>JARJIL010000009.1:31069646-41069646 GCA_038502395.1 Dittrichia graveolens
CCATGTCTTTCATAGAGAAGCAACTCCCAAGCCAGGTTTTTACTTCGTGCGAGGTAGTCACGTCACTTCCTATGAGTAGTATGTCATCTACATACAAGACTAGGAAAACTACAACACTCCCACTAGCCCTGACATACACACAAGGTTCATCCTTGCTTTTAGAAAAGCCAAACTCTTTGACCTTTTCATCAAAGCAAATGTTCCAACTCCGAGATGCTTGCTTAAGTCCATAAATGGACCTCTTAAGCTTGCAGACTCTATTAGGATATTTGGGGTTTACGTAACCATCACCTTGTGCCATGTAAACCTCCTCTACCAACTTCCCATTAAGGAAGGCAGTCTTGACATCCATCTGCCATATTTCGTAATCGTAATATGCAGCAATAGCCATTAGTATCCTAATAGACTTCAACATAGCCACCGGAGAAAAGGTTTCATCATAGTCTACACCATGAGTTTGAGTGAAACCCTTTGCTACCAGTCGGGCTTTGAAGGTGAAGGTGTCTACTTTTCCATCCATGTTAGTCTTCTTCCTAAAGACCCATTTGCACCCTACAGGATTGTGGCCGGGTACCGGATCAACCAAGTCCTAGACTTGGTTATCCGCCATGGATTGCATCTCACTGTCCATTGCCTCCTTCCACCTAGCAGACTCAGGGCCCACTACGGCTTCCTGGTAGTTGGTCGGTTCACTATGATCCACCAATAGTTCGTCGCCCTCGGATATGAGAAACCCATATCTTTCCGGCTCATTACGAACTCTACCAGATCTACGGAGCTCTAATGGTTGTGTATCAGGCACCTCATCCACCGTTGGTTGAGGTTCCACTTCTTCTGGTGCGCCGACCTCAGTAGCGGTACTAGTACCAACATCAGGTTGATCATTGGTGTCATCTAGAATTTCTTCTAGATCGACTTGCCTCCCACTGGCTTCTGCAGATATCAGCTCCCTTTCAAGGAAGACCGCCCTTCGAGCAACAAACACCTTGTTCTCCGAAGGTTTGTAAAACAAATATCCCATAGAACCAGCTGGGTAGCCAATGAAAATACACTTCTCGGCTCTGGGTTCAAATTTGTCTTGAGCTTCACGTCTCACGTAAGCCTCACAACCCCAGACCTTGAGATAGGCTAGCGAAGGAACCCTTCCATGCCACATCTCGAACGGTGTACCTGCAACCTTCTTTGTTGGTACAAGGTTTAAGGTCCTAGCAGCGGTTTCCAAAGCATAACCCCAAAAACTTGCGGGTAACTTTGTACGACTCATCATGGGCCGAACCATATCCAATAAAGTTTGTTTCCTCCTCTCAGCGACCCCATTTAATTGTGGTGTCCTGGGTGGAGTAAGTTGTGAAATAATTCCACAACCCCTAAGATAATCAAGAAACTCGGTACTAAGATACTCACCACCCCTATCGGATCTGAGAATCTTAATCCGCTTGCCCAATTGATTCTGCACTTCGTTTTGGTATGTCTTAAACACCTCAAAGGTTTCAGACTTATGCTTAATCAAATAAACATAACCATACCTACTGAAATCATCAATAAAAGTAACGAAGTACCTACAGTTGTTTCTTGTAGCAGACCTGAACGGACCACACACATCCGTGTAAATAATGTCCAACAAGTCTTTGCCCCTTTTACTAACGCCGGTGAAGGGCGCTTTAATCATTTTGCCTAATAAACAAGAATCGCATACTTCGCTTGACCCGTGGTCAAATGATTCCAAAATCCAATCCACTTGGAGTTTGGTGATACGTTTCTTGCTTATATGGCCAAGACGAATATGCCACAAAGACAACTTGTATAATACACCTTTGGACTTAGAATTAATGTTCATGATTGGTTTATTACCATCCAAACACACACTTGTTTCATAAATCCCACGACATGGATAAGCTTTAAAGTAATGAACATCATTTCTCAAACAAGAGATAATTCCATTATTAAAACCAAAATTATATCCATCGTCATACAAAGCGTGAAAGGAAATAATGTTTCGTGCCACGCAGGGCGAAAAACAAACATTCAATAAGGTAATAGCAAGCCCTGAAGGAAAGGCGAGATCAACACTCCCAACCCGCTCCACGGGAACCACATCCTTGTTTCCCATGATCAGGTCAAGCTCTCCAGCACCCCGCGCCCTACTTCTTTTTAGCACCTGCACATTATTACAAATATGAGTGCCACAACCGGTATCAAGTACCCAGCCGTTAGAAGTAGCGGTATTGTGGAGTTCAATCATAAACGTACCTGAGTTACCCGCTCCCATGGGTTTTACCCGCTTGAGCTCCTCAAGGTACTTTGGGCAAGAACGCCGCCAATGCCCCTTTTCCTTGCAGTGGAAGCACTCGGCTTCCGCAGGGTCCTCGGCCGGTGGAACCATCACGGCTTTCCCCTTGCCCTTCGGGGCCGGACTCGGGTTAGGTTTTGCAACCTTCCCCTTACCCTTTCCCTTAGAGGGGGGAGCGCCTTTTCTTTTGGTTCCGCCTCCCTGGATGGCTAGGACGGGTTTGGACGAGGAGGGCTTCTTGGACATGTCAGACTCGACGGTCTTTAACATTCCGTGAAGTTCCATTAGGGACTTGTCCATGCCATGGACATGATAGTTCCACACAAATTGTGAAAAGGAACTAGGAAGAGAACGGAGGATCACATCCACCGCCAATTCCCTCCCTTACGGGAATCCAAATCTCTCCAAGCGATCAACTAATGCTTTCATCTTAAGAACATGAACGCTCACATTTCCGCCCTCCTGCATATGGCAATCGAAAAGGGACTTTAGGCACTCGAAGCGCTCTAGCTTAGCCTGCTGTTGGAACATTTCCTTCAGCTGGTTAAGCATATCATATGCTCCTAAATGTTCCATTTGCTTTTGAAGCTCAGGAATCATTGACGAGAGAATCATGCAAGCCACTTCATTCGTTTCCTTGACACGCTTGTCATATGCGTCTCGGACCGCCCTAGTCGCATTAGCCGCAGGTGCCTCCGGCAAAGGCTCCTCAATGGCCCACATATTTTGTTCATACCTAAGGGCAATCCTTAGTTGCATGAACCAATCCATAAAGTTTTGGCCATCGAGTTTGGCCTTTTCGAGGAACAACTTTAGGGAAATAGAGTTGGATGAAGATGTAGAAGCGTTGTTGGATGCCATCTACAAAATTTAGAGTACCAATTTTAGTTGTAAATCCTTTTAGAAATAATTACCAATAGTTATAAAACTTAATTATTTGAACAAAGCTAAGAACCATATTTCACTCTATCTCATGACGAGTTTACCGCGGATCATGAAATAAGTTATTTAGGCCGGTAGACAAAATACCCATTGCAACCATTGCAACTCTTAGATCCTTGCGGGATCCTTTCGACATCAAATGTCTAAGGCATGTTTGATCCCTTCATACACCAATCCTTTACTTATTTCTTAGATGACTCGGCTAGAGATCGAGATCATTTAAGCAACATAAAAGAACTTGTATGTCGCCCGTCAAGACACATGTTGGTACCCTAGCCCAATCATTGGTTCGTGCTTAAGCTCGACTACCAATATTGCGGGTTGCCACACTCACCTTCCACACAACTCCACAAGGCATTACTCGTGCTAATGCTCGACAATCATCCAAGTTTCGTTAGATTTGGGTGGTGTTGTCTTACGAGTGGCGCGTGGCTTACTTTTCGAAAAACGGGTTTTTGTTTTTCCGGTTAAAATAATATTTTAACAACTTTTGACGAATTAGCAATTTAAGTGACATAAACTCCTTTTTATTCACCATTTAATATAAACACTTTAATATTAATATTTGCCAATTTTTATGCGCGTAGAAATATAAACTCATTTATAAATCTCTTTTGTTTTATATATTTTCAAAAAATTCTCTAGCATGCAAATCCTAAAGAATTCAAATATAAAACAACCACGCATAAATATAGATAAATAAATACCCGGTAAGATGCCCAAATCCTAAGTGTTTTCCCCGTGAGCCAAAACGGGGAAAACATAGTAAATCTAGGGACAACACCAATGGATGCTCCGTCACGATCTCCACTCCGGCGAATCTCCCGGACTTGGTTCGTCAAGACGCCAACACCGTGTCTCCCGGTCGGTTTTGATGCAATATTACATATTTGAAATAATCTAAGTACGAGTACATAATAATAAGAAAACGACATGCAAGTCGCGATCCTAATAATCTATTACGAGTACAAAGATTTAAATAAACGACATGCAAGTCGCACCAAATATAAATATTACAACATTACGGCACGCAGGCCAAAACCAAAGCCAACCATAAACAACACAAAGGGCTATGGGCAAATCAAGTTACCGGGCTACCACAAACAAACACAACCAAACGAAAGCAATGGTGTGCCACAAAACCATGTCCAACAAGGATATATATATATTTTGATCAAGATTGCAAAAACACTCAAGGCACAACAAGCAACCCTTGTACATATGCATTAACAATTTTAATACACCTTTAAAATTGCATATTCATATATACACCTAAAGATATATGTTTTTGTGAACTTCATGCCAAGCCACACAAAACATATAAAATTAGGAATCAAAATATAGTGGGGATCAACAGAATCAAGACTAGTCTAAAACCCGGATTTTAATATATTTAAACATATTGTTTCAAAAACTAATTCTGACCAAAAAACCATTAGGCACGGGTGTACCCCAGAGGGTACGGGCGTGCCTGCCATTTTATCTTTAAACAGTTACGAATTCTGCCAGCACGGCCCGTACCCCCACTAGTACGCCCGTGCCCCGGTCGCCGGCACGGCCCGTACCCCTAGAGGTACGACCGTGCCCAGTCACCGGAAAACCATTTTTGATAGAAAACTCAGAAAATCCGGTTTAACTCCAAAATTGTAAAGCCATGTTAGAGATGGCTCTGATACCACTGTTGGGTTTTCGTGGTCTAAAATCGCAACGGAAGCAAAACGAGTAGAAAATGGTTTCAAAAATTTGACCACGAATACGCCCACCAAATGGACCAAAACTCTAGACATGACTAAGCAACAAAATAGAACATACAAAGAACTAGAAGTATACCCTCGATGCAATCTTCTTTGTACGCGCAAGTTTGGAGTTCAGGAGTGTTGTGCACTAACGTGTACACCTCTATCGAAGTCCACACCAAGTCTTGATATTTTCCCACTTGGTAGAGTGTTAGGTACGCCAACCTAAACACCACAAAGATGTCTACACAATAGAACCAAAGCCTTGGAACTACTTTGTGTGTTTGAGAGAGTTTTATGCAAATATGTATATTCTAGAAAAACCAATTCATGGAACTTCACAACATTAGCATCATGGCCCTTATATAGACCTCAAAATCAGTTCAAATTTCGTGATCACTAATATCATTTTTCAGTTTCAAGAATAATGACAATTAACACCATACTTAACTAGCTTTCAAAGCCTAGTAAAGAGGCTTTTACTGCTTGAGGCACGGTCGTGCCTCATAAGGTACGGGTGTGCCAGCCCGAGAGGCCACGCCCAAGTCACGCCCGACTTAGGCTCGTGCCTGTCCATTGGGCACAGGGCACAGGCGTGTCTCATAAAGGCACGGGCACACCTAGCCACATGCCACGCCCAAGTCACGCCCGACTTGGGCTTGTGCCTGCCCATAGGGCATGGCCGTACCTCATAGAGGCACGGGCGTGCCTTGGACCACCAGAACCAGTTTCTAGTTTTCTCTCTCATTAGACCATCCGTGATGCCGGAATCGATACTTGGCGTGTGACCCAATAGGCCCTTGCTTCATCAGCCATGATACCAACCCGTGTGTGCGTCAGTGGGCATAATCCAACATCCTCGGTAGTCTGTAATTTTTCAAATCGTGGCAAAACTGACCACACTTCACGCATCTCTAGGACTGGGGCGTACACTGCCCATGATGATATGACTTGCACCTGTTACACCACGGTGCCCTCTGAGTAGACCCACCTGTAGTAGGCATCCTATTCTGACTTCTCTGACGGTTTCCACTGCCCTGCCCTCCTTGTCGTTGTTGAGTGTTATATTGTTCAAACTTTGATTTCTGCTGGGAATTCTTTCCCCACTCAACCTGTTCCTTGCTATCAAATCTCCTTCAGCCGACTTGGCTAAAGTGAATGCCTGAGATAGTGTGGTAGCCCACCTGGTGGCCCTACGAAGATCAGGATGCAGTGCCCCCACAAAATGGGCTATTCTCGACTCATCATCAGGTACCCAATGCTTCGCAAATCGCATTTTCTCATTGAATTGTTTTATCAATTGATCCACCGTCATATTACCTGTCATCTGTAACTCCATAAGTTCCCTCTTTATTTTAGCAATCTCAAACGTTCTACAGTATTGTTCACGCAACTTTTCCTGGAATTGACTCCAGGTGATACTCTCTTGCTGTTGTTCTGTGAAATGGCCGGTAATCGAATCCCACCAGACCATGGCGTCTCCCTTCAACATCCTGGAGGCATATTTTACTTTCAGTTCATTCTGACAGTTGCAAGCATCTAATGTCTTCGTCATCTCCCTAAGCCAATTCAAGGTGATACTGGGATAAGAACTCCCTCGGTATTCAGAAGGTTTGCAGTCAAGGAATTGCTTGTACGTGCAGGGTTCTTTGTATCCCGGAAACGCAAATGGATACCCTCCAGGTTGTGGATACGGATAGGAGAAAGGTTGTTGTATCATCTGTGTCACTGGTGGTAAAGGTACTTGATATGTAGAACGTTTTTGGCCTTTTTTCGTGGTAAAGGTACTTGATATGTACAAGGTTTATACCAAACTGTTGTATCATCTGATACCAAACTGTAACACCGGAAAATCACAACCACAAAGCATGGTGTGCCACACCAAACCATGCACAAAACAATATCCCAATTATGTTTATTCAAAAAACTAAAGGCACAAGAATAAACCTTGTACATATGCATTAGGATTCCAAACACTTTGAAATCCATATTCATATATACACAATTTACATGTATGCATGTGTGCATTTTATGCAAAAACCACCCAATACATACAAATAAAAGAATTAGGATATTATGGGGCTTAATCTACAAGGCTAAATAGCCTAAAATGATTCTGGAAACACCAAAATCATGTGCCAAAATCCATATCAAGTTTTCTTTTCAAAAAGGCCAAAAACAGCCTGATCACGACGCCTTTACGAGCTACTGCTCTTCACGGGCCCTCACGGGCCGTGAAGGCAGTACGCTCCACGACTCGTGAAACAGATTAAAAACCTTTCACGACCACCACCCCACGAGACTGGTCGTGTGGCCTTCACGACCCGTGAAGCAAGCTCCACGGCCCGTGAAGACCTTCTGGACAGAATGTCCAAAATCGAAAATATGGATTTTCATGCCACAAAGGTGCATGCATCTTACAAGTATGGCTTTGATACCACTGTTGGGAATCCATGGGGATCAAAGCACGCAACGGAAGCAACAAAAACACACAAAAAGATCCCATGATTTCCCAATGGTGGTGAAAACTTGCAAGAACATGCATGCAACCCAAAACAAGAACAAAGAGAAGAAGGAGAACAAATCATACCCTCGAAGACTTTGATACTTGGCTGGATCAATTCGGATGCCCTAATGCAAGTCCACACCAAGAAACCTTCAACCTCTTTGTAATAGCAAACCGAAGCACCACCAACACTTGATGGATATCTTCTGGAACAGCCTTGAAACACTTGTGCACAAATCACCAACACTTGATCTTGCTCTCTCTCAATGGAAGAACTCACAAGTATATGTATTGCACAAAATGGACCAAGAGTGACTAATGAACCAAGGTTCTTAATTATATTATTTTTAAAAAGGAGATGATTACATGTTAAAAATATGTTGACATACATACTTTAATTATAAAACAAACCACCTATAAAGACAAATTACAAGCAAAAGTTATGATGTTTTGGAGATTTTCCTGGCAGCGGTAACCATGTTCATGGCTAAGTTACGTTAAGTTCCGAGTTTGTGGTACGTTAATTATGCTAGCCAAGAGTACAACTGATGAAGTTAGTAAATGCATGGTTAATGATCACTGTGGCAAGTCGGATCAAAATTAGGTCAATATCCGCCCAATGATTCTTTGTTACAGTCATGTGTTGAAACTCAAGCACTATCAAACAAAATAATCAATTTCCATTTTACAAACTAACTACCTTTCTCTTCAATTTTATTCTATGCTACCAATAATCTTCAATTCTGTTATCTATACCCAACGCACCCTTGATATCATTTATCACATTATAGTGGCGCTTGTTAGTTGCAACTCACAAGACCTTCATTATGTTCAAAAGAGCCAGAGTCGGACCCCAATGGCACCATCTCATTGGACCAACTCAAATGGTCCAATAAAACACAGGTGTCACTTGGAATTCTACCTTCACGACTTCTTCACGGGCTCTCACGTGCCGTGAAAGATACAAGCGCCACGAATGGCCATTTATCCTCCACGAGCGTGCCGCGCCGTGCAAGAATCGTGAGGGTTCGTGCCTTCACGACCTCCTTCACGGGCCGTATAGGGTCGTGAAGCCCTAGTGTTTCACGAACCATGCGGCCCACGATAGGACTCGTGGACACGAGCTGCTTCACGACCCGTGGAGCATCCTTCACGGTCGTGAAGCCTAGGTCAACTGGAATTTGACCATTTTGACTCTTTCTTCTTATAGTAGGCTGTCGAGATTGAAACTTGGCGTGTGACCCAATAGGCCCGCGCTTCATTGGCAGTGATGCTGGCCGACGTGTGTCAGTGGGCAGATACCAACAAACTCCCACTTGCACATGACATACTGTATCCATGGGCACCACAGACAGGGAGCAGCCTCTAGCAAGGCATCCTTGCCCCCAACTAAACATGGGGTATGTCATCCCTGACAAGTACCATGATAAACTAAAAGAGTTTGACATGGTCCTATAGATAAGTGATCAATTATCTTATTGTTCGCGATATCCAAGTGAACACGAGACATGGTACAAAGTCATTCTCCGATCGTTCACGATTATGTTTCTCGATCAAGATTGGTGGTGACCAAAAAGTGAGTTGCAACTGATCAACAATCATTGCAAACTCGAGCATGGCCATGCAATTTTGGTGTCAGCTCCCAATCATCGAGGGGCCCAGGGATATCTCTCTTTACAGAGGAACAAATTCCTTCGACTACATTGCCTCCATACAATGGCAATACTTTACCCAAATGCCTCCTTTATAATAGCCAGTTACGGACTACGTTTGAAAGCAGTCAGAATAAAGCAAACCAAAATAGTGAAACACATGCATCTCCGGTCTAAGGATAAAAGATAATATCATCCTGATTTACTCTTGACATGTACCATGAAGTAAGATCAGGTGTGGGTCGTCCAATCACTTGAAACACTTTTCAAGTATAGGCGAAATATTGCGTCCCTTGTATTCAATCCCTATTGAACACTATGACCAATCATTTTCCTCGATCTTCGTTCATACTTCCTTCCTTGAAGAATGACCGATCGTGGACAGTTTAGAATGTAAAACATTCAAGGAAGTGATAAAACATGCAAAGTTGGAACACAATAATAATTTAAAGAAAGTATTCGCTACACGTGTATTATTAAATTTCCATTTAATAATCAATACATTCAAAAATACAATATTGCTTAATGTTCCCAATAACATAGTAAATACATCGAATACAATAACCAATATATAACTCAAACCAAGTCACTAGCATATCTAATCCCAATAGCACGTGTGTAGGCATCGGGCTTGGCTTGAGACAACAATTTAGTGCACGGATCCGCCAAATTGCTATCCGTGTGCACTTTGTTGATGACTATGTCTCCATTTTTGACCACGTCCTGGATAAAATGATATTTCCGCGGAATATGCCTCGTGCGTCGATGAGACCTTGGTTCCTTTGCCAAAGCAACGGCACCCTCGTTGTCACATAAGATATCAACAGGGTTGCTGATGCTTGGAACCACTCCCAGATCAAGCAGAAATTTCCTTATCCATACGGCCTCCTTAGCAGCATCACTTGCCACAATGTATTCCGACTCAGTAGTGGAATCGGCCACGGTGTCTTGCATGGAGCTCCTCCAGGATATAGCACCGTCGTTTAATAGGAACACGAACCCCGATTGTGATCAGCAGTCATCCCTATCGGTTTGGAAGCTTGCATCAGAGTAACCCTTTACACTAACCTCTTCCTCACCTCCGTACCCAAGAACATCTCCTTAGTCCTCCGAAGATACTTGAGAATGCTCTTCACCGCTGTCCAATGAGCTTCGCCAAGGTTGGCTTGATATCTACTCGTTATGCTCAAGGCACACGATACATCAGGCCTCGTACATAGCATGGCGTACATGATCGAGCCCACAGCCGAAGCATATGGCACTCCCTTCATTACTTCCCGTTCCTCTGGGGAACTAGGGGATTGAGTCTTACTCAATACCAAACCATGTGACATTGGAATGAACCCCTTCTTGGAGTCTTCCATCCTAAACCGCTTTAGGACTTTTTCAACATATGTACTTTGGCTAAGCCCAATAAGCTTCTTGGATCTATCTCTATAGATTTGATCCTAAGAATATAAGTCGCATCTCCTAGATCCTTCATTGAAAAACAATTCCCTAACCAAGTTTTTACACCTTGAAGGGTCGGGATATCATTTCCAATGAGGAGTATGTCATCGACATACAAGACTAGGAACACAACTATGCTCCCACTAGCCCTGACATATACGCATGGCTCATCCTTGCTTTTCGAAAAGCCAAACTCTTTGACTTTCTCATCAAAGCACAAGTTCCAACTACGTGATGCTTGCTTAAGCTTGCAGACTTTATCCGGATGCTTGGCATGTACAAAACCCTCGGGTTGAGTCATATAGACCTCCTCGCTAAGTGTCCCATTAAGGAACGCGGTTTTTACATCCATTTGCCAAATCTCATAATCATGAAATGCGGCAATTGCCATGAGTATCCGGATAGACTTCAACATAGCCACCGGGGAAAAGGTTTCATCATAGTCAACACCATGAGTTTGCGTTAAACCCTTAGCCACCAGTCGGGCTTTGAAGGTGTCTACCTCTCAATCTATGCCGGTCTTTCTCTTAAAGACCCATTTGCACCCTACGGGTCTACACCCGGGCACCGGATTTACCAAATCCTAGACTTGGTTATCCGACATAGATTGCATCTCGGACTCCATAGCCTCTTTCCACCTAGCGGACTCAGGGCCCACCACGACGTTCCGATAAGATGATGGTTCATCATGATCCACCACTAGGTCGCAACCCTCAGACATGAGAAACCCATATCTCTCTGGCTCGTTGCGACTCCTACCGGATCTCCTAAGAGGTAAAGGATCCGTGTTAGGTTCTCCAGTAGCGCCGTGCTGAGAATCATCTTGTGAACTAGTGCCAACTTCAGGTTGGTCATTGGAGGGTTCTTGAATCTCTTCAAGATCTACCTTTGTCCCACTAGCGTCTTTGGATAGCATCTCCCTTTCAAGAAAGACGGCCCTCCAAGCAACAAATACCTTGTTCTCGGACGGTTTGTAAAACAAATATCCCATAAACCCGGCAGGGTATCCAATGAACAAACACCTCTCGGCTCGGGGTTTCAATTTGTCCTCCTCCTCACGTCTCACGTAGGCAGGACAACCCCAAACCTTTAGATATGAAAGCGACGGAACCATTCCATGCCACATCTCAAAGGGTGTCTTCTTCACCTTCTTAGCTGGTACGAGGTTAAGGATTCTAACGGCCGTTTCCAATGCATAGCCCCAAAAGCTAATGGGTACATCCGTACGACTCATCATACACCGAACCATATCCAATAATGTTCGGTTCCTCCTCTCGGCGACACCATTTAACTGTGGTGTCCTAGGAGGTGTCAATTGCGAAACAATTCCACAATCTTTTAGATAGTCACGGAATTCCAAACTTAGATACTCACCACCATGATCCGATCTGAGCATCTTAATTCGTTTACCCAATTGGTTCTCAACTTCGTTTTTGAAAGTCTTGAAAACCTCAAAGGTTTCCGACTTTTGTCTCACCAAGTAGACATACCCATACCTACTAAAATCATCGGTAAAGGTTACGAAATACCTTGAGTTATCTCTAATGACATGCTTGAACGGACCACACACATCCGTGTGAACGATATCCAACAAGTCTTTGCCCCTCTCACAAACACCGGTGAAGGGTGCTTTGGTCATTTTGCCCAATAAGCAAGATTCGCATACATCATCCGACCCATGGTCAAATGATTCCAAGATCCCATCCGCTTGAAGCTTGGCGATGCGTTTCTTGTTTATGTGGCCCAAACGACCATGCCATAAAGATAACTTATCCAAATCACATTTGGATTTAGAACCAACATTCATGATTGATCTATTATTTTGCAAGCATACGCTTGTCTCATATATTCCACGACATGGATGTGCTTTAAAATAAAATAAATCATTCTTAAAGCATGAAATAATTCCATTAGAGAAACTAAAGTCAAATCCATCGTCAACAAGTGCATAAAATGATAAAATGTTTCTTGCCACGCAGGGCGAATAAGATACATTTAATAAAGTAATAGATAAGCCGGATGGAAAGGCGAGGTCCACGCTCCCTATCTTCTCAACCGGGAAAACCACCTTGTTTCCCATGATGAGATCCAGCTCCCCATCAACCAAGTCCCTACTTCTTCTTAGTACCTGCACATTATTAACTATGTCAGTACCACACCCGGTGTCCAAGACCCAAGCGTTAGAAGTAGAAGTGTTATGGAGTTCAATCATATACGTACCGGAGGCGCCTTGTCCCTTGGCGCGAAGCCTCTTGAGCTCCTCCGTGTACTTGGGGCAACTACGCCGGTAGTGTCCCTTCTCTCCGCAGAAGAAGCAGGTGGCCTCTTCCGGTGAGGGGGCTACAGGAGCGGGTTCCTTCCCCTTCGGCTCCGGCGACGGGAGTGGCTTGGGCTTGGGTGTTGCCACTTTCGCCTTTCCCTTTCCCTTGCCCTTGGAACTTGAAGCGGGCCGTTTCCTCTTAGCACCACCCTCATGGATGGCCATGTTAGACTCGGCGGGTGCGGAGGTCGATGGTTTTGCCT
Organism: Dittrichia graveolens; assembly: GCA_038502395.1. Classification (NCBI taxonomy): domain Eukaryota; kingdom Viridiplantae; phylum Streptophyta; class Magnoliopsida; order Asterales; family Asteraceae; genus Dittrichia; species Dittrichia graveolens. The sequence goes on from JARJIL010000009.1 coordinate 31,082,745, forward strand.
TGGCCATGTTAGACTCGGCGGTCTTCAACATGCCGTGCAACTCCATCAAGGACCTATCCATATTATGCATATGGTAGTTCACAATGAACGGACCATATGCTTGAGGCAAAGATTGGAGGATAATCTCCGTTGCCAACTCTTTCCCCATAGGAAAGCCCATCCTCTCGAGCTGGTCCACGTATTGCTTCATACGAAGCACTTGGGAGCTCACGTTCCCGCCCTCCAGCATCCGACACCCTACAAAGGCCTTGACACACTCGTAGAGTTCTTGCCTCGCTTGCTACTGGAACATTTCCTTTAGCTGCGAGATCATGTCAAATGCACCAACGTCCTCAAATTGCTTTTGCAATTCAGAACTCATGGTCGTCAGCATGAGGCAAGTCACCTCATTAGTGTCTTTAAGGCGCTTCTCATAAGCATCCTTAATGGCCCGCGTAGCGGTGGTAGCAGGAGCCTCCGGAAGAGGTTCCTCTAGGATGTACAACTTGCTTTCATGGTGCAAGACAATTCTCAATTGCCTAAGCCAATCCATGAAGTTTACGCCTAGGAGTTTCTCTTTCTCCAAAAATGGACGGAGTGAAATGTGTGTCGCGGTGTTGCTTGTAGATGCCATCTAAAAGAAGGCAAAGCACACAAAAGGTTAGTTCGACATATTTTAATCCTTGTTAAATAATTACCCAATAGTTTAACACTTAAATTTAACAAGGGCTAAGAACCCAACATAACTTCACTACATGACGGGTTTACCGCGGATCACTTCGTGAAGGTATTTAGGCCGGTAAACGCTTTACCAATTGCAATCCGTGATTACAACTCTTAGGCACTTGCAGGATCCTTCGGTATTAATAGCACCGGTTTGGCATGTTTGATCCCTTCCCACACCGATTTCTCAATAAGCCGCTTTGATAACTCGGTATAGGCACGACAATTATCAAGGCGTATTAAATCGGAATTGCAAATCGTCCAACAAGATACACGATGATGCCCTTGACAATAATTGGCTCGTGCTAAGCTCGACAACCAAAGATTTCAAGACGCCACCCGCACCTTCCACACTAGTCCACATGGAACAACTCGTGCTAAGCTCGACAATTGTCCCATGCTTCATTAGATTCGGGTGGTGTCATCTTTTGGATGGAGCGTGATTTACGTTTTTAAGAAAAACGGGACTTTTGTTTTTCCGGTTAAAAACCTCTTTTCGTTTTGATTAACAAATAAGTGACAAAACACATTTTTCACCAATTGAACATAAACACTTTATATTCGTTTATTAATCATGTGAGCGAGCGGGGTTTGTTAACCAATTAAGGAAAACTATATAGTTTTATTATTTTCAAAAGATTTTCTAGCATGCGAAGATCCTACAACCACGCAAGAAAAACAAATAAATAAAACTACACAACCACGCATACAAAACCGATTTGAGCCAACCTAAGTGTTCCCCGGTGAGCCAACCGAGGAACTAAGTCTACTAAGGACAAACAATCCAAGACTTCATGGTGTGCTCCCACTCGATCCCGCACCTCCGGATCCGAGGTAGCCAAGACGTCTCCCAAGACTCCCGTTGGTGCCTCCGGTCTTCTCTTCTCATTACTTACATAATTTAAAGAGAAATGGCATGCAAGCCACACAATCTATTCTATGCTAATATACAATTACAAAGAATAAATACTTTGGCGTGCAAGCCACAAATAAATAAATTATTACAAACCGGATTAAATAAATTATTACAAACCAAATGTGGTACAAACCACCAAATGAATGAACAACAAATAAGGCAACCAAACAACCACACAAAGGTCTAGCCTCAAACCGGTGCTCACAAAAACGAAACAACCACAAAGCATGGTGTGCCACACCAAACGATGCACAAAGCAATATCCCAATTAAGTTTATTCAAAAAACTAAAGGCACAAGAATAAACCTTGTACATATGCATTAGGATTCCAAACACTTTGAAATCCATATTCATATATACACAATTTACATGTATGCATGTGTGCATTTTATGCCAAAACCACCCAGTACATACAAATAAAAGAATTAGGATATTATGGGGCTTAATCTACAAGGCTAAACAGCCTAAAATGATTCTAGAAACACCAAAATCATGGGCCAAAATCCATATCAAGTTTTCTTTTCAAAAAGGCCAAAAACAGCCTGATCACGACGCCTTCACGAGCTACTGCTCTTCACGGGCCCTCACGGGCCGTGAAGGCAGTACGCTCCACGACTCGTGAAACAGATTAAAAACCTTTCACGACCACCACCCCACGAGACTGGTCGTGTGGCCTTCACGACCCGTGAAGCAAGCTCCACGGCCCGTGAAGACCTTCTGGACAGAATGTCCAAAATCGAAAATATGGATTTTCAAGCCACAAAGGTTCATGCATCTTACAAGTATGGCTCTGATACCACTGTTGGGAATCCATGGGGATCAAAGCACGCAACGGAAGCAACAAAAACACACAAAAAGATCCCATGATTTCCCAAAGGTGGTGAAAACTTGCAAGAACATGCATGCAACCAAAAACACGAACAAAGAGAAGAAGGAGAATAAATCATACCCTCGAAGACTTTGATACTTGGCTGGATCAATTCGGATTTGGGATGTAAGCTTGAAACAAAAAGGCTCCAAGCCCTAATCCAAGTCCACACCAAGAAACCTTCAACCTCTTTGTACTAGCAAACCGAAACACCACCAACACTTGATGGATATCTTCTGGAACAGCCTTGAAACACTTGTTCACAAATCACCAACACTTGATCTTGCTCTCTCTCAATGGAAGAACTCACAAGTATATGTATTGCATAAAATGGACCAAGAGTGACTAATGAACCAAGAGAGCCCTTTTTAAACACCTTCATTCTGTTCAAAAGAGCAAGAGTTGGACCCCAATGGCACCATCTCATTGGACCAACTCAAATGGTCTAATAAAACACAGGTGTCACTTGGAATTCTACCTTCATGACTTCTTCACGGGCTCTCACGGGCCGTGAAGGATAAATGCGCCACGACCGGCCATTTATCCTCCACGAGTCATGCCGCGCCGTGCAAGAATCGTGAGGGTTCGTGCCTTCACGACCACCTTAACGGGCCATGTAGGGCCGTGAAGCCTAGGTCAACTGGAATTTGACCATTTTGACTCTTTCTTCTTATAGTAGGCTGTCGAGATTGAAACTTGGCGTGTGACCCAATAGGCCCGCGCTTAATTGGCAGTGATGCTGGCCTACGTGTGTCAGTGGGCAGATACCAACATATATTTATTTATCTAGATTAAATAGTTTACTAAACAACAAAACATTAATCACAATAAAATAATTAAGCACGTACCGCAAACCCTGCTAATCTCCTAGCCTAGGTCTGCGGGTGTTACAGTATAAGATTCAATTTTCAGAGAAAACCCAACTGTTCGATAATAGGGGTTGAAAACCAACACAAAACTCGATTATTAAAACCTAATTGGGCATATGCTTTGACATTTCTTGATAAAATGATGTTACCTTTTGATTTAGTGTCGAAGAAACACAAAATTTATCACACATGAAAGGATTTGATCGAGGACGGTTGAGAGAGAAGGAAGAAGATGAACAGTGTTTACCTTTTTGAAATTTTGAAAGCGTGAAAGAGAAGAAAGGGCGGATAGCTATATTTATAGACTATCCGACTTTCGGATCATGGTAGATCGAAGCTATCCGACTGTCGGATCAACCTGGATTGGCCCAACCCATTCTATTTAAGGCTAAGACTTAGAACTTTACATTATTTAAGCCCAAAAGCTATAAATAATTGATTGTTCTTGATTTTATTATTTTCTACTCCATATAACTCCCCTAGAAATGATAAATAGACATAAAGTAATTATCTGAAAATCAGTCATCTGAAAATCGAAAACTGCGAGTGTTTGTCTGATTTGAGATGAATCCTTGAATTTCTCCCCTACACGAATGCACAGAGAGCATTGGTGTTAACTAGTAAACCGCTTTGCTCCCCCTAGATAGGAGCATCTGTATATCTACACAAATAATAAAACCACGCGTAATTCCGTTCAAGAAAGATAAGAAAGTAATGAAATACAATTTGAGATTCAACATACCAATCTTAGACACCAAAAATGTAAACCGTGCTTCATCTAGTGGTTTGTCGAATAGATCAGCCAGTTGATTTGGGAATGTATTATAATTCAATTAGACCTTTTTTTACATTGTCTTTCAAGAAGTGATACCTAATGTCGTTGTGCTTGGCTTTGGAAGGATGGACAGGATTGCAAGAGATGGCAATTGCACTCTGAGAATCGCACAATAGTGGAATCTTAGAGTAGGTAAGACCAAATTCCTGTAATTAAGTTCGCATTCACAAACTCTGTGAATAGCATCTAGCAGTAGTTACAAAGTCAACTTCAGCGGTAAATGTAGAAACACAATTTTGTTTCTTTGAACTCCAGCAGACCAACCGATCTCCCAAGAAGTGTGCACTTCCTGATGTGATTTTCCTATCCAACATGCATCTGGCATAATCCGACTCTGAATATGCAAGTAAATCAAATGACAAGTCTCGGGGATACTAAAGACCAAGGTCAGGGCTCCCTTTCAGGTATTTGAGGATGCGTTTCATTGCAAGAAGATGTGATTCTTTTGGATTTACTTGAAAACAAGCATCGAGACATGTAGAAAACATTTTGTCCGGTCTACTAGCCGTAAGGTACAGTAAAGAGCCAATCATTCCCCGATAGGTTTTCTTAAATCCAATAAGTATCGGATTCTCAAAGTCCACATGTAAATTGCAAGTCAAAATCCGAAAGTATCGGATTTCTTTGAAAGTGTCGGATTCCGACAAAAGTGTTGGATTCCGATAGTAGTATCGGATTCTGATAGAAGATCGGATTTCCAACTTTGTGACCAAGTTTTCAAGTTCATAAGAGTTGAACTCCGATGAGAATCGGATTTCGCAAAGTGTCAGATTTCCCTTACAAGTGTCGGATTTCATGAAATCCGATAGTCTGTCGGGTTTATGTGGGATCCGGATTTGGGGATTTCCTATGTTGGCTTTGTAGCTATTCTAAGTATGTTAAGATAATTAATGTAAATCATAATGTTCTAGGTGAACTGAAACCCTAGACAAGGCAAGAAGTTAATTAACTACCTGTTAAGTTACTCAGGTGAGTACTGACTTCCATAAACCTCAGTAGAGGAAGAATTATGTGCTAAGTGATTTGAGTGCACTTGTGCTCATAAGTAAATGAATAAGAATTACCATGTTACTTAAATTACAATGCCATGCTAAATACTTTGTCGTATGTAAGTTAAGTGCATGCCAGCAGGATCCAGAACTGGAACCGCTTAGTTAATTAAATGCTATGCACGATACTGATTCTGAATGAATCAGTTAAGTAAAGATATGATGATATACATGCTAGGGATCCTGATTGGATCTTTAAAGAAGTAACTGAATGTAAATGTATGCTAAAAGAAGTAAATGAATATGCATGCTAAGTAAATGATCAAGATATGTGTATATGTTCGCGAACATTAGCAAGCATAGTTAAGGTTAGCCGGTTAGCTGGATCCCAGGGACCCTTGATCAGGAGATTCGGGATTTAACAGTGATTCGAGGTAACATTCCGGATCGTAGGTTCTGCAGAACCGCCATGCCTTATATCATAATGGTTAATCAGTCTGAAATGGCTGAGTTACCTAAGGAGCCTCTGGTTCCGTTAACAATGCTTGGTGGACTACTTTATGCTCCCCCACCAGCGCGGAGGGTTGTGTTTGATCCCCCGGTGTATTGGTGTTGAGCGGGATTAGCTATCCTGCAAGAAACAACTTATACCGATCGTGTCAACACGCCACAATGTGATAGGATAGCATTGTATGCTTATTCCTGATATGCATGTTCTACTCTAAATGAAGTTTATGCCAAGTTTGTGCTCACTAGCTAAGTGTAGCTAACTGTGCCATGTTAACTACTTTTGCAGATCAAAGATAGATTACCTCGTGAGCCGGGTCCCCTACCTGTAGATATTTTGCAGGAACACTTGATGTTGTAATAATTACATTGTGGTCGGTTGTTTTGTAGAGTAACACCAGATATTGAAACATATCTATTGTAAATATTCCGCTGCTTAATGATATTTGATCGTGATTAAGTTCACGTTTGTTTAAAAAACGCAAATTTTTGCTAAAATCTGGTATATGCAAAGCCGGTGTTACAAGTTAGATGCAGTGTACCATTCACCCAAAACAAAGAATGGGTCTACCGCTGAATCAATAGGTCTTGATATAGAAGTAGTAGTAGTTTTCTGAGTAAGTTCAAGAGATTCCTGAATAACATCTGCAGGTACACAATTAGTTCCAGAGTTATCATCTAAGAAATCAAATATATATTTTAAATTTGAGGGTTCACTCGCGCTAGATATATTTGTTTCTTTTCAATTAAGTCCCGGTCCTGAACTGATGTGTTCAGAAGCGATTGCAGGTGACTCATGAGATAAAGATGTGGTGATTAGTGTATCAACAAAAGTCACGTTAATACTTTCAATCACAGCATTGGTTCGTTTATTTAACACACAAAACACGTTAGACTCAGAAGAGTAACCTAGGAAAATTCCCTCGTATGCTTTGGGGTCGAAATTTCCTAGATTAGCCTTTTCATTAAGGACAAAGCAGCTATTACCAAACACGTGAAAATGTTTAATATTAGGCACTCTGCCATTTGCCAGTTCATAAGGAGTTTTATTAAAGAGACAGTGCAAGAACATTCGGTTTTAAGTATAGCAAGCTGTGTTGACTGCTTCTACCCAATAAGAAGATGGTAAATCAGCATATGACATCATTGTTCGAGCAGCTTTAACAAGCGTTCGATTTCTTTGTTCAACAACCCCATTTTGTTCTGGGGTGTAAGGTGCTGAGAATTGATGCATAATTCCTACTGAGTCAAGATAGGAATCCAAGACTTTGTTCTTGAATTCGGTGCCGTTGTCGGTTCGTATTCTACCAACTCTTCCTTGAGATTGATTCTGCACCTGTTTGAGAAACGAGATGATTGTTGATGGAGCTTCATCCTTCGTTCTTAGAAACTTCACCCACGTATACCTTGAAAGTCATCGACTATCACAAGGATATACTTCTTCCCATTCCTTGATTGAACTTGCATCGGCCCACAAAAGTCCATGTGTAACAGTTGGAGAGGTACTTTTGTACTGGAAACCTGTTTGATTTTGTGTGATGCCCTTTTCATTATGCCTCTTACAAAGTGTTCTCACAAGTGTTATTCTTCAACTGAAACCTTGGCCGCTTTTAAGTTTTGAATGATTACCTCGTTATCATTTCTTAAGGTGTTCAGTTCATTTTCTATTGCCGTTAGTTCTAACTGAAGATCGTCTAAGTTAGATGTTGATTGAGTTTTGATTTTAAATTCCAACTTAGTGATTTTTTGGTTTTGTCTTTCGATGTGTTTAACTAGAGTTTGTGCATACTCAATGTTTACCTTTCCAAGAACACCGGCATCATCAGTCTGAGTTTCTTTAAACTCATCATTACCATCATCTTCATTGTCACCCTCGTCATCTCAAGAACCTTCTTCTAGAGCCATCAAGCAAAAGTGTGCTTGATTAGATCCATCATCCTCTAAATCATAAGTATCGGTCCGGAATTGATCCTCTTCTACTAGCATTACTCTCTCATTCTCCTTCTTCTTGGTCAACCGCAGTTTGTCCTGTACTACTTGGCATCCTTTGTCTTTGGCTTCTTGCAGTCTTTTATAAAGTGCTATGTTCTACCACAGTTGTACCATTTCTTTTCCTCCTCCTGAGGCTCTGCGGGTTTATTTGTCCTTCTTTTCTCTTCTTGTATGTTTCCCTCATTCTTTCTCGGCCCGGAGTTGTACCGCTGTCTGCTGTTGGTCTTTCCATACTTGTTTTGGAAAGCTCTTGTGATGAGTGACATGGCTTTTAGTACAGCCTCCTTCTCTGAGATCTCTAGCTCTCCTTCTGATGAGTCAGAATCTTCCACAACTTGCTTACCCTTGCTTCCCCTTGATGATTGTTGCGGTCTTCGTTCTGCCACCAGTGCAACCAGATCAGATGGTTGCTTCATTGAAAGTTTAGTAAGGACCTCATCTTGAAACTGGTTCAAGTCCTCGTAGATTGAGTGGTGAGATAACCCCTTGAGATTCCGATTAACATGCTTATACAAACGAACATGTTCACTCCATTCTGGACCAAGTGCATTGATCCAGTTGACATTGATATCCAGATCGGATCTTGTCACACCGTGGTTTCTCATTTCATTTAGTAGTCTGCAGAACCGACTGTATGTATCTTGTAGCAGCTCTCCTTCCCTGGCTTTGAATTCTCTAAAAATGTTAACCACCTGAGTTTCTCTAATAAATGATCCCTGTTCAGTACCCTACATTTGCTGTTTTACTTCGTCCTAAATTTCTTTGGCAGAAGTCAAACTATCTATTTTAGAATAGATTTCCGCACATAACCCTTGTTTCAAGTAATATTTAGCGTCTTTCTCGGCGCATGCATGGTCTCTTTCCTCAGCAGTTAATTCTAACGGGAGTTTACGTCTTCTCTCAGCAGCTATTGGTGGATTTTTATTGGGAACAGCCTCGATAATCTTTTCGAAGATGGTATCACCATTTAATATTCTATCTTTCATCATCTCGCCATATTTTTTGGTGTGTTCTATAAAGTCCATAAACCGTCCTTTCCATACATTATATTCATTTCTGAAGAGTACACGAGGTTTAGTGTCTGTGCTGATAGCAAGAATCTCATTGCTGGAACTCATCTTTTCTTGGATCTTTCTCCCTGAAGTGGATTGGTAAGTTTGTTTGTGAGAAAACTTTGAAAGTCGGATGAAGTGTTTTAAAGTCAGATGAAGTGTTTGAAAGTCGGATGACACTATGCGACTGTCGGGTGGAGATCTTATGTGACAGTCGGATGGACCAAAGAGTCGAATGACCTAAAAGTCGAGTGACTTGAAGAGTCGGATGGCTCAAAAGACGGATGACTTGAAAGTTGGATGGCCCAAAATTCGCACGACTGTCGGATTCTCTGAAAGTCGGACAAGTTGATTAGTCGGATGAACTTTCAAGTGTCGGGTGGAGCAAAAGTCGGATAAACTTTAAGTTACTTCAACTATCGGATGGGCAAGTGTTGGATCACTTTAAGTTAAAAGTCGGATGAACACTCTTTGGCAACTGTCGGATGGACCAAAAGTCGCATGCACTAGAGCTCAAAAGTTGAATGAAGCAATGTCGGATGACCTAAAAGTCGGATGGGATAATAATCCAAAAACTTGCAGGTCTGTCCTCTGTTATGAAGCAGACCTCTGATTTTGCCTAAAACACACTAAAATTTCACTTAACTTTTGCTTTGACTTTCTTTATCACTAAAAACTCTTACTTAACCAATTTCAACCCAAAACAACAACAATTTCTTGAAGAATTTTATAGAACAGTGAAAACTTCAAGAACTTGAAGAACAGGAAGAATTCAAAACAAATACTCAAATGTTGCTTGTTTGTTCTAAAACCGCTAGGAAAAGTTTTATCTTACTCAAAAGCTTCTAAAAGACAACAAATAACTTGAAAAACAAGAAGATTTGAGAAAATGGGTTTTTGGTTTTCAAATACTCACGTAACCAAGAACAAGAACCGCTCCTGGGTTTTGTTTCTCACTCAAAGATGTTACTTTCAAGTAATGTTGAACTAATCCAGTAGGGAGTTGGCTCTGATACCAATTGAAAGTCCTTTGATAGTGAAGAAGATGAGTAACAATGAACACTTGAAGTAAAGATGATGAAGTTTAATATGAACAAGTGTGAACTCTTTGCATGTATGATGAAGTTTTCTCTCTATATTACACTGAGCGTTGAATGCAATAAGAGAATACAATATTGGCAAAGGTTGACTTTCAAACTAGGTTTGCAAGGCATTTATACAAAAGCCTCATTGGCTTAGAAGCCACATAGGCCCAAATCTACCTAACTACACTAGACATAGGAATTACATATGAAAGTGGGCTAAGACCATTACAAAGTATAGTCTAATAAAGATAGATTAATTATAACAAAAGAACACAAGGCTAACAAACAAATAAATATCTAACAATATCGGATTTGAGTCTTCGGATTTTGGTGAATCATTGGATTTGCCTCTCGGATTTTGAGATCTTTGAAATCTTGAAAGTTGTAGGATTTGATTCGGATTTGAGGGTTATCGGATTTTGAGTTTGATTTGATTATCGGATTTCAGTCTCGGATTTGAATCAATCAGATTCAATTGCTGTTTATTGGATTTGTGATATCAAATTTCAATAGTTTTGTGGATTCTTCAATTTTATATCTTGTCAAAGAAAAGAGCCCAAAAAATGGGTACTTACAGTGAAACACTATCATTTGGTTCTTATACAAAATCACCTGTACTCTACAGAGGTGAGTATCACGTTAGGAAAGGTAGATTCATGGACTTCATTGAAAACAATGAGCAATATGATGAAGAGATGAAAAAGAGTATTCTTGAGGGCAATGGTGTATTTAGAATAGACCAAGAGGCTAACCCTAACCATAATCCACCACTTGATGAAATCCATAAGGAAAAGCTTCCAAGTGAATACACTTCTGAGGAGAAACACAGGGCCACAGCAAACAGAAAGGCAATGTATCAGTTAAAACATGGTCTGTCCTCTGAGTTTTACATCAAGGTAAATGGATTGAATACATCCAAAGATATTTGGGATGAAATTAAAAGTCAGATGGAAGGTACTAAATCTGGAGTGTGGATAAAACAGACTACTTTGGTCAACTCTTTTGATCACTTTAAGCTTTAATTGAAACATATAGTCATTACTGTAAATTGTTGAATGATCTGAGAAACCAGAAGCTTGATGGTTACTCAAACATAACCAACAACACTAGGTTTCTAAATTCTCTAGGGCCTGAATGGAAATCACAGGTAGCAATCTACACGCAGATGAACCAAAAAAATCTGAATAAAGTCACCCACCACATAATATTTGAAGAACTAAACAAATATCATGATGATGTTGGTGTCGCTGCACAGAAGGAGAATATAGATCCACTAGCCTTGGTGGTTAGTGAAAAAAGGGTGAAGAGTTGTACAAAATCTGTCAAGATGAAACAAGTTCAAGAGATAAAATCTTTAGATTCAGAGGAAGAGAGTTTGGTGGATAATGAGAAAATCATGCAAGCAATGGCTTATTTGAAAAACATGACGCAAAATCAATTCTCAAACAACAAAACAAACAACAAGCAGAGGTTTACTTCTAGATCAAGACGGAGGGATGACCAATTCCAAAGAAAGGATGGTCAACGGCTTGAAAAGAGATATGAAAGGAAAGTTGAAACTACCCAGGAGAGAAAGTGCTACAACTGTGGTGGCACTGGGCATTTCATTAGGGATTGTAAGAAGCCAAAAGTCAAGGATTCAGAATATTATAAGGCTAAGCTCAAACTGATCAAACATAGAAACAATGGAAAGGCTCTACTTGCTAAAGAGGATCTGTTTTTGTCAGATATGGATAACAATGATGAAGACACGAATGTACATGCACAATTCGTTATGATGGCAAATGTTGAGGAGTTTGAATTTGAAGAAACTGATGGTGAGGGTGATGATGAGATTGTGGGGGATGATTCCGGATTCATGACAAAATTTTGATGAGTCGGAGGCTTAGAGTAGGTATGAGGAAGAAGAAGAGGAAGAGGTTGAGGTTGCTACGAAAGCACAAGCCAAATGTTGCAGATCAACAGGAAACTAGAGCAAGGATAATATTTGATCATTCTGAATTTCCTGTTGATTACATACTAACTCTCATGCAACAGGTGGAGCACTTAACATCATAGAATCAATCGCTTACAAACAAGAATCAAAGCTGCAAGAAAAGAATTTAAATCTGAAAATGGATTAAGTAGCAAAGAGTGAAGTGGAACTTATAAATCAATCATCAAAAATAGTACAGCTTCGACAAGCCATCAAAGACAAAGAAACTGAATTAATTAAACTGCAAAGAGAAACTGAATTAAATGTTCATGATTTGAATGCTGCAAAGCTGACTGCAGAAATAACTTTAAACTTAATCATGAAAGAGAAAAAGTACCTTGATATGAAAGTACAGACTCTAGAAGAAAGAGTAAAGAAATAAGTTACTACTCGTCATAATATCTTTAAGAACCTTTAACCAAATGTGAATAATAGATACAAAGGTATAGGATTTGATGAAAACAATTTCTTCTCTAAAATAAATTGCACTCAATTGTATCAACTTGAGATAATGAATCAAGGATGGACATCAAAAATGATATTTGTGGGAGAAGAGGAGATTAAACAAGAAGAGGAACTAAATAGAAAAACCACAAACAAACTTCAAAATACTTTAAATTACGATTAAAGTTTTAACATTAAAGTTTAGTCTAGTTTCTTTTCGATGTGAAGAAATATCATATTTGGTACATGGACTCCAGCTGTACGAAGCACATGAGTCGCAACAAGAGTCTTCTCAAACACTTTGTGGGTAAATATTCTGGAAATGTCAAGTTCTGGAATGACCAAGTTTCACCGATTTTAGGCCATGGAGTAATTGAAACAGGAAACTTGAAGATTGAAAAAGTGTCTTGTGTAGAGGGCTTAGGGCACAATCTATTTAACATAGGACAATTTTGTGACAGAGGAATGAAAGTAGTATTCAAGAAGACTTCTTGTTCACTACGAATAGAGGAAGGAACTGATATTTCAGGTGGGAACAGAAAATCAAACTTGTATACATTCGTCAGATCTGAATTGGTCATGGCATCGAAAGTTGTCTCGTCTAAATTTCAAAAACATGAACAAGCTGGTGAATGAAAACTTGGTAAGAGGTCTACCAAAGCTAAACTTTGAAAAAGATCATCTGTGCAAGGATTGTGAGTTTGGAAAAATGAAGAGAGTTCCACACAAAGTCAGTCAAATTTCTTCAACTACCACTCCCTCGCAGTTGATACACATGGACCTCTGTGGACCAATGAAAGTACAGTCCAGAAATGCAAAAAGATATATGCTGGTGATGGTGGATGATTACTCCCGGTATACATGGGTCCGTTTTGTGAGTCATAAAACCGAAGTTCCTCAACAAGTAATCTTGTTTCTGAAGAAACAGAAGACTCAAAAAGGACAACCGATGAAGGGCATAAGAACTGATAATGGAACAGAGTTCAAGAATAGGACATTAGATTCCTACTTTGATTCTGAAGGTATCACGCATCAGTTTTTTGTCAGCATATACTCAGGAGTAGAATGGAGTACTAGAAAGGAAAAACGGAACATTGGTTGAAGCTGCACGAACGATGCTACAGTATTCAAAGCTACCACCATCATACTAGGCTGAAGCCGTGAACACAGCATGCCACACCCCGAATCGTTCCTTAATTCATGGTCGATTCAATAAAACTCCTTACGAATTATGTAATGGAGTAGTGCCTAATATCAAATACTTCCACGTATTTGCTAATAGGTGCTTCGTACTGAATGAAATGGACAAACTATCAAAGTTTGATCCAAAAGCAGATGAAGAAGTTTTCTTAGGTTACTCAATGGATAAAAAGGCTTTTAGAATTCTGAATCGAAGAATTAACATGTTTGTTGAAAGCATGAATGTTACGTTTGACGATTTAGTCAATCTAAAATCTTTAATGCGTAAACCTCACTCATCAAAAGAACCATTTTTGAAAACAAATAACATTGACGAGTCGTTCAGTCACACTGATGACATAAGCTTGGAGTTCATGTTTGATTTCTTTAAAAGGAATGATAACTCATCTAATATTTTACAGGATAATCAACAACTTCAAGAGTCTGTGACAATAGATGAGCCACCTAGTGTATCCACAATTCAACACACAGTAAATTCTAAAAGTTCAGAGTTTGAAGCTATAAATATTTCTGCTATTGAGGGAAGACCAAGATACCATCAATCAATGGAGGAAATTGTGTTTTTGAACTTGAACAATCTGATGTTTAGGAGTTTTTTAAGTCGATTGATGCAAAAGGAGATTTTTAATCAAGTTTAATTGCATAAAATTTTGGGTTTTAGATGACTACAGTAAAGAAATTGAAGGTCTGAATGTGCAAGTTTGTTCGAAACCTGAAACTATTCAAAAATAGATGAACTATCGGATTTATAGAGAATCCGATAGTTTAGTGTTACATATGTTAGATTTCAAGTTTGTCGGATTTTGAGATAAATCCAATTGTTAGATAAACTTGGGATAGTTGGATAATCGGATTTCGGGATTTAACGGATTTGGAAAATATCGGATTTTACAAGTATAGGATTGTCGGATTTGAAACTTGTCAGATTTTTAAGATAAGGTATACCAGATTCTTCTACTTGTCGGATTTTTAAAGCAAATGGGTTGTCGGATTTGGACTGTCGGATTTTACAAAGTAATGAAGGATTTGGGACTGTCGGATTTTCAAATGATGTCATTATGTCGGTTTTTCAAACAAATCTGATAAATGTTGTCACATTACAGTATATCGGATTTCCGAGTGTCAGATTTTACTATATATTTAGGAATTTTTGAAAAGTTTGAAAACTTTCACAAAAGGTTTTTTGTTTTGAATTGAGTACTAACTGTTTGATCTTACAGTTAGCGCAAATTCCCCCTTATGCACTTTTCCCCAGAACCAATTACCTTCCTAATCAATTGAACAACGCCTATTTTGTACCATATATAACAAAAATCGAATATCCAATCATAACTGACTGACTGAAAGCGAACAAGGAAACCCTCTGATTGCTGGTCGAATTGACCAAGTAGATTTTGAGATTGGTGTTGACTTTTTGTTAGACTAAATATTGTGTTCATTAGATTAGTTTAGTTATGTTTGTCATTTATCATGGTAGAGGGTAGATTAAGTAAATACCTTATGGGTATATATACTTGTCTACCTACCCCAAGTTAATTGAGCATTTCATTATTCTGTAAAGTGTGTGTGTGTGTGTGTGAATTCTCTATTCTCTCTCATCAATTCATACATCATCATTGTGGATTTGCTCCAACATTATCCAAGATCATTGATCGTCATTATCTTTTGGGACCAACAAGTGGTATTAGAGCCAAGCTTGATAAAAGTAAGGCTCTTGATTGTGTATTCATCATCAAAGATAAGAATTCAAAGATTAAGGTTTGATTGTTCTGTATCTTTAATTTGAAGCTGTCTATTGGTTATTAATTGAGATCTGAGATCTACGAATCAAAAAGGAATAAATTTCAAGGCTATTATTCAAAGGTTTCATCAATATTCAAATTTTTTTGAAGAACACTTGAAGAAGTTGAAGAACAGTGAAGAAATATTATTTTGATCGAAAATTCCTCTGAAAAACAAATGAAAAAGGTTTGCTAGACAACTTGGAGCTGTTAGTCACGCGCCTATTCACTTTGAAATTGTTTGTTACAAACAATATCCCTCAAAATCAGGAAACTTGTCTCTTGTTCAGACTTCAAGCGCTTTTTATTTGCCAATACACTTATATTTCGAGCAATTAATCCACAAGCACAATTCGAAGTCAAAGAATTGAATATCAAGTGCACTTCGAGCGCATTTAATTTCCATTCAAACTCCACATTTAATTTCCAAAAGAACACTTCGAGCGCATGTTGTTTTCCCCTAGCACACTTCGTAGTCCACATAAATTCCATTCGAAGTGTGCTTTTAATTCAATTCGAAGTCCACTTTCCATTCGAAGCCTATATAATTAATTGATACCCAAATTAATTCATATATGCATGCACACACTTCGAAGGCCCATAATTTCTTTTCCATTTGAAGCTCAATTAATTACCATATACTTTGAGCAACTCACTCTCACACTTCGAGCAACTCATACAAATTCCATGCAGAAATAATTCCATGCATGTACCATTCAAAGCCCATTTAAGTCATTGTATTCGAAGTCCATTTTGAAAAAATATAATCCATGAAATATTCCAACACATGTACCCTTCGAACTTGTCCATCCCTTTCACCATTCGAAGCCCACGTGACAGCCCATGCACACTTCGAATAATATCAAATATATTCCATGCTCACTTCGTATACAAACACTTCGAGCAGATTGGTCCATTACAATTCAAAGGGCATTGAAGTAATTCCACATGCATTAAATTAATTCCATATGAAACCCAATTAAAGCCCATTTCAATCCCATGCATGTTTCACGTTAAATCCCATGTACACACACGATTTAAAGTCATCTTAAACTCATTTAATTACCATGCACACGTCGAGCTTGTAAATTCCATGCAAACTTCGAGCCTTTAAATTTCATTGCACACTTCGAGCGGATAAATTCTTTGAATTCAAAGACCACGTATTCCTTCGAACACCATTTTATTTGCCATTCCCACTTCGAGCACTAAATTCTTCAAAATCTTTGTTTAACTTTGAACAATCTTTTAAATCAACTCCGAACTCTTTCATATCTTGTTTGATCAGTTCGATTTTCGAATTCGAACACAATCACAATCTTACTTCTCAAGTTAACGATCATCTCAAATCAAGTTATCAAGACGAGTCTTACTAAGAGAGAACTACAAGAAGGTTTATCAAGATGGTTTGCATGCAAACTTACCATAACAGAGTATGAACAAATATTATACAACAAGGTGAATGAAATGTATCGTCTATACGATAACTTGGAAGAGGAAAGCACAAAACTTACCCTACAACTTTCTGAATTGACTGAGAAACTTCACATGTCATAGAGCAAATTTCAAGATTTTGAGATTGATGAATGTACCAAGAAAAGAAATCTTGAGCAACAACTGTTGGATACTCAAAGAAAGTCAACTGAAGAAAGAATGAATTTTGAGACCGAAAGAAATCAACTTGTGATTAAGATTCGGAAATTGGAGCAAGACTTACAAAATTGTGTAAAAGAAAAGGTCACGACATCTTCTGATTCTGAAAAGGTTCAAAAATGTAAGTTTGCCAAAGGAAAGGAAATCAAGGTGGTTCCTGTAACAGTCCTTGCAGGTGAATCATCAAACAATCACATGCGTCTAAAATCCAAATGGTCTAAGGATCATTATTCAAGTTCCAAGTCATACACAAAGCAGTTCATAAACAGGGTCAAGCTTCGGAGAAAGCTTTGGAATGAAAGCAAAGATAATGAAGAAATGAAAGAGAAAACTCTTCTTCAAAAGACTTGTGGAACACCGCATCATGCGGCTTATCCATTTGCACGTGTTAGTCAAACAAGATCATTCTCGAATACTAACACAAATGCACATCTTCCCACCTTGCCAGAGCTTAAATATCCATGTGTGGTTCGTTCTGTCAAACATCTCTTAAGACTTTCTAAAGAGAAGATTTTCATAAAACCACCTTATTTTTTAGTGGATGTTTATCATAAGAAGATATATGCTCGTAAGATAAAGGGGGAGCAAAGAAATGAAAGGATCTCAAGTCATCAATGAAGATTGAGAGCTTCATTCAAGGGGGAGGGTATTTTTCACTTGAAGAATAACCAGAATGCTAATCTGAAGTTTCCCTCACAGATCAACTGCCCCAGCAAAGAAGACATTTTTCGTTTATTAAGCATTATCTGTATAATGAACACAAAGGGGGAGATTGTTAGACTAAATATTGTGTTCATTATATTAGTTTAGTTATGTTTGTCATTTATCATTGTAGAGGGTAGATTAAATAAATACCTTATGGGTATATATACTTGTCTACCTACCCCAAGTTAATTGAGCATTTCATTATTCTGTAAAGTGTGTGTGTGAATTCTCTATTCTCTCTAATCAATTCATACATCATCACTGTGGATTTGTTCCAACATTATCCATGATCATTGATCGTCATTATATCTTGGGACCAACACTTTTTATGACGAATTCTTCGATTGCCCAAACAAAACTCTTACTCATCCAAACTTGGAACAGAGATGAACTAATTGGGATGTCAAACTTTAAATGTTCTGGTTTGGTTCCTCAATGGCAAACTCTTTATGCCATTATCATGCGATGCTTAACAAGTGTTACAAAGGGAGTTGACGACGCGAATGCTTTTGCTTTGAAAGTATTACTTGGAATGGCTAAGCATTTTCATTTTGATTATGTAGAACTGGATTTTGTTGAAATGTCAAAAGTTGTTCGGGAAAATATGATTCCACGAAAAAGGCGTAACTTCTTGCCATTTCCGCACTTCTTAACAATGATTATCCAGAGATTGATGGCCAGAGATACTGAGATCTCTAGGCGTGATGATGAACCAACTCCTCAAATCCAAATGATGATCAAGTTGTATAAAATACCTGCAATGCCTAACGTTAATGCTTTTGTAATGCCCGTTGAATTAGTACAATTATTGGATCTTGAAAGTGAAAGCGTCTAGCGGTATGTGAGAGAAAATAATCTTGTTCTTATGGATCGGCAAGAACCTACTGATTCTACCCCGAGAACGCCAGGTCCGGAGAGTAGTGATACTAGGAGTAAATCTTTTATGGGAGAAGATGACAGTGATGTGCAAAGTGAAAAAATTATTGAGAGGGGTGGAGAAGTTGGTGAAGGTGGTGAGACTAGTGAGGGAGGCGCCGTGGATGTTTCTGAAATAGTTGAGCAAGTTATTCAATCTGTGCATAATTATCAATCAAGCAAAACCGATTCTTTTCAAAGAGATATAGATCAAATGTTTGAGCAAAATGATGAGGAGGTCGAGGAGGAGTTAGGTCCTGATGATCAGAAAATACATCCAATATTTCCTTCATATGATGATCAAATGATGGGCTTTAATTTTGATTTTGAAAGTATTGATCCTAAAGAGCTGTATGAAAATGTTGGTGTACTAAATGTAGAAGAAGACTTTGAGCGGCAAAAAGAAAGTTAGGGAGAGAGAGAAGCGAGAAAAGAAAAAGAGAGGGCTGAGGGTTCCCAACCTCTATAAGTCGTGATACCACATCTGCTGTTGGGCCTAGTTCTAATGTTGAAAAAAGATGTTGGCTTCCCACCAGAGCATGCTCAAACCCCACCTAGCTACTAAGTATTCTCTCAAAAAAATATTGTTTCACAACACGGAGATTTAATACATGATCTATCGGCTCTTCATTCAGAGGATGCTGGTATTGAAATAAGTGACACACAGCTCCATGTCACACCTATTCTTTCAATGCACATCGAAAACCATCAACAAATAGTTGATTTTCTTTCGAAACATAAGCAAACACCGGAAGCTCTACTCTAGTGAAAGATAGACTTGCCGGAACTACCATAGGTGAAGCCCTTACAGGCCATATCCGAAGATTGGTAGGAAGTCCCGTCACAGTTACCACAACTCCAGCCGTGAATTTGGGCGGCCCTTTAACTTCTAAATTTGTTTCAGACGATGTTGGTGCTACAACGGGTAATCTAAGTGATCCCGGAAAGGTTACCTAAATTGAAACAGAG
Source organism: Dittrichia graveolens (assembly GCA_038502395.1). Lineage (NCBI taxonomy): Eukaryota > Viridiplantae > Streptophyta > Magnoliopsida > Asterales > Asteraceae > Dittrichia > Dittrichia graveolens. The sequence goes on from JARJIL010000009.1 coordinate 31,102,202, forward strand.
TCGGCTAAAAAATTTGTTTCGAATGTTGATTTTGATGCTGCTATTGAACACTTACGACTTCAAGTTGAAAGATTGAATGGATTGAAAAAGCAGAATGATAGAATCGAGGCTAAGTTGGATGAATTATTGAGAAAAGGGAGAATGAAATCAAAGTGAAGATGACTGATGCCTTGACAGTTCATGATCTGAAAACCTTGTTACATGTTAAATTGATTAGTAATGCATACAGTGTCTCAGAAGAGTTTGATTTGTTAAAATTATTGAGAACAGAGGTTCAATCAACGTGCAAAACTGCTGCCGGGTCATCAAAAAGGCCTAGGCATGACGATTATGATTCAGACACCGATCGTCCTGAGGGGGAGAAAAGATTAAAGACATATTTTGATACCTTGGCTGTAACGACCTGAAAATATTGTAAATATTCTTAGACGTGAAATATATGTTTATGGAATTTAAGGATATACAAATAATAGAAATATATTCTTTGAATATATTAAGAATGTTTTTACTCCTAAGATACGCGTATATATATTAGTATTATACGTAAAATAATACTGCCAATATATATATTTATATACTTTGTATTTAAGGAGTTTGAGGATAGAGATTTATATAGAGTTATTAGTTTACGTCATAGAAAGAAATTAAATTAAAAAATTAAGGTTGAAGGTTTACTAAAATTCAAACCTAACTAAAAGGACTGAAAGTGTAAATTAAGGGGGCCTAAGTGTAACTTGTAAAATTCAAATTCAATTGAATTGAATGCACGTGAGTTGCTTTTCTTTTACAGGCTTTTTCTTTTACAGTTGATTTATGCTTTATATATATATATATATATATATACACACACATCGATCGTCTATATATATAGAGTAGAGTAGAAAGAGTCACAGAGAAGAGAGAAAAAGGAAATTCGAAATTCTGTATATGTCGCGACGCGACGCGTCGTCGATCTAGTGTGTCAGTTGGATTGCGTGTGTCAGAAGCTAAGGGTTGCACGTGTCAGCGTTTGCATGCTTCACGATTGGTCGGATTGGAGGCGGTCGCGACACGACGCGTTTCGGATTTTCTATAAATATGTGTGTTTGGCTGCCATTATTCACACACTAACCTCAAGAGTCGTTACTCTACGAAATTTATGAATTTTCCCGAGATCCTTCAACCTATGTGAGTGTCGGGTTTCGTTTGTAAGTGTATTTGTAATTACGGGAGTTTGGAAACACCGTCAAAAGCGTAGTTTTGACCAAGGCTTCAGGTGGGTGAACCCGAGAGGTATATTTCTTTAATCCTACGTTTCTATTTCGATTATGAAGATGTTTAGGCTACATGCATCTCGAGTTTATGCGTTTCGATGGAGTTTCTAAGCATGTGAAGCGATAATCTTTGGTCGGGAGTTGTTATTCGGCAAGTCTAAGTATTCTAAGCTAGTTTAGACTTCTCTAAAATCTTTGGATCATGTTTTTAATGTAGTAACCTTCATAGGTTATTTGTGGCATTTGAGTTCGCGTTCTTGACGATCCGTGAGCGTGTTTGTCTTTTCGAGCTTGTGCGTTTCGTTATCTGGACTACGCTGAGTTCAATATTTCTCAAAACCGAGTACTAGACAAAAATGATATATTTTCTAAAGTAATGATTTACTATACAATGGTAATAGATTTTTATATATTACCTATACAAGATATATGTGATATATGTATGACTGTTACGTGTTATGAAATTGTATGATGATTATGCTATGTTATGAAATTATGAGTTTTACCATATTATTAATTTATGAGACCTTGGGATGGGGTAGTTCTATCCTTATTAATGATGACTAGTAGGTTGAACCTTCTAGGAAAAGTGGTAGCCATTTGTGGGTTACCAGACGTTCATGACAAGTCCGGGACAACGTGATGATATATTTATACTCATTGGAGTGATGTTTGATACTAGAGGTTGTATCTTATTAAATATCATGTGGGTGCGAGGAGGTGTAACAGGTAAAACACCGTTATTACTTCACCTGAACGGCATTGTGGAATACGTTGTATACCACGTCGCCGGGTTAGCGATAGCGGAAGATGTTACAGTCTAAGAATTATTGGAAGTCGCGCTCTAATGATTCTTAGATGGGTAATAACGTAACTAGTGAACCGGGTCTATATCTTGGGTTAAGATAATATCCCTAGACCATTAATGATGATTGTGATGATGATGATATTTATGATTTAAAGAATTACGATAACGGAGTATATGAAATGACTGTTATGAGATACTATGATTAGTTGACCGTTATGTGCTAAATGTCAAATGATGGGTTGGTCAACTATGTGAATGGGCGGGAATGGATTATTATTTATTATGCTATTAGCGCCTAAGGTATGTTATGTTTTAATTGAATTTTTTCATAATTCTAATGACTCACGACGCTTAAACTGACACTTGTTTCTTGAAATGTGTCTCGTACTCGTGCAGGTTGCTTAGAAATTACTTGTGAGACAGGGACTTTGGGTAGTGTACTATCTTAGATGATACCATTTTGTTTTATCGTATCAAACAATTCATGTCTTTATGATTAATGGTTATGAACGTGATGTCGCGATTTTCATACTGATGTACTCTCTTATCATTTGGGTAAGATGTATTTTATGACCAAAGACTTCCGTTGCATGTTATCCTGATAAAATGACAAGATTTTTGTAAATTGTAAATTTTGGGAAATCGCGGTTGTCACAAGTTGTTATCAGAGCCGCGTTGTGAGCGAACTAAGCATTGAGTCCGATGCTTAGACTTACAACTATTAACGGCTCGTTAAGAAAGAACAAGACTTCTAGGGGGAGGGTGTGTGCTGAGTGTTATAGGAATTCTAGATCTTTTCCTTATAGTTTTAACTCTACCTCTTTTCCTTATAAGAATTCTTGTACATATCTACGATCTTATGAAGCGTATTTTCGACTCATTTCTTGTGTCCTCCATAGAAGATGGTGGTTACACGCAAGAACAATGGCAAACAAGGTGCTATTCAAGGGAGTGGAGCTGGTAGATCACGTCCACAGCACGAGGATGAGGATGTGGGAAGCTTTTACTCACAACCACATGTTGAAACGGTTCCAACTACTATCGAAGGGACTGCGTCTACTGAGGAGTATACGGAAAGGAGTAGCTACAGTAGGGCCAGCACAATCAAAATTGCTTCTTTGGAGCAGCAACCGAAGATTCGAGATAATCATATAGCACAAATGAGGGAGGCCATGATAGCTGCGGGTCTCCTTAAAGATACCACTGAACAGGACCAGAACGATGAAAGTGAAGCAAGCAGTAAGGATAAACGCCATGGTCCTGAACCTCGTCAAAGGACTGCTAAGGGAGAGGGTAGTTCGTTTAGAGCTTTCATGTGCTGCAAACCTCCAGTTTTTAAAAGAGGTGAAGATCCATTGGTTTGTTCTCGATGGTTGATGAAGATGGAGCAAGTTTATGATTCGGAGGATTTTACTAATCAACAACAAGTCCGTTATGCCATTCGGATGCTTGACAGAGAGGCTCTTGAGTGGTGGAACTCGGTCTACCAAAACCTTTCTGAGATAGTTCGGAAAGAGATTACTTGGTCCCAGTTTGTTGAGAAGGTGCAAAATCGTTTCTGCAATTTGGGTGCACAAAGGCGAGCTGAGAGAGAATTTTTGGAGTTGAAGAAGCGGACGATGTCGATCAGCAAGTACAACACGACTTTCTCGGATAAGCTTACTTTTGCCAGGAGAATTTTCCCTGATGAAGCTTCTTTGGTAAACAAGTATATGGGAGGTTTACCGTTTGAGTACCGGTCTGCTATCCGTAATAAGTCTACCCTGGACGCGGCAATGGAGGAAGCGAGGAATATTAAGGAAGATTTGGGTCTTGTTTGTCCCAAAATAAGGTATTTACTTAATCTACCCTCTACAATGATAAATGACAAACATAATTAAACTAATATAATGAACATAATATTTAGTCTAACAATCTCCCCCTTTGTGTTCATTGTACGGATAATGCTTAATAAACGAAAAATGTCTTCTTTGTTAGGGTAGTTATTCTTCAAGGGAAACTTCAGATTAGCATTCTGGTTATTCTTCAAGAGAAAAATACTCTCCCCCTTGAATTAAGCTCTCAATCTTCATTGATGACTTGAGATCCTTTAATTTCTTTGCTCCCCCTTGATCTTACGAGCATATATCTTCTTATGATAAACATCCACTGAAAAGTAAGGTGGTTTTATGAAAATATTCTCTTTAGAAAGTCTGAAGAGATGTTTGACGGAATGAACCACACTTGGATATTTAAGCTCTGGCAAGGTGGGAAGACGTGCATTCGTGTTAGTATTGGAGAATGATCTTGTTTGACTAACATGTGCAAATGGATAAGCAGCATGATGAGGTGTACCACAATTCTTTTGAAGAAGATTTTTCTCTTTCATTTCTTCAAAATTATCTTTGCTTTCATTACAAAGCTTTCTCCGAAGCTTGACCCTGTTTATGAACTGCTTTGTGTATGACTTGGAACTTGAATAATGATCCTTAGAGCGTTTGGAGTTTAGATGCATATGACCTTTGATGCTTTGATGATTCATCTGCTAGGACTCTTACAGGAACCACCTTGATTTCCTTTCCTTTGGTAAACATACACTTTTGAACTTTTTGAGATTCAGAAGATGTCGTGACCTTTTCTTTTACACAATTTTGTAAGTCTTGCTTCAATTTCTGAATTTTAATCACAAATTGATTTCTTTCGGTCTCAAAATTCATTCTTTCTTCAGTTGACTTTCTTTGAATATCCAACAATTGTTGCTCAAGATTTCTTCTCTTGGCACATTTTTCAATCTCAAACTCTTGAAATTTGCTCTCAGAATTGTGAAGTTTCTCAGTCAATTCAGAGAGTTGTAGGGTAAGTTTTGCATTTTCTTTCTCTAAATCATCTGTCCTTTTTTTCTGTCTCTCGCCAAAATCTACCGAAAGATCAAATAGTTTAATTTTTTCTTCAGTGGATTGTATCATGATTGTAATCAAGTGTTGTAAGCAGGATTTATGATGAAAGATTCAAGAGATGAACACACACTTGATTTGAAATGATCGTTAACTTGAGAAGTAACAATTGTGATTGTGTTCGAATTCGAAATACGAAGTAATCAAACGAGATATGAAAGAATTCGGAGTTGATTAAAGGTTTGTTCGAGTTAAACAAAGATTTCGAAGAATTCGGCATTCGAAATAAATGGCAAATACCGTTTCGAGTTCAAGGAATGTTGACTTTGAATTCGAAGTGAATGATCAATAAAAATGAGCTCGAAGTGAATGTCAATTAAAAATGAAGGTGCGCGAAATGTGAATGGCAAATAAAAAATGAGTTCGAAGTGTTTAACAAAAATGAGTTCGAAGTGTGCATGGCTTTGACATGTTCGAAGTGTGCATGTGATTTAATGTGTGGAATTTAATGATGCTTCGAATTGTATGCATGAGCTACTTCGAATTTACATGTAATAAATTCAAATTGCATGGAATTTAATAGAGGACTTCGAATGGTGCATGAACAAGAATTAATTGTCTTTGACGTGCGCATGGATTGTCAAGCTTGGAAGTGTGCATGGGTTGAAGTGAGGCTTGCATGGGGTTTTAATTGGACATGGAGTTCGAATTGAATGGCTGCCTATTTTAAATTTGAGAAGACTTCTAAGAGTGGCTAATAAAAAAAGAACTTCGAAGTTTATGATTAATTCAAAGTGTGGTTTAATGGGGTTTTGAAATAAAAAGAGTTCGAAGTGTTCTCATAAATTCAAAACATGGACTTTGAATTAAATGAGTTCATCTGCTTGAAGTGTTAATGGCTAAAAAGAAATATGGACTTCGAACATAATTGAATGGTGACTTTGAAGTGTGCTTCGGAAAAGCAAAACAGGCGCTCGAAGTGTGTGACTTCGAATTGGAATTAATTGGTTGGGAGCTCGAAGGTATATCAAGAACAAATAGAATTTAGTGGTCTTCGAATGGAGGAAATTAAATGCGCTCGAAGTCAGCTAGGGAGAGAAAAAAAATAGGCGCTCGAAGTCTATGCAAGAGACAAGCTTCTTGATTTTCAGGGATATTATTTGTAACAAACAATTTCAAAGTGAACAGGCGCGTGACTAACAGCTCGAAGTTGTCTAGCAAACCTTTTCCATTTGTTTTTCAGAGGAATTTTCGATCAAAATAATATTTCTTCACTGTTCTTCAACTTCTTCAAGTGTTCTTCAATAATATTTGAATATTGATGAAACCTTTGAATAATAGCCTCAAAAGTTATTCCTTTTGATTCGTAGATCTCAGATCTCAATTAATAACCAATAAACAGCTTCAAATTAAAGATAGAGAACAATCAAACCTTAATCTTTGAATTCTTATCTTTGATGATGAATACACAATCACGAGCCTTACTTTTATCAAGCTTGGCTCTGGTACCACTTGTTTGTCACAAAATAATAAATGTATTGATGATGTTGGAGCAAATCCACAATGATGATGTATGATTTGATGAGAGAGAATAGAGAATTCACACACACACTTTTCAGAATAATGAAATGCTCAATTAACTTGGGGTAGGTAGACAAGTATATACACCCATAAGGTATTTACTTAATCTACCCTCTACAATGATAAATGACAAACATAACTAAACAAATATAATGAACACAATATTTAGTCTAACATGTCTGAAGAATCCCGTCAGCGGAGAGAAGAGAAAGTGGGAAGGGCCGTCTAGGTCCTCAAAGAAAAAGAAGTTTTGGTCCGAGGGCAAGAAGAAGGACCCAAATTTCTGCAAGACTTGTCACTCTTCCCATAAGGGTCCCTGTACTAAAATCATTATGAGTTGCAGGAGGTATGGTAAGATGGGGCACACTAGTTTTTGAGTGCACAAGTTTTGAACTTATGTGCTATTACTGCAAGGAGATGGGGCACATGGCTTCTGCCTGCCCGAAACTGTAAAACAAGAGTGCTGATGGTAGCAAGAAGCCTGTTGCGGGTAAACCTACCGAACGAGCTTTCAAGATGACTACTGATGATGCTTGCAAGAATGATGAGGTGATTTCTGGAACTTTTATGATAAATTCTATGCCTGCTAAAGTACTATTTGATTCTGGTGCTAGTCGATCTTTTGTTTTGCATGCCTTCTGTGCTAAATTTGATAAACCCCGTAGTACTTTGGATTCGGCTTTAGTTGTTGAGATTGCGGTTGGAAAACCCATCACTATTCGTGATAAGTTTAATGATTGTGTTATTTCCATTGATGGTATTGATTTTATGGTGACACTACTTCCTCTAGAGATAGAGAGTTTTGATGTAGTAATAGGTATGAACTGGATGTCTAGTCTTAAGGCTGAAATTATTTGTTCTAAAAAGCTTGTACGCATACCTCTTTCTTCTGGAAAGTTTGCTATTGCCTTTGGAGAAAGGTTCCCGGGAAATCCGGTTCTACTTTTAGTGATGAAAGCATGCAAGTGCTTATCCAAAGGTTGTTCAGCATTCTTGGCTTACGTCATATCTTCTGCAAAGAAGAAGGTCGGATTATGGGATGTGGAAGTGGTAAGGGATTATCCGGATGTTTTCCCTGAAGATTTGCCCGGATTACCGCCGACACGTCATATTAAATTTCAGATTGATCTTGTTCCATGTGCAGCACCAATTGCTAAGGCACCTTGCCGTTTACCTCCGTCTGAGATGAAGGAGATGATGACTCAACTACAAGAACTTTTGGATAAGGGTTTCATTTGACCAAGTTCCTCACATTGGGGAGCGCTAGTTTTGTTCGTTAGAAAGAAGGATGTAACCATGAGGATGTGCATTGACTATCGGGAGTTGAACAAGGCTACTGTTATGAATAAGTACCCTTTACCAAGAATAGAGGATCTTTTTAATCAATTGCAAGGTGCTTGTTACTTTTTGAAGATCAATTTACATTCGGGATATCATCAAGTGAAGGTCCGAGGTGAAGATATCCAAAAGATGGGATTCAGAACTCGCTATGGCCACTATGAGTTTCTCGTAATGCCTTTTGGTTTAACTAATACTCCGGCTGTGTTTATGGATTTAATGAACCGAGTTTGTCGTCCTTTTCTGGACAAATCGGTTATTGTATTTATCGATGATTCTTATTTACTCTCGTAGTGAGGATGATCATCGCAGGCATTTGCGTGAAGTTCTTGATACTCTTCGCCAAGAGAAACTCTATGCCAAATTTTTGAAGTGTGAATTCTGGTTGCGAGAAGTCCAGTTTTTAGGACACGTGATTAGTCAAGATGGATTGAAGGTAGATCCAACTAAGATTGAGGCGGTCGGGAAGTGGGAGTCGCCCAAAACTCCTACTAAAATTTGAAGTTTCTTGGATCTAGCCGGTTATTATAGGAGGTTCATTAAAGATTTCGCAAAGATGGCGACCCCTATGACCCATTTGACAAGGAAGACAGAACTCTTCATGTGGACTGAGGGAAGCTCCTATTTTATCCTTACCGGAAGGTAATGAAGACTTTGTTGTATATAGTGATGCATCCTACTCGGGTTTGGGATGTGTTCTTATGCAACGAGGGAAGGTAATTGCCTACGCTTCAAGGCAATTGAAAGATGCGGAATTGAATTATCCGGCTCACGATTTAGAGCTTGCAGCTGTAGTCTTTGCTCTTAAATTGTGGCGTCATTACTTGTATTGAATAAGATGTGTCATCAACACTGATCACAAGAGTCTACAATATATTCAGAATCAGAAGGAACTGAGTATGAGGCAGAGGAGATGGATGGAACTTTTGATATATTACGATTGCGAGATTAGCTACCATCCAGGTAAAGCTAACGTGGTAGCCGATGCGTTGAGCCGAAAAGAACCGAGGTCATCCTACCGACTTAAATCTATGGGTATTATTGTTAGATCCGACATCTTCGAGCAGATCCGAACCGCTCAAATTGAAGGATTGAAGGAAGAGAAGTTAAAAGATGAAGTCATGGTTAAACAAGATGCGGATTTAACTGAAGATAACCGCGGGTTGAAGACTTTCAAGGGTCGTGTTTGGGTTCCTAAAGCCGGTGGCGTTCGTGACACTTTTTTACGCGATGCTCACCATTCTAAATATTCTATCCACCCAGGAAATACTAAGATGTATCTTGATCTAAAAGCCAACTATTGGTGGCCGGTATGAAAGTAGATATTGCCGATTATGAGTCAAAATGCGTGACATGCTCTCAAGTCAAGGCGGAACACCAGAAGCCATATGGGGAATTGCAGCAACTTGAGATACCAGAATGGAAATGGGACAAAATCACCATGGATTTTGTAACCAAGTTGCCCAAGACTGCTCGTGGAAACGATATGATCTGGGTACTTGTTGATAGGCTAACCAAAATTGCTCACTTCTTAGCCACTAAGGAGAACGAAAAGTTAGAGAACTTGGCTAAGTTGTATATTCGCGAGATTGTCACGAGACATGGGATACCTTATCGATTGCTTCGGATTGAGATAGCCGGTTTGCATCAAGGTTTTGGCACAAATTGCAGGAGGAATTGGGTACGCGAGTGCACTTGAGCACGGCGTATCATCCTCAGACGGACGTCCAGAGTGAAAGAACGATTCAAACTTTGGAAGATATGTTAAGAGCTTGCGTGATAGAGTATGGCGGAAGTTGGGATTCTCACGTACCCCTAGTGGAATTCGCATACAACAACACTTATCATGCAAGTATTGGTATGGCTCCGTTTGAAATGCTTTATGGTAGAAAATGTCGCACTCCTACCTGTTGGTTAGAACCGGGTGAAAAGCAGTTTGCGGGTCCTGAAATTGTTCAGCTCACTACAGATAAGGTAAATGTGGCCCGTGAACGTTTGAGGGTAGCTTGAGAGAGACAAAAGAAATAATGCGACAAGAAGCACCGACCCAAAACTTTTGAGGTCGGTAAGAAAGTGATGTTGAAGGTCTCGCCCTGGAAGGGTATTATCCATTTTGGGAAACAGGGTAAGCTTGGACCTTGTTTTATCGGTCCGTTTTTAATACTTGAACGTGTTGGAGAGCAAGCTTACAAACTTGAGTTGCCGCAAAAGCTGGAGGGAATAGAGAGCAAGCTTACAAACTTGAGTTGCCGCAAAAGCTGGAGGGAATACACAATGTGTTCCATGTATGCTATTTACGAAAATGCTTGGCCGAGGAACCCAGTTACTACCTCTGGACGAACTCCGTGTTGATGAAAGTAATTAAATTGAAAGATTAAGGTTGAAGGTTTAATAAAATTCAATAAAATTCAAACTTAACTAAAATGACTTAAAGTGTAAATTAAGGAGGACAAAGTGTAACCTGTAAAATTCAAATTCAATTGAAATTAATTCACGTGAGTTGCTTTTCTTTTACAGGCGTTTTCTTTTACAAATTTTTCTTTTACAGTTGCTTTATGCTTTATATATATATATATATACATTGATCGTCTATATATATAGAGTAGAGTAGAAAGAGTAACAGAGAAGAGAGAAAAAGGAAATTCGAAATTCTGCATACGTCGCGACGCGACGCGACGCGTTGTCGGTCGTGTGTGTCAGTTGGATTGCGTGTGTCAGAAGCTAAGGGTTGAAGATGTCAATGTTTGCATGCTTCACGATTGGTCGGATTGGAGGCGGTCGTGACGCGACGCGACGCGATCCAGATTTTCTATAAATATGTGTGTTTGGCTGCCGTTTTTCACACACTAACCTCAAGAGTCGTTACTCTACCAAATTTCCGTGTTTTACTGAGATCCTTGAACCTACGTGAGTGTGGGGTTTCGTTTGTAAGCGTATTTGTAGTTACGGGAGTTCGGAAACACCGTCAAGGGCGTAGTTTTGACCAAGGCTTCGCGTGGGTGAACCCGAGAGGTATATTTCTTTAATCCTACGTTTCTATTTCGATTATGAAGATGTTTAGGCTACATGAATGTCAAGTTTATGAGTTTCTATGGAGTTTCTAAGCACGTGAAGCGATTATCATTGGTCGGGAGTTTTTATTCGACATGTCTAAGTATTCTACGCTAGTTTAGACTTCTCTAGAATCGTTGGATCATGTTTTTAACATAGTAACCTTCATAGGTTATTTGTGGCATTTGAGTTCGCGTTCTTGACGATCCATGAGCGTTGTTTGTCTTTTTGAGCTTGTGCGTTTCGTTATCTGGACTAAGGTGAGTTCAATATTTCTCAAAACCGAGTACTAGACAAAAATGATATATTTTCTAAAGTAATGATTTACTATACAAAGGTAATAGGTGTTTATATATTACCTATACAAGAAATATGTGATATATGTATGACTGTTACGTGTGATGAAATTGTATGATGATTATGCTATGTTATGAAATTATGAGTTTTACTATATTATTAATTTATGAGACCTTGGGATGGGGGTAGTCCTATCCTTATTAATGATGACTAGTATGTTGAACCTTCTAGGAAAAGTGCTAGCCATTTGTGGGTTACCGGACGTTCATGACAAGTCCGGGACAACGTGATGATGTATTTATACTCATTGGAGTGATGTTTGGTACTAGAGGTTGTATCTTATTAAATATCATGTGGGTGCGAGGAGGTGTGAGAGGTAAAACCGTTGGGATTCCATGGGGATCAAAGCACGCAACGGAAGCAACAAAACACACAAAAACGATCCCATGAATTCCCAATGGTGGTGAAAACTTGTTAGAACATACATGCAACAAAAAACAAGCACAAAAAGCAGAAGGGAATCAAATCATACCCTTGAAGACTTTGATTAGAATCTGGAACAATTCGGACTTGGGATGAATTCTTAAAACAAAAGGCTTCAAGCTCCAATAAACTCCACACCAAGCTAATCACAACCTTCCCTTGTACTAGCAAGCCAAAAACCGAACCAAGACAACTTGTTGGATTTCTGGAACAGCACTTGAACACCAAGAACACACTCACAAAGGTTTCTTCTAACTCTCTAGATCAAGTTCACCAACATGTGTGTATGTATGCAATGTGGTCTAAGAGTGAAACAAGGAACAAATGAAGCTTCTTTTAAAGACCAATTCTCTTCTTCAATTGCTCCAGGGTCGGACCAAATGGCACAAGATCATTGGACCAACAACATGGTCCAATAAAATGCAAGTGTCACTTAAACTTCTGCCTTCACGACTTCTTCACGGGTTCTCACAGGCCGTGAAGGATAAATGCGCCACGACCGGCCATTAATCCTCCACGAGCCGTGCCGCGCTGTGCAAGAATCGTGAGGGTTGTGCCTTCATGACATCCTTCACGGGCCGTGTAGGGCCGTGAAGCCCTAGGGTTTCACGAACCATGCGGCCCACGACAGAACTCCTGTACACAAGCTGCTTCACGACCCGTGGAGCGTCCTTCACGGTCGTGAAGCCTTAGTTAACTAGATTTTGACCATTTTGACCCTTTCACTATAATTAGGCTGTCGGAGTGGAAACTTGGCGTGTAACCCAATAGGCCCGCGCTTCATCGGCAGTGATGCCAGCCTACGTGTGTCGGTGGGCAGATTCCAACAAACTCCCACTTGCACATGACACACCGTACCCATGGGCACCACAGACAGGGAGCGGCCTCTAGCAAGGCATCCCTGCCCCTAACTAAACACGGGGTATGTCATCCCTGAAAAGTACCAAGTTAAACTAAAAGAGTTTGACATGGTCCTATAGATAAGTGATCTATCATCCTATTATTCGCAATATCCAAGTGAACACGAGACGTGGTACAAAGTCATTCTCCGATCGTTCACAATTATGTTTCTCGATCAAGATTGGTGGTGACCAAAAAGGTGAGTTGCAACTGATCAACAATCATTGCAAGCTCGAGCATGGCCATGCATTTTTGGTGTCAGCGCCCAATCATCGAGGAGCCCAGGGATATCTCTCTAAACAAAGAAACAAATTCCTTCTACTACATTGCTTCCTGTACAATGGCAATACTTTACCCAAATACCTCCTTTATAATAGCCAGTTACGCACTACGTTTGAAAGCAGTCAGAATAAAGTAAACCAAAATAGTGAAACACATGCATCTCCGGTCTAAGGATAAAAGATATTATCATCCTGGTTTACTCTTGACATGTACCATGAAGTAAGATCAGGTGTGGGTCGTCCAATCACTTGAAACTCTTTTCAAGTATAGGCGAAATATTGCATCCCTTGTATTCAATCACATTGAACACTATGACCAATCATTTCCCTCGATCTTCGTTCATACTTCCTTCCATTGAAGAATGACCGACCGTAGACAATTTAGAATGTAAATCATTCAAGGAAGTGATAAAACATGCAAAGTTGGAACACAATAATGATTTAAAGAAAGTATTCGCTACACGCGTATCATTAAATCTCCATTTAATAATCAATACATTCAAAAATACAATATTGCTTAATGTTCCCAATAACATAGTAAATACATCGAATACAATAACCAATATACAACTCAAACCAAGTCACTAGCAAATCTTCTCCCAATAGCACGTGTGTGGGCATCGTGCTTAGCTTGTGACAACGGTTTAGTGAACGGATCAGCCAAATTGCTATCCGTGTGTACTTTGCTGATGACGACGTCTCCATTCTGTCCCGGATAAAATGATATTTCCACGGAATATGCCTTGTACGTCGATGAGACCTTGGTTCCTTTGCGAAAGCAACGGCACCCTCATTGTCACAAAAGATCTCAACAGGGTCGTTGATGCTTGGAACCACTCCCAGATCAAACAGAAATTTCCTCATCCATACGGCCTCCTTAGCAACTTCACTGGCCGCAATGTATTCCGACTCGGTAGTGGAATCGGCCATGGTGTCTTGCTTGGAGCTCCTCCAGGATATGGCACCGCCGTTTAATAGGAATACGAATCCTGATTTTGATCGGCAGTCATCCCTATCAGTTTGGAAGCTTGCATCAGAGTAACCCTTAACTCTAAGCTCTTCCTCACCTCTATACACCAAGAACATCTCCTTAGTCCTCCGAAGATACTTGAGAATGCTCTTCACCGCCGTCCAATGAGCTTCGCCAGGGTTGGCTTGATATCTACTCGTCATGCTCAAGGCACACGATACATCAAGCCTCGTACATAGCGTGGCGTATATGATTGAGCCCACAGCCAAAGCATATGGCACTCGCTTCATTACTTCCCGTTCCTCTAGGGAACTGGGGGATTGAGTCTTACTCAATACCAAACCATGTGACATTGGAATGAACCCCTTTTTGGAGTCTTCCATCCTAAACCGCTATAGGATCTTGTCAACGTATGTACTTTGGCTAAGCCCAATTAGCCTCTTGGATCTATCTCTATAGATTTTGATCCCAAGAATATAAGTCGCATCTCCTAGATCCTTCATTGAAAAACAATTCCCTAACCAAGTTTTTACACTTTTAAGGGTCGGGACATCGTTCCGAATGAGGAGTATGTCATCGACATACATGACTAGGAACACAACTATGCTCCCACTAGCCCTGAATTATACGCATGGCTCATCCTTTCTTTTCGAAAAGCCAAACTCTTTGACTTTCTCATTAAAGCACAGGTTCCAGCTGCGCGATGCTTGCTTAAGTCCATAAATGGACTTCTTAAGCTTGTAGACCTTATCCGGATGCTTGGCATGTACAAAACCCTCGGGTTGAGTCATATAGACTTCCTCGCTTAGTGTCCCATTAAGGAACGTGGTTTTTACATCCATTTGCAAAATCGCATAATCATGAAATGCGGAAATTGCCATGAGTATCCGGATAGACTTCAACATAGCCACTGGGGAAAAGCTTTCATCATAGTCTACACCACGAGTTTGCGTGAAACCATTAGCCACCAGTCGGGCTTTGAAGGTGTCTACCTCTCCATCTATGCCGGTCTTTTTCTTAAAGACCCATTTGCACCCTACGGGTCTACACCCGGGTACCGGATCTACCATATCCCAGACTTGGTTATCAGACATAGATTGCATCTCGGACTCCATAGCCTCTTTCCACCTAGCGGACTCAGGGCCTACCACGGCGTTCCGATAAGATGATGGTTCATCATGATCCACCACTAGGTCGCAGCCCTCAGACATGAGAAACCCATATCTCTCTGGCTCATTGCGACTCCTACCGGATCTTCTAAGTGGTCCAAGAATGAAACAAGGAACAAATGAAGCTTCTTTTAAAGACCAATTCTCTGCTTCAATTGCTCCAGAGTCGGACCAAATGGCAGAAGATCATTGGACCAACAAGATGGTCCAATAAATGCAAGTTTCACTTAGACTTCTGCCTTCACGACTTCTTCACGGGCTCTCACCGGCCGTGAAGGATAAATGCGCCACGACCGGCCGTTAATCTTCCACGAGCCGTGGAGCATCTTTCACGGTCGTGAAGCCTTGGTGAACTAGAATTTGACCACTTTCACCCTTTCACTATAATTAGGCTGTCGGAGTCGAAACTTGGCGTGTGACCCAATAGGCCCGTGCTTCAGCGGCAGTGATGCCGGCCTACGTGTGTCGGTGGGCAGATTCCAACAAAAACACCGCTGTTACTTCACCTGAACGGCATTGTGGAATACGTTGCATACCACGTCGCCGGAGTAGCGATAGCTGAAGATGTTATAGTCTATGAATTAATGGAAGTCGCGCTCTAATGATTCTTAGACGGGTAATAACGTAACTCGTGAACCGGGTCTATATCTTGGGTTAAGATAATATCCGTAAACCATTAATGATGATTGTGATGATGATGATATTTATGATTTATTGAATTATGATAACGGAGTATATGAAATGACTGTTATGAGATACTATGATTAGTTGACTGTTATGTGCTAAATGTTAAATGATGGGTTGGTCAACTATGTGAATGGGCGGGAATGGATTATTATTTATTATGATATTACCGCCTAAGGTATGTTATTTTTTAATGAATCTTTTCATAATTCTATTGACTCACGAGGCTTAAGTTGACACTTGTTTCTTTAAATGTGTCTCGTACTCGTGCAGGTTGCTTAGAGATTGCTTGTGAGACAGGGACTTTGGGTAGTGTACTGTCTTAGATGATACCATTTTGTTTTATCGTATCAAACAATTCATGTGTTTATGATTAATGGTTATGAACGTGATGTCGCGATTTTCATAATGATGTAATCTCTTATCATTTGGGTAAGATGTATTTTATGACCAAAGACTTCCGTTGCATGTTATTCTGATAAAATGACAAAATTTTTGTAAATGGTTAATTTTGGGAAATCACAGTCGTCACATCGGCTGCTCAGTGAATTGCTCCGGTTGCTGCCAGATTAGATGAAACTGCTTTCGAACAGAAATATAAAGGCAAGCAAACTGAGTTAGAGGTTGTGGAAAAAGGATTTGAGTATGAAAATCTTGATATTTCTGAGGTTGAGGATGAGGATGTGAAACTAGCGTTGTGGCTAAGCAAACAGATAGATGAAAAGGTTGAAAAGCCTGATTTGGAAAAGTATAAGTTGGAAAGTTTGTTATAAGAAAATAAAGAAGTTATAGAATAGTTTTCCGCCATCTCCTGGTAAATTCAGAATGACTCCTGCTGATATCATCAAACAACAACAAAAAGAAGCTCAAATACGTGAAATATCCAAAGAATATGAATGGGAAATTCCTTTGATTGCACAAATAGATCTGGTTCATAATGGGTCTTTGCCGAATGTTAGAAAAAGTTATGTGTTGACCAGAGATGCCTTGAAAAAGAAAGACAGAAACTGGAGATACCAAGACATACCTGTGGTCTTTCTGGAGGAGAAATTCGTCAACATTTACACAGATCGGATTGAGGAGATGCTAGATATGAACTTGATGGGTGCTAAGCATGTTGATGATGCTAAAATGAAATTTTTCCTCAGCATGCACATTGCAAAGAAAGAGGATGTTGAATCAGCATACCATATTATCAAGCTCAACTATGTCGCAATACAAAGAGTTCTATTCCATGATATGGTTAGCTTTCTTATCACAAGGTCGGATCTGAAAAGTTATACTATTGGGCACGTAGACCTTAAATTCATAAGCTTTGGTGACATAAACTTCCTCATAGAGCAGCTTGAATCCAAACTACAAAAGAATGTGGAGGAATCTGCAAGTTATCAAAAGCTCTGGGAGTTTATTAGACATAGAAGCCAAAGGGCAGAGGAAACTGATCTTCAGTTTGGAGCACAAGCTGATAAAGAAAAAATCAATGTGCTGAAACCAAAAACAGATCATTCAAAGCTCGACTAACTAGAGATGTTTTAGGTGATATGGAGTTGTGATGATGAGTTCGAAGGAGATAAGGGGATTGTTCTGTTTAATAGCAAAAATGATAAATTCTTTATGAGGTTTGATGAGGTGAATGCGTACTCAGATGGTTCATTGAAAATTTGGTCTATAAAAATTAAGGATTACAGCATGAGCTTAAAAGAAAGCATTGATCAAGCGCTGAGAGTCAGAATAATAGAGATGATAAAATTGTTTGATGCCAAACGTGATGAAAGAAAGATGATTAGGCATTGGTAGAGAAAAACTGGGCAAAGCAACATGGACTAGACACAAACAAGGGGGAGATTGTTAGAAATAGACTTTGTGTTTGTTTTCTAGTTAGATCTTATGTTAAATAGTTAATATTGTACTTATAAGGTCATATATAGGGATATGTATATATAGTGACCTTAGGCTTTATTCCTTGAAACTTTGCATATTATCAAATATATCAACACACACATTAAGTGTATTTTGGGTATTTGCTCTCATCTTGAATCTACATTGTACTCGTTTTTGCTCCTACAATCAAAAACAAGGAATGAATTCATCTGTTTCACAAATACCACAAGTCAAAAGCTAATTCATTGCAAAATCAAAGCAGTTTCAATTAATAAAGAAACCAAAATTTTTGGAAACAACTCCGAAATAACACAAAATAGTACATCCATCACAAAACAAAAGAACAAATTCGACTGAAAAATGGATAGTTAAAAGAATTACAAAGACATAAAGTTTAATTCCTAATGCAATGTCTTAATTTTCTAACTCAAAAGGTCCTAAACTTTCGTGAGAACCTCAGTTTCGTTTCTTTTCCATATGAAGAAAGATAATATATGGTACATGGACTCCGGATGCACAAATCATATGACTGGAAACAAAGGCCTTCCCAAACATTTCGTTGGTAAGTATTCTGGAAATGTCAAGTTTGGGAATGACCAAGTCTCACCAATATTGGGACATGGAGTGATTGAAACCAAAAATTTGAAGATAGAGAAGGTGTCATACGTAGAGGGTTTAGGGCATAACTTGTTCAGTATTGGACAATTATATGATAAAGGGATGGAGGTTGTGTTCAAGAAAACTTCATGTTCATTACGGACCGAGGAAGGAAATGAGATTTTGGGTGGAAACAAAAAATCAAATTTGTATACAATTGATTTATCTGAAAAAGGTTCCGGTTCGCTAGTATGCTTATTGACTAGAGCTTCGTCAGATCTGAACTGGTCATGGCATCGAAAATTATCTCATCTGAATTTTAAGAACATGAACAAGCTGGTTAATGAGAATTTGGTCAGGGGTCTACCAAAATTAAAGTTCAAGAAAGATCATCCGTGCAAGGACTGTGAGTCGCGCAAAATGAAGAGAGTACCTCACAAAGCCAGTCAGATATCTACAACTACAGCTCCTTTGTAGTTGATTCATATGGACCTCTACGGACCAATCAAAGTACAAACGAGAAATGCAAAGAGATATATCTTAGTGAAGGCGGATGATTACTCCTGATGTACTTGGGTCCGGTTTGTGAGTCACTAGAGTAAAGTTCCTCAACTAGTCATTTTGTTTCTAAAAAAGCCGAAGACTCGACAAGAACAGAATGGAACAGAATTCAAGAACAGAACACTATATTCCTACTTGGATTCTTAAGGTATTACGCCTCAATTTTCGGCAGCATATACTCCGGAGCAGAATGGAGTAGTTGAAAGAAAGAATAGAACATTATTAGACTTTATGTTTGACTTCTTTAAAAAGAACGAGAACTGTGCTACTGTTTTACAGGATAATGAACAGCTTCAACAGGAGTCTGTGACGCTAACTGAGCCACCGAGTGTGTCTACAATTCAACAACAGACAGAAAATTATGAAAACTCTGAGTTTAGAGCAACAAATAATCCTGTTACTCGAGAAGGTCCAAAATATGATCATTTTCATCAATTTAATGGAAGATATCAATTATGATGAAATCAGAATTATAAATGACTACATCCAAGTTCATTCCCCCGAACCTGTTTGGTTGAAGAGTCATGCTGAGATTCAAGTAATTGGACGTTTGAACGCCGGTGTTCAAATAAGATCTTCGACTGCTAATGAATGCTTACATTCAAGTTTTCTCAGCATGGGTGAACCCACACGAGTATCTGAAACTCTAGCTGATCCTAATTGGATTTTTGCAATGCAAGAGGAGCTAAATCAATTTGAGAGACTCAAGGTGTGGAGATTAGTTCCTAGACGAGAAGGCAAATCTATTGTGGGAACTAAATGGGTGTTTAAGAATAAGAAGGATTAAAATGGGGTGGTAGTAAGGAACAAGGCAAGGCTAGTGGCTAAGGGGTATAATCAACAAGGAATTGATTATGATGAAACTTTTTCCCCTATAGCAAGGATTGAAGCAATAAGATTATTCCTAACCTATGCCTCATACAAAAACTTCATGGTTTTCCAAATAGATGTCAAGACAGCCTTCCTCAATGGGAAACTAAAAGAAGAAGTGTATGTTGGTCAACCAGAAGGGTTTGTAGATCTAAGAAGACCTAATGACGTTTATATTCTGGACAAACCACTTTATGGTGTAAAACAAGCCCCAAGAGCTTGGTATGATGAGCTGTCAGAACATCTACTACATGAAGGATATGTCAAAGGGAAGACAAATACAACACTGTTTAAGAAGAAAATGGGAAAGGATTACATGTTAGTGTAGATATATGTAGATGACATAATATTTGGCTCCACAAATACTCAATATGGCAATGAACTTTCTGATACTATGAAGAAACGTTTTGAAATGAGCGTGATGGGGGAAGTTAATTTTCTCATGGGATTGCAAATCAAACAAATGAACCATGGGATTTGTATTAATCAGGCTAAGTATATCAATGATCTGTTAAAGAAATTTGATATGACTAGCTATTCATCAATTAACACGCCTATGACTGCAAAACAAAATTATGTGTTGATCCTGATGGAAAGGCGGTATATTTGAAAACATATAGAGGTATGATTGGTTCATTGCTATATTTGACGGCAAGTAGACCGGATAATATGTTTTCAACGTGTCTCTATGCTAGATTTCAAGCAAATCCTAAAGAATCTCACTTACTGGCGGTAAAACGTATTTTGAGATATCTTAAGGGTACCCCAGATCTTGGTTTGTGGTATCCTAGGGATTCGGGATTAGAACTCATTTCTTATTCTGATGTAGATTATGTCGGATGCATGCTAGATAGAAATAGTACGTTTGGGAGTGCACATTTCTTAGGAGACAGACTGGTGTGCTGGGGATCCAAGTAGCAAAACTGTGTGTCATCTTCAACAGCTGAAGCATAATACATTACTGCTGCAAATTATTGTTCACAGTGTCTCTGGATTCGAACTCAACTATCAGATTTTGGTCTGGAATATAACAAGATTTCGTTACGGTGTGACTCTCAGAGTACTAATGCCATTACATGTAATCCGGTACATCACTCTAAAACTAAGCATATCGATATCAGATATCATTTTATAAAAAACTATGCTGAAAAAGGTTTAATTGAATTGAAATATGTTCAAACTAAGAATCAACTTGGTGATATTTTCACAAAAGCATTAGACGAATCTCGTTTTAATACTTTGGTGTCAAGATTAGGCATGTTAAATTTGTTTGTTTGACATAACATTGCATTTTATCAGATATTTCACAGTATATGTTAGTGGTGCAGGTACCAATCCTGAGTCAAGAGGATTGAGATATCAAATACAAGTCATGAATCGCGGATGATTCATGCTTGTAGGGGGAGAAAAACAGCAATTTTTGTATATACTCAATGGAAAAATCAAAAACATTTGCAAAACCTTAAAATTCAAAAATATACAAAATTATACAAAATTCCGGCGATGCCTAATGTGGATGCTTTTGTGATGCCGGTGGATTTGGTTCAACTGCTAGATCTTGAAAGCGAGATAGTCCAGCGGTATCTGAGAGAGAATAATATAGTTCTTCTGAATCGGCAAGAGCCTGCTGATTCTACCCCAAGAACTCTAGGTCCCGAGAGTAGTGAAATTAGGAGTCAGTCTTCTCAAGGAGAAGCTGACAGGGATGTGATGTGTGAAAAAATGAGAGGGGTGGTGAAGTAGGTGAGGGTGATTCAGTTAGAGAGGGAGATGCCGTGGACTCAGGTGATGATATAATTGTTGCTAATATTGTGAAACAAATTGTTCAATCCGTGCATAGCTCTCAATCTAGTGAAACTGGTTCCTTTAAGAAAGATATGGACATAATGATGTTTGATCCTGATAATGATGAAACCGAGGAGGAGTTATGTCCTTATGATCAAAGAATACATCCAACTGTTCTTTCCTATGATGATCAAATGATGGACTTTCAGTTTGATTTTGAAAATGTTGATACACAAGGGCTATATGATGACATAAGTGTGTTAAACATAAAAGATGATTATGAGCGGCAAAAACAAAGTGAGGGAGAAGAGACGTGAGAAAAGAAAAGTTGAGTGCTGATAGTTCCCTTGCCACAAAAAGCTGGGAAACCACGTCAACTGTTGGGTTTCGGCCTGACATTGAAAAAGCCTTTAGCATCCCACCAGAGCATGCACAAACCCCACCTAGCTACTCAATATTCTCTCAACAGGATATTGTTTCATTGCACGGAGACAAAGCACAAAATCTATTGGCTCCTCATTTGAAGGGTGCTGATATTGAACAAAGTGATCAAGAGCTCCAGGTTATGCCCATTTCTTCAGTACAAATCAAAAACTGTCAACAGATTGTTGACTTTCTTTCAAAACACGTGTAAACACTGGTAGCATTAAGTAGTCTATTCCAAGATAGCCCTACCGGAACTACCATAGGTGAAGCCTTTACAGGTCATATCCAACGATTGGTAGAAAATCCCGCCACAGTCAACCCAACACCAGCTGTGAACGTGGGTGGCCTTCATATTCAGAATTCGTTTCTAAAGATGTTGGTGTCTCAACGGCCAATCTAAGTGATCCCGGAACTGTTACCCCTACTGAAACTGAATCGGCTAAGGAACTTGTTTCCAAGGCTGATTTTGAGGCTGCAATTAAACACTTAAATGTTAGCTTTGATGATACGCATAGGTTACAGGCTGAAAGGTTTAATGAGCTTAAAAAGCAGAATCAACGAATTGAGGCAAAGTTAGATGAGTTAATTGAAATCAGGGAAAATGAGATAAAAGAAAAGGTGACAAATGCTCTATCGGTGGATGAACTTAAAATTCTTCTACTAGTTCGGTTGATTGATCGTTTTGAGAATACCTCTAAGGAATTTGATT
Organism: Dittrichia graveolens; assembly: GCA_038502395.1. Lineage (NCBI taxonomy): Eukaryota > Viridiplantae > Streptophyta > Magnoliopsida > Asterales > Asteraceae > Dittrichia > Dittrichia graveolens. The sequence goes on from JARJIL010000009.1 coordinate 31,124,719, forward strand.
TGTTGACATTATTGAGAACGGAGGTTGAGTCGGCATGCAAAACTCCTGCCGGGTCATCGAAATGACCTAGGAATGACGATGATGACTCTGAGACCGATCGTCCAGAGGAGGAGAAAATATTGAAAACTTATTTTGATACCCCGGCTGCTCAGAGGATTGGTGCTATTGCTGCTAAACTTGATGAAACATCTTTCAAGCATAAATATAAAGGCAAACAGATAGAGTTGGAAATAGTCAAGATAGGATTTGAATTTGAAAAAGATGATACATCTGATGTAGAGGATTAGGATTTAGCTTTGGCATTGTGGTTGTGTAAGCAAACAGATGAAGCTCAAATGACTCGAAAGGTTGAAAACCCTAAATTTTAAAACATAAATTTGAAAAGTGTGTTGAAAGTTAACAAAGAAGTATCGGAATTGTTCCCACCATCTCCTAGAAAATTCAGAATAACTACAGCAGATATCATCAGACAACAACAAAAAGAAACACAGATACATGAAATATCCAAAGATGCTGAATGGGAGATTCCTTCTGAAGGTATTTGTTTGGCACATTCAAGACAAAGCGGAAACATAATATAGTTCAAAATTTCAAAGGAATCCAAACAAATACTTCCCAATTGACCAAAATCTAGACATGGTATTGCAACTAAAAGAAATAAACAAGAAGGAAGAAAGATTATAACATAATGCAATAACTTTCTTCTTGTCAAGCTGTAAGAATTCAACAAAGAATCACTCTAGTGTAGTCCACCCCAAGTTTTCTTCATTCCCCAATGCTAGTAGATTGATGTTACCACCAAAACAACCAAGTGCAAGTTATACACTTTGTTGCTTCAAAAACTTGAACACAAAGTCTATCACCAAAACTAGAGAGAAAGTATGTGTAGAGCTCAAGTTGTCTCACTCAAAATTGTAGCCAAAGAGTCTCATATTCGTAACATATGAAACTCCAAAGTTACTCAACATTAAACCCATTAAAATGAATATTAAAGACTGTTGATTCTGCAGTTACAATGTACGGGCACGCCCGTGCCTCTCCAAAAGACCACAGCCTAGCCCAAGGCTAGTACGCCCCGTACCTATTGGATTAGACACGCCCGTGTCTCACATGGCACGGTCGTGCCTCGTCCTGCCAAAACCCATTTTGTCCTTTTCTCTCTTTTTCTTGATCGTGTTGCCGGAATCAATACTTGGTGTGTGACCTAATAGGCCTATACCTCATCAGCAGTGCTATTAACTCGTGCGTGTCAGCGGGCGTATACCAATAGACTCCCACTTGCACGTGACATGACTACGAAAAATAACAGAAACATAGAGCGGCCTCTAGCAAGACATCTATGTCCCAAGTCAGTATAGGGTATGCCACTCTTGACAAGATCCCAATCATAAATTGATTGTCGTAAAGATAAATGATCATGTACATCCCTTTGTTCGCGATATACTATGTGAACACAAGGCATGGAATAAAGTCAACCTTCAGATCGTTCACGATAATGTTTCTTGATTCTGGATTAGTGGTGACCAACAAACCAAGTAACACTTGATCCATCATCAATATAACTTGAGCACGACCATGCATATGAATGTCAGCACTTAATCATCGAGGGGCCCATGGATATCTTCCATATACATAGAGGAACAAATTCCTTTTGACTACATAGTCTCGCCACATAGATAATATTCCACCCAGTCATTTCCCTTATAACGACTAGTTACGGACCGCGTTAGAAAACGATCAAAGTAAAGTAAACCTATGCTTTGGACTCACATGTATCTCTAGTTTAAGGATTAAACGACATTATCATTCCGAGTTACTTATGACTAAAACCATGAAGTAAACTCAGGTGTGGGTCTTCCAATCACTTGAAACCCCTTTCAAGTATATGCAAGAATCACGTTTATCCAAACCAATTCTTTACCTCAAACTCAGGTGAGATTTAAAGATTTTAAAACAATCTTGGGAAGAGGTTAAACATGCTAAGATGGAACATCGTAACGACTAAATGAGAGTAACCACAACATGCGTATATATAGATCTCTACTATATAAATCGAAACAAACATAAGTAACATTACTGTTTAATGTTCCCAAATACAAAATGATCCAAACATTACTGCTTAATGTTACCATAGTGTGAGAATTATGAGAAGCTTGTGACAACGGTTTGGTAAACGGATTGGCAAAATTGTCATCTGAGGTTTCCCTACTAATAGCGACTTCACCACTTTCAACCATCTGTCTAATCAAGTGGTACTTTAGAGGTATATGCCTCGTTCTCTTATGAGCTCTTGGTTCCTTTGCTAAGGCTACCGCACCCTCATTGTCGTAGAAGATCTCAATAGGGTCGGAGATGCTTGGAACCACTCCAAGGTCTCGGATGAACTTCCTTATCCACACAGCTTCTTTAGCAGCTTCACTTGCCGCAATGTATTCTGACTCTGTAGTAGAATCAGCTACTGTGTCTTGCTTTGAACTTCTCCAAGTAATAGCTCCACCATTTAATAGGAACACAAACCCCAATTCTGATCGGCAGTCATCTGTATCAGTTTGGAAGCTATCATCAGAGTAAGCCTTTACTCTAAGCTCTTCCTCACCACCAAAAATTAAGAACATTTCTTTAGTTCTCCTAAGATACTTAAGAATGTTCTTTACCACAACCCAATGGGCTTGTCCTAGGTTGCCCTGATATCTACTAGTCATGCTCAAAGCACATGATACATCACGACGAGTACATAACATGGCGTACATGATCGAGCCCATGGCCGAAGCATATGGTACTCGCTTCATTACTTCTAGTTCCTCTTGAGAACTAGGACATTGAGTCTTACTCAATATCACTCCATGTGACATAGGGAGATTTCCCTTCTTGGAATCCTCCACCTTTAATCGTTTCAAGACTTTGTCAATGTATGTACTTTGGCTCAACCCAATAAGTTTTTTAGATCTATCTATATAGATTTTGATACCCAGAATATATGCCGCATCTCCTTAGTCTTTCATTGAGAAACATTTTCCAAGCCAAGTTTAAACGCCTTGCAAGGTTGGAATATCTTTTCCAATGAGTAGGATATCATCCACATATAAGACTAAGAAAACAACGACGCTCCTGCTAGACATAACGTATACACATGCCTCATCTACGCTTTTAGAAAAACCAAACTCTTTGATTTTCTCGTCAAAGCATAGATTCAAGCTATGAGATGCTTGTTTAAGTCTATAAATGGACTTCTTTAGTCTACACAGTCTATTAGGATGCTTTGGATGTACAAAACCCTCAGGTTGCATCATATACACCTCTTCGGAAAGCTTCCCATTAAGGAAGGCGGTTTTGACATCCATTTGCTATATTTCATAATCATGAAATGCGCCAATTGCCAAAAGTATCCTAAGAGATTTCAACATGGCCACCGGGGAGAAACTTTCATCATAGTCGACACCATGTGTCTGGGTGAAACCTTTAGCCACCAGTCGGGCTTTGAATGTGTTAACTTTTCCATCCATGTCGGTCTTCTTCTTGAAGACCCATTTACACCCTATTGGTTTACAACCGGGTGTAAGGTCAACCCGTTCCCAAACCTGGTTATCTGCCATGGATTGCATCTTGTTATCCATTGCCTCTTTCCATTTAGCAGACTCGTGGCCCGCTACCGCTTTCCAAAAGTTGGTGGGCTCATTATGATCCACCAATAGTTTGTCACCCTCAGATATGAGAAACCCATATCTCTCTGGCTCATGGCGAGCTCTACCGGATCTACGGGGAGGTAATGGATGTACGTTAGTCTCTGCATTTTCATGCTCAGACTCAACGTCACTAGGTTGTTGGCTAGTGCCAACGTCAGGCCTTTTATCCGTTGACCCTTGTACTTCTTCAAGGTCAATCTTGTTTCTGCCTTGTTGATTGGATACTAATTCTATTTCTAAAAAGACCACTCTTCGAGCAACAAATACTTTCTTCTCGGAGGGTTTATAGAATATGTATCCAATACCCACAGCTGGATATCCGATGAAATAACACTTTTCGGATCGGGGCTCTAATTTGCCATCAACCTCACGTCTCACGTAGGCTAGACAACCCCAAACCATTAGATAGGCAAGAACGGCAGATTTCCCATGCCACATCTCGAAGGGTATTTTCTTGACCCTATTCGTTGGTACGAGATTAAGGATCCTTGTTGCCGTTTCAAGAGCATTTTCCCAAAAGCTTATAGGCACTTGGGCGTGACTCATCATAGACCGAACCATATCTAACAATGTTCGGTTTCTCCTCTCAGCGACACCATTTAATTGCGGCGTCTTAGGAGGTGTAAGTTGTGGGATAATCCCACAACTCTTAAAATGATCACGAAACTCTTGAATAAGATACTCACTACCCCTATCAAATCTAAGTATTTTAATCTTTTTGCCCAATTGATTCTCTACTTCATTTTGGAAAGTGTTAAAGACCTCAAAGGTCTCGGACTTTTTTCTAACCAAGTAGACATACCCATGCCTACTATAATCATCTATAAAGGTAACGAAGTATCTAGAATTGTCTCTGGTGATGTGCTTAAATGGATCACACACATCGGAATGTATGATGTCCAGTACGTCTTTACCCCTCTCATTCACGCCGGTAAAGGGTGCTTTAGTCATCTCGCCTAATAAACAAGATTCGCGTACATCATTAGACTCATGGTCAAATGATTCCAAGATCCCAGCCGCTTGGAGCTTGGCGATACGAGTCTTGTTTATATGGCCAAGTCGACCATGCCACAAAGACAATTTGTCTAAACCATTTTTAGACGTTGAATCAATACTCATGATTGTTTGATTATTATTAATGTATGCATCTACTTCATAAATACCACGACAAGGATAAGCTTTGAAATAACAAATATTATTTTTTAAACATGAAATAATTCCATTGTCAAAACAAAAACCAAACCCATCGTCATGTAAGGCATGAAAAGAAATAATATTTCTCGCCACAAAATGCGAGTAGCGTACATTCAAAAATAATATAGAAAAACAGGAATTAAAAGATAATTCAACTTTTCCTCGAGCTTTGACCGCGACAATCTCCTTGTTTCCCATTATTAAGTCAAGCTCTCCGTTCTCCATCCTCCTACATGCCTTTAGCACCTGCACAATGTTACAAACGTGAGTGCCACATCCAGTATCTAATACCCAACTTCCAGATGTAGATGTATGATGGAGTTCAATCATGTATGTACTTGAATCGGAATTTCTGCCGGTGCTCAACCCCTTGAGCTTTTTAAGTCCTTCTGTGTAACATCCTCGACTCGGGCGTAGTTGTAAGTACCATGTACATATGCGTAATTAATGTAATAGGGAAGTGTTTATTTGTATGTACTTGTTGAGCCTAAATGAATGTATGTATATTGTATGTTTTATGTGTTCTAAGTGTGTGTACGTGTATGTATTATGTATTATGTATATATTAGTTATATAGTTAAAAAAAGAAATTAAGAGAGGAAAATCATAGATGACGTAATCCAGAGGCAACTGCCTCTGGATAAATGAATATATATGTATGCATGTGCCTTAGTTGACTTACAAAGTCAAAAATACTAAAAACACACAAACAACAAACACACTTCTCTCTCTTTTCTCTTTCTTGGATTTCAGAAGAAGAAGAAGAAGAAGAAGAAGAAGAATTCGGTTGTTGATTTTAGAAGGTTAGTATTATAGATTCAGACGTGTTCAAAGGTTATACAAATGCTAGAAACACAAATTTTTGCAAGAACACCATGAAGAACATGAAAACTTACTTTCTAAGCGGGGTTTGGCATGTTTGGTGTTCTTAATGGAATTTGACGTGTTTATGATGATTGTATGGATAGAAGATGAAGTTCTAAGGTGTTTTGAGTGAAAGAACAAAAAAAATGTAACCTTTAGTATGGATTTAAGCATGTGTTGGAATTCCAGTGTATGAAGGTGTCGGATTCCGAGACCTATGAAGGTGTCAGAATCCGCTGATGTTGAAATCTGATAGTTTTGTCGGAATGCGCTAGAAGTGTCCGATTCCGCATCTGTCGGATTAGCTGTCAGATTTCTTGTCCCGGATTTCCTTCTAAGTGTCCGAATCCGCAAGTGTCGAATTCCATATGCAAATTGGATTCCTAAGTGTTAGAATCCGCAAGTTTTCGGATTCCCTAAATCCGCAAGTTGTTGGATTTCCTAAGTGTCGGATTTTCCCAATATCCGAAAGAACCATCGGGTTTCCCCAAATCTGACAGTTTTGGCGGATTTGTGCTAAAGTCCAAAGTTATGTTTTTATGATTTTTTGTATGCATGTATAGATGATTAATATAAGTAATGAAATTCTAGGTGAACTTGTATTAACAAAGTCATGACGAAGTATATGTTGATTCTAAGCTACTCATGTGAGTGCCTACTTTTATGAGACTCAATAGAGTAAGGCGTGTCTGCTAGATGACTACCTGAATGACTGTACATGATTGTATTGTGTATGTCAAACATGATTTTGTAGGTAAGCTCAAGAGGTAAGTATATGTCTTAAATAATGTTAAGGTATGTATTAGGTGCATGCCAATGGTTCCAGATTGGAACCGCTTAGTTATTAATGATGTACTGTACAAATGAATGACTAAATGATGGATCCCTATGGGATCATATGTACGATATATGAATAGATGATGATGATGGATCCCTGTGGGATCATATGTACGTATATCTTAAGACTATCTGACGCATGGTTAAGGTCAACTTTGTAGTTGGATTCCAGAGGACTTCAGTCATGGTTTGGGGTTTAATGGTGATTCGGGGTGCATCCCGGGTCAAGGTTCTGCAGAACCGCTGTGCCTTAACGTGAGTGGTAATCGGCTGGATAACAGCTGGATTACTTGAGGAGTCTTTGGCTCCATGAACGATGCTTGTTGACTGCTTTATGCTCCCCCACCAGCGCGGTTGGTTGTGTCTGATCCCCCGGTCTGAGTTGTTGAGCAGGACGGATTACCCTGCAAGACATGAATCTTACTAATCTTGTCAGCACACCGCTATGTGTTAAGCTAGTGATGATTGCTTATGTATGACATGTATGTTGCATGACTTAGTAATTGATGCTTATGATAAGTATGTACTCACTAGCTAAGTGTTAGCTAATGGTGTTATGAGAAGTATGTACTCACCGCTATGTGTTAAGCTAGATAACTGTTAGCTAATGGTGTTATGTTGCATGACTTACTAATTGATGCTTATGATAAGGCCTGGTGAGGCGGGTGGCTTTTGATGTAAATGCCCCTTGTGGGTTGGAACGCTTTATCATGTTGTAATGTTATCTGATAGTATGGTCGGTTCCTGTGTTAGGTAACACCGGTGAATGTTTTGCAAAGAATTATGATGTAAATAAAAGTTTGTTATTAATAAAAGAAAAAATTTCCGCTTATAAATCTGAATTATCATTAAAGTAACTGTTTTTGGAAGCGGTGTTACATTCTGGGTACCCCCGGGCAGTTACGGCGCCAATGGCCCTTCTTCCCGTAGAAGAAACATTGCTCCTCATCCGGAGTCTTGGCTTGGGGAATCATCTTCCCCTTGCCTTTTCCTTCCGAAGCGGTGCTTGGCTTGGCAGCGCCAACCTTCCCCTTCCCCTTACCCTTAGGGGTATAAGCGGAGTTCTTCTTCTTCTGGATTCGCCCTTCCCTTATATCAAGAACGGAATTTGGAATGGCGGGCTTGTGTTTGGTCATGCTAGGCTCAGTTGTCTTAAGCATACCATGTAGCTCCATGATGGATTTATCCGTATTATGCATATGATAACTCATGACGAATTGATCATACGCGGTCGGAAGGGACCATAGGATTAGATCCACGGCTAGTTCCCTCCCTATGGTAAATCCAAGCCGTTCCATACGCTCCACGTTTGCTTTCTTACGCAACACGTGAGCACTCACGTTCCTGCCATCGGCCATCTTGCTACCAAGAACCGTCTTTAGACATTCAACCTCTCTTGACTCGCTTGCTGTTGGAAGATTTCCTTAAGCTGAGCGATCAAGTCAAAAGCACTTAAATGATCCATTCGCTTTTCGAGCTCAGGAATCATAGTACTTAAGATGAGGCAAGTGATTTCCTCGGTATTGTTGACACGCTTCTCATAAGCGTCTCGGATAGCCCTAGTGGCATTAGCAGAAGGAGCCTCGGGAAGGGCCTTTTCTATGGTAACTATCTTTCCTTCTTGGCGTAAGAAAATTTTGAGTTGCCTAAACCAATCCAAAAAGTTGTTACCATTGAGTTTCTACTTCTCAAGGAAAACTCTTAGCGAAAAGTGGTTAGTGGTGTTGGTGTTGCTTGAAGACGCCATCTAAAATTTCAAAATAGTTTTAGTTAGTTTAAAAATCCTTGTTAAAATAAGTACCCATAGTTTTAAACAAAAACGATTATTTATAACAAGGGCTAAGAACATTATTTCACCTCACATCGTAACGGGTTTACCGCGGATCACGTGGCAAAGCTATTTAGGCCGGTAACCATTTTGCCAATTGTAATCTCTATTACAGCTCTTAGACACTTGCGGGACCCATTGACATCCATTATGTCGGTTGGCATGTTTGATCCCTTCCTTACACCAATCTCAATATATAATTTTTGTTTAGCTCGTGCTTAGCTCGACAACTAACCAAGAATTATTTACTAAAATTGTAAATCGTCCAACAATACACACGGGTGTAGACCATTAATTGGCTCATGCTTAGCTCGACAATCAATCATGCGAGTTACCCCACTCACCTTCCACACAACTATACAAGGAATGACTCCTGCTTAAACTCCACAATCATCCTTGTTTCGTTAGATTTGGGTGGTGTCATCTCACGGATGGTGCGTGATTTACGTTTTGAAAAACGGGATTTTGTTTCCGGTTTATAAAAACCTTTTTTGAATTAATAAAGTAAGTGTCAAAACGTGTAACACCACAATTTCAGAGTAAAAATTTTGACTTTTAAAAACCTAATTTCAAACATATTTTTGTAATTAACAAAGCAGCGGAAGTCTTAAAGTATTTTCTTTATTTACAAACGGGTGTTACCAACATTAATCACGATCGACCATCATACCTGCAATAAGTAACAAATGTCCCTGCACAATAAAAGCACTCCCATGCCCAGTCTAAGCATACATCTGCAAAAACATACATATATACTGGGAGGGGGTTAGCTTTAAAAGCTAGTGAATACATACTTAACCCTAAGCATCATGCATCATATAGGGCATGGCAATATGGCAACATATGTACACGCGAGTCATATAACACAGGATTTAGCAAACAATGATATCCTATCACATAGCATACTGCTGATCCTACCGGCAGGCATCATATCTTGTGGGGTAGCTAATCTAGCTCAACAATTTTCCACCGAGGAATCAGACACTACCATCCGTGCTGGTTTCATCACATAAGTGAATCGTCGTGCTCGTTCTAGAGCAATAGACTCAGTAGGCTTAGCCATTTAGGCACTCACCCCAAGTGTTGAAAGGAATGGTACTTGAGGACCATTGATCAAGAACATTATGCCTGAAGACCCAAGATCCAGCCGAAGCTGACATTAATTAACATGTTAGTCCGGACACAAAGATAGCTCATCAATAAACCTTTTTAGGGACAATTGCATGCATGCATTTACATATAACTCATATTCAACAATATATGCACATGTACTTAAATACATGTCTGTTATATCATTTATCGTGGCAATACTTGTTTCAACATGGGGATCCCATCACAATCCAATTTAACATACATATCATCAAGTCTAACTAGGCGGCTCCAATATGGATCCGCTGGCATGCACTCTACAATAACTAACAACTTAACAAGGCGGATCCAATCCGGCTCAATTAACATGCATACATATTATATAATACGTGTTCGTTCATTATCATTGTAAACAAAAACCGTAAGGGCATCTATACTTCGCGTTTCTTTAAACACAAGTTTAAACTCACTTTACAATCTTACTAATCATAATAATAACTATCACATCTCGTTTATACCTAATGGTAATCAATAAATGCATATATACTGTATAATGATTACAAGTTAAGTCGGTACTCACCTGAGTCCAGGATGCTCGTATTAATCTTCTAACGATGCCTTTAATCCGTATTAACCTATAATAATGGCCCATGCATTAATATGCGTAAAATAGCAAAACTGCTAACTAACGTCCCGGACACGTCACGTTCCAACAATCGACGTGTCGCGTTGCTAAAATAGTTGCAAACCACCATTATTTTCTACAGATTAAAACTTGACCAAATATCATCTAAATCAATCCCAAACATCTCCTAACACTTACAAAGCTTGTTTGGGACTATTTAGGCACTTTATAATATTAAAATCAAAATAATCCAATTAAAATAGTTTAGACTCAAATACATCAGTTTTGATGTTATATTCACTTATTGACATAAATATAGTCTATCAAAGTTATAGGAGCCAATAGGAGACCTCCTAACGTCACTTAATTGCTAGAATCTAGATTTGATTCGAGAACTCCAATAAGTTCATAATTGAAACTTAACCATTTGTACACTCTCCTATCCTTTAAGGAGTCTACTAAGATATATTAAATCTTATTTTAATAATCCTTTCAAGATTTCGGTTAATTATAATTAACACTTTAAAGTTCAAAATAATAAAAAGGAATAGATAATAACACTTACTAATCAAGGAAGAGGATGATTATTGACATGCTTTAAGACCTTAAGATCCTTAATTATTTCCTCCATAGAAGAACTTGATATATGGTGGCTGTGTGTATGAAGAACAAAGGACAAGAAACAATTAAGAAAAAGGAAAGGATGAATGAAAAGATAAGAGAAAGGCCGGCTTTTATCGAGCGAGTATCCTGCTCCCCTTTTCAACATACAACTCGTCCAAACGCAATCCATAATGACTGATAGTTAGACCTTATAGTTCAAAATGCCCAATTTGGATAGTAACTCAGTAAAATGAGTATCGTCTAATGGTTTAGTAAACAAATCAGCCAGTTGATCATCAGTCTTAACATATTGAAGTTCTATCAGACCTTTTTCCACATTATCTTTAATGAAATGATACCGTATGTCAATGTGTTTGGTCTTTGAGTGGTGAACTGGATTGCATGAGATAGCTATGACAGATTGTGAATCACAAAATAGTGGAATCTTGTCATAGTGTAGGCCAAAGTCTGAGAGCTGAGTCGTGACCCACAAACTCTGAGAACAGCAACATATTCAGCCTCAGCAGTTGAAGTAGATACACAGTCCTGTTCTCTTAGAGGCCCAACACACTAACCTATCTCCGAAAAAGTGTGCACTGCCAGAGGTGCTTTTTCTGTCAATCATGCAACCAACATAGTCTGCATCTGAATAGGCATATAATTATCAAGTTGAATCCCTTGGATACCATTGACCTAGATCAGGAGTACCCTTGAGATATTTGAATATTCTTTTTACTGCTAGCAGATGAGATTCCTTTGGGTAGCCTGGAATCTAGCACATAAGAATGTAGAGAACATGATATTTGGCCTACTAGCTGTCAGATATAGTAATGAGCCTATCATACCCCGGTATGTGTTTTAAATCAGCTGCTTTTCCCTCAAGATCAGCAGACAGTTTTGTTTTTGAAGACATAGGGTTAGATAGCGAGGAACAACTGAGCATGTCATATTTCTTCAACAAGTCGTTGATGTACTTGAATTGACTAATGAAAATGCCATGACTCAATTGTTTCACTTCTAATCCAAGAAATAAATTCATCTCTCCCATCATACTCATTTGAAAATGATTTTGCATGGTTATTGCAAACTCATCACTGTACATAGGGTTTGTAGAACCAAAGATGATGTCATACACATAAATCTGTACTAAGATTAAATCTTTTTCATTGTCTTTTGTGTATAAAGTGGTGTTGGTTTTTTCTTTGATGTACCCCTCACTGAGTAAATATTCAGACAGGACATCATACCAAGCTCTCGGGGCTTGTTTTAGTCCATATAAAGCTTTATCTAAAATATAAACATGATGTGGTAGTTTGGGATTGACGAAGCCTTCAGGCTGAGACACATAAACTTCCTCCTTGATGATACCATTTAGGAATGTTGTCTTGACGTCCATTTGGAAAACCTTAAAGCTTTTGTAGCCAGCATAGGCTAAGAATAGTCTCATGGCTTCTATCCTAGCTATAGGAGCAATTGTTTCATGGTAGTCTATTCCCTCCTGTTGGTTGTAACCTTTAGCAACAAGCCTAGCTTTGTTTCTTACCACTACTTCATCGGAATCCCCTTTGTTCTTAAAGATTGTAACACTAGAAAACTCAAGCCATTTTTTTAATACGCGTTGCGGAAGCTTTAATCAAACAAACCACTTTACATACAAACCAAACATTTACAGATTTACAAACATATGTTCTTAAACAAACAATAACAATTGTCTTGGTGTTACTAAAACATAATGGCTCGTTCCATTTAGAACAAAAATATCAGATCAGGGTCAACTTCTCCTTCTACTAACACCACCAAAATCACAAACCTGCAAAACAACAACTGAGGGGAAGTAGCACAAAGCTAAGTGAGTAGAGACTAAGCACAAACGCAAACATCAACAGTCGATAACAAAGCATGTAATCAAATATCCAAAAAGACCGGCGGTTCGGTGCAGAACCTACAAACAATGCCGGCCAAAGCAAAGGTTTACCGATAGCCCTCTACTGAATTGGCATAGTGAAATCCCCCTCTTTTGCAACGCATGCATCAATAAGGCTACCACTGTTCAACCAACCAGTAGACGAGCCCAGACCAATTCCACGTGTGCTGACTTCTCAAACGCAACTCATTATCATCCAAAGAGTGCGTATCGGCTAAATAGTCATGCAACATATATAATCCACAATCAAAATCAACATTCAATCAACTATCCAATTTCAATCACATGTGTCACATCAATAACATTAACCATAATCTTTACCATCCGCGATTAACGCCCACTCACCTTGATTTCAGCACAAACTCATATATCTAATATCACTGAGTCTTTCGATTGCCTGAAAACACAGTAACAACCAAATCAGTCTCGAATTTGTAAATATATATTTTCCACATATATTTATAACTAAATCATTTATGAACACAAGCTAAATCTTCATAAGATAGAATAAACAACAAATAATTACAAGTTCAATCCCAAATATAGGATTTGGGGACTATCGGATTTAGGAATCTGTCGGATTTCAAGTGTAGGATTCTGGGTATCGGATTTGGCATAAAACGGATTCATAGAATTCAGTGTCGGAATTTTAGTCTCGGATTCTTGGCCATCAGATTTCTAGGTTCTCGGATTACAAATCCCGGATTGGATGTTATCGGATTTCATGATATCGGTTTTTAGGGTGTACCGGTTTACAACGAATCGGAATATTTATATAAGGTCGGATTTAGGTCCACCGGTTTTGGGGTATCGGTTTCCCAAATACCGCATTTCAAGTCTATCGGATTCACCACTTTATCGGTTTTCATAATATCGATTTTAATCATCTTCTTCCTCACTCAATTCCGACAACTTCATCATCATCATCATCATAATTAAACCCAAAACTTCTAAATTCATCAAAATTTACAAATAACATATTCAGTCATCTACAAACATGCATTTATACATCATAACCACTTAAATCACAAAACTAAGCAAAACCCACTTAAACAAATTTCTTCAAGGTTCATTCATGGTGTTTATCATTTAAACTCAATAAATATTTCAAGAACATAACAAGTAATTCAATTACATGCTGTGATTATGGTCTAACCTTTAACTTGATCAACAGAACCTCAAATCCTCAATTTCAATATTCAAGTTTGCACGAAATCTTCAATGGTGGTTTTCCTCTCCAAAATACACATACACACTTTTTACACTTTGATAATTGTGAGCAGATATATCTCTCAATTTGACATATACATACACGTACACATTCTTTGAAGAAAACTAAGCATGAGGTGTACCCTCAATACATGCATACGTATACACATTTATATACATACATATTAACCTGCATGAATACATACATACATATACTATCACTTTAATTATTTAATTTAACAAACTTAAAATAAACATTTAATCAAGTTTAAAACAAATAAACACATACTGCTAACCTGCTAGTCAACTAGCCCTGATTTGCGGGTGTTACAAAGATCCACTTGGTACCCACTACTGATTTATCTTTTGGAAGTGGTACCAATCTCCAAACTTTGAGTTTTTCGAACTGGTTGAGTTCCTCTTGCATGGCAATGACCCAATCAGCATCTTGTAATTCATCGAAGACTTTGATGGGTTCAATCATACACAGGAAACTGGAGTGAAAGCACTCATTTTCCGTTTCAGAACGAGTCCTTACCCCATCTTGAATGTTTTCAATAATCTGAGATTCTAGATGTGATTGTGTTCATCCTATTCCACTGGGGTTCTGAACTGGAGGAAAGAACTCATTTAATCTGTTAGTAAGTTCAATATCTTCCTCATTTATTGTTGGTTCTGAATCATATATTGGAGTACCCTCATAAACCGGCTCGTAAGGTACTACTGCTGGACTGACAACTAATGTAGACGGAGAATCCATGGTTAGATATGAAGACGAATTGTCAACCTTCGTTGTAGTAGTAGTAGTAGGAGATAATGCATCATTCCTGTCACCAGCATTAGGAACATTAGATTCAGATTGAAAGAAATCAAAAAGGAAATCTAAATTATGTTATGATGAAATTGGATTTGTATTTGTTACTTTTATTTGAAGTACTGGTCCTGAACTGACTTTTCCAGGAGCAACTTCCTTTTTCTTTTGAAAATCATTAACATCCAACATATCATCGAATGTAACGTTTATGCTTTCAATAACACGTTAGTTCTTTTGTTTAAAACTCTTTAGGTTTTAGACTCATTTGAGTAACTCAGGAAAATTGTTTCATCAGCCTTGGCCTTAAATTTCCCTAGGTTATCGTTTTCATTGAGTACAAAGCACATATTACCAAATATATGAAGATATTTGATATTAGGCACAATGCCACTCGCCAATTCGTAAGAAGTTTTATTGAAACGTTTATGGATGATAGAACGATTTTGTGTGTAACACGTTGTGCTGACTACTTTAACCCAATAGGAAGGCGGGAGACCAGAGTATGATAGCATTGTACGAGCAGCCTCAACTAGAGTTCGGTTGCGTTATTCTACCACACCGGTTTGTTGTGGAGTGTATGTTGCAGAAAACTGATGTGTGATCCCCACAGTTTGATGAAGTTGATGATGACAATTGTTGCTTCATCCTTTGATCTTAAGAACTTGACCCAAGTATAGCTACAATAGTCATCAACAATTACTAGGATATATTTCTTCCCGTTGCGTGTCTGGACTGTCATCGAACCACATAAATCCATGTCCAGAAGCTCCATTGTTTTCTTTGTACTTGATACTTGCTTGTATTTGTGAGATGATTGTTTCATCTTACCTTTCTCACAATCTACACACAGGCGATCTTTGTTAATTTTTAACTTTGGTAGGCTTCTCACCAGATCTCTAGTAACTACTTTGTTTATGTTATGAAAGTTGAGATGTGAGAGTTTCCTGTGTCATTGCCATGTTAAGTCTGATGAGGCCTTGCTTAGGAGACAGACTAAGGTCTTTGTATTGTAACTGTTCAAGTCAATGGAATACAGGTTATACCTTCTTGTTCCAGCTAGAAGTACATCACCCGTTTATATTTTGACTGAACATGAATTTTTCTTAAAAGTGACCTCCAAGTCTTTATCATAGAACTGGCCAATGCTGAATAAGTTGTGGCCCAATCCTTCTACAAATGAAACCTTTTTGATTTTTAGGCTCGTTTTAACAATATCTCTGTACCCTAGAATTGGTGCTACATTGTCATTCCCAAAACGAACATGCGCGAAGTACTTAGGAACAAAGTTTTGAAGAAGACTCTTGTTGCCGGTCATGTGTTTGGTGAACCATGAATCCAGGTACCAGAATTAGGTTCCTACACAAAGAAAAGAGTGAAAGTTTAGGTCCCCATGTAGAAATGGCTCCTTGTGTGTTAGATGCATTGGAGTTAACAACCTCTTCCAAAATGTAATTTATACTTTTCTGTGTTTGCCATTGAATCTTTTGTTCGTCTTTGTTGAATTTTGAGGTCTTAATCCATAGTGGATCAGGAACAATTTTAGATTCAATGTGGAGAGATATTTCTCCTTTTTCAAGAATTGTAGACTGTGTTGAGTCTTTGAGTTCCCATACCTGAACCATTTTTTTGCGTCTCCAAACTTGAACCATTTTAGGTTGTGAAATTGTTTTGGCCTTCGATGGTTGTTTGGTGGTTACAGGTTTGTACTCTTTGGTAGTTGTCTAGTTCACTTTGGTTTTGGTTTGAACATTTGAAATTTATGGATTGGATTTTGTTTTGGAGAAAGACATGGTACTTGTTGAATGATGTTTCCTTGATTTTGATTTTGTGATGTTCCGTGCTTTTAGAAACTCTTTCTACCCTCTTCTCGGGTATGCTTCTAACTCCTAAATTGTTATTAATCTGTTTTCCTAGTTCCAGTAATTCATGAGTTTTAAAGCATGTTTTGTCACCCATTGATGAATGATTATTCCTGATGAGGTGATAAATGGTGCACTAATTTGATTTGACCCTTGTGGTCTCCAATGCTCACACAAACGGATTCCAAAGCTTTTTCTAAGCCTATCATACTCACATTTGAACTTGCAATACCTATGTAAAAAACCACTACGTGTGCAAAAACAAGTAATATCTTTCAACTCGTTTTCTGAAAAAGAAGTACAATGATTTGCGAAATTTGAAATGTGATGACACTGAAAAACTCCTCAGGTTGTTGTCTTCTCTACTCACATCTGAAAGAGTTGAAAAATGGTTAGTTGTGAGAGATTTTGAATTGTTTTTGACAACTTTTGCTTGAGATTGTGGTTTATTCTTGTGAGATTGTGTGAGATTGGATTTTGAGATGGCATTTGGTTGCCTTTTTGTGGTTTCATGACATTGGTGATATTATCTTGGTATCCATGAATCTTCCACCTTCATTTTTCCTTTCTCGGCTCTGGTATATTTTCTTATTGGTTGGGATCTAGAAGTTGTAGAAGTGTGTGTCAAGGTTTCCTTCTGACAGTGACATGAAAGAACTTTTTCTGATTCTTATATTTCCTTTTCTAAATCATTTGTTATGATAGTTTGAAAATAAAAGGCTACAAGTATTTCTAGTTGCCTTTGTAAAACCATATGTGGTATGTATACTCGGGCTACTTGTGACTTTTTAAGATCATCAAGATAGGTGAGTGTAGCATCATCTCTCTCACTGAGCTTTTGTGGCTTAGATGTGATAGATTCGTTTAATTCCTGATAGTCGAAAGGAATCTCAGATTTTAGTTTTGTCTTTCTTTTAAAATCCTCTTTTACAACCTCTTCCTCTTGACCAACAAATACCATGTTTTTTTGTAATGCCATCATTCTTTAACTTAAAGTCCTATAATTTTTGGCCGTCACTTTCTCACTGATTCTAGGGTTTTCAAATCCAAGACCATCGTAGATCCATTTAGAGAATTTTTGTTCTTTGGATTTATTGAGAAAAATTGTTTGTTCTAACTGGCCCCTTTTAATCAGTTTGTCCTCAAGTTATTTTATTTTTGAGTACAATTCACCCTTCTCTTTGATAATGAATTTAGTGTCATTTTCTGCACTAATTTTCTCAGTTTTGAGGTCATGTATTTGGGTGCGCATGCTTGTTGTTAACTCAGTTGACTCATTTTCTTTTTTGATTATTTTTGTTTTGAGTTCAACAATTTCTTTGTCAACCTGGAATGATTCCATTTGTTGATTTCTTATGATTTCTTTTAGTTTTTCTTTATTTGTTTTAAACTTTTGTACCTTTTTCTCTAACTTTGTCATGTGTGTCATGATGATCTGAACATGTTCTATGCTTAGACCACAGCCTTTTAAGGGTTAGAGTGTACCTCATCCTTAGCATCCTCAGTACCAAGCCCCTCATCATATGTATTATCATAATGTGCCTCTGGCTCTTCATTATCATTAGAAAATTCATCCTCAACATCCGCCATCAGGCAGAATTGTGCTTAGGCTTCATCATCCAAATCACTATCAGCAGTATCTGATAGGAATTGGTCTTCTTCAACCATCATGACCTTTCGTGCACTCTTTATTTTTAATAGCCTGGGCTTTTGTTTGTAATACTCAGCACCCTTTTTTTCTGAGTATAGTCCTTGATGAAATGGCCATTGCCCCCACAGTTATAACATTTTCTTTATTCTTTCTTTTCCTCCTTCACAAATCTAGGTTTCTTAGCAACCTTGAAGTTATCTGGTCTTCGATACCCAGAAGTGTATCTTTGGTAGTTATTGGTTTTGGAATACTTGTTCTTGAAATCTTTTGTTATAAAAGACATGGTCTTTATGAATTGCTCCATTTCAGTCTCATCTGACTCATCAGATTCTGAGTCAGACTGGGCCACTTGCTTGTACTTATGTGCTCTGGAGGATTCGTGGGTGATGGACAGTTGCTACAAGAGCTAAGGGATCAGCAGACAATCTGGGAGATGTTGTGTTATGTAACAATCGTATGGTTTCGATTGATATGCTTGTACAACTTCACATGCTTTTTCCATTCAGGACCTAGAGCTCGTAGGAACACACAGTTGATATCCAAATCAGTCCTTTCAACCTTGTTTGTTCTTAGTTCATTCTGGAACTTGCAGAAAGGACTGTAAGTATCAATTAACAATTCGTTTTCCTTTGCAGTGAATTCATGAAACATGTTCACTAGTTGCGTTCGTTTAATATGCTCTCCTTGCGAAGTCCCTTGAAATTGTCTCTTAATTTCATCCCATGTCTCTTTGGCCGTTGCTAAGCTATCTACCTTCAAGTACATCTCTAAGGATAGTCCTTGTTTCAAATAGTACTTAGCACGCTTGTCTGCTTTCTTTCTTTCCTTTTCTGCTGCTATCAGCTCATCAAGTGTTTTCTCTCTTGCAACTCCAGGTATCGGAGGATTGTTATCAGGTTGTGCATTGATGATTCTATAAAATTTCTTATCTCCGTTGAGAATCGAATTTATCATCAATTCTCCGTACACCTCATTGTGTTGCAAACAATCCATAACCCTCCCTTTCCAAACTAAGTAGTCATTGCGAAGAGAACAAGGGGTTTCGAATATGTGCCTATTGCAAGAATTTCGTTGGAACTTGACATTTTGTTTTACTTGAAATTTGATAATGATCGTTAACTTGAAAAGTTGGTGATTGGGGTTCGAAGTGTGTTTCTTTGAAGTATATTTCGAATTGGAAATCTATTCGAAATGTACTTTGGGTTCGAAGATGAGAACGTGAATTCGAAAGGAGTGTTGCTTCGAAGTGATTCTTAATTCGAAGTGAATGTGGTCAAATAATAAATTCGAAGTGAACTTTGTTGTTTACTTCGAATGGAACAGTAAACTTTGTTCGAAAATTGATTGAAGTTCGAATTAAAGCTTGGACTTTGAATTCGAAGTTCGAATGAGATTGATTCGAAGAGAATTCAAAAAAATTATCTTTGTATGAGAAGTGTGACTTGTTCTCAAAAAGTTTTGATTGTTGAAATACGCTCGAAGTCAAAGTGGAGAATGAGTTTTGTATTCGAAGTGAACACGTAAGTTTTTGAGGCGTCCTTGTAGAATAGGTAATACGCTCGCAGTCTATGTGATGACTAGATTTCTTATTCGAAGTGTTCTTTTAAAAACTTAAAACCCACTCGAAATCAACTTGAATGGGTTTCGAACTATTCGAAGTCAATTCGAAGTAATGGTTTCAAACTTGGAGTGTATGGGTTTCGAATTCGAGATGTGTAGATTTCGAATTCGAGGATTAGATCCGCTCAAAGTGTTCTTTAAGTAACCAATTCCGGATTTTTAGGGATTTGTTCTCAACTGCCAAGCTCGAAGTCTTCTTTTGAGTAACAAACCCGCTCGAAATCCAAAGGCAAACACCAAAATGTTTGAAAACTCAATCCAATTCGATCAAAAAACCAGATCTACACTGTTCTTCATGATCTTCATGTGTTCTTGGCTGGAATTTTGAATTCTTATAATAAACAATGAATAATCACTCAAACTTTATACCTTTGAATTCGCAATTCACTATAGATCAACAATATCCCATTAATTCCATCATCCACATGATTTATGATGAACTTTTGAGGGAAAAACTGTAGATACTTCCACGAAAAACCTTCAAAACTTCAATCGACTATGATTCAAATCAAATCATATTTGATTGTTCTTGATTTTTTACATGATTTAGGGATGAATAGGATCAAATTCCGCAGAAAACTCACTAAAAACTCCATATCTTCGAATTCTGAACTATAACCGTGATGAACAATGCTTGTTTTCTTCGATTCTTATTGTTCTTCGATTAATCACCCAATCACAAGCCAACTTAGATCAAGTATGGCTCTCATACCAATTGAAAGTTTCCCTAATATCCTTTCAAGTATGAGTGTAGAGAGAAGATGAATTGAGAGAAACACACCCTACACCTTTTGGCTTGAATAATGATATTGCAATAATAGAATTGTCAAAGCGTACAAAGGCCAAGGGCCTTGTGCCTATTTATAGGCCACGCCTAAATAAGGCTTTTCTACATTTTAAATCTAACACATGGAAAAGTTCAAGTTATTTTTCTCAACCCGATGCCCATCAACTGATCAAAATGCTTAGCTAATCATACTCAGCGAAGGAAGAAATACTCAGCTAATTAACCCATGAGCTGATCCTTGTTCAAAACTGTCTATCAGTTGATACTAATGTCAGCTGTTCTTTTAACTCATAAGCTGATACTCTATAATGTGTTTTTAACCTAGGTCATTTTGTTGTGTCTGTTAATGTTTTACCATTAGTCATTTATTGTGTGTTTTAGTTAGTTGTTTGTCATTATTTAACAGTTTCGGTTTTAGTGTGCTTTTACTATCTCTATTTTCTCTCTACATTCAATTTTCTTCAAATTCCATTTCCCCCTCTCTCTCCCGCAAAAGAAACTGTACCCTAAAACCACCCAAAATTCAATTGTTTATCATTCCTCTCATACCAATTGCCACATATACTCCTCGTGATATTGTCTAAGCTAGTGAGAATGTTGCTTCTGGAACTGTGATGAACATCACCCCCCAACAATTGCTTAATATGTCTCTCTATTCCCTCCTCGCGACAAAACTAGTGTTATGAGCCTTTGGTAAACTTCATAAGCGCACACCCACTCACCACTGTTTGATTGGCAACCTTCCTTGCATTTTCCCTAATCTTGTTGGCGAACTATGGTACTCTGCTGCATACAACCCAAACACCAAAACCATCTTAGAAACAATATGCAGTGGAACCCACCAAGTTCAGATAACCGTTGATTCCTTTAAAGCATCTCTTCATATACCAAATCTTTCTCCATATACTTGGGCTAGTAGATTAAATTGAAGGTAACACCCGCAAACTTGGGCTAGTAGATTAGCGGGTTTATGGTATGTGTTTGTTTGTGTTTTAATTGCAATAGCTTAATTATGTGATTAAATTATGAATTTTGTTATGGGTAATTGATTTATTGAATTAAAAATCATAGATAACATGCATGTATGTATGTATGGACGTAAAATAGGTATGCATGCCTGATAAGTAGTAGTACACGTGTGGATGTGTGGTGGCATTTGGAATATAGAGGACACCTACTTTTACATGTCATCTACTGTGAACACCAAAACATCTGTTCATTTTAAACAAAAGGAAGAAGGAGTGTGTGTGTGTGTGTTTGCTAAGTGCTCTACCAAGAAAAACCGAAGGAAAGAAAGAAGAGGAAGAAAGCATCGGATTTCCAATTTGATTGTGTGATTTAATCAAGATTAAGGTTGGTATGTTAGATTTTCATGTTATTATCCTTCTTGATGAGAAATGATTCTGTTTGAAGATTGCATGATAATATAAAGAACACCATAATCGGTTTTGGTAGAATATGATTTTAATGATTTGGTATTCATATAATTTATATGTTTAGATGATGTTTCAATGCATGATAAAGTGTTTTATTATGTTAAATTATGTTTTTGGAAATATTGGAATGAGTTCATGAAATCTGGGTTTGAGTTATGATGATTTGAAGATGGAGGATTTAATAAATTATGATGTTATCGGATTTCAATAAAGAAGATAGGAAAACCGATTGTTGCTAAATCCGATAGTTGGTGAAAACCGGAAGTTATGGAAAACCGACACTTGGAAAACCGAGACATTGACATTCGAAAGATTGAATCCGAAACTCTTGAAATCCGGATTTATAGAATCCGATACTTTAGAAATCACTAACAACAAAATCGTATACTTGGAAGTGTTAAGTAAGAATCCGATACATGAAATCCAGAACTTGGAATCCGGGAATAGTGAAATCAGATACTTCTAAATCCGGGAATATTGAAATCCGACATTGCTTAAACCAAGACTTTGAAATTGAAAGGTTAGTGGATGTTGGATGCGAATGGTAAAGATTTGGTTAATATCATTGATGTAATGCATGATTGTATGTGATGGTTTGATATTGGAACTGCTGATTGTGAATATTATGTATTGTTTACTATTGCATGTTTATTTGATCGATACGCACTCTTAGTATGATTTTGAGTTGCCTTTGAGAAGTCAGCTATACGTGGAATTGGGCTGGGCTCGTTTACTACTTGGTTGAACAGTGGTAGCCTTACTGTTGCATAAGTTGCTTCAGAGTGGGATTTCATTGTGCCACTTCAGTAGAGGGCTATCGGTAAACCTTTGCTTTGGCCGGCATTGGTTGTAGGTTCTGCGCCGAACCGCTGGTCTTCTTAGTGTTGTGATTACATGATTAGTATTGGTTTGATGTTTGCTTTTGAGTTTGGCTTCTACGCACTTGCTTTGTGCTAATTCCCCATAGTTGTTGCTTTTTGCAGGTTTGTGTTTATGAGTGCTAGTAGAAGGAGAAGTTGACCTGACTCTGATGACTAGATTTAAAATGAAACGAGCCAGTCTTTTGTAACACAGAGTTTTGTTTGTTGACTTTAAAGAACTGATATTTTGTTTTGTAAATGTTTGTGAATGAAATGTATGTTTAATTAATTAAAGCTTCCGCAACGCGATTTAAAAAAAATGGCTTAGACTTTATGGTGTTACAGTTTGGTATCAGAGCCTTGGTTTTGCGATGCATGCACGGCTAGAGTGTTGCATTCCCAAATCGTGGCTCGTGACAGGTCAAGTTTTCCTTCAAGGGGGAATTAGAGTGAGTTAGAGTTGCTTGTAGTAGTTAGTATTTTGGCTGAAAGAGAGACCCCTATCCTCCCTCCTGCGACTCAATCATCTGCAGAGGCACCGGTGATAGAAGACTTAGATACTACTAACCGAGCAGGAACGTCTGGGCAGGAACAAGAAGAAGATCAAAGTGAATATATATTCAAACTGTAGAATGAACTAATGGATCTTAGAGCTAAGATTAATAACTTGGAACAAAGATTAACCCAAACTGAACAAATTCCAGTGCCAACTGCGATCTCTACTCAGGCAACCATACCACCAGTATCGATGCCTCTACCACCAGTGACACAGGTGATGCAACAACTGTTCTACTATCTGTATCCACAACCGGGAGCTTACCCTTTTGCGTTTCCTGCGTTTAAGCAGCCTTGCACATATAAACAATTTCTTAACTGTAAACCTTCTAAGTACAGTAGAAGTTCTGACCCTAACATAACCTTGAACTAGCTGAGGGAAATGGTAAAGGCACTAGATGCCTGTATCTGTGAAAATGAATTGAAGGTAAAATATGCATCAAGAATACTGAAGGGTGATGCGATGGTTTGGTGGGATTCTATCACTGGCCATTTTACTGAACAGCAACAGGAAAGCATTAGTTGGAGTCAATCCAAGAAAAACTCTGGGAACAGTATTGTGGTACATTTGAATTTGCTAAGATCAAGAAAGAATTTATGGATTTGAAAATACCCGGAAACATGACAGTGGATGATCTGATTAAGCAATTTAATTAGAAGATGAGATTTGTAAAACATTGGGTACCCGACGAAGAGCCCAAGATTGCTCACTTTGTTGGAGCACTTCACCCTGATCTTCGTAGCGCCACTAGGTGGGCTACTACCTTATCACAAGCATTTACCTTGGCTAAGATAGTAGAAGGGTATTTAATTGCCAGGAACAAGTGGAGTGGGGAAAAGATTGCCCAACAAAAATCGAGGATCGATCATTATAATTCCCAACAGAGGCAGGGTGGGCAAAGCAGTAGATATAAACAAGGAGACCAAAATAGGAGGTCGAATGTTAGTGGGTCAACACAGAGGGCACCATGGTATAGTCGGTGCAAGTCATAGCACAATGGGCAGTGTACGCCCCAAACAAGAAGGTGTGTTAAGTGTGGCCAGTTTGGCCATGATCAGAAAAATTGTAGGTTCGCACGCAGTGTTTGTTGGAACTGCCAAAAGGAAGGGCACAGAGTGGGGGAGTGCCCGGTGGGAAAGAAAGTTGGGTCTGGAGCAGGGGCGGGGATAACTAGGGGATCATCTTCAGCTGGCCAAAAGAGGAAGAATCCACCTACTAGTAAAGGTTGGGCCTTTAAGATAACGGTTAAGGATGCCACCACTACTGACGATGTCATAACCGGTATGTTCCTGATTAACTCTATCCCTGCAAGAGTGTTATTTGATTCTGGAGCTAATCGCTCATTTGTGTCTGTGGAGTTTTGTGGTAGATTAAATAAACCTGTTATTAAACTTGCTAGTACCCTAGAGATTGAAGTAGCAGATGGCATGATAGTTCAAGTCACGACTGCTGTGGCTGGAGCTAAAATTGATATAGATGGTGTGTGTTTTCCTGTTTATGTTCTTGTCATGCCTTTATCTGGTTTTGATGTGGTACTGGGTATGGATTGGTTGAGCTTGAATCAAGCAAGTATAAAATGCCACAAGAAGTTGATCTCATTCCCATTAGCGGATGGTACAAGAGTAATAGCAAGAGGTGAGAAAGCCGGGTCTGCAATTTCGATAATTTCGTGTTTAAAGGCTAAGAAAGCATTGAATAAAGGTTGTGAATCGTTTATAGCATATTTGATTGATGGAAAGAAAGAGAAGCAAGCTATGACAGACATCCGGGTGGTAACGGAATACTCGGAGGTGTTTCCAGAAGAGTTACCAAGGCTGCCTCCTGTTCGAGAGGTAGAATTTAAGATTGATCTGATTCCTGGATCTCGACCAGTGGCAAAAGCACCGTACAGACTGACACCTTCAGAAATCCGAGAAATGATGACACAAATTCAAGACTTGTTAGATAAAGGATTTATCCGTCCAAGTTCATCTCCGTGGGGTGCGCCTGTGTTGTTTGTGAAGCAGAAAGACGGTACATTACGTATGTGCATTGATTATCAAGAATTGAACAAGAGAACGATAAAGAATAAGTACCCATTGCCTAGAATTGATGATTTGTTCGATCAACTGCAGGGAGCTTCTTTCTTCTCGAAGATTGATTTAAGATCGGGTTACCATCAGGTAAGGGCTTCAAAGGAGGATGTGACAAAGACAGCTTTCCGCACACGAAATGGTCGGTATGAGTTTCTGGTTATGCCATTTGGTCTAACTAATGCACCAGCGATATTTAAGGATCTCATGAATAGAGTCTGTCGACCATTTCTTGATAAATGTATTATTGTTTTCATTGATGATATTTTGATTTATTCAAAGACCGAGTTAGAGCATGAACAACATTTGAGACAGATTTTGGAAACTTTGAAGAAAGAACAGTTATATGCGAATTCTCGAAATGTGAGTTCTGGTTAATAGAAGTTCAGTTTTTAGGACATATAATTTGTAAGGAAGCGGTAAAGGTGGATCTTTCGAAAGTAGAGGCAGTGATGACTTGGAATGCTTCAGGAACACCATCAGAGATAAAAAGTTTTTTGGGATTGGCTGGATACTACCGTAGATTTATCAAGGATTTTTCTAAGATTGCGGGTCCGTTAACCAAGTTAACTCGGAAAGATGTGAAGTTTATATGGGGTAACGAACAAGACAAAGCTTTTCAGATATTAAAAGAATTGTTGTGTCAAGCTCCAATCCTTGCTTTGCCAAGTGGATCTGAAGATTTTACAGTTTATTGTGATGCATCATTGGCTGGTTTAGGGTGTGTATTAATGCAGAGAGATCGGGTGATTGCTTATGCTTCCAGAGAGTTAAAACCTCATGAAAAGAACTACCCGACTCACGACTTAGAGCTAGCAGCTGTGGTATTTGCGCTCAAATTGTGGAGACATTACTTGTACGGCACCAAATGCGTGATTTGTACAGATCATAAGAGCCTGCAGTATGTGTTTACTCGGAAAGAATTGAATATGAGACAGAGACGCTAGGTAGAATTGATAGAAGATTATGACTGCGAGATCAGATATCACCCTAGAAAAGCGAATGTTGTGGCAGATGCCCTGAGTCGAAAAGGAAATGGAAGACCTATTCAGTATATGCGAATTGAGATAGTATCTGATCTAATAGATAGACTGAAGTCTGCTTAGTTGGAAGCCCTAAAAGAAGAAAATTTAAAGATTGACTTAATGAGAAAGAGAAAAGATGAACTGAATGACGATTCTAGTGGATTGAAAATGTTTAAAACTCGTGTATGGGTGCCCAAACATGGAGAACTGAGACAATTAATTTTGACAGAAGCACATAAATCGAGATTATCTATACACCTAGGAAGCACTAAAATGTATAATGATCTGAAAGCGCTTTACTGGTGACCTACGATGAAAGCAGATGTGGCACATTTTGTAGAATCGTGTCATATTTGTGCGCAAGTAAAAGCAGAACATCAGAAGCCTTATGGGTCTTTGAAACAGTTGGAGATTCCAGAGTAGAAGTGGGAACACATCATGATGGATTTCGTAACAAAATTACCACGAACTCAGAGGAATCATGATATGATATGGGTGATAGTGGATCGTTTGACAACGAGTGCTCACTTTCTAGCCACTTGTGAGACAGCTTCGTTAGGTAAACTAGCACAACTATACATAGACGAGATCGTTGCGAGGCATGGTATACCGTTTTCAATTGTGTTTGACAGAGATTCAAGGTTTGCAAAGAGAATTGGGAACTAGAGTTAACTTAAGTACAACCTACCATCCTCAGACAGACGGTCAGACTGAGCGAACCATACAGACACTCGAGGATATGTTTCGAGCATGTGTATTAGAGTATGGTGGATCTTGGGATTCAAATCTGCCTTTGATAGAATTTGCATATAACAACTCTCATCACTCAAGTATCGGAATGCCTCCATATGAAATGTTGTATGGCCGTTGCTACCATACCCCGACTTGTTGGTTAGAGGCGGGTGAGAAACAGTTTGCATGTTCCGAGATAGTACAGTTGACTGCTGAGAAGGTTGCTAAAGCCAGAGATAAATTGAAAGCAGCCATAGATAGACAGAGAATGTATGCTGACCCGAAATGACGTCCAGTAAAGTTTGATGTGGGAGAATTAGTATACTTAAAAGTTTCCCCGTGGAAAGGTGTAATTCGGTTTGGCAAGCGTGGGAAGTTGGCTCCCCATTTCATCGGTCCTTTCCGTATCCGTCAGCTTGTGAATGATCAAACAGTTACCCTAGATCTTCCTACAGAGCTTGCCGGAATTCATGATACATTTAATGTCTATTATCTGAGGAAGTGTAAGATTGATGATGAAAGCCAGATTCTCCCAGTGCATGAGTTTAAAGTTGATTCACTGTTAGATCGAAAGTTGACCAAACTTCGAAAGAAGCAAATACCAATGGTATTGGTCAAATGGAAACACAGTTTAGGTTCTAATTTAACCTGGGATACCGAAGCAGAAATGAAAGAAAGATACCCCTAGTTATTTGAGCCGGATAGGATTCCGAGGACGGAATCCTCTTAAGGAGGGGAGATTTGTAACACCCGCAAACCTGGGCTAGTAGATTAGCGGGTTTATGGTATGTGTTTGTTTGTGTTTTAATTGCAATAATTTATTTATGTGATTAAATTATGATTCTTCTTATGGGTAATTGATTTATTGAATTAAAAATCATTGATAACATGTATGTATGTATGGACGTAAAATAGGTATGCATGCATGATAAGTAGTAGTACACGTGTGGATGTGTGGTGCCATTTGGAATATAGAGGTCACCTACTTTTGCATGTCATCTAGTGTGACCACCAAAACATCTGTTCATTTTAAACAAAAGGAAGAGTGTGTGTGTGTGCATGTGTGCTAAGTGCTCTGCCAAGAAAAACCAAAGGAAAGAAAGAAGAGGAAGTAAGCATCGGATTTCCAATTTGATTGTGTGATTTAATCAAGATTAAGGTTGGTATGTTAGATTTTCATGTTATTATCCTTCTTGATGAGAAATGATTCTGTTTGAAGATTGCATGATAATATAAAGAACACCATAATCGGTTTTGGTAGAATATGATTTTAATGATTTTGTATTCACATGATTTATACATTTAGATGATGTTTCAATGCATGATAAAGTGTTTTATTATGTTAAATTATGTTTCTGGAAATATTGGAATGAGTTCATGAAATCTGGGTTTGAGTTATGATGATTTGAAGATGACGGATTTAATAAATTATGATGTTCTCGGATTTCAATAAAGAAGATAGGAAAACAGATTGTTGGTAAATCCGATAGTTGGTGAAAACCGGAAGTTATGGAAAACCGACACTTGGAAAACCGAGACATTGACATTCGAAAGATTGAATCCGAAACACTTGAAATCCGGATTTATAGAATCCGATACTTTAGAAATCACTAACAACAAAATCCTATACTTGGAAGTGTTAAGTAAGAATCCGATACATGAAATCCGGAACTCGGAATCCGGGAATAGTGAAATCCAATACTTCTAAATCCGTGAATATTGAAATCCGACATTGCTTAAACCAACACTTAGAATCCGATATATGTGTTACAGATTTCTAAGAATCCGATACCCTAGTTGCGGATTTTCAAGAATCCGATAGTCAAAATCCAACATTCTTTGTGTTGAATTATAATTGTTTATTGATTGTTAATGTTATGATAAATTATAAATATATGAGTATGTATATATTTATGGATTGGGACTGATTAATTGTTATTGTGTTTTTAGGCAATCCAAAGACTCAGTAGTATTAGAATTCTGAGTGCTTCCTCTGAAATTGAAAGGTGAGTGGATGTTGGATGCGAATGGTAAAGATTTGGTTAATATCATTGATGTAATGCATGATTGTATGTGATGGTTTGATATTGGAACTGCTGATTGTGAATATTATGTATTGTTGACTATTGCATGATTATTTGATCGATACGCACTCTTAGTATGATTTTGAGTTGTGTTCGAGAAGTTAGCTATACGTGGAATTGGGCTGGGCTTGTTTACTAGTTGGTTGAACAGTGGTAGCCTTACTGTTGCATATGTTGCTTCAGAGTGGGATTTCCCTGTGCCAATTCAGTAGAGGGCTATCGGTAAACCTTTGCTTTGGCCGGCATTGGTTGTAGGTTCTGCGCCGAACCGCTGGTCTTCTTAGTGTTGTGATTACATGATTAGTATTGGCTTGATGTTTGCTTTTGAGTTTGGCTTCTACTCACTAGCTTTGTGCTAATTCCCCAAAGTTGTTGCTTTTTGCAGGTTTATGTTTGTGAGTGCTAGTGGAAGGAGAAGTTGACCTGACTCTGATGACTAGATTTAAAATGAAACGAGCCAGTCTTTTGTAACACAGAGTTTCTTTTGTTGACTTTAAAGAACTGATATTTTTTTTTTGTAAATGTTTGTGAATGAAATGTATGTTTAATTAATTAAAGCTTCCGCAGCGGGATTTAAAAAAAATTGCTTAGACTTTATGGTGTTACATAACCCATGGCCAAATCAAACTTTCAGTCTTAGCACATCCATGTAGATACCTTTTGTTAGTCAAATATATGTTTGTAGGCCTTGTGTTCTTTTGTATTAATTATGTAATGTTACTAGACTATTTAAGTGTATTGGGCTTGGCCCACAACTGTAATGTTAGCTAGTTTAGTTATGTAAGCTCATGAGGCTTTAGGCCCATGAGGCATTGTCTTTATATACCTTGCAAACTAGGTTTTCAAGGTAACCTTTGCTACCGTAATTTCTACAGCTTGTAACTCACGTTCATAGCAATATCAACTTATCTTCAAGCTAAAGCAAAGTGTTCAGACTTGTGTTCTTGTTTGGTTCTTCATCTTTCTTACAAGTATCTTTTAAGTTAACTCATTTATTATCACACCTTTGGACTTTCAATTGGTATCAGAGCCAACTCCTTGTTGGATTGCTTCAACATTACCAAGAAGTAACATCGTATGAGAAACAAAAACCTAGAAGTTTTCCTCTCTTCCTGTTCGTGAAAACCCATTTGAGTTAAAACCCATTTTTCTCAAATCTTCTTGTTTTACAAGTTGTTTTTGGATATTTATAAGCTTTTGAGTTGGAGAAAACTTCTGCTAGTGTTTATTTCTTAAACAAACAACATTTGAGTCCATATTTTGAAATTTTCTTGTTATTCAAGTTCTTGGTGTTCTTTACTATTTCATCAAAAATTTGAAGAATTTGTTGTTGTTTGGAGTCAAATTTGTTTAGGAAAGTGTTTTGATAACTAACGAAGGTCAAAGTAAAAGTTAGTTGACATTTTAGTGTATTTTAGGCAAATTTAGAAGTTTGTTCATTAGGCAGAGGCCAGACCTGCATGTTTTAATTATTAGCATAATCCGACTTTCAAGCCATCCGACTTTTATCTCATATGACCTTTGTGGTGCATGCAACTTTAGGCTCATCCGACTTTCAAAAGTTTGGTGATCCGACCTTCGCTAAGTCATGCTACTTTTATAATCTACCTGACTTTTCAAGTTCATCTGAACTTCAAGTTCATCCGACTTTCAAGTCATTCGAACTATCAAGTCATCCGACTCTCAAGTTCATCCGAACTTCAAGCTCACTCGACTTTCAAGTCATCCGAACTGCATTCGCACCACTCATCCGACTTTCACCTAAAACCATCCTACCTTCACTCGAACACTTCCATCCAAAAGTCACCTCAAAACTCTACTATCCGACTCTTATGGACTTACAAGTTCACCTGACCTTTGAACTTCAAGCAACTCTTGAATTTTACAACTTTAAAGGTCAAAAGTCAAAGTTTCTCAAAAAATCAAACTTCTAGTAAACTAACTAATTCATTTTAGGGAAAAGATCCACAAAGTATAAGATGAGTTCCAGTAATGAAATCCTTGCAATTGGGACAGACACAAAACCCCTAGTCCTATTCCGGAATGAATACACAGTATTGAAAGGACACTTCACGGATTTCATGGAACATAACGAAAAGTATGGGGAAATGATGAAAGACATTATTCTTAATGGTGATGCCATTTCTAAAAAGATCATCGAGGCTATTCCCGATAACAACCTACTAATAACTGTTGAACGAAGACAAAAGCTTCCTTCTGAACTAACCACTGAAGAAAGAGATAGGGCACGTGCTTACAAGGATGCCAAATACTATCATAAGCAGGGTTTATTGTAACACCGGAAAACTCAAGCCATTTTTTTAAATTGCGCTACCGAAGCTTTTAAACAAACAAACCATTTACATATATAATAATATTAACAACTGTACAAACATTGTTCACAAAATCAGTATCATTGTTGTGTTACAAAAGCTACTGGATCGTTTCAATCAAAATTAATATCAGAGTCAGGTCATCTCTTTCCTTCTGCCACACTCACAACACGAACCTGCAAAAGCAACAACTCTGGGGAATTAGCACAAAGCTAAGTAACAAGAGGCTAAACACCAAAATCAAACATTCACGATCAATATCAAAGCATGTAATCACGTATCCCGAGAAGACCGGCGGTTCGGCACAGAATCTACAACCAATGCCGGCCAAAGCAAAGGTTTACCGATAGCCTTCCACTAAATTGGCACAATGCACTCCCCCTCAGGTGCAACATATGCACCAGTAAGGCTAACACTGTTCAACCAATCAGTAAACAAGCCCAGCCCAATTCTACGTATAGCTGACTTCCCAACGCAACTCAAAATCATACTAAGAGTGCGTATCGACTAAATATTCACGCAACAAATATCAACAATCAATATCACAATCAACAGTTCAATCAATCCAATCCAATCACAATCATTCATCACACAAATAACATTAACCGAAATCTTTACCATCCGCGATTAACGCCCAGTCACCTCAAAATCAACACGGGTTCAGAAGTCTAATTTTACTGAGTCTTTGGATTGCCTGAAAACACAGCAACAATCAAATCAGTCGCGATTATATAAATATATCTTCTCATATATATTTATATCTCAAATTTATCAAAACATCTCAATTAAATAACATAATGAGTAAACTATTTCAAACCAAGCAAAATATATAAAAAGTATGCAAATAACCGGATTTGGAACATGTCGCGCCGCGACATATCCTTTGTCGCGCCGCGACGAGCATCGGAATTCAAATCCGAGATCTACAATCGGATTTCAATCGGATTTCATCAAGAATCGGATTTTCATGCGGATTTGTGTTGGTCTTCGGTTTTATGGTCGGATTTCGTAACTTTAATCGGATTTCAAGGTTAGTTTGTCATAACATCCGCATTCTTACAATCCGAGAACCCAAGTCCCGGTTTTCTTGAATGTCGCGCCGCGACACCCTTGCGTAGCGCCGCTACGCGCATAATTCCATACTATGATCTTCTTCCTCAAGTGTCGGATTTTCAGCCATAATTCCATTAAACTCAGTCTAACTCCGTAAAACTTCCACCAAAACACATATTTAACATTTATCATACATATAGATCATCAAAAACACATTTGTACTCATTTATAACAACAAATCTTCAAATCCCATTATCAACTTTCTTTCAAACTTTAAAATGGTGTATTTACATAAACTCATGCTTCTTAGCATCTAAACATGAACCGTATCAAGCTATGAACACTATTTTACCTTTCTTTGGAATTCAACAACACCAAATCTTGACTTTAGAAATTCAAGTTTTTGAACTTTCCTTCACTTAGAGGTTTTCTTTCAAAAGCACACACTACACCTTTTAAACTTAACAACTATGAGCAGATTGTTCATTATACACGTACACATATACTTAGGAAAAGCAAGCAGGAGGTGGCACAAAAATGAAATCGAATTCTTTTATTTCCTACATGCATACTTACCTATATTTTAACATACATGCATACATATGACTTTCTTTTCCTTTTATATTTTCAGCAGTAACATATACATATATACAAACTCATATTCATTTTAATTTCATTTAACACTTATAAACACTTAATCAAATAAAGCAACCTAATCACGTACCGCCAACCCGCTAATCTTCTAGCCCAGGATTGCGGGTGTTACAAATCTCCCCTCCTTAAGAGGATTCCGTCCTTTCCGGCTAAAACAAATGAAGGTATCTATCCTTCATTTCCGCCTCAGTCTCCCACGTCAAATCAGAAGCTAAACTGTGTTTCCACTTGACCAGTACCATCGGTATCTTCTTCTTTCGGAGCTTGGTCACTTAGCGATCTAACAGTTCAACAGGTTCTTCAATCAATCTCTTCTTTGAATCTACTTTCAGTTCATGCACTGGGAGAATCTGACTTTAGTCTTCAACTTTACATTTTCTCAAATAACATACATTGAACGTATCATGAATACCTGCTAGCTCTGTTGGGAGATCCAATGTAACTGTCTCGTCATTTACAATTTGACGAATCCTGAAAGGACCAATATAGCGGAGAGCCAATTTCCCGCGTTTACCAAATCGGATCACACCCTTCCACGTAGAAACCTTCAAATACACTAACTCCCCCACATTAAACGATACTGGACGACGTCGCGGATCCGCATACATTTTCTGTCTATCTCTGGCTGCTTTCAACTTCTCTCTGGCTATAGCAACCTTGCCAGCTGTCATCTGAACAATCTCAGGCCCTACAAATTGTTTCTCACCAGCCTCTAACCAACACGTCGGGGTATGGCAGCGATGACCGTACAACATTTCATACGGAGGCAAACTCTATCAATGGCAGGTGCGAATCCCAAGATCCACCATACTCAATTACACAGGCACGTAGCATATCTTCGAGTGTCTGTATGGTTTGTTCAGTTTGAACGTCAGTCTGGGGATGAAAAGCAGTACTCAAATTTATTCTCGTCCCCAACTCCCTTTGTAGACTCCTCCCGAAGTTAGAAACAAACCTGGAGTCTCTGTCGGATACTATCGACAACGGTATACCATGCCTTGCCACAATCTCATCAATGTACAATTGTGCCAATTTGCTAAGAGAAGTCGTCTCACCGGTAGCCAGAAAATGGGCACTCTTCGTCAGTCTATCCACGATCACCCAAATCATATCGTGATTCCTCTGAGTTCGCAGAAGTTTAGTCACGAAATCCATCGTTATATGTTCCCACTTCCACTCAGGAATTTCCAACTGTTTCAAAGATCCGTAGGGCTTCTGATGCTCTGTTTTCACTTGAGCACAGATATGGCATGAATCCACAAAATGAGCCACATCTGCTTTCATAGTAGGCAACTAGTAAAGCACTTTTAAATCGTGGTACATTTTAGTGCTTCCTGGGTGAACAGACAGTCTCAAATTGTGTGCTTCAGTTAGAATCAACTTTCTCAATTCTCCAAGCATAGGCACCCACACACGAGTCTTATACACTTTCAATCCACGAGAATCATCTGTAAGATCGTCCTTACGTTTCCTCATAAGTCCATTCTTCAAATTCTCCTCTTTCAGAGCTTCCAACTGTGCAGACTTTATTCTATCCACTAAATCAGATACAATCTCCATACGCATGAATTTAATGGAATTTCCCGCTCCCTTGCAGCTCAAGGCGTCTGCTACCACATTCGCTTTCCCAGGGTGGTATCTAATCTCGCAATCATAGTCTTTTATCAGCTCCACCCATCGTCTATGTCTCATGTTCAACTCTTTCTGTGTAAACACATATTGAAGACTCTTATGATCAGTACAAAACACGCACTTGGTGCCATACAAATAGTGTCTCCACAGCTTTAGGGCAAATACAACAGCTGCCAGTTCTAGATCATAGGTCGGGTAATTCTTTTCATGTGGTTTCAACTGTCTTGAAGCATACACAATTACCCGATCCCTCTGCATAAGCACACATCCCAATCCTGCAAACGATGCATCGCAATAAACAGTAAAATCATCTGTTCCACTTGGAAACGGAAGGATGGGAGCCTGGCACAATAACTGCTTCAAAGTCTGGAAAGCCTTGTCTTGTTCACTATCCCAAACAAACTTCAAGTCTTTCCAAGTTAACTTAGTTAACGGACCCGCAAACTTCGAAAAATCCTTGATAAACCTCCGGTAGTATCCAGCCAAAACCAGAAAACTCTTTATCTCAGACGGTGTCTTTGGAGCATTCCAGTTCATTACGGCTTCCACTTTCGAAGGGTCTACTTTCACTCCTTCATTACAGATAACATGCCCCAAGAATTGAACTTCCCTCAACCAAAACTCGCATTTTGAGAACTTAGCAAATAGATGTTCTTTCTTCAGAGTTTCCAAAACTTGTCTCAAATGTTTTTCGTGCTCCCGTTCAATCTTTGAATAAATTAGAATATCATCAATAAAGACTATCACCAAATCGACGAAGAATGGTCGACAAACCCTGTTCATTAAATCCATAAAAATCGCAGGTGCATTGGTTAAGCCGAACAGCATAACCAAGAACCCGTAGTGCCCGTAGCGCGTACGAAAGGCTGTCTTTGACACATCCTCCTCGGATACTCGTACGTGATGATATCCCGATCTCAAATCGATCTTAGAAAAGAACGAAGCTCCTTGCAGTTGATCAAACAAATCATCGATTCTCGGCAACGGATACTTATTCTTTATCGTTCTCTTATTCAACTCACGGTAGTCGATACACATACGGAATGTACCGTCTTTCTTCTTTACAAACAATATCGGCGCTCCCCACGGGGACGAACTCGGACGAATAAACCCCTTACCGAGCAGATCCTGAATCTACATCATCATCTCCCGGATCTCTGAAGGTGCCAACCTGTACGGAGCCTTTGCTACTGGTCAAGAACCAGGTATTAAGTCTACTTTAAATTCCACTTCACGAACCGGAGGCAATCCTGGCAACTCTTCTGGAAACACTTCCGGGTATTCCGTTACCACCCGGATATAAGTCATTGCTTGTTTCTCTTTCTTCCCGTCAATCACATATGCCAAATAAGATTCACACCCCTTACCCAACGCTTTCTTTGCTTTTAAACATGAAATCATAGGGATCATAGACCCTGCCTTCTCTCCCCTTGCTATTACCCGCGAACCATCTCCTAGCGGAAACCAAATCAACTTCTTGTGACACTTGATACTGGCTTGATTCAGACTTAGCCAATCCATCCCAAGCACCACATCAAATCCAGATAATGGCATAACAAGAAAATAAACAGGAAAACACACGCCATCTATATCAATTTTAGCCCCAGCCACAGAAGTCGTGACCGGAACCATCATACCATCGGCTACTTCTATCTCTAAAGCAGTAGCAAGTTCAATCACAGGCACATTTAATTTATCACAGAATTCCACAGAAACAAAGGAGCGATTTTCTCCTGAATCAAACAATACTCTAGCAGGAGTAGAGTTTATTAGAAACATACCCGTGATCACGTCGTCAGTGGTGGTGGCATCATCCACCGTCATCTTAAACGCCCGACCTTCAGTAGTGGGTGGGTTCTTTCGTTTTTGACCCGCTGAAGACGACCCTCCAGCTCTTCCTCCTCCAGATCCTGACCCTATCTTTTTGCCCATCGGGCAATCACCAACACGGTGCCCTTCTCTCTGACAGTTCCAACAAACACTCCTCGGGAACCTACAGTTTTTCAAGTCATGGCCAAACTAGCCACAGTTCACGCATCTTCTTGTTTGGGCCATACACTGCCCATTATGATAGGATTTACACCTGCTACACCAAGGTGCCCGTTGAGTAGACCCACCTGAAGTAGGTCTTCTATTCTGATCTCCTTGCCTACCACCACTACTCTACCCTCCCTGTCTCTGTTGAGCGTTATAATGTTCAAATCTCGACTTCTGTTAGGAAAGTTTATCCCCGCTCAACTTATTTCGTACAACAATGTCCCCTTCAGCCAATTTGGCTAAAGTGAAAGCCTGGGACAATGTGGTAGCCCACCTGGTGGCACCTCTGTAATCTGGGTGTAATGCCCCCACGAAATGGGCAATCTTTGATTCTTCGTCAGGTACCCAGTGTTTGGCAAATCTCATCTTTTCGTTGAATTGTTTTATCAACTGATCCACAGTCATGTTCCCCGTCATCTGTAGATCCATAAAATCCTTCTTAATCTTAGCCATATCAAAACTCCCACAGTATTTCTCACATAATTTCTCCTAGAATTGACTCTAGGTTATACTCCCCTGCTGTTGTTCAGTAAAGTGGCCGGTAATGGAATCCCACCAAACCAACGCATCTCCTCAGCATTCTTGACGCATACTTGACCTTCAATTCATCCTCGCAATTACAGGCATCAAGTGCCTTTGACATCTCCCTCAGCCAATTCAATGTTGCATTGGGATCAGAACTCCCATGATACTTCGATGGTTTACAATCAAGAAACTGTTTATAGGTGCACTGTTGTTTGTATCCAAGAAACGCAAACGGATAAGCTCCTGGTTGTGGATATGGGTAGAAGAAAGGTTGCTGCATCATTTGAGTCATTGGTCGTAGCGGTGCTGTAATTGGTGTTGTTGTTGTCTGGGTAAGAATCGCAGTTGATACAGGGGTTGGTTCTGGTTGCTATTGTTGTTGTTGTTCCATCCTTTGAATCTTGTCTCTGAGTTCAACCGACTCGTTTTCTAACTGGTGGACATAATCACTATGCTCCTCTTCCCGGGCCTGACCCGAGGTTCCCGCAGTAGCTGGGTTACTCAAGTACTCAGTCACTGGCGCTTCAGTTGTAGTTTGGGTCGTAGGAGGAAGGATTGGAGTATCTCTGTCAGCCATTATCTGTTACAATCACATCACCTCATAACTCATTAGCATAAACCGTTAGTATCCAAAATACTAACTACAACCGACAACTCTAACTCACCCTAATTCCCCCGAAGGAAAGCTTGACCCGTCACGAGCCAAGATTTAGGAATGCAACACTCTATCCGTGCATGTATCGCCAAACCTAGGCTCTGATACCAAACTGTAACAACGGAAATCTCAAGCCATTTTTTTTAATTTGCGCTGCGGAAGCTTTTAAACAAACAAACCATTTACATATATAATAATATTAACAACTGTACAAACATTGTTCACAAAATCAGTATCATTGTTGTGTTACAAAAGCTACTGGCTCATTTCATTCAAAATTAATATCAGAGTCAGGTCATCTCTTTCCTTCTTCAAAACTCACAACACGAACCTGCAAAAGCAACAACTGAGGTGAATTAGCACAAAGCTAATTGAGTAGAGGCTAAACACCAAAATCAAACATTCACGATCAATATCAAAGCATGTAATCACGTATCCCGAGAAGACCGGCGGTTCGGCACAGAATCTACAACCAATGCCGGCCAAAGCAAAGGTTTACCGATAGCCTTCCACTAAATTGGCACAATGCACTCCCCCTCAGGTGCAACATATGCACCAGTAAGGATAACACTGTTCAACCAATCAGTGAACAAGCCCAGCCCAATTCTACGTATAGCTGACTTCCCAACGCAACCCAAAATCATACCAAGAGTGCGTATCGACCAAATATTCACGCAGCAGATATCTACAATCAATATCACAATCAACATTTCAATCAATCCAATCCAATCACAATCATGCATCACACCAATAACATTAACCAAAATCTTTATCATCCGCGATTAACGCCCACTCACCTCAAAATCAACACGGGCTCAGAAGTCTAATTTTACTGAGGCTTTGAATTGCCTGAAAACACAGCAACAATCAAATCAGTCGCGATTATATAAATATATCTTCTCATATATAATTATATCTCAAATTTATCAAAACATCTCAATTAAATCACATAATGAGTAAACTATTTCAAACCAAGCAAAATATATAAAAAATATGCAAATAATCGGATTTGGGGCATGTTGCGCCGCAACGTACCCTTTGTCGCGCCGCGACGAGCATCGGCATTCAAATCCGAGATCTACAATCGGATTTCAATCAGATTTCATCAAGATTCGGATTTTCATGCGGATTTGTGTTGGTCTTCGGTTTTATGGTCGGATTTCGTAACTTTGATTGGATTTCAAGGTCGGTTTGTCATAACATCCGGATTCTTACAATCCGAGAACCCAAGACCCGGTTTTCTTGAATGTCGCGCCGCGACACCCTTGCGTAGTGCCGCTACGCGCATAATTCCAGACTATTATCTTCTTCCTCAAGTGTCGGATTTTCAGCCATAATTCCATAAAACTCATTCTAACTCCGTATAACTTCCACCAAAACACATATTTAACATTTATCATACATATAGATCATCAAAAACACATTTGTACTCATTTATAACAACAAATCTTCAAAACCCATTATCAACTTTCTTTCAAACTTCAAAATGGTGTATTTGCATAAACTCATGCTTCTTAGCATCTAAACATACCAACATGAACCATATCAAGCTATGAACACTATTTTACCTTTCTTTGGAATTCAACAACACCAAATCTTGACTTTAGAAATTCATGTTTTTGAACTTTCCTTCACTTAGAGGTTTTCTTTCAAAAGCACACACTACACCTTTTACACTTAACAACTATGATCAGATTGTTCATTATACACGTACACATATTCTTAGGAAATGCAAGCAAGAGGTGGCACAATAATGAAATCCTATCCTTTTATTTACTACACTGAATCCATTCCATAAACCCGGAAACTACATGCATATTTACCTATATTTTAACATACATGCATACATATGACTTTCTTTTCCTTTTATATTTTCAACAGTAACATATACATATATACAAACTCATATTCATTTTAATTTCATTTAACACTTAGAAACACTTAATCAAATAAAGCAACCCAATCACGTACCGCCAACCCGCTAATCTTCTAGCCCAGGGTTGCGGGTGTTACATTTATGTGCTGAGATTTACTCCAAAATAGACAGTTTAACTTCAGCTAAAGCAATTTGGGATGAAGTTAAGCAACAAATGCAGGGCACTAAATAAGTAGTGTTCATCAGGGAAACCCAACTTGTAAATACCTTCTGAGAGTTCAAGGCAAGAGAAGGCAAACTGCTACAAGACACATATTGTTGCTTCTGTCGGCTACTGAATGAAATAAGAAACCATGGTGTCATGAGATTGGATCTTGATATAAATGTCAACTGGATCAATGCTTTAGGTCCAGAATGGCAAGAACACGTCCGGCTATACAAACATGTGAACCAAAACCTCAAAGTAGTGTCTCACCACTCTATCTATGAAGACTGGGAAAAATTTCAGTACGAATTGCTGGCAAAGAACTCTGTAAAACAATCCTCTGACCCTGTTGGTCTCATAGCGGAAAGAAGATCGAGAGAAAGCTCCAGATCTTCAAAAGGAAAAGAAGTTGCACCTGAATCTACCTCATCCGAGGGACATGTCACTAATAACAAAGGCTTTCCAAAACAAGTATGGAAAGCCTAACAACTGTCAAAGATTTACTTCAGGGTCTAGAAGAATAGAAGGGGGTCACCCAGAGGAGAAAAAGCGCTTCGAAAAGCCTACGGAAGCTCAAGATGAAGAAAAGAAATCCTACTACTGTAGTAGAACTGGGCACTTCATCAAGGATTTGACAAAACCAAAAACCAAAGATGCCGAGTACTACAAAAACAAGTTGAAGCTAACCAAGAAGAAAGCTAGTGGAAAGGCTATGCTGGTGGAGGAGGACTAGTTTTTTAGTGACACTGATGATTCGTACGAAGACGACATGAATCAATCTCATCGCTGCCTAATGGCTCAAGATGCAGGTTCCTCGGATGACAGTGCTGATGAATAAGAGGATATTGATGACGGGTTTGAGCAAATTCAAACTGAAGAGGTGACTACACAAGGAAAGTTGAGTATTGAGTATGCACAAACATGGTTGATCACATTGAAAAACATAACCGAAAATCACTAAATTAGAATCTAAAATCAGAAACCAACCATATTCTAATTTAGATAACCTTCAATCAGAAGTTACTACCAAAGAAAATAAATTAATAACCTTATGAAACGAAAATGAGGTAATCATTCATAATCTAAAAGCAACTAAAGTATCGGTAGAAGATGATTTCAAGTTCTTACAAAAGGAAAGATATCAGCTATACTAAAAAATAAGTAGTCTCGAAGACTTGTTAATAAAATGAGACCGAATGGCATATCCATTTTCCTTAACAAACCTAAAAACATCAAAATTTTAAAATGGGCATACGAAGGCTTAGGTTTTGTTAATCCTCATATCAGTGACAAGATTACTGCTAAACAAACTATTCGCTTTTGATAGCATGAATCTAGGATTAACAAAGAAAATGGTGTTCGTGGGACAAGTCGACGAACTTGCTAAAGAGGAGCACAGGAGACGCACCTCGAAAAAGGAAACACCCTCTTATAAGTACGAAAATTTAAATCAATCATATGAAACAACTGAATTCGAAACATTAATTTCAAATGATTACTTTCGAAGTTATACACAATCCGAAATGGAGTCACTACCATCAGTCTCTAATTCTCAAACAGAACCTTGCATATATCTTCCTCACATGGAATTACAGCAAAAATTTGAACTAGTTAAAACCGAACTCTTCAATAAATCAATCAACCCCGAGTTAGAAACTGCAGTTTTATATGACATAATCGGCTTTCTTGTAAATGAAAACACTCACCTTCATAATTTCGTTGCACCAAGCACATCTTATTCACACATCCCTTATGTGCACACTGACGATTGTTTCTCATTTACTTATTCCAAACTCATCACAACTGCAAATGATGTCTTTCACAAACTCAAAATTAGTAGAAGCGAAAGAGGAAACTGAACTACAAATTAATGAGGATAAGAAGGAGAATTTAAATTTAGCTAACTCAGGAGAAAGATGTAAAGAGTGCATAGAGGAGTGTACAAAGTTGAAAACCAACCTTTTTGAACTTCACTTAAAGCGTAACTCCTTCAAAAATGAATTTTAAAAAATGCTTACAGTTGAGTCCACCGCATTTAAAGGTAAGGTTAAAATCTTCAATTAAAGCTCATCGTATAGAGCTACCACATCTAAACCATCTCAGTCGAAAGTCAAACCTACCAACCAATAGACAACACGACCCTGCAATCAAACAACCAAAGATGATCTGGTAGTAATTTCTTCTTCTAACTCAAGTGTACATCTAGGTACTGGAGTGAAGGGGGCAAAGAAGCAGGTACTAGGATGGAGGAAGAAGCATCAAGGAAAGGATGTAGAAGGAAGCAACCAAGATTGTTTATTTTATCCCGCAAATTTCTCTAAACAAACAAATCTTTTGTTATGTATGATTAGTCTGTTTTGCGTGTTAACTCTGTTCAAACTCAAGATGATACTATTAAAATTGAAACATTTTGCATGAGTGATGGTTGTGTAGAAGGACATTTTTCCTATCATTATGTACATGAACAAGATGGAAAGAATCCTTGAGTTAAACCAAACGTGGAATACAAATCATTTGAGTCGTGTCACGAGCAAGCTTCCTTCATAAATCGAAATGGTAATAGAATTATCTACTAGCGAAAGAAACGCTCCAACAGAGCACGATTCCAAACGAACGATGCATGTGTGACAACTAAGCACGATTGAAAATCGTGGTTTTCCAATTAGCAAACATCAAGCAAAACTTTAACAAATAATTGGACACCAAACTGTAGGTACTTTAATAACTGGAATCTCGCCAATGGCAATGACGTTGAGAACAAAAGATTCTCAACAAATCAGAAAGTTAAGCAAACTTAGATGTCACGGCCAAAGCAACAATCAATTCAACCCACTAAGACCAAACACAAAATTACCAATGAAGAATTGAGAGAACAAAAGAAACAATATGAATACATTGTTGATGACGTATCTCTCCCAAAAGGCTTTAACCGTGTGGTAATCAAAGAAACAACCATTACAAAATCCCCGACACAACTCTATCACCAACCCAGTCACACACCATGATACAAGCATGGGTTCCCAAAATAAAAGCAACTGCATCAGTAACTGAAAAATTAATAGAACCTATTGCATGTGCTAACTCTCAAGGACCCACTTCAAACTGGGTACCTCAACAACTCTTGTCTTTTATGTGTAGGTATCTAGCCAGTAGTACTTGGACTCCAGCTGTTCAAAGCATATGATTGGAGAAAAGGGTCTTCTCACAAACTTTGTATGTTCGCTTTGGGAACGACCATGTTGCACCAATAATGGGAACCGGGGATATAGTAAAAGAAAATATAAAAATAAGTAAAGGGTCATACATGGAGGAACTGGGTCACAACTTGTTCAATATTGGGCAGTTTTGTGAAAAGGGACCTGAAGTCAATATCAAAGCCAAAACTTGCTCAGTCAGAATAGAGAAAGGTAACGTGATACTGACTGGTTCCAGAAGATCGAACTTGTACACTATCGATCTAGCTGACCTAGAAGGAAAACAGTAAGTCTGTCTTATGTCCAAGCCCTCATCAGAGCTTACCTGGATGTGGCATAAAAAACTATCTCATCTTTGTTGGAATATGCCCGCTGACACGAACGAGTTAATACCACTGCTGATGAAGTATAGGCCTATTGGGTCACACACCAAGTATTGATTCCGGCAAGACGATCAAGCAAAAGAGAGAAAGCGCCAAAATGGGTTTTGGCAGCATGGTACACGGGCCGTGTCTAGCCCAACTAGCACGGGGCGTGTTGGCCCAAGTAGAGGTCGTGTTCTT
This sequence comes from Dittrichia graveolens, assembly GCA_038502395.1. Taxonomy (NCBI): domain Eukaryota; kingdom Viridiplantae; phylum Streptophyta; class Magnoliopsida; order Asterales; family Asteraceae; genus Dittrichia; species Dittrichia graveolens. The sequence goes on from JARJIL010000009.1 coordinate 31,168,798, forward strand.
TGGGCCTACACGGCCGTGTAGGTGAACACGGGCCGTGTTGGGTCTACAAGACACGGGCTAACTTGGCCGAATTGAGGCCGTGGGCTTTGTGCCTACACGGCCGTGTTGACCAGCACGGGCCATGTACGATCCCCGTAACAGCAGAATTAACATCTTTTAACTCACATTTTAATGGGATTATGTTGAGGTTAATGCTAGCTACGTTTTTCTCTGCATATGAACAGACTTGAGAGAGTTGAATAGGTTCTTCGAAGTTAATATTCTCTCTTGGTTGTTCTTCTTGAAGGTGATCAAGTTTGATGCACAAGAGAAGTTAACATACACTTTGTGGTCTAGACTTGATGCACAAAGGTGTTTCTTGTTCTTGTTGTGTTGTCTTGGTGTCTACACCAACCTACTAGCATTGGGGAATCAAGTGTGCTTGGGGTGGACTTCACTAGAGGAATTCTTGTTGAATTCTATACACTTGACAAGAAGAAAGCATTTTGTGATCTTAAGTAAAGGTATAACTATTTCTTGCTTCTTGTTTGTTAATATTTTAGTTGTAATTCCATGTCTTTATATTGGTCCATGGGAAGTGTTTGTTTTGGTTAGCTTATTATTTTTGTATTATATTTTGCTTCCGTTGGTACTCGATTATGCCAAACAAATATCTTGAGTGGTATTAGAGACATATCTAACATGGCTTTGCACTAACGAGTCTAGAAAAACCATATAAATGTTTCATATAAGAAAATTGTTTTCTTGAAATTTTTTCCGTGTAGATGGTTGCTAGGCTAAAATTGATATATTTGTAGCCTACATAATATTCATATAAATAATTTTTTTATATTGTAAAATTGTTTTCTAGAAATGATTTTTCATGTAGATTAATGTTAGGCTAAAATTGGTATATTTGTAGCCTACCTAATATGTTAGTTTTTACATCAAGTCTCGAAAGCCATATAAATTCTTTTATATAAGAAAATTGTTTTCTTAAAATTGGTTTTTCATTGAGACTCTTGTTGTACTCTTGTTATGCTAGAATTGTTATATTTGTAGCCTTGTTAATATTTTAGTTTTTATATTTATATATTTGTTGTAACTTGGCATTAAATGTACACAAATATATACTTATAAATGTATATATGAATATGTGTCACAAAAATGGTTTGGTACACTAATGCATATGTACAAGGATTGTCATTATGGTGCCTTTGATGTTGTTGACAATCTTAACTAAAATGTAGATATATATATTTGTATCATGGTTTTGTGTGGCACACCATGTTTCATTTATGTTGCGTTTGGTTAATTCGGTAACGTGATATGCCCTTAGACCTATGTGTTGTGGTGGTTGATTGATTTGGTTTTTGGTGGCCTGTGTGCCGTATTGATGTAATATAATTTATTTATTTATTTATTGGTGCGGCTTGCACGCCGTTTATTTGATTCCGTGTATTTGTATAAACAGCATAGGAATGCGAGCTACGCGTCGTTTATATATATTTTACGTAATTGTATATAGTATAGAATTAGAACCGGAGAAATCAACGGGAGTCATGATGATGACGTCTTGGCGAGAAGGAATCAACACGCTATTGGAAGTGTTGGATTCGGTGGGAGCTCACCCAACGAGACTTTACCTTGTCCTTAGGTTTTGGCCTCGTTTTCCCCATTTTGGCTCACGGGGAAAACGCATAGGATTTTGGGCATGTTACAGAGTTATATATATATTTGCGTGGTTGTGTTTTATTTTTCTATGCATGGATTAGGATTCGCATGCTAGACAATTTTTCTATAAAATTAAATAAAATATAATGTTTGTTAAAATGGTTAACAATCTCGCACAAATAGAATTGACAAAGAAAATATAAACTTGGTATAATATTTAAAAGTGCTTAAAATCGTTTTGACACTTACTTTGTTAATTCACAAAAAGGTTTTTATAAACCGGAAACAAAATCCCGTTTTTCAAAATGTAAATCACGCACCATCCGTAAGACGACACCACCCGAATCTAACGAAACAAGGATGATTGTCGAGCTAAGCACGAGTCATTCCTTGCGTAGTTGTGTGGAAGGTGAGTGGGGTAACTCGCATGATAGGTTGTCGAGCTAAGCACGAGCCGATTGATGGACGAGAGTGCCACCCGTGTGTCTTGTCGGACGGTTTACAATTTTAGTATATAATTCTTGATTAGTTATCGAGCTAAGCACGAGCTAAACAAAAATTATATATTAAGATTGGTGTAAAGAAGGGATCAAACATGCCAACCGACATAATGGATGTCAACGGATCCCGTAAGTGTCTAAGAGTTGTAATAGAGATTACAATTGGTAAAATGGTTGCCAGCCTAAATAGCTTCGCCACGTGATCCGCGGTAAACCCGTCACGGTGCGAGGTGAAATAAGGTTCTTAGCCCTTGTTATAAATAATTGTTTTTGTCTAAAACTATGGGGTAATTATTTTAGCAAGGTTTATCTAAACTAACCAGAACTCGTATTATTGTTACTTATAGATGTCAAACCATAACAACACTACGACAAACATCTCACTTCGTGTGTTCCTAGAAAGGGAGAAACTCACTGGGATGAACTTTATTGCATGGCTTAGGCAATTGAGGATTGTCCTACGCCATGAGTCAAAGTTGCACATCCTTGAGGAACCCCTTCCGGAGCCACCTGCTACCGATGCGACTTCGGCCGTCCGATACGGATATGAAAAACGTGTTGAGGACACACACGATGTTGCCTGCCTTATGTTGTCAACTATGAGCTTGGCGTTGCAAAAGCAGCTTGAGCACATGAGTGTGTAAAATATGTTAAACAAGCTCAAGGACATGTTCCAACAGCAAGTTAGGCAGGAACACTATGAGTGTGTTAAAAGCCTAGTCGGTTGTAGGCTGCATGAAGGCGAGAATGTTGGTCTTCACGTCCTTAAGATGAAGGCGAACGTGGACCAAATGGAGAGGTTAGGATTTCCTATTGGGAGAGAGCTCGCTGTGGATATTGTACTCCAGTCTCTGCCTGCATCATATGATCAGTTTGTCACAAACTATCATATGCAAGGAATGGAGAAATTCTTAAGCGAATTACATGGCATGTTGAAGTCTGCGGAGTCTGACATGGCCAAGCATAGTTCCACCTCAACCACTCTCATCTTGGGTTTAAAGAAACAAAAGAAAAGGAAGAAGAAACCGACCCTAAAAGGAAAGGTTGGAGTTTCCAAGCCTATCCTTGATGTTGAGTCACGCCTGCCCTACTTTTGTGGAAGATTTGGAAATTGGGGCCATCACGCCTGCCCTACGTGCCGAGAGGATATAAAACTTCTCAGGAAAGAGAGAGTTAACTTTCCATCTTCAGGTACGTTCGTGATTCATTGCTATTCTTATATAAGCTGGGTAGTTGACCTGAGCTGATTGACTCACATTTGACACAAATTTATTTTGTTTCAAAGTGTAGGTCCTTTGGTGAGAGAAAAGCATGAAGAACCGGATCTCGAACAAGGAAACCATGGTGCTTGTCCTCTAAGAGAAGATAAGGTGACTTGATCTCGCTTTTGTCGCCGGTTTATTTATTATTCTATTTTATTGCCCTGCGTGGCAAGTAATATTTCTTTGTATGCTCGGTTTTGAAGACGATGGATATGATTTTGAAGTTTTAAGATTTGATGTAAAACCTTTTTAAGTGATGTTTATTCAAGGTTTGTTTGTGTCATAGCTCATGTGTTGTTTTGCCCTGCGTTGTATACAACTTTACATGTGGTGACGATGAGTTTATTCTTAAAATATGAAATTTATTATGAAAATTTGTTGTGAGATATTTTGTTCAAAATTTTCCATATCATGGCATACACAAGGTTTTGTTACAAGTAATAGAATATTCATGAATAATTGATTCTAAATCCAAAATAGTTTGGATGAGTTATCTTTGTGTTATAATCAACTTAACCACATAAACAAGAGATATATCGCCTAGATCCGTGTGGTTAGGATCTCGGAATAGTTTAGCCTCAGGCTAAACGTTTTGATGTTAATCTTGTTTATTAGGCTAAGGGGACTATGTGATCCTTCACCGGAGTTTGTGAGAGGATTGAAGGCTTGTTGGATATTGATCACATTTTGTGGATAAGCCGTTCAAGCACACCACAAAGAATAACGAAAGCGGAACTTCTTCGTCACTACCTTGTGAAGGTATTCGTTTGGCAAAACAAGTCGCAACGGAAGCAAAGCATGTAACAAAAATCGATGCCAAACAACGAATACTTCCCATGGACCAAAATCTAAGAATGGAATTGCAACTAAATATAAACAAGATAAGTAGAAAGGTTTATACCTCAACGCAAGGCTCAAAGAAAACCTTTCTTGCCAAGTAGCTTAGAATCCAATATAGAACTCCTCCAATGAAGTCCACCCAAACATTGTTTGATTCCCAAGTGCTAGCAAGTTGATGTGCAATCACCAAAACAACAATCAAGTGCAAGAGTTTCTTACTTCATGTGCTCAAGAACACCAAGAACAAGATGAACAAGAGACAGAGAGTTCTAGTATCAACCAAGAGACAAAAAGTTAGCCAAAAGCCTCTACTAGAGCAGATAACTCGTGGTCTCTTTGTCTACCACAATTATGAGAAGTTAACCCCATTAAACCAAGTGTTTAAGACTGTTAATTCTGCTGTTACAGTGAATGTACACGGCCCGTGTAGCTCTACACGGCCGTGTAGGCACAAAGTCCACGACCCCAATTGGGCTAAGACGGCCGGTGTCTAACAGGCACTACACGGCCAGTGTTCATCTACACGGCCCCTGTAGGCCCAAACTACACGACCTTGAACTGGGCTAATACGCCACGTGTATGTTGGACTGGACACGGCCCGTGTTCAGGAACACGGTCCGTGTAGCATCCTGCCAAAACCCATTTTGGCCTTTTCCTCTCTTTTGTTTGATCGTGTTGCCGGAATCAATACTTGGTGTGTGACCCAATAGGCCTATACCTCATCGGTAGTTCCATTAACTCGTTCGTGTCAGCGGGCATATTCCAACAGACTCCCACTTGCATGTGACACGACTACGAAAAATAACACAAACATAGATCGCCCTCTAGCAAGACATCTATGCTCCCAAGTTAGTATTGGGTATGCCACTCTTGACAAGATCCCCAATTCTAAAATGATTGTCCTAAAGATAAATGAACATGTACATCCCTTTGTTCGCGATATCCAATGTGAACACAAGGCATGGAATATAGTCAACCTTCAGATGGTTCACGATTATGTTTCTCCATTCTAGATTAGTGGTGACCAATAAATCAAGTCAACATTGATCCATCATCAATAGAACTTGAGCACGGCCATGCATATGAACGTCAGCACTCAATCATCGAAGGGCCCATGGATATTCTCTCTATACATAGAGGAACAAATACCTTTCGACTACATAGTCCCGACACATAGATAATACTCTACCCAATCATCTCCCTTATAACGACCAGTTACAGACCGCGTTAGAAAACGATCAAAGCAAAGCAGACCTATGCTTTGAGATCACATGTATCTCTAGTTTAAGGATCAAATGTCATTACCATCCCGTGTTACTTGTGACTAAAACCATGAAGTAAACTCGGGTGTGGGTCCTCCAATCACTTGAAACCCGTTTCAAGTATAGGCAAGAATCACGTTTTATCAAAACCAATTCTTTGACTCAATCTTAGTTCATACTTCCTTCCCACCAAGTATGACCGGATGTGGAGACTTAAAGATTGTAAAAAAATCTAGGGAAGAAATTAAACATGCAAAGATAGAACACAATAAAGACTAAATGTGAGTAACCGCAACATGCGTATATATAGATCTCTACTATATAAATCGAAACAAACATTAGTAATAGTATTGCTTAATGTTCCCAAATATATAATGATCCAAACATAAATTAAAACTAAACCTAAACCAAGTCATGATCAAATCTAACACCTATCGCCATAGTGTGAGAATCATGAGAAGCTTGTGACAATGGGTTAGTAAACGGATCGGCCAAATTGCCTTCCGAGGTTACTCTACTAATAGCGACTTCACCACTTTCAATCGTCTCTCTAATCAAGTGGTACTTACGAGGTATATGCCTCGTTCTCTTGTGAGCTCTCGGTTCCTTCGCTAAGGCTACCGCACCCTCATTGTCACAAAAGATCTCAATAGGGTCGGCTATGCTAGGAACCACTCCAAGGTCTCGGATGAACTTCCTTATCCAGACAGCTTCTTTAGCAGCTTCACTTGCCGCAATATATTCTGACTCTGTAGTAGAATCAGCTACTGTGTCTTGCTTTGAACTTCTCCAAGTAATAGCCCCACCATTCAACAGGAACACAAACCCCGATTGTGATCGGCAGTCATCCCTATCAGTTTAGAAGCTAGCATTAGAGTAACCCTTTACTTTGAGCTCTTCCTCACTACCAAAGATCAAGAACATTTCTTTAGTCCTCCTAAGATACTTAAGAATGTTCTTTACCGCAACCCAATGGGCTTGCCCCGGGTTTCCCTAATATCTACTAGTCAAGCTCAAAGCGCATGACACATCAGGTCATGTACATAACATGGCGTACATGATCGAGCCCACGGCCGAAGCATATGGTACTCGCTTCATTACTTCTAGTTCCTCTTGAGAACTAGGACATTGAGTCTTACTCAACATCACTCCATGTGACATAGGAAGATTTCCTTTCTTGGAGTCCTCCACCTTCAACCGCTTCAAGACTTTGTCAATGTATGTACTTTGACTCAACCTGAGAAGTTTTCTAGATCTATCTCTATAGATCTTGATACCCAGAATATATGTTGCTTCTCCTAAGTCTTTCATTGAAAATCATTTTCCAAGCCATGTTTTGACACTTCGCAAGGTTGGAATATCTTTAACAATGAGTAGGATATCATCCACATACAAGACTAACAAAACAACGGCGCTCCTACTAGCCCTAACGTATACACATGGCTCGTCTACACTCTTCGAAAAACCAAACTCTTTGATTTTCTCATCAAAGCATAGTTTCCAACTACGAGATGCTTGTTTAAGTCCATAAATGGACTTCTTTAGCCTACACACTCTATTAGGATGCTTTGGATGTACAAAACCCTCAGGCTGCGTCATATACACCTCTTCGGAGAGCTTCCAATTAAGGAAGGCGGTTTTGACATCCATTTGCCATATTTCATAATCATGAAATGCGGCGTTCGCCAATAGTATCCTAATAGATTTCAACATGGCGACTGGGGAGAAAGTTTCATCATAGTCGACACCATGTGTCTGGGTGAAACCTTTAGCCACCAGTCGGGCTTTGAAAGTGTTTACCTTTCCATCCATGTCGATCTTCTTCTTGAAGACCCACTTACACCTTATTGGTTTACAACCGGGTGTGGGATCAACCAGTTCCCAAACTTGGTTATCCTCCATGGATTGCATCTCGTTATCCATTGCCTCTTTCCATTTAGTAGACTCGTGGCCCGCTGCCGCTTCCCGATAGTTGGTGGGCTCATTAAGATCCACCAATAACTTGTCGCCCTCATATATGAGAAACCCATATCTCTCTGGCTCATGGCGAGTTCTACCAGATCTACGGGGAGGTAACGGATGTACGTTAGTCTCCCCATTGTCATGCTCAGACTCAACCTCACTAGGTTGTTGGCTAGTGCCAACGTCAGGTCTTTCATCCATTGACTCTTGAATATCTTCAAGATCAATCTTAGTCCCACCTTGCTGATTGGATACTAATTCTCTTTCTAAAAAGACCGCCCTCCGAGCAACAAATACTTTGTTATCGGAAGGTTTATAGAATATATATCCAATACCCGCAGCTGGATATCCGATGAAATAGCACTTTTAGGATCGGGGCTCCAACTTGTCATCTACCTCACGCCGTACGTAGGCTTGACAACCCCAAACCTTTAGATAGGCAAGAACGGGAGGTTTCCCATGCCACATCTCGAAAGATGTTTTCTCGACCTTCTTCGTTGGAACGAGATTAAGGATTCTTGTTGCCGTTTCAAGAGCATAATCCCAAAGGCTTATAGGCACTTGGGTGTGACTTATCATAGACCGAACCATAGCTAACAACGTTCGGTTCTTCCTCTCGGCGACACCATTTAATTGCGGCATCTTAGGAGGTGTAAGTTGTGAGATAATTCCACAACCCTTAAGATGATCACGAAACTCTTGACTAAGATACTCACCACCCCTATCGGATCTAAGTATCTTAATCTTTTTACCCAACTGATTCTCTACTTTGTTTTGGAAGGTCTTAAAGACCTCAAAGGTCTCGGACTTTTGTCTAACCAAGTAGACATACCCATACCTACTATAATCATCTATAAAGGTAACGAAGTATCTAGGATTGTCTCTTGTGATGTGCTTAAATGGACGACACACATCAGAATGTATAATGTCCAATAAGTCTTTACCCCTCTCATTCACGCCGGAAAAGGGTGCTTTAGTCATCTTGCCTAATAAACAAGATTCGCATACTTCATTTGACTCGTGGTCAAATGATTCCAAGATCCCATCCGCTTGGAGCTTGGCGATACGAGTCTTGTTTATATGGCCAAGTCGACCATGCCACAAAGACAATTTGTCTAAACCATTTTTAGACGTTGAACCAATATTCATGATTGAACGATTATCACTAACGTACGCATCTACTTCATAAATACCACGACAAGGATAAACTTTAAAATAACAAATATTATTTTTAAACAAAAAATATTTAACCTTTTGAGAACAATGTTTGTTGCTTAAAAGGGGAAGAAGAAAGAAACTAAAACTAAGACATTCCAGTGGAAGAACGTGGAACTTAAATGAAAGACTTGATGATGATACTAGCATATAATCTGATATCTTTGATAGATGATCATCATGGTTATGCTCGCATGCCTGACTAGGAGTCATTACTTCTTTTAGTTCTGATAAGGGTCATATAGAGCGAAAGAGATATGGGTTTCTCATATCTAAGTGGCAATGACTTGATGGTGAGTCATGTTGAGTTCACCACTTATCAGAATACGTAGTGGATCCAGAATTCGCTAAAAGTAAAAGAAGTAAATGATAAAGAGATGCAATCCATGTACTTGACTTGACTTGATCCCATACCTAGGTGTAAACCAAGGTGGTAGTGATGGGATTAACATGGATGGTCCTAGTGGCTATGTTGAAGAATGTTTGGTACTCGTGGATATTAATGACCGCGTTCCGTCATGGAACAATATGATGAGGAAGTGCTTATAACACTCTCCGATGGTCTTAATATACGTCTGTAGTATCCGAATTATGTATGCAGAAGTGGATAAGACCACTTCGGACTTATGCTTGCATCTTAAAGGAAATATCTTTGCTTACTATTAGAAAGTCATAGTGATGGGTATTCTAGAAGCGTAGATAAAAGCTTTTATGTATGTCAGGCATAGTGGGAGCTTTGTTGTATTCCTAGTGTTAAATGTCTATTAAAGATAAAGTCCCGGTATTAGGTTATCTACAAACCTAATTCAGGAATTATTGCTTCATAAGGGCATGTAGGAGATACAAAATTGGATAGAATTTAGTTCAAGAAATATAGAGATATGTTCTTGGTGTTTGACGACAAGAATAGGCTTGGAGTAAGTAGTTACGTTAATGCGTGTTTCTGCTAGAATAACTGTTGATCTTTGGTCAAAGTTGATGATCCTAACTTGTGGTGTTGTTTGTTGGTTCTTAAAGTATCACTAACCTTATTGTGGGCTTTTAAGACAATGAGGGTGTGATTGCTTTAACCTTTTTGAAAAGTTGAGTTCTTTTTTATGCATACTTTTGAATTAGTCTTGTCAAAAGAGATATAATTGAATAACAAAAGTACTTGTGGATTTTGTGGTACAAATCCACTAGTTAAGCCGTTGTTATGGACTAGTGATGTTTATCATACTAGGTCAATTAACATTTCTAATGCATGTAACTTGGCTTGAATATGTTTAGGTTCATGTTTCATTTGTACTTATATTTTGGGGACGTTAAGCAGTATTGCAATTCATACTATATCGATTAATATTTTGAGGGCGGGTATTTTATGAATCCTTATTGTGTTCCATCTTAGCATGTTTAAACACTTCCAATAATGTTTTTCATTCTAAAATCTCCACAATCGGTTATACTTCAGGGGAAGGAAGTATAAATTAAGATTGAGGTAAAGAATTGGTTTTGTTAAACGTGATTCTTGCCTTCACTTGAAAGGGGTTTCAAGTGATTGGAGGACGCGCACCCGAGTTCGCTTCATGGTTTTAGTCATAAGTAACTCGGGATGATGATGACGTTTCATCCTTAAACTAGAGATACATGTGATCCCAAAGCATAAATCTTCTTTGCTTTGATCGTTTTCTAACGCGGTTCGTAGCTGGTCGTTATAAGGGAGATGGTTGGGTAGAGTATTATCTATGTGGCGGGACTATGTAGTCAAAAGGAATTTGTTCCTCTATGTATAGAGAAGATGTCCATGGGCCCCTCGATGATTGAGTGCTTACGTTCATATGCATGGCCGTGCTCAAGTTATATTGATGATGGATCAATGTTAACTTGGTTTGTTGGACACCACTAATCTAGAATCGAGAAACATAATCGTGAACGATCTGAAGGTTGACTTTATTCCATGTCTTGTGTTCGCATAGGATATTGCGAACAAAGGGATGTACATGTTCATTTATCTTTAGGACAATCATTTTATGATTGGGGATCTTGTCAAGAGTGACATAACCTATACTAACTTGGGAGCATAGATGAATTGCTAGAGGCCGCTCTATGTTTGTGTTATTTTTCGTAGTCGTGCCACGTGTAAGTGGGAGTCTGTTGGAATATGCCCGCTGACACGAACGAGTTAATACTATTGCTGATGAAGTATAGGCCTATTGGGTCACACACCAAGTATTGATTCCGGCAACACGATCAAGCAAAAGAGAGAAAAGGCCAAAATGGGTTTTGGCAGCATGGTACACGGGCCGTGTCCAGGCCAACTAGCACGGGGCGTTTTGGCCCAAGTAGAGGTTGTGTGCTTTGGGCCTACACGGCCGTGTAGGTGAATACGGGCCGTGTTGGGTCTACAAGACATGGGCTAACTTGGCCCAATTGAGGCCGTGGGCTTTGGGCCGACACGGCCGTGTTGAACAACACGGGCCGTGTAAGATCCCTGTAACAGCAGAATTAACATCTTTTAACTCACATTTTAATGGGATTAAGTTGAGGTTAATGCTAGCTACGTTTTTCTCTGCATATGAATAGACTTGAGAGAGTTGAATAGGTTCTTGGAAGTTCATGTTCTCTCTTGGTTGTTCTTCTTGAAGGTGATCAAGTTTGATGCACAAGAGAAGTTAACATACACTTTGTGGTCTAGACTTGATGCACGAAGGTGTTTCTTCTTCTTGTATTGTGTTGTCTTGTTGTCTACACCAACCTACTAGCATTGGGGAATCAAGTATGCTTAGGGTGGACTTCACTAGAGGAATTCTTGTTGAATTCTATACACTTGACAAGAAGAAAGCATTTTGTTATCTTAAGTAAAGGTATAACTATTTCTTGCTTCTTGTTTGTTAATATTTTAGTTGCAATTTCATGTCTAGATATTGGTCCATGGGAAGTGTTTGTTTTGGTTAGCTTATTATTTTTGTATTATATCTTAATTCCGTTGCTACTCGATTATGCCAAACAAATACCTTTAATCTCAACTTCAAAAACAACAAGTTAGTAACATGTGATTTACTTCGTGGATGCCCAAACTGAAGTTTGAAAAAGAACATCTGTGCGAGCATTGTGAGAAGGGTAAAATGAAACGAACTTCACATAAGGTAACGCAAGTATGAAGCACAAAAGCCGGTCTATAATTGCTCCATATAGTTCTGTGTGGGCCGATACTAGTGCAGTTTAGGAATGGGAAGAGATATATCCTTGTGATAGTGAATGACTACTCATGATATACCTGGGTCAAGTTCTTGAGAACCAAAGATAATGCTTCATCAACAATCATCTCTTTTCTCAAGCAGGTGCATAATCAATCACAAGCAAAAGTTGGAACGATCAGAACTGATAATGGCACCAAATTCAAGAATAAGTTCTTGGATTTCTTTCTTGACTCTGTTGGGATCAGACATCACCTTTCAGCAGCATACACCCCTGAACAGAACAGGGTAGTTGAGCGATGAAATCGAATGCTGGTTGAAGCTGCTAGGACCATGTTGTCTTACTCTGATCTACCACCTTCCTACTGGGCGGAAGCAGTCAATACAACATGCTATATGCAAAACAGATCTATTTTACACCTCCGCTTTAACAAACTCCTTATGAACTTGAAAACGGCATAGTAGCTATTGTCAAACATTTACATGTGTTTGGTAATAGGTGTTTTGTTCTTAACGAAAGAGCTAACCTTGGAAAATTCGATTCAAAAGCAGATGAAGGAATTTTCCTTGGTTACTCTCAAGAGTCAAAGGCATTTCGCGTGTTGAATAAAAGAACTAACGCCGTTGTCGAAAGTACTTTAATTACAATATCTTTATCACAAGAGTCATCGGAAATCGTTTCTTGACATATCAGATCAGAACCGGCACATAATCAACAAGAAACAAATATATCTAACAAGAAAGAGTCTTCTAATTTGAAATATATATTTGATTTCATTGATAATGATTCTAGATCTAACTATGTACCTAATGACAGGTCTGCAGATGTGTTAGATCAATATTAGTTTGTTAGCCTTGTGTTGTTTTGTAATATGTAATTTATTATTACTAGACCGGTTAGATTAACTAAAATATAGAAAAAGCCGTGTAAGGTTAAGCCTATAAATATGCATATGGCAGAGGGCCATGGTAAGCTTTTGGGAACTATATTGCAATTTTTGATATTCAAGCTCTAGAGGTATAGTGTGTGTTTCTCTGTATTCATCTTCTCTTTACAACCTACTTGAAGGAATAATTGGACCACTTTCAATTGGTATGAGAGCCATACTTGATCTAACTTGGTTCGTGATTGGGTGTTAATCGAAGAAGAACAAATATCATCAAAGGAAAAAAGTTGTGTTTAAAGTTTCTACTGTTATGATTCGAAGAATGGAGGTTTGAGTGTTTCTGTGGTAATTAATTCTATTCAACTCGAAATGAAGTCTAGAATCGATTACAATAAGATCTCACTATACTCTAAGGTTTTTGCCTTAAAATTTCACTATAAATCATTTGGATGATGGAATTGATGGGATATTAGCGATCTACAGTAAATTGCAAAGTCAAGGATATCAAATTTTTGTGTTTAGTCATTGTTTTTCATAAGAATTCAAATTTTCAGTCAAGAACACATGAAGATCATGAAGAATAGTGTAGATCTGAAGTTTTGGTCGATTTAGGTGGAAAATTCGAACATTTTGGAGTTGGCTTTGGATTTCGATCTTGTTAGTTACTCCACTATACACTTCGAGCTTGGCAGTAGTTACAAGTACGTCCCTAAAAAACCGGAATTTGTTACACAAAGAACACTTCGATCAGATCAATACTCTTCGAGTTCGAAACCAATACACCTTGAATTCGAAGTCAATATACTTCGAGTTCGGAATTCTCACTGCGAATTGGAACTTTGAAATTTGAAACCCATCCTTCAGACTTTGAGTGTGTTTTTAGCTTCATAAGAACACTTCGAAAACTAAGCCATATACTTCGCATACGAAATCCATTCATCTAAAATTCTATTGCCTTCGAGTGTGCTTTCTAATTTCCAAAGAACACTTTGAAATCCAAGCTATACACTTCGCATTCGAAGATCAACACTTCGAATTCACATTTCAAACTCCTTGATCTTGGAGTTCAAGAAGACTTAAAACTTCGAAGCAAACAATTTTAGTTCACTTCGAATTTCTCATTCGAATTCATTCACTTCGAATTTACATTCCCAATTTTCAAAACAAATCATCTTCGAACAACTCTTAACACATTTCGAATTCAAAATATACTCATTTCAAAGAATCCAAATTCAAACCCCAATCACCAACTTTTTAAAGTTAACGACGAATACCCAATTTCAAGTAAAGAATATGTCATATTGCAATGAGATTCTCGCAATAGGTACCGATTCGAAACCCCCTGTCCTCTTCCGCAATGACTATATCGTTTAGAAAGGGAGGTTTATGGACTTTTTGTAACACAATGAGACATACGGAGAAATGATGATAGATTCTATACTTAATGGTGACAAGAAGTTCTTTAGAATCATTAATGCACAACCTGATAACAATCCTCCGATACCTAGAGTTGCATGAGAGAAAACACCAGATGAGCTAACAGGAGCAGAAAAAGAACGAAAGAAAGCATATAGGCTTGCTAAGTAGTATCTCAAACAAGGGTTATCTTCAGAGATGTACACAAAGGTACACAGTTTAGCAACTGGAAAAGAGATATGGGATGAGATAAAGAGGCAATTGCAAGGAATAGAGCAAGGAGAGCACATTAAAAGAACACAACTGGTGAATATGTTCCATGAGTTTACTGCTAAAGAAAAGGAGATGTTACTTGACACCTATAGTCATTTCTGCAAGTTACAAAACAAACTTAGGACATACAAAGTTGAAAGAACAGACTAGGACATTAACTGTGTTTTCTTGCGAGCTCTGGGTCTTGAGTGGAAAGAACATGTGAAGTTGTACAAGCACATCAATCAAAACCTTACACTTCTCACATATCATAAAATCTTTGAGGACCTTCAGTAGTACCAAGATGAGGTCTCAAAGTCATCGCCCAGAATATCTGTTGATCCATTGGCTCTAGTAGTTGTTGAACCATCACCCCACGAATCTTCCAAAGTACAGAAATATAAACAAGTGGCTTTATCTGACTCAGATTCTGATGAGTCACATGGTACCGGAATGGAACAAGTCGTTAAAGCCATGTCATTCATCACAAAGGATTTCAAAAAACAGATATTTGAAAACCAACAACCGCCAACGATACACATTTGGGTCACATAGACCAGATAATTTCAAGGTTGTAGAGAAGCCTAGGTTTGTGAAGAAAGAGAAGAAGGAAGAACGAAAATGCTACAACTTTGGGGGAAATGGCCATTTCATAAAAGATTGCACTCAGAAAACGAAGAAAGATGTTGAGTATTACAAACAGAAGCTCATGTTATATAAACGAAAGAGTGCTGGAAAGGCCATGATGGTCGAAGAAGATCAATTCCTATCTGACACCGATGATAGTGATTTGGATGATGAAACCCAAGCTTAGTTCTGCCTAATAGCTAATGGTGAAGATGAATTCATCGATGATGATCAAGATCCAGAGGCCCATTACGACAACACAGATGATGAAGAGCTTTGTGCTGATGATGCTGATGAAGAGGTACATTCTAACTCCTTTACAGGTTGTGCATATAACATGTTAAGAATATCATGAAACGAATGAAAAAGTTAGAACATAAGGCACAAAATTCAAAATTAAAGAAAGAAAAACTAAAAGAAATCATAAGAAACCAAGAGATGGAATCATTGCAAGTAGAGAAAGAAATTGCTGAAAACCCAAAATAATTGAAAAAGAAAATGAGTTAATATAGTTGATAGCAAGCATAAGCACACAAATACACGTTCTTAAAGCAGAAAAGATCAGTTCAGAGAATGACACAGAATATATCATCAAAAAAAAAGGGTGAATTGTGCTCCAAAATCAAAGACCTTGAAGACACACTGATAAAAAGGGTCAAACTGAACAAACCATTTTTCTCAATAAATCTAAGGACCTAAAATTCTCAAAATGGACCTACGATGGTCTGGGATTCGAAAACCCTAGAATCAGTGAGAAAGTGACATCCAAACAACTATATGATTTCAACTTAATGAATGACGGCATCACTAAACACATGGTGTTTGTTGGCCAAGAGGAAGAAGTTGTTGAAGAATAATTCAAAAGAAAGTCAAAACTAAAATTAGAAATTTCTTTTGATTATCAAGAACTAAATGAATCTATCTCATCTGAGTCTCAAAAGCTGAGTGAGACAGATGATTCTACACTCACATATACCAATGATCTTAAAAAGCCACAAGTAGTTCTACAAGCCAAAGTAAACATACCACATATGGTTTTACAAAGGCAACTTGAAACACTTGTAGCCTTTTATCTTCAAACTATCATAATGAATGATTTGGAAAAGAAAATAAATGAATCAGAAAGAGTTTTTTCATGTCACTGTCAAAAGGAAACCTTGACACACACTTCAACAACAACTTCTACATCCCAACCACCAAAAAATTATACTAAAGCTGAACAAGGAAAGATGAAGGTGGGAGAATCCAATTTACCACAATGGATTCCAAGAACAAATCATCATAATCAAGCCTCTACAAGTAGGCAACCAAACGCCATTTTAAAATCAAATCTCACACCATCTTACATGAATAAACCACAATCTCAGATCAAATATGTCAAAAAGGGTTCAAAACCACTCACAACTAATCATGTTTCAAATGTTTCAGATGTGAGGAAAGCAGACAACACCTTAAGAGGGTTTTCCAAGAAAGAAATCAGAAGAAAGAATACATCTAGACCTACTAGGCCTTGTTTCAATTTTTCCAAGAAGTCTCAACACATTTCCCATTTTGTAGATCAATGTACTTCTTCCTTAAAACAAGAATTGAAAGCTATCACATGTTTTTGCGTGAGTAATGGTTGCTTACATGGTCATTGCGAATTTAAATGTGAATATGCTAGGCTTCGGAAAGGTTTTGGAATTCGTTCATGTGAGAATTGGAAACCACAAAGTTCAAATCATATCAATGCACCATTCATTACTTCCAATGGAACAGTAATCCATCAACGGAACTCCAAGTATGCTTTAAAACAAATGAACTACTACAATTATCAAAACATACTAATAACAATTCAGGAATTGGAAGCATATAGGAGAGGAGGTTATCACAAGTTCCTCAATGATGGAATATTACTAAAGCCAAATCAAGGAAAAATACTTCATCTCGATCACCAAGAACAAATTCATTCTTGAAAACTACATCAAAACCACCAGTCTCAACAATCAAATCCAAGACAAATTGGAAAAAGACAAGTACAAAAGTGTACAAACCTGTAACCACCAAACAACCATCAAAAGCCAAAACAGTTTCACAACCAAAAATGGTTCAAGTTTGGCAACGAAAAGATATGGTTCAGGTATGGGAACCCAAAAGCACAACATAGTCTCTCATTCTTGAAAAGGGAGAAATTCCTCTCCGTATTGAATCCAAAATGGTTCCTGATCCATTATGTATTAAGACTTCAAAATTCAACCAAGGAGAACAAAAGATTCAATAGCAAACACAGAAAAACATTCATTGCATATTCAAAGAAGTTGTGAGCTCAAAAGAAACTAACACACAATGACCCATTTCTACATGGGGACCTAAACCTTCTTTCTTTTCTGTGTGCAGGAACCTAATCTCTAGTACCTGGATTCAGGGTGCACAAACACATATGACCGGCAACAAGAGTATTCTTCGAATATTCATTCCCAAGTACTCTAGGAATGTACGTTTTGGGAATAACAATGTAGCACCGATTCTGGGGTACGCAGATATAGTAAGAAAAAAGCATAAGGATAAAAAAGGTTTCATTTCTGGAAGGACTAGGCCATACAGTAGGGATTTCAAAAATGTCCACTATATAGGCCTATGCACTATATCCTCACTTGGTGCTACTGGCCCTGGGGTAGGTGCTACAGGCTCTAGTTGCTCCATAGGGCCTAGTCCTACACTCTGCCTATATAACCTCACAACATCATTTTGAACACAAAGATCCAGCAGAAAAACCGGGAATGGCTACGGTAGAATAGGATTATCAGCAGTAAGAACTTTCACATACATAAATTGTTTTGGCCGGATAGCATCAGGATTTGGCCTCCGAGGTATCTCCTACTTTCTGTCCATGGAAAATTGGACCATCATAGGCAAAAATCGTTGATATGGCAGAAATCTGCCCTTTTGCTCTTTTAAGATCAGAAACTTTGCCCTCCACCTGCTGCATAAGATCAAGAAAAATTAAGCAGGCATAATCGATATACAGGTGATTAGCCGCAGCATATATGAGTTTTATTTGGTCGGAGTTAGGGTATTCGTAGCCCGTGTGTTTTGGGGTTAGGCAACGTTGGAGAATGGTTAGGAAAGTATAATATATGGGGTGAAGGTTGGCTCGTTTGAAGTGGGAACAAAGTGGTAGGTTCCCAATGTAACTCATGGCTCGGATGCCTGCTAGGGTAGCGTTTCATCAGGCATTTCATGAAAATCAATTAGAGGAGGCCTGCTTCTGGCAGTAGGGAGCCGAAGGATTTCCCTTAGTCTGCTAGCAGTAATGTTAAGAGTGAAATGGTCTACGTCACCACGAATAGACACGCGACCGAAGTCGGGATTTGTATGAGTGTGGGCTGTGTGCCAGAACTGTTGGACATACAATTCAGGTACATGAGTTCCAGAAGTGGATGGATCAAATGTGAGAGCATGGTTTAATGGGTTGACCCGAAGTATTTCAGTGATAATTGGAAAGTTAGGTTTTTGGAAGTTATCAAGGTTGACAAAATGGTTGTTGTCATGAGTGACAACTAATAGGAATTTATTTCTAGGAAGGAGTTAATCATCAGGGTTATGGGATTGGCTAGCTATCAAAGACCGAAATGAGTCAGAATCATCTTCCATAGCCATGATTAATCCTGTAAGAATAGCCAATAGGTTAGATAGCTGTATTTTGAAGAATAACTCATTGAAATGTATTGAATTGTTAGGTCAAAACATTCAAGTGTGAAGCACTTTGACTTTTTTTGACTTCAAAACATTCATTTCGAAGCAAACTTAGTAGGAAAATTGTATAACACCTAAAAGTCCTTCATTGGTGAAGTAGTATTTTTGATGAGCAAAAATGTGTTTTGACACATGTTTTACAATGAATACATGTATCTAAACACTTTTGTAACACTGAAACTTTTCCCATTAGATTCATAACATGAAGATCTAGGCCAAAAATGAAATCAAGCCTAATCTACAACCACCCGAAGAACACGAAGAACACTTTTCAAATTTTGTGAGTTTTTCTTTGATAAAGACATTGTTCTAGGTGTCTTATGCCCCATCGCAAACCACACTTTCATTAACATCATCGTTTGATTGCCGAACAAAGCATTTGAAGTTCGAAAAGGTGACTTCCGAGTTGTACAATGCAAGCTTCGTTTTTGCACTTTTAAACATGATATAAACATGATTTGTTACTTATTTGATGTATAACTTGAGTAAGTACGCAAGTTTATCACAGAAAAATCGAAAGTTTGGCAGCAACTTTGAGTATGATTTACAAAATACGTAACCGGTAATTCTCGTAAGTTTGGTAAGATAGAAAGCGTAAAGAATACTCTAAAAAAGGCCACCTATTTATAGAAAATAATTGCAATGGTAACATTTTGAAAATTACACGCTCGAAGTCCAAAGGATTCGAGAGGTAAAAACGCGCTCGAAGTCCTAAAGGATTCGAGAGGTAAAAATGCTTCGAGTTTGAAGTGTGAAGGCTTCAAACTCGAAGTGAGTTTATTTTGGTTTCGTTCAATGGACTATTCATGTGCGCTCGAAGGGTATTGGAAATACACTGTTTAGAGTTCGAAGTCTACTAGCCTCGAATTGATGCTAGTAAACGCGCTCGAAGTATAACTAGGGATTGATGATTTCGTATTTGAAGTCCACTGACTTCGAATTAAATCCTAAGAGGGCGCTTGAAGTGAACTTTACTTGGTTCTTTTCGCATACAAAGTCTTATGACTTCGAATTAAATCATATGAATGCGCTCGAATTGAACTTTCCATGGTATGCTTCGCATGCGAAGTCCATTAACTTCAAATGCGAAGTATATTAAACTTGAATGAATTTGAAGTGAATAAGAAATGATAGAAATCTTTGTGTTCCTTTTCTTATTATACATTAAACATGAAATATTTTTGTATTTTTCAATTTGAAAGAAATAACAACACATATTTTTGATATTTTCTTGAATTTTGCAAATGTTTTTGGTATTTTCTCTGTTTTGTGAATGTTTTTGGTATTTTCTTTGATTTTTGAAATGTTTTAAGTACTTACCCCCCTACAAGCATGCGTAACTTGTACGGATGATTGACACTCCCCCTCTGATTGTGCTTGGTTTATATGCAACATGAACAAACAAAGTGAACTACTCACTCAAAACAAATGACTGATAGTTAGACTTTATAATTCAACATGCCCAATTTGGGTACTAACTCACTAAAACGAGATTCATCTAATGGTTTAGTAAACAGATCAGCCAGTTGATCATCAGTCTTAACATATTGAAGTTCTATAGACCTTTTTCCACATTATATTTAATAAAATGACACCGGATATCAATGTGTTTGGTCTTTGAGTGGTGGACTGGATTGCATGAGATAGCTATGGCAGACTATGAATCACATAGGAGTGGGATCTTGTCATAGTGAAGGCCAAAGTCAGAGATCTGAGTCCTAACCCATAAACTCTGAGAGCAGCACATTGCAGCAGCAACATATTCAGCCTCAGCAGTTGAACTAGAGACACAATTCTGTTTCTTGGAAGCCCAACACACTAATCTATCACCCAAAAAGTATGCACTGCCAGATGTGCTCTTTCTATCAAGCATGCAACCAGCATAATCTGCATCTGAATAGGTATATAACTGTAGACTTGAACCCCTTGGATACCATAGACCTAGCTCAGGAGTACCCTTGAGAAACTTGAATATTCTTTTTAGTGCCAGTAGATGTGATTCCTATGAATTAGCCTGAAATCTAGCACATAAGCATGTAGAGAACATTATATTTGGCCTACTAGCAGTCAAATACAGTAATGAGCCTAAGAAGGCGCTCGAAGTGAACTTTACTTGGTTCCTTTCGCATACAAAGTCTTATGACTTCGAATTAAATCATATGAATATGCTGAATTGAACTTTTCATGGTATTCTTCGCATGCGAAGTATATTAAACTTGAATGAATTCGAAGTGAATAAGAAAGGATAGAAATCTTTGTGTTCCTTTTCTTATTATACATTAAACATGAAATATTTTTTTATTTTTCAATTTGAAAGAAATAACAACACATATTTTTGATATTTTCTTGAATTTTGCAAATGTTTTTGGTATTTTCTCTGTTTTGTGAATGTTTTTGGTATTTTCTTTGATTTTTGAAATGTTTTAAGTATTTACCCCCCCCCCCCCTACAAGCATGTGTAACTTGTACGAATGATTGACACTCCCCCTCAGATTGTGCTTGGTTTATCTGCAACATGAACAAACAAAGTGAACTACTCACTCAAAGAAAATGATTGATAGTTAGACTTTATAATTCAACATGCCCAATTTGGATATTAACTCACTAAAACGAGATTTGGCTAATGGTTTAGTAAACAGATCAGCCAGTTGATCATCAGTCTTAACATATTCAAGTTCTATCAGACCTTTTTCCACATTATCTTTAATAAATTGATACCAGATATCAATGTGTTTGGTCTTTGAGTGGTGGACTGGATTACATGAGATAGCTATGGCAGACTGTGAATCACACAGTAGTGGGATCTTGTCATAGTGAAGGCCAAAGTCAGAGAAATGAGTCCTAACCCATAAACTTTGAGAGCAGCACATTGTAGCAGCAACATATTCAACCTCAGTAGTTGAAGTAGAGACAAAATTCTGTTTCTTGGAAGCCCAACACACTAATCTATCACCCAAAAAGTGTGCATTGCCAGATGTGCTCTTTCTATCAAGAATGCAACCAGCATAATCTTCATCTAAATAGGCATATAACTGTAGACTTGAATCCCTTGGATACCATAGACCTAGCTCAGGAGTATCCTTGAAATACTTGAATATTCTTTTTACTGCCAGCAGATGTGATTCATTTGGATTAGCCTGAAATGTAGCACATAAGCACGTAGAGAACATTATATCTGAGCTACTAGCAGTCAAATACAGTAATGAGCCTATCATACCCCGATATGTTTTTAAATCAGGTGCTTTCCCCTTAAGGTCAGTAGACAGTTTTGTTTTTTAGGAGATAGGGGTAGATAAGAATGAACAGATGAGCATGTCATATTTCTTCAACAAGTCTTTAATGTACTTGGATTGACTTATGAAAATGACATGACTCAACTGTTTCAGTTGTAATCCGAGAAAGAAGTTCATCTCACCCATCATACTCATTTGAAATCGATTTTGCATAGTATGTGAAAATTCATCACTGTACTTGGGGTTAGTAGAACCAAAGATAATGTCATCCACATAAATTTGTACTATGATTAGATCCTTTCCTTTGGCTTTTGTGAATTAAGTGGTGTTGGTTTTTCCTTACTGTATCCCTCAACTAGCAAATATTCAGACAAGACATCATACCAAGCTCTCGGAGTTTGTTTTAGTCCATATAAGGCTTTGTCTAGAATATAAACATGTTGTGGGAATTTGGGATTGACGAAGCCTTCTGGCTGAGACACATAAACCTCCTCCTTGAGGATACGATTTAAGAATGCTGTCTTGACGTCCATTTGAATAACCTTTAAGCTTTTGTAGGCAGCATAGGCTAAGAATAGTCTTATGGCTTATATCCTAGCTACAGGAGCAAATGTTTAATCATAATCTATTCCCTCCTGTTGGTTGTAACACTTAGCAACAAGCCTAGCTTGGTTTCTAACCACTATTCCATCGGAATCCCGTTTGTTTTTAAAACTCCACTTGGTACCAACCACAAATCTATCTTCTGGAAGTGGTACCAATCTCCAAACTTTGAGTCTTTCAAACTGATTACGTTCTTCTTGCATTGTAATGACCCAATCAGCATCTTGTAAAGCATCGGAGACTCTGGTGGGTTCAATCATAGATAGGAAACTGGAATAAAGGCACTCATTTGCTGTTGCAGAACAAGTTCTTACCCCATCTTGAACATTTCCTATAATTTGAGATTCGGGATGGGATTTTGTCCATCTTATTCCTTGGGGGTTTTGGATTGGAGGAAAGAACTCATTTAAACGGTTTGAGAGTTCAATGTCTTCCTCAGTTTTTATTGGGTTTGGATCATAAACAGGAGTACCCTCATAAACCGGATCATGAGGAACTACAACTGGATTGACAGTTGACGTAGACGGAGAATCCACGATTGGATATGAAGACGAGTTGTCAACCTCCGTTGCAGGAGATACTGCATCATTCCTGTCGCCAGCATTCGGAACAATAGATTCAGACTGTAAGTAATGAAATAAGAAATCTAAATTTTGTTATGATGAATTAGGATTTTGAAAGTCCTTTGTAAGTGAAGAAGATGAGTAACAATGAATACATGAAGTAAAGATGATGAAGTTTAGTATGAACAAGTACGAACACTTTGCATGTAACTTGAAGATTCTCTTGTATTGCTATGAACGTTGGAATGCAGAGAATACAAATGGCAAAGGTAACCTTGCAAAGACTAAAGTAACAATTAAAAATAAGAAAGTGGGCTAAGCCCATTACAAATGGCTAGTCTAGTAAAGATAAATTACATAGAACAAAAGAACACAAGGCTAACAAACTAACTAATATCTAACATTCTCCCCCTTTTGTTGCCTTGTACTGAAGCAGGTATTGTTCATCTTCTTCTCTGACCTAGGAGCCTTTCCCAGCTCCTTATGGCCTTTCTTTCTTGGATCTTATCCTCCAGCTAATCTGCAATTCTTGTCATTTTTACCAACTCTGATTGATCTGGCAAGTGTCGGTTGTTGAAGCACGTTATGTGGAATTTAGATATGCACCTTTCGAGCGTTCCATCAGAATATGCATTGAGCTCCGACAATCGAAGGAATGCTTTGCCGACGTTAAGGTATGACATGACGAATCCATCGGCTCCTTCATAATCCTCATCAAAATTTTCAATGATAGTGTATTTTCTGTGCTTGTCTAGCTTAGAATGCTGTTGGTTGGGCCTTTGAACGTTTATCTTTGCAAGATCATCCTCAACACCTAGTTGTAGATCATGGGTTCTGCATAGGAGTATTTTCTTTGTAACACCGTAAAATCTAAGCCAATTTTTTTTTAAATTGCGCTGCGGAAGCTTTGATTAACTTTAAACATTCATACCATTTATAAATAATTACAAATATACATAAACAAAATGTCTGTTCTTAAAATCCAACATCCATAAGTATATGTTACAAAATAAACTGGCTCGTTTCATTTTAAATCTAGTCATCAGAGTCAAGTCAATTTTTCCTTCCACGAGCACTCACAAACACAAACCTGCAAAAAGCAACCACTGTGGGGAATTAGCACAAAGCTAAGTGAGTAGAGGCTAAACCCAAAAGTAAACATCAAGCCAATACAAATCATGTAATCACAACTCTAAGAAGACCGGCGGTTCGGCACAGAACCTACAACTAATGCCGGCCAAAGCAAAGGGTTACCGATAGCCCTCTACTGAATTGGCACAGTGAAATCCCACTCTCAAGCAACATATGCTACAGTAAGGCTACCACTGTTCAACCAACCAGTATATGAGCCCAGCCCAATTCCACGTATAGCTAACTTCTCAAACGCAACTCAAAATCACACTAAGAGTTCGTATCGAACAAATAGTCATGCAAGAGAGATTAATAATATTCACAATCAGCAGTTCCAATAACTAACCATCACATACAACTATGCCTCACATCAGTAATATTAAACACAATCTTTACCATTCGCATCCAACATCCACTCACTTTTCAAGTTCAGACGAAGCACTCAGAATTCTTATATTACTGAGCCTTTTGATTTCCTGAAAACATAATAATAACAAATCAGTCCAAATCTCATAAATATATCTCATCATATATTTATAATTCATTCATAATATCAACAATCAATAAACAATAACAAATCCAAACACAAAATATCGGATTTCAACAACTATCGGATTTTCTCTCGGATTCTTGGAAATCCGTAACCAAGGTATCGGATTTCCCAAAATCCGCAACTATCTATAAGGATTTCTCAACTGTCAGATTTAGGAATCCGATGGGTTCCAATGTATATTTTGTCTTAATCGGATTTCAAGTTTCCAAAATCATAAGTATCGGATTTCACTAAGTCCCGGATTCCAAGTTCCGGATTTCATGTATCGGATTTTGTCTTAGTCATTTTCCAAGTTTAGGATTTCATATGCATTTATAGTATTCGGATTTGGGGTTATCATAAACCAAGTTTCGGATTCTAAGATAATCGGATTAGCACTTTCGGATTTCATATGACCCGGATTCAAGCAAGATTCGGATTTCTTCTCCTCAACCATCCGAGAGCTTCATAAATATTAAATCCGATAACTTCAAAATATAATAATCCAAACTCAGATTTCATGTAGATTCATTACAATCATTCCAGAAACATACATTAACATTTCTAATACATTCTCATGCAATTAACCATATGAACATACAAGACTATCAAATTCCTTTTGTATTAAAAACCGATTATAATGTTCTTATCATGAAATCTTTCAACTAAACATAAGTCATGTTTTAAAATCAGATAAAATATCTAAGAAGAAGAATAACATAATAAATTAGCCACACCAACCTTTAAATCTTGAATTTAAGAATAAAAACTGAATCCTGATTCTTTTCTTTCTTCTTCCTTTCTTTCGGTTTTCTTAGCAAGAACACACGCACACACCTCTTGAATATTGAATTAATGAAAATAGGTGACACATACCAAGGATATGTTTACATGCAAAGTGGGTGGCAATATTCTTCTAAACACCCCCACGTGTACACCCACTAAGTAATGGATACATACATACTTACGGACATGCATACATACATACTTATATTCTAGTTAAAATAATTAATAAGTTAATTAATAAACTAGTACCATTTAATTAATCACTTAATTAATTAAAGCAATTAAAACACAAACAAACACATACCATAAACCCGCTAATCCACTAGCTCAGTTTTTGCGGGTGTTACAAATCTCCCCTCCTTAAGAGGATTCCGTCCTCGGAATCCTTTCCGGCTCAAATAACTGGGGATACCTATCTTTCATTTCCGCCATAGTCTCCCAGGTTAGATAAGAACCTAGACTGTGTTTCCATTTGACCAGTACCATAGGTATCTGCTTCTTTCGAAGTTTTGTCACCTTTCGATCTAGCATTTCAATCGGTCCCTCTATTAGTCTCTTTTTAGAATCAACTTTCAACTCATGCAGTGGAAGAATCTGACTTACATCATCAATCTTACACTTCCTTAGATAACAGACATTGAATGTATCGTGAATTCCAGCAAGCTCTGTAGGAAGATCTAAGGTAATTGCTTGATCATTTACAATCTGACGAATACGGAAAGGACCAATGAAACGGGGATCCAACTTCCCACGTTTGCCGAAGTGAATTACACCTTTCCACAGAGAAACTTTTAAGTATACCAACTCCCCTACCTCAAACTTTACTGGACGTCGTTTCAGATCAGCATACATTCTTTGTCTATCTCTGGCTGCTTTCAACTTATCTCTGGCTATAGCAACCTTGTCAACAGTCAACTGTACTATCTCGGGACATGCAAACTGTTTCTCACCCGCCTCTAACCAACAAGTCGGAGTACGGCAGCGACGATCGTACAACATTTCATATGGAGGCATTCCAATACTGGAGTGATGAGAGTTATTGTACGCAAATTCTATCAATGGCAGGTGTGAATCCTAAGATCCACCATACTCTAGTACAGAAGCTTGCAACATATCCTCGAGTGTTTGTATGGTAGGTTGTACTCAAGTTAACTCTAGTTCCCAATTCTCTTTGCAAACTCCTCCAGAAATTTGATAAAAACCTTGAATCCCTGTCAGACACAATTGACAATGGTATACCATGCCGCGCAACGATCTCATCTATGTATAGTTGTGCCGATTTACCCAATGAAGCCGTCTCACAAGTGGCTAGAAAATGAGCACTCTTTGTTAAACGATCCACTATCACCCATATCATATCATGATTCCTCTGAGTTCGTGGTAATTTTGTTACAAAATCCATTGTGATGTGCTCCCATTTCCACTCAGGTTTCTCTAACTTCTTCAAAGACCCATAAGGCCTCTGATGTTCTGCTTTCACTTGCGCACAAATATGGCACGATTCCACAAAATGTGCCACCTCTGCTGTCATCGTAGGCCACCAGTAAAACACTTTTAGATCGTTATACATTTTAGTGCTTCCTGGGTGTACGGACAATCTCGACTTGTGTGCTTCTGTTAAAATTAATTGTCTCAATTCTCCAAGCTTAGGCACCCATACGTGAGCTTTGAATGTTTTTAATCTATGAGAATCGTCATTCAATTCATCTTTTCTCTTTTTCATTAACTAGTCTTTAAATTTACTTCTTTAAGGGCTTCCAACTGAGCAGACATCAGTCTATCTATCAGATCAGATACTATCTCAATTCACATAAACTGAATAGAGCTTCCATTTCCTTTTCGACTCAGGTCATCTGCCACAACATTCGCCTTTCCCAGGTGATATCTGATCTCGCAGTCATAATCTTTTATCAATTCTACCCAACGTCTCTTTCTCATATTTAATTCTTTCTGAGTGAACACATACTGCAAGCTCTTATGATCTGTACAAATTATGCATTTGGTGCCGTATAAGTAATGTCTCCACAATTTGAGCACAAATACTACTGCTGCTAGCTCCAAGTCGTGAGTCGGGTAGTTCTTTTCATGTGGTTTCAACTGTATGGAAGCATAAGCAATCACTCGATCTTTCTGCATTAATACACGCCCTAAGCCCGCCAATGACGCATCACAATATACTATAAAATCTTCAGATCCACTTGGCAAAGCAAGAATTGGAGCTTGACACAACAGTTCTTTTAATATCTGGAAGGCCTTATCTTGTTTGTTACCGCACATAAACTTTACATCCTTCCGAGTTAACTTGATTAACGGACCCACAATCTTATAAAAATCCTTGATAAATCTGCGGTAGTATCCAGCCAATCCTAGAACACTCTTTATCTCTGATGGTGTTCTTGGGGCTTTCCAACTCATCATTGCTTCTACCTTTAATGGATCTACTTTTACCCCTTCCTTACAAATAATATGCCCCAAAAACTGAACTTCTCTGAACCATAACTCACATTTCGAGAACTTTGCATACAACTGTTCTTTCTTTAGAATTTCCAAGATCTGTCTCAAATGCTGCTCATGCTCTTTCTCAGTCTTCGAATAAATCAAAATGTCATCAATGAAGACAATAACAAACTTATCTAGAAATGGTCGACAAACTCTGTTCATGAGATCCATAAATATTGCTGGTGCATTGGTTAGACCGAATGGCATAACCAGGAACTCATAATGCCCATATCGCGTACGGAAAGCTGTCTTTGACACATCCTCCTTTGATACTCTTACCTGATGGTATCCTGATCTTAAATCAATCTTCGAGAAGAAAGAAGCTCCTTGTAGTTGATCAAACAGATCATTAATTCTGGGTAACGGGTATTTATTCTTTATCGTTCTCTTGTTCAATTCTTGATAATCAATGCACATACGCAAAGTACCATCTTCTTCTTTACAAATAACACTGGCGCACCCCACAGTGATGAACTTGGACGAATAAACCCTTTATCTAACAAGTCTTGAATTTGTGTCATCATTTCTCGAATTTCTGAAGGTGCCAGTCTATACGGTGCTTTAGCCACTGGTCGGGAACCCGGAATCAAATCTATCTTGAACTCTACCTCTCTAAGTAGAGGAAACCCAGGCAATTATTCCGTTACCACCCAGATGTCTGTCATAGCTTGCTTTTCTTTCTTTCCATCAATCACATAGGCTATAAATGACTCACAACCTTTACTCAATGCTTTCTTTACCTTTAAACATGAAATTATTGAAATTACAGACCCGACTTTCTCACCTCTTGCTATTACCCTTGTACCATCCGCTAATGGGAATGAGATTAACTTTTTGTGGCATTTTATACTTGCTTGATTCAGACTTAACCAATCCATACCCATTACGACATCAAAACAAGATAAAGGTATGACAAGAAAGTAAACAGGAAAACATACACCATCAATATCAATTTTAGCTCCATCCACAGCAGTCGTGACTGGAACCATCATGCCATCTGCTTCTTCTATCTCTAGGGTACTAGAAAGTTTAATAACAGGTATATTTAATCTACTACAAAACTCCACAGACACAAACGAGCGGTTAGCTCCAGAATCAAATAACACTCTTGCAGGGATAGAGTTAATCAGAAACATACCGGTTATGACATCGTCAGTAGTGGTGGCATCCTCCACCGTCATTTTAAAAGCCCTACCCTCAGTAGTAGGTGGATTCTTTCTCTTCTGACCAGCTAAAGATGATCCCCCAGCTGTCCCCGCTCCTGCTCTCGATCCTACTTTCTTTCCCACTGGGCAATCTTCCACTCTTTGCCCTTCTTTCTGGCAGTTCCAACAGACACCGCGTAGAAATCTGCAATCTTTCAGTTCATGGCCAAACTGGCCACACTTGACACACCTTCTAGATTGGGGCGTACACTGCCCATTGTGATATGACTTGCACTGACTACACCACGGTGCCCTCTGTGTTGACCCGGTAACATTCAACCTTCTATTCTGATCTCGCTGTTTATATCCACTTCCTTGCCCACCCTATCTCTGTTGGGAATTATAATGATCAATCTTTGACTTTTGTTGGGCAATATTTTCCCCATTCCACTTGTTCCTGGCTATTAAATCCCCTTCTGCTATTTTAGCCAAATTAAATGCTTGCGATAAGGTAGTAGCCTATCTATTGGCGCTACGGAGATTAGGATGTAGGGCTCCAACAAAGTGAGCAATCTTTGACTCCCCGTCTGGTACCCAGTGCTTCACAAACCTCATTTTCTGATTAAATTGCTTAATCAGATCATCCACTATCATGTTTCCGGTCATTTGCAAGTCCATAAATTCTTTCTTGATCTTCGCAACTTCAAATGTACCACAGTATTGTTCACAAAGTTTTTCTTGGAACTGACTCCAAGTAATACTCTCATGTTGTTGTTCAGTGAAATGGCCAGTGATGGAATCCCTCCAAACAATAACATCACCTTTTACCATCCTTGATGCATATTTCACTTTTAGTTTGTTTTCACAGTTACAGGCATCTAGTGCCTTTACCATTTCCCTCAGCCAGTTCAGGGTTATATTAGGGTCAGATCTTCCACTATATTCCGAAGGCTTATAGTTAAGGAATTGTTTATACGTGCATGGCTGCTTAAACCCAGAAAACGCAAAAGGGTAAGCTCCCTGTTGTGGATATGGATAGTAGAACGGTTGTTGCATTATCTGTGTCACTGGTGGTAGGGGCATTGATACTGGTGGTACGGTTGCCTGAGTAAATATCGCAGTTGATACTGGAGGTTGTTCATTTTGGATTAATCTTTGTTCCAGATTATTTAATTTAGCTCTAAGATGCATCAGTTCATTCTCTAGTTTGAATATATACTCGCTTTGATCTTCTTCCTTTTCTTGGCCAGATGTTCCTGCTCGGTTAGTTACATCCAATTCTTCTATCACTGGTGCCTCAGCAGATGATTGAGTAGCAGGAGGGAGGACAGGGGTCTCTCTTTCAGCCATATCTGTTACAATCACATCATCTCACAACTTATTAGCATAAACCGTTAGTACTCAAAATACTAACTACTACAAACAACTCTAACTCACTCTAATTCCCCCTGAAGGAAAGCTTGACCGGTCACGAGCCAAGATTTGGGAATGCAAACATTCTAGCCGTGCCTGCATCGCCAAACCTACGCTCTGATACCAAACTGTAACACTGTAAAATCTAAGCCATTTTTTTTAAATTGCGCTGCGGAAGATTTGATTAACTTTAAACATTCATACCATTTATAAATAATTATAAATATACATAAACAAAATGTTTGTTCTTAAAATCCAACATCCATAAGTCTGTGTTACAAAATAAACTGGCTCGTTTCATTTTAAATCTAGTCATCAGAGTCAAGTCAACTTTTCCTTCCACGAGCACTCACAAACACAAACCTGCAAAAAGCAACCACTGTGTTGAATTAGCACAAAGCTAAGTGAGTAGAGGCTAAACCCAAAAGCAAACATCAAGCCAATACTAATCATGTAATCACAACTCTAAGAAGACCGGCGGTTCGGCGCAGAACCTACAACCAATGCCGGCCAAAGCAAAGGTTTACCGATAGCCCTCTACTGAATTGGCACAGTGAAATCCCACTCTGAAGCAACATATGCTACAATAAGGCTACCACTGTTCAACCAACCAGTAAACGAGCCCAGCCCAATTCCACGTATAGTTGACTTCTCAAACGCAACTCAAAATCATACTAAGAGTGCGTATCGAACAAATAGTCATGCAACAGACATTAATAATATTCACAATCAGCAGTTCCAATAACTAACCATCACATACAATTATGCCTCACATCAGTAATATTAAACACAATCTTTACCATTCGCATCCAACATCAACTCACCTTTCAAGTTCAGACGAAGCACTCAGAATTCTTATATTACTGAGCCTTTTGATTTCATGAAAACATAATAATAACCAATCAGTCAAAATCTCATAAATATATCTCATCATATATTTATAATTCATTCATAATATCAATAATCAATAAACAATAATAAATCCAAACACAAAATATCGGATTTCAACAACTATCGGATTTTCTCTCGGATTCTTGGAAATCCGCAACCAAGATATCGGATTTCTAAAAATCCGCAACTATCTATAAGGATTTCACAACTGTCTGATTTAGGAATCCGAAGGGTTCCAATGTCTGTTTTGTCTTAATCGGATTTCATGTTTCCAAAATCATAAGTATCGGATTTCACTAAGTCCTGGATTCCAAGTTCCGGATTTCATGTATCGGATTCTGCCTTAGTCATTTTCCAAGTTTTGGATTTCATATGCAATTATAGTATTCGGATTTGGGGTTGTCATAAACGAAGTTTTGGATTCTAAGATAATCGGATTAGCACTTTCGGATTTCATATGACCCGGATTCAAGCAAGATTCGGATTTCTTCTCCTCAACAATCCGAGAGTTTCATAAATATTAAATCCGATAACTTCAAAATATAATAATCCAAACCCAAATTTCATGTTGATTCATTACCATCATTCCAGAAACATAGATTAACATTTCTAATACATTCTCATGCAATTAATCATATGAACATACAAGACTATCAAAATCCTTTTCTATCAAAAACCGATTATAATGTTCTTATCATGAAATCTCTCAACTAAACATAAGTCATGTTTTAAAATCAGATAAAATATCTACGAAGAATAATAACACAATAAATTAGCCACACCAACCTTTAAATCTTGAATTTTAGAATACAAACTAAATCCCGATTCTTTTCTTTCTTCTTCCTTTCTTTCGGTTTTCTTAGCAAGAACACACGCACACACCTCTTGAATATTGAAGTAATGAAAATAGGTGACACATACCAGGGATATGTTTACATGCAAAGTAGGTGGCAATATTCTTCTAAACACCCCCACGTGTACACCCACTAAGTCATGCATACATACATACTTACGGACATGCATACATACATACTTATATTCTAGTTAAAATAATTATTAAGTTAATTAATAAACTAGTACCACTTAATTAAGTAAAGCAATTAAAACACAAACAAACACATACCAGGTTTGCGGGTGTTACATTCTTCCGCATGAAGTCTCTAAGAACTTGAAGAGCTCTTTGTTCATCCCGATTCATTCCAGTCTTACAGGCCAGCTCATCTTCCATATGAGTTATATCCCCCAAATTCAGAAATCTAAGCTCGACCTCGTGAAATGTATACCTTTTCCCATCTGCTCTTGTGATTTGAAAGTGAACCATTGAGTAGTTGAGGAAGTTACGCAAGTACATGAACTCGATCTTGACAATTGGATATTTGGAGGACACTTGTTGTTTTTCCCTTGTATGGAAGGTGGCGGCGAATAAGACAAACTTCTCATGCTCTTGAGAGTTGAGCACATATAAATCATCAACCTCTCTGACCACCTCTGAAAAGATTTCCGAAATTCTTTCTTCGAGATAAGGAGTATTCAGCCATTGAGTAGGCCAACGAGGTTGGTCTTTTGCAAGTGCTTCCCTGGCCTGATATTTCTAATATTGGGCCTTTCTGCAATGATTCTCTCATGAGTGGCCAAGGGTTTAGGTCCTCCATGATAAGTTGCAGGTACCAGCCACTCACCCTCTTGTTGCTCAGATCTTTGAGGTTGTTGCTGACTGATAAGATCTATGGGCGCAATATTGAATTGCCCCTGTTCTGGTGGAAAAATGTCAAGCAGCTCCCTGTTTATAGTTGTGAAGACCTTGCGTATGTTGATCAGCGAAGTTTCTTCCACTTCCTCAGTAATTGGCCTTTTGCCTTTGGATTTTTCAGTTGAAGATTCGACAAGGGAAGATTCTGGTTCTGTTGTAGGTATTTGGATTGTTGGGATTTGGATTGTTGGAGTTTCAGGCCTTTCTGTCTCTGACTCTACCCCCTGGCCTGCTTCAAATTCAAAGTCTGCAATTATGGGCTAAGCTGGTTATTGTTGTTGTTGTTTGCTACCACTACCACTGCCACTCTGACCCTCTGACGGCCTGGATACTGGGGCGGCCTCAATTCTTAATACCGTACTTTGAGCCCCAATGTATCACCACTGCCGCTTCTCCCCCTCATGATGTCTTGGATCCTCAGGATCATCATGCCTCCGCTTCCGAGATTCGGATTGATGTTGGCAGGACCCCTCTACTTCCAGCTTTTGCTTATACTTGATACGGTGGCGGTTAAGGCATTTAAGGCTTGTAGGACTGTATCTTAGACGGTGGTGGAGCTGGAGGAGGCGGGCTGGGGTTGTTATTGTTGTGCTGCAAGTATGTTGGATTGTTCGGTGGTTGGATTGGCAAAAGTGTTCAGCTTTTATGAAGGAGGTCCTTGAGTTCATCGATATAGTAATCTCGCTCAATGATAGTGGGTGGTCAGTTTTCAAGGGCACGGATTTGGGCTCTGAGGGAACTGATTTCAGTGTGGAGTTGTGTGTTTACATACTCCCTCAGGCCTGAGTCAAGAGTTGAGAACTTGGAATCCATAAAGGATCGTAGTTCCGGTATAACCCCGAGCTTACTAAGAGGCTTGGTTGGCACAGGTCTTTCAGACCCGTGGCCCTCATGTAGTGTTGGCATAGCGGTAGCACTGGAGGAGTAGATGAGGCTTCCCGGCTTTCTGCATCTAGGGTACTTTCACCCTCTTTCTTTTCTTCCTCACCATCACTATCACTAACCACAACATCTATTTCTGCATCTTCTCTTTCCATTAAAGGTACATCACCAAAGGTGGTAGATATGTCAGACAGGTCGTGATGGATATCCTCTTGATGATCAGATACTTGTCTCCTGCCAGTGGATTTAGCATAGACAGGGGAAGGTCGCGGGCCAAAAGAGATTGACTGCCCGGAGGAGGATGATTTTGTTTAAGTGCTTTATGTGGAGGACTTACTCGCTGATTCGGCATGGGTGGAGGTCTCAGAGTCACTGATCACCACTCCCTCTCTCTCTTGTATTTCTTCTCCCTCACCACTTCCACGACTCCTCTTATCTGATTGTTCCCTCTCAAGCACAACCCTGCTCGGGGCACCCCTGCGCATCCAAGCCCTAAGACCACTAGGACCCTCACCTAGTGCTACTACTCCCGGGACAGGCACAACTGGCTCTTGTTGCGCCAGAGGAGCGATCCTATTCTCCCTCATATACTCACGCACAGCCTCACTCTCTTGATTTAGGATTCGAAGGAGGGCAACAAGCACGGGCATGGCAATGATGTTGGGTCTCTTTCTTCAGCACGTGCACGGTCTCTTTCTTCAGCAGTTAGTTCTGATGGAAGTTTACATCTCCTCTTAGCAACAATTGGTGGATTGTTATCGGGAACAGCCTCGATAATCTTTTCAAAGACGGCATCACCATTTAATATGTTGTCTTTTATTATCTCGCCATATTTCTCATTGTGTTCTATAAAATCCATAAACCGTCCTTTCTTACGTTAAATTCATTTCTGAAGAGTACTGGAGGTTTAGTGTGTGTGCCGATGGCAAGGATCTCATTGCTGGAACTCATCTTTTCTTGGATCTTTCTCCCTAAAGTAAATTGGTTAGTTTGTGTGTGAGAAGAACTTTGAAAGTAAGATGAAGTGTTTGAAGGTTGAGTGAGGTTATCCGACTGTCGGATTGTTTGACTATCGGATTGTGCTTATGCGACTGTCGGATTTTGATGCGACTGTCGGATGATCCGAAGGTCGGATGAACTTTCAAGTATCAGATTGTGTTTATGTGACTCGGATTTGGTGATTTTGTGACGCGACTATCGGATTTTGTGACTATTGGATTTTGTGATGCGACTATCGGATTTGGATTCGACTGTCAGATGAGTTTTAATGAATCGAAAGTCGGATAAGTTTAGTAATCCGAATGTCGGATAAGTTTAGCAATGCGAAATTCGGATGAGTTTAGCGATCCGAAAGTCGGATGAGTTGAGTGATCCGAAATTCGGATGAATTGAGTGATCCAAAAGTCGGATGAGACTTGTGATCCGAAAGCCGGATGAGACAAAATTCGGATGGATCTTGATTCGACTGTCGAGTGAACTTTGAGCTAACAGTCGAATGACCTTTTAAAATAATAGTCGGATGAGCTTAGTGTCAAGAATCGTATGACCTTTTGGTTAAAAGTCACACGACTGTCGGATGAACCAAAGTCGGATGAACTAAAAGTCACACGACTATCGGATGGGATAATAATCCAAAACTTGCAGGTCTGTACTCTGTTATCGAGCAGACTGCTAATTTCGCCTAAAACACACTAAAAACTTACTAAGCTTTTGTTTTGACCTTCCTTTTCGATAGAAACACTTACCTTCACTGAATTCAACCCAAAACAACAACAAATTCTTGGAAAATTTGATGAAACCGTGAAAAACTTTAAGAACATGAAGAACAATAAATTTTCAAGAACACAACCCAGATGTTGTTTGTTTGTCCTAAAAACACTAAAAAAGGTTTTATCCTTCTTAAAGACTTCTAAGAGACAAGAAATAACTTGAAAAACAAGAAGATTTGACCAAATGGGTTTTTGTCTTTCAAAGTTTTTACGTGAACAAGAACAAGAGCAGCTCCTTGGTTTTTTTCTCACACAAAGATGTTACTTTCAGGTAATGTTGAACCAATCCAGTAGGGAGTTGGCTCTGATACCAATTGAAAGTCTTTTGTAACTGAAGAAGATGAGTAACAATGAATACTTGAAGTAAAGATGATGAAGTTTAGTATGAACAAGTATGAACACTTTGCATGTAACTTGAAGATTCTCTTGTATTGCTATGAACGTTGGAATGCAGAGAATACAAATGGCAAAGGTCACCTTGCAAACTAGGTTTGCAAGGTGTTTAAACTAAAGCCACATGGGCCTAAAGCCACATGGGCCCAATCTAGACTAAAGTAAAAATTACAAATAAGAAAGTGGGCTAAGCCCATTACAAATGGCTAGTCTAGTAAAGATAAATTACATACAACAAAAGAACACAAGGCTAACAAACTAATTAATATCTAACATATTTGTATTTGTTTCTTTTCTTTGAAGTATTGGTCCTGAACTGACTTGTCTAGAAGCAACTTCCTTTTCTTTTTGAAAAGTGTTAACATCCAACATATCATCAAATGTTACATTTATACATTCAATAACACAGTTGGTTCTTTTATCTAACACCCTGTAGGCTTTAGAATCATGTGAATAACCTAGGAAAGTTGCTTTATCATCCTTGGCCTCAAATTTTTCTAGATTATCCTTTTCATTGAGTACAAAGTACCTATTACCAAATATATGAAGATATTTGATATTAGGCACAATTGCATTTGCCAATTCATAAGGAGTTTTATTGAAATGCTTGTGGATGAAAGAACGATTTTGTGTGTAACATGTTGTGCTGATTGCTTCAGCCCTATAGGAAGGCGGGATACCGGAATAAGATAGCATAGTACGAGCAGCCTCAACCAGAGTTCGGTTGCGTCGTTCCACCACTCCATTCTGTTGTGGAGTGTATGCTGCAGAAAATTGATGTGAGATCCCTACTAGGTCAAGGTAGTACAGACAAGATTTTGTTCTTGAACTCAGTTCCATTATCCGTTCGAATGGAGGCAACAATATGTTCAAACTTGTTCTGCTGCTGTTTGATGAAGCTAATAATAGTAGGAGTTGCTTCATCTGTTGACCGTAAGAAATTGACCCATGTATACCTATAGTAATCATCAACAATGACTAGGATACTTCTTCCCATTGCATGTTTAAACTCTGATCGGAGCACATAGATCCATGTGCAGAAGCTCCATTGTTTTCTTTGTACTGGAAGCTTGCTTGGCCTTGTGAGATGAACGTTTCATCTTCCCTTTTTCATAGTCTGCACATAGATGATCTTTGGTGAATTTTAATTTAGGCAGGCCTGTCACCAGATCTCTAGTAACCAGTTTGTTGATGTTGTGGAAGTTGAGATGTGAGAGTTTTCTGTGCCACTGCCAAGTTAAGTCCGATGAGGCCTTACTTAGTAGACAACGGAGGTCTTTGTGTTGTAGTTGTAGTTGAGATGTGAGAGTTTCCTATGCCACTGCCAGAAACATTTTTGATTTTGATATTCTTCTTCACTATATCTCCGTACCCCAGAATCGGTGCAACATTCTCATTCCCAAAACGAACATTCCCGGAGTACTTGGGAACGAAGTTTTTCAGAAGGCTCTTATCACCGTCATATGCTTGGTGCAGCCTGAGTGCAGATACCAGAGATTAGGTTCCCGTACACAGAAAAAAATGAAAATTTAGGTCCCCATGTTGAAATGGGTCCTTGTGTGTTAGGTGATACATTGGTGTTTTCGATTGAATCTTTTGTTCTTCTTTATTAAAATTTGAGGTTTTAATCCAGAATGGATTAGGAACAATTTAAGATTCAATGTTAAGAGGGATCTCTTCTTTTTCAAGACTTGTTGGATTGATGGTGTCCTTGAGATCCACTACGTGAACCATATCTTTTCGTTGCCAAACTTGAAACAGTTTTGGTTTTGCAACTATTTGAGATTTGAGTGCTTGCTTGACTGTAACAGGTTTGTAAATTACGGTGGGTGTGTTGGATTCTTTGGTTTTGTTGGTTTTATCTTTTGAGCTAGAAATGTTTGATGATTTTGACTTTGCCTTTGAGAGAAACTTGGTACGTTGTGATTGAGATTACCTTGTTTTGGATTTGGTATTATTCCAGGCCTTTAAAAACTCTTTGTAGCCTCCTTTTCTGTATGCTTCTAACTCTTGAATTGTGATTAATCTATTTTCATAGTTCCAAAAATTCATGAGTTTGAGATCATGTTTGCTCACCCACTGATGAATGATTATTCCATGTGATGTAATAAAGGGCGCATTTATTTGATTCGACCCTTGTGGTCTCCAATTCTCACATGCATGAATTCCCATTTGTTTTCTAAGCCGATCATATTCACATTTGTGTTCACAATGACCATGCAAACAGCGATGACTCTTGCAAAAACGAGTACTTGCTTTCATTTCATTGTTGGAAAGTGAAATACAATGACTGAAGAAATTGGAAATGTGATGACACTTCACTGAAAAGTTAAAACAAGGCTTAGAGAAACTGGGTGTAAACTTTCTTCTATTTTATTCTTGGAAAAACTTCTTTCGGTGTTGTCTGCTCTCCTCACATCTGAAACAGTTGAAAAGTGGTTAGCTGTGAGTGGTTTTGAGCTCTTTTTTGACAACTTTTGTTGATGACTTTGATTTGTATTTGGGAGAGAGTGTGAGATTGGCTTTGGGAATGGCATTTGGTTGCCTTTTGGTGGTTTCAGGTGATTTGTGATTTGTGATTTGTCCTTGGAATCCATGAATCTTCCACCTTTGTCTTACCTTTTTCTTCTGTGGTATATTTTCTCGTTGGTTGGGATGTAGAAGGAGTAGAAGCGCATGTCAAGGTTTTCCTTTTACAGTGACATAAAAGACTCTTTTCTAATTCTTTTACTTCCTTTTCTAAATCATGAGTGATGATAGTTTGAAAATAATAAGCTACAAGTGTTTCGAGTTGCCTTTGTAAAACCATATGTGGCATATATACTCTGGCTTCTAGGACCACTTGTGGCTTTTTATGATTATCAGGATATGTGAAACCAGTAGGCTGATCTATCTTACTGAGCTTTTGAGGCTCAGATGAGATAGATTCATTTAATTCCTGATAGTTAAAAGGAATTTCAGATTTTAGTTTTGAATTTCCTTTAAAATCTTTTTCCACAACCTCTTCTTCTTGACCAACAAATACCATGTTTGTAACGCCCCAAATTATTATTTTTTTAACACACATATAAGTATAAAAATATAATCGTTATAAATAAACTATAATAATTTTTACAAAATTCTAGACGAGGCCCCGCACCCGGAACTACACGTCGGATAATAGTAATTTCCGTAAAGTACTCAATTACAATTTAAAATCCAATAATATTTGTTTAACTAAACAGCAGAAACGTTTGAAATAAATGAGCCATGTTCACATTGGTGGAGCTTTACCATGATCAGGTCCTGGAAAGAATAAATCAACAACAGTAAAAATAAAGCTTAGCAAGCACACTCCCTTATACACCACACAAGGCATGTACATAACACATAACCATCTATGTTCATATATCATCTCACATAATACTGACGCAGTGCAATAACGATGATTTCACACTTTGCGTCACAGTTGACTATCCAAGCTGTACCAAGGATTTCACGTATCTGACTGTGCCCGAGTTACGTTTTCACCACAATATAACGCAACCCTTCACTTCACATATCCATATATCATTTAGATATTCGTACATACAATCAAATCACATAATACGGACGTAGTGCACTGTCGACGATTTCACACTTTGGGTCACATTTGACTATCCAAGCTGTACCAAGGATTTCACGTGTCTGACTGTGCCCGAGTTGTGTATTCACCACGATATAACACAACCCTTCACTTCACATATCAACAATTCATGTAACTTATACAGATAATGATACAACAGTTACACGCATGTAATACTAGTATAATGTATAAGTTAGTGTAACTCACCTAGTTGCAGCACACAATACTTGGTAGAAATAAATCATGTAACGGCACTTTTCGTCTCTACCAGCAAACACCTACAATCGCGGTTCTAGTAAGGTTAATATTCTTTTATCTATGTAAAAGTGTTCCATTTATTTATTTTATTCCCGTAATCGTATATACGAAACTCTCGACCTACCTCAATCTCAAGTCGGATGGGTCTAGGCCCACAATCATTTTTCCCAGAGTTCGGTTTACAATCCATACGTAAAACCCCATTTGATTTGGATTGAAAACCCAAGTTTCAATTCAGTTGAAAACCAAGTTTTCAATTCAATTAAAAAAACCCAGTTTTCAATTCAGTTGAGAACCCAGTTTTCAATTCAATTGAAAACACCAGCTTTCTGTTGGGTTTTGGTGGCAACTAGAAAACGCAGCGGAAACAATTTCATTTTATGCCACCAATAGCACACCCAATGGAGCAAACTCTAAACAATAGCAGTGCAACAAAAGAAAGGAGCGAGTAGAAGAAATTATACCATACAAGTTCTTCAACTTCCTTGTTGTTGATGGTTGAAACGGAATGGACTTAAGAATACAAGCGTGTATTCCTCTATCGGTATCCACACCAAGCTTGGTTTGATTCCCACTTGCTAGAGAACTTGTATGCCGACAAGAACATCACCACTATAGAACTACCATCACTTGAAGATTTCCAAGTGTGTCTTGAGAGAGAGAGAGAGATATGAACCAACTTAATGTTGCAAGTTCATATGTCTTTTTTATTTAATTCTTTCTAGTAGTCATGTCAATATATGGTTCCAACCAACCTAATGGTACATAGAAGCTAGTCATATATAGAGAAAATGACCACCAAATCATAACTCATATAACTAGGAATTAAATGTCATAAAGCCACATTAAACTAGTCTTAAAAGGCTAGTTAAAGAGGATGTTACATAGTGAGGCACGACCGTGCCTCACGAGGCATGCCCATGCCAGCCCACGGGCACACCCAAGTCACGCCCGACTTGGGCTCGTGCTTTCGCACTTGGCACGGCCGTACCTCCATGAGGCATGCCCGTGTCGGCCTCAATGGGTAGGCCCTCGGCACGCCGGCTTTGGGCCCGTACCCGGTATAAGGCACGCCCGTACCTTCACAAGGCACGGCCGTGCACGGCCCAACCAAAACCCATTTTGGTATTTTTCTCTCTCTTGTTCAAAGGTGTTGCCGGAATCAATACTTGGCGTGTGACCCAATAGGCCTATGCCTCATCGGCAGTGATACCAACTCGTGTGTCTCAGTGGGCATATTCCAACAAACTCGCACTTGAACATGACACACTCACAAAAGGTAACACCGACATAAAGCGGCCTCTAGCAAGGCATCTATGCCCCCAAGTCAGCATAGGGTATGTCGCCCATGACAAGTACCAACCTGTAAAGAATGGTCCTATAGATAAGTGATTATTCATCCCTTCGTTCACAATATCCATTGTGAATGTAGGTCATGGAACATCATCAACCCCAAAACATCCACGATTATGTTTCTCGATCTAGACTAACTATGATGAACATAACAAGTTGCAAAATTGATCCACTATCAATTCAAATTGAGCACGGCCATGCATTTTGATGTCATCAGTTAAGTCAACGAGGGGCCCAGGGATAGCTCTCTAAAGAGGAACGAATACCTTTGACTACATCATTCCGTCATAACAACATATCCTTTCCTGAAAACTTCCCTTATAACAGCCAGTTACGAACTGCGTTAGAAAGAATTATGTCTTTTTGAGTTAACGTGAGATATTCTATCAAAAACAGTTGTTCTCACAGGATTGTAATCCAATATTTTGAAAACTGACTTATAGTTTCTGTTGGATCTGGAACATTCAGCTTGATAGTTTGTGTGACTAACCTGAGGACTTTGGGTTGGTCTCACAAACTTATTGGTTTTGACCTGTTTCCCTTCCTTTTTCCTTAAGAATGTTCTTGGGAGTATGTCATCTGATTTCATCGTTTTGTCTTCAAGACTAACTTGATCTTCGATGATTTCATCAGCAGCAACACTATAATCTCCCCCTAGCACTGCTTTTACTTGATTTGGTATCTGCTGGTTAATACACTTTTCTGCTTCTCTTGCTGACTTACACCAAGATTCACATATTTTTCTTAGATTGTCAGCTTGTTCTTTTGATTCTTGCAGTTCTTCACTTAGAAGTTTGTTTATATGAAGCTGACATTCATAATCACTTTGAATCTTTTTACCAGCATTTAAGAGAGTTTCAGAGTGTTTAAAAGTTCATCTTTTAGTTTTGAAATTTCAGTTTTCAAACTAGATTGAACTGTGAGAGAGGTTTTAAAGTCATTCAACAGATAGTTGAACATTAGACATTTTTGTTCATCAGTGTAAGAGCTAAAGTTATTTACCTTATACATTAAGGCAGGATCCCAGTTACTGGTTTGTTTACTCAGCTTAGCCGCTTCTGCTAGATCCTCATCAAAGGAACTGTCTTCTAACTCATAGTCAACTTGTTCCTCTTCATCCTCAATGGCCATCAAACACCTATCTGGCTCATCATCATCTGAAGTAGATGATTTTGTATCCCAAGTCTCAGCAAGAAGACCTTTGGTGTTTTCATCTGGCTTGCCTTTGAGTCTTTGATATTTCTTTGTATACTTATCAGCTCTGTAAGCATTCTTGTCAGCTACTGAAGCTGATTCTCCCTTCTTAACTTTGCACTCAGCAGCTATGTGTCCTGTCCTTTGACAGTTATAGCACTTAGCTTTCTTAGGATCAAAAGTAGACTTACCAATTTTTCTTCTGTTAGATTGACCCCTTCCTCTTCTGAACTTTATAAAGTTTCTTGCTAACATTGCCATTTGTTCAGTAAGAGCATCCATCTCTTCATCATCTGAACCGGAGTTAAGACTTACCTCCTCAGATTCATATTCAGAGTCAGTCTCAGCTTGAGACTTTTTAGATCCCTTCCTTAGCAAAGAAAGTTTCATAAGAATGACTCAGATTTGTCTTCTTATGTTGCTAGACCAAGTCATTGCCTTCATACGTGACACTGAGAGTATCCCACATCTCCTTTGCAGTTTGGCACCCAACCACAGTATGCA
Organism: Dittrichia graveolens; assembly: GCA_038502395.1. NCBI lineage: Eukaryota > Viridiplantae > Streptophyta > Magnoliopsida > Asterales > Asteraceae > Dittrichia > Dittrichia graveolens. The sequence continues at coordinate 31,212,088 of JARJIL010000009.1, forward strand.
GAAGAAGATTTGTCAAAGCATTTGCTATAATGCTTTGTGCCTTGTCATCAAGGTTGAATAGTTTACGATCTTCCTCAGTCCAAGATGCTTCAGGCTTAGGAGTTTCTCCAGAGGGAAGAGTTTTGTTAGTGGCAGTAAAATGGATCATTGGTATGATTGGGCCATCTTGAATCACGGTACTCATCCTGTGATCCACGGACTTCAGATATAGCATGGTTCTAAACTTCCACATAGGATAGTCAGTGCCATCAAAGATAGGACACCCTTTTGCCGCCATTGTTGGTATATGACTTCATTGCTTGCTAGAAGACATCTTAACCTCTTGATAGCGGATCTTGATCTTCAACTTATGAAGAAACTTGCTCTGATACCAATTGTTGGTCCCAAAGAGGATGAACAAACAACCGATACAGTGTAGAAGGGGGGTTGAATACACTTTAAACAACTAAACAAATTAATCAAACGTATATTCAATTATCAAACAGGACAATAACTATTATCACTCTCTAATCAAATCAACAGGATGATTTGATATTACAATGATTATAAACTCAACTCTCTCTCAACACTCTTGAATCACAAACTAATTGATGATCGAATTTCTTGTTAAAACTGATTAACAAGAACTCTTGAAAACTCTCTCTAACATTGAACTTACAAAGTTATCGCAACACACACGTATCAAGTATCACGAACACACATACGATTTGCAACTTATGAAGTCTTCGTTGTGTATCGCATCTCTGTTCTCGTACACACGTAAGAACATCGCATATAAAACCCATAAGAAGGTTTATACTTATACTTGATATATCTACGAGCAAATCGCAGTTTAAAGATAGAACTTATCTTTTCCTTAAAACCATAACAAACTTCTTAATTAGAACATGTCTAATTAATTCCGTTTGAGATTTCTATCCAACTAATAGATAGGTTAAATTAGGTTTAGATATCCTAATTTAGATGTCGTAGACATAGAGAGTTTATAACAGAATTTAGAACTTAATCATGGGTTGGATAGTTCTTCTCATTCGGTTTCAACTGACGAGAACATACGCAATAACTCTATCTCGTTACATCAACACGCAAATCAACCAAGCCAATGACACGTCACAGTAAACTATGAAGTCATCTGACCCATCCAGTAAAGCAAGAATAGGAGCCTGGCACAAGAGTCGTTGCAACGTCTGAAAGGCTCTCTCCTGTTCATCACTCCATCTAAATGGAACCTCCTTGCGAGTCAATTTAGTCATGGGATTCGCAATCTTAGAAAAGTCTTTATTGAATCTTCTGTAATACCCAGCCGATCCCAAGAAGCTTTTAATCTCAGAAGGCGACTTCGGAGCCTCCCAGTTCATCACTGCTTATATCTTTTCCGGATCAACTTTGACTCCATCACTGCAAATGACATGCCCCAGAAAGTGAACTTCCCGCATCCAGAATTTACACTTCAAATACTTGGCATACAGTTGCTCCCATATTAACGTCTCAAGAACCTGTCTCAAATGAATCTCGTGATCAGCTTCAGATTTCGAATAAACCAGAATGTCGTCAATAAATACTATCACAGATTTATCCAAGAACGATCGACAAACCCGATTCATCAAATCCATAAATACTGCAGGTGCGTTACTCAAACCGAACGGCATGACTAAAAACTCATAACGGCCATACCTGGTATGAAAAGCAGTCTTAGCAACATCCCCGTCAGAAACTCGTACGTGGTGATAACCCGATCTCTAATCAATCTTCGAGAAATACGAAGCACCCTGCAACTGATCAAACAAATCATCAATCCTAGGCAAAGGGTATTTATTCTTCACCGTCCTCTTATTCAGTTCTCTATAATCAATACACATTCGCAGAGTACCATCTTTCTTTTTCACAAATAAGACTGGTGCACCCCACGGTGAAGAACTCGGACGAATAAATTCCCTATCCAACAAATCCTGAATCTGTGTCATCATCTCCTTTATTTCAGAAGGAGCCAACCGATAAGGAGATCTAGCCACTGGATTAGAACCTGGTATCAAATCAATCTTGTACTCTACCTCTCGAACGGGAGGTAACCCATGTAACTCATCCGGAAACACTTCAGGAAAATCTGATACGACTCGCACCTCAGTAACTGCCCGTTTCTCCTTTATAGCATCAATCGCATATGCTAGAAAACACTCGCATCCGTTGCTTAAGGATTTCTTGGCTTTCAACATAGAAAGGATAGGAAACGCGGACTTGTTGCTTTCTCCACGAGCCACCACACGCGACCCATCAGATAACGGAAACGAAATCAGCTTCCTATGACATTTAATACTCGCCCTGTGCTTACTCAGCCAATCCATCCCCAAAACCACATCAAACCCCGCTAATGGCATCAACAGGAATGACACTGGAAAGCACTTACCATCGATATCTATCTCAGCCCCAGTCACAGGACTTGTAACAGGAACTATCTTACCATCTGCTACTTCTATCTCAATCGGTACAGAAATAACAGTAACAGGTAATTTCAACTTTTCACAAAAGCCACATAAATAAAGGAGCGATTCACCCCATAATCAAAAAATACACGAGCAGGTAAGGAGTTTATAAAGAACGTATCGGTGATCACGTCATCAGTGGCAGTAGCATCATCTACTATCATCCGGAACGCCCTACCCTCCGAAGTTGGAGGATTCTTCCATTTCTGCCCTCCCGCTGCAGACGAGCCCCCAACCGCCCCTGCCCCTATCCCTGAACCAGTCCCTGCCGCTGGTCTTCTCCCTGTAGGGCAATCACCCGCCCTATGACCCTCATGATGGCAGTTCCAACATACATACCGAGGGTACCGAAAATCCTTCGACTCATGCCCGTGCATTCCACATCGCATGCAACGCATAGTCTGAGCAGTACACTGCCCAGTGTGAGTAACCCTGCACCTTTTGCACCACTGTGATTTAACTCTAGAATCCCCTGAATATGCCTTCCTATTCTGGTTGCCCTAGGACTAGTTACCCTGCCATTTCTTTTTCTGCTGGCTACCCCCAGCCTGGTCATACCTTGGCTTCTGCAAAGCTGCCTCATCTTTGCTCTGTTTATCCTTGGCCTGGATGTCCCCCTCGGCAGATTTTTCCAAGGTGAAAAGCCTAGGACAGAGATCCAGCCAATCTTGTGGTGCTCATGTACTCTGGCAACAAAGCCCCAATAAAGTGTTGAACCTGGGAAGATTCATCAGGCACCCACTGAGTCACAAACCTCAGTTTAGAGTTGAACTGTTCAATGAGTTCATCCACCGTCATTTTCCTTGTCATCTTCAGTTCCATGAACTCCTGCCTTATTTTATTCAATTCAAAGGCATCGCAGTACTGTTCACACAATTTATCCCGAAATTGGTTCCAAGTGATTGAATCCATTTGGGCTCTCGACAAGTGGGTGGTAATGGAATCCCATCAAACCATTGCTTTCCCTTTTAGCATCCTTGTGGCAAAACAAACTCGCATCTCATCTTCACAGTTGCAAGCCTCCAGGATTCTTGCAGTATCCCTCAGCTAGTTCAAAGTAACATTAGGATCCGTGCTACCGTGGTATTCATCCGGTTTACAATCCAAGAATTGCTTGTATGTACACGGTTGCCTGTATCCCATGCCTGGTGGAAATCCCATAAAAGGATAAGAGTATGACCCTTGTGGCATCGACCCCTGTGGAACAGATCCTTGCGGATAGGGCCCCTAAGGAAACAACATGATAGTAATAGGGTTGTGTCATTGGTTGAGTAAACAGTGGTATCGACATTGACATCGGAGGAATCTCTACCAACGTAGTCACTACTGGAAAAATAGGGGGTATCGCAACCGTAGTTGATGTTATAGGAATAACCGGTGGTTGTGCTGCAGGAGCCTGCCTCTACTGCTCTAATTCTGATCTTAAATCTTGCAACTGACCTTCGAGTTGAAATATGTACTCATCCCTCTCATCAACCGTTGTACCAGATGTACCAGCGTTAGTTGGAATCTCAACTGTTGCGGTAGAAACCTCAGCAGTAGTTAGGATAGTAGGAGTGCCGGTTGAGTAATCACGTCTAGCCATTGTTATATGTAACAATCACATCCCCTCACGATTTATTAGATAAATCCGTTAGTACACAACATACTAACTCCTCAACACTCCAATTCACCCCAATCCCACACCCAAGGAGTAATCGACCTACCATGAGCCAAGATTTGGGAATGTAACACTTTCACTGTGCCTACACTACCAAACCAAGGCTCTGATACCAAAATTGTAACACCGTATTTTAACCTAAAAATTTTCACTTTCAATTACACTACGGAAGCGTTTATAAACACCAAAGTAATTATCACTAATTACAAATAATTGTTTACAAAATATCAGTATTACAAAAAATGGCTCGTCATAAATACTTTATCAGAGTCCTAGGTGATTACTCCCCAAGCTAACCACTCTCAGCCGAGCCGCTGACTTACCAAAACCTGTAAAAGGAGTGAGAGGTGGGTGATTAGCACAAAGCTAAGTGAATGGAGTAAAACAGAGCAGATATATCATCCTGAACCGCACAATATCAACAACCACAAATAAGCACCCTATGAAGACCGGCGGTTCTGCAGGAACCTACAACCAATGCCCGCCAAAGCAAAGGTTTACCGATAGTCCATTTGTTATCCTCGCACAGTATCATCCTCTAGTAGCAACAAATGCATCCCAAGGTCCTGATACTGCTTAGCCAATAACAAATGAACCCATCCCATAAGCCCAGTCGTAAACTGACTTCCCTTCCAACATGTATACATATCACAGAATACAACAATTAACATTCACAGTTAATTAACCAACAGATATACAACCTAGCCAACAATAGTTGCAACCAAACCAGTACAACTAATATTACCCATGAGTAAACATCCACTTACCTCTGGTTCTCAGCTGTTTCCACTCAGTGATCTATGTTTACTGAGCCTTGTCTGTCCCTGAGAACACAACTACCAACCATCAGTAATCAACATATAAATATATATCAAACATATATATTTATATCCATTTAATCAAACATAAACATGTAAGATTCACATATGCATGCACATATAACACATAGCATTAAACAATGCAAACAAAAGCTTAACAGTCAGATTACATGAGAAATCCGACACTACCATCGGAATCCGCAACTCCTATCCGATTTCAAAGAAATCCGATACATCCATCGGATTTGGAGGAATCCGCAACTTTCATCGGATTTCACTTAGCACAATCGGATTTTCCATGCTACTCGGATTTCATACTTAGGATTCCACACTCGGATTCAAACCATCGGATTTCGACACTAGGATTTCACACATCCAGATTTCACTAGTTTCGGATTTCATAACTACCGGATTCAACATCCGGTTTTCATCATCATCATTAAAATCCGCCACCTTCATCATTTCAAGAATCCGATAACTTCAAACTTGCATATATCTCATATCCAGATCACAAACTAGTTCATGAAAACACATATAAACATGTTTAAACACACAAGCATGTATCAAAACACCTTTATACCCTAAGAACACCAAATCCGACAACTTCATAAAGCATGTTCATATTAAACCCACTCAAAACCGTAGCATGTTAATACCAACCCAATCATATTAACAAGAACCAACTAAGAATCTACAAACCTTGCTAACTTGAATTCACAAAATCAAGAACCACAGAATTCCGATTGTCTTGTTCTTCCTCTCTTCTTGTTTGCTTTCTCTCTGTTTCACACAATATACACACACATGAAATCTTCAAAGTGAAGTAACCACCACATAATCCAACGTATATACAATATAAGCATGAGGTGTCATGGTTTTAATCATCTAAACACATGCACACACACACATCCGTAAACATACATATATATATAACCAATCATTATATATATCTGTATATCATTAACAATTAAAGTTAATCAAGTTATTTAATTAGAATTAAAGTAAACTTAATTCAATAATAATTCACGTGTAACATACCCAAAGCCTACGTTTCTACTAGGCCCAATCTTAGGATGTTACACTACCACCCCCGTCCACACCTTCAATTCAATCATCATCGAGTCTAGCGCCTGTCTTAACTGGTTTTTAATCTTTTGCTAGGACACGATCTCAACTTGCATGTCTAAGTGACATTGCTGGAACACTCGTAGCGGCCTCTACTTCAGAGGTTTCACGAGGATCGAGTGGAAGTCCCTTCAGTGCTACTACTATGGCAACACTAAGTGAGGGCCATAGGGTTTAAACAACCCCTGTGTGAATCGGGCCTCTTCGTGAGCTCGGAGTTACAATAAAACTTAGAATCTATATGGATACGAAGTTCTTCCGCCTTGAATCCAATCTTAACGACTATGTCAAAACTCGCCTCCAACACCTTGAAAACCGACCACCCACTGTCGTTGAGCGAGATTACACAATCAATGAACTCAAGGACCTACTACATGCTAAACTCAATAGTGTTGCTGATCCCACAACTAAACAAACCAATCTTCTGGCAGCACTACAATCTCAACCCCAACCGACACCCTCTAGCTCCACCAACTTTCAAAAGACAGTCATGCAAGCCCTAAACTCCCTAACTGAAGTTGTATCTGGGATTAGTAAGCGACTGGAAGTGGTGGAGACCTCCTACAAAGCTCAAGCAGATACTAGAAAAAGGAGGCATGATGATCCAGAGGATCCAAGACATCATGAGGGGGATAAAAGGCAGAGGAGATACATCGGTGCACAAAGTACAACTCTCAGAATAGAAGCCGCCCTAGTATCTAAGCCTCTACAGGGCCAAAGCGGCAGTGGCAGTGATAGTGGTGGTAAACAACAACAACATGAAACTGAAAAACAATTTGAATTTGATTTTAGTCAAGGGGCAGAGGCAGAGGCAAAGGCAGATAGACCTGAAACCCCTACAATCCAAATCCCACAACTCCAAACAACAACTACTGAACCTAAACCTTCCCTTCCCAAAGCCTCAATTGAAAACGCCAAGGGCAAAAGGCCTGTATCTGAGGAAGTGGAAGAAGTTCCGCTGATAAACATCAGCAAAGTCTTCACAACCATAAACCGGGAGCTGCTAGAGATCTTTCCACCACAGCAGGGGCAATTTAATGTTGCACCCATTGATCTTATCAGTCAGCAGCAACCGCAACAATCTAAAAAACAGGAAGGTGAGTGGCCCCTACCATAAACTTACCATGGAGGAACGAAACCATTGGCTAACCAAAGAAAATATTGGCCTAGGGAAGCACTTGCAAAAGCTCAATTCCACTGGCCGACTCAGTGGCTCAATGCTCCATATCTTGAAGAAAGAGTACCACTGATCTTTTTAGAGGAGGTCAGAGAGGTTGATGATCTATACATGCTAAACTCTCGGGAACATGAAAAATCTATTAGGTTTGCCGCCACCTTCCATGCTAGTCCGAAAGAATAAGTGGCCTCCAAGTTTCCGATTGTAAAGATTGACTACGTGTACATACGCAATTTCATCAATTACGCGATGGTCCACTTCCATGTTACAAGAGCGGACAGGAAGAGGTATAGGTTTCATGAGGTTGAGCTGAGACACATGAACTTGGGGATATCACGTTTTGAGAGGATGAGCTTACATGCTAAACACGCAAAAACAGAGACGAGCAAAGAGGTCTGACAGTAATAAGGGACTCCATGAGGAAGAAAACCCTTCTGTGCCGTACTCATGATCTACAATTAGGTACTCAGGCCGATTTTCCAAAGATAAATGTTCTGAAGCGTAACCAGCAGCACTCCAAACTCAATAAAATCATAAAATACACTATCATCGAGAAATACAACGAGAATTATGAAGGCATTCCTCATACTTGTTCTTACTAAAGTTCTTCATCATTTGTTCATGTACTCTAAGATTACTCATCTGCTAGCACATTTAAAGGACTTCAAGATGTTCAGGAATTACTTGAACTCTCATATCAAACGGCAACTGGATTTACATCTAGACATGTTGATTCTGCTGTTGACCCGTTCCTTATTCTAGGTGAAAGTACACTGCATCAAATTCTATTGCCAACACTAATGAAGATGCTGACACTGAGAACCAAGGAGATACTACCCCTCTGTATAATCCAGAATCATCAACACTAGCTGAGGAAACATCCACTCAACACCGATTGGATGACTTCTTTCCTCACATAGATGACGCCCCCACAAATGACACCCTAACTACCCATGTTACCAGGTGGACAACCGTACACCCTGAGACTCAGATAATTGGCAGATGCTGTCATTCAAATTTGATCTGCCACAGCCAATGAGTTTTTTTCAAGTTTTCTAAGCTTGATAGAACCTACGTGCACTGCTCATGCTCTACAAGATGCCGACTAGATCCTAGCAATGCAAGACGAATTAGATCAGTTCACATGGCTAAAGGTTTGGAGACTGGTACATCGACCTCAAGGCAAAACTGTTGGGTATTGGTGGCATCTAGAAAACACAGTGGAAACAAAAACGAGTATAAAACAATTTCATTTTATGCCACCAACACACCACCCAATGGACCATACTCTAGACAATGACAAAGCAACTAAAAGAAAGAAACAAGTAGAAGAAATTATACTATACAAGTTCTTCAACTTCCTTGTTGTTGATGATTGAAACGGAATGGACTTAAGAATACAAAGGTGTATTTCTCTATCGGTATCCACACCAAGTTTGGTTTGATCCTCACTTGCTAGAGTGCTTGTATGCCAACAAGAACACCACCACTAAAGGACCAACATCACTTGAAGATTATGAGTGCCTTAGTTTCCTTCAAAGTGTGTTTTGAGAGAGTACGAACTAACATGCAAGTTACAAGTTCATGTGTTGATAACATGTATCTATATTAATCAAGATTGGCTAACCCATCATACTTGACTTCTAGGACAATTTATAGACCCATTCGAATAGCCAAAAAACGACCATAATAGGTTTAGCATGAATAGCCATAAGTCCACCATTAAACTAGCCTTAAAAGACTAGTTAATTAGGCTGTTACGGCGTGAGGCATTGCCGTACCAAATAAAGCACGGCCGTGACAGCCCAAAAAGCACGCCCCAAGTCACATATGTCTTGGGCCTGTACCCTGACCATAAGCATGGCCGTACCAACAAGAAGCACGATCGTGCTTTGCACACCACGGCTGTACCAACAAGAAGTACGGCCGTGCATAGCACTACCAAAACCATTTTTGGCGTTTTTCTCCCTATCGTTCAAAGGTGTTGTCGGAATCAATACTTGGCGTGTGACCCATTAGGCCTATGCCTCATCGGCAGTGATACCAACTCGTGTGTGTTAGTGGGCATTTTCCAATAAACTCCCACTTGCACATGACACACCTACGAAAGGTAGCACCGACATAGAGCGGCCTCTAGCAAGGCATCTATGCCCCAAAGTTAGCATAGGGAATGTCGCCCATGACAAGTACCAACCTGTAAAGAACGGTCCTAACATAGAGCGGCCTCTAACTATGACGAGCAACACAAGTTGCAAAATTGATCCACTATCAATTCATCTTGAGCACGGCCTTGCATTTTGATGTCATCAGTTTAGTCAACGAGGGGCCCAGGGATATCTCTCTAAAGAGGAACGAATACCTTTGACTACATCGTTCCGTCATAACAACAGTTCATGCCTGAAAACTTCCCTTATAACAGCCAGTTACGAACTACGTTAGAAAGCAATCTAAACAAGACTATATCATTATTCAAGAAGCCCATGTATCTCTAGTAAAAGGATAAACAATATTATCATCCTGATTTACTCGTTATTATGTCCATGAAGTAAAGTCAGGTGCGGGTCCTCCAATTAATTGATCACTATCAAGTGAAGGCTAGTGTTGCATAAACATGTATTCAATCCACTATGAATACTTTACCAACTACTTGCCTGGATCTTAATTCACTTCTTCCTTCCAATGAAGAATGACCGATCGTGGAGCATTTAGAATAAATAAATTTATTCATGGAAGGAGCTAAATATCCTATGATGGAACACAATAAGGGCTAATGAAAGTACCCGCTCTGCGCGCATTATCAAATCCATATTTGATAATCGATACAATTAAAGCACATCATTGCTTTAATGTTCCTAACCCAAAACATATCAAATTCAGCTAAAACAAACTCAAGTCAAAGCCACTTGTAAACCAAGTGTATACAAGCCTAGTATGAAAAATCATCACTAGCTCGTGACTAAAGCTCAGTAAGCGGATTCACAAAGTGACATCCATGCGTACTCTAACAATCACCATATCTTCTCTCGACTAACCACTTATAAAGTGTGCGTCGGCAAGATCATGGTCCTTTGTTTAAGCCTTCGTGCTCTCATTGTTTCAAAGAACCCAATGGAGCTAATGATGCTTCGAACAATTTTTCTCGTCTATGAGCCACTGTACTCTTATTGTTTCAAAGAACACAATAAAGTCACAATGCACAAGACTATGGTTCATATATATAAGCCATCATACTCTTATTTTCTCAAAAGAACCCAATTAGAGTCAATGATGCTTTAAGAACCATTTTAGTTGATAACATTCCACTTAACAACACAACAATGACAATTCACCAAGAATAATACATTATTCAAAGTTCCTTGTTACCTCCGAACATCAACTTGAAAAACAATGTACCAAGAGTTCTTCCAAGTATGTCAAAATGAGAGAAAAGAAACCATGTGATAAACCTAGTTGCTAATTAAATTAACATACTAGTTCATCATGTTTCAATATCACTATCTTAGTTTTGTCACCCCGAAAAGTTCAGGTTCGTATCTTCCAATTTTTCTTATGAAGCAATAATTCCTTAACCCCGGGTTTATGAACCGCCAAGTTAGGATATTATCCTCAATAAGAAGTATATCATGGATACACAATATTTGGAACATAAGCGCTCCCACTAGCTTTGGCATAAATCCAAGTTTAATCTTTCCTTTTCGAAAACTCAAATCTATGATTTTCTCATTAAAGTGAAGATTACAACCTTGCGATGTTTATTGAATCTACGAGGATACTTTCAACGTACAAGACACTTTCGGATAGTGTTGAAACACTCTTCCTCAAAATTCCCATGAACGAATACGATCTTTACATTGCAGTGATAAACACATGTATCCGAGTAACCTTCAACATAACTACTAGGAAAGTTTTCTTAAGATACCATTCTCATCGTCAATCATAACGGAACATTTATCATTACTTGGTATTTGAAGTTCAAGTCCATGAATAGACTTCTTGGGCTTGAAGACCATATGAGGATACTAATAATGTACTAGACTCTCGGAAAGTATTAAAATACTTCCTCAAAATTCCTATAAAGGAATAGAGTCTTTTCAATTCACTGCCATATTTTCATATCCATGAGAAGACAGTGACATACCATATGTCATCCAAGTAAACTTCAACATAACCACCAGAGGAAAACTTCTTTTATGATACCATCCTCATGGTCAATCATATAAGAATTCTTACCACCAGTCGGTATTTGAAGTTGTCTACAACTCAGTCCATGCATACCCTTAGATTTGCACCAAGGCATCGGATCAACCAAATCCAATACTTGGATATCCTCATGGATTGCATCCGATTATCATTACCTCTCTCCTTCTAGTAGACACTAGGCCTACCACGACTTCCGATAGTTGATGAATTCAACTAAACCATCATCGAGTTATCTTCCTTTAGAAACAAAACATATATCTGTCCGGCCTTACGACAATTCCTATCAGAAATAGGAAGAGTAACGAATTATGCCAGGTACTCCAACATCGCCATGCTGAGTTCCAATCATTACTGATTGCATTCTAGTACCAACATTAGGTTTTACCATTCGAGGCTCCATTTACTCCCACTGGCTCCAATAGATATTAAGTTTTCACTTACTATTGAGCGACAATACTTGTCCTCAAAAGTTCATGAAACAAATATCTCTTGCCTAATGGAGTAGCATCTTTAGTCCCCGGATTCTACCACCTCATGTCTACACGTAGGCTGGATAATAAAGGTTTTGAGATAGACAAGCAAAAACACTCTTTCTAGTCTTTTCTTCTAAGATGCGTACTAAACCATCTTTGTTGATTTTGTATATAGAACATTGTCCGCCATACTTAAGCATCCCAACACATTGGGTATGAATTTGTGATCCATCAAGACCCGGACATATCCAAGAATATTCGATTCCTCCTCTATGCGACCAGTATGCCAATGTGTCCTAGGAGAAATAAATTGTGAGATAAATCCCACAATTCTTAAGATGGGCATAAGATCATATATTAAGATACTCAACATCCTTACAAGATTTAAGTAACTTAACCATTCATCCACAAACCTCGTTAAGGTAATCATTGAACACCTCAAAGATTTCAAATATACCTATCCCTACCATCACGGGCAAAGGTAACGAAGTGTATGTAGTTATCCCCATGGATTTGCCTAAACAATTTAAACACATAAGTGTGAACTAATTACAACAAGCTCTAAATCCTCTTACATACACCGATGAAAGATGTACAACTCATTTAGCCTAATAAACAATTCTCACACTCAACATTTGATCAATTATCAAATGCATCCAAGATTCCAAACCACACGGAACTTGGTGAAGCTAGTCTTATTTACATAGCCGAATAATCTTGTCACTTGGATAACTAATCCAAACAATTTTTGGATTTAAACACATTATTCATGATTACTTATAAATGCCATGAAGTGAATAAACTTTGAAATAAACCACTAATATATATATATATATATATATATCAAATACAAAGTAATATCCATCGTCAACCAATGCATAATAGACTTAATATTTCTCTCGCCACGCATGGCAGATAATATATTAATCTAATAAAGTAATAAAAAAGCTAGATGAAATGGCGAGATCAAAACTCCCAATCCTCTCAATCGAGACAACGTCCAAGTTTCCCAATCTTGAGCTCTAGCTCTCCATGCCCTATCAGCTACTTCTTGTGTTTAACACCTACACTTTGTAACAAAACAATTTTGCAACAAACGTGAGTGTTATAGCCAACATTTCAATAAATCTAGCTAAGAAGTAGAAAAACAATGAAGCTAATGATGAATGTACCTGATGACGAGGAGCTATTCCCTTGCCTCATAGGAAGCTTTAACTCCTTTGAATACTCAGGACAAGCGTGGTGGCGCAAATCTCCATATTTACCGCAGAAGTAGCAAACTTCTCCCTTAGGAGTCGTGTTCTCTTTCTCGGTTTTACGCTCCTTAAATAATTGGGTGGGAACGAACTTGCGTTTGGCCATGTTAGACTTGAAAGTCTTAAGCATGCTATGCAACTCGTATAAGGATTCTACTATTTTGTCCTTTTGATGGTTTTTGATAAACTCATCATAAGACGCGGGCAAGGACTGGAGAATCATATTCACAGCAAGCTCCCTCCTAATGGTAAATCCTAGTATTTCCATTTGGTCAATGTATGCCTTCATACGAAGCACATGAACACTAACCTTCCCACCTTCCTGCATCCGCCAATGGACAAGGGCCTTGACACACATAAAGTGTTCCTCTCTAATCTGATGTTGGAACATGTCCTTCAACCGATTAATCATGTCATACGCACTCATATGCCCGAGTTGGTTTCGCCGCTCGCAGCTTATAGTCGATAACATGAAATAAGAAACATCTTTTGCGTCCTCGATACACTTTTCAAGGGCGTATCTAGTAGCCCAACTTGTGTTGGTAGCAGGTGGTTCCGGAAGAGGTTCCTCGAGGATGTGCAACTTAGATTCATTGTGAAGGACAATTCGCAATTGCCTATACCAACCCACAAAGCTCACGCCTTCGAGTTTCTCCTTTTCTAGGAACAAACAGAGTGATAAATTCGATTTCGCCTTCGAGTTTCTCCTTTTCTAGGAACAAAGTTCACACATTTTAGTGATTTTAGATATAGTCTTTGTAGAAATAATTACCCAAATAGTTTTCAAAACCAATTATTTAAACAAGGCTAGAAACCATATTTCACTTTACTTTATGATGGATTTACCGCGGATCACAAAGAAAAGCTATCTAGGCTGGTAACCATTTTACTGATGGCAAACACTTTGCAACTTCTAGATCCTTGTGGGATCCATTGACAATTAAAATGTCTTTTGGCATGTTTGATCCCTTCTCGCACCAATTCTAACTTGATCCCCTTAAATGACTCGGCTAGAGCTCGACACCACCTAAGTGTTACAAAAAGAATTGTAAACCGCCTGTCAAGACACACGGTGGAACTCTCGCCAATAATTGGCTCGTGCTAAGCTCGACAACCAATATTGCAAGTTACCACACTCACCTTCTACACAGTTCCAGTCGGCATGACTCGTGCTAAAGCTCGACAATCATCCAAGTTTCACTAGATTCGGGTGGTGTCGTCTTACGGATGGCGCGTGATTTACATTTTAAAAACAAGATTTCATTTTTCTGGTTAAAACAATATTAACCCATTTTGAGAATTAACAAATCAAGTGATAAATACAATTTTTATCCACTTATAATATAATACAAATTTATATTATCTTGTTAATTCTACACGTGAGAAAGAAATATAAACCAATTTTATAAATCTTTGCGTTTTTATATATTTTAAAAAATTATCTAGCATGCGATATCCTACAAATCCATGCAAACTAATAAATATATAAAACAACCACGCATACACAATAGTTTGGTAACATGCCCGAATTCTATGCGTTTTCCCCGCAAGCCACACAAGGAAAACAAGGTCAACTAAGGAATCCATAATCCAAAATACCCAATCGGGTGTGCTCCCACCGAAGCCGGCATCTCCAAAGGGCAATCCGGATTCCACGTTGCCGAGACATCAACGATGTGATTCCCGTTGGTTTATTACATACAACATCAACTTCTATACTATTTTACGAATACATAGAAGAAGAAATGGCATGCAAGCCACAATCATATGCTACTAATACAAGTACAAATGATTAAATAAACCGCATGCAAGCCGCACCAAATAATAATTATAACAATTACAACAATACGGCACGCAGACCACCAAAACCAAATAAACCAACCACCACATCACATAGGTCTAAAGGGCATCTAGTTACCGAACCACAATAAAACACAACCAAAGAAAAACCATGGTGTGCCACAAAACCATGTCAATTATATTTTGATCCAGATTGCCAATAAAACACTAAAGGCAAAAATGGCAATCCTTGTACATATGCATTAATAATTTTAATACACCTTTAAAATTACATATTCCTATATACACCTATAAATATATATATTTTTATGCACTTCATGCCAAAGCCATACAAAATATATAAATTCAAGGAATCAAAATATAGTGGGGAAAACTAGATCCAAGACTAGTCCAACCAACAAATCCGGAATTTAAATATAATTTTAAAACATGTTTCAAAAACAGTTTCTAGCCCAAAATGGGAAAGGCACGGGCGTACCCTCTAAGGGTATGGGCGTGCCCGTCCACTTCTAGTTTACAGTTTAAAAGTTTATGCCTTAAAACAATTCTGCCGGCACGGCCCGTACGCCCACTGGTACGGCCGTGCCCAGCCGTCGGCACGCCCGTACCCCAAGAGGTACGGCCGTGCCCGGTCACCAGAGAACCAGATTTTGACAGAAAACGTAAAATTCCGGTATCAATCCAAAACTGCAAAGCCATGTTAGAGATGGCTTTGATACCACCGTTGGGTTTTGGTGGCATCTAGAAAACGCAGCGGAAACAACAACGAGTATAAAACAATTTCATTTTATGCCACCAACACACCACCCAATGGACCATACTATAGACAATGACAAAGCAACTAAAAGAAAGAAACAAGTAGAAGAAATTATACCATACAAGTTCTTCAACTTCCTTATTATTGCTGATTGAAACGAAATGGACTTAAAAATAAAAGATGTATTCCTCTATCGGTATCCACACCATGTTTGGTTTGATCCCACTTGCTAGAGTGCTTGTATGCCAACAAGAACACCACCACTAAAGAAGAAACATCACTTGAAGATTATGAGTGCCTTAGCTTCCTTCCAAATGTGTTTGGAGAGAGTATGAACTAACATGCAAGTTACAAGTTCATGGGTTGATAACATGTATCTATATTAATCAAGATTTGCTAACCCAACATACTAGACTTCTAGAACAATATATAGACCCATTCCAACAGCCTAAAAACGTCCATAATAAGTCTAGCATGAATATAATAAGTCCACCATTAAACTAGCCTTAAAAGACTAGTTAATTAGGCTGTTACGGCGTGAGGCATGGCCGTACCAAATAAAGCACGGACGTGACAGCCCAAAAAGCACGCCCCAAGTCACATATGTCTTGGGCCCGTACCCTGACCATAAGCACGACCGTACCAACAAGAAGCACCGCCGTGCTTTGCACAACACGGCCGTATCAACAAGAAGTACAACCATGCATAGCACTACCCAAACCATTTTTGGCGTTTTTCTCTCTCTTGTTCAAAGGTGTTGTCGAAATCAATGCTTGGCGTGTGACCCAATAGGCCTATGCCTCATCGGCAGTGATACCAACTCGTGTGTGTTAGTGGGCATTTTCCAACTAAAACAATTGTCAGTACCACGTGGGTCTTCAAGAACAAGGACTCTGATGGAGTTGTAATAAGCAACAAGGCTCGCCTTGTAGCTAAAGGATACAATCAACATGAAGGGATTAACTATGATGAAACCTTCGCTTATGTTGCCCGCTGTAACATCCTCAGAAAGGGCCTAGACGCATGCTGACGTGGTACGTGTAATAAATTAATAAATTGAATAAAATATATATATTTGTAGATATCAAAGAAAAATAACTAAAATAGATATTTAAATGAGTAACTAAATATTGATAAAAATATAAAAGAATAAAAGAATATTAAATGATTTAGAACGAGGTTTCTAAAAATATCCCCGTTAGTTAAAACGGGTACTCATGCGTTAAGTTGTAAGTTGAAAAGGGGAACAAGATACACACTTGTGGAAAATATTAATCCACAAGTAGGCTTCTATGTGTATACTCACGTATACAGACATATGAAACAAACTCAAGCTTACACTACTTCTTTCTTGGAGCTCTTAGCTTAGATATTCAAAGGAGATTGTCAATCAAGAAGAAATCTATTGCAATTCAAGTTTGAATCTAATCTTCAATATGTTTCTAATAATCTACCCATCTGATTCTTGAAAGTTCCTAATCATCTAGCATTTTCTTCAAGTTTTCTAGTTTTAGGTATTTGGGTGAAAATCACCAATTGAGGCCAATAAATGGAATTAATGTTACCAATTGATTTCTATGTTGATATTAGGATCACAGAAGTTAGTTTTGTTAATTAAAGGTTTTATATTGATTGATTTTTAAGATTAAAGACCAAATGGGTCAAAAGTAGGATTTTGGTCCTAAACTCTGATTGTGTTGTTAAATGATGTAAAAAGGTGTCTTTAGGTTGCATTTCATGTGTTAGTTCATATGTGAAAGGAAGAAATTGACTGGAAAACGAATTGGTAATGTTTTGGTTAGCTTTGGCTGGAAAACAGCAGGTTCTGGTCGAACCTGCTGCTGCAAATGCAAAGGCACGGGCGTGCCTCTCAAGAACAGACCGTGACCAAGGGCGTACCCATGGGGGCACGGGCGTACCTCCAAAAGGTATGGGCGTGCCTAACCCTAGAGGGTCTGGGGTGGTGCCTGCAGTCACGGGGCGTACCTGAGTATCAGGTACGGGGCGTGCTTGCCCAAATCCGGGGCGAGCTTGCTCAAATCCGTGCCATGGCTCGCCAGGCATGGGCGTGCCGTGGCAAGGTACGGTCGTACCCTACTTCTGGCATATTCTGTTTTAAGTGTTAAATTTTATATATTGTTTTGTTTGGTGTACCAGTTGATCAAGGATCACCTGTGACTTAGTGCTTAGCTGTTATACCTCAACAGGTGAGTAATAGTTAACTCGAGCATTATATTAATAGTATTAAAAGATGTTTTAGTATGTAACAATCTATGAAATTGTAGATATGCATGTTTAGAGGTTTCATAAACCATTTGAGTAATTCATATGATATGTATGCATGTTTAACGACCAGAGTAGGTCACTATTGATATATAAGGGCCGGAGTAAGCCATTTGTGTTTGTGCTAAGGCCGGAATAGGACATTGTTTGAGTGCCGGTACTACTTTGTAGAGATTGGGGCGAGATTATCTGGGTCTTGAGTTGGGGCCTTTTGTCGCCAGCTAGGATGTGCGGAGATTCGACGATCACGAATCATGGTTCTTACTAAACCACTACCCCTCGATACTAGCTCGAGGATCTTAGTTCCCACTGATCCAAAATGGGATATGTTCCCAATAATGCAATGGTGGACCGCTACCCGCTTCTCCACCGGCGCGGTGGAAGTATGGGTTTCCCTAGTGAGGATAGTTGAGTTGGGCTTATAACCCTACAAGACATGATGCCTGCTGACAACCGGTGCTTCACCATGTGTTAGATAGACTTGAATGAAGTTATATGATTCATGAAATGTGTTTTAATACTCTTAATATACTGCTTCTGCTTTAATTGTTATTCACTAGTTATTTATAGGTAACCCTCTCATGTACATTCCATATGCAGGTAAATAGATTGAAGGTGAGTACGGGTACCTGCAATGATGTCATGATAGGGTTTGGGGAACACTTTGTAAAGACAATGTTATGTAATATTTAGAGTAATGGTCGAACGAGTTGGTAACGCTTGGTGTGTTGTTAAACAAAATACTTTTATAATACAACTTATACTTATATAAGTTGTATAATATGAATTAAATATTTAGCTTCCGCATGTGTTTTTAATAAAAAAATATACTCTGAAATTTGAGAACCGGCGTTACAAGTTGGTATCAGAGCCTTAGTTTGAGTGAATTGAGTACTATAAATAGTATTCAGTCTCAAACTCGGGTTCATACTCGACCATTACTATGTGTTCCCAGGGTGGTATTGCGTGTGCTGAGTGTTTTGTATGTTTCATGCTATGTGATAAGAAAGTATAAGATAAGATAAGAGTTATATATATGAAGTATGCTATAGATTTTTATTTTGAAAGTGTATAGAAGTCTAACTCATTATGGAAGGATCTTCTGTTGATAAGGATGCTTATATCCTTAAATTAGAGGCTCAGCTTAAACAAGCCAACGAGTGCGAGTCTACCAGATTGGGCAAAGAAACTCACAGGCCCACAAAGTTTAAGACTTTCCTAAACTGCCAGCCTCCTACTTTCACTTGACCAGCCAACGATCCATCAGCAGTTGAGACTTGGATCAGGGAAATGCAAAATACCTTTGTGTCTAGCGAATGCGATGAAGACAAGAAGGTAAACTTTGCCAAACGCATGTTTAGAGGTCGTGCATTGGCCTGGTGGGATACGGTGATTGCTATCACTCCACCAGCCACACTGGAGGCTATGACCTGGGAAGGGTTCAAGGAAAAGGTTCGAGGAAAGTATTGCTCTGACTACGATATGATGAGGATAGACAATGAATTCAGGGCACTTCAAAAGGGTGACAAGCCTTTGGATGATCTAATCTCCAAATTTACCGACAAAATGAGGTTTTTCACTCACCTATTGCCCAATGAAGGCAAAGATCACACACTTTGCCAATACTTTGCCTTTGGAATATCGATCAGCTGTGAGATCTGCAGCAACTCTGGATGAAGCATTTAACAATGCTAGAACTACTGATGACGATTATACACAGAGGGCTAGATCTCATCAGCAACATCAGCAATCTGGGGAGGCAAAAGAAAGTTTGATCAGCAGTCGAGCAAAAAAGGAGATGAGAGTGGTTTTGGTGGAAAATCGCGTGGTAATACGTCCTAGAAGTCGGAAGACCGGGATTCGAGGTGTGCAAAATGTGGGAAGTAGGGGCATCAATTTAATGAATGCAGGTACAAGGAAAAAGTGTTACAGGTGTCATAAACCTAGGCACCAAATTGCAGTATTCCCAACATGGCTAGCCACGGGTGCTGGGGGTTCTTCGGCAGCTACGGCTCCGAAACCGGGAGGCGCTCCTCGTGCACCAGGGAGAGCGTTCCAAATGATGGCTGAGGAAGCCAAGGATGCAGGTGATGAGATTACAGACACTTATCTCATTAATAATATTCATGCATGCATTTTGATTGATTCGGGATCTACATACTCCTTTATCTCTATGTCTTATCGTGAAAAGCTACAACTGCCTGTTTCTCTGTTATCTGATCCTATTAAAGTTGAGGTAGCCGATGGTAAGGTAGTAAATGTTACTGAAAAAGTTCCAACAACAATTTTGTATGTTGACGGGAATAGTTTCACTATTTCCTTTCTTGGGATGCCGATAGCGGGTTTTGATGCTGTTATCGGTATGGATTGGCTCAGTAGTCGAGATGCTGAGATCTTGTGTTCCAAGAAGCTAATCAGATTCCCTTTATCTGATGGTTCGTTTGCTATAGCTCGAGGGGAGAAGAGGGAGTCTGCCATTCTTGTGATTTCTATGATTAAAGCTCAGAAATTGATTTCAAAAGATTGTATCTCCTACTTTGAATATGTGATTAATGCTGAGATAGGAGCAAATACTGTTGATGATATGAGGGTTGTCTCTGAATACCCTGATGTCTTTCCTGATGACTTACCGGGTTTGCCTCCCATCAGGAATGTGGAATACCGGATTGATCTTGTTCATGGAGCTACACCTGTAGCAAAATCTCCCTATCGTCTCTCTCCATCTGAAATCCGGGAGATGATGTCCCAAATCCAGGAACTACTTGATAAAGGCTTTATTCGCCCTAGTGCCTTACCATGGGGAGCTCCTGTTCTGTTTGATAAGAAGAAGGATGGGACTCTCAAAATGTGTATTGATTACAGAGAGCTTAACAAGCGAACTATAAAGAACAAATATCCGTTACCTCGCATAGATGATCTGTTTGATCAATTGCAAGGTTCCACATGCTTTTCAAAGATTGATTTACGTTCTGGCTATCATCAAGTCGGAGTTCGGGAAGATGATATCAGAAAGACTACATTCAAAATATGATATGGGCACTACGAATTCTTGGTTATGCCATTCGGCTTAACCAATGCTCCTGCTATCTTTATGGATATGATGAATCGTGTATGTCGCCCTTTTCTTGATAAATTTGTGATCGTGTTCATTGATGATATTCTCATCTATTCTAAATCCGAGTTCGGACACAAGCAACACCTTCGTCTTATTCTGGGGACACTTAAGCGGGAACAACTCTACGCAAAGCCATCTAAATGTGAGTTCTGGCTTAAGGAGGTCCATTTCTTGGGACATGTTATATGCAAGGAAGGTGTTAAAGTTGATCCTGTGAAGATTGAAGCTATGATGAACTGGGAGACTCCTCAGAATCCTTCTGAGATAAAGAGTTTCTTAGGTCTTGCTGGATACTACAGACGTTTTATCCAGAATTTTTCTAAACTTGCTGCTCCATTGACCAAATTGACCCGCAAAGATATTGCATATGTATGGAGTGAAGATCAGGAGAAAGCATTCCAGACTCTGAAGCAATTGTTATGCCAAGCACATTTTCTAACCTTGCCTAATGGGTCTGAAGACTTTATTTTCTATTGTGATGCTTCATATGCAGGTCTAGGTTGTGTTTTGATGCAACGAGACAAGGTGATTGCATATGCTTCTCGTCAATTGAAGACACACGAGAAGAATTATCTTACACATGATTTGGAGCTTGCATCTGTGGTATTTGGTTTGAAGATATGGCATCATTACCTGTATGGCACCAAATGTATTGTATGCACAAATTAGAAGAGTCTGCAGTATGTGTTCATGCAGAAAGAGCTAAACATGAGACAAAGACGTTGGTTCGAGTTGATCAAGGATTATGATTGTGAGATTAAGTATCGTCCGGGCAAGGCGAACGTAGTAGCTGATGCACTGAGTCGAAATACCTCTCCTGCAACGGCTAAATTCATGAAGATGACTGTTGAATCTAATATCATTGCTTAGTTGAAAGTAGCACAACAAGAAGCATTGCAATTAAACAACTTGAAAGCTAAGACAATGATTAAGATATTAAATCAATTGGGAGAAGACAGTCGGGGTCTGAAGACATTTCAATCCCGAATCTGGGTACCGAGTCTTGGTGGCAATTGGGAGACAATCTTATACGAGGCACACAAATCTACATTGTCTATTCATCCCGGAAGCACGAAAATGTATCAAGACTTGAAGTCTTTGTATTGGTGACCTACATTGAAGTGTGAAATAGCTTCATATGTAGAAAAATGCCAAGTCTGCGCACAAGTTAAAACTGAACACCAAAAGCCCTATGGTAATCTACAACAACTAGACATCCCGGAGTGGAAATGGGATCACATTACCATGGACTTTGTCACTAAGCTACCCCAAACTGCAAAGGGGCATGATATGATTTGGGTTGTAGTTGATCGCCTTACGAAGAGTGCACATTTGTTCGCGACTAATGAGTCTACACCTATGAATCGTTTGGCTCAATTGTACATCAATGAGGTGATGTCACGACATGACATACCTCTATCTATTGTTTCTGATCGAGATTCACGGTTCACATCAAACTTTTGGCATAGTCTTCAACGTGAACTTGGTACGCGGGTGAATCTTAGCACAACATATCATCCCCAGGCCGACGGACAGTCCGAAAGGACTATTCAAACTCTTGAAGATATGCTGAGAGCTTGTATTCTTGAATTTGGTGGTTCTTGGGATTCACATCTTCCCTTGATTGAATTTTCCTATAACAACTCCTATCATTCGAGTATAGGCATGCCACCATATGAGATGCTATACGGTAGGCGATGTTGTACACCTACATGTTGGTTAGAACCTGGCGAAAAGCAATACGCATGTCCTGACATTGTGCAGATGACAGCTGATAAAGTCAAGATGGCACGTGAAAATCAGAAAGCTGCGCGAGACAGGCAAAAGATGTACGCGGATCCAAAACGGAGGCCCATTACTTTTGAAGTAGGTGACCAGGTTTTCTTGAAGGTTTCACCTTGGAAAAGGGTGATTCGATTTGGTCGTAACGGTAAGTTAAGCCCGAGATATATTGGTCCATTTAAAATTCTACAACGGGTCAATGAACAGACAGTATCACTTGAACTTCCTCGAGAGCTATCTGGTATTCATAACACATTTAATGTATGTTATTTGAGGAAGTGCAAGGTTGATGATGATCAGATTCTACCTCTACAAGAGTTGAAAGCTGATTCAGCTAAACGCCTTGTGGAGGAACCTGTTGAGATTTTGGAATCCAAAATCAAGAAGCTGCGTAAAAAGATGAACAAGTTAGTGCTCGTCAAGTGGAAGCATAATGTGGGTCCTAACTTGACATGGGAGACTGAGGATGAGATGAAAGCACGCTACCGGACTTGTTCATTGCTGAGCAGATTCCGAGGACGGAATCTTCTTAAGGGGGTAGATTTGTAACATCCTCAGAAAGGGCCTAGACGCATGCTGACGTGGTACGTGTAATAAATTAATAAATTAAATAAAATATATATATTTGTAGATATCAAAGAAAAATAACTAAAATAGTTATTTAAATGAGTAAATAAAATATTGATAAAAATATAAAAGAATAAAAGAATATTAAATGATTTAGAACGAGGTTTCTAAAAATATCCCTGTTAGCTAAAACGGGTACTCGTGCGTTATGTTGAAAGTTGAAAAGGGGAACAAGATACCCACATGTGGATAATATTAATCCATAAGTAGGCTTCTATCTGTATACTCACGTATACAAACATATGCAAAAAACTCAAACTTACACTTCTTCTTTATTGGTGCTGTTAGCTTGGATATTCAAAGGAGATTGTCAATCAAGAAAAAATTTGTTGCAATTCAAGTTTGAATCTAATCTTCAATCTGTTTCTAATCATCTGCCCATCTCATTCTTGTAAGTTCCTAATCATCTAGCATGTTCTTCAAGTTTTCTAGTTTTGGGTATTTGGGTGAAAATCACCAATTAAAGCCAATAAATGGAATTAATGTTACCAATTGATTTCTATGTTGATATTAGGATCACAGAAGTTAGTTTTGTTAATTAAAGGTTTCATATTGATTGATTTTGAAGATTAAAGACCAAATGGGTCAAAAGTAGGATTTTGGTCCTAAACTTTGATTGTGTTGTTAAATGATGTAATATGGTGTCATTAGGTTGTATTTCATGTTTTAGTTCATATGTGAAAGGAAGAAATTGACTAGAAAACGAATTGGTAATGTCTTGGTTAGCTTTGGCTGGAAAACACCAGGTTCTAGTCGAACCTGCTGCTGCAAATGGAAAGGCACGGGGGTGCCTCTCAAGAACAGACCGTGACCAAGGGCGTACCCATGGGGGCACGGGCGTAACTCCAAAAGGTACGGGAGTTCCTAACCCTAGAGGGTCCGGGGTGGTGCCTGCAATGACGGGGCGTACCTGAGTATCAGGTACGGGGCGTGCTTGCCCGAATCCGGGGCGTGCCTCGCTAGGCACAGGCGAGCCTTGGCAAGGTATGAACGTACCCTACTTGTGGCAGATTCTATTTTAAGTGTTAAATTGTATATATTTATTTGTTTAGGTGTACGAGTTGATCAAGGAACACCTGTGACTTAGTGCCTACCTGTAATAGTTCAACACGTGAGTATCAGTTAACTCGAGCATGATATGAATAGTATTAAAAGATGTTTTTGTATGTTACAATCCATGAAATTGTAGATATGCATGTTTAGAGGTTTCATAAACCATTTGTGTAATTCATATGATATGTATGCATGTTTAAAGACCAGAGTAGGTCACTACTGATATGTAAGGGCCGGTGTAGGCCATTTGGGTTTGTGCTAAGGCCGGAATAGGCCATTGTTTGAGTGCCGGTACTACTTTGTAGAGATTGGGGCCAGATTATCTGGGTCTTGAGTTGGGGCCTTGTGTTGCCAGCTAGGATGTGCGGAGATTCGATGATCACGAATCATGGTACTTGCTAAACCGCCGCCCCTCGATACTAACTCGGGGCTCTCAGTTCCCACTGATCCCAAATGGGATATGTTCCCGATAATTTAATGGTGGACCGCTACCCGCTTCTCCACCGGCGCGGAGGAAGTATCTGTTTTCTCAGTGAGGATCATTGACCTGGAATTATAACCCTGCAAGACGTGTTTCCTGCTGACAACCGGTGCTTCACCATGTGTTAGGATAGACTTGAATGAAGTTATGTGATTCATGAAATGTGTTTTAATACTCTTAAGATACTACTTCTGCTTTAATTGTTATTCACTAGCTATTTATAGCTAACCCTGTCATGTACATTCCATATCCAGGTAATTAGATTGAAGGTGAGTACGGGTAGCTGCAAGGATGTCATGATAGGTTTTGGGGAACACTTTGTAAAGACAATGTTATGTAATAATTAGAGTAATGGTCAAACGAGTTGGTAACTCTTGGTGTGTTGTTAAACAGAATACTTTTATAATACAACTTATACTTATATAAGTTGTATAATATGAATTAAATATTTAGCTTCCGCATGTGTTTTTAATAAATAAAAAATATACTCTGAAATTTTAGAACCGGCGTTACACCCGCATAGAAGCTATTTGGGTATTTCTAGCTTATGTTGCCTATAGGGATTTCAAAGTTTACCAAATGGACATTAAGATGGCCTTTCTAAATGGAATCCTGAAGGAGGAAGTATAGTATCCCAACCAGAAGGATTTGTTGACCCTAAAAGACCCAACGATGTTTATATTCTTGACAAGGCTCTCTATGGACTAAAACAAGCTTCTCGAGAATGGTATGATGTCCTCTTAGCCTATGTGGTTAACGAAGGGTACTCCAAAGGAAGGATAGACACCACCTTGTTCACAATGAAGATCGGAGATGACTATATTTGGTCTAGATTTATGTAGACGATATTATCTTTGGTTCTACAATCCCGCAGTATAGTCTTGAGTTCACAAAACTAATGGAGAGCAATTTCAAAATGAGCATGATGGGGAGATGAATTTACTCCTTGGATTGCAAGTCAAACAAATATCAAATGGCACTTTCATAAATCAATCTAAGTACATCAATGATTTACTAAGAAAATATGAAATGTCCGAGTGCTCGTCCAAAGCCACCGCAATGTCCTCTAAAACCAAGTTATCTCCTAATCTTGACAAAAAGGTAGTTGACTTGAGAACTTATCAGGGTATGATTGGCTCTTTACTGTACTTAACGGATAGTAGACCAGATATCATGTTCTCTACATGTCTGTGTACCCGCTTTCAAGCAAACCCTAAAGCATTACATCTCCTTGCTATAAAGCGCATCTTAAAGTACCTGAAGGGAACTCCTGACCTTAGTCTGTGGTATCCCCGCGACTCGCCATTTGAATTGCTTGCGTACTCAGATTCATATTATACCGGATGCATGTTAGACCGAAAAAGAACATCGGGTAGTGCAAACTTCTTGGGAGATCGTTTAGTCTACTAGAGTTCAAAGAAATAGAACTGTGTGTCCACATCCACTGTAGAAGCTGAATTTGTGGCTACTACAAGTTGCTGCTCACAGAGTTAGTGGATGAGAATTCAACTGAGATACTTTGGTCTGAAATAATCTAAAATTCCCTTGTTGTGTGATTCTAAAAGTGCAATTTCTATTTCCTACAATCCAATACATTACTCCAAAACCAAGCAAATCGACATCAGGTATCACTTCTTAAAGGACAGTGTGGAGAAAGGTCTCATTGACTTATAGTACTTTCATACTGACAATCAGTTAGCTGAATTATTCACCAAACCACTAGATGATACACGGTTTAACTATATGTTGTCTAAGATCGGAATGTTGAATATGAAAATGTAATTCATAATCCCATTGTCCCTTCTCATTCTGATCTATTTTTGATTTATCAAACAGTATTACGCATGGTTGTGTTTATTGTGCAGAAATAAGGATGCTCCACTCTAAGGGGAGCGTTGTGGTTCACTGATCTACATGAATGCATTACTATGCATTCCTGTAGGGGGAGAAAATCATAAACCAGCTGTACTCAGAAAAACTGAAAAGCATCGCAGCTGTAGAACTCCAAATTATCTATCTGATCACTGGTCAAGGGGAAGCTCATTTTACTGTATCAAGAATAAAATAAACCAAAATACAATACAAAACAAAAATAGATCAAATCAAGAAAAACAAAGATCAAATTAGACAAGTGCAAATTTTGGGTTGGACCCGGCCCATAAAACAAGAATGGACTGACCTGGGTGAACCGAAGGTCGGATCACTCTATAAAAGAGTGTATTCGACTTTTTTTCTTCCCTACGTGTTCAAAAAGCACAAGAAAACAATTATTCATTTTTTTCATCCTTTCTTCTTCCTTCTTCAAAAAATCACCTCATGTGTGTGCATTTTACGACGATAATCGTGTTCTTCATCATCAACTCACAAAGGTAAACAAAATGATGATGTACAACAACAAACAATCATAGATTTGGATCTTCTTCTCTCCTGTTCTACTCTATTCTTCTCGAGTTTTGAGTTTTTGAACTCAAAAACACTTTAAATATTGGTTTTTGAAAACCAATCCTTGTCGTAATCATGTTTTGAGCAAATGCGAACAACCTAATGCATAAAAAAGACTCAAACATCGACTGAATTTGTGATTTTGAAAAAGGGTTTTGTGGTAGTTAGCGTACCATTAGAACAGTGTCAAATCTTGCTTTTTCTTGTTTCAATGTGGTCGTTTTGGTATAACACATGGAAAACAAGTGTTGTTGGTTGAATCCGAGTTGATTGGTACCAAATTTTAGTCGATAAACAAAATTCTTGAACATAATCTATTCTCTGTTTGAAAAACGCAAAGTGTTCTAAACTGTCCAACCTTTGAAGTTTGAATGATCTGACTTGCGGATGAGTTAGTCTATCCAACTTTCGGATGAATTAGTGTATCCGACCTTTGAATGAACAAATGAACAAAGTCTATCTGATTTTCACTTGAACACTTGATCCGACTCTCAGTTTTAAATAGTTTAAATGTGTTGATTGATCCAACTTTCGGATAACCAAGTTCATCCAACCTTCAGATGAATAAGTCCATCCGACTTTCGGATAAACTTAGTCTATCCGACTTTCACTTGAACAAGACTCCATCTGACTTTCACTTGAACACTTGATCCGACTCTCATTTGTAAATTGTTTAAATGATTAAGCGTTGATTAATGCGACTTTTGGATAAACAATTGTATCCGACTTTCAGATTACACAAATCTATGCGACATTTGAATGAAAAAGTCTATGCGACTTTCACTTGAACTAAACTTGATTTGATTTTCAACACTTATCAAAATTTTGAAATTTTCAAAGGGTTACTCTTCAAACCAAAAAGTCAAAATTCAATCACAAGTCAAAGTCAAAAGTCAACATTCACATGTGAAATCAAACACATTCATATATGAAAACAATCATTCTACTTTTTGCCATAACGGTATGACTGATGTGTATTCTCTGCTCGCTTCAGATGGCTACTAACCAACAAGCTCAACCTCTTCCTGAGGAGAGACTAGTACTTGCTGATGAACGTCTTAAAAATAGTAGCAACAACGTATACTTTGACCTTGAAGCCAACACCAAAATACCTCTCATAACAGATCTCATATGAGCCCACCCTCTATGCCAAGCCATAACCAAAACCCCAAAAACCTCTCCTACCCATGTGCCAGAAATCTACCTACAATAACTTTGCTATACCTTCGAGGAAGGAGTGACCCGCTAGGGAAACTAGTGCCTCCCTGGCAAAATTGAAAATGGCCGTGTGCCCCTATCAGTCAACAGACTCCGAAACCTACTAAATCTACCCGGAGCCACCCATTACTCTGGAGAAACCGAATTCGATGAAGCTCCAGGACTTGATGACTTGCTGGAGCTCATTCATGGGCTGGGTTATGATGGAGAGCTAACTTAGATACACCAGTTCAAGAGGACAAATCTTGTTCCTCTCTTGCAAACACTCGCAACCATCATCTTTAGAACCATTAGTGCTATCCATAGGGGAACAGACGGCGGCTCCTACTATTCTCTGCTATTGCTGTATGGTGTTGCATATCATATGCACTTGGACTATGCCACTATCATCTTTAAGGATATTGCCAGAATGGTCAATGAAAAGGCCATAACCAGACAGAAAGCTTTCATACCGTTCTAGCGGTTTCTTACGATAATGTTAATCAATGATCTAGAAAGCTACCGAACCATCCTTCGCGGACTGGATAATCCTCAAGTCCCCATACAACGCATCACCGGATTTCTAAGAATGAGTGACTTCCCTAATATTGTAACCATGCATGTGCCAACAGCTCTACTGTGCATGCTTGATCAGGAGAGCGAGGTAGTGAGGGAGTATATAAGGGAACATAGGATAGCTTCTATGGTGCACCAGAGCTGGTTGTGCCTGCCTTAGGAGCTGTAGAGCCTGGTGAGGGTCCTAGCAGACTAGGCGCTCGTGAGCACGAGGGTGCCTCGAGCAAGGTTGAGCATGAGAGAGAAAATATTACTGAGTAGGGTGGTGGAAGTGGTGAGGGTGGCGATAAACACGAGAGCGAGGGGGATCACACCGGATCTGCATTTGACCTGCTCAACATAAGTAACTCTGAGGCCTCCGTCAGCGACAAATCTAAGAGTAAGTCCTCTTCCGAAAGGACAAAAACTTAATCCGAAGCTACCTCCTTAGCGCCAGAACAACAAGCAATACTCGCTGAGTCAACTGGGACTCGGTAGATCTCAGAAGCATACGAAAACATCTATCAAAGCTTGTCAGAAATATCCGCAACTTTCAAGGGTGATGTGTTTGGTGAAGAAGGTGTGAGTAAGAGAGAAGGTGAGAAAGAAAAAGAAGAGGTGGAGGGATCCCCAGCCAAAAATAGTCGGGCAACCACATCTGCTACCAGTCTGGACACTATTCAGGCTGGTATTGAAACAGCCACCGGCATCCTACCAGTGCAAGCACAAATCCCCACCATGCACTCAGCCTTCACTCAAATGAGGGCCATTTCATTATACAGGGACATAGCACATACACAATCAACAACTTATTCAGAGTTCGCTGGCTTTGAAATCAGTGGACAGTCTCCCCCATCTACATCTACTCTTCACTCACCATCGAGTCTAGCACCTACTCGTCAAGGAATAAACATCTTTTCTAGTACACGGTCATCTATCGCGCATCTTAGTGATGTCGCAGGAACATTCGTAGCGGCATCCCCTAGCGGTGTGTCTCAAGGATCGAGTGGAAGTCCCACCAGTGCCACCACTATGCCAGCGCTGCGTGTGGGCCATAGGGTCGCTACAACTCATGTGCGAATTGGGCCTCTAAGTGAGTTCGGGGTTACATCTGAACTCAGGATCTATATAGATTCTAAGTTCTCCCGCCTCGAATCCGGTTTGAAATAATTTGTAACTACCTGCACCGACGCCCTCCAAACTGAAATAAACAACCTCAAAAGACCAAATCCAACACTTATCCAATAAATCACCCATTGTCTTTGAGAGAGAGATTACACGATCAATGTACTCAAGGACCTACTCCATGCCAAACTGAATAGTGTTGTTGAACCCACATCCAAACAATCAAATCTATTGGCAGCACTACAAACTGAAAAAGCATAAGGCAAAAGGCAAGTAACAGAGGTAGAGGAGGAAGAGGAGAAACCCTTGATCAACATAAGAAGGGTTTTACAACCGTCAATCGGGAGCTGCTTGACATCTTTCCCTACCGCAAGGGCAGTTCAATATTACACCGATAGATCTAATAAGTCAGCAGCAACCGCAACAACCTGAACAACAAGAAAGTGAGTGGCCGATACCTGAAATGTATCATGGAGGACCTAAACCATTGGCCACTCATGAAAGAGTTATTACAGAAAGGCCAACAATTGAAAACATCATGCCTAGAGAAGTGCTTGCATAGTCCCAACCTTGCTGGCCAACCCAGTGGTTAGGGACCCCTTTTCTTGAAGAAAGGATTCCCCAAATCTACATGGAGCAGCTCAGGGAGGTTGATGATATGTACATGCTTAACTCTACCGAGCACGAAAAGTGTGTAAGATTTGCTGCCACATTTCATGCAAGTCCAAAGGAACAGGTGGCTTCCAAGTTCCCTATTGCCAAGATTGATCTAGTATACATGTGCAACTTCCTCAACTACTCAATGGTTCATTTCCATGTTACAAGAGCATATGGGAAGAGGTATATGTTTCATGCGGTCGAATGGAGGCATTTAAACTTGGGAGACATCACACACCTCAAGGATGAGCTGGCTGCAAAACTGGTAAAAGCAGAAAGGAACAAAGGGGGCTGGTAGTTGTAAGGGAGTTCATGAGAAAGAAAATACTCCTGAGTCGTACTCATGATCTCATATTGGGTGCTGAGGCTGATCTTGCAAAGATAAACGTTTTAAAGCCTAACAAACACTTCTCTAAACATGATAAATACCGAAAATATGTGATCATTGAGGAGCATGATGAAGACTACGAAGGTGCCGATGCGTTCATAATGTCTACTCTTAATGGTGGCAAAGCCTTCATCAGAGTCTCAAAACTAAATGCATATTCTGACGGTACTCTCCAACGATGCATTTCAAAGTACCGCAGAACCTGCTACTGAAACAAACATGTGCAAGAACAAGACTTGCTAGTGAAAATGACAAGGGTTGCTGACTTGTTAGAAGAAAAGGTTTAGGAAAGGAAGACCATTAGAAGTTGGGAAAGACTTCTTGGTGAAAGTAGCAAATGATACATCCCTACTTAGCACAAGGCTACAAAAGGGGGAGAATGTTAGTCAAATATAATTTTGTAGGCCTTGTGTTCTTTTGTATTAATTATGTAATGTTACTAAACTAGTTAAGTGTATTGGGCTTTGCCCACAAGTGTAATGTTAGCTAGTTTAGTTATGGAAGCCCGTGAGGCTTTAGGCCCATGAGGCATCGTCTTTATATACCTTGGAAACTAGGCTTGCAAGGTAACCTTTGCTATTGTAATTTCTACAGCTTGTAACTCACGTTGACAGCAATATCAACTTATCTTCAAGCTAAAGCAAAGTTTTCATACTTGTGTTCTTGTTTGGTTCTTCATCTTTCTTACAAGTATCTTCAAAGTTAACTCATCTATTATCGCATCTTTGGATTTTCACCTTTCGCATGTGATTATTAGATGTTTTGGACCTAAATCTAGGAGTTTCAATCTGCTAAAAGAAACTAAATAGTTGATTCAGGTGAATGGGGTTAACATTGATTTTACTTGAGTTGTATTCACTAACAATATGGACAAGATCACCCAAGGAACAAACAAGAAGTCTACTAGAAACCAAGTTCGTACATAAGGTTTCTAAGTTTGATAATCCAAGAAGCTATTGTGCTAATAAGTATGCACTTCTACTTGTAACTCTTGGAGTTATACCTGTTCCATCCTTGAAAGAAAATATCTTCCACCACACTACTCCAAATAGAGGTGCCCCAATCATTGCTCAAATACAAGAGCTCATTGATGTTGTCAATGAAAACAATGGTGTTGATAAGAATAATGAGAATGGTAATAATGATAACAATGATGGTGATGATGATGATGATAATGATAATGACAATGCTGGAGTTGCTGGAATAAGTGGTAATCTTGGTGAACAAATTGTTGATGATATTGGTACTCAAGGTATAGATCCCTATTTCCCACAATCCAAAGAGGATACATACTATGTAATCCCAACATGTGTAAGCTCATCCTCGTCTCCTATTCAAGCACAAATCTGTAAGCCAAGCTCTAGTGAACTCCCAAAAGTTCCTAGTTCTACTCCCCTGCAAACATTCACTCGAAGGTCTAAAAGGGTAGTGCAATCTTCACTGCTCCAAGAGGATGTAACACCTACACCTCAGACCTCAATCCCACAATCTACCTCTTATTTTGAGTGGGAGAATGTGGAGATTGACTATGAACCCTTTTCCTTAGTAGGTGTAGTCTCACAACAGATAGCATCTGTAAATATGGGAAGCCTATATTCTGATTCATCCTCCCAATAGGGTGCAATCATTGAAAGACATACCTCTTCCCAAGGTCACACTGTGTCTAGACCAATTTTGAGTTAACCTAGTCCCTCTACATCCTCACAACAGGATTTAGTTGTAACAAGGGATACCCCATTAAGTGAATCCTACACTTTAACCACATTCTTTTCACCATCTTCTGATTCAATTCTTACACATGTTGCACAATCTATCAATGTTGATGGTATAAGCCAATCACCAATATAGGATTTCTTTTCTGATCCCAATGATTTTAAAGTTATCCACCAAACCTTACATAAGGGACCTACTAACTTACCCATTATTGTGTCATTACCTCAAACATCTTCTATCCCAACTCCACCTTACCAAACAGAAACCATAATCCAAATCCTTCAAACCCTTCTAAGCCTAAACCAAAAACTTGACTCTTTTATTTCTAACTTCCAAAACATCCAAGCCCAAATAGAAA
Organism: Dittrichia graveolens; assembly: GCA_038502395.1. NCBI lineage: Eukaryota > Viridiplantae > Streptophyta > Magnoliopsida > Asterales > Asteraceae > Dittrichia > Dittrichia graveolens. The sequence continues at coordinate 31,245,610 of JARJIL010000009.1, forward strand.
CTCAACTGTCTATTCTAACCAAAGGCATTGAGTCACTTAAACCCACCCAAACTCAAACATAAACCAACTACCAAGCCACCCTAAACCAACTCCTACCCAAAATTGATCAACTCCTTTCTAAACCTCAACCAACTCCTCAAACACAACCTGCCATACCTCATTCTTTTCTCCATTCTCTCAACCAAACCATATCTAACCTTTTAACTAACCTCTACAAATGTAAGCCTATCCCTCCTACCATTTTTGTTAATATACCTCAGGAAATGACCTTGCTACATCAAATTCTATCCTCCCTCCATTGCCAGCTTAAAACCATTACTCAAATGGACCATTACCACTTCATCAAATTGTGTCAAGAATTTCTCACAGTGAGAAAAGAGATCTTAAATGCTCTTAAAGCCCAAACCTCTTTCAGACCTACCACTCAACCCTCCTTCAAACCCTAATCCCAAACTCAACCCTCCATTATGCCCTAAACCTAAACTAAACCTTCCACTCTTAACCCCATTCCCTCTACTTCTAGACCTACACCTCAACCCATTCCCTAACCTTCTAGGCCTACACCTCAACCTTCTACTTCTAGACCACCCACTCAAACTCCCACTCTCACCCAACCTAAACCAACCCGTGCACCATATGCTCTCATTAAACAATCCAAACCACTTACAATCTCTACTCCCTTATTTGATGATTCCAAAAAGAGGGAGAAAGATGCAAAATTAATAAATGAGATGTATGAAGCATGTCTAGCCAATATTATCAAGAAGGAGGCTGCTAAGAAGGCTCCAACCCCTAAGAGCCAAGAAAGTAGCAACACTAGCGACTATCAACAAACTGTTTGATGAGACAAGCTCTAAAGCTGAGGGGGAGTCTAAAAGGAAGAAACCGATGATAAGGAAGGCTCTAGTAAGGAAAGCCAAATCAACAACTAGGTGCAAATCTCCCATTAGTGTACACTTAATGATGATCAATCTACACTTAATCATCTCCTCATAAGACAAAAGGAGAAAATAAGTGTTCCATCAGTCCAAGCTCCTCAAATCCAAAGAAAAAAACCTCCTTCCACCTCTACTCCTAAAGATAAAGGAAAGAAATTAAAGGATGTTGAGTAAGTGAAAGAAAAAGAAAGACAAAGGGCTGAACTACAAAGAAAAGTTGTAGAGGAGAATGAAATGATTCAGATGGCCAGTGTTTTGAATCTTACTCTTGAAGAAATCTTACAACCAAAAGAATTGGCCATTTCCACATAAAAGGAACAACATACTATGTAAGTTAGAAAATCTAGAGAAGTATCAGAAGCTGAGCTAAACAAAGTCAAAACTCCTGCTGAAGCCATTCAAACCCTGAAAAATAAAGACTTATCTAATCCTTTCCCAAGTAACCCCCTTAGGAAGAGTACATACTTAAAGGATCATGAAAGGATCACAAAGAGAGTAGACCCTAACACTATCTGCAAACTAAACATCTATTTCAAGGAAGGGGAGTCCTAACTCAAGCTCTACAAGAAAAATGATTCTACAAGCTCATAAACCATGACCTATGAAATATGCCATCTTTTTTGTTTTGCAAAGATGATTGAGATACTATATCTTCTATACAAGTCTGGGAACAAGAAACTGAAAAGTAACTTCATAAGAAAACTTCAACTCTGGATTGCTCTCTCTATGAATAGAGGATTGTTGTCTAGTGATGATTATCAAAGACATGTACAAAAAATTGAATAGTTGCACAAAAGAGGATCAAAACCTTTTGTTCCATTTGAAATAAGATAACAACAAGACACATCCTCACATCTCACCCTTAAGAGGAAACATGACGATCATGACCACGATTGCAATGAGGGAGAGAAACGGAGACAATTGTATATCACACAAAGAGCAAGTGGGTCTAGTGTTGCTACTGTTCAACAAATTGAGTTTTCAACTGAAAAAGGTCAACAATAAAAAGGGGGCAGTCAGACTGAAGAAGGGGAGTTACTTGAAAATGTGGATGTTCAAGCATCAGGGGTTGAAAAGCCCAAAGTGCTGGTATTTGAGGAGGAGGAAAGTTTCTCACAGAAAAAGGACAACAAAATTTTGATGCAACTGACAAATCATGAGCTACTAGAAATATTTCCTCCTAAAGAAGGCCAGTTCAACATTGGGCTTAAGGATCTGATCGTTCGGAAGAAAGAAAGAGAAAGTGTTAATATTAGAAAAATGTAGAAAAGCCTATTATATAGGTGTGGCCTATAAATAGGCCTTAGGCCCCTTTGGCCTTGAAACACTTTTGACATTAAGGCAATATCCATATTCAAAGCAAAAGGTGTAGTGTGTGTTTCTCTCAAATATCATCTTCTCTCTACACTAATACTAGAAGGTTCTTCACGAGATTAAGCTTTCAATTGGTATCAGAGCCAAACTTGATCTAAGTTTGCTCGTGATTGGGTGAATCGACGAAGAACAAGCAGAATCGAAGAAGTTACTGTTCAGACTTCGAAGTAATGAAGGTTTGAGTGTGTTTTGTGTTGAATTTGATCCCATTCATCTCTAAATCAATTCTGAGTTTGAAAACAATCTGATATGATTTGATTTGGATCATAATGGATTGAGTTTTTGAAGTTGTTCATGGAAACATCTATGGTTTTTGCTTCAAAAGTTCATCATATTACATGAGGATGATGGAATCATTGGGATATTATTGATCAACAGTGAATTGTGAGTAGAAGGATGTATAGTTCGAGTGGTTGTTCATTGATCTTGATAAGGATTACAAATTTCAGTTAAGAACACATGAAGATCATCAAGAACAGCCTAGATCTGAGTTTTTGATCCATTTGGACTCACATTTCGAAGGTTTTGGTGATTTACTGTTGATTTCGAGCGGGTTAGTTACTCATTAGAAGACTTCGAGTTTGGCAATTGAAAACAGATCCCTAAAAATCCGGAATCTGTTTCTCATAGCACACTTCGAGCGTATCTATTCTCAAATTTGTAGGTAGCACATCTCGAATTCGAAGCCTTAACACTTCGAGTTCGAAACCAATACCACAAGTTCCAAGTTCGAAATACAATCTAGACACCTTCGAGCAGAGTCAAACCCTTAAGTTCACTTCGAGTTCGAAATCCTCTAACACTTAGACTTCGAGCGAGTCCATTCGTTTCACAAATCCACTTCGAATTCAAAACTCATTAACTTCGAGCGTGTTATCCATTATAAACACATTTCGAAAACCTAAATCCACTTCGAAGTTTTTTTTAACCTCATTTCGCATTCGAACATCATTTGTTTGAATCATCTTTGAATTGTTCCTTCGAATTCCAAATACAACCATTCCATTCGAAGTCAACTGAAAAGATCACTTCAAATTCAAAACAACTTCAAACCAATACTTCCAAAATCACAACTATTCACTTCGAAGTGAAGTCACTTCAAATTAATATTTTCGAATTCATTCCTTCTTCAAAGTCAAATCATACTTCGAAAAAACCGACTTCGAACCACAATCACCAACTTTTTCAAGTTAACGATCATTACCAAACTTTCAAGTATTTGAAAAAAAATGTCAAGTTCCAACGAGATTCTAGCCATTTGCACAGACTTGAGACCCCCTGTTCTCTTCCGCAATGATTACCTAGTATGGAAAGGGAGGTTTACGGACTTTCTAGAACACAATGAGGTATATGGAGAGATGATGATTGATTCTATTCTCAATGGAGATAAGAAATTTTACAGAATCATCAACGCATAAACAGATAACAACCCTCCAATGCCTGGAGTGGCAAGAGAGAAAACACCAGATGAATTAACTGTTGTTGAGAAAGAAAGAAAGAAAGCAGATAGGCTTGCTAAGTATTATCTGAAACAAGCTTATCCTTTGAAATTTAATTGAAAGTGGATAGCTTAGCAACAGCCAAAGAAATATGGGATGAAATCAAGAGACAACTCCAAGGGACTGAGCAAGGAGAGCATATAAAACGAACACAACTTGTGAACATGTTTCACGAATTCACTGCTAAAGATAACGAACTATTGATTGATACATGCAGTCGTTTCAGCAAGCTCTAAATTGAGATAAGAACCAACAAAGTTGAGAGAACTAATCTTGATATCAACTGTGCATTCTTGAGAGCTCTTGGTCTGGAATGGAAGGAGCACGTGAAGCTTTACAAGCATATCAATCGAAACCTCACGATGGTCACATATCACAACATCTTTGAGGACCTCCAACAATATCAGGATGAGGTCTCAAAGTATGCTCCTAGAATGTCTACTGATCCCTTAGCTCTTGTAGCTGCTGAACCATCACCCCGTGAATCCTCCAGAACTGAAAAATACAAACAAGTGGCCCTATCTGACTCAGAATCTGATGAGTCAGATGGTACAGAGATGGAACAAGTTATAAAAGCCATGTCTTTTATCACAAAGGCATTCAAGAATCAGTACTCCAAAACCAAAAATCGTTAGAGATACACATCTGGTTCTCGTAGACCAAATAACTTTAAGGTTACTGAGAAACCAAGATTCATGAAGGAGGAGAAGAAGGAAGACAGAAAATGTTATAACTGTGGGGGGCAATGGCCACTTCATTAAGGATTGCACTCAAAAAAAGAAAAAGGATACTGAGTATTACAAGCAGAAACTCAGGCTATCCAAGAGAAAAAGTGCAGGGAAGGCCATGATGGTTAAAGAAGAACAGTTCCTATCAGACACTGATGATAGTGATTTGGATGAGAAAGCACAAGCACAGTTTTTCCTGATCGCTGATGTTCATGATGAATTTTCAGAGGAAGATGAAGAGCCTAAGGCACACTATGATAACTCAGAAAATGAAATACTTGATTCTAAGGATGAGGTACACTCTAACTCCCTAACAGCTTGTGGTCTGAGCATGGAACATGTTTAGATCATCATGTCACACATGAAAAAGTTAGAGAAAAAGGTACAAAAATCCAAGACAAACAAAGAAAATTTAAAGGAAATAATAAGAAATCAACAAATGAAAACTTTCTAGGTTGACAAATAAATAGTTGAACTCATAACAAAGATAACTAAAAAACGAATTAATTGAGTTAACGGCAAGCATGAGTACCCAAATTCATGATCTCAAAGCAGAGAAAATTAGTGCTGAAAATGACACTAAATTTGTAATTAAAGAAAAGGGTGAACTATGCTCAAAGATTAAAGAACTTGAAGACACACTAATCAAGAGGGGACAATCAGAACAAACAATATTTCTGAATAAATTCAAAGAACGCAAATTCTGTAAATGGACCTACGATGGTCTTGGATTTGAAAACCCAAGAATTAGTGAAAAAGTGACAACCAAACATCTATATGACTTCAATTTAATGAATGATGGCATAACAAAGAATATGGTATTTGTTGGACAAGAGGAGGAAGTAGTAGAAGAGGATTTCAAAAGAAAGACAAACTTAAAATCTGAAATTTCTTTTAACTATCAGGAACTAAATGAGTCTAGCACATCTGAGCCCCACAAGCTCATTGATTTAGATGAAGATTTTATGCTTACATATCCTGAAAATCTTAAGAAGCACAAGTAGTTCTGGAAGCCAGAGTTTACATAGCACATATGGTATTACAAAGGAAACTTGAAATACTTGTAGCCTATTATTTTCAAACCATCATTACTAATGATTTAGAAAAGGAAATAAAAGAATCAGAAAACAGTCTTTCATCTCACTGTAAAAAGGAAATCTTGACATGCACTTCTACTCCTTCTACTTCCCAACCAACAAGAAAGTATACCAGAGAAGAAAAAGGTAAAATGAAGGTGGAAGATTCATGGATTCCAAGAAAACATCACAAATCTCCTGAAACCACCAAAAGGCAACCAAATGCCATTTCCAAAGCCAGTCTCACACACTCTCACAAGTACAAAACAAAATCACCAACCAAAGTTGTCAACAAGAATTCAAAGTCTCTCGCAACTAACCATTACTCAATTGTTTAAGATGTGAGAAGAAAAGACAACAATAAGAGAAGTGTTTGCACAAAAGATAACAGATGACAGTTCACACCCAGTTTATCTAAGCCATGTTTTGATTTTTCAATGAAGTGTCATCACATTTCAAATTTCTTCAGTCAATGTATTTCTCTTTCCAAAACCGAAATGAAAGCAAGTACTTGTTTTTGCACAAGTCATGGTTGTTTGCATAGACATTGTGAATACAAATGTGAATATGATAGGCTTAGAAAACAATTAGGAATTCGTGCCTGTGAGAATTGGAGACCACATGGGTCAAATCAGATCAATGCACCCTTTATCACATCACACGGAATAATCATTCATCAGTGGGTGACTAAACATGCTCTAAACCTCATGAATTATTGGAACTATAAAAATAGATTAATCATAATTCAAGAGTTAGAAGCATACCGGAGAGGAGGGTACAAAGAATTTTAGAAGGCATGGAACAACCCATAATCCAAAACAAGGAAATCTTAATCGCCATGTACCAAGTCTCTCTCTAGATGAATATCGAGAGAGAGAGAGACAGAGAGCTACACACACTTTCATGTTCAAAGGATATTGCATATATTTTAGGTAACGTAAAAGGCTTCTTCCGCCCATGGTACACATGTCCTATATATAGGCTAAGCCTACTGCTTGGGCCTCATGGGCTTTCCTACATTTTATCTAATATTAACAATCTCCCCCTAAATTGAGAGAAAGCCATTACATTGAAATTTAAATGCAGAAAGTAAGTAATTACAAAATAGATCAATTTCTTATGCCAAATATCATCTGCCACCTTCTAATAATCCGCCGGTTGTCCAATGTCCTTTTGACCTGTTCAATGGTACGTATCAACACAGCCAATTCAGTTTCACTTAAGTCTGAATGATTCTTTTCGGCCTTTTCTTGGAGACTGTGAAATAGAAGTTTAAGAGTCCCATCTAAGTATGCCATTAACTCTATCATCCGAATCATGATCTTTCGGCGAACTTGATTGACAAAGATGACACCTCTTTGACCCGTGAAGCTAGGATGATGTTCATCAATGATTGTGAGCTCCTCAAGGGGTTGTAAGTCTGTATGATGTTGTAGTGGTCTGAGCAGATTCACCTCGAGTTGGTTACTCTCGGCGCCTAATTGTAGATCATGCTCATGTATAAATTCAATAAATCTCCTCATATATTTCATTAGAGCTGATCGTCCTTGTTGTTCTTCATAGGACTTGTTGATCTTTGTGCAGAGCTCCTTGTATATGAACTCAATGTCATTCAGTTTTACATGTCTGAAGTCTGCTTCACTGAGGGAGATTTTCTGACCATCTGCTCTTTGTACATCATACACAGCAAATCTGTACCTTAATGAATTTTTGCATGCTAACGCGAAGTACTTTGCTGATTGGGTACACTGACACTATTTGCTCCCTTAGGGTTTTGTATTCGTTGAGAATGCGAGTGTATCGTCTCCTTTGCACATCATCAAGACCTCTCATTTTTGGGGGAATCTTGTCTCTGATTTGAGAAGCATAGATGGTAGGGATCCGATCCTCAAGATAAGCAGTATTTACACCATATTTTCCCCAAATAGGGTCTTTTATAGATTCCCTGGTGTACATGTTGTGTCTATCAAGGCTTGGGTATGAAGTAGTTGGAATCGGACGTGCCGGTTGGACATTAGGAGGAATAGGCCAATCTGATGATGTTTGTTGTTGTAATAGTGGCTGCTCGGTTTCTTGATTTTTCCTCAGGATGTTGGCAGCAGACACCTAGAATTTCTTAGCTTCAGGAGGAAACAGTTGATGAACCTCCTCCGATATGCCCCGGAGAACCCTGGTTAGATCTAGCCTTTTAATGGTCTCCTCCATTTGCCTTTTGTGACCAACTCCCTCGCAGGCTTTGCAACCCTTGAAGAAGCTGGCTTTTGAATGGTTTGCACGGGCATATCATCAAATCTATCCAATATCTGAACCTCCTCGGTTCTTTCTAGCAGCTTTTCAAACGAGAACCCTTCTATCTGTTTCAATAATTCATCTGACTCATCCCTTTCATCAGTATCTGCGGTTTCCATTTCAAATTCAAAATCTGGGATACAGGTTCAGGCTCAGACATATGTTGTTGCTGTTGCTGTTGCTGTTGTTGTGGTTCTGGTTCTGATTGTAGTTGTTGTTGCTTTTGTTGTTGTTGTGGTTCTGGTTCTGCCCCAATCCCCATAGCAGCTGCAAGTCGTTCGGTCAGAGGGGTAAAGGTCAAAACGTGGGGTCTTTTCTGCCCCTCGTGGCGATCATGATCGGGATCATCATCATCACGCCTACGTTTTGACCCAGCAGCTTGAGATTTACAAGTAGTTTCAAGCGTTGTAAGCCTTGTTTCGACAGAATCTAACTTTTGAAATACCACATTCCCCAGATCCTCCATTGAATTCATGATTGTTTCTTTAAACTCAGAGATGTTGCTACCCTTATATGTTTCTTCGTTGCGAAAGGTTTCAAGGAGATCCAGGTTTTGTTCGCGGTCGGGGGCTCTTTCCAGTAACCGGGCATAAAGCAGGGATTTGAGTGTGTCAGTAGATAAGCTTGAGCCGTCATCAACTTTTGATTTCAGAGAGGCAAGTGTTTGTTTGATGTCAGCTATTCCCTCAGTAATAGGTTTGAGAGCCTCCTGCAATTCCTCTTTTGACATACCGAGACTCACGTAGAGTGCTCGTTGAAGTCTCCGCCATAGAGGCGGAGCTACTCGTAAGTGGAGCTGATGTTGTGAACACTCCACCGAGATTTCCACCCGATCCTCGAATGGCACTTTTAGTAGTGCCACCTACGGGTGTTCCAGACGGTTGTCTGGTAAACAACGTCGTAATATGTGCTAGTGTCGTTTGGTGTCTTGAAAGAAACGCAAAAATCTATTGTATATCGATGTGCACTGAAGAAAGGGGCGAGGTCGAGAGAGGCAGACCTCTGGTTTCAACACCAGCCATCTCCGAATGAGAGGCCGGTAGAGTATGTGTATAATCTCTATGGAATGAAACAGATGTCTGTTGAGAGACACCCGAGTGGCTGGAGGGGTTAATGTGCACTTTTGGGATGACAGTAATTGTTTCAACACCGGAGCTAACAATGTCAACTCCGATGGCAGGTGTGGCTTCCCAGCTTTTTGGGCCTGGGGGACCCTCAGCACTCTCTTTTTCTTTTCTTCCCTCTCTCTCCTCTACTACAACCTCTTCTTCTTCTTCTTCCACCTCTTCCTCTTCCTCAAAATCATATCCTTCACTGCCTTCGTCAAGAGGACCCGATTGATAGCCATATATGAATTCAGTTTCTAAGTCGAAGGCTTAGGGTAGATTTGGAAATAGATCAAAAAATCTCAAATCTTCCTCTTCAGGCACCATTGGTGATATCGCCAAATTTAGATATATATTTTAAGCTATATCTGTTTTATTTTAGCTTGTTATTGTTTATAAATAATTAAAAGATACTTAATTATCTTCATTTATTGAAGTACAGGTTCAAAAGACGGGATATAAAAAGTTTTGAGCAAAAAATGGAAGAAACCAAAGAAATATGAAAAGCTGTCCGCGCTAACACACCTCCACTGTTTTGATCATATCTCACTCATACGAACTCGGATTGAGGTTATTCAAAAGGCCATGGAAACTAGACTCAGTGGGCTACAAAATCACTTGTATGGTCAAACTCTAAAAAAGTGATGTCACGGCGCGACCATTAAGATTGTCGCGGCGCGATGAGACCTGATAAGAAAAGTTTCAAATTTTAAAAGAGTTTTGGATCGTGCCAAACTCCCCCGTCGCGACGTGACCCTTACCCGTCGCGCTGCGACGCCCCTGTTTTCAGTTTTTTATATAAAAGAACGTCCATATCGATTTTGTGGTGAACAACGCAACTTATACTACCCAAATACTGCCAAAACACGTCCAAAAGCATTCTAGGGGTTGTGGAGCTCAACTTTTAAGGATTGGAGCTTATTATTTGAAAATTTCGGCTTAGATTCATCATGGTTCTATCATTCTTATTATTTATCTTCTGTGTTTATGTTCTTCTTAATTTCCAGAAGCTATTTTATGGTGTTTCTAGGCTAGTTCTTTCTTGTTTTCCTCCCTAGAGGAAATGAACCTCAATAAAGTTGATTAATTTATGTTAATTTGGACATGTTTGCAATATAATTTGTCTTGTATTGCTTAATTGATGATCCACATGTGTTTTGGTTTCTGTTTTTAGAGTTTATTTACTGAGTTTGCACGAGTTGGAGGACCAATCCGCTTGTGTGACTTGAATGTTGATTGTTTAGGACAAATAGACAATCTAGACTAGTGATAGACCAATCCTAGGTTAAGCTTCTAAAAAAGGAAACTTTAATGTGTGTGATGAATATATAATGACCAATTATATGTTAATACATGTTTTGTTAACCTAAACAAACATAAAGAATAAGTCTTTCTTGACACGAACTTAAAACCGGATAACTTTGTGTTTTAATCGACTTCATGACCTTAAGTTTGATTAAATTGCATAGTTAATAAAGTTAGTTAATTTGATCAAGATGCTAACGAATATAGGAATCGGTATATTGTAATTTATTGTCCATTGCACGCATAATTGAATTAATTAGCTAAAAAGAGGTGAAATCGAGTCTAGGGAGGGAAACCTTTGAATTGATAAGTTTAAATCCATAAAGTTTGTTGCTTTCCACTTCTTTTGGTTTGTTCTTGGTTCTTGTTATTATTATTTAGTGAGTTGGATAATAACGTTTGAATCTTTATTGATAAGATTCTAATTCCCCTTTTAGTTGCTTTAATTAGTTTAATATTTAATTAGTGGAGTTATATTCAAAATCATACTCGTTCCCCTTGTGTTCGACACCCGTAGATTAGATTCTCTTGCCTATTTGTGTTGTAGTCGTGCTAAATAACTTAGATTTTATAAATTTAAAACTGATACGCTACACGCACATGAACTGGCGTTTTCGCTCGTTGTTCGTCTGTATTATCACGAACCAGTTGTGCTGCTCCAGGGGAAAATTAATAACAGCTAAAGTATCAGAAGCAAAATCCGGAGCAGTTGCAGCTGTAGTTATTTCTGGTGCAGAGGATTCTGGTACATGTTCAGGATCTGGAAGCACATCGGAAAAGGAATCTATCATAGCCTGGATTTGCGCAGGGTCATACTCCGCCCCTCCCTCACTATGTGTTTCACCGACATCCCCTTCACCACCCCTGTCATTAGTTTTATCACTTGTCTCTCCCCGCTCAGCTTCCCCCATGGATGGCTGAGGCCTAGGTCCTAGTACCTCACTTGGAGCTATGGGCCCTTCGGTAGGTGCAACCGGCTATGGTTGCGCCATAGGACCAAGTCCTACACTCTCCCTATATGCTCGCACCACATCATTTTGTGCACACAAATCCAGGAGCGAATCCGGAAAAGGTCAAGGTTGAACCGGATGATCAGCAGTAAGAACCTTGACATACATGAACTGCTTTGGCCAGACAGAAGCATGATTTGGCCGGCGGGGAATTTCCTCATTTCAGTCCATGGCGAACTAGACCATCATGGGCAAGAATCTTTGGTACGGCAGAAATCTGCCCTTTGCACGTTTAAGATCAGAAAGCTTGCCTTCAACTTGGTGCACAATATCTATAAATATCAAAGAGGCTTAATCAATGTGTAAGTGATTAGCCGCAGCATATATAAGTTTGATCTAATTCGTTTTTGGATATTCATGTTCAGTATGATTTGGAGTGAGACATCGTTGAAGAACGGTGAGAAATGTATAGACGATGGGGTGAAGGTTTGCTCGTTTGAAGTGGGAACCGAGTTGTAAGTCCCCAATGTAGCCCATAGCACGAATGCCCTCAAGGGCAGTTGTCTCATCAGGCATCTCCTCAAAATCAAGGAGGGGAAGCCTACTTCTAGAGGTTGGAAGTTGAAGTATTTCACGAAGTCGACAGGCGGTGATATTGAGGGTGAAGTGGTCTATATCAGCACGAACTGAGACTCGGCCAGTGTTTGGATTTGTATGGGTGTGATCAAATGTACATACATGTGACATTCGGCAACAAATTTCCCAGGTTAGCCATTAGAAATTCTAATTTTAAGCCTAGTATGACTAAAAATAGTATTTATGACTTAAATACATCCATAATAATATTAGATTTCGTAGAAATCCCGCCTATATGGTTAGAACCTTCCCGAGCTCGAAAAATCGAATTATTAAAAGTCAAGAATTACAAATCATATACAATAATAATAATAATAAAAATAAAAATAATTAAATACATCACAATAAATATAAATAAGTTAAAATATAAAACATATATATATATATAAACTCATCAAAATAATTAAAACTTTGTTAATTAAAAGATTTAAACAAAATCACAATTTATACAAATTTATTTAAACTAATTACACATAATTTATAAAAAATAAAAAATAAAAGAAACCCCCCATCTCTTTTCTCTTGCCTCCTTCTCTTCCCAAGAATCACCACTTGATCTCCCCCATGCTCTATATAAGCCCCCTACTACTCTTCATCATTTCCTTCACCACCACACTCCATCTCTTCTCTTTTCTCTCTTCTTCTTTCACCAACAACAATCTCCCAAGAACATCCAAGTCTTGATCATCTCTTGAAGATCAAACACAAAATCAAAGAAAAGAGTTGGTAAGATGATCATAAAACACTCATCTCTACTCTTCTACCTTTCTTCTTTTCTTCTTTCTTCTTTCTTTTATTTATTTTCTTTGTTGTTCATCTTATTTCCTTTATATATATCTATAATCATGTAAATATAAACATCCTACCAATTTTGTAAGGAGCACATGAAATGTGCATCATCCTACCATTGTTGTATGGAACTTAATCAACTAAAAATCAAGAAAATAAGACTTTGATCATGCATGTGTTTCATCTCAACAAATGTTGTAAGGAACACATAAAATGTGTATCATCCTACCATTGTTGTAAGAACACATGGATTATCAAAGCTTACACTCATACAATATGATTAATCATGAATATAAACATGTCATATTAAAGTTATGACCCATAAGCAAAAAGAATAACATTCTGGCAGATTTTGATGCTAGAACTCTCCACTTGTTTTTGTTATATCTGGAGTTCTAGGTATCAAAATCAGTTGATTTGTTTTGCTAATCTTAGTTTAAAGTGGTAACTTTCATTTAAACCTGGATTCACTAATTTTCATGAACGTTTGATCCTTCAAACATATTTAAAAAGACACATATGTTGAATCTGGAAATCTGACAGACTTAAAAAGGTACACTTTAAACGCGTGTAACATACTCATCCTTGGTTCAAAATACGTCTAGCTTTTTTTAAAAGTTTCATCTTTGAGTTGTGGTTAATTCCCAGTTTGAATCATGTAAAAATGAAGTCGTATGAGCCCTAAACAGACGATTTAGTAACAACATGTAATCCAGACACTGATCAGTGGACATCCTATACACTTTTAATTATTAAAAATACTAAACTTGGATTATAAATTCCTATATTATTACTGGACACTCTAGAAACATGTATTAAGATTATATTAAAATTTCAAGCCTTAATATGACTCCTAAATTACAGTTTTTACTTTTTAAAGTTCAACTTAAAGAACTGAAAATTTCAGTGAACACTTATGATTTATGGAAAAATAGAGACAACCTTTAACTATTTAATAAATAAGTTAACAACAAATAAATAATACAAAATAATAAATAAAATAAGTCTAATAGAGCTACATACCTCTTATATTAGGAAAGGAGCTTCGGTAGAAACAAGAAATCCTTACGAGTGAACACATTTGCATACCAAGTGAGTATCATAGCCCCTTTTTACCGTATTTCATATTATTTTGGGGTGAAAGCATGTGTATACGTTTCATGAAAAGTTTATTGCCTATCTTCTTATTTATTTCAAATATTATTTTGAGCACTTATGATATTATTCTTTGATGTGCTTGGGTGATCGTTGTAAGGCCCTTTCGTTGGACATTATTCCTTAACTCCGCTAGTGAGCCGATGGTATTTGTAAGTAGCACTATTTGGAGATTCCGACGTCTCCCATTTATGATTGACGAACTATAGATGTACTTTACCACATTGTTATACCTCCATTAGACAAAGCTTGATCACCTATGTCTAATTTAGCTATGTACGATATGGGACTTATGGTAGTTATAATAAAAATATACTTAGAAACATTTTTCATTTATTTTCTTTTTGGAGCACGATTATTGTGTGTATGCATAAGCATGGCATATCATAAGTACTTGCATATATTAGCACACTTAGTAACCAATTTTATGTATATCGAAGTCTGTAATGTCATCATTAAGTTGACGCACTAAGATTACATATTCTTTACCCATGGAGGTTAGAATAGAAACTTAGTAGGAGAGTCCCCGAGTTTCACGACCTAGTGTATTATCAACACCAACTTCCTGTGAAGCATGTGTTAGGCTCACGGCTAGGAAAAGAGTCCCGTTACCAACGAGAGTAACATCGTGACCTTTTCATTAGGAGGGAGAGAACTGCTGATTTAGGGAGCACATAGAGGCACCCTGAGTAGTAACGGGAACTATATGATTGAACATGTTTTGCTTAAATCACGTTATGAAATGTATGATTTTAAAATTTTACATGCATTGCTATATGATTGAACGGGAGTGTTAGTTGTTAGACCTTATATCTTAGGATCACTATAACCTAGCTAAGTAGAATTTGTACAAAGGAGAGACCCAAATGTGATTACTAGTATGTTTCTTCTGAACAATTATAATGCATCAATGCTATCTGACTCTAGAATATATAGAAGCTTCGTACCACTAGTTTTTAGGCCAAAGCCCAATCTAAAATTTTAAATATTGAAAGAGGCCTATATCATGGAATTTGCTAATGGACAAGAAGTCAAGACTAGAGATATAATCACTAAGTGTACCTTGAACTTAGCCAGCAAAAACTTCAACGTATACCATACCAATCAAATTAGGGAGCTTTGATGTAGTTGTTGGTATGTATTGGCTATCCAAAAATCAAGCTGAAATACTTTGTTCTGCAAAGATCATTCAGATTCCACTATCACAAGATGAAACGCTTGTCATATAAGGAGAAAAGACCATGAAGAACGTCAAGGTGGTATCATGCATGAAAATGCAAAAATATTTAAGAAAGGACTATATCGCATTCTTCGCTCACGTTGTAGAAACGGAGGTTTAGGAAAAGCACATTCACGATTTTCCAATCGTTCGGGATTCTCCCAAGGTGTTTCTGGATGAATTACTTGGATTACCCTCAGTTAGACAAGACAAATTTGGATTGATTTAATCCCTGGAGCCGCGCCCGTAGCAAAGGCACCATATCGGTTAGCCCCGTTGGAAATGTAGGAAATTGCCTGCACATCTTCAAGAGCTACTCGACAAAGGAATTATTCGACGAAGTACCTCACCATGGGGAGCCGTAGTCCTATTCGTCAAAAAGAAAGATAGATTGTTGCGAATGTGCATAGACTATAGGGAACTCAACATATTGACCATCAAAAATCAATACCCTCTTCCTCGAATCGATAACCTTTTCGATCAACTTCAAGGTGCTACCTATTTTTCTAAAATCGATATTCAATCTGGATATCATCAATTAAGAATCTGTGAAGAGGACGTGCCCAAAACCGCGTTTAGAACACGTTATAGTTATGCCCTTTTGATTGACAAACGCACCAATTGTCTTCATGGACGTAATGAACCGAGTATGAAGACTATACTTAGATAAGTTGTGATTGTGTTTGTTGATGATATACTCATTTACATGCGACACAAGAGCAACCATGAAAAGCATTTAAGGTTGATACTAAAGTTACTTAAGGATCAGAAGTTGTATGCCGGGAATTACGTTTTCTAGGCCACGTAATTAATAGGAATTCATGTTGACCCAACAAAGATCGAAGCCATAAAGAAATAGGAACCCCATATATCCCGACTGAAATTGTAAATTTCTCGGTTAAGTACATTTATTTATAGCAAATTTCTCAAAATTTGTGCAACCACTCACGGTATTAACTCAAGGAGATAAGAAGTTTGTTTGGCGAAAAAAAAACATTTTCTACGCTTAAGAATAAGTTAGCAATGCACCAATTTTGGCGTTACCCGAAGGAACATATAACTTCGTGGTATATTGCGATGCGTCACACCAAGGATTGGGTTGTGTGTTGTTGCAAAAAGAGAAAGTCATTGATATGATTCGAGACAATTCAAAGTGCATGAGAAGAAATTTACTACCCACAACTTAGAGTTAGGAGCCGTAGTATATGCCCTTAAAAAAAATGGAGATATTACCTTTATAGTACTAAGCGAACTATTTATATAGACCACAAGAGTCTTCAGCATATTCTTGATCCAAAGATGCTCGATATGAGGCGTAGAAGATGAGTGGAATGGCTTAGTGACTACGACTGTGAAATCAAATACCATACTAGCAAGGCCAATATGGTCGCTGATGCTCTATGATGAAACAAAAGAGTGAATCCATCTAGGGTACAAGCTTTAGGAGCAACCATTCAAACAAGCCTAAAGGAAAGAATAGTTGAAGCTCAAAAAGAAGCATCAAAGACGGAAAATTTGAAGAACGAGACCCTATATCACTTGGAGCAATGATTCAAAATAGGCCAGATGGAGTGCACCACTTCGAAAACAAGAATTGGATAGCTAAGTTTAATAACCGTTAATCAACAATTTTAGACGAGGCTTATAATATTCAATCCACCCTGGAGCCGACAAAATGTTCTCAAGGAATACTATTGGTAGGCCTGGAATAAAGAAAGACGTCTCCTTGTTCGTGGGAAATGTTTAACTTGCGCAAGGGTTAAGACATAACACCAGAAGCTATCCGGTTTGTTGCAACAGCCAGAATGGAATGGGAACATATAAGCATGGATTTCGTATCTAAATTACTCCGATCTGCAAAAGGGTACGATTCCATTTGGGTTATAGTAGATCAACTCACGAAATCGGCACCTTTTCTCCCTATACGGGAAGATTACAAAGTGGAAAACTGGCTCAGAATTATATTGACGAAGTTGTTGCCCGACACGCAGTACCAATTGCAATAATATCCGATAGAGGTAGTCGGTTCACATCCCGATTTTGGCAATCCTCACCAAGGGCGTTAGGTACGCAAGTAAACCTGAGCAGCACCTGCCACCCTCAAACGGATGGGCAATCAGAGAGAACGATTTAGACACTAGAAGACATGTTGTGTGCATGCGTAATAAATTTTAGTGGAACTTGAGATTCACATATACTATTAGTTAAGTTTTCTTAGAATAATAGGTGTCACACTAGCATCCAGTGTGCACCATATAAAGTCTTGTATGGGCGCAAGTGTAGATCCCCACTTAATTTGTTGGAAATTGGCGATAGGAAATTAACTAGACCTGATATCATGCAAGCGGTCATCGACAAGAATACAATTATGAACGATAGGCTTAAGATTGCCAAAGATCATTAGAAAATTTAGGCTGATAATCTCCGTAAGCCTTTAGAGTTCCAAGTGGGCGATAAAAGTGCTTATAAAGGTATTGCCGTGGAAGAAAATAGTACATTTTAGGAAAAGAGGAAAACTATATCCCAGATTCTTTAGACCATTTGATATAATTAGAAGAATTAGGCGAGGGTCGTATATGCTTAAATTTCCACAAGAACTAAATGCCATACACGATACCTACCATGTGTCAAATCTAAATAAATTATTAGCTGATGAAACTCTAGTACTACCCCTAAAGTATGTTCAGATGATCGGTTAAATTTCGTACATGAACCAATTGAAATTCTTGACCGTAAGGTCAAACAGCTTAGAAAAAGTAAGATTCAAATTATAAATGTTCGATTGGAATTCAAGTACGGACCCGAATACGCATGGGAACGCGAAGACTACATGAAACATAAATATCCTCACCTCTTTAATAACGTTAGTACAAAGTAAATTTCGGGACGAAATTCTTTTAATCAGGGGAGACTGTGACATTCGGCAACAAATTTCCCAGGTTAGCCATTAGAAATTCTAATTTTAAGTCTAGTATGACTAAAAATAGTATTTATGACTTAAATACATCCATAATAATATTAGATTTCGTAGAAATCCCGCCTATATGGTTAGAACCTTCCCGAGCTCGAAAAATCGAATTATTAAAAGTCAAGAATTACAAATCATATACAATAATAATAATAATAATAAAAATAATTAAATACATCACAATAAATATAAATAAGTTAAAATATAAAACATATATATATATAAACTCATCAAAATAATTAAAACTTTGTTAATAAAAAGATTTAAACAAAATCACCATTTATACAAATTTATTTAAACTAATTACACATAATTTATAAAAAATAAAAAATAAAAGAAACCCCCCATCTCTTTTCTCTTGCCTCCTTCTCTTCCCAAGAATCATCACTTGATCTCCCCATGCTCTATATAAACCCCCTACTACTCTTCATCATTTCCTTCACCACCACACTCCATCTCTTCTCTTTTCTCTCTTCTTCTTTCACCAACAACAATTTCCCAAGAACATCCAAGTCTTGATCATCTCTTGAAGATCAAACAAAAAATCAAAGAAAAGAGTTAGTAAGATGATCATAAAACACTCGTCTCTACTCTTCTACCTTTCTTCTTTTCTTCTTTCTTCTTTCTTTTATTTATTTTCTTTGTTGTTCATCTTATTTCCTTTATATATATCTATAATCATGTAAATATAAACATCCTACCAATGTTGTAAGGAGCACATGAAATGTGCATCATCCTACCATTGTTGTATGGAACTTAATCAACTAAAAATCAAGAAAATAAGACTTTGATCATGCATGTGTTTCATCTCAACAAATGTTGTAAGGAACACATAAAATATGTATCATCCTACCATTGTTGTAAGAACACATGGATTATCAAAACTTATACTCCTACAATATGATTAATCATGAATATAAACATGCCATATTAAAGTTATGACCCATAAGCAAAAAGAATAACATTCTGGCAGATTCTGATGCTAGAACTCTCCACTTGTTTTTGTTATATCTGGAGTTCTAGGTATTAAAATCAGTTGATTCGTTTTGCTAATCTTAGTTTAAAGTGTTACCTTTCATTTAAACCTGGATTCACTAATTTTCATGAACGTTTGATCCTTCAAACATATTTAAAAAGACACATATGTTGAATCTGGAAATCTGACAGATTTAAAAAGGTACACTTTAAACGCGTGTAACATACTCATCCTTGGTTCAAAATACGTCTAGCTTTTTTTAAAAGTTTCATCTTTGAGTTGTGGTTAATTCCCAGTTTGAATCATGTAAAAACGAAGTCGTATGAGCCCTAAACAGACGATTTAGTAACAACATGTAATCCAGACACTGATCAGTGGACATCCTATACACTTTTAATTATTAAAAATACTAAACTTGGATTATAAATTCCTATATTATTACTGGACACTCTAGAAACATGTATTAAGATTATATTAAAATATCAAGCCTTAATATGACTCCTAAATTACAGTTTTTACTTTTTAAAGTTCAACTTAAAGAACTGAAAATTTCAGCGAACACTTATGATTTATGGAAAAATAGAGACAACCTTTAACTATTTAATAAATAAGTTAACAACAAATAAATAATACAAAATAATAAATAAAATAAGTCTAATAGAGCTACATACCTCTTATATTAGGAAAGGAGCTTCGGTAGGAACAAGAAATCCTTACGAGTGAACACATTTGCATACCAAGTGAGTATCATAGCCCCTTTTTACCGTATTTCATATTATTTTGGGGTGAAAGCATGTGTATACGTTTCATGAAAAGTTTATTGCCTATCTTCTTATTTATTTCAAATATTATTTTGAGCACTTATGGTATTATTCTTTGATGTGCTTGGGTGATCGTTGTAAGGCCCTTTCGTTGGACATTATTCCTTAACTCCGCTAGTGAGCCGATGGTATTTGTAAGTAGCACTATTTGGAGATTCCAACGTCTCCCATTTATAGTTGACGAACTATAGATGTACTTTACCACTACTAACGTCATTTAATATAGGCGTTAGGTTTATCATGGGCAATTGGTTGTCGGCTAGGTTGGATAATGGCTCAAGCAATAATCATCATAGTCTATTACTACCATGTGGAACGTATTGGGCAATATAATACATCTTCTATCATTATTTCATACTTGGATTTTATTCAAAAACTTCCATCAATTATTTAAACTTTTCTCATTTAAAAGTTATTTTGTGCATATATTAAAAACCTATGAACTCACCAACTCTAGTAGTTGACCGTTTTCTTTCTTTTACCCGTGCTTTCAGGTGATCGTCGTTAGGTACCTTATGCATACAAGCATTGTGTGTGTGGCATCTTCATCTTTATCGTCACGTTTTATAAAAAACAATATCTATTTTATTTTCGCATCGTACAAGACAATGTCATTTAATTTTTATTCGATTATGTAACTTTTATTTATCTTTTACCCGAACTACTTATTTTCGTTAAGTCAATATAATGGTTATTGTCTATTTACTTTGTGCGATGATATCTTGTGATGTAACACCTCGTGTTTCCACTTTAGCGGGGTGTGACAATACAACTCAGGAACATGAGTTCCCGAGGTTGAGGGATCAAATGTAAGGGCATGGTTTAGGGGGTGTATGCTGAGTATTTCAGTAATGATTGGGAAGTTTGGGTTTCTGAAGTTGATGAAATGGTTATTATCATGAGTGACCACTGAAAGAAATTGGGTTCATGGAAGGAGTTGGTCATCAGGGTTTTGGGATTGGCTTGCTGTCGAAGAATTGTACAAGACAAAATCGTCTTCCATAGCCATAGTTTTTCCTGTAAGAATAGCCAAATGTGTTAGACAATTGATCATTCACATGTGAATCCCTTGGTCAAAACCCAAAAAGTTTATCACCCGACAAAATCTTCATTGACTAAGTGGTGACTTTTATGGACAAAAATGTTTTTAGACACATGTTTTATAATGAATACATGTATCTAAACATTTTCTTAACACTAAAATTTTTCCCATTTTGCCCATAACATGAAGATTTAGCCAAAAATTGAAATCAAGGCCATCTTCAACAACACGAAGAACACTTTTCAAATTTTGTAAGTTTTTCTTTGATGAAAACTTTGTGCAGGTGTTTCTAATACCCATCGCAAGTATGGATTAAGTTAACACAATCGTTTGAAGTTCGAACAATGCCTTGGATGTTCAAAAAGGTGGTTTCTGAGTTCTACGGTAGAATGTTCATTTTTGTTCATTTGAATGCGAAGTAAACTTGTTTTGTCATGCATTTGATGTATACCTTTGGGAAATGAGCACGTTTATCACAAAAGTTCAAAATTTTGGCAGCAACGTATGAACACTTATCGCAAAAAATCGTAACCGGAGATTCGTAAAAGTAGAAGTAAGAAAGCGTATGAAATACGACTTACCCATATCTATTTATAGTAAAAAATTTCAAACGGTAACTATTCAAAAAACACGCTCGAAGTGTAAACAAATTCGAGGTAAAAAGACGCGCTCGAAGTGGTCTTGAGGACCACTGTTGAGTTCGAAGTCCAAGACGCTTCGAATTCGAAGTGTGAAAGCTTCAAACTCGAAATGAGTTGGGCTTGATCACTGTTCATGTCCGCTCTAAGTGCATTGTATTGGCACTGTTTAAAATGCGAAGACTACTAGCTTCGAATAGAAGCTAGTAAACGCGCTCGAAGTGCATTGAGGATTAGTGACTTCATATTCAAAGTCAACTGAGTTCGAATTGGCTCCCAAAGAACAGGCTCGAAGTGGCCTTGGAATTAAAACCTTCGTATGTGAAGTCCATTGACTTCGAATTGTCCAAAGGCTGCTCGAAGTGAACTCGAAATTAAGGATTTCGAGTTCGAAGTGCTCTGACTTTGAATTTGAATTAAAGTGCTTGAAGTTCACTTTTGATTACATGCTTCGACTCCGAAGTCCATAGGCTTCGAAGTATTTGAGTACTTCGAGTTCGAAGTCCATTGACTTCGAATAAGACTTGTGAATTTGAAAATAATAATAAAAATCTTTTTGTATTTTTCAACTTTCAAAGAAATAAAACATATTTTTGATATTTTTCTTTGTTTTGTGAATGTTTTTGGTATTTTCTTTGATTTTCTAAATGCTTTTGTCTTTATTTTGATTTTCTAAATGGTTTTGATATTTTCTTTGATTTTCTCCCCCTACAAGCATGCGTATCTTGTACGAATGATTGACACTCCCCCTCAAATAGTGCTTGGATTATCTGCAACATGAACAAACAAAGTGAACTACCCAATCAATAAAAGACTGGTGGTCAGACTTTATAATTCAACATACCTAATTTGGATACTAAATCATTAAAACGAGATTCGTCTAATGGTTTAGTAAACAGATCAGCTAGTTGATCATCAGTCTTGACGTATTGATGTTCTATTAGACCTTTATCCACATTATCTTTAATAAAATGATACCGTATGTCAATGTGTTTGGTGTTTGAGTGGTGGACTGGATTGCATGAGATGGCAATGGCAGATTGTGAATCACACGGTAATGGTATCTTGTCATAGTGTAGGCCAAAGTCAGAGAGGTAAGTCCTAATCCACACACTTTGAGAGCAGCACATTGCAACAGCAACATATTCAGCCTCAGCAGTTGAAGTAGAGACACAATTCTGTTTCTTAGAAGCCCAACACACTAACCGATCTCCCAAAAAGTGTGCACTGCCGGATGTACTCTTTCTGTGAAGCATGCTCCCAGCACAGTCAGCATCTAAATAGGCATATAATTGAAGACTAGAATCCCTTGGATACCATAGACCTAGATCAGGGGTGCCCTTGAGATACTTGAATATTCTTTTGACTGCCAACAGATGTGATTCCTTTGGATTAGCCTGGAATCTAGCACATAAGCATGTAGAAAACATTATATCTGGTCTACTAGCCGTTAGATATAGTAATGAGCCAATCATACCCCTATATGTTTTTAAATCAGCTGCTTTTCCGTCAAGATCAATAGATAGTTTATCTTTTGAAGACATGGGGGTAGATAGTGAAGAACAACTAAGCATGTCATACTTCTTCAACGAGTCTTTAATATACTTGGATTGACTAATGAAGATGCCATGACTCAGCTGTTTCACTTGTAATCCGAGAAAGAAGTTCATCTCTCCCATCATACTCTTCTGAAAACGATTTTGCATGGTAAAAGCAAACTCATCACTGTACTTTGGGTTTGTGGAACCAAAAATGATGTCATCCACATAAATTTCTACTAAGATTAAATCCTTTCCTTTGGCTTTGGTGAACAGAGTGGTGTCAGTTTTTCCTTTTATGTATCCCTCACTTAACAAATATTCTGATAAGACATCATACCAAGCTCTCGGGGCTTGTTTTAGTCCATATAGGGCTTTTTCTAGAATATACACATGTTGAGGTAATTTGGGATTGACAAAACCTTCTGGCTGAGACACATAGACCTCCTCCTTGAGGATACCATTTAAAAAGGCTGTCTTAACGTCCATTTGAAAAACCTTGAAGCTTTTATAGGCAGCATAGACTAAGAAGAGTCTAAAGGCTTCTATCCTAGCTACAGGGGCAAATGTTTCATCGTAGTCTATACCCTCCTGTTGATTGTAACCCTTAGCAACCAGCCTAGCCTTGTTCCTAACCACTGTTCCATTGGAATCCCGTTTATTCTTAAAAATCCACTTGGTACCCACCACTGATTTTCCCTCTGGAAGTGGTACCAGTTTCCAAACTTTGAATCTTTCACACTGGTTGAGTTCTTCTTGCATCGCAATGACCCAATCTGCATCGTTTAAAGCATTGGAGATTTTGGTGGGTTCTATCATGGATAGGAAACTAGAATAGAGACACTCATTTTCCGTTGCAGAACGAGTTCTAATTCCATCTTGAACATTGCCTATTATTTGAGATTCAGGGTGGGATTGTGTCCATCGTATTCCTCGGGGGTTTTGGATCGGAGGAAAGAGCTCATTTAAGCGATTGGAGAGTTCAATGTCTTCCTCTATTGATATAGGGTCTGAATCATAGATTGGAGTTCCCTCATAAACCGGCTCATGAGGAACTATAACTAGATTAACAGTTCATGTAGACGGAGAATCTACAGTTGGATACAAAGACGAGTTGTCAACCTCCGTTGCAGTTGTAGCAGGAGACACTGCATCATTCCTGTCACCAGCATTTTGAACATCAGATTCAAACTGTAAGAAATCAAATAAGAAATCTAAATTATTTTCATATCAGATTCAAACTGGTCCTGAACTGACTTGTCCAGAAGCAACTTCATTTCCCTTTTTAAAAGAGTTAACATCCAACATGTCGTCAAATGTAACATTTTTACATTCCATAACATAGTTAGTTCTTTTATTTAACACTCTGTAGGCTTTTGACTCATGTGAATAACCTAGGAAAATTGCTTCATCAGCCTTGGCTTCGAATTTCCCTAGATTATCCTTTTCATTGAGTACAAAGCACCTATTACCAAATATATTAAAATATTTGATATTAGGTACAATGCCATTTTCTAATTCATATGGTGTTTTATTGAAACTCTTATGTATGAAAGAACGATTCTGTGTGTAACACGCAGTTCTGACGGCTTCAGCCCAATACGAAGGAGGGAGACCAGAATAAGCATGCATGGTACGAGCAGCCTCAACCAGAGTTCGGTTGCGTCGTTCCACGACTCCATTCTGTTGTGGAGTGTATCCTGTAGAAAATTGATGAGTAATCCCCACAAGGAAAGTAGTCTGACAAGCATTTGTTCTTGAACTTAGTTCCATTATCCGTGCGAATGGAGGCTACACTTTGTTCATACTTGTTCTGCTGTTGTTTGATGAAGCTGATGATAGTAGGAGTTGCTTCATCTTTCGACCTTAAGAACTTGACCCAAGTATACCTAGAGTAATCATCAACAATTACTAAGATATACTTCTTCCCATTGTGTGTTTGTATTCTCATCGGACCACATAGATACATGTGTAGAAGCTCCATTATTTTCTTTATACTGGAGATTTGCTTTACTTTGTGTGATGTGCTTTTCGTCTTCCCTTTTTCACAATCTGCACACGGATGATCTTTGAAGAACTTCAACTTAGGCAGGCCTCTCACCAGACCTCCAGCAACTAGTTTGTTGATGGTGTGGAAGTTGAGATGTGAGAGTTTCTTATGCCACTGCCAAGTGAGGTCTGATGAGGCCTTGCTGAGTAGAAAAATGGAAGTCTTCGTGTTGTAGTTGTTTAGATCTATTGAATACAGGTTAGACATTCGTGTTCCCGCGAGAAGTACATCACCCGTGTCTGTTGTTACTGAACATGAATTCTTTTTGAATGTAACTTCCAAGTCTTTGTCACAGAACTGGCCAATGCTAAACAAATTATGGCCCAGTCCTTCCACATAAGAGACCTTCTTTATTTTTATATTTTTCTTTTCTATATCTCCGTACCCCAGTATTTGAGCAACATTGTCATTCCCAAAACGAACATTCCCGGAGTACTTGGGAACGAAGTTGTTGAGAAGACATTTGTCACCGGGCATGTGCTTTGTTCATCCTGAGTCTAGGTACGAGAGATTTAGTTCCTGCATACAAAGAAGAAAGAAGGTTTAGGTACCCATTTTGAGATGAGTCCTTGCGTGTTAGATGAAACACTGGTGTGTACTATGTCTTGAAAAATGCAGTGTATTTTTTTGGTGTCTTCCATTGAATCATTTGTTGTTGTTTATTAAACCTTGAAGTTTTCATCCAGAAAGGATTAGGAACAATCTTTGATACAATTGTTAGAGGAATTTCTCCTCTTTCAAGAATTGGGGATCTTTCTGTGTTTTTGATGTCCATAACTTCAACCACATCTTTTCGTTGCCAAATTTGAATCATTTTTGGTTTTGCAACTGTTTGAGATATGGGTTTCGTTTTGGTGGGAGTATGGTTGGATTTAATGGTGAACGATTTTGTTTCTTGCTGTTTCATTGATTTTGATGTTGAGCTTGAGGTTTTTGATTTTCTCTTTGATGAATGAGACTTTGTACATTGTGATTGAGATTTTCGTGTTTTAGATTTTGTTTTATTCCAAGCCTTCAAAAACTCTTTGTATCCCCCCTTTTTGTACGCTTCTAGCTCTTGAATCGTGATGAGTCTATTTGCATAGTTCCAATAATTCATGAGTTTTAGAGCGTGTTTAGTCACCCACTGATGAATGACTATACCATATGAGGAAATAAAGGGGGCATTTACTTGATTTGACCCAAGTGGTCTCTACCTCTCACATGCACTAATACCCAATTGTTTACGAAGCCTGTCATATTCACACTTGTATTCACAATGTCCATGTAAACATCCATTACTTGTGCAGAAATGTGTGCTTGCTTTCATTTCTTTTGAGGAAAGTGAATTACAATTACTAAAAAAACTTGTAATGTGATGACACTTTTTGGAAAAATCAAAACACGGCTTAGAAACTCTGGGTTTAAACTTTCTTGTGATTCCATTGGAGCAAACACTCTTCATCTTGTTGTCTTTTCTGCTTACAGCTGAAACATTCAAAACATGGTTAGGTGTGAATGGTTTTATGTTCTTGTGGACAATATTTGGTGGTGACTTTGATTTGTTTTTGGAAGAGTGTGTGGATGGGCTTTGGGAATGGCATTCGGTTGCCTTTTGGTGGGTTCAGTTAATTTATGTTGAGACTTTGAAGTCCATGATCCTTCAACCGTAGATTTCCCTTTTTCTTCTCTGGTATATTAGCATGTTGGTTGAGAAGTAGATGGAGTGGAAGTGCATGCCAAGATTTTCATTTGACAGTGACATGAAAGACTCTTTTCTGGTTTATTTATTTCTCTTTCCAAATCATCAGTGATAATGGTTTGATAATAATAAGCGACAAGCTGTTCAAGTTGCCTTTGTAACACCATATGTGGTATATATATTCTGGCTTCTAGAACTATTTGTGGCTTTTTGAGATCATCAGGATAGGTGAAACCATTAGAGTTATCTATGATACTGAGCTTATGAGGCTCATATGAGATAGAATAATTTAATTCCTGATAATTAAAGTAAATTTCAGATTTTAGTGGATTTTTCTTTTAAAATCTTCTTCCATAACCTCTTCTTCTCGTCCTACAAATACCATTTTCTTTGTGATGCCATCATTCATAAGTTAAAGTCATATAATTGCTTGGCTGTCACTTTCTCACTGATTTGTGGGTTTTCAAATCCAAGACCATCATAGGTCTATTTTGAGTATTTTCTTTCTTTGGATTTGTTTAGAAAAATTGTTTGTTTTGTTTGACCCCGTTTGATCAGTTTATCTTCAAGCTCTTTTATTTTTGAGCATAATTCACTCTTTTCCTTAAGAATAAGTTTTGCATCATTTTCGGCGATGATCTTCTTTGCTTTTAGGTCATGCAGTTGAGTGCTCATGTTTGCATTTAGCTCAATGAGTTTGTTTTCTTTTTCAATAATTTTCATCTTGAGCTGTTCAATTTCTTTATCAACATGTATGGATTCCATTTGTTGATTTTTGATTACTTCTTTTAGTTTTTCTTTGTTTACTTTTGATTTAGTACCTTTCTTTCTAACTTGTTCATTCGTGATATGATGATCTGAACATGGTCCACGCTCAGACCACAACCTGTAATGGAGTTAGAGTGTACCTCATCATCATCATTGACAGCATCGAGCCCTTCATCATCTGAATTGTCATATTGTGCCTCTAGCTCGGCTTCATCATCACTAAACTCTTCTTCAACGTCTGCCATTAAGCAGAATTGAGCTTGTGCCTCTCCTCAAGATCACTGTCATCAGTATCAGTGAGGAATTGGTCTTCTTCCACCAACATGGCCCTTCCTGCACTCTTCTTTTGGGCAGTCTAAGCTTTTGTTTGTAGTACTCGGCATCTTTCTTCTTTTTCAGCGTGCAGTCTTTTATGAAGCGGCTGTTTCCCCCACAATTGTAGCATTTGCGATCTTCTTTCCTCTCTTCTTTGGCAATTCTTGGTTTCTCAGCCACCTTATAATTTTCTAGTCTTCGGGACCCAGAAGTGTACCTTTGGCGATAGTTGGTTTTAGAGTACCTATTCTTAAAAGCCTTGGTGATGAATGACATGGCTTTGATGACTTGTTCCATTTCTGTACCATCTGATTCATCAGATTCTGAGTCAGATAAAGCCACTTGTTTGAATTTCTGAGTTCTGGAGGACTCGCGGGGATTGGTTCTGAAGCAATTAAGTCCAATGGATCAGTTGTGAGTCTGGGAGAAGTTTTTGAGACCTCAACTTGATATTGCTAAAGGTTCTCAAAAATGTTGTGGTATGTGACAATTGTAAGGTCTCCGTTGATGTGTTTGTATAGCTTGACATGCTCTTTCCATTCTGGCCCCATAGCACGAAGAAATACGGAATTGATGTCCAAGTCTGTCCTTTAAACCTTGTTTGTCCTGAGTTCGTTCTGGAGTTTGCAGAAATGACTGTAAGCGTCAATTAACAGTTCGTTCTCCCTAGCAGAAAATTCGTGAAACATGTTCACCAATTGTGTTCTCTTTTTATGTGCTCTCCTTGCTCAGTCCCTTGCAATTGCCGTTTGACCTCATCCTAGATCTCTTTGGCGGTAGTTAAGCTGTCAACCTTCATGTACATTTCAGAAGATAGACCTTGCTTGAGATAATACTTAGCCAACCTATCAACTTTCTTCCTTTCTTTCTCAGCAACTGTTAACTCATCATGAGTTTTCTCTCTCACTGTTCCAACAATTGGAAGATTGTTGTCTGGTTGTGCATCCATGATTCGATAGAATTTCTTTTCTCCGCTGAGAATAGAATCGATCATCATTTCACCATAAACTTCATTATATTCAATAAAATCCATGAACCTCCCTTTCCATACAAGGTAGTCATTTCGAAATAGAACAGGGGGTTTGGAGTCTGTGCCAATGGCTAATTGTTGGTCCCAAAGAGGGTGAACAAGCAACCGATACAGTGTAGAAGGGGGGGTTGAATACACTTTAAACAATCAAACAAATTAATCAAATGTATATTCAATTATCAACCAGTACAATAACTATTATCACTCTCTAATCAAATCAACAGGATGATTTGATGTTACAATGATTATAACCTCAACTCTCTCTAAACACTCTTGAATCACAAACTAATTAATGATCGAATTTCTTGTTAAAACTGATTAACAAGAACTCTTGAAAACTCTCTCGAACTTTGAACTTACAAAGTTATCGCAACACACGCGTATCAAGTATCACGAACACACGTACGGTTTGCAACTTATGCAGTCGTCGTTGTGTATCGCGTATATATTCTCATACACACGTAAGAACATCTATGTAAAACCCATGAGAAGGTTTATACTTATACTTGATATATCTATGAGTAAATCGCAGTTTAAAGATAGAACTTATCTTTTCTTTAAAACCGTAACAAACTCCTTAATTAGAACATATCTAATTAATTTTCGTTTAAGATTTCTATCCAACTAATAGATAGTTTAAATTAGGTTTAGATATCCTAATTTAAATATCGTAGATATGGAGAGTTTATAACAGAATTTAGAACTTACTTAAATTCTAAACTGACTTCTGACGCTGAGCTGCCATACTTAGTCTTGACCTTGTCAAGCTGACTTCTTGAATCTTGGATTCTTGAATCTTCAAGTCATCAAAATTTTCAAGTCTTCATTCTTAAGTCCTATCTCAGCTTAGAAGTCACTGAGTTATCTAGTACTTACATAGAAAACTCTATATCTGTTTATACGCTGACTACTCAGCTGAAGCTGACTAGTCAGTCTAAAACAGACTTACATAATTCCTAACTCTTAACCTATTATCTATACATATCGATAGTTTGTCTCATCAAATATGACTATTCTAAACATGGGACTAACAATCTCCCCCTATTTGATGATGACAAAACATTGAATCAAATAAGTTATAGGTTAATAGAATTATGTTGAACCACTCTGGAACTGACTAAAGTTAGTTATTGACATAAGTATTGAACTGATCCATACTTATTCACGTATCTTGAACTTACAAGATATTTATGTTACAAATCTATTGTAAGACTTGTATTCTAAGTATTTGAATATACAAGTACTTAGATTCTGAACTTATCAGAAGAAATTTAAGTTCTGGACTTACAAAACTTATATTACTGAACTTATTAGTTTACAATTGAACATATCAATCATCAGCTTAAACTTACAAAGCTGTATGTTTGAACATATCAAACATAATTTTTGAACATATCAAATAATAAAACAGTTGAGCATATCAAACTTGATTTTGTATTTATGAACATATCATTTACATTTTAGCTTAATCTTTATGATTAGCTTCTGCACACTTAGTGCTAACAAAAACATAGAAATAATCTATTTACTCAACGTAATCTTTAACTTCTAACCACAAATCAGAACATTTAAGTTCCCAAATTGCAGCTTTCTTGATAGCATCAACCATAATTTCTTCACCTTCTGGCATTTCTTTCATCTCAACTTTTCTTGATCTGATTTCTTTGTTGAGATGATATCTGAATACCGAGTTCTGAATTGAGTCATCACATAGAATTCCCAAGTACAGAATTAATTCTAGATTTGCCAAATGAAGATCTGTTACTTTCAAGAAACATTGATTACCTTCCACATCAAGATACAAGAATCCTTCCAAAGGTTGAGTGATATAAGTGTTCTCTCTGAATTCAACTTCCTCTGGAACTTGTAAAATGATGTCTCTTTTAGCTCGTTGGCTTGCTGCTCTAACTCTTGCAGCTTTGCCTCGATTAAGAAAGGTATCAATTTCATCAGCAGGAATCTCACCTAGCTGATCGATTCTTATGAAGATTGTCTTAAGCACATGAACTATCTCTTGTCTGATTTGACTCCTTTTCATCTGCTTGATAGTTGTGTCTACTGTCTTCATCTCTGAGAATCCCAACTTTTACAGACATCTCATATATAGACCAATTTCTTGTTTGTTGTCTAGTACAAAGTTGATGATTACCAATTATCCTTTTCTACTCAGTGTAATTGATTCAATCTTGTTATTAAAATGTGTTCTTTTATAACAATGCCTTAGATCCACATCTGAGTAGGGAATTGGGGCAGCTCTTGGACCAGAATAATCAGCTTCGGCCTTAGCTCTGGCAGCCTCCGCTTTAGCCCTTTCTCGTTGAAATTCAGCTTGTCGTTGCTGCTCTTTTATTTCCTCCACTGTTACGCCTAGTTCTTTAGCCATCTCTTGTAACATTTACTCAGAAAGTATGTTACTGGCCTTCTGTGCTGCATCAGCTTCATCACTTGAGTCAGATTCATGTGCAACTAATTGAGACTTACCCTGTTGCTCTGGCTCAGGCTCAACAATGATGACCTTTCTTTTCTTTGCTAAAGGCTTAACACTTCTTTTCTTTCTTTTTACCATCTCAAACACCTTACTCTTCCCTTTATCTATTTATGAAGTTGGAACGGACTCAGCTTCAACAAATTTTGGCAAATTAGCTTGAGGAAGATTGGTGTGAACATCTTGAGATGTTTCTTCAAGTGGAGTTTCTGGTTGAGCTTGTGAAGTTGTGGTTATTTGGACTGTTGGAGCCTGTTGTTGTTGAGAAGGCTGATCTATAATACTCATGAACAGATCATGAGCTTGTTGAAATTGCACTTCCTTTGTATGCTCCCCCTCAACCTTATCATCATACTTCTTTGATTCTTCCTCCCCCTTTTTGTCATCATCAATAGGGGAGGGTCTGTGTTTGGACATGAAGCTTTTCAAGTTGGCAACTGAAGTTGACAAATCATTAAGTTTGCGCATCAACTTGGCTTTGTCAGCTTTCCTCGTCCTGTGAAGAAGCTCAAACTGAGTTTGTAAATAGTCCATAATGACTTGAACATCGGTTTTCATCAGCTTGAACTCCTCAGGTCTTCGTCTCACGTCAACATCCTCCTGTCCAGTGGTAGAGTGTATTTCTACCGTAGGAGTAGCTGTTGAGTGTTCCTCAATAGGTAAGGATGTGAGTCCCATATCCAAAGGTTGGTGAAGACCTATGGAATCAAGGGGGCCAGAATGGAGACCCTGTAAACCTTCCTGGTGTATGAAAGGTTCATTGACAAGTCGTGCGAGAGTGTGTGAGAATAGAAGAGAAGAATGACCAAGTTTGTGCGGTATGATATTAGGGTGAGCTAGGCTTATTGGTGAGGAGGGGGTAACTGACCCTGAGGATTGGTCAGTAATTCAATGTTACCTTCATGGGGCTGTGAAGGCATAGAAGTAGGCTCTCCCATGGCACTAGTAAGTATGGGCTGAGTAGACACCATACCCTGTATAGGCTTAAGGGTTGAACTGAGCCTAGAGGTTGGCACCTTAAGAGAAGTTGTCTCCCCCTCAGCTCCTGCCGGTGGAGGTATCAATGTGATATCAACTCTAGTGTCCTTTTGAGGTGAAGGACCACCTTTGGCAGATTTCCTCGTATAGGTGTAGGAAATATCCTTGGTAGCAGTGGGCTGACCAAGGTTGGCTGTAGATTGTAAAATAGATGGAGATGTTTGAGGTAGAGGAGAGGGTTAGACTGAGTTGGGCTTGACTCAGGCCTATCTCCTAAGTTTGGAGATGGAGAAATAAAAGAGAGAGAAGGAGATAAGGGTTGAGAAATCATACCTGCTGCACCTAGCAGTGGAGACTCAGAGCTAGGAAACAGACTCCTTTGCTCAGAACTCGAAGTGGTGGATGAAATTATTTGAGTACGAGGTCTGTACTGAGTCCTAGGTTGACCAGCTTGAGGAAACTCAGCCTCAGAACCAATATCGTCACCCACTTCTTTCGTAGCTTCTTCCTTTGTCTCAGCTTCACTTGAATCAGGAGTCGGAAGCTGTACATATGCCCTCATCTGAGCACTCAAAGTAGGGTGCCCAGGGAAAATATCATGGGCGAACATCCTGTAGCTGAGAACAGGAGTAGGGATTGACTCATATTGAGCATTATATCTTCTACCCAACCTGTCCTCGATGACCATGGATATGAATCTTTCAAAGGGTACAATAGTATCCCTGATCTTCTTGGTCACCATGACTTGAATGCCTCAAAGATCAACTCAGCGTAATCCACTCGTCGATCATAAATAAGTTGTATAATAATTGCATTGCAAAGTCATTTACATTATCCAGGCCACCCACCTTGTATCCAAGGGAACGAACCACAATGGATACCATAAATCCCCATGCCGTCTGGAAAACAGATTTCCGTATGATGCTAATAACTTGAGGATGACCCATTAAGGGTAAAACACTTCGTGATGTTTCCCTAGAAACCGTCGCTTCATATTGATTGTGAATCAGGAGATGAAGAATTCGGCGGAGACAGTTTGCATCGACTTCTATCGCCACTTGTCCACTTAGGACTGTGCCCCGTATAACCGGTTGGTTGACATTGACTTTACACGTATACCAAAATTCCGTGAGAAGTTGAGGGATGAGTACAGAAGGTCCACGAAGAAACGTATGTGCCAGGGGACCCTTGCGAATGTAGGAGACCCACTCCTCATATCCCCTGCCAATTTTGGACTTTGGAATGTCGGTACAGGCGATGACGTTGTCTTGTTTGAAGGTGGGGAGTGCATTGTTCTTGAAATTTCCTCCACGAATCATTTCTTCAGTCAGGTTTAGAGTATACCCCTCCGTTGAATTCGAACTTATCGTATTGGATTGCACTTAGCAGTAATAAGCACTTAGCAATGAACTCTGCACACAGCAACGTTAGGGTTTAAGAGAGAGGAATATTTTGGAAGTTTAAACGAAATATGATGAACAATCTCTCTTATTTATACCTTTTCAATGTGAGAGAAAAGTTACCATTATCTGAGTGTAATAAATATGACCATTACCGTAAAAACTTCTACACAGTTTGTTACAACAGTTAAATTTATTGGTAGTTACCCAAACACACACTGTTATATTGAAATGATGTTTTATTAAAAATATATATCAGAAAAAATTTCTGAACCACTAACGTTTATTTACCGGACACACCGTAAATATGTTGGACTTACGATATTATTGGACTTACCATATTGTTAGGACTAACATAGACTTGTGGAACTGACCACACATTGGAACTGATTACTCAGCTGATCCTGAATGGTCAGCTTATATGGAGTATTCAGCTGATCCTGAACGTTGAGCTTTTATGAAGCACTCAGCTGATCCTGAACATTCAGCTTATGTGAAGCACTCAGCTTTAGCTTGAGCACTTAGCTCAGATTTTGACACTTAGTCAAATATAGCGCTTAGCAAATATTAAACAGAGATAAAGAACAGAACATACCAATTAAGGGTTGAGCATTCGAAGCTTGCTGAGTAGAGTTGTAAATCTCGTGCCTTCTATTGGTTTCGTGAAGATATCCGCAAGCTGATCTTCAGTGATGTCTTATCTCAATGTGAAGTGATGTGATGTCTCAATGTGCTTTGTTCTTGAGTGAAACACTGGGTTGTGCGTAATGGCAATAGCACTTTGATTATCACAAAATATGGGAGTCTTTGAATAATGCAGATCAAAGTCCTTCAGCTGATGTTGCATCCATAGTATTTGAGCACAACAGCTCCCTAGAGCTACATATTCAGCTGCCTCTGTTGAAATTGCCACTGAGTTTTGTTTCTTGCTCGTCTAGCTGACTAATTTTCCACCCAAAAGTTGACATCCTCCAGTAGTACTCTTTCTATTAAGACCACATCCTGCGAAGTCTGAATCGGAGTACCCTATCTGCTCAAATCCTGATCCTTTAGGATACCATAAACCTAAGTTTGGTGTTCTCTTCTGATATTTGAGTATTCTTTTAACAGCTAGCAAGTGTGATTCCTTTGGATCAGCCTGATATCGTGCACAAACACATGTAGCAAACATTATATCAGGTCTGCTTGCTGTTAAATAAAGTAATGAACCTATCATTCCTCTGTATGTAGTCTGACATACAGACTTTCCATCAATGTCCTTGTGTAGCCTGACATTGTGTAACATTAGAGACTTTGCGGGATGGCTTGAGTCTAATCCATATTTCTTAATCAGATCAAAGACATACTCGCTCTGATTAATGAATATACCATCATCTTTCTGATAGATTTGAAGTCCCAAAAAATATGTCATCTCACCCATCATGCTCATTCTGTATTGATTAGACATTATCTTGGAGAACCAGTCACACAGATCTTGGTTTGTTGATCCAAAGATAATGTCATCCCCATAAATTTGAACTAGAATGACATGTCCTCTGCTCTTTCTTATGAAAAGAATTTTGTCAATACTTCCTCTGACAAAATCATTTGAGAACAGATAGGTGGATAGTGTATCATACCAGGATCTTGGAGCTTGTTTGAGTCCATACAAAGCCTTGTCCAACTTATAGACATAATCTAGATGTTTAGCATCAATAAAACCAGGGGGTTGTTTCACATGGACCTCCTCCTGTAGTGCTCCATTTAAAAATGCACTTTTAACATCCAATTGATACACTTTAAAGTTTTTGAAGGCTGCATAGCCTAGAAACAACCTTATAGCTTCAATTCTCGCAACTAGGGCAAAGGTCTCATCATAATCAATACCTTCTTCTTGTCGATACCCCTGAGCTACTAGCCTTGCCTTGTTTCTGATCACTACTCCATCTTTGTCCATTTTATTTCTATAGACCCACTTAGTGCCTATAATTGTTTTTCCTTTGGGAGCAGGGACAAGGGTCCATACCTTGTTTCTTTGAATATATGTCAGTTCCTCTTGCATAGCTTCAATCCAATCTTCATCTTTCAGAGCCTCTTCAGTCATCTTTGGTTCCATTTGAGATAGAAAACTAGCGTAGGCAGCATAGTTTGCATTTGCCTTAGATCTAGTTAACACACCATCTTCAACGTTCCCAATGACATCATCAAGAGGATGATCTTTTAATACTCTGAAGGTTGTAGTAGGAGACTGAGGTTCTGGGTCTGAGTCAGAGCGGTGTCTCTCAGGCTGAATAGGACTTACTTCTTCAGTCTGAGTAGGAATTTGATGATCACTTAGATCTTCAATCTGACATGTACCTGATGATTCACCGAGATTCTTAGGCTGATTATCTTCAATATTCATAATTTCTTTCAGTGATGCACGTTTTTCAGGTTTACTATCATCATCATCATCAGCATCATCCATAACATACATGGGATTTTATGTGAGATCTTCTTTACTCCTCTCAAGCTCACTCAGACTAACCGAGTCAGCTTGAGCTTTGTTGGATTCATCAATACTTGTCTCATCAAACGTAACATGTACTGACTCTTCAATTACCTTTCTTTTAAGATTAAAGACTCTGTAAGCTTTGGAGATTGAAGAATATCCAACAAATATCCCTTGATCAGCTTTGGGTTCCAACTTATGGAGCTGATCTCTTTGGTTTAGCACATAGCATGTTGAACCAAAACTATGGAAATATCCAACGTTGGGTTTTCTGCCATGATACATCTCGTAAGATGTTTTTCCATGTATTTTCACTATAATTGATCTATTCTGAATATAGCAGGCTGTACTTACAGCTTCTGCCCAGAAGCTCAGCTTGAGCTTTGCCTCACATAGCATGGTTCTGGCAGCTTCAATTAAGGTTCTGTTTCTCCTTTCAGCAACTCCATTTTTTTGTGGAGTTCTTATAGATGAGAAATTCTGGATAATTCCTTTCTCTTCACAAAAGCCTTCAAGGGTTGAGTTTCTGAACTCAGTCTCATGATCACTTATGAGTTGTTTAAGAGACTTACCCTTTTGCAACTCTTCTTGTCTTATGAAGCTGATTAACTCATGTGCAGCTTCACTTTTGACTTTTAAGAAGATTACCCAAGTGAATCTTGTGAACTCATCAATAATCACTAGAGTATACTTTTTGCCACTTAGGCTTGGGGTGCTGATAGGTCTAAATAGGTACAAATGCAACATATGCAATGGTTCTGTGATTGAGAAATTCTGTTTGGACTTGAAGGATCCCTTATGATGTTTTCCCATTTCACAAGCTGAGCTGAGTTTGTCTTTAGCGAATGTGATCTTAGGCAGACCAAAGACTAACTCTTTGCTAGACAACTTGTTAATATATTTGAAGTTTAAATGAGACAGTCTTTTGTGCCATAACCAGCTCAGCTTGGGAGTTAAGTCAGAATACAAGCAGGTTTCAGTTGAAGGATCTGCGGAGCTGAGATCTAACAAATAGATATCTCTCTCTTTTTGCCATTAATATTGGTTTTCCCTTCTTATCATAAATTGTCCCTGCATGCTTTCTGAAGGTGACTTCATAATCCTCATCACACAGTTGACTGATACTTATCAGATTGTGTTTAAGGCCTTCAACATAAACTACCTTTATGAAAGTGACTTTTCCAGCAATTATCTTTCCATAACCCTTAGTCCTTCCTTGAGAATTATCCCCAAATGTCACCTTGGGTCCTTCATTGTTTTAGAATTCACTTAGAATCCCCTTGCTTCCTGTCATGTGCCTTGAGCATCCACTATCGAGATACCACTTGTAGGAGCCCTGCACATGATCAACTAAACGTATTAGTTTCTTTTTGAAACCCACTGTTTGGTGGGTCCTGAGGATGAGCAATTAGCTGATGCTTTGGAATTTGATTTATCAGCTCGAACAAATTATGGGTCTGTTTTGGACTGATCATCCTTTTCGTTTTCAGGTCTAAGATTTGTACTTACACAATCTTTGGCCTCATGACCTTTATCACCACACTTATAGCATTTTCTTCTAAAGATGGGTGTTTGGGTGATTTCTTTCAGTTTTCCAACATTAAATTTGGTCCCAAAGAGGGTGAACAAGCAAACGATACAGTGTAGAAGGGGGGGTTGAATACACTTTAAACAATCAAACAAATTAATCAAATGTATATTCAATTATCAACCAGTACAATAACTATTATCACTCTCTAATCAAATCAACAGGATGATTTGATGTTACAATGATTATAACCTCAACTCTCTCTAAACACTCTTGAATCACAAACTAATTGATGATCGTATTTCTTGTTAAAACTGATTAAAAAGAACTCTTGAAAACTCTCTCGAACTTGGAACTTACAAAGTTATCGCAACACACGCGTATCAAGTATCACGAACATACGTACGTTTTGCAACTTATGCAATCTTGCAACTTATGCAGTCGTCGTTGTGTATCGCGTATCTATTCTCATACACACGTAAGAACATATATGTAAAACCCATGAGAAGGTTTATACTTATACTTGATATATCTACGAGTAAATTGCAGTTTAAAGATAGAACTTATCTTTTCTTTAAAACTAACAAACTCCTTAATTAGAATATATCTAATTAATTTTCGTTTAAGATTTCTATCCAACTAATAGATAGTTTAAATTAGGTTTAGATATCCTAATTTAAATGTCGTAGATATAGAGAGTTTATAATAGAATTTAGAACTTACTTAAATTCTGAACTGACTTCTGACGCTGAGCTGACATACTCAGTCTTGACCTTGTCAAGCTGACTTCTTGAATCTTGGATTCTTGAATCTTCAAGTCTTCAAAATTTTTAAGTCTTCATTCTTAAGTCCTATCT
The DNA here is from genome assembly GCA_038502395.1 of Dittrichia graveolens. Taxonomy (NCBI): domain Eukaryota; kingdom Viridiplantae; phylum Streptophyta; class Magnoliopsida; order Asterales; family Asteraceae; genus Dittrichia; species Dittrichia graveolens. The sequence continues at coordinate 31,284,219 of JARJIL010000009.1, forward strand.
CAGCTTAGAATTCACTGAGTTATCTAGTATTTACATAGAAAACTCTATATCTGTTTATACGCTACTACTCAACTGAAGATGACTAGTCAGTCTAAAACAGACTTACATAATTCCTAACTCTTAACCTATTATCTATACATATCGATAGTTTGTCTCATCAAATCTGACTATTCTAAACATGGGACTAACACCAATATCTCATTGGAACTTGACATTTTTGATTGAATTACTTGAAAGTTTCTAAGTGATCGTTAACTTGAAAAAGTTGGGTGATTGGGTTCGAAGAAGGTTTCTTGGAATTGGAATAGTTCGAAGTGGTGAATTCGTATTGAGCTATGAGTTCGAATTGGAATTGTTCGAAGATGATTAACTTGGAAGTAGTTTGAGGTTAATCTTGGAATTCGAAGTCAATTTTGAAATGAACTTCGAATGGAACAATTCTTTTGATCTTTGAGTAGAAGTGAGTTCTTTGAAGGTTTTGTTTTCGGAGTCAACTTCGAATGAAATAGTGACTTCGAATACGGAATATGATCAAGGCAAGTTGGTTTCGAATTGTATTTTGAATAGACATGCTCGAAGTCTGTGGTAATGTGCTCGAAGTCAAAGGTTGCAATGGACTTTGAATTCGAAGTGTTGTTTGGAATAAAATCCGCTCGAAGTCAATGAGTTTGAATGGGCTTTGAATTTGAAGTGTTCTTGTGGAATTAAATAAGCTCGAAGTCGCCTATAACTTGTTTGGAACTTGACCTTGAGTTGATTTCGAATTCGAAGTGTATAGTCTTCGAACTCGAAATATAGTTTCTTCTAATTGAACGATTTGACACGCTCGAAGCCTTCTATAGGCAAAAAATTCCGGATTTTACGGGATCTGTTTTCAACAACCTTGCTCGAAGTCTTCTTTGATGTATTAGACATGCTCGAACTCTACAGTAAACACCAAAATCTTTCAAAAAATTGAATTCACTCGATCAAACACTCAGATCTCAACTGTTCATCATCATCTTCAAACGTTCTTGACAAAAATAAAAATCCTTATAAAAAAACAATGCAAAATCAATTGATTTTTATACCCTTTTGGTCGTAATCCTTTGTAGATCCAGAGTATATCAATTAATTCATCATTCCAATTAAAACAGATGAACTAATGAAGCAAAACCGTAGATGTATTCCACTAAAAACTTCACGAATTCGTTCGATTTTGATCCAACTCAAATCATAATTGATTGTTCAGAATATTAAGTCGATTTCGAGATGAATAGAATCAATTTTAACCGGATAAACACTCAAACCTTCATAGTTTCAATTTCATAATAGTCGCCTTCTTCGATGATGCTTGTTAGTCGATGTTTTCCCAATCAAGAGCCAACTTAGATCAAGTTAGGCCCTGATACCAAATGAAAGATGTAAAACAGCGATTGTATAACCTTCAAGCAATCAATGCCAAGATGAATATATATAGAGAGAGAGCTACAAACACTTTCACGTTCAAAGGATATTGCGTATATTTCAGGTAACGTAAAAGGCTTCTTCCGCCCATGGTACACATGTCCTATATATAGGCTAAGCCTACTACTTGGGCCTCATGGGCTTTCCTACATTTTGTCTAATATTAACAAGTTCATACCACCAAAACAAAAACAACCATCAATGTATACAAACCTGTAACAATCAAACAAACATCTAATTCTTAAACAAATGCAAAACCTAAAATGGTTCAAATTTGGTGACGGAAAGAAATTGTTCAGGTATTTGATATCAATGACTCAACGGAGTCCGTACTTCTTGAAAAAGGAGAGATCCCTCTCAAAATTGAATCTCAAATTGTTCCTAATCCACTCTGGATTAAAACCTCAAAGTTTAATAAAGAAGAATAAAAGATTCAATGGAAAACACATAAAAGAATACATTGCATCTTTCACGAGGTTGTTGACACCAATGCATCATCTAACGTGAAAGGACCCATTTCCACATGGGGACCTAAATCTTCACTCTTTTCTGTGTGTAGGAACCTAATCTCTGGTACCTAGATTTAAGCTGCACCAAGCATATGACAAGTGATAAGAGTTTTCTCAAAAACTTCGTTCCCAAGTACTCTGGGAATGTTCGTTTTGGGAATGAAAATGTAGCACCGATACTGGGGTACAGAGATATAGTGAAAAAGAGCATCAAAATCAAGAAGGTATCTTTTGTAGAAGGACTGGGCCATAACTTGTTTAGCATTGGCCAGTTCTGTGACAAAGACTTGGAGGTCACTTTTAAAAAGAATTCACGTTCGGTCAAAACGGAAACAGGTGATGTGCTTCTAGCAGGAACAAGGAAGTCTAACTTGTATTCCATCAATTTGAACAACTACAACACAAAGACCTCCATTTGTCTTCTAAGTAAAGCCTCATCGGACTTAACTTGGTAGTGGCACAGGAAACTCTCACATCTCAACTTCCACAACATCAACAAACTGGTTACTGGAGATCTAGTGAGAGGCCTGTCAAAGTTAAAATTTAACAAAGACCATCTGCGTGCAGATTATGAAAAAGGCAAGATGAAACGATCATCTCACAAAGCCAAGCAAGTCTCCACTACAAAGAAGACAATGGAGCTTTTGTACATGGATCTATATGGTCCGATGAGATTCCAAACACACAAAATCGTTCTTTCATCCATAAACGTTTCAATAAAACTCCTTATGAATTTGCAAATGGCATTGTACCTAATATCAAATATCTTCATATATTTGGTAATAGGTGCTTTCTACTCAATGAAAAAGATAATCTAGGGAAATTTGAAGGGCAAGGCTGATGAAGCAATTTTCCTAGGTTATTCACATGAGTCTAAAGCCTATGGGATTTAAAATAAAAGAACTAACTGTGTTACGGAAAGCATAAATGTTACATTTGACGATATATTGCATGTTAAAACTTTTCAAAAGAACAAGGAAGTTGCTTCTTGACAAGTCCGTTCAGGACCAGTACTTCAAATAAAAGAAACAAATACAAATCCATGTTCATTAGAACATATTTTAGATTTCTTATTTGATTTCTTACTGTCTGACAGGAATGATGCAGTGTCTCCTGCTACAACTGAGGTTGACAACTCGTCTTCATATCCAACCGTGGATTCTCCGTCTACATCAACTGTCAGTCCAGTTATAGTACCTCATGAGCCAGTTTATGAGGGTACTCTCATCTAAGATTCAGAACCAATAACAAGTGAGGACGACATTGAACTCACAAACAGATAAATGAGTTCTTTCCTCCAATTCAGAACCCCCGAGGAATATGATGGACATAATCCCATCCGGAATCTCAGATTATAGGAAATGTTCAAGATGGGGTAAAGACTCGTTCTGTAACGACAAATGAGTGCCTTTATTCTAGTTTCCTATCTATGATTGAACCCATCAAAGTCTCCGATGCTTTACAAGATGTTGATTTCATTCTAATGCAAGAGGAACTTAACCAGTTTGAAAGACTCAAAGTCTGGAGATTGGTACCACTTCCAGAAGATAAATCAGTGGTTGGTACCAAGTGGATCCTTAAGAATAAACGAGATTCCGAGGGAATAATGGTTAGAAACAAAGCTAGGCTGGTTGCTAAAGATTACAACCAATAGGAGGGAATAGACTACGATGAAACATTGGCTCCTATAGCTAGGATAGAAGCCATCAAACTATTCTTAGCTATGCTGCCTATAAAAGCTTTAAGGTTTTTCAAATGGATGTCAAGACAACATTCTTAAATGGTATCCTCAAAGAGGAGGTTTATGTGTCTCAGCCAGAAGGCTTCGTCAATCCCACACTCCCACATCATGTTTATATTCTAGACAAAGCATTATATGGACTAAAACAAGCCCCAAGAGCTTGGTATGATGTCATGTCTGAATATTTGCTGAGTGGGGGATACAGCAAAGGAAAAACTAACACCACTTTATTCACAAAAGCCAATGGAAATGATCTAATCTTAGTACAAATTTATGTGGATGACATCATCTTTGGTTCTACAAACCCAAAGTACGGTGATGAGTTTGCACTAACCATGCAAAATCGATTTCAAATGACTATCATTGGAGAGATGAACTTCTTTCTTGGATTACAAGTGAAACACTTGAGTCATGGCATTTTAATAAGTAAATCCAAGTACATTAAAGACTTGTTGAAGAAATATGCCATGCTCAGCTGTTCCTCTTTATCTACCCCTATGTCTCAAAAACAAAATTGTCTGCTGACCTTGACGGAAAAGCAGCTGAGTTAAAAACATATCGGGGTATGATAGGCTCACTACTGTATTTGACAGCTAGTAAGCCAGATATAATGTTCTCTACATACTTATGTGCTAGATTTCAGGCTAATCTAAGGGAATCACATCTGCTGGCAGTAAAAGGGATATTCAAATATCTCAAGGGTACTCCTAACCTAGGATTGTGGTATCCAAGGGATTCAAGTCTACAGCTATATGCATATTTAGATGCAGATTATGCTGGTTGCATGCTTGATAGAAAGAGCACATCTGGCAGTGCACGCTTTTTGGGTGATAGATTAATGTGTTTGGCTTCTAAGAAACAGAATTGTGTCTCTACTTCAACTGCTGAGGCTGAATATGTTGATGCTGCAATGTGCTGCTCTCAAAGTTTATGGGTTAGGACTCAGCTCTCTAACTTTGGCCTACACTATGACAAGATCCCACTACTATGTGACTCACAATCTGCCATAACTATCTCATGCAATCCAGTCCACCACTAAAAGACTAAACACATTGACATACGATATCATTTTATTAAAAATAATGTGGAAAAGGTCTGATAGAACGTCAATATGTTAAGACTGATGATCAACTGGCTGATCTGTTTACTAAACAATTAGACGAAACTCGTTTTAATGAGTTAGTATCCAAATTGGGCATGTTGAATTACAAAGTCTAACTATCAGTCATTTGTTTTGAGTGAGTATTTCACTTTGTTTGTTCATGTTGCAGATAAGAAAGCATAATCTGAGGGGGAGTGTCAATCATCCGTACAAGTTACGCATGCATGTAGGGGGAGTAAATACTTTAAAACATTTCATAAATCAAAGAAAATACCAAAAATATCTCGCAAAACAAAGAAAATGTCAAAAACATGTGCAAAATTATTCTGGAAAATATCAAAAATATGCGTTTTTATTATTTTAAAATTAAAATCGAATTCGAACTCTTGGTTTTCGAATTCAAAGTGAGCATTCAAGTCTAATGGAGGACTTCAAAAATTCCTTAAAGTCCTCACATTCGAAATAAACATTTTTGTTTTTACATTCGAGAGGAAAAACGAAAGACTTCGAGCGCTACTAAACTACGCATTCGAAGTCAATGGACTTCGCATGCGAAGCATACCCAAGTCAAAGGCCTTCGAGCGCATACATTGATTCAAATTTGAAGCCAGTGGACTTCGAATAACGAACCATCAATTTTTTTAAGACTTCGAGCGCGTTTACTAGCTTCAATTCGAAGTTAGTAGACTTCGAATTTCAAATAGTGTATCTCCAATACACTTCAAGCGCCCATGAACAATACTTTGAACGGAGTCAAGAACAACTCACTTCGAATTCGAAGCCTTCACACTTCAAATTCAAAGCCTCTTGGACTTCGAAGTCTGCAGTGGTCCATATGACCACTTCGAGTGCGTTTTTCACTTCAAACCCTTTGGACTTCGAGCACGTGAAAATTCGAATTTTTACCGTTATATTTTTCCTATAAATAGATGGTTAACCTTGAGTGTTGCTCACGCTTTCAAATTCATTCCATTTCACGAAAACTTCCGGCTACATTTTTACTCTCATTGTGATCAAAGTTCCTATCGAAATTTCGATCTTTTGTGTGAAAGTTGTTACATTAAACCATGGTATACATTAAATAAGCAACAACCCATGAGAAAAACATGTTTAAATGCATCAAATCTAACGTGTACTGTTTAACTCGGAAAACACCTTTTTCGGACTTCAAATGCATTGTTCGACGTTCAAACGAACTTGTTAATGCTAATGTGCTTTGCGATGGGGCATAGGAACACTAGCACAATGTTTTTGTCAAAGAAAAACTCAAAAATTTGAAAAGTGTTCTTCGAGTGGTTAAAGATTAGGCTTGATTTCATTTTTAGCCTAGATCTTCATGTTATGGACCAAATGAGAAAATTTTCAGTGTTACAAAATTGTTTAGATACATGTATTCATTGTAAAACATGTGTCATAACACATTTTTGTCCATCAAAAATAGCACTTCGTCAATGAAGGATTTTTGGGTGTTATACAATTTTACTAAGGAGTTGACAAATTTTTCAAAGATTTGACTCTAAGTCAATCTTTCCAAACAAAAGTCAAAGTGTTTCACACTTGATTGTTTGACCTAACAAGTCAATACATTTCACTGAGTTATTTTTTCAAAGTGAAATAATCTAACCTATTGGCTGTTCTTACAGGATTAAACATGGCTATGGAAGATGAATTTGTCTCATATCGTTCTTCGACAGCTAGCCAATCACATAACCCAGATGATCAACTCCTTCCCACAAATTAATTTCTCTCGGTTGTCACTCACGAAAATAACCAATTCATAAACCTTGACAACTTTCGCAACCCAAAGTTCCCCATTATCACTGAAATTCTCCGCATTCATCCACTAAACCATGCCCTTACTCTGGGACACATGTCCCTGAGTTATACGTTTAAAAATTCTGGCACACCGCCCATACTCATACAAATCCCAACTCAGGTCGCATATCTATCCGCGGTGATGTAGATCATTTCAGCCAAAACATCACTACAAGCCCATTGAGCGAAATCCTCCGACTTCCTACAGCCAGAAGCATGCCTCCTCTTCTTGACTTTCAGGAGATGCTTGATGAAACCATAGCCCTTGCAGGCATTCGACCCATGGGTTATCTTGGGGACTTAACTCTTCGTTCCCACTTCAAAAGAGCCAACCTCCACCCTATATACTATACATTTGTAACCATTCTTCAACGTTCTCTCACTCCTAAACACACTGACTATGAATACCCCAACTCAAACCAAATCAAGCTCATGTATGCTGCTGCCAATCACCTACATATTGATTATGCCACGCTAATTTTTCTTGACATTATGTAGCAGGTTGAGGGTAAACTCTCTGATCTCAAGAGAGCCAAGGGCAGATTTCTGCCATACCAAAGGTTTTTACCTATGATGGTCAAATTTACGATGGACAGAAATGAGGAGATACCTAGACGACCAAATCATGTTGCTATCAGGCCGAAGCAATTCATGTAAGTTAAAGTTTTGACAAGTGATCATCCTATTCAACTACAACCATTCCCTGTTTCCCTGCTGGATCTATGCGCCCAGAATGACGTAGTGAGAAATTATAGGCAGAGCGTAGGATTGCGTCCTATGGTGCAGCCAGAGCCGGTTGTACCTCCCCTAGGCCCTGTAGCACCAAGTGAGGACATAGCTGATAGGCCTCAGCCTTCCACGGGGGAAGCTGAGAGGGATGAGCAGAGAGAGAAAAGCCTAGAGAGGGGTGGTGAAGGGGATGAGGGCGATACACATAGTGAGGGAGGCGCTGAATATGATCCTTCCCAAATTCAAGCAATGATTGATACATTCTCAAATGTGCTCCCCGACCGTGAACAATAACCGGAGTCTCCAGATTTGCATGTTGGTTCAGTGACGCCTAACTTTGAAATAGACACCATCGCCCTGACCACATATACTCCCGGTGCAGCACCTCTGGTTATCGATAACACTGAGCAACAACGAGCAAAACTACAAGTGGTGACAAAGGAAGAGGATTTGAGGTTTTCTGATATATACCCAAATTTACCCGACTCTGAAACTGAATTCATGTATGGCTATCAATCGGGTCCTCTTGACACAACAAGTGCAAGTAATGAATTTGATCCTAACCTGGATGTCTATGATGAATATGAAAGCGAAATGGAAAAGGAAGAGGTAGAGGTAGGAGAGAGAGAGAGAGGCGAGTAAAGAACAAACGAGTGCTGAGGGACCCCCAATCCCAAAAATCCGGGAAGCCACACCTGCTACCAAAGCTGACACTGTTAGCTCTGGTATTGAAACAGTCACTATCATCCCAACAGTGCACACTTACCCCTCCAGCCACTCAAGTATCTCTCAACAAATGCTTCTTTCAACTGACGAAGAATTAACACATACTCTATCGGCCTCTCATTCGGAGATGGCTGGTATTAAAACAAGAGGTCTGCCTTTACTGACCTCGACCGTTCTTCAAACACGCATCGACATACCGCCAATATCTGCATTTCTTTCTAGACACGAATCAACACTTGCACAAATACCGACGTTGTTTACACAACAACAGTCCAGAACACATATAGGTGGCACTAATGAAGGTGTCATTTGAGGATGAGGTGGAAATCTCGCCGGAGTGTACACCACTACAGCTCCACACGCGAGTAGTTCTGCCTCCATGGCAGAAACTTCAACAAGCACTCTACGTGAGTCTCGGTTTATTACAAAGGACGATTTGTAGGAGGCCCTTAACCCGATTACTAAGAGCCTAGCAGAAATCAAGCAGACACTTTCTTCGTTAAAAACCAAGGTTGCTGATGGCTTGGGCTTATCTACTTACACTTTGAAATCCCTGATTTAAGTAAGATTGCAAGAGAGAGCCCTAAACCGTGAACATAACCTAGATCTCCTTCAAACCCTTTAGAATGAACAGAATTACAAGGGTAGTAATCTCAATGAATTTAAAGAAACAGTTATAAACTTAATAGAGGATCTGGGCAACGTGGTCTTTCAGACACTGGATTCGGTGGAAAACAGGATGACCATTCTTGAATCTACTTGCAAATCCCAAGATGTTGGGTCAAAGCGCAGGCGTGACGACAATGATCCCAATCGTGATCATCAAGAGGGGGAGAAGATATCGCGCGTTTTGACCTTTACTCGTTTAACAGAATGATTAGCGGCTGTAATGGGGATCGGGGTAAACTCTCAACAACAACAACAACAACAATCTCAGCAGCAACAACAACAACAACAGCAACAACCACAACTACAGCAACAGCAACAAACACAAACTAAACCTGAACCTGACATCCCAATGTTTGAATTTGAAACTAAAACTGCAGATATCGGTGAAAGGGATGAGTCGGATGAGCTGCTGAAACAGATTGATGAGTTCTCTTTTCGCAAACTGCGAGAAAAAATAGAGGAAGTCCAGATAGTGGACAAGTTTAAGGATATGCCAGTGCCTGTTATTCAAAAGCCAGCTTCTTTAAGGATTGCAAAGCCTGCGAAGGAGTTGGTCACCAAAAAGCAAATGGAAGAAGCAATCAGAAAGTTAAATCGAACAAGAGTCCTCCAAGGCATTTCAGAGGAGGTTCATCAACTCTTCCCTCCTGAACCAAAGAAATTCCAGGTGTCAGCTGCCGACATCCTGAGGAAAAATCAACAAGCAGAGAAGGCTAAACAAATTCAACAATCATCTGAATGGCCACTACCTCCGAACATACAACTAGCACCATCAGTTCCTGTCTCATCAGACCCAGGCCTAGATAGACAAAACATGTTCACTAGAAAAGCTATGAAAGACCCTTTGTGGGGAAAATATGGAGTGAATGCTGAACTAAGGGGTCATGATGTACAAAGGAGATGATACAATCATATCTTCAATGAATACAAAACACCGAGGTAGTAGATTGTGTCAGAATACTCGATCAGTAAAGTACTTTGAATTAGCATGCAAAAATCTTTAAGGTACAAGTTTGCTGTTTATGATGTACAGAGAGAAGATGGTTAGAAAATCTCTTTGAATGAAGCTGACTTCAGACACGTCAAGCTGCATGACATTGAGTTCATATACGAGGAGTTATCCACCAAGATCAACAAGTCCTATGAAGAACAACAAGGATGATCAGCTCTGATGAAGTATATGAGGAGATTTATTGAATTTATCCAAGATCATGATCTACAATTGGGAGCCGAGAGTAATCAACTCGAGGTGAATCTACCCAGACCACTGCAAAACCATCCTGATCTACAAACCCTAGAAGAGCTAATCGTTATTGATGAAAATCATCCTAGCTTTGCGGGTCAAAGAGATGTTGTCTTCATCAACCAATGTCGTCGAAAGATCTTCGTTTGGATGGTGGACATGATGGCATACTCTGATGGTACTCTAAAATTGCTATTCCACAGACTCCAGGAAAAGGCTGACAAACAACAATCAACTTCAAGTGAGTCGGAACGGGCTGGGTTGATAAGAACTATAGACGCTGTTAAAACGACGTTGGACAGTTGTCAGATAATTCGGAGGTGGCAGATGATGTTTGGAATGAGAATAGGTCTTTATTGTAATTAATATCTTTCTGCATTTCTATTTTCATGTAATAGGCTTTCTCTCCATTTAGGGGGAGATTGTTAATATTAGAAAAATGTAGAAAAGCCTATTATGTAGGCGTGGCCTACAAATAGGCCTTAGGTCCCTTTGTCCTTGTAACGCTTTTGACATTAAGGCAATATCCATATTCAAAGCAAAAGGTGTAGTGTGTGTTTCTCTCAAATATCATCTTCTCTCTACACTAATACTTGAAGGTTTCTTCACGGGATTGAGCTTTTAAAAAGAGAAAGAGAGGGTGCCGAATGGCCGATTCTAGAAACTTACCACGTCGGCCCAAAAGTACCTATTGTCCTTATTAGAACCTCCACCCAAGTAGTTAAAACAAGAGATGCTCAAAACAAACATGTACTTACATGGAAAACTAAAGGTTTGGATGCCATATTCCTCAAGGATATAATACAAGTCATCTACACAGATTATATTTTTGTTTATAAGTTTTATGTAATCCGGTTGTGTATCAACTGAAATTGGAGAGCCAAACTTCATTTCTAGTAGGGTTTCCTGTGCTCTCCTATATAAGGTTAGCTAGCCGACTTGTGGCTAGTAACTCTCACAATTTTGCTTTAATAGAAAAGTGATATTTCACCCTTATGTGTGTGTAGTGAGAGTCGGCTCCTTGTTCTTCATTGATCTTCATCTTATTCACTTGATTTCATCTTACTTCTTATAAATCGGGAAATACAATATTGATTTAGGATGGCCATCATCAAGGGAGTAGCATAGACGTAAGTTTCTATACATGTTCATTTCTTCCCGTGTTGAAATTTTAGTATGTTACTTGACAACCTTGTTTATAAACCATACGGTAGAAGAATGCAACAAAACATAAATTGTTTGCTAATAACCATAATAATATAGATAACCATCTTCTTTAACAACATTCTTGCGTAACACTATATTTTCTATTTTCACAAATGGATGAAGAAAGACCTCAAATTGACGCAGCTACCATGACATGCTTAATGTAACATCCTAAGATTGGGCTTAGTAGAAACGTAGACTCGGGTATGTTACACGTGAACCATTATGTGATTATGTTTACATTAATTTAATTAAGTGATTGATTACTTGTTTAAATATTATGTGTTGGTTAAATGTATATATATACGGATTTAGCATTTGTGTGTGTGCATGTGTTTAAGTTGGTCTAATTGTGCCACCTCCTGCTTGCATATATATATACTAGTATTTTGCCCGTGCGATGCAGCGGGATAAAATAGTTTTATTTGTTCACTTGTCAATTCAACATGTTATTTGTGATGTTGCCGGAAAATATGGTGGTTGTGATTCGTACAAATATCAAGTTAACGCAACATTTACGTTTAAATGACAACATTCTATTCTTGTATGAACGAATTCATACCATATTTTACGATCATATTACATGGTAGAATATAAATTTTTTGAAAACAGTAAGTAAACGTGACAATTATTTAGATCATGCTAAATACATGTGTACTTCACTCATCATATTACACGTAACAATTATTTGGTCTGTTTTCTGTCATTAAATTCAGGACTGTTTTTTTGTATTTAATTTTATGACAGTTTTAAAATGTTTAAGATCATTGCAGGAATATATTGTAAATAATGCTATTTGAGTTGCACTATTTTAAAAGTGTTAAGATTGCTGACGAAAGTTATTGTAAAGCATGATATATTACTTCTACTACTTAACTTAAAAAATTGTTTAAAAAAGAGATAAATGTAATTAAATTCTGACAGTTTTAAATGCTAGAAGTTATTGTGAAGTATTAATTATGTATTTAAATTGTCTTAAATGCTGAAAGTTATTTTAAAGTATTAATTATGTATTTAAATTCTATAGATTATTACCGGAACATATTGTAAATAATGCTATTTGAGTTGTACTATTTGAATAGTGTTAAGATTGTTGCTAGAAGTTATTGTAAAACATGCTATACTACTTGTACTACTTAACTTAAAAAATTGTCTTAAAAAAGTGCTAAATGATTTATAGAATAGTAAAGATACGTGGGCGTAGTGAAGTATTACTTTGCTTTGAAGTTTGCATGTGTGTGTAATTTTGTGTGTAAACCGAGAGAGAAAGAAGAAGGAGAACAATCGGATTCAAGGATTTTGAATTGTGAATTCAAGATAAGAAGGTTTGTATGTTTATTGTTTTCTTCTTAATCTTGATAACATGCTACAGAATGTTATTAGCATTCTACGGTTTTGATATACCCAGTTGAGATTTGATTATGAACATCATGTAAACATGCTAAATGAGGTTGTCGGATTTGGTGTTCTTGGATGTTAAGGTGTTTTGATGCATGTTTGGGTGTTTAAACATGTTTATATATGTTTTGGTAAGCTTGTATATGATTTGTATAAACTGTAAATATAAATCATGGATTTTATGAACCTGTCGGATTGTTGAAATTATGAATGTGGCGGATTGTGGAGATGATGAGGGAAATCCGAGACTTGGGAAACCAAAAGGTGAAAACCGAAACTTAGAATCCGGAATATGATTGAATCTGATACTTGTAAATCCGGAACTTGTGAAATCCGATCATAAGTGTAATCCGATGATAAATCCGATAGCGGAAGTTTGAAGGGTTAAATCCGATGGTAGTATCGGATTTCATTGGAAAACCGACAAGTGTTGCGGATTGACTTCAAATCCGAAAGATGTATCGGATTTCCTAGAATCCGATGGTTTTTAGCGGATTTTGCCTAAATCCGATGGTAGTGTCGGATTTCCTATGAAATCAGACAATTTTAATTGTTGATTGCTTTATTTAATGCTATGTGTTATATGTGCATGCATATGTGAATCGTACATGTTTATGTTTGATTAAATGGATATAAATATATGTTTGATATATATTTATGAGTTGAATACTGATGGTTGGTTGTTGTGATCTCAGGAACAGACAAGGCTTAGTAACATTAGATCACTAATTGGAAAACCTGAGAACGAGAGGTGAGTGGATGTTTACTCACGGGTGATATTAGTTGTACTGGTTTGGTTACAACTATTGTTGGTTTGATGCGTAGTTGATAATTGATTAACTGTTGAATGTTAATTGTTGCATCTGTGATATGTATACATGATAGAAGGGAAGCCAGTTTTCGACTGGGCTTATAGGCTGGTTCATTTGCTATTGGCTAAGCAGTATTAGGACCTTGGGATGCATTTGTTGCTACTAGAGAATAATACTATGTGAGAATAGCAAATGGACTATCGGTAAAGCTTTGCTTTGGGTGGCATTAGTTGTAGGTTCCTGCAGAACCGCCGGTCTTCCCAGGGTGTTTATTTGTGGTTGTTGATATCATGCGGTTCAGGCTGATATATCTGTTGTGATTGCACTCATTTAACTTAGCTTTGTGCTAATCCCCCACCTCTCACTCTTTTTACAGGTTTTGGTAAGTCAGCGGCTCGACTAAGAGTTGTTAGCTTGGGGAGTAATCACCTAGGCCTCTGATGTGTATTTGTGACGAGCCGTAGTTTTTGTAATACTGATATTATGAACAAATTGTTTTGTAAATAGTGGTTTGTGATTAGTTGTAAATACTTTTGTATTTAATCGCTTCCGCAGTTTATTTAAAAGTGAAAATTTTTGGTATGAAAATACGGTGTTACAAGTTTGGTATCAGAGCCTTGGTTTGGCAGTGTCGGCACAATGGAAGTGTTACATTCCCAAAATCTTGGCTCGTGGTAGGTCGATTACTCCTTGGGTGTGGCATTGGGGTGAATTGGAGTGTGGTGGAGTTAGTATGTTATGTACTAACGGATTTATCTAATAAATCCTGAGGTGATGTGATTGTTACAGATAACAATGGCTGGACGTGTTCTCAACCGGTGCCCCTACCGTCCCATCTTCTGCTGAGGTCCCTACTAATACAGTTGAAGTTACAACTAACGATGTTACATCTGGTACAGTAGGTGATGAGATTGATGAGTATATTTTCCAACTTGAAGGTCAACTTCAAGATCTGAGAAAGGAACTGGAGCAACAAAGACAAGTTCCTGCAGCACAACCACCGGTTATTCCTGTAACTTTAACTATAATTGAGATACCACCTATCTTCCCAGCAGTCACTACATTGGCAGAGGTTCCTCCGATGTCTATGCCAATACAACCATTATCACAGCCGATGTCTCAACCTTTCTACTATCCATTGTTTCCTCAAGGACCCTATACTCAAAGATCTATTCCATAGGGGTCTATGCCACAGGGATCGTATTCGTATCCTTATATGGGATTTCCACCCAGCATGGGATACAGGCAGCCGTGTACTTACAAGCAATTTTTGGATTGTAAACCGGATGAATATCATGGCAGTACGGATCCTAATGTCACATTGAATTGGTTGAGAGATACTGCAAGGTTCCTGGATGCTTGCAACTGCGAGGAGGAAATGCGAGTTTGTTTTGAAACTAGCATGCTAAAGGGCAAAGCAATGGTTTGGTGGGATTCCATTACCACCCATTTATCGAGAGCACAGATGGATTCGATTACGTGGAATCAATTTAGAGACAAACTGTGCGAGAAATACTGCAATGCCTTTTAACTGAATAAGATAAGACAGGAGTTCATGGAACTGAGGATGACGAAGAAGATGACGGTGGATGAACTAATTGAGTAGTTTAATGCTAAACTGAGGTTTGTGACTCAGTGGGTGCCTGATGAATCTTCCCAGGTTTAGCACTTTATTGGAGCATTGCTGCCAGAATACAGGAGCACTACCCATTTGGCTGGATCTTTGTCCCAAGCCTTCACCTTGGCAAAATCCGCTGAGGGGGACATGCAGGCCAAGGATAGGCAGACTCGGGATGAGGCGGCATTGCAAAAGCCGAGGTATGATCAGGCTGGG
This sequence comes from Dittrichia graveolens, assembly GCA_038502395.1. Taxonomy (NCBI): domain Eukaryota; kingdom Viridiplantae; phylum Streptophyta; class Magnoliopsida; order Asterales; family Asteraceae; genus Dittrichia; species Dittrichia graveolens. The sequence continues at coordinate 31,299,449 of JARJIL010000009.1, forward strand.
GGTAGCCAGCAGAAAAAGAAACGGCAGGGTAACCAGTCCTAGGGAAACCAAAGTAGGAAGGTATCGTCTGGAGATTCTGGAGTTAAATCTCAGTGGTGCACAAGGTGTAGGGCTACTCACACTGGGCAATGTACTACTCAGACCATGCGATGTGTGAGATGCGGAACCTAAGGGCATGAATCGAAGGATTGCCGGTACCCACGAAATGTCTGTTGGAACTGCCAAAAGGAGGGGCATAGGGCAGGTAATTGCCCTACAGGGAGAAGACCAGGGGCTGGGACAGGGGCAGGGGCGGTTGGGGGCTCATCAGCGGCAGGAGGGCAGAAGAGGAAGAATCCTCCAACTCTAGAGGGTAGGGCGTTCCGGATGATAGTAGATGATGCTACTACCACTGATGATGTTATCACCAGTACGTTTCTTATAAATTCCTTACATTCGCGTGTGTTATTTGTTTCTAGAGCGAATCGCTCCTTTATTTTTGTAGTATTTTGTGCTAAGTTGAATTTGCCTACTACTGTTATTTTTGTACCAATCGAAATAGAAGTAGCAGATGGTAAGATAGTTCATGTTACGACTTCTATGACAGGTGCTGAGATTGACATAGATGGTAAGTGCTTTCTCATATCATTCCTATTGATGCCATTAGCTGGTTTCGATGTGGTTTCGGGGATGGATTGGCTGAGTAAGCACAGTCCGAGTATTAAATGTCTTAGGAAGCTGATATCTTTTCCGTTATCTGATGGGTCGCATGTGGTGGCTCAAGGGGAAAGGAACAAGTTTGCGTTTCCTGTTATATCTATGTTAAAGGCCAAGAAATCCTTGAGTAAGGGATGTGAGTGTTTTCTAGCATATGCTATTGATGCTAGAAAAGAGAAGCGGGCAGTTACTAATGTGCGGGTCGTATCAGAGTATCCTGAGATATTTCCGGATGAGTTACCTGGGCTACCTCCCGTTCGAGAGGTAGAGTATAAGATTGATTTGATACCAGGTTCTAATCCAGTGACTAGATCTCCTTACAGGTTGGCTCGGGGATTTATTCGTCCGACTTCTTCACCGTGGGGTGCACCAGTCTTGTTTGTGAAAAAGAAAGATGGTACTCTACGTATGTGTATTGACTATAGAGAACTGAATAAGAGGACGGTAAAGAATAAATACCCTCTGCCCAGGATTGATGATTTATTTGATCAGCTGCAGGGTGCTTCGTATTTCTCAAAGATTGATTTGAGATCAGGTTATCACCAGGTATGAGTTTCTAACGGAGATGTTGCCAAGATTGCTTTCCGTACCCGGTATGGCCATTATGAAGTTTTAGTCATGCCGTTTGGTTTGACTAACGCACCTGCAGTGTTTATGGATTTGATGAACCGGGTTTGTCGACCGTTTCTAGATAAATCTGTGATAGTATTTATTGATGACATACTGAATTATTCCAAATCTGAAGCTGATCACGAGATTCATTTGAGACAGGTTCTTGAGACATTAAAGCGGGAGCAATTGTATGCCAAGTACTCAAAGTGTGAATTCTTGATGCGAGAAGTTCACTTTCTGGGGCATGTCATTTGTAGTGAAGGAGTCAAGGTTGATCCAGCAAAGATAGAAGCAGTGACGAACTAGGAGGATCCGAAGTCGCCTTCTGAGATTAAAAGCTTCTTTGGATTAGCTGGGTATTACAGGCGATTCATTAAATATTTTTATGAGATTGCGAATCTCATGACTAAGTTAACTCGCAAGGAGGTTCCATTTAAATGGAGTGATGAACAGGAGAGAGCTTTTCAGACGTTGAAACGAGTCTTGTGCCAGGCTCCTATTCTTGCTTTACCGGATGGGTCAGATGACTTCACAGTTTACTATGACACGTCATTGGCAGGGTTGGGTTGTGTGTTGATGCAACAGGATAGGGTTATTGCGTATGCTTCTCGTCATTTGAAACCTAATGAGAAGAACTATCCAACTCATGATCTAGAATTAGCGACTGTGGTTTTTGCGTTAAAATTGTGGAGACATTATCTTTATGGTACAAAGTGCGTCATTTGTATGGATGACAAAAACCTGCACTATGTATTTTCGCAGAAGGAACTCAATATACGACAAAGGCGATGGCTGGAACTTGTTAAAGATTATGATTGCGAGATTCGCTTTCATCCAGGGAAAGCCAACGTGGTAGCCGATGCTTTGAGTCGCAAGGGAGTTAGTGAACATATCAAGTTTATGCGAATTGAAATAGTCTCCGACTTGATTGACAAATTAAAGGCAGCTCAGTTAGAAGCCCTGAAGGATGAAAACTTGAAGTCTGAGATTATGACGAAGAAAAAGAATGACCTGGATGATGATTCTAGGGGATTGAAGGTTTATCAATCTCGTGTCTGAGTGCCTTTGCTTGAGGTCTCCGGAGTTTGATTTTGACTGAGGCTCACAAGTCTAGACTATCTGTTCATCCAGGTAGCACGAATATGTATAACGATCTAAAGGTGCTGTATTGGTGGCCTACAATGAAGATGGATGTTGCACAGTTTGTGGAGTCTTGCCATATATATGCACAGGTTAAGGCAGAGCACCAGAAACCCTATGGATCACTGAAACAACTGCAGATTCCAGAGTGGAAGTGGGAGCACATAACGATGGATTTCGTAACTAAACTTCCACGTACGCAGAGGAATAATGATATGATTTGGGTGATCGTTGAGAGCTTGACCAAGAGTGCACACTTCTTGGCTACCAGTGAGACGGCATCACTTAGTAAGTTGGCTCAGTTGTATATAGATGAAGTTGTTTCCCGACATGGTATACCGCTTTCGATCGTATCAGATAGAGATTCCAGGTTTGTGTCGAACTTCTGGAACAGTTTACAGCGGGAGGTGGGTACACGTGGTAATCTGAGTACAGCTTACCATCCCCAGACAAATGGGCAATCTGAGCGAACTATTCAGACACTTGAGGATATGCTACGAGCATGTGTGTTAGAATATGGAGGTTCTTGGGATTCCCATCTGCCGTTGATTGAATTCGCGTACAACAATTCTTATCATTCGAGTATCGGTATGCTGCCTTATGAGATGCTATATGGGCATCGCTGCCGTACTCCTACGTATTGGTTAGAGGCGGGTGAGAAACAGTATGCATGGCTTGATATTGTGAAAATCACCGGAGACAAAGTAGCTATTGCGTGAGAAAAGTTGAAAGCTGCGAGGGATCGACAAAAGATGTATGCTGATCCACGTTGTAAGTCTGTTCTGTTTGTTGAGGGTGAATTGGTATATCTGAAGGTTTCTCCGTGGAAGGGGGTTATCCATTTTTGGAAGGGGGAAAGTTGGCTCCTCGTTATATTGCACCGTTTCGAGTCCAACGGGTGGTTAATGATCAGACAGTTACTCTCGATCTTCCAGCAGAAATGTTAGGTATTCACAATACCTTCAACATATGATACTTGCGGAAATGTATAGTTGAGGATGAAAGTCAGATTCTACCTCTACATGATCTTAAAGTGGATTCCAGCAAGAAGTTGGTAGAAGAACTCGTTGAACTACTAGATCGGAAAGTGATGAAACTGCATAAGAAACAGATTCCGATGGTTCTAGTTAAGTGGAGACACAGTTTGGGTTCAGACTTGACATGGGAAACCGAGGCCGACATGAAAGCTCTTTACCCTCATCTGTTTGATAATGAATAGATTCCGAGGAAGAAATCTAGTTTAAGGGGGGAGGATTTGTAATATCCTAAGATTGGGCCTAGTAGAAACGTAGGCTCGGGTATGCTACACGTGAACCATTATGTGATTATGTTTACATTAATTTAATTAAGTAATTGATTACTTGTTTAAATATTATGTGTTGGTTAAATGTATATATATATATATATACGGATTTACCATTTGTGTGTGTGCATGTTTTTAAGTTGGGTTTTGATTATGAACATCATGTAAACATGCTAAATGAGGTTGTCGGATTTGGTGTTCTTGGATGTTAAGGTGTTTTGATGCATGATTGGGTGTTTAAACATGTTTATATATGTTTTGGTAAGCTTGTATATGATTTGTATAAACTATGAATATAAATCATGGAGTTTATGAAGCTGTCGGATTGTTGAAATTATGAATGTGGCGGATTGTGGAGATGATGAGGGAAATCCGAGACTTGGGAAACCGAAAGGTGAAAACCGGAACTTAGAATCCGGAATATGATTGAATCCGATACTTGTAAATCCGGCACTTTAAATCCGGAACTTGTGAAATCCGATCATAAGTGTAATCCGATGTTAAATCCGATAGTGGAAGTTTGAAGGGTGAAATCCGATGGTAGTATCGGATTTCATTGGAAAACCGACAAGTGTTGCGGATTGACTTCAAATCCGACAGATGTATCGGATTTCCTAGAATCCGATGGTTTTTAGCCGATTTTGCCTAAATCCAATGGTAGTGTCGGATTTCCTATGAAATCCGATAGTTTTGATTGTTGATTGCTTTATTTAATGCTATGTGTTATATGTGCATACATATATGAATCTTACATGTTTATGTTTGATTAAATGGATATAAATATATGTTTGATATATATTTATGAGTTGAATACTGATGGTTGGTTGTTGTGTTCTTAGGAACAGACAAGGCTCAGTAACATTAGATCACTGAGTGAAAAAGCTGAGAACCAGAGGTGAGTTGATGTTTATTCACGGGTGATATTAGTTGTACTGGTTTTGTTGCAACTATTGTTTGTTTGATGCTTAGTTGATAATTGATTAACTGTTGAATGTTAATTGTTACATCTGTGATATGTATACATGATGGATGAGAAGTCAGTTTTCGACTGGGCTTATGGGCTGGGTTCATTTGCTATTGGCTAAGCAGTATTAGGACCTTGGTATGCATTTGTTGCTACTAGAGGATAATATTGTGTGAGAATAGCAAATGGACTATTGGTAAACCTTTGCTTTGGCCGGCATTGGTGTAGGTTCCTACAGAACCGCCGGTCTTCCCAGGGTGTTTACTTGTGGTTGTTGATATCATGCGGTTCAGGCTGATATATCTGTTGTGATTGTACTCCATTCACTTAGCTTTGTGCTAATCCCCCACCTCTCACTCTTTTTACAGGTTTTGGTAAGTCAGCGGCTCGGCTGAGAGTGGTTAGCTTGGGGAGTAATCACCTAGGCCTCTGATGTGTATTTGTGATGAGCCGTAGTTTTTGTAATACTGATATTTTGAACTAATTATTTTGTAAACAGTGGTTTGTGATTAGTTGTAAATACTTTTGTATTTAATCGCTTCCGTAGTGTATTTGAAAGTGAAAATTTTTGGTATGAAAATATGGTGTTACACTTAAGCCAATTCTTTCCTCTTAGACATTTCATCAATTAGTTTATGCGCAAAATCTATTCATCAAATATGAAATCAAAATTAGTAGTTTCAGAAAACCTTAATGGAGTTCGTAATTGTTTGTCCTTTATTTGTATATATTCTATTCCTGAAGGAGCTTTTGAAGAAAGCGACTGAAGGTGTAATGTCTTATTCTTTTGTAAATTGTTCTGACGCGTCATCTGAAGAAAGAAGCCCGAAGTTCATCTGAAGATTAGTTCTGAAGTGAACGTCAGCTGAAGTTAGTCTTCAGTCATCAAAGGGTCTTCTACACTGAAGATACATCTGACAATCAGAATCTTCCTGTTATGTAAAGTGCACGATCTGCGCATTCTGAAGGAGCTCGAAACGACAATCTTGTTTTCTGTTCCTAATTATGTGTAGAGCGGTACACGTGTCAATAAATTAGATGGTCAGGATTAGTTTATTTAGGCTATAAATACCTGCTCGTTAAACGAGAAAAGGTTAAGCGTTTGTTCGCTAATTTGCATTCAAGTTTGTTCTTGATTTAGTTTGTACTCGGTGCTCAAGTTTGTTCTTGTGCATTCTTTGAAATTTGGTTATTAATATAATCTTACTTTGAAAACTTTCGTGTGTTCGTTGCTTTAAAAGTATTTCCGCACTTTGATCTTATTCATTGTTAGTTTTATACTTATTCGGGAAAAACAATTGGTATCAGAGCAAGTTCTAATTTTATCTATAAATTAGTGATCTGTTCAACATGTCGAAGTTTGATTACATCGATAATGGCTCCTCTACCAAACCCCCAAAGTTTTCTATCGAACATTTTTCTAGCTGGAAAAAACAGAATGCTATCGTATTTAGAAAATCTTGATTGCAACTCTCTTGTTATTTTTGGAGGAAGGTCCTTACATTCCTCAAACCATCTAATGGAGACTGGGTCTGCTGAAACCTCAATTCCCTCTCGTCCGAAACCAAGATCTCAATGGACAGAGGAGGAGAAGAAGCTAGTGGGTCTAGATGCTAAGATATGAAACAGTATTGTTATTGCTTTACCTAATGAAATATTTCATACTGTTTGTAATCTGAAGACAGCTAAGGATATGTGGGAGAGCATATGCATATCGTTCGAAGGAACTGTTGAAGTTCGTGAGAACAAGAAGACCAACATCATATGCAAGTATGAAAGCTTTTGTGCAAAAGACTCAGAGTCTCTTACTGAGGTCTACACCAGATTCACATGTCTACTGAATGACATGACTGAAGTTGGAGTTGTCAGAGAGCAATTCCAAATACTCAACAGATTTCATGATTCCCTCCTGTCTAAATGGGATACCATGTGCATGATCTTGAGAACCAACAACATGCTCAGGGACATGAACATGCGTAAGCAATACGGGATCCTGCTGAATGACGAACAAACCCGCATTCAGAAAACTGATTTGAAGAAGGCCTTCAAGAACACTTTGGCCCTCATTGTTAAGAATCCTCAAAGGGTCAAATACAGGCAAAGTGAAGACTCTATGTAACACTGACTTTGCATATACCAGATTTTAGCAAAAATGTGCGTTTTTAAACAAACATTAACTTAATCACGAACAATTGTCATTAAGCAGCGGAAATATTTTTACATAAAGCTTTATTTCAGTACCTGGTGTTACTCTACAAACCAACCGACCATAACGTATTTATTACAACATTAAGTGTTCCCGCAAAATATCCACAGGCAGGGGACCCGGCTCACCAGGCAATCTAACTACGATCTGCAAAAGCAGTTAACATCGCACCGTTAGCTACACTTAGCTTGTGAGCACAAACTTAACATAAGCATCATTAAAGTAAGTCATACATATCAGGATTAAGCATACAATGCTATCCTATCACATTGTGGTGTGCTGACACGATCGGTATAAGTTGTTTCTTGCAGGATAGCTAGTCCCACTCAAAACCAATACACCGGGGGATCAGACACAACCCTCCGCGCTGGTGGGGGAGCATAAAGCAGTCCACCGAGCATCGTTTACAGAACCATAGGTTCCCTGGTAATCCTGGCCAGATTCTGGCTGATTACAATCTCACGTTAAGGCACGACGGTCCTGCAGAACATATGATCCGGGATGCACCCCGAATCACTGTTAAATCCCTAAATGACCGAAGTCCTGTTGGGATCCAGCTATCCGGCTGACCTTAACTATGCAACTGTTGTTCGCGAACATTTCATATACACATAACTGATCCAATCTGGATCATTCACTTAGCATGGACATTCATTCAAGTCATTGAGCATGCATATTCATTCATTTCATCATTAAGCATGCATATTATCATTCACTCACATAGTTGATCCATTCCGGATCAATAGCATACATATCCTTCATCTTTAACTAGGCGGCTCCAGTACTGGATTCCGCTGGCATACACTTAACTTATATTCAACGAATATTTAGCATAGCGTTGTGCATAAAGTAACATGGCAATACTTACATTTTCTCTAAAGCATAAATACAACTTGAAACATCCTTTGAACTACATTCAATACATTTAACAGGTAAGTCTTGAAGGTGTTTATTTGGCATAATCGAGTAGCAACGGAAGCAAGATATAATACAAAAACTAAACTAGCCAAACAAACACACATGCTATGGACCAATATCTAGACATGGAATTGCAACTAAAATATAATAAACAAGATAGAAAGAAAGTTATACCACAACTCAAGTACAATGATCTTCCTCTTGTTAATCTTCAAGAACTCAAGCAAGTCAAGGCTTCAAGAATCCAAACAAGGATTCCTCTAATGAAGTCCATCCCAAGCAAGCTTGATTCCCAAATGCTAGTAAGTTGGTGTAGCCACCAAAACAACACCCAAGTCTATGTGTTGCTTGCTTCTTGTGTTCAAGAACACCAAGAACAAGATGAACAAGTGAGAGAGAGTTCAAGTGTCAACCAAAGGACCAAGTGATAGCCAAAAGCCTCTCTTAGAGCAGATAACTCGTAGGCTCTTTGTCTACCACCATTATTAGAAGTTAACACCATTAAACCAAGTGTTTAAGGCTGTTAATTCTGCTGTTACAGTGAACGTACACGGCCCGTGTAGGTCTACCATGTAGGCCCAAAGTCCACGACCCCAATTGGGCTAAGACGGCCCGTGTCTATCAAGCACTACACGGCCCGTGTTCATCTACACGGCCCGTGTAGGCCCAAACTACACGACCTTGAACTGGGCTAATACGCCTCGTGTATGTTGGACTAGACACGGCCCGTGTTCAGGAACACAGCCCGTGTACCATCCTACGAAAACCCATTTTGGCCATTTCCTCTCTTTTGCTTGATCGTGTTGTCGGAATCAATACTTGGTGTGTGACCCAATAGGCCTAAACATCATCGGTGGTGCCATTAACTCGTTCGTGTCAACGGGCATATTCCAATAGACTCCCACTTGCACGTGGCACGACTACGAAAAATAACACAAACATAGAGCGGCCTCTAGCAAGACATTTATGCTCCCAAGTCAGTATAGGGTATGCCACTCTTGACAAGATCCCAATCATAAAATGATTGTCCTAAAGATAAATGAACATATACATCCCTTTGTTCGCGATATCCTATGTGAACACAAGGCATGGAATATAGTCAACTTTCAGATCGTTCACGATTATTTTTCTCGATTCTAGATTAGTGGTGACCAACAAACCAAGTCAACATTGATCCATCATCAATATAACTTGAGCACGGCCATGCATATGAACGTCAGCACTCAATCATCAAGGGGCCCATGGATATCTTCTCTATGCATAGAGGAACAAATTCCTTTCGACTACATAGTCCCGCCACATAGATAATACTCTACCCAATCAACTCCTTTATAACGACCAGTTACGGACCGCGTTAGAAAACGATCAAAGCAAAGCAGATCTATGCTTTGGAATCACATGTATCTCTAGTTTAAGGACGAAACGTCATCATCATCCCGAGTTTCTTATGACTAGAACCATGAAGCGAACTTGGGTGCGGGTCCTCCAATCACTTGAAACCCCTTCCAAGTATAGGCAAGTTTCACGTTTAACAAAACCAACTATTTACCTCAATCTTAATTTATACTTCCTTCCCATAAAGTATAACAGATTGTGGAGATTTTAGAATGAAAAACATTCTCGGAAGTGTTTAAACATGCTAAGATGGAACACAATAAGGATTCATAAAATACCCGCCCTCGGCGTATTATTAAATCTCCATTTAATAATCGATATGGTATGAATTGCAATACTGCTTAACGTCCCCAAAACATAAGTACAAATCAATCATAAACCAAAACATATTCAAGCCAAGTTATACACATTAAACATGCTAATGGACCTAGTATGACAACCACTACTAGTCCATAACAACGGCTTAACTAGTGGATTTGTCCCACAACATCCACAAGTTCTTTTGTTATTCAATTATATCTCTTTTCACAAGACTACTTCAAAAGTATGCATCAAAGAGATCTTACTTTTTAAAAAAGTTAAAGTAATCACACCCTCATTGTCTCAAAAGCCCACAATAGGGTTAGTGATACTTAAGACCCAACAAACAACACCACAAGTTAGGATCATCAACTTTGATCAAAGATCAACCGTTATCCTAGTAGAAACACACATTAGAGTAACTACTTACTCCAAGCCTATTCAAGTCGTCAAACATCAAGAACATATCTCTATATTTCTTGAACTAAATACAATCTCTTAAATGCCCCTATGAAGCAGTAATTCCTGAATTAGGTTTGCAGATAACCTAATATCGGGACATTATCTTCCATAGACATTTAACACTAGGAATACAACAAAGCTCCCACTAGCCCTGACATACGTAAAAGGTTTTATCTATGCTTTTAGAAAACTCATCACTATGATCTTCTAATAGTAAGCAAAGATATCTTTCCTTCAAGATGCAAGAATAAGCCCGAAGTGGTCTTATCCACTTTTGTAGACATAATTCGGATACTACGGACGTATATTAAGACCCTCGGATCGTGTTATAAGAACTTCCTCATCATATTATTTCATGAAGAAACGCGGTCATTAATATCCACGAGTATCAAACATTCTTCAACATAGCCACTAGGACAAGTTTCTCCATAACCACCATGAAAAACTTTACCACTAGTCAGTATTTGAAGTTGTCTACAATTCCATCCATGTTAATCCCATCACTACCACCTTCGTATACACCTAGGTATGGGATCAAGTCAAGTCAAGCTGTAACACCCAGAATTTTATTATTAAGTTTATGCAAGAAATACACAAAGTGTTACACGAGTTAGGAATGGATATACGCGATAAGAGGTGGTTTTAAACTAGAGGGGCTAAAACCGTCAGATTTCAAGTTAATTAAGTGCAGGGGGCTGTTGTGTACAAAGTTGAAACATATATATTTATATATACACCAACTTTGACTACAAAGAAGTCAAAGTTTGTAATTCTTTCTCTGCAACTCACGAGCACAAAGATCAACTTCTGGCAACTCTTAGTTTCTTTGAAGTAGAAGCAAGATCACTAGCTTATTCAAGAATATAGCAAGTAATCAAGTGGAGGTAAGGTTTCAAACCATTGTTATTATGGTTTTTATGGATTTAAACACATGATTCCATGGTGGAATCATGTTAAGGATATTTTATATTGATTAGATCATGTATATCAGTGTTAAGAGGTGTAGGAAAACACCTCTAGTCGATTTATGATGAAACTATAGGATTTCTTGGTGCAATCCGGCAGTTCTAGCTAAGAACAGTCTGCCGGTCTGTGATGTACACGGCCCGTGTAGCGGTACACGGCCGTGTAGCAGTATAGGTGGTCATAGGGCCATGTAGGGTTACATGGTCGTGTAGCATGAGTGGTACACGGCCCGTGTAGGGTGACTAGACCAAACTGGCCATGTTGCCAGCTTAGGTCGTGTAGCATATGATGGCCACGGCCCGTGTTGGGATACACGGCCTGTGTAGGCCCTATTTCAAATCAGAATGACTTATGTATTATTTATGTATTGTTTTTATAGGAGGTGATTGACATATTACCTGTATCAGTGATCTATGAAGTATTGCATATTACAGTTATAAGGTGAGTCTTCTAGACTTCACTTCATATCAGCAGCATGTGTAGTTTCATATCAGATTGCTAACATGCTATGTTATACATGTGAATATGTAAGCGTACTGCTATGTGCAGTATGGCTCAGATACGGTACAGTACTGTGACCTACGATGCTGCCCTGGGTCTAGAACCAGAGGCTAGCTTTGATTGCCAGACATACGTGTATTATCTTCATATGGTTTTATACGTGGGTTTATATGATGTTTACTCTAGTTTAGTCACTAAGCTCTCGTAGCTTATCAGATACTATTTTAAAAATGTTTTGCAGGTTTTACCAAAGGCAAGGGCAAAGCTTCAATTTGACTTCCAACTGTTAAACTCTTTGAAATTAACGCCTGGTTTGTAAATATCAAGTTTTTGGTACCAAACTTGTGATAGTATTTATGTGAGTATCTATTGACACGTCAGGTTTTCAAACAAATTGCTTCCGCTTTTATGATAAACTTTGAGATGCGAACACTTATAGGTGTTTGATCTTAATATTTTAAATTTGGTTTTTGGGGCGTTACAACTTGGTATTAGAGCCACGGTTTGAGGGATCTGGGTGTGTACAAGACACATTCTGGACTTAAACCATGGTTCTGCGAATTTTGAAAATGTTCAAACTGGAGGCTTGCAGCTTGGTGAGTATACTAACAGTTATATTGATTATGTATTATGTGAGTATTGCATGCGAGTACAGGATATGCTTAAGACAGATATGTTATATATATTTACAACTGTTAAGAGTTGCTTTTATTGTGCATTCAAGATGAATTTAGTGCTATATGAATATATGAGAACATGATGTATAAACTTTGGCCTAAGCCTGTGAATCGGGAATTTTTGTGATAAAGTTAAGATCAAATGTGTGTAATGTGTTTAGAGTAATATAAGGGCCCATATTATTACAAACACATGGTACATGTTAGAACTTAATGGAATCATGAGGAATCTTGTGAATCGGGTAAGGGGTACTTGTAAGGTAGTACACCTGAGAATATATGTAGAATGCCTTAGTAGGTATAGAAATACTCTGGATCTGATGATAGGTGTACTGATATGTGGATATACAAGTAACGTTTTTTATATAGGATAGTGTGATAAAGCCACCTTTTGCTTTAATGCTTTATCTATACTACCAGAATGATATATATAAGAGGTTCAAGAGTAGTGTATAACCCTAAGGGTGATTTTAGTCACAGACAGAAGGGATAAATATCAGTATTACAAGTGAACGTATTCTTATAAGAATATAGCATGATAAGGTGTTTGAGCCCTAGATATAAATTGTTAAATATCAGAACCAGCATCTGAAGAACTCAGTGCAGAAAACTTAGTAAAGTGATGAGGCAGAGTTTATGCCATATGTTATTGTATGAGTTGTAGAACAGATGAAAGAACAAAGAAATGATCAGATAAGAGTCAGTATCAAGATTAATTGTAAAAGGAGTGGTAATAAAGCAGATTTACAGATGTCATGTACGTAAAGTTATTATGAGAACTAAGGAAAGTAAGTAAAAACAAAGTGGAAAGAGGTATGTATTGGTATGATCTACGATATTATTCAAAGATGGTAAATGAGTGGAGTGTTTATGAAATAAAGGCAAGTATAATGGTGCGAGATGTGATTGATATTATGACTAACCAAGAATTGTTTTGTCACAGTGTAATATCCTAATGCGAATTCTAGAGCAGAAAATGAAGTAAGAAATGAAGGAAACCCTGACATGGTTTCTATAGGAGAGGTGGAAGACTATATTTCCCTTTATGGGGAAAGGCATGGGGCCATACCTACTAAACACCTTAGGGGTGTCGTCTCGGATGAGTTTGAAAAATGTATTAAAACAGTTATGCCGTCCATTATGACTGAAATGAAGAATGAGATACGAAGTGTAATCCAAGAAGAATTTCATATATTTAAGAATGAAATGATTAACGAGATAAAAGAAGATAAAATGGAGATAAAAGCCGAGGGATCCCATAGAAGAACAGGATGCGAGATTTGTCGTAAGAACCATACGGGCCAGTGTAAGTACAGAACTAAAGGTTGTTATATGTGTGGAGAGGTAGGACATAACTATAAGGATTGTTTATCTTTTGGAAAGTTTTGTTATGACTATGCTCAGTACGGGCATGAGTCCTTAGAATGTACTAACTAGCTGGAATTCGTCAGTAGAGATATTAAATAATTAAGTGGAAACGATGTAAGGTTTCTTTTATTATGTTTGTAAATTAAGTAGAACCGGTATGTACTTTTCTTAAATAATAAATTGTTGAAAGAGGCAGAATCACAAAAGATTTTGTGTTATTGGTTGAAGTACGGGTGAGGAATATTTTGTACCTATGAATATGAGTGAGTTCCAAATAGTAGTTGGAATAGACTGGTTAAATTATAACCAGGTTATGATGTTATGTGAACAGAAGTGATACGAGTTCATATCCCAAGTGGGGAAGAACTAAATATATGTGCTAATATTTAAAACAGGTAGGTTACACGGGCGTACAGTTTCAAAAGCTATGGGAGTATCTTCAGTATGGATACATTATTTTCCTCAACCTATGTTATAAATATTAACTTATAGAGGATCAGATGAGCTAGAAAGGTATGAAAGTAGTATGTGAGTATCTTGTTAGGTAATTCAAGAAATAGCCAAGGTTACTGCCAAACAGACAGAGTATGTTTAGAATTTGTGTGGTGTTGAAAGCTTCACTGATTATGAGAACTACGTACAGACTTGCTCCTTCAGAGATACATGAATTATTGAAATGATTTCAAGAATTATTACATGTGGGGGGTTTATAAGACCCAGTAGCATTTCATGATGTGTACTTATGTTATGTGTATTAATTATTGTGGGCTCAATAAAGTGATCATGAATATATGTCCGCTGTTTAGAATATGAGAATTACTTGATCAGTTATAACGGGGTAAAGTGGTTGTCAAAGCTGACTCCAGATCGGATTTTCTTCCGCCTGAGATCAGAAGGGATGGTATTCCTTAAAAGGTGTTCAGAAATGTTTAGATATGTTGAAGTAGTTATGATACCTGTTAGCTTTGCTAACGCACCAGTAGTGATTATGTATTAAATGAATAGGGGTATAAGTCAATGTTAAGTAAGTCAGTAATTGTGTTCTTCAACGATATATGTATTTATTTCAGAGGTTTAACAGATCATGAGAATTATGTTTGAAAGGTTTTAATGACATAGAGCATAAAATAGTTATATGTTAAGTTTTCTATGTGAATTTAAGATGTAAGGAATGAAATTCTTTAGATAATTTATTAGTAGAAATGGGATCGAGATGAGTTCTGAGAAATAGAGAAGGTGATGAATTAGGATCCGCCAAAGTTCCTGACAGTAATCAACAGTTGGATGGGATTAATTGCATAAACTATGTAAAGCAATAGTTTGCACTACCTGAATCGACTGAAGAGACGATAGCATTGTGTGATGACAGTACACTGATTTGGATGGATGCAGAGGGGTATAGTTATTATTTACACTTCTAGACAGTTCAATCGTATAAGAATGAATATACAGACTTACACCTAATAGTAGTATATGTGGTATGTTAGTTATATGATACGTAAGGATATTACCTCAATAGTGAGTGGATATGTGGATGTAAGACTATTGTTGGTGCGCCGCAATAGCATTCGTAGGTGGTGTAAGACTACCGCTAGTGCGCTACGGTAGCATTCGGTATGATATAATGAGATTAGGTATTTCCTTATGTGTAAAGTTGTTTACACAAAATTATAAAAGTTAGAAATTATTGTTGAATGAAAAAGACCTTTAAAGGCGACAGAAACAGTGGTCAGAATCAGTGAGGGAATTGTGAGTAGAATATTATATTATTCAGGGTAAGGCTAATGATATAGCCGACAGTTTGAACAGGAAATCATAAATAATACTTGTATGAGTTAATTATCTAGATATTAATTACAACGCTTATATTCAGATGAAATTGGAACAGGTCAATCAGAAGAAATCAAAAGTGAAAAGTATATTAAAGAATGGATGAGAATGACAGGAAATAAATCCGATTAAAGACAGTTGTGATGTACTGATTAGGTATAACCATATGTGAGTATCAGGTTATGGAGATGCAAGTCAGACACAGTTAAATGAAGCTCACAAGTTTAGATTTTCCATTCAGTCAGAAGTTACGAATTTTATAAAGACCAGAGGGTGGATTACTGATGACCGAATATGAAACAAGATATAGTCAGATAAGTGGAGAATTACTTATAAATGTGTACGAAAGAAAGCCAAATGTCAGAAATTATATCTGGAAATATTAGTATAAACCTGAATGCCAAATTACCCGAAAACCCTATGAAGTTATAAAGTGTTATGAGTAATTGTAGGCAGGTTAAATAAAAGTATGTATGTGGTTTTCATTAGAGAAACTCATTAATCAGAACAGTTAACAGATGTGTATGTGAAACAGATTGTGATATGTCATAGCATATCAGTGTTTATTGATTCAGACAATAATATCAGATCCATTACTAGAATTCAAAACAGATTTCATATAAGTTAAGGATTAAGCTTCATCTCAGTACAGTCAGAATGAAAGAAGTATACAGATAATGGAAAGCATGTTTTATGATTTTGTTATTAAGTTAGAAGAAAATTGGGGTACATATTTTCTTGACAAAGTTTTGTATTACAACAGATACAGGTTTAGTACCGGGATGGCAATGTATGAAATTGTATGATATTACTGCCAAACTTCAGTGTATTCAGTGACGTGGGTCACAAAGTGTGGGGTAACACATAAATGATACAACGAAAGACAGAACAGATTCAGAAGGTATGTAGTAGATTGTTTGACGCCCATAATAGACAGAAGGGTTTTACAGATAAACAGAAATCATCACATCAGTTTCAGTGGAGAAGTATGTATTATTGAAAGTATCACTGTGGAAAGACGGGATCAGATGCAGAAAGGAGGAAAAATTAAGTCTGAAATTCGAATGGTTGTACAGAATTATTATATATGAGGGGAAGGGCCGTTTGTAGATCATAGTTATAAGAAGAGTTGTTATAAATTTAGAACACGTTTCGTATATTATATCTCAGAAGATGTTTAGCAGTTAAATCTATGATAAACATAGTAGATGGGTCAAGGACCGATAAAAACGTAGAAAGAGGTCATAGTATGTATGAGGGCTTGAACATAAAATGATAATATTTATTCAGAATTCTTCGACAGTTGATTTCGGGGACGAAATCATTTCAAGTGGGGAAGAGTTGTAACACCCAGAATTTTATTATTAAGTTTATGCAAGAAATGTACAAAGTGTTACACGAGTTAGGAATGGATATACGCAATAAGAGGTGGTTTTAAACTAGAGGGGCTAAAACCGTCAGATTTCAAGTTAATTAAGTGCAGGGGGCTGTTGTGTACAAAGTTAAAACATATATATTTATATATACACCAACTTTGACTACAATGAAGTCAAAGTTTGTAATTCTTTCTCTGCAACTCACGAGCACAAAGATCAACTTCTGGCAACTCTTAGTTTCTTTGAAGTAGAAGCAAGATCACTAGCTTATTCAAGAATATAGCAAGTAATCAAGTGGAGGTAAGGTTTCAAACCATTGTTATTATGGTTTTTATGGATTTAAACACATGATTCCATGGTGGAATCATGTTAAGGATATTTTATATTGATTAGATCATGTATATCAGTGTTAAGAGGTGTAGGAAAACACCTCTAGTCGATTTATGATGAAACTATAGGATTTCTTGGTGCAATCCGGCAGTTCTAGCTAAGAACAGTCTGCCGGTCTGTGATGTACACGGCCTGTGTAGCGGTACACGCCCGTGTAGCAGTATAGGCGGTCATAAGGCCATGTAGGGTTACATGGTCGTGTAGCATGAGTGGTACACGGCCCGTGTAGAGGTACACGGCCCGTGTAGGGTGACTAGACCACACTGACCATGTTGCCAGCTTAGGTCGTGTAGCATATGATGGACACGGCCCGTGTAGGGATACACGGTCTGTGTAGGCCCTATTTCAGATCAGAATGACTTATGTATTATTTATGTATTGTTTTTATAGGAGGTAATTGACATATTACCTGTATCAGTGATCTATGAAGTATTGCATATTACAGTTATAAGGTGAGTCTTCTAAACTTCACTTCATATCAGTTGCATGTGTAGTTTCATATCAGATTGCTAACATGCTATGTTATACATGTGAATATGTAAGCGTACTGCTATGTGCAGTATGGCTCAGATATGGTACTGTACTGTGACCTACGATGCTGCCCTGGGTCTAGAACTAGAGGCTAGCTTTGATTGCTAGACATACGTGTATTATCTTCATATGGTTTTATACGTGGGTTTATATGATGTTTAGTCTAGTTTACTCACTAAGCTCTCGTAGCTTATCAGGTACTATTTTTAAAATGTTTTGCAGGTTTTACCAAAGGCAAGGGCAAAGCTCCAATTTGACTTCCAACTGTTAAACTCTTTGAAATTAATGCCTGGTTTGTAAATATCAAGTTTTTGGTACCAAACTTGTGACAGTATTTATGTGAGTATCTATTGATACGTCAGGTTTTCAAACAAATTGCTTACGCTTTTATGATAAACTTTGAGATGCGAACACTTATAGGTGTTTGATCTTAATATTTTAAATTTGGTTTTTGGGGCGTTACACAAGCACTTGGACATTCCAAATGGATTGCATCTCTTTATCATTTACTTCTTTTATTTTTAGAGAATTCTGGATCCACTACGTCTTCCGATAGGTGGCGAACTCAACAAGACTCACCATTAAGTCATTACCACGACTCACCATTAAGTCATTATCACTTAGATATAAGAAACCCATATCTCTTTGTGTCACACCCCGCTAAAGCGGAAACACGAGATGTCACAGCACAAGATATCATCGCACAAGGTAAATAGATAATAACCATTAGATTAAGTTAACAAAATAAGTAGTTCGGATGAAACATAAATAAAAGTTATACAACCGAATAATATTTAAAGGACATTGTCTTGTACGATGCGTAAATAAAATAGATATTGTTTTTATAAAACGTGACGATGAAGATGAAGATGCCACACATCATGTTTGTAAGCATAAGGTACCTAACGGCGATCACCTGAAAGCACGGGTAAAAGAAAGAAACGGTCAACTACTAGAGTTGGTGAGTTCATAGGTTTTTAATATATGCACAAAATATCTTTTAAATAAGAAAAGTTTAAATAATTGATGGAAGTTTTTGAATAAAAATCCAAGTATGAAATAATGATGGAAGATGTATTATATTGCCCAATACGTTGCACATGGTAGTAATAGACTATGATGGTTTGTTGCTTGAGCCATTATCCAACCTAGCCGACAACCAATTGCCCATGAGAAACCTAACGCCTATATTAAATAACGTTAGTAGTGGTAAAGTACATCTATAGTTCGTCAACCATAAATGGGAGACGTCGGAATCTCCAAATAGCGCTACTTACAAATCCATCGGCTCACTAGCGGAGTTAAGGAATAATGTCCAACGAAAGGGCCTTACAACGATCACCCAAGCACATGAAAGAATAATACCATAAGTGCTCAAAATAATATTTGAAATAAATAAGAAGATAGGCAATAAACTTTTCATGAAACGTATACACATGCTTTCACCCCAAAAATAATATGAAATACGGTAAAAAGGGGCTATGATACTCACTTGGTATGCAAAGGTGTTTACTTGTAAGGATTTCTTGTTCCTACCGAAGCTCCTTTCCTAATATAAGAGGTATGTAGCTCTATTAGACTTATTTTATTTATTATTTTGTATTATTTATTTGTTGTTAACTTATTTATTTAAATAGTTAAAGGTTGTCTCTATTTTTCCATAAATCATAAGTGTTCACTGGAATTTTTAGTTCTTTAAGTTGAACTTTAAAAATTAAAAACTGTAATTTAGGAGTCATATTAAGGCTTGATATTTTAATATAATCTTAATACATGTTTCTAGAATGTC
The DNA here is from genome assembly GCA_038502395.1 of Dittrichia graveolens. Lineage (NCBI taxonomy): Eukaryota > Viridiplantae > Streptophyta > Magnoliopsida > Asterales > Asteraceae > Dittrichia > Dittrichia graveolens. The sequence continues at coordinate 31,318,873 of JARJIL010000009.1, forward strand.
CAGTAAAAATATAAGAATTTATAATCCATGTTTAGTATTTTTAATAATTAAAAGTGTATAGCATGTCCACTGATCAGTGTCTGGATGACATGTTGTTACTAAAACGTCTGTTTAGGGCTCATACGACCTCCTTTTTACATGATTCAAACTGGGAAATAACCACGACTCAAAGATTAAACGTTTAAAAAAAACTAGATGTATTTTTACCCAAGAATGAGTAAGTTACACGCGTTTAAAGTGTACCCTTCTAAATCTGCCAGATTTCCAGATTCAACATATGGGTCTTTTTAAATATGTTTGAAGGATCAAAAGTTCATGAAAATTAGTGAATCCAGGTTTAAAAGAAAGGTAACACTTTAAACTAAGATTAGAAAAAAGAATCAACTGATTTTGATACCTAGAACTCCAGATATAACAAAAACAAGTGGAGAGTTCTAGCATCAGAATCTGCCAGATTTATTATTCTTTTTGCTTATGGGTCATAACTTTAATATAACATGTTTATATTCATGATTAATCATCTTGTATGAGTATAAGCTTTGATAATCCATGTGTTCTTACAACAATGGTAGGATGATACATATTTTATGTGTTCCTTACAACATTTGTTAAGATGAAACACATGCATGATCAAAGTCTTATTTTCTTGATTTTTAGTTGATTAAGTTCCATACAACAATGGTAGGATGATGCACATTTCATGTGCTCCTTACAACATTGGTAGGATGTTTATATTTACATGATTATAGATATATATAAAAGAAATAAGATGAACATCAAAGAAAAAAAAGAAGAAAGAAGAAAAGAAGAAAAGTAGAAGAGTAGAGATGAGTGTGTTATGATCATCTTACCAACTCTTTTCTTTGATTATGTGTTTGATCTTCACAAGATGAACAAGACTTGGATGTTCTTGGGAGATTTTTGTTGGTGAAAGAATAAGAGAGAAAAGAGAAGAGATGGAGTGTGGTGGTGAAGGAAATGATGAAGAGTAGTAGGGGGCTTATATAGAGCATGGGGGAGATCAAGTGGTGATTCTTGGGAAGAGAAGGAGGCAAGAGAAAAGAGATGGGGGGTTTCTTTTATTTTTTTATTTTTTATAAATTATGTGTAATTAGTTTAAATAAATTTGTATAAATGGTGATTTTGTTTAAATCTTTTAATTAACAAAGTTTTAATTATTTTGATGAGTTTATATATATATATATGTTTTATATTTTAACTTATTTATATTTATTATGATGTATTTAATTATTTTTATTGTTATTATTATTATTATTATTGTATATGATTTGTAATTCTTGACTTTTAATAATTCGATTTTTCGAGCTCCGGAAGGTTCTAACCTTATAGGCGGGATTTCTATGAAATCTAATATTATTATGGATGTATTTAAGTCATAAATACTATTTTTAGTCATACTAGGCTTAAAATTAGGGTCGGTTTCTTCTTCCTTTTCTTTTGTTTCTTTAGGCCCAAGACGGGAGTGGTTGAGGTGGAATTATGCTTGGCCATGTCAGACTCCGCAGACTTCAACATGCCATGCAATTCGCTTAAGGACTTCTTCATTCCTTGCATATGATAGTTTGTGACAAACTGACCATATGATACGGGCAGAGACTGGAGCACAATATCCATAGCGAGCTCTCTCCCAAAAGGAAATCCTAACCTCTCCATTTGGTCAACATTTGCCTTCATCTTAAGGACGTGAAGACCAACATTCCCGCCTTCCTGTAGCCTACAACCGACTAGGCTTTTAACACACTCATAGTGTTCCTGCCTAACTTGCTGTTGGAACATGTCCTTGAGCTTGTTTACCATATTCTACACACTCATGTGCTCGAGTTGCTTTCGCAACTCCGAGCTCATAGTTGACAACAGAAGGCAGGCAACATCATGCGTGTCCTCAACACGTTTTTCATACCCGTATCGGACGGCCCAAGTCGCGTTGGTAGCAGGTGCACCGGAAGGGGTTCCTCAAGGATGTGCAACTTTGACTAATGATGAAGGAAAATCCTCAATTGCCTAAGCCATGCAATAAAGTTCACCCCCGTGAGTTTCTCCCTTTCTAGCAACACACGAAGTGAGATGTTTGATGTGGTATTGTTATGGTTTGACATCTATAAATAACAATAATACGAGTTTTGGTTAGTTTAGATAAACCTTGTTAAAAATTATAACCCCATAGTTTTAGACAAAAACAACTATTATAACAAGGGCTAAGAACCTTATTTCACCTCACACCGTGACGGATTTACCGCGGATCACGTGGCGAAACTATTTAGGCCGGCAACCATTTTACCAATTGTAATCTCTATTACAACTCTTAGACACTTGCGGGATCCGTTGACATCCATTATGTCGGTTGGCATGTTTGATCCCTTCCTTACACCAATCTTAATATATAATTTTTTTTAGCTCATGCTTAGCTCGACAACTAATCAAGAATTATATACAAAAATTATAAACCGTCCGACAAGACACACGGGTGGCACTCCCGACCATTAATTGGCTCGTGCTTAGCTTGAAAACCAATCATGCGAGTTACCCCACTCACCTTCCACACAACTACGCAAGGAATGACTCGTGCTTAGCTCGACAATCATCCTTGTTTCGTTAGATTCGGGTGGTGTCATCTTACGGATGGTGCGTGATTTACATTTTAAAAAAACAGGATTTTGTTTCCGGCTTCTAAAAAACACCTTTTGTGAATTAACAAAGTAAGTGTCAAAACGATTTTAAGCACTACTTAAATATAATACCAAGTTTATATTTTCTTTGTCAATTCTATTCGCGCCAGATTGTTAACCATTTTACCAAAAGTTGTATTTTATTTAAATTTTATAGAAAAATTGTCTAGCATGCGATTCCTAATCCATGCATAGAAATATAAAACACAACCACGCAAATATATATATGTATAATTTGGTAACATGCCCAAAATTCCTATGCGTTTTCCCCATGAGCCACAACGGGGAAAACGAGGCCAAAACCTAAGGACAAGGTAAAGTCTCGTTGGGTGAGCTCCCACCGAATCCAACACCTCCAATAGCGTGTTGATTCCTTCTCGCCAAGACGTCATCACCATGACTCCCGTTGACTTCTCCGGTTCTAATTCTAAACTATTTACAAGTACATAGAATATATATATAAATGACACGCAGGTCGCATTCCTACACTACTTATACAAATACACGGAATAAAATAAACGGCGTGCAAGCCGCACCAACAAATATATAAATAAATATTTACATCAATATGGCACGCAGGCCACAAAAAAACTAATCAATCAACCACCACAACACATAGGTCTAAGGGCATATCGTGTTACCGAATTAACCAAATGCAACATAAGTGAAACATGGTGTGCCACACAAAACCATGATATAAATATATATCTATATTTTAGTCAAGATTGTCAACAACATCAAAGACACCAAAATGACAATCCTTGTACATATGCATTAGTGTACCAAACCATTTTTGTGACACATATTCATATATACATTTATAAGTATATATTTGTGTACACTTCATGCCAAGTTACAACAAATATATAAATATAAAAAATAAAATATTAACAAGGATTCAAATACACCAATTTTAGCCTAACAAGCATCTAACAAGAATCTCAATGGAAAAACCAATTTTAAGAAAACAATTTTCTTATATCAATGAATTTATATGGCTTTTGAGACTTGATGTAAAAACTAATATATTAAGTAGGCTACAAATATACCAATTTTAGCCTAACAAAGATCTACATGAAAAACCATTTATAGAAAACAATTTTCTAACATAAAAACACATATATGAATATTATGTAGGCTACAAATATATCAATTTTAGCCTAACAAAGATCTACACGAAAATTTTTCAAGAAAACAATTTTCTTGTATAAAATATTCATATGGTTTTTCTAGACTCATTAGTGCAAAGCCATGTTAGATATGGCTCTAATACCACTGAAGGTGTTTATTTGGCATAATCGAGTAGCAACGGAAGCAAGATATAATACAAAAACTAAACTAGCCAAACAAACACACATGCCATAGACCAATATCTAGACATGGAATTGCAACTAAAATATAATAAACAAGATAGAAAGAAAGTTATACCACAACTCAAGTACAATGATCTTCCTCTTGTTAATCTTCAAGAACTCAAGCAAGTCAAGGCTTCAAGAATCCAAACAAGGATTCCTCTAATGAAGTCCACCCCAAGCAACCTTGATTCCCAAATGCTAGTAAGTTGGTGTAGCCACAAAAACAACACCCAAGTCTATGTGTTTCTTGCTTCTTGTGTTCAAGAACACCAAGAACAAGATGAACAAGTGAGAGAGAGTTCAAGTGAAAACCAAAGGACCAAGTAATAGCCAAAAGCCTCTCTTAGAGCAGATAAATCGTAGCCTCTTTGTCTACCACAATTATTAGAAGTTAACACCATTAAACCAAGTATTTAAGGCTGTTAATTCTGCTGTTACAGCGAACGTACATGGCCCGTGTAGGTCTACACGATCGTGTAGGCCCAAAGTCCACGGCCCCAATTGGGCTAAGACGGCCCGTGTCTATCAAGCACTACACGGCCCGTGTTCATCTACACGGCCCGTGTAGGCCCAAACTACACGACCTTGAACTGGGCTAATACATCTTGTGTATGTTGGACTGGACACGGCCCGTGTTCAGGAACACAGTCCGTGTACCATCCTGCCAAAACCCATTTTGGCCTTTTCCTCTCTTTTGCTTGATCGTGTTGCCAGAATCAATACTTGGTGTGTGACCCAATAGGCCTATACCTCATCGGTAGTGCCATTAACTCGTTCGTGTCAGCGGGCATATTCCAACAAGTCTTCCTCTACTGAGACTTACGGAAGTCGGTACTCACCTGAATAGCTTAAATAGATAGTTATTTGATTTCTTTCCTTGTCTAGATATCAAGTTCACCTAGAGCATTAGGACTTACATCAATTATCTTAACATATTTGAAATAGCTACAAAGCCAACAAAGGAAATCCCGAGATTCGGATTCCATATAAACCCGACAAACTGTCAGATTACATGAAATCCGACACTCAAGGGAAATCCGATACATTGCGAAATCCTACACATTTGAGGAAATCCGATACATCATCAAATTTCAACACTTAGATCATCTCATTGACAATAAAACAATGGAATCCGATACACCATCGGAATCCGATACACCATCGGAATCCGATACTTTTATCGGAATCCGACACTTTTGTCGGAATCCGACAGTTTCAAAGAAATCCGATACTTTCGGATTTTGACTTGCAACTTATACATGAACTCAAGGAAATCCGATACATATCAGATTTAGGACAATAACTCGGATTTAGACTTCATGCGGATTCCGACACCCTGAAGTCTCGGAATCCGACACTTTATCGGATTTGGGCTACTAGCGGATTCCGATACTATCAAGTCTCGGAATCCGACAGCTTCAACCCAGAAACTGCCATATTCATGTATGGCTTATTTTCCAGAATTCCATTCATAGTTCATACATTTTTACATTCTAAAAACATCCATTTTTGTTAGTATGGCTTTGAAAACAGATCAAACCCACACAATAACACCAAACAGACAAAACCCACTTGCAAAGTAAGCTTTGCATGTTCTAAGTAGTGTTTTGCAAGGATTTGAATATTCATTCACATTTTAATAAAAAATAACCATTCTATATATGTTAAATCTTAATAACAAACCAGTGTTTACCTTTACTTGATTTAAAACCACCAAATCCTTGGCTTTGAAGAGAATCCGAGAGTTAGTGTGTTTGTGTGTTTTCTTGGTTTCTTTGACCATATTTGACTTTTCTTCATATATATATATATATATATATATATATATATATATATATTTCTCAATCCAGAGGCACCACCTCTGGATTCCTTTTAATTCCTTTTTTTTCTTTTATACATGTATTTAACTTTTCATTTACATAACTACCTTACAAGTTTATCAACTTAATACACGTTTAACAGCTAGACCCAAATTGAGGATGTTACAAATCTACCCCCTTAAGAAGATTCCGTCCTCGGAATCTACTCAGTGATAAACAGGTGAGGGTATCTTGTCTTCATCTCGTCTTTGACTTCCCACGTCAGTTTCGGACCTAAACTATGTTTCCACTTGACAAGAACTAACTTGATCATCTTCTTTCGTAGCTTCTTGACCTTCATGTCAATAATTTCAACAGGCTCTTGTACGAGTCAGTTAGAAGAGTCAACCTTCAGTACTTGTAACGGAACAATCTGTTCCTCTTCAACGTTGCACTTACGCAAGTAACATATGTTGAAGGTATCGTGAATTCTAGATAGCTCATGCGGCAGCTCAAGAGTTACCGTCTGATCATTGACTTTATACACAATCTTGAATGGGCCTATGAAACGTGGACTTAGTTTCCCTTTGCGCCCAAAGCGAGTAACGCCCTACCAAGGGGAAACCTTCAAGAATACCCGATCACCAACATCAAATGTAGCGGGGCGGCGTTTAGGATCCGCATACATCTTCTGTAGGTCTCTGGCTACTTTAAGGTTTTCTAAAGCCACATTCATCTTATCTGAAGTCATCTAGACAATCTCAGGACCAACAAACTGTTTCTCTCCAGGCTCTAACCAGTAGGTCGGAGTGCGACATTGTCTCCGGTAGAGAATTTCGTACGGTGGCATCCCAATGCTGGAATGATACTAATTACTATAAGCAAATTCAATCAATGGGAGATGAGAATCCCATGATCCACCGTATTCAAGTACACATGCCCGAAGCATGTCTTCAAGAGTCTGAACCGTTCGTTCTGATTGGCCATCGGTCTGCAGGTGATAGGCAGTGCTCAGATGCACACGAGTGCCTAACTCACGTTGCAAACTTTGCCAAAGATTAGATACAAATCTGGAGTCATGATCAAAAACAATTGAACAAGGAAGACCGTGACGTGTTACTATCTCATCGATATAAAGCTGTGCCAAACGAGTCAACGAAGCCGACTTGTTGGTTGCCAAGAAATGAGCACTTTTAGTCAGTCGGTCAACAATGACCCAAATCATATCATGCCCTCTAAACGTCTTTGGCAGTTTCGTCACGAAATCCATCGTGATGTGATCCCATTTCCATTCCGGAATGTCAAGCTGTTGCAAATTGCCGTAAGGTCTTTGATGCTCTGTCACGACTTGGGCACATATCTGACATTTCTCCACGAATGAAGCAATGTCTTTCTTCAGTGTAGGCCACCAATACAACCTCTTCAGGTCATAATACATCTTGGTGATACCCGGACGGACAGATAGCTTAGACTTGCGAGCTTCTTGCAGAATCAGCTCACGATTACCTCCGAGAAGAGGCACCCAAATCCTGGATTGAAAAGTCTTCAACCCACGATTATCTTCACCCAACTGGTCTTTTAACTTTTCCATCGTTTTAGATTTCAAATTGTCTTTTTGCAAAGCTAATTGTTAGGCATCTTTCAACTTTCCAATTAAATCTGATACACCTGTAAGCTTCATGAACTTTGCCTCAGCTGCTGGCCCCTTACGGCTCAAAGCATTCGCTACAATATTGGCTTTACCGGGATGGTAGCGAATCTCACAGTCGTAGTCTTTGATTAACTCCAACCAACGGCGTTGCCGCATGTTGAGTTCTTTCGGTGTAAAGACATATTGCAAGCTTTTGTGATCAGTGCATATCACACACTTAGTGCCATAAAGGTAGTGCCTCCACAATTTCAGTGCGAAGACAACCGCAGCAAGTTCAAGATCGTGAGTTGAGTAGTTCCTTTCGTGAGATTTCAGTTGCCGAGAGGCATAAGCGATTACTTTATCTCTTTGTATGAGGACACAACCCAACCCCGCATAAGAGGCATCACAATAAACAACGAAGCCCTCCGATCCCTCCGGCAAGGTAAGAATCGGAGCTTCACATAACAATCGCATTAAGGTTTGGAACGCTTCCTTTTGAGCTTACGACCAGACAAATGTAACTTCCTTACGGGTCAGCTTGGTCAACGGACCCACAAGTTTCAAAAAATTGCGAATAAATCGCCGATAATAGCCGGCCAAGCTAAGGAAACTATTTATTTCAGAGGGAGTTCGAGAAACCTCCCAATTCATCACCGCTTCCACCTTAGCCGGATCTACTTTAATGCCTTCTTGACGGATAAAATGGCCGAGGAAATGTACTTCCCTAAGCCAGAATTCACATGTAGAAAACTTGGCGTACAATTGTTCTCGTTTAAGAGTTTCGAGAACCTGACGAAGATGAAGCTCGTGATCAGCCTTAGTCTTCGAGTAAACAAGAATGTCGTCAATGAAAGCAATCACGGATTTATCAAGAAAAGACGACAGACGCGATTCATCAAACTCATGAACATGGCAGGAGCATTGATTAAGCCGAATGGCATAACCAAGAATTCGTAATGGCCATATCAAGTCCGAAAAGCCGTCTTCGGAATGTCTTCTTCATGGACTCGTACCCGATGATACCCCGAACGGAGGTCAATTTTCCAGAAATATGTAGCTCCCTGCAACTGATCGAAGAGATCATCGATACACGGAAGAGGATACTTATTCTTTACAGTTCGCATATTCAGCTCCCTGTAATCAATATACATCCTCATGGTTCTATCCTTCTTCTTGATAAATAAAACAAGAGCTCCCTAAGGCGAGGGACTAGAACGAATGAAACCTTTTTCAACTAATTCCTGGATTTGCGTCATCATCTCGCGGATTTCAGAAGGAGCAAGACGATATGGAGATCTAGCTACAGGTGTAGTTCTAGGAATAAGCTCGATTTTATATTTGACATTTCTAACCGGAGATAAACCCGACAGATCTTTAGAAAATACCTCAGGGTAATCAGACACTACCCTGATGTTTTGGACTGGTCAATTCTCCATCTTAGCATCAACAATATATGTTCAGAACGAGTCACAACTTTTAGAAACAAACTTTCGAGTTTTCATTACAGAGATAAAAGGAAATCCTAACTTTTTACAATAAGACACAGAAACAAAGGAGTAGGTAACTCCAGAGTTGAACAACACAGAAACATAGAAACAGGATTATAGTCAATAAGGACAATCCTCCGTTGTCGTCTAGTAGAATGCCTTCCCTATAGCTCGAGACGCATTATCTTTCTTCTGCCTTCGGGAAGACCCGCCAGTTTCTAAACTTGGTTTATCAGGACAATCAATCATCTTGTGATAGGGCTTGCGACAGTGATAACAAACCTCTTCCTGGTATACACATTCGATACTTTCGTGACCTATCTGTCCGCATCTCCAACATTTTCTGGTGGCTTTGGAGCATTCGCTTGAATGGTAGGTACGGCACTGAGAACACCAGTGGTTTTCAGATCTCGGTTTCTTGGGAGTGTCAGCCTTTCCACCTCCAGAAGTTTTCCCTTTTAAAGGACCCAATTTCAGCAATGGCTGAAACTTCCTTTTACAGCCCTTGCTAGCAGCTTCATCCCTGCATTGTACAGTAATCGCGGGGTTATCACTCCCCTTGATTGTCAGAGGCTCATCCGACAAAAACTTCTTAGACGAACCAATCTTGCGTGTCTCATCCAACAGGGTTGGTAATAAGAATTCCTTGGCTAATCGAAGTTCTTCCTCCAGACGATTTATATAAGCTACCTGATCTAACTCAGGTCTACCACTTTCAGCATTGCGCTGAAAATGTTCATTTTCAGGTTGATGAGGCAGGGGCGAAGCCTCATCTTCCACTTGCTTAAGTACTTCCTTGGTATTTCCGTGATCAACAGACATTTTTTTAACTTATCTCTTCTATATAACACAGAAGAGTAATTAATACTCCATCATACTTGCTTATCGTATCTGACAAGCTATATTATAACAGGTAATATTCAAGCAACTCTCATACTCCACCCTCCCCCATAAGGAACAATTTATTATGGTCGGGCCCGAGTTTGAGATTGAATACTCTTTTAAGTACCCAATTCCCTCAAACTTAGGCTCTGATACCTACTTGTAACACCGACTTTGCATATACCAGATTTTAGCAAAAATTTACGTTTTTAAACAAACCTTAATTTAATCACGAATAATTGTCATTAAGCAGCGGACATATTTACATAAAGCATTGTTTCAGTACCTGGTGTTACTCTACAAACCAACCGACCATAACATATTTATTACAACATTAAGTGTTCCCGCAAAATATCCAGAAGCAGGGGACCCGGCTCACCAGGCAATCTAACTTCGATCTGCAAAAGCAGTTAACATGGCACGGTTAGCTACACTTAGCTAGTAAGCACAAACTTAACATAAGCATCATTAGAGTAAGTCATACATATCAAGATCAAGCATACAATGCTATTCTATCACATTGTGGTGTGCTGACACGATCGGTATAAGTTGTTTCTTGCAGGATAGCTAGTCCCACTCAACACCAATACACCGAGGGATCAGACACAACCCTCCGCGCTGGTGGGGGAGCATAAAGCAGTCCACCAAGCATCGTTTACGGAGCCATAGGTTCCCTGGTAATCCAGGCCAGATTCTGGCTGATTACAATCTCACGTTAAGGCACGGCGGTCCTGTAGAATCTACGATCCGGGATGCACCCCGAATCACCATTAAATCCCTAAATGACCAAAGTCCTGTTGAGATCCAGCTATCCGGCTGACCTTAACCATGCAACTGTTTTTCACGAACATTTCATATACACATAACTGATCCAATCTGGATCATTCACTTAGCATGCACATTCATTCAAGTCATTGAGCATGCATATTCATTCATTTCATCATTAAGCATGCATATTATCATTCACTCACATAGTTGATCCATTCAGGATCAATAGCATACATATCATTCATCTTTAACTAGGCGGCTCCAGTACTGGATTCCGCTGGCATACACTTAACTTATATTCAACAAATATTTAGCATAGCGTTGTGCATAAAGTAACATGGCAATACTTACATTTTGTCTAAAGCATAAATACAACTTGAAACATCCTTTGAACTACATTCAATACATTTAACAGGTAATTCTTCCTCTACTGAGACTTACGGAAGTCGGTACTTACCTGAATAACTTAAACAAATAGTTATAGCTTAAAAAGATAGTTATTTGATTTCCTTCCTTGTCTAGATATCAAGTTCACCTAGAACATTAGGACTTACATCAATTATCTTAACATACTTAAAATAGCTACAAAGCCAACAAAGGAAATCCCAAGATTCGGATTCCATATAAACCTGACAAACTGTCGGATTACATGCAATCCGACACTCAAGGGAAATCCGATACGTTGCGAAATCCTACACATTTGAGGAAATCCGATACATCATCAAATTTCAACACTTATATCATCTCATTGACAATAAATCAATGGAATCCGATACATCATCGGAATCCGATACTTTTATCGGAATCCGACACTTTTGTCGGAATCCGACAGTTTCAAAGAAATCCGATACTTTCGGATTTTGACTTGCAACTTATACATGAACTCAAGGAAATCCGATACATATCAGATTTAAGACAATAACTCGGATTTATACTTCATGCGGATTCCGACACCCTGAAGTCTCGGAATCCGACACTTTATCGGATTTGGGCAACTAGCGGATTCCGATACTATCAAGTCTTGGAATCCGACAGTTTCAACCCAGAAACTGCCATATTCATGTATGGCTCATTTTCCAGAATTCCATTCATAGTTCATACATTTTTACATTCTAAAAACATCCATTTTCGTTGGTATGGCTTTGAAAACAGATCAAACCCACACAATAACACCAAACAAACAAAACCCACTTGCAAAGTAAGCTTTGCATGTTCTAAGTAGTGTTTTGCAAGGATTTGAATATTTATTCACATTTTAATAAAAAAAACTATTCCATATATGTTAAATCTTAATAACAAACCAGTGTTTACCTTTACTTGATTTAAAACCACCAAATCCTTGGCTTTGAAGAGAATCCGAGAGCAAGAGTAGAGAGAATCCGAAAGTTAGTGTGTTTGTGTGTTTTCTTAGTTTCTTTGACCATATTTGACTTTTCTTCATATATATATATATTTCTCAATCCAGAGGCATCGCCTCTGGATACCTTTAAATTCCTTTTTTTTGTTTTATTCAACTTAACTTAATTAACTTTCAATATATATACATATATTTACACAAAACACATAACAACATATATACATGTATTTAACTTTTCATTTACCTAACTACCTTACAACTTTATCAACTTAATACACGTTTAACAGCTAGGCCCAAATCGAGGATGTTATACTCTGATTCTGAAGATGAGCATCAGATGAACGATGCTGAGGAGGTAGAAAGATCTGATGATGAAGATACCGAAAAAGCCTTCATCATGAAAAATTATAAAAAATTTCAGAAGTTTAAATCTGATGGGAAGAGAAGGTTTGATAAGAAGTTCTCGTCAGAGAAAAAGGGCTCATCCGAAGGGTCCAAAAATGAGTGCTTCAAATGTAGGAAGCCTGGTCACTATGCAGCTGGCTGTTTTGTGAAGGAGACCTCTTTAAATCCTAAGAAAGGGTTTCCATCAAAGGCTGATAAATACAAAGCGAAATATAAGGCCCTGAAAGCATCAAATGAAAGGAAGAAAGAAAATGCTATGATTATTGATGACCTTAACTGGACTGATTCTGAAACACCTTCAAATGAAGAAGAAGAAAATGAAGTCAGAGGTAAATGTCTGGTGGCTAAAGAAATCCTTGGAACTGCACATCCTGAAATGTTCTTAATGGCCACTGAAAGCAAGTTCAGCAAGGATCTAGATGAGGCTGAACTAAGCTCAGCAGAAAGATGGAATCCCACCATGATGTATAAGGTATCAAATTTCAAAAATAATTCAATGAATGAGAATGAAAATTATTTGTGTTTTGATCTGACAATTGCACATAACAATGAAAACAAATCTAAACAAACTATCACCAAGCTCACCTCTGAAATAAATGTCATTGAAAAAGAAAATGAGCAATTTCTTCAAGAGTCTTATGCGTTGAAGAATCATCTCGAATTTTTAACAAATGAACTCAAAAATGTGAAAATGGATTTGCAAGACTCTAACGAAAAAGTGAAAGGTCGTCAGTCGATTATTGATCTTTGGTTGATTCCAAATAAACTAGCATTTGAGAGTATAAATTATCAGATGGTGATTCAAAGAGAAAGAGTATGCATTGGACACATTAAACAAGCCGCTGATTTTAGCAAAAAGTGTAAAAATGTCGATGAAATGATTTTTAATGACATAAGCATTAATGATGTTGGAAATCAAAATCTCCTTAAAAAGAGATTCACCAAATCTGAAGTATTAAATCCAAGTTTTTCTGAAAGAACAAATTCTGAAATTAGAAATCTTCAACTTTCTACTGAGTACGATACTCTTGCCAACAAAACTACTGAACCAATCCTAAAATACCTATTACACCAAGTCCTACTGAAACCCAACCTGAAGTTGTTTTTGTAACCACAACTGAAACCCAACCTAAAGTTGTATCTGAAACCTGTACTGAAACCCTCAACCAGTCTTCGTCTAAATCAGTTGGTGAAGTACCTACTGATATCAAAATAGATGAGTTATCCAACTCTAGCTTTCTTCCTGAAGCCAGTGTCTTCTATGACATTATCATCCCTATGATCTCGTCAAATGAAGAATCATCAGTTAAAACCTTACAGTCCACAGCTGAAAATTCCAAACCCTCCAAAACCAAAAATAGCGATAAAACCTTTGCTCTGCCCGTATCCAAACTCAAAGAAGTTAAGGATTCTCTTTTCAAAATTTTAAAGTTAATTGTTGAAAAGGAGAAAAACAATAAAAGAGTTAAGGCAAAGAATTCTAAATCCACTCGAAAGTGCTATAAATGTGGAGTAAGAGGTCATGAAGCGACTTCTTGTTCTAATGAAGGCAAAGTTTCTAGTTGCTCTTCTAAGCAGTGTGTTTTGGAGCCCAGTAAAGTTTGGGCTCTTTAAATGAACTAACTTTTAAACTGTCTGTGTAGGGCGATCAAAATGATAACATTTGGTACCTTGATAGTGGATGCTCAAGGCATATGACCGGATGTAAGTTCCTACTGAATGGGGTTCAAGCATCAAATGGCCCCAGGGTTACATTTGGTGGAGGAAATGTGGCAAAACTGATGGTTATGGTTATCTTAACCAAGGTTCAGTCAACATTAAGAATGTTGCTCATGTAACAGGACTTGAACACAACCTTATCAGCATCAGTCAGCTATGTGATGCATATTATGAAGTGCATTTCAACAAGACCAAAGGTTCAATCTTCAACAAGAAAGGAAAAGAAGTCTTACAAGAAAGAAAGCAGGGTAACATGTACGTTGTTGATTTCAACTCTGCAACCTCTGAAAAAGATGCTTGTTTCTTTTGAGAAGCCGATTCCAAAGTTAACTGGTTATGGCACAAAAGGTTATCCCATCTCAACTTCAAAAACATCAGCAAACTCTCTAAGCTTCAGCTTACCAGAGGTCTACCGTTAGTTCAGTTCAGAAAGACAAGCTGTGTCATGCATGTGAGAAGGAAAAGCAAAAGAAGTCTGTCTTCAAATCCAAGCACTATAACCAAGTTAACTCACCTTTCACTTACTTCATATGGGTCTCTTTGGTCCTATCAGTTCCCCTAGTATGGGAGGCAAGAAGTATACCCAGGCTGTTGTTGATGAATACACCAGGTTCACATGGGTATTCTTTTTGCGTAACAAAAGTGATCATGGAACAGAGTTCAGGAACTCTACTCTTCAAGATTTTTGTGATGAAAATGGCATTATCCAAAACTTCTCAGCACCATATACTCCTAAGCAAAATGGGGTTGCTGAAAGAAGGAACAGGACCTTGATAGAAGCAGCCCGAACTATGCTTGCTGAAGCATCTCTGAAAGGGCATTTCTGGGCTGAAGCTGTTAATGTTGCTTGCTATACTCAGAACAAGTCCATCATTGTCAAGCGCCACATCAAAACTCCCTACAAGTTACTTTATCTGAAGTCACCCAATGTCGGATACTTAAAAGTTTTTGGAAGCACATGCTTCATCCTGAACACCAAATATCAGAAAAGCAAATTTGATCCCAAAGGGGAACAAGGAGTGTTTCTAGGCTATTCTGATATTTCTAAAGCTTATCGTGTTTTTCTTCCCAAGAAAAACTCTATGGTTGAAACAATAAATGTCACCTTTGATGAGTTCAATACAAAGTCAACCTCAAATCATACTGATCAAATTGTCTCTGATGAATTTGATGCTCTTCTACAAGAGTCATTCAATGATGACTAGGATGACTACTCTCAGGATGTAAATACAGACGATAATGTTGTTTCTATTCATGTGAATCGGGTCACTGAAGATCTTTGGAAACACATGACTCCTCTGCTAATGAGCAACAGGAGCAACCACAAAGGGTCACGAAATGGACTCGAGCTCATCCTATCACAAATGTGATTGGTAATCCAAATACTGGTGTGCAAACCCGAAATTCGATTACATCTGCATTCTGCATGTTCTCTGAATTTATATCACAGTTCGAAACAAAGAAATTTGATGAAGCTCTAAAAGATCCAAACTGGGTGGTCGCTATGCAAGACGAGCTTAATGATTTGAAAGGAACAAAGTTTGGAAGCTGATTGCCCCACCTGAAGACAAGTCCATTATTGGCACAAAATGGGTCTTCAGAAACAAACGTGATGAAACTGGATCAATTGTGCATAACAAGGCCAGATTAGTTGCAAAGGGCTACTGTCAAGAGGAAGGAATAGATTATGAAGAAACGTTTGCTCCAGTTGCTCGTCTGGAGGCAATACGCATGTTCCTAGCCTTTGCAGCATTCAAGGGATTCAAGGTATTTTAGATGGACGTTAAGAGCGCCTTTCTGAATGGAGAACTTCAAGAAGAAGTTTTTGTTCAACAACCTTCTGGATTCGAAAGTCCCATGTTTCCATACCATGTGTATAAGCTCGACAAAGCTCTTTATGGACTGAAACAAGCTCCGCGTGCCTGGTATGATACTTTGTCCACTCATCTTCTGGCGAATGGATTTCATAGAGGGAACATCGATAAAACTCTATTTTAGTGTAGAGAAAAAGTTGAATTCATTCTAGTTCAAATTTATGTTGATGATATTATATTTGGTTCTACTAATAATCGTTATGCAAGACATTTGAGAAAATCATGTCAGAGAAATTCAAGATGAGCATGATGGGAGAACTGAATTTCTTCCTTAGGCTTTAGATTTAGCAATCTGACCAAGGCATCTTCATTAATCAAGGGAAATATGTTAAATACTTACTCAAGAAGTTCAACTTTTCAGAATCCTCCCCCATGAAGACTCCCATTGTTCCAAAAACCAAGCTCACAGCTTATCCGAATGGGAAAGCCGTTGATCTTCCCACATTCAGAGGGATGATCGGATCGTTGCTATATCTAACGGCCAGTCGTCCTGATATCATGTTCTCCACATGCCTATGTGCTAGGTTTCAGGCAAACCCAAAGGAATCACATCTGACGGCTGTCAGAAGAATTTTCAGATACCTGGAAGGTACACCTGAACTTGGGCTATGGTACTCCAAAGACTCCGACATTGAATTAATTGGATTTTTAGATTCAGACTATGCCGGATGTCAGATTGATTGACAGTAAGAGTACTACAGGTGGGTGTCAGCTACTAGGTGGAAAACTAGTAAGTTGGCAAAGCAAAAGGCAGAACTCCATCTCTCTATCCACCGCTCAAGCTGAATACATTTCAGCTGGGAGCTGTTGCGCACAAGTCTTATGGATGCAACATCATGGCATCTCCTTTCAGCGCACTCCAATCTACTGTGATAACACAAGTGCTATTGCAATATCCAATAATCCGGTGCTCCATTCTCGTACAAAGCAAATTGACGTACGCCATCATTTTATTCGAGATCACATAACAAAGAATGAAATTGAGCTTCGTTTCATCTCTACTGAACATCAGCTCGCTGACATCTTCACTAAAGCTCTAGATGAACACCGGTTTAGTCAACTGGTTACAGAAATAGGAATGCTAAATCCTTCAGCAACATAGCTATTTTAGGTAAGTTTGATTGTTACTATTCATTCTTTCTTGTCACATTTAATGCCAGCCACCCTAATAGCTAAGCTTGAATAATTACTTTTACCCTGCCTCTCTCTGACTGTCAAATCATCTCTGAAGCGTAATCATGACTAATTTTCTATATAAACATCCAAAGATTTTCTTTCCCTTTTCATCTTCTGCAACACAAGAAACAATTCCCAGAAAATCTTTCATTTTCTTGAAAACTTATGGAGTTCACTATTACTTTCGTTTCTTCCCGGTGTGTTACGTGATCACTGCTCGCATCCCTGATGAAGGGATTGGGATAGAAGTATCATCTCAAATATTTGTTTTATCTTAAACATGGATGTAATTTTCTTTTGGCAATCTATGTAAATCGTGATTAACATCTTGTAATCATCTTTTGTTCATATATGGAATTAGTAATTTCCAAGCTTAACTATTTCTCTTGTTGGCATTATGTTTCTTCTTTTTATTTCCTTCCGTCTACTTTATTTTTTGTTGAGATTAAAATTTCAAATGCAAAGTTTGGATATTTCTTTTCCCTTTGCATTGTGAAATTTTATCTCCATGCTAATGGTTTGTTGATGAGGCTTAGCTATTTCCAAGATAACACCGGGTAAACTGGCTTACCCAACAACTGTTTGACATCCCAAAAGTTATCCTTGCGTATTTTCTAGAATCAAGAGCTCGTTTTTACCCTAGGTTTACTTAACCGCCAAGATTGATTCAGTTTAAACCCTTTAAAACCCCTAAATCACCCTTTCAATTTCTTCACCTGCAAAACATCTTCTGCAGCGATTTCTCTTGTTCAAAAGCAAAAACAACTCTTGCGCTTGATCCCATGGCCCCCAAAATTGCTTCTGCGAAGGTAACTCTTCCAAATGATATCGTTCCCAAAATCTCAATGGAGTCCATCTGTTCCAAAGACAACAACTTCGCCGCTGACCTACCCATTCCTTCTTCATCCTCACCACTTCACCAAATCATGACCTATCTTCGTAACTGCCCCTTGAACTTTGCTCTCTCCGTAAAGGTTCTGATGTTTGAAGAACACCTCTGTGAGTTCTGGATGACCGTTGAAGTCATTAACCCCAAAACCTACGGCCAAAGTAGTCACTTCAGTATGCTCTCTGCTAGCAAACCCGCTGAACTCACCAAGAAATTTCTTGCATCCGTTCTCCATCTTCCTCGCCAGGAACTCACCTCATCCACTGCCAACGCTAAGGAGCTGCTCTTCTCCTTCTTTCAATATGCTGATGAGCACAAAGTCAAAGGAAACTATATGGTTCGCACTCGTCTTCCAAAGGAGTGGAACTGTCTGATTGCTCATCTGAACTTCTATATGACAAGCAAAACCGGTGGTCTTGACCAGGTCAATGAAGCCGTTCTAAAAATGGTCTATGCCATTATCCATGGTCATAACATTGACTACGCTAAACTCATCATGGAAAGTCCTGTGGTCTCACTAACGGCCCGCACAAGGTCTCAACACATTCCTTTTCCCAGGTTTGTGTCATTGATTATTTACTCCCTGCTACCAACTGAAGTATACAATTCTGCTTCAGTTCTGCTTCCATCTCCCTCGCTACCAGGTTCAGTATGGACAGGTTCTTCGTCTGCCTTCAACCCCGCCTTGACTACACCAATGCTTGCAATAGTCTCGCTGAAACCTTCTCCTGCCATTCCGATACCATATTCAGGGTTGTCAACAGAAACTGCACCTTCTAAACCTCAACGACAAGTGCTTCATTCTTCACCATCGAAAACAAAGAAACGGAAGCTGATGTCCACTTCGTCTAAACAATCCATCAAACCCTCAGTCGTACCCAAATCCACCATCAACACTAAACAAACCACCACCACTCAACCGCTTAAATCACTCTCAACCACCAAACGCCACAAACCCAACGTTCCCTCCAGTCCCATCATCTCTCACTATGCTTCATGTGAGGATTCCCCTGATGATACCCCGTTGATTCTTCGCAAAACTCAGCTTCACTCATCAAATTCCGCAGAAGCTGTTCAGGTACGTTCTCTTTTACTTCATTATCTAAACCTAGTCTGACTGATGAAGAGATAGCTCACAACCAAGATGTTCCTGAAGTCCCCCTTCTACTATCACAAGTTCAGGACACTGACAAACACCAGTCAGCCGAGACTTCCTCTATCCCCACTAACGAGTCTGCTAGCACACCCACTACAACTCTGGTACCACCAGAACATGGAACACCCATTCCTGCTTCTACTGAAATTCCCCCTCTATCCCTTAATGTATCAGTAAACCCAACTGGTCATATGGATATCGACCAAGCACATGATGTGTCAGCACCCAAACCGGCTGACTCTGATGCTCAGCCTAACACCAATGATGAAACTACAATTCCCCTAGTTTCGGAGGTCCAACCAATTGATGACTCTTAAGTTCACCCTGAAGATGAAACTGCATCCAAATCCCTTGATGTGTCACAAAACCCAGTTGACACTATGGATTCTCCTCGGGCAGATGATATATGAGTTTCACACCAAACTGAGAGTGATGCCCAACCTTCCAAAATCAATGAGACTGAAGTTCAACCTCCTTCAGTCAAGATTCCTCATGCTAATGAAGACACAGTCTTAAACCAGACTGTAACAGAAGCAAATGTGCCTAAGGCCCTTGATGCATCAGTCACTCCTACTGATGCTATGGCCTCCACATCTCTCCTAAACAATTTGTTTGATGTCCCTTCTCCTGATACCACTGTCAATCCCTTTGATGACAATGATGCCTTTGATTTTCTTCAATCCCCCAAGTCTGTACATTCCCAACCTTCTGAGCCTTCAATAGACATTGCTTCCTCATTGGAAAGTCTATCCTCATTGGAAAGCTGAAGAAGCTAAGGCACTTGCTAAATGGGAGCTTAAGAGTCTCCTTGATCAAAGAAAGGATGAAGCTGAACTTTTCAGTTCAGAGCTAGATGGAGCTGAATGTCAACAAATTATAACCGAAGCTAAAGCCTCTCAGATTCCTATTCAATCAGCTGCTCCTTCATCCAGTGGTCAGCCAAGCCAGTCGGATAAAGGTAAAGGGAAAATGGTGATAAGTTCTCCGGATGATCAGATGAGTAAGGGTATATATGATTTCAGTGAGTCAGATGATGAAAATCCAAGAGACGAAAACTTGAAAATGGCTGATGAACTTGGCAGAATAGCAGCAGAGAAATTGGCACTTGAAGAACTTGTTGCAAACAAAATTGATCTATCTCCCTTCGATCACCAAAAATAGATTCAGGAGGATATTGAAGCTGAAAAAGCTTTATAAGAGGAGAAGAAAAAGATCATGGAGGAAAAACAAGAAAAGTGGTTAAGCTCTCGACATCAGAGAATGCATCTAGATAAAATCACAGGAAAAAGCTAAAGAAAGTTAACAATGAAATATTTCTGAATGTTTAGCGCATAAATCTTCCTCTCTTCAGTGTACAATCAGTCAAGAATGTCCAACTGAATTATGCTGCTTCTGAATGGAATGAAATAATTGCTTGTTTATCAAAACGCAAGCAAACTGGTGATGTAAAGTTCATTCAACGAGAAATCACCAAAGTAATTGAATATTATGAAGAGGATGTGAAGAAGAGGGGATCTGGTGTACTAGTCGTGCCACAGAAGGAAAAACCTACTCGAGCTGAAAGGTTAAAATTTCAGAGAAGGATGCTCACTCACAAAAAGTCTCAGCAACAAATCTTGGAGCTGATATCTATTGGAGAGCTTCCAAATTACAAAGGTTTTGACACTACATTGCCTCCTGGTGTCATTCCTGAAGTGGATAAAGTTCTCTCAAATCCAAGGGGATTTTATTTTCTTGATGCATACGACAAGATTCGATTCCAGAGAGTTTCAGATTTCGCCAAGGCTGATAGGCTTCATCTGAGATCTCTCCGATACTTCAAAGACAATAAAGTTCCGCAAGTCAAAGACATTCTGGTTGAATACTTGAAACAAATGGAGCTCAAAACTCCAAAGGAACTCGCTCCTAAAGAGTTCAAACCAGATATATAGAATAGTAATTCTTTTATTCTTTATTCTTTCTATTATTTATTCATTTTGTAAATAGTCATGGATTATAAACAAATAGGGGGAGATTGTTAGTCCCTTATTTGTATATATTCCATTCCTGAAGGAGCTTTCGAAGAAAGTGACTGAAGGTGTAATATCTTATTCTTTTGTAAATTGTTCTGACGCGCCATCTGAAGAAAGAAGCCCGAAGTTCATCTGAAGATTAGTTCTGAAGTGAACGTCAGCTGAAGTTAGTCTTCAGTCATCAAAGGGTCTTCCTCACTGAAGATACATCTGACAACCAGAATCTTCCTGTTATGAAAAGTGCACGATCTGCGCATTCTGAAGGAGCTCGAAACGGCAATCTTGTTTTTTGTTCCTAATTATGTGTGGAGCGGTACACGTGTAAATAAATTAGATGGTCAGGATTAGTTTATTTAGGCTATAAATACCTGCTCGTTAAACGAAAAAAATTTAAGTGTTTGTTCGCTAATTTGCATTAAAGTTTGTTCTTGATTTAGTATGTACTCGGTGCTCAAGTTAGTTCTTGTGGACTCTTTGAAGTTTGGTTATTAATATAATCTTACTTTGAAAAATTTCGTGTGTTCGTTGCTTTAAAACTATTTCCGCACTTTGATCTTATTCATTGTTAGTTTTGTACTTATTCGGGAAAACAGTAATTTAAAAGGCATATTGATCAAAGAAAGCCTTATCACACAAACACCCATTGCATGTGGTGTCCATCAAAATTTTGAACTACGTTAAGAATTAGGTATGGAACTTATGAATTTTCTTACATTGAGTCACTGATTCATAAGAAAAATGAGAGAATGGACCTGAAGTGTAACATCCTAAAAACGGGCCTAAACTTGTGCAAATATGGTACGTGTAACACCGCTTCTGAATTTAGTTACTTTAATGACTTATCAGGTTTTAGCAGCGGAAATTTTCTTTTTAAACAACATTAACGATTATTTACATTAACATCACTTTCAAAATAACGTTGGTGTTACCAAGTACAGGAACCGACCATTGTATCATATTACATTACCTCATCTAATTACACGTGTTCCACCCACAAGGGGCAATGTATTTCCCAAAAGCAACCCGCCTCGCAGGGCATCTAGTCTTTACCTGAAAAGGGAACATAGCACCATTAGCTACACTAGCTAGTGAGTACATACAATCATAAGCATCAACACAGTAGGTCATGCATCATATCATAAACAATCATTGCTAGCTTAGCACATAGCGGTGTGCTGACAAGATCAGTAAGAGTCGTGTCTTGCAGGGTAATCAATCCCGCTCGAAAACTCAAACAGGGAATCAGACACGACCAATCCGCGCTGGTGGGGGAGCATAAAGCAGTCCACCAAGCATCATTCACAGAACCAGAGGCTCCACAGGTAATCCTGCTACAACCGGCTGATCACCACTCACGTTAAGGCACGGCGATTCTGCAGAACCTTTGATCCAGGATGCCTCTTGAATCACCGTGAAATCCCGAGGGATCCAGTTACAACCGACTGACCTTAACCATGCGTCAGATAGTCTACAGACAATTCACATACACATATACGTACATTTGATCCCACAGGGATCCATCATCTTCCATATAACATCTTACAGTTATCTAATCATGCATATCATCAAGTGTTAACTAAGCGGTTCCAGTCTAGACCGGCTGGCATGCACCTCACACAAATTCTATATCATGCAAGTCATACGCTTACCTCCTCGAGCGTACATGCAAAAGCAAGTTAGTCATACATAACACATTTACATGGTCATTTAGCGGGCAAGCCTTACTCTACTGAGTCTCATGATCGTAGGCACTCACCTGAGCTGTTTTACTTCACAGATACAACAAGTTCACCTAGCACGACACATTTACTTCAATCATTCACATGTGCATTTACGACTAACAAAATAACATTCTATTTTGGACTTAACACAAATCCGCTAGGACTGTCGGATTTGGGGAAATCCGATGGTCCTGTCATATTCATGAAATCCGTTACCTAGGCTTCAAATTCCGATACTTAATCAATCGGATTTCAACACTTAAGAATTCCAACCATTCATGTGAAATCCGACACTCGCGGATTCCAATACATAGAAGGAAATCCGATTCTTACAATGAAATCCGATACTTATCGGATTTCAACACTAAAGAGAATCTGGGACATCAAATCCGACAGAAATGCGAAATCCGACACTTGCATCGGATTTTGACAGATCATGCGGTTTTCACCACATGCGGAATCCGACAGTTTCACCATCTGCAATTCCGACACACTCTTAATTTATTCTAACAATTTCGAATCCATTGGTTTCAAGCCCAGAACATCGTAAAACATTATTCTCTATTCATCTAGCCATCATGAATTCATTAAATCATATAAGAACACTAAATATACGAAAAACCACTTTAAAGTAAGCTCTTGCATGTTCTTCATGGTGTTCTTGCATGATTTTGTGATTCTAACACATATGTAATCTTCCAACAAGCTTGAATCTATGTTGCTAACCTTTTTAGAGGTTAACAACAACAGTCACGTTCTTCTTCCTTCTTTTCCAGAAATCTGAGAGGGCGAGAGAAAAGAGACGAAAGTATGTGTGTTTGGTGTTTGCTTTCTTTGACTTGTAAAGTCAACAATTGTATGCACACACATATGTATATTCTTAAACCCCAGAGGCGGTTGCCTCATACTTCACAAGAGGTTTTCCTTAAATATCTAATTCACATAATCATCACACTTAACATACATACATTTAACATGCATGCACATGTACATACATACAGATAAACACATAAACACACATAACTTGCATCTATTAACTTAACTTAATCATGTACATACAATATATTATTCCTATTACATCAACTACGTATACTCACGTACTAATTACAACTAGGCCCAAGCTGAGGATGTTACAATCTACCCCCTTAAGAGGATTCCGTCCTCGGAATCCGCTCAGTGATAAACAGGTGAGGGTACCTTGTCTTCATTTCGTCCTCAACTTCCCAAGTCAGGTTTGGAACTAGGTTGTGCTTCCACTTCACAAGGACTAGTTTGATCATCTTTTTGCGTAGTTTCTTGACCTTCGTGTCAAGAATTTCAACAGGTTCTTCAACTAGTCGCTTGGAAGAGTCAACTTTCAATTCCTGCAAAGGAATAATCTGTTCTTCCTCAACGTGGCACTTGCGTAAGTAACACACGTTAAAGGTGTCGTGATTTCCTGATAGTTCAGGCGGCAGCTCTAGACTCACCATCTGATCATTCACTTTACGTATAATCTTGAATGGGCCAATGAAACATGGAATTAGCTTCCCCTTGCGCCTGAAACGAATGACGCCCTTCTAAGGAGAAACCTTCTAGAATACACGGTCACTGACTTCAAATGTAGCGGGACGACGCTTCGGATCCGCGTATATCTTCTGTCGATCCCGAGCTGCTTTCAGCTTTTCAAGAGCCACATTCACTTTATCAGAAGTTATCTGGACAATTTCAGGTCCAGCGAATTGCTTCTCACCAGGCTCCAACCAACAGGTCGGAGTGCGACATCGTCTTCCATAGAGCATTTCGTATGGTGGCATTCCAATGCTGGAATGATATGAATTATTATAAGCAAATTCAATCAATGGGAGATGAGAATCCCACGATCCACCAAATTCGAGTACACAGGCACGAAGCATATCTTCTAATGTTTGAATTTACGTTCAGATTGGCCATCAGTCTGCGGATGATAGGCGGTGCTCAGATGAACATGAGTGCCGAGTTCGCGTTGCAGACTCTGCCAAAAATTTGAGACAAACCGAGAGTCACGATCAGATACAATTGAACGTGGAAGACCGTGACGTGACACTATCTCATCGATATACAACAGGGCTAAACGGGTCAGCGAAGCAGACTCGTTTGTTGCCAAGAAATGAGCACTCTTCGTTAGTCGATCAATGATAACCCAAATCATGTTGTGCCCTCTGGACGTTCTCGGTAGCTTCGTCACGAAATCCATCGTGATATTATCCCATTTCCACTCTGGAATATCCAACTGTTGTAGATTACCATATGGTCTCTGATGCTCCGTCTTCACTTGCGCGCAGATCTAACATCTCTCCATAAATGAAGAGATGTCTTTCTTCAGAGTTGGTCACCGGTATAGCATCTTCAGGTCGTGGTACATTTTTGTGATTCCCGGATGGACAGATAATTTGGATTTATGGGCCTCCTGCAGAATCAGCTCACGGTTACCTCCAACAGAAGGTACCCAAATCCTTGATTGAAAAGTCTTCAACCCACGATTATCTTCAGTAAGCTGATCTCTTAACTTCTTCATTGTCTCAGCCTTGAGATTTTCTTCTTGCAATGCAGTCTGTTGAGCTTCCTTCAGTTTAGAAATCAAGTCTAACACAATGGCGATTCTCATAATCTTAGCTTCTACTGTCGGTCCTTTACGGCTTAAAGCGTCCGCTACAACATTGGCCTTGCCATGATGGTAACGGATCTCACAATTGTAGTATTTTATTAACTCCAACCAACGGCGTTGCCGCATGTTGAGTTCTTCTGAGAAAAGACATACTGAATACTTTGGTGATCTGTGCAAATCACACACTTTGTGCCATAAAGATAATGCCTCCACAACTTTAGTTCAAACACAACAGCAGCAAGCTCCAGATCATGGGTTGGGTAGTTCCGTTCGTGTGATTTCAACTGCCTAGAAGCGTAGGTAATCACTCTATCACGTTGCATCAGGACGCAACCCAAACCCGCATACGACGCATCACAATACACCGTGAAGTCCTCCGAACCCTCAGGCAAAGTAAGGATCGGAGCTTCACATAACAGACGTTTCAAGGTCTGAAAAGCTTCTTCTTGAGCTTCCAACTAGATAAAAGCAACATCCTTGCAAGTTAGTTTAGTCAACAGACCCACAAGCTTGGAAAAATCACGGATAAACCGCCGATAGTAGCCAGCCAAGCCAAGGAAGCTTTTAATTTTGGAAGGAGTCCGAGGAACTCCCCAATTCATCACAGCCTCCACCTTAGCTGGATCTACTTTGACACCGTCATGACATATAACATGGCCTAGGAAATGAACTCCCCTAAGCCAGAATTCACATTTGGACAGCTTGGCATACAATTGTTCTTGCTTCAGAGTCTCGAGAACCTAACGAAGATGAAGCTCGTGATCAGCTTCCGTCTTCGAGTAAACAAGAATGTCATCAATAAACACAATCACGGATCTGTCAAGAAATGGGCGACAAACATGATTCATCAAATCCATGAAGACGGCAGGGGCATTGGTTAAGCCGAACGGCATAACCAAAAATTCATAATGACCATAACGAGTTCGGAATGCGGTCTTTGGAACATCTGCTTCATGAACTCGTACTTGGTGATACCCCCACCGGAGATCAATCTTAGAGAAGCATGTAGCCCCCTGCAACTGATCAAAAAGATCATCTATACGAGGAAGCGGATACTTATTCTTTACAGATCGCTTGTTAAGCTCCCTGTAATGTATGCACCTTCGCATTGTTCCGTCCTTCTTCTTTACAAACAATACAGGAGCTCCCCACGGCGAGGAAATCGAACGGATAAAACCTTTGTCAAGTAACTCCTGAATTTGAGTCATCATCTCTCTTATTTCAGAAGGTGCAAGACGATACGGGGATCGAGCCACAAGTGTAGCTCCTGAAATAAGTTCAATCTTAAACTCAACATCACGAATCGGAGGCAAACCTGGAAGTTCTTCAGGGAATACCTCAGGGTAGTCAGACACCACCCGAATATCACGAACTGGTCGCTTCTCCTTCGTAGCATCAATAACGTATGCTAGATAAGAGTCACAACCTTTGGCAATCGACTTCTGAGCTTTAATCATGGAGACAATAGGAATATTAGAATCCCGTCGTTCTCCATGTGCAACAGCATAAGATCCATCAGAGAGAGGAATCTTAATCATATTTTTGGAACAGATAATCTCAGCATCACGCTTGTTGAGCCAATCCATCCCGATCACGACATCAAAGCCCGCAATAGGCATAATAAAGAAGGAAAAAGGGATATTATTCCCGTCAATATAAATCGCACCTATTGGGACTTTCTCTGTAACATAGACTACTTTGCCGTCAGCAACCTCTACTCTGAGCGGCTCAGTTAAAGGAACAACAGGCAATTGCAATCTTTTACGACACGCCACAGATACAAAGGAGTAGGTAGCTCCAGAATCAAATAAAACACTAGCAGGGATATAATTGATAAGAAAAGTACCCGTGATGACATCCCCTGCTGCTTTAGCTTCGTCAGCTGTCATCTGAAAAGCCCTGCCTTTCGTGCGGGGCGCGTCATCTCTTTTCGGGCCTTGAGAAGAAGAAGACCCCTTTGCTCCTGTATTCTGCCTTTCCGGGCAGTCAGTCAGCTTGTGCCCAAGCTTATGGCACCGATAACACACATCTTCTTTAAAACCACACTCAGTTGTAGTGTGGCCCTTCTGCCCGCACCTCCAGCAACGTATGGTAGAGTTGGAACACTCACGATAGTGATATGTACGGCACTGAGAAAACCAAGAAGAAGTAGGCCTCGGCTTCTTGAAGGAATCAGTCTTTCCGCTTACAGAGAATTGTCCTTTGGAAGGACCCGAGTTATCACACGGATGAAACTTCCTCTTTGACCCTGCACCGGCAGATTCGCCCTTGCAGTATAAGCGGTCACCTTCCAATTGTCGGGATATGTCAAAAGCCCGATCCAGTTCCGTAGCAGCCTGCACATGTGGGCGAAATTCCAGTGGCAGAGTTGCCACAAACCGCTTTATCTTGGTGGTCTCGTCTGGGATCAGATGGGGAACAAACCGCATTTTATCAGTGAACGCGGTTATATGTTCTTCGATTGGCGTATCCCCTTTCTGGAGATCATTAAAATCCCTCTCCATTCGTTCCAAATCATAATCGGTGCAATACTTTTTCAGCACCTTCTCAGAAAACTGCTCCCAGGTGAGAGCACTCAGCACCTCCTTGCTAACAGAGGCTTTCACCGTATCCCACCAGAAGATGGCATGACCCTTTAACATACGTATTGCGTATTTCACGCAATACTCCTGTTCACATTCACAAGACTCAAACACTTGCTCCATCTCCCGGAGCCATTGGATATTAATAGTAGGGTTATCACTCCCCTGGAATGTCGGAGGATGGCAAGTTAGAAACTTTTTGTAAGAACAAGTCTTGCGGGGCTTGTTCAACTTTGCTTGCAGTAAGAGCTCTTTTGTTACACGAAGCTCCTCCTCCAAACGCCTATTATAAGCAGCCTGATCTAGCTCAGGTCTGCCACCGCCAACATTTTGCTGAGATCTTTGATCCTCAGCCTGATGAGGCATATGAGAAGCCTTATCTTCTAACTCTTTGATAGCTTGTTCAGTATGGCCATGTTCGGTAGACATTTTGTATCAACTTTTGATATGACAGAGAAAGAGCAGTTAATACTCAATCTCACTCGACTTAACTTATTAACAAGTCATCATATAATACTAGCATTCATATAACACTCTCACTCAATTCCCCCCTTAAGAACATTTCTTTATGGTCGGGCCCGAGCTTGAGATCGAATACTCTTACAAGTACCCAATTCATTCAAACTTAGGCTCTGATACCTAATTGTAACACCGAATATGAATTCAGTTACTTTAATAACTTATCAGGTTTTAGCTGCGGAAATTTTCTTTTTAAACAACATTAACGATTATTTACATTAACATAACTTTCAAAATAACGTTGGTGTTATCAAGTACAGGAACCGACCATTGTATCATATTACATTACATCGTCTAATTACACGTGTTCCACCCACAAAGGGCAATGTATTTCCCAAAAGCAACCTACCTCGCAGGGCATCTAGTCTTTACTTGAAAATGGAACATAGCACCATTAGCTACACTAGCTAGTGAGTACATACAATCATAAGCATCAACACAATAAGTCATGCATCATATCATAAACAATCATTGCTAGCTTAACACATAGTGGTGTGCTGACAAGATTAGTAAGAGTCGTGTCTTGCAGGGTAATCAATCCCGCTCGACAACTCAAACAAGGGAATCAGACATGACCAATCTGCGCTGGTGGGGGAGCATAAAGCAGTCCACCAAGCATCGTTTTTAGAACCAGAGGCGCCACAGGTAATCCAGCTACAACTGGCTGATCACCACTCACGTTAAGGCACGGCGGTTCTACAGTACCTTTGATCCAATATGCCTCCTGAATCACCGTGAAAGCACGAGGGATCCAGTTACAACCGACTGACCTTAACCATGCGTCAGATAGTCTGCAGACAATTCACATACACATATACGTACATTTGATCCCACAGGGATCCATCATCTTACATATAACATCTTATAGTTATCTAATCATGCATAGCATCAAGTGTTAACTAAGCGGTTCTAGTCTAGACCCGTTGGCATGCACCTAACACAAATTCTATATCATGCAATTCATGAATTAAAGTAGTGATCTTGTTGAGTTTTGAATTTTGGCTCAAATGGGTCAAAATTGGTCACATACGGGTCAAACTGATTTTGACCTTCAGGAACTGAAATTTAGTATTCTAGTTGATCTTATAACTTGTTAGAATTGATTAAAACTCAATTGGTGGATTAGAAGTGGTGTTTTTGGCACAAATCCAATATTTAGCCTAAATGGGTCAAAATGGCCAAAATGAGGTAAATTTGTTTTTACACATCAAGAACTGATTTTTAAGGTTCTAATAGGTACATATGACTTGTATAAATTGATTAGAATATTGGTTTTGAATTAAAATGGTAGTTTTGCTTAAATTGGCTAAAATAGTGAAAAATAGGCCATAAATAGGCAAGAAATTAGAAAATGATACCAAACAAAGACTTTAAAGGTTTTGGTCAGTTGCAACACCTTCAATACATCATATTTGGTGTATATGGTGTGTTGCAAGTGTTGGAATATGTCTATACCAAGTTTTGGCCATTATGCGCACATCTTTGTCCATTTAATTGTAATTTTCCTATGAATTAATTGGATAGGAGTTTTTAATGTTAGAAAGCTTCCACAAGTGTCAAATCGTCTTATGAAACACCTGAATTTTACTAAAATTGATATGGAATTGAAATGAGCAAAAATGGAATTGATGTGCACAAAATAGCAAGCTGTTTGTGCACTACAGACATGTCGTGGCGCGACCCAGAGGGGTGTCGTGGCGCGATGCCCCTGCACACAGCTTACAATGTTGTTTTGCGCTATGTATTCACGTGTTGTTGCTTGGACTACTTTAGTTAGTTAATAAATGGTTAAATAACATCATTAGGGTATTGTTTCAAGTATCCTAGATGTTCCTTGTGTGTTCAAGTGATTAATGCGTAAGCATTAATATTATAGGTCGAGTTGACAATCCGTGTGCGCCAAAGCAAGGTCTTTGCTTATTCTAGCCTAACAGGTGAGTGTCGAATGACATAACAATTAATGTATCTATAACATATGTTAACAATGAATATAGAATTGTTTACCCTGATTTTTACACGCACTTGTTTAAGTATAGGTTGCATGATGATGCTAGAATTTAACAGGTTGACACAAAGTAGTATGCACTTGATTAGGTGTATGCTATGATGATAATTGAATATATGCGCGCATTGATGACCCGATTGGATCCGATTATTTATTGTGAATGGTCCAGGTCTTTATGGACAAATACAACAAGAACAAAGTTGTTATACTTAAGGACAAAGTTGTCCTCTTCGGGTATGGCTTATGTTGTACAACAGAGGAATCGGTTGATTCCAAAACGCAATGGTGAACCACTTTACAGCTCACCGACCGGAGCGGTTGATGTGTATGGTACCCCAGTTTTGTGTATTGAGCCGGGTTAGCTCCCCTGCGAGATATGCTACATTCTGACTACGCCAGCTCATCGCGAGATGCTAACAGATGCTACACTCCACATGTGCAGGTGATCCTCAGTGAGCTCGGGAGCCTGCGGGTAGTTTAAATGCTTTGGGAGGAACACTACTATTATGTTTAAAACTCTGTTGAATTATGTTTATGTTTGTTTAAGATAATGGTCAGCCAGTTATGTATCCGTAACACCAACTGTTGTTTGTGGCATCATTTCGACTGTTTATATAGTTTGCCACATGTTTTTACTTCCGATGCATTTTTAAATTATAAGACAGGTTTGAGTGTTCTATTACCGTCAAACCCACGCATTTTGAAAACTTAAATTGTATTTTAAAAAGAAAATTTTGGTTCTCAAAAGCACAGTGTTACAAGCTGGTATCAGAGCCTAAGTTTGAGTGAATTGGGTATTTGAAAGAGTACTCAGTCTCAAATTCAGGCTCGACCATTATTTAAAGTGTTTCTCGGGAGGTATTGGGGTGTGAGAGGGATTGATATGATTCACATGACTAACATTGTTGTTGATTATTTGCTTATTTGATTAACATGATTAATCAATTATGGAAAAGTATACTAAGTATATTTGACTTTAATGATCTAACAGAACTTAGAGACTAACGATGTCGGGAAGCGACGATAGAGAGGCTTATATTCGTGACTTGGAGGCTCGTCTCAAAACTTCTGAGGAACGAGCACTAGAGAAAAAGATGGCTTTTGGGCTGAAGGCATTCATGATGTGCAAACCACCTACCTTCGATGGTAGTATGGATCTGGTAGTCACGGAGAGGTGGATCCGTGATATAGAGTTGGCATTTGAGACTAGTGAAGCTGAGGATGCCAAGAAAGTGGCCTATGCAAGGAAGATGTTGCGGGGTCGCGCGGTTTCTTGGTATGATACTGTGATTGCATCTACACCGGCTGCAGTCCTAAATGCTATGACTTGGTCAGATTTTCTGAGGATTCTTTGGGCTAAATATTGTTCAGCTCAAGCACTAGAAGTTGTGGATAATGAGTTCAGGGCCTTGTTGAAGGGCACATGTGGAGGGTCATGGCAGAGACCGCAATAGCACCAGTAGCAACATGGGAGTTCAAGGTACAGTCCCGCAGACGATTTATGGTGTGCTCAGTGTCGAACTAAGCATAGAGGGCATTGCACCAGGGACACTGCAAGGTGTCCTAAATGCGGGCAGAAGAGGCATACATCGGATAAATGTGGGTTTAAAGATAATGTGTACAACAAGTGCCTTAAGCCAGGACATCGATCGGTTGACTGCAGATCGGGTCCTAACCCTGGATCAGGAGGAGCTGGAGGATCTTCCTCAGGACGGGGGAAGAATGTTGCGCCCCGTGCATCGGGCAGGGCATTCCAGATGACTGCCGATGAGAAAAAGACAACATGTGATGTGATCACTGGCACCTTTCTCATTAATAATTCTCCTGCCTGTGTTTTATTTGATTCAGGAGCAACATATTCTCTCATCTCTACATTCTTATGTGCTAATCTGCAACTGCCTATCTGTACACTGACTGATCCATTAGGCGTTGAAGTTGCTAGTGGTAGGATAGTCTCTGTTGTTCATAGAGTTCCTATTGCATTGATTGATGTTGACGGGACTAGTTTTCCTGTCTCATTTCTGGTTATGCCGATTGTTGGGTTTGATGTAGTAATCGGGATGGATTGGCTCAGCAAACATAATGCTGAGTTTATTTGTTCTAAAAAAGATTATCAAAATACCTTGCACTGATAGGTCATATGCTGTGGCTCGTGGTGAAGGAAGAACTTCTGAAACTCCATTGATTTCTCTGATGAAAGCTCGCAAGTTTGTAGCCAAGGGATTTGAGTCTTATTTGGCTTATGTTATTGATACACACATGGAGAAGAAAGCTGTAAATGACATTCGGGTAGTTTTTGAATACCCGGGAGTTTTCCCTGATGAATTACCGGGTTTGCCACCGGTAAGAGATGTTAAATATCAGATAGATCTTGTACCAGGTGCTACGCCTGTAGCAAGATCTCCTTATCGTCTTGCACCATCTGAGGTTCGTGAAACGATGACTCAGATACAGGAACTTCTTGATAGGGTTTTCATTCGTCCCAGATCTTCGCCTTAGGGAGCTCCAGTCTTGTTTGTTAAAAAGAAAGACGGGACGATGCGGATGTGCATTGACTACAGGGAGCTGAATAAGCGAACTGTAAAGAACAAGTACCCTCTTCCTCGTATTGATAATCTGTTTGATCACCTTCAGGGTGCTACTTGCTTTTCAAAGATAGATCTTCGTTCTAGTTATCATCAAGTCCGTGTACGCGATGAAGATATTCCAAAGACGGCTTGCAGGACGAGATATGGGCATTATTAGTTTCTTGTGATGACTTTCGGATTGACGAATGCTCCGGCAATATTTATGGATCTTATGAACCGTGTTTGTCATGCCTTTCTTGACAAATTTGTCATTGTATTCATCCATGACATTTTTATTTATTCCAGATCTGAAGCAGAACACGAGGCACATCTTCGCATAGTTCTTGACACTCTGATGCGAGAACAATTATATGCTAAAATCTCTAAATGCGAGTTCTGGCTCGAAAAGATACACTTCCTTGGGCATGTGATAAGCAAAGATGGTGTAATGGTTGATCTAGCCAAAGTTGAGGCGGTGATCAATTGGGGAATTCCCAAAACCCCATCTGAGATTCGTAGCTTCCTAGGACTTGCCGGTTACTATCAGCGGTTCATCCAGAATTTTTCTAAGATTGCAGGTCCTCTGAAAAAGCTTACACGAAAGGATGTTCCCTATTCGTGGTCTGATGAACAAGATAAGGCCTTCCAGACATTGAAGCAATTATTATGTCAAGCTCCAATTCTGACTCTGCCAAATGGGTCAGAAGATTTTATTGTTTATTGTGATGCTTCTTATGCAGGTTTGGGAAGTGTCCTTATGCAGAAGGACAAGGTTATAGCTTATGCTTCCCGCCAACTGAAGCCACATAAGAAGAGCTATCCGACTCATGATCTGGAGTTGGCAGCTGTTGTCTTTGCTCTGAAACTATGGTGCCACTACTTGTATGGCACCAAATGTGTGGTATTCACTGATCATAAGAGCCTCCAGTATGTTTCTACACAGAAGGAGCTCAATATGAGGCAACGCAGGTGGATAGAGTTGATAAATGACTATGATTGTGAAATCAAATACCACCCGGGCAAGGCTAATGTGGGGGCTGATGCATTAAGCCAAAAGGGCTTCACAAATACCATCAAATTCATGAAAATCACCATTGTCTCTGATCTTATTAATCGACTGAAGGAGTCTCAGCAAGAAACCTTATTAAAAGCTAATCTAAAGGCAGATTTTATGGCTAAATTGAAGGAGCAGCTACAAGATGACAACAGGGGATTGAAGACATACAGGTCCCGAATCTGGGTACCTAGCATCGGAGGGAACCGGGATCTAATCTTGAAAAAGGTACACATTTCTCGTCTATCTATTCGTCCTGGGTGCACTAAAATGTACCATGATCTTAAGGCACTTTACTGGTGGCCTACATTGAAACGTTACATTGCCTCCTATGTGGAGAAATGTCAGATATGTGCACAGGTGAAGACCGAGCATCAAAGACCCTATGGTAATTTGCAACAATTACCAATTCTAGAATGGAAATGGGATAACATCACTATGGATTTTCTTACTAAATTGCCAAGGACTTCAAAAGGGCATGACATGATCTGGGTGATTGTTGATAGACTCACCAAGAGTGCACACTTTCTAGCTGTTAATGAATCATCGTCCATGCCTCGTCTTGCTCATCTATATATCAATGAAATCGTCGCCCGACACAGTGTTCCATTATCTATTGTCTCTGATAGAGATACACGATTTGTCTCACATTTCTAGAGCAGTCTTCAACGGGAGCTTGGTACTCGTGTTTATTTGAGTACTGCATATCATCCCCAAACAGATGGACAGTCCGAAAGGACTATCCAAACTCTTGAAGACATGCTACGCGCATGTGTACTTGAATACGGTGGCTCGTGGGATTCTCATTTACCTTTGATTGAGTTTGCTTATAATAACTCATATCATTCTAGTATTGGTATGCCACCGTATGAGATGCTTTATGGTAGACGTTGTCGCACACCTACCTATTGGCTTGAACTAGGGGAGAAACAGTATGTTGGACCTGATCTGGTCTAGATTACTGCTGATAAAGTTAAGCTTGCACGGGAGAAGCTTAAAGCAGCCAGAGACGGGCAAAAGATGTATGTAGATCCGAAACGCAGGCCGGTTACCTTTGAAATAGGTGATCGGGTATTCTTGAAGGTTTCTCCGTGGAAGGGTGTCATTAGGTTTGGCAAGAAGGGCAAGTTGAGCCCGCGATACATTGGTCCATTCAGGATTATTCAGAAAGTCAACGAGCAGACGGTATCTTTCGAACTACCTCCAGAGTTATCAGGTATTCATAATACCTTTAATGTTTGCTATCTTCGCAAGTGCAAGGTGGATGAAGATCATATTCTACCTCTGCAAGACCTTAAAGTGGATTCTTCTGCACAGCTCATGGAAGAACCAATTGAAATCTTCAACACAAAGACTAAGCGGCTGAGGAAGAAGACAATTCAGCTAGTCTTGGTTAAATGGAAGCACAATCTCGGGTCAAACCTTATGTGGGAGACCGAGGAGGATATAAAAGCACGCTATCCCCATCTATTTTCTGAAAAGCAGATTCCAAGGACGGAATTTTCTTAAGGGGGTAGATTTGTAACATTCTAAAAACGGGCCTAAACGTGTGCGAATATGGTACGTCAATTATTTAATTTAATTAAATAATATATATATTTTAGAGAATGATATAAAATATAAAAAATAATAAATAAATGGGTATTAAAAATATTAATAAAAATAGATAAAGATTATAAAATATCGAAAGGTTTCAAACGAGGATTTCAAAAATATCCTCGTTAGTTGAAATGGTTAAACGAGAGATGAGTTGTAAGTTGAAAAGGGAAACAAAATACCCACTTGTGGATAATAATTACCCACAAGTCGGTTTTGATAAACACAGACAACTACACACACGTATACACACACACCTCATCATTCTCTTCTTGTTCTTGAATCTTTGAAGAAGCTAACAAGAAATTATCCAAGATACAAATTTCCAGCTGCAAATCAAGGCTCAAATCTGTCCAAGAACATCATCTTCTTCATCTCTAACCTTGTAAGCTCCATATCCATGGCTTTTTCTTCATTCTTGATTTTGGGTTTTTGAAGAGAAACTCACCAAGCTTTGTTCCAACAGTGAATTGAGCTTCTAGTTGGTCCTACAAGTTGATTATAATCATCCTTTGATCATTATAACTTCCAATTTCTCCTTGTTCTTGATTATGCCTTTCAAGACTTGAAATTCTAGGTTTACAAGTGGGTTCTTTGATTTAGCAATCAAGAACTGAAATTTATGATTGAAATAAGTTCTAATATCATTTCTAAGTACATAGGAAGCAATTCCATGAATTAAAGTAGTGATCTTGTTGAGTTTTGAATTTAGGCTCAAATGGGTTAAAATTGGTCAAATACGGGTCAAACTGATTTTGACCTTCAAGAACTGCAATTTAGTATTCTAATTGCTCTTATAACTTGTTAGAATTGATTAGAACTCAATTGGTGGATTAGAAGTGGTGTTTTTGGCACAAGTCCAATATTTAGCCTAAATGGGTCAAAATTGCCAAAATGAGCTAAATCTGTTTTTACACATCAAGAACTGATTTTTAAGGTTCTAATAGATTCATATGACTTGTATGAATTGATTAGAACATTGGTTTTGAATTGAAATGATAGTTTTGCTTGAATTGGCTAAAATAGTGAAAATAGGCCAAAAATAGGCAAGAAATTGGAAAATGATACCAAACAAAGACTTTAAAGGTTTTGGTCAGTTGCAACACCTTCAATTCATCATATTAGGTGTATATGGTGTGTTGCAAGTGTTGGAATATGTCTATACCAAGTTTTGGCCATTATGCGCACATCTCTGTCCCTTTAATTGTGATTTTCTTATGAATTAATTGGATAGGAGTTTTTGATGTTAGAAAGCTTCCACAAGTGTCAAATGGTCTTATGAAACACTAGAATTTTACTAAAATTGATATGGAATTGAAATGAGCAAAAATGGCATTGATGTGCACAAAACAGCAAGCTGTTTGTGCACTGCAGACATGTCGCGGCGCGACCCAGAAGGGTGTCGTGGTGTGATGCCCCTGCACACAGCTTACAATGCTGTTTTGCGTTATGTACTCGCGTGTTGCTGCTTGGACTACTTTAGTTAGTTAATAAATGGTTAAATAACATCATTAGGGTATTGTTTCAAGTATCCTAGATGTTCCTTGTGTGTTCAAGTGATTAATGCGTAAGCATTAATATTATAGGTCGAGTTGACAATCCGTGTGCGCCAAAGCAAGGTCTTTGCTTATTCTAGCCTATCAGGTGAGTGTCGAATGACATAACAATTAATATATCTATAACATATATTAACAATGATTACAAAATTGTTTACCATGATTTATACACGCACTTGTTTAAGTGTAGGTTGCATGATGATGCTAGAATTTAACATGTTGACAAAGTAGTATGCACTTGATTAGGTGTATGTTATGATGATCATTGAATATATGAGCGCATTGATGATCCGATTGGATCAGATTATTTGTTTGTGAATGGTCCGGATCATTATGGACAAAGCTGTCCTACAACAAGAACAAAGTTGTTCTACTTAAGGAAAAAGTTGTCCTCTTCGGGTATGGCTTATGCTGTACAACAGAGGAATCGGTTGATTCGAAAACGCAATGGTGGACTGCTTTATAGCTCACCCACCGGAGCAGTTGATGTGTCTGGTACCCCAGTTTGGTGCATTGAGCCGGGTTAGCTCCCCTGCGAGATATGCTACCTTCTGACTACGCCAGCTCATCACGAGATGCTAGGATAGAACTATCTGAGCATGATTGATGATATGTGATGTACTTATATTGATTGCATGCTATTTGGTACTCACCAGCTATTATAGCTGACAGATGCAACACTCCACATGTGCAGTTGATCCTTATTGAGCACGGGAGCCTGCGGGTAGTTTAAATGCTTTGGGAGGAACACTACTATTATGTTTAAAACTCTGTTCAATTATGTTTATGTTTGTTTAAGATAATGGTCAGCCGGTTATATATCCGTAACACCAACTGTTGTTTGTGGCATCAGTTTGACTATTTATATAGTTTGCCATGTGTTTTTACTTCCGCTTCATTTTTAAATTATAAAACAGGTTTGATCATTCTATTTACAGTCAAACACACGCAGTTTGAAAACTTAAATTGTATTTTAAAAAGAAAATTTTGGTTCTCAAAAGCACGGTGTTACATGAAGCACACGGTAATCAGCTTTCATTTACTTCATTGATCGGACTCCATCATCAATTTCACTATTTCATTGATTCATCGAAAAAATGATGGATAGCATGAGAGGGAACCAATAGATGGAAGCTGTAAACTTGGGGTCCTTCTTTATCTGCGTCCTTCTTCACCGAGAAAATGTAACGCCCATTTTTTCTTAAAAAACGTGCAACAAGAAAGTAATCAATTCTAAGTTGAAACTAGGGCAACAACCGGCACGGGTTATGTAAAAATAGATTTCCTTTGATGTTTCACAAAACTTTCGACTAGTCCACGGGTTATATATTTGTTAGTCCTTTTATTTGTATATATTCCATTCCTGAAGAAGCTTTCGAAGAAAGCGACTGAAGGTGTAAGATCTTATTCTTTTGTAAACTGTTCTGACCCGTCATCTGAAGAAAGAAGCCCGTAGTTCATATGAAGATTAGTTCTGAAGTGAACGACAACTAAAGTTTGTCTTCAGTCATCAAAGGGTCTTCTGCACTAAAGATACATCTGACAACCAGAATCTTCCTGTTATGTAAAGTGCACGATCTGTGCATTCTGAAGGAGCTCGAAACGGCAATCTTGCTTTCTGTTCCTAATTAACAGTATTGTTATTGCATTACCTAATGAAATATTTCATTCTGTTTGTAATCTGAAGACAGCTAAAGATATGTGGGAGAGCATCTCCATATCGTTCGAAGGAACGGTTGAAGTTCGTGAGAACAAGAAGACTAACATCATATGCAAGTATGAGAGATTATGTGCAAAAGACTGAGAGTCTCTCACTGAGGTCTACACCAGATTTACATGTCTACTGAACGACATGACTGAAGTTGGAGTTGTCAGAGAGCAATTCCAAATACTTAACAGATTTCTGGATTCCCTCCCATCTAAATGGGATACCATGTGCATGATCCTGAGAACCAACAACATGCTCAGGGACATGAACATGCGTAAGCTATACGGAATCCTACTGAATGATGAACAAACTTGCATTCAGAAAACTGATTTGAAGAAGGCCTTCAAGAAAACTTTGGCCCTCGTTGCTGAAAATCCTCAAAGAGTCAAATACAAGCAAACTGAAGACTCTGATTCTGATGATGAGCCTTAGATGAATGAAGCTGAGGAGGAAGTAAGGTCTGATGATGAAGGTACCGAAAAAGCCTTCATCATGAAAAACTATAAAAATTTTCAAAATTTTAAGTCTGATGGGAAGAGAAGATTTGACAAGAAGTTCTCTTTAGAGAAAAAGGGCTCATCTGAAGGGTCCAAAAATGAGTGCTTCAAATGTGGGAAGCCCGGTCATTATGCAGGTGACTGTTATGTGAAGGAGACCTCCTCAAATCCTAAGAAAAGGTTTCCTTCAAAGGCTGATAAATACAAGGCTAAATATAAGGCCCTGAAAGCATCAAATGAAAGGAAGAAGGAAAAGGCTATGATTGCTGATGACCTTAACTGAACTGATTTTGAAACATCTTCAGATGAAGAAGAAGAAAATGAAGTCAGAGGTAAATGTCTGGTGGCTAAAGAAATCCTTGGAACTGCACATCCTGAAATGTGCTTAATGGCCACTGAAAGCAAGTTCAGCAAGGATCTGGATGAGGCTGAAAAACTAAGCTCAGCAGAAGGATGGAATCCCACCATGATGTATAAGGTATCAAATTTCAAAAATTATTCAATGAATGAGAATGATGATATGTTTGCTTATTTGTCTTCTGATCTGACAATTGCACATAACAATCAAAACAAATCTAAACAAACTATCACCAAGCTCACCTCTGAAATAAATGTCATTGAAAAAGAAAATGAGCAATTTCTTCAAGAGTCTTATGCCTTAAAGAATCATCTCGAATTTTTAACAAATGAACTCAAAAATGTGAAAGATCGTCAGTCGATTATTGATCTTTGGTTGAGTCCAAATAAACTAGCATTTGAGAGTATAAATCATCAGATGGTGATTCAAAGAGAAAGAGTAGGCATAGGACACATTAAACAAGCCACTGATTTCAGTAAAAAGTGTAAAAACGTCGATGAAGTTTTAAATCCATTTTTTTTTGAAAGAACAGATTCTGAAATTAGAAATATTCAACTTCCTACTGAGTACGATACTCTTGCCAACAAAACTACTGAACCAATCCCAAAAATACCTTGTACGCCAAGTCCTACTGAAACCCAACCTGAACTTATGCTTGTAACCCCAACTGAAACCCAACCTATAGTTATATCTGAAACCTGTACTGAAACCCTCAATCAGTCTTCATCGTGGTGAAATATCTTCTGAAATCAAAATAGCTGAGTCATCCAACTCTAGCTTTCTTCCTGAGGTCAGTATCTTCTACGACATTATCATTCCCATGATTTCGTTAAATGAAGAATCATTAGTTGAAACCTTACAATCCAAAGCTGAAGATTCAAAACCCCCCAAAACCAAAAATAGTGACAAAACCTTTGCTCTGCCCGTTTCCAAACTCAAAGAAGTTAAGGATTCTCTTTTCAAGATTTTAAAATTAATTGGTGAAAAAGAGAAGAAAAATAAAAGAGTTAAGGAAAAGAATTCTAAATCCACTCGAAAACGCTATAAATGTGGAGTAAGAGGTCTTGAAGCGACTTCTTGTTCTAATGAAGTTAAAGTCTCGAGTTGCTCTTCTAAGCAGTGTGTTTTGGAGCCTAGTAAAGATTGGGCTCTTCAAATGAACTAATATTTTGAACTGTTTGTGTAGGGCGTTCAGCATGATAACATTTGGTACCTTGATAGTGGATGTTCAAGGCATATGACCGGATGTAAGTCCCTACTGAATGGGGTTCAAGCAGCTACTGGTCCCAGGTTACTTTTGGTGGAGGAAAATGTGACAAAACTGATAGTTATGGTTATCTCAACCAAGGGTCAGTCAACATTAAGAATGTTTCCTATGTAACAAGACTTGCACACAACCTGATCAGCATCAGTCAATTATGTGATGCAGATTATGAAGTGCATTTCAAGAAGACTAAAGGCTCGATCTTTAACAAGAAATGCAAAGAGGTCTTACAAGCAAAAAGTCAGGGTAACATGTATGTTGTTGATTTCAACCCTGCCACCTCTGAAAAAGATGCTTGTTTCTTTTCAGAAGCTGATTCCAAAGTTAACTGGTTATGGCACAAAAGGTTATCCCATCTCAACTTCAAAAACATCAGCAAACTATCTAAACATCAGCTTACTAGAGGTCTACCGTCAGTTCAGTTTCAGAAAGACAAGCTGTGTCATGCATGTAAGAAGGGAAAGCAAAAGAAGTCTGTTTTCAAATCCAAACATTGTAACCAAGTTAACGCCACCTTTCATCTACTACATATGGATCTCTTTGGTCCTGTCAACTCTCCTAGCATGGGAGGCAAGAAGTACACCCTGGTTGTAGTTGATGAATACACCAGGTTCACATGGCTATTCTTCTTACGTAACAAAAGTGATACTTCTGAAGTTCTGATGAGCTTTATTCGTTGTGTTCAAAGAGAACTTGACACACAAGTTAAACAGCTTCGCAGTGATCATGGGACAGAGTTTAAGAACTCTACTCTTCAAGATTTTTGTGATGAAAATGGCATCATCTAAAACTCCTCGGCCCCATATACCCCTCAGCAAAATGGGGTTGCTGAAAGTTGAAATAGGACCCTCATAGAAGCAGCCAGAACTATGCTAGCTGAAGCATCTCTAAAAGGCCATTTTTGGGCTGAAGCTATTAATGCTGCTTGCTATACTCAGAACAGGTCTATCATTGTCAAGCGCCACAACAAAACTCCCTACGAGTTACTTCACCTAAAGTCACCAAATGTCGGATATTTCAAAGTTTTTGGGAGTACATGTTTCATCTTGAACACCAAAGATCAGAAAAGCAAATTTGATCCCAAAGGAGAACAAGGAGTGTTTCTAGGCTTTTCTGATATCTCTAAAGCTTATCGTGTTTTTCTTCCCAAGAAGAACTCTGTGGTTGAAACAATTAATGTCACCTTTGATGAATTCAATGCCGAGTCAACCTCCAATCATACTGATCAAATTGTCTCCGATGAATTTGATGCTCTTCTACAAGAGTCATTTAATGATGACTTGGATGACTATTCTCAAGAGGTAAATACTAACGATAATGTTGTTTCTGTTAATGTGAATCAGGCACTTAAGATCTCTTGGGAACAAATGACTCCTCCGCTGATGAGCAACCAGATCAACCACAAAGGGTCACGAAATGGACTCGAGCTCATCCCATCACAAATGTGATTGGTGATCCACATACTGGTGTGCAAACCCGAAATTCAATTACATCTGCATTCTGCATGTTCTCTGAATTTATATCACAGGCCGAACCAAAGAAAGTCGATGAAGCTCTGAAAGATTCAAATTGGGTGGTTGCTATTCAAGATGAGCTTAACGAATTTGAAAGAAACAAGGTGTGGACGCTGATTGCCCCACCTGAAGACAAGTCCATTATTGGCACAAAATGGGTCTTCAGAAACAAACGTGATGAAACTGGGTCAGTTGTGCGTAACAAGGCCAGACTAGTTGCAAAAGGCTACTATCAAGAGGAAGGGATAGATTCTGATGAAACGTTTGCTCTAGTAGCTCGTCTAGAGGCAATACGCATGTTTCTATCCTTTGCAGTATTCAAGGGATTCAAGGTCTTTCAGAGGGACGTTAAAAGTGCCTTTATGAATGGAGAACTTCAAGAATAAGTATTTGTTCAGCAACCTCCTGGATTCGAAAATCCCAAGTTTCCACACTACGTGTATAAGCTCGACAAAGCCCTTTATGGACTGAAACAGGCTCCACGTGCCTGGTATGATACTTTGTCCACTCATCTTCTGAAAAATGGATTTCAGAGAGGGAACATCGATAAAACTCTATTTCAGTGTAGAGAAAAAGGTGAAATCATTCTAGTTCATATTTATGTTGATGATATTATATTTGGCTCTACTGAAAATAGTTTATGCATGAAATTTGAGAAAATAATGTCAGAAAAATTCAAAATGAGCATGATAGGAGAACTGAATTTCTTCCTTGGGCTTCAGATAAAGCAATCTGACCAAGGCATCTTCATTAATCAAGGGAAATATGTCAAAGACTTACTCAAGAAGTTAAACTTTTCAGACTCCTCCCCTATGAAGACTCCCATTGTTCCAAAAACCAAGCTTACCGATGATCCGAATGTGAAAGCAGTTGATCTTCCCACATTGAGAGGGATGATCGGACCCTTACTATATCTGACGGCCAGTCGTCCTGATATTATGTTCTCCACATGTCTATGTTCAAGGTTTCAGGCAAACCCAAAACAATCACATCTGACGGCTGTCAGACAAACTTTCAGATACCTGAAAGGTACTTCTGAACTTGGGCTATGGTACTCTAGAGACTCCGGCTTTGAATTATATGGATTTTCAGATTCAGACTATGCCGGATGTCAGATTGACAGGAAGAGTACTACCGGTGGGTGTCAGGTACTAGGTGGAAAACTAGTAAGTTGGCAAAGCAAGAAGCAGAACTCCATTTCCCTTTCCACCGCTGAAGCTGAATACATTTCAGCTGGGAGTTGTTGCGCACAAGTTTTTTGGATGCAACATCAGCTCGCTGACTTTGGCATCTCCTTTCAGCGCACTCCTATCTATTGTGATAACACAAGTGCTATTGCAATCTCCAATAATCCGATGCTCCATTCTCATACAAAGCACATTGATGTTCGCCATCATTTTATTCGAGATCACATAGCAAAGAATGAAATTGAGCTTTGTTTCATCTCCACTGAACATCAGCTAGCTGACATCTTCACAAAAGCCCTAGATGAACACCAGTTCAATCAACTGATTACAGAAATAGGAATGCTAAATCCTTCAACAATATAGCTATTACAGGTAAGTTTGATTGTTATTGCTCATTCTTTCTTGTCACATTTAATACCAGCCACTCTAATAGCTAAGCTTGAATAATTACTTTTACCATGTCTCTCTCTGACTGTCAAATCATCTCTGAAGCATAATCATGAGTAATTATCTTTATAAACATCCACAGATTTTCCTTCCTTTTTCATCTTCTACAAAACAAGAAACGATTCAAAGAAAATCTTTCACTTTCTTGAAAACTCATGGAGTTCACAATCACTTTTGTTTTCTTCCCGGTGTGCTATGTGATCACCGTTCGCATCCCTGATGAAAGGATTGGGATAGAAGTCTCATCTCAAATATTTGTGTTATCTTAAACGTGAATGTAATTTTCTTTAGGCAATCTATGTAAATCATGATTAACATCATGTAATCATCTTTTGTTCATATATGGAATTAGTAATTTCCAAGCTTAACTATTATTCTTGTTGGCATTGTGTTCTTCTTTATTTTTTTTGTTTTGTTAAGATTAAAATTTCCATTGCA
Organism: Dittrichia graveolens; assembly: GCA_038502395.1. Lineage (NCBI taxonomy): Eukaryota > Viridiplantae > Streptophyta > Magnoliopsida > Asterales > Asteraceae > Dittrichia > Dittrichia graveolens. Next base: position 31,363,711 of record JARJIL010000009.1, read on the forward strand.
AAGTTTGGATATTATTTTTTTCTCTTTGCATTGTGAAATTTTATCTTCATGCTAATGGTTTGTTAATGAAGCTTAGTTGTTCCCAAGATAACACCGGGTAAATTGGTTTACCCAATAACTGTTTGACATCACAAAAGTTATCCTTGCGTATTTTCCGGTTTCACGCGCTTGTTTTCACCCGAGATTTACTCAACCGCCAACTGATGTCGTTCCCAAAATTCCCCTGGAATCAATCTGTTTCAAAGATAACAATTTCGCCGCTGACCTAACCAACCCTCCTTCATCCTCACCACTTCACCAAATCATGACCTATCTTCTTAACTGCCCGTTGAACTTTGCTCTCTCCGCAAAGGTTCCGATGTTTGAAGACCACCTCTGTGAGTTTTGGATGACCGCTGAAGTCATTAAACCCAAAACCTTCGGCCAAAGTATTAACTTCAGTATGCTCTCTGGTACCAAGTTCGATGAAATCACTACAAAATTTCTTGCATCCATTCTTCATCTTCCTCGTCATGAACTCACCTCATCCACTGCCAACGCTAAGGAGCTGCTTTTCTCCTTCTTTCAGTATGCTGATGAGCACAAAGTCAAAGGAAACTCTATGGTTCGCACTCGTCTTCCAAAGGAGTGGAACTGTCTGATTGCTCATCTGAACTTCTGTATGATGAGCAAAACCGGTGGTCTTGACCAAGTCAATGAAGCTGTTATGCAAATGGCCTATGCTATTATCCATGGTCATGACATTGACTACGCTGAACTTATCATGGATAGTCTTGTGGCCTCATTGACGGCCCGCACAAGATCTCAACACATTCCTTTTCCTAGGTTTGTGTCACTGGTTATCTACTCCCTGCTACCACTTGAAGCACACAATTCTGCTTCGGTTCTGCTTCCATCTCCCTCGCTACCGGGTTCAGTATGGACAGGTTCCTCGTCTACCTTCAACCCAGCTTAGACTGCACCAATGCTTGCACTAGTCTCACTGAATCCTTCCCCTGCCATTCCACCACCATATTCAGGTTTATCATCTGAAGCTGCACCTTCTAAACCACAACACCAAATGCTTCAGTCCTCTCCATCAAAAACAAAGAAAAGGAAGCTGATATACACTTCAACTAAGCCATCCACCAAACCTTCAGCCGTAACCAAATCCACCACCACTAAACAACCAACCACCGCTCAACCGCTAAAATCACTCTCAACCGCCAAACACCACAAACCTAACGTTCCTTCCAATCCCATCATCTCTCACTATGCTTCAAGTGAGGATTCCCCGGATGATACCCCGCTGATTCTTCGCAAAACTCAGCTTCACTCATCAAAATCCGCAGAAGCTTTTCAGGTACGATCTCCTTTACTTAAATTCTCTAAACCTAGTTTGACTGATGAAAAGACAGCTACAAACCAAGCTGTCCCTGAAGTCCCACTTCTACTACCACAAGTTCAGGACACTCACAAACACCAGTCAGCCGAGACTTCCTCTATCCCCACCATTGAGTCTGCCAGCACACCCACTGCAACTCAGGTACCACCAGAACAGGGAACACCCATTCCTGCTTCTGCTAAAATTCCCCCTATATCCCTTAATGTATTAGTAAACCCAACTGATACTATGGATATCGACCAAGAACATGATGAGTCAGCCCCCAAAACGGCTGAAACTGATGCTCAACCCATCACCAATGACGAAACAATAATTCCCCTAGTTTCAGAGGTCCAACCAGTTGATGATTCTTCAGTTCACCCTGGAGATGAAATTGCACCCAAATCCCTTGATGTGTCACAAAACCCCATTGACACTATGGATTCTACTAGGGCAGATGATTTATCAGTTTCACACCAAACTGAGAGTGATGCCCAACCTTCCATTATCAATGACACTAAAGTTCAACCTCTTTCAGTCGAGATTCCTACTGTTAATGAAGATACAGTCTTAAACCAGACTGTAACTGAAGCGAATGAGCCTCAGGCCCTTGATGCATCAGTCACTCCCACTAATGCTACGGCCTCCCCATCTCTCCTAAACACCTTGTTTAACATCCCTTCTCCTAATACAACTGTCAATCCTTTTGATGACAGTGATGCATTTGAGTTTCTTCAATCCCCCAAGTCTGTAGATTCTCAAAATTCTGAGCCTTCAATAGACATTGCTTCCTCATTGGAAAGTCTATCTGAACTCGTCCTTTTTGTCTCTAATTCGGTTAAGACAAACACCTTTCAGGGACATTGTGTCGCCAACAATCAAACCAAGCTTGAAACTGAGCTAAAATCTCTTATTGACTCTATCATAACTCAGTTCACCGCCCTCACCCAAACCATTGATTGTAAAAATCTGATACTTCATGGAATGTTCAAAACCCTTTAGAATCTTGTAAAAACAATAGCTGATTATGCCACTCTTGAGTTTTCTAAACTTAACACTCACCTCTCTACTCTCTCCACCTCTGTAAAATCTCTTTCCTCCAAAGTTGACAACATCCATGTTATCAATCTTTCTGAAGCTGCAACTCGTCAGTTGAAAGAATTATTTGCTCCCTCCTTCTCTGGCCTTTCCAGAGAGATTTCGGCCCTGTCTCGGTCGGTAGAAGCTTCAGGAATCTCTGCAGCTTCTAAGGGGTAGAAAGTTCGAATACAGTCCAAAATCTGTCAGATTATAAGAAGGAAGGCTACCGGTGATCGGAAGATACTCAAATGGGATAGAAAGTATTCACGTGTTGAATACTTACAAAGATTAGAAGAGGAAGTGGCTCACCTCAAAGCCGCTGAAGAAAACAAGAATAATATCTTGATCGATTTCGAGGCCAGGTTAGCCAAAGCCGAAGAGGCTAAGGCACTTGCTGAGGGGGAGCTCAAGAGTCTCCTTGATCAAAGAAAGGCTGAAGCTGAACTTTTCAATTCAGAGCTAGATGGAGCTGAATGTCAGCGAATCATAACTGAAGCTAAAGCCTCTCAGATTCCCATTCAATCAGCTACTCCTTCATCTAGTGGTCAACCAGGCCAGTCTGATAAAGGTAAAGGGAAAATGGTGATAATCTCTCCAGATGATCAGATGAGCAACGACATATATGATTTAAGTGACTCAGATGATGAAAATCCAAGAGTAAATGCCACTTGAAGAACTTGCTGCGAAAAAAATTGAACTATCTTCATTCGATCATCAAAAACAGATTCAGGAGAATATTGAAGGTGAAAAGGTTTTAATTGAGGAGAAGAAAAGGATCATGGAAGAAAAGCAAGAAAAGTGGCTAGGCTCTCGACATCAGAGAAGGCATCCAGATAAAATCACGGGAATAAAGCTAAAGAAGGTAAATAATGAAATCCTTCTGAATGTTCAGCGCAAAAATCTTCCTCTCTTCAGCATACAATCTGTGAAGAATGTCCAACTCAATTATGTTGTGTCTGAATGGAATGAAATACTTGCTTGTTATCAAAATGCAAGCAAACTGATGATGTTAAGTTCATTCAACGAGAGATCAACAAACTAATTGCATATTATGAAGAGGAAGTAAAGAAGAGGGGATCTGATGCAATTGTCATGCCACAGAAAGAGAAACCCACTCGAGCTGAAGAGTTAAAATTTCAAAGATGGAGGCTCACACTCAAGAAATATCAGCAACAAATCTTGGAGCTAATATCTATTGGAGAGCTTCCAAATTGCAAAGGCTTTGACACTACATTGCTTCCAGGTTTCATTCCTGAAGTGGGTAAAGTTCTCTCAAATCCGAGGGGATTTTATTTTCTTGATGCATATGACAAGATTCATTTTCAGAGAGTTTCAGACTTCGCCAAGGCTGATTGGCTTCATCTGAGATCTCTTCGATATTTCATAGACAATAAAAATCCAGAAGTCAAAGACATTCTGATTGAATACTTGAAGCAAATGAAGCTCAAAGCTCCAAAGGAATCTTCTCCTGAAGAGTTCAAACCAGATATTTAGAATAGTAATTCTTTATTCTTTATTCTTTATTCTTTCTATTCTTTATTTTTTACTTGTAAATAGTCATGGATTATAAACAAATAGGGTGAGATTGTTAGTCCTTTTATTTGTATATATTCCATTCCTGAAGAAGCTTTCGAAGAAAGCGACTGAAGGTGTAAGATCTTATTCTTTTGTAAACTATTCTGACGCGTCATCTGAAGAAAGAAGCCCGTAGTTCATCTGAAGATTAGTTCTGAAGTGAACGACAGCTGAAGTTTTTCTTCAGCCATCAAAGGGTCTTCTGCACTGAAGATACATCTGACAACCAGAATCTTCCTGTTATGTAAACTGCACGATCTGCGCATTCTGAAGGAGCTCAAAACGGAAATCTTGTTTTCTGTTCCTAATTAAGTGTAGAGCGGTACACCTGTAAATAAATAGATGGTCAGGATTAGTTTACTTAGCCTATAAATACCTGCTCGATTAACGAGAAAAGGTTAAGCGTTCGTTCGCTAATTTGCATTCAAGTTTGTTCTTGATTTAGTTTGTACTCGGTGCTCAAGTTTGTTCTTGTGCACTCTTTAAAGTTTGGTTATTAATATAATCCTACTTTGAAAACTTTCGTGTGTTCGTTGCTTTAAAACTATTTCCGCACTTTGATCTTATTCCTTGTTAGTTTTATACTCATTCGGGAAAAACAATATTCCCTCTGCACATTTTATCTCTAAACCACTCTTGTCATTTCATCGTAGAATTTATTATCATTTCGTAACATTAAGTTTCTAAGATTTTAACTACTCAGCTCTAGTCCTCATTCTCGTATTTATAATCTCACATTATTTGTTATAATTAACCACTCAGTTTGAGGTTTGTTAATAATATTATACACACTCACTCCCTCACATCTTTATTTATTTCTCAGTTTCACTTTCTCTGTAATACTTTCATTATTACATTTATTATCTCACAATTTGTCTCTTGTTTATTTAATAAACCTCCTCTTTCTCTTTTATATTTCATGGTATTAAATCACTTAGTCTTAAAAAGAGCATGATAAGGTATAATCATCTTAATTCTCTGTAACATCCCAAAATGGGTCTAGTCGTACTATGTGCTCACAAGGTTGTAACCTTGTGAATTAAATAAGAAATAATAATTAAAGAATGAAGGTGTAATATAATGCTAAATGAAAGTTGGTAAGAAATAAATAATAGTTGTTATTATTAAGTGGTTTTAGATAAGGATTCCAAATTTATCCCCGTTAGTTAAAACGGGGGAACGGATATTAAGTTGTAAGTTTAAAAGGGGAACAAAATACCCACTTGTGGATAATTAAAACCACAAAGTCGGTTTAGCCTTATCAATATACAGACTCTCACATATAGACATACGTAACACACACTACACACACACTTCATCTTCTTCCTTTGCTCTTGAAGTTTTGAAAGAGAAATCAAAGATGGACTTCAAGTTTTCAATTCCAGCAACAAAACAAGTTTGAAATCAGTTCTAAATCCATCTATTCATCTTTGTAAGTGAGCAATTTCTTGTGTTTCTCCATGTTCTTCCTTGTTTTTGAGTTTGTTGGGTTTTTAGGTCAAAAATGCAAATTGACGTCTATAATTGAGTTCAATGACTCCAATCCGTTTCTACTCCTATTCTAAGTGTTTAGGAATCAAATTTGTGAATTAAAGAGATGATTTTAGTTGAATTTGGATAAAAAGTTTAAATGGGTCAAAATATGTAATTTTGATCATGATTCTTGAATTTAATGTTAAAGTGCTGTAACACCGGAAAACCTAAGTCATTTTTTTAAACGCTGCGAAAGCTAAATTAAACAAACTTTTTTTACATACAAACCAATATTTACAAATTTACAACATTTGTTCACAAACAAACATCAACAATTGTTTCGGTGTTACTAAAACAAACTTGCTCATTTCTTTTAATACAAAATACACATTAGAGCGGGGTCAACTTTTCCTTCTATAACACCAACAAGCACAAACCTGCAAAAAGCAACAACTGAGGGGAATTAGCATAAAGCTAAGTGAGTAGAGGCTAAGAATAAACGCAAACATCAACAGTTAATATCAAAGCATGTAATCACATATCCAAGAAGACCAGCGGTTCGGCACAGAACCTACAACCAATGCCGGCCAAAGCAAAGGTTTACCGATAGCCCTCCACTGAGTTGGCACAGTGAAAATTCCCCTCTGATGCAACGTATGCGCCAGTAAGAATATCACTTTACAACCAACCAGTAAACGAGCCCAGTCCAATTCTATGTGTAGCTGACTTCTCAAACGCAACTCAATATCATCCAAAGAGCGCGTATAGGCCAATAGTCATGCAAGTTATCATCAATCAATAATCACAATCAACAATCAATCAATCATCCAATCTCAATCACATCAATAACATTAACCATAATCTTTACCATCCGTGATTAACGTCCACTCACCTCGTATTCAACGCGAACTCAGATATCTAATATCACCGAGTCTTTGGATTGCCTGAAAACTCAGATATCTAACATTAACCTAATCAGTCTCGGGTATACAAATATATATATATATATATATATATATATATATATATATCCGACAATATATGTTTATATCTCAATCATTTATAAACACAAAGCTTGATACTCAACAAATAGTATAAATAACAAAGCACATCAAATCCGATCCTAAATGTCGGATTTCCTGATTATCGGATTTGACAATCCGCCGGATTTATGGTTGTCGGATTCTAGCTTCCATCGGATTTACAATGTTCCGGATTTCACGGTCTGGATTTATAAGTATAGGATTCTTTAATATCGGATTTCAGGTATAGGATTACAAATTGTCTGAATCCGAGTTTATCGGATTCTGGGTTGCAGATTCAAAGTGTCGGTTTCAGTCTCGGATTCAAGGTACTCGGATTTCAAAGTTATCGGATTTATGACTACGGATTTTGGGTATCGGTTTTCAAACAATCGGATTTCATCATCTTGTTCCTCACTCAATTCCGCCAACTTCAACATCACCATAGATTAATTTCCAGAATTTACAAACTCATCAAAGCTTACCAGAATCAAATTCAAACATCTAAAAACATGTATTCATTTATTACAAACACCTTTTAATCATGCAAATCACAAAAACAAACAAAACCCATTTACCCAAATAAGCTTCAAAGTTCATTCATGGTGTTCTTAAGGTTTAACCATAAAAACCCATCAAAAACATAGCATGTTATATATACTAATAAGCAAGAATCATGAACTAACCTTGATCTTGATTTAATAGTCAATCAATTCTTCAACTCAAATTCCAAATATCCAAAATTCTTGAAGGTTTCTTTAACCACGGTCTTACTCTCAATAAACCCACACACACTTAGGCAGATAATAAGCAATTGATCTTCTCAAGTCATTATATACCTCCACGTACACTGATAGGTTCATTTAATTTATTTCTTTTAGTATTTTATTTTAGCATTTTAGTTGTTTTGCATATGTATCATATTCCATATTTGCATATTTTATTTTTACTAGCCTGTTTCGGGTGCTCTCGAGTCTTCGTGTTTAATTTCAAATTTTTAGAAGACCACGGCGGAGCGGATATTTGTTGGGTATTAATTGGAAGCATAATGGACCATGGAGATATGGACTTAAGGTATGTGGGCTAGCCATTTGGACCATAGAATTGCAGAAAACAAGTTGGGCTAAAAAAAGGATGCAAGTGGGCTTAACTGTCTGGGCCAGAAAAAGCCTAGGAAAAATTCCAGCCCGTAATGCAGCCCACGTGAAACCTGACGCGGCCCGCGTAACGGGCCTGCGAAGGCAAAATGGACTTATTAAGCTGAATCTGCCATTTTAAATGGAATCTAGGGTAGAAACCCAGCAGTTTGGTGCAGAAAAACATTGGCTACAAATTTGGAGCAAGGAGGAAGCCATTTTCAAGGGTTTTTCAAGATTTTTCAAGATTTCTCTCCTCCAAATCATTTGTTTACATGTTTGGTACAATTAAACTCTTCTATTTTGCTTTAGTCATATGTGGCTAAGCCTCATTTTTGGTTAACATTGGTAAATCCTTGGATTGTTAGTTAGGTTTTGAAGGGTTTATGAACTTATGCTTATGATTTATGAATATTGTTCCTAATCTAATCCTTATATCATTCTTGTGTTTGTATATCATGAGTACAAGTATTTGAGTGATTTATGTTAGTTGTTTTCTTGATTACGTAATAGATCTTCAAAACAACAAGTAACAAATGGTTTCATGAATGTTTATGCATCTCTCAAACCATGAAATGATATTCTCCAACATGGTAGTGTAAGGTTTTGACTCCTCTTGGATTTGGTGATTCTTAGATTGTAATGCTAATCAATTTTGTGAATTAGATGCTTGTTTGGTTCATAACTTTCATTAAGAAGGTGTGTTAGGAACTGTTCCAACGTCCGTATTGACTAAGAAGAATCTAGGTAATTTAAGCTTTTAAATTGCTATAGCCAAGTTAAATTGAAGCATAAGTATTGCACCATATTCCTTGATGATAAACTAGCTAGTAGTCCATGTGATGAAGCCAATGTTGACCAATTCACTTCCCATTGAGTCAAACCATCTTGCTTTATTGCAACCTTTGTTTATTTGCCAAGTTCTAGTTTTAATTAATCAAAATCTCAAACCCCCCCCCCTCCTTTTTATTTTATTTTATTATTGTTGCAAAATCATCTAAACTTTTAGATTGCATAAAAATATAAATTGAACCAGTCTTCGTGGATTCGACCCCTTAGCCACTATACACTATAAAATGTGCTAGAATTAAAAGGGTTGTTTTTTTTCTCCACTTCCCCAAACAACAGACATCTCCACAGCCCCACTTTTAATTTTCTTCATCGGGCACCATCATCTCCACCACCACCGAGTCGCCACCGGTCGCCGGACCCAACACCGCCATCAACTGCCGTCGCTCCATTCCCTCACTGGCCGACCACCCTTGAAGCACTGCTCGCGTCTCGCCATCTCCCCTCTCTCTCTCCTCATCGCTGCCACCCAAGAACACCCATTTCTCTCCTCAATCGAGCACCACCGATCGAGCACCATGAGTACAACCTTCGCAGGTCGTTGCCATTCCCAACCACCACGAAAAATCCTAGCTCCGCCACCTGCTTCAACCTCAACACTGTAATCAACCGTCGACCACCAAAACCACTGTCGACTCACCACCATCGGAAACCCTAAATCGCCGGCTACGTTCGAGGGCAACCAACAAGTCGAGCATCATCAACAGCTACGCCAACAACCACCATCTCCCATCTCTCTCTCTCTCTCTTCGCTGCTCACCACCCTTTTCTCTGTCTCGATCCTTCGCGAACCCCGACCAAACACCACTCGCCGGTCGGAACCATACTCAACCACCGTGAAAACCTAAAAACCCTCACTGCCTTCCCTTTTTCGCGACCCATCTCCGCTCGAAAGCCCAAACCGCCGCCGAGCTCCGCCGTCTGCCGCTATCAAACTCGCCGGAAAACAACATAAGTGGAAATTTTTCACTGGGAAACTCATCTACAACACCCGCATTGTTAGATTCAAACTTGGGGTGAAGGAAAACACGCATTCTTGACAACTTTCAGATTTTCAGCACGCATATTCTCGGAATTTCGCTGCCGGGTCTTCAACTTGGGTACATTCTTTCCTTTATTCTTGGCTATACTAGTGGAATTTCACTGTTATTTGGGTTTCAATGTTTGTGAGTTGAATGTGAAATGTTTAGTCTGAATTCTGTTGGGTTATTGGCTGATTTTGCTAGCTTTGATCATTGTTGGCTAGTTTTTCTTACTGTTAGAATTATAACACTTGTGGATTGATCATTTGTAAACTGTTTGGGGCTGATCTTATTGGAAAATAGACTGATTTAATTGGGTTTTGTTTCTGTTGGCTGGTCATGTCTACCAGCGTAACAAAACGTTCCGCCACCGCCTCTAAGAAAGGCATGGGAAAGGGGTCCGACAAAGACCACAACTCTATCAAGCTCCCTACCAAAGTTAGCAAGAGCTATTTCCATGATATCAAGGACCGGCTGGTAAAACCAACCAAATTCCCGTGCCCTACCTCTATGGCTACCCTTGAAATACTCGGCGGGGTTGTCGCCCTATTCGAGAATATCGGTTGGGGCGACTACCTCGTCCTTAGCGAGCCAACATTCCGAATACCCACTCTTGAGTTCCTTGCCGCTCTTGTGCAAGATACGGTTGGCCAAACAATCCGATTCCAACTTCAATGCAAACCGTATGAACTCACTTATACCCAATTAAACGACTTCATGGGTACGCCTACCGAGGGGACCTTCCCCTCCAATGCAGACTACCCTGAAGAATTCGTACCCGCGAGAATTTGGCGACAAATTTCAGGGTCCTGTTCATTCGCCAAGGGTAAGGATAAAGTATCCAACATAGTCCACCCTTGTTTCCGCATCGCCCACCGCATCCTCTCGTTCACCATCTTTGCTCGCAAGGAGCCGGGCCAAATTACTATGCATGAACTATTCTTTCTTTGGTGTATGACCAGAGAAGACGGCCCCAAACCAGATTTCGCCTCCTTTTTCATCCACAAGTGTATATCCACTCGAGCCAAGGCCGTGGGAGAGATATGCTTTGGCGGTCTCATCACTGTCATAGCCACCAGGCTTGGCATATCACTCTCCCGTCATCATGACCCAATCGCCGATTCTTCATTGTTAGACCTTGCTGCCCTAACCCGCATGCGGCAGATCAGACCCCGGACCCCAGGCCAATATGTGTGGTTGCACTCTATCGACGCCATCCCCTACCTACTGCTCCCCGATCCCCGTATAAGAAATTTTGACTACCACAACCCTGAAACTTGGTTAATCCCCCGCTTCATCCCCACAGGTGAGCCTATAGGGAACGAGGCGCACAGAGACGTCCCTATGGACAACGCGCCCGACTCCCACCATGAGCCCGAGCCATTGTCCACCAACTTTCCATTCTATCTCCCACCAAACTTCCTCGACCGTTTCGATGCCCTTGTTTTGCAAACCCAACAAAATTCCATTGACCTGTAGCACATTCGTGCTCAGCAGGAAATCGCCAACCGCCAAACCGCCGAAATGTGGGATTACCACCGCCGGTGTGGACATTTTCCACCACCCGAGCCCCCGTTATAGTTGCCAGTTGTACCCTTTCTCCCTAAGCATTGAGAACAATGGTTGATTTTAAGCTTGGGGTGGGGTACTTTATCTTGTTAGTTGCATCCATTTTAGATTGTATATATTTGCATGTTTAGTTATTTTGCTTACTTCTTTTTCATTTCTTTTGCATATTAGTTGCATTTAGACTAGATTGTTTGCATTTCATGGCAGATTTTGTTCTCTCTTTCTTCTCATCTAGATCACCCTTAAATGCAAGCCATAATATTACTTCATAATTGATTTAGGATTCTTTGACCTCTATGCCTGTCACACCACGTTTAATTTTGAAACTTTGAATCACCAATAGGAACTTTTTACATGGAACTGTGATAGTATGTGTGCACCAGAAAATGACCTATACAAATGAAACTAGTCACAATGAATTATGTCAAACAAAGGGCATAATTATTACTACCCGTGAGTACTCTATCAATGTGTGTAACCGGTTAGGATGTATTTGTGCTACAGGCTTTGCTTTAGAACTTGAATACAGATACTAACTTTCATAAGGGTTCTTTTGTGTTTATCTCACCTCTTTTGCGAGTGCTTTCGTTGTCTTGTCTTAGATTTATGTGTTCTTCGCCTTCTTAGTTCTATCTTTGTGATTTTTCTCACCCCATTTGCGAGACATTTTGTGACTTATTTTTGTTATGTGTTAGTTTATGTCATGTTTTAGGGTCACACTCTCTACCTCATTTTGACCCGTTTGATTTTACACCATTTAGTGATCTTGTCGTATCTACTTGAGTCTTTATTATTATGGTGAAATTCTAGAAATTCTTACAGGTAATATTCTGAAAAAAATAGAAAAATCAAAAATCAAAGAAAAAGAAAAAGAAACAGAATATTACCCTTGTTGATTGTGAATAGACTCGTAGAAAAGTGTTGTAAAACAACACACAAAAAAATATAGAAATAAGTAGTCGTTGGGTTATATTATCCTTTTAGTAGACTTACACGCATATATGCGCTTAAGTCTTTCTTTTTGCATAGTCGTGTGACCGTTCCTTACATGTGGACATTTTTGTTTCATCTCCGGTCACATGTTAGAAATTCAAGTCAATAAATAGTTTCGTTAGTCCATTTTGATATTTCTCGAGTGGTATTCTTGCATTTATTTTGGTGTCTCTTTCTTTTTGTGTCTTCTTTGAGTTTAGTACCCTTATGCAAAGCTCTCTCAGTGAAAGTTTTGTTGCAAAGTCATATTAGCCTTATTTGTCCTTATATCGGTGCCTGAGTGTCCCCCACTATAAATGAGAGCAAGCCTAATTTGAAGACATCACACATCTTTTGTGAAATGAGTGCATACACAAGCGTTTGTGCAACTGTGAGCCCGCCCTTTGGATTGGGCCATGTTTGTCGTGCTTAGCCGTAAAATGTATAGGCCATGCTAATGTTTTATTTCTACCGCTTCCGTGCTATTACCTAACATGTGGTTATTCCTAATTGTGATCTTTAGTTTTGAAAGTGAACCTAATGTGGTATGTATAGAGTTCAAACTACCCTACTTTTAATTGTGATGGAATGCCTTGGTTTGCTATTTAGGGTGCTCGTTCTTTTTCTCTCTTGTGTTTTAGTCATTACCAACTTATTATTTTTTCTTGTTTTCCTTGAGGACAAGGAAAGGTCTAAGCTTGGGGTGATTTGATAGGTTCATTTTATTTATTTCTTTTGGTAGTTTATTTTAGCATTTTAGTTGTTTTGCATATGTATCATATTCCAAATTTGCATATTTTATTTTTACTGGACTGTTTCGGGTGCTCTCGAGTCTTCGTGTTTAATTTCAGATTTTTAGAAGACCATGGCGGAGCGGATATTTGTTGGGTATTAATTGGAAGCATAATGGACCATGGAGATATGGACTTAAGGCATGTGGGCTAGCCATTTGGACCAAAGAATTGCAGAAAACAAGCTGGGCTAAAAAAAGGATGCAAGTGGGCTTAACTGTCCGGGCCCAGAAAAAGCCTAGGAAAATTCCAGCCTGTGACGCGGCCCGCGTAGCGGGCCTTCGAGGGAAAAATGGACTTTTTAAGCTGAATCTGCCATTTTAAATGGAATCTAGGGCAGAAACCCAGCAGTTTTGGTGCAGAAAAACAGAGGCTACGAATTTGGAGCAAGGAGGAAGCCATTTTCAAGGGTTTTTCAAGATTTTTCAAGATTTCTCTCCTCCAAATCATTTGTTTACATGTTTGGTACAATTAAACTCTTCTATTTTGCTTTAGTCATGTGTGGCTAAGCCCCATTTTTGGTTAACATTGGTAAATCCTTGGATTGTTAGTTAGGTTTTGAAGGGTTTATGAACTTATGCTTATGATTTATGAATATTGTTCCTAATCTAATCCTTATATCATTCTTTTGTTTGAATATCATGAGTACAAGTATTTGACTGATTTATGTTAGTTGTTTTCTTGATTACGTAATAGATCTTCCAAACAACAAGTAACAAATGGTTTCATGAATGTTTATGCATCTCTCAAACCATGGAATGATATTCTCGAACATGGTAGTGTAAGGTTTTGACTCCTCTTGGATTTGGTGATTCTTATATTGTAATTCTAATCAATTTTTGTGAATTAGATGCTTGTTTGGTTCATAACTTTGATTAAGAAGGTGTGTTAGGAACTGTTCTGACCTTCGTATTGACTAAGAAGAATCTAGGTAATTTAAGCTTTTAAATTGCTATAGCCAAATTAAATTGAAGCATAAGTATTGCACCATATTCCTTGATGATAAACTAGCTAGTAGTCCATGTGATGAAGCCAATGTTGACCAATTCACTTCCCATTGATTCAAACCATCTTGCTTAATTGCAACTTTTGCTTATTTGCCAAGTTCTAGTTTTAATTAATCAAAATCTCAAACCCCCCCCCCCCTTTTTATTTTATTTTATTATTGTTGCAAAATCATCTAAACTTTTAGATTGCATAAAAATATAAATTAAACCAATCTTCGTGGATTCGACCCCTTTGCCACTATAGACTATAAAATGTGTTAGAATTAAAAGGGTTATTTTTTTATTGGCCTCGACAACCACCATATACCCATACCTAAATTGGCTAAGTAGAGGTGTAATAATCACTCTTATTCTCATTTGTATGAAAACATACAATTTAATTAACACGTATACATACTATCATGCATACATACGGACATAATATTTAAGTAAATAACTAATCAATTAACATAAGTTACCATATAATCAAATTAATTGCAAGTAAACACATACTGCTAACCCGCTAATCTACTAGCCCAGGTTTGTGGGTGTTACAAATCTCCCCTCCTTAAGAGGATTCCGTCATGGGAATCCCTTCTTAACCAAACAAATGGGGTATCTGTCTCTCATCTCTACCTCAGTCTCCCAAGTTAAGTCGGAACCTAAGCTGTGCTTCCACTTGACCAACACCATCAGAATCTGCTTCTTTTGGAGTTTGGTTACCTTATGATCCAACAGTTCAATACGTTCCTCTATCAATCTTTTCTTCGAATCAACTTTCAAATCGTGTACCGGGAGAATCTGACTTTCATCTTCAACCTTACATTTTCTCAGATAGCAAACATTGAACAAATCATGAATACCTGCAAGCTCTGCTGGAAGATCCAGTGTAACTGTCTGATCATTCACTATCTGATGAATGTGGAAAGGACCAATAAAATGGGGAGCCAACTTCCCACATTTTCCAAAACGGATCACGCCCTTCCACGGAGAGACTTTCAAGTAAACTAACTCACCCACATCAAAAGATACTAGACGACGTCGTGGATCGGCATACATCTTCTGTCTATCTCTGGCAGCTTTCAATTTCTCTCTGGAAATAGCAACCTTGTCAGCAGTCAACTGAACAATCTCAGGCCCTGCAAACTGTTTCTCACCAGCCTCTAACCAACATGTCGGAGTACGGTAACGACGACCATACAACATTTCATACGGAGGCATCCCAATACAAGAGTGGTAAGAATTGTTATACGAAAACTCTATCAATGGCAGGTGTGAATCCCAAGATCCACCATACTCAAATACACAGGCACGTAACATATCTTCGAGTGTCTGTATGGTTCGTTCGGTCTGACCATCAGTCTGGGGATGATAAGCAGTACTCAAGTTAATTCTCATTCCTAATTCTCTCTGTAAACTCCTCTAGAAGTTAGAAACAAATCTGGAGTCTCTGTCAGATACAATAGATAATGTATACCATGCCTCGCAACAATTTCATCGATATATAGTTGAGCCAACTTACACAAAGAAGCCGTCTCACAAGTAGCTAGGAAGTGAGCACTCTTCGTCAGTCGATCCACAATCACCCATATCATATCGTGATTCTTCGCGGAAGTTTTGTTACAAAATCCATTGTTATGTGTTCCCACTTCCACTAAGGAATTTTCAATTGTTTCAAAGATCCATAAGGCTTCTGATGTTCTGCCTTCACCTGCGCACATATATGACATGACTCCACAAAATGTGCCACATCTGCTTTCATCATAGGCCACCAATACAACACTTTCAAGTCGTTATACATTTTAGTGCTACCTAGGTGAACTGACAATCTCGACTTGTGTGCTTCAGTTAAGATCAATTTCCTCAATTCTCCTAGCATAGGCACCCAAACACGAGCCTTAAATACTTTCAATCCACGTGAATCGTCATTCAATTCATCTTTTCGTTTCCACATTAATTCAGTCTATCCACTAAGTTAGATACTATTTCAATACGCATAAACTGGATAGAACTTCCAGCTCCTTTGCGAGTCAGGGCATCTGCTACTACATTTGCTTTCCTAGGGTGATATATGATCTCGCAATCATAATCTTTTATCAGTTCCACCCATCGTCTTTGTCTCATATTCAGTTCTTTCTGTGTAAATACATACTGTAGGCTTTTGTGATCAGTGCAAATTATGCATTTAATACCATACAAGTAGTGCCTCCATAGTTTGAGCGCAAATACCACAGCTGTCAGCTCTAAGTCGTGAGTCGTTTCATGAGGTTTCAATTGCCTTGAAGCATATGCAATCACCCGATCTCTCTGCATTAGTACACATCCCAATCCAGCAAACGACGCATCACAATATACAATAAAATCATCTGATCCACTTGGCAAAGCAAGGATAGGAGCTTGGCATAATAATTGCTTCAGCATCTGAAAAGCTTTATCTTGTTCCTTACCACGCACAAAATTCACATCCTTCCGAGTTAACTTAGTCAACAGACCCGTAATCTTGGAGAAATCCTTGATAAATCTGCGGTAGTATCCGGGCAATCCAAGAAAACTCTTTATCTCAGACGGTGTCTTTGGAGCGTTCCAGTTCATCACTGCCTCTACCTTTGAAGGATCCACTTTCACTCCTTCACTACAGATAACATGACCCAATAACTGAACCTCTCTCAACCAGAATTCGCATTTTGAGAACTTTGCATACACACGTTCTTTCTTTAGATTCTCTAAAACTTGCCTCAAATGTTGTTCATGTTCCATCTCAGTCTTTGAATAAATCAGGATATCATCAATAAAGACAATTACAAACTCATCAAGAAATGGTCGACAAACTCTGTTCATAAGATCCATGAATATCGCAGGTGCATTGGTTAAGCCGAACGGCATAACCAAGAACTCGTAGTGACCATAACGCGTACGAAAAGCTGTCTTTGACACGTCCTCCTTGTTGGTATATGCCCGCTGACACGAACGAGTTAATTGCAATACTGATGAAGTATAGGCCTATTCGGTCACACCAAGTATTGATTCCGGCAACACGATCAAGAAAAAGAGAGAAAGACTCCAAAATGGGTTTTGGCAAGATGGTACACGGGCCGTGTGGCAGAACACGGGCCGTGTCCAGCACAACAAGCACGAGGCGTTTTGGCCTAATTCAAGACCGTGTGCTTTGGGCCGACACAGTCGTGTAGTTGTACACGGGCCATGTTCAGCCTATTAGACACGGGCTAACTTGGCCCATTTAGGGCCGTGGACTTTGGGCCTACACAGTCGTGTTTACCAACACGGGCCGTGTACGATCACTGTAACAGCAGAATTAACATTCTTAAACACACTTTTTAATGGTATTAAGTGGTGTGATAAGTGTACTATAGTTTTCTGTGCCCAAGAACAGACTTTTGGTAGTTGAAGGGTTCTTGTTCATGTTCATGATGCTCTCTAATGGTTCTTCCTTCTTGTGATCAAGTTTGATGCACAAGAGAAGGTGATATACACTTTGTGATCTAGCTTTGATGCACAAAGGTATTTCTTGTACTTGGATTGTGTTGTTTTGGTGTCTACATCAACCTAAGGCTGGCAATTTCTGGGTCGACCCGAAACCCGACACAAAAAAAGTGACACGAACCCGAAACGGGTCAAAAGCGGGTTGACACGAACTCGACACGAAATTAAATGGGTCGGGTAGGGTCAACCCGATAACCTGAAAATGACCCATATGACCCGTTTATAGGTAAAACTATAACATTTTAAAATTTTCTTTAATACTTAAACTTTGAAAAGAAGATTATGAATTTAAATAAGAGAGTGACATTTTAGGACAATAAAACCCGCCAAACAAAAGTACAAAACCCTTAAACGTTAAAAACTCAAAATAAACATAAAAAATTGACTGTTAAAACAATAGTACGTTATTTTAGTATTTTCTATTTTCGCTATATGATTTTTATACTTTTACATTTAATTATTTTATAGGTGATACTATAGTATTTTGGATCGATTCATAATTCTATTTAATGATGAATAATCTTAAATTATTCGGTTGTTCAATGACATTTTATTATATTCATTTATATAAATGAATAAAAAAGTGAAATCACAATTTCAATCAAACCGAAATATATACCGTATTTGAAGTTCGAATACAACGGAAACGAACATTGATTATTAAAGTTAGAATATAAATGAAAATTGTTTTCGGAATTTGTGCCGAACGTTGGAAAACAACATGGAATTTGAAAATTTGATAAAGAAAATCATAGTTGAAATGGAGAACCGTATTCAAAAATCGTATTCGAAAAGCGTACTCGAAAACCGTATTCGAAAGCAGAAAAAATTCTCGTCGATGACATTTGGCCTAAATGGGTCGACCCGAAGGTCGACACAAATAAAACTGACACGACCCAAACTTGACACGAAAATAAATGGATCGAAATTGGGTCGACACGAAACTGACCCGAACCCAAACGACACGAACCCGATAACACGAACCCCACCCAAATTGACAACCTTACATCAACCTACTAGCATTGGGGAATCAAGTGTGCTTAGGGTGGACTTCTTTAGAGGAATTCTCTTGTTGGATTCTATACACTTGACAAGGAGAAATAGATATTGTGATCTTGCTTAAAGGTATAACTATCTCTTACTTCTTGTTTCTATAATATTTTAGTTACAACTCCATGTCTAGATTTTGGTCCATGGGAAGTGTTCGTTTGGTTAGCTTATAGTTTTTGTATTATATCAGAGTCATATTTAACATGGCTTTGCACTATTGAGTCTAGAAAAACCATAAAAATATTTTATTTGATAAGAAAATTGTTTTCTTAAAAATGGTTTTTCGTGTAGACTCTTGTTGGACTAATATTGATATATTTGTAGTCGTCATAATATTTTAGTTTTTATATTTATATATTTGTTGTAACTTGGCATGAAGTGTACCCAAATATATACTTATAAATATATATATAATATTTTAGTTTTGACAATCTTGACTAAAATATAGATATATATTTGTATCATGGTTTTGTGTGGCACACCATGTTTCATTTTGTTGCGTTTGGTTAATTCGGTAACATAATATGCCCTTAGACCTATGTGTTGTGGTGGTTAATTAATTTGGTTTTTGGCGGCCTGCGTACTTTATTGTTGTAATATAATTTATTTATTTATTGGTGCGGCTTGCACGCCATTTCTTTTATTCCGTGTATTTGTATAAATAGTGTAGGAATGCGACTTGCGTGTCATTTATATATATATATTCTATGTATTCGTTAATAGTATAGAATTAGAACCGGAGAAGTCAACGGGAGTCATGGTGATGATGTATTGGCAAGAAGGAATCAACACGCTATTGAAGGTGTTGGATTCAATGGGAGCTCACCCAACGAGACTATACCTTGTCCTTAGGTTTTGGACTTGTTTTCCTCGTTGTGGCTCACGGGGAAAACACACAGGATTTTTGGGCATGTTACCGAATTATATATATATGTATATGCGTGGTTGTATTTTATTTTCGATGCATGGATTAGGATTCGCATGCTCGACAAATTTTCTATAAAATTAAATAAAATACAATGTTTGTTAAAATGGTTAACAATCTCGCGTGAATAGAATTGACAAAGAAAATATAAAATTGGTGTTATATTTATAAAGTGCCTAAAATCATTTTGACACTTACTTTGTTAATTAACAAAAGGTTTTTCCAAACCGGAAACAAAATCCCGTTTTAAAATGTAAATCACGCACCATCCGTAAGACGACACCACCCGAATCTAACGAAACAAGGATGATTGTCGAGCTAAGCACGAGTCATTCCTTGCATAGTTGTGTGGAAGGTGAGTGGGATAACTCGCATGATTGGTTGTCGAGCTAAACACGAGCCAATTGATGATCGAGAGTGCCACCCGTGTGTCTTGTCGGACGATTTACAATTTTAGTATATAATTCTTGATTAGTTGTCGAGCTAAGCACGAGCTAAACAAAAATTATATATTAAGATTGGTGTAAGGAAGGGATCAAACATGCCAACCGACATAATGGATGTGGACGGATCCCGCAAGTGTCCTAAGAGTTGTAATAGAGATTACAATTGGTAAAATGGTTGCCGGCCTAAATAGCTTTGCCACGTGATCTGGGGTAAACCCGTCATGGTGCGAGGTGAAATAAGGTTCTTAGCCCTTGTTACCAATAATTGTTTTATCTAAAACTGTGGGGTAATTATTTTGAACAAGGTTTATCAAACTAACCTAAACTCGCGTTTTGTTATTTATAGATGTCAAACCATAACAACACCACATCAAACATCTCACTTCGCGTGTTCCTAGAAAGGGAGAAACTCACGGGGGGTGAACTTTATTGCATGGCTTAGGCAATTGAAGATTGTCCTTCTCCATGAGTCAAAGTTGCACATCCTTGAGGAACCTCTTCTGGAGCCACCTGCTACCGACGCAACTTGGGCCGTCCGATACGGATATGAAAAACGTGTTAAGGACACGCACGATGTTGTCTGCCTCATGTTGTCAACTATGAGCTCAGAGTTGCGAAAGCAGTTCGAGCACATGAGTGTATATAATATGTTAAACAAGCTCAAGGACATGTACCAACAACAAGTTAGGAAGGAACACTATGAATGTGTTAAAAGCCTAGTCGGTTGTAGGATGCAGGAGGGCGGGAATGTTGGTCTTCACGTCCTTAAGATGAAAGCGAACGTGGACCAAATGGAGAGGTTAGGATTTCCTATTGAGAAAGAGCTAGCTGTGGATATTGTACTGCAGTCTCTACCCACATCATAAGTTTGTCACAAACTATCACATGCAAGGAATGGAGAAATCCTTAAGCGAATTGCACGGCATGTTGAAGTCTGCGGAGTCTGACATGGCCAAGCATAATTCCACCTCAACCATTCCCGTCTCGGGTTTAAAGAAACAAAAGAAAAGGAAGAAGAAACCAGCCCTAAAAGGAAAGGTTGGAGTTTCCAAGCCTATCCTTGATATTGAGTTGAAGGACATAGAGAATGTGCCTCAAGAAGACACTCAAGAAAAGGTGGTTTGCTACTTCTGTGGAAGATTTGGGAATTGGGGCCGTCACGCCTGCCCTACGTGCCGAGAAGATATAAAACTTCTCAAGAAAGAGAGAGTTAACTTTCCATCTTCAGGTACGTTCGTGATTCATTGCTATTCTTCTATAAGCTGGGTTGTTAACCCGAGCTGATTGACTCACGTTTGTCAAAAATTTATTTTGTTACAAAGTGTAGGTTCTTGTTGGGATGAAGAAAATCATGAAGAACCGGATCTCGAACGAGGAAACCAGGATGATTGCCCTCTAAGAGAAGATAAGGAGACTTGATCTCTCTTTTTCGCCGGTTTATTTATTACTTTATTTTTCTGCCCTGCGTGGCAAGTAACATCTCTTTGTATGCTCGCTTTTAATTACGATGGACAAAATTTTTAAGTTTTAAGAATTGATGTAAAACCTTTTTAAGCGTTGTTTATTCAAGGTTTATTTATGTCATAGCTCATGTGTTGTTTTGCCCTGCGTGGTACACAAATTTACGTGTGGTGACGATGAGTTTATTCTTTAAATATGAGATTTGTTATGAAAAAATTATTGTGAGATATTTTGTTATATTCGAAATTTTCCATGTCATGGCATACACAAGGTTTTGTTACAAGTAATATAATATTCATGAATAATTGATTCTGAATCCAAAAATGGTTTGGATAAGTTCTCTTTGTGAGATAATCAACTTTGCCACATAAGACAAGAAATATATTGCCTAGATCCGTGTGGTTGGGATAAATATTTTGATGTTGATCTTGTTTATTATGCTAAGGTGATTATGAGATCCTTCACCGGAGTTTGTGAGAGGATTGAAGGCTTGTTGGATATTGATCACGGTTTTGTGGATAATCCGTTCAAGCACACCACAAAGAATAACGAAAGAGAAACTTCTTCGTCGCTACCTTGATAGTAGTAGTTGCGAGACGTTTACTAGTTTAGGTATATGTCTGAAGCCTTGTGGAATTGTCTCACAATTCATATCTCTACTAATACACATTGGTATATGGTGTCATGGTGTAGGGAACCCGGTATTATTGGTAATAATCCGGTTTATGATGGGTCAAGAATGTATGTCCGATTTGTTGCGACATTCATTTACCAATGTGACTAAGTCCTCAAATCTAAATTCAATTGATGGTCTATTTAGCGCTTATTAAGATATGACTAGAAAGATTCTTTGCTTGTCTATCTTATAGTTCGAAGTTATCTAATCTACATTTAGTGGGAGATGGATGAACTTGAAATCAAGAAGTGTTAATACATTTGAGGAGTTCTTCTAAGCTTTAGTTATTTAACCTTTCGAGAACAATGTTTTGTTGCTTAAAAAGGGGACAAAAGCTAAGGCGTTCCAGTGGAAGAACGTGGAACTTAAATGAAAAACTTGATGTTGATACTAGCATATAATCTGATATCTTTGATTGATGGTCAGCATGGATATGTTGGTATGCCTGACTAAGTGTCATTACTTCTTTTAATTCTGATGAGAGTCATATAGAGCCATAGAGATATGGGTTTCTCATATCTAAGTGGCTATGGCCTAACGGTGGGTCATGTTGAGTTCACCACCTATCGGAAGACGTAGTGGATCCGGAATCCACTATAATTAAAAGAAATAAAGGATAAAGAGGTACAATCCATTTGAAATGTCCAAGTACTTGACTTGACCTAACCCCATACCTAGGTGTAAACCAAGGCGGTAGTGATGGGATTAACATGGATGGAATTGTAGTCAACGTCAAATACCGACTAGTGGTAAAGTTTTCATGATGGTTATAGAGAAACTTGTCCTAGTAGCTATGCTGAAGAATGTTTCATACTCGTGGATATTAATGACCACGTTCCGTCATGGAACAATATGATGAGGAAGTGCTTATAACACTCTCCGAGGGTCTTAATATACATCCGTAGTATCCGAATTATGTCTACAAAAGTGAATAAGTCCACTTCGGACTTATGCTTGCATCTTAAAGGAAAGATCTTTGTTTACTATTAGAAAATCAAAGTGATGAGTTTTCTAGAAACATAGATAAAGCCTTTTATATATGCTAGGGCTAGTGGGAGCTTTATTGTATTCCTAATGTTATATGTCTATTGATGATAATGTCCCGATATTAGGTTATCTGCAAATCTAATTCAGGAATTACTGCTTCATTAGGGAATTTAGGAGATACAAAATTGGATAGTATTTAGTTCAAGAAATATAGAGATATGTTCTTGGTGTTTGACGACTTGAATAGACTTGGAGTAAGTAGTTACTCTAATGTGTGTTTCTGCTAGGGTAACTGTTGATCTTTGATCAAAGTTGATGATCCTAACTTGTGGTGTTGTTTGTTGATTCTTAAAGTATCACTAACCCTATTGTGGGCTTTTGAGACAATGAGGGTATGATTACTTTAACTTTTTGAAAAGTAAAATCTCTTTGATGCATAATTTTATAGTAGTCTTGTCAAAAGAGGTATAAGTAAATAACAAAAGTACATGTGGATGTTGTGGGACAAATCCGCTAGTTAAGCCGCCGTTATGGACTAGTGATGTTTATCATACTAGGTCAATTAGCATTCCTAATGCGTATAACTTGGCTTGAATATGTTTTGTTTTATGTTTGATTTGTACTTATGTTTTGGGGACGTTAAACAGTATTGTGATTCATGCTATATCGATTATTATATGGAGATTTAATAATACGCCGAAGGCGGGTATTTTATGAATTCTTATTGTGTTCCATCTTAGCATGTTTAAATACTTCCGAGAATGTTTTACATTCTAAATCTCCACAATTGGTCATAATTTATGGGAAGGAAATATGAATCAAGATTGAGGTAAAGAATTGGTTTTAATAAACGTGATTCTTGCCTATACTTGAAAGGGGTTTCAAGTGATTGGAGGACCCGCACCCGAGTTCACTTCATGGTACTGGTCATAAGTTGTAACACCAGAAAACTCAAGCCATTTTTTTTAAATACGTTGCAGAAGCTTTAGGTAAACAAATCATTTACATACAAACCACAATATTAACAAATATACAATCACTGTTCAAACAAAAATATCATTGTTGTGTTACAAAAACTACAGGCTCGTTTCTTTTCAAAAACTAATATCAGAGTCAGGTCAACTTCTCCTTCAGCCAACCTCCCAAACACGAACCTGCAATAGCAACAACTGAGGGGGATTAGCACAAAGCTAAGTGAGTAGAGGATAAACCCAAAAGCAAACATCCACAGTCAATATCAAAGCATGTAATCACATATCCCGAGAAGACCGGCGGTTCGGCGCAGAACCTACAACCAATGCCGGCCAAAGCAAAGGTTTACCGATAGCTCTCTACTGAATTGGCACAGTGAAATCCTCCTCTGAAGCAACATATGCAACAGTAAGGCTACTACTGTTCAACCAACTAGTAAACGAGCCCAGCCCAATTCTACGTATAGCTGACTTCCCAAACGCAACTCAAAATCATCCTAAGAGTGTGTATCGACCAAATAGTCATGCAGCAGATATCAATCATCAATAATCACAATCAACAGTTCAATCAATCCAATCCAATCTCATTCACAGTCATGCATCACATCAATAACATTAACCGTAATCTTTACCATCCACGATTAACGTCCACTCACCTCAAAACCAGCACGAGCTCAGAAATATAATTTTACCGAGTCTTTTGATCGCCTGAAACACAGCAACAATCAAATCAGTCTCGAAATATATAAATATATTTTCCCACATATATTTATATCTTAAATCCATATAAACAACTTAATAAAATCAAATAAATAACATTATTCCATGCAAAACGCAATAGAAAATAGGAAACATTTCTGAAATAGGGCCCGTCGCGCTGCGACGATAACGGATTTCAAATCCGAAAGTCATCTGTTGGATTTCAATGGCGGATTTCTAAAGTATCGGATTTCAGGGTCGGATTTGATAGTTCTCGGATTTCCAAGGGTCGGATTTGCAAAATTTCTCGGATTCTCAAAATCCGATTCAAAGTTCCGGATTTCTCAATGTCAGGCCGCGACATTCAAGCGTAGCGCCGCGACGCGCCTTGTTGCAGGTTGTCTTCTTCGTTTAAACTCGGATTTCAGCCAATATTAACACCATAAAACCCTTTCTAACATCATGTAACTTCAAACAAAACATATATATAACATCTAACATGTCTATAAACCATCATGAACACCTTTTTACTTAATCATAACATCAAAATCTATAAAACCCATTTATTAAGCTTTCTTCCAAACTTTATCAATGGTGAAATTACATAAACTCATGCTTTTCAACATATTAACATACCAATATAAATCATAGCATGCCATAAACCCTTTCTTACCTTCTTTTTGATTTAAAACACCCAAAATCCTAGCTTTCAAATTTCAAGTTGCAACTTTCCTTCACTTGAAGGATTTCTTCTTCAAAACACACAATACACCTTTTACACTTAGGAAAAATGAGCAGAGAATTTGCCTTAAACACGTACACACATATTTGTCTTAAACCAAGCAGGAGGTGGCATGGAAAATCATTAACCTTTTCATGCATAAATACATACATTCTAACATATATGCATAAATACTTGTACTTTCTTTTCTTTTTCAAATTTCACCAGTAACATATATATAATTTAAATTAATTAATCACTTTTAACCAAACACATAATCGATTAAAACAAACCAATCACATACCGCTAATCTCCTAGCCCAGGTTTACGGGTGTTACATAAGTAATTCGGGATGATGATGGCGTTTCATCTTGAACTAGAGATGCATGTGATTCCAAAGCATAGGTTTGCTTTGCTTTGATCATCTTCTAATGCGGTCCGTAACTGGTCGTTATAAGGGAGATGATTAAGTTGAGTATTATCTGTGTGGCGGGACTATGTAGTCGAAAGGAATTTGTTCCTCTATATATAGAGAAGATATCCATAGGCCCCTTGATGATTGAGTGCTGACGTTCATATGCATGTCCGTGCTCAAGTTATATTGATGATGGATCAATGTTAGCTTGGTTTGTTGGTCACCACTAATCTAGAATCGAGAAACATAATCGTGAACAATCTGAAGGTTGACTATATTCCATGCCTTGTATTCACATAGGATATCGCGAACAAAGGGATGTACATGTTCATTTATCTTTAGGACAATCATTTTATGATTGGGATCTTGTCAAGAGTGGCATACCCTATACTGACTTGGGAGCATAGATGTCTTGCTAAAGGCCGCTCTATGTTTGTGTTATTTTTCGTAGTCGTGTCACGTGCAAGTGGGAGTCTGTTGGTATATGCCCGCTGACACGAATGAGTTAATGACACTGTTGATGAAGTATAGGCCTATTGGGTCACACACCAAGTATTGACTCCGGCAACACGATCAAGCAAACGAGAGAAAGCGGCCAAAATGGGTTTTGGCAGGATGGTACACGGGCCGTGTCCAGCCCAACAAGCACGGGGCGTTTTGGCCCAATTCAAGACCGTGTGCTTTGGGCCAACACGGCCGTGTAGTTGTACACAGGCCGTGTTTAGCCTATTAGACACGGGCTAACTTGGCCCATTTAGGGCCGTAGACTTTGGGCCTACACGGCCGTGTTTACCAACACGGGCCGTGTACGATCATTGTAACAGCAGAATTAACATTTTTAACACACTTTTTAATGGTATTAAGTGGTATGATAAGTGTACTACGGTTTTCTGTGCCCAAGAACAGACTTTTGGTAGTTGAAGGGTTCTTGTTCATGTTCATCATGCTCTCTAATGGTTCTTCCTTCTTGTGATCAAGTTTGATGCACAAGAGAAGGTGATATACACTTTGTGATCTAGCTTTGATGCACAAAGGTATTTCTTGTACTTCGATTGTGTTGTTTTGGTGTCTACATCAACCTACTAGCATTGGGGAATCAAGTGTGCTTGGGGTGGACTTCTTTAGAGGAATTCTCTTGTTGGATTCTATACACTTGACATGGAGAAATAGATATTGTGATCTTGCTTAAAGGTATAACTATCTTTTACTTCTTGTTTCTATAATATTTTAGTTGAAACTCCATGTCTAGATTTTGGTCCATGGGAAGTGTTTGTTTGGTTAGCTTATAGTTTTTGTATAATATATTGCTTCCGTTGCTACTCAATTATGCCAAACAAATACCTTCACTCCTTAGATACACGTACCTGATGATAACCCGATCTCAAGTCAATCTTAGAAAAGAACGAAGCTCCCTGTAGCTGATCAAATAAGTCATCGATTCTGGGCAGTGGATACTTATTCTTTATCGTCTTCTTGTTTAACTCACAGTAGTCGATACACATACGCAACGTACCGTCTTTCTTCTTCACAAATAACACCGGTGCACCCCATGGAGACGAGCTTGGACGGATAAAGTCTTTGTCTAACAGATCCTGAATCTATGTCATCATCTCTCGAATCTCTGAAGGTGCCAATCTGTATGGAGCTTTTGCCACTGGCCGAGAACCAGGGATCAAATCAATCTTGAACTCTGCCTCACGAACTGGAGGCAACCCTGGCAATTCTTCTGGAAACACGTCCAGGTATTCCGTTACAACCCGAATATCCGTCATAGCTTGCTTTTCTTTCTTCCCGTCGATAACGTACGCCATATACGATTCACATCCTCTATCTAACGCTTTCTTAGCTTTCAAACAATAAATAATCTGGACCACAGATCCAGCCTTCTCACCCCTTGCTACTACACGCGTACCATCCGCCAACTGGAAAGAAATCAACTTCTTGTGGCACATAATACTTGCTTGGTTCAAACTCAGCCAATCCATCCCGAGCACCACATCGAAACCAGATAATGGCATAACAAGAAAATAAACAGGAAAACATACACCATCTATATCAATTTTAGCTCCAGCCACAGCAGTCGTAATCGGAACCATCATGCCATCAGCTACTTCTATCTCAAAAGTACTAGCAAGCTTAATAACAAGTACGTTTAGTTTATCACAGAATTCCACAGAAACAAAGGAGCGATTTGCCCCAGCGTCAAATAATACTCTAGCAGGAGTAGAGTTTATCAGAAACATACCCGTGATGACATCGTCTGTGGTTGTGGCATCATCCACCGTCATCTTAAACGCCCGACCCTCAGCAGTTGGTGGGTTCTTTCTTTTCTGACCAGTTGAAGACGATCCCCCAGCCGTTCCCGCTCCTGACCCAGACCCTGATCTCTTATTCAATGGGCAATCACCTACTCTATGCCCCTCTTTCTGACAATTCCAGCAAACGCTCTTCTGGAATCTGCAACTCTTAAAATCGTGGCTGAACTGATCACACTTTACACATCTCAGTGTCTGTGGCGTACACTGATCGTTATGAAATGATTTGCACCTGCCACACCAAGGTGCCCGTTGGTTACATCCACCCGAAGTAGGCCTCCTACCTTGCTCTCCCTGTCTGCTACCACTGCTCTGCCCTCCCTATTTCTGCTGGGTGCTGTAATGTTCAAATCTTGACTTTTGTTGGGAAACCCTCTCCTTACTCAAACCCTCCTTCGCAATTTTATCCCCTTCAGCCGATTTGGCCAAAGTGAAAGCCTGGGATAATGTAGTAGCCCACCTAGTGGCGCTACGATAATCTAGGTGCAAAGCAACAACGAAATGAGCGATTTTCGATTCTTCATCGGGTACCCAGTGTTTCATGAATCTCATCTTCTCATTAAATTGCCTGATCAAATCATCCATAGTCATATTCTGCGTCATTTGTAAATCCATAAATTCCTTCTTGATTTTGGCAATCTCGAAGGAACTGCAGTATTGCTCGCATAGCTTTTCCTGGAATTGACTCCAGGTGATGCTCCCTCGATACTCAGAAGGCTTACAATCCAAGAATTGTTTATACGTGCATGGTTGTTTGTATCCAGGAAACGCAAAAGGATATGCTCCCTATGGTGCAAATGGATAATAAAAGGGTTGTTGCATCATCTGTGTTACTGGTGGTAGGGGTGTTGTTACTGGTGTTGTAGTTGCTTGAGTAGGAATCACAGTTGGTACTGGGGTTGGTTCAGGTTGGGTGTGCCTCTGTTGTTCCATGTTATGTACCAAATTTCTCAAAACCAACAACTCGTTTTCCAGTTTAAAAATGTATTCACTCTAATCTTCCTCGTGAGCTTGACCTAATGTTCCGGCAAGTTCTGTATTATCCAGATTCTCAATCACCGGTGCTTCAATCGTAGCTTGAGTCACAGGAGGAAGGATGGGGGTTTCTCTGTCAGCCATATCTGTTACAATCACATCACCTCACAACTCATTAGCATAAACCGTTAGTACACAAAATACTAACTATTACAAACATCTCTATCTCACCCTAATTCCCCCGAAGGAAAGCTTGACCCGTCACGAGCCAAGATTTGGGAATGCAACACTCTAGCCGTGTATGCATCACCAAATCTAGGCTCTGATACCAAACTGTAACACCGGAAAACCCAAGCCATTTTTTTAAACGTTGCGGAAGCTAAATTAAACAAACTTTTTTTACATACAAACCAATATTTACAAATTTACAACACCTGTTCACAAAGAAACATCAACAATTGTTTCGGTGTTACTAAAACAAACTGGCTCGCTTCTTTTAATACAAAATACATATCAGAGCGGGGTCAAATTTTTCTTCTATAACACCAACCAGCACAAACCTGCAATAAGCAACAACTGAGGGAAATTAGCACAAATCTAAGTGAGTAGAGGCTAAGCACAAACGTAAACATCAACAGTTAATATCAAAGCATGTAATCACATATCCAAGAAGACCGGCGGTTCAGCGCAGAACCTACAACCAATGCCGGCCAAAGCAAAGGTTTACCGATAACCCTCCACTGAGTTGGCACCGTGAAAATTCCCCTCTAATGCAACGTATGCACCAGTAAGACTATCACTGTACAACCAACTAGTAAACGAGCCCAACCCAATTCTACGCGTAGCTGACTTCTCAAACGCAACTCAATATCATCCAAAGAGTGCGTATCGGCCAAATAGTCATGCAACAATTATCATCAATCAATAATCACAATCAACAATCAATCAATCATCCAATCTCAATCACATGCATCACATCAATAACATTGTAACGCCCCAATTTCAAAAAGTAACACAATAGTAAATAAAATTCATTTATAAAATACACATTTAGTTTAAAACATGCGTGGAAGCATTTTACTACAAAACCAAGTTGCTGCCAAAAGATTTATACATGAGTACATACTTAGTGTACCTTAAAAGTCAAATATTTACAGAACTGAGCGTTAAAATTGTTTCAAAAGGGTTAACCAAAAAGTAGTCAAACAGGAGCCTTGCCCTTATCCTTGCCGCGTCATGCAAAAGATTTAAAAACAGTATCTGATAAGCTACGAGAGTTTAGTGAGTATTCCAAGCTAATATCATATAAACACACGTATAGAATCATATAAAGATAATACGCGTATGTCAGATAATCATTGCTAACCACTGGTTCTAGACCCAGGGCAGCCACATTTGTAACAGTACTGTATCACCTTTGAACCTTAGTGCACATAGCAGTTCGGTGTATATACACATATGAATAACATTACATGTTATAATCTGTTATGATAGCATACATGCTGCAGATATGATTAGTAGTCAAGAAGACTCACCTTATGATATTTATGATATGTAACGATCCCCAGGTAATGATATCTCAAATAATAAGTCAACCACCTTCCTATATAAATAATACAGTAAAGTGTCACATTACTGGAATTCTGATCTGAAATAGGGCCTACACAGGCCATGTATCTCTACACGGGCCGTGTCCCTCATAATACACGACCTATGTTGGCTACATGGCCGGTGTTATCTAGTCATACTACACGGGCCGTGTCTTATACACGGGCCATGTCCTATACACGGGCCGTGTACCTCATATACTACACGATCATGTAACCCTACATGGCCCTCTGACCGCCTTTGACACTACACAGGCCATGTACCTCTACACGGGCCGTGTACACTACAGAGAATCCGACAGTTCATACACTTAGTGTCGGATTTGGCTAGAAATTTGCTATAATCTTCACATAAACTGGTTAGGGGTGTTTTCCTACACCCCAAACAATAGTGGAACATAATCTAATCATTATAACACAATTCTAACATGATTCACCATAGAATCAAGCTACTAAACTCATAAAACCTCAAGAACTAAATGTTTAATCATACCTTTAACAAGAAAGGTTGGATTAGATGCTATAGAACTATAGTATGTTGCTGTTTGAACCTCTAAAAATCGCCAGAGATCAAGGAAGGCTGCTGTGTTTGTGTTCTTGAACTTGTGTATGTGTTATGGATTTGTAAAGGACAACTATATATATATATATATATAAGTATGGCTTAATAGCATAATTGGTCCCTAGACTTGTCTAACTTATATTTTGGCGGTTTTAACCCCTCTAGTTTTATAAACACATCTAATCTCATAACGGCAACTTACAACGCGAGTATATCACTTCCTATTTAATTATTAAATTTAAGGAATTCGAACCTTAGGTGTTACAAACATTAACCATAATCTTTACCATCCACGATTAACATCCACTCACCTCATATTCAACGCGAACTCAGATATCTAATATCACTGAGTCTTTGGATTGCCTAAAAACACGGCAACAACCAAATCAGTCTCAGGTATACAAATATATATATATATATATATATATCCGACCATATATGTTTATATCTCAATCATTTATAAACACAAAGCTTGATACTCAAAAATTAGTATAAATAACAAAGCACATCAAATCCGATCCTAAATGTCGGATTTCCTGATTATCGGATTTGAGAATCCGCCGGATTTCAAGTCCCGGTTTATGGTTGTCGGATTCTGGCCTCCATCGGTTTTACAATGTTCCGGATTTCAGGGTCTCGGATTTATAAGTATAGGATTTTGTAATATCGGATTTCAGGTATAGGATTACAAATTGTCGGAATCCGAGTTTATCGGATTCTGGGTAGCGGATTCAAAGTGTGGGTTTCAGTCCCGGATTCAAGGTACTCGGATTTCAAAGTTATCAGATTTATGACTACAGATTTTGGGTATCGGTTTTCAAACAATCGGTTTTCATCATCTTCTTCCTCACTCAATTCCGCCAACTTCAACATCACCATTGATTAATTTCCAGAATTCACAAACTCATCAAAGCTTACCAGAATCAAATTCAAACATCTAAAAACATGTATTCATTTATTACAAACAGCTTTTAGTCATGCAAATCACAAAAACAAACAAAACTCATTTACCCAAATAAGTTTCAAGGTTCATTTATGGTGTTCTTAAGGTTTAACCATAAAAACCAATCAAAAACATAGCATGTTATATATATTATTAAGCAAGAATCATGAACTAACCTTGATCTTGATTTAATAGTCAATAAATTCTTCAACTCAAATTCCAAATATCCAAAGTTCTTGAAGGTTTCTTTAACCACGGTTTTACTCTCAATAAACACACACACTTAGGCAGATAATAAGCAATTGATCTTCTCAAGTCATTATATACCTCCACGTACACCCATACCTAAATTGGCTAAGCAGGAGGTGTAATAATCTCTCTTATTCTCATTTGTATGAAAACATACAATTTAATTAACACATATACATACTATCATGCATACATACATACGGACATAATATTTAAGTAAATAACTAATCAATTAACGTAAGTTACCATATAATTAAATTAATTACAAGTAAACACATACCGCTAACCCGCTAATCTACTAGCCCAGGTTTGCGGGTGTTACAAGTGCATAAGAATTGTTGTTTCTAGCTTAGTTGTGATGTATATTTCATATGTGAACACTAGAAATTGGATTGGAATCGTTTAGGTAAGTTTTGGTGTTGAAATTAATGGATCAAAACAGGGGCTGAAATCGCTGCTGTCTGTGCGGAGCCTGCTTGCGGGCGCAAGGATCACCCTTGCGGCCGCAAGGGTGGTATTCTTTACGGCCATAAGGCCCTGCTTACGAGCGTAAGCATCATTTTGCCTTGTGGCCGCAAGAAATACTGCTTGTGGCCTCAAGGAGCCCTGTTTTAGCAAATAGTTTGCTGTTTCGTGTTGTTTTGATATTCAGGGTATTTGTTTAGGTAAATCAATCAACCAAGAAGACCTGGAACACTATATTTTCCTGTTTTAGCGCAACAGGTGAGTACCAGTTAACCTAAGTATGATATCATGAATATTATATTTAGTTGTTTGTATGCTAGAAACCAAAGACTTGATGATTATGCATGTTAGAGGCTTTTTGTAGGCCAATTGAGTAGTAATTTGATATGTATGCATGTTAGAGACTTTTTGCAGGCCAATTGAGTTGTAATTTGATATGTATGCAAGTTAATGGCTTTTTGTAGGTCAATTGAGTTATGATTTGGTATATAGGTATGTTAAGGGCTTTTGTATACCAATGTTGTTATGTTAAAGGCTTTTGTAGGCCAATGTTGGTATGTTATGACTTTTGTAAATCAACCATGATGTGTTGTGTCTTTTGTAGGCCAATTTTCTATACTATGGCTTTTGTAGGTCAATCATGATATGTTGTGGCTTTTGTAGGCCAATTTGTTATGCTATCAATTTTGTAGGCCAATTATGATGCTATGGCTTTTGTAGGCCAATTGTGGTTATGATGTGGCTTTTTGTAGGCCAATGTATGGTGTACTGGTACTTTGTTGGATGTTGGGGCCAGCTTGTCTGGGTCTTGAGTTGGGGCCTTGTGCCGCCAGCTAGGATGTGCGGCGATTCGATGATCACTTCTCTTGGTTCCTGCAGAACCTCCACCCCTCAATACTATAATGGGCTCTCAGTTTCCACTTATCCCGAGTGGAGCGAGTTCCCCGATAACGCAATGGTGGACCGCTACCCCGCTTCTCCACCGGCGCGGAGGAAATATCGGTTTCCCTAGTCATGATCATTGAGTCGGGTTAGCTACCTCGCAAGACGTGATGCCTGCTGACTAACCAGTGCTTCACAATGTGCTAGGATAGACTTGTTTGTTGATATGCCATGTATATGACATGTATATGATATTGTTGCTATGATGATTCCACTTAGCTGTTACTCACTAGCTATTTATAGCTAACCCATGTACATTCCATGCGCAGGTAAATAAAGTGACCGGTGAGAACGGGTACCTGCTATGGATGTCATGTTATGTTTGGGGAACATGCTTTGAATGCTTCTGCTTGTATGTTTGTATTTAGTAATGGTTGACCGTATTGGTAACGCATTTGAATATCTTTTGGTTGCAACTTATTTATAGGTTGCAACTTATTAAAATAATGATACAGCTTCTGTTGTGTTTTATAAAAAAAGACTCCTTAAAATGTATCCGGCGTTACATTCTCACTTGTATTTTAAATTTTATAGCCTCTTTTCTCAATTAGGCATACTCCACCTACATTTCTAATCAAACATTCTTTTGGTTACTTTAGATTTAAGTTAATCTTCGTGCTCAGTTTTGTTATTAGGTATTTACTCATTCGACTTTTATTCTGACATTTGGTTAAAATAATCAAGTAGTAATATAATCATTACCAACTCATATTTTAATTTAAACTCTTCTCTACTATTCTCTTTATTTTTATATAAGTAATGTCTCTCGATATTACAATTATCGTCTTATTTAATTTATCTCTTTAGATTTCAATAGTATACTCTCTCTTTTATCAATATCGTTTGATACTTCGTTTTATTCGTAATATATATAATACTACGTTATTCCTACTCAATTTAATTTTCTAATCGAATATCACATTGTTTCTCTGCTCTATTTCTCTAGGTAAGGTATGCAATACTTTTTAGTACCACATTTATTATTTATCTCATACTTCATTTATTTATTAATAACCATCAATATCGACTCTATTCTCATAAGTCTCTAACATCACACAATCACCCATCACTTCATTCACAAGGCACTAGCATGATAATCTCAAGCTCATTTGGATATCATATGTTCACTACACACACTGGCCAGGCGTGGTAATGGACACATTATATTCAATGTTTCTTGATGTCATCATGAAATACCCTGATTCACAAGCTTAGGTCCGTATATCACATAATCATATTTCAATTGTACACATAATACAATTCATTAACATCACATGACTAAATAATTTCACATTACTCATAAATCTCTACACAAAATTTATCATACAGATAATCTCTTTTCTCTAGTGTCACTCAGATACAACATCATTTCAGTATTTTAACATACTTTTCTCTAACTCATAACATAATATAAACGCAAATGAATATACGCATAACTCTTATTCTGTCATAAGACACACAATCACATATAAACACATCATCTCATCATATCACACAATCACATTAGCAATACAATTGCTCACTTCTCTGACTCGGCTCTAGTGGACATCTCTTTCCATGGTTTAAGTTCAGGTAACACTCGTGCACCCGATACCTTATACCTAGGCTCTGATACCAAGTTGTAACGCCCATTTTTAAAAAAAACGTGCAACAAGAAAGTAATCAATAGTATGTTGAAAATAGGGCAACAACCGACACGGGTTATGTAAAAATAGATTTCCTTTGATGTTGCACAAAACTCTCGACTAGTCCACGTGGAAGTCTTTCCAGTCACAATACCTAAAATGAATACAACAACAGTAATGAGCTAGAAAGCCCAGTGAGTACTCAACAAATACTCAAACGAAATAATTAGCACATAAAATTTAATACATCAAATTATGCCACTCGTGCCTCTGTTTGCCACTCAGGCATCTTATTTGCCACTCAAGCGTTTCTTTGCCACATAGGCATCTCTTTTGTTACTCAGGCATCTCTTTATAACATGATACATATAACATAAACAGTTATATGCAATTACACAGATATTTATCATCATTGATAACTCATATATAGTCTTACATCTATTAGTCACACATCAGCATCTAGTTACACGTCCCTCAATCTAAATCATAGGTTCTCATTCAATACACATTTTATATATAACCATTTAGGCTTAAACAACGTCTCTCATATATGTAAGTATATAATACCTACTTCTCTTCTCACACATAATTCTCTTGTAAGATATAATTAACATAATTATAGCTAATACACATGAGTTATATTCTAATCATTCTCTTTCTCTTGATTACTCAATTCATGGCATACTCGTATAGCCTTTAAATATATATTAATACATTCACACTGTCTATTCAGTATTATTTCAAGAAAGTAACCAGAACTCTTATTTTTAGCTTCTCTCTATGTATCTCTCAAAGATAATATTCTCCTCAATATCTCCACACACACTCATAATATTCATATGTATGTATTTAGAACTTATAACTCTGATATAACTCATTTTCATATAAATATAATTTATACACATCAACCTCGTGTATTTAAAACATCACATACGCTTTTAGATTTGTGATTCACACAATACTAATTATCTCTGCCCTTTAACATGTATGGTTAGTTAATAATATTAACCCCACTCTTTTCTTTCTTAGAATTAATAGGTCCTCACTTCTTGTTTATTTGTTCGAACTCATTTCTCATTAATTATTTTAATGTTTGCAGTATTCATTTACTAATCATAAGCAAGTATTCATTTACTCATATCTCTTAATTACAGTTATACTCAACTCTATTAACTCGATAATTATCTCTATATTCTTAACAAGTTAATTAACACAATTCTCTAATATATCACATAATAATAATGATATAGTTAATCAATATTTCTAAGTACTAGGTTGAGGTACTCACCTGTGGTCCAGCACGCCTAAAGCGTCCTCTTTCTCTTTTCCTTAGGTCCTTGAGTACCTAAGAATAAGTATGTGATACTCATTACTCTAACTCAACCAAAACAACACTACAGAACACTGCACAGGACTTGGCACGCCCGTGCCCCTACTCAAAGGTACGCTCGTGATCAACAGGCACACCCCAAACCTTCTAAGGTTAGGCACGCATGTACCCTCTTGAGGCATGCCCGTGCCTCTCAGGTACGGCCTTAGTCACCATCTGTTCTTGAGGGGCACGCCCATGCCCTTCGACTTGTAGTCCAGGTTCGACCAGAAACCTTCTGTTTTCTCAACCATATTAATTCCAATTCACTTCCAAGTGATTTCCAGTATTTACAAACATCCCCAAAACACTTATTAACTCTATTAAGCATCATACTAACACTCTTTGATCAATAAACACCATATAAACCCAATTAACCCGATTAACACTCAAAACACAAATAACAAGAGTACTCACAAACTTTAGCTTGAATTCCTCAGTTGAATATATGTTTATCCTCCTTGTATCCTCAGCTCCAAATCTCTTCTCAAATAGTAATATATATATATATATATATATATGTATGTGTTTGTGTCTTTGGAAGAAGAACAAAAGAAGAAAGAAAGAATGAAGGAAAAGAAGCAAAGGAGGAGGGAAAGAAGGGGGTTGCCGCCTCCAAGGTGGTGGTCCCCTAATTAGCGGGTATCCCGCTTCCTCTTTCAACTTATAACTCATCCACATGATACCCAAAAATCTCAACGGAGATATTTTTGGAATTCTCATCTCAAATCTTTTAATAATTATTAACTTCTCGTTTTCTTCCTCTTTTGTTCAACAACTCGTTTTAATAATGTTTGTAGAATTGGGGTGTTACAGAAAACCCATGATTTAGAAAAGTTTTAAAATCGAAAGAAGAGCAATAGGGAAGCAGTAATAGAATTGGAGGGGAGGGATAGACACGTATAACTATTTTAGGAATAGTTAATGAGCGGGAAAGTAAATTTTTATGGGCTAGAAAAGGAGCACGTATCCTCTTATTTACTTAATTATTAGAGAAGGTAGATGTTACGATGACAGTTCCATATTTCAGATAATTAAAACCGTCGAAAAAATCAAATAAAATTTTAAGAGTTCTTTGTGAATTTTCATAAACTAATTCGGCTAACAAGCCATGTGTGCTTGGCCCACTCTATTAGCCCAACAAGACCACCGGCACAACACTAATCTGGCCTAACTTTTTTAGGGGGATAAATTGTTTTTACACTATTTCTCTTCGTTAATTTTGCATAATCACATAGGAAACATTTATATTGTTATTTAGAAGTAGGTTAAATATAGTCCGTAATTAATTTATAGTTTTAAGGGACTAATTTTAGTCTTTTGATCAATATCATCAATGGTCCTGATTAAATTTAAAAATTTGGGCAAAATGATATTTTCGTAATATTTCGTAATTCATATATGATAATTTTACAAATCACATGTGATTGTATACTGAATCGCCTATGATTAGCTATTAAAATTTCAGAACTATATTTTTTAAATAGACTTTATTGAACACAACTCTTGTTATATAACACTACATTTAGTATTTTCTGGTATTGCTCATATTTTTGTTATGTGTTTTTGTGTTATTAACTAACTGCATTGATCACTTGTCAATCATTATTTATTATATATAAAAAAAATTATTGAATAATTATATATTTAAACTCGTGGATGAAAATTTTATGTAAAAATATGCGAGAGTATAGAAGTTACGTATCTCTCACACGTAAACTAAGAGAGAAATGAATGACTATCCTTGTCACATCTTCACGACGACACATTAGTTTTTTTTTTCACTACTTAAACCACGTAGTTGTTACTACTCCATACGCTAAATTCTATAACCCACGTTATACCATAATAACTAACTAAAAATTAAAAAACAAGAAAGGAAATGAGCTATCCCTTTGCTAATCAACAGTAGTCTTTAGCATTAAAAGTAGGAAGAAAGCATTAAAAGTAGGAAGAAATACTATTTTCTAATTTACAACCAATGCTAATTACCATTGTAGATCAACATTTTACTTATAAGACATTAAGTCATTAACACCTGTTCCAAGAGTCTTGCAAATAGAAATATGAGATATTTCATAGAACTGTTAAAGCAGACCAGTAATATTTATTATGACAATATAGTATTTCATCAAAATAAGAGTAAGCTTTAAAAGTTAAAATATTA
Organism: Dittrichia graveolens; assembly: GCA_038502395.1. Lineage (NCBI taxonomy): Eukaryota > Viridiplantae > Streptophyta > Magnoliopsida > Asterales > Asteraceae > Dittrichia > Dittrichia graveolens. The sequence continues at coordinate 31,402,620 of JARJIL010000009.1, forward strand.
AAAAAAGACTAAGAGTTTAAACTATTTTTACCTTAATCAAAACTCTTATATGAATAAATATATTAAATATTGTTTACATAAAAGTATAAAAAAAACGTATATTGGAAATTTACATTAAGCAAAAGAAAGAAAAAAAAGATAGACATGATGCCTTAATAAAATAAATATTATAAAGGGTTAAAATGAATACAAAGATTAAAAAGGGGTGAAAAATCATAATCTATGTTTTTTAAAAATTAGAATTTAAAATAGGTCAAAAAGGTTTAAAAAAATACAAAGATAAAAAGAAAACAAACCAACAAAATAAAGAATTCAGGATTTTACTTTACTAGGGATTCAAACTTGGATCTTATAGGTAACAAATAAAAGCTTTACAACTCTGCCTGGCTCGTGTTTGGTTTTTAATCAGGTAATTTAATTTATATTATAAAAGTGTTTTTTTCGTGATAATTGTATGATATTATAATTATAATAAATTAAGTATAATGGTTTTTTCTAATTGCATAAATAAATTAAAATTATTTTTAACACAATTAATATATTGCAAAATTTACTCGTCAACAATTGTTTGTTATGTAACAACTTATATGACATAATAATACATCATCTAAAATATAACAATGGAACCACCAACCAATTTAGAAGGACGTTATTGGTTACATCATATTTTATACTGGATTTTATTGTACAGTTTTTTTATTTTATCATTTTATAGGATAGTGTGTAATATGTAAATCAAAATTTCTATTTATTCCTACAAAATCCTCCATCAGACTAAGACCATAGGTATAGTGTTGTTTTTGGATTTACCATTCTATAATAGTGATATATCACTTTCTCCTTCTTAACTTAAAAGTTAGTATATTTTAACCTAATCTTACATTACTTTTTATCCCCCTCTTCTCACTAAGTTATGACATGTGCAATTTACTAATTTTATTTCCTTATCTATTCTCTTGATTTTATCAGTTATCTTGGTTTTGTGATTAAGATAAGTAAAAGGATATATAATCTCCTTATGTAAGTAACTGGCATAAGGTTAACCGAAATATCGATTTGTAACTTTCGTAAACCTAAACCTAAATTGTAAACCGGTTAACTGATAATCGGTTAACAAGTTTTTTCGGTTCGGTTTTCCGGTTAACCAATTAACCATTTTAACTACTAAATAGCTCACGTTGGTAGCAGGTGGCTCTAGAAGGTATACGTCATGAATGTGCAACTCCAACTCATGGTGAAGGACATATATTTCTAAAAAAAAGGTTTCAAAATTTAATATTGATATCTCAACTCGAAAAAGACTTAAATGAGAATTTTAAAAAAACATTAGGAATTGTGTTATTATATATCAATTAACTATGAAATAAGGAAATATTTGAATAAAAACGTAACAAAGATATAGTAAAACTAAGTAAATAAATAGTAAATAATAAGATTTATAAATCAAATTCACTGGAAAACTTAAATAACACTTATGTCTACTAATATCTATATTGAAAAACGAAATATAGATTTTAACTTTGGGTAACAATTCGGTATTTGTAGATAATTATCATATGTTAATATTGATTAATTTATTAGTACTAATAAACGTAAAAACTAAAATTTGAATTTTTTAAGTTATCGGTTTTTCTGTTAATCGTCGTTCTCAAAATTCATGAACCTGTATCGAACCGACAACTAAGATATTTTTAGGTTCGGTTAACCAAATCGAAAAAATAATAACTGAAAAATAAAAATATTCGATTTATTTAATCTAGATTTCGGTACAATTTGCACGTCTTTTAGTTTGATTTTTCGATTTCTGATATTTTAAACACCCCTAGTAAATATACTAAGGTATAAAAAAAACCTTTAAAAAAATAGCATGAACCAAATTGATATGATTAAAATAAATATTACTTTTTCATAAAATAAAATAAAAATAAAATATTAAATGTTCTCCAATTGAGCAAACACCAAGAAGCTAAACTCCAACTCACTCCTCGAGCCCCTCTAGCTTTTCCCTTACAAACCCTTGGATTCAACTGACATATCAACTACAATTGCACAAACTACAACTTCCTAATATTAATGTCAAAGTAGTTGAATGACTCGTTACATATAAGTAACTTAAAAAAAGAGTGAAAAGATAAATTTAGTAAAACATAAACAATAATATATAAAATATTTTAAACAAATATAATTATATTTATAAAAAATAACTAATAAATAATATATTTATTGAATGTTTGAATATCGAAATTAAGAAAGGTTTCTTATTTTTTGTGATACTTCTTTGTATACTATTTTGATAGTTTTATTTGCTAAGTTATCAACAATGTCCTAGAGAATAATCTTTAATCTCTTTTTGCTTGTGACACGAGAAACGTTATATATAATTGTTCATGTGAAAAAACAGGACGTTTAAAAAATAATCTAACTTTTTTTTTAACAGCGTCGCCTCAGCGGTAATGGCACAGGATCGAAACAGGTTGATCTAATCCGGGCCCCGGTTTTGAACCACTCCAACTACACCCCCCTAATTAATTCGGAAGGGCTGCTTTCACCAACGAGGGTGTGACCCTTAGCTACTCCTAGGAAGAAACCCTCCAGCGAGACTTGAACCCATGACCTCTCATTCACTGGGAAAACTCCCTTACCACCAGGGCAAGCCATTACTTGGGTTAGTGATTGACTCTAACTTTTGATAATCCTCGAAAACGATTTAGCTTTTAAAGCTCACATCTAACATATATCATGAACAAAAAAAACTCATACCTAAATAAATGCTCATAGAAGTTGTTCCTTATCACAAACTAAAATTGACAACTTCGTATCTAACAATACAAAAACAATGCCCAAATGTCATTGATATATAAAATAAAACAGTTATATTTAGTAGATGCTATAAAGATTTAACAAATAAAATCACTATCAAGCAAAGTATAAACACAAATATATAGATATATTATGTGGGAAAATAAAAATGTAGATACAACGAAACTATTGTCAGTTATACTTTTCGATATACATGAGGAAATTACATATTTAGATTACAACTACCTTTCATGGACTAATATGTGTTATGTTCATGGATTACATGAAACATTTGGTTTAGCAAAAATGTTAGTTCAAGCACTAAATTATATCTTAAATAATTAAAACTTCTTCATTATAAAATATTAAGGATTATGTTAAAATATAATTTAACCATAATTTCTCATTTTTATTACATAAAACCAAAATTATAAATCCTAATGCAAGTGAAAGCTTAATAGATCCCTTTTTTTATTGATCCATATAGCTCACGGCCATCATGAAGAAATCTCTTAGATGGACGGATGTGAATCTGGATATAACAACGGAGCAATTTCATTTTGTAACATCCTCGATTTGATTATAACTGTTAATCGTGTATAATTATGTTTAATTTAGTGATTATGTGAAGAGTCCAAGTTGTAAGTTAATAGTATTAATAAGAAGAGTTAATTGTATATGTGTGTTTAATGTGTTTAAGAGTTTAATGTGTTTTGTGTATGTATATGCGAATGTATATATATATATATGTATATATATATATGAAAGTAATTAAGTTGAGAAAAGAAAGAAAAGAAAATAATCCAGAGGCGGTGCCTCTAGATGTCAAATATATATAAAAGCAATGATCACATTGACTAAGTCAAAGTTGATATCAAAGCAAGAATACTCACAACCTCACTATCTCTCGGATTTCTCTCGTCTCTCTCTCTACATTTTCTCGGATTTTCTTGAAGTGGAGATTTGGTGATTTTTGGTTTCAAACAAAGGTAAACATGTGGTTATTATAGAGATTTAACATATATGAAACTGTTTTTATGTTTAAAACATGATTACATACTCAAATCCTTGCAAAACACCCCTTAGAACATGTAAAGCTTACTTTGCAATTGGGTTTTGGTTGTTTGGTGTTATTGTTTGGGTTTTGATGTGTTTTTGAAGTCATACTAATGAATATGGATGTTTTTAGAATGTATAAACACATAACCCATGAATGAAATTATGGAAAAAATGAGTCATGAATGAAGGTGGCGGTTTCTGGATTGAAACTGTCGGATTCCGAGACTTGAATGTGTCGGAATCCGCATGGTTGCCCAAATCCGCAAGTCGCCAGAATCCACTAGTCAAATCCGATAAAGTATCGGATTTCTTCGTAAGTGTCGGATTTCATTAGTTTGTTATAAGTCCACAAGTCAGAGTGTACAAGTATTGAAATCCGATGGTGTCGGATTTCCATAGTCTCGGATTCCGATAGTGTCGGATTTCTATTGTATCGGGTTCCGATAAAGTATCGGATTCCATTGTGTTAGATCCCTAAAACGGTTAAGTGTTGGAATCCGATGGTGTATCGTATTTCCTCAATATGTCGGATTTCCTTGATGTCGGAATCCGACAAAGTGTCGGATTCCTTCCAAGTGTCGGGTTCCAATAGAGTGTCGGATCCTATTGTTGGAACAAGTCCATAAGATGACTAAGTGCTGAAATCCGATGATGTATCGGATTTCCCAAGTGTCGGATTTCTCACAATCCGACAGTTTGTCCGATTTGTGTGGGATCCGGATTTTGGGATTTCCTTTGTTGATTTTAAGCTATTCTTTGTATGATAAGATAATTAATGTAATCCCTAATGTTCTAGGTGAACTTGACACCCTAGACAAGGCAGAAATAAAATAACTATCTGTTTTAAGCCACTCAGGTGAGTACCGACTTCCATAAGCCTCAGTAGAGGAAGAATTATGTACTAAGTGTTTTAAGTGCCCTTGTGCTTATAAGTAGATGATTAAGAATTTCCACGCTACTTAAGGTACAATGCCATGCTAAATACTTGTCATATGTAAGTTAAGTGCATGCTAGAGGAATCCAGAACTGGAACCGCCTAGTTGAATGAATGTTATGAATGATACTGATTCTGAATGAATCAGATAACTGAAAGTTTAATGATATGTATGCTAGGGATCCAGATTGGATCCATAATGAAGTAACTGAATGTAAATGCATGCTAAAAGAAGTAAATGAATATGCATGCTAAGTGAATGATCCAGATTGGGTCAGTATGTCTATGTGAAAGGTTCGCGGACATCTTCGAGCATGGTTAAGGTCAGCCGAATAGTTAGATCCCATGGACCCTTGATCAGGAGATTTGGGATTTAACGGCGATTCGAGGTAACATTCCGGATCATAGGTTCTGTAGAACCGTCGTGTCTTATATCATGAGGGGTAATCAGCTGGCTGTAGCTGAGTTGCCTAAGGAGCCTCTGGTTCCATAAACGATGCTTGGTGGACTGCTTTATGCTCCCCCACCAGCGCGGAGGGTTGTGTCTGATCCCCCGGTGTATTGGTGTTGAGTAGGACTAGCTATCCTGCAAGAAACATCTTATACCGATCGTGTCAGCACACCGCAATGTGATAGGATAGCATTGTATGCTTATTCCTGATATGCATGACTTACTCTAATGATGCTTATGCTAAGTTTGTGCTCATTAGCTAAGTGTAGCTAACGGTGCCATGTTATCTGCTTTTGCAGATTGAAATTAGATTTCCTGGTGAGCTGGGTTGCCCTCCTGCTGGACATTCTTTTGCTAGAACACTATGTTGTAATTATATACATTCTGGTCGGTTGTGTTGTAGAGTAACACCAAACACTGATACAAGTTTATTGTAAATATTTCCGTTGCTTTATGTTATTTAATCGTGATTAAGTTCACGTTTGTTTAAAAATGCAAATTTTTGCTAAAATCTGGTGTATGCAAAGGCGGTGTTACAAGTAGGTATCAAAGCCTAAGTTTGAGGGAGTTGGGTACTTGCAAGAGTATTCAATCTCAAACTCGGGCCCGCCAATAATAAGTGTTCCTTGTGGGGGGATTGAGTATGAGAGTTGCATGAATATTACCTGTTATAGTATAGCTTGTCAGATATGATGAGCAAGTATGATAAAGTACTAATTACTCTTCTGTGTTATATAGAAGAGTTAAGTTAAAGATGTCTGCCGATAGAGCAAATACTGAGCAAGCGCTCAAGGAGATGGAAGATGAGGCTTCTCACATGCCTCACCAAGCAGAGGATCAACGCTCCCAGCATAATGCTAGAGGCGAAAGACCTGATCCAGACCAACTCGCGTATATAAAGCGTCTGGGAAGAGCTTTGTCTTGCTAAAGAGCTCTTATTACAATCTACTCTTGGCAAACCACACAAGACATGCTCCTATAAGAAGTTCTTGTCGTGTAAACCACCGAATTTTGAGGGGAGTGATAACCCCACTGTTACTATCCAATGGCTTCGTGAAATGGAGCAAACTTTTGAGTCCTGCGAGTGCGAGCCAGAGTACCGTGTGAAATACGCGGTACGTAGATTAAAGGGTCGTGCTATTTTCTGGTGGGATACCGTGAAGGCCTCTGTTAACAAAGAGGTATTAAGTGCTCTCTCTTGGGAGCAATTTTCTGAAAAGATGCTACAGAAGTATTGCACCGAATATGATCTGGAAAGAATGGAAAGGGAGTTCACAGATCTCCGGAAGGGAGATAAACCGATTGAAGAACACATCAACTCATTTACTGATAAGATGAGGTTTGTTTCACACCTAATTCCCAATGAAGTCACTAAGATAAGAAGGTTTGTGGTGACCCTGCCACTAGAATTTCGCGCCCACATGCGGGCAGCCCCAACTCTGGATCGGGCATTTTAGGTGGCCCGACAAATGGAAGGTGATCGTATACAATGCGGGGTGAATTCGCCAGTAGGAGTGGTAAAAGAAAATTTCAGCCATCTCTCAAATCAGGCTCTTCAAAAGGGCAATCCTCAGGAGGTGGGAAAACTGAAGTTTCTAAGAAACCAAGACCTAACGATCCTTGGTGTTCTTCATGCCATACCTATCATTCTGGAGAATGCTCTGCAGCAACCAAGAGGTGCGGCATGTGTGTGCAAAGAGGGCATTCGGTGAATGAATGCCGGTATAAAGAAGATGTCTGTTACCGGTGTTACAAACCCGGTCACGGGATGGTGGAGTGCCCTGACCAACAAAGCTCCGGAGCAGCTGGGTCTTCTGGAGGGCAGAAGAAGGATAATGCCCCTCGTGCCAAAGGGCGGACATTTCAGATGACTGCAGATGAGGCAAAGGCTGCAGGTGATGTCGTCACTGGTACATTTCTTATCAATTACATTCCTACCAATGTACTATTTGATTCAGGAGCAACATATTCTTTTGTTTCTGTTGCTTGCCGTTAAAGACTCCAGTTACCTGTTGTGCCTTTAGACGAGCCTCTTAATGTAGAAGTTGCTGACGGCAAAGTAGTCTCAGTTACCGAGAAAGTCCCTATTACCGTTATTTATATTGATGGGAGTAGTATCCCTATCTCATTCTTTATTATGCCTATTGCGGGCTTCGATGTCCTGATTGGAATGGATTGGCTTAGCAAGCGTGATGCTGAGATTCTCTATTCCAAGAAGATGATTAAGATCCCTCTTGCTGATGGATCTTATGCAATTGCCCGAGGAGAACGACGGGAGTCTGATATTCCTGTTATCTCCGTCATTAAAGCACAAAAGTCCATTTCCAAAGGTTGTTATTCTTTCCTAGCATATGTTATTGATGCTACGATGGAAAAGCGACCAGTTCGAGATATCAGGGTAGTATCTGACTTCCCTGAAGTCTTTCCTGATGAATTACCGAGTTTACCTCCGATAAGAGATGTCGAATATAAGATTGAACTGATTTCTGGAGCTACACCTGTAGCTAGATCTCCATATCGTCTCGCTCCTTCTAAAATCCGCGAGATGATGAATCAAATCCAGGAGTTACTTGAAAAGGGTTTCATTTGTCCTAGTTCCTCACCTTGGGGAGCTCCAGTCTTATTTGTCAAAAAGAAGGATGGAACCATGAGGATGTGTATTGATTACATGGAGCTGAATAAGCGGACTATAAAGAATAAGTATCCTCTTCCGCGTATCGACGCTTTGATCAGTTGCAGGGAGATACGTATTTCTCGAAGATCGATCTCCGTTCTGGGTATCATCAAGTACGAGTCCACGAAGAAGACATTCCGAAGACGGCTTTTCGGACTCGATACGGTCATTATGAATTCTTGGTTATGCCATTCGGCTTAACCAATGCTCCTGCCATATTCATGGATTTGATGAATTGCGTCTGTCGTCCCTTTCTTGATAAATCTGTGATTGTTTTCATTGATGACATTCTTATGTACTCGAAGACTGAGGCTGATCACGAGCTTCACCTTCGTCAGGTTCTCGAAACTCTCAAACGAGAACAGTTGTACGCGAAATTTTCTAAATGTGAATTCTGGCTTAGGGAAGTACATTTCCTTGGCCATGTTATCTGTCAAGAAGGTGTCAAAGTAGATCCGGCTAAGGTGGAAGCGGTGATGAATTGGGAGGTTCCTCGGACTCCCTCTAAAATAAAAAGTTTCCTTGGCTTGGCCGGCTACTATCGGTGATTTATTCGCAATTTCTCAAAACTTGTGGGTCTGTTGACTAAGCTGGCCCGTAAGGATGTTGCATTTGTCTGGTCAGAAGCTCAAGGAGAAGCGTTCCAGACCTTAAAGCGATTATTGTGCGAAGCTCCGATTCTTGCCTTACTGGAGGGTTCGGAGGACTTCATAGTCTATTGTGATGCCTCTTATGCGGGTTTGGGTTGTGTCCTTATGCAAAGAGATAAATTAATTGCTTATGCCTCCCGGCAACTGAAATATCACGAAAGGAACTACCCAACTCACGATCTCGAACTTGCTGTTGTTGTCTTCATGCTGAAATTGTGGAGGCATTACCTTTATGGTACTAAATGTGTGATATGTACTGATCACAAAAGCTTATAGTACGTCTTTACCTAGAAAGAACTCAACATGCGGAAGCGCCGTTGGTTGGAGTTAATCAAAAACTATGACTGTGAGATCCGCTACCACTCGGGTAAAGCTAACATTGTAGCGGATGCTTTGAGTTGTAAGGGGCTAGCAGCAGAGGCAAAGTTCATGAAGCTTACTGTTGTATCAGATTTGGTTGCAAAGTTAAAAGACGCCTAGCAGTTAGCTTTGCAGGATGATAATCTGAAATCTGAAACGATGAAAAAATTGAAAGATCAACTGGGTGAAGATAATCGTGGATTGAAGACTTTTCAATCCAGGATTTGGGTGCCTCTCATTGGAGATAATCGTGAGCTGATTCTGCAAGAAGCTTACAAGTCTAAGTTGTCTGTCCATCCGGGTATCACCAAGATGTACTATGACCTGAAAAGGTTGTATTGGTGGCCCACTCTAAAGAAAGACATTGCTTCATTCGTGGAGAAATGTCAGATATGTGCCCAAGTCAAGATAGAGCATCAAAGGCCTTATGGCAATTTGCAACAGCTTGACATTCCGGAATGGAAATGGGATCACATGCCGATGGATTTCGTGACAAAGCTGCCAAGGACTTTCAGAGGGCATGATATGATTTGGGTCATTGTTGACCGACTGACTAACAGTGCTCATTTCTTGGCAACTAACGAGTCGGCTTCGTTGACTCGTTTGGCACAACTTTACATTGATGAGATAATATCACGTCACGGTCTTCCTTGCTCAATTGTTTATGATCGTGACTCCAGATTTGTATCTAACTTCTGGGAAAGTTTGCAACGTGAGTTAGGCACCCGTGTGCATCTAAGCACTACCTATCACCCGCAGACCGATGGCCAATCAGAACGGACGATTCAGACACTTGAAGACATGCTTCGGGCGTGTGTACTTGAATATGGTGGATCATGGGATTCTTATCTCCCATTGATTGAATTTGCTTATAACAATTCGTATCATTCCAGAATTGGAATGCCACCGTACGAAATGCTCTATGGGAGACGTTGTCGCACTCTGACCTGCTGATTGGAACCCGAGGAGAAACAGTTTGCTGGACCTGAGATTGTCCAGATAACTGCTGACAAAGTAAACGTGGCTCTAGAAAAGCTTAAAGCAGCCCGAGATCGACAAAAGATGTATGCGGATCCTAAGTGTCGTCCCGCTACATTCGATGTCGGTGATCGTGTATTCTTGAAGGTTTAGTCCATGTTTCATAGGCCCATTCAAGATTGTGCATAAAGTCAATGATCAGACGGTAACACTTGAGCTGCCGCCTGAGCTATCTGGAATCCACGATACCTTCAACGTATGTTACTTGCGTAAGTGCAACGTTGAAGAGGAGCAGATTGTTCCGTTACAAGAACTAAAGGTTGACTCTTCTAAGCGACTCGTAGAAGAACCTGTTGAAATTCTTCACATGAAGGTCAAGAAGCTACGAAAGAAGATGATCAAGTTGGTTCTTGTTAAGTGGAAACACAATTTAGGTCCGAACCAGACGTGGGAAGTCGAGGACGAGATGAAGACAAGGTACCCTCACCTGTTTATCACTGAGTAGATTCTGAGGACGGAATCTTCTTAAGGGGGTAGATTTGTAACATCCTCGATTTGGGCCTACCTGTTAATCGTGTATAATTATGTTTAAGTTAGTGATTATGTGAAGAGTCCAAGTTATAAGTTAATAGTATTAATAAGAAGAGTTAATTGTATATGTGTGTTTAATGTGTTTTGTGTATGTATATGTGAATGTATATATATATATGTATATATATGAAAGTAATTAAGTTAAGAAAAGAAAATAATCGAGAGGCGGTGCCTCTAGATGTGAAATATATATAAAAGCAATGATCACTTTGACTAAGTCAAAGTTGATAATCAAAGCAAGAATACTCACAACCTCACTATCTCTCGGATTTCTCTCGTCTCTCTCTCTACATTTTCTCGGATTTTCTTGACGTGGAGATTTGGTGATTTTTGGTTTCAAACAAAGGTAAACATGTGGTTATTATAGAGATTTAACATATATGAAACTGTTTTTATGTTTAAAACATGATTACATACTCAAATCCTTGCAAAACACCCCTTAGAACATGTAAAGCTTACTTTGCAATTGGGTTTTGGTTGTTTGGTGTTATTGTTTGGGTTTTGATGTGTTTTTGAAGGCATACTAATGAAGATGGATGTTTTTAGAATGTATAAACACATAACCCATGAATGAAATTATGGAAAAAATGAGTCATGAATGAAGGTGGCGGTTTCTGGGTTGAAACTGTTGGATTCCGAGACTTGAATGTGTCGGAATCCGCATGGTTGCCCAAATCCGCAAGTCGCCAGAATCCACTAGTCAAATCCGATAAAGTATCGGATTTCTTCGTAAGTGTCGGATTTCATTAGTTTGTTATAAGTCCACAAGTCAGAGTGTACAAGTATTGAAATCCGATGGTGTCGGATTTTCATAGTCTCGGATTCCGATAGTGTTGGATTTCAATTGTATCGGGTTCCGATAAAGTATCGGATTCCATTGTGTTAGATCCCTAAAACGGTTAAGTGTTGGAATCCGATGGTGTATCGGATTTCCTCAATATGTCGGATTTCCTTGATGTCGGAATCCGACAAAGTGTCGGGTTCCGATAGAGCGTCGGATTCTATTGTTGGAACAAGTCCATAAGATGACTAAATGTTGAAATCCGATGATGTATCGGATTTCCCAAGCGTCGAATTTCTCACAATCCGACAGTTTTTCGGATTTGTGTGGGATCCGGATTTTGGGATTTCCTTTGTTGATTTTAAGCTATTCTTTGTATGATAAGATAATTAATGTAAGCCCTAATGTTCTAGGTGAACTTGACACCCTAGACAAGGCAGAAATAAAATAACTATCTGTTTTAAGCCACTCAGGTGAGTACCGACTTCCATAAGCCTCAGTAGAGGAAGAATTATGTACTAAGTGTTTTAAGTGCCCTTGTGCTTATAAGTAGATGATTAAGAATTGCCATGCTACTTAATGTACAATGTCATGCTAAATACTTGTCGTATGTAAGCTAAGTGCATGCCAACGGAATCCAGAAATGGAACAGCCTAGTTGAATGAATGCTATGCATGATACTGATTCTGAATGAATCAGATAAGTGAAAGTTTAATGATATGTATGCTAGGGATCCAGATTGGATTCATAATGAAGTAACTGAATGTAAATGCATGCTAAAAGAAGTAAATGAATATGCATGCTAGGTGAATGATCCAGATTGGGTCAGTATGAGTATGTGAAAGGTTCGCGGACATCTTCGAGCATGGTTAAGGTCAGCCGGATAGCTGGATCCCAGGGACCCTTGATCAGGAGATTCGGGATTTAACGGCGATTCGAGGTAACATTCCGGATCATAGGTTCTGTAGAACCGCCGTGCCTTATATCATGAGGGGTAATCAGTCGGTTGTAGCTGAGTTGCCTAAGGAACCTCGGTACTCCCGTGCCTTCTTGTTTTTGGTCAGATTTTGTTTCTGAAACAGTAAGCTTGAAATTATATTTAAAATTTCGGATTTGTTGGTTTTGGACTAGTCTTAGTTCTAGTTTTCCCCACTATATTTTGATTCATGGAAAAGGCTGGCGACTCTATCTAATCTTTCGAGAAGAGGTATATCTTTGATCCCGAATTTATATTTCTTATGCGAGGAGTCCTTCGAATCTGATCATCATCTTTTCATTCAATGTCGGGTATTTCAAGGCCTGTTGATAGAGTTTGTAACTGGTGGGGGCTTCTAAAACCATCCTTCTCTTCTATCATGGAGTTCTTAAATTGAAGTCATTTGTTAAATAAAAAAGGCAATCGTTGGCTTGTGTTTGAAACAACAATTTATTCCCTTTGCTGGTTTGCATGGTTATACAGGAACTCCAAGGCATTCATTCCCTAGTGGCAGATTCATCTTGACAGATCTGATAGGTGCAACACAAAACTCAGCTTTTATATGCCTTAACTTGAGAAGCAAACTAGGATAGAAATTGTGTTGGGCAAATTGGTGTTTGTTTTTCTCCTTTGTTCTATGTAATGGTTGTTGATGTTTTCTTTTTATAATATTTCCCATCGTTCTAAAAAAATCAATTTAATAATTAATTATTTATATATTAATAAAGTTATGAAGGAAACTTTTGTAAAGTTTATTAAAGGAAAAGAATGGAAGGGCCCCTACACACATACATACACACCCCCGTTTTGGTAAACATGAATGTGTAATGATTAAGGGATAATTTTTCTTTTTAATCGAGAACTATTTTCGTATAAGAAATAGAAGAACGGTTTGTAACACTATTAACGAGGTGTATTTCGGTCATTCATTATTTACCCAACCGTGAATGTATCCGGGTGAGCTGTCATTAGTTGATTTTTCCGTTATACTTCTCATTAATTGGTCATAAATAAGTTATTAATACGTCATTAACCATTTTTAGCCATTTAGTTCTCACATTGTACGAAAACCGTGAGAAAAAAGAAAAAAGAGAAATATTGAGTAGTAATTTCTAACTTGTGAAAGCTCAAGAAACGAAGAAGAAGAATCCAATAACGAATTGATTCTCTCCTTGGGAAGTAGTTTATTCCTACTTTTATGCCTCTTTACAGCCTCTACTCCTCCACCTTGACTAACCTTTTACACAAGGAACATAACAAAGCATTACAAATTCCAACGCAATTCAATATAAAACACCGATCGAAACCATAAATAAGAGGATTAGATACAAACCTCATGATTGTGAGACTGAAGTCGCGAAATGACAGTCTCCATTTCAATGGAGTTTCGAACAAACGAATCAGAAGTCCTGTCAATACCGTCTAGGAGGAGTCCTAGTGGGTTGGAGCTGAAGTCGCGGCGGCTTGACAATGTCTTCACGGACCATAGAGATGGCAGTGGAATTGTGGTGGATTTTGCTAAGAACCGTAACATTTTCTGGTTTTTTGCGTCGTCTCTATGTGTGTATCAGTGTATGTGTTTTTTCATGGGTGTGTGAATGGGCCAAGGGGAGATAATTGCTTGAGTTGGTGTTGTAGCCAGCCATTGGTGGAAAGGGAGGGAACTAAACCAAATAGATAATGTCTTTAAATTTATTATATGTAACCTGATGAACCTGTTTCTATAAACATGATTGACCTGAATATGAATAAGTCAAAGCATAATATGGTTGAGTTACGGGTGAAGTTTATTATCTTAAAACCCCGACTAACCCGATCCTATAATCATGAAACCCGATTGATCCGAACTCGAGTAACCTAAAGTTTCATATGGTCGGTCTCGGGTGAAGTTTAATTTGGTAAAAACCCGACTAATAATTAATATATAATGTTAGGTGTCAACATAAATATATATTAACCATCATCTTAATTTTATTTCGATATTACGTTATATTATGTTATCGTAGATATTTATAAAAAGTATACTTTTTAGTATTATAACGTCTATGTTATAGATGAAAAAATTAGAATAATCATATGAGAGAACTCTTTGTTTTTTTTCGCCATAACCTTATTAGATTTAAAAGAGTAATGATACTAAATAGTTATATTAGACGTAATATGAATCGTAAAACCAGAACCGATGTGAATCTAAATCAGATGGTGTATTAAAATCCTAATTGTTAAAATTCTTTATTACTTTTTTGATTCCCACCGCAACGCGCTGGTTTTAATACGGTCAGTTTTAATTTCAATGGTTTTTATTAGAGATGATATATTCTCCTACTATTTCCTTCTACTTATCCTTCTATAAGATTAATACAAATGTCAAAATCAATGAAAAATGTGAGAAAAAATAATTAGTGAATTTCACATATCATTAGTAGGAAAGAAAAGAAATGAAATTGGAGAGGAATGTTCCCGAATTAGAGAAAAGGAAAAAAAAGAGTCATTTTACAGTAATACTTTTATTTTTTAAAATTATTTATTGTGATTACAGATAATTTAGTTACTTAAAGATTTTTTTCCTTTCCTTCTAAATTCTCCCACTTTCAAGAGGAAAGTTAACCAAATTTTTCTTTCAAATTATTTCTCTCCTTTCCTTAAAATATTTCTAAAACACAAAACTTTTTGTATTTACTTTCTAATCTCTTCTTTTCAATTTGAATTAAAACTCGTGTTATTTCTCCAATTTAAAAGAAATTACAATAAACATGACAAACAGCTTGGAAGGCTTTTGAAAGAACTTTCGAATCAGACCACCACCAAATTTCTTTGAACTAATGCATCTCCACATACATAAAGAAATGCGAATTGAAATTTGAAGGTCCCCCACAACCCCAAATTCTAGCCCAAAAAACTCACCAATTCCGTTCTAAGTTCTACTTTTCAATTTAATAATATTTTATATAGGACAAATTGTTGAGAAAGGTAACATAAATATTGAAATTTGTTAAAAAAGGTAATGTCAATTTTTTTGAGCCAAGAAAGGATTCTAAATTTCAATTTCTAACATTAAAGGTAACTGGTTACCGTCGTAGCAGGTAACAGGTTAAATTGATGATGTGGCTAATTTTTATATTATACAAATTGACAAAAAATGTAACATAAATATAAAAATTTGTCAATAAAGGTAATGTTCATTTTTTCTAGACCAATAAAGGATGATGAGCTCCAATTTGAAACAAAACATCATGTTTGGATCTAGGTTTGTGTTCATATTCTTGTATGTGTTTTCTCTTTTCTTTGTATAATAATAAAATATTTAAAATTAAAATAATATTACATCATTTTCGTATATGATATTTGGAATATATTATGTTGATACTTTGACATTTAACTACTTGCAATTGGTATTTTGGTACTTTAATATCTTATATTGGCTTTATAATTGTATTAAATGAATGTAAACAAAATTTGAAGTTCAAAATTTGAATCGTATCAAAACAAAGAAATAATATCAGTATTGAAAAATCGAAAAAATACTCGTCGAATACATTTGGCCGAAATGGGTCCCGACCCAAAACATGACCGATAATATAAATGGTCAAAATGGGTTTACATGTAATTGACACGAACACAGTAACAAGAACTCATCGCAAATTGTCAGTATTAGTTAGCATACCCTTTTTTATTACAGATTGAAATTTATCATCCTTTTTTGACTTAAAAAATTAGACATTACCTTTATTGACAAATTTGGACAATCTTAACCTGCTGACTAAACGCTCAGCAGGTCATTCAGGTCACCATACCCTTTTTTGTACGATTCCAATATCAATACTACAAATATCAAAGTTTATTAAGTAAGTTTTTTGATCGTAATATATAGCAGGGCAAATTGCCGAGAAAGGTAACATAAATATTGAAATTTGTCAATAAAGATAATGTCAAATTTTTTGGGCCAACAAAGGAGTCTAAATTTTAATTTCTATAGAATTTATATATTTTGTATGGCTTGACATAAAGTGTAACATTCGAAAACCCGGCTTAGTCGTGGGCTGGCCAATGGTAAGTCAAAGTGTGTTGGTTATGCGTATTTAAGATTAATTACGAGATTAAATGGATAATTGGTATCGTATGAATTTATGATTGAATAAGATTGAGTTTGATACGAGGGTTGTAGAAAATACCCCGATTGTGTGTTAAGTTAATTGGTTGAGAAAGACTAGTTGTTTGAAAGTATTTAGAAAAGATAAATGGTACCACATTAGTTAAATAATTAAATGGGTATTTATATGTATATATAAATATGCTGGATACAATAAAAGTTAAGCATGTATGTATGTATGTATGTATGTTGTGTATGTGTAGACATGAGTAAGCATGGTGTGTTGACAACACCTGCTTGTTGTATTTGAATTTAGAAGAGTACACGTGTGTGTGGATATATACTTGGACTCTTTTCATTTGAAGTATTGGCTGGTGAAAGTGTGTGTGTGTGTGTGTTTCTTTGAGAGGAAGAAAGAAAGAAGAAATAGAAACTTGATGTAACACCCAAGGTTCGAAAATCCTTATATTTAATAATTAAATAGGAAGTGATATAATTGCGTTATAAATTACCGTTGTAAGATTAGATGTGTTTTTTAAACTAGAGGGGTTAAAACAGCCAAAATATAAGTATTACAAGTCTAGGGACCAAATTGTTATTTGTCCATACTTATATATATATATATATATATATATATATATATATATATATATATATATATATATATATATATATGATCAACTTTAACTTCTTGAGTCAAAGTATCACAAATTCTAAAAGACACAGCAACTCTATTGTTCTCTAGTGAATTTAAGAACCAAAAACGCAGCTACAAACTTCAGTTCCATAACATCTAGCTCAACCTTGCTTGTTAAGGTATGATTAAACTCTTGTTGTTGAGGTTTTGTGGGTTTAAATGCATGATTCTATGGTGAATCATGTTAGAAGTGTTTATAGATCATTAGATTATGTTTCTGTATCATAAGGGGTGTAGGAAAACACTCCTAGCATGTTTTCCTTGAGTTTTTACGAATTTATAGCGAAAATCCGACACTTTTTGGATGAACTGTCGGAATGTCTGTTAGATACACGGCTCGTGTAGTATGAACTTGCGGATTTTGAAACTGTCGGATTGTCAAAGGCGGTCACAAGGCCATGTAGGGTTACATGGTTGTGTAGAACATGAGGTACATGACCCGTGTACTGAACACGGCCCATGTAGTATAACAAGATGACATTGGCCATGTAGCCATCATAGGTCGTGTAGTATGAGGGACACGGCCCATGTAGGCCTTACTTCAGATCAGTATTCAAGTGTTGTAACACTTTATCATATTATTCATATAGGACGGTGATTGAATTACTTGTCTGAGTTATCATTACCTGTGGATCATTACATATCATAAATATCATAAGGTGAGTCTTCTAGACTATTAATCATATCTGCAGCATGTATGCTATCATAATAGATTATAACATGTAATGTTATTCATATGTGTATATATACCGAACTGCTATGTGCAGTAAGGTTCAAAGGTGATACAATACTGTTACAAAGGTGGCTGCCCTAGGTCTAGAACCAGTGGTCAGCAATGATTATCTGACATACGTGTATTATCTTTATATGATTCTATAAGTGTGTTTATATGTTATTAGTTTGAATACTCATTAAGCTCTCGTAGATTATCAGATACTGCTTTTTAATCTTTTGCAGGACGCGGCAAGGATAAGGGCAAGGCTCCTGTTTGACTACTTTTTGGGTTAATCTTTTGAAACAAATTTTAACGCCCAGTTCTGTAAATGTTTAACTTTTAAAGTACACTAAGTATGTACTCTTGTATATATATCTTTTGGTAGTACCCTGGTTTTGTAGTAAAATGCTTCCGCGTACGTTTTAAACTAAATGTTTATTTTACTTAATGAATTTTATGTACCATTGTGGTTATTTTAAAATTTGGGGCGTTACAACTTGGTATCAGAGCCACTGTTTGAGAGATCTGGATTGTGTGAAGCACAGTCTGGACTTGAACCATGGTTTTGAAAATTTTTGTCAAACTGGAGACTTGCTACTTGCAGCTTAATGAGTATACTAACAATTGTTATCTATTATGTGTGTTACGTGAGGATTATACATGAATACTTGAGTAGTTAAAGGTTGATATGTTATATGCAGAATCCTTATGAACTATATGATTATGCTATATTACATAGATGATACTTGGTCTAAGCCTGTGAGTTGAGACTTTTTGTGATAAAGTTAAGATCGAATGTGTGTAATGTGTTTAGGATAATATAGGGCCCATATTATTACAGACACATGATACATGTTAAAACTTAATGTAATCATGAAGATTCTTGTGAATCGGGTGAGGGGTACTTGTAAGAAGATAGTATACCTGAGAATATAATTATAACTAGAATGCCTTAGTATGCTCAGAAATACTTTGAAATAAGAGATAAGGTATACTGAATTGATAGATGCATGTTATTGTTAGAGGATGGTGTGATAGAGCTACCTATTTACCTTAACGCTTTATCTATACTATCAGGATGGTTAATACAAGAGGATCTCGCGCAGCAAATAGGCCTGAGGGTGGTCAGTCGTAGACCCAAAGGTGTAGAAACCAGTGTTACTGGTGAACAGGTTCCTGTTAGAGCCCAACCAAATGTGAATGAGAAGGTGGTAGAACCTACAATACAAGAGATTGTTGCCCGGGAGATTGGCAAGGCGTTGGAACAAAGTATTCCTTTTATTGTTACACAAGTAGTAGAGCAGATGAAGGATCAGAATCAAGCTATGATCAGACAAGAACTAGCAACAAGGTTTGCTGCGGGTGGTGAAGGGTTTAATCCTCAACCACAAGTCATTATTCGTGATGCTCCAAAGGTGTGTTCATTCAGAGATTTTTCAGCATGTCAACCCCCGTTGTTCCATGGGTCTACGGATCCGGTTATAAGTCACAGGTGGATCTCTGAAATAGAGGGTGCATTCCATACATGTTCTTGTGCACCTGAGTTTAAAGTAAGGTACGCAACCAATCAGATGCGCAGTGCGGCAAAGGATTGATGGGATATGGAGATTAAACAGAGGGGTTATGCCGGGATTGAAGCTATGACCTGGGAGGAGTTCAAGGAGTTGGTTAGCGAACAGTTTGTTCCTCAATCCGAGATAAATAGGATTGTGGATGAATTTCATAGGTTGAAACAGACGACAGAGACGGTTCCTGAGATCAATGCAAAATTCTTGGAACAAGCACGTTTTTGTCCAGATTATGTGGCGAATGAGAAAATGAAGATGTACCGGTACATGATGGTACTCTAACCTAATATCCGAGAATTTATTGACGCCAGCAAACATCAGACAGTAAAGTCTATGATGGATGCAGCCAGAGCGAGGGAGTTAGAGTTGGAGAGGCAAGACAAAGAGAAGAAATCTGTAGAGAAAACTGCACCAGTGTATAAGAAACAGAAGATTAAGCAGTCTGAGAAGAAAGGAATGCAGAAAACCTACCCTATTTGCCCGACTTGCAAGAAACATCACTTGGGAGAATGCCGGTTTGGTCCTCCCACGTGTTACAAATGTGGGACATCGGGTCACGCAGGGAAAGATTGTAGAACCCCACTGCGTGTGTGTTTCAACTGTTACCAGCCGGGCCATCAGAAGTCAGAGTACCCGAAGTTATCTTCAAATGCACCGTCTGCAGGATTCAAACCTACTCCAGCCTTACCTCCACCACGAAGTTCAGGAACAAAGGAAGTGAAGAAAGAGGATGTCCAGAAACCCAAAGGGAGAGCTTTTCAGCTTACAGCTGAGGAAGCTAAAACCGAACCTAATGTAGTTACGGGTACATATCTTGTCAACAATTTGCCTGCTCTTGTGCTATTTGATTCTGGTGCCAGTAAATCCTTCGTATCTGTTTCTTTCTGCTAGAATTTCAGTCATTTATGTGAAAAGCTAGATTCTCCTCTTGAAGTTGAAATAGCTGATGAAAAATCTGTAATTGTATCAGATGTGTATAAACATAATGTGCTAGAAATAGATACAGTTAGATTTCCTATAGAACTTATACCCATGACTATGAGAGAATTCCAAGTAGTAGTTGGAATGGATTGGTTAGGCTGTAACCAGGCTACCATTATGTGTGAGCAAAAAGTGATATGAGTTCGTACCCCAAGTGGGGAAGAACTATCTATATGTGGTGATAATAAAAAGGGAAAGTCATATGTGTGTTCGGTGTCAAAAGCTCGAAAATATTTGCAGCATGGGTATACAGCTTTCTTAGCTCATGTGATAGATACAAAGTTAGAAAAGAGACAAGCGAGTCTTGAGGATGTGAAAACAGTATGTGAGTATCCTGATGTCTTTCCTGAAGACTTACCTGGGATACCGCCAGATAGACAGGTTGAATTCAGAATCGATTTAGTACCGGGAGCTTCGCTAGTTGCAAGGGCTCCGTACAGACTTGCTCCACCGGATGCAGGAATTAATGAAGCAACTTCAGGAACTGCTAGACAAAGGGTTTATTAGACCCAATACTTCACCCTGGGGTGCTCCAATTCTATTCGTCAAAAAGAAGGATGGTACTTTTCGTATGTGCATCGATTACCGTGAACTTAATAAAGTGACCATCAAGAACAAATATCCTTTACCCAAAATAGATGACTTGTTTGATCAGTTACAAGGAGCATCGTGGTTCTCAAAAATTGACTTAAGGTTGGGGTATCATCAGTTAAAGATGAAGAAAGAAGATATTCCTAAAACCGCGTTCAGAACTCGATACGGGCATTTTGAGTTTGTGGTGATGCCGTTTGGTCTTACGAATGCACCAGCAGCATTTATGGATCTGATGAACAGAGTTTGTAGACCAATGTTAGACAAATCAGTGATTGTGTTTATTGCCGATATCCTTATTTATTCAAAGAATCCGGTGGATCATGAGAAACATCTCAAGGAAGTTTTGGAAACTTTGAGGAGAGAACGGTTATATGCCAAATTCTCTAAATGTGAATTTTGGATTCAAGAAGTACAGTTTCTGGGTCACCTGATTAATCAAAGTGGATCCTGCAAAGGTAGATGCTGTGATGAAGTGGGAACCACCAAAGAACCCTACAAAAATTCGAAGTTTTCTAGGATTGGCAGGTTATTATAGGAGGTTCATTCAGAACTTTTCAAAAACTGCTGTTCCTTTGACTTAACTGACGAAAAAGAATGCTGAATTTGTGTGGGGAAGTGAGCAACAGTCTGCTTTCTCAACTCTCAAAAAGAAGTTGTGTGAGGCACCAGTTATTGCATTACCTGAAGGGGTTGAAGATATGGTGGTATTTTGTGATGCTTCATATCGTGGATTGGGTTGTGTTTTGATGCAGAAAGGTAGAGTTATTACTTATGCTTCACGGCAGTTGAAGCCACATGAAAGTAACTACCCAACCCATGACTTGGAGTTGGCAGCAGTGGTATTTGCCCTTAAGATTTGGAGACACTATCTGTATGGTGTGAGATTTGCTATTTACACTGATCATGAAAGTTTAAAGTATTTCAAGGATCAGAAGAATCTCAACATGAGGCAGAGGCGTTGGTTGGAATTATTAAAAGATTATGATTGTGATATTCTTTACCATCCAGGAAAAGCAAATGTGGTAGCTGACGCTTTAAGCAGAAAGTCAGGAACAGTTCTAGTGAAGAATCAAACTTTAGAGATGATTGTTACTACGCCTATTATTGATGTGATACGAACGGCTCAGCTTGAAGCAATCAAAGATAAGAATCATAACTCTGAGCGAATAAAAGGGCATGTGACCTATCTTACTAAAGACAGTCATGATATTTGGACCCGTTATGGTCGTATTTGGGTACCGATTTATGGTGACACACGTCAGATACTTCTTGGTGAAGCTCATAAATCCAAGTTTTCTATTCATCCAGGAGCTACAAAAATGTATAAGGATCTAAAAGTTGATTATTGGTGGCCAGGCATGAAACGTGATGTAGCAAAGTATGTGGAAAAGTGCCTTACGTGCTTACAAGTGAAAGCTGAACACCAGAAACCTCACGGGAAGTTGCAGCCTTTAGAAATTCTAGTTTGGAAATGGGAAAACATTACAATGGACCTGATTACCAAATTACCCAAAACCCCACGTGGTTATGATGCAATATGGGTTATTGTAGACAGGTTAACTAAAAGTGCTCATTTTATTCCCATCAAGGAGACTTATCATTCAGAAAGACTGGCAGACATATATGTGAAAGAGATTGTGACTCGTCATGGCGTGCCAGTTTCTATTGTATCAGACAGAGACACAAGATTTACTTCTAGAATCTGGAGTAAGTTTCATGAAGATCTCGGAACTAGACTACATCTCAGCACAACATATCATCCTCAGACTGATGGTCAGAGTGAAAGAACTATTCAAACCTTAGAGGACATGCTGCGGGCATGTGTTATAGATTTTGGAGGAAGCTGGGATTCTTATTTACCCTTAGCAGAGTTTTCATACAATAACAGTTATCATTCCAGCATTAGGATGCCACCGTATGAAATGCTATATGGTAGGAAGTGCAGAACTCCGGTATGCTGGAGTGAAGTGGGTCAGAAAGAATTGGGTAGCACAGAAGTAGTACAGCGAACCACTGAACAGATACAACTTATCAGAGATAAATTGCTTACTGCCCAAAGTAGACAAAAGAGTTATGCAGATAAACGTAGACCACCTCTTGAGTTTCAGGTGGGAGATAATGTGTTGTTAAAAGTGTCGCTGTGGAAAGGCGTAATCAGATTCAGAAAGAGAGGGAAACTCGGTCCAAGGTTTATTGGACCGTTCAAAATTATTGCTCGTGTGGGAAAGGTTGCTTACAGATTAGAATTACCAGAAGAATTGTCTCAGATTCATAACACCTTCCATGTTTCACACCTCAGAAAATGTCTAGCAGATGAGTCTGCAATTGTACCGTTGGAAGATGTTACTATTGATGCTAAACTGAACTATGTAGAGCAACCTATAGCTATATTGGAGAGAAAGATCAAGACCCTACGTAATAAACAGATTGGACTGGTTAAAGTTGAATGGAAACACAAAAAGGGCTCAGACTTTACATGGGAGCCTGAATAGGAGATGATGCAGAACTATCCAGAACTCTTCAACAGCTGATTTCGAGGACGAAATCATTTCAAGTGGGGAAGAGTTGTAACACCCAAGGTTCGAAAATCCTTATATTTAATAATTAAATAGGAAGTGATATAATTGCGTTATAAATTACCGTTGTAAGATTAGATGTGCTTTTTAAAGTAGAGGGGTTAAAACCGCCAAAATATAAGTATTACAAGTCTAGGGACCAAATTGTTATTTGTCCATACTTATATATATATATATATATATATATGATCAACTTTGACTTCTTGAGTCAAAGTATCACAAATTCTAAAAGACACAGCAACTCTATTGTTCTCTAGTGAATTTAAGAACCAAAAACACAGCTACAAACTTCAGTTCCATAGCATCTAGCTCAACCTTGCTTGTTAAGGTATGATTAAACTCTTGTTGTTGAGGTTTTGTGGGTTTAAATGCATGATTCTATGGTGAATCATGCTAGAAGTGTTTATAGATCATTAGATTATGTTTCTTTATCATAAGGGGTGTTGGAAAACACTCCTAGCATGTTTTCCTTGAGTTTTTACAAATTTATAGTGAAAATCCGACACTCTTTGGATGAACTGTCGGAATGTCTGTTAGATACACGGCCCGTGTAGAGGTATACGGCCCGTGTAGTATGAACTTGCGGATTTTGAAATTGTCGGATTATCAAAGGCTGGTCACAAGGCCATGTAGGGTTACATGGTCGTGTAGAACATGAGGTACACAGACTGTGTACTGAACACCGCCTGTGTAGTATAACAAGATGACACTGGCCATGTAGCCAGCATAGGTCGTGTAGTATGAGGGACACGGCCCGTGTAGGCCCTACTTCAGATCAGTATTCAAGTGTTGTAACACTTTATCATATTATTCATATAGGACGGTGATTAAATTACTTGTCTGAGTTATCATTACATGTGGATCATTACATATCATAAATATCATAAGGTGAGTCTTCTAGACTATTAATCATATCTGCAGCATGTATGCTATCATAATAGATTATAACATGTAATGTTATTCATATGTGTATATATACTGAACTGCTATGTGTAGTAAGGTTCAAAGGTGATACAGTACTGTTACAAAGGTGGCTGCCCTGGGTCTAGAACCAGTGGTTAGCAATGATTATCTGACATACGTGTATTATCTTTATATGATTCTATAAGTGTGTTTATATGTTATTAGTTTGGAATACTCACTAAGCTCTCGTAGCTTATCAAATATTGCTTTTTAATCTTTTGCAGGACGCGGCAAGGATAAGGGCAAGGCTCCTGTTTGACTACTTTTTGGGTTAATCTTTTGAAACAAATTTTAACGCCCAGTTCTGTAAATGTTTAACTTTTAAATTATACTAAGTATGTACTCTTGTATATATATCTTTTGGCAGTACCCTGGTTTTGTAGTAAAATGCTTCCGTTTACATTTTAAACTAAATGTTTATTTTACTTAATGAATTTTATGTACCATTGTGGTTATTTTAAAATTTGGGGCGTTACACTTGAATTTGGAAAAGTGAAGATTGGTGATTGATAAATCAAGATAAACTAAGTATGTGTTTCTTGTTGTTTCTTTATATGATTCATGTTAATTTTAAGAGGAGTTTGCATGATACAAGCTTGAACACCATTAATGGGTTTATGAAGAAATTTGATGAAATGGGTTTTGTTAGTTTGTTGTTTTTAATTGTTTAAAAGTGTTTATGATGTGTTAGACGTGTTTTGATTTGAGAAATAAGATGTTGGTTATGGATTTTTGTAAATTAAGTCGGCTAGAAACGCTAAATTGTATAATGCCATACAAAGTATTGTATTGATGATTTACCAAGAGATTAAACATGATAGATTTCGTGGAAATATGACGTGATTGTGTATGAATCAAGGCAGGATATCAGAGATTTATGAATTTTTGAGACAATTAGAAATATTAGAGTGGTAATGATGACAAGTCACGATGGAGTTTATATTTAATTCTACTTTATATGAAGGAATCTGGATATATTACGTGTGATTGATGATTCTTCGATAAGAAACGCCGATATTTTGCCACTAGTGGAACGACATCATTTGGGTGGAATTGTAAATTGATGAAGTGATTTAAAGGTATGATATTTTATACTTAGAGATTTCTGATGGGAATTAAAAGAATTGATTAAGTTTCTAGATGAGTTTACGATAAGAATTGAAACGTGAGATGAGTAATACGACTGAATTCTTATTAGATAGTTGAGTGGAACGAGTTATACAGACATTTGAGAATAGATTGCGGTTATGTTTGATGGATTCTGATGACTTGTGAGATTCATAATCAAAATGATTGGATTGGCGTGATGCGATTTCTATCAAGTGGATGTTAAAGTATTAGTTGTGAATAGATATGTGAATATCATGTTAGTTTTTTGACATGTTAAATTGGAAGTAAGAAGGAAGTGATATGTGAATATTTTATATGCCATACAATGAATGAAAGATATGTGGAATTTGATAATTGAGATAAACAGATTGATGAAAACAAGTATTTGAGATATGTTCTGATATTGCCTAAATGTGTAAGTTGTGAAAGAGAATGGTTGAAAGATAGATTTACCAAACTTTATGAGCTATATGTTAAGTTGAAGAAGAGATTAGAAAGAAGAATTGTTGAACTCTGAAATGAATATAGAGAGTTAATACTCCCGTTTGATGTGTGCAATAAGATTCCGAGGACGGAATCCTCTAAAGGAGGGAAAATTTGTAACATTCGAAAACCCGGCCTAGACGTGGGCGGGCCAATGGTAAGTCAAAGTGTGTTGGTTATGCGTATTTAAGATTAATTACGAGATTAAATGGATAATTGGTATCATATGAATTTATGATTGAATAAGATTGAGTTTAATACAAGTGTTTGTCCCAAAGAGGGTAAACAAGCAACCGATATAGTGTAGAAGGGGGGGTTGAATGCACTCAATTAATAATAAAAATATTCCACAAGAATATATTCAATAATCAATCAAGATATTACAATATCACTCTCTAATCAAATCAACCGAATGATTTGATGTTACACTGATTATAAATTCAACTCTCTCTAAACACTCTTGTATCACAAACTAATTGATGATCGAACTTCTTATTAACACTGATTAACAAGAACTCTGGAAACCTTTCTTGAACTTCGAACACACAAAGTTATCTTAATACACGCGTATCAAGTATGATGAACACGTACGTCTTGCAACTTATGCAGAACCTTCTGGTATTCTCTCTCTGTTTAAAACCCATAAGAAGGTTTATATTTATACTTGATTTACCTATGAATAAATCGCGATTTAAAGATGGAACTTATCTTTTCTTTAAACCCGTAACAAACTCCTTAATTAGAACATATCTAGTTATCTTCAATTGAGATCTCTATCCAACTAATAGCTAGTTTAAATTAGGTTCAGATATCCTAATTTGAATGTCGTAGATATCGAGAATTTATAAAAGAATTTAAACTTACTTAAATTCTTGCACTGACTTCTGTCGCTGAGCTGACCTACTCAGTCTTGACATCATCAAGCTGAGTTCTTGAATCTTCAAATCTTCAAATCTTCAAGTCTTTATTCTTGAAACCTATCTCAGCTTCGAAGTCACAAAGCAATCTAGTACTTACATAGAAAATTTTATATCTGTTTGTGCGCTGACTACTCAGCCTAAGCTGACTAGTCAGTTGACACCAGACTTACAAAATTCCTATCATTCATACATAGCTATGGTTTGTCTCATCAAATCTAACTTTTCTAAACATGGGACTAACAATCTCCCCCTATTTGATGATGACAAAACATTGAATCAAACTAAGCATAGGTTAAAGAATTATGTTAAACAACTATGGAACTGACCAAAGTTAGTTTTGAAATGAGAATTGAACTGATCTATACTTGTTCACTTATGTCTTGAACTTACAAGATTTACTATGCTACAAACCCTTTTATAAGGCTTATATTCTAAGTATTTGAACATACAACTACTTAGTTACTAAACTTATCAGATTATACTTGAACATATCAATTCTCAGCTTGAACTTACAAAGTTGTTTATTTGAACACACCAAACATAATATTGAGCATATCAAACAGTTGAACATATCAAACTTAAATTTTCATTTATGAACATATCATTTACATTTTTGCTTGATCATTATGATCAACTTATGCACACTTAGTGCTTACAAAATCATAGAACTAATCTATTTATAGATCTTCTTCTAATTCTAACCATTCATTTGATAGTTTGAGTTCCCATACTGCTGCTTCTTTAATAGCACTGATAAGAGTTTCTTCACCATCTTGATATTCCTTCATTTCATCTCTTCTTGATCTGATTGCTCTGAGTTGATATTTGAATGGTGAATTCTGACTTGAGTCATCACATAGAATTCTCAAATACAGAATCTGCTCCAGGCTAGCCAAATGTATACTGGCTTCCTCCAAGAAACACTGATTTCCTTCAATGTCTTTGTACATGAAGCCTGATAGGGGTTGATCAATATATGTATTTTCTTTGAACTCAACACCCTTGGGAACTTGTAAGCTGAGAACACTGTTTTTCCTTTGCCTAGATGCTCTTTCTCTTGAAGCTCTATTTCGATTTAGGAAGACATCAAATTCTGCTGTAGGAATTTCTCCAAGTTGATCAATTCTAAGAAAAAATTTCTTAAGCTCTTGGATGACCTCTTGTTTGATCTGGCTTTTGT
Organism: Dittrichia graveolens; assembly: GCA_038502395.1. Classification (NCBI taxonomy): domain Eukaryota; kingdom Viridiplantae; phylum Streptophyta; class Magnoliopsida; order Asterales; family Asteraceae; genus Dittrichia; species Dittrichia graveolens. The sequence continues at coordinate 31,430,750 of JARJIL010000009.1, forward strand.
TCATTCTTTTTACATTCAAGGCCAATGTCTTCCATTCAGAAAAACCCAACTTATACAATCTTCTCATGTCTAGTCCCACCTTAGCTTTGTTTTCCGACACAAAGTTGATTATTACCAACTCCCCTTTTTTGCTCAATTTTAGTCTTTCAATTGTATGACCAAAATATTTCCTTTTGTAGCAGTATCTTAACTCATCATCAGTATATGGAATTGGTTCAGCTCTTGGTCCTGAATACTCAGCCTCTGCTTCAGCTAGAGAAGCATCAGCTTTGGCTTGTTCTCTTACTATTTCAGCTTCTTCTTCTTCTTGTGCCTTTAACTCTTCCACAGTCATTCCTAATTCCTTAGCCATGTCGGCTATCATTTGCTCAGCTAGAGCAAGTTTAGCCTTTTCTACTGCATCAAGTTCATCTTCTGAGTCAGTCTCAGAATCAGGTTTTGCAGGCTCAGTTTGTTTCTTTGGCTCTTCTATTATCATCTTCCTCCTCTTAGCTGGAGACCTTGCATTTGTTCTTTTCTTTCTCTTTCCAGTCTCAATTTCCTTGCCTTTCCCTTTATCCATTTGTGAAGCTGGAACATACTCAACTTCTCCAATTTTTGGCAATTCATCTTGTAACACTTGAAGAGGTTCAGCTTGAGGAATCACAGCATGTGGAATGTCTGGTTGAGTTGACTAGACTAAAGGAGATGTAATGGATTGGATTTTTGTAACCTTTTGAGCTTTTGAAACTGCTCCTTGACCTTGTTGAGGAGGTTGATCTACAGTACTCATGAACTGATCATGAGCTTCTTCTTCAATGTTTACTTCTTCTGTATGCTCCCCCTCAACTACATTATCATTTTTCTTTGATTCTTCCTCCCCTTTTTTGTCATCATCACCAGGGGAGGATCTTAATGTATACACAAAACTCTCTAAGTTGGCCACAGAGTTTGAAAGATCATTTAGCTTGCGCATCAACTTGGCTTTATCCCTCTTTCTCTTCTTGTGCAGAAGCTCAAACTGATTTTGTAAATATTGCATAAAGCGGGCATCAGTGGCCATCAGCTTGGGCTCCTCCGGTCTTTGTTTAATCTCAAAGTCCTCCTGGCCGGTGGAAGAATGAATTTCCACTGTAGGAGAGGCTCGTGAGTATACCTCATGAGGTAAGAATGTGGGCCCCATATCCAAAGGTTGGTGCTGTCCTATGGAATCAAGGGGGCCAGATTGTAGACCCTGTAAACCTTCCTGGTTTCTGGAAGGATCATTGACAGGTCGTGCTAGGGTGTGTGAGAAGAGAAGAGAAGAAGAATGACCAAGGTCATGTAGTTTGGATGTAGGGTGGGCTAGGCTAAGTGGTGAGGAGGGGGTTAGTTGATCCTGGGGAGTGATCAATTGTTCAATGTGACCTTCATAGGTCTGTGAAGGCACATAAATAGGCTTTCCCATGGCTCTAGTAGGTATGGGCTGAGTAGACACCATACCTGGTAAAGGCTGAATGGGTGAAGTGAGCCTTGAGGTTGGCACCTTAAGAGAAGGTGTCTCCCCCTCAGCTCCTGCCGGTGGAGGTGTCAGTATGACATCTGCTCCAGTGGTCTTTTGAGAAGTAGAACCACTTTTGGCGGTTTTTCGTTTATATGTGTGGGGAATTACCTTCGTAGCAGTGGGCTGACCAAGTTAGGCTGTGGAGTGGAGGATAGATGGAGATGGATGTGGTGGGGGAGAGGGGTTAGACCGAGTTGGGCTTTACTCGGTCTCATCTCCGTGTTTAGGTGATGGAGAGATACGAGAGAAAGAAGGAGAGCAGGGAAGAGAAGTTATACCTACCGTACCTATCAGTGGAGACTCTGAGCTAGGAAAGATACTCTCTTGCTCAGATCTGGAGGTGGAGGAAATCCTTTGGATATGCGATCTGAGCTGAGTCCTTGGAGGTTCAGCTTGGGAGGACTTAGCCTCAGAATCATTAGCCCCTTCTACTTCCTCCTCAGCATTGTCATCCTCCTCAGCTTCACTTGACTCAGGATTCGGAAGCTGTGCAAACATCCTCATGTAACACCGCTTCCAAAAACAGTTACTTTTAGTGATAATTCAAATTTAGCAGCAGACATTTTTCTTTTTTTAAAAGTAACAACTGTTATTTACATCGTCATATTTTCAAACAACACCGGTGTTACCTATTACAGGAACCGACCATAGTATCAAGTTACATTACATCATAATAAAATCAAGTATTCCACCCACAAAGGCTATGTACATCAAAAGTCACCCGCCGCACATGACTTCTAGTCTTTACCTGAAAAGGGAAATCATAGCACCATTAGCTAACACTTAGCTAGTGAGTACATACAATCATAAGCATCAATACAATAAGTCATGCATCATACATATCATACATAAACAATCATCGCTAGCTTAGCACATAGCGGTGTGCTGACAAGATCAGTAAGAGTTGTGTCTTGCAGGGTAATCAATCCCGCTCAACAACTCAGACTCGGGTATCAAACACGACCGACCGCGCTGGTGGGGGAGCGTAAAGCAGTCCACCAAACATCGTTCACAGAGCCAAAGGCTCCGCAGGTAATCCAGCTACAACCGGTTGATCACCACTCACGTTAAGGCACGGCGGTTCTGCAGAACCTAGGATCCAGGATGCCTCCTGAATCACCGTGAAATCCCGAAGTACTCATGGGATCCAGTTACAACCGACTGACCTTAACCATGCTTTAGATAGTCTGCAGACAGTGCACATACACATACATACATATGATCCCACAGGGATCCATCATCTTACATATAACATCTTTCACGTAGTCATTCATGCATAGCATCAGGTACTAACTAAGTGGTTCCAGTCTGGACCCACTGGCATGCACCTAATACACATCATAACATCACTTAAGTAACATACTTACCTCATTGAGCATACCTGCAAAAACAAGTTAGACACACATACTACATTCACATAGTCATCTAACATGCAAGCCTTACTCTACTGAGTCTCATGAAAGCAGGTACTCACCTGAGTAGCTTAGAATCAACAGATATTTTGTTCTGACTTTGCTAACACAAGTTCACCTAGAATATCATTACTTATATCAATCACCTATACAAGCATACAAACAATCATAGAACTTAACTTATGGACTTACCACAAATCCGCCAAAACTGTCGAATTTGGGAAAATCCGATAGTCCATGCAGATTTGGGAAAATCCGACACCCACACATGAAATCCGACACTCACCTATCAGATTCCAACACTTGGAAATTCAACCATGTATGCGGAATCCAACACTTACGGATTCCAATACATAGAAGGAAATCTGACACTTCCATGCGGAATCTGACACTTAGGAAATCCGACAACTTGTGGATTCCAACACTTGGGAATCCAACATGCATATGGAATCCGACACTTGCGGATTCCGACACAGTGAAATCCGAAACATCCGAAATCCATGACATGTGGAAATCCAATACTTCCATCGGATTCCGACACTTTGCGGATTTCATCAATCATCCGGATTTCAACATAACAGCGGATTCCGACATCTTCAAGGTCTCGGAATCCGACACATTCTTAGCCTGAAATTCCGACACTTTCATTCATCATTCTAACAACTTCAAATCTGTTGGTTTTAAACCCAAAACATATCAGAACATCATGTTCTTCCCTCATAACCTTCTTAAACACACAAAAATCATATAAGAACAACAAATATGCCAATCCCACTTTCAAGTAGGCTTTTGCATGTTCTTCATGGGTGTCCGCATATGATCTTGTGTTTATAGCATATATACAACCTTTAAACTTACTTGAATCTATATCACTAACCTTCTGAAATCCAACAACAACTGCTTTCTTCTTCTTCTTTGAAATCCGAGAGCCAAGAGAGAGATAGAGAGAAGTGTGGTTTCTTTGTTTGCCACATATATATATATATATATAATTACTTATTCCAGAGGTGGTTGCCTCTGGATTGCTTTGCAAATGGTTTTCCTCCTTAATTATATATAATTAATACACACATATAATTAACATACATATACATTCAACATACTTATGTACGTACACACAAATACACATAAACACACATTCATTCAGTTAAACTTAACAAATACATACAAATAAACACTCCCTAATACATTAACTACGTACACTTACGTACAATTTACAACTAGGCCCAAGTTGAGTATGTTACAAATCTAACCCCTTAAAAGGATTCCGTCCTCAGAATCCGCTCAGTGATAAACAGGTGAGGGTACCTTGTCTTCATCTCGTCCTCAACCTCCCAAGTCAGGTTTGGACCTAAGTTGTGCTTCCACTTCACAATGACTAGCTTGATCATCTTCTTGTGCAACTTATTGACCTTCGTGTCAAGAATCCCAACAGGTTCTTCAACTAGTCGCTTGGAAGATTCAACCTTCAAATTTTGTAGTGGAATGATCTGCTTCTCTTCAACGTGGCACTTGCGTAAGTAGCACACGTTAAAGGTGTCGTGGATTCCAGCTAGCTCAGGCGGCAGCTCTAGAGTCACCGTCTTATCATTTACCTTACGTACAATTCTGAATGGGCCAATGAAACGGACTTAGCTTCCCCTTGCGCCCAAAATGAATGACGCCCTTCCAAGGAGAAACCTTCAAGAACACGCGATCACCAACTTCAAATGTAGTGGGGCGATGCTTAGGATCCGCATACATCTTCTGTCGGTCCTGAGCTGCTTTCAGCTTTTCAAGAGCCACATTCACTTTATCGGAAGTTATCTCGACAATTTCAGGTCCAGTGAATTGCTTCTCACCAGGTTCAACCAACAGGTCGGAGTGCGACATCGTCTTCGTAAAGCATCTCGTATGGTGGCATTCCAATGCTGGAATGATATGAATTGTTATAAGCAAATTCAATCAATGGGAGATGAGAATCCCATGATCCACCAAAGTCGAGTACACACGCACGAAGTATATCTTCCAACGTCTGGATCGTACTTTCAGATTGGCCATCAGTCTGCGGATGATAGGCAGTGCTCAGATGAACATGAGTGCCAAGTTCGCGCTGCAAACTTTGCCCGAAATTCGAGACAAACCGAGCGTCATGATCCAAAAAAATCGAACAAGGAAGACCGTGACGTGACACAATCTCATTGATATTCAACTGAGCTAAACGAGTCAGCGAAGCAAACTCATTTGTAGCCAAGAAATGAGCACTTTTCGTCAACCGGTCTACAATGACCCAGATCATATCGTGCCCTCTGAACATCTTCGGTAGCTTCGTCACGAAATCCATCGTGATATTATCCTATTTCCACTCTGGAATATCCAATTGGTGCAGATTACCGTACGGTCTCTGGTGTTCCGTCTTCACTTGCGCGCATATCTGACATCTCTCCACAAATGAAGCGATGTCCTTCTTGAGAGCCGGCCACCAGTATAGCATCTTCAGGTCGTGGTACATCTTCATGATTCCCGGATGGACGAACAATTTGGACTTATGGGCTTCTTGTAGAATCAGCTCACGGTTACCTCCAACAGAAGATACCCAAATCCTGGATTGAAAAGTCTTCAACCCAAGATTATCTTCATTAAGCTGATCCTTTAACTTATTCATCATCTCAGCTTTAACATTTTCTTCTTGCAATGCGGTCTGCTGAGCTTCTTTCAACTTAGAGATCAAATATGGCACTATCACGATCCTCATAAACTTAGCTTCTGCTGTCGGTCCTTTACGGCTTAAAGCGTCCGCTACAACATTGGCCTTTCCAGGATGGTAACGGATCTCACAATCGTAGTCTTTTATTAACTCCAACCAACGGTGCTACCGCATGTTGAGTTCTTTTTGGGAAAAGACATACTGTAGACTTTTGTGATCTGTGCAAATCACACACTTCGTGACATAAAGGTAATGCCTCCACAACTTCAATGCAAACACAACAGCAGCAAGTTCCAGATCATGTGTTGGGTATTTCCGTTGATGTGATTTCAACTGCCTAGAAGCGTAGGCAATCACTCTATCACGTTGCATCAGGATGTAACCCAAACCCACGTACGAGGCGTCACAATATACTGTAAAGTCTTCCGAACCCTCAGGCAGAGTAAGGATCGGAGCTTCACATAACAGTCGCTTCAGGGTCTGAAAAGCTTCCTCTTGAGCTTCCGACCAGACAAACGCCACTTCCTTACGATTCAGTTTGGTTAACGGACCCGCAAGCTTCAAGAAATCACGGATAAACCACTGATAGTAGCCAGCCAAGCCAAGGAAACTTTTAATCTCTGAAGGAGTTCGAGGAACCCCCCAATTCATCACAGCTTCCACCTTAGCTGGATCTACCTTGACACCATCTTGACATATAACATGGCCCAGGAAATGAACTTCCTTAAGCCAGAATTCACATTTGGACAACTTCGCGTACAATTGTTCTCGCTTTAGAGTTTGGAGAACCTAACGAAGATGAAGCTCGTGATCAGCTTCCGTCTTCGAGTAAACAAGAATATCGTCAATGAATACGATCACGGATCTATCCAGAAACGGACGACAAACCCAGTTCATTAGATCCATGAAGACGGCAGGGGCATTGGTTAAACCGAATGGCATAACCAGAAATTCGTAATGACCGTAACGAGTTCGGAACGCAGTCTTCGGAATATCTTCTTCATGAACTCGTACTTGATGGTACCCCGTCAGGAGATCAAACTTAGAGAAGCATGTACTCCCTGCAATTGATCGAAAAGATCATCGATTCGAGGAAGTGGATACTTATTCTTTACAGTTCGCTTGTTAAGCTCCCTGTAATCTATACACATACGCATCGTTCCATCCTTCTTCTTCACTAATAACACAGGAGCTCCCCACGGCGAGGAACTCGAACGAATAAAACCTTTGTCTAGCAACTCCTAAATTTGAGTCATAATCTCTCTTATTTCAGAAGGCGCAAGACGATACGGAGAACGAGCCACAGGTGTAGCTCCTAGAATAAGCTCTATCTTGAATTGAACGTCTCTGATTGGAGGCAAACCCGGAAGTTCTTCAGGGAATACCTCAGGGTACTCAGACACCACCCGAATATCATGAACTGGTCGTTTCTCCATTGTAGCATCAATAACGTATGCCAGATAAGAGTTACAACCTTTAGAAATCGACTTCTGAGCTTTAATCATGGAGACAATGGGAATATCAGAATCCCGTCGTTCTCCACGTGCAACAGCATAAGATCCATCAGAAAGAGGGATCTTGATCATCTTTTTGGAACAGATAATCTCAGCATCACGCTTGTTGAGCCAATCCATCCCAATTATGACATCAAAGCCCGCAATAGGCATAATGAAGAAAGAAATAGGGATACTACTCCCGTCAATATAAATCACGGCTATAGGAACTTTCTCTATAACAGAGACTACTTTGCCATCAGCAAGCTCTACTCTGAGCGGCTCAGTTAACGGAACGACAGGTAATTGCAGTCTTCTACGACACGCCACAGATACAAAGGAGTAGGTAGCTCAAGAGTCAAATAAAACACAAGCAGGGATATAGTTTATAAGAAAAGTACCCGTGATGACATCCCCCGCAGCTTTAGCCTCATCCGCAGTCATCTGGAATGCCCTCCCCTTAGCGCGGGGCACATCATCTCTTTTCTGGCCTCTAGAAGAAGAAGACCTCTTGGTTCCAGCACCCTGTCTTTCCGTGCAATCTGTCATCTTGTGCCCAGGCTTGTGGCACCGATAGCATACATATTCTTTGAAACCATACTTGGTACTAGCGTGGCCCTTCTACCCGCACCTCCAACATCACTTGGTGGCACTTGAACACTCACCAGAATGGTAAGTATAACACTGAGTACACCAAGGAGAATCAGGCCTTGGCTTCTTTGAAGAATCAGTTTTTTCACCTGCTGAGGATTGTCCTTTGGAAGGACCCGATTTGTCAGATGGTTGAAACTTTCGCTTTAACCCTCCACCTGCAGATTCGCCCTTGTAGTGGATGCGGTCTCCCTCCATTTGTCGAGCTATTTCAAAAGCCCGATCCAGATTAGCAGTAGCTCGTACGTGAGGGCGAAATTCCAATGGCAGAGTTTCCACAAACCTCCTTATCATAGTGGTCTCATCAGGGATCAGATGGGGAACAAACCTCATTTTATTAGTGAACGAGGTAATGTGTTCTTCTATTGGCGTATCCCCTTTCTAGAGATCAGTGAATTCCCTCTCCATCCGTTCCATATCGTACTCTATGCAATATTTCTTCCATACCTTCTAAGAAAATTGCTCCCAAGAGAGATAGAGAGCACTCAGCACCTCCTTACTAACAGAGGCTTTCACCGTATCCCACGAGAAGATGGCACGGCCTTTTAACATGCGTACTACGTATTTCACGCAATACTCCGGTTCGCATTCACAGGATTCGAATACCTGCTCCATTTCCCGGAGCCACTGTGTAACACCCCAAATTTCCAAAATTTGAAATATTAAGATCAAACACATATAAGTGTTCGCATTTGAAAGTTTGACATAAAAGCAGAAGCAATACTTGTTTGAAATCCTGATGTATCAATAGATACACACATAAATACTATCACAAGTTTGGTACCAAAAGCTTGATGTTTACAAACCAGGCGTTAATTTCAAAGAGTTTATCAAAAAGTAGTCAAACCGAAGCTTTACCCTTGTCTTTGTTAAAACCTGCAAAACATTTTAAAAATAGTATCTGATAAGCTACGAGAGCTTAGTGAGTAAACCAGACTAAACATCATACAAACACACGTATAAGATCATATGAAGATAATACACGTATGTCTGGCAATCAATGCTAGACTCTGGTTCTAGACCCAGGGCAGCAACATAGGTCACGGTATTGTACCATAATTGAGCCTTACTGAACATAGGAGTAAGCACCCCACTTCTGAGACTTACTACACAAAGCAGCAAGATTATACACACATATGAATAACATTACATGTCAGTAATCTGATATAATAGCATACATGCTGCAGATATGAAGAGTAGTCTAGAAGACTCACCTTATAATCAATAATGTTGTATATCAGTCCATAAATGATAGTAATCTAGTGAACACGCCAAATGACAAGTCTCTACATGAAGTAATACCAAATAAATATCAAACATATGTTACTGCTAATCTTAAGAACTGAACATAGCTCTAGGCACACCCAGATTGTGCCGTGGTCTCAAGGCACAATCTGGGCCTTTCTAGAACAGGGCACGCCTGTACCCTTTTGGGTCACGCCTGTGCCTTGCAGGTACGCCCTGAGGTACGGTTGGATCATGAGGGGTACGCCCGTGCCCTTCAACTAGTAGCAGCAGCTTTGCCGACTTACATGCTGTCTTCGGCCAAAACACCTCCAAAACTCAATTTTAATACATGAAAACGCTACTGGGATGTTTTCCTACATCCCAAACAACTTCTAAACCAGTAATAACAACATTAACATGCTCAAATCTTTGATTCACCATTGAATCTTCTTAAAACCCATAAACCTTCAAGAAAAGTGGCTTAGATCTTACCTCAAGCTTGTATGTGTGTTAGATCCAGCTGTTATTGATTGTACCTCCTGTTCTTGATCAAAATCCACAAAGAAAAACCTGCTGGAGCTTATGTACATGAATTGCTAGTTGCAAATGGTGGTTTGACTAGTTAAAGTCAAAGCTAACTATATATATATATATATACAAGTTTGTCATAATTGCAGAAATGGTCCCTTGACTATAACAGTTATTATACTGACGGTTTTGGCCCTTTTAGTTTATAATCATATATATCCGTTTATAACTCACATAACACTTGATAAATTTCTCGTATCAAATTATAATTAAAATTCTGGATGTTACACACTGTATGGTAACTGTGGGGTTATCACTCCCCTAGAATGTTGGAGGCTTGCAAGATAGAAACTTCTTGTATGAACAAGTCTTGCGGGGCTTGTTCAATCTTGCTTGCAATAAGAGCTCTTTAGCGATCCGCAACTCTTCTTCTAAACGCCTAATATAGGCAGCCTGATCTGGCTCAGGTCTGCCATCTCCAACATTGTGATGAGATCTTTCATCTTCAGCTTGATGAGGCATATGTGAAGCCTCATCCTCCATCTCTTTTAGTGCTTGTTCAGTGTTGCCACCTCCGATAGACATTTTATCTCAATTTTCTATATGACAGAGAAAGAGCAGTTAATACTCTATCTCACTTACTTAACTTACTAACAAGTCATCTTACAATACTAGCATACATATAACACTTTTACTCAACCCCCCATAGGAACACTTCTTTATGGTCGGACCCAAGTTTGAGATCGAATACTCTTACAAGTACCCAATTCACTCAAACTTAGGCTCTGATACCTAATTGTAACACCGCTTCCGAAAATAGTTACTTTTAGTGATAATCCAGATTTAGCAGTGGAAATTTTTCATTTTTTAAAAGTAACAACTGTTATTTACATCGTCATATTTTCAAACACCACGGATCATCTGATCAGTCAGATTGAGAACAAATCCCTCCATTTCTATTGTACTGATCTGTTTGTATCGCACGTAGCAGATTTAGGGTTTCACACTGAGTAATTTGTTCTGCACACAGTAAGAATAGGATTTAGAAATTAGAGAGGGAAGAAGGATTTGTTCTTCACTTTCTGGGATATAATATACGATAGGTGTTGGGAATTTATGACAACTCTTCTGAAAACTCTAGTCTAAAATCAACACTTCCTGAATCTAATAACGTCTTTACACGATGACACTCTTAACGATACATAGTCTCCCCCTGAAAACTGAATTGGTGATCTCTGTTTATTTGTATAACTATTTCTGTGTACTCTGAGCGGCTAACAATTTATATCATACCTTCTGAATCTGTTCTGTCTTTTGCTGTACCATTTATGTATCACTTAGCTCGTTCTGACCCACGTCACCCATTACACTGAAGTTTGGCAGTAATATCATACAAATTTCATACGTTGGCATCCCGGTTCTGAACTGGTATCTGTTGTAATATGAAACTCTGTCAAGCACATATGTACCCTAGTTTTCTTCTGAATTAATAACACAATCATAAAATATGCTTTCCACCATCTGTATATTTCTTTCATTCTGACTGTACTGAGATGAAGCTTAATCCTTACCTTTATATGAAATCTGTTCCAAATTCTAGAAGTGGATCTGGTATCATTGTCTGAATCAATAACACTGATATGCTATGACATAACACAATCTGTTTCACATACACATCTGTTAAATGTTCTGAAGAATGAGTTTCTCTAATGGAAACCACATACACACTTTTATTTAACCTGCCTACAATCACCCATAACACATTATAACCTCGTAGGGTTTTTGGGTAATTTGGCATTCAGGTTCATAATAATATTTCCAGATATGATTTCTGACGTTTAGCTTTCAATCATACATATTTATAAATATTTCTCCAATTATCTGACTATATCTTGTTTCATATCCGGTCACCAATAATCCACCCTCAAATTTTTATACAATTGGTAACTTCTGACTGAATAGTAAATCTAAACTTGTGAGCTTCATTTAGATGTGTCTGACATGCACCTCCATAACCTGATACTCATATACGGTCAAATCTAATCAGTTTATCATGACTGTCTTTAATCGGATTTATTACCTGTCATTTTTCATCCATTCTTGAATATACTTTTCACTTTTGATCACTTTTGACTGATTTGTTCCCATTTCATCTGAATATAAGCGTTGTAACTATCATTTAAATGACTAATCTTATCTAAGTATGGTTTCTGAGTTTCTGCTCTAACTATCGGCTATAACATTAGTCTTTTCCGAAATAATATAATATTTCAAACTTTTATAATTAGTGTAAACGGTACACTTCACATTGTAATAACAATGTATCCATATTTACAATAACAAAACCTTTGCTGCTAGCTCTCTGTCATGAGTCAAGTAACTATCTCTGTGCAGTTTTAACTATTTAGAAGTGCAAACAATAACTCTGCCCCTCTGCATTCATCCAAACCACTGTACCAGGCATCACACAATGCTATCATCTCTTCAATCAATTCAGGTAGTGCAAACTGTTGCTTCACATAATTTCTGCAAATAATCCCATAGAACTGTTGATTATTGTCGGGTTCTTTGGCGGCTCCCAATTCATCACCTTCTCTATTTCTCAGAATTCATCTCGATCCCATTTCTACTAATAAATTGTATAAAGAATTTTCATTCCTTATATCTTGAAATTCACATTGAAAACTTAACATATAACTACTCTTTGCTCTGTGTCACTAATACTTTTCAAATATGATTCTCATGATCTGCTAAACCCCTGAAATAAATATGTATATCGTTGATGAACACAATTACTGACTTACTTAACATGGGCCTATACACCCTATTCATTTAATACATAATCGCTGCTGGTGCATCAGCAAGGCCAAAAAGCATCATAACCACTTCAAAATACCTAAACATTTCTGAACACAGTTTAAGGAATGTCATCCCTTCTGATCTTAGGCTGAAGAAAATCCGACCTTGAGTCAGCTTTGACAACTACTTTACCCCCTTATAACTGATCAAGTAATTCACATATTCTGAACAACGGACATATATTCTTGATCACCTTATTGAGCTCATAAGAATTAATACACATGATATAAGTACACCTCATGAAAAGCTACTGGGTCTTATAAACCCCCTCATTTAACAATTCTTGAAATCGTTTCAATAATTCCTGTATCTCTGAAGGAGCAAGTCTGTACGTAGTTCTCGTAATCAATGAAGCTTTCAATACCACACAAATTCTAAACACACTCTGTCTGTCTGGAAATAACCTTGGTAATTCCTTGAATTACATATCAAGATACTCACATATTACTTTCATATCTTTCTAGCTCATCTGTTCTTCTTAATTTAATATTTATAACATAAGTTGAGAAAATAATGTATCCATACTGAAGATACTCCCCAGCTTTTGAAACTGAGCACCCATATAACCTACCTGTTTTGATTTTAGCACATAGAATTAGTTCTTCCCATCTTGGGATATGAACTCGTATCACTTCTGTTCACATAATATCATAACCTGGTTACAATATAACCAGTCCATTCCAATTACTATTTGGAACTCACTCATATTCATAGATACAAATTCACTAAGGAATTTAATAGTATTCATTTCTGTCACCTTATACTTATACACACCTAATCTTCATGTAACCATACTTGATTATGTTCTAACTTCTTCTGTCATTGTCTGGAAAACTCTCACTTTTGGTTATTGATATATTCTTCTCTTTCACTTTCTTGGGTTCCCACAATTCTTACCCATATGACCCGGTTTCCATATTTAAAACATGTCAGTGAATCAAACCTGCTTTCCCCCAGTCAACGTTTCTTGTATGCTGAGTAGATAGGGTAAGGAAATTTAACCACTTTAGAAATCGGTATATCATTTTAAGTAGTCTATTGCACTTCATTGAAATCTGCTAATTTGATTAGGGAGTCTATTGTCCGAGTAGAGATACTTTGCTTCTGATTGATTAAAATACAAGTTTATTCGAACTCTCGCTTTCTTAGCTTTAAAATCTGATTTCTAGTAAGTTTAGGCTCTGATTGGATTGTTGCTTTCTACCGATTAACTGCCAATTCCCCCTGTTTACTGTTTTCTTAGTTTTAATATTAGTTAGATAATTAGTTTAATTATATCAAGAATCATACTCGTTCCCCGTGAGTTCGACACCCGTACTTATTTTCTATACTGCTACACGATTAGTACACTTGCCTATTGTGTCGTACTTAAAATACATATGGTTTTTATAAATTTAAAACTGGTACGAAATTCACACATCAAGTTTTTGGCGCCGCTGCCGGGGAACGGTTTCATTTTAGTATAATTAAATTAGTTGTCTTTTTAGTTTTATTGTTGCTTATTTATTCAAAAATCCAAAAAATCAGAAAATATAAAAAGCCAAAAAAAATCATAAAATATTAAAAGCTTAAAAAACATTTAGGATTATTCTGTTTGCCTAATAAACGTGACGCGTCATATCCATAAACGTAACGCGTTCGCTACTTTAGCACGATTAGGGTTTTCTGCTTCTCGTTAAACGCGACGTGTTCCCGCGTTTCCAGAATCCTTCCTTTCTTTCTTTCATCCTTCTTCGCGTGGAGATACGTACTACCAACATTCGTGTTAGGTTAGTGCATGCCAAGGAAGCCTTCTGCTGATATTGTCTTGCCTTTCGATGAACCCGAACGAATTTTTCATCAATGCCTCCGAATCAAGCGCGAGAAAAAACAAGTACAAAAGATGGCAGAGAACTTCGCCAATATGTCGCTAGAGGAGTACGCAAGCCGCGTCCGCGAGAGAACCGGAGAGGGGATCCATCTACCCGAGATCCCTGAAGAGAGATCTTTTGAAATCAAGGGTCAATTCTTATATCTTTTGTGCGAGAGTCCTTTCACCGGAAAGGACAACGAAGACGCAAATCAGCATGTTGAGGCCTTTCTCGAGATTGCTGACTACTTCCACATCCCTGGGGTAAGTAGAGATGCCGTTATGCTGCGAGTGTTTCTAATAACACTCCAAGGCGCAGTCAAACGTTGGTTGAGATCCGAGCCACCCATCCGTACATGGGATGAGCATAAAATCTGCTTCATTAAACAATTCAGTCCTCCATCCAAGATTGCAAAAATGAAAATGCAAATTCAGAATTCCATGCAATTGGAGGACGAGACTCTGTATGACGCCTAGCATCGCTACTAGAAAATGTTGCAGAACTGCCCGCAACATGATTTAAATCCCCACTAAGTCGTCTAAATATTCTATAACGGTATAAATGTCTACACAAGACAAATGGTCGATTCACAAGGGCCGATACCGAAGAAAACTCCCGTGGAGGGATATGCCCTGATTGGGGAGATGGCTAAGCACTCCCATCAGTGGCACTCTACGAGGGATTCGTCTTTCCACAGAAAGCCGGCAGCCGTGGCCGACTCATCTGATAGCATAGCAGCCCTCAGTGTCAAACTGGATGCACTGGGGCGCGATATGAAAAAAGTCAACCAGAACATTCACGCTATGCATGTTGGTTGTGACAACTGCAGCGGACCTCATCTTCATAAAGATTGCCCCTATGACGAAGGTGGGAATCTAAAAGAATCTGCGTGTTATTCTTCAGGCGATAAATACGATTATCCCGAGGACGAGGCGTTCTTTCGCAACAAGAAGCCTAACTGGAAACCTTTTCCTGAGTATCGTAAGGAGATGGAAGGGCGGTTCAAGCAAAATGCTCCAAGATTCTACCAGCGAGACCGACCTAAGGAGCTGGACAAAAAACCAAACTTCGAGGACATGCTTACAGGCTTCGCAGCCGCGTCCGATCAGAGGAAAAAAACCGAGGAGTTGGTTAAGAAAATAGGGGTATCGACCGAAGCAGCACTTCGGAATCAGCAAGCGTCCATTCATAATATTGAAACACAAGTCGGTAAAATCTCAAAAGTCCTTCAGGAACGTTTTCCGGGTACTCTTCCGAGTAACACGGAAAACAATCCTTGAAGAGATGTCAAAGCCGTGACCACCAGGTCAGGCAATACACATGAGGATTTCTTTCCCAAAACCGACAATGCACCTACTGCTCCAATCAATAAAGAGCAAGACAAAGGTAAGGCAAAGGCAACTGAGCCTAAGCCAGTTGAAAAACCATCATCTGAGCCATCCGTGAAGCCATATAGGCCACCTATTCCTTTTCCTGAGAGGCTAAAGAAAGAGAAACAAGACGAGCAGTATCGTCAGTTCTTAGATCATCTCAAATCTTTGCACATAAACATTCCATTCGTAGAAGCAATGGTGCAAATGCCAAAATACACGAAGTTTCTGAAAGAGTTGCTAACTAATCCCAAGAAAATGGAGGCAGTCTTGAGTGTCACAATGAATGAGGAATGTTTAGCTGCTATGTTGAACAAACTTCCAAAGAAAATGAATGATCTGGGTAGCCTGACTTTACCTTGCCAATTTGGTAATCTCCCGATCAGTCATGCATTAGCCGACTCCGGTGCTAGCGTGAATTTAATGCCATATTCATAATATACGAAACTGGAACTTCCTGAACCTAAGCCGACTCGTATGGCTATTCATTTGGCCAATAAATCAGTTACTTATCCACGAGGGATTGTAGAGGATTTGTTGGTTAAAATCGATAAGTTTATCTTTCCCGCCGACTTCACCGTGATCGATATGGAGGAGGACGATCAAGTTCCGATAATACTGGGAAGACCATTCTTGAACACCGCTCGTGCGTTATTTGATATACACGAATCTCAACTCACACTGAGGGTCGGTACAGATGCCGTTACCTTTGGAATTGACAAGTCCATGAAACATTCAAAACTGTGTGATGATTCGGTGTTTTTTGTTGACGTTTTTGACGATTTAGTTGAAGAGGAAGTGAAGAAGATGGAAGATAAGGACATGGATGGTCAAATGCCCATGGGAGAGGAGTTGTTTGATGCTGATAGAGACCTGGAAGAACTGGAAAAGCTTATGGAGGAAGGGAGTGAAGAACGAAATGATAGGGCAGAATTGCAGAAAACGCGACGCGTTGGTTCACAAAACGCGTCGCGTCCATCCCATGAGTCGCGATCTGAGTTGTCAAAAGAAGGGAACGCGACGCGTCCGGGTGTACAACCCGACACGTTCCCGGTTTCCAGCAAACCACTTGAACTTAAGGAGCTTCCGAAACACCTAGAGTACACCTTTTTAGGTGCCGATTCGCAATTCCCGATAATCATTTCTTCCGCTTTATCAAATTCAGAAAAGGAGAGGTTGATTGCCGTCCTCAAAGAGCGTAAACAGGAGATTGTATGGGCTATTTCCGACATTAAAGGAATTAGTCTGTCATTCTGCTTGCATAAAATCTTGATGGAGGACAAGGAAAACCCGTAATTCAACCACAGCACCGTTTGAGACCGAAGATGCAGGAGGTGGTGAAGAAAGAGGTTGTGAAATTGCTCGACGCCGGTCTCATCTATCCAATATCTGATAGCCCGTGGGTCAGCCGGATTCACGTGGTTCAAAAAAAGGTGGGATGACTGTGGTCGTAAACGAGAAGAATGAGTTGATTCCTACTCGTACAGTCACCGGTTGGCAAGTGTGCATCGACTATCGCCAGTTGAATGACGCCACGTGCAAAGACCACTTTCCGCTTCCGTTCATAGATCAAATGCTCATGCGTTTATCCGGAAATGCCTTCTATTGTTTTCTCGATGGGTTTTCTAGTTATTTCTAGATACCGACGCATGCCTTTCGGCCTCTGCAACGCACCAGCCACGTTCCAGCGGTGCATGACTGTGATCTTTCACGATATGGTGGAGGATTTCATGGAGATCTTTATGGATGACTTCTCAGTGTTTGGCGATTCTTTCGACTCTTATGTATATAATCTAGATCGGATGCTTGCGATCTTTCACGATATGGTGGAGGATTTCATGGAGATCTTTATGGATGACTTCTCAGTATTTGGCGATTCTTTCGACTCTTATCTATATAATCTAGATCGGATGCTTGCGCGCTGTGAGGAGACGAATCTGGTGCTTAAACGGGAAAATGCCATTTCATGGTAAATGAAGGAATCGTTCTCGGGCACAAGGTGTCTAAAGTCGGCATTGAGGTGGATAGAGCGAAAATAGATGTCATATCAAAACTTCCACCACCGACAAATGCCAAAGGGGTGAGGAGTTTTCTCGGCCACGTGGGATTTTATCGGAGATTCATAAAGGATTTCTCTAAAATTACGCGGCCTTTAACTCAGCTTTTATTGAAAGATGCTAAATATGATTTATCCAAAGAGTGTTTAGTATCATTTAATACCCTTAAGGAGAAACTCACCACCGTACCAATCATGGTCGCGCCTGATTGGAACTTGCCATTCGAACTTATGTGCGATGCAAGTGATTACACAGTCGGTGCAGTGTTAGGTCAGAGAGTCAATAACCATTTTCAGCCAATTTACTATGCGAGCAAAACTCTAAATCCGGCGTAGGAGATTTACACCACAACAGAAAAGGAACTACTTGCCATAGTTTTTGCCTTCGATAAATTCCGATCGTACCTAATCTTGTCCAAAACCGTCTTGTTCACCGACCACTCTGCTCTAAAATTTCTATTCGGAAAACAGGATTCCTAGCCAAGACTTATTCGGTGGATCCTGCTACTCCAAGAGTTCGATATAGAGATTAAAGATAAGAAAGGAGCAGAGAACGTCGCTCCTGATCACCTGTCACGTATGGAAAACCCCGAATTGGAAGAGCTGCACGAAGCTAACATTGGGGATGATTTTCCAGACGTATATCTATTGCAGGTAAGTCAGACTACGCCCTGGTATGCTGATTTCGTGAACTATCTAGCCGTGGGTATCTTCCTGAAAGGAATGTCACATCAGCAAAAGAAGAAATTTGTCGCTGATGTGAAATATTACTATTGGGATGACCTTTATCTTTTTCGTCATTGTGCGGACAACATTATCCGAAGATGTGTGTCAGGAGAAGAGGCGAGGAAAATACTGAGGGATTGCCACAGTGAGCCAATTGGGGGACACCGCGGTGCGGCCTACACCGCAAAGAAGGTATTTAAAGCTGGATTGTTTTAGCCTACCATTTTCAAGGATGCACAAAGCCTCGTGAAGGAATGTGAAGCGTGCCAACGTGCGGGAAATATCTCTGCACGGAATGAGATGCCACAACACAACATTCAAGTGTGTGAAATATTTGATGTGTGGGGTATCGATTTCGTTGGATCTTTTCCTTCTTCCCGTGGAAACAAATACATTCTAGTAGCCGTCGATTACGTATCAAAGTGGGTTGAGGCACAAGCTTTACCCACTAACGATGCACGTGTCGTCGTGAAATTCTTACGAAAATTATTCTCTCGGTTTGGCGTTCCTAAAGCCCTCATAAGCGATAGGGGCACCCACTTTGCGAATTTTCAAATGGAAAAGGTATTACAGAAATATGGTGTAAACCATAGATTTGCAGCATCCTACCATTCTCAAACAAGTGGGGAAACCGAGGTGACCAACCGCGCGATTAAACGAGTATTAGAGAGAGCGGTCAAAGGGAATAGGAAGGAATGGTCGGATAAGCTAGATAATGCGCTGTGGGCCCTTAGGGTTTAAAACACCTATAGGTAGTACACCTTTTAGGTTAGTATACGGCAAAGAGTGTCACTTGCTGGTGGAAATCGAACATAAAGCATACTAGGCGTTGAAGACTTGCAATCTAGATATGGACGGTGCGGGTGATAACCGGTTGATGCAACTTAACGAGCACGATGAATTACGTAACGAGGTGTATGAGAGTTCATTAATTTACAAAGACCGCACCAAAAAGTGGCATGATGCACGACTACGTGGGAACAAGAACTTCAAACCAGGAGATAAGGTGTTATTGTTCAACTCTAGGTTACGATTATTTCCCGGAAAATTGAAGACGAGATGGTATGGTCCGTTTGTGGTTGTGAAAGCGATCCCGCATGGAGCAATTGAACTGAAATCAGAAAACGGCTCGACCTTTAAGGTGAACGGACATCGTGTGAAGCATTACCTGGAGGGAATGCCTGAGGAAACCGAGGGTGAGGCTTTATGCCTCGACGTGATAACACCCTAAGTGTGGGGTGGAGTCTAGCTTATGACTCGTATCAAAAGAAGCGCTTGCGGGAGGCAACCCGTGCTTTGTTTTGATTTATTTTATTTTGTTTTTGTTTGTCTTCTTTGTTTTGTTTGTTTGTGTGCAGGTAATCTCTTCCGACTCTCATTAAACTGCCTCTGGAAAAAGCCTAGTGCACTAACATGGCCTGGAAGATTGTAAGGTAAGTGTAGTTACATTTTGAAAATGATCGAGAACGCGCCGCGTTAGGTATAAAAACGCGATGCCTTTGTAAGTTCAAACCCGCTGGAAATGGGGGAAAAGAAGAAAAAGGCAACACATTTTTTATAACCCGACGCGTCTCGTGCGCACAGGTTTAAATTTAAATTCTATATTCTTGTTCCCCATTTCACCCAAAACACACACACACCAAACCCTCTCAATCCGACGCGTTCTTTCGGCGATCCCTCGACGCGAGCTTGGTTTTCGACTGTCTTCTGCACAAATCACCATTCCTATTCCTACATTGCTCTGTTTTCGCTACTAAGGTAATTTTCGAGCCCTAGTTTTGTGTTTTAACGTCGAATCAGAGCTAATCCGTGTGCTCTATGGCCGTTTGTGTTGGGGTTTTTCCTTACTTATGGATGCTTCGTGCTAGTCATCGGATATTTGGTAATTTCATGGTCAAATAGTGTTGAGAGTCTAAGATTTTGGTCGACAGTCACGAAAAATTAGGGTTTTACGGTTTCTATTACAAAATGATGAATGTTGGGGGTTTATCAGTGGGTTTTGTGATGTTCACCTACGTTTAAAGCTCTATGCTATGGAATTTCTTTGTTCTATCATCTGTGCAATAGGATTTCGAATTTGGGGTTTTGATGAACCTAAACCGAACAAATAAAAGGTAATGTGCATCTGAGTTCGATTTTTATGTAACCTGTTGGTGCTCATTGAGTCTGTCCAATGAATTAATCTGTGAGATGATTTTGGTGGTAAACGAAGCAAAACAGTAAACCCCCGTTTGGGTCGTCGTCTTCCCCGCGGACGCGACGCGTCTGGGTCTCGGACCCGACGTGTTTTCATGTAATCAGAACTTCTGCTTTCTGTTTTCCGGGTAGTGTGTTGGGGTTTTTGGTTTCCAAATGCTTCTGTTTCTTCCAGGCCTATGATCTTATGCTATTATGTTCTATTGTTCTTATGTTTGTTTCTTCTAGATATCATCTACTATTGCTTACATGTTTAGTATTTCTGAGTATGCTATCCTATTTTTGGAATTTTGCTTAATCCATGCATTACTTTCGATTGTGTACTCATCTGGTGGATAGACTGTGTGTCTAGGCTACACTTTTCGTGCGGAGATTCATACTGAATGTGTTGTTCATTTATGTTTACGTATGGTGCCATTTAACTTATTGAATTGACTTCTTATGTCTACAGTATGGCTGAGCGTGGTCGTGGTAGAGGCCGAGGCCGTAGAGTTACGCAGCCCGAGCCTACAGCTCCTGTTCCTCCGGCACCGCTGGTCCAGCACGAGTGGTTGGTTTTCCCGGAGACCATTCCGGCCCAATACCGGAATGAGTACATATCCAAACTCACAAAGCTGTTGCGCAAGGAGATAGAGGTGGCCCACACTCTAGATTGGGAGGTCGTGACAGCCGCCGGCATCACCGCTCTGATTACTCCACTGCTGATCCAGGAGGACCGTTCAGTTCTCCTCACCTGCAGGGTGTGGGAGCGCCTTTTCAGCATCAGGGAGCCCATATACAGAGAATTGATGTTGGAGTTCTACTCCACCATTAACTTCAACTCGGTGTCCGCTGTTTATACTGACTGCAGGGTCATCTCTATCCATCTCGGGGGGCGGAGCAGGGAATGCTCCCTCACCGAGTTCAGCTGGAGGTTAGGTCTCTATACGAGAGGGGACACAGCTAGCCAGCACTTCCAGGCCTTTCTCCTCGCGTGCATGCGCAGTCCTCCGGCGGATTTCAGCCCGACCGAGTTTTGGCATATGATTGCCAACGGCCCTTACATTGCTGCCCGTGTTGCTGAGAGTAGCATTCGTGCTCCGATCCACCACCTTGTCTACTGCTTGGTATCTACCTCTGTTACTCACCGCAAGAGCAGTGAGAAGGTCACCGTCACCGATCTGTTCTACATGTTTTGCCTACTCACCCCTGGCACGCTCTGCAACGTGCCGTATTCGATTGTGTTCTTTTTGGCTCGCAAGGGCACCGGGCCCAAGCAAGCGAGCCCCTTATGCGGTGGTCAGTTCATTACCCACTTGGCCAGATCCTATGGGATTCTTACAGCTGCATTTGAGGCCAGACTATTACGGATGGAGCCGCGGCTGATGGGGGAGTATTATCTTGAGGTGATGCGGGTGCTAGAGCGGACGGCGTTCGGAGGGATACTATGAGTGGAGGACGCTGATGAGGAGGAGGAGCTGGAGGCCGGAGGAGCCGGTAAGGGGCGAGAGCCAGAGCAGCCACCGCGGAGGAGACGTTCTCCGGGTGCTGCTGAGGAGGAGGAGCAGGAGACGCAGACCGCCGTACCCGGGACTCATGCCTTAGGTGCATATTTAGATGATATGCAGCGGTTCATGTACGGCTTGCAGCGTTAGGTCCGGTGGTTGGGAGATGCCTTTACAGAGGTGGCTCAGCGCCAAGTCCAGATGCCGTTGACACAGTTTCCAGCTGTGCCTACCCTGTTTCCGGACTGGCAGAAGCGTTTCCCTTCCAGCAGGCCAGCAAATGAGGCGGGACCCTAGGGCTATGGGGGCTGAGATTCTTTAGATGATATGTCGGAGGAGTGATGCTTGTATTAATAGCTTAGTTTCTGTATTTATTTTGGTTTGTTTTATTTTAAAAACAATGTCAGCAACATATCCTTCAGGGTTTGGATCGTTCATTCACTTTGCCTGTCGGTTTGGGGGTGATACGTTGTACATAGGTTAACTCTCGTCCCCAAATCCTCGTGAAATTTGCTTCAAAACCTAGATGTGAACCGCACATCCCGGTCAGAGATAATAGATACCGGCACCCCGTGCCTCGAGACTATTTCCTTCACGTATATATCTGCCAATCTCTCGGCTAAACTGGCTTCTCGAATCGGTATAAAGTGAGCACTTTTACTTAACCGGTCAACCACTACCCAAATCGCGTTGTAGTTCCTAGGTGTTTTTGGTAGTTTCGTTATCAGATCCATAGTTATGTGTTCCCATTTCCACACGGGTATTTCCAAAGGTTTCATTTTACCATACGGTCATTGGTGCTCGGCTTTTACTCGCAAGCATGTAAGACATCTCTCGACGTATTTGGCTACCTCTCTCTTCATCCCCCGCCACCACTAATCCATCTTTAAGTCTCTGTACATTTTTGTGGTTCCCGGGTGTATAAAAAATTTGATTTGTGCGCTTCGTCTAGAATAAGATTCTGAACATCCGTAGTCTTTGCTACCTAAACTCGCCCATATCGGGTCCACAACCCACGGCTATCCTTGACCATCAATGCCATATAGCCCTTAACCCGCTCGGTTTTCTGGTTTTCTTACTTGGTTGCCTCGGCTTGGGCTGCTAAAATCGATTGAAGAGTGACTCATTGGCGTAGGACTCATTGGCGTTTTTCTGGTTTTCTTCGGTAGGACTCATTGGCGTAGGACTAAAATCGGTTTTCCGGTTTTCTTCCGTAGGACTCATTGGCATTTCCCATTTCATCACGGCCTCGATGTTTGCGGGGTCGACCTTAATCCCTTCTTGATTAAACAATGCCCGAGAAATTGAACTTCCTACAGCCAGAATTCGCATTTGGAAAACTTTGCGTATAGCTTCTCCCTCTTCAAGGTTTCGAGTACTACCCGTAAATGTTTCTCGTGCTCGGCCTCAATCTTTGAGTAAATTAGAATGTCGTTGATATCGCGTTATTTATATATATATTTGTTGCGATAAATGACACTTAAATGTTAAATATTTCTCTAATTAATGATAAAATGAAACTTAAAGTGTGTAATTGTCAAATCACAAATCATAAATGCTCAATGGCGAGAGTTTAAGCGGAAAAGACGGAAAAGACTCGAGAAATAAAAGAATATCATAAAGTCTAAAAAAGCGAGGACGCGACGCGTCAAGGATGTCAACGCGACGCGTTCACTTAAAAATGAGCGATCTTGTCGGGCAAGTTTAATAAGACGCGACGCGTCCAAGGGATAAACGCGATGCGTTTCCGGCTGGAAATCAAATCTATAAATAGACTTGTTTTGTGCCAAAACGAGGATTTCCAACCCTTCCAGCCGGCCCTAGACGAACGAAGACGACGATTTTGGAGCTTTGGAGCAGAGAACTTGCTGGAACTTGAAGATTCAACCATTAGAAATGAAGATTGAAGCTTTTCATCCTAGATTCAATACTTAGGTGCTATTTCTTCATGTGTAGCTATCTGATTATGAGTTTCTATGGTTGTATTCCTCTGATTATGGGATAAACACTCTGTATTCTCTACTTGGACATGATAACCTTTGATAATTAGTGCGATTTCAATGTTTGGATTACTATTAATGATATATTTGTTATGATTAGCTTTTTCAAAGATCCAAGTGTGATAAAGTTCTGATTTTTATGCCTAGATCTGAGTTTTCATAGGTTGTATGACCATTCTTCCTATGTTTGCTTGTATTATGGATTTCTATGACTATTAGGATTCATAACTAGTGATTGACCATATCCTTGGGGTAGGCTTAAAGATTGAAACTTTATTGTGCTTGATATTGTCTTTGATGACCATTCATTGATAATTGATTGATTTTGTGAATTAAAAAATCAAAAGATTAAGTCTATCATAAATGGAATAGTTTTACTAGTTAAAAATTAGTTAATTTCATGATCATTGGGTTGATTGTCTTGAAACTATAGGGTTAGTGAATTTGACCAGGAAATCTAACCACTTTAGAAATCTGTATATCGTTTTAAGTAGTCCATTGCACTTCATTGAAATTTGCTAATTTGATTAGGGAGTCTATTGTCCGAGTAAAGATACTTTGCTTCTCATTGATTAAAATACTAGTTTATTCGAACTCTCGCTTTCTTAGCTTTGAAATCTGATTTCTAGTAATTTTAGGCTCTGATTGGATTGTTGCTTTCTACTGCCAATTCCCCCATGTTTACTGTTTTCTTAGTTTTAATATTAGTTAGATAATTAGTTTAATTATATCTTGAATCATACTCGTTCCCCTTGAGTTCGACACACGTACTTATTTTCTATTCTGCTACACGATTAGGTACACTTGCCTATTGTGTCGTACTTAAAATACATACGGTTTTTATAAATTTAAAACTGGTACGAAATTCGCACATCAGTCGTCGATGAACATTATTACTGACTTGTCAAGCATAGGTCTACAGACTCGGTTCATCAAATCCATGAATGTTGCCGGTGCGTTTGTGAGGCCGAAAGGCATAACGACAAACTCGAAGTTACCATACCATGTGCGAAAATCCGTCTTGGCTATATCCTCCTCTCGGACCTTGAATTGATGATAACCCGACCGTAAGTGTGTTAGGTTTATTAATTGTATAGAATAGAAGATTACATTTTGAGTAAATTTTGTATTAATTACAAACTAGAAGGTCTTAATTGTAAATATACTCATGGAGTATATAAGCCTATGATTGAGGCTAATCATGTATCAATTGCCATTAATCAATGATATGAACTATGTGTTAATCAAGGTGTAATTAGTATTCTCTCATAGTTCTACACATGCAATTGAAGATTAGCTTGATACTTGAAGAATTAAGGGATTATCAATTGGTATCAGAGCATAAGGAGTGATTTGATTGAAGATTGGATCAAGAATTGCAAGAAATTTGAAGAAATTTTGAAGATTTTTTTAAATTTTCGGATTATTTTTGGGCAGAAACTTTGCAAAATTCTAGAAAATTCATACGATCTTCATTTGATCTAATTTATGGATATGTTGTTGTATATAATTGCAGGAACCTACAGTAAAATTTTCAAGTGCAAAATCCACTCCATGTGAGAGAAATCTAAGAATTACGAATCTGGGTTTTTGGAAGATGTTCTTGAGACTTGAATTTTGAACTTTGTGATTTAGTTGGAATTAATTGCTCATTTTTTGAACGAGTGTTAGTAATCATATCACGAATCAATGTGCAAAGTTTCATATCAATTCATCAATCACACATGGAGTAATTTGAAAATTAAGTTTGTTGTGTTTTTGGTGTTCTTTGTTAATTTTGGTTAAATTCATGATTCTTGATTCAAATTGGTACAAAAGGAGTTTTTTTAAAAGTGTTTGTGAAGGTGGAGATTGATAAATTTGAAAAGAAAATCCAATTTTGGTGAATTTTGAAAATTCAAGATTGATGGTGTTGTTGATGTTCTTAAGTAGAAGATGAAGAAAGGAGGATTTTGATCCAAAAATTTTAAGTCAAAAAGTGTTTTTGGTGTTTGTGTGTCAAAAAGTATCGGATTTACGGATTTAGTAAGTATCGGATTTTAGTGTTATCGGATTTACACTTCGGATTTCCAAGACTATCGGATTTTTGAAATTCTCGGATTTTTGAAAAGTGTCGGATTTTTTAAAATGTCGGATTTTTTAAAGTGTTGGATTTGGTTGAAAATGTCGGATTTTTTAAAGTGTCGGATTTGGTTGAAAGTGTCGGATTTTTGAAAGTGTCGGATTTGGTTGAAAGTGTCGGATTTTTGAAAGTGTCGGATTTGGTTCAAAGTGTCGGATTTTTGAAAGTGTTGGATTTGGTTCAAAGTGTCGGATTTTTGAATGGCTCAAAATTTGGCTGAAAATACAAATTTTGAATTTCCCAACCAGGGGCTCTGCCCCTTGGACCCCACCAGGGGTTGCCACCCCTTGAACCCCGCTATCAAGGGCGCTGCCCCCGAACCCCCGTCGTCTTTGTGACTGAATTAGAATCAATCTTTCTCAACTCATAGTCACTTTTATTGATTCTCATACTACACTTTCAAATCATTATTATTGATTAAATTTGTGATCAAATCAAATCATTCCTAAACGATCGTATAGTTTTCAGGTATCAAGATGTCAACGAAGATTCCACATGTTGGAGTAAATTTTGAGAAAAAGAAGGTAGATGGATTGGTTAATGAGAATATCCAGCTCAAAGAGAAGATTTCTTCACTGAACAAAGAGATTCATACATTGACACGGAGAAATACAATTTATGATGGAAGGATTGAATGTATATCAGATGATATAATCAAAAAGGAGAAACAGATGCAAATTCTGAGTGGAGAAAGTTCATTACTAAAAGAACAAGTTGAATTTGAAAAGAAAAGAGCAAGTGAATTACAAGTTGAAAAAGCTGAATTGCATGATAAGTTGAAACAACTTGAGCAACAGCTACTTGTTGAAAAACTTGAGTTACAGAAAGAAACAAAGGTATTAGACCTAGAAAAGAGTTTGGAAAGTGAAAAGAAAATGTTTGAAGAAGAAAGAAGTAAGTTTGTGGAGAAAATTTCACAACTTGAAGTACATTCTAAAGAGGAGAAAAAGAAAGCAGAGATTTTGTAAGAAGAGAATGCCAAGTTTAAAGACCTCATATCTGAATTTTCTGTTTAATGTCAAGATTTTCAAAGGATGTTGCAGAATGATGATAAGTTGATAGCGAGTTTAGGTATTGAAAAGGCTGAATTGCAAAGAAAAGTCACAGAACTTGAGCAACAACTTCTTGCTTCTTCTAAACTATATATTCCCAGCTCAATTCTGAAAAACAAAATATCAGAGCTTCAGAAGACTCTGGACACAGAGAAGAAAACATTGGAGAAAGAGAGACTACAGTTTTTGGCTAAACTCAAGTTCGCAATGCTTCTTGCTGAAAAAGCTTCTGAATCTACCAAGACTTCCGCTGATAATATCAATATTGATTCAGAAACACATTGTGGTAGCGATACTGACTCTTATTTTTCTGTTGCAGATGCTGAAAGTAGAAAATCAGATGACGATTTCATTGATGCTTTTACTCCCAAAGAAACTATTTCTTCTCAAAAGCCAAAAGTAACTGACTTCAAAAGTCAACAGAATGCATCTTATTCAAGTTATATTGATTCTGAATTTTCAGTAAGCTTAAATGATTTTTTACCAAAGACTAAACAAGCTTGGATTCCAAAGAAGAATCTAGCTGACATGTTTGTAAAGATATCATCATTCTGGACTGAAAAGAAGAAAACCACAGAAACCTCAATATTTAATTCACCATGTGGTTCAATCAATCATGTGCATTCAAATGCATGTTTTTCATCATCAGAATTCCGTATCAAAAATGTCATAACTGATGAATTCTCATCCAACGCAATACCTACCAGCACATCTTTAGAAACTAAACCTAGAGTATCTAAGTTTCGAATGAAGAATGTCATCAATGATGGTTTTAAGTCCAATGTTGTACCACAAAGAAGAATGCATAGACAACATCATTCTAGTAAGGACAATCATGCTGATATGCAATACCATTCGTTTAAACATCAAAATACCAAATTCTTTTCTAAAGCAAAGCTTAATGAAAATTTTGTGCTCAAAACTGATGTCAAATATCCTTTTGGGGTATACTCAGTCAAGCACTTAATCAGACTTTCAAAATAGAAGATTTGTAATACTTCAAGAGCAAATCATAAATTTGTTGTTCCAAATGGTATTCCCCAATGGCATACAGGCCCAATGCATAGAAAGGTTCATAAACCTATCATAGCTGGACCCAACTTCAAGTGGGTACCAAAGTGTGCTTAATCTGTTTTGCAGATTAGTTAGAGACATTGTTGGAACACAATGAAGATCATTCAAAATACGTTGAAAAGTACATTGTGTTCAGACAAAGCAAGAACGACATAGATTCTTTGACAGACAAATCATTTTCTTCGAGAACCTACAAGATTGAAATTTTGTTTAAAATGAAAACTATTTTTGTGCATTCTTGTAGGGGGAGCAATTTTTTTTCTTCTAACCTAGTGGATGAAAAATTATTTTCGAATTTCAATGCATCAACATAGGAAGAGTTTATTTTTTTTTCTTTCAAATCATTTTAAAAATGAAAATTTCAAAAACAATACAAAATTTTAAAATTCAAAAAGATTTTCAATTTTCAAATTTTATTGTTTTCCCATCGAGAAGGCATTCATTCGGTGATTCATTCTGATGTCTTTCTTGATTCATTTGACTGTTGATCTTCTAAATGCTCGTCCTTCATTTCTTGAATTCTATCCCGATAATAATTCTGGAAATCTTTCCTTTATTGTCGAATATTCCATTCATTATGGAAACCGTTCATTCTTGTGTCAATCATTTTTTATGTGACACATACTTTTCAAGTGATCAATAAGGCACCAAAGAGTGAGTGAGTGTAGGATGATTCTACTCCTATGGTCAATCCAGAACCGGAAGGACCTGCCCCAGGAGTTCACCTTATGCTTAAAAAAACAAAGTAAGGGTTTAATAAGTAAAATAGGTGAGCAGTATCAGTTATCACGTGATACTGATTGGTGGGCAGAGATAAAATGAAAATGAGAGATGTGGAACAGGAGATGGGGGTGCATATGATCAACAAATCACTTTGAGCATACATGTCAAATCATTTTTTCATTTCCTACTTCAAAATTCTTTGATTGTTCATATTCTTTAATTGCTCAAATCATTCTTGACAATCTTTCTCAACTGAATATTTCGTGAAAATCATTCTTGTTGACATCAGTATGATTGCTCCTAATCATTTGAACAGATAACAAGTGTCAATTTGTATCCAACGGAGATACAAATATTCATTTTCGAAAGAGAGTTTGAGGGAGAAGTTGAAAAATATTTAGAGAGCTGAGGGTGAGAGATAGGATCAAAATAAAAGAAAGATCCTCTCAAAACAGTGTCAATCTGGGTAACCACATATACTACTAGATTTCATGTCTTCAAATTTGGTATTGAAGAAGACATCATGGACCCAGTGATGCAATGCACTAACCCCACCCAGCTACTCAATTATCTCTTAAAAGATGATTGTTTCAACTTCACACGAAGAATTAGCACATCTCTATTGACATCTCACTCGGAGATTGTTAATATTGAAACAAGGAGGACATGCTGCTCCGGTCCCCGACTTCATTCATGCACTTATAGAGTCTAGAGCTTATTGCTATATAATTTTATTTCTTAGGACACATGATGGAAATGTTACGAGTATCTAGTTTTCGTAAATGATACCGGAACATCTTGAGTGTTATCTTTGTGATATTCACGATGATAGATGGAAATCCTACCAGTGCTATCATTATTCCAACACTGAACGTCGGTCACACAGTTTAAAAACTATTGTTTCAACGAGCAATCTATGTGATCTCAGTGTTAACATTTCCTAACGGGAACTTTGAGATGGTGCCCTAAAGACTGTCTCGGATACTTTCATTGTAATATCATTCTGGTCACAATATCAAAGAGATACATATTTGATAAATTCAACTGAATGTCATGAGGAGGATTCTAATCTATAAATGTTGAAATATTCATGCACAAATCAAGCTGAATGTCAATTACAATTGCATGATGTTCATGAAGAATCCTGATCATCACGAGGGGGAGAAAGTTTAAAGAAATTGAAATTCAGTTGATCTTGATAGAAGGAAACAAAAATATTAGCCGATTCTTACTGAGTTGAAGATGATGATGACTTCTCATCAAAATTGTGCAGCTAAAGAAGACCAGATTCATGTGTTGAGAGGGAGACAAAGAAAAGTTTAATTCTGAAAAATCAATATGTGTCAAGTCAAGGGGGAGCAAAGAAAAGAGATATCTATCAAATTTGAAAAAGATCAAGAGCTACATTCAAGGGGGAGAGAACAAAATATTCTTCATGCACAAGCAAAGCTTATTTTAAGACAAGAGAGCTCAAGATTAGAATGAATAGGTTGAAGATTGGGAAAGCTAAAAATCACTACATGTTGTTTTGATAATACAACCAAAGGTTGAAAAGCCTAAGGTTACCAATGCAAAAGAGGAGTTTGAAGAGAAAAGGTGTCATTGTATGCTATCAAGTTTCAAGTTCTCATCAAGATGTTGAAGTTAATACTATTCTCAAAGTGAAAAGTTTCTATTTAAAGATGAGAAGTCATTTTGAAGACATCAAGTAAAGGTTTGAAGATTCCCAAAGCTTCAAAAGAATATTAACTGAAAAAGAATATCTGCATGATTCAAAAGGGGAGATTATTAAAGTTTGCGTCAGATGCCAAAAAGACATAACATCTTCTATTTCTATACAAAGGGGGAGATTGTTAGGTTTATTAATTGTATAGAATAGAAGATTACATTTTGAGTGAAGTTTGTATTAATTACAAACTAGAAGGTCTTAATTGTAAATATACTCAAGGAGTATATAAGCCTATGATTAAGGCTAATCATGTATCAATTGCCATTAATCAATGATATGAACTATGTGTTAATCAAGGTGTAATTAGTATTCTCTCATAGTTCTACACAAACAATTGAAGATTAGCTTGATACTTGAAGAATTAAGGGATTATCAAAGTGTATATTTGAAAAGCAAGCCACTCCTTGCAGTTCATCAAACAAGTTATCAATCCTTAGCAACGGGTACCTGTTCTTTACTGTCACTTTATTGAGCTCGCGATAGTCTATGCACATTCTGAAAGTTCCGTCTTTCTTTTTTCACAAATAGGATCGGTGCTCCCACGACGAGCTACTTGGGCGGATAAAACCCTTGTCGACTAGTTCCTGGAGTTGTGACATCAGCTTCTGCATCTCCGGCGGTGCTTGGCGATAGGTGCAACTCCCGACACTAAATCTATACGAAACTCCACTTGCCTGTCCGGACACTTCCGGATAGTCACATACCATAGGGACGTCCGAAACTGCCAGTTTCTTCTTTTCCATTCTCGAGTCAACCACGTGAGCTATGAAGGTTGTGCAACCCTTGCGAACATACCTTGCAACTTTGGTTACGGTGCAACATGCCATCAATCTCCTCTTTCGCTTGCCATAGATAGAAATTTCTCCCCACTTTGATTCTGAATATGTATGATACCTTTCTTACACAATATGTTGGCCTGGTGACGGCCTAACCAATCCATACCTACAATCACTTGAAATTCTCTCATAGGGGTTGGTAAGAGATCTATAGGAAACGTTTCATCATCTATCACTAACACATTGTCCCTATAAATAGTGGTGACACACAAATCCTTATCATTGGCTATTTCTACTTCTAACGGTGTATCTAACTTCACCGGTTCTATTACAAATTTATTACAAAAAGACGAAGATACAAAGGACTTACTCGCCCCGGAATCAAAAAGTATAAGCGCAGGTAGAGAGTTAACGATAAATGTACTTGCGATCACATCAGGCTCTTTCTTGGCCTCCTCCACAGTCATTTGAAATGCACGTCCCTGAGGCTTTGGGACTTCTGGTTTCTTTCCTCTTTCTCCTTCAGTGATTTGGAGTGGTGGTTGCCATGCGGGCTTCCCGCCACCTCCCGCTTCTTCTGGGCACTCGTCCATGCGGTGCCCTGGTTTTTTGCATCTGAAATACGCATTCAGGTGAGCCTTACAATCCTTCCCATAGTGTCCACCCTTCCCGCACACAAAACAGTTCACTGTTCCTAACCGGCACTCCCCATCGTGCCCCTTTCCATATTTCCTGCATTTTGTCCCCGAACCTCTCTTGATAGGCCTGGAACACCCAACATTAGGCCTTTTGAACGGTTGTCTCCCAGCATTACTACCCTAGGCCGCTCGTTCCGCTGACCTTTTCTTGTTTCTCTCCATCAAGTACAATTCTCTTTTTCACGCCCCCTCGATTAGTTGATCAAGAATGGCGTACTGACCATTGGATACGAATTCTTGTATATCTTCCTGTAGCATCTGCGTATACCTGTGAATCTGCGATCTTTCATGGTTCGCATGGACTGGATAGTACAATAGTTTTTCTTTGAATATCGCAGTGATTTGATTGACTATTTCCGTGGTTTTTAAGTTTCATAAACTCATCCATCACGCGCTCCACCTCAACCTTGGGAGCATACTCCTCATAAAGCAACGCCGTAAATTCCTCCCAAGTCATTCTTGCAATTTCCTCTCCCTTCATCTTTCTTAACAAATTCCACCGGTCATTGGCCGCTCCCCTTAGAAAGTTGGAAGCAAACCAAACCTTTGAGTCTTCAGCATAACGGCTGGTAAAGAAGGCTCGTTCTATTTCTGAGACCCATCTAGTGCTTTGCCCAGGCTCTGGCACTCCATCAAAAATGGGCAGCTGACAAGCCGAGAAATCCCGAAAAGTTCCTCCCGAAGCCACTTGGTTAGTCGCCGGTGTTACCGATTGAGCGACAACCACTGCTGCGGTAGCTTCCTTCACGGCCCATAAATCTATCATGGTTCCCATATCCTATTTTAAATCCTCCATAGCAGCTCTTATTTCAACGTGTTGGTAAACACGGTGGTCACCAATTCAATCATCGCCTCATCCCTGTATTCCTCCTCATTCATTACATTCTCCGGCACGACTTTCTCTAGAGCCACATTCTTAGGTTGATTCAGTATTGGTTGCGTGTGAGGGTCATTCTCCCCCATTACACTAGCATTCTCCCCATCCAGTGGGTTTCAAAAGCCCTGGTATCACAGATCGATTTCTCGTAGTCACCATACGGATGTATAGACAGTGCACCAAATTAACAGGCGGCATTGTCATGAAGTCCTCATCACTATACCAGTTCATGTTTCACGTATTTCATGTCATTGGCACAACTATCAGGCAACCCTAGGCATTCTAAGGCACCCTAACTACAGGCATCCTGATTCACAAGAATCCCCAGACTCTAACAAGTTCCAACAGGTGTTGTGTGCAGATAATAATATGGTCCCTATTATTACAAACACGCTACACATATCGGATCTAGTCATTATCACTAGGAATCCTGATTCACTGGCTTGGGCCATGTATATGTCATCTCACAAAGCACATAGGGTTCCGCAAATATAATCATTATGTGAAGGAAGTCATGATATTTCTTCATTATTCTTACTAAAACAGTTTCAGTGTCTAAATTCATGTAAATGTAATCATCATATAATAATCGTATACCTTACGCCTTGCTTGTGACAACCCAGACTAGCTCCAGCCGATAGCTCATTGCTATATTTAACACTTGAAAAGGTTTCGAAAGTGTTGTTTAAAATCCTTTACGAACCAAGGTTTAAGTTCAAACACGTGGAAACGTATTCAAATCTCTTAAACCAAGGCTCTAATACCAAGTTGTAACGTCCCAATTTTTTTTAGAATTCGGAAATAAACACTTTTATGATACTAATAAATGTTAATTACAAACTGGATAAAGGTTAAACAAAAGTCATGAATTCGAATGGCAACGATTGTGAAATACAATAGAAATTTAAAGTAGTCCAAAACATCGCGGAAGCTGATTGAGGATGAGCCATCAAACACGAGCTGGAGCCCGCCATGGTCACCACTTGGAAAGATAGTTAAACAACAACCGTAAGCGTAAGGTTTAGCGAGCACATTACTTACAACGAAACCAATCATCACATAATCAACAACAATCTTCCCCGCTACCAAAGTAGATGGTCCCTCATTCCCGCTACCATAGTAGACGGTCCCTCATTCCCGTCACTGAAGTAAACGGTCTCATCATTTCCGTCACGGAAGTGAACGGTCTGGTCTGTTGGGGAGATAATCACTTCACCTTAATAATCAACTCTGCCTATCCCAAAACATAGGATTTGATGATAACCAAACCCTACATTCAGTATGACTTAGAAAGAATTCAAACATGTGTTGTTTGAATCAGTTTATGTAAAAATATGCTAAGTATGGAATCATCAGCTGAGGAAAATAAGCCATCAGCTGAGCATCAGATCCTACACAAAGTATCAGCCAAAGGATATCAGCCAAGGAGCATTAGATGAAGAAAACAAGTAAAGAAGACCATCAGCTGAGGAAAACAGTCTATCAGCTGAGCGAAATTGTTGAAAAGCTGATGAAAATATTTCATCAGCTGAGTAAACAGATTGATCAGCTGAGTGAAGAATTTGATCAGCTGAGTGCCTACTCAATCAGTTGAGTGAACAATTGGATCAGCTGAGGCCCAGAGCATCATCTAAGTAAGTCTTTCTTTACACAAGTCATCTCCCCTTATAAACTGATGTATTTGATTGATCAGCTGAGCATTCTTGATCAACTGATCATACAAATACATGAGCATTATGTCCTCCTAAGCTTACTATTGATCAGCTAAGCAATATGTGTCAACTGAGTCCTATCAAAAAGTGATCAACTGATATATTTTGTCAACTGAGTAGTGAATATCAGAGTTCCTTGTACAATCTGTTAGCTGAGTCATGAAAAATGTCAAATCTACTTTGTCTTTTCAAATTGTAAGTCATATGTAATAGGCAGAACATGTGTTCTATTATGCCTTAGATCTTTGTTTGTAAAAGTAAAATGCACTTTTTGGATCAAGTATGAGACAAAAAGGTTTGATCTTATCCTCTGGAAAGGGATAATGATACCTTAAACAGACGAAGATCTTGAAGATTTGTTCAAACAACTATGTATGGCTGGCAATCCCATACTTGGTAAAGTCTAATCAATTAGAAGCATGGTGTTGATTAAAGTACAATCATGGAAAGGGAAAGATACTTCTACACGATAGTAGATGTGAACTTTAATATTATATATTGTGAATGGGTTGCACTTTTGCAGAAAAGTGCAATTACTTTTATCATACATTTGATTAAAGTAACTTTACTTTTCACCCACTACCTTTACAATTAAAATATTATATTTCCACATCCTCTTGGTCTCTTACCTTCATGCAATCGGATCCACCAAGACTTCTATATATACTCATGCATGGTGGACATGCAAATAGAGAACACTACACAACACAACAAAGTGAAGTCTCTACTACACAAAAAGAAAATCTCATCAGTTGAGAAATTTCGTAGAGTATAAGCATTGTGTAGAATCAAACTTGTTTATGTGTTGAACACTCTATATACATTAGTTGTCTTAGAGTTAGCTTGTCTATGTGTTAGACAAATTGATTGTCACCTTTTATTGTACTTGGAATTTCCGCTTCTAGTACATGTAATTCTTGATTCATATCAATAAGAATTATATAAAAGTATATAAGTGTGTCTTTAATTTTTAAAATCTAAAGTTTGTATTCAACCCCCCCCCCCTCTACAAACATTTGTTGTTGCGTACTCAATCTGGGAGTAACATGGTCATTCCCGTTACCGGAGTGAACGGTCTCGTCATTCCCGTCACGGAGTGAACTGTCTCTTCATTCCCATCACCGGAGTGAACGGTCTCCTCATTCCCGTCACCGGAGTGAACGGTCTCCTCCTTCCCCTCACCGGAGTGAACGGTCTCCTCATTCCAGTAACCGGAGTGAACGGTCTCATCATTCCGTCACCGGAGTGAACGGTCTCATCATTCCCGTCACCGGAGTGAACGGCCTCATCATTCCCGTCACCGATGTGAATGGTCTCATCATTAAACAAAGCATATCGTATCATATAAACACAAAACACATGTCATAGTCACATATATCCTCGGTGTAGATTGTAAGGAACTAAGGAAGAGTACTCACCTGTTTGTTGCATAGTTACGTGATAATAGTTTAGCAGTTCACTTGTGTTTACCCGTCAATCGGTAGTCACCTACACACATCTCTAATAAATCAGTATCGGGTACAAGTCCCTAACTCATTCTGTACAATCATTGAGGCCCCAAGTCAGAACTTATTTCCAGGTTTCATAAGTCGGACCACGTAAGTCGGATCAAGTGTAATTCTCATAAGTCGGACCAAGTGTAATTCTCATAATTCAGACCAATAGGTCGGAACAAGTGTAATTCTCATAAGTCGGACCAATAGGTCAGACCAATCTTAAGTCCCCAAAGTCGGACCATCTTATTTGTACAAAGTCAGATCAAGTCAATTCCTCAAGGTCGGACCACTCAAGCATGAAAGTCGGAACATAAAGGTCGGACCATAAAACTCCAAATTCGGACCATGCAGGTCGGACCATACAAACATGAAAGTCGGACCATAAAGGTCGACCACACACAATGCTAAAGGTCGGATGGTATAAAATTCGGACCAACTCAAGCCACCCAAAAGTCAGATCAATCAACTTATGAAAGACAGAGCCTAAAAGTCGGATGACTCCAAAACCTAAAAGTTGGACCGAGCCTCATCTTGGTCGAACCAAGACCTGCAACTCCCAGACTCCATTACCAAAAATCCAACTTTCCAAAACTTAACCAAATAATCTCATTTTTGTCACAAACCTTTTCTCCACTCATTTAAACACTCCCTTTTAAGACAGGGTCACATTTTATCAAGTATTAAAAGATTTATATTCACTCTTTTTCCTGGTTGTTCTTGTTTATGCTTAAATCCCAAAAACCTAGATGTTGAGTATTCAATCATTACATAAATAGAGCAGATTTGATACATATAGCAACACAATGAAGTAGAAACATTACCTGGTAATTCTTTTAGAAATTGTTAATGTTCCAAAATGATTTTTGCTCCTTTCTTCCTCTGTTCTTCGAGAGCAATACACACATAAACACACACTGATTTTTAAAGTAATGGAACAGTAGTAGTAGCCCTTGGGGGCTGCGCCCTAATTCCATATATATATATATATACACACACACACATCTTTCTTAGAAGGCTTAGGCCCAAAACAACCAATCAAGCTGTAACACCGCCTTTGCTATATTAAAAAATCAGTATAAATTCGAGTTTTCAAACTGTATGGGTCCGTTTGTAAATTGAACATTTACCTGTTTGTTAACTTAACCGAATTTCAAAAATATTGCAGCGGAATTTTAAATAACAAGCAAACAAACCCAAGTAGCTATTACAGTTTAAAAACACATGTTTGGCGTATATACAAATATACAATACAAAAATTGCCAAACATGCCAACCGGTGATACTTTAACCTAAGCCGACCATTGTATAATAGTACCAAAAGCAGCGTTCCTTCAAAAAGGCTTGTATATCAGCCATGAGTGTCCCCAACTCACCAAGCCTGCCTATTCCTTATCTGTAAAAAAGTTAACATCAACAACATTAGCTATATAAATATAGCTAGTGAATACTAACAATCATGCATAACAATTAGGCAAGTCCTTAGCAATATAACAAGTCATATAGCAGAAAAAGCAATCAATGCTATCCTAACATATAGCAGAGTGTTGACATGTCTAGTGAGTGTATTATATTGCCAGGTTGCAAAACCAGCTCAAACCACTACCACCGGGGGAATCAGACACTACCATCCGTGCTGGTTTCATCACCTAAGTGATTCACCGTGCTCGTTAAGGAGCCAAGGCTCATTAGGCTTAGCCATTTAAGGCACTCACCTCAATTGGTGAAAGGAACGGTACTCGAGAACCGTTAGTCCAAAACATTATGCCCGTAGGCCTAGGACCCAGCCGAAGCCGACCTTAATTACATACAAGTCCAGACATACAGATAATTTCATCAATCACCCTTTTCAGGGACAAGTGCATGCATGCTTGTTCATATAAACATATATTCATCAAGTGTGCACATGTACTTAAATACATGTCTTGCACATCAATTATCAAGGCCTATCATGGATTCTTATCATACTAGCATACATATGGCTTTCATAATACAAGTTGTGGCATGCCATAATCATATAAGTTTTCTTGCATTCAAACCTTCCTAAATTGAAGTCATAAGAGTCAGTACTCAGCTAGTGTTTTTATAAAAAACACAATATGGACTCGGCTCTCCTTGATGGCTTAATTACATATTGCATATACATTCAATTCATTTAGATTACCACACAACAAGTACATGTATTCTTACACTAGTTTTAACCCCCAATTATCCCCTTAAAGTGTCAAAAATGATCCAGCTATAACCCATGTACCCAAAGCATCGAACAACAGTCGTGAAAGCAGCCTGTACCGCACTTCACGCCGTGAACAGGCCCCTGTTCACGCCGTGAAGTCGCAGCAGACAGCTGAACAGCAGCTCTGTTCTGCTGTGTTTCCATCCAATCCCAAGTTTAAGCTTTTCTTAATTGTTTCCAGGTTATGTACTAAGTTTGGGGCATCATTTGGAGTCTATAAACATTAACATATCATGCTTTTAACATATGATTCAAGTTTGAATAATCAAATTACCATAAAAGACCCATTTGGTCAAATTCATGAAATTCCTTCTAGATGGTATCTATAATTCATAAAATCAATTCTAAACTACTTGTACATGATCCTAAAACAGATTTCAATCCAAAAACTCAAGCTTTAATAGCTAATTTTGTTTTGCCCCATTTTAACCTAGAACTAGAAATGAAGAACAAGATGAAGATAGGCTTACTAGCAACAAGATGATGGTGAAGAATGGAACAAGAACAGATTGGAGACTCTATTGGAGCTTGATTCCAGCCTCTTTGTTTGATCTTGGCTTTGAATTCTGTTCTTCAAGAACAAGAGAAGAGATGAGAAGTTTGTGTGTGTTTAAGTGTGTAAACGTGGGTGTGTGTGTTGTCTGATTTGTGTTATAAGTGAGAACCGACCCAAGGTTCACATTTATCCTTTAAGAGGTATTTTGTTCCCCTTTTCAACATACAACACAACACCCGAATAACCGTTTCAACTAACGAGGATATTTTTGGAAACCTCGTTTGAAACTAGTTAATATTTTATAATTATTATCTATTTTTATTACTATTTTCAAATTCACATTTAACTGACCAATTACATATTTTCTATTAGTACTTAACATATATAGTCATTTAATTCATTTAAATAAATTCACGTACCCAATGGAGCGCACGAATAGGCCCGATTTGAGGATGTTACAACTCTACCCCCTATAGAAGATTCCGTCCTCGGAATCTGCTCAGCTGGAAATAAATGAGAGTAGTGTTCCTTCATGTCATCCTCAGTTTCCCATGTCATGTGGAAAAGTAGAGCACATCTTTTCCTATCCACCGTTTATATCCAATTGCTTGAAATAGTCACTGATGGTCCTTATGTTCCAACATCAGTGTTATCTATCCCATCAGAATCTGAAGGTCAAACCTCTACAACTGAAAGAATCATGACCAAACCCATGCATCTGTGGACAGATGAGGATAAGAGGTTGGTTAGCCTAGATGTTAAGTCTAGATCAGCTCTTGTCTTTGCACTACCCAATGAAATCTATCATCAAGTGCTTAACTGTTGCATATGAAGGGACTGAAGAGATGTTAGATACACTCACAGTTGCATATGAAGGGACTGAAGAGGTGAAGGAGAACAAGAAGCTCCTCCTCAACAGAGAGTATGAATTCTTCTTTGCTCAGAAAGGTGAGAGTCTTACACAGACATACACCAGGTTCAACTGCCTAGTTAATGACTTGAAAAGGGCAGACATAACCAAGAGCAACTTTGTCTTGGTGAAAAAGTTTCTAGACTCCCTCCTTGAAATATGGAATCACTTTGTCACTATTCTAAGACATAGTGAGAAGATTAAGGGAATGTCTCTGGTTGCTCTCTATGATAGCTTACTCAACCATGAGCAATCAGTCAAGCAAAGGAAATTGTCCTCCAAGGAGATGAAAGAGGTAGCGAAAGCTGCACCAACTGCCCTTGTATCAAGAGATACAAAGATGAGGAGCTTTGCAGCTATTGATTCTGGTTCTGATGAAGAAGGAGATGGAGAGGAGAGTGCTGGAGAAAGTGATGAGGAGAAGGATTGTGAGGAAAGTAATCTAGAGGAGTTGGTTGAAGGTGTAGCTATGCTGGTTAAGAAGTTCAGACCTTTCAAGAAGGGAAAGGGTGTTAAGAGGTTCAACAAGAGGTCATCAAAGTTTGTCAAGCCCAAATCCACTTTTGATGCCTCCACAGCAGAGTGTTATAAGTGTGGCAAGATTGGCCACATAGCCTGTGACTGTAAGTCCAAATATAACACTGGTTCTTCATCTGTGCAAAAGCAGGAGGGCCAGATTGATTATGAAGCCAAGTATAAGAAACTCCTTGCTGCTGTCCTGGACAAGAAGAAGAAGAAAGCCCAGGGCCAAGTTCTTGTTGCTGAAGAAGAAGATTGGGCAGAAGAAGATCTCTCCTCAGATGAAGATGAGGTGATCTCTGCTCAGTTCTGCATGATGGCCAACAACAATGATGGTAGTTCCTTTGATGAAGACATGAAAAAGGCTGCTAAAGCTTGTTCAACTACCAACTAGGATCCTTCTTCTATGTATCAGGTTGGAAATTTTATTAACTATGATGATAATGAGAAGAATGCTATGTTTGATTACTTGTGTATTGATTTCCAGTCTGCTATTCAAAGAAAGAAGAAGCTAAAACTAGAAGTAGAATCACTAAAGGAAAAATTAATTCTTAAGGATGAGGAACTTAAGCAGATAACAATCTTAAATGATGAACTAGCTAATCAAAAGATACTTAATGAGATCTTAGTAAAAGAAACTAGTGAAGCAACCAAAAAGTTTAATGACCTCCAAAAAGTAGTAAAGTCTTGGTGTGTATCTGCAGAAAAGACCACTCAGTGTGTCAAGGAGCAGATACCCAAACAAGTTCAAGCTATTATTGGTGGAAATTACTCTAAGGCTGCTAACTATGTTGATTCTAGTAAGAACCTTTATTTCTTAGACAAAGTTGACATCTTGCCACAGACCTTTCACAAGACTGTTAAAGGCAAAAGTGTGTTCACAAATAAGTTTGTTAGAAACAAGAGTTCCCACTCAAAAGAATCAATTATTCGTTCTATTGAATCATCCTCTAGTAAGATTTCGTAATGTAAAAATACTAATAACAAAAAGTCAAAGGATGTGATTAAAGGAAAGGAATCATTAGTTCAGACCTCAGAGACATTATGTTGTCAAACCTTGAAAACAGATGACTTAATTCTTAGCATTTCACAAACTGAAGAATCATTAGCTAATACTACTCCATCAGCTGATAGGTTAGTAGATGATAAACGCTCAGCTGATAACCTGTCAGCTGATCATAGCTCATCTTCTAAACAATCAGTTGATCTAGAAGTAATCAACTCTCTTTTAATAGAAGAAACTATGAGTAAAAAGAATGATGTTCACATTGTTCCCATTTCCGCCACTCCAAAGATTGGTCAAAAACTTTCCAAAAATGAAGATCAATCTAAGGTGCCTGTAAATAAAGACCTAACAAATTTACAGGATAAGCTTCATAAGCTGAATGGTCAAATTAGTCAAATGATGACTGATAAGAAATCTCATAGGCATTCAAACCATGTTGTTCAATGCTCCAAGGCCACAAAATCTCAAAAATGTTATAAATGTGGAAGCAAAGAGCATAAGGCATTAGAATGTTCTTA
Source organism: Dittrichia graveolens (assembly GCA_038502395.1). Classification (NCBI taxonomy): domain Eukaryota; kingdom Viridiplantae; phylum Streptophyta; class Magnoliopsida; order Asterales; family Asteraceae; genus Dittrichia; species Dittrichia graveolens. Next base: position 31,472,750 of record JARJIL010000009.1, read on the forward strand.
AGAAGGGAATTCAAGACAGCGGACTTGTGATGATAACATAGTCACTCCTCTCATACATAAGAAACCTGAGATGAAGTGGAAAGCTAGGTGTATTCCACAGGGATCCACTGAGTAGTGGATTCCTACTTGTGTCACTAACACTTCTTTCACTTAAATCTGTGCAGGGTGTTGGTTCTTGGTTTCTTGACAGTGGATGTTCAAGAACCATGACAGATAACAAGGCTTTGCTCAGTAACTACAAGAAAGAGAAAGGTCCAAGGGTGACTTTTGGTGACAACAACCATCGGCAAACTAAAGGCTATGGTGAGCTTCATAATGGGAACCTCAAGCTGTCAAAAGTTTCATATCTCAAAGGGCTGAAATATAATCTCATAAGCATAAGTCAATTGTGTGATGGAGATAATGAAGTCCACTTCACAAAGATAGGAGGCTCCATCATAAATAAAGAAGGTAATACAGTGTTCAGTGCCAAGAGAACCAAGGATGTGTATACACACTTGACATGTCCTGTGGTGACCCTTCAAAGGAAACATGTTTGTACTCCAAGAATAATGAGGATACAAACTGGCTTTGGCACAAGAGGCTTTCCCACCTTAATTTTAAAAACATCAAAAAGTTGAGCAAGGGTGAACTAGTGTCAGGACTACCTTCACTGACTTATCTTAAGCTTAAACCTTGCACTGCTTGTGAGAAGGGAAAGCAACATAAGACATCATTTCCATCCAAGCAGGCCTTCTCAATTACAGAACCTTTCTATATGTTGCACATGGATCTCTTTGGTCCTGTTGCAACTGCTAGTATTGGTGGAAGTAAGTATGCTCTTGTATTGGTTGATGAATTCTTAAGATATACTTGGGTTTTCTTTCTTAAAACAAAGAGTGAAGCTGCTGAAGAGATTATCTGTTTTATCAAGAAAATGGAAGTGTTGAATGGCAATCTGGTGAGGAGTCTTAGAAGTGATCATGGAACTGAATTCAGAAACCAAACTCTGGAATCTTTCTGTGATGAGAAAGGGATATCTCAAAACTTTTCTGCTCCAAGAACCCCACAACAAAATGGTGTAGCTGAAAGAAGAAATAGAACATTGATTGAAGCTGCCAGAACCATGTTGTGTGAAAGTGGGTTACCATTTAATTTCTGGGCTGAGGTTGTAAGTTGTGCATGTTTCACACAGAACATGCCCCTTATTATCAAGAGGCACAACAAAACTCCATATGAAGTGCTCAAGGGAAGGAAGCCAAGCATCAGCTTTCTGCATATCTTTGGTTGTCAATGTGTCATACTTAATCAAAAAGATCAATTGCAGAAGTTTGCTCCTAAAGCTGATGAAGGAGTGTTTGTAGGTTACTCAGTGATTTCTAAAGCATACAGAGTATACAACCTCAGAACCAAAGTCATAGAAGAATCCATCAATGTAAGTTTTAATGAAAATGACTTTGTTGCTTCTTGTTCTTCTAATCATGTTTCAGGTGAAGAATTTAATGATCTTATGCAAACTGGAGAAGTTCCTTCAGAGCAAGTAGATCCCTCTCCACCAGCTGCTCATGATTTAGATGAACCTGTTCCTATCCAAGTTTTTAACCATGTACAACCATCCTCATCCAATCCTATACCTCTACTGAATCATGCGGAAAATGACTCAACATCATTGGATTCCAATTCCATATCACTCATTCCCTCTTTAGTACAGATACCCACATATTGCAATAATGAAGTTATATCAGCCACTCAAAATGAACTCATTTCTACTGCTGATAGTCAACATGTAACTTCTTCTCCCCAAATCCAAATGAATCCCAATTCCCCAGAAATCCAAAAAGCCTTCAAAGACCTCAAGCACCATCCTCATAATTTGGTGATAGAAAACATAGATGATCTATTTAGAACAAGATCAAAAGCTTACAACATCTGTTTGTATTCTGGATTTGTCTCAATGATTGAACCAAAGAAGGTTGATGAAGCTCTCAATGATCCCCACTGGGTGTCTACCATGCAAGAGGAACTGGCAGAATTCAAAAGAAATAATGTATGGACTTTGGTACCCAAACCAAAGGATAAATCCATCATTGGAACAAAGTGGGTGTTCTGAAATAAGCTAGATGAAAATGTGCAAATCATCAGAAACAAAGCAAGGCTAGTGGCACAAGGGTAATATCAAGAAGAAGGTATTGATTTTGATGAAACCTTTGCCCCTGTTGCAAGATTGGAAGCTATCAGACTTTTCCTAGCCTATGCTGCCTTCAAAAACTTCAAAGTGTTCCAAATGGATGTGAAGAGTGCATTTCTGAATGGAGATTTGAAAGAAGAAGTGTATGTCAAACAACCTCCTGGTTTTGAGGAGTCAAGCATACCTGATCATGTTTACTTTCTAAACAAAGCTTTATATGGTCTTAAGCAAGCTCCAAGAGCCTGGTATGATACCCTCTCTTCTTTTCTCATTAATAAAGGTTTTACAAGAGGATGCATAGACAGCACTTTATTTATTAGGAAGTACAAAGGTGATGTGATACTTGTGCAGATATATGTAGATGATATAATATTTGGGTCTACTAATTTGGAACTATGCAAAAAGTTTTCTAAACTCATGTCTGATAATTATCAAATGAGCATGATGGGTGAGTTAAACTATTTTCTTGGTTTGCAAATTAAACAAGAGGTTGATGGTATTTTCATTCATCAAACAAAGTATGTCAAAGATTTACTCAAGAAGTTTGATTTTGAAAACTGTTCTTCAATGAAAACACCTATGTCTACTTCTATTAAGTTAAGAAAGGACACTGATGGCAAATCACTAAACATTACTACTTATAGAGGAATGATTGGGTCACTTTTATACCTCACTGCAAGTAGACCAATGGAACTAAGTCCTCTTGGTGATGATGGTGATACCCAAGAACAAGAGATCTCTGAGCAACTTCTGGAGCTCATTGACAGAAGTAGGCACATCATGTCCCAAGGTATGGATAGTACTGATTCCACCTCTGAGGATATTCAAATGGCCGTCCCAACCTTTGATAGCTCATCCTCATCTCCAGTCCAAACACCACTCCAACAGCCAAGCTCTAGTGAACCTCCTGCGGTCACTAGTTCTACTCCTATCCGTAGCCCCATATATACAAGGTCACCAGAAGTGACTCATTATGAGCACTTTGAGGGAGTGCAATCCACACCTCTGACCTCAACTTCAATTACCCTTCCTCGTGTTGAGGGGGAGCAATTGGATGTTGCAACCTTTCAGCCAGTGGATGTATCCTCACAACAGGATACATCTGTAAAAATGGGACTTAAACCGTTAGCTGAGACAACCTCCCAAAAGGTTGATCTCATTGAAAGACAGACCTTAACCCAAGGTCACACTGTGTCTATCCCACAATTGAGTCAGCCTATACCATCTACATTCTCCCAACAGAATGTGGATCCAATAAGGGATTCCCTGTTATTGAGTGCATCCCACACTCAGTCCACTTACCTTGCACCTATTATTAATTCAATTCTTACACTTGCACAGCCTGCCAATGCTAGTGGTACAAACCAACCACTTGCACAGGGCTTAACTCTCTTTCCCAATGAATTTGAGCTTATACACCAGGCTCAAATGAGGGGACATAAACCTTACCCAAATTCTTTGAACCTCTATCTACTCCTTTGACCTCTACCCCATCCATATCTACCCAAACCACAAACCTTACCCTTATCCAAACCATATACCAGAACATTGATCACCTAACCCAAACCTTCCAAGCCTTCCAAACCCAAACCTCTACTCAACTGTCTAGACTTGCAAAAGACATTGAGCTCCTCAAGACCCCACCCCAACCCTCCCCTGCACCCATTGATCTTACCCCCTCCTAACCAAAATAGAGCATCTTTCTACCCTTCTTCCCTCTCAACCACAAATTCCTAGCTTACCTCAATCTACCATCTCTACCCTAAACCAAACCATATCCAACCTCCTATCCCAACTCCAAACCCTACGCCCAATAAACCCCAACATTTCTGTACCCATTCCTGAACAACTACTCCCTATGCCTTCTTTTCTCAAAGGCATCCTTGATGACATAGAGACCTTAACAGAACAATCCAGAATGAGTCATCTCTCATTGTGGAAAGCTATCAAAGATCTCAAGGATGACCTCTCCCTTCAGCTCTCTAAAATATCCTCTACCCCTTCCTCAACCCATACCCACATCCCTGCCCCTACCTCAACTCCTAAGCCTGCAGCAGGTGACTCCCCTCCTCCTTTTGATGATGCCAAAAAGGGGGAGAAATTCTCAAGTTCTTCCAGGGAGGATGATCCTGACTCAGAGGATATTGATGCTGCCTATGCTAAAACAGCCACCAAAATCATGCAGCAGGAAGCACCCAAAGCAACAGCTCCCTCACCCATTAAAAGAAAAGCATCTTCTGAGGGGGAGCAAAGGTTTCCCAAAAGGCTGAAAAGGATGGCAAATAGGCCAAAGCCTAAAAGAAAAGTTGCTGAGGGTTGCTCTCCACAAATCAATATAGAGTCTGATTCTGATGATGAGGATGATACTCCACTTTCTGACATCCTCAGAAGAAGAAGACAGAGCCCTAAGCCATCTGCTCCACCAGTCCAATCAACCCCATCAGTCCAAAAGGATTCAACCTCTGCTCCTAAGGATAAAGGCAAACAAAAGATGACAGATGAGCAAGTTGAAGCAGATGATTAAATGAAAAGGGAGCTTGCTCTTAAAGAAAAGGAAGAAAGGGAGAATGCTCAAATGGCTCAAGCATTGGGTGTTTCAGTTGAGGAAATCTACCAAGCCAAAGAGCTAGCATATCAGCAAGAGCAAGAACAAAGTCAAAATCAAGCTGCTGCTCAACACACATTGGCAAGGGAAAAATCTCAGGCTGAACTACTCAAAGCTAGATCCCATGTTGATGCCATCAAAACCCTCTTCAACCTTGATTTATCTGCTCCCATCAACCTAAGTCAACAAAGACTTCAAAGCTTCAGAGAAAGAATCAATATTTTGAGAAACAAAATAGAACCAACTCCAATAACAAGAGCCACTGTCCATAAAGGTGATGGTGAACCCTACCTTGAAGCAATGAGATAGAACAACTTCAACAGCTGTGAAGTTGTATCCTATGAGAGGTGTCACATATTTGGGTTCACAGAGTTAGTTGAGATCCTGTACCTTCTCTTCAAATCCAAATCAAAGCTCAAAGTTCAATTCATTCAGAAAATTCAGAATTGGATAGCTCTAGCTGTGTCACAAAGGGCCTTCACTCCAGATGACTATTACAGGCATGTGCACACAGTTGATAATCTTCATAATAAAGGCTCCAAGCCCTTCAAACCATTTGAGCTAAGAGAGGTACTACCCCGGCATGAATTCCTATCAGATTTTGAGGGTCTCAACACATCTCTTCCACTGAACATCACTCCTGAGTTGTACAAGTTTATAATTATGCCTATTGAAGGTATATTCTTTTTGGACAGAGCTGGCACATGGAGGTTCTTTAGATAGTCTGAAATCCTTAAAGCTAGCAAGAAGTTTCTATTTGGGCTAAGGATATCTACAAGAGGCAGAACTGGAAATGAAAACTTTGAAGCCCTTGTTCAAGCCCAATGTGAAGTCTTAGCTGAAGCTGATCCCCATGCCAAAGATTTTGAAGTTAAAGAAGAACCATGGTGGGATGATTGAAGACTGATTCTAACTCTGAAGATTTTGTTGTTATTTAGTTGATTGTACATTATAGAATAGTTAGTTAGTAGTTAATCTATGTAATCACTTATGTACATTTCTTTATTTTGTTATTTCAAGTGATGTTTATGTATATTAGAAAATCAAAAGCATATAAAAATGGAAAAATGAAAAGTTACCACAAAAACAGAACAAAATGGTACAACACAGAAAAAGATTCCACAAAAACAGAACAAAATGAAACATTAGAAAAGAGCTACCAAAAACAGATAGCTAGGTAGCCAAATGTACTTAAAACTTTAAATCTTTTGTAATTCGAAGTCAAACTGATTCTTTAAAAAGAAAAAGGTTTTGTCATCATCAAATAGGGGGAGATTGTTGGGGAGATAATCACTTCACCTTAATAATCAACTCTCCCTATCCTATAACATAGGATTTGATGATAACCAAACCCTACATTCAGTATGACTTAGAAAGAATTCAAACATGCGTTGTTTGAATCAGTTTATGTAAAAGAATGCTAGGTATGGAATCATCAGCTGAGGAAAATAAGCCATCAGCTGAGCATCAGATCCTACTCAAAGTATCAGCCAAAGGATATCAGCCAAAGAGGATCAGATGAAGAAAATAAGTAAAGAAGACCATCAGCTGAGGAAAACAGTCTATCAGCTGAGCGAAATTGTTGATCAGCTGATGAAAATATTTCATCAGCTGAGTAAACAGATTGATCAGCTGAGTGAAGAATTTGATCAGCTGAGTGCCTACTCTATCAGTTGAGTGAACAATTGGATCAGCTGAGGCCCAGAGCATCAGCTAAGTAAGTCTTTCCTTACACAAGTCATCTCCCCTTATAAACTGATGTATTTGATTGATCAGCTGAGCATTCTTGATCAACTGATCATACAAATACATGAGCATTATGTCCTCCTAAGCTTACTATTGATCAGCTGAGCATCTATATGATCAGCTGAGCAATATGTGTCAACTGAGTCCTAGCAAAAAGTGATTAACTGATATATTTTGTCAAATGAGTAGTGAATATCAGAGTTCCTTGTACAATCTGTTAGCTGAGTCGTGAAAAATGTCAAATCTACTCTGTCTTTTCAGATTGTAAGTCATATGTAAAAGGCAGAACATGTGTTATTCTATTATGCCTTAGATCTTTGTTTGTAAAAGTAAAATGCACTTTTTGGATCAAGTATGAGACAAAAAGGTTTGATCTTATCCTTTGGAAAGGGATAATGATACCTCAAAGAGACGAAGATCTTGAAGATTTGTTCAAACAACTAAGTATGGCTAGCAATCCCATACTTGGTAAAGTCAAATCAATCAGAAGCATGGTGTTGATTAAAGTACAATCATGGAAAGGGAAAGATACTTCTACACGACAGTAGATGTGGACTTTAATATTTTATATTGTGAATGGGTTGCACTTTTGCAGAAAAGTACAATTACTTTTATCATACATTTGATTAAAATAACTTTACTTTTCACCCACTACCTTTACAATTAAAATATTATATTTCCACATCCTCTTGGTCTCTTACCTTCATGCAATCGGATCCACCAAGACTTCTATATATACTCATGCATGGTGGACATGCAAATGGAGAACACTACACAACACAACAAAGTGAAGTCTCTACTACACAAAAAGAAAATCTCATCAGTTGAGAAATTTCGTAGAGTATAAGCATTGTGTAGAATCAAACTTGTTTATGTGTTGAACACTCTATATACATTAGTTGTCTTAGAGTTAGCTTGTCTATGTGTTAGACAAATTGATTGTCACCTTTTATTGTACTTGGAATTTCCGCTTCTAGTACATGTAATTCTTGATTCATATCAATAAGAATTATATAAAAGTATATAAGTGTGTCTTTAATTTTTAAAATCTAAAGTTTGTATTCACCCCCCCCCCTCTACAAACATTTGTTGTTGCGTACTCAATCTGGGAGTAACATGGTCATTCCCGTTACCGGAGTGAACGGTCTCGTCATTCCCGTCACGGAGTGAACTGTCTCTTCATTCCCATCACCGGAGTGAACGGTCTCCTCATTCCCGTCACCGGAGTGAACGGTCTCCTCATTCCCCTCACCGGAGTGAACGGTCTCCTCATTCCCGTAACCGGAGTGAACGGTCTCATCATTCCGTCACCGGAGTGAACGGTCTCATCATTCCCGTCACCGGAGTGAACGGTCTCATCATTCCCGTCACCGATGTGAATGGTCTCATCATTAAACAAAGCATATCGTATCATATAAACACAAAACACATGTCATAGTCACATATATCCTCGGTGTAGATTGTAAGGAACTAAGGAAGAGTACTCACCTGTTTGTTGCATAGTTACGTGATAATAGTTTAGCAGTTCACTTGTGTTTACCCGTCAATCGGTAGTCACCTACACACATCTCTAATAAATCAGTATCGGGTACAAGTCCCTAACTCATTCTGTACAATTATTGAGGCCCCAAGTCAGATTTTATTTCCAGGTTTCATAAGTCGGACCACGTAAGTCGGATCAAGTGTAATTCTCATAAGTCGGACCAAGTGTAATTCTCATAATTCAGACCAATAGGTCGGACCAAGTGTAATTCTCATAAGTCGGACCAATAGGTCGGACCAATCTTAAGTCCCCAAAGTTGGACCATCTTATTTGTACAAAGTCAGATCAAGTCAATTCCTCAAGGTTGGACCATTCAAGTATGAAAGTCGGAACATAAAGGTCGGACCATAAAACTCCAAAGTCGGACCATGCAGGTCGGACCATACAAACATTAAAGTCGGACCATAAAGGTCGACCACACACAATGCTAAAGGTCGGATGGTATAAAATTCGGACCAACTCAAGCCACCCAAAATTCAGATCAATCAACTTATGAAAGACAGAGCCAAAAAGTCGGATGACTCCAAAACCTAAAAGTCGGACCGAGCCTCATCTTGGTCGAACCAAGACCTGCAACTCTGAGACTCCACTACCAAAAATCCAACTTTCCAAAACTTAACCAAATAATCTCATTTTTGTCACAAACCTTTTCTCCACTCATTTAAACACTCCCTTTTAAGACAGGGTCACATTTTATCAAGTATTAAAAGATTTATATTCACTCTTTTTCCTAGTTGTTCTTGTTCATGCTTAAATCCCAAAAACCTAGATGTTGAGTATTCAATCATTACATAAATAGAGCAAATTTGATACATATAGCAACACAATGAAGTAGAAACATTACCTGGTAATTCTTTTAGAAATTCTTAATGTTCCAAAATGATTTTTGCTCCTTTCTTCCTCTGTTCTTCGAGAGCAATACACACATAAACACACACTGATTTTTAAAGTAATGGAACAGTAGTAGTAGCCCTTGGGGGCTGCGCCCTAATTCCATATATATATATATATACACACACACACATCTTTCTTAGAAGGCTTAGGCCCAAAACAACCAATCAAGCTGTAACACCGCCTTTGCTATATTAAAAAATCAGTATAAATTCGAGTTTTCAAACTGTATGGGTCCGTTTGTAAATTGAACATTTACTTGTTTGTTAACTTAACCGAATTTCAAAAACATTGCAGCGGAGTTTTAAATAACAAACAAACAAAACCAAGTAGCTATTACGGTTTAAAAACACATGTTTGGCGTATATACAAATATACAATACAAAAATTGCCAAACATGCCAACCGGTGATACTTTAACCTAAGCCGACCATTGTATAATAATACCAAAAGCAGCGTTCCTTCAAAAAGGCTTGTATATCAGCCATGAGTGTCCCCAACTCACCAAGCCTGCCTATTCCTTTTCTGTAAAAGAGTTAACATCAACAACATTAGTTGTATAAATATAGCTAGTGAATACTAACAATCATGCATAACAATTAGGCAAGTCCTTAGCAATATAACAAGTCATATAGCAGAAAAAGCAATCAATGCTATCCTAACATATAGCGGAGTGTTGACATGTCTAGTGAGTGTATTATATTGCCGGGTTGCAAAACCAGCTCAAACCACTACCACCGGGGGAATCAGACACTACCATCCGTGCGGGTTTCATCACCTAAGTGATTCACCATGCTCGTTAAGGAGCCAAGGCTCATTAGGCTTAGCCATTTAAGGCACTCACCTCAATTGCTGAAAGGAACGGTACTCGAGTACCGTTAGTCCAAAACATTATGCCCGTAGGCCCAGGACCCAACCGAAGCCGACCTTAATTACATACAAGTCCGAACATACAGATAATTTCATCAATCACCCTTTTCAGGGACAAGTGCATGCATGCTTGTTCATATAAACATATATTCATCAAGTGTGCACATGTACTTAAATACATGTCTTGCACATCAATTATCAAGGCCTATCATGGATTCTTATCATACTAGCATACGTATGGCTTTCATAATACAAGTTGTGGCATGTCATAATCATATAACTTGGCTCTCCTTGATGGCTTAATTACATATTGCATATACATTTAATTCATTTAGATTGCCACACAACAAGTACATGTATTCTTACACTAGTTTTAACCCCCAATTATCCCCTTAAAGTGTCAAAAATGATCCAGCTATATCCCATGTACCCAAAGCATCGAACAACAGTCGTGAAAGCAGCCTATACAGCACTTCACGCCGTGAACAGGCCCCTGTTCACGCCGTGAAGTCGCAGCAGACAGCCGAACAGCAGCTCTGTTCTGTTGTGTTTCCATCCAATCCCAAGTTTAAGCTTTTCTTAATTGTTTCCAGGTTATGTACTAAGTTTGGGGCATCATTTGGAGTCTATAAACATTAACATATCATGCTTTTAACATATGATTCAAGTTTGAATAATCAAATTACCATAAAAGACCCATTTGGTCAAATTCATGAAATTCCTTCAAGATGGTATTTATAATTCATAAAATCAATTTTAATCTACTTGTACATGATCCTAAAACAGATTTCAATCCAAAAACTCAAACTTTAATAGCTAATTTCGTTTTGCCCCATTTTAACCTAGAACTAGAAATGAAGAACAAGATGAAGATAGGCTTACTAGCAACAAGATGATGATGAAGAATGGAACAAGAACATATTGGAGACTCTATTGGAGCTTGATTCTAGCCTCTTTGTTTGATCTTGGCTTTGAATTCTCTTCTTCAAGAACAAGAGATGAGATGAGAAGTTTGTGTGTGTTTAAGTGTGTAAACGTGGGTGTGTGTGTTGTCTGATTTGGGTTATAAGTGAGAACCGACCCAAGGTTCACATTTATCCTTTAAGAGGTATTTTGTTCCCCTTTTCAACATACAACACAACACCCGAATAACCGTTCAACTAACGAGGCTATTTTTGGAAACCTCGTTTGAAACCAGTTAATATTTTATCATTATTATCTATTTTTATTACTATTTTCAAATTCACATTTAACTGACCAATTACATATTTTCTATTAGTACTTAACATATATAGTCATTTAATTCATTTAAATAAATTCACGTACCTACTGGAGCGCACGAATAGGCCCGATTTGAGGATGTTACAACTCTACCCCCTTAAGAAGATTCTGTCCTAGGAATCTGCTCAGCTGGAAATAAATGAGGGTAGCGTTCCTTCATGTCATCCTCAGTTTCCCATGTCATGTTGGGACCTAGGCTATGCTTCCACTTGACAAGAACTAGTCTGATCATCTTCTTACGCAGCTTCTTTGTCTTTGCGTTAAGAATTTCAACAGGCTCCTCAACAAGACGTTTAGTTGAATCAACCTTCAGCTCTTGCAGAGGTAGAACTTGATCTTCATCAACTTTACACTTTCTTAGATAACATACACTGAAAGTGTTGTGAATACTAGATAGCTCAGGAGGTAATTCAAGAGATACAGTATGCTCGTTGACCTTTCGGATAATCCTGAATGGACCAATATAACGTGGACTTAGCTTGCCCTTGCGTCCAAAACGAATTACCCCCTTCCAAGGAGATACCTTCAAGAATACCCTATCGCTTTCACAGAATTCCACAGGTCGGCGCTTTGGGTCTGCATAAATCTTTTGACGATCACGAGCTGCTTTTAATTTCTCCATAGCTATTTTGACTTTATCAGAAGTGATTTGCACAATTTCGGGTCCGGCATACTGCTTCTCACCCGGTTCAAGCCAACAAGTGGGAGTGCGACAACGCCTCCCATATAAAATCTCATATGGTGGCATCCCATTACTAGAATGATAAGAGTTATTATAAGGAAACTCTATCAAAGGGAGATGAGAATCCCAAGAACCACCATATTCAAGTACACATGCCCTCGGCATGTCTTCAAGAGTCTGAATTGTTCTTTCAGACGGACCATCCGTTTGTGGATGATAAGCAGTACTCAGATGAACCCGTGTACCAAGGTCACATTGCAAGCTTTGCCAGAAGTTAGACATGAAACGAGAGTCACGGTCAAAAACAATAGAACAAGGTAAACCTTGACGTGTGACAATCTCATTAATATAGAGTTGAGCTAGGCGTGTCAATGATGCAGATTCGTTTGTAGCAAGAAAATGAGCACTTTTGGTCAATCGATCAACGATGACCCAAATCATGTTGTGCCCCTTCAGTGTCTTTGGCAACTTTGTAACAAAATCCATAGTTATATGATCTCATTTCCACTCTGGAATATCAAGCTGTTGTAGATTGCCATAAGGCCTTTGGTGCTCGGTTTTGACTTGTGCACATATTTGACATTTCTCCACGAATGAAGCAATGTCTCTTTTAAGTGTAGGCCACCAATACAGCGTTTTGAGATCATAATACATCTTGGTTACACCTGGGTGAATAGACAACCTGTAGTTATGTGCTTCCTGTAATATCAAATCACGGTTGCCTCTAATGAATGGTATCCAGATTCAGGATTGAAAAGTCTTCAAACCCTGGCTATCATCAACAAGCTGATCTTTCAGCTTTCTCATAGTCTCTGCCTTTAGATCCTCCTCCTGTAAAGCTAGTTGTTGTGCTTCCCTCAATTTGGAAATAATATCAGGAACCACAGTAAGCTTCATGAATTTGGCTTCAGTTGTAACCCCTTTTCTGCTCAAGGCATCAGCTACTACATTAGCTTTGCCTGGATGATAACGGATCTCACAATCATAGTCTTTAATCAACTCAATCCAGCGTCGTTGCCTCATATTGAGTTCTTTTTGAGAGAAAACATATTGCAAGCTTTTATTATCCGTGCATATAACACTTTTTGTGCCATATAAGTAATGCCTCCACAACTTCAATGCAAATACAACTGCTGCGAGTTCAAGATCGTGTGTTGGGTAGTTCTTTTCATGTGGTTTTAATTGCCTTGAAGCATAGGCAATCACCTTATCGCGTTGCATTAGAACACATCCCAAACCAGAATAAGCAGCATCACAATATACTATGAAATCCTCCGACCCATTTGGCAGAGTAAAAATCGGAGCTTCACAGAGTAGTCTCTTTAAAGTTTGAAAGGACTGCTCCTGTGCATCAGACCACACATAAGCAACATCCTTCCGTGTCAATTTTGTATGAGGACCAGCAAGTTTAGAAAAATCGCGAATAAATCGCCGATAATAGCCAGCAAGACCAAGGAAACTCTTGATCTTTGTAAGAGTCTTAGGAACCTCCCAATTCATCACTGCCTCTACTTTAGCAGGGTCTACTTTCACACCTTCCCTGCAGATAACATGACCAAGAAAATGCACCTCCCGAAGCCAAAACTCACATTTAGAAAGCTTGGCATAGAGTTGTTCTCGCTTAAGAGTTTCGAGAACTTGACGAAGATGTGATTCATGTTCAGCTTCGGTCTTTGAATAGATCAAAATATCATCAATAAATACTATCACGAACTTGTCCAGAAATGGGCGACAAATTCGATTCATAAGATCCATAAAGATAGCCGGTGCATTGGTAGAGCCGAATGGCATCACCAAGAAGTCATAATGGTCGTAGCGTGTATGGAAGACCGTCTTCGGAATATCTTCAGCTTGAACCCGTACCTGATGATACCCTGATCGGAGATCAATCTTAGAAAAGCACGTTGCTCCTTGCAATTGATCAAATAAGTCATCTATGCGCGGAAGTGGGTATTTATTCTTTATAGTTCGCTTGTTAAGCTCCCTATAATCTATGCACATTCGCATAGTCCCATCTTTCTTCTTGACAAAAAGAACTGGAGCTCCCCAAGGAGAAGAGCTCGGGCGAATGAAGTCCTTGTCAAGCAATTCTTGAATTTGATTCATCATCTTGCAGACTTCAGAAGGAGCGAGACGATACGGAGCTTTAGCCACTGGAGTAGCTCCGGGAACTAGATCAATTTTATAATCTACATCCCTAACTGGAGGCAGTCCGGGTAATTCATCTGGAAAGACTTCAGGATATTCTGACACTACCCTGATATTTTCTACTGGTTGTTTCTCCATCTGAGTATTAATAACATAAGCAAAGTAGGAGACACAACCTTTTGTAATAGACTTCTGAGCTTGAATCACCGAAATGATAGGAATATCAGACTCCCGTCCTTCTCCCCTCGCGATAGCATAAGACCCGTCATTTAAAGGAAATTTGATAATCTTCTTAGAACATATAATCTCAGCATCTTGACTGCTGAGCCAATCCATCCTGATCACAGCATCAAATCCCGCGATAGGCATAATAAGGAATGAAATTAAAAAGCTATGCCCATCGATATAAACAAGTGCTACCGGACTTTCTCAGTAACGTGAACTACTTTACCGTCAGCTACTTCTACTTTAATTGGATCAATTAATGGGGAAACAGGTAGTTGCAGCTTCTTACGACAAGATATGGAAATAAAAGAGTAAGTAGCTCCAGTATCAAAAAAATATACATGCTGGGGTAGATTCAATAAGAAAAGTACCCGTGATTACATCACCTGCAGCTTTGGCCTCTTCGGCCGTCATCTGGAACGCACGCCCTTTTGCACGTTGGGCGCCGTCTTTCTTCTGCTCAGGTGATGATCCACCGGCTCAGGTACTCGGGCTTTTTGGGCATTGGGCTATTTTATGCCCTGACTGATGACATCTGAAGCAGACATCATCCTTGTACCTGCATTCCTCCACTGAATGCCCCTTGGTTCCACACCTGGCACACCTTCTGGTTACCTTAGACAATCACCATAGTGGTATGTGCGGCATTGATAGCACCATTGACTATCAGATCTGGGCCTCTTAGAATTGCCTCCTTTGGTACCTGCAGAAGATTGTCCTTTTAAAGGACTCGGGTTAGAAGATGATTGAAATTTTCTCTTGTTGCTTTCCCCTGCAGATTCACCCCTGCATTGGATGCGATCACCATCCATCTGTCGAGCTATCTCAAAAGCTCGATCCAAATCAACTGCTGCTCGGACATGTGCCAGAAATTCAAGTGGTAGTGTGGCAAAAAACTTCCGGATCTTCAAATTTTCATTAGTTAATAAATGAGTACAAACCTCATTTTATCAGAAAAAGAACTGATATGTTGCTCCAAGGATTTATCTCCTTTTTGTAGATTGTTGAACTCGCGTTCCAGCTGCTCCATGACATATTCAGTGCAATACTTCTTCTGCACCTTCTCCGAAAACGGCTCCCAAGATAGAGCTTCTAGTACCTCCTTTGTAACAGAGGTTTTGACCGTGTCCCACCAAAATATGGCACGACCCTTTAGCATCCGAACTGCATACCTGACGTGGTACTCGGATTCACATTCGCAGGACTCAAAAGCCTACTCTGTCTCACGAAGCCACCTCATGGTAACTACAGGGTCATCAATCCCCTCGAAAGTAGATGGCTTACAAGTCAGGAATTTCTTAAAAGAACACGGCTTGCGAGGTGGTTTACCCAAAGCCGAGTTGAATAATAGCTCCTTTGCAACACGGAGCTCCTCTTCGAGGCGTCGAATGTATTCCTGCTGTACATTATCGGCTGGAGCACCCTCCGTGTGGTGCTGAGACTGCGCGTCTCCAGCCTGTTGTGGTATATGGGAGGCTTCGTCCTCCATTTCTTTTAGAGCCTGCTCAGTAGCATCATGCGGTGCAGACATATCTCAACCTTTGCTATATGAAAGAAGGATCATTCATTATAGCACTTATACTTACATATTAAAATATAACTTAGCTGTTAACAAGTACTTATCATATTACTCTCATACTCAATCCCCTTTACCCAATAAGGAACACTTCATAATGGTCGGGCCCGAGTTTGAGATTGAATACTCTTTCAAGTACCGAATTCCCTCAAACTTAGGCTCTGATACCTAACTTGTAACACCGCCTTTGCTATATTAAAAAATTAGTATAAATTCGAGTTTTCAAACTGTATGGGTTCGTTTGTAAATTGAACATTTACCTGTTTGTTAACTTAACCGAATTTCAAAAACATTGCAGTAGAATTTTA
This sequence comes from Dittrichia graveolens, assembly GCA_038502395.1. Lineage (NCBI taxonomy): Eukaryota > Viridiplantae > Streptophyta > Magnoliopsida > Asterales > Asteraceae > Dittrichia > Dittrichia graveolens. The sequence continues at coordinate 31,488,791 of JARJIL010000009.1, forward strand.
AATAACAAACAAACAAACCCAAGTAGCTATTACAGTTTAAAAACACATGTTTGGCGTATATACAAATATACAATACAAAAATTGCCAAACATGCCAACTGGTGTTACTTTAACCTAAGCCGACCATTGTATAATAATACCAAAAGCAATGTTCCTTCAAAAAGGCTTGTATATCAGCCATGAGTGTCCATAACTCACCAAGACTGCCTATTCCTTATCTGTAAAAAGAGTTAACATCAACAACATTAGCTATATAAAAATAGCTAGTGAATACTAACAATCATGCATAAAAATTGGGCAAATCCTTAGCAATATAACAAGTCATATATAGCAGAAAAAGCAATCAATGCTATCCTAACATATAGCGGAGTGTTGACATGTCCAGCGAGTGTATTATATTGCCGGGTTGCAAAACCAGCTCAAACCACTACCACCGGCGGAATTAGACACTACCATCCGTGCGGGTTTCATCACCTAAGTGATTCACCATGCTCGTTAAGGAGCCAAGGCTCATTAGGCTTAGCCATTTAAGGCACTCACCTCAATTGCTGAAAGGAACGGTACTCGAGTACCGTTAGTCCAAAACATTATGCCCGTAGGCCCAGGACCCAGCCGAAGCCGACCTTAATTACATACAAGTCCGAACATACAGATAATTTCATCAATCACCCTTTTCAGGGACAAGTGCATGCATGCTTGTTCATATAAACATATATTCATCAAGTGTGCACATGTACTTAAATACATGTCTTGCACATCAATTATCAAGGCCTATCATGGATTCTTTATCATACTAGCATACATAAGGCTTTCATAATACAAGTTGTGGCATGTCATAATCATATAACTTTTCTTGCATTCAAACCTTCCTAAATTGAAGTCATAAGAGTCAGTACTCACCTTGTGTGTTTATAAACAACACAATATGGACTCGGCTCTCCTTGATGACTTAATTACCTATTGCATATACATTCAATTCATTTAGATTACCACACAACAAGTACATGTATTCTTACACTAGTTTTAACCCCCAATTATCCCCTTAAAGTGTCAAAAACAATCCAACTATAACCCATGTACCCAAAGCATCGAACAACAGTCGTGACAGCAGCTTGTACAACACTTCCCGCCGTGAACAGGCCCCTGTTCACGCCGTGAAGTCGCACCAGATAGCCGAACAGTAGCTCTGTTATGTTGTGTTTCCATCCAATCCCAAGTTTAAGCTTTTCTTAATTGTTTCCAGGTTATGTACTAAGTTTGGGGCATCATTTGGAGTCTATAAACATTAACATATCATGCTTATAACATATGATTCAAGTTTGAATCATCAAATTACCATAAAAGACCCATTTGGCCAAATTCATGAAATTCCTTCAAGATGGTATCTATAATTCATAAAATCAATTCTAAACTACTTGTACATGATCCTAAAACAGATTTCAATCCAAAAACTCAAGCTTTAATAGCTAATTTCGTTTTGCCCCATTTTAACCTAGAACTAGAAATGAAGAACAAGATGAAGATAGGCTTACTAGCAACAAGATGATGGTGAAGAATGCAACAAGAATAGATTGGAGACTCTATTGGATCTTGATTCCAGCCTCTTTGTTTGATCTTGGCTTTGAATTGTCTTCTTCAAGAACAAGAGAAGAGATGAGAAGTTTGTGTGTGTTTAAGTGTGTGAACGTGGGTGTGTGTTGTCTGATTTGGGTTATAAGTGAGAACCGACCCAAGGTTCCCATTTATCCTTTAAGAGGTATTTTGTTCCCCTTTTCAACATACAACACAACACCCGAATAACCGTTTCAACTAACGAGTATATTTTTGGAAACCTCGTTTGAAACCTGTTAATATTTTATCATTATTATCTATTTTTATTACTATTTTCAAATTCACATTTAACTGACCAATTACATATTTTCTATTAATACTTAACATATATAGTCATTTAATTCATTTAAATAAATTCACGTACCCAATGGAACGCACGAATAGGCCCGATTTGAGAATGTTACACAAGCCCACCAAGTAATTAATCAAATATTCACCTTATTTAGTTAGTAATGACCATCCAAGCCCAAATGGCTAACTAACTCAAAAGTAACTCATAGCTTCAATTTAGTCAAGATAATAACAACCGTTACCCATAAAATATTCTTTTATTAGATTCAGAAAATTCGGATATTACATATTTTTAGTTGATTTAATTTGTTAACTCTTAAATATTTTAACAAAAAACATTATTTGATATATCTACACATTTTCGCGGTTATTTATGTAAACATGTATAACAATTTGATTAAATTAAAAAATTTAGATTTGATTATAAATAGATTCTACAAAAAATTTGATGATGATATTATATATGAATTTCTTATCATAATAATTATACACCTTTGTTAAGAGATTTTATTTTCTTATATATGTTTTATAATTGTTTTATTTATATATATTAGTAATCTTTAACATTATAAATACATAAAATTACTTTAATCATCCTCGTATTTATACAGAGGACGGGGTGTTAAGCTAGTATATCTTTTAAGTCATTTTTACTTAAAGAAAGATCACGATTATATATTTAATTCAATGTCGATATTTTGGTATAAAATTAATTAGTGTTGAAAATAATAAATGAGATATTAAATATGTAACACCGGAAAATCACAAGCCATTTATTTAATTGCACTACGGAAGCTAATTGAAACCAACTTAAGTACATAAAGCCCAATATTTACAAATGTACAATAATTGTTCAAAATCAATAATAACTACAACTGTTTGATGTTACAAAAATAATTGACTCGTCTCTTTTAAAACAAAATATCAGAGTGAGGTCAACTCTTCCTTTTGCAACTACAAACATGAACCTACAAGACAACAACTGAGGGGAATTAGCACAAAGCTAAGTGAGTAGAGGCTAAACACCAAAAGCAAACATTCACAATCAATATCAAAGCATGTAAACACATATCCGAGAAGACCGGCGGTTCGGCGCATAACCTACAACCAATGCTGGCCAAAGCAAAGGTTTACCGATAGCCCTCCATTGAATTGGCACAGTAAACTCCACTTCTGAAGCAACATATGCAACAGAAGGGCTACTACTGTTCAACCAACCAGTAAACGATCCCAGCCCAAGTCAACATATAGCTGACTTCCCAACGCAACTCAAAATCATCCTAAGAGCGTGTATCGACCAAATAGTCATGCAGCAGATATCAACAATCAATAATCACAATCAATAGTTCAATCAATCACAATCATGCATCACATCAATAACAGTAACTGCAATGTTTACCATCCGCGATTAACGTCCACTCACCTCAATTTCAGCACGAGCTCAGAAGTCTAATATTATTGAGTCCTAGGATTGCCTGAAAACACAGCAATAATCAAATCAGTCTCAATCTCATAAATATATCTGTCCATATATTTATAATTCATTTATCAAATAAACAACAAACAATAAACAATGACAAGTCCAAAACAAAACATGAAATATCGGATTTATAAAACCATCGGAATTGGCACTCGGATTTCTAGAAATCCGCAACTCTGAGTGTCGGATTTCACCAACTGTCGGATTCTATCAAAGTGTCGGATGTGAGTCTCGGATTCCAATATGCCGGATTTCACTATTCCGGATTTGAGAGTTCCGGATTCTTGACTTTCGGATTTACAAAGTACCGGATTCTATCAATCGGATTTCCAAACTACCGGTTTTGGGTTCCGGATTTCACATGTATCGGATTGTAGGTTCTTGTTTTTCAAGTGTAGGATTTTGACTTTAGGATTTCATAACAATCGGATTTGGGATATGTCGGATTTAGGATTCGGATTCCAAGTCTCGGATTTCTAGTATAGGATTTGAGTGTCGGTTTTTTCAAGACTTCCGGACACTCGGTTTTGTCACAATCGGATTTTACCTTCTTCTCCAACATCAAATCCGACAACTTCAAATCTACATCAAAACTCAAAACCCAAAATTTCTAAACTTTCTAGAAACATATATTTAACATATTTAAACATGTATTCATGCTTTATAACATCATATAAATCTATACTTCATAAGAACACATCAAAACCCATCAAAACTCATATTTTCTTTAAAAAAAACCAACTCTAGTGTTTCTTCATAAATTCATGTTATTTCAATAATCAATCTTACCCAAACTATCATGTAAACATATCAAAGTATAAATCTAACCTTTGAAAGAACTAAAACACAATTTCTGGAAGAATCCGATTCTTCTTCTTGTTCTTCTTCTTTGACCGAGAGAGAATTTACAAACACACAAACTTACACCTTTTCTCAATTTTTGGAAATAATGACTCAATACCCATAAAATCCCCCACGTATACATGCATAAAAGCAGGAGGTGGCAATCCACCCCTTGCACAAACACACCACCACGTGTATAATCAATATACATACATGCATACGGAAACTAGTATACATACATACATATAATAAAATACATGCAATAATTACTCTTAATTAAATCAATTAGCATTTAATTAACCACTTCATTAAATTAAAGCAGTTAAGTACGTACCACAAACCTGCTAATCTCCTAACACAGGTTTGCGGGTGTTACTAAATATCTTTTAAATCCATATTAGATAAGTGTTATTAAATGCTAGAAATCTAATTTGAGTTTACAAGTTTGTTAAACGAGATTTATAACATTAAAGCATTAATAATTTTGTATTTTATTCCAGGATGTAATATAGAAGATACATCATTAGTTTCATTATTCTTCACAATTTTACATGTTTAAGTAAATCTAGAAATAAATTTTATTTGTTTGAAATTTATTTGTGACTACTTATTATGGTGGAAACCGTGATAGGGATGTAAATTTATCGTGTTTTTTTTTGTAGATATTCAAGGGCATTGAATATAGCTGTAAGAGTTGTGGACCAAAATGGATGTTCGTTTGTGTATGAATATTGGATTGACCTATCGTGAAAATACTTTATGGATTATAGATTGTCCTTAAACCTGAGTTATTTGGTTTGGGATACGAGGACTTCTAGATACTTAGTATGTTCTAACGTTAAGCGGTAAATATGTGGTTATAAGGAACTTGTCTACATACTTGGTACTTTCTAACATGTAGCAGTAAATGTGTTGTCATATGGAAACTTCTAGATACTTGGTTCGTTTTCATCAAAAGATATACATAATTTTAATTTGTATAAAAAGGGAATGTTGACATGATAAATTATTTTTTATAATTCTATTATACAATTTCAGGTTAAAAATTAAAATTTACATTTTTTTATCTAAAATTGAAATGTATAATTTCTTTTACAGTATTTTAAAATTTACAATTCTTATTCGGTATAAAATAAAAGATTAATTGTTTAGATCATTATACTCTTAAATTTCTGGATTAAAATAAAAGATAGTGGGTTGATAATAGCATAAGAGTCATAATTGTTATGTATAACTAATTTGTGTTATGTACAAATCATCTCCTCAGTAAAATAACTTATTTTCAATATATATATAGGGTAAAAACTTGTCTACTTATACAACAAATTGATAAAAAAATTTGTAGGTTTGAGGATAAAGTATAAAAACATTACTCTGAAACTAGTATAATTCTAGTCAAAAGTATCAATGACCTTTAACAAATAAAACATGAACTCTTTTGTCCTTCAACACTAAATTCTATTTAGTAACGGATTATTCCTCAATATAAAAACATAATCTATATAAAAATTTACTTTCTGAATTCACTACGTACAAGTCTTAATGCACTATTTAGAAGTCTTAATGTTTAACGTACAAGTCACTGTAGTTTCGTTACTCTGCATATGAAAATTTAAACAAGTAAAACACACCTCACACACAGCCAGAGAGCCTTTTGGATTCTCTCTCTCTCTCTCATCTATGTTTGACGAGCCATTTTCAGAAAAAACCTAACTTTACTATTTTTCTTCTCTTTTTCTATAAACCCATCTGCATTCTTGTCTCAAGCTCCTCCATTAGAGGTGTAAGTTTGACGAGCCATTTTCAGAAAAAACCTAACTTTACTATTTTTCTTCTCTTTTTCTGTAAACCCATCTGCCTTTTGGCTACATGGGTTTCTCGTAGGGTTCATCAGACAAGAATCTTGTTACCTAAAACTCACTCAAATGTTGAAAATGGAAAAGGGTTTGTTTTTCTCCTTTAAAAAATCCAAACTTTCTTGAACTCTTTATTCTTTCATCTACCCATTTCATTCTACCAAAAATCTTTAAAACCCTCTTCTAAAAATCATTCATTTATACGTTTTGAGTGTGGTCTTAGTTAGTTTACAATGGGTTGTGTTGCTACAAAGTTGGAAGAAGAAGAAGAGGTGGTGTACTCTATTTGTAGAGAGAGAAAACATTTCTTGAAGTTAGTTGTAGAAAAAAGGTATGGTCTTGCAGAAGCTCATTTTAGGTATTGTCAATTAGTCTATGGTGTTTCACTAGCAATAAAGTTATTTGTTGCTTGACATTCATTATCTTCTTCACCATTTCAAATCACTCTCCCACCACCATCTCCCCCTAAAGAAAGCAATATTGTTTCAAACCCTTTGTTTCTTCAACAACAAAACCTTTCTGAAGAAGCAACCCAAAAGAATAAAGATTCCATTGCATGCGGTTTATGTTCTTGCTCATCTTCCTCAACATCTTCAGAAGAAAATGAAGAGAAAGAAGACAAGTTTAAGAGAGAGAGAGAGAGTGAGGTAGAAAGAGAAACAGAACACCAACAAGAGGGTTTTAGGTAATTTTATATGGGAATGGGTATGGGTATGGGAATGCATCCACTAGCTTCAAGTATTCCGCCAATGCTATCACCACAAAGAGAGTTTGGGTGGGATTTTTTTTGACCCTTTTGTGACAATGAGACTAGAGGTTATGAGTGGGTGTAATCGTAATTCTAATGATGATTTGAGGGTAGTTAGGGAAGAAGAAGGGATACCTGATTTGGAAGAAGAAATTGAGAGAGTGGAAGAAGTGAAAAACAACAAGGTCGTTGAAGAGAAAACAGAGTGTGTGAAGAAGCAAGAGGAACATAGTGGGGTTGAAGTATTGGGAACAGTGGATTGTGCTAATGTGAGCCAGGTTGAAACACAAAAGGGTTTAACAGTCATAGATACACTTGAAAGAGGGAGAGAGTTGTTGGAAGCATTGAAAGACATTGAAGACTATTTTCTTAGAATTTGTGATTCTGGGAAAGATGTATCCAAGATGTTGGAATCTAACAGGATACCCTTACATTCTGGTTTGGAAGAGATAAAAGGTAGGGGCTTTTTGGTCTTTTTGCATCAAACACAACACACACACATTAGATTGATTTTCACTTCAGTTTGTACATATTACTTCTTGAGAACCTATGGAAGCTTCTGTGTTTCTTGCCTTACATCCCTATCAAAATGTCAAGGCTTTAGTCTAGTGAACCAATATTAATTTTATCAAAAGAACATAAATTTATCTATCTTTACATTATCCGCATCATATAAGAAATGCTCTATAGTTATCAAAACTTTTTGGGGGCTAGACCTGTTAAGAGTATTAAATTATTGTTTGAGAAATGGGAAGTGCTTGCTTTGACTGTCAATAGTCAAACTTTAAGAAAGTGGGGTGTTTTTTAGTCTTTGCACTCGGGCAATGTTGAATACCAATAAAATGTTTTGAGTCCATTTGTTGATTTTTGAATTATGTGGTTAATTTATCAACTTTGTGGTTTATGCCAGTTTCTCCTTAGGACAAGGTCAAGGTGTTGGTCAACTAAACTATTTATGAATTTATAGAATAACCTTAAGCCTTAAACTATCTTCTATTAAGATTATTTAAATGGTGTTTTAGATACCTCACAGGTAGGAGATGATGAGGCTAGAATAGTAGAAGAGTATTCATTGAGTCCTAATTTGAGTAGTTTTTGGTTTGACTTTGACTATCTAAAATCAATTATTTATTTTTATCTGCAGTGTTTCTTGCATGCTTCTGTTTTTGGGCTTTTTCTTTGCCATTTTTGTCACCCCTTTATATAACACCGGAAAATCACAAGCCATTTTTTTTAAACACTCATTGCGGAAGCTAATTAAAACAGCTTGATTACAATTAACCAAAATTTATAAATACAATCATTTGTTCAAAAGATAACAACAACATCATCATTATGTTTAGGTGTTACAAAAACACTGGCTCGTCTCTTTTTCAAAATAAGTATCAGAGTGTGGTCAACTCTTCCTTCTTCATCTACAAACACCAACCTGCAAAGCATCAACTGAGGGGAATTAGCACAAAGCTAAGTGAGTAGAGGCTAAAGCAACAAACGCAAACATTCACAATAAATTATTAATCATGTAATCACATATCCAGAGAAGACCGGCGGTTCGGCGCAGAACCTACAACCAATGCCGGCTAAAGCAAAGGTTTACCGATACTTTCCACTAGATTGGCACAGTAAACTCCCTCTGAGCAACAAATGAAACAGAAAGGCTACTACTGTTCAACCAACCAGTAAGACAAGCCCAGCCCAAGTCCACGTATAGCTGACTTCTCAACGCAACTCAAAATCATCCTAAGAGTGCGTATCGACCAAATATTCAGGCAGCAGTTATCAACATTATATATCACAATCAGCAGTTCAATCAATTCAATCTCAAACCACAATCATGCTTCACATCAATCAAATTAACTGCAATCTTTACCATCCGTGTTCAACGTCCACTCACCTTAGTTTCAGTCTTGAACTCAGAAGTCTAATATCACTGAGTCTTAGGATTGACTGTAAACACAGCGATAATCAAATCAGTTTCAATCTCATAAATATATCTTATCCATATATTTATAAATCATTCATCAAACAAACATCAAACAATAAACAAATACAAGTTCAAACACAAAGTATCGGATTTCTCCAAAACTCTCGGATTTCAAGAATCCGCAACTTATGTCTCGGATTCTACTAATATCGGTTTTGGGAATCCGATGGATCCCATACTGTCGGATTTTCCTTTACTAAATTTCAAATATCCGGATTTCACTTCAATCGGATTTTATGGTTTCCGGATTTGGATTTTCGGATTCTAAAGTATAGGATTCTAACTTTCGGATTTCATACCTAACAATCGGATTTCTAAGTCTTGGTTATACAAGTGTAGGATTTTTGAATTTCGGATTCAATCATTCGGATTTAGGGTCTCGGTTAACAAATGTTTCGGATTTCATAAGTTCCCAGATTACATGCATCGGTTTTCAACACTAGGATTTCATATATCGTTTCTTGCATTAATCGGATTTCACCTTCTTCCTTACCAAAACTGACAGTTCTTATACTCATCCAAACCACCATCTTTATAACTTAAACCCAGAAATTACGAATTCATCAAATCATTTCTCAAACATGTTTAAACACTTCTTTAACACATATTCATGTATCAATACATCATTTTAACATATAATCACATAAACACACAAAAACCGACTCAAAACTCATGTTCTTCAAAAACCGATTCTATGATTCATCATGCAATCATGTTAATTTAACCAGAATGCAACCTAACAATATTTAACCATGATATTACTAACATCTAACCTTGAATCTTGATTTAAAACACAAAATATATGAAATCCGATTCCTAGATCTTCAATTCCTTCTTCTTCGGTTTCTTTGGCAGAGGAGAGAACACACACAATTACACACACTACACTTTTCTAATTTTGAGTTAATGTAGGTTTCATTATTAGTTAACCACCACGTATTCAAACATAAAACAAGAGGTGTCGGTCACCTCCTAATTCCCATACACACGTGTACACATACACAATGTATACATGCATACACACGGTTCAACACATACATACAATACATGCATATGATTTCAACATACATACATATAATTTATTTAACTTAATTAATTATTTAGTCATTTAACTAACCACTTTACCATATTAAAACAAATAAGCACATACCACAAACCTGCTACTCTCCTAGCCCAGGTTTGCGGGTGTTACACTTTAGGCCTTTATTATGTTGTGTTTAAAAGGTCTCAAAAGAGTAGTTGATCAATTTCTCTTCCACTAGAATTAACTACTTTTGCTACAACAAATTTTCAATTCTGTGGGTCCTATTTGATGAGGCAGATAAGGATTAATACTAAACATAAAAACTTAACTTTGCTTTATTGTTCTTGCATTATCCTTCATTCCTTCCCACTTCATGTTAGAATCATATTTTTACTCTGAACTTAAAGCTTATATTTGACTTTAAAGAGTCAAAGCCTTTGTTCAATTTTTTGAAAGATTGTGTTTGTGATCAAATAGATAAATAAACTAAACTCATTCAAGCAATACTGTTATGGTAAACATCTTACTGATCGACGGCATTGCATTATCTTTCCCACTTCTTGTTATAAGTATTATTTACTTTTTGACTCAGCATACATTTTGATTTCTAAGAGTCAAAGCTTTTGTGGTATATCTAAATATTGTGTTTGAAATCATGTAGAAAACTCAACTAAACTCATTCAAGCAATCACATTACGGTCAACATCTTATCGGTCAACAGCATGTAAAAGTCTTGTGGCATCAAATTCTAAAACGGCTTCAACATGGACGGAATTCAATAATGACCTCTTTGATGATGGAGGGGGAATGAATTCAGGAAGCCATTCATTAACATTGGGAAGACTCTATGCTTGGGAAAAGAAGCTATTTGAAGAAGTTAAGGTAAATCTATTCAGTCTTAATATTTGATTTTGATCCAAATGAGATGTAGGTTGAATTTTTCTGGTCAAACAAAGTTTAAATTTTAATATCAAAATTCGAAATTGATACCGGTTCTTCAAATTATGAGGATAAACAAATTTTACCATGACCTTGTAAGAAGAAAATATTGATGATGGAACATCCAATATCCAAGATATATTATTTGAAAAAAAAGGTTTGTTTGACTCAAAAGTCAAGTCTCTCATTTTCACTTTGAACATGTGGGAAATACCAGTTTTATGCATTTGCATAACAATTACAAATTCTGCACTCAAATACTCAACATCAAATTGGGTTTGTTTTGCTACTTCAAAAATCTACACTAGAGGTTTTATGCATTTGAATGCACTTACTTTAGATGCGATGCCCTCCAACCTTTTTGGCATGTTCTTCATATAGCTATTTCTTTTTATCTTAACCATATGACACATTGACACGTTATAGATCAATTAAACTGATTTTAAGTTATTGCTGCAATTAGTTGAGGTAATTTTTGCATGTTTTTTAGGCTGGAGATAACACTCGAAAATTATACGAGAGAAAATGCAGCCAATTGAGGAATCAAGATGGGAAGGGAGATGAGGGAGTCACTATAGACAAAACAAGGGCTGCAGTTAAAGATTTATATAGTCGAATCTTAGTTGCAATTCGAAGTGCAGAATCCATCTCAGAAAGAATCGAGAAACTTAGAGATGAAGAATTACAGCCTCAAATCCTTGAACTTTTACATGGGTAAATTCCAAACACTGCTATCATCACTTGTATAATTCGGTGTACTTAAGGCATTATAACTTGTACTATACGCTCAAAAGTGGACATCATCACAGAATCAATCTCTGAATGACCCATATCTTATATTTTGTTCAGCATGATGAACATGTGGAAGGTGATGTTGGATTCGCATGAAATTCAAAACAAGATATTGTTTGAAGTCAAGCTTTTTACATGTCCAACATACGTAAAATTCTCGAACAACTCTCAGTGTCTCGCAACTTTGCAACTGGAGGCCGAGATTCAGAATTGGCGAGCATGTTTTCGAGATTATATTACTGCACAAAAGCAATATGTTGGATCCCTTTACAGTTGGCTATCAAAGTTTATAGTTCTTGAAGTTGAATTCTACTCAAAAAGTAGGAACTCTTCTCAACCTTTTCAGACATTAAACGGGCCACCACTGTTAATGATCTGCCAAGATTGGTTTAATTTTATGGATAAGTTACCTAACAAATCTGTCTATTTTGCCATGAAAAGCTTGTCAAAAGACTTGCACTCTTTATGGATTCAACAAGGAAAAGAACAAGATCAAAAAAGAAAAGCTGATAGCTTGTCTAAAGAACTTGACCGCAAGATTCAAGCTTTCCAGAGGACAGAAAACCGAGTTTTCGAAACACAAAGCCCGAATCTCGAGCTTTGTGAACTTAATGTCGACCATCGAACAGATTATTTGAAAGAAAGGAAATATTATTTAGACGAGTTGAGAGCAAAAGTGGAACTAGAGAGAGGAAAATATCGAAGTTGCATGCAAGAAACTCAAAGGATAACATTCAATGGATTTCAAACAGGGTTTTTGAGGGTTTTCGAGGCTTCAGTAGAGTTCTCAAAAGGGTCTCTAAAGATGTACCACAATCTTGTTGGCATTCGCGAGAACAATGAAAAAGCTGATAACCCGTCTTATATCCAAGAGATGGGAGCGACAAATGACGAAAGAAAACGAAAAGGTTGTAGATTTTATGTTGTCAAAAGATTCTTGAGACAATGCTGTTATTTGTAGTGATTGTTGTACATTAGATTGTGTTCGAAGCCGCTTGCTGAGACACTTTCATTTAGATGATTAGTTTGGATTTGATTAGGGTCAACAAGAAGTGATTTTTTCTTCTTGTGGGTGGTAGATTTAATTGGGGTTTGATAGTGTTGCTCACAATTTTGTGGTTAGAACTGAAATTTCCCAATTTCTTACAATCTTTATTGGTAGTAAGTGCCAATAAGCTTGTAAAGAAAGGTGGAGATTTAAGTGGGCAGCTGGTTGAAATTTGTAAGTACTGGTCTCTGTTTTTTTTAATGGAGCAGGGGTTTTTATTATTTATTTATTACGATTAAATTACATGTTTGTCATCTAGTTTGTAGGTTTGGTCCTTATGATTTTAAAATTACATTAGTAGCCCCTATCATTTTAATTATACACACTACATGCACTCTCCTTTGCCAAAGGCAAGACTGTCTTCATCGTCAGCCATGTCACCTTGCCAATGAACACCGCTGCCCACTTCTGCCTCGGACACCTCTCTTATTCTCTTTCTCACTCACTCTCTCTCTCTCTCTCTCTCTCTCACACACACACACACACACACGTTCCCCTTTCCACCTCCACACCAGAATCAGCAAACATCTTGCACAACTTTGGCAAAAACCCATAATGAACACAAACCCGCCACCCTTATCATCTAACCACGAACTGGATTTGTGTTTTGCTGACATCGAACCAAAAACTGTCTCTTTGCTGTCATGGAACTATCGAAGGCAACTTCACTCCCATCTTCGTTGAACTACGATCTGGGAGTCAAAGGCATCTTCACCGAAGGCATGTTAATGAATATATATGTTTGTGTGTTAGATTTTGATATCATTGACGATTTCAAGATATGATTTCCGAAGATGTTAATGTTTGATTTTCAGAATTGTTTGTGTATGTTTGTTTGTCCAGATCACAAGAAAGCTACTTCATTGTTCATTTGCAAATTATTCATCGTGGGGATGTAACATGTTACAAGAGTTTCTGAACCTTCTCAAATTAATTAACAAGATTGCATGTAGAAGGAGAATTAGGGTAGAGGAGTGACGCGTTTGACAACTTTTTCTTTGTGGCTACATAGGAACGAAACTACCCTATAGTCAAACGACCTACTATATATATATATATATATATATATATATATATATATATATATATACGTATAACCGTTTTTTATTATGAGAATCAATCTTAGACGTCTAATTCCCTCTCCCTCAATTTGATTGCCCACACATGAATTCCTTACATGCACCTTACCACACTCAATCCCCACGCTCTTCATCCATAAATTTCATTTACCAATTGAACGGCTAAGATTGGTTCTCGCGGTTCTCACAATAATAATGGTTCTCAAATGAACCCCCCCTCTCTCTCTTTATATATATATATATAGTGAAAAGATCATTTGAGAATCTTTTTTTATTGCCAGAACAAATCTTAGCCGTCTAATTCCCAATTCTTTAATTTTTCAATTGCCCACCCATGAATTCATCACATGCACCTTGTCACAATGTATCCCCTACGCTCTTTGATGTGAGTATAGCATATCAATTTTAAATTTATAAATTCCGAATTATTTAGCATGACTACAACACAAATAGGCAAGAACACCTAATCGTATCGTAGTATAGAAAAATATATACATGTGTTGAACACTAAAGGAACGAGTATGATTTTGAATATAAATATAATAATTAAATATTAAACTAAATTAAACTACTAAAAAGGAATTAAAGGATAATTTTGTGGCCTAACTCGACTAAAGCAGACAAAGTTCCAAACTTTATACAAGTGCAATGGATTAACATTTAGCATATTTCAATAAAAATGCAATGTGAAGAATCTCTACTCAGACTTTGAATCATCACTTCAATTTAGTAGATTTAAATAGAAGTGCAATGGATTAACATTTAATTATAGACCAATTCCTAATATGGCCAGATCTCATTGTCAGATTCACTACCTCTATAATTAAAGAAACAATAACCCAATGTTCATGACATTAATAGTCCCTATAACTAGTCAATTAATTCGTATTATGCTAGACTTAATCTATTGATTTGTTTAAGTCACAAAATCAATCAATTAATATTGAATGCTCATCTTATGCAACATCAAACATATTAAATTCGAATTCTTTATAATGTAACCCTAGGATATGGTCAACTAATTGTAACACCGGAAAATCCAAAGCCTTTTTTTTAGAACATGGTGCGGAAGCTTTAATTAAACAAACTGTACATAAAGTACAAATAATTACAAACAACATAGCATCTGTTCACAAATACCATTTCGTCTTGGTGTTACAAAATACTATGGCTCGTTTCCATTTTAAAATACATAAACATATTAGAGCATGGTCGAGCTTTCCTTCTGTAAACACTAACAATTCACAAATCTGTAAAAGCATCAACCGAGGGGAATTAGCACAAAGTTAAGTGAGAAAAGCTAATCACAAAGGCAAACATCAACAATCGATACAAAAGCATGAAACCACACAATGAAGAAGACCAGCAGTTCGGCGCAGAACCTACAACCAATGCCGGTCAAAGCCAAGGTTTACCGATAGCCCTCCGCTGTATTGGCACAGTGAAATTCTCCGCTGACACAACCCATGCATCAGTAGGACTACCACTGTTCAACTAACCAGCAGACGAGCCCAGCCCAATTCCACGTATAGTTGACTTCTCAAACGCAACTCAATATCATCTAAAGAGTGCGTATCCGCCAAACAATCATGCAACATATATAATCAATCAACAGTCTCCGATTCATAAATATATATCTATCAACATATATTTATATCTCTATTTCTTGTAAACAACTTAATATAATCATATAAATGATAACCCAATATGTCCAACACAAACACAAAACAAAACAAGAAATCTTTCTGAAATGGCCCGGTCGCGCCGCGACACAATCGGATTTGGGATATCGGATTTAAAGTGTCAGATTTGGGGTGTCAGTTTTAAAGGAATCGGATTCTCAGGGTTGGATTTTCAAAATGTCGGATTCTTGAGGTCGGATTTGCGAAATGTCGGATTCTTAAGGTCGGAATTGCGAAATATCGGATTCGCTGGGGTCGCACTGCGACCTTCAAGAGTATCGCTCCGCAATCTTGCTTTCAACAATTCATCTTCTTCTTTAACTCGTATCCAGCCAACTTATTTCTTCCATGGATCAATTATAGAGCTTTCAAAACTTATTAAAAACATATCGAAACATCTTTAACTATGATTTCATGCATCAAGAACATCTTTTAATCACATAAATCATTAAAACAAACAAAACCCACTTAATCAAGATCCTTCAAATTCCATTCATGGTGATTCTTCATACATACATATAACTCCACAGAAAAACATACCAAGATGATTCTAATCATGCTATAATCATAAACTAACCTTCTTCTTGAATTTATAACAACAAATCCTTCACTTTGAAATTTCAAGTTTGTAAGTTTCTTGAGAGTTTTCATCAATAAGAGGTTAACACACATACACACACTTCACTTTTCACTTTGAAAATAATGAGCAGATAATATGACTTGCCATATATATACACTGTAACACCGGCTTTGCAAACGACAAAATTAGCAAAAATTTGCGTTTTTCATAAACGTGAACTCATTCACGATTAAATATCATTGAGTTAAGCTGCGGAAAGTTAAACCAAAAAGGTTTATATCAGATATTTACATTCAAAACGTTGTATCGACTGTGGTGTTACTCTATTACATCAACCGACCATAGCATTCACATATTTACATAAGTGTTCCATTCCCGAGGTACATAAGCATGCATAAGCAACCCGCCTCAACAGGCCTTTCAATCTTTATCTGCAAAAAGGGTCAACGTGGCACCATTAGTTATACACATAGCTAGTGAGTACAAACTTAACATAAGCATCAATAAAGCAAGTCATGTATCAAAGGAATAAGCATACAATGCTATCCTATCACATTGAGGTGTGGTGACAAGATCGGTATAAGTCATTTCTTGAAGGATAGCTAGTCCCGCTCAACAGCAATACACCAGGGAATCAGACACAACCATCCGCGCTGGTAGGGGAGCATAAAGAAGTCCATCAAGCATAGTTTATGGAACCATAGGTTCCTTAGGCAACTCAGCTACATCTGGCTGATTACCTCTCATGATATAAGGCACGGCGGTTCTGCAGAACCTACGATCCGGAATGTTACCTCGAATCACCCGTAAATCCCTAATCTCCTGATCAAGGGTCCTTAGGACCCAGCTATCCGGCTGACCTTAACCATGCTTGAAGATGTCCGTGAACTTTTCACATACACATAGCTGATCCAATCTGGATCATTCACTTAGCATGCATATTCATTCATTTTATCATTTCGGATCCAATCTGGATCCCTAGCATACATATCATTAATCTTTCACATAGTTGATCCATTCAGGATCAGTATCATACATATCATTCATCTTAACTAGGCGGCTCCAATTTTGGATTCTGCTGGCATGCACTTAGCTTACATTCAACGAGTATTTAACATGGCATAGTGCATTAAAGTATCATGGCAGTACTTACGTATTTACTTTCAAGCATACATGCAACTTAAAACATCTTTGCATCATATACAATACACTTAGCAAGCAAGTCTCCCTCTATTGAGGCTTACAGAAGTCGGTACTCACTTGAGTAGCTTATATAATGATTACTTTAACTCTGGTTTAGCTAACTTGGCAAGTTTACCTAAATTCATTATCATTCGCGTTAAGCGTTTGAACATATAAGATTCTATTGCTAGAACCCCTTACAAGACCCTTCTAGTGTTCATAGACCACTTATTAATTTAACTTTTGACATTACATTACCTATCCAACAAGAACATGTATTAAAACAAAGTTCTTGCTGAACAGGCCCAGGTCGCGTCACGACCGTCTAACCCGTCACGTTGCGACGTGCAAAAGTCGGACCTCCCCCAAGAGTCGGATAACTCATGCGAAGGTCTAACCCAAGAGTCGGATGACTCATGCGTAACTCGGATGGGGCGTCCGACAGTCGGACCCAAAGGTCGGATGAACCATCTGAAAGTCAGATGACTCAATCTAAAGTCGCATAGTTCATTTTTACGTGGTCGCGCCACGAACCTTAACTAGGTCGCTCCGCGATCTTGTTTTTAACAGTTCATCATCTTCTTTAACTGGTTATCCAGCTGACTTTTTCTTAACCTTTTCAAAACCCAGAACTTCAAACTTCTTAGTTTTACTTTTAAAACACTTTAGAGCTTCATATATCATCCATATGAACCTCAAAAACACATCAAATCCAATTAAGAACACCAAACATGCAAAACCCACTTTCAAAGTAAGCTTGCATGTTCTTCAATGGTGTCTTCACTTGAATCTTGAGTTTTAGTTATGATTTAAACATAAACTAACATCAAACATGTTTAAACATCATAACAAAGATCATACTAACCTTTGCTTGATTCAAAGACAACAAATCCTCCAACTTCTTGCTTTCAAGAATCTCCCAAGAGAGTTTGTGTAAGTGTGTGTTTTCTCTTGTTTATCAACTTTGACTAACTTTAGTCAAGTTGAACATAGACATATAAACCTATATCCAGAGGCAACCGCCTCTGGATTGTCTTTTCTTTCTTTTAATAATATATATATATATATATATTTACTTTATTTACTATTACACAAATACACACACACACATACATATATATATATATATATTTCATTTAAACACTTAACACAAATACACTTTCATTAATATAATTAACTTACATACACTTATACAACTTGGATTATTCACATAAATTACTAGCTTACGTACATTTACAAGCAATTTACAACTAGGCCCAAATCGAGGATGTTACAAATCTACCCCCCTTAAGTGGATTCTGTCCTCGGAATCCGCTCAGTGATAAACAGGTGATGGTATCTTGTCTTCATCTCGTCCTCGACTTCCGACGTTAGGTTTGGACCTAAGCTGTGCTTCCACTTAACAAGAACCAGCTTGATCATCTTTTTTCGTAGCTTCTTGACCTTAGTGTCAAGAATTTCAACAGGTTCTACTATGAGTCGCTTTGAAGAGTCAACCTTCAGTTCTTGCAATGGGAGAATTTGCTCATCTTCAACGTTACACTTGCGTAGGTAACATACGTTAAAGGTATGATGAATTCTAGCTAGCTCAGGCAGCAGCTCAAGAGTTACCGTCTGATCATTGACTTTACACACGACTTTAAACGGGCCTATGAAACGTGGACTTAGCTTCCCCTTGCACCCAAAACGAATGACGCCTTTCCAAGGAGAAACCTTCAAGAATACATGATCACCAACATCAAATGTAGCGGGACGACGTTTAGGATCCGCATTCATCTTTTGTCGGTCTCGGGCTGCTTTTAGCTTCTCTAAAGCCACATTCACTTTGTCAGACGTAATCTGGACAATTTCAGGTCCAGCGAATTGCTTCTCCCCAGGATCCAACCAGCAAGTTAGAGTACGACAACATCTTCCGTACAACATCTCGTATGGTGGCATCCCAATACTTGAATTGTAACATCCTCGATTTGGGCCTAGTTGTAAAACGTTATAAGTGTACGTAAGATAGTAAATTATGTAAGGTAATTATATTAATGAGAAAGTATATTTGTGCAAAATGTCTAAACGTAAATATATATATATATATATATATGTAGATATGTGTAATTGTGTGTAAGTGAATATGTATATATATATATATATGTATTAAAATGAAAAAAAAGAAAAGAAAAAGAAAAAGGTCCAGAGGCGGTTGCCTCTGGATGTGGTTTATATATGTGTGTATGTGCACTTTGACTATGATAGTCAAAGTTGGTAGAACATACAAACACACACATACGTCTCTTTCTCTCCCGGAATTCTTGCAGATTGGAGGTTTGGGATATTGTTGAATCAAACAAAGGTAAGCTAATGTTTCTCATGAAATTTAAACATGTTAGAAATTGGTTTTGGTTTTAAATCATAGTTAAAATTCGAGTTCATGCAAAACTCCATTGATGAATATACCAAGCTTACTTGAGAGTGGGTTTTGGTATGTTTGATGTTTTTAAAAGGTGTTGTTGTGTTTTTTAGGTTCATATGGATGATATATGAAGCTCTAAAGTGTTTTAAATGTGAAACTAACAAGTTTAAAACTTTTAGAATGAGCCAAGAAGGTGGCGGAATTCCAGTTGTAAAGTGTCGGATTCCGAGACCTGTAAATGTGTCGGAATCCATAAGTTTATCATAATCCGCATTATGTGTGTGTCGGAATCCGCTAGTTTGTCGGATTCCGATAGTATGTCAAAATCCGCAATATGTCGGATTCCGATAGTATGTCAGATTTCCTCATGTGTCGGATTCCGCCAAGCTGATCGGATTCCACTAGTTAGTACGTCTCTTTCTCTCCCGGAATTCTTGCAGATTGGAGGTTTGGGATATTGTTGAATCAAACAAAGGTAAGCTAATGTTTCTCATGAAATTTAAACATGTTAGAAATTGGTTTTGGTTTTAAATCATAGTTAAAATTCGAGTTCATGCAAAACTCCATTGATGAATATACCAAGCTTACTTGAGAGTGGGTTTTGGTATGTTTGATGTTTTTAAAAGGTGTTGTTGTGTTTTTTAGGTTCATATGGATGATATATGAAGCTCTAAAGTGTTTTAAATGTGAAACTAACAAGTTTAAAACTTTTAGAATGAGCCAAGAAGGTGGCGGAATTCCAGTTGTAAAGTGTCGGATTCCGAGACCTGTAAATGTGTCGGAATCCATAAGTTTATCATAATCCGCATTATGTGTGTGTCGGAATCCGCTAGTTTGTCGGATTCCGATAGTATGTCAAAATCCGCAATATGTCGGATTCCGATAGTATGTCAGATTTCCTCATGTGTCGGATTCCGCCAAGCTGATCGGATTCCACTAGTTAGTCAAATTTCGCAAGTGGCGGATTTCCCTAAAATCCACAAGTATTGGCGGATTTATGCTAAGCCCAGATTTGGGGATTCCTATGTTGTTTTTGTAGTTATACTTTGTATGTATAGATGATTGATGTAAGTAATAATGTTCTAGGTGAACTTGTCGTGTTAAGCAAAGCAGAAGTGAAATAGCTTTTGTTATAAGCTACTCAGGTGAGTACCGACTTCCGTAAGCCTCAGTAGAGGAAGACTTACTTGTTAAATGTATTAGATGTAGTTCAAAGATGTTTTAAGTTGCATGTACGCTTAAGATAAATATTTAATCCTTGCCATGCTATTTAATGCACTATGCCATGTTGAATACTTACTGAATGTAAGCTAAGTGCATGCCAGGGGAATCCAGAATTGGAGCCGCCTAGTTTAAATGAATGATATGTATGATACTGATCTTGAATGGATCAATGTGAAAGCTTAATGATATGTATGCTAGGGATTCAGAATGGATCCGTAATGCTGAAATGAATGACTATGCATGCTTAATGACTTAAATGAATATGCATGCTAAGTGAATGATCCAGATTAGATCAGTTATATGTATGTGAAAAGTTCGCGACATCTTCGAGCATGGTTAAGGTCAGCCGGATAGCTGCATCCCAGGGACCCTTAATAAGGAGATTCGGGATTTAACGGTGATTCGAGGTAAGATTCCGGATCATAGGTTTTGCAGAACCGCCGTGCCTTATATCATGAGGGGGAATCAGCCGGTTGTAGCTGAGTTACCTAAGGAACCTATGGTTCCATAAACGATGCTTGGTGGACTGCTTTATGCTCCCCCACCAGCGCGGATGGTCGTGTCTGATCCCCCGGTTTATTGTTGTTGAGCGGGACTAGCTATCCTGCAAGAAATCACTTATACCGATCTTATCAGCACACCGCAATGTGATAGGATAGCATTGTATGCTTATTCCTGTGATGCATGACTTGCTTTATTGATTCTTATGTTAAGTTTGTACTCACTAGCTATGTGTATAGCTAATAGTGCCACGTTGACCCTTTTTGCAGATAAAGAATAGGTTGCCTGGTGAGCGGGGTTGCCTTCTGCTGGATGTTTTTTGGATGGAACACTTTATGTTGTAATGTGATATTATGGTCGGTCGTTATGTTAGAGTAACACCAAACACTTCATACAAAGTTTTGATTGTAAATAACCGATGTAAACCTTTTTGGTTTAACTTCCGTTGCTTAACCTAATGTTAATTAATCGTGATTGAGTTCACGTTTATGAAAAACGCAAATTTTTGCTAATTTTGGGATTTACAAAGCCGGTGTTACATGTAGGTATCAGAGCCCAAGTTTGAGGGAATTGGGTACTTGCAAGAGTATTCATTCTCAAACTCGGGCCCGACCATAATAAAGTGTTCCTTATGGGGATTGAGTACGAGAGTTGCATGGATAGTATTTGTTATAATATAGCTTGTCAAGTATGATAAGCAAGTATAGTAGAGTATTAATTACTCTTGTGTGTTATATAAAAAGTCAAAGATAGAATTGTATGCTAAACGCGGTAATACTGAATAAGCATTGAAAGAAACGGAGGATGAGGCTTCTCACATGCCTCATCAAGCTGAAGATGAACGCTCTCAGCATAATGCTGGTGGCGGAAGACCTGAACCAGACCAGATGGCGTATATAAAGCGTCTGGAAGAACAGCTACGTATTGCTAAAGAGCTCTTGTTGCAGACTACTCTAGGCAAACCACGCAAGACTTGCTTTTATAAAAAGTTCTTGTCGTGTAAGCCTCTGACGTTCAAGGGGAGTGATAACCCCACAGTTACAATTCAATGGCTCCGTGAAATGGAGAAAACATTCGAGTCTTGTGTAGCACCGCCTCAGCTATTATCAAAATCTATGAAAATTTGAGTTTTTAAACTGTGTGGATCTATTTGTAATAAAAGTGTTTACCTGTTTGATTATCTAACTAGTAATTTAAACAATGCAGTGGAATATTTTAAACCAAACAAACAAACCCTATTAATTATTACAGTTTAAAACCACAATGATTTGGCGTTTATATATACATATAAAAAATGATGCCAAACCATATAATACCGGTGTTACTACATCATGGACCGACCATTGTTTCCAAAAGTACCATATATAGTGTTCCTGCCCAAAAGACATATACAAATCCCAGCAGAGATCCCATCTCACCAGGCACACCTAGTCCTTGTCTGTAAAAAGGAAATTTCAACGGGATTAGCTATATAAAATAGCTAGTGAGTACTAACAGGCATGAATAGCAAGAAAGCAAGTCATATATTAAGAGTTAGCATACAATGCTATCCTATCATATAGTGGAGTGCTGACATGTCCAGCGAATGTATTATATTTCCGGGTTGCAAGTCCAGCTCAAACCACTACCACCGGGGGAATCAAACACTGCTAACCACGCTGGTTTCACCACGTGAGTGAATCACCATGCTCGTTTAGGAACCAAAGGCTCATAGGCTCATCCAGTTAAGGCAATCACCCCAGATAATCTTAGGAACGACACTCGAGTACCGTTGATCCAGAATATTATGCCCGAAGGCCTAGGATCCAGCCGAAGTTGACCTTAATCAAGAAATTGTCCGGACATACATATAGTTCATCAATAATCCTTTTCATGAACAGTTGCATGCATGCGTTTACGGATAACTTGTATTCATCAATATATATGCACATGTATTTAAATACATGTTCACATATCATTTAATCATGGCATTATTTACTTGCATACATATAACTTCTATGTGTACCATATTTAGCATACAATAACCGTGTAATTCAATTTGCAGTTAAATCTCCCTTTATTGAACTCATGAAAGTCAATACTCACCTGAGCTTCTAAACTAAGCAATTATACTGTTCAGGCTTGTTGGGGAGATAATCACTTCACCCTAATAATCAACTCTGCCTATCCTAAAACATAGAATTTGATGATAACCAAACCCTACATTCAGTATGACTTAGAAAGAATTCAAACGTGTGTTGTTTGAATTAGATTTTGTAAAATATGCTAAGTATGGAACCATCAGCTGACCATCAGATCCTACTCAATGTATCAGCCAAGGAGCATCAGATGAAGAAAACAAGTGTAGAA
This sequence comes from Dittrichia graveolens, assembly GCA_038502395.1. Lineage (NCBI taxonomy): Eukaryota > Viridiplantae > Streptophyta > Magnoliopsida > Asterales > Asteraceae > Dittrichia > Dittrichia graveolens. Next base: position 31,512,404 of record JARJIL010000009.1, read on the forward strand.
GATCATTAGTTGAGGAAAATAAACCATCAGTTGAGGAAAATAAACCATCAGCTGAGTGAAGAAAGTTGATCAGCTGAGTGCCTACACCATCAGCTGAGCAAGGACTTTGCTCAACTACTACATCAGTTGAGTGAACAAATGGATCAGCTGGGGCCCAGAGCATTAGCTAAGTAAGTTTTCTCTTACACAAGTCAACTCTACACATAATCTCATGTATTTAAATGATCAGCTGAGCATTCTTGATCAACTGATCATACAAATACATGAGCTTATGCCTTCCTAAGTTTACTATTGATCAACTGAGCGTCTATATGATCAACTGAGCAATATGTATCAACTGAGTCCTAGCAAAAAGTGATCAACTGATATGTCTTGTCAACTGAGTAGTGAAATTCAGAGTTCCTAGTACAATTTGTTAGCTGAGTCGTGCAAAATGTCAAATCTGCAATATCTTTTCAGTTTGTAAGTCATATGTAAAAGGTAGAACATGTGTTGTTCTATTATGCCTTAGATCTTCGTTTGTAAAAGTAAAATGCGCTTTTTGGATCAATTATGAACAAAAAGGTTTGATCTTATCCTCTGGAAAAGGATAATGATACGTCAAACAGACGAAGATCTTGAAGATTTGTTCAACAACTAAGTATGGCCGACAATCCCATACTTCGTAAAGTCAAATCAAACAGAAGCATGGTGTTGTTTAAAGTACAAGCATGGAAAGGGAAAGAAACTTCTACACGACAGTAGATGTGGGATTTAATATTTTATATTATGAGTGGGTTGCACTTTTGCAGAAAAGTACAATTACTTTTATCAAAGAGTCGATTAAAGTAACATTACTTTTCACCCACTACCTTTATAATTAAAATATTATACTTCCACATCCTCTTTGTATCCTACCTTCATACAACCGGATTCACCAAGATTTCTATATATACTCATGCATGGTGGACATGCAAAACACAACACATTGAAGTCTCTACTCCATAGAAAGAAAATCTCACCAGTTGAGAAATTCGTAGAGTTTAAGCATTGTGTAAAATCAAACTTGTTCATGTGTTGAACACTGTATATACATTAGTTGCTTTAGAGTTAGCTTGTCTATGTGTTAGACAAATATATTGCCACCTTTTATTGTACTTAGAATTTCCGCTTCTAGTACATGTAATTCTTGATTCAATATCAATAAGAATTCTATAAAAGTATATCGGTGTGTCTTTAAATTTTTAAAAAGCTAAAGTTTGTATTCAACCCCCCCCCTCTACAAATATTTGTTGTTGTATACTCAATCTGGGACTAACAACTGGTATCAGAGCAGAATGTTGTTTGGAGTTATGTTCATTGGTTGGTTGGGAGCAACATTCTCACCAGGGTTGATAGCAGGGTCTGGAATATAGGTGGCCATTTGGTAGGGATGATGAAGAGTGATTATCGAGAGAGAAAAGTTAGGGTAATTCTTTTAGAAAGAGAGATGGAATTTGGAGAGTTTGAACATGTAAAGGTGAATGAGGGAGGAAGTGGGATATTTATGAAGGGTAGTTAACAGAGATCGTTAGATACTGACAAAAGTTCTAACGGAAAACAAATTAGTTAGCTATTAAATGAAATCTGACAGACGGAGTAACTAACTAGGGTTAAAAAGCAGTAAATAACTACAAAATATGAAAATTTACTAAGTGTTGAACCATCAGCTGATCATTGAAATATATCAGCTGAGGGGTATCAGCTGATGAAAAACTATGAGCTAATAGGGAAAATTTGAAGTATTAGCTGAGGAAAGTACTTAGCTGAGCATTTCTTTCTTATCTTAGGGTGATCAGCTGAGTAAGTTCGATCAGCTGGTAGGTATCAGCTGAGCACAGTTACTCAGTTTACACAGATTAAGTAAGACTTAGAGATGCTTAGATAAGTAACACATGATTTTCAACACTTATAAATTAACACAAACTAAATTACCACTATTCTAATCTAAAAATTAAGCATACCTAGTTTGGATATTAGGAAATTAAACCTTGCTTCATCTAATGGCTTTGTGAACAATTCTGCAAGTTGCAAATCAGTGTTGATGTAGTGCAAAGTTACCTTCTTCTTTTGTACATTATCTCTGAGAAAATGATGTCTGATTTCAATATGCTTTGTCTTTGAATGCATGGCTGGATTATTTGAGATGGAGATTGCACTTGTATTGTCACATAGAATTGGGGTGTCTTCAAACTTCACATCATAGTCAAGTAGTTGATTTTGTAACCACAAAATTTGAGCACAACAGCTTCATGCAGCAATGTATTCTGCCTCTGCAGTGGATGTTGACACTAAATTCTGTTTCTTACTAGACCAACTAATCAATCTTCTTCCTAGAAGTTGACAACCACCTGAAGTACTTTTGCTGTCTAATGTACACCCTGCAAAATCAGAATCAGAATATCCAACTAACTCAAAATCTGAGTCTTTGGGGTACCAAAGACCAAGATTAGGAGTTCCTTTGAGATATCTGAATATTCTCTTAACAGCAGCAAGATGTGATTCCTTAGGACCTGCTTGATATCTTGCACAGAGACATGTTAAAAACATTATATCTGGTCTACTTGCAGTGAGGTATAAAAGTGACCCAATCATTCCTCTATAAGTAGTAATGTTCACTGATTTGCCATCAGTGTCCTTTCCTAACTTGATAGAAGTAGACATAGGTGTTTTCATTGAAGAACAATTTTCAAAATCAAAGTTTTTGAGTAAATCTTTGACATACTTTGTTTGATGAATGAAAATATCATCAACCTCTTGTTTAATTTGCAAACCAAGAAAATAGTTTAATTCACCCATCATGCTCATCTGATAGTTATCAGACATGAGTTTAGAAAACTTGTTACATAGTTCCAAATTAGTAGACCCAAATATTATATAATCTACATATATCTGCACAAGTATCACATCACCTTTGTACTTCCTTATAAACAAAGTGCTATCAATGCATCCTCTTGTAAAACCTTTGTTAATGAGAAAAGAAGAGAGGGTATCATACCAGGCTCTTGGAGCTTGCTTAAGACCATATAAAGCTTTGTTTAGAAAGAATACATGATCAGGTAAGCTTGACTCCTCAAAACCAGGAGGTTGTTTTACATACACCTCTTCTTTCAAATCTTCATTCGGAAATGCACTCTTCACATCCATTTGGAACACTTTGAAGTTCTTGAAGGCAACATAGGCTAGGAACAGTCTAATAGCTTCCAATCTTGCAACAGGGGAAAAGGTTTCATCAAATCAATACCTTCTTCTTGACAATACCCGTGTGCCACTAGCCTTGCTTTGTTTCTGATGATTTACCCATTTTCATGTAGCTTGTTTCTGAACACCTACTTTGTTCCAATGATGGTTTTATCCTTTGGTTTGGGTACCAAAGTCTATACATTATTTCTTTTGAATTCTGCCAGTTCTTCTTACGTGGCAGTCACCCAGTGGGGATCATTGAGAGCTTCATCAACCTTCATTGGTTCAACATTTGTTGTAAGCTTTTGATCTTGTTCTGACCGGATCATCTATATTGCCTATCACCAAATTATGAGGATGGTGCTTGAGGTCTTTGAAGGCTTTTTGGATTTCTTGGGAATTGGGATTTATTTGTATTTGGGGAGAAGAAGTTATATGTTGGCTATCAGTAGTAGAAATAAGTTCATTTTGAGTGGCTGATATAACTTCATTGTTGCAATCTGTGGGTATCTCTACTAAAGAGGGAATATGTGATATGGAATTAAAATCCAATGATGTTGAGTCATTTTCCACATGATTCAGTAGAGGTATAGGATTGGATGAGGATGATTGTACATGGTTAAAGATTTGGATAGGAACAGGTTCATCTACATCATGAGTAGTTGGTGGAGAGGGATCAACTTGCTCTGGAGTGTCTTCTCTAGTTTGCATGAGATCATTAAATTCTTCACCTGAAACATGATTAGAAGAAAAGGAAGAAACAAACTCATTTTCATTAAAACTTACATTGATGGATTCTTCTATGACTTTGGTTCTGAGGTTGTATACTCTGTATGCTTTGGAAATTACTGAGTAACCTACAAACACTCCTTCATCAGATTTTGGAGCAAACTTCTACAATTAATCTTTTTGATTGAGTATGAAATATTGACAACCAAAAATATGCAGAAAGTTGATGCTTGGCTTCCTTCCCTTGAGCACTTCATATGGAGTTTTGTTGTGCCTCTTGATAATTAGGGACCTGTTATGTGTAAAACATGCACAACTTACAGCCTCAGCCCATAAATTAAAGGATAACCCACTTTCACACAACATGGTTCTGGTAACTTCAATCAATGTTCTATGTCTCCTTTCAGCTACACCATTTTGTTGTGGGGTTCTTGGAGCAAAGAAGTTTTGAGATATCCCTTTCTCATCACAGAAAGATTCCAGAGTTTGATTTCTGAATTTAGTTCCATGATCACTTCTAAGACTCCTCACCAGATTGCCATTCAACACTTCCATCTTCTTGATAAAACATATAATCTCTTCAGCAGCCTCACTCTTAGCTTTAAGAAAGAAACCCCAAGTGTATCTTGAGAATTTATCAACCAATACAAGAGCATACTTACTTCCACCAATACTAGCAGTTGCAACAGGACCAAAGATATCCATATGCAACATATAGAAAGGTTCTGTAATTGAGAAGGCATGCTTGGATGGAAATGATATCTTATGCTGCTTTCCCTTCTCACAAGCAGTGCAAGGTATAGAGTTAAGATAATTCAGAGAAGGTAGTCCTGACACTAGTTCACCCTTGCTCAACTTGTTGATATTTTTGAAATTAAGGTGGGAAAGCCTCTTGTGCCCTAGCCAGTTTGTATCCTCATTATTTTTGGATTACAAACATGTTTCCTTTGAAGGGTCACCAGAGGACATGTCAAGTGTATACACATCCTTGGTTCTCTTGGCACTTAATAATGTATTACCTTCTTTATTTATTATGGAGCCTCCTATCTTTGTGAAGTGGACTTTATTATCTCTATCAGACAATTGACTTATGCTTATGAGATTGTATTTCAGCCGTTTGACATATGAAACTTTGGATAGTTTGAGGTTCCCATTATGAAGATCACCATAGCCTTTTGTTTGCCCATGATTATTGTCACCAAAAGTCACCCTTAGACCTTTCTCTTTCTTGTAGTTATTGAGCAAAGCCTTGTTACCTGTCATAGTTCTTAAACATCCACTGTTAAAGAAACCATGAACCAACACCCTGCATAGATTGAATGAAAGAAGAGTTAGTGACACAAGTAGGAATCCACTACTTAGTGGATCCCTATGGAATGCACCTAGCTTTCCACTTCATTTCAAGTTTCTTATGTATGGGAGGAGCAACTATGTTATCATTACAAGTCCGCTGTCTTGAGTTCCCTTTCAAAGAACATTCAAATGCCTTATGCTCCTTCCTTCCACATTTATAACATTTTTGGGATTTTGTGGTCTTGGAGCATTGAACAACATTGTTTGAATGCCTATGAGTTTTCTTAGCAGTCATCATTTGACTAACTTGACCATTCATCTTATGAAGCTTATCCTATAAATTTCTTAGGTCTTTATTTACAGGCACCTTGGATTGATCTTTGTTTTTAGAAAGTTTTTGACCTATCTTTGGAGTGGCCGAAATGGGAACAATGTGAAGATCATTCTTTTTACTCATAGTTTCTTCTATTGAAAGAGAGTTGATTACTTCTAGATCAACTGATTGTTTAGAAGATGAGCTATGACCAACTGAGCATTTATCATCTACTAACCTATTAGTTGATAAAGTAGTATTAGCTAATGATTCTTCAGTTTGTGAAATACTAGGATTTAAGTCATCTGTTTTCAAGGTTTGACAACATAATGTCTCTGAGGTCTCAACCAATGATTCCTTTCCTTTACTGACATCCTTTGACTTTATATTCTTAGTATTTTTACATTTAGAAATCTTACTAGAGGATGATTCAACAGAAGGAATAATTGATTCTTTTGAGTGGGAACTTTTGCTTGTAACAAACTTATTTGTGAACACATTTTTGCCTTTAACAGTTTTGTGAAAAGTTTGTGGCAAAATGTCAGCTTTGTCTAAGATATTAAGGTTCTTATTAGAATCAACATAGTTAGCAGCCTTAGAGTAATTTCCACCAATAATAGCTTGAACTTGTTTGGGTATCTGCTCCATGACACACTGAGTGGTCTTTTCTGCAGATACACACCAAGACTTTACTACTTTTTGGAGGTCATTGAACTTTTTGGTTGCTTCACTAGTTTCTTTTACTAAGATCTCATTAAGTATCTTTTGATTAGCTAGCTCATCATTTAAGATTGTTATCTGCTTAAGTTCCTCATCTTTAATCCTTTAGTGATTCTACTTCTAGTTTTAGCTTCTTCTCTCTTTGAATAGCAGACTGAAAATCAATACACAAGTAATCAAACATAGCATTCTTCTCATTGTCATCATAGTTAATAAATTTTCCAACCTGATACATAGAAGAAGGATCCAAGTTGGTAGTTGAACAGGCTTTGCAGCCTTTTTCATGTCTTCATCAAAGGAACTACCATCATTGTTGTTGGCCATCATGCAAAACTGAGCAGAGATCACCTCATCTTCATCTGAGGAAAGATCTTCTTCTGCCCAATCTTTTTCCTCTGCTACAAGGACTTGGCCCTGGGCTTTTTTCTTCTTCTTCTTGTCAAGGACAACATCAAGGAGTTTCTTATACTTGGCTTCATAATCAATTTTGCCCTCCAGCTTTGGCACATATGAAGAACCAGTGTTATATTTGGACTTACAGTCACTGTCTATGTGGCCAATCTTGCCACACTTATAACACTCTGCTGTGGAGGCATCAAATGCAGATTTGGACTTGACAAACTTTGATAGCCTCTTGCTAAACCTGTTGACACCCTTTCCATTCTTGAAAGGTTTAAACTTCTTAACCAGCATTGCTACACCTTCAACCAGCTCCTCCAAGTTATTCTCCTCACAACCATTCTCCTCATCACTTTCTCCAGCACTCTCCTCTTCATCTCCTTCTTCATCAGAACCAGAATCAATAGCTGCAAAGCTTCACATCTTTGTATCTCTTGATACAAGGGCAGTTGGTGCAACTTTCATGACCTCCTTCATCTCCTTGGATGACAACTTCCTTTCCTTGACTGATTGCTCATGGTTTAGTAAGTTACCATAGAGAGCAACCAGAGACATTCCCTTTGTCTTCTTACTATGTCTTAGAACAGTGACAAAGTGATCCTATGTTTCAGGGAGGGAGTCTAGAAACTTGTTCACCAAAACAAAGTTGCTCTTGGTTATGTCTACCCTCTTCAAGTCATTAACTAGGCAGTTGAACCTGGTGTATGTCTGTGTAAGACTCTTACCTTTCTGAGCGAAGAAGAATTCATACTCTTTGTTGAGGAGGAGCTTCTTGTTCTCCTTCACCTCTTCAGTCCCTTTATATGCAACTATGAGTGTATCTAACATCTCTTTAGCAGAAGTACAGTTAAGCACTTGATGATAGATCTCATTGGGTAGTGCAGAGACAAGAGCTGATCTAGCCTTAACATCTAGGCTAACCAACCTCTTATCTTCATCTGTCCACAGATGCATGGGTTTGGTTATGATTCTTTCTGTTGTGGAGGTTTGACCTTCAGATTCTGATGGAATGGATAACATTGATGATGGAACATAAGGACCATCAGTGACTATTTCAAGCATTTGGATATCAAGGGTGGATAAGAAAAGATGTGCTCTACTTTTCCACATGGAGAAATTTTCGGCATCAAACATGGGACTTCTTGTTAAAGACCCAGTGTTTGAGATATTCATGTTTTTTCCTGATGAAGCCATTTTGAGAGGGGTAGAAGCAGTTGTAGAGTAAGCAAAACAGATCTAGATATTGATTATCTAACCTGCTCTGATACCAGTTGTTAGTCCCAGATTGAGTATACAACAACAAATGTTTGTAGAAGGGGGCAGTGTGACTTTCCTCAGCATCATCACCATCATTATCATCATTATTTTCATCATCATCACCAACATTGGCATTATCATTTGCAACATCAATTAGCTCTTGCATTTGAGCAGTGATTGGAGGACCTCTGTTTTCCTTAATAAAGTGGAATACCTTTTCACCCATGGCAGGGACAGGAATGTGTTCTTAATGTTAAATCAGACTTACATAATCATTTTCGCCAATCTCCCTCATAGCTATCAGGCTTAAGAATCGAATGTAGGGCACCTAAGACCTTGATGATTTCTTGTTTGTGCTCTGGGTGATTTTGTCAACAAGATCAGAGAAGATGACTTGAGCCAAGTCTATGTTTACCTCAAAGAGTAGGGCATAGAGCACCAGAAGCTCCGTTTTATTGATGAGGTGGTGGCTTCCAGATTTTGGAGCAAAACAGCGTATGACCACGTTGGCCAAATACTTCCAAGGATGAGAAAGAGCAGAGACTTTTACTTGACCATGCACTACAGGTTCATTGTAGCCGATGGTTTATAGAATGGTTTGAACTTCAGCTCTGGAGGGAAAAGCTGTGTAAGGTGGAAAGTGAGGAATACCAGTGGCTTCGCGCAAGGTTTATGTGGTGATTTGAAGATGATAATATCCTTGGGCTAGGGTGCAATGGATGGTATTGTCGTTTAGGTTGTAGGTTGCAGAGTACCATACCTCACCAATCAGTGTGGGGTATATGTAGTGAGGATCAACAGTAAGGTTATCGAATAGAGGATGAGCCTGAAGAAACTGTACCATTGGCTCATATCCTTGGTTTTCTCGTGAGGCAGGGATGGTGGTGCAGAGTAGAATTTACTCCCAGAAGTCCAATGGTACTGAGTCCTGTTGATGGTGATGGTGATGCACAAGAACAAGAGATCTCTGAGCAACTCCTTGAGCTCATTGACAGAAGTAGGCACATCATGTCCCAAGGTAAGGACAGTTCTGATTCCACCTCGGAGGATATTCAAATGGTAGTCCCAACCTTTGATTTCTCATCCTCCTCTCCAGTCCATACACCTATCCAACAGCCAAGCTCTAGTGAAGCTCCTGTGGTCACTAGTTATACTCCCATCCGTAGCCCCATATATAGAAGGTCAACAAAAGTGACTCATTTTGAGCACTTTGAGGTAGTGAAATCCACACCTGTGACCTCAACTCCCATTACCCTTCCTCATGTTGAGGGGGAGCAATTGGATGTTGCCACCTTTAAGCCAGTGGATGTATCCTCACAACAGGATACATTGGTAAAAATGGGATATAAACTGCAATCTGAGGCAGCCTCCCAAAAGGTTAATCTCATTGAAAGACAGACCTCAACCCAAGGTCATACTGTGTCTGCTCCAATATTGAGGCAGCCAATACCATTCACATTCTCCAAACAGAATGTGGATCCAATAAGGGATTCCTTACTATTGAGTGCATCCCACACTCACTCCACTTATCTTGCACCTCTAGTCAATTCAATTCTTACACAAGCACAGCCTGTCAATGCTAGTGGTACAAACCAACCACTTGTACAGGGCTCAAAAGACTTTCCCAATGAGTTTGAGCTTATACACCAAGGCTCAAATAAGGGAACACAAACGTTACCCAATTTCTTTGAACCTGTCTCCACCCCTTACAATTCTCAACCATCTACATCTACCCAAACACCAAACCCTACCCTTATACGCACCATAAACCAAAACCTTGATAACCTAACCCAAACCTTTCAAGCCTTCCAAACCCAAGCCTCTACTCAACTGTCTAGACTTGCCAAAGACATTGAGTCCCTCAAAACCCCAACACAAGCCTCCCCTGCACCTAATACCTCTCCCATTGATCTTAACCCCCTCTTAGCCAAAATAGACTATCTCTCTACCCTTATTCTATCTTAACCACAAATTCCCATTCTACCTCAATCCACTATTTTTCCCTTAATAAAACCATCTCAAACCTCCTATCCCAACTCCAAACCCTACGCCCAATCAATCCTAACATTTCTGTCCCTATACCTGACCAACTCCTACCCATGCCTTCCTACCTTAAAGGCATCCTTGATGACATTGAAGCCCTAACTGAACAATCCAGAATGAGTCATCTCTCATTATGGAAAGCCTTAAAAGATGTCAAGGATGACCTCTCCCTCTAGCTCTCTAAACTTACCTCTACCTCATCGTATACCCCTTCCTCAACCCATACACCTACCCTTGCTCCTACTCCATCCCTAAAACCAATCACAAGTGACTCCCCTCCTCCTTTTAATGATGCCAAAAAGGGGGAGAAATTCTCAAGTTCATCTAGGGAGGATGATCCTGATTGTGAAGAAGTGGATGCTGCCTACAATGAAACTGCCACCAAAATCTTGCAGCAGGAGGTACCCAAAGCAACAGCTCCTCCTCCTCTCAAAAGAAAAGCGCCTTCTGAGGGGGAGCAAAGGTTTCCAAAAAGATTGAAAAGAATGGCTAACAGGGCAAAGCCAAGAAGGAAAGTTGCTAAGGGTTGCTCTCCACCAATAGCCATTGAGTCTGATTCTGATGATGAGGATGATACTCCACTTTCTGACATCCTCAGAAGAAGAAGACAGAGCCCAAAACCATCTGCTCCACCAATCCAATCAACTCCAACAGTCCAAAAGTCTACAACCTCTGCTCCTAAACACAAAGGCAAAAAGAAAATGACACCTGAGCAAGTTGAAGCAGATGAACAAATGCAAAGGGAGCTTGCACTCAAAGAGCAAGAAGAAAGGGAGAATGCCCAAATGGCTCAAGCATTGGGTATTCCAGTTGAAGAGATCTACCAAGCCAAGGAGCTAGCATATCAACAAGAGCAAGAACAAGTTCAAAATCAAGCTGCTGCTCAAACCAAACTGGCAAGGGAGAAGTCTCAAACTGAACTAGTCAAGGAAAGATCTCATGCGGATGCCATCAAAACCCTCTTCAACCTTGATCTATCTGCTCCCTACAATCTTAGTCAACAAAGGCTTCAAAGCTTCAGAGAAAAGATCAACATTTTAAGAAACAGAATAGAACCAACTCCAATCACAAGAGACACTGTCCACAAAGGTGATGGTGAACCCTACCTCAAAGCAATAAGGCAAAACAACTTCAACAGCTGGGAAGTTGTATCATATGAGAGGTGTCACATTTATGGGTTCACAGAATTGGTTGAGATCCTGTACCTCCTCTTCAAATCCAAATCCAAGCTCAAAGTTCAATTCATCCAAAAGATTCAGAATTGGATAGCTCTAGCTGTGTCACAAAGGGCCTTCACCCCAGATGACTATTATAGGCGTATGCACACAATTGATAATCTTCACAAGAAATTCTCCAAGCCCTTTAAACCATTTGAGCTAAGAGAGGTACTTCCCCATCATGAGTACTTGTATGATTTTGAGGGTCTCAACACAACGCTACCACTGAACATCACCCCTGAGCTTTACAAGTTTATAGTTATGCATGTTGAAGGTATATTCTTTCTGGACAGAGATGACACTTGGAGGTTCTTTAGATAGTCTGAAATCCCTAAAGCTGGCAAGAGCTTTCTCTTTGGGCTAAGAACATCTACAAGAGGCAGAACTGGAAATGAGCATTTTGAAGCCCTTGTACAAGCCCAATGTGAAGTCTTAGCTGAAGCAGATCCCCATGCCAAAGATTTTGAAGTAAAAGAAGAACAATGGTGGGATGATTGAAGACTGATCTAACTTTGAAGACTTGTTAACCTTGTTTGTATATTATGTTTAGTATAGTATAGCTAGTAGTTAATCTTTGTAAACACTTCTGTAAATTTCTTTATTCTATTATTTCAAGTGATGTTTATGTAAATCAGAAAATCAAAAACATATAAAAATGGAAAAATGAAAAGATTCCACAAAAACAAAACAAAATGGAACACTAGAAAAGAAACCAAAAACAGAACAAGGTTCAAAATAAAAAGAGCTAACAAAAACAGATAGCTAGGTAGCCAAATGCACTTAAAAGTTTAAATCTTCTGTATTCGAAGTCAAACTGATTCTTTAAAAAGAAAAAGGTTTTGTCATCATCAAATAGGGGGAGATTGTTGGGGAGATAATCACTTCACCCTAATAATCAACTTTGCCTATCTTAAAACATAGAATTTGATGATAACCAAACCCTACATTCAGTATGACTTAGAAAGAATTCAAACATGTCTTGTTTGAATCAGATTCTGTAAAATATGCTAAGTATGGAACCATCAGCTGAGCATCAGATCCTACTCAATGTATCAGCCAAGGACCATCAGATGAAGAAAACAAGTGTAGAAGACCATCAGCTGAGGAAAATAAACCATCAGCTGAGTGAAGAAAGTGGATCAGCTGAGTACCTGCACCATCAGCTGAGCAAGGACTTTGCTTAGCTACTCCATCAGCTGAGTGAACAAATGGATCAGCTGAGGCCCAGAGCATCAGCTAAGTAAGTCTTCTCTTACACAAGTCAACTCTACACATAATCTGATGTATTTAAATGACTAGCTGAGCAATCCTGATTAACTGATCATACAAATACATGATCTTATGCCTTCCTAAGTTTACTATTGATCAACTGAGCATCTATATGATCAGCTAAGCAATATGTATCAACTGAGTCCTAGTAAAAAGTGATCAACTGATATGTCTTGTCAACTGAGTAGTGAAATTCAGAGTTCCTAGTACAATCTGTTAGGCTTAGAATTGGATTAGAAACATGTTGGAATCATTGACTTCAATTGTAGAAGTCAATTTGGAGTTTGGACTATTTGACCTAGAAAGTCAAGAACAAGATATTGGTGAAGAGAAGCTTACAAGATTGATGAAGATGATGTTCTAGAGCAGATTGGAATACAATTCCTAGCTTGATTCCAGTTTGCATGAATTCTTGGATGAGTTCTTCAATCTTCAAGCACAAAGAAAGCAAGTTGAGTGTGTGTGTGTGTCGTATATGTTATCTGTGAGATAACTTAAGAACCACTTTTGGTTTCTTATTTATCCACAAGGGGTATTTTGTTCCCTTTTTCAACATACAACTCAACGCCAAATACCCGTTTTAACTAACGGGGATATTTTTGAAAAACTCGCTTGAAACCATTTAATATTTTATTATTTTTATCTATTTTTATAACTTTTAAATTCACATTTACTTAACCAATAACTTATTTTCTTTTAAATACTTAACATATATTCTTAATTTAATTCTTTTAAATTAACTCACGTACCAAATGGAGCGCACAAATAGGCCCGATTTGAGGATGTTACAACTCTACCCCCTTAAGAAGATTCCGTCCTCGGAATCTGCTCAACTGGAAATAAATTAGGGTATCGTGCCTTCATGTCATCCTTGGTTTCCCATGTCATGTTGGGACCCAGGCTGTGCTTCCACTTGACAAGAACTAACCTGATCATCTTCTTACGCAACTTCTTTGTCTTGGCATTAAGAATTTCAACAGGTTCCTCTACAAGACGTTTAGCTGAATCAACCTTCAGCTCTTGTAGAGGTAGAACTTGATCTTCATCAACTTTATACTTTCTCAAATAGCATACATTGAAAGTGTTGTGAATACCAGATAGCTCAGGAAGTAATTCAAGAGATACAGTCTGCTCGTTGACCTTTCGGATAATCCTGAATGGACCAATATAACGTGGACTCAGCTTGCCCTTACGTCCAAACCGAATTACCCCCTTCCAAGGAGATACCTTCAAGAAAACCCGATCGCCTTCATAGAATTCAACAGGTCGGCGCTTTGTGTCTGCATAAATCTTTTGACGATCACGAGCTGCTTTCAATTTCTCCAGAGCTACTTTGACCTTATCAGAAGTGATCTGTACAATTTCGGATTCAGCATACTGCTTCTCACCCGGTTCAAGCCAACAAGTGGGAGTGCGACAACGTCTCCTGTATAACATCTCATATGGTTGCATCCCGATACTAGAATGATAAGAGTTATTATAAGTAAACTCTATCAACGGGATATGAGAATCCCAAGAACCACCATATTCGAGCACGCATGCTCGCAACATATCTTCCAGAGTCTGAATTGTTCTTTCAGACTGACCATCCGTTTGTGGATGATAAGCAGTACTCAGATGAACCCGTGTACCAAGCTCACGTTGTAAGCTTTGCCAGAAATTTGACACAAAACGAGAGTCACGGTCAGAGATAATAGAACAAGGTAAACAGTGACGTGTGACAATCTCGTTAATATAGAGTTGAGCTAAGCGTGTCAATGATGCAGATTCATTTGTAGCAAGAAAATGAGCACTCTTGGTCAATCGGTCAACGATGACCCAAATCATATTGTGCCCCTTCAGTGTCTTAGGTAACTTGGTGACAAAATCCATTGTAATATGATCCCACTTCCATTCTGGAATGTCAAGCTGTTGCAGATTGCCATAAGGCCTTTCGTGCTCGGGTTTGTCTTTTGCACATATTTGACACCTCTCCACGAAGGAAGCGATGTCTCTTTTAAGAGTAGGCCACCAATACAACTTTTTGGGATCATAATACATCTTTGTTATACCTGGGTGAATAGACAACCTAGAATCATGTGCTTCCTATAGTATTAAATCACAGTTGCTTCCAATAAATGGTACCCAGATTCGGGATTGAAAAGTGTTCAAAAGCCGACTATCATCAATGAGCTGATCTTTTAGCTTTCTAATAGTCTCTGCCTTCAGATTCTCCTCCTGTAGAGCCAATTGTTGTGCTTCCCTCAATTTTGAAAGAATATCAGGAGCCACAGTAAGCTTCATGGATTTGGCTTCAGTTGAAACCCCTTTTCGGCTCAAGGCATCAGCTACTACATTAGCTTTGCTTGGATGATAACGGATCTCACAATCATAGTCTTTAATCAACTCAATCCAGCGTCATTGCCTCATATTGAGTTCTTTTTGAGAAAAGACATACTGTAAGCTTTTGCGATCCGTACATATAACACATTTTGTGCCATATAAGTAATGCCTCCACAGCTTCAATGCAAAAACAACTGCTGCGAGTTCAAGATCATGTGTTGGGTAGTTCTTTTTATGCGGTTTTAATTGCCTTGAAGCATAGGAAATCACCTTATCGCGTTGCATTAGAACACATCCCAAACCAGAATAAGAAGCATCACAATATACTATAAAATCCTCCGACCCGTTTGGCAGAGTAAGAATCGGAGCTTCATAACGTAGTCGCTTTAGAGTTTGAAAGGACTGCTCCTGTGCATCAGTCCACACATAAGCAACATCCTTCCGTGACAATTTAGTAAGAGGACCAGCAAGTTTAGAAAAATCGCAAATAATCGCCGATAATAGCCAGTAAGACCAAGGAAACTCTTGATCTCAGTAGGAGTTTTGGGAACCTCCTAATTCATCACCGCCTCTACTTTAGCAGGGCCTACTTTCACACCTTCCCTACAGATAACATGAACAAGAAAATGCACCTCCCGAAGCCAAAACTCACATTTAGAAAGTTTGGCATAGAGTTGTTCTCGCTTAAGAGTTTCGAGAACTTGACAAAGATATGATTCATGTTCAGCTTCGGTTTTTAAATAGATCAAGATATCATTAATAAATACTATCACGAACTTGTCCAGAAATGGACGACCAATTCAATTCATGAGATCCATAAAGATAGCTGGTGCATTGGTGGAGCCGAATGGCATCACCAAGAATTCATAATGGCCGTAGCGGGTACGAAAGTCCGTCTTTGGAATATCTTCAGCTTGAACCCGTACTTGATGGTACCCTGATCGAAGATCAATTTTAGAAAAGCACGTTGCTCCCTACAATTGATCAAATAAATCATCTATGTGCGGGAGTGGGTATTTGTTCTTTACAGTTTGCTTGTTAAGGTCCCTGTAATCTATGCACATTCGCATAGTCCCATCTTTCTTCTTGACGAAAAGAACTTGAGCTCCCCAAGGAGAAGAGCTCGGGCGTATGAAGCCCTTGTCAAGCAATTCTTGAATTTGATTCATCATCTCGCGGACTTCAGAAGGAGCGAGACGATACGGAGCTTTAGCCACTGGAGTAGCTCCGGGAACAAGGTCGATCTTATAATCCACATCCCTGACTAGAGGCAGTCCAGGTAATTCATCTAGAAAGACTTTAGGATATTCTGACACTACCATGATATTCTCAACTGGTTGTTTCTCCATCTGAGTATTAATAACATAAGCGAAATAGGAGACACAACCTTTTGTAACAGATTTCTGAGCTTGAATCACCGAAATGATAGAAATATCAGACTCCTATCCTTCTCACCTTGCAATAGCATAAGACCCTTCGATTAAAGGAAATCTGATAATCTTCTTAGAACATATAATCTTAGCATCTCTACTGCTGAGCCAATCCATCCTGATCACAACATCAAAGCCCGCGATAGGCATAATAAGGAATGAAACTGAAAAGCTATGCCCATTGATGTAAACAAGTGCTACCGGAACTTTCTCGGTAACATGAACTACTTTACCGTCAGCCACTTCTACTTTAATTGGGTCAATTAATGGGGAAACAGGTAGTTGCAGCTTTTTACGAAAAGATATGGAGACAAAAGAGTAAGTAGCTCCTGAATCGAACATTATACATGATGGGGTAGAATAAATAAGAAAGGTACCCGTAATCACATCGACTGCAGCTCTGGCTTCTTCAACCGTCATCTGGAACGCATGCCCTTTTGCACGTGGGGCGCCGTCTTTCTTCGGTTCAGAAGAAGATCCACCAGGTCGAGGATTTGGATTTTTAGGGCATTGGGCTATCTTGTGCCCAGACTGATGACATCTGAAACAGACGTCCTCCTTATACCTGCACTCCTCCATCGGGTGCCCTTTGTTCCCACACCTAACACACCTCCTGGTAGCTTTGGAACATTCACCAGAATGGTAGGTGTGGCATGTATAGCACCATCGTTCATCAGACTTGGGCTTTTTAGAATCGCCCAATTTGGTACCTACAGAAAACTGTCCTTTTGAAGGACTAGGGTTAGAAGAGGATTGAAATTTTCTCTTGCTGCTTCCCCCTGCATATTCACCCCTGCACTGGATACGGTCACCCTCCATTTGTCTAGCTTGTTAGGTTTATTAATTTTATAGAATAGAAGATTACATTTTGAGTGAAGTTTGTATTAATTACAAACTTGAGGGTCTTAATTGAAAATATACTCATGGAGTATATAAGCCTATGATTAAGGCTAATCATGTATTAATGGCCATAATAAGTGATATGAACTATGTGTTAATCAAGGGTAATTAGTATTCGCTCATAGTTCTACACATGCAATTGAAGATTAGCTTGATACTTGAATAATTAAGGGATTATCAATTGGTATCAGAGCCAAAGGAGTGTTGATTTGATCTTACTTTGATGAAAATTTGAAGATTTTTTTTTTGGAAAATTCGGATTTAGTGTGAGCTATGATTTTAAAAATTCGTTAAAAATTCATACGATCTCCGTTTGAGCTGAATTTTGTATATGTTGTTCATCATGATGAGAGGCACTATAGTAAAAGTTTCATGCAAAAATTCCATACCGTTTGAGAGAAATCAAACTTTTCGGTTTCTGGGTTTTTGGTTGGTGTTCTTCAGGATGAAATTTGGGAATTCGTGATTTAATTAAGATTAAGGGCTATAATTCAAAACGAGTCTTAGCATTTACATGGTGAATCATTCTGGAAGGTTTCATATCATGAATCCTAACATACATGGAGTAATTTGAAATTTTTGTGTTTGAAGGTTTCATGATGTTCTTGGTGAATTTTGGTTAAATTCGTGAGTTTTAATCGAAATCGTTGTATATGAGTGTTTTAAAAGTGTTTGTTTACGTGGAGATTGATTAATTTGAAGAGAAAAATCATTTTTGAGGAGTTTTTGAAAATTCAAGATTGATGGTGTTCTTGATGTTCTTGAGTAGAAGATGAAGAAAGGAGGAGTTTGATCCAAAAATTTTAAGTCAAAAAGTGTTTTTGGTGTTTGTGTGTGTGATTATCGGAATTAAAAAAATACATACTATCGGATTTGATTGGATTTGGGAATTATCGGATTTAAGTTCCGGATTTGGTAATTATCGGATTTGATTGGATATGGGAATTATCGGATTTGGTAAGTATCGGATTTTAGTGTTATCGGATTTACACATCGGATTTACAAGATCATCAGATTTTTGAATTCTCAGATTTGAAAGTGTCGGATTTGGGCGGATTTGGACATATTTGAAAATGTCGGATTTCGACATATTTGAAAGTGTCGGATTTGGACATATTTGAAAGTGTCGGATTTGGACATATTTTCAATTTTCTTATCATTTTCTCCATAGCAATTTTAAATGACTCAAAATTTGGTTGAAAATACAAATTTTGAATTTTCTTGCATTTTCTGATATAACAATTTTCTCCAGCCAGGGGCTCTGCCCATTGGACCCCGCCAGGGGTTGCCACCCCTTGGACCCCGCTATCAGGGGCGCTGCCCCTGAACCCCCGTCATCGTTGTGACTGAATTAGAATCGGATTTTCTCAACTCATAGTCACTTTAATTGATTCTCTTAGTACACTTTTAAATCATTTTTTATCATTACCAACTCATTCTCAGTTGATCAAATCATTATTATTGATTAAATTTTTTATCAAATCAAATCATTCCTAAACGATCGTATAGTTTTTTGGTATCAAGATAAAATATCAAGATGTCAACGAAGATTTCACAAGTTGAAGTAAATTTTGAGAAAAAGAAGGCAGAAGGATTGGTTAATGAGAATATCCATCTCAAAGAGAAGATTTCTTCACTGAACAAAGAGATTCACAAATTGGCACGGAGCAATCACTTTTATGATTTAAGGATTGAACGTATATCAGATGATAAAATCAAAAAGGAGAAACAGATGCAAATTCTGAGTGGAGAAAGGTCATTACTAAAAGAACAAGTTGAATTTGAAAAGAAAAGAGCAAGTGAATTACAAGTTGAAAAAGCTGAATTGCATGATAAGTTGAAACAACTTGAGTAACAACTACTTGTTTAAAAAGTTGAGTTACAGAAAGAAACAAAGGTATTAGACCTAGAAAAAAGTTTGCAAAGTGAAAAGAAAATGTTTGAAGAAGAAAGAAGCAAGTTTGTGGAGAAAAAGAAAGCAGAGATTTTGTCATAAGAGAATGACAAGTTCAAAGAGCAAATGTCTAGAGTGTCTAAAGAACTTCAACTTTTGGAAAAGAAATGTCAAGAGTATAAAGTTGAAGTTGAGAAGAAGGAAGCAGATACAGAACAGGTAAAGAAGATAGCAAATGATCTGAAAGAAGAGAACGTCAAGTTTAAAGACCTCATATCTGAATTTTTTGTTGAACGTCAAGATTTTCAAAGGATGTTGCAGAATGATGATAAATTGATATCGAGTTTAGGTATTGAAAAGACCGAATTGCAAAGAAAAGTCACAGGACTTGAGCAACAACTTCTTGCTTCTTCTAAACTATATATTCCCGGCTTAGTTCTGAAAAACAAAATATCTGAGCTTCTGAAGACTCTGGACACAGAGAAGAAAACATTGGAGAAAGAGAGACTATAGTGTTTGGCTAAACTCAAGTTCGCAATGCTTCTTGCTGAAAAAGGCTTCTGAATCTACCAAGAATTCTGCTAAGAATATCGATTTTGATTCAGAAACACATTGTGGTAGCGATACTGACTCTTATTTTTCTATTGCAGATGCTAAAAATAGAAAATCAGATGAAGATTTCATTGATGCTTCTACTCCCAAAGCAACAACTTCTTCTCAAAAGCCAAAAGAAACTGAATTCAGAAGTCAACATAAAGCATCTTATTCAAGTTGTATTGATTATGAATTTTTAGTAAACTCAAATGATTCTTTACCAAAGACTAAACAAGCTTGGATTCCAAAGAAGAATCTAGGTGACATGTTTGTGAAGATATCATAATTCTGGACTGAAAAGAAGACAACCACACCTCAATCTTTAATTCAGCATGTGGTTCAATCAATCATGTGCATTCAAATGCATGTTTTTCATCATTATAATTCCGTATCAAAAATGTCATAACTGATGAATTCTCATCCAACGCAATACCTACCAGGACATCTTCAGAAACTAAACCTAGAGCATCTGAGTTTCGAATGAATAATGTCATTAATGATGGTTTTAAGTCCAATGCTGTACCACAAAGAAGAATGCATAGACAACATTATTCTGGTAAGGACAATCATGATGATATGCAATATCATTCGTTTAAACATCTAGATACCAAATTCTTTTCTAAAGCAAAGCATAATGGAAATTTTGTGCTCAAAACTGATGTCAAATATCCTTTTGTGGTATACTCAGTTAAACACTTAATCAGACTTTCAAAAGAGAAGATTTGTAAAATTTCAAGAATAAATCATAAATTTGTCGTTCAAAATGGTATTCCCTAATGGCACACAGGCCCAATGCATAGAAAGGTTCATAAACCTAACATAGCTGGACCCAACTTCAAGTGGGTACCAAAATGTGCTTAATCTGTTTTACAGATCAAGTCAGAGACATTGTTGGAACACAATGAAGATCATTTAGAATGCATTGAAAAGCACATTGTGTTCAGTATGCTAACAAGTTCAACATCCTGACTTGAAGAAGGAAGAGTGTTCCCTACAGTCCATTTCACATGTCATTGTGTTCAGCATTAGCCCGAGTCTAATGATTTGAGAAACTTAATGTTTGTAGTTTATCATTCCTTGATATAACTTGTGTGATAATGGTTCATTATTTGCAGGGGAGCAAGAATGACATAGATTTTTTGACAGACAAATTATTTTTGTCGAGAACCTACAAGATTGCAATTTTGTTTTAAAATGAAAACTATATTTGTGCATTCTTGTACGGGGAGTAATTTTTTTTCTCTAATCTAGTTCATGTAAAATGATTTTTGAATTCAAATGCGTGATTTTAGGGAGATTTTTTTTGCTTTAAAATCATTTTAAAAATGAAAATTTCAAAAACAATACAAAATTTTAAAATTCAAAAATATTTTCAATTTTCAAATTTTTTCGGTTTTCCCATCGAGAAGGCATTCATTCGTCAATTCATTCTGATGTCTTTCTTGATTCATTTGTAACATCTAAAAACCCGGCCTAGTAGTAGGCGGGCTAATGATAAATTGAAATGTGTTTAGTTATGTGTATTTAGAGATTAGTTACGTGATTAAACGAATATTTGGTATCATATGCATTTTAGTGATTAAATAAGATTGAGTTTGGTAAGAGGGTTGTAGAAAATACCTCGATTGTGTGTTAAGTTAATTAATTGGAAAAGATAATTGTTTGAAATACCTAGGAAGGATAAGAATATTATTATTTGAAGAAATAGCTAATTAGGAATTAATATACTTGTGAACATATGTTGGAAGTGGTATGTATGTATGTTAATGTGTAAGTATGTATGTATACATGTAAGTATGGATAAGAATGACAACTGTTGGGTTTTCGTGGTCTAAAATCGCAACGGTAGCAAAACGAGTAGAAAAAGAGTTTCAAAAATTTGACCATGAATACGCCCACCAAATGGACCAAAACTCTAAACATGGATAAGCAACAAAATAAAGACAAGAAGGAATAGGTTCATACCCTTGAAGCTACGTTCCTTAGTCAATCGGATTTGGAGATTGGAAGTGTATGTACTAACGTGTACACCTCTATCGAAGTCCACACCAAGTCTTGATCGTTTCCCACTTGCTAGAGTGTTAGATAATCCTATCTAAACATCACCAAGATGACTACCACACAAAGTATCAAAGGATTGACTACATTTTGTGCTTGAGAGAGAGAAGTGTGCAATATGTGTTTGTATACACTTTCAAAGCTAGTAACCTCTCAATGGAATCATGCACCACATTATATAGACTCTACAAAAGAGAATAAAAACGTGCATGCATTGATACTCCATGAGTTACCAATTAAATCACCATTATCTCCTTCATAAACAGCCTTGAAAGCTGTTTAAGAAGACTGACTTGCACGGGGCACGGCCGTGCCTCACAAGGCACGGGCGTACCAGCCCAAAAGGCCATCCGTGATGCCGGAATCGATACTTGGCATGTGACCTAATAGGCCCTTGCTTCATCAGCAATGATACCAACTCATGTGTATGTCAGTAGGCATAATCCAACAGACTCCTAGTTGCACATACAAACTCACGAAAGGCGTCACCGACATAGAGCGGCCTCTAGCAAGGCATCTATGCCCCCAAGTCAGCAGAGGGTTTGTCTTCTCAAAACAAATACCTCACCAAAAGGAAAGGTCCTACAGATAAGTGATTACTTATCCCTTCGTTCACGATATCCGATGTGAATGCAGGTCATGGAACATGATTAACACCAAATCATTCACGATTATGTTTCTCGATATAGACTAACTATGACTAACAATAAAAGTTGCACAATTGATCCATTATCAATTCAACTTGAGCACGGCCATGCATTTTGATTTGTCATCAGCTTAGTCAACGAGGGGCCCAAGGACATCTCCTAAAAGAGGAACGAATACCTTTGACTACACCGCCCTATTATAATAACAAGTTCTTGCCTGAAGACTTCCCTTATAACAGCTAGTTACGAACTGTGTTTGAAATCAATCTAAACAAGTCCAAGTTAATACTCAAGCAACGGGTGTATCTCCAGTAAAAGGATAAATAATATTATCATCCTGATTTACTCGTGATAATATCCATGAAGTAAACTCAGGTACGGGTCCTCCAATTACTTAATCACCATTAAGTACAGGCTAGTGTTGCGTAAACAAGTATTCGATTCAGGATGAAAACTTTACCAACCACTCGCCTCAATCTTAATTCACTTCTTCCTTCCAATGAAGAACGATCGATCATTGAGTATTTAGAATAAACAAGTTTATTCAAGGGAGTATTAAACATGCAAAGATAGAATACAATAATATTTCATAAAGTAATCGCCTCATACGTATATTAAATCCCCATTTAATAGTCATTACAATAAGAAATACATTACTGCCTTAATGTTCTCAATAATAAATACAACTAAAATAATTAAACCAAGTCACTAGCAAATCTAATACCAATAGACTTAGCATGAGAATCATGCTTAACTTGTGACAAAGGTTTGGTGAGTGGATCCGCCAAGTTCCCCTTAGTGGGTACTCTACTAACCACAATGTCTCCATTCTCTATGATATCACGAATAAAATGATATTTCCGAGCAATGTGTCTCGTACATCGATGCGCTCTTAGTTCCTTAGCTAGAGCTACTGCACCCTCATTGTCATAGAAGATCTCAATAGGGTTAGCGATGCTAGGAACAACTCCTAGGTCTTGGATGAACTTCTTCATCCAGACGGCTTCCTTAGCAGCCTCGCTTGCAGCAAGATACTCTGACTCTGTGGTTGAATCAGCCATGGTATTTTGCTTGGAACTTCTCCAACTTATTGCTCCACCATTTAACAAGAATAGAAATCTCGATTGAGACCGGCAATCATCCTTGTCCGTTTGGAAGCTAGCATCAGAATATCCAGTAACTCTGAGCTCCTCCGACCCACCGAACACTAAAAATATTTCCTTAGTTCTCCGAAGATATTTAAGGATGTTTTTAACCGCAAGCCAATGACTTTGACCAGGGTTAGCCTGATATCGGCTCGTCATGCTCAAGGCATACGACACATCAGGCCGAGTACATAGCATAGCATACATGGTTGATCCCACTGCCGAAGCATACGGGACTCGACTCATTTCCTCTAGTTCCTTTTGGGAACTAGGACATTGGGACTTGCTCAACGCCATACCATGCAACATAGGCAAATTCCCTTTCTTGGAATCTTGCATCTTGAACCTCTTCAAGACTTTATCTATGTACGTACTCTGGCTCAAACCAATGAGTCTTTTAGATCTTTATCCCCAAAATATATGCTGCTTCTCCCATGTCTTTTATAGAGAAGCAACTCCCAAGCCAGTTTTTCACTTCCTGTAAGGTAGTCACGTCACTTCCTATGAGTAGTATGTCATCCACATACAAGACTAGGAAAACAACAACACTCCCACTAGCCCTGACATATACACAAGGTTCATCCTCGGTTTTAGAAAAGCCAAACTCTTTGACCTTTTCATGAAAGCAAATATGCCAACTCAGAGATGCTTGTTTATGTCCATAAATGGACCTCTTAAGCTTGCAGACCTTATTAGGATATTTGGAGTTTACGTAACCATCAGGTTGTGCCATGTAAACCTCCTCTGCCAACTTCCCGTTAAGGAAGGCAGTTTTGACATCCATCTGCCATATTTCGTAATCGTAATATGCAGCGATAGCCATTAATATCCTAATAGACTTCAACATAGCCACTGGAGAAAAAGTTTCATCATAGTCTACACCATGAGTTTGAGTGAAACCCTTTGCTACTAGTCGGGCTTTGAAGGTGTCTACTTTTCCATCCATGTCAGTCTTCTTCCTGAAGACCCATTTGCACCCTACTAGCCTGTGGCCGGGTACCGGATCAACCAAGTCCCAGACTTGATTATCCGCCATGGATTGCATCTCACTGTCCATTGCCTCCAGCCACCTAGCCGACTCAGGGCCCGCTATGGCTTCCCGGTAGTTGGTCGGTTCACTATGATCCACCAATAGTTCGTCGCCCTCGGATATGAGAAACCCATATCTTTCCGGCTCATTACGAACTCTACCAGATCTACGGAGCTCTAATGGTTGTGTATCAGGCACCTCATCCATCATTGGTTGAGGTTCCACTTCTTCCGGTACGCCAACCTCAGAAGCGGTACTAGTGACAACATCAGGTTGATCATTGGTGTCATCTAGAATTTCTTCTAGATCGACTTGCCTCCCACTGGCTTCTGCAGATATCAGCTCCCTTTCAAGGAAGACCGCCCTTCGAGCAACAAACACCTTGTTCTCTGAAGGTTTGTAAAACAAATATCACATAGAACCATCTGTGTAGCCAATGAAAATACACTTCTCGGCTCTGGGTTCAAGTTTGTCTTGAGCTTCACGTCTCACGTAAGCTTCACAACCCTAGACCTTGAGATAGGCTAGCGAAGGAACCCTTCCATGCCACATCTCAAACGGTGTACTTACAACCTTCTTTGTTGGTACAAGGTTTAAGGTCCTAGCAACAGTTTCCAATGCATAACCCCGAAAACTTGCGGGTAGCTTTGTATGACTCATCATGGGCCGAACCATATCTAATAGAGTTCAATCCTCCTTTCAGCGACCCATTTAATTGTGGTGTCCTGGGTGGAGTAAGTTGTGAAATAATTCCACAGCCCCTAAGATGATCAAGAAACTCGGTACTAAGATACTCACCACCCCTATCGGATCTGAGAATTTTAATCCGCTTGCCCAATTGATTCCGCACTTCGTTTTGGTATGTCTTAAACACCTCAAAAGTTTTAGACTTATGCTTAATCAAATAAACATAACCATACCTACTGAAATCACCAGTAAAAGTAACGAAGTACCTACAGTTGTTTCTTGTAGCAGACCTGAATGGACCACACACATCCGTGTGAACAATGTCCAACACGTCTTTGCCCCTTTCACTAACGCCGGTGAAGAGTGCTTTAGTCATTTTGCCTAATAAACAAGAATCGCATACTTCGCTTGACCCGTGATCAAACGATTCCAAAATCCCGTCCACTTGGAGTTTGGCGATACGTTTCTTGTTTATATGGCCAAGACGACGATGCCACAAAGACAACTTGTCCAATACACCTTTGGACTTAGAATCAATGTTCATGATTGATTTATTACCATCCAAACTGTGACATTCGACAACAAATTTCCCAGGTTAGCCATTAGAAATTCTAATTTTTAAGCCTAGTATGACTAAAAATAGTATTTATGACTTAAATACATCCATAATAATATTAGATTTCGTAGAAATCCCGCCTATATGGTTAGAACCTTCCCGAGCTCGAAAAATCGAATTATTAAAAGTCAAGAATTACAAATCATATATAATAATAATAATAATAACAATAAAAATAATTAAATACATCATAATAAATATAAATAAGTTAAAATATAAAACATATATATATATATAAACTCATCAAAGTAATTAAAACTTTGTTAATTAAAAGATTTAAACAAAATCACTATTTATACAAATTTATTTTAACTAATTACACATAATTTATAAAAAATAAAAAATAAAAGAAACCCCCCTCTCTTTTCTCTTGCCTCCTTCTCT
This sequence comes from Dittrichia graveolens, assembly GCA_038502395.1. NCBI lineage: Eukaryota > Viridiplantae > Streptophyta > Magnoliopsida > Asterales > Asteraceae > Dittrichia > Dittrichia graveolens. Next base: position 31,538,552 of record JARJIL010000009.1, read on the forward strand.
TCCCAAGAATCACCACTTGATCTCCCCCATGCTCTATATAAGCCTCCTACTACTCTTTATCATTTCCTTTACCACCACACTCCATCTCTTCTCTTTTCTCTCTTCTTCTTTTACCAACAAAAATCTCCCAAGAACAACAAGAATTGTTCATCTTGTGAAGATCCAACACCAAATCAAAGACAAGAGTTGGTAAGATGATCATATAACACTCAACTCTACTCTTCTACCTTTCTTCTTATTTTTCTTAGATTTCTTTTGTTTTTCATCTTATTTCTTGAAGAACTAAGAATGCATGAGTACTCATGCACTTAGATGGTAGATTTTACACCAAAGACATGAAAATGTTCAAAAATGGTGAAAATCCATGATCCATACAACTAAAAACTCAAGAAAATAAGAACTTTGATTATGTATGTGTTATTATCCTACCAATGATGTAAGGAACACATGAAAATGTGTTATCATCCTACCATTGATGTAAGGTACACATGGATTTTCTATTTTTATGTTTATATTAGACGATCAATCATATATAATAAGTTATATTAAAGTAATGACCCAAAAGATAAGAAATATAACAACCTAGCAGATTTTGATCTAGAACTCACCTCTTGTTTTTGTTATATCTGGAGTTCTAGGTATCAAAATCGTTTGATTCTTTTTGTTAATCTTAGTTTGAAGTGTTACCTTTCATTTGAATCTGGATTCACTAATTTTCATGAAGGTTTGATCCTTCAAACGTATTTAATAAGACAAATATGTTGAATCTGGGAATCTGGCAGATTAAAAAAGGTATACTTTAAACGCGTATAACTTACTCATTCTTGGATCAAAATCCGTCTAGTTTTTTTTTAAAAGTTTCAAATTTCAGTCTTGGTTAAATCCCCTTTTGAATAATGTAAAAACGAGGTCGTATGAGCCCTAAACAGACTTTTTAGTAACAATGTGTCATCCAGGCACTGATTAGTGGACATCTTATACACTTTTAATTATTAAAAATATTAAACATAGATTATAAATTCCTATATTTTTACTGGACATTCTAAAAACATGTATTAAGATTATATTAAAATATCAAACCTTAATATGACTCCTAAAACACAGTTTTTAATTTATAAAGTTCAACTTAAAGAACTGAATATTCCAGTGAACACTTATGATTTATGGAAAAATAGAGACAACCTTTAACTATTTAATAAATAAGTTAACAATAAATATATAATACAAAATAATAAATAAAATAAGTCTAATAGAGCTACATACCTCTTATATTAGGAAAGGAGCTTCGGTAGAAACAAGAAATCCTTACGAATGAACACATTTACATACCGAGTGAGTATCATAGCCCCTTTTTACCGTATTTCATATTATTTTGGGGTGAAAGCATGTGTATATATTTCATGAAAAGTTTATTGCCTATCTTCTTATTTATTTCAAATATTATTTTGAGCACTTATGGTATTATTCTTTGATGTGCTTGGGTGATCGTTGTAAGGCCCTTTCGTTGGACATTATTCCTTAACTCCGCTAGTGAGCCGATAGTATTAGTAAGTAGCGCTATTTGGAGATTCCGACGTCTCCCATTTATGGTTGACGAACTATAGATGTACTTTACCACTACTAACGTCATTTAATATAGGCGTTAGGTTTATCATGGGCAATTGGTTGTCGGCTAGGTTGGATAACGGCTCAAGCTACAAACCATCATAGTCTATTACTACCATGTGCAACGTATTGGGCAATATAATACATCTTCTATTATTATTTCATACTTGGATTTTATTCAAAAACTGCCATCAATTATTTAAACTTTTCTCATTTAAAAGATATTTTGTGCATATATTAAAAACCTATGAACTCACCAACTCTAGTAGTTGACCGTTTTCTTTCTTTTACCCGTGCTTTCAGGTGATTGTCGTTAGGTACCTTATGCATACAAATATGATGTGTGGCATCTTCATCTTCATCGTCACGTTTTATAAAAATAATATCTATTTTATTTTCGCATCGTACAAGACAATGTCATTTAATTTTTATTCGATTATGTAACTTTTATTTATCTTTTACCCGAACTACTTATTTTTGTTAAGTCAATATAATGGTTATTGTCTATTTACCTTGTGCGATGATATCTTGTGCTGTGACACCTCGTGTTTCCGCTTTAGCGGGGTGTGACAGATTTGGTATCAGAGCCTAAGGTTATAGAGAATGTTGTTTTCCTTATGGGGGGAAAACACCAACTATAACCAAAGGTTTATAAAAATGATTTTCAAAATAATTTTGTTTAAAATGCATCAAGTGTATTGATAATATAATTAAGTTGAGTACCACATTGTTATACCTCAATTTGACAAAGCTTGATCACCTATGTCTAATTTAGCTATGTACAATATGGGACTTAGGTTAGTTATAATAAAAATATACTTAGAAACAAATTTTATTTATCTTCTTTCTAGAACATTATTATTGTGTGTGTGCATAAGCATGGCATATCATAAGTACTTGCATATATTAGCACACTTAGTAACCAATTTTATATACATAGAAGTCTGTAATGTCATCATTAGGTTGACGCACTAAGATTACATATTCTTTATCCATGGAGGTTAGAATAGAAACTTAGTAGGAGAGTCCCCGAGTTTCACGACCTAGTGTATTATCAACACCAACTTCCTGTGAAGCATGTGTTAGGCTCACGGCTAGGAAAAGAGTCCCCTTACCAGAGAGAGTAACATCGTGACCTTTTCATTAGGAGGGAGAGAACTGCTGATTTAGGGAGCACGTAGAGGCACCCTGAGTAGTAACGGGAACTATATGATTGAACGTGTGTTGCTTAAATCACGTTATGAAATGTATGATTTTAAAATTTTACATGCATTGTTATATGATTGAACGGGAGTGTTAGTTGTTAGACCTTATATCATAGGATCACCATAACCTAGCTAAGTAGAATTTGTACAAAGGAGAGACCCGAATGTGATTACTAGTATGTTTCTTTTGAACAATTATAATGCATCAATGCTATATGACTCTAGAATATCGTACCACTAGTTTTTAGGCCAAAGCTCAATCTAAAATTTCAAATATTGAAAGAGGCCTATTTCATGGAATTTTCTAATGGACAAGAATTCAAGACTAGAGATATAATCACTAACTGTACCTTGAACTTAGCCAGCAAAAACTTTAACGTAGACCATACCAATCAAACTAGGGAGCTTTGATGTAGTTGTTGGTATGTATTGGCTATCCAAAAATCAAGCTGAAATATTTTTCTGCAAAGATCATTCAAATTCCACTATCACAAGACGAAGCGCTTGTCGTATAAGGAGAAAAGACCAGGAAGAACGTCAAGGTGGTATCATGCATGAAAATGCAAAAATATTTAGGAAAGGACTATATCGCATTCTTCGTGCACGTTGTAGAAACGGAGGTTTAGGAAAAGCACATTCACGATTTTCAAATCGTTCGGGATTCTCCCAAGGTGTTTCCGGATGAATTACTTGGATTACCCTCAGTTAGAAAAGACAAATTTGGATTGATTTAATCCCTGGAGCCGCGCCCGTAGCAAAGGCACCATATCGGTTAGCCCCGTTAGAAATGTAGGAATTTTCTGCACATCTTCAAGAGCTACTCGACAAAGGAATTATTCGACCAAGTAGCTCACCATGGGGAGCCCTAGTCCTATTTGTCAAAAAAGAAAGATGGATTGCTACGAATGTGTATCGACTATCGGGAACTCAACAAGTTAACTATCAAGAACCGATACCCTCTCCCTCAAATCGATGACCTGGTCGACCAACTTGAAGACGCCAACTGTTTTTCAACAATCGATCTACGCTCGGGATATCACCAATTGAGAGTTCGCGAAGAAGACGTCCCCAAGACCGCCTTTAGAACCCGCTATGGACATTATGAGTTCTTAGTTATGCCTTTTGGGTTGACTAACGCTCCAGCAGTATTTATGGACTTAATGAATAGGGTCTGTAGACCATATTTAGATAAGTTTGCTATAGTGTTCATAGACGACATTCTCATCTATTCGTGAAGCAAGGAAGATCATGAGCAGCATTTGAAATTAATCTTAACACTACTCAAGGACCAGAAGTTGTATGCCAAATTCTCCAAGTGTGAATTTTGGATCCGAGAAGTACACTTCCTTGGTCACGTAGTTAATTCAAATGGAATTCATGTCGATCCATCTAAGATCGAGGCAATCAAAAAGTGGGAAGCACCAAAGACGCCAACTGAGATTCGACAATTTCTTGGTTTGGCAGGATATTATAGGCGATTCATCGAAAACTTTTCACGCGTGGCTCAACCACTAACGACTCTGACTTAGAAGGATAAGAAATTTATTTGGGGAGATAAGCAAGAAGAATCCTTTCAAACCTTAAAGCAGAAGCTATGCAACACACCTATCTTGGCATTGCCAACTGGAACAGAAAACCTTGTGGTCTATTGCGACGCATCACACCAAGGGTTGGGATGTGTTTTAATGCAAAAAGACAAAGTTATCGCCTACGCTTCGAGACAATTGAAGGTTCGTGAGAAAAACTACACTACTCATGATTTGGAGCTAGGAGCGGTAGTGTTTGCACTCAAAATATGGAGACACTACTTATATGACACCAAGTGTACCGTCTACACTAACCATAAGAGCCTCCAGCATATTTTTGATCAAAAGATGCTCAATATGAGACAAAGGCGATGGGTAGAACTACTCAATGATTATGATTGCGAAATCAAATATCACCCAGGCAAGGCCAATGTGGTAGCCGACGCGTTGAGTAGGAAGGAAAGAGTAAAACCAACGCGAGTACGAGCATTAGGAGCTGTTGTGCAAACAAGTCTGAAAGGAAGGATCCTTGAAGCTCAGGAGCAAGCATTAAAAGCAGAAAATCTAAAAGAGGAAACCCTCCGTCATTTGGAGCACAGATTCAAGATTGGAACCGATGGAGTACGTTACTTCGAAAAGAAGGTTTGGATACCCAAGGCGAATAACATACGGTTAACGATATAGGATGAGGCACAAAAGTCTAAGTATTCTATTCATCCCGGAGCCGATAAAATGTACAAGGATTTGAAGGAATACTATTGGTGGCCCGGAATGAAGAAGGACGTCGCCCTATACGTGGGGAAATGTTTAACTTGTGCAAGAATTAAGGCAGAACATCAGAAACCCTCTGGATTACTGTAGCAACCGGAAATCCCGGAATGGAAATGGGAACAGATAACTATGGATTTTGTGACTAAGTTACCCCGATCCGCTAAAGGGTACGATTCCATCTGGGTAATAGTAGACCGGCTTACAAAGTCAACACATTTCCTTCCCATTCGTGAAGATTACAAGATGGAAAAACTGGCATGAATCTACATCAATGAGATCGTCATGCGTCATGGAGTGCCCATCTCTATCATCTCGGATAGGGATAGTCACTTCACCTCACGATTTTGGCAATCACTTCAGAAAGCATTGGGAACGCAAGTCAATTTAAGCACCTCTTACCACCCCCAAACAGACTGACAATCAGAAAGGACTATTCAAACGCCGGAAGATATGTTACGTGCTTGTGTGTTAGATTTTGGTGGGAGCTGGGACTCGCATTTGCCACTGGCTGAATTTTCATACAATAATAGTTATCACACCAGTATCCGGTGTGCACCCTATGAAGAACTGTACGGATACAAATGTAGATCCCCTCTCAGCTGGTTGGAAATCGGAGACCGACAATTGTCCAGACCAGACGTCGTACAGGAAACCACTGATAAGATAAAGATTATCAGGGAAAGGCTCAAAACCGCTAGGGGCCGACAAAAGAGCTACGCTGACAATCGTAGGAAACCCCTACAGTTTCAAGTTGGCGATAAAGTTCTACTAAAGATATCACCTTGGAAAGGGATAGTACGTTTTGGGAAAAAAGAACAAGTTAAGTCCCAGGTACGTTGGGCCATTCGAGATAATCGAAAGGAATGGACCGGTAGCCTACAAGCTAAAACTGCCACAAGAACTGAGCGCAATCCATGACACGTTCCATGTGTCGAATTTAAAGAAATGCCAAACGGAGGAAACCTTAGTCTTACCCTTAAAAGATGTGCAAGTTGATGACCGGTTGCACTTTGTAGAAGAACCAATAGAAATCCTTGACCGGGAGGTCAAAAGACTAAGGAGAAGCAAGATCCCCATCTTAAAAATTCGTTGGAACTCAACGCACGGGCCTGAATACACTTGGGAGCGAGAGGATTATATGAAACTCAAATATCCGCACCTCTTCGCCAAAAAGCAAGTCCAGGACGTCAACGATTAATTTCGGGACGAAATTCTTTTAATCATGGGAGACTGTGACATTCGGCAACAAATTTCCCAGGTTAGCCATTAGAAATTCTAATTTTTAAGCCTAGTATGACTAAAAATAGTATTTATGATTTAAATACATCCATAATAATATTAGATTTCGTAGAAATCCCGCCTATATGGTTAGAACCTTCCCGAGCTCGAAAAATCGAATTATTAAAAGTCAAGAATTACAAATCATATACAATAATAATAATAATAACAATAAAAATAATTAAATACATCATAATAAATATAAATAAGTTAAAATATAAAACATATATATATATATAAACTCATCAAAGTAATTAAAACTTTGTTAATTAAAAGGTTTAAACAAAATCACCATTTATACAAATTTATTTAAACTAATTACACATAATTTATAAAAAAAAAAAAACCCCCCTCTCTTTTCTCTTGCCTCCTTCTCTTCCCAAGAATCACCACTTGATCTCCCCCATGCTCTATATAAGCCTCCTACTACTCTTCATCATTTCCTTTACCACCACACTCCATCTCTTCTCTTTTCTCTCTTCTTCTTTCACCAACAAAAATCTCCCAAGAACAACAAGAATTGTTCATCTTGTGAAGATCCAACACCAAATCAAAGACAAGAGTTGGTAAGATGATCATATAACACTCAACTCTACTCTTCTACCTTTCTTCTTATTTTTCTTAGATTTCTTTTGTTTTTCATCTTATTTCTTGAAGAACTAAGAATGCATGAGTACTCATGCACTTAGATGGTAGATTTTACACCAAAGACATGAAAATGTTCAAAAATGGTGAAAATCCATGATCCATACAACTAAAAACTCAAGAAAATAAGAACTTTGATTATGCATGTGTTATTATCCTACCAATGATGTAAGGAACACATGAAAATGTGTTATCATCCTACCATTGATGTAAGGTACACATGGATTTTCTATTTTTATGTTTATATTAGACGATCAATCATATATAATAAGTTATATTAAAGTAATGACCCAAAAGATAAGAAATATAACAACCTGACAGATTTTGATCTAGAACTCACCTCTTGTTTTTATTATATCTGGAGTTCTAGGTATCAAAATCGTTTGATTCTATTTGTTAATCTTATTTTGAAGTGTTATCTTTCATTTGAATCTGGATTCACTAATTTTCATGAAGGTTTGATCCTTCAAATGTATTTAATAAGACAAATATGTTGAATCTGGAAATCTGGCAGATTAAAAAAGGTATACTTTAAACGCGTATAACTTACTCATTCTTGGGTCAAAATCCGTCTAGTTTTTTTTAAAAGTTTCAAATTTCAGTCATGGTTAAATCCCCTTTTTAATAATGTAAAAACGAGGTCGTATGAGCCCTAAACAGACTTTTTAGTAACAATGTGTCATCCAGACACTGATCAGTGGACATCTTATACACTTTTAATTATTAAAAATATTAAACATGGATTATAAATTCCTATATTTTTACTGGACATTCTAAACATGTATTAAGATTATATTAAAATATCAAACCTTAATATGACTTCTAAAACACAGTTTTTAATTTATAAAGTTCAACTTAAAGAACTGAATATTCCAGTGAACACTTATGATTTATGGAAAAATAGAGACAACCATTAACTATTTAATAAATAAGTTAACAATAAATATATAATACAAAATAATAAATAAAATAAGTCTAATAGAGCTACATACCTCTTATATTAGGAAAGGAGCTTTGGTAGAAACAAGAAATCCTTACGAGTGAACACATTTGCATACCGAATGAGTATCATAGCCCCTTTTTACCGTATTTCATATTATTTTGGGGTGAAAGCATGTGTATATATTTCATGAAAAGTTTATTTCCTATCTTCTTATTTATTTCAAATATTATTTTGAGCACTTATGGTATTATTCTTTGATGTGCTTGGGTGATCGTTGTAAGGCCCTTTCGTTGGACATTATTCCTTAACTCCGCTAGTGAGCCGATGGTATTAGTAAGTAGCGCTATTTGGAGATTCCGACGTCTCCCATTTATGGTTGACGAACTATAGATGTACTTTACCACTACTAACGTCATTTAATATAGGCGTTAGGTTTATCATGGGCAATTGGTTGTCGGCTAGGTTGGATAATGGCTCAAGCAACAAACCATCATAGTCTATTACTACCATGTGCAACGTATTGGGCAATATAATACATCTTCTATCATTATTTCATACTTGGATTTTATTCAAAAACTTCCATCAATTATTTAAACTTTTCTCATTTAAAAGATATTTTGTGCATATATTAAAAACCTATGAACTCACCAACTCTAGTAGCTGACCGTTTTCTTTCTTTTACCCGTGCTTTCAGGTGATCGTCGTTAGGTAAATTATGCATACAAACATGATGTGTGGCATCTTCATCTTCATCGTCACGTTTTATAAAAACAATATCTATTTTATTTTCGCATCGTACAAGACAATGTCATTTAATTTTTATTCGATTATGTAACTTTTATTTATCTTTTACCCGAGCTACTTATTTTTGTTAAGTCAATATAATGGTTATTGTCTATTTACCTTGTGCGATGATATCTTGTGCTGTGACACCTCGTGTTTCCGCTTTAGCGGGGTGTGACACAAACACACACTTGTTTCCTAAATCCCACGACATGGATAAGCTTTAAAGTAATGAACATCATTTCTCAAACAAGAAATAATTCCCTTATTAAAATTAAACTCATAACCATCGTCAAACAAAGCGTGAAAGGAAATAATGTTTCGTGCCACGCAGGGCGAAAAGCCAACATTTAATAAGGTAATAGCAAGTCCTGAAGGAAAGGCAAGATCAACACTCCCTATCAGCTCCACAGGAACCACATCCTTGTTTCCCATGATCAGGTCAAGCTCTCCAGCACCTAGCGCACTACTTCTTTTTAGCACCTGCACATTATTACAAATATGAGTGCCACAACGGGTATCAAGTACCCAGCCGTTAGAAGTAGCGGTATTGTGGAGTTCAATCATAAACGTACCTGAGTTACCCGCTCCCTTCGGTTTTACCCGCTTGAGGTCCTCAAGGTACTTTGGGAAAGAACGCCGGCAATGCCCCTTTTCCTTGCACTGGAAGCACTCGGCTTCCACAGGGTCCTCGGCTGGTGGAACCATCACGGCTTTCTTCTTACCCTTCGGGGCCAGACTCGGGTTAGGGTTTGCAACCTTCCCCTCACCCTTTCCCTTGGAGGGGGGAGCGCCTTTCCTTTTGTTTCTACCTCCCTGGATAGCTAGGACGGGTTTGGATGAGGAGGGCTTCTTGGACATGTCAGACTCGACGGTCTTCAACATTCCGTGAAGCTCCATTAGGGACTTGTCCATGCCATGGACATGATAGTTCCACACAAATTGTGAAAAGGAACTAGGAAGAGAACGGAGGATCACATCCACCTCTAACTCCCTCCCTAACAGGAATCCCAACCTCTCCAAGCGATCAACCAATGCTTTAATCTTAAGCACGTGAACGCTTACATTTCCTCCCTCCTTCATGTGGTAGTCGAAAAGGGACTTTAGGCACTCAAAGCGCTCTAGCTTAGCCTGCTGTTGGAACATTTCCTTCAGCTGGTTAAGCATGTCATATGCCCCTAAATGTTCCATTTTCTTTTGAAGCTCAGGAATCATTGACGAGAGCATAATGCAAGCCACTTCGTTTGTTTCCTTGACGCGTTTATCATACGCATCTCGAACCGCCCTAGTCGCGTTAGCCACAGGTGCTTCCGACAAAGGCTCCTCAATGGCCCACATCTTTTGTTCATACCTAAGGGCTATCCTTAGTTGCATGAACCAATCCATAAAGTTTTGGCCATCGAGTTTGGCCTTTTCGAGGAACAATTTTAGGGAAATTGAGTTCGATGATGATGTAGAAGCGTTGTTGGATGCCATCTACAAAATTAGAGTACCAATTTTAGTTGTCAAATCCTTAAAGAAATAATTACCCAATAGTTATAAAAACTCAATTATTTGAACAAGGCTAAGAACCGTATTTCACTCTATCTCGTGACGGGTTTACCGCGGTTCACGAAATAAGTTATTTAGGCCGGTAGACAATTTACCGATTGCAACCATTGCAACTCTTAGATCCTTGCGGGATCCTTTTGACATCAAATGTCTAAGGCATGTTTGATCCCTTCATGCACCAATCCTTTTATTATTTCTTAAATGACTCGGCTAGAGATCAACATCATTTAAGCTTTATAAAAGAATTTGTAAGTCGCACGTCAAGAGACCAACATTTCGGGTTGCCACACTCACCTTCCACACAACTCCACAAGGCATGACCCGTGCTAAAGCTCGACAATCATCCAAGTTTCGTTAGATTTGGGTGGTGTCGTCTTACCCGTGGCGCATGACTTACTTTTCCGAAAAACAGGTTTTTATTTTTCCGGTTAAAATAAAATTAAAACAATTTTGACGAATTAGCAATTTAAGTGACAAAACTCCTTTTTAATCACCGTTTAATATAAACACCTTTTTATATTAATGTTTGCCAATTCTTATGTGCGTAGAAATATAAACTCATTTATAATCTCTTTGTTTTATATATTTTTCAAAAATTCTCTAGCATGCAAATCCTAAAGAATTCAAATATAAAACAACCACGCATAAATATAAATAAAGACCCGGTAACATGCTCAAATCCTAAGTGTTTTCCCCGTGAACCAAAACGGGGAAAACATAGTCAATCTAGGGACAACACCAAGGAATGCTCCGTCACGATCTCCACTCCGGCAAATCTCCCGGAGTTGGTTCGGCAAGACGCCAACACCGTGTCTCCCAGTTGGTTTGATGCAATATTTGCATATTTGAAATAATCTAAGTACGAGTACATAATAATAAGAAAACGACATGCAAGTCGCGATCCTAATAATCTATTACGAGTACAAAGATTTAAATAAACGACATGCAAGTCGCACCAAATATAAATATTACAACATTACGGCACGCAGGCCAAAACCAAAACCAACCATAAACAACACAAAGGGATATGGGCAAAACAAGTTACCGGGCTACCACAACAAACACAACCAAACGAAAACAATGGTGTGCCACAAAACCATGTCCAACAAATATATATTTTGATCAAGATTACAAAACAACATTTAAGGCACAACAAGCAATCCTTGTACATATGCATTCAATTCTAATACACCTTTAAAGTTGCATATTCATATTTACACCTAAATATATGTTTTTGTGAACTTCATGCCAAGTCACACAGAACATATAGAATTAGGAACCAAAATATAGTGGGGATTAACAGAATCAAGACTAGTCCAAAACCCGGATTTTAATATATTTAAACATATTGTTTCAAAAATCAATTCTGACCAAAAAACCAGAAGGCACGGGCGTACCCCAGAGGGTACGGGCGTGCCTGCCCTTTTGTCAGTACGGATTCAGCCGGCACGGCCCGTACCCCCACTGGTACGCCCGTGCCCCGGTCGCCGGCTCGGCCCGTACCCCTAGAGGTACGACCGTGCCCGGTCACCAGAAAACCATATTTGACAGAAAACTCAGAAAATCCGGTTTAACTCCAAAACTGCAAAGCCATGTTAGAGATGGCTTTGATACCACTGTTGGGTTTTCGTGGTCTAAAATCGCAATGGAAGGAAAACGAATAGAAAAAGAGTTTCAAAAATTTGACCACGATACGCCCACCAAATGGACCAAAACTCTAAACATGGATAAGCAACAAAATAAAGACAAGAAGGAATAGGTTCATACCCTTGAAGCTACGTTCCTTAGTCAATTGGATTTGGAGATTGGAAGTGCGTGTACTAACGTGTACACCTCTATCGAAGTCCACACCAAGTCTTGATCGTTTCCCACTTGCTAGAGTGTTAGATAAGCCTATCTAAACACCACCAAGATGACTACCACACAAAGTATCAAAGTCTTGACTACCTTTTGTGCTTGAGAGAGAGAAGTGTGCAATATGTGTTTGTATACACTTTCAAAGCTAGTAACCTCTCAATGGAATCATGCACCACATTATATAGACTCTACAAAAGAGAATAAAAATGTGCATGCATTGATACTCCATCAGTTACCACTTAAATCACCATTATCTCCTTCATAAACAGCCTTGAAAGCTGTTTAAGAAGACAACCTTGAAAGCTGTTTAAGAAGACTAACAAAAGAGAAGCCTTGAAAGCTGTTACTGCACGGGGCAAGGCCGTGCCTTGTACCAACCCAAAAGGCCACGCCCAAGTCACGCCTGAATTGGGCTCGTGCCTGTCCATTGAGCACAGGGCAGGGGCGTGCCTCCTTGAGGCACGGGCGTACCTAGCCACAGGCCACACCCAAGTCACACCCGACTTGGGATCGTGCCTGCCCGTGGGGCACGGCCGTAACTTATAAAGCCACGGGCGTGCCTTAGCCCACCAGAACCAGTTTCTTGTTTTCTCTCTCATTAGACCATCCGTGATGCCGGAATCGATACTTGGCGTGTGACCCAATAGGCCCTTGCTTCATCAGCCATGATACCAACTCGTGTGTATGTCAGTGGGCATAATCCAACAACAACACCTCATGCTTAGGTTGAAAAGTGTGTATGTATACGTGTGATTATTTGAAAGTCATCAGCTCATTTTATAGAAAGTTGAAAAGGTGTAGTCAGTGAAATAACCTTTTGTTGAAGAAAGCTTCAAAAACTTGGAAACTTGAGATTGCTAAGTTGAAGAATTTGTGTTTGTTAATTCAAGAAAAAGGTTAGAATACGTTCATAACGTATATATGGTTATCTTAGTATGTTTTTATGTTTAAATACATAGTTATATGAGGATTTACCATTGATGGAGCTTGAAGCTCAAATTCAAGTGGGTTTTGATCATTTGATGTTAAATCTTGGATTTGAAGTGTTATAAATGCATGAATGCATGTTATTAGATGTTTAAATATGTTTTTAGAAAGATTTGGTAAGTTTTTAGGAGTTCTGGAAAAATCCATGGAGTTTTGAGTAGGCTGTAACCTTGAAGAAGATGATGAAACCTGGATATAAGAAGATCGCGGCACGACCCACACCTTTCGAGTTCAAAGAAGATTGTTCGTAGTGGAGGATTTCACATTCAAAAGAAAGCGCTCGAAGGCTTGTCGCGACGCGGAGGGTTTGAGTGTCGCAACGCGACACGTCGATTTTGAGTTGGAAGGAGGGTGCTCGGAGTGGACTTCGAATTCGGAGTCTGGTTGCACGAAGGCAATATTGTTCTTTGATTATTTTTTATGCGATGTCTTATGTGATTATTAATTTGTGGGAAGTTGAGGCACTATATTGGGATATATGTGATATGTATATATATATATATATGGATATATATATTTATAAATCAAGACTGATGTCGGTTTGTTGTGTTCTCAGGAAATTTGTGAAGACTCAATGCTATTAGACAACTGAGCAAACGCGATTGCGGACTGAGGTGAGTGGAATTTTACTCACGGGTGGTAATGTTTTGAATTGCTTGATTTGAGGAATGTTCGATATACGATGATGGATTGTTGTTTTTGATATGCAATTATAGATTGATGAGTTCGATATGCGAAGATAGATGGTTTAATTTTGATATGCCATGATAGATTGATGGTCTGCTATTTGTTAAATCAAGAGTTATATGTTCGTATACGTGTTATGTGATAGAGTTTGATTATGTTGATGTTTAGATGTGTATTTGGATCGTTTGAGAACCAACTTTTGTGGTAACGAGTTGGTAGAGATCAGCTTCTGTGAAAGGGTTGGTTGGGGTCAGCTGCTGTTGTAAGAGTTGGGCTCGTCTGCGGTTGGTTGAGCAGTGGTAGTCCTCCTGGTGCATGCGTTGTATCAGAGGGGAATTTCACTATGCCGATCTGCAAGGAGCTATCGGTAAACCTTTGCTTTGGCCGGCATTGGTTGTAGGTTCGGCAGAACCACCGGTCCTCGGGATTTGAGAGATTGTTGAATTGATGGATTGTTGGAGATTGTTGCTCGGAGGTTCAATCGTGAACTGTTGTTGTTGATAGCTTGTTTGTAGCTTCCATTCACTTAGCTTAGTGCTAATTCCCCACGGTTGATTGCTTTTTGCAGGTTTGTTGTGAGTTGCTGTTTAGCTATGTTTGTGGGAAGGGGAATTTGACCAATACTCTAATATTGTGTTTTGAGAAGAGACGAGCCGTATTTTATAAATCTTTTGTAACACAAGTTGAAGTTGTATTTTTTAAAGAGTAATTTGTACTTTGTGAATTTTTATTTGATTAAGATTAGAAAATGCTTCCGCAGCGATTAAAAAATGGCTTCAGATTTACGGTGTAACAAGTTGGTATCAGAGCCCTGGTTTGGCGATGCAGGCACGGCTAGAGTGTTGCATTCCAAAATCTTGGCTCATGTTGGGTCAAAATTTCCTTTGGGGGAATTAGAGTGAATTGGAGATGTTGTGTGTTAGTTAGTATGTTATGTACTAACGGTTTATCTAATGAGCTTGTGAGATGATGTAATTGTACAGATATGGCTAACAGAGATACCCTTGCTGACACTCCTGTGACCCAAGAAGTGGCTGGAACTTCAACAGTGGATTTTTTGAATGTAACAGGTCAAGTTGTTACTTCAGGTTGTGAACCTGGAACATATCAGAGTGAATATATTTCCAAGTTGGAAAGTGAACTTTAGGAACTCAGAAATGCTATGAGTAGCATGGAACGAGAGAGGATTATTCAGAATGAATGAATTCAGATTCCTATGTCTATTAAAACTTAAGCTACAACTGTGCCAGTTACGATTCCGTTTCCTCCAATATCACAAGTGGCACAACGATCAAGTTTTCATCCTTTTACTACCCAAGGAGCTTATCCTTTTCCGTATTCAGGATTCAAATCACCATGTTCGTATAAGCAATTCTTGGATTGTAAGCCTTCGGAGTATTATGGAAGTACAGACCCCAATATAACTTTAAATTGGTTGCGAGAAATGGTAAAGGCTTTTGATGCGTGCAATTGCGAGGATGAACTGAGAGTTTGTTTTGCGACTCGTATGCTTAAAGGAGATGCTATGGTTTGGTGGGATTCCATTACCAGTCATTTTTCTAAACAACAGCAAGACAGTGTGACTTGGGATCAGTTTCAGGAAAAACTGTGTGAGCAATATTGCAATACTTTTGAGATAGCACGTATCAAAAGAGAATTTATGGAGTTACGTATGACTAGAGACATGTCTGTGGATGAATTAATTAAACAATTTAATGAGAAATTGTGTTTTGTGAAGCAATGGGTGCCTGATGAGGAAACAAAGATACAACACTTTGTAGGAGCTCTGCTTCCAGAATATCGAAGTACTACTAGATGGGCTAGTACACTATCGCAAGCATTTACCTTAGCCAAGTCGGCTGAAGATGATTTGACAACTAGAGATAGAATGAACCGAGATCAGATTTCTGAACAGAAATTTTGATTGGAACAATATAATGTTGAAAAGAAAAAAGGGCAATGTAGCCAAAGTAAAAGAAACTTAAATCATAGACATGCGTTTGATGAATCTAATCAATGAGTGTCACGGTGTGGGAATTGTAAGTCTCACCACAAAGGACCATGTACGCCTCAGACTATGCGGTGTCTGACATGTGGGCAGTTTGGGCATTAAATGAAAGAATGTCGTTTCTCACGAAAGGTGTGCTGGATCTGTTTTGAGGAAGATCACCGAGCAAGAGATTGTACAGTTAACAAGGAATTGGAGTCAGGGTCAGGAGTTGGGTCAGGTGGGGGATCCTCGTCAGCAAGTGGACAAAAGAGAAAGAACCCTTCTGACCAAGAGGGTGGAACTTTTAAAATGATGGCTGATGACATTGCCACCACTGATGATGATGTAACGAGTATGTTTTGATAACCCCTATACTTGTACATCTGTTTATTAACTTCAGAGTTAATTGTGAAGGTATGACGCTGATGTGTGCTAAGTGTGTTTGCTTATTTCTAAAGAGTATGATTCTTTAGAAAGTAGAGATATTTGATGTATATTTTCTAAATCATGAAAAATTTGATGCATGTGACAGTAAGTATATGATACTTGAAATGACGTGAATTGGGTATGAAATACCCTAGAAAGATGTTTTTAGATTAGTAGAACTGCATGCTAAGTTATGTGTTGCAAGAGATGTCTTGCCATATGTGTTTATATATATGTGTGTATATGTATGTGTTTTTGCAAAGAAAAAGGAAAGTGGATAAAATATAGAAGCTTGGAAGGTTTTGTGACGACCAAAAGATCTTATTGATAAATGTATAATCGAGATTACGAGTTATTGGTAAACCTAATGATTGAACATAATCTATGATATTGACTAATGAACTTGAAGAGATTTATGAAACGTTGAGATATTGTATTTGGTGGATTGATATAAAAGATGTTATGCTATGAAATTGGAGGAATGGTCTATGTCTTGTGACAAATGAAGATTCTTGAGAAGAATGATCCAATCTGTGACTTGGAGGTTGTAGCAGATGCATCTGTATTGATTATAAAGAAAGAGACAATGGTTAGAATGAATCAAGGATTGTGATTAAGAGATTTGATAGTACATTGGAAAGACAAATTGTTGTCAGACATGTTAAAAATGCAAGGGAGTTTATGATGATAACATTGGAATTATGTGAATAGAAGTATATTTGACTTAATGGATAGAATTGAAATTGCCTTTACTGAAGTTGATGGATTAATTATGGGAATTATCAGATATGAGGAAGAGCCAAGAGGAATGTAATGGCCTAAGCATATAGAATGAAGACTTGTGGATCTTATGCATGATTTGCCTTTTCTAGGAAGTACCTTTGCTTGGAATTGGAAATTTAATTTGAACAAGACTCACAAAACTAAAATGTCAGTGCACTTGGAAGGGCTAAATGTATAATGCCAGAAAAGTATTATGTTGATAACCTACTAAAAGGAGTAGACAGGATATATTTCGTGAGATTATGATGTGATTGTGAATGAATCAAGATATAATATTAGAGATTTGTAAATTGTTGAGGTAATTTGAGATACCTGAATGGTAATAATGACAAGTCATGATGGAATTTATATCTAATCTTAATATATGTGAAAGAATCTGGTTATTTACGAGAGATTATTGATTGATTAATAAGAAGTGTCTGTATTTCTGTCGCTAGGGGGACGGCATGTTTTGAACAAACTTGTATGTTGATAAGATAACTTGAAGGTATTATATTTTGATACTTGAAGATTTCTGATGAGAATTGATTGAATTTCTAGAAGAGTTTACAACAAGAATTGAACATGAGATGAGCAGTACGACTGAATTCCTATTAGACAGATGAGTAGAATGAGTTATACAGACATTTGAGAATGAATTGCGTTTATGTGTGATAAGTTATGATGATCCGTGGAATTCATAATTACCTTAATTGAATTGGTGTGAAGCACTTTCTGTTAAATGGATGTTAGAATAACAATTGTGAATTGTTATATGAGTATGATGGTAATGTCTTGATATATTTATTGGAAGCAAGTAAGAAGCAATATGTGATAAAGTTTTGATATGTCAACTGGAAGCAAAAGAGAAGTGATATATGCATATTTTATATATGACAGACGGTGAATAAAAGATATATGGGATTTGTTACAAGTTGAGATAAACAGGTTAATGGGAACAAGTATTTGAGATATGCTTTGATATTGTCTGTGTACGTAAGTGTAAAAGAGAATGGTTGAAAGGTAGATTTATGAAATTCGAGAAGCTATAAATGTTGATTTGAAGAAGAAATTGAAAAGAAGAATTGTTGAACTCTAGTGATTATGATAGAAATATGAAGAAATTGTTTTTGTGTGATGATAAGATGGAAATATATATGCGTTATAATTAACTTGACTAGCAGAGGTGAATATGGAGAGTTGATACGTCCGTTTGATGTGTGCTATGAGATTCCGAGGACAGAATCCTCTAAAGGAGGGAAGATTTGTAAGATCCAAAAACCCGGCCTAGTAGTAGGCGGGCTAATGATAAATTGAAATGTGTTTAGTTATGCGTATTTAAAGATTAGTTACGTGATTAAACGAATATTTGGTATCATATGCATTTTTGGGATTAAATAAGACTGAGTTTGGTAAGAGGGTTGTAGAAAATACCTCGATTGTGTGTTAAGTTAATTAATTGGAAAAGATAATTGTTTGAAATACCTAGGAAGGACAAGAATATTGTTATATGAAGAAATAGCTAATTAGGAATTAATATACTTGTGAACACATGCTGGAAGTGGTATGTATGTATACATGTAAGTATGGATAAGAATGACAACACCTCATGCTTAGGTTGAAAAGTGTGTATGTATACATGTGATTATCCAAAAGTCATCAGCTCATTTTATAGAAAGTTGAAAAGGTGTAGTGTGTGAAATAACCTTTTGTTGAAGAAAGCTTCAAAAACATGGAAACTTGAGATTGCTAAGTTGAAGAATTTGTGTTTGTTAATTCAAAAAAATGTTAGAATATGTTCATAACATATATATGATTATCTTGGTATTTTTTATGTTGAAATACATAGTTATATGAAGATTCACCATTGATGGAGCTTGAAGCTCAAATTCAAGTGGGTTTTGATCATTTGATGTTAAATCTTGGATTTGAAGTGTTATAAATGCATGAATGCATGTGATTAGATGTTTAAATATGTTTTTAGAAAGATTTGGTAAGTTTTTTGGAGTTCTGGAAAAATCCATGGAGTTTTGAGTCGGCTGTAACGTTGAAGAAGATGATTAAACCTGGATATATGAAGATCGCGGCGCGACGCTGGCTTAGGTCGCGGCGCGACCCACACCTTTCGAGTTCGAAGAAGATTGTTCGTAGTGGAGGATTTCGCATTCGAAAGAAAGCGCTCGAAGGCTTGTCACGACGGGTTTGAGTGTCGCGACGCGACACGTCGATTTTGAGTTGGAAGGAGGGCGCTCGAAGTGGACTTCGAATTCACAGTCTGGTTGCTCGAAGGCACGTCGCGGTGCGGCGAGTTAATGGTCGCGGCGCGACCCCGATTTTCAGCAAGATTGTTTTTTGATTTTTTTATGCGATGTCTTTTGTGATTATTAATTTGTGGGAAGTTGAGGCACTATATTGGGATATATGTGATATGTATATATATATAGGTATATATATTTATAAATCAAGACTGATGTCGGTTTGTTGTGTTCTCAGGAACTGTGAAGACTCAGTGATATTAGACAACTAATCAAACGCGATTGCGGACTGAGGTGAGTGGAAGTTTACCCACGGGTGGTAATGTTTTGAGTTGCTTGATTTGAGGAATGTTCGATATGCGATGATGGATTGTTGTTTCTGATATGCAATTATAGATTGATGAGTTCGATATGCGAAGATAGATGGTTTAACTTTGATATGTCATGATAGACTGATGGTCTGCTATTTGTTAAATCAAGAGTTATGTGTTCGTATACGTGTTATGTGATAGAGTTTGATTATGTTGATGTTTAGATGTTTATTTGGATCGTTTAAGAACCAACTTTTGTGAGTTGCTATTTAGCTGTGTTTGTGGGAAGGGGAATTTGACCAATACTCTGATATTGTGTTTTGAAAAGAGACGAGCCGTATTTTATAAATCTTTTGTAACACAAGTTGAAGTTGTATTTTGTAAAGAGTACTTTGTACTTTGTGAATGTTTATTTGATTAAGATTAGAAAATGCTTCCGTAGCGATTAAAAAAAATGGCTTGAGATTTACGGTGTTACATCATTTGATTGTTGATCTTTTGAACACTCATTTTTCATTCCTTGAATTCTATCCTTATAATAATTCTAAAAATCCATCCTTTATTGTCAAATATTCCATTTATTATGGAAACCGTTCATTCTTGTGTCAATCACTCTTCATGTTATATACTATTAAAGTGATCAAAAAGGCACCAAAGAGTGAGGGAGTGTAGGCAACTTTTACTCCTATGGTCAATCCAGAGCCGGAAGGACCTGCCCCAGGAGTTCACCTTATTCTAGAAAAACAAAGTAAGGGTTTAATAGGTCGAATAGGTGACCAGAATCAGTTATCACGGGATACTGATTGGTGTGCAGAGATAAAATGAAATCGAGAGGGGTGGAACAGGAGATAGGGGTGCATATGATCAACAAATCAATTTGAGCATACATGTCAAATCATTTTGTCATTTCCTGATTCAAAATTCTTTGATTGTTCATATTCTTTGATTGCTCAAATCATTCTTGACAATCTTTCTCAACTAAATATTTCATGAAACTCAGTCCTGTTGACATCGATATGATTGCTCCTGATCATTTGAACAGATAACCAGTGTCCATTTGTATCCAACAGGGATACAAACATTCATTTTGGAAAGAGAGTTTGTGGAAGAACTTGAAAAATATTTTGAGAGCTGAGGGTGAGAGATATGATCAAAAGAAAAGAAAGATCCTCTCCAAACAGTGTCAATCTGGGTAACCACATATATTACTAGATTTCATCTGTTGAAATTTGGTATTGAAGAAGACATCATGAACCCAGTGATGCAATGCACTAACCCCATCCAGCTACTCAATTATCTCTTAAAAGATGATTGTTTCAACTTCACACGGAGAATTAGCACATTTCTATTGACATCTCACTCGGAGATTGTTAATATTGAAGCAAAGAGGACAGCTACTCCGGTCCCCGACTTCGTTCATGCACATATTGAGTCTAGAGCTAATTGCAATATTAAATTCAATTCTTAGGACACATGTTGGAATTATCATAAGTATCCAGTTTTCGTAACTGATACCGGAACATCTTGAAGTGATATCTTTGTGATATACACGATGATTAGATGGAAATCCTACCAAAATCAACGCTATGCCATTCTGAACGTGGGTCACACAGTTTATTCAAACTGTTGTGTTAACGAGCAATATATGTGATATCGGTGTTAACATTTCTCAACAGGAACTTTGAGATAGTCACAATGTCAAAGAGATACATATTTGATAAATTCAACCGAATGTCATGAGGAGGATTCTAAGCTATAAATGTTGAAGTATTCATGCACAAATCAAGCTGAATGTCAATTACAATTGCATGATGTTCATGAAGAATCCTGATCATCATGAGGGGGAGAAAGTTTAAAGAAATTGAAATTCAGTTGATCTTGAAAGAAGGAAACAAAATTATTAGCTGATTCTTACTGAGTTGAAGATGATGATGAGTTGAAGACCAGATTCATGTGTTGAGAGGGAGAAAAAGAAAAGTTTAATTCTGAAAAATCAATATATGTCAAGTCAAGGGGGAGCAAAGAAAAGAGATATCTATCAAATTTGAAAAAGATCAAGAGATTCAAAAGAAAAGATAATTGTGTGATCAAGACATTATGATCAGGATAAACCAGATCAAGAGCTACATTCAAGGGGGAGAGAACAAAATATTACTCATGCAAAAGCAAAGCTTATTTTAAGACAAGAGAGCTCAAGATCAGAAAGAATAGGTTGAAGATTGGGAAAAGCTAAAAATAACTACATGTTAAATTGACAATACAACCAAAGGTTGAAAAGCCTAAGGTTACCAATGCAAAAGAGGAGTTTGAAGAGAAAAAATGTCATTGTATGCTATCAAGTTTCAAGTTCTCTTCAAGATGTTGAAGTGAATACTATTCTCAAAATGAAGAGTCTCTATTTAATGATGAGAAGTCATTTTTGAAGACATCAAGTAAAGGTTTGAAGATTCCCCAAAGATTCAAAAGAATATTAACCGAAAAAGAATATCGGCATGATTCAAAAGGGGAGATTGTTAAAGGTTGCGTGAGATGCCAGAAAGACATAACATCTTCTATTTCTATACAAAGTGGGAGATTGTTAGGTTTATTAATTGTATAGAATAGAAGATTACATTTTGAGTGAAGTTTGTATTAATTACAAACTAGAGAGTCTTAATTGTAAATATACTCATGGAGTATATAAGCCTATGATTAAGGCTAATCATGTATCAATTGCCATAATCAATGATATGAACTATGTGTTAATCAAGGTGTAATTAGTATTCTCTCATAGTTCTACACATGCAATTGAAGATTAGCTTGATACTTGAATAATTAAGGGATTATCAAAGCTACCTCAAAAGCTCAATCTAGATCAGCTGCTGCTCGGACATTTTCCCGAAACTCCAAGGGTATGGTATTAACAAACCTCCGTATCTTTATGTTCTCATCGGTCAGTAAATGAGGAAGAAACCTCATTTTATCTGTAAAAGCCCCAATGTGACTCTCCATAGACTTATCTCCTTTTTGGAGATTATTGAATTCCCGCTCCAGGCGATCTATACCATAATCAGTGCAATACTTTTTCTGCACTTTCTCTGTAAATTGCTCCCAAGATAGAGCATCAATTATCTCCTTTCTGACTTAGGCCTTGACCGTGTCCCACTAGAATATGGCACGACCCTTTAACATCCGTACCGCATACCTGACACGGTACTCAGATTCACAATCGCAGGGCTAAAATGCCTGCTCCATCTCTCTAATCCACCTTATTGTAACTGTGGGGTCATCACTCCCCTCAAAAGTAGGTGGTTTGAACGATAGGAATTTCTTTAATGAACATGGCTTGCGGGGTGGTTTTCCTAGAGCCGAGTTGAGTAGAAGCTCCTTTGCAATACGGAGCTCCTCCTCAAGGCGTCGGATGTATGCCTGTTGTACCTGCTCGGCTGGAGCACCTTCAGTATGGTGCTGAGACTGCTCGTCTCCACCCTGTTATGGTATATGGGAGGCTTCGTCCTCCATTCCCTTGAGAGCCTGTTCAGTAGCATCATGCGGTGCAGACATCTCTATCGATTTGCTATAAGAAAGGAAGGGTATTCATTATAGCATTTACACTTATATATCAACATACAGTTTAACTATCAATAAGCACTAATCATATAGCACTCATACTCAATCCCTTTTACCGAATAAGGAACCCTTTCATAATGGTCGGGCCTGAGTTTGAGATTGAATACTGTTTCAAGTACCCAGTTCCCTCAAACTTAGGCTCTAATACCTAACTTGCAACACCGCCTTAGCTATTATCAAAATCTATGAAAATTTGAGTTTTTAAACTGCGTGGATCTATTTGTAATAAAAGTGTTTACCTGTTTGATTATCTAACTAGTAATTTAAACAATGCAACGGAATATTTTAAACCGAACAAACAAACCCTATTAATTATTACAGTTTAAAACCACAATGATTTGGCGTTTATATATACATATCAAAAATGATGCCAAACCATATAATACCGGTGTTACTACATCATCGACCGACCATTGTATCCAAATGTACCATATACAGTGTTCCTTCCCAAAAGACATACAAATCCCAGCAGAGATCCCATCTCACCAGGCACACCTAGCCCTTGTCTGTAGAAAGGAAATTTCAACGGGATTAGCTATATAAAATAGCTAGTGAGTACTAACAGGCATGAATAGCAATAAAGCAAGTCATATATCAAGAGTTAGCATAAAATGCTATCCTATCATATAGTGGAGTGCTGACATGTCCAGTGAGTGTATTATATTTCCGGGTTGCTAGTCTAGCTCAAACCACTACCACCGGGGGAATCAAACACTTCCAACCGCGCTGGTTTCACCACGTGAGTGAATCACCATGCTCGTTTAGGAGCCAAAGGCTCATAGGCTCAGCCAGGTAAGGCAATCACCCCAGATAATCTAAGGAACGACACTCGAGTACCATTGATCCAGAACATTATGCCCGAAGGCCCAGGATCTAGCCGAAGCTGACCTTAATCAAGCAATTGTCCAGACATACATATAGTTCATCAATAATCCTTTTCAGGAACAGTTGCATGCATGCGTTTACGGATAACTTGAATTCTCAATATATATGCACATGTATTTAAATACATGTTCACATATCATTTAATCATGGCATTATTTACTTGCATACATATAACTTCTCTGTGTACCATATTTAGCATACAATAACCGTGTAATTCAATTTGCAGTTAAATCTCCCTTTATTGAACTCGTGAAAATCAATACTCACCTGCGTTTCTGAACTAAGCAATTATACTGTTCTGGCTCTTCCCTATCGTTGGAATCACCTAAACAATATCCCGTATATCAATATTACATGGAACAGTAAATTATGTGCTGAAACAGGGCTCCTTACGGCCACAAGCAGTTGCTTGCGCCCACAAGGAGTGTGCTTTGCTTGTGCCCGTAAGGCAGATTATGCTTGCGCCCACAAAGGGATCCTTGCGCCCGCAAGTAAGTCTGCACAGACCAGTGTCGATTTCCAGCCCCTTTTTTGGCCATTTTCCAACTCCAAACATAACCAAATGTTACCAAACCAATTTCCAGCATTCATATATGAAAGAAGCATTCAAACTAAGCTAGAAACAACTTTCAAAACACACTTTAACATACAATTCAAGAATTGGGATCAAAATCACATAATTTGACCCATTTGCATAAGTTTTTAAAATTCATCTATATACATCACTTTAATTCAAGTATCTGATGTCTTTCGGCTTAGAATTCGATTAGAAACATGTTGGAATCATTGACTTCAATTGTAGAAGTCAATTTGGAGTTTGGACCATTTGACCTAGAAAGTCAAGAACAAGAGATTGGTGAAGAGAAGCTTACAAGATTGATGAAGATGATGAAGATGATGTTCTAGAGACGATTGGAATACAATTCCTAGCTTGATTCTAGTTTGTATGAATTCTTGGATGAGTTCTTCAATCCTCAAGCACAAAGAAAGCAAGTTGAGTGTGTGTATGTGAAGTGTGTGTGTGTCGTATATGTTATCTGTGAGATAACTTAAGAACCGCTATTGGTTTCTTATTTATCCACAAGGGGTATTTTGTTCCCCTTTTCAACATACAAAACTCAACGCACGAATACTCGTTTTAACTAACGGGGATATTTTTGAAAACCTCGCTTGAAACCATTTAATATTTTATTATTTTTATCTATTTTCTTTATTACTTTTAAATTCACATTTACTTAACCAATAACGTATTTTCTTTTAAATACTTAACATATGTTCTTAATTTAATTCTTTTAAATTAACCCACGTACCAAATGGAGCGCACGAATAGGCCCGATTTGAGGATGTTACATCTTGCGAGTGTGAACCGGAGTATTGCGTGAAATACGCAGTACGCATGTTGAAGGGTCGCACCATTTTCTAGTGGGACACCGTAAAGTCCTCGGTTAGCAAAGAGGTGTTGAGTGCTCTTTCTTGGGAGCAATTTTCTGAGAAGTTGTTAAACAAGTACTTCACAGAGTACGACATGGAAAGAATGAAGAAAGAGTTCAACAATATCCAAAAAGGAGATAAGCCGATGGAAGATCTTTTCACTACTTTTACTAATAAGATGAGATTTGTTCCACACCTGATACCGAACAAGACCACCAAGATAAGACGGTTTGTGGCAACCTTGCAACTAGAATTTCGTGCCCATGTGCAAGCAACTGCAACTCTGGATCGGACATTTAAAGTGGCCCGACAAATGGAAGGTGATCGAATTCAGTGGAGGGGAGAATTTTCCAGTTGTAACGCCGGTCCTTAAATTTTAGAGTATATTTTTTTAATTTAAAAACACATGCGGAAGATATATTTAATTCACATTATACAACATATATAAATATAAGTTGTAATACAAATGTATTGTTTAACAAACACACCAAGCGTTACCAACTCGTTCGACCTAACATGAACTACCAGCAGGTACCCGTCCTCACCTTTAGTCTAATTACCTTCATTTGTAGAGTTCATGAGAGGGTTAGCCATAAATTGCTAGTCAATAACAATTAAACGAAAGCAGTATATTAACAGTATCAAAACACATTACATGCATCACATACCTTCATTCAAGTCTATACTAACACATGGTGAAGCACCGGCTAGTCAGCAGGCATCATGTCTTGCGAGGTAGCGAATCCGGCTCAATGATCCTCACTGGGGAAACCGATACTTCCACCGCGCCAGTGGAGAAGAGAGTAGCAGTCCACCATTGCGTTATCGGGAACATATCCCATTTGGGATCAGTGGGAACTGAGAGCCCTGAGTTAGTATCGAGGGGCGGAGGTTTAGCTAAAACCATGATTCGTGATCATCGAATCTCCGCACATCCTAGCTGGCGACACAAGGTCCCAACTCAAGACCCAGATAATCTGGCCCCAATCTCTACAAAATAGTACCGGCACTCAAACAATGGCCTAGTCTAGCCTTATCACAAACACAAATGGCCTACTCCGGCCCTTACATATCAAGATTGATTGTAACGCCCCAAAAACCAAATTTAAAATATTAAGATCAAACACCTATAAGTGTTCGCATCTCAAAGTTTATCATAGAAGCGGAAGCAATTTGTTTGAAAACCTGACGTATCAATAGATACTCACATAAATACTGTCATAAGTTAGGTACCAAAAACTTCATATTTACAAACCAGGCGTTAATTTCAAAGACTTTAACAATTGGAAGTCAAACCGGAGCTTTGCCCTTGCCTTTGATAAAACTTGCAAAACATTTTAAAAATAGTATCTGATAAGCTACGAGAGCTTAGTGAGTAAACCAGACTAAACATAATATAAACCCACGTATAAAATCATATGAAGATAATACACGTATGTCTGGCAATCAAAGCTAGCATCTGGTTCTAGACCCAGGCAGCATCGTAGGTCATAGACATGGCCTTATGACCGCCTTGCACACTATACGGCCGTGTACCGCTACACGGGCCATGTACCTCTTATACTACACGACCATGTAACCTTACATGGCCCTGTGACCGCCTATACTACTACACGGCCGTGTACCGCTACACGGGCCGTGTACGTCACAAACCAGCAGACTGTTCTTGGTAAGAACAGTCGGATTTCACCAAGAAATCCTATAGTTTCACCATAAAGCAACTAGAGGTGTTTTCCTACACCTCCTACAACTAATATACCTGATCTAATCAATACAAAACATCTCTAACATGATTTCACCATTGAATCATGTGATTAAACATATAAAACTTCAAAAACAAGGTTTAATCCTTAGCTTGTGTTGATCTCTTGCTATGCTCTTGCTATAAGCTTCTTGTTCTACTATTTATGCACTGAAATGGAGAGTTTAGCAGGTGATATGTGTGTAATTCGTGGGTTGCAGGAAGTAAATGAGAGACTTTGACTTGCTAGTCAAAGTTGGTGCAGTACATATATATATATATATATATATATATATATATATATATATATAGTTTCATCAATTGACAAAACAGCCCCTTGGACTTAATCAACTTGAAATCTGGCTGTTTTAGCCCCTCTAGTTTAAAACCCCATCTTATCACGTATATCCGTTTATAACTCGGGTAACACCTTGTACTTTTCTTGCATAAACTTAATAATAAAATTCTAGGTGTTACAACTCTTCCCCACTTGAAATGATTTCGTCCCCGAAATCAACTGCCGAAGAGTTCTGAATAAATTTCATCCTTTTCTATTCAAGCCTCATACATACTCTGACCTCTTTCTACGCTTTTACCGGTCCTTGACCCATCTACTCTATTTATCATAGATTTAACTGTTAAACATCTTCTGAGATATAATATACGAAACGTGTTCTAAATTTATAACAATTCTTCTGATAACTCTGATCTATAAACAGCCCTTCCCCTCATATATAGTAATTTTGTACAGCCATTCGAATTTTAGACTTAATTTTTCCTCCTTTCTGAATCTTATCACGTCTTTCCACAGTGATACTTTCAATAATACATACTTCTCCACTAACACTGATGTGATGATCTCTATTTATCTGTAAAACCCTTCTGTCTATTCTGGGCGTCAAACAATCTACTACATACCTTCTGTATCTGTTTTGTCTTTCGCTGTATCATTTCTGTGCTACCCCACACTTTTTGACCCCTGTCACTGAATATAATGAAGTTTGGCAGTAATATCATACAATTTCATACGTTGGCATCCCGGTGCTGAACTTGCATCTGTTGTATTACGAAACTCTGTTAAGCAAATACG
This sequence comes from Dittrichia graveolens, assembly GCA_038502395.1. Classification (NCBI taxonomy): domain Eukaryota; kingdom Viridiplantae; phylum Streptophyta; class Magnoliopsida; order Asterales; family Asteraceae; genus Dittrichia; species Dittrichia graveolens. Next base: position 31,566,890 of record JARJIL010000009.1, read on the forward strand.
TACCCCAGTTTTCTTCTGACTTAATAACTCAATCATAAAACATGCTTTCCATCATCTGTATATTTCTTTCATTCTGACTGTACTGAGATGAAGCTTAATCCTTAACTTTATATGAAATCTGTTTCCGAATTCTAGAAGTGGATCTGATATCATTGTCCGAATCAATAAACGCTGACATACTATGACATAAAACAATCTGCTTCATATACACATCTGTTAACTGTTCTGATGAATGAGTTTCTCTAATGGAAACTACATATACCTTTTATTTAACCTGCCTACAATCACTCATAACACATTATAACTTCGTAGAGTTTTCGGATAATTTGGCATTCAGGTTCATACTAATATTTCTAGATATAATTTCTGATGTTTAGCTTTCTTTCGTACACCTTTATAAGTATTTCTCCACTTATCTGACTATATCTTGTTTCATATCCGGTCACCTATAATCCACCCTCTGGTCTTTATAAAATTGGTAACTTCTGACTGAATAGAAAATCTAAACTTGTGAGCTTCATTTAACTGTGTCTGACTTGCATCTCCATAACCTGATACTCACATACGGTTATATCTAATCAGTATATCACGACTGTCTTTAATCGGATTTATTTCATGTCATTCTCATCCATTCTTTAATCTTCTTTTCACTTTTGATCTCTTCTGACTAACCTGTTCCCATTTCATCTGAATATAAGCATTGTAACTATCATCTAGATAATTAATTCATACAAGTATTATTTCTGATTTCCTGTTCAAACTGTCGGCTATATCAATAGCCTTACCCTGAATAATATAATATTCTACTCACAATTCTTCGTTGATTCTGCCTTCTTCAACAATTTATTTCTAACTTTTATAATCTCATGTAAACAACTCTATATATAAAGAAATACCTAATCTCATCATATCATACTGAATGCTACCGTAGCGCACTAGCGGTAGTCTTACACCACCTATGAATGCTATTGCGGCACACCAACAATAGTCTTACATCCACATATCCACCCACTATTGAGGTAATATCCTTACGTATCATATAACTAACATACCACGTATACTACTATCAGGTGTGAGTCTGTATATTCATTCTCATACGATTGAATTGTCTAGAAGTGTAAATAATAACTCTGCCCCTCTGCATTCATCCAAACCACTGTACTGTCATCACAAAATGTTATCGTCTCTTCAGTCGATTTAGGTAGTGCTAACTGTTGCTTCACATAATTTATGCAATTAATCCCATCCAACTGTTGATTACTGTCGGGTTCTTTGGCGGTTCCCAGTTTATCACCTTCTCTACTTCTCAAAATTCATCTCGATCCCATTCCTACTAATAAGTTATCTAGAGAATTTCATTCCTTACATCTTAAATTCATATTGAAAACTTAACATATAACTATTTTCTGCTCTGTGTCACTAAAACTTTTCAAACATGATCCTCATGATCTGATAAACTTCTGAAATAAATACATACATTGTTGAAGAACACAATTACTGACTTACTTGACATTGACTTATACACCCTATTCATTTAATACATAATCACTGCTGGTGCGTTACCAAGGCTAACAGGTATCATAACTACTTCAAAATATCTATACTTTTTTGAACAGAATTTAAGGAATACCCTCCCTTCTGATCTTAGGCTGAAGAAAATCCGACCTGGAGTCAGCTTTGACAACCACTTTACCCCGTTATAATTGATCAAGTAATTCTCATATTCTGAACACTGGACATATATTCATGATCACTTTATTGAACCCATACTAATTAATACACATAACATAAGTACACATCATGAAAAGCTACTGGGTCTTATAAACCCCCACATGTCATAATTCTTGAAATCATTTCAATAATTCCTGTATCTCTGAAGAAGCATGTCTGTACATAGTTCTCGTAATCAGTGAAGCTTTCAACACCACACAAATTCTAAACATACTATGTCTATCTGGCAGTAACCTTGGCTATTTCTTGAATTACCTAACAAGATACTCACATACTACTTTCATATCTTTCTAGCTCATCTGCTCTTCTTTATTTTAATACCTATACATAAGTTGATGTATCCATACTGAAGACACTCCCTAGCTTTTGGAACTGTACACCCATAAAACCTACCTGTTTTGATTTTTAACACATATAATTAGTTCTTCCCCACTTGGGATATGAACTCGTATCACTTCTACTCACATAATATCATTACCTGGTTACAGTGTAACCAGTCCGTTCCAATTTCTATTTGGAACTCACTCAAATTCATAGATACAAATTCACTAATGAATTTGATAATACTCATTTCTGTCACATTATACTTATCCATATCCGATCTTCCTGTAACCATACTTGATTCTGTTCTAGCGTCTTCGGTTGGTATCTAGAAAACTCTTACTTCTGACTCTTGACATACTCTTCTCTTTCACTTTCTTGGGTTCCCACAATTCTTACTCATATGACCCGGTTTCCATATTTAAAACATATTAGTGAATCAAACCTACTTTCCCCCAGTCGACGTTTCTTGTATGTTGAGTAGATAGGTAGACCTTTTGCATCATTTTCTTCTTTCGAACCTCCATTCTTGTTTTACTATACATCAATACAACTTTCTCTATCGGTTTCCTTTCTTTTCTGTCTCTCTAATGCCGGCTGCCTCCATCAGGGATTTCATATCTTGGTGTTTACAAACGTCTATAAATTCTCATATGCTGGACTGAAATGCTACCATATACCTATATATTTTTATCTTTTCATTACTAAGATAACCTGAATAAAATATGCATTTTTCTGAAACCTCGTGTCGATTTCTGTAATTGTCTGTCATGTCTGTTATACTTGTGGATCATCCATAACTCTGTTTATCTCTGACTGTGGCACCAACCGCCCAATTATAATGTCTTTAAACTCTTTTCACGTCATGCTCTCAATTCGTCTGCACTCCTTATCTAATCTATAACATATTTCACTTTATCTCCAGGTGCATACATACATATATGAAATGTACCCTCGATCTCTGAAATTACTTATGATTAACAGTCGATTTGCTAACTTTTAATACATCGTTGGTTGACACGCGGAAAATCCTTGAACGTACAACCTTCTGATACTTCACGAATAATAACTTAGGGTTAATAATGGACCCTTTCACTTTGTATAGCTAATCTTGATACTGACTCTTATCTGATCACTTCCTTGTCCTTTCAACTGTGCTGCAACTCATACGATAATATCTGGCATAAACTCTACTTCATCACTTTACTAAGTTTTCGGCACTGAATTATTCAAATATAACTTCTGTTACTTGACGATTTAAATCAAGGCTCCATATACCCCGTCATGCTATATCCTTGTAAGGATATGTTCATTTGTAATACTGATATTTATCCTTTCATGTCTGTGACTAAAATCACCCTTAGGGTTATACACTACTCTTGAACCTCTTGTATATATCATTCTGGTAGTATAGATAAAGCACTAAAGCAAAAGGTGGCTTTATCACACTATCCTATATAACAAACAGTTACTTGTATATCCACATATCAGTACACCTATCATTATATCCAAAGTATTTCTATACATACTAAGGCATTCTACATATGTTCTCAGGTGTACTACCTTACAAGTACCCCTCACCCGATTCACAAGATTCCTCATGATTCCATTAAGTTCTAACATGTATCATGTGTTTGTAATAATATGGGCCCTTATATTACTCTAAACACATTACACACATTTGATCTTAACTTTATCACAAAAATTCCCGATTCACAGGCTTAGGCCAAAGTTTATACATCATGTTCTCATATATTCATATAACAATTTAATTTATCATACATGCTCACATAAACTAACTCTTAATAGTCGTATACACATATAACATATCTGTCTTAAGCATATCCTGTATTCGCATACAATGCTCACATAATACATAATCAATATAACTGTTAATATACTCACCAAGTTGCAAGCCTCCAGTTTGACAATTTTTAAAATCCGCAGAACCATGTTTTAAGTCCAGAATGTGTCTTGTACACATCCAGATCCCTCAAACCGTGGCTCTAATACCAAGTTGTAACGCCCCAAAAACCAAATTTAAAATATTAAGATCAAACACCTATAAGTGTTCGCATCTCAAAGTTTATCATAAAAGCGGAAGCAATTTGTTTGAAAACCTGACGTATCAATAGATACTCACATAAATACTGTCATAAGTTTGGCACCAAAAATTTGATATTTACAAACCAGGCGTTAATTTCAAAGAGTTTAACAATTGGAAGTCAAACCGGAGCTTTGCCCTTGCCTTTGATAAAACCTGCAAAACATTTTAATAATAGTATCTGATAAGCTACGAGAGCTTAGTGAGTAAACCAGACTAAACATCGTATAAACCCACGTATAAAATCATATAAAGATAATACACGTATGTCTGGCAATCAAAGCTAGCCTCTGGTTCTAGACCCAGGGCAGCATCGTAGGTCATAGTACTGCACCGCATCTGAGCCTTACTGGACTTAGCAGTAAGCTTACACATACACATGAATAACATGACATGTCAATAATCTGCTATAATAGCATACATGTTGCACATATGAAGTGAAGTCTAGAAGACTCACCTTCTGATCATACTATCATGAATTGATCCACAGAGGTCAATGATACAGGTAATATGCCAATCACCTCCTATAAAAACATTTCATAAAATCACATAAGGCATTCTGATCTGAAATAGGGCCTACACGGGCCGTGTATCCCTACACGGGCCGTGTCCCATTAATACTACACGACCTAAGCTGGCAACATGGCCAGTGTGGTCTAGTCACCCTACACGGGCCGTGTACCACTCATGCTACACGACCATGTAACCCTACATGGCCCTATGACTGCCTTGCACACTATACGGCCGTGTACCGCTACACGGGCCATGTACCTCTTATACTACACGACCATGTAACCTTACATGGCCCTGTGACCGCCTATACTACTACACGGCCGTGTACCGCTACACGGGCCGTGTACGTCACAGACCAGCAGACTGTTCTTGGTAAGAACAGTCGGATTTCACCAAGAAATCCTATAGTTTCACCATAAAGCAACTAGAGGTGTTTTCCTACACCTCCTACAACTAATATACCTGATCTAATTAATACAAAACATCTCTAACATGATTTCACCATTGAATCATGTGATTAAACATATAAAACATCAAAAACAAGGTTTAATCCTTACCTTGTGTTAATCTCTTGCTATAAGCTTCTTGTTCTACTATTTATCCACTGAAATTGGGAGTTTAGCAGCTGATATGTGTGTAATTCGTGGGTTGCAGGAAGCAAATGAGAGACTTTGACTTGCTAGTCAAAGTTGGTGCAATATATATATATATAGTTTCATCAATTTACAAAATAGCCCCCTGGACTTAATCAACTTGAAATCTGGCAGTTTTAGCCCCTCTAGTTTAAAACCCCATTTTATCACGTATATCCGTTTATAACTCGGGTAACACCTTGTACTTTTCTTGCATAAACTTAATAATAAAATTCTAGGTGTTACATTGACCTACACAAGCCTTCAACATATCAATAATGACCTACTCTAGTCTTTAAACATGCATACATATCATTTGAATTACACAATTGGTTCATTAAACCTCTAAACATGCACAACTACAATTTCTTGGTTTATCACATACAAAAACATCTTATAATACTATTAATATCATGCTCGAGTTAACTGTTACTCACCTGTTGAGCTTATAACAGGTAACTGTACAACTTCGGCTTGCTTTAGTTGTTGTTAGCACCTATATCAAATCATTTACATTTAGACATTTAAACATGCAAGGAAATCATCAAGACATCTAGAATAATGTCTTAACAATGTTCCTAACTTGTTTACTAACTTATAACCATGCCCAAAACACTTCTACGCGAAAGAACAACACAAAACAACAACATGTGCAGAAACTATTGGAACTGAAAATTTCCTTTAAAACCTCTGTTTGGTATCATTTCCCAATTTTTGGCTATTTAAAGCCTATTTTAGCACTATTTTTATCAATTCAAGAAAAACCACCAATTTAATTCAAAACCATTGTTCTAATCAATTCATAAAAGTCATATGAACTTATTAGAACCTAAAAAGTTAGTCCTTGATGTGTAAAAACAGATTCAACCCATTTTGGTCATTTTCACCCATTTAGGCCAATTTTGAATATGTGCATAAACACTAACTCTAACCCAACATATGAGTTCTAATCAATCCTAACAAGTCATAAGAACAATTAGAACACTAAATTTCAGTTCTTGAAGGTCAATTTCAGTTTGACCCGTTTTTGGCTATTTTGACCATTTTGGTCAAATCTTGGTTTTGATCAAATCAAAAAATTCTAATCCATATTATGTGTTCTTTAGCATCTGTATGAGTTGTAGGAAGCATTAGAAGTGAAGAATTCAGTTCATAAATGATCAATTCGGGTTTGACCCATTTGTAACCTAAAAACCCACTTAAAGCTCAAGAACAATGAACAAAGAAGAAACCATGGAAGATGATGAACTTACAAGGATTGGAAGTGGATTTAGAACAGATTTTGAACTTAATTTGTTATTGGAATCAGAAGCTACATAGCTCCTCTTGATTTCTCCTTCTTCAAGCTTCAAGAACCAACAAAAGAGATGAAGTGTGTGTAGGTGATACGTGTGTGTGTGTGTGTTTGTGTTTCTCAAAAGAGAGGACCGCCTTTGTGGGTAATATTTATCCACAATGGGTATTTTGTTCCCCTTTTCAACTTAGAACTTAACGCACGAGTACCCGTTTTAACTAAAGGGGATATTTTTGGAAACCTCGATCTAAACCATTTAATATTCAATTATTCTTTTCTACTTTTTATCAATATTTTATTTACTTATTTAAATAACTATTTTAGTTATTTTTCTGTGATATTACACGTACCACGTCAGTATACGTCTAGGCCCTTTCTAAAGATGTTACAAATCTACCCCCATTAAGAAGATTCCGTCCTCGGAATCTGCTTAGCAGTAAACAAGTGCGGGTAGCGTGCTTTCATCTCATCCTCGGTCTCCCATGTCAAGTTAGGACATAGATTATGCTTCCATTTAACGAGTACTAACTTGATCATCATTTTACGCAGCTTCTTGATTTTGGATTCCAATATCTCAACAGGTTCCTCCACAAGGCATTTAGCTGAATCAACTTTCAACTCTAGGACCTGCATATTGCTTTTCTCCAGGTTCTAACCAACATGTAGGTGTACGGCATCGCCTACCGTACAACATCTCATATAGTGGCATGCCTATACTCGAATGATAGAAGCTGTTATAGGCAAATTCAATCAAAGGAAGATGTGAATCCCAAGAACCATCAAATTCCAAAATACAAGCTTTCAGCATATCTTCAAAAGTTTGAATAGTGCTTTCGGACTGTCCGTCTGTCTGGGGATGGTATGTTGTGCTAAGATTCACCCGCCTACCAAGTTGGCATTTCTCTACAAATGAAGCTATGTCACGCTTCAATGTAGGCCACCAATACAAAGATTTTTAGTCTTGATACATTTTCATGCTTCCGAGATGAATAGACAATCTAGATTTGTGTGCCTCGTGTAAGATTGTCTCCCGATTGCCACCAAGACTCGGTACCCAGATTCGAGATTGAAATGTCTTTAGACCCCGACTGTCTTCTCCCAATTGCTTTGATATTTTAATCATTGTCTCAACTTTCAAGTTGTTTTCTTGGAATGCTTCTTGTTGTGCTACTTTCAATTGAGCAATGATATCAGATTCAACAATCATCTTAATGACTTTAGCCATTGTAGGAGAGTTCTTTCGACTCAGTGCATCAGCTACGACATTCGCCTTGCTCGGATGATACTTGATCTCTCAATCATAATCCTTGATTAACTCCAACCAACGTCTTCGCCTCATGTAAAGCTCTTTCTACGTAAACACATACTACAAACTCTTATGATATGTGCATACAATACATTTGGTGCCATACAGGTAATGACGCGATATCTTCAAAGCAAATACCACAGCTGTAAGCACCAGATCATGTGTAGAATAGTTCTTCTCGTGTGTCTTCAATTGACGAGAAGCATATGCAATCACTTTGTCTCGTTGTATCAAAACACAACCTAGACTTGCATATGAAGCATCACAATAGACAATAAAGTCTTCAGACCCTTTAGGCAATGTTAGTATTGGTGCTTGGCATAACAATTGCTTTAGAGTCTGGAATGCTTTCTCCTGATCTTCACTCCATACATATGCAACATCTTTGCGGGTCAATTTGGTCAATGGACCAGCAAGTTTAGAAAAATTCTGGATAAAACGTCTGTAGTATCCAGCAAGACCTAAGAAACTCTTTATCTCAGAAGGATTCTAAGGAGTTTCCCAGTTCATCATAGCTTCAATCGTCACAGGATCGACTTTAACACCTTCGCTGCATATTACATAATACCTCACACATCTTTGATTCTAACAATTACTTACTTTTACATTATGTCTTTTTAAACAATTTCTCAAATTCCATCTTATGTTAAGAATGGTGTTTATCAAAACACTACCTATTCATAACATTAACTAAATTTCATTCGTTTATATGTATACTTCACTTTAGTAAATCACTACTTGTGACTTTCCCAATTATTTTCAAACCCCCTTAATCTTTCTCAACTTACCTCGTAAGGTCTCTATTCTTATCATCACAGTTACACCCGTAGGTGAACTCATCATTTCTGGAAATTCATACGATACATGAATTTTCCATGCTCATTGAAATTTCACACATATGCATTACTTTATACACTTCATAATCTTAGATTTCATTTACTACCAAATGGAACTTTGTGTCCTCATTTTTTATCTCAATCACTAACTTCACTGATTTACTTGTAACCACTGATTAATCAGGGTTACCTTCATATTCATTTCACTCTCAACTTTTAGAAATTATTGTCTCTTTACCTATACATCTGGACTTTCATGTCTTTATGTCATTGTTCGTTTGAACCATGACATATCATTTATTATACTTTTTGGAAATCACACACGTTTGATTAGTTAGACACTCAATCAACAATTGAGCTTTGAGCTCATTACATTAAATCCTAACAACGATTTCATGACTACAATTTGTTCCTCAAGTTCGATCTCACGAATGGTTCTACTATGAAGTGTTAATTACACTTACACATTTTAATTCTATCATCTTACGATTTTCTTTCTAGTACCAAGGAAAACTACTAACTCAATAGAGTTAATATTTCTTCTATTCAATCTCATTTAGCATTTTAGGTTAACTAATCATGAACTCACAATTCTTCTTTTGTTAATCATTTAGATTTCATCATTTATTACCAACTACCTTTCATAGGAACTGAGGATAGTTCCCCTATTTATCGTAATTTAAACCTTCACCATTATCGTTTCGAGTTATCTTACATAACTCTGTTAATTTGTACCATTAAGGCACTTATTATATCTTTTACCTATTCATTCAGTTTCATAATTCATTACTTTCTTGTTTCTAACTCACTTTGTTATTCTCATCACACTCGCTCAGTTTCATAATTCATTACTTTCTTGTTTCTAACACACTCGATTCAGAGACATTTTGCATCTCTCTGATCTAGGTCTCTACCGTGGAAGGGTCATTAGTAGTGCCAACCAATGTACGGAGCTAACAACTCTAGAAGGTTCGAAGGTAGGAGATTTCTAAGTCTCCATGATCATACGTAAAGATTCACACACGTTTGCCTACTGCATTTGAGCCTCCAGCCGTAAGATGTAGGCATCCTTATCATCATCTCTAGAAGAACCAGTAATGTGAGTTAACTTTCTATACTTATATCTAAAGGTAAAGTATCTAGTATATATATGATATATCTTACTAACTTATCAACATTTATACTTTTCTAACACATAACATTAAACATACAAATCACTCTTCACACCCCAATACCACCCCGGGAACACATAGTAATGGTCGAGTTTGAACCCGAGTTTGAGACTGAATACTATTTATAGTACTCAATTCACTCAAACTAAGGCTCTGATACCAACTTGTAACGCCGGTCCTTAAATTTCAGAGTATATTTTTTTTAATTTAAAAACACATGTGGAAGCTATATTTAATTTATATTATACAACTTATACAATATAAGTTGTAATACAAAAGTATTGTTTAACAAACACACCAAGTGTTACTAACTCGTTCGACCATTACACTAATCAATACACAACACAGTCTTTACACAGTGTTCCCCAAAACCTAACATGAACTACCAGCAGGTACCCGTCCTCACTTTCAGTCTAATTACCTGCATTTGGAGAGTTCATGAGAGGGTTAACTATAAATAGCTAGTGAATAACAATTAAACAGAAGCAGTATCAAAACACATTACATGCATCACATAACTTCATTCAAGTCTATCTTAACACATGGTGAAACACTCGTTAGTCAGCAGGCATCATGTCTTGCGAGCTAGCGAACCCAACTCAATGATCCTCATTGGGGAAACCAATACCGCCTCGGCGCCGGTGGAGAAGCGGGTAGCGGTCCACCATTGCGTTATCGAGAACATATCCCATTTGGGATCAGTGGGAACTGAGAGCCACGAGTTAGTATCGAGGGGCAGCAGTTTAGCTAAAACCAAGATTCGTGATCATCGAATCTCCGCACATCCTAGCTGGCGACACAAGGCCCCAACTCAAGACCCAGATAATCTGGCCCCAATCTCTACAAAATAGTACCGGCACTCAAACAATGGCCTACTCTGGCCTTATCACAAACACAAATGGCCTACTCCGGCTCTTACATATCAAGATTGACCTACACAGGCCTTCAACATATCAATAATGACCTACTCTGGTCTTTAAACATGCATACATATCATTTGAATTACACAATTGGTTCATTACACCTCTAAACATGCACACCTACAATTTCTTGGTTTATCACATACAAAAACATCTTATAATACTATTAATATCATGCTCGAGTTAACTGTTACTCACCTGTTGAGCTTATAATAGGTAAATGTAAAACTTCGGCTAGCTTTAGTTGTTGTTAGCACCTATATCAAATCATTTACATTTAGACATTTAAACATGCTAGGAAATCATCAAGACATCTAGAATAATGTCCTAACAATGTTCCTAAATTGTTTACTAACTTATAACCATGCCCAAAACACTTCTATGCGAAAAAACAACACAAAATAGCAACATGTGCAGAAACTGCTTGGACGCGTCGCGTCCAAGCCCTTGATGCGTTGCGTCGCGTGCAGCAGAGCCCTATTGCAGTTTGTGCACAGCAATGCCATTTTGATCCAAACCAATACCAATTCAACTCTAATCAATTTTCAGTGTTCCATAACATCATTTGGCCTTGTAGGTGCTTTCTAACATTCCTAACACTTATCAAATTAATTTATACAAAATTCAAGCCTTAATTAGCAAGATTGTGTTCAATATGGCCAAAACTTGAAATACATCAATTCTAACACTTCCAATGCATCATTCACACTCAAAATGACTTATTGAAGCTATTGGAACTGACCATTTCCTTTAAAACATCTGTATGGTATCATTTTCCAATTTTTGGCTATTTAAAGACTATTTTAGCACTATTTTTACCAATTCAAGCAAAAACACCAATTTAATTCAAAACAATTGTTCTAATCAATTCATACAAGTCATATGAACTTATTAGAACCTAAAAGTTAGTCCTTCATGTGTAAAAACAGATTCAACCCATTTTGGCTATTTTGACCCATCTAGGCCAATTTTGAACATGTGCATAAACACTACCTCTAACCCAACATATGAGTTCTAATCAATCCTAACAAGTCATTAGAACAATTAGAACACTAAATTTTAGTTCTTGAAGGTCAATTTCAGTTTGACCCGTTTTTGGCTATTTTGACCATTTTGGTCAAATCTTGGTTTTGATCAAATCAACCAATTCTAATCCATATTATGTGTTCTTAAGCATCTATGTGAGTTGTAGGAAGCATTAGAAGTGAAGAATTCAGTTCATAAATGATCAATTCGGGTTTGACCCATTTGTAACTTAAAAACCCACTTAAAGCTCAAGAACAATGAACAAAGAAGAAATCATGGAAGATGATGAACTTACAAGGATTGGAAGTGGATTTATAACAGATTTTGAACTTAATTTGTTGCTTGAATCAGAATCTACACAACTCCTCTTGATTTCTCCTTCTTCAAGCTTCAAGAACCAACAAAAGTGATGAAGTGTGTGTAGGTGATACGTGTGTGTGTATGTGTGTCTGTGTTTCTCAAAAGAGAGGACCGCCTTTGTGGGTAATATTTATCCACAATGGGTATTTTGTTCCCCTTTTCAACTTAGAACTTAACGTACGAGTACCCGTTTTAACTAACGGGGATATTTTTGGAAACCTCGTTCTAAACCATTTAATATTCAATTATTCTTTTCTACTTTTTATCAATATTTTATTTACTCATTTAAATAACTATTTTAGTTATTTTTCTTTGATATCTACAAATATATATATATATATATATATATATATATTTTATTCAATTTATTTGAATCGAGTGTGTTAGAAACAAGAAAGTAATGAATAATGAAACTGAATCGAGTGTGCAAAATATCTTTTACTTATTATATATTTTATTCAATTTATTAATTTATTACACGTACCACATCAGTATACGTCTAGGCCCTTTCTGAGGATGTTACACCAGTGGGAGTAACAAAAGAAAGTTTCAGCCGTCTCAAAAATTAGGCCTTTAAAAGGACAATCCTCTGGAGGTGGAAAGACTGATACTTCTAAGAAACCAAGACCTGACAATCCTTGGTGTTCTTCATGCCGAACATATCATTCTGGGGAATGCTCTGTAGCAACCAGAAGTTGCAGCAGGTGTGGGTAGAAGGGGCATTCGGTGAGCGAGTGCTGATATAAAGAGGATGTTTGTTACCGGTTTCGCAAGCCCGGTCACAAGATGGTGGAGTGCCCTGACAGGCAATGTTCGGGAGCAGGTGGGTCTTCTGGAAGGCACAAGAAAAATGGTGCGCCTCGCGCAAAAGGGGGGGCATTTCAAATGATGGCAAAGGAGGCGAAGGCTGCGGGGGATGTTATCACGGGTATATACATTATTAATTATATTCTTACCTATGTGTTATTCGATTCAGGAGAGCGACGGGAGTCTGATATTCCTGTTATCTCGATCATTAAAGCTCAGAAATCTATTTCCAAAGGTTATGACTCTTACTTAGCACACGTTATTGATGCTGCGATGGAGAAATGACCAGTTCAAAATATCAGGGCAGTGTCTGATTATCCTGAGGTGTTTCCCGAAGTACTACCGGATTTACCTCCGGTTAGAGATGTCTAGTATAAAATCGAGCTTATTCCTGGAGCTAGACCTGTAGCTAGATCTCCGTATCGTCTTGCTCCTTCTGAAATTCGCGAGATGATGACTCAGATTCAGGATTTGCTTGACAATGGTTTCATCCGTCCGAGTTCCTCGCCGTCGGGAGCTCCCGTGTTATTTGTCAAGAAGAAGAATGGAACAATGCGTATGTGTATAGATTACAGGGAGCTTAACAAGCGAATTGTAAAGAATAAGTATCCTTTTCCACGAATAGACGATCTCTTCGATCAATTGTAGGGAGCTACGTATTTTTCTAAGATCGATCTCTGTTTAGGGTATCATCAAGTGCGAGTTCATGAAGAAGATATTCCGAAAACTGTGTTTCGAACTCGTTACGGTCATTACAAATTGTTGGTTATGCCGTTCGGCTTAACCAATGCTTCTGCTATCTTCTTGGATCTAATGAATCGTGTTTGTCGTCCATTTCTTGATAGATCCGTGATTGATTTTATCGATGATATTCTTGTCTATTCAAAGACTGAAGCTGATCATGAGCTCCATCTTCGTTAGGTTCTCGAAACTCTCAAACGAGAACAATTATACGCCAAATTTTCTAAGTGTGAATTCTGGCTTAGGGAAGTGCATTTCCTTGGCCATGTCATTTGTCAAGATGATGTCAAACTAGATCCAGCTAAGGTGGAGGCTGTGATGAATTGGAGGGTTCCTCGAACTCATTCCGAAATTAAAAGTTTCCTTGGCTTAGCTAGTTACTATCGGCGATTTATACGCAATTTCTCTAAACTTGCGGGTCCATTGACCAAGCTGACTCGTAAGGATGTAGCGTTTGTCTAGTCGGAAGCTCAAGAAGAAGCTTTTTAGACCTTAAAGCGATTATTGTGTGAAGCTCCGATTCTCACCTTGCCTAATGGTTCGGAGGACTTCACTATCTATTGTGATGCCTCATATGCAGGTTTGGGTTGTGTCCTTATGCAGAAAGATAAAGTAATCGCTTATGCCTCTCGGCAACTGAATCTCACGAAAAAAACTACCTAACCCATGATCTTGAACTTGCTGCTGTGGTATTCGCGCTAAAGTTATGGAGGCATTACCTTTATGGCGCAAAGTGTGTGATATGCACTTATCACAAGAGTTTACAGTATGTCTTTTCCCAGAAAGAACTCAACATGTGGAAGCGCCGTTGGTTGGAGTTAATTAAAGACTACGAGTGTGAAATCCGTTACCATCCTGGTAAAGCCAATGTTGTAGCGGATACTTTGAGCCATAAAGGACCAGCAGTGAAAGGAAAGTTCATAAAGCTCACAGTGATATTAGATTTGATTGCAAAGCTAAAAGACGCCCTGTAGTTAGCTTTGCAAGAAGATAATCTGAAAGTAAAAACGATGAAAAAGTTGAAAGACCAGCTGGGTGAAGATAATCGTGGGTTGAAGACTTTTCAATCCAAGATTTGGGTACCTCTTGTTGGAGGTAATTGTGAACTGATTTTGCAAGAAGCTCATAAGTCTAAGATGTCTATCCATCCGGGAATCACCAAGATGTACTATGACCTGAAAAGGTTGTATTGGTGGCCAACTCTTAAGAAAGACATCGCTTCATTTGTGGAGAGATGTCAAATATGTGCAGAAGTTAAGACAGAACACCAAAGACCTTACGGCAATCTGCAACAACTTGATATTCCAGAATGGAAGTGGGATCATATCATGATGGATTTCGTGACAAAGCTTCCTAAGATGTTCAGAGGGCATCACATGATATGGGTCATTGTTGACCGATTGACTAAAAGTGATCATTTCTTGGCAACCAACAAGTGTGTTTCATTGACTCGTTTGGCTCAGCTTTACATTGATGAGATTGTATCACGTCACAGTCTTCCTTGTTCAATTGTTTCTAATCGTGATTCTCGATTCGTATCTAACTTATGGAAAAGTTTGCAGCGTGAGTTAGGCACCCATGTGCATCTGAGCACTACCTATCACCCGCAGACCGATGGCGAATCTGAACGAACGATCTAGACACTGGATGATATGCTTCGTGCGTGTGTACTCGAGTTTGGTGGATCATGGGATTCTCATCTCCCGTTGATTGAATTTGCTTATAATAATTCATATCATTCCAGTATTGGAATGCTACCATACGAGATGCTTGATGGGAGACGTTGTCGTACTCCGACTTGTTGGTTGGAGCCTGGAGAAAAGCAGTTTGCTGGACCTGAAATTGTCTAGATCACATCAGATAAAGTGAATGTGGCACTAGAGAAGCTGAAAGCAGCCCGTGACCGACAAAAGATGTATGCGGATCCCAAACGTCATCCCATTACATTTGATGTTGGTGATCAAGTATTCTTGAAGGTTTCTCTTTCGAAAGGCATCATTCGTTTTGGACGCAAGGGGAAGCTAAGTCCACATTTCATAGGCCCATTCAAAGTCATGCGTAAAGTCAATGATCAGATGGTAACTCTTGAACTGCTGCCTGAGCTAGCTGGGATTCATGATACCTTTAACGTATGCTACTTACGCAAGTGCAACGTTGAAGATGAGCAATTTCTTTCGTTACACGAACTGAAGTTTGACTCTTCTAAGCAACTCATAGAAGAACCTGTTGAAATTCTTGACACGAAGGTCAAGAAGCTACGAAAGAAGATGATCAAGTTGATTCTTGTTAAGTGGAAGCACAACTTAGGTCCAAACCTGACGTGGGAAGTCGAGGACGAGATGAAGACAAGATACCCTCACCTGTTTATCACTGAGTAGATTCTGAGGACGGAATCTTCTTAAGGGGGGTAGATTTGTAGCATCCTCGATTTGGGCCTAGTTGTAAAACGTTATAAGTGTACGTAAGATAGTAAATTATGTAAGGTAATTATATTAATGAGAAAGTATATTTGTGTAAAATGTCTAAATGTATATATATATATATGTAGATATGTGTAATTGTGTGTAAGTGAATATGTATATATATATATATATATATATGTATTAAAATTAAAAAAAAAGAAAAGAAAAAGAAAAAGGTCCAGAGGTGCCTCTAGATGTGGTTTTATATATGTGTGTATGTGCACTTTGACTATGATTGTCAAAGTTGGTAGAACATACAAACAAACACATACTTCTCTTTCTTTCTCGGAATTCTTGAAGATTGGAGGTTTGGGATATTGTTGAATCAAACAAAGGTAAGCTAATGTTTCTCATGAAATTTAAACATGCTAGAAATTGTTTTTGGGTTTAAATCATAGTTAAAATTCGAGTTCATGCAAAACCCCAATGATGAATATACCAAGCTTACTTGAAAGTGGGTTTTGGTATGTTTGATGTTTTTAAAAGGCGTTGTTGTGTTTTTGAGGTTCATATGGATGATATATGAAGCTCTAAAGTGTTTTAAATGTGAAACTAACAAGTCTGAAACTTTTAGAATGAGCCAAGAAGGTGGCGGAATTCCAGTTGTAAAGTGTCGGATTCCGAGATCTGTTTATTGTTGTTAACTGCTTTATGCTCCCCCACCAGCGCGGATGGTCGTGTCTGATCCCCCGGTTTATTGTTGTTGGGCGGGACTAGCTATCCTGCAAAAGAAATGACTTATACCGATCTTATCAGCACACTGCAATGTGATAGGATAGCATTGTATGCTTTTTCCTGTGATGCATGACTTGCTTTATTGATGCTTATGTTAAGTTTGTACTCACTAGCTATGTGTATAGCTAATAGTGCCATGTTGACCTTTTTGTAGATAAAGAATAGGTTGCCTGGTGAGCGGGGTTACCTTCTGCTGAATGTTTTTTGGAAGGAACACTTTATGTTGTAATGTGATATTATGGTCGGTGGTTATGTTAGAGTAACACCAAACACTTGATACAAAGTTTTGATTGTAAATAACTGATGTAAACCTTTTTGGTTTAACTTTTGCTGCTTAACGTAATGTTATTTAATCGTGATTGAGTTCATGCTTATGAAAAACGCAAATTTTCGCTAATTTTGAGATTTACAAAGCCGGTGTTACAGGAATGATATGAATTATTATAAGCAAATTCAATCAATGGGAGATGAGAATCCCATGAACCACCAAATTCGAGTGCACACGCACGAAGCATATATTCCGGTGTCTGGATCGTCCATTCAGATTGGCCATCGGTCTGTAGGTGATAGGCAGTGCTCAGATGAACACGAGTGCCTAACTCACGTTGCAAACTTTGCCAAGAATTAGATACAAATCGAGATTCACAATCAGAAACAATTGAACAAGGAAGACCGTGACGTGATACTATCTCATCGATATAAAGCTGAGCCAAACGAGTCAACGAAGCAGACTCGTTGGTGGCTAAGAAGTGAGCACTTTTAGTCAACCAGTCAACAATGACCCATATCATATCATGCCCTCTGAACATCTTAGGCAGCTTTGTCACGAAATCCATTGTGATATGATCCCATTTCCATTCCGGAATATCAAGTTGTTGCAGATTGCCATAAGGCCTTTGGTGTTCCGTCTTGACTTGCGCACATATATGACATCTCTCCACAAATGAAGCGATGTCTTCTTAAGAGTTGGCCACCAATACAACCTTTTCAGGTCATAATACATCTTGGTGATTCCCGGATGAACATATAACTTGGATTTGTGAGCTTCTTGCAAAATTAGGTCACGATTACCCCCAACAAGAGGTACCCAAATCCTGGATTGAAAAGTCTTCAATCCACGATTATCTTCACCCAGCTGGCCTTTTTCAACTTTTTCATCATTTCAGTTTTCAGATTGTCTTCTTGCAAAGCTAACTGCTGGGCTTCTTTTAGCTTTGCAATCAAATCTGATATCACTGTGATCTTCATAAACTTTGTTTCTGCTATCGGTCCTTTACGGCTCAAAGCATCCGCTACAACATTGGCTTTACTAGGGTGGTAACGGATTTCACAATCGTAGTCTTTAATTAACTCCAACCAACGGCGCTACTGCGTGTTGAGTTCTTTCTAGGAAAAGACATACTGTAAACTCTTGTGATCAGTGCATATCACACACTTCGTGCCGTAAAGGTAATGCCTCCACAGTTTCAGTGCAAACACCACAACAACAAGTTCAAGATCATGGGTTGGGTAGTTCCTTTTGTGAGATTTCAATTGCCAAGAGGCATAAGCAATCACTTTATCTCGCTACATTAGGACACAACCCAAACCCGCGTATGAGGCATCACAATAGACGGTGAAGTCCTCCGAACCATCAGGCAAGGTGAGAATCGGAGCTTCACATAATAATCGCTTTAAGGTCTTAAAAGCTTCCTCTTGAGCTTCCGAACATAAAAATGATACATCCTTACGAGTTAGCTTTGTCAACGGACCCGCAAGTTTAGAGAAATCATGGATAAACCACCGATAGTAGCCAGCTAAGCCAAGGAAACTTCTAATTTCAGAAGGAGTTTGAGGAACCCCCCAATTCATCACAGCCTCCACCTTAGCTGGATCTACTTTAACACCATCACGACAAATGACATGGCCAAGGAAATGCACTTCCCTAAGCCTGAATTCACTCTTGGAAAGCTTAGCATACAATTGTTCTCGTTTGAGAGTTTCTAGAACTTGACGAAGATGGAGCTCATGATCAGCTTCAGTCTTCGAGTAAACAAGAATGTCATCGATAGAAACAATCACGGATCTATCAAGAAATGGACGACAAACATGATTCATTAGATCCATGAAGATAGCAGGAACATTGGTTAAGCCGAACGGCATAACCAAGAATTCATAATAACCATAGCGAGTTCGAAAAGCAGTATTCAGGATATCTTCTTCATGAACTCGCACTTGATGGTACCCCGACCGGAGATCAATTTTAGAGAAATAAGTGGCTCCATACAATTGATCGAAAAGATCGTCTATTCATGGAAGAGGATATTTATTCTTTACAGTTCGCTTGTTAAGCTCCCTGTAATATATACACATACGAATTGTTCCATCCTTCTTCTTGACAAACAACACGGAAGCTCCTCATGGTGAGGAACATGGACGGATGAAACCTTTGTCAAGCAACTCCTGAATTTGAGTCATCATCTAATGGATTTCAGAAGGAGCAAGACGATATGGAGCTCTAGCCATAGGAGTAGCTCCAGGAATAAGCTCAATCTTATACTCGACATCTCTAACCGGCGGTGAACCCGGTTGTTTTTCAGGAAACACCTTAGGGTAATCAGACGATACCCTAATGTCTTGGACTGGTCTCTTTTCCATCTTGGCATCAATAACATATGCTAAGAAAGAATCACAACCTTTGGAAACATACTTCTGAACTTTAATCACGGAGATAACAGGAATATCAGACTCCCGGCGCTCTCCTCGAGCTATTGCATAAGATCCATCAGAGACAGGGATCTTAATCATCTTTTTGGAATAGAGAATCTCAGCATCACGACTGCTGAGCTAATCCATCCCAATTACAACATCGAAGCCCACAATAGGCATTATGAAAAATGAAATAGGGATACTACTCCCATCAATGTATATAATGGCGATATGAACTTTCTCGGTAACCGAAACTACCTTACCATCAGCAACTTCCACGTTAAGTGGCTCGTTTAACAGGACAATAGGCAATTGAAGTCTTTTATGACAAGCCACAGAGACAAAGGAATAAGTTGCTCCTTAATCGAATAACACACATGTAGGGATATAATTAATAAGGAATGTACCCGTGATGACATCCCCCGTAGCCTTTGCCTTCTCTGCCGTCATCTGAAATGCCCTCCCTTTAGTGCGACGTGCACCATCTCTCTTCTGCCCTCCAGAAGACCCACCTGCTCCCGAGCCTTGTCTATCAGAACAATCCACCATCTTGTGACCGGCCTTGTGACACCGTTAGCAAAAATCTTCTTTATATCGGCATTCGCTCACCGAATGCCCTTTCTGCCCACACCTGCTACATCTTCTGGTTGCTGCAGAGCATTCCCCATAATGATAAGTTTGGCATGAAGAACACCAGGGATTGTCAGGTCTTGGTTTCTTAGAAGTATCAGTCTTTCCACCTCCAGAGGATTGTCCTTTTGAAGGACCCGATTTTTGAGATGGCTGAAACATTCTTTTGTAACTCCCACTGACAGATTCGCCCTTACATTGAATTCTATCACCCTCCATTTGTCGGGCCACTTCGAATGCCCGATCCAAACTCGCAGCCGCTCGCATGTTGGCCCGAAACTCCAGTGGCAAGGTCGCCACAAACCGTCTTATCTTGGTGGTCTAATCTGGTATCAGGTGTGGAACAAATCTCATCTTATCAGTAAATGCAGTGATAAGATCTTCCATCGACTTATCTCACTTCTTGAGATTGTTAAACTCTCTTTCCATCCTCTCCATATCATAATCTGTGCAATATTTCTTTAGCAGCTTTTCAGAAAACTGCTCCCAAGAAAGAGCACTTAACACCTCTTTACTAACAGAGGCCTTCACGGTGTCCCAGCAGAAAATGGTGCGACCTTTCAACATGCGTACTGCGTATTTCACGCAATACTCCGGTTCACATTCGCAAGACTCAAACGTTTGCTCCATTTCACGGAGCCACTGCATCGTAACTGTGGGGTTATCACTCCCCTCAAACGTCGGAGGCTTACACAACAAGAACTTTTTATAAAAGCAAGTCTTGCGTGGTTTGCCTAAGGTGGTCTGCAACAAGAGCTCTTTAGCTAAACGTAGCTCTCATCTTCCATATCTTTTAGTGCTTGCTCGGTATTACCACGCTCAGCAGACATCTTTAATTCAACTTTCTATATATCAAATAAGAGTATTTAATACTCTACTATACTTACTTATAGCTCTTATCAAGCTATTTACATATAACAAGTAATATTCATGCAACTCTCATACTCAACCCCCATAAGGAACACTTTACTATGGTCGGGCCCGAGTTTGAGAATGAATACTCTTACGAGTACCCAACTCCCTCAAACTTAGGCTCTGATACCTACTTGTAACACCGGGTTTGCAAACAACAAAATTAGCAAAAATTTGCGTTTTTCATAAACGTGAACTCATTCACGATTAAATATCATTGAGTTAAGCAGCGGAAAGTTAAGCCAAAAATGTTTACATCAGATATTTACATTCAAAACATTGTATCGACTGTGGTGTTACTTTATTACATCAACCGACCATAGCATTCACATATTTACATAAGTGTTCCATTCCCGAGGTACATAAGCATGCATAAGCAACCCGCCTCACCAGGCCTTTCAATCTTTACCTGCAAAAAGGGTCAACGTGACACCATTAGCTATACACATAGCTAGTGAGTACAAACTTAACATAAGGATCAATAAAGCAAGTCATGTATCAAAGGAATAAGCATACAATGCTATCCTATCACCTTGCGGTGTGCTGACATGATCGGTATAAGTCATTTCTTGTAGGATAGCTAGTCCCGCTCAACAACAATACACCGGGGAATCAGACACAACCATATGCGCTGGTGGGGGAGCATAAAGCAGTCCACTAAGCATCGTTTATGGAACCATAGGTTCCTTAGGCAACTCAGCTATATCCGGCTGATTACCTCTCATGATATAAGGCACAACGGTTCTGTAGAACCTACGATCCGGAATGTTACCTCGAATCACCGTTAAATCCCAAATCTCCTGATCAAAGGTCCCTAGGATCCAGCTATCCGGCTGACCTTAACCATGCTTGAAGATGTCCGCGAACTTTTCACATACACATAGCTGATCCAATCTTGATCATTCACTTAGCATGCATATTCATTCATTAAGCATGCATATTCATTCATTTCATCATTTCGGATCCAATCTGGATCCCTAGCATACATATCATTAATCTTTCACATAGTTGATCCATTCAGGATCAATATCATACATATCATTCATCTTAACTAGGTGGCTACAATTCTGGATTCCGCTGGTATGCACCTAGTGCATTAAACTAGTATGGCAATACTTACGTATTTACTTTCAAGCATACATGCAACTTAAAACATATTTGCATCATATACAATACACTTAGCAAGCAAGTCTCCCTCTATTGAGGGTTACGGAAGTCGGTACTCATCTGAGTAGCTTATATACTAATTACTTTAACTCCGGTTCAGCTAACTCGGCAAGTTTACCTAAATTCATTATCATTCGCGTTAAGCATTTGAACATAGAGGATTCTATTACTAGAACCCCTTACAAGACCCTTCTAGTGTAAATAGACCACTTATTAATTTAACTTTTCACATTACATTACCTATCCAATAAGAACATGTATTAAAACAAAGTTCTTGCTGAACAGGCCCCGGTCGCGTCGCAACGTGTAAAATTTGGACCTCCTCGAAGAGTCGGATGACTAATGCGAAGGTCGAAGCCAAGAGATGGATAACTCATGTGTAAGTCGGATGGGGCGTCCGACAGTCGGACCCAAAGGTCGGATGAACCATCCGAAAGTCGGATGACTCAATCTAAAGTCGCAAAGTTCATTTTTACGTGGTCGTGCCGCCAACCTTAACTAGGTCGTGCCGCGATCTTGTTTTTAACAGTTCATCATCTTCTTCAGCTGGTTATCTAGCCGACTTTTTCTTAACCTTTTCAAAACCCAGAACTTCAAACTTGTTAGTTTTACTTTTAAAACACTTTAGAGCTTCATAAATCATCCATATGAACCTCAAAAACATATCAAATCCAATTAAGAACACTAAACATGCAAAACCCACTTTCAAAGTAAGCTTGCATGTTCTTCAATGGTGTCTTCACTTGAATCTAGAGTTTTAGCTGTGATTTAAACATAAACTAACATCAAACATGTCTAAACATCATAACAAAGATCATACTAACCTTTGCTTGATTCAAAGACAACAAATCTTCCAACTTCTTGCTTTCAAGAATCTCCCGAGAGAGTTTGGGTAAGTGTGTGTTTTCTCTTGTTTATCAACTTTGACTAACTTTAGTCAAATTGAACATGTACATATAAACCTATATCCAGAGGCAACCGCCTTTGGATTTTCTTTTCTTTCTTTTAATAATAATAATAATAATAATAATATATATATATATATATACTTTATTTACTATTACACAAATATACATATATATATATATATATATATATTTCATTTAAACACTTAACACAAATACACTTTCATTAATATAATTAACTTACATACACTTATACAACTTGGATTATTCACATAAATTACTAGCTTACGTACATTTACAAGCAATTTACAACTAGGCCCAAATCGAGGAAGTTACATACACGTACACATATAACTTCAATTTCAAAGCAGGAGGTGGATTATTCTTACATGTAAACATGAAGGTATTTGTTTGGCATAAATGAGTAGCAACGGAAGCAAGATACAATACAAAAACTAAACTAGCCAAACAAACACACATGCCATGGACCAACATCTAAACATGAAGTTGCAACTAGAATATAATAAACAAGGTAGAAGAAAGATTCTACCATCATACAAGATCACCACAAGCTTTCTTCTTTGTCAAAGTGTGTAGAATTCAAGAAGAGAATTCCTCTAAAGAAGTCCACCGCAAGCACACTTGATTCCCCAATGCTAGTAGGTTGGAGTAGCTACCAAAACAACACAATACAAGAACAAGAACCACCTTTGTGCATCAATTCTAGACCACAAAGTATATGTTAACTTCTCTTGTGCATCAAACTTGATCACCTAGAAGAAGAACAATTGGAGAGAGTATGAACACATGTATAAGACTCTAGAACTGCCAAAGTTCTGTTCCAGAGACATCTGAATCATGGCCTAGCATTCACTCACATTAATCCCATTAAAATGAGTGTCCTCAATTGGGCCAAGTTAGCCCGTGTCTTGTAGACCCAACACGGCCCGTGTTCACCTACACGGCCGTGTAGGCCCAAAGCACACGACCTCTACTTGGGCCAAAATGCCCCGTGCTAGTTGGGCTAGACACAGCCTGTGTACCATGCTGCCAAAACCCATTTTGGCCTTTGTCTCTCTTTTGCTTGATCGTGTTGTCGGAATCAATACTTGGTGTGTGACCCAATAGGCCCATACTTCATCAGCAGTGCTATTAACTCATTCGTGTCAGCGGGCATATTCCAACAAACTCCCACTTGCATGTGGCACGACTACGAAAAATAACACAAACATAGAACGACCTCTAGAGAGACATCTACGCTCCCTGGTCAGTATAGGGTATGCCACTCTTGACAAGATCCCAATCATGAAATGATTGTCCTCAAGACAAAGAATATGTAAATCCCTTTGTTCGCGATATCCTATGTGAACACAAGGCATGGAATATAGTCAACCTTCAGATCGTTCACGATTATGTTTAAATTATGTTAGCGAACCCGGGTGCGGGTCCTCCAATCATCATCTCCGTTTTGGAATCACATGTATCTCTAGTTCAATGATGAAATGCCATCATCATCCCGAGTTACTTATGACCAGAACCATGAAGCGAACCCGGGTGCGGGTCCTCCAATCACTTGAAACCCCTTTCAAGTATAGGCAAGAATCACGTTTATCAAAACTAATTCTTTACCTCAATCTTAATTTATACTTCCTTCCCATAAAGTATATCTGATTGTGGAGATTTAGAATGAAAAACATTCTCGGAAGTGTTTAAACATGCTATGATGGAAAACAATAAGGATTCAGAAAATACCCGCCCTCAGCGTATTATTAAATCTCCATTTAATAATCGATATAATATGAATTGCAATACTGCTTAACGTCCCCAAAATATAAGTACAAACCAAACATAAACCAAAACATATTCAAGCCAAGTTAAATGCATTAGAAATGCTAATTGACCTAGTATGATAAACATCACTAGTCCATAAGAACGGCTTAACTAGTGGATTTGAACCACACCATCCACAAGTTCTTTTGTTAATCAATTATATCTCTTTTGACAAGAATACTTCAAAAATAGGCATCAAAGAGATCTTACTTTTCAAAAAGTTAAAGTAATCACACCCTCATTGTCTCAAAAAGCCCACAATAGGGTTAGTGATACTTTAAGAACCAACAATCTACACCATAAGTTAGGATCATAAACTTTGATAAAAACAACAGTTATCCTAATAGAAATACGCATTAGAACAACTACTTACTCCAAGCCTATTCTATTCGTCAAACACCAAGAACATATCTGTATATTTCTTGAACTAAATATATTATCCATCCTTGCATTTCCTAAACGCCCTTATGAAGCAATAATTCCTGAATTAGGTTCGCAGATAACCTAATACCGGGACATTATCTTCAATAGACATTTGACACTAGGAATACAACAAAGCTCCCACTAGCCCTGACATACATAAAAGGCATTATCTATGCTCTAGAAAACTCATCACCTCGATTTTCTACTAGTAAGCAAAGATCTTTCCTTTAAGATGCTAGCATAAGTCCGAAGTGGACTTATTCTCTTTTGTAGACATAATACGAATACTACGGATGTATATTATGACCCTCGGAGAGTGTTATAAGCACTTCCTCATTATATTGTTCCATGACGGAACGCAGTCATTAATATCCACAAGTATTAAATATTCTTCAACATAGACACTAGAACAAGTTTCTCCATAACCATCATGAAAACTTTACCACTAGTCGGTATTTGAAGTTGTCAACAACTCAACCCACATAAATCCCATCACTACCACCTTGGTGTACACCTAGGTATGGGATCAAGTCAAGTCAAGTACTTGGACATTTCAAATGGATTGCATCTCTTTATCATTTACTTCTTTTATTTTTAGTGAATTCTGGATGCACTACATCTCCCGATAGGTGGTGAACTCAACATGACTCACCATCAAGTCATTGCCACTTAGATATGAGAAACCCATATCTCTTTGGCTCTATATGACTCTAATCAGAATTAAAAGAAGTAATGATTCTTAGTCAGGCATACCAGCATAACCATGCTAATCATCTATCAAAGATATCAGATTATATGCTAGTATCATCACCAAGTCTTTCATTTAAGTTCCACTTTCTTCCACTGGAATGCCTTAGTTTTAGTTTCTCTCTTCTTCCCCTTTTTAGCAACAAACATTCTTCTCAAAAGGTTAAATAACTAAAACTTAGAAGAACTCCTCAAATGTATTAGCACTCCTTGATTTCAAGTTTATCCACCTCCCACTGAATGTAGAATGGATAACTTCAAACTATTAAGATAGACAAGCAAAGAACCTTTCTATTCGTATCTTAATAAATGCTAAATATACTATCAATTGGATTTAGATTTGAGGACTTAGTCACAACGACAAATGAATGTACCAAAAATCGTACATACATTCTTGACCTGCGATAGGCCGGATCATTATGAATAATACCCGGTTCCCTACATCATGACACCACATACCAATGTGTCTTAGTAGCTATCTTAGCATCTTAACTAAATCTAAGTATCTTGATCTATATGCCCTATTGATTCTGAAACTTGTCTTGGTTAATTCTGAACACCAACAAGGTTTCAGACATATACCCAAACTAGTAAATGTCTCGCAACTACTACCATCAAGGTAGTGACGAAGTAGTTTCTCTTTTGTTATTCTTTGTGGTGTGCTTGAACGGATTATCCACTAAATGTGATCAATATCCAACAAGCCTTCAATCCTCTCACAAACTCCAGTGAAGGATCACATAATCATCTTAGCCTAATAAACAAGATCAATATCAAACGTTTAGCCCAAGGCTAAACTATCCCGAGATCCCAACCACACGGATCTAGGTGTTATATCTCTTGTTTATGTGGTTAAGTTGATTATCACACAAAGATAGTTTAATCCAAACTATTTTGGATCCAGAATCAATTATTAATGAATATTCTATTATTTGTAACAAACCTTGTGTCTACCATGACATGAAAAATTTTGAACAAAATATCTCACAATGTTCATAATAAATTTCATATTTTAAGAATAAACTCATCGTCACCACATGTAAAGTTGTGTGCCAGGCAGGGCAAGACAACACATGAGCTATAACATAAAAACCTTGAATAAATAACGCTTAAAAAGGTTTTACATCAATTCTTAAAGCTTCAAAGTTATGTCCATCGTAATTGAAAACGAGCATACAAAGAGATGTTATTTGCCACGCAAGGCAATAAAACAAAGTAATAAATAAACCGGTGACAAAAGCGAAATCACGTCTCCTTATCTTCTCTTAGAGGACAATTACCATGGTTTCCTCATTCAAGATCCGGTTCTTCATGCTTTTATCTCACCAAAGGACCTACACTTTGTAACAGAATAAATTTGTGACAAACGTGAGTCAACCAGCTCGGGTCAACTACCCAGCTTATATAAGAATAGCAATGAATCATGAACATACCTGAAGATGGAAAGTTAACTCTCTCTTTTTTGAGAAGATTTATATCCTCTCGGCACGTAGGGCAGGCATGACGGCTCCAATTTCCAAATCTTCCACAGAAGTAGCAAACCACCTTTTCTTGAGTCTCTTCTTAAGGCACATACTCTATGTCTGACTCCGCAGACTTCAACATGCCGGGAGTGGTTGAGGTGGAATTATGCTTGGCCATGTCTGACTCCGCAGACTTCAACATGCCATGCAGTTCGCTTAAGGATTTCTCCATTCCTTGCATATGATAGTTTGTGACAAACTGATCATATGATGCGGGGCAGAGACTGGAGTACAATATCCACAGTGAGCTCTCTCCCAATAGGAAATCCTATCCTCTCCATTTGATCCACGTTCGCCTTCATCTGAAGGACGTGAAGACCAACATTCCCGCCTTCCTGCAGCCTACAACCGACTAGGCTTTTAACACACTCATAGTGTTCCTTCCTAACTTGCTATTGGAACATGTCCTTGAGCTTGTTTAACATATTGTACACACTCATGTGCTCGAGCTTCTTTCGCAACTCCGAGCTCATAGTTGACAACATGAGGCAGCCAACATCATGCGTGTCCTCAACACGTTTTTCATACCCGTATCGGATGGCCTAAGTCGCGTTGGTAGCAGGTGGCTCCGGAAGGGGTTCCTCAAGGATGTGTAACTTTGACTCATGGCATAGGACAATCCTCAATTGCCTAAACCATGCAATAAAGTTCACCCCCGTGAGTTTCTCCCTTTCTAGGAACACACGAAGTGAGATGTTTGACGTGGTGTTGTTATGGTTTGACATCTATAAATAACAATAATACGAGTTTTGGTTAGTTTAGATAAACCTTGTTAAAATAGTTACCCCATAGTTTTAGATAAAAACAATCATTTATAACAAGGGCTAAGAACCTTATTTTCACGTCGCACCGTGACGTGTTTACGGCGGATCACGTGGCGAAGCTATTTAGGCTGGTGACCATTTTACCAATTGTGATCTCTATTACAACTCTTAGACACTTGCGGGATCCGTTGACATTCATTATGTCGGTTGGCATGTTTGATCCCTTCCTTACACCAATCTTAATATATATTTTTTGTTTAGCTCATGCTTAGCTCGACAACTATCAAGAATTATATACTAAAATTGTAAACCGTCCGACAAGACACATGGGTGGCACTCTTGACCATCAATTGGCTCGTGCTTAGCTCGACAACCAATCATGCGAGTTACCCCACTCACCTTCCACACAACTACACAAGGAATGACTCATACTTAGCTCGACAATCATCCTTGATTCGTTAGATTCGGGTGGTGTCATCTTACGGATGGTGCGTGATTTACATTTTGAAAAACGGGATTTTGTTTCCGGTTTATAAAAACCCTTTTGGTGAATTAACAAAGTAAGTGTCAGAACGATTTTAAGCACTTTTTAAATATTATACCAAGTTTATATTTTCTTTGTCAATTTTATTCGCGCGAGATTGTTAACCATTTTAACAAACGTTGTATTTTATTTAATTTTATGGGGAAAAATTGTCTAGCATGCGAATCCTAATCCATGCATAGAAAAATAAAACACAACCACACAAATATATATATATAATTCGGTAACATGCCCAAAAAATCCTATGCTATTTCCCCGTGAGTCACAACAGGGAAAACGAGGCCAAAACCTAAGGACAAGGTAAAGTCTCGTTGGGTGAGCTCCCATTGAATCCAACACCTCCAATAGCGTGTTGATTCCTTCTCGCCAAGACGTCATCACCATGACTCCCGTTGATTTCTCCGGTTCTAAATCTATACTATTTACAAAATTCATAGAATATATATATATATAAACGACACGCAGGTCGTATTCCTACACTATTTATACAAATACACGGAATAAAAGAAACGGCGTGCAAGCCGCACCAACAAATAAATAAATAAATATATACACCAATACGGCACGCAGGCCACCAAAAAACCAAATCAATCAACCACCACAACACATAGGTCAAAGGGCATATCGTGTTACCTAATTAACCAAACGCAACATAAATGAAACATGGTGTGCCACACAAAACCATGATACAAATATCTATCTATATTTTAGTTAAGATTGTCAACAACATCAAAGGCACCATAATGACAATCCTTGTACATATGCATTAGTGTACCAAACCATTTTTGTGACACATATTCATATATACATTTATAAGTATATATTTGTGTACACTTCATGCCAAGTTACAACAAATATATAAATATAAAAACTAAAATATTAACAAGGCTACAAATATAACAATTCTAGCACAACAATGAAAAACCAATTTTAAGAGAATTCCTCAAAAGAAGTCCACCCCAAGCACACTTGATTCCCCAATGCTAGTAGGTTGGAGTACCTACCAAAACAACACAATACTAGAACAAGAAACACCTTTGTGCATCAAGTCTAGACCACAAAGTGTATGTTAACTTCTCTTGTGCATCAAACTTGATCACCAAGAAGAAAAACAATTGGAGAGAGTATGAACACATGTATAAGACTCTAGAACTGCCAAAGTTCTGTTCCAGACACATCTGAATCGTGGCCTAGCATTCACTCACATTAATCCCATTAAAATGAGTGTTTAAAGCTGTTTATTCCACTGTTACAGTAATCGTACATGGCCGGTGTTGGTCAACACGGTCGTGTAGGCCCAAAGCTCACGGCCTCAATTGGGCCAAGTTAGCTCGTGTCTTGTAGACGCAACACGGCCCGTGTTCGCCTACACGGCCGTGTAGGCCCACAGCACACGACCTCTACTTGGGAAAAAACGCCCCGTGCTAGTTGGGCTGGACACGGCCCGTGTTGAAGGACACGGCCCGTGTACCATGCTGCCAAAACCCATTTTGGCCTTTCTCTCTCTTTTGCTTGATTGTGTTGTCGGAATCAATACTTGGTGTGTGACCCAATAGGCCTATACTTCATCAGCAGTGCTATTAACTCGTTCGTGTTAGCGGGCATATTCCAACAAAACATACATAACATTCTACACATACATACATACATACTAACATACATGCAAGTAATTCCAGCATGTAATTCAACTATGCATAATTATTTTAATTTTAGTTAATTAATTAACTAAACATAATAAATATAAACTTCCAATTCAAACACATATTTAAACACAATCAAGCACGTACTGCTAACGCTAATCGACTAGCCCGGGTTTACGGGTGTTACAAATCTCCCCTCTTTTAGAGGATTCCATCCTCGGAATCCCTTCTCGTTCAAACAACTGAGGGTATCGATCTCTCATATCGGCCTCAGTCTTGCAAGTTCAGAGCCCAAACTGTGCTTCCACTTGACCAACACCATCGGAATCTGCTTCTTGGGGAGCTTGGTCACCTTACGATCTAAAAGTTCAATAGGTTCCTCTATAAATCTTTTCTTTGAATCCACTTTCAATTCATCCACTGGGAGAATCTGGCTCTCATCTTCAACCTTACATTTCCACACATAACAACATTAAAGGTGTCGTGAATTTCTGCCAACTCTGCTGGAAGATCTAATGTAACCGTCTAGTCATTCACTACTTGTGGAATGCAGAAAGGACAAATGAAACGAGGAGCTAGCTTTCCTTTGTTGCCAAAACGGATAACACCTTTCTATGGCGAGACCTTTAAATACACAAGCTCTCCCACATCAAATGATACAGGATGATGATGTGGATCTGCATACATCTTCTGCCTATTCCTGGCAGCTTTCAACTTTTCTCTGGCGATAGCTACCGTATCTGCTGTTAACTGAACAATCTATGGGTCTGCAAACTGTTTCTCACCGGCCTCTAACCAATAAGTTGGGGTACGGCAGCGAAGACCGTACAACATCTCATACGGAGGCATTCCAATACTAGAGTGGTAAGAATTGTTATACGCAAACTCAATCAACGGCAGGTGGGAATCCCAAGATGCACCATATTCAATTACACAGGCACGTAACATATCTTTGAGTGTCTGTATGGTTCGTTCAGTCTGACCATCCGTCTGGGGATGATAAGCCGCACTCAAATTAATTTTTGTCCCCAACTCTCTCTATAAACTTCTCCAGAAGTTAGAAACAAACCTGGAGTCTCGGTCACATACGATGGATAACGGTATGCCATGTCTTCAAACGATCTCATCAATATATAGTTGTGCCTACTTACTCAAAGAAGCAGTCTCACAGGTAGCCAGAAAGTGCGCACTCTTCGTTAGTCGATCCACAATCACCCATATCATATCATGATTCTTGTGTGTACGCGGAAGTTTTGTTACAAAATCTATCGTTATATATTCCCACTTCCACTCAGGGATTTCCAACTGTTTCAAGGATGTGTATGGATTCTGATGTTCTACTTTCACTTTTGCACGTGTATGAAAACATTCCATGAAATGTGCCACATCCGCTTTCATCTTTGGCCACCAGTAAAGCACTTTCAAATCGTTATACATTTTGGTACTTCCTAGGTGTACTGACAGTCTTGACTTGTGTGCTTCTATTAAAATCATTTTCCTCAATTCTCCAAGCATAGGCACCCAAACACGAGCTTTGTATATTTTCAATCCACGAGAATCATCATTCAATTCTTCTTTTCGTTTCTTCATTAACTCTGCTTTTAGGTTTTCTTCTTTCAAAGCTTCCAACTTAGCAGATTTGAGTCTATTCACTAAATCTTATACTATCTCCATACGCATGAATTGGTTATGACTTCCAGTTCCCTTGCGACTTAAGGCATCCGCCACCACGTTTACCTTTCAAGGATGATATCTGATTTCGCAATGATAATCTTTAACCAACTCCACCCAACGCCTCTGTCTCAAGTTCAATTCCTTTTGAGTAAACACATACTGTAATCTCTTCTGATCAGTACAAATTACACATTTAGTACCATACAAATAGTGCCTCCACAGTTTAAGCGCAAATACAACAGCTGCTAACTCCAAGTCGTGAGTCGGGTAGTTCTTTTCATGTGGTTTTAATTGTCTTGAAGCATACGCAATTAGTCGATCTCTCTGCATTAAGATACATCCCAATCCAGCAAATGATGCATCGCAAGACACAATAAAATCATCCGATCCACTTGGCAAAGCAAGGATAAGAGCTTGACATAATAACTGCTTTAATGTCTGAAAAGCATTATCCTGATCATCACCCCACACGAACTTCACATCTTTTCGAGTCAACTTGGTGAACGGACCGGCAATCTTAGATAAATCCTTGATAAATCTGCGGTAATACCCAGCCAATCCAAGAAAACTCTTTATCTCTGAGGGTGTCTTTGGAGCATTCCAGTTCATTACTGCTTCAACTTTCGAAGGATCCACTTTCACTCCTTCATTATAGATTACATGCCCCAAGAATTGAACTTCTCTCAACCAGAATTCGCACTTCGAGAATTTCGCATAAAGTTGTTCTTTCTTTAGAGTCTCCAAAACCTGTCTCAAGTACTGCTCATGTTCTAACTCAGTATTTGAATAGATCAGAATATCATCGATAAAGTCAATCACAAATTCATCCAGAAATGGTTGACAAACTCTGTTCATTAAATCCATGAATACCGTAAGTGCATTAGTTAAGCCAAAAGGCATAACTAAGAATTCATAGTGGCCATAACGCGTGAAAAAAGCTGTCTTTCACACATCTTCATCAGATACATGCACCTGATGATAACCGGACCTCAAATCAATCTTAGAAAAGACCGAAGCACCCTGGACCCTGTAACTGATCGAACAAATCATCAATTCTAGGCAACGGATACTTATTCTTTATCGCCTTCTTATTCAACTCACGATAGTCGATACACGTACGCAACGTACCGTCCTTCTTTTTTACAAATAATACTGGCGTACCCTACGGAGACAAACTCGGACGAATAAAGCCTTTGTCTAACAGATCCATGGATCTGTGTCATCATCTCTCGAATTCCTGAAGGTGCCAATCTATATGGAGATTTCGCCACTGGTCGAGACCTAGGGATCAAATCAATCTTGAACTCTACCTCGCAGACAGGAGGCAACCCTGACAATTCTTCTGGAAACACATCCGGGTATTCCGTTACCATCCAAAATCATTTATCGTCTGCTTTTTTTCTTTCCATCAATAACATACGCCATGTATGATTCACATCCTCTATCTAACGCCTTTTTAGCTTTCAAACATGAAATAATCAGAATCACAGATCCAACTTTCTCACCTCTTGCTACCACACGCGGACCATCCGCTAATGGGAATGAAATGAACTTCATGTGACACTTAATACTGGCTTGATTCAAACTTAGCCAATCCATCCCGAGCACCACATCAAAACCAGATAGAGGCATAACAAAAAAATAAACAGGAAAGCATGCACCATCTATATCAATCTTAGCTCCAGCCACAGCAGTCGTGACCAGAACCATCATACCATCTACTACTTCTATTTCTAAGGAATTAGTAAGCTTAGTAACATGCAAATTCAGTTTATCACAGAATTCCATAGAAATAAATGAGCGATTACCTCCAGAATCAAATAATACTCTAGTAGGAGTAGAGTTTATCATAAACATACCCGTGATAACATCGTCAGTGGTGGTGGCATCATCCACCGTCATTTTAAACGCCTTGCCCTCAGCCGTGGGTGGGTTCTTTCTTTTCTGACCTGTAGCTGAAGACGATCCCCCCAGCCGTTCTCGCTCCTGACCCTGACCTGGTTTTTCTTTCCTACTAAGCACTTACTAACTCTCTGCCCTTCTTTTTGACAATTCCAACAGACACTTCGTGGAAATCTGCAATTCTTAAAGTAATGGCCAAACTGACCACACTTCACGCATCTCAATGTCTGCGGCGTACACTGACCGTTGTGATAGGACTTACACCTACCACACCATAGTGCCCGTTGAATTAACCCACCTGAAGTAGGCCTCCTATTCCGATCTCCCTGTCTTGTACCACTCTGCCCTCCCCGCCTCTGTTGTGTGTTGTAGTGTTCTAACCTGGATTTCTGTTGAGAAATCCTATCTCGACTCAGTTTATCTCTTGCTTCAGCCGACTTGGTTAAAGCGAAAGCCTGGGATAGTGTGCTGGTCCATCTAGTAGCGTTACGGTAATCTGGGTGTAAAGCTCCCACAGAGTGCGCAATCTGTGATGCCTCATCTCGCACCCACTGTTTCACAAACCTCAACCTCTCGTTGAATTGTCATATCAAAAATCATCAACCGACATGTTTCCCGTCATCTGTATATCCATAAATTCCTTCTTTATCTTAGCAATCTCAAACGAACTACAATATTGCTCGCACAATTTCTCTTGAAATTGGTTCCAGGTAATGCTCTCCTATTGCTCCTTAGTAAAGTGCCCTGTCAGAGAATCCCACCACACCATCGCATCCCCTTTCAACATCCTCGTCGCATACTTCACTTTCAACTCATCTTCAAAATTACAGGCGTCCAACGCCTTAGCCATCTCGCCTAACCAATTCAGGGTGATATTAGGGTCAGTACTTCCTTGATACTCCGCTGGTTTACAATCTAAGAATTGTTTGTACGTGCATGGTTGCCTATATCCGGGAAACATGAAAGGAAAAGCTCCCTGTTGTGTAAATGGATAATAAAATGGTTGTTGCGTAATCTAGTTTACCGGAGGTAGTGGTGTCGTTACTAGTACAGTGGTTGATTGAGTCGTAATCGAAGTTGGGATTGGGGTTTGTTCAGGTTGAGTATGCCTCTGATGCTCCAAACTGTGAACCATGTTTCGAAGATCTAACAACTCGTCCTCAAGTTTAAATATGTACTTACTTTGATCCTTTTCGTGAGTTTGACCCAAAGTTCCTGCGATCTCTGTAGTATCAAAACTCTCGATCACGGGTGCTTCTGTCATTTCCTGGGTCACAGGGGGAAGGATGGGGATCTCTCTATCAGCCATATCTGTAACAATCTCATCATCTCACAATTCATTAGTATAACCCATTAGTACGCAAAATACTAACTACTAGAAGCATCTCCAAATTCACTCTAATTCCCCTCGAAGGAAAGTTTGACCCGTCACGAGCCAAGATTCGGGAATGAAACACTCTTGCCATGCATGCATCGCCAAACCAAGGCTCTGATACCAATACTGTAACACCGGAAAATCCTAATCCATTTTTTTAAAACACGCTACGGAAGCTTTAATTAAACAAACTTTACATAATGTACAAATAATTACAAACAATAAAGCATCTGTTCACAAATACCACTTTCGTCTTGGTTTTACAAAATACTATGGCTTGTTTCCATTTTAAAATACATAAACATATCAGAGCAGGGTCGAGCTTTCCCTCTACAAACACCAACAATTCACAAACATGCAAAAGCATCAACTGAGGGGAATTATCACAAAGCTAAGTAAGAAGAAGCTAATCACAAAGGCAAACATCAACAATCGATAAAAAAGCATGAAACCACACTGTTAGAACCTAGAGGGGGGCGAATAGGTTATATGCCTACTTTTTGGAGTTTTTAACAATATTTGTAAGTAATTAAAGAGTTTAAGGAAGAAAGATATCACCAATGAAGTAGTTTGGACACAATGATTTATAGTGGTTTAAGCAAGGGTTAACAACCTTGCTCTACATCCACTCCTTGGCCTCACCCACCAAGAGTTGTTCCACTAACTTCTCTCTTTGAAGGTAGAGATAAACCTTTTACAACTTCTCTCTTTAGCTTACAAGAATTACACTTCACTCTTACAAACAAGGCTAAGATAAACCTCACTTCACTCTAATTGGAAAGGCTAGAGTTGATCCTCACTTCTCTCTAATTTTATAGGCTAGAGATTATCCTCACACTATTGCAAATGTATATGAATGTAATGAAGAATATTAACTTGAAGGGTTTCACTCTTGCTTGATTCTTGATCTTGAAAGATTGAATTATCAAGGAATATGAGCTCACAAGATTTTTATGTATTCTGTGTTTTTTCAGATTGCAAGAGGTGCGTAAAACACAAGACTTGAGTTACTTTAAATAAGGAAAAATTTTGATGCTCAAAAAGTGTCCAGACGATCCACGGTCGACCGTGGAATCGACCGTCGCACTGCTGGAGATTTTTGAGCCTTGTGCATATAGACGTTGGGCTTTTACTAAAACCACACACAAGCCATTTTTACCATAAAAATGCACTGAAAAGAAGCTTTAGAAAAGTTGGGTAAGTGCCATACTTCTTAAGTTTGAATTTAATCATGAAAATGTTAGTTTGGAAACCAAATGCACAAAGCATGTTGGAAGTTTACCTCTTTGGGAGATTCCTTTTGCTAAATATGGTTTTGGCTTATTTCAATAGAAGATTGTGTTTAGTATTTGCATAAATGGGAATTTTTGCTTTGACTTCTAAGCTTGTGATTTTTATAAAAATTGTCTCAATTTTTATAAAAGTTATTTTATAAAAACTTAAACTCATTTGATTATTTATTTTGTAAGCTCATAGACTTTGAATGTTTATTTGTAGGAAACTTCAACATCGACTTCTACTTGAACTCGGATCGTGACGATTGAAGCTTGGCCATTTGATGA
This sequence comes from Dittrichia graveolens, assembly GCA_038502395.1. Classification (NCBI taxonomy): domain Eukaryota; kingdom Viridiplantae; phylum Streptophyta; class Magnoliopsida; order Asterales; family Asteraceae; genus Dittrichia; species Dittrichia graveolens. The sequence goes on from JARJIL010000009.1 coordinate 31,604,136, forward strand.
AACTTATTTTGTAGATTATGGATGAGAATATATTTGATTGAATATATATATATATATATATGTATATGTGCACGTATGTTAATGTTAATACATACAATTATATAAACAAGTTGTATATTTTTGTGTCAACAAAAGAGGATTTATTTATAAGCCTATTTTTCCCAACAATCTCCCCCTTTTTGTTGAAGACAAAAATTTATAACTTGTATAAGAATTGTATATGTAACTTTAACATGTTAACATGTGCATATATACACATATATGTATATATATTCTACTATCTTCTATATATTCTTCTATCTTCTCCCCCTTTTTTGTCTTAACAAAAAGGAGACTCCCCCTTGGCATAAGCTCCCCCTTGAATGTAGATCTCCATATCTCGATTTGGATGAGCTAGAGTACATACAAAATTCTACCAAGGACTTGTACGAGTGATGTGAGCATAGCCAATATTAATCACAATACATGTTATATGGAAAGCATGCGTATCCAACCACAAAATGTACATCATAGCATAATATATTGTAGCACATGACCAACATAAATATCATATTGTGTGAATACATAGAAATAAATTGTTTGAAAGACAAATGTGGTAATCATAAAACATCCCATCATGATTGAGACGGCTCACCTCCATCGGTTCCGGAATTACATTTAAGAGCATTCATAATTGATCTCAACATGCCCTCTACCCCTTTTATTTCTTTACGGAGAGAGCGAGTTTCATTCCGTAAAGCATTCACATTGCGATTTAGTGCCGCAATTCGTTTATCGGTAGTGCCTTCAACCGTGCCGAGATCCGGAGGAATTGAACTCTCCGCTTCACCTTCCTCCTCTTCACCAAAGGTGAATTTGTCAATCTCGGCTTCCGTATCTCCGGAAGAGGAAGAGTGTGCCCGTTTCGTCCCTTTATGGGAAGACATCTTGCGAAGTGTCGCAAGGTCGATGGGCATGGAGGATCCCGGAGTTGAGACAATGCGAGAAATATCCGGTAGATTCGTAAAAAGATGAGATAGAAGACGGCCATAGGAAAGATCCCTACGACTTGTCACGAGACCACTCATGCGTTTAGCAAGAATGTGTGTGAGGTTGATCTCGGTCTTCGTTTTAAGAGCATGAAGAAGAACAGCTTGAATAACACTTATTTCAGAATGATTCCCAGATTTGGGAAAGATATTGGAATCAATGATTTTGTTCCAAATGGCACATTCGGGAAGAAGATCTCTCCCGAAAAGATTGGTTGTGGTGTGGGGAACATTTGGTTTGCAAATTGACCCAATGATTTCAGGGATGGTGAAGGTGGGTGGAAGGTTTGTGAGACTATGACCGGTATGATAATAGTTAAGGCCGGAGGATGGGATGTGTAGAATCCTACCTAGTTGGACAAGAGTGAAGGTAAAGTCCTTACCTTCAATGTTGAAGGTGATGACTTCATCATCCTCATTATAGATGAAGGAGGCATAAAATTCATAGAGACGATTTTTATAAATGACATTTGAGAGAGAAAGGAAAATAGTCCACTCAATAGCCTCAAATGTAGCTTGGGTCCTATATTGGTCAAGTTGATTGACCGCAACTACACGACCGTCGTTTATGGCCCATTTCATTAGAGCATTGGCGGATTGACGAGGGGTAGGGTTGTCGGGTTTTCTTGAAGCCGATGTGCGAACACATGGCATGATTATCTATAAAGACAATGATTATATGATTAAGTACAAATATGTAGTATTAAGACTAGTGTGTGCCTAATGTGTACGACATGTTCAATTTATCTAGTCATGACACGAAAAAGAGTTTGGTTTTGGAAATTTATAACTAGATATATGATATTTCAATATATATGAGACATATTTGAAAGTGTGCTTAAAAAAATATAGCAAACTCTTTGAGAATATGTCCATACGATGTGGTTGTGTCCTAAGTGTGAGAAGATTTTAAAATTTTTGATGAATCATGCGATGACAAGTGTTTGTTGGAGTATATGAAGCATGAATAAAGTGAATTTGAGCATTAATAGTTGAAATACTAAAAGATGAAAAGTTCAAAAATTTCCAGATTGCTGACGATCGATGCACGGTATGAGCAATTGTTAGAACCTAGAGGGGGGTGAATAGGTTATATGCCCACTTTTTGGAGTTTTTAACAATATTTGCAAGTACTTAAAGAGTTTAAGGAAGAAAGATATCACCAATGAATTACTTTGGACACAATGATTTATAGTGGTTTAAGCAAGGGTTAACAACCTTGCTCTACATCCACTCCTTGGCCTCACCCACCAAGAGTTGCTCCACTAACTTCTCTCTTTGAAGGTAGAGATAAACCTTTTACAACTTCTCTCTTTAGCTTACAAGAATTACACTTCACTCTTGCAAACAAGGCTAAGATAAACCTCACTTCACTCTAATTGGAAAGGCTAGAGTTGATCCTCACTTCTCTCTAATTCTATAGACTAGAGATTATCTCACACTATTGCAAATGTATATGAATGTAATGAAGTATATGAACTTGAAGGCTTTCACTCTTGCTTGATTCTTGATCTTGAAAGATTGAATTATCAAGGAATATGAGCTCACAAGATTTTTATGTATTCTGTGTTTTTTCAGATTGCAAGAGGTGAGTAAAACACAAGACTTGAGTTGCTTTAAATAAGGAAAAAGTTTGATGCTCAAAAAGTGTCCAGACGATCCACGGGCGATCCACGGTCGACCGTGGAATCGACCGTCGCACTACTGGAGATTTTTGAGCCTTGTGCATATAGACGTTGGGCTTTTACTAAAACCACACACAAGCCATTTTTACCATAAAAATGCACTGAAAAGAAGCTTTAGAAAAGTTGGGTAAGTGCCATACTTCTTAAGTTTGAATTTAATCATGAAAAATTGTACTTTGAAAACCAAATGCACAAAGCATGTTGGAAGTTTACCTCTTTGGGAGATTCCTTTTGCTAAATATGGTTTTGGGTTATTTCAATAGAAGATTGTGTTTAGTATTTGCCAAAATAGGAATTTTTGCTTTGACTTCCAAGCTTGTGATTTTTATAAAAATTGTCTCGATTTTTTTTATAAAGCTTTTTATAAAAGTTATTTTATAAAAATTTAAACTCATTTGATTATTTATTTTGTAAGCTCATAGACTTTGAATGTTTATTTGTAGGAGACTTCAACATCGACTTCTACTTAAACTCGGATCTTGACTATTGAAGCTTGGCCATTTGATGAAGCTTATTTTGTAGATTATGGATGAGAATATATTTGATTCAATATATATGTATATTTGCACATATGTTAATGTTAATACATACAATTATATAAACAAGTTGTATATTTTTGTGTCAACAAAAGAGGATTTATTTATAAGCCTATTTTTCCCAACACACACAATCAAGAAAACCAGTGGTTCAGTGCAGAACCTACAACCAATGCCGGCTAAAGCAAAGGTTTACCGATAGCCCTCCGCTGTATTGGCACAGTGAAATTTCCCGCTGACACAACGCATGCATCAGTAGGACTACCACTGTTCAACCAACCAGCATACGAGCCCAGTCCAATTCCACATATAGCTGACTTCTCAAACACAACTCAATATCATCCAAAGAGTGTGTATCGGCCAAATAATCATGCAACAGATATAATCAATCAGCAATCAAAAAATCAACAGTCTATCAATCACATATGCATGCATCACATCAATCATATCAACCATAATCTTTACCATCCGTGAGTTAACATCCACTCACCTCGTGATCTCAAACGTGAAACTCAGATATCTTATATCACGGAGTCTTTGTGTTTCCTGAAAACACAGTAACAACGAAATCAGTCTCGGATTCAGAAATATATATCTATCAACATATATTTATATCTCTATTTCTTATAATCAACTTAATATAATCTTAAAAATGATAACCTAATATGTCCAACACAAACACAAAACAAAACAAGAAATCTTTCTAAAATGGCCCGGTCGCGCCGTGACCATCATCTGCGTCGCGCTGCGATGCAATCGGATTAGGGATATCAGATTTAAAGTGTTGGATTTCGGGTGTCTGTTTTCAAGGAATCAGATTCTTAGGGTCGGATTTGCAAAATTTTGGATTCTTGAGGTCGGATTTGCGAAAATATCGGATTCGTCGGGGTCGCGCCGCGATCTTGCTTTCAACAGTTCATCTTCTTCTTTAACTCATATCCAGCCGACTTATTTCTTCCATGGATCAATTACAGAGATTTCAAAACTTATTAAAAACATATCCAAACATTTTTAACTATGATTTCATGCATCAAGAACATATTTTAATCACATAAATCACTAAAACAAACAACACCCACTTAATCAAGATCCTTCAAAATCCATTCATAGTGATTCTTCATACATACATATAACTCCACACAAAAAAACAGACCAAAGTAGGAGGTGGACTATTCTTACATGCAAACATACATAACATACTACACATACCTACATACATACATACTAACATACATGCAAGTAATTCCAACATGTAATTCAACTATGCATAATTATTTTAATTTTAGTTAATTAATTAACTAAACATAATAAATATAAACTTCCAATTAAAACACATAATTAAACACAATCAAGCACGTACCGCTAACCCACTAATCGACTAGCCCGAGTTTGCGGGTGTTACACTAATGATCATAGAAACTCCTAATTAAAGCAAAAATAGCTAGAATGGTCATCTCAACTATGAAATACTTAGCAATAGGCAAAAAGTCAGCAACTTTAATACATTTGGATCTTTCAAAAAGCTAAACATAACAAATATATCATTCTATATTATCCAAATCATTGAAATCAAACTAAATAGCAAAGGATCATCATGTCTAAGTAGGGATTACACAGCCTTAACCCATAATTAAAAGATTACAGCAACTGAAAAACATAGAAAGTAAACCAAACAAGATTAAAATGGCTAATAGAATGTAAATATATTATGTAAACTCCAAATCTTCACTTCTTAGATCCAAGCTCCACGACCTTCAAGATCTAAAAAACGTCACTTCTGGAAGTACTAGGGCTGGCTAGAATTGATGTATACCCCGTTTTGAAATCAGAACAAGAATTTAAATAGTATTTGAATTCAGCCGGAAAAGCGTTGCGTTGGTAGCTTGGACGAGTCACGTCGCGTGAAGTTCGCCCAACTTGTTAGACCTAATATGCGCGAACTCGTCATGTTTTCTCACCAAACGCGTCTCGTTCATCAATTTTCATATTTATTTTTTCTTCAAAACTTGAATCTTTTTCTGCTTTTCCACTTAAACTTCTCGACAATACTCTTTTGCCATTTGATATTCACAAACGCATAAGTTAAGTACCATTTATCCAATTTTTGTGAAATATCAACCGTTAAATACCAAGATATCACGTATAAAATATATAGTAATTAAGCGATATCAAAATACCCCACATCCGAACTTTACTTGTCCCCAAGCAAATTACAAATTATCTAGGCATAGAAAATCAACTTGCAACATCAATCTCTAAAGAAATTATTTGGCTAAGAAACGATTATAAATTTCAATTTGCAATAAAAAAGGGTATAATGACCTCTTAGACCTAACAAAAAAAAAAGATTATAAATTTCAATTTTTAACAAAAAAGGTATAAATTTCAGTCATTATACTTTTTCTTGTTACAGATTGAAATTTATAATTCTTTCTCGGCCAAAAAAATTGGATGTTACCTTTATTGGCAAATTTTGATATTTATTGCCCTATCTCGAATTATATATATATATATGTATATATATATATATACAGGGGAGGGTTCAAACGAGAACTGTTTTTCGTACAAGGACTGCGAGAACCAATCATGGCTGTTCATTTTGGATAATGGAATTCATGAAAGAAGAGCGTGGGGGGATTGAGTGTGGCAGGGTGCATGTAAGGAATTCATGGGTGGGCAATCCAATTGAAGGAGGGGAATTGGACGGCTAAGATTGGTTCTCGCGGTTATATATATATATATATATATATATATATATATATATATATATATGTGTGTGTGTGTGTTTGTGTGTGTGTAGGGGAAGGTTCAAACGAGAACTGTTTTTCGTACGAGAACTGCGAGAACCAGTCTTGGCCGTTCATTTTGGATAATGGAATTCATGGATGAAGAGCGTAGGGGGATTGACTATGGCAGGGTGCATGTAAGGAATTAATGGGTGGGCAAAGGAGGGGGAATTGGACGGCTAAGATTGGTTCTCGCGGTTCTTGTTTGAACTTTTCCCTATATATATATATATATATATATATATATATATTGGTTTTCGCGGTTTAAAAGAGAACTGTTTTTCATACGAGAACCGCGAGAACTAATCTTAGCCGTCCAATTTCCCTCCTTCAATTAGATTGCCCACCCATTAATTCCTTACATGCACACTGCCACACTCAATCCCTCCACGCTCTTCATCCATGAATTCCATTATCCAAAATGAACGGCCAAGATTGGTTCTTGCAATTCTCGTACGAAAAACAGTTATTGTTTGAAACTTCCCCTATATATATATATATATATATATATATATATCTGTGTATTGATTCTTCTTAACTTCTCATCACTCAAATACTAATTCTTTTCATAAATAACCAAACTTTAATTCACGAATTATTTATATTTTCAGCACACGGTTAATTTAGTATATGCTTTTATTCTTTTAATTTTTTAATTCAATGACTTTCGATGGAACCCATGTAGCAAACATTCAACTTAACCGATCCCAAACCAGTTGGTTTTAGGTGGTTCGGTGTAGAACACCAATCAGAGTTTACTAATTCGAGTCCTAAAGGCCACTGAATGACTTATTTTTCTAACAGATTTTTCATTTTTTCATTGTTGGCACTTTTTCCTTATGGCAAAGCATATGATTTATAAAACTGAAAATGCATACTCTGGCTATTTTTGTCAAGATTCAACTACATAACATCAAAGTGGGTATTTTAGAATACCTGCTGATTTTTAGATTCAAAAAGGCTTAACCTTACTAACTTTAAAATAATTCACAAATTAACATTCGGTTACTTTCAAATCAAATTTTTTTGAAAATGGTGAAAATCCATAAATATTATGATATAAAAGCTAAATACAACTTTAACACTTGTTTATAAATCATTTATCATAACATTTTTAACTAGTACTTAATTCTTACCCGAATGATGTCGAAAATTCAAAATTCTAGCCCAGATCACTAATAGTTTACATGATTACGAATAAAGCTCAAATGAAACACAGGAAATCTTTTGGAATCTTCCCACCCCACACTTAAATCATACAATAACCTCATTGTACATAAGAACAAAGCAAAATAAAAATAAATGGTAGAAAAAGATCAAAAACAAACTCCCCTGAGTATATCTCTCGTATGGCGATCGGATTGATAAAAATAATTCCTTAAACTGTCTGCCAGCATAGGCACACACTCCATACAAGTTAAGCATAATATTTTAGTCTTCTAGGCTGTGTAGACACAGTTGGGTATTGGTGGTTCAATGAAAACGCAACGGAAGCATGAAAAGTGAAAAACAATTTTTCAAGAACCATACAATACTCACAAAATGGACCATTACTCTAAATATGTCAAAGCAACATAAAATAATAACAAGTAGAAAGAGATGTACCCTTGAAGCTAGTCTTCTTTCTTGTTTCCGGATTTGTGGCTTGGAAGGATTACACAAACAAGTGTATCTCTATTGCAATCCACACCAAGTGCTCCTTAGCTCCGACTTGCTAGAGTGTTAGTAAGTCTACTAAAACACCACCAAATGGACTAAACACTTAGAACTCACAATGCCTTGTATTTAAAGTGTGTATGAGAGAAAATATGATTTCCAAGTAACAAGTCAAGCCACCATGAATCCTAAGCATCATTAGGTACTTATAGAATCCAAAATGCAGTGCCAAAGTCGTGAACCATGAAAGCTAGATTAGTTACACACTTAACACCCACTTAACTAGCTTTAAAAAGCTAGTTAAAGAGGTTGTTATAGTGGAGGCACGAACAGTCCTTTGACCGACCACGAGCATGCCAACCCAAACCGGCCCGCCCAAGTCGCGCCTGACTTGCACTCGTGCCTGGCCTCTGGGCATGGCCGTGTCTCAGCCCCCCATAACCATTTTCTGGTTTTGTCTCTCTTTTGACCAGTTGTGATACCGGAACCAATACTTGGCGTGTGACCCAATAGGCCCTTGCTTCATCGGCAATGTCACCAACTCATATGTATTAGCGGGCATAATCCAATAGACACTTGAGGCTTGATCTAGAGGAAATGTAATGTTATATTGATGAGTGAACCTATACATAAAATTTTAAAAAAACACATAAACAAAAACAAACACGAAATGAACAGAACAAAGGAACGAACAGAAACAACCTAACTCACTTTCGTAGCAATTACGGTTTCATTTAGCGTATGTGACAAGCCTTTAAACCCCTCGGTAGCCCAAGTGGGCGAGTTATAGTCTCGTGAGGATTTCTAGGAAACACACCTACAAAGTTGAACAGAAAGGAAATGAATTACAAAAATAAAGAAGAAAGGAAAACCCTAACCTAAACACGGGTTGCCTCCCGAGAATCATCTGTTTCTGTCCGAGTCTCTAGCTTGACTCCGGATTTATTTATTGTGAATTTGAACGAACGACCCCACACTTGAAATCAAGTGCTGGTGGTAATATTTATACATACTGAGCTAAGTATATTTGTTACCAATTCGGAATGTTGCTGCTAGTGCCGTGTCCCACTCAACCTTTTTTATTTCCACAATCATCTCTCATGCGTTATGCATTTTGAATCCTCCCATGATTGCGAACTCGATTGTGATTCAAGCAAAGACTCCAACCGGCTCCCGATGCTGTCTAAGTTATTGTCGTCCTAATTCTTCTCCCGATACGAAGGACCCCAAAGGCTTCTTGGTGTCGGTGGGATTACATATTTTGACTCCAACTCCTCACTTGATTCCGTGGTTACCTCGTTTTATAGTCTTGGAGTTTCTTCCTCGAAAATTAAAAATTTCAGATAGTCCAAGATTTCAGCTAAGCAATTCTCCACATCTTCTCTCTCAAGAAGGGAGGGTCCCCATACAGGTTTTGGTTCTAAACCTAACATGGGTGTTGGTTGGACGAGGTTCGATGGTTAATCCCAGAATGAATACACAACAACAAATGTTTGTAGAAGGGGGAGGTGGGTTGAATACAAACTCTAGCTTTTTAAATTAAAGACACATGATTATACTTGTATATAATTCTTATTGATTATAAATCAAGAATTACATGTACTAGAAGCAAAAATTCTAAGTACAATAAAAGGTGGAAACTAATTTGTCTAACACATATCTCTAAAAACTAGTTCTTGTTTAAAAGCTTGAACTTGCTTGAAAAAACTTTTCTTAAAGAACTGTGTAGATCTCAACTTATGAGATTGTTGTATTTTCATGTCCAACATGCATCTCTATTTATACATGAGGCTTTGTAGGGACAGAGTGAATAATAATATTATAAAGATAGTGGGCGAAAAGTAATATTACTTTCACACAAGTGGTTGCGTAAAGTAAATATATTTTTCTAACAGTGATAACCCACTAGCAATAAATAGTATTATCTACCTTAACTTTTTCCGTGTAGCTTTGGATTTCCTTTTGATAATCGTATTTTAATCATTGAAGCTTCTGTTAACTTGACTAGAGCAAAGATGTAGTTGCCTGACATACTTTAGCTTTCGACAGATCTTTTAGAACTTTCTTCGAAGATATCTTTATCCTTTTCTAGAGGACAGAGATCTATCCTTTTTGTCTTGAACTTGATCTAGAAAGCGCTTTAACTTTTACAAAGAAAGATCTAAATGCATAATAGAACAACACATGTTCTGCCTTTGACTTAAGAATAAATACAAAGTAAACAGTGAGCTGATATTACATTTTGCATGACTCAGCTGACAAAATGTACTATGCTACAAGATAAGATTGCTCAACCTAAGGGATGATGATCAAATTATCAAAAGAAGGACTCAGTTGATAACAAATGCTCTGCTAACCAATTGTTAGACTTAGGAGAAGTGTAAGATAATCAACCTAGATGATAAGTTGATCAAAGATGCTTAGCTGATCATTCAGAGTGATAAGCTTATTGAAAACAAAGACTTGTGTTTGTAAGATTTACTTAACTGATGTGAGTTTGCCTCAGCTGATCAATTGGTCACCTCAGCTGATCAAAGTAATCGCTCAGTTGAAAAAATTAATCCCTTAGCGGATGGTTGTAGGCGCTAATGTTGCTCAGCTGATAGTTGTAATTCCTCAACTGATGGTCTTCTACACTTGATCTTTTCTTCTCAGCTGTCCTCGGTTGATGTTCTTCGGCTGATACTTTAGTACTTAGTTGATCCTCAACTGATACATCATACTTAGAGATTTCTTCTAGTCAGATTCAAACAACACATTGTTTTAAACAATCTAAGTCATATTGAATGTATGGTTTGGTTATCAATAAATCCTACGTATTTCAATAGACATATTTGATTATTTGGGTGAAGTGATTATCTCCCCCTATTTGATGATAACAAAATCTTTTTTATTTTGAAGAATCAGTTTGACTTCGAATAGGTTAAAGATAAATACTTATAAGTGCTTTTGGTTACGTAGCTATCTGTTTTTGGTAACTCTTTTATTTGAATCTTGTTTTGTTTTTGATTTTTTTCTGATGTTCCCTTTTGTTCTATTTTTGGGGAATCTTTTTTATGTTGTACCATTTTATTCTATTTTTGTGGTATCTTTTCATGCTTTTCCTGCTTTTAGGATTTTTGTTTTTTTATTTTTATGATTTTTTTAAATTTTTTTTTGACACTACATTAGCTATTACTAAAATTCACTTATACTTGCATTTTGTTAAGTAGTTCATGATCAGAGGATTGAGTTATATAACAAACCAAAGATATACAAGAGTTTATACAGCAAAGCAACAAGAACTGAGCAAAGCTAATCTATCAAAGTAGAAGCAAAGTAAACAAATCAAAATATTTACAAAAGAAATACATATTTATAGAATGATAACAAGATAAGTTGCAAGGGAACATATTGTTGAGGCTAGTCTTCAATCTTCCCACCAATTTTCCTCTTTAACTTCTTGGGAAGGCTTCATCAAGTGGATCACCAACAGCTAGTGATGTGCATTTTGCTTCCACTAAGGCTTCAAATTGTGAATATCCCGTTCTACCTCTTGTGATGATCTTATCTAGAAATAGGAAGTTTTTGTTGGCCTTATGAATCTTAGACTGCCTGAAGAAGCGCCATCCACCACTTCTGTCATGGAAGAAGATTCCTTCCACAGGTTCAGATATGAACTTGTAAAGTTTTGGATTTATGTTTAGTGGGATGGATGTATCCAAATTTCCAAAGTCAATGAAGTACTCATGATTAGGGTGGAATTCTCTATGCTCAAACGGGACAAATGGCTTAGAGCCTTTCTTGTGACGTGTCCCCACTTGATAAACATGGTGATAGTAATCATTCTTAGTAAATGCACATTGAGACACTACAAGAGAAATCCAGGCTTGCACCTTTAGGATGAATTGAGCTTTAAGCTTGCTTTTGGACTTGTACAGCAGATAAAGAATTTCAATCAACTCAGTGAAAACATAGATTTGGCATTTTGTGTAGGTCACTGTTTCACAGCTATTGAAGCTATTCTTCCTTCTGATCTTCAAGTAAGGATCATCATCACCCTTGTGTACTATCACTCTTAGAGATAGAAGTTGGCTCACACCTTCTTTTAATTATGTCCAGGTTCTCCTTGAACTTTCTTTTTCTATCATCACTTAAATTGTATGGAACAGAAAGATCAGCACTTAGAAGAGTATGAAGAGCTTCATTGTGTGATCTGGCTTTGAGCAGTTTTGCATGGGCTTTCTCCTTTGCCACTTATACTTTGGTAGCAACTATAGTAGATTACATCTCTTATTCTTGTACAAAAGCTAGCTCCTTGGCTTGGAAGACTTCCTTAATAGGAACACCCAAGGCTTGAGCCATTTGGTTGATCTCTCTTTCCTCTTGGTATTTTCTTTTCAACTCTTTCTTTCTGTTTTCCTTATCTTAAAATTGCTCTGAAGTCATAACTCTCTTGCCATTATCTTTTGGAGCAGAGGTTGAAGGAGTTTGGACTTGATGGGATGCTTTGACAGATGGAGCAGGGGTTGTGCTTGTAGCTTGTATTTTTCTTCTGAGGAGATCAGAGATAGGAAGTTCTTCATCCTCATCATCAAAATCTTGAATGGATGTCAATGTGTGGAGAGCAGCTTTCAGCAACACTTTTTCTTTTTGGCATCTACCTTTTAGCCATAGTCTTTCTTCTTTTCGTTGGCCTTTGCTCCCCCTCAGCTATTGATTTCTCCTTTTCATCTTCGTTAGGAGGAGTTGTTGCCGTTTGTTGTGTTGCTGCTTCCTTTCTTTTAAGATTTCAAAAGATTCCATGTAGGCGGCATTCATATCAGCATCATCATAAGTTACAGGATCATTCTCCATGAGTTGAGATTCATTTGAACTCTCCCCCCTTTTGGCATCTTCAAAAGAAGGAGTGGAGTCACCTAAGGGATTAGAGGGTTTGCTAGGGGCTGTAGTGGTAGAGGTTGTGCTAGTTTTAAGTGTGGGAGTAGGGGTAGAGATTGGTATAGACGTTTAAGGGCTAGGGGCTGAAGTGGTTTGTTGAAGGTAGGTCTGTGAGGTTGGTTATATGGGTTGCAACACCGTGCTTTTAAGAGCCAGATTTTTTTTAAACACAATTTCAAGTTTCCAAACCGCATGGGTTTGTGTGTAATCAAAACATTTTGTTGGGAAATTTGCTAAGTGATTGAATCTGTTGGACATGCAAAGGTAAAACTGTTAGTATGTTTGTGAAGAAACAGTTGAAAGCTGTTAGTGTGATTTGTGAAAACAATTGTAACTAACATTTGTGATGAATGTTGCAACTGTTAGTACAAAGAGCTTGGAACTGTTAGAATGATTATGTCAACTGTTGAAAGGCATGAAAAAGAAGACTGTTAGAAGAGTCACATTTAACAAACAGTTTCTGTTGAGTTATTTTTGGAAGTTGCGAAGATCAAGAGTTTATTAATACTTCATTTAGAATATTTTGTTAATATCGATAGTTTTGTAATTCAACTCTATAAGAGTTTGCACTCGTTCGTATTGTTTATTCTTTTCTGAAAGTGTATTAGCCTCCAAGTTTCTCTGAAACCTAAGCACAAAGTGTGTTCTTCGTCTAACAAAAGAGTTAGATTGGAAGTGTAGGTGAATACTGTAATCATCTTTGATTATTAATAAACATCTTGTGTTTTCAAAGTATTTCATTGAATTGATTGAACTGTTCTTATGATTAAAACCTTTATTGATCAATTAAGTGTGATTCCGCAACTTCTTAATTGATTGTGATCAAACTCAAAGACTGTCTTTTATATTACTCTGATTTATATTCAAAAGATAATTTTTGTTATTGATTTTGGTTATATTCGATCCTGACAAGTGGTATCAGAGCCTTAACATTAAGGTTCCTTTGATCACCAGTTGAAAGTTTTACACAGATCTGTTGTGTTTGAGTTTTAAAGTCTTTCTAAAGTTCTATTGTGAGTTTTCAATCACTTTCTTGCAATAGAGTCTGGTGGATATTCTGATAACACTGGATCTGGGTCAAACATTCGTGTTCCCATGCTCAAACCAACTGATTTTGAGATGTGGAAACTGAGAATCAAGCAGCATGTTCAATTAATGGACTATGCTGTTTGGGAAATCATTGAGAATGAATCCACAACTCCAACTGGAAAACCAAGGAAGAAACCACCACCAAAAACAGATGTTGAAAGAAAAGAGAGGATGCTTGAGATGAAAGCTCTCAGCATTCTTCAGATTGCTATTCCAAATGAGTATCAACATCAGTTCAAGAAGTTTGAGGGTGCTTATGAATTATGGAATGCTTTAGAGAAAAGGTTTGCGGGGAATGCAAGTTCCAAAAGAAATCAAAGGGATCTTCTAAAACAAGCTTATGAGAACTTTTCTAGTGGAAAGAATGAAAGCATCACTCAGATTTTTGATAGGTTCTATAAGCTGGTGAGTCAACTTGAGAGTGCAAAAGTTAGAATAGAGCAAGATGAGATCAATAGATAGTTTCTTAGGTCCTTAGGTGATGAATGGACAGTTTATGCTGCACAATGGAGAACTAAGGATTCTCTGGAAGATATAGAACTAGATGATCTATACAACAGTTTGATTGTGTTTGAAGAATTGAGGGTAAAAGGAAGTCTATGACCCTAGCCACAATGCTGCTCTTCTTTCATCCTCAAGTATGGATTAAAATATTCCTTTAACTAATTCAGTTGATGGTTGTGTAGGTACTGTTACTAGAGTAGATGTGAATACTTCTGATGCAGTGCTTGAAGCACTCCTTGCTAGTCATGCACATTCAACTCTTACAAATGAGGATCTTGAACAAGTGCATCCAGATGATCTTGAGGAGATGGATCTCAAGTGGCAGATGGCTATGCTAACTGTGAGAGCAAAAAGATTCATCAAAAGAACAGGAAGGCAAAACATGAACTTCAGGGCTGATGGTCAGGCTAGATTTGATAAATCCAAAGTAAGATGTTTCAAATGTCAACAGCCTGGTCACTTTGCCAGGGAATGCAGATCTGGTGGACAAAGCCAGCATCAAGCTCAAAATTCAAGTTCCACCTCATCAGCATTGGTCTCACAAGAAGGTCATGGGTTTGATTGGAGTGATCAAGCAGAGCAAGCCACTCACAACAAAGCATTGATGGTATTGACTGACTCCTCCATCAACATGGATTCATCTGAAACAAAAGACATTCAGGTATCTTCTAAACTATGTCCTGGTGAATGTAGAGCTATATTTAAACGGTTTAGAGAGCATAACAAAAAGGTTTGTGCTGCTCTGTGCAAAATGGAAGAAAGAAGGTATGAAACCAGTGCTGTTATTGAATGCTTTGAAAAGAAAACCAAAGATTATCAGGCTAATGAACTACAAATGGATTATGATAGAAAGTATCATAAGTGGGAGAAGGAGCAACTTCAAGAAGAGATTGATAGTCTTAAGGAGAAGTTAAGTGAAAAAGAGAGCAAGGTAGATGAGTTAACCAAGAAATTGGCTGGTGTGGATATGGATTTAAGCATGTTCAAAGCTTCAACTCTTAAGCTTGAAACTGTGTTGAAATCACAGATCACAAACAAGGTAAAAACAGACATAGGCTATAAACAGACACCACCTCCATACAATCATAACTATATAACTCCCATGTCTGATGTAGCTGAAAGGTATGTAAATGAACCATTAAAAGAAGAGTTGAGGTCAGCTGATCCACAGCTTGAAAGTGAAGATGAGGAAGTTGTGTATGAGGTGATTGATAAGAAGAAGGAAGGATTTGTGAAGAAAGAAGAAGATATTCCAATTGAAAATCACATCTGTTGTGAACCTACAACACCTAAATCTTCTGCACAACATGTGATGTTTGTAAAAGCATCATCTAAACCCTCCCCCAGTGAACCAAAACCCTTCAAATATGTTAACAGTTCCACTACTGTTGAAAACAGTCCCAACCTTTACACTAACAGTCCCAAATAGAACCCAAACAGTTTTAACCCAAAAACCTCAACTGTTAGTGTTAAGATCAAAGGAAAGGAGAAGGTTGGTGAAGTTGGAGTTGCAAGGCATAAGAAGGAAGCTTCAAAAACACAATCCAAATCCAAACATGTGAAGGGACATACTGAAGTACATGTTTGCACATGCAAACAGCATGGTGTGCAAAAGTTTCCTTCTTCAGCACCAGTGAGGGGTAATCAAAGAAATAGAAACCAGTTATGGGCACAAAGAAATGGGTTGCCTATAGTCAAAACCAAAAAGTGTTACATTTGTGGGAAAGCAAATCACTTGGCTCACAACTGTTATCATAACCCACAGTTCTATAGAACCAGAAACCAAGTACCAGAAAACAGTCTAACAGTTCTCCAACTGTTAAGCCAAAACAGTCTAACAGTTTTTCAAATGTTAAGCTAAAATCAAAGGATGTATGTCTAGCTTGGGTAAAATTGCAGAAACAAATAGTTTCTGAAGAGGCTAAAACTGATAATCCACCTGAAAGTCTAATCAAGCCACATGTTAATCACAACAGTTGGAAACCACATGTTCTCACTAAATACTCTTCAAACAGAATAGAGAAATATAACTGGAATGAAATTAAGAAAACTCAATCTGTGGTTAAGTATTATGACTTGAATGGTGTACCCAAGACCTGCATGGCTTGGGTACTTCCTGCTACTAACTGCTTCTATTTTGTGCAGAGCATTCATAGG
This sequence comes from Dittrichia graveolens, assembly GCA_038502395.1. Lineage (NCBI taxonomy): Eukaryota > Viridiplantae > Streptophyta > Magnoliopsida > Asterales > Asteraceae > Dittrichia > Dittrichia graveolens. Next base: position 31,620,497 of record JARJIL010000009.1, read on the forward strand.
GCCGATCAAGGAGCTATCTGGCATGTGGATAGTGGATGCTCAAGGCACATGACTAGAAATCCACACTGCTTGAAGGATTTCAAAAGAATCAATAGAGGATACGTAGCATTTGGAGGAAACCCAAAGGGAGGAAAAATCACAGGTAAAGGAGCTGTTGAGGCAGGTACCCTTACTTTTAATGATGATTTATTTGTTGAACAACTCAAGTACAATCTGTTGAGTGTGTCTCAAATCTGTGACATTGGGAACAAAGTCTTGTTTACAGATACTGAGTGCATTATTCTTTCAAAAGTCTTTAAGTTAACTGAAAAGGATATTCTTTTAAGAACACCAAGAAAGGATAATGTATACTGTTTGGATACACAAAAGTTACTCAGCAGAATGTTTTAAGTTGTTTACTCTCAAAGGCATCTCATGATGAGTCTGCCATTTGGCATAGAAGGATGTGTCACATGAACTTTAAAACCATAAATTTGTTAGCTAAAAATAGTTTGGTAAGAGGTTTACCCCAAAGGAGTTCTCATGTGATGATCATTGTATTGCTTGTCTCAAAGGCAAGCAACACAAAACTTCTTTTAAGTCCAAAGAAGTTTCTTCCATCTCTGTACCTTTACAATTATTGCATATGGATCTCTTTGGTCCTACATCTGTGATTAGTATAGGGAAGAAATCTTATTGTTTAGTCATAGTTAATGATTTCACCAGATTCAATTGGGTTCAATTTCTTAGATCTAAGGATGAAACTGCTGAGTTAGTTAAATCTCTTATTATTAGAATTGAAAATCAATCTTATTTGATGGTGAAAGTCATTAGATCTGACAATGGTTCTGAGTTCAAGAACTATGAGCTAAACATTTTTTGTGAGGAAAAAGTGATTGAAAGACAGTATAGTGCTCCTAGGACTCCACAACAGAATGGTGCGGCTAAGAGAAGGAATAGGACTTTGATAGAGGCTGTTAGATCAATGCTAGCTGATTCTAGGCTCCCAAGGACATTCGGGCAGAAGCTGTGAACACTGCTTGCTATGTTCAGAATAGAGTACAAGTTGTCAAGTCCAAAGGGAAAACTCCTTATGAGTTGTTTCTTAAAAGAAAGCCATTGACCGACAATTCAAACAGTTTTGAAACTGTTAGCTCAAGACCAACAACTGTTGGTGAAAAAAAAGTGTCTGAAGACTTTATAGTGATTCCCTTGACTCAAAGTAGTTCTTCCAATGCTGTTGGTCTAATGAATGATGATGCTGATCCTTCAAAGGACATGGAATCTCATGTTCCTCCCCAACACCATCCATCTGAACATCAAACTTCCAGATCAAGTATGTAACTCTTCTGGGAATGACAGGGACTCTGAGCTTGATATGTCAAATTTGGGGAATGTAATTCCTGAAGGAAACATTCCTACATCAAGAGTTCACAAGAACCATCCCATAAGGCAGATTATAGGTGATCCTTCCACTCCCATTAGAACAAGAGCTATGCTGCAGAAGGAAAATAGTGGTGTGAATCTTGAACAGTTTGATGTCAATGCCTGCTTTGTATCTCAAATAGAACTAAAGAAAGCAATAGAGGCATTAAAAGACCCTTCATGGGTAAAAGCAATGTAAGAGGAACTTTTACAGTTCAAAATTTAGCAAGTGTGGAAGTTGGTAGAACTTCCAAGAGGCAAAAGAGCAATTGGCACCAAGTGGGTGTTGAGAAATAAGAAGGATGAAAGAGGAATAGTCATCAAGAATAAGGCTAGGCTTGTTGCACAGGGTTATACTCAAGAAAAGGGTATAGATTATGATGATGTCTTTGCACCAGTTGCAAGAATAGAAGCAATTAGATTGTTCCTTGCTTTTGCAAGCTTCAAAGCGTTTAACATATACCAAATGGATGTTAAATCCGCTTTTCTCTATGGAACTATTGATGAGGAGGTATATGTGTGTCAACCACCTGGTTTTGAAGACTCAAAATATCCTGATAGGGTATATAGGTTGGATAAAGTCTTATATGGTTTACATCAGGCTCCTAGAGCTTGGTATGAGACATTGTCATCTCATTTGATTTAAAATGGATTTAAAAGAGGCACTATTGATAAGACACTGTTCACAAAGATTGTTAAAACATAGATTTTGCTTGTACAAATCTATGTTGATGATATAATCTTTGGATCCACTAATGAAAATCTTTGCAAGGAGTTTGAAGCCATCATGCATAAGAGATTTCAGATGAGTTCCATGGGAGAACTTACATTTTTCTTAGGATTACAGGTGAAGCAGAAGCCATCCGGTATCTTACATAGTCAGTCAAAGTATGTCAAAGATATATTGGACAAGTTTGGCTATCAAGATGTGAAGCTGGCAGGTACTCCAATGGAAACACACAAACAGTTGGGAGTAGATCCTGGGGGAGGATGTAGACATACACTTGTATAGGTCTATGATAGGCTCATTAATGTACTTAACTGCTTCTAGACCAGATATAATGTTTGTTGTGTGTGTTTATGCCAGGTTTCAATGCAATCCTAAGATGTCACATCTATTTGCTATGAAGAGGATCATTAGGTACCTCAAAGGCCAACAAAAACTGGGTCTTTGGTATCTTAAGGATTCACCATTTGATTTGGTGGCATACTCTGATAGTAACTATGGTAGAGCTAATGTGGATAGAAAATCAACTTCTGGAGGATGTCAATTCTTTGGCTCAAGGTTGGTATCTTGGCAGTGCAAGAAACAAACAACAGTTTCAACTTCCACAGCTGAGGCTGAATATATTGCTGCATGAAGTTGCTGTTCACAAGTATTGTGGATCCAGAATCAGCTTCTAGATTATGGTATGACTTTCTTGAATACTCCTATTTATGTTGATAACACAAGTGCCATCAGCATTGTTAACAATCCTGTGAAGCATTCAAAAACAAAGCACATAGAGATCAGGTTTCACTTCATCAGAGATTGCAATGAGAAAAAGTTAATCCAAGTTATGAAAGTTCATACTGATGATCAGTTAGCTGATCTGCTCACTAAAGCATTTGATGTGAGCAGGTTTAACTTTCTGATCTCAAATATTGGAATGATTAACTTACAATAATGGTTTGTTAGCTTATATTTATGTGTTTTTGGGGTTTCATACTAACAGTTTCAAACTGTTAGTCTTAAGTCTAACAACTGTTTATGTAAGTGTTCAGGGATCTTCAGTGCAGATTGAAACTAACAGTTCTCAACTGTTAGTACATAGGCGCCACAACTGTTAGGCAAGCTGCCTAATCATTTAAGGGGGAGTGTTATAGTTGAAGTTCATTAACCAAACAGTTTTCAACTGTTAGTTCTAAATCTTCCTTCAACTGTTAGTCAAGGGTATTTCAGTCTTTGTAGATATTCTGAGGCGTTTTGAATTGCATTTAATTTGCATTACATATATAAGCCATTCCCTCCTCGCAGTTTACATTACGATTACCAAACTTCAATCGAACACTAAACCCTAGACTTGCTCTTCGAAATCGCCATGGCTCCTCTTTCGTTTGTCAAGGAACACAACATGCTAGCCTTCCTTGCTAAACCTGCTGAGTTGCATGTCTTCCATGACAGGATCGACTACCTTACACTGTCAAACCTCAACACTGCTCTCACAATCAATCTACCCATCTACACTTCCCATCTCGATCAATTCTGGAAAAGCGCTACACTCAATGAAGTAGATGGAGTGCAATGGATCACATCAAATGTTGATAATCATGATGTTTCACTCTCTGAGAATACCATTCGAGAACACCTTCACCTTGATGATCTAGAGGGTGAGTATTCTAATTCGGTCTCATTGGAATTCTTGCACGATGAGCTGGTTAAGCTGGGGTATGAGGGCCCTAGGGGAAAGGGTACCTTTTACAAAGGGAAATTTTGTGCCCACTGGAAATTTTTGATTCATACTTTACAACAATGTATCAGCCCTAAAAGAACTGGATGGAATGAGTTTGGAAGTAAAATTGCTTTGGCCTTAATCTGTTTGGCCAACAATCGGTGCTTCAACTTTTCTAAATTAATATTTAATGGGATGGTAAAACATCTCGGGACCAAATATGGTCTCTTTTTGATGTATCCCAGATTTGTGCAAACTTGTTTAAACTCTTTATTGCCAAATCTTCAAACTCACAAGAGGGTCCTGATTCCCTCTGCTCATCTGGCCTCCACATTGAGCAAACTGTTGATCAATGGCAACAATTTTTCTGGTGCCATCACTCCACCACTCTCTGTAATGGTGGAGTTTCTTTCAAGAAATAGAGCTGCTAGAGTTGAGCATGAAGCCCAAATTATTGCTACACCACCAACTCTAGAACCCACAGCTCATGATACTCAAATATACCCCTCTGCTACCATTCTTCAAGCTACAACACAAGCCCTCTCTCTTATAACATTCAAAAACAGGAAGAGAACTGTTGGTGCTCCTTCCACCACAGTCCCAATCACCTAAACTGTAAGCCTTGCACAGGTGCATTCAGCTGTGCAGAATAACCATTGGGAACCCACAGTGCTGTCTCCCAAGCACACTGAGGAGGTGATCACTCCAAGGGAGAGTGATCATGTGGTTCTTGAGGCTGACACTACTGATTCATCCGCAAGGGGTAAGCAGGGCAGTGTCAACATAAGAAAGACCTCAACCACGGCAACAGAGGCTGGTCAAACAGTTTTTGGAAATTCCCAGTACCAAGAACAAAGGGGTACTGGTGAGGGAACTTCTAGGAGGGACCCACCAGTTCTATCTGCCAATGATATGTTTGAGGTGGCAACACTTGCTGACATTGAGGCAAGTATGAAACAAAAGGCATTGACGAATTCAGACCTTGTATCATTTCTTGCTGCCTTTCTCTATCTTAAAAAGAGGAACACCCTACAAGCTAAGCTTCTTGCCAAGCACAATGAGCTTATTATCAAGCAATACAAACAAATCAAAGTCTTGTCATCTACTCTAAAGAAGGCTACAGATGTTCTTCAAGCCCATGATTAAATGCTTAAACAGTTTCATGCTACTCCTCCTTAAACAGTTCCAATCAAAAAGGGGGAGAAGCCAATCATAAAGGAACATGTGAAAAATGTGCAAAGTAAACAAACAGTTGTGCAATCCACACAAACAGCTGCACCAGACACTCTAACAGTTGCAACTCCACAAACAACAGTTGCTCCAGATCAACTACAAATAACTGCAAGTGCTCAATTAGATGAAGATAAATTGTCTGCAGTTGATAGAGTGTTGATAAATAGAATGATCATGTCTGGAGATTATCCAACAACAGATGTATTCAAATCATGGTCCAAAGCTAAACAAGATCATTTGATTGTAGTTGGTGCTCAAACACTTAATATCAGCACATTCAAAATGGCTCAGAAGATTGATGATGGATGGCTTGAAAGTAAAGTATCAAATCTAGACCCAATTGCACCAAAGCCAGGGTTCAAAGGCATTGCTATTGTAGAAGAAAAGAAGGATGAAAAGATGCCTCGTGTGCAAGGTAAGGGAAAGGAGATTGTGGTTAATATTCCGAAGCTCAAAATTTCAAAAGAACATCAAGAAGAACATGATCATGAGCTAGCGCAAAGGCTGAATGCTGAGATTGAGAAACAAGAAGAAAGAGATCTAGAACTGGCTCAAAAGATGGCAGCTGAGATTACAAAGGAAATAGATGAAGAGGAAAGAGGAAAGAAGGTGGACAAGGGAGTGAAGAGAAAAAGGGTTGAAAAGAAAAAGACTACAGTTATGACTCAACAGTGTCAAACAACTCAAAAACCATCAGAAAAGGCTAAAGCTAGTATGGTTCAAACCATCTTACAAGACAGACTCAGAGTGGAGGTTGAAAATAAATTGGAAAAGATTGTGAAAGTTCAACTAGGTCAAAAATCCCACATCACTGAGTGGAGATTTGAAATGTTAAGAATTGAAACAGGAAAGCAATGGGTGACAATTTTGAGAGAACATGAACCAATTGAAAGCTATGCTAGTTTCTTACAATTAATGGAGAGTGTGACAAGAAGAGATGTGCAAGAAATGTAAGAATATGGTTTAAGTCACTATGGAGAAGCTGATGGGATTGAGATCAGAGTGCTTATGAGGCATTTAACAAGTATATGTGATCCTCTGAAAGTAATGCCGATGCTGATAGCTGATGAAGCATTCCCAATAAGTACTGTTAAGGTGTATGCTAAGTCAAAGACTTATCACATAGTAATGGGAAATGCGATTACTCAATGGTTTGACATTGAATTTATAGAGCACAACAAAACAAAGCTCTCATATTTGTTGAAAGCAAAGTTCTATGACCCTGCTAAAGTTAAAGAAGATCTTCTTCAGAGGCTAAAAGAAAGGCTGGAATTTTTACAGTCAAAGAAATTGTAATCTTCTTTTTTTATGTTTTGATTGAAACAGTTTGACATTGCATACTTCATGTTTTCTTTACTTATGTTAATTTTTCTGTGGTTGAACCCTATAAAACAACTTAAATGTATTGTTCAATACTTTAAGTTAGAGGGAGATTGTTGGGAAATTTGCTAAGTGATTGAAACTGTTGGACATGCAAAGGTAAAACTATTAGTATGTTTGTGAAGAAACAGTTGAAAGCTGTTAGTGTGATTTGTGAAAACAGTTGTAACTAACAGTTGTGATGAATGTTGCAACTGTTAGTACAAAGAGCTTGGAACTATTAGAATGATTATGTCAACTGTTGAAAGGCATGAAAAAGAAGACTGTTAGAAGAGTCACATTTAACAAACAGTTTCTGTTGAGTTATTTTTGGAAGTTGCTATCTTTGTGGATTTGAAGGATATCTTACCAAGTTGGAAGACTATCAAGATTATCTCGCAAGATAGAAGATTAAACACCTGTCAACTATTCAAGGAAGATCAAGAGTTTATTAATACTTCATTTAGAATATTTTGTTAATATCGATAGTTTTGTAATTCAACTCTATAAGAGTTTGCACTCGTTTGTATTGTTTATTGTTTTCTGAAAGTGTATTAGCCTCCAAGTTTCTCAGAAACCTAAGAACAAAGTGTGTTCTTCGTCTAACAAAAGAGTTAGACTGGAAGTGTAGGTGAATACTGTAATCATCTTTGATTATTAATAAACATCTTGTGTTTTCAAATTATTTCATTGAATTGATTGAACTGTTCTTGTGATTAAAACCTTTATTGATCAATTAAGTGTGATTCCGCAACTTCTTAATTGATTGTGATCAAACTCAAAGACTGTCTTTTATATTACTCTGATTTATATTCAAAAGATAATTCTTGTTATTGATTTTGGTTATATTCGATCCTGACAAGTGGTATCAGAGCCTTAACATTAAGGTTCCTTTGATCACCAGTTGAAAGTTTTACACAGATCTGATGTGTTTGAGTTTTAAAGTCTTTCTAAAGTTCTATTGTGAGTTTTCAATCACTTTCTTGCAATGGAGTCTGGTGGATCTTCTGATAACACTAGATCTGGGTCAAACATTCGTGTTCCCATGCTCAAACCAACTGATTTTGAGATGTGGAAACTGAGAATCAAGCAGCATGTTCAATTAATGGACTATGCTGTTTGGGAAATCATTGAGAATGAATCCACAACTCCAACTGGAAAACCAAGGAAGAAACCACCACCAAAAACAGATGTTGAATGAAAAGAGAGGATGCTTGAGATGAAAGCTCTCAGCATTCTTCAGATTGCTATTCCAAATGAGTATCAACATCAGTTCAAGAAGTTTGAGGGTGCTTATGAATTATGGAATGCTTTAGAGAAAAGGTTTGCGGGGAATGCAAGTTCCAAAAGAAATCAAAGGGATCTTCTAAAACAAGCTTATGAGAACTTTTCTAGTGGAAAGAATGAAAGCATCACTCAGATTTTTGATAGGTTCTATAAGCTGGTGAGTCAACTTGAGAGTGCAAAAGTTAGAATAGAGCAAGATGAGATCAATAGATAGTTTCTCAGGTCCTTAGGTGATGAATGGACAGTTTATGCTGCACAATGGAGAACTAAGGATTCTCTGGAAGATATAGAACTAGATGATCTATACAACAGTTTGATTGTGTTTGAAGAATTGAGGGTAAAAGGAAGTCTATGACCCCTAGCCACAATGCTGCTCTTCTTTCATCCTCAAGTATGGACTCAAATATTCCTTTAACTAATTCAGTTGATGGTTGTGTAGGTACTGTTACTAGAGTAGATGTGAATACTTCTGATGCAGTGCTTGAAGCACTCGTTGCTAGTCATGCACATTCAACTCTTACAAATGAGGATCTTGAACAAGTGCATCCAGATGATCCTGAGGAGATGGATCCCAAGTGGCAGATGGCTATGCTAACTGTGAGAGCAAAAAGATTCATCAAAAGAACTGGAAGGCAAAACATGAACTTCAGGGCTGATGGTCAGGCTAGATTTGATAAATCCAAAGTAAGATGTTTCAAATGTCAACAACCTGGTCACTTTGCCAGGGAATGTAGATCTAGTGGACAAGGCCAGCATCAAGCTCAAAATTCAAGTTCCACCTCATCAGCATTGGTCTCACAAGAAGGTCATGGGTTTGATTGGAGTGATCAAGCAGAGCAAGCCACTCACAACAAAGCATTGATGGTATTGACTGACTCCTCCATCAACATGGATTCATCTGAAACAAAAGACATTCAGGTATCTTCTAAACTATGTCCTGGTGAATGTAGAGCTATAGTTAAACGGTTTAGAGAGCACAACAAAAAGGTTTGTGCTGCTCTGAGCAAAATGGAAGAAAGAAGGTATGAAACCAGTGCTGTTATTGAATGCTTTGAAAAGAAAACCAAAGATTATCAGGCTAATGAACTACAAATGGATTATGATAGAAAGTATCATAAGTGGGAGAAGGAGCAACTTCAAGAAGAGATTGATAGTCTTAAGGAGAAGTTAAGTGAAAAAGAGAGCAAGGTAGATGAGTTAACCAAGAAATTGGATGGTGTGGATATGGATTTAAGCATGTTCAAAGCTTCAACTCTTAAGCTTGAAACTGTGTTGAAATGACAGATCACAAACAAGGTAAAAACAGACATAGGCTATAAACAGACACAACCTCCATACAATCATAACTATATAACTCCCATGTCTGATGTAGCTGAAAGGTATGTAAATGAACCATTAAAAGAAGAGTTGAAGTCAGCTGATCCACAGCTTGAAAGTGAAGATGAGGAAGTTGTGTATGAGGTGATTGATAAGAAGAAGGAAGGATTTGTGAAGAAAGAAGAAGATATTCCAATTGAAAATCACATCTGTTGTGAACCTACAACACCTAAATCTTCTGCACAACATGTGATGTTTGTAAAAGCATCATCTGAACCCTCCCCCAGTGAACCAAAACCCTTCAAATATGTTAACAGTTCCACTACTGTTGAAAACAGTCCCAACCTTTACACTAACAGTCCCAAATAGAACCCAAACAGTTTTAACCCAAAAACCTCAACTGTTAGTGTTAAGATCAAAGGAAAGGAGAAGGTTGGTGAAGTTGGAGTTGCAAGGCATAAGAAGGAAGCTTCAAAAACACAATCCAAATCCAAACATGTGAAGGGACATACTGAAGTACATGTTTGCACATGCAAACAGCATGGTGTGCAAAAGTTTCCTTCTTCAGCACCACTGAGGGGTAATCAAAGAAATAGAAACCAGTTATGGGCACAAAGAAATGGGTTGCCTATAGTCAAAACCAAAAAGTGTTACATTTGTGGGAAAGCAAATCACTTGGCTCACAACTGTTATCATAACCCACAGTTCTATAGAACCAGAAACCAAGTACCAGAAAACAGTCTAACAGTTCTCCAACTGTTAAGCCGAAACAGTCTAACAGTTTTTCAAATGTTAAGCTAAAATCAAAGGATGTATGTCTAGCTTGGGTAAAATTGCAGAAACAAATAGTTTCTGAAGAGGCTAAAACTGATAATCCACCTGAAAGTCAAATCAAGCCACATGTTAATCACAACAGTTGGAAACCACATGTTCTCACTAAATACTCTTCAAACAGAATAGAGAAATATAACTGGGATGAAATTAAGAAAACTCAATCTGTGGTTAAGTATTATGACTTGAATGGTGTACCCAAGACCTGCATGGCTTGGGTACTTCCTGCTACTAACTGATTCTATTTTGTGCAGAGCATTCATAGGCCCGATCAAGGAGCTATCTGGCATGTGGATGGTGGATGCTCAAGGCACATGACTGGAAATCCACACTGCTTGAAGGATTTCAAAAGAATCAATGGAGGATATGTAGCATTTGGAGGAAACCCAAAGGGAGGAAAAATCACAGGTAAAGGAGCTGTTGAGGCAGGTACCCTTACTTTTAATGATGTTTTATTTGTTGAACAACTCAAGTACAATCTATTGAGTGTGTCTCAAATCTGCGACATTGGGAACAAAGTCTTGTTTACAGATACTGAGTGCATTATTCTTTCAAAAGTCTTTAAGTTAACTGAAAAGGATATTCTTTTAAGATCACTAAGAAAGGATAATGTATACTGTTTGGATACACAAAAGTTACTCAGCAAAATGTTTTAAGTTGTTTACTCTCAAAGGCATCTCATGATGAGTCTGCCATTTGGCATAGAAGGATGTGTCACATGAACTTTAAAACCATAAATTTGTTAGCTAAAAACAGTTTGGTAAGAGGTTTACCCTAAAGGAGTTCTCATGTGATGATCATTGTATTGCTTGTCTCAAAGGCAAGCAACACAAAACTTCTTTTAAGTCCAAAGAAGTTTCTTCCATCTCTGTACCTTTACAATTATTGCATATGGATCTCTTTGATCCTACATCTGTGATTAGTATAGGGAAGAAATCTTATTGTTTAGTCATAGTTAATGATTTCACCAGATTCACTTGGGTTCAATTTCTTAGATCTAAGGATGAAACTGCTGAGTTAGTTAAATCTCTTATTCTTAGAATTGAAAATCAATCTGATTTGAAGGTGAAAGTCATTAGATCTGACAATGGTTCTGAGTTCAAGAACTATGAGCTAAACAGTTTTTGTGAGGAAAAAGGGATTGAAAGACAGTATAGTGCTCCTAAGACTCCACAACAGAATGGTGTGGTTGAGAGAAGGAATAGGACTTTGACAGAGGCTGCTAGATCAATGCTAGATGTTTCTAGGCTCCCAATGACATTCTGGGCAGAAGCTGTGAACACTGCTTGCTATGTTCAGAATAGAGTACAAGTTGTCAAGTCCAAAGGGAAAACTCCTTATGAGTTGTTTCTTAAAAGAAAGCCATTGATCAACTTTTTGAAACCATTTGGATGCCCTGCACTATCCTTAATACCAAGTCACTATTAGGCAAGTTTGAAAGTAAAGCAGAAGAAGGATTCTTTGTAGGATACTCCACTCAAATCAAAGCATATAGAGTTTTTAACAATGTTACTAGGATCATAGAAGAGAGTATGAATGTGTCTTTCAATGAGAATAGGATCAATGTTGCAGGTAGTGGTCCTGAGTGGTTATTTGATATTCATGCATTGGCTAAATCTCTTTCTTTTGAGTTTTCGATAGAAACAGGTGTAGGTGTTCCTACAGCTGTTAGTACAACCCAACAAACTGTCTCCAACAGTTCAAACAGTTTTGAAACTGTTAGCTCAAGCCAACAACCGTTGGTGAAAACAAAGTGCTTGAAGACTTTGTAGTGATTCCCTTGACTCAAAGTAGTTCTTCCAATGTTGTTGGTCAAATGAATGATGATTCTGATCCTTCAAAGGACATGGAATCTCATGTTCCTCCCCAACACCATGCATCTGAACATGAAACTTGCAGATCAAGTATGTAACTGTTCTAGGAATGACAGTGACTCTGAGGTTGATATGTCAAATTTTGGGAATGTACTGCCTGAAGAAAACATCCCTACATCAAGAGTTCACAAGAACCATCCCATAAGGCAGATTATAGGTGATCCTTCCACTCCTATTAGAACAAGAGCTATGCTGCAGAATGAAAATAGTGGTGTGAATCTTGAATAGTTTGATGTCAATGCCTGCTTTCTATCTCAAATAGAACTAAAGAAAGCAATAGAGGCATTAAAAGACCCTTCATGGGTAGAAGCAATGCAAGAGGAACTTTTACAGTTCAAAGTTCAGCAAGTGTGGAAGTTGGTAGAACTTCTAAAAGGCAAAATAGCAATTGGCACCAAGTGGGTGTTCAGAAATAAGAAGGGTGAAAGAGGAATAGTCATCAAGAATAAGGCTAGGCTTGTTGCATAGGGTTATACTCAAGAAGAGGGTATAGATTATGATGATGTCTTTGCACCAGTTGCATGAATAGAAGCAATTAGATTGTTCCTTGCTTTTGCGAGCTTCAAATATTTTAACGTATACCAAATGGATATTAAATCCGCTTTTCTCTATGGAACTATTGATGAGGAGGTATATGTGTATCAACCACCTGGTTTTGAAGACTCAAAATATCCTGATAGGGTATATAGGTTGGATAAAGCCTTATATGGTTTACATCAAGCTCCTAGAGTTTGGTATGAGACATTGTCATCTCATTTGATTGAAAATGGTTTTAAAAGAGGCAGTATCGATAAAACACTATTCATAAAGATTGTTAAAACATAGATTTTGCTTGTACAAATCTATGTTGATGATATAATCTTTGGATCCACTAATGACAATCTTTGCAAGGAGTTTGAAGCCATCATGCATAAGAGATTTCAGATGAATTCCTTGGGAGAACTTACATTTTTCTCGGGATTACAGTTGAAGCAGAAGCCATCCGGTATCTTTCTTAGTCAATCAAAGTATGTCAAAGATATTTTGGACAAGTTTGGCTATCAAGATATGAAGCTGGCAAGTACTCCAATGGAAACACACAAACAGTTGGGAGCAGATCCTGAGGGGGAGGATGTAGACATACACTTGTATAGGTCTATGATAGGCTCATTAATGTACTTAACTGCTTCTAGACCAGATATAATGTTTGCTATGTGTGTTTGTGCCAGGTTTCAATGCAATCCCAAGATGTCACATCTATTTGCTGTAAAGAGGATCTTTAGGTACCTCAAAGGCCAACAAAATTTGGGTCTTTGGTATCCTAAGGATTCACCATTTGAATTGGTGGCATACTCTGATAGTGACTATGGTGGAGCTAATGTGGATAGGAAATCAACTTCTGGAGGATGTCAATTCTTTGGCTCAAGGTTGGTATCTTGGCAGTGCAAGAAACAAACAACAGTTTCAACTTCAACAGCTGAGGCTAAATATATTGTTGCATCAAGTTGTTGTTCACAAGTATTGTGGATCCAGAATCAACTTCTGGATTATGGTATGACTTTCTTGAATAGTCTTATTTATGTTGATAACACAAGTGCCATCAGCGTTCTTAACAATCCTGTGAAGCATTAAAAAATAAAGCACATAGAGATCAGGTTTCACTTCATCAGAGATTGCAATGAGAAAAGTTAATCCAAGTTATGAAAGTTCATACTGATGATCAGTTAGCTGATCTGTTCACTAAAGCATTTGATGTGAGCAGGTTTAACTTTCTGATCTCAAATATTGGAATGATTAACTTAGAATAATGGTTTGTTAGCTTATCTTTCTGTGTTTTTGTGGTTTCATACTAACAGTTTGAAACTGTTAGTCTTAAGTCTAACAATTGTTTATGTAAGTGTTCAGGGATCTTCAGTGCAAATTGAAACTAACAGTTCTCAACTGAAGAAGATCTTCTTCAAAGGCTGTTAGTTCTATTCCAAATTAGTACATAGGTGCCACAACTATTAGGCAAGCTGCCTAATCATTTAAGGGGGGGTGTTATAGTTGAAGTTCATTAACCAAACAGTTTACAACTGTTAGTTCTAAATCTTCCTTCAATTATTAGTCAAGGGTATTTCAGTCTTTGCATATATTCTGAGGCATTTTGAATTGCATTTAATATGCATTACATATATAAGCAATTCCCTCCTCGCAGTTTTCATTACGCTTACCAAACTTCAATCGAACGCTAAACCCTAGACTTGCTCTTCGAATTCGCCATGGCTCTTCTTCCGTTTGTCAAGGAACACAACATGCTAGCCTTCCTCGCTAAACCTGCTGAGTTGCATGTCTTCCATGACATGATCGACTACCTTACACTGTCAAACCTCAACACTGCTCTCACAATCAATCCACCCATCTACACTTCCCATCTCGATCAATTCTGGAAAAATGCTACACTCAATGAAGTAGATGGAGTGCAATGGATTACCTCAAATGTTGATAATCGTGATGTTTCACTCTCTAAGAATACCATTCGAGAACACCTTCACCTTGATGATCTTGAGGGTGAGTATTCTGATCCGGTCTCATTGGAATTCTTGCACGATGAGCTAGTTAAGCTGGGGTATGAGGGCCCTAGGCAAAAGGGTACCTTTTACAAAGGGAAATTTTGTGCCCACTGGAAATTTTTTATTCATACTTTACAACAATGTATCAGCCCCAAAAGAACTGGATGGAATGAGTTTGGAAGTAACATTGCTTTGGCGTTAATCTGTTTGGCCAACAATCGGTGCTTCAACTTTTCTAAATTAATTTTTAATGGTATGGTAAAACATCTCGGGACCAAATATGGTCTCTTTTTGATGTACCCCAGATTTGTGCAAACTTGTTTAAACTCTTTATTGCCAAATCTTCAAACTCACAAGAGGGTCCTGATTCCCTCTGCTCATGTGGCCTCCACATTGAGCAAACTGTTGATCAATGGCAACAATTTTTCTGGTGCCATCACTCCACCACTCTCTGCAATGGTGGAGTTTCTTTCAAGAAACAGAGCTGCCAAAGTTGAGCATGAAGCCCAAATTATTGCTACACCTCCAACTCTGGAACCCACAGCTCATGATACTCAAATACCCCCCTCTGCTACCATTCCTCAAGCTACAACACAAGCCCTCTCTCTTATAACATTCAGAAAGAGGAAGAGAACTGTTGGTGCTCCTTCCACCACAGTCCCAATCACCCAAATTGTAAGCCCTGCACAGGTGCATTCACCTGTGTAGAATATCCATAGGGAACTCACTGTGCTGTCTCCTAAGCACACGGAGGAGCTGATCACTCCAAGGGAGAGTGATCATGTGGTTCTTGAGGCTGACACAACTGTTTCATCGGCAAGGGGTGAGCTGGGCAGTGTCAACATAAGTTAGACCTCAACCACGGCAACAAAGGCTAGTCAAACAGCCTTTGGAAATCCCCAGTACCAAGAACAAAGGGGTACTGGTGAGGGAACTTCCAGGAGTGACCCACCAGTTCTATCTGCCGATGATATGTTTGAGGTGGCAACACTTGCTAACATTGAGGCAAGTATGAAACAAAAGGCATTGACGAATTCAGACCTTCTACCATTTCTTGCTGCCTTTCTCTATCTTAAAAAGAGGAACACCCTACAAGACAAGCTTTTTGCAAGGCACAATGAGCTTATTATCAAGCAATACAAACAAATCAAAGTCTTGTCATCTACTCTAAAGAAGGATACAGATGTTCTTCAAGCCAATGATCAAATGCTTAAACAGTTTCATGCTACTCCTCCTCAAACAGTTCCAATCAAAAAGGGGGAGAAGCCAATCATAAAGGAGCAAGTGAAAAATGTGCAAAGTAAACAAACAGTTGTGCAATCCACACAAACAGCTGCACCAGACACTCTAACAGTTGCAACCCCACAAACAACAATTGCTCCAGATCAACTACAAACAGCTGCAAGTGCTCAATTAGATGAAGATAAATTGTCTGCAGTTGATAGAGTTTTGATAAATAGAATGATCATGTCTGGAATTATCCAACAACAAATATATTCAAATCATGGTCCAAAGCTAAACAAGATCATTTGATTGTAGTTGGTGCTCAAACAATTAATATCAGCACATTCAAAATGGCTTAGAAGATTGATGATGGATGGCTTGAAGGTAAAGTATCAAAGCTAGAGCCAATTGCACCAAAGCCAGGGTTCAAAGGCATTGCTATTGTAGAAGAAAAGAAGGATGAAAAGATGCCTCCTGTGAAAGGTAAGATAAAGGAGTTTTTGGTTAATATTCCAAAGCTCAAAATGTCAAAAGAACAACAAGAAGAACATGATCATGAGCTAGCGCAAAGGCTGAATGCTAAGATTAAGCAACAAGAAGAAAGAGATCTAGAACTGGCTCAAAAGATGGCAGCTGAGATTACAAAGGAAATTGATGAAGAGGAAAGAGGAAAGAAGGTGGATAAGGGAGTTAAGAGAAAAAGGGTTGAAAAGAAAAAGACTACAGTTAAGACTCAACAGTCTCAAACAACTCAAAAACCATCAGAAAAGGCTAAAGCTGGTATGGTTCAAACCATCTTACAAGACAGACTCAGAGTGGAGGTTGAAAAGAAATTGGAAAAGCTTGTGGATGTTCAACTAGGTCAAAAATCCCACATCACTGAGTGGAGATTTGAAATGTTAAGAATTGTAACAGGAAAGCAAGGGGTGACAATTGTGAGATAACATGAACCAATTGAAAGCTATGCTAGTTTCTTACAATTAATGGAGAGTGTGACAAGAAGAGATGTGCAAGAAATGTATGAATATGGTCTAAGTCACTATGGAGAAGCTGATGGGATTGAGATCAGAGTGCTTATGAGGCATTTAACAAGCATATGTGATCCTCTAAAAGTAATGCCGATGCTGATAGCTGATGAAGCATTCCCAATAAGTACTGTTAAGGTGTATGCTAAGTCAAAGACATATCACATAGTAATGGGAAATGCGATTACTCAATGGTTTGACATTGAATTTATAGAGCACAACAAACCAAAGCTCTCATATTTGTTGAAAGAAAAGTTCTATGGCCCTGCTAAAGTCAAAGAAGATCTTCTTTAGAGGCTAAAAGAAAGGCTGGAATCTTTATAGTCAAAGAAAGTGTAATCTTCTTTCTTTATGTTTTGATTGAAATAGTTTGACTTTGCATACTTCATGTTTTCTTTGCTGATGTTAATTTTTCTGTGGTTGAAACCTATAAAACAACTTAAATATTGTTCAATACTTTAAGTTAGGGGAGATTGTTGGGAAATTTGCTAAGTGATTGAAACTGTTGGACATGCAAAGGTAAAACTGTTAGTATGTTTGTGAAGAAACAGTTGAAAGTTGTTAGTGTGATTTGTGAAAACAGTTGTAACTAACAGTTGTGATGAATATTGCAACTGTTAGTACAAAGAGCTTGGAACTGTTAGAATGATTATGTCAACTGTTGAAAGGCATGAAAAAGAAGACTGTTAGAAGAGTCACATTTAACAAACAGTTTCTGTTGAGTTATTTTTGGAAGCTGCTATCTTTGTGGATTTGAAGGATATCTTATCAAGTTGGAAGATTATAAAGATTATCTCGCAAGATAGAAGATTAACCAACTGTCAACTATTCAAGGAAGATCAAGAGTTTATAAATACTTCATTTAGAATATTTTGTTAATATTGATAGTTTTGTAATTCAACTCTATCAGAGTTTGCACTCGTTCGTATTGTTTATTGTTTTCTGAAAGTGTATTAGCCTCCAAGTTTCTCTGAAACCTAAGAACAAACTGTGTTCTTCGTCTAACAAGAGAGTTAGATTGGAGGTGTAGGTGAATATTGTAATCATCTTTGATTATTAATAAACATCTTCTATTTTGAAAGTATTTCAGTGAATTGATTGAAATGTTCTTGTGATTAAAACCTTTATTGATCAATTAAGTGTGATTCCGCAACTTCCTAATTGATTGTGATCAAACTCAAAGACTGTCTTTTATATTACTCTGATTTATATTCAAAAGATAATTCTTGTTATTGATTTTGGTTATATTCGATCCTGACACATTTACACCTGGTTTCAAACTTAAATCAAATAGCGGAAGATAATACGTGGCAATTTCTATACAATCAAAATTAGCCACATTACAAATGTTGGTGTTACCATTGCCAACTAGCCCACTATAATCAGAGTAGTAATACACACATAATATCAAACAAAGTGTTTACAAAAGTGTTCCTCCCAAATACATAAAAGCCCACAGACACCCGAGCTCTCAAGCCTTAGGATCACCTGCACACACGGGGGAGAGTATCTATTAGTTATAATAGCTAATGAATACAGGATAGCATAATGACCAACATAAGCATATCACATATCATCAATCATGATCAAACATTGCTATATTAGCATCTCTTGATGAGCTGGCGTAGTCAGAAGGTAACATATCACGCAGGGTAGCTAGCCTGACTCTATGCACCAAACTGGGGTACCAGACACATCAACCGCGCCGGTGGGTAAGCCGTAAAGCGGGATACCATTGCGTTCTAGAATCAATTGATTCCTCTGGGTACAGTGGGAAGCTGATCCCCAACCGTTCGAGGAGCATTGGGCTTGCAAGGTGTAACATCCTCAGATCGGGCCTAGTAGTTTAGGTGGCTTTGGTATGTTAACTTGTGATTAGTTTTGATTAATTACTTGTTATTTATAAGTTAAATGGTTTAATTAATTGTTAACTAAGTATTATATATATATATATATATGTGTGTGGGGATATATATATATATATATATGTTGTACGATTTTTTGTGTGTGTGCATCTGCTTAGTCGGTTTAGGAATGCCACCTCATGCTTAGGTTGTTAAATTGTTTATACGTGGGTTTCACTGATGATGTGGTCATTAGCAAGTTTGCATGTGTGTGTGTGTGTTCCAGTGTGATAAGCCGAGAGCAAAGAAAGCAAAAAAAGAAGAATTAATCAGATTCGTGATTTCTTGATTGTGTGATTCAAGTTTCGAAGGTTGTTAATTATTTCATGATTCTTGATTAACATGCTATTGATTGTTAGGAGCATGCTACGGTTTTTAATCCTGCTGGGTTTTAGTAGGAACATCATATGATCATGCTTATGAAGTAATTGGATTTGGTATTCTTGGGATATAAATGTGTTTTGATGCATGCTTGTATGTTTAAACATGTTTATATGTGTTTGTATGAACTTGCATATGAATTATATGAACTGGAAAGTTGGTTTATGCAAGTTATGAAGTTTTCGGATTCTTGATATGATGAAGAAAGCGGATTTTGGGGATGATGATGAAAACCGGGTGTAGAATCTGATACTCTTAAGAATCCGAGACTTATGATGAAATCTGATTGTTCCTAAATCCGGATGTATGAAATCCTAATGTCAAAATCCGATGGCTTGAATCCGAGAGTGTGGAATCCGATGATGGATTCCAATTATGAAAACCGATTGCAGGTATCAAGAGTAAATGCAAGTGTGGAAATCCGATTGAGGGTTGCGGATTTGGTGAAATCCGATGGTAGTATCGGATTTCACATAAAATCCGATAGTTTGGACTTGTTGATTTGCATTGTTTAAATGCTATGTTATATGTGCATGCATATGTGAATCTTACATGCTTATGTTTGATTAAAAGGATATAAATTTATGTGTTTGACATATATTTATGAATCGTTACTGATTTCAGTTTGTTCCGTTCTCAAGAACAAACAAGGCTCAGTAATATAAGATCACTGAGTAGTGAAACTGAAAGCTTGAGGTGAGTGTACGTTTACTCACAGATGTTATTAGTTGTAACTGGCTTGGGTTGCAACTGTTATTGGTTTGACGCATGGATAGACTGTTTGTCTGATAATTGATTAACTGTTGATTGTTAATTAATTGTGCGTCATTGATATGTATACATGAGGATTGGGAAGTCAGCTTTGGCTGGGCATATGGGATGGGTTTGTTTGCTATCGGCTAATCAGTATTGGGATCTTTTGATGCATTTGTTGCAACTTAAGGTAATACTGTGTGTGAATAGCAAATGAACTATCGGTAAACCTTTGCTTTGGCCGGCACTGGTTGAAGGTTCCTGCCGAACCACCAGTTTCCCGGGACACGATTATCTGTTATGTGTTGTTGATATTGATGCGGTTATTTGCTGATATATCTGTTGTGGTTTGACTCCATTCACTTAGCTTTGTGCTAATCCCCCACCTCTCACTCTTTTTTACAGGTTTCGGTAAGTCAGCGGCTCGGCTGAGAGTGGTTATCTTGGGGAGTAATCACCTAGGACTCTGATATATTATTTTGTGACGAGCCGTCTTTTATAATACTGATATTTAAACAGTAGTGTTTGTACAGTTGTAAACACTTTGGTTGTTTAATTTGCTTCCGCATTGATTATGAAAATGAAAATTTTTGGGTTAAAATACGGTGTTACAAGTTTGGTAAAAGAGCCTTGATTTGGCACAGTGGATGTGTTACATTCCCGAATCTTGGCTCGTGGTAGGTCGATTACTCCTTGGGTATGGGATTGGGGTGAATTGGAGTGTAGTTAGTATGTTGTCTACTAACGGATTTATCTAATAAATCGTGAGGTGATGTGATTGTTATAGATAACAATGGCTGATCGTGATCACTCGACTGCTGCCCCTATTGTCCCGTCTTCTACTGAAGTCCCTTCTACAGTGGAAACTTTGCTTAATGCCGGTACATCTGGTACCGCTGGGGATGAAAGAGACGAGTACATATTTCAGTTGGAGGGCCAATTGCAAGACTTGCGAAAGGAACTGGAGCAACAAAGACAAGTTCCTATAATTCAACCCCCGGTTACTACTGTGACATCAACTACGGTTGCGATACCTCCTATCTTTCCGACAGTAACTACATTGGCAGAGGTTCCTCCGATGTCAATGCTGATACCACCGTTTACTCAACCGATGACTCAACCTTTTTGTTATCCGTTATTTCCTCAGGGGCCCTATCCGCAAGGATCTGTTCCACAGGGGTCTTATTCACAGGGATCGATGCCTCAAGGATCGTATTCTTATCCGTTTATGGGATATCCACAAACTATGGGATTCAGACAACCATGCATCTACAAGCAATTTCTAGATTGTAAACCAGGCGGGTACCATGGCAGCACAGATCCAAACGTGACATTGAACTGGTTGAGAGACACAGGGAGGATTTTGGATGCCTGTAACTGTGAGGAGGAGATGAGAGTTTGCTTTGCCGCCCGGATGCTTAAAGGCAAGGCTATGGTTTGGTGGGATCCATTACCACCCATTTAACGAGAGCTCAAATGGATTCAATAACATGGAACCAATTCCGGGATAAACTGTGCGAGCAGTATTGCAATGCCTTTGAACTGAATAAGATAAGGCAGGAGTTTATGGAATTGAAGATGACCAGGAGGATGTATGTTGATGAATTGATAGAACAGTTCAACTCCAAGCTGAGGTTTGTGACTCTGTGGGTACCGGATGAATCTATGCAGGTTCAGCATTTCATAGGAGCTTTGTTACCGGAATACAGGAGTACAGCTCGACTGGATGGAACATTATCTCAGGCCTTCACCTTGGCAAAGTCTGTTGAGGGAGACATTCAAGCCAGGGATAAACAGAATAAAGATGAGGCGGCTGCGAAGAAGCCGAAGTATGACCAGGCAAGTGATCAACAAAAGAAGAATTGGCAGGGCAATTCTTCTCAGGGTAACCAGAGTCGAAAGCCGACTACGGGGGGTACAAACACGAAGTTACAATGGTTTACCCGATGCAAATCCAGTCACACTGGGCAGTGTACTGCCCAGACCATGCGTTGTTTACATTGTGGTGCGCATGGGCATGAAACGAAGGATTGCAGGTTTTCCCGCAACGTTTGTTGGAACTGTTTGAAGGAAGGGCACAGGGCTGGTGATTGCCCTACTGGGAGAGGAGCCGGGACAGGGACGGGGGCAGGGGATGTTGGGGGTCATCATCAGGGGCACACAAAAGGAGATTACCTAGAACACCGGAGGGTAGGGCGTTCCGGATGACAGTAGACGATGCTACTGCTACTGATGATGTTATCACCGGTACGTTTCTTATAAACTCCCTACCTGCGCGTGTGTTATTTTATTTTGGAGCGAATCGCTCATTTATTTCTGTGACTTTTTGTGAAAAGTTGAAATTACCTGTTACTGTTATTTCTATACCAATTGAGATAGAAGTAGCAGATGGTAAGATAGTTCCTGTTACAAGTTCCGTGACTGGGGCTGAGATAGATATTGATGGTAAGCGCTTTCCAGTATCGTTCCTATTGATGCCAATAGCAGGGTTTGATGTGGTTTTGGGGATGGATTGGCTGAGTAAGCACAGGGCGAGCATTAAATGTCATAGGAAATTGATTTCCTTTCCGTTGTCTGATGGGTCGCACGTGGTGGCTCAAGGGGAAAGGAACAGGTCTACGTTTCCTATCATTTCTATGTGGAAGGCTAAGAAATCCTTGAGTAAGGGATGCGAGTGTTTTCTAGCATATGCTATTGATGCTAGGAAGGAAAAGCGGGCAGTTACTGATGTGCGAGTCGTATCAGAATTTCCTGAAGTATTTCCGGATGAGTTACCTGGACTACCTCCCATTCGAGAGGTAGAGTACAAGATTGATTTAATACCAGGTTCGAATCCAGTGGCTAGATCTCCTTATAGGCTGGCTCCTTCTGAGATTAGGGAGATGATGACACAGATTCAGGATCTTTTGGATCGGGGTTTTATTCGTCCGAGTTCTTCACCGTGGGGTGCGCCGGTTTTGTTTGTGAAAAAGAAAGATGGCACGCTACGGATGTGTATTGATTACAGGGAACTGAATAAGAGGACAGTAAAGAATAAATACCCTCTGCTCAGGATTGATGATTTATTTGATCAGTTGCAGGGTGCTTCGTATTTCTCTAAGATCGATTTGAGATCAGGTTATCAGTATGTACGAGTTTCTGACAAAGATATTGCCAAGACTGCTTTCCGTACCAGGTATGGTCATTATGAATTCTTAGTCATGCCGTTCGGTTTGACTAATGCACCTGCAGTGTTTATGGATTTAATGAATCGGGTTTGTTGACCGTTTCTGGATAAATCGGTGATAGTATTTATCGATGACATTTTGGTTTATTCTAAATATGAAGCTGATCACGAGATTCATTTGAGACAAGTTCTTGAAACCTTGAAACGAGAGAAATTGTATGCCAAGTACTCAAAGTGTGAATCTGGATGCGAGAAGTTCACTTTCTGGGGCATGTAATTTGCAGTGATGGAGTCAAGGTTGATCCGGCAAAGATTGAATCTGTGATGAATTGGGCGGCTCCAAAGTCTCCTTCTGAAATTAAAAGCTTCTTGGGATTGGCAGGATATTACCGACGATTTATCCGAGATTTTTCTAAAATTGCGAATTCCATGACTAAATTAACTCGCAAGGAGGTTCCATTTAAGTGGAATGATGAACAGGAGAGGGCTTTTCAGACACTGAAACGACTTTTATGTCAGGCTCCTATTCTTGCGTTACCGGATGGGTCAAATGACTTCATTGTGTATTGTGATGCTTCTCTGGCAGGGTTGGGTTGCGTGTTGATGCAGAGGGATAGAGTTATTGCCAATGCTTCTCGTCAGTTGAAACCTAATGAGAAGAATTATCCAACCCATGATTTGGAACAGGCAGCTATGGTTTTTGCGTTAAAGTTATGGAGACATTATCTTTACGGTACAAAGTGTGTTATTTGTACGGATCACAAAAACCTACAGTATGTATTCTCGCAGAAGGAACTCAATATGCGACAGAGATGATGGCTGGAACTTGTTAAAGACTATGATTGCGAGATTCGCTATCATCCCGGGAAAGCCAACATGGTAGCCGATGCTTTGAGTCGCAAGGGAGGTAGTGAACATGTCAAATTCATGTGAATTGAAATAGTCTCAGACATGATCGATAGATTGAAGGAAGCTCAGTTGCAAGCCTTGAAGGATGAAAACCTAAAGTCTGAGAATATGTTGAAGAAAAAGAATGATCTAACAGATGATTCTAGAGGATTGAAGGTTTATCAATTCCGTGTTTGGGTGCCTTTGCTTGGAGGTCTCCGGAGTTTGATTATGACTCAAGCTCATAAATCGAGACTATCTGTTCATCCAGGTAGCACAAAAATGTATCACGATCTAAAGGTGTTGTATTGGTGGCCTACAATGAAGACAGATGTTGCACAGTTTGTGGAGTCTTGCCATATTTGTGCACAGGTCAAGGTAGAGCACCAGAAACCCTATGGAGCATTGAAACAATTGCAGATTCCAGAGTGGATGTGGGAGCATATAATGATGGATTTCGTAACGAAACTTCCACGTACGCAGAGGAATCATGATATGATTTGGGTGATCGTTGACAGATTGACCAAGAGTGCTCACTTCTTGGCTACCAGTGAGACGGCCTCACTCAGTAAGTTGGCTCAGTTGTATGTAGATGAAGTTGTTTCCCGACATGGTATACCGCTTTCGATTGTATCAAATAGAGATTCTCGGTTTGTGTCGAATTTCTGGAATAGTTTACAGCGAGAGTTGGGTACACGTGTTAATATGAGTACAGCTTACCAACCACAGACAGACGGGCAATCTGAGAGAACTATTTAGACACTCGAGGATATGCTACGGGCATGTGTGTTAGAATATGGAGGTTCTTGGGATTCCCATCTACCATTGGTTGAATTTGCGTACAATAATTCTTACCATTCGAGTATCGGTATGCCACCTTATGAGATGCTATATGGTCGTCCCTGCCGTACTCCTACTTGTTGGTTAGAGGCGGGTGAGAAACAGTATGCAGGTCCTGATATTGTGCAGATCACCGCAGATAAAGTTTCTATCACGCTAGAAAAGTTGAAAGCTGCGAGGGATCGACAAAAGATGTATGCTAATCCGCGTCGTAGGTCTGTTACATTTGTGAAGGGGGAATTGGTTTATCTGAAGGTTTCTCCGTGGAAGGGGGTTATCCGTTTTGGGAAGCAGGGAAAGCTAGCTCCGTGGTATATTGGACCGTTTTGTGTCCAACGGGTGGTTAATGATCAGACGGTTACTCTTGATCTTCCAGCGGAATTATCAGGTATTCACAATACCTTCAACGTTTGTTACTTGCGGAAATGTATAGTTGAGGATAAGAGTCAAATTCTACCTCTACATGATCTTAAAGTGGATTCCAGCAAGAGACTAGCGGAGGAACCCATTGAACTACTAGATCGGAAGATTACGAAACTACGTAAGAAACAGATTCTGATGGTTCTAGTAAAATGGAGGCACAGTTTGGGTTCAGACTTGACGTGGGAAACGGAGGCTAATATGAGAGCTCGTTACCCTCAGCTGTTTATTAATGAATAGATTCTGAGGACGGAATCTTGTTAAGGGGGGAGGATTTGTAACATCCTCAGATCGGGCCTAGTAGTTTAGGTGGCTTTGGTATGTTAACTTGTGATTAGTTTTGATTAATTACTTGTTATTTATAAGTTATATGGTTTAATTAATTATTAATTAAGTATTATATATATATGTGTTGATATATATATATATATATATATGTTGTACGATTTAGTGTGTGTGTGTGTGTGTGTGCATGTGCTTAGTCGGTTTAGGCATGCCACCTCATGCTTAGGTTGTTAAAATGTTTATACGTGGGTTTCACTAATGAAGTGGTCATTAGCAAGTTTGCATGTGTGTATGTTCCAGTGTGATAAACCGAGAGCAAAGAAAGCAAAAAAAGAAGTAATTGGATTCGTGATTTCTTGATTGTGTGATTCAAGTTTAGAAGGTTGTTGATTATTTCATGATTCTTGATTAACATGCAATTGATTGTTAGGAGCATGCTACGGTTTTTAATCCTGCTACGTTTTAGAAGGAACATCATATGATCATGCTTATGAAGTTATCGGATTTGGTATTCTTGGGATATAAATGTGTTTTGATGCATGCTTGTATGTTTAAACATGTTTATATGTGTTTGTATGAACTTGCATATGAATTATATGAACTGGAAAGTTGGTTTATGAAAGTTATGAAGTTGTTGGATTCTTGATATGATGAAGAAAGAGGATTTTAGGGATGATGATGAAAACCGGGTGTAGAATCCGATACTCTTAAGAATCCGAGACTTATGATGAAATCTAATTGTTCCTAAATCCGTATGTATGAAATCCTAATGTCAAAATCCGATGGCTTGAATCCGAGAGTGTGGAATCCGATGATGGATTCCAATTATGAAAACCGATTGCAGGTATCAAGAGTAAATGCAAGTGTGGAAATTCGATTGAGGGTTGCGGATTTGGTGAAATCCGATGGTAGTATCAGATTTCACATAAAATCCAATAGTTTGGACTTGTTGATTTTCATTGTTTAAATGCTATGTTATATGTGCATGCATATGTGAATCTTACATGTTTATGTTTGATTAAAAGGATATAAATTTATGTGTTTGACACATATTTATGAATCGTTACTGATTTCAGTTTGTTATGTTCTCAGGAACAAACAAGGCTCAGTAATATAAGATCACTGAGTGGTGAAACTGAAAGCTTGAGGTGAGTGGACGTTTACTCACAGATGTTATTAGTTGTAACTGGCTTGGGTTGCAACTGTTATTGGTTTGACGCAGGGATAGACTATTTGTCTGATAATTGATTAACTGTTGATTTTTAATTAATTGTGCATCATTGATATGTATACATGAGGATTGGGAAGTCAGCTTCGGATGGGCATAGGCTGGGTTTGTTTGCTATCGGCTAATCAGTATTGGGATCTTTTGATGCATTTGTTGCAACTTAAGGTAATACTGTGTGAGAATAGCAAATGAACTATCAGTAAACCTTTGCTTTAGCCGGCACTGGTTGAAGGTTCCTACAGAACCGCCGGTCTTCCCGGGACACGATTATCTGTTATGTGTTGTTGATATTGATGCGGTTATTTGCTGATATATCTGTTGTGGTTTGACTCCATTCACTTAGCTTTGTGCTAATCCCCCACCTCTCACTCTTTTTACAGGTTTCGGTAAGTCAGCGGCTCGGCTAAGAGTGGTTAGCTTGGGGAGTAATCACCTAGGACTCTGATATATTATTTTGTGACGAGCCGTCTTTTGTAATATTGATATTTAAATAGTAGTGTTTGTACAGTTGTAAACACTTTGGTTGTTTAATTCGCTTCCGCATTGATTATGAAAATGAAAATTTTTGGGTTAAAATACGGTGTTACACAAGGCCCTAAATACCTGCCGAGGTACCGCAGATGCTATCATTGACCCGTAGGTCTCAAAGCAATCCTAGGTCATCGCTGGACCCGATAATGGACTAATCAGTCCCAATGTCCGGATCTGTTCAAAAACACATAGCTGATCCAATCGGATCTCATTGCGCGCACATAATCATATAGCATCATTATGAATCATAACATACACTTATTCAAGTGCATATCATATTGTATCAACAATTTATTCCTAGCATCATCATGCTTTTCAATCTACACTTAATCAAGTGCATAATATATCAGGACAATCGTTTCTCATGCATAAAACAAGGTATTCTACCTTTCATTAACATATTCAATTCGTTTGTTAATATATGATATAGGTATATTAAATACATGTTATCCGGCACTCACCTAACGAGCTAAAGTAAGCAAATGTAGTGCTCCGGCTCTTCCGGATCGTCGGTCTCACCTATAACATGATTTCTTATGTTTTAGTCATTCAAATGCACAAAGAACAACTAAGATACTTGAAACAATGTTCTAATGGTGTTATAGATCTATTTACTAACTTATAATAATTGGCCAAACACCAACACGCAAAAGAAAAACGAAAAACAGCACTTGGGCTGAAACTAGCCGGACGCATCGCGTCTATAAGAACTGACTCGTCGCGTCCCTTGCAGCAGTGCACAAATGCTGTTTTTGCACGCCAGTGCCATTTCATCCCAAATCAATACCAATTAAACTTTAACCAATTTTCAGTGTTTCATAACATCATTTGGCATATGTTAGAGCTTTCTAACATTCAAAACACTTATCTAATTAATTCATACAAAATCCAACTTAAATGGACAAAGAAATGTCCATTTTGGCCAATTCTTGAAATACACCAATTCTAACACTTAAAATATATCATTCATACTTAATATGATATATTGAAGCTATAGGAACTGACCAATTCATTTAAGGTCAAGGTTTGATAGCATTTTCCATTTTCTTGCCCATTTATTGCCTATTTTTAACTATTTTAGCCAATTCAATCGAACCACCATTTCGATCCATAATTTATGTTCTAATCAATCCATATGAGTTATATAAACTTATTAGAACATTAAAAATCAGTTCTTGATGATTATTTATAGTTTGACTCATTTTTGACCATTTTGATCTATTTGAGCCATTTCTTGAGTTTGATCAAAATCATCACTTCTAATCCAACAATTGAGTTCTAATCAATCCTTATGAGTTCTAGGAACAATTTGAACAATAAAATTCAGTTTTTGAAGGTTAATTCCAGTTTGACCCGTTTTTTACCATTTTTGACCTATTTGAGCCAAATTTCAAAACTCAATCAAGAACACTACTTTAATCCATGAATTTGATTCCTAGCACTTAGAAATGATGTAAAAATTGATTTGGATCATCAATTTCAGTTCTTGATTGCTAAATCAAACTTACCCATTAAAACCAAAAATTCAAGAACATGAAGAACACAAGGAAGAACAAGGAAGAAGGAGCTTACAAGGATGATGAAGATGGACTTAAGAATAGATTAAGAACTTGAAATCACAGCTGAAACAATTGCTTGATGAGTTCCCTTTGATTTTGTTCCTTCAAATCTCAAGAATGAGAGGTAAGCTTAAGTATGTGTGTGTTATTACGTGGCTGTGTATGTGGGTGTGTCTGTGGACTGACTTGAGGTTAATAATATCCACAAGTGGGTATTTTGTTCCCCTTTTCAACTTACAATCCATCTCTTGTTTACCTGTTTCAACTAACGGGGATATTTTTTGGAATCCTCGTTTGAAACAGTTCGATATTATATCATTATTATCTATTATTATTGTTATTTTAATAATCTCATTTCTTTATTATATTCATAATAATTTCATTTCTAATTTAATTAAATAAAAATTTTCTTATTAATTATTTAATTTGAAATTCGAGCGTACCGGAGTCGTAAACGTCTAGGCCCAATCGGAGGATGTTACAAACCTATCCCCTTTAAGAGGATTCCGTCCTCGGAATCTGCTCTTCGGCAAACAGGTGAGGGTAGCGGGCCTTCATGTCTTCCTCGGTCTCCTACATCGAGTTTGACCCGAGGTTATGCTTCCATTTGACCAAGACCAGCTGATTTGTCTTCTTCCTTAGCCGCTTAGCCTTTGTGTTCAAGATTTCAACTCGTTCTTAGGCATGTTTGATCCCTTCATACACCAATCCTTTTATTATTTCTTAAATGACTTGGCTAGAGATCGACATCATTTAAGCTTTATAAAAGAATTTGTAAGTCGCCAGTCAAGACACACGTTGGTACCGTAGCCCAATCATTGGTTCGTGCTTATGCTCGACTACCAATATTGCGGGTTGCCACACTCACCTTCCATACAACTCCACACGGCATGACTCGTGCTAAATCTCAACAATCATCCAAGTTTCGTTAGATTTGGGTGGTGTTGTCTTTACGGGTGGCGCGTGACTTAATTTCGAAAAACAGGTTTTTGTTTTTCCGGTTAAAATAAAATTTTAACAACTTTTGCGAATTAACAATTTAAGTGACAAAAACTCCTTTCTAATCACCGTTTAATATAACCGACTTTTATATAAAATTATTAATTCGTATGCGCGTAGAAATATAAACTCATTTATAAATCTCTTTGTTTTATATATATATATATATTCAAAAATTCTCTAGCATGCAAATCCTAAAGAATTCAAATATAAAACAACCACGCATAAATATAAACAAAGACCCGGTAACACGCCCAAATCCTAAGTGTTCTCCTCGTGAGCCAAACAGGGAAAACATAGTCAATCTAGGGACAACACCAAGGGATGCTCTGTCACAATCTCCACACCAGCGAATCTCCCAGATTTGGTTCGTCAAGACGCAAACACCGTGTCTCTTAGTTGGTTTGATGCAATATTTACATATTTGAAATAATCTAAGTACGAGTACATAATAATAAGAAAACGACATGCAAGTTGCGATCCTAACAATCTATTACGAGTACAAAGATTCAAATAAACGACATGCAAGTCGCACCAAATAATAAAATTTACAACAATACGGCACGCAGGCCAAAACCAAAACCAACCACAAACATCACAAAGGCTATGGGCATATCAAGTTACCGGGCTACCACAACAAACACAACCAAACGAAAACAATGGTGTGCCACAAAACCATGTCAAACAAATATATATATTTTGATCAAAATTGCAAAACAACATTTAAGGCACAATAAGCAATCTTTGTACATATGCATTAGCAATTTTAATACACCTTTAAAATTGCATATTCATATATACACCAAAAAATATATGTTTTTATAAACTTCATGCCAAGTCATACAAAACATATAGACTTAGGAACCAAAATATAGTGGGGATCAACAGAATCAAGACTAGTCCAAAACCCGGATTTTAATATATATATATATATATATATAAACATATTGTTTCAAAAACTAATTCTGACCAAAAAACCAGAAGGCACGGGCGTACCCCAGAGGGTACGGGCGTGCCAGCCTTTTTGTCGGTGTATAGCTTAAACAATTTTAAACGATTCACGAATTCTGCCGGCACGGCCCGTACCCCCACTGGCACGCCCGTGCCCAGGCCGCCGGCACGGCCCGTACCCCTAGAGGTACGACCGTGCCCGGTCACCAGAAAACCATTTTTGGCAGAAAACTTAAAAAATCCGGTTTAACTCCAAAAGTGCAAAACCATGTTAGAGATGGCTCTGATACCACTATTGGGTTTTCGTGGTCTAAAATCGCAGCGGAAGCAAAACGAGAAAATGAGTTTCAAAATTTAACCACGAATGTGCCCACCATATGGACCAAAACTCTAAACATGCTTAAGCAACAAAATAAAGATACAAAGAAATAGTGTCATACCCTTGAAGCTATCTTCTTGTTGGGAAATTTGCTAAGTGATTGAAACTGTTGGACATGCAAAGGTAAAACTGTTAGAGAAATTTTGAGAAAACAGTTGCAAACTGTTATATTGGTTTGTGAAAACAGTTGTGACTAACAGTTGCTGTAAGTGTTACAACTGTTAGTACAAAAGCTCAGAACTGTTAGTTCAATCATAACAATTGTTAGAAGACCTTGAAGAGAAGACTGTTAGAAGAAACTCAGAACTATTTATTCAACAAACAGTTTTTGTTGAGCTATTCATGGAAATTACTATCTTTATGGATTTGAATGATATCTTATCAACTTAGAAGATTATCAAGATTATCTCGCAAGATAGAAGATTACCTAACTTTCAAATAATCAAAGAGGATCAAGAGTCTATAAATACTTGTTTAGAATATTATGTAAGTACCGATTGTTTTATAATTCGATTCTGTTAGTGTCCGCACTCATTCGTATTGTTATTTGCTTTCAGAAAGTGTGTTAGCCTCCAAGTTTCTTTGAAACCTAAGAACAAAGTGTGTTCTTCGTCTAACAAAAGAGTTAGATTGGAGGCGTAGGTTAATATTGTAATCATCATTAGTTATTAATAAACATCTTATGTTTGGCAGTATTTCCTTGTGTTGATTAAATTGTTCATGTGTTAAAACCTTTATAAATCAATTAAGTGTGATTCCGCAACTTCTTAGTTGATTGTGATCGACTTTGGGGGGAGTTGGGATTTGTACTTACCTCTCGCAGAATTCTCTTACAACAACAGTTATCACGCCAGCATCGGAATGCCGACTTATGAGATGCTGTATGGAAGAAAGTGTAGAAACCCAATCTGTTGGGGGGAGGTGGGACAGAAAGAGCTTGGTAACACAGAGATAGTTCAGAAAACGTCGAAGTACGTACAACAAGTACGCGAACGGTTGAAAGCGGCTCAGAGCCAGCAGAAAAGCTATGCAAATAAGCGGAGACCGTTATTAGAATTTCAGGTGGGCGACCATGTGCTACTCAAGGTATCCCCATGGAAGGGGGTGATTCGTTTCAGGAAGCGTGGGAAGTTGAATCCCAGGTTCATAGGACCGTTTAAGGTCATTGCGAGAGTTGGCAAGATGGCCTATCGTTTGGAGCTATCGGAAGAGTTATCGAAAATACACAACACCTTTCATGTTTCGCATTTGAGGAAATGCTTAGCCGATGAGTCGGAATTTGTGCCCTTGGTAGACATCACCGTGGACGAAAAGTTGAACTATGTGGAGAAACCAGTAGCGATCATCGAAAGAAGAGTCAAACAGTTACGCAACAAACAAGTAGGGATGGTTAAGGTGCAGTGGGAGCACCGGAAAGGATCAGAGTGGACCTGGGAGTCCGAAGACGAGATGAAGAGAAACTATCCGGCATTATTCGAATAAGGATTTCGAGGACGAAATCGTGTTTAAGTGCGGGAGAGTTGTAATACCCACATTTTAAAAATGTACAAGAATATTTTTAAGGAATATTATTGGTGATTTATGCACATGTTGATGGGGAATTATTTAAGTGATGAACTTATGTCTTATATTTATGTGTATGTTGTGGATGGAAACTTATTAAGTAGGTTTGGGCTTACATATGTTATAACCCAATGAGAATTATGATTGAATATGGACTTGGAGGCTTAAGTTGGGCTTAGGCCCACTAGAGATTTGAAAGTGAGTATAAATATTAGTTTAGGGCACAGCCTCCCACACAAACCCTCAAATCACTGTTCCATCCATTCTAGTTTGTGTGTGTGGAGAGAGCCCTGTTGAAGCTACAAGAGGAAGAAGGAGTTGCTTCATCTTGTGGAGACCTGCTCATCGGCTCCCCAACTAAAAGGAGTATTCTTCTTCATCAGTTTAGTCAGTGGCACTGCCAGCTTCGAGAAATCTTTAATGAATCGTCCTTAATAACCGGCTAAACCCAAGAAGCTTCGGATCTCTATCGGACTCTTCGGCGTTTCCCATCTCATTACGGCCTCTATCTTGGCTGGGTCCACCTTGATTCCTTTGCGGTTCACCAGGTGCCCGAGAAAATGCACTTCCTTTAACCAGAACTCGCATTTTGAAAATTTTGCGTACAACTTCTCCCATTTTAACATCTCTAGCACCTCTCGAAGGTGCTTCTCATGTTCCACCTCGGTCTTGGAGTAGACTAGGATGTCATCGATGAACACAATTACTGAATTATCAAGCATCGGTCGGCAAACCTGATTCATTAGGTCCATGAAAGTTGCGGGCGCGTTGGTGAGGCCGAATGGCATCACCACGAACTCAAAGTGCCCGTATCTCGTTCGGAATGCCGTCTTTGCTACATCTTCTTCTCGGACTTTGAGCTGATGATAACCCGACCGTAAATCTATCTTTGAAAAATAGGACGCACCTTGCAGCTGATCAAACAGGTCTTCTATTCGAGGTAATACCTATTCTTCACTATTACCTTATTGAGCTCTCGGTAGTCGATGCACATTCTGAAAGTTCCATCCTTTTTCGTTACAAATAGAATCGGGGCTCCCCAAGGAGAGCTACTAGGTCGGATGAAACCCTTGTCAAGTAATTCTTGCAGTTGCGTCATTAACTCCTGCATTTCTGGCGGCGCTAAACGGTATGGTGCCTTCGCGATAGGTGCTGCTCCCTGTACCAAATCTATACGGAATTCTACTTGTCGGACTGGTGGTATCCCTGGAAGATCTTCTGGGAATACCTCGGGGTATTCACACACCACTGGTATGTCAGATACCTCTAACTGTTTCTTTTCCTTCCTCGAATCTATGACGTGTGCGATAAACGCAGCGCACCCTTTGCGTAAATACTTTACGGCTTTGGTCACGGTGCAGCATGTTGTCATTCCTTTCTGTTTCTGGCCATAGATGGAGATCTCTCCCCCACTCGGATTCTAGATCCGTATGATGCCCTGCTTGCACAAAATACTGGCCTGGTGACGCCCCAGCCAGTCCATTCCCACAATTTCTTGAAATTCCCGCATCAGGGTCGGCAGTAAGTCTATAGGGAACTTTACATCGTCTATTACTATTACATTGTCCCTATAAATGGTGGATACACTCAAAGCCTTATCATCGGCTATTTCTACCTCTAGAGGCATTTCTAGTTTCACCGGATCTACAACAAAACTTTTACAAAACGACAAAGATACAAAGGACTTGCTAGCCCCTGAATCAAAAAGTACAAGTGTAGGAAAAGAGTTAACGATGAAAGTACCTGCAATCACGTCCGGTTCTTTCTTAGCCTCTTCCACTGTCATCTGGAAGGCACGACCCCGCGGCTTAGGTGCTTCGGGCCTCTTTCCCTTCTCCCCATCAGTGATTCTGAGTGGCGGCTGTCCGCTTGCCTTCCCACTGTCCGCTTGCCTTCCCACTGCCCCCAGTTTCTTCGGGGCACTCTACCATCCGGTGTCCCGGCCTATTGCATTTAAAACACACGTTGAGGTGGGCTTTGCAATCCTTCCCATGGTGCCCACCTTTCCCGCATCTGTAGCACCTATCCACACCTTGTCGACAGTTTCCAACATGCGTTTTACCGCATCGCCCACACCTGGACCCTTAAATAACTAAAACCTAGAAGAACTCCTCAAATGTATTAGCACTTCTCGATTTCAAGTTTATCCATCTCCCACTGAATGTAGAATGGATAACTTTGAACTATAAGATAAACAAGCAAAGAAATCTTCTAGTCGTATCTCAATAAATGCTAAATAGACTATCGATTGAATTTGGATTTGAGGACTTAGTCACAATGGCAAATGAATATCTCGACAAATCGGACACACATTCTTGACCCGTCATAAACCGGATCAACAACACCCGGTTCCCTACTCCATGACACCATGTACCAATGTGTCCTAGTAGGATATGAATTGTGAAACAATTCCACAATTCACTATACGGTCATCCAATATATAGATAATAGATACCTTAGCATCTTAACTAGATCTAAGTAGTTGTTTTGGCTAATTTTGAACACCAACAAGGTTTCAGACATATGCCTAAACTAATAAACGTCTCGCAATTACTACCATCAAGGTAGTGATGAAGAGGTTTCTCTTTCGTTATTCTTTGTGGTGTGCTTGAACGGATTATCCACAAAGTGTGATCAATATCCAACAAGCTTATAATCCTATCACAAACTCCGGCGAAGGATCTCACAATCATCTTAGCCTAATAAACAAGATCAACATCAAAGCGTTTAGCCCGAGACTAAACTATTCCGAGATCCTAACCACATGAATCTAGGCGATATATATTTCTTGTTCATGTGGTTAAGTTGATTATCACACAAAGATAACTCATCCAAACTATTTTGGATTCAGAATCAATTATTCACGAATATTCTATTACTTGTAACAAATCCTTGTGTATGCCACGACATGAGAAATTTTGAACAAAATATCTCACAATAGATTTTCATAATAAACTTCATATTTTAAGAATAAACTCATCGTCACCACATGTACAGTTGTACGCCACGCAGGGCAAAACAACACATGAGCTATGACATAAAAACCTTGAATAAATAACGTTTAAAAAGGTTCAACATCAATTCTTAAAACTTCAAAATTTTGTTCACCATAATTAAAGTGAGCATACAAAGAGATGTCATTTGCCGCGCAGGGCAATAAAATAAAGTAATAAATAAACCGGCGACACAAGCGAGATCAAGTCTCCTTATCTTCTCTTGGAGGACAATCACCATAGTTTCCTCGTTCGAGATCCGGTTCTTCATGCTTTTCTTTCACCAAAGGACCTACACTTTGTAACAAACAAATTTGTGACAAATGTGAGTCAATCAGCTCGGGTCAACAACCCAGCTTATAGAAGAATAGCAATGAATCATGAACATACCTGAAGATGGAAAGTTAACTCTCTCTTTCCTGAGAAGTTTTATATCCTCTCGGCACGTAGGGCAGGCGTGACGGCCCCAATTTCCAAATCTTCCACAGAAGTAGCAAACCGCCTTTTCTTGAGTCTCTTCTTGAGGCACATTCTTTATGTCCCTCAACTCAACATCAAGGATAGGCTTGGAAACTCCAACCTTTCCTTTTAGGGTCGGTTTCTTCTTCCTTTTCTTTTCTTTCTTTAAGCCCAATACGGGAGTGGTTGAGGTGGAATTATGCTTGGCCATGTCAGACTCCGCAGACTTCAACATGCCATGCAATTTGCTTAAGGACTTCTCCATTCCTTGCATATGATAGTTTGTGACAAACTGACCATATGAAGCGGGCAGAGACTGAAGTACAATATCCACAGCGAGCTCTCTCCCAATAGGAAATCCTAACCTCTCCATTTGGTCCATGTTTGCCTTCATCTTAAGGACGTGAAGACCAACATTCCCACATTCCTGCAGCCTACAACCGACTAGGATTTTAACACACTCAAAGTGTTCCTGCCTAACTTGTTGTCGGAACATGTCCTTGAGCTTGTTTAACATATTGTACACACTCATGTGCTCAAGCTGCTTTCGCAACTCCGAGCTCATAGTTGACAACATGAGGCAGGCAACATCGTGCGTGTCCTCAACACGTTTTTCATACCCGTATCGGACGGCCCAAGTCGCGTTGGTAGCAGGTGGCTCCGGAAGGGGTTCCTCAAGGATATGCAACTTTGATTCATGGCGAAAGACAATCCTCAATTGTCTAAGCCATGCAATAAAGTTCACCCCCGTGTGTCTCTCCCTTTCTAGGAACACACGAAGTGAGATGTTTGACGTGGTATTGTTATGGTTTGACATCTATAAATAACAATAATACGAGTTTTGGTTAGTTTAGATAAACCTTGTTAAAAATAATTACCCCATAGTTTTAGATAAAAACAATTATTCGTAACAACGGCTAAGAACCTTATTTCACCTCGCATCGTGACGGGTTTGCCGCGGATCACGTGGCGAAGCTATTTAGGCCGGCAACCATTTTATCAATTGTAATCTCTATTACAACTCTTTAGACACTTGCGGGATCCG
The DNA here is from genome assembly GCA_038502395.1 of Dittrichia graveolens. Taxonomy (NCBI): domain Eukaryota; kingdom Viridiplantae; phylum Streptophyta; class Magnoliopsida; order Asterales; family Asteraceae; genus Dittrichia; species Dittrichia graveolens. Next base: position 31,657,358 of record JARJIL010000009.1, read on the forward strand.
TTGACATCCATTATGTCGGTTGGCATGTTTGATCCCTTCCTTACACCAATCTTAATATATAATTTTTGTTTAGCTTGTGCTTAGCTCGACAACTAATCAAGAATTATATACCAAAATTGTAAACCGCCCGACAAGACACACGGGTAGCACTCCCGACCATCAATTGGCTCGTGCTTAGCTCGACAACCAATCATGCGAGTTACGCCACTCACATTCCACACAACTACGCAAGGAATGACTCGTGCTTAGCTCGACAATCATCCTTGTTTCGTTATATTCGGGTGGTGTCGTCTTACGGATGGTGCGTGATTTACATTTTAAAACGGGATTTTGTTTCCGGTTTATAGAAACCTTTTTGAGGATTAACAAAGTAAGTGTCAAAACGATTTTAAGCACTTCTTAAATATAATACCAAGTTTATATTTTCTTTGTCAATTCTATTCGCGCGAGATTGTTAACCATTTTAACAAACGTTGTATTTTATTTAATTTTGTAGAAAAATTGTCTAGCATGCGAATCCTAATCCATGCATAGAAAAATAAAACACAACCACGCAAATATATATATGTATAATTCGGTAACATGCCCAAAAATCCTATGCGTTTTCCCCGTGAGCCACAACGGGGAAAACGAGGCCAAAACCTAATGACAAGAGAAAGTCTCGTTGGGTGAGCTCCACCGAATCCAACACCTCCAATAGCGTGTTGATTCCTTCTCGCCAAGACGTCATCACCATGACTACCGTTGATTTCTCCGGTTCTAATTCTATACTATTTACAAATACATAGAATATATATATATATATATATATATAAACGACACGCAGGTTGCATTCCTACACTATTTATACAAATACACGGAATAAAATAAACGGCGTGTAAGCCGCACCAACAAATATATAAATAAATATTTACATCAATACAGCACTCCGGCCACCAAAAAAACCGAATCAATCAACCACCACAACACATACGTCTAAGGGCATATCGTGTTACCGAATTAACCAAACGCAACATAAGTGAAACATGGTGTGCCACACAAAACCATGATATAAATATATTTCTATATTTTAGTCAAGATTGTCAACAACATCAAAGGCACCAAAATGACAATCCTTGTACATATGCATTAGTGTACCAAAACATTTTTGTGACACATATTCATATATACATTTATAAGTATATATTTGTGTACACTTCATGCCAAGTTACAACAAATATATAAATATAAAAACTAAAATATTAACAAGGCTACAAATATAACAATTCTAGCACAACAATGAAAAACCAATTTTAAGAAAACAATTTTTCTTATATAAAAGTATTTTTATGGCTTTTCTAGACTCGATGTAAAGCTAACATATTAAGTAGGCTACAAATATACCAATTTTAGCCTAACAAAGATCTACACGAAAAACCATTTCTAGAAAACAATTTTCTAACATAAATATACTTATATGAATATTATGTAGGCTACAAATATATCAATTTTAGCCTAACAAAGATCTACACAAAAAACTTTCAAGAAAACAATTTTCTTGTATAAAAATATTCATATGGTTTTTCTAGACTCATTAGTGCAAAGCCATGTTAGATATGGCTCTGATACCACTGAAGATATTTGTTTGGCATAAACGAGTAGCAACGGAAGCAAGATACAATACAAAACCAAACTAGCCAAACAAACACACATGCCATGGACCAATATCTAGACATGAAATTGCAACTAAAATAAAAGAACAAGATGGATAGAAATGTACCACTATGCATATACCACAATCTCCCTCTTGTCAAGCTTCAAGAATCAAACAAGTCAAGCTTCAAAATCCAAGCTAGGATTTCTCTAGTGAAGTCCACCCCAAGTTGTGCTGATTCCCAAATGCTAGCAAGTTGGTGTTACCACCAAAACAACAAGATTAAAGTATGTCTAACACCTTTGTGCATCAATCTTTGATCACAAAATGTATGAACTCTAGAGAGAAAGTGTGTATCTTCTTCATATGTTCTTCATAGCCATTCAACTCCCAAGAACACAGAGAATTCGTGATCCTTGAACTGGCCAAATTGAATGAATACTTAATCCCATTAAAATGAGCTTTAAAACCAATCAATTCTGCTGTTACAGCATTTGTACACGGCCCGTGTTGGTCAACACGGCCGTGTAGGCCCAAAGCCCACGGCCTCAATTGGGCCAAGCTAGCCCGTGTCTAACAGACCCAACACGGCCCGTATTCATCTACACGGCCGTGTAGGCCCGAAGCACATGGTCTCTTCTTGGGCCAAAACGCCCCGTGCTAGTTGGGCTGGACACGGCCCGTGTACCATGCTGCCAAAACCCAATTTTGGCCTTTTCTCTCTTTTGCTTGATCGTGTTGTCGGAATCAATACTTGGTGTGTGACCCAATAGGCCTATACTTCATCAGCAGTGCTATTAACTCATTCGTGTCTGCGGGCATATTCCAACACCGAGTTTCTAGTGCTATATGCCCTAGTGTTTGGGGTAAATATTGACTTTGCTCAGGTCATCTTCTCTGACCTTGTTGATAAAATAACTCAGAGCACCAGCAAGAAATCCTCTAGGACTCAGGACTCGGGTGCCTCACATTCGATTTTTAAGCCTGGTTGCAACGATGGCGATTGGTGAAAATGATTATGTTGGGCTCAATGAACAACTTGAAAGAATTCCTGTCCCTACAATGGGTGAGAAACTATTCCATTTTATCAAGGCGAACAGAGGTCCTCCCATCACTGCTCAAATGCAAGAATTGATTGATACTGCTGCTGAGGCAAATGTTGATAATGTGGATGGTGATGGTAGTGGTGCTAAGGAAAGTGATAATGGTGACAATGCTAATGATAGTGGTGGTGGTGATGAAGGTGATAGTGATGATGATGGTGATGTTGGTGATCATGGTTTTGCTCCTCCCAGTCCAATGATCTGAGCAACTGCTTGAGCTCATTTATAGAAGCAGGCACATCATCTCCCAAGGTAAGGATAGCTCTGACTCTACTTCTAAGGATATTCAAATGGTAGTCCCAACCTTTGATACCCCATCCTCATCTCCAGTCCATACACCAATCCAACAACCAAGCTCTAGTGAACCTCCAGTGTTCACTAGTTTTATCCCTATTCGTAGCCCCCTATATACAAGGTCAATAGAGGATGCTCATAATGAGCCCTTTGAGGTAGTAACATCTACACCTCTGACCTCAACAAGATACATTTGTAAAAATAGGACTTAAACCGCAATCTGAGACATCCTCCCAAAAGGGTGCTCTCATTGAAAGACAGACCTCCTACCAAGGTCACACTGTGTCTACCCAAATTTTGAGTCAGCCTATGCCATTCACATTCTCCCAACAGAATGTGGATCCAATAAGGGATTCCCTAATACTGAGTGCATCCCACACTCACTCCACATACCTTGCACCTATAATCGATTCACTTCCTACGCATGCACATCCTGCCAATACTAGTGGTACAAACCAACCACTTGTACAGGGCTCAACAGTCGTTCCCAATGAATTTGAGCTTATACACTAAGGCTCATATGAGGAAACCCAATCCATACCCAATTTCTTTAAACCAATCTCAACCTCATCCTCCTCTCTACCCTCTACCTCTACCCTAAACCAAAACCTTACCCTCCTCCAAACCATAAACCAAAACCATGATAATCTAACTAAAACCATCCATGCCTTCTAAACCCAAACAAATACTCAACTGTTAAAGCTTGTAAAAGACATTGAGTACCTTAAAACCCCAATGAAAACCTCCCCTGCACCTCCTGCACCTTCCACTGATCTTACTCCAATTCTAGCCAAAATAGACCATCTATCCACCCTTCTTCCCTCTCAAACACAAACTCCCATATTACCCTATCTTCTCTAAACCAAACCATATCCAACCTTCTCACCCAGCTTAACCTCATCAAACCTGTCAATCCCAATATTTCCATAGCCATCCCTGATGAAATCCTTCCCATGCCTTCTTACCTAAAAGGCATCCTTTCTGATATTGAAGCCCTTACTGAACAAGGCAGAATGAGCCATCTCTCCTTATGGAAAGCTCTACGGGATCTCAAGGATGACCTCTCCCTCCAAATCTCTAAAATGTCTACCACTCCTTCCTCAACCCATACACCTACCCCTACCCCTACCCTATCCCCAAAACCAACCACATGTGACTCCCCTCCTCGTTTTGATGATGCCAAAAAGGGGAAGAAATCTTCAAGATCAACTTCAAGGGAGGATGATCCTGATTCAGAGGAAATTAATTCTGCCTATTCTGAAACTGCAACAAAAATCTTACAGCAGGAAGCACCCAAAGCAACAGCTCCTCCTGTTCAAAAAAGAAAAACAACTTCTGAGGGGGATAAAAAGTTCCCAAAGAGACTAAAGCGCATGGCAAATAGGCCAAAGCCTAAAAAGAAAGTTGCTGAGGGTTGCTCTCCAAAAACCATAAACATTCCGTCTGATTCTAATGATGAGGATGATACTCTATTATCTGACATCCTCAGAAGAAGAAAATAGAGCCCCAAATCATCCCCTGCTCCATCAGTCCAACCATCTCCCACAATCCAAAAGTCTTCAACCTCTACTCCTAAAGATAAAGGAAGAAGAAAAATGACAGATGAGCAAGTTGAAGAAGAAATCAACAAAAAAGGGAGCTTGAGCTCAAAGAACAAGAGGAAAGGGAGAATATCCAAATGGCTCAAGCCTTGGGTGTTCCAGTAGAGGAAATATACCAAGCCAAAGAGCTAGCATATGCACAAGAGCAAGAAAAACAACAAGTTCAACCTGCTGCTCAAACAAAATTGGGAAGGGAGATGTCTCAAGCTAAGCTGATCAAAGATAGATCCCATGCGGATGCAATCAGAACCCTCCTTAGCCTTGATTTATCTGCTCCCTATAATCTAAGTCAACAAAGGATCCAAAGCTTCAGAGAAAGAATCAACATCTTGAGAAACAGAACCGAGCCAACTCCTATCACAAGAGCCTCTGTCCACAAAGGTGATGGTGAACCCTACCTCAAAGCTATAAGGCAAAACAACTTCAAAAGTTGTGAAGTTGTATCATATGAAAAGTTCCATGTTTATGGGTTCACAAAACTGGTTGAGATCCTGTACCTTCTCTACAAATCCAAGAGCAAGCTTAAAGTGCAATTCATTCAAAAGATTCAAAATTGGATAGCTCTTGATGTGTCACAAAAGGCCTTCACTTCTGATGATTACTATAGGCATGTGCATACAGTTGAAAATTTACACAAGAAAGGCTCCAAGCCCTTTATTTCATTTGAGCTAAGAGAGGTATTTGTAACACCTCCTTTGCTATATTAAAAATCAGTATAAATTCGAGTTTTCAAACTGCATGGGGCCGTTTGTAATTTGAACATTTACCTGTTTGTTAACTTAACCGAATTTCAAAAAACATTGCTGCGGAATTTTAAATAACAAACAAACAAACCCAAGTAGCTATTACAGTTTAAAAACACATGTTTGGCGTATATACAAATATACAATACAAAAATTGCCAAACGTGCCAACCGGTGTTACTTTAAACTAAGCCGACCATTGTATTATAATACCAAAATCAGTGTTCCTTCAAAAAGGCTTGTATATCAGCCATAAGTGTCCCTAACTCACCAAGCCTGCCTATTCCTTATCTGTAAAAAAGTTAACATCAACAACATTAGCTATTTAAAAATAGCTAGTGAATACTAACAATCATGCATAACAATTAGGCAAGTCATTAGCAATAAAACAAGTCATATAGCAGAATAAGCAAACAATGTTATCCTATCATATAGCGGAGTGTTGACATGTCCAGCGGGTGAATTATATTGCCGGGTTGCAAGTCCAGCTCAAACCACTACCACCGGGGGAATCAGACACTACCATCTGTGCTGGTTTCATCACCTAAGTGAATCACCGTGCTCGTTAAAGAGCCAAGGCTCAGTAGGCTTAGCCATTTAAGGCACTCACCTCAATTGCTGAAAGGAACGGTACTCGAGTACCGTTAGTCCAGAACATTATGCCCGTAGGCCCAGGACCCAGCCGAAACTGACCTTAATTACATACTAGTCCGGACATACAGATAATTTCATCAATCACCCTTTTCAGGGACAAGTGCATGCATGCTTATTCATATAACATATATTCATCAAAGTGTGCACATGTACTTAAATACATGTCTTGCACATCAATTATCAAGGCATATCATAACTTCTTTATCATACTAGCATACATATGGCTTTCATAATACAAGTTGTGGCATGTCATAATCATATAACTTTTCTTGCATTTAAACCTTGTGCAAGAGATGAGAGTGTGAAGTGTGTGTGTGTAATCGTATGTGTGTGTTTGAGTTGTCTGACTCAAATAAGTGAGAACCGACCTTGTGGGTTTCAATTATCCACAAGGGGTATTTTGTTCCCCTTTTCAACATACAACACAACACCCGAATAACCGTTTCAACTAACAAGGATATTTTTGGAAACCTCGTTTGAAACCATTTAATATTTTATCATTATTATCTATTTTTTATTACAATTTTCAAATTCACATTTAACTAGCCAATTACATATTTTCTATTAATACTTAACATATATATTCATTTAATTCTTTAAATTAAATTCACGTACCAAATGGAGCGCACGAATAGGCCCGATTTGAGGATGTTACGGTATTTCCCCAACATGAATATCTATATGATTTTGAGGCTCTCAACACAGCTTTGCCACTCAACATCACCCCTGAGCTCTTCAAATTTATATCTATGCCTATTGAGGGCATCTTCTTCCTAGACACAGGAGGCACATGGAGATTCTTTAGACAGTCTAAGATCCCCAAAGCTAGCAGAAATTTTCTCTTCGGGTTAAGAGTATCTACAAGAGACAAAACTGGAAATGATCAATTTGAAGCCCTTGTCCAAGCTCAATGTGAAGTCCTAGCCGAAGCAGATCCTCTAGCAAAAACCTTTGAGGTTAAAGAAGAAGAATGGTGGGATTGAAGACTGATCTATCTCTTAGGACTTGTTGATCACTCTAGTTGATTGTATATACTTAGACTAGTATAGTTAGTAGTTAATCTTATAAATACTCTTGTAACTTTATGTATTCTATTATTCAAGTGATGTTTCTGTAATTCAGAAAATCAAAAAGATATAAAAATGGAAAAATGAAAAGATACCAAAAAAACAGAACAAAATGGTACAACAAAGAAAAAGATTCCATAAAAACAGAACAAAATGGAACACTAGAAAAGAAACCAAAAACAGAACAAGGTTCAAAATAAAAAGAGCTACCAAAAACAGATAGCTAGATAGCCAAATGCACTTAAAAGTTTAAATATTTTGCATTTGAAGTAAAACTGATTCTTCAAAAAGAAAAAGGTTTTGTCATTATCAAATAGGGGGAGATTGTTGGGGAGATAATCACTTCACCTTAGGGATGGTAAAAAAAACCGAACCCGACGGGGAAAACCGAAACCCGAAATAAACGGGGCGGATTCGGGGATGATAAACGGGGACGGGGACGGGGATGGGGAAAACCCGATTACTTAAACGGGGACGGGTTTTATTATCCCCGCCCCGTATACCCGATCCGTATATTATTTATATTATATAATATTTTATATATATATATATATATATTATATTATATAATATTATATATATATATATATATATATATATATAAATAGTCTTTTAAGAAACACTAGTCTTTTAAGAAACCCCATCTTCATTTCAAGTCAACAATCCCTCTGTCTTCCACTCTTTAATCGCCTCTGTAGTCTGTCTTCCACTCTTCCCTTCAACCAACAACATCCCTAAATTTCCAAAAAGGAAATCTGAAATCAAGCCAAATTTCCCTCGATCCTTCTTCAAATCGTGACTCGTGAGTCAGTCCCCGTCGTCAACTCGTCAGCACTTTTACCGAATCGTGAGGCACCGTTGCAAATCGTGAGTTCGTGAGGCACTGTTGCGACACCTCCAGCCCCGCGTTACACCTCTGGCCCTGAAACCTCCCGACCTCCGACCTCCGGCGTATGCGACACCTCCGGCCACCGCCCTGCATACTGGTTTAGGTTTGTAACCTCTCGTCTCTCGATCTCTTTTAATCTAACTGAAAAATCTTTGCTTTTTTCAATTAATTATAAACAATAAATGAGCTTTTGTCAACTTATATATTATATATCTAATTGAAAATGTTTGCATACGGGTTCAGTGTTCGACTCTTTTGCATTTATGCCATAACCCATACTTATATATTATATATATAACAACTTTAGAAAATGGGGTATTTTGATAGAATAGGATTAAACATTATATGCTTAGAGAACCTGGATTAAAGAATGTCAACAAAGGAAGATATTGAAAAGAATGTCAGCTTGCTTGGTTATATGACTACTAGCAGTTTGGTGATAGTTAAATTTTATTAGCAAATATTAAGGACATATGTGAAATTTTTGGTTGGATATTTCTAATAGCAGTTTAAGTATTCAATTTGCTGATGAAGAGAAGATCAGATATCTCATTTCACAATGTTGCCTTGTAACTTATTACAAAACAGTTTATGAAAATAAGATCAGATATCTCATTAACTTGTTTGGGATATTCTGTAGCTTTCTTGCAAAACAGATTGTGAAAATAGTTTGTTCTTTGATTTTATTTTTTGTTGTAACTTTTTCTTTGTGCAAAAAGTTATCCTTGTATTTTGTTTTAATAAGTTACTTGTATATGGCCTTGATCAGTCCACTTTCTTAATTTTTTCATGACATCTAGTTCTGGAATTTATTTACATATATATTTATTTCCATGTATATTTATTTCCCACTTGCAAACCTACAAGTTACTGTTTCATGAGCATATATATTTATTTCTTTATTCAAACCATATTCAATTATCTTTAACTATATTCTTTTGTTAAATATATTTATAAATTTAAAAAAAATTCCTAATATGTGGTCGTTACACTTGGAAGTACCATGCTAAGAGTTATTAATTCTTGCTTTGAGTTTTTCTAATAGTTAGATTTTGTTGTAATAGTTAAATCCTTGCTTTAAGTTTTTGTAATTGTAAGATTCTTGTAATGAGTAGATCTTTTAATGCTTAGATTTCTTGTTTACTTTTTAATCAAGCTATACTTGTTGATGAATGATGAAAAGGTTGTTTTGTAGCCACCAATGGAAGGTCAACAATCTACAAATGAAAATTCCAATGCACGGACACAAGGAGAATCCCAAGCCGATAGTAATAATTGCATGAATCAATCATCTCCGATGCCAGAAAACCAAGGCCCGTCCATGACACCCACGGAAGAGGAACAAACAGAAAACAATGGAGGTGATGGTGCTACTAATAGTAGAAAGCGAAAACTTACTTCGGTTGTGTGGAATCACTTTGAGAGGTTGACGGTTAATGGTGAGGATAAGGCTGAGTGTATTTATTGCAAGAAAAGATTAGGAGGAAATACTAAGAACGGGACAACACATTTGCATGATCATTTGAAGTGTTGTCCAAGACGAACTTGCCGTGACATACGTCAACAAGTGCTAGGGGCGGGGCAAAAAAAAGCCTGACGGGCAAGCAAATATATCTTGCTTAAATTTTGACCCCGTGAAATCAAGAAAAGATCTTGCGGAGGTAATAGTGCACGAATATCCACTTGTGATGGTGGAACATCACGGGTTTCGAAAGTTTGTGGGGTCTTCAACCTTTATTCAAGGTCCCATCTAGGAATACGTTGAAAAATGATATTTTAAAGATTTACGATTTCGAGAAAGAAAAGACAATGAGGTATGTGTTATTTAACATTAATTTTAATTTTAATGCTATTTGGTTTCTAATTCACATGATTTATTTATTTTAGTCTATTGGAGAAGAATCAAAGCAAGATTGCGATTACAACGGATATGTGGACGTCAAGTAATCAAAAAAAAGGTTTCATGGCAATAACAGCTCACCTAGTTGATGATAATTGGGAAATGCAAAGCCGAATTATGAGGTACTTTCTACTTTCATTTGGTAGGTACTAAATATTTTTAGTTATGGACTAAATCAATTATCATTACTTAATTACTAGGTTTATTTATGTGCCTTGTCCTCATACTGCTGAAGTTCTTGCTGATGTGTTGTATGAATCTCTATGCGATTGGAATATTGATAGGAAAATATCAACGGTAACTGTTGATAATTGTAGCACAAATGATTTGATGATTCATTTATTATTAGATAAGTTGTCCTTGACCTCATTGATTTTAGGTGGAGAGTTATTTCATATGAGATGTTGTGCACACATCTTGAACTTAATTGTTCAAGATGGTTTATCTGTTATTGGTGATGGGATTGAAAAAGTGAGGGATAGTGTTTTCTTTTGGACCGCGACACCAAAAAGAATAGAAAAGTTTGAAGAAGCGGCTCGCCATTTGGCAATTGATTGTTCAAAAAAGTTGTCTCTTGATTGTAAAACACGTTGGAACTCTACTTATCTGATGTTGAGTGTTGTTGTAGTGTACAAGGATGTATTCAAACGTTTAAAACAACGAGAAGCACAATATAAAAGTTTGCCTACAGAGAGAGATTGGGAGTTAGCTTGTAATATTTATGCAAAGTTGCAACTATTTTATAAGGTGACTTTGATGTTTTCGGGTACTAAGTATCCTACAGCTAATATATTTTTTGAATTTGTATGTGAGATAAGATTTTCGTTGAGTAAGTGGAGCGAAGATGAAGATGAAATAATAAAAACAATGGCGGAGAGGATGCTTGTTAAGTTTGATAAATATTGGTCTGTTATACATGGAATAATGGGAGTTGTGGCAGTTTTAGATCCAAGATTCAAGCTGAAGATAATGGAGTATGCTTTCCCAAAGCTTTATGGTTCTCAAAAGTCTAATTGTGAAATAATAAAACTCAAGGAGCTTGTGTATCGTTTGTTCCAAGATTATGAAGCTTGTGGTATTGGAAGTTCACGGAATCGGCATGGTATTGATTCAAGTCGCAACAATAGTGATGGGGAGGGTGGGTTTTTCAGTGATTATTACACATTCGTTGAAGAGGATAATCATATGGGTATCATTGAATCAACTTTTTTCATTTATCTTTTCATTGTTTTATTTACTTTTTATTCGTATAAGTTTTTCCTTTTTTAGGTATTACATCGGAGCTTGATCATTATCTTCAAGAGAAAGTATGGAAGAAAAATACCGAACTTGATATTTTGACTTGGTGGAAAACAAATGGTTTTAAATATCCAACATTACAAAAGATTGCTCGAGATATATTAGCGGTTCCGATATCTACAGTTGCATCCGAGAGTGCGTTTAGTACAAGTGGTAGATTGGTAAGTCCTCATCGTAGTCGTCTTCATCCAAAGACGTTGGAGGCACTAATGTGTGCCCAAAGTTGGTTATTAAACGAAATAAAAGGTAATCAATCATTTCTTATATTTACTTATAAGTTTCTTTACTTTTTAATTGTATTGTTAATTTGATATGTTGTTAAATAAATTAATAAATATAGCAACTTGTTCACAAGAGACCGAAGCATATTGTAAAAGTGTGGAGTATGATCGTGATGAGGTAAACATACTACATATATACTATTTATGCATGATATATATTATTCCCATTTTTATATAATTATTGTGAGCTTATATTTTTTTTTGGTGTAATTGTAGCAATCCGGGGTTGCAAATGTTTGACTATGATGATGGTATGATTGGTGACGGGTGTTGTGAACGGAGATAACATAAGTTGGAAGAATTAGTTAATATTTGAAATATGTTGAAACATCTACTATTATATGTTTTAGTTTTATTTGGATTATTTGATTTGGCCGTTTTTCCGTTTGGGTGTATTAGGACTTTAAGTCCGTGACAAAAGGTAAACGGTGACGGGGAAAAATCACCGTCTAAATCCCCGCGGGGAAAATTACCCGTTTAAAAAACCGTTTACATTAAACGGGAATACCCGTTCCCCGCGGTTTTCCCCAGATACCCGACGGGGATCCCCGTTTAAATCCCCGCGGATTTTTAAGCGGGACGGGGATGGACATCTTAAACGGGGACGGGGACGGGGGGACCAATCCCCGCCCCGAATCCGCCCCATTGCCATTCCTACTTCACCTTAATAATCAACTCTGTCTATCTTAAAACATAGAATTTGATGATAACCAAACCCTACCTTCAGTATGACTTAGAAAGAATTCAAACATGTGTTGTTTGAATCAAATTCAAGAAAATATGCTAAGTATGGAACCATCAGCTGATAAGCAGCCATTACTCAAGAGCATCAGCCGAAGACATCAGCTGAGGAATATCAAATGAAGAAAGCAAGTGTAGAAGACCATCAGCTGAGGAAAATCATCTATCAGCTGAGTAAAGAAAATTGATCAGTTGAGTGTTTACACCATCAGCTGAGCAAGGATTTTGCTCAGCTATACCATCAGCTGAGTGAATATTGGGTAAGCTGAGACCTAGAGCATCAGCTAAGTTAGTCTTTCTAAACACAAGTCATCTTCCTACATAAACTGATGTATTTAAATGGTCAGCTAAGCATACTTAGTCAACTGATCATATCAATACATAAGCTTATGCCCTCCTAATATAACTGTTGATCAACTGAGCATTTGTATGATCAGCTGAGCAATAGGTATCAATTGAGTCTTAGCAAAAAGATCAACTTATCTATTATTTCAACTGAGTAGTGAAAGTTAAAGTTCTTAGTACATTCTATTAGCTGAGTCGAGCAAAATGTCAAATCTGCTCTTCCTTTCAGATTGTAAGTTTCATATGTAAAAGGCAGAACATGTGTTGTTCTATTATGCCTTAGATCTTTGTTTGTAAAAGTATAAAGCACTTTTTGGATCAAGCATGAGACAAAAAGGTTTGATCTTATCCTCTGGAAAAGGAGAAAGATACCTCAAACAGACGAAGATCTCGAAGATTTGTTTCAACAACTAAGTATGGCTGACAATTCCATACTTGGTAAAGTCAAATCTAAAGGAAGCATGGTTGTTGTATAAGTACAAGCATGGAAAGGAAAACACAGTCTTACAAGGAAAAATGTGTGAGGTTTAATATTTTATATTGTGAGTGAGTTGCACTTTTTCAAAAAAAGTACAATTACTTTTATGAAACAGTTTATTAAAGTAACTTTACTTTTCACCCACTATCTTTACAATTAAAATACTATATTTCACACACTCTTTGTCTCCTTCCTTCATGTAACCGGATGCCCAAGCTTCTATAAATATTCATGCATGGTGGACATGCAAAATAACCGAAGCAGCTTCTACACAATACATAAGCAATCTCATTAGTTGAGAAAAATTGGTAAAGTTTAGCAATTGTGTAGAACCAAACTTGTTCATGTGTTGAACACTCCTAAACATTAGTTGTTTTAGAGTTAGCTTGTCTATGTGTTAGACAAATTAATTGCCACCTTTTATTGTACCTAGAATTTCCGCTTCTAGTACATGTAATTCTTGATTCATATCAATAAGAATTATATAACAGTATAATGGTGTGTCTTTAAATTTCAAAAAGCTAAAGTTTGTATTCAACCCCCCCTTCTACAAACATTTGTTGCTGCGTACTCAATCTGGGACTAACAGAGTTATATTCACTTCTAACGGGTCATAATTGATATGTATGAGTTAATTCACTTCTAAAGGGTAAAACTTGTTATTTATACGTTATATTCAATTCTAATGGGTCACAATTGGTATAAATGAGTTATATTTACTTCTAACGGGTCATAATTGACATGTATGAGTTATATTCACTACTAACAGGTCATAATTGGTATAAATGAGTTGTATTCACTTATAACGGGTCATTATTGCAATTTATGAGTTATATTCACTTCTAACGGGTCATAATTGGTATAAGTGAGTTATATAACTCATTTATTCCAATTATAACCCGTTAGAAGTGAATATAAATCATTTATACCAATTACGACCCGTTAGAAGTAAATATAACTCATACATGTCAGTTATGACCCGTTAGAAGTCAATATAACCCATAAATAGCAATTATGAGTTATATCACTTCTAACAGGACATAATTGGTATGAATAGGTCATATTCAATTCTAACGGGTCATAATTGGTATAAATGACTTATATTCACTTCTAACGGGTCATAATTGCTATTTATGGGTTATATGTACTTCTAACGGGTCATAATTGGTATGAATGAGTCATATTTATTTCTAACAGGTCATAATTGCTATTTATGAGTTATATTCACTTCTAACGGGTCATAGTTGCTATTTATGGGACATATTCACTTTTAACGGGTCATAATGCCATTTATGAGTTATATTGACTTCTAACGGGTCATAATTGCTATAAATGAGTAATATTCACTTTTAACGGGTCATAATTGCTATTTATGGGTTATATTCACTTCTAACAGGTCATAATTACGATTTATGGGTTATATTCACTTCTAACGAGTCATAATTGGTATGGATGGGTCATATTCACTTCTAACGGGTCATAATTGCTATTGATGGGTTATATTCACTTCTAATGGGTCATAAGTGATATGGATGGGTCATATTCACTTCTAACGGGTCATAATTGCTATATATGGGTCATATTCACTTCTAACGGGTCATAATTGCTATTGATGGGTTATATTCACTTCTAATGGGTCATAAGTGATATAGATGGGTCATATTCACTTCTAACGGGTCATAATTGCTATATATGGGTTATATTCACTTCTAACGGGTCATAATTGCTATTTATGGGTTATATTGACTTCTAACGGGTCATAATTGGTAAAAATGAGTTATTTTCACTTCTAACGAGTCATAACTGCAATTCATGGGTTATATTCACTTCTAAAGGGTCATAATTGGTATAAATGGGTTCACTTCTAACAGGTCATAAGTGGTATCAATGAGTTATATTGACTTCTAACGGCTCATAATTGGTATAAATAAGTTATATTCAGTTCTAACGGGCTATAATTGCCATGTATGATAAATTAGACTTTGTTTAATATATAATTAATGAATTATATTTATTTTGTAGCCGGAGAATATTGAAGCTATTCTTAGCAACCCTACGTTTACAGCAAGAATTGTGAAGATATTCTGATTGTTGGCGCCTCATAGTGATAATGGGTCGGAGAATGCGGGAAACGAGAATGCGAGATACGAGAATGCCGATACCGATGATGAACTGTAGATTAATTATATATATATATATATATATATGTTAGACAATTAAAGTAGACTTTATTTTGTGTAAAACGTATGACTTTTGGTTTGTATGAAGAAAGTGGGTTATTTTATAATATATGCGCGATTTATTATATACTTCCGGATTTCATTGATTGTATTTATATAGCAAATATCAGTATTTTAGTGTGTATATTGAGTTGTGTTCAGGAACTAATAGGGGTGTCGGATTTCATTGATTGTATTTATATAGCAAATATCAGTATTTTACAAATCGTCGCAAATATCGAATGTCGTCGCAACATTTGTCGTCACAAAAGATTAATTTCTTATATCGAGTCTGCAAAAATCCTGAGTCCGCCCTGATTAATGATAACCTAAATTAGTTTATTACCGGATAGTAAATAATTAAGTCATTGTATTTAAACAAATAATATTTTCACTCATAGTATATTTACCATAATTAAAATGGACCTAAGTTGCTCTCCAATTAATGGATTTAGATTGTCTGTGCGCCTGCTATAACTAATCTCATCTTTTTATCTTGATCCAATATTGATGTATTACGAAACTCATCTGCTTATTAATCGTCATCAGCTTTTCGGGTTTCTTTTCGTTTTCTTTTTGGAAGAATTAGTTTGGTTACAATAAAAAGCATGTAAATACCCAAAAAATTTACCTAAAAAATTAAATGCATTCTATAAATTAAGTAGCACGTACCTTTGTTAAAAATACTACTACTACTCGAAGCAAAACTGCTAAAAGTGTCATATGTTTTCTCACTTAATTGGTTAGTACGTTTTGGCGTCTAAGAAATATATAGATTACATACACTGTGGGATTAGAGTATTGTGAGATCATGATCTCTCATGCAACAAAAACCTGTACATTTTTAAAATATGATATTTTGTTCATAACCCATATATAAAAAATTTCGAGAACATATATTAGTCTTGAAAAAAGAATTCAAAAGTAATTAAGGTAATTTATACGCCATCTTAGGTCATGCAATCTGCGCTGCCCCATCCTAACAGCACATATTTAATTTCTCCTATTATACAAGAATAAACATAATACTCTCTCTCTCTCTCTCTCTCTCTCTCTCTCTCTCTCTCTCTCTCTCATGCATCAGCTACACTTCACCTACCCAAAATAACATCTGCATATAAAATTCAAACCCTACATTGATCATCTTAATGTATATCTTTAAAAAAAGCTCGAAAAGCCCTAATTGGATCGCTCTTTCTCGGTCCTTTTTCTGCTTGTGATGTTCATGAGATCACAAGATTTGAGAAGATAATGAACAACATGAGGTGGGTATCCTCTAGTTGTTAACCATTGCTATCAAAAAAAGAAGATATAGCTTGCTTTTAGTAGTTTGTACTTGTATGTTTTTTTCATCATCTAAATTTTTGATGAATTTGCCTACATTTGTTTCAGTCAAAAGACGATCATAACATTATTCAAGTGACGTACAAGCTTTGCAAGCGATAGGTACGCAGTTTTCTCCATAAAATTTTGTTATCGAACGATCTTAATTTCCTTTGAATTTAAAAATGTTCTTACATATAATGGAAAACTGAATGTTCTTACATATAATTAACATGTAAAGATTCATAGGATTCATATGATTTTTTTTAACAAACTATAATTTAAGAGTGCTGCAGGTTGATGAAGCATTTACATATTTTAAATAGGTGAAGAATATTTATATGATTCGTTTAGTTTATCATAAATTAACATCAATTATATCTACATTTCATGTCTTCTAATAAACACATAATGACATAAATTTGTAAAAAAAGAAAGAAAAATTTAGGCTTTCTTAATCTTCAATTAAGTAGAACAGAAATATTAATTACGACAAAATTGGATTGAGCGGGCTTGTTAACCACTTTGTAAATCCAAGGCCTAGCTCCTGCTAGCATTTTATTAATAAATTAAATTAAATTAAATTTCCATTTTCCATTAGAAAAAGAACATTGATTAACATATATGTCAAATATAGACACACTAGCTACAATTTTGTTTTATTTAAGTGTCTTAGTTTGTGCTTAAAATTAAGTAATTATAGTGTTGTTTCTTAATTTGTGGGCTCAATAGTTCTACATAACCAGACTAAAATGTACACTGGTCATTAGTTAACCTAACAATAAGTATATTCACACACAAAACAAAATGAAACTTTCATCGAATGTGATTTGTTTTTTGGAATAAAGATATGGAGGTGATGCAAGAAATGATGGAAAGGCTAAGATCCATTGTCGGTCCAGAGAGTTGGGATTACTGTGTGCTTTGGAGACCAAGTAAAGATCAAAGGTACAAACATATTATTATATACATTTAAATATATAATAGGCACACATTGCTCAGGGTTTCAAACCTCACTCACGTCACGTGTAATTGATCGAGTTAGCCGATCATCGGACTGGTTTTTATGGTTTGGATCGATCTCAAAAGATCTTGGATTCAGGGTTTGGAGACATATAATACACACAGTTTGATGTGTGTTTGTGTGTGTTCTTTTAGTTGTTGATGGCGTTGATAATCAAACTATAGTATTCAAAGAAATGGTACTAATTAATCATATGTATGATGTGATCTTGTGATAATAGGGTGATTGAATGGGTAGACTGCTGCTGTTCTGGGAGTAACATTAATGCAAGAAATGGGGGAGAGGATCATGATCAACATCAACAGCTTCTGTTTGAATGCAAAGATGTGTCATATCACCACCCAACCACTGATGCTTGCCACCTCCTTTCTCTTTTACCTTCTTCCATCCCTATGGATTCTGGGTTTGTTAACCTTCTTCTCCTCTTTAGTTAATTAATTTCTCTCCTATATATTTTTACTTATATTCAATTAATTAATTCTAGCTTATATTTTTATGAGTTTAATTTGTTAATTATTTTAACCTTTAATTAGAGCTATGATTAACGATAATTTTCATTTACAATATGAAATATTGTTCGTACGTAAGAAATACTTTTATATAATCAATAAACTATAGGTAGGGATTAGAGGCTTAAATAAGCCGAGATACTCGTGAGGTTCGAATGTCTATTCCAAATACACTCTATTTTGTTCTACATTTTGCGGATTGAGTGGGTTCTATTGTTTCGTATTTTAATTTAATAATAAGTGCTATAAAGAAATGCACAGATACAAGATTCCTGGAATTATCAGTGTGAAAAAAAATACAAAAAAATATCAATATTTATACTTCTTTATAATTGGTAGGAAAAAATATTTATTGGAATTTGTCTACACATAAGCATGCACACATAGATAAAAACATGGTTTCAAATAATGTAAAATGTGGCATAACGGAGAGGTCAAGCCTCAAGCCTTAAAAGTCATGACGAAGTTATGACGTTTTTTAAGGCATGACTTAAGAGAATAATTTTGTATATATCTTATAATTATATATATCTAATTTATCATTATTAATATACAAATTACACAAATTTGCACAAATAAGAAACAAAGTAACAAATACAAATTTATAGAAGTTCAATATACGCGATCCCAAAACGTACATAAAAAAAGTCCACTTTTTTAAAAAATGATTTTTTGCGCGTCAAGCTTTAAAAAACTCGTCATTTGGCGCAAAACGCATAAAGGCACGCCTTGACGTGTGCCCCGCCTAACACTCACGCTTAGGACCATTCATAATTTTATTTGTTGAGTTGCAAACATCATCACAAAGAAAAACCATAAAGCCCTTTTTGCTTTTAACACGAGAAACAACTACATACAAGTGTCCATGTGAAAAAATCTGACGTCTAAAAAAAATCTGAACTTGAGATAATGATTAAACTTGACGTTTATTAATGGTCATAGCAAACCAGACCATTATGTGGAATTGTCTTCGTTGAAACTTAAATGGGATTCTTGTATCTGAAGGAATTAGCTTTATTTTGACAATATAAATAACAACCCTAACATTCTTACTTAAAATGACCTTTGCTTCAATAACACGTGAGTCTTCTTACTTGAAATGACTTTGTTTCGACAACATGTGAGCCAAGCCTTATAATGATATACCATATTTATACTCCTTCACTATGACTTGGTAGATGCACAAATTTGAAGAGGTTAGAATTTGTGAAATGGTTTTGCTTTTGCTTTCACAGCTTAAATTCCTTTTAAAGCTTCTAACGATTGCATATTTTCCTTCACATTAGAATATACCATGATCACACAATTATACAAAAGGAAAAACAAAATGATTTGACTTTTGAGGTCACATATATTACATTCTAATTTCAAGGTTCAAATCTCTTAACCAGGTGGAAGTAAAATGAAATTATTAAAAAAAATTGTAAAAAATCAATACACTTAAAAAGTATTAAAATTTTTGCAAAATTATTAATAAAATAACTGAAACACCAACTTCCTGGCAATGAATGTGAAGTATATCATTAGATAAATGTTACCATATCTAGCTTATTCACCCATGTATAAATACCGGAGATGTTTAACGTAACTTTTAAACATGTGTATCGTTAAAGACTACATACAATTATGATAAAAGAAAATATGTAAACAATACATAGTGATATAAATATTAAAAATGGAAAGGTAAATTTATTAAAAAATAAAAAATCGTACATGTATGATGGAAAAGATGTGACAATTATTCAATTACTAAGTCTCTTATATGTCTTGTCATTCACTGTGTGAAATCAGAGAGCGATCGTGTATTTTGTTCATACCTTTAGGTTACATACGATAGAACAATATAATAAGTCCCTATACTATACAATGATATAAATTCATAACTCTAGCACTCCCCCTCAAGCTTGAGCGTATAGATCATAAGCACCGAGCTTGCCATATATATCTTCAACCCGTGGGCCTCTGAGGGCTTTTGTAAACCCGTCTGCCAATTGATTATTTGAGTTAACAAACTCTGTAACAATGACACCTTGAAGAAGTTTGTCTCTAATAAAATGACAATCAATCTCAATGTGTTTAGTTCTCTCATGAAACACTGGATTGGAAGCGATATGAAAGGCAGCTTGATTATCGCAAATAAGTTTCATCTGAGGCACAGGACAAAAACGAAGTTCGTCAAGGAGTTGTTTGATCCAAAGAAGTTCACAAGTTGCATTAGCCATGGCGCGATACTCTGCTTCTGCACTTGACCTTGCGACTACTGTTTGTTTCTTACTTTTCCGGGAAACTAGGTTACCACCAAATAAAACACAGTACCCCGAGGTTGAACGTCTGTCAAATGGACATCCTCCATAATCTGCATCAGTATAGCATGTTACCTTTGTGTTTCCTTTGTTCTCATACAGTATGCCTTTCCCCGAAGCCCCTTTGATATACTTTAAGATCCGAAGAGCAGCTTCCCAATGGGTATCACACGGAGCATTTAAAAACTGACTTACTATACTTATGGCAAACGAAATGTCTGGTCGTGTTACAGTAAGATAGTTAAGTCGACCAACTAATCTCTGATGCTTCCCTTGATCAACTAGTAGCTCCCCCTGACCTGGGAGAAGTTTAACATTAGGATCCATTGGAGATTCTACCGGTTTGCAATCAGTTAGATGAGCTTCCTCTAAGATGTCCAAAGCATACTTCCTTTGAGATATGAAGATTCCGTCTTTAGATTTTGCAACTTCAATACCCAGAAAGTATCTAAGCTGGCCCATATCTTTTGTGTGGAAGTTTTTGAACATGTGGTCTTTCAGTTGTTGAATTCCTTCATGATCATTCCCTGTCATTACAATGTCATCAACATATACGACTAAATAGATACATCTTGCCCCTCTGATGCGATAAAACATGGAGTGATCAGCCTCACTTTGCCGCATCCAAATTCTTTAACCACAGCACTGAATCTTCCGAACCAAGCCCTGGGAGATTGTTTCAGCCCATAAATTGACTTTCTCAACTTACAGACGAGTCCAGACTCCCCCTGAGCAACAAACCCAAGTGGTTGCTCCATATAGAATTCATCTTGTAAATCACCATGGAGAAAGGCATTCTTAATATTGAGTTGATGAAGAGACCAGGAGCGCATAGCAGCAATGGAAAGGAGAAGGCGAATTGTGGTCATTTTAGCTACCGGGGAGAAAGTATCGGTGTAGTCCAGGCCAAACTTCTGTGTATAACCTTTAGCAACTAGTCGAGCTTTAAGCCGGTCAAGTTTTCCATCAGGGCCCACCTTTGGTGTAAATATCCATCGACAACCAACTTTGCTTTTACCGGGGCGCAAAGGAACTAGTTCCCATGTTCCGTTGGTATGTAAAGCAGACATTTCATCCATCATTGCCGTCTTCCATCCTAGATGAGATAATGCCTCATCTACTGTTTTAGGGATCGATACAGAGTCAAGGCTTGCAATACAGGCGGAGAAGGTAGATGATAACCGATCATAGGTGATATAGTTGTATATAGGATAAGGGTTAACAGAAGAGTGTTTACCTTTCCGATGGGCAATGGGTGGAGTCTCTAAAACAGAACCATGAGTGGTTGAATGAGTCGACGAAGGAGATGAGTCAGAGGAAACTGCTGCAGGGGTGGTCAGATCATCCAATGTGACAGTTGAAGGGGGAGGGGACGATCGATTATGACGCTGATATGTTTTTAGAGGAGTCGGGTCAGTAGGAGAAGTATCAGTGTTGTGTGGGGTGGGGTGGGCTAAGATGGGACTTCTGGAGGGATGACGGGGACTGGAACCGGGAGGACCTCATTGACCTTAGTAGACGGAGGAGAGTCCTGAGAATAATAAAGATTGTGGTCAAAGAATGTAACATCTGCGACCATAAAGTATTTGTGGAGGGTAGGAGAATTACACTTGTAACCTTTTTGGAGACGAGAGTACCCTAAGAAGACACATTTGATAGCCTTAGGTGAGAGTTTGTCTCTACCAGGGTATAAGAGGTGAACAAAACAGACAGAACCAAAGGGATTCAAAGGAAGGTGATATGATGGTCGGTTGGGATACAAAATAGAAAAAGGAGTTTTTTTCTGTAGAACTGATGACGGCATTCTGTTGATTAGATAACAGGCTGTCATGACCGCATCAGCCCAGAAAGTGTGTGGGAGATTACTGTGTAATAACAAAGTACGGGTGGTTTCAATGAGGTGACGATTTTTCCTCTCGGCTATGCCATTTTGTTGTGGGGTGTGAGGACATGAGGATTCATGTAACATGCCCTTAGAGGCCATAAATTCCTGGAATGGCTTAGAGAAATATTCAAGAGCATTGTCACTTCGAAGAACACGAATAGACTTTCCAAACTGGGTGTGTATCTCATTATAAAATTGTTTAAATATAGCAAACAGTTCAGTACGATTTTTCATTAAAAATAACCATGTAGAACGAGAATAATCGTCAATAAAAGTAACAAAATACTTGAAACCCAAGTTTGAACAGACTCGACTAGGACCCCACACATCAGTGTGAACAAGAGAGAAACTAGACTCAACTCTTTTATTACTACGGTTAGGAAGCACAGTACGAGTATGTTTTCCCAACTGACATGACTCACAATCTAAGGACTCCAAAGATGTCAGACTCGGGACAATATTCATGAGCTTTGATAGAGAAGGATGACCATAGAGTTGATGCGGATACTGAGGTGAGATGGTACTGACAGCAGTGGAGTGATGATCACTACCCAAGTAGTAGTGTCCTTGTGACTCATGCCCTTCGCCAATCATCTGTCCCGTCCTCAGGTCCTGTAAGAAAACAGAAGTAGGGGTGAATATCACAGAACAGGCATGAGATTTGGTAAGACGACTCACAGAAAGTAAGTTAAATGGGCTCTTTGGAACAAATAAAACAGAATCCAATGACAACCAGGTGCTTGGATTCATTGTACCTATACCCTCCACAATCGTCTTATTTCCATCGGCCACAGTAATAGGTGGTAAAACAGTAGAACAATTCAACTTAGAGAACAGATATTTGTTACCACATAAATGATCGGTTGCACCAGAATCAATGATCCAGGGTCCCATAGAATGGGTTGCAAATGCAGAATAAGTACCCATATGGCTAGTAGCCAGAAGAGGAGATGTTTGTGTAGCTCGGAAACGCATGAAGGCTTCATAGTCAGAGACAGACATGTTGATGGTTTGTGTAGAATCAGTAACATTCACAGAACTGGCATGTGGAGCAGATAAAGATGAGGGAGTTGTTGGACGTCCATGTTTCTTCCAACATTTGTCTTCGGTGTGACCTAGGCGTTGGCAAAAGTCACAAGAAGGACGCTTGTTGATGCCCTTCTTTGAGACAGTTGCAACGACAGTTGGATTTGCAGCAAAAGCAAATGGATTGGAAGATGGGCCCGTCGTATTCCCCGTCATGTTAAGTAGTCGGCGGATAGTTTCTTTCATAGTTGGTGTTGAGGAACCGGTGAGTATTTGATGTCGAGCAAACTCATACTCCGGTTTAAAACCAGATAAAGCAGCAACCATAAAGAAACGTTCCCTTTGGGCAGTTTACTCAGTCTTCGAAGTTACAAAGGGCATTAGTGCCTCAAATTCCCGCATAAGTGCATGGACCTGACCCAGATAAGATTCCACACTGTCTGTCTGTTTCAGGGTTTGGATATTGTGAACGACAGTGTACAATCGTTGAATATCATTAGTGTAACATTCAGATGCTTCAGTCCAGACATCATAACACGATTCAAACGGATGAAACAATTGAATAATAGAAGAATCAATTGATTGCCATAATAAGTTGCAAAGTTGAGCATCAACTTGTTCCCACTTAGGACGGTCTTTTTCATCAATATCAGTCACACGTTTGATTAAATGATCACTATGGCCTTGACCTTTAAACCACATCTTAACTGAGGCTGCCCATGATACATAGTTAGCGGACCCAATTAGCTTTTCTGAGGTAATTGACTGATTTCCCATGAAAGATGATTGTGTGGTTGGTGGAGGATCAATAACATCACTCATGATAGAAAAATAAAGACAGAACCGTAAATAGTACAACTAAAGAACAAATGGCGCAAACCAAAGAGGTTCGCTAGGCTGAGGTTTGCTAGGCTGAGGTTCGCTAGGCTAAAGTTCGATAGGCTGAACTTCGCTATGTTGAGGTTCACGAAGCTGAGGTTCGCTAGGCTGAGGTTCGCTAGATTGAGGTTCGCTAGGCTGAGGTTCGCGAAGGCAGGTTCGCTAAGAAGGTAGTTTGCGTAGAAAGAGGGTTTGCGCAGAATGAGGTTTTGCGCAGGAAAACCCTAGGGGAGTCGACGAAGCAGATAACCAATCGATGAATAAGGTACCAGTCGATAACCAGATTGATAATGAATCAATCGATGAATAAGGTACCAGTCGATAACCACAAGTTGCTGAATCAAGCAACAACAGATAACCAATCGATTGGTGAAGAAACAGTCTATAACTTCCAGTCGACTAGAAAAAAACAGTGTCAATCACTAATACCACAGAGCCTTCGGAATGGGAGACACAAAGACAAGATATGTTAGGTAGAAGATGAAAAAGGCAGCGGAAGAAGTAATCACAATGGCTCTGATACCATGTGAAATCAGAGAACAATCGTGTATTTTGTTCATAGCTTTAGGTTACATACGATAGAACAATATATATAGTAAACAACTATGACCTATTTACATAATAAGTCCCTATACTATACAATGATATAAATTCATAACTCTAACACACTGTGTAAAAATCTCTTCTAGTATACAAGTTGGTTTAAGAAAAATAATCATACGAAATTATAAAACGATTATATTTAAACCAAAAGGTTTTAGCAGTTACTAATTTAAAATCAGTATGAAACACACAAATATTCTTAATCCGAGAACAAATACTACAAATTTGAACCCCCCCCCACCAAGCAAATCTCTCATAGCTAATCAATTTGCATTAAAGCTGGTTTCGAGTCTTACAAAGAAGATAAGCAATAAAATACCTATTTGAAAAGGATTAAGTGTCACTATGTTTTGATTTACACAAAATCAAAGATAAGAACTTCAATAATTATGAAATAGAATAAAAATGTTTAAAAATATATTATTTTTTAATTTTGTGTTAGATTGAGGTAAAATTACATCAAAACTTAGATAAATATAAGACGGTCAAAAATATATAATTATATTTATACCAATTATTATACATTAAAAGTTATAAAAGAAAAACTATAAACACATATAATTAAATAAATCCATTAATATAAATATATAATTCATGTAAACACCTCTGTATATTTTCATATAGCCCCTCATAATCACATTCAAAGTACAATTAAAACCGATTGAAATCGGAAACCACAGTGAAAAAAGTCAAAACTAAAAGCTAATTTGCATCAAAGTCAAATTGGATAAAATTAAAAATTTCTATTGGTCGAATTAGAGATCATTAAGGAAAGGGAAATTTGAAATTTTGTGTTTTAAGACATAGTAAGATTATTTGGACAAATTGTATGATGATACAATTAACTTTATTTTAGTTATCATTTTTTATGACGAACATATGCATTAATCAATTTTCATGATATTACTATTGTTAACAATCAAATTACTAGACCATGTTATTTTGGTGACTATTCTTTACAATGAATTTGCTTTTAATTTTTATTGTATACAATAAAAAGATTATAAAAATTAAATTTTTTTGAAATCATTGTATATAATAATGAGTAAGATGAACTTTATCACGTTTTATTATTTTATAGGCATGTAAACATTACATATATATTGAAAGAATAGTTGAAACAATTGTAGTAGTCGGTAGAGTGGTAGGTCTTTTTTTCTTAAAACTACAATTTTTCCTAAGGATTACAAATGTCATGTGATTTCAAATCTAAAACATTCCTAGATTGGTTCACGTAAAAGACAATGAAATTTCTATGGCAAACATAGTAAATAAGTCGACTCACCCTCAAAACTTGACTTGCTATGAGATATGGAAAGTGGAGACGATAAAGGTGATGATGATAGAGACAGAGGCGGTGAAGAGCAACGACGATGGAGACGGTGAAGGTTGGCGGCGGTGGAGACGGTGAAGGGCGATGACGGTGGAGGCAGAGATGGAGAAGGGCGAAGGCGGAGACGGTGAAAGGTAACGACGGCGGAGACGGAAGTGGAGACGATGAAAGGAGAAGACGGTGGAGATAGAGAAAAAGAGGGGTGACGGCAAACATGGGGAACAACGATGGCAGCGGAGGTAGAGACGGTGATCGCAGTTGTGGAGATAAAGAAGGTCGACGGCGGAGATGTGGAAGGTCGACGGCGACGGAGACGAGGAAGAGCGATGGTGGAAGCGGGGAAGGGCGACGGTGGTTGAGACAGTGAAAGAAGACGGTGGCGAAGGCAGAGATGGGAAAGGAAGACGGCTTAGATAGGGAAGGTTATAGAGGTGGTCGATTAGGGTAGCAACGGAGTGGCTGAAGGGAGACGACAATGAACATGGAGATGTTGAAGGGGCAATGGTTACGGCGGCGGTGGAGGCTAACGATGGTGATGCGAGTGTCGGTTATGAAGGTGGCCGAATAGGGTAGCGACGACAGTGTATTGTTGGTTCGATAGGTCCTAATTTTGAAATCCCACATATAAGAAATTTAGAAATATCGCCCTCAAGGATTTTGAAATCCCACATCTATAGGATTTGAAATCCAAATCCCTAAAGATGCTCTTAATATATATATATATATATATATATATATATACTATTATATAAAGAATTTAAGCTTTTTTCTTAAAACTCTTAAATTTTAAGTCACTTAAGATTACTATTTTACCCTCATCTACCAAAAAATGATTACAAAAAATAAACTTAATAACATTCTTTTTTCATAAATTTCAGAATATTCTCTTTCCATAAATTCCATAGCAAAACTTACGAACCAGAATATTCCATAAACTTAATAACATTCCATAAATTCCAGAAAGGAAAAATATATAATATTCGTTTTTCACCTGACAAATAAAAATTACAAAATTACATCTAAATTTCATTCCTTTTTCACATGCTAAAGAAAAATTACAAAATTACGTCTTGTGTGTCCTCTTGATTAATACCTACCAAAACAACTCCTTACAAACCATTTTTATTCACCATCGTCGCATTACGCGAGTATTCTGCTAGTATATATATAAACTATCTTTTTTTGTGTCCTCGGATCTTAAATTTAGTTTTTATTACTAGCTTTACTAGCCCATAGCAGTAGGATTTCTTTATTTATTATATTGAAGCAATTTGTTTTATAATTTTTAACATATAATATTTGTTATAAATATAAACATATAACTATGAACATTTCGTTTTTATATATAAATTTTATTGAATAAAATATATTTCCAAAATCATAATACTAATAAATGCATTTCGTGTAAATTAAACATTTTTTATTCTCCAATTTGAATGGTTATAGGAAAAAGTTTTGTGAATATATTTTGGTTGTAAAGATTAAAAATGATATATGTTATATCTAACGTAATATGCACTACAAGTTATATAAAATAAATTTTTATTATGTTCTGTATTATTTCTCTTTATTTTGTGTTTCCGTCACCACATGCAATAAAATGAAATGACCATTGAGAAAAGTTCGACATATATCATATTTTATATAATAATAAAATATTTAAAATTAAAACAATATCATATATCATATGTTCTGTATTATTTCTCTTTATTTTGTGTTTCCGTCACCATATGTTGACTATTGTTTAAATAAACTTTCGCCATGCCATATTTACTGTTTAAATTGTTTGGATGTTAGTTGAAAATTTTAATTTTAATAAATTTGAATTCACCGAATATCATAAAAGTACGAGAATTTTATAAAAAATTTCACTGTATTTTCAATCCTAATTTTAGGTTTTTTTTTAAAGTAGTTTTATTTCAAAGTTAATTTTTATATTTTATTCATCTTTAATTGGTTCAATCACAACACGCGGATTAATGCACCTCGATTTTTATACAAGTTTGGAAATATGTATTACATTTGGTGTTTAATTTATTCACAAGGTATAAATTAAACATTTTTATATAACATTTCTTTTAGGGTATATTACCGAGAAAGGTAACATAAATATTGATATTTGCTAATAAAGATAATGTCCAATTTTTTAGGCCAAGAAAAGATTCTAAATTTCAATTTCTAACATTAAAAGTAACCGGATATCGTTGTAGCAGGTAATAGGTTAAATTGATCACGTGACTACTTTTTATATTACGCAAATTGACAAAAAAAAGGTAATATAAATATCAAAATTTGTTAATTAAAGTAATGTTCATTTTTTCTAAACCAATAAAGGATGATGAATTCCAATTTGAAACAAAACATCATGTTTGGATATAGGTTCGTGTTCATGTACGTGTTTTCTCTTTCCTTTATATAATAATAAAATATTTAAAATTAAAACAATGTTACATCATTTTCGTACATGATATTTGGAATATATTTAGTTGGTACTTTGACATTTGACTGCTTGTAATTGATATTTTGGTACTTTAATGGCTTTATAATTGTATTAAATAAACGTAAACAAAATTTGAAGTTCAAAATTCGTATCAAATTGAAACGAACACAAAATTTGAAGTTCGAATCAAATTAAAATGAGTATTGAATTCAAAGGTTTGAATAAAAAGTATCATATTTGAAGTTTGTATCAAAACAAAGAAAGAATACCAGTATTGAAAATTGAAAAAATATCCGTTGAATACATTTGGCCGAAATGCGTCGACCCAAACATGACCGATAAATAAATGGTCAAAATGGGTTGACACGTAATTGACATGAACACAGTAACAAGAACTCGTCGTAAATTGTCGGTATTAGTCAGCATACCCTTTTTTACTACAGATTAAAATTTATCATCTTTTTTTTACTTAAAAAATTAGACATTATCTTTATTAGCAAATTTGGACAATCTTAACCTGCCGACTAAGCGTTCAGCAGGTCATTCAGGTCACCATACCCTTTTTTGTTAGAAATTAAAATTTAGAATCATTTCTTTCAAAAAATTGACATTATCTTTATTGACAAATTTTAATATTTATATTACCTTTCTCGATAATTTACCCTTTCTTTTAACTAAAATTGTTTTAATCTTATTTTAATTTGATTTTCTGTTATTATTGGTGGTTATTACAATCTTTAAATTTTCTAACATTTCTCCTCTAACTTTATCCCTCAGAATATATGGGCAAACCATGATGTCTAATCAACCAAGATGGCTCAACTTTTCCAACAGCTCTCCTTCAAACTTTTCAGAGGTAAACTATTATTATTTCTCATTATGAGGATAGACTTCTTTTAAAATAAAGCCATTTTTTAAGGATTTTTAGAATAATCTATTCTTGTAAAAATCTTTAAGGGAAAAAAGGTTTCGAAAATTTTTCGAGAATACAAGTGAACGCAGTCATAGAAATATTTCAAAAACATTTACCCTTAGAATTCCCGAATTTTTTTTCTACAAGTGTTTACCAATCTTAAATCTTAAATTCTCAATAAAGTACAATTAACTGCATGAGCAGTACTTTGGTATTAACTTACTAATTTATATAGACCAAAGTATAGTTTAATTTAATAGATCAATCTTAGTTATTTATTTAATTAAAATTAAAATTTCAATTTTGATTTTTATTAGTTTGACTTCATATAGACAAAAATAATTAATTAGATCTATGTTTAAAAATTTACATTCGATAAATACAAATTGGTTGTGCGATCTTATTTAACAAAACATGAAAGTCACTAATTTGATTTCTTAATTTTTAGTTATCACCAACTAGAACCATAATCTATCCTAACTCAAATTTTGCATTCTAAAAGGTTTTTATTATAAATAAAAGAATTTAATTCAAATTTTGGTATTTACTAAATAAATCTATTAAACATCTCAATAATAAATATTATACACATTCATAGAATAAATCTATTAAATATCTCAATAATAAATATTATACGCATTCATATTGTTTGTCCTTATTTATGTTTATTATATAATATACATTTTATCACAATTAAATTTTATATCCTTCCTTATGTTGTAATCATTTACTTTTTTATGTCAACTAATATTAGAGGAATGTTCAATATAATACATAATTAATCCATAGTTCTAAGGGACTAATTTTAGCCTTTGGATCAATTACATCAATTGTCCAGATTAAATTTTAAAAATTTGGTCGGAGTGATGTTTTCGTAATTTGTCGTAATTCACATGTGATGCTTTTACAAATCATATATGATGCTTTTACAAATCGCATGTGATTGTATACTGAATCACATGTGATTAAATATTAAAATTTTAGAACTATGTTTTTTAAATGGACTTTATTGAACACAACTTACTAATATTAATATAAATGTTTTTAGTTTTTAAAAAGTCTCCGATCGAGTTATTTTTTTGTTCATACAAAATAATAATATATTTAGTTAAACAAATATAAACATTACTTTCATATAAATATTTACGATTACCTGTGCATTTACACAAGTATTTGAACTAGTACTACTGTAAAGTATCAAAGGCTATAGTATATACCCTGAACTTGGTAACTCGTTTAGTTTAGGACTCTGACTCAGTAAGTCAGAGCATTAAAATGACCGAGTTTCAGATGAAATTTTAGTAAGTTAAGGTACTAAGTGACCAAGTTAGAAAATTCAGGGTACTATAATATACATTTAGTACTTTAGAATAGTATTCATTATTCAACTCACTTGAACAAATCAAAGATAGTAAATTATACTTTAGCCTATAGGCTAATATTTTTCCATTAATCAAAGACCCCTGGAGTAGATTGCCCAAAACAACTGCATGAAGTGTTTCATAAGAATATTACTAATTTGTCCTCATTTTGCAGGAAAATCTTGGGACTAAAGCTTTGATTCCTGTTCCAATAGGACTCCTTGAACTTTTTGTATCTAAACAAGTAATGTCATTTTACTATCTACTTTTTCCTTGACATTAATAAAAAAATACAAAAATAAAAAATTTAATCCATGGTGACTATTTTTTGGATATTTCTTAAAAACTTTTGTTTGTTTGTAGATATCTGAAGATCAAAGCATCATTGATTTTGTGACCACTTTGTTTAACATGTCACTAGAACATCCAATGTTGAACACAAACAATAATGTTGAATCGAGCTTTTCGGTGAACATGGATGGTTTAGACAATGGGGAATCAAAGGATTACATAGCTCAAGTACTTGATGATCAGAAAGATCCAAGTAATCATTTCCAACCACCGATTTCTCCTGCAACAATGTTAGAAAACCTAAACCTCTCGCCTTCTGATCATAACCATTTGCATCCGATGAACTTCTTACAACAATTTAACTATGGGGAAAACCGAAACACTAAGAACATGTTTTTGGAAGGCACAAGCGAGCCTTTCATGGTAAATCATGATGACCCGTTTGATCCAAATTCTGAGGAGAATGTTGGATTTGAGCATGAAATTGATATGGCATTGCAAGGTCAAATGATGAGTGACAAAGGGCAGGGGCAAGGGCACCTCATTGAGCCGTTAGAGAATGGACCAAAGAAGCAAGGAAATGATATGAATCGTTCGGATTCTGTTTCTGATTGCAGTGATCAAAATGATGAGGAAGATGATTCTAAATGTAGACGGAGGAATGGCAAGCCACAATCCAAAAACCTCATGGCAGAGCGTAAAAGACGAAAGAAGCTTAATGATCGGCTTTACAATCTTCGCTCTCTAGTACCCAAAATCACCAAGGTATGCTCATAACCTAGAGTTAGAGGTGGAAAATGGATTGGTAATGTCATGAGTCAAAAACAAATTTTGGTTGAAAAGTGTTAATTTTGTAGGAGTCAAGGGCCTTAGACCAACAAACAGAACTTATTTATTGTGTTAATATTAGCAATTAATATGAGCTTAATATTAACCTAGTTTTCTACTAAAGATACAAAATAGTTTTCCAACTAGAAAACTACTCTATTGGGGAATATTTTGAAATTGGTTAAAACTTGGTGAAATAAATTGAACACTTTAAAATTTTATTACTATTTAACTACATAGAGTGATTAGTGACTTTGTAAAAAATCAATAAATAATAATCAAGTTTATTTATATTATTTAATTTTAGGAAAATTTCATAATAACGAACCAAACTAAAACTAGGTTTTGTAGTTGAGAAAAGGTTGAATGACTAATGAAACACTCTAGGAAGAGATTTGAGTAGCGTATTCGTGTAGTAGTCTTTTGACTACTTTCTACCTTCGGCTTCACATTCTTGTAGTTGGATAGAGCCTCAATTCTCAAGGATGCCATCGAGTACGTGATGGAGTTGAAACGACAAGTGGAAGATCTCCAAAACGAGTTGGAAGAGAACTCAGACGACGAGGGTACTACGAATAATCAGAGTACCATTGTCGAACAAGAAGTGATACATGGCAATGGAAGTAGCCAAAAACGTCGATACAACCACGGCCATGGGATGTTTGTAAACGGGCCTCAAATGGAAGCTTATTCAGCCATAGGTAACAATGAAGCCCAAAAATATAACCAAGACATCGAAGGTGCCAATGAGAAAGGCCAACAAATGGAGGTAATACTGGTGTGTTATTATTATCAAATCGACTTGGAAACTTGTTTGACATACCTTTTTCTCATCGTTGTTTATGAAGCCACAAGTGGAAGTAGCCTCATTAGATGGAAATGAATTCTTTGTGAAGGTATTCTGCGAGCACAAACCAGGAGGATTCGTCAGGTTAATGGAAGCCTTCAATTCTCTAGGACTCGAAGTCACGAATGTCAATGTCACTAGCTTTAGATGTTTGGTATTAAATGTCTTCAAAGTTGAGGTGAAAACACAAAAACCATCTTCATTGTCATCTTGTTTAGCAAGTCTTATACAAGACTCATAAAACAAGATGCAAATGACCAAACAGATTATGAGCTAAAATACGAGTTTACTGATTCCTTTTTGTTTTTGGTGTAACAGAGGAAAGATAGTGAAATGGTGCAAGCAGACCATGTTAGGGAGTCACTGCTTGAGATAACACGAAACCCATCTAAGGGGTGGACAGAATCGTCCACAAAAGCACCAGAGAATGGGCATGGCATGATGGATCACCACCACCACAACCGCCATCACATTCACAATCACAATCACCACCACAACCACCATTCTCACCTCCATAACCATCAACCAAAAGCTCAGCCTCAGTACCACTACAATGCAATTTATCAAGTCCTTAACTAAGCTCAAAGTGTTATCAAGATCTAAACAAGATCAAGGCCCTTTGAACTACTTCCTTTATCTTCTTAGCATCCATGTTTTAGCTTCATATGAAACAAATGATCTGCTGCAGCCTGTAAGAACAAACCAATTGTCTTGGTTGCTATCAATAATTTGCAATTCTGCTGCGCTATTATTTGCAGTTTGTTCTTTGCGGTAAAAATGAATATTCAACTAATAAATAAATAGAACAACAAACTAGTATCAGCAATTTATTAACACAAAAGGCATGTAATTAGTTTCTTTTCATGCCATATTACTGAAGACCTGAAAATCATATAATCTTTTCTCTTTGACACTACCATCAACTGCCTGATATCTCCGTAAATTTCTCTAATTTCGTTATAAAAATCCGTTCGCATATTCACACATAAAAATCCAAACCACTAAAAACAGCATGTTTTTTCATATATCTAAAAAATTGACTTCTTGTGCCATTCCCAGTTTATATTCCTCCTACTTACAAGCAACTCATAGGAACAAGAGACTGAATTAGATTTTAAACTTTTTTATTTGTTGCAAAACTTCTTGCATTTTTCATTACACATACAAAATATAACAGTTTCCCTCCAAATAAGTGACAAATTGATGGTAGAAGATGCAAAAACATGTTGAATATTTTTGGCACTTATTCAGGCTTTAGGGATGTTCTGATTGTAATAAAACATAACATTACAGCCCAAATGTTTAGAGTGAAGAGAGTGGGAGAGTGGTAGATCAATGGTGGGGGTGACCACGGCATGGTGAAGGTTTCCTCCCACACCACCACAGCGTGGGAGGGTGTTTTTCATTTTCTTTTTTTCTTTTTTATCTACGTTTTGATTGGGGGGTTAGTGAGGTGTTGAGTCACCACACCATGGCTGTGTGATGGGTTGAGTGGTGGACTAGTGTGAGTGTGACGGTAACGTGACAATGTGGTGAGGAGCGATGGAACAGGGAAGTGACCACTATCAAATCCGAGCATTTGTCTGTTGCGCGTGCATTGATGGTTATCAATCTATGCCACCACATTCTCATACAGATTATTTGCCACATTAACCACACATATTTAGTATTTAAACAATTCTCTTCCCTTATTTTTTTCGAAAATGTTAAGCACTAAAAAATTCTTTGCCATGCCTAATCAAACTTTAAATGAATTAACGTTTTTTAAGTCTTCGCATTACAGGACACCTTAAAAACCAAATTTGTTGCAACTTACAAGCTGGCACAGATATCGCAAATTAGTGCTAACAACATCAAATAATTTAGAAAACACAAGTAGAAAAAGAAAATATTTCAACTAATTGGCAAAAAAAGATTCAGCCTGCAGTTATGGAGATCAACACCAAAGGTCAGACTGGAGCAATCAATTATGAAAGAAATTTTATCTGCACAAAACTAATTAAAAGACAGGTCTAGATTTAGGGAACACAAGTAGTATTTATTAATCAACGGAGAAGAGTGATTGAGCAGAATGTCATGATAATTGTACAAAAGGATCAAATTTGGTATCCAACAAAACTCAATATCCTTATCTGACAACAAAAATTCACAAATCTCTAACTTTATGTAATGAACAAGTAAACTAATTCAAATTATAGATGAACAGAATTGATCATACACTGCTTTTAATAATCTGTCTCCTTGCCAAAAACCTAGCAATCGGAGGAGTGAGAGCAATGGTGATTGGAACCCTAACAGGGAAGAGAGCCTTATTACAGAGAACAGCAAGCGCCAATGCTCCACCGCTCGACGCCGCTAGCTCAGCCGTCCGATTCCTCGGCTTCATTTCCGGATTTGAAACTTCATCTTGTAATTCTTCTTTAGGGCCGCCCATACCAACTTTTTCAAGGATCGATTCAAGCTGTTTGAAACGAACTTTTTCTAAAGCAGATTCAACGTCGACGTTGTTCTTGATGGCAACATATAAGCCGGTGATGCTTGCGGCGGAGACGGAAAAGTGTACTCCGAGAGCAACCTTGCCGTACTTCTTTAATAGCTCACGAAATCGACCTCCCGCCATTGATTAAGGTTTTTGATCGTTCGTTGAATTGTTAATCTAGGGTTTGTGTCAGGGTTTTAGATGGAGAGGAAGAATAGTCGTTTGATGCCCGCCGCCGATGGGGAATTTGAGAATTTCTGTAATGTGATTGGGCTGGGCTTGTTTGTTTATGGATTGAGAAGGCCCAAATGATGTAGATGGTTGGGCCCTTTATTAATATTGGGCCTTAAACACAACCTTATTGCTTATTTGCTTGTAATCAATATTTTTTTAAACTTTAGAAAACACGAATACTCTAGACTTACTTCAATATCTACATCTTTTGTCTATAACACGACTAGAACCCATAACTATAGAGAACACTTTTCAACAAACCTCCATTTTTTTAAAAATTTATTCTATAGCATATCTTACCCGGCTATAATTTTTTTTATAACTATAACAATAACGATATATCCAATCGTATTATAATAGAGACACTGATTTCCTAAGACCTTCGACTTATCATTTGGAAAGGGTTGTTCAAATTAATAGTTAGTTTATATTAATCTTATACTTGTTCTAGTATGGTAACCGCGCAATACGAAAGTGACAAATAATTTCTACTCCCTAACATGTCTTTTCAAGAATGTATGAGTATCGTATTCACGCCATACAGTGCCAGTGAATAGTATCTTTTCGGTAACATATCTGTTCTCTTTTTCCTTTTTCTTTTTCCTTTTTTTCTCTTAATTTTTAAAACAATTATTTTTTTAAAAAATAAAATAAATGAAAGAGAAGAGAAAGCCTAGTATGGAAGAGTATTGATGTATATGAGGGATTGTGTTAGTATGGGAGAGTGTTGGTGGGAGGGTTTTATACGATTCTAATTACTTAAATTGTAACGTTTTAACTAAAGTAGAAGAAATAATGTTAAATATATCTACGTAGAACCATTATTATACGTAGAACTTTTAGAACAAATATAGTCCCTCAGGTCTTGATATCAATGGATGGGATTTTAGAAAGACGCATTGATATGTTAGCTACGATTTTAGTATCGGTGATCTCAAGAACAACAAATGCTTTCAACAATCACCAACTGAGTAAGCGTTTTGTTAATTCTTCAAAGCATCCTTTTGTGAATGAAAATGATTGCTAATCGATCATAGTCAATGTAAATGGAAGTGAGATTTTCTACGAGGTGGGCTACTATTATTTCAAGGGCTTCAAGAGCCAAGCCAACGTAAGGATTATCGACTTGGACCTTGGTGACAAACCAAAAGCCCGAACTTCAAAATGCGGTTGAAGCAAACAACCACCAAGGTAAATAAGGTATATAAGTTATTTTGAATGTAGATGACTATGTTGATCTGCATGACAGTAACTTGTAGTTAATGGGTAATTTATACGAACTTATAAAAATGCAACATATTCCACCTATTAAAAACCATAAACAAAGTCACTGCTAGGGAACTTTTATGATACATCCTTCCAATTATAAGATGAAATTCTACTACTTTGCATTTTGGGAGGGTTTAAGTAAGGTAATTGAAGCAGCTAATCCCCAACGCAGAAGATATATCAATATTTTTTTACTTAATTGTGTATATGTTATAGATAAAAATCATATTGAGTATTGAGCATAGACTTATGATGTTGCATTATACCCGCGCAATGCTGCGACGTCAAATAGTTTTTTTTTACAACATGTCACTTTTAAGATTGTAACAATATGTAATTTACGCGATTCAATGACACAAAAAAGTTTTTTCGGTAACATATCCGCTTTTCTCAAATTTTCTTTTATTTGAATAAACTATTTTATTAATTCTAAAAATAATTTCTAAAAAACACTAAAATAAGAAAAAAAGATTTATATTTGTGAAACAAGAAGAGAGAAGTTAATACGATTTTAAAAATTATGTTGATATGGGTAGATACTTTTGTTTGTGTGAAAGTATATTTTAAATAAATAAAAAGTTAAAATAAATTAGAGAGAGTGAAATGGTTAAAGATTGAGTGGATGAGATTAATTTAATAAATAAACTGTTAAGATGTTGTTTTAATTGAATTTTAAGAACTCTTAAAATTAAGGAGTAGAGAGAATGTTAAATGCTTTATATAGTTATATATATATATAGTTATATATATAGTTACATATATATATATATATATATAGTTATATATATATATATAGGCAAAAGTTCAAACGAGTACTGTTTTTCGTACGAGAACCGCGAGAACCAACCTTAGCCGTCCAATTCCCCCTCATTCAATTGGATTGTCCACCCATGAATTCCTTACATGCACCCTGCCACACTTAATCCCCCAACGCTCTTCATTCATGAGTTCCATTATCCTAAATGAACGGCCCAGATTGGTTCTCGCAATTCTCTTACGAAAAACAGTTCTCG
Organism: Dittrichia graveolens; assembly: GCA_038502395.1. Taxonomy (NCBI): domain Eukaryota; kingdom Viridiplantae; phylum Streptophyta; class Magnoliopsida; order Asterales; family Asteraceae; genus Dittrichia; species Dittrichia graveolens. Next base: position 31,695,164 of record JARJIL010000009.1, read on the forward strand.
TTTGAACACTCCTCTATATATATATACATACATACATACATACATACATACTAGCATCATACTCGCGCAATGCTGCGGCGGCAAATAGTTTTTGGTTTACAATATGTCGCTTTCAAGAATGTAATAATATGTTATTCGCGCGATTCAATGTCACGAAAAAGTTTTCTACAGCAACATGTCGGTTTTTTTTCAAATTTTCTTTTATTTACATTTAACTATTTTATTAATTTTAAAAATAAATTCTAAAAGACAATAAAATAAGAAAAAAGATTTACATTGATTATATAAAGAGAAGAGTTAATAAGATTTTAAAAATTATGTTGATGTGTGTGGATAATTGTGTTAGTATGAGAGAATATATTTTGAATAAAAAGTTAAAGTAAATTAGGAGTGAATAAAATAGTTAAAAATTGAGTGGATGAGATTAATTTAGATTAAATGAAGGGTCAAGATTTTTTATTGATTGAATTTTAAAAAGTCTTAAAATTTAAAATGAGAGAGAATATTAAATGATTTATATAGTAGTATATATATATATACTAGCATCGTACCGCGCAATGCTGCGTAGTCAAATAGTTTTTGTTTTATAATATGCCGCTTTCAAAAAATGTAATGATATGTTAATCGCAAACTTCAATGTCACAAAAAATTTCTTTAGCAACATGTCCCATTTTTTTTTTCAAATTTTCTTTTATTTGCATAAACTATTTTATTAATTTTAAAAATAAAATCTAAAAGACATTAAAATAAGGAAAAAAATCATATTTGTGAAATAAGGATAGAGAAGTTAATAAGATATTAGAAATTATGTTATTATGAGTGTATAATTATGTTTGTGTAATAGTATATTTTAATTGAATAAAAAGTTAAAGTAAATTAGGAGAGAGATTGGAATAGTTAAAGATTGAGTGGATTTGATTAAGTTAAATAGAATGAAAAGCCAAGATGTTGTTTTGATTGAATTTTAAGAAGTCTTAAAATTAAGGAGGAGAAAGAGTGTTAAATGATTTATATAGTAGTATATATATATATATATATATATATATATATATATATATATATATATATATATATATATATATATATATATATATATATATATGTTGACCTGTGTGTCACTTGCAGACACTTGCAGAATGATGTTAAAATCAATTCAATGAAACTAGGAATGCAAATATAAACATTGGTGGATAGTTTCCTATTGCATTTAATATGTTGCTACAAGGAGGCTCTTAAGGCTGATAGCAAGATAAATGCTCATATGGGATTTTGATGATGTAACGCTCCGAAATATGCGAGTTTTAATTTAAAATTTATTTATCTATTAATTTATGAATTATATATATAATTATGCATGAGTTTATGAATTAAAAAGAGAACCCAAATATATGTGCTTTATTTGAAATAAAAGAGTTCATGGACTGAATTTGTAATTTCCAAATATTATTATTATTATGTGATTACGTATTATTTTAGTTAGGGGTGAGCACGGTTCAAAAAGCAGACCGGACCGAAACCCGAAATCTATAAAAAACTAGGACCGAAGACCGGACCGACCAGTCCCGGTCCGGGCCGGGCCGGTCAGGTCTGGTTAGTCGGTTTTTTCGGTCTATTGTTTGTTTTATACACTATATTAAACAAAACCGGACCGGCCCGGACTGGACCGAAACCCAAAATCTATAAAAAACAAGGACCGAAGACTGGACCGACCAGTCCCGGTCCGGACCGGTCTCGGTTTGGTTCAGTCCGGTTCGTCGGTTTTTTCGGTCTATCGGGTTGCATACTCACCCCTAATTTTAGTGGCTAAACTATAAAATAAGAAATAGAGAAGGATTTATGTCAATGAAACAAAAATCTACATATGAAAGGGACAGTTAGTCAAAGAATGGTCAAAATTAGTGTGTGTGTGCGCGTGCTCCAGCTGCTAGAACCATTGGTCTGAACATGAGGGCACAAAGTTAGACAAAGTTAAAGTGTATTAGAGTCACTGAAGCTTCAAGGTAAGTGTATTACACCTTAATTTATGTTAATTTTGTAGTTCTAGTAAAAATAACACAAGGAAGAGATTGTTCTTAGTGAACCTCTTAACCTAAATGAGTTTGTGAATTGATTTTGAAATCATTTGTCTAGTTGGAGACTAGAATTTTGAGTTTATGGTGATGTATCTTAGTTATTTAGAGCAAATGCCTCGAAATTAGCTTGTTGTGTGTTAATTGATCAATGGATGGTCCAATGTGATGAAATTGTAAATTTTATTATTGACAATTGTGTTTATGTTGGGAATAAGTGCTGGAAATACTTGGATGAGTTTTGGTATTGTTTTATTGGGTTTAGCATATGTTCCCATTGAATTGTTTCTATGGTCAACATAAGCCGTGTAGATTGCTACCGGCGGTGTAGAGAGTCGTGTAAGAGGAACACGGGCTGTGTTCGGATATATGGGCATTGTTAAACCCTATCGTGGCACAGGTCATGTAGGAGAACTATAGACCATGTATGGTAACGCTAAACAGGGCGTGTTGGGTTAGGGTTTGACACTGGTCTTATACAGCTTGTGTAGCCGTGTAAAGTGACCGTGTAGAATTAAACGGGCCATGTAGGTGGCCGTTTAGGTCTCTATTAATAAGAGTAACAGATATTTAAAAACTAATTTAAATAATATGTATTTGTAGGTAATCGGTTGTAACATCCTCAAAAAGAGCCTAGACACGCGCAAACGTGGTACGTTAGATAATTTAAATAAATTAAATTAAATATATATTTGTTAGGTATTGGTATAAATGACTAAAATAGTTATTAAATGAAGCTATACAAATAATAGTAATAATATATAAAAATGATAAAATATTAAACGGTTTAAGATAAGGATTCCAAAAATATCCCCGTTAGTCGAAACAGGTAAACGGGTGTCGAGTTGTAAGTTGAAAAGGGGAACAAAATATCCACTTGTGATAATTAAACACACAAGTCTGTCCAGCCTCTTATCACTACACAGATACACACATTACACATACTTAAACACATACTAACTCATATGCACTCTATTTTCTTGCACTTTGAAGAAAGAAATTAAGAAAGATTGTTCAAGTGATAATTCTAGCAACTATTTTGTGTTCCAAATCAGTACCTAACTTCATCTTCATCGTCTCTTCATCCAAGTTGTAAGTATTCCTCCATGTTCTTTCTTGTTGGGGTTTTTAGGTCAAGTTTGGGCCAAATCCGAATTTAACCATTATGGACTGATTTCTATGCTTTAATTACTTCCTACAACTTGTATAGATAGTTAAGAACACATATTATGGATTGAAAGTGTTCAATTTGCTCAAATTCAAGAAATGACCAAATGGGCCAAAATTCCCAAAAACCGGTCAAACCCAATTTGACCATCAAGGACAGATTTTTAATGTTCTAACAAGTTCATATAGCTCATATGGATTGATTGTAACATGAAATTTAGATTGAAATGATGATTTTGATTGAATTGGAAAAAATAGTGCTAAAATAGGCTTTAAATGGCCAAAAATTGGAAAATGCTATCAAACAATAGTTTTAATTGATTTGGTAAATTCCAATAGCTTTAATAAGTCAGTTTAAGTAGGAATGGTGTATTGAAAGTGTTGGAATTGATGTATTTCAAGTTTTGGCCAAAATGGACACTTTCTTGTTAATTTAAGTTTGATTTTTGTATGAATTAATTGAGTAAGTGTTAGAAATGTTAGAAAGTACCTACAAGTGCCAAATGATGCTAGGGAACACTGAAAACTGGTTAAAGTTGAATGGGATCAAATTGCACCTATTGTGCAAAACTGAAAATATGCACTGCAGCATGAAACACGTCGCGTTCCAAGCCTGGCCGTGTCACGTCAGCCCTGTTTCTGCACAAGATGTTGTTTTGCGTTGTTCTTTCACGTATCAATGTTTGGGGTATGGTTATAAGCTAGTAAACAAGTTAGGAACACTATTAATACACTGTTTTAAGTGTCTTGATGGTTTCTTTGCGTGTTTGAATGTCTAAATGTGAATGATGTGTTATAGGTGCTAAAGACGACCAAGAAGAGCCAGAACATTATATTTGTCTGTTATAGCACAAGATGTGAGTACTGGTTAACCTAAGCATGATATCAAGAATGTTATATAGTTGCTTGCATTGTAGAAACCAAAGACTTGATAATTATGCATGTTAATGGCTTTTAAAGGCCAATTGAGTTGTAATTTGATATGTACGCATGTTAAGGACTTTTGTAGGCCAACCATGATATGTTATGGCTTTTGTAGGCCAATTTGATATGCTATGTCTTTTGTAGGACAACTATGTTATGTTGTGGCTTAAGTAGGTCAATGTGTGTTAGTACCGGTACTTTGTTGGATGTTTGGGGCCAACTTGTCTAGATCTAGTTGGGGTCTTGTGCCATCAGTTATGATGTGCGGTGATTCGATGATCACGAATCTTGGTTCCTGCAGAACCTTCGTCCCTCAACACTATTATGGGCTCTCAATTCCTGCTGCTCCCGATTGGGGTGAGTTCCCTGTTAACGCAATGGTAGACTGCTACCCGTTTCTTCACCGGCGTGGAGGAAGTATCGGTTTCTCCGGTTAGGATCACTGAGCGGGGCTAATTACCCTACAATACATGGTTCCTGCTGACTAACCGGTGCTTCACAATGTGCTAGGATAGACTTGTTTGTTGATATGTTATGTATATGATGCTTCGGCTTAACTGTTACTCACTAGCTATTTATAGCAAACCCTCTCGTGTACATTCCATGCGCAGGTAAATAGATTGACTAGTGAGGACGGGTACCTGCTATGGATGTCATGTTATGTTTTAGGGAACATACTTTTGAATACTTTGTTTATATATATTCATATTATGTAATGGTTGGCCGTGTCGGTAACGCCTTGGTTTATGTTTTGTTGTAACTTACGGCATGAGTTGCAAATACTGAATTAATTATTAAATAAACTTCTGCTGTGACAGCTGTAGTTTTGAAATATTGTACTTACAGCTGTATCCACGCAGTTTTAAAACTTGAATGGTGTTTATTATTAAAAAAATAATAATAAGCTCCTCAATTTTAGGCGGTGTTATAATTTGTTATCAGAGCCTTGGTTTGAGGGAGTTGGGTACTTTAAATAGTACTCGGTCTCAAACCCAGGCTCGTCCATTACTATGTGTTCCCTGGGTGGTATTGTGGTGTGATGAGTGATTTATGTGATTTGTTATGTGTTAGGAAAGTATAAGTATTGATAAGATAGCAAGTTATATGATATATATAACTTGTGTTAGTCCCATGTTTAGAATAGTTAGATTTGATGAGACAAACTATCAATATGTATAGATGATAGGTTAAGAGTTAGGAATTATGTAAGTCTGTCATAGACTGACTAGTCAGCTTCAGCTGAGTAGTCAGCGTATAAACAGATATAGAGTTTTCTATGTAAGTACTAGATAACTCAGTGACTTCTAAGCTGAGATAGGTCTTAAGAATGAAGACTTGAAGATTTGGAGACTTGAAGATTCAATAATCTAAGATTCAACAAGTCAGCTTGACAAGGTCAAGACTGAGTATGTCAGCTCAGCGTCAGAAGTCAGCTCAGAATTTAAGTAAGTTCTAAATTCTGATATAAACTCTCTATATCTACGACATTTAAATTAGGATATCTAAACCAAATTTAAACTATCTATTAGTTGGATAGAAATCTCAAATGAAGTTAATTAGATATGTGCTAATTAAGGAGTTTGTTACGGTTTTAAAGAAAAGATAAGTTCTATCTTTAAATTGCGATTTACTCGTAGATATATCAAGTATAAGTATAAACCTTCTCATGGGTTTTACAAAGATGTTCTTACGTGTGTACGAGAACAGATACGCGATACACAACGACGACTGCATAAGTTGCAAGACTGCATAAGTTGCAAAACGTACGTGTGATTGTGATACTTGATACGCGTGTGTTATTCAAGAGTTCTTGTTAATTAGTTTTAACAAGAAATTCGATCATCAATTAGTTTGTGATTCAAGAGTGTTTAGAGAGAGTTGAGGTTATAATCATTGTAATATCAAATCATCCTGTTGATTTGATTAGAGTGTGATAATAGTTATTGTACTGGTTGATAATTGAATATACATTTGATTAATTTGTTTGATTGTTTAAAGTGTATTCAACCCCCCCTTCTACACTGTATCGGTTGCTTGTTCACCCTCTTAGGGACCAACAACTGGTATCAGAGCAGGTTTCTTCATAAGTTGAAGATCAAGATCCGCTGTCAAGAGGTTAAGATGTCTACTAGCAAGCAATCAAGTCACATACCAACAATGGCGGCAAAAGGTTGTCCTATCTTTGATGGCACTGACTATCCTATATGGAAGTTTAGAGCCATGCTATATCTAAAGTCCGTGGATCACAGGATGAGTATCGTGATTCAAGATGGCCCAATCATACCAATGATCCATATTACTGCCACTGACAAAACTATTCCCTCTGGAGAAACTCCCAAGCCTGAAGCATCCTGGACTGAGGAAGATCATAAACTGTTCAATCTTGATGCCAAGGCACAAAGCATTATAGCAAATGCTTTAACAAATCCTCTTTTGCACACTGTGGCTGGGTGTCAAACTGCAAAAGAGATGTGGTATACTCTCAGTGTCACGTATGAAGGCACTGACCTGGTCAAGCAACATAAGAAGACAAATCTAAGTCGTTCTTATGAAACTTTCTTTGCTAAAAAGAATGAAACTCTGGCAGATTTGTTTACCAGATTTCAATGCTTGATAAATGATCTGATCTTGGTAGGTGTCAAGAAAGATGAGAATGAGTTAGTACTTAAGTTCTTGGATGTGTTACCAGAACAATTCAATGAAATCACCATTGCACTTCATGCTGGATGAACCTTAGGAAAATATGATCTTAGATCTATCTATGGTTTCCTTCTAAATCATCAACAGATCATGGAACAAAAGAAAGTGGCCCAGCAACAACTAAAAGAATCTATAAACGATGCTAGATCTGCATTAATTGCATAAAAGAAAAAGAAGGGATCTAAAAAGTCTCAAGCTGAGATTGACTCTGAATCTGAATCTGAGGAAGTGAGTCTTTACTCTGGTTCAGATAATGAAGAGATGGATACTCTTACTGAACAAATGGCAATGTTAGCAAGAAATTTTAGGAAGTTCAGAAGAGGAAGTGGTCAATCTAACAGAAGCAAAAGTGGTAAGTCTACTTTTGATCCTAAGAAAGCTAAGTGCTATAACTGTCAGAGGATAGGACACATAGCCGCTGAGTACAGAGTAAAGAAGGGAGAATCAGCTTCAGTAGCTGACAAGAATGCCTACAGAGGTGATAAATATAAAAAGAAATATCAAAGACTCAAAGGCAAGCCAGATGAAAACACCAAAGGCCTCCTTGCTAAAACTTGGGATACTGAATCATCTACTTCAGATGATGATGAGCCAGATAGGTGTTTGATGGCCATTGAGGATGAAGAGGAACAAGTTGACTATGAGTTAGAAGACAGTTCCTTTGATGAGGATCTAGCAGAAGCTGCTAAGCTGAGTAAGCAAACCAATAACTAGGATCCTGCCTCAATGTATAAGGTAAATAACTTTAGCTCTTACACTGATGAACAAAAATGTCTAATGTTCAACTATTTGTTGAATGACTTCAAAACCTCTCTCACAGTTCAATCTAGTTTGAAAACTGAAATTTCAAAACTAAAAGATGAACTTAAACACTTTGAAACTCTCTTAAATGCTGGTAAAAAGGTTCAAAGTGATTATGAATGTCAGCTTCATATAAACAAACTTCTAAGTGAAGAACTGCAAGAATCAAAAGAACAAGCTGACAATCTAAGAAAAATCTGTAAATCTTGGTGTAAGTCATCAAGAGAAGCAGAAAAGTGTATTAACCATAAAATACCAAAACAACTAAAAGCATTACTAGGGGGGAGATTATAGTGCTGCTACTGATGAAATCATCGAAGATCAAGTCAGTCTTGAAGACAAAACGATGAAATCAGATGACATACTCTCAAGAACATTCTTAAGGAACAAGGAAGGGAAACAGGTCAAAACCAATAAGTTTGTGAGACCAATCCAAAGTCCTCAGGTTATTCACTCAAACCATCAAGCTGAATGTTCCAGATCCAACCGAAACTGTAAGTCAGTTTTCAAAAGATTGGACTACAATCCGGTGAGAACAACTGTTTTTGATAGAATATCTCATGTTAACTCAAAAAGACATAATTCTCAAGTTATACATGAAAGAATGTCTAAAAACAGGAAGTTGTCTGTAAGTCAGACCTACCAAATAGAGGTAACCATAAAGCTGACAAAGGTAAGTCCAAAGTCAGTGAAAATCAAGTAGACAAACCGTCGAAGAGGATTGAAAGGTTATCCACATCATATGACCCTAAATCTGAATCCAAATTTAATGTTGGAAAACTGAAAGAAATCACCCAAACACCCATCTTTAGAAGAAAATGTTATAAGTGTGGTGATAGAGGTCATGAGGCCAAAGATTATGTAAGTACCAATCTTAGACCTGAAAACGAAAAGGATGATCAGTCCAAAACAGAACCAGAATCTGTTCGAGTTGATCAATCAAACTCCAAAGGATCAGCTAAGTGCTCATCCTCAGGACCCACCAAACAGTGGGTTCCAAAAAGAAACTAATATGTTTAGTTAATCATGTGCAGGGCTCCTATAAGTGGTATCTCGATAGTGGATGCTCAAGGCACATGACAGGAAGCAAAGAGATTCTAAGTGAATTCCAAAACAATAAAGGACCCATGGTGACATTTGGGGATAATTCTCAAGGAAGGACTAAAAGTTATGGAAAGATAACTGCTGGAAAAGTCACTTAAAAAAAGGTAGCATATGTTGAAGGCCTTAAACACAATCTGATAAGTATCAGTCAACTGTGTGATGAGGATTATGAAGTCACCTTCAGAAAGCATGCAGGAACAATTTATGATAAGAGGGAAAACCAATATTAATGGCAAAAAGAGAGAGAGATATCTATTTGTTAGATCTCAGCTCCGCAGATCCTTCAACTGAAACCTGCTTGTACTCTGACTTAACTCCCAAGCTGAGCTGGTTATGGCACAAAAGACTGTCTCATTTAAACTTCAAATATATTAATAAGTTGTCTAGCAAAGAGTTAGTCTCTGGTCTGCCTAAGATCACATTTTCTAAAGACAAACTCTGCTCAGCCTGTGAAATGGGAAAACATCATAAGGGATCCTACAAGTCCAAACAGAATTTCTCAATCACAGAGCCATTGCATATGTTGCATTTGGACCTATTTGGACCTATCAACACCCCAAGCCTAACTGGCAAAAAGTATACTCTAGTGATTGTTGATGAGTTCACAAGATTCACTTGGGTAATCTTCTTAAAAGCCAAAAGTGAAGCTGCATATGAGTTAATCAACTTCATAAGACAGGAAGAGTTGCAAAAGGGTAAGTCTCTTAAACAACTCAGAAGTGATCATGGGACTGAGTTCAGAAACTCAACCCTTGAAGGCTTTTGTGAAGAGAAAGGAATTATCCAGAATTTCTCATCTGTAAGAACTCCACAACAAAATGGAGTTGCTGAAAGGAGAAACAGAACCTTAATTGAAGTTGCCAGAACCATGCTATGTGAGGCAAAGCTCAAGCTGAGCTTCTGTGCAGAAGCTGTGAGTACAGCCTGCTATACTCAGAATAGATCAATAATAGTGAAAAGACATGGTAAAACATCTTACGAGATGTATCATGGCAGAAAACCAAACATTGGATATTTCCATATTTTTGGTTCAGCATGCTATGTGCTAAACCAAAGAGATCAGCTCCATAAGTTGGAACCCAAAGCTGATCAAGGGATATTTGTTGGATATTCTTCAATCTCCAAAGCTTACAGAGTCTTTAATCTAAAAAGAAAGGTAGTTGAAGAGTCAATACATGTTACGTTTGGTGAGACAAGTATTGATGAATCCAACAGAGCTCAAGCTGACTCGGTTAGTCTGAGTGAGCTTGAAAGGAGTAAAGAAGATCTCACATCAAATCCCATGTATGTTATAGATGATTTTGATGATGATGATGATAGTAAATCTGACAAGCGTGCATCACTAAAATAAATTATCAATAATGAAGATAATCAGCCTGAGAATCTCGGTGAACCATCAGGTACATGTCCGATTGAAGATCTAAGTGATCATCAAATCCATACTCAGACTGAAGAAGTAAGTCCTATTCAGTCTGAGAAAAACTGCTCTAAATCAGACCCAGAACCTCAGTCTCCCACAACTACCTTCAACGTATTAAAAGAGCATCCTCTTGATGATGTCATTGGGAACGTTGAAGATGGTGTGTTAACTAGATCTAAGGCAAATGCAAACTATGTTGCCTACTCTAGTTTTCTATCTCAAATGGAACCAAAGAAGACTGAAGAGGCTCTAAAAGATGAGGATTGGATTGAAGCTATGCAAGAGGAGCTGACAGAATTTCAAAGAAATGAGGTTTGGACCCTTGTCCCTGCTCCCAAAGGAAAAAAAATTATAGGCACTAAGTGGGTCTATAGAAATAAAATGGACAAGGATGGAGTAGTGATCAGAAATAAGGCAAGGCTAGTAGCTCAGGGGTATCGACAAGAAGAAGGTATTGATTATGATGAAACCTTTGCCCCTGTTGCGAGGATTGAAGCTATAAGGTTGTTTCTAGCCTATGCTGCCTTCAAAAACTTTAAAGTGTATCAAATGGATGTTAAAAGTGCATTTTTAAATGGAGCACTACAGGAGGAGGTCTATGTGAAACAACCCCCTGGTTTTATTGATGCTAAACATCCAGATTATGTCTATAAGTTGGACAAGGCTTTGTATGGACTCAAGCAAGCTCCAAGAGCCTGGTATGATACACTATCCACCTATTTGCTCTCAAATGAGTTTGTCAGAAGAAGTATTGACAAAACTCTTTTTATAAGAAAGAGCAGAGGACATGTCATTCTGGTTCAAATTTATGTGGATGACATTATCTTTGGCTCAACAAACCAAGATCTGTGTGATTGGTTCTCCAAGATAATGTCTAATCAATACAGAATGAGCATGATGGGTGAGATGACATACTTTTTGGGACTTCAAATCTATCAGAAAGAAGATGGTATATTCATTAATCAAAGCCAGTATGTCTTTGATCTGATTAAGAAATATGGATTAGACTTAAGCCATCCCGCAAAGTCTCCTATGTTACACAATGTCAAGCTACACAAGGACATTGATGGAAAGTCTGTATGTCAGACTACATACAGAGGAATGATAGGTTCATTACTCTATTTAACAGCAAGCAGACCTGATATAATGTTTGCTACATGTGTTTGTGCACGATATCAGGCTGATCCAAAGGATTAACACTTGCTAGCTGTAAAAAGAATACTCAAATATCTAAAGGGAACACCAAACTTAGGTTTGTGGTATCCCAAAGGATCAGGATTTGAGCTGATAGGGTACTTCGATTCAGACTTCGCAGGATGTGGTCTTGGTAGAAAGAGTACTACTGGAGGATGTCAACTTTTGGGTGGAAAATTAGTCAGCTGGACGAGCAAGAAACAAAACTCAGTGGCAATTTCAACATCTGAAGCTGAATATGTAGCTGCAGGGAGCTGTTGTGCTCAAATACTGTGGATGCAACATCAGCTAAAGGACTTTGATTTGTATTATTCAAAGACTCCCATATTTTGTGACAATCAAAGTGCTATTGCCATTACACACAACCCAGTGTTTCACTCAAGAACCAAGCACATTGAGATAAGACATCACTTCATCAGAGATATTGCAGAAAAGGGAAAGATAGAGTTAGTCTTCATTGAGACTGAAGATCAGCTTGCGGATATCTTTACAAAACCAAAAGAAGGCACAAGATTCACAACTTTACTCAGCAAGCTTGGAATGCTCAACCCTTAATTGGTATGTTCCATTCTTTATCTCTGTTTAATATTTGCTAAGTGCTATAGTTGAGTAAGTGTCAAAATCTGAGCTAAGTGCTCAAGCTGATGCTGAGTGCTTCACATAAGCTGAACGTTCAGGATCAGCTGAATACTCCATATAAGCTGAACGTTCAGGATCAGCTGAATACTCCATATAAGCTGAACGTTCAGGATCAGCTGAGTAATCAGTTCCAAAGTGTGGTCAGTTCCACAAGTCAAGGTTAGTCCTAACAATATGGTAAGTCCAATAATATGGTAAGTCCAACATATTTACGGTGTGTCCGGTAAATAAACGTCAGTAGTTCAGAATTTTTTTTTCTGATATATTTTTATAAAATATCTTTTCAATATAACAGTGTGCGTTTAGGTAACTAACAATAAATTTAGCCGTTGTAACAAACTTCGTATAAGTTTTTATGTTAACGGTCATATTTATTACCCTCAGATAACAGTAACTTCCAAACGTTTCTCTCACATTGAAAAGGTATAAATAAGAGAGATTGTTCATCATATTTCGTTTAAACTTCCAAAATATTCTTCTCTCTTAAACCCTAACGTTGTTGTGTGAAGAGTTCATTGCTAAGTGCTTATTACTGCTAAGTGTAATCCAATACGATAAGTTCGATTTCAATGGAGGGGTATACTCTAAATCTAACTGAACAAATGATTCGTGGTGGAAATTTCAAGAACAATGCACTCCCCACCTATAAACAAAACAACGTCATCGCCTATACCGACATTCCAAAGTCCAAAATTGGCAGGGGATATGAGGAGTGGGTCTCCTACATTCGTAAGGGTCCCCTGGCACATGCATTTCTTCGTGGACCTGCTATGCTCATCCCTCAACTTCTCACGGAATTCTGGTACACGTGTAAACTCGATGTAACCCAACCGGTTATACGGGGCACAGTCCTAAGTGGACAAGTGGCGATAGAAGTCGATGCAAAGTGTCTCCGCCGAATTCTTCATCTCCCGATTCACAATCAATATGAAGCGACGGTTTCTAGGGAAACATCAAGAAGTGTTTTACCCTTAATGGGTCATCCTCAAGTCATTGGCGTCATACGGAAATTTGTTTTCCCGACGGCATGGGGATTTATGGTATCCACTGTGGTTCGTTCTCTTGGATACAAGGTGGGAGGCCTGGATAATGTAAATGACTTTGAAATGCAACTATTATACAACTTATTTTATGATCGACGAGTGGATTACACTGAGTTGATCTTTGAGGCATTCAAGTCATTGGTGACCAAGAACATCAGGGACACTATTGTACCCTTTGCAAGATTCATATCCATGGTCATCGAGGACAGGTTGGGTAGAAGATATAATGCTCAATATGAGTCAATCCCTACTCCTGTTCTCAGCTACAGGATGTTCACCCATGATATTTTCCCTGGGCACCCTACATTGAGTGCTCAGATGAGGGCGTATGTACAGCTTCAGACTCCTGAGTCAAGTGAAGCTGAGACAGAGGAGGAAGCTGCGGCAGAAGTGGGTGATGATGTTGGTTCTGAGGCTGAGTCTCCTCAAGCTGATCAAACTAGGACTCAGTTTAGACCTCGTCCTCAAATAATTCCATCCACCACTTCGAGTTCTGAGCAAAGGAGTTTGTTTCCTAGCTCTGAGTCTCCACTGCTAGGTGCAGCAGGTATGATTTCTCAACCTTTATCTCCTTCTCTCTCTTTTACTTCTCCATCTCCAAATTTAGGAGATAGGACCGAGTCAAGCCCAACTCAGTCTAACCCCTCTCCTCCACCTCAAACATCTCCATCTATTTTACAATCTAAAGCTAACCTTGGTCAGCCCACTGCTACCAAGGATATTTCCTACACCTATACAAGGAAAACTGCCAAAGTTGGTCCTTCACCTCAAAAGGACACTAGAGTTGATATCACATTAATACCTCCACCGGCAGGAGCTGAGGGGGAGACACCTTCTCTTAAGGTGCCAACCTCTAGGCTCAGTTCAACCCTTAAGCCTATACCGGGTATGGTGTATACTCAGCCCATACTTACTAGTGCCATGGGAGAGCCTACTTCTGTGCTTTCACAACCCCATAAAGGTAACATTGAAATACTGACCAATCCCCAGGGTCAATTACCCCTCTCCTCACCAATAAGCCTAGCTCACCCCAATATCATACCTCATGAACTTGGTCATTCTTCTCTTCTATTCTCACACACTCTCGCATGACCTATCAATGAACCTTTCATACACCAGGAAGGTTTACAGGGTCTCCATTCTGGCCCCCTTGATTCCATAGGTCTTCACCAACCTTTGGATATGGGACCCACATCCTTACCTACTGAGGAACACTCAACAGCCACTCCTACGGTGGAAATACACTCTTCCACTGGACAGGAGGACGTTGAAGTAAGAAGAAGACCTGAGGAGCCCAAGTTGATGACCACTGATGCTCAAGTCATTATGGACTATCTACAATCCCAGTTTGAGCTCCTGCATAAAAAGAGGAAAGCTGACAAAGCCAAGTTGATGCGCAAACTTAATGATTTGTCAACTTCAGTTGCCAACTTGGAAAGCTTCATGTTCAAACTCAGACCCTCCCCTATTGATGATGACAAAAAGGGGGAGGAAGAATCAAAGAAGCATGATGATAAGGTTGAGGGGGAGCATATAGAGGAAGTACAATTTGAACAACCTCATGATCAGTTCATGAGTACTGTAGATCAGCCTTCTCAACAACAACAGGCTGCAACAGTCCAAATAACCACAACTTCACAAGCTCAACCAGAAACTCCACTTGAAGAAACATCTCAAGCTGTTCACACCAACCTTCCTCAAGCTAATCTGTCAAAATTTGTTGAAGCTGAGTCCGTTCCAGCCTCACAAATGGATAAAGGGAAGAGTAAGGTGTTTGAGATGGTAAAAAGAAAGAAAATAAGTGTTATGCCTCTAGCGAAGAAAAGAAAGGTCATCATTGCTGAGCCTGAGCCAGAGCAACAGGGTAAGTCTCAATTAGTTGCACATGAATCTGACTCAAGTAATGAAGCTGATGCAGCACAAAAAGCCAGTGACATACTTGCTGAGCAAATGTTACAAGAGATGGCTAAAGAACTAGGCATAACAGTGGAGGAAATAAAAGAGAAGCAACGACAAGCTGAAGTTCAACGGGAAAAGGCTAAAGCTGAGGCTGCCAGAGCTGAAGCTGAAGCTGATTATTCTGGTCCAAGAGCTGCCCCAATTCCCTACTCAGATGTGGATCTAAGGCATTGTTATAAAAGAACACATTTTAATAACAAGATTGAATCAATTACACTGAGTAGAAAAGGAGAATTGGTAATCATCAACTTTGTACTAGACAACAAACAAGAAATTGGTCTAGATATGAGATGTCTGTACAAGTTGGGATTCTCAGAGTTGAAGACAGTAGCCACAAATATCAAGTAGATGAAAAAGAGTCAAATCAGACAAGAGATAGTTGATGTGCTTAAGATAATCTTCATAAGAATCGATCAGCTAGGTGAGATTCCTGCTGATGAAATTGATACCTTTCTTAATCGAGACAAAGCTGCAAGAGTTAAAGCAGCAAGCCAGCGAGCTAAAAGAGACATCACTTTACAAGTTCCAGAGGAAGTTGAATTCCGAGAGAATACTTATATTACTCAACCTTTGGAATTTTTGTATCTTGATGTGGAAGGTAATCAATGTTTCTTGAAAGTAACAGATCTTCATTTGGCAAATCTGGAATTGATTCTGTACTTGAGAATTCTATGTGATGACTCAATTTAGAACTCAGTATTCAGATATCATCTCAACAAAGAAATCAGATCAAGAAAAGCTGAGATGAAAGAAATGCCAGAAGGTGAAGAGATTATGGTTGATGCTATCAAGAAAGCTGCAATCTGGGAACTTAAAGGTTCTGATATGTGGTTAGAAGTTGAAGATTACGTTGAGTAAATAGATTAGTTCTATGTTTTTGTTAGCACTAAGTGTGAAGAAGCTAATCATAAAGATTAAGCTAAAATGTAAATGATATGTTCATAAATACAAAATCAAGTTTGATATGTTCAACTGTTTTATTATTTGATATGTTAAAAAATTATGTTTGATATGTTCAAACAGACAGCTTTGTAAGTTTAAGCTGATGATTGATATGTTCAATTATAAACAGATAAGTTCAGTAATATAAGTTTTGTAAGTTCAGAACTTAAATTAACTCTGATAAGTTCAGAATCTAAGTAGTTGTATATTCAAATACTTAGAATACAAGTCTTATAATAGATTTGTAACATAAACATCTTGTAAGTTCAAGATACGTGAATAAGTATGGATCAGTTCAATACTTATTTCAAGAACTAACTTTGGTCAGTTCCAGAGTTGTTCAACATAATTCTATTAACCTATAACTTATTTGATTCAATGTTTTGTCATCATCAAATAGGGGGAGATTGTTAGTCTCATGTTTAGAATAGTTAGATTTGATGAGACATCCTATCAATATGTATAGATGATAGGTTAAGAGTTAGGAATTATGTAAGTCTGTTATAGACTGACTAGTCAGCTTCAGCTAAGTAGTCAGCGTATAAATAGATATAGAGTTTTCTATGTAAGTACTAGATAACTCAGTGACTTCTAAGCTGAGATAGGTCTTAAGAATGAAGACTTGAAGACTTGAAGATTTGAAGACTTGAAGATTCAATAATCCAAGATTCAAGAAGTCAGCTTGACAAGGTCAAGACTGAGTATGTCAGCTCAGCGTCAGAAGTCAGTTCAGAATTTAAGTAAGTTCTAAACTCTGTTATAAACTCTCTATATCTACAAAATTTAAATTAGGATATCTAAACCTAATTTAAACTATCTATTAGCTGGATAGAAATCTCAAACGAAGTTAATTAGATATGTTCTAATTAAGGAGTTTGTTACGGTTTTAAAGAAAAGATAAGTTCTATCTTTAAACTGCGATTTACTCGTAGATATATCAAGTATAAGTATAAACCTTCTCATGGGTTTTACAAAGATGTTCTTACGTGTGTACAAGAAGAGATACGCGATACACAACGACAACTTCATAAGTTTCAAAACGTACGTGTGATCGTGATACTTGATACACGTGTGTTGCGATAACTTTGTAAGTTCAAAGTTAGAGAGAGTTTTCAAGAGTTCTTGTTAATTAGTTTTAACAAGAAATTCGATCATCAATTAGTTTGTGATTCAAGAGTGTTTAGAGAGAGTTGAG
The DNA here is from genome assembly GCA_038502395.1 of Dittrichia graveolens. Taxonomy (NCBI): domain Eukaryota; kingdom Viridiplantae; phylum Streptophyta; class Magnoliopsida; order Asterales; family Asteraceae; genus Dittrichia; species Dittrichia graveolens. The sequence continues at coordinate 31,712,321 of JARJIL010000009.1, forward strand.
GTTATAATCATTGTAATACCAAATCATCCTGTTGATTTGATTAGAGAGTGATAATAGTTATTGTACTGGTTGATAATTGAATATACATTTGATTAATTTGTTTGATTGTTTAAAGTGTATTCAACCCCCCTTCTACACTGTATCAGTTGCTTGTTCACCCTCTTAGAGACCAACAACTTGCTTATATCCTAACACATAAGCAAGCAAATGAGCGTGAGTCTTCACATATGAACAGGGAGACTCAGAAGCCTACTACCTTTAAAACCTTCCTAAGTTTTCAGCCTCATACTTCTGCTGGCACTACTAATGATCCTTCTGCTATGGAGACCTGGATCAGAGAGATGCAAAATGCCTTTGAATCCAGCGAGTGTGATGAGAACAAGAAGGTGAATTATGCTAAACGAATCTTTAGAGGGCGTGCCTTAGTCTGGTTGGATACTGTCATTGCTGGTGAAGCAATGAACTGGGATGGACTCAAGGAAAAGATCAAGGGTAAGTACTGCTATGATTATGATATGCTGCGAGTAGAGAATGAGTTCAGGACATTACAGAAGGGTATAAACCCTGAGAGGATCTTGTTACCAAATTCACTGACAAGATGAGGTTTGTTCCTCATCTTCTACCCAATGAAAGGTCAAAGATTACCTACTTTGCCAATGCTTTTGCCCATTGAGTATAGATCTGATGTGAGGTCTACAGCACTTTGGATGCAACTTTTGATAATGCTAGATAGATAGAGGATGATTACAGGCAGAGATCGAGATCTCAGTCACAACAACAATAACAACACTCAGGTAGAGGAAAGAGAAAGTATGATAAGCCTCCAAGCTATAAAAGAGGTGATGGTGGATCTGGGAGTAATCCACGAGTAGATATATCCCAGAAACTAGGAAACTGGGATTTATTCAAGCGGTTTCTATGCTATGGTGCGAGGAGAATGGCGTAAATCGGATGTTCCATTGATAACTGCCATTAAAGCCCAGAAGTTCGTTGCCAAGGGCAGGGCTGTGATTCCTAATTAGCATATGTGATTAATGCTGAGATGGGAGAAAAGAATATTAATGATATCGGGCTGTTTCTAAATACCCTGGTGTCTTTCCTGAAGACTTACCAGGTTTACCTCTTGTCAGGGATGTAGAATAGCGGATTGATCTTATTCCTAGTGCTACACCTGTAGCAAAATCTTCCTATCGTCTCGCTCCATCTGAAATTCGGGAGATGATGACACAAATCCAGGTATTGCTTGACAAGGGCTTTATACACCCAAGTTCTTCATCATGGGGAACTACTGTTTTGTTTGTTAAGAAGATAGACGGGAGTCTCTGTATGTGTATCAATTACAAGGAGCTTAATAAGCGAACTGTAAAGAACAAATATCCACTTCCTTGCATGGATGACCTGTTTGATCAATTGCAAGGTGCCACGTTCTTTTTCAAGATTGATCTTCATTCTGGATTTCATCAGGTCCGTGTTCGAGAAGAAGATATCTCTAAATCGGAATTTAGAACTCGATATGGGCACTATGAATTCTTGGTTATGCCATTCGGCTTAACCAATGCTCCTGCTATTTTCATGGATTTGATGAACCGCGTATGTTGCCCTTTTCTTGATAAATTTGTTATCGTGTTCATCGATGATATCCTCATTTATTCCAAAACAGTAGCGGAACACGAGCAACATCTCCGCGTAATTTTGGAAACTCTTAAGCGAGAACAACTCTATGCAAAACTCTCTGAATGTGAGTTCTGGCTTAAGGAGGTGCATTTCTTGGGTCATGTTAACTGCAACGAAGGTGTTAAGGTTGATCCAATGAAGATTGAAGCTGTTATGAACTAGGAAACTCCTCAGAATCCTTCAAAAATAAAGAGTTTCCTAGGTCTTGCTGGCTACTACAGACGATTCATACAAGATTTTTCTAAACTTCATGTTATCTGCAACGAAGGTGTTAAGGTTGATCCAATGAAGATTGAAGCTGTTATGAACTGGGAAACTCCTCAGAATCCTTCAGAATTAAAGATTTTCCTAGGTCTTGCTGGCTACTATAGACGATTCATACAAGATTTTTCTAAACTTGCTGGTCCGTTAACTAAATTGACCCGCAAGGATGTTGCCTATATATGGACCGATGAACAAGAGAAAGCATTTCAAACTCTGAAGCAATTGTTATGTCAAGCTCCTATTCTAACATTGCCTAATGGGTTGGAAGACTTTATTATCTATTGTGATGCTTTATATGCAGGTCTAGGTTGTGTTCTGATGCAACGAGACAAGGTGATTGCATATGATTCTCGTCAATTGAAGCCACACGAGAAGAATTACCCAACCCATGATTTGGAGCTTGCAGCTATGGTATTTGGTTTAAAGCTATGGCGTCATTACTTGTATGACGCCGAATGTGTTGTATGCATGGATCACAAGAGTCTGCAGTATGCGTTCATGCATAAAGAGCTTAACATGAGACAACGGCATTGGTTGGAGCTAATTAACTACTATGATTGTGAGATCAAGTATCATCCTGGCAAGGCGAATGTGGTAGCTGATGCATTGAGTCGAAAGAACTCTCCTAGAGCAGCTAAATTCATGAGACTCATTGTAGAATCTGATATAATCGCTCAGCTTAAAGTAGCACAACAAGAAGCATTACAAGAAATTAACTTGAAAGCTGAGACAATGACAAAGTTGTCAAAGCAGTTAGGAGAAGATAGTCGGGGTCTGAAGACATTTCAATCCCGAATCTGGGTACCGAGTCTTGGTGGTAATCGGGAGACAATCCTACATGAAGCACACAAATCTAGATTGTCTGTTCATCCCGGAAGCACGAAAATGTACCAAGACTTGAAATCATTGTATTGGTGGCCTACATTGAAGCGTGACATAGCTTCATTTGTAGAAAAGTGCCAAGTCTACGCTCAAGTTAAAACCGAACACCAAAAGCCCTATGGTAATTTACAAGAATTGGAGATCGCGGAGTGGAAAGGGATCATATTACCATGGATTTCATTACCAAGTTACCCTGAACTACAAAGGGGCACGACATGATTTGGGTGGTTGTTGATCGCCTTACTAAAAGTGCTCATTTTCTCGCGACTAACGAATCTGCACCTATGAATCGTTTGCCTCAATTATACATTAATGAGGTTGTATCACATCATTGTATACCTCTATCTATTGTTTCGGATCGAGATGCACGATTTACATCTAATTTCTGGCATAGTCTTCAACGTGAACTTGGTACGCGAGTTAATCTTAGCACAACATATCATCCTCAAACTGACGGTCAGTCCGAAAGGACTATTCAAACTCTTGAAGATATGCTAAGAGCTTGTATTTTTGAATTTGGTGGTTCTTGGGATTCTCATCTTCCCTTGATTGAATTTTTTCTATAACAACTCCTATCATTCGAGTATAGCCATGCCACCATATGAAATGCTGTACGGTAGGCGATGCCATACACCTACATGCTGGTTAGAACCTAGAGAAAAGCAATACCTGACATTATACAAATGACTGCCGATAAAGTGAGGTGGCACGTGAGAAGCTGAAAGCTGCTCGAGATAGGCAAAAGATTGATGCAGATCCTAAAACACGATCCATTACTTTTGAAGTGGGTGACCGGGTGTTCTTAAAGGTTTCACCTTGGAACGGGCTGATTCGATTTGGTCGCAAGGGAAAGCTAAGCCCGAGATATATTGGTCCATTCCAAATTCTGCAACGAGTTAATGACCACACAGTATCACTTGAACTTCCTCCTGAATTATCTGGTATTCATAACACATTCAATGTATGCTATCTGAGTAAGTGCAAGGTTGATGATTATCAAATCCTACCTTTACAAGAGTTGAAAGTTGATTCAGCTAAATACCTTTTAGAGGACTTGTTGGGTACTAACTTGACATGGGAAGCCGATCATGAAATGAAAGCATGCTACCCTCACTTGTTCACTGCTGAATAGATTCCGAGGACGGAATTCTCTTAAGGGGGTAGATTTGTAACATCCTCAAAAAGGGTCTGGATGTGCGCGAACGTGGTACGTTAGATAATTTAAATAAATTAAATTAAATATATATTTGTTAGTTATTGGTATAAATGACTAAAATAGTTATTAAATGAAGTTATAATAATAATAATAATAGATAAAAATTATAAAATATTAAATGGTTTAAGATAAGGATTTCGAAAATATCCCCGTTAGTCAAAATGAGTATCGAGTTGTGTAACACCGTAAAATCCTAAGCCATTTTTTTAAAATGCTGCGGAAGCATCAAACAAAGGTTTTCATAAAACACAAATATTTACAACTGATTACAAATACTATCATCAAAACATCCATTGTGTTACAAAACATAATATGGCTCGTTTCAAAAACAAATCCGATATTAGAGCAGGAGGTCAACTTTTCCTTTACAAACATTTCAAACACACAAACCTTCAAAAACAATCAACAGTAGAGAATTAGCACAAAGCTAAGTGAGAGGAAGCTAAACACGAAAGCAAACATCATCAATCGATATAAAAGCATGTAATCACATAACCAAGAAGACCGGCGGTTCGGCGTAAAACCTACAACCAATGCCGGCCAAAGCAAAGGTTTACCGATAGCCCTTCGCTAAATTGGCACTATCAAATTCCCCTCTGACACAACGTATGCATCAGTAGGACTACAACTGTTCAACCGATAAGCAGACGAGCCCAACCTAATTCTACGAGTAGGTGACTTCTCAAACGTAACTCAATATCATCCAAAGAGCGTGTATCGGCCAAATAATCATACAACAGTTATAAATAATATACAACAAGCAACATGCAACGAGCATCAGACTAAACAGTCTAGCTATCACATACACATGCATCACATCAATCATATCCTTTACCATCCGTGAGTTAACATCCACTCACCTCTTGTTCTCAAAAGCTGTACTTAGATATCTAATATTAGTGAGCCTTGGTATTGCCTGAAAATACAGCAACACCGAAATTAGTTTCTGGTTCATAAATATACAATACAACAAATATGGTTTTATAGGACGTCTGCTTGTGTCCTAACATATTACTTAATGAGACCCTAACTTTTTAGGACCAAGTATATTGGTGTCCTATAGAAAGGCGTTGTAAAAGGTCATACAAGCTGTTACGACCATTTTTTCATCCTAATAAATACGTCTCTTTTAAAACATATCTTATAGTCCCATAATATGTTTTATACAACATAAATGGCGTCGTAATAAACCTAGAAAAGTGACCATTTACGATGTCCTAATATATGCTTACTTACTAGCATGTTTTTGAGTGTTTTAAGACATGTACATGTTTCCTAATATACTACAAAACAATATTATAAATCATATTTTTAAGTCCCATAAAATGTGCTATACAACACAATTGGTGTCCTAATATACTAGATAACAAGATGTATAACGAGGTCCTAATACATATATGCTTAATTGCATGGCTATTATTATTTTTCGTGACAATATAAAGGCGTCCCAATAGAACTGTTAATTATGACCTAATTTAAGTGTCCTAACATGGATTATCTTATCTAACGACACAATAATTTGTGTTCCAAAAAATATAACATCAATAGCATCCTAATGTCACATTTGTTACTTTTTTTAATACACTTTATAAACATTAATCATTAATTTCTAAGGTACATTTCTAAGAATGGTAATCATACAAATAAGATTTTATATTGCAAATATGAAGCAATTAAGTAATCTAAAAATATAGTAATTATTAGATATATTTTATACTTTGGACACACCAACTTAAAATTTCAAAAGAAATAATTCTAAATCAATCACATAAACAAGTCATATCCAAAACAAAAGTTTCCAATAGTTGCAAAACCATCCATAACAAAGTCTTCTACCAATTAGTAGGTAGTCCAAGAGTAATAAAAGAAGCTACGAGGTATATATATACAAATACAAGGTAGTCCGAAAGTGACAAAAGAAGCTATACATAGATATAGTCGTGTCATAATGCATCATTCCGAGCAACCTACCATTAAACCCGAACACAAGAGTGAAGCTCCATGTCAACACATCAAACTTTATAAAAGATATCACAAGTTTAAAAAGTAAAACATACCGAAATGAAAGTGCAAGGCCACACAACCGTTGCTCCAATAGCGTCTTCAATTGTGATAAATAGTCCATATGGTCTCACCAAACGTTCATTTCTTTTAATAACGACTTGAATATTTACCTCACACCAGTTTGACCCGATTTCTTCACCCCCAAGTAGTTCATTTGGACCTAAGCTCTTAATCCATCCTTTAACTACAATCTTCGTGGAGTTTATAATACTTTTAACATAAACCGAAACACCCACCTGAAGTTTTATATTAAACCAATGATGCCAGTCAATTCTTCATATAATTTTTAGGTCTTTTCTGTCTAAATTTAATTATGTGAATTGTGACATGTAACGCCCTGTCACACCCTACCAAGGCGGAATCGCGAAGTGTGACGGAGAGGATCGTCATAACACATTGATATAAAATAGAGAAAATCACTAAATGCAATTAATCCAATGTGTCATGACGTTTCTCCGACACAAGAGGAGTCTTGTGCCGTGTTAAGTCGGTTCCACGGTAACATAGACAACCAATGAAAATGAATGATCGTGTGAAAGTAAACCCCACAACCCGGGTCAAGTATACGGGCGACAAGCCCAAAACCAAATAATAATTTGAAGTGTTAACAAACACCCACATCACAAAAGAATAAGAAGAGTTCGATTCTCGCTATGAGTCACGCTAAGGCCCGACTAGAGTCTTCTATGATCCTTAAGCGTTAGCGTTAGTATTACCTGAAAATGAACACTCTAAAAATGTCAACACAATGGTTGGTGAGCTCGCAGGTTTAAACAAAATAATTGATTTGCCGTGTATACAATAGTTTGACAATGGATATAGTGTAACACATACTCGCAATAGGAATAATGATAACCGGGCCACAATGTCCAATATGAATATTGATAACCAGACCACAATGTCCAATATGAATAATGATAACCGGACCACAATGTCCAATATGAATAATGATAACCGGACCACAATGTCCAATAGATATTTGTTATCCAACAAGGCCTACCAGCTGGAGCACTAAGTTGGCTAAATTTGAATTCAATTGGCTTAACCCATCATCGGGTTCATTTGATTGACTTAACCCATCACCGGGTTAGTTTGACTGACTGAACCCATCATCGGGTTAGTTTAATTGACTTAACCCATCACCGGGTTCACACAAGCATGTAACACATAATCCAAGTTGTCAAAAAGAAAAGAATTTCAATTCACGGCATGAAAATAAAGCAATTTATTGAGTGTCATTTCCCCCCAAGAAAACATGCAAAAGGGGCCACGAGTACTCACCTTGAGTGTTGGTAGTAGCTAGTGAGATGTATTCCACTCAAAAATCTACAATAGGTTTCATAGAATTAGTTCTCATGGTGTGAACTCTTAGGTAGTAATCTAAGTTTGATAGGCTACTCTTGTATTAATTCGGATAATGTCTTTCTTATGTCAGGTGTATTTGTATTATCACTTAGATTTGTTATAAGTTCCATTACTTTATTTTAATGCTTTTAAAAATTCTTTTTAGGACTCAAGTAGTTTTCTGGCAGGATTTGTTGTCCTATTTCGTATTTTTAAATCCCTCTAAATAACCTAGTTAAATTCCTAAAATTTTGTGAAATGTAGTTCCATGTCTCTAGATGAAATCCTAATTTTTTCCAGAATTTAATTTCATGTTTAACTATTTTTAATTATTACTGAAAGGCAATCTGGACAGAAACCTAGCTGATCGCGTGCAACAGAAAGTTCGTATTTAATTAAAATCTTTAACAACCTTATTAAATCGTGAGATTTTTACAGTAAATCCTAAACACTTTAAATATTATACAGTAAAATGTTTAATTTAAAACAAGATGTTTAGGTTATGTTTTAAATTCGTAACTGTACTCGCAATTCTGCCTAGTGAAAAGGCAGCCTTGCGCACTCTTACGGTTTAATTCCTTTGACTGACTTAACGTACTCGAAAAATTACAAACTAAATTGGGAAATAAACTAGACTCAAAGTACTACATTTTAGACCCAAGATTGGTGCAAAAATACACCAAGAAAGCCAAGATCTGTCCTTCTCAATCCGGAACAACCTTTCTGCCCAGAATTTCAGTTTCATGATTAGTAGACTTTTGATTTGAGAAATACAAATCTTTGGTTGTGTGTTTCCCCAAAACTCATTAAAGTCATATTTTTCCCTTCTTCAAGTATTATTTGGGAGTTTTAAAATGTCTTTAATCATCCATGGTGATTTTTACTAGTGTAGAACGTGAAGGAGTGAAAATGAAAGATATGGATAAGAAGTAGCATGTACTTACCAAGAATCTTGATTATTGCTCACCAATCCTAGAGTTTCTTGATGGATGAAGATTAAACTTCAAGAGAGAATGAGAGAGGGAGAGAGAGAGAGAGAGAGAAATCGATTTTCTTGAATTAGAGAATGGAGGAGGAGAGGGTGTGATGTTTAGGAAAGGAGCCTATGTATTAAAGTTGAGATAAAGTTAATTTTGGTTATGTTTTAAATTTTGAATTCAATCCTCCCATTTCCCCCCTTTTGTTGGCCGATTTTTGTATCATATATATATATATATATATATTTTCTATTTGTTGCGGAGGTAATCACTTCACCCTAATAATCAACTCTGCCTATCCTAAAACATACAATTTGATAATAACCAAACCCTACATTCAGTATGACTTAGAAAGAATTCAAACATGTGTTGTTTGAATCAGTTTATGTAGAAATATGCTAAGTATAGAACCATCAGCTGAGGAAAATAAACCATCAGCTGAGCATCAGATCCTACTCAATGTATCAGTCAAGAGATATCAGCCAAGGAGCATCAGATGAAGAAAACAAGTGAAGAAGACCATCAGTTGAGGAAAACAAACCATCAGCTGAGTGAAGAAAGTTGATCAGCTGAGGAAAATACTTCATCAGCTGAGTGAACAAATTGATCAGCTAAGTGAACAAATTGCTCAGCTGAGTGAACAAATTGATCAGCTGAGTGCCTACTTCATCAGCTGAGTGAACAAATAGATCAGCTGAGGCCCAGAGCATCAGCTAAGTAAGTCTTCCTTTACACAAGTCATCTCCCTTCATAAACTGATGTATTTGATTGATCAGCTGAGCATTCTTGATCAACTGATCAAACAAATACATGAGCTTATGCTCTCCTAAAGCTTACTATTGATCAGCTGAGCATCTATATAATCAGCTGAGCAATATGTATCAACTGAGTCCTAGCAAAAAGTGATTAACTGATATGTTTTGTCAATTGAGTAGTGAATATCAGAGTTCCTAGTACAATCTATTAGTTGAGTCGTGAAAAATGTCAAATCTACTCTATCTTTTCAGATTGTAAGTCATATGTAAAAGGCAGAACATGGGTTGTTCTATTACGCCTTAGATCTTTATTTGTAAAAGTAAAAATGCACTTTTTGGATCAAGTACGAGACAAAAAGGTTTGATCTTATCCTCTGGAAAAGGATAATGATACCTCAAATAGACGAAGATCTTGAAGATTTGTTCAAACAACTAAGTATGGCTGGCAATCCCATACTTGGTAAAGTCAAATCAAACAGAAGCATGGTCTTGATTAAAGTACAAGCATGGAAAGGTAAAGAAACTTCTACACGACAGTAGATGTGGGTTTTAATATTTTATATTGTGAATGGGTTACACTTTTGCAGAAAAGTACAATTACTTTTATCAAACGCTTGATTAAAGTAACTTTACTTTTCACCCACTACATTTACAATTAAAATATTATATTTCCACATCCTCTTTGTCTCTTACCTTCATGCAACTGGATTCACCAAGACTTCTATATATACTCATGCATGGTGGACATGCAAAACACACAATACAACACAGTGAAGTCTCTACTCCACAGAAAGAAAATCTCATCAGTTGAGAAATTCGTAGAGTTTAAGCATTGTGTAGAATCAAACTTGTTCATGTGTTGAACACTCTATATACATTAGTTGTTTTAGAGTTAGCTTGTCTATGTGTTAGACAAATAGATTGCCACCTTTTATTGTATTTAGAATTTCTGCTTCTAGTACATGTAATTCTTGATTCAATATCAATAAGAATTATATAAAAGTATATCAGTGTGTCTTTAAATTTTAACAAGCTAAAGTTTGTATTCAACCCCCCCTTCTACAAACATTTGTTGTTGTGTACTCAATCTGGGACTAACTACTAGTATCAGAGTAGGTTAGATAATCAATATCTAGATCTGTTTTACTTACTCTACAACTGCTTCTACCCCTCTCAATATGGCCTCATTCGCAAACAACATGAATATCTCAAACACTGGGTCCTTAACAAGATGTCCCATGTTTTATGCAGAAAATTTCTCCATGTGGAAAAGTAGAGCACATCTTTTCCTATCCACCCTTGATATCCAAATACTTGAAATAGTCACTAATGGTCCTTATGTTCCAACATCAGTGTTATCCATTCCATCAGAATTTGAAGGTCAAACTTCTACAACAGAGAGAATCATAACCAAACCCATGCATGTGTGGACAGATGAAGATAAGAGGTTGGTTAGCCTAGATGTTAAGGCTAGATCAGCTCTTGTCTCTGCACTACCAAATGAAATCTATCATCAAGTGCTTAACTGTTCTTCTGCTAAAGAGATGTTAGATACACTCACAGTTGCATATGAAGGGACTGAAGAGGTGAAGGAGAACAAGAAGCTCCTCCTCAACAGAGAGTATGAATTCTTCTTTGCTCAGAAAGGTGAGAGTCTTACACAGACATACACCATGTTCAACTGCCTAGTTAATGACTTGAAAAGGGTAGACATAACCTAGAGCAACTTTGTTTTGGTGAACAAGTTTCTAGACTCCCTCCCTGAAACATGGGATCACTTTGTCACTGTTCTAAGACATAGTGAGAAGATTAAGGGAATGTCTCTGGTTGCTCTCTATGGTAACTTACTAAACCATGAGCAATTAGTCAAACAAAGGTAATTGTCATCCAAGGAGATGAAGGAGGTCGTGAAAGCTGCACCAACTGCCCTTGTATCAAGAGATACAAAGATGAGAAGCTTTGCAGCTATTGATTCTGGTTCTGATGAAGAAGAAGATGGAGAGGAGAGTGCTGGAGAAAGTGATGAGGAGAATTATTGTGAGGAAAATAATCTGGAGGAGTTGGTTGAAGGTGTAGCAATGCTGGTTAAGAAGTTCAGACCTTTCAAGAAGGGAAAGGGTGTCAAGAGGTTCAGCAAGAGGTCATCAAAGTTTGTCAACCCCAAATCCACTTTTGATGCCTTTACAGCAGAGTGTTATAAGTGTGGCAAGATTGGCCACATAGCCAGTGATTGTAAGTCCAAATATAACACTGGTTCTTCATCTGTGCAAAAGCAGGAGGGCAAAAATTGACTATGAAGCCAAGTATAAGAAACTCCTTGCTGCTGTCCTTGACAAGAAGAAGAAGAAGAAGAAAGCCCAGGGCCAAGTTCTTGTTGCTGAAGAAGAAGATTGGGCAGAAGAAGATCTCTCCTCAGATGACGATGAGGTGATCTCTGCTCAGTTTTGCATGATGGCCAACAACAATGATGGTAGTTCCTTTGATGAAGACATGAAAAAGCCTGCTAAAGCTTGTTCAACTACCAACTGGGATCCTTCTTCTATGTATCAGGTAGGAAATCTTATTAACTATGATGATAATGAGAAGAATGCTATGTTTGATTACTTGTGTATTGATTTCCAGTCTGCTATTCAAAGAAAGAAGAAGCTAAAACTAGAAGTAGAATCACTAAAGGAAAAATTAATTCTTAAGGATGAGGAACTTAAGCAGATAACAATCTTAAATGATGAACTAGCTAATCAAAAGATACTTAATGAGATCTTAGTAAAAGAAACTAGTGAAGCAACCAAAAAGTTTAATGACCTCCAAAAAGTAGTAAAGTTTTGGTGTGTATCTGCAGAAAAGACCACTCAGTGTGTCAAGGAGCAGATACCCAAACAAGTTCAAGCTATTATTGGTGAAAATTACACTAAGGCTGCTAACTATGTTGATTCTAGTAAGAACCTTAATATCTTAGACAAAGCTGACATTTTGCCACAGACTTTTCACAAAACTGTTAAAGGCAAAAGTGTGTTCACAAATAAGTTTGTAAATAAAGACCTAAGAAATTTACAGGATAAGCTTCATAAGTTGAATGGTCAAGTTAGTCAAATGGTGACTGATAAGAGCATAAGAGCATTCAAACCAGGTTGTTCAATGCTCCAAGACCATAAAATCTCAAAAATGTTATAAATATGGAAGCAAAGAGCATAAGGCATTTGAATGTTCTTTAGAAGGGAATTCAAGACAGCAGACTTGTGATGACAACGTAGTCATTCCTCTCATACATAAGAAACCTGAGATGAAGAGGAAAGCTAGGTGCATTCCACAGGGATCCACTAAGTAGTGGGTTCCCACTTGTGTCACTAACTTTTATTTCATTCAAATCTGTGCAGGGTGTTGGTTCTTGGTTTCTTGACAGTGGATGTTCAAGAACCATGATAGGTAACAAGGCTTTGCTCAGTAACTACAAGAAAGAGAAAGGTCCATGGGTAACCTTTCGTGACAACAACCATGGGCAAACAAAAGGCTATGGTGAGCTTCATAATGGAAACCTCAAACTGTCAAAAGTTTCATATGTCAAAGGGCTGAAATATAATCCCATAAGCATAAGTCAATTGTGTGATGGAGATAATGAAGTCCACTTCACAAAGACAGGAGGCTTCATCATAAATAAAGAAGGTAATACATTGTTTAGTGCCAAGAGAACCAAGGATGTGTATACACTTGACATGTCCTCTAGTGACCCTTCAAAGGAAACATGTTTGTACTCCAAGAATAATGAGGATACAAATTGGCTGTGGCACAAGAGGCTTTCCCACCTTAATTTCAAAAATATCAACAAGTTCAGCAAGGGTGAACTAGTGTCAGGACTACCTTCACTAACTTATCTTAAGCCTAAACCTTGCACTGCTTGTGAAAAGGGAAAGAAACATAAGACATCATTTCCATCTAAGCAGGCCTTTTCAATTATAGAACCTTTCTATATGTTGCACATGGATCTCTTTGGTCCTGTTGCAACTGCTAGTATTGGTGGAAGTAAGTATGCTCTTGTATTGGTAGATGAATTCTCAAGATATACTTGGGTTTTCTTTCTTAAAACAAAGAGTGAGGCTGCGGAAGAAATTATCTGCTTTATCAAAAAGATGGAAGTGTTGAATGGCAATTTGGTGAGGAGTCTTAGAAGTGATCATGGAACTGAATTCAGAAATCAAACTCTGGAATCTTTCTGTGATGAGAAAGGGATATCTCAAAACTTTTCTGCTCCAAGAACCCCACAACAAATGGTGTAGCTGAAAGAAGAAATAGAACATTGATTGAAGCTGCCAGAACCATGTTATGTGAAAGTGGGTTACCATTTAATTTCTGGGCTGAGGCTGTAAGTTGTGCATGTTTCACACAGAACAGGTCCCTTATTATCAAGAGGTACAACAAAACTCCATATGAAGTGCTCAAGGGAAGGAAGCCAAGCATCAGCTTTCTGCATATCTTTGGTTGTCAATGTTTCATACTCAATCAAAAAGATCAATTGCAGAAGTTTGCTCCTAAAGCTGATGAAGGAGTGTTTGTAGGCTACTCAGTGATTTCTAAAGCATATACAGAGTATACAACCTTAGAACCAAAGTCATTGAAGAATCCATCAATGTAAGTTTCAATGAAAATGACTTTGTTGCTTCCTGTTCTTCTAATCATGTTTCAGGTGAAGAATTTAATGATCTTATGCAAACTGGAGAAGTTCCTCCTGAGCAAGTAGATCCCTCTCCACCAGCTGCTCATGATATAGATGAACCTGTTCCTATCCAAATCTTTAACCATGTACAACCATCCTCATCCAATCCTATACCTCTACTGAATCATGTGGAAAATGACTCAACATCATTGGATTCCAATTCCATATCACTAATTCCCTCTTCAGTAAAGATACCCACAGATTGCAATAATGAAGTTATATCAGCCACTCAAAATGAACTCATTTCTACTACTGATAGCCACCACATAACTTCTTCTCCCCAAATCCAAATAAATCCCAATTCCCAAGCAATCCAGAAATCCTTCAAAGACCTCAAGCACCATCCTCATAATTTGGTGATAGGCAACATAGATGATCCAGTTAGAACAAGATCAAAAGCTTGCAACATTTGCTTGTATTCTGGATTTGTCTCAATGATTGAACCAAAGAAGGTTGATGAAGCTCTCAAAGATCCCGACTGGGTGTCTGCCATGCAAGAGGAACTGGCAGAATTCAAAAGGAATAATGTATGGACTTTGGTACCCAAACCAAAGGATAAATCCATCATTGGAACAAAGTGGGTGTACAGAAATAAGCTAGATGAAAATGGGCAAATCATCAAAAACAAAGCAAGGCTAGTGGCACAGGGGTATTGTCAAGAAGAAGGTATTGATTTTGATGAAACCTTTGCCCCTGTTGCAAGATTGGAAGCTATCAGACTATTCCTAGCCTATGCTGCCTTCAAAAACTTCAAAGTGTTCCAAATGGATGTGAAGAGTGCATTTCTGAATGGAGATCTGAAAGATGAGGTGTATATAAAACAACCTCCTGGTTTTGAGGAGTCAAGCTTACCTAATCATGCTTACTTTCTAAACAAAGCTTTATATGGTCTTAAGCAAGCTCCAAGAGCCTGGTATGATACCCTCTCTTCTTTTCTCATTAACAAATGTTTTACAAGAGGATGCATTGATAGCACTTTATTTATTAGGAAGTACAAAGGTGATGTGATACTTGTGCAGATATATGTAGATGATATAATATTTGGGTCTACTAATTTGGAACTATGCAAAAAGTTTTCTAAACTCATGTCTGATAATTATCAGATGAGCATGATGGGTGAGTTAAACTATTTTCTTGGTTTGCAAATTTGACAAGAGGTTGATGGTATTTTCATTCATCAAACTAAGTATGTCAAAGATTTACTCAAGAAGTTTGATTTTGAAAACTGTTCTTAAATGAAAACACCTATGTCTACTTCTATCAAGTTAGGGAAGGACACTGATGGCAAATCAGTGAACATTACTACTTATAGAGGAATGATTGGGTCACTTTTATACCTCACTGCAAGTAGACCAAATATAATATTTTCAACATGTCTCTGTGCGAGATATCAAGCAGATCCTAAGGAATCACATCTTGCTGCTGTTAAGAGAATATTCAGATATCTCAAAGGAACTCCTAATTTTGGTCTTTGGTACCCCAAAGACTCAGATTTTGAGTTAGTTGGATATTCTGATTCTGATTTTGCAGGATGTACATTAGACAGAAAGAGTACTTCAGGTGGTTGTCAACTTCTAGGAGGAAGATTGATTAGTTGGTCTTGTAAGAAACAGAATTCAGTGTCAACATCCACTGCAGAGGCAGAATACATTGCTGCAGGAAGCTGTTGTGCTCAAATTTTATGGTTACAAAATCAACTACTTGATTATGATATGAAGTTTGAAGACACCCCAATTTTATGTGACAATACAAGTGCAATCTCCATCTCAAATAATCCAGTCATGCATTCAAAGACAAAGCATATTGAAATCATACATCATTTTCTCAGAGATAATGTGCAAAAGAAGAAGGTAACTTTGCACTACATCAACACTGATTTACAAGTTGCAGAATTATTCACAAAGCCATTAGATGAAGCAAGGTTCAATTTCCTAATATCTAAACTAGGTATGCTTAATTTTTAGTTTAGAATAGTGGTAATTTAGTTTGTGTTAATTTATAAGTGTTGAAAATTATAAGATACTTATCTAAGCATATCTAAGTCTTACTTAATTCGTGTAAACTAAGTAACTATGCTCAGCTGATACCTATCAGCTGATCAAATTTACTCAGCTGATCACTTGAAGATAAAAAAGACATGCTCAGCTAAGTACTTTCATCAGCTGATACTCCAAATTTTCACTATCAGCTGATAGTTTTTCATCAGCTGATAACCCTTTTTCATCAGCTAATACCCCTCAGCTAATGCATTTCAATGATCAGCTGATGGTTCTACACTTAGTAAATTTTCAATTTTTACACTCATTTAATGCTTTTTAACCCTAGTTATTTACTCCGTTTGTCAGATTTCATTTATTAGCTAATTAATTTGTTTTCCGTTAGATCTTTTGTCAGTATCTAACGATCTCTGTTAACTAACCTTCATAAATATCCCAATTTCTCTCTCATTCACCTTTACCTGTTCAAACTTTCTAAATTCCCTCTCTCTCTCTACAAAGAACTACCTTACCTTCTCTCTCGATACTCACTGTTCATAATCCCTACTAAATGGCCACCTATATTCCAGACCCGGCTGTTAACCCTTGTGAGAATGTTGCACCCAATCAACCAATGAATATAACTCCCAACAACATTCTACTCTGCACCACCATCCTTGCCTCGCGAGAAAACCAAGGCTATGAACCAATGGTTTAATTCCTTCAAGCTCATCCCTTGTTTGATAGTCTCACCGCTGATCCACACTACATATACCCTACCATTATCGGTGAGCTATGGTACTCCGCAACCTATAACCTAAAAACCAACACCATCCACTGCACCCTAGCCCAAGGAAACTACCATCTCCAGATCACCACCGAAACTCTTCGTGAAGCCTCTGGTATTCCCCACTTCCCACCTTACACAGCTTTTCCCTCCAGAGCAGAAGTTCAAACTATTCTAGAAACCATCAGCTATAATGAACCTGTAGTGCATGGTCAAGTTAAAGTCTCTGCTCTTGCTCATCCGTGGAAATATTTGGCCAACGTGGTCATACGTTGCTTCGGTCCAAAATCTAGTAGCCACCATCTCATCAACCAAACCGAGCTTCTGGTGCTCTATGCCCTAGTCTTTGGGGTACACATCGACTTTACTCAAGTCATATTCTCTGATCTTATTGATAAAATCACTCAGAGCACAAACAAGAAATCATCAAGGTCTCAGGAGCCCTACATTCGATTATTGATCCTGATAGCTATGAGGGAGATTGGAGAAGATGATTACGTAGGCTTAATTGAACATCTTGAGCATATTCATGTCTCTGCCATGGGTGAAAAGATATTCTACTTTCTTAAGGCAAACAGAGGTCCTCCAATCACTGCCCAAATGCAAGAGTTAATAGATGCTGCAAACGACAATGCTAATGCTGGTGATGGTGATGACAATGATGATGATAATGATGCTGATGATGATGCTGATGAAAGCCACACTGGCACAAATGATGTAGATAATGATGCTGGTGATGGTGATGCTGGTGAATTTACTCCACTCAGTCCAATGGTGTCAAGTCCTCTTGGTGATGATGGTGATGCCCGAGAACAAGAGATTTCTGAGCAACTTCTGGAGCTCATTGACCGAAGCAGGCACATCATGTCCCAAGGTAAGGACAGTACTGATTCCACCTCGGAGGACATTCAAATGGTAGTCCTAACCTTTGATAGCCCATCCTCCTCTCCAATCCACACCTCTGCCCTCAACTCCAATTACCCTTCCTCATGTTGAGGGGGAGCAATTGGATGTTGCAACCTTTCAACCAGTGGATGTATCCTCACAATAGGATGTATCTGTAAAAATGGGATCTAAGCCGTTAGCTGAGACAACCTCCCAACAGGTTGATCTCATTGAAAGACAGACCTCAACCCAAGGTCATACTGTGTCTCTCCCAACATTGAGTCAGCCTATGCCATTCACATTCTCCCAATAGAATGTGGATCCAATAAGGGATTCCCTGTTATTGAGTGCATCCCAGACTCAGTCCACTTATCTTGCACCCCTTATGAATTCTATTCTTACACAAGCACAGCCTGTCAATGTTAGTGGTACAAACCAACCACTTGCATAGGGCTCCATACTCCTTCCCAATGAATTTGAGCTTATACACCAAGGCTCAAATGAGGGGACACAAACCTTACCAAAGTTCTTTGAACCTCTCTCCACCTCTAAACCATCTACCTCTACCCAAACCCCAAACCTTACCCTTCTCCAAACCATAAACCAAAACATTGATCACCTAACCCAAAACTTCCAAGCCTTCCAAACCCAAACCTCTACTCAACTGTCTAGACTTGCAAAAGACATTGAGTCCTTAAAGACCCCACCCTAATCCTCCCCTGCACCCATTAATCTTACCCCAATCCTAAACAAAATAGACCATCTATCCACCCTTCTCCCATCTCAATCACAAATTCCCATCCTTCCTCAATCCACTATGTCTTCCCTCAACCACACCATCTCTAACCTACTATCCTAACTCCAAACCCTACGCCCAATCAACCCAAATATATCTGTCCCAATCCCAGAACAACTCCTACCAATGCCTTCCTTCCTCAAAGGCATCCTTGATGATATAGAAGCCCTCACATAACAAAGCCGCATGAGCCATCTTTCCTTATGGAAATCCTCAAGGATGACCTCTCCCTTCAGCTTTCTAAAATTACCTCTATCCCATCCTATACCCCTTCTTCCACCCATACACCTACCCCTACCCCTACCCCATCCACAAAGCCAGCTACAGGTGACTCCCCTCCTCCTTTTGATGATGCCAAAAAGGGGGAGAAATTCTCAAGTTCTTCAAGGGAGGATGATCCTGACTCAGAGGAAATAGATGCTGCTTATTCTGAAACTGCCACAAAAATATTGTAGCAGGAAGCACCCAAAGCAACAGCTCCTCCACCTCTTAAAAGAAAAGCACCTTCTGAGGGGGAGCAAAGGTTTCCTAAAAAGTTAAAAAGAATGGCTAATAGGCCAAAGCCAAGAAGAAAAGTTGCCGAGGGTTGCTCTCCTCCAATTGATATAGAGTCTGATTCTGATGATGAGGATGATACTCCACTATCTGACATCCTTAGAAGAAGAAGACAGAGCCTAAAGCCATCTGCTCCTCCAGTCCAATCAACCCCATCAGTCCAAAAGGCTTCAACCTCTGCTCCTAAGGACAAAGGCAAACAAAAAATGACACCTGAGCAAGTTGAAGCAGATGATCAAATGAAAAGGGAGCTTGCTCTTAAAGAACAAGAAGAAAGGGAAAATGCCCAAATGGCTCAAGCATTTGGTGTTTCAGTTGAAGAAATATACCAAGCCAAGGAGCTAGCATATCAGCAAGAACAAGAACAAGTTCACAATCAAGCTGCTGCTCAACACAAATTGGCAAGGGAGAAATCTCAGTTTGAACTGCTCAAAGCTAGATCTCATGCTGATGCTATCAAAACCCTCTTCAACCTTGATATATCTGCTCCCATCAATCTAAGTCAACAAAAGCTTCCAAGCTTCAGAGAAAGGATTAACATTCTAAGAAACAGAACAGAACCAACTCCAATAACAAGAGCCACTGTCCATAAAGGTGATGGTGAACCCTACCTCAAAGCTATAAGGCAAAACAACTTCAACAGCTGTGAAGTTGTATCCTATGAGAGGTGTCACATTTATGGGTTCACAGAGTTAGTTGAGATCCTGTACCTTCTCTTCTCTTCAAATCCAAATCTAAGCTCAAAGTTCAATTCATTCAGAAGATTCAGAATTGGATAGCTCTAGCTGTGTCACAAAGAGCCTTCACTCCAGATGACTATTACAGACATGTGCACACAGTTGATAATCTTCATAAGAAAGGCTCCAAGCCCTTTAAACCATTTGAGCTAAGAGAGGTACTACCCCAGCATGAATTCTTATCTGACTTTGAGGGTCTCAACACATCACTTCCATTGAACATCACCCCTGAGCTATACAAGTTTACAGTTATGCCTATTAAAGGTATATTCTTTCTGGACAGAGCTGGCACTTAGAGGTTCTTTAGACAGTCTGAAATCATCAAAGCTAGCAAGAAGTTTCTATTTGGGCTAAGAATATCTACAAGAGGCAGAACTGGAAATGAAAATTTTGAAGCCCTTGTACAAGCCCAATGTGAAGTCTTAGCTGAAGCAGATCCCCATGCCAAAGATTTTGAAGTTAAAGAAGTTCCATGGTGGGATGATTAAAGACTGATTCTAACTCTGAAGTTTTGTTGATATCTAGTTGATTGTATATTATAGACTAGTTAGTTAGTAGTTAATCTATGTAAACACTTATGTACATTTCTTTATTATGTTATTTCAAGTGATGTTTATGTATCAGAAAATCAAAAACATATAAAAATGGAAAAATGAAAAGATACCACAAAAACAGGACAAAATGGTACAACACAGAAAAAGATTCCACAAAAACAGAACAAAATGGAACACTAGAAAAGAAACAAAAAACAGAACAAGATTCAAAATAAAAAGAGCTATCAAAAATAGATAGCTAGGTACCCAAATATACTTAAAAGTTCAAATCTTTTGTAATTTGAAGTCAAACTGATGCTTCAAAAAGAAAAAGGTTTTGTCATCATAAAATAGGAGGAGATTGTTGGGGAGATAATCACTTCACCCTAATAATCAACTCTGCCTATCCTAAAACATAGAATTTGATGATAACCAAACCCTACATTCAGTATGACTTAGAAAGAATTCAAACATGTGTTGTTTGAATCAGTTTATGTAAAAATATGCTAAGTATGGAACCATCAGCCGAGGAAAATAAACCATCAGCTGAGCATCAGATTCTACTCAATGTATCAGCCAAGAGATATCAGCCAAGGAGCATCAGATGAAGAAAACAAGTGAAGAAGACCATCAGCTGAGGAAAACAAACCATCAGCTGAATGATGAATGTTGATCAGCTGAGGAAAATACTTCATCAGCTGAGTGAACAAATTGATCAGCTGAGTGAACAAATTGATTAACTGAGTGCCAACTTCATCAGCTGAGTGAACAAATAGATCAGCTGAGGCCCAGAGCATCAGCTAAGTAAGTCTTCCTTTACACAAGTCATCTCCCTTCATAAACTGATGTATTTGATTGATCAGCTGAGCATTCTTGATCAATTGATCAATAAATACATGAGCTTATGCTCTCCTAAAGCTTACTGTTGATTAGCTGAGCATCTATATAATCAGCTGAGCAATATGTATCAACTGAGTCCTAGCAAAAAGTGATCAACTGATATGTTTTGTCAACTGAGTAGTGAATATCAGAGTTCCTAGTACAGTCTGTTAGCTGAGTCGTGAAAAATGTCAAATCTACTCTATCTTTTCAGATTGTAAGTCATATGTAAAAGGCAGAACATGTGTTGTTCTATTATGCCTTAGATCTTTGTTTGTAAAAGTAAAAATGCACTTTTTGGATCAAGTACGAGACAAAAAGGTTTAATCTTATCCTCTGGAAGAGGGTAATGATACCTCAAACAGACGAAGATCTTGAAGATTTGTTCAAACAACTAAGTATGGCTGGCAATCCCATACTTGGTAAAGTCAAATCAAACAGAAGCATGGTTTTGATTAAAGTACAAGCATGGAAAGGGAAAGAAACTTCTACACGGCAGTAGATGTGGGTTTTAATATTTTATATTGTGAATGGGTTGCACTTTTGTAGAAAAGTACAGTTACTTTTATCAAACATTTGATTAAAGTAACTTTATTTTTCACCCACTACCTTTACAATTAAAATATTATATTTCCACATCCTCTTTGTCTCTTACCTTCATGCAACCGGATTCAACAAGACTTCTATATATACTCATGCATGGTGGACATGCAAAACACAAAATACAACACAGTGAAGTCTCTATTCCACATAAAGAAAATCTTATCAGTTTTGAGAAATTCGTAGAGTTTAAGAATTGTGTAGAATCAAACTTGTTCATGTGTTGAACACTCTATATACATTAGTTGTTTTAGAGTTAGCTTGTCTATGTGTTATACAAATAAATTGCCACCTTTTATTGTACTTAGAATTTCCGCTTCTAGTACATGTAATTCTTGATTCAATATCAATAAGAATTATATAAAAGTATATCAGTGTGTCTTTAAATTTTAAAAAGCTAAAGTTTGTATTCAACCCCCCTTCTACAAACATTTGTTGTTGTGTACTCAATCTGGGACTAACACTTTTTTATTTCCTTGAGTAGGAGTGCAAGTGGTGCACTTAACCTTGCCATGTGTTACAATTTATGTTATTAGTTAGGGTTATTACATTTTAAGAGTTGTTCTAGAGTTTTATTAATTTGGTTTGTAATTCCAACTTATTTGTTGTGTTATTATTACTATTACTTGAATTTTGGTGTCATACGATTTGCTTGTTAGTGTATTAATCTTCTTTTAAATTATTCGAGTCTCAATAGAGTTTATGTACCTATAAACACTGTACCAAGAATTGTCCTTTTATTCTCATGAGCTCTATTTAGTACTTGAGCTTGTGTCACCCTTGATGTGCATTCAAGGTGCATGTAACGAATTTGTTTCACACTTTAGGCATGTAACTATAGGATTATCTAAGTGTCATGGTCTGAATAGTGCGAAAAGAGAGTATACCTTCTAATACTTATCACTCATTTGGATTTTATTTGGATTTCAAGGGAAATCAAATGCATGAAGCATAATAACAACAAGTTGAGAGTCTAAACTGGCTAACCAGCTCTGGTGACGGATGTCACACGCCCCAAATTATAAAACTGGTCATATTGATAAAAAAACTCCCATAATAATTTACATTCTGAAGGTTATACATAAAGCGAAAGCGTAACTATTTCAAAAATATTTATCAAAACTACACATATATAAAAGAACTACGAGTTTAACATCAAAAACTTGTTATGTACAACCATGCATTCATTTTCTTAACAAAATTAGTCAAACCGGAGCTTTGCCCTTGCCCTGATCGTATCCCACAAAATACATAAAATAATATCAGATAAGCTGCGAGAGCTTAGTGAGTAAACTAGACTGCAAATCAAATATACACATGAATATAATCACATTTTGAATATAGCCAACCACCCGTTCTAGACCCAGGGTAGTAATCTAAGCCACAGTACTGCGCTAATTCTGAGCCACTACTACACAAAGCAACATGCTTTATAATACATATAACGAATACATATAAGTATTCCCTGTAATAACACCATTATGCACATATGAAATATAGTCTAGAAGACTCACCTTGTAAACTAAAGTATTATAATCTAATCTACAGATGATAAAGATTCACGTATATGTCCTCAGCTAGTCTCTACAGTTATATAATAATGATAGGTATTAAGCACACGCTGAAACTAAAGAAATAAACTGAATAGGACAGGGGCACGCCATGCCCCACATAGGTACGCCCGTGCTCTATCATGGGCACACCCGTACCCTACCATGGTACAGCCATGCCTGGAATTTCATCCGACTTTCTCATCCGACTTATTGATCCGACCTTTCTATCCGACTTATATCGTAAAAATCGCACAACCAAAGAGTCACGCCCGGGGCACGCATAAGGCACGCCCGGAAGTTATGAACATATGGTGCTCACGACCGCAAGGCACGCTCGTGCCTTCCCCTATCTGAACCAGTACATTCCGGTGAGTTGCTGTTTTTCCGGCCAAATACCATAAAAACTCATTCTAATCAATATTTTGACATCTTGGGGATGTTTTAGAACACCCCTAACAGTATAAAACACTTAATATCTCAATATAACATGTTTTGATTCTTGTTTTAACCATTTAATTCATATAAACCCATAAAAAGCTTATGAACCAATAAACTAACCTTACCTTGATTGCTTCAAGATGAAGATGATGATGACGATAGTTTAAACTCTAATTTGTTTGATCTAAATCTCCAGAAAACTAAAACTCAAGCTTTTGAAAGAGAGAAACGTTGTTGCATAAAGTTTGAAAAGGAGTAATTGACTCTAGAAAGTCAATTTCATGTTTATATATACACAAGTTTCCCATATTGACAATAATAGTCCCTTGACTATTCTTATATAATAATTAACAACTTTAGTCCTTCTAGTTAACATCCATACTTTAATAATTACAATCACATATAACACATTTATTTTCTAGATGTTACAAATCTTCCCCACTTGAAAAGATTTCGTCCCTGAAATCATTTGTCGAAGAGTTCTGGATAATTCTTCATCATATCTTGTTCAGGCTCCCATGTGAAATATGATCCTTTTCTATGCTCCCATTGGACTTTAACTAGCCTAATCTGTTTCTTGCGTAAAGTCTTAACTTTTCTTTCTAATATTGCCATAGGCTGTTCCACATAGTTAAGTTTTTCATCAATACAAACATCTTCCAGCGGTACAAATACAGATTCATCTGCTAGACACTTTCTGAGATGAGATACATGGAAGGTGTTATGAATATGAGACAACTCTTCTGGTAATTCTAATCGGTAAGCAACCTTCCCCACACGTGCGATGATTTTGAACGGTCCAATAAATCTCGGACCAAGTTTTCCTCTCTTTCTGAATCTAATTACGCCATTCCATGGTGACACTTTTAACAATACATAATCCCCCACCTGGGACTCAAGTGGTGATCTGCGTTTATCTGCATAGCTCTTCTGTCTACTCCGGGCAGTTAACCATCTATCTCGTATCTGCTGAATCTTTTATGTTGTTTGTTGTACCACCTCTATACTACCCAGCTCTTTTTCACCTATCTCAGCCCAACAGATTGGAGTTCGGCATTTTCTTCCAATGCTAGAATGAATAACTGTTGTTTTATGAAAATTCTGCCAAGGGAAGATATGAATCCCAACTTCCACCAAGATCGATAACCCATGCACGAAGCATATCTTCTAACGTCTAAATAGTTCTTTTACTCTAACCATTGGTCTGAGGGTGATAAGTTGTACTGAGATGAAGCTTAGTTCCCAATTCTTCATGAAATTTACTCTAAAACCTGAAAGTGAATCTGGTATCTCTGTCTGACACAATGGAGACTGGCACAGCATGATGAGACAAAATCTCTTTCATATAAATATCTGCTAATCGTTCTGAGGGTAATTTTCTTTAATGGGAATAAAATGTGCACTGTTTGTCAATCTGTCTACAACCACCCATATAGCATCATAACCTCGTGGGGTCTTGGGTAACTTAGTAATAAGGTCCATCGTTATATTTTCCCATTTCCAGATCGGTATCTCTAAGGGTTGTAACTTACCATGGGGTTTCTGATGTTCAACTTTCACTTGCAAACATGTAAGGCTTTTTTCCACGTATCGAGCTACATCACGTTTCATACCCGGCCACCAATAATCCATTTTCAGATCCTTATACATTTTGGTAGCACCTGGATGAATAGAAAATCTTGATTTATGGGCTTCACTCAAGAGTGTCTGCCGTGCCTCCCCATAACTTGGTACCCATATACGACCATATCTAGTCAGAACATCACGACTATCTTTAAAAAGAATAATTACTTAACCCTTGATACGTTCTTTGTTATGATTTTCACTTTTAATTGCTTCTGCCTGAGCTGTTCTTATATGATCAATCAAAGGTGTCGTAACTGTCATCTTCAACGATTGATTCATTATAAGTATTGTTCTTGACTTTCTGCTCAATGCATCGGCTACCACGTTAGCCTTACCAGGATGATATAATATTTCACAATCATAATCTTTTAACAATTCTAACCATCGTCTCTGCCTCATATTGAGATTCTTCAGATCCATAAAATATTTCAAACTCTGAAGATCGGTATAAATTGTAAACCTTCCATCATACAAATAGTGTCTCCACATTTTAAGCGCAAAAACCATTGCTGCCAGTTCTAAATCACGAGTCGGGTAATTACTTTCACGGGGTTTCAATTGTCTGGAGGCATAAGCAATAACCTTACCCTTCTGCATCAAAACACAACCCAATCCACTGTATGAGGCATCACAAAATACAACCATATTTTCAATCCCTTCAGGAAGTGCAAGAACTAGAGCTTTACATAACTTCTATTTAAGGGTTGAGAAAGCGACTTGTTGATAACTTCCCCACTTGAATTCAACATTCTTCTTTGTCAATTGGGTCAGAGGAGTAGCAATCTTTATAAAATCCTGAATAAACCTCCTATAATAACCTGGCAACCCTAGAAAACTTCTGATCTCTGTTGGGTTCTTTGGAGAATCCCATTTCATTACTGTCTCTACTTTCATAGGATCCACTTTGATTCCATCTTTGTTAATTAAATGACCCAGGAATTGCACTTCTTGGATCCAAAATTCACATTTTGAAAACTTAGCATATAACTGTTCTCTTCTTAATGTTTCTAGAACTTCTCGAAGATATTTTACATGCTCAGCTGTACTCTTGGAATAAATAAGGATATCATCTATGAACACAATCAATGATTTATCCAGCATTGGTCTACAAACCCTATTCATTAGGTCCATAAATGCTACTGGTGCATTAGTGAGACCAAAGGGCATTACAACGAGTTCTTAAAGCGGTTTTTGAAATATCTTCTGTTTTGATTTTAAGTTGGTGATAACCCGACCTCAAATCGATTTTTGAAAACCACATTGCCCCTTGTAACTGATCAAACAAATCATCTATCCTTGGTAAAGGATACTTATTCCTGATGGTCACTTTATTAAGTTCACGGTAATCAATGCACATACGGAAAGTACCATCCTTCTTTTTCACGAATAAAATAGGAGCACCCCACGGACAACTACTAGGTCTAATGAATCCCTTATCTAGTAGTTAATGGAGTTGCTTCATCAACTCTTGCATCTCTGGAAGAGCAAGTCTGGAGGGGGCTCTTGCAACAGGCGAAGTTCCAGGCACTAAGTCAATTATGAACTCAACCTATCTATCTGGCGGTATTCCCGGTAAATCCTCGGGAAATACATCGGGTTAATCACATACCACTTTCATATCTTCTAAACTCATCTGTCTCTTTTCTAATTTAGTATCTATAATATAAGCTAAGAAAGCCGTGTATCCATGCTGAAGATACTTTCTAGCTTTGGAAATTGAACACATACATGATTTTCTCTTTGTAGTATCACCACATATAACCAGTTCTTCCCCACTTGGGGTACGAACCCGTATCACTTTTTGTTCACAAAAAATCATAGCCTGGTTATAGCCTAACCAATCCATTCCCACTACCACTTGAAATTCACTCATAGTCATAGGTATCATTTATATAGGGAATCTAATAATATCAATTTCTAAAAAATTATGCTTAAACACATCTAATACAATTACACTTTTAGCATCTGCTATCTCCACTTGAAGAGGAGAATCTTTCTTTTCACACATATGATCGAAATTTTTGCAAAAAGTAACGGACACGAATGATTTACTTGCACCCGAATCAAACAGAACGAGAGCAGACATATTATTAATAAGATATGTACCTATGACTACATCTGGATTTGTCTTAGCCTCTTTAGCAGTGAGCTGAAAAGTTCTTCCCGTTGTCTTAGACATGTTCTCCTTCTTCACCTTAGGAACACGTGTAGACGGTAAAGTTGGAGTAGACTTGGAACCAGTAGACACTGTTGTTATTGGATTGGGACATTCAGATATCTGATGACCCGGCTGATAGCATTTATAGCACACCTTGACCAGATTCTTGCAATCTCTACTCAAATGACCAGGTTTCCCACACTTATAACACGTTGGAGAACCAAACCTACATTCTCCCATATGATGTTTCTTGCATG
This sequence comes from Dittrichia graveolens, assembly GCA_038502395.1. Classification (NCBI taxonomy): domain Eukaryota; kingdom Viridiplantae; phylum Streptophyta; class Magnoliopsida; order Asterales; family Asteraceae; genus Dittrichia; species Dittrichia graveolens. The sequence continues at coordinate 31,739,985 of JARJIL010000009.1, forward strand.
TCAGGCAAATTGGGTACGTCTTCTGTACCACAGTCTTTTCTGGAGTCTCAACTCTTTGTTTCTTATACACTTGCGTTGCCTTCTCTACGGGCCTTCTTTCAGTCTCCTGTCTTTCCAATTCTAATTCTGTAGCCCTTGCAGCATCCATCATGGATTTCACTATCTGATGCTTACTAGCATGAATAAAGTCTTGGATGCTAGGGTTTAGCACCATCATGTAGCTATACATCTTCATCTTTTCATTTGCCACATAGTTTGGGAAAAAACGAGCTTTCTCCATTAACTTTGCATTAATTTCTAGTACAATCTCCTTTGTTTGTTTCATTTTGTGGAATTCATCCACAATTTTGTTAATTTATGCTTGTGTTACAAATTGCTCCAAGGAAATTTCTTTGAATTCATCCCATGACATAATTTCAATCTGAGCATAACCTCTTTGTTTTACCTCCATATCCCACCAATCCTTGGGTAGACTTCTTAACTGATTGGTTGCATATCTAACCTTGTTCTCAGGTGCACATGATCATGTGTGAAACGTACCTTCAATTTCAGAGATCCATCTGTGACTTGAAACTGGATCAGTTGCCCCATAAAACAACAGCGGTTGACAAGCCGTAAAATCTCTAAATGTACAGCTTTTCGGTGCTTCACGTATAGTAACTTGAGGTTGAGGATTAACCCCAACACCCTACGCACTAATCTAGCTATGATTTCCTGCCCAATTATTTCCTTATTCTGATCACTTATTTGATCTGCAACTTGTTTTATAATATAAGGAATACTTCGTTCCAAAGCTTTACTGATTTCCCTCGTTACAATTTCTCCAATTACAGTTTCTGGGATTCCTTGATTTATCTCTGGGGCTCCTCCACCCCCATCATGTTGTGTTCTTATAGGGACACACTCATCTGTTACACACTGGTCTCTACCCCTTCGGGTCTGTGACTCGGACCACCATTAGTATTACTAGCTGCTCTTGAACCTCTTGTATTAACTGTCCTCGTAGTATAGATAAAGCATTAAGGCAAAAGGCGGCTTTACCACACTATCTGTTGGGGAGATAATCACTTCACCCTAATAATCAACTCTGCCTATCCTAAAACATAGAATTTGATGATAACCAAACCCTACATTCAGTATGACTTAGAAAGAATTCAAACATGTGTTGTTTGAATCAGTTTATGTAAAAATATGCTAAGTATGGAACCATCAGCCGAGGAAAATAAACCATCAGCTGAGCATCAGATCCTACTCAATGTATCAGCCAAGAGATATTAGCCAAGGAGCATCAGATGAAGAAAACAAGTGAAGAAGACCATCAACTGAGGAAAACAAACCATCAGCGGAGTGAAGAAAGTTGATCAGCTGAGGAAAATACTTCATCAGCTGAGGAAAATACTTCATCAGCTGAGTGAACAAATAGATCAGCTGAGTGAACAAATTGATCAGCGGAGTGAACAAATTGATCAGCTGAGTGAACAAATTGATCAGCTGAGTGCCTAATTCATCAGCTGAGTGAACAAATAGATCAACTGAGGCCCAGAGCATCAGCTAAGTAAGTCTTCCTTTACACAAGTCATCTCCCTTCATAAACTGATGTATTTGATTGATCAGCTGAGCATTCTTGATCAACTGATCAAATAAATACATGAGCTTATGCTCTCCTAAAGCTTACTATTGATCAGCTGAGCATCTATATAATCAGCTGAGCAATATGTATCAACTGAGTCCTAGCAAAAAGTGATCAACTGATATGTTTTGTCAACTGAGTAGTGAATATCAGAGTTCCTAGTACAGTCTGTTAGCTGAGTCGTGAAAAATGTCAAATCTACTCTATCTTTTCAGATTGTAAGTCATATGTAAAAGGCAGAAAATGTGTTGTTCTATTATGCCTTATATCTTTGTTTGTAAAAGTAAAAATGCACTTTTTGGATCAAGTACGAGACAAAAAGATTCGATCTTATCCTCTGGAAAAGGATAATGATACCTCAAACAGACGAAGATCTTGAAGATTTGTTCAAACAACTAAGTATAGCTGGCAATCCCATACTTGGTAAACTCAAATCAAACAGAAGCATGGTGTTGATTAAAGTACAAGCAAGGAAAGGGAAAGAAACTTCTACACGGCAGTAGATGTGGGTTTTAATATTTTATATTGTGAATGGGTTACACTTTTGCAGAAAAGTACAGTTACTTTTATCAAACATTTGATTAAAGTAACTTTACTTTTCACCCACTACCTTTACAATTAAAATATTATATTTCCACATCCTCTTTGTCTCTTACCTTCATGCAACCTGATTCACCAAGACTTCTATATATACTCATGCATGGTGGACATGCAAAACACACAATACAACACAGTGAAGTCTCTACTCCACAGAAAGAAAATCTCATCAGTTGAGAAATTTGTAGAGTTTAAGCATTGTGTAGAATCAAACTTGTTCATGTGTTGAACACTCTATATACATTAGTTGTTTTAGAGTTAGCTTGTCTATGTGTTAGACAAATAGATTGCCACATTTTATTGTACTTAGAATTTCCACTTCTAGTACATGTAATTCTTGATTCAATATCAATAAGAATTATATAAAAGTATATCAGTGTGTCTTTAAATTTTAAAAGCTAAAGTTTGTATTCAACCCCCCCTTCTACAAACATTTGTTTTTGTGTACTCAATTTGGGACTAACAACTGGTATCAGAGCATGTTAGATAATCAATATCTAGATCTGTTTTACTTACTCTACAACTGCTTCTACCCCTTTCAATATGGCCTCATCCGTAAACAACATGAATATCTCAAACACTGGGTCCTTAACAAGATGTCCCATGTTTGATGAAGAAAATTTCTCCATGTGGAAAAGTAGAGCACATCTTTTCCTATCCACCCTCGATATCCAAATGCTTGAAATAGTCACTGATGGTCCTTATGTTCCAACATCAGTGTTATCCATTCCATCAGAATCTGAAGGTCAAACCTCTACAACAGAGAGAATCATAACAAAACCCATGCATATGTGGACAGATGAAGATAAGAGGTTGGTTAGCCTAGATGTTAAGGCTAGAACTGCTCTTGTCTCTGCACTACCAAATGAAATCTATCATCAAGTGCTTAACTGTTCTTCTGCTAAAGAGATGTTAGATACACTCACAGTTGCATACGAAGGGACTGAAGAGGTGAAGGAGAACAAGAAGCTCCTCCTCAATAGAGAGTATGAATTCTTCTTTGCTCAGAAAGGTAAGAGTCTTACACAGACATACACCAGGTTCAACTGCCTAGTTAATGACTTGAAAAGGGCAGACATAACCAAGAGCAACTTTGTTTTGGTGAACAAGTTTCTAGACTCCCTCCCTGAAACATGGGATCACTTTGTCACTGTTCTAAGACATAGTGAGAAGATTAAGGAAATGTCTCTGGTTGCTCTCTATGGTAACTTACTAAACCATGAGCAATCAGTCAAACAAAGGAAGTTGTCATCCAAGGAGATGAAGGAGGTCGTGAAAGCTGTACCAACTGCCCTTGTATCAAGGGATACAAAGATGAGAAGCTTTGTAGCTATTGATTCTGGTTCTGATGAAGAAGGAGATGAAGAGGAGAGTGCTGGAGAAAGTGATGAGGAGAATGATTGTGAGGAAAATAATCTGGAGGAGTTGGTTGAAGGTGTAACAATGCTGGTTAAGAAGTTCAGACCTTTCAAGAAGGGAAAGGGTGTTAAGCGGTTCAGAAAGAGGTCATCAAAGTTTGTCAAGCCCAAATCCACTTTTGATGCCTCTACAGCAGAGTGTTATAAGTGTGGCAAGATTGGCCACATAGCCAGTGACTGTAAGTCCAAATATAACACTGGTTCTTCATCTGTGCAAAAGCAGGAGGGCAAAATTGATTATGAAGCCAAGTATAAGAAACTCCTTGCTGCTGTTCTTCAACTACCAACTAGGATCCTTCTTCTATGTATCAGGTTGGAAATTTTATTAACTATGATGATAATGAGAAGAATTCTATGTTTGATTACTTGTGTATTGATTTCCAGTCTGCTATTCAAAGAGAGAAGAAGCTAAAACTAGAAGTAGAATCACTAAAGGAAAAGTTACTTCTGAAGGATGAGGAACTTAAGCAGTAACAATCTTAAATGAGGAACTAGCTAATCAAAAGATACTTAATGCGATCTTAGTAAAAGAAACTAGTGAAGCAACCAAAAAGTTTAATGACTTCCAAAAAGTAGTAAAGTCTTGGTGTGTATCTGCAGAAAAGACCAATCAGTGTGTCAAGGAGCAGATACCCAAACAAGTTCAAGCTATTATTGGTGGAAATTACTCTAAGGCTGCTAACTATGTTGATTCTAATAAGAACCTTAATATCTTAGACAAAGTTGACATTTTGCCACAAACTTTTCACAAAACTGTTAAAGGCGAAAGTGTGTTCACAAATAAGTTTGTTAGAAGCAAGAGTTCCCACTCAAAAGAATCAATTATTCCTTCTGTTGAATCATCCTCTAGTAAGATTTCAGAATGTAAAAATACTAATAACACAAAGTCAAAGGATGTGAGTATAGGAATGGAATCATTAGTTGAGACCTCAGAGACATTATGTTGTCAAACCTTGAAAACAGATGACTTAATTCTTAGCATTTCACAAACTGAAGAATCATTAGCTAATACTACTCCATCAACTGATAGGTTAGTAGATGATAAATGCTCAGCTGATAACCTGTCAGCTGATCATAGCTCATCTTCTAAACAATCAGTTGATCTAGAAGTAATAAACTCTCTTTCAATAGAAGAAACTATGAGTAAAAAGAATGATGTTCACATTGTTCCCATTTCTGCCACTCCAAAGATTGGTCAAAAACTTTCTAAAAACAAAGATCAATCTAAGGTGCCTGTAAATAAAGACCTAAGAAATTTATAGGATAAGCTTCATAACTGATAAGAAATCTCATAGGCATTCAAACCAGGTTGTTCAATGCTCCAAGACCACAAAATCTCAAAAATGTTATAAATGTGGAAGCAAAGAGCATAAGGCATTTGAATGTTCTTTAGAAGGGAATTCAAGACAGCGGACTTGTAATGACAACATAGTCATTCCTCTCATACATAAGAAACCTGAGATGAAGTGGAAAGCTAGGTACATTCCACAGGGATCCACTAAGTAGTGGATTCCTACTTGTGTCACTAACTCTTCTTTCATTCAAATCTGTGCAGGGTGTTGGTTCTTGGTTTCTTGACAGTGGACGTTCAAGAACAATGACAGGTAACAAGGCTTTGCTCAGTAACTACAAGAAAGAGAAAGGTCCAAGGGTGACCTTTGGTGACAACAACCATGGGCAAACAAAAGGCTATGGTGAGCTTCATAATGGGAACCTCAAACTGTCAAAAGTTTCATATGTCAAAGGGCTGAAATATAATCTCATAAGCAAAAGTCAATTGTGTGATGGAGATAATGAAGTCCATTTCACAAAGACAGGAGGCTCCATCATAAATAAAGAAGGTAATACAGTGTTTAGTGCCAAGAGAACCAAGGATGTTTATACACTTGACATGTCCTCTGGTGACCCTTCAAAGGAAACATGTTTGTACTCCAAGAATAATGAGGATACAAATTGGCTGTGGCACAAGAGGCTTCCCACCTTATTTTCAAAAACATCAACAAGTTGAGCAAGGGTGAACTAGTGTCAGGACTACCTTCACTGACTTATCTTAAGCCTAAACCTTGCACTGCTTGTGAGAAGGGAAAGCAGCATAAGACATCATGTCCATCTAAACAGGCCTTCTCAATTACAGAACCTTTCTATATGTTGCACATGGATCTCTTTGGTCCTGTTGCAACTGCTAGTATTGGTGGAAGTAAGTATGCTCTTGTATTGGTTGAAGAATTCTCAAGATACACTTGGGTTTTCTTTCTTAAAGCAAAGAGTGAGGCGGCTGAAGAAATTATTTGTTTTATTAAGAAGATGGAAGTGTTGAATGGCAATCTGGTGAGGAGTCTTAGAAGTGATCATGGAACTGAATTAAGAAATCAAACTCTGGAATCCTTCTGTGATGAGAAAGGGATATCTCAAAACTTTTCTGCTCCAAGAACCCCACAACAAAATGGTGTAGCTGAAAGACGAAATACAACATTGATTGAAACTGCTAGAACCATGTTGTGTGAAAGTGGGTTACCATTTAATTTCTGGGCTGAGGCTGTAAGTTGTGCATGTTTCATACAGAACAGGTCCCTTATTATCAAGAGGCACAACAAAACTCCATATGAAGTGCTCAAGCGAAGGAAGCCAAGCATCAACTTTCTGCATATCTTTGGTTGTCAATGTTTCATACTCAATCAAAAAGATCAATTGCAGAAGTTTGCTCCTAAAGCTGATGAAGGAGTGTTTGTAGGTTACTCAGTGATTTCTAAAGCATACAGAGTATACAACCTCAGAACCAAAGTCATAGAAGAATCCATCAATGTAAGTTTCAATGAAAATGACTTTGTTGCTTCCTGTTCTTCTAATCATGTTTCAGGTGAAGAATTTAATGATCTTATGCAAACTAGAGAAGTTCCTCCTGAGCAAGTAGATCCCTCTCCACCAGCTTCTCATGATATAGATGAACCTGTTCCTATCCAAATCTTTAACCATGTACAACCATCCTCATCCAATCCTATACCTCTACTGAATCATGTGGAAAATGACTCAACATCATTGGATTCCAATTCCATATCACTAATTCCCTCTTTAGTAGAGATACCCACAGATTGCAGTAATGAAGTTATATCATCCACTCAAAATGAACTCATTTCTACTGCTAATAGCCACCACATAACTGCTGGAACTCGTGGTGGGTACAAACGTATCGGAAGCAAACAAGAAAAGTAGCATGCAAGACAAAAAGAAAGCACACACAAAGCCCACAACTAGTTCCAATGGTGGAACACACTACAAAGAAAATTGGAACTAAAGAACAAGAAGGAGTAGAAAGTACCTCCTTACCTTGGCTGGAATTCGAGCTCTACATGTGGATTGGGATGAAGATGAAGAAACAAAAGGCTTCTTCTCCATTGCAAGTCCACACCAAGTATGCTTGATCCCGTTGTACCAGCATTCCATAGATGAACGTCCACCATGACTCCATCATCTAGAACAGCTCATGTAGATCTCCTCTTGCGCCATGAAAGCGTCACATGAACACTCAAGATCATCTTAGTGTATGTATGTGTTACTATAGCACCAAGAGAGAGCTTCAAGTAGAGAGAAAAAATGTTGTGTTATGTTCTATGCATCTTCTAGCCTCAAATGACCAGATTAGAAGTCAAAACTCGGCCATCTTGCATGTCATTTGATTGGACCATCAAATGGTCCAATAAAACACAACTGTAACTGCAGCTACCCTCTTCACGACCCCTCACGGGCTCTCACGGGTCGTGAAGCCTAAGTGTGCCACGAGGGGACTTAGAACTCCACGAGCCGTGCCGCCCGGTCGAGACTCATGAGGGCATCTCCTTCACGACCCCTCACGACCTCGTCATGGGCCGTGGAGCACAAAGGCATCACGACGCGTGGCGGCCGTCGAACAATCGTTAGGGCAGCCTGCTTCACGACCCGTGGAGCACCCTTTACTGTCGTGAAGCCCCGAATCAAAACACTTTTGATTCTTTGACTTTCTCCATCCACATAAAGCTGTCGGGATCAATCCTTGGCGTGTGACCCAATAGGCTCACGCTTCATTAGCAGTGATACCGACATACGTGTGTCAGTGGGCAGATCTCCAACAAACTCCCACTTGCACATGACACACCATACCCATGTGCATCACAGACAGGGAGCGGCCTCTAGCAAGACATCCCTGCCCCCAAATCAACATGAGGTATGTCATCCCTGACAAGTACCTAATCACAATCCAAACGGGTTTGAAAAGGTTCTATAGATAAGTGATCAATCATCCTATTGTTCGCGATATCCGGGTGGACACGAGACATGGTATAAAGTCATTCTCCGATCGTTCACGATTATGTTTCTCGATCAAGATTGGTGGTGACCAAAATATGCAAGTTGCAACTGATCAACTATCATTGCAAGCATGAGCACGGCCGTGCATTTTGGTGTCAGCGCCCAATCATCGAGGGGCCCAGGGATATCTCTCTAAGCAGAGGAACAAATTCCTTCGACTACATTGCCCCATTACATTGGCAATACTTTGCCCAAAAGCCTCCTTTATAGCAACCAGTTACGGACTGCGTTTGAAAGCAATCAGAACAAGGCAGACCAATGTCGTGGAAACACATTTATCTCTGGTCTAAGGACAAAATGATATTATCATCCTGAGTTACTCTTGACATGTACCATGAAGTAAACTCAGGTGTGGGTCATCCAATCACTTGAAACTCTTTTCAAGTATAGGTAAAGTATTACGTCTCTCGTATCAAATCCCCATTGAATACATGACCAATGCTTTCCCTCAGTCTTCGTTCAAACTTCCTTCCGATGAAGAGTGACTGACTGTGGACGTACATTTAGAATGTAAAAAACATTCAGGGAAGTGGTAAACATGCTAAGATGGAACACAATAAAGGAAACTGAGAGTACCCGCTACACGCGTATTAACAAATCCCCATTTGATAATCGATACTAGCAGAAGCACAATGTTGCTTAACGTTCCCATAATCAGCATATCGAAATTTCAACTAAAACAAACTCAAGCCAAGTCTTTGCAAGCATTAGTATGTCAATCATCACTATCTTGCAACTACGGCTTTAGCAAAACGGATCCGCCACCATGCTATCCGTGTGTATTCGTAAGATGACCATATATCTACCTCAACCAATCACTCAAAAGTGTGCGATGGTGAGATAACGGTCTTTTGTCAAGCTATCGCACCTTCATTGATTCATCAGAACTCAATAAGATCAAGGATGCTTGAGATAAAGGTTATCTTGCACAAGCCATCGTACTCTCATTGTCTCATACGATCCCAATAGATCAGCGATGCTTTGAGAATCATACTTATTAACAACATATATAGTAGGATCACGAACCCCGATAAAGATCGGCAGTTATCCTAAGAAGTATATAAGCAAGCATTTGAATAACAACTTATTCTATGTTGCTTCTTACTATAGATCAACAAGAACATATTTCAATATTTCCTTAACTCCTTCCATAGGTTTTGTATATCCTATAATCATTATGGATGCATAATTCTTGATTTAAGCTTTTCGAAGCAAGATCAGGACATTATTTCCAATACGTTGTATGTGCTAGACATATTTAGAATAGGATTACAAAATGCTCCCACTAGCTCTGGCATTCTTCCATGTTTCATCATTGCTATTTGAAAACTCAAACAAATGATTTTCTTATCAACGCAAAGATTCTAACATTGAGATGGCAATATAAGTCCACAAGTGGACTACTTAGGGTTTGTAGATTTCATTAGGACACTTATTGATAGTGAAAGACCCTCGAAAATGTTGTGAGCATTTCCTCAGAAATTCCTATTAAGGAATGTAGTCTTCACTTCTATCCAATATAGCCTAAAAGGCACTTATAAAATAAGTATCCGTGTGGACTTCAACATAATCACCGGGAGAATGTTTCTAGATGATACCTTCCTGATGGTCAATCATCGTGAAACCATTCCTACCACTCGGTATTTGAAGTAGTCTACAAACTCATCCATGTTTGGTCTATTTCCTCAAATAACCAATCACACCTCGCGGGTTCACACCCAGGTGTAGGATCAACCAAGTCGAAACCTTGGATATCCGTCATGGATAGCATCTCATCTTATCATTTCCTCCTTTCTCCTAGCGGACTCCAAGCCCACTACGCTTTCCGGTAGTTGACACATTCATCATGAATCATCATTAAGTTGTCTTCCTCAGATATAACGAGTTATATCTTTCTGGTCTTATGACAACTTCTACCAAGAGGTAACGATTTTATGCCAGGTTCTCCAGTATTGCCATGCTGAGTTCCAATCATTTCTGATTGGATTCTAGTGTCAACATCAGGTTCTTCCATTCAAGGTATACTTTACTCTCACTGGCATCCATGGATATTAATTTCTTAAGAGACTCTACCTTTGAGCAACTTACAAGTTCTCACAAGGTTTGTCAAGACAAATATCCCATGGTCTTAGTAGAGTACCTAATGGAGTAAATACCTCTAGATCCTGGGTTCCTCCACCTAACGTCTAAACATAGGCTAGACAATCCAGACTTTGGAATAGACAAACAAGGATCCTCCTTTTCGTCATTTCCTCTAAGGCGTTTACATGACCATCTTTGTTGTTTATAAGATTTAGAACTCATGCCCACCATTTGAAGAATGATCCAAAACAATTTTGGACATAAAAGTGTAACCTATCACTTGTCGGACCATATCAAAATGTTCGGTTCCTCCTTTAGACGACCACATGTAACAATGTGTCTTAAGAGGAATGAATTGTGAGACAATCCCATAATTCTTATGATAGTCACATAATATAAAACTAAGGTACTCAACATCTTAACTAGATTCGAGTATCATAGTTGCATTGCCCTCTCTATCATGTACCTCGTTATGGTGACTTTTGAACACTTATAAGGTTTCAAAAACTAGTCCATTAAAATAGACATACCATCCCTTCTACCATCACCGGTAAAGGTAACAAGGTATCTGAAGTTACTCCTTAATGTTTGCTTGAACGGTCAACACACTAAAAGTGTGAATGAAATCCAACAAGCTTTGAATCCTCTCACATACTCAAGTGAAGGATGTTTAAGTCATCTAGCATAACAAACAAGATATGCATTCAACATTTGACCAATGGTCAAAGGGTTCCAAGTTCCTAAACCTCACGGATCTTGGTGAAGCAAGTCTTGTTTATATAGCTAAATCGACTTCTACATAAGGATAACTTATTAGTACATTTATGATCGTTCTATTACTCCTTAAGCATAAGCTTATTTTAAATGCCACGGCATGGATAAACTTTGAAATAAATCACCACTAATTTCAAAAGTCAAAGTAATATCCATCATCAACAAAGGCGTTTAGATATAATGTTTCTAGCCATACATGGCATAAACATACATCCAATAAAGTAATAGAATAGCTGGAAGGAAAGGCAAGATACAAACTTCCAATCCTCTCAATAGGGACAACAACTATGTTTCCCTTTTCGAATTCCAACTCTCCATGCCTCATCCGCCTACTTCTCTTTTAACACCTTCACTTTGTAACAAACAAATTTGTGACAAACGTGAGCGTTATTGCTAGTGTTCAAAACCTAGCCTTTAGAAGTAGAAGAGCAATGGAGTTTGATCATGAATGTTCCTGAAGTCTAGGAGCTAATTTCTCTTACTCATAAGTGATTTTAGCTCTTTCAGGCTCATAGGACAGGCGTGGTGGCACCAATTTTCCAATCTTTCCGTAGAAGTAGCAAATTACCTCTTATGGAGTCTTATCTTGAGGCGCAATCTCATTGCCCTCTGACTTCACATATAAGATAAGCTTGGTAAAACCAAACTTTCCGTTTGAGGTCAATTTCTTCTTCTCGGTTTCTTGTTCCTTTATAATGTTAGCGGGAGTCGATGAGGCGAGCCATACTATGGCCATGCAAGACTTAGCAGTCCATAATATGCCATAATGCTTTATCAAGGACTTCTCCATATTGTGCATGTGATAGTTCACAATGAACTATTTACATCACGTGGGCAGGGACTTTGGAGAATTTTCATTCACCACAAGCTCCCTCCCTATGGCGAATCCATGCGTCTCCTTTAGGTCCATGTACCTCTCCAACTCAAGGATATGGACACTAATTTTCCCGCCTTCATGCATCCTTCAACCGATCAAGACCACGATGCACTTTTACATGCATGTAGAGGTCTAGGTCGCGTTGGTAGCATTTTGGCTCTAGAAGGGATTTCTCTATAATGTGCAACTTTGACTCATGGTGGAAGACAATCCTCAACAACCAATCCTAGTCCACAAAGTCCACATTAGTGAGTCTCACCTTCTTCAGGAACGAACAGAGTTTTAAGTTGAAGCGGTGTCGTTAACGTTTGCCAATTAAAGAAATAAGAATACACGTTTTAGTTAGTTTTTATACAATCCTCGTTATGATAATTACCCATTTAGTTTTAAGAAAACCAATTATCTTAACAAGGGCTAGGAACCTTATTTCACTTCACTACATGACGGGTTTGCCGCGGATCACTTCATGAAGTTATTTAGGCCGGTAAACGCTTTACCAATTGCAATCCGAGATTACAAGTCTTAGACACTTGCGGGATCCATCAACACTCATAGCGTTGGTTTGGCATGTTTAATCCCTTCTCACACCAATTCCTCGTTAAGCCGCTTTGGAAACTCGGTATAGGCACGACAATTACCAAGGCGTATTAAGTTGGAATTGTAAATCGTCCGTCAAGATACACGGTGACAACCTTGACAATCATTGGCTCGTGCTTAGCTCGACAACCAATAATTTCAAGTCGCCACACTCACCTTCCACACAGATCCACATGGAACAACTCGTGCTTAGCTCGACAATCATCCCATGTATCACTAGATTCGGGTGGTGTCATCTTACGGGTGGCGTGTGATTTACGTTTGAGAAAAACGGGACTTTTGTCTTTCCGGTTTAAAAAACCTCTTTTCAAGTTGATTGACAAACAAGTGACAAAACACATTTTTCACTTTAATATATAAACCAATTTATATTTATTTGTTAATCGTGAGCACGCGGGGTTTGTTAAACAATTTAACAACTCTGGTGATTTTATTATTTTGAAAAGTTTTCTAGCATGCGAGAATCCTAACAACCACGTAAGAAAATAAGAAAATAAATCACAACCACACACAAAGCAAATATCCGGTAACACGCCCCTAAACCCTATGCGCCCTCCCGGTGAGCCAAACGGAGAGAGCAAGGCAAAACTAAGGACACAACCAAAAGGCCTCGCCGGATGTGCTCCCACTGAATCCGTCATCTCTAAATGATCCACCGGATCCAATATAGCCGAGACGTCTCCTCCACGAATCTCGATGGTTGTCTTCGGTCTTCTTTTCACAATTACAAACAATTTGAAAAGAAACGGCATGCAAGCCGCGATTGCTATTCTAAGCTACTTACAACAAGTACAAAGGAAAGCAATGGCATGCAAGCCATAATAAATTTACAAATTTACAAACCGAATTAAATATTATTACAAACCATTGTGACTAAAAGTCAACAAACGAATGAATACATAAATGAACAACCAAACAACCAACACATAGGTCTAACGGGCAAGGCGTTACCGGACAAAACAACAACCACAAACAAAACATGGTGTGCCACAACAAAACCATGCAAAATGTATCTCAATTAAGATTGTTCAAACAAGCAAAGCACTCAAGGCACAAAAGGAACAATCCTTGTACATATGCATTAGTATCCCAAACACTTTGAGAACACATATTCATATATACACAATATAAGTATATGCATGTGTGCATTTTATGCCAAAACCACCCAATACATATAAATATATGAATCAAGACACATAAACGGGGCTTTTCAAGTGTCCAAACAAAAGGACAGATTCTGGAAAAACAGAATCGAAAGGTGCTAAAACCGAAAATTTATTTCTTTTATGAACAAGGATAAAAACACTGTTCACGAGACCTTCACGGCCCAGAAGCCTTCACGAGCCCTCACGGCCCGTGAAGCCCATGAGCTCCACGACTCTGACACAATCAAAACCTTTCACGAGCAACACCCCATGAAGCCACTCGTGTAGGCTTCACGACCCGTGAAGCCAAAAGCTCCACGACCTGTGAAGCTCTTCTGGACAGAATGTCGATTTTCGGTTTTCAAGCCATCAAAGTGCAATTTCTTTGTAGAGATGGCTCTGATACCACTGTTGGAGCTCGTGGTGGGCACAAACGCAGTGGAAGAAAACAAGAAAAGTAGCATGCAAGACAAAAAGAAAGCACACACAAAGCCCACAACTAGTTCCAATGGTGGAACACACTACAAAGCAAATTGCAACTAAAGAACAAGAAGAAGGAGAAGAAAGTACCTCCTTACCATGGCTGGAATTCGAGCTCTACATGTGGATTGGGATGAAGATGAAGAAACAAAAGGCTTCTTCTCCATTGCAAGTCCACACCAAGTATGCTTGATCCCATTGTACTAGCAATCCATAGATGAACGTCCACCATGACTCCATCATCTGGAACAGCTCATGTAGATCTCCTCTTGCGCCATGAAAGCCTCACATGAACACTCAAGATCATCTTAGTGTATGTATGTGTTACTATAGCACCAAGAGAGAGCTTCAAGTAGAGAGAAAAATGTTGTGTTATGTTCTATGCATCTTCCAGCCTCAAATGACCAGATTAGGAGTCAAAATTCGGCCATCTTGCATGTCATTTGATTGGACCATCAAATGGTCCAATAAAACACAACTGTCACTGCAGCTACCCTCTTCACGACCCCTTACGGGCTCTCACGGGTCGTGAAGCCTAAGTGCGCCACGAGGGGACTTAGAACTCCACGAGCCGTGCCGCCCGGTCGAGACTCGTGAGGGCATCTCCTTCACGACCCCTTACGACCTCTTCACGGGCTGTGGAGCACAAAGGCATCACGACGCGTGGCGGCCGTCGAAAAATCGTTAGGGCAGCCTGCTTCACGACCCGTGGAGCACCCTTCACGGTCGTGAAGCCCCAAATCAAAACACTTTTGATTCTTTGACTTTCTCCATCCACATAATGCTGTCGGGATCAATCCTTGGCATTTGACCCAATAGGCTCGCGCTTCATTAGCAGTGATACCGGCATACGTGTGTCAGTGGGCAGATCTCCAACAATGACTTCTTCTCCCCAAATCCAAATAAATCCCAATTCCCAAGCAATCCAAAAAGCCTTCAAAGACCTCAAGCACCATCCTCATAATTTGGTGATAGACAACATAGATGATCCAGTTAGAACAAGATCAAAAGCTTGCAACATTTGCTTGTATTCTAGATTTGTCTCAATGATTGAACCAAAGAAGGTTGATGAAGCTCTTAAAGATCCCCACTGGGTGTCTGCCATGCAAGAGGAACTGGCAGAATTCAAAAGAAATAATGTATGGACTTTGGAACCCAAACCAAAGGATAAATCCATCATTGGAACAAAGTGGGTGTACAGAAATAAGCTAGATGAAAATGGGCAAATCATTAGAAACAAAGCAAGGCTAGTGGCACAGGGGTATTGAAGGTATTGATTTTGATGAAACCTTTGCCCCTGTTGCAAGATTGGAAGCTATCAGACTATTCCTAGCCTATGCTGCCTTCAAAAACTTCAAAGTGTTCCAAATGGATGTGAAGAGTGCATTTCTGAATGGAGATCTGAAAGAAGAGGTGTATGTAAAACAACCTCCTGGTTTTGAGGAGTCAAGCTTACCTGATTATGTTTACTTTCTAAACAAAGCTTTATATGGTCTTAAGCAAGCTCCAAGAGCCTTGTATGATACCCTTTCTTCTTTTCTCATTAACAAAGGTTTTACAAGAGGATGCATTGATAGCACTTTATTTATTAGGAAGTACAAAGGTGATGTGATACTTGTGCAAATATATGTAGATGATATAATATTTGGGTCTACTAATTTGGAACTGTGCAAAAAGTTTTCTAAACTCATGTCTGATAATTATCAAATGAGCATGATGGGTAAGTCAAACTATTTTCTTGGTTTGCAAATTAAACAAGAGGTTGATGGTATTTTCATTCATCAAACAAAGTATGTCAAAGATTTACTCAAGAAGTTTGATTTTGAAAACTGTTCTTCAATGAAAACACCTATGTCTACTTCTATCAAGTTAGGAAAGGACACTAATGGCAAATCAGTGAACATTACTACTTATAGAGTAATGATTGGGTCACTTTTATACCTCACTTTAAGTAGACCAAATATAATGTTTTCAACATGTCTCTGTGCAAGATATCAAGTAGATCCTAAGGAATCACATCTTGCTGCTGTTAAGAGAATATTTAGATATCTCAAAGGAACTCCTAATCTTGGTCTTTGGTACCCCAAAGACTCAGATTTTGAGTTAGTTGGATATTCTGATTCTGATTTTGCAGGATGTACATTAGACATAAAGAGTATTTCAGGTGGTTGTCAACTTCTAGGAGGAAGATTGATTAGTTGGTCTAGTAAGAAATAGAATTTAGTGTCAACATCCACTGCAGAGGCAGAATACATTGCTGCAGGAAGCTGTTGTGCTCAAATTTTGTGGTTACAAAATCAACTACTTGATTATGATGTGAAGTTTGAAGACACCCCAATTCTATGTGACAATACAAGTGCAATCTCCATCTCAAATAATCCAGTCATGCATTCAAAGACAAAGCATATTGAAATCAGACATCATTTTCTCATAGATAATGTGCAAAAGAAGAAGGTAACTTTGCACTACATCAACACTGATTTACAACTTGCAGACTTATTCACAAAGCCATTAGATGAAGCAAGGTTCAACTTCCTAATATCCAAACTAGGTATGCTTAATTTTTAGTTTAGAATAGTGGTAATTTAGTTTGTGTTAATTTATAAGTGTTGAAAATTATAAGATACTTATATAAGCATATCTAAGTCTTACTTAATTCGTGTAAACTGAGTAACTATGCTTAGCTGATACCTATCAGCTGATAAAATTTACTCAGTTGATCACTTAAAGATAAGAAAGACATGCTTAGCTAAGTACTTTCATCAGCTGATACTCCAAATTTTCACTATCAGCTAATAGTTTTTCATCAGCGTATAACCCTTTTTCATCAGCTAATACCCCTCAACTGATGCATTTCTATGATCAGCTGCTGGTTCTACACTTAGTAAATTTTCACTTTTTACACTCATTTAATGCTTTTTAACCCTAGTTATTTACTCCATTTGTCAGATTTCATTTAATAGCTAATTAATTTGTTTTGCGTTAGATCTTTTGTTAGTATCTAACGATCTCTGTTAACTAACCTTCAAAAATATCCCAATTTCTCTCTCATACACCTTTACCTATTCAAACTTTCTAAATTCCCTCTCTCTCTCTACAAAGAACTACCTTACCTTTTCTCTCGATACTTACTGTTCATCATCCCTACCAAATGGCCACCTATATTCCAGACCCGGCTGTTAACCAAATGTTGAACCCAATCAACCAATGAATATAACTCCGAACAACATTCTACTCTACACCACCATCCCTGCCTCGCGAGAAAACCAAGGCTATGAACCAATGGTTTAATTCCTTCAAGCTCATCCCTTGTTCGATAGTCTCACTGCGGATCCACACTACATATACCCTACCATCATCGGTGAACTATGGTACTCCGCAACCTATAACCTAAACACCAACACCATCCACTGCACCCTAGCCCAAGGAAACTACCATCTCCAGATCACCACCGAAACACTTCGCGAAGCCTCTGGTATTCCTCACTTCCCACCTTACACAACTTTTCCCTCAAGAGCAGAAGTTCAAACAGTTCTGGAAACCATCGGCTACAATGAACCTGTAGTGCATGTTCAAGTTAAAGTCTCTGCTTTTGCTCATCCGTGGAAATATTTGGCCAACGTGCTCATACGTTGCTTCGGTCCGAAATCTGGTAGCCATCATCTCATCAATCAAACCGAGCTTCTAGTGCTCTATGCCCTAGTCTTTGGGGTAAACATCGACTTTGCTCAAGTCATATTCTTTGATCTTATTGATAAAATCACTCAGAGCACAAACAAGAAATCATCAAGATCTCAGGTGCCCTACATTCGATTATTGAGCCTGATAGCTATGAGGGAGATTGGAGAAGATGATTACGTAGGCTTAATTGAACATCTTGAGCATATTCCTGTCCCTGCCATGGGTGAAAAGATATTTTACTTTCTTAAGGCAAACAGAGGTCCTCCAATCACTGCCCAAATGCAAGAGTTAATAGATGCTGCAAACGACAATGCTAATGCTGGTGATGACAATGATGATGATAATGATGATGATGATGATGATGATGATGCTAATGAAAGCCACACTAGCACAAATGATGTAGATAATGATGCTGGTGATGGTGATACTGGTGAATTTACTCCACTCAGTCCAATGGTGTCAAGTCCTCTTGGTGACGATGGTGATGCTCAAGAACAAGAAATTTCTGAGCAACTTCTGGGGCTCATAGATAGGAGCAGGCACATCATGTCCCAAGGTAAGGACAGCTCTGACTCCACCTCTGAGGATATTCAAATGGTAGTCCCAACCTTTGATAGCCCATCCTCCTCTGCAGTCCATACACCACTCCAACAGCCAAGCTCTAGTGAACCTCCTGTGGTCACTAGTTCTACTCCTATTCGTATCCCCATATATACAAGGTCACCAGAAGTGACTCATTATGAGCACTTTGAGGGAGTGCAATCCACACCTCTGACCTCAACTCCAATTACCCTTCCTCATGTTGAGGGGGAGAAATTAGATGTTGCAACCTTTCAACCTGTAGATGTATCCTCACAACAGGATATATCTGTAAAAATGGGATCTAAGCCGTTAGCTGAGACAACCTCCCAACAGGTTGATCTCATTGAAAGATAGACCTCAACCCAAGGTCATACTGTGTCTCTGCCAACATTGAGTCAGCCTATTGCATTCACATTCTCCCAATAGAATGTGGATCCAATAAGGGATTCCCTGTTATTGAGTGCATCCCACACTCAGTCCACTTATCTTGCACCCCTTATGAATTCTATTCTTACACAAGCACAGCCTGTCAATGTTAGTGGTACAAACCAACCACTTGCACAGGGCTCCACACTCCTTCCCAATGAATTTGAGCTTATACACCAAGGCTCAAATGAGGGGACACAAACCTTACCAAAGTTCTTTGAACCTCTCTCCACCTCTAAACCATCTACCTCTATCCAAACACCAAACCTTGCCCTTATCCAAACCATAAACCAGAACCTTGATCACCTAACCCAAACCTTCCAAGCCTTCCAAACCCAAACCTCTACTCAACTGTCTAAACTTGCAAAAGACATTGAGTCCCTAAAGACCCCACCCCAACCCTCCCGTGCACCCATTAATCTTACCCCAATCCTAAACCAAATAGACCATCTATCCACCCTTCTCCCATCTCAATCACAAATTCCCATCCTTCTTCAATCCACTATCTCTTCCCTCAACCACACCATCTCCAACCTACTATCCTAACTTCAAACCCTACGCCTAATCAACCCAAACATTTCTGTCCCTATCCCAGACCAACTTCTACCCATGCCTTCCTACCTTAAAGGCATCCTTGATGACATAGAAACCTTAACTGAACAATCTAGAATGAGTCATCTCTCATTGTGGAAAGCCATTAAAGATCTCAAGGATGACCTCTCCCTTCAGCTTTCTAAAATTACCTCTATCCCATCCTATACCCCTTCCTCAACCCATACACCTACCCCTGCCCCTACCCTATCCACAACGCCAGCTGTAGGTGACTCCCCTCCTCCTTTTGATGATGCCAAAAAGGGGGAGAAATTCTCAAGTTCTTCAAGGGAGGAAGATCATGACTCAGAGGAAATAGATGCTGCTTATTCTGAAACTGCCACAAAAATATTGCAGCAGGAAGCACCCAAAGCAACAGCTCGTTCACCTCTTAAAAGAAAATCACCTTCTGAGGGGGAGCAAAGGTTTCCTAAAAGGTTAAAAAGAATGGCTAATAGGCTAAAGCCAAGAAGAAAAGTTGCCGAGGGTTGCTCTCCTCCAATTGATATAGAGTCTGATTCTGATGATGAGGATGATACTCCACTATCTGACATCCTCAGAAGAAGAAGATAGAGCCCAAAGCCATATACTCCTCCAGTCCAATCAAACCCATCAATTCAAAAGGCTTCAACCTCTGCTCCTAAGGACAAAGGCAAACAAAAAATGACACCTGAGCAAGTTGAAGTAGATGATCAAATGAAAAGGGAGCTTGCTCTTAAAGAACAAGAAGAAAGGGAAAATGCCCAAATGGCTCAAGCATTGGGTGTTTCAGTTGAAGAAATCTACCAAGCCAAAGAGCTAGCATATCAGCAAGAACAAGAACAAGTTCAGAATCAAGCTGCTTCTCAACACAAATTGGCAAGGGAGAAATCTCAGTCTGAACTGCTCAAAGGTAGATCTCATGTTGATGTTATCAAAACCCTCTTCAACCTTGATCTATCTGCTCCCATCAATCTAAGTCAACAAAGGCTTCAAAGCTTCAGAGAAAGGATTAACATTCTAAGAAACAGATAAAGTTAAAGATTTTAACAAGAGCCACTGTCAACAAAGATTTTAAAGTTAAAGAAGAACCATGGTGGGATGATTGAAGACTGATTCTAACTCTGAAGTTTTGTTGATATCTAGTTGATTGTATATTATAGACTAGTTAGTTAGTCGTTAATCTATGTAAACACTTATGTACATTTATTTATTCTGTTATTTCAAGTGATGTTTATGTATATCAGAAAATCAAAAACATATAAAAATGGAAAAATGAAAAGATACCACTAAAACAGGACAAAATGGTACAACACAGAAAAAGATTACACAAAAAACAGTACAAAATGGAACACTAGAAAAGAAACCAAAAACAGAACAAGGTTCCAAATAAAAAGAGCTACCAAAAACACATAGCTAGGTAGCCAAATGTACTTAAAAGTTCAAATCTTTTGTAATTCGAAGTCAAACTGATTCTTCAAAAAGAAAAAGGTTTTGTCATCATCAAATAGGGGGAGATTGTTGGGAAGATAATCACTTCACCCTAATAATCAACTCTGCTTATCATAAAACATAGAATTTGATGATAACCAAACCCTACATTCAGTATGACTTAGAAATAATTCAAACATGTGTTGTTTGAATCAGTTTATGTAAAAATATGCTAAGTATGGAACCATCAGCTAAGGAAAATAAACCATCAGCTGAGCATCAGATCCTATTCAATGTATCAGCCAAGAGATATCAGCCAAGGAGCATCAGATGAAGAAAACAAGTGTAGAAGACCATCAGCTGAGGAAAACAAACCATCAGGTGAGTGAAGAAAGTTGATCAGCTGAGGAAAATACTTCATCAACTGAGTGAACAAATTGATCAGCTGAGTGCCTACTTCATCAGCTGAGTGAACAAATAAATCAGCTGAGGCCCAGAGCATCAGCTAAGTAAGTCTTCCTTTACACAAGTCATCTCCCTTCATAAACTGATGTATTTGATTGATCAGCTGAGCATTCTTGATCAACTGATCAAACAAATACATGAGCTTATGCTTTCCTAAACCTTACTATTGATCAGCTGAGCATCTATATAATCAGCTGAGCAATATGTATCAACTGAGTCCTAGCAAAAAATGATCAACTGATATGTGTCAACTGAGTACTGAATATCAGAGTTCCTAGTACAGTCTGTTAGCTGAGTCGTGAAAAATGTCAAATCTACTATATCTTTTCAGATTGTAAGTCATATGTAAAAGGCAGAACATGTGTTGTTCTATTATGCCTTATATCTTTGTTTGTAAAAGTAAAATGCACTTTTTGGATCAAGTACGAGACAAAAACGTTTGATCTTATCCTCTGGAAAAGGATAATGATACCTCAAACAGACGAAGATCTTGAAGATTTGTTCAAACAACTAAGTATGGCTGGCAATCCCATACTTGGTAAAGTCAAATCAAATAGAAGCATGGTGTTGATTAAAGTACAAGCATGGAAAGGGAAAGAAACTTCTACACGGCAGTAGATGTGAGTTTTAATATTTTATATTGTGAATGAGTTGCACTTTTGCAGAAAAGTACAATTACTTTTATCAAACATTTTATTAAGGTAACTTTACTTTTCACCCACTACCTTTACAATTAAAATATTATATTTCCACATCCTCTTTGTCTCTTACCTTCATGCAACCGGATTCACCAAGACTTCTATATATACTCATGCATGGTGGACATGCAAAACACACAATACAACACAGTGAAGTCTCTACTCTACAGAAAGAAAATCTCATCAGTTGAGAAATTTGTAGAGTTTAAGCATTGTGTAGAATGAAACTTGTTCATGTGTTGAACACTCTATATACATTAGTTGTTTTAGAGTTAGCTTGTCTATGTGTTAGACAAATAGATTGTCACCTTTTATTGTACTTAGAATTTCCGCTTCTAGTACATATAATTCTTGATTCAATATCAATAAGAATTATATAAAAGTATATTAGTGTGTCTTTAAATTTTAAAAGCTAAAGTTTGTATTCAACCCCCCCCCCCTTCTACAAACATTTGTTGTTGTGTACTCAATCTGGGACTAACACTATATATATATATACAAGTACCCCTCACCCAATTCACAAAATTCCTCATGATTCCATTAAGTTTTAACATGTATCATGTGTTTGTAATAATATCGGCCCGTATATTATTTCAAACACACTATACACGTTCAATCTTAACTTTATCACAAAAAGTCTCGATTCACAGGCTTAGGCCATGTACTACCAATCATATATAACATATCTGTTCTAAACACATTATGTACTCGCATAAGGTTCCAACATATAATCAATATATTTGCTAGTTATACTCACCAAGCTGCAAGCCTCCAGTTTGATAATTTTCAAAACCATGGTTCAAGTCCAGACTGTGCATAGCACATATCCAGATCTCTAAAAACGTGGCTTTGATACCAAGTTGTAACGCCCCAAATTATAAAACTGATCATTTTGATAAAAAAACTCCCATAATAATTTACATTTGGAAAGTTATACATAAAGCGGAAGCGTAACTATTTCAAAAATATTTATCAAAACTACACATATATAAAAGAACTACGAGTTTAACATCAGAAACTTGTTATGTACAACCATGCATTCATTTTCTTACCAAAATCAGTCAAACCGGAGCTTTGCCCTTGCCCTGATCGTATCCTACAAAATACATAAAATAATATCTGATAAGCTGCGAGAGCTTAGTGAGTAAACTAGACTGCAAATCAAATATACACATGAATATAATCACATTTTGAATATAGCCAACCACCCGTTCTAGACCCAGGGTAGTAATCTGAGCCATAGTACTAAGCTAATTCTGAGCCACTACTGCATAAAGCAACATGCTTTATAATACATATAACAAATACATATAAGTATTCCTTGTAATAACACCATTATGCACATATGAAATATAGTCTAGAAGACTCACCTTGTAAACTGAAGTATAATAATCTAATCCACAGAAGATAAAGGTTCACGTATATGTCTTCAGCTAGTCTCTACAGTTATATAATAATGATAGGTATTAAACACACGCTAAAACTGAAGAAATAAACCGAACAGGACAAGGGCACGCCCGTGCCCCACATAAGTACACCCGTGCCCTATCATGGGCACACTCGTACCCGTACCCTACCATGGTACAGCCGTGCCTGGCATTTCATCCGACTTATTGATTCGACCTTTCTATTCGACTTATATCTTAAAAGTCCCACGACTAACGAGTCACGCCCGGGGCACCCCTAAGGCACGCCCGGACCTTATGAACATACGGTGGTCACGCACGTAAGACACGCCCGTACCCTTTATAGGCACGCTCATGCCTAACCCCATCTGAACCAGTACAGTCCGGTGAGTTGCTGTTTTTTCGGCCAAATACCATAAAAATTCATTCTAATCAATATTTTGACATCTTGGGGATGTTTTCCAACATCTCTAACAGTATAAAACACTTAATATCTCAATATAACATGTTTTGATTCTTGTTTTAACCATTTATTTCATTTAAACCCATAAAAAGCTTATAAACCAATAAACCAACCTTACCTTGATTGCTTCAAGATGAAGATGATGATGAAGATAGTTTAAACTCTAATTTCTTTGATCTAAATCTCCATAAAACTAAAAATCATCTTTTGAAAGAGAGAAACGTTGTTGCAGTAAGTTTGAAAAGGAGTAATTGACTCTAAAAAGTCAATTTCATGTTTCTATATACACAAGTTTCCCATATTGACAATAATAGTCCGTTGACTATTCTTATATAATAATTAACAACTTTGGTCCCTCTAGTTAACATACATACTTTAATAATTACAATCACATATAACACATTTATTTTCTAGATGTTACATGACAGCAGTAACATAACAGCAACATGACCATAATTTTCAAGTCTTTTTTTATTTAAGGTAAACATGAAATCATGATTAATCATCCGGACGTATAAGAAAATGGTGTAATAATTGTAGTTGATGAAAACTAATATCTTTGGTTATTTATTCTATATGTTTAAGACATGAAGGGCTATAATAAATAAAATAAATGAATATACACATACACGTAAAGGTTGAGATTCGTTTGATAAAACATGAGATTGTGGTGAGGTGAGGATGCGACCTGAACCATCAGATGTATTTTCACTCTGTCCTCACATCTCTATGACAGATTCTAGGTGAGCCACCTGAGCACTTAGTGTTTCACATGTAGATTTCCAATGGAGACTCTCCCTTTGACAAGCCGAACGACTTGGAATTACACCCAAACATCAGAACCACGAACACCTTGTCCGTACATGCATGTGGTACCATTCGAATCTTTACCCATAACTTTAGATAATATATCTTTTAGGCCAGGCTCGTCAATTGAGCCATTTGGAAGTTGAGAACTCAATTCTTTCATTTGTTCCTACATTAAAGTAATATTTATTATGTTGAATATGACAATATAAAATTAGAAAATCTATAAGACAGAGAAATGATTATAAATCATAATAAAACTTATGGATGTGATACTCAAACACAATAGAAGTATAGAACATAATATGAGAATATATTAAATAGTACATACAATTGCATTTGGAGCTTCCACGCTTTTTGTTATGCCATCTTTAACGAAGCAAGTAGAAAACAACTCCATTCTACTAGGTTCACGTCCCTCTAAGGATTTCTGTTTCAAAGACGTGTATATTCGAAATACATAACAGAAACTATATCAACAATTGTATTATAATATACAATTACCTTTAGTTGTTCACGAACCCGAGCATAACTCTTTTTACTAGTGACTTGCATCATCTTATTTTTTGCTCTATTTGCCTTGTTTCTTTCACTAACTCTCTAAAATAGGATTTTGAAATCAAGATAAGAAATAAGAATATAATTTTTGAAATGCAAAACTATTTCATACCTTAGACTTATTTTTATCCCAAGACTTAACAAGTTTCTTCCACTGTTTTTCATGCCCTTGTTTTGGCTTAGAGTTATATTGTTCTTGAAGTGACAAAGATGGATCGTAATAGTCTTCTTTAATTCTTGCCCTCCAGTTCCTCACTTTCTTCCCAAATGATTTCAAAATCCAACTATCAGAACCAGGGGAAGATCAAACTTTTCCTAACAAAAATAACATATATAGTTATCTAAGAGATCATATATTTTAGTTATTTAAGTATGGATTTCTTTTTTACGCACATTTAAGAATTGTAGCAACTTTTGCTTCTTGGCCTGGTCAACTTTATT
The DNA here is from genome assembly GCA_038502395.1 of Dittrichia graveolens. NCBI lineage: Eukaryota > Viridiplantae > Streptophyta > Magnoliopsida > Asterales > Asteraceae > Dittrichia > Dittrichia graveolens. The sequence goes on from JARJIL010000009.1 coordinate 31,765,454, forward strand.
CCCTGGTTTGTGAACAGAACAATATTTTCCACTCCTAGCAAGGGATCCCATGAAATGGCTTAGCTGAGTAATTGTTTTCTCGTCAATAGGTTGCCCGTATCCGTTAAATAAGACATTGATCCGTTGCCCTTTAGGTCGTGCCTAAATTTTTGGCATATAAGTTGGTCCTCTAACTCTATTACGTGTGCTCCTTACAACTACAAAAAAGTAAATACATCTTATATATATAATAAAAAACTATACTATACTAGTAAAACAAAACACTCTAAGTATACCTACATCACATACTTGGCTCACTGTCAGAATATGTGACACCAATTGCATCTTCTTCAATTTGTTGGCTATTGTTGCCAAAGGTGCTAGTTCCGTCATCCATCATTAAAAACATTGGTCCAGTTATAATTGAAAAAAACAAGAAAATAATTACAATTAGTTATCAAAGGAAGTAAACTATATATTAAAATGATAACCTTTTGCCTTTCATGCCACTTACAGATTACTACACCTAAACAAAAACTAAAGAGAATACAAACAGATTATTATAATTGAAGAGGAAAAAACAGAGAGCATCATAGTTTGAATGAAAAAACAAGAATCCTTAATCTACATCCATTATCACGCCTTTGATGTGAAACACAAAATTCATTCCTTAATCTGCATCCATTATCATGTCTTTGATATAAAACAGAACATTCATTCATACCACTATTAAGAACCTATTATGCCTTTCACACATAATTTATTCTTAAATAATAGACCTTTCTGTGTGAAAGAAAAAGCAACACAACAAAAAGAATAACCCATTTTGTGTTTATTTGTGAAAGCCATAGCAACAATCTACATAAATTTCATGACCTTGTTCTCTTTCACATTCCAGTAGTCAAATAGATGAACCTAAATATTTTACCTAAACTTTTGTTCCCTTCTCCAAAGGAATTTTTGACATTCATAACAAGAAACTAATAAAAATTATTAAGAATTATACCTTAAATTGATCAAGAGACAAAGATTGGCTGGGACAAGCTACTGTAGGACGTGAGCGAGAATCAAATTTCCAGGAAGAAGTTGCCGCCACAATCAGGCCATCAACCAAAAATTAGCCTTTAGGGTTTGGATGGATGAATTCGTAATGGTATACCATTTTTTTAATTTTTCTAAACGTGAACTTGGATGGGAGGGAAAACGGAAAAGATCAATACCCGCCATATACTACAATCGGCGCCATTTTACTTTGGTAAGGTGTAAAGCAGATATGAATATTAAGGAAGATCATCAATTGTTTGGCAGGTTGCAAGATATCTTATTTGGAAATTAAATCCTTTATAGTCTATATGGAAAATTAAATTATACCTCATATACGGCAAATTTGGAAATAAATATTTATAGCATATAAGGAAATTTAATTTATAGCTCTGCAATTTCTGGAACGACATGAAACCCGACCCGAGAACGACCACGAACCCGAAACGGGTCGAAAGCGGGTTGAAACGAAATTAAAAGGGTCAGGTTAAGGGTTAACCCGACAACCCGAAAATGGGTAAAACTATAACATTTTAAAATTTTCTTTAATACTTGCAATTTAAATTTTGAAAATAAGATTGTGAATTCAAATAAGAGAGTGACATCTTGGGTTTATAAACCCGCCAAACAAAAGTGCAAAACTCTTAGACGATAAAATCTCAAAATAAACAATAAAAGATTTACAGTTAAAACAATGATACGTTATTTTGATATTTTTATTTTTATTTACGAAAAAAGTGACACGAACCCGAAACGAGTCAAAAGCGGGTTGAAACGAAAATAAATGGGTTGGGATAAGGGCCAACCCGACAACCCGAGAATGACATGTTTAAGGATAAAACTGTAACATTTTAAAATTTTCTTTAATACTTGAGAGAAGGACATATATGAGGGAGAAGATATATGTGTATATATATATATATGTGTGTTTGTGTGTGTGTGTACATATGAGAAAAAAAACAATAGAGTGAGATAACTAGTGTTTGGTAACAAGGATAGAGGTTAAATTAACCAAAATAGCCTCATGTGCAAGGCACATGGGGGCTTTTAACGGTAGAAGATAACGGAAGTTAGGTCAAACAACCAGAACCGAAACAAAGTTCAACCAATCGAACCCTAGCTTTGAAATTTAGAGCAATTTTGCACTTCAATACTAGCAACCGCATGTATAAACTTGATTTTATTTGTAGCACCATACTTCAAACTTGAATCAACAAACATGGACCATTAATTGCGGTCGCAAAAAACTTAATTGTATGTATAATCAATTGGCGGGAGGTAAAACTCAATTTAGGAAGTTACGTACCGGAGATTAATTTGTAGAATTTCAAAATATGAGTTTTATACAAACTGAAGCGTAAAAAGTGACTGAGATAGTGGTATTTAGATGGTATTCATGTCTTACTGAAAATAATGGTAAACATAGATTAGGACTGATCATGGGTCGGTTTTGACCCCAAACCGAACCATAACCGATAATATCGGTTATGTGTTTTTCCAAACCAATGGGTATCGGTTTCTAATGGGGCGGGTAACGGTTTGTGATAGCGGATCGGTTTTTGTTATCGGTTTTATTGGTTAACCTTTATACTAAGTTGGGTCAAACTTAATGGGCTTGGTTATTTCATAATATAGGCTTGAGTTATATTTTTTATTACTTTATAGTAGCGACAAATTCGAGCCAAATAATTGATTATTCTCTATAACTTGCTAAGCCCGTTATTTTTTCTGACAAAAATACAAAATGGTAAGCTAGAGTTATATTTAATACATAAATTGGACTTGATAGTACACATCTCTTGGCCTCCATCAATTCACAACTTGTGAATTCATTTTTAATATATTTGTTAGTCCCAGATTGAGTACACAACAACAAATGTTTGTAGAAGGGGGGGTTGAATACAAACTTTAGCTTTTTGAAAATTAAAAGACACACCGATATACTTTTATATAATTCTTATTGATATTGAATCAAGAATTACATGTACTAGAAGCGGAAATTCTAAGTACAATAAAAGGTGGCAAACTATTTGTCTAACACATAGACAAGCTAACTCTAAAACAACTAATGTATATAGAGTGTTCAACACATGAACAAGTTTGATTCTACACAATGCTTAAACTCTACGAATTTCTCAACTGATGAGATTTTCTTTCTGTGGAGTAGAGACTTCACTGTGTTGTATTTTGCATGTCTACCATGCATGAGTATATATAGAAATCTTGGTGAATCCGGTTGCATGAAAGTAGGAGACAAAGAGGATGTGGAAATATAATATTTTAATTGTAAAGGTAGTGGGTGAAAAGTAAAGTTACTTTAATCAATTGTTTGATAAAAGTAATTGTACTTTTATGCAAAAGTGCAACACACTCACAATATAAAATATTAAAACCCACATCTATTGTGATGTAGAAGTTTCTTTCCCTTTCCATGCTTGTACGTTAATCAACACCATGCTTCTGTTTGATTTAACTTTACCAAGTGTGGGATTGCTAGCCATACTTAGCTGTTGAACAAATCTTCAAGTTATTCGTCTGTTTGAGGTGTCATTATCTTTTTCCAGAGGATAAGATCAAATCTTTTTGTCTCATACTTTATCCAAAAAGTGCATTTTACTTTTGCAAACAAAGATATAAGGCAAAATAGAACAACAAATGTTCTGCCTTTTACATATGACTTACAATCTGAAAAGATAGTGCAGGTTTGACATTTTGCACGACTCAGCTAACAGATTGTACTAGGAACTCTGAATTTCACTACTCAGTTGACAAAACGTATCAGTTGATCACTTTTTGCTAGGACTCAGTTGATACATATTGCTCAGCTGATCATATAGATGCTCAGTTGATCAATAGTAAGCTTAGGTAGGCATAAGCTCATGTATTTGTATGATCAGTTGATCAAGAATGCTCAGCTGATCATTCAAATACATCAGTTTATGTGGAAAGATGACTTGTGTAAAGGAAGACTTACTTAGCTGATGGTCTGGGCCTCAGCTGATCCATTTGTTCACTCAGCTGATGGAGTAGCTGAGCAAAGTCCTTGCTCAGCTGATGGTGTAGGCACTCAGCTGATTAACTTTCTTCACTCAGCTGATGGTCTGCTTTACTTGTTTTCTTCATCTGATGCTTCTTGGCTGATATCCCTTGGCTGATACATTGAGTAGTTCTGATGCTCAGCTGATGGTCAGCTGATGGTTCCATATTTAGCATATTTTTACATAATCTGATTCAAACAACACATGTTTGAATTCTTTCTAAGTCATACTGAATGTAGGGTTTCGTTATCATCAAATTCAATGTTTTAGGATAGGCAGAGTTGATTATTAGGGTGAAGTGATTATCTCCCCAACAATCTCCCCCTATTTGATGATGACAAAACCTTTTTCTTTTTGAAGAATCAGTTTGACTTCGAATACACAAGAGTTAAACTTTTAATTACATTTGGCTACCTAGCTATCTATTTTTGGTAGCTCATTTTATTTTGAACCTTGTTCCGTTTTTGGTTTCTTTTCTAGTGTTCCATTTTGTTCTATTTTTGTGGAATCTTTTTCTTTGATGTACCATTTTGTTTTGTTTTTGTGGTATCTTTTCATTTTTCCATTTTTATAAGTTTTTGATTTTCTGATATACATAAACATCACTTGAAATAACAGAATAAAGAAAAGTACATAAGTATTTACAAAGATTAACTACTAACTAACTAGTCTAAACATAATATACAATGAACTAGATATCAACTAATCTTCGGAGTTAGATCAGTCTTCAATCATCCCACCATGGTTCTTCTTTTACTTCAAAGTCTTTGGCATGGGGATCTGCTTCAGCTAAGACTTCACATTGGGCTTGTACAATTGCTTCAAAATGTTCATTTCCAGTTCTACCTCTTGTAGATATCCTTAGCCCAAAGAGAAAGTTCTTGCTAGCTTTGTGGATTTCAGACTGTCTAGAGAACCTCTAAGTACCAACTTTGTCTAGAAAGAATATACCTTCAACAGGCATAACTATAAACTTGTAAAGCTCAGGGGTGATGTTCAGTGGTAGAGTTGTGTTGAGACCCTCAAAATCATACAAGTACTCATGCTAGGGTAGTACCTCTCTTAGCTCAAATGGTTTAAAGGGTTTGGAACCTTTCTTGTGAAGATTATCAACTGTGTGCACATGTCTATAATAGTCATATGGAGTGAAGGCCCTTTGTGACATAGCTAGAGCTATCCAATTTTGAATTTTCTGAATGAATTGAACTTTAAGCTTGGATTTGGATTTGAAGAGAAGGTACAGGATCTCAACTAACTCTGTGAACCCATAGATATGACACCTCTCATATGATACAACTTCACAGCTGTTGAAGTTGTTCTGCCTTATTGCTTTGAGCTAGGGTTCACCATCACCTTTGTGGACAGTGGCTCTTGTGATTGGAGCAGAGGTTGAAGCTCCCTTTGCATTTGTTCATCTGCTTCAACTTGCTCAGATGTCATTTTCTGTTTGCCTTTGTCTTTAGGAGCAGAGGTTGAAGCCTTTTGGACTGATGAAGTTGATTGGACTGGTGGAGCAGATGGTTTTGGACTGTGTCTTCTTCTTCTGAGGATGTTAGAGAGTGGAGTATCATCCTCATCATCAGAATCAGACTCAATAGCAATTGTTGGAGAGCAACCCTCAACAACTTTCCTTTTTGGTTTTGGCCTGTTAGCCATTCTTTTCAGTCTCTTGGGAAACCTTTCCTCCCCCTCAAAAGGTTCTTTTCTTTAGAGAGGAGGAGGAGCTGTTGCTTTGGGTGCTTCCTGCTGCAGAATTTTGGTGGCAGTTTCATTATATGAAGCATCAATCTCCTCAGAGTCAGGATCATCCTCCTTGGAAGAACTTGAGAATTTCTCCCCCTTTTTGGCAACATCAAAAGGAGGAGGAGAGTAACCTATTGTTGGCTTTGGGGATGGGGTAGGGGCAGGGGTAGGTGTATGGGTTGAGGAAGGGGTATAGGTTGAAGTAGAGGCAAGCTTAGAAAGTTGGAGGGAGAGGTCATCCTTGAGATCCTTTAAGGCTTTCCACAATGAGAGATGACTCATTCTGGATTGTTCAGTAAGGGCTTCAATGTCATCAAGGATGCCTTTAAGGTAGGAAGGCATGTGTAGGAGTTATTCTGGGATAGGGACATAAATGTTTAGGTTTATTGGGCGTAGGGTTTGGAGTTGGGATAGTAGGTTTGAGATAGTTTGATTTAGGGAAGAGATAGTGGATTGAGGAAGGATGGGAATGTGTGATTGAGATGGGATAAGGGTAGAGAGATGGTCTATTTTGGCTAGTATGGGGGTGAGATCAAAGGTAGAGGTAGTAGGTGCAGGGTAGGGTTGGGTAGGGGTTATGAGGGACTCAATGTATTTGGTGAGTCTAGACAGTTGAGTGGAGGTTTGGGTTTGGAAAGCTTGGAAGGTTTGGGTTAGGTTATCAAGGTTCTGGTTTATGGTTTGGATAAGGTTAAGGTTTGGTGTTTGGGTAGAGGTAGATGGTTGAGAATTGTAAGGGGTGGAGATAGGTTCAAAGAAATTGGGTAAGGTTTGTGTTCCCTCATTTGAGCCTTGGTGTATAAGCTCAAACTTATTGGGAAGGACTGTTGAGCCCTGTACAAGTGGTTGGTTTGTACTCAATAATAGGGATTGAGTGTGGGATGCACTCAATAATAGGGAGTCCCTTATTGGATCCACATTCTGTTGGGAGAATGTGAATGGTATAGGCTGACTCAATAATGGGGTAGACACAATATGACCTTGGGTTGAGGTCTGTCTTTCAATGAGATCAACCTGTTGGGAGGTTGTCTCAGATTGCGGTTTAGATCCCATTTTTACAGATGTAACCTATTGTGAGGATACTGTTGGAATATGCCCGCTGACACGAACGAGTTAATGGCACTACCGATGAGGTATAGGCCTATTGGGTCACACACCAAGTATTGATTCCGGCAACACGATCAAGCAAAAGAAATGAAAAGGCCAAAATGGGTTTTGGCAGGATGGTACACGGGCCGTGTTCCTGAACACGGGCCGTGTCCAGTCCAACATACACGAGGCGTATTGGCCCAGTTCAAGGTCGTGTAGTTTGGGCCTACACGGGCCGTGTAGATGAACACGGGCCGTGTTTTGCCTGTTAGACATGGGCCGTCTTAGCCCAATTGGGGCCATGGACATTGGGCCTACACAGCCGTGTACGTCCGCTGTAACAGCAGAATTAATAGCCTTAAACACTTGGTTTAATGGAGTTAACATCTAATAATTGTGGTAGACAAAGGGACAACGAATTCTCTGCTCTAGTAGAGACTTTTGGCTTGTACTTTGGCTTTTGGTTGATACAAGATATTCTCTCTTTTGTTCATCTTGTTCTTGGTGATTTTGGAGCACAAGAAGCAAGAAACACATACACTTGATTGTTGTTTTGGTGATTGCACATCAACTTGCTAGCACTTAGGAATCAAACAAGCTTGGGGTGGACTTCATTGGAGGAGTTCTTTGTTGGATTCTAAGCTACTTGACAAGGGAGGTTGGTTTGTGTTTTGCACTATTGAGGTATAATAATTTCTTCTTGTCTTGTTCATATTAGTTGCAATTACATTGTTAGATTTTGGTCCGTGGGAATGTATTCGTTTGTTTGGCTTTGATTTTTGTTATATATATTGCTTCCGTTGCTACTTGGTTTGCCAAACGAATACCTTCAGTGGTATCTAAGCCATATCTAACATGGCTTTGCACTATTGAGTCTAGAAAAACCATAAAAGTGTTTTTGGATAAGAAAATTGTTTTCTTAAAATTGGTTTTTCATTGAGACTCTTGTTGTGCTAGAATAGATTTATTCGTAGTCTTGTTAATACTTTAGTTTTTATATTTATATATTTGTTGTAACTTGGCATGAAGTGTACACAGATATTTACTTATAAATGTATATATGAATATGTGTCTCAAAAATGGTTTGGTACACTAATGCATATGTACAAGGATTTTCTTTTTGGTGCCTTTGATGTTTTGACAATCTTAACTAAAATATAGATATATATTTATGTATCATGGTTATGTGTGGCACGCCATGTTTCTATGTGATATGTTTTGGTTTGATTCGGTAACATGATATGCCCTTAGACCTATGTGTTGTGGTGGTTGATTATTTTGGTTTTTGGCGGCCTGCGTGCTGTATTGTTGTAACAATATTTATTTATTTATTTGTTGGTGCGGCTTGCACGCCGTTTCTTTTATTCTATGTATTTGTATAAATAGCATAGGAATGCGACCTACGTGTCGTTTATATATATATTCTATGTATTTGCATATAATATATAATTAAAACCGGAATAGTCAACGGGAGTCATGGTGAAGACGTCTAGGTGAGAAGGAATCAACATTCCATTGGAGATGTTGGATTCAGTGGGAGCTCACCCAACGAGACTATATCGTATCCTTAGATTTTGGCCTCGTTTTCCACGTTGTGGCTCACGGGGAAAACGCATAGGAATTTTGGGCATGTTACCGAATTGGATATATATATTTGCGTGGTTGTATTTTATTTTTCCTATGCATGGATTAGGATTCGCATGCTAGACAATTTTTCTATAAAATTAAATAAAATACAACATTTGTTAAAATCGTTAACAATCTCGCGCGAATATAATTGACAAAGAAAATATAAAAATGGTATTATATTAAAAGTGCTTAAAATCGTTTTGACACTTACTTTGTTAATTCATAAAAAGGGTTTTTATAAACCGGAAACAAAATCCCGTTTTTCAAAATGTAAATCACGCACCATCCGTAAGATGACACCACCCGAATCTAACGAAGCAAGGATGATTGTCGAGCTAAGTACGAGTCATTCCTTGTGTAGTTGTGTGGAAGGTGAGTGGGGTAACTCACATGATTGGTTGTCGAGCTAAGCACGAGCCGATTAATGGTTGAGAGTGCCACCCGTGTGTCTTGTCGGACGATTTACAATTTTAGTATATAATTCTTGGTTAGTTTGTCGAGCTAAGCATGAGCTAAACAAAAATTATATATTAAGATTGGTGTAAGATAGGGATCAAACGTGCCAACCGACATAATGGATGTCAACGGATCCCGCAAGTGTCTAAGAGTTGTAATAGAGATTACAATTGGTAAAATGGTTACCGGTCTAAATAGCTTCGCCACGTGATTCGCGGTAAACCCCTCACGGTGCGAGGTCAAATAAGATTCTTGGCCCTTGTTACAAATAAATTGTTTTTGTTTAAAACTATGGGTACTTATTTTAACAAGGATTTCCAAACTAACTAAAACTACTTTGCTATTTTAGATGGCGTCTTCAAGCAACACCAACACCACCAACCATTTTTCGCTTAGAGTTTTCCTTGAAAAGGAGAAACTCATTGGTAACAACTTCTTGGATTGGTTTAGGCAACTTAAACTTGTCCTACGGCAAGAAGGGAAGATGGTTACCATAGAGGTGGCCCTACCCGAGGCTCCTGCTGCCAATTGCACTCGGGCTGTCCGAGACGCTTATGAGAAGCGTGTCAAGGATACCGAGGACATTACTTGCCTCATCCTAAGTACTATGGTCCCCGAGCTCCAAAAGCAAATGGATCATTTGAGTGTTTTTGACTTGATCACTCAGCTTAAGGAAATGTTCCAGCAGCAAGCGAGACAAGAGAGGTTCGAGTGTCTTAAGACGATACTTGGTAGCAAGATGCCCGATTGCGGGAATGTGAGTGCTCACGTGTTGCGCATGAAAGCAATCGTGGAGCGCATGGAACAGCTCGGATTTACCATAGGGAGGGTGCTAGTTGTGGATTTCATCCTTTGGTCCCTGCCCACCGCGTATGATCAATTCGTTATGAGTTATCATATGCATAGTATGGATAAGTCCATTATGGAGCTTCATGGTATGCTTTAGACAACGGAGTCTAGTGTAACACCTTCAAACCTGGGCTAGGAGATTAGCGGGTTTGTGGTACGTGTTTAAATGTTTTAAGTGTTTTTTTAACTTGATTTAATGGCTAATTGAATTAGTTTCTATTATGTGTTAATAATAATATATATAATTGTATGAATGTATGCATGTATTTACGTATGGATACGTGTAATTAGATAAGGATTTTAAGAGGTGGGTTTTCCACCTCATGCTCGTTGTGAGTGTGTGTGTTAACTAAGGAAGAAAGCATGCAATTATCTGATCATTTATTCTAAAAACAAGAAAGTGTAGTGTGTGTTTGGTGTGTGTTCTCTGCCAAAGAAGAAGAAGAAAAAAAGTAAACTTAAAATCTTTGAAGATTTGTTTGAGTGTTTGTTATTACAAAACAAAGAATGGTATATGTTTATTATTGATTATTATTAAGATTATTGAAGTTTTGATATGTGTTTGATGAGTTTAGCATGTATAAATGGAAACACCATTAATGGTGAAAGTTGATAAACTTAAGAAATGGGTTTTGTCATATGATGATGTTTAAATAACTTTGATGTGTTCTTGATGATTCTTGACATGTTATGTGAGGTTTGTATGTGTTTAAAAGTATTTTTATGATGATTGAAGATGTTTAAAGTTGTATGTATGTATAAGTTTGTTGTCTGGAAGTTTTAGATGAAGAAGATGATGATTTTCAGGGCTCATCCGACTTTCGGATGAGTCATGCGACTTTTAGTATGTTTCATTCGACTTTTTGCATCATCCGACTTTTTATGTTGTAAATCACATGGCGTCACGACGCGTCCATTTAATTAACGCGACGCGTCCGAGGATTTTGTGTGTGATGCGACTTTCTTTGCCTTGATCCGAATGTCGCATGAAACCCCTTTGATCCGAATGTCGCATGAAACCCCTTTGATCCGAATGTCGCATGAAACCCCTTTGATCCGATTGTCACATGAAACTCTTTGGGCCGACAGTCGCATGGGACCTTTGGTCCGACTGTCGCATGAGGAGATCAACGCGACACGTTGATGTATTTGACGCGACGCGTCCAGTGTATTTTCAGATGGAAGCTTTTGTTTGACGAATCTTTTGGATTGATTATTGTATGTGTATATTATATGTAAATCTAACTTGTGGTAAATGAGTATGCTTGATATACTATATGAGAAGATATATTTATGAATCGAGGACTGATTTTTGGGTTGTTGTATTCTCAGGAACTTTAAAGACTCAGTAATATTAGACCACTGAGCAACGTAACTGAAATTAGAGGTGAGTAGATGTTAAACATGGATGGTAAAGATTGCAGTTAATATTATGGATGTAAAGCATGATTGTGGATTAAGCTTGAACTGCTGATTGTGATATTGAATGTTGTTAATTGCTGCATGAATATTTGGTCGATACGCGCTCTTAGGATGATTTTGAGTTGTGTTTGAGAAGTCAGCTATACGTAGACTTGGGCTGGGCTTGTCTAACTGGTTGGTTGAACAGTAGTAGCCTTTCTGTTGCATTTGTTGCTCAGAGGGGAGTTTACCGTGCCAAGCTAGTGGAAAGCTATCGGTAAACCTTTGCTTTGGCCGGCATTGGTTGTAGGTTCTGCGCCGAACCGCCGTTCTCTGGATATGTGATTACATGATTGATGATTGATTGTGAATGTTTGCATTTGATGCTTTAGCCTCTACTCACTTAGCTTTGTGCTAATTCCCCTCAGTTGATGTTTTGTAGGTTCGTGTTTGAGTTGAAGAAGGAAGAGTTGACCATTACTCTGATACTTATTTTGAAAAAGCGAAGAGCCAGTTTTATTTTGTAACACCAAACTATTGTTGTGGTTGACTTTTGAACAAATGTATGTATATTTGTAAATATTGGTTTTATGTAATCAAGTTAGTTTTTATTAGATTCCGTAGTGCGTTTAAAAAAATGGCTTGTGATTTTCTGGTGTTACATCTAGCATGACCAAAAACAAGCCCGCCGTTCCAAATCCCGTTCTTGCTATAAGGGAGGGACGAATCTAGAAGAAGAAGAGATCCGCTTATACCCCTAAGGGTAAGGGGAAGGGGAAGATTGGCGCTGCCAAGTCTAGCCTCGCTTTAGAGGGTAAAGGCAAGGGGAAGATGGTTCCCCAAGATAAAACTCCGAATGAAGCGGAATGCTTCTTCTGCGGGAAGAAGGGCCATAGGCGCCGTAACTGCCCGGGGTACCTAGAAGGTCTTAAGAAGCTCAAGGGGTTGATCATCGGATGAACTTCTGATTCAGGTACGTACATGATTGAACTCCATCATACTTCTACATCTGGTAGTTGGGTATTAGATACCGGCTGTGGCACTCACGTTTGTAATATTGTGCAGGTGCTAAGCACAAGTAGAAGGATGGAGAATGGCGAGCTTGACGTGATAATGGGAAACAAGAAGATTGTCCCGGTCAAGGCTCGAGGAGATGTTGAATTATCTTTTAATTCCGGTTTTTCCATATTAAATTAAACGTATGCTATTCGCCGCTTGTGGCGCGAAACATTATTTCTTTTCATGCATTACACGACAATGGTTTTGGTTTTTCATTTGACAATGGAGTTATTGTTTGTTTTAAAAATAATATTTTTTATTTTAAAGCTTATCCTTGTCATGGTATTTATGAAGTAGATGCGTAAGTTAGTGATAATCGTTCAATCATGAATATTGATTCAACGTCTAAAAATGGTTTAGACAAATTGTCTTTGTGGCATGGTCAACTTGGCCATATAAAAAAGACTCGTATCGCCAACCTCCAAGCGGATGGGATCTTGGAATCATTTGACCACGAGTCAAATGAAGTATGCGAATCTTGTTTATTAGGCAAGATGACTAAAGCACCCTTTTCCGGCATGAATGAGAGGGGAAAAGACTTATTGGACATCATACATTCTGATGTGTGTGGTCCATTTAAGCACATCATAAGAGATAATTCTAGATACTTCGTTAACTTTATAGATGATTATAGTAGGTATGGGTACGTCTACTTGGTTAGACAAAAGTCCGAGACCTTTGAGGTCTTTAAGACTTTCCAAAACGAAGTAGAGAATCAATTGGGAAAGAAGATTAAGATACTTAGATCCGATAGGGGTGGTGAGTATCTTAGTCAGGAGTTTCGTGATCATCTCAAGGGTTGTGGTATTGTCTCACAACTTACACCACCTAGGACGCCACAATTAAATGGTGTCGCCGAGAGGAAGAACCAAACATTGTTAGATTTGGTTCGGTTTATGATGAGTCACACCCAAGTGGCTATAAGCCTTTGGGGTTATGCTCTTGAAACGGCAACAAGAATCCTTAATCTCGTTCCAACAAAGAAGGTCGAGAAAACACCTTTCGAGATTTGGCATGGGAAACCTCCCGTTCTTGGCTATCTAAAGGTTTGGGGTTGTCAAGCCTACGTACCACGTGAGGTAGATGACAAGTTAGAGCCCCGATCCGGAAAGTGTTATTTCATCGGATATCTAGCTGCGGTTATTGGATATGTATTCTATAAACCTTCCGAGAACAAAGTATTTGTGGCTCGGAGGGCGGTCTTTTTAGAAAGAGAATTAATATCCAATCAGCAAGGCGGGACTAAGATTGATCTTGAAGAAGTTCAAGAATCAACGGATGAAAGACCTGACGTTGGCACTAGCCAACAACCTAGTAAGGTAGAGTCTGAGCAGGACAATGCGAAGACTAACGTGCATCCGTTACCTCCCCGTAGATCCGGTAGAACTCTCCATGAGCCAGAGAGATATGGGTTTCTCATATCTGAGGGCGAGGAGTTATTGGTGGATCTTAATGAGCCCACCAACTACCGGGAACTGGTAGCGGGCCATGAGTCTGCTAAGTGGAAGGAGGCAATGGATAACGAGATGCAATCCACGGAGGATAACCAGGTTTGGGAACTGGTTGATCCTACACCCGGTAACCAATAGGGTGTAAGTGGGTCTTCAAGAAGAAGACTGAATGGATGGAGAGGTCAACACTTTTAAAGCCCGACTGGTGGCTAAAGGCTTCACCCAGACACATGGTGTCGATTATGATGAAACTTTTTCCCCAGTGGCCATGTTGAAATCTATTAGAATACTTTTGGCAATCGCCGCATTTCATGATTATGAAATATGGCAAATGGATGTCAAAACCGCCTTCCTTAATGGGAAGCCTGAGGGTTTTGTACATCTGAAGCATCCTCATAGAGTGTGCAGACTAAAGAAGTCCATTTATGGACTTAAACAAGCATCTCCTAGTTGGAATCTATGCTTTGATGAGAAAATCAAAGAGTTTGGTTTTTCGAAGAGTGTAGACGAGCCATGTGTATACGTTAGGGCTAGTGGGAGCGCCGTTGTTTTCTTAGTCTTATATGTGGATGATATCCTACTCATTGCTAAAGATATTCCAACCTTGCAAAGTGTTAAAACTTGGCTTGGAAAATGCTTTTCAATGAAAGAGTTAGGAGAAGCGGCATACATTCTGGGTATCAAGATCTATAGAGATAGATCTAGAAAACTTCTCGGGTTGAGTCAAAGTACATACATTGACAAAGTCTTGAAATGGTTCAAGATGGAGGACTCCAAGAAAGGAAATCTTCCTATGTCGCATGGAGTGATATTGAGTAAGACTCAATGTCCTAGTTCTCAAGAGGAACTAGAAGTAATGAAGCGAGTACCATATGCTTCGGCCGTGGGCTCGATCATGTACGTCATGTTATGTACTCGTCCTGATGTGTCATGCGCTTTGAGCTTGACTAGTAGATATTAGGGAAACCCGGGGCAAGCCCATTGGGTTGCGGTAAAGAACATTCTTAAGTATCTTAGTAGGAATAAAGAGATGTTCTTGATCTTTGGTGGTGAGGAAGAGCTCAAAGTAAAGGGTTACTCTGATGCTAGCTTCCAAACTGATAGGGATGACTGCCGATCACAATCGGGCTTTGTGGGGCTATTACTTGGAGAAGTTCAAAGCAAGACACAGTAGCTGATTCTACTATCGAGTCAGAATATATTGCGGCAAGTTAAGCTGCTAAAGAAGCTATGTGGATAAGGAAATTCATCCGAGACCTTGGAGTGGTTCCTAGCATATCCGACCCTATTGAGATCTTTTGTGACAATGAGGGTGCAGTAGCCTTAGCGAAGGAACCGAGAGCTCACAAGAGAACGAGGCGTATACCTCGTAAGTACCACTTGATTAGAGAGATGATTGAAAGTGGTGAAGTTGCCATTAGTAGAGTAACCTCGGAAGGCAATTTGGCCTATCCGTTTACTAAACCATTGTCACAAGCTTCTCATGATTCTCACACTATGGCAATAGGTGTTAGATTTGCTTATGACTTGGTTTAGATTTAGTTTTAATTTATGTTTTGACCATTATGTATTTGGGAACATTAAGCAGTAATGTCACTAATGTTTGTTTCGATTTATATAGTAGAGATCTATATATACGCGTGTTGCGGTTACTTACATTTAGTCTTTATTGTGTTCTATCTTTGCATGTTTAATTTCTTCCCTAGATTGTTTTACAATCTTTAAATCTCCACAATCGGTCATACTTTTTGGGAAGGAAGTATGAATTAAGATTGAGGTAAAGAATTGGTTTTGATAAAACGTGATTCTTGCCTATACTTGAAAGGGGTTTCAAGTGATTGGAGGACCCGCACCCGAGTTTACTTCATGTTTTAGTCACAAGTAACTCGGGATGGTAATAACATTTCATCCTTAAACTAGAGATACATGTGGTCTCAAAGCATAGGTCTGCTTTGCTTTGATCATTTTCTAACGCGGTCCGTAACTGGTCGTTATAAGGGAGATGATTGGGTAGAGTATTATCTATGTGGCGGGACTATTTAGTCGAAAGGTATTTGTTCCTCTATGTATAGAGAGAATATCCATGGGCCCCTCGATGATTGAGTGCTGACGTTCATATGCATGGCCGTGCTTAACTTATATTGATGATGGATCAATGTTGACTTGATTTGTTGGTCACCACTAATCTAGAATCGAGAAACATAATTGTGAACGATCTAAAGATTGACTATATTCCATGCCTTGTGTTCCCATTGGATATCGCGAACAAAGGGATGTACATGTTCATTTATCTTTAGGACAATCATTTTATGATTGGGGATCTTGTCAAGGGTGGTATACCCTATACTAACTTGGGAGCATAGATGTCTTGCTAGGGGCCGCTCTATGTTTGTATTATTTTTCGTAGTCGTGTCACGTGCAAGTGGGAGTCTGTTGGAATATGCCCGCTGATACGAACGAGTTAATGGCACTATTGATGAGGTATAGGCCAATTGGGTCACACACCAAGTATTGATTCCAGCAACACGATCAAGCAAAAGAGAGGAAAAGGACAAAATGGGTTTTGGAAGGATGGTACACGGGCCGTGTTCATGAAAACGGGCCGTGTCCAGTCCAACATACACGAGGCGTATTGGCCCAGTTCAAGGTCGTGTAGTTTGGGCCTACACGGGCCATGTAGATGAACACGGGCCGTGTTGTGCCTGTTAGACACGGGCCGTATTATCCCAATTGGGGCCGTGGACATTGGGTCTACACGGCCGTGTTGACCAACACGGGCCGTGTACGTCCGCTGTAACAGCAGAATTAACAGCCTTAAACAAAGGGACAACGAATTCTCTGCTCTAGTAGAGACTTTTGGCTTGTTCTTTGGCTCTTGGTTGATACAAGATATTCTCTCTTTTGTTCATCTCGTTCTTGGTGACTTTGGAGCACAAGAAGCAAGAAACACATACACTTGATTGTTGTTTTGGTGATTGCACATCAACTTGCTAGCACTTGGGAATCAAACAAGCTTGGGGTGGACTTCATTGGAGGAGTTCTTTGTTGGATTCTAAGTTACTTGACAAGGGAGGTTGGTTTGTGTTTTGCACTATTGAGGTATAATCATTTCTTCTTGTCTTGTTCATATTAGTTGCAATTTCATTGTTAGATTTTGGTCCATGGGAATGTATTCGTTTGTTTGGCTTTGATTTTTGTTATACATATTGCTTCCATTGCTACTTGTTTTTGCCAAACGAATACCTTCAGATACATCCACTGGCTTAAAGGTGGCAACATCCAATTGCTCCCCCTCAACATGAGGAAGGGTAATAGGAGTTGAGGTCAGAGGTGCGGATTGCACTCCCTCAAAGTTCTCATAATGAGTCACTTCTGGTGACCTTGTATGTATGGGGCTACGAATTGGAGTAGGACTAGTGACCACATGAGGCTCACTAGAGCTTGGCTGTTGAATTGGTGTATGGACCAGAGAGGAGGATGGGCTATCAAAGGTTAGGACTACCATTTGAATATCCTCCGAGGTGGAATCAGAACTGTCCTTACCTTGGGACATGATGTGCCTACTCCTGTCAATGAGCTCAAGAAGTTGCTCAGAAATTTCTTGTTCTTGGGCATCACCATCACCACCTAGAGGACTTAATACCATTGGACTGATAGGAGTGAATTCACCAGCATCATCATCTTCATTATTATTGCCAGTGTGACTTTCCTCGGCATCATCACCATCATTATCATCATTATTCTCATCATCATCATCACCAGCATTGGCATTATCATTTGCAACATCAATCAGTTCTTGCATTTGGGCAGTGATTGGAGGACCTCTGTTTGCCTTAATAAAGTGGAATACCTTTTCACCCATGGCAGGGACAGGAATATGCTCTTGATGGTCAGTTAAGCCCACATAATCATTTTCTCCAATCTCCCTCATAGCTATCAGGCTTAAGAATCGAATGTAGGGCACCTGAGACCTTGATGATTTCTTGTTTGTGCTTTGAGTGATCTTATCAACAAGATCAGAAAATATAACTTGAGCAAAGTCTATGTTTACCCCAAAGACTAGTGCATAGAGCACGAGAAGCTCAGTTTGATTGATGAGATGGTGGCTTCCAGATTTTGGACCAAAACAACGTATGACCACGTCGGCCAAATACTTCCACGGATGAGAAAGAGTAGAGACCTTTACTTGACTATGCACTACAGGTTCATTGTAGCATATGGTTTGCATAATGGTTTAAACTTTTGCTTTGGAGGGAAAAGCTGTGTAAGGTGGGAAGTGAGGAATACCAGTGGCTTCGCGAAGTGTTTCTTTGGTGATTTGGAGATGGTAGTTTCCTTGGGCTAGGGTGCAGTGGATAGTGTTGTCGTTTAGATTGTAGGTTGCGAGTACCATAGCTCACCAATAATTGTGGGGTATATGTAGTGTGGATCAGCGGTGAGACTAACGAACAAAGGATGAGCCTGAAGAAACTGAACAATTGGCTCATAACCTTGGTTTTCTTGTGAGGCAGGGATGGTGGTGCAAAGTAGAATGTTGTTTGGAGTTATATTCATTGGTTGGTTGGGTGCAACATTCTAACCAGGGTTGACAGCAGGGTCTGGAATATAGGTGGCCATTTGGTAGGGATGATGAACAATATAGAGAGAGATAAGTTAGGGTAGTTCTTTGTAGAGAGAGAGAGAGAGGGAATTTAGAAAGTTTGAACAGGTAAAGGCGAATGAGAGAGGAAGTGGGATATTTATGAAGGTTAGTTAACAGAGATCGTTAGATACTGACAAAAATCTAACGGAAAACAAATTAATTAGCTATTAAATGAAATCTGACAAACGGAGTAAATAACTAGGGTTAAAAAGCATTAAATGAATGTAAAAAGTGGAAATTTACTAAGTGTTGAACCATCAGCTGATCATAGAAATGTATCAGCTGAGGGGCATCAGCTGATAAGAAACTATCAGCTGATAGTGAAAATTTGGAGTATCAGCTGAGGAAAGTACTTAGTTGAGCATTTCCTTCTTATCTTAGGGTGATCTGCTGATTAAGTTTGATCAGTTGATAGGTATCAGCTGAGCACATTTACTCAGTTCACACAGATTAAGTAAGACTTAGAGATGCTTAAATAAGTAACTCATGATTTTCAACACTTATAAATTAAAACAAACTAAATTATCACTATTCTAAACTAAAAATTAAGCATACCTAGTTTGGATATTAGGAAGTTGAACCTTGCTTCATCTAATGGCTTTGTGAATAAGTCTGCAAGTTGTAAATCAGTGTTGATGTAGTACAAAGTTACCTTCTTCTTTTGCACATTATCTTTGAGAAAATGATGTCTGATTTCAATATGCTTTGTCTTTGAATGCATGACTGGATTATTTGAGATGGAGATTGCACTTGTATTGTCACATAGAATTGGGGTGTCTTCAAGCTTCATATCATAATCAAGTAGTTGATTTTGTAACCACAAAATTTGAGCACAACAGCTTCCTGCAGCAATGTATTCTGCCTCTGCAGTGGATGTTGACACTGAATTCTGTTTCTTACTAGACCAACTAATCAATCTTCCTCCTACAAGTTGACAACCACCTGAAGTACTCTTTCTGTCTAATGTACATCCTGCAAAAATCAGAATCAGAATATCCAACTAACTCAAAATCTGAGTCTTTGGGGTACCAAAGACCAAGATTAGGAGTTCCTTTCAGATATCTGAATATTCTCTTAACATCAGCAAGATGTGATTCCTTAGGATCTGCTTGATATCTTGCACAGAGACATGTTGAAAACATTATATCTGGTCTACTTAAAGTGAGTTATAAAAGTGACCCAATCATTCCTCTATAAGTAGTAATGTTCACTGATTTGCCATTAGTGTCCTTTCCTAACTTGATATAGAAGTAGACATAGGTGTTTTCATTGAAGAATAGTTTTCAAAATCAAACTTCTTGAGTAAATCTTTGACATACTTTGTTTGATGAATGAAAATACCATCAACCTCTTGTTTAATTTGCAAACCAAGAAAATAGTTTGACTCACCCATCATGCTCATCTGATAATTATCAGACATGAGTTTAGAAAACTTTTTGCATAGTTCCAAATTAGTAGACCCAAATATTATATCATCTACATATATCTGCACAAGTATCACATCACCTTTGTACTTCCTTATAAATAAAGTGCTATCAATGCATCCTCTTGTAAAACCTTTGTTAAGGAGAAAATAAGAGAGGGTATCATACTAGGCTCTTGGAGCTTTCTTAAGACCATATAAAGCTTTGTTTAGAAAGTAAACATGATCAGGTAAGCTTGACTTCTCAAAACCAGGAGGTTGTTTTACATACACCTCTTCTTTCAGATCTCCATTCAGAAATGCACTCTTCACATCCATTTGGAACACTTTGAAGTTCTTGAAGGCAGCATAGGCTAGGAACAATCTAATAGCTTCCAATCTTGCAACATAGGCAAAGTTTTCATCAAAATCAATACCTTCCTCTTGACAATACCCTTGTGCCACTAGCCTTGCTTTGTTTCTTATGATTTGCCCATTTTCATCTAGCTAATTTCTGAACACCCACTATGTTCCAATGATGGATTTATCCTTTGGTTTGGGTACCAAAGTCCATACATTATTTCTTTTGAATTCTGCTAGTTCCTCTTACATGGCAGACACACAGTAGGAATCATTGAGAGCTTCATCAACCTTCTTTGGTTCAATCATTGAGACAAATCTAGAATACAAACAGATGTTGCAAGCTTTTGACCTTGTTCTAACTGGGTCATCTATATTTCCTATCACCAAATTATGAGGATGGTGCTTGAGGTCTTTGAAGGCTTTTTGGATTGCTTGGGAATTGGGATTCATTTAGATTTGAGGAGGAGAAGTTATATCTTGACTATCAGCAGTAGAAGTGAGTTCATTTTGAGTGGCTTATATAACTTCATGGTTGCAATCTGTGCTTATCTCTACTGAAGAGGGAATGTGTGATATGGAATTAGAGTCCAAGATGTTGAGTCAGTTTCCACATGATTCAGTAGATGTATAGGATTTGATGAGGATGGTCGTACATGGTTAAAGATTTGGATAGGAACAGGTTCATCTACATCATGAGCAGCTGGAGGAGAGGGATCTACTTGCTCTGGAGTGTCTTTTCCAGTTTGCATGAGATCATTAAATTCTTCACATGAAACATGATTAGAAGAACAAGAAGCAACAAAGTCATTTTCATTGAAACTTACATTGACGGATTCTTCTATGACTTTGGTTCTGAGGTTGTATACTCTATATGCTTTAGAAATCACTGAGTAACCTACAAACACTCCTTCATCAGCTTTAGGAGCAAACTTCTGCAATTGATCCTTTTGATTGAGTATGAAACACTGACACCTAAAAATATGCAGAAAGCTGATGTTTGGCTTCCTTCCCTTGAGCACTTCATATGGAATTTTGTTGTGCCTCTTGATAATAAGGGACCTGTTCTGTGTGAAACATGCACAACTTACAGCCTCAGCCGAGAAATTAAAGGATAACCCACTTTCACACAACATGGTTCTCGCAGCTTCAATCAATGTTCTATTTCTTCTTTCAGCTACTCCATTTTGTTGTGGGGTTCTTGGAGCAGAGAAGTTTTGAGATATCCCTTTCTCATCACAGAAGGATTACAGAGTTTGATTTCTGAATTCAGTTCCATGATCACTTCTAAGACTTCTCACCAGATTGCCATTCAACACTTCCATCTTTTTGGTAAAGCAAATAATTTCTTCATCAGCCTCACTCTTTGCTTTAAGAAAGAAACCCAAGTGTATCTTGAGAATTCATCAACTAATACAAGAGTATACTTACTTCCACCAATACTAGTTGTTGCAACAGGACCAAAGAGATCCATGTGTAACATATAGAAAGGTTCTGTAATTGAGAAGGCCTGCTTGGATGGAAATGATGTCTTATGTTGCTTTCCCTTCTCACAAGCAGTGCAAGGTTTAGGCTTAAGATAAGTTAGAAAAGGTAGTCCTGACACTAGTTCACCCTTGCTCAACTTGTTGATATTTTTGAAATTAAGGTGGGAAAGCCTCTTGTGCCACAGCCAATTTGTATCCTCATTATTCTTGGAGTACAAACATGTCTCCTTTGAAGGGTCACCAGAGGACAAGTCAAGTGTATACACATCCTTGGTTCTCTTGGCACTGAACACTGTATTACCTTCTTTATTTATTATGGAGCCTCCTGTCTTTGTGAAGTGGACTTCATTATCTCCATCACACATTTGACTTATGCTTATGAGATTGTATTTCAGCCCTTTGACATATGAAACTTTGGACAGTTTGAGGTTCCCATTATGAAGTTCACCATAGCCTTTTGTTTGCCCATGGTTGTTGTCACCAAAGGTCACCCTTAGACCTTTCTCCTTCTTGTAGTTACTGAGCAAAGCCTTGTTACCTGTCATGGTTCTTGAACATCCACTATCAAGAACCAAGAACCAACACCCTGATACATAGAATGAAAGAAGAGTTAGTGACACAAGTAGGAATCCACTACTTAGTAGATCCCTGTGGAAAGCACCTAGCTTTCCACTTCATCTCAGGTTTCTTATGTATGAGAGGAATGATATGTTATCGTTACAAGTCCGCTGTCTTGAATTCCCTTTAAAGAACATTCAAATGCCTTATACTTTTTGCTTTCACATTTATAACATTTTTGGGATTTAGTGGCCTTGGAGCATTGAACAACATTGTTTGAATGCCTATGAGTTTTCTTATCAGTCATCATTTGACTAACTTGACCATTCAGCTTATGAAGCTTATCCTATAAATTTCTTAGGTCTTTATTTACAGGCACCTTAGATTGATCTTTGTTTTTAGAAAGTTTTTGACCAATCTTTGGAGTGGTAGAAATGGGAACAATGTGAACATCATTCTTTTTACTCATAGTTTCTTCTATTGAAAGAGAGTTGATTATTTCTAGATCAACTGATTGTTTAGAAGATGATCTATGATCAGCTGACAGGTTATCAGTTGAGCACTTATCATCTACTAACCTATCAGTTGATGGAGTAGTATTAGCTAATGATTCTTCAGTTTGTGAAATACTAAGATTTAAGTTATCTGTTTTCAAGGTTTGATAACATAATGTCTCTGAGTTTTCAACCAATGATTCCTTTCCTTTACTCACATCCTTTGACTTTATATTATTAGGATTTTACATTCTGAAATCTTACTAGAGGATGATTCAACAGAAGGAATAATTGATTCTTTTGAGTGGGAACTTTTGCTTCTAACAAACTTATTTGTGAACACATTTTTACCTTTAACAATTTTGGGAAAAGTCTGTGGCAAAATGTCAGCTTTGTCTAAGATATTAAGGTTCTTATTAGAATCAACATAGTTAGCAGCCTTAGAGTAATTTCCACCAATAATAGCTTGAACTTGTTTGGGTATCTGCTCCATGATACACTGAGTGGTCTTTTCTGCAGATACACACCACGACTTTACTACTTTTTGGAGGTCATTAAACTTTTTGGTTGCTTCACTAGTTTCTTTTACTAAGATCTCATTAAGTATCTTTTGATTAGCTAGTTCCTCATTTAAGATTGTTATTTGCTTAAGTTCCTCATCCTTAAGAATTAATTTTTCCTTTAGTGATTGTACTTCTAGTTTTAGCTTCTTCTCTCTTTGAATAGCAGACTAGAAATCAATACACAAGTAATCAAACATAGCATTCTTTTCATTATCATCATAGTTAATAAATTTTCCAACCTGATACATAGAAGAAAGATCCCAGTTGGTAGTTGAACAAGCTTTTGCAGCCTTTTTCATGTCTTCATCAAAGGAACTACCATCATTGTTGTTGGCCATCATGCAGAACTGAGCAGAGATCACCTCATCTTCATCTGAGGAGAGATCTTCTTCTGCCCAATCTTCTTCTTCAGCAACAAGAGCTTGGCTCTGGGCTTTCTTCTTCTTCTTCTCGTCAAGAACGGCAGCAAGAAGTTTCTTATACTTGGCTTCATAATCAATTTTGCCCTCCTGCTTTTGCACAGATGAAGAACCAGTGTTATATTTGGACTTACAGTCACTGGCTATGTGGCCAATCTTTCCACACTTATAACACTCTGCTATGGAGACATCAAATGTAGATTTGGACTTGACAAACTTTGATGGCCTCTTGCTGAACTTCTTGACACCCTTTCCCTTTGTTGAAAGGTCTAAACTTCTTTACCAGCATTGCTACACCTTCAACCGGCTCCTCCAAGTTACTCTCATCACAACCATTCTCCTCATTACTTTCTCCAGCACTCTCCCCTTCATCTTCTTCTTCATCTTCTTCTTCATCAGAACCAGAATCAATAGCTGCAAAGCTTCCTATCTTTGTATCTCTTGATACAAGGGCAGTTGGTGCAGCTTTCATGACCTCCTTCATCTCTTTGGATGACAACTTCCTTTGTTTGACTGATTGCTCATGGTTTAGTAAGTTACCATAGAGAGCAACCAGAGACATTTCCTTAATCTTCTCACTATGTCTTAGAACAGTGACAAAGTGATCCCATGTTTCAGGGAGGGAGTCTAGAAACTTGTTCACCAAAACAAAGTTGCTCTTGGTTATGTCTGCCCTTTTCAAGTCATTAACTAGGCAGTTGAACCTGGTGTATGTCTGTGTAAGACTCTTACCTTTCTGAGCAAAGAAGAATTCATACTCTCTATTGAGGAGGAGCTTCTTGTTCTCCTTCACCTTTTCACTCCCTTCATATTCAACTGTGAGTGTATCTAACATCTATTTAGCAGAAGTACAGCTAAACACTTGATGATAGATCTCATTGGGTAGTGTGGAGACACGAGCTGATCTAGCCTTAACATCTAGGCTAACCAACCTCTTATCTTCATCTGTCCACAGATGCATGGGTTTGGTTATGATTCTTTCTGTTATAGACGTTTGACCTTCAGATTCTGATGGAATGGATAACACTGATGTTGGAACATAAGGACCATTAGTGACTATTTCAAGCATTTGGATATCAAGGGTAGATAAGAAAAGATGTTCTCTACTTTTCCACATGGAGAAATTTTCTGCAACAAACATGGGACATCTTGTTAAGGACCCAGTGTTTGAGATATTCATGTTGTTTGCTGATGAGGCCATTTTGAGATGGGTAGAAGCAGTTGTAGAGTAAGCAAAACAGATCTAGATATTGATTATCTAACCTGCTCTGATACCAGTTGTTAGTCCCAGATTGAGTATACATCAACAAATGTTTGTAGAAGGAGGGGTTGAATACAAACTTTAGCTTTTTGAAAATTAAAAGACACACCGATATACTTTTATATAATTCTTATTGATATTGAATCAAGAATTACATGTACTAGAAGCGGAAATTCTAAGTACAATAAAAGGTGGCAAACTATTTGTCTAACACATAGACAAGCTAATTCTAAAACAACTAATGTATATAGAGTGTTCAACATATGAACAAGTTTGATTCTACACAATGCTTAAACTCTACGAATTTCTCAACTGATGAGATTTTCTTTCTGTGGAGTAGAGACTTCACTGTGTTGTATTTTGCATGTCTACCATGCATGGGTATATATAGAAATCTTGGTGAATCTGGTTGCATGAAGGTAGGAGACAAAGAGGATGTGGAAATATAATATTTTAATTGTAAAGGTAGTGGGTGAAAAGTAAATTTACTTTAATCAATGGTTTGATAAAAGTAATTGTACTTTTCTGCAAAAGTACAACCCACTCACAATATAAAATATTAAAACCCACATCTACTGTCGTGTAGAAGTTTCTTCCCCTTTCCGTGCTTGTACTTTAATCAACACCATGCTTCTATTTGATTTGACTTTACCAAGTGTGGGATTGCCAGCCATACTTAGTTGTTGAACAAATCTTCAAGATCTTCCTCTGTTTGAGGTATCATTATCCTTTTCCGGAGGATAAGATCAAACCTTTTTGTCTCATACTTGATCCAAAAAGTGCATTTTACTTTTACAAACAAAAATCTAAGGCAAAATAGAACAACACATGTTTTGCCTTTTACATATGACTTACAATCTGAAAAGATAGTGCAGATTTGACATTTTGCACGACTCAGCTAACAGATTGTACTAGGAACTCTGAATTTCACTACTCAGTTGACAAAACGTATCAGTTGATCACTTTTTGCTAAGACTCAGTTGATACATATTGCTCAGCTGATCATATAGATGCTCAGTTGATCAATAGTAAGCTTAGGAAGGCATAAGCTCATGTATTTATATGATCAGTTGATCAAGAATGCTCAGCTGATCATCCAAATACATCAGTTTATGTGGAAAGATGACTTGTGTAAAGGAAGACTTACTTAGCCGATGGTCTGGGCCTCAGCTGATCCATTTGTTCACTCAGCTGATGGAGTAGCTGAGCAAAGTCCTTGCTCAGCTGATGGTGTAGGCACTCAGCTGATCAATTTTCTTCACTCAGATGATGGTTTATTTTCCTCAGCTGATGGTCTTCTTTACTTGTTTTCTTCATCTGATGCTCCTTGGCTGATATCCCTTGGCTGATATATTAAGTAGGATCTGATGCTCAGCTGATGGTTACATACTTAGCATATTTTTACATAATCTGATTCAAACAACACATGTTTGAATTCTTTTCTAAGTCATACTGAATGTAGGGTTTGCTTATCATCAAATTTTATGTTTTAGGATAGGCAGAGTTGATTATTAGGGTGAAGTGATTATCTCCCCAACAATATTTAGTAGCCCCATATAAAAAAACAATCAAGTGCTCAACATTTACAATGACTCTAGTAGTCCATTATACGAATAGGACGACATAATAAGTAACAACGTTCAAGCTTTTATAAAAATATAACGTGCATGATGTACCATAAATATATAAGTATTCAAATAATTAGATAATACATATATAAAATAATTAAATAATAAATTCTTATCGGTTCGGTTTGGTATCGGTTCGGTTATGTGTACAAAACCGAATCGGTTGCTTTATACTTAATCTTCGCTTCATTGTATGCTTTATACAAGACTATCACTTTACACTTGCAACTTATCACTCCAAAGATTGGTTTATTGATAAAGAATCTATAACACATGATTTACAAGAAAACTATTGCAGGTCCCAACATAAAATAGTTAATTAATTGTTCACTAGAAAATGGAATTCATAATAACCGATAGAAATAAGACCCACAAGGGAAAAAAAGAGGAAAAAAAATTCATTTCGCAAATATCTATCTTTATATATGGTTGGCTAACATCAAGGCCTCGCCTAAAAAATTCATACGGGTATAGAGTGTTAGAGCCCCATTTGTAGCAAGTGATATCACTACAAGTTATAACGAAAATAATATTAAGCCGAAAAGAATAACTAGCTTCTAAATCAATCCTAACAAATTGAAAACAATGTCGAACAAGTTAAAAGAATCTGATAATATTATCTCTCAAATCAACCTGAAATTGATATAAAGTCTCTAAAAGCTGATTTGCAACAATATTTATACCATTATCTCCTTGCAATCCATAACTCAATGAAAACTCCATAATCAACTCCTGAAAGTCAATAAAAAATAAGTTTCAAAACTCACGAAAGGAAGGAGATGATGTAAAAGTGAGGAATAAACCTAATATTCTTAAATGAGGTTCAATAAAAGGATTTCACGAAAAGGTTTCAAATTGATCTTCATTTTCATCTAAAACCATAGTATCTTTGTCAACAAGGGTTCCATTAAAGCCCTCCCTAGTCAAGTCGATATCCATATTATAATCAAGTTGCAGATTACTAGATGCTCCGCTTTGCAAATATGTTTCGACATCATCTGTTTGTTCATTCATGTCATAAGAATCTCTAGCCATTGTCTTCATCATAACTTTCCAAGCTTCATCAATAGGATCCGCAACGTAAAACACTTGTTGTGCTTGAAAAGCTAGTATAAAGGGCTAATTATGTGTCTTTAACCCATTAAAGTGTAGAGTAAACCCATTTTCATCTTCTCTTTTCCTCTTACCATTTGAGATCCAATCACAATCGAATAACACTACTTTTTTGTCAATACAATATTCTAACTCAATGATATCATTTAAAATCCCATAGTAAGCAACATCTCCTACTATTGGATTGCTATCTCGAAAAGGTATTTGTTAAGGCCTCGATCATAACTCCACTATTTTGTGTTTTTCTTTTTCTTTCAAGATCTTTTGTGTGGAATCTAAAACCACTTACAATAAATCCCTTGTATGTTTTCACCACCTCAACAGGACCACTTGCCAATGCCCTTAGATCTTCTGTGATTCTTTGATCCCCTCTACTATGTAAGCTTCAACCTAAATAAATAAATGAGATTCGTTAGAGTTATAAAAATACTTCAAGTAAGTTGGAACTTTAAAATGCTAAAAGACTATACCATTTTTTATTGTTACTTACATGGTCTTCAAACCAAGATGCAAATGTTTCACTGTGAATGCGTTGAACCTCATGTTCATGTAATCGTCGATTTTGATCACGAGTTGTCTTAAGATGTTCCCTGTTATGTTAAATGATAATAATAATAGAAGTAGTGGTAATAGTTATAACAATAATAAACGATTATAGTAATAAATAAAATTCATAATTAGTAGTAAGTGACTTATGTTAAGAATTCATCAACTTTGCTACAATTGAACAATACATAAGAATGTGCAATGGTCAAAGTTTCAAGGTCCGGTGTTTTTGTCTCTGCTGCACCAATTGGATGGCCTGGCATGGAGAAGATAGGTAAAACATCCAAACAACCACCATCATCATAATTTCAACTTGTCCTATTATGTCTCAATGTCATTGGATAAATATAAAGAACAAAATGACAAACACTCTTCTGCTAAATATCCCTCGGCAATTGACTCCTCGGGTTTACTCCTATTTCGCACATAAGATTTTAATGTAGACAAATACCTAAGTGATACAAAAAGATAAAAATAAGAACTAATAACAATAAAAATTACAAATAAAAGCTAAAAATATTGTAAAATTTACAAACGCATA
Source organism: Dittrichia graveolens (assembly GCA_038502395.1). Lineage (NCBI taxonomy): Eukaryota > Viridiplantae > Streptophyta > Magnoliopsida > Asterales > Asteraceae > Dittrichia > Dittrichia graveolens. Next base: position 31,794,203 of record JARJIL010000009.1, read on the forward strand.
CCTCTCTATCGGATACAACCAGCGATAATGAACTGGTTTAGCAATTTTGGCCTCCGAAGCAAGAGGAATAGAAAGATGAACCATGACGTCAAAAAGTGACGGTGGAAAAATCCTCTCTAGATCAGAAAGAATTTTTCCGATCTCATTTTCCATTTTAACTAGATCATTAGGTTTAAGAACTTTTGAGCATAGTTGTCTATAGTAAAGACACAATTTCATGAAAGGTGAACGTACATGCTTGGGTAGCACATTTGTCATGGCAAGTGAAAGCAGTTGTTGCATCAAAACATGATTATGATGACTTTTTAGACCAAATTTTTTGGAGGTTTTAGTTGTTCACATCTTGATAGATTAGTTGCATAGCCATGTGGAACTTTCAACTTTTTCTAGACTCTACAAAATATTTCCTTCTCATTTTTATCCAATGAAAAACAAGCACGAGGTAAGTAGAGTTTGTTCCTATCTTGAACTTTAGGATGAAGTTCCAATTATACTATCACAAACATTCTTCTTAATATGCCTCACATTTAAATTGTGGCGAAGTAAATTATCTTTCCAGTAGGGCAACTCAAAGAAAATACTCCTCTTCTTCCGGTTAAACGACAAATCTGGGTTATCTTTTACTAATTTTCCATATCTAAATTCATAACCATTTAGATCATTAAGTAATTTAACCCTGTCAAGCGAGGAGGTGGCCTGCCATGTTTTTCGGTGCCGTCAAAAGACTTCTTATCCTTCCGGAAAGCATGTCCATGTGGCAAATATCGACCATGTCCCATGTAACAATATTTTCTCCCATGCCTTAAGCGTTGTGATTTTGTATGTTTATGACAACAAGGACATGCAAGTTGACCTTTAGTGCTCCATCCCGATAAATTTGCATAAGCAGGGAAGTCACTTATGGTCCATAACAAAGAGGCACCCATTTGGAAGTTACTTTTTGTTGATGCATCATATGTCTCTATTCCAACATCCCATAACTCCTTCAGCTCAGGTTCTAAATAGACATCTATATTATTCCCCAGAGCAAATGGATCCGGTATAAGAAAGGATAGAACTAAATATGGTTGTTTCATACACATCCATGGAGGGAGATTATATGGCAACAACACAACATGCCATGTACTATAGAAACACTCATTGTCCTAAATGGATTAAACCCGTCACTAGCTAAACCAAGTCTAACATTGCGTGATTCCTTAGCAAATTCGGGATAATGGAAATCAAATGTTTTCCAAGATGGGGAATCTGCTGGATGTCTTAGGCAATCATCTTTAGTGCGACTCTCTTCATGCCATCTCATGGAGTCAGCTGTTTTTGATGACATGAATAGCCTCTGCAACCTAGGTTTTATTGGAAACTAACAAAAAAAATTCTGCAACCTTTTTACAACTATGAGGTCGAGTTGACTAATCTTCAAGATCATCTTCACTTGGTTTATACCTTGAGATATGACAAATATCACATTCAGTATTGTTTCCTTTTTCTTTCCGGTATAACATACAATCATTAGGACATGCATCAATTTTCTCATAACTAAGACCCAAATCATTTATAGACTTCTTCATTTCATACATATACTTAGGTACAAAAGCATGTGGGAATGCCTTCCTCAAAAGATCAAGCATCATGGCGAAACCATGGTCATTACATTTGCTTGTACACTTACAATGAAATAGCCTGATTATAAAAGAAAGTACCGAGAACTTCTTACATCCGGGATATAGTTCTCTGTTTGCATCTTCCAATACTTTATAAAACTTTTTTGCTTCTACATTTGGCATATTCGGAGTTTCATCTTCTATATCTAAATCCTCGGCATGTATGTTCTCATCTAAGGTACAAAATGCATCATGCACCGGTCCCTGCATATCATCTAGTGTATCAAGTGTAGGACAAGCGGATGGTAGAGCACTTGAAACTAAAATTTTATAACCTTTAATTAAACCATCACATATTAGATGCATTCTAGCATCCTCTCGATTGACCCATCCTACATTCCTGCATTTAATGCATGGACATACAATCTGACCACTACAACACTCATTAGAAAACATACGATCAAGAAAATTTTCTAACCCTTTTTGATATTCGATAGTCACTCTTGATAAATACATCCAACTATTATCCATCTTTGCCCCTTGATTATTGAAAACACAAAAAAGTTACAACTTACCTACTAAAAGTAGCATTGACAACGTTAACTATAACATGTGCCCTTTTTAGATTTTACTATATGTGATCGTAATCAAAATAATCAATCAAAGTGTTTTGTTTTAACAATATTATTTCTCTTGATAATAAAAAGGACAAACCAACACTGTGCATCAAAGGTATTTTTTGTAAAAAACTATGCTCCAGAGGATAATTGTTTTATGGGTTAGTTAACTTGTAGTATAAAACATGTAATTGAGTCTTTAATTGATCAACTAATAACAAATATCAGTTTTCCTTTCTCCTTCAATATTAATAGTTCACACACCAATTTTAGTTTCAAACCCTTAGTGATTAGTTTTGTATCAAAGTAATTACATAAACAGATCAAATTGGTACGATTACCCAATATAGGTGAGCTGTAAGTGTAAGAACAATTCATCAGCTTGAGTGATCAGAGTTTACAAGATGAACAGAGCGAAATAATAGGGGTAATTAACTTCTTATTCCATACCTCAACACGAGAACACACCTTACTTACTAACTAACTAACTTCCCCTAATTTGATACAATCAGTTAATATACACGTATCACAAATCTCAAATTCATTGTTACCAAATGGCGATAATCAACCTATTTGGAAGAACACTTCATTTTGGTTCATTGTGTTGTGTCTAGGTTCTAATATTGAACCAAAAACAGACCCCAAATTAGAGCATTATAATCAAAACAGTGATGTAATCTTATGCGTAATCTGTGAATCTGTTATTCAAAAAAGAATCAAAAAATAACTAACAAATATGTGATGTAATCTACACACCGAAAGAAGCTAAAAAGTATGCCAGAATCGTTAATTATGAAGCGTATTAACACAGTCTGTGATGTTAAACTAAAATCGGCGGTAGAAATCAATAATAATGGAATTAGAAAGTTAACCAACCTGATTTGGATTTGGGATTGCCTCATGCGATAGTTCGTCGAAGGTGACATGACGGCGACGGAATAAGAGGATGACGACGGTGAAGAGGATGGCGACAGCGACGGCTAAGAGGATGACCACGACAAAGATGATGGCAACGCTGATGTGGATGGCGACTGCGACGGCAACTGCGACGACAACCGTGAGAGTTGAGACAACAACGAAGAGAGTCGAGAGAGCCGAGAGTGCGACACGTGAACTAAGAATGAAATTGAATGGCAAAGGGTGTGGAAATCGGCTGTGGTCCAGGGCCATGAGTGGATGATGATTAACTAGGATTTAAGAATAATTGATTTTTGAAGTATTATTACTTTCAAACTATATATTTGTTATTGACATTTTCCAAATACATAAAGTTAATAATTCAACTTTTTATGGTACCATGCTTATTAATATAATGAGAATATATACTATGTTTATATGGATAAATCTATTAATTTATACAAAGTAATTAAAGATATAAAAAAATGTTGGAAATTAAAAAATTAGATTGAACCGATTCTTTGAATATAAATATTTAATTGTTACATTAAGTACATAACATTTATTAAGACCAATATATCAAATGTCCTATTAAGTTTTATTATATTGAGTCTCTTGTAAATAAGTGTTGAATAAAAACTTAATGTAATAATACTCAAATGTCATGTGTCTTAATAGATTCTATTCTATTATAATACTCTACAAATAGATGTCGTATAAAACATAATATAAAAGGACCCGTACATCAAATATCCTAATATATTCTACAATTTATAAGACCCCGACACATAAGTGTCATGTAAAATATTAAGTATCAGGAACATTATGTGATGTGCCCTATTGACTCTATAATAAGAAGACCCATATAAATATGTGTCCTATAAAACTTAATCTAAAAGGACCCAAACATCATGTATCCTATTATATTCAATAATTATAAGACCTCGACAAAGAAGTGTCATGTAAAACATTAAGTATTAGGATCATTATGTGATGTGTCCTATTAGACTCTATAATAACATGGCACTTATAAATAAGTGTCCTATAAAACTTAATCTAAAAGGACCCAAACATCATGTATCCTAATATATTCTACAATTATAAAACCCTGATTGATAAGTGTCTTGTAAAACATTAAGAATTAAGACCATTATATCATGTGTCCTATTAAACTCTATAATAACAAGCCTATAAGTAAGTGTCATATAAACTTAATCTAATATGACGTAAATATTAAGTGTCCTCTTAAGCTATACCATAACCAGACATATAAAATAAATGGTCGTATTATATATGTTATTTAAACGCGTATTGAAATAGCGTCCTATAAATCCTTTTTTTATTGTAGTGACATACACCCACATATATTTATATCACATATATTTATAATAAATCCATATAACATTAACACATATAACACGTTTCAAAAAACCAACAAACAAAGCTCCACATTCTGAAAATAGCCAAATGTGTCATATTAAGCCTTCGAGTGGCTCTAACTTAGAACCGTAGGCCACTTTGAGTGGATCCCCTTCGAGCCAAGACCACTTCGAGCGGATTCCCCTTCCAGCCAAGACCACTCCGAGAGGATTCCCTTCGAGCTAATACCACTTCAAGCGGATTCCCTTTGAGCCAAGACCACTTCGAGCGGATTCCCCTTCGAGCCAAGACCACTTCGAGCGGATCCCCCATAGACCACTTCGAGCGGATCCCCACATAGACCACTTCGAGAGGATCTCCCAATAGACCACTTCGAATTCGAAGCCTAAAGGATGGGCCCCTCAAATTTATATTTTTTTAATTTTTCATCTTCTTGATCTAGCCGACTTACCCATTCAAAATACCCAGAACCAGAATTTAAAACTTACTAAAAACATTACCAAAACTTATATAAACATCATATATCATGTTAATAATGATCAAGAACATTTTTTTAATCACTTAAATCATCAAATCAAACAAAACCCATTTTATAAGTTTGAGCTTCAAGCTCCATTAATGGTGATTCATATATAAGCTCATAAAACCCAGCAAGAAAGTATATCATGATAATAATAAACATGCTATAACCATATTCTAACCTTGGTATTGAATTAACAATCAACAATATTTGATTTCAACTTTTCAAGTTGTAAGCTTTGAGGTTTTTTCAAAGAGAGGTAAGCAAGTCTACACACACATACACCTTTTCAACTTTGATTCAAAATGAGCACGTGATAACTCAAACTCTCCAATATACACGTACACATATTAACTCAAATAACCAAGCATGAGGTGGAATGTAAACTTATCCATTTTGCCCATACTTACATGCATACGTACATACTATCATGCATACATAAATACATATTTAATTAATTTATAGTAGTAATTAATTAACTAAGCATAGGGTATTAACTTCCAATTTATAATTAAACACGTAATTAATAAATTAAACACACGTAAACACGTATCGCCAAACCGCTAATTACTAGCCCGGGTTTGCGGGCGTTACAAATCTCCCTTCCTTAAGAGGATTCTGTCCTCAGAAACCAATCTCGTTCAAATAACTGAGGGTAACGGTCCTTCATATCATTTTCGGTCTCCCAAGTTAAATTGGAACCCAAACAGTGCTTCAACTTGACTAATACCATAGGAATCTGCTTCTTACGGAGTTTGGTCACTTTATGATCTAGAAGTTCCACAGGTTCTTCTACAAGTCTTTTCTTTGAATCCAGTTTCAATTCATACACCGGGAGAATCTGACTCTCATCCTCAACTTTACATTTTCATAGATAACACACATTCAACATGTCATGAATGCCTGCCAACTCGGATGGAAGATCCAACGTGACTGTCTAGTCATTCACTCTAGCAATAGCAACCTTATCTAAAGTCAACTAAACAATCTCTACATCTGCAAACTACTTCTCACTAGCCTCTAACCAACAAGTCGGGGTACGGTAGCAACAACCGTACAACATTTCATATGGAGGCATCCTGATACTTGAGTGATAAGAATTATTATACGCAAATTCAATCAATGGCAGGTGCGAATCACAAGAGCCACCATATTCAATTACACAGGCACATAACACATCTTCAAGTGTCTGTATGGTTCATTCAGTCTGACCATCAGTCTGGGGATGATAAGCAGTACTTAAGTTAATTCTAGTCCCCAATTCTCTCTGTAAATTCCTCTAGAAGTTAGAAGCGAATTTGGAGTCTCGGTCTGATGCAATAGATAACGCTAGGCCATGTCTCGAAACAATCTCATCAATATAAAGTTGTGCTAGTTTGCCCAAAGATGTTATCTCACATGTAGCTAGAAAATGAGCACTCTTCGTTATACAATTAACAATCACCCATATCATGTCATAATTCTTCTGAGTATGCGGGAGTTTCGTTACAAAATCTATCGTTATGTGTTCCCACTTTCACTCCGTGATCTCCAACTGTTTTAATAATCCGTATGGCTTCTGATGTTCTGCTTTGACTTGTGCACATACATGACAGAATTCTACAAAATGTGCCACATCTGCCTTCATTGTTGGCCATCAATAAAGCACTTTCAAGTCGTTATACATTTTGGTGCTTCGTGGGTGAACGACAGTCTTGACTTGTGGGCTTCTATTAAGATCAACTTCCTCAATTCTCCAAGCATAGGCAATTAAATCCAAGCAAAGGCACTTATACACGAGACTCGTAAGTCTTTAATTCACATGATTTGACAATTAATTCTTCTTTTCTCTTCTCATATTTATGATTTCAAGTTTTCATCCTTCAATGCTTCCAATTGTAAAGGTTTCAATTTATCCAATAGGTCAAATACATTTTCCTTTCATATGATTCAAATATTATAATTAGCTTCCTTGTAACTCTAAACATCCATTACCGCATTAATATCCTTGAGATGATATAAAATCTTGCAATTATTATCTTTGATTGATTCCAACCACTCAATCAGTTACATGTTCAACTCTTTCTGTATATAAACCTACTGCAATCTGTTGTTATCACTTCAAATTTCTCATTTAGTATCGTATAAATAATATTTCCACAGTGTTATCGCATTTACAATAGCTACGTATTGGAAATCGTGGATTTAGATAATTCCTCTTATAAAGACTCAATAGCCCTCCGCTAAATTAGCATAGTGAAATTCCCATCTGACACAACGCATGTATCAGTAGGACTACAACTATTCAACCAATAAGCAGACGAGCCCAGCCCAATTCTACGAGTAGTTGACTTCTCAAACGCAACTTAATATCATCCAAAGAGCGCGTATCGGCCAAATACTCATACAACAAGCAACAGGCAAGAAGCATCAGACAAAATAGTCTAGCTATCACATACACATGCATCACATCAATCATATCAATCATAACCTTTACCATCCATGAGTTAACATCCACTCACCTCTTGTTCTCAAAGGTCGCACTCAAATACCTAATATCACTAAGCCTTGGTATTGCCTGAAAACACAACAACACCGAAATTAGTTTCTAATTCATAAATATATATATATATATATACCCACATATATTTATATCACATATATTTATAATAAACCCATATAACATTAACACATATAACACGTTTCAAAAAATCCACAAACAAAGCTCCACATTCTGAAAAATAGCCAAACGTGTCATATTAAGCCTTCGAGTGGCTCTAACTTGGAACCATAGGCCACTTTGTGCGGATCCCCTTCGAGCCAAGACGACTACGAGCGGATTCCCCTTCGAGCCAAGACCACTTCGAGAGGATACCCTTCGGGCCAAGACCACTTCGAGCGGATTCCCTTCGAGCCAAGATCACTTTGAGCGGATTCCCTTTCGAGCCAAGACCACTTCGAGCGGATCCCCCATAGATCACTTTGAGCAGATCCCCCCATAGGCCACTTCAATCAGATCCCCGCACAGACCACTTCGAGCGGATCCACACATATACTACTTCGAGAGGATCCCCCCATAGACCACTTCGAATTTGAAGCCTAAAGGTTGGGCCCCTCAAATTTATAACTTTTTAATTTTTCATCTACTTCTTCCATGTTCTTGATCCAGACGACTTACCTATTCAAAATACCCATAACCAGAATTTAAAACTTACTAAAAACATTACTAGAACATATATAAACATCATATATCATGTTAATAATCACTAAGAACATTGTTTTTAATCACTTAAATCATCAAATCAAACAAAACCCATTTGATAAGTTTGAGCTTCAAGCTTCATTAATGGTGATTCATATATAAGCTCATAAAACCCAGCAATTAAGTATATAATGATAATCATAAACATGCTATAACCATATTCTAACCTTGTATTGAATTAACAAGCAACAATATTTAATTTCAACTTTTCAAGTTGTAAGCTTTGAGGTTTTTTCAAAGAGAGGTAAGCAACTCTATGTTGGTATATGCCAGCTGACATGCACGAGTTGATAGCACTGCTGATGAGGTATAGGTCTATTGGGTCACACGCCAAGTATTGATTCCGGCAACATGATCATGCAAATAGAGAGAGAAGGCCAAAATGGGTTTTGGTAGGGTGAGGCACGGGAGTGCCTGATCCAACAGGCACTGCCCTACCAGCCTTGGGCTAGACCGTGGTCTGTTGGGCCGGCAAGTCCGTGCCCTATAAGGCACGAGCGTCAGAAGAATCAACAGTCTTAAACACTCATTTTAATGGGATTAAAAGTGTGGTTAATGCCTGTTAATGATGCTACGGTTTTGAGGCCATTTGAACAGATTAGTGACATTAATATGAGGGTGTTCATGCTAATATTCTCTCTAGTTTACATTCTCTTTTGGTGATCAAGCTTTGGTGCACAAGAGAGTGAAATATACATACTTTGGTTGTTGCTTTGGTGTCTAAGACCAACTCACTAGCCTTTGGGAATCAACATACCTTGGGGTGGACTACACTAGAGGAGTTCTTGGTTGGATTCTCGCATCTTGACAAGAAAGAAGTTCTTTATGCTTTTCATTGTGGTTTAACACTTCTTATCTTGTTTATATTTTTTTTAGTTGCAATACTATGCCTAGATTTTGGTCCATGGATGTGTTTGGATTCTTTAAAATTTTGAACAATACTATGCTTTCGCTATCTCTTGAATATGCTAAACAAATACATTCAGTGGTATCAGAGCCATATCTAACATGGCTTTGCACTAACAAGTCAAGAAAAACCATAAAATTTGTAGTTTGTCAAATGGTAGAAGGGAGGCACGGCCGTACCTATGGGGGTACGGGCATGCCTATCGCCGCATGCATTTGGTCTAGGTACACCTCGTGCTCGAGGGCTTACCGTGGGGTACGGCCGTGACTTCTAAGGTCGTTCGTGCCTGGTTTTTGAAAAATTTATTTTTCATAAAATTATAAGAAATTGTTTTCTTGCTATGGTTTTTCGGTTTGACTTTTGTTCACTGGTTTTTGGACTGGTCTTGATATATTTGTTGCCCAATAATATTTTAGTTTTTATATTTATATATTTGTTGTGACTTGGCATGAAGTGTACACAAATATATACTTATAAATGTATATATGAATATGTGTTTCAAAATTGGTTTGATTCACTAATGCATATGTACAATGATTGTTTTTTTGCGCCTTTGATGTTTTAGACAATCTTAACTAAAATATATAGATATATATGTATCATGGTTTTGTGTGGCACACCATGTTTCATTTTGATGCGTTTGCTTTAATTCGGCAACAAGATATGCCCTTAGACCTATGTGTTGTGGTGGTTGATTTTTTTGGTTTTTGGTGGCCTGCGTGCCGTATTGATGTAATAATAATTTGTTTATTTATTTATTGGTGCGACTTTCACGTCGTTTCTTTTATTCCGTGTATTTGTTTAAATAGTGTAGGAATGCGACCTGTGTGTCGTTTTTATATTCTATACATATTTGTAAATAGTATAGAATTCGAACTAGAGATGTCAACGGCAATCATGATGATGATGTCTTGGCGAGGCGGAGTCCACACACTATTGGAGGTGTCGGATTCAGTGGGAGCTCACCCAACGAGACATTACCTCGTCCTTAGGTTTTGGCCTTGCTTTCCCCGTTGTGGCTCATGGGGAAAACGCATAGGATTTTTGGGTATGTTACCAAATTATATATATTTGCGTGGTTGTATTTTATTTTCTATGCATGTCTTAGGATTCACATGCTAGACAATTTTTCCTTTAAAAATTAAATAAAATACAATGTTTGTTAAAATGGTTAACAATCTCGCGCGAATAGAATTGACAAAGAAAATATAAAGATGGTATTGTATTTAAAAGTGCTTAAAATCGTTTTGACACTTACTTTGTTAATTCATAAAAGGTTTTTATAAACCGGAAACAAAATCCCGTTTTAAAAACGTAAATCACGCACCATCCGTAAGACGACACCACCCGTATCTAACGAAACAAGGATGATTGTCGAGCTAAGCACGAGTCATTCCTTGTGTAGTTGTGTGGAAGGTGAGTAGGGTAACTAGCATGATTGGTTGTCAAGCTAAGCACGAGCCAATTAATGGTCTAGAGTGCCACCCGTGTGTCTTATCGGACGATTTACAATTTTAGTATATAATTCTTAGTTAGTTGTCGAGCTAAGCACGAGCTAAACAAAAAATTATATATTGAGATTGGTGTAAGGTAGGGATCAAACATGCCAACGACATAATGGATGTCAATAGATCCCGCAAGTGTCTAAGAGTTGTAATAGAGATTACAATTTGTAAAATGGTTGCCGGCCTAAATAGATTCGTCACGTGATCCGTGGTAAACCCATCACGCTGTGAGGTGAAATAAGGTTCTTAGCCCTTGTTGTAAATAATCGTTTTTCTTAAAACTATGGGTAGTTATTTTAACAAGGACTTCCAAACTAAGTAAAACTACATTGCTATTTTAGATGGCGTCTTTAAGCAACACCAACACCACCAACTATTTTTCGCTAAGAGTTTTCCTTGAGAAGGAGAAACTCAATGGTAACAACTTTTTGGATTGGTTTAGGCAACTCAAGCTTGTCATACGCCAAGAAGGAAAGTTGGTTACCATAAAAGAGGCCCTACCCGAGGCTCCTGCTGTCAATGCCACTCGGGCTATCCGTGACACTTTTGAGAAGCGTGTCAAGGATACCGAGGAAATTACTTGCCTCATCTTAAGTACTATGATTCCCGAGCTCCAAAAGCAAATGGATCATTTAAGTGCTTTTGACTTGATCGCTCAGCTTAAGGAAATGTTCCAGCAGCAAGCGAGACAAGAGAGGTTTGAGTGTCTTAAGACGGTTCTTGGTAGCAAGATGTTCGATGGCGGGAATGTTAGTGCTCACGTGTTGCATATGAAAGCAAACGTGGAGTGCATGGAACGGCTTGGATTTACCATAGGGAGGGAGCTAGCCGTGGATTTAATCCTATGGTCCCTGTCCACCGCATATGATCAATTCTTCATGAGTTATCATATGCATAGTATGGATAAATCCATCATGGAGCTACATGGTATGCTTAAGACAACGAAGTCTAGCATGACCAAACACAAGCCCGCCGTTCCAAATCCCGTTCTTGCTATATGGGAAGGGCGAATCCAGAAGAAGAAGAAGTCCGCTTATACCCCTAAGGGTAAGGGGAAGGGGAAGGTTGGTGCAGCCAAGTCTAGCCCCGCTTCGGAGGGTAAGGGCAAGGGGAAGATGATTCCCCAAGCCAAAACTCTGGATGAAGCGGAATACTTCTTCTGCGGGAAGAAGGGCCATTGGCGCCGTAACTGCCCGGGGTACCTAGAAGGTCTCAAGAAGCTCAAAGGGTTGAGCATCGAGGAACATCTGATGCAGGTACGTACATGATTGAACTCCATCATACTTCTACATCTAGAAGTTGGGTATTAGATACCGGCTGTGGCACTCACGTTTGTAACATTGTGTAGGTGCTAAAGGCAAGTAGGAGGATGGAGAATAGAGAGCTTGACTTGATAATGGGAAACAAGAAGATTGTCTCGGTCAAGGCTCGAGGAGATGTTGAATTATCTTTTAATTCCGGTTTTTCCATATTAAATTAAACGTATGCTATTCGCCGCTTGTGGCGCGAAACATTATTTCTTTTCATGCATTACACGACAATGGTTTTGGTTTTTCATTTGACAATGGAGTTATTGTTTGTTTTAAAAATAATATTTGTTATTTTAAAGCTTATCCTTGTCATGGTATTTATGAAGTAGATGCGTAAGTTAGTGATAATCGTTCAATCATGAATATTGATTCAACGTCTAAAAATGGTTTAGACAAATTGTCTTTGTGGCATGGTCAACTTGGCCATATAAAAAAGACTCGTATCGCCAACCTCCAAGCGGATGGGATCTTGGAATCATTTGACCACGAGTCAAATGAAGTATGCGAATCTTGTTTATTAGGCAAGATGACTAAAGCACGCTTTACCAGCGTGAATGAGAGGGGTAAAGACTTATTGGACATCATAAATTCCGATGTGTGTGGTCTGTTTTAGCACATCACAAGAGACAATTCTAGATACTTCGTTACCCTTATAGATGATTATAGTAGGTATGGGCATGTCTACTTGGTTAGACAAAAGTCCGAGACCTTTGAGGTCCTTAAGACTTTCCAAAACGAAGTAGAGAATCAATTGGGCAAAAAGATTAAGATACTTAGATCCGATAGGGGTGGTGAGTATCTTAGTCAAGAGTTTCGTGATCATCTTAAGAGTTGCGAGATTATTTCACAACTTACACCTCCTAGGACGCCGCAATTAAATGGTGTCGCCGAGAGGAGGAACCGAACATTGTTAGATATGATTCGGTCTATGATGAGTCACACCCAAGTGCCTAGAAGCTTTTGGGGTTATGCTCTTAAAACGGAAACAAGGATCCTTAATCTCGTACCAACGAAGAAGGTCGAGAAAACACCTTTCGAGATGTGGCATGGGAAACCTCCCGTTCTTGCCTATCTAAAAGTTTGTGGTTGTTTAGCCTACGCGAGACGTGAGATTAATGACAAATTAGAGCCCCGATCTGAAAAGTGTTATTTCATCAGATATCCCACTGCGGGTATTGGATACATATTCTATAAACGTTCCGAGAACAAAGTATTTGTTGCTTGAAGGGCCGTCTTTGTAGAAAAAGAATTAGTATCCAATCAGCAAGGCGGAAACAAGATTGATCTTGAAGAAGTTCAAGGATTAACGGATGAAAGGCCTGACATTGGCACTAGCCAACAACCCAGCGAGGTTGAATCTGAGTATGAAAATGCAGAGACTTACGTACGTCCATTACCTCCCTGCAGATCCGGTAGAGCTCGCCATGAGCCAGAGAGATATGGGTTTCTCATATTTGAGGGCGATGAGCTATTGGTGGATCATAGTGAGCCCACCAACTATCAGGAAGCAGTAGCGGGCCACGAGTCTGCTAAATGGAAAGAGGCAATGGATAACGAGATTCAATCCATGGCGGATAACCAGGTTTGGGAACCGGTTGATCTTACACCCGGTTGTAAACCAATAGGGTGTAAATGGGTCTTCAAGAAGAAGACCGACATGGATGGAAAGTCAACACGTTCAAAGCCCGACTGGTGGCTAAAGGTTACACTCTGACACACGGTGTTGATTATGATGAAACTTTCTCCCCAGTGGCTATGTTGAAATCTATTAGGATAATTTTGGCAATTGCTACATTTCATGATTATGAAATATGACAAATGGATGTCAAAACTTCCTTCCTTAATGGGAAGCTTTCCGAAGAGGTGTATATGATGCAACCTGAGGGTTTTGTACATCCAAAGCATCCTAATAGAGTGTGTAGACTAAAGAAGTCCATTTATGGACTTAAACAAGCATCTCATAGCTGGAATCTATGTTTTGACGAGAATCAAAGAGTTTGGTTTTTCGAATAGCGTAGATGAGCCATGTGTATACGTTAGGGCTAGAGGGAGCGCCGTTGTTTTCTTAGTCTTATATGTGGATGATATCCTACTCATTGGAAAAGATATTCCAACCTTGCAAAGTGTTAATACTTGGCTTGGAAGATGTTTCTCAATGAAAGACTTAGGAGAAGCGGCATATATTTTGGGTATCAAGAACTATAGAGATAGATCTAGAAAACTTCTTGGGTTGAGCCAAAGTACATGTTGGGTTTTCCTGGTCCAAAAACACAGCGGAAGCAAAACGAGAAGAACATATGTTTCAAAAATTGACCACGAATGTGCCCACCACATGGACCAAAACTCTTAACATGATTTAGCAACAAAATAAAGATACAAAGAAATAGTGTCATACCCTTGAAGCTATCTTCATTGTATAAGCAGATTTGGAGTTTGGAAGTTTCGTGTACTAATGTGTACACCTCTATCGAAGTCCACGCCAAGAAGTGATCGTCTCCCACTTGCTAGAGTGTTTGATATGCCAATCTAAACACCACCAAGATGATCAACCCAAGAATACCAAAGCCTTAGTACTTCTAGTGCTTGAGAGAGATGTATATATGCAATTTGTATATTCTAGTAAAACAACTTCTTGGAACATGACCACATTAGCTTCATGTGACTTATATAGAACTTAAAAGTGAGTTCAAATTCGTGCACACTAATGTCATATTCAGTTACTAGATTAATGGAAATAAACACAACTTTTAACCAGCTTTGAAAGCCTAGTTAAGAGGCTGTTACTGCATAAGGCACGGTCGTGCCCCACAAGGCACGGGCGTGCCAGCCCAAAAGGTCACGCCTAACTTGGGCTCGTGCCTGTCCCCTGGCACAGGGCACGGGCGTGCCTCCAAGAGGCACGGGCATACGTAGCCACATGCCACGCCCAAGTAACGCCCGACTTGGGCTCGTGCCTGCCCGTAGGGCACGGCCGTACCTCATAGAGGCACGGGCGTGCCTTGGCCCCCCCATAATCAGTTTCTGGTTTTCTCTCTCATTTGACCATCTATGATGCCGGAATCGATACTTGGCGTGTGACCCAATAGGCCCTTGCTTCATCAGCCATTATACCAACTCGTGTATGTGTCAGTGGACATAATCCAACAGACTCCCACTTGCACATGACAAACTCACGAAAGGCGTCACCGACATAGAGCGTCCTCTAGCGAGGCATCTATGCCCCCAAGTCAGCACAGGGTTTGTCTTCCCAACACAAATACCTCACCAAAAGAAAAGGTCCTACAGATAAGTGATTACTTATCCCTTCGTTCACGATATCTGCTGTGAATGCAGGTCATGGAACATGATCAACCCCAAATCATTCACGATTATGTTTCTCGATATAGACTAACTATGACTAACAACACAAGTTGCACAATTGATCCATCATCAATTCAACTTGAGCACGGCCATGCATTTTGATTGTCATGAGCTTAGTCAACGAGGGGCCCAAGGATATCTCTCCAAAGAGGAACGAATACCTTTGAGTACATCGCTCTATCATAATAACAAGTTCTTGCTTGAAAACTTCCCTTATAACAGCAGTTACGAACTGCGTTAGAAAGCAATCTAAACAAGTCCATGTTAATAATCAAGCAACGCATGCATCTCTAGTAAAAGGATAAATAATATTATCATCCTGATTTACTCGTGATTATATCCATGAAGTAAACTCAGGTACGGATCCTCCAATTACTTAATCACCATTAAGTACAGGCTAGTGTTGCGTAAAGAATTATTCAATCCAAGATGAAAACTTTACCAACTACTCGCCTCGATCTTAATTCACTTCTTCCTTCCAATGAAGAACGAATTATCGTGGAGTATTTAGAATAAAAAAATTTATTCAAGGAGGTATTAAACATGCAAAGATAGAACACAATAATGTTTCATAAAGTAATCGCATCACGCGTATATTAAATCCCCATTTAATAGTCATTACAATAAGAAATACATTAATGCTTTAATGGTCTCAATAACAAATACAACTAAAATAATTAAACCAAGTCACTAGCAAATCTAATATCAATAGACTTAGCATGAGAATCATGCTTAACTTGTGACAAAGGTTTGGTGAGTGGATCTGCCAAGTTCCCTTCAGTCGGTACTCTATTAACCACAATGTCTCCATTCTCGATAATATCACGGATAAAATGATATTTCCGAGCAATGTGTCTTGTACGTCGATGCGCTCTTGGTTCCTTAGCTAGAGCTACTGCACCCTCATTGTCACAGAAGATCTCAATAGGGTTAGCGATGCTAGGAACAACTCCAAGGTCTTGAATGAATTTCTTCATCCAGACGGCTTCCGTAGCAGCCTCGCTTGCAGCAATATACTCAGATTCCGTGGTTGAATCGGCCACCATTTAACAAGAATACAAATCCTGATTGAGACCGGTAATCACCCTTGTCCTTTTGGAAGCTAGCATCAGAATATCAGGTAACTCTGAGCTCCTCCGATCCACCGAACACTAAAAACATTTCCTTAGTTCTCCGAAGATATTTAAGGATGTTTTTAACCATAACCCAATGACTTTGACCAGGGTTAGCCTGATATCGGCTCGTCATGCTCAAGGCATACGAGACATCAGGCCGAGTACATAACATAACATACATGATCGATCCCACTGCCGAAGCATACGGGACTTGACTCATTTCCTCTAGTTCCTTTTGAGAACTAGGACATTGAGACTTACTCAATGCCATACCATGCAACATATGCCAATTCCCTTTCTTGGAATCTTTCATCTTGAACCTCTTCAAGACTTTATCTATGTACGTACTATGGCTCAAACCAATGAGTCTCTTAGATCTATCTCTATAGATCTTTATACCCAAAATATATGTTGCTTCTCCCATATCTTTCATAGATAAGTAACTCCCAAGCCAGGTTTTCACTTCCTGCAAGGTAGTCATGTAAATTCCTATGAGTAGTATGTCATCTACATACAAGACTAGGAAAACTAAAGCACTCCCACTAGCCCTGACATATACACAAGGTTCATCCTGGATTTTAGAAAATCCAAACTCTTTGACCTTTTCATCAAAGCAAATGTTCCAACTCCGAGATGCTTGCTTAAGTCCATAAATGGACCTCTTAAGCTTGCAGACTTTATTAGGATATTAGGGGTTTACGTAACCATCAGGTTGTGCCATGTAAACCTCCTCTGCCAACTTCCCGTTAAGGAAGGCAGTCTTGACATCCATCTGCCATATATCGTAATCGTAATATGCAACGATAGCCATTAATATCCTAATAGACTTCAACATAGCCACTGGAGAAAAGGTTTCATCATAGTCTACACCATGAGTTTGAGTGAAACCCTTTGCTACCAGTCGGGCTTTGAAAGTGTCTACTTTTCCATCCATTATAGTCTTCTTACTGAAGACCCACTTGCACCCTACTGGCTTGTGGCCGGGTATTGGATCAACCAAGTCCCAGACTTGATTATCCACCATGGATTGCATCTCACTGTCCATTGCCTCCTTCCACCTAGCAGACTCAGGGCCCGCTACTGCTTCCCGGTAGTTGATCGGTTCACTATGATCCACCAATAGTTCGTCGCCCTCGGATATGAGAAACCCATATCTTTCCGGCTTATTACGAACTCTACGAGATCTACGGAGCTCTAACGGTTGTGTGTCAGGTACCTCATCCTCTACTGGTTGAGGTTCCACTTCTTCTGGTACGCCGACCTCAGAAGCGGTACTAGTGCCAACATCAGGTTGAACATTGGTGTCATCTAGAATTTCTTTTAGATCGACTTGCCTCCCACTGGCCTCTGCAGATATCAGCTGCCTTTCAAGGAAGACCGCCCTTCGAGCAACAAACACCTTGTTCTCGGAAGGTTTGTAAAACAAATATCCCATAGAACCAGCTGGGTAGCCAATGAAAATACACTTCTCGGCTCTGGGTTCAAGTTTGTCTTGAGCTTCACGTCTTACGTAAGCCTCACAACCTCAGACCTTGGGATAGGCTAGTGAAGGAACCCTTCCATGCCACATCTCGAACGGTGTACTTGCAACCTTCTTTGTTGGTACAAGGTTAAGGTCCTAGCAGCGGTTTGCAAAGCATAACCCCAAAAACTTGTGGGTAGCTTTGTAAGACTCATCATGGGCCGAACCATGTCCAATAAAGTTCGGTTCCTCCTTTTAGCGACCCCATTTAATTGTGGTGTCCTGGGTGGAATAAGTTGTGAAATAATTCCACAACCCCTAAGATGATCAAGAAACTCGGTACTAAGATACTCACCACCCCTATCGGATCTGAAAATCTTAATCCGCTTGCGCAATTGATTCTGCACTTCGTTTTGGTATGTCTTAAACACCTCAAAGGTTTGAGACTTATGCTTGATCAAATAAACATAACCATACCTACTGAAATCATCAGTAAAAGTAACGAAGTGCCTACAGTTGTTTCTTGTAGCAGACCTGAACGGACCACACACATCCGTGTGAACAATTTCCAACAAGTCTTTGCCCCTCTCACTAACGCCAGTAAAGGGTGCTTTAGTCATGTTTCCTTATAAACAAGAATCGCATACTTCGCTTGACCCGTGATCAAACAATTCCAAAATCCCATCCACTTGGAGTTTGGCGATACATTTCTTGTTTATATGGCCAAGATGACTATCCCACAAAGACAACTTGTCCAATACACGTTTGGACTTAGAACCAATGTTCATGATTGATTTATTACCATCCAAACACACACTTGTTTCATAAATCCCACGACATGGATAAGATTTAAAGTAATGAACATCATCTCTTAAACAAGAAATAGTTCTATTATCAAAGTTAAACTTAAAACCCTCGTCAAACAATGCATGAAAAGAAATAATGTTTCGTGTCACGCAGGGTGAAAAACAAACATTTAACAAGGTAATAGCAAGGCCTGAAGGAAAGGCGAGATAAGCACTGCCTATCCGCTCCACAGGAACGACATCCTTGTTTCCCATGATCAGGTCAAGCTCTCCAGCTCCCAGGGCCCTACTTCTTTTTAGCACATGCACATTATTACAAATATGAGTGCAACAACCAGTATCAAGTACCCAGCCGTTAGAAGTAGCGGTATTGTGGAGTTCAATCATAAATGTACCTGAGTTACCAGCTCCCTTCAGTTTTACCCGCTTGAGCTCCTCGAGGTACTTTGGGCAAGAATGCCGCCAATGCTCCTTTTCCTTGCAGTGAAAGCACTCGGCTTCCGCAGGGTCCTCAGCCGGTGGAACCATCACGGCTTTCCCTATGCCCTTCGGGGCCGGACTCGGGTTAGGTTTTGCAACCTTCCCCTTACCCTTTCCCTTGGAGGGGGGAGCGCCTTTCCTTTTGGTTCTGCCTCCTTGGATAGCTAGGACGGGTTTGGATGAGGAGGGCTTCTTGGACATGTCAGACTCGACGGTCTTCAACATTCTGTGAAGCTCCATTAGGGATTTGTCCATGCCATGGACATGATAGTTCCACACAAATTGTGAAAAGGAACTAGGAAGAGAACGGAGGATCACATCCACCGCCAACTCCATCCCTAACGGGAATCCCAACCTCTCCAAGCGATCAACCAATGCTTTCATCTTAAGCACGTGAACGCTCACATTTCCGCCCTCCTGCATGTGGCAGTCGAAAAGGGACTTTAGGCACTCAAAGCGCTCTAACTTAGCCTGCTGTTGGAACATTTCCTTCAGCTGGTTAAGCATGTCATATGCCCCTAAATGTTCCATTTGCTTTTGAAGCTCAGGAATCATTGACGAGAGCATAATACAAGCCACTTCGTTTGTTTCCTTGACGCGCTTTTCATACACATCTTGGACCGCCCTAGTTGTACTAGCCGCAGGTGCTTCCGACAAAGGCTCCTCGATGGCCCACATCTTTTGTTCATACCTAAGGGCTATCTTTAGTTGCATGAACCAATCCATAAAGTTTTGGCCATCGAGTTTTGCCTTTTCGAGGAACAATTTTAGGGAAATTGAATTCGATGATGATTTAGAAGCGTTGTTGGATGCCATCTACAAAATTAAAGTACCAATTTTAGTTTTCAAATCCTTGTAGAAATAATTACCCAATAGTTATAAAAACTCAATTATTTGAACAAGGCTAAGAACCGTATTTCACTCTCTCCCGTGACGGGTTTATTGCGGATCACGAAATAAGTTATTTAGGCCGGTAACCATTTTACTGATTGCAACCATTGTAACTCTTAGATCCTTGCGGGATCCTTTCGTCATCAAATGTCTAAGGCATGTTTGATTCCTTCATACACCAATCCTTTTATTATTCTTAAATGACTCGGCTAGAGATCGACGTCATTTAAGCGTCATAAAAGAATTTGTAAGTCGCCTATCAAGACACATGTTGGTACCCCAGCCCAATCATTGGTTCGTGCTTAAGCTCGACTACCAATATTGCGGGTTGCCACACTCACCTTCCACACAACTCCACAAGGCATGACTCGTTCTAATGCTCGACAATCATCCAAGTTTCGTTAGATTTGGGTGGTGTCGTCTTACGGGTGGCGTGTGACTCACTTTTGAAAAATGGGTTTTTGTTTTTTCGGTTAAAATAATATTTTAACAATTTTGCGAATCAACAATTTAAGTTACAGAAACTCCTTTTAATCACCATTTATTATAATCAACATTTATATTAATATTTCCAATTCTTATGCGCGTAGAAAAATAAACTCATTTATAAATCTCTTTGTTTTATATATTTTCATAAATTCTCTAGCATGCAAATCCTAAAGAATTTAAATATAAAACAACCACGCATAAACGATAAACAAAGCCCGGTAACATGCCCAAATCCTAAGTGTTCTCCCCGTGAGCCAAAACGGGGAAAACACGGTCAATCTAGGGACAACATCCAAGAGTGCTCCATCACGATCTCCACACCGGCGAATGTCCCGGATTTGGTTAGTCAAGACGCCAACACCGTGTCTCCTGATTGGTATGATGTAATATTTACATATTTGAAATAATCTAAGTACGAGTACATAATAATAAGAAAACGACATGCAAGTCATGATCCTAATAATCTATTACAAGTACAAAGATTTAAATAAATGATACGCAAGTCGCACCAAATATAAGTATTACAACAATACGGCACGCAGGCCAAAACCAAAACCAATCACAAACATCACAAAGGCTATGGGCATATCAAGTTACCGGACAATCACAACAAACACAACCAAACGAATACAATGGTGTGCCACAAAACCATGTCAAACAAGAGATATCTTAATCAAGATTGCAAAACAACATTTAGGGCACAACAAGCAATCCTTGTACATGTGCATTGGCAATTTTAATACACCGTTAAAATTGCATATTCATATATACACCTAAAAATATATGTTTTTATGAACTTCATGCCAATTCATACAAAACATATAGAATACGGAATCAAAATATAGTGGGGATCAACAGAATCAAGACTAGTCCAAAACCAAGATTTTAATATATTTAAACATATTGTTCCAAAAACCAATTCTGACCAAAAAACCAGAAGGCACGGGCGTACCCCAAAGGGTACAGGCATGCCTGCCCTTTTGTAAGTGTACAGTTTAAACAATTTTAAACATTTTACGAATTCTGCCGGCACGGCCCGTACCCCCACTGGTATGCCCGTGCCCCAGCCGCCGGCACGGACCGTACCCCTTGAGGTACGACCGTGCCCGGTCACCGGAAAACCATTTTTGACAGAAAACTTACAAAATCCGGTTTACCTCCAAAAGTGTAAAGTCATGTTAGAGATAGCTCTGATACCACTGTTGGGTTTTCGTGGTCCAAAAACACAGCGGAAGCAAAACGAGTAGAAAATATGTTTCAAAAATTGGCCATGAATGTGCCCACCACATGGACCAAATCTCTAAACATGATTTAGCAACAAAATAAAGATACAAAGAAATAGTGTCATACCCTTGAAGCTATCTTCTTTGTATAAGCGGATTTGGAGTTTGGAAGTTTCGTGTACTAACGTGTACACCTCTATCGAAGTCCACGCCAAGAAGTGATCGTCTCCCACTTGCTAGAGAGTTAGATATGCCAATCTAAACGCCACCAAGATGATCAACACAAGAATACCAAAGCCTTAGTACTTCTAGTTCTTGAGAGAGATGTATATATGCAATTTGTATATTCTAGTAAAACAACTTCTTGGAACATGACCACATTAGCTTCATGTGACTTATATAGAACTTAAAAGTGAGTTCAAATTCGTGCACACTAATGTCATATTCAGTTACTAGATTAATGGAAATAAACACAACTTTTAACCAGCTTTGAAAGCCTAGTTAAGAGGCTGTTACTGCATAAGGCACGGTCGTGCCCCACAAGGCACGGGCGTGCCAGCCCAAAAGGTCACGCCTAACTTGGGCTCGTGCCTGTCCCCTGGCACAGGGCACGGGCGTGCCTCCAAGAGGCACGGGCATACGTAGCCACATGCCACGCCCAAGTAACGCCCGACTTGGGCTCGTGCCTGCCCGTAGGGCACGGCCGTACCACGGGCGTGCCTTGGCCCCCCCCATAATCAGTTTCTGGTTTTCTCTCTCATTTGACCATCTATGATGCCGGAATCGATACTTGGCGTGTGACCCAATAGGCCCTTGCTTCATCAGCCATGATACCAACTCGTGTATGTGTCAGTGGACATAATCCAACAGACTCCCACTTGCACATGACAAACTCACGAAAGGCGTCACCGACATAGAGCGTCCTCTAGCGAGGCATCTATGCCCCCAAGTCAGCACAGGGTTTGTCTTCCCAACACAAATACCTCACCAAAAGGAAAGGTCCTACAGATAAGTGATTACTTATCCCTTCGTTCACGATATCTGCTGTGAATGCAGGTCATGGAACATGATCAACCCCAAATCATTCACGATTATGTTTCTCGATATAGACTAACTATGACTAACAACACAAGTTGCACAATTGATCCATCATCAATTCAACTTGAGCACGGCCATGCATTTTGATTGTCATGAGCTTAGTCAACGAGGGGCCCAAGGATATCTCTCCAAAGAGGAACGAATACCTTTGAGTACATCGCTCTATCATAATAACAAGTTCTTGCTTGAAAACTTCCCTTATAACAGCAGTTACGAACTGCGTTAGAAAGCAATCTAAACAAGTCCATGTTAATAATCAAGCAACGCATGCATCTCTAGTAAAAGGATAAATAATATTATCATCCTGATTTACTCGTGATTATATCCATGAAGTAAACTCAGGTACGGATCCTCCAATTACTTAATCACCATTAAGTACAGGCTAGTGTTGCGTAAAGAATTATTCAATCCAAGATGAAAACTTTACCAACTACTCGCCTCGATCTTAATTCACTTCTTCCTTCCAATGAAGAACGAATTATCGTGGAGTATTTAGAATAAAAAAATTTATTCAAGGAGGTATTAAACATGCAAAGATAGAACACAATAATGTTTCATAAAGTAATCGCATCACGCGTATATTAAATCCCCATTTAATAGTCATTACAATAAGAAATACATTAATGCTTTAATGGTCTCAATAACAAATACAACTAAAATAATTAAACCAAGTCACTAGCAAATCTAATATCAATAGACTTAGCATGAGAATCATGCTTAACTTGTGACAAAGGTTTGGTGAGTGGATCTGCCAAGTTCCCTTCAGTCGGTACTCTATTAACCACAATGTCTCCATTCTCGATAATATCACGGATAAAATGATATTTCCGAGCAATGTGTCTTGTACGTCGATGCGCTCTTGGTTCCTTAGCTAGAGCTACTGCACCCTCATTGTCACAGAAGATCTCAATAGGGTTAGCGATGCTAGGAACAACTCCAAGGTCTTGAATGAATTTCTTCATCCAGACGGCTTCCGTAGCAGCCTCGCTTGCAGCAATATACTCAGATTCCGTGGTTGAATCGGCCACCATTTAACAAGAATACAAATCCTGATTGAGACCGGTAATCACCCTTGTCCTTTTGGAAGCTAGCATCAGAATATCAGGTAACTCTGAAGTAATATACTCAGATTCCGTAGCAGCCTCGCTTGCAGCAATATACTCAGATTCCGTGGTTGAATCGGCCACCATGTAAAGTCATGTTAGAGATAGCTCTGATACCACTGTTGGGTTTTCGTGGTCCAAAAACACAGCGGAAGCAAAACGAGTAGAAAATATGTTTCAAAAATTGGCCATGAATGTGCCCACCACATGGACCAAATCTCTAAACATGATTTAGCAACAAAATAAAGATACAAAGAAATAGTGTCATACCCTTGAAGCTATCTTCTTTGTATAAGCGGATTTGGAGTTTGGAAGTTTCGTGTACTAACGTGTACACCTCTATCGAAGTCCACGCCAAGAAGTGATCGTCTCCCACTTGCTAGAGTGTTAGATATGCCAATCTAAACACCACCAAGATGATCAACACAAGAATACCAAAGCCTTAGTACTTCTAGTGCTTGAGAGGATGTATATATGCAATTTGTATATTCTAGTAAAACAACTTCTTGGAACATGACCACATTAGCTTCATGTGACTTATATAGAACTCAAAAATGAGTTCAAATTCGTGCACACTAATGTCATATTCAGTTACTAGATTAATGGAAATAAACACCACTTTTAACTAGCTTTGAAAACCCAGTTAAGAGGCTATTACTGCATAAGGCACGGTTGTGCCCCACAAGGCACGGGCGTGCCAACCCAAAAGACCACGCCCAAGTCACGCCTGACTTGGGGTTGTGCCTGCTCGTAGGGCACGGTCGTACCTCATAGAGGCACGGGCGTGCCTTGGCCCACCAGAACGAGTTTCTGGTTTTCACTCTCATTTGACCATCCGTGATGCCGGAATCGATACTTAGCGTGTGACCCGATAGGCCCTTGCTTCATCAGCCATGATACCAACTCGTGTGTGTGTCAGTGGGCAAAATCCAATTGTACATACATTGACAAAGTCTTGAAGCGATTCAAGATGGAGGATTCCAAGAAAGTAAATCTTCCTATGTCACATGGAGTGATATTGAGTAAGACTCAATATCCTAGTTCCCAAGAGGAACTCGAAGTAATAAAGCGAGTACCACATACTTCGGCCGTGGGCTCGATCATGTACGCCATGTTATGTTTGCGCTTTGAGCATGACTAGTAGATATCATGGTAATCCAGGGCAGGCCCATTGGGTTGCGGTAAAGAACATTCTTAAGTATCTTAGGAGAACTAAAGAAATGTTCTTGATCTTTGGTGGTGAGGAAGAGCTCAAATGTAAAGGGTTACTCTGATGCTAGCTTCCAAACTGATAGGGATGCCTGCCGATCACAATCGGGGTTTGTGTTCCTATTAAATGGTGGAGCTATTACTTGGAGAAGTTCAAAGCAAGACACAGTAGCTGATTCTACTACAGAGTCAGAATACATTGCGGCAACTGAAGCTGCTAAAGAAGTTGTGTGGATAAGGAAGTTCATCCGAGACCTTGGAGTGGTTCCAAGCATCTCCGACCCTATTGAGATCTTCTGTGACAATGAGGGTGCGGTAGCCTTAGCGAAGGAACCAAGAGCTCACAAGAGAACGAGGCATATACCTCGAAAGTACCACTTGATCAGAGAGATGGTTGAAAGTGGTGAAGTCGCTATTAGTAGGGTAACCTTGGAAGGCAGTTTGGCGGATCCGTTTACTAAACGGTTTTCACAAGCTTCTCATGATTTTCACACTATGGCAATAGGTTTTAGATTTTCTCATGACTTGGTTTAGATTGAGTTTTAATTTATGTTTGGATCATTTTTTATTTGGGAACATTAAGCAGTAATGTTACTAATTATTGTTTCGATTTATATAGTAGAGATCTATATATATGCATGTTGCGCATACTTACATTTAGTCTTTATTGTGTTCTATCTTTGCATGTTTAACCTCTTCCCAAGGTTGTTTTACAATCTTTAAATCTCCACAATCGGTCATACTTTGTGGGAAGGAATTATGAATCAAGATTGACGTAAAGAATTGGTTTTGATAAACGTGATTCTTGCCTATACTTGAAAGGGGTTTCAAGTGATTGGAGGACCCTCACCCGAGTTCACTTCATGGTTTTAGTCATAAGTAACTTAGGATGATAATGTAATTTCATCCTTAAACTAGAGATACATGTGACTCCAAAGCATAGGTTTGCTCTACTTTGATTGTTTTCTAACGCGGTCCGTAACTGGTCGTAATAAGGGAGATGATTGGGTAGAGTATTATCTATGTGGTGGGGCTATGTAGTCAATAGGAATTTGTTTCTCTATGTATAGAGAAGATATCCATGGGCCACTCGATGATTAAGTGCTGACATTCATATGCATGGCCGTGCTCAAGTTATATTGATGATGGATCAATGTTACTTGGTTTGTTGGTCACCACTAATTTAGAATCGAGAAACATAATCGTGAACGATCTGAAGGTTGACTTTATTCCATGCCTTGTGTTCACATAGGATATCGTGAACAAAGGGATGTACTTGGTCATTTATCTTTAGGACAATCATTTTATGATTGGGATCTTGTCAAGGGAGGCATACCCTATACTGACTTGGGAGCATAGATGTCTTGCTAGAGACCGCTCTATGTTTGTGTTATTTTTCGTAGTTTTGTCACGTGCAAGTGGGAGTCTGTTGGTATATGCCCGCTGACACGCATGAGTAAATAGCACTGTTGATGAGGTATAGGCCTATTGGGTCACACGCCAAGTACTGATTCCGGCAACACGATCAAGCAAATAGAGAGAAAAGGCCAAAATGGGTTTTGGCAGGGTGAGGCACGGCCGTACCTTGTGAGGCACGGGCGTGCCTGATCTAACAGGCATGGGGGAACCGGCCTTGGGCTGGACCGTGGTCTGTTGGGCCGGCAAGGCCGTGCCATCTAAGGCACGGGCGTGCCCGTACACTATAACAGCAGAATCAACAGTCTTAAACACTCATTTTAATGGGATTAAAAGTGTGGTTAATGCCTGTTAATGATGCTACGGTTTTGAGGCCATTTGAGCAGATTAGTGACATTCATATGAGGGTGTTCATGCTAATATTCTCTCTAGTTGACATTCTCTTTTGGTGATCAAGCTTTGGTGCACAAGAGAGTGAAATATACATACTTTGGTTGTTGCTTTGGTGTCTAAGACCAAGATACTAGCATTTGGGAATCGACATACCTTGGGGTGGACTACACTAGAGGAGTTCTTGGTTGGATTCTCGCATCTTGACAAGAAAGAAGTTCTTTGTGCTTTGCATTGTGGTATAACATGCCTAGATTTTGGTCCATGAATGTGTTTGTTTGATTCTTTAATATTTTGAACTATACTATGCTTCCGCTATCTCTTGAATATGCCAAATAAATACCTTCACTTTACACACACATACACCTTTTCAACGTTGATTAAAAATGAGCAGCTGATAACTCAACCTCTCCAATATACACGTACACATATTAACTCAAATAGCATGAGGTTGAATGTAAACTTATCCATTTTGCCTATACTTACATGCATACGTACATACTATCATGCATACATACATCTTTAATTAATTTCTAGCAGTAATTAATTAACTAAGCATAGGTAATTAACTTCAAATTTATAATTAAACACATAATTATTAAATTAAACACACGTAAACACGTATCGCCAAACCGCTAATTACTAGCCCGGGTCTGCGGGTGTTACAAGTTTTAAGTTGAAAAGGGGAACAAAATACCCACTTATGATTATTAAACCCACAAGTCGGTCCAGCCTCTTATCACTAAACAGATACACACGTTACACACACTTAAACACATACTAACACACATACACTCCATTTTCTTGCACTTTGTAGAAGGAAATCAAGAAAGATTGTTTAAGTGATAATTGCAGCAACTAATTTTTGTTCCAAATCAGTACCTAACTTCATCTTCATTATCTATTCATCCAAGTTGTAAGTATTCCTCCATGTTCTTTCTTGTAGGGGTTTTTAGGTCAAGTTTGTGCCAAATCCGAATTTGACCATTATGGAGTGATTTCTATGATTTAATTGCTTCCTAAAACTTGTATAGATAGTTAAGAACACATATTATGGATTGAAAGTGTTCAATTTGCTCAAATTGAAGAAATGACCAAATGGGTCAAAATTCCTAAAAACGGGTCAAAATTCCAAAAAATGGGTCAAACCCAATTTGACCATCAAGGACTGATTTTTAATGATCTAACAAGTTCATATAGCTCATATGGATTGATTGGGACATGAAGTTCATATTGAAATGGTGATTTTGATTGAATTGGCAAAAATAGTGCAAAAATAGGCTTTAAATGGCCAAAAATTGGAAAATGCTATCAAACAATGGTTTTAATTGATTTGGTTAGCTCCAATAGCTTTAATAAGTCATTTTAAGTAGGAATGGTGTATTGAAAGTGTTGGAATTGATGTATTTCAAGTTTTGGCCAAAATGGACACTTTCTTGTTAATTTAAGTTTGATTTTTGTATGAATTAATTTAGTAAGTGTTTGAAATGTTAGAAAGCACATACAAGTGCCAAATGATGCTTGGGAACACTGGAAATTGGTTAAAGTTGAATTGGAGTTTGAAAGGACCGATTGAATCAAGTAATGTCTATAGAAAAGATAAAGCTAGAGAGAAACACACACAAACACCTTTGGCTAATGCTTTGAATAAGTATTGATAAATTTTCAAAAGCTTACACTACCTCATGCCATATCCCTATTTCTAGGCATAGGGAATGGCGAGGCTATTTCTTCATTTAACAAAAATTAACAATCTGCCCCTAATAGAGAGATAGCCTATTACTTAAGAAAGAAATTAAAAGATATTACAATAAAGATCTATTTCTAATTCTAAACATGACCTGCCATCTCCTTATGATCCTCCGGCTATCCAGTGTGTGTTTAACAGCCTCAACTGATCTGTTCAACCCTTCCTTTTCTGCTTCAATTAAAGTTGATTGTACATTGTAAGCCTTTTCATAAAGCCTCTGATGTAGAATTTTCAATGTTCCATGAGAGTATGCCATGAAATCAACCATTCTGATGAAGACTTTGCGTTTCTATTGATTTCTGAATATGACACCTCTATGACCAGCAAAATTTGTGTAATTTTCATCAATAACTGTTAGTTCTTCTAGATTTTGTAGGTTTGGGTGGCTTTGCACTGGTCTCAGCAAGTTGACTTTGAATTGATTACTTTCAACTCCCATTTACATATCATTCTCGAGGACGAACTGAATGAACCTCTTGATATATCTCATTAAAGCCCCTCTTCCTTGTTGCTCTTCATATGACTTGTTGATTTTGGTAGACAACTCCTCATATATAAACTCTATGTCATGGAATTTAACATGTCAGAAGTCTGCTTCATTCAGAGAAATTCTTTGCCCATTAGCTCTTTCTACATCATATACAACAAACTTTTACTTGAAGGATTTTTGCATATAAACTCTAAGCACTTTGCTGATTGGATACTCAGAGATGATCTGATCTTGAGGAGTCTTATATTCACTTAGAATGTGCTCATATCTTCTCCTTTGATTGTAATCAAGATCCCTTATTTCTGGGGGTGTTCTATCACTGATTTGAGTTGCAAATATCGAAGGAATACGGTCTTCAAGAAAAGCTGCATTCACTCCAAATTTTCCCCATAACGGATCTTTCATAGCTTCCGGGGTGAACATGTTATTTCTATCAAGGCCTGGATCAGTTGAAGTAAACACTACAAAATCTGGTTGAACATTCAGAGGTAGTGGTCAATTTGAAGTTGTGTTGCCTGCTCTGCTTGAATATTCTTCCTCGGGATGTCGGCAGCAGACACCTAGAATTGCTTTGGTTATGGAGGAAAGAGATTGTGAACTTCCTCTGATACACTTGTAAGAACCCTTGTAATGTTTAGTTTTCTAATGGCCGTCTCCATTTGTTTTCTAGTTACATGCTCTTTCGCAGGCTTTGCAACCTTTGAACTAGCAGTCTTTTTCGGCATTTGTAGCGGAATATCATCAAATCTGTCCACAATATGGACCTCAAATCTTTCCTCTTGCAGTTTTTCGAAAGAGAATTCATCGATTTGTTTTAGTAGTTTATCAGATTAATCTATATCAGCTTCATCAAAAGTTTCAGTTTCAAATTTGAACTCTGGAATTTCTGATTCATACTGTCGTTGTAGTTGAGTTTTTGTTGTTGTTGTATTTGTTGATGATGTTGTTGTTGCTGCTGTTTCTGATGTTGTTTAGTTGTAGTTTAAGCAGTTTCACCCCCATATCCATATCCGCTGCAAATCTTTCAGTCAAAGGGGTAAAGGTCAAAAGACGGTCACGTTTCTCTATTGTGTTAATTTTAGAAAATGTAGAAAAGCCTATTTTATAGGCATGGCCTATAAATAGGTCATTGGCCCTTGGCCATTGGTACGCTTGAAACTCTCGTGTAACGCTTTTGACATTAATGCAATATCCATATTCAAAGCAAAAGGTGTAGTGTGTGTATTCTCTCCAATATCATCTTCTCTCTACATTAATACTTGAAGGTTTTCATCACGGGATCAAGCTTTCAATTGGTATCAGAGCTAAACTTGATATAAGTTGGCTCGTGATTGGATGAATCAACGAAGAACAAGCTGAATCGAAGAAACTATTGTTCAAAATTCGAAGTTATCAAGGTTTGAGTGTATTTTGTGTTAATTTTGATCCCATTCATCTCTAAATCAATTCTGAGTTCGAAAACAATCTGTTATGATTTGATTTGGATCATAATCGATTGAGTTTTTGAAGTTATTCGTGGAAACATCTATGGTTTTTGATTCAAAAGGTCATCATATTTCATGAGGATGATGGAAACATTGGGATATTATTGATCTACAAAGGATTGCGAGTAAGAGGATATAAAATTCGAGTGGTTTTTCATTGTTTTTTATAAGAATTAAAATTTCAGCCAAGAACACTTGAAGATCATGAAGAACAGCCTAGATCTGAGTTTTTGATCGAGTTGGATTAACATTTTGAAGGTTTTGGTGTTTTACTATTGATTTCGAGCGGGTTAGTTATTCCTAAGATGAATTTGAGCTTGGCAGTTGAGAACAGATCCCTAAAAATCCGGAATTTGTTGCTAACAGTGGACTTCGAGCGTATTTATTCTCAAATTCGAAGCCTTAACACTTCGAGTTCGAAACCAATACCACATGTTACAAATTCGAAATACAATCTAGACACCTTCGAATAGTCAAACCCAAGTTCACTTCGAGTTCGAAATCCTCTAACACTAAGACTTCGAGCGCATCCATACGTTTCAAATCCACTTTGAATTCACAACTCATTGACTTCGAGCGTTTTTATCCCTTTTGCAACCGAAACTCCAAACACATTTCAAAAACCAAAATTCACTTCAAAGTTCTTAATTTATTTCGCATTCGAACATCATTTGTTTGAATTTTGAATTGATCTTTCGAATTCCACTGTTACATTCGAAGTCAACTTCAGAGTTCACTTTGAATTCTTTGTTATTCACTTAGAATTTTGTTATTCACTTCAAACCAATACTTCCGACACATACCTATCTTGGAATTCGAAACTCACTTCGAACAAATCTCCAATACAAAACACTCTTCGAAGAAACCAACTTCGAACCCCAATCACCAACTTTTTCAAGTTAACGATCATTTCCAAACATTCAAGTATTTCAACCAAAATGTCAAGTTCCAACAAGATTTTAGCCATTGGCACAGACTCGAAACACGCTGTTTTCTTCCGCAATGATTACTTAGTATGGAAAGGGAGGTTTATGAACTTTCTAGAACACAACGAAGTGTATGGCGAGATGATGATTGATTCTATTCTCAACGGAGATAAAATTTTTTACAGAATCATTGATGCACAACTTGATAACAACCCTCCAAATCCTGTAGTGGTAAGAGAGAAAACTCATGACGAGTTGAATGCTGCTAAAAAAGAAAGAAAGAAAGCAGACAGACTTGCTAATTATTATCTAAAACAAGGCTTATCTTCTGAAATGTACATGAAAGTAGATATCTTAGCAATAGCCAAAGAAATATGGGACGAGATCAAAAGACAACTCCAAGGGACTGAGCAAGGAGAGCATATAAAACGAACACAATTGGTGAACATGTTTCACGAATTCACTGCTAAAGAGAATGAAGTGTTGATTGATACATACAATCGTTTCTACAAGCTTCAAAATGAGTTGATAACCAACAAGGTTGAGAGAACTGATCTTGATATCAACTGTGTATTTTTTAGAGCTCTTGGTCCGGAGTGGAAGGAGCATGTGAAACTTTACTAGCATATCAATCGAAATCTCACGATTGTTACATATCACAACATCTTTGAGGAGCTCCAACAATATCAGGATGAGGTATCAAAGTCTGCTCCTAGAATGTCTACTGATCCGCTAGCTCTTATAGTTGTTGAACCATCTCCTCGCGAATCCTCCAGAGCTAAAAAATACAAGCATGTTGCCCTGTCTGACTCCAAATCTGATGAGTCAGATGGTATAGAAATGGATCAAGTGATAAAATCCATGTCTTTTATTACCAAGGTATTCAAGAATAGGTATTCCAAAACCAACAATCGACAAAGGTACACTTCTGTGTCCCGAAGACCAGAAACCTTCAAGGTTGCTGAGAAACCTAAATTTGCCAAGGAGGAGAAGAAAGAAGAAAGAAGAAAGAAAATGTTACAATTGTTGGGGGAATGACCACTTTATAAAAGACTGTATTAGAAAAAGAAGAAAGATGTTGCGTATTTCAAGCAAAAACTCAGGCTAGCAAAAAGAAAAATTGTAGGAAAGACCATGATGGTTGAAGAAGACCAGTTCCTCACAGATACCGATGACAGTGATCTGGATGAGGAAGCACAGGCACAGTTCTGCCTGATGGCTGATGTTCAAGATGAGTTTACAGATGAAAAAGAAGAGCCAGAGGCATATTATGATATTACAGATGATGAAGGGGTTGATGCTAAAAATGCTGATGATGAGGTGCACTCTAACTCCTTAACAGGTTGTGGTCTGAGCATGGAACATGTTTAGATCATCATGGCACGCATGAAAAAGTTAGAGAAAATGGTACAAAAATCTAAATCAAATAAAGACAAACTAAAAGAAATAATAAGAAATCAACAAATGGAATCGTTCTAGGTTGATAAAGAAATTGAAGAACTCAAAACCAAAATCATTGAAAAAGAAAACAAACTAATTGAGTTGACTACAAACATGAGCACCCAAATTCATGATCTAAAAGCAGAGAAAATTAGTGCTGAAAATGACACTAAATTTGTAATAAAAGAAAAGGGTGAGCTATGCTCAAAGATTAAAGAACTTGAAGACACATTGATCAAAAGGGGACAATCAGAACAAACGATCTTTCTGAATAAATCCAAAGAGCGTAAATTCTCAAAATGGACCTATGATGGACTTGGATTTGAAAACCCGAGAATCAGTGAAAAAGTGACTACCAAATAATTATACGACTTTAATCTAATGAATAATGACATCACAAAGAATATGGTATTTGTTGGACAAGAGAAGGAAGTGGTAGAAGAAGATTTTAAAAGAAAGACTAACTTAAAATATGAAATTCCTTTTAACTATCAGGAGTTAAATGAGTCTAGCACATCTGAGCCGCACAAGCTCATTGAGTTAGATGATGACTCCATGCTTACATATCCTGAAAATTTTAAGAAGTCTCAAGTAGTTCTGGAAGCCAGAGTTTACATACCTTATATGGTATTACAAAGGCAACTTGAGACACTTGTAGCTTATTATTTTCAAACCATCATCACAAATGATTTAGAAAAGGAAGTAAAAGAATCAAAAAAGAGTTTTTCATGTCACTGTAAAAAAGAAACCTTGACATGCACTTCTACTCCTTCCACTTCCCAACCAATGAGAAAGTATACCAAAGAAGAAAAAGGTAAAACAAAGGTGGAAGAGTCATGGATTCCAAGAAAACATCACAAATCACCTGAAACCACCAAAAGGCAACCAAATACCATTTCCAAAGCCAATCTCACACACTCTCACAAGTACAAACCAAAATCACCAACCAAAGTTGTCACCAACAATACAAAGTCTCTCGAAACTAACCATTACTCAATTGTTTCAGATGTGAGAAGAAATGACAACAACAAGAGAAGTGTTTGCAAAAAAGATAACATACGATAGTTCACACCCAGTTTATCTAAGTCATGTTTTGATTTTTCAAATAAGTGTCATCACATTTCAAATTTCTTCAGTCATTGTATTTCACTTTCCAAAAATGAAATGAAAGCAAGTACTTGTTTTTGCACAAGTCCTGGTTGTTTGCACAACAATTGTGAATACAAATGTGAATATGCTAGGCTTAGAAAACAATTGGGAATTCGTGCCTGTGAGAATTGGAGACCACAAGGGTCAAATAAAATCAACACACCCTTTATTACATCGCACGGAATAATCATTCATCAGTGGGTGACCAAACATGCTCTAAAACTCATGAATTATTGGAACTATGAAAATAGATTAATCACAATTCAAGAATTAGAAGCATACAGGAGAGGAGGGTACAAAGAATTTTTGAAGGCATGGAACAATACAAAATCCAAAACAAGGAAATCTCAATCTCCATGTACCAATTCTCTCTCATCAAAGGCAAAGTCCAAACCTTCAAAACCATCAAGCTCAAAAGTTCAAACCAACAAAAACATAGTATCCAAAACACCTTCCATTATATACAAATCTGTTACCATCAAACAAGCACCCAAATCTCAAACAGTTGCAAAACCAAGAATGATTCAATTTTGGCAACGAAAAGATATTGTTTAGGTAGTGGATCTCAAGGACATTGTCAAACCAACAAGTCTTGAAAATGGAGAGATCCCTCTCAACATTGAATCTCAATTTGTTCCTGATCCATTCTGGATTAAAACCTCAAAGTTTAATAAAGAAGAACAAAAGATTCAATGGAAAACATAGAAAAGAATACACTGCAATTTTCAAGAGGTTGTTGACACCAATGTATCACCTAACACGCAAGGACCCATTTCAACATAAGGACCTAAATCTTTATTCTTTTATGTGTGTAGGAACCTAATCTCTGGTAACTGGATTCAGGTTGCACCAAGCATATCACAGGTGACAAGAGTCTTCTCAAAAACTTCGTTCCCAAGTACTCCGGGAATGTTCGTTTTGGGAATGACAATATAGCACCGATTTTGGGGGTACGGAGATATAGTGAAGAAGAGTATCAAAATCAAAAAGGTTTCTTTTGTAGAAGGACTGGGCCATAACTTGTTTAGCATTGGCTAGTTCTATGATAAAGACTTGGAGGTCATTTACAAGGAATACATGTTCAGTCAAAACGGAAACAGGTGATGTGCTTCTCGCGGGAACAAGGAAGTCTAACTTGTATTCCATCGATTTGAACAACTACAACACAAAGACCTCCGTTTGTCTTCTAAGTAAAGCCTCATCGGACTTAACTTGGCGATGGCGTAGGAAACTCTCACATCTCAACTTCCACAACATCAATAAACTAGTTACTAAAGATCTAGTGAGAGGATTGCCAAAGTTAAAATTCAATAAAGACCATCTGTGTACTGACTGTGAAAAAGGAAAGATGAAATGATCATCTCACAAAGTCAAGCAAGTCTTCAGTACAAAGCAGACAATGGAGCTTCTGCATATGGATCTATGTGGTCCGATGAGAGTCCAGACACGCAATGGGAAGAAGTATATCCTAGTCATTGTTGATGATTATTCTAGGTATACTTGGGTCAAGTTCTTAAGGTCGAAAGATGAAGCAACTCTTGTCATCATCAACTTCATCAAACAACAACAGAACAAGTTTGAACACAGTGTCGCCTCCATTCGAACGGATAATGGAACAGAGTTCCAGAATAAAATCATGTCTAACTATCTTGACCCGGTGAGGATCACACATCAATTCTCTGCAGCATACACCCAACAACAGAATGGAGTGGTAGAATGATGCAACCGAACTCTGGTTGAGTGTTCTCGTACTATGCTATCATACTCCGGTCCCCGCCTTCCTATTGGGCTGAAGCAGTCAGCACAACGTGTTACACACAGAATCGTTCTTTCATCCATAAACGTTTCAATAAAACTCCTTATGAATTGGCAAATGGCATACTCAGATATATACCAGGTGCAGCTGCCTTGTGAATGATTTAAAACGGGCAGATGTAAGCAAGAGCAACTTTGTTCTGGTGAACAAGTTTCTAGAGTCCCTCCCTGAAACATGAGATCACTTTGTTACTGTTTTAAGGCACAGTGAAAAGATCAATGGAATGTCTATGGTTTCTTTATATGGTAACTTACTCAACCGTGAGCAATAAGTCAAGCAAAGGAAGTTGTCCTCAAAGGAGATGAAGGAGGTTGTGAAAGCTGCACCAACTGCTCTTGTATCAAGAAATACAAAGGTGAGAAGCTTTGCAGCTATTGATTCTGGTTCTGATGAAGAAGAGGATGAAGGAGAGAGTGCCGGAGAAAGTGAAGAGGAAAAAGGTGATGAGGAGAGGAGTTTGGAAGATCTGGAATCAGTGGTTGAGGAAGTTGCAATGGTAGTCAGGAAGTTCAAACCTTTTAGGAAGAGAAAGGGTGTCAAGAAGTTCAACAAGAGGCCATCAAAGTTTGCCAAGTCCAAATCCAAATCAACTTTTGATGCGTCCGCAATAGAGTATTACAAGTGTGGCAAGATTGGCCACATAGCCAGTAACTGTAAGTCCAAAGGTAACACTAGTTTTTCATCTGTGCCAAAGCAGGAGAGCAAAATAGACTATGATGCTAAATACAAGAAACTCCTTGCTGTGGTCATTGATAAGAAGAAATCCCAGGGCCAAGTTCTATTAGCTAAAGAAGAATATTGGGCTGAAGATGATCTCTCATCAGATGAAGATGAAGTGATCTCTGCTCAGTTCTGCATGATGGCCAACACTGAAAGTGGTAGTTCTTTTGGTAAAGACATGAAGAAGGCTGCTAAAGCTTGTTCTTCTATCAATTGGGATCTTTCTTCTATGTATCAGGTTGGAAAGTTTATTACCTACAATGATAATGAAAAGAATGCTATGTTTGATTACTTGTGTATTGATTTCCAATCTGCTATTCAAAGAGAGAAGAAGCTAAAAACAGAAATAGAATCACTCAAGAAAAAATTAACTCTTAAAGATGAGGAACTTAAGCAAATAACAATTTTAAATGATGAATTAGCTAATCAAACGATACGTAATGAGATCTTAGTAAAAGAAACTAGTGAAGCAACTAAAAAGTTCAATGACCTCCAAAAGATAGTTAAATGTTGGTGTGTATCTGCTGAAAAGACCACTAAGTGTGCCAATGAGCAGATACCCAAACAAGTTCAAGCTATCATTGGTTGATATTACTCTAAAGCTGCTAACTATGTTGATTCTAGTAAGACCTTATTATCTTAGACAAAGCTGACATTTTACCACCAACCTTTCACAAGGCAAAAGTATGTTCACAAATAAATTTGTTAGAAGTAAAAGTTCCCATGTGAAAGAGTCAATTATTTCTTCAGTTGAGTCATCTACTATTACGATTTCAGAATGTAAAAATACTAAGAATATAAGTCAAAGGATGTGAGTAAAAGAAATGAATCATTAGTTGAGACCAAAGAGACATTATGTTGTCAAACCTTAAAAATAGATGACTTAAATCTGAGTATTTTACAAGCTGAAGAATCATTAGCTAATACCTCTGTATCAACTGATATGTTAGTAGATGATAGCCTGTCAGCTGATCATAGCTCATCTTCTAAATGTTTAGTTAATCATGAAGTAATCAACTTTCTTTCAATAGAAGAAGCTGTGAGTAAAAAGAATGATGTTCACATTGTTCCTAAGCCTGACACTCCAAAGATTGATAAAAAAACATTTCAAATCTAAAGGTCAATCCAAGGTGCTTGTAAGCAAATACCTAAGAAACATACAGGATCAGCTTCATAAGCTGAGTGGTCAAGTTGGACAGTTGATGACTCATTGATGTGCGTACAGCGCACCTGTTTTAAATTTATAAATCCGAGTTATTTAACACGACTACAACACAAATAGGCAAGAGGACCTAATCGTATTGTAATATAGTAAACAATTACGGGTGTCGAACACTTGGTGAACGAGTATAATTTTGAATATAACTATACTAATTAAATATTAAACTAATTAAAAGCCGTAAATAGGGGGATTTAGAATCTTATCAATAAAGATTCAAACTTTATTACCCAACTCACAAAATAATAATAACAAGAACCAAGAACGAAGAACAAAAGAAAGTCGAAAGCAACAAACTTTATTGGGTTTAAGCTTATAATATGAAGACTCCCTCCCTATATTTGATGAAACTCTCGTCAAGTCAATTAATTAAGTGCATAGACAACTAAATATCATATACAGATCCATATAGTGATTAGACTCTTGGTCTGAATATCTAACCCTATAATCATGAAAATAACTAACCGTATGGTCAAGGAATCAATTTAAATCAAGATTAGTCCCTTTAGTTCGTATCAATCAAGATTCTACCTTTAATGATTGTTTAAGTTAACAAAACATTCAATTAACATATAAAGGTCATCATATGTAATTGAACATACATTAAAATTCATATCTTTTCATGTTTAAGCCTAGAATTTGGTCAATCACTAGTCAAAACTATTTATTGGTCCTAAATAGTCATGATAAAAGCCACACAAGCGGATTGGTCCTCCTACAATGCGAACTAAAAATATAAAATGCCAAAACAAGATCTAAAACACATGTGGATCTTTGATAGAACTTAAATTGATAAATATATAAAATCTAGCATCATAAACACAAAAAGCAACCATCTTTAAAAGAATCCATCTCCTTTAGGGAGGAATACATGAAAAATCAGCCAAGAAACATCATAAAATACATCTAGAAATCAAGAAACATCTAAACTACAGAAAATAAAATAGAAAGAATGATAGAACCACGATGAATCTAAGCCGAAATCTTCAAATAATAAGCTCAAATCCTCCAAAGTTGAGCTCCACCACCCCTGGAATACTTTTGGACGAGTTTTGACAGTGTTTAGGTAGTATAAGTTGGGTTGTTAACCCCAAAATTGAGCTGGAGTTGCGTTTATATAGAAAACTAAAAATGGGGGCGTCGCATCGTGACAGATAAGTGTCGCGTCGCGACCCATGAGTTTGACACGAACCAAAACTCTTTTAAAATTTGAAATTTGGTGTTAATATGTCCCGTCGCGTCGTGATACATTTAATGGTCGTGCAACGATCTCGCATTCATCAAAGTGATTTTGAAGCCCTCTGAGTTTTTTTTTCCGTGGCCTTCTGAATCACCCTTAATCCAAGTTCATACGAGTGAGATATGATCAAAACATTGGAGGTGTGTCGGCGCGGACAACTTTTCCTATTTCTTCGGCTTCTTCAGTTTTTGCTTAAACCTTTCCATATTCCACCTTTTTAACGTGTAATTCAATAAATGATGTAATTACGTATCTTTTACTTATTTACGAACAATAACATGCTAAAATAAAACATATATCGCTTTAGAATATATATCTAAATTTGACGATATCAAAATACCACGCACTTGAACTTTGCTTGTCCCCAAGCAAATCATAACTCTATCTAGATTGATTAAAAACAAAACATAAGTTATACTTAGAATTATGAACATACCCATGATTTGATCCCTAGTAAATTTTCAACCACCCTAAATAATCTCTCCGTTTATAAATACCTAAACCTTAACTTATGAATTGAATTTATATTTAAATTGGTTCATTTAATCTTTAAAAATCCCCTAACATAAGTTATACTCAACTATTTTTATAAGTCTATAACTTTCGATGGAACCCATGTAGCGAATGCCAAACTCAACCGATCCCAAACCTGTTTGCTTTAGGTGGCTAGGGGTCGAACACCCCTTAGAGTTTACTAATTCGAGTTCCAAAGGCCATTTATTTGACTTGTATATATGTTCTCTAGCTCTTGTGCGTATAGTGTACCAGTTTTAAATTTATAAATCCAAGATATTTCGCACGACTACAACACAAATACGCAAGAGGACCTAATCGTATCGTAATATAGCGTACCAGTTTTAAATTTATAAATCCGAGCTACTTAGCATGACTACAACACAAATAGGCAAGAGGACTTAATCATATCGAAATATAGTAAACAAGTACGGGTATCGAACACTTGGGGAATGAGTATGATTTTGAATATAACTATACTAATTAAATATTAAAGTAATTAAAAGCAGTAAATAAGGGAATTTAGAATCTTATCAATAAAGATTCAAACTTTATTATCCAACTCACTAAATAATAATAGCAAAAACCAAGAACAAACCAAAGAAAGTAGAAAGCAACAAACTTTATTGGATTTAAGCTTATAATATGAAGACTCCCTCCCTATATTCGATGAAACTCTTGTCAAGTCAATCAGTTAAGTGCACACACAACTAAATATCATATACTGATTCCTATAGTGATTTGACTCTTGGTCCGAATATCTAACCTTATAATCATGCAATTAACTAACCCTATGGTCAAGGAATCAGTTTAAAGCAAGATTAGTCCTTTTAGTTCTTATCAAACAAGATTCTACCTTTAATGATTGTTTAAGTTAACAAAACATTCAATTAAGATATCAAGGTCATCATATGTAATTGCACATACTTTAAAGTTCCTATATTTTTATGTTTAAGCCTAGGATTTGGTTAATCACTAGTCAAAACTACTTAGTGGTCCTAAATAGTCAT
Organism: Dittrichia graveolens; assembly: GCA_038502395.1. Classification (NCBI taxonomy): domain Eukaryota; kingdom Viridiplantae; phylum Streptophyta; class Magnoliopsida; order Asterales; family Asteraceae; genus Dittrichia; species Dittrichia graveolens. The sequence continues at coordinate 31,834,980 of JARJIL010000009.1, forward strand.
GATAAAAGCCACACAAGCGGATTGGTACTCCTACTCATGCAAACTCAAAATATTAACTTGCCAAAACTAGATCTAACATGCATGTGGATCTTTGATAGAACTTAAATTGATAAATATATGAAATCTAGCATCATAAACACAAAAATCAACCAACTTTAAAAGAATCCATCTTCTCTAGGAAAGAATATATGAAAATTCAGCCAAGAAATATCATAAAATACCTTTGGAAATCAAGAAACATCTAAACTACAGAAGATAAAATAGAAAGAATGATATAATTGGGATGAATCTAAGCCGAAATCTTCAAATAATAAGCTCCATTCCTCCAAAGTTGAGCTCCACCACCCCTGGAATGCTTTTGGACGAGTTTTGGAAGTGTTTGGGTAGTATAAGTTGGGTTGTTAACCCCAAAACCGAGCTAGAGTTGCGTTTATATAGAAAATTGAAAGCATGGGCACCGCGTCGCAACGGGTAAGTGTCATGTCTTGACCCATGAGTTTGACGTGATCCAAAACTCTTTTAAAATTTGAAATTTGGTCTTATGACGTCGCGTCGCGTAGCAATCGCTTTAATGGTCGCGCCAACTACTCGCATTTTTAGGCATTGACTATCAATGTGATTTTGTAGCCTCTGAGTCTAGATTCCGTGGCCTTTTGAATCACCTTAATCGGAGTTCGTATGAGTGAGATATGATCAAAACAATGAAGGTGTGTCGGCGCATACAAATTTTCCTATTTCTTCGGTTTCTTCGGTTTTTCTCAAAACTTTTCATATTCCGCATTTTGAACCTGTAATTCAATAAATGATGATAATTAGGTATCTTTTACTTATTTATGAACAATAACAGACTAAAATAAAATAGACATCGCTTAGAATATATATCCAAATTTGACGATATCACTCATAGTCATGAGAGGACCGATAAGAAAGCTCACAGGCATTCAAATAGTGTTGTTTAATGCTCCAATGCCACTAAATCTCAAAACTGTTACAAATGTGGAAGCAAATAGTATAAGGCATTTGAATGTTCCTTAGAAAAGAACTCAAGACAGCAGACTTGTTCTGATAACATGGCTATTCCTATTGTTCATAAACAACATGAAATGAAGTGGAAAGCTAGGTGCATTCCATAGGGATCTACTAATTAGTGGATTCCTACTTGTGTCACTAACTCGTCTTTCATTCGAAACTGTGCAGGGTGTTGGTTCATGGTTTCATCACAGTGGATGTTTTAGAACCATGACTGGCAACAAAGAATTGATTAGTAACTATAAGAAGGGGAAAGGTCCAAGGGTGACTTTTGGTGACAACAATCATGGGAAAACCAAAGGCTACGGAGAAATTCATAATGGGAACCTCAAATTGTCGAAACTTTCATATGTTAAGGGACTGAAATACAATCTCATAAGCATAAGTCAATTGTGTGATGGAGATAATGAAGTCCACTTCACCAAGACAAGGGGTTCCATAATAGATAAAGAAGGTAATATAGTATTCAGTGCCAAGAGAACGAAGGATGTGTATACTCTTGACATGTCCTAAGGTGACCCTTCAAAAGAAACATAATTGTACTCCAAAACTAATGAGGATACAAAATTTCTATGGCACAAAAGGCTTTCCCGCCTTAATTTGAAATCATAAACAACCTTTGCAAGGGTGAACTAGTGTCAGAACTACCTTCTCTCACTTTTTCTAAGCATAAACCTTGTACTGCTTGTGAGAAGGGAAAGCAACACAAAACATCATTTCCTTCCAAGCAAGCCTTCTCCATTACAGAACCTTTCTTTATGTTGCACATGGATCTCTTTGGTCCTGTTGCAACTTCTAGCATAGGTGGAAGTAAGTATGCTCTTGTTTTGGTTGATGAATTCTCAAGATACACTTGGGTTTTCTTTCTTAAAGCAAAGAGTGAGGCTGCTGAAGAAATTATTTGCTTTATCAAAAAGATGGAAGTGATGAATGGCAATCTGATGAGGAGTCTTAGAAGTTATCATGGAACTGAATTCAGAAATCAATCTCTAGAAGCTTTCTATGATGAAAAAGGGATATCTCAAAACTTCTTTTCTCCAAGAACCCCACAACAAAATGGTGGAGCTAAAAGAAGAAATAGAACATTAATTAAAGCTGTTAGAACCATGTTGTGTGAAAGTGGGTTTTCTTTCAATTTCTGGGCTGAGGCTGTGAGTTTTGCATGTTTCACACAGAACAAATCCCTTATCATCAAAAGGCACAAAAAAACTCCATATGATGTGCTTAATGGAAGGAAGCCAAGCGTCTGTTTTCTGCACATATTTGGTTGTCAATGTTTCATTCTCAACCAAAAGGATCAACTGCAGAACAAAAGTCATTGAAGAGTCAATAAATGTAAGTTTTAATGAAAATGACTTTGTTGCTTCATGTTTATCTAATCATGTTTCAGGTGAAGAACTCTATGATCTTATGCAAACTGGAGAAACCACTCCAGAGCAAGTTGATCCCTCTCCACCAACTGCTCATGATATGGATGAACCTGTTCCTCTTCAAACTATAAGCTATGCATAACCAACCTCATCCATTCCTATACCTCTACTTAACCATGTGAAAAATGATTCAACATCATTGGACTCTAATTCCATATCACACATTCCCTCTTCCGTAGAGACACCCACAGATTGTGACAATGAAGTTAACTCAGACATCCCAAATGAAATCATTTCTACTGCTGATAGTCAATTTATAACTTTAACTCCCCAAATCCAAATCCATCCCAACTCCCAACTAATCTAAAAGGCCTTCAAAGACCACAGAGATCATCCTCACAATCTGGTCATAGGAAACATTGAGGATCTAGTAAGAACAAGATCAAAAGCATGCAATATTTGTTTCTCCTCTAGATTTGTATCTTTGATTGAACCAAATAAGGTTGATGAAGCCCTGAATGACTCCTATTGGGTGAATGCCATGCAAGAAGAGCTGGCAGAGTTCAAAAGAAATAATGTATGGACCTTGGTACCCAAACCAAAGGATAAACCATCATTGGAACAAGGTGGGTCTTCAGAAACAAGCTAGATGAAAATGGGTAGACCATAAGAAACAAAGCAAGGCTAGTGGCACAGGGGTACTGTCAAGAAGAAGGTCTAGATTTTGATGAAACCTTTGCCCCTATTGCAAGATTGGAAGCCATTAGATTATTCCTAGCCTATACTGCCTTCAAGAACTTCAAGGTGTTCCAAATGGATGTGAAGAGTGCATTTCTGAATGGAGATCTGAAAGAAGAGGTGTATGTCAAACAACCTCCTAGCTTTGAGGATTCTAGTTTACTTGATCATGCATTCTTTCTCAACAACGCTTTATATGGTCTTAAGCAAGCTCCAAGAGCCTTGTATGATACCCTCTCTTCTTTTCTCACCAACAAAGGTGTAACACCGTATTTTTAACCCAAAAATTTTCATTTTCATAATCATTGCGGAAGCGAATTAAATAACCAAAGTGTTTACAACTGTACAAACACCACTGTTTAAATATCAGTATTACAAAACACGACCCGTCACAATTAAACTATCAGAGTCCTAGGTGATTACTCTCTAAGCTAACCACTCTCACCCGAGCCGCTGACTTACCAAAACCTGTAAAACGAGTGAGAGGTGGGGGATTAGCACAAAGCTAAGTGAATGGAGTAAAACCACAACAGATATATCAGCAAATAACCGCATCAATATCAACAACACATAACAGATAATCGTGCCCCGGGAAGACCGGCGGTTCTGCAGGAACCTTTAACCAATGCCGGCCAAAGCAAAGGTTTACCGATAGTTAATTTGCTATTCTCACACAGTATTACCTTAAGTAGCAACAAATGCATCAAAAGATCCCAATACTGATTAGCCGATAGCAAACAAACCCATCCCATATGCCCAGCCGAAGCTGACTTCCCAATCCTCATGTATACATATCACTAACGCACAATTAATTAACAATCAACAGTTAATCAATTATCAGATGCACAATCTATCCATGCGTCAAACCAATAATAGTTGCAACCCACGCCAGTTACAACTAATAACATCTCTGAGTAAACGTCCAGTCACCTCAAGCTTTCAGTTACTCCACTCAGTGATCTTATATTACTGAGCCTTGTTTGTTCCTGAGAACATAACAAACTGAAATCAGTAACGATTCATAAATATATGTCAAACACATAAATTTATATCCTTTAATCAAACATAAGCATGTATGATTCACATATGTATAAACATATATCATATATTTAATATGCTAACTTAAACCAAGATAAACATATTAAAAATAAGCAACTTTCTGAAACAGTGCCCGTCCCGCCGTGACAAAATGCCCGTCGCGCCGCGACCTGTGTCGGATTTCGAAATCCGGAACTCCTCAATCGGATTTCGTGGCGGATTTCCAATAACCAGGATTTCAGTGTCGGATTTTGCCAAGTTTCGGATTTCTAACGGTCGGTTTTGCCATTTAATCGGATTCTAACAATCCGAAACCAAACCTTCGGATTTCAGCCTCGTCGCGCCGCGACCTTAAGCGTAGCGCCGCAACACACCTTTTCGAGGTTGTCTTCTTCCTTGATTGTGTCGGATTTCCAGTCGTGCTAACTCCCCAAATCCGATTCAAACCCTCAAATTTCATTATGAACACTTCTAAAACATGTATAAACACCTTATAACATGTATAGAACAACAAGAACACATCAAACCCATTTTAACATGGCAAATCATACAAAACCCACCAAACAAGTTTACTTCTAAACTTCTACCATGGCATCTTCATGTTCTAAGCATGACATTACAAACAAAACATATCACAGTGATCAGAATCATGCTAGGATCACAACCATACCTTTACTTTGAATTATCACTCAACAAATCTCAACTTCTACTAATCAAGTTAACTTGCTTTCTTGCTTTTCTTCCCTCAAGAACACATACAACACCAAGTATCGGTTTTCAAGTGAGAAACCAATTTCAGAAGTTAACTCACTATAAACCCACGTATGCCTTTCTTAATATATGTAGCATGAGGTGTCAGTACACATCCATGCATACTAGTACACATATACATATATATTTGTATACATAACCGTACATGCATATATATTCTAAGCATATTTCCTCATTTATCCCTTAATTAATTAACAATTAATTAAAACCGCATAATTATAAATAACAAGTAAGTAATCAAAACTAATCACAAGTTATCATACCAAAGTCATTAAAACTACTAGGCCCGATCTGAGGATGTTACAAATCCTCCCCCTTAACAAGATTCCTTCCTCGGAATCTATTCATTAACAAACAACCGAGGGTAACGAGCTCTCATATTAGCCTCCTTTTCGCACGTCAAGTCTGAACCCAAACTGTGTCTCCATTTAACTAGAACCATCGGAATCTGTTTAAGATCATGTAGAGGTAGAATCTGACTCTCATCCTCAACTCTTCATTTCGGCAAGTAACAAACATTGAAGGTATTGTGAATACCTGATAATTCCACTGGAAGATCAAGAGTAACCGTCTGATCATTAACCACCCGTTGAACCCGAAACGGTCCAATATACCGCGGATCTAGCTTTCCCCGCTTCCCAAAACGGATAACCCCCTTCCACGGAGAAACCTTCAGATAAACCAATTCCCCCTCAACAAAAGTAACAGACCTACGACGCGGATCAGCATACATCTTTTGTCGATCCCTCGCAGCTTTCAACTTTTCTCGCGCAATAGCTACTTTATCTGCGGTGATCTGCACAATATCAGGCCCTACATACTGTTTTTCACCTGCCTCTAACCAACAAGTAGGAGTACGGCAGCAACGACCGTATAGCATCTCATAAGGCGGCATACCGATACTCGAATGGTAAGAATTTTTATACGCGAATTCTATCAACGGTAGATGGGAATCCCAAGAACCTCCGTATTCCAACACACATGCTCGCAACATATTCTTGAGTGTCTGAATAGTTCTCTAGATTGCCGTCTGTCTGAGGGTGGTAAACTGTACTCAGATTAACTCGCGTACCTAACTCCCTCTGTAAATTGTACCAGAAGTTTGACACAAACCTGGATTCTCTATCTAATACAATTGAAAGCGGTATACCATGTCGGGAAACAACTTCATCTATATACAACTTAGCCAACTTATTGACTGACGCCATCTCACTGGTAGCCAAGAAGTGAGCACTCTTGGTCAATTTGTTAACGATCACCCAAATCATATCATGATTCCTCTGAGTACGTGGATGTTTCGTTACGAAATCCATCGTTATATGCTCCCACTTCAACTCTGGAATCTGTAACTGTTTCAATGCTCCATAGGGTTTCTCGTGCTCTGCCTTGACCTGTGTACAAATATGGCAAGCCTCTACAAACTGTGCAACATCTGTCTTCATTGTAGGCCACCAATACATCACCTTTAGATCGTTATACATTTCTGTGCTACCTTGATGAACAGATAGTCTCGATTTATGAGCTTCAGTCATAATCAAACTCCGGAGACCTCCAAGCAAAGGCACCCAAACACGGGATTGATAAACCTTCAATGCTCTAGAATCATCAGTCAGATCATTCTTTTTCTTTAACATAATCTCAGACTTTAGATTTTCATCCTTTAAGGCTTCCAACTGAGCTGCCTTCAATCTATCAATCAAGTCGGAGACTATTTCAATTCGCATGAATTTAATATGTTCACTAACTCCCTTGCGACTCAAAGCATCGGCTACTACGTTGGCTTTCCCGGGATGATAGTGAATCTCGCAATCATAATCTTTAAAAAGTTCTAGCCATCGTCTCTGTCGCATATTGAGTTTCTTCTGCGAAAATACATACTGTAGGTTTTTGTGACCCGTAAAAATAACAAACTTTGTACCGTAAAGATAATGTCTCCATAACTTTAACGCAAAAACCACAGCTGCCAGTTCCAAATCATGGGTTGGATAATTCTTCTCATTAGGTTTCAACTGACAAGAAGCATAGGTGATAACTCTATCCCACTACATCAACACGCAACCCAACCCTGCCAGAGAAGCATCACAATAAACTATGAAGTCATCTGACCCATTCGGTAACGCAAGAATAGGAGCCTGACATAAAAGTCTTTTCAGTGTCTGAAAAGCCCTCTCCTATTCATCATTCGACTTAAATGGAACTCCCTTGCGAGTTAACTTAGTCATGGGATTCGCAATTTTAGAAAAATCTCGGATAAACCGTCGGTAATATCCTGCCAATCCCAAGAAGCTTTTAATTTAAGAAGGTGACTTCGGAGCTTCCCAATTAATTACAGCTTCTATCTTTGCCGGATCAACCTTGACTCCATCACTGCAAATTACATGCCCCAGAAAGTGAACTTCTCGCATCCAGAATTCACACTTTGAGTACTTGGCATACAATTTTTCTCGTTTCAAGGTTTTAAGAACTTGTCTCAAATGAATCTCGTGATCAGCTTCGGATTTAGAATAAACCAAAATGTCGTCGATAAATACTATCACAGATTTATCCAGAAACGGTCGACAAACCCGGTTCATTAAATCCATAAACACTGCAGGTGCATTAGTCAAACCGAACGACATGACTAAGAATTCATAATGACCATACCGGGTACGGAAACCAGTCTTGGCAATATCTTTGTCAGAAACTCGTACCTGGTGATAACCTGATCTCAAATCGATCTTAGAGAAATACAAAGCACCCTGCAACCGATCAAATAAATCATTAAGATGAGCAGAGGGTATTTATTCTTTACCGTCCTTTTATTCAGTTCCCTGTAATCAATACACATCCGTAGCGTGCCATCTTTCTTTTTCACAAACAAAACCGGTGCACCCCATGGTGAAGAACTCGGACGAATAAAACCCCGATCCAATAAATCCTGAATCTGTGTCATCATCTCCCTAATCTCAGAAGGAGCCAACCTATAAGGAGATCTAGCCACTGGATTCGAACCTGGTATTAAGTCAATCTTGTACTCTACCTCTCGAACGGGAGGTAGCCCATGTAACTCATCCGGAAACACTTTAGGAAAATCTGATACGACTCGCACATCAGTAACTGCCCGCTTTTCCTTCCTAGCATCAATAGCATATGCTAAAAAACACTCGCCTCCCTTACTCAAGGATTTCTTAGCCTTCAACATAGAAATGATAGGAAACGTAGACCTGTTCCTTTACCCTCGAGCCACCACGTGCGACCCATCAGACAACGGAAAAGAAATCAATTTCCTATGACATTTAATGCTCGCATTGTGCTTACTTACCCAATCCATCCCCAAAACCACATCAAACCCTGCTATTGGCATCAATAGGAACGATACTGGAAAGCACTTACCCACGATATCTATCTCAGCACCAGTCACAGAACTTGTAACAGGAACTATTTTACCATCTGCTACTTCTATCTCAATCGGTACAGAAATAACAGTAACAGGTAATTTCAACTTTTCATAAAAAGCCACAGAAATAAAGGATCGATTCGCCCAAGAATCAAATAACACACGCGCAGGTAGGGAGTTTATAAGAAACGTACCGGTGATAACATTATCAGTAGCAGTAGCATCATCTACTGTCATCCGGAACGCCTTACCCTCCGGTGTTGGAGGATTCTTTCGTTTCTGCACCCCTGATGATGACCCCCCAACGTCCCCTGCCCCCATCCCTGTCCCGGCTCCTCTCCCAGTAGGGCAATCACCAGCCCTGTGCCCTTCCTTTAAGCAATTCCAACAAACATTGCGAGGAAACTTGCAATCTTTCGTTTCATGCCCATGCTAACCACAACGCAAACAACGCATGGTCTGGGCAGTACACTGCCCAGTGTGACTGGATTTGCATCGGGTACACCATTGAGACTTCGTATTCGTACCCCCTGTAGTCGGCTTCCAACTCTGATTACCCTGCGAAGAATTGCCCTGCCATTTCTTCTTTTGTTGACCACTTGCCTGGTCATACTTCGGCTTCTGCGCATCCGCCTCATCTTTGTTCTGTCTATCTCTAGCTTGAATGTCTCCCTCAGCAGACTTTGCCAAGGTGAAGGCCTGAGACAATGATCCAGCCAGTCGAGCAATACTCCTGTACTCTGGTACCAAAGCTACGATAAAATGTTGAACCTGTGAAGATTCATCTGGTACCCACTTAGTTACAAATCTCAACTTCGAGTTAAACTGTTCAATTAATTCATCAACTGACATCCTCCTAGTCATCTTAAATTCTATAAATTCCCGCCTTATCTTATTCAGTTCGAAGGCATTGCAATACTGCTCGAACAGTTTATCCCGAAATTGATTCCATGTAATTGAATCCATTTGAGCCCTCGATAAGTGGGTGGTAATGGAATCCCACCAAACCATCGCCTTGCCTTTCAACATCCGGGTGGCAAAGGATACTCTCATTTCCTCTTCACAATTACACGCATCCAAAATCCTTCCCGTGTCTCTCAACTAGTTCAAAGTCACGTTAGGATCCATGCTGCCATAGTATTCCTCTGGTTTACAATACAGGAATTGCTTGTATGTACATGGCTGTCTGAATCCCATATTCGGTGGATATCTCATAAACGGATAAAAGTAGGATCCTTGAGGCATCGAGCCCTATGGAACAGATCCTTGCGGATAGTGTCCCTGAGGAAATAATGGATAGTAAAAAGGTTGAGTCATCGGTTGAGTAAATGGTGGTATTGGCATTGACATCGGAGGAACCTCTGCCAACGTAGTCACTGCCAGAAAGATAAGAGGTATCGCAACCGTAGTTGATGTCACAGTAGTAACCGGGGGTTGAATTATAGGAACCTGTCTTTGTTGCTCCAGTTCCTTTTGCAAATCTTGTAGTTGGCCCTCCAACTGGAAGATATATTCATCTCTTTCATCCCCATCGGTACCAAACGTACCGGCATTTAGCAATGTTTCCACTATAGTAGGGACTTCAGTAGAAGACGGGACAATAGGGGCAGCAGTCGAGTGATCACGATCAGCCATTGTTATCTGTAACAATCACATCACCTCACGATTTATTAGATAAATCCGTTAGTACACAACATACTAACTACACTCCAATTCACCCCAATCCCACACCCAAGGAGTAATCGAGCTACCACGAGCCAAGATTTGGGAATGTAACACTTCCACTGTGGAAGCGAATTAAATAACCAAAGTGTTTACAACTGTACAAACACCACTGTTTAAATATCAGTATTATAAAACCCGGCTCGTCACAATTAAACTATCAGAGTCCTAGGTAATTACTCCCCAAGCTAACCACTCTCAGCCGAGCCGCTGACTTACCAAAACCGGTAAAAAGAGTGATAGGTGGGGGATTAGCACAAAGCTAAGTGAATGGAGTAAAACCACAACAGATATATCAGCAAATAACTGCATCAATATCAACAACACATAACAGATAATCGTGCCCCGGGAGGACCGGCGGTTCTGCAGGAACCTTCAACCAATGCCGGCCAAAGCAAAGGTTTACCGATAGTTCATTTGCTATTCTCACACAGTATTACCTTAAGTTGAAACATGTATACATATCACTAACGCACAATTAATTAACAATCAACAGTTAATAAATTATTAGATGCACAATCTATCCATGCGTCAAACCAATAACAGTTGCAACCCAAGCCAATTACAACTAATAACATCTGTGAGTAAACGTCCACTCACCTCAAGCTTTCAGTTACTTCACTCAGTGATCTTATATTACTGAGCCTTGTTTGTTCCTGAGAACACAACAAACTGAAATCGGTAACGATTCATAAATATATGTCAAACACATAAATTTATATCCTTTAATCAAACATAAGCATGTATGATTCACATATGTATAAACATATATCATATATTTAATATGCTAACTTAAACCAAGTAAAACATATGAAAAAAAGCAACTTTCTGAAACAGTGCCCATCGCGCCGCGACAAAATGCCTGTCGCGCCGCGACCTGTGTCGGATTTCAAAATCCGGAACTCCTCAATCGGATTTCGTGGCGGATTTCCAATAACCCGGATTTCAGTGTCGGATTTAGCCAAGTTTCGGATTTCTAAGGGTCGGTTTTGCCATTTAATCGGATTCTAACAATCCGAAACCAAACCTTCGGATATCAGCCTCGTCGCGCCGCGACCTTAACCGTAGCGCCGCGACACCCCTTTTTCCAGGTTGTCTTCTTCCTTGATTGTGTCGGATTTCCAGTCATGCTAACTCCCCAAATGTGATTCAAACCCTCAAATTTCATTATGAACACTTCTAAAAAATGTATAAACACCTTATAACATGTATAGAACAACAAGAACACATCAACCCCATTTTAACATGGCAAATCATACAAAACCCACCAAACAAGTTTACTTCTAAACTTCTACCATGGCATCTTCATGTTCTAAGCATGACTTTACAAACAAAACATATCACAATGATCGGAATCATGCTAGGATCACAACCATACCTTTACTTTGAATTATCACTCAACAAATCTCAACTTCTACTAATCAAGTTAACTTGCTTTCTTGCTTTTCTTCTCTCCAAGAACACATACAACACCAAGTATCGGTTTTCAAGTGAGAAACGAATTTCAGAAGTTAACTCACTATAAACCCACGTATTGCTTTCTTAATATATATAGCATGAGGTGTCATTACACATCCATGCATACTAGTACACATATACATATATATTTATATACATAACCGTACATGCATATATATTCTAAGCATATTTCCTCATTTATCCTTTAATTAATTAAAACCACATAATTATAAATAACAAGTAATTAATCAAAACTAATCACAAGTTATCATACCAAAGTCATTAAAATTACTAGGCCCGATCTGAGGATGTTACAAAAGGTTTTACAAGAGGATGCATTGATAGCATTCTGTTTATAAGGAAGTACAAAGGAGATGTGATAGTTGTGCAGATATACGTAGATGATATAATATTTGGGTCTACAAATTTGGAACTATGTAAAAAGTTTTCTAAACTCATGTCTGATAATTATCGGATTAGCATGATGAGTGATAAACTATTTTCTTGGTTTTCAAATTAAACAAGAGGTTGATGGTATTTTCATACATCAAACAAAGTACATCAAAGATTTACACAAAAAGTTTGATTTTGAAAATTGTTCTTCAATGAAAACACCTATGTCAACTACTCTTAAGCTATGAAAGGACACTGATGGCAATTCAATGAACATTAGTGCTTATAGAGGAATGATTGTGTCCCTTTTATACCTCACTGCTAGTAGACCAAATATAATGTTTTCAACATGTCTCTGTGCAAGATATCTGGAAAATCCTAAGGAATCTCACCTTGATGTGGTTAAAAGGATATTCAAATATTTCAAAGGAACTCCTAATTTTGGTCTTTGGTACCCCAAAGACTCAGATTTCGAGTTAGTTGGATATTCTGATTCTTATTTTGTGGGATGTACATTGGATTGAAAAAGTACTTCAGGAGGATATCAACTTCTAGGTGGAAGATTAATCAGTTGGTCAAGCAAGAAACAAAATTCAATATCAACCTCTATTACAGAAGCAGAATACATTGTCGCAGTTAGTTGTTGTGCTCAAATTCTATGGTTGCAAAATCAGTTACTTGACTATGATGTGAAGTTTGAAGACACCCCAATTCTGTGTGATAATACAAGTGCAATCTCCATTGCAAACAATCCAGTCATGCATTCAAAAACTAAGAATATTGAAATCATGCATCATTTCTTAAGAGATAATGTACAGAAGAAGAAAGTATCATTGCACTACATCAACACTGATTTACAACTTGCAGAGTCGTTCACCAAACCATTGGATGAAGCAAGGTTCAATTTCCTAATATCCAAACTAGGTATGCTTAATTTTTAGATTAGTTTAGTGGTAGTTGTATTTCTATAAATTGATAAGTGTTGAATCTGATGACTTACTTATCTAAGCATCTCTAAGCCTTACTACTACTGAAAAAGTTAAGTTCTTTTGCTCAGCTGATACCCATCAGTTGATCATACTCAGCTAAGGAAGAAATGCACAGCTAAGTAACTCTATCATCTTATGTAACTCAAAATTCTGAATCATCTGACGTTTTTCCTATCAGCTGATGTCTCACAACTGATACTTTTCAATGCTCAGCTGATGACTCAACACTTGTTCAATTTTCTTTGTTTTTACTCAGTTAATGCTTTTAACCCTAGATACTTACTACGCCTGTTAGATTTCATTTAATAGCTTATTAATATGTTTTATGTTAGAGATATTTGGTCAGTATTTAACGATCTCTATTATCTTTGTTGGAATCTGCCTACTGACACACGTACGCCGGTATCACTACCGATGAAGCGCGGGTCTATAGGGTCACACACCAAGTTTCAATGTCGACAGCCTGTTATAAGAGGAAAGGGTCAAAATGGTCAAATTTAATCTGACCTAAGCTTCACGACTGTGAAGGATGCTCCACGGGTCGTGAAGCAACTCGTGTACACGTATCCTTTCATGGCCGAATGGTTCGTGAAACCCTAGGGCTTCACGACCCTACACGGCACGTGCCCTCACGATTCTTGCCCGGTGTAGCATAGCTCGTGAAGGATTAAAGGCTTGTCGTGGCGCATTTATCCTTCACGGCCCGTGAGAGCCCATGAAGAAGTCGTGATGGCAGAATTCTAAGTGACACTTGTATTTTATTGGACCAGCTTGTTGGTCCAGTTGATGAGTGCCAATTAGTATGACCCTGGAGGTGTAAGAACAAATGATATCTCTTTATAAGGAGTGTTCTTTGTTCTTTACTTCTTCTTGTCTAACTCTTGCAAAGACATATACACAAGTCAGTAACATCCAAAGAGAGAGTCTACAAGACCTTGTGATTACTAGTGATTTGTGTTGACAAGGGTTGTTCCAGAACTTGACATCTTCAAGGGTTGGTCGGTTTTGGGCTTGCTAGTACAAGGAGAGTGAAGCAAAGCTTGGTGTGGACTTGCATTAGGGTTTGGAGCCACTTGTTCTAAATACACATCCCAATTTCTCTTAGCTCTTTGTTCCAGCCAAGAATCAAAGTCCTCAAGGGTATGACTCTTCTCTTCTTGTTCTTGTTTTTGGTTGCATGTTGCTTCTTACAAGTTTTCACCACCATTGGGACTTCATGGGATCTTTGTTGTGTGTTTTTCTTGCTTCCGTTGCGTGCTTTGATCCCCATGGAATCCCAACAATGGTATCAGAACCATACTTGTGAGATGCAAGCACCTTTGTGGCTTGAAAATCCATATTTATGATTTTGGACATTCTATCCAAAGAGTAATGTCCAAAGAGTCTTCACGGGTCGTGAGGCTTGCTCCAAGAGTCGTGAAGGCTACACGACCAGTTTCGTGGGGTGTTGGTCGTGAAAGGTTTTTTTAACTGTTTTACGAGTCATGGAACGTACTGGCTTCACGGGCCGTGAGGGCCCGTGAAGGCGTCGTGAACAGGTTGTTTTTGGCCTATTCAAAAAGAAAACTAGATATCAATTTTAGCAATCTGATTTTGGATTTTCCAGAATCATTTTTGGCTTTTTAGCCTTCTAGATAAGCCCCATATACTGAATCAAATTAGAATGATGGTGATAATGGTAATGATGATAATGGTGATGATGGTGATAATGATGATCTTGAATCTGATCAAGGTGCTAATGATGTTAGTTTTGCTCCAATCAATCAAATGGTACAAAGTCCTCTTGATGATGTTGCTTCAATTGATCACCCTAAACCTGAGATCTCTGATCAACTTCTAGAGCTAATTGATAGAAGTAGGCATCTGCAACATCAAGGTATGGATAGTTTTGATTCCACTTCTGAGGATATTCAAATGGTCATCCCAACCTTTGATAGCCCATCCTCCTCTCTAGTTCATACACCTCCTCATAAGCCAAGATCTAGTGAACCTTCGGTGGTCTCTAGTTCTACTCCCATTCGTAGCCTCCAAAATATAAGGTCAGAAGAGGTTGTTCACATTGAGCCCTCTGAGGTAGCAACATATACACTTCTGACCTCAACTCCACTTAGTCCACCTGATGTTGAGGGGGAGCAACTGGATGTTGTAACACCTAAGCCAGTGGATGCATCCTCACAAAAGGATGTATCTGTAAATATGGGAATTAAACCGCAATATGAGGCATCCTCTCAAAAGGATGTCCTCATTGAAAGAAAAACCTCATCCAAAGGTCATACTATGTCACCCTATACCGAGTCATCCTATACCATCTACATTCTCCCAACAGAATGTAGATCTAATAAGGGATACCCTACTACTGAGTGCATCCCACACTTCGTCCACATTCATTGCACCAATTTTCATTTCTATTCTCACACATGCACACCATGACAATTCCAGTGGTATAAACTAACCATTAGTACAGGGCTCAAACCTCTTTCCTAATGAATTTGATCTTATATCCCAAGGCTCAAATGAGGGGAAAGAAACCATACCCAATTTCATTGAACCATTACCTCCCTCTTCCTCTCAACCTTCAACATAACTCCCACTGACACCGACCTTCTCTTCCTTCAAACCTTCCTAACCATAAACCAAAAGCTAGACCACCTCACACAAACCTTTACCCAATTCCAAACCCAAACAGATGCTCGATTGTCCAACCTAGCCAAGGACATAGAGTCACTCAAATCTCATACCCAACCCTCTCCTGCCCCTATCCCACAACCTGACCTCACCCCCATCCTTACAAAACTTAAACAAATCCTCACCTAACTCCCTTCTCAGCCTACTAGTACTTCTCTCGTACTCCAATCTACGCTCACCTCTCTAAGCAAAATCATTTCCAATCTTCTTACCAACCTTCAAACCCTCAAACCTATTAAACCCAACATTTTAGTAGCCATCCCTGAATAGTTACTTACCATGCCTTCCTTTCTAAAAGGCATCCTTGATGCTCTTGAAAACCTCACTACCCAAAGCAACATGAGTCATCTCTCTGTGGAAAGCCATTAACGACCTCAAGGATGACCTTCACACCACATATACTCAACCCCTTCGTCCATCTCCTACCCCTGTTCCCGCATACTGTTGTTATATGCCCACTCACGTGACTTGGTCCGTCCGATACACGTATGAGAAGTGTGTTGAGGACACACACGAAGTTGCCTATCTCATGTTATCAACTATGAGCTCGGAGTTGCAAAAGCACTTTGAGCACATGAGTTTGCACGACATGATGAACAAGTTGAAGAACATGTTCCAACAACAAGTTAGGGAGGAACACCATGCGTGTGTTAAAAACCTAGTTGGTTGTTGAATGTAGGAAGGTAGGAGTGTTAGTGCCCACGTCCTTAAGATGAAGGCGTATGTGGACCAAATTGAAAGACTAGGATTTCCGATTGGGATGGAGCTTGTTGTGGACATTGTACTCCAGTCCCTGCCCACATCATATGATCAGTTTGTCATAAACTATCACATGCATAACATGGAGAAATCCTTAGGTGAATTGCACGGCATGTTGAAGACTGCGGAGTCTGACATGGCCAAGCATGAATCCACCTCTTCCATTCCTGCCTCAAGTTCAAGGGAACAAGAGAAAAGGAAGAAGAAACCGACACAAATATGAAAGGTTGGAGTGTCCAAGCCTATCTTCAATATTGAATCTGAGGACATGGATTGTGTGCCACATGAAGAGATTCAAGGAGTGGTTTGGTACTTCTGTGGAATATTTAGAGATTAGGACCGTCACGCCTGCCGTCGTGCCGTGAGGATCTTAAACTTCTAAGGAAAGAGAGAGTTAATTTCCCCTCTTAAGGTACATTCATGATTTATTGCTAATTCTTCTAAACGCTGGGTTGTTTGATCCGAGCTAATTGACTCAAGTTTGTCACAAATTTGTTTTGTTACACCGTATAGGTACTAATTAAAAGAAGAAAGAACGACATGAAGAACGGATCTCTAAATGAGGAAACTCGGAAGATTGTCCTCTAAAAGAGAATTGGGAGTTTTGATTTCGCCTATTGTTACCGGTTTATTTATTACTTTGTTTTAATGCCCTATGAGGCAAGTTATGTTCATTTGTATGCTCATGAAGAGGATCGATGAAATTTTGAATTTTGGATTTGTTGTAAAAGTTTTTTTGCATTACTTATTCAATTTCGAAGTTTATTCATGTCATAGATTATGTTTTATTTTGGCCTTCATGGCGCATCATTCTACATTTGATGACAATGAATTTATACTTGAAATTTAAATCTTGTTTTGAAAAATATTTTGTTGATAGAATCAAAATTATCCAAGTCACGACATATGTGCTACAAGTAATAAAAATAATGAATAATTGATTCTAAGTCCAAAATAGTTTGGATTAGTTGTCTCTATGTCGTAATCAACTTCACCATATAAATAAGACAAGTATCGCCTAAATCCATGTGGTTAGTGTAACACCGCTTCTGAATTCAGTTACTTTAATGGCATATCAGGTTTTAGCAGCGGAAATTTTTATTTTTTTAAAACAACAAACTGTTATTTAGATTATTAACTTGGCGCGTGGCTTGGGGCTCGCATAGTGCCTTATATGGATGTCACTGCGGACCCAGCCCACTAACATACTAACATAACTTCGCTGTTCAAAAAAAAATTTATCAAAGAAACGTTGGTGTTACTAAGTACAGGAACCGACCATTGTGTCTAATTACATTACATCATATAAGTACAAGTGTTCCACCCACAAAGGGCAATGTATTTCCCAAAAGCAAGCCGCCTCGCAGGCCATCTATTCTTTACCTGAAAAGGGAAATCATAATATCATTAGCTACACTAGCTAGTGAGTACAAACAGTCATAAGCACCAATACAATAAGTCATGCATCATCTCATAAACCATCATTGCTAGCTTAGCACATAGCGGTGTGCTAACAAGATCAGTAAGAGTCGTGTCTTATAGGGTAATCAATCCCGCTCAACAACTCAAACCGGGGAATCAGACACGACCAATCCGCGCTGGTGGAGGAGCACAAGGCAGTCCACCAAGCATCGTTCATAGAGTCAAGGACTCCACAGGTAATCCAGCTACAACCGGCTGATCACCACTCACGTTAAGGCACGACGGTTTTGCATAACCTATGCTCCAGGATGCCTCCTGAATCACCGTGAAATCCCAAAGGATCTAGTTACAACTGACTGACCTTAACCATGTGTCAGATAGTCTGCAGACAGTTCACAGACACATATACGTACATTTGATCCCACAGGGATCCATCATCTTACATTTAACGTCATACAGTTATTCATACGGTCATATCATCATATATTAACTAAGTGGTTCCAAATTGGACCCACTGGCATGCTCCTGACACACATTCTAACATCATGTAAGTCATACACTTACCTCTTCGAGCATATCTGCAAAAGCAAGTTAGATAAACATAACGCATTCATACAGACAATTAGCATGCAAGCCTTACTCTACTGAGTCTCATGAAAGCAGGCACTCACCTGAGATGTTTGCTATGCGCGGGTATTTGGTTTCGACTTCACAAATACAACTAGTTCACCTAGCATAACATATTTACTTCAATCATTCACATGTGTATTCAAGACTCTCAAACAACACAACACAAATCCGCTAGGACTGTCGGATTTGGGGAAATACGATGATCCTGTCAGATTCATGAAATCTGACACATCCCCAACCATGAAATCCGATATTTTACTTGATCGGATTCCAACACTTGGGAATTCCAACCATGCATATATATAGAATCCGACACTTGCGGATTCTGATATATAAAAGGTAATTCGAGACTTGGAAATCCGATTCTTGTGTTAAAATCCGATACTGTCGGATTCCGACACTTAGAATCCGAAACCAAGTAAATCCGACAACTTGCGGATTTGGGAGATCCAACACTTGCAGACCCCATAATAGGACTTCAAAACATCAAATCCGACAGAGTTGCGGAATCCGACACTTCTATCGGATTCCGAAAATTCCTTCGGAATTTGATACATGCGGATTCCGATAACTTCATCAAGGAATCCGACAACATCATCATCATCTTAACAACTTCATATTTGTTAGCTTTAAGCCCAGAACATGTTAGAACATCATATTCCTCTTATAGAAACGTCTTAAACATACCAAATCTTCACAAGAACACAAAACATACAAAACCCATCAAAAGGTGAGTTTTCCATGTTCTTCAAGGTGTCTATGCATGGAGTTATGTTTTTAACAACACAACACACAAATCTATTCTTCTAAACACACTAGTATTAGGTTTCTAACCTTCAAGATCAACAACCGAATTCCTCTTGTTCTTCCTTTGAAATCCGAGAGTAGCAGCAGCAGCGAGAGAGAAGAAAGAAAAGTGTTTGCGGTTTTGTATGTGTTTGTTTTTGCTATGTTTGACTTTAGTCCACAAACCACACACATATACTTTCTAATATTATAGAGGCGGTTGCCTCATTCTTCACATGGGGTTTTCCTTTTCTTTAAATTAATTAAATACACATATACTTAATACATACAGATATTCGTACATGCATACGTACATACATACATATAAACACATAAACACACATAACTTGCATCTATTAACTCAACTTAATCATGTACATACAATAATTTATTCCTATTACATCAATTACGCATACTCACGTACTAATTACTACTAGGCCCAAGTTGAGGATGTTACAAATCTACCCCACTTAAGAAGATTTCGTCCTCGGAATCTACTCAGTGATAAACAGGCGACAGTACCTTGTCTTCATCTCGTCCTCAACTTCCCATGTCAGGTTTGGACCTAGGTTGTGCTTCTACTTCACAAGGACTAGTTTAATCATCTTCTTGCGTAGTTTCTTGATCTTCATGTCAAGAATCTCAACAGGTTCTTCA
This sequence comes from Dittrichia graveolens, assembly GCA_038502395.1. Classification (NCBI taxonomy): domain Eukaryota; kingdom Viridiplantae; phylum Streptophyta; class Magnoliopsida; order Asterales; family Asteraceae; genus Dittrichia; species Dittrichia graveolens. Next base: position 31,854,803 of record JARJIL010000009.1, read on the forward strand.
ACTAGTCGCTTGGTAGAGTCAACTTTTAATTCCGGCAAAGGAATAATCTGTTCTTCTTCAATGTGGCGCTTGCGTATGTAGCACATGTTAAAGGTATCATGTATTCCAGATAGCTCAGGCGGCAACCCTAGAGTTACCGTCTGATCATTCACTTTGCGTATAATCTTGAATGGGCCAATGAAACGTGGACTTAGCTTCCCCTTGCGCCCGAAACGAATGACGCCTTTCCAAGGAGAAACCTTTAAGTATACACGGTCACCGACATCAAATGTAGCGGGATGACGCTTTGGATCCGCGTACATCTTTTGTCGATCCCGAGCTGCTTTTAGATTTTCAAGAGCCACATTCACTTTGTTAGAAGTGATCTAGACGATTTCAGGTCCAGCGAACTGCTTCTCACTAGGCTCCAACCAACAGGTCGGAGTGCGACATCGTCTTCCGTAAAGCATCTCGTATGGTGGCATTCCAATGCTGGAATGATATGAATTGTTGTAAGCAAATTCAATCAATGGGAGATGAGAATCCCACCATCCACCAAACTCGAGTACACAGGCACGAAGCATATCTTCTAACGTCTGAATCGTATGTTCAGATTGGCCATCAGTCTGCGGATGATAGGCAGTGCTCAGATGAACACGAGTACCAAGTTCGCGTTGCAGACTCTGCCCGAAATTTGAAACAAACCGAGAGTCATGATCAGATACAATCGAACATGGAAGACCGTGACGTGACACAATCTCATCGATATACAACTGGGCTAAACGGGTCAGCGAAGCAGACTCGTTCGTTGCCAAGAAATGAGCACTTTTCATCAATCGATCAACGATAACCCAGATCATGTCGTGCCCTTTGGACGTTCTCGGTAGCTTCGTCACGAAATCCGTAGTGATATTATCCCATTTCCACTCCGGAATATCCAAGTGCGGCAGATTACCATAAGGTCTCTAGTGCTCTGTTTTCACTTGCGCGCAAATCTGACATCTCTCTACAAATGAAGCGATGTATTTCTTTAGAGTTGGCCACCAGTATAGCATCTTCGGGTCGTGGTACATCTTTGTGATTCCCGGATGGACAGATAGTTTGGACTTATGGGCCTCCTGCAGAATCAGCTCACGGTTACCTCCGACAGAAGGTACCTAAATCCTGGATTGAAAAGTCTTCAACCCACGATTATCTTCGGCAAGCTGATCCTTTAACTTCTTCATCGTCTCAGCCTTCAGATTTTCTTCTTGCAATGCAGTCTGCAGATCTTTTTTCAGTCTAGAAATCAAGTCTGACACAATCGTGATTCTCATAAACATAGCTTCTGCTGTCGGTCCTTTACGGCTTAAAGCGTCCGCTACAACATTGGCCTTGCCAGGATGGTGACGGATCTCACAATCGTAGTCTTTTATTAACTCCAACCAACGGCGTTGCCCCATGTTGAGTTCTTTCTGAGAAAAGACATATTGAAGACTTTTGTGATCTATGCAAATCACACACTTTGTGCCATAAAGATAATGCCTCCACTGCTTCAGTGCAAACACAACAGCAGCAAGCTCCAGATCATGGGTTGGGTAGTTCCGTTCATGTGATTTTAACTGCCGAGAAGCGTAAGCAATCACTCTATCACGTTGCATCAGGACGCAACCCAAACCCGCGTACGAGGCATCGCAATAAACCTTGAAGTTCTCCGAACCCTCAGGCAGAGTAAGGATTGGAGCTTCACACAACAATTGTTTCATGTTCTGAAAAGCTTCCTCTTGAGCTTCCGACCAAATAAAAGCAACATCCTTGCGAGTTAGTTTGGTCAACGGACCCGCAAGCTTCGAGAAATCACGGATAAACTGCCGATAGTAGCCATCCAAGCCAAGGAAGCTTTTAATTTCGGAAGGAGTCCGAGAAACTCCCCAATTCATCGCAGCCTCCACCTTAGCTGGATCTACTTTGACACCATCTTGACATATAACATGGCCCAGAAAATGAACTTCCCTAAGCCAGAATTCACATTTGGACAGTTTGGCATATAATTGTTCTCGCTTTAGAGTCTTGAGAACCTGACGAAGATGAAGCTCGTGATCAGCTTCCGTCTTCGAGTACACAAGAATGTAATCAATAAATACAATCACTGATCTGTCAAGAAACGGACGACAAACCCGATTCATCAAATCCATGAAGACGGAAGGGGCATTGGTTAAGCTGAACGGCATAACAAGAAATTCGTAATGACCATAACGTGTTTTGAATGTGGTCTTCGGAAGATCGGCTTCATGAACTCGTACCTGGTGATACCCCGACCGGAGATCAATCTTAGAGAAGCATGTAGCTTCCTGCAACTGATCAAAAAGATCATCTATTCGAGGAAGCGGATACTTATTCTTTACAGTTCGCTTGTTAAGCTTCATGTAATCTATGCACATTCGTATTGTTCTGTCCTTCTTCTTCACAAATAACACATGAGCCCCCCATGGTGAGGAACTCGAACGAATAAAACCTTTGTCGAGCAACTCCTGAAATTGAGTCATCATCTCTCTTATTTTAGAAGGAGCAAGACGATACGGAGAACGAGCCACAGGTGTAGCTGCTAGAATAAGTTCTATATTGAATTCAACATCACGAATCGGAGGGAAACCCAAAATTTCTTCAGGGAATACCTCAGGGTAGTTAGACACCACCCGAATATCACAAACTGGTCGCTTCTCCATCGTAGCATCAATAACGTATGCCAGATAAGAGTCACAACCTTTAGCAATCGACTTTTGAGCTTTAATCATGGAGACAATGGGAATGTCAGAATCCCGTCGCTCTCCATGTGCAACAGCATAAGATCCATCAGAAAGAGGGATCTTAATCATCTTTTTGGAACATATAATCTCAGCATCACGCTTGCTAAGCCAATCCATCCCGATCACGACATCAAAGCCCGCAATAGGCATAACAAAGAAAGAAATAGGGATATTACTCCCGTCAATATAAATCGCCGCTATTGGAACTTTCTCTGTAACAGAGACTACTTTGCCTGCAGCGACCTCTACTCTGAGCGGCTCAGTTAAAGGAACAACAGGTAATTACAATCGACTTTTAGCAATCGCCGCTTTGGACTCGTCGGCTATCATCTGGAAAGCCCTGCCTTTCGCACGGGGCGCATCATCTCTTCTCGGTCCTCTAGAAGAAGAAGACCCATTTGGTTCCAGTACTTTGTCTGTCTGGGCAGTCAGTCAGCTTGTGCCTAGGCTTGTGGCACCTATAACACACATCTTCTTTAAAACCACACTCTGTCGTAGCGTGGCCCTTCTGCCCGCACCTCTAGCAACGTCTGGTAGAGTTAGAACACTCACCAGAGTGATAAGTTCGGCATTGAGAACACCAAGGAGAATTAGGCCTCGGTTTCTTGGAGGAATCAGTCTTCCCGCCTGCAGTGGATTGTTCTTTGGAAGAACCCGATTTATCAGACGGCTGAAACTTCCTCATTGACCCTGCACCGGCAGTTTCGCCCTTGCAGTATAGACGGTCACCTTCCATATGTCGGGCTATATAAAAAGCCCAATCCAGTTCAACAGCTGCCCACACATGAGGGCGAAAATCAAGTGGCAGAGTGGTCACAAACCGCCTTATCTTGGTGGTCTCGTCTGGGATCAGATGGGGAACAAACCGCATCTTGTCAGTAAACGTGGTTATGTGTTCTTCAATTGGAGTATCCCCTTTCTAGAGATCATTGAAATCTCTTTCCATACGTTCCAGATCATAATCGGTGCAATACTTCTTCAGGACCTTCTCAGAAAACTGCTCCCAGGTGAGAGCACCCAGCACTTCTTTTCGAACCGAAGCTTTTACCGTATCGCACCAAAAGATGGTACGGCCTTTCAACATACGTATTGCGTATTTCACGCAATACTCCAGTTCGCATTCACATGACTCGAACACTTGCTCTATCTCCCGGAGCCATTGGATAGTGACTGTGGGGTTATCACTGTTGGAATCTGCCCACCGACACACGTAGGCCAGCATCACTGCCAATGAAGCGCGAGCCTATTGGGTCATACGCCAAGTTTCAATCTCAACAGCCTACTATAAGAAGAAAGAGTCAAAATGGTCAAATTCCAGTTGACCTGGGCTTCACGACCGTGAAGGATGCTCCACGGGTCGTGAAGCAGCTCGTCTCCATGAGTCCTGTCGTGGGCCGCATGGTTCGTGAAACCGTAGGGCTTCACGACCCTACACGGCCCGTGAAGGAGGTCGTGAAGGCATAACCCTCACGATTCTTGCACAGCGCGGCACGGCTCGTGGAGGATTAATGGCCGGTCGTGGCGCATTTATCCTTCACGGCCCGTGAAAGCCCGTGAAGAAGTCGTGAAGGCAGAATTCTAAGTGACACTTGAATTTGGTTGGACCATTTTGTTGGTCCAATGAATGAGTGCCAATTAGCACGACTCTGGACTCTAAAGAACAGATGATATGTCTTTATAAGGGACATTGTTTGTTCATTCAACACTCTTGGTCCATTTTTGTGCAATACATATACTTGTGAGTTCTTCCATTGAGAGTGAGAGAAAGATCAAGTGTTGGTGATTTGTGCACAAGTGTTTAAAGGCTGTTCCAGAAGAGATCCATCAAGTGTTGGTGGTGCTTCGGTTTGCTAGTACAAAGAGGTTCAAGGTTTCTTGGTGTGGACTTGCATTAGGGCTTGGAGCCTTTTGTTTCAAGCTTACATCCCAAATCCAATTTGTTCCAGCCAAGTATCAAAGTCTTCGAGGGTATGTTTTGATCTCCTTCTTCTCTTTGTTCTTGTTTTTGGTTGCATGTATGTTCTTGCAAGTTCTCACCACCATTGGGAAATCATGGGATCATTTTGTGTGTGTTTTTGTTGCTTCGGTTGCGTTCTTTGATCCCCATGGATTCCCAACAGTGGTATCAGAGCCATACTTGCAAGATGCATGCACCTTTGTGGCTTGAAAATCCATATTTTCGATTTTGGACATTCTGTCCAGAAGGTCTTCACGGGCCGTAGAGCTTGCTTCACGGGTCGTGAAGGCCGCACGACCAATCTCGTGGGGTGGTGGTCGTGAAAGGTTTTTTTAATCTGTTTCACGAGTCATGGAGTGTACTTCCTTCACGGCCCGTGAGGGCCCGTGAAGAGAGCAGTAGCTCGTGAAGGCGTCGTGATCAAGCTGTTTTTGGCGTTTTTGAAAAAGAAAACTTGATATGGATTTTGGCACATGATTTTGGTGTTTCCGGAATCATTTTTAGGCTGTTTAGCCTTGTAGTTTATGCCCCATAATATCCTAATTCTTTTATATGTATGTATTGGGTGGTTTTGGCATAAAATGCACACATGCATACATGTAAATTGTGTATATATGAATATGGATTTCAAAGTGTTTGGAATCCTAATGCATATGTACAAGGTTTATTCTTGTGCCTTTAGTTTTTGAATAAACTTAATTGGGATATTGTTTTGTGCATGGTTTGGTGTGGCACACCATGCTTTGTGGTTGTTTTGTTTTTGTGAGCACCGGTTTGAGCCTAGACCTTTGTGTGGTTGTTTCGTTGCCTTTTGTTGTTCTTTCATTTGGTGGTTTGTACCACATTTGGTTTGTAATAATTTATTTAATCCGGTTTGTAATAATTTATTTATTTGTGGCTCGCACGCCAAGGTATTTATTCTTTGTAATTGTATATTAGCTTAGAATAGATTGTGTGGCTTGCATGCCATTTCTCTTTAAATTATGTATGTAATGAAAAGAGAAGACCGGAGGCACCAACAGGAGTCTTGGGTACCTCGGATCCGGAGGCGCGGGATTGAGTGGGAGCACACCACGAAGTCTTGGATTGTTTGTCCTTAGTAGACTTAGTTCCTCGGTTGGCTCACCGGGGAACAGTTAGGTTGGCTCAAATCGGTTTTGTATGCGTGGTTGTGTAGTTTTATTTATTTGTTTTTCTTGCGTGGTTGTAGGATCTTCGCATGCTATAAAATCTTTTGAAAATAATAAAACTATATAGTTTTCCTTAATTGGTTAACAAACCCCGCTTGCTCACATGATTAACAAACGAATATAAATTGTTTATGTTCAATTGGTGAAAAATGCGTTTTGTCACTTATTTGTTAATCAAAACGAAAAAGAGGTTTTTAACCGGAAAAACAAAAGTCCCGTTTCTCTTAAAAACGTAAATCGCACGCCATCCAAAAGATGACACCACCCGAATCTAATGAAGCATGGGACAATTGTCGAGCTTAGCACGAGTTGTTCCATGTGGACTTGTGTGGAAGGTGCGTGTGGCGTCTTGAAATCTTCGGTTGTCGAGCTTAGCACGAGCCAATTATTGTCAAGGGCGTCATCGTGTATCTTGTTGGACGATTTGCAATTCCAATTTAATACGCCTTGATAATTGTCGTGCCTATACCGAGTTATCAAAGCGGCTTATTGAGGAATCGGTGGGGGAAGGGATCAAACATGCCAAACTGGTGCTATGAGTACCGAAGGATCCCGCAAGTACCTAAGAGTTGTAATCACGGATTGCAATTGGTAAAGCGTTTACCGGCCTAAATACCTTCACGAAATGATCCGCGGTAAACCCATCATGTAGTGAAGTTATGTTGGGTTCTTAGCCCTTGTTAAATTTAAGTGTTGAACTATTGGGTAATTATTTAACAAGGATTAAAATATGTCGAACTAACCTTTTGTGTGCTTTGCCTTCTTTTAGATGGCATCTACAAGCAACACCGCGACACACATTTCACTCCGTCCTTTTTTTGGAGAAAGAGAAACTCATAGGCGTAAACTTTATGGATTGGCTTAGGTAATTGAGAATTGTCTTGCGCCATGAAAGCAAGTTGTACATCCTAGAGGAACCTCTTCCGGAGGCTCCTGCTACCACCGCTACGCGGTCCATAAAGGATGCTTATGAGAAGCGCCTTAAAGACACTAATGAGGTGACTAGCCTCATGTTGACGACCATGAGTTCCGAGTTGCAAAGGCAATTCGAGGACGTTGGTGCATTTGACATGATCTCGCAGCTAAAGGAAATGTTCCAGCAGCAAGCGAGGCAAGAACTCTACGAGTGTGTCAAAGCCTTTGTAGGGTGTCGGATGCAGGAGGGCGGGAACGTGAGCTCCCACGTGCTTCGTATGAAGCAATACGTGGACCAGCTCGAGAGGTTGGGCTTTCCTATGGGGAAAGAGTTGGCTACGGAAATTATCCTCCAATCTTTGCCTCAAGCATATGCTCCGTTCATTGTGAACTACCATATGCATAATATGGATAAGTCCTTGATGGAATTGCACGGCATGTTGAAGACCGCTGAGTCCAACATGGCCAAGGCAAAGCCATCGACCTCCGCACCCATCCTAGCCGTGCATGAGGGAGGTGCTAATAGGAAGCGGCCCGCTTCAAACTCCAAGGGCAAAGGGAAGGGGAAGGCGATGGTGGAAACACCCAAGCCCAAACCACTCGCGGTGCCGGAGCCGAAGGGGAAGGAACCCGCTCCTATAGCCCCCTCACCGGAGGAGGCCACCTGCTTCTTCTGCGGGGAGAAGGGACACTACCGGCGTAGTTGCCCCAAGTACACGGAGGAGCTCAAGAGGCTTCGCGCCAAGGGACAAGGCGCCTCCAGTATGTATATGATTGAACTCCATAACACTTCTACTTCTAACGCTTGGGTCTTGGACACAGGGTGTGGTACTCACATAGTTAATAATGTGCAGGTACTAAGAAGAAGTAGGGACTTGGTTGATGGGGAGCTGGATCTCATCATGGGAAACAAGGTGGTTGTCCCGGTAGAGAAGATAGGGAGCGTGGACCTCGCCTTTCCATCCAGCTTATTTATTACTTTATTAAATGTATCTTATTCGCACTGCGTGGCAAGAAACATTTTATCATTTTATGCACTTGTTGACGATGGATTTAACTGTAATTTCTCTAATGGAATTATTTCATGCTTTAAGAATGATTTATTTTATTTTAAAGCACATCCATGTCGTGACATATATGAGACAAGCGTATGCTTGCAAAGTAATAGATCAATCATGAATGTTGGTTCTAAATCCAAATGTGATTTGGATACGTTATCTTTATGGCATGGTTGTTTGGGCCACATAAACAAGAAACGCATCGCCAAGCTCCAAGCGGATGGGATCTTGGAATCATTTGACCATGGGTCGGGTGATGTATGCGAATCTTGCTTGTTGGGCAAAATGACCAAAGCACCCTTCACCGGCGTTTGTGAGAGGGGCAAAGACTTGTTGGATATCGTTCACACGGATGTGTGTGGTCCGTTCAAGCATGTCACTAGGGATAACTAAAGGTACTTCGTAACCTTTACCGATGATTTTAGTAGGTATGGGTATGTCTACTTAGTGAGACAAAAGTCGGAAACCTTTGAGGTTTTTACTTAAAGACCCACTTGCACCCTACGGGTCTACACCCTGGTACCGGATCTACCAAATCCCAGACTTGGTTATCCGACATAGATTGCATCTCGGACTCCATAGCCTCTTTCCACCTAGCGGATTCAGGGCCCACCACGGCGTTCCGATAAGATAATGGTTCATCATGATCCACCACTAGGTCGCAGCCCTCAGACATGAGAAACCCATATCTCTCTGGCTCGTTGCGACTCCTATCAGATCTTCTAAGAGGTAAAGGATCCGTGTCAGGTTCTCCAGCAGCGCCGTGCTGAGAATCATCTTGTGAACTAGTGCCAACTTCAGGTTGGTCATTGGAAGGTTCTTGAATCTCTTCAAGATCTACCTTTCTCCCACTAGCGTCTTTGGATAGCATCTCCCTTTCAAGGAAGACGGCCTTCCGAGCAACAAATACCTTGTTCTCGGATGGTTTGTAGAACAAATATCCCATAGACCCGGCAGGATATCCAATGAACAAACACCTCTCGGCTCGGGGTTCTAATTTGTCCTCCACCTCACGTCTCACGTAGGCAGGACAACTCCAAACCTTTAGATATGAAAGCGATGGAACCCTTCCATGCCACATCTCAAAGGGTGTCTTCTTGACCTTCTTAGTTGGTACGAGGTTAAGGATTCTAACGGCCGTTTCCAATGCATAGCCCCAAAAGCTAATGGGTACATCCGTACGACTCATCATACACCGAACCACATCCAATAGTGTCTGGTTCCTCATCTCGGCAACACCATTTAATTGTGGTGTCATAGGAGGTATCAATTGCGAAACAATTCCACAATCTTTTAGATAGTCATGGAATTCCGAACTTAGATACTCACCACCACGATCCGATCTGAGCCACTTAATTCGTTTACCCAATTGGTTCTCAACTTTTTTTTGAAAGTCTTAAAAATAGATGGAGAGGTAGACACCTTCAAAGCCCGATTGGTGGCGAAGGGTTTCACGCAAACTCATGGTGTAGACTATGATGAAACCTTTTCCCCGGTGGCTATGTTGAAGTCTATCCGGATACTCATGGAAATTGCCGCATTTCATGATTATGAGATTTGGCAAATGGATGTAAAAACCGCGTTCCTTAATGGGACACTTAGCGAGGAGGTCTATATGACTCAACCCGATGGTTTTGTACATGCCAAGCATCCGGACAAAGTCTGGAAGCTTAAGAAGTCCATTTATGGACTGAAGCAAGCATCGCGTAGTTGGAACCTGTGCTTTGATGAGAAAGTCAAAGAGTTTGGCTTTTCGAAAAGCAAGGATGAGCCATGCGTATATGTCAGGGCTAGTGGGAGCGTAGTTGTGTTCCTGGTTTTGTATGTCGATGACATACTCCTCATAGGAAACGATGTCCCGACCCTTCAAGGTGTAAAAACTTGGTTAGGGGATTGTTTTTCAATGAAGGATCTAGGAGATGCAACTTATATTCTTGGGATCAAAATCTATAGAGATAGATCCAAGAGGCTTATCGGGCTTAGCCAATGTACATATGTTGACAAAGTCCTAAAGCGGTTTAGGATGGAAGACTCCAAGAAGGGGTTCATTCCAATGTCACATGGTTTGGTATTGAGTAAGACTCAATCCCCTAGTTCCCCAGAGGAACGGGAAGTAATGAAGCGAGTGACATATGCTTCGGCTGTGGGCTCGATCATGTACGCCATGCTATGTACGAGGCCTGATGTATCGTGTGCCTTGAGCATGACGAGTAGATATCAAGCCAACCCTGGCGAATCTCATTGGACGGAAGATAAAGAGCATTATCAAGTATCTTCGGAGGACTAAGGAGATGTTCTTGGTGTACGGAGGTGAGGAAGAGCTTAGAGTAAAGGGTTACTCTGATGCAAGCTTCCAAACCGATAGGGATGACTGCCGATCACAATCGGGGTTCGTGTTCCTATTAAACGGCGGTGCTATATCCTGGAGCAGCTCCAAGCAAGACACCGTGGCCGATTCCACTACCGAGTAGGAATACATTGCGGCCAGTGAAGCTGCTAAGGAGGCCGTATGGATGAGAAAATTTCTGCTTGATCTGGGAGTGGTTCCAAGCATCAGCGACCCTATTGAGATCTTCTGTGACAACGAGGGTGCCGTTGCTTTAGCAAAGGAACCGAGGTCTCATCGACGCACGAGGCATATTCCGCGGAAATATCATTTTATCGGGGACGTGGTCGAAAATGGAGACATCATCATCAGCAAAGTACACACGGATAGCAATTTGGCGGATCCGTTCTCTAAACCATTGTCGCAAGCCAAGCACGATGCCCTCACACGTGCTATTGGGATTAGATTTGCTAGTGACTTGGTTTGAGTTGTATATTGGTTATTGTATTCTATGTATTTACTATGTTATTGGGAACATTAAGCAATATTGTATTTTTGAATGTATTGATTATTAAATGGAGATTTAATGATACGCGTGTAGCGAATACTTTCTTTAAATCATTATTGTGTTCCAACTTTGCATGTTTTATCACTTCCTTGAATGTTTTACATTCTAAACTGTCCACGATCGGTCATTCTTCAAGGAAGGAAGTATGAACGAAGATCGAGGGAAATGATTGGTCATAGTGTTCAATAGGGATTGAATACAAGGGACGCAATATTTCGCCTATACTTGAAAAGAGTTTCAAGTGATTGGACGACCCACACCTGATCTTACTTCATGGTACATGTCAAGAGTAAATCAGGATGATAATATCTTTTATCCTTAGACCGGAGATGCATGTGTTTCACTATTTTGGTTTGCTTTATTCCGACTGCTTTCAAACGTAGTCCGTAACTGGCTATTATAAAGGAGGTATTTGGGTAAAGTATTGCCATTGTATTGGAGGCAATGTAGTCGAAGGAATTTGTTCCTCTGTAAAGAGAGATATCCCTGGGCCCCACGATGATTGGGCGCTGACACCGAAATTGCATGGCCATGCTCGAGCTTGCAATGATTGTTGATTAGTTGCAACTCACCTTTGGGTCACCACCAATCTTGATCGAGAAACATAATCATGAACGATCGGAGAATGACTTTGTACCATGTCTCGTGTTCACTTGGATATCGCGAACAATAAGATAATTGATCACTTATCTAAAGGACCATGTCAAACTCTTTTAGTTTATGATGGTACTTGTCAGGGATGACATACCCCATGTTTAATTGGGGGCAGGGATGCCTTGCTAGAGGCCGCTCCCTGTCTGTTTTGCCCATGGATACGGTGTGTCATGTGCAAGTGGGAGTTTGTTGGAATCTGCCCACCGACACACATAGGCCAACATCACTGCCAATGAAGCGCGGGCCTATTGGGTCACACGCCAAGTTTCAATCTCGACAGCCTACTATAAGAAGAAAGAGTCAAAATGGTCAAATTCCAGTTGACCTGGGCTTCACGACCGTGAAGGATGTTCCACGAGTCATGAAGCAGCTCGTGTCCACGAGTCCTGTCGTGGGCCGCATGGTTCGTGAAACCCTAGGGCTTCACGACCCTGCACGGCCCGTGCAGGAAGTCGTGAAGGCACAACCCTCATGATTCTTGCACAGCGCGGCACGGCTCGTGGAGGATTAATGGCCGGTCGTGGCGCATTTATCCTTCACGGCCCGTGAAGAAGTTGTGAAGGCAAAATTCTAAGTGACACTTGAATTTGGTTGGACCATTTTGTTGGTCCAATGAATGAGTGCCAATTAGCACGACTCTGGACTCTAAAGAACAGATGATATGTCTTTATAAGGGGCATTGTTTGTTCATTCAACACTCTTGGTCCATTTTTGTGCAATACATATACTTGTGAGTTCTTCCGTTGAGAGTGAGAGCAAGATCAAGTGTTGGTGATTTGTGCACAAGTGTTTCAAGGCTGTTCCAGAAGAGATCCATCAAGTGTTGGTGGTGCTTCGGTTTGCTAGTACAAAGAGGTTGAAGGTTTCTTGGTGTGGACTTGCATTAGGGCTTGGAGCCTTTTGTTTCAAGCTTACATCCCCAATCAAATTTGTTCCAGCCAAGTATCAAAGTCTTCGAGGGTATGTTTTGATCTCCTTCTTCTCTTTGTTCTTGTTTTTGGTTGCATGTATGTTCTTGCAAGTTTTCACCACCATTGGGAAATCATGGGATCATTTTGTGTGTGTTTTTGTTGCTTCCGTTGCGTGCTTTGATCCCCATGGATTCCCAACATTCACTCCCCTAGAATGTTGGAGGATTGCAAGTTAAGAACTTCTTGTAAAAACAAGTCTCGCGGGGCTTGTTCAGTGTTGCTTGCAATAAGAGATCCTTGTTACTCGATGCTCCTCCTCCAATCGCCTAATGATAACAGCCTGATCTGGCTCAGGTCTGCCACTACCAACATTGTGCTGAGATCTCTGATCTTCAGCCTGATGAGGCATATGAGAAGCCTCATCTTCTAGCTGTTTGATAGCTTGTTCAGTATGGCCACGTTCGGCAGACATTTTGTATCAACTTTCTGTATAACAGAGAAAGAGCAGTTAATACTCAATATCACTGACTTAACTTACAAATCATCATATACTACTAGCATACATATAACACTCTCACTCAATCCCCCCCATAGGAACACTTATTTATGGTCGGTCCCGAGTTTGGGATCGAATACTCTTTCAAGTACCCAATATATTCAAACTTAGGCTCTGATACCTAATTGTAACACCGCTTCTGAATTCAGTTACTTTAATGGCAAATCAGGATTTAGCAGCTGAATATTTTTTTAAGACAACAAACTGTTATTTACATTATTAACTTATAATAGAAATGTTGGTGTTACCAAGTACAGGAACCGACCATTGTATCTAATTACATTACATCATATAAGTACAAGTGTTTCACCCACAAGGGGCAATGTATTTCCCAAAAGCAACCCGCCTCGCAGGCCATCTAGTCTTTACCTGAAAAGGGAAATCATAATATCATTAGCTACACTAGCTAGTGAGTACATACAGTCATAAGCATCAATACAATAAGTCATGGATCATATCATAAACCATCATTGCTAGCTTAGCACATAGCGGTGTGCAGACAAGATCCGTAAGAGTCGTGTCTTGCAGGGTAATCAATCCCGCTCAACAACTCAAACCGGGGAATCAGACATGACCAATCCGCGTTGGTGGGGGAGCACAAGGGAATCCACCAAGCATCGTTCACAGAGTCAAGGACTCCACACGTAATCCAGCTACAACCGGCTGATCACCACTCACGTTAAGGCATGGCGGTTCTGCAGAACATATGATCCAGGATGCCTCCTGAATCACCATGAAATCCCAAAGGATCCAGTTACAACCGACTGACCTTAACCATGCGTCAGATAGTCTACAGACAGTTCATATACACATATACGTACATTTGATCCCACAGGGATCCATCATCTTACGTTTAACGTCATACAGTTATTCATACGGTCATATTATCATATATTAACTAAGTGGTTCCAAATTGGACCCACTGGCATGCTCCTGACACACATTCTAACATCATGTAAGTCACACACTTACCTCTTCGAGCATATCTGCAAAAGCTAGTTAGATAAACATAACGCATTCATACAAACACTTAGCATGTAAGCCTTACTCTACTGAGTCTCATGAAAGCAGGCACTCACCTGAGATGTTTGCTATGCGCAGGTATTTGGTTTCGACTTCACAAATACAACTACTTCACCTAGCATAACATATTTACTTCAATCATTCACATGTGCATTCAAGACTCACAAACAACATAACACAAATCCGCTAGGACTGTCGGATTTGGGGAAATCCGATGGTCCTGTCGGATTCATGAAATCCGACACATCCCCAACCATGAAATCCGATACTTTACTTGATCGGATTCCAACACTTGGGAATTCCAACCATGCATATATACAGAATCCGACACTTGCGGATTCTGATACATAAAAGGTAATCCAAGACTTGGAAATCCGATTCTTGAGTTGAAATCCGATACTATCGGATTCCGACACTTAGAATCCGAAACCAAGGAAATCCGACAACTTGCGGATTTGGAGATCCAACACTTGCGGACCCCACAATAGGACTTCAAAACATCAAATCCGACAGAGTTGCGGAATCCGACACTTCTATCGGATTCCGACAATTCCTTCGGAATTCGATACATGGGGATTCAGATAACTTCATCAAGGAATCCGTCAATATCATCATCATCTTAACAACTTCATATTTGTTGGCTTTAAGCCCAGCACATGTTAGAACATCATATTCCTCTTATAGAAACGTCTTAAACATACCAAATCTTCACAAGAACACCAAACATGCAAAACCCATCAAAAGGTGAGTTTTCCATGTTCTTCAAGGTGTCTATGCATGGAGTTGTGTTTTTAACAACACAACACACAAATCTAATCTTCTAAACACACTAGTATTAGGTTGCTAACCATCAAGATCAACAACCGAATTCCTCTTGTTCTTCCTTTGAAATCTGAGAGCAGAAGCAGTAGCAGCGAGAGAGAAGAGAGAAAAGTGTTTGCGGTTTTGTCTGTGTTTGTCTTTGCTATGTTTGACTTTAGTCAACAAACCACACACATATACTTTCTAATATTACAGAGGCTTCTTCACATGGGGTTTTCCTTTTCTTTAAATTAATTACATACACACATACTTAATACATACATATATTCGTACATGCATACGTACATACATACATATAAACACATAAACACACATAACTTGCATCTATTAACTCAACTTAATCATGTACATACAATAATTTATTCCTATTACATCAATTACGCAGACTCACGTACTAATTACAACTTAGCCCAAGTTGAGGATGTTATAGTTAGGATCTTGGAATGGTTTAACCTCGGGTTAAACATTTGATGCTAGTATTAGCTATTAGGGTAAGATGATTATGAAACCCTTCACCGTGTTTGTGAGAGGGATGCATGCTTGTAAGATATTGATCACCCTTGGTGGATAATCCGTACAAGAACATAGTTAAGAGAAAATAATTAAACAATCAATTGGATAATATAGATAGGATACTTAATCTAGTTGAGATGCTAAAATACCTTAAATCTATATCTATGACCACATTATGAATTGCGGGATTATCTCACAATTAATTCCTTAACATAGATACATTCGTACATGGTGTCGCGTTATAGGAAACCAGATATTGTTGAAAATGATCTAGTATATAATGGGTCAAATACGTGTATTCGACTCGTTAGTATACACATTAAATGTGACGAGCCAAGTCCTTAATCTTAATCCGACTTGATGGTCTACGTAGCACCTCATGAGATATGACTTAAAAGAGTTCTTTGCTAGTATATATCTCAAGGTTTGAAGATTTTCAATCTACATTTAGTGGGAGATTGAAGAACTTAAATGGTGCTAATACATTTAAGGAGTTCTTGTAAGTTTTAGATATTTAACCTTGCGAGAACAATGTTTTGTTGCTCCAAAGGAAGATAATAACTAAAACATTCCAATGGAAGAACGTGCAACTTAAATGAAAGACTTGATGTTGGCACTAGCATATGATCAAGTATCGGCATGAGAATGCCGATTATCCTGACCATGAGTAATTACTTTCAAAGCTGATAGAAGTCATGTGTAGCCAAAGAGATATGGGTTTCCCACATCTAAGTGGCAATGACTTGATGGTGAGTCTTGTTCAGGTCACCATCTATCGGAAGGCATAGTGAGCCCGGTGTTCATTAAGGTTATGAGAAGTAATTAATCATGAGCTGAAATCCATTTTAAGTATGATAATACTTTGTTTAATTCCATACCAAGGTCTAAACCAAGAAGGAGTAAATGGAATTAACATGGATTGAATTGTAGACAACTTCAAATATGTAACGCCCTAAATTATAAAACTAGTTCTGTACAACCAGGTGTTCATTTTCCTTATCAAATCAGTCAAACCGGAGCTTTGCCTTTGCCTTGATTGTGACCTGCAAAATACATAAAATAATATCTGATAAGCTGCGAGAGCTTAGTAAGTAAACTAGACTGCAAGTGATATATACATATGAATATAATCACATTCTGAATATAGCCAACCACTGGTTCTAGACCCAGGGTAGCAATCTGAGCCACAATACTGCACTAATTCTGAGCCACTACTGCACAAAGCAGCATACTTTATAACATATAAACGAATACATAAAAGTATTCCTTGTAATAACATCAATTGAACATATGAAACATAGTCTAGAAGACTTACTTTGTAATAACAAAAAGTAATTAACGTAAGATAATGCTTCAGGAGTCCTCACATGATCCTTGAGTATACAAGATTGAAGATGATGATGAAGATAACTTAATCTTTGTTTCTTTTGATCAAAAACTCCAGAAATCCAAAGAAAAAAATAAACTTGAGAGCAACGTTGTATCTGTGGTTTTTGAAATGAGATGTAATTGACTCAAAAGTCAATTACTAGCATATATACATATAACTTCACATATTGGCATTATTAGTCCCTTGACTAATAAATCTAATAGTATTACACTTTGGCCCCTCAAGTTAACATTCAGATTTCAAAAATTGCAATCACTTTTAATACATTATTTTCTGGATGTTACAACTCTTCCCCACTTGAAAGGATTTCGTCCCTGAAATCATTTGTCGAAGAGTCCTGGGTAATTCGTCATCATATCTTGTTCAGGCTCCAACGTGAAGTCTGATCCTTTTCGGTGCTTCCATTGAACTTTAACCAGTCCAATCTGTTTATTGCGTAGAGTCTTAACTTTTCTTTCTAGTATTGCCATAGGGTGTTCCACATAGTTAAGTTTTTCATCAATACTAACATCTTCTAGCGGTAAAAATGCAAATTCGTCTGCCAGACATTTTCTGAGATAAGACACATGAAAGGTGTTATGAATCTGAGGCAACTCTTCTGGTAATTCTAATCGATAAGCAACCTTTCCCACACGTGAGATGATTTTGAATGGTCCAATAAATCTTCGACCAAGTTTTCCATTTTTCCTAAATCTAATCACGCCCTTCCATGGTGACACATTTAACAATACATAATCCCCCACCTGGAACTCGAGTGGTGATCTACTTTTAACTACATAGCTTTTCTGTCTACTCTGGGCAGTTTGTTATCTATCTCTTATCTGCTGAATCTTTTTTGTTGTTTTTTGTAGTACCTCTGTACTACCCAGTTCTTTTTCACCTACCTCATCCCAACAGATTGGAGTTCAGCATTTTCTTACATACAACATTTCATACGGTGGCATCCCGATACTGGAATGATAACTATTGTTGTATGAGAACTCTGCCGAGGGAAGATACAAATCCCAGCTTCCACCAAAATCAATAACACATGCACGAAGCATATCTTCTAGCATCTGAATAGTTCTTTCACTCTGGCCATTGGTCTGAGGGTGATAAGTTGTACTAAGATGAAGCTTAGTTCCCAATTCTTCATGAAATTTATTCCAAAACCTGCAAGTGAATCTGGTATCCCTGTCTGATACAATAGAGACTGGCACGCCATGACGAGACACAATCTCCTTCATATAAATATCTGCTAATCGTTCTGAGGGATAATTTTCTTTAATGGGAATGAAATGTGCACTTTTTGTCAACCTGTCTACAATTACCCAGATAGCGTCAAACTTCGTGGGGTCTTAGGTAACTTAGTAATCAGGTCCATTGTTATATTTTCCCATTTCCAAATTGGTATCTCCAATGGTTGTAACTTACCATGGGGTTTATGATGTTCAACTTTTACTTGCAAGCATGTAGGACATATCTCCACATATCAAGCTACATCACGTTTCATATCCGGCTACCAATAATGCATTTTCAAATCTTTATACATCTTGGTAGCACCCGGATGAATTGAAAATCTTGATTTATGAGCTTCATTCAAGAGTGTCTGTCGTGTCTCCGCATAACTTGGTACCCATATACGACCATATCTAGTCAGAGTATCACGACTATCTTTAAAAAGATTATTTACTTGGCCCTTGATACGTTCTTTGTTATGATTTTCACTTTTAATTGCTTCTATCTGAGCTGTTCTTATCACATCAATCAAAGGCGTTGTAACTGTCATATTTAAGGATTGATTCTTTATAAGTATTGTTCTTGACTTTCTACTCAAGGCACCGGCTACCACATTAGCCTTGCCAGGATGATATAATATTTCACAACCATAATCTTTTAATAGTTCCAGGCATCGTATCTGCCTCATATTGAGATTCTTCTGATCAATAAAACATTTCAAACTCTGGTGATCAGTATAAATCGTAAACCTTACACCGTACAAATAGTGTCTCCATATTTTAAGCGCAAATACCACTGCTGCTAGTTCTAAATAATGAGTCGGGTAATTACTTTCATGTAGTTTCAATTGTCTGGAAGCATAAGCAATAACCCTACCCTTCTGCATCAAAACACATCCCAAATCAGTGTATGAGGCATCACAAAATACCACCATATTTTCAATCCCCTCAGGAAGTGCAAGAACTGGAGCTTTACATAACTTCTGTTTAAGGGTCGAAAAAGCGACTTGCTGATCACTTCCCCACTTGAATTCAACATTTTCTTTGTCAACTGAGTTAGAGGAGTAGCAATCTTTGAAAAATCCTGAATAAACCTCCGGTAATAACCTGCCAACCCTAGGAAACTTCTAATCTCTGTTGGTTTCTTTGGAGAATCCCATTTCATTACTGCCTCCACTTTCATTGGATCCACTTTGATTCCATCCTTGTTAATCAAATGACCTAGGAATTGTACTTCTTGGATCCAAAATTCACATTTTGAAAAGTTAGCGTATAACTGTTCTCTTCTTAAAGTTTCTAGAACTTCTCGAAGATGTTTTTCATGCTCAACTGTACTCTTGGAATAAATAAGGATATCATCTATAAACACAATCACTGATTTATCCAACATTGGTCTACAAACTCTATTCATCAGGTCCGTAAATGCTGCAGGTGCATCAGTGAGACCAAAAGGCATTACAACAAACTCAAAATGACCATATCGAGTTTTGAAAGCGGTTTTTGAAATATCTTCTGTTCTGATTTTAAGTTGGTGGTAACCCGACCTTAAATCGATTTTTGAAAACCACGTTGCCCCTTGTAACTGATCAAACAAATCGTCTATCCTTGGCAAAGGATACTTATTCTTGATGGTCACTTTATTAAGTTCACGGTAATCAATGCACATACGGAAAGTACCATCTTTCTTCTTCACAAATAATATAGGAGCACCCCACGGAGAACTACTGGGCCTAATGAATCCCTTATCTAATAGTTCCTGAAGTTGCTTCATCAACTCTTGCATTTCCGGAGGAGCAAGTCTGTACGGGGCTCTGGCAACAGGCGAAGTTCCCAGCATTAAGTCTATTCTGAACTCAACCTGTCTATCTAGTGGTATTCCCGGTAAATCCTCGGGAAACACATCGGGGTAATCACACACCACTTTCACATCTTCTAAACTCATCTGTCTTTTCACCAATTTAGTATCTATAACATAAGCTAAGAAAGTCGTGTACCCATGCTCAAGATACTTCCTAGCTTTGGAAACTGAACACATACATGATTTCCCTTTTGTACTATCACCACATATGACCAATTCTTCCCCATTTGGGATACGAACCCGTATCTCTTTTTGTTCACACAAAATCGTAGCCTGGTTACGGCCTAAGCAGTCCATTCCCACTACTACTTGAAACTCCCTCATAGTCATAGGTATCAGTTCTATAGGGAATCTAATAGAATCAATTTCTAACACATTATGCTTAAACACGTCTGATACAATTACACTTTTATCATCTGCTATCTCCACTTGAAGAGGAGAATCAAGCTTTTCACACATATGATTGAAATTTTTGCAAAAAGTAACAGATACATATGATCTACTTGCACCCGAATCAAACAGAACGAGAACAGGCATATTATTAATAAGGTATGTACCTGTGACTACATCGGGCTTTGCTTTGGCTTCTTCAGTTGTGAGCTGAAAAGCTCTTACCTTCGTCTTTGCCACATTCTCCTTCTTCACCTCGGGAACTCGTGTAGATAGTAAAGTTGGAGAAGGCTTGGAACCGGTAGACACTGTTGTACTTGGGTTGGGACGTTTAGAACTCTGATGACCCGGCTGGTAACAATTATAACACACCATGATTGGATTCTTGCAATCCCTGCTTATATGACCAGGTTTCCCACACTTGTAACATGTTGGGGAACCAAACCTGCATTCTCCCATATGATGTTTCTTGCACGTCGACCAAATCGGGTATGTCTTCTGTACCACAGTCTTTTCTAGAGTCTCCACCCTCGGTTTCTTATACACTAGTGTAACTTTCTCCACTGACTTCCTTTCCGTCTCCTGTCTTTCCAGTTCTAACTCTCTAGCCCTTGCGGCATCCATCATGGACTTCACTGTTTGATGCTTACTAGCATCAATAAACTCTCGAATGCTAGGCTTGAGTACCATCATGTATCTATACATCTTCATCTTCTCATTTGCCACATAATCGGGGCAAAAACGAGCTTTCTCCATAAACTTTGCATTAATTTCAGGTACAGTTTCTTTTGTCTGTTTCATCTTGTGGAATTCATCCACAATTCTGTCAATCTCTGCCTGCGGTATGAACTGTTCCAAAGCAATTTATTTTAATTCATCCCATGTCATAACTTCAATCTGAGCATAACCTCTCTGTTTAACTTCCATATCCCACTAATCCTTAGCTGCACTTCTCAGCTGATTGGTTGCATATCTAACTTTGTTTCCAGGTGCACACGAATAAGTGTGAGACGCACCTTCAATTTCCGAAATCCATCGGTGACTGGCAACTGGATCACTTACCCCATAAAACAATGGCGGTTGACAAGCCGCAGAGTCCCTGAATGTACAGATTTTCGGTGCTTCACGTATAACAACTTGAGGTTGAGGATTAACCCCAACACCCCTAGCAGTTAGTCTAGTTGCAATTTCTTGCCCAATCATTTCTTTATTCTGATCGCTTACTTGATCTGCAACTTGTTTAATGATGTAAGGAATACTTCGCTCCAAAGCTTTACTGATTTCCCTCGCTACAATTTCTCCAATTGCAGTTTCTGGGATTCCTTGATTAATCTCTGGGGCTCCTTCGCCCCCGTCATGTCGCGTTCTATAGGAACACACTCATCTGTTACACTAGTTTCTACCCCTTCGGGTCTGTGGCTGGGACCACCCTTGTTTTAATTAGCTACTCGTGAACCTCTTGTATTAACCATCCTGGTAGTATAGATAATGCATTAAGGCGAAAGACGGCTTTATCACTCTATCCTCTATAATAAACAGTTACGAGCACATCTACAAACAAGTACCCCTTACCTGATTCACAAAATTCCTCTTGATTCCATTAAGTTTTAACATGTATCATGTGTTTGTAATAATATGGGCCCACATATTATTCTAAACACACTATACACATTCACTCTTAACTTTATCACAAAAAGTCTCGATTCACAGGCTTAGGCCATGTACTACCAATCATATAACATATCTGTTCTAAACACATTATGTACTCGCATAAGGTTCCAACATATAGTCAATATAATTGCTAGTTATACTTACCAAGCTGCAAGCCTCTAGTTTGACAATTTTCAAAACCATGGTTGAAGTCCAGACTGTGCATAACACAATCCAAATCTCTCAAACCGTGGCTCTGATACCAAGTTGTAACACCCCAAATTATAAAACTAACCTCTTTGATAAAAGTTTCCATAGTAATTTACATTCAGAAAGTTTTGCATAAAGCGGAAGCGTAATTGTTTCAAAAATATTTATCCGAAATTACACATATGTGAAATAACTACGGGTTTATCAGAAAAACTAGTTTTGTACACCCAGGCGTTCATTTTCCTTATCAAATCAATCAAACCGGAACTTTGCCCTTGCCTTGATTGTGACCTGCAAAATACATAACATAATATCTGATAAGCTGCTAGAGCTTAGTGAGTAAACTAGACTGCAAGTCATATATACATATGAATATAATCACATTCTAAATAAAGCCAACCACTGGTTTTAGACCGAGGGTAGCAATCTGTAACACCGGAAAATCACAGGCCATTTTTTTTAAATACGCTGCGGAAGCTTTAAGTAAACAAACTCATTTACATACAATCCAATATTAACAAATATACAATCATTGTTCAAACAAAAGTATCATTGTTTTGGTGTTACAAAATAACCAGGCTCGTTTCCCTTTTTTTTCAAAATCTAATATTAGAGTCAGGTCAACTTCTCCTTCAGCAAACCTCACAAACACGAACCTGTAAAAGCAAAAACTGAGAGGAATTAGCACAAAGCTAAGTGAGTAGAGGCTAAACCCAAAAGCAAACATCCACAGTCAATATCAAAGCATGTAATAACATATCCCAAGAAGACCGGCGGTTCGGCGCAGAACCTACAACCAATGCCGGCCAAAGCAAAGGTTTACCGATAGCTCTCTACTGAATTGACACAGTGAAATCCTCCTCTGAGGCAACATATGCAACAGTAAGGCTACCACTGTTCAATCAACAAGTAAACAAGCCCAGCCCAATTCTACGTATAGCTGACTTCCCAACCGCAACTCAAAATCATCCTAAGAGTGCGTATCGACCAAATAGTCATGCAGCAGATGTCAATCATCAATAATCAAAATCAACAGTTCAATCAATCCAATCCAATCTCAATCAATGTCATGCATTACATCAATAACATTAACCGAAATCTTTACCATCCGTGATTAACGTCCACTCACCTCAAAATCAACACGAGCTCATAAATCTAATTTTAAAGAGTCTTTTGATTGCCTAAAAACACAGCAACAATCAAATCAGTCTCGAATATATCTTCCCATAAATATTTATATCTCAAATTCATATAAGCAACTTAATAAAATCACATAAATAACATGCCAAGTTATTCCATTCAAAACACATTAAAATAAGAAACTTTTCCGAATTAGGGCCTGTCGCGCCGCGACATAGCATGCGTCGCGCCGCGACCATTTCGGATTTCAAATCCGGAAGTTAACACTCAGATTTCGGTGGCGGATTTCTAATATATCGGATTTCAATGTCGGATTTGCCAAGGTTCCGTATTTCCAAGGGTCGGTTTTGCAAAATGTCGGATTCTCAGAATCCGAAACCCAAATTGTCGGATTTCACCAACGTCGCGCCGCGACGGCCAACCTGCAGTTCATCTTCTTCATTTCTCTCGGATTTCAGCCCACATGAATTTCATATAAACCTTTCTAGCAACATTTTTCTTCAACCAAAACACATATATAACATATAACATGTCTATAAATCATTATAAACACCTTTTTACTTACTCAAAACAACAAAATCTACAAAACCCATTATTCAAGCTTTCTTCCAAGCTTCATCAATGGTGAAGTTTCATAAACTCATGCTTTTCAACATATAAACATACTAATACGAATTATAACATGCTATAAATACTTTCTCACCTTCTTTTTGAATTAAAACACACAAAATATTTGCTTCTCAAATTCAAGTTTGTGACTTTTCTTCACTTGGAGGTTTTCTTTCAAAAAAACACACATACACCTTAACACTTAGGAAAAATGAGCAGAGGATTTCCTTTTGGCACAAACAATACACGTATACATGTAAATTACATTAATCAAAGCAGGTGGTGGCAAGAAAATTATTTTCTTCTCATGCATGCATACTAAACATAATTACATACATACATATTTAACATACCATACATACATACTTCTTTTCTTTTAATTAAAAATCACCAGTAAACATATATATATATATATCCTTAATTAATTTACTCAAATAATCACAGAATCATATTAAACAATTAATCACATATCGCCAACCTGCTAATCTCCTAGCCCAGGTTTGCGGGTGTTACAATTCTCCCCTCCTTAAGAGGATTCCGTCCTCGGAATCCCTTCTTGCTCAAACAGATGAGGGTATCTATCTTTCATCTCCGCCTCAATCTCCCATGTCAAATCAGAACCTAAACTGTGTTTCCACTTGACCAACACCATAGGTATCTGCTTCTTTCGGAGCTTGGTCACTTTACGATCTAACAGTTCAACAGGTTCCTCAATCAGTCTCTTCTATGAATCCACTTTCAGTTCGTGTACCGGGAGAATCTAGCTTTCATCTTCAACTTTGCATTTTCTCAAATAACAGACATTGAACATATCGTGAATATCTGCAAGCTCTACTGGGAGATCCAATGTAACTGTCGGGTCATTTACAATATGACGAATTCTGAAAGGACCAATGTAACGGGGAGCCAACTTCCCGCGTTTGCCAAAACGAATCACGCCCTTCCACGTAGAGACCTTCAAATACACTAACTCCCCTACATCAAACGTTACTGGACGACGACGCGGATCCGCATACATTTTCTGTCAATCTGTGGCTACTTTCAACTTCTCTCTGGCTATAGCTACCTTGTCAGCAGTCAACTGAACAATCTCGGGTCCTGCAAACTGTTTCTCACCAGCCTCTAACCAACACGTCGGAGAACGGCAGCGACGACCGTATAACATTTCATACGGAGGCATTCCAATACTGGAGTGGTAAGAATTATTATACGCAAACTCTATGAATGGCAGGTGCGAATCCCAAGATCCACCATACTTAATTACACAGGCACGTAACATATCTTCGAGTGTCTGTATGGTTCGCTTAGTCTGACCGTCAGTCTGGGGATGATATGTAGTACTCAAATTAATCCTCGTCCCCAACTCCCTCTTTAGAGTCCTCCAGAAGTTAGAAACAAACCAGGAGTCTCAATCAGATACTATCGACAATGGTATACCATGCCTCGCAACGATCTCATGAATGTACAATTGAGCCAACTTGCTCAGAGAAGCCATCTCACAGGTAGCCAGAAAATGGGCACTCTTCATTAGTCGATCCACAATCACCCAAATCATATCATGATTCTTCTGAGTTCGTGGAAGTTTAGTAATGAAATCCATCGTTATATGTTCCCACTTCCACTCAGGAATCTCCAACTGCTTTAAGGATCCGTAAGGCTTCTGATGTTCTGCCTTCACTTGTGCACAAATATGACACGATTCTACAAAATGTGCCACAGCTGCCTTCATCGTAGGCCACCGGTAAAGCACTTTTAGGTCGTTGTACATTTTAGTGCTTCATGAGTGAACAGATAGTCTTGACTTGTGTGCTTCAGTTAGAATCAACTTTCTCAATTCTCCAAGAATAGGCACCCACACCCGAGTCTTATACATTTTCAATCCACGTGGATCATCAGTAAGTTCATCCTTACGTTTCTTCATCAGTTCATTCTTCATGTTTTTTTCTTTAAGGGCTTCCAACTGTGCAGACTTTAGTCTATCCACTAGATCAGATACAATCTCCATACGCATGAATTGAATAGAACTTCTCGCTCCTTTGCAGTTGTTAATATTAGTTAAAATGTAGGAAAGTCCATGAGACCCAAGTAGTAGGCTTAGCCTATAAATAGGACCTTTGTACCATGGGCGAAAAAGCCTTTCACGATTCATGAAATATATGCCATATCCTTTGAACGTGAAAGTGTGTGTAGCTCTCTCTCTCTCTCTCTCTCTCGATATTCATCTTGCCATTGATTGCTTGAAGGTTATACAATCAATGATTTACATCTTTCAATTGGTATCAGAGCCTAACTTGATCTAATGTGCCTCTTGATTCGGAAAACATCGACTAACAAGCATCATCGAAGAAGGTTACTGTTTTGAAATCGAAGCTATGAAGGTTTGAGTGTTTATCCTGTTAGAATTGATTCTATTCATCTCGAAATCGAGTCTAAATTCTAAACAATCAATTATGATTTGAGTTGGATCAAAATCTAACGAATTCGTGAAGTTTTAGTGGGATACATCTACAGTTTTGCTTCATTAGTTCATCTGATTTAATTGGAAATGATGAATTAATTGATATACTCTGGATCTACAAAGGATTACGACCAAGAGGGTATAAAAATCAATTTATTTTGCATTGTTTTTTATAAGGATTGTGATTTGTGTCAAGAACAGTTGAAGATGATGAAGAACAGTCGAGATCTGAGTGTTTGATCGAGTGAAATCAATTTTTCGAAAGTTTTTGGTGTTTACTGTAGAGTTCGAGCGTGCCTAATCTTGCAAAGAAGACTTCGAGCAAGGTTGTTGGAAACAAATCCCGTAAAATCCGGAAGTTGTTACCTAAAGAAGGCTTCGAGCGCATCAAATACTCAAATTCGAAGGAAAAATATCTCAAGTTCGAAGACTATACACTTCGTATTCGAAGTCAACACAAGTTACAAGTTCGAAACAAGTTATAGATGACTTCGAGCTGAGTTAATTCCACAAGAACACTTCGAATTCATAGCCCATTCAAACTCCTTGACTTCGAGCGGATTTTATTCCAAACAACACTTTGAATTCAAAGTCCATTGCATCCTTTGGACTTCGAGCGTATTACCACAGACTTCGAGCGTGTATTCAGAATACAATTCGAAACCAACTTACCTTGATCACATTCCGTATTCGTAGTCTACTTCATTCGAAGTTGACTCCGAAAACAAAACAGTCAAAGAACTTACTTCTACTTGAAGATCAAAAGAACTGTTCCATTCGAAGTTGATTTTAAAATTGACTTCGAATTCCAAGCATAACCTCAAACTACTTCCAAGTTAATCATCTTCGAACAATTCCAATTCGAACTCATAGCTCGATACAAATTCTCCACTTCGAACCATTCTAATTTGAAGAAACCTTCTTCGAACCCAATCACCCAACTCTTTCAAGTTAACGATCACTTTGAAATTTTCAAGTAATTCAATCAAAAATGTCAAGTTCCAATGAGATATTGGCCATTGGCACAGATTCCAAACCCCCAGTTCTCTTTCGAAATGACTACCTTGTATGGAAAGGGAGGTTCATGTATTTTCTTGGACATAATGAAGTTTATGGAGAAATGATGATCGATTCTATTCTCAACGGAGAAAAGAAATTCTATCGAATCATGGATGCACAACCAGACAATAATCCTCCAATTGTTGGAACAGTGAGAGAGAAAACTCATGCTGTGTTAGCAGCTGCAGAGAAAGAAAGAAAGAAAGCTGATAGGTTGGCAAAGTATTATCTAAAGCAAGGTCTATCTTTTGAAATGTACATGAAGGTTGATAGCTTAGCTACCGCCAAAGAGTTCTGGGATGAGATCAAACGACAATTGCGAGGGACTGAGCAAGGAGAGCACATAAAGAAAACACAATTGGTGAACATGTTTCACGGTTTTTCTGCTAGGGAGAACGAACTGTTAATTGACACTTACAGCCATTTCTGCAAACTCCAAAACGAACTCAGGACAAACAAGGTTGAAAGGACAGACTTGGAAAGGGCATGTCAAGTTGTACAAACACATCAACTGAAACCTTACAATTGTCACATACCACAATGGAAAGAGCATTTCAAGGTCTCAAAAACTTCTCCCAGACTCACAGCTGATCCACTGGCCTTAATTGCTTCAGAACCAACCCCCGCGAGTCCTCTAGAACTCAAAAATTCAAACAAATGGCTTTATTTGACTCAGAATCTGATGAGTCAGATGGTACAGAAACGGAACAAGTCAACAAAGCCATGTCATTCATCACCAAGGCATTTAAGAATATGTACTCTAAAACCAACAATCGCCAAAGATACACTTATGGGTCCCGAAGACCAGAAAATTATAAGGTGGCTGAGAAACCATGAATTGCCAAGGACGAGAGGAAAGATGATCGCAAATGCTACAATTATGGGGAAAACGGCCACTTCATATAAGACTGCACACTGAAAAAGAAGAAAGATGCCGAGTACTACAAGCAAAAGCTTAGACTAGCCAAAAAAGAAGAGTGCAGGAAGGGCCATGTTGGTGGAAGAAGACCAGTTAGTGAAGAAGAGTTTAGTGATGATGAAGAGTTTAGTGATGATGAAGCCAAGCCAGAGGCACAATATGACAATTCTGATGATGAAGGGCTCGATGCTGTCAATGATGATGATGAGGTACACTCTAACTCCATTGCAGGTTGTAGTCTGAGCATGGAACATGTTCAGATCATCATATCACGAATGAATAAGTTAGAGAAAAAGGTACTAAAATCAAAACTAAACAAAGAAAAACTAAAAGAAGTAATCAAAAATCAACAAATGGAATCCATACATGTTGATAAAGAAATTGAACAGCTCAAAATAAAAATCATTGAAAAGGAAAACGAACTCATTGAGCTAACTGCAAATATGAGCACTCAACTGTATGACCTAAAAGCAGAGAAGATCATCGCTGAAAATGATGCAAAATTTATTCTTAAGGAAAAAGGTGAACTGTGCTAAAAATAAAAGAACTTGAAGATACACTGATCTAACGGGGTCAAATAGAACAAACAATTTTTCTAAACAAATCCAAAGAAAGAAAATACTCAAAATGGACCTATGATGGTCTTGGATTTGAAAACCCACAAATCAGTGAGAAAGTGACAGCCAAGCAATTATATGACTTTAACTTAATGAATGCTGGCATCACAAACAAAATGGTATTTGTTGGACGAGAAGAAGAGGTTATGAAAGAAGATTTTAAAAGAAATAATCCACTAAAATCTGAAATTTATTTTAATTATCATGACTTAAATGATTCTATCTCATCTGAGCCTCATAAGCCCAGTATGATAGATGAGTCTAATGGTTTCACCTATCCTGAGGATCTCAAAAAGCCACAAACAGTTCTGGAAGCCCGAATATATATACCACATACGGTGTTACAAAGGCAATTTGAACAGCTTGTAGCTTATTATTATCAAACCATTATCACTGATGATTTGAAAAGAGAAATAAATAAATCAGAAAAGAGTCTTTCATGTCACTGTCAAAGGAAAATCTTGACATGCACTTCCACTCCATCTACTTCTCAACCAACACGCAAATATACCAGAGAAGAAAAAGGGAAATCTACGGTGGAAGGATCATGGACTTCAAAGTCTCAACATAAATTAACTGAACCCACCAAAAGGCAACCGAATGCCGTTCCCAAAGCCCATCTCACACACTCTTCCAAAACCACACCAAAGTCACCACCAAATGTTGTCCACAAGAACATAAAACCATTCACACCTAATCACGTTTTGTATGTTTCAGCTGTAAGTAGAAAAGACAACAAGATGAAGAGTGTTTGCTCCAATGGAATCACAAGAAAGTTTAAACCTAGAGTTTATAAGCCGTGTTTTGATTTTTCCAAAAAGTGTCATCACATTACAAGTTTCTTTAGTAATTGTAGTTCACTTTCCTCAAAATAAATGAAAGCAAGCACACATTTCTGCACAAGTAATGGATGTTTTCATGGACATTGTGAATACAAGTGTGAATATGACAGGCTTCGTAAACAATTGGGTATTAGTGCATGTGAGAGGTGGAGACCACTTGGGTCAAATCAAGTAAATGCCCCGTTTATTTCCTCATATGGTGTAGTCATTCATCAGTGGGTGACTAAACACGCTCGAAAACTCATGAATTATTGGAACTATACAAATAGACTAATCACAATTCAAGAGCTAGAAGCATACATAAAGGGGGGCTACAAAGAGTTTTTGAAGGCTTGGGATAAAACAGAATCTAACACACGAAAATCTCATTCAAAATGCACCAAGTCTCATTCATTAAAGAGAAAATCAAAAACCTCAAGCTCAAGAGCAAAATCAATCAAACAGCAAGAAACAAAACCATTCACCATTAAAACCAACCATACTACCACCAAAACGAAACCCATATCTCAAACAGTTGCAAAACCAAAAATGATTCAAATTTAGCAACGTAAATATGTGGTTGAAGTTATTGACATCAAAAACACAAAATGTTCCTCAATTCTTGAAACAGGAGAAATTCCTCTAACCATTGTATCAAAGATTGTTCCTGATCCTTTCTAGATGAGAACGTCAAGGTTTAACAAAGAACAACAATTGCTTCAATGGAAGACACCAAAAAGAATACACTGCATTTTTCAAGACATAGTTCACACCAGTGTTTCATCTAACATGCTAGGACCTACCTCAAAATGGGTACCTACACCTTCTTTCTTCTCTGTATGCAGGAACCAAATCTCTGGTACCTGGACTCAGGATGCACAAAGCACGTGACCGGTGACATACGTCTTCTCAACAACTTAGTTCCCAAGTACTCCGGGAATGTTCGTTTTGGGAATGTCAATATTGCACCAATACTGGGGTACAGAGATATAGAAAAGAAAAATATAAAAATAAAGAAGGTCTCTTATGTGGAAGGACTGGGCCATAATCTGTTCAGCATTGGTTGGTTATGTGACAAAGATTTGGAAGTTACATATAAAAAGAATCCATGTTTAGTGACAACAGACACGGGTGATGTACTTCTCGCGGGAACACGAAAGTCTAACCTATATTCAATAGATCTGAACAGCAACAACACGAAGACTTCCATTTGTCTACTCAGCAAGGCCTCATCAGACCTCACTTGGCAGTGGCACAGGAAACTCTCCCATCACAACTTCCACAACAACAACAAACTAGTTACTAGAGATCTGGTGAGAGGCCTGCCTAAGTTGAAGTTCTTCAAAGATCATCTGCGTGCAGACTGTGAAAAAGGGAAGATGAAACGCACATCACACAAAGTAAAGCAAATCTCCAGTACAAAGAAAACAATGGAGCTTCTACACATGGATCTATGTGGTCCGATAAGAGTACAAACACGTAATGGGAAGAAGTATATCTTAGTAATTGTCGATGATTACTCTAGATATACTTGGGTCAAGTTCTTAAAGTCGAAAGATGAAGCAACTCCTACTATCATCAGCTTCATAAAACAACAGCAGAACAAGTATGAACACAGTGTGGCCTCCATTCGCATTGATAATGGAACTGACTTCAAGAACAAATGCTTGTCAGACTACCTTGATCTCGTAGGGATTACTCATCAATTTTCTGCAACATACACTCCACAACAGAATGGATTCGTGGAACGACGCAACCGAACTCTGGTTGAGGCTGCTCGTACCATGCTTGCTTATTCTGGTCTCCCGCCTTCCTATTGGGCTGAAGCCGTCAGCACTGCGTGTTACACACAAAATCGTTCTTTCATACATAAGCGTTTTAATAAAACACCATATGAATTGGCAAATGGCATTGTGCCTAATATCAAATATCTTCATATATTTGGTAATAGGTGCTTTATACCCAATGAAAAGGATAATCTAGGGTAATTCGATGCCAAGGTTGATGAAGCAATTTTCCTAGGTTATTCATATGAGTCAAAAGCCTATAGAGTGTTAAATAAAAGAACTGACTGTGTTATGGAAAGTATAAATGTTACATTTGACGACATGTTGGATGTTAACACGTTTAAAAAGGGAAATGAGGTTGCTTCTAAACAATTCAGTTCAGGACCAGTTCTTCAAAGCAAAGAAACAAATATAAATCCATCATCATCATAAAATAATTTAGATTTCTTATTTGATTTCTTACAGTCTGAATCTGATGTTCAAAATGCTAGTGACAGGAGTGATGTAGTGTCTCCTGCTACAACTGCAACGGAGGTTGACAACTCCTCTTCATATCCAACCGTGGATTCTCCGTCTACATCAACTATCAATCCAGTCATCGTTCCTCATGAGCCGGTTTATGAGGGAACTCCAGTCTATGATTCAGACCCAATATCAACAGAGGAAGACATTGAACTCTCCAATCGCTTAAATGAGTTCTTTCCTCCGATCCAAAACCCCCGAGGTATACGATGGACACAATCCCGCCCTCAATCTCAAATAATAGGCAATGTTCAAGATGGAGTAATGTAACACCCACAAACCTGGGCTAGGAGATTAGCGGGTTTGTGGTACGTGTTTAACTGTTTTATTATGTTAGATGATTAATTGAATTAATTTTAAGTATGTGATTAATATTATGCATATATGTATTGCAAGTATGTATGTCACCGTATGCATGTATATGTATTTGTGTGTGTGTGTGTGTGCACGTATATGTGTGTAAAGAATGAGTTGCCACCTCTTGTTTTCAAGGGGTATATGTGGGGGGTGGTTGTCTAGCCATGCATTAACTCAAAATTGGAAAAGTGTTGTGTGTGTTATTGTGTTTTATTCTCTGCCAAGAACAACCGAAGAAGAACCGAAGAACTAAGAATCGGATTTCTAGTTTTATGTGATTTAATCAAGATAAGGTTAGATTTGGGTTCATAGATGATTAAATGATTACTTGTTATGATTTTTAAATAGAAATAGCATGATTATATGAAGATCACAAGAATCGGTTTTTAATGAAATATGAGTTTTGTTGGGTTTTTGTGTGTTCTTGTGGTTATATGTTAAAATGGTGATTTGATTCATGAAATATGTGTTTTAAGATGTTAGAAAATGTTTTTGATATGATTTTTATGAACATTGTGAAATCTGGGTTTGGGTTATGAAGTTTCGAAGATGGTAGAATCAATGAGAATATGAACAATCGGTTTTGGTGTTTGGGAAGAAGAAGAATTCCGATTGTGGTGAATTCCGAAAGTTTGGAAAACCGGAAGATTGAAATCCGGAACATTAAAACCGACAAGTTGGAATCCTATACTTGAGAATCCGTAGCTTAAAATCCTGCACTTGTATAACTTGTTGTAAACCGAGACCCTAAATCCGATTCATTTAGAAATCCGAAACCTAGAATCCGAGACTTGATGAAATCCGGTAGATTGAATCCGGGTACTTGAAATCTGACGTAGTTGATAGAATCCGATTGAAGTGAAATCCGAGTACTTGGAATTCAATTAAGGAAAATCCGACAGTATGGAGTCCATCGGATTCCCAAATCCGATATTAGTAAAAATCCGAGACATGAGTTGCTGATTCTTGAAATCCGATAGTTTTGGAGAAATCCGATATTTGTGTTTTGAACTTGTATTTGTTTATTGTTTAATGTTTGTTTGATGAATGATTTATAAATATATGGATAAGATGTATTTATGAGATTGGGATTGATTTGGTTATTGCTGTGTTTACAGGTAATTCAAAGACTCAGTAATATTAGACTTCTGAGCTCAAGCTGAAACTAAGGTGAGTGGACGTTGAACACGGATGGTAAAGATTGCAGTTAATTTTATTGATGTGAAACATGATTGTGGTTTGAGATTGAACTATTGATCGTGATAATGAAATGTTGATAACTGCTGCATGAATATTTGGTCGATACGCACTCTTAGGATGATTTTGAGTTGGGTTGAGAAGTCAGCTATACGTGGACTTGGGTTAGGCTTGTCTAACTGGTTGGTTGAACAGTAGTAGCCTTTCTGTTGCATTTGTTGCTCAGAGGGGAGTTTACTGTGCCAATCTAGTGGAAAGCTATCGGTAAACCTTTGCTTTGGCCGGCATTGGTTGTAGGTTCTGCGCCGAACCGCCGGTCTTCTCTGGATATGTGATTACATGATTGATGATTGATTGTGAATGTTTGCATTTGTTGCTTTAGCCTCTACTAACTTAGCTTTGTGCTAATTCCCCTCAGTTGATGCTTTGCAGGTTGGTGTTTGTAGTTGAAGAAGGAAGAGTTGACCATACTCTGATACTGTTTGTAACACCAAAACAGATTGATGATGTTGTTGTTATCTTTTGAACAAATGATTGTATATTTGTGAATATTGGTTTTACGTAATCAAGTTAGTTTTAATTAGGTTCCGTAGTGCGTTTAAAAAAATATATATGGCTTGTGAATTTCCGATGTTACAGTTTGGTATCAGAGCCTAGGTTTGGCGATGCATGCACGGCTAGAGTGTTGCATTCCCAAATCTTGGCTCGTGACGGGTCAAGCTTTCCATCAGGGAAATTAGGGTGAGTTAGAGTTGTTGTAGTAGTTAGTATTTTGGATACTAACGGTTTATGTTAATGAGCTATGAGGTGATGTGATTGTAACAGGTTATGGCTGACAGAGAGACTCCCATCCTACTTCCTATGACCCAAGCTGTATCAGAGGCTCCAGTAATCGAAGAAGTAAACCAAGCAGGAACCTCTTGGCAAGAGCAAGGAGAAGATCAAACTGACTATATCTATAATTTGGAGAACGAATTGATGGATCTTCGAAATAAAGTCCTGAACATGGAGCAGAGATTAAACCAACCGGAACCACCACTTGTACCAATTGCGATAACCAAACAAGCAACAGTACCACCAGTGTCAGTACCTCTACCACCAATAATGCAACAACCTTTCTTTTATCCGTATCCACAACCTCGAGGTTACCCATTTGCGTTTCCAGGATATAAACAACCCTGTACATACAAGCAGTTCCTCGACTGTAAACCATCTGAATACCGAGGGAGTTTTGATCCCAATTTCACGTTGAACTGGAATAGAGAAATGACGAAGACCTTAGATTCTTGCAAATGTGAAAGTGAGTTAAAAGTGAAATATGCATCGAGGATGTTAAAAGGGGATGCCATGGTTTGGTGGGATTTAATCACTAGCCATTTTACGGAGCAGCAACAAGAGAGTATTACTTGGAGTCAATTCCAGGAGAAACTCTATGAGCAGTACTGTGGTACTTTTGAGATTGCCAAGCTTAAAAGAGAATTTATGGAGTTGCAGATGACTGGAAATATGACAGTGGATCAATTGATAAAACAATTCAACGAGAAAATGAGATTTGCGAAACATTAGGTACCAGAGGAGGAGTCAAAGATCGTCCATTTCGTTGGAGCGTTACATCCGGATCTCCGTAGTGCCACCAGGTGGGCTACAACACTATCCCAAGCATTTACTTTAGCTAAGTCGGCTGAAGGAGATTTGATTGCGAGGAATAAGTTGAGTGGGGAAAGAATTTCCCAGCAAAAATCAAGATTTGAACATTACAATACTCAACAAAGGCAAGGAGGGTAGGGTAGTGGAAATCGATAGGGTAACCAGAATAAAACATCTTCTACAGGTGGGTCTGCTTAGAGAGCACCTTGGTGTAACCGGTGCAAGTCTTATCATCACGGGCAGTGTACGCCCCAATCGATGAGGTGTGTGAAATGTTGCCAGTTTGTCCATGACTTGAAAAATTGCAGACTGCCGAGGAGCGTCTGCTGGAATTGTCAAAAAGAGGGACACCGGGTTGGTGATTGCCCGTTGAGTAAGAAAGAGGGATCTGGGTTAGGAGGGGGAGGTGCTGGAGGATCATCTACAGCTGGGCAGAAACGGAAGAACCCACCCACTGCTGAGGGTCGGGCATTTAGGATGACAGTGGATGATGCTACTACCACAGATGATGTGATAACCGATATGTTTTTAATAAACTGTACTCCTGCTAGAGTACTATTTGATTCAGGGGCAAATCGCTCCTTTGTATCTGTAGAATTCTGTGGTAGGTTGGATGTGCCTTTAACTATACTTGCTACTACTTTAGAAATTGAGGTAGCTGATGGTATGATGGTTCCGGTCACGACTGCTATGGCTGGAGCCAAGATAGATATAGACGGTATTTGTTTTCCTGTTTATTTCCTTGTAATGTCGTTATCTGGGTTCGATGTGGTGCTCGGGATGGAGTGGCTGAGTTTGAATCAGGCCAACATTAAATGCCACAAGAAGTTGATTTCATTCCCGTTGGCTGATGGTACAAAGGTAGTAGCAAGGGGTGAGAAGGCTGGATCTGTAATTCCGATTATCTCGTGTTTGAAAGATAAAAAGGCGTTGGGTAAAGGTTGCGAATTATACTTGGCTTATGTAATTGATGGAAAGAAAGAAAAAGCGGACAGTGAATGACATCCGGGTGGTAACGGAATACCCGGAGGTGTTTCCATAAGAGTTATCTGGGCTACCTCTAGTTCGTGAGGTAGAGTTCAAGATAGATTTGATTCCTAGTTCTCGCCTAGTGGCAAAGGCACCCTACAGGTTGGCACCTTCAGAGATTCGGGAAATGATGACACAGATACAGGATTTGTTAGATAAGGGTTTTATCCGTCCGAGTTCATCTTCGTGGGGAGCAACAGTTTTATTTGTGAAAAAGAAAGACGGTACGTTGCGTATGTGTATCGACTACCGTGAGTTGAATAAGAGAACCATAAAGAACAAGTATCCGTTGCCAAGAATAGATGATTTGTTTGATCAACTACAGGGGGCTTCGTTCTTTTCAAAGATTGATTTGAAATCAGGGTATCATCAGGTGCGTGTTTCTGCGGAAGACGTGTCAAATACGGCTTTTCGTACGCGCTACGGGCACTACGAGTTTTTGGTTATGCCGTTCGGCTTAACCAATGCACCTGCGATTTTCATGGATTTAATGAATAGAGTCTGTCCACCATTCCTTGATGATTTTGTAATAGTTTTCATCGATGATATTCTGGTATATTCAAAGACTGAGGAAGAGCACGAGAAGCATTTAAGACAGATTTTGGAGACACTGAAGAAAGAGCATTTGTTTGCTAAGTTCTCTAAGTGTAAATTCTGGTTGAGAGAGGTACAGTTTTTCGGGCATGTAATTTGTGACGAGGGAGTAAAAGTGGATCCTTCAAAGGTAGAAGCAGCTATGAATTGGAACGCTCCAAAGACACCATCTGAGATCAAAAGTTTTCTGGGGTTAGCTGGATACTACCGCAGGTTTATAAAAGACTTCTCCAAGATTGTGGGTCCGTTGACTAAATTGACTCGAAAAGATGTGAAATTTGTATGGGGCAGTGAACAGGATAAAGCATTCCAAATGTTGAAACAGTTGTTATGTCAGGCCCCTATTCTTTCATTGCCAAATGGCTCAGAGGATTTCATAGTTTATTGCGATGCATCTTTTGCGGGATTGGGTTGTGTACTTATGTAGAGGGATTGGGTGATTGCTTATGCTTCAAGACAGTTGAAACCCCATGAAAAGAATTACCCGACACATGACTTAGAATTGGCAGCTTTTGTTTTTGCCCTGAAGTTGTGGAGACACTATTTGTATGGCACCAAGTGCGTGATTTGTACCGACCATAAGAGCCTACAGTATGTATTTACACAGAAAGAGTTGAATATGAGACAGAGACGTTGGGAAGACTTGATTAAAGACTATGATTGCGAAATAAGATATCACCCAGGCAAAGCAAACGTGGTGGCAGATGCCTTAAGCCACAAGGGAGCGTGAAGTTCTATCCAGTTTATGCGAATAGAGATTGTATCAGATCTAGTGGGTAAACTCATGTGTGCACAGTTGGAAGCTTTAAAAGAGGAGAACTTGAAGATTGAACTAATGAAGAAACGTAAGGATGAACTTGCTGATGATTCCCGTGGATTGAAAACATTTAAGACTCGTGTATGGGTGCCTATGCTTAGAGATTTGAGGAAGTTGATTTTGACAGAAGTACACAAGTCCAGCTTGTTAGTACACCCAGGAAGCACTAAAATGTATAACGACCTGAAAGTGCTTTACTAGTGGCCTACTATGAAAACAGATGTGACACAGTTTATGGAATCATGCCATATTTGTGCACAGGTGAAGGCAGAGCATCAGAAGCCTTACGGATCCCTGAAACAATTTGAAATCCCTGGGTGGAAATGGGAACATATAACGATGGATTTTGAGACTAAACTTCTGCGAACACAGAAGAATAATGATATGATTTGGGTGATTGTGGATCGGCTGACTAAGAGCGCTCACTTTCTGCCTACATGTGAGACGGCTTCTCTGAGTAAGTTGGCTCAGCTTTATGTGAACGATGTTGGGAAAAATAGGCTTATAAATATATCCTCTTTTGTTGACACAAAAATATACAACTTGTTTATATAATTGTATGTATTAACATTAACATATGTGCACATATACATATATATATATATATATTCAATCAAATATATTCTCATCTATAATCTACAAAACAAGCTTCATCAAATGGCCAAGCCCCAATTGTCTAGATCCGAGTTCAAGTAGAAGCCGATGTCGAAGATTCCTACAAACAAACATTCGAAGTTTATGAGCTTACAAAATAAATTATCAAATGAGTTTAAGTATTTATAAAATAATTTTTAGCAAAAGGAAATGAATTCCTATTTTGGCAAATACTAAACATAATCTTCTATTGAAATAAGCCAAAACCATATTTAGCAAAAGGAATCTCTCAAAGAGGTAAACTTCCAACATGCTTTGTGCATTTGGTTTCTAAACTACCATTTTTATGATTAAATTCAAACTTAAGAAGTATGACACTAACCCAACTTTTCTTAAGCTTCTTTTCAGTGCATTTTTATGGTAAAAATGGGTTTTGTGTGATTTTGGTAAAAGGCCAACGTCTATATTCACAAGTCTCAAAAAGTTCTAGCAGGCCGACGGTCGATGCCACGGTCGACCGTTGACAGTCTGGACACTTTTTGAGCTTGCACCTTTTTCCTTATTTAAGGCAACACAAGTCTTGTTTTATATCAAGCTCTTGCAATCTGAAAAACACAAAACACATACTAAATCTTGTGAGCTCATATTCTTTGATAAATATTCTATCTTTCAAGATCAAGAATGAAGCAAGAGTGAAAGCATTCAAAGTTCAAACACTACATTACCTTCTTATATATTTGTAATAGTGTGAGGATCATCTCTAGCATTAAAATTAGAGAGAAGTGAGGATCATCTCTAGCCTTAGAATTAGAGAGAAGTAAGGATCAACTCTAGTCTTTCCAATTAGAGTGAAGTAAGGTTTATCTTAGCCTTGTTTGCAAGAGTGAAGTGTAATTCTTGTAAGCTAAAGAGAGAAGTTGTAAAAGGTTTATCTCTACCTTCAAAGAGAGAAGTTAGTGGAGCAACTCCTGGTGGGTGAGGCCAAGGAGTGGATGTAGAGCAAGGTTGTTAACCCTTGCTTGAACCACTATAAATCATTGTGTCCAAACTACTTCATTGGTGATATCTTTCTTCTTTAAACTCAATAATTACTTGCAAATATTGTTAAAAACTTCAAAAAGTGGGCATATAACCTATTCACCTCCCTCTAGGTTCTAACAATTGGTATCAGAGCAAGTTGCTCTAGATAATTTTTGAAAAGTTGTTTAAACCTTCTAAAAATATTTATCAAAAATTTCTGAGTTGATAGAATGGGATAAAATTATATAGAGGGGTATTCTATGGTTAGACCTCCACTTCTTGAAGAAGAAGACTTTTGCTATTGGAAGCAAAGATTCATGACCTATGTAAAGGCCAAAGATATTGACCTTTGGGAGATTATTGAAGAAGGAGATCATGTTCCAAAAACCTTTGATTCTAAACAAAATTCTTATGTTCCAACCCTTAAAGAAAAATGGGATCAAGAGGACAAGAAAATGATTTCAAAAAATTTTCTAGCAAAACTTTTTCTATACAATGCTTTACCTAGAAAAGAGTTTGAAAGAGTTTTCATGTGTGAAAGTGCAAATGCTATTTGGAAATCTCTTGTCATCACACATCAAGGAAATGCCCAAGTTCTAGATAACAAAACCGAATTACTTGTTCAACAATATGAACAATTTCAAATATTTGATGATATGAAAATTGATGATGCTTTTACAAGGTTTAATACTATTGTTACTAGTCTCAAGGCACTTGGTACTACTTACACTAACAAAAAGATTGTAAGAAAGTTTCTTAGGGCTCTTTCACCAAAATGGAGAGCAAAAGTGATGGCTATTGAGGAGTCAAAGGACTTGAACATACTACAAATGGATGACTAATAGGAAATCTCAAAGTGTATGAAGTAATCATGCAAAAAGATGATGAAATTGCCAAGCTAAAGAAGGAAAAGAGCAAATCCATTGCACTTAAAGCTAAACATGTCAAAGAATCCTCAAGTGATGAAGATGAGGAAAGAAAAGATGAAAAATGTCTCATGACTTTTGAGACAAGTGAGGTACATTACGATTCTAGCTACTATAGTGATAATGATGACCATCAGTATGATCAATTATGTGTTTTTAGCTCTAAAATACTTGCTAAAAATGAGGAGTTAAAAAATGAGAACAAGAGCTTGAAAAAGGAAAATATCAAGTTAAGAAATGAAAATGATGACTTGAACCTGAAAATAAAAGATCTAGAAAGTAAAATTGCTTCTCATATATCTCCAAGCTTGAAAGATTTAGAAAGTAAGCTAAAGACAAATTTTGACACAACCACCTTGTCAAAATTTAAAGATAGTTCAACCAAGTTAGATGAGATGTTAAATATTCAAAAATCATCAAAAGATAAGGGTGGTCTTGGGTTCTCAAGTTACTCAAACAACATGCCAACTAGTCACTTAACACCTATCAAATTTGTGAAAGAAAAAGGGGAAGAAAAAATCCATGAGCCTCACGGTCGAACCCACGGTATCGATCGTGCATCGACCGTCAGCTCGCTGGAATTTTCCAAAAGTTCAAAATTGCAACATTGTTTCTAGTTCTTCCACTTGTATGCCAAAGGTTGCAAGTAATGAATTAATTAGAAAGTTTTATACTCCAACTACAAGGCATGGACTTGGATTCAAGAAACCTAAATCAAATTCAACTCAAAAATCAAGACATTCTCATAAACCTATTAAGTCTATGAACACATGGTATCATAAAGGGTTCAAGATTATACAAAGGTGGATTAGAGTAGGAGTTTTTGATACTAACTATCCTGGACCCATGAAACATTAGGTACCAAAAGCTTGAATGAAAATTACACAAGTGTAGGGGTGCAACAAAAATGAGATTATGTCTCATTAATGGATTCTTGATAGTGGTTGCTCAAAACACATGATCGGTAATAGAGAACTCTTCACTTCATACAAGGAGTATGATGGAGGACATGTGGTGTTTGGAAGCAACCTAAGAAGAAAGGTAGTTGGTAAAGGTAACACTCTTCATGACAATATCAAGTTCTTGAATGTTGAGCATGTTAATGGTTTAACTTACAACTTAATAAGTATTGGTCAACTATGTGATAAGGATCTAAATGTTAAATTCTCTAAACATGAAAGATTGATATGCAAAGATGATAAAGTTTTAGTAAAAGATGTTTGAAGAAATGGTCTCTATACATGTAGACTTGGTGATAATCCTAACACACAAGTATGTCTTGCATCTATAATCGATAGAAGACTAGGACATGCTAACATGAGATTAGTACAAACATTGACTATAAATGAGCTTGTTAGAGTCTTACCAAATTTTAAATTCGATAATCATTTTTGTGATGCATGTAAGATAGAAAAACAAGTGCACTTATCTCATAAATCTAAAATGCTATAAAAACTAAGAGATGTCTTTGGGCCTTCATCAATTCAAAGTTATGGGGGAAACTTTTACACACTAGTTGTTGTAGATGACTTTTCTAGATATACATGGACATTATTCTTGAAAACAAAAATTGAAGCTTTTGACAAACTCAAAAATCTTGAAAAAAAAATTCAAAACCAGTTGGGTTGAATGATTATCCCAATTCATACCAACCATGAAAGAGAAATTGTTAATAAAGCGTAATTTGGAGCATTTTGGGATAAACATGGTGTTCCTCATAACTTTTCGGCTCCTTACATTCCCCAATCTAATGAGGTTGTTGAAAGGAAAAATAGGTCTTTACAAGCTTTGATTATACCAATGTTAAGTAAAACACCATATGAAATCATCAAAGGTAGATAACGATCCAATAACTCAAGTTAGAGGAAACCTAAATCAAAGACTCACTAGATCCCAAGCCCAAAACCTTAATACCTTCTTTGCCTTTGTGTCACACATAGAACCCAAGAATATTAAAGAGGCAATTAAGGATAAAAATTAGGCAATGGCAATGCAAGAAGAGTTTAATCAATTCACTAGAAGCCAAGTTTAGGACTTAGTACCTTTACCTAGTGGTCGCACAATAATTGGAACTAAATGAGTATTTAGAAACAAAGCTAGACTAGTAGCCCGATGATACAATAAAAAAGAAGTGATAAACTTTGATGAATTCTTTGCTCCGGTTACTAGATTTGAATCCATTTGGAGTCTACTTGCTTATGGCTGTGCTCAAAATTTTAAATTATATCAAATGGATGTCAAAAGTGCTTTTCTAAATGACTTTATAAATGAGGAAGTTTATGTATGTCAACCTCCCGGTTTTGATTTTTGAAGACCCCATCATATGTATATAATCTTAGAAAAGCATCGTATGACCTTAAATAAGCACCTAGAGCATGGTATGATAAATTAAAATCATTCTTGTTGAAAAATGAATATAGTATAGGTCAAGTTGATAATACATTATTCACAAAGAAAAAGAAAAATGACATCTTGCTTGTGCAAATTTATGTGGATGATATCATATTTGGGTCAACATGTCAAGATTTGTGTGATGAGTTTTCAAATCTTATACATAATGAAATTGAAATGAGAATGATGGATGAGTTGAATTACTTTCTTGGACTTCAAATAAAACAATATGAAGATGGTACATTCAAATTAGGCATCATTTCCTACATGACAACATGCAAAAAGGAAATATAAATTTAGAAAAGGTTGCTTCATGTGAAAATATTGTCAACATATTCGCTAAACCGCTAAAAATTAAAAT
This sequence comes from Dittrichia graveolens, assembly GCA_038502395.1. NCBI lineage: Eukaryota > Viridiplantae > Streptophyta > Magnoliopsida > Asterales > Asteraceae > Dittrichia > Dittrichia graveolens. The sequence continues at coordinate 31,897,641 of JARJIL010000009.1, forward strand.
GTTACGACTTGGTTTAGGAATGATGGAACATGTTCCTTGAAAATAACACCTAAATGCATGAAAATGGTGAAAGTATACATTCCAGAAGTACCACGGTCGACTGACGGTTGATACCGTGGATCGACCGTCGGATCACTGCCTAAACTCAAAAACTAAGCAAAAGGCGCGGTCGATATCACGGTCGACCATGGATCGACTGTCGTAGGCCTGACGGATTTTTGACCCTATTTTGCCTTTTCTCTCTCTTTCCTCTCCACTTCATCTCATCTTATCTTCCCCCACAAACCCTAGCCGCCATTTCAACATTTATCTTTCAAAAAGCCTGAAAATCATCACAAGAAAAAGAAAAAATACTTTACCTTACGGTTGAAGTTGCGTTCAAAGGCTCGGTTGGATTCACGGTTGAAGATTCTTCGTCTCGTGATTTCTTCACAAGTTTCTTGATAAAGGTATACTTTTATCTCTTCCTCTTTTTCTTAGAACTTTCTTTGTGCACCAAAGAAACATGTGATCTATAGAAGTTGGGAGATTTCTAAGAAAAAAAGTATATTTGCTTTGAAAATGATTTTTTCGTTGTGTAAAGAAAAATAAATAGATGATATTGGTGTTAGTTAAGTATGATAGTATATAAATATCATGTCACAAAGGACAAAAAGTCAAATTTCAAACAGCTCACCTACGGTTGATACACGGTCGACCGTAGCATCGACCATCGTGCACATGAATGTTCCAGACGCACCATGGTCGATCCACGGTCGATACCGTGCATCGACCGTCAGCCCACTGGAAATTTTTGAGATTTTCAATTTTTATTTTATGACTTTTAATGCCCAAACTCAATCTATTCATGCTTAATATATCTTAACTAACATTAGCTATCACATGATTAATAAAAGTTTCAAATCATTCTCCACTTTAGGACACATACACATTATGAACATATTGTCAAGGAGTTTGCTATATTCTTGAACACACTCTCAATTATGTTAAAGTATATTACCTCTTGTCATGCTCTTACAAAACAAAGGTCTTTTACAAATCTAGTGTCATGACAAGATAAATTGTGGTGATTCAAGGGGAAGTAGTTATGGTGATTGTTTGTTGATATGATATTTGCTACTATGTGCTATGATTCTTATGCCATGAATTATGTTACTTGAATCTTGGCTTGAAATAAATGCATATTTAGAATATTGTTTACACTCACATCTCTTTTGCAAGTTCTTGGTAGTATTTCCTTGTATTATAGATCAAACATCTCAAGAAGTAGAGCTCTACGTTCAAGGGGGAGCTTATGTCAAGGGGGAATCTCCTTTTTCTTAAGACAAAAAAGGGGGAGAAGATAGAAGAATATATAGAAGATAGAAGAATATATACATATATATGTATATATGCACATGTTAACATGTTAAAGTTATATATACAATTCTTATACAAGTTATAAATTTTTGTCTTCAACAAAAAGGGGGAGATTGTTGGGAAAAATAGGCTTATAAATATATCCTCTTTTGTTGACACAAAAATATACAACTTGTTTATATAATTGTATGTATTAACATTAACATATGTGCACATATATATATATATATATATACATTCAATGAAATATATTCTCATCTATAATCTACAAAACAAGCTTCATCAAATGGCCAAGCCCCAATCGTCTAGATCCGAGTTCAAGTAGAAGCCGATGACGAAGATTCCTACAAACAAACGTTCGATGTTTATGAGCTTACAAAATAAATTATCAAATGAGTTTAAGTTTTTAAAATAAATAATTTTTATAAACACTTTTATAAAAATTGAGAAATTTTTTATAAAATCACAAGCTTGGTAGTCAAAGAAAATGAATTCCTATTTTGGCAAATACTAAACATAATCTTCTATTGAAATAAGCCAAAACCATATTTAGCAAAAGAAATCTCTCAAAGAGGTAAACTTCCAACATGCTTTGTGCATTTGGTTTCTAAACTACCATTTTTATGATTAAATTCAAACTTAAGAAGTATGACACTCACCCAACTTTTCTTAAGCTTCTTTTCAGTGCATTTTTATGGTAAAAATGGGTTGTGTATGATTTTGGTAAAAGGCCAACGTCTATATTCACAAGTCTCAAAAAGTTCCAGCAGGCCGACGGTCGATGCCACGGTCGACCGTGGATCGACCGTGGACAGTCTGGAGACTTTTTGAGCTTGCACCTTTTTCCTTATTTAAGGCAACTCAAGTCTTGTTTTTTACCAAGCACTTGCAATCTGAAAAACACAGAACATATACTAAATCTTGTGAGCTCATATTCTTTGATAAATATTCTATCTTTCAAGATCAAGAATGAAGCAAAAGTGAAAGCATTCAAAGTTCAAACACTACATTAGCTTTTTATATATTTGTAATAGTGTGAGGATCATCTCTAGACTTAGAATTAGAGAGAAGTGAGGATCATCTCTAGCCTTAGAATTAGAGAGAAGTGAGGATCATCTCTAGCCTTAGAATTAGAGAGAAGTGAGGATCAACTCTAGCCTTTCCAATTAGAGTGAAGTGAGGTTTATCTTAGCCTTGTTTGCAGGTGTGAAGTGTAATTCTTGTAAGCTAAAGAGAGAAGTTGTAAAAGGTTTATCTCTACCTTCAAAGAGAGATGTTAGTGGAGCAACTCTTGGTGGGTGAGGCCAAGGAGTGGATGTAGAGCAAGGTTGTTAACCCTTGCTTGAACCACTATAAACCATTGTGTCCAAACTACTTCATTGGTGATATCTTTCTTCCTTAAACTCATTAATTACTTGCAAATATTGTTAAAAACTTCAAAAAGTGGGCATATAACCTTTTCACCCCCTCCCCTCTAGGTTCTAACAAACGATATTGTTTCGAGGCATGGTATGCCATTATCAATAGTATCTTACAGAGACTCCAGATTCGTTTCTAACTTCTGGGGGAGTTTATAGAGGGAATTGGGGACGAGGATTAACCTGAGTACTGCTTATCATCCCTAGACAGATGTTCAGACTGAACGTACCATACAAACACTTGAAGATATGTTGCGTGCTTGTGTAATTGAATATGGTGGATCTTGGGATTCACACCTGCCGTTAATTGAGTGTGCATACAATAATTCTTACCACTCCAGTATAGGGATGCCTCCGTATGAAATGTTATACGGTCGTCGTTTCCGTACTCCGACGTGTTGGTTAGAGGCGGGTGAGAAACAGTTTGCAGGACCTGAGATAGTTCAGATGATAGCTGATAAGGTTGCTATTGCCAAAAATAAGTTGAAAGCAGCCAGAGATAGGCAGAAAATGTACGCAGATCCACGTCGTCGCCCAGTTAAGTTTGAGGTGGGAGATTTAGTGTACTTGAAGGTTTCTCCGTGGAAGGGTGTGATTCGATTCGGTAAGCGCGGGAAGTTAGCTCCCCGTTACATTGGTCCCTTCCGCATACGTCAAGTTGTAAATGATCAGACAGTTACACTGGATCTTCCAGTAGAGCTTGCAGGAATACATGATACTTTTAACGCCTGCTATCTAAGAAAATGCAAAGTAGAAGATGAAAACCAGATTCTCCCAGTACAAGAGCTGAAAGTTGATTCAAAGAAGAGGTTGATAGAGGAACCAGTAGAACTGTTAGATCGAACGGTGACCAAGCTACGAAAGAAACAGATACCGATGGTGTTGGTCAAGTGGAAGCATAGTTTAGGTTCTGATTTAACTTGGGAGACTGAATCAAAGATGAAGGAAAGATATCCCCATTTATTTGAACAGGAAAGGATTCCGAGGACGGAATCCTCTTAAGGGGGAGATATTTGTAACACCCGCAAACTTGAGCTAGGAGATTAGCGAGTTTGTGGTACGTGTTTAACTGTTTTATTATGTTAGATGATTAATTGAATTAATTTTAAGTATGTGATTAATATTATGCATATATGTATTGCAAGTATGTATGTCACCGTATGCATGTATATGTATTTGTGTGTGTGTGTGTACACGTGTATGTGTGTAAAGAATGAGTTGCCACCTCTTGTTTTCAAGGGGTATATGTGGGGGGTGGTTGTCTAGCCATTCATAAACTCAAAATTAGAAAAGTGTTGTGTGTGTGTTAATGTGTTTTATTCTCTGCCAAGAACAACCGAAGAAGAACCGAAGAACTAAGAATCGGATTTCTAGTTTTTGGTGATTTAATCAAGATAATGCTAGATTTGGGTTCATACATGATTAAATGATTACTTGTTATGATTTTTAAATAGAAATAGCATGATTATATGAAGATCACAAGAATCGGTTTTTAATGAAATATGAGTTTTGTTGGGTTTTTGTGTGTTCTTGTGGTTATATGTTAAAATGGTGTTTTGATACATGAAATATGTGTTTTAAGATGTTATAAAATGTTGTTGATATGATTTTTATGAACATTGTGAAATCTGGGTTTGGGTTATGAAGTTTCAAAGATGGTAGAATCAATGAGAATATGAACAATCGGTTTTGGTGTTTGGGAAGAAGAAGAATTCCGATTGTGGTGAATTCCGAAATTTTGGAAAACCAGAAGATTGAAATTCGGAACTTTAAAACCGACGAGTTGGAATCCTATACTTTAGAATCCGAAACTTAAAATCCTACACTTGTATAACCAAGAATCCGATTGTTGTAAACCGAGACCCTAAATCCGATTCATTTAGAAATCCGAAACCTAGAATCCGAGACTTGATAAAATCCGATTGATTGAATCCGGGTACTTGAAATCCGACATAGTTGATAGAATCCGAATTAAGTGAATTCTGAGTACTTGGAATTCAATTAAGGAAAATCCGACAGTATGGAATCCATCGGATTCCCAAATCCGATATTAGTAACAATCCGAGACATGAGTTGCGGATTCTTGAAATCCGATATTTGTGTTTTGAACTTGTATTTGTTTATTGTTTGATTAATGATTTATAAATATATGGATAAGATGTATTTATGAGATTGGGATTGATTTGGTTATTGCTGTGTTTACAGGTAATCCAAAGACTCAGTAATATTAGACTTCTGAGCTCAAGCTGAAACTGAGGTGAGTAGACGTTGAACATGGATGGTAAAGATTGCAGTTAATTTTATTGATGTGAAACATGATTGTGGTTTGAGATTGAACTGTTGATTGTGATAATGAAATGTTGATAACTACTACATGAATATTTGGTCGATACGCACTCTTAGGATGATTTTGAGTTGCGTTGAGAAGTCAGCTATACGTGGACTTGGGCTGGGCTTGTCTAACTGGTTGGTTGAACAATAGTAGCCTTTCTGTTGCATTTGTTGCTCAGAGGGGATTTTACTGTGCCAATCTAGTGGAAAGCTATCGGTAAACCTTTGCTTTGGCCGGCATTGGTTGTAGGTTCGGCGTCGAACCGCCGGTCTTCTCTGTTTATGTGATTACATGATTGATGATTGATTGTGAATTTTTGCCTTTGTTGCTTTAGCCTCTACTCACTTAGCTTTGTGCTAATTCCCCTCAGTTGATGCTTTGCAGGTTGGTGTTTGTAGTTGAAGAAGGAAGAGTTGACCACACTCTGATACTATTTTGAAAAAGAGACGAGCCAATATTTTTGTAACACCAAAACAGATTGATGATGTTGTTGTTATCTTTTGAACAAATGATTGTATATTTGTGAATATTGGTTTTATGTAATCAAGTTAGTTTTAATTAGCTTCCGCAGTGCGTTTTAAATAAAAAATATATGGCTTGTGAATTTCCGGTGTTACAAGTAAGAACTTGTTCTGCATCGGCAAATGAGTGTCTCTATTCCAGTTTCCTATCCATGATAGAACCCACCAAAGTCTCTGATGTTCTAAACGATGCAGATTAGGTCATTGCAATGCAAGAAGAACTTAACCAGATTGAAAGGCTCAAAGTTTGGAGACTGGTACCACTTCCAGAAGGAAAATCAGTGGTTGGTACCAAGTGGATTTTTAAGAATAAACGGGATTCCGATGGAACAGTGGTGAGGAACAAAGCAATGTTGGTTGCTAAGGGTTACAATCAACAGGAGGGTATAGACTACGATGAAACATTTGCTCCTGTAGCTAGGATAGAAGCCATTCGACTCTTTTTAGCCTATGCTGCCTATAAAAGCTTCAAGGTTTTTCAAATGGACGTTAAGACAGCCTTTTTAAATAGTATCCTCAAGGAAGAGGTCTATGTGTCTTAGACAGAAGGTTTTGTCAATTCCAAATTACCTCAACATGTGTATATTCTTGACAAAGCCCTATATGGACTAAAACAAGCCCCAAGAGCATGGTATGATGTCCTATCAGAATATTTGTTGAGTGAGGGATACTGACAGAAAGAGTACATCCGGCAGTGCACACTTTTTGGGAGATCGGTTAGTGTGTTGGGCTTCTAAGAAACAGAATTGTGTCTCTACTTGAACTGCTGAGGCTGAATATGTTGCTGCTGCAATGTGCTGCTCTCAAAGTTTGTGGATTAGGACTCAACTCTCTGACTTTGGCCTACACTATGACAAGATACCATTACTGTATGATTCACAATCTGCTATTGCCATCTCATGCAATCCAGTCCACCACTCAAAGACCAAACACATTGACATACGGTATCATTATATTAAAGAGAATGTGGAGAAAGGTCTAATAGAACTTCAATATGTCAAGACTGATGATCAACTAGCTGATCTATTTACTAAACCATTAGACGAATCTCGTTTTAATGATTTAGTATCCAAATTAGGTATGTTGAATTATAAAGTCTGACCACCAGTCTTTTATTGAGTGGGTAGTTCACTTTATTTGTTCATGTTGCAGATAATCCAAGCACTATTTGAGGGGGAGTGTCAATCATTCGTACAAGATACGCATGCTTGTAGGGGGAGAATATCAAAGAAAATATCAAAAACATTTAGAATATCAAAGAAAATATCAAAAACATTTAAAAAATCAAAGAAAATACCAAAAACATTCACAAAACAAAGAAAAATATCAAAAATATTTTTTATTTCTTTGAAAGTTGAAAAATACAAAAAGATTTTATTATTTTCGAATTTACAAGTCTTATTCGAAGTCAATGGACTACAAACTCGAAGTACACAAATACTTCCAAGTCTATGGCCATCGAACACGAAGCATGTAATCAAAAGTGGAATTCGAGCACTTTAATTCAAATTCGAAGTCAGAGCACTTCGAACTCGAAATCCTCAATTTCGAGTTCACTTCGAGCGGCCTTTCAACAATGCGAAGTCAATGGACTTCGTATACGAAGGATTTAATTCCAAGGCCACTTCGAGCGTGCTCTATGGGAGCCAATTTGAACACAGTTGACTTCGAATACGAAGTCACTAATCCTTAGTGCACTTCAAGCGCGTCTACTAGCTTCTATTCGAAGCTAGTAGACTTCGCATTCTAAACAGTGCCAATTCAATGGACTTTGAGCGGACATGAACAGTGATCATACCCAACTCTCTTCGAGTTCGAAGCTTTAACACTTGGAATTCGAAGCCGCTTGGACTTTGAGCTCATCAGTGGTCCTCAAGACCACTTCGAGCGCGTCTTTTTACCTCGAATCTCTTCACACTTTGAGCGTGTTTTTTTAATAGTTACCGTTTGAATTTTTTTACTATAAATAGATGTGGGTAAGTCGTATTTCATACGCTTTCTTACCTCTACTTTTACGAATCTCCCAGTTACGATTTTTTTGTGATAAGTGTTCATAAGTTGCTGCCAAAATTTTGAACTTTTGTGATAAACGTGCACATTTCCCAAAGGTATACATCAAATGCATGACAAAACAAGTTTACTTCGCATTCAAATGAGCAAAAACGAATATTGTACTGTAGAACTCAGAAACCACCTTTTCGAACTTCAAAGACATTATTCGACATTCAAACGATTGCATTAACTCAATCCTCACTTGCGATGGGTCTTAGGAACACATGAACAAAGTTTTCATCAAAGAAAAACTTACAAAATTTGAAAAATGTTCTTCGGGTGGATAAAGATGGCCTTGATTTCAATTTTTGGCTAAATCTTCGTGTTATGGACAAAATGAGAAAAATTTCAGTGTTAAGAAAATGTTTAGATACATGTATTCATTGTAAAACATGTGTCTAAAAACATTTTTGTTCATAAAAATCACCACTTCCTTAATGAAGATTTTCTCGGGTTTTATAAAATTTTTGGGTTTTGATCAAGAGATTCACATGTGAATGATCAATTGTCTAACACATTTGGCTATTCTTACAGGACTTACTATGGCTATGGAAGACGATTCTGTCTCGTACCATTCTTCGACAGCTAGCCAATCTCATAACCCTGATGACCAACTCCTCCCAATAACCCAATTTCTGTCAGTGGTCACTCATGATTATAACCATTTCATTAATCTCAACAACTTCAGAAACCCTAACTTCCCAATCATCACTGAAATACTCCGCGCACACCCCCTAACCATGCCCTTACATTTGATCCTTCAACCTCGGGAACTCATGTTCCTGAGTTGTATGTACAACAGTTCTGGAACACCGTTCATACCCATACAAATCCAAACACTGGCCGAGTCTCAGTTTGTGGTGATGTAGACCACTTCACCCTCAATATCACCGCCAGTCGACTACGTGAAATACTTCAACTCCCTACTTCTTGAAGCAGGCCTCCTGTCCTTGATTTTGAGGAGATGCCTGATGAGTCAACTACCCTTAAGGGCATTCGTGCAATGGGGTACATTGAGGACATACAACTCCGTTCTCACTTCAAACGAGCAAACCTTCACCCTATCTTCTATACATTCCTCACCATTCTTCAATGATTTCTCACTCCAAAGCATACTGGGTATAAATATCCAAACACAAATCAGATCAAACTTATATATGCTGCAGCTAATCACTTAAACATTGATTATGCCTCTTTGATATTTCTAGATATTGTGCAGCAAGTTGAAGGCAAGCTTTCTGATCTTAAACGTGCAAAGGGCAGATTTCTGCCGTAACAAAGGTTCTTGCCGATGATGGTCCAGTTCGCCATGGACAGAAATGAGGAAATTCCCCGCCAGCCAAATCATGCTTCTATTAGGCCAAAGCAGTTCATGTATGTCAAAGTTCTCACTACTGATCATCCGGTTCAACCTCGACCTTTTCCAGCTTCGCTCCTGGATTTGTGTGCACAAAATGATGTGGTGCGAGCATATAGGGAGAGTGTAGGACTTGGTCCTATGGAGAAACCAGAGCCAGTTGCACCTACCCAAGGGCCAATAGCTCCCAGTGAGGTACTAGAACCTAGGCCTCAGCCTTCCACGGGGGAAGCTGAGCGGGGAGAGACGAGCGATAAAAGTGATGAGAGGGGTGGTGAAGGGGATGTCGGTGAAACACATAGCGAGGAAGGGGCGGAGTATGACCCTGCGCAAATCCAGGCTTTGATAGATTCCTTTTCTGATGTGCTTCCAGATCCCGAACATGTACCAGAATCCTCTGCACCAGAAATAACTACAACTGCAACTGCTCTGAATTTTACTTCTGATACTTTAGCTGTTATTGATTTTATTCCTGGAGCAGCACCACTGGTTTGTGATAATATAGACGAACAACGAGCGAAAACGCCAGTGGTGGCTGAAGAGGAAGATTTGAGCTTCTCTGATCTATTTCCAAATCTACCCGAAGCCTTCGACTCAGAAACTGAATTCTTATATGGCTATCAAACGGGTCCTCTTGACGAAGGCGGTGAAGGATATGATTTTGAGGAAGGGAAAGAGGTGGAAGAAGAAGTGGTTGTGGTAGAGGAGAGAGAGGGGAGAAAAGAAAAAGAGAGTGATGAGGGTCCCTCAAGCCCAAAAAACCGGGAAGCCACACCTGCCATCGGAGTTGACATTGTCGGCTCTTGTGTTGAAACAGTCACTGTCATCCCAACAGTGCACATTAACCCCTCCAGCCACTCGGGTGTCTCTCAACAGACATCTGTTTCATTGCACAGAGATTATACACATACTCTACTGGCCTCTCATTTGGAGATGGCTGGTATTGAAACCAGAGGTCTGCCTCTCTCGACCTCGCCTCTTTCTTCAACGCACATCGATATACCGCAGATTTATGCGTTTCTTTCAAGACACTAAACTACACTGGCACATATTACGACGTTGTTTACTAGACAACCGTCCGTAACACCCGTAGGTGGCACTACTGAAGGTGTCATTCGAGGATCGGGTGGAAATATCGGTGAAGTGTTCACAACATCAGCTCCACTTACGAGTAGCTCCGCCGCTGTGGCGGAGACTTCAACGAGTACTCTACGTGAGTCTCGGTATGTTACAAACGAGGAACTGCAGGAGGCTCTCAACCCTATTACTGAGGGAATAGCTTACATCAAACAAACACTTGCTTCTCTGAAATCAAAAGTTGATGACGGCTCGAGCTTCTCTACTGACACACTTAAATCCCTGCTTTATGCCCGGTTACTGGAATGAGCCCCTAACCGCGAACAAAACCTGGATCTCCTTGAAACCCTTCGCAACAAACAAACATATAAGGGTAGGAACCTCTCTAAGTTTAAAGAAACAGTCATGACTTCAATGGAGGATCTGGGCAATGTGGTATTTCAAAAGTTAGATTCTGTCGAAACAAGGCTTACAACGCTTGAAACTACTTGTAAAACCCAAGCTGCTCGGTCAAAACGTAGGCGCGATGATGATGATCCCGATCATGATAGCCACGAGGGGGAGAAATGACCCCGCGGTTTGACCTTTACCCCTCTGACCGAACGACTTGCAGCTGCTATGGGGATTGGGGAAAAATTAGAACCACAACAACAACAAAAGCAACAACAGCTACAATCAGAACCACAACAACAACAACAACAGCAACAGCAACAGAAACAACATATGTCTGAGCCTGAACCTGCCATCCCAGATTTTGAATTTGAAATGGAAACCGCAGATACTGATGAAAGGGATGAGTCAGATGAATTATTGAAACAGATAGAAGGGTTCTCATTTGAAAAGCTGCCAGAAAGAACCGAGGATTCACATATTGGATAAATTTGATGATATGCCCATGCAAACCGTTCCGAAGCCAGCTTCCTCAAGGATTGCAAAGCCTGCAAGGGAGTTGGTCACTATAAAGCAAATGGAGAAGACCATTAAAAGGCTAGATCTTACCAGGGTTCTCCGGGGCATATCAAAGGAGGTTCATCAACTGTTTCCTTCTGAAGCCAAGAAATTCCAGGTGTCTGCTGCCGACATCCTGAGGAAAAATCAAGAAACTGAGCAGGCACTATTACAACAACAAACATCATCAGATTGGCCTATTCCTCCTAATGTCCAACCGGCATGTCCAATTCCAACTACTTCAGACCCAGGCCTTGATAGACACAACATGTACACCAGGGAAGCTATGAAAGACCCTATTTGGGGAAAATATGGTGTAAATGCTGCTTACCTTGAGGATCGGATCCCTACCATCTACACTTCTCAAATCAGAGACAAGATTCCCCCATAAATGAGAGGTCTTGATGATGTGCAAAGGAGACGATACACTCACATTCTCAACGAATACAAAACTCCAAGGGAGCAAATTGTGTCAGAGTACCCGATCAGCAAAGTACTTCGGGTTAGCATGCAAAAATCATTAAGGTACAAATTTGCTGTGTATGATGTACAAAGAGCAGATGGTCAGAAAATCTCCCTCAATGAAGCAGACTTCAGACATGTAAAGCTGCATGACATTGAGTTCATATACGAGGAGCTATCCACATAGATCAACAAGTGCTATGAAGAACAACAAGGACGATTAGCTCTAATGAAATATATGAGGAGATTTATTGAATTTATACAGGAGCATGATCTACAATTAGGCGCCGAGAGTAATCAACTTGAGGTGAATCTGCTCAGACCACTACAACATCATACATATTTACAAACCCTTGAGGAGCTCACAATCATTGATGAAAATCATCCTAGCTTCGCGGGTCAAAGAGGTGCCGTCTTTGTCAATCAACACCGCCGAAAGATCGTGATTCGGATGATAGACTTAATGGCATACTCAGATGGGACTCTCAAACTTCTATTTCACAGTCTCCAAGAAAAGGCCAAAAAGAATCATTCTGACTTAAGTGAAATTGAATTGGCTGGGCTGATACGTACCATTGAACAAGTCAAAAGGACATTGGACAGCCCGCGGATTATTAGAAGGTGGCAGATGATGTTTGGCATAAGAAATCGATCTATTTTGTAATTACTTACTTTCTGCATTTAAATTTCAATGTAATTGGCTTTCTCTCCATTTAGGGGGAGATTGTTAATATTAGTTAAAATGTAGGAAAGCCCATGAGGCCCAAGTAATAGGCTTAGCGTATAAATAGGACCTTTGTACCATGGGCGAAAAAGCCTTTGACGATTCATGAAGTATATGCCATATCCTTTGAACGTGAAAGTGTGTGTAGCTCTCTCGCTCTCGATATTCATCTTGCCATTAATTGCTTGAAGGTTATACAATCAACGATTTACATCTTTCAGCGGCTTTAGGCATCTGCTACCACATTTGCTTTCCTAGAGTGGTATCTGATCTCACAATCATAATCTTTTATCAACTCCACCCATCGTCTGTCTCATGTTCAGTTCTTTCTGTGTAAACACATACTGAAGACTTTTATGATCCATACAAATCACGCTTTTGGTGGCATATAAATAGTGTCTCCACAGTTTAAGGGCAAATACGACAGCGGCCAGTTCCAGATCATGAGTCGGTAATTCTTTTCATGTGGTTTCAATTGTATTAAGCATACGCAATCACCAGATCCCTCTGCATAAGCACACATCCTAATCCGGCAAACGACGCATCACAATAAACAGTAAAATCATCTGATCCACTTGGCAATGCAAGAATGGGAGCCTGACATAACAACTGCTTTAAAGTCTGGAAAGCCTTGTCTTGTTCACTACCCCAAACAAACTTCATGTCTATTCGAGATAACATAGTCAACGGACCCGCAATCTTAATGAAATCTTTAATAAACCTGCGGTAGTATCCAGCCAAACCCATAAAACTCTTTATCTCAGACGGTGTCTTTGGAGCATTCCAGTTCATCACAGCTTCCACTTTCGAAGGATCCACTTTCACTCCTTCATTACATATCACGTGCCCCAAGAACTGAACTTCTCTCAACCAGAATTCGCATTTTGAGAACTTGGCAAACAGATGTTCTTTCTTCAAAGTTTCCAAAACCTGTCTCAAATGCTGTTCATGCTCCTGTTCAGTCTTTGAATAAATTAGAATATCATGGATAAAGACTATTACAAAATCAACAAGGAATGGTCGACACACCCTGTTCATCAAATCCATAAAAATCGCAGGTGCATTGGTTAAGCCGAATGGCATAACCAAGAACTCATAATGCCCGTAACGCGTACGAATGGCCGTTTTCGACACATCTTCTTCAGAAACACACACTTGATGATAACCTGATCTCAAATCAATCTTAGAAAAGAACGAATATCCCTGCAACTGATCAAACAAATCATCGATTCTCGGTAACGGATATTTGTTCTTTATCGTCCTCTTATTCAGTTCACGGTAGTCGATACACATACGCAAGGTACCGTCTTTCTTTTTCACAAACAATACCGGTGCTCCCCACGGGGACGAACTCGGATGAATAAACCCTTTATCTAGCAGATCCTGAATCTGCGTCATCATTTCCCGAATCTCTGAAGGTGCCAACCTATACGGAGCCTTCGCTACTGGTCTAGAACCTGGGATTAAATCTACTTTGAACTCCACCTCACGAACTGGAGGCAATCCTGGCAACTCTTCTGGAAACACTTCCGGGTATTCCGTTACCACCCGTATATCAGACATTGCTTGCTTCTCTTTCTTTCCATCAATCACATACGCCAAGTAAGATTCACATCCCTTGCCCAATGCCTTCTTTGCTTTCAAACACGAGATAATAGGAATTACAGACCGAGCCTTCTCTCTGCTGGCTACTACCCGTGTACCATCCGCAAACGGAAAAGAAATTAACTTCTTGTGACACTTGATACTGTCTTGATTCTGTCTTGATTCAAACGTAGCCAATCCATCCCAAGCACCACATCAAACCCAGATAATGGCATAACAAGAAAATAAACAGGAAAACACACGCCATCTATATCAATTTTAGCCCCAGCCACAGCAGTCGTGACCAGAACCATCATGCCATCTGCTACTTCTATCTTTAAAGCAGTATCAAGTCTAATTACAGGCATATTCAACTTTTCACAAAATTCCACAGAAAAAAAGGAGCGATTTGCTCCAGAATCAAACAATACACTAGCAGGAGTAGAGTTTATTAGAAAAATACCCGTGATCACGTCGTCGGTGGTGGTGGCATCATCCACTATCATTTTGAACGCCCGACCTTCAGTAGTGGGTGGGTTCTTTCGCTTCTGACCAGTCGAAGATGATCCTCCCGCTCCTGACCCTGATCCAGTCTTTTTACTCATCGGGCAATCACCAACTCTGTGCCCCTCCCTCTGACAATTCCAACAAACACTCCTCGGGAACCTACAGTTCTTCAAATCATGGCCAAATTGGCCACATTTCACGCATCTCATGGTCTGGGGCGTACACAGCCCATTGTGATAAGATTTTCACCTACTACACCAAGGTGCCCGTTGAGTAGACCCACCTGAAGTAGGTCTCCTATTCTACTCTCCCTGCCTGCTCCCACTGCTCTGGCCTCCCTGCCTCTGTAGAGCATTGTAATGTTCAAATCGTGATTTTTGTTAGGAGATTCTCTCCCCGCTCAACCTATTCCTCGCAATAATGTCCCCTTCAGTCGATTTGGCTAAAGTGAAAGCCTGGGACAGTGTGGTAGCCCACCTGGTGGCGCCGCAAAGATCAGGATGCAGTGCCCCCACAAAATGGGAAATCTTCGACTCTTCATCAGGTACCCAATGCTGTGCAAACCGCATTTTCTCGTTGAATTGCTTGATTAATTGATCCACAATCATGTTTCCGGTCATCTGCAGATCCATAAATTCTTTCTTAATTTTAGCAATCTCAAAGGTACCACAATATTGTTCACACAGCTTTTCCTGGAATTGATTCTAGGTGATGCTCTCTTGTTGCTTTTCGGTAAAATGGCCGGTAATAGAATCCCACCAGACCAATGTGTCTCATCTCAACATCCGACTTGCATATTTGACTTTCAATTTGTTCTCGCAATTACAGGCATCAAGTGCCTTTGCCATCTCTCTCAACCAATTCAATGTTGCATTGGGATCAGAACTCCAATGATACTCAGATGGTTTACAATCAAGAAATTGCTTGTAGGTACACGGTTATTTATATCCAGGGAACGCAAACGAGTAGGCTCCTGGTTGTGGATATGGATAATAAAATGGTGGTTGCATCATCTGTGTCATAGGTGGTAGCGGTGCTGTCACTGGTGCGGTTGTTGCCTATGTAGGAATCGCAGTCGGCACTGGGGTTGGTTCAGGTTGCTGTTTTTGTTGTTGATCCATCCTTTGGACTTTGTTTCTAAGTTCAACCAACTCATTTTCCAATTGGTACACATAATCCCCGTGATCCTCTTCCCGGGCTTGACCCGATGTTCCCGCAGTAGCTGTATCTCCCAAGTGTTCAGTTACTGGAGCTTCAGTTGTAGCTTGGGTCATAGGAGGAAGGATAGGAGTCTCTCTGTCATCCATAATCTGTTGCAATCACATCACCTCATAACTCATTAGCATAAACCGTTAGTATCCAAAATACTAACTGTTACAAACAACTCTAACTCACTCTAATTCTCCCGAAGGAAAGCTTGACCAGTCACGAGCCAAGATTTGGGAATGCAACACTCTAGCCGTGCATGCATCGCCAAACCTAGGCTCTGATACCAAACTGTAACACCGGAAAATCACAAGCCATTTTTTATTTAAATACGCTGCGGAAGCTTTAAGTAAACAAACTCATTTACATACAATCCAATATTAACAAATATACAATCATTGTTCAAACAAAAGTATCATTATTTTGGTGTTACAAAATAACCAGGCTCATTTCCCTTTTTGCAAAATCTAATATCAGAGTCAGGTCAACTTCTCCTTCAGCAAACCTCACAAGCACGAACCTGCAAAAGCAACAACTGAGGGGAATTAACACAAAGCTAGGTGAGTAGGGGCTAAACCCAAAAGAAAACATCCACAGTCAATATCAAAGCATGTAATCACATATCCCGAGAAGACCGGTGGTTCAGCGTAGAACCTACAACCAATGCCGGCCAAAGCAAAGGTTTACCGATAGCTCTCTACTGAATTGGCACAGTGAAATCCTCCTCTGAGGCAACATATGCAACAGTAAGGCTACCACTATTCAACCAACCAATAAATGAGCCCAGCACAATTCTACGTATAGCTGACTTCCCAAACGCAACTCAAAATCATCCTAAGAGTGCGTATCGACCAAATAGTCATGCAGCAGATGTCAATCATCAATAATCACAATCAACAGTTCAATCAATCCAATCCAATCTCAATCACAATCATGCATCACATCAATAACATTAAGCGAAATCTTTACCATCCGCGATTAACGTCCACTCATCTCAAAATCAACACGAGCTCAGAAATCTAATTTTACTGAGTCTTTTGATTGCCTTAAAACACAGCAACAATCAAATCAGTCTCGAATATATCTTCCCATAAATATTTATATCTGAAATTCATATAAACAACTTACTAAAATCACATAAATAACATGCCAAGTTATTCCATTCAAAACACATTAAAATAAGAAACTTTTCTGAATTAGGACCTGTCGTGCCGCGACCATGTCGGATTCCAAATCCGGAAGTTAACACTCGGATTTCGGTGGCGGATTTCTAATATATCGGATTTTTGTGTCGGATTAGCCAACGTTCCGGATTTCCAAGGGTCGGTTTTGCAAAATGTCGGATTCTCACAATCCGAAACCCAAATTGTCGGATTTCACCAACATCACGCCGCAACATTAGAGTGTAGTGCCACGACGGCCAATCTGCAGTTCATCTTCTTCATTTCTCTCGGATTTCAGCCCACATGAATTTCATATAACCCTTTCCAACAAAATTTTTCTTCAACCAAAACACATATATATCATATAACATGTCTATAAATCATTATAAACACCTTTTTACTTACTCAAAACAACAAAATCTACAAAACCCATTATTCAAGCTTTCTTCCAAGCTTCATCAATGGTGAAGTTTCATAAACTCATGCTTTTCAACATATAAACATACTAATACGAATTATAACATGCTATAAACACTTTATCACCTTCTTTTTGAATTAAAACACACAAAATCTTTGCTTCTCAAATTCAAGTTTGTGACTTTTCTTCACTTGGAGGTTTTCTTTCAAAAAAACACACATACACCTTAACACTTAGGAAAAATGAGCAGAGGATTTCCTTTTGGCACAAACAATACACGTGTACATGTAAATTACATTAATCAAAGCAGGTGGTGGCAAGAAAATTATTTTCTTCTCATGCATGCATACTAAACATAATTACATACATACATATTTAACATACCATACATACATACTTCTTTTCTTTTAATTAAAAATCACCAGTAAACATATATATATGTATATATATATCCTTAATTAATTTACTCAAATAATCACAGAATAATATAAAACAATAAATCACATATCGCCAACCTGCTAATCTCCTAGCCCAGGTTTGCGGGTGTTACACAATCTGAGCCACAGTACTACGCTAATTCTGAGCCACTATTGCACAATGTAGCATGCTTTATAACACATAAACGAATACATAAAAGTATTCCTTGTAATAACATCAATATGAACATATGAAACATAGTCTAGAAGACTCACCTTGTAATAACAAAAAGTAATTAACGTAAGATAATGCTTCAGGAGTCCTCACACAATCCTTGAGTATACAAGATTGAAGAAGATGATGAAGATAACTTAATCTTTGTTTCTTTTGATCAAAAACTCCAGAAATCCAAAGAACAAAATAAACTTGAGAGCAACGTTGTATCTGTGGTTTTTGAAATGAGAAGTAATTGACTCTAAAGTCAATTACTAGCATATATACATATAACTTCACATATTGGCATTATTAGTCCCTTGAATAATAAGTCTAATAGTATTACACTTTGGCCCCTCAAGTTAACATTCAAATTTCAAAAATTGCAATCTCTTTTAATACATTATTTTCTGGATGTTATAAAATACCGACTAGAGGTAAAGGTTTCATGATGGTTATTGTGGAACTTTTGCTAGTGGCCATGTTGAAGGTCATTTGATACTCGTAGCTATTGTTGC
Organism: Dittrichia graveolens; assembly: GCA_038502395.1. NCBI lineage: Eukaryota > Viridiplantae > Streptophyta > Magnoliopsida > Asterales > Asteraceae > Dittrichia > Dittrichia graveolens. The sequence goes on from JARJIL010000009.1 coordinate 31,915,917, forward strand.
CTTCTTATGGCAATATGAGATAGCATACGAATATATAAGACCACGTTCCTTCTTGGAACCATGTATTGAGGAAGTGCTTACCACACTCTCCGAGGGTCTTAGATCTCTGTAGTATCCAAATTAAGTCTACAAATGTGGATAAGTCCTTTGGACTTATGCTAACATCTTAAAAGTAAGATCTTTGCTTTCATGAGAAAATCAAAGTCCTGAGTTTTCTAGAAGCATAAATGAGACTTTTACATATGTCAGGGCAAATAGGAGTTCTTAGGTGTTCTATTAACCTGAAATAGGGAATTATTGTTTCATGATAATACTTAGGAGATACAAGTTTAGAATTTTTAAATTGCAAGAAATATTTGTATATGTTCTTGATGTTTGGCGATAAGAAATAATCGTTGGAGTAATTTTTTATTCTAATACTAATTTCTAATAGGATAACTATCGATCTTGATCGAAGTTTATAATCCTACCTTGTGGTGTTGATTATTGATTAGAAAAGTTCTTAAATATCACTAATCCTATTTTGGACTTTTGTGACGATGAGTATATGAGTACTTTAGCACTCTGTTATATGATCTCTTTGACGGATACTTTGAATAGTAGTCTAGTCAAAATATAGTTGTAAAGATAACAAAAATACAAATGGATGTTATATGACAAATCCATTAGATAAGCCATTATCATAATGACTAGTTATGATTGTCATACTAGGTTATGTAGCATTTCTTATGCAAATGATTTGGCTTGAAATATTGTTTCAGTAGTTGATTGTTTTGTGTTAACTTTGGGAACTGCAAGCAGTATCATAACTTTTGATTGCTTTCGATATATAGTAGGGACCATATGTACGCAAATGCGGTTACTTTCATTGGTCTTTGTTGTGTTCCATCTTAGCCTGTTTAACCACTTCCTTGAATGCTTATGCATTCTAAATTTCCACAGTCAGTCTTTCTTCATGGGAAGGAAGTTTGAACTAAGACTGAGGTTAGGGTTTGGTCATGCATTAACCAAGGATTGAATGCAAGTGACGCAAAACTAACCTGTGCTTGAAATGAGTTTCAAGTGATTGGAAGACCTACACCTGAGTTCACTTCATGGAATATGGTCTCAAGTGACTCGGGATGATAATATCATTTCATCCTTAGACCGGAGATACATGTGTATCCAGAATATGAGTCTGCTTTATTTTGATTGCTTTTAAATGTGGTTTGTAATTGGCCGCTATAAAGGGAGTTTTCAAATAAAGTATGAAGCATATGGCGGGGCTATGTAGTCAAAAGGATTTGTTCCTCTGATTAGAGAGATATACCTGGGCCCCTCGATGATTGGGTGCTGACACCAAATAAGCATGGCCGTGCTCAAGATGCAATGATTTTGATCGGTTGCAAGTTGTTATTTTGGTCACCACTAATCTAGAATCGAGAAGTAGAATCGTGAACGATATGGAGATTGACATATTTCCATGTCTCGTGTTCACACAGATATCACGAACAAAGGGATATTTATGATCACTTATATATAGGACCTTTTAGCCTTTCAAGGCTACCAGGATTTGTCAAGGAAGACATTACTCGTACAAACTTGGGGGCAAGTATGCTTTGCTAGAGCCGCTGGTTGTCTGTGGTGCTAGTAACGTTGTATCCAGTGCAATTGGGAGTCTTTTGGTATATGCCCACTAATACACATGCACTAGCATCACTGCTGATGAGGTACGGCCTATTAGGGTCACATGCCAAGGGTAGATTCCGGTAGCACAACACAAACTTGAGAGAATATGAAATTAGGGTTTCTGGCGAGCATCACGGGCCGTGGAGAGGTCGAGAAGAGAAACCCTTCACGAGGCTTCACCACCCAGATAGGTAGTCGTGGAGGCACTACCTTCATGAGAGCTTCACGGCCTGTGAGAGCCCGTGAAGGCAGGTGTCATACTCTTATTGGACCACTCGTTGGCCCAATGAGAGTGTGTTGTGGAACCTGGCCTATGAGGCCTTTACATGGGCTGTTGGAATATGCCTGCTGACACGAACGAGTTAATGGCACTACCGATGAGGTATAGGCCTATTGTGTCACACACCAAGTATTGATTTCGGCAACACGATCAAGCAAAAGAGAGGAAAAGGCCAAAATGGGTTTTGGCAGGATGGTACACGGGCCGTGTTCCTGAACACGGGCCGTGTCCAGTCCAACATACACGAGGCGTATTAGCCTAGTTCAAGGTCGTGTAGTTTGGGACTACACGAGCCGTGTAGATGAACACGGGCCGTGTAGTGCTTGATAGACACGGGCCGTCTTAGCCCAATTGGGGCCGTGGACTTTGGGCCTACACGGGCCGTATACGTTCGCTGTAACAGCAGAATTAACAGCCTTAAACACTTGGTTTAATGGGGTTAACTTCTCATAATTGTGGTAGACAAAGAGACCACGAGTTATCTGCTCTTGTAGAGGCTTTTGGCTATCACTTGGTCTCTTGGTTGATACTAGAACTCTCTCTCTCTCTCTCTCTCTCTTGTTCTTGGTGTTCATGGTGTTCTTGAGCACAAGAAGCAAACATACACACACTTGATTGTTGTTTTGGTGGTTGTGCATCAACAAACTAGCATTTGGGAATCAAGGAAGCTTGGGGTGGACAACACTAGAGGGATTCTATTTGGATTCTTAGCTTCTTGACAACGAAGGTTAACTTGTGTTTTGATCAACGGAGGTATAACCTTTCTTCCCATCTCGTTTATGTGTTTTAGTTACAATTTCTATGTTAGATGTTGGTCCATGGGAAGTATTCATTGTTTGGCATCGATTTTTGTTATATACTTTGCTTCCGTTGCTACTTGATTTTGCCAAATGAATACCTTCAGTGGTATCAGAGCCATATCTAACATGGCTTTGCACTATTGAGTCTAGAAAAACCATAAAAGTGTTTTTGAATAAGAAAAGTGTTTTCTTAAAATTGGTTTTTCCATTGAGACTCTTGTTGTGCTAGAATAGATTTATTCGTAGACATGTTAATATATTTTAGTTTTTATATTTATATATTTGTTGTAACTTGGCATGAAGTGTACACAAATATGTACTTATAAATGTATATATGAATATGTGTCTCAAAAATGGTTTGATACACTAATGCATATGTACAAGGATTGTCCTTTTAGTGCCTTTGATGTTTTGACAATCTTAACTAAAATATAGATATATTTATATATCATGGTTTTGTGTGGCACACCATGTTTCTATGTGATATGTTTGGTTTGATTCGGTAACGAGATATGCCCCTAGACCTATGTGTTGTGGTGATTGATTATTTTTGGTTTTGGCGGCCTGCGTGATGTATTGTTGTAACAATATTTATTTATTTACTTGTTGGTGCGGCTTGCACGCCGTTTCTTTTGTTCTATGTATTTGTATAAATAGCATAGGATTGCGGCCTGCGTGTCGTTTATATATATATTCTATGTATTTGTATATAGTATAGAATTAAAACCAAAATAGTCAACGGGAGTCATGGTGATGACGTCTTGGCGAGAAGGAATCAACATGCTATTGGAGGTGTTGGATTCAGTGGGAGCTCATCCAACGAGACCATATCTTGTCCTTAGATTTTTGGCCTCGTTTTCCCCGTTGTGGCTCACGGGGAAAACGCATAGGAATTATGGGCATGTTACCGAATCGTATGTATAGATATTTGCGTGGTTGTATTTTATTATTCTATGCATGGATTAGGATTCGCATGCTAGATAATTTTTCTATAAAATTAAATAAAATACAATGTTTGTTAAAATGGTTAACAATTGCGCGCGAATAGAATTGACAAAGAAAATATAAAAATGGTATTATATTAAAAGTGCTTAAAATCGTTTTGACACTTACTTTGTTAATTCACAAAAGGGTTTTATAAACCGGAAACAAAATCCCATTTTTCAAAATATAAATCATGCACCTTCCATAAGATGACACCACCCAAATCTAACGAAGCAAGGATGATTGTCGAGCTAAGCACGAGTCATTCCTTGTGTAGTTGTGTGGAAGGTGAGTGGGGTAACTCGCATGATTGGTTGTCGAGCTAAGCACGAGCCAATTAATGGTCGATAGTGCCACCCGTGTGTCTTGTCGGACGATTTACAATTTTAGTATATAATTCTTGGTTAGTTGTCGAGCTAAGCACGAGCTAAATAAAAATTATATATTAAGATTGGTGTAAGATAGGGATCAAACATGCCAACCGACATAATGGATTTCAACGGACCCCGCAAGTGTCTAAGAGTTGTAATAGAGATTACAATTGGTAAAATGGTTGCCGGCCTAAATAGCTTCGCCACGTGATCCGCGGTAAACCCGTTACGGTGCGAGGTGAAATAAGGTTCTTAGCCCTTGTTACCTATAAATTGTTTTGTTTAAAACTATGGGTACTTATTTTAACAAGGATTTCCAAACTAATTAAAATTACTTTGCTATTTTAGATGGTGTCTTCAAGCAACACCAACACCACCAGCCATTTTTCACTTAGAGTTTTCCTTGAGAAGGAGAAACTCAATGGTAACAACTTCTTGGATTGGTTTAGGCAACTTAAACTTGTCCTACGCCAAGAAGGGAAGATGGTTACCATAGAGGAGGTCCTACCCGAGGCTCCTGCTGCCAATGCCACTCGGGCTATCCGAGACGCTTATGAGAAGTGTGTCAAGGATACCGAGGACATTACTTGCCTCATCCTAAGTACTATGATCCCCGAGCTCCAAAAGCAAATGGATCATTTGAGTGCTTTTGACTTGATCGCTCAGCTTAAGGAAATGTTCCAGCAGCAAGCGAGACAAGAGAGGTTTGAGTGTCTTAAGACGGTACTTGGTAGCAAGATGGCCGATGGCGGGAATGTGAGTGCTCACGTGTTGCGTATGAAAGCAAACATGGAGCGCATGGAATGGCTCGGATTTACCATAGGGAGGGAGCTAGCCGTGGATTTGATCCTATGGTCCCTGCCCACCGCGTATGATCAATTCTTTATGAGTTATCATATGCATAGTATGGATAAGTCCATCATGGAGTTTCATGGTATGCTTAAGACAACGGAGTCTAGCATGACCAAAAATAAGCCCGCCATTCCAAATCCCGTTCTTGCTATAAGGGAGAGGCGAATCCAGAAGAAGAAGAGGTCCGCTTATACCCCTAAGGGTAAGGGGAAGGGGAAGATTGGCGTTGCTAAGTCTGGCCCCGCTTCGGAGGGTAAAGGCAAGCGGAAGATGGTTCCCCAAGCTAAAACTCCGAATGAAGCGGATCTTTTGCGGGAAGAAGGGCCATTGGTGGCGTAACTGCCCGGGGTACCTAGAAGGTCTTAAGAAGCTCAAGGGGTTGAGCATCGCAGGAACTTCCGACTCAGGTACATACATGATTGAACTCCATCATACTTCTATCTGGTAGTTAGGTATTAGATACCGGCTGTGGCACTCACGTTTGTAATATTGTGTAGGTGCTAAGGGCAAGTAGAAGGATGGAGAATAGCGAGCTTGACTTGATTATGGGAAACAAGGAGATTGTCCCGGTCAAGGCTCGAGGAGAAGTTGAATTATCTTTTAATTCCGGTTTTTCCATATTATTATTGAACGTATGCTATTCGCCGCTTGTGGCACGAAACATTATGTCTTTTCATGCATTACACGACAATGGTTTTGGTTTTTCTTTTGACAATGGGGTTATTGTTTGTTTTAAAAATGGGATTTGTTATTTTAAAGCTTATCCTTGTCGGGGTATTTATGAAGTAGATGCGTACGTTAGTGATAATCGTTCAATCATGAATATTGATTCAACGTCTAAAAATGGTTTAGACAAATTGTCTTTGTGGCATGGTCGACTTGGCCATATAAACAAGACTCGTATCGCCAAGCTCCAAGCGGATGGGATCTTGGAATCATTTGACCATGAGTCAAATGAATTATGCGAATCTTGTTTGCTAGGAAAGATGACTAAAGCACCCTTTTCCGGCGTGAATGAGAGGGGAAAAGACTTATTGGACATTATACATTCCGATGTGTGTGGTCCGTTTAAGCACATCACAAGAGACAATTCTAGATACTTCGTTACCTTTATAGATGATTATAGTAGGTATGGGTATGTCTACTTGGTTAGACAAAAGTCCGAGACCTTTGAGGTCTTTAAGACTTTCCAAAACGAAGTAGAGAATCAATTGGGCAAAAAGATTAAGATACTTAGATCTGATAGGGGTTGTGAGTATCTTAGTCAAGAGTTTCGTGATCATCTTAAGGGTTGCGGAATTATCTCACAGCTTACACCTCCTAGGACGCCATAATTAAATGGTGTCTCCGAGAGGAAGAACCGAACATTGTTAGATATGGTTCGGTCTATGATGAGTCACACCCAAGTGCCTATAAGCCTTTGGGGTTATGCTTTTGAAACGGCAACAAGAATCCTTAATCTCGTTCCAACGAAGAAGGTCGACAAAACACCTTTCGAGATGTGGCATGGGAAACCTCCCGTTCTTGCCTATCTAAAGGTTTGGGGTTGTCAAGCCTACGTACGACGTGAGGTAGATGACAATTTGGAGCCCCGATCCGAAAAGTGTTATTTCATCGGATATCCAGCTGCGGGTATTGGATATATATTCTATAAACCTTCCGAGAACAAGGTATTTGTTGCTCGGAGGGCGGTCTTTTTAGAAAGAGAATTAGTATCCAATCAGCAAGGCGGCACTAAGATTGATCTTGAAGAAATTCAAGAGTCAACGGATGAAAGACCTGATGTTGGCACTAGCCAACAACCTAGTGAGGTTGAGTCTGAGCATGATAATGCAGAGACTAACGTACATCCGTTACCTCCCCGTAGATCCGGTAGAACTCGCCATGAGCCAGAGAGATATGGGTTTCTCATATCTGAGAGCGACGAGTTATTGGTGGATCTTAATGAGCCTACCAACTATCGGGAAGCGGCAGCGGGTGACGAGTCTGCTGAATGGAAGGAGGCAATGGATAACGAGATACGATCCATGGAGGATAACCATGTTTGGGAACTGGTTGATCCCATACCCGGTTGTAAACCAATAGGGTGTAAGTGGGTCTTCTAGAAGAAGACCGACATGGATGGAAAAGTAAACACTTTTAAAGCCCGACTGGTGGCTAAAGGTTTCACTCAGACACATGGTGTCGACTATGATGAAACTTTCTCCCCAGTGGCCATGTTGAAATCTATTAGGATACTTTTGGCAATCGCCGCATTTCATGATTACGAAATATGGCAAATGGATCTCAAAACCGCCTTCCTTAATGGGAAGCTCTCCGAAGAGGTGTATATGACGCAGCTTGAGGGTTTTGTACATCCGAAGCATCCTAATAGAGTGTGTAGATTAAAGAAGTCCTTTAATGTACTTAAACAAGCATCTCGTAGTTGGAATCTATGCTTTGATGAGAAAATCAAAGAGTTTGGTTTTTCAAAAAGTGTAGATGAGCCATGTGTATGCGTTAGGGCTAGTGGGAGCGCCGTTGTTTTCTTAGTCTTGTATGTGGATGATATCCTACTCATTGGTAAAGATATTCCAACCTTGCAAAGTGTCAAAACTTGGCTTGGAAAATGCTTTTTAATGAAAGACTTAGGAGAAGCGGCATACATTCTGGGTATCAAGATCCATAGAGATAGATCTAAAAAACTTCTCGGGTTGAGTCAAGGTACATACATTGACAAAGTCTTGAAGCGGTTCAAGATGGAGGACTCCAAGAAAGGAAATCTTCCTATGTCGCATGGAGTAATATTGAGTAAGACTCAATGTCCTAGTTCTGAAGAGGAACTAGAAGTAATGAAGCGAGTACGATATGCTTCGGCCGTGGCATCGATTATGTACGACATGTTATGTACACGTCCTGATGTGTCATGCGCTTTGAGCCTGACTAGTAGATATCAGGGAAACCCGGGGCAAGCCCATTGGGTTGCGGTAAAGAACATTCTTAAGTATCTTAGGAGGACTAAAGAGATGTTCTTAATCTTTGGTGGTGAGGAAGAGCTCAAAGTAACGGGTTACTCTGATGCTAGCTTCCAAACTGATAGGGATGACTGCCGATCACAATCGGGGTTTGGGTTACTATTGAATGGTGGGGCTATTACTTGGAGAAGTTCAAAGCAAGACACAGTGGCTGATTCTACTACAGAGTCAGAATACATTGCGGCAAGTGAAGCTGCTAAAGAAGCTGTGTGGATAAGGAAGTTCATCCAACACCTTGGAGTGGTTCCTAGCATATCCGACCCTATTGAGATCTTTTGTGACAATGAGGGTGCGGTAGCCTTAGGGAAGGAACCGAGAGCTTACAAGAGAACGAGACATATACCTCGTAAGTACCACTTGATTAGAGAGATGGTTGAAAGTAGTGAAGTCGCTATTAGTAGAGTAACCTAGGAACGCAATTTGGCCGATCCGTTTACTAAACCATTGTCACAAGCTTCTCATGATTCTCACACTACGGCGATAGGTGTTAGATTTGCTCATGACTTGGTTTAGATTTAGTTTTAATTTATGTTTGGATCATTATGTATTTGGGAACATTAAGAAATAATGTTTCTAATGTTTGTTTTGATTTATATAGTAGAGATCTATATATATGCGTGTTGCGGTTACTTACATTTAGTCTTTATTGTGTTCTATCTTTGCATGTTTAATTTATTCCATAGATTGTTTTACAATCTTTAAGTCTCCAAAATCAGTCATACTTTATGGGAAGGAAGTATGAATTAAGATTGAGGTAAAGAATTGGTTTTGATAAGACGTGATTCTTGCCTATACTTGAAAGGGGTTTCATGTGATTGGAGGACCCGCACCCGAATTTACTTCATGGTTTTAGTCACAAGTAACTCGGGATGGTAATGACATTTCATCCTTAAAGTAGAGATACATGTGATCTCAAAGCATAGGTTTGCTTTGCTTTGATCGTTTTCTAACGCGGTCCGTAACTTGTCGTTATAAGGGAGATGATTGGGTAGAGTATTATCTATGTGGCGGGACTATGTAGTCGAAAGGTATTTGTTCCTCTATGTATAGAGAGAATATCCATGGGCCCCTCGATGATTGAGTGCTGACGTTCATATGCATGGCCGTGCTCAGGTTACATTGATAATGGATCAATGTTAACTTGGTTTGTTGGTCACCACTAATCTAGAATCGAGAAACATAATCGTGAACGATCTGAAGGTTGACTATATTCCATGCCTTGTGTTCACATTGGATATCGCGAACAAAGGGATGTACATGTTCATTTATCTTTAGGACAATCATTTCATGATTGGGGATCTTGTCAAGAGTGGCATACCCTATACTAACTTGGGAGCATAGATGTCTTGCTAGACGCCACTCTATGTTTGTGTTATTTTTCGTAGTCGTGTCACGTGCAAGTGGGAGTCTGTTGGAATATGCCCGCTTCAAGGGCTGTGGAGAGGTCGTGAAGAGAAACCCTTCACCAGGCTTCACCACCCAGATAGGTAGTCTTCGGGGCACTACCTTCATGAGAGCTTCACGGCCCGTGAGAGCCCGTGAAGGCAGGTGTCATACTCTTATTGGACCACTCGTTGGCCCAATGAGAGTGTGTTGTGGAACCTGGCCTATGAGGCCTTTATGTGGGCTGTTGGAATATGCCCGCTGACATGAACGAGTTAATGGCACTACCGATGAGGTATAGGCCTATTGGGTCACACACCAAGTATTGATTCCGGCAACAAGATCAAGCAAAAGAGAGGAAAAGGCCAAAATGGGTTTTGGCAGGGTGGTACACGGGCCGTGTTCCTGAACACGGGCCGTGTCCAGTCCAACATACACGAGGCGTATTAGCCTAGTTCAAGGTCGTGTAGTTTGGGACTACACGAGCCGTGTAGATGAACACGGGCCGTGTAGTGCTTGATAGACACGGGCCGTCTTAGCCCAATTGGGGCCGTGGACTTTGGGCCTACACGGGCCGTATACGTTCGCTGTAACAGCAGAATTAACAGCCTTAAACACTTGGTTTAATGGGGTTAACTTCTCATAATTGTGGTAGACAAAGAGACCACGAGTTATCTGCTCTTGTAGAGGCTTTTGGCTATCACTTGGTCTCTTGGTTGATACTAGAACTCTCTCTCTCTCTCTTGTTCTTGGTGTTCATGGTGTTCTTGAGCACAAGAAGCAAACATACACACACTTGATTATTGTTTTGGTGGTTGTGCATCAACAAACTAGCATTTGGGAATCAAGGAAGCTTGGGGTGGACAACACTAGAGGGATTCTATTTGGATTCTTAGCTTCTTGACAACGAAGGTTAATGTAACAACCTCAAAATGGGCCTAGTCGTGTTCGAATCTGGTACGTCTAGAATTTCTAATTAAATATTGAATAAAAGGGATTAAATATATATATTTGATTAAATAAGAAAATAAAGGAAAATAATAAAGAAATGATAATATTAAAAATATTATTGAAAATAGATAATTATAATGAATTATTAAATGGTTTAGAACGAGGTTTCCAAAATTATCCCAGTTGGTTAAAACGGGTACTCGTGCGTTAAGTTGTAAGTTGGAAAGGGGAAGAAGATACCCACTTGTGGATATGCACAACCCTCAAGTGGGCATCTGGCTACATTCTCACGATGGCAACCACCTCCTCAAACACAAACATTTGGTTTTGACTTCTTGTGTGTGTGTCAAGCTTTTCAAGGAGAAGAAGATCAAGAAGATTATCTTGCAATCTGAATTTGTTGCTGAATTCAAGTGTTAAATCCAAGTTCAATCTGCTGTAATCAATTCCTACTCATCTTCAATCTTCAAGTAAGTTCAATCTTCAAGTTCTTCACTTTCTTGAAGTTTAGGTTCCAATTGGGTTTGTTTGATTTTGGACCCAATAATTGATCTTGATGTTGCCAATCTGTTTCTAGGATGTTGTTAAGTGTTTAGGAATCAAATTCTGTAATTAAACTGAAGGTTTGAATGAATTTTGAGAATTAAAGTGGCTAATGGGTCAAAATAGTGATTTTGGTCTCAAATTCTAAATTTGATGTTTTGGTATGTAAAAATGGTACCTTTGAGTTGTTTTTGATGTGTTCTTTCACATATGAACCATAGAAACCGATTGGTAATGCTCTGGAAATGTTTTGGTATATTTTTGGGATGGAAACAGCAGGTTCTGCACGAACCTGCTGCTATACATTGAAGGGCGGGCTTGCCTCTCAAGAACAGACCGTACCTTAGGGCGTACCTAGGAGGCACGGCCGTACCTCCTAAGGGTACGGGGTGTGCCTAACCCTAGCGAGCCCGGGGGTACCCTGAAGTCACGGGGTCTACCTGAGACCCAGGTACGGGGCGTACCCGGGGCGTGCCACGCCAGGCACGGGCGTGCCTTGGCAAGGTACGGGCGTGCCCTGCCCCTGGCAGAATCTGTTTTACAAGGTTTTAATAGTTGTAAACCTTGTTTAGGTATTCCGATTGATCCAGAAGCTACAGTATCGTAGAGAGAAGTATTCTAACTCGACAGGTGAGTGTCTGATAACTTAACGATTAATATACCTATAACATATATTAACAATGATTACAAAATTGTAAACCATGATTTGTACACGCACTTGTTCAAGTGTAGGATTGCATGATGATGCTAGAATATAACATGTTGACACAGTATAGTATGCACTTGATTAGGTATGCTATGATGAGTAATGAATATATATATGCGCGCATTGACTGATGATTCGATTGAATCAATTGTTTGTTTGTGGTTGATCCGGATCATACGGTTAAAGCTGTCCTGGACAAAGCTGTCCTACAAGAACAAAGCTGCTCTAATTAAGGACAAAGTTGTCCTCTTTGGGTATCGTTGCGGCTGTACAACAAAGGAATCTGCGGATTCCAAAACGCAACGGTGGACGCTGTATAGCTTCCCAACCGGGGCGGTTGATGTGTTTGGTACCCTAGTTTGGTGCATTGAGCCGGGTTAGCTCCCCTGCAAGATATGTTACCTCCTGACTACTCCAACTCATCGCGAGATGCTAGGATAGAATTATCTGAGCATGATTGATGATATGTGATGTATTTATGTTAATCATATGCTATTTGAGTACTCACTAGCTTTTATAGCTAACAGATGCTACACCCTACATGTGCAGGTGATCCTCAGTGAGCTCGGGACCCTACGGGTAGTTTGATTTCTTAGGAGGAACACTGTGTTTGCAATAACTCTGATATTATGTTTGTATGTATTTGATAATGGTCGACCGGATAAGTAATAGTAACACCGAACTTGTATGTGGCATCTTTTGATTTGTATTATATTTTCCACGTGTTTTCTATTTCCACTGCGTGTTTATAAATGAAAAAGATAAATTGATATTTTAAATAGAAAAATCTGGTCCTCGAAACGGCGGTGTTATAAGCTGGTATCAGAGCCTAAGTTTGAGTGAATTGGGTACTTGAATAAGTACTCAGTCTCAAATTCAGGTTCTCGACCATTATTTAAAGTGTTCCTCAGGAGGTGTTGGGGTGTGAGAGAGATTGATATGATTCACATGACTAACACAGTTGTTGATTATTTGTTTATTGATTAACATGATTAATCAAGTATGGAAAAGTATACTAAGTATGTTTGACTTTAATGATCTAACAGAACTTGGAGATTGACTATGTCTGGAAGTGATGATCAGGAGGCGTATATTCGCGACTTGGAGGCTCGTCTTAAGGCCTATGAGGAGCGTGTTCCCGAAAAGAAGATGGCCATGGGATTAAAGGCCTTCTTGATGTGTTCACCACCGACCTTTGAAGGTAATATGGATATGGTAATTGGCCTTCGAGACATGTGAGGCTGATGAATCCAAGAAGATGGCATATGCACGAAAGATGCTGTGAGGTAGAACGGTGTCTTGGTATGATAGGGTGATAGCTTCTACACCGGCTGCTGTCCTCAACTCTAAAGGCAATCGATCTGTTGAGGAACTCATCACCAAGTATACCGAATTGGTTTGTTTCGTGCAGGGTTTCTTACCGGACGAAGAAGCAAAGATTAACCGCTTTGCACTTGCTCTGCCACCGGAGTATCGATCATCCATCCAATTTGCCACTACTCTGGATAGGGCATTCGATATTGCACGCCGGTATGAGACCGATCATGCTACACAAGCTGGGGGAACTTCCAAAAGGAAGTTTGAACAGTCTTCGGGGTTGAAGGCTTTAGGTGGAGGATCATGGCAGAGACAGCCTCAGCAACACCAGTAGCAACAAGGGGGTTCTAGGTATAATCCTTATGATGATCTATGGTGTGCTTCGTGTCGATCTAGGCATACTGGGCATTTTCCCAAGGATACTGCAAGGTGTCCTAAATGTGGTCAAAAGGGGCATACAGCTGAAAGCTATAAATATAGAGATAATGTATGCTTCAAGTGCTTCAAGCCGGGACACCGATCGGCTGATTGTAGGTCGGGTTCCAACACCAGATCGGGAGGAGCTGGTGGATCTTCCTCGGGTCGGGGAAAGAATGTTGCTCCAGGCAGGGCATTCCAGATGACATCCGATGAGGCTAAGGCTGCAGGTGATGTTATCATTGGCACCTTTCTTATTAATAATTCTCCTGCCTGTGTTTTATTTGATTCAGGAGCGACATATTCTTTCATCTCTGCATTCTTATGTGCTAAACTGCAATTGCCTATCTGTACACTGACTGATCCGTTAAGTGTTGATGTTTCTAGTGGTAGGATAGTCTCTGTTGTTCATAGAGTTCCTATTGCACTGATTAATATTGACGGGACTAGTTTCCCTGTTTCTTTTTTGGTTATGCCGATTGCTGGGTTTGATGTAGTAATCGGGATGGATTGGCTCAGCAAACAAAATGCTGAGATTATTTGTTCGAAAAATATTGTTAATATTTCTTTCTCTGACGGGTCATATGTTGTAGCTCGTGGTGAAGGAAGAACTTCTGAAACTCCATTGATTTCTCTGATGAAAGCTCGCAAGTTTGTAGCCAAGGGATGTGAGTCCTATTTAGCTTATGTTATTGATACACATATGGAGAAGAAAGCTATAAATGACATTCGGGTAGTTTCTGAATACCCGGGTGTTTTCCCTGATGAATTACCGGGTTTGCCACCGGTAAGAGATGTAGAATATCAGATAGATCTTGTACCAGGTGCTACGCCTATAGCAAGATCTCCTTATCGTCTTGCACCATCTGAGGTTCGCGAGATGATGACCCAGATATAGGAACTTCTTGATAGAGGTTTCATTCGTCCCAGCTCTTCGCCTTGGGGAGCTCCAGTTTTGTTTGTTAAAAAGAAAGACGGGACGATGCGGATGTGCATTGACTACAGGGAGCTGAATAAGCGCACTGTAAAGAACAAGTGCCCTCTTCCTCGTATTGATGATCTGTTTGATCAACTTAAGGGTGCTACATGCTTCTCAAAGATAGATCTTCGTTCTGGTTATCATCAAGTCCGTGTGCGTGATGAAGATATTCCAAAGACGGCTTTCAGGACAAGATATGGGCATTATGAGTTTCTTGTGATGCCTTTCGGATTGACAAATGCTCCAGCCATTTTTATGGATCTTATGAACCGTGTCTATCGTGCCTTTCTTGACAAATTTTTCATTGTATGCATTGATGACATTCTTATCTATTCCAGATCTGAAGCAGAACACGAGACACATCTTCGCATAGTTCTTGACACGTTGATGCGAGAACAATTATATGCTAAATTTTCTAAATGAGAGTTCTGGATCGAAAAGATACACTTCCTTCGGCATGTGATAAGCAAGGATGGTGTAATGGTTGATCCAGCTAAGGTTGAGGCAGTGATGAATTGGGGAATTCTCAAAACCCCATCTGAGATTCGTAGCTTCTTAGGACTTGCTGGGTACTATCGGCGATTCATTCAGAATTTTTCTAAGATCGCATGTCCTTTGACGAAGCTTACATGAAAGGATGTTCCTTATTCGTGGTCTGATGAACAAGACAATGCATTCTAGACTTTGAAACAACTCTTATTTCAAGCTCCAATTCTGACTCTGCCTGATGGGTCAGAATATTTTATTGTTTACTGTGATGCTTCTTACGTAGGTTTGGGAAGTGTCCTTATGAAGAAGGACAAGGTTATATCTTATGCTTCCCGCCAACTGAAGCGACATGAGAAGAGCTATCCGACTCATGATCTGGAGTTGGCAGCTGTTGTCTTTGCTTTGAAACTATGGCGCCACTACTTGTATGGCACCAAATGTGTGGTATTCACTGATCATAAGAGTCTCCAGTATGTTTCTACACAGAAGGAGCTCAATATGAGGCAACGCAAGTGGAACGAGTTAATTAATGATTATGATTGTGAAATCAAATACCACCCGGGCAAGGCTAACGTGGTGGCTGATGCTTTAAGCCGAAAGGGCTCCTCAGAAACCGTTAAATTCATGAAAATTACTATTGTTTCTGATCTTATCACTCATTTAAAGGATGCTCAGCAGGAAGCCTTATTAGAAGCTAATCTAAAGGCAGAAGTTATGGTTAAATTGAAGGAGCAGCTACAAGATGACAGCAGGGGATTGAAGACATACAGGTCCCGAATCTGGGTACCTAGCATCGGAGGGAACCGGGATCTTATCTTGAAGGAGGCGCATAGTTCTCGTCTATCTGTACATCCTGGGTGCACAAAGATGTACCATGACCTTAAGGAACTTTATTGGTGGCCTACTCTGAAACGTGACATTGCCTCTTATGTGGAGAAATGTCAGATCTGTGCACAGGTGAAGACCGAGCACCAACAACCCTATGGTAATTTGCAACAATTACCAATTCCTGAATGGAAATGGGACAACATCACCATGGATTTTGTTACTAAATTGCCCAGGACTTCTAAAGGGCATGACATGATCTCGGTGATTGTTGATAGACTCACCAAGTGTGCACACTTTCTAGCTGTGAATGAATCTTCTTCTATGTCCAGACTTGCTTAGATCTATATAAATGAAATTGTTGCTCGACACGGTGTTCCTCTATCTATTGTTTCTGATAGGGATACATGATTTGTTTCACACTTTTGGAGCAGTCTTCAACGGGAGCTCGGTACTCGTGTTCATTTTAGTACCGCATACCATCCGCAGACAGACGGACAGTCCGAAAGGACTATCCAAACTCTTGAAGACATGCTACGCGCATGTGTACTTGAATACGGTGGCTCATGGGATTCTCATTTGCCCTTGATTGAGTTTGCTTATAACAACTCATATCATTCTAGTATTGGTATGCCACCGTATGAGATGTTTTATGGTAGGCGTTGTCGCACACCTACCTGTTGGCTTGAACCAAGGGAGAAGCAGTATGCTGGACCTGATCTGGTCCAGATTACAACAGATAAAGTTAAGCTTGCATGTGAGAAGCTTAAGGCAGCCAGAGACAGGCAAAAGATGTATGTTGATCCTAAACGCAGGCCGGTTACCTTTGAAATTGGTGATCGGGTATTCTTGAAGGTTTCTCCCTGGAAGGGTGTTATCAGATTCGGTAAGAAGGGAAAGCTGAGTCCGAGATATATTGGTCCTTTCATAATTATCCAGAAAGTCAACGAGTAGACAGTATCTTTGGAGTAACCTCCAGAGCTATCAGGTATTCATAATACCATTAATGTTTGCTATCTTCGTAAGTGCAAGGTGGATGAAGATCAGATTCTACCTCTACATGATCTGAAAGTTGATTCTTCTACACGGCTTGTGGAAGAACCCATCGAGATTATGAACACGAAGACCAAACGGCTGAGAAAGAAGACTATTCAGCTGGTCTTGGTCAAATGGAAGCACAACCTCGGGTCAAACCTGACGTGGGAGACCGAGGAGGATATGAGGGCCCGCTATCCCCACCTGTTCACTTAAAGTAGATTCCAAGGACGGAATCTTTTTAAGTGGGGTAGATTTGTAACAACCTCAAAATGGGCCTAGTCGTGTTCGAATCAGGTACGTCTAGAATTTCTAATTAAATATTGAATAAAAGGGATTAAATATATATATTTGATTACATAAGAAAATAAAGGAAAATAATAAAGAAATGATAATATTAAAAATATTATTGAAAATAGATAATGATAATGAATTATTAAATGGTTTAGAACGAGGTTTCCAAAAATATCCCCGTTGGTTAAAACGGGTACTCATGCATTAAGTTGTAAGTTGGAAAGGGAAACAAGATACCCACTTGTGGATATGCACAACCCACAAGTGGGCATCTGGCTACATTCTCACGATGGCAGCCACCTCCTCAAACACAAACATTTGGTTTTGACTTCTTGTGTGTGTGTCAAGCTTTTCAAGGAGAAGAAGATCAAGAAGATTATCTTGCAATCTGATTTTGTTGCTGAATTCAAGTGTTAAATCCAAGTTCAATCTGCTGTAATCAATTCCTACTCATCTTCAATCTTAAAGTTCTTCACTTTCTTGAAGTTTAGGTTCCAATTGGGTTTGTTTGATTTTGGACCCAATAATTGATCTTGATGTTGCCAATCTGTTTCTAGGATGTTGTTAAGTGTTTAGGAATCAAATTCTGTAATTAAACTGAAGGTTTGAATGAATTTTGAGAATTAATGTGGCTAATGGGTCAAAATAGTGATTTTGGTCTCAAATTCTGAATTTGACGTTTTCGTATGTAAAAATGGTACCTTTGAGTTGTTTTTGATGTGTTATTTCATATATGAACCATAGAAACCGATTGGTAATGCTCTGGAAATGTTTTGGTATATTTTTGGGATAGAAACAGCAGGTTCTGCACGAACCTGCTGCTGTACATTGAAGGGCACGGGCGTGCCTCTCAAGAACAGACCGTACCTTAGGGCGTACCTAGGAGGCACGGCCGTACCTCCCAAGGGTACGGGGCGTGCCTAACCATAGCGAGCCCGAGGGTACCCTGAAGTTACGGGGTGTACCTGAGACCCAGGTACGGGGCGTGCCACGCCAGGCACGGGCGTGCCTTGGCAAGGTACGGGCGTGCCCTGCCCTTGGCAGAATCTGTTTTACAAGGTTTTAATAGTTGTAAACCTTGTTTAGGTATTCCGATTGATCCAGAAGCTGCAGTATCGTAGAGAGAAGTATTCTAACTTGACAGGTGAGTGCCTGATAACATAACGATTAATATACCTATAACATATATTAACAATGATTACAGAATTGTAAACCATGATTTGTACACGCACTTGTTCAAGTGTAGGATTGCATGACGATGCTAGAATATAACATGTTGACATAGTATAGTATGCACTTGATTAGGTATGCTATGATGAGTAATGAATATATATATATATATATATATATATATATATATATATATATGTATATATATATATATGCGCGCATTGACTGATGATTCGGTTGAATCAATTGTTTGTTTGTGGTTGATCCGGATTCTATGGATAAAGCTGTCCTACGAAAACAAAGCTGTTCTAATTAAGGACAAAGTTGTCCTCTTTGGGTATAGCTGCGGCTGTACAACAGAGGAATCTGCGGATTCCAAAACGCAACGGTGGACGCTGTATAGCTCCCCCACCACGGCGGTTGATGTGTTTGGTACCCCAGTTTGGTGCATTGAGCCGGGTTAGCTCCCCTGCAAGATATGTTACCTCCTGACTATGCCAACTCATCGCGAGATGCTAGGATAGAATTATCTGAGCATGATTGATGATATGTGATGTATTTATGTTAATCATATGCTATTTGAGTACTCACTAGCTTTTATAGCGAACAGATGCTACACCCTACATGTGCAGGTGATGCTCAGTGAGCTCGGGACCCTGCGGGTAGTTTGATTTCTTAGGAGGAACAATGTGTTTGCAATAACTCTGATATTATGTTTGTATGTATTTGATAATGGTCGACCGGATAAGTAACAGGAACACCGAACTTGTATATGGCATCTTTTGATTTGTAATATATTTGCCACGTGTTTTCTATTTCCGCTGTGTGTTTTTAAATGAAAAAGATAAATTGATATTTTAAAAAGAAAAATCTGGTCCTCGAAACGGCGGTGTTACAGTTAACTTGTGTTTTGATCAACGGAGGTATAACCTTTCTTCCCATCTCGTTTATGTGTTTTAGTGCAATTTCTATGTTAGATGTTGGTCCATGGGAAGTATTCGTTGTTTGGCATCGATTTTTGTTATATACTTTGCTTCCGTTGCTACTTGATTTTGCCAAATGAATACCTTCATGGGCTTCATGGCCCGTGAGAGTCCGTGAAGACAGAAGTCAAAGTGACACTTTGTTTTTATTGGACGTTTGTGTTGGTGCAATAAGAGAGTGGCTAGGTGGCCGTCTTTGGTGAGCATTTGGCTCTCCAGCCTTATTAAAGGCACATATCACTCTCTCATTATGCTCTCTTGCTTCTACTCACAATATTACACATATAAGATGATACTTGAACCTACATGGTGACTTAAGTGTGTGTATCAGGTGAAGGCAAGTTGCATGAGGTTGTGGCTGTTCCAGATTCACGAGGACATAGTGTAGCTCGTGTTTTCAGGTCGTTAGCAAGACAAGATCTCGCTCACTTGGTGTGGACTATCATTAGAGGAGCTGGATTTCGGGTTCTCGAAGATCTTCCTACCTTGATGGATAGCACTAGCCCCGTGATGGTATATTTCTTCCTTCCTCTCTTTTGTTTCAGTTTCTATATTGCTTTGTAGTCACGATCCCCACTTTGGGAATACATGCATGTCGGTTTTGATACCTCGAAACCCCGGTTTTTGAGGTCGTTGCTTCCGCTGCGTACGGGTGTTGGCGTGTATGGACTTCCTGTTGGAATCTGCCCTTTGACACACGTAGGCCGGTATCACTACCGATGAAGCGCAGGCCTATTGGGTCACACGCCAAGTTTCAATCTCGACAGCCTGCTATAAGAAGAAAGGGTCAAAATGGTCAAATTCAATATTACCTAAGCTTCACGAGCGTGAAGGATGCTCCACGGGTCGTGAAGCAGCTCGTGTACATGTGTTCTATCATCGCCACATGGTTCGTGAAGCCCTAGGGCTTCACGACCCTACACGGCTTGTGAAGAAAATCGTGAAGACACATGCCCTCATGATTCTTGCCCGGCGCGGCACGACTCGTGGAGGATTAATGGCCGGTTGTTGCGCATTTATCCTTCACGGCCCATGAGTGCCCGTGAAGAAGTCGTGAAGGCCGAATTTCAAGTGACAATTGTATTTTATTGGACCATCTTGTTGGTGCAATGGATGCATGTCACTTGGCCCGACTCTAGAGACATCTGAATAGAAGAGGACTATTTATAAGGTGTCTTCTTTGTTCATTAGTCTCTCTTGGCTAATTCTTGCAAACACCTACACACAATTGAGTGACATCTAAAGAGAGAGTGCGACAAGATCTTGCATATTCTGGTGGTTTGTGTTGACAAGGGCTGTTCTAGAACTCGAAATCTTCAAGTGGTGGTCATTTTTGGGCATGCTAGTACAAGTAGAGTGAAGCAAATCTTGGTGTAAACTTGCATTAAGGTTTGGAGCCAATTGTTCTAGGTTAACATCCCAAATTCGGATTACTCATTGTTCCAGCCGAGATTCAAAGTCTTCAAGGGTATGACTCTTCTCTTCTTGTTCTTGTTTTTGGTTTCATGTTCCTTCTTACAAGTTTTCACCACCATTGGGACTTCATGGGATCTTTGTTGTGTATTTTTGTTGTTTCCGTTGCATGCTTTGATCCCTATGGAATCCCAATAGTGGTATGAGAGCCATACTTGTAAGATGCATGCACCTTTGTGGCTTGAAAATCCATATTTTCGATTTTGGACATTCTGTCCAGAGAGCCTTCACGGGCCGTGAAGCTTGCTTCACGAGTCAAGAAGTCTACATGACCAGTCTCGTGGAGTGTTGGTTGTGAAAGGTTTTTTAACTGTTTCACGAGTTGTGGAGAGTCCTGGCTTCACGGGCCGTGAGGGCCTGTGAAGAGCAGTAGCTCGTGAAGGCATCGTGAATAGGCTGTTTTTGACCTTTTTGAAAAAGAAAACTAGATATAGATTTTAGCAATCTGATTTTGGTTTTGGCATAAAATGCACACATGCATACATGTATATTGCGTATATATGAATATGGATTTCAAAGTGTTTGGAATCCTAATGCATATGTACAAGGTTTATTCTTGTACCTTTAGTTTTTGAATAAACTTGATTGGGATATTGTTTTGTGCATGGTTTGGTGTGGCACACCATGCTTTGTGATTGTTTCATTTTTGTGAGCACCGGTTTGAGCCTTAAACCTTTGTGTGGTTGTTTGGTTGCTTTGTATCTTATTCATTCATTTGGTGGTTTGTACCACATTTAGTTTGTAATAATTTATTTCATCCGGTTTGTAATAATTTATTTATTTGTGCCTTACACACCAAAGTATTTATTCTTTGTAACTTGCATATTATCTTAGAATAGATTGTGTGTCTTGTATGCCATTTCTCTTTATATTATGTATGTAATTTTGAAGAGAAGACCGAAGGCACCAACGGGAGTCTTGGGAGACGTCTTGGCTACCTCGGATCCGGAGGCGCGGGATCGAGTGGGAGCTGTTAGAACCATATTTTTGTTTATTGTCTAGATACAATTTAGTGTTTTTATGGTTTATTTTGTACTTAGTATAAATAGTATCTTTAGCCTTCTTTCAATGTAACCTTTGACATATATTGAATAGAATACACACACTTAAAGGTGTTTCTACATATTCTCTCTACTTGATTCTATCATGTACTCGTTTATTGCTCTACAATTGGTATCATAGCCTAATCTTTACTAAGATAAGGTTCTTGATTGAAGAATTTGAGAGAAAACAGCAACAATTCGAAGAAAATTATCGGATTTGAAGGTTTTTGGTCGACTTTTGGGTGAAATCTGTTTTATATCAATTCGACAATGAAGATAAAGGATTGGTAGCCTATTAGACTCGCAATCAACATTGGATCAAGTCTGTGTAAGTCTGAGATTGTTTATCACAACTGTTTGTACTGAATTGAAATTTTTGTACTTTTCGGTTTTGATAAAAATTTGATTGAAAATGTATTCTAGAGGATGATTTTGGTTGTAAAGTTGATTATAAACTGTAGTTCGCTTGTCTACGATCCTTGTGGAAGAAGAAATTCACGAATTTGATCAAAATTCAAAGGAATTTGAAGTTTAGAAGTTGGCGGTTACAACTGTGCAAGAACTATCGGATTTACACTCAAGAACAATCGGATTTTACAAATCCGAAGATTTCTATCGGATTCCGATACTTTTCTAAGTGTCGGATTTTGACATTCGGATTTGGTGTTGCGGATGTTGGGTTTACAAAGGATTTTGAGTTGTGGATTTAGAGTTTGTTTGGTATAAGCTACTATCGGATTGGTTAGATTGATTTATATCGGATTTTAAGTTCCGGATTTGCTCACTCGGTTTTTGAATTCCGGATTTGCTCACTCGTTTTGAGTTTCGGATTCACATCAAACCGATTTCCAACTTTCGGAATTTGGAAAGTGTCGGATTTGCACAATCAGATTTCCAATTCATCGGATTTTAGGTCTCGGATTTGATTACTCAAGGATTTTCAAAACCAATAGGATTTCCACATTCGGATTTGAATCAATTCGATTTCTCAATACTCTCGGATTTCAAAACATCGGTTTTTGAAGTTCGGATTTTTACAATTGTCAGAATTTGAATCTATCGGATTTCAAATTCAATCGGATTTCAAGCTTACGGATTTGAAGTCTCGGATTTTGGAGATTTGATAAGTATCGGATTTATAGCAATGTTTCGGATGTCAAGGGGTTTAAAGTCAATTCAAAGTATCAGATTTGTGTTGAAACAAGGATTCTTCAATCAAATATCTTACAGAGAAAAGATCCTAAAGCAAGAATGAGTACATACAGTGAAACCCTTTCATTTGGTTCAGACACTAAGTCACCTGTCTGGTACTAAGGAGAGTACCATGTCTGGAAAGGTCGTTTCATGGATTTTATCGATAACAAAGAACAATATGGTGAGGAGATGAAGAAAAGTATACTAGAAGGAAACGGTGTCTTCAGAATTGATCAAGAAGCAAACCCTCACCATAATCCACCCTTAGATGAAATCCACAGGGAAAAGCTTCCATCTTAGTATACAGCTAAAGAAAAGCATAGAGCCATAGCAGATAGAAAAGCAAAATACTATCTAAAACATGGACTTTTTTCAGAATTCTACATTAAAGTGAATGGCCAGAACACTGCCAAGGAGATATGGGATGAGATAAAGAGCCAGATGGAAGGCACTGAGTCTGGGGTCTGGATCAAAGAGACTACACTAGTTAACTCTTTTGATCACTTCAAGGCTAGAGATGGAGAAGAACTTATTGAAACATACAGTCGCTACTGTAAATTACTCAATGACCTTAGAAACCAGAAGCTTGATGATTACTCTAATCTCACAAAGAATACAAGGTTTCTAAACTCTCTAGGGACTGAATGGAGATCCCAAGTGGCCATCTGCTGATAGATGAACAAAAAGAACCTCAACAAAGTTACTCACCATATGATTTTTGAGGAACTAAACCAATATCAGGATGATGTTGGTCTGGGGACACAAAAAGAAGCTGTAGATCCACTAGCGTTGGTGGTTAATGAGAAAAGGGTAAAGAGCTCAACAAAGTCTGTCAAGATGAAACAAGTCCAAGAGACAGAATCTTTAGATTCGGAGGAAGAGAGTGTGGTTGACAATGAGAAAATCATGGAGGCTATGGCCTATTTAACTAACATGATGCAAAACAAGTTTCTGAAGAACAAAACGAACAACGGGCAAAGGTTCACTTCTGGTTCTAGAAGGAGAGATGACCAATTCCAAAAGAAGGATGGTTAGAGGCTTGAAAGGAGGTATGAACGCAAAGTAGAAACTGCCCAGGAACGCAAGTGCTACAACTGTGGCGGCATTGGGCATTTCATTAAAGATTGCAAAAAGCCCAAGGTTAAGGACTCTAAGTACTACAAGACTAAACTCAACCTCATTAAGCAAAGAAATAGTGGGAGGGCGTTACTTGCTGAAGAGGATCAATTCTTATCTGACACTGACAACAGTGATGAAGATCCCAATGTCCACGCCCAGTTTGTCTTAATGGCTGAGGTAGAAGAGTGTGAGTGAGTGTGAGTTCGAGAAAACCGATGGGGAAAGCGAAGATGAAATAATGGGAGATGACTCTGGATTTATGGCCAGATTTGATGAGTCAGACATTGAAAGTGATTATGAAGAGGAAGGAGAGATTGAAGCTGAGGTTGCTACTGAAGGCACCAACCCATCTGATCAACAAGAAAATGGAGAGAAGGTATTGAATGATGATTCTGAATTTCCTACTGAGTATATTCTAACTCTTATGCAACAGGTGGAGATCTTAACTTCACAGAATCAATCACTCACGAACAAGAACCAGAAGCTGCATGAAAAGAATTTAAGTCTAAAAATGGAACAGGCAACAAAAAGTGAAGTTGAACTAACAACTCAATCCTCAAAAATAGTACAACTTCAACAGGAAATAACAGACAAAGAAAATGCACTCAACAAGTTACAAAAAGAAACAGAGTTAAAACTGCATGACTTGAATGCAGCAAAACTGTCTGCAGAGATAAATCTTAATTTAATAATGAAAGAGAAAAAGAACCTCGGCGAAAAAGTTCAACATCTTGAGGAAAGATTTAAGAAGCAAGTCACTACTCGTCACAATATCTTTAAAAACCTTGAACCAAACATAAAGAATAGATATAAAGGTTTAGGGTATGACGAAAACAACTTTTTCACAAAGATTAACTGCACACAGCTATACCAATTAGAAAGAATGAATCAGGGTTGGACTTCAAAAATGGTGTTTGTGGGAGAGGAAGAAATCAAACAGGAAGAAGAATTGAAAAGAAAGACAACAACCAAAATGCAAAACTCACTTAATTATGATGTACAGAACGCGTCATACGCAGATGGTGAGAAGAGTGGTTGTTGTTCCTCAGAAGAATGCTTCATTCCAATCCCACCTGAAGTGAAGAAAGTTGTTGAAGAAGGAAACAATGGAACTACAAGAATGTATATTCCACATATGGAACTGCAGAGAAGGCAGGAATTGCTTGAGGTAGCATGAATCAATCAGAAAATTCAATTTGAAGTGGAAAATTGTGTCCTAAAAGAAACAATCTTCAATCTTAACAAAAAGTTAAATTCCGCTGCATCTGAAATTAAGATTGAAATAACTGAAGAGAAAGTTAGCTATTTTGATATTGCACAACACCTAATTCCTCAATTTATTTCAAATGGAATTGAACGAAGAATGCTTGAAGAGAAGGTTGGACGCTTGCTAACTGAGTTGGATAGATATCTGGATATTGTGTATCCTCTGTGTCCAAAGGCTTGTAGGGAATTTATGTCACATAAATGCAATAAATTATGTGATCCCAACAGTGTTACAGAGGAAGGATCATCATCGAAAACAAAGCAAATTCCTAAAATGCCGAAAATCAAAAAGTCATCAACTTTGCATGATTCAAAAACTGTTAAACCACTTCATGTCTTTAACAAATCTTCTAATCAGTCAAAAGGGAAAGAAGTTTCAAGCAAAAGAGTGAGGAAAGCAATCACCAAAGGTGTGAAGAATAGAGAGACGACAAAGGCTCCAATGAAGTGGATTCCAAAGGAAGATCTGAAAGAAAAAGAGAAAAAGAAAGTGCATGTAAACAATTATGTTTCCAATAACAAAGTTAAACCATTTTGTAAGATTCATAAATCGTACTGCAATAAGAATTGTGAGTCACTCTTTTCTTGGAAAATCAAAACTGAAAACTCAAAAGCAAAAATAACTGATAACAAGATGAGTTGTGCTGGAGTTGGCTGTCCTGAAGGACACTGTGAGTTCAAATATGAGTATCATCAAAATAAAGTGAAAAGAGGATTAAAATCAAACAGAAACTGGAAGAATCCCAATGATGATAAAATTCTGTTTTGGTTTGTAAACAAGAATGGATTCATAATTCACCAATAGATTCACAAACTTCAAAGAGCTGGATTGTTGAAAAGGTATGCTAAGAGAAAGACAGTGGAGAGAACATCTGCATATAATGAATGAAAATCAAAAACCTACACCAACTCCATCAAATCATAACAAATTCACACTGATTAAACAAGTCCAACAGAAAGCTGCTTCATATTCATCGATAATATCAAATTCAAAGAAGAATAAAAAACAAATGATGAATACAAATTTGTCATACCAACCCAAAGTGAAAAGCATATATGTTGAGAAAGGCAAGCAGTTTTCACCAGTGATCAAATCAACATAGTCATTAAATAAAAGAAAATCATCAACTGAGAAATGGATTGTTAAGAAAGTGGTTAATAAAGAAAGTTTTAATCTTGTTAAAACATCTAAAGCATCTAACATAAAAGATCAAACGAATTTCTTTTCCATGTGTAGAAGGATCATCTTTGGTACATGGACTCTTGCTGCACAAAACACATGACCAACAAAGGTCTTCTCAAACACTTTGTGAGCAAGTACACAGGAAATGTAAAGTTTGGGAATGACCAAGTTTCACCGATCTTAGGCCATGGGGTAATAGAAACCGGTAATCTGAAGATAGATAAGGTGTCCAATGTGGAAGGCTTAGGCCATAATCTGTTTAGCATAGGACAATTCTGCGATAAAGGAATGGAGGTCGTATTCAAGAAAAGCTCATGTTCTCTAAGAACAGAAGATGGAGCAGAAATTTTGGGTGGCAACAGAAATTCAAATTTGTATACAATTGACTTATCTGAGAAAGGTTCCGGCTCACCAGTATGTGTAACACCGCTTCTGAACTCAGTTGCTTTAATGACAAAACAGGTTTTAGCAGCGGAAATTTTTCTTTTAAAACAACAACGGTCATTTACATTATCAAAAGAACGTTGGTGTTACCAATGTACAGGAACCGACCATAGAATCATATTACATTACAACATATATCTACAAGTGTTCCACCCACAAGGGGAAATGTACATCCCAAAAGTAACCCGCCTCGCAGGCCATCTAGTCTTTACCTGAAAAGGGAAACATAGTATCATTAGCTACACTAGCTAGTGAGTACATACAATCATAAGCATCAATAGATTAAGTCATGCGTCGTATCATAAACAGTCATTGCTAGCTTAGTACATAGCGGTGTGCTGAAAAGATCGGTAAGAGTCATGTCTTGCAGGGTAATCAATCCCGCTCAACAACTCAGACCGGGGGATCAGACACGACCAATCCGTGCTGGTGGGGGAGCACAAGGCAGTCCACCAAGCATCGTTCACAGAGCTAAAGGCTCTACAGGTAATCCAGCTACAATCAGCTAATCACCACTCACGTTAAGGCACGGTGGTTCTGCAGAACCTTGATCCGGGATACACCCCGAATCACCGTTAAATCCAGAAATGACCGAAGTCCTGTTAGGATCCAGCTAACCGGCTGACCTTAACCATGCGTCAGATAGTCTGCAGACACGTCACATACATATATATGTACATTTGATCCCACAGGGATCCATCATCTTACATATAACATCTTTCAAACAGTTATTCATGCATAGTGTCAAATATCGACTAAGTGGTTCCAATCTGGACCTACTGGCATGCACCTGACAATTATTCTAACATCACATCAACCATACATTTACCTTCTCAGACGTACCTGCAAAAGCAAATTAGTTATACATAGTACATTCACATAGTCACTTAGCAGGCAAGCCTTACTCTACTGAGTCTCATGGTCGTAGGCACTAACCTGAGCTGTTACTATGCACAGGTAATCAACTTGAGTTTTCTAACAAGTTCACCTAACATATTACATTGACTTCAATCATTCACATGTGCATTCAAGACTTCACAAAGCAACATTTAACTTTGGACATTACACAAATCCGCTAGAACTGTCGGATTTGGGGGAAATCCGATGGTTCTGTCGGATTCATGAAATTCGACACTTCAAACCATGAAATCCGATACTTAACATTCAGATTCCAGCACTTAGGAATCCCAACCATGCACACAAAATCTGACACTTGCGGATTCCGATACATAGAAGGAAATCCGATTCCAATGAAATCCGATACAATCGGATTCCGATACTTGGAATCCGAAACTATGGAAATCCAATAGACTTACGGATTCCATATTTAAATGGACTACAAAACATAAAATCCGATAGAGTTGCGGAATCCGACACTTCAATCGGATTCCGACAATTCCTTCGGTTTCCACCACATTCGGATTCCGACAACTTCATAGTTGCGGAATCCGACAACTTCATCAACTGTGATTCCGATAGCTTCATTTAATCATCTAAACAACTTTATTTTGGCTTGCTTTAAGCCCAGAACATTATAGAACATCATCCAATCATCATATACGCATGAAATCCCAACAAGAACACCATTCATGGAAAACCCACTTAGAAAGTGAGCTTCCCATGTTCTTCAACGTGTTCATGCATAGATTCATGGTTCTTAACATATTATACATGCTTCCAATCTTCTAAACATATCAGATTCATGTTGTTCACCTTAAAGATCAACAACAGATTCCTTTCTTTTCTTCTTCCGGAAAAACTAGCGAGAGGGTAGAGAGACGAGAGAAAACTTGCGGTTTTTGTGTGTGTTTGCTATGTTTGACTAAAGTCAACTCAAACACACATATATATTTTCTAATTTCCAGAGGCGGTTGCCTCTGGCTTTCTTTACACTTGGTTTTCCTCTTTTAACTACACACATAGACACATGCATATATCCATACATGCATACGTACATACATACACATAACACTTATTCACATAACTTGCTTCTATTTAATTCAACAAGTATACAACGTACATCTTATCACAATAACTACACACACACACGTACTAATTACAACTAGGCCCAAGTTGAGGATGTTACAGTATGCATGCTGTCAAAAGCTTCAGTAGAAATTTAGTCAGAGGTCTACCGAAGCTCAAATTTGAAAAAGATCATCTGTGTAAGGACTGCGAAGCGGGAAAAATGAAGAGAGTACCACATAAAGTGAGTCAGATATCTTCTACTACCGTGCCTTTACAGCTGATCCATATGGACCTCTGTGGACCAATGAAAGTCCAGTCCAGAAACGCGAAGAGATATATTTTGGTGATGTTGGATGATTATTCCCGGTACACATGGGTCCGGTTTGTGAGTCACAAGAGTGAAGTACCACAACAAGTGATTCTATTCCTAAAGAAACACAAGACTCAGAACGGACAACCGGTGAAGAGTATTCGAATTGACAATCGGACAAAGTTCAAAAACAGAACATTAGACTCTTATTTGGACTCTGAGGGAATTACTCATCAATTCTCGGAAGCATATACTCCGGAACAGAATGGAGTAGTTGAAAGGAAAAACAGAACATTGGTTGAAGCTGTCAGAACAATGTTACAATACTCGAAGTTACCACCATCCTTCTAGGCTGAAGCCGTGAACACTGCATGCTACACCCAAAGCAGATCCTTAATACATCGTCGCTTTAATAAAATTCCATACAAATTATGTAATGGAGTAGTACCTAATATCAAATACATTCATGTATTTGGTAATAGGTGCTTTGTGCTGAATGAATCGAACAAACTGTCAAAGTTTGATTCGAAAGTTGACGAAGGAGTCTTTTTAGGTTACTCAATGGATAAAAAGTCTTTTAGAATTCTGAATCGGAGAACTAACATGATTGTCGAAAGCATGAATGTTACATGTGACGATTTAGTCAATTTAAATTCTTTAACGAGTAAACCTAGTCATCTAAACATTCAATTTTTACAAGTAACAAAACAGATGAGTCATTCAGACATGACGAAGATATAAGCTTAGATTTTATGTTTGATTTCTTTAAAAAGAATGATAACACATCTACTATCTTGTAGGATATACAGCAAGAGTCCGTGTCAATAAATGAGCCACCTAGTGTATCTACAGTTCAGCAGACTACAAATTCTGATAACTCGGAGATTGAAGCTACAAATATCCCTGCAACCGAACAAAGTCCAAGATACAATCAATCAACAGAAGATATTAATTCAAACAACCTTCAAAATCTTAATGACTACATTCAGGTTTAATCCCCCGAACCTGTTTGGCTGAAGAGTCATCTGGAGACATAAATTATAGGAAGTTTGAACTCTGGTGTTCAGACTAGATCTGCCACAGCTAATATATGCCAACACTCAAGCTTTTTAAGCATGGTCGAACCCACACGAGTGTCGGAAGCTCTAGCTGATCCTGATTGGATTATAGATATGCCAGAAGAGCTAAATCAGTTTGACCGACTCAAAGTTTGGAGACTTGTTCCGTGACCAGAAGGAAAATCAATTGTCGGAACGAAGTGGGTGTTTAAAAACAAAAAGGATTCTGATGGTGTGGTGGTTAGGAATAAGGCAAGGCTTGTGACTAAGGAGTACAATCAACAAGAAGGTATTGATTATGATGAGACCTACGCCCCTGTAGCAAGGATAGAAGCAATTCGACTTTTCCTAGCCTATGCCTCCTACAGAAACTTCACGGTTTATCAAATGGATGTGAAGACTGCTTTCCTCAATGGCAAACTGAAAGAGGAAGTGTACGTCAGTCAACCTGAAGGTTTTGTAGATCCTAAAAGACCCAATGACGTCTACATTCTGGACAAAGCTCTATATGGTTTAAAACAAGCCCCAAGAGCTTGGTATGATGAGCTGTCAGAACATCTGCTAAACGAAGGATACGTCAAAGGGAAAACGGATACCACACCATTTAAAAAGGAAATTAGAAATGATTATGTATTGGTACAAATATATGTCGATAACATAATATTTGGCTCTACAAATCCTAAGTATGGCAATGAATTTTCAAACACTATGAAAAAGAAATTTGAAATGAGCATGATGGGGGAACTTAATTTTTTCCTCGGATTGCAAATTAAACAATTCAGCCATGGAATTTTTATAAATCAAGCTAAGTATATCAAAGATCTGTTAAAGAGATTTGATATGACTGGCTGTTCATCAATAACAACACCCATGGCTTCAAGAACCAAACTATTTGCTGATCCGGAAGGAAAAGCAGTAGATTTGAAAACATATAGAGGGATAATAGGTTCATTGCTATATTTAACAGCTAGTAGGCCAGATATTATGTATTCTACATGCCTTTGTGCCAGATTCCAAGCAAATCCCAAAGAATATCATCTTTTGGCGGTAAAATGCATATTTCGATATCTTAAGGGTACCTCAGATCTAGGTTTGTGGTATCCTAGGGATTCTAGGTTTGAGCTAATTTCCTATTCTGATGCAGATTATGCCGGCTGCATGTTAGATCGAAAGAGCACATTTGGGAGTGCACACTTTTTGGGAGAGAGACTGGTCTGCTGGGGATCGAAGAAGCAGAATTGTGTTTCATCATCAACGGCTGAAGTAGAGTACATTGCTGCTGCTAGCTGCTGTTCACAATGCCTTTGAATTCGGACTCAGCTTTCCGACTTTGGTCTGTTATATAACAAAATCCCTTTAATGTGTGATTCTCAAAGTGCCATTGCAATTACATGCAATCCGGTACATCACTAAAAAACGAAACATATGGACATCAGATACCACTTTATTAAAGATTATGCTGAAAAAGGTTTAATTGAATTAAAATATGTTCAAACAGATAATCAACTTGCTAATATTTTTACCAAAGCGTTAGACGAATCTCGTTTCAATGCTTTAGTGTCAAGATTAGGAATGTTGAATTTGACAGTTTAACATAACATTCTGAATCAATAGATCTTACATGGTATGTGTTAGTTGTGCAGATTAAAATTCAGTCAAAAGATAAACAAATCAAATACAAGTTATGAATCACTGAGGGTTCATACTTGTACGGGGAGAAAACAAATCAGGTTTTGTATATATTAAATGAAAAATCAAAAACATTTACAAAACAAACAAAATTCAAAATATTTTTTTTCTTCATCTCAAATTGTTGTACATCTGTGCATGATTTGAGGGGGAGTTTTATTTTTGTTTTTGAATTAAGTTTGTCAAATTTTGAAAATTTCATCTTCGTAATCAAAGAATTTTTTTTAAGATGAAATGTGATGTTTAGGGGGAGTTAAAATGCTTTGAAAAATCAAAATTTTGAGAATCAAGTATTAAAAATCCGCAAAAGTTGTCGGATTCCGATACTTTTGTCAAATTTCGATACATTTTGTCGGATTCCGATACTTTTATCGGATGTTGACAAACCGAGTGTGTTATCGGTTTTTGTGGGTTTCGGATTTCTTGTGGATCGAATTTTTAACCATTTGGATTTCATGGGTCAGATTTCCTTATAAAAGGAAAAATCCGATTCTATTATCGGTTTTCCAAACATTCCAAAGAATCCGAGTGTTCAAAAGAAATCCAAGATTTTCAGAAGTGTTTGTTTATGAGAAAAATTTACAGATTTGTGGTCGCAATCCTTTCATCATTATAAAGGTATAATCCTTTCATGATTTCATAAACATTTAGATAGTTTTTAATCGATTTTTTTACTGTAAAACCCTAGAAACTGTCGATGTTCAAATCTTTCAAATCAAGTGTGTTGTAATTATTGTTAGACTCGGTTTTGATTGTAGATTAGTGGGTTGTATTTAGATTTTGAGTTAATCGATTTGTGAATGAGTATTGCTTTGATTTGAGACTGTCGGTTTTTGAATGTTTGATCGGGAGTTTTGGACTAAACGACGAAGGTGTTTAGTACTTGTTTGTGTTGTTTGAATCGAGAGGAGTTCTTAGTTTAGGGTTAATTGAACAAGTGTTGGGTATTAAGTGATTAGTAAACAAAATGTGTGTTTTGAATGAATCGGATCGTCGAAAAACATGAACTGGGTTCATAAGTATGAACTGTCGGATTTCATGTAAATCCGATAGTTTACCGGATTTCATGATCAATCGGATTTTGTGACAAATCCGAGTGTTTGTTCAAATTGTGAAGTGTCGGATTTTATAACAAACGGATTTTAAGTTTATGGGAAGTTTGTCGGATTTCATGTAAATTCGAGTGTTTGAAAAATTTGGGAAGTTTATCGGATTGTGATAAATCCGAGTGTTTGTCGGATTTTAAGTTCATACCGGATTTTCAATATCATCGGATTTTGAAAATACATAACTGTCGGTTTTTAATTTCATCGGATTTTGGGATTCAAATGACTATCGGATTTTGAAGTTAATGAGTGTCGGTTTTTCAATTCCATCGGAATTTGATAAATATGAGTGTCGGTTTTTCAATTTCATTGGATTTTGAAAAACATGACTGTCGGATTTTCGTATCTATCGGATTTTGGAAGTCAAGATTTTGAAACTTATTGGATTTTGGAAGTAACTCTTATCGGATTTTAAAAGATGTCGGATTTTGGAAGAAAAAGCGTGTCGGATTTTGCCTAAATCATATGTGTCGGATTTCTAAGTGTCGGTTTTTGCCAACACCTAGGAATTTTCAAAAAAATTTCAAATTTTTTAATTTTGTACTAACTGTTTTATTTCACAGATAGCTCAAATTCCTTCCAATGCCCTTTACCCCGAAACCAATTACCTTCCAAACCAACTTAACAATGCCTACTTCTTACCCGATGTAACCAAGATCGAATACCCAATAATCACCGAACTCATCACTTCTAATCCTTTGAACCACGTTTTCACTTTCAACCCTACTAAATCCTTACCTCATGTTCTAGAGGTGTATGTATACAACTGTGGAATTCACTTACTTTAACCGAAAGTGAAGAAGGTCTTCCAGTCCTTGCAGGCCAGATTGAACAAGTTGAATTTGAAATGGGCCTGGAAAGTATACGCCAAATTCTTAGACTACCCAAGCCAAACACTTACCCAACCAAAGCTGATTTTGATCCAATACTCACCGATAAACAAATTCTAGCCCATGTGATGGACCTCGGATGGAGGGAAGATGAACTGACAGGCATGTCAAATTCAAACGTTCAGGACTGGTTCCCCGGTGACAAACTCTTTACGCTATAATCATGTAATGTTTGACCAGCGTGACAAAAGGAATTGACAGTGCCAATGCCTTTGCATTAAAGGTGTTGGTTGGTATGGCTAAACACTTGCATTTTGACTATGCAGAGTTGATATTCATTGAGATAGCCAAGTTGGTCAGGGAGAAAGTGATGCCCGGAAAAAGACGAAATTTCCTTCCGTTTCCACGATTTCTTTCAATGATCATACAGAGGGTAATGGCCAGGGATACTGATATCTCGAGGCGCGATGATGAGCCACCGGTGCAAATACAAATGATGATCAAACTGTACAAAAACCCGGCGATGCCAGATATTCAACCATTTGTGATACCTGTTGAATTAGTTCATTTGTAGGATTTACAAAGTGAAGTTGTCAACGAGTACGTGAGAATTAATGATATTGTTCTTATGGATCGGCAAGAGCCTGTTGATCCTACCCCGAGAACGTTAGGATCCCCGAGCATTAGTGAAATTAGGAGTCAGTCTTCTATGGGAGAAGCTGACAGGGGAGAGCATAGTGAAAAAATTAATGAGAGGGGTGGAGAAGAAAGTGAAGGTGTAAGCGAGTTTAGAGAGGGAGTTCCTTTGGACGCTTCTGACAGTGAATCTGATTCCTTTCAAAAGCATATTGATAAAATCCTTCAAAACCAAGATGAACAAATAGAGGAGAATTTAGGTCTTGATGGTCAAAAAATATATCCTAGTTTACCTGAATATGACCAAATGATGGACTTTTCGGATGTTGATACTCAACTGTTATATGATGATATAAGTGTGCTTAACGTAGAATAAGATGCTGAGCAGCAAAAACAAAGCGAGAGAGTGAGTGGTGTAAGAAAAGAAAATGTGAGTGCTGAGATTCCCCCAACCATTTTAAGCCGGGACACCACATCCACTGTTGGGTTTATACCTGGCATTGAAAAAGACTCTGGTTTCCCACCAGAGCATGCAAAAACCCCTCCTAGCCACTCAGTATCCTCTCAAAAGGATATTTTTTCATCTCACGGAGACATAGCACATAATCTAATAGATCCTTATTCGGAGGAAATTGTTATTGAAACCAGTGGCATTCCTTGTTGGAACTCGTGGTGGGCACAAATGCAGCGGAAGCAAACAAGAAAGAAGCATGCAAGACATAAAATGAAAGCACACACAAAGCCCACAACTAGTTCCAATGGTGGAACACACTACAAAGCAAATTGCAACAAAAAGGAAGAAGAAGGAACAGAAAATATACCTTCTTACCATGCTGGAAATCGACCTCCATGTGTGTGGAATGAGCTTGAGGAAACAAAGGGCTTCCTCCTCCATAGCTAGTCCACACCAAGAGAAGCTTGATCCCCAAATGCTAGTAAACCATCATGTAGACATCCATCACGATTCTACCTTCTGGAACAGCCCATGAAGCATCTCCTCTTGTACCATGAACACTCATCACACTCAAGAACACCTTAGTGTATGTAGCATTTCCAAAATGGTACCAAGAGAGAAAAAGTGTAGAGAGAAAATTGTCCTTGTCTTCTCATGCATTTTTCCAGACTCCAAAAACCCCTTTTTGGTCGTCCAAAAACCAGAGCTCCCATTGGACCATCAAATGGTCCAATAAAACACAAGTGTCACTACAGCTACCCCCTTCACGACCCCTCACGGGCTCTCAGGGGCCGTGAAGCCTAAGTGAGCCACGAGGGGACTTAGAACTCCACGAGCCGTGCCGCCCGATCGAGACTCGTGAGGCCATCTCCTTCACGACCCCTCACGACTTCGTCGCGGGCCGTGAAGCCCAAAGGCATCACGACGCGTGGTGGCCGTCGAACAATCGTTAGGGTAGCATGCTTCACGACCCGTGGAGCATCCTTCACGGTCGTGAAGCCCCGAATCAAAACACTTTTGATTCTTTGACATTCTCCTTCCACATTAAGCTGTCAGGATCAATCCTTGGCGTGTGACCCAATAGGTTCGCGCTTCATTAGAAGTGATACCGGTATACGTGTGTCAGTGGGCAGATTCCAACAAACTCCCACTTGCACATGACACACCGTATCCATATGCATCACAGACAGGGAGCGGCCTCTAGCAAGACATCCCTGTCCCAAATCAACGCGAGGTATGTCATCCCTGACAAATACCTAATCACAAACAAACAGGTTTGAAAAGGTCCTACAGATAAGTGATCAATCATCCTATTGTTCACGATATCCGGGTGAACACGAGACATGGTACAAAGTCATTCTCTGATCGTTCACGATCATGTTTCTCGATCAAGATTGGTGGTGACCAAAATATGCAAGTTGCAACTGATCAACTATCATTGCAAGCATGAGCACGGTCGTGCATTTTGGTGTCAGCTCCCAATCATCAAGGGGCCCAAGGATATCTCTCTAAACAGAGGAACAAATTCCTTCAACTACATTGCCCCATTACATTTGCAATACATTGCCCAAAAGCTTCCTTTATAACAACCAGTTACGGATTGCGTTTCAAAGCAATCAGAACAAGGCAGACCAATGTCGTGGAAACACATGTATCTCTGGTCAAAGGACAAAAGATATTATCATCCTGAGTTACTCTTGACATGTACCATGAAGTAAACTCAGGTGTGGGTCATCCAATCACGTGAAACTCTTTTCAAGTATAGGTAAAGTGTTGCGTCTCTCGTATCCAATCCCCATTGAATACACGACCAACGCTTTCCCTCAATCTTCGTTCAAACTTCCTTCCTATAAAGAGTGACTGACTGTGGACATTTAGAATGTAAAACATTCAGGGAAGTGGTAAACATGCTAAGATGGAACACAACAAAGGCAACTTAGAGTACCCGCTACACGCGTATTAACAAATCTCCATTTGATAATCGATACTAGCAGAAGCACAATGTTGCTTAACGTTCCTAAATTCAACATATCAAAATTTCAACTAAAACAAACTCAAGCCAAGTCTTTGCAAGCGCTAGTATGACAATCATCGCCTCTTGGAACTACGGCTTTAGCAAAACAGATCCGCTACCATGCTATCCGTGTGTATTCGTAAGATGACCATATCTCTACCTCAACCATTCACTTGAAAGTGTGCGTTGGTGAGATAACGGTCCTTTGTCAAGCTATCATACCTTCATTGATTCATCAGAACTCAATAAGATCAAAAGATGCTTGAGATAAAGGTTATCTTGCGCAAACCATCGTACTCTAATTGTCTCATAAGATCCCAATAGAGTCAGCGATGCTTTGAGAAGCATACTTATTAACAACACCATATTTAGTAGGATCACGAACCCCGATAAAGATCGGCAGTTATCCTAAGAAGTATATAAGCAAGCATTTGAATAACAACTTATTCTATGTTGCTTCTTACTTTAGATCAACAAGAACATATTTCAATATTTCTTTACTCCTTTCATAGGTCTTGTATATCCTACAATCGTTCTGGATGCATAATTCTTGATCTAAGCTTTTCCAAGCAAGATCAGGACATTATCTCCAATACGTTGTATGTGCTAGACATATCTAGAATAGCATTACAAAATGCTCCCACTAGCTCTGGCATTCATCCATGTTTTATCATTGCCTTTTGAAAACTCAAAAAAATGATTTTCATATCAAAGCAAAGATTCTAACATTGAGATGGCAACACGAGTCCATAAGTGGACTACTAAGGGTTTGTAGATTAGGATACTTATTGATAGTGAAAGACCCTCGAAAATGTTGTGAGCATTTCCTCAGAAAATTCCTATTAAGGAATGTGGTCTTCACTTTCATCCACTATAGCCTAAAAGGCACTTATAAAATAAGTATCCGTGTGGACTTCATCATAACCACCGGGAGAATGTTTCTAGATGATACCTTCCTCATGGTCAATCATCGTGAAATCATTCCTATCAGTCGGTATTTGAAGTAGTCTACAAACTTATCCATGTTGTTCTATCTCCTCAAATAACCAATCACACCTCGCGGGTTCACACCCAGGTGTAGGATCGACCAAGTCGAAACCTTGGATATCCTTCATGGATAGTATCTCATCTTATCATAACCTCCTTCCTTCTAGCGGACTCCAAGCCCACTACGCTTTCCGGTAGTTGACGCATTCATCATGAATCATCATAAAGTTGTCTTCCTCATATATAACGAGTTATATCTTTCTGGTCTTATGACAACTTCTACCAAGAGGTAACGATTTTATGCCAAGTTCTCCGGCATTGCCATGCTGAGTTTCAATCATTTCTGATTGGGTGCTAGTATCAACATCAGGTCGTTCCATTCAAGGTATACTTTACTCTCACATACATCCATGGATATTGATTTAAAAGACTCTACCTTTGAGCAACTAACATCATGTTCTCACAAGGTTTGTGAAAACAAATATTCCATGGTCTTAGTAGAGTACCTAATGGAGTAAATACCTCTAGATCCTGGGTTCCTCCACCTCACGTCTAAACGTAGGCTAGACAATCCAGACTTTGGAATAGACAAACAAGGATCCTCCTTTTCGTCATATCCTCTAAGGCGTTTACATGACCATCTTTGTTGTTCATAAAATTTAGAACTCATGCCCACCATTTGGAGAATGACCCAAAACAATTTTGGACATACAAGTGTAACCTATCACTTGTCGGACCATATCAAAATGTCCGGTTCCTCCTTTAGACGACCACATGTAACAATGTGTCTTAAGAGGAATGAATTGTGAGACAATCCCATAATTCTTATGATAGTCACATAATATAAAACTAAGGTACTCAACATCTTAACTAGATTCGAGTATCATAGTTGCATTGCCCTCTCTATCATGTACCTCGTTATGGTGAGTTTTGAACACCTCTAAGGTTTCAAAAACTAGTCCATTAAAATAGACATACCATCCCTTCTACCATCACCGGTAAAGGTAACAAGGTATCTAAAGTTACTCCTTAATGTTTGCTTGAACTGTCAACACACTAAAAGTGTGAACGAAATCCAACAAGCTTTCAATCCTCTCACATACTCAAGTGAATGATGTTTAAGTCATTTAACCTAATAAACAAGATATGCATTCAACATTTGACCCATGGTCAAAGGGTTCTAAGTTCCTAAACATCACGGATCTTGGTGAAGCAAGTCTTGTGTATATAGCTATATCGACTTCTACATAAGGATAACTTATCAGTACATTTATGATCGTTCTATTACTCCTTAAGCAAAAGCTTACTTTAAATGCCACGACATAGATAAACTTTGAAATAAATCACCACTAATTTCAAAAGTCAAAGTAGTATCCATCGTCAACAAAGGCGTTTAGATATAATGTTTCTAGCCATACATGGCATAAACATACATCCAATAAAGTAATAGAATAGCTGGAAGGAAAGGCAAGATACAAACTTCCAATCCTCTCAATAGGGACAACAACTATGTTTCCCACTTTTGAATTGCAGTTCTCCATGCCTCATCCACCTACTTTTCTTTTAACACCTTTACTTTGTAACAAACAAATTTGTAACAAACGTGAGTGTTATTGCTAGCGTTCAAAACCTAGCCTTTAGAAGTAGAAGAGCAATGGAGTTTGATCATGGATGTTCTTGAAGTCAAGGAGCTAATTTCTCTTACTTATAAGTGATTTTAGCTCTTTCAGGCCTATAGGGCAGGCATGGTGGCGCCAATTTTCCAATCTTTCCGTAGAAGTACCAAATTACCCCTTGTGGAGTCTTATCTTGAGGCGCAATCTCATTGCCCTCTGACTTCACTTATAAGGTAGGCTTTGTAAAACCAAACTTTCCGTTTGAGGTCAATTTCTTCTTCTCGGTTTCTTGTTCCTTTATAATGTTAGGGGGAGTTGGTGAGGCGAGCCATACTTTGGCCATGCAAGACTTAGCAGTCCACAACATGCCATAATGCTTTATCAAGGACTTCTCCATATTGTGCATGTGATAGTTCACAATGAACCATTTACATCACTTGGGCAGGGACGTTGGAGAATATACATTCACCACAAGCTCCCTCCTAATGATCTACCGGATCCAATATAGCCGAGACGTCTCCTCCACGACTCTCGATGGTTGTCTTCAGTCTTCTTTTCACAATTACAAACAATTTGAAAAGAAACAGCATGCAAGCCGCGATTGCTATTCTAAGCTACTTACAACAAGTACAAAGGAAAGCAATGGCATGCAAGCCATAATAAATTTACAAATTTACAAACCAAATTAAATATTATTACAAACCATTGTGACTAAAAGTCACCAAATGAATGAATGCATAAATAAACAACCAAAAAACCAACACATAGGTCTAACGGGCAAGGCGTTACCGGACACAAAAAAACCACAAACAAAACATGGTGTGCCACAACAAAACCATGCAAAATGTATCTCGATTAAGATTGTTCAAACAAGCAAAGCACTAAAGGCACAAAAGGAACAATCCTTGTACATATGCATTAGTATCCCAAACGCTTTGAGAACACATATTCATATATACACAATATAAGTATATGCATGTGTGCATATAAATACACGAATCAAGACACATAAACGGGGCTTTTCAAATGTCCAAACAAAAGGACAGATTCTGGAAAAACAGAATCGAAAGGTGCTAAAACCGAAAATTTATTTCTTTTATAAACAAGGATAAAAACACTGTTCACAAGACCTTCACGGCCCGTGAAGCCCATGAGCTCCACGACTCTGACATAGTCAAAACCTTTCACGAGCGATACCCCATGAAGCCACTCGTGTAGTCTTCACGACCCGTGAAGCCAAAACCTTCACGGCCCGGGAAGCTCATCTGGACAGAATGTCCATTTTCGGTTTTCAAGCCATCAAAGTGCAATTTCTTTGTAGAGATGGCTCTGATACCACTGTTGGAACTCGTGGTGGGCACAAACGCAGCGGAATCAAACAAGAAAGAAGCATGCAAGACATAAAATGAAAGCACACACAAAGCCCACAACTAGTTCCAATGGTGGAACACACTACAAAGCAAATTGAAACTAAAAGGAAGAAGAAGGAACAAAAAATATACCTTCTTACCATGCTGGAAATCGACCTCCATGTGTGTGGGATGAGCTTGAGGAAACAAAGGGCTTCCTCCTCCATTGCTAGTCCACACCAAGAGAAGCTTGATCCCCAAATGCTAGTAAACCATCATGTAGACATCCATCACGATTCTACTTCTGGAACAACCCATGAAGCATCTCCTCTTGTACCATGAACACTCATCACACTCAAGAACACCTTAGTGTATGTAGCATTTCCAAAATGGTACCAAGAGAGAAAAAGTGTAGAGAGAAAATTGTCCTTGTCTTCTCATGCATTTTTCCAGACTCCAAAAACCCCTTTTTGGTCGTCGAAAAACCAGAGCTCCCATTGGACCATAAAATGGTCCAATAAAACACAAGTGTCACTACAGCTACCACCTTCACAACCCCTCACGGGCTCTCACGGGCCGTGAAGCCTAAGTGCGCCACAAGGGGACTTAGAACTCCACGAGCCGTGCCGCCCAGTCGAGACTCGTGAGTGCACTCCTTCATGACCCCTCACGACCTCGTCACGGTCCGTGAAGCCCAAAGGCATCACGAAGCGTGGCGGCCGTCGAACAATCGTTAGGGTAGCATGCTTCACGACCCGTGGAGCATCCTTCACGGTCGTGAAGCCCCGAATCAAAACACTTTTGATTCTTTGACATTCTCCTTCCACATTAAGCTATCGGGATCAATCCTTGGCGTGTGACCCAATAGGCTCGTGCTTCATTAGCACTGATACTGGCATACGTGTGTCAGTGGGCAGATTGCAACATTCCTCTCCCAGCCACGCCTGTCGTTTCTGCGCACATTGATAACTATCAACGGATTGTTGATTTTCTTTATAAACACAGGAACACACTTGAGGCACTAACTGGTTTGTTCAAGGCAGACCAGCTGGAACTACTATAGGTGAAGCCTTAACAGGCCATATCCGAGGATTAGTAGGAAATCCCACCACAGCCAACGTCAATCCAATTGTGAAAGGGGGTGGTCCTTCATCTTCAGAATTCATTTCTGGAGGTGTTGAAACCTCAACGGGTAATCTAAGTGATCCCGGTGTTACCCAATCTGAATCTGAATCGGCTAAGGAATTTGTTTCCAAGGCTAATTTCGATACTGCTATTGAGCATTTGCATGTACGTACCGATGATATCGAACGACTACAACTTGATAGATTGACCAGAATAGAAAAGAAATTGGATGTTTTAGTGGAAAAGAAAGATATGGAAATAAAAGATAAGGTTACTGATGCCTTATCCGTAGATGAGCTGAAAAGTCTACTGATGGTTAAATTGATTAGGAAAGGTGATAGCAGTTCTGAGGATTTGGATATACTGTCTTTGTTGAGAACCGAGGTAGAGTCGACTTGCAAAGCTGCTACCGGGTCATCAAAAAGACCTAGGCATGACGATGTTGACTCCGACACCGATCGTCCTGAGGGGGAGAAAAGATGTAAGACTTATTTTGATACCCCGGCTGCTCAGCGAATCGATGCAGTTGCTGCCAGATCGGAGAAAACTTCTATTAAACATAAATATAAGGGCAAGAAAACTGAGATGATTGAGTTTGAGGAAATGAATGTGCAAGAGGTTGAAAAGCATTCTGAAGTTATTGATGAATCTGGTCTTGAAGAGTATAATTTGGAAAGTGTGATGCAAGTACATGAGGAAGTGACAGAACAGTTTCCGCCGTCTCCTGGCGAATTCAGAACAACTCCTGCAGACATCAGAAAACAATAGCAAAAAGAAAGTCAAATCAGTGAATTGTCTAAACAGTCTGAATGGAAAATCCCAAAAACTGTTCAAATAGATCTAGTTCACACTGGGTCTTTACCAAATGTAAAGAAAAGTTATGTGCTGACTAGGGAGGCACTGAAAAAGACCGTCAGAAACTGGAGGTACCAAGATATTCCAGTGGCCTTCCTAGGAGAAAAGTTTGTCGACATCTACATAGATGAAATCAAAGAGATGTTGGAAATAAATATGATGGGTGCAAAAAGTGCAGATGAAGCAAAAACAAAAATGATTCTTAATATGCACACCGGAAAGAAAGAGGAAATCAAATCAGCACACCAGATCAT
Source organism: Dittrichia graveolens (assembly GCA_038502395.1). Classification (NCBI taxonomy): domain Eukaryota; kingdom Viridiplantae; phylum Streptophyta; class Magnoliopsida; order Asterales; family Asteraceae; genus Dittrichia; species Dittrichia graveolens. Next base: position 31,958,951 of record JARJIL010000009.1, read on the forward strand.
AAAGCTTAACTATCTTAGGACTCAGAAAGTATTATTCAAAGATATGGTGAGCTTTCTTGTCACAAGGTCAGATATGAAGAGTTATACAATTGGGCATGTGGATCTAAAATTTATAAGCCTTGGTGACGTCAACTTTTTGCTAGAGCAACTTGAAGTTAAATTAGAAAAGAATGCTGAGGATTCAGCGGGGTATCAAAAGCTCAGGGAGTTCATTAGACACCATTGCCAAATAGCAGAGTACACTGATCTTCAGTTGGGAGCTGAATCTGATAAAGCCAAAATCAATTTATTGAAGTCAAACACGAAGCATTCCAAAATAGACCAACTGAAGATCTATCAAGTTGTCTGGAGTGATGATGAAGAATTTGAAGGAGATGAAGGGATTGTTCTGTTCAATAGTAAAAGAGAAAAGTTTTTCCTGAGATTCAAAGAAGTCAATGCCCCGATGGATCCTTAAAAGTTTAGACGATTATTATCAGAGAATATAGTATGAGTTTGAAGGAACAAGTTGACCAAGCGCCCAGAGTAAGACTTACCTATGTTATCAAACTATTTGATGCCAAACGAGATGAAAGAAAGTTGACAAGACATTGGCCGAGAAAGATTGGGCAGAGAAATACAAGCTAGACATAAACAAGGGGGAGAATGTTAGAACCATATTTGTGTTTATTGTCTAGATACAATTTAGTGTTTTTATGGTTTATTTTGTACTTAGTATAAATAGTATCTTTAGCCTTCTTTCAATGTAACCTTTGACATATATTGAATAGAATACACACACTTAAAGGTGTTTCTACATATTCTCTCTACTTGATTCTATCGTGTACTCGTTTATTGCTCTACAATTCTTAATCCCTTGATTCTTCAAGTATCAAGCTAATCTTCAATTGCATGTGTAGAACTATGAGAGAATACTAATTACACCTTGATTAACAAATAGTTCATATAATTGATTATGGCAATTGATTCATGATTAGCCTTAATCATAGGCTTATATACTCCATGAGTATATTTACAATTAAGACCATATAGTTTTTAATTAATACAAACTTCACTCAAAATGTAATCTTCTATTCTATACAATTAATAAACCTAACAATCTCCTCCTTTGTATAGAAATAGAAGATGTTATATCTTTTTGGCATCTGACGCAAACTTTAACAATCTCCCCTTTTGAATCATGCAGATATTCTTTTTCGGTTAATATTCTTTTGAAGCTTTGGGGAATCTTCAAACTTTTACTTGATGTCTTCAAAATGACTTCTCATCTTTAAAAAGAGACTCTTCATTTTGAGAATAGTATTCACTTCAAAATCTTGATGAGAACTTGAAACTTGATAGCATACAATGACATCTTTTCTCTTCAAACCCCTCTTTTGCATTGGTAACCTTAGGCTTTTCAACCTTTGGTTGTATAATCAATTTAACATGTAGTGATGTTCAGCTTTTCCCAATCTTCAACCTATTCTTTCTGGTCTTGAGCTCTCTTGTCTTCAAATAAGCTTTGCTTTTGCATGAAGAATATTTTATTCTCTCCCCCTTGAATGTAGCTCTTGACCTTGTTTATCCTGATTATAATGTCTTGATCACACAATTATCTTTTCTTTTGAATCTCTTGATCTTTTTCAAATTTAATAGATATCTCTTTTCTTTGCTGCCCCTTGACTTGACATATATTTATTTTTCAGAATTAAACTTTTCTATGTCTCCCTCTCAACACATGAATATGGTCTTCTTTAGCTGCCCAATTTTGATAATAAGAACTCATCATCATCTTCAACTCAGTAAGAATCAGCTAATATTTTTGTTTCCTTCTTTCAAGATCAACTAAATTTCAATTTCTTTAAACTTTCTCCCCCTCATGATGATCAGGATTCTTCATGAATATCATGCAATTGTATCTGAGACAGTCTTTAGGGCACCATCTCAAAATTCACGGTAATGGGAAATGTTAATACCGAGATCACATAGATTGCTCGTTGACACAACAGTTTTTAAACTGTGTGAACTACGTTCATTGTTGGAATAATGATAGCACTGGTAGGATTTCCATCTATCATCGTAAATATCACAAAGATAACACTTAAGATGTTCTGGTATCAGTTACAAAAACTAGATACTTGTGACATTTCCATCATGTGTCCTAAGAAATGAAATGATATAGCAATAAGCTCTAGACTCTATAAGTGCATGAAAGAAGTCGGGGACCGGAGCAACATGGCCTCCTTGTTTCAATAATAACAATCTCCGAGTGAGATGTCAATAGAGATGTGCTAATTCTCCGTGTGAAGTTGAAACAATCATCTTTTAAGAGATAATTGAGTAGCTGGGTGGGGCTAGTGCATTGCATCACTAGGTTCATGATGTCTTCTTCAATACCAAATTTCAACACATGAAATCTAGTAGTATATGTGGTTACCCAGATTGACACTGTTTGGAGAGGATCTTTCTTTTCTTTTGATCCTATCTCTCACCCTCAGCTCTCTAAATATTTTTCAACTTCTCCCTCAAACTCTCTTCCCAAAATGAATGTTTATATCTCCGTTAGATACAAATGGACACTGGTTATCTGTTCAAATGATTAGGAGCAATCATATTGATGTCAACAAGAATGATTTGAGTAATCAAAGAATATGAACAATCAAAGAATTTGAAGCAGGAAATGACAAAATGATTTGACATGTATGCTCAAAGTGATTTGTTGATCATATGCAACCCCATCTCCTGTTTCACCCCTCTCATTTTCATTTTACCTCTGCCCACCAATCAGTATCACATGATAACTGATTCTGCTCACCTATTTGACCCATTAAACCCTTACTTTGTTTTTTTTAAAGTATAAGGAAGGTGAACTCCTAGGGCAGGTCCTTCCAGTTCTGGATGGACCATAGGAGTAGAATTATACTACACTCCCTCACTCTTTGGTACCTTATTGATCACTTGAAAATTATGTGTCACATAAAAAATGATTGACACAAGAATGAATGGTTTCCATAATGAATGGAATATTTGACAATAAAGGAAATTTTTGTAACATCCTCAAAACGGGCCTAAACGTGTGTGATCGTGATACGTCGAGTATTTAATTGAATTAAATAAAATATATATATTTTAGAAAATGATATAAAATATGACATTATTAGATAAATGGGTTATTAAAAATATTAATAAAAATAGATAAAGATTATAAAATATCGAACGGTTTCAAACGAGGATTCCAAAAATATCCTCGTTAGTTGAAACAGTTAAACGAAAGATGAGTTGTAGGTTGAAAAGGGGAACAAAATACCCACTTGTGGATAATAATAACCCACAAGTCGGTTTGGTCATTTTCTCTAAACACAGACACACACACATACGTATCAATACACACCCACACTCACAACTTGATGTTCTTGAATCTTTGAAGAAATCATTAAAAGAGATCACCTAAAGAACTGATTTCCAGCCACAAATTGAAGGATTATCAGCCCTAGATCATCCTATTCTCCATTGTAATCTTCATCTTCATCTTCTCCATACTTGTGTTCTTCAATCTTGATTTTTGGGTTTTGAAGGGAAACTCATAAAGCTTTGTTCCAACAGTGAATATAGCTTCTAATTGGTCCTACAAGTTGATTCTAATCATCCTTTGATCATTGTAAGTTCCAATTCATCCTTGTTCTTGATTATGTTCTTTCAATTCTTGAAATTCTAGGTTTCAAGATTTGAAATTTATGATTGAAATAGGTTCTAATATCATCTATAAGTGCATAGGAATCAATTCCATGAATTAAAGTAGTGTTCTTGATGAATTTTGAATTTTGGCTTAAATGGGTCAAAAGTGGTCAAATACGGGTCAAACTGATTTTGACCTTCAAGAACTGAAATTTAGTGTTCTAATTGATCTTATAACTTGTTAGGATTGATTAGAACTCAAATGGTGCATTAGAAGTGGTGTTTTTGCACAAATCCAATATTTAGCCTAAATGGGTCAAAATGGTCAAAATGACCTACATCTGTTTTTACACATCAAGAACTGATTTTAAAGGTTCTAATAGGTTCAAATGACTTGTATGAATTGATTAGAATATTGGTTTTGAATTTAATGGTTGTTTTGCTTGAATTGGCTAAAATAGTGAAAAATATGCCTTAAATAGGCAAAAAATTGGAAAATGATACCAAACAATGAGTTTAAAGGTTTTGGTCAGTTGCAACACCTTCAATACATCATATTAGGTGTTTATAGTGTGTTGCAAGTGTTGGAATTGGTCTACACCAAGTTTTAGCCATTATGCGCACGTCTTTGTCCATTTCAATGGGATTTTTGTATGAATTAATTGGATAGGATTTTTTGATGTTAGAAAGCTTCCACAAGTGTCAAATAGTCCTATGAAACACTAGAATTTTACTAAAATTGATTTGGAGTTGAATTGAGAGAAAATGGTGTTGTTGTGCACAAAACAGCAGGTTGCTGGTGCACTGCAGGCTGGTCGCGGCGCGACCCATAAGGGTATCGCGGCGCGATGCCCCTGCACACAGCCTAAGGTGTTGTTTTGTGCTATGTATTCGCGTGTTGTTGCTTGGACTTGAAAAATAGTAAATAAATGGGTTATTTAACATCATTAGAGTATTGTTTTAAGTATCCTAGACGTTCCTCGCGTGTTCAAGTGATTAATGCGTACGCATTGGTATTATAGGTCGAGTTGACAATCCGTGAGCGCCAAAGCAAGGTCTTTGCTTATTCTAGCATAACAGGTGAGTGCCTGATGACATAATGATTAATATTTCTATAACATATATTAACAATGAATTGAATTGAATACCCGGACTTGTAAACAATTGATTAAGCGTTTGAATATGTTGTTGAAAGAATGAATGGCACGATGATGCTAGATATTTTGATTGATATAAATAATATGCATCTGTTTAGGTGTATGTTATGTGGATATGATTATGCATTGATTGATGATTCGATTGAATCAGATTATTTGTTTGTGAATGGTCCGGATCCTTATGGACAAAGTTGTCCTACAACAAGAACAAAGCTGTTCTACCAAAGGGACAAAGCTATCCCCTGTGGGTTTAGCTCAGGGCTTTACTCAGAAGAATCGATTGATTCTGAAACGCAACGGTTGATGCTTTACAGCTCCCCCACCGGCTCGGTTGATGTGTCTGGTACCCCAGTTTGGTGCATTGAGCCGGGTTCGCTACCCTGCGAGAGATGTCGCCTTCTGACTACGCCAGCTCATAGCGAGAAGCTAGGATAGAACTATTTGAGCATGATTGATGATATGTGATATGTTGATATTGATTGCATGCTATCGTGTACTCACTAGCTATTATAGCTAATATATACTACTCTCCACATGTGCAAGTGTTCCTTAGGCTGTGAGCTCGGGTGCCTGTGGGTAGTTGCATGTTTTTTAGGAGGAACACTAGATTTTGTTTAACTCTGTTATAATATGTTTAAGTTTGTTTAAAGATAATGGTCGGCCGGTTATGTATCCGTAACACGAAATGTCGTATGTGGCAACATTTTGACTGTTTATACAGTTTTCCACGTGTTTTTACCTCCGCTGCATTTTTAAATTATAAGACAGGTTTAAATGTTCTATTTACAGTCAAACCCATGCGGTTTGAAAACTTAAATTGTATTTTAAAAAGAAAAATTTGGTTCTCAAAAGCACGGTGTTACAATTTTCAACAACAAAGGAAGGATTTCTAGAATTATTATCGGGATAGAATTCAAGAAATGAAAGATGTGCATTCAGAAGATCAACAATCAAATGAATCAAGAAAGACATCAGAATGAATCAACGAATGAATGCCTTCTCGATCGAAAAACGATAATATTTGAAAATTGAAAATCTTTTTGAATTTTATAATTTTGTATCGTTTTTGAAATTTTCATTTTTAAAATTTTACATAGACTAGGTTAAAGAAAAAAATTGCTCTCCCTACAAGAATGCACAAAAATAGTTTTCATTTTAAAACAAAATTGCAATCTTGTATGTTGTCAACAAAAATAATTTGTCTGTCAAAGAATATATGTCGTTCTTGCTCCCCATACAAATAATGAACCATTATCACACAAGTTATATCAAGGAAAGATAAACTACAAACATTAAGTTTCTCAGATCATCAGACTCGGGCTAACGCTGAACACAATGACATGTGAAATGGACTGCAGGAAACACTCTTCTTTCTTTAAGTCAGGATGTTAAACCTGTTAGCATACTTAACATAATGTGCTTTTCAACGCATTCTGAATGATCTTCATTGTGTTCCAATAATGTCTCTAACTTGATCTGTAAAACAGATTAAGCACATTTTGGTACCCACTTGAAGTTAGGTCCAGCTATGTTAGGTTTATGAACCTTTCTATGCATTGGGCCTGTGTGCCATTCCGGAATACCATTTTGAGCAACAAATTTATGATCTGTTCTTGAAGTTTTACAAATCTTCTCTTTTGAAAGTCTGATTAAGTGCTTGACTGGGTATACCACAAAAGGATATTTGACATCAGTTTTGAGAACAAAATTTCCATTATGCTTTGCTTTAGAAAAAAATTTGGTATTTAGATGTTTAAACGAATGATATTGCATATCAGCATGATTTTCCTTAACATAATGATGTTGTCTATGCATTCTTCTTTGTGGTACAGCATTGGACTTAAAACTATCATTGATGACATTCTTCATTCGAAACTCAGATGCTCTAGGTTTAGTTTCTGAAGATGTCCTGGTAGGTATTGCGTTGGATGAGAATTCATCAGTTATGACATTTTTGATACGGAATTCTGATGATGAAAAACATGCATTTGAATGTACATGATTGATTGAACCACATGGTGAATTAAATATTGAGGTTTCTGTGGCTTTCTTCTTTTCAGTCCAGAATGAAGATATCTTTACAAACATGTCACCTAGATTCTTCTTTGGAATCCAAGCTTGTTTAGTCTTTGGTAAAGAATCATTTGAGCTTACTGAAAATTCAGAATCAATATAACTTGAATAAGATGTATTCTGTTGACTTCTGAATTCAGTTTCTTTTGGATTTTCAGAAGAAGTAGTTGCTTTGCGAGTAGAAGCATCAATGAAATCGTCATCTGATTTTCTACTTTCAGCATATGCAACAGAAAAATAAGAGTCAGTATCACTATCACAATGTGTTTCTGAATCAAAATTGATATTGTCAGCAGAAGTCTTGGTAGATTCAGAAGCTTTTTCAGCAAGAAGCATTGCGAACTTGAGTTTAGCCAAAAATTGTAGTCTCTCTTTCTCCAATGTTTTCTTCTCTGTGTCCAGAGTCTTCTGAAGCTCAGATATTTTGTTTTTTAGAACTGAGCTGGGAATATATAGTTTAGAAGAAGCAAGAAGCTATTGCTCAAGTCCTGTGACTTTTCTTTGTAATTCAACCTTTTCAATACCTAAACTCGCTATCAACTTATCATCATTCTGCAACATCCTTTGAAAATCTCGACGTTCAACAAAAAATTCAGATATGAGGCCTTTAAACTTGACATTCTCTTCTTTCAAATCATTTGCTCTCTTCTTTATCTGTTATGTTTCTGCTTCCTTCTTCTCAACTTCAACTTTATATTCTTGACATTTCTTTTCCAAAAGTTGAAGTTACTCAGACACTCTAGACATTTGCTCTTTGAACTTGTCATTCTCTTCTGACAAAATCTCTGCTTTCTTTTTCTCCTCTTTAGAATGTACTTCAAGTTGTGAGATTTTTTTCACAAACTTGCTTCTTTCTTCTTCAAACATTTTCTTTTCACTTTCCAAACTCTTTTCTAGGTCTAACACCTTTGTTTTATTCTGCAACTCAACTTTTTCAACATGTATCTGTTGCTCAAGTTGTTTCAACTTATCATGCAATTCAGCTTTTTCAACTTGTAATTCACTTGCTCTTTTCTTTTCAAATTCAACTTGTTCTTTTAGTAATGACCTTTCTCCACTCAGAATTTGTATCTGTTTCTCCTTTTTTATTATATCATCTGACTTATGTTCAATCCTTAAATCATAAATGTGATTGATCCGTGTCAATTTATGAATCTCTTTGTTCAGTGAAGAAATCTTCTCTTTGAGCTAGATATTCTCATTAACCAATCCTTCTGCCTTCTTTTTCTCAAAATTTGTTTCAACTTGTGGAATCTTCATTGACATCTTGATACTTATCTTGATACCTGAAAAATATACGATCGTTTAGGAATGATTTGATTTGATCAAAAATTTAATCAATAATAATGATTTGATCAATTAAGAATGAGTTGGTAATGATCAACAATGATTAAAGGTGTACTAGGAGAATCAATTAAAGTGACTATGAGTTGAGAAAATCCGATTCTAATTCAGTCACAACGACGACAGGGGTTCGGGGGCAGAGCCCCTGATAGCGGGGTCCAAGGGGCAGAAAATGCAAGAAAATCAAATTTTGTATTTTCAACCAAATTTTGAGCCATTTAAAATTGCTATGGAGAATTCAAAAATCTGACACTTTCAAAAATCCGACACTTTCAAAAATCTGACACCTTCAAAAATCCGAGAATTCAACCAAATCCGACACTTTCCAAAAATCCGAGAATTCAACCAAATCCGACACTTTTCAAAAATCCGATAGTCTTGGAAATCCGATGTGTAAATCCAATAACACTAAAATCCGATACTTACCAAATCCGTAAATCCGATACTTTTTGACACACAAACACCAAAAACACTTTTTGACTTAAAATTTTTGGATCAAACTCCTCCATTCTTCATCTTCTACTCAAGAACACCAAGAACACCATCAATCTTGAATTTTCAAAAACTCCTCAAAAATAATTTTTATGATCAAATTTATGTTTCTCCACCTTCCCTAACACTCCTTTATCACGAATTTGGATTAAAACTCACGAATTTAACCAAAATTCACCAACTCTTGGATTTGTTTGTCCTTATTAGACTTAGTTCCTCGGTTGGCTCACCGGGGAACACTTAGGTTGGCTCAAATCGGTTTTGTATGTGTGGTTGTGTAGTTTAATTTATTTATTTTCTTGTGTGGTTGTAGGATCTTCGCATGCTAGAAAATGTTTTGAAAATAATAAAACTATATAGTTTTCCTTAATTGGTTAACAAATCCCGCTCGCTCACATGATTAACAAACAAATATTAAGTGTTTATGTTCAAATGGTGAAAAATGCGTTTTTTCACTTATTTGTTAATCAAAACGAAAAGAGGTTTTTATCCTGAAAAACAAAAGTCGCGTTTTACTTAAAAACGTAAATCACACGCCATCCAAAAGATGACACCACCTAAATCTAATGAAGCATGGGGCAATTGTCGAGCTTAGCACGATTTGTTCCATGTGGACATGTGTGGAAGGTGAGTGTGGCGTCTTGAAATTATTGGTTGTCGCCAATTATTGGCAAGGGCGTCATCGTGTATCTTGTTGGACGATTTGCAATTCCAATTTAATACGCCTTGGTAATTGTGGTGCCTATACCGAGTTACTAAAGCGACTTATTGAGGAATCGGTGTGGGAAGGGATCAAACATGCCAAACCGGTGCTATGAGTATCCATGGATCCTGCAAGTGCCTACGAGTTGTAATCACGGATTACAATTGGTAAAGCGTTAACCGGCCTAAATACCTTCACAAAGTGATCCACGGTAAACCCGACATGTAGTGAAGTTATGTTGGGTTCTTATCCCTTGTTAAATTTAAGTGTTAAACTATTGGGTAATTATTTAACAAGGATTAAAATATGTCGAACTAACCTTTTGTGTGTTTTGCCTTCTTTTAGATGGCATCTACAAGCAACACCGCGACACACATATCACTCCGTCCATTTTTGGAAAAAGAGAAACTTGTGGGGAGTAAACTTTATGGATTGGCATAGGCAATTGAGAATTGTCTTACGACATGAAAACAAGTTGTACGTCCTAGAGGATCCTCTTCTGGAGGCTCCCTACCACCTCTACACGGGCGATTAAAGATGCTTATGAGAAGCGCCTTAAAGACATAAATGAGGTGACTTGCCTCATGTTGACGACTATGAGTTCTGAATTGCAAAAGCAATTCGAGGACGTTGGTGCGTACGACATGATCTCGCAGCTCAAGAAAATGTTCCAACAGAAAGCGAGGCAAGAACTCTATGAGCGTGTCAAAGCCTTCATAGGGTGCTGGATATAGGAGGGCGGGAATGTGAGCTCCCACATGCTTCATATGAAGCAATACATGGACCAGCTTGAGAGGTTGGGCTTTCCAATGGGGAAAGATTTGGCGACGAATATTATCCTCCAATATTTGCCTCAAGCGGTATGGTCCGTTCATTGTGAACTACCATATGCATAACATGGATAAGTCCTTGATTGAATTGCATGACATGTTGAAGACCGCCGAGTCTAACATGGCCAAGGCAAAGCCATCATCCTCCGCACCCATCGTAGCCATCCATGAGGGTGGTGCTAAGAGGAAGCGGCCCGCTTCAAACTCCAAGGGCAAAGGAAAGGGGAAGGCACAGGTGGCAACACCTAAGCCTAAACCTCTCCCGGCCCCGGAATCGAAGGGGAAGGAACCCGCTCCTATAGCCCCCTCACCGGAAGAGGCTACCTGCTTCTTTTGCGGGGAGAATGGACACTACCGGCGTAGCTGCCCCAAGTACACGGAGGAGCTCAAGAGGCTTCGCGCCAAGGGACAAGGCGCCTCCGACACGTATATGATTGAACTCCATAACACTTCTACTTCTAACGCTTGGGTCTTGGACACCGAGTGTGGTACTCACATAGTTAATAATGTGTAGGTACTAAGAAGAAGTAGGGACCTGGTTGATGGGGAGCTGGATCTCATCATGGGAAACAAGACGGTTGTCCCGGTTGAGAAGATTGGGAGCGTGGACCTCGCCTTTCAATCCGGCTTATCTATTTCTTTGTTAAATGTATCTTATTCTCCCTACATGGCAAGAAACATTATTTCTTTTCATGCACTTGTTGACGATGGATTTAGTTTTAATTTCTCTAATGGAATTATCTCTTACTTTAAGAATGATTTATTTTATTTTATAGCACATCCATGTCGTGGCATATATGAAACAAGCGTATGCTTGCAAAGAAATAGATCAATCATGAATGTTGGTTCTAAATCCAAATGTGATTTGGATAAGTTATCTTAATGGCATGGTCGTTTGGGCCACGTAAACAAGAAACGCATCGCCAAGCTCTAAGCGGATGGGATCTTGGAATCATTTGACCATGGGTCGGATGATGTGTGCGAATCTTGCTTATTTGGCAAAATGACAAAGCACTCTTCACTGGAATTTGTGAGAGGGGCCAACACTTGTTGGATATCGTTCACACGGATGTGTGTGGTCCGTTCAAGCATGTCACTAGGGATAACTCAAGGTACTTCATAATCTTTACCGACGATTTTAGTAGGTATGGGTATGTCTACTTGGTGAGATAAAAGTCGGAAACCTTTGAGGTTTTCAAGACTTTCAAAAACGAAGTTAAGAACCAATTGGGTAAACGAATTAAGATGCTCAGATCGGATCGAGGTGGTGAGTATCTAAGTTTGGAATTCCGTGACCATCTAAAAGATTGTGGAATTTTTTCGCAATTGACACCTCCTAGGACACCACAATTAAATGGTGTCGCCGAGAGGAGGAACCGGACATTGTTGGATATGGTCCGGTGTTTGATGAGTCGTACGGATGTACCCATTAGCTTTTAGGGCTATGCATTGGAAACGGCCGTTAAAATCCTTAACCTCGTACCAACTAAGAAGGTCAAGAAATGTAACATCCTCAGAAAGGGCCTAGACGCACGCTGACGTGGTACGTGTAATAAATTAAATAAATTAAATAAAAATATATATTTGTAGATATTAAAGAAAAATAACTAAAATAGTTATTTAAATGAGTAAATGAAATATTGATATAAATATAAAAGAATAAAAGAATATTAAATGATTTAGAACGAGGTTTCCAAAAATATCCCCGTTAGTTAAAACGGGTATTCGTGCGTTAAGTTGTAAGTTGGAAAGGGGAACAAAATACTCACTTGTGGATAAATGAAACCCACAAGTCGGTCCCTTTCTATTACCCACATATACACAAAGCAGACAACTCATTTCACTCTTTGTGTGTGTGTGTTCATAGCCTTTCAAAGAAGAATTCAAGAGGAGATCATCAAGCTTCAATTTTGTTGCTGCAATTCGAGATTAAATTCAAGCTACAATCTGTTCTTAGTCATCTTCTCCATCCATTTGCTCTTGTAAGTTCCAATTCTCCATGTTCTTCAAGTTCTTAGGTTTTGATGGGTTTTTAGGTCAAACCCGAAATTGACCATTGTGAACTGATTTTGATGCTTCTAATGCTTCTTACAACTCATATAGATGCTAAAGAACTCATAATATGGATTAGAATTGGTTGATTTGATCAAAACAATATTTGACCAAAATGGTCAAAATAGCCAAAAACTGGTCAAACTGAAATTGACCTTCAAGGACTGAAATTTTGTGTTCTAATTGTTCTTATAACTTGTTAGGATTGATTATAACTCATATGTTGGATTAGAGGTAGTGTTTATGCACATGTTCAAAATTGGCCTAAATGGGTCAAGATGGCCAAAATGGGTTGAATCTGTTTTTACACATCAAGGACTGACTTTTAAGGTTCTAATAAGTTCATATGACTTGTATGAATTGATTATAACAATGGTTTGGAATTAAATTGGTGGTTTTGCTTGAATTGGTAAAAATAGTGCTAAAATAGGCTTTAAATAGCCAAAAATTGGAAAATGATACCAAATAGAGGTTTTAAAGGAAATGGTCAGTTCCAATAGCTTCAATAAGTCATTTGGATTTTGAATGATGCATTGGAAGTGTTGGAATTGATGTATTTCAAGTTTTGGCCATATTGAACACATTCTTGCTAATTAAGGCTTGAATTTTGTATGGATGATTGGATAAGTGTTAGGAATTTTAGAAAGCACCTACAAGTGCCAAATGATGTTATGGAACACTTAAAATTGATTAGAGTTGAATTCATGTTGAATTGGACCAAAATGGTACTGCTGTGCAGAAACAGCAATTGTACACTACTGCACGTGACGCGACGCGTCCAAGCAGTTTCTGCACATGTTGCTGTTTTGTGTTGTTCTTTCGCGTAGAAGTGTTTTGGTCATGGATATAAGTTAGTAAACAAGTTAGGAACATTGTTAGGACATTATTCTAGATAACTTGATGATTTTCTTGCATGTTTAAATGTCTAAATGTAAATGGTTTGATATAGGTGCTAAAGACAACTAAAGCAAGCCGGAGTTGTATAGTTACCTATTATAAGCTCAACAGGTGAGTGACAGTTAACTCAAGCATGATATTGAGAGTATTATAAGATGTTTTGTATGTTGCAAACCAAGGAATTGTAGTTATGCATGTTTAGAGGTTTTATAAACCAATTGTGTTAACTAAATGATATGTATGCATGCTTAAAGACCATAGTTGGTCACTATTGATATGTTAAAGGCCTGTGTAGGTCAATCTTGATATGTAAGGTCCGGAGTAGGCCATTTGTGTTTGTGCTAAGGCCGGAATAGGCCATTATTTGAGTGCCGGTACTACTTTGTAGAGATTGGGGCCAGATTATCTAGGTCTTGAGTTGGGGCCTTGTGTCGCCAGCTAGGATGTGCGGAGATTCGATGATCACGAATCTTGGTTCTTGCTAAAACGCCGCCCCTCGATACTATCTCGGGGCTCTCAGTTTCCCACTGATCCCAAATGGGATATGTTCCCGATAACGCAATGGTGGACCCCAACCCGCTTCTCCACCAGCGCGGAGGAAGTATCGGTTTCCCCAGTAAGGATCATTGAGCCGGGCTTATAACCCTGCAAGACGTGATGCCTGCTGACAACCGGTACTTCACCATGTGTTAGGATAGATTTGAATGAAGTTATGTGATGCATGTAATGTGTTTATGATACCCTTGATATACTGCTTCCGCTTTAATTGTTATTCACTAGCTATTTATAGCTAACCCTCTCATGTACATTCCATATGCAGGTAAATAGATTGAACGTGAGTACGGCTACCTGCAGGGATGTCATGATAGGTTTTTGGGAACACTATGTAAAGACAATGTTATGTAATAATTAGAGTAATGGTCAAACGAGTTGGTAACGTTTGGATGTTGTTAAACAATACTCTTTTGTTACAACTTATATTTATATAAGTTGTAAAATGTGAAATAATATTATAGCGGAAATAAAAAAAATATACTCTGAAATTTAAGGACCGGCGTTACAAGTTGGTATCAGAGCCTTAATTTGAGTGAATTGAATACTATAAATAGTATTCAGTCTCAAACGCGGGTTCAAACTCGACCATTACTATGTGTTCCTAGGGTGGTATTGGGATGTGAAGAGTGATTTGTATGTTTCATGCTATGTGATAAGGAAGTATAAGTTAAGATAAGATAAGAGTTATATATATATATATATGAAGTATACTAAAGATTTTTATTTTGAATGTGTATAGAAGTCTAACTCAATATGGAAGGATCTTCTGGAGATAAGGATGCTTATATCCTTAAATTAGTGGCTCAGCTTAAACAAGCTAATGGACGCGAGTCTACCAGATCAGGCAAAGAAACTCACAAGCCCACGAAATTCAAGACTTTCCTGAACTGTCAGCCTCCTACTTTCACTGGCCTAACCAATGATCCATCAGCTGTTGAGACTTGGATCAGGGAAATGAAGAATACCTTTCAGTCTAGCGAATGTGATGAGGATAAAAAGGTTAATTTTGTCAAACGTATGTTTAGAGGTCATGCATTGGCATGGTGGGACACTATGGTTGCTATCACACCACCATCCACACTGGAGGCTATGACCTGGGAAGGGTTCAAGGAGAAGATTTGGGGAAAGTATTGCTCTAACTACGATATGATGAGGATCGATAATGAATTCAGGGCACTTCAAAAGGGTGACAAGCCTTTGGAGGATCTGATCTCCAAATTTACCTACAAAATGAGGTTTGTTACTCATCTATTGCCCAATGAAAAGGCAAAGATCACACACTTCGCCAATACTTTGCCTTTGGAATATCGATCAGCTGTAAGATCTACAGCAACTCTGGATGAAGAATTTAACAATGCTAGAACTACTGATGACGATTATAAACAGAGGGCTAGATCTTAGCAGCAACATCAACAATCTGGGGGAGGCAAAAGAAAGTTTGATCAGCAGTCTAGTCAGAAAGGAGGAGAGAGTGGATCTGGTGGTAAATCGCGTGGTAATACATCCCAGAAGTCTGAAGACTGGGATTCGAGGTGTGCAAAGTGTGGAAAGAAAGGGTACCAATTTAATGAATGCAGGTACAAAGAAAACGTGTGTTACAGGTGTCATAAACCTAGGCACCGAATTGTAGTATGCCCGACATGGCCAGCCACGAGTGCTGGGGGTTCTTCGGCAGCTATAGCTCCAAAACCGGGAGGCGCTCCTCGTGCACCAGGGAGTGCTTTCCAAATGACGGTTGATGAAGCCAAGGATGCAGGTGATGTGATTACAGGCACTTATCTCATTAACAATATTCCTACATGCATTTTGTTTGATTCGGGAGCTACATACTCCTTTATCTCTATGTCTTATCGTGAAAAGCTACAACTGCCTGTTTCTTGTTATCTGATCCTATTAAAGTTGAAGTAGCTGATGGTAAGGTAGTACATATTACTGAAAAAGTTCCAACAGCTATTCTGTATATCGATGGGATACTTCACTATTTCCTTTCTTGTCATGCCGATAGCGGGTTTTGATGATGTTATCGATATGGATTGACTCAGTAGTCGAGATGCTGAGATTTTGTGTTCCAAGAAGTTGATCAGATTCCCTTTATCCGTTGGTTCTTTTACTATAGCTCGAGGAGAGAAGAGGGAGTCTGCCATTCCTGTGATTTCTGTGATAAAAGCTCAAAAGCTAATTTCAAAAGATTGTATCTCCTACTTTGCTTATGTGATTAATGGTGAGATAAGAGCAAAGACAGTTGATGATATCAGGGTTTTCTCTAAATACCCTAGTGTCTTTCCTGAAGACCTACCGGGTTTGCCTCCTGTCAAGGATGTGGAATACCGGACCGATCTTGTTCCTGGAGCTACATCTGTAGCAAAATATCCCTATCGTCTAGCTCGATCTGAAATTCGGGAGATGATGTCCCAAATCTAGGAACTACTTGATAAGGGCTTCATTCGCCCAAGTTCTTCACGATGGGGAGCTCATGTTCTGTTTGTTAAGAAGAAGGACGGGACTCTCCGAATATGCATTGATTACAGGGAGCTTAACAAGCGAACTGTAAAGAACAAATATCCGTTACCTCGCATAGATGATCTGTTTGATCAATTGCAAGGTGCCATATGCTTTTCAAAGATTGATTACGTTCTAGCTATCATCAAGTCCGAGTTCGGGAAGATGATATTACAAAGACTGCATTCAGAACACGATATGGGCACTACGAATTCTTGGTTATGCCATTCGGCTTAACCAATGCTCCTGCTATCTTTATGGATATGATGAATCGCGTATGTCGCCCTTTTCTTGATAAATTTGTGATCATGTTCATTGATGATATTCTCATCTATTCTAAGTCCGAGGCGGAACACGAGCAACACCTTCGTCTTATTCTGGAGACACTTAAGCGAGAACAACTCTACGCGAAGCTATCTAAATGTGAGTTCTGGCTTAAGGAGGTCCATTTCTTGGGCCATGTTATATGCAAAGATGGTGTCAAAGTTGATCGTGTGAAGATTGAAGCTGTGATGAACTGGGAGACTTCACAGAATCCTTCAGAGATAAAGAGTTTCTTAGGTCTTGCTGGATACTACAGACGTTTTATCCAGAATTTTTCTAAACTTGCTGGGCCATTGACCAAATTGACCCGCAAAGATGTTGCATATGTATGGGGTGAAGATCAAGAGAAAGCATTCTAGACTCTAAAGCAATTGTTATGTCAAGCACCAATTCTAACATTGCCTAACGGATCTGAAAACTTTATTGTCTATTGTGATGCTTCGTATGCAGGTCTAGGTTGTGTTTTGATGCAACGAGACAAAGTGATTGCATATGCTTCTCGTCAACTAAAGACGCACGAGAAGAATTATCCTACACATGATCTGGAGCTTGCAGCTGTGGTATTTGTAACACCCGCGAACCCGGGCTAGTAGCTAACAGGTTACTGGTATGTATTAGTATGTGTTTAAATTAACTATATGGTTAATTTAATTAATTGTCTTGAATAATAAATTAATTAAATGAAAGGGATTAATTGATTTTAAGATGAAGAGTGCTACTGGTGTTATGTATGTATGAAGTTAAACATGTATGTATATGGGTATATGTGTATGCAGAGGATACCTCATAAGTGATAAATGAGTTTGGAGGTACACGTGTGTGTAAATAAGCAATTGAAGACATCTGTTTTTTTGAAAGAAAGAAAGAAAGAAAGAAAAAAAGTGTGTGTAGGTGTTTTTCTCTGGAAAAATAAGAGCAAAGAAGAACAAGAAGAAAAGAAACTTGAATTTCTGAAAGTAAAGGATTTGTGATTGATAATTTGAGGTTAAGGTTAGTATGTGTTTATATCATGATTCTACTCGTTTTAATGCATAAATTTGCTGAAATACATGTTTATATGTGGTTTCTCTCTTATTGTCAGATATGAGAGAATACGAGGGAATTTGAGATGGTAACCTTGAAGATTATGTGAATCGATGCGTACATGACATGATGGATGGAGTTGAGATTATCCTTATTAGAAATGGATGACATGGGCGGTTGAGATTATCAAGTAAAGAGAAAGAAGTGGATTGCTACAGATTGGGCAAGTTTGAAATCTGCAAGAAGTGTTTGAATAAAGATGTTAATGGTGCTTAATTACAAGGAGATACATGTGAGAAAGAGCCAGTTATGATGATGATTGACACGCATGAACTGAAGATATATGTAAATTGAGACAACGAGAAAAGAGAAATGTAATGGCCTAAGCTTATGGAACGAATATTTGTAGATCCTATGAATGAATTACCTATGCTAAGGAATACCTGAGCTTGGATTGGAAATTTATTTTTGAACAAGACTCACAGAACTATATTGTAAATGCACTTGGAAGGGCTAAATAGTATAATGCCATATGAAGTAATTAACGAAAGACACATAGAAAGGAATGAATACTATATATATATACCTTCGTGGAATTATGATTTGAGTGTGTTTGAGTAAAGCAAAGTATCCGAGATTTACAAACTGTTGAGATAATTTGAGATACCAGAGTTATAATAAGGACGAATTATGATGGAATTGATGTACTACATGAGAAGGAATTGGTGTATCACAGGTGATAGTTGACTGATTGGTAGAAATGCAACAGAAAGGCTACTACTATTCAACCAATCAGTTAGACAAGCCCAGCCCAAGTCCACGTATAGCTGACTTCTCAACGCAACTCAAAATCATCCTAAGAGTGCGTATCGACCAAATATTCATGCAGCATTTATCAACATTCATTAACACAATCAGCAGTTCAATCATTTCAATCTCAATCCACAATCATGCTTCACATCAATAAAATTAACTGCAATCTTTACCATCCGTGTTTAACGTCCACTCACCTCAATTTCAACATGAGCTCAGAAGTCTAATATTATTGAGTCTTAGGATTGCCTGAAAACACAACAATAACCAATTCAGTTTTAATCTCATAAATATATCCTATATTTATAAATCATTCATCAAACAAGCATCAAACAATAAACAAATACAAATTCAAATCACAAGTATCGGATTCTACAAAAATTGTCGGATTCCAAGAATCCGCAACTCAGTATCGGATTTCCTCACAATCGGATTTCACTTCAATCGGATTTGGGTTTGTCGGATTTCAAATGCTTGGATTCTAATAGTTCCAGATTTAAGGTATCGGTTTCTAAATCATCCTTTCCCAAGTATAGGATTTTGAGTGTCGGACTGTATCATTCGGACTTGTTAATATTAAGTTACATGGTTTTAATTAGTTGATTAATTAAAGGATAAATGCAATATATGTTTAAATATATATATATATATATATATGCATGTATGGTTATATATATATATATATATGTGTGTGTGTTTTTATAAGCATGTTAGTATATTATGATATTAATTATCATTTTGACACCTCATGCTTATGGTTTTGAGAAAAGGATTACGTGGGTTATATGAGTTAACATCTGAAAATTGATTTCTCACTTGAAAACCGATACTTGGTGTTGTATGTGTTCTTGAGAGAAGAAAAGCAAGAAACAAGCAAACTTGAAAAGTAGAAGTTGATATTTGTTGTGTGTTAAATCAAACCGAAGGTATGGTTGTGATCCTAGCATGATTCTGATCATTGTAATATGTTTAGTTGTAGAGATATGCTAAGATTATGAAGTTGCCATGATAGAAGTTTAGAAGAAAACTTGTTTGGTGGGTTTTGTATGATTTGCCATGTTAAAAAGTGTTTGATGTGTTCTTGTTGTTGTATACATGTTATAAGGTGTTTATACATGTTTTGGAAGTGTTCATAATGAAGTATGAGGGTTTTAAATCGGATTTGGAAATTGGTGATGGCTGGAAATCCGACACTTTCATGGAGAAAACAACCTGGAAATCGGGGTGTCACAACGCTACGCATAGAGTCGCGGCGCGACAAGGCTGAAATCCGAAGGTTTGGTTTCGGATTGTTACAATCCGATTAAATGGCAAAACTGACCATTGGAAATCCGAGACTTGGAAAAATCCGACTCGAAATCCGATTGATGGGTTCCAGATTTTGAAATCTGACACGGGTCGCGGCGCAACGGGCATGGTGTCACGGCGCGACAGACACTGTTTCAGAAAGTTACTTATTTTTAATATGTTTTACTTAGTTTAAGTTAACATATTAACTATGTGATATATGTTTATACATATGTGAATCATACATGCTTATGTTTGATTAAAAGAGTATAAATTTATGTGTTTGACATATATTTATGAATCGTTACTAATTTCAGTTTGTTGTGTTCTCAGGAACAAACAAGGCTCAGTAATATAAGATCACTGAGTGGAGAAACTGAAAGCAAGAGGTGAGTGGACGTTTACTCACAAATGTTATTAGTTGTAACTGGCTTGGGTTGCAACTATTATTGGTTTGACGCATGGATAGATTGTGCATCTGATAATTGATTAACTGTTGAGTGTTAATTAATTGTGCGTCATTGATATGTATACATGAGGATTGGGAAGTCAGCTTCAGCTGGGCATATGGGTTGGGTTTGTTTGCTATCGGCTAATCAGTATTGGGATCTTTTGATGCATTTGTTGCAACTTAAGGTAATACTGTGTGAGAATAGCAAATGAACTATCGGTAAACCTTTGCTTTGGCCGGCATTGGTTGTAGGTTCCTGCAGAATCACCGGTCTTCCCGGGGCACGATTATCTGTTATGTGTTGTTGATATTGATGCAGTTATTTGCTGATATATCTATTGTGGTTTTACTCCATTCACTTAGCTTTGTGCTAATCCCCCACCTCTCACTCTTTTTACAGGTTTTGGTAAGTCAGCGGCTCGGCTGAGAGTGGTTAGCTTGGGGAGTAATCACCTAGGACTCTGATATAAGATTTGGTGGTGAGCCGTGTTTTGTAATACTGATATTTAAACAGTTGTGTTTGTACAGTTGTAAACACTTGGTTGTTTAATTCGCTTCCGCATTGATTCTGAAAATGAAAATTTTTGGGTTAAAAATACGGTGTTACAAGTTTGGTATCAGAGCCTTGATTTGGCAGTGTAGGCACAGTGGAAGTGTTACATTCCCGAATCTTGACTCGTGGTAGGTCAATTACTCCTTGGGCGTGGGATTGGGGTGAATTGGAGTGTAGTTAGTATGTTGTGTACTAACGGATTTATCTAATAAATCGTGAGGTGATGTGATTGTTACAGATAACAATGGCTGATCGTGATCACTCGACTGCTGCCCCTATTGTCCCGTCTTCTGCTGAAGCCCCTACTACAATAGCAGAAACCTTGCAAAATGCCGGTACATCTGGTACCGTTGAGGATGAAAGAGACGAGTACATATTTCAGTTGGAAGGCCAACTACAAGATTTGCGAAAGGAACTGGAGCAACAAAGACAAGTTCCTATAATTCAACCCCCGGTTTCTACTGTGACATCAACTACAGTTGCGATACCTCCTATCTTTCCAGCAGTGACTACGTTGGCAGAGGTTCCCCCGATGTCAATGCCGATACCACCGTTTACCCAACCGATGACTCAACCTTTTTACTATCCGTTATTTCCTCAGGGGCCCTATCCGCAAGGATCTGTTCCACAGGGGTTGATGCCTCAAAGTTCCTACTCTTATCCGTTTATGGGATATCCACCAAATATGGGATTTAAACAGCCATGTACTTACAAGCAATTTCTAGATTGTAAACCAGACGAGTACCATGGCAGCACGGATCCTAACGTTACTTTGAATTGGTTGAGAGATACAGGGAGGATTTTGGATGCCTGTAACTGTGAGGAGGAGATGAGAGTATGCTTTGCCACCTGGATGCTGAAAGGCAAGGTGATGGTTTAGTGGGATTCCATTACCACCCATTTATCGAGAGCTCAAATAGATTCAATTACATGGAATCAATTCCGAGATAAACTGTGTGAGCAGTATTGTAATGCCTTCGAACTGAATAAGATAAGGCAGGAATTTATGGAATTGAAGATGACCAGGAGGATGTCAGTTGATGAATTAATTGAACAGTTTAACTCGAAGCTAAGATTTGTAACTCAGTGGGTACCGGATGAATCTTCACAGGTTCAACATTTTATCGGAGCTTTGTTACCGGAGTACAGGAGTACAGCTCGACTGGCTGGATCATTGTCTCAGGCCTTCACCTTGGCAAATTCTGCTGAGGGAGACATTCAAGCCAGAGATAGATAGAACAAGGACGAGGCGGCTGCGCAGAAGCCGAAGTATGAACAGGCAGGTGGTCAACAAAAGAAGAAATGGCAGGGCAATTCTTCGCAGGGTAATCAGAGTCGGAAGCCGACTACAGGGGGTACGAATGCGAAGTCTCAATGGTGTACCCGATGCAAATCCAGTCACACTGGGCAGTGTACTGCCCAGACCATGCGTTGTTTGCGTTGTGGTGCGCATGGGCATGAAACGAAGGATTGCAGGTTTCCCCGCAACGTTTGTTGGAATTGTTTGAAGGAAGGGCACAGGGATGGTGATTGCCCTACTGGGAGAGGAGCCGGGATAGGGACGGGGCCAGGGGATGTTGGGGGATCATCATTAGGGGCACAGAAATGGAAGAATCCTCCGACACCGAAGGGTAGGGCGTTCTGGGTGACAGTAGACGATGCTACTGCTACTGATGATGTTATCACTGGTACGTTTCTTATAAACTCCCTACCTGCGCGTGTGTTATTTGATTCTGGAGCGAATCGCTCATTTATTTCTGTGGCTTTTTGTGAAAAGTTGAAATTACCTGTTACTGTTATTTTTGTACCAATTGAGATAGAAGTAGCAGACGGTAAGATAGTTCCTGTTACAAGTTCTGTGACTGGGGCTGAGATAGATATCGATGGTAAGTGCTTTCCAGTGTCATTTCTATTGATGCCAATAGCAGGGTTTGATGTTGTTTTGGGGATGGGTTGGCTGAGTAAGCACAGGGCGAGCATTAAATGTCATAGGAAATTGATTTCTTTTCCATTGTCTGATGGGTCGCACGTGGTGGCTTGAGGGGAAAGGAACAGGTCTACGTTTCCTATCATTTCTATGTTGAAGTCTAAGAAATCCTTGAGTAAGGGATGCGAGTGTTTTCTGGCATATGCTATTGATGCTAGGAAGGAAAAGCGGGCAGTTACTGATGTGCGAGTCGTATCAGATTTTCCTAAAGTGTTTCCGGATGAGTTACCTAGGCTACCTCCCGTTCGAGAGGTAGATTACAAGATTGATTTAATACCAGGTTCGAATCCAGTGGCTAGATCTCCTTATAGGTTGGCTCCTTCTGAGATTAGGGAGATGATGACACAGATTCAGGATCTTTTGGATCGGGTTTTTTATTCGTCCGAGTTCTTCACCGTGGGGTGCACCGGTTTTGTTTGTGAAAAAGAAAGATGGCACGCTACGGATGTGTATTGATTACAGGGAACTGAATAAGAGGATGATAAAGAATAAATACCCTCTGCCCAGGATTGATGATTTATTTGATCAGTTGTAGGCTGCTTCGTATTTCTCTAAGATCGATTTGAGATCAGGTTATCACCAGGTACGAGTTTCTGACAAAGATATTGCCAAGACTGCTTTCCGTACCTGTTATGGTCATTATGAATTCTTAGTCATGCCGTTCGGTTTGACTAATGCACCTGCAATATTTATGGATTTAATGAACCGGGTTTGTCGACCGTTTCTGGATAAATCTGTGATAGTATTTATCGACGACATTTTGGTTTATTCTAAATCCGAAGCTGATCACGAGATTCATTTGAGACAAGTTCTTGAAACCTTGAAACGGGATCAACTATATGCTAAGTACTTAAAGTGTGAATTCTGGATGCGAGAAGTTCACTTTCTGGGGCATGTTATTTGCAGTGATGGAGTCAAGGTTGATCCGGCAAAGATTGAAGTTGTGATGAATTGGGAGGCTCCAAAGTCTCCTTCTGAAATTAAAAGCTTCTTGGGATTGGCAGGATATTACAGACGGTTTATCCGAGATTTTTCTAAGATTGTGAATCCCATGACTAAGTTAACTCACAAGGAAGTTCCATTTAAGTGGAATGATGAACAGGAGAGGGCTTTTCAGACACTGAAATGACTTTTATGTCAGGCTCCTATTCTTGCGTTACCGGATGGGTCAAATGACTTCATAGTGTATTGTGATGCTTCTCTAGCAGGGTTGGGTTGCGTGTTGATGCAGCGGGATAGAGTTATCGCTTATGCTTCTCGTCAGTTGAAACCTAATGAGAAGAATTATCCAACGCATGATTTGGAACTGGCAGGTATGGTTTTTGCGTTAAAGTTATTGAGACATTATCTTTACGGTACAAAGTGTGTTATTTGTACGGATCACAAAAACCTACAGTATGTGTTTTCACAGAAGGAACTCAATATGCGACAAAGACGATGGCTGGAACTTGTTAAAGATTATGATTGCGAGATTCGCTATCATCCCGGGAAAGACAACGTGGTAACCGATGCTTTGGATCGCAAGGGAGTTAATGAACATATTAAATTTATGCGAATTGAAATAGTCTCCGACTTGATTGATAGATTAAAGGCAGCTTAGTTGGAAGCCTTGAAGGATGAAAATCTAAAGTCTGAGATTATGTTAAAGAAAAAGAATGATCTGACTAATGATTCTAGAGGATTAAAGGTTTATCAATCCCGTGTTTGGGTGCCTTTGCTTGGAGGTCTCCGGAGTTTGATTATGACTGAAGCTCATAAATCCAGACTATCTGTTCATCCAGGTAGCACGAAAATGTATAACGATCTAAAGGTGCTGTATTGGTGGCCTACAATGAAGACAGATGTTGCACAGTTCGTGGAGGCTTGCCATATTTGTGCACAGGTCAAGGCAAAGCACCAGAAACCCTATGGAGCATTGAAACAGTTGCAGATTCTAGAGTGGAAGTGGGAGCATATAACGATGGATTTCGTAACTAAACTTCCACGTACGTAGAGGAATCATGATATGATTTGGGTGATCGTAGACAGATTGACCAAGAGTGCTCACTACTTGGCTACCAGGGAGACGGCGTCACTCAGTAAGTTAGCTCAGTTGTATAGCGATGAAGTTGTTTCCCGACATGGTATACCACTTTCGATTGTATCAGATAGAGATTCCAGGTTTGTGTCAAACTTCTAGAACAGTTTATAGCAGGAGTTGGGTACGCGTGTTAATCTGAGTACAGCTTACCACCCTCAGACAGACGGGCAATCTGAGAGAACTATTCAGACACTTGAGGATATGCTGCGGGCATGTGTGTTGAATATGGAGGTTCTTGGGATTCCCATCTACTGTTGGTTGAATTTGCGTATAATAATTCTTACCATTCGAGTATCAGTATGCCGCCTTATGAGATGTTATATGGTCGTCGTTGCCATACTCCAATTTGTTGGTTAGAGGCGGGTGAAAAATAGTATGCAGGTCCTGATATTGTGCAGATCACCACAGATAAAGTAGCTATTCCGCGAGAAAAGTTGAAAGCTGCGAGGGATCGACAAAAGATGTATGTTGATCCCCGTCGTAGGTCTGTTACTTTTGTTGAAGGGGAATTGGTTTATCTGAAGGTTCATCCGTGAAAGGGGGTTATCCGTTTTGGGAAGCGGGGAAAGCTAGCTCCACGGTATATTGGACCGTTTCGTGTCCAACGGGTGGTTAATGACCAGACGGTTACTCTTGATCTTCCAACGGAATTATCAGGTATTCACAATACCTTCAACGTTTCTTATTTGCGGAAATGTAGAGTTGAGGATGAGAGTCGGATTCTACCTCTACATGATCTAAAAGTGGATTCCAGCAAGAAACTAGTGGAAGAACCCATTGAACTACTAGATCGGAAAGTGATGAAACTGCGTAAGAAACAGATTCCGATGGTTCTAGTTAAATGGAGGCACAGTTTGGGTTCAGACTTGACGTAGGAAACGGAGGCTGATATGAGAGCTCGTTACCCTCGGTTGTTTGACAATGAATAGGTTCCGAGGACAGAATCCTGTTAAGGGGGGAGGATTTGTAACATCCTCAGATCGGGCCTAGTAGTTTAGGTGGCTTTGGTATGTTAATTTCTGATTAATGGTGATTAATTACTTGTTAATATTAAGTTACATGGTTTTAATTAGTTAATTAATTAAAGGGTAAATGCAATATGTGTTTAAATATATATATGCATGTATGGTTATATATATATATATATGTGTGTGTGTTTTTATAAGCATGTTAGTATATTATGATATTAATTATCATTTTGACACCTCATGCTTATGGTTTTGAGAAAAGGATTACGTGGGTTATATGAGTTAACATCTGAAAAGTATGCATGTTAGTATATTATGATATTAATTATCATTTTGACACCTCATGCTTATGGTTTTGAGAAAAGGATTACGTGGGTTATATGAGTGAACATCTGAAAATGTATTTCTCACTTGAAAACCGATACTTGGTGTTGTATGTGTTCTTGAGAGAAGAAAAGCAAGAAACAAGCAAACTTGAAAAGTAGAAGTTGAGATTTGTTGTGTGTTAAATCAAACCGAAGGTATGGTTGTGATCCTAGCATGATTCTGATCATTGTAATATGTTTAGTTGTAGAGATATGCTAAGATTATGAAGTTGCCATGATAGAAGTTTAGAAGAAAACTTGTTTGGTGGGTTTTGTATGATTTGCCATGTTAAAAAGGGTTTGATGTGTTCTTGTTATTGTATACATGTTATAAGGTGTTTATACATGTTTTGGAAGTGTTCATAATGAAGTATGAGGGTTTTAAATCGGATTTGGAAATTGGTGATGGCTGGAAATCCGACACTTTCATGGAGAAGATAACCTGGAAATCGGGGTGTCGCGGCGCTACGCATAGAGTCGCGGCGCGACGAGGCTGAAATCCAAAGGTTTGGTTTTGGATTGTTAGAATCCGATTAAATGGCAAAACCGACCCTTGGAAATCCGAGACTTGGAAAAATCCGACTCGAAATCCGATTGATGGGTTCCAGATTTTGAAATCTGACACGGGTCGCGGCGCAACGGGCATGGTGTCACGGCGCGACAGACACTGTTTCAGAAAGTTACTTATTTTTAATATGTTTTACTTGGTTTAAGTTAACATATTAACTATGTGATATATGTTTATACATATGTGAATCATACATGCTTATGTTTGATTAAAAGAGTATAAATTTATGTGTTTGACATATATTTATGAATCGTTACTAATTTCAGTTTGTTGTGTTCTCAGGAACAAACAAGGCTCAGTAATATAAGATCACTGAGTGGAGAAACTGAAAGCAAGAGGTGAGTGGACGTTTACTCACAAATGTTATTAGTTGTAACTGGCTTGGGTTGCAACTATTATTGGTTTGACGCATGGATAGATTGTGCATCTGATAATTGATTAACTGTTGAGTGTTAATTAATTGTGCGTCATTGATATGTATACATGAGGATTGGGAAGTCAGCTTCAGCTGGGCATATGGGTTGGGTTTGTTTGCTATCGGCTAATCAGTATTGGGATCTTTTGATGCATTTGTTGCAACTTAAGGTAATACTGTGTGAGAATAGCAAATGAACTATCGGTAAACCTTTGCTTTGGCCGGCATTGGTTGTAGGTTCCTGCAGAATCACCGGTCTTCCCGGGGCACGATTATCTGTTATGTGTTGTTGATATTGATGCAGTTATTTGCTGATATATCTATTGTGGTTTTACTCCATTCACTTAGCTTTGTGCTAATCCCCCACCTCTCACTCTTTTTACAGGTTTTGGTAAGTCAGCGGCTCGGCTGAGAGTGGTTAGCTTGGGGAGTAATCACCTAGGACTCTGATATAAGATTTGGTGGTGAGCCGTGTTTTGTAATACTGATATTTAAACAGTTGTGTTTGTACAGTTGTAAACACTTGGTTGTTTAATTCGCTTCCGCATTGATTCTGAAAATGAAAATTTTTGGGTTAAAAATACGGTGTTACAAGTTTGGTATCAGAGCCTTGATTTGGCAGTGTAGGCACAGTGGAAGTGTTACATTCCCGAATCTTGACTCGTGGTAGGTCAATTACTCCTTGGGCGTGGGATTGGGGTGAATTGGAGTGTAGTTAGTATGTTGTGTACTAACGGATTTATCTAATAAATCGTGAGGTGATGTGATTGTTACAGATAACAATGGCTGATCGTGATCACTCGACTGCTGCCCCTATTGTCCCGTCTTCTGCTG
Organism: Dittrichia graveolens; assembly: GCA_038502395.1. Taxonomy (NCBI): domain Eukaryota; kingdom Viridiplantae; phylum Streptophyta; class Magnoliopsida; order Asterales; family Asteraceae; genus Dittrichia; species Dittrichia graveolens. The sequence goes on from JARJIL010000009.1 coordinate 31,986,878, forward strand.
AAGCCCCTACTACAATAGCAGAAACCTTGCAAAATGCCGGTACATCTGGTACCGTTGAGGATGAAAGAGACGAGTACATATTTCAGTTGGAAGGCCAACTACAAGATTTGCGAAAGGAACTGGAGCAACAAAGACAAGTTCCTATAATTCAACCCCCGGTTTCTACTGTGACATCAACTACAGTTGCGATACCTCCTATCTTTCCAGCAGTGACTACGTTGGCAGAGGTTCCCCCGATGTCAATGCCGATACCACCGTTTACCCAACCGATGACTCAACCTTTTTACTATCCGTTATTTCCTCAGGGGCCCTATCCGCAAGGATCTGTTCCACAGGGGTTGATGCCTCAAAGTTCCTACTCTTATCCGTTTATGGGATATCCACCAAATATGAGATTTAAACAGCCATGTACTTACAAGCAATTTCTAGATTGTAAACCAGACGAGTACCATGGCAGCACGGATCCTAACGTTACTTTGAATTGGTTGAGAGATACAGGGAGGATTTTGGATGCCTGTAATTGTGAGGAGGAGATGAGAGTATGCTTTGCCACCTGGATGCTGAAAGGCAAGGTGATGGTTTAGTGGGATTCCATTACCACCCATTTATCGAGAGCTCAAATAGATTCAATTACATGGAATCAATTCCGAGATAAACTGTGTGAGCAGTATTGTAATGCCTTCGAACTGAATAAGATAAGGCAGGAATTTATGGAATTGAAGATGACCAGGAGGATGTCAGTTGATGAATTAATTGAACAGTTTAACTCGAAGCTAAGATTTGTAACTCAGTGGGTACCGGATGAATCTTCACAGGTTCAACATTTTATCGGAGCTTTGTTACCGGAGTACAGGAGTACAGCTCGACTGGCTGGATCATTGTCTCAGGCCTTCACCTTGGCAAATTCTGCTGAGGGAGACATTCAAGCCAGAGATAGATAGAACAAGGACGAGGCGGCTGCGCAGAAGCCGAAGTATGAACAGGCAGGTGGTCAACAAAAGAAGAAATGGCAGGGCAATTCTTCGCAGGGTAATCAGAGTCGGAAGCCGACTACAGGGGGTACGAATGCGAAGTCTCAATGGTGTACCCGATGCAAATCCAGTCACACTGGGCAGTGTACTGCCCAGACCATGCGTTGTTTGCGTTGTGGTGCGCATGGGCATGAAACGAAGGATTGCAGGTTTCCCCGCAACGTTTGTTGGAATTGTTTGAAGGAAGGGCACAGGGATGGTGATTGCCCTACTGGGAGAGGAGCCGGGATAGGGACGGGGCCAGGGGATGTTGGGGGATCATCATTAGGGGCACAGAAATGGAAGAATCCTCCGACACCGAAGGGTAGGGCGTTCTGGGTGACAGTAGACGATGCTACTGCTACTGATGATGTTATCACTGGTACGTTTCTTATAAACTCCCTACCTGCGCGTGTGTTATTTGATTCTGGAGCGAATCGCTCATTTATTTCTGTGGCTTTTTGTGAAAAGTTGAAATTACCTGTTACTGTTATTTTTGTACCAATTGAGATAGAAGTAGCAGACGGTAAGATAGTTCCTGTTACAAGTTCTGTGACTGGGGCTGAGATAGATATCGATGGTAAGTGCTTTCCAGTGTCATTTCTATTGATGCCAATAGCAGGGTTTGATGTTGTTTTGGGGATGGGTTGGCTGAGTAAGCACAGGGCGAGCATTAAATGTCATAGGAAATTGATTTCTTTTCCATTGTCTGATGGGTCGCACGTGGTGGCTTGAGGGGAAAGGAACAGGTCTACGTTTCCTATCATTTCTATGTTGAAGTCTAAGAAATCCTTGAGTAAGGGATGCGAGTGTTTTCTGGCATATGCTATTGATGCTAGGAAGGAAAAGCGGGCAGTTACTGATGTGCGAGTCGTATCAGATTTTCCTAAAGTGTTTCCGGATGAGTTACCTAGGCTACCTCCCGTTCGAGAGGTAGATTACAAGATTGATTTAATACCAGGTTCGAATCCAGTGGCTAGATCTCCTTATAGGTTGGCTCCTTCTGAGATTAGGGAGATGATGACACAGATTCAGGATCTTTTGGATCGGGTTTTTTATTCGTCCGAGTTCTTCACCGTGGGGTGCACCGGTTTTGTTTGTGAAAAAGAAAGATGGCACGCTACGGATGTGTATTGATTACAGGGAACTGAATAAGAGGATGATAAAGAATAAATACCCTCTGCCCAGGATTGATGATTTATTTGATCAGTTGTAGGCTGCTTCGTATTTCTCTAAGATCGATTTGAGATCAGGTTATCACCAGGTACGAGTTTCTGACAAAGATATTGCCAAGACTGCTTTCCGTACCTGTTATGGTCATTATGAATTCTTAGTCATGCCGTTCGGTTTGACTAATGCACCTGCAATATTTATGGATTTAATGAACCGGGTTTGTCGACCGTTTCTGGATAAATCTGTGATAGTATTTATCGACGACATTTTGGTTTATTCTAAATCCGAAGCTGATCACGAGATTCATTTGAGACAAGTTCTTGAAACCTTGAAACGGGATCAACTATATGCTAAGTACTTAAAGTGTGAATTCTGGATGCGAGAAGTTCACTTTCTGGGGCATGTTATTTGCAGTGATGGAGTCAAGGTTGATCCGGCAAAGATTGAAGTTGTGATGAATTGGGAGGCTCCAAAGTCTCCTTCTGAAATTAAAAGCTTCTTGGGATTGGCAGGATATTACAGACGGTTTATCCGAGATTTTTCTAAGATTGTGAATCCCATGACTAAGTTAACTCACAAGGAAGTTCCATTTAAGTGGAATGATGAACAGGAGAGGGCTTTTCAGACACTGAAATGACTTTTATGTCAGGCTCCTATTCTTGCGTTACCGGATGGGTCAAATGACTTCATAGTGTATTGTGATGCTTCTCTAGCAGGGTTGGGTTGCGTGTTGATGCAGCGGGATAGAGTTATCGCTTATGCTTCTCGTCAGTTGAAACCTAATGAGAAGAATTATCCAACGCATGATTTGGAACTGGCAGGTATGGTTTTTGCGTTAAAGTTATTGAGACATTATCTTTACGGTACAAAGTGTGTTATTTGTACGGATCACAAAAACCTACAGTATGTGTTTTCACAGAAGGAACTCAATATGCGACAAAGACGATGGCTGGAACTTGTTAAAGATTATGATTGCGAGATTCGCTATCATCCCGGGAAAGACAACGTGGTAACCGATGCTTTGGATCGCAAGGGAGTTAATGAACATATTAAATTTATGCGAATTGAAATAGTCTCCGACTTGATTGATAGATTAAAGGCAGCTCAGTTGGAAGCCTTGAAGGATGAAAATCTAAAGTCTGAGATTATGTTAAAGAAAAAGAATGATCTGACTAATGATTCTAGAGGATTAAAGGTTTATCAATCCCGTGTTTGGGTGCCTTTGCTTGGAGGTCTCCGGAGTTTGATTATGACTGAAGCTCATAAATCCAGACTATCTGTTCATCCAGGTAGCACGAAAATGTATAACGATCTAAAGGTGCTGTATTGGTGGCCTACAATGAAGACAGATGTTACACAGTTCGTGGAGGCTTGCCATATTTGTGCACAGGTCAAGGCAAAGCACCAGAAACCCTATGGAGCATTGAAACAGTTGCAGATTCTAGAGTGGAAGTGGGAGCATATAACGATGGATTTCGTAACTAAACTTCCACGTACGTAGAGGAATCATGATATGATTTGGGTGATCGTAGACAGATTGACCAAGAGTGCTCACTACTTGGCTACCAGGGAGACGGCGTCACTCAGTAAGTTAGCTCAGTTGTATAGCGATGAAGTTGTTTCCCGACATGGTATACCACTTTCGATTGTATCAGATAGAGATTCCAGGTTTGTGTCAAACTTCTAGAACAGTTTATAGCAGGAGTTGGGTACGCGTGTTAATCTGAGTACAGCTTACCACCCTCAGACAGACGGGCAATCTGAGAGAACTATTCAGACACTTGAGGATATGCTGCGGGCATGTGTGTTGAATATGGAGGTTCTTGGGATTCCCATCTACTGTTGGTTGAATTTGCGTATAATAATTCTTACCATTCGAGTATCGGTATGCCGCCTTATGAGATGTTATATGGTCGTCGTTGCCATACTCCAATTTGTTGGTTAGAGGCGGGTGAAAAATAGTATGCAGGTCCTGATATTGTGCAGATCACCACAGATAAAGTAGCTATTCCGCGAGAAAAGTTGAAAGCTGCGAGGGATCGACAAAAGATGTATGTTGATCCCCGTCGTAGGTCTGTTACTTTTGTTGAAGGGGAATTGGTTTATCTGAAGGTTCATCCGTGGAAGGGGGTTATCCGTTTTGGGAAGCGGGGAAAGCTAGCTCCACGGTATATTGGACCGTTTCGTGTCCAACGGGTGGTTAATGACCAGACGGTTACTCTTGATCTTCCAACGGAATTATCAGGTATTCACAATACCTTCAACGTTTCTTATTTGCGGAAATGTAGAGTTGAGGATGAGAGTCGGATTCTACCTCTACATGATCTAAAAGTGGATTCCAGCAAGAAACTAGTGGAAGAACCCATTGAACTACTAGATCGGAAAGTGATGAAACTGCGTAAGAAACAGATTCCGATGGTTCTAGTTAAATGGAGGCACAGTTTGGGTTCAGACTTGACGTAGGAAACGGAGGCTGATATGAGAGCTCGTTACCCTCGGTTGTTTGACAATGAATAGGTTCCGAGGACAGAATCCTGTTAAGGGGGGAGGATTTGTAACATCCTCAGATCGGGCCTAGTAGTTTAGGTGGCTTTGGTATGTTAATTTCTGATTAATGGTGATTAATTACTTGTTAATATTAAGTTACATGGTTTTAATTAGTTAATTAATTAAAGGGTAAATGCAATATGTGTTTAAATATATATATGCATGTATGGTTATATATATATATATGTGTGTGTGTGTGTGTGTGTTTTGGTATGCATGTTAGTATATTATGATATTAATTATCATTTTGACACCTCATGCTTATGGTTTTGAGAAAAGGATTACGTGGGTTATATGAGTGAACATCTGAAAATGTATTTCTCACTTGAAAACCGATACTTGGTGTTGTATGTGTTCTTGAGAGAAGAAAAGCAAGAAACAAGCAAACTTGAAAAGTAGAAGTTGAGATTTGTTGTGTGTTAAATCAAACTGAAGGTATGGTTGTGATCCTAGCATGATTCTGATCATTGTGATATGTTTAGTTGTAGAGATATGCTAAGATTATGAAGTTGCCATGGTAGAAGTTTAGATGTAAACTTGTTTGGTGGGTTTTGTATGATTTGCCATGTTAAAAAGGGTTTGATGTGTTCTTGTTATTGTATACATGTTATAAGGTGTTTATACATGTTTTGGAAGTGTTCATAATGAAGTATGAGGGTTTTAAATCGGATTTGGAAATTGGTGATGGCTGGAAATCCGACACTTTCATGGAGAAGATAACCTGGAAATCGGGGTGTCGCGGCGCTACGCATAGAGTCGCGGCGCGACGAGGCTGAAATCCAAAGGTTTGGTTTTGGATTGTTAGAATCCGATTAAATGGCAAAACCGACCCTTGGAAATCCGAGACTTGGCAAAATCCGACTCGAAATCCAATTGATGGGTTCCGGATTTTGAAATCCGACACGGGTCGCGGCGCGACGGGCATGGTGTCGCGGCGCGACGGACACTGTTTTAGAAAGTTACTTATTTTTAATATGTTTTACTTGGTTTAATTTAACATATTAACTATGTGATATATGTTTATACATATGTGAATCATACATGCTTATGTTTGATTAAAAGAGTATAAATTTATGTGTTTGACATATATTTATGAATCGTTACTGATTTCAGTTTGTTATGTTCTCAGGAACAAACAAAGCTCAGTAATATAAGATCACTGAGTGGAGAAACTGAAAGCAAGAGGTGAGTGGACGTTTACTCACAAATGTTATTAGTTGTAACTGGCTTGGGTTGCAACTGTTATTGGTTTGACGCATGGATAGATTGTGCATCTGATAATTGATTAACTGTTGAATGTTAATTAATTGTGCGTCATTGATATGTATACATGAGGATTGGGAAGTCAGCTTCGGCTGGGCATATGAGCTGGGTTTGTTTGCTATCGGCTAATTAGTATTGGAATCTTTTGATGCATTTGTTGCAACTTAAGGTAATACTGTGTGAGAATAGCAAATGAACTATCGGTAAACCTTTGCTTTAGCCAGCATTGGTTGTAGGTTCCTGCAGAACCGCCGGTCCTCCCGGGGCACGATTATCTGTTATGTGTTGTTGATATTGATGTGGTTATTTGCTGATATATCTATTGTGGTTTTACTCCATTCACATAGTTTTGTCCTAATCCCCCACCTCTCACTCTTTTTACAGGTTTTGGTAAGTCAGCGGCTCGGCTGAGAGTGGTTAGCTTGGGGAGTAATCACCTAGGACTCTGATATAAGATTTTGTGGCGAGCCGTGTTTTGTAATACTGATATTTAAACCGTTATGTTTGTACAGTTGTAAACACTTTGGTTGTTTAACTCGCTTCCGCATTGATTATAAAAATGAAAATTTTTGGGTTAAAAATACGGTATTACAGTAGTGGAAACCGACAAGGTAATCAGAGTAGAGCAACTACTGAAGGTGGGTCTGCTCGGAGGGCACCTTGGTGCAACAGGTGCAAGTCATATCATCATGGGCAGTGTACGCCCCAATCCATGAGATGTGTGAAGTGTGGCCAGTTTGGCCATGATCTAAAGAATTACAGACTGCCGAGGAGCGTCTGTTGGAATTGTCAAAAGGAGGGGCACCGGGTTGGTGATTGCCCGTTAAGTAAGAAAGTCGGGTCAGGATCAGGAGGGGGAGGAGCTGGGGGATCATCTACAGTAGGGCAGAAAAGAAAGAACCCACCCACTGCTGAGGGTCGGGCATTCAGAATGACAATGGATGTTGCCACTACCACAGATGATGTAATAACCGGTATGTTTCTAATAAACTCTATTCCTGCTAGAGTGTTATTTGATTCAGGAGCAAATCGCTCCTTTGTATCTGTAGAATTCTGTGGTAGGTTGAATGTGCCTTTAACTGAACTAGCTACTGCTTTAGAAATAGAGGTAGCTGATGGTATGATGGTTCCGGTCATGACTGCTGTGGCTGGAGCTAAGATAGATATAGACGGTATTTGTTTTCCTGTTTATTTCCTTGTAATGCCGTTATCTGGGTTCGATGTGGTGCTCGGGATAGATTGGCTGAGTCTGAATCAGGCCAGTATCAAGTGTCACAAGAAGTTGATTTCGTTCCTATTGGCTGATGGCACAAGAGTGGTAGCAAAGGGGAGAAGGCTGGGTCTGTAATTCCGATTATCTCATGTTTGAAGGCTAGAAAAGCATTGGATAAAGGTTGTGCATCGTACTTGGCTTATGTAATTGATGGAAAGAAAGAGAAGCAGACTATGAACGACATCCGGGTGGTAACGGAATACCCGGAAGTGTTTCCAAAGGAGTTACCAGGGCTACCTCCAGTTCGTGAGGTAGAGTTTAAGATAGATCTGATTCCTGGTTCCCGACCAGTGGCAAAGGCACCATACAGGTTGGCACCATCAGAGATCCGGGAGATGATGACTCAGATACAGGATTTGTTAGACAAAGGCTTTATTCGTCTGATTTCATCTCCGTGGGGAGCGCCAGTGTTGTTTGTGAAAAAGAAAGACGGTACATTGCGAATGTGTATCGACTATCGTGAGCTGAATAAGAGAACCATAAAGAATAAATACCCACTGCCAAGAATTGATGATCTATTTGATCAACTATAGGGAGCTTCGTTCTTCTCTAAAATTGTTTTGAGATCAGGGTATCATCAGGTGCGTGTTTTAGAGGAAGATGTATCAAAAACGGCTTTTCGTACGCGCTACGGGCACTACGAGTTTTTGGTTATGCCATTCGGCTTAACCAATGCACCTGCAATTTTTATGGATTTAATGAACAGGGTCTGTCGACCATTCCTTGATGATTTTGTGATAGTTTTCATAGATGACATCCTGGTATATTCAAAGAATAAGGTGGAGTATGAACAACATTTGAGACAGATTCTGGAGACTTTGAAGAGAGAACATCTGTTTGCCAAGTTCTCTAAGTGCAAATTCTGGTTGAGAGAGGTACAGTTTCTGGTGCATGTGATCTGTGACGAGGGGGTGAAAGTCGATCCTTCGAAAGTGGAGGCAGTTATGAATTGGAACGCTCCAAAGACACCGTCCGAGATCAAGAGTTTTCTAGGGTTAGCTGGATACTACCGCAGGTTTATAAAAGACTTCTCCAAGATTGCCGGTCTGTTGACTAAGTTGACTCGAAAGGATGTGAAGTTTTTTTGGGGTAGTGAACAAGACAAAGCCTTCCAGATGTTGAAATAGTTGTTATGTCAGGCTCCTATTCTTGCATTGCCAAGTGGCTCGGAGGATTTCATAGTTTATTGCGATGCATCATTTGCAAGATTGGGCTGTGTACTTATGCAGAGGGATCGGGTGATTACATATGCTTCAAGACAGTTGAAACCCCATGAGAAGAATTACCAGACACATGACTTAGAATTGGTAGCTGTTGTATTTTCCCTAAAACTGTGGAGACACTACTTGTATGGTACCAAGTGTGTAATATGTACAGATCATAAGAGCTTGCAGTATGTGTTTACCCAGAAAGAATTGAATATGAGACAGAGATGTTGGGTGGAATTAATTAAAGACTATGATTGCGAAATCAGATATCACCCAAGCAAAGCAAACGTGGTGGCAGATGCCTTAAGCCGCAAGGGAGCGGGAGGTTCTATCCAGTTTATGCGAATAGAGATTGTATCAGATATAGTGGATAGACTTAAGTCTGCACAGTTGGAAGCTTTGAAAGAAGAAAACTTGAAGAATGAACTAATGAAGAAACGTAAGAATGAACTTGCTGATGACTCTCGTGGATTAAAAGTATATAAGAGTCGTGTGTGGGTAAACAGACCTGAAAGTGCTTTACTGGTGGCCTACTATGAAAACAGATGTGGCACAGTTTGTGGAATCATGCCATATTTGTGCACAGGTAAAGGCCGAGCATCAGAAGCCTTACGGATCTTTAAAGCAATTGGAAATTTCTGAGTAGAAGTGGGAGCATATAACAATGGATTTCGTGACTAAGAGAAGTAATGATATGATTTGGGTGATTGTGGATCGGTTGACCAAGAGCGCTCACTTCTTAGCTACATGTGAGACGGCTTCTCTGAGTAAGTTGGCTCAACTTTATGTTAACAAGATTGTTGCGAGGCATGGCATGCCATTATCAATAGTATCTGACAGAGACTCCAGATTCGTTTCTAACTTCTAGAGGAGTTTACAGAGAGAATTGGGGACGAGGATTAACCTGAGTACTGCTTATCATCCCCAGACAGACGGTCAGACTGAACGAACCATACAAACACTTGAAGATATGTTGCGAGCGTGTGTGATTGAGTATGGTGGATCTTGGGATTCGCACATGCCGTTAATTGAGTTTGCGTATAATAATTCTTATCACTCCAGTATTGGGATGCCTCCGTACGAAATGTTATACGGCCGTTGCTGCCGTACTCCGACATGTTGGTTAGAAGCTGGTGAGAAGCAGTTTGCAGGGCCTAAGATAGTTCAGATAACAGCTTATAAGGTTGCTATTGCCAGAGATAAGTTAAAAGCAGCCGGCAGAAAATGTATGCAGATCCACGTCGTCGCCCAGTTAAGTTTGATGTGGGGGAGTTAGTGTACCTGAAGGTTTCTCCGTGGAAGGGTGTGATTCGATTTGTTAAAGGAGGGAAGATGGCTCCCCGTTACATTAGTCCCTTCCGTATTCATCAGATTGTGAATGACCAGACAGTTACATTAGATCTTCCAGCAGAACTTGCAGGAATTCATGACACGTTCAATGTTTGCTGTTTGAGAAAATGCAAAGTTGATGATGAAAGTCAAATCCTTCCAGTGCAAGAACTGAAAGTTGATTCTAAGAAGAGATTTATAGAAGAACCTGTAGAACTGTTAGATCGCAAGTTGACCAAGCTCCGAAAGAAGCAGATTCCAATGGTATTGGTCAAGTGGAAGCACAGTTTAGGGTCTGATTTGACTTGGGAGAGTGAGACAGAGATGAAAGATAGATATCCCCACTTGTTTGAGCAAGAAAGGATTCTGAGGACGGAATCCTCTTAAAGGGGAGAGATTTGTAACACCCTCAAACCTGGGCTAGGAGATTAGCAGGTTTGTGATTTGGGTTTAATTATTTTTATTATAATTAAGTGGTTAATCATTTTAATCAATTAAATTAATTTATGTGTTAATGTTAATATATAATTATATGCATGTATGTATGTCACCGTATGCATGTATATGTATTTATGTGTGTGTGCACGTGTATGTGTATTAAGAAGGGTATGCCACCTCTTTTAAAATTGTATACGTGAGGGGTTAGTGAACTATGCATGCATAATCTCAAATTCAAGAAAGTGTTTGTGTGTGTATTGTAACTTGCTCTCGGCCGAAGGAAAAACAAGCAAAAGAAATTATCGGATTTTATAACTTGAGTGATTCAAGTCAGGATTCAAGGTTAGATGTTTTAATATATCATGATTAGATGATTACTAGATTGAATCTTGATAGAACTAACATGAGTTTATGAAGAAATAATAGAATCGGTTTTGATAAAATATGAGTTTATATGGGTTTTATGTGTTCATATGATTTGTATGTTAAATATGGTGTATTGATGCATGAGTATGTGTTTAAAAGTGTTTAAATATGATTATGAAATGATATGATGAGTTCATACTTTCTGGGTTTGAGTTATGAAGATGGAAGATTGGATGAACTTATGAACTATCGGTTTTTGGAGATTGAGGAAAGAGGTGAATTCCGAATATGGATAAAACCTAAAGTTTGGAAAACCGAGTGTTGAAAACCGATACTAGAATCCTGTACTCCAAAGTTCACTTGTTAAATCCGATTCATGTGAAAACCGAGACTTGAAATCCGATAGCCCAAAACCGGTACTTAATGAAATCCGAATGATAGAATCCGATACGCAAAACCTATAACCTCTAATCCGGTGAAGTAAAATCGAGACATGAGTTCAAATCCGATAGTCTCAAATCCGGTACTCTAGGATCCGAGTGAAAGGGAAATCCGACATTTCAAGAATCCAGCAATATGAGAATCCGAAACTTCTGAGTTGCGGATTTCTAAGAATCCGATACTTTGTGTTTGAACTTGTGAATGTTTATTGTTTATTATTATTTGATGAATGATTTATAAATATATGGATAGATATATTTATGGGATTGAGACGGATTTGGTTATTGCTGTGTTTTCAGGCAATCCAAAAGCTCAGTAAAATTAGATATCTGAGTTCAAGCTGAAACTGAGGTGAGTGGACGTTAAACACGGATGGTAAAGATTGCAGTTAATTTTATTGATGTGAAGCATGATTGTGGTTTGAGATTGAATTGATTGAACTGCTGATTGTTATATTGAATGTTGTTAACTGCTGCATGAATATTTGGTCGATAAGCGCTCTTAGGATGATTTTGAGTTGCGTTGAGAAGTCAGCTATACGTTGACTTGGGCTGGACTTGTCTAACTGGTTGGTGGAACAGTAGTAGCCTTTCTGTTGCATTTGTTTCTCAGAGGGGAGTTTAATGTGCCAATCTAGTGGAAAGCTATCGGTAAACCTTTGTTTTTGCCGGCATTGGTTGTAGGTTCTGCGCCGAACCGCTGGTCTTCTCTGGATATGTGATTACATGATTGATGATTGATTGTGAATGTTTGCATTTGTTGCTTTAGCCTTTACTCACTTAGCTTTGTGCTAATTTCCCTCAGTTGATGATTTGCATGTTGGTGTTTGTAGTCGAAGAAGGAAGAGGTGACCATTGCTCTAATACTTATTTTGAAAATGAGACGAGCCAGTATTTTGTAACACCAAACAATAGTAGATGATGATGTTAACTTTCAAACAATGATTGTACATTTGTAATTATTGATTATATGTAATCAAGTTGGTTTTAATTAGCTTCCGCAGCGTGTTTAAAAAAATGGCTTGTGATTTTCCGGTGTTACAGTTCACATCTCCCGTCAAGGTGGGGGAGCACAAAGCAGACCACCATACAACGGTTATCTGGAGTGTATGACCTGTTCCCCAAGTCCACTAGTGTTGCTTAGGTTCGGTGGCTCGTCAGCCCAGTGAACCCACACGGTCATAATAGGTACTATCATACCCCTCCACTCTTTGCACCAATTCCTCAACCACTCGTGTATCGAGGTTCCTCAATTGTCAAAGCCACCTGAACACTAAAGCAAATTATACACATATGTTACTAACTTTCTAGAATTAATCACATAGCATAGCATGCTTCAAATTAGGTAAAACGTATATTCCATGTATAACTCATTATCATAAACATGATAATATGCAATAAAAATTCACAATGATGCCATAAATTTAGATAAAACATAATACATAAGAAACAATTGATGACTTGCACGTTAAAAATCAGTTTGTGTATCCGCAGGGCACAACTCACAGAAGTGATGAGGATCACTTCCACTTAAAATCAAAGCTATAGTCACTTGCACGAAGATCCTATGATCACAACACAATGTTAACTTAGTTAAGTTAACCAAACATTGAGGTTCTACAAGAGCATTGACTCTAAACTCAACTTAAACACTCATTTCGGGTCTCTAAGACTCCCTATAAACTCCCCATAACCACTAGAAACAATCCCAAATCAAATACAAGGTCAAATAGGGTCAAAATCATCATTTTGGAGGTTTCAGGGGGTTTCGTGCCGGGAGAAAATCCCTAGAAAAATGGCCATCGCCAAACTTCGGTCTCGCGCTGCGAGACCAGCGTGAACAGTAACCTGCAACTTAGTTTTAACTCTAAAATTTGCCAAAACTCAATTTCTTCCACAACCAACTCAATTGCAGCATAAATAAGACCCAAAGATACTTCATAACACGAAAACATTAACATTTAACACTACTTTAATCATCAAAACCCTTAATTCATCATCTTTCTCCAATTTGACCCATTTACTAGCAATAACCATATTTTTCAACAACAATTCACCAAATACCACATGTAAAACCCCAATCAAACTCAATTATGAACACTTTAAACACATTCATTCATTCAAAACCCTAACTTCAACAATTACCCCAAAATTGACCCATTTGCCATAATTTTTCAACATAACCAAACAAAGATCACTACAAACAACAATCTATACTTAAAATCAAACACAATTTTAGGATTAGAACTTACTTGATTCAAAACCCAACTTGAGTAGTTGCTTTCTTGCCCAAACCAAGCTCAAAAATGAAGAAATTGAAGTCTAAACACTTTCAACTTTGAATCCAAGCACCCAAATCACAAATTCCTCTTTGATTCTTCTTCTTCTTGAAATTTCTACCTCTAGAACTCACTCTCCCTTTTCCCACGTTTCTTTCTCGAGAAGATTTGAGGTCTTGACCTCGATTATTGGTGGTCAAATGATATATATATATACTCATATTTAAATGTTTGATCCTCCAAGTCTCTTACATCTTACATTTTCTTATTATTTCCTTTAATTTATTACACACACACAAACACAACATCTATTATTCAAGTAGTATCAATTAACACATGATCTTACTAATTTTCAAGTAAACTTGCATATACATATATTTTTATAATTTACAAAAATACGGGTATTACACTTGCACCAAAATCAAATAGCACAAGAGCAGAAAAATTGTTAACAAGATATGTACCTGTTACCACATCTGGTTCGGTTTTAGCTTCCTCAGCCGTAAGCTAGAAAGCTCTTCCTTTGGGTCTAGGTGCATCTTTCTTTTCACTTCTTTCACTCCAGGAATTCGTAGTGGAGGTAAAGCTGGAGTAGGTTTGGATCCGATAGGTTGTGTGGTTGAAGTTAATTTCTGGCATTCTGGTGGCCCAGCTGATAGCAGTTGAAACACACACGGAGCGGGTTCTTACAATCTTTTCCCACATGTCCTGGCTTCCCACATTTATAACACGTAGGAGAACCATACCGACATTCTCCCTTGTGATATATCTTAAAGTTTGACCAATTGGATAGGTTTTCTACATCACTTTCTTATCAGAAGACTCGACTTTTTGTTTCTTGAATACAGGTGCAGCTTTTTCAACAGGCTTCCTCTCTTTTTCCTACCTTTCTAATTCCAACTCTTTTGCTCTGGCCGCGTCCATCATGGACTTTACTGTTTGGTGTTTACTGGCATCAATGAACTCTCTTATGCTTGGCTTGAGTACCATCATGTATCTATACATCTTCATCTTTTCATTTGCCACATAATCCGGATAAAATCGGGCTTGTTCTAGGAATTTTTCATTAATCTCTAGAACAGTTTCTGTCATTTGCTTCAACCTGTGAAAATCATCTACAATCCTATCGGTCTCTGATTAAGGAACGAACTGTTCAATAGAAATCTCTTTAAACTCCTCCCATGTCATGGTTTCTGTTCTGGTATAACCCCTCTGTTTTACTTCCATATCCCACCAATCTTTTGCAGCATCACGCATTAGATTGGTAGTGTATCTTACTTTATGTTCAGGTGCACAAGAACAGGTATGAAAAGCACCCTATATTTCTGAGGTCCACCTGTGACTTATGACTGGATCAGTATACCCATAAAACAACAGAGGTTGACATGCTAAGAAGTTCCTGAAAGTGCAGACTTTAGGTGCGTCACGAATAATAAATTGTGGCTGAGGATTGAATCCTTCACCACATGCAGCAAATCTTGTTGCAAATTCTTGTCTAATCATATCACGGTTTTGTTCCTTCATCTCTTCCACTGCTTGGGTGACAATATATGGTATACTTTGCTAAAAAGGTTTGCCAATCTCCTTGGCAACTGTCTCTTGTATTGTAGGTTCAACGATTCCCTGATTAAGATCTGGTGCTCCTTCATTCACAATTGGTTGAATCCGTATAAGGATTTGATCACCAGTAACACTGGTTTCTACTCCTTCTGGTCTATGACTAGGACCACCCTCTTACCTATTTGCATAAGGTATAAGGTACCTTTATCGCACTATCCTCTATAACAAACAGTTACTAGTACATCCAATATATTACTACACATATCATCAGATCCAAAGTATTTCTATACATACTAAGGCATTCTATATATTCCCAGGTATACTACCTTTTACAAGTACCCCTTACCCATTCACAAGATTCCTCATGATTCCATTAAGTTTCAACATGTATCATCTGTTTGTAATAATATGGGACCTTATATTACTCTAAACACACTACACACGTTTGATCTTAACTTTATCACAAAAAGTCCCGATTCACAGGCTTGGGCCATGTATCACCAATAAATTATATCACATAATCAGTACCAATTGTTACTATACTCACCAAGCTGCAAGTCGCAAGCCTCCAGTTTGAAAAAATTTTCAATACCATGGTTCAAGTCTAGACTGTGCATTACACACATCCAGATCCCTCAAACCGTGGCTCTGATACCAAGTTGTAATGCCCCAAATTTATAAAACAATAATTAACTAAAATACTTTTAGAAAGTCCACACATAGTTTGAAAAACATAAGCGGAAGCATATTTACCACAAAACCGAGTTGGTACCAAAAGATACACATATAAGTACAGACTTAGTGTACTGTGAAAGTTTAATATTTACACAAAAGTGCATTAATTGTTTCAAAATAGTTATCTAAAAGGTGGTCAAACAGAAGCTTTGCTCTTGTCTTTGCTTCGTCCTGCAAAAGATTAGAAAATAGTATCTGATAAGCTACAAGAGCTTAGTGAGTATGCCAAACTAAACATCATATAAACACACATATAAGATCATATAAAGACAATACACGTATGTCAAATAATCAATGCTGGCCTCTGGTTCTAGACATAGAGCAGTAACATAGGTCATAATATTGTACCACATCTGAGCCCTATTGCACATAGCAGTATGCTAAACACACATATATATAATACATGTTAGTAATCTGATATGATAACACACATGTTGCAAATATGAAGAGTAATCTAGAAGACTCACCTTATATTTAGTAATGTTATGAAATGATCTACACGTGATAATGATTTAGAGAATAGGTCCACAACTAGTCTCTACATTATAATACCAATTATACATATCAACACATGCTAAAGTTAGATAGTAGAGTAGTGAACAGGGTCTGAGCACGCCCGTACCTATCATAGGCACGCCCGTGCCTACAACTAAAGGCATGGCTGTAATACACTCAGACACGGGCATACCTATGCTGCAATCACGCCCGTACCTTTCTATGGTACACCCGTGCCTATGCCCTAAGCACCGGGGTACCTGATGAACTAGGGTTTGCCACGGGGTGAAAGGCACGCCCGTACCCTTCTTGGGTACGCCCGTGCTTTCCCCCTGGTTTGCAAAGTTCTGATCGACAGAACTTGTTTTCCGGCCAAATCTCCATATATCTCTATCTTAATCGATTAAAAACGTAAAAGGGGTGTTTTCCTACACATATAACAGCTAAATACAATAACTAATCATAAAATTAACATGTATTAATATTTGGATTCACAATTTGACCCATTTGAAGTTGAAGAACATAAAACAATTCAAACAACTCATACCTTAATTGATCAAGGTTGCTATGGTGCTAACTAGATGATGATTTTGCTATTTTTATGGTCTAGAAATCTCAAGAACACAAGTAGTTTCAGCTGTGAACTTGTATGTGTATGAAAGTCTCGAAGTTAATACAAGCCATACATATCTACAAGTATTGCATAATTGCATAAATGGTCCCTGTAGTTAATTAAGTTTTATTTTAACGGTTTTAGCCCCACTAGTTTTATAAACACATTTAATCCCATAAAGGCAATTTGTAATACACATATGACACTTCCTATTTAATTATTAATTAAAAAATTTCGAACCTTGGGTGTTACAGCGTTTCACATCACAACTTAGTTTACGGTTCCACCAATGTGGTGATTTGCGATTTTATTTTCAATTGGTGCTAAGATAGATTTACGATCTCAGGATATATATGGTTTACGATTTCCATTTCACGATCCTTGATTTCCGACTTGTAACACCGTAAATTCTCAAGCCATTTTTTTTAAATACACTGCGGAAGCACTCTCTAGTTTCATTTAATATAAACAATCACAAAGTACAAAGTACTTTTTACAAACCACAACATTCGTTTGTGTTACAAAAGATTTACAAACATGGCTCGTATCTTCTCAAAACATAATATCAGAGCATTGGTCAAATTTCCCTTCCCCCACAAACAAGGCAAAATAGCCAAACCTGCAAAAAGCAATCAACAGAGGGGAATTAGCACAAAGCTAAGTGAATGGAAGCTACAAACAAGCATCCACAATCAACAAGCACAAGCAATCACCATTCGATCAAACAAATAGATCTCAACAGATCCAACAATCATCACAAACCAATCCAACCTCTAGAGGAACGGTGGTTCTGCAGAACCTGTAACCGATGCGGGCCAAAGCAAAGGTTTACCGATAGCTATTTGCTACTTGGTACAGTTAAACCCCTTCTACTGCAACAAATGCATAGAAGATCTAGAACTGTGCAACCAATAGCTGATAGCCCAGCCCAAAACATACGATAGCTGACCCCAACCATGTACGCATATAATTAACCATACGTACAGGTCTCGCCACGTGCACATATAATTAACCATGTACACTGGCCACGCAACAATCCGAACAATCTCAATCAACAAGCAACAATCAAATATCAACGAATAACGGTCAACACAACATATCAACACATATCAAGTAGCACATTCCATACTGGAAACTTAAACTTAAACATTTTATCATAGCATCTTAGACTAAACAGTCTAGCATGGCATCTTAGACTAAACAGTCTATCAAGGCATCTCAGACTAAACAGTCTATCATGTCATTTCAAAATCATAATTATATCTCAAAACATTTAACCATAAGCGTTACCACCAACCCCACTCGTGAGTACACTTCCACTCACCTCAGTCCACGTTCCCATCTGCTCAGTTGTCTTTGCAAATCCTGAGAACACAACAAACCAAAGTCAATTTCTGATAAATATATATCCATAATATATATTTATATCTCTATATAACTTGTAAACAACATACAATAATCATATAAACAATAACCCATCACATCCCACACAAATACAAGGCAAAACAAACAAGTCTCCTAAAAAAAACCTGTCGCGCCGCGACCAGCCCATGTGTCGCGCCGCGACGCATGCGGATTTGGGTATCGGATTTCCGGAATCGGATTTCGGGTTGCGGATTTCAGGGTTCCAGATTTGCATTTGTCGGATTTCCAAAAGACCCAGATTTCATGGTGTCGCGCCGTGACGCGTTGGGTTGCAGTTTCTTCTTCGTTTGAACTGTCGGATTTCCAGCCAACTTCACATATATATTTCATTTCCAACATCCATTTTCTTAATTCAAAACACTTCCAATTCATAGGAAACTTCAATAACACAACAACAAACATATATAACTCATCAAATCTTATTAAAACTCATTGTTCACCAAAACCCACATCTCAAGTTTTGAGCTTTAAGCTCCAACAATGGTAGTTCTTCATTTAAACATGTATTTCAGCATATGAACACTTCAAAACAATTTGTAGCATCATATAAACACATACTAACCTTCAGTTTGATTTATGAATCACAAATCCTCTACTTTGAATTTCCAAGTTTCTTGTTTTCTAGCTTTCTTCAACAGAAGGTTTTGACACACAAACACACACTTCACATTTACTATGTGCAGATAAAATGAGACCCACGTACACATATCTCATTTATTCCAAGCAGGAGGTGTCTAATTTCATTTCCTATTCTTTTCACATGCATGCATACATACATACTTACTTTCATACATATATACCTACATAAACTTTTCTTTCTTTTAATTCTATTAACTCCAGTAACACAAACATATATATTCATAAATATATACTTTCAATTCAATCAAATATTTATTCAATTAATCACATAATCGACTTACGTAAATTAAATACGAAATCACTTGCCGCTAGCCCGCTAATCAACTAGTCCGGGTTTGCGGATGTTACACGATTCAATTAAACTTATCAATTCTCACTAGGGTTCTAATTTACAATTTAAGCTACAGGTCGTATCATAATTATGATTTACGATCCACAACTATGTCCCTTTTTTTATTCTAACCATCATTGTAATTTACATTTCCCTATAAGTATGATTTTCCAGTTGAAAGGTTACGATTTGCGATTGAGGAACAACACGAGGAGGCTCAACTCAATTTATGATTCGGTCTAGCCACAAGATATACGATTCAAAGCAACTACCAGTTTAAAATTTACGATTCATATACATCAACAACATTTGCGATTACGTAAGTACAGTCACGAATCCAATTCTGGGGATTCCTACGTTTAGTCCACCATTTACAAGATGAAAATGAAATTCTTTGCATCTAAACTTACCTTTATTTGAGAGAATTCATATTCCTTCTCGCCCCCTAAGGAATTCAAATTCCTTTTAACCACCACACCTCTTATTCATATGTCATCATCTCCTTCTCATCAATAGTGTTAAGGTTAATTGGGTTTAAAAAACAAACTTCATCGGAAACTCGAACCTATTAAGCTTCAGGTTCAGGTTAATTGGATTTTTGGTTTATATGGTCTAGTTACAAGCAGGTTATTAAGATCGGGATCTTACGTAAGATCGTTTTCGTCTTTGTAAGATCGATCATAAGATCGAGACCGGGATCTTAAGATCCTACCACAAGTCACTAAAGTTTTTTTAGTTTTTTATATGCTATAAAACCAATTATATAATATTTTTAATTACAACAGAATGATACATCAATTTTTAAAATAACATACATCATATCGTCTAAATTTTAAATATTAAGTGTATAGATAACAACTCACTACAATTCATTGGTTTGCATATCATAATAACATTTAATATGTGACTCTTAAACACAATCAATAAATCTAGAGCATATTGTGCACTGCATTAATTCTTTACTTCATAAAAAATCTTATTCATATGAACATCTATCTCTTATAAGAAAGAAAAATGAAAAATGTGACGTGTATAAAGTAGAAAATTGTAAGCAATTTTTTTTAGCACAAGGTTGACCACTTAAAAAAAATTTAAAAAAAATCATAGTAGTAATCAAAAAATGTAAAATAATAGTAATAATTAAAAATGTAAAAAAAAGTGGGATCGTAAGATCGTATACCTATTTACGATCCTAAGTACGATCCGGCGTGTTTTTGGTAAGTGGGATCATAGGATTGTACGATCCTACGATCAAGATCGCGATTTTGATAACTATGGTTACAACTGAAGCTGAATAATCTGCCAGAGCTGAATAATCTACCAGTCTCGATTCAAGTTCGGGTTAATCAGTTAAAGTTATGTGGGTCACCATTTATATAATTATATTAGTCAGTCCGGGTGACGCATAAAAAAAGTATTCGGTTTGGTTCAAATCAAAACCCTAACCTTATTGTAAGGATGGACATAAGAACATAAGGACCATTCCGAACAATGTCCAACATTTAAATATCTAAAGTGGATAGAAAGAGAAGGGTACATTTCCATATTTGAAAATTTTTCAGCATCAAATATGGGACACCTTGTGAGTGAACCAGTGTTTGACATGTTTGCTGAAGTAGATGATGAGGCCATTTGGTGAGGGGTAGAAGCAGTTGTAGAGTAAGCAAAGTAGATCAAGATATTGATTATCTAATATGCACACGCTAATACCTTTTTAAAATTAACTGCACACTCTAATACTTTTAATACAATTCTTATTGACATGAATACAGAATTACATGCATAAGGAAGCGGAAATCCAAATATAATAAAATGTGATAGCTAAAATGTCTAACATATAGACAAGATTCTCTAAAACAACTAATGTTTAAGAGGTCCAACAAATGGACGAGTTTTTCTACACTTTTTGCTAACTCTAAAAAATTGCTCTTGCTAAAAAGCTTGAAGCTTGTTCTTCGAGAGAGATTTTCACTTTTGTGTAGTTCTGCTGTATTTTGCATGTTGAATATGCATATCTATTTATAGAAGTCTTGGTGGCAAGTTGGAAGTTAGGGAACAAGGGTGTAAGGAGAATAATATTAATTATACGAGCGAGTTGGTGAAAATTAATATTATTATATTTTAGTAAATAAAATAACCTTACTTTTTGCGTGAGAGATCACCCAGTTGCTAATATAGTAATATTGTCTTTTATACCTCCGCACTTCGAAAAAACTAAACTTCTCTTTTTATGATAGTTCTTTAATTGACAACCATGCTCCTTCTGATTTGACTTTTACCAAATATGTAGTTGTCAGTCATACTTGAGTAAATGAGCAAATCTTTAAGATCTTCTCTTCAAGAGCAATTTTAATTCTTTCAGGAGTAAAGTTCTATTTTCTTTTTGAAAGTATAAACAGTGTCTATACTTTTACATATAAAAGATTTAAGGAATAATAGAACAACACGTGTTTAGCCTTTGACTTAAAACAAATTACATGATAAATCAGAGTATGCTACTAAAAATCACTTAGAACATATATCATGACTTCAGCTAAACAAGGCGTATTAAACTGACACGATAGATTTTCTCAGTATAGAACCTTTAAACGTTCAGTTGATCGTTTGAACGAATGAACTGAAGATGAAGATCGATTTTGGAAAGTTCAGACGATAAAGGTCGATCATAGATAGTTTAGACGATAAAGGTCGATCATGGATAGTTTAGATGATAAAGGTCAATCATGGACAATTCAGACGATAAATGTCGATCATGGACAGTTCAGACAATAAAGGTCGAACATGGAATTTTCAGATGAGAAAGATCGATTATGGAAAGTTCATATGATCATCCCGTTTAACTAAAAAGAGTGTAAATCTTATCGACCCAGTCTTTTATCATATCTCTGACGATACTTTAAAACTTGAAACTTTTAAGTCATAAATCAAACAACACATGTTTAAATTCATTCTCAGTCTTTACTGAAAATCTGGTTCTGTCAACATCAAATCCTACGCATTTTGATAGACGGACTTGATTATTGGGTTGAAATGAGTATCTCCCCAACAAACAACAATGGATAAGCACAAAGCTTAGTGAGCTAACATCACACTTACACTTTATAGTGGATAGCACACACCACAACTTGTTCACATACTGCAGCTGGGCCCCGCCCTTGTTGCCGCATCTCGGGTCCCACCCTTTAATGCCTAAAATCGGGCCCCACTCGTTATGAAACATCACAAGTCCCACCTTCGTCTCCTGCCAACTAGCCACACATGCTCGGTAAAGTCCACACAATTCATAGATCAGTAGTAGTTAATACATAAACAAGTTAGCCATCACAGCTCACATATAAACTCATACACATCACTTTCACATATGCTGCGAGTACATATATCAATATAATGAATAAGTTAATGTAGACTCACCTAATCTTGCAGTTCTAGGTCAAACAACAGCTACTTGTGGGTATCTGAAGTTACACGGTTACCAGCAGACACCTACAATTAATATTTCTACATAATTAGGCACTTAACAAAGTCTTTGATTTATTTACAATTTAGATTCATGCTTACGTTTTGAGATTACTAATTAACGATTACGATTTGCAATTGTCCTCAAGGCTTCATTTACGATTCAAGCATGTTCGACTCATGATTTGCGATTCACATCACAACTTAGTTTACGATTCCACCATTGTGGTGGTTTGCGATTTTGTTTTCAATTGGTGCTAAGATAGGTTTACAATCTTAGTATATATATGGTTTACGATTTCCATTTCACGGTCCTTGATTTCCGATTCAATTAAACTTTTTGATTCTCACTAGGGTTCTGATTTACGATTTAAGCTGCAGATCGTATCATAATTATGATTTATGATCCACAACTATGTCCCGTTTTATGATTCTAACCATCATTGTAATTTACGTTTCCCTACAAATATGATTTTCCGGTTGAAAGCTTACGATTTGCGATTGAGGAACAACACGAAGAGGCTTGACTCAATTTATGATTCGGTCTAGCCACAAGGTTTACGATTCAAAGTAGCTACCAGTTTGCAATTTATGATTCATATACATCAACAACATTTGCGATTACGTAAGTCCTGTCAAGAATCCAATTATGGGGATTCGTACGTTTGGTTCACCATTTACAAGATGGAAATGAAATTCTTTGCATCTAAACTTTTCTTCCTTTGAGAGAATTCAGATTTCTTCCCACCTCCTAAGGAATTCAAATTCCTTTTACCCACCATACCTCTTCTTCATATGTTCATCATCTCCAACATGAACAACCTGAAACCTGAACAACACCTTAGGTGGTTGTGGTGATGGAGTTAAATTCAAATTTCAATTCCTAATTACACAAACAAACACAATGGGCAAGAAATAAAATTCAAATTTCGAATTCCAATTTTTTTACAAATTCAAATTCCATTAAAAAATATTATGTGAACCAAACGTCCACTAAAAGTGTTTCCCACCTGAGTCGAAACCCGAATTTTTATCATATCTACATAATTATATATATTCATAGGAGAATGATAACCAAATTATAGACTTATTATTATTATTTGATTATATATAATAAATATAAATTAAATAATCAAATAGAATTTAATCCCCTTTTTAACAGGCCCTATTCCTGCTTTTAGCAGGCCCCCATCGGCCCATGGCCCAATAGAAACTTCAGCCTACAAATTCTTTTGTTATATGACGATAAACAGAAACATATTACAACAGCCAGCGAACAAAAGAGACGAGTAAAACCCGATCAAGACTGCAACCTGCAAGGACCGCAACCCACCACCACCACCAGGCCACCGCCGTCGACGTCTCCGTCGCCCTCAACTCTCTGTCCGCCGCTTAGCCGCTCAACTACCTACTTACTCTCACGACCTAATTTGAGGTAAATATCTTAACCCTAAAACCTAATTTGGTTAGAATTATATAAAGCATACGATTATAGTTTGATGACTTATGAATCTGGTTAGAGTGTTTATTGGTTGAGAAATTGAGATAGGTTGAAACTCGAAAACTTGATATTCTAGTTTGATGATATGAATTTCAGTTGGGTGAAATTAAGGCATAGTATGAAATTGCAAACCTAAATTATGTTTAATGTTGTAGTAGTTGTTAGTTAGATATCTGGGATTGTTATTTGCATATTATGAAATTATAAGCCTAAATTTGGTTCCATTTCTCATTTGGTTTGGTCTTTGCTTTGATATAAAGGATTCCTTGCACGTAGTAAAATAATAAAATGGACCTATGTAATTATAAAGAAAATTTATACCAGGTGAGAATGGTCAATAATAGGTTTACAGCTCAAGACCCTGTTTGGCTGTTTGACATGTATAATAATATAATTGTTTAAATCTGCTATTCAACAAGTCTTACTGATTGGTGCCCCCATCACTATGATTTCCTGGATCAGCCACTGGTTTTTATGCATTGCAGCTTGTTATGTAATGTGTACTTTATGCTTTGTTTGATATAGTTTTATATATGTAGGCTTGAGATCCGATATTATCCTTAATACAATTATTTGAAGATTATGCAGTGATTTACAGTCAAAGAGATGACCGGAGAAAGAGCAGTGCATCCAGATTGCAGAAATTCGTCAAACCCATACCATGAATGTAGTGAATATTGTTTCAAAATTATTGCCGAGGCCAAGAAATTGGCTTCTCAAAATGAACCAGGTTAGCTTAAATGTACACATTTTGTTAACATACAGTTAGATTTGAGTGATGATTGCATGATTAATTGGGGCAAAATGAATTTGGTGTACAAAGTAAATGCTAATGAGTATTCATGTTAAGAGGAACAAAACATGGGATTTGGAGTTGGATTTTCAACAGTTATATCAACATTGCTGTTCTTTTTTTCCCTTTGTGAAACATTCACTGATAAATCATATACGATAACTATATGCTCTTTTTGGTTTCAGTTGTTTTTAACATTTCTTGACTAATTGTTATAATCTCAGCTGACTTGAAAGCCAATACTAAAAGTTTTAAACCGACTTCCGTGCTGACATCTGTTGAAACCGAGCTTCCTGATAATGAGAAAAGTGATCCCGATGATCATCCAAGTGGCGATGAAACCAATGCATCTGAGGATCAACCTGAAGTAGACTTCACTAAGCTTACAGGAAAACAAAAGAAATTATTCGAGCTGAGGCTGAAGATGGTATGTATATACGATATAAATCTTATTTTTTTTCTTTTAAGGTTTAGGAAATGATTCAAGTTAACATCATGATTCTTCGTATGTAGAACGAGGCACGGAAAGCCAATCAAACAGCCATGGTGGCTGAAAAGAAAAGAATGGAAGCTCCACAAGAATCAAGAGGAATTTCAAAACAGAAATGGATTGAGGAGAGGAAAAAAAAGATTGGAAAACTGCTTGATGCAAATGGATTAGATATGACAAAAGCATACATGATAGATACACAGCAGATGGCAGAAACAAAGTACAAAAAATGGGAGAAAAAACCTGCTCCAGATGGTTGGGATGGTATCTCCTTTTTACTCCCTACTTTATATTATTATATCAAACAAATAAAACAATCCCACTTCCCATTTAATAGTATTTCACAATTTTTTGAGTAAAAAATTACCTTTCTGTTCATTATCATTATTACAGGGTGAATGTTCTTGTATTGATTTGAGTCAATTATGTGTTCCTTTTAAGTTACTTGTTCTTTATCAAACATGGTGATCATACATTCTATCTCTTTAAGATCTTTGAATAATTTGTAGATGAATATATGTGTTTTCGGATTCATTTATCTGTTATTGATGTTTAAGGAATAATAACTTTTGACCACATAAACTTAATATAAAAACTTGTTTTCATTTTATAATGGGATAAATCATGCACCTTGATTTGTTTCATTTGTTTTATTTGAACTTTTGACCCTTAATGTTTTTTCATATATAAATATCAAATTTATTTTATGTTTATTTTTTAACAGTGTTTAATCAGAAAACCTTGTATGATGCATACAAGAAAAGGACCAAGAACATGGATGTTGACCTAGAAGAATATAATAAAATGAAGGAAGCAGATCCAGAATTCTACAGGGAAGCTTCAAGTCTGCAATATGGAAAGGTAATACTTTTTCCTCTCTTTTTTTGTTGTTTATTTTTTATTTTAAAAAGTCATAATAAATGAATTTGTTGTTGTATAATTGGTTTGGACAGGCACCCAAAGTTTCAGAGGATAAGGTAGAAAGGATGGTGAAGGAGCTGAAGGATAGAGACGAGAAGCGGAACACATTTAGTAGGAGAAGAAGATTTCATGAAGAGAAAGATATCGACTCCATCAATGATCGTAACGAGCATTTCAATAAGAAGATTGAACGAGCTTTCGGGAGATACACCCTCGAGATTAAGAATAATCTTGAAAGGGGAACTGCTTTGCCTGACTGATTAAGAACATACTACTGTTCTTGTGTAACAAACAGTTTGATGTTTGTTTTGTGATAATCTTTTTCCTGCTTTTCTGAAACGCCAAGCCTAAACAAGTTTTATGTTTGTTTTTCGAGTAATTAAGTGACTTGTATATTTTTCCATCTTTTCGGACTACCGATCGAATGTAGGATCATTTGGGTTACTAATCAGATTATTAAGAATTTCAGATGTAGCTTGGTCTGATATTTACACGACTTAGTAACGGTTTAGGTTATTGAATAGCATCTTACTTTATAAAAAACTTTCGATGTAGATAATAGGTAACCAATATTGTGAGGCTTGTTGAAGGACTTGTTTGATTTTTTACAATAAGTACTTGTTTATATGAATGGTTGTTGGCGGGTAGATATTCCAAAATCAGATTTTTTGAATAAGATCAGATAGAAGTAGTGTGAAGATCTTATACTCATTTGAATAAGTGATAAAATATACCTTATTTTGAAAGAAACCCTAGGTAGACATGGTGCTCTTCTACACCTTCCCACCTTCACATTGACTCCACCTTGGACGATTCCACCTTTGACGGAGATCCTCTTCCGGTCATTAGACAGTAGGGGTGAGCATGCCATCCGATAGACTGAAAAAACGGACGAACTTGACCGAACCAGACCGAGACCGGTCCGGACTGGGACTGATCGATCCGGTCTTCGGTCCTTGTGTTTTATAAATTTCGGGTTTCGGTCCGGTCCGGTTCGGGCCGGTCCGGTTTTGTTTAATATAATGTATAAAACAACCAATAGACCGAAAAACCGACTAACCGGACCTGACTGGACCGAGATCAGGACTGGTTGGTCTGGTCTTCAGTCCTAGTTTTTTATAGATTTCGGGTTTCAGTCCGGTCTGGTTCGGTTTTTGAACCGATCTCATCCCTATTAGATGGAGATCCTCTTCCAGCCATAGCCACAGGTATCACCGGAGAAACCCACCTTTATAAAAAAATCCCCGATTCTTAACACACAATTCATATACTAAAATATAAGGGGGTTCAAATAAAGAATTGATACTAAAAACTAGAAATTTTGTATATATCTTTGAAAATAATTTGAAATTTGAAATTTGAATGGAAACATGTGAACCTTAGGTGGCGTTTGGTTCACAGATTGTTTTCAGAGGGAATTGGAATGTAGGTAGGAATTGGAATTTGAGGGATTTGGATTTGGAATCTAAATCCTTGTTCATTGTGTTTTGTTACCTGAACAAAAGGAATTGGAATTCATCCATAACCACTGCCACCATCAAATTGGAAGCTCACCACCGCCACCATCGAAGCTCACCACCGCCACCATCGAATCGAATCGAAGCCCCATCGTCGAATGGAAGCCACATCATCGCCACTGTTGAATCGAAGCCCCATCGTCGAATCAAAGCCACATCGTCGCCCCAAGTCGGAGCCGCCGTCGTCAGAATGACAGAATCGAAGCAAGCAAGTCGAAGTCGCCGTCGAAATTGAAGCCCCGTCAGAATCGAAGGTTGCAGGTCGAAGTTCGTGCTCGCCGATTGAAGTTCGCCGGTTGACGTTCGCTATTTCCACGAAGGAATTTGAATTCCATAGCAAAATGGAAGGAATTTGAATTCCTTTGTACAAGGGAAAGTTTTCCATCTTCAAATTCCATTTCCATACCTCAAATGTGAACCAAACATAGGAATGTCTAGGAATTAGATTTCAATTTCAGGGAATCCCCAAGAATTCCCTCCAACCAAACACTCCCTTAGAGTTATAAGATAACTCCACTCCTACGTTAAGTCTTAGGTACCTTCATTTTCATATCAACTCTACATCCTCTTATTTGTCATACACAATAATCATGTATGAAGTATCATAATCCATACAATATGGTGTCTTTGTCCTCACTTTCTTAATCTAAAAGTGATATTTTGTTGCAACTTTATCATACTGTCTTAAAGTTTTTGGTTATCATTTTATATTTGATAAATATATACACTCTTTAAACCTAAATTTAATATGGTGTCTCACTTTGTTATATAATTTTTTTTAAAGATAAATATATACACTCTTTAAACCTAAATTTAATTATACATCATTTTATTTATTACGAGATTAATATTCACAACCTGTTAGACACTAAAAACACCAGATATTGATGAGCTACAAGCTATTTGCTATATAAACCTTTGTTAACATATTAAGTTTTATATTACTGGGGTCATTTATATTAGTTTAACACTTAAACACCCTTTTATATTTACTTTATTTTTTAAAAATTTACTAGTTTCTAATTAACCATTCTAAATAAATAAATAAATAACACGAACGTTGTATTCAATATTCGACTCATTTTAAAGTTCTCATTAAGATTGTAAGTAATCAGTGTTCTAATAGAGCTGCATTGCGTCGTTAAAACATAGGTGCGGTTCCATCGTTAAGAAACAACCCTAGGCGTAAGTGTTAGGTGTGACATACGCCAAGGCTTGCCAAGACGCATCTTTACTGGCGTGTAGAAAATTATTATTTTAAGAAAATTTAAACTTTTTTTGTATCAGATTTGCAATCGTATATATTGAACTTCTATAAATTTGTAATTTGTAGTTTGTAGATGTTACTTTGCTCCCCATTTATACAACTATATGCAATTTGTATATAAATAATTATAACTTGCATACATAATTATAAGATATATACAAAATTGCCGCATTAAATTAGTCCTAAGGCTTGAAGCTTAGACTTTAATGTCACGCATTACGTTATTTAAAATTATAGATATAATATAGGTTGGGTGATTGGTATTTAATATTTTTATCTGTTCTTCCTCCCTTCTTATTGAGATTGTTATTAAAGAACATCTATGAAAATGGAAAGTGAGAGACCATAAAAAATCTGTGCTAAGATTAGTATTATACCCTCTTTGATGTGAAATTCCATCTTTTAACATAAATAAAAAACCAATTTAATTAAATCTACTAGCTAAACGACCTGTATATCAATACGGGGATGTTCTAAGTCAAATCTAAACTTACATAGTTGTAAGAAGTACTAACACGTATAGTAAAAATAATTAGAAAACATAGATAGGAATGAGTAAACATAAGAGAATTTTGAAATTCATATATAAGATTATTATTAGATTTTCTGTAGAATATCTTTATAAACCACATTCATGGTTTTATTAGTAGGGTTGCCTTCATCATCGCATATTAAAACTTTTAAAACCCTCTTTACTCTTTACTCAAGAAACGGCCACATATAACTGTCCGTGAGTAAAAACGGGTCGTCTCAGGAACAATGATGATGATGATGATGATGATGATAATAATAATAATAATAATAATAATAACAACAACAACATCAGGCTTAGATGTCCATATAATACACGGATAATTATAATGATTTATTTTAAAATATATGCTTTTATATAATCATAAACCAATAAAAAGTTGATATAATCATAAGATGACCTTTTGTAAAATAAGAACGCCTAATATATAAAGAGCAAAAGTTCAAACGAGAACTGTTTTTCATACGAGAACCGCGAGAACCAATCTTAGCCGTCCAATTCCCCCTCCTTCAATCGGATTGCCTACCCATGAATTCCTTGCATGCACCCTGCCACACTCAATCTTCCCACATTCTTCATCCATTAATTCAATTATCCAAAATGAATGGCCAAGATTGGTTCTCGCAGTTCTCGTACGAAAAACAGTTCTTGTTTGAACCCTTCCCATATATAAAATTATGAACATTCATTATAACTTGTAAATAATACTAAGAAATCCAAAAAAAGAAACATTGATACATGATGCAAGCACACAGATATATCCTAAATGGCGTTGAGATCTCAACTAAATGTTGTAGTCTTTTTGTTCTTCAATAGCATCCAATAAATTGTGAAATGGGATTGTTGATTTTCTTATTACATGTTGATTGCTCTGCAACTTAAATATATATTAGCACAAAGTGCACTCCATTTTTTTTTGTTGAAATATGCCCCTTTATATATTTGTAAAAGATGCGAACATTGAATACAAACACATACCACATTTTCTCCATATAAAAATGCATGAAATCCAGTTGTACATGAAAACTGCTAGGGTGACCTAGTCATGTTGCCAGTACCCAAATTACACGCATGAATTTAGCCGTGACCTGTAAAACACATTACTCACACTCATCAACAACTATAATATTCACATTCTACACACGTGTGTTTAGCCTTCTACTTGAATCCACAACTCTGCTTATACTTAAGAAAGCAATATAAAAACAAACTTAGTAAATTTAGAAGAAAATTGATACATCCTCCTACTTTTTCTTCATACTTCATCCTTCTACTCACCACAAGATGACACGTGGAGTCTATTAATTCTCTTTCCTCACCTTATCCATTGATTTTAACACTTGTGTTGATCTTGTGAGTAGTAGGATAAGTAGGAGGATATATGATCTCTCAATTTAGAAATAAGGAATCTAACTGCGTCATCCAAAAACTATATAGTGCAAAAGACATAAGAAATGGTTCATGTAAATTTAGAAATAAGGAAGCTAACTGCATCATTCAAAAATTAATTTAAGTGTGCAAAAGACATAAGAAATGGTTCATTGTAACTGCATCCTCTAAGACACATTCCCACAAGTCATCTTTATCATACATCTCTTAGCCTTACAACCACAATCCCCATTAATATGGAATCTATTCCCTCATATTTAACTTTAATCATTAGTTAATGGTAAAGATCCACATGTTCTATAACTTTCAACTTAACTGTTTGAGTAAATTACACCAATCGTCTCTGTGGTATGTCACTTACTGCACCAATCGTTCCTGAACTTCATTTATTACACCAATAGTCCTTACTATTTGTATTTCGTTGCACAGATAGTCCTTGGCCCATATACAAAGACTTAAATGCCCTATTCTTTTCCTAGAAAAAGACTATTATACCCTTATTTCATTTTTATTTATTTACTTAATTAATAATCATCATCATTATTATTATTATTATTATATATTAATTAAACATACACCCTCCCTCACAATCTCTCTCGGTCTCTCTCTTTCTCTCCTAACTCACCACCATCACCACCGGCTACCCTCACCGGCAACTCTCACCGGCGACTCTCACCTCCTCCTCACCGGAGAAGACAACCGCACCTATCCTTTGAAGAATGATCACCACTGTAAGCTAGTCTCTCCCTCGCCAGAGAAGACCCGCCACTGCCGCCAACCACCTCCCTCTCTCTCCTTAATCTCTTTCTCGATCATCACCATCGTCGGCCATGGCATCATCACGACATCACCGCCTCTGTCCTTTAAGGTGATTTTCAAATTTGCATAAAAATCAATTTTTTGTTCTTGATTAGGGTTTGTTCATATGATTTTCAGATCTGTGTAGAAATCAATTTCTTGTTCGTGATTAGGGTTTGTTTAGTTGATCTTCAGATCTGTGTAGAAATTGATTTCTTGTTCTTGATTAGGGTTTTTCAGGTGATTTTGAGATAAACATGTGATTAGCGTTTGTTCTTGTTCTCGATTGGGGCTCAATTGGTTTTTTATACGGTGATGTGTGTGTGTATTAGCTACAGAGATGGTATGTGTGTGTTACAGATATGGTGTGTTATACGATGAGGTGGCATGTGACTGTGGAGATGGTGGTGACCTTACGGTGGTGGTGCCAAGGTTTGGTGGTGAAGGGGATCGATGGGGAAGGGGAGGGGGAGGGGGCTGGGTGTTATTTTATTTTTTATTTTTATAATATCTAATTAATGAATATGGAATAAAATGTAAAAGAAAAGTATAAATTAATAAAAGAAGTGTATTATGGTCTTTTTAGGTGACAAAGGACTATCTGTGCAACGAAATACAAATAGTAAGAACTATTGGTGTAATAAATGAAGTTCAGGGACGATTCGTGCAGTAAGTGACATACCACAGGGACGATTGGTGTAATTTACTCCAACTGTTTACTAAAAACTTGTTAAATTTAAGGATCGTTGTTTTATTCTCTTCAAAATAACCGGCACTGAAACTTGATGTTTAAAGAGATCAAAAGACTTGTGTCCAAACATTAAGAGACAAAACAAAAAACTCCTATTTTATACCAAAAAGAGACCAATAAAAATCACGTATAATACCAGCACAAGGATGGATGCAATTGACAAAATACTATCAGAATATTCATTAAGAATAACATAATTAAGATTGAGTGGCGCTTGGATAAGCACCAAGCTTACCTCTTATCACACAAATTCCATCTTCTCATAAAAAGTGATCAATAAACAGATGAAAATCAAATTTAGGTTGATGATCACACAAAATACACAATCTATTCACAAAGAAGTAATTAATTAAGAATCCAAGTAAAAAAAAAGTTCATACAACAAAGTGTTACTAAATTGAGCATGACTGTTATCAAGATGACGTCAATTAAATATTTGAACTTTTGCAAAATACACAATCTATTCGTAAAAAGTAATCAATTAAGAATCCATGTAAGAAAAGTTCATACAACGAAGTCTTACTAATTGGTTAATAGCCTCATTTTTTAGTTGAAATCTCTTAATTTTTATGTATAATACTTAGCCCTTTATATATGACCTTAACAAAAGGTACATTAGCTCATTTTCAAAATATGTGATAATCATCTTACATAATTAGAAACATTAAACACAGATGATGTATCATGAAGAAGAATAACACATCAAAAACTGACAAGAATTACAAACTAATCAATGAACCAATTACCTAAACATAACCAACACCTAAAACTCAAGTTTATATAAACTAATGCACACCATACTTGAAACATAGAAAACCCCTAAAATCCTTACCATTTAACAGTAAATTATGAAAATATCACATCATCAGCTTACATAATTAGAAACATTAGGCACAATTGATGAATCATGAAGTAGAACAACACATCAAAAATCCACAAGAACAACAAAATAATCATTGAACAAAATACCTAAACATAACCAACACCTACAAACTTAATTTTATAAACTAACGCACATAATAGTTCAAACATAGAAAAACCCTAAAATACTTCCCATTTAACAATAGCCGAACCAACACATCAAACTTGAAACTTAGAAAATCCCAATAATCGAGTATTCAATAAAGAAGAAAACCTAAGATTTCTTGTAGAGTTATACTTGAAACATATAAAAACCCTAAGTTGTTCCAAAAAGGGAGTAACGCCCCAAATTATAAAACCGACCTTTTTGGAAAAAGATACACATAGTAATTTACATTCAAAAAGTTTTACATAAAGCGGAAGCGTAACTGTTTCAAAAGTATTTATCCAAAATTACACATATGTGATAGTGCTACGAGTTTATCACAAAAACTTGTTCTGTACAATCAGGCATTCATTTTTCTTTATCAAATCAGTCAAACCGGAGCTTTGCCCTTGCCTTGATTGTACCCTGCAAAATACATAAAATAATATCTGATAAGCTGCGAGAGCTTAGTGAGTAAATTAGACGGCAAGTCATATATACACATGAATATAATCACATTCTGAATATAGCCAACCACTGGTTCTAGACCTAGGGTAGCAATCTGAGCCACAATACTGCGCTAATTCTGAGCCACTACTGCACAAAGCAGCATGCTTTATAACATATAAACAAATGCATATAAGTATTCCTTGTAATAACATCATTATGAGCATATGAAACATAGTCTAGAAGACTCACCTTGTAATAACAAAAGTAATTAACGTAAGATAAGGCCTTCAGGAGTCCTCACACGATCCTACACATATAATATAACAATATGATGTCAAAATCACACCTTTTTGATCTGAACTGATAGCTACACGGTCCGTGTAACCCTACACGGGCCATGTACCTTATAATCTTCTCATCCGACCTTCGGATGACGCGACAGTCGGATCAAACAACACTACACGGGCGTGTACTCTATACACGGGCCGTGTACTCCATATACTACACGGTCATGTATTTCAAACATGGTCCATAATCGCCATACTTTTCATCCGAAACTTATACACGGGCCGTGTTCTGTTCATGCGACTTACAGTTCAGCTTCTGCACAGACGCTGTTTTCCGGCCAAATCTCCCAAAAACTCATTCAAACAGTTTATAAACATATTTTAGATGGTTTCTAACATCCTTAACCATTCTAAATACTTAAAACTCATATAAAACATACTTTGATTCATTATTCAACCTTTTGATTCATAAAACCCATATAAAGCTTGAAACTTTATCAACCAAACATACCTTGAGTAATAAGAGGTTGAAGATGATGATTATGATGACTTAATCTCTGCTCCTTTTGATCAAAAATTCTAGAAAACTAACTTTCACTTTTGAGGTTGAGAGAAACGTATATCACTGTGAACTTGAAATGTCGTAATTGACTACCAAAATCAAATTCATGTATATATATACACACATATTTCATATATTGTCAACATTAGTCCTTCTAGTTACATTCATATTTCAAATAGTACTCTTACTTTTAATATATTTATTTTCTAGGTGTTACAACTCTTCCCCACTTGAAAAGATTTTGTCCTCGAAATCATTTGTCGAAGAGTTCTGGATAATTCTTCTTCATATCTTGTTCAGGCTCCCACGTGAAGTCTGATCCTTTCCTGTGCTTCCATTGAACTTTAACTAGTTCAATCTGTTTATTGCGTAAAGTCTTAACTTTTCTTTCTAATATTGCCATAGGCTGTTCCACATAGTTAAGTTTTTCATCAATACTAACATCTTCCAGTAAAAATGCAGATTCATCTGCCAGACATTTTCTGAGATGAGACACATGGAAGGTGTTATGAATCTGGGATAACTCTTCTTGTAATTCTAATCGATAAGCAACCTTTCCCACACGTGAGATGATTTTGAATGGCCCAATAAATCTTGGACCAAGTTTTCCTCTCTTCCTGAATCTAATCATGCCCTTCCATGGTGACACCTTTAACAATACATAATCCCCCACCTGTAACTCGAGTGGTGACCTGCGTTTATCTGCATAGCTTTTCTGTCTACTCTGGGCAGTTAGCAATCTATCTCTTATCTGCTGAATCTTTTCTGTTGTTTGTTGCACTACCTTTGTACTACTCAGTTCTTTTTCACCTACCTCACCCCAACAAATTGGAGTTCGGCATTTTCTTCCATACAACATTTCATACGG
Organism: Dittrichia graveolens; assembly: GCA_038502395.1. NCBI lineage: Eukaryota > Viridiplantae > Streptophyta > Magnoliopsida > Asterales > Asteraceae > Dittrichia > Dittrichia graveolens. The sequence continues at coordinate 32,022,590 of JARJIL010000009.1, forward strand.
TGGCATCCCAATACTGGAATGATAACTATTGTTGTATGAGAACTCTGCCAAGGGAAGATACAAATCCTAGCTTCCACCAAAATCGATAACACATGCACGAAGCATATCTTCTAGCGTCTGAATAGTTCTTTCACTCTGACCATCGGTCTGAGGGTGGTAAGCTGTACTAAGATGAAGCTTAGTTCCCAATTCTTCATGAAATTTATTCCAAAACCTGGAAGTGAATCTGGTATCCCTGTCTGATACAATAGAGACTGGCACGCCATGACGAGACACAATCTCTTTCATATAAATATCTACTAATCGTTCCGAGGAATAATTTTCTTTAATAAGAATAAAATGTGCACTTTTTGTCAACCTGTCTACAATTACCTAAATAGCATCATAACTTCGTGGGGTCTTGGGTAATTTGGTAATCAAGTCCATCGTTATATTTTCCCACTTCCAAATTGGTATTTCCAATGGTTGTAACTTACCATGGGGTTTCTGATGTTCAGCTTTTACTTGCAAGCATGTAAGGCATTTCTCCACATATCGAGCGACATCACGTTTCATATCCGGCCACCAGTAATCCATTTTCAAATCTTTATACATCTTGGTAGCACCCGGATGAATAGAAAATCTTGATTTATGAGCTTCACTCAAGAGTGTCTGCCGTGTCTCCCCATAACTTGGCACCCATATACGTCCATATCTAGTCAGAATATCACGACTATCTTTAAAAAGATTAATTACTTGGCCCTTGATACGTTCTTTGTTATGATTTTCACTTTTAACTGCTTCTATCTGAGTTGTTCTTATCACATCAATCAAAGGCGTTGCAATTGTCATATTTAAGGATTGATTCTTTATAAGTACTGTTCTTGACTTTCTGCTCAAGGCATCGGCTACCACATTAGCCTTGCCAGGATGATATAATATTTCACAATCATAATCTCTTAACAGTTCCAGCCATCGTCTCTGCCTCATATTGAGATCCTTCTGATCCATAAAATATTTCAAACTTTGGTGATCAGTATAAATCGTAAACCTTACACCGTACAAATAGTGTCTCCATATTTTAAGTGCAAATACCACTGCTGCCAGTTCTAAATCATGAGTCGGGTAATTAATTTCATGTGGTTTCAATTGTCTGGAAGCATAAGCAATAACCCTACCCTTCTGCATCAAAACACATCCCAATCCACTGTATGAGGCATCACAGAATACAATCATATTTTCAATCCCCTCAGGAAGTGCAAGAACTGGAGCTGCACATAACTTCTGTTTAAGGGTTGAGAAAGCGACTTCCTGATCACTTCCCCACTTGAATTCAACATTCTTCTTTGTCAACTGGGTTAGAGGAGTAGCAATCTTTGAAAAATCCTGAATAAACCTTCGGTAATAACCTGCCAACCGTATGAAACTTTTGATCTCTGTTGGGTACTTTGGAGAATCCCATTCTATTACTGCCTCCACTTTCATTGGGTCTACTTTGATTCCATCTTTGTTAATCAAATGACCAAGGAATTGCACTTCTTGGATCCAAAATTCACATTTTGAAAATTTAGCGTATAACTGTTCTCTTCTTAAAATTTCTAGAACTTCTCTAAGATGTTTTTCATGCTCAGCTGTACTCTTGGAATAAATAAGGATATCATCTATAAACACAATCACTGATTTATCCAACATTGGTCTATAAATCCTATTCATCAGGTCCATAAATGCTGCTGGTGCATTAGTGAGACCAAAAGGCATTACAACAAACTCAAAATGCCGGTATCGAGTTCTGAAAGCGGTTTTTGGAATATCTTTTGTTTTGATTTTAAGTTGGTGATAACCCGACCTTAAATCGATTTTTGATAACCACGTTGCCCCTTGCAACTGATCAAACAAATCGTCTATCCTTGGCAAAGGATACTTATTTTTGATGGTTACTTTGTTAAGTTCACGGTAATCAATGCACATACGGAAAGTACCATCCTTCTTTTTCACAAATAATATAGGAGCACCCCACGGAGAACTACTGGGCCTAATGAATCCCTTATCTAGTAGTTCCTGAAGTTGCTTCATCAACTCTTGCATCTCTGGAGGAGCAAGTCTGTACGGGGCTCTTGCAACAGGCGAAGTTTCCGGCATTAAGTCTATTCTGAACTCAACCTGTCTATCGGGTGGTATTCCCGGTAGATCCTCAGGAAACACATCAGGGTAATCATACACCACTTTCACATCTTCTAAGCTCATCTGTCTCTTCTCCAATTTAGTATCTATAACATAAGCTAAGAAAGTTGTGTACCCATGCCGAAGATACTTCTTAGCTTTGGAAACCGAACACATACATGATTTCCCTTTTGTACTTTCACCACATATAATCAATTCTTCCCCACTTGGGGTATAAACCCGTTTCTCTTTTTGTTCACACAATATTGTAGCCTGGTTACAGCCTAACCAGTCCATTCCCACTACTACTTGAAATTCCCTCATAGTCATAGGTATCAATTCTATAGGGAATCTAATAGTATCAATTTCTAACACATTATGTTTAAACACATCTGATACAATTACACTTTTATCATCTGCTATCTCCACTTGAAGAGGAGAATCAATCTTTTCACACATATGGTTGAAATTTTTGCAAAGAGTAACAGATACAAATGATCTACTTGCACCCGAATCAAACAGAACGAGAGCAGGCATATTATTGATAAGGTATGTACCTGTGACTACATCGGGCTTTGCTTTGGCTTTTTCAGCTGTGAGCTGAAAAGCTCTTCCCTTCGTCTTTGCCATATTCTCCTTTTTCACTTCAGGAACTCGTGTAGATGGTAAAGTTGGGGAAGGCTTGGAACCAGTAGACACTGCTGTAACTGGATTGGGACATTCAGACTTCTGATGACCCGGATGGTAACAGTTATAGCACACCTTAATTGGATTCTTGCAATCCCTGCTTAAATGACCAGGTTTCCCACACTTGTAACACGTTGGGGAACCATACCTGCATTCTCCCATATGATGCTTCTTACACGTCGGTCAAATCGGGTACGTCTTCTGTACCACAGTCTTTTCTAGAGTCTCCACCCTTGGTTTCTTATACACTGGTGTAGCTTTCTCCATTGACTTCCTTTCTGTATCCTGTCTTTCCAATTCCAACTCTCTAGCCCTTGCAGCATCTATCATGGATTTCACTATTTGATGCTTACTAGCATCAATAAACTCTCGAATGCTAGGCTTGAGCACCATCATGTATCTATACATATTCATCTTCTCATTTGCCACATAATCTGGGCAAAAATGAGCTTTCTCCATAAACTTTGCATTAATTTCCGGTACAGTCTCTTTTGTCTGTTTCATCTTATGGAATTCATCCACAATTCTGTCAATCTCTGCTTGCGGTACAAATTGCTCCAAAGCAATTTCTTTGAATTCATCCCATGTCATAACTTCAATCTGAGCATAACCTCTCTGTTTAACTTCCATATCCCACCAATCCTTAGCTGCACTTCTCAGCTGATTGGTTGCATATCTGACTTTGTTTTCAGGTGCACATGAACAAGTGTGAAACTCACCTTCAATTTCCGAAATTCATCGGTGACTAGCAACTGGTTCAGTTGCCCCATAAAACAACGGTGGTTGGGAAGCCGCAAAGTCCCTCAATGTACAGGTTTTCGGCGCTTCACGTATAATAACTTGAGGTTGAGGATTAACCCCAACACCCCCAGCAGTTAGTCTAGTTGCTATTTCTTGCCCAATCATTTCTTTATTCTGATCACTTACTTGATCGGCGACTTGTTTAATGATGTAAGGAATACTTTTCTCCAAAGCTTTATTGATTTCCCTTGCTACAATTTCTCCAATTGCAGTCTTTGGGATTCCTTGATTAACCTCTGGGGCTCCTTCACCCCCATCATGTCGTGTTCCTATAGGGACACGCTCATCCGTTACACTAGTTTCTACCCCTTCGGGTCTGTGGCTAGGACCACCCTTAGTATTGTTAGCTGCCCTTGAACCTCTTGTATTAACCATCCTGGTAGTATAGATAAATCTTTAAGGCAAAAGGCGGCTTTATCACACAATCCTCCATAATAAGCAGTTATGAGTACATCTATATACAAGTACCCCTTACCTGATTCACAAAATTCCTCATGATTCCATTAAGTTTTAACATGTATCATGTGTTTGTAATAATATGGGCCCACATATTATTCTAAACACACTATACACGTTCAATCTTAACTTTATCACAAAAAGTCTCGATTCACAGGCTTAGGCCATGTACTACCAATCATATAACATATCTGTTCTAAAGACATCATGTACTCGCATACGGTTCCAACATATAATCAATATAATTGCTAATTATACTCACCAAGCTGCAAGCCTCCAGTTTAACAATTTTCAAAACCAAGTTGTAAAGCCCCAAATTATAAAACCGACCTTTTTGGAAAAAGATTCACATAGTAATTTACATTCAGAAAGTTTTACATAAAGCGGAAGCGTAACAGTTTCAAAAGTATTTATCCAAAATTACACATATGTGATAGTGCTACGAGTTTATCACAAAAACTTGTTCTGTACAACCAGGCGTTCATTTTTCCTTATCAAATCAGTCAAACCGGAGCTTCGCCCTTGCCTTGATTGTGCCCTGCAAAATATATAAAATAATATCTGATAAGCTACGAGAGCTTAGTGAGTAAATTAGACTGCAAGTCACATATACACATGAATATAATCACATTCTGAATATAGCCAACCACTGGTTCTAGACCCAAGGTAGCAATCTGAGCCACAGTACTGCGCTAATTCTGAGCCACTACTTCACAAAGCAGCATGCTTTATTACATATAAACGAATACATATAAGTATTCCTTATAATAACATCATTATGAACATATGAAACATATTCTAGAAGACTCACCTTGTAATAACAAAAGTAATTAACGTAAGATAAGGCTTCAGGAGTCCTCACACGATCCTACACATATAATATAACAATATGATGTCAAAATCACACCTTTCTGATCTGAACTGATAGCTACACGGGCCGTGTAACCCTACACGGGCCGTGTACCTTATAATCTTCTCATCCGACCTTTGGATGACACGAAAGTCGGATCAAACAACACTATACGGGTGTGTACTCTATACACGGGCCGTGTACTCCATATACTACACGGTCATGTATTTCAAACATGGTCCATAACCGCCATACTTTTCATCCGACACTTATACACGGGCGGTGTTCTGTTCATGCGACTTAGAGTTCAGCTTCTGCACATATGTTGTTTTCCGGCCAAATCTCCCAAAAACTCATTCAAACAGTTTATAAACATATTTTAGATGGTTTCTAACATCCTTAACCATTCTAAACACTTAAAACTCATATAAAACATACTTTGATTCATTATTCAACCTTTTGATTCATAAAACCCATATAAAGCTTGAAACTTTATCAACCAAACATACCTTGAGTAATAAGAGGTTGAAGATGATGATTATGATGACTTAATCTCTGCTCCTTTTGATCAAAAATTCCAGAAAACTAACTTTCAATTTTGAGGTTGAGAGAAACGTATATCACTGTGAACTTGAAATGTGGTAATTGACTACCAAAATCAAATTCATGTATATATATATATACACATATTTCATATATTGTCAACATTAGTCCTTCTAGTTACTTTCATATTTGAAAAAGTACTCTTACTTTTAATACATTTATTTTCTAGGTATTACAAAGGGCTACTTACAGATCACAAATTAGGTAGACACACTTGATAAATGATTAACATAGTACCAGATTTGTAAATAAGAAATCGATTCCAGTTTTCATCGGATTAAAACCAGATAATCATTGTACCAAATCGATTAGCTAATTACCAGATTTGAAATCTCAACATTTATATAAAATTACTTGGATTTTCAATTCGAAAAAGATGACACTGAAGCTTTCGTATGGGATTGTGGAAGAACACCGCAGCCGATGGGAAACTGGCCGGAAGGAAATCCGATGGCGTTGTTTTGTTAAGGGATTGTCGAAGAAGGTCGCCGATGTAGTCAGCTGCTGTAACACCCGCAAACCTGGGCTAGTTGATTAGCGGTTTAGCGGTATGTGTTTACTTGTTTTAATATTATTATGTGTTAATTAAATTGGTTAATTTAAATTAATTAATTAGGAATATATATATATATATATATATATGTATGTACCGGTGAAATGAAGATATGTAATATGAGTTAGTATGTGTGTATCGTAATATGTATGTATGTATCTATGCATGCGAATTAATGAGGAGTTTACACCTCCTGCTTAAAGTTTGGCAAGTCATATGTGTACGTGTATGTGTTTAGTGAATTGAGATATGTATCTACTTATATCTTCAAAAGAGAAAAGTGTATGTGTGTGTATTTACTATAACACCGTAAAACTTAAGCCATTTTTTTTAAATGCTGCGGAAGCATTTTCTAATTTCAATTAATCATAAACATCCATAAAGTACAAAGTACTTATACAAATCACAACATTCGTTTGTGTTACAAAAGATTATAAAACGTGGCTCGTCTATTCTTAAAACACAATATCAGAGTATTGGTCAAATTCCCCTTTTCACAAACAAAGCTAAACAACTACTCACATAAACCTACAAAAAGCAATCAACCGTGGGGGGTTAGCACAAAGCTAAGTGAATGGAAGCTACAGACAAGCACATAACAATCACTGTTCCCAACGGAACCTCTGAACATCAATCCTCAAGCAATCCGTCAATTCAACAATCTCTTCCATCTCGAGGACCAGCGGTTCTGCCGAACCTACAACCAAAGCTGGCCAAAGCAAAGGTTTACCGATAGCTCCCTGCCGATTGGCACAGTAAACTCCCCACTGAGCAACAAATGCAACAGAGGAGCTACTACTGTTCAACCAACCGCAAGCAAGCCCAGCTCTTGCATCAACAGCTGACCCCAACCAGCCCTTACACAGAAGCTGATCTCTTCCGACCCATTACACAGAAGTCAGTTCTCAAACAATCCAAATACTCTCCAAGTCACAATCACAATCAAAACTCTAACACATAAAACATGTATACGAACATATAACTCTTGATCAACAATTAGCAGACTAACAGTCTATCATGGCATATCAATTGAAAGCAATCTATCCTCGCATACTAGACTCAACAGTCTATAATCGAATACCAGAGACAACAATCCAACAATGCATATCAAAACATTCCTCAAATGAAACCAATTCAAACATTACCATCCGTGAGTAAACTTCCACTCACCTCAGTCCTCAATCCCGTCTGCTCAGTTGTCTAATATCGCTGAGTCTTCGTAGTTCCTGACAACATAACAAACCGAACTCAATCTCGATTCATAAATATATATCCACATATATTTATATATTAATCATAACCTTCTTCATCATGTTAGTATTACACATAAATAAACATACAACATGCCCCATAATCGAACCAACATCAAAAACTTCAATTTCTGAAAATAGCTCGGATGCGTCGTGTCCAAACTCCCGACGCGTCGCGTCGCCCAATAGTGTCGGATTTCCTTTCGGATTTCAAGAGTCCTCCGGATTTCAAGTCCCGGATTTCAACTCGGATTCTAAGTGTCGGATTACAAGGTCTCGGATTTCACTTGTCGGATTTAAGAATCGGATTTCGGGTCTCGGAGTACAAACTATCGGATTTTCCATCGGATTTCATGAAATCCGCCTTAACAGACGGACGCGTCGCGTCCAACAAGAAAACGCGTCGCGTTCTCGACGATCCTGCATCATCTTCTTCAATCTTCCAGCCGACTCAAACTTCCCAAAACCCATTTCAAGTTATATTTTCAACCAAAAACACTTTCTAAACATATATAAATGTTCCATATCATGTATACAACATCATAATCACTTTAAAACTCATAAAAACATCAAATCATGCAAAACCCACTTATCAAGTTTACATCTAAGCTTAAACAATGGGGATATCACATATAATCATGGATTTCAGCATACAAACACATCAAAACCATCTGTAGCATGATATAAACACAAACTAACCTTTATTTTAAATTAACAACCACAAAATCCCTACCTTGAAAATTCAAGTCTTGTTCTTCTTTGCTCTTATTTTTCCAGAGAAAAACACCTACACAAACACTTCTTTTCTTTCTTTCTAAAATGAGCAGGTGGTTTCAAGATAATCACATATACACACACGTGTAGCTTATGAACCTTCACAAAATGTTAGGTGTCATCACCTAACCAATTTACATACATACATACCTTACATGCTTATCCTCATACATGCATACATACATAACTAGACTTTCTTTTCTTTCTTCACATAATAAACTAAACCATTTAATTAATTTAATTAATCCCACAAAACCACTTAACCAAATAAATGCAATTTAATCACAATTACGTATGAACCGCTAATCCGCCAAACACTAGCCCGGGTTTGCGGGTGTTACAAATCTCCCCCCTTCAAAGAATTCCGTCCTCGGAATCCCATAGCACACACATCAAATGAGCGTATCAATTCTCCATTTTCATCTCTACTGGTCAAGTCAATTAGAATTCATATACATTTCCATCTTATCATAACACAGAAATCAATTTCTACACATCTTTGTCATAATCCCGAGAGTTCAACAGCTCTTCTTTTCAATCTCTTCTTCAAATCAACATATTACTCATAAATTCGCGAAACCTGTCTTTCAATTATTTTCCTTCACACTTACACATTTTAATCAATATCAAAACATCTCCTGAGTACTTGTTCACATCAATCTTTTTATCTCAACTAGCAAATTCCACATATCTGTTATTCATTGTCTTACATACAAAGGTATCCACATACCACCTTTCTCTTGTTTCCATTATGTCAAACATTTCCATTATATTCACATATTAACTCACTACTGATATCTTAACATCCATCAAATAGAAATCACATCACGTTTGTCTAATCGGTTTAATTATCCATTCCCTAATTCATCAAAATCCAACACAAAACACAAGTTCATTCTCATATATCTATGCAATTCTTTCTACTCAACTATCTCATAAAATTCAGTTGTACTGCTCATTTCACATCTCATTTCTTGTCATAAGTTCTTCCAGAAATTTAGTCAATTTCTTCAATTCTCATCACAAACCTCTAAGTATAAGATATTTATATCTTCAAATCATCTCATCAATGTAATTTTTCTCAAAAGATCACGTTCCACTGGGGTAATAATACCAACACCTCTTACTACTCAGTCCACAATCACTTGTGATACATCAAATTCCTTTTCATGCAGTACATCTACTCCATCATAGCTTGTTATATCATAATTCTGGTATCTCAAATTTTCTCAACAGTTTGTAAATCTCTAATACTTTGCTTTAACTCAAACACACTCAAATCATAACTCCACGAAAGTATATATATCATATTCATTCCTTTCTATACGCCTTTCATTAATTACTTCATATGGCCTTATACTATTTAGCCCTTCCAAATGCATTGGCAATATAGTTCTGAGAGTTCGGTTCAAATTAAGTTTCCAGTTCCAAGCACAGGTACTCCTTAGTAAAGGAAATTTATTCATATGATCTACAAATCTTCGTTCCATACGCTTAGGCCATTACATTTCTCCTCTCTTATAAATTCGTTCTGTCATTCAATTTACATATATTTTCAGTTCATACGTGTCAATCATCATCATAACTAGCTCTTTCTCATGTATATCTCCTTGTAATTAGGCACCAATAACATCTTTATCCAAACAATTCTTGCATATTCCATACTTGGCCAATCCGTAGCAATCCACTTCTTTCTTTTACTTGGAAATCTCAATCATCCATGTCACTAATTTCTAATAAGGATAATCTCAATTTCATCCATTAAATCAAGTACGCGTTGATTCACATAATCTTCAATGTTACCGTCACAAATTCCCTCGCATTCCCACATATCTGACAATAATGATCTTCCCAATGTAATATCAACTTCTCAATTACAATCTTTGATTCATTCTAACCATCATCTCTATCACATGTTAAATTCATTCATACATATATATATATAAACATCTGCTACTTCATTTTATAATCAGTATATTCTACATATCCTTCTTTATGATCAATATCTTCATATTATCACTACAAACGCATCTGCTGCAATTCCAAGGGCATAGATTAGATCATTCCTCTCAAGGATCTTCAATTGTCACAAGACGTAGTCCATTCCTCCATTATCATAGCATAGCATTCTTTATGTCAATCCAACTAATGCAATATCTCAATCAAATCATTAATCTCCTTAGGTTCATTAATCGATATCATAGATTATCTTCAAATGATAGCTTTACCAATAATTCCGTAATCTCAGTTATATCTTTATCAAACTATCTCTTGATCATCACAAAACCGTCCAAACTTTGTTAACTTATCCATTTTCCTCTTTCTGTACAAACACATACATATACATATAAGCATATATAAACACAGAAGGCAAGACAATTCTTGCAACACATAACTTAGCATACTTCATACCCAATTCACATCATATCATGTATTTCATCATTTACCGTCATATTTACTTACTACCATACGCATCAAACAGTTTTACATTCAAATATCTCAACTTTCTAAAGAATCATACTCTTTAGAAACAATCAAACACACTTAGCACACATAAGCATCATACATTCTCGTTTAACTCTAACGTTAAGAAACATACGCACAAATATAAAGGTTATCAAGACGTACCCGTTACATCATCAGTAGTGGCAATATCATCAGCCATCATGTTGAAGTTTTTACCCTCTTGCTCAGAAGGGTTCTTTCTCTTTTGCCCACTTGCTGACGAGGATCCCCCACCTGCCACAGCTCCTGACCCTGACTCTAATTCCTTGCTAACCTTACAATCTCTTGCCCGATGATCTTCCTCAAAACAAATCCAGCATACCTTTTGCGAGAAACGACATTCCTTCATTTCATGGCCAAACTGCCCGCAAGTCAGACACCGCATAGTCTGAGTCGCACATGGTCCTGTGTGGTGAGACTTACACTTCCCACACCGTGACACTCGTTGGTTAGATACATCAAATGCAGGTCTACGTTTCAAATTTATTTTACTTTGACTACCCTGCCCTCTTTGCTTTTCAACATTATACTATTTCATTCGAAATTTCTGTTGAGAGACCTGATCTCGATTCGTTCTATCTCTAGCCTTCAAATCATCCTCAGCCGACTTGGCCAAGGTAAATGCCTGTGACAGCGTACTAGCCCATCTGGTAGTACTTCGATACTCAGGAAGCAAAGCTCCCACAAAGTGTTGTATTTTAGATGCTTCATCAGGTACCCATTGCTTCACAAAACACAATCTTTCGTTAAATTGCTTGATTACTTCATCCACAGTCATGTCTTTAGTCATACACAACTCCATGAATTCTCTTTTGATACGAACTATCTCAAAAGTATTACAATACTACTCACACAGTTTCACCTAAAACTGATCCTAGGTCACAATATCTTCTTGTAAGGGAATCCCACCAAACAATTGCATCTCCTCTTAGCATACGAGTCGCAAAACAAACCTTCAGTTCATCCTCACAATTGCACGCTTCGAAAGCCTTTACCATTTCTCGCAACCAATTCAGAGTTATATTGGGGTCTGTACTTACATAGTACTCTGACGGCTTACAATCCAAAAATTGCTTATACGTACATGGTGGTTTAAATCCTGGATACGCAAAAGGATAAGCTTCTTGTGTAATAAAAGGATGAAAACTCGATGGTTGAGTCACTTGTGATACTGAAGAAAACGGAACTGTAACTTGCACATTTGTAGCATAAGTTGTACTAAACATAGGATTCTGAATTCGTTCATTTTGGACAATCCTCTCTCGTTCCATATTGCCCATAGCATTTCTAAGTTCCCACAATTCATTCTCCAATTTGGAAATATATTCCCTCTGATCCATTCCAGATTCAAAACCTGAAGTACCAACCTGACCTGTTACATTCAAAACATCCGCTGATGAAATTCCAGTCACTTCTTGGGTAACAGGATTGTCAGCAGGGGTATCTCTGTCAGCAATATCTATACAATCACATCATCTCACAAGCTCATTAGATAAACCGTTAGTACATAACATACTAACTATCACACCACAATTCCAATTCACTCTAAATCCCCCCAAAGGAAAGTTTGAACCAACACGAGCCAAGATTTGGGAATGCAACACTCTAGCCATGCCTGCATCGCCAAACCTAGGCTCTGATACCAACTTGTAACACCGTAAAACTTAAGCCATTTTTTTAAAAAACGCTGCGGAAGCATTTTTTAATTTTAAATAATCGTAAACATCCATAAAGTACAAAGTACTTATACAAATCAGAACATTCGTTTCTGTTACAAAAGATTATAAAACGTGGCTCGTCTCTTCTCAAAACACAATATCAGAGTATTGGTCAAATTCCCCTTTCCACAAACAAAGCTAAACAACTACTCACATAAACCTACAAAAAGCAATCAACCGTGGGGGGTTAGCACAAAGCTAAGTGAATGGAAGCTACAGACAAGCACATAACAATCACTGTTCCCAACGGAACCTCTGAACATCAATCCTCAAGCAATCCGTCAATTCAACAATCTCTTCCATCTCGAGGACCAGCGGTTCTGCCGAACCTACAACCAAAGCTGGCCAAAGCAAAGGTTTACCGATAGCTCCCTGCCGATTGGCACAGTAAACTCCCCTCTGAGCAAAAAATGCAACAGAGGAGCTACTACTGCTCAACCAACCGCAAGCAAGCCCAGCTCTTGCATCAACAGCTGACCCCAACTAGCCCTTATACAGAAGCTGATCTCTTCCGACCCGTTACACAGAAGTCGGTTCTCAAACAATCCAAATACTCTCCCAGTCACAATCACAATCAAAACTCTAACACATAAAACATGTATACGAACATATAACTCTTGATCAACAATTAGCAGACTAACGGTCTATCATGGCATATCAAAACAAAGCAATCTATCCTCGCATACTAGACTCAACAGTCTATAATCGCATACCAGAGACAACAATCCAACAATGCATATCAAAACATTCCTCAAATGAAACCAATTCAAACATTACCACCCGTGAGTAAACTTCCACTCACCTCAGTCCTCAATCCCGTCTGCTCAGTTGTCTAATATCACTGAGTCTTCGTAGTTCCTGACAACATAACAAACCGAAGTCAATCTCGATTCATAAATATATATCCACATTTATTTATATATTAATCATAACCTTATTCATCATGTTAGTATTACACATAAATAAACATACAACATGCCCCATAATCGAACCAACATCAAAAACTTCAATTTCTGAAAATAGCTCGGACGCGTCGCGTCCAAACTCCCGACGCGTCGCGTCGCCCAATAGTGTCGGATTTCCTTTCGGATTTCAAGAGTCCTCCGGATTTCAAGTCCCGGATTTCAACTCGGATTTTAAGTGTTGGATTTCAAGGTCTCGGATTTCACTTGTCGGATTTAAGAATCGGATTTCGGGTCTCAGAGTACAAACTATCGGATTTCATGAAATCCGCCTTAACAGACGGACGCGTCACGTCCAACAAGAAAACGCGTCGCGTTCTCGACGATCCTGCATCATCTTCTTCAATTTTCCAGCCGACTCAAACTTCCCAAAATCCATTTCAAGTTATATTTTTAACCAAAAACACTTTCTAAACATATATAAATGTTCCATATCATGTATACAACATCATAATAACTTTAAAACTCATAAAAACATCAAATCATGCAAAACCCACTTCAAGTTTACATCTAAGCTTCAAGAATGGTGATATCACATATAATCATGGATTTCAGCATACAAACACATCAAAACCATGTGTAGCATGATATAAACACAAACTAACCTTTATTTTAAATTAACAACCACAAAATCCCTACCTTGAAAATTTAAGTCTTGTTCTTCTTTGCTCTTATTTTTCCAGAGAAAAACACCTACACACACTTCTTTTCTTTCTTTCTAAAATGAGCAGGTGGTTTCAAGATAATCACATATACACACACGTGTAGCTTATGAACCTTCATAAAATGTTAGGTGTCATCACCTAACCAATTTACATACATACATACCTTACATGCTTATCCTCATACATGCATACATACATAACTAGACTTTCTTTTCTTTCTTTTCATCAGTACACTAATATACTATATACTCATAATAAACTAAACCATTTAATTAATTTAATTAATCCCACAAAACCACTTAACCAAATAAATGCAATTTAATCACAATTACGTACGTACCGCTAATCCGTCAAACACTAGCCCGGGTTTGCGGGTGTTACATTTACTCTCTATTGAAGAAAAACTTAGAACAAGTAAACAAGAAATCGGATTTGAAGATTTGGTGATTCTTTAATTCAAGTAAAAGGTTAGATTGTGTTTACACCATGTTATTGATTTGTCTTTATATGTTTTCTGTTGAATAACATGCATATATGGTAAATCACCATGGTTGGGTATGAAACTTGCTTGGTTAAATGGGTTTTGTATGTTTTAGTGATTTATATGATTATGAGATTATGATGATGCATGAATATATGAGTATAAATGTTTAGACATGTTTTTGGTAAGGTTTGATGAGTTTTGTGAAACCTGGATATAATTCATGAAAGTTTGAAGTTGGTGGATTTAAAAGTGAAGAAGATGATGAATCCAATGTGGACGAGATCCGGTTTTTGATAATACTAACATTCTGAAAACCGATACCTTGTAAAACCGAGACACTGAAATCCGGTGGACCTAAATCCCGACAAATGAAATCCCATACTTGTAAATCCGGAACCTAGAATCTGATAAACTCGGATTCCGACAGTTTGAAATCCTATACTTGAAATCCAATGCTTTCGAATACGATAGACTTAAATCCGGCGGATTCTTTGATCCGACACTCTAGAATCCGACACTTAGGATCGGATTTGAAGTTATTTGATAAATGACTATCTTATGAGAATTTATATTGATGATTATGAGAAATTAATATATAAATATATGTGGACAGATATATTTATATACTCGAGACTGATTTGGTTGTTACTATGTGTAACACCGGCTTCGCAAAACGACAAAATTAGCAAAAAAATTGCGTTTTTCATAGACGTGAACTCATTCACAATTAAATAACATTAAGTTACACAACGGAAGTTTAAAACTAAAAGATTTTACATCAAATATTTATATTCAAAATACTGTATCATCTGTTTGATGTTACTCTAACATAACAACCGGCCATAATATCATAATATTACAAAATTTATAAAAGTGTTCCATCCCAAAATAAATGTCTAGCAGAAGGCAACCCCGCTTACCAGGCCACCTATTATTTATCTGCAAAAAGGGTTAACGTGGCACCATTAGCTACACACATAACTAGTGAGTACAAACTTAACATAAGCATCAATAAAGCAAGTCATGTATCATAGGAATAAGCATACAATGTTATCCTATCATATTGCGGTGTGCTGACAAGATCGGTATAAGTTATTTCTTGCAGGATAGCCAGTCCTGCTCAACAACAATAAACCGGGGGATCAGACACAACCACCCGCGCTGGTGGGGGAGCATAAAGCAGTCACTAAGCATCGTTTACGGAACCATAGGCTTCTTAGGCAATTTAGCTACATCCGGCTGATTACGTCTCATGATATAACGCATGGCGTTCTGCAGAACCTACGATCTGGAATGTTACCTCGAATCACCGTTAAGTCCCGAATCACCTGATCAAGGATCTATGAGACCCAACTACAAAGTTGACCTTAACCATGCTTGAAGATGTCTGCGAACTTTTTCACATACACATAGCTGATCCAATCTGGATCATTCACTTAGCATGCATATTCATTTATTAAGCATGCATATTCATTCATTTCATCGAGGTGGATCCAATCTGGATCCTTAACATGCATATCATCAATCTTTCACATAATTGATCCATTTAGAATCAATGTCATACATATCATTTATCATGCAACATTAACTTATATTCAACAAGTATTTAACATGGCATAGTGCATTAAAATAGCATGGCAATGCTTACGTATTTACTTTTAATCATACATGCAACATTAAACATCTTTGTATTACATACATTACACTTAGCAAGCAAGTCTCCCTTTATTGAGACTTATGAAAGTTAGTACTCACCTGAGTAGCTTATATTACGGATTACTTTAACTCCGCTTTAGCTAATTCGGCAAGTTTTACCTAGAATCATTTATCATTCGCATTAAGTGTTTACACATACGGGATTCTATTACTAGAACCCTTACATGACTTATCTAAGGCTTATAACACCCTAGCTTAAACTCACATGAATTAGCACGACTTGTGCCTTCAAAACATTTAACTTTAAAAAGTGAATAGTTCTGATTTTCACCCAATGCGTCGCGTCCAGGCACTGGACGTGTCGCGTCGTGCTATACTATGCGACAGTCACATGGCCTAAGCTACAAAAGTCGCATGGCTGTTCGCCATCCAACCAAAAGTGGCATGACACAAGCCAGGGTTGCATGATTCGCATGGCACAATGCTATAGTCACATGACTTCATGCGACATTCGGACCAACAATCGCATGCCCCATGCGACAGTCGGATGAAAGATCGCATGACCCATCCGACTTTCAGTCCCACAGTCGCATGACTCATCTGACTTTAATCCCTGATCATTTTCAGAAAAAACCAGAACTTCAAACTTGTTAAATTTACTTTTAAAACACTTTTAAACTTCACATAACATTCATACAAGCTTCATAAATTCATCAAATCCAAACAAGAACACTAAACAAGCAAAACACACTTGTGAAGTAAGCTTTGTATGTTCTTCAATGGTGTTCTTGCATGAACTTGGGTTTTAGCCATGATTTAAACACAAAACCAATATCAAACATGTTTAGACTCTACAACAAACACATGTTTACCTTCTTTGGAGTCAAAGACAACAAATCTTCAATCTTTTTTTTCTAAAAGATCACGAAAGAGAGAACAAGTGTGTGTTTCTTGTTTATCAACTTTGACTAATCTTAGTCAAAGTAAACACATACATATCCATATAGACTCTTATCTAGAGGCAACCGCCTCTAGATTTCTTTTCCTAATTAATATAGATACATATATATATATATTTACTTTACTTATAATAACATAAATATATATATCTATATATATTTCATTTAAACAATTATTACATACATACAACTTGAAATATCTATTTACATAATCTACTAGCTTACATACGTTTACAAAAGATTTACAACTAGGCCCAAATCGAGGATGTTACAAATCTACCCCCTTATGAGGATTCCGTCCTCGGAATCCGCTAAGTGATAAACAGGTGAGGGTATCTTGTCTTCATGTCGTCCTTGACTTCCCATGTCAAGTTTGGACCTAAGCTTTGCTTCCACTTAACAGGAACTAGCTTGATCATCTTCTTTTGTAGCTTCTTGACCTTCGTGTCAAGAATTTCAACAGAGTCTTCTACGAGTCTGTTAGAAGAGTCAACCTTGAGTTCTTGTAATGGGAGAGTTTGCTCATCTTCAACGTTGCACTTGCGTAAGTAGCATACGTTAAAGGTATCAAGAATTCCAGCTAGCTCAGGCGGCAGTTCAAGAGTTACCATCTGATCATTGACTTTACGAATGATCTTGAATGGGCCGATGAAACATGGACTTAGCTTCTCCTTGCGCCCAAAATGAATGACGCCTTTCCAAGGAGAAACCTTCACGAATACACGATCACCAACATTAAATGTAGCGGGATGACATTTGGGATCCGCATACATCTTTTGTTGGTCTCGGGCTACTTTCAGCTTTTCTAGAGCCACATTCACTTTATCAGACATGATCTGGACAATCTCAGGTCCAGCAAACTGCTTCACCCCAGGCTCCAACTAGCAAGTTGGAGTACGACCACATCTTCCATATAGCATCTCGTATGGTGACATTCCAATACTGGAATGATATAAATTATTATAAGCAAATTCAATCAATGGGAGATGAGAATCCCACGAACCACCAAACTCGAGTACACACGCACGAAGCATATCTTCCAATGTATGGATCGTTCGTTCAAATTGGCCATCGGTCTGCGGATGATAGGCAGTGCTAAGATGAACACGAGTGCCTAACTCACGTTGCAAACTTTGCTAGAAATTAGATACAAGTCGAGAGTCACGATCAGAAACATTTAAACAAGGAAGACCGTGACGTGATACAATCTCATCGATATAAAGCTGAGCCAAACGAGTTAATGAAGCAGACTCGTTGGTTGCTAAGAAGTGAGCACTTTTAGTCAACCGGTCAACAATGACCCATATCGTATCTTGCCCTCTGAACGTCTTAGGCAACTTTGTCAAGAAATCCATCGTGATATGATCCCACTTCCATTCCGGAATATTAAGTTGTTGCAGATTGCCATAAGGCCTTTGGTGTTCCGTCTTGACTTGCGCACATATATGACATCTCTCCACAAATGAAGCGATATTGTTCTTAAGAGTCGGCCGCCAATACAATCTCTTCAGGTCATAGTACATCTTGGTGATTCCCGGATAGATGGATAATTTGGACTTGTGAGCTTCTTGCAAAATCAACTCACGATTACCCCCAACAAGAGGTACCCAAATCCTGGATTGAAAAGTCTTCAACCCACGATTATCTTCACCTAGCTGGTCTTTCAATTTCTTCATCGTTTTAGCTTTCAAATTATCTTCTTGCAAAGCTAACTGCTGGGATGCTTTTAGCTTTGCAATCAAATCTGATATCACTATGATCTTCGTAAACTTTGCTTCTAGTGATGTTCTTTTACGGCTCAAAGCATCCATTACAACATTGGTCTTGCTAGGGTGGTAACGGATTTCACAATATTAGTCATTAATTAACTCCAACCAACGGTGCTACCGCATGTTGAGTTCTTTCTGGGAAAAGACATACTGTAAACTCTTGTGAACAGTGCATATCACACACTTCGTGCCATAAAGGTAATGTCTCCATAACTTTAGTGCAAATACCACAGCAGCAAGTTCAAGATCATGGGTTGGGTAGTTCCTTTCATGTGATTTCAATTGTCGAGAGGCATAAGCAATCACTTTATCTCGCTGCATGAGGACACAACCCAAACCCCGTACGAGGCATCACAATAGACAGTAAGTCTTCTGAACCATCAGGCAAGGTGATGATCGGAGCTTCACACAACAATCGCTTTAAGGTCTGAGAAGCTTCCTCCTGAGCTTCCGACCACACAAATGCTACATCCTTACAAGTCAGCTTTGCCAATGGACCCGCAAGTTTAGAGAAATTGCGAATAAATTGCTTATAGTATCCAGCCAAGCCAAGGAAACTTTTAATTTCAAAAGGAGTTCTAGGAACCCCCCAATTCATCATAACCTCCACCTTAGTTGGATCTACTTTGACACCATCACGGCAAATGACATGGCCAAGGAAATGCACTTCCCTAAGCTAGAACTCACACTTAGAAAACTTCGCATACAATTGTTCTCGTTTGAGAGTTTCGAGAACCCGACGAAAATGGAACTCATGATCAGCTTCAGTCTTCGAGTAGACAAGAATATCATCAATAAAAACGATCACGGATCTATCAAGAAATGGACGACAAACACGATTCATTAGATCCATGAAGATAGCAGGAGCATTGGTTAAGCCGAATGGCATAACTAAGAATTCGTAATGACCGTAACGAGTTCGAAAAGCAGTCTTCAGAATATCTTCTTCATGAACTTGCACTTGATGATACCCCGACCGAAGATCAATCTTAAAGAAATAAGTAGCTCCCTGCAATTGATCAAAAAGATCGTCTATACACGGAAGGGGATATTTATTCTTTACAGTTCGCTTGTTAAGCTCCCTGTAATCTATACACATATGCATCCTTCCATCCTTCTTCTTGACGAACAACACGGGAACTCTTCACGGCGAGGAACTCGGACGGATAAAGCCTCTCTCAAGCAACTCCTGAATTTGAGTCATCATCTCGGGAATTTCAGAAGGAGCAAGACGATACGGAGGTCTAGCTACAGGTGTAGCTCCAGGAACAAGTTCGATTTTATACTCGACATAAACCCGACAGTTCTTCAGGAAATACTTCAGGGTAATCAGACACTACCCTGATATTTTGAACAGGTTGTTTCTGCATCTGGAACAGAGAATCTCAGCATCATGATTGCTAAGCCAATCCATCGCAATAGGCATTATGAAAAACGAAATAGGGATACTACTCCCATCAATATATATAATGGCGATAGGAACTTTCTCGGTAACCACAACTACCTTACCATCAGCAACCTCTACGTTAAGTGGCTCATCAACGGGAGAACAAGCAATTGAAGTCTTTTACGACAAGCCACGGAGACAAAGGAGTAAGTTGCTCCTGAATCAAATAATACACATGTAGGGATATAGTTAATAAGGAATGTACCCGTGATGACATCCCCCGCAGCCTTCGCCTCCTCTACCATCATCTGAAATGCCCTCCCTTTAGCGCGAGGTGCACCATCTTTCTTCTGCCCTCTAGAAGACCCACCTGCTCCCGAGCTTTGCCTGTTGGGACAATCTACCATCTTATGACCGGGCTAGCGACACCGGTAGCAAACATCTTCTTTATCTCGGCACTCGCTCACCGAATGCCCCTTCTATCCACACCTCCCATATCTGCTGGTTTCTGCAGAGCATTCCCCAGAATGATAAGTTCGGCATGAAGAACACTAAGGATTGTCAGGTCTTGGTTTCATAGAAGTATCAGTCTTTCCACCTCCAGAGGATTGCCCTTTTGAAGGACCCGATTTTTGAGATGGCTCAAACTTTCTCTTATAACCCCCACTGGCAGCTTCGCCCTGACACTGAATTCGATCTCCCTCCATTTGTCGGGCCACTTCGAATGCTCGATCTAAACTCGTAGCCGCTCGCACATTGGCACGAAGCTCCAGTGGCAAGGTTTCCACAAACCTTCTTGTCTTGGTGGTCTCATCTGGTATCAGGTGTGGAACAAATCTCATCTTATCAGTAAATGTAGTGATAAGATCTTCCATTGATTTATCTCCCTTTTGGAGATTGTTGAATTCTCTTTCCATCCTCTCGATATCATAGTCAGTGCAATATTTCTTCAATACCTTTTCAGAGAATTGCTCCCACGACAGAGCACTCAACACCTCTTAACTAACCGAGGCTTTCACAGTGTCCTACCAGAAAATGGCACGACCTTTCAACATGCGTATTGTGTATTTCACGCAATACTCCGGTTCACACTCACAAGATTTAAACGTTTGCTCCATTTCACGGAGCCACTGCATCATCCTGTGGGGTTCTCACTCCCCTCGAACATCGGAGGCTTACACGACAAGAACTTTTTATAAGAATAAGTTTTGCGTGGTCTGCAACAAGAGCTCTTTAGCGATACGTAGCTCTTCTTCTAGACGCTTTATGTATGCTACTTGGTCTGGATCAGGTCTATCGCCTCCAGCATTATGTTGAGAGCGTTCGTCTTCAGGTTTATGAGGTATATGCGAAGCCTCATGTTCCATATCTTTCAGTGCTTCCTCGGTATTACCGCGCTCAGCTGACACCTTTATTTCAACTTTCTATATAACAAAGAAGAGTATTTAATACCCTGCTATACTTACTTACAGCTCTTAACAAGCTATACATATTATAACAAGTAATATTCATGCAACTCTCATACTCAACCCCCATAAGGAACACTTTACTATGATCGGGCCCGAGCTTGAGATTGAATATTCTTGCAACACCCATTAGGCTTTGATACCTACTTGTAACACCGGCTTTGCAAAACGATAAAATTAGAAAAAATTTGTGTTTTTCATAAACAAGAACTCATTCACAATTAAATAACATTAAGTTACACAGCGGAAGTTTAAAACCAAAAGGTTTTACATCAAATATTTATATTCAAAATACTGTATCATCTGTTTGGTGTTACTCTAACATAATGACCGACCATAATATCATAATATTACAACATTTATAAAAGTGTTCCATCCCAAAATAAATGTCCAGCAGAAGGCAACCCCGCTCACCAGGCCACCTATTCTTTATCTGTAAAAAGGGTTAACGTGGCACCATTAGCTATACACATATCTAGTGAGTACAAACTTAACATAAGCATCAATAAAGCAAGTCATGTATCACAGGAATAAGCATACAATGCTATCCTATCACATTGCGGTGTGCTGACAAGATCGGTGTAAGTCATTTCTTGCAGGATAGCCAGTGCCGCTCAACAACAATAAACCAGGGGATCAGACACAACCACCCGCGCTGGTGGTGGAGCATAAATCAGTCCACCAAGCATCGTTTACGGAACCATAGGCTCCTTAGGCAATTCAGTTACATCCGGCTGATTACCCCTCATGATATAAGGCACAGCGGTTCTGCAAAACCTACGATCCGAAATGTTACCTCGAATCACCGTTAAGTCCCAAATCACCTGATCAAGGATCCCTGATACCCAACTACAAAGTTGACTTTAACCATGCTTGAAGATGTCCGCAAACTTTTTCACATACACATAGCTGATCCAATTTGGATCATTCACTTAGCATGCATATTCATTTATTAAGCATGCATATTCATTCATTTCATCGAGGTGGATCAAATATGGATCCTTAACATGCATATCATCAATCTTTCACATAATTGATCCATTCAGGATCAGTGTCATACATATCATTTATCTTAACTAGACGACTCCAATTCTGGATTCCGCTAGCATGCACTTAACTTATATTCAACAAGTGGTTAACTTGGCATAGTGCATTAAAATAGCATGGGAATGCTTACGTATTTACTTTTAAGCATACATGCAACATTAAACATCTTCGTATTACATACATTGCACTTGGTACCAACCACTGATTTATCTGCAGGAAGTGGTACCAATCTCCAAACTTTGAGTCTTTCAAACTAATTAAATTCTTCTTGCATTGCAATGACCCAATATGCATCTTGTAAAGCATCAGAGATTTTGGTGGGTTCAATCATAGATAGGAAACTGGAATAAAGACACTAATTTGCCATTGCAGAACGAGTCCTTACTCCATCTTGAACATTTCCTATAATTTGAGATTCGGGATGGAATTGTGTCCATCTTATTCCTCGGGGGTTTTGGATTGGAGGAAAGAACTCATTTAGACGATTTGAGAGTTCAATGTCTTCCTCTGTTGTGATTTGTTCTGAATCATAGACTGGAGTTCCCTCATAAACCGGCTCATGAGGAACTATAACTGGATTGACAGTTGATGTAGATGGAGAATCCACGATTAGATATGAAGACGAATTGTCAACCTCCGTTGCAGTTGTAGCAAGAGACACTGCATCATTCCTGTCACCAGCATTTTGAACATTAGATTCATACTGTAAGAAATCAAATAAGAAATCTAAATTGTGTTCTGATGAATTTGGATTTGAATTTGTTTCTTTTCTTTGAAGTACTGGTCCTGGACTGACTTGTCCAGAAGCAACTTCCTTTTCTTTTTGAAATGTGTTAACATCCAACATATCGTCGAATGTAACATTTATACTTTCCATAACACAATTAGTTATTTTATTTAACACCCTGTAGGCTTTAGACTTATGTGAATAACCTAGGAAAATTGCTTCATTAGCCTTAGCCTCAAATTTCCCTAGATTATCCTTTTCATTGAGTACAAAGCACCTATTACCAAATATATGAAGATATTTGATATTAGGTACAATGCCATTTGCCAATTCATAAGGAGTTTTGTTGAAACGCTTGTGGATAAAAGAACGATTCTATGTGTAACACGTGGTGCTGACGGCTTTAGCCTAATAGGAAGGCGGGAGACCAGAGTACGCAAGCATAGTACGAGCTGCCTCAACCAGAGTTCGGTTGCGTCGTTCCATCACTCCATTCTGTTGTGGAGTGTATGCTGCAGAGAATTGATGCGTGATCCCCACTAGGTCAAGGTAGTCAGACAAGCCTTTGTTCTTGAACTCAGTTCCATTATCCGTGCGAATGGAGGTAACACTGTGTTCATACTTGTTCTACTATTATTTGATGAAGCTGATGATAGAAGGAGTTGCTTCATCTTTCGACCTTAAGAAGTTGACCCAAGTATACCTAGAGTAATCACCGACAATTACTAGGATATACTTCTTCTCATTGCGTGTGGACTCTCATAGGACCGCATAGATCCATGTGCAGAAGCTCCATTATTTTCTTTGTACTGGAGACTTGCTTGACTTTGTGAGATGAACGTTTCATCTTCCCTTTTTCACAGTCTGCACACAAATGGTCTTTGGAGAATTTTAACTTTGGCAGGCCTCCCACCAAATCTCCAGTAACCAGTTTGTTGATGTTATGGAAGTTGAGATGGGAGAGTTTCCTGTGCCACTGCCAAGTTAAGTCCGATGAGGCCTTGCTGAGTAGACAAACGGAGGTCTTCGTGTTGTAGTTGTTCAGATCAATTGAATACAAGTTAGACTTGCTCAGTAGAGGAAGATTTATTTTCTAAGTGTTTTAAGTGCACGTATGCTTAAAAGTAAATGAATAAGTGTTGCCATGCTACTTAATGCACAATGCCATGCTAAATACTTGTCATATGTAAGTTAAGTGTATGCCAGTGGAATCCAGAATTGGAGCCGCCTAGTTAGGATGAATGATATGTATGCTAGGGATCCAGATTGGATCCATAATGATGTAATGAATGATTATGCGTGCTAAAAGAAGTAAATGAATGTGCATACTAAGTGAATGATCCAGATTGGATCATTATGTATATGTGAAATGTTCGTGAACAATTGAAGCATGGTTAAGGTCAACTCTGTAGTTGGGTTCTAGGGATCCTTAACGAGTGATTCGGACTTAACGGTGATTCGGGGTGCATTCCGGATCTTAGGTTCTGCAGAACCACCGTGCCTTAACGTGAGATTGTAATCAGCCATTAATTGGCCGGGATTACCAGGGAACTTATGGTTCCATAAACGATGCTTGGTGGACTGCTTTATGCACCCCCACCAGCGCTGATGGTTGTGCCTGATCCCCCGGTGTATTGGTGTTGAGCGGGACTAGCTATCCTGCAAGAAACAACTTATACCGATCGTGTCAGCACACCGCAATGTGATAGGATAGCATTTTATGCTTATTCCTGTGATACATGCCTTGCTCTAATGATGTTTATGTTAAGTTTGTACTCACTAGCTATGTGTATAGCTAACGGTGCCATGTTAATTATTTTTGCAGATTGAGATTAGATTGCTTGGTGAGCTGGGTTACCATCTGCTAGATATTTGTGGTGGAACACTTGTGATGTAATATATATATATATATACACACATTGTGGGCGGTTGTATGTTAGAGTAACACCAGATACTTGACACAAAGTTTGGTTGTAAATAACTTCTGCTGCTTAATTTAATGCTATTTAATCGTGATTAAGTTCACGTTTGTTAAAAAACGCAAATTTTTGCTAAAATCTGGTAGTTGCAAAGCCGGTGTTACAATTAGATATCAGAGCCTAAGTTTGAGGGAATTGGGTACTTGCAAGAGTATTCGATCTCAAACTCGGGCCCGACCATAATAAAGTGTTCCTTAGGGGGGATTGAGTATGAGAGTTTCATGAATATTATCTGTTCTGATATAACTTGTCAGATATGATAAGAAAGTATGATAAAGTATTAATTACTCTTCTATGTTATATAGAAGAGTGAAGTTAAATATGTCTGCCGATTGCGGAAATACTGAGCAAGCATTGAAGGAACTGGAGGATGAGGTTTCTCACATGCCTCATCAGGCCGAAGATCAACGCTCTCAGCATAATGCTGGTGGCGAAAGACCTGATCCAGACCAAATAGCATACATAAAGCGTCTGGAAGAAGAGCTCCGTATTGCTAAAGAGCTCTTGCTACAGTCTACTCTTGGCAAACCACGCAAGACCTGCTCATATAAAAAGTTCTTGTCGTGCAAGCCTCCTACTTTCGAGGGGAGTGATAACCCCGCTGTCACAATTCAATGGCTCTGTGAAATGAGGAAAACCTTCGAATCTTGTGAATGCGAGCCGGAGTACTGTGTGAAATATGCGGTACGGATGTTGAAGGGTCGCGCCAATTTCTAGTGGGACACCGTGAAGGCCTCTGTTAGTAAAGAGGTGTTGAGTGCTCTCTCTTGGAAGCAATTTTCTGAAAAAGTATTGAAGAAGTATTGCACAGAATACAACATGGAACGGATGTAAAGGCAGTTTACTAATCTCTAGAAAGGAGATAAACCGATCGAAGAGCACATCACCTCATTCACTGATAAAATGAGGTTTGTTTCACACCTGATACCAGATGAAGTAACCAAGATAAGAAGGTTTGTGGCGACCCTGTCACTGGAATTTCGTGCCCATGTACGGGCAACTCCAACACTGGATCGGGCGTTTGAAGTGGCCCAACAAATGGAAGGCGATCGTATTCAGTGTCGGGGTGAATTTGCCAGTGGGAGTGGTAAAAGAAAGTTTCAGCCATCTCTCAAATCGGGCTCTTCAAAAGGGCAATTCTCTGGAGGTGGGAAGACTGAATCTTCTAAGAAACCAAGACCTGACAATCCTTGGTGTTCTTCATGCCGTACCTATCATTTTGGAGAATGCTCTACAGCAACCAGGAGATGTGGCAGGTGTAGGTAGAAGGGGCACACGGTGAGCGATTGCCGATATAAAGAGGATGTTTGTTACCGGTGTCGCAAACCCGGTCACAAGATGGTGGAGTGCCTTGACCGACAGAGCTCTGGAGTAGCTGGGTCTTCTAGAGAGTAGAAGAGAGAGAATGCGCCTCGCGCGAAAGGGAGGGCATTTCAGATGACTGTAGAAGAAGCAAAGGCTGCAGGGGATGTCGTCACTGCTACATTCCTAATCAATTATATTCCTGCAAGTGTGCTATTTGATTCAGGAGCAACATATTCTTTTGTTTCTATTGCTTGCCATAAAAGACTTCAATTACCTATTATGCCATTAGACGAGCCTCTTAATGTAGAAGTTGCTGACGGCAAAGTAGTCTCAGTTACCGAGAAGTTATCTATATTGATGGGAGTAGTATCCCTATCTCATTCTTTATTATGCCTATTACGGGCTTCGATGTCGTAATTGGAATGGATTGGCTTAGCAAGCGTGATGTTGAGATTCTCTGTTCCAAGAAAATGATTAAGATCCCTCTTGCTGATGGGTCTTATACAGTGGCCCGAGGAGAATGATGGGAGTCTGACATTCCTGTTATCTCTGTTATTAAAGCCCAGAAGTCTGTTTCCACAGGTTGTGATTCCTTCTTAGCATATATTATTGATGCTATGATGGAAAAGCGACCGGTTCAAAATATCAGAGTGGTGCCTGAGTTCCCTGAAGTCTTTCCTGATGAATTATCGAGTTTACCTCTGGTAAGAAACCTCGAATATAAAATCGAGCTTATTCCTGGAGCTATACCTGTAGCTAGATCTCCATATCGTCTCGCTCCTTCTGAAATCCGCGAGATGATGACTCAGATCTAGGAGTTACTTGAAAAGGGTTTCATTCATGCAAGTTCTTCACCTTGGGGAGCTCCTGTGCTATTTGTCAAGAAGAAGGATGGAACCATGCGGATGTGCATAGATTACAGGGAGTTGAATAAGCGAACTGTAAAGAATAAATATCCCCTTCCACGGATCGACGATCTCTTCGATCAGTTGCAGGGAGCTACGTATTTCTCAAAGATTGATCTCCGTTCGGGGTATCATCAAGTACGAGTTCACGAAGAAGATATTCCTAAAACCGCCTTTCGAACTCGTTACGGTTATTACGAATTCTTGGTTATGCCATTCGGCTTAACCAATGCTCCTGGTATATTCATGGATCTAATGAATCGCGTGTGTCGACCATTTCTTGATAGATCCGTAATTATTTTCATTGATGATATTCTGGTCTATTCGAAGGCTGAAGCTGACCACGAGCTTCACCTTCGTTAGGTTCTTGAAATCTCATGAAAGGAACTACCCAACTCACGATCTCGAACTTGCTGCTGTTGAATTCGCACTAAAATTATGGAGGCATTACCTTTATGGCACAAAGTGTGTGATATGCACAGATCACAAAAGTGTACAGTATGTCTTTACTCAGAAAGAACTCAACATGCGGTAGCGCCGTTGGTTAGAGTTAATCAATGACTACGACTGTGAAATCCGTTACCACCCAGGGCCAGCAGCTGAGGCAAAGTTCATGAAGCTCACAGTAATATTAGATTTGATTACAAACTTAAAAGATGCCCATCAGTTAGCTTTGCAAGATGACAATCTGAAAGCTGAAACGATGACGAAGTTGAAAGACCAGCTGGGTGAAGATAATCGTGGGTTGAAGACTTTTCAATCCAGGATTTGGGTACCTCTTATTGGAGGGAATCGTGAATTGATTCTTTAAGAAGCTCACATGTCTAAACTATCTATCCATCCGGGTATCACAAAGATGTACTACGATCTGAAAAGGTTGTATTGGTGGCCCACTCTGAAAAAGGACATCGCTTCATTTGTGGAGAGATATCAGATCTGTGCCCATGTCAAAACAGAGCATCAAAGGCCTTATGGCAATTTGCAACAGCTTGACATTCCGGAATGGAAATGGGATCACATCACGATGGATTTCATGACAAAGCTACCAAAGACATTCAGAGGGCATGATATGATTTGGGTCATCGTTGACCGATTAACTAAAAGTGCTCATTTCCTGGCAACCAACGAGTCGGCTTCGTTGCCTCGTTTGGCACAGCTTTACATTGATGAGATAGTATAACGTGAGCTAGGCACCCGTGTGCATCTAAGCACTGCCTATCAGCTGCAGACCGATGGTCAATCAGAACGAACGATCCAGACACTTAAAGACATGCTTCGGGCGTTTGTACTCGAATTTGGTGGTTCATGGGATTCTCATCTCCCATTGATTAAATTTGCTTATAACAATTCATATCGTTCCAGCATTGGAATGCCACCATATGAGATGCTCTACGGGAGACATTGTCGCACTCTAACTTGTTGGTTGGAGCCCGGAGAGAAGTAGTTTGCTGGACCTGAGATTGTCCAGATAACTTCAAACAAAGTTAATGTGACTTTAGAAAAGCTTAAAGCAGCCCGTGACCGACAGAAGATGTATGCGGATCCCAAGCGTCATCCCGCTACATTTGATGTTGGTGATCGTGTATTCTTGAAGGTTTCCCCGTGGAAAGGCGTCATTCGTTTTGGACGCAAAGGGAAGCTAAGTCCACGTTTTATAGGCCCATCCAAGATCTTTCATAAAGTCAATGATCAGACGGTGACTCTTGAGCTGCAGCCTGAGCTATCTGGAATCCATGATACCTTTAACGTATGCTACTTACGTAAGTGCAACGTTGAAGAGGAGCAGATTGTTCTGTTACAAAAACTAAAGGTTGACTCTTCTGAGCGACTCGTAGAAGAACCCGTTGAAATTCTTGACACGAAGGTCAAGAAGCTACGAAAGAAGATGACCAAACTTGTTCTTGTTAAGTGGAAGCACAACTTAGGTCCGAACCTAACATGGGAGGTCGAGGACGAAATGAAGACAAGATACCCTCACCTGTTTATCACCGAGTAGATTCCGATGACGGAATCTTCTTAAGGGGGTAGATTTGTAACATCCTCGATTTGGACCTAGTTGTAAGTCGTGTGTGAATATACGTAAGATAGTGATTAATAAAAAGGAACTATATTGTAAATTAATTACATAAATAAGAAGAGTTAAATGTATATTTATGTGTTATGTGTTTTATGTGTAATATGTGTAATATATGTATATATATATATAAATGTATTAAAAGAAAAGAAATCCAGAGGCAGTGCCTCTGGATGTGAATGTATATAAGTATGTATGAATACTTTGACTAAGTCAAAGTTGCTAAAACGAGAACCAACACACAAACACTTTCTTTCTTTCTCTCTTGCGTCTCTCTACCTCTCGGATTCTTGAAGAAGTTGGCAATAGGTGATTCTTGAATCTAAGCAAAGGTAAGCAATTGTTTGTTAACAGATTTAAACATGTTTGAACTTAATTTTATGTTTAGAATATGATTAAAAATCAAATTCATGCAAACACCACACAAGAACATTCAAAACTTACTTCACAAGTGGGTTTTGATTGTTTGGTGTTATTGTTTGAGTTTGATGAGTTTATAAAGTCATACTAATGAAAATAGATGTTTTACAAATGTATAAATGAATGAAATTCTGAAAATAAGCTAAAGGATGAAGTTGGCGGAATTCATGTGTTGAAGTTGTCGGATTCCGAGACTTTGAATGTGTCAGAATCCGTATGTGGTCCAAATCCGCATGTTTGTTTCAAATCCGATGGAGTATCGGATTTCTTAAGCTACATGTTTCCCAAAATCCGCAAGTTGCTTAGAAACCGCTAGTTAAATCCGATAGAATGTCGGATTCTTCTATAATTGTCAGATTCTGATAGAAGTGTCGGGTTCCGATAAAAGAATCGGATTTCTTCGTGTCTGTCGGATTTGTTGGATTATGCCCACTCACACACACACGAGTTGGTATCATGTGATGAAGCAAGGGCCTATTGGGTCACACGCCAAGTATCGATTCCGGCATCACGGATGGTCTAATGAGAGAGAAAACCAGAAACTGGTTCTGGTGGGCCAAGGCACGCCCGTGCCTCTATGAGGTACGGTCGTGCCCGACGGGCAGGCACGAGCCCAAGTCGGGCGTGACTTGGGCGTGGCCTGTGGCTAGGTACGCCCGTGCCTCTAGGAGGCATGCCCGTGCCCTGTGCCCTGTGGACAGGCACGAGCCCAAGTCGGGCGTGACTTGGGCATGGCCTCTTGGGCTGGCACGCCCGTACCTTATGAGGCACAGCCGTGCCTCATGCAGTAACAGCCTCTTAACTAGGCTTTGAAAGCTAGTTAAGTGTGGTGTTAATTGTCATTATTCTAGAAACTGAAAATGACATTAGTGAGCACGAAATTTGAACTGATTATGAGGTCTATATAAGTGCCATGATGCTAATGTAGTCATGTTCCAAGAATTGGTTTTCTAGAATATATACATTTGCATATACATAATTCTCTCAAGCACAAAAAGGTTCCAAGGCTTTGGTTCTCTTGTGATAGACATCTTGGTGGTGTTTAGATAGGCTTATCTAACACTCTAGCAAGTGAGAGGCGATAGTAGCTTGGTGTGGACTTCGGTAGAGGTGTACACGTTAGTGCACAAGACTTCCAAACTCCGAAACCGCACGTACCAAGAAGATAGCATCGAGGGTATAACTCTATCTCTTTGTATGTTTTATTTTGTTGCTTAGGCATGTCTAGAGTTTTGGTCCATTTGGTGGGCGTGTTCGTGGTCAATTTAGAAAAGTTTTTCTACCTGTTTTGTTTCCGCTGCGATTTTAGACCATGAAAACCCAACAGTGGTATCAGAGCCAGCTCTAACATGGCTTTGCACTTTTGGAGTTAAACCAGATTTTTTGAGTTTTCTGTCAAAAATGGTTTTCCGGTGACCGGGCACGGTCGTACCTCTAGGGGTACGGGCCGTGCCGGCGACCGGGGCACGGGTGTACCAGTGGGGGTACGGGCTATGCTGACAGAATTCGTAGACTGTTTAAAATTGTTTAAGCTGTACACTGACAAAATGGCAGGCACTCCCGTACCCTCTGGGGTACGCCCGTGCCTAATGGTTGTTTTGTCAGAATTAGTTTTTGAAACAATAGGTTTAAATATATGAAAATCCGGGCTTTAGACTAGTCTTGATTCTGTTGATCCCCACTATATTTTGATTCCTAATTTTATATGTTTTGTATTACTTGGCATGAAGTTCACAAAAACATATATCTTTAGGTGTATATATGAATATGCAATTTTAAAGGTGTATTAAAATTGTTAATGCATATATACAAGGATTGCTTGTTGTGCCTTAAGTGTTTTTGCAATCTTGGTCAAAATATATTTATGTGTGGTTGTTTTTATATTTGAATTCTTTAGGATTTGCATGCTAGAGAATTTTTTGAAAATATATAAAACAAAAGAGATTTATAAATGAGTTTATATTTCTACGCGCATAAGAATTGGCAAATATTAATATAAAAGTGTTTATATTAAACGGTGGATAAAAAAGAGTTTTTGTCACTTAAATTGCTAATTCGTCAAAATTGTTAAAATGCTATTTTTTAACCGGAAAAACAAAAACCCGTTTTTCGAAAAGTAAGTCACGCGCCACCCGTAAGACGACACCACCCAAATCTAACGAAACTTGGATGATTGTCGAGCATTAGCACGAGTCATGCCTTGTGAAGTTGTGTGGAAGGTGAGTGTGGCAACCCGCAATATTGGTAGTC
The DNA here is from genome assembly GCA_038502395.1 of Dittrichia graveolens. Taxonomy (NCBI): domain Eukaryota; kingdom Viridiplantae; phylum Streptophyta; class Magnoliopsida; order Asterales; family Asteraceae; genus Dittrichia; species Dittrichia graveolens. The sequence goes on from JARJIL010000009.1 coordinate 32,054,981, forward strand.
GAGCTTAAGCACGAACCAATGATTGGGCTAGGGTACCAACGTGTGTCTTGACGGGCAACTTACAAGTTCTTTTATGTTGCTTAAATGATGTCGATCTCTAGCCGAGTCATTTAAGAAATAATAAAAGGATTGGTGTATGAAGGTATCAAACATGCCTTAGACATTTGATGTCGAAAGGATCCCGCAAGTATCTAAGAGTTGCAATGGTTGCAATTGGTAATTTGTCTACCGGCCTAAATAACTTATTTCATGATCCGTGGTTAACCCGTCATGAGATAGAGTGAAATATGGTTCTTAGCCTTGTTCAAATAATTAAGTTTTATAACTATTGAGTAATTATTTCTACAAGGATTCACAACTAAAATTGGTACTCTAAATTTTGTAGATGGCATCAAACAACGCTTCTACATCTTCATCGAACTCTATTTCCCTAAAGTTTTTCCTCGAAAAGGCCAAACTCGTTGGCCAAAACTTCATGGATTGGTTCATGCAACTAAGGATAGCCCTTAGGTATGAACAAAAGATGTGGGCCATCGAGGAGCCTTTGCCGGAGGCACCTGCGGCTAATGCGACTAGGGCGGTCCGAGACGCGTATGACAAGCGTGTCAAGGAAACGAACGAAGTGGCTTGCATTATGCTCTCGTCAATGATTCCTGAGCTTCAAAAGCAAATGGAACATTTAGGAGCATATGATATGCTTAACCAGCTGAAGGAAATGTTCCAACAGCAGGCTAAGCTAGAGCGCTTCGAGTGCCTAAAGTCTCTTTTCGATTGCCATATGCAGGAGGGCGGAAATGTGAGCGTTCACGTGCTTAAGATGAAAGCATTGGTTGATCGCTTGGAGAGGTTGGGATTCCCGTTAGGGAGGGAGTTGGCGGTGGATGTGATCCTCCGTTCTCTTCCTAGTTCCTTTTCACAATTTGTGTGGAACTATCATGTCCATGGCACCGAAGGGAGCGGGTAACTCAGGTACGTTTATGATTGAACTCCACAATACCGCTACTTCTAACGGCTGGGTACTTGATACCGGTTGTGGCACTCATATTTGTAATAATGTGAAGGTGCTAAAAAGAAGTAGGGCGCTGGGTGTTGGAGAGCTTGACCTGATCATGGGAAACAAAGATGTGGTTCCCGTGGAGCGGATAGGTAGTGTTGATCTCGCCTTTCCTTCAGGACTTGCTATTACCTTATTGAATGTTTGTTTTTCGCCCTGCGTGGCACGAAACATTATTTCCTTTCACGCTTTGTATGACTCCAAGAGCGCATCGACGTACGAGACACATTGCTCGAAAATATCATTTTATTCGTGATATCATCGAGAATGGTGACATTGTGGTTAGTAGAGTACCGACTGAGGGGAACTTGGCAGATCCACTCACCAAACCTTTGTCGCAAATTAAGCATGATTCTCATGCTAAGTCTATTGGTATTAGATTTGATAGTGACTTGGTTTAATTATTTTTAGTTGTATTTGTTATTGAGAACATTAAAGCAATAATGTATTTCTTATTGTAATGACTATTAAATGGGGATTTAATATACGCATAGTGCGATTACTTTATGAAACATTATTGTGTTCTATCTTTGCATGTTTAATACTTCCATGAATAAACTTGTTTATTCTAAATACTCCACGATCGGTCGTTCTTCATTGGAAGGAAGAAGTGAATTAAGATCGAGGCAAGTGGTTGGTAAAGTTTTCATCTTGGATTGAATACTTGTTTACGCAACACTAGCCTGTACTTAATGGTGATTAAGTAATTGGAGGACCCGTACCTGAGTTTACTTCATGGATATTATCACGAGTAAATCAGGATGATAATATTATTTATCCTTCTACTGGAGATGCACGCGTTTCTTGATTATTAACTTGGACTTGTTTAGATTGCTTTCTAACGCAGTTCGTAACTGGCTGTTATAAGGGAATTTTTTAGGCAAGAACTTGTTATTATGATAGGGCGGTGTAGTCAAATGTATTCGTTCCTCTTTTGAGAGATATCCTTGGGCCCTTCGTTGACTAAGCTGATGACAAATCAAAATGCATGGACGTGCTCAAGTTGAATTGATGGTGGATCAATTATGCAACTTGTTTTGTTAGTCATTGTTAGTCTATATCGAGAAACATAATCGTGAATGATTTGGGGTTGATCATGTTCCATGACCTGCATTCACAACGGATATCGTGAACGAAGGGGTATATAATCACTTATCTATAGGACCTTTCCTTTTGGTTAGGTATTTGTTTTGGGAAGACAAACCCTGTGCTGACTTGGGGGCATAGATGCCGTGCTAGAGGCCGCTCTATGTCGGTGACGCCTTTCGTGATTTTGTCATGTGCAAGTGGGAGTCTGTTGGATTATGCCCACTGACACACACACGAGTTGGTATCATGGCTGATGAAGCAAGGGCCTATTGGGTCACACGCCAAGTATCGATTCCGACATCACGGATGGTCTAATGAGAGAGAAAACCAGAAACTGGTTCTGGTGGGCCAAGGCACGCCCGTGCCTCTATGAGGTACGGCCGTGCCCTACGGGCAGGCACGAGCCCAAGTCGGTCGTGACTTGGGCGTGGCCTGTGGCTAGGTACGCCCGTGCCCTGTGCCCAGTGGACAGGCACGAGCCTAAGTCAGCGTGACTTGGGCGTGGCCTCTTGGGCTGGCACGGCCGTGCCTCATGCAGTAACAGCCTCTTAGCTAGGCTTTGAAAGCTAGTTAAGTGTGGTGTTAATTGTCATTATTCTAGAAACTGAAAATGACATTAGTGAGCACGAAATTTGAACTGATTATGAGGTCTATATAAGTGCCATGATGCTAATGTGGTCATGTTCCAAGAATTGGTTTTCTAGAATATATACATTTGCATATACATAATTCTCTCAAGCACAAAAAGGTTCCAAGGCTTTGGTTCTCTTGTGATAGACATCTTGGTGGTGTTTAGATAGGCTTATCTAACACTCTAGCATGTGGGAGGCGATAGTAGCTTGGTGTGGACTTCGGTAGAGGTGTACACGTTAGTGCACAAGACTTCCAAACTCCAAAACCGCACATACCAAGAAGATAGCATCGAGGATATAACTCTATCTCTTTGTATGTTTTATTTTGTTGCTTAGTCATGTCTAGAGTTTTGGTCCATTTAGTGGGCGTGTCCGTGGTCAATTTAGAAAAGTTTTTCTACCCGTTTTGTTTCCGCTGTGATTTTAGACCACGAAAACCCAACAGGATTTCGATAGAATATCGGATTCCATTGAGTTGTTTGTTTCGTAGAATATCTAAGTGTTAAAATCCGATGATGTATCGGATTTCCTCATATGTCGGATTTCCCTAAGTGTCGGATTTCCACACTCCTACAGTATTGTCGGATTTATGTGAGATCCGGATTTGGGGAATTCCTATGTTGGTTTTAGTAACCATTCTTTATGTAGAGATGATTAATGTAAATCCTAATGTATTAGGTGAACTTGTTGTGCTAAGTGTAGCAGAAGTTTGATAATTATCTGTTTTAAGCCATTCAGGTGAGTACCGACTTCCGTAAGCCTCAGTAGAGGAAGATTTATTTGCTAAGTGTTTTAAGTGCACGTATGCTTAAAAGTAAATGAATAAGTGTTTCCATGCTACTTAATGCACAATGCCATGCTGAATACTTGTCATATGTAAGTTAAGTGTATGCCAGCGGAATCCAGAATTAGAGCCGTCTAGTTAGGATGAATGATATGTATGCTAGGGATCCAGACTGGATCCATAATGATGTAATGAATGATTATGCGTGATAAAAGAAGTAAATGAATGTGCATACTAAATGAATGATCCAGATTAGATCAATATGTGTATGTGAAATGTTCGCGAACAATTGAAGCATGGTTAAGGTCAACTTTGTAGTTGGGTTCCAGGGATCCTTAATGGGTGATTCGGAACTTAACGGTGATTCGAGGTGCATCCCGGATCTTAGGGTCTGCAGAACCACCGTGCCTTAACGTGAGATTGTAATCAGCCGGTATCTGGCCATATGTAAACGATGCTTGGTGGACTGCTTTATGCTCCCCCTTCAGCACTGATGGTTGTGCCTGATCTCCCGGTGTATTGGTGTTGAGCGGGACTATGCTCCCCCATCAACTGTAGCAAGAAGAGCGTTGATCTTCAGCCTGATGAAGCATGTGAGAAACTACATAAAGCGGTTCCTTCGAATCTTTTTATTCCTAAGTAATGGTTGGAAACTTGGAATTCATTTTATTTCAATTAAGGTAACTATATATAATGTCATTATTACAAAAATAATATCTATAATATTAATGACTAAATCTTTAAATATAAATAAAAGACTAATTTGGCTCATCTCTATTAAATAATTATATCTGTTTGTTTTAATAAAATTAAATCTTAACTGTCCATTTAAATTGAAAACTTAATTTGATTTTGACTTTTAAGAGTCAAAGTTCTTTAATTTAAATCAAAATTATTAGAAATTTCATATATGCATCTTCTTAAAAGTTATTAATTATATATATATATATATATATATTGTTGACAGAGCAGAGAGAAACTCTGCCCTGTTAGCATATAAATGCCACCTTATTGCTGACTGAAATTTAAATCAAAATTATTAGAAATTTCATATTTGCATCTTCTTAAAAGTTATTAATTATATATATATATATATATATATATTGTTGACAGAGCAGAAAGAAACTCTGCCCTGTTAACATATAAATGCAACCTTATTGCTGACTGAAAAATGTGACCTGGCACTAAACTGCTGTAAAACTGATTACGTGACAAGCAGAAAAGATGTGCTAAAATTCTAGAAAAAACTGTCTGCTACATGTCACCTTAGTGGGTATCAACCCTTAAAACTGCTTATTTGTGGTTCATAATAACTATTAAAAAAGATACAACTACCGGGTAAAGTAACCACCCTTACAACTCTATAAATTACATGTCACACTAACATTAGCACTAGAACCAGACACACTGCCTATAGAGATCACGAAAATGGAAAAACAAAAACCTAACTCTTTGCTTGCTGAGGAAAATCATTTAGAACTTAGTGAAGAAAAACAGTCTCCCTCAACCTGTGAGCATCAAGAGATCACGAAAATGGAAAAACAAAAACCTAACTCTTTGCTTCCTAAGGAAAATCATTCAGAACTTGGTGAAGAAAAACAGTCTCCCTCAACCTGTGAGCATCAAAAACTGGTGAATGATCAAAATTAATTTCCGTTTCATCCCTCAAAATTGATCTTTCATACGTAATCATCATATTGAAGTTCAAACACAACATATGCTACCCTCAATCAGCTATATATAATTTTCTAACTATATATAGCTAAAATATGTGTGTGTGTGCGTGTGTGTGCAGAGGGATTTCCATTTGGTTTCCCTCTCTAATTTTGTAATTTCATTTACTATTTTCAGTTTATGAGATCATCTTATTTCTGTTGCTAAAGGCTAAATTTCCATTGTTATTGGTTTATTTCTATCACCCTTCTATTAGTCATTTATTAAATTAATTGCCTAAACGAGTATAGAAGATGTTAGACAACTTTTTAAAATGAAAATGTAGACTAATTTTTCTATAAAACTAATAATGACACATCAAATTTTGTATATGTGTTACTGATAATGACACATGCACACACTCACACATGTATTTTGGATCTTCTCTGAATCTAGTACGAGGGATTTCCATTTGGTTTCCCTCTCTAAGTTTGTAATTTCATCTACTATTTTCAGTTTATGAAATCATCTTAATTCTATTGCTAAATGCCAAATTTCCATTGTTATTGGTTTATTTCTATCACCCTTCTATTAGTCAGATGGACCATCTTTGCACATAAATTAGTCATTTATTAAATTAAAGCCTCCCACATCTGCTTGCTATTATGTTGGCAGTTTCAAAAGTTCTTTCCATGACAGAAAAATATATGACAGAAATCTTGGACTCTCTTGATAATCTTTCAGCCACCTACAACAAGATCATACATTTTTGGGTTGAAAGATGTTACAAAAGTAGACTAAAATTAGACAACTTTTTAAAAAAGAAAATGTAGACTAATTTTTCTATAAAATTGATAATGACACATCAAATTTTGTATATGTGTTACTCATAATGACACTCGCACGCACACACAAACATATATATATATATATATATATATATATGAAAGCATAAATACCTAGCCCCATTATTCAAAATTTACCTTTCCAGATAAATATTATTGTTTATGCATGTTTATTTTGATTTATTGTCTCACTCTTAGCCTGCCTATGAAAAGGAGCCAACCGTTGATTCACCTCTCATTCCATCCACCATCATCACTCAAGCGGTAATAAAACGTTTACTAAAATATTAATTTACTTTATTACAAATTCGGTGCATTAAATCATATCTAAGAACATATTTAAAACCATAGGCGGCGATTGAATATCCCCGGTGGTCAAGTGAGGTTTGGTTTGACCACTATCCAAACGAGCACAAACACCAATGCAAAATGGTAATTTGTACATATAATTTTTTGTTATTTTGTAAATAAAATACATGAATATAAGTATTAAAATATTATGCTTTGTCCATTTGTTCTGTAACATCCTCAGATTGGGCCTAGTCGTATTCGAATCTTGTACGTCTAAATCTCGAATTAATATTGAATAAAAGAATTATATATATATATATATTTGATTAAGTGGAAAAATAGAAGAAAATAATAAAGAAATGATAATGTAAAAATATTATTAAAAATAGATAAGAATAATAAATTATTAAATGGTTTAGAACGAGAATTCCAAAAATATCCCCCTTAGATAAAACGGGTACTCGTGCATTAAGTTGTAAGTTGGAAAGGGGAAAAAGATACCCACTTGTGGATATTATCAAACCACAAGTAGGCATCTAATGGTTACCCACGTACACACAGACACAAACATACAGACAACTTCTCTTTTGTTCTAACCCTCTTGTTCTTGCCAATTGAATGAGAAAGCCACAAGTGCTCATCAAGCAATCTAATTTCTTGCTTCAATTTCAAGTCTAATCTGTTTCTAAGCTTTAACTTCATCATCTCTATCTTTGTGGTGAGTTCTTGCTTCTTGATCTTCATTTTTCCAAGTCTAGGTTCCAAGGGGTTTTGATTTGATACCAATAATTAAGTTTTTCCAATCATTTCCTACTTGGATTATAAGCGTATAGAAATCAAAATCTGGAATTATAATGATGTTTTTAGTTCATTTTAGAAATTAAAGTGCAAATTGGTCAAATTGATGATTTTGGTCCCAAACTTTGATTTAGATGTTTAGATGTATCAAAGTTGTTGTTTTGGCTTAGTTTTGAAGTGTATTTTCACATATGAATGAAAGGAAATTACTGGAAATGGTAATTTAGGAATTCTGTTTGGAAACAACGGGTTCTGGTCGAACCAGCTGTTGTAAATGGAAAGGCACGGGCGTGGCTCTCAAGAACAGGCCGTACCTCAGGGCGTACCCTGGGAGGCACGGCCGTACCTCCAAAAGGTACGGATGTGCCTAACCCTAGCTAGTCCAGGGTTGCCATGCAGTCATGGGGGGTACCTGAGTATCAAGTACGGGGCAAGCTTGTCTAAGCTCGGGGCGTGCTTTGCCAGGCACGGGCGTGCCTTCGCAAGGTACAGGCGTGCCCTGCCTCTAGCAGATTCTATTTAACAAGGTTTTAATATTTGGAAACCCTGTTTAGGTACACCAGTTGGTCCAGGAGCTTCGGTATCATAGTTATATTATATTATCTCGTAACGTGAGTGCCTGATAACATAACAATTAATATATCTATAACATATATTATCAATGAATTGAGAATTCTATACCATGACTTGTACACACACTTTGTTAGTTTAGTTCATCTTATGTAAGGGCTTAGCCCATTTAATATTAATTGTCTAGTCCATTAGTATGTAATAGACTAGCCCAAATGTTAGATTAGAGAAATCCATCATGAAAGCCCATGATGCTTGAGACCCATGTGCCTACTTGTATTTAAACCCTTGCAAACCTAGTTTGCAAGGTAACTTTTGCATTTCTCAGATTAATAGAAGCAAACACATCTGTGTTTTCTCTCAAGCAAAGTGTTCTTCTTGTGTTCTTACATTGTTCTTCATATCTTATACACAAGAATCATCAGATTACTCATATTTAATCTCATCTTTGGACCATCAGTCTTGTACCCCAGTTTGGTTGCATTGAGCCGGGTGAGCTCCCCAGCGAGATATGTCGCCTTCTGACTACGCCAGCTCATCGCGAGATGTTAGGATAGCACTGTTTGAGCATGATTGATGATACGTGATACGTGATATGTTAATATTGATTGCATGCTATCCTGTACTCACTAGCTATTATTGCTAACAGATACTACTTCTCACATGTGCAGGCGATCCTTAGTGAGCTTGGGAGCCTGCAGGTAGTTTACTTTCTTAGGAGGTACACTGTCTTTGATTAACTCTGATGTTATATATGTTTGTAAACAGATAATGGTCGACCGGTTAAGTAACAGTAACACGAAACTTTGTATGTGGTAATTTTTGAATGTGTAATATTAGCCACTTGTTTTTATTCCGCAGCGTGTTTAAATGAAAATTGTAAATTAGTATTTAAAAAAAAGAAAAATTTGGTTCTCGAAATGACAGTGTTACAAGCTGGTATCAAAGCCTAAGTTTGAGTGAATTGGGTATTTGAAAGAGTACTTAGTCTCAAATTCAGGCTTGACCATTATTTAAAGTGTTCCTCCGAAGGTATTGGGGTGTGAGAGAGATTGATTGACATTGTTATTGCTTATATGCTTACTATGATTAATCAGGTTTGATAAGTATAGTAAGTATATATGACTTTAATGATCTAACAGAATTTAGAGACTAATTATGGCCGGAGGAGAGGATAGAGAAGCATACATTCGTGAATTAGAGGCTCGATTGAAAGCAGCCGAGGAACATACACCTGTTCTTCCTGCTCCCGAAAAGAAAATGGTCGTGGGCCTAAAGTCACTCTTATTTTGTAAACCACCTACCTTTGATGGTAGCATAGATTTGTCTGTTACTGAAAAATGGATCCATGATATTGAGCTGTCTTTTGAAAATAGCGAAGCAGAGGAGACAAAGAAAGTGGTACGACACAATGATTGCATCTACTCTAGCTGCAATCAATGATGCTTTCTCTTGGTCTGATTTTCTGAGAATCTTACGGGCCCACTACTGTTCGGCACAAGCATTGGAGAGTGTGGACAACAAATTCAGGGCCTTGACTAAAGGCAACAAGACAGTTGAGTAGCTTATTACCAGATTCACAGATCTGATTAGATTTGTGCAACATACTGATACGCAAATATCAGTCTTAAATTTTAACACTAATCTAACCTAATTTGACCGACACACTAACGGGCAAGCGCACCCGATCGTATAGCAGTAAACAGGGCAAGACCAGGATCGTATCCTCAGGGAACAGGAATTGAATGTACTATCAAGAAATTAACTAGCTAAACTAAATACTTTAAAAATAAATATGGGGTTTTTGAAACTAGCAGCTAACCGCCACCAAGGTATTGAAGATTGGTTTAAAACAGTAAACCAAAGAAACAATTTTCAAAGAGTTTAAATCGGACGACAGAGATATATTTACCAATGAATCACTCCCTCTAGGTTCAATTTGTTATAAGCACAGTTAATATGATAAGTTTCTACGGGCGTTCGAACCAACAATCATCAGTCCTACTAATCCGATTATGACTTAATCTTTCTAAAACACACTTAACTCTCGTTGTATGGTAAATTAGACTCAAACTTTTAGCTAAGGTAATACTGAATAATCTTAACCCTCATTATGTCAGAAAAGTTATCTATCCTATTGGATGCAAACGTCATTGTCTCAGATCAAGCAAATAATAATCCAGAAGAAAATACACATGCAAGTCATTATCTCAGATAATGCACAAACTGTATCTAACAGATTATCCAATAAAAGTTAAGATAAAAAACTCAAGGTTCACGATTAAGCATAAACAAAACTAATCATAAAATATAAAATCATAGAATTACATGTCAAACCTAGGGGTTGTTCATCATAGTAAATATAATAAAACTTAGCCCATAATCATTCTAGAAATCAAATCTAAATAAAGAAACAAATTAAATGTAAATATTGTCAAAAGCTTACAAATAATAAATAACTCAATAGTGAAAGAAATCAAGTACTTCGATGTGTTATGCCTCTGACATACGTCGACTGCTGCTTCGATATTAATTGTGTTTTGCGTTTCGTCGACTGCCGCTTTTCTTCATTCTCCTCGTAGCCGCCGTCTTTTTTTAATATATCACCAAACCCTTCTTTTTTTTGTGCATTGGGCTTCGTAGCCCATTATAACGCTTCTACCAAAATCAATTAAATGGCAGCTGCTTAAGTTGAAGCAAATATCATTCTTTTTCTTCTTTGTTTTTTTTATTTCTTTTCTACTCGTTGGCCCTCCTCCAATCAAAGTTATTAACTCTTTAAGCCCACATAGATAAACTAACAACAACTCCCCACTTGAGATAAAAAGCCCAATTCACTTTTTTTTCCTTTTAATTCGTGGCTTGTATCTCTCGCCCAACCTGCAGAGAATTACGACTCAATTAGATATCACAAACATGATATTATTGTGAACCCTTTTTTCTAGTTTTCGTAGTCTTTTGAATCACCTCGTTTCGAGTTCGTATGAGTGAGATACGACCAAAACATTAAAGAGGTATCAAAGCTGTCAGTTTTTCTCCCTTTCTCTTTTCTTCATTATTTCTTTATCAAATTCTCCATTTCTTCTCCCAAGAGCCCTAAAACACATATTATAATAGATTAGACAAATAATTATCCTATTTCATCATAATAATTCAATCAAAGAATGAGATATCGGATATAAATAATATGTATAATTTAGACGATATCAAACACCCCACACTTAATCATTGCTTGTCCTCAAACAAACTATCTTTTAAAAACCACTGCACCAGGTAGAGCACATGAATAACTCAATAAACAACTTCCGTGTACACGTCAAACTATCAAAAGAATCGTCAGAAATGTCACTCTACTCGGCAACTACAAGTTATATTCAGACACATGCACATGTTTGTGTAAAAATCCTCTTTAACTTTTCATTATTCTAAATAATTTCTCACTACACTAATCAACACTAATAATTCAAATCATACTCATTCTTGCATAATTTATTAACATATTCCTCTAGAAAACTCCCGACCTCAAGGTTTATTGGTGATTCTAAAGTTTACTCGACTAATGTGCTACTTTTTTTCTTTTCATTTCATTTTTTTATGCCTTTGTTTTTGCTTTCTTTTTTGAATTTAATAGATCAAATGTGACTTTCTAATGGATCCATGTAGCGGACTTTCGGCCAACATATCCAGAGCAGTTGGCCTTAGTATGCTAGACTTGAAATATCCCTCGGGTCTACTTGTCCGAATCAAAAAGGCCATATAGTGTTTTTCACTATCAATTTAGGCATATAACTCTTGTAAGCAACACATAAGATTTGTAAAACTAAAGAATCAATCTCAACCTATTTTTGTCAGGATTCAGCTATCTCATTATTTATTGTGGTATCTCAGGATACCGACACGCTGATTATAATTTTCTGAAGGTTTTATTATATTTATTGTGCAAGACTTTTTGTACTTTATGAATCATTTAGGATTGAAGGTGAACTAAAAAAATTTACAATGATGAAAAGCCGCAAACATTGATACATAGAATCTAAACATAATCCCGCCACCAAGTTAAATTCTTTTTCTTAACAACTCAATTAACAATTTGCAACATGTCTAAAAATTAAAAATTTCTGGCACAACAGGCAAAATTTAAAAAACTATTCAAGCTTGAAGATAGTGCTCACAGGACAACAAGCAATCGGTTAAGTATTTAACCCCTACCCCACACTTAGAAATTTGCATTGTCTCCAATGCAATGACAGAAAGTAAAATAATGTGGAACAAATAGGAGTTTCAAGAAACAATACTCCCTGTGGTTGTCGGCGACAGATCAGCAGATCGAACTCTTGTATTTATCATATCATTGAGATTAACTACTGCAAGCACACAAAATAAAACACACAAACACAAAGCAACGAAATAAATCTAATTTTTTGAACTTTTCTATTTTTTTGTGTTTTCGATTTTTATGTTTTTTTTTGAATTTTTGGGTTTTATAAAAAAAACAAAAGAAAGGAAAACAAAACTAATAAACCGGGGTGCCTCCGGAAAAGCGCCTTGTTTATTTCCGAGTCTTGAGCTTGACTCGCCCCCAAGATAAATTACTCGGGGTAGATCAGCATGACCTCCTCGAGGTCGGGTTCTTGCATCTCATTGTAATATTTCAAGCAATGTCCATTCACTCGAAATGGACCCCTATCTGACTCAAGATCAACGAAACCCATAGGCGATGCTTTGATGACTGTATAAGGATCAGTCCATCGTGACCGCAGTTTTCCAGGCGTGAATTTCAAACGTGAGTTGAAAAGTAAAACTTTGTCGCCCGCTTTGAATTCTTTAACGATTTTCAAGCGTTTGTCATGTAACATTCGTGATCTCTCCTTATACATTAATGAGTTATCATAGGCTTGGTACCTCAACTCATCTAATTCATTTAATTGGAGAAATCTATGTTTTCCTCCCTCCTTAGGGTCGAGATTGGCATTTTTCAATGCCCAGTATGCGCGATGCTCAATCTCGATATGGAGGTGACAATCTTTACCGTAAACCATACGGTACGGAGTAAATCCAGTGGGTGTTTTGTAAGCTGTCCGAAATGCCCACAAGGCATCGTCGAGCTTTTCGGACCATACTTTTGGGTTAAACCCGATTGTCCATTCAAGAATGTGTTTCAACCCACGGTTTGTGTTTTCGACTTGTCCGCTTGTCTACGGATGATATGGGGTCTAGAATCTATGGGTTACCCCATATCGTTTCAAGACTTTCTCTAACTGTTGATTACAGAAGTGAGAGCCTCGATCACTGATGAGTGCTTTCGGACACCCAAATCGTGAAAACACCGTTTTGAGAAAATTAACGACTACTCGGGCATCATTTGTAGGCAAGGCTTTTGCCTCCGCCCATTTGGACAGATAATCGACAGCCACGAGTATGTATTTGTTTTTGTGAGATGTAGGGAATGGATCCATGAAGTCTATCCCCTATACATCGAATATCTCACACGCCTGGATGCCTTGCTGGGGCATTTCATCTCTTTTGGAGATGTTCCCAGCTCGCTGACACGCATCGCATGTTTTGATCATAGCGAAAGTATCCTTAAAAAGGGTTGGCCAATAGAAACCACTGTCCAACACCTTTTTAGCGGTGTAATTCGGACCGAAATGTCCTCCGGTGGGACCTTCGTGACATTCGCGAAGAATTTGTTTGGCTTCAGTACCAAACACGCAACGGCGCAAGACATAGTCTGTGCCTAGCCGAAACAGATGGGGCGGATACCAGTAGAAATGTTTAACATCAGACAGAAATTTTCATTTCTGCTGATGTGTCAGCCCATTTTGGATGAACCCTGCTGCTAGATAATTAGCTATGTCAGCATACCAAGGTTCTTCCTCTTGTTGAGACTCGATCATCTGTAAGAACTCGTCAGGAAATGTGTCATCAATGGTAGACTCGTTGAGTTCTTCGAGATTTGATTTCTCGAGTCTGGAAAGGTGATCAGCAGCTAAATTTTCTGTGTCTTTTTTATCCCGGATCTCAATATCGAATTCTTGTAGAAGCAGAATCCAACGAATGAGCTTGGGTTTTGCATCTTGTTTGGCGAACACATATTTGAGAGCGGAGTGGTCGGTGTATACTATGGTCTTCGATAGGACTAAGTACGGGCGGAATTTGTCGAATGCAAATACCACAGCCAGAAGCTCTTTTTTGGTAGTAGTATAATGCTCCTGTGCATCCGTAAGAGTCTTACTCGCATAGTAGATGGGCTGGAAATGATTGTTCTTTCGTTGGCCCAACACCGCCCCGAGTGCATAATCACTCGCATCACACATAAGCTCGAATGGAAGGGACCAATCAGGCGGCACCATGATAGGCGCATGTGTGAGCTCATGTTTCAACAGATCAAAGGATTTCACACATTCTGGTGAGAAAACGAATGGTGTATCCTTCTCGAGTAGCTGGGTCATCGGCCTGGCGATTTTTGAAAAGTCTTTAATGAAACGCCTGTAGAAGCCGGCGTGACCCAAGAAGCTACGAACAGATTTAACATTTGTGGGTGGAGGGAGTCTCGCAATAATGTCAATTTTGGATTTGTCGACCTCCAACCCCACACATGAGATTTTATGTCCGAGAACAATGCCTTCTCGGACCATAAAGTGACATTTTTCCCAGTTCAACACGAGGTGGGACTCCTCGCATCGAGCCAGGATGCGATCAAGGCTAGCAAGACAGGAATCGAAAGAACTGCCAAAGACAGAAAAATCGTCCATGAAGACCTCCATGCAGTCCTCAATCATGTCATGGAAGATTGCCATCATACACCGCTGAAAAGTAGCGGGAGCGTTACAAAGGCCAAATGGCACCCTCCTATAAGCGAAAGTTCCGAAAGGACAGGTGAAGGTGTTTTTCTCCTGATCCTTCGGGTCTATCGGTATCTGAAAATAACCAGAGAAACCGTCAAGGAAACAATAGAACTTGTTCCCTGCCAGTCTCTCTAGCATTTGATCGATGAAAGGGAGCGGGAAATGATCCGTACGGGTAGCATCATTGAGTTTTCTGTAGTCAATGCATACCCGCCATCCTGTGACCATACGTGTTGGAACGAGTTCGTTCCGTTCATTGAGAACCACGGTCGTACCTCCCTTTTTATGAACTACCTAAACGGGGCTCACCCAGGGACTATGAGAAATGGGATAGATGAGCCCGGCATCCAGTAGTTTTATCACCTCTTTCTTAACTACCTCCTTCATATTTGGATTTAATCTCCTCTGTCGCTGCACACATGGCTTATAAGTGTCTTCCATGAGAATTTTGTGTGTGCAGTAAGAGGGATTGATCCCAGGTATGTCGGCAGTTTTCCAGGCGATTGCCCCTTTGTGGGCTTTAAGGACACGAATCAAACTCTCTTTTTCACTCTCGGAAAGAGTGGAAGAAATGATAACAGGTAGAGAAGATTCTCCTTGCAGATATGCATACTCGAGATGGGAAGGTAAAGGTTTCAATTCAAGAGTAGGAGGCTCCTCGAGAGAGGTTTTGATCCGGATCTCCTCACTGGGAGAGATTTGCTCGAATGCTCCGTCGGTCGTTTGGGCATTTACGACGTCAGCATGTAGGATTTCTTCGAGCTCTCGCATCATGGCATCCGGGTTAATGACATCAATACCATTACCCAACAAGCTTTCCTCAGAGGTGTCGGTCATCCGAAAATTTTCCAATTCAGCATTGAGGAAATTATCAATAATATCGACACAGTAGCAGGAGTCATCAGCAGTGTGTGCATGTGACATGGCCTTGTCTATAGAAAAAGTAACTCTATCATCAGCTATGCCTAGATTTAGTTGTTTCTTCGAGACATGAACAATGGCATCTGCCGTGTTCAGGAATGGCCTACCTAGAATTAAAGGCACATGACTATCCTCTTTCATTTCTAGGATGACAAAATCAGCAGGGTAAACAAATTTGTCCACTTTAACAGGGACATTCTCAGCTATGCCTATAGGATATTTAAAACTACGGTCAGCAAGTTGTAGGCACATTCTGGTTTGCTTAAGTTCCCCTAAGTCTAGTTTAGCATACAAAGTAGATGGCATTAAATTAATGCTAGCTCCTAAGTCTGCTAAAGCATTACACACAATATCAGAACCTAAAAAGCAAGGGATAATGAAACTCCCTGGATCTCCTAGTTTAGGAGGCATGGCTGCAGTCTGCAGAATGGCTGAACATTGCTCCCCAAGTGGTAAGGTAGTGGCCTCCTCCAACTTCTTCCGGTTGGACACCAAGTCTTTCAAAAATTTCCCATAATTGGGCATACCTGCAATCACATCAACAAGAGGCACATTAATTCTAATCTGCTTAAGTAGATCAACAAACTTACCATATTGCTCTTTTATGCGCTCCTTTCAGAGACGGTTAGGAAATGGCAATTTTGGCTGGTACTCCTTCAGAGGAGGTTGTGTGGCCTTCTTCTTGCTGTTAGGCTCTGCTGGAACAATTTCCGGTTCCTTTTGCTTTTCCACCGCTGGGGTATCGATCTCATCATCAGATGAATCATCCTGCACACTAGGAGGGGAAAAATCATTAGTAGACTCAATAGTATTATTACCAACAGACTTACCAAAACGAGTCATAATGGCTTTGACGTGCTCGTTTCGATTTTTATCAGCATTCGGATTCTCTTGGGTATTGCTCGGTAGCGACCCACTTTGTCGACCCGCTAAAATTTCTGCCAATCTCCCCAAATCATGCTCCACGGTATGAATGGATGCTTGCTGATTTCTTTGAATTTGCTCATTCATGCTTTGGTTTTGTTGTACAGTAGTCTTCAAAGACTCTACTGACTGAGTAGTGGTGAGCATGAAATTCTTTAGGAGGTCCTCTATACTAGCACTTGACCCTCCTTGTGGTTGAGCAGGTTGAGGTTGAGGTTAAGGTTGAGGTTAGGGAGGAGGTGCATTACCTTGGTTGAACCGATAAAACACCGGTGGGTTTTGTCTCTGGAAATTACCTCGGTCCCTTGCCAGTTCGATCCACCTCCCTGGTAGTTACCTCCGGATTGAGAAAATTCACATCTTAGGTTTGATTCATTGGGTGATCCTCACAGTCTTTGGTGAGATGAGGTCCTCTGCATGATTCACATCCTACTTGCATAGCGTGGATGGATTGGATAAGTTTATCAATTTTCCT
Source organism: Dittrichia graveolens (assembly GCA_038502395.1). Classification (NCBI taxonomy): domain Eukaryota; kingdom Viridiplantae; phylum Streptophyta; class Magnoliopsida; order Asterales; family Asteraceae; genus Dittrichia; species Dittrichia graveolens. Next base: position 32,071,865 of record JARJIL010000009.1, read on the forward strand.
CTCTAATGATTTCTGATTATTCGCTAAGGATGCGACAGTGTCTCGGTTGCCTTCGTCTTCAATTGCAGCTACCGTCCTTCTAGATGACTTTCTCTCGACATTCCAGCCCTGCTTATGAATAGATATACCCTCAAGCAATTTGTAAGCTTCCCTTGGGCTTTTATACTGGAAGAGCCCACCACATGCTGAATCGATCTTCTCCCTGATATCATCATCCATTCCTCGGTAGAATTTCTAAACTTGCTCACTTTTGTTGAGCACATGATTTGGACACTCCCGTAACATCTTCTTAAAACGGGTCCAGGCATCATTAAACGACTCTCCAGATTTTTGAGAAAAGTTGAGAATATCAGCTTTCATCCTTTCCTCTTTAGCTGGAGGGAAAAAGTGGTTGATGAAGAGATTCTTCATGTCATTCCAGGTTGTGATGGATCCTGGTTCTAAAGATTCGAGCCATTCTTGAGCTTCCCCAATTTGAGTAAATGGGAAGACTCTCAGGCGCACAGCATCGGTGGTAGCTCCCCAAACCTTAAATAATTCACAGATGGTGAGGAAAGATTGGATATGACGGTTCGGGTCATGCTTAATACTCACATCAAAGTTTAATTCTCTGGCCATGCTAACGAACTGTCCTTTGATCTCAAATACCGCATCATTGATCTCAGGAACTCGAATAGCAGGCTCCGGGGCTGGTGGTGCAGTTTCTTAGACGGACCACATCGGTGTATCGTCCTCGTTCGCCATAGGTGATGGTGGTTCCTCAAACTCTACCTCACGATCAGATGCTTCTCGATAATCCTCCGTGGTTGCAGAATTTAGTGCACGTAGACGACGATGAAATTCTCTCTCTGGTTCTTGAAACGGAATTTCCAAGAATGGCGAGTAGCTACGGGTCATACACTTGCACTTCCAGCAGCGGAAAGATCAAGCAACACCTAAATACTAGTTCTAAACTAAAGGAATGAAACTAAAGAAATAAATAAAAAAAATAATAAAAATTAAACTACTAAAACGGCAACTTACTCGAGATAAAACCTCGAATAAGGATTGGATAACTAGAAATTTCTAAATAGCACAGTCGGTCACCGTTCCCCGGCAACGGCGCCAAAAACTTGATACGCGAATATCAGTCTTAAATTTTAACACTAATCTAACCTAATTTGACTGACACACTAACGGACAAGCGCACCCGATCGTATAGCAGTAAACAGGGCAAGACAAGGATCATATCCTCAGGGAACAGGAATTGAATGTACTATCAAGAAATTAACTAGCTAAACTAAATAATTTAAAAATAAATATGGGATTTTTGAAACTAGCATCTAACCGCTACCAAGGTATTGAAGATTGGTTTAAAACAGTAAACTAAAGAAAAAATTTTCAAAGAGTTTAAATCGGACGACATAGATATATTTACCAATGAATCACTCCCCCTAGGTTCAATTTGTTATAAGCACAGTTAATATGATAAGTTTCCAAGGGCGTTCGAACCAACAACCATCAGTCATACTAATCCGATTATGACTTAATCTTTCTAAAACACACTTAAATCTCGTTGTATGTTGAATTAGACTCAAACTTTTATCTAAGGTATTACTGAATAATCTTAACCCTCATATTCTCAGAAAAGTTATCTATCCTATTGCATGCAAACGTCATTGTCTCAGATCAAGCAAACAATAATCCAGAAGAAAATACACATGCAAGTCATTATCTTAGATCATGCACAAACTGTATCTAACAGATTATCCAATAAAAGTTAAGATAAAAAACTCAAGGTTCACGATTAAACATAAACAAAACTAATCATAAAATATAAAATCATAGGATTACATATCAAACCTAAGGGTTGTTCATCATGGTAAATACAATAAAACTTAGCCCATAATCATTCTAGAAATCAAATCTAAATCAAGAAACAAATTAAACGTAAACATTGTCAAAAGCTTACAAATAATAAATAACTCAATAGTGAAAGAAATCAAGTACTTCGATGTGTTATGCCTCTGCCATACGTCGACTGCTGCTTCAATATTAATTGTGTTTTGCGTTTCGTAGACTGCCGCTTTTTTTCATTCTCCTCGTAGCTGACGTCTTTTTTTTAATATATCACCAAACCCTTCTTTTTTTTGTGCATTGGGCTTCGTAGCCCATTATAACGCTTCTACCAAAATCAATTAAATGGCAGCTGCTTAAGTTGAAGCAAATATCATTCTTTTTCTTCTTTGTTTTTTTATTTCTTTTCTACTCGTTGGCCCTCCTCCAATCAAAGTTATTAACTCTTTAAGCCCACATAGATAAACTAACAACAACTCCCCACTTGAGATAAAAAGCCCAATTCACTTTTTTTTCCTTTTAATTCGTGGCTTGTATCTCTCGCCCAACATGCGGAGAATTACGGCTCAATTAGATATAACAAACATGATATCATTGTGAATCCTTTTTTCTAGTTTCCGTAGCCTTTTGAATCACCTCGTTTCGAGTTCGTATGAGTGAGATACGACCAAAACATTAAAGAGGTATCAAAGCTGTCAGTTTTTCTCCCTTTCTCTTTTCTTCATCATTTCTTTATCAAATTCTCCATTTATTCTTCCAAGAGCCCTAAAACACATATTATAATAGATTAGACAAATAATTATCCTATTTCATCATAATAATTCAATCAAAGAATGAGATATCGGATATAAATAATATGTATAATTTAGACGATATCACATACCTTGCCTGATGAAGAGGCGAAAATTAACAGGTTCGCCATGGCATTACCACCTAAATACCAGTCATCTATCCGGTTTGCTACTACATTGAATAAAGCTTCTGATTATGCTCGCCGATATGAGATCGACCATGCACAACAAAAGAAGGCTGGGGGAACTTCCAAAAGAAAGTTTGAACAGTCTTCAGGGTCAAGGAGTACAGGTGGAGGGTCGTGGCAACGGTAGCAACACCAACAACAAGGAGGTTCGAGGCACAGTCCTGCAGATGATTTATGGTGTGCCCAGTGTCGTACTAAGCACACGGGGCATTGTATCAGGGATACCGTTAGGTGTCCGAAATGCGGGCAGAAGGGGCATTCTACAGATAGTTACAGGTGTAAAGATAATGTGTGCTACAAATGCTTCAAACCGGGACATCAATCGATTGACTACAGATCGGGTCCTAACCCTAGATCGGGTGGTGTTGGAGGATCTTCTTTTGGGCAGGGAAAGAACACGGCGTCCTGTGCACTGGGCAGGGCATTTCAGATGACTGCTGATGAGGCAAAGACAGCAGGTGATGTGATCACTGGCACCTTTCTTATTAACAATTCTCCCGCCTGTGTTTTATTTGATTCAGGAGCAACATATTCTTTCGTCTCTGCATCCTTATGTGCTAAACTGCAACTACCTATCTATACACTGATTGATCCATTAGGCGTTGAAGTTGCTAGTGGTAGGATAGTTTATGTTGTTCATAGAGTTCATATCGCATTGATTGACATTGATGGGACTAGTTTCCCTGTTTCATTTCTGTTTATGCCGATTGCTGGGTTTGATGTAGTAATCGGGATGGATTGGCTCAGCAATCAAAATGCTGAGATCGTTTGCTCTAAAAAGATTATTAAAACTCCTTTTTCTGACGGGTCATATGCTGTGCCTCGTGGTGAGGGAAGAACTTCTGAGACTCCATTAATTTCTATGATGAAAGCTTGAAAATTTATAGCTAAGGGATGTGAGTCCTATTTGGCTTATGTTATGATACACGCATAGAGAAGAAAGTTGTTAATGGCATTTGGGTAGTTTCTGAATACCCTAATGTTTTTCCCGATTAATTACCGGGTTTGCCACTGGTAAGAGACGTTGAATACCAAATTGATCTTGTTCTAGGTGCTACGCCTGTAGCTAGATCTCCATATCGTCTTGCACCATCTGAGGTTCCTGAAATGATGACTCAGATTCAGGAACTTCTTGATAGAGGTTTCATTCGTCCTAACTCTTCACCTTGGGGAGCTCCAGTCTTGTTTGTTAAAAAGAAAGACAGGACGATGCGAATGTGCATTGATTACAGGGAGCTAAACAAGCGAACTGTAAAGAACAAGTACCCTCTTCCTAGTATTGACGATCTGTTTGATCAACTCCAGGGTGCTACTTGATTTTCAAAAATAGATCTTCGTTCTAGCTATCATCAAGTCCGTGTACGCGATGAAGATATTCCAAAGACGGCTTTTAGAACAAGATATGGGCATTATGAGTTTCTTGTGATGCCTTTCGGATTGACGAATGCTCCAGCAATATTTATGGATCTTATGAATCGGGTCTGTCGTGTGTTTCTTGACAAATTTGTCATTGCATTCATCGATGACATTCTTATTTATTCCAGATCTGAAGCAGAAGATGAGGCACATCTTCGCATAGTTCTTGACACTCTGATGTGAGAACAATTATATGCTAAATTTTCTAAATGCGAGTTCTGGCTCGAAAAGGTACACTTCCTTGGGTATGTCATAAGCAAGGATGGTGTAATGGTTGATCCCGCCAAGGTTAAGGTGGTGATGAATTGGGGAATTCCCAAAACTCCATCAGAGATTCGTAGCTTTCTAGGACTTGCCGGTTACTATCGGCGGTTCATTCATAACTTTTCTAAAATTGCAGGTCCTCTGACAAAGCTTACACGAAAGGAGGTTCCCTATTCGTGGTCTGATGAACAAGACAAAGCCTTCCAGACATTGAAACGATTGTTATGTCAAGCTCCAATTCTAACTCTGCCAAATGGGTCAGAAGATTTTATTGTTTACTGTGATGCTTCTTACGCAGGTTTGGGAAGTGTCCTTATGCAGAAGGACAAGGTTATAGCTTATGCTTCTCGCCAACTGAAGCCACATGAGAAGAGCTATCTGACTCATGATCTGGAGTTGGCAGATGTTGTCTTTGCTCTGAAACTATCACGCCACTACTTATATGGCACCAAATGTGTGGTATTCACTGATCATAAGAGCCTCTAGTATGTTTCTACACAAAAGGAGCTCAATATGAGGCAATGCAGATGGACTGAATTGATAAATGACTATGATTGTGAGATTAAATACCACCCGAGCAAGGCTAACGTGGTGACTGATGCATTAAGCCAAAAGGGATATACTGATAGCATCAAATTCATGAAAATCACCATTGTTTCTGAAGTTATTTATTGACTGAAGGAGGCTTAACAAGAAGCCTTAACAGAAGCTAATTTGAAGGTTGAAGTTATGACAAAAATGAAGGAGTAGTTACAAGATGACAGCAGGGGATTGAAGACATACAGGTCCCAAATCTGGATACCTAGCATTGGAGGAAACCGGGAGTTAATCTTGAAGGAGGCGCACAGTTCTCGTCTATCTGTTCATTCTGGGTGCACTAAAATGTACCATGATCCCAAGGCACTTTACTTGTGGCCCACATTGAAGCATGACATAGCTTCATATGTGGAAAAGTGTCAGATATGTGCACAGGTGAAGACCGAGCATCAAAGACCCTATGGTAATTTGCAACAATTACCAATTCCAGAATGGAAATGGGACAACATCACTATGGATTTTGTTACTAAATTGCCCAGGACATCAAAAGGGCATGACATGATCTGGGTGATTGTTGATAGACTCACCAAAAATGCTCACTTCATGGCTGTTAATGAATCATCTTCCATGCCTCGTCTTGATCAGCTTTATATTAATGAAATAGTCACCCGATACGCCGTTCCACTATCTATTGTATCTGATAAGGATACACAGTTTGTCTCACACTTTTGGAGCAGTCTTTGGCAGGAGCTTGATACTCGTGTTTATTTGAGTACCGCATATCATCCCTAGACAGATGGACAGTCCGAAAGGACTATCCAAACTTTTGAAGACATGCTGCGTGCATGTGTACTTGAATACGTTGGCTTGTGGGAATCTCATTTTCCTCTGATTGAGTTTTCTTATAATATTTCATATCATTCTAGTATAAGTATGCCACTGTACGAGATGCTTTATGGTAGGCGTTGTCGCACTCCTACCTGTTGGCTTGAACCAGGGGAGAAACAGTATGTTGGACCTGATCTGGTCCAGATTACTGCAGATAAAGTCAAATTTGCACAGGAGAAGCTTAAAGCAGCCATAGATAGACAAAAGATGTATGCAGATCCGAAACGCAAGCCGGTTACCTTTGAAATAGGTGATCGGATATTCTTGAAGGTTTCTCCGTGGAAGGGTGTCATCAGATTTGTCAGAAAGGGCAAGTTGAGCCCGCGATAGATTGGTCCTTTCAGAATTGTTAAGAAAGTCAACGAGCAGACAGTATCTTTGGAACTACGTCCAGAGTTATCAGGTATTCATAATACCTTCAATGTTTTCTATCTTCGTAAATGCAAGGTGGATGAGGATCAGATTCTACCTCTGCATGATCTGAAAGTTGATTATTCTTCACGGCTCCTGGAAGAACCAGTAGAGATTTTGAACACGAAGACTAAGCGGCTGAGAAGGAAGACTATTTAGCTGGTCTTGGTCAAGTGGAAGCATAACCTCGGGTCAAACCTGACTTGGGAGACCGAGGAGGATATGAAGGCCTGCTATCCCCATCTATTTTCTTAAAAGTAGATTCCGAGGACGGAATCTTTTTAAGGGGGGTAGATTTGTAACATCCTCAGATTGGGCATAGTTGTGTTCGAATCTGGTACGTCTAAATCTCGAACTAATATTAAATAAAAGAATTATATATATACATATATTTGATTAAGTGGAAAAATAGAAGAAAATAATAAAGAAATGATAATGTAAAAATATTATTAAAAATAGATAAGAATAATAAATTATTAAATGGTTTAAAACGAGGATTCCAAAAATATCCCCGTTAGTTAAAAAGGGTACTCGTGCGTTAAGTTGTAAGTTGGAAAGGGGAACAAGATACCCACTTGTGGATGTTATCAAACAACAAGTAGGCATCTAATGGTTACCCACGTACACACAGACACAAACATACAGACAACTTCTCTTTTGTTCTTACCCTCTTGTTTCTTGCAAGTTGAAGGAGAAAGCCACAAGTGATCATCAGACAATCTGATTTCTTGCTGCAATTTCAAGTCTAATCTGTTTCTAAGCTTCAACTTCATCATATTTATCTTTGTGGTGAGTTCTTGCTTCTTGATCTTCACTTTTCCAAGTCTAGGTTCCAAGGGGTTTTGATTGAATTGATACCAATAATTAAGTTTGATGTTTCCAATTAGTTTCTACTTGGATTATAAGCGTATAGAAATCAAAATCTAGAATTATAATGATGTTTTTAGTTGATTTTAGAAATTAAAGTGCAAATGGGTCAAAATGATGATTTTGGTCCCAAACTCTGATTTGGATGTTTAGATGTATCAAAGTTGTTGTTTTGGCTTAGTTTTGAAGTGTATTTTCACATATGAATGAAAGGAAATGACTGGAAATGGTAATTTGGGAATCTGTTTGGAAACAGCAGGTTCTAGTCGAACCTGCTGTTGTAAATGGAAAGGCACGGACGTGGCTCTCAAGAACAGGCCGTACCTCAGGGCGTACCCTGGGAGGCACGGCCGTACCTCCAAAAGGTACGGACGTGCCTAACCCTAGCTAGTCCGGGGTTGCCTTGCAGTCACGGGGCTTACCTGAGTATCAGGTATGGGGCATGCCTGTCTAAGCTCGGGCGTGCTTTGCAAGGCATGGGCGTGCCTTGGCAAGGTAATGGCGTGCCCTGCCTCTGGCAGGTTCTGTTTAACAAGGTTTTAATATCTGGAAACCCTTTTTAGGTACACCAGCTAGTCCAATAGTCTCGGTAACATAGTAATATTATATTAACTCGTAACGTGAGTGCCTGATAACATAACAATTAATATATCTATAACATATATTAACAATGAATTGAGAATTGTATACCATTACTTGTACACACACTTGATTAAGTGTAGGTTGCATGATGATGCTAGACTTAACATGTTGACACAACATAATATGCACTTGATTAGGTGTATATTATGATGATATATGGTTATATGCGTGCAATGAAGATCCGATTGGATCAGATATGTGTTTGTGAATGATCCGGACCCTAAGGACTAAGCCGTCATACATTAAGAACAAAGCTGTTCTAGATTGATTCCAGAACGCAATGGTGGACCGCTTCACAGCTCACCCACCGGAGCGGTTGATGTGTCTGGTACCCCAGTTTGGTGCATTGAGCCGGGTTAGCTCCCCTGCGAGATATGTCGCCTTCTGACTATGCCAGCTCATCGCGAGATGCTAGGATAGCACTATTTGAGCATGATTGATGATATGTGATATGTTTATATTGATTGCATGCTATCCTGTACTCGCTAGCTATTATAGCTAACAGATACTACTTCTCACATGTGCAGGTGATCCTTAGTGAGCTTTGGAGCCTGCGGGTAGTTTACTTTCTTAGGAGGAACACTGTCTTTGATTAACTCTGATGTTATATATGTTTGTAAATAGATAACGGTCGACCGGTTAAGTAACAATAACACTAAACCTTGAATGTGGCAATTTTTGAATGTATAATATTAGCCACTTGTTTTAATTCCGCTGCGTGTTTAAATGAAAATTATAAATTAGTATTTTTTTAAAAAAAAATTTGGTTCTCAAAATGACGATGTTACATGTTCTCTAGATGAAAAGAGCTTAAAACCTTGCATTTTGGAAATGGGATGAAGTTATTGACATACCATCGGAGGACGAGGAAGAAGAATGTGACTCGGGTATGCCCCGAATGAAGCGAAAAAGAACAAATTATGTTTCGGTTTTCAGTCGAAACAAGGTGATCATGTTGAATGATGGGAAAGAAAAAGAGGAAGATGAAGTGGAAGATGAAGGGTATGAGGGAGGTGATGAGGAAGGGTAGTCGTATGTCATTGGGAGTTTCTTTTTTTATGGTTGTTAGTTTGAATAGTAGCTTTACAATGTTTTTGTTTCTTTAGAACATACGTGTGTTTGGTACTTTGTTTAGTATATTAGTCCATTCATTTTGTTTACGATGTTACTATATATGTACTAATATATTTATATAATCTGTTTTTAGGTATTCAAATTAGGGTTAGGATATTCAGAATTATATAAAAAATTTGGTCAATTTAGATTTTGGGTGTTCAAAATGAATACCAATGATCAAATATTAGTTAAATATAGAAAATAGATTGGTACAAGACAATCCTTGTACATATGCATTAGTGTACCAAACCATTTTTGAGACACATATTCATATATACATTTATAAGTATATATTTGTGTACACTTCATGCCAAGTTACAACAAATATATAAATACAAAAACTAAAATATATTAACAAGACTATGAATAAATCTATTCTAGCACAACAAGAGTCTCAATGGAAAAAACAATTTTAAGAAAACACTTTTCTTATCTAAAAACACTTTTATGGTTTTTCTAGACTCAATAGTGCAAAGCCATGTTAGATATGGCTCTGATACCACTGAAGGTATTCGGTTGGCAAAAACAAGTAGCAACGGAAGCAATATGTATAACAAAAATCGATGCCAAACTAATGAATACACTCCCATGGACCAAAATCTAACAATGAAATTGCAACTAATATGAACAAGATAAGAAGAAAGATTATACCTCAATAGTGCAAGACACAAATCAACCTTCCTTGTCAAGTAGCTTAGAATCCAACAAAGAACTCCTCGAATGAAGTCCACCCCAAGCTTGTTTGATTCCCAAGTGCTAGCAAGTTGATGTGCAACCACCAAAACAACTATCAAGTGTATGTATTTCTTGCTTCTTGTGCTCAAGAACACCAAGAACAAAATGAACAAGAGAGAGAGAGAGAGTTCTAGTATCAACCAAGAGACCAAGTGTCTGCAAAAAGCCTCACTTAGAGCAGATAACTCGTGGTCTCTTTGTCTACAACAATTATGAGAAGTTAACCCCATTAAACCAAGTGTTTAAGGCTGTTTATTCTGCTGTTACAGGAGACGTACACGGTCCGTGTTGGTCAACATGGCCGTGTAGGCCCAATGTCCACGGCCCCAATTGGGCTAAGACGGCTCGTGTCTAACAAGCACAACACGGCCCGTGTAGGCCCAAACTACACGACCTTGAATTGGGCTAATACGCCTCGTGTATGTTGAACTGGACACGGCCCGTGTTCAGGAACACGACCCGTGTACCATCCTGCCAAAACCCATTTTGGCCTTTTCCTCTTTTTTGCTTGATCGTGCTGTCGGAATCAATACTTGGTGTGTTACCCAATAGGCCTATACCTCATCGGTAGTGCCATTAACTCGTTCGTGTCAGCGGGCATATTCTAACAGTACAATCACATCATCTCACAAGCTCATTAGATAAACCGTTAGTACATAACATACTAACTATCACACCACAATTCCAATTCATTCTAAATCCCCCTACGGAAAGTTTGACCCAACACGAGCCAAGATTTGGAAATGCAACACTCTAGCCGTGCCTGCATCGCCAAACCTAGGCTCTGATACCAAACTGTAACACCGTAAAACTTAAGCTATTTTTTTAAAACGCTGCGGAAGCTTACTCTAATTTCATTTAACATAAACATTCACAAAGTACAAAGTACTTTTACAAATCACAACATCCAGTTGTGTTACAAAAGATTATAAAACGTGGCTCGTCTCTTCTCAAAATACAATATCAGAGTATTAGTCAAATTCCCCTTTCCACAAACAAAGCTAAACAGCTACTCACATAAACCTACAAAAAGCAATCAACCGTGGGGGATTAGCACAAAGCTAAGTGAATGGAAGCTACAGACAAGCACATAACAATCACTGTTCCCAACGGAACCTCTGAACATCAATCCTTAAGCAATCCGTCAATTCCACAATCTCTTCCATCCCGAGGACCAGCGGTTCTGCCGAACCTACAACCAAAGCTGGCGAAAGCATAGGTTTACCGATAGCTCCCTGCCAATTGGCACAGTAAACTCCCCTCTGAGCAACAAATGCAACAGAGGAGCTACTACTGTTCAACTAACTGCAAGCGAGCCCAGCTCTTGCATCAGCAGCTGACCCTAACCAGCCCTTACACAGAAGCTGATCTCTTCCGACCTGTTACACAGAAGTCGGTTCTCAAACAAATCAAATACTCTACCAGTCACAATCACAATCAAAACTCTTTCACATAAAACTTATATGAATATGTAATTCTCATTTAGCAAATAGCAGCCTTAACAGTCTATCATGGCCCGCAATCAATCTATCTTCGCATAACGAACGTATCAGTCAAATATCTCATATTCGAATTAAACAAACAATCATTGCATTCAAACAATCCTTCAATAAATCAATTCATAATGTTACCACCAAAACCACCCGTGAGTAAACTTCCACTCACCTCAGTCCTCGTATCACGCATGCTTAGTTGTCTAATATCACTGAGTCTTTGGTTTGCCTGAAAACACAGCAATAACCGAATCAGTCTCGAATATATAAATATATCTTTCAACATATATTTATATCTCGTAATCATGTAAATAACTTGTTTTAATCACATAATTAACAATTCAACTTTTCCCAAACAAAACAAACACTTTCTCTGAAACAGGCCCCGTCACGCCGCGACGCCATCGGATTTCGAATTCCGGATTCCAGTCTCGGATTTGAGTATCGGATTTCCATTCTCGGATTTAGGGTCGGATTTTCATACATTCGGATTTTAAGTATCGGATTTCGTGGTTTCAGATTTTAAACACTCGGATTTCCACAACCACCGACTCCACTTTCGGATTTGCATGAAGGTCGCGCCGCGACCTTCAATGTAGCGCCGTGACACTCATCGATATTCAAGGAATCTTCTTCAATTTGTCAGATTTCCAGCCACCAAGAACTATATATTTCATAACATCTAATTTCTTGATTCAAAACACTTCTAATATACATATAACTTCATATCAACATGTTATAACCATTATAAACACTTTTAATCATACACAATAACAAAATCATCAAAACCCATTTCATCTATTTTCTTCAAAAACCCAACAATGGTGAAATTCCAGTTAGCCATGTAAACATAATTAAAAACATAACCAAATCATCAGTAACATATAATGATCATGAACCAACCTTTGTTTTGAATTATGAATCACAAAATCTCAATCTCAAGAACTCAAGTTCTTTACTCTCTTGTTCTTCTTAATATCCAGAGAAACTCACATGCACACACATTCACTTTTCTTTCTTTCTTTAAAAAAATCAGATTTCTCATTAAATAGTCACATGCTCACATGTGTACACTTCTCAAATAATAGATGTCATCACCTCACACACCAACTCCCAAATACACATACATACATACCGACATGCTTATCTTCATACATGCATACATACATAACTAAACTCTCTTTTCTTTCTTTATCAGTAAACAAATATACTATATACATATAATAAACTAAACCAATTAATTACTTTAATTAATCCCACAAAACCACTTAACCAAATAAATGCAATTTAATCATAAATACTCACGCACCACTAATCCGCCAAACAACTAGCCCGGGTTTGCGGGTGTTGCAGAAAGCAAGTTCAGCAATGATCTTGCTGAAGCTGAAAAATTGAGCTCAGTAGAAGGATGGAATCCCACCATGATGTATAAGGTATCAAATTTCAAAAATTATCCAATGAATGAAAAGGATGATATGTTTGCTTATTTGTGTTCTGATCTGACAGTTGCGCATAACAATCAAAACAAATCTAAACAAACTATCACCAATCTCACCTCTGAAATAAACGTCATTGAAAAGGAAAATGAAAAATTTCTTCAAGAATCATATGCCTTAAGAAATCATCTTGAGTTTTTAACAAACGAACTCAAAAATGTGAAAATTGATTTGCAAGACTCTAACGAAAAAGTGAAAGATCGTCAGTCGATTATTGATCTTTAGTTAAGTCCTAATAAACTAGCATTTGAGAGTATAAATCATCAGATGGTTATTCAAAGAGAAAGAGTAGGCATTGGACACATTAAACAAGCTGCTGATTTCAGCAAGAAGTGTAAGAATGTCGATGAAATGATTTTTAACGACATAAGCATTAATGATGTTGGAAATCGGAATCTCCTTAACAAGAGATTCGCCAAATCTGAAGTTTTAAATCCAAGTTTTTCTGAAAGAACAAATTCTTAAATAAGAAATCTTCAACTTCCTACTGAGTACGATACCCTTGCCAACAAAACTCCTGAACCAATCCCAGAAATACCTATTACACCAATTCCTACTGAAACCCAACCTGAAGTTGTGTCTGAAACCACTACTAAAACCCAACCAGAAGTTGTGTCAGAAACTAGTACTTAAACCCTCAACCAGTCTTCGTCTGAATCAGTTAGTAAAACATCTTCTGATATCAAAATAGCTGAGTTATCCAACTCTAGCTTTCTTCCTGAAGCTAGTGTCTTCTATGATATTATCATCCCTATGATCTCGTCAGATGAAGGTTCATCAGTTGAATCTTCACAATCCATAGCTGAAAATTCCAAACCCTCCAAAACCAAAAAATATTGATAAAACCTTTGCTCTGCCTGTATCAAAACTCAAAGAAGTTAAGGATTCTGTTTTCAAATTTTTGAAGTTAATTGGTGAAAAAGAGAAAAACAAGAACAATAAAAGAGTTAAGGCAAATAATTCTAAATCAACTCGAAAGTGCTATAAATGTGAAGTAAGAGGTCATGAAGCGACTTCATGTTCTAATGAAGACAAAGTTTCTAGTTGCTCTTCTAAGCATTGTGTTTTGGAGCCCAGTAAAGTTTGGGCTCATCAAATGAACTAACTTTTAAACTATCTGTGTAGGGCGATCAACATGATAACATTTGGTACCTTGATAGTGGATGCTCAAGGCATATGACCGGATGTAAGTCCCTACTGAATGGGGTTCAAGCAGCAAATGGCCCCAAAGTTACATTTGGTGGAGGAAAATGTGGCGAAACTGATGGTTATGGTTATTTAAACCAAGGTTCAGTCAACATTAAGAATGTTGCTCATGTTACAGGACTTGAACACAACCTGATCAACATCAGTCAGTTATTTGATGCAGATTATGAAGTGCATTTCAAGAAGACCAAAGGTTCAATCTTCAACAAGAAAGGCAAAGAAGTCTTACAAGCAAAAAGGCAAGGAAACATGTACGTTGTTGATTTCAACTCTGCCACCTCTGATAAAGATGCATGCTTTTTTTCAGAAGCTGATTCCAAAGCTAAGTGGTTATGGCACAAAAGGTTATCCAATCTCAACTTCAAAAACATCAGCAAACTCTCTAAGCTTCAGCTTACCAGAGGTCTACCGTCAGTTCGGTTTCAGAAAGACAAGCTATGTCATGCATGTGAGAAGGGAAAGCAAAAGAAGTCTGTCTTCAAATCCAAACATTGTAACCAAGTTAACTCCGCCTTTCAGTTACTTCATATGGATCTCTTTGGTCCTGTAAGTTAACCTAGTATGGGAGGCAAGATATATACCCTGGTGGTTGTTGATGAATACACCAGATTCACATGGGTATTCTTTTTGTGCAACAAAAGTGATACTGCTGAAGTTCTGATGAGCTTCATTTGTCATGTTGAAAGACAGTTTGACACGCAAGTTAAATGTAACACCGTAAAACTCAAGCCATTTTTTTTAAAATGCTGCGGAAGCAATCTCTAATTTTCATTTAACATAAACATCACAAGTACAAAGTACTTTACAAATCTCAACATTCGTTTGTGTTACAAAAGATTATAAAACGTGGCTCGTCTCTTCTCAAAACACAATATAAGAGTATTGGTCAAATTCCCCTTTCCACAAACAAGCTAAACCGCTACTCACAAAAACCTGCAAAAAGCAATCAACCGTGGGGGATTAGCACAAAGCTAAGTGAATGGAAGCTACAGACAAGCACATAACAATCACTGTTCCCAACGGAACCTCTGAACATCAATCCCAACAACCAATGTGTCAATTCAACGATCTCTTTCATCCCGAGGACCAGCGGTTCTGCCGAACCTACAACCAAAGCTGGCCAAAGCAGAGGTTTACCGATAGCTCCCTGCCGATTGGCACAGTAAACTCCCCTCTGAGCAACAAATGCAACAGAGGAGCTACTACTGTTCAACCAACCGCAAGCGAGCCCAACCCTAGCATCAGCAGCTGACCCCAACCAGCTCTTACACACAAGCTGATCTCTTCCGACTCGTAACATAGAAGTCGGTTCTCAAAAGATCCAATTACTCTTCCAGTCTCAAATACAATAAAAACTCTTTCATATACAAGAACATGAAATTCTCATTTACCATATAGCAGACTTAACAGTCTATCATGGTAAGACAATCAATCTATCTTCGCATAATGAACTTATCAGTCAAATATCTCATAATCAAATCAACAGGCAATTAATGCACTCAAAAAATCCTTCAATCATTCAATTCATAATGTTACCAATGTAACCACCAGTGAGTAAACTTCCACTCACCTCAGTCCTCGTATCACGCGTGCTCAGTTGTCTAAAATCACTGAGTCTATGGTTTGCCTGAAAACACAGCAACAACCGAATCAGTTTCAAATATATGAATATACCTTCTCATATATATTTATATCTCAAATCTATCAAGACAACTCAATTAAATCACATAACACATATAATAACTCAAACCAAGCGACTTATAAAAAAAATAATCCAACAATCGGATTTGGGGCCTGCCGCGCCGCGACGGGTGTCGGATTTCAAATCCGAGAGCATTCAATCAGATTTCATGCTTGCTTCACTTAGAATCGGATTTGGATTCAGATTTGTGCCTCGGATTCTCATTCTCGGATTTGGGAGTCGGATTTTGAGTTTAGGATTATAACATGCGGATTTCTACACAAACCGACCCAACTCTCGGTTTTGCATGAAGGTCGCGCCGCGACCATCAACCTTAGCGCCGCTACGTTCATCGGCCAGAAATTCTTCTTCCATTTATCGGATTTCCAGCCATCAAAACTCACAAAATTCCTTTCTAACATAATATTTCTTGATACAAAACACTTCTAATATATATATATATATATATATATATATAACCTCATATCAACATGTTATAACCATTATAAACACTTTGAATCATACAAAATAACAAAATCATCAAAAACCCATTTCATCTATTTTCTTTAAAAACCTATCAATGGTAAATCCCTAAATAACCATGTATCCAATCCAACTAAACACATCAGAATGCATCATAACATAGCATAAACATATTCTCACCTTTTCTTGAATTTTTAGAATACAAATCCTATACTTTTGAAATTCAAGTTTCTCTCTTTTTCTTCCTTGTTCTTCTTTTTCTTTCCAGAGAAAATACACACACACACAGTTCACTTTCCTTTTCTTTCTTTCTTTCTTTCTTAATCTGATTTCTTTTAGTTGTACACATGCAAACTCACACACACACGTGTAACTTTCTCCATAAAAGGTGTCATCACCAACTTCATACACACATACATACATACTAACATACATAGATGATATCTTACATAAATACCACATATAATTCTTTTCTATCATCAGTAAACCAACTTACAATTTTATATACTTAATAAACTAAACCAATTAATTCATTTATTCTCAATAATTACTTAACCAATTACTCAACATACCATCGAGGTATTTTCTACAATCCTCGTACCAAACTCAATCTTATTTAATCATAAACACATACGATATCAATTACTCATTTATTCACATAATAAATCTTTAAATATACATACTACACATTTCCATTTACCATTTGCCCTCTTACTACTAGGCCGGGTTTGCGGATGTTACAAATCTTCCCTCCTTTAGAGGATTCCGTCCTCGGAATCCTATAGCACATGTCAAACGATTCATTTCATTCTAGTTGTCAGATACACATAGTTATCTTACTATCAGTCATCAACATTCATTTATATTTATCTCTGTTATCCAGTAGTCCTCAGAGTTTAACAACTCTTCTTCAACTCAATCATAAAACTCATAAATTTGAGAAACCTGTCTTTCAGTCATTTTCTTTCACACTTACACATATATTCAATATCAAAACATTACTTTATTACTTGTTCACATCAATCTATTCACCTCAATTAACACATTCTATTTATCTGTCATTCAGTGTCTTACATACATAAGTATCCACATATCACTTCTCCTCTTGCTTCCAATTAATATGTCAAACATTACCACTTTATCCACAGACTAACTTACCACTGATATCTTAGCCTTTATCAGATAGAAATCATATCATACTTGTCTACTCCGTATAATTAGGAATTCCACGAATTATCAAAATTCAATGCAAAGTACAAATTCATTCTCATATATATATATCTGTGCAATTCTTTCTATTCGACTATCTTATAAAATTCAGTTGTACCTCCCGTCTTTTATCTCAATTCTTGTTATAAGTTCTTTCAAAATTAAGTCAATTCCTTCAATCCTCATCAAAGTTCCATGTATAAAAACATTATATCCCCCTTTTTTTTAAATTATCACTTCAATATACCTTTTCTCAGAAGATCACGTTCCGCTGGGGTATTAATACCAACACTTCTTACTACTCAATCCATATCACTTGTGATACACCATATTCCTTTTCATGTAATACATCAATTCCATCATAGCTTGTCGTTACCATAACTCTGGTATCAAATTTATCTCAACAGTTTGTAAATCTCGGATACTTTGCTTTAGATATGATCAAATCATAATTTCCACGAAAGTATATCTATCATATTCACCCATCTTAGTAAGTCATCAATCAATTATTTCGTATGGCATTATACTATTTAGCCCTTCCAAGTGCATTGGCAACAAAGTTCTGTGAGTCTTGTTTAAAATAAATTTCCAGTTCCAAACTCAGGTATTCCTTAGCAAAGGCAATTCATTCATATGATATACAAATCTGGATATAATGAAACAGGTCAATTATATGTTCTTGCTGTTATAATAAAGGAAAATACAATCTAGATATAATGAAAATTGCTACACTATATGTACTTATGTATTTATATAATCTGTTTTCATAATATTCAAGATAGATACTTATATATATATATAATGTGTTTTTCTAAAAACAGATCATATACTTATTATATTTATTAATCTGTGTTGGTCCCAAAGAGGGTAAACAAGCAACCGATATAGTGTAGAAAGGGGGGGGGGGGTTGAATACACTTAATCAATAATTAAACAAATCAATAGAAAGTATATTCAATAATCAACCAATGTATTACAATTTTACTCTTAAATCAAATCAATAGAATGATTTGATGTTACACTGATTATAAACTCAACTCTCTCTAAACACTCTTGAATCACAAACTAATCGATGATCGAACTTCTTGTTAAAACTAATTAAAACTCTCTTGAACTTTGAACACACAAATTTATCGCAACACATGCGTATCAAGTATGACAAACACACGTACATTTTGCAACTTATGCATAACTCTCTCTTTTTTTAACACATTAGAGGGTTTTTTTATTTATACTTGAACCATCTACGAACAAGTCGTGATTTAAAGATAAAACTTATCTTTTCTTTAAAACCGTAACAAACTCCTTAATTAGAACATATCTAATTAATCTCGTTTGTGATTTCTATCCAACTAATAGATAGTTTAAATTAGGTTCATATAATATAATTTAAATGTCATAGATATCGAGAATTTATAACATAATTTAAAACTTACTTAAATTCTTAAACTGACTTCTGGCGCTGAGCTGACTTACTCAGTCTTGACATCGTCAAGCTGAGTTCTTGAATCTTCAAATCTTCAAGTCTTCACTCTTGAAACCTATCTCAGCTTAGAAGTCACTGAGCTATCTAGTACTTACATAGAAAACTCTATATCTGTTTGTACACTGACTACTCAGCCTAGGCTGACTAGTCAATCTACAACAGACTTACATAATTCCTACCACTTAACCTATCATATATACGTATCTAACTATTCTAAGCATGAGACTAACAATCTCCCCTTATTTGATGATGAACAAACATTGAATCAAAATAACTATAGGTTAAAAGAATTATGTTGAACAACTCTTGAACTGACCAACGTTAGTTCTGAAATAAGTATTGACCTGATTCATACTTATTCATCATGTCTTGAACTTACAAGATTTATGTTACAAATCTATTATAAGACAAGTTCTAAGTATTTGAACAGACAACTACTTAGATACTGAACTTATCAGAGATAATTTAAGTTCTGAACTTACAAAACTTATATTACTGAACTTATCAATTTATACTTGAACATATCAATTCTCAGCTTGAACTTATAAAGCTATTTGTTAGAACACATTAAACATAATATTGAACATATCAGATAATAAACAATTGAACATATCAAAGTTAAAATTTCATTTATGAACATATCATTTACATTGTAGCTTGATCATTATGATCAACTTATGCAAACTTAGTGCTTACAAAAATGTAACACCGCTTCTGAAAACAGTTGCTTTAGTGATAACTCAGGTTTAGCAGCGGAAATTTTTCTTTTAATATTAACAAACGGTTAATTACATCATCTTAGTTTTCAAAACATTAATTGGTGTTACCTATCATACAGGAACCGACCATAGTATCTATCTACATTACACCATGAAACATAAATACAAGTGTTCCACCCACAAGGGGCAATACATTCCCATAAGTCACCCACCTCGCAGGCCATCTAGTCTTTACCTGAAAAGGGAATTCATAGCACCATTAGCTACACTAGCTAGTGAGTACATACTTAGCATAAGCATCAATACAGTGAGCCATGCATCAAACACATCATACACATCATATCATACATATCGTATCGTACACATCTTATCATACATAAGCACACATTGCTAGCTTAACACATAGTGGTGTGCTGACAAGATCAGTAAGAATCATATCTTGCAGGGGTGTCCTACGCAACAACTCAAACCGGGGAAATCAGTCACAACCAATCCGCTGGTAGGGGAGCATAAAGCAGTCCACCAAGCATCTATACAGAACACAAGGTTCTCAGGTAATCACGGCCAGATCCTGGCTGATTACAGTCTTACGTTAAGGCACGGCGGTTCTGCAGAACCTCGATCCGGGATGCACCCCGAATCACCGTAAATCCAGATATGACCGAAGTCCGGTTAGGATCCAGCTAGTCGGCTGACCTTAACCATATGTCAGATTGCCTGCAGACAGTTGTCACACACATATACGTACATTCGATCCCACAGGGATCCATCTTTATCATTCATTCATATAGTCATATATCGTACATTGGATCCCATAGGCATCCGTCATTCAATCATTCTTTCATACTTTCACATGCAATCATCATATAGTTCATCATTCATGCACATCATCAATATTAACTAAGCAGTTCCAAGTCTGGACCCGCTGGCATGCACCTACTATACATCTTACAAGCAATCATAACATCGTTCAGAAACTTACACTCATCTTCTTAAGCGTACCTGCATAAACAGGTTAGTCATACATACACACACATTCACATAGTCATCTTAGCTTACAAGACTTACTCATACTGAGCCTCATGAAAGTAGGCACTCACCTGACAGCGTTCGTTCACTCAATTCTTGTTCAGCTGACACGTTCACCTAAGGCATCAGCAATCGCGTTAAGCGTTTGCACACATAAGGCTCTATCATAAAACACATATAAGAACCAATAAAGGCTCTTAGACACCTTACAAGAAACTTACACTTCATAGCACAACATGTGCCTTAGGTTTGCTTAGCTTTTAAGACATTCTCACTTTTTACCCGACGCGTCGCGTTCAAGGGCCGGACGCGTTGCGTCGCGTAGCTTTCATGTGACCTTCGGATTAATCTTTGAAAGTCGGATCAAACATGCGAAAGTCGGATGACCCATGCGAAAGTCGGATGACTCATGCGACTCTCGGATCATGAAAGTCGAATTAAGCCAAAAGTCGGATGAAAGTGAAAGTCGCACGACATATGGGAACACGTCGCGTTCCCCTCTTCGACGCGTCGCGTCGCGTGCAACTCTGCACTTCATCATCTTCTTGTTCATAGTTCATGCGACTTTTATTCAATATATTCAAAAACCCAGATTTCAAATATGTTAGTTTTTCACTTTTAAACACTTCTAAACCTCATATACCACCTATATGAATCTCATGAACACTTTAACACCATTTAAAACATCAAAACATGAGAAACCCACTTATCAATTAAGCTCTCATGTTCATCCATGGGGTTCTCAACACCAACTTAACTTCCAGCCATGAAACTCACATGTTTCTAGCATATTACATATATATTTCATTCTACAATCATCATACTAACCTTACTTTGAGTCTAGTACTTTAAATCTCTTCCAACTACAAAACTCCTTCAAGAACTCACGAGAGCAGAGAGTTGTGTGTGTGGGTTTGCTTTGCAACTTTCACTATATTTGACTTTTATGAGTCAAATAACACAATACACACATATATATCTTATCCAGAGGCAAACCGCCTCTGGATAAAATATCTAATTTTTTCCTTTATCCTTTTCTTTCTTCTTTTTCTTTCTTTATTCTTTTCTTTCTTCTTTAATTCTTCTAGTACATATATATATATATATACATATACATACTTACATATTAACTCCTCTAATTTCACACGTATTTACAATTACTTACAACAATTGTTCGTCTATTGAACCAATCACGTACTCTCACGTACTAATTACAACTAGGCCCAAATCGAGGATGTTACAAATCTATCCCCCCTTAAGAAGATTCTGTCCTCGGAATCTACTCAGTGATAAACAGGTATGGGTACCTTGCCTTCATCACGTCCTCGATTTCCCACGTCGGGTTGGACCTAAGCTGTGTTCTCACTTCACGAGAACTAACCGACTATCTTCTTACGCAGTTTCTTGACCTTCGTGTCAGGAATCACTACTGATTCTTCTTCAACGTGGCACTTACGTAAGTAACACATGTTAAAGATAATACATACACTGATCAGTTCAGGCGGTAGCTCAAGAGTTACCGTCTGATCATTGACCTTACGCACGACTTTGAACGGGTCTATAGAACATGGACTTAACTTCTCCTTACATCTCAGACGAATAACGTCTCCTCAAGGAGAAATTTTCAAGCACACACACGAGGCATACTCTCCAACGTCTGGATCGTATGTTCAGATTAGCCATCAATTTGCAGGTGATAGACAATGTTCAGGTGAACACAAGTGCCTAACTCACATTGCAAACTTTGTCAGAACTGGAAACAACAGATAGTCAAAGTCAAAACAATCAAACAAGAAAGACCGTGACGTGTCATAGTCTTACCAACACAACAGAATCAAATAAGTCTACAAATGCAGAATCATTTGCAATAGACAAAACGAACATCAATTTCGAAGCCTTAAATCGTTGAGACCGATTACAAGGTCTCTGGTTTTCACCTCAACTTGCGTGCATATCTGACATCATCATAATCTTCATAGATGTAACTCCCGTTGGCGGTCCTCTACGGCTTAAAACATTTGTCACAACACTGGCTTCACCAGGGCAGTAACAGATAGTAAAATCTTCCGAACCATCAAGCGAAGTGAGGATCGGAGCTTCACACAATAATTGCGTTTAAAGCTGCAAGGATCTCTCCTGAGCTTTCGATCATACGACATATATATCTTTATGAGTCAGTTTAACCAACGGACTCGCAAACTTCAAGACACTGCGGATGAACCGCCAATAGCAGCCAATTAAGGCAAGGAAACTTATAATTTCAAAAGGAGTTCGAGGAACTCTCTATTTCATCATAGTTTCTACCTTAGCTAGATCTTCTCGACACAATTCTCACAGATGCCATGACTAAGGAAATACATTTCCCTTAGCCAGGACTCACACTTAGACAACTTGACATACAATTGTTCTTATTTGAGAACTTCGAAAACATATCACGGATGGAGCTCTAGCCACCGCAGTAGCTCCTGGATTTAACTTAATCTCACAAGTGACATCATTGACCGGAGATGAAGCCGGCAGTTCTTCAGAAAACACATCAGGGTAATCAAATACTACTCTGATATGTTGGACTGGTCGTTTGTCTATCTTGGCATGAATAAATTTGCGAAGAAAGAGTTACAACTTCTGAAACAGACTTCTAGATTCTTAACAACGAAGATGACAGGAATATCACACCCCTGTCATTCTCCACAAGCTATAACACGAGATTCATCATAAAGAGGAATCTTAACCATCTTTTCTTTGGGTACAGAGAATCTCAGCATCACAACTGCTGAGCCACTCCATCCCATTACTAGCACTAAAGCCCGCACTAGGCATCACAAAGAACGAGATAGGGAAACTACTTCCCTTGACATCAAAAACAACTCTTGGAACTTTCTCCGTAACAAAACTATCTTACCGTTAACAACCTTCATTGTCATCTAGTAGAATGCCTTCCTTTTATCACAAGATGCATTATTTTGCTTTTGCCATCGGGAAGGCCCACCAATCTCAGGACTCTGTTTACCAGGACAGTCAATCCTCCTGTGACCGGGCTTGTAACATTGATAACAAACAGCTTCCGGGTATACACATTCGATATTTTCATGCCTATTTGTCCGCATCTCCAACATTTTCTAGTGGCTTTGGAGCATACACCTGAATGGTAGGTACGACACTGGGAACACCAAAGGTCACCAAATTTTGGTCTCTTAGAAGTGTCGTCCTTATCACCTCTAGTGGTTTTCCATCTTACAGAACCAGGTTTCGGCAATGGCTGAAACTTCCTTTTATAGCCCTTGTTAATAGCTTCATGCCCGCACCGTACAGTAATCACGGGCTTATCACTCCCCTTGATTGTCAGAAACTTATTTGTCAAGAACTTCGAATCCGCCTTGCGCGTCTCATCTAACATGGTATTCAACAAGAACTCCTTAGCTAACCGAAGCTCTTCCTCCAGACAATGTATATAAATTATCTGATCTAACTCAGATCTACCACTTTCAGTATTGCGCTGAAAACGTTCATTTTCAGGTTGATGAGGCATATGTGAAGAAGCCACATCTTCCAGAGCTTGCTCTGTATTGCCACATTCGGCAGACATCTTTTCTAGTCTTCAATATGACAGAGAAAGAGTAGTTAATACTCTATCTCATTATCTCAACTTACAAACAAGTCATCATACAAAACAAGTCACTACATAACACTCTCACTCAGTCCCCCCCTTAGGAACACTTCTTTATGGTCGGGCCCGAGCTTCAGATCGAATACTCTTACAAGTTCCTAATTCACTCAAACTTACGCTCTGATACCTATTTGTAACACCGCTTCTAAAAACAGTTGCTTTAGTGATAACTCAGGTTTAGAAGCGGAAAATTTTCTTTTAATATTAACAAACGGTTAATTACATAATCTTAGTTTTCAAAACATTCATTGGTGTTACCTATCATACAGGAACTGACCATAATATCTATCTACATTACATCATGAAACATAAATACAAGTGTTCCACCCACAAGGAGCAATACAGTGAGCCATGCATCAAACACATCATACACATCATATCATACATATCGTATCGTACACATCTTATCATACATAAGCACACATTGCTAGCTTAACACATAGTGGTGTGCTGACAAGATCAGTAAGAATCATATCTTGCAGGGGTGTCCTACGCAACAACTCAAACTGGGGAAATCAGTCACAACCAATCCGCTGGTGGGGGAGCATAAAGAAGTCCACCAAGCATCATATACAGAACACAAGGTTCCCAGGTAATCACGGCCAGATCCTGGCTGATTACAGTCTTACGTTAAGGCACGACGGTTCTGTAGAACCTCGATCCGGGATGCACCCCGAATCACCGTAAATCCAGATATGACCGAAGTCCGGTTCGGATCCAGCTAGTCGGCTGACCTTAACCATATGTCAGATTGCCTGCAGACAGTTCACACACACATATACGTACATTCGATCCCACAGGGATCCATCTTTATCATTCATTCATATAGTCATATATCGTACATTGGATCCCATAGGCATCCTTCATTCAATCATTCATTCATACTTTCACATGCAATCATCATATAGTTCATCATTCATGCACATCATCAATATTAACTAAGCAGTTCCAAGTCTGGACCCGCTGGCATGCACCTACTATACATCTTACAAGCAATCATAACATCGTTCAGAAACTTACACTCATCTTCTTAAGCGTACCTGCATAAAAAGGTTAGTCATACATACACACACATTCACATAGTCATCTTAGCTTACAAGACTTACTCATACTGAGCCTCATGAAAGTAGGCACTCACCTGACAGCGTTCGTTCACTCAATTCTGGTTCAGCTGACACGTTCACCTAAGACATCGGCAATCGCGTTAAGCGTTTGCACACATAAGGCTCTATCATAAAACACATATAAGAACCAATAAAGGCTCTTAGACACCTTACAAGAATCTTACACTTCATAGCACAACATGTGCCTTAGGTTTGCTTAGCTTTTAAGACATTCTCACTTTTTACCCGACGCGTCGCGTTCAAGGGCCGGACGCGTTGCGTCGCGTAGCTTTCATGTGACCTTCGGATCAATCTTTGAAAGTCGGATCAAACATGCGAAAGTCGGATGACCCATGCGAAAGTCGCACGACATATGGGAACGCGTCGCGTTCCCCTCTTCGACGCGTCGCGTCGCGTGCAACTCTGCACTTCATCATCTTCTTGTTCATAGTTCATGCGACTTTTATTCAATATATTCAAAAACCCATATTTCAAATATGTTAGTTTTTCACTTTTAAACACTTCTAAACCTCATATACCACCTATATGAATCTCATGAACACTTTAACACCATTTAAAACATCAAAACATGAGAAACCCACTTATCAATTAAGTTCTTATGTTCATCCATGGGGTTCTCAACACCAACTTAACTTCCAGCCATGAAACTCACATGTTTCTAGCATATTACATATATATTTCATTCTACAATCATCATACTAACCTTACTTTGAGTCTAGGACTTTAAATCTCTTCCAACTACAAAACTCCTTCAAGAACTCACGAGAGCAGAGAGTTGTGTTTGTGGGTTTGCTTTGCAACTTTCACTATATTTGACTTTTATGAGTCAAATAACACAATACACACATATATATCTTATCCAGAGGCAAACCGCCTCTGGATAAAATATCTAATTTTTTCCTTTATCCTTTTCTTTCTTCTTTTTCTTTCTTTATTCTTTTCTTTCTTTTAATTCTTCTAGTACATATATATATATATATATATATTCAATATATATACAATTACTTACAACAATTGTTCGTCTATTGAACCAATCACGTACTCTCACGTACTAATTACAACTAGGCCCAAATCAAAGATGTTACAAAAAACTAATTTAATCTTGAGGATCTCCAGCTTCCAACCATATATCTGATCATAAGTTCCCAGCCTGCTACTTTTCTGATAGCACTGTTTAGAATTTCTTCACCTTCTGGCAGCTTTCTCATCTCAGTTTGTATCTTTTGTTCTTTCAGTTCCTCCACAGACATACCCAGTTCCTTGGCCATCTCCTGTAACATTTGTTCAGCAAACATGTCACTAGCCTTCTGTGCAGCATCAGCTTCATCACCTGAGTCAGTGTCAGATTCAACACCTTGGGACTGACCTTGTTGCTCTAGCTCAGGTTCAGCAATGATGACTTTCCTTCTCTTAGCCGGAGACTTTATACTTATTCTTTTCTTTCTTTTCCTAGTCTCTACAACTTTGCCTTTCCCTTTATCAGTATGTGGAACGGCAACAGTCTCAGCTTCACTTTTCTTTCTGGATTTAGCATGAGGGATTTTAGCAGGCTTAGCTTGAGAAGTTTCAATGCGTGGAAGAATTTGTTGTGGAGCTGATAGGACTTGTGAAGCTATGATTGTTTGGACTACTGGAGCTTGTTGCTGTTGTTGAGTGGGCTGATCTACAGTACTCATGAACTGATCATGAGTTTCTTCTTCAATGTTTACTTCCTTTGTATGCCCCCCCTTAACTATATCATCATCTTTCTTTGATTCTTTCTCCCCCTTTTTGTCATCATCAATAGGGGAGGGTCTCAATTTAAGCACAAAGCTTTCTAAGGCAACCACGGATTTTGAAAGGTCACTTAGCTTGCCCATCAATTTGGCTTTATCGCTCTTCCTTTTCTTGTGCAGAAGCTCAAACTAGGTTTGTAGATACTTCATTATGGCTTGAACATCAGTGGCCATCAGCTTGGGCTCCTCCATTTTCTGTTTAAGCTCAAAGTTCTCCTAACTAGTGGAAGAATGAATTTCCACCATAGGAGAGGCCCTTGAGTATTCCTCCTGAGGTGAGATTGTGGGCCCCATATCCAAAGGTTGGTACTGACCTATGGAATCAAGGGGGCCAGAATGTGGACCCTGTAATCCTTCTTGGTGTCTGGGGAGGATCATTGACTGGTCATGCACGTGTTTGTGAGAAAAGAAAAGAAGGAGAAGGACCAAGATCATGTAATTTGGTGGGAGTGTGGGCTGGGCTGAGTGGTGAGGAGGTGGGTAGTTGATCCTGGGGAGTGGTCATATGTTCAATGTAACCTTCATGTGTCTGTGAAGGCATAGAAATGGGCTCTTCCATGGCTCGAGTAGGTATTGTCAGGATCGTATAGAAACAAAATAAATAACAAGAATTATCTTTACGAACTTAAATCAGAGTTTGTATAAAAAGAAAATATTTGAATTTAATCACAATCAATTAAGAAGTTACGGAATCATACTTAATTGTTTTAATAAAGGTTTTAATCACAAGAACAATTCAATCAATTCAAAGAATAACTTCAAAACACAAGATGTTTATTAATAATCAAGGATGATTACAATATTCACCTACACCTCCAATCTAACTCCTTTTGTTAGATGAAGAACACAATCTGTTCTTAGGTTTCAGAGAAACTTGGAGGCTAATACACTTTCTGAAAACAATAAACAATACGAATAAGTGTAAAACTATTGATTAATCAATACTAACAAAGTATTCTAAACAGAGTATTTATAACCCTCTTGGTCTTTGAAGTTTGTTAATCTTCTATCTTTGCGAGATAATCTTGATAATCTTCAAATCTGGATAAGATATCTTTTAAATCCACACAGATAGCAATTTCCATAAATATCTCAACAGAAACTGTTTGTTGAATAAAAAGTTCTGAGTTTCTTTGAGCCTCTGAAGAAGATTTTCTTTAACTTTAGTAGGGCCAAAGAACTTTGCTTTTACCAAATATGAGAGATTTGTTTTGTTATGCTCTATAAATTCAAGATCAAACCATTGAGTCAGTGCATTTCCCATTACAATGCTGTAAGTCTTTGACTTAGCATACACCTTGACATTACTTATTGGGAATGCTTCCTCAGCTATTAACATCGGCATTACGCTCAAAGGATCACATACACTTGCCAAATGTCTCATCATCACTCTGATTTCAATACCAGCATCTTCTCCATAGTGTCTTAGACCATATTCATATAATTCTTGCACATCTCTCCTGGTTACACTGTCCATTAACTGTAAGAAGCTCGCATAGCTCTCAATCGGTTCATGCTCTCTCACAATGGTTACTCCTTGCTTCCCAGTTTCAATTCTTAACAATTCAAATCTCCACTCAGTTATATGAGATTTTTGTTCAAGTTGAGATTCCACAAGCTTGTCTAGCTTCTGTTCAACCTCCATTTTGAGCCTATCTTGCAAAATGGTTTGAACCATACCAGCCTTAGCTTTCTCTTTAGATGTTTGAACTGTTTGGGATTGTTTAGGTTGAGATATCTGTCTTTTCTTTGCAGCTATTGGCTTTGAAGTTGGAACTGTTTTCTTTCTTTCAATTTTCTTTCTTTTTACTCCTTTATCTGCCTTCTTTGTCTTTTCTTCCTCTTCTATTTCCTTAGTGATCTTAGCAGCCCTCTTTTGAGCTAATTCAAAATATTTTTGCTCTTATTGCTCCATCTCAGCATTTAGCCTTTGAGCAAGCTCATGATCATACTCCTGTTGTTGTTCTTTTGAGAGTTTTAGCTTTGGAATATCAACAACAACTTCCTTTCCCTTTCCTAGCACAGGAGGCATCTTTTCATCTTTCTTTGTTTCTTGAATTGCAATGACTTTGAACCCTGGCTTAGGTGCAATCGGCTCTAGTTTAGATACTTTTCCATCCAGCCACCTATCATCAATCTTTTGCGCCATTTTGAATGTGCTAATGTTAAGTGTTTGAGCACCAACCTCAATCAAATGATTTTGCTTAGCTTTGGACCATGATTTGAATACCTCTGTTGTCAAATAATCCCCAGACATGATCATCCTATTGATCAACACTCTATCAACAACAGACAATTTTTCTTCTTGTGATTAAGCCCTTGCAACTATTTGAGCAATGGTTGTTTGTGGAGTTGCAACTGTGGTAATTCTGGTTCAGTTGTTTGTGTATCTTGCATATCCTTCTCTTGCTCCTTTATGATTTCCTTCTCCCCCTTTTTGATTGGAACTGTTTGAGAGGGAGAGGCATGCATCTGATTAAACATGTGATCATGCATTCGAAGAACATCCGTAGCTTGCAATAGAGAGGATGACAAAGCCTTGATTTGATTGTGTTGCTGAATAATTAGCTCATTATGCTTGGCAAGCAGCTTGTCTTGTAAAGTACTCCTCTTTTTGAGATAAAGAAACGCAGCAAGAAATGGTACTAGATCAGGATTCGTCAATGCCTTGTGTTTCATGCTAGCCTCAATGTCAGCAAGTGTTGCCACTTCAAACATATCATCGACAGATAAAACTGGTGGGTCACTCTTAGAAGATCCCTTACCAGTACCCCTTTGTTCTTGGTACTGGGGATTTCCAAAAGCTGTTTGACCAGCTTTTGTTGCCGTGGGTGAGGTCTTACTTATGTTGACACTGCCTTGTTCACCCCTTGCGGATGAAACAGTAGTGTCAGCCTCAAGAACCACATGATCACCCTCCTTTGGAGTGATCACCTCCTCAGTGTGCTTGGGAGACAGCACAATGGGTTCCCTTTGGATATTCTGCACAGGTGAATGCACCTGTGCAGGGTTTACAGTTTGGGATGGTGGGACTGTGGTGGAAGGAGCACCAACAGTTCTCTTCCTTTTTCTGAATGTTATAAGTGAGGTGGCTTGTGTTGTAGCTCAAGAAGGGGTAGCAGAGGGAGATATTTGAGTATCGTGAGCTGTGGGTTCCAGAGTTGGTGGTGTAGCAATAGTTTGGGCTTCATGCTCAACTCTGGCAGCTCTGTTTCTTGAAAGAAACTCCACCATTGTAGAGAGTGGTGGAGTGATGTTACTAGAGAAATTCTTCCCATTCAACAGTTTGCTCAATGTGGAAGCCACATGAGCAGAGGGAATCAGAACTCTCTTGTGAGTTTGAAGATTTGACAATAAAAAGTTTAAACATGTTTTCACAAATCTGGGGTACATAAAAAAGAGTCCATATTTGGTCCCGAAATGCTTTACCATACCATTAAAAATTAACTTAGAAAAGTTGAAGCGACGATTGTTGGCCAAACAGATTAAGGCCAAGGCAATGTTGCTTCCAAACTCATTCCAGCCAGTTCTTTTGGGACTTAAACATTGTTGTAAGGTATGTATTAAATATTTCCAGTGAGCGCAAAATTGTCCTTTGTAAAAGTTACCCTTTCCCCTAGGGCCCTCATACCCCAGTTTAATCAACTCCTCATGCAAGAATTCCAAGGAGACCGAATCAGAATACTCACCCTCAAGATCATTAAGTTGAAGGTGTTCACGGATAGTATTCTCAGCGATTGAAACATCATGACTATCTACACTTGAAGTGATCCATTGCACTCCATCTATTTTAGTGAGCGTAGCATTTTTCCAAAACTGATCAAGATGAGAAGTGTAAACGGTTGGATTGATGGTGAGAACAGTATTGAGATTTGACAGGGTAAGATAGTCGATCATGTCATGAAAGACATGCAACTCAGCTGGTTTAGAGAGGAAGGCAAGCATGTTGTGTTCTTTGACAAACGGAAGGGGAGCTATGGCGATTTCGAAGAGAGCGTCTAGGGTTTTAGCGTTCGATTGAAGGTTAGTAAGCGTAAAGAAAATTGCGAGGAGGGAATGACTTATATATGTAATGTATATTAAATGCAATTCAAAATCCCTCAGAATATCTTCAAAGACTTAAATACCCTTGACTAACAGTTGACGGAAGATATGGAGCTAACAGTTGAAAACTGTTTGGTTAAAGAACTTCAACTGTAACACTCCCCCTTAACTGATTAGGCCGCTTGCCTAACAGTTGTAACACCAAAGTACTAACAGTTGACAACTGTTAGTTATAATTTGTACTATAAAGCCCTGAACACTTTCATAAATAGTTGTTAAACTGACAACTAATAGTTTCAAACTGTTAGTGTGAAAACACAAAAATCATAGAATAGCTAACAAAGCATTATTCTAAGTTAATCATGCCAATATTTGAGATTAGAAAGTTAAATCTGCTTACATCAAATGCTTTAGTAAACAGATAAGCTAAGTGATCATCAATATGTACTTTTAAAGCTTGGATTAACTTTTTCTCATTGCAGTCTCTGATGAAGTGAAACCTGATTTCTATGTGTTTTGTTTTTGAATGCTTCACTGGATTGTTCACAATGCTGATAGCACTAGTGGTATCAACATAGATAGGAGTATTCAAAAGAGTCATACCATAATCCAGAAGCTGATTCTGAATCCATAATACTTGTGAACAGCAACTTGATGCAGCAATGTATTCAGCCTCAACTGTTGAAGTGGACACTGTTGTTTGCTTCTTGCATTGCCATGATACCAGTCTTGAGCCAAAGAATTAACATCCTTCATATGTTGGTTTTCTATCCACATTTGCTCCACCATAGTCACTATCAGAATATGCCACTAATTCAAAAGGTGAATCCTTAGGATACCACAGACCTAATTTTTGTTGGCCTTTAAGGTACCTAAAGATCCTTTTTACAGCAAAGAGGTGTGACATCTTGGGACTACATTGAAACCTGGCACAAATACACACAACAAACATAATATCTGGTGTAGAAGCAGTTAAGTACATTAATGAACCTATCATAGACCTATACAAGTGTATGTCTACATCCTCCCCCTCAGGATCTGCTCCCAACTGTTTGTGTGTTTCCATTGGAGTGCTTGCCAGCTTTAAATCTTGATAGCCAAACTTGTCCAAAATGTCTTTGACATACTTTGACTGACTGATAAAGATACTCGATGGCTTTTTCTTAACCTGTAACCCCAAGAAGAATGTAAGTTCCCCCATGGAGCTCATTTGGAATCTCTTATGCATGATGGCTTCAAATTCCTTGCAAAGATTGGCATTGGTAGATCCAAAGATTATATCATCAACATAGATCTGTACAAGTAAGATCTCTGTTTCAACACTCTTTGTAAACAATGTTTTATCAATTATGCCTCTTTTAAATCCATTCTCAATCAAATGAGATGACAATGTCTCATACCAAGCTCTAGGAGCCTGATGTAACCCATACAAGGCTTTATCCAACCTATATACCCTATCAGGATACTTTGAGTCTTCAAAACCAGGTGGTTGACACACATATACCTCCTCATCAATAGTTCCATAGAGGAAAGCTGATTTGACATCCATTTGATAGACCTTAAATCCTTTGAAACTTGCATAGGCAAGGAACAATCTGATAGCTTCTATTCTGGCAACTGGTGCAAACACATCATCATAATCTATACCCTCTTCCTGAGTATAACCCTGTGTAATAAGTCTAGCCTTATTCTTCATGACTATACCTCTTTCATCCTTCTTATTTCTGAACACCCATTTGGTGCCAATTGCTCTTTTGCCTCTAGGGAGTTCTACCAGCTTCCACACTTGCTGAATTTGGAACTGTAAAAGTTCCTCTTGCATTGCTTCTACCCAAGAAGGGTCTCTCAATGCCTCTATTGCTTTCTTTGGTTCTATCTGAGACAGAAAGCAGGCATTCACATCAAACTGTTCAAGAGTTACACCACTGTCTTCATTTTGCAGCATAGCCCTTGTTTGAATGGATGTGGTAGGATCACCTATAATCTGTATTGTAGGATGATTCTTGTGAACTCTTGATGTAGGAATGTTCTCTTCAGGCAGGGCATTCTCCAAATTTGACATATCAACCTCAAAGTTTCTTGCATTCCCAGAAGTGATACACACTTGGTCGGCAACTATTTGATGTCCAGATGCATGGTGATGGGTAGGAACATGGGATTCCATGTCAGCATCATCATTTATTTGACCATCAGCATTTGAAGAATTATTGTCAGTGATAGGAAGCACCACAAAGTCTTTATTCACTGTGTTTTCATCAACAGTTGTTGGATTTAAACAAACAGTCTCAAGACTGTTGACACTGTTGGAAACAGTTTGTTGATTTGTACCAACAGTTGTAGGAATATCAGCAGCCGTTTCTGTGGAAAACTCAAAAGACAAAGATTTGGTTAGTGCATCAATATCTAATAACCACTCAGGACCATTACCTGCAACATTGATTTTATTCTCATTGAAAGATACATGCATACTCTCTTCTATGATCCTAGACACATTGTTGAAGACTCTATAGGCTTTGCTTTGAATGGAATAGCCTACAAAGAATCCTTCTTCAGCCTTGCTTCAAACTTTCCTAATTGGGACTTGGTATTTAGGATAGTGCAGGGACATCCAAATGGTTTCAAAAAGTTGATCAATGGCTTTCTGTGAAGAAAAAACTCATTGGGAGTTTTCCCTTTGGACTTGAAAACTTGTACTCTATTCTGAACATAGCAAGCAGTGTTCACAGCTTCTGCCCAAAATGTCATTGGGAGCCTAGAATCAGCTAGCATTGATCTAGCAGCTTCTATCAAAGTCCTATTCCTTCTCTCAGCCACTCTATTCTGTTGTGGAGTCCTAAGAGCACTAAACTATCTTTCAATCCCTTTCTCTTCACAGAAACTGTTTAGCTCATAGTTCTTGAATTCAGACCCATTGTCAGACCTAATGACTTTCACCTTTAAATCAGACTGATTTTCAATTCTAAGAATAAGAGATTTAACTAACTCTGCAGTTTCATCCTTAGATCTAAGAATTTGAACCCAAGTAAATCTGGTGAAGTCATCAACTATGACTAAACAATAAGCTTTCTTCCTTATACTAACCACAGATGTAGGACCAAAAAGATCCATGTGCAATAACTGTAAAGGTGCAGAGACGGAAGAAACTTCTTTGGTTTTAAAAGAAGTTTTGTGTTGCTTGCCCTTGAGACAAGCAATACAATGATCATCACATGAGAATTCCTTTTGAGGCAAACCTCTTACCAAACTGTTATTAGCTAACAAATTCATGGTTTTAAAGTTCATGTGACACATCATTCTATGCCAAATGGCAGACTCATCATGAGATGCCTTGGAGAGTAAACAACTTAAAACATTCTGTTGAGCAACTTTTTGTGTATCCAAACAGTAAACATTATCCTTTCTTGGTGTTCTTAAAAGGATGTCCTTTTCTGTTAACTTAAAATCTTTTGAAAGGATAATGCATTCAGTATCTGTAAACACGACTTTGTTTCCAATGTCACAGATTTGGGACACACTCAACAGATTGTATTTGAGTTGTTCAACAAAGTAAACATCATAAAAAGTAAGGTTACCTGCATCTACAGCCCCCTTACCTATGATTCTTCCTCCCTTTGGATTTCCTCCAAATCCTACAAATCCTCCATTGATTCTTTTGAAATCCTTCAAGCAGTGTGGATTTCCAGTCATGTGCCTTGAGCATCCACTATCCACATGCCAGATTGCTCCTTGATTGGCCATATGAATGCTCTGCACAAAATAAACTCAGTTAGTAGTAGGAAGTACCCAGGCCATGCAGGTCTTGGGTACACCATTCATGTCATAGTACTTAACAACAGATTGAGTTTTCTTAATTTCATTCCAATTATATTTCTCTATTTTGTGTGAAGAGTATTTAGTGAGAACATGTGGTTTCCAACTATTGTGATTTACATGTGACTTGGTTTGACTTTCAGAAGAATTACCAGATTTAGTCTCTTTAGAAACTCTTTGTTTTTGCACTTTTACCCAAGTCAAACAACCATTCTTTGTTTTTGGCTTAACAGTTGAAGAACTGTTAGACTGTTTTGGCTTAACAGTTGAAGAACTGTTAGAGTGTTTTGGCTTAACTGTTGAAGAACTCTTAGACTGTTTTCTGGTACTTGGTTTCTGGGTCCTATAGAGTTGTTGATTATGATAACAGTTGTGAGCCAAGTGGTTTGCTTTCCTATAAATGTAACATTTTTTAGCTTTGACTATAGGTATCCCACTTCTTTGTGCCCATAATTGGTTTCTATTTCTTTGATTTCCCCTCACTGGTGCTGAAGGAGGAAACCTTTGCACACCATGCTGTTTGCATGTGCAAATAGACACTTCTGTATGCTTCTTCACATGTTTGTTTTTGGATTCTGATTTTGAAGCTTTCTTCTTCTGTTTTGCAACTGCAACTTCATCAATCTCCTTCTTTCCTTTGGTCTCAATACTAACAGTTGAGGTTTTTGGATGAAAACTGTTTGGACTTTCCTTGGAACTGTCAGTGTAAAGGTGGGGACTGTTTTCAACAGTAGTGAAACTGTTTATAGAAGTAACAGTTTTAAAGGGTTTTGGTTCACTGGTGAAAGGTTCTGAGGATGCTTTTACAAACATCACATGTTGTGAAGCAAAGTTAGGTGCTTTTGGTTCACAACAGATGTG
The DNA here is from genome assembly GCA_038502395.1 of Dittrichia graveolens. Classification (NCBI taxonomy): domain Eukaryota; kingdom Viridiplantae; phylum Streptophyta; class Magnoliopsida; order Asterales; family Asteraceae; genus Dittrichia; species Dittrichia graveolens. Next base: position 32,107,639 of record JARJIL010000009.1, read on the forward strand.
GTTTTCAATTGGAATGACTTCTTCTTTCTTCACATATCCCTCCTTCTTCTCATCAATTACCTCATACACAACTCCTTCATCTTCACTCGCTAGCTGTGGATCTATTGACTTCAATTCTTCCTCTAGTGGTTCATTAACATATCTTTCAGCTACATCAGACATGGGAGTTATATAGGTGTGATTGTATGGAGGAGGAGTCTGTCTGTAGCCTATGCCTGTTTTTATTTTATTTGAGATCTGTGATTTCAAAACAGTTTCAAGCTTAAGAGATGAATCTTTAAACATGCTCAAATCTATATCCACACCATTCAATTTCTTGGTTAATTCATCTATTCTATTCTCTTTCTCACTTAACTTCTCCTTAAGACTATCAATCTCTTCTTGAAGTTGCTCTTTCTCCCACTTATGATACTTTCTATCATAGTCCATTTGCAATTCATTAGCCTGATAATCTTTGATTTTCTTTTCAAAGCTCTCAATTACAGCACTGGTTTCATACCTTCTTTCTTCCATTTTGCTTAGAGCAGCACACACCTTTCTGTTATGTTCTCTAAACCTTTTAACTATAGCTCTACATTCACCAGGACATAGTTAGAAGATACCTGAATGTCTTCTGTCTCTGATGAATCCATGTTGATGGAGGAGTCAATCAATGACATCAATGCTTTGTTGTGAGTTGCTTGATCAGCCTGATCAATCCCATCAAACCCATAACCTTCTTGAGAGACCAATGCTGATGAGGTGGGTGTTGAATTTGGACCTTGATTCTGGCTTTGTCCACCAGATCTGCATTCTCTAGCAAAGTGACCATGTTGTTGACATTTGAAACATCTTACTTTGGATTTGTCAAATCCAGTCTAACCATTAGCCCTGAAGTTCATGTTTTGTCTTCCTTTTCTTTTGATGAATCTCTTTGCTCTTACAGTTAGCATAGCCATCTGCCATTTGAGATCCATCTCCTCAAGATCATCTGGATGCACTTGCTCAAGATCCTCATTTGTAAGGGATGAATGTGCATGACTGGCTAAGAATGCTTCAAGTACTGCATCAGAAGTACTCCAGTAACAATACCTACATAACCATCAACAGAGTTAGTTAAAGAAAGATTTGAGTCCATACCTGAGGATGAGAGAAGAGCAGCATTGTGACTAGGGGTCATTGACTTCCTTTTTCCTTCAATTTCCCCTTCAAACACAATCAAACTGTTGTAGAGGTCATCTAATTCTATACCTTCCAAAGAATCCTTAGTCCTCCATATGCAACATATACTGTCCATTCATCACCTAAGGACCTAAGAAACTTTCTATTGATCTCATCTTGCTCTATTCTAACCTTTGCACTCTCCAGTTGACTTACCAACTTATAGAACCTATCAAAGATCTGAGTGATACTCTCATTCCTTCCACTAGAAAAGTTCTCATAAGCTTCTTTGAGAAGATCCCTTTGATTTCTTTTGGAACTTGCATTCCCTGCAAACCTTTTCTCTAATGCATTCCACAATTCATGAGCATTCTCAAATTTTTTGAACTGATGCTGATATTCATTAGGAATAGCAATATGAAGAATGCTTAGAGCTTTCATCTCTAGTATCCTCTCTTTTCTTTCAGCATCTGTTTTTGGTGGTGGTTTCTTCCTAGGTTTTCCAGTTTCATCTAAATCAACAGGAGTTGTGGGCTCATTCTCAATGATTTCCCAAACAGCATAGTCCATTAATTGAACATGCTGCTTGATACTCAGTTTCCACATCTCAAAATCAGTTGGTTTGAGCATGGAAACACGAATGTTTGACCCAGATCTAGTGTTATCAGAAGATCCACCAGACTCCATTGCAATACAGTGATTTAGAATTCTCAATAAAACAATAGAAACACTTTAAATCAATAAAACACAACAGATTGTGAAAAACCTTTAACTGGTGATCAAAAGAACCTTAATGTTAAGGCTCTGATACCACTTGTCAGGATCGTATAGAAACAAAATAAATAACAAGAATTATATTTACGAACATAAATCAGAGTTTGTATAAAAAGACAATATTTGAATTTAATCACAATCAATTAAGAAGTTGTGGAATCACACTTAATTGATTTTATAAAGGTTTTAATCACAAGAACAGTTCAATCAATTCAAAGAATAACTTCAAAACACAAGATGTTTATTAATAATCAAGGATGATTACATATTCACCTACACCTCCAATCTAACTTCTTTTGTTAGATGAAGAACACAATCTGTTCTTAGGTTTCAGAGAAACTTGAGGCTAATACACTTTCTAAAAACAATAAACAATACGAATAAGTGTAAAACTATTGATTAATCGATACTAACAAACTATTCTGAACAGAGTATTTATAACCCTCTTGGTCTTTGAAGTTTGTTAATCTTCTATCTTTGCGAGATAATCTTGATAATCTTCAAATCTTGATAAGATATCTTTTAAATCCACACAGATAGCAATTTCCATAAATATCTCAACAGAAACTGTTTGTTGAATAGATAGTTCTGAGTTTCTTCTAACAGTCCTTTCTTCATTGTCTTTCAACAGTTGTTGTGATATAACTAACCGTTCTGAATCTTTTGTACTAACAGTTTTAAAACTGTTTTCTCAAAACTTTCTCCAATAGTTTTGCTTTTGCATGTTTAACAGTTTTAACTTACTTAGCCTATTTCCCAACAGGTATGGGCTGAGTAGACACCATACCCGGTATAGGCTGACTAGGTGAAGTGAGCCTTGAGGTTGGCACCTTAAGAGAAGGTGTATCCCCCTTAGTCCCTGCCGGTGGAGATGTCAATGTGACATCAGCTCCATGATCCATTTGAGGTGAAGGACCACTCTTGGCAGGTTTGCATGTATAGGTTCGGGAAATTTCCTTGGTAGTAGTGGGCTGACCAAGGGTGGTTGCAGAATGGAGAGTAGATGGAAGTACTTGTAGTGGGGGAGAGGGGTTAGACTGAGTTGGGCTTCACTCAGTCTTATCTCCCTGTTTAGGTGGTGGAGAATTAAGAGAGAAAGAAGCAGATGAGGGAAGAGAAGTCATACCTGTTGCACCGAGCAGTGGAGACTCAGAGCTAGGATACATACTCCTTTGCTCAGAGCTGGAATTGGTGGAGGGGATTTTTTGGGCACGAGGTCTGAGCTGAGTCCTTGGAGGTTCAGCTTGGGAGGACTCAGTCTCAGAATCAGCAGCTCCACCTTCTTCCTCCTCAGCTTCGTCATCCTCCTCAGCTTCACTTGACTCAAGAGTCAGAAGCTGTGCAAAGGCTCGCATTTGAGCACTCATTGCTAGATACCCCGGAAAGATGTCATCCTTGAACATTCTGGAGTTGAGGGCAGGGATTGGGGTGGTTCCATATCTACTTGCATATAAGGTTCCAAGCCTGTCCACGAACACCATTGATAGAAAGCGGATGAAAGGTACATTGACATCTCTCACCGCTTTGGTGACTTGTGATCTGAGTACTTCAAAGATTAATTCTGCAAAATCCACATTTCTTTCATAATAAATGTTGTATATTAGCTGCATCTCGAAGTCATTGACATTATCAAGACCACCAACCTTATATTCCAATGAACGTACCACTATAGATACCATGAAACCCCAACCGGTTTGGAAGAGTGACTTCTTGATTACACCAGTTACGTGTGGATGACCCAAGAGTGGTAGCACATTTCTAGCTGTTTCCCTAGAAACAGGGGCATCATAATGATTAACAATAGGTAGTTGTAAGACCCTTCGTAAGACATTAACGTCAACCACTATCCCTTGTTGTCCACTTAGGACAGTTCCCCTTATTACCCGTAGATCACCTTCACAGCCACTGGTGTACCAAAACTCTGTCAACAATTGAGGAACTAGGACTTCTGGATCATTAAGGAATGCATGAGATAGAGGTCCTTTGTGAATGTAGGATAACCACTCCTCATATCCGTGACCTCGTTTTGATTGACGAATGTCGATGCATGCAAGTACATTGTTCTTTTTGTACACCGGAAGGGCATTGATCTTGAACGTCCCTCCTTGGATCATCTGATTAGTCAGATTAAGAGTGTATCTCTCCATGGATATTGAACTGATTTTGTGGAATTGCACTTAGCAGTTTTAGGGTTTGCACTGAGTGAAAGATGCTGCACATAGCAAGATTAGGGTTTAAAGAATAGATAGGGAGCAAGAAGATTTGGAAGTGTAAACGAAATCCGCTAAATACTCTCTCTATTTATACTTTTTCAATGTGAGAGAAAAGTTACCGTTATTAAATGGTAATAAATATGACCGTTACAGTAACAAACGACTGCGCAGTTTGTTACAACGACTATATTTAATGTAAATTACCTAAACTCACACTGTTACATTAATCCGGATTCTAACAATATTAATGGAATTATTTTTAAGAACATATCTTAAACAAATAGTTTATAAACGACTTACATTTATTTTAAAAGGACATACCTTAAAATATTTTGGACTTGCCATTATTTGACTTACCATTTATTAGGACTAACCTAGACATTTGGAACTTACTATACTGACTACTCAGCTTAGACTGAGCACTCAACTTAAATTATGCACTCAGCTCAGATTGAACACTCAGCTCAGATTGACACTTAAGTCAAATTTAGCACTTATCAAATATGGAACAGAGACAAAAGAATAATGGAACATAACAGATTAAGGGTTGAGCATACCAAGCTTTCCAAGTAGAGTCGTGAATCTTGTGCCTTCAAATGGCATGGTGAAAATATCTTCAAGCTGATCTTCAGCTTCAATGAAGACTAACTTTACCTTTCCCTTTTCAACTATGTCTCTGATGAAGTGATGTCTTATTTCAATATGTTTTGTTTCTGAGTGAAATAGTGGATTGTGTGTAATGGCAATGGCACTTTGATTGTCACAGAATATGGGAGTGTTTGAATAAATAATTCAAATCAAAGTCCCTGAGTTGATTTTACATCCACAGTATTTGAGTACAATAGCTCCCTGCTGCAACATACTCAGCCTCAGCTATTGAGATTGCAACTGAGTTTTGTTTCTTGCTTGTCCAACTGACTAACTTTCCACCCAACAGTTGACATCATCCAGTGGTACTCTTTCTGTCTAGACCACAACCTGCGAAATCTAAGTCTGAGTACCCTATCAACTCAAATCCTGATCCTTTGAGATACCACAAACCTAAATTAGGTGTTCCCTTCAGATATTTGAGTATTCTTTTGACAGCCTGCAAGTGTGATTCCTTTGGATCAGCCTGATATCTTGCACAGACACATGTAGCAAACATTATATCAAGTGTGCTTGCTGTCAAGTAAAGTAATGAACCTATCATTTCTCTATATGTAGTCTGACATACAGACCTTCCATCAATTTCCTTAGCTTGACATTGTGTAACATTGGTGACTTTGCAGGATGTCTTGAGTCTAGTCCATATTTCTTAATTAGATCAAAGACGTACTTGCTTTGATTAATGAATATACCATCTTCTTTCTGGTTAATTTGAAGTCCCAAAAAGTAAGTCATCTCACCCATTATGCTCATTATGTATTGATTAGAAATTATCTTAGAGAACCAATCATATAGATTTTGGTTGGATGAACCAAAGATAACGTCATCTACATAAATTTGAACCAGAATGACATGTCCTCTACTTTTTCTTATAAATAAAGTTTTATCAATACTTCCTCTAATAAAATCGTTTGAAAGCAGATAGGTGGATAGTGTATCATACCAGGCTCTTGGTGCTTGCTTGAGTCCATAAAGAGCCTTGTCCAACTTATAGACATAATCTGGATGTTTAGGATCAACAAAACCAGGGGGTTGTTTCATGTAGACCTCCTCCTGTAGTGCTCCATTTAGGAATGCACTTTGAACATCCATTTGATACACTTTAAAGTTTTTAAAGGCTGCATAGGCAAGGAATAGTCTTATAGCTTCAATCCTTGCAACAGGGGCAAAGGTCTCATTATAATCAATACCTTCTTCTTGTCGATGCCCCTGAGCTACTAGTCTTGCCTTATTTCTGATTACTACTCCATCCTTGTCCATTTTATTTCTATAGACCCACTTAGTGCCTATAACTCTTTTTCCTTTAGGAGCAGGGACAAGGGTCCAGACCTTATTTCTTTGAAATTCTGTTAGCTCCTTTTGCATGGCTTCAATCCAATCTTCATCCTTTAGTGCCTCTTCAGTTTTCTTTGGTTCCATTTGAGATAGAAAACTAGAGTAGGCAACATAGTTTGTAGTAGCCTTAGATCTAGTTAACACACCATCTTTAATGTTACCAATAATATTATCAAGAGGATGATCTTTTAACATTTTGAAGGTTGTAGTGGGAGACTGTGGTTCTGAGTCTGAATCTGAGTAGTGTCTTTCAAGATGAATGGGACTGACTTCTTCAGTCTGAGGTGGGATTGAGAAATCATTTAGATCCTCAATTTGATTTGTACCTGACGATTCACCTATATTCTCAGGCTGATGATCTGATTCACAGATCTCATCTATGTGATCATTCTCAATGTTGATGACTTTTATAGGTAACACTGTTTTAATAGATTTGCCACCATCTTCATCATCAGAATCATCCATAACATACATGGGATTTGATATGAGATCTTCTTTGCTCCTTTCAAGCTCACTCAGACTAACCGGGCCAGCTTGAGCTTTGTCATATTCATCAATACTTGTCTCATCAAATGTAACATGTACTGACTCTTCAATTATTTTTCTTTTAAGATTGTAGACTCTGTAGGATTTATAGATTGAAGAATATTCAATAAATATACCTTGATCAGCTTTCGGTTCCAACTTATGGAGCTGATCTCTTTGGTTTAGCACATAGCATGTTGAACCAAAGATATGAAAATATCCAATGTTAGGCTTTCTGCCATTATACATCTCATAAGATGTTTTACCATGTCTTTTTAACTATTATAGATCTGTTCTGTGTGTAGCAGGCTGTACTTACAACTTCTGCCCAGAAGCTCAGCTTGAGCTTTGCTTCACATAACATGGTTCTAGCAGCTTCAATTAAAGTTCTATTTCTCCTTTCAGCAACTCCATTTTGTTGTGGAGTTCTTACAGATGAGAAATTCTGGATAATTCCCTTCTCTTCACAAAAGCCTTCCAGGGTTGAGTTTCTAAATTCAGTCCCATGATCACTCTTGAGCTGCTTGATGGACTTACCTTTCTGTAACTCTTCTTGTTTTATGAAGCCGATTAACTCATTGGCATCTTCACTTTTGGCTTTTAAGAAGATCACCCAAGTGAATCTTGTAAACTTATCAATAATCACTAGGGTATACTTTTTACCACTTAGGCTTGGGGTGCTTATGGGTCCAAATAGATCCAAATGCAACATATGCAATGTTTTGTAATTGAGAAACTCTGTTTGGACTTGAAGGATCCTTTGTGATGTTTTTTTATCTCACAAGCTGAGCAAAGTTTATCTTTGTAAAATGTGATCTTTGGCAGACCAGAGACTAACTCTCTGCTAGACAATTTGTTAATATATTTGAAATTCAGGTGTGACAGTCTCTTGTGCCACAACCAACTCAGCTTGGGAGTTGAGTCAGAGTACAAGCAGGTTTCTGTTGAAGGATCTGCTGAGCTGAGATCTAACAAATAGATATCTCTCTCTCCTTTTACCATTAATATTGGCTTTTCCTTCTTATTATAAATTCTCCCTGCTTGTTTTCTGAAGGTGACTTCATAATCCTCATCACACAATTGACTGATACTTATCAGATTGTGTTTAAGGCCTTCAACATATGCTACCCTTTTGAAAGTGACTGTTCCAGTTGTTATCTTTCCATAGCCTTTAGTCCTTCCTTGAGAATTATTCCCAAATGTCACCTTGGGTCCTTCAATGTTTTGGAATTCACTTAGAATCCCTTTGCTTCCTGTCATGTTCCTTGAGCATCCACTGTCTAAGTACCACTTGTAGGAGCCCTACACATGATTAACTAAACATATTAGTTTCTTTTAGGAACCCACTGTTTGGTGGGTTCTAAGGATGAGCACTTAGCTAATTCCTTAGAGACTGACTGATCAGCTTGAGCAGGTTCTGAGTCCTTCTTAGACTAATCATTCTCTATTTTCTTAGGTCTCAGATTGGAACTTACACAATCCTTGGCTTCATGACCTCTATCACGACACTTATAACATTTTCTTCTGAAAATAAGAGTTTGGGTGATTTCTTCAAGTTTTCCAACATTAAATTTGGATTCAGTTTTAGGGTCATGAGATGTGGATAACTTTTCAATCTTCTTAGATAGTTTGTCTATTTGACTTTCTCTGACTTTGGACTTACCTTTGTCAGATTTATGGTTACCCTTATTTGTTGAAGTCTGACTTACAGACAACTTCCTGTTCTTAGAAATCCTTTCATACCTGACTTGAGAGTTATGTCTTTTTGAGTTGATATGAGTTATCCTATCAAAGATGGTTGTTCTAACAGGATTGTAATCTAATCTTTTGAAAACTGACCTACAGTTTCTGTTAGATTTAGAGCACTCAGCTTGATGGCTTGCATTAATAACCTGGGGGCTTTGGGTTGGTCTCACAAACTTATTGGTTTTGACCTGTTTACCATCCTTGTTTCTTAAAAATGTTTTTCGAAGAATATCATCAGATTTCACATTTTTATCTTCAAGACTGACACGATCTTTATCAATCTCGTCAGCAACAGCACTGTAATCTCCCCCTAGCACTGCTTTTACCTTATTTGGTATCTACTGGTTGATACATTTTTCTGCTTCTTTTTATGACTTACACCAAGATTCATAGATCTTTCTTAGATTGTCAGCTTGCTCCTTTGATTCTTGCAACTCTTCACTTAGAAGTTTGTTGATGTGAAGCTGACACTCAAAATCACTTAGAGTCTTTTTCCTAGCATTTATGAGAGTTTCAGAGAGTTTCAGAGTGTTTAAGTTCATCTTTTAATTTTGAAATTTCAATTTTCAAATTAGATTTAACAGTAAGAGAGGTTTTGAAGTCATTCAACAAATAGTTGAACATTAAGCATTTTTGTTCATCAGTGTAAGAGCTAAAGTTGTTTACCTTGTACATTAAGGCATGATCCAAGTTGTTGGTCAACTTACTCAGCTTTGCAGTTTTTGCTAGATCCTCATCAAATGAACTTCCTTCTAACTCATAATCAACCTGTTCCTCTTCATCCTCAATGGCCATTAAACACCTATTTGGCTCATCATCATCTGAAGTAGATGATTCAGTATCCCAGTTCTCGGCAAAAAGACCTTTGGTGTTTTCATCTGGCTTGCCTGTGAGCTTCTGATATTTCTTTTTATATTTAACAGCTCTGTATGCATTCTTGTTAGCCACTGAAGCTGACTCCCCTTTCTTAGCTCTGCACTCAGAAGCTATGTGTCCTATCTTCTGACAGTTGTAGCATTTAGCTTTCTTAGGGTCAAAAGTAGACCTACCACTTTTGCTTTTGTCAGATTGACCCCTTCCTCTTCGAACTTTCTAAAATTTCTTGCCATCATAGACATTTGTTCAGTAAGAGCATCCATCTCTTCATCATCTGAGTCTGAGTTAGGACTTACCTCCTCAGATTCAGACTCAGAGTCAGTCTTAGCTTGAGACTTTCTAGATCTTTTCTTCTTCTTTTCTGCAACCAATGCAGATCCAACACTATTGACAGATTCTTTCAACTGTTGTTGAGCCACTTTCTTCTGTTCCATGATCTGTTGATGATTTAGAAGAAAACCATAGATAGATCTGAGATCATATTTACCTAAGGTTCCTCCAGCATGAAGAGCAATGGTGATCTCATTGAATTGTTCTGGTAACACATCCAAAACTTGAGCACCAACTCATTTTCATCTTTCTTGACACTACCAATATTAGATCATTAATTAAGCATTGAAACCTGGTAAACAGATTAACCAGGGTTTCATTCTTCTTAGAAAAGAAAGTCTCATAAGAACGATTCAGATTTGTCTTCTTATGTTGCTTGACCAGGTCAGTGCCTTCATATGTGAGACTAAGAGTATCCCACATCTCTTTTGCAGTTTGGCACCCAGCCACAGTATGCAGAAGAGGGTTTGTCAAAGCATTTGCTATGATGCTCTGTGTCTTATCATCAAGATTGAACAGTTTACGATCTTCCTCAGTCCAGGATGCTTCAGGCTTGGGAGTTTCTCCAGAGGGAACAGTTTTGTCAGTGGCAATAATTTGGATGATGGGAATAATTGGGCCATCTTGAATCACGGTACTCATCTTGTGATCCACAGACTTTAGAAACAGCATGGCTCTAAACTTCCACATAGGATAGTCAGTGCCATAAAAAATAGGACATCCTTTTGCCGCCATTGTTGGAATATGATTTGATTGCTTGTTCGCAGACATCTTTGCCTCTCGACAGCGGATCTTGATCTTCAACTTATAAAGAAACACTACTCTGATACTCAGTCTTGACATCGTCCAGCTGAGTTCTTGAATCTTCAAATCTTCAAGTCTTCACTCTTGAAACCTATCTCAACTTAGAAGTCACTGAGCTATCTAGTACTTATATAGAAAACTCTATATCTGTTTGTACACTGACTACTCAGCATAGGCTGAGTAGTCATTCTACAAGAAACTTACATAATTCCTACCAGTTAACCTATCATCTATACATAGCTATGGTTTGTCTCATCAAATCTAACTATTCTAAGCATGGGACTAACAATCTGATCGTATATAGACAATTTAAAAGTACTTATATCTGATTTTGGGTTGACATCTGTACATTAGGCTCAAGTGTTTAAGTATGTAATCTTACCTTATTACTTATTATATTTATTAATTTGTTTGTATACAGACAGTTTAAATGTACTTCTATTTGATTTTGGGCTGACATTTGTACATTAGGCTCAAGTGTTTAAGTATGTAATCTTACCTTAGATTATTCACTAATTTTTTGCAAGTGCTGAATTTCTGGTTTTATACAAACAACTCAAAAAAAATTTATAATTATCTATCTGTTTTTATAAAAACAACTCACATGTATGTACTTATGTATTTATATAATCGGTTTTTATAAAAACAGATCAAATACTTATATAATTTGTTTTATGATTTTGGGCTGACATTTGTACATTAGGCTCAAGTGTTTAAGTATGTAATCTTACCTTAGATTATTCACTAATTTTTGCAATTGCAGAATTTCTGGTTTTATACAAATTATTATAATCATCTATCTGTTTTTATAAAAACAGCTCACATATATGTACTTATATATTTATATAATTGGTTTTTATACAAAACAGATCAAATACTTATATAATTTGTTTTAATATAATCAGGTTTTATTTATATTCTTATATATAGAGTTATAGTAATAAATTTTATATTAGTTTAGCTTCTTCAGAACATAGGTCATATTGTTTTACTAAAAAGTTTTGATTTTTAGTAACATTATGCAACTTTTATTATTATTAGTGTATATATATATATACTTTTATAATTACAGTAAATTTTATAACCATAATCATAGAAACGTTAAATTTTATAACAATAGTTGAAGGAAACTTAACTCCTGCTGAAATGTAGGGGTAATGGGTAGTTTTAGAGCATGTGCTAAATAAGGGGGCAGTTATGTGCTATATAACCCCCTTTTTATTCCAGGATTATTTTTTCTGTTCTTTGCTACGGACTCAAAAATCTCCGGCAAGAAGGTAACTTTATTACATAATTATAAATCATGTTTCTTTCCATTATCAATGGTGAGGTAATTTTTTAGTACTTTTCTGTTTCCCAGAGTTCTGCCAGTTTCTAGGAATATAGCAAAAATCATCGCACCAAATGAAGCACATGTCAGTTTTTAGGTTTATTGTGTTTTTAATTTTAATGTGTTTTCAAGTCTTCATATGGCTGTAATGATTAATCTCAGTATTTCATAGTTCATGGCCACCATTCATAGTGTTTTTGTGCTTTTATCTTTAGTACATTGTATGTTTAATGAAAGTATGGAACCTTCACCAGGGGCAGGGTTCAAGACACTTTAAGTGTCAGGTCAAGTCTTTGAAAAGGTTCCAAAAAGAACACATAGACTCATCTTTTGATTAATAATAATAACAAAACAACTCAGCGGTCAATAACTACACACAAGCTACCCAAATTTGGGTGTTCATAAAATTACACCAAAGCTACACATTAGCTGATAACAAAGAAAATCAAATCCTCAAAAATTAGGTGAGCGGGAAGATGGATCCCCCGAGGAGACAAAAGACACAACAAATGAGCCAAAAACAATGAATACCAACTAACCAAATAAATATTCCAATATGAGACTTCCAATTTCCATTTAACAAATTTCAAAATATAGCTAAGAAAGTATATTAAAGCAGTTAAATTCAATCAAATCAGTAGTGTTTTTACCATAATAAATAAAGAACAAAGATTCAATTTGACATTCAGACGATCTAAATATAATTATCTAAGTTTTAGGTTGTTTCGCATCTAAATTTTAAGGATGGTTCACTCAAAGTCTTTATAAAATATAAATTGTACAACCTATAGATACACAAACACATTAACCATGGATGTGTACTCAAACAAAATGACCAAAAATCATTTGAAAAGCTACAATAAATTGATTTCTTGACATTTGAAAATCAAAAGATGCTGCTGTATATCCATATTTGAACAACAAATCCTCCGGTAAAAAAATACATATTAATATGTACATTTACAATAATTGATTAATTAAAATAAAATGTATTAAGAATCAATCAGTTTAACAATAGAAATTACAAAGAAAGTTAATTTTTCATTAAAAGTTACAATTATCATGTGAATATGTCAACCCTTTCAGCATACATAGTGAATTTAAGGTACGAAAAAATTACCAGCCAAGCATCCTATTCCCAAATCAAGAACAAGGATAAATCAAACTGCCATTGAATGTTCTCTTCTTTTCTCTAAAAAGCAATTCCCGTGGTCACAAATTACCAGAACAGAACACTAAACCAATCAGTACAACATACTCAAGCTAACCTGAGCAAAAATAAACAAACATAAAGCACTATCATCTTATCAAACAATAACAAAAATATGAGCAACTAATATAAGTAATTAGAATGTGTAACCACACAATAAAACAACAAATCCATATGAAACTTATAAGAAGAAAATTGCTTAGTCAAATGCTAAATCAACCCTATAGCAACTTGCAAGCAACAGAAGAGAAAAGAGCAAAAACCAATAACGATCCCACCACTCCCATAAAATTGGTACAATGCACTGAAAGGTAATATAAAATATTACTTTAAAAATTAAAAACCCGAAAAAAAACTCCAAGTGAGTAATTAAATAACACAATGTGACTTGTCTGTCTTTAAACTTAACTGAAGTAACAACACAAAAATGGGTAGACCTACTATCTTTTATAAAAATAAGTTTTATACAAGTATAAAGTATCAACAAATCAAGTTATGCGGTGACATAAAAGACCATTATAAAACGAACGCATATGCAACAAAAGAACTTTAGAGCACAATTAGTAAATGAGTTGAATAAAGAAACCTCTTTAAGGCATTTACTATACAATAATTAACTTGATAACATGTTTTGAATTCTTACTCAAAATTTAAGAAACAAATGAACCACACAGGAACACATATCAAAACAATATGCATTCATTGACCCTTGGAACAAATCTTTTATATACAGATCTATTCATCAAAAACAAAAAAATCGGATTTAAATGACCCTTTTAAATTGTAAATATCTAATTATAAAGCTCTATTCATCAAAAGAAGTAGAAGTTGGAAGGCAAATGGCTTTATGAATGCACAATTGCGCATAACTATTACATTTACGAACAAATATGAAACCGGTGGCCTTAAATATAACTATGAACAATGCATTCAGGTATATTTTTATTATTTATTATTAATATCCTAGAAAACTTGGCGTTTGCAACAAAAATTTACCTTCTTTAAAAATTGAATCATAATAAGAAAATGGGTAAAGATAAACTATATTCAAAAAATACTAACATAAGAACTAAAATTATAACTTCAGTTGATAGTTTGTGAAGATAATTATTAGTAAATACATTTGACTCAATCCGACCATTTTGCCACTATCTACAAAGGTGAAACAAGAAACAGAGACCAAACAAATTTAGATATAGGAAACAAAAATCTGCAAAAGATTAACTATTGCATTCAAAAAGCACATGTGAACTCATGCAGTTATTGAAGAATTAGCTGCAATTGATTGTTCATAGAGATGCGATAATACCTTATTAATAACACCTTCCACAGCAATATGAGCATGCTTAGAGTGTTCAATAGCCACAACTCTCACTATTCGAGAATCAATCTGCACAAAGAGTAGTTCATTGAACCCATTTTGCATATTAATGCCTTAAAGTTGTAATAATCACTTTTCAGTGTGTTGATTTTTTAACAGCTTGTGATTCTTTAAGAAACTTAAATTAAAGAGTAATACAACAATATATAAGTAGTTTTACTAAAACAACATAAAACTTGTCATTCCCCAATAATAAATAATGGCAACACATAATACTTTAAATAATACCACAAAAATTCAGGAAAATTACTTTTATGAAAGCTTGAGGTTTAATCTGAATACCTAAATCCAGATGGTCATTCTTTAACTGAAATTAGAGTATTGGAAACATTTCATTGCTTTAGAAACATATGATTAACTTCAGTGACAATGAACGTTAAGAACGCTACCGCTAAACTTAAATCAAGACATGCAAAAACTAATCATGACGTGATAACAAAACTTGTGACCCACACAACTTAAAGAAAATTCGATTATACACTTCCTAAAGCATAGATCTGGTACAAAATACGACAAGCATCAAAATAGAATTAAGTACACGAGTTTTCAAGCCTGGATCTGTCAAAAAAGGCACTGAGTTGTTGATATATGTTGCAATATGTATAAATAAAGACTTATCTCATTACATTTATTAGGAAACAACATGGATCTTAGAGTATATGTCGAATAGAGACATAGATTTAGGGATACTTACAGATTTCTCTCAATAAAATCGATGCCTTGTGTTTAGCTATTGCGCTAGTCTACCTAGGGTTTTGACTCTTTAATAGTTGTGGATGGTGACGATCTGACACATAGTGGAGGCTGAGTTCGGTATTCAATGGAGGCATAGACAGAGATGAAAACTTTGAAGGTTTGGGGCTCGATTTTTGGAGAAGATGGAGCTGGTTTATTGAAATATTGGGGCTACATTTCTTGGTGACGGGAACGGCAACGATCTGGCGTTAGTATTCAAGATGGGCACCAAAGGTGTAGCTGGGTGCGCCGTTCAAGGTAGTGGTGCGAGTGTGCGATAAAGATGGTGGAGGCTAGGGTTTTGAGAACAAGGTGTAGGTGGGTGCGCCACTGGAGATGAAGCTCATGGGTAAGAAGGTGGGATGGAATGAGGATAGTGAAATTGACGAAAGCAAGGCGGTGGCCATAGTGTGAGCGGCTAGGGTTTTGAGAGCAAGGGCTAGGGTTTTCTTGAAAGAGGATGGTTTTAAAGAAGTCTTACACGTGCATTATTTAGTTAAACCCATTAAATGAAACGGTATTTATTAAAAATGGGCATGCTCTTATTGGAAATTTTCAACAAATTCTAATAGTGTTTTTCTTTTAGTTTGAAACTTTTATAAAAAAAATAAAAAGAGGTAATAAGTACTAACCGATTATAAATAAAGAAAATGTATAATATAGTTAATAATTAATTAATAGTCTTAAGGGACTAATTTTCGTCTTTGAATCAATGACATCAATGGTCCAGATTGAATTTTAAAAATTTGTGCGGATTGACATTTTTGTAATTTTTCGTAATTCGTATGTAATGCTTTTACAAATCACATGTGCTTTTATACCGAATCATCTGTGATTGAATATTAAAATTTTAGGACTGTGTTTTTTACATGAACTTTATTAAACACAACTCTATAATTAAAATGTTACATACACTAATAGATTTTAAAAATATATTGTACTAAACAATTATTTCGTATTAATATAGTCGGAGTTAGTTTAACTTCAATGCAATTTGCTCTTGTGTTTTATAACTGTATCCATAAACTAGACCAAACTAAAATTGTTTCTAAATGATTTATTTATTTCTATTTTTTTGTTATTTTCTTTATTAAATTATAAGACAATGCGTTAAATGTCTTTTTTTTAATTTTAAAAAATGATAAAATTAACAATTTAGTATTATATATAACTAAATGAAAACATGAACCTAAATAAAGTCTATCAGATGTTTGTTATAGTATATCTTGACTAGATAACTAAAATTTTTAAATTAATATATTATAAAATAAATTAATTAAATTAAATTCTAACCTACAAAATACTAATATATAAACTAAAATTAAATTAATGGTTTTAGAATAATATCTATAAAACAAAAAAAAAGTTTATCATCTTGCTATATATATAGTTTATACAATAGCTTAGTCCATAGTCATTGCCAACGATGAACAAGTGGATAGTACTTGAATTTGTGGTAGTGGAGAGGGTTTGAAGAGAATCTGGAGAGGTCGATGTACTGTAGGCGGCTAGGGTTTTATGAGATATACTGATGGGGTTTTGAAATAAGAGTGAAGATGTAAAGATTTTAGGGTTTACTTAAAAGTGAGAATATGTAGAAGACTAGAATTTAGGTGTTATAAATATGGGCTTGGTTATAATATAGGTTTGGTGAAGATTATTAAGCTTATAAATTTTATTAAATGTCTTAATATCATATTCTTTACTAATTTATTGTAACACCCTAATCACCGGCTTAGTAGGACGTGTCTTGGTATGTGTGCTAATTATTTATTTGCTTTATTTTAGAAAATTATTAATTTAATTTAAAGCCACGAGGTTAAAAAGGGAAAATATATATTTAATATTTTTATGTGTTATATTGTTTATTTGGATTCGTTTTTATATAAGGGTCACGAATAATGCCTCGTTGGTAAATAATTAATTGAGTAGGATTGCTTAAGTGCACTATGTGTTAAAATCGTGACTCATGTTACAGACTCTACACACCTCCTCTTCGTTTTTATACAAGGGTCACGAATAATACCTTGTTGGTAAATTAATTGAGTAGGATTGAAGAAACCTTTTGAAGGCAACCTTGATTTCTTGATTTTTTTTGCTAATTTGTGTTTGTTATTACTACAAATTGAAGGTTAGTTGTGTTCTTGAATCTCTCTTGCTTTAGATATGCATATTGTTCTAGTTTAGGGTTCTTGATAATTGGGTATTTAACTAATTGATGAAGTTAGTTTGGTTTGATAATTGGTAATAGTTATATGATGTTATGGTACTGATTTTATGTTCAAACTATATGGATTTATGGATTAAAGCATAGAGCTTCATTAATGGAGGATGAAGAAGATGAAGATGGGTTTGTTGGGTTTTGATGTTTAAATTGTCCTAAATGTGTTTTGATGTTAGATTGTATGTTATTAATAACATATATGAAGTTAGGATGTGTTTATGGTTGAGTTTTAGATTTGCAAATCATTCTTTTTGTATTTGAGAGCTGCTGTTCGGAGTTTTTTTACTAATTTGTGGGCAGTTTTGTAAAAATCGTTAAAATCAACGAAGCATCGTTAGAGGTCGTATTTTATATCGTTGGAAAGCTGGAGATGTATACTTTAATTTGTATTTAGAGTCCAGAAGCTAATTTGAGCTGTAGGTTGGCCTAAAAGTCGATTTACAGTAGCTATGTCAAATTTGAGATTGAATTTGACAAATGTAAAACAAGATTTTGTTTAGTATTTGACCTTAAGCTCTTATGAGTTGTTATTCATTGGTAGTACTTGTTGTATATATATGTTCATTTGATATATATATATATATAAAGTTGTTTTGATGATGAATTATGGTTAGTAAGGTCTTGAATTAATTATAAAAATATTAACGTTAAATGCCTACTTTAATTTCAAGAAACGAACTTAGATGACTCGTATTCATGTTCCGTTGATTCCTACACGTTAAATATCATATATATAGTGATCTTTGACTATCGGATATGTATTTTAAGTTGGTTTTACATGTTAGGCATAAAGAGTTGGTTTTGACCCGTTTGCGAGTAAATTGTTATTTATATGTACTTAGTACATGTTTTGATGCTTGTAACATGTTTGGTATTATGAATATGTATTGTATGCAATTTAGATATGTTCTAAATGTTGGTTTTCACATGTGAAATGCATCGGCTTGGTTTTGACCCGTTTGGTGTTAAACTTGATATTTTGAGATAATTATGAATTGATTACTAATTCGGGTTATCCTGTGTTCTCAGGAGGAGACAAAACTCAGTGAAATTAGAATACGGAGTTGGAGATTCGGAGATCTAAGGTGAGTGGATGTTTAATTCACATTTGGTTTAGTTGTAATGGTTTGGTTGCAACTGTTTTGGTTAATACTTGGATAGACTTATTGTCTGCTGATTGATTACTTGGTTTGTGTTAATTTAACCATTGGTATGTGCACATGATTCGGATGAGAAGTCAGTTTCGGCTGGGCATATGGGCTGGGTTTGTTTGATATCGGCTAATCAATATTTTGATCTTTTGATGCATTTGTTGCAACTTAAGGGTAATACTGTGTGAGAATAGCAAATGAACTATCGGTAAACCTTTGCTTTGGTCGGCATTGGTTGTAGGTTCCTGCAGAACCGCCGGTCTTCTCGGTTACTTGTTTACCATTGTATCTTTCGGTTGCATTGTTTCTAACTGTTGGTTTAACTTCCATTCACTTAGCATTGTGCTAATCCCCCACCTCTCACTCCTTTTTTTAGGTTTTGGTAAGTCGGTGGTTTAGCTATTGAGTGGCATGCTTGGGGAATAATTGACCGCTACTCTGATTTTGTTTGATGAGCCATTGGTTTATGTAACACTACACTGTTGATGTTGTTTTGAAAACAATTAACATTGGTTTTAAGTATTAGCTATGTAAACTTATGTATATATATTAATCTATGGCTTCCGCAGTATTTAAAAAAAATGGGTTGAAATTGTGGTGTTACAATTTGGTATCAGAGCCTAGGTTTGGGGATGTGTGAACCCTTTGGGTGTTCCATTCTCAAATCTTGGCTCGAGGTTGGTCAAGTATTCCTTGTGTGCGGGAATTAGGGTGAATGCAAGTTGGTTATTGATGTTAGCATGTTGTATACTAACGGATTTATCTAATAAATGGTGAGATGTTGTGATTGTTACATATATGGCTGATAATGAGCTTTCCTGTGCCCCCTTGATCCCTGACACTGTAGGAACTTCTACAGCACCTATAGTCATTACTTTTCAGGCAGGTACTTCTGGTACTGATGTAGATAACAGAGAGGAGTACATATTGCAATTAGAGGATCAGTTACAGGATCTGAGAAGGGAATTGCAACAACAGAAAGAGGCTCAAGCAACTCAACCACCAGTTCTTACAGCAGTGCCTACCATCTCTGGGAGACCACCATTTTTCCCAGCTATTACTACTCTTCCAGAGATTCCTCCAGTGTCGATACCACTACCACCAGTATCTCAACCAACGTCTCAACCGTCTTTGTATCAACCGTTTTCTCAGGGATCATATTCATATCCTTACATGGGATTTCCTTTAAACATGGGATACAGGCAACCTTGTACTTACAAACAATTTCTGGATTACAAACCTGCAGAATACCATGGAAGCACCGATCCTAATATTACTCTGAATTGGTTGCGAGATACAATTAGAATCCTGGATGCGAGTAATTGCTAGGATTAGATGAGAGTCCAGTTTGCTACGCAGATGTTGAAGGGAAAGGCAATGGTTTGGTGGGTTTCCATAACTACACATCTTCATAAAGTTCAAATGGATGCGATTACATGTGATCAATTTAAAAAAAATTGTGTGAGCAGTACTGTAATGCGTTTGAGTTGAACAAGATTAGGAAAGAGTTCATGGATTTGCATATGACAGAGAGAATGTCTGTTGATGAGTTGATAGAGCAGTTCAATGAGAAGCTGAGGTTTGTGACTCAGTGGGTGCCTGATGAACCTTCCCAGGTTCAACATTTTATTAGGGCGTTACTTCCTAAGTATAGGAGCATGACTCGGTTAGCTGGATTATTGTCCCAGGCCTTCACCTTGGCCAAATCTGCAGAGGGTGATGTTAAAGCACGGGATAAAATGAACAAGGATAAAGCGGCTTTGCAGAAGCCGAAGGGTGATCAGTCGAGTAACCAACAGAGGAGGAGATGGCAGGGAAACAAGTCACAGGGAGGTTAGAACCGCAAGACAACATCCAGTGGTTCTAATCAGAGGCCTCCACGGTGTACTAGATGTAAGTCTTCTCATGTAGGGCCGTGCACTCCTCAAACCATGCGGTGTATTCGTTGTGGGGCTTTTGGTCACGAGATAAAAGATTGCATATTTCCCCGTAATGTGTGTTGGAACTGCCATAAGGAGGGGCATAGGGCTGGAGATTGTCCTTCTGCAAGGAGGACGGGTACTGGTTCAGGTACAGGTTCAGGGACAGGGGCAGGGGCATCTAGGGGGTCATCATCAACCGGGCAGAAGAGAAAGAACCCTCCTACACCTGA
Organism: Dittrichia graveolens; assembly: GCA_038502395.1. Lineage (NCBI taxonomy): Eukaryota > Viridiplantae > Streptophyta > Magnoliopsida > Asterales > Asteraceae > Dittrichia > Dittrichia graveolens. The sequence continues at coordinate 32,128,213 of JARJIL010000009.1, forward strand.
GGGTAGGGCATTTCGTATGACAGTAGATGATGCTACTGCCACTGATGATGTGGTTACGGGTATGTTTCTTATAAACTCCATACCTGCGGTGTATTATTTGATTCTGGAGCAAACCGCTCCTTTGTTTCTATGGCTTTTTGTGACAAATTGAATTTGCCCACTTCTGTTGTGCCTTCCCCACTTGAGGTAGAGATAGATGATGGTAAGATAGTTCCTATCACAACTTCTATGTCTAGAGCTGAGATAGATATTGATGGTAGATGTTTTACTGTCTCATTTTTGTTATTACCTCTATCTAGATTTGATGTAGTTTTGGGTATGGATTGGCTGAGTAGGCACAAAGCTAGCATTAAATGTCATAGGAAATTGATTTCTTTTTCTTTGTCTGATGGGTCACACGTAGTGGCTCGTGAGGAGAGAGTTAAGTCTGTTTTTCTTATTATATCCTACATGAAGGCTTGAAAAGCTCTGGCTAAGGGGTGTGAATGCTTTATTACTTATGCTATCGATGTTAGAAAAGAAAAGCAGGCAGTTACAGATTTACGGGTAGTGTCTAAGTATCCAGAGGTATTCCCTGATGAATTACCTGGTTTGCCTCCGATTCGAGAGGTAGAGTACAGAATTGATTTGATTTCAGGTTCTAGCCTAATGGCAAAGTCTCCATACATGTTAGCTCCTTCTGAAATCCGGGAAATGATGACACACATTCAAGATTTATTGGATCGGGGTTTCATTCGTCCTAGTTCATCATCGTGGGGTGCATCGGTTTTATTTGTTAAAAAGAAAGACGATACTCTACGTATGATTATTGATTACAGGGAATTGAACAAGAGGACGGTAAAGAATAAATACCCTCTACCCCGAATTGATGATTTATTTGATCAGCTGCAGGGTGCATCATATTTTTCAAAAATTGATCTACGGTCAGGCTATCATCAGGTACAAGTTGCTGACGAGGATGTTTCTAAAACTGCTTTCTGTACCAGATATGGCCATTATAAGTTTCTTGTCATGCCATTCGGTTTAACTAATGCACCTGCTATTTTTATGGATTTAATGAACCGGGTATGTCGACCATTTCTGGATAAATCTATTATTGTATTCATTGATGACATCCTGGTATAATCTAAATCTGAGGCTGATCACGAGATACATCTGAGACAAGTACTTGAAACTCTTAAACGGGAGCAACTCTTTGCTAAACATTCTAAATACAAGTTTTTGATGCGGGAGGTACATTTTCTGGGGCATGTTATCTGCAAAGATGGGGTTAAAGTCGATTCGGCTAAAGTTGAAGCGGTAATGAACTGGAATGCTCCTAAATCTCCTTCAGAGATTAAAAGCTTTCTTGGATTGGCGGGATATTATCGCAGGTTTATTAAGGATTTTTCTAAAATTGCGAGTCCTTTAACTAAATTAACCCGCAAGGAGATTCGATTTCAGTGGAATGATGAACAGGATGTTGCTTTTCAGACATTGAAGCAGGTTTTATGTCGGGCTCTTATTCTTCCATTGCCAGATGGGTCGGATGATTTTGTAGCTTATTGTGATGCATCATTTGCAGGTTTGGGTTGTGTGTTAATGCAGCGTGATAGAGTTATTGCTTATGCTTCTCGACAGCTAAAACCTCACGAGAAGAACTACCCAACCCATGATTTGGAACTTGCAGCTGTGGTTTTTGCATTGAAGCTGTGGAGACAGTACTTATACGGTACGAAATGTGTTATATGTACTGATCATAAGAGTTTTCAATACGTATTTTCGCAGAAAGAATTGAATATGCGGCAGAGGCGATGGTTAGAATTTATAAAAGACTATGATTGTGAGATCTGCTATCACCCGGGGAAAGCTAATGTAGTAGCCGATGCTTTGAGTCGTAAGGGAGTAGGTGATGGTATTTCTTTTATGCGGATTGAGATAATTTCTGACTTAGTTGATAAGTTGAAAGCAGCACAGTTGGAGGCATTGAAAGATGAAAATCTGAAGACAAAGATTAAGTTAAAATGAAAAGATGAATTGCATGATGATTCGCGAGGGTTAAAGCTGTATCAGTCTCGTGTTTGGGTGCCGTTACTTGGGGGTATTCGGGGTTTGATTTTGTCAGACGCTCACAAGTCAAGGTTATCAGTACACCCAGGTAGCACAAAAATGTATAATGATCTGAAAGTGTTGTATTGGTGGCCCACACTGAAGAAAGATGTTGCACAATTCGTGGAATCTTGTCATATTTGTGCTCAAGTCAAAGCAGAGCACCAGAAACCCTATGGTTCACTGAAACAGTTGCAGATTCCAGAGTGGAAATAGGAGCACATCACAATGGATTTTGTGACTAAAATTCCACGTACGCAGAGGAGTCATGATATGATTTGGGTTATAGTTGATCGATTAACGAAGAGTGCTCATTTTCTTGCTACCAGTGAGACAACTTTGCTTAGTAGACTGGCTCAGTTATACAGTGATGAGATAGTGTCCCGGCATGGTATTCCGCTTTCTATTGCAGACAGATATTCCAGGTTTGTTTCTAACTTCTGGAGGAGTTTACAGCAGGAGTTGGGTACACGTGTTAACTTGAGTACAAACTACCATCCTCAGACAGACGGGCAGATAGAGCGTACTATTCAAACACTTGAGGATATGCTTCGCACATGTGTGTTGGAATATGGTGGTTCTTGGGATTCACACCTACCTTTGGTAGTGTTTGCGTATAACAACTCCTACCATTCGAACATCAGTATGCCACCCTATGAGATGCTATATGGTCGTCGTTGCCGTACACCTACGTGTTGGTTAGAGGCTGGGGAGAAACAGTATACAGGTCCCGACATTGTTCAGATCACATCCGAAAAAGTTAGTATTGCACAAGAGAAGTTAAAGGCGGCTAAAGACAGACAGAAGATGTATGCAGATCCACGCTGCGGACCTGTTTCGTTTGTTGAGGGTGAGTTGGTTTATTTAAAAGTATCGCCTTGGAAGGGGGTTATCCGTTTTGGAAAGCGCGGGAAACTGTCTCCTCGTTACATTGGACCGTTTCGCGTTCAGTGGGTAGTTAATGATCAGACAGTTTCACTCGAGCTTCCTTCGGAACTAGCAGGTATTCATGATACTTTTAATGTCTGTTATTTGAGAAAGTGCAAAGTGCATGATGAAAGTCAGATTCTACCTTTACATGAACTGAAAGTTGATTCGAAAAAGAGATTGGTGGAAGAACCCGTTGAGTTGTTGGATCGAAAAGTAACAAAGCTACGCAAGAAATAGATTCTGATGGTGTTGGTTAAATGGAAACACAGCTTGGGCTCTAATCTGACAGTTATTTGAGTTGGAAGCAAACATGAAGACTCGCAACCCTCAGTTATTTGAGCTGGAAGAGATTCCGGGGACGGAATCCGTTTAAGGAAGGAGGATTTGTAACACCCTTGTCACCGGCTTAGTAGGACGTGTCTTGGTATGTGTGCTAATTGTTTATTTGCTTTATTTTAGGAAATTATTAATTTAATTTAAAGCCACGAGGTTAAAAAGGGAAAATATATATTTAATATTTTTATGTGTTATATTGTTTATTTGGATTCGTTTTTAGATAAGGGTCACAAATAATACCTCATTGGTAAATAATTAATTGAGTAGGAAGATGTGTAGTTATTTGCTTTATTTTAGGAAGATGAGTAGGAAGGCAGCCTTGATTTCTTGATTTCCTTGCTAATTTGTGTTGGTTATTACTACAAATTGGAGGTTAGTTGTGTTCTTGAATCTCTCTTGCTTTAGATATGCATATTGTTCTAATTTAAGGTTCTTGATAATTAGGTATTTGACTAATTGATGAAGTTAGTTTCGTTTGCTAATTGGTAATAGTTATATGATGTTATGTTACTGATTTTATGTTCAAACTATATGGATTTATGGATTAAAGCATAGAGCTCCATTAATGGAGGATGAAGAAGATGAATATGGGTTTGTTGGGTTTTGATGTTTAAATTGTCCTAAATGTATTTTGATGTTAGATTGTATGTTATTAATAATATATATGAAGTTAGGATGTGTTTATGGTTGAGTTTTAGATTTGCAAATCATTCTTTTTGTATCTGAGAGCTGCTGTTCGGAGTTGTTTTACTAATTTCTGGATAGTTTGGAAAAATCGTTAAAAATCAACGAAGCATCGTTAGAGGTCGTATTTTATATCGTTGGAATGCTGGAGATGTCTACTTTAATTTGTATTTAGAGTCCAGAAGCTATTTTGAGCTGTAGGTTGGCCTAAAAGTCGATTTACAGTAGCTGTATCAAATTTGAGATTGAATTTGGCAAATGTAAAACAAGATTTTGTTTAGTATTTGACCTTAAGCTCTTATGAGTTGTTATTCATTGTTAGTACTTGTTGTATATATATGTTTATTTGATATATATATATATATATATATAAAGGTGTTTTGATGATGAATTATGGTTATTAAGGTCTTGAATTAATTATGAAAATATTAATGTTAAATGCCTACTTCAATTTTAAGAAATGGACTTAGACGACTCGTATTCATGTTCCGTTGATTTATACATGTTAAGTATCATATATATAGTGATTATTGACTATCGGATATGTATTTTAAGTTGGTTTTACATGTTAGACATAACGGGTTGGTTTTAACCCGTTTGCGAGTAAATTGTTATTTATATGTACTTAGTACATGTTTTGATGCTTGTAACATGTTTGGTATTATGAATATGGATTGTATGCAATTTAGATATGTTCTAAATGTTGGTTTTCACATGTGAAATGCTTCGGCTTGGTTTTGACCCGTTTGGTGCTAAACTTGATATTTTGAGATAATTATGAATTGATTACTAATTCAGGTTATCCTTGTTAGATATTAATTTGTTTGTTTGTCTTGTGTTCTTTTGTTTGTAATATATATCTAGACTAGTTTATTATATGGGCTTGGCCCACTTTCCTTATGTATTGTCTAGTCTAGTCTAATTGCTAGAATTGGGCCCATAAGGCTTTAAGGCCCATGTGCTTACTTGTATTTAAACCTAGTTTGCAAGGTAACTATTTGTAATAGAATTTCTCTGCACTTTACGTTCAAATATACTCAAGAGAGAATCTTCAAGTTCATGCAAAGTGTTCATACTTGTTCATACTAACTTCATCATTCTTACTTCAAGTATTGATTGTTTACTCATCTTTTATACAACAAAGGACTTTCAATTGGTATCAGAGCCAACTCCCTACTGGATTGGTTCAACATTACTTGAAAGAAACATCTGTTTGTGAGAAACAAAACCCAGAAGCTGCTTCTGTTCTTGTTTAACTGAAACTTAGAAAGAAGAAAACCCATTTAGCCAAAATCTCTTGTTTTTCAAGTTATTTGTTGTATCTAAGAAGTATTTAAGAAGGATAAAACCTTTTAAGTGTTTTTAGGACAAACAAACAACATCTAGGTAGTGTTTTTGAAAATTTAGTGTTCTTCAAGTTCTTAGAGTTTTTCTACTGTTTCATCAAATTTTCAAAAATTTGTTGTTGTTTTGGGTTGAAATCAGTAAAGGGAAGTGTTTCTAGTAAAAGGAAAGGTCAAAACAAAAGTTTATTGAGTTTTGGGCAAAATTAGCAGTCTGTTATCGAACAGAGTACAGACCGGCAGGTTTTGGATTATTACCCATCCGACAGTCGTGCGACTCTTAGCTCATCCGACTTTGGCTCATCCGACTATCGTGCGACTTTCCCAAAGGTCATGCGACTTTTGTTCTAGGTTAATCCGAACTTGTTTTTGAAAAGCACACAACTTCAATCTCATCCGACTTTTAGGTTCAATATTTCATCTGACTTTCGGACCAACAGTCTCATCCGACTTTTGGTTTGAAAACTCATTTGACCTTTAAATCAAGACTTGGTTTGAAAACTCATCCGACCTTCATCCGACCTTCGGATCACCAAAGTTCATCCGACCTTCGGATTGAAAAGCTCATCCGACCTTCGGATCACAATTAGTTTCATCCGACTTTTGGATCACCAAAAGTTCATCCGACTTTCGGACTAAAAACCTCATTCGACTTTCGGATCACAATCAATCTCATCCGACTTTCGGATCACCAAAGTTTTTCCAACTTTCGCATCTAGAATCCTAAGGTCACCAAAATCCGATAGTAACAATCCGACAGTCACAGAAACACAAATCCAAGAACCTTTAGTCCATATGACTTTTGGATCATCCGATAGTCGCATCAAATCCGACAGTCGCACAAGCAAGCAATCCGACAGTCGGATAACCTCACTTAATCCTCAAACACTTCAACCGACTTCACAAGTTTTCTCACACACACACTAACCATTCTATTTCAGGGAGAAAGATCCAAAGAAAAGATGAGTTCAAGCAACGAAATTCTTGCCATAGGAACAGACACTAAACCTCCAGTACTTTTCAGAAATGAGTACAATGTATGGAAAGGAAGGTTTATGGATTTCATAGAGCACAATGAAAAATATGGTGAAATGATGAAAGACAACATATTAAACGGTGATGCCATTTTTGAGAAATTTGTCGAGGCTGTTCCAGATAACAACCCACCAATTGTTGCTGAAAGGAGACGGAAGCTCCCATCAGAATTAACCGCAGGACAGAAAGACCGTGCACGCGCCGACAAAGACGCAAAATACTACTTGAAACAAGGGCTATGCGCGGAAATCTACTCAAAGATAGACAGTTTGACTTCTGCCAAAGAAATTTGGGACGAAGTAAAACAACAGATGCAAGGTACTGAGCAAGGGTCATTTATCAGGGAAACACAGCTTGTTAACACCTTCAGGGAATTCAAGGCCAGGGAGGGTGAACTGTTGCAAGACACTTACAGTTGCTTCTGCAGACTGTTGAACGAAATGAGGAATCATGGCGTGACGAGATGCGTTCTAGATATAAATGTCAACTGGATCAATGCACTTGGTCCTGAATGGAGTGAATATGTTCACTTGTACAAACATGTTAATCGGAATCTCAAGGCGGTATTCCACCACTCGATTTATGTAATACCCATATCTTAAAAATGTACAAGAATATTTTTAATAAATATTAGTGGTGGTTTATGCACAATGTGATTGGAAACTTATTTAAGTAATGGGAAGTTATGTTGTTGAATATGTGTATATATTATGGATGGTGATTTATTAAGAGAGATTGGGCTTGTTTAACCAAGAATCCTAGTTGTATTGGGTTGAGGGGTGGAAGTGGGCCTAGGCCCACCAGAGTGGGGTAAGGAGAGTATAAATAAGGATTAGGGCACAGCCTCCCACACATTCCTTATCAATCACTGTTTCATTGAGAGAGAAAGTGCATGTGTGTGCTGTGAGTCCCACGAAGAATAGAAGGATGTGAGAGCAAGGAATTTGTGGAAACATGAGATTCTAGCAAAGGAAAGCATAAGGTAATGTTTCTATATCCTTTAGGATCAAGCAGACATCATTTCTTGTTGTGTTTGAGTGCTGGTTGTATGATTATAATCTGGGGTTTTTGAGTTTAGGGGGTTTAAGTAAAACCCAGGAAAAGTAGCTCACCAAGAACACCTTGAAAGTTGATAAAAATATGGTTTTAAGTTTAAAGGAACGTTTTATATAAGTGGAGAAATGTTTTACAACAAGTTTGAGTTGAACTGGTTGAGTTTTTAGAAAGATTGATTATGGCTATGGAGTATGGGTTTTCAAACGTTGAAACTTACAGAGAAGATGATACCATACAACTGTCGCATGGTCACTAGGTAGTGCCATGCGACAGTCGCATGAGCACTTGCCTTGTGCCATGCGACTACCAGTTGATGTATGTAGGAGTTCATGCGACCTTGGCACTTTGTATGTTGTTTCATGCGACCTTCATGTATTAAGTGTTATTCCATGCGACTTTCATGTGATACTTCTCAGTTCTTGCGACTTTTAAATATGCCCATGCGACTTTCATATGTTTGGTATGATTTCATGCGACTTTGAGTATCTGAGTAGGATCCATGCGACTTTCATGTGCTTAATGTGATTTCATGCGACTTTTGCATGCTTGAGTAGGATCCACGCGACTTCATATGTTAAGTGTAAGCTCATGCGACTTTCGGATGAGTCGTATGTGTAGTCCATGCGACTTTCAGACCATATTATATGCCATGCGACTTCCAGATGAGATTGTGTATGCACCATGCAACTTTCACATAAGTCCATGCGACTTTCATGTACTAAATACCAGTTCATACGACTTTCAGTATGCATGGATGTCTCAATGCGACTTTCAGTCCATGCATGCGTGGCATGTGACTTTTAATAAGTAACTGTTAAACTGGTGTTAACCAATGCTTAGACTTGGTCAGGTAGCAGTCAGTGACAGAGTAAAACAAGGAGAGTCTTTCAGTAAGAATCAAGTAGCTAGCTAAGACAGCTGACAGGTGACTATTCTCACTTATAACTTGAATAGATTCCAGATTCTATGTATGTATGAGAATAACAGATATGTATGAATATACGAGTTATAGGTGATTGTACTTAGACCATTTACTTCGGTAACGGGTATGCTTAGACCGTACACTTCGGTGTCGGGTATGTTTAGACCGTACACTTCGGTGTCAGGTATGTTTAGACCGTTCGCTCCGGTGATGGGTATATTAGACCATTCACTCCGGTGATGGGTATGTTAGACCGTAAACTTCGGTGTCGGGTATGTTAGACCGTACACTTCGGTGTCGGGTATGAGACCAGCACTCCGGTGCCGGGTATGTTAGACCGTTGTGACGACAACGGGTGAGATGAGACCGTCCTACGGTAGTGGGTACGAGTTGAGTAGTATGTGAACTATTTTGGTTGTAAGTAGTATACTCGCTAAGCCTTTGGCTTACAGTTGTTGTTTCATATCTTTTCAGGTAACGACCATGGCGGGGCTCCAGCGTAGCGATGATAGCTCAAATCCCAAGCTTCTACAATCTTTTAACCTAGTTTTCAACAGTAACAGTTTTAATCATAGACAATGAGGATGATTGTAACTTAATGAATTATGGATGTTTATTCAGTGAACAACTTGATGTATAATTACGATATCAATGATTATGAATATCTGTTATGAATGAATTATGTTTTTTTTTAAAAAAATTTTTTTGGGACGTTACAATTTATGAGGACTTAAATCAGTTTCAAGATGAAGTTCTCACCAAACTTTCAATGAAACAACCATCTGACCCGGTTGCACTAGTTGCTGAAAGGAGACCGCGGGAATCATCAAGGGGTAGCAAAGGGAAGGAGGTTGTGATTGACTTCGACTCCTCGGAAGGAGAGATGGAGATGTCAGAAAAGGATGCAGTACTAAAGGCTATGTCATTGATTACGAGAGCATTCCAGAACAAGTATAGAAAGACAAACAACCGACAGCGGTACACATCCGGACCTAGAAAAAGTAAAGGGATGGTAGCTGATGAGAAGAGGAAGACGGACAAACCCGCAGAACCTCAGGAAGAGGAAAAGAAATGCTACAACTGCGGTAGAACAGGGCATTTTATCAAAGACTGTCGAAAACCTAAGACCAAAGATGCCGAATACTACCATAACAAACTGTGGTTGACAAAGAAAAAGGAGAGTGGGAGAGCGATGCTTGTTGAAGAAAACCAATTTCTGACCGACACAGATGATTCAGACGAAGATGGTACTGATCAAGCTCATTTTTGGTTGATGGCTCATGATGTAGTCTCCTCAGATGATGAGGATGAGAATGAAGCTGATGGGGCTGATGAATTTGAAGAAACACACAATGATGATGCAGGTGTTTCTAGGAAGGTAAACATTGAATATGCTTAAACATTGGTTGAACACATCGAACGACAAAACCGTAAAATCCCTAAGTTGGAACACCGAATCAAAAATCAATCAACTTCTAACTTAGACAATCTTCAAACAGAATTAACCGCGAAAGAGAATGAACTAAACACCTTAAGAAGTGAAAATGAGGTAATTATACTCAAAAATAAAAGATCTCGAAGACCTGTTAATTAAAAGAGATCAAACGGCACAAACCATTTTTCTAAACAAACCTAAGGATGTTAAATTTTCTAAATGGACATACGAAGGTTTAGGTTACGTTAATGCTCACATAAGTGACAAGATAAGTGCTAAACAGCTATACGACTTTGAATGCATGAATATGGGGTTAACCAAGAAAATGGTGTTCGTTGGACAAGTCGATGAACTCGCCGAGGAGGAACACAAGAGACGCATCACGAACATAGCTTCAACCTCATAAGACCACGAAAGCCTAATTCAGTCGTACATAACCGAAGTCTTCAAACCCACAATCTCTGATGACTACTTCCGAAGCTACTCCCAAACAGAAATGGAGTCATTACCATCAATCTCAGATACTCCACCCGATCCTCGCCTCTATATCCCTCATATGGATCTACAACGACACCTTGAGTTAGTTGAAGTTGAGCTTGTCCATAGATCCATTATCTTTGACTTTGAAAAGGCAATTTTACATACCTGATTGATCACCTTGCCACTGAGAATACCAATTCACAAAACTCCGCTGCCATAAGCACGTCTAAAATCCCGATTCCACACGTGCACGAAGGTGAATGTTCAACATCTGGAAACTCAAGTTCCGACATACATGCAAGTGATGTATTCCCAATGAATCTTAGTAAAAATTTTGAACAATGTAGAAGATCAGAAAAATCATTATTCACTCTTCATGAGAAACTTAATACACTTGAGAATGATTTTTTCACAATGCAAACAATTGAATCCAATAACTTTAAGGGAAAAGCTAAGATAATTGATACACCGTTATCACGAAAGAAAAGTACCTCACAACCACCCAAATCCAAAACAAAGCTAATCAAGAAACAAACAACACGCTCTTGTTCCAAGAATGATAGTTTGGAAATGCCTACTTCTAACCCAAATGTCCTTCTAGGAGGAAATGTGAAGAGCAGGAGAAAACAGATTTTTGGATGGCGGAAGAAGCCAGAAGAGAAAGATGGAGGAAGACAAGACGAAGAGTGTTTGATTTACCCAGCCACTTTCAATAAACAAACAACTTTGTTACTTTGTAATGATTCGTCAATCTTAAATGTTAAACCTGTTCGAACTCCACTTGATTCTGTTCAAACTGAAATATTTTGCATGAGTGATGGTTGCATGGAAGGTCATTGTACCTTCAAATGTGTGTATGATGATGATAGAAAGAAATGAGGGATCAAACCGAATTCAAACTATAAATCCTTTGAATCCACTCATGAACAAGCTTCCTTCATAAACAAAAGAGGTAACAAAATTACCTATTGGCGAAAGAAACGCTCAACAAGAGCAAAATTCCAAATAAGTAATAAAAGTGTGCTCTTTAAACATAATCCAGAATCAAAATCTACCAATCGGCACACTTCATGGACTCCAAATCGCAGATATCACAACAATTGGAATCACGCCAATCCAAATGCTGTCAAGCCAACTGCCACAAATCAATTGAGTAAGCAAACTTAATTCAAACAGGATAAACAACCCACAGTTCAATACAAACCCATCAAAGTGATAACAGAAACAACCAAGGCAAGACTCCCAAAGAAATCAAGTGAATACATCGACGATGATGTCTCACTACCAAAAGGTTGTAATCACGTGGTAATTGAACAATCTGTCACCACATCCAGAACAACGAATTTCCCCGCAATATCCAAAGAAAACATAACACCACCACCGTCTTAACCACAAACAGTGTCACAAGTTTGTATTCCCAACATTCTAACAACGAACTCATTAAATGAAGCTACATGTGATACTGTTGTTTTTGCTAACAGTCAAGGACCCAATACACAATGGGTACCTCAACAAATTTTGTCTTCAATGTGCAGATATCTAGCCGGTGGTACCTGGACTCCGGCTGCTCGAAGCATATGACGGGTGAAAAGAGTCTCCTTACAAACTATGTGTTGGAGATCTGCCCACTGACACACGTATGCCGGTATCACTGCTAATGAAGCGCGAGCCTATTGGGTCACACACCAAGGATTGATCCCGACAGCTTTATGTGGATGGAGAAAGTCAAAGAATCAAAAGTTTTTTGATTCAGGGCTTCACGACCGTGAAGGGTGCTCCACGGGTCGTGAAGCAGGCTGCCCTAACGATTGTTCGACGGCCGCCACGCGTCGTGATGCCTTTGTGCTCCACGGCCCAGGACGAGGTCGTGAGGGGTCGTGAAGTAGATGCCCTCACGAGTCTCGACCGGGCGGCACGGCTCATGGAGTTCTAAGTCCCCTCGTGGCGCACTTAGGCTTCACGACCCGTGAGAGCCGTGAGGGGTCGTGAAGAGGGTAGCTGCAGTGACAGTTGTGTTTTATTGGACCATTTGATGGTCTAATCATATCACATGCAAGATGGCCGAGTTTTGACTCCTAATATGGTCATTTGAGGCTGTAAGATGCATAGAACATATCACAACATTTTTCTCTCCACTTAAAGCTCTCTCTTGGTGCAATAGTAAGACATTCATACACTAAGATAATCTTGAGTGTTCATGTGAGGCTTTCATGGCGCAAGAGGAGATCTACATGAGCTGTTCCAGATGATGGAGTCATGGTGGACGTTCATCTATGGATTGCTAGTACAATGGGATCAAGCATACTTGGTGTGGACTTGCAATGGAGAAGAAAGCCCTTTGTTTTCTTCGTGTTCATCCCAATCCACATGAGAAGCTCAAATTCCAGCCACGGTAAGGAGGTACTTTCTACTCCTTCTTCTTGTTCTTTAGTTGCAATTTGCTTTGTAGTGTGTTCCACCATTGGAACTAGTTGTGGGATTTGTGTGTGCTTTCATTTTATGTCTTGCATGCTCATTTCGTGTTTGCTTCCGCTGCGTTTGTGCCCACCACGAGTTCCAACAGTGGTATCAGAGCCTTCTCTACAAAGAAATTGCACTTTGATGGCTTGAAAACCGAAAATGGACATTCTGTCCAGATGAGCTTCACGGGCCGTGGAGGTTTTGGCTTCACGGGTCGTGAAGCCTACACGAGTGGCTTCATGGGGTGTCACTCGTGAAAGGTTTTGACTGTGTCAGAGTTGTGGAGCTCATGGGCTTCACGGGCCGTAAGGGCCCGTGAAGGCTTCTGGGCCGTGAAGGTCTCGTGAAAAGTGTTTTTATCCTTGTTTTTTAAAAGAAATAAATTTTCGGTTTTAGCACCTTGTGATCCTGTTTTTCCAGAATCTGTCCTTGTTGTTTGGACATTCGAAAAGCCCCGTTTATGTGTCTTGATTCATATATTTATATGTATTGGGTGGTTTTGGCATAAAATGCACACATGCATATACATATATTGTGTATATATGAATATGTGTTCTCAAAGTGTTTGGGATACTAATGCATATGTACAAGGATTGTTCCTTTTGTGCCTTGAGTGCTTTGCTTGTTTGAACAATCTTAATCGAGATACATTTTGCATGGTTTTGTTGTGGCACACCATGTTTTGTTTGTGGTTGTTGTTGTGTCCGGTAACGCCTTGCCGTTGGTTGTTTGGTTGTTTATTTATGTATTCATTCATTTGATGACTTATAGTCACAATGGTTTGTAATAATATTTAATTCGGTTTGTAGATTTGTAAATTTATTTATGGCTTGCATGCCATTGCTTTCCTTTGTACTTGTTGTAAGTAGCTTAGAATAGCAATCGCGGCTTGCACGCCGTTTCTTTTCAAATTGTTTGTAATTGTGAAAAGAAGACCGAAGACAACCATCGAGAGTTGTGGGAGAGACGTCTCGGCTATATTGGATATGGTGGATCATTTGGAGATGACGGATTTAGTGGGAGCACTTCCGGCGAGGCCATTTGGTTGTGTCCTTAGTTTGGCCTTGCTCTCTCCGTTTGGCTCACGGGGAGGGCGCATAGGGTTTAGGGGCGTGTTACCGAATATTTGCTTTGTGCGTGGTTGTGATTTATTTTGTTATTTTCTTGCGTGGTTGTTAGGATCTTCGCATGCTAGAAAACTTTTCAAAATAATAAAATCACAAGAGTTGTTAAATTGTTTAACAAACCCCGCGCGCTCACGATTAACAAATAAATATAAATTTGTTTATATTAAAGTGAAAAATGCGTTTTGTCACTTGTTTGTTAATCAACTTGAAAAGAGGTTTTTTAAAACCGGAAAGACAAAAGTCCCGTTTTTCTCAAACGTAAATCACACGCCACCCGTAAGATGACACCACCCGAATCTAGTGATGCATGGGATGATTGTCGAGCTAAGCACGAGTTGTTCCATGTGGATCTGTGTGGAAGGTGAGTGTGGCGACTTGAAATTATTGGTTGTCGAGCTAAGCACGAGCCAATGATTGTCAAGGTTGTCATTGTTTATCTTGACGGACGATTTACAATTCCAACTTAATACGCCTTGGTAATTGTCGTGCCTATACCGAGTTGCCAAAGCGGCTTAACGAGGAATTGGTGTGAGAAGGGATCAAACATGCCAAACCGACGCTATGAGTGTTGATGGATATTGCAAGTGTCTAAGAGTTGTAATCTCGGATTGTAATTGGTAAAGCGTTTACTGGCCTAAATAACTTCATGAAGTGATCCGCGGCAAACCCGTCATGTAGTGAAGTGAAATAAGGTTCTTAGCCCTTGTTAAGATAATTGGTTTTCTTAAAACTAAATGGGTAATTATCGTAACGAAGATTGTATCAAAACTAACTAAAACGTGTATTCTTATATCTTTAATTGGCAAATGTTAACGACACCGCTTCAACTTAAAACTCCGTTCGTTCCTAAAGAAGGTGAGACTCACCAATGTGGACTTCGTGGACTAGGATTGGTTGTTGAGGATTTTCTTCCACCATGAGTCAAAGTTGCACATTTTAGAGAAATCCCTTCTAGAGCCAAAATGCTACCAACGCGACCTAGACCTCTATATGCATGTAAAAGTGCATCGTGGTCTTGATCGGTTGAAGGATGCATGAAGGCGGGAAAATTAGTGTCCATATCCTTGAGTTAGAGAGGTACGTAGACCTAAAGGAGAGGCATGGATTCGCCATAGGGAGGGAGCTTGTGGTGAATGAAAATTCTCCAAAGTCCCTGCCCACGTGATGTAAATAGTTCATTGTGAACTATCACATGCACAATATGGAGAAGTCCTTGATAAAGCATTATGGCATATTATGGACTGCTAAGTCCTGCATGGCCAAAGTATGACTTGCCTCACCAACTCCTGCTAACATTATAAAGGAACAAGAAACCGAGAAGAAGAAATTGACCTTAAGTGGAAAGTTTGGTTTTACCAAACCTACCATATATGTGAAGTCAGAGGGCAATGAGATTGTGCCTCAAGATATGACTCCACAAGGGGTAATTTTCTACTTCCGCGGAAAGATTGGAAAATTGGCGCCACCACGACTGCCCTATGAGCCTGAAAGAGCTAAAATCACTTATGATTAAGAGAAATTAGCTCCTTGACTTCAGGAACATTCATGATCAAACTCCATTGCTCTTCTACTTTTAAAGGCTAGGTTTTAAACGCTAGCAATAACGCTTACGTTTGTCACAAATTTGTTTGTCACAAAGTGAAGGTGTTAAAAGAGAAGTAGGCGGATGAGGCATGGAGAGTTGGAATTCTAAAAGGGAAACATAGTTGTTGTCCCTATTGAGAGGATTGGAAGTTTGTATCTTGCCTTTCCTTCCAGCTATTCTATAACTTTATTGGATGTATGTTTATGCCATGTATGGCTAGAAACATTATATCTAAACGCCTTTGTTGACGATGGATATTACTTTGACTTTTGAAATTAGTGGTGATTTATTTCAAAGTTTATCCATGTCGTGGCATTTAAAGTAAGCTTTTGCTTAAGGAGTAATAGAACGATCATAAATGTACTAATAAGTTATCCTTATGTAGAAGTCGATTTAGCTATATAAACAAGACTTGCTTCACCAAGATCCGTGAGGTTTAGGAACTTGGAACCCTTTGACCATGGGTCAAATGTTGAATGCATATCTTGTTTATTAGGTTAAATGACTTAAACATCCTTCACTTGAGTATGTGAGAGGATTCAAAGCTTGTTGGATTTCGTTCACACTTTTAGTGTGTTGACCGTTCAAGCAAACATTAAGGAGTAACTTTAGATATCTTGTTACCTTTACCGGTGATGGTAGAAGGGATGGTAAGTCTATTTTAATGGACTAGTTTTGAAACCTTAGAGGTGTTCAAAACTAACCATAACGAGGTACATGATAGAGAGGGCAATGCAACTATGATACTTGGATCTAGTTAAGATGCTGAGTACCTTAGCTTTATATATTATGTGACTATTATAAGAATTATGGGATTGTCTCACAATTCATTCCTCTTAAGACACATTGTTACATGTGGTCGTCTAAAGGAGGAACCGGACATTTTGATATGGTCCGACAAGTGATAGGTTACACTTTTATGTCCAAAATTGTTTTGGGTCATACTCCAAATGGTGGGCATGAGTTCCAAATCTTATAAACAACAAAGATGGTCATGTAAACGCCTTAGAGGATATGACAAAAAGGAGTATCCTTGTTTGTCTATTCCAAAGTCCGGATTGTCTAGCCTACGTTTAGACGTGAGGTGGAGGAACCCAGGATCTAGAGGTATTTACTCCATTAGGTACTCTACTAAGACCATGGGATATTTGTCTTGACAAAACCATGTGAGAACTTGTAAGTTGCTCAAAGGTAGAGTCTCTTAAAGAAATTAATATCTATGGATGCCAGTAAGAGTAAAGTATACATTGAATGGAAGAACCTGGTGTTGACACTAGAATCCAATCAGAAATGATTGAAACTCAGCATGGCAATGCTGAAGAACCTGGCATAAAATCATTACCTCTTGGTAGAAGTTGTCATAAGACCAGAAAGATATAACTCGTTATATCTGAGGAAGACAACTTAATGATAATTCATGAGGAATGCGTCAACTGCCGGAAAGCGTAGTGGGCTTGGAGTCCGCTAGGAGAAAGGAGGAAATGATAAGATGAGATGCTATCCATGATGGATATCCAAGGTTTCGACTTGGTTGATCCTACACCTGGGTGTGAACCCGCGAGGTGTGATTGGTTATTTGAGGAAATAGACCAAACATGGATAAGTTTGTAGACTACTTCAAATACCGACTGGTAGGAATGGTTTCACGATGATTGACCATGAGGAAGGTATCATCTAGAAACATTCTCCTAGTGGTTATGTTGAAGTCCACACGGATACTTATTTTATAAGTGCCTTTTAGGCTATATTGGATAGAAGCGAAGACTACATTCCTTAATAGGAATTTCTGAGGAAATGCTCACAACATTTTCGAGGGTCTTTTACTATCAATAAGTATCCTAATGAAATCTACAAACCCTAAGTAGTCCACTTGTGGACTTATGTTGCCATCTCAATATTAGAATCTTTGCATTGATATGAAATCATTTGTTTGAGTTTTCAAATAGCAATGATGAAACATGGAAGAATGCCAGAGCTAGTGGTAGCATTTTGTAATCCTATTTTAAATATGTCTAGTACATACATCGTGTTGGAGATAATATCCTGATTTCACTTGAAAAAGCTTAAATCAAGAATTATGCATCCATAACAATTATAGGATATACAAAACCTATGGAAGGAGTTAAAGAAATATCGAAATATGTTCTTGTTGATCTATAGTAAGAAGCAACATAGAATAAGTTGTTATTCAAATGATTGCTTATATACTTCTTAGGATAACTGCCGATCTTTATCGGGGTTCGTGATCCTACTAAATATGGTGTTAATAAGTGTGCTTCTCAAAGCATCGCTAACTCTATTGGGATCTTATGAGACAATGAGAGTATGATGGCTTATGAAAGATAAACTTTATCTCAAGCATCCTTGATCTTATTGAGTTCTGATGAATCAATGAAGGTGTGATAGCTTGACAAAAGATCGTTATCTCACCAATGCACACTTTTTAGTGATTGGTTGAGGTAGAGATATGGTCATCTTACGAATACACACGGATAGCATGGTGGCGGATCCGTTTTGCTAAAGCCGTAGTTGCAAGATAGTGATGATTGACATACTAATGCTTGCAAAGACTTGGCTTGAGTTTGTTTTAGTTGAAATTTTAATATGATGATTATGGGAACGTTAAGCAACATTGTGCTTCTGCTAGTATCGATTATCAAATGGGGATTTGTTAATACGCGTGTAGCGGGTACTCTCAGTTGCCTTTATTGTGTTCCATCTTAGCATGTTTACCACTTCCCTGAATGTTTTACATTCTAAATGTCCACAGTCAGTCACTCTTCATCGGAAGGAAGTTTGAACGAAGACTGAGGGAAAGCATTGGTCGTGTATTCAATAGGGATTGGATACGAGAGACGCAATACTTTACCTATACTTGAAAAGAGTTTCAAGTGATTGGATGACCCACACCTGAGTGTACTTCATGGTACATGTCAAGAGTAACTCAGGATGATAATATCATTTCGTCCTTAGACCGGAGATACATGTGTTTCCACGACATTGGTTTGCCTTGTTCTAATTGCTTTCAAACGCAGTCCGTAACTGGTTGCTATAAAGGAGGCTTTTGGGCAAAGTATTGCCAATGTAATGGGGCAATGTAGTCGAAGGAATTTGTTCCTCTGCTTAGAGAGATATCCCTGGGCCCCTCGATGATTGGGCACTGACACCAAAATGCACGGCCGTGCTCATGCTTGCAATGATAGTTGATTAGTTGCAACTTGCATATTTTGGTCACCACCAATCTTGATCGAGAAACATAATCGTGAACGATCGGAGAATGACTTTGTACCATGTCTCGTGTTCACCCGGATATCGCGAACAATAGGATGATTGATCACTTATCTATAGGACTTTTTCAAACCCGTTTGGATTGTGATTAGGTACTTGTCAGGGATGACATACCTCGTGTTGATTTGGGGGCAGGGATGTCTTGCTAGAGGCCGTTCCCTGTCTGTGATGCATATGGGTATGGTGTGTCATGTGCAAGTGGGAGTTTGTTGGAGATCTGCCCACTGACACACGTATGCCGGTATCACTGCTAATGAAGCGCGAGCCTATTGGGTCACACGCAAAGGATTGATCCTGACAGCTTTATGTGGATGGAGAAAGTCAAAGAATCAAAAGTGTTTTGATATGGGGCTTCACGACCGTGAAGGGTGCTCCACGGGTCGTGAAGCAGGCTGCCCTAATGATTGTTCGATGGCCGCCACGCGTCGTGATGCCTTTGTGCTCCACGGCCCGTGACGAGGTCGTGAGGGGTCGTGAAGGAGATGCCCTCACGAGTCTCGACCGGGCGGCACGGCTCGTGGAGTTCTAAGTCCCCTCGTGGCGCACTTAGGATTCACGACCCGTGAGAGCCCGTGAGGGGTCGTGAAGAGGGTAGCTGCAGTGATAGTTGTATTTTATTGGAACATTTGATGGTCCAATCAAATCACATTAAAGATGGCCGAGTTTTGACTCCTAATCTGGTCATTTGAGGCTGTAAGATGCATAGAACATATCACAACATTTTTCTCTCCACTTGAAGCTCTCTCTTGGTGCAATAGTAAGACATACATACACTAAGATAATCTTGAGTGTTCATGTGAGGCTTTCATGGCGCAAGAGGAGATCTACATGAGCTGTTCCAGATGATGGAGTCATGGTGGACGTTCATCTATGGATTGCTAGTACAATGGGATCAAGCATACTTGGTGTGGACTTGCAATGGAGAAGAAAGCCCTTTGTTTTCTTCGTGTTCATCCCAATCCACATGAGTAGCTCGAATTCCAGCCATGGTAAGGAGGTACTTTCTACTCCTTCTTCTTGTTCTTTAGTTGCAATTTGCTTTGTAGTATGTTCCACCATTGGAACTAGTTGTGGGCTTTGTGTGTGCTTTCATTTTATGTCTTGCAGGCTACTTTCTTGTTTGCTTCCGCTGCGTTTGTGCCCACCACGAGTTCCAACAGCATGTCCCAAAATACTCGGGAAATGTTCGTTTTGAAAACGACCACGTGGCATCAATATTGGGAACTGGAGACATTATCAAAGAAAATATAAAAATAAGCAAAGTATCGTATGTAGAAGGGTTGGGATACAACCTATTCAGTATTGGGCAATTTTGTGACAAGGGGTTAGAAGTTAACTTCAAGGCCAAAACTTGCTCTGTTAAGACTGAAAATGGTGATGTGGTACTGACTGGGTCCAGAAGGTCAAATCTATACACCATTGATCTCATAGATCTAGAAGGAAAACAGTCAGTATGTCTTCTGTCCAAGGCTTCATTGGAACTGACATGGATGTGGCATCGCAAACTATCTCACCTCAACTTCAAGAATATCAACAAATTGGTAAACGGTGATTTGGTTCGCGGATTGCCCAAACTGAAGTTTGAAAAAGAGTACCTTCGTGAGCACTGTGAGAGGGGCAAAATGAAACGAGCATCTCACAAAATCAAACAGGTGTCCAGCACAAAAGCTCCACTCCAATTGTTGCACATGGACTTGTGCGGGCTGATGAGGGTTCAATCTCGTAATGGGAAGAAGTACATTCTCGTGATAGTTGATGACTATTCGAGATACACTTGGGTCAAGTTCTTGAGGGTGAAGGATGAAGCTCCATCTACAATCATCTCGTTCCTCAAACAGGTGCAGAATCAATCACAAGGAAAGGTTGGAACCATTCGAACCGACAATGGCACCGAATTCAAGAACAAAGTCTTGGATTCTTTTCTTGAATCCGTGGGAATCATGCATGATCTCTCCGCATCATATACTCCAAAACAAAATGGGGTAGTCGAACGAAGAAATCGAACGCTTGTAGAAGCAGCTCGAACCATGCTGTCCTATGTAGATTTGCTACCTTCCTATTGGGCATAAGTTGTCAACACATCATGCCACACACAAAACCGCACAATTTTGCACCATCGCTTTAACAAAACTCCTTATGAACTTGCAAATGGCAGAGTGCCCAATATTAAACACTTTCACGTGTTTGGTAATCGGTGCTTTGTTCTCAATGAGAAGGCTAACCTAGGAAAGTTTGACCCCAAAGCTGATGAGGGAATTTTCCTTGGTTATTCTTCAGAGTCTAAAGAGTTTCGTGAGTTAAATAAATGAACAAATGTTGTGATTGAAAGTATTAATGTGAATTTTGATGACACTTTAACCACTACATCTTTATCACCTGAGTCAGCTGCAATCGCTTCTGGACATATCAGTTCAGGACCGGGACTTAATCGACAAGAAACAAATATAACACGCGCAAATGAATCTTCTGATTTAAAGTATATATTTGATTTCTTAGATACTGATGATTCTGGAACTAATAGTGTACGTCTTGACAGGCCTACAGATGTTGTTCAGGAATCCCTTGAACTCACGTAACAAACTGCCACTATATCTACATCAGGGGTTGTTAATTCATCTGCTGACCCACTCCTTATTCTGGGTGACCGGTACACTGCATCCAACTCCACAATGAACACTGTCAGCGATGCTACCACTGAGGATCATGAAAATAGAACACCTCAGTCCCTCCCAGAGTCATCTACTCCTGAGGGTGAACCATCCATTCAACTACGCCTGGATGAATTCTTCCCCTAGAATGTTACTGATGAAGTCACTGATAACTCTCTTCCCCATAACATCAGATGGACGGCTGCACATCTTGAGACGCAAATTATTGGAGACAAAGATGCCGGCATTCAGACCAGATTTGCCACAGCAAATGAGTGTTAGTTCTCCAGCTTTCTTAGTCTGTTAGAACCCACACGAACTGCTGACGCCCTACAAGACCCAGACTGGATTCTTGCCATGCAAGAAGAGCTAGATCAGTTTACCCGTTTAAAGGTTTGGAGACTGGTGCCCTGACCCAATGACAAGACCATTGTTGGCACCAAATGGGTCTTC
This sequence comes from Dittrichia graveolens, assembly GCA_038502395.1. Classification (NCBI taxonomy): domain Eukaryota; kingdom Viridiplantae; phylum Streptophyta; class Magnoliopsida; order Asterales; family Asteraceae; genus Dittrichia; species Dittrichia graveolens. The sequence continues at coordinate 32,150,083 of JARJIL010000009.1, forward strand.
AAGAACAAGAAAGATTCCGACGATGTGGTAATTCGGAACAAAGCCAGACTAGTAGCAAAAGGATACAACCAGCAGGAGGGTATTGACTAAGATGAAACCTTTGCTCCTGTTGCCCGTATTGAAGCCATCCGAGTTTTTCTCGTGTATGCTGCTTACAGGGACTTCAAGGTATACCAGATGGATGTCAAAACGGCATTTCTGAATGGAATCCTTAAGGAGGAAGTCTATGTATCTCAGCCAGAAGGCTTTGTTGATCCCAAACGACCGACTGACGTTTACATCCTTGATAAGGCCCTCTATGGACTCAAATAGGCTCCACGGGCTTGGTATGATGTTCTCTCGGCCTACCTGGTTCGTGAAGGCTATTCAAAGGAACGAATTGACACCACACTCTTCACCAAGAAAATTGGGGATGACTATATCTTAGTTCAGATATATGTAGACGATATTATATTTGGCTCTACGAACCCACAATACATTTAGAGTTTTTCAAACTAATGGTGAGCAACTTTGAGATGATTATGATGGGAAAAATGAATTTCTTCCTCGGCCTATAAGTCAAACAAATTTCCAATGGCATTTTCATAAATCAATCTAAATATATTAACGATTTATTAAGAAAGTATGAAATGTCGGACTGCTCATCCAAATCAACCCCCATGTCTTCTAAAACCAAATTGTCTGCTAATTCTGATGGAAAGGCAGTCAATTTGAAAACCTATCAGGGAATGATTGGCTCTTTACAGTATCTCACGGTTAGTAGACCGGATATAATGTTCTTTACCTGTCTCTGTGCTCGTTTTTAGGAAAATCCCAAAGAATCACATTTACTCGCCGTGAAATGTATCCTCAAATACCTGAAAGGGACCCCTGACCTTGGTTTGTGGTATCCCCGTGACGCATCATTTGAACTGCTTGCGTATTCCGACTCGGATTATGCCGGGTGTATGTTAGACAGGAAAAGCACGTCCAGGAGTGCACACTTCTTGGGCGATCGTTTTGTCTGCTGGAGTTCAAAGAAACAGAACTGTGTTTCTACCTCAACTACTGAAGCTGAATTTGTGGCTGCTGCTAGTTGCTGCTCTCAGAGTCTTTGGATGCGAACTCAGCTACAGGACTTTGGTATTACCTACTCCAAGATTCCCCTGTTGTGTGATTCTCAGAGTGCCATTGCCATTTCCTGCAATCCTGTCCATCACTCTAAAACCAAGCATATTGATATCAGATATCACTTCTTGAAAGACAACGTCGAAAAGGGTTTGATTGAGCTCCAGTACTTTCCTACTGATCATCAGCTGGGTGATCTATTCACTAAACCACTGGACGAAGCCTGATTCTCATTTCTGGTATCCAAGATTGGCATGTTGAATCTCAAACTATGATTCATTACTGTTTTAATGTCTTGAACAGATTTACGCGCTCTTTTACTCTCTGTGTAGCTATACAGATGCTCCTGTCTAGGGGGAGCATTGTGGATTCACTAGTTAACACGAATGTTTTCCGTGCATTCGTGTAGGGGGAGAAATGTGCAGAATTCATCTTCACAGATGATTCTTCGTCAGCTATTTATTTTATTGTTTATTTTATGTCACCAAAATGAAGTAGAAACCCACAAAAAGAATGAATAATAACTTTTGGGCTTAAATAATGCTAAAATTTAAGTCTTGGGCCTAAATAGAATGGATTGGACCAACCACCAAGTTTGGGCCAAACCGGGTCAATCCGACAGTCGGATCAAAGCTCCGACCCATCCGACCGTTGGATAGTCTATAAATAGAACTATCCGACCCTTTCTTTCCCTTCACGCTTTCAAGATTTCAAAAAGCATAAAAATACTGTTCATCTTCTACCCTCTCAACTGCTCTCGGTCGAAAATCTTGTTCTCGTAAAATCCTTGTGTAGTTTAAACATCAAACTGAAAGGTAAGGAGTTTTGAACAAGAAATGGTGAATCGTTTCACATTCTCCCATTAAAATCATTTTTTTGGGTTATTGAACCCCTGTTTATCGAACAGTTGGGTTTTTGAATCAAAAACACCATTAATGGTGTTGTTTGTAGTGTTTGAATGATATAGAGTGATTCTTGAATGTATGCGAACACAATGGCAAAAATTTTGCGTTAAAGATCACACCCAATCGCGTCATTTGGTAGTTTCATGTTTGGCTTTTGGGTACTGTTCTTCGCTTTGAAGAACAGAGATCTTCGAGTAAAAATGTGCACAAAATAGGGTTGTTTAGGTTTCGTTGAGTGTACAAACTTGTTTGAGTTTAAAATCCGAGTCTATTGGTACCAACTTTGAGTCCATAAGTTTACTTTATGTCAAAAAATCATTTTTGGACTTAATATGAACTAACTGGGTGTTCATAACAGTCGGATGAAGGGAAATGTAATTTCATCCGACAGTCGGATGAAATTGGTCTATCCGACTTTCGGATGAACTTAGGTCTATGCGACTTTCGAATGGATAACTTTACACCATGCGACTTTCGAAACAAAATTACACTGAAAAGACTAAGTCTTATGCCATCCGACTTTCGCATGAAGCAAGTCCATCCGACTTTCGGATGAAACAAGTCCATCCGACTTTCGCATGAAACACTTCCATCCGACTTTCGGATGAAACAAATCCATCCGACTTTTGCATCAAACCATAACCATCCGACTTTCACATGACTGTTAAACTCATGCGACTTTCATGCGACCTTCAAGTTAACATTTCATGCGACTTTCAAGATTAGATGTTCCATGCGACTTACACCTCATGCGACTTTCACCTCATCCGACTTTCGACACTTAGAAATTTTTTGACTTGATTCAAATTTCATAAGTCACAAAATCAAGATCAAAGTCGAAACCAAACATTTACATGTGCATTGAACTACGATACACATATTCATTCATAAGTTCACATGTGCATCAGATACTATTTGTCCTTTTTCTTATGCTAATGTGATCTATCTTATCTGTGACAGATGGCTGCTAACCAACCCCTTCCCGAGGAAAGCCTAGTCCCGGCTACTGACAGGCTTGAAACTTTGAGCAATAATGTGTATTTTGACCTAGCCACAGATACCAAAATCCCTATCATCACTGAGATTATCCGTGCCCATCCTCTCCGTCAGGCCATCACTGAAAACCTAAACACATCACCCACCCACGTACCTGAAATCTATCTGCAGCAACTATGGTATACCTTTACTGAGGGTGTCACCCGCTTGGGACACAAGTGCCTCCGGGGCCGAATTGAGAATATCTGCACAACTCTTTTTGTTGTCAGACTGAGAAATCTACTGGACCTTCCTGCTGCTGATCACTATCCAGGCAAAGCTGACTTTGATGAAAATCCAGGAGTTGATGCAGTACTAGACCTAATCAGAGGTCTTGGATATCAGGGAGAACTGAACCAAATTCATGAGTTCAAACGAACAAATCTTGCACCTCTCTGGCAAACGCTTGCCACTATCATCTCCCGTACCCTGACTGGTATTCACCGAGGCACAGATGGCGGCTCCTACTACTCACTACTACTGTTAGGTGGTGTTGCTTACCACCGCCACTTAGACTACGCCACCATCATATTTGACGAGATCGTCCGCATGGTTAAGGAAAAAGAAACCTCTCGCCAGAAATCCTTTATACCCTTTCAACGATTCCTGACCATCTTCATCGCCACCGACCTGGAAACCTACCACACCATCCCTGGATGACTCAATAGCCCGCACGTCCAAGTACAATGCATCACCAGATTCCTATGCATCAGAGACCTTCCCAATATCGTTGCCATGACCGTGCCTGTTGCTCTTCTTCGAACGCTAAACCAAGAAAGTGAGGTAGTGCGTGAGTACATGAGAGTTAATAGGATTGCTCCTCCGGCGCAACCAGAGCCGGTTGTGCCTACCCCGGGAGCAGTAGCACCTGGTGAGTGTCCTAGCAGTATTAGGGCTCGGGTGCGCAGGGGTGCCTCGAGCAGGGTTGTGATTGAGAGAGAAGAATCTTTAGAGAGGGGTGGTGGAAGTGGTGAGGGAGGAGAGATACAAGAGAGTGAGGGTGTTGTAATCAGTGACTCAGAGGCCTCCATCCATGCTGAATCAGAGAATAAGTCCTCCACAGAAAGGACTCAAATAGAATCATCCTCCTCATGACAATCTATCTCATTTGGCCCACGACCTTCTCCAGTCCGTGTCGAATCCACTGGCACGCGACAAGTATCTGATCATCCTGAGGACATTCATCTCGATCTATCTAACATATCTGCCACCTTTGGTGATGTACCGGTAATGGAAAGAGAAGATGAAGAAGTAGATGTTGTGGTGAGTGATAGTGCAAGTGAGAAAGAAAAAGATGAGGGTGAGAGTACCCCAGACCAAGAAAGCCGGGAAGCCTCATTCACTACCGGTCGGGACACTGTTCCGGCTGGTATTGAAACAGACGCTGGCATCCCACCAGTGCATGCACCTCACCCCACCAGCCACTCTGCTTCCACTCAAATGGAAGTAGTTTCATTGCACGGGGATCTATCACATACACAGTCGGCAACTCGTTCGGAATTTGCTAGCTTTGAAATCAGTGGACTGCCTCCCCCGTCCACATCTTCTTTCCGAGCACAATCGAGTCTAGCACCAATCTTAACGGGTTTCCAATCTTTTGCTAGGACACAATCACCACTCACACGTCTTCATGACGTTTCCGGAACGCCCGTAGCGGCCTCTACTGCAGAGGTAACACGAGGATCAAGCATAAGTCCCTCCAGTGCTACCATTTTGCCAACACTGCGTGAGGGACACGGGTCTGAAAGACCTGTGCCAACTGAGCGTCTTAGTGAGGTCGGGGTTACACCAGAGCTTAGATCTTTTCTGAATGCTAAGTTCTCCTCCCTTGACTCTGGCCTGAGGGAGTATGTTAACACACAACTCCATTCTGAAATCAACTCCCTCAGAGCCCAAATACGAGCCCTGGAAAACCTCCCATCTACTGTCATTGAGCGAGATTATTCAATCGATGAACTCAAGGACCTTTTCCATGCGAAACTGAACATTGTTGCCAATCCTACACCCGAACAATCAACCATACTTACAGCACTGCAACACCAACCCCAGCCCTCCTCCTCCAGCTCCACCTCCTTTCAAGATACTGTCCTACAAGCCTTGAATGCCTTAACCTCCACTGTCTCAAATATAAGCAAAAGGCTGGAAGTAGTGCAGGAGTCCTGCAAAGCTCAATCTGAATCACGCAAGCGTAGGCATGATGATCCTGAGGATCCAGGACATCATGAGGAGGAGAAGTGGCAACGGCGATACATTGGGGCTTAAAGCACCGTACTCCGAATTGAAGCCGCGCCAGTTTAAAAGCCGTCAGAGGGTCAAAGCGGCAGTGGGAGTGGGGGTAAACAACAACAAACTGAGCCTGCAACTGAGCCTACAATGGCAGATTTTGAATTTGAAGTGGGTCAGGGGGCAGAGTCAGAGATAGAAAGACAAGAAACCCTAACAATCCTCCCAACAATCCAAACTCCATCAATCCAAATCCCACAAATCCAAACACATTCAAAAGAACCAGAATCCTCTCTTCCTGAATCCTCAACTGAAAAATCCAAAGGCAAAAGGCCAATTACTGAGGAAGTAGAAGAGACTCCACTAATCAACATCCGCAAAGTCTTTACGATGGTAAACAGGGAGCTGCTTGATATCTTTCCACCTGAACAGGGGAAATTCAACATCGCGCCCATCGATCTTATAAGTCAGCAGCAACCTCAAGAATCTGCGCGGAAAGAGGGTGATTGGCAGGTACCTGCAACTTATCAACGAGGACCTATGCCTTTGGCCACTCGCGAGAGAGTAATAGCAGAAAGGCCAAACATCAGGCCTAGAGAAGCTCTGGCAAAAGACCAACCTCGCTGGCCCACTCAATGGCTAAATACTCCATATCTTGAAGAAAGAATTCCGGGTATCTTCTCAGAGACCGTCAGAGAGGTTGATGATTTGTATGTGCTAAACTCAGAAGAGCATGAAAAAGCCGTTAGATTCGCCGCCACCTTCCATACAAGCGAGAAACAACAAGTAGCCTCCAAATATCCAATAGTCAAGATCGAGTTCGTGTACTTGCGTAACTTCCTCAACTACCAAATGGTTCACTTCCATGTAACCAGAGTAGATGGGAAAAGATATTCATTTCACGAGGTGGAGCTTAGATTTTTGAATTTAGGAGATATAACACATATGGAAGATGAGCTGGCCTGTAAGCTTGAAAAGACTCGAGAAGAACAAAGGGCTCTCCAAGTCATCAGAGACTTCATGAGAAAGAAGATCATTCTGTGCAGAACCCACGATCTACAGCTTGGTGCTGAGGCTGATCTTGCAAAGATAAACCTTCAAAGGCCTAACCAACAGCATTCCAAGCTAGATAAACACAGAAAATACACTATTATAGAAAAATTTGATGAAGACTATGAAGGAGCCGATGGATTCGTCATGCCAAATCTTAACGGAGACAAAGCATTCCTTCGACTTTCGGAGCTCAGTGGATATTCTGATGGAACGCTTCAAAGATGCATATCTAAATTCCGCAGAACATGCTTCAGAAACTGTTACTTGCCTGATTAATCAGAATTGGTAAAAATGACGAGAATAGCAGATCAGTTGGAGGAGAAGATTCAAGAAAGAAAGGCCATCCGGAGTTGGGAAAGACTCCTAGGTCAGAGAAGAAGATGAAAAATTACCTGCTACAGCACAAGGCAACAAAAGGGGGAGATTGTTAGATATTAATTAGTTTGTTTGCCTTGTGTTCTTTTGTTTGTATATATATCTAGACTAGTTTATTATATGGGCTTGGCACACTTTCCTTATGTATTGTCTAGTCTAGTCTAATTGCTAGAATTGGGCCCATAAGGCTTTATGACCCATGTGCTTACTTGTATTTAAACCCTTGCAAACCTAGTTTGGAAGGTAACTCTTTGTAATAAAATTTCTCTGCACTTTACGTTCAAATATACTGAAGAGAGAATCTTCAAGTTCATGCAAAGTGTTCATACTTGTTCATACTAACTTCATCATTCTTACTTCAAGTATTGATTGTTTACTTATCTTTTACACAACAAAGGACTTTCAATCCTGTGTTCTCAGGAGGAGACAAAACTCAGTGAAATTAGATTACTGAGTTGGAGATTTGGAGATCTAAGGTGAGTGGATGTTTAATTCACATTTGGTTTAGTTGTAATGGTTTGGTTGCAACTGTTTTGGTTAATACTTGGATAGACTTATTGTCTGCTGATTGATTACTTGGTTTGTGTTAATTTAACCATTGTTATGTGCACATGATTCGGATGAGAAGTCAGTTTCGGCTGGGCATATGGGCTAGGTTTGTTTGCTATCGGCTAATCAGTATTTTGATCTTTTGATACATTTGTTGCAACTTAAGGGTAATACCGTGTGATAATAGCAAATGAACTATGGGTAAACCTTTGCTTTGGCCGGCATTGGTTGTAGATTCCTGCAGAACCGCCGGTCTTCTCGGTTACTTGTTTACCATTGTGTCTTTCGGTTGCATTGTTGCTAATTGTTGGTTTAACTTCCATTCACATAGTTTTGTGCTAATCCCCTACCTCTCACTCCTTTTTTCAGGTTTTGGTAAGTCTGTGGTTCAGCTGTAGAGTGTCATGCTTAGGGAATAATTGACTGCTACTCTGATTTTGTTTGATGAGCCATTGGTTTATGTAATACTACACTGTTGATGTTGTTTTGAAAACAATTAACCCTGGTTTTAAGTATTAGCTTTGTAAACTTATGTATATATATTAATCTATCGCTTTCACAGTATTTAAAAAAATGGGTTGAAATTGTGGTGTTACATTTATAATATAACAATGTAACCTTATAATAAACAATTTTATAATATAATCTTATAAATAAACCATATTATCATAATTAATTGTAATTTAATATTTTGTTAACTAACTATATTAGATCCCGTGTGATTTACGGGCTGTTTTAAAAAATAATAAATAGTAAACATTTGTAAAAATATAAATGATTATAAGACTCAAAAATAAGAATGTAAAAGATAATAAATTATAAGAATTCAAGAAATAAGATGTTTCTAAATCAATCAAATGATTACAAGACACTCAACAAAAAATAAAAACGAATCAAATGGTTATAAATAAAACATTTAATTGCTTGATAATCATAACAAATACAAGATATGTTGATTCATTAACTATGTGTTATGTTGTAGGTGTGTTAACTAAGTCTTTGTTATCTTTTCTTTAAACAAATATTGATAGAGATTGTACCTAGACATCATGATACACAGCCGAAACGAAAATTGTGATCCTAATAGAGTTACAGTTGATGAAAACAATGATTTACATGATTGTAGAACTCATTTACCTACACCTAATGTTTCTAGAATTGCTCAATTATCATGCTCGGGAAGCATACATGTGGAGGGCGTACATAATATTAATACTTTAAATGGTTTACATCAACCTACACCATCAATACAATCTACAAGACATCCCTATGTAGGCGAAGCAACTATAAGTTCCTAGCAGACCCAAACAAATGATGTCACGCAAGTTTGTATTGCAAACCACAATACTGTAGCCTAGCCAGTACGACGTCGAGGTCGAACCCCTCTTTCTATTCTTCATAACGCTAGAAGTATTATGGAAGTTCCACAATCACGACCTCCGGGTAGAACTCGTCAGCCAAATGGTGATATTGTAGTTCAACCGCTACGACGTCCGGGTAGACCCCGACAACTGAACAATCACAATGTTAGACCTCGTGTTAATGAAAACCGTTTATATGTTCCACATGATTCAAATCCGCTTAATCGTTCTTCATCTTTATCAAGTGAGTCCGGTTAATACCTTTATTCCTCCATTACGATCAAATTATACACTCCTTTGTTTAGTAATGCTTGGGTTACAGGTGTGACTTTACATGGTAATCAAATGTTCGAGCCTCCCCATCAAACACCTCAACTCATGCTTTCATCAACAATGGTTGTTGGAGATGATGGTATCCCCGTCCATCTTACCAGCCAATCAGCTGTAAATGCACCTTTATCTCTAACTACATCTGCCATTGTCAGCCAAAATGCACCAAGCATTAATTGGTCGACTCCTTTTTCTACAACACCAGCAATGCCTTTTTTGATAAACATACAAAGAAATGTCGGTATTTCGATTTTCAATGTTTATCGAAATGGACGACAACGTCGTAAGTAACATCAACTCATACATATTTTCTTTTAAATGGATAACAAGATTTATCTATATATCATGTTACATTATAATATATTCCGATCTCAGAGTGGATGACTGAGTACTTAGATTCATGGAATGCGGATCACACATGTGCACGTTGCGGAGCAAAGTTTTGGTACAATGAGCGAACAATAAGACGTTCTTACACGTCTAATCCACAATTCTATATGTGTTATGGTGAAGGAAAAGTTTGGTTTTCGTTGCTTCTCCAACCATCGTAACTATTAAAAGAATTAATGGAATATAATGGTGGAGATGGTGCAAAGGTATTTAGAAAGAATATGAAAGTTTTATGCGCGATGTTTTCATTCACTTCAACCAGGGGAAAGATACATAAGGATGTGAACAATGGTCTTGGGCCATACACATTTCGTTTGAATGGGCATAACCATCACGGTATTGGGACTTTGTTACCATTGCACGAGGATGGACGGCCTAGATTTGCCTAGTTATACATTTATGATACTGAGCATGAGGTCGATAACCGGCTATACGCCTTAAACAGAACATCTCATAGTGCTGATGCGCCCATTATGCGTTCGTTAGTTCAAGATCTGATAAGAATGCTTGATGAGCATAACCTTCTGGTGCAGTCATTTAGGATGGCAAGAGAACGATTTAGGGATTCCTCGATGCAGTATGTCACTATTCGATTGATTAGCACAAGTCAGAGGGATGGGAGACAATACAACTTACCAACTGCTTCAGAGGGGGCTGCACTTATTCCAGGTGATGGAACCCAACCGACTCGCGTGATGTGATTGTTGAAGCACGTGGTAGTGAGCAAGGTCATAATTCGATTAAGCGTATTACTGAGTTACACCCAAGTTTTATGGCCTTACAATATCTGTTGCTTTTTCCTTATGGAGAAGATGGATTTCGTTTATATATACCTTTGAATGTTTCCCAATCTGTTAAAAGAAAGTACATGAGTTTGAGGAAATTTTATTGTTTTCGTCTACATGACAGAGTAGGTGTTAGAACAATATTTGTGTTTGTGGTCTAGATATATTTTAATGCTTATCTAGTTAATTTTGTACTTAGAATGTCACCTTATATGATATGTATATAAGGTGACTTAGGCCTTGTTTCAATGTAGCCTATTGCATATATTCAAATAGAAAACACACACTTAAAGGTGTTTCTACCATACTCCCTCAACTTGATTCTATCTTGTACTCGTTTATTGCTCTACATTTGGTATCAGAGCCTAATCTTTGCTAAGATATGGCTCGTGATTGAAGAATTCAAGCGAAAACAACAACATTTAAACCAAATTATCGGATTTGAGGAGTTTTTGGTCGACTTTTGTTATATTCTGATTTCTATCAATTCGGGACTGAAAATGGAGGATTAGTAGCTTATTAGACTCGCAATCAACATTGGAGTAAGTCTGTGTAAGTCCGCGATCGAGTATTACAACAGTTTGTACTAAATTGAAATTTTTGTATTTTTCGAGTTTGAAACCATTTTGATCGAAAATGTATTCTAGTTGTTGATTTTTGTTGTAAAGTTGATTCCAAACTGTAATTCGCTAGTCTATGAACATTGTGGAAGAAGAAATTCACAAATTTGATCAAAATTTGAAGGAATTTGAAGTTTAGAGGTCGGCGGTTTGTATTGTTGAAGGAACTATCGGATTTCATCTCCAGAATAGTCGGATTTCACAAATCTGAAGGTTTTCTATCGGTTTCCGACATTTTTCTAAGTGTCGGATTTTGACTATCGGATTTGGAGTTGAGGATTTGGAATTACAAAGGTTTTGAGTTGCGGATATAGAGTTGCGGATTTGGATTTGGAGTTGGTTTGTTTGGTTTAAGCTACTATCAGATTGGTTGTATTGATTACTATCGGATTTCAAATTCCGGATTTGCTCACTTGGTTTTGAGTTTCGGATTTTGGTTATTCTTGGATTTTCAATCGGATTTCCAAGAATTGGAATTTGATCGGATTCACATCAAACGGATTTCCAAGTATCGGAATTTGGAAAGTCTTAGATTTGCACAATCGGATTTCCAATTCATCGGATTTTAGAAGGTCTCCGATTTGATTACTTTTAAGGATTTCCAAAATTGTCGGATTTTGAAGTTCTCGGATTTCTACAATCGGAATTCAAATTGTCGGAATTGGAATAAATCGGATTTCAAATTCAATCGGATTTCAAGTCAAAGGATTTGAAGTCTCGGATTTCAGGGATTTGATAAGTATCAGATTTATAGTAAAGTTTCGGATTTCAGGGATTTGAAGTCAATTCAAAGTATCGGATTTGTGGTAAAACAAGGATTCTTCAATCAATATCTTAAAGAGAAAAGATCCTGAAGCAAGAATGAGTACTTACAGTGAAACCCTTTCGTTTGGATCTAACACTAAGTCACCTCTCTTGTACAAAGGTAAGTACCATGTCTGGAAAGGACGTTTCATGGACTTTATTGATAACAATGAGCAATATGGTGAGGAGATGAAGAAAAGTATACTAGAAGGAAATGGTATCTTTAGAATTGATCAAGAAGCTAACCCTCACCATAATCCACCCTTAGATGAAATTCACAAGGAAAAGCTTCCATCTGAATATATAGCTGAAGAAAAGCATAGGGCCACTGTGGATCGAAAAGCAAAATACTATCTGAAATATGGTCTTTCTTCAGAATTCTATATTAAAGTGAATGGTCTGAACACTGCTAAGGAGATATGGGATGAGATAAAAAGCCAGATGGAAGGCACTGAGCCTGGGGTCTGGATCAAAAAGACTACACTGGTTAACTCCTTTGACCGCTTCAAAGCTAGACATGGAGAAGCACTTATTGAAACTTACAGTCGCGACTGTAAGTTGCTCAATGATCTTAGAAACCAGAAGCTTGATGATTACTCTAATCTCACAAAGAACACAAGGTTTCTAAAATCTCTAGGGACTGAATGGAGATCCTAGGTGGCTATCTACAGGCAAATGAACCAAAAGAATTTGAATAAGGTCACCCACCATATGATCTTTGAGGAACTAAACCAATATCAAGATGATGTTGGTCTAGGGACACAAAAGGAAACTGTAGATCCACTGGCCTTATTGGTTAATGAGAAAAGGGTAAAGAGCTCAACAAAATCTGTCAAGATGAAACAACTTCAAGAGACAGAATCTTCAGATTCGGAGGTAGAAAGTATGGTAGACAATGAGAAAATCATGGAGGCTATGGCCTATTTAACTAACATGATGCAAAACAAGTTTCTAAAGAACAAAATGAACAACAGACAAAGGTTAACTTTTGGATCTAGAAGGAGAAATGACCAATTCCAAAAGAAGGATGGTCAAAGGCTTGAAAGAAGATATGAAAGGAAGGTAGAAACTGCCCAGGAACGCAAATGCTACAACTGTGGTGGCACTGGGCATTTCATTAAAGACTGCAAAAAGCCCAAGGTGAAACAGAGAAACAGTGGGAGGGCATTACTTGATGAAGAGGATCAATTCCTTTCTAACACTGACAACGGTGATGAAGATCCTAATGTCCACGCCTAGTTTGTTTTGATGGCTGAGGTAGAAGAGTGTGAGTTCAAGGAAACAGATGGGGAAAGTGAAGATGAAATAGTGGGCGCTGACTCTGGATTCATGGACATATTTGATGAGTCAGATATCGAAAGTGAGTATAAAGAAGAAGAAGAAGAAGAGATAGAAGCTGAGGTTGCTACTGAAAGCATCTGTTGCTGATCAACAAGAAAATGGAGAGAAGGTATTGACTGATGATTCTGAATTTCCTACTGAGTATATACTAACTCTTATGCAACAGGTGGAGCTCTTAACTTCACAGAATCAATCACTCACGAACAAGAACCAGAAGCTACATGAAAAGAATTTAAGTCTAAAAATGGAACAAGCAACAAAAAGTGAAGTCGAACTTACAACTCAATCCTCAAAAATTATACAGCTTCAACCGGAAATAACAGACAAAGAAAATGAATTCATAAAGTTACAAAAAGAAACAGAATTAAAAGTGCATGACTTGAATGCAGCAAGTCACTACTCGTCACAGTATCTTTAAAAACCCTGAAACAAACGTGAAGAATTGATATAAAGGTTTAGGGTATGACGAAAACAACTTTTTCTCAAAGAGTAATTGCACCCAATTGTACCAACTTGAAAGAATGAATCAGGGTTAGACATCCAAGATGGTCTTTGTGGGAGAGGAAAAAATCAAACAGGAAGAAGAACTGAAAAGAAAAAACCACAACAAAAATGCAAAATTCAATTAATTATGATGTACTGAATGCGTCATACGCAGATGGTGAGAAGGGTGGTGGTTGTTCTTTAGAAGAGTGCCTCATTCCTATCCCACCTGAAGTGAAGAAAGTTGTTGAAGAAGAAAACAATGGAACTGCAAGAGTTTATATTCCACATATGGAACTGCAGAGAAGGCAGGAATTGCTTGAGGTAGCATGCATTAATTAGAAAATTCAATTTGAAGTGGAAAATTGTGTACTAAATGAAACAATCTTCAATCTTAACAAGAAGTTAAATTCCGCTGCATCTGAAATTAAGATAGATATAACTGAAGAAAAAGTTAACAATTCTGATATTGCACAATACCTAATTCCTCAATTTATTTCAAATGGAATTGAAAGAAGAATGCTTGAAGAGAAAGTGGAACGCTTGCTAACTGAGTTGGATAGATATCAGGATATTGTGTATCCTCAGTGTCCAAAGGCGTGTAGGGAATTTATGTCACATAAATGCAATAAATTCTGTAATCCCAATAGTGTTACAGAGGAAGGATCATCATCGAAAACAGAGAAAATTCCTAAAATGCCGAAAATCAAAAAATCATCAACTGTGCATGATTTAAAGACTGTTAAATCACTTCATGTCTCTAACAAAACTTCCTTTTCCGAATTAAAATCAGATCAGTCAAACGGGAAAGAAGTTTCAAGCAAAAGAGTGAAGAAAACAATCACCAAAGGTGTGAAGAATGGTGGGACAACAAAGGCTCCAATGAAGTGGATTCCAAAGGAAGAATTGAAAGAAAAAAGAGAAAAAGAAAGTGCATGTAATCAATTCTGTGTCCAAGAACACAGTTAAACCATTTTAATATTCATAAATCATACTACAATAAAAATTGCGATTCAATTTTTTCTTGGAAAATCAAAACTGAAAACTCAAAAGCAAAAATAACTAATAACCAGATGAGTTGTGTTGGAGTTGGTTGTCCTGAAAGACACTGTGAGTTCAAATGTGAGTATCATCAAAATAGAATGAAAACAGGATTAAAAATCGAACACAAACTGGAAGAATCCTAATGACGATAAAATTTTGTTTTGGTTTGTAAACAAAAATGGATTCATTATTCACCAATGGATTCACAAACATCAAAGAGTTGGATAGTTGAAAAGGTATGCTAACAGAAAGATACCAGACCGGCCAGGACAATGGAGAGAACATCTGAATATAATGAATGAAAATAAAAAACCTAAACCAACTCCATCAAATCATAACACCGATCAATGAAAAGCATGTATGTTGAGAAAGCCAAGCAGTTTTCACCAGTGGTCAAATCAACTCAGTCACAGAATAAAAGAAAATCTTCAATTGAGAAATGGATTATAAAGAAAGTTGTTAACAAAGAAAGTTTGAATCTTGTTAAATCATCCGAAGCATCTAACGTAAAATATCAAACTAGTTTGTTTTCCATGTGTAGAATGATCATCTATGGTACTTGGACTCTGGCTGCACGAAACATATGACTGGTAACAAAGGTCTTCTCAAACATTTTGTGAGCAAGTGCACGGGAAATGTTAAGTTTGGGAACGACCAAGTTTCACCGATTCTAGGCCATGGGGTAATAGAGACTGGTAATCTGAAGATTGAAAAGGTGTCCTATGCTGAAGGCTTAGGGCATAATCTGTTTAGCATAGGACAATTCTGTGATAAAGAAATGGAGGTCGTTTTTAAGAAAAGCTCATGTTCATTAAGAACCGAAGATGGAGTAGAAATTTTGGGTGGCAACAGAAAGTCAAATTTGTATACAATTGACTTGTCTGAGAAAGGTTCCGGCGCACCAGTATGCCTGCTGTCAAAAGCTTCATCAGATCTAAACTGGTCATGGCATCGCAACTTGTCGCATCTAAATTTCAAGAATATGAACAAGCTGGTGAATGGTAATTTGGTCAGAGGTCTACCGAAGCTTAAATTTGAAAAAGATCATCCGTGTAAGGACTGCTAAGCGGGAAAAATGAAGAGAGTACCACATAAAGTGAGTCAGATTTCTTCAACTACCGCACCTTTGCAGCTGATCCACATGGACCTCTGTGGACCAATGAAAGTCCAGTCCAGAAACGCGAAGAGATACATTTTGGTGATGTGGATGATTATTCCCGCTACACATGGGTCCGGTTTGTGAGTCATAAGACTGAAATACCACAACAAATAATTTTGTTTCCGAAGAAACACAAGACTCATAACGGATAACCGGTGAAGAGTATTCGAACTGACAATGAGACAAAGTTCAAAAATAGAACATTAGACTCTTACTTGGACTCTGAGGGAATAACTCATCAGTTCTTGGCAGCATATACTCCGAAACAAAATGGAGTAGTCGAAAGGAAAAATAGAACATTGGTTGAAGCTGCCAGAACGATGTTACAATACTCAAAGCTACCACCATCTTACTGGGTTGAGGCCGTGAATACTGCATGCTACACCCAAAATCTATCTTTAATACATCGTCACTTCAATAAAACTCCATACGAATTATGTAATGGAGTAGTACCCAATATCAAATACTTTCATGTATTTGGTAATAGGTGCTTTGTGCTGAATGAATCGAACAAACTGTCAAAGCATGAATGTTACGTTTGACGATTTGGTCAATCTAAATAACCAATTTTCACAATTAACAAAATAGATGAGTCATTCAATCGTGAAGAAGATATTAGTTTGGACTTTATGTTTGATTTCTTTAAAAAGAATGATAACTGCTATAATGTTTTGCAGGATATTCATCAAGAGTCTGTGTCAATAACTGAGCCACCCAGTGTATCTACAGTTGAACAGACTACAAATTCTAATAACTCGGAGTTTGAAGCTACAAATATCCCTGCAACTGAACAAAGTCCCAGATATGATCAATCAACAAAAGATATTAACTCCAACGACCTTCAAAATATGAATGACTACATTCAGGTTCAATCCCCCGAACCTGTTTGGCTGAAAAGTCATCCTGAGACACAAATCATAGGCTGTTTGAACGCCGGTGTTCAAACTAGAACTGCCACTGCTAATATATGCCAACACTCAAGCTTTTTAAGCATGGTCGAACCCACGAGAGTGTCGGAAGCTCTAGCTGATCCTGATTAGATTATAGTTATGCAAGAAGAGGTAAACCAATTTGACCGACTCAAAGTTTGGAGACTAGTTTCGCGACTAGAAGGAAAATCAATTGTCGGAACGAAGTGGGTTTTCAAAAACAAAAAGGATTCTGATGGTGTGGTAGTTAGGAATAAATCTAGGCTAGTGGCTAAGGGGTATAATCAATAGGAAGAGATTGATTATGACGAGACCTTCGCCCCTGTAGCAAGGATAGAAGCTATTAGACTTTTCCTAGCCTATGCCTCCTACAGAAACTTCACGGTTTATCAGATGGATGTGAAGACTGCCTTCCTCAATGGCAAATTAAAAGAGGAAGTGTACGTCAGTCAACCTGAAGGTTTTGTAGATCCTAAAAGACCCAATGACGTCTATATTCTGGACAAAGCTCTATATGGATTAAAACAAGCCCCAAGAGCTTGGTACGATGAGCTGTCAGAACATATGCTAAAAGAAGGATACGTCAACGGGAAAACGGATACCACACTGTTTAAAAAGGAAGTGGGAAATGATTACGTATTGGTACAAATATATGTCGATGACATAATATTTAGCTCTACAAACCCTAAGTATGGCAATGAATTTTGAAACACTATGAAAAAGAGATTTGAAATGAGCATAATGGGGGAATTTAATTTTTTCCTCAGATTGCAAATTAAACAATTTAGCCATGGAATTTTTATAAATCAAGCTAAGTACATCAAAGATTTACTAAAGAGATTTGAGATGACTGGTTGTTCATCAATAACCACACCCATGGCTTCAAGAACCAAACTATTTGCTGGTTCGGAAGGAAAAGCAGTAGATGTGAAAACTTATAGAGGGATGATAGGTTCATTGCTATATTTAACAGCTAGTAGGCCTGATATTATGTATTCTACATGTCTTTGTGCAAGATTTCAGGCAAATCCCAAAGAATCCCATCTTCTGGCGGTAAAACACATCTTTCGATATCTTAAGGGTACCCCAGATCTTGGTTTGTGGTATCCTAGGGATTCGGGGTTTGAACTAATTTCTTATTCTGATGCAGATTATGCCGGATGCATGCTAGATCGAAAGAGCACATCTGGGAGTGCACACTTTTTGGGAGACAAACTGGTCTGCTGGGGATCCAAGAAGCAAAATTGCGTTTCATCATCAACGGCTGAAGTAGAGTACATTGCTGCTGCTAGCTGCTGTTCACAATGCCTTTGGATTCGGAGTCAGCTTTCCGACTTTGGTCTGGTATATAACAAAATCCCTTTTATGTGTGATTCTCAAAGTGCCATTGCAATTACATGCAATCCGGTACATCATTCAAAAACAAAACATATAGACATCAGATACCATTTTATTAAAGACTATGCTGAAAAAGGACTGATAGAATTAAAATATGTTCAAACAAATAATCAACTTGCTGATATTTTCACCAAAGCGTTAGACAAATCTCGTTTTAATGCTTTAGTGTCAAGATTAGGGATGTTGAATTTGACAGTTTAACATAACATTCTCATTCAACAGATCTTACATGGTATGTGTTAGTTGTGTAGATCAAACTACAGTCGAAGGATGGAAATATCAAATACAAGTTATGAATCACTGAGGGTTCATACTTGTAGGGGGAGAAATCAAGTCAGGTTTCGTATATATTAAATGAAAAATCAAAAACATTTACAAAACAAACAAAATTTAAAAATATTTTTTTCTTCATCTCAAATTGATGTACATTTGTGCATGATTTGAGGGGGAGTTTTATTTTTGTTTTTGAATTAAATTTGTAAAATTTTCAAAATTTCATCTTCATGATCAATGAATTATTTTTTAAGATGAAATGTGGTGTTTAGGGGGAGTGAAATGCTTTGAAAATCAAAATTTTGATATCAAGTGTTAAAAATCCGCAAAAGTTGTCGGATTAAGTCAAAATCCGCTACTTTTATCGGATTCCAATACTTTTGTCGGATTCCGATACTTTTATCAGATTTAGACAAACCGAGTGTTGTGTCGGTTTTTGTGAGTTTCAGATTTATATAGATCGGATTTTAACCATTCGGATTTCATGGGTCGGATTTCCTATAAAAGGGAAAATCCTATTCCATTATCGGCTTTCCACACATACGAGAATCCGAGAGATTTTTCAAAGAAACCAAGATTTTTAAAGTGTTTGATTGAGCAAACAAATCACAGATCTGAATTCGCAATACTTTCCTGATTCAAAAGGTATACTTCTTTTGAAATGTCATCAACGATTACATGGTTTTTAATTGGATTCTTTAACTACAAAACCCTGAAAATTCTGGACATACAAATTTATGAAATTAAATGATTGTGTTTACGTTGTTAGACTCGGTTTTATTTATAGAGTAGTGGGATGAGTTTTGATTTTAACATAATCGACTTTTGGGATGTTAGTTTCTTAGTTTTAAGAGTGTCGGTTTTTCAGAGTTTGATCGGGAATTCTGAACACAACGATGAAGGTGTTTAGTTGTTAATTGTGTTCTTTGACTTGAAAGGAGTGCTTAGTTTAAGGTTAATTGCATAAACATTTTGAGTATCAACTGATAAGTGAATGAAATGAGTGTTTTTGAAAGAATCGGATTGTCGAAAATCTTCGAAGTGTGTTCATATGCATGAACTGTCGGATTTCATGTAAATCCGATAGTTTATCGGATTTTGTTTCAAATCCGAGTGTTTGTTCAAATTGTGAAGTGTCGGATTTTAAAACAAAACGGATTTCAAAGTTGTCGGATTTCATGTAAATCCGAGTGTTTGTTAAAATTGGGAAGTTTATTGGATTGTGATAAATCCGAGTGTTTGTCTGCTTTGAAGTTCATACCGGATTTCTAATCATTATCTGATTTTGAAAATATCGGATTTTTAATGATTATCGGATTTCATGTTATTGGACTTATCGGATTTTGGGATTTAAATGACTATCGGATTTTGAAGTAAATGAGTGTGGGTTTTTTAATTTCACCGGATTTTGAAACACATGAGTGTCGGTTTTTAAATTTCATCTGATTTTAAGACATAAGTGTCGGATTTTGAAGGATATCGGATTTTGGAAGCAAAAAGGGTGTCGGATTTTGCCATAAGTGTCGGATTTTGCTAACACTTAGGAAATTTCAAAATTTTTTGAAATTTTTGAATTTTGTACCTGTTTTATCTTACAGATGGCGCAAATTCCTTCCTATACGCTTTACCCCCAAGCCAATTTTCTTCAAAACCAACTTAACAATGCTTACTTCCTACCCGATGTTACCAAGATTGAATACCCAATCATCACCGAACTCATCACATCCCATCCTTTAAACCATGTTTTCACTCTCAACCCTACTTAATCCACACCTCATGTTCCAGAGGTTTATGTACAACAACTGTGGGGTTCCCTTACCCTTACTGAAAGTGCAGAAGGTCACCCAGTCCTTGCAGGCCAAATTAAACAAGTTGAATTTGAAATGGGTCTGGAAAGCATAAGACGTATTCTCAAACTACCCAACCCAAACACTTACCCAACCAAAGATGATTTTGATCCCATACCCACCAATAAACAAATCCTAGCACATGTGATGGACCTCGGATGGAGGGGAGATGAACTGACGGGGATGTCCAAATTCAAACGTTCTGGACTGGTTCCCAGTGGCAAACTCTTTACGCGATTATCATGAGATGTCCGACAAGCGTAACTAAAGGAATTGACGGTGCCAATGCCTTTGCATTGAAGGTTTTGGTTGGAATGGCTAAACACTTGCATTTTGATTATGCAGAGTTGATTTTCATTGAAATAACAAAGGTGGTCAGGGAGAAGGTGATGCCCGGCAAAAGACGTAACTTTATACCGTTTCCACGGTTTCTCTCTATGATCATACAAAGGGTGATGGCCAGAGATACTGATATCTCGAGGCGCGATGATGGGCCAGCAGTGCAAATTCAGATGATGATAAACCTATATAAAATCCCGGCGATGCCTGATGTTCAAACATTTGTTATGCCTGCTGAATTTGTACATTTACCGGATCTGGAAAGTGAGGTTGTCAAGGAGGACGTGAGGAGTAATAATATTGTTCTTCTGGATCGGCAAGAGCCAACTAATCCTACCCCAAGAACGCTAGGATCCCCGAGTGTTAGTGAAACTAGGAGTCAACCTTCTATGGGAGAAGCTGACAGGGGAGAGCAAACTGAAAAAATTAATGAGAGGGGTGGAGAAAACGGTGAAGGTGTAAGTGAGTTTAGAGAGGGAGTTTCTCTGGACACTTCAGATAGTGAAACTGATTATTTTCAAAAGCATATTCAAATAATGTTTCCAAATGAGGATGAACAGATAGAGGAGGAGTTGGGTCATGATGGTCAAAAAGTACATCCAAGTATACCTTTATTAGATGACCAAATGATGGATTTTTCGGATATTGATACTCAACTGTTGTATGATGATATTAGTGCACTTAACGTAGAAGAAGTTGCTGAGAGGCAAAAACAAAGCAAGGGAGAGAGAAAGATGTGAGAACAGAAAACGTGAGTGCTGAGGTTCCTCCAACCATTTTAAGCCGGGACACCACATCTACTGTTGGGTTTATACACGACATTGAAAAAGACTCAGGCTTCCCACCAGAGCATCCACAAACCCCTCCCAGCCACTCAGTATTCTCTCAAAAGGATATTGTTTCATTTCATGGAGATCAAGCACATAATCGAACCCCTTCCTCATTCGGAGGAAACTGTTAATGAAACAAGTGGCACTCCTCTCCATGCCACGCCTGTCGTTTCTACGCACATCGATAACTATCAACAAATTGTTGATTTTCTTTCAAAACACAGGGACACACTTAAGGCAATAACTGGTTTATTCAAAGATAGACCAGCTGGAACTACTATAGGTGAAGCCTTAACGTGGGTGGTCCTTTATCTTCAGAATTCGTTTCTGGAGGTGATGGAATCTCAACGGGTAATCTAAGTGATCCCGGTGTTACACGAACTGAATCTGAATCAGCTAAGGAATTTATTTCCAAGGCCGATTTCAATGCTGCTATTGAGCACCTCCATGTACGTATCGATGATATCCAACGACTACAGCTTGATAGATTGACCAAAATAGAAAAGAAATTGGATGATTTGGTGGAAAAGAGAGATATTGAAATGAAAGATAAGGTTACTGATGCCTTATCTGTGGATGAGTTGAAAAGTCTACTAATGGTGAAATTGATTGAAAAAGGTGATAACAGTTCTGAGGATTTGGATATATTGTCTTTGTTGAGAACTGAAGTGGAGTCGACTTGCAAAACTGTTGTCGGGTCATCAAAAAGACCTAGGCATGACAATGATGACTCCGACACCGATCGTCCTGAGAGGGAGAAAAGATTAAAGACTTATTTTGATACCCCGGCTGCTCAGCAAATCGGTGCAGTTGCTGCCAGATTGGAGAAAACTTCATTTAAACAAAAATATAAGGGCAAGCAAACTGAGATGGTTGAGTTTTAGGAAACAAATGTGCTCGAGGTTGAGGCAGAGGATGAAGATTTGACATTAGCCTTATGGATGAGTAAACAAGAGGTTGAAAAGCCTGCTGACATCAGAAAACAACAACAAAAAGAAAGTCAAATCAGTGAATTGTCAAAACAGTCATAATGGAAAATCCCTAAAACTGCTCAAATAGATCCGGTTCACACTGGGTCTTTACCGAATGTGAAGAAAAGTTATGTACTGACTAGGGAGGCCCTGAAAAAGACCATCAGAAACTAGAGGTATCAAGATATTCCAGTGGCGTTCCTAGAAGAAAATTTTGTGTAACATCCTCAACTAGGGCCTAGTCGTAACTGATACGTAAATGTATGTAGTTATTGTAATAAGAAGTGTCGCATGTGTATATTTTGTTGAACTAAATGAATATATGTTTGTATGTTTGCGTATGTACGTGTGCATGTGCGGATACTTGTATGTATTATGTATGTGTGTATGTAATTAAATTAGATAGGAAACCTATGTGTGAAGAATGAGGCAACCGCCTCTCGTATATGTGAAAGTATATATGTGTGCTTAGTTGACTTTGGTCAAACATAGCAAAACACATACACACAAAACCGCAAGCACCCTTTCTCTCTCGTCTTGTTGCTCTCTGATTTCCCGAAAAGGAAGAAAAGAAGTCGGTTGTTGATCTATATGGTTAGCAACATAATTTTGTTATGTTTAGAAGATTAGAAGCGTGTATAACGTGTTAAGAACCATGAATCTATGCATGAACACCTTGAAGAACATGGAAAGCTCACTTTCTAAATGGGTTTTGCATGAATGGTGTTCTTGTTGGGATTTCATGCGTATATAATGATTAGATGATGATGCTATGATGTTCTGGGCTTAAAGCACGCCAAAATAAAGTTGTTTGGATGCTTGAATGATCTTATCGGAATTTCAGTTGATGAAGTAGTCGGATTCCGCAACTATGAAGTTGTCGGAATCCGCATGTGATGAAAACCGAATGAAGTGTCAGAATCCAATAAAAGTGTCAGATTCCGCAACTGTGTCGGATTTCATGTTTTGTAGCCATTGGAATCCGCAAGTCTGTCGGGTTTCCTTGGTTTCAGATTCTAAGTATTGGAATGCGATAAGTATCGGATTTCATTGTATTGGAAATCCCAAGTGTTGGAATCCGATTGATTGAGTATCGAAATTTGGAGTCTAAGTAATGGATTTCATGAATCCGACAGGACCATCGGATTTCCCCGAATCCGATAGTCCTAGCGGATTTGTGAAATGTCCAAAGTTAAATATTGTTTTGTCGAGTCTTGAATGCACATGTGGATGATTGAGGTCAATGTGATATGCTAGGTGAACTTATTGTATTTGAGAGGTCAAGGTTGAATACCTGTGCCTAGTAATACTTCAGGTGAGTGCCTACGATTATGAGACTCAGTAGAGTAAGGCTTGCCTGCTAAATGACTATGTGAATGTACTATGTATGACTAACCTGCTTTTGCAGGTACGTCTAAGAAGGTAAATATATGATTGATATGATGTTAGAATATGTACCAGGAGCATGCCAGTGGGTCCAGTTTGGAACCACTTAGTTAATACATGGTGATATGATCGTATGAATAACTGTAAGATATTATATGTATGATGATGGATCCCTGTGGGATCAAATGTACGTATATGTGTATGTGACTTGTCTGCAGACTATCTGACGCATGGTTAAGGTCAGCCGGTTAGCTGGATCCTAACAGGACTTCGGTCATTTCTGGATTTAACGGTGATTCGGGGTGCATCCCGGATCGAGGTTCTGCAGAACCACCGTGCCTTAACGTGAGTGGTGATCAGCTGATTGTAGCTGGATTACCTGTAGAGCCTCTGGCTCTGAGAACGATGCTTGGTGGACTAACTTGTGCTCCCCCACCAGCACGGATTGGTCGTGTCTGATCCCCCAGTCTGAGTAATTGAGCGGGATTGCTTACCCTGCAAGACTCGACTCTCACCGATCTTGTCAGCTCACCGCTATGTGCTAAGCTAGCAATGATTGTTTACGACGTGACGCATGACTTACTATATTGATGCTTATGATTGAATGTACTCACTAGCTACTGTAGCTAATGATACTATGTTTCCCTTTTCAGGTAAAGACTATATGGCCTGCGAGGCGGGTTACTTTTGGGATGTACATTGCCCCTTGTGGGTGGAACACTTGTAATTATAAGATATAATGTAAATAGATACTTTGGTCGGTTCCTGTACTTGGTAACACCAACATGTTTTGACAAGTTATTAATGCAAATAACTGTTTGGTTGTTTAAAAAAGAAAAATTTCCGCTGCTAAAATCTGTTTTGTCATTAAAGCAACTGAACTCAGAAGCGGTGTTACATTTTGTCAACATTTACACTGACGAAATTGAAGAGATGTTAGATATAAACCTGATGGGTGCAAAGAATGCACATGAAGTCAAAACTAAAATGATTCTCAATTTGCACACCGGAAATAAAGAGGAGATCGAGTCAGCACGTCAGATCATAAAGCTAAACTATGTTGGGATTCAGAAAGTATTATTCAAAGTTATGATCAGCTTTCTTGTCACAAGGTAAGATATGAAGAGTTATACAATTGGGCATGTGGACCTAAAATTTACAAGCCTTGGTGACGTCAACTTTCTGCTAGAGAAACTCGAAGTTAAATTAGAAAAGAATGCTGAGGATTCAGCTGGGTATCAAAAGCTTAGGGAGTTCATCAGACATCATTGTCAAATAGTAGAATACACTGATCTTCAGTTGGGAGCTGAATCTGATAAAGCCAAAATCAATTTGTTCAAGCCAAACACGAAGCATTCCAAAATAGACCAACTAGAGATGTATCAAGTTGTCTGGAGTTGTGATGAAGAGTTTGAAGGAGATGAGGGAATTGTACTGTTCAATAGTAAAAGAGAAAAGTTCTTCCTAAGGTTCAAAGAAGTCAATGCTTATTCAGATGGATCTCTAAGAATTTGGACTTTGAAAATCAAAGAATACAGGATGAGTTTGAAGGAAGAAGTTGATCAAGCGCCCAGAGTTAGACTTACAGAAGTTATCAAACTATTTGATGCCAAACGTGACGAACGAGAGATGTCTAGACATTGGCAAAGAAAGATCGGGTAGAGGAATACAAGCTAGAAACAAATAAGGGGGGGATTGTTAGAACAATATTTGTGTTTGTGGTCTAGATATATTTTAATGCTTATCTAATTAATTTTGTACTTAGAATGTCACCTTATATGATATGTACATAAGGTAACTTAGGCCTTGTTTCAATGTAACCTTTTGCATATATTCAAATAGAAAACACACACTTAAAGGTGTTTCTACCATACTCTCTCAACTTGATTCTATCTTGTACTCGTTTATTGCTCTACAATAGGCGAAGCTAAAACATTGCATGGTGCTGGTCGTTTGTTTCACACGTATATTGTCGATGCTTATACTACCGTTCTTGATCATGATCTTGATTGGAACAAAAGAAACTAGGATACAATTCATTCAGAAGTATACAATGGTTTGCATGATCACATTGCTAACAGGGAGACTAATCCTGAGTCTATTGGTCAAAGAGTAATCTTGCCTTCATCATTCACCGGTGGACCTAGACACATGATACAATAGTATCACGATGCAATGGCTATATGCCATTGGGCTAGAGCTCTGGATCTTTTTGTAACCATGACGTGTGATCCACGATGGCCTAAGATTCAATGTCATATCCAAAATAGTGTACCAGGTCAACCAGAAAATGATAGACCGGATATCATTACACGTATGTTCAAGAACAAACTAGACGAACTTATGGAGGATATAAAGAAAAAAATCATTTTGGACGTGTGAAAGCTTGTAATATATTTTTTAAATACTTTAGTTTTTTAAGATTATACTGTTTTTTCATAATGACTTTTTTGGGGTGTAGTTATCTATACAATTGAGTTCTAGAAGCGTGGATTGCCGCATTGTCATGCTGTCATATTTCTACATGAAGATGATAAGATTTCGTCACCCGAGGAGATTGACAATGTCATATCCGCAGAGCTTCCGTCCGAAGAGAATGACCCTTAGGGTTTGAAGCTATCCGTACTCACATGATGCACGGACCATGTGGAGATCAACCGTTCAAGTCCATGCATGGACTAGGAGAAAAATAGGTGCCAAAAAGGATACACCAAGGAATATTGTGAGGAAACATTCATTAGGTCTGATGGGTGGCCCCGTTATAGAAGATCGAATAATGGAAGGAGGGAAAAAGTTGGACAACATGATATCATGCTTGACAACCGTATTGTTGTTCCACATAACCTCGATTTAGTTGTCAAGTATGGTTTCCATATTAATGTTGAATGGTGTAACCTAGGATCGCTGATAAAGTATCTTTTTAGTTATCTCAACAAAGGTCTAAATCGTGCAACTATCATAATAGATGGTTAGAACAACAGAACCTCCTTTCGATCACTACTACGACATGAAAACGAAATCAAGGAATACCTGAACTGTCGTTCATTTCGGCTTCACAGGCATGTTGGAAGTTATTTGGCTTTGAGATGCATTATTGGTCTGTCGCTGTTGAAAGGCTTCCTTTTCATGAATAAGGTGAGAACAGAGTTTACATTAGAAACAATGCGAATATACGAAGTGTCACCGATTGGATTACCTCTGCAATGTCTAAGTTCACTGAATGGATGACAGCAAATCAAATATATCCAGAGGGTCGGAGCCTTACATATGCGGAGTTTCCTACCAGGTTTACGTGGCATGAAAAGGAAAAACAATGGAGGCCACGTCAGAGTGGGTTTGCCATTGGTCGTATTTACTTTGTCACGCCTTCAAAAGGTGAGAAGTATTATTTGAGGATGTTACTAAATGGTGTGAGAGGTCCTAGAGGTCATGATGAAATATAAAAAGTAGATGGTTTCACGCATCCAAAATTTTTATCTTCCTGCAAGGCGTTAAATTTGTTAGGTGATGATGTTGAGTGGATACAGGAAATAAAAGAGGCATCCAAATGGCAACTAGGGAATCAACTGCGGGAGCTTTTTGTTACCATACTATTGTTTTGCACGGTTACAGATTACGTGAACTTTTTTAGAGAAAGTCTTCCGTATTTATCAGAGGATGTTGCTTACAATCAACGTAGGTCGTTGCAAAATGAATCAGTGGTGTTTACAGACGAAGAGATCATGAATTATACATTGATGGAGATAGATGCAATTTAAAATTAGAATAATAGATCATTATCTGATTTCCTAGACCTTCCTCAAATTGATCATCGCGTGATTAATATAATTTGGAATAGGTTAATTGCTGAAGAGAGAAGATATAATGTAAACGATGAGCATGCACGGATTTTTAGTTTGTATGATGGGTTAAATCCACAACAAAAGGCAGTGTAGGATAATGTCATGCACGCAACGAACGCTCAAAACGGGGCAAACAACACATTCGCGGTAAAACATACTTATGGAAAACAATCATCTCTTCGTTTCGTTCACATGGTAAAATCGTGTTATATGTTGCCTCCTCAGGCATAGCTTCACTTTTACTTCGCGGTAGGCGAACAACACATTCGCGGTTTCGTATCCCCATTGAAATTGACAACTAATCATGTTGTGGAATTGATGTCTGTTCGGATCTTGCAGAGTTGATTAGAGAGTCTGGATTAATCATTTGGGACGAGGCCCCGTTACAGCACCGATATGCATTTGAAGCTATTGATAGAACATTTCGCGATATTTGTAAGCAACTTAGTCCCGATTCTGAAAGCCAAGTCTTTGGTGGTAAAGTTTTCGTCCTTGGTGGCGACTTTAGACAAATTTTACCAGTTATTACTAATGCGAGAAGGGGTGAGATTGTTCCTTCTGCTATAAACAAGTCGTCGGTCATCTGGAGCCGTTGTAAGGTATTTTTCTTGTCTATTAACATGCATCTTCGTGATTCGGCGGCTGATGCAACGAATGTGGAACGAATGATGCAATTTAATAAATGGATATTTGACATGGGGGATGGTAGCCTTCATGCTATTTCACTTAATAACGAGCCCGAGGCTACGTGGATCACCATTCCAGCTGACCTTTTAATTCCTGTATCATATGATCCTATTAGTGCTATTGTATCAGCCACGTTTCCCGACATTTCAAATCGAATAAGCGATATTGATTATCTTAAGGAGAGATATATTCTATGTCTAACAAATGGCGCCGTTGATCAAATTAATTCTCATGTTCTTGGTAGTATGATAGGTGATTCGCTTGAGTTGCTTTGTGTAGATAGTATATATGCTACCATTGATAACTTTGAAGAAATGCAAATCATGTATCCGCCTGAGTTTCTTAACACGCTGCGATTCTCTGGGATACCAAACCATAAACTTGAACTGAAGATTGGTGCCCTGTCATATTGCTTCGTAACATCAACTTGCAACGAGGTCTATGTAATGGGACACGTCTTCTGATAACTCAGGTTACCCGTTTGGTTCTTGAGCAACTATAATCACTGGGAGTCATGTTGGTGAAAAGGCATTTATCGGAAGGATTGATATGACTCCAACCAGTACATCATGGCCCTTTAAATTTAAACGTAGACATTTTCCAGTTAAAGTGTGTTTTGCTATGACAACCAACAAAAGTCAAGGTCAAACGTTTAATTATGTTTCTGCTTACCTACCGAAGCCAGTATTTACACATGGTCAACTTTATGTTGTTGCATCTCGCGTCACTTATCGCGATGGACTTCGATTTTATATTGACAATGGAGGAAAGTGTGCTAATTATCTGACACAGAATATTGTTTATAAGGAGGTTTATTACAATTTACCGTTAGGTATGGGTAAATTTGCTTCTCTGTGTATGCGCATACATTCTCTCTCTCTCTCTCAACTACACAACATGTATAAATATACATGTGTGTGTGCGTATATAATTATATGTGTGTGTAAATCTTTGCATTTTACCCTTACCTCTTTACTGATAATATTCTATTTTTTGTAGTTAATACTTAGGCAAGATGAACATTCCATATCTTTATATTAACGACTTGCTACCTAACATGACCGATAAGTGGACTATTCATGTCATGGTCTCACGCGTGTGGACTACCTATAATCCAAACACGAATCGTGTTCTTTCTCTGGATATGATATTGTCCGATGAACGGGTAAATTCTTATATGTTATTTATTGATGTATGATAATCTATGAGACTTATTTGTCTGGTTTAATTGTTTTCTTCATATTCAGCATTCATCAATTTATGCTAAGGTTCCTCTATATCTTATGAACAAATTCAAGTGCTATATTAAGGAGGGTTGTGTGTACAATCTACATAGATTCACCGTGCTTAACTATAACACGCTATATCGACCTTTAAATCGTGCATTCTTTATCAAGTTCACACCATCAACATCTGTACAAGATTCGCCTATTCCGCCGCAGATGTTTGAAAGATATGTTTTTTAGTTTGTCTCCTTCGACATCCTCCATACCCGTGCCGGAAATGATACATATCTTACACGTGATCACATTTGAATTATGCTTCCTTGTAGGTATAATTTTTCTTGTTACGAATTTTGTGATTTATAGACGTTATATGAGTTCTTCATCAATGGGGCTATTTAGAACAAAATGTGGGACGGGTCCAAAGTTGTAATCCACAGCTTCGAAAAATTGTGATATGTGATGCAAGGTAATATTTGGTTTCTATTACGTAACGTGTCTCTACTTTTGCCAATTCAATGTTAAATGGTGTTGGTTTTTGATGGAAACAAAGAGGCTTGAAACTGGATATTTCATTATGGGGAGACACGGCTTTGAAATTCAGAGATGACGTGATTAGATCAAAAAATGATACAAACATCGTCGTGGTGTTAAAATGTTGTAGGGTTCGAAAATTCAATGGTTAGTGTTGTGGATATTTTTACCCTACTATCATTAGTTTATCTTTAGTTAAACTTTTTAAAATTTACTAATCGGTATGTTTGATTATGTAAGAGGTACCCATTTTATCGGCAACAACGTCATCTCGATTCTATCTCAACCTTCCAATTGCTCAGGCCAAACCATATAATCAACGGTATTATTTTCTAAGAATGCTAAAATAACTACATCTGTTTGCCATGTTATCATATCTACTTATTGTTTCAAGTTATGCTTTCGTAAGCCATTTAATCCGGTTGGTTTTACGGATGATCCTTCTGCAACGGCTGACTTGCGAGTCACAAGTATTCCAGACATTTACAAGCATCTGGTTGATGGTGTTTCGGAGGTATGTAACAAAAAGAGTATGCACGGGTGTTACGGTTTATTCTAACATTTATGTTATTGATGAACATCATTGTCAGGGAACAAAGTTCATCATTGACGCCACCTTGGTTGATGTGGATTTTTACAATGCTTGCAAGTACATACAGTGTACAAGGTGTTTTAGGAAAGTGGGGTTAGATGATAATCGTTATCATTGCGACTTTTGTAAGCATCGCGTCACGAACCTGCGTCAAACGTGAGTTACAAGCAAGTTGATACATGTGATTGTTTGTTTGATATGTATTGATGTGGGTTTGCTATAGGTACAAGTTAGTTATACGAGTACAAAATGTAGAGGAGATGAGTTGTGTTCTTTTCAACTCAGACGCAATTATGCTGGTTGGACATACGGTTGAGCAACTACTTTCTAAGAGCATGATGGAGGTTAGTTGGTTCTCACTAATCTCATTAAATTTAATATGTCTGTTATCTTACAACGCATGTTTTTACCAGGGTGGTGGTGATCCCGATTGGATCCGTGACTTCTTTCCAACAGTTTGTGTAACAACGGCTTTGCAAAACGGAAAAATTAGCAAAAATTTGCGTCTTTCATAAATGTGAACTCATTCACGATTAGTTATCATTAAGTTAAGCAGCGGAAACTCTTAACCAAAAGGTTATACATAAAATATTTACATTCAAAATACTGTATCGATTGATTGGTGTTACTCTATCACAATAACCGACCATAATATCATATCATTACAACATTTATAAGTGTTCCATCCCAAAATGAATATCCAGCATAGGCAACCCCGCTAACCAGGCTACCTAATCGTTATCTGCAAAAAGGGTCAACGTAGCACCATTAGCTATACAACATAGCTAGTGAGTACAACCTTAACATAAGCATCAATAAAGCAAGTCATGTATCACTTGAATTAGAAATCAATGTTATCCTATCACATTGCGGTGTGCTGATAAGATCGGTATGAGTCATATCTTGCGGGATAGCTAGTCCCACACAACAACATTAAACCGGGGGATCAGATACAACCATCCACGCTAGTGGGGAAGCATAAAGCAATCCACCAAGCATCGTTTACGGAACCATAGGCTCCCTAGGTAATCCAGCTACAACCGGCTGATTACCCCTCATTATGTAAGGCACGACGGTTCTGCAGAACCTACGATCCAGAATATTACCTTGAATCACAGTTAAATCCCGAATCACCTGATCAAGGATCCCTGGGATCCAGTTATCCGGCTGACCTTAACCATGCTCTGAGTTGTCCGCGAACATTTCACATACAAGTAGCTGATCGTATCAGGATCATTCATTAAGCATGCATATTCATACATTTCAACGAGGCGGATCCAATCTGGATCCTTAGCATGCATATCATTAATTTCCACATTTTTTATCCAATCAAGATCAGTATCATACATATCATTTAGCTTAACTAGGCGGCTCTAATTTTGGATTCCACTGGCATGCACTCAACATACGTTTAACGAGTATTTAACATGGCATAGTGCAATAAAGTATCATGGCAAGACTTACGTCTTTACTTTTAAGCATACATGCAGCATTAAACATCTTTGTATCACATAATATTCATTTATCAAGCAAGTCTCCCTCTACTGAGACTTATGAAAGTCGGTACTCACCTGAATAGCTTATAACACTGTTTACTTTAACTCCAATTCAGCTAATTCGGAAAGTTCACCTAAAATCATCATTCACGTTAAGTGTTTACACATATAGGATTCTATTACTAGAACCCCTACAAGAACTATCTAAGGCTTATAACACCTTAGACTAACCTCACATGAATAAGCACAACATGTGCCTTCAAAATACTCAACTTTGAAAAATGAATATTTCCGAATTTCACCCGACGCGTCATGTCCAAGCACCAGACGCATCACGTAAGCACTTCTTTATGCGACATTCGCATGGAAAAGTCGGATCATCCATGTGTCGGATGAACTATTGATCCAAAGGTCGGACCAAAGAGTCGGATCAAAGGTCGGATGGGCCTAAAAGTCGGATGAACAAAAGTCGCATGAAACCTGAAGGTCGCACGACTTAGCCGGGAACACGTCACATTCCCCTGCCCGACGCGTCGCGTCGCGTGAAGACCTGCGTATCATCTTCTTCTTGTTCATAAACATCCGACTTATTTCATAAACTTTACATTTTCCAGATTCTTAAACTTGTTAGATTCACTTTTAAGAACTCCAAACATGCAAAGCCCACTTGTCAAGTAAGCTTCATATGTTCTATAATGGTGTTTTCACTTGAACTTGAGTTTCCAACCATAACACAACTCACATCTATTACAAATCAAACTTAAACTTCATAACACACATCATGCTTATCTTTCCTTGATTCTACAAATTCAAATCTTCCAACTTCTTGCTTTCAAGAATCTCACGACAGAGAGCTAGTGTGTGTAAGTGTGTTTTTTCTTTAGTTTATTAACTTTGACTTCTTTTGTCAATTAACACATACACATCTACTGTTAGTCCCAGATTGAGTATGCAACAACAAATGTTTGTAGAAGGGGGGTTGAATACAAACTTTAGCTTTTAAAATTAAAGACACACCATTATACTTTTATATAATTGTTACTGATTATGAATCAAGAATTACATGTACTAGAAGCGGAAATTCTAAGTACAATAAAAGGTGGCAATCAATTTGTCTAACACATAAACAAGCTAACTGTAAAACAATTAATGTATAAAGAGTGTTCAACACATGAACAAGTTTTTTTCTACACAATGCTTAAACTCTACGCATTTATCTCAACTAATGAGATTGCTTTGTGTTGTGTAGAAGCTTCTTTCCTTTGCATGTCCACCATGCATGTATATTTATAGAAGTCTTGGCATATCCGGTTGTATAAAGGAAGGAGACAAAGTGTATGTGAAAATATAATATTTTAATGGTAAAGGTAGTGGGTGAAAAGTAAAGTTACTTTAATTAACTGTTTGATAAAAGTAATTGTACTTTTCTGAAAAAGTGCAACCCACTCACAATATAAAATATTAAAACCCACATCTTCTGCCGTGTAGAACTTTTTTTCCCTTTCCATGCTTGTACTTTAAACAACAACCATGCTTCTGTTTGATTTGACTTTACCAAGTATGGGATTGCCATCCATACTTAGTTGTTGAAACAAATCTTCAAAATCTTCGTCTGTTTGAGGTATCTTTCTCCTTTTCCAGAGGATAAGATCAAACCTTTTTGTCTCATACTTGATCCAAAAGGTGCTTTTTACTTTTACAAACAAAGATCTAAGGCCTAAAAGAACAACACATGTTCTGACTTTTACATATGACTTTTACAATCTGAAAGATGGAGCAGATTTGACATTTTGCTCGACTCAGCTAACAGAAAGTACTAGGAACTTTAAATTTCACTACTCAGTTGACAAGATATATCAGTTATTCAAATTTTTTCTAGGACTCAGTTGATACATATTGCTCAACTAATCATATGGATGCTCAGTTGATCAATAGTTATCTTAGGAGGACATAAGCTCATGTATTGATATGATCAGTTGATCAAGAATGCTTAGCTGATCATTTAAATACATCAGTTTATGTAAAAAGATGACTTGTGTTAGAAATGACTTACTTAGATGATGCTCTGGGCCTTACCTTATCTAATGTTCACTCAGCTGATGGTGTAGCTGAGCAAAGTCCTTGCTCACTTGATGGTGTAGGCACTTAGCTGATCGAATTTCTTCACTCAGCTGATAGATCACTTTCATCGGTTGATGGTCTTTTTCACTTTTTTTCTTCATCTGATACTCCTTAGCTGATGTCCCTTGGCTGATACTTTGAGTAGGAGCTGATACTCAGCTGATGGCTCCATACTTAGCATATTTTCCAGAATCTGATCCAAACAACACATGTTTGAATTCTTTCTAAGTCATACTGAATGTAGGGTTTGGTTATCATCAAATTCTATGTTTTAGGATAGACAGAGTTAATTATTAGGGTGAAGTGATTATCTCCCCAACAATCTCCCCCTATTTGATGATGACAAAACCTTTTTCTTTTTGAAGAATCAGTTTGACTTCGAATATAAAATATTTAAACTTTTAAGTGCATTTGGCTACCTAGCGATCTGTTTTTGGTAGCTCTTTTTATTTTGAACCTTGTTCTGTTTTTTGTTTCTTTTCTAGTGTTCCATTTTGTTCTGTTTTTGTGAAATCTTTTTCTTTGTTGTATCATTTTGTTCTGTTTTTGTGGTATCTTTTTATTTTTCCATTTTATATATTTTTGATTTTCTGATTTACATAAACATCACTTAAATAATAGAATAAAGGAAAGTACATAAGTAATTACAAAAGATCTAGTCTGAACTAGTCTAAACAGTATTTACAATCAACTAGAGTGATTAGCAAATCATCAGAGATAGATCAGTATTCAATCCCACCATTCTTCTTCTTTGACTTCAAAGGCTTTGGCATGAGGATCTACTTCAGCTAAGACTTCACATTGGGCTTGTACAAGGGCTTCAAATTGATCATTTCCGGTTCTGCCTCTTGTAGATATACTTAGTCCAAAGAGAAAAATGTTGCTAGCCTTGGGGATCTCAGACTGTCTAAAGAACCTCCAAGTGCCTCCTCTGTCCAGAAAGAATATACCCTCAACAGGCATAGATATAAACTTGAAAAGCTTAGGAGTAATGTTGAGTGGCAAGGCTGTGTTGAGACCCTTAAAATAATATAGATATTCATGTTGGGGTAGTACCTCTCTTTGAAAGTCCTTTGTTAGTAAAGAAAATGAGTTACTTGAGAATACTTGAACAAAAGATGATGAAGTTTATGTAAAAGAAGTATGAACACTTTGCATGTAACTTGAAGAATCTCTTGTATTGCTTTGAATGTTGAGAAGGCAGAGATTACAATATGGCAAAGGTTGCCTTGCAAACTAGGTTTGCAAGGCTATAAATACAAAAGCCTAGTGGGCTTAAAAGCCATACGGGCCCAAACTAATTAATTAGACTAGACTAAGAATTTCATAAGGAAAGTGGGCCAAGCCCAAAACACTAACTAGTCTAGAATAATAAATAATTCAATTGCAACAAAATTAACACAAGGCAAACAAACAAATAAGTATCCAACATTCTCCCCCTTTTGTTGCCTTGTGCTAAAGCAGGTATTGTTTATCTGCTTCTCTGACCTAGGAGCCTTTCCTAGCTCCTTATGGCCTTTCTTTCTTGGATCTTTTCCTCCAGCCGATCCATAATTCTGTTCATTTTCACTAACTCTGATTGATCTGGCAAGTGTCGGTTATAGAAGCAAGTTTTGCGGAATTTAGATATACACCTTTGAAGCGTTCCATGAGAATATGCACTGAGCTCGGAGAGTCGAAGGAAAGCTTTGCCTCCGTTAAGGTTTGACATGATAAATCCATTGGCACCTTCATAATCCTCATCAAATTTTTCAATGATTGTGTATTTTCTGTGCTTGTCTAGCTTAGAATGCTGTTGGTTGGGCATTTGGACGTTTATCTTTGCAAGGTCAGCCTCAACACCTAGCTGTAAATCAAGGGTTCTGCACAGGAGGATTTTCTTCCACATGAAGTCTCTAAGAACTTGGAGAGCTCTTTGTTCCTCCCGATTCTTTCCAGTAATACAGGCCAACTCATCTTCGTGAAATGTATACCGTTTCCCATCTACTCTGGTGACGTAAAAGTGGACCATTGAGTAGTTGAGGAAGTTACGCAAATACACGAATTCGATCTTGACAATTGGATATTTGGAGGCCACTTGTTGTTTTGTGCTTGTATGGAAGGTGGCGGCGAATCGGACAGACTTCTCATGCTCTTGAGAATTCCGCACATATAAATCATCAACCTCTCTGACTTCTTCCGAAAAGATCTCTGGAATTCTCTCTTCCGGATATGGAGTGTTAAGCCATTGAGTAGGCCAGCGAGGTTGGTCCTTTGCAAGTGCTTCTGTCAGCCTGATATTTGTAATGTTTAGCCTTTTTGCTATGATTCTCTCGTGAGTGGCCAAGGGTTTGGGTCCTCCATGATAGGTTGCAGGTACCAGCCACTCACCCTCTTGTTACTCAGATCTTTGAGGTTGCTGCTAACTAATAAGATCTATGGGCGCAATATTGAATTACCCCTGTTCTGGTGGAAAAATGTCAAGCAGCTCCCTGTTTACTATAGTGAAGACCTTGCGTATATTGATCAGTGGAGTTTCTTCCAGTTCCTCAGTGATTGGCCTTTTGCCTTTGGATTATTTGGTTGAAGATTCGGGAAGGGAAGGTTCTGGTTATGTTGTAGTTGTTTGGATTTGTGGGATCTGGATTGTTGGAATTTGGATTGTTGAGATTTGGATTATTGGGGTTTCTGGCTTTTCTGTCTTTGACTCTACCCTTGACCAGTTTCAAATTTAAATTTTGCAGTTTCAGGCTCAGCTCGTTGTTGTTGTTGTTTGCTGCCACTACCACTGCTACTTTGACCCTCTGACGGCTTGGATACTAGGGCGACCTCAATTCATAGTACTGTACTTTGAGCCCCAATGTATCGCCACTGACGCTTCTCCCCCTCATGATGTCCTGGATCCTCAGGATCATCATGTATCCGCTTTCGAGACTCGGATTGGGCTTTGCAGAACCCCTCCACTACTTACAGCCTTTTGCTTATATTAGATATGGTGGCGGTTAGGGCATTCAGGGCTTGTAGGATGGTATCTTGGAAGGTGGTGGAGTTGGAGGATGCGGGCTAGGGTTGTTGTTGTTGTGCTACAAGGAGATGGGATTGTTCGGTGGTTGGATTGGCAACACTATTCAGTTTGGCATGGAGAAGGTCCTTGAGTTCATCGATAGAGTACTCTCGCTCAATGATAGTGGGTGGTCGGCTTTCAAGGGAATGGATTTGGGCTCTGAGGGAATTGATTTCAGTGTGAAGTTGTGTGTTAACATACTCCCTCAGGCCTGAGTCAAGACTGGAGAACTTTGAATCCATAAAGAATCGCAATTCCGTTGTAACCCCGAGCTCACAAAGTGGCTCGGTTGGCACAGGCCTTTCAGACCTGTGGCCCTCATGCAGTGTTGGCATAACGGTAGCACTGGAGGGACTTCCGCTCGATCCTCGTGTTGCCTCTTTAGTAGAGGCCGCTACGGGCGTTCCGGCAACGTCACGAAGACGTGCAAGTGGTGATCGTGTCCTAGCAAAAGATTGAAATCCAGTTAAGATTGGCGCTAGACTCGATTGTGTAGGAAATGTAGATGTGGACGGGGGAGGTAGTCCACTAATTTCAAAGCCAGCAAACTCCGAATGATTGTCCGACTGAGCATCTGATGATTCCCTATGGAATGAAACTACTCGCAGTTGAGTGGAAGCAGAGTGGCTGGTGGGGTGAGGTGCATGCACTGGTGGGATGCCAGTGTCTGATTCAATACCAGCTGGAATAGTGTCCCGACCGGTAGTAGATGAGCCTTCCCGGCTTTCTGGTTCTGGGGTACTCTCACCCTCTTTCTTTTCTTCCTCATCCTCACTGTCACTAACCATAACATCCTTTTCTGCATCTTCTCTTTCCATTAAAGGTACATCACCGAAGGTGGCAGATATGTCGGACAGGTCATGATGGATGTCCTCCTGGTGATCAGATACTTGTCTCATGCCAGTGGATTCAGCACGGACAGGGGAAGGTCGCGGGCCAAAGGAGATTGATTGCCCGGACGAGGATGATTCGGTTCGAGTCCTTTCTATAGAGGACTTACTCGCTGATGCGACATGAGTAGAGGCCTCGGAATCACTGATCACCACTCCCTCACTCTCTTGTATCTCTTCTCCCTCACCACTTCCACCACCCTTCTCATCAGATTGTTCCCTCTCAACCACAACCCTGCTCGGGGTACCCCTACGCACCCAAGCCTTTAGACTGCTAGGACCCTCACCTGGTGCTACTGCTCCCGGGGCAGGCACAACCGGTTCTGGTTGCGCCAGAGGAGCGATCCTATTCTCCCTCATATACTCACGCATAGCCTCACTCTCCTGATCCAAGATTCGAAGAAGGACAATAGGCACCAGCATGGGAACGAAGTTAGGTAAGTCTCTGATGCGTAAGAATCTAGTTATTCATTGTACTTGGACTTGCGGGTTGTCGAGCCGCCGGGGAATGGTGTGGTAGGTTTACAGATCAATGGCGATGAAGATGGTAAGGAATCTTTGAAAAAGTATGAAGGTTTTCTGACGAGAGGTGTCCTTTTCATTAACCATTCGGACGATCTCCTCGAAGATGATTGTGGCGTAGTCGAAATGACGGTGGTAAGCAACACCAGCTAATAGCAGTAGAGAATAGTAAGATCCGCCATCAGTACCCCGATGAATGCCAGTAAGGGTACGAGAGATTATCGTAGCAAGCGTCTGCTAGAGAGGCGCAAGATTTGTGCATTTGAATTGATGGATCTGGATCAGCTCCCCGTTATAACCAAGTCATCAGACTAGTTCAAGCATTACATCTACCCTAGGAGTTTAATCAAAATCAGCTTTGTAAGGGTAGTGATCTGTAGCGGGTAGGTCCAGTATGTTGCGGAGTCAGACAGCCGAGAGAGTTGTTCATACATTTTCAATTCGGCCTCGGAGGCACTTGTGTCCCAAGCGGGAGACCCCTGTAGTAAAGATGTACCAAAGTTGTTGCAAGTAGATTTCGGGTACATGAGTGGGTGATGTGTTTGGGTTTTCTGTCATGGCTTGACAAAGAGGATGGGCACGGATGATTTCTATGACTATTGGAATTTTTGTGTCTGTCTCCAGGTCAAGGTAAAGGATGTTGCTGAGTGTTTCAAGCCTTTCAGCAGTGGGGACAAGACATTCCTCGGGAAGGGGTTGATTGGCTGCCATCTGGAACAAAGAGTATTGAACAGATTAGTACAGCAAATAACAGCAATTTAGAAAGCACATGTGAAGGTTGAAGTGAATTGGTGTTTGGATTTCAATGCACATGTGAATGTTTGACTTTGACTTTGACCTTGGCTTGACCATGAATTTTGACCCTTAATTGAAATACTTTGGTCTTATGTCAGAAATTGCATAAGTGTTGAAGGTCGGATGGACTTTCATGTGAAAGTTGCATGAGGTAAGAGTCAAGTGAATGTCGCATGGAAAAACTGCAAATAAAGGTCGTATGGGCGAAATTTGACCTGAAAGTCACATAGTGTCGATAGTCGGATGGACTCGAAAGTCACATGGTTTTAAGAGTCGGATGGACTTTCATTTGAAAGTAGGATGGACTTTCATTTGAGAGTCGGATGGACTCGAAAGTCGCATGGGTTTAAAAGTCGGATGGACTTTCATTTGAAAGTCGGATAGAATCGAAAGTCTCATGGTTTTGAAAGTCGGATGGACTTTCATTTGAAAGTCGGATAGACTCGAAAGTCGCATGGTTTTAAAAATTGGATGGACTCGAAAGTCGCATGGTTTTGAAAGTCGGATGGACCAATTTCTAGTGAAAGTCGCATAGACCAAATTCATGCGAAAGTCACATACACCAAATTCATGTGAAGGTCGCATCAACCAACTTCATGTGAAAGTCGCATTGACCAACTTCATCCGACAGTCGGATGATTCAAATTCCTTTCAAGCGACTGTTAAGAACTTTCAACCCATTTGAACCAAGTTAAAATCAAATTTTGACTAATAGTATGTTTGTAGGCTCAAGTTGTGTACCAAACGACTCGGATTCCACCCAAAACAACTGTGTGCTTGCAATCCTACCCAAACAGTCTCTAAATATCACAATTTCAAACTTGAAGAGACCCTGTTCTTCGAAGATGAAAAACAGTACCATTTTCATAAAAACCCATTTGCTAAATCCCCATTTTGTGTGAATCTGAACCCCATTTTGATTCAGAACATGCGCAATCATCAAAAACATACATAAGATTACTCAAACACTCCAACCAACATCATTGAGATTTGTATGATTCAAACCACAGAAAAAAACTTACTGTTCAATAACAGGGGTTGTAGAACAACACAAAAACTCAATTTCTCACCCTAAATGTGAATATGCTTCGACATTTCTTGTTTAAATGATCTTACCTTTCAGTTCAGTGTTTAAACAACACAAAATTTTCATAACTAGAGAGTTTCGATCGAGAGCAGCCGAGAAAGAAAGAAGATGAACAGTGTTTCAGTTTTTTGAAAGGGTTTGAAAGTTTTGGAAGCGTGAAAGGAGAGAAAGATCAGATAGTTGTATTTATAGACTATCCGACAGTCGGATGGGTGGGGGCTTATCCGACTGTCGGATTGGCCCTATTGGGCCCAAACTTGATGATTGGCCCAGACCATTTTGTTTTACCCCAAGGCTTAGAATTAATCATTATTTAAGCCTAAAAGCTAGAAATAAATTGACTCTTCTTGCCTTAAATGTTTTTATTGTTTTTTCTACTGCATTTAACTCCTTAGAACTAATAAATGCACATAAAGTAAACATCTGAAATCCAGTCATCTGAAAGTCCATAAGTGTTTGTCTGATTAGAGATGAATTCTTGAATTTCTCCCCCTACACGAATGCACAGAAAGCATTTGTGTTAACCAGTGAACCGCTTTGCTCCCCCTAGACAGGAGCATCCGTATACTGCACAAAGAACAAAAACAATGTGTAGTTCTATTCAAGAAAGGAAAACGGTAATAAATTACAGTTTGAGATTCAGCATTCCAATCTTAGATACCAAAAATGAGAAACAGGCTTCGTCCAGTGGTTTGATGAATAGATCAGCCAGTTGATTGTCAGTGGGAACGTACTGTAGTTCTATCAGATCCTTTTCCACATTGTCTTTCAAGAAATGATACCTGATATCGATATGCTTGGTTTCAGAGTGATGGACAGGATTGCAAGAAATGGCAATTTCACTCTCAGAATCGCACAAAAGTGGAATTTTAGAGTAGGTAAGACCAAATTCCCGTAGTTGAGTTCGCATCCACAGACTCTGTGAACAGCAACTG
Source organism: Dittrichia graveolens (assembly GCA_038502395.1). Lineage (NCBI taxonomy): Eukaryota > Viridiplantae > Streptophyta > Magnoliopsida > Asterales > Asteraceae > Dittrichia > Dittrichia graveolens. The sequence continues at coordinate 32,191,387 of JARJIL010000009.1, forward strand.
GCAGCAGCCACAAATTCAGGTTCAGCAATTGATGTAGACACACAGTTCTATTTCTTTGAACTCCAGCAGACCAATCGATCTCCCAAGAAGTGTGCACTCCTTGACGTGCTTTTCCTATCCAATATACATCCGGCATAATCCGAATCGGATACGCAAGCAATTCGAATGATGAGTCACGAGGATACCACAGACCAAGGTCAGGGGTCCATTTCAGGTATTTGAGAATACATTTCACAGCAAGTAGATGTGATTCTTTTGGATTTGCCTAAAACCAAGCATATACACAGGTAGAAAACATTATGTCTGGTCTACTAGCCGTTAGGTACAGTAAGGAGCCAATCATTCCCCGATAGGTTTTCAAGTCAATTGCCTTTCCGTCAGGATCAACAGACAGCTTGGTTTTGGAAGACATGGGGGTGGATTTGGACGAGCAGTCAGACATTTTCATATTTTCTTAATAAATCATTAATATATTTAGACTGATTTATGAAAATGCCATCGGAAAGTTGTTTGACTTGTAAGCCGAGGAAGAAATTCATTTCTCCCATCATGCTCATTTCAAAGTTGCTCGCCATTAGTTTTGAAAACTCTAGACTATACTGTGGGTTCGTAGAGCCAAAAATAATATCGTCTCCCATCATGCTCATACCAAGCCCGTGGAGCCTGTTTGAGTCCGTAGAGGGCCTTATCAAGTATGTAGACATCGTTTGGTCTTTTGGGATCAACAAATTCTTCTGGTTGAGATACATAGACTTCCTCCTTAAGGATTCCATTTAGGAATGCCGTTTTCACATCCATCTGATATACCTTGAAGTCCCTATAAGCAGCGTACGCGAGAAATACTCGGATGGCTTCAATACGGGCAATAGGAGCGAAGGTTTCATCATAGTCAATACCCTTCTGCTGGTTGTATCCCTTTTCTACCAGTCTGGCTTTGTTTTGAATCACCACACCATCAGAATCTTTCTTGTTCTTGAAGACTCACTTGGTGCCAACAATTGTCTTGTGGCTGGGTCGGGGCACCAGTCTCCAAACCTTTAAACGCGTGAACTGATCTAACTCCTCTTGCATAGCAAGAACCCAGTCTGTGTCTTACAGGGCATCAGCAGTTCGTGATGGTTCTATCAAACTAAGAAAGCTGGAGAACTGACACTCATTTGCTGTGGCAGATCTGGTCTGAACGCCGGCATCTTTGTCTTCGATAATTTGCGTTTCAGGATGTGCAGCAGTCCACTTGGTGATATGGGAAATGGGGTTATCAGCTATTCCATCACTGGCATTCTAAGGGAAGAATTCTTCCAATTGTTGTTGAATAGATGTTTCACCCTCAGGAGTAGATGACTCTGGGATGTACGGAGGTGTAGTGTTCTCGTGGTCCTTAGTGTCAGCATCGTCTGCAGTGTCGATTGTTGAGTTGGATGCAGTGTACCATTCACCCAAAACGAAGAATGGGTAGGCAGATGAATTAACAGGTCTTGATGTAGATGCAATAGCTGTTTGCTATGTGAGTTCAAGGGATTCCAGATCGACATCTGTAGGCCTGTCTACAGGTACACAATTAGTTCCACAGTCGTCATCATATAAGAAATCAAATATATATTTTAAGTCTGAAGATTCATTTGCGTGTGATATATTTGTTTCTCGTCGATTAAGTCCCGGTCCTGAACTGATGTGTTCAGAAACGATTGCAGGCGACTCATGAGATAAAGATGTGGTGGATAAAGTATTATCAAAAGTCACGTTAATACTTTCAATCACATCATTTGTTCGTTTGTTTAACACGCGAAACGCTTTAGACTCAGAAGAGTAACCTAGGAAATTCCCTCATCTGCTTTGGGGTCGAATTTTCCCAGATTAGCCTTTTCATTAAGGTCAAAGCACCTATTACCAAATACATGAAAGTATTTAATATTGGGCACTCTGCCATTTGCCAGTTCATAGGGAGTTTTGTTAAAGTGACGGTGTAAAATTGTTCGGTTTTGAGTGTAGCATGCTGTGTTGACCGCTTCTGCCCAATAGGAAGGCGGTAAATCAACATAGGATAATATGAGTCAAGAAATGAATCTAAGACTTTGTTCTTGAATTCAGTGGCATTGTCGGTTCGTATGGTACCAACTATTCCTTGCGATTGATTCTGCACCTGTTTGAGGAACGAGATGATTGTAGATGGAGCTTCATCCTTCGTTCTCAAAAACTTGACCCACGTGTATGTCGAATAGTCATCAACTATCACGAGAATGTACTTCTTCCCATTCCTAGACTGAACTCTCATCGGCCCACATAAGTCCATGTGCTACAATTGGAGAGGTGCTTTTGTGCTAGACACCTGTTTGATTTAGTGTGATGCCTTTTCATTTTACCCCTCTCACAATGTTCACATAGGTGTTCATTTTCAAACTTTAGCTTAGGCAATCCGCGAAAAAAGTCACCGTTGACCAGTTTGTTGATATTTTTAAAATTTAGGTGAGATAGTTTGCGATGCCACATCCATGTAAGTTCCGATGAGGCCTTGGATAGAAGACATACTGACTGTTTTCCTTTTATGTCTGCTAGATCTATAGTGTACAGATTTGACCTTTTGGACCCAGTCAGTACCACATCACCGTTCTAAGTCTTAACTGAGCAAGTTTTGGCCTTGAAGTTAACTTCTAACCCTTTGTCACAAAATTGCCCAATACTGAAAAGATTGTGTCCCAATCGCTCCACATATGATACCTTGCTTATTTTTATATTTTCTTTTATAATGTCTCTGGTTCCCTTTATTAGTGCCACATGGTCATTCCCAAAGCAATCATTTCCCGAGTATTTTGGGACATACTTCGTGAGGAGACCCTTTTCACCCGTCATATGTTTCGAACAACCGGAGTCCAGGTACCACCGGCTAGATATCTGCACATGGAAGACAAAAATTGTTGAGGTACCCATTGTGTAGTGGGTCCTTGGCTGTTAGCAAAAGCAACAGTATTACATGTTGTGTCAATTAATGAATTCGTTGCGTGTGTGTTGGGAATACAAACTTGTGAGATTGTTTGTGGTTGGGATGGTGATGGTGTTGGATTTCTTTGGATATGGTGGGGGAGTGAGTTGCTTTTGATGTGATGATGGGTTGTTCAATTACCACGTGATTACAACCGTTTGGTAGTGAGACATCATCGTCGATGTATTCTCTTTGTTTCGTTCGACTTCTTGTATCGGTTGTAGCTGTTTTTGCTTTGGTGGGTTTATGTTGAACTATTGGTTGTTTATGCTATGTTACTTGAGTGTTCTTACTCATTAGATTTGTGTAATGTGGTTTGATTTCAACAGCATTTTTATTGGCGTGATTCCAATTGTTGTAGTATCTGCGATTTGGAGTCCATGAAGTGTGTCAATTGGTGGGATTTGATCTGGAATTATGCTTAGAGGGTACACTTTCATTACTCATTTGGAATCTTGCTCTCGTGGAGCGTTTCTTTCGCCAATAGGTAATTTTACTACCTTTTCTATTTATGAAGAAATCTTGTTCATGAGTTGATTCAAAAGATTTGTAATTTGAATTTGGTTTAATGCCACAATTCTTTCGGTCATCATCATACACACAGTGATAAGTACAATGACCATCAACACAACCATCACTCATGCAGAACATTTCAATTTGAAAATAATTAATTGGAGTTCGAATAGGTATTCAAAATAGACGAGTCATTACAAAGTAATAGAGTTGTTTGTTTATTGAAGTTGGCAGGGTAAATCAAATGCTCTTCATCTTTTCTTTCTCCATCCTTCTCTTGAGACTTCTTCCTCCATCCAAAAGTTTGCTTTTTCTTGCTCTTTACATTGGCACCTAGATGGACACTTGGGTTAGAAGTAGATATTGTCAATTGATCATTTTTAGAGCAAGAGTGAATTGTTTGTTTCTTGATTTGTTTTGTTTTGGATTTAGCTGATCTTGAGGTACTTGTCTTATGTGATAACCGTGCATCAATTACTTTGGCTTTTCCCTTTAAGTTGGTGGACTCAATTGTTTGCATTTTGAAAAAGTCGTTCTCAAGTAAGTTGAGTTTTTCGTGAAGGGTGAACAATGACTTTTCCGATTTTCTGCATTTTTCACAATCTGTACCAGAATTTATTAAAGGCACATCACTTGCATATATGACGGATTCTGAATTTGTAAATGAAAAACGTTCACCTTCTTGCACGTGTGGAATCGGGGTATCAGACGAGCTTGGAGCAACGGAATTTTGTGACTGGTCATTTTCAGTTGCAAGGTGGTCTATCATGTTATGAAGAATTGCTTTCTCAAAGTCAAAAATGATGGATCTATGGACAAGTTCAAGTTCAACTAATTCAAGGTGTCGCTGTAGATCCAATGAGTGATATAGACGCGAGGCTCGGATGGGGAGTCTGTGATTGATGGCAAGGACTCCATTCCTGATTGAGAGTAACTTCGGAAGTAGTCATATGAGAATGTGGGTTTGAATACTTTGGTTATGTATGACTGATTTAGGCTTTCGTAGTCATAAGAGGTTGAAGCTTTCTTTGTGATGCGTCTCTTGTGTTCCTCCTCGGTGATTTCGTCGACTTGTCCAACGAATACCATTTTCTCTGTCAACCCTAGATTCATGCTTTCGAAATTGTATAGTTGTTTAGCATTTATCTTATCACTTATGTGTGGATTAACGTAGCCTAAACCTTCGTATGTCCATTTTGAAAATTTAACATCCTTAGGTTTGTTTAGAAAAATGGTTTGTGCCGTTTGATCTCTTTTAAATAACAAATCTTCAAGATCTTTTATTTTTTAGTATAGTTGACATCGTTCCTTTTGTAAAAATTTGAAATCTTCTTCTAGTTGTGAATGATTACCTCATTTTCACTTTTTAAGGTGTTCAGTTCATTTTCATTTGCGGTTAATTCCAATTGAAGATTGTCTAAATTAGATGTTGATTGATTTTTGATTCTATGTTCCAACTTAGTGATTTTTTGGTTTTGTCTTTTGATGTGTTCAACTAATGTTTGTGCATACTCAATGTTTACCTTTCCAAAAACACCTGAATCATCATTCTGCGTTTCTTCAACCTCATCTCACCATCAGCTTGAGCCATCAAGCAGAAGTGTGCTTGATCAGATCCATCGTCATCTGAATCATCCGTATCTGTCAGGAATTGATCTTCTTCAGTATTGTTCTTCCACTCTCTTTCTTCTTGGTCAACCGCAGTTTGTTTCTATAGTATTCGGCATCTTTAGTCTTTGGTTTCCTGCAATCTTTGATAAAGTGCCCCGTTCTACCATAGTTGTAACATTTCTTTTCATCGTCCTGAGGCTCTACTGGTTTGTCAATCTTTCTCTTCTCTTCAGATACATTTCACTCACTTTTCCTTGGCCCTGATGTGTATCGCTGTCTGTTGTTGGTCTTTCCATACTTGTTTTGGAAAGCTCTTGTAATCAGTGACATGGCTTTCAGCACAACATCCTTCTCTGAGATCTCTAGCTCTCCTTCTGATGAGTCGGAGTCTATCACAACTTGCTTACCCCTGCTCCCCCTTCACGGCTCTCGCGGTCTTCGTTCAGCCACTAGTGCAACCGGATTAGATGGTTGCTTCATTGTAAGTGTAGTGAGGACCTCATCTTGAAACTGGTTCAAGTCCTTATAGATTGAGTGGTGAGACACCGCTTTGAGATTCCGATTAACATGTTTATACAAACGAATATGTGCACTCCATTCTCGACCAAGAGCATTGATCCAGTTGACATTGATATCGAGATTGGATCTCGTCACCCCGTGGTTTCTCATTTCATTTAACAGTCTGCAGAAACGACTGCATGTATCCTGTAGCATCTCTCCTTCCCTGGCTTTGAATTCTCTAAAAGTGTTAACTAGCTGAGTTTCTCTGATGATCGATCCCTATTTAGTACCCTGCATTTGCTGTTTTACTTCGTCCCAAATTTCTTTGGTAGAAGTCAAGCTGTCTATTTTGGAATAGATTTCCGCACATAATCCTTGTTTCAAGTAATATTTTGCGCCTTTGTCGGCACGTGCACGGTCTCTTTCCTCAGCACTTAGTTCTGATGGAAGTTTGCGTCTCCTCTCAGCGGCTATTGGTGGATTGTTATCGGCACGTGCACGGTCTCTTTCATCATATCGCCATATTTCTCATTGCTGGAACTCATCTTTTCTTGGACCTTTCTCCCTGAAGTAAATTGGTTAGTTTGTTTGTGAGAAGAACTTTGAAAGTCGGATGAAGTGTTTGAAGGTCGAATGAAGTTATCTGACTGTCGGATTGTTTGACTATCGGATTGTGCTTATGCAACTATCGGATTTTGATGCGACTATCGGATGATTCGAAGGTCGGATGAACTTTTCGAGTCTCGGATGATCCGAAAGTCGGATGAACTTTCTAGTGTCGGATGACTTTTCAAAGTCGGATGAGTGAAGTGTCGTATGAGGCAATAGTCGGATAGATCTTGAGTCAACTGTCTGATGAACTTTGAGCCAACAGTCGGATGACCTTTAAAATTAAAAGTCGGATGAACTTTGAGTCAAGAATCGGATGACTCTTTTGGTTAAAAGTCGGATGAACTAAAAGTCGTGTAACATCCTGAAAACGGGCCTAAACGTGTGCGAATATGGTACGTCAATTATTTAACTTAATTAAATAATATATATATATATATTAGAAAATAATATAAAATATGAAAAATAATAATTAAATGGGTTATTAAAAAAATAGATAAAGATTATAACATATCGAACGGTTTCAAACGAGGATTCCAAAAATATCCTCGTTAGTTGAAACGGTTAAAGGAGATATGAGTTGTAAGTTGAAAAGGGGAACAAAATACCCACTTGTGGATAATATTTACCCACAAGTCGGCTTTGATACACATACATTTCCACACCTACGTGTAACACACAGACACCCTCATTTGTTTCTCTGTTCTTGCAAATTGAAGGAGAACTCAAAGGAGAAATCAAGATTAATCATTCAAGTTCAAGTTCCAGCCACAATTTCAAGTTGTAATGTGTCCAAGAACATCATCTTCTTCATCTCTAACCTTGTAAGCTCCATATCCATGGCTTTTCCTTCTATTCTTGATTTTGGGTTTTTGTAAGAAAACTCACTAAGCTTTGTTCCAGCAGTAAATTAAGGATTAGAATCACTCCAAGATCAGTTCCTAAACATCCTTTGATCATTGTAAGTGCCAATTCATCCTTATTCTTGATTATGCCTTTCATGTTCTTGAAATTCTAGGTTTTGATGGGTTATTGTGATTTTGCAATCAAGAACTAAAATTTATGATTGAAATAGGTTCTAATATAATTTATAAGTGCATAGGAATCAATTCCAAGAATTAAAGTAGTGTTCTTGATGAGTTTTGAATTTTGGCTCAAATGGGTCAAAATTGGTCAAATACGGGTCAAACTGATTTTGACCTTCAAGAACTGAAATATAGTGTTCTAATTGATCCTATAACTTGTTAGGATTGATTTGAACTCAATTGGTGCATTAGAAGTGGTGTTTATGCACAAATCCAATATTTAGCCTAAATGGGTCAAAATGGGCTAAATCTGTTTTTACACATCAAGAATTGATTTTTAAGGTTCTAATAGGTTCATATGACTTGTATGAATTGATTAGAACATTGGTTTTGAATTCAAATGGTAGTTTTGCTTGAATTGGCTAAAATAGTGGAGAAGAGGCCATAAATAGGTAAGAAATTGGAAAATGATACCAAACAATGAGTTTAAAGGTTTTGGTCAGTTGCAACACCTTCAATACATCATATTAGGTGTATATGGTGTGTTGCAAGTGTTGGAATTGGTCTACACCAAGTTTTGGCCATTATGCGCACGTCTTTGTCCATTTAATTGTGATTTTCGTATGAATTAATTGGATAGGAGTTTTTTATGTTAGAAAGCTTCCACAAGTGTCAAATGGTCTTATGAAACATTAGAATTTTACTAAAATTGATTTGGAGTTGATATGGGCAAAAATGACCTTGCTGTGCACAAAACAGCAAGTTGTTTGTGCACAGCACAGGCCTCGCGGCGCGACGAGAGGGGTGTCGCGGCGCGACCCCCTGCACACAGCCTATTGTGATGTTTGGTGATATGTATTCATGTGTTGTTGCTTGGACTACTATAGTTAGTTAATAAATGGTTAAATAACATCATTAGGGTATTATTTCAAGTATCCTAGACGTTCCTCGCGTGTTCAAGTGATTAATGCGTAGATATTGGTATTATAGGTCGAGTTGACAATCCGTAAGTGCCAAAGCAAGGTCTTTGCTTATTCTAGCCTATCAGGTGAGTGTCGAATGACATAACAATTAATATACTTATAACATATATTAACAATGTTTATAGAATTGTTTACCATGAATTGTGCACGCACTTGTATAAGTGTAGGATTGCATGATGACACTAGAATCTACCATGTTGAAACAATGTAGTATGCACTAGATTAGGTGTATGCTATGATGATAATTGAATATATGCACGCATTTCTTGATGATTCGATTGAATCAGATTATTTGTTTGTGATCGGTACGGATCTATTGGGCAAGGTTTGCCCCGGACCAAGCTGTCCTATCTATTGGGCAAGGTTTGCCCTGGACAAGGTTTGTCCCCTGTTGGTTTAGCTCAGGGCTTTACTCAGAAGAATGGGTTGATTCTGAAACGCAACGGTGGACGCTTTATAGCTCCCCCACTGGCGCGGTTAATGTGTTTGGTACCCAAGTTTGGTGCATTGAGCCGGGTTAGCTCCCTTCAAGTTATGCTACCTCCTGACTACGCCAGCTCATCGCGAGATGCTAGGATAGAACTATCTGAGCATGATTAATGATATGTGATGTACTTATATTGATTGCATGCTATTTGGTACTCACTAGCTATTATAGCTAACAGATGCTACACTCCACATTTGTAGGTGATCCTCAGTGAGCTCGGGAGCCTTCGGATAGTTTATATGCTTTGGGAGGAACACTACAATTATGTTTTAAACTCTGTTGAATTATGTTTATGTTTGTTTAAGATAATGGTCAGCCGGTTATGTATCTGTAACACCAATTGAATTATGTTTAGTTTGCCACGTGTTTTTACTTCTACTGTATTTTTAAGTTATAAAATAGGTTTGATTGTTCTATTTACAGTCAAACCCACGCAGTTTGAAATCTTAAATTGTATTTTAAAAAGAAAAATTTGGTTCTCAAAAACACGGTCTTACAAGCTAGTATTAGAGCCTAAGTTTGAGTGAATTGGGTATTTGAATGAGTACTCAGTCTCAAATTCAGGCTCAACCATTATTTAAAGTGTTCCTCGGGAGGTATTGGGATGTGAGAGAGATTGATATGATACACGTGACTAACACTGTTGTTGATTATTTGCCTTTTTGATTAACATGAATAATCAAGTATGGAAAAGTATACCAAGTATATCTGACTTTAATGATCTAACATAATTTAGAGACTGACAATGTCGGGAAGCGATGACAGAGAGGTTTATATTCATGACTTAGAGGCTCGTCTTAAAGCCTCTGAGGAACGAGTTCCTGAGAAGAAAATGGCCATGGGACTGAAGGCCTTTATGATGTGTTTACTACCTACCTTCAATGATAATATGGATATGGTTGTCATGGAGCGGTGGATCTGTGATACAGAATTGGCATTTGAGACTTGTGAAGCTGAGGAGTCTAAGAAGGTAGCTTATGCAAGAAAGATGCTGCGGGGTCGCGCGGTTTCCTGGTATGATACCGTGATGGCTTCTACACCGGCTGCCGTCCTTTATTCTATGACGTTGACGGATTTTCTGAGGATCTTAAGGGTTAAATACTGTTCAGCCCAAGCAGTAGAAACGGTGGATAACGAGTTCAGAGCCTTGTCTAAAGGCAACCGAACAGTTGAGGAGCTCATCACCGGGTATACCAAGTTGATCCGTTTCGTGCAGGGTTCTTTTCCTGATGAGGAGGCAAAGATTAATTGCTTTGCACTCGCTATGCCACCTGAGTATCGATCATCTATCCGGTTTGCCACCACTTTGGATAAAGCGTTTGATTTTGCACGCTGGCATGAGAGTGATCACGCATCATAGGCTGGGAGAACTTCCAAAAGGAAGTTTGAACAGTGTTCGGGCTCGAAAGGTACAGGTGGAGGGTCATGGCATAGGCAGCCACAGCAACACCAGCAGCAACAAAAAGGTTCAAGGTACAGTCATTCTGATGATTTATGGTGTGCACAGTGTCGATCTTGACATACATGGCATTGTACTAAGGATACTGTAAGGTGTCCTAACTGTGGGCAGAAGGGGCATACAGCGGATAGCTGTAAGTATAAAGATAATGTGTGCTATAAATGCCTCAAGCCGGGACATCAATCGGTTGACTGCAAATCGGGTCCTAACACTGGATCAGGAGGAGCTGGTGGATCTTCCTCGGGTCGGGGGAAGAATGTTGCCCCACGTGCACCAGGAAGGGCATTCCAAATGACTGCCGAAGAGGCTAAGACAGCAGGTGATGTGATCACTGGCACCTTTCTCATTAATAATTCTCCCGCCTATGTTTTATTTGATTCAGGAGCAACATATTCTTTCATCTCTACATTCTTATGTGCTAAACTGCAACTGCCTATCTGTACACTGACTGATCCATTAGGCGTTGAAGTTGCTAGTGGTAGGATAATCTCTGTTGTTCATAGAGTTGCTATCACATTGATTGATATGGATGGGACTAGTTTCCTTGTTTCTTTCTGGTTATGCCGATTGCTGGGTTTGAGGTATTAATCAGGATGGATTGGCTCAGCAATCAAAATGCTAAGATTATTTGCTCTAAAAAGATTATTAAAATTCCTTTCTCTAACGAGTCATATGCTGTGGCTCGTGGTGACGGAAGAACTTCAGAAACTCCATTGATTTCTCTGACGAAAGCTCGCAAGTTTGTAGCCAAGGGATGTGAGTCCTATTTGGCTTATGTTATTGATACACACATGGAGAAGAAAGCTGTAAATGACATTCGAGTAGTTTCTGAATACCCTGGTGTTTTCCCTGATGAATTACCGGGTTTGCCACCGGTAAGAGATGTAGAATATCAGATAGATCTTGTACCAGGTGCTACCTCTGTAGCAAGATCTCCTTATCGCCTTACACCATCTGAGGTTTGTGAAATGATGGCTCAGATAGAGGAACTTCTTGATAGGGGTTTCATTCGTCGCAGCTCTTCCCCTTGGGGAGCTCCCATCTTGTTTGTTAAAAAGAAATACGGGACGATGTGGATGTGCATTGACTACAGGAGCTGAATAAGCGAACTGTAAAGAACAAGTACCCTCTTCCTTGTATTGATGATCTGTTTGATCAACTTCAGGGTGCTACTTGCTTTTCAAAGATAGATCTTCGTTCTGGTTATCATCAAGTCCGTGTACGCGATGAAGATATTCCAAAGACGGCTTTCAGGATGAGATATGGGCATTATGAGTTTCTTGTGATGCCTTTCGGATTGACAAATGCTCCAGCAATATTTATGGATCTTATGAATCGGGTTTGTCGTGCCTTTCTTGACAAATTTTTCATTGTATTCATCGATGACATTCTTATTTATTCCAGATCTGAAGCAGAACACGAGGCACATCTTCACATAGTTCTTGACACTCTGATGCGAGAACAATTATATGCTAAATTCTCTAAATGCGAGTTCTGGCTCAAAAAGATACACTTCCTTGGGAATGTGATAAGCAAGGATGGTGTAATGGTTGATCCAGGCAAAGTTGTGGCGGTGATGAATTGGGGAATTCCCAAAACCCCATCTGATATTCGTAGCTTCTTAGGACTTGCCAGTTACTATCGGCGGTTCATCCAGAATTTCTCTAAGATTGCAGGTCCTTTGACGAAGCTTACACGAAAGGATGTTCCCTATTCGTGGTCTGATGAACAAGATAATGCCTTCCAGACATTGAAGCAACTCTTATGTCAAGCTCCAATTCTGACTCTGCCAAATGGGTCAGAAGATTTTATTGTTTATTGTGATGCTTCTTACGCAGGTTTGGGAAGTGTCCTTATGTAGAAGGACAAAGTGATAGCTTATGCTTCCCGCCAACTGAAGCCACATGAGAAGAGCTATCTGACTCATGATTTAGAGTTGGCAGCTGTTGTCTTTGCTCTAAAACTATGGCGCCACTACTTGTATGGCACCAAATGTGTGGTATTCACTGATCATAAGAGCCTCCAGTATGTTTCTACACAGAAGGCGCTCAATATGAGGCAACGCAGGTGGATCGAGTTGATTAATGACTATGACTATGAAATCAAATACCACCTGGGCAAGGCTAATGTGGTGGCTGATGCATTAAGCCGAAAGAGCTCTATTGATAGCATCAAATTCATGAAAATCACCATTGTCTCTGATCTTATTAATTGACTGAAGGAGGCTCAGCAAGAAACCTTATTTGAAGCTAATCTAAAGGCAGAAGTTATGGCTAAATTGAAGGAGCAGCTACAAGATGACGGCAGGGGATTGAAGACATACAGGTCCCGAATCTGGGTACCTAGCATCGGAGGGAACCGGGATCTAATTTTGAAGGAGGTGCACAGTTCTCGTCTATCTGTTCATCCTGGGTGCACAAAAATGTACAATGATCTTAAGGAACTATACTGGTGGCCTACATTGAAACGTGACATTGCCTCCTATGTGGAGAAATGTCAGATCTGTGCACAGGTGAAGACCTAGCACCAAAGACCCTATGGTAATTTGCAACAATTACCAAATCCTGAATGGAAATGGGACAACATCACTATGGATTTTGTTACTAAATTGCCCTGGACTTCAAAACGGCATGACATGGTCTGGGTGATTGTTGATAGACTCACCAAGAGTGCACACTTCCTAGCAGTGAATGAATCTTCTTCTATGCCTCGTTTTGCTCAGCTATACAACAACGAGATAGTGGCCCGACACGGTGTTCCATTATCTATTGTCTCTGATAGGGATACACGATTTGTCTCACACTTCTGGAGCAGTCTTCAAAGGGAGCTCGGTACTCATGTTCATTTGAGTACCGCATACCATCCACAGACAGATGGAAAGTCTGAAAGGACTATCCAAACTCTTGAAGACATGCTACACGCATGTGTACTTGAATACGATGGCTCGTGGGATTCTCATTTGCCTTTGATTAAGTTTGCATATAATAGCTCATATCATTCTAATATTGGTATGCCACCGTACGAGATGCCTTATGGTAGGCGTTGTCGCACACCTACCTGTTGGCTTGAACCAGGGGAGAAACAGTATGTTGGACCTGATCTGGTCCAGATTACTGCTGATAAAGTCAAGTTTGCACGGGAGAAACTTAAAGCAGCCAGGGATAGGCAAAAGATGTATACAGATCCGAAACATAGGTCGGTTACCTTTGAAATAGGTGATCGGGTATTCTTGAAGGTTTCTCCATGGAAGGGTGTTATGAGGTTTGGCAAGAAGGGCAAGTTGAGCACGTGATACATTGGTCCTTTTAGAATCATTTAGAAAGTCAACGAGTAGACGGTATCTTTGGAACTACCTCCAGAGTTATCAGGTATTCATAATACCTTTAATGTTTGCTATCTTCGCAAGTGAAAGGTAGATGAAGACCAGATTCTACCTCTGCAAGACCTGAAAGTGGATTCTTCTGCACGACTCGTAGAAGAACCAATTGAAATCTTGAACACAAAGACTAAGCGGCTGAGGAAGAAGACAATTTAGCTAGTCTTGGTCAAATGGAAGCACAACCTTAGGTCAAACCTGACGTGGGAGACCGAGGAGGATATAAGGGCCCGCTATCCCCATCTGTTCACTTAATATGATGTCTTTCATCATCTCGCCATATTTCTCGCTGTGTTCTATAAAGTCTATAAACCGTCCTTTCCATACGTTATATTCATTTCTAAAGAGTACTGGAGGGTTAGTGTCTGTGCCGATGACAAGAATCTCATTGCTGGAACTCATCTTTTCTTGGATCTTTCTCCCTGAAGTAAATTGGTTAGTTTGTTTGTGAGAAGAACTTTGAAAGTCGGATGAAGTGTTTGAAGGTCGAATGAAGTGATCCGACTGTCGGATTGTTTGACTATCGGATTGTGCTTATGCAACTATCGGATTTTGATGCGACTATCGGATGATTCGAAGGTCGGATGAACTTTTCGAGTCTCGGATGATCCGAAAGTCGGATGAACTTTCTAGTGTCGGATGACTTTTCAAAGTCGGATGAGTGAAGTGTCGTATGAGGCAATAGTCGGATGGATCTTGAGTCAACTGTCTGATGAACTTTGAGCCAACAGTCGGATGACCTTTAAAATTAAAATTCGGATGAACTTTGAGTCAAGAGTCGGATGATTCTTTTGGTTAAAAGTCGGATGAACTAAAAGTCGTGTAACATCCTGAAAACGGGCCAAAACGTGTGCGAATATGGTACGTCAATTATTTAATTTAATTAAATAATATATATATATACATATATATATATATACATATATATATATACATATATATATTTTAGAAAATGATATAAAATATGAAAAATAATAATTAAATGGGTTATTAAAAAAAAGATAAAGATTATAAAATATCAAACGGTTTCAAACAAGGATTCCAAAAATATCCTCGTTAGTTGAAATGGTTAAACCAGAGATGAGTTGTAAGTTGAAAAGAGGAGCAAAATACCCACTTGTGGATAATATTTACCACAAGTCGTGTAACACACACTCTCATTTGTTTCTCTGTTCTTGCAAATTGACGGAGAACTCAAAGGAGAAATCAAGATTAATCATTCAAGTTCAAGTTCCAACCACAAATTCAAGTTCTAATCTGTCCAAGAACACCATCTTCTTCATCTCTAACCTTGTAAGCTCCATATCCATGGCTTTTCCTTCTATTCTTGATTTTGGGTTTTTGTAAGAAAACTCACTAAGCTTTGTTCCAGCAGTGAATTAAGGCTTAGAATCACTCCAAGATTAGTTCCTAAACATCCTTTGATCATTGTAAGCGCCAATTCATCCTTTTTCTTGATTATGCCTTTTATGTTCTTGAAATTCTAGGTTTTGATGGGTTATTGTGATTTTGCAATCAAGAACTGAAATTTATGATTGAAATAGGTTCTAATATCATTTATAAGTGCATAGGAATCAATTCCATGAATTAAAGTAGTGTTCTTGATGAGTTTTGAATTTTGGCTCAAATGGGTCAAAATTGGTCAAATACGGGTCAAACTGATTTTGACCTTTAAGAACTGAAATTTAGTGTTCTAATTGATCCTATAACTTGTTAGGATTGATTAGAACTCAATTGGTGCATTAGAAGTGGTGTTTATGCACAAATCCAATATTTAGCCTAAATGGGTCAAAATGGGCTAAATCTGTTTTTACACATCAAGAACTGATTTTTAAGGTTCTAATAGGTTCATATGACTTGTATGAATTGATTAGAACATTGGTTTTGAATTGAAATGGTAGTTTTGCTTGAATTGGGTAAAATAGTGGAAAATAGGCCATAAATAGGCAAGAAATTGGAAAAATGATACCAAACAATAAGTTTTCAAGATAAGTAGAGAAGTGTATCAACCAGCAGATACCAATTAGGTAAAAGCAGTGCTAGGGGGAGATTACAGTGTTGCTGCTGACGAGATTGACAAAGATAGAGTCAGTCGTGAAGATAAAAATGTGAAATCTGATGATATTCTTCCAGAAACATTTTTAAGAAACAATGATGGTAAGCAGGTCAAAACTAATAAGTTTGTAAGACCAACCCAAAGCCCCCAGGTTATTAATGCAAACCATCAAGCTGAGTGCTCTAACTCCAAAAGAAATTGTAAGTCAGTTTTCAAAAGATTGGATTACAATCCTGTTAGAACTACTGTCTTTGATAGGATAACTCATACCAACTCAAAAAGACATAATTCTCAAGTCAGTTCTGAGAGGATTTCTAAGAACAGAAAAATGTCTGTAAGTCAGACTTCAGCAAATAAGGATAATCATAAATCTGACAAAGGTAAGTCCAAATTCAGAAAAAGTCATATAGACAAACTGTCTAAGAAGATTGAAAAGTTATCCACATCTTATGACCCTAAAACTAAATCCAAATTTAATGTTGGAAAACTTAAAGAAATCACCCAAACACCTATTTTTAGAAGAAAATGTTATAAGTGTGGTGACAGAGGTCATGAAGCCAAGGATTGTGTAAGTTCCAATCTGAGGCCTGAGAAAATAGAGGACTCAGAACCTGCTCAAGCTGATCAGTCAGCCTCTAAGGGATTAGCTAAGTGCTCATCCTCAGAACCCCCAAAACAATGGGTTCCTAAAAGAAACTAATATATTTAGTTAATCATGTGCAGGGCTCCTACAAGTGATACTTAGACAATGGATGCTCAAGGCACATGACAGGAAGCAAAGGGATTCTAAGTGAATTCCAAAACATTGAAGGACCCAAGGTGACATTTGGGGATAATTCTCAAGGAAGGACTAAAGGCTATGAAAAGATAACAGCTGGAACAGTCACTTTCTAAAAGGTCACATATGTTGAAGGCCTTGAACACAATCTGATAAGTATTAGTCAATTGTGTGATGAGAATTATGATGTCACCTTTAGAAATCATGCAGGGACAATTTATGATAAGAAGGGAAAGCCAATATTAATTGCAAAAAGAGAGACAAATATCTATTTGATAGATCTCAGCTCAGCAGATCCTTCAACAGAAACCTGCCTGTACTCTGACTCAACTCCCAAGCTGAGTTGATTGTGGCACAAGAGACTGTCACACCTAAATTTCAAATATATTAATAAATTGTCTAGCAAAGAGTTAGTCTCTTGTCTGCCAAAGATCACATTTGCGAAAGACAAACTTTGCTCAGCTTGTGAGATGGGAAAACATCATAAAGGATCCTTCAAGTCCAAACAAAGTTTTTCGATTACAGAACCATTGCATATGTTGCATTTGGATCTATTTGGACCCATAATCACCCCAAGCCTAAGTGGTAAAAAGTATACCCTAGTGATTGTTGATTAGTTCACAAGATTCACTTGGGTGATCTTCTTAAAAGCCAAAAGTGAGACTGCCAATGAGTTAATCAGCTTCATAAAACAAGAAGAGTTAAAGAAAGGTAAGTCCATCAAGCAGCTCAAGAGTGATCATGGGACTGAGTTTAGAAACTCAACCCTGGAAGGCTTTTGTGAAGAAAAGGGAATTATCTAAAATTTCTCATCTATAAGAACTCCACAACAAAATGGAGTTACTGAAAGGAGAAATAGAACCTTAATTGAAGCTGCCAGAACCATGTTATGTGAAGCAAAGCTCAAGCTGAGCTTCTGGGCAGAAGCTGTAAGTACAACCTGGTATACCCAGAACAGATCTATAATTGTTAAAAGACATGGTAAAACATCTTATGAGATGTATCATGGCAGAAAACCTAACATTGGATATTTTCATATCTTTGGTTCAACATGCTTTGTGCTAAACCAAAGAGATCAGCTCCATAAGTTGGAACCTAAAGCTGATCAAGATTTATTTGTTGGATATTCTTCAATTTCTAAATCCTACAGAATTTACAATCTTAAAAGAAAGGTATTGATGAATCTGACAAAGCTCAAGCTGACCCGGTTAGTCTGACAAAGCTCAAGCTGACCTGGTTAGTCTGAGTGAGCTTGAAAGGAGCAAGGAAGATCGCACATCAAATCCCATGTATGTTATGGATGATGAAGATGATGAAGATGATGGCAAATCTAATAAAACAGTGTTACCTGTAGAAGCCATCAACATTGAAGATAATCACACAGATGAGGTCTGTGAATCTGATCATCAGCCTAAGAATCTAGGTGAATCTTCAGTTACAAATCAAATTGAGAATCTGAGTGATTTCTCAATCCCACCTCAGACTGAAGAACTCAGTCCTAATCAGCCTGAAAAACACTACTTAGATTCAGACTCAGAACCACAGTCTCCAACTACAACCTTCAAAGTACTAAAAGACCATCCTCTTGATGATATTATTGGTAACATTGAAGATGGTGTGTTAACTAGATCTAAGGCTACTGCAAACCATGTTTCCTACTCTAGTTTTCTATATCAAATGGAACCAAAGAAGACTGAAGATGCACTAAAGGATGAAGATTGGATTGAAGCCATGCAAGAGGAGCTGACAGAATTTCAAAGAAATAAGATCTGGACCCTTGTCCCTGCTCCTAAAGGAAAAACAGTTATAGGCACTAAGTGGGTCTATAGAAATAAAATGGAAAAGGATGGGGTAGTGATCAGAAATAAGGCAAGGCTAGTAGCTCAGGGGTATCGACAAGAATAAGGTATTGATTATAATGAGACCTTTACCCCTGTTGCAAGGATTGAAGCTATAAGACTGTTCCTAGCCTATGTAGCCTTCAAGAACATTAAAGTGTATCAAATGGATGTTAAAAGTGCAATCCTGAATGGATCACTACAGGAAGAGGTCTATGTGAAACAACCCCCGGGTTTTGTTGATCCCAAACATCCAGATTATGTCTATAAGTTGGACAAGGCTCTTTATGGACTCAAGCAAGCACCAAGAGCCTGGTATTATACACTATCCACCTATCTGCTTTCAAAAGATTTTATTAGAGGAAGCATTGATAAAACCTTATCTATAAAAAAAGACAGAGGACATGTCATTCTTGTTCAAATCTATGTAGATGACATTATCTTTGGATCATCTAACCAAAGTCTATGTGATTGGTTCTCTGAGATAATGTCTAATCAATACTGAATGAGCATGATGGGTGAGATGACTTACTTTTTGGGACTTCAAATAAACAAGAAAGAAGATGGTATATTTATTAATTAGAGCAAGTATGTCTTTGATCTGATTAAGAAATATGGACAAGACTCAAGTCATCCTACAAAGTCACCAATGTTGCACAATGTCAAACTGAGTAAGGACATTGATGGGAAGTCTGTATGTCAGACTGCACATAGAGGAATGATAGGTTCATTACTCTATTTGACAGCAAGCAGACCTGATATAATATTTGCTACATGTGCCTGTGCAAGGTATCAGGCTGATCCAAAGGAATTACACTTGCAAGTTGTAAAAAGAATACTTAAATATCTGAAGGGAACACCTAGTTTAGGTTTGTGGTATCCCAAAGGATCAGGATTTGAGTTGATAGGGTACTCAGACTCAGACTTCGCAGGTTGTAGTCTAGACAGAAAGAGTACTACTGGCGGATGTCAACTGTTAGGTGGTAAGTTAGTCAGTTGGACAAGCAAGAAACAAAACTCAGTGGCAATCTCCACAGCTGAAGCTGAGTATATTGCAGCAGGGAGCTGTTGTGCTCAAATACTGTGGATGCAACATCAACTTAGCGACTTTGATTTGCATTATTCAAAGACTCTCATATTTTGTGACAACCGAACTGCTATTGCCATTACACATAATCCAGTTTTCCACTCAAGAACAAAACATATTGAAATAATACATCACTTCATCAGAGACATAGTTGAAAAGGGAAAGGTAGAGTTAGTCTTCATTGAAACAGAAGATCAGCTTGCAGATATCTTCACCAAACCAATTGAAGGCACAAGATTCACAACTTTACTTGAAACTTGGTATGCTCAACCCTTAAATTGGTATGTATCATTATTCTTTTGTCTCTGTTCAATATCAGCTAAGTGCTAATTTTGACTAAGTGTCAAATTCTGAGCTGATTTCACCTAGAGCTGAGTGCTCAGTCTAAGCTGAGTACTTAGTCTAAGCTGAGCAATCAGTTTCTAGTGTGGTCAGTCCTACATTTCCAGGTTAGTCCTCATATATGGTAAGTCCAAAATTATGGTAAGCTAGATTTTTTTAAAAGGTATTTCCTTTCTAAATAAACGTAAGTCGTTTATAAAATATTTAAGGTATGCTCTTAAAAGTAATTGCAGTAATCTTGGTAAAATCAGGATCAATGTTACAGTATTAGTTCGGCAATTTACATTAAATAGAGCCGTTGTAACAAATCATTTTTACTGTAACGGCTATATTTATTACCATTTAATAACGGTAACTTTCCTCTCACATTGAAAAGGTATAAATAGAAATATTCCTCACCGGATTTCGTCTTCACTTCCAAATCTTATACCCCCCTCTCTATTCTCTAAACCCTAATCTTGCTTTGTGCAGCATACATCGCTCGGTGCAAAACTCAAAAACTACTAAGTGCAATTTCACACGATTACGTTCAATACAAATGGAGGGATACGTTCTCAATCTGACTGATCAGATGATCCGCTGAGGTACCTTCAAGAACAATGTACTTCCGGTGTACAAACAAAACAATGTACTGGTGTGTGTCGACATTCCAAAATCAAAACAAGGTCACGGATATGAGGAGTAGGTCTCCTATATTCGCAAAGGACCCCTATCACATACCTTTCTTGATGGCCCTGCTGTTCTAGTACCTCAATTACTGACAAAATTCTGGTATACCTGTCGCTGTGAAGCTGATCACAGGGTTATTCGGGGAACTGTCCTAGGTGGACAACAGGGAATGGTGGTCCATTCTGTAACACCGGAAATTCACAAGCCATTTTTTTTAAAACGCACTGCAGAAGCTAATTAAACAACTTGATTACATATAAACATCATTGCAAACATACATTCATTTATTCCAAAGATAATAACAACATCATCAATTTGTTTTGGTGTTACAAAAATACTGGCTCGTCTCTTTTTCAAAATAAGTATCAGAATGTGGTCAACTCTTCCTTCTTCAAAACTAACACGAACCTGCAAAGCATCAACTGAGGGGAATTAGCACAAAGCTAAGTGAGTAGAGGCTAAAGCAACAAACGCAAACATTCACAATCAATCATCAATCAAGTAATCACATATCCAGAGAAGACCGGCGGTTCGGCGTAGAACCTACAACCAATGCCGGCCAAAGCAAAGGTTTACCGATAACTTTCCACTAGATTGGCATAGTAAACTCTCCTCTGAGCAACAAATGCAACAGAAAGGCTACTACTATTCAACCAACCAGTTAGACAAGCCCAGCCCAAGTCCACGTATAGCTGACTTCTCAACGCAACTCAAAATCATCCTAAGAGTGCGAATCGACCAAATATTCATGCAGCAGTTATCAACATTTTATTAACACAATCAGCAGTTCAATCAATCCAATCACAAACCACAATCATGCTTCACATCAATAACATTAACTGCAATCTTTACCATCCGTGTTCAACGTCCACTCACCTCAGTTTCAGTCTTGAACTCAGAAGTCTAATATCATTGAGTCTTAGGATTGCCTGTAAACACAGCAATAATCAAATCAGTTTCAATCTCATAAATATATCTTATCCATATTTTATAAATCATTCATTAAACAAACATCATGCAATAAACAAACATAACTTCAAAATACTAAGTATCGGATTTCTATAAAATTGTCGGATTTCAAGAATCCGCAACCCATGTCTCGAATTTACTAATATCGGATTTGAGAATCCGATGGATTCCATACTGTCGGATTTTCATTCAATCGGATTCTATCAACCATGTTCGGATTTCAAATACCCGGATTACATCAATCGGATTCCTAAATGAATCGGATTTGGGGTTTCGGTTTGCTACAATCGGATTCTTGGTTATACAAGTGTAGGATCTAGGATTCCAGTCTCGGATTCAAAAAATTGAATCAGATTCTAAAATTATAGGATTCTAACTTGTCGGTTTTAGATTTCCGGATTTCAATCATGCGGTTTTCCAGACAATCGGTTTCCAATACTCGGTTTTCTAATCAATCGTATTTTACCTTCTTTCTTACAAAAAACCGACAGTTCATATAATCATTAATCCATCATCTTCAAGACTTCATAACTCAAATCCAGGTTTCCATAATTTCAACTTATCATTCCAAAAACATGTTTTTAACATCATAAACACATATTTCATGCATCAAAGCACTATTATAGTATACAATTTCATATGAATACAAAACCGACCCAAAACACATGTTTCATTCAAATCCGATCCTATGGTTTCTTCATAAATTCATATTGGTTTTATCAGGATTCAAACTAGTAAACATATAATTATGATATAAAAACATCTAACCTTAATTTGAATTTAAACACCACAAACTAAAAATCCGATGGTTCCTTCTTCTTTTGTTCTTCGGTTTCTTCTTATGACAGAGAACAAAAACACACACACACACACACTTTTCTTGAATTGAGATAATGAGGATTCTTCCTACTAACCCCACGTATACAAAATAAAATAGGAGGTGGCATACCCACCTCTTCTCATCAACACGTGCACACACATATGCATGCATACATACATACATACGGTATCTTACATATATACAATACAATTTATTTTATGTAATTAACTTAATTAGCCAGTTATCATTTAATTAACCACATTATCATATTAAAACAATTAAGCACGTACCACAAAGCCGCTAATCTTCTAGCCCGGGTTTGAGGGTGTTACAAATCTCTCCCCCTTAAGAGGATTCCGTCCTCGAAATCCTTTCCTGCTCAAACAAACGGGGATATCTATCTCTCATTTCTGCTTCAGTCTCCCAAGTCAAATCAGAACCTAGACTGTGCTTCCACTTGACCAATACCATCGGTATCTGCTTCTTTCGAAGTTTGGTCACTTTTCGATCTAACAGTTCTACTGGATCCTCTATCAACCTCTTCTTAGAATCTACTTTTAACTCTTGTACTGGGAGAATCTGGTTTTCATCTTCTACCTTGCACTTTCTCAGATAACAGACGTTGAATGTATCATGTATTCTTGCACGTTCTGCTGGAAGATCTAGCGTAACAGTCTGATCATTTACAACTTGACGTATGCGGAAGGGACCAATGTAACGGGGAGCTAACTTCCCGCGCTTACCGAATCGAATTACACCCTTCCACGGTGAAACCTTCAAGTACACTAACTCTCCCACCTCAAACTTAACTGGGCGACGACGTGGATCTGCATACATTTTCTGCCTATCTTTGGCTGCTTTTACCTTATCTCTGGCAATAGCAACCTTATCAGCTGTCATCTATACTATCTCAGGTCCTGCAAACTGTTTCTCACCTGCCTCTAACCAACAAGTCAGAGTACGGCAACGACGACCGTATAGCATTTCGTACGGAGGCATCCCTATACTGGAGTGGTAAGAATTATTGTACGCAAACTCTATCAATGGCAGGTGTGAATCCCAAGATCCCCCATACTAAATTACACAAGCTCGCAACATATCTTCAAGTGTCTGTATGGTTCGTTCAGTCTGACCATCAGTCTGAGGATGATACGCAGTACTCATGTTAATTCTCGTCCCCAATTCCGTCTATAAACTCCTCCAGAACTTAGAAACGAATCTGGAGTCTCTGTCAGATACTATTGATAATGGCATACCATGCCTCGCAACAATCTCGTTCATATAAAGTTGAGCCAATTTACTCAGAGAAGCCGTCTCACATGTAGCTAGGAAGTGAGCGCTCTTGGTCAGCCGATCCACAATTACCCAAATCATATCGTTATTAGTCTGAGTTCGTGGAAGTTTGGTCACGAAGTCCATCGTTATATGTTCCCATTTCCACTCAGGGATTTCCAACTGTTTTAAAGATCCATAAGGTTTCTGATGCTCCGCTTTCACCTGCGCACAGATATGGCATGATTCTACAAACTGTGCCACATCGGTTTTCATAGTAGCCCACCAGTAAAGCACTTTCAGGTCGTTATACATTTTAGTGCTTCCTGGGTGTACTGACAATCTGGACTTGTGTGCTTCAGTTAAAATCAGTTTTCTCAAATCTCCAAGCATAGGTACACACACGAGTCTTGTATACTTTTAATCCACGAGAGTCATCAGCAAGTTCATTCTTAAAGTTCTCTTCCCTCAGAGCTTCCAATTGTGTAGACTTTAGTCTATCCACTAGATCAGATGCAATCTCAATACGCATAAACTGGATAGAACTTCCCGCTCCCTTGCGGCGCAAGGCATCTGCCACCACGTTTGCTTTGCCTGGGTGATATCTTATTTCGCAATCATAATCTTTAATCAATTCTACCCAGCGTCTCTATCTCATGTTCAACTCTTTCTGTGTAAATACGTACTGTAAGCTCTTATGGTCGATACAAATTACGCACTTTGTGCCATACAATAGTGCCTCCACAGCTTTAGGGCAAAAACAACGGCTGCCAACTCCAAATCATGTGTGGGGTAATTCTTCTCATGGGGTTTCAACTGTCTTGAAGCATATGCAATCACCCGATCCCTCTGTATAAGTACACAACCCAATCCTGCAAACGATGCATCGCAATAAACTATGAAATCCTCTGAACCACTTGGCAATGCTAGAATAGGGGCCTGACATAACAACTGTTTCAATATCTGAAAAGCTTGATCCTGCTCACGGCCCCAAACGAATTTCACATCCTTTCGAGTCAACTTTGTCAACGGACCCGCAATCTTGGAGAAGTCTTTTATAAACCTGCGGTAGTATCCAGCTAACCCCAGAAAACTCTTGATCTCGGACGGTGACTTCAGAGCGTTCCAATTCATAACTGCCTCCACCTTCGAAGGATCTACTTTCACTCCCTCGTCACAGATCACATGCCCCAAAAACTGTACCTCTCTCAACCAAAAATCGCACTTAGAGAACTTAGCAAACAGATGCTCTTTCTTTAGTGTCTCCAAAATCTGTCTCAAGTGCTTCTCGTGCTCTTCCTCAGTCTTTGAATATACCAGTATATCGTCAATGAAGAGTATCACAAACTTATCCAAAAAGGGTCGACAAACTCTTCATTAAATCCATGAAAATCGCAGGAGCATTGGTTAAGCCGAACGACATAACCAAAAACTCGTAGTGCCCGTAGCGCGTACGAAAAGCCGTCTTTGACACGTCTTCCTCTGAAACCCGCACCTGGTGATACCCTGATCTTAAATCAATCTTGGAAAAGAACGAAGCCCCTTGTAGTTGATTAAACAAATCATCTATCCTTGGCAACGGGTACTTGTTCTTTATCGTTCTCTTATTCAGCTCACGGTAGTCAATACACAAACGCAACGTACCATCTTTCTTCTTCACAAACAACACTGGTGCTCCCCACGGAGATGAGATCGGACGAATAAAGCCTTTGTCCAACAATTCCTGTATCTGGGTCATCATCTCTCGAATTTTTGACGGTGCCAATCTGTATGGTGCCTTTGCCACTGGTCAGGAACCAGGAATCAGGTCTATCTTAAACTCCACCTCCCGAACTGGAGGTAGTCCCAACAATTCTTCTTAAAACACCTCCGGGTATTCTGTTACCACCCGGATGTCGTTCACTTTCTGTTTCTCTTTCTTTCCATCAATTACATAAGCCAAGTATGATTCGCAACCTTTTTCCAACGCCTTTCTAGCCTTTAAACAGGAGATAATCGGAATTACAAATCCAGCCTTCTCACCCCTTGCTACTACTCTTGTGCCATCAGCCAACGGAAATGAAATCAGCTTCTTGTGACACTTGATACTGGCCTGATTTAAACTCAGCCAATCCATCCCGAGCACCACATCGAACCCAGATAGTGGCATTACAAGAAAATAAAAAGGAAAGCAAGTACCATCTATATCTATCTTGGCTCCAGCCACAACAGTCGTGACCGGAACCATCATACCATCAGCTACCTCAATTTCTAAAGCAGTAGCAAGTATAGTTAAAGGCACATTCAACCTACCACAGAATTCTACAGATACAAAGGAGCGGTTTGCCCCTGAATCAAATAACACTATAGCAGGAATAGAGTTTATGAAAAAAATACTAGTTATAACGTCGTCTGTGGTAGTGGCATCATCCACTGTTATTCTAAATGCCCGACCCTCAGCAGTGGGTGGGTTCTTCCGTTTCTGCCTAGCTATAGATGATCCTCCAGCCCCTCCCTCTCCTGACCCAGATCCCGCTTTCTTACTCGTCGAGCAATCACCAACCCGATGCCCCTCTTTTTGACAGTTCCAACAGACGCTCCTCGGCAGTCTGCAATTCTTCAAATCATGGCCAAACTGGCCACACTTAACACATCTCATGGACTGGGGCGTACACTGCCCATGATGATATGACTTGAATCTATTGCACCACGGTGCCCTCTAAATAGACCCACCTGCAGTAGTTGATCTATTCTGATTGCCTTGATGGTTACCACTGCCCTGCCCTCCTTGCCTTTGTTAAGTGTTGTAATGTTCAAATCTTGATTTCTGCTGGGAAATTCTTTCCCCACTCAACTTATTCCTCGCAATCAAATCTCCTTCATCCGACTTGGCTAACGTGAAGGCTTGGGATAGGGTGGTAGCCCACCTGGTGGCGCTACGGAGATCTTGATGGAGTGCCCCCACAAAATGGGCAATCTTTGACTCCTCATCAGGCACCCAGTGTTTTGCAAACCTCATCTTTTCATTGAATTTACTGATGAGTTGATTCACGGTCATGTTTCCAGTCATTTGCAACTCCATAGATTCCCTCTTTATTCTTGCAATCTCAAAAGTTCCACAGTATTGCTCGCATAGTTTCTCCTGGAATTGACTCCAGGTGATGCTCTCCTGCTGTTGCTCTGTGAAGTGGCCGGTAATCGAATCTCATCAGACCATGGCATCTGCTTTCAACATCCTCGAGGCATATTTTACTTTCATTTCATTCTCACAATTGCAAGCATCTAATGTCTTTGTCATTTCCCTAAGCCAATTCAGAGTGATACTGGGAACAGAACTCCCCCGGTATTCAGAAGGTTTGCAGTCAAGGAACTGCTTATAAGTGCATGGTTGTTTAAATCCTGGAAACGCAAACGGATAACCTCCAGGTTGTGGATACGGATAGAAGAAGGGTTGTTGCATCATCTGTGTCATTGGTGGTAGAGGTACTGACACTGGTGGTACTGTTGCTTGTGTGGTTATCGCAATTGGTACAGGTGGTGGTTCGTGTTGGTTTAATCTCTGCTCCATGTTCAGGACTTTATTTCGAAGATCCATTAATTCATTCTCTAGTTTAAAGATGTATTCGCTTTGATCTTCCTCTTGCCCTTGCCCAGATGTTCCAGCTTGGTTTACATTATTCAAGTCTTCAATTACTGAATCCTCTGATACAACTTGGGTCACAGGAGGTAGGATGGGAGTCTCTCTATCAGCCATAATCTGTTACAATTACATCACCTCATATCTCATTAGCATAAACCGTTAATATCCTAAATACTAACTACTACAACAACTCTAACTCACCCTAAATCCCCCGAAGGAAAGATTGACCCGTCACGAGCCAAGATTTGGGAATGCAACACTCTAGCCGTGCACGCATCGCCAAACCTAGGCTCTGATACCAAACTGTAACACCGAAAATTCACAAGCCATTTTTTTTAAAAACGCACTGCGGAAGCTCCTTAAACAACTTGATTACATATAAACATCATTACAAATATACATTCATTTGTTCCAAAGATAATAACAACATCATCAATTTGTTTTGGTGTTACAAAAACACTGGCTCGTCTCTTTTTCAAAATAAGTATCAGAGTGTGGTCAACTCTTCCTTCTTCAAAACTAACACAAACCTGCAAAGCATCAACTGAGGGGAATTAGCATAAATCTAAGTGAGTAGAGGCTAAAGCAACAAACGCAAACATTCACAATCAATCATCAATCATGTAATCACATATCCAGAGAAGACCGACGGTTCGGCGCAGAACCTACAACCAATGCCGGCAAAAGCAAAGGTTTACCGATAGCTTTCCACTAGATTGCCCCAGTAAACTCCGCTCTGAGCAACAAATGCAACAGAAAGGCTACTACTATTCAGCCAACCAGTTAGACAAGCCCAGCCCAAGTCCACGTATAGCTGACTTCTCAACGCAACTCAAAATCATCCTAAGAGTGCGTATCGACCAAATAATCATGTAGCAGTTATCAACATTTCATTAACACAATCAGCAGTTCAATCAATCCAATCACAAACCACAATCATGCTTCACATCAATAACATTAACTGCAATCTTTATCATCCGTGTTCAACATCCACTCACCTCAGTTTCAGTCTTGAACTCAGAAGTCTAATATCACTGAGTCTTAGGATTGCCTGTAAACACGGCAATAATCAAATCAGTTTCAATCTCATAAATATATCTTATCCATATTTTATAAATCATTCATTAAACAAACATCATGCAATAAACAAACATAACTTCAAAATACTAAGTATCGGATTTCTATAAAATTTTCGGATTTCAAGAATCCGCAACCCATGTCTCGGATTTACTAATATCGGATTTGAGATTCCGATGGATTCCATACTGTCGGATTTTCATTCAATCGGATTCTATCAACCATGTTCGGATTTCAAATACCCGGATAACATCAATCGGATTCCTAAATGAATCGGATTTGGGGTTTCGGTTTGCAACAATCGGATTCTTGGTTATACAAGTGTAGGATCTAGGATTCCAGTTTCGGATTCAAAAAATTGAATCGGATTCTAAAATTATAGTATTCTAACTTGCCGGTTTTAGATTTCCGGATTTCAATCATGCGGTTTTCCAGACAATCGGTTTCCAATACTCGGTTTTCTAATCAATCGGATATTACCTTCTTTCTAACAAAAAACCGACAGTTCATATAATCATTTATCCATCATCTTCAAGACTTCACAACTCAAATCCAGGTTTCCATAGTTTCAACTTATCATTCCAGAAACATGTTTTTAACATCATAAACACATATTTCATGCATCAAGGCACTATTATAGTATACAATTTCATATGAATACAAAACCGACCCAAAACACATGTTTCATTCAAATCCGATCCTATGGTTTCATCATAAATTCATATTGGTTTTATCAGGATTCAAACTAGTAAACATATAATCATGATATAAAAACATCTAACCTTAATTTGAATTTAAACACCACAAACTAAAAATCCGATGGTTCCTTCTTCTTTTGTTCTTCGGTTTCTTCTTTTGACAGAGAACAAACACACACACACACACACACTTTTCTTGAATTGAGATAATGAGGATTCTTCCTACTAACCCCACGTATACAAAATAAAATAGGAGGTGGCATACCCACCTCTTCTCATCAACACGTGCACACACATATGCATGCATACATACATACATACATACATACATACATACATACATACGGTATCTTACATATATACAATACAATTTATTTTATGTAATTAACATAATTAGCCAGTTAACTTTTAATTAACCACTTTATCATATTAAAACAATTATGCACGTACCACAAACCCGCTAATCTTCTAGCCCGGGTTTGAGGGTGTTACAAATCTCTCCCCCTTAAGAGGATTCCGTCCTCGAAATCCTTTCCTGCTCAAAAAAACAGGGACATCTATCTCTCATTTCTGCTTCAGTCTCCCAAGTCAAATCAGAACCTAGATTGTGCTTCCACTTGACCAATACCAACGGTATCTGCTTCTTTCGAAGTTTGGTCACTTTTCGATCTAACAGTTCTACTGGCTCCTCTATCAACCTCTTCTTAGAATCTACTTTTAACTCTTGTACTGGGAGAATCTGGTTTTCATCTTCTACCTTGCACTTTCTCAGATAACAGACGTTGAATGTATCATGTATTCCTGCAAGTTCTGCTGGAAGATCTGGCGTAACAGTCTGATCATTTACAACTTGACGTATGAGGAAGGGACCAATGTAACGGGGAGCTAAATTCCCCCGCTTACCGAATCGAATCTCACCCTTCCACGGAGAAACCTTCAAGTACACTAACTCTCCCACCTCAAACTTAACTGGGCGACAACGTGGATCTGCATACATTTTCTGCCTATCTCTGGCTACTTTTAACTTATCTATGGCAATAGCAACCTTATCAGCTGTCATCTGTACTATCTCATGTCCTTCAAACTGTTTCTCACCTGCCTCTAACCAACAAGTCAGAGTACGGCAACGATGACCATATAGCATTTCGTACGGAGGCATCCCTATACTGGAG
The DNA here is from genome assembly GCA_038502395.1 of Dittrichia graveolens. NCBI lineage: Eukaryota > Viridiplantae > Streptophyta > Magnoliopsida > Asterales > Asteraceae > Dittrichia > Dittrichia graveolens. The sequence goes on from JARJIL010000009.1 coordinate 32,221,325, forward strand.
TGGTAAGAATTATTGTACGCAAACTCTATCAATGGCAGGTGTGAATCCCAAGATCCACCATACTCAATTACACAAGCTCACAACATATCTTAAAGTGTCTGTATGGTTCGTTCAGTCTGACCATCAGTCTTAGGATGATACGCAGTACTCAGGTTAATTTTCGTCCCCAATTCCCTCTATAAACTCCTCCAGAAGTTAGAAACGAATTTGGAGTCTCTGTCAGATACTATTGATAATCGCATACCATGTCTCGCAACAATCTCGTTCATATAAAGATGAGCCAATTTACTCAGAGAAGCCATCTCACATGTAGCTAGGAAGTGAGCGCTCTTGGTCAGCCGATCAACAATTACCCAAATCATATCGTTATTACTCTGAGTTCATGGAAGTTTGGTCACGAAGTCAATCGTTATATTTTCCCATTTCCACTCAGGGATTTCCAACTGTTTTAAAGATCCATAAGGTTTCTGATGCTCCGCTTTCACCTGCGCACAGATATGGCATGATTCTACAAACTGTGCCACATCGGTTTTCATAGTAGGCCACCAGTAAAGCACTCTCAGGTCGTTATACATTTTAGTGCTTCCTAGGTGTACTGACAATCTGGACTTGTGTGCTTCAGTTAAAATCAGTTTTCTCAAATCTCTAAGCATAGGCACCCACACACGAGTCTTGTATACTTTTAATCCACGAGAGTCATCAGCAAGTTCGTCTTTACGTTTCTTCATCAGTTCATTCTTCAAGTTCTCTTCCCTCAGAGCTTCCAATTGTGCAGACTTTAGTCTATCCACTAGATCATATACAATCTCAATACGCTTAAACTGGATAGAACTTCCCGCTCCCTTGCGGCTTAAGGCATCTGCCACCACGTTTGCTTTGCCTGGGTGATATCTTATTTCGCAATCATAATCTTTAATCAATTCTACCCAGCGTCTCTGTCTCATGTTCAACTCTTTCTGTGTAAATACGTATTGTAAGCTCTTATGGTCGGTACAAATTACGCACTTGGAGCCATACAAATAGTGCCTCCACAGCTTTAGGGCAAAAACAACGGCTGCCAACTCCAAATTATGTGTGGGGTAATTCTTCTCATGGGATTTCAACTGTCTTGAAGCATATGCAATCACCCAATCCCTCTGCATAAGTACACAACCCAATCCTGCAAACGATGTATCGCAATAAACTATGAAATCCTCTGAGCCACTTGGCAATGCTAGAATAGGGGCCTGACATAACAACTGTTTCAATATCTGAAAAACTTGATCCTGCTCACTGCCCCAAACGAATTTTACATCCTTTCGAGTCAACTTTGTCAACGGACCCGCAATCTTGGAGAAGTCTTTTATAAACCTGCGGTAGTATCCAGCTAACCCCAGAAAACTCTTGATCTCAGACGGTGACATCGGAGCGTTCCAATTCATAACTGCCTCCACCTTCGAAGGATCCACTTTCACTCCCTCGTCACAGATCACATGCCCCAAAAACTGTACCTCTCTCAACCAGAATTCGCACTTAGAGAACTTAGCAAACAAATGCTCTTTCTTCAGTGTCTCCAAAATCTGTCTCAAATGCTTCTCGTGTTATTCCTCAGTCTTTGAGTATACCAGTATATCGTCAATGAAGACTATCATGAACTTATCCAAAAAGGGTCGACAAACTCTGTTCATTAAATCCATGAAAATCGCGGGTGCATTGGTTAAGCCGAACGGCATAACCAAAAACTCGTAGTGCCCATAGCGCGTACGAAAAGCCGTCTTTGACACGTCTTCCTCTGAAACCCGCACCTGGTGATACCCTGATCTTAAATCAATCTTGGAAAAGAACGAAGCCCCCTGTAGTTGATCAAACAAATCATCTATCCTTGGCAACGGGTACTTGTTTTTTATCGTTCTCTTGTTCAGCTCACGATAGTCAATACACATACGCAACATACCGTATTTCTTCTTCACAAACAACACTGGCGCTCCCAACGGAGATGAGATCGGACGAATAAAGCCTTTGTCCAACAATTCCTGTATCTGGGTCATCATCTCTCGAATTTCTAACGGTGCTAATCTGTATAGTGCCTTTGCCACTGGTCGGGAACCAGGAATCAGGTCTATCTTAAACTTCACCTCCCGAACTGGAGGTAGTCCCGGCAATTCTTCTGGAAACACCTCCGGGTATTCCGTTACCACCCGGATGTCGTTCACTGTCTGTTTCTCTTTCTTTCCATCAATTACATAAGCCAAGTATGATTCGCAACATTTTTCCAACGCCTTTCTAGCCTTTAAACAGGAGATAATCGGAATTACAGATCCAGCCGTCTCACCCCTTGCTACTACTCTTGTGCCATCAGCCAACGGAAATGAAATCAGCTTCTTGTGACACTTGATACTGGCCTGATTTAAACTTAGCCAATCCATCCCGAGCACCACATCAAACCCAGATAGCGGCATTACAAGAAAATAAAAAGGAAAGCAAGTACCATCTATATCTATCTTGGCTCCAGCCACAACAGTCGTGACCGGAACCATCATACCATCAGCTACCTCAATTTCTAAAGCAGTAGCAAGTACAGTTAAAGGCACATTCAACCTACCACAGAATTCTACAGATACAAAGGAGCGGTTTGCCCCTGAATCAAATAACACTATAGCAGGATTAGAGTTTATCAAAAACATACCAGTTATAACGTCGTCTGTGGTAGTGGCATCATCCACTATCATTCTAAATGCCCGACCCTCAGCAGTGGCTGGGTTCTTCCGTTTCTACCTAGCTGTAGATGATCCTCCAGCACGTCCCCCTCCTGACCCAAATCCCGCTTTCTTACTCATCGGATAATCACCAACCTGGTGCCCCTCTTTTTGACAGTTCCAACAGACGCTCCTCGGCAGTCTGCAATTCTTCAAATCATGGTCAAACTGGCCACACTTAACACATCTCATGGACCGGGGCGTACACTGCCCATGATGATATGACTTGCATCTGTTGCACCACGGTGCCCTCTGAGTATACCCACCTGCAGTAATGGATCTAATCTGATTGCCTTGACGGTTACCACTGCCCTGCCCTCCTTGCCTTTGTTTCGTGTTGTAATGTTCAAATCTTGATTTCTGCTGGGAAATTCTTTCCCCACTCAACTTATTCCTCGTAATCAAATCTCTTTCAGCTGACTTGGCTAACGTGAAGGCTTGACATAGGGTGGTAGCCCACTTGGTGGCGCTACGGAGATCTTGATGGAGTGCCCCCACAAAATGGGCAATCTTTGACTCCTGATCAGGCACCCAGTGTTTTGCAAACCTCATCTTTTCATTGAATTTACTGATGAGTTGATCCACGGTCATGTTTCCAGTCATTTGCAACTCCATAAATTCCCTCTTTGTTCTTGCAATCTCAAAAGTTCCATAGTATTGCTCGCATAGTCTTCTGGAATTGACTCCAGGTGATGCTCTCCTACTGTTGCTCTGTGAAGTGGCCGGTAATCGAATCCCACCAGACCATGGCATTTCCTTTCAACATCCTCGAGGCATATTTTACTTTCAGTTCATTCTCACAGTTGCAAGCAACTAATGTCTTTGTCATTTCCCTAAGCCAATTCAGAGTGATACTGGGATCAGAACTCCCCCGGTATTCAGAAGGTTTGCAGTCAAGGAACTGCTTATAAGTGCATGGTTGTTTAAATCCTGGAAACGCAAACGGATAACCTCCAGGTTGTGGATACGGATAGAAGAAGGGTTGTTGCATCATGTGTGTCATTGGTGGTAGAGGTACTGACACTGGTGGTACTGTTGCTTGTGTGGTTATCGCAATTGGTACAGGTGGTGGTTCGGGTTGGTTTAATCTCTGCTCCATGTTCAGGACTTTATTTCGAAGATCCATTAATTCATTCTCCAGTTTAAAGATGTATTCGCTTTGATCTTCCTCTTGCCCTTGCCCAGATGTTCCAGCTTGGTTTACATTGCTCAAGTCTTCAATTACTGGAGCCTCTGATACAACTTGGGTCACAGGAGGTAGGATGGGAGTCTCTCTATCAGCCATAATCTGTTACAATCACATCACCTCATAGCTCATTAGCATAAACCGTTAGTATCCAAAATACTAAGTACTACAACAACTCTAACTCACCCTAATTCCCCCGAAGGAAAGCTTGACCCATCACGAGCCAAGATTTGGGAATGCAACACTCTAGCCGTACATGCATCACCAAACCTAGGCTCTGATACCAAACTGTAACACCGGAAATTCACAAGCCATTTTTTTTAAAAACGCACTGCGGAAGCTAATAAAACAACTTGATTACATATAAACATCATTACAAATATACATTCATTTGTTCCAAAGATAATAACAACATCATCAATTTGTTTTGGTGTTACAAAAATACTGGCTCGTCTCTTTTTCAAAATAAGTATCAGAGTGTGGTCAACACAGCAATCTTTACCATCCGTGTTCAACATCCACTCACCTCAGTTTCAGTCTTGAACTCAGAAGTCTAATATAACTGAGTCTTAGGATTGCCTGTAAACACAGCAATAATAAAATCAGTTTCAATCTCATAAATATATCTTATCCATATTTTATAAATCATTCATTAAACAAACATCATGCAATAAACAAACATAACTTCAAAATACTAAGTATCGGATTTCTATAAAATTGTCGGATTTCAAGAATCCGCAACCCATGTCTCGGATTTACTAATATCGGATTATAGAATCCGATGGATTCCATACTGTCGGATTTTCCTTCAATCGGATTCTATCAACCATGTTCGGATTTCAAATACCCGGATTACATCAATCGGATTCCTAAATGAATTGGATTTGGGGTTTCGGTTTGCAACAATCGGATTCTTGGTTATACAAGTGTAGGATCTAGGATTCCAGTCTCGGATTCAAAAAATTGATTCGGATTCTAAAATTATAGGATTCTAACTTGTCGGTTTTAGAGTTCCGGCTTTCATTCATGCGGTTTTCTAGACAATCGGTTTCCAATACTTGGTTTTCTAATCAATCGGATTTTACCTTCTTTCTTACAAAAAACCGACAGTTCATATAATCATTAACCCATCATCTTCAAGACTTCATAACTCAAATCCAGGTTTCCATAATTTCAACTTATCATTCCAGAAATATGTTTTTAACATCATAAACACATATTTCATGCATCAAAGCACTATTATAGTATACAATTTCATATGAATACAAAACCGACCCAAAACACATGTTTCATTCAAATCCGATCATATGGTTTCTTCATAAATTCATATTGGTTTTATCAGGATTCAAACTAGTAAACATATAATCATGATATAAAAACATCTAACCTTAATTTGAATTTAAACACCACAAACTAAAAATCCGATGGTTCCTTCTTCTTTTGTTCTTCGGTTTCTTATTTTGACAGAGAACAAAAACACACACACACACTTTTCTTGAATTGAGATAATGAGGATTCTTCCTACTAACCCCACGTATACACAATAAAATAGGAGGTGGCATACCCACCTTTTCTCATCAACACGTGCACACACATATGCATGCATACATACATACATACTGTATCTTACATATATACAATACAATTTATTTTATGTAATTAACTTAATTAGCCACTTAATATTTAATTACCCACTTTATCATATTAAAACAATTAAGCACGTACCACAAACCCGCTAATCTTCTAGCCCGGGTTTGAGGGTGTTACAGATTCAAATGCCCTATGTAAACTATTACGCTTACCTATAGCCCCACATTACGATGAACATGTCTCTAAGGAAACAGCTAGGGGTGTGCTACCACTATTGGGTCACCCACATGTAACCAGAGTAATCAAGAAGTCAGTTTTTCAAACTGGTTGGGGTTTCATGGTATCTACGGTGGTACGTTCACTAGGGTACAAGGTTGGTGGTCTTGAAAATGTGAACGATTTCGGGATGTAGCTGCGATACAATATGTATCATGGAAGACAAGTAGATTATGCAGAGCTGATCTTTGAGGTGCTCAGATTCCAAGTCACAAAAATGGTGAGAGATGCAAATGTTTCATTCATCCGATTTTCTATCAATGGTGTTCGAGGACAGGCTTGGAGCTCAATATGCAAGAAGATATGAAACTACTCCAACCCCTACCCTCAGCGCAAGAATGTTCAAGGATGATATCTTCCCTGGGCACCCATACATGAGTGCTCAAATGAGGGCCTTTCCGCAGCTTCCGACTCCTGAGTCAAGTGAAGCTGAGGAAGAGGAAGAAGCTGAGGAAGAAGAAGGTGATGCTGTTAATTCTGAGGCTGAGTCCTCTTAAGCTGAACAACCTAGGGCTCAGTTCAGACCTCGTGCACAAAGAATTTCCTCCACCACTTCCAGCTTTGAGCAAAGGAGTCTGTTTCCTATCTCTGAGTCTCCACTGCTAGGTGCAACAGGTATAACTTCTCATCCCTTATCTCCTTCTCTCTCTTTTACTTCTCCAAGTCCTAAACAGAGAGATAAGACTGAGTCAAGCCCAACTTAGTCTAACCCATCTCCTCCAACACTAGTATTTCCATCTATTTTCCATTCTGAAACCACCCTTGGTCAGCCCAATGCTACCAAGAAAATTTCCCACACCTATATACGAAAAACTACCAAGAGTGGTCCTTCACCTCAAAAGGATCATGGAGCTAATGTCACATTGACACCTCCACCGGCAGGGGCTGAGGGGGGAGACACCTTCTCTTAAGGTGCCAACCTCAAGCCTCACTTCACCCGGTCAGCCTATACCGGGTATGGTGTCTACTCAGACCATACCTACTCGAGCCATAAGAGAGCCCATTTCTATGCCTTCACAAACCCATGAAGGTTACATTGAACATTTGACCATTCCCCAGGGTCAACTACCCCCTCCTCACCACTCAGCCCAACCCACACTTCCACCAAAGTACACGAACTTGGTCTTTCTTCTTCATTTCTTTTCTCACACACACTTGCATGTCCTGTCAATGATCCTCCCAGGCACCAGGAAGGATTACAGGGTCCACATTCTAGCCTCCTTGATTCCAGAGGTCAGCACCAACCTTTTGATATGGGGCCCACATTCTCACCTCAGGAGGAATACTCAAGGTCCTCTCCTACAGTGGAAATTCATTCTTCCACTAGCTAGGAGTGCTTTGAGCTTAAAAAAAGGATGGTGGAGCCCACACTGATGGCCACTGATGCCCAAGCCATAATGCAGTATCTAAAAACCCAGTTTGAGCTTATCCACAAGAAAAGGAAGAAAGATAAAGCCAAACTGATGGGCAAGCTAAATGAGCTTTCAAAATCCGTGGCAGACTTAGAAAGCTATGTGCTTAAGCTGAGACCCTCCCCTATTGATGATGAGAAAAAGGGGGAGGAAGAATAAAAGAAAGAGGATGATGTAGTTGAGGGGGAGCACACAGAGGAAGTGAATATTGAAGCAGAACTCATGATCAGTTCATGAGTACTGTAGATCAGCCCACTTAACAACAACCACAAGCTTCAGCAGTCCAAACAATCACACCTCTACAATTTTAATCAGCTCCACAACAAGTTCCACGTGTTGAAACTTCTCAAGCTAAACCTGCCGAAATCCCTCAAGCTGAATTGATAAAGAAAATTGAAGCTGAGTCTGTTGCAGCTCCACAAGTTAATAAAGGGAAAGGAAAAGTTGTAGAGACTAAAGAAAGAAAAGAATAAGTACAAAGTCTCTAGCTAAGAGAAGGAAAGTCCTCATTGTTGAACCTGAGCTAGAGCAACAAGGTCAGTCCCAAGGTGTTGAATCTGACACTGGCTCAGGTGATGAACTTGATGCTGCTCAGAAGGCCAGTGATATGTTAGCTGAACAAATGTTACAAGAAATGGCCAAGGAACTGGGTATGTCTGCGAAGGAACTGAAAGAACAACATATATAAGCTGGGCTACAGAGAGAACAAGCTAAAGCTGAGGCTGCTAGAGCTGAAGCATAAGCTGGCTATCATGGACCCAGAGCTACCCAATTCCCTACTCAGATGCTGATCTAAGACATTGCTACTAGAGAACATACTTTGATCATAGGATTGAATCTATTACATTGAGTAGATTGGGAGAATTGGTGATAATCAACTTTGTACTAGACAATAAACATGAGATTGGTCTAGATATGAGACGTCTGAACAAGTTGGGTTTCTCAGAGTTTAAGATTGTAGCCACAACTATCAAAAGAATGAAAAAGAGTCAGATCAGACAGGAGATAATTGATGTGCTCAAGACATTCTTCATAAAAATCGATCAATTAGGGGAGATTCCTGCTGATGAGGTTGATACCTTCCTGAACAGAAGTAAAGCTACAAGAATCAAAGCAGCGAATCAACGAGCTAAAAGAGACTTCAATTTACAAGTTCTAGAGGGAGTTGAATTCAGGGAAAATACTTGTATAAATCAACCTTTGGAGGGATTCTTGTATCTTGATGTGGAAGGTATAAGTGCTTCTTGAAGGTAGCAGATCTTCACTTGGCAAATCTGGAGCTGATTCTGTATTTGAGAAATCTATGTGATGACTCAATTCAGAACTCATTATTCAGATATCAACTAAATAGAGAAATCAGACTCGGAAAAAACTAAAAGAAAGAGTTGCCAGAAGGTGAAGAAATGCTCAATAATGCTATCAGAGAAGCAGCAATCTGGGAACTTAAATGGTCGGATATGTGGATGGAAGCTAGAGATCTAGAGGATTAGTTTTTGTAAGCACTAAGTGTGTAAAAGCTGATTGTGGTGATCAAATGTAAATGATATGTTCATCAATGGAAATTCAAGTTTGATATGTTCAACCGTTTATTATTTGATTTTCAATATTATGTTTGGTGCGTTCAAATAAACAGCTTTGTAAGTTCAAGCTGAGGATTGATATGTTCAAATATAAACTGATAAGTTCAGTAATCTAAGTTTTGTAAGTTCAGAACTTCAATTAATTCTGATAAGTTCAATATCTAAGTAGTTGTCAGTTCAAACACTTAGAATACAAGTCTTATAATAGATTTGTAACATAAAAAATCATGTAATTTCAAGATATGGTAAATAAGTATGGATAAGTTCAATACTTATTTCAGAACTAACTTTGGTCAGTTCCAGAGTTGTTCAACATAATTCTTTTAACTTATACGTATTTTGATTCAATGTTTTGTCATCATCAAATAGGGAGAGATTGTTAGTCCCATGTTTAGAATTGTTAAATTTGATGAGACAAGTCATAGTTATGTATAGTTAATAGGTTAAGTGGAAGGAATTATGTAAGTCTGTTGTAGACTGACTAGTCAACCTAGGCTGAGTAGTCAGCATACAAACAGATATAGAGTTTTCTATGTAAGTACTAGTTAACTCAGTGACTTCTAAGCTGAGATAGGTTTTTGAATGAAGATCTGAAGACATGAAGATCAAAGAACTCAGTTTGACAATGTCAAGTCTAAGTAAGTCAGCTCAACGCCAGAAGTCAGTTCAAGAATTTAAGTAAGTTTTAAATTCTGTTTAAACTCTCGATATGTACGACATTTTTATGGATCAAAGCATCTGCTACAACATTGGCTTTACCAGGATGGTAATGGATTTAACAATCGTAGTCTTTAATTAACTCCAACCAACGGCGTTGCCGCATGTTGAGTTCTTTCTGGGAAAAGACATTGTAAACTCTTGTGATCAGTGCATATCACACACTTCGTGCCATAAATATAATGCCTCCACAACTTCAATGCAAATACCACAGCAGCAAGCTCAAGATCATGGGTTGGGTAGTTCCTTTCGTGTGATTTCAATTGCCGAGAGGCATAAGCAATAACTCTATCATGCTGCATTAGGTTACAACCTAAACCCGCGTACGAGGCATCACAATAAACAGTAAAGTCTTCCGAACCATGAGGAAAGGTGAGGATCGGAGCTTCACATAACAATCACTTTAAGGTCTAAAAAGCTTCCTCCCGAGCTTCTGACCACACAAAAGCTACATCCTTACGAGTCAGCTTTGTCAACGGACCCGCAAGTTTAGAGAAATCTCGGATAAATCGCTGATAGTAGCCAGCCAAGCCAAGGAAACTTTTAATTTCAAAAGGAGTTCGAGGAACTCCCCAACTCATCACAGCCTCCACCTTAGCTGGATCTACCTTCACACCATCTTTACAACTGACATGGCTAAGGAAATGCACTTCTCTAAGCTAGAATTCACACTTGGAAAGCTTAGCATACAACTGTTCTGGTTTAAGAGTTTTGAGAACTAGACGAAGATGAAGCTCGTGATCAGCTTTAGTCTTCGACTAAACAAGAATATCATCAATAAAGATGATCACGAATCTATCAAGAAATGGATGACAAAGACGATTCATTAGATCCATGAAGATGGCAAGGGCATTGGTTAAGCCGAACGGCATAACCAAAAATACATAATGACCATAATGAGTTCGAAAAGCAGTCTTCAGGATGTCTTCTTCATGAACTCGCACTTGATAGTACCCCGACAGGAGATCAATCTTAGAGAAATAAGTAGCTCCCTGCAATTGATTGAAAAGATCGTCTGTTCATGAAAGAGGATATTTATTCTTTACAGTTCGCTTGTTAAACTCCTTGTAATCTATACACATACGCATTGTTCCATCCTTCTTCTTGATGAACAACACAGGGGCTCCCCATGGCGAGGAACTCGGATGAATAAAGCCTTTGTCGAGCAACTCCTGAATTTGAGTCACCATCTCACGGATTTCAAAAGGAGCTAGACGATATGGAGCTCTAGCCACAGGAGTAGCTCTAGGAATAAGTTCGATCTTATATTCGACATCTCAGGCCGAAGGTAAACCTGGCAGTTCTTCAGGAAATACCTCAGGCTAATCAGATGCTACCCTGATGTCTTGGATTGGTTGCTTCTCCATCTTGGCATCAATAACATATGCTAAGAAAGAGTCACAACCTTTAGTAATAGACTTTTTATCTTTAATAATGGTGATAACAGGAATATTAGATTCCCGTCGCTCTCCTCGAGCTATTGCATAAGATTCATCAGAAAGAGGAATCTTAATCATCTTCTTGGAACAGAGAATCCCAGCATCATGACTGCTGAGCCAATCCATCCCAATTACAGCATCAAAGCCCGCAATAGGCATAACAAAGAATGAGATAGGGAAACTACTTCCCTCGACATCAAGAGCAGCTATAGGAACTTTCTCTATAACATAAACTACCTTACCACTAGCAACTTCTACATTAAGTAGATCGATCAACTTGGAAACAGGTAATTTCAACTTTTTACCACAAGAAACAGAGACAAAGGAGTAGGTAGCTCTAGAGTGGAATAACACACAAGCAGGGGTATAGTTAATAAGGAATGTACCAGTAATGACATCCCCCACTGCCTTCGCCTCCTCTGTCGTTATCTGAAATGCCCTCCCTTTCACGCGAGGTGCACCGTCCTTCTTCTACCCTCTAGAAGACCCACTTGCTCCCGAGCTTTGTCTGTCGGGACAATCAACCATCTTGTGACCGGGCTTGCGACACCGGTAGCAAACATCTTCCTTGTATTGGCACTCGCTTACTGAATGCCCCTTCTGCCCACACCTCCCACATCTTCTTGTCACTGCAGAGCATTCTCCAGAATGATAGGTTCGGCACGAAGAACACCAAGGATTGTCAGGTCTTGGTTTCTTAGAAGTATCAGTTCTTCCACCTCCAGAGGATTGCCCTTTTGAAGGACCCGATTTTTGAGATGGCTGAAACTTTTTTTTGTAACCCCCACTGGCAGTTTCGCCCCGACATTGTATTCAATCTCCCTCCATTTGTTGGGCCACTTCAAATGCCCGATCCAAACTCGCAGCTGCTCTCACATTGGCACGAAACACCAATTGCAGGGTTGCCACAAACCTTCTTATCTTGGTGGTTTCATCTGGTATAAGATGTGGAACAAATCTCATCTTATCAATAAAATCCGTAATAAGATCTTCCATCGTTTTATCCCCTTTTTGGAGATTGTTGAACTCTCTTTCCATCCTCTCCATATCATAATCAGTGCAATACTTCTTGAGCAGTTTTTCAGAAAATTTCTACCACGATAGAGGACTCGACACCTCTTTACTAACCGAGGCTTTCACAGTATCCCACCGGAAAATGGCGTGTCCCCATTAACATACGTACAGCGTATTTCACGCAATACTCCGGTTCACATTCACACGATTCAAACATTTGATCCATCTCACGGAGTCATTGCATAGTCACTGTGGGATTATCACTCCCCTCGAACGTCGGAGGCTTGCATGACAAGGACTTTTTATAAGAACAAGTCTTGCGTGGTTTGCCTAAAGTGGTTTGCAACAAGAGCTCTTTAGCTATATGTAGCTCTTCTTCCAGATGCTTTATATACGCTACCTGATCTGGCTCAGGTCTACCACCTTCAGCATTATGCTGAGAACGCTCGTCTTCAGGTTGATGAGGCATTTGTGAAGCCTCATCTTCCATTTCTTTTAATGCTTGCTCAGTATTACCGCGCTCAGCAGCGATCTTTCTTTTTCAACTTTCTATATAACAAAGAAGAGCATTTAATACTCTACTATACTTACTTATAGCTCTTGACAAGCTATACTATAACAAGTCATATTCATGTAACTCTCATACTCACCCCCATAAGGAACACTTTACTATGGTCGGGCCTGAGTTTGAGACTGAATACTCTTACAAGTACCCAATTCCCTCAAACATAGGCTTTGATACCTAATTGTAACACCAGCTTTGAAAAACGACAAAGTAAGCAAAATTTTGCGTCTTTCATAAATGTGAACTCATTCACGATTAGTTATCATTAAGTTAAGCAGTGGAAACTTTTAACCAAAAGGTTTATACATAAAATATTTGCATTCAAAATATTGTATCGACTGATTGGTGTTACTCTATAACAACAACCGACCCTAATATCATATCATAACAACATTTATAAGTGTTCCATCCCAAAATGAATATCCAGCATAGGCAACCCTACTCACCAGGCCACCTAATATTTATCTGCAAAAAGGGTCAGCGTTGCACCATTAGCTATACAACATAGCTAGTGAGTACAAACTTAACATAAGAATCAATAAAGCAAGTCATGTATCACAAGAATTAGCAATCAATACTATCCTATCACATTGCAGTGTGCTGATAAGATCGGTATGAGTCATATCTTGCAGGATAGCTAATCTCACTCAACAACATTAAACCGGGAGATCAGACACAACTATCCACACTGGTGGGGGAGCATAAAGCAGTCCACCAAGTATTGTTTACGGAACCATAGGCTCACTAGGTAATCCAGCTACAACCGGCTGATTACCCCTCATGATGTAAGGCACGGCGGTTCTGCAAAACCTACGATCCGGAATGTTACCTCGAATCACCGTTAAATCCCGAATCACCTGATCAAGGATCCCTAGGATCCAGCTATCCGGCTGACCTTAACCATGCTTTGAGTTGTCCACAAACATTTCACATACACGTAGCTGATCCTATCAGGATCATTCATTAAGCATGCATATTCATACATTTCAACGAGGCAGATCCAATCTAGATCCTTAGCATGCATATCATTAATTTCCACATTGTTGATCCAATCAGGATCAGTATCATACATATCATTTACCTTAACTAGACGGCTCCAATTCTGGATTCCGCTGGCATGCACTAAACATACGTTTACCGAGTATTTAACATGGCATAGTGCAAGAAAGTATCATGGCAAGACTTACATTTTTACTTTTAAGCATACATGCAACATTAAACATCTTTGTATCAAATACAATTCATTTAGCAAGCAAGTCTCCTGTAACACCGGCTTTGCATATACCAGATTTTAGCAAAAATTTGCGTTTTTAAACAAACGTGAACTTAATCACGAACAATTATCATTAAGCAGCAGAAATATTTACATAAAGCATCATTTCAGTATCTGGTGTTACTCTACCACAACCGACCACAATGTACTTATTACAACAAAAGTGTTCCGGCAAATATCCAGAGGCAGAGGACCCGGCTCACCATGCAATCTAACTTCAATCTGCAAAAGCAGTTAACATGGAACCGTTAGCTACACTTAGCTAGTGAGCACAAACTTAGCATAGGCTTCATTAGAGTAAGTCATGCATTTACAGGAATAAGCATACAATGCTATCCTATCACATTGTGGTGTACTGACACGATCGGTATAAGTTGTTTCTTACAGGATAGCTAGTCCCGCTCAACACCAATACACCGGGGGATCAGACACAACCCGCCGCGCTAGTGGGGGAGCATAAAGCAGTCCACCAAGCATCGTTAACGGAACGAGAGGTTCCTTAGGTAACTCAGCCATTTCTGACTGATTAACCCTCATGATATAAGGCACGGTGATTCTGCAGAACCTACGATCCGGAATGTTACCTTGAATCACCGTTAAATCCTGAATCTCCTGATCAAGGGTCCAAGGATCCAGCTAACCGGCTGACCTTAACCATGCTTGTTGATGTTCGCGAACACATACACCTATCTTGATCATTTACTTAGCACGCATATTCATTTACTTCATTTAGCATGCATTTACATTCAGTTACTTCTTTATGGATCCAATCTGGATCCCTAGCATGTATATCATCATATCTTTACTTAACTGAATCATTCAGAGTCAGTATCGTGCATAGCATTTATTTAACTAAGCGGTTCCAGTTCTGGATCCCGCTGGCATGCACTTAACTTACATACGACAAGTATTTAGCATGGCATTGTACTTTAAATAACATGGAAATTCTTATTCATTTACTTATGAGCACAAGTGCACTCAAATCACTTAGCACATAATTCTTCCTCTACTAAGGCTTATGGAAGTCGGTACTCACCTGATTGGCTTAAACAGATAGTTAATTTACTTCTGCCTTGTCTAGGGTGTCAGTTCACCTAGAACATTAGGATTTACATTAATTATCTTAACATACTTAGAATAGCTACAAAAACAACAAAGGAAATCCCAAAATCCGGATTCCACCTAAATCCGACAAACTGTCGAATTTCATGAAATCCGACACTTCAAGGGAAATCCGACATATTGTGAAATCCGACCTTCAATCGGATTTCAACACTTACGAACTTAGAAACCTTGACTTACAATTGGAAATACGACCTTCTATCGGAATCCGATACATTTATCGGAATCCGACACTTTCAACAGAATCTGATACTTTCGGATTTTGACTTGCAAATCATACATGAACTTTAGGAAATCCGATACTTATCGGATTTAGACTAATAACACGGATTTAGACATATGCGGATTCCGACACCCTGAAGTCTCGGAATCCGACACTTTATCGGATTTGGGCAACTAGCGGATTCCGACACTATCAAGTCTCGGAATCCGACAGTTTCAACCCAAAAACCACCATCTTCATGTATGGCTTATTTTCCAGAATTTCATTCATAGTTTATACATCTGTACATTCCAAAAACACCCATTTTCATTAGTATGGTTCCAAAACCTCATCAAACTCACACAATAACACCAAACAACCAAAACCCACTTGCAAAGTAAGCTTTGAATGTTCTAAGTGGTGTTTTGCAAGAGTTTGAGTATCTAACCATGTTTTAAACATAAAAACCATTTCATATATGTTAAATCTGAACAACAACCATATGTTTACCTTTGTGTGGATTTAAAACCACCAAATCTTTGGCTTCAAGAAAACCGACAGAGTGTAGAGAAAAAGAGACGAGAGAATCCGAGAGTTTTGTGTTTTGGGTTTGCTTTTTGATACTTTGACCAAAAGTCAACATTTCTCTAAATATATCAATTCATAATCCAGAGGCACCGCCTCTGGATTTCTTTTTAATTCTTTTCTTTCTTTCTAACTTAACTTATATATATATATATATATATATCTACACAAAACACGTAACAACATATATACAATTAATCAACTTTTCATTTACACTTCTAACTTACAACTTTATCAACTCAATACACATTTAACAGCTAGATCCAAATCGAGGATGTTACAAATCTACCCCCCTTAAGAAGATTATGTCTTCGGAATCTACTCTGTGATAAACAGGTGAGGGTATCTTGTTTTCATCTCGTCCTCGACTTCCCATGTCAGGTTCGGACCTAAACTGTGTCTCCACTTAACAAGAAGCAGTTTGATCATCTTCTTTCGTAGCTTCTTGACCTTTATGTCAAGAACTTCAACAGGTTCTTCTACGAGTCGCTTATAGAGTCAACCTTTCAGTTCTTGTAACGGAACAATCTATTCCTCTTCAACGTTGCACTTACGCAAGTAACACAAATTGAAGGTATCGTGGATTCCAGATAGCTTAGGCGGCAACTCAAGAGTTACCGTCTGATAATTGACTTTACGCACAATCTTGAATGGGCCTATGAAACGTGGACTTATCTTCCCTTTGTGCCCAAAGCGAATAACGCCCTTCCAAAGGGAAACCTTCAAGAATACACGATCACCGACATCGAATGTAGCGGGACGACGCTTAGGATCCGCATACATCTTCTGTCGATCTCGGGCTGCTTTAAGCTTTTCTAAAGCCACATTCACTTTATCTGAGGTCATCTGGACAATCTCAGATCCAGCAAACTGTTTCTCTCTGGGCTCCAACCAATAGGTCGGAGTGCGACATCGTCTCCCGTAGAGCATTTCGTACAGTGGCATTCCAATACTGGAATGATACGAATTATTATAAGCAAATTCAATCAATGGGAGATGAGAATCCCATGATCCACCATATTCAAGTACACATGCTCGAAGCATGTCTTCAAGAGTCTGAATCATTTGTTCTGAATGGCTGTCGGTCTGCGGGTGATAGGCAGTGCTCAGATGCACATGGGTGCCTAACTCACGTTGCAAACTTTGCCGGAAATTAGATACAAATCTAGAGTCACGATCTGAAACAATTGAACAAGGAAGATCGTGACGTGTTACTATTTCATCAATATAAAGCTGTTCCAAACGAGTCAACGAAGCCGACTCGTTGGTTGCCAAAAAATGAGCACTTTTAGTCAGTCGGTCAACAATGACCCATATCATATCATGCCCTCTGAACGTCTTTGGTAACTTTGTCATGAAATCCATCGTGATGTGATCCCATTTCCATTCCGGAATGTCAAGTTATTGCAAATTGGCATAAGGCCTTTGATGCTCTGTCTTGACTTGGGCACATATCTGACATTTCTTCACGAATGAAGCAATATCTTTCTTCATAGTGGGCCACAAATACAATCTTTTCAGATCATAGTACATCTTGGTGATACCCGGATGGATAGACAACTTAGACTTGTGAGCTTCTTGCAAAATCAGCTCACGATTACCCCCGAGAAGAGGCACCCAAATCCTGGATTGAAAAGTCCTTAACCCACGATTATCATCACCCAGCTGGTCTTTTAACTTTTTTATTGTTTCAGATTTTAGATTGTCATCCTGCAAAGCTAATTATTGGGCATCTTCTAACTTTGCAATCAAATCTGATACACAGTAAGCTTCATGAACTTTGCCTCTGCTGCTGGCCCTTTACGTCTCAACGCATCCGCTACAATATTGGCTTTACCGGGATGGTAGTGAATCTCAAAGTCGTAGTCTTTGATTAACTCCAACCAACGGCGCTACCGCATGTTGAGTTCTTTCTGTGTAAAGACATACTGCAAGCTTTTGTGATCAGTGCATATCACACACATAGTGCCATAAAGGTAGTGCCTCCACAATTTCAATGTGAAGACAACAGTAGCAAGTTCAAGATCAAGAGTTGGGTAGTTCCTTTCGTGAGATTTCAGTTGCCGAGAGGCATAAGCAATCACTTTATCTCTCTGCATAAGAACATAACCCCACCCCGCATAAGAGGCATAACAATAAACAACGAAGTCTTCCGAACCCTCCGGCAAGGTAAGAATCGGAGCTTCGCACAACAATCGGTTTAAGTTCTGGAACGCTTCTTCTTGAGCTTCCGACCAGACAAATGCAACATCCTTACGGGTCAGCTTGGTCAACGCAAGTTTTGAAAAGTTGAGAATAAATCGCCTATAGTAGCCAGCCAAGCCAAGGAAACTCTTTATTTCAGAGGGAGTTCGAGGAACCTCCCAATTCATCAGCGCTTCCGCCTTAGCCGGATCTACTTTAATGCCTTCTTGACAGATAACATGACCAAGGAAATGTACTTCCCGAAGCCAGAATTCACACTTAGAAAACTTGGCGTACAATTGTTCTCGTTTACGAGTCTCGAGAACCTGACGAAGATGAAGCTCGTGATCAGCCTCAGTCTTCGAGTAGACAAGAATGTCGTCAATGAAAACAATCACAGATTTATCAAGAAAAAGACGACAGACGCGATTCATCAAATCCATGAATATGGCAGGAGCATTGGTCAAGCCAAATGGCATAACCAAGAATTCATAATGACCGTAACGAGTCCGGAAAGCCGTCTTCGGAATGTCTTCTTCGTGGACTCGTACTTGATGATACCCCGAACGGAGATCAATCTTCGAGAAATAAGTAGCTCCCTCCAACTGATCGAAAAGATCGTCGATACGCGGAAGAGGATGCTTATTCTTTATAGTTCGCTTATTCAGCTCCCTGTAATCAATACACATCCTCATGGTTCCATCCTTCTTTTTGACAAATAATACAGGAGCTCCCCAAGGTGAGGAACTAGGACGAATAAAACCTTTTTCGAGTAATTCCTGGATTTGCGTCATCATCTCGCGGATCTCAGAAGGAGCAAGACGATATGGAGATCTAGCTACAGGTGTAGCTCCAGGAATCAGTTCTATCTTATACTCAACATCTCTTACCGGAGGTAAACCCGGTAATTCATCAGGAAAGACCTCAGGGAATTCAAAAACTACCCTAATATCTTGAACTGGTCGCTTTTCCATCGTAGCATCAATAACATATGCCAGGAAGGAATTACAACCCTTAGCAATCGACTTCTGAGCTTTAATAACGGAGATAACAGGAATATCAGAATCCCGTCGTTCTTCCCGAGCAACTGCATAAGATCCATCAGCAAGAGGGATCTTAATCATCTTCTTGGAACATAAAATCTCAGCATCACGCTTGCTAAGCCAATCCATTCCAATCACGACATCGAAGCCCACAATAGGCATAACAAAGAATGAGATAGGGATACTACTCCCATCAATATAAATAACGGCAATAGGGACTTTCTCAGTAACCGAAACTACTTTGCCTTCAGCAACTTCTACATTAAGAGGCTCGTCTAGAGGCATAACAAGTAACTGGAGTCTTTTACGGCAAGCAACAGAAACAAAAGAATATGTTGCTCCTGAATAAAATAGTACACTGGCAGGAAAATAATTAATAAGAAATGTACCAGTGACAACATCACCTGTGGCCTTTGCCTCCTCTGCAGTCATTTGAAATGCCCGCCCTTTAGCCCGCGGGGCATTGTCATTCTTTGGCCCTCCAGAAGACCCAGCTGCTCCAGAGCTTTGTCTGTCAGGGCATTTATACCATTTTGTGACCGGGTTTACGACACCGGTAACAAACGTCTTCTTTATATCGGCATTCAGTCACCGAATGCCCTCTTTGCCTACACCTGCCGCACCTCCGTGTTGCTGCTGAGCATTCTCCAAAATGGTAGGTACGGCATGAAGAAAACCAAGGATCATTAGGTCTTGGTTTCTTAGGAGTTTCAGTTTTCCCACCTCCTAAGGATTGCCCTTTTGAAGAGCCCGGTTGGAGAGATGGCTGAAACTTCCTTTTACTACCACCACTGGCATAGTCACCCCGACACTGTATACGATCACCTTCCATTTGTCGGGCCACTTGAAACGCCAGATCCAGTGTTGGAGCTGCCCGCACAGGGCATGGAATTCCAGTGGCAGAGTCGCCACAAACCTTCTTATCTTCGTGACTTCATCTAGGATCAGGTGTGGTAGAAACCTCATCTTATCAGTAAATGAGGTAATATGTTCTTCAATTGGTCTATCTCCCTTCCGGAGATCTGTAAACTCTCTTTCCATCCGCTCCATATCATACTCAGTACAGTACTTATGGAGCACTTTCTCAGAAAACTGCTCCCAAGAGAGAGCACTTTCTCAGAAAACTGCTCCCAAGAGAGAGCACTTAACACCTCTTTGCTAACCGAGGCCTTCACCGTATCCCACCAGAATATAGCACGACCCTTTAACATGTGTATCGCATAATTCACACGATACTCAGGCTCTCACTCACAAGACTCAAAAGCTTCTCCATTTCACGGAGCCATTTGATAGAAATAGTGGGGTTATCACTCCCCTCATATGTTGGCGTGTGACATGGCAAGAACTTTTTATACGAGTAGGGCTTGCGTGCTTTAGTGAGAGTGGACTTTAACAAGAGCTCTTTAGCTAGACGGAGCTCTTTCTCTAGACGCTTTATATAAGCTAGCTGGTCTGGATCAGGTACTGCGCCACCAGCATTACGCTAAGAGCGTTGATCTTCGGCTTGGTGAGGCATATGAGAAGCCTCATCTTCTAACTCTTTGAGTGCTTGCTCAGTGTTAGCCTTATCAGTGGACATTTTCTTATCTCTTCTATATAACACAGAAGAGTAATTAGTACTTTATCATACTTGCTCGTCATATCTGACAAGCTATACTATAGCAAGTAATAATCATGTAACTCCCATACCCAATTCCCCCCCAAAGGAACACTTATTATGGTCAGGCCCTTGTTTGAGATTGAATACTCCTGCAACTACCATACTCCCTCACACTTAGGCTTTGATACCTACTTGTAACACCGGCTTTGCATATACCAGATTTTAGCAAAAATTTGCATTTTTAAACAAACGTGAACTTAATCACGAACAATTATCATTAAGCAGCGGAATATTTACTTAAAGCATCATTTCAGTATCTGGTGTTACTCTACCACAACCGACCACAATGTACTTATTACAACAAAAGTGTTCCGGCAAATATCCAGAGGCAGGGGACCCGGCTCACCATGCAATCTAACTTCAATCTGCAAAAGCAGTTAACATGGCACCGTTAGCTACACTTAGCTAGTGAGCACAAACTTAGCATAGGCTCCATTAGAGTAAGTCATACATTTACAGGAATAAGCATACAATGCTATCCTATCACATTGTGGTGTGCTGACACGATCGGTATAAGTTGTTTCTTGCAGGATAGCTACTCCCGCTCAACACCAATACACCGGGGGATCAGACACAACCCTCCGCGCTAGTGGAGGAGCATAAAGCAATCCACCAAGCATCGTTAACGGAACGAGAGGTTCCTTAGGTAACTCAGCCATTTCTGACTGATTAACCCTCATGATATAAGGCACGGAGGTTCTGCAAAACCTACGATCCGGAATGTTACCTCGAATCACCATTAAATCCCGAATCTCCTAAACAAGGTTCCCTGGGATCCAGCTAACCGGCTGACCTTAACCATGCTTGCTGATGTTCGCGAACACATACACGTATCTTGATCATTTACTTAGCATGCATATTCATTTACTTCTTTTAGCATGCATTTACATTCAGTTACTTCTTTATGGATCCAATCTGGATACCTAGCATGTATATCATCGTATCTTTACTTAACTGATTCATTCAGAATCAGTATCGTGCATAGCATTTATTTAACTAAGCGGTTCCAGTGCTGGATCCCGCCGGCATGCAATTAACTTACATACGACAAGTATTTAGCATGGCATTGTACTTTAAATAACATGTCAATTCTTATTCATTTACTTATGAGCACAAGTGCACTCAAATCACTTAGCACATAATTCTTCCTCTACTGAGGCTTATGGAAGTCGGTACTCACCTGAGTGGCTTAAACAGATAGTTAATTTACTTCTGCCTTGTCTAGGGTGTCAGTTCACCTAGAACATTAGGATTTACATTAATTATCTTAACATACTTAGAATAGCTACAAAGACAACAAAGGAAATCCCAAAATCCGGATTCCACCTAAATCCGACAAACTGTCGGATTTCATGAAATCCGACACTTCAAGGGAAATCCGACATATTGTGAAATCCGACCTTCAATCGGATTTCAACACTTACGAACTTAGAAACCTTGACTTACAAATGGAAATACGACCTTCAATCGGAATCCGATACATTTATCGGAATCCGACACTTTCAACAGAATCCAATACTTTCGGATTTTGACTTGCAAATCATACATGAACTTTAGGAAATCCGATACTTATCGGATTTATACTAATAACACGGATTTAGACATATGCGGATTCCGACACCCTGAAGTCTCGGAATCCGACACTTTATCGGATTTGGGCAACTAGCGGATTCCGACACTATCAAGTCTCGGAATCCGACAGTTTCAACCCATAAACCGTCATCTTCATGTATGGCTTATTTTCCAGAATTTCATTCATAGTTTATACATTTGTACATTCAAAAAACACCTATTTTCATTAGTATGGCTCCAAAACCTCATCAAACTCACACAATAACACCAAACAACCAAAACCCACTTGCAAAGTAAGCTTTGAATGTTCTAAGTGGTGTTTTGCAAGAGTTTGAGTATCTAACCATGTTTTAAACATAAAAACCATTTCATATATGTTAAATCTGAACAACAACCATATGTTTACCTTTGCGTGGATTTAAAACCACCAAATCTTTGGCTTCAAGAAAACCGAGAGAGTGCAGAGAGAAAGAGACGAGAGAATCCGAGAGTTTTATGTTTTGGGTTTGCTTTTTGATACTTTGACCAAAAGTCAACATTTTTCTAAATATATCAATTCATAATCCAGAGGCACCGCCTCTGGATTTCTTTTTAATTCTTTTCTTTCTTTCTAACTTAACTTATATATATATATATATATCTACACAAAACACGTAACAACATATATACAATTAATCAACTTTTCATTTACACTTCTAACTTACAACTTTATCAACTCAATACACATTTAACAGCTAGGTCCAAATCGAGGATGTTACAAATCTACCCCCCTTAAGAAGATTATGTCTTCGGAATCTACTCAGTGATAAACAGGTGAGGGTATCTTGTTTTCATCTCGTCCTCGACTTCCCATGTCAGGTTTGGACCTAAACTGTGTCTCCACTTAACAAGAAGCAGTTTGATCATCTTCTTTCGTAGCTTCTTGACCTTTATGTCAAGAACTTCAACAGGTTCTTCTACGAGTCGCTTATAAAGTCAACCTTTCAGTTCTTGTAACGGAACAATCTGTTCCTCTTCAACATTGCACTTACGCAAGTAACACAAATTGAAGGTATCGTGGATTCTAGATAGCTTAGGCGGCAACTCAAGAGTTACCGTCTGATCATTGACTTTACGCACAATCTTGAATGGGCCTATGAAACGTGGACTTAGCTTCCCTTTGTGCCCAAAGCGAATAACGCCCTTCCAAAGGGAAACCTTCAAGAATACACGTTCACCGACATCGAATGTAGCGGGACGACGCTTAGGATCCGCATACATCTTCTGTCGATCTCGGGGTGCTTTAAGCTTTTCTAAAGCCACATTCACTTTATCTGAGGTCATCTGGACAATCTCAGGCACCGCCTCTGGATTTCTTTTTAATTCTTTTCTTTCTTTCTAACTTAACTTATATATATATATATATATACACAAAACATGTAACAACATATATACAATTAATCAACTTTTCATTTACACTTCTAACTTACAACTTTATCAACTCAATACTCGTTTAATAGCTAGGTCCTAATCGAGGATGTTACATCTCCCTCTACTGAGACTTATGAAAGTCGGTACTCACCTGAATAGCTTATCACACTGTTTACTTTAACTCCGATTCAGCTAATTCGACTAGTTCACCTAGAATCATCATTCGCGTTAAGCGTTTACACATATAGGATTCTATTACTAGAACCCCTAGAAGAACTATCTAAGGCTTATAACACCTTAGACTAACCTCACATGAATTAACACAACATGTGCCTTCAAAATACTCAACTTTGAAAAATGAACATTTCTGAATTTCACCCGACGCGTCGCGTCCAAGCACCGGATGCGTCGCGTCGCACTTCTTTATGCGACATTCGCATAGAAAAGTCAGATCATCCATGTGTCAGATGAACTATTGATCCGAAGGTCGTACAAGGGGTTGGTCCGAAATTCGGACCAAAAAGTCGGATCAAAGGTCGGATGGGGGGCCTAAAAGTCGGATGAACAAAAGTCGCATGAAACTTGAAGGTCGCATGACTTAGCTGGGAACGCGTCGCGTTCCCTGCCCGAAGCATCGCGCCGCGTGCAGACCTGCATATCATCTTCTTCTTGTTCATCAACCATCCGACTTATTTCTTAAACTTTACATTTTCCAGATTCTTAAACTTGTTAGTGTCACTTTTAAAACACTTTTAAACTTCATATTAAATCTATACAAACTTCATAAAGTCATCAAATACAAATAAGAACACCAAACATGCAAAGCCCACTTGTCAAGTAAGCTTCATATGTTCTTCAATGGTGTTTTCACTTGAACTTGAGTTTCCAGCCATAACACAGCTCACATATATTACAAATCAAACTTAAACTTCGTAACAAACATCATGCTTACCTTTCCTTGATTCTACAACTTCAAATCTTCCAACTTCTTGCTTTCAAGAATCTCACGAGAGAGAGCTAGTGTGTGTAAGTGTGTGTTTTCTTTAGTTTATCAACTTTGACTTTTTTTTTCAATTAACACATACATATCTACATATATATATATATTCTTATCCAGAGGCAACCGCCTCTAGATTTCTTTTTCTTTTAATTAATTTAATTGTGTTGGGGAGATAATCACTTCATCCTAATAATCAACCCTGCCTATCCTAAAACATAGAATTTGATGATAACCAAACCCTGCATTTAGTATGACTTAGAAAGAATTCAAACATGTGTTGTTTGAATCAAATTCTGTAAAAATATGCTAAGTATGGAACCATCAGCTGACCATCAGCTGAGCATCAGCTCCTACTCAAAGTATCAGCCAAGGAGCATCAGATGAAGAAAACAAGTAAAGAACAACATCGGCTGAGGAAAATAAACCATTAGCTGAGTGAAGAAAGTTGATCAACTGAGTGCCTACACCATCAGCTGAGCAAGGACTTTGCTCAGCTACTCCATCAGCTGAGTGAACAAGTGGATCAGCTGAGGCCCAGAGCATCAGCTAAGTAAGTCTTCTCTTATACAAGTCATCTCTCCACATAAATAGATGTATTTGAATGATCAGCTAAGCATTCTTGATCAACTGATCATACAAACACATGAGCTTATGTCCTCCTAAGTTTACTATTGATCAATTGAGCATCCATATGATCAGCTGAGCAATATGTATCAACTGAGTCCTAGCAAGAAGTGATCAACTGATATGTTTCTGTCAACTGAGTGGTGAAAATCAGAGTTCCTAGTACAATCTGTTAGCTGAGTCGTGCAAAATGTCAAATATGCACTATCTTTTCAGATTGTAAGTCATATGTAAAAGGCAGAACATGTGTTGTTCTATTATGCCTTAGAACTTTGTTTGTAAAAGTAAAATTCACTTTTTGAATCAAGTATGAGACAAAAAGGTTTGATCTTATCCTCTAGAAAAGGATAATGATACCTCAAACAGACAAAGATCTTGAATATTTGTTCAACAACTAAGTATGGCTGGCAATCCCATACTTGGTAAAGTCAAATCAAACAGAAGCATGGTGTTGATTAAAGTACAAGCATCGAAAGGGAAAGAAACTTCTATACGATAGTAGATGTGGGTTTTAATATTTTATATTGTGAGTGGGTTACACTTTTGCATAAAAGTACAATTACCTTTATCAAACTGTTGATTAAAGTAACTTTACTTTTCACCCACTACCTTTACAATTAAACTATTATATTTCCAGATCCTCTTTGTCTCCTACCTTCATGCAACTGGATACACCAAGATCTCTATATATACTCATGCATGGTGGACATGCAAAAGACAACACGGTGAAGTCTCTACTCCACAGAAAGAAAATCTCATCAGTTGAGAAATTCGTAGAGTTTAAGCATTGTGTAGAATCAAACTTGTTCATGTGTTGAACACTCTATATACATTAGTTGTTTTAGAGTTAGCTTGTCTATATGTTAGACAAATAGATTGCCACCTTTTATTGTACTTAGAATTTCCGCTTCTAGTACATGTAATTCTTGATTCAATATCAATAAGAATTATATAAAAGTATATCGGTGTGTCTTTAAATTTTTTAAAAAGCTAAAGTTTTTATTCAACCCCCTCTTCTACAAACATTTGTTGTTGTGTACTCAATCTAGGACTAACAAATTGACTATCTTCTTAATATATATATATATATATACATACATTTAACTCTAATAATTAACACACAATATATATATATATATACACACACACATTATTTAAACACAACTTCATTTAATCACTTAATACATACATATATACAACTTGGACTATCTATACATTTACTAATGTACGTACATTTACAAATGATTTACAACTAGGCCCAAATCGAGGATGTTACAGTTTGCTTGCTCGACGTGTCGTTCTTCGCATCAAGATTGGAAAGTTCAATCTAGCACCTAAATATGTTTGTAGGATTACAGTCACTAAGTACTATGGTGACACGATTGATGCTTTGGATAGATACATTCCTCCAAATTCGAGTATACGGCAAACAATGTTGCCAGCTCTAGTTGCTTCTTCTACCGAAAACGAGGTTGAAATTATTTACAGCGCATCTCCACCACATGTTAGTGAGGAAGAGCACGGGATGATGGATGGAATTCAAGGGGGGGCAAGATCCGAAACAGCATCATCTGTTGTATTAGGTGAATCTATAGGTCGTGGTACAAGTGCTACAGTCATAGATGCATAGACAATAAATGAGAAATGTGAATAAAGCACTAGCGTTGAGGTTGATGTCATAAAACCTCAGTTGAATTTGGACCCTGCATCTGCCACAGACTCGATTGGTGCTTCTTCTGCAGGTGATATCCACACATGTGAGGAAAAGGAAAAAATGGCGGATGAACTTCAACTTGGTTCAACATCCAAAGGAACAATCTCAACCAGTAAAACAAGTGAATTCAAGGGTTCTCTAAGAAGTTCTATAAGCATGGATGTGCAAACTATTAATGAGACATGCGAAGAGATCGCCGGTAACGAGGTTGATCGTGTGGATGATCAAAAGATTGGTAACGAGATGATTACGACCGATGAAAATGGGGCTCCTTATACATGTGCTACCAACACAAGTGAGATCGTTTCTAATAGTTTGCACGAAGATAAGACCGAGACTGAGGTAGCTGACGAGAATCATTTGATAGATATGGAGGATGTATGAGTGGAAATGGTTCGCCGTGAGACCAAATATGCACAGTGACATATTTATTTTCATACTTTTGTGTTTATTAAAGTTTCCTACGCTACTTGGTTATTTGTTTGTTACGATTGTGTTTGAAGTGTTCGGTTTATGATATTTATATGTGTTTTATTATTGACAATATCGTAAACACTTATAAAATGCTTTTGAGTTATTATGGTTCAAATTATTTATTCAACAACTCAGTACTAGAATGGAATCATCATTCCTAGTGTAATAATTGAAACACATGAACATATTTTACTTTATATGTACTCATTCTATTCTTTGTAATCATTCATCTATTAATATCACGTAAGGTTACGACATCATAATATGTCTAAAAGT
The DNA here is from genome assembly GCA_038502395.1 of Dittrichia graveolens. NCBI lineage: Eukaryota > Viridiplantae > Streptophyta > Magnoliopsida > Asterales > Asteraceae > Dittrichia > Dittrichia graveolens. The sequence continues at coordinate 32,248,978 of JARJIL010000009.1, forward strand.
GACTATATACGTACATTGTTTACTTAACTGGCACATAGTCTAATTACTTTATATATTAATCTGAAACATTATCCGTCTATAATAATAGTTATTTTTTCAAATAATATAAAAAAACACACGATGCAGTTTTACAAAAATAATAAAAACTAAACTAAAGCCCGGTAACATTATGACAAGAAGTATAAGATAAAATCTAATTATTATAAGCAGTACTTTAATATACGTAAAATCCATTAGTAAGGAATTATAAAGCTATGATAATGAGTTGTAATAATACTACCATACACATTGAAAAAATAGTCGTATATTTTGCAAATGGAATGAAATTGTAGGAAAATGGGCGGTCGTCTATCAGCAGAAGTGTTCTCAGAACTTAGAATACCATATGTATGGTGGAACTTCAGAAAGGTTTTCATGGAATTCGTTTGGAAGAATGAAAAAAAATATGATTTATTTATTTTTACTCGATAGGAAGGTAAATTATTTAAATATATAGGTTTCTATGTTATTATACTTATTATCATTTCTAATATATTTACTAAACATTACTTTGTATTTTAGAGAAACAAAATGGCAGCACTTATCCACCGTGACTTGATTCCTTTATACAAAAGCAGAGATTTGGTTCGAAAAGTTTTTTTTTTGCGCCATTTTCAAGTGCAACCAATTTTCGACCAGCATCTGATGTATAAAGGTTATAGTTTTGTCCGCAATGAGTGGGAGATAGTGATTAGCAACAAAACAAATCTTGAGGCAGTGCCGGATAACAACTTTCCTATTTACACATTGGTTCTTCCAATCAAAACTCTAGTGCGTGACAAAACTATATGCAAAGTGATGATTGGTATGTATATGTTCGGTGATTATACTAATAGTCCTATATAAATAACATAATAGTTTTATATTGCATATCTTATTATGAATAATATTTTTATAGTTGTTGTTGGCAAAATTACTAGAGGAGGTCGACTGCGTTACGGTGGTGGTTGTGAGTTATTTCTAAAAGATGGGAAGTAAGTTAATACTCGTGTTATATGTTTTGTAATGTTTATAAGTTACGAATTTTTTTGTTCTATGGTTGCTAGTTGTATATATTCTATTATAATATTTTTAATGTATTAATTATACTTTACTTATTAACAGGGGTGGTCTTATTAGGTTGATTATGTATGATACTCTTAATATATGTCCAGTTAGGTTTGCCGTCGCAATTAGAGATAAATCAATAATATTTGCATCTCGGGTTAAACTTATTTATCAGAATTCAAGTAAGTTAGAATTTGATTTTTTTATGTTGTATACGTTTTCAATGCCATAAGATTATTCATTACAATTGCATTTATCATTTTTTTCAGTGAACATTTTGATTGCAACAAAATTAACCGAGATCGTATTTGAGCCAAGGATGTTGGAGGCAGCCAAAGTAAAATATAGGATATTACGTTAGCTTATTGTTATGTATTTGGATAAATAACTTCTTGGTTTTATGTTCTTTATGTATCGTTTTCTGATATGCAAACTTAACTCTTTTTCATGTTTGGCAACTTATTTTAAGCTTAATGACCTATTTACTCATCTTTTAAATCTAAAAAATAGGTACGATAAATTTACACAAATACATGATATGTATTAACAAAACTTGCACATGTATACACGCATGTTATATATTAGCAAAACTGACCCGGCCAACGGCTGGGTATAGCACTAGTTTTATTTACCCGCCTTGATTTATAAATATCATATTAACCTCTATAACATTTCAAAACATCATATTTAACCGAATTATTAGTTTTATCATTTTAAAATATTTTATAATCAGTTTAAATTCTTATCAGTTATTGTTTGATCATATTATTTTTAAATTCTTATTATTTATCATTACTTGAAATTCTCATTTTTTTAATTGTTTAATATATTTTTATTAATACAATATTCATCATTTTGTAAATTAACATGCGTATCACATGACCATCTAATCTAGTCTAGTAATTTAACAAAAGGGCATTCTGTTAGTCCTTTTATTTGTATATATTCCATTTCTGAAGAAGCTTTCGAAGAAAGCGACTGAAGGTGTAATATCTTATTCTTTTGTAAACTGTTCTGATGCGTCATCTGAAGAAAAAAGCCCGTAGTTCATCTGAAGATTAGTTCTGAAGTGAACATCAGCTGAAGTTTGTCTTCAGTCTTCAAAGGGTCTTCTGCACTGAAGATACATCTGACAACCAGAATCTTCCTGTTATGTAAAGTGCACGATCTACGCATTCTGAAGGAGCTCGAAACGGCAATCTTGTTTTCTGTTCCTAATTAAGTGTAGAGCGGTACACGTGTAAATAAATTAGATGGTCAGGATTAGTTTACTTAGCCTATAAATACCTGCTCGATTAACGACAATAGGTTCAGCGTTTGTTCGCTAATTTGCATTCAAGTTTGTTTTTGATTTAGTTTGTACTCGGTGCTCAACTTTGTTCTTGTGCACTCTTTGAAGTTTGGTTATTAATATAATCCTACTTTGAAAACTTTCGTGTGTTCGTTGCTTTAAAACTATTTCCGCACTTTGATCTTATTCATTGCTGGTTTTACTTATTCGGGAAAAACAATTGGTATCGGAGCAGGTTCTAATTTTATCTATAAATTAGTGATCTGTTCAACATGTCGAAGTTTGATTACATCGATAATGGCTCCTCTGCCAAACCACCAAAGTTTTCTATCGAACATTTTTCTAGCTGGAAAAATAGAATGTTGTTATATTTAGAAAATCTTGATTGCAACTCTCTTGTAATTTTGGAGGATGGTCCTTATATTCCTCAAACCATCTCCATGGAGACTGGTTCTGCTGAAACCTCCATTCCCTCTCGTCCGAAACCAAGATCTCAATTGACAGAAGAGGAGAAGAAGCTAGTGGGTCTAGATGCTAAGATACGAAACAATATTGTTATTGCGTTACCTAATGAAATATTTCATACTGTTTATAATCTGAAGACAGCTAAAGATATGTGGGAGAGCATCTGCATATCGTTCGAAGGAACTGTTGAAGTTCGTGAGAACAAGAAGACCAACATCATATGCAAGTATGAAAGCTTCTGTGCAAAAGACTCAGAGTCTCTCACTGAGGTCTACACCAGATTTACATGTCTACTGATCGACATGACTGAAGTTGGAGTTGTCAGAGACAATTCCAAATACTCAACAGATTTTTGGATTCCCTCCCATCTGAATGGGATACCATGTGCATGATCCTGAGAACCAACAACATGCTCAGAGATATGAACATGCGTAAGCTATACGGAATCTTGCTGAATAACGAACAAACTCGCATTCAGAAAACTGATTTGAAGAAGGCCTTCAAGAAAACTCTAGCCCTCGTTGCTGAAAATCCTCAAAGAGTCAAATACAAGCAAACTGAAGACTTTGATTCTGATGATGAGCCTCAGATGAATGAAGGTGAGGAGGTAGAAAGGTATGATGATGAAGGTACCGAAAAAGCCTTCATCATGAAAAATTATAAAAAGTTTCAGAAGTTTAAGTCTGATGAGAACAGAAGATTTGACAAGAAGTTCTTATCAGAGAAAAAGGGCTCATCTGAAGGGTCCAAGAATGAGTGCTTCAAATGTGGGAAGCCTGGTCATTATGCAGCCGACTGTTATGTGAAGGACACCTCCTCAAATCCTAAGAAAGGGTTTCCTTCAAAGGCTGATAAATACAACGCTAAATATAAGGCCCTGAAAGCATCAAATGAAAGGAAGAAGGAAAAGGCCAAGATTGCTGATTACCTTAACTGGACTGATTCTGAAACATCTTCATATGAGGAAGAAGAAAATGAAGTCAGAGGTAAGTGTCTGGTGGCTGAAGAAATCCTTGGAATTGCACATCCTGAAATGTGCTTAATGGCCACTGAAAGCAAGTTCAGCAAGGATCTGGCTGAGGCTGAAAAACTTAGCTCAGCAGAAGGATGGAATCCCACCATGATGTACAAGGTATCGAATTTCAAAAATTATTCAATGAATGAGAAGGATCATATGTTTGCTTATTTGCGTTCTGATCTGACAATTGCACATAACAATCAAAACAAATCTAAACAAACTATCACCAAGCTCACCTCTGAAATAAATGTCATTGAAAAAGAAAATGAACAATTTCTTCAAGAGTCTTATGCCTTAAAGAATCATCTCGAATTTTTAACAAATGAACTCAAAAATGTGAAAATGGATTTCCAAGACTAACGAAATAGTGAAAGATCGTCAGTCGATTATTGATCTTTGGTTGAGTCCAAATAAACTAGCATTTGAGAGTATAAATCATCATATGGTGATTCAAAGAGAAAGAGTAGGCATAGGACACATTAAACAAGCCGCTGACTTTAGCAAAAAGGGTAAAAATGTCGATGAAATGATTTTTAATGACATAAGCATTAATGATGTTGGAAATCAAAATCTCCTTAAAAAGAGATTCACCAAGTCTGAAGTTGTAAATTCAAGTTTTTCTGAAAGAACAAATTCTGAAATTAGAAATCTTCAACTTCCTACTGAGTACGATACTCTTGCCAACGAAACTACTGATCCAATCCCTGAAATACCTATTACACCAAGTCCTACTGAAACCTAACCTGAAGTTATGTCTGTAACCCCAACTAAAACCCAACCTATAGTTGTATCTGAAACCTGTACTGAAACCCTCAACCAGTCTTCATCTGAATCAGTTGGTGAAATATCTTCTGAAATCAAAATAGCTGAGTCATCCAACTCTAGCTTTCTTCCTGAAGCCAGTGTCTTCTACGACATTATCATTCCCATGATTTCGTCAAATGAAGAATCAGCAGTTGAAACCTTACAATCCAAAGCTGAAAATTCAAAACCCTCCAAAACCAAAAATAGTGATAAAACCTTTGCTCTGCCTGTATCCAAACTCAAAGAAGTTAAGGATTCTCTTTTCAAGATTTTAAACTTAATTGGTGAAAAAGAGAAGAAAAAGAAAAGAGTTAAGGCAAAGTCCACTCGAAAATGCTATAAATGTGGAGTAAGAGGTCATGAAGTGACCTCTTGTTCTAAAGAAGGCAAAGTCTCGAGTTGCTCTTTTAAGCAGTGTGTTTTGGAGCCAAGTAAAGTTTGGGCTCTTCAAATGAACTAACTTTCTCAACTGTCTGTGTAGGGCGTTCAGCATGATAACATTTGGTACCTTGACAGTGGATGCTCAAGGCATATGACCGGATGTAAGTCTCCACTGAATGGGGTTCAAGAAGCAAATGGCCCCAAGGTCACATTTGGTGGAGGAAAATGTGGCAAAACTGACGGTTATGGTTATCTAAACCAAGGTTCAGTCAACATTAAGAATGTTGTTCATGTGACAGGACTTGAACACAACCTGATCAGCATCAGTCAGTTGTGTGATGCGGATTATGAAGTGCATTTCAAGAAGACTAAAGGTTCAATCTTTAACAAGAAAGGCAAAGAGGTCTTACAAGCAAAAAGGCAGGGTAACATGTACGTTGTTGATTTCAACTCCGCCACCTCTGAAAGAGATGCTTGTTTCTTTTTAGAAGCTGATTCCAAAATTGACTGGTTATGGCACAAAAGATTATCTCATCTCAACTTCAAAAACATCAGCAAACTCTCTAAGCTTCAGCTTACCAGAGGTCTACCGTCAGTTCGGTTTCAAAAAGACAAGCTGTGTCATGCATGTGAGAAAGGAAAGCAAAAGAAGTCTATTTTCAAATAAAAACATTGTAACCAAGACATATGGATCTCTTTGGTCCTGTCAGTTCTCCTAGCATGGGAGGCAAGAAGTATACCATGGTTGTAGTTGATGAATACACCAGGTTCACATGGGTATTCTTCTTGCGTAACAAAAGTGATATTGCTGAAGTTTTGATGAGCTTTATTCGTCGTGTTCAAAGACAGTTTGACACACAAGTTAAACAGCTTCGCAGTGATCATGGAACAGAGTTCAGGAACTCTACTCTTCAAGATTTTTGTGATGAAAATGGCATCATCCAAAACTTCTCAGCCCCATATACCCCTCAGCAAAATGGGGTTGCTGAAAGAAGAAATAGGACCCTAATAGAAGCAACAAGAACTATGCTAGCTGAAGCATCTCTGAAAGGCCATTTCTGGGCTGAAGTTGTTAATGCTGCTTGCTATACTCAGAACAGGTCCATCATTGTCAAGCGCCACAGCAAAACTCCCTACGAGTTACTTTATTTGAAGTCACCCATTGTCGGATACTTCAAAGTTTTTGGAAGTACATGCTTTATCCTGAACACCAAAGATCAGAAAAGCAAATTTGATCCCAAAGGAGAACAAGGAGTGTTTCTAGGCTATTCTGATATGTCTAAACCTTATCGTGTTTTTCTTCCCAAGAAAAACTCTGTGGTTGAAACAATAAATGTCACCTTTGATGAATTCAATGCAGAGTCAACCTCCAATCATACTTATCAAATTATCTCCGATGAATTTGATGCTCTTCTACAAGAGTCATTTAATGATGACTTGGATGCCTATTCTCAAGAGGTAAATACTGACAATAATGTTGTTTATTTTAATGTGAATCAGGTTACTGAAGATCTCTTGGAAACAAATGACTCCTATGCTGATGAGCAACAGGATCAACCACAAAGGGTCACGAAATGGACTCGAGCTCATCCCATCACAAATGTGATTGGTGATCCAAATACTGGTGTGCAAACCCGAAATTCATTTACATCTGCATTCTGCATGTTTTCTGAATTTATATCACAGGTCAAACCAAAGAAAGTCGATGAAGCTCTGAAGGATCCAAACTGGGTGGTCGTTATGCAAGATGAGCTTAACGAATTTGAAAGAAACAAGGTGTGAACGCTGATCGCCCCACCTGAAGACAAGTCCATTATTGGCATAAAATGGGTCTTCAGAAACAAACGTGATGAAACTGGGTCAGTTGTGCTTAACAAGGCCAGACTAGTTGCAAAGGGCTAATGTCAAGAGGAAGGGATAGATTATGATGAAACGTTTGCTCCAGTTGCTTGTCTGGAGGCAATAGGCATGTTTCTAGCCTTTGTAGCATTCAAGGGATTCAAGGTCTTTTAGATGGACGTTAAAAGCGCCTTTCTGAATGGAGAACTTCACGAAGAAGTATTTGTTCAACAACCTCCTGGATTCGAAAATCCCAAGTTTGTACATTCTCAAACTTCTGAGCCTTCAATAGACATTGCTTCCTCATTGGAAAGTCTATCTGAACTTGTCCTTTTTGTCTCTAATTCAGTTAAGACAAACACCTTTCAGGGACATTGTGTCGCCAACAATCAAACCAAGCTTGAAACTGAGCTCAAATCTCTTGTTGAGTCTATCAAAACTCAGTTCACCACCCTCACCCAAACCATTGATTGTAAGAATCTGATACTCCATGGGATGTTCAAAACCCTTCAGAATCTTGTAAAAACAATAGTTGATTCTGACACTCTTGAGTTTTCTAAACTTAACACTCAACTCTCTACTCTCTCCACCTCTGTAAATTCTCTTTCCTCCAAGGTTGACAACATCCATGTTGTCAATCTTTCTGAAACTACGACTCGTCAGTTGCAACAATTGTTTGCTCCCTCCTTCTCTGGCCTTTCAAGAGAAATTTCGGCCTTGTCTAGGTCGGTAGAAGCTTCAGGAATCTCTACAGCTTCTAAGGGGGAGAAAGTTCGAAAACAGTCCAAAATCTGTCAGATTATAAGAAGGAAGGTTACCGCTGATCGGAAGATAATCAAATGGGATAGAAAGTATTCACATGCTGAATACTTACAAAGATTAAAAGAGGAAGTGGCTCACCTCAAAGCCGCTGAAGAAAACAAGAATAATGCCTTGATCGATTTCGAGGCAAGGTTAGCCAAAGCCAAAGAAGCTAAGGCACTTGCTGAGGGGGAGCTCAAGAGTCTCCTTGATCAAAGAAAGGTTGAAGCTGAACTTTTCAGTTCGGAGCTAGATGGAGCTGAATGTCAGCAAATCATAACTGAAGCTAAAGCCTCTCAGATTCCCATTCAATCAGCTGCTCCTTGATCCAGTGGTCAGCCAAGCCAGTCTGATAAAGGTAAAGGGAAAATGGTGATAACCTCTCCTGACGATCAGATGAGTAAGGGTATATATGAATTCAGTGACTCAGATGATGAAAATCCAAGAGAAAAAGACTTGAAAATGGCTAATGAACTTGGCAGAATAGCAGCAGAGAAATTTGCACTTGAAGAGCTTGCTACGAACAAAATTGATCTATCTCCCTTCGATCATCAAAAACAGATTCAGGAGAATATTGAAGCTGAAAAAGCTTTAATTGAGGAGAAGAAAAGGATCATGGAAGAAAAACAAGAAAAGTGGTTAAGCTCTCGACATCAAAGAAAGCATCCAGATAAAATCACAGGAATAAAGCTGAAGAAAGTCAATAATGAAATCCTTCTGAATGTTCAGCGTAAAAATCTTCCCCTCTTCAGCATACAATTTGTCAAGAATGTCCAACTCAATTATGTTGTGTCTGAATGGAATGAAATACTTGCTTGTTTATCAAAACGCAAGCAAACTGATGATGTTAAGTTCATTCAACGAGAGATCACCAAAGTAATTGAATATTATGAGGAGGAAGTAAAGAAGAAGGGATCTGATGCAGCTGTCATGCCACAGAAAGAGAAACCCACTCGAGCTGAAAAGTTAAAATTTCAGAGAAGGAGGCTCACTTTCAAGAAATCTCAGTAACAAATCCTGGAGCTAATATCTATTGGAGAGCTTCCAAATTGCAAAGACTTCGACACCACATTGCCTCCTGGTTTCATTCCTGAAGTGGGTAAAGTTCTCTCAAATCCGAGGGAATTTTATTTTCTTGATGCATATAGTAATTCTTTATTCTTTATTCTTTCTATTCTTTATTTTTAATTTGTATATAGTTATGGATTATAAACAAATAGGGGAGATTGTTAGTCCTTTTATTTGTATATATTCCATTCCTGAAGAAGCTTTCGAAGAAAGCGACTAAAGGTGTAAAATCTTATTCTTTTGTAAACTGTTCTGACGCGTTATCTGAAGAAAAAAGCCCGTAGTTCTTCTGAAGATTAGTTCTGAAGTGAACATCATCTGAAGGTTGTCTTCAGTCTTCAAAGGGTCTTCTGTACTGAAGATACATCTGACAACCAGAATCTTCCTGTTATGTAAAGTGCACGATCTGCGCATTCTGAAGGAGCTAGAAACGACAATCTTGTTTTCTGTTCCTAATTAAGTGTAGAGCGGTACACGTGTAAATAAATTAGATGGTCAGGATTAGTTTACTTAGCCTATAAATACCTGCTCGATTAACGACAATAGGTTAAGCGTTTGTTCGCTAATTTGCATTCAAGTTTGTTCTTGATTTAGTTTGTACTCGGTGCTCAAGTTTGTTCTTGTGCACTCTTTGAAGTTTGGTTATTAATATAATCCTACTTTGAAAACTTTCGTGTGTTCGTTGCTTTAAAACTATTTTCGCACTTTGATCTTATTCATTGTTAGTTTTACTTATTCGGGAAAAACATATTCCATTGAGCCTTCATCAACCAGCCTTACGGTTAATAAAATAATGTTCATATATGCCTTCACAGAACAGAAAAATATAATTATATATATAAGGTAGCATTTTTATCTTTTTGTGCACATTATTATATAATATAAAGAGGATCCCACAGAAAATTAACTAAATACTAAATAGATTGATTGATAAGTCACCTCTCTGTCATAACTTAAAGGTTTTCTGATTCGAATCCCATTGTGGTGCTTCCCCCTACCTTTTCTTCTTAAATAAATCTTTTTTTTTTCTTTTTAAATAGCTTTTTGTGGTTTGTAAATTTGCTTCCTTTTTTCCTAACGTTATTTTTTTTCTTTTATACTTTTTAGAATACTAGCGAGGTACCGGCGCAATACGACGACGGTGAATAAAAATGGTTTGTAAGGAGTTGTTTTGGTAGGTATTAATCAAGAAGACACACAAGACGTAAATTTGTAATTTTTATTTAGCAGGTGAAAAGGGAATGAAATTTAGATGTAATTTTACAATTTTTATTTAACAGGTGAAAAGCAAATATTATATATTTTCCCTTTCTGAAATTTATGGAATGTTATTAAGTTTATGAAATATTCTATTTCGTAAGTTTTGCTATGGAATTTATGGAAAGGGAATATTCTGGAATTTATGAAAAATGAATGTTATTAAGTTTATTTTATAGAATCATTTTTGGTAAATAAAGGTAGAATAGTAATCTTAAGTGACTTAAAATTTAAGAGTTTTAAAAAAAAGATTAAATGTTTCATATAATAGTATAGATTACTTTACCCTTTTTTTCTATTTCATTGTTTACAAAATTATTATATTTTATTTAGTCTTATTTATGCTTTTTTTTCTTTTTTATTGTTTACATATTATTATATTATAAAACACTAACTATTTATACTTTATTCATACATTCTATTCTATCATATAAGTAGTTCTTGCTATACAAAACATAAATCAGTTTATAATAAATAATAAAATCTTAGTTTGAAAACTATATAAATGATACACCATTAAATATAAATTCTTATTTTACATCCCGCCGCAACACGTGGGTTAGTTTTATCTCGTTATAGTTATATGTGAAATCCACTACTTATTATTTATCTGCTTTATTAATTTTAACAATTATATTAATTTAATAAGTAAAGATCACCAAGTAGTTCAATTAACCAAAAAGATATATTTCACAAAATAGTAACCAAATTTAAAAAGTATTCTATTAAGATCACTCCTAGAAAATTTCACAATATAAAATAAAGTGGTAAATGACCTTTAAAAAACAATTTTCAAACTTGTTACTATTATATAAATTCTCCCATGACCAAAATTATAGATTGAAACCTTTCTCGCACCTAGACCTAAACCTACACCAAACAACTAGCTGACCAAAATAATAGTTTGGTTAACCAACTAACATTTTTTAAGCACTAGAGATGCTTTTAAAATGGCAAGTTTCATAACATAATATCAATAATGGTGCATCAGTTGTACCCCAACATGATCATGTGGAAATAAAAACCAAAAATCAAGACCCAATCCTGCCTAAATAGATCTTGAACCAGTTCATACCGAATTTGTTCAGTCCAAAACAGGACCATAAACCGAATATGTTTCTGGGTTCGGCTGAAATACGAATAATGTAAACCTAAATAAATGTGTCACATTCTAAAACATTAAGAAAAAAAATCATCCAAATCTTTTGATGCGTCAAGTTCTAAAGAGTCTTCTTAAGCCCCAGCAAAAAATTGCAGAAACACTGAACCATACACAACAAAACTAACAAAAGAAAAGCCTGAAGCCATATGAAATTCAGAAAACGAGCTCCATGACCTCCGAACAAGTAACAAAGGGAAACTTTGAGACGTTAAAATAAGCAAAAGTAGAAGTCAAACAGAGACAGCGTAAAGATGTTTGAAGTTTTCTAAGATAAGTATTAAGAGCAGACATTATATACTACTACTTGAATCATAAAACAAAATTACCATTACTTAATTTACTCGAATGCCCAAGCATTCTCCCTGCGAACCTCTTCTTCTTCCTCCGGGGTGAAATCATTCTTGATGTTAAAAGTCTTACGAATCTCTTCCGGGGTTTTGCCCTTTATCATGTCTGCCACTGTTTGGCATGTCAGATCCAACAAGCTCTTGATGTTCAGATAGTTGGCAGCCTGAAACAACCAAATGAAAAGGTGTCATAAGCACAAAAGGATATGAAACCAAAAAGCAATCCTACAGAATGAGCTGCACCCACAAGTAGCAATGACAACCCAGAAATCTGTATGCACTTGAGAAATAACAAAACAAAATACAACCTATAGATAAGAAGTTGGTAAGACTAATGAAGCCAAATGAAGTGAAGTCCTTCGGATTGAACACAAAATACAAGACAACCAGAGAAATCAGAAGTAGTTTCCACAGTAAAATTCAATTCTACAAGGACAAAATATGCAATAAATAGAGTTGAAACCACGGGTGTGAGGATCAAGATTGTAACTAGGATCATTTTGTTTCTGCAAGATCGAGATCGAAAGAATCTACCAAAATGTCCTTGTTGTTAACAGATGCTTTAGTTCATATCAAACACTCATTTGAATGACAAATTTATGATATAAATCAAAGTTCAAGCATCATACAGAACTAGTACCAACGCGATAAAACTAATATGTTAAAAGTTTAAACAAATGATGAAATTAAGAAAGGAAACTAATTGATGTTAATATGCAGCACTGTAGCATCTTCATTGATTCTCTCGAATTAAAGTATTGAGCTACTGAAATTAAACTGCTGCACCACACTGAATTTGACAATAACAACACCTCAAATGTCGATTTATGGATTTCAAAATTTGAATATTTCAGGCATTTAGCATTTTAAAAGTTTGAACGAAGGACAAGTCAAGAATGAATTAAGAGTAGTCAGTACTGGAAGTTGGAAAGTGTAATGAGGCTTGAGGCTTTGAAATTTAGTCTGTGGGGAGCGATCCAACATGGTTTTGGTTTTGGTTAGCAAGATCCTAGCATGATCCAACATGGTTTTGGTTTTGGTTAGCAAGATCCTAGGACGAACGGGATTGCTATTTTTAAAAACTTTGTTGAAGCAGACATCATTGTGCCCAAACTAACAATGAACTAAATTTTAAGTACATTAAAAAAAGCATCAAACACCAGTGCAATAATCAGCCGCACAATCTTATATCAAAAAAGTGAAATTAAAGAAACATGATATATGATTAGCTTGCAACATTTTTCTTGTTTTTAACAATTTTTTATGCACATGTAATCTTCAATTATTAAAGCAAGATGTTATGATCCCCCATCGGTTAAATGTAAATTAAGTTAGTTGCTTATAAGTGTAGGTGTTCCCTCTCCTTACAAGCTAGCTTTTACTTTTACATACCATTCTAGAGTTTTTTAAGGAAGGAAAGGGGACGGTGAGTTTTTTAAGGATGAGTTCTACAATTGGGCTTATGGCATGATTCGAGCCTAGTATGGGATGACATCAGAGCCATTCCCATCTTGCAAGGTTCCAACAAGTGGTGGAAGGGGTGTCAAACTGTCAACCATGACCAACATGGACGTTGGTATTGTTATGATACTACATCAGCCAAATGGTTATGGTCCCACATCGGCCAAATGTAGATTAAGTTGGTGGCTTATAACTTGCAAGTCTAGTTATTCCCTCCCTTACAAGGGGGCTTTTAAGGGTGAGTTTTACAATTGGGCTTATTACAAGCCTAGTATGGGATGGAAAGGAGAGGTTTTTAAGGAAGGAAAGGGGAGGGTGAGTTTATTAAGGGTGAGTTCTACAATTGGACTTATGGCATGATACGAGCCTAGTATGGGATGGTATCAAAGCCATTCCCATCTTGCAAGCTTACAACACTTTGAGCGGTGACCTATGGAGTGGTAGGAGGGGTGTCAACCATGACCAACATGGACGTTGGTCCTTCACGCGTTGGGTATTGTTATGAACCTACATCGGCCAAATGGTTATGGTCCCACATCGGCCAAATGTGGATTAAGTTGGTGGCTTATAACTTGTAAGTCTAGTTTCCCTCCCTTACAAGGGGGCTTGGGTGAGTTCTACAATTGGGCTTATTACAAGCCTAGTATGGGATGGGTTCCTATCAGAAGACCCACAACGCAAATATGCAGTTCACAAAAGCAAACGACACAATCCCTCTATACATAATTTCCTAAATCATCAAGCAGAACCATTAAACAGTAACCTAGTAGCCAGCATGTCATATAATAATCACAAAATCTAATCATTAAGCAACCAAACCCAACAATATCCGCAAATCAATCGAAACACAAACCAAAACCATTAAACAACAATCAATAATTTTCTAAAGCAGAATAAATCCACCTTTCGAAAACAAAAAGACACCAACGGAATAAAAGTGAACGATAAGGATATAGAAAGAATCAAACCAATATCAAATCGAAGAGAGTCCCCTGATCCACTTTAACAAACTCCGCATCAAACGATTTGAGATCATCCTCAGCTGCCTTATCATCAGCGGTGGTTGTCTCGACGTGTTTCTTACAGTACTCAATAACCTTAGAGAGGATCTTGCTTGTGACATTGGGTAGAGGAATACTGGTGTCCGCACAGTCATCTTCAATCATATGCTTAATCGTCTGCGATTCCAACGCCACCGCCTCCTCAACCTCGAATGTTTCTCCATCGGAGCTTTTCAGAACGATAACCTTCGATGACGACGACATGATCGCTGGAAATTCAGATCGCCGAAGAAATTATTGGGGATGAATGATAACCCTAACCCTAGAGATGGATGGAATTCAATGGCGAGAACGCCGATGGGGGGAATTTATTAGCTTATACGCACCGGCCTTGCGTCAATTATAGATGAGGTCATGAGGCTTCAGCATCGTAGCCCCTTGACTTTACAGTTTGTGCATATATGGACCCTAAACTTGAGTAAATTGTAAGGAAAATATATGGGTGGCAGTTATCGACACGATACGAAACACAACATGAATTCGATACGTAAATAAAAGGGTTTGGGTTAAGCATAAACAGCATTAGGTCATTTTCGGATTGGCCCGCCAACACATATAAATAAACGAATCATGTTCGGGTTGGTGGTGAGTTTTCAGGTTGATCCACCAACCCGTATAAATTTTTATATATTTCTTACGTTTCCTGTTTTGCTAGTAGGCTTTCTCTCTTATTCCTTATTTCTCGTAAAAATAATCAGAAACAAATACATCATTTCCTTTTTATTCTTTCGTCGTTTTAAGACCATAAAAAATAGACACTATCGAATAACCAATGTTTTATCACTTATAGCTAAAATTTTTAGTATGGTTGAACTTTATTTGCTATTTTGCATTGACATTGTGTATTTTGACAAACAAGGGACAAAATTAGTAAAACTATACCTACTAACCCGCATATTTAAACCGGTTGCGGGGGTCGGGTATGCACAATTTTCAATAAATTCCATGCTCACAAATTAAATCATATAATACCACAATGACGACGATTTCACACTTTGGGTCATGGTTGACTATCCAAGTCGTACCAAGGATTTCACGTGTGTGACTGTGCCCGAGTTGTGTTTTTTATCACAATATAACACAACCCTTCACTTCACATATCAGCATATTGTTCTATTTTACTTGGTCCGGATAACTATACGAACACAATCTGGTTTGTATTTGTAACACCGCTTCTGAATTCGGTTACTTTAATGATAAATCAGGTTTTAGCAGCGGAATTTTTTTCTTTTAAAACAACATTAACTATTATTTACATTAAGATCACTTTCAAAACAACGTTGGTGTTACCAAGTACAGGAACCGACCATTGTATCTATTTACATTACAACATATAATTTCAAGTGTTCCACCCATAGAGGGCAATGTTCATTTCAAAAGCTACCCGCCTCGTAGGATATCTAGTCTTTACCTGAAAAGGGAAATCATAACATCATTAGCTACACTTAGCTAGTGAGTACGTACAATCATAAGTATCAATACGGTAAGTCATGCATCATAACATAAACAATCATTGCTATCTTAGCACATAGTGGTGTGCTGACAAGATTAGTAAGAGTCGTGTCTTGCAGGGTAATCAATCCTGCTCAACAACTCAAACTGGGGGATCAGACACGACCAATCCGCGCTGGTGGGGGAGCATACGCAGTCCACCAAGCATCGTTCACAGAGCCAGAGGCTCCACAGGTAATCCAGCTACAACCGGCTGATCACCACTCACGTTAAGGCACGGCGGTTCTGCAGAACCTATGATCCAGGATGCCTCCTGAATCACCGTGAAATCCCGAAGGATCCAGTTACAACAGACTGACCTTAACCATGCTTCAGATAGTCTGCAGACAGTGCACATACACATGTACGTACATTTGATCCCACAGGGATCCATCATTTTACACACAACATCTTTTAGGTAGTTACTCATGCATAGCATCATATATTACTAAGTGGTTCCAGTCTGGACCCACTAGCATGCACCTTATATAACATACAAACTTACCTCCTAAAGTATACCTGCAAAAGCAAGTTAGTCATACATAGTACATTCACATAGTCATCTAGCATGCAAGCCTTACTCTACTGAGTCTCATGAAAGCAGGCACTCACCTGAGCAGTTTACTACGCACAGGTACTTGATTTTGAGTCCTCTAACACAACAAGTTCACCTAGCATATTATACTTGCATTAATCATTCACACGTGCATAGAATTCTTACAAAATAAACACTTAACTTTGGACAACAGAAATCCGCCAGAACTGTCGGATTTGGGGAAATCCAATGGTTC
This sequence comes from Dittrichia graveolens, assembly GCA_038502395.1. Taxonomy (NCBI): domain Eukaryota; kingdom Viridiplantae; phylum Streptophyta; class Magnoliopsida; order Asterales; family Asteraceae; genus Dittrichia; species Dittrichia graveolens. Next base: position 32,265,301 of record JARJIL010000009.1, read on the forward strand.
TGTCGGATTCATGAAATCCGACACTTTCTTACTCATAAATCCGATACTTATCAATCAGATTCCAACACTTAGTAATTCCAACCATGCATGTGAAATCCGACACTTGCGGATTCCGACACAAGGAGGGAAATCCGACATATGGAAATCCGATACTCACAATGAAATCCGATGCTATCGGATTCCGATACTTAAAATCCGAAATCAAGGAAATCCGACAGACTTGCGGAATCCGACTCTTTTATCAGATTCCGACAATTCCTTCGGTTTTCAACACTTGCGGATTCCGATAACTTCATCAACTCGGAATTCGACAACTTCATCATCTGAAATTCCGACACTTCCATTTAACCATCTAAACAACTTCATATTCGTTGGTTTTAAGCCCAGATCACGTTAGAATATCATATTCTATCCAAATAGTCATCATAAACACATTAAATCCACATAAGAACACCATTCATGCAAAACCCACTTTCAAAATGAGTTTTCCATGTTTCTTCTAGGTGTTCATGTATGGAGTTGTGTTTCTAACACCACAAAACACGAATCTACTCTTCTAAACATACATGAATTATGTTGCTAACCTTTAAAATCAACAACCGACTGCTTCTTGTTCTTATTTTGGAATCCGAGAGCAACGAGAGAGAGAGAAGGGTGTTTACGGTTTTTGTGTGTGTTTTCTTTTAGTTGACTTAAGTCAACTAAACCCACTTTTACACACACACGCACACACACACACATATATATATATATATATATAGTTAATCAATCCAAAGGCGGTGACCTTTGGATTTGGTTTTCCTTAAATATCTAATTTACATACTTACTTAACATACATACATACATTTAGCATACATGCATACGTACATACATAAACACACATATAATACATATAAACACGCAACTTATATTCATTTACTCAACAAACACATACATAAAATACTTTCTATTACAATAACTACGTACACTCCCGTACTAATTACAACTAGGCCCAAGTTGAGGATGTTACAGTATTGGATCGCGAACCAAAATTGATTTATTCCTAAAGTGGAATCTGGAATAAACACTTACCCTCTAAACCCACGAGAGTTAGGATCTTTGTGATCATCAAGATTTAACCATAAACATACTATTATGATTAAGGGGCTGTTTGTTTGTTGTTTAATGAAACCATTCAGCGTTGAATGCTAAATCATTCATCATTCAGCGTGTTTGATTGTTGCATCTGAATGAAGATTATGCTGAATGATTTAGCATAATGCTGCTGAATCATTCTACCTTAAAGTGCATTCTCAATCATTAAGCACCAAGTATTTTACCCTTATACTCATTCTTTCACATGTTGTCTTGTTAAACAATCATATCATATCTTATAATATAATATATCATTATTAAGGTTAAAATGATCATTTGCATCATTCAGATTGTTCATTCAGAACCTTTATCAAATAACATGTCACATTCAGAGACAGATTAATTCAGAGCCTTTGAATTATTCAGACCACAGAATCATTTAGTGTTTAATAATTCTATTTTAACAAACAGCCCTTAATTTTAGAGACTTTACCTTTGATGCTCAAGAAATAGTCCACTTGTGATAATGCTAACGAGTTCCTTCTAGACGGAACTTGGAATCACCAAGTAACACGATCAAATAACCAAAAATTATTGAACATGTGTGTGTCAAATTCGGTCATACACGACCAAATTCCGGTCCTTTCTTGATGGCCGAAATCGAAACAAAGGAAGAAGTGAGAAGGAGTTTTTGTGTAACGACCCAATTTATAAAACTGATCCTTTAGGCCAAAAACTCATATAACATTTCACATACTAAAATTTTTACATAAAATCGAACGCATAACTGATCTGAATTCTGAGGTATCAGAAGATACTCACACATGTACTACCACAGGTTTGGTACCAAAAACTTAATATTTGCAGACCAGACGTTAATTGTTTATAAAAGTTTATAAAAATGTAGTCAAATAGGAAGCTTTGCCCTTGTCTTTGTTGTGCCCTGCAAAACACGTAAAAATATTATCCGGTAAGTTGCGAGATCATGGTAAGTAAACCAGGCTGTCAATCATATAAACATATGTATAGAATCACATATAGGTAATACGTTATGATAGCCTTCCTGTCACTGGTTCTAGACCCAGGGCAGCAAACAGAGTCACAGTACTATACTATTTCTGAGCCACTACTTGTAACACCGTAATTTTGACCTAGATTTTTCATTTTTAAAACACTACGGAAGCGATAAAATAAAACTAAAAGTATTTACAACTAAATATACAAGACAGTTTTCCGAGTCAACCATATTTCAAAATATTAGTGTTACAAAAACTACGGCTCATCACAATTAAATTATCAGAGGGCAAGTCAATTATTCCCCAAGCCAACCCACTCTCAGCCGAGCCGCTGACTTACCAAAAACCTATAAAAAGAGTGAGAGGTGGGGAATTAGCACAAAGCTAAGTGAATGAAAGTAAACCACAACAGAATATCAGCCACAACCGCAATATATCAAAACAACAAGTAATCGTGCCCCAAGAAGACCGGCGGTTTTGCAGAAACCTACAACCAATGCCGGCCAAAGTAAAGGTTTACCGATAGTTCATTTGCTATTCTCACATAGTATTTACCCTTAAGTTGCAACGAATGCTTCAAAAGATCCAAATACTGATTAGCCAATATATCGAGGAGTTAGTTTTCCACGCTTCCCAAAATGGATAACCCCCTTCCAGGGCAAAACTTTCAAATAAACCAGTTCACCTTCAACAAATGTAACGGATCTACGATGTGGACCAACATACATCTTTTGTCTGTCTCTTGCCACTTTTAACTTTTCTCGTGCAATTCCACTTTTTCATTCATAATCTGAACAATGTCGGGCCCTGCGTATTGTTTCTCACCTGCCTCTAACCAACAGGTAGGAGTACGGCAGCGACGCCCATATAACATCTCGTAGGGTGGTATACCGATACTCGAATGATAAGAATTATTGTATGTAAATTCAATCAAAGGAAAGTGGGAATCCCAAGAACCCCCATATTCTAACACACATGCACGCAACATATCCTCAAGTGTCTGAATAGTTCGTTCAGTTTGACCGTCTGTCTGAGGATGATAAGCTGTACTCAAATTAATACGCGTACCCAACTCCCGCTATAAACTGTTCCAAAAATTGGACACAAATCTGGAATCTTTATCCGATACAATCGAAAGCGGTATACCATGTCGAGATATAATCTCATCAATATACAATTGAGCCAGTCTACTAAGTGATGTTGTTTCACTGGTAGCCAGAAAGGGAGCACTCTTTGTCAATCTATCTACAACTACCCAAATCATATCATGATTCCGCTGTGTACGTGGAAGTTTAGTTACAAAATCCATCGTAATGTGCTCCCACTTCCACTCCGAAATCTGCAACTGTTTTAATGATCCATAGGGTTTTTGGTGCTTTGCTTTAAACTGTGCACAAATAGGGCAAGACTCCACAAACTGTGCAACATCTGTCTTCATTGTAGGCCACCAATATAACATTTTCATATCGTTATACATTTTTGTGCTACCTGGGTGTTGAAATAATCTTGATTTATGAGCCTCAGTCAAAATCAAACCTCGGAGACCCCCAAGTAACGACACTCATACACGAGATTGATATACTTTTAATGCCCGAGAATCAACATTCAAATCATCCTTTCTTTTCAACATAATTTCTGATTTCATACTATCATCCTTCAAGGCTTCCAACTGAGCTGCCTTTAGTTTATCGACCAATTCAAAAATTATTTCAATTCGCATAAAATAAATACTATCACCGGCTCCCTTGCGACTGAAAGCATCTACTACCACATTGGCTTTTCCCGGATGATAACGAATTTCGCAATCGTAATCCTTGATAAGTTCTAGCCATCGTCTCTGTCACATATTAATTTTCTTCTGTGAAAACACATACTGTAAGCTTTTATGATCAGTACATACAACGCATTTTGTATCGTAAAGATAGTGTCTCTATAATTTCAACGCAAAGACCATAGCTGCAAGTTCTAGGTCATGGGTTGGATAATTCTTCTTGTGAGGTTTCAACTGTCGAGAAGCATAAGCAATAACTCTATCTCGCTGCATCAAAACACAACCCAACCTTGCAATTGACGCATCAAAGTAGACAATAAAATCATCTGTTCCATCCGGTAAAGCAAGAATTGGATCCCGACATAAAAGTCGTTTCAAAGTTTGAAAAGTTGTTTCCTGTTCATCATTCCAATTAAATGGAACCTCCTTGTGAGTTAATTTAGTCATGGGATTCGCAATTTTGGAAAAACATTTATAATTTGACGATAATAACCTGCCAATCCCAAAAAGCTCTTAATCTCGGAAGGCGATTTTGGAGCATTTCAATTCATTACAGCTTCCACTTTTGTCGGATCAAATTTAACTCCGTCCTTGCAAATGACATGCCCCAAAAAATGAACTTCTCGCATCCAAAATTCAAATTTAGAGTACTTGGCATACAATTGATCCCGTTTCAGTAACACCAGAAAATCCAAGCCATTTTTTTAAATGCACCGCGGAAGCTTAATTAAACAAACTTATTTACATACAAACCAATATTTACACATTTATAACATCTGTTCACAAACAAACAACAACAATTGTTTTGGTGTTACTAAAACATAATGGCTCGTTTCATTAAAACAGAATATTAGAGCAGGGTCAACTTCTCCTTCTACTAACACCACAAAAACATGAACCTACAAAAGCAACAACTGAGGGGAATTAGCACAAAGCTAAGTGAGTAGAGGCTAAACACAAACGCAAACATCAACAGTTAATATCAAAGCATGTAATCACATATCCAAGAAGACCAGCGGTTCGGCGCAAAACCTACAACCAATGCCGGCCAAAGCAAAAGTTTACCGATAGCCCTCTACTAAGTTAGCACAGTGAAAATTCCCCTCTGATGCAACGTATGCACGAGTAAGACTATCACTGTACAACCAAACAGTAAACCAGTTTAGCCCAATTCTACGTGTAGCTGACTTCTCAAACGCAACTCAATATCCTCCAAAGAGCGCGTATCGGCCAAATAGTCATGCAGCAGTTAACATCAATCAATAATCACAATCAACAATCAACAATTCAATCAATCAATCTTCTAATCTCAATCACATGTATCACGTCAATAACATTAACCATAATCTTTACCATCTGCGATTAATGTCCACTCACCTCAAAATCAACGCGAATTTAGATATCTAATATCACCGAGTCTTTGGATTGCCTGAAAACACAGTAACAACCAAATCAGTCACGAATTTATAAATATATCTGTCCACATATATTTATATCTCAATCATTTATGAACACAAGCTAAATCCTCAAAAGATAGAATAAACAATAAACAATAACAAATTCAATCCCAAATGTCGGATTTGGGAACAATCGGATTTCTAGGAATCCGCTGGATTCAGGGTTGTCGGATTAACATTATCGGATTTCACAATGTTCCGGATTTATTCAACGGATTCAAGTGTATCGGATTTTGGGGTATCCGGATTTAATGTTCTCGGATTTCAAAGCTTCCGGATTTAAAAGTATTGGATTCTTTGTGTCGGTTTTGGGTTCCAGATTTAAGGGAATATCAGATTTAGGCTTATCGGTTTCCCAAATACCGGATTCTACATGAATAGGATTTTAACATCATCTTCCTCAATATCAAATTCCGCTAACTTCATATCATCATAAATTTATATCCAGACGTTAATAAACTCATCAAAACTTTCCAGAAACATGTTTAAACATATACAAACATGTATTCATGTATTACTAAAATCTTTTAATCATGTAAATCACTAAAACAATCAAAACCCATTTACTTAAATAAACTCCAAAGTTGATTCATGGTGTTCTTAAGGTTCTACCACAAAACCCAGCAAACATAACATGTTATCAATAAACAAAATCATAAACTAACCTTGATCTTGAATTAACAGTCAACAAATTCTCCAACTTAAATTCCAAAGATGCGAAGTTCTTGAAGGTTTCTTTAACCACGGTTTTACTCTCAATAAACACATACACACTTAGGCAGATAATAGGCATTTGATTTACTCAAGTCATTATATACCTCCACGTATACACATACCTCGACTAACTAAGCAGGAGGTGTGATACTCTCTCTTATTCTCATTTGCATGAAAACATACAATTTAATTAACATAAATACATACTATCATACATACAGACATATTATTTAAGTAAACAACTAATCAATTAACTTAAATAAACATATGATTTTAATTTAACACAAATAAGCACATACCACTTAACCCGCTAATCTACTAACCTAGGTTTGCGGGTGTTACAAATCTCCCCTCCTTAAGAGGGTTCCGTCCTCGGAATCTCTTCTCGTTCAAACAAGTGAGGGTATCTTTCTCTCATCTCTGCCTCAGTCTCCCAAGTTAAATCTGAACCTAAAATGTGCTTTCATTTGACCAACACCATCGGAATTTGTTTCTTGTAGAGCTTGGTTACTTTTTGATCTAACAGTTCAACAGGTTCCTCAATCAGTCTCTTCTTCTAATCAACTTTCAATTCATGCACCGGGAGAATTTGACTTTCATCTTCAACTTTACATTTTCTCAGATAACAAACGTTGAACGTATCATGAATACCTGCAAGCTCTGCTGGAAGATCGAGTGTAACTATCTGATCATTCATTATCTGTCGAATGCGGAAAGGACCAATAAATCGGGGAGCCAACTTCCCGCGTTTGCTGAAATGCATCACGCCTTTCTACGGTGAGACTTTCAGATACACCAACTCCCCCACATCAAACGTTACTGGACGACGTCGTGGATCTGCATACATTTTCTGTCTATCTCTGGCAGCTTTCAATTTCTCTCTGGCAATATCAACCTTGTCATCAGTCAACTAAACAATCTCAGGCCCTACAAACTGTTTCTCACCAGCCTCTAACCAACAGGTCGGAGTACGGCATCGACGATCGTACAACATTTCATACGGAGGCATTCCAATACTGGAGTGGTAAGAATTGTTATACGCAAACTCTATCAATGGCAGGTGTGAATCCCAAGATCCACCATACTCAATTACACAGGCACGTAACATATCTTCGAGTGTCTATATGGTTCGTTCAGTCTGACCATCAGTCTGGAGATGATAAGCAGTACTCAAATTAATCCTCGTCCCCAATTCTCTCTGTAAACTCCTCCAGAAGTTAGAAACAAACCTGGAGTCCCTGTCAGATACAATATACAACGGTATACCATGCCTCGCAACAATCTCGTCAATGTACAGTTGAGCCAACTTACTTAAAGAATCTGTCTCACAAGTAGCCAGATAGTGAGCACTCTTCGTCAGTCGATCCACGATCACCCATATCATGTCATGATTCTTCTATGTACGCGGAAGTTTCGTTACAAAATCCATCGTTATGTGTTCCCATTTCCACTCAGGAATCTCTAACTGTTTCAAAGATCCGTAAGGTTTCTGATGTTCTGCCTTCACCTGCGCACATATATGACATGACTCCACAAAATGTGCCACATTTGCTTTCATCGTAGGCCACTAGTAAAGCACTTTCAAGTCGTTATATATTTTAGTGCTTCCTGGGTGTACAGACAGTCTTGACTTGTGTGCTTCAGTTAAAATCAACTTTCTTTACTCTCCAAGCATAGGCACCCAAACACGGGTTTTGTACACTTTCAATCCATGTGAATCGTCATTCAGTTCATCTTTTTGTTTCTTCATCAATTCAGTCTTCAAATTTTCCTCTTTTAGAGCTTCCAACTGAGTAGACTTCACTCTATCCACTAAGTCAGATATTATCTCCATATGCATAAATTGGATATGACTTCCAGTTCCCTTGCGACTCAGGGCATCTGCCACTACATTTGCCTTTCCAGGGTGATATCTGATCTCACAATCATAATCTTTTATCAGTTCCACCCATCGCCTCTGTCTCATATTCAATTCTTTCTAGGTAAATACATACTGTAGTCTCTTATGATCTGTACAAATTACGCATTTGGTGCCGTACAAGTAGTGTCTCCACAGTTTAAGCACAAATACTACAACTGCTAGCTCCAAATCGTGAGTCGGGTAATTCTTTTCATGAGGTTTCAACTGTCTTGAAGCATACGCAATCACCCGACCCCTCTGCATTAGCACACATCCCAATCCAGCAAACGACGCATCGCAATACACGATAAAATCATCTGATCCACTTGGTAAAGCAAGAATAGGAGCCTGACACAACAACTGTTTTAAAGTCTGAAAAGCTTTATCTTGTTCATTATCCCATTCAAACTTCACATCTTTCCAAGTCAACTTAGTCAACAGACCCGCAATCTTGGAGAAATCCTTGATAAATCTGTGGCCAATCCAAGAAAACTCTTTATCTCAGACGGTGTCTTTGGGGCATTCCAGTTCATCACTGCCTCTACCTTTAAAGGATCCACTTTCACTCCTTCACTGCAAATCACGTGCCCCAAGAATTGTACCTCTCTCAACCAGAATTCGCATTTTGAGAACTTAGCATATAAACGTTCTTTCTTCAGAGTCTCCAGAACTTGTCTCAAATGTTGTTCATGTTCCATCTCAGTCTTTGAATAAATCAGGATATCATCGATAAAAACTATCACAATCCATAAAGATCGCAGGTGCATTGGTTAAGCCGAACGACATAACCAAGAACTCGTAGTGACCATAACGCGTACGAAAGGCTGTCTTTGACACATCTTCTTCAGAAACACATACTTGATGATAACCTGATCTCAAGTCAATCTTAGAAAAGAACGAAGCTCCCTGTAACTGATCAAATAATTCATCAACTTTAGGCAATGGATACTTGTTCTTTATCGTCTTCTTGTTCAACTCACGGTAGTCTATACACATACGCAACATACCGTCTTTCTTCTTCACAAACAATACCGGCGCTCCCCACGGGGACGAACTCGGACGAATGAACCCTTTATCCAATAGATCTTGAATCTGCGTCATCATCTCCTGAATCTCTGAAGGTGCCAATCTGTACGGAGCCTTTGCCACTGGTCGAGAACCAGGAATTAAATCAATCTTGAACTCTACCTCACGAACTAGAGGCAGTCCTGGTAATTCCTCTGGAAACACATCCGGGTATTCCGTTACCACCCGAATATCCGTCAAAGCTTGCTTTTCTTTCTTCCCATCGATGACATATTCCATGTACGATTCGCATCCTCTATCCAATGCTTTCTTAGCCTTTAAACAAGAAATAATCGGAATTACAAATCCAACCTTCTCACCCCTTGCTATTACTCGAGTGCCATCCGCCAACGGGAAAGAAATCAACTTCTTGTGGAATTTAATACTTGCTTGGTTCAGACTCAGCCAATCCATCCCAAGCACCACATCAAAACCAGATAAAGGCATGCCAAGAAAATAAACAAGAAAACACACACCATCTATATCAATGTTAGCTCCAACCACAACAGTTGTGACCGGAACCATCATGCCACCAGCTACTTCTATTTCTAAAGTACTAGCAAGCTTAATAACAGGCACGTTCAATTTATCACAGAATTCCACAGAAACAAAGGAGCGGTTTGCCCCAGAGTCAAATAATACTCTAGCAGGAGTAGAGTTTATCAAAAACATACCCGTTATGACATCATCTGTGGTGGTGGCATCATCCACTGTCATTTTAAATGCCCGACACTCAGCAGTGGGTGGGTTATTTCTTTTCTGACTAGCTGAAGATAACCCCCAGCCGCTCCCGCTCTTGACCCAGACCCTAACTTCTTATTCATCAGGCAGTCACCAACTCTATGCCCCTCTTTCTAGCAATTCCAGCAAATGCTCCTCGGGAATCTGCAGTTCTTAAAATCATGGCCAAACTGACCACATTTCACGCATCTCAGTGTTTGTGGCGTACACTGACCGTTATGAAATGATTTGCACCTGCCACACCAAGGTGCCCATTGATTAGACCCACCCGAAGTAGGCCTCCTATTATGCTCTCCCTACCTACTACCACTACTCTGCCCTCTTTGTTTGTGCTGGGTGTTGTAATGTTCAAATCTTGACTTTTGTTGGGAAATCCTCTCTCCGCTCAACCTGTTTCTCGCAATTAAATCCCCTTCAGCCGATTTGGCTAAAGTGAAAGCCTGGGATAGGGTGGCAGCCCACCTAGTGGCGCTACGGAAATCTGGATGCAAGGCTCCAACAAAATGAGCAATCTTTGAATCTTCATCGGGTACCTAGTGTTTAACAAACCTCATCTTTTCATTGAATTGTTTGATCAAATTATGCATAGTCATGTTCCCTGTCATTTGTAATCCATGAACTCCTTCTTAATCTTGGCAATCTCGAAGGAACTGCAATATTGCTCACACAACTTTTCCTGGAACTGACTCCAGGTGATGCTCTCCTGTTGCTGTTCAGTGAAATGGTCGGTAATCGAGTCCTACCAGATCATAGCGTCTCCCTTCAGCATCCTCATTGCATATTTCACTTTCAGCTCATTCTCGCAATTACAGGCATTTAATGCCTTAACCATCTCTCTCAGCTAGTTCAAAGTAATGTTGGGATCTGAACTCCCTCGATATTCAGAAGGCTTACAATCCAGAAATTGCTTGTACGTGCATGGTTGCTTATGTCCAAGAAACGCAAATAGGATAAGTTCCTGGTTGTGCATATGGATAATAAAATGGTGGTTGCATCATCTGTGTTACTGGTGGCAGGGGTGTTGTTACTGGTGCTATGGTTGCCTGTGTAGGAATCGTAGTTGGCACTGGAGTTGGTTCAGGTTGATTCTGTTGCTGCTGCTCCATATTATGAACTTTATTCCTGAGTTCCACTAATTCATTCTCCAACTGATAAACATACTCGCTTTGATCTTCTTCGCGAGCCTGACCTAATATTCCGGCAATCTCTGTATTCCCCAAGTTTTCAATCACCGGTGCTTCAGTCGTAGCTTGGGTAACAGGAGGAAGGATGGGGGTTTCTCTAACAACCATAATCTGTTACAATCACATCACCTCACAGCTCATTAGCATAAACCGTTAGTACACAAAATAATAACTACTACAAACATCTCTAACTCACCCTAATTCCCCCGAAGGAAAGCTTGACCCGTCACGAGCCAAGATTTGGGAATGCAACACTCTAGTCGTGCATGCATCACCAAACCTAGGCTCTGATATAAAACTGTAATACTAGAAAACCCAAGCCATTTTTTTAAATGCACTACGGAAGCTTAATTAAACAAACTTATTTACATACAAACCAATATTTACAAATTTACAACATCTGTTCACAAACAAACAACAACAATCATTTTGGTGTTACTAAAACATAATGGCTCGTTTCATTAAAACAGAATATTAGAGCAGGGTCAACTTCTCCTTCTACTATCACCATAAAAACACGAACCTGCAAAAGCAACAACTAAGGGGAATTAGCACAAAGCTATGTGAGTAGAGGCTAAACACAAATGCAAATATCAACAGTCAATATCAAAGCATGTAATCACATATCCAAGAAGATCGGCGGTTCGGCGCAAAACCTACAACCAATGCCAGCTAAAGCTAAGGTTTACCAATAGCCCTCTACTGAGTTGGCACAGTGAAAATTCCCCTATGATGTAATGTATGCACTAGTAAGACTATCACTGTACAACTAACCAGTAAACGAACATAGCCCAATTCTACGTGTAGCTGACTTCTCAAACGCAACTCAATATCATCCAAAGATCACGTATCGGCTAAATAGTCATGCAACAGTTAACATCAATCAATAATCACAATCAACAATTCAATCAATAAATCTTCTAATCTCAATCATATGCATCACATCAATAACATTAACCATAATCTTTACCATTTGCGATTAATGTCCACTCACCTCAAAATCAACACGAACTAAGATATCTAATATCACTGAGTCATTGGATTGCCTGAAAACATAGTAACAACCAAATCAGTCTCGAATTTATAAATATATTTGTCCACATATATTTATAACTCAATCATTTATGAACACAAGCTAAATCCTCAAAAGATAGAATAAACAATAAAAAATAACAAATTCAATCCCAAATGTCGGATTTCTAGGAATCCGCCGGATTCAGGGTTGTCGGATTAACATTATCGGATTTCACAATGTTCCGGATTTATTCACCGGATTCAAGTATATCGGATTTTGGGGTATCCGGATTTCATGTTCTCGGATTCTGGGTATCGGATTTCAAAGCTTCCGGATTGAAAAGTATTGGATTCTTTGTGTCGGTTTTGGGTTCCGGATTTAAGGGAATATCGGATTTAGGCTTATCGGTTTCCTAAATACCGGATTCTACATGAATCGGATTTTAACATCATCTTCCTCAATTTCAAATTCCGCCAACTTCATATCATCATAAATTTATTCCCAGACGTTAATAAACTCATAAAAACTTTCTAGAAACATGTTTAAACATATACAAACATGTATTCATGTATCACTAACATCTTTTAATCATTTAAATCACTAAAATAATCAAAACCCATTTACTCAAATAAACTCCAAAGTTCATTCATGGTGTTCTTAAGGTTCTACCACAAAACCCAGTAAACATAACATGTTATCAATAAAGTGTTGGTTCTATATGCCCAAGATGCAACTTACGACGATATTGCTGATAATAAATAAACCTATAGGGTCGCATATAAAGAGCAAATAGACGCTAATTATATGTTTTGAATACGATTCAAAATATAATCGACCCTAATATATATATATATATTTATTTATTTATTGGACGCATTATTATTTAAGCAAAATAATAATCTTACGATAACTATATATATATATATATTGAGTAAACTTGTTAATCATATTTTATATATATAAATATTATATATCTTGTTTTAAGGAAATACATTTAGATGTATTCCCTTAATGTGTTGCAAGTATTTATATTTTGTTTTATGGGATAAAACATATATTTATAAATACATAAACACTTCACAAGAAAAGGATATGACCCCTCCTCTATTCTTATACATTGCTTGTATGTTTAAGAAGGTATGATGATACCCTACCTGATAACTTGCTACTTATGGAGGCCCCCTTCTTTGGTGATGTAGTGTAGTAAGTTTCAACAAGTTAATGGGGTCCCTTTCATTTGGTTTTACCTACTTCATGGACAAGATGTGAGCACCACCTTTTGTTAAGGTTGGTGGTATGGTATGAAAGATTTTAAATAGGATAAGATGAGTAGTAGATGCCATCAATGATGATAAATTAAAACTAAACAATTGTGGTGTTTTGGTTTAAAAAAAAAAGGGGATGGATAGTTCTATTCAAAAGAGGCTACGACTTGCAAGAAAAAAAAGAGTTTTCTTATTTTAAAATATCAAGTTCTCTCTTGTTTCTTGTGAGTATAAGTTGGTTGTTTAAGTGGAGACTTGAACAAACATCAACCAATTTGTTTTCTTCTTTAATGCAACATATATATAAGAATATAGTTTATGATTCTTTCAAAGGGTTGAAAGAGATCTAAAACTTGTAAGTGGTTTTCAAGGAGTTGAAAGAGCCATAACAATTAGTAGACTTGAACACAAGTTAGGAAGAAGTAAAGGGTTTTCTTGCTTCTACTTGGTGTTGTCTACATATAGGGTCGAAAGGGCTAGCACTCGGTTGGTGTTGGATGTTGCTCGTGTGTGGATACCTTGGAGGGAAGCTACACTTGGTTCCTTGTTGTTTCTAGTCTCCATCGATACCGGTTCACGCTACAAAGGTTGTATTTCTTAAACACCCCATGGTTGTTTTAGTTTTTCTTAGTACATGCATATGGATCTTGGTGGGGAGTTTTAAAGAGTTTAAAATTGTTGTACATGTGTTCACGCTTATGTTACTATTAAAAATATTTTTTTAAATGGTACAAACCCCAACATAAACAAAATTATAAACTAACCTTGATCTTGAATTAACAGTAAATAAATTCTTCAACTTAAATTCCAAAGATGCGAAGTTCTTGAAGGTTTCTTTAACCACGGTTTTACCCTCAATAAACACATACACACTTAGGTAGATAATAGGCATTTGATTTACTCAAGTCATTATATACCTCCACGTATACACATAGCTCGACTAACTAAGCAGGAGGTGTGATCTTATTCTCATTTGCATGAAAACATACAATTTAATTAACATAAATACATACTATCATACATACATACGGACATATTATTTAAGTAAATAACTAATCAATTAACTTAAATAAACACATGATTTTAATTTAACACAAATAAGCACATACCACTTAACCTGCTAATCTACTAGCACAGGTTTGCGGGTGTTACAGTTTCAAAGCTTCAAGCACTTGTCTCAAATGTATTTCATGATCAGCTTCGGATTTAGAATAAACCAAAATGTCGTTAATAAACACAATAACAGATTTATCCAAAAACGGTTGACAAACCCGATTCATTAAATCCATAAAAATAGAAGGCGCATTAGTCACACCGAATGGCATGACTAAAAACTCATAATGGTCATACCTGGTACGGAAAGTAGTTTTAGCAACATCCCCGTTAGAAACTCGTACCTGGTGATAAACCGATCGTAGATCAATCTTTGAGAAATAAGAAGCACCCTGCAACTGATCAAACAAATCATCAATCCTGGGCAAAGGGTATTTCTTCTTGACCGTCCTCTTATTCAGTTCTTTATAATCGATACACATCCACAGAGTACCATATTTCTTTGTCACGAATAAAACCGGTGCACCCAACGGCGACGAACTGAGACAAATAAAACCTCGATCCAAAAGATCTTGAATCTGCGTCATGTAACACCTGCAAACCTGGGCTAGGAGATTAGCAGGTTTGTGGTATATGCTTATTTGATTTAATGTGCTTAAGTGGTTAAATTAATTAAGTAATTAAAGGATATTTACATGTATGTATGTTAATAGCCGTATGTATGATGCATATGTTAGAAGGTTATGTGTGTATGTATTTGTATACGTGTAAGTGTGTGCGAAGAAACAAGAGGTGGGTTGCCATCTCCTGCTTTATGCTTGTATAAGTGTATGGATTAGCAAATAATTCATTATCACCTAAAAACAAAGAAAGTGAAGTGTGTGTTTGTGTGGAAAACACTCTGCCGAAGAATAAGAAGATAGAATCGGATTCCATCATATTATGTGATTTATTTTAAGTGAAAGGTTAGATGTTATTTCTATCATGATTAAATGTTTATTTGAATGATTTGTGATAAAACTAACATGATCACATGAAGAACAGTATGATCGGATTTGAAGAAAACATGAGTTTTAGTTGGTTTTTGTGTGTTCTTGAAATCTATATGTTTATTTGATGTTTCAATGCATGAATAAGTGTTTAAATATGTTAAAACATGTTTTTGGAATGTTTTGATGAACATGCTCAAATCTGGGTTTTGATTTATGATGGTGATGAAGGTGGCGGATTTGATAGAATGAAGAAGATGGTGAAAACCGATAGTCTTAAAACCGATAGTTGATGAAATCCGGAAGCCTTGTAAAACCGATACTTACGAAATCCGAATGTAGGAAATCCGATTACCTTAAAACCGAGAGATTGAATCTGGAACCCAAAATCCGATTGTTTGCAAAACCGACACTCAAATCCTATACTAGAAATCCGAGACTTGGAATCCGAAGCCTAAATCCGATTCATTCCAAAATCTGATTAAGTCAAATCCGATACTTATGGGAATCAATTAAGTGCTAAAATCCGGGACTTAAATCTGACAATATGAAAACCGACACTTGAAGTTTCGGATTCTTGGAAATCCGACACTCAAAGTTGCGGATTTTTGGAAATCCGAGTGCCAAATCCGATGGTTTAGGAAATCCGACACTTTGTGTTTTCGATTTATATTTGTTTATTGTTTGATTATTTTCATGAATGAATTATAAATATATGGACAGATATATTTACGAGATTGAGACTGATTTGGTTATTGCTGTGTCTTTAGGCAATCCTAAGACTCAGTAATATTAGACTTCTGAGCTCGTCCTGATATTCAGGTGAGTGGACGTTAATCGCGGATGGTAAAGATTGCAGTTAATGTTATTGATGTGATGCATGATTGTGATTGAGATTAGATTGATTGAACTGTTGATTGTGATATTGATTGTTGATATCTGCTGCATGACTATTTGGTCGATACACGTTCTTAGGATGATTTTGAGTTGCGTTGGGAAGTCAGCTACACGTGGTCTTGGGCTGGGCTCGTTTACTGGTTGGTTGAATAGTAGTAGCCCTTCTATTGCATATGTTGCTTCAGAGGTGGAGTTTACTGTGCCAATTCAGTAGAGAGCTATCGGTAAACCTTTGCTTTGGCCGACATTGGTTGTAGGTTCTGCGCCGAACCACCGATCTTCTCGAATATGTGATTACATGCTTTGATATTGATTGTGAATTTTTGCTTTTGGTGTTTAGCCTCTACTTACTTAGCTCTGTGCTAATTCCCCTCAGTTGATGTTTTGCAAGTTCGTGTTTGGGATTGTAGAAGGAAGAGTTGACCTTACTCTGATATTTGGTTTTAAAAAGAAACGAGCCAGTTAATTTTGTAACACCAAGATATGTATTGATGGTTGTTTTTGAACAGATGATGTACATTTGTAATTATTAGTTTGAATGTAAATAAGCTGGTTTTAGTTAGCTTCCGCAGTGCAAATAAAAAAAATGGCTTGATTTTCTGGTGTTACAATTTGGTATCAGAGCTTAGATGTGACGATGCATGCATGGCTAGAGTGTTGCATTCCCAAATCTTGGCTCGTGACGGGTCAATCTTTTCTTCGAGCGAATTAGGGTGAGTTAGAGTTATTTGTAGAATTTAGTATTTTGTGTACTAACGGTTTGTTCTTATAAGATTGTGAGGTGATGTGATTGTACAGATATGGCAGACAAAGATACCACTACTGACACTCTTGCGACTCAAGAAGTGGCGGGAATTTCAACAGTGAATGCGTTTAATATAACAAATCAAATAGATACATCAGGATGTGAATAAGAGGATGAAAAGAGTAAATATATTATTAAATTGGAAAGAGGGATACAAGAACTTCGAGATACTGTGTACCGAATGAAACAAGAGAGGATAACCCAAAATGTTCAAACTCAGACTTATCCAGCTGCCATTACACAAACTACAACATTTCTAGTTCCGGTTCCATATCACCCGATGGCACAAGTAACACAACAACCATACTTTTATCCAGTCCCGTTTCAGGGAGCTATGCTCCCGGATTACTCAAATGTTACCAGGAAGGATAGTACTTCTTCCCAAGCTTTTGACTTAGTTGAGTTAGAAAGGAGAAATGTGGAAGCAAAAAAAAAACAACATGACCCGAGAGCAAATTCCTCAACATAAATCCAGGATTGAACAATACTATACACAAAAGCAAAAAGATCCAAGGGGTCAGAGACAAGAGAACTTGAATTGTGGATATAGGTTTAGTGGATCTAATCAATGAGCACCACGATGTGGAAAGTGTAAGTCTCACCACACAGGACCTTGTACTTACAAAACTATGCGATGTCTTACATGTGGTCAATCTGGTCATGAGATGAAAGATTGTTATTTCTCTCAGAAAGTGTGTTGGATTTGTTATGGGAAAGATCATAGAGCGAGGGATTGTAGTATTAAACAAGAACTTGAGTCTGGATCGGCAATTAAAACAATTGGAGAACCCTCATCGGCAGTTGGTCAGACACAAGAAAATCAACACAATAGACCTACGTTAGGTAGGTCTAAACAAAACTCACAGTGGTGTCGCGGGTGTAGATTTCTTCATTCAGGGCCTTGTACACTTCAGACTTTGCGTTGTGTTCGATGTGGATTATTTGTTCATAGAATTAACGATTGTATTTTTTCTCGAGGTGTTTGTTGGAATTGTCAAAGAGAGGGACATCGGGCGGATAAATGTTGGGAAGACAAGAAAGTTTGGTCAAGGCCAGGAGTTGAGGCAGTTGGGGGGTCTTCGTCAACAAGTGGACGGAAGAGGAAGGACCCTACTAGGTCTGAGAATAGGGTATTTGGTACAACGGGAGGTGATGTTACCCGACCAAGAATGACATAACGGGTACGTTTTGATAACCTCTATACTCATACGTGTATTTATTAACTTAAGAGTTAATTATTGATGTTTGATGTCTATATGTGTTAAGTGTATATGCTTACTTCTAAGTAGAGAAAGATGTTGTATGATATCTGAATCATTAAATTATTTGATATTTATGTCGGATAATAATAGAATGGTACGTATGTGATGTTTGAAATAATATGAATTGGGTATGAGATGTTAAAGAAGAATGTTTTTAGATTAGTTGAATTGCATGCTATGCAACGTGTTATAAAATTGTTTTGCAAACTATGTTTGCATGTGCGAATATATGTGTTTGTACAAAGAAGAAAGAAAGTGGATAAATTACCGAAGTTTTGAAAGATTTGGTGATAAATCAAGAGATGTTCTGATAAAAGTACGACTGAAGTTACGAGTTATTGGGAAATCTATTGAGTAAATATTGTCTATGCTATTGATTGATGAAGTTGACGAGATATACGATATGATGAGATAATGTATTTGTTGATTTAATATATGAAGATGTGCTTTGAAATTGGAGGAATAATTTATGTCTACCGAGAGTTAAAGATTCCTGAGAGAAATGATTCAACACATGACTTGGAGGCTACAACAAATGCATTTGTATTGATAATATGGATATTGATTATAAAGAAAGTATGTGTGTGATCTAATTATTAAGAAGAACGACGGATGTTTGTACAGATGAGTAGAACGTGTGATAGAGACAATGTTCATAATGAATTAAATAATGTGATTGAGAGATTCGATATTATTTAGAAGAGACTAGTGGATGTTAGACATGTTGAAATATGAGGGAGTTAATAATGATAACATTAGAGTTATACAAATTGAGGAATACTTGACTTAGTACATAAAATTGAAATTGCCTTTGCTGGAAATTGATGAATTAATTATTGAAATTATCAAATAAAAAGAAGAGGAAAGAGGAATCAATTGTCAAAACATGAGGATTAAGGACTTATAGAACTTTGTATATATATATATATATGCCTATGCTTGTATTGGAGAGTGATTTTGATGAAGAGATATGAATCCAAATTGCCAGTGCACTAGGAAGGGCTAAAATTGTAAAATGCCATACAAACTATTGTAATGAGAATCTACTAAGAGGAGTAAACGAGATATATTTCGTGAAAATATGATGTAATTATGTATGAATCAAGACAAGATATCAGAGATGTATGAACCGTTGAGACGATTGGAGATAACAGAATGGTGATGATGACAACATACGATGGACTTAAGTCTAGTTTTACTATATGAGATGAAATCCAGATATATTATGAGTAATTATGATTGTCCAGTAAGAAACACCGGTATTATTACCACCAGTGGGACGTGATCTTTCGAGAAGAAATATGTTAATGAGATGATTCAAAGATAAGATGTTTTTATACTCAGAGATTTCTGAAGGAATTTGAAACAATTGATTAAGCTTCTGGATGGGTTTACTACAAGAATTAAAATATGAGACAAGCAGTACAACTAAATCCTTATTAAATAGTTGAGTAGAAAGAGTTTTGCAGATATTTGAAAATGAATTGCGTTTATGTGGGATGAATTTTGAGGATTCATGGTATTCATAAATTGATGAGATTAGAATGATGTGTATGATTTCTACCAAATGGATGTTGAAACCTCAGTTGGAAATTGTTATATGAAAAACATGATAATGTTCTAAAATGTTAATTTAAAGCAAGAAAGAAGTATTATGTGGATATTGTTACGACGGACAGTAAATTAAAGATATATGAAATTTTTAAGTGAGATCAACAGATTGAGATGAACAGGTTACTGTAAGAAAGTATGTAAGAAATGTATATGCGTTATAAATGACTTAACAATCATAAATGAATAAAAAAATGCTCATTTTCTAGCTATTTGTGAGATGGCTTCTTTAAGTAAGTTGACTCAACTGTATATTGATGAAATAATTGCGAGGCATGGTATACCGTTGTCAATTATGTCTGATAGAGATTCAAGGTTTGTTTTTATCTTCTGGAGGAGTTTACAGAGGGAATTGAGGATGAGGATTAACTTGAGTACAACTTATCATCCCCAGACTGACGGTCAGACTGAACAAACCATACAAACACTCGAGGATATGTTACGTGCCTGTATAATTGAGTATGCTGGATTTTGAGATTTACACTTCCCATTGATAGAGTTTGCGTATAAGAATAATTACCACTCCAGTATTGGATGCCTCCGTATGAAATGTTGTACGGTAGTCGTTGCCGTACTCCGACTTGTTGGTTGGAAGCTGGTGAGAAACCGTTTACAGAACCTGAGATTGCTCAGTTGACTGCTGACAAGGTTGCTATAGCCAGAGAAAAGTTGAAAGAGGCCAGAGATAGACAGAAAATGTATGCAGATCCATGAAGTCGTCCAGTTACATTTGATGTGGGGGAGTTAGTGTATTTGAAGGTCTCTCCATGGAAGGGTGTAATTCGTTTTGGTAAACGCAGGAAGTTGGCTCCCCGTTACATTGGTCCTTTCCGTACACATCAGATAGTAGATGATCAAACCGTTACACTGGATCTTCCAGCAGAACTTGTAGGTATTCACGATACGTTCAACGCCTGTTATCTGAGGAAATGCAAGGTTGGAGATGAAAGCCAGATTCTCCCAGTACATAAACTGAAAGTTGATTCGAAGAAGATATTGATAGAGGAACTTGTTGAACTGTTGGATCGAAAGGTGACCAAGCTCCGAAACAAGCAGATACTGATGGTGTTGGTCAAATGGAAGCACAGTCTAGGTTCTAATTTGACATGGGAGACTGAAGCTGAGATGAGAGACAGATATCCCGCGTTGTTTGAGCAAGAAGGGATTCCGAGGACGGAATCCTCTAAAGGAGAGGAGATTTGTAACACCCGCAAACCTGGGCTAGGAGATTAACAGGTTTGTGGTATATGCTTATTTGATTTAATGTGCTTAAGTGGTTAAATTAATTAAGTAATTAAAGGATAATTATATGTATGTATGTTAATAGCCGTATGTATGATGCATATGTTAGAAGGTTATGTGTGTATGTATTTCTATACGTGTAAGTGTGTGCGAAGAAACAAGAGGTGGGTTGCCACCTCCTACTTTATGCTTGTATACATGTATGGGTTAGAAAATAATTCATTATCACCTAAAAACAAAGAAAGTGAAGTGTGTGTTTGTGTGGAAAACACTCTGCCGAAGAAGAAGAAGAAGAAGAAGAAGAAGAAGAAGAAAAAGAAGATAGAATCGGATTCCATCATATTGTGTGATTTATTTTAAGTGAAATGTTAGATGTTATTTCTATCATGATTAAATGTTTATTTGAATGATTTATGATAAAACTAACATGATCACATGAAGAACAGTATGATCGGATTTGAAGAAAACATGAGTTTTAGTTGCTTTTTGTGTGTTCTTGAAATCTATATGTTTATTTGATGTTTTAATGCATGAATAAGTGTTTAAATATGTTAAAACATGTTTCTGGAATGTTTTGATGAACATGCTAAAATCTGGGTTTTGAGTTATGATGGTGATGAAGGTGGCGGATTTGATAGAATGAAGAAGATGGTGAAAACCGATAGTCTTAAAACCGATAGTTGATGAAATCCGGAAGCCTTGTAAAACCGATACTTACGAAATCCGAATGTAGGAAATCCAATTACCTTAAAACCGAGAGATTGAATCCGGAACCCAAAATCCGATTGTTTGCAAAACCGACACTCAAATCCTATACTAGAAATCCGAGACTTGGAATCCGAAGCCTAAATCCGATTCATTCCAAAATCCGATTAAGTCAAATCCGATACTTATGGGAATCCATTAAGTGCTAAAATCCGGGACTTAAATCCGACAATATGAAAACCAACACTTGAAGTTTCGGATTCTTGGAAATCCGACACTCAGAGTTGCGTATTTTTGGAAATCCGAGTGTCAAATCCGATGGTTTAGGAAATCCGAAACTTTGTGTCTTGGATTTATATTTGTTTATTGTTTGATTATTTTCATGAATGAATTATAAATATATGGACTGATATATTTATGAGATTGAGACTGATTTGGTTATTGCTGTGTCTTCTGGCAATCCTAAGACTCAGTAATATTAGACTTCTGAGCTCGTGCTGATATTCAGGTGAGTGGATGTTAATCGCGGATGGTAAAGATTGCAGTTAATGTTATTGATGTGATGCATGATTGTGATTGAGATTGGATTGATTGAACTGTTGATTGTGATATTGATTGTTGATATCTGCTGCATGACTATTTGGTCGATATACGTTCTTAGGATGATTTTGAGTTACGTAGGGAAGTCAGTTACACGTGGACTTGGGCTGGGCTCGTTTACTGGTTGGTTGAATAGTAGTAGCCCTTCTGTTGCATATGTTGCTTCAGAGGTGGAGTTTACTGTGCCAATTCAGTAGAGAGCTATTGGTAAACCTTTGCTTTGGCCGACATTGGTTGTAGGTTCTGCGCCGAACCGCCGGTCTTCTCGGATATGTGATTACATGATTTGATATTGATTGTGAATGTTTGCTTTTGGTGTTTAGCCTCTACTCACTTAGCTTTGTGCTAATTCCCCTCAGTTGATGTTTTGCAGGTTCGTGTTTGGGATTGTAGAAGGAAGAGTTGACCTCACTCTGATATTTGGTTTTAAATAGAAACGAGCCAGTTAATTTTGTAACACCAAGATATGTATTGATGGTTGTTTTTGAATAGATGATATACATTTGTAATTATTAGTTTGAATGTAAATAAGCTGGTTTTAGTTAGCTTCCGCAGTCCAAATAAAAAAAATGGCTTGTGATTTTCCGGTGTTACACGTCATCATCTCCGTACTCTCAGATGGAGCCAATCTGTAAGGAGACTTTGCTACTGAAAGGTTTGAACTTTTTAATCAGCATGGCTACTCCTTCAACCAGCTCCTCCAAACTACTCTCCTCAGCACCTTTCTCTTCATCACTTTCTCCAACACTCTCTTCTTCATCTCCTTCTTCATCAGAACCAGAATCAATAGCTGCAATGTAACATCCTCAACTTGGGCCTAGTTGTAAATTGTACGTACGCGTATGTAGTTAAAATGATAGACGAATGATTATGTGAGTACTTGTGTGTATTTGTTGAATTAATTGAAGTTAAATGAAGATATGTATATTTATGTGTGTTGTGTGTTATTTGTATGTATGTTATATATATATATATATATATGTAATGAAAAGAAAGAAAAGAAGAAATAAAAGAAAAAGGGTTAGATATTCTTGTCCAGAGGCGGTTTGCCTCTAGATAAGATAAGAATGATATATATGTGTGTAAAAGGTGATATTTGACTTGCAAAGTCAAATAAAGCTAAACTTTGAAAACACACATACAAGCACACACTTGCTCTCTATTTCGTGAGCTTCTGGAGAAGAAGAGATTTGAGGTTTGAATCTTTGAATTCAAATAAGGTGAGCATGTGTTTGTAGTAGAATCTAGATGTGTTTTGTATTGGTTTTGTGTTTTAATCATGGCAAAACTTCAAGTTCATTCAAGAACACCATTAAAGAACATGAAGCTTGCTTCTCAAGTGGGTTTTGGTTGATATGGTGTTTTGTTTGGATTTGATGATTTTATGAAGCTTGTATAAGTATTGTATGAAGTTTAAAAGTGTTTTTGAAGTGAAATCAACATGTTTAAGATTCTGGTTTGGTTTTAAAAGTAACCTGCTATGTGTCTGGTGGGTTATACGATTTTCCATATGTCTGTCATATAGTTCAAGTGACTGTCGCATGGTTACTGAAACCATGCCATGCGACTGTCGCATGGTCTGGAGAACCATGTCATGCGACTGTCGCATGATAGTAAGTTGTGACATGCGACTTTGTTGAGTATTAGGCGACTGTCGTGTGGTGCAAGTCCAAATGCCATGCGACTTTTGAAGAGAAGTTCATGCGACTCTTGCTTGTTCATGCGACTGTCGCATGGGTTGAGAAGTAGAGCCATGCGAATTTTAGCTGGCCATGTGACTTTGTCATATGACAGTCGCATGGGGCTATGGGACTGCCACCTAGGCCATGCGCCTTTCATAGCCCAGTCATGTGACTGTCGCATGCTTGTAACGCGACGCGTTCGGTGCTTGGACGCGACGCGTTGGGTGAATTTAAGAAAAGTTCAGTTTCAAATAGAACTTAACGCGTGTAGACGC
Organism: Dittrichia graveolens; assembly: GCA_038502395.1. NCBI lineage: Eukaryota > Viridiplantae > Streptophyta > Magnoliopsida > Asterales > Asteraceae > Dittrichia > Dittrichia graveolens. Next base: position 32,289,624 of record JARJIL010000009.1, read on the forward strand.
TTAACGTGATTACTGAATGTTTTAGGTGAACGTGTCAGCTGAACCAGCTTTAGTGAACGAACGTTGTGAAACTAATCAGGTGAGTGCCTACTTTCATGAGACTCAGTAGAGTAAGGCTTGCCTGATAGATGACTATGTATTATGTATGACTAACTTGCTTATGCAGGTATGCTCAAAGAGGTAAGTTTATGACTTGTAAGATGTTAGAATGTGTGACAGGAGCATGCCAGTGGGTCCAGTTTGGACCCACTTAGTTAATATACGATGCTATGCATGAATGACTGCTTGAAAGATGTCGGATCCCTGTGGGATCAAATGTACGTATATGTGTATGTGAATTGTCTGCAGACTATCAGAAGCATGGTTAAGGTCAGCCGGTTGTAGCTGAATCCTTTGGGATTTCACGGGGATTCAGGAGGCATCCTGGATCACAGGTTCTGCAGAACCACCGTGCCTTAACATGAGTGGTAATCGGCCGGTTGTAGCCGGATTACCTGTGGAGCCTCTGGCTCTGTGAACGATGCTCGGTGGACTGCCTTGTGCTCCCCCACTAGCGCCGATTGGTCGTGTCTGATTCCCCGGTCTGAGTTGTTGAGCGGGAGTGATTTCCCTGCAAGACACGATTCTTACCGATCTTGTCAGCACACCGCAATGTGCTAAGCTAGCAATGACTGTTTATGATATGACGCATGACTTAGTCTATTGATGCTTATGACTGTATGTACTCACTAGCTAGTGTAGCTAATGATGCTATGATTTTCCCTTTTCAGGTTAAGACTAGATGGCCTGCGAGGCGGGATGCTTTTGGGAAATTTGTTGCCCATTGTGGGTGGAACACTTATATTGTATGATGTAATGTAATTAGTTACTATGGTCGGTTCCTGTACTTGGTAACACCTACGATACTTTTGAGAAGCTGTTAATGTAAATTACTATTTTGGTTGTTTTAAAAATGAAAAATTTCCGCTGCTAAATCTGTTTTGACATTAAAGCAACTGAATTCAGAAGCGGTGTTACAATTAGGTATCAGAGCCTAAGTTTGGGTGAATTGGATACTTGAAAGAGTATTCGATCTCAAGCTCGGGCCCGACCATAATGAAGTGTTCCTAGAAGGGGGGATTGAGTGAGAATTATATGCATGGTAGCATTATACGATGAATTGCTTGTTAAGTTAAGATAGTGAGATGGAGTATTAACTGCTCTTTCTCTGTTATGTGAAGTCTAGAAAGATGTCTGCCGAACGTGGCCGTACTGAGCAAGCAATTATAGAACTAGAAGATCTAGGCTTTGCATATGCCTCATCAGGCTGAGGATGAACGTTCTCAGCAAAATGTCGGTGGAGGTAGACCTGAGCCAGATCAGGCTGCAATTATTAGGCGGTTGGAGGAGGAGCTTCGTGTGACGAAGGAGCTCTTGTTGCAAGCAACTTTGAACAAGCCACGCAAGACTTGTTCATATAAAAAGTTCTTAACTTGCAATCCTCTGACGTTCCAGGGGAGTGATAACCCCACAGTGACTATACAGTGGCTCCGGGAGATGGAGCAGGGGTTTGAATCTTGCGAATGCGAACCGGAATATTGCGTGAAATACGCAATACGAATGTTAAAGGGTCGTGCCATCTACTGGTGGGATACGGTTAAAGCTTCGGTTCGTAAAGAAGTGCTGAGTGCTCTCACTTGGGAGCAGTTTTCTGAGAAGGTGCTCAAGAAGTATTATAAGTCATATGTAAAAGGCAGAACATGTGTTGTTCTATTATGCCTTAGATCTTTGTTTGTAAAAATAAAATGCACTTTTTGGATCAAGTATGAGACAAAAAGGTTTGACCTTATCCTCTGGAAAAGGATAATGATACCTTAAACAGACGAAGATCTTGAAGATTTGTTCAAACAACTAAGTATGGCTGGCAATCCCATACTTGGTAAAGTCAAATCAATCAGAAGCATGGTGTTGATTAAAGTACAATCATGGAAAGCGAAAGATACTTCTACATGACAGTAGATGTGGACTTTAATATTTTATATTGTGAATGGGTTGCACTTTTGCAGAAAAGTACAATTACTTTTATCATATATTTGATTAAAGTAACTTTACTTTTCACCCACTACCTTTACAATTAAAATATTATATTTCCACATCCTCTTGGTCTCTTACCTTCATGCAACCGGATCCACCAAGACTTCTATATATACTCATGCATGGTGGACATGCAGAAGATACTACACAACACAACACAAAAAAGTGAAGTCTCTATTACACTAAAAGAAAATCTCATCAGTTGAGAAATTTCGTAGAGTATAAGTATTGTGTAGAATCAAACTTGTTCATGTGTTGAACACTCTAAATACATTAGTTGTTTTAGAGTTAGCTTGTCTATGTGTTAGACAAATTGATTGCCACCTTTTATTGTACTTAGAATTTCCGCTTCTAGTGCATGTAATTCTTGATTCATATCAATAAGAATTATATAAAAGTATATAAGTGTGTCTTTAATTTTTAAAAGCTAAAGTTTGTATTCAACCCCCCCTTCTACAAACATTTGTTGTTGCATACTCAATCTGGGACTAACAACTGGTATCAGAGTAGGTTAGATAATCAATATCTAGATCTGTTTTGCTTACTCTACAACTGCTTATACCCCTCTCAATATGGCCTCATCCGCAAACAATATGAATATCTCAAACACTGGGTCCTTAACAAGATGTCCCATGTTTGATGCTGAAAATTTCTCCATGTGGAAAAGTATAGCACATCTTTTCCTATCCACCCTTGATATCCAAATGCTTGAAATAGTCACTGATGGCCCTTATGTTCCAACATTAGTGTTATCTATCCCATCAAAATCTGAAGATCAAACCTCTACACTTGAAAGAATCATAACCAAACCCATGCATCTATGGACAGATGAGGATAAGAGGTTGGTTAGCCTAGATGTTAAGGCTAGATCAGCTCTTGTCTCCGCACTACCCAATGAAATCTATCATCAAGTGCTTAACTGTTCTTCTGCAAAAGAGATGTTAGATACACTTACAGTTTCATATGAAGGGACTGAAGAGGTGAAGGAGAACAAGAAGCTCCTCCTCAACAGAGAGTATGAATTCTTCTTTGCTCAGAAAGGTGAGAGTCTTACTCATACATACACCAGGTTCAACTGCCTTGTTAATGACTTGAAAAGGGCAGACATAGCCAAGAGCAACTTTTTCTTGGTGAACAAGTTTCTAGACTCCCTTCCTGAAACATGGGATCACTTTGTCACTATTCTAAGACATAGTGAAAAGATTAAGGGAATGTCTCTGGTTTCTCTCTATGGTAACTTACTCAACCATGAGCGATCAGTCAAACAAAGGAAGTTGTCATCCAAGGAGATGAAGGAGGTTGTGAAAGCTGCACCAACTGCCCTTGTATCAAGAGATACATAGATGAGAAGCTTTGCAGCTATTGATTCTGGTTCTGATGAAGAAGGAGATGGAGAGGAGAGTGTTGAAGAATGTGATGAGGAGAAGGATTGTGAGGAAAGTAATCTGGAGGAGTTGGTTGAAGGTGTAGCTATGCTGGTTAAGAAGTTCAGACCTTTCAAGAAGGGAAAGGGTGTCAAGAGGTTCAGCAAGAGGTCATCAAAGTTTGTCAAGCCCAAATCCACTTTTGATGCCTCCACAGCAGAGTGTTATAAGTGTGGCAAGATAGGCCACATAGCCAGTGACTGTAAGTCCAAATATAACACTGGTTCTTCATCTGTGCAAAAGCAGGAGGGAAAGATTAATTATGAAACCAAGTATAAGAAACTCCTTGCTGCTGTCCTTGACAAGAAGAAGAAGAAGAAGAAAGCCCAGGGCCAAGTTCTTGTTGCTGAAGAAGAAGATTGGGCAGAAGAAGATCTCTCCTCAGATGAAGATGAGGTGATCTCTGCTCAGTTCTGCATGATGGCCAACAACAATGATGGTAGTTCCTTTGATGAAGACATGAAAAAGGCTGCTAAAGCTTGTTCAACTACCAACTGGGATCCTTCTTCTATGTATCAGGTTGGAAAATTTATTAACTATGATGATAATGAGAAGAATGCTATGTTTGATTACTTGTGTATTGATTTCCAGTCTGCTATTCAAAGAGAGAAGAAGCTAAAACTAGAAGTAGAATCACTAAAGGAAAAGTTAATTCTTAAGAATGAGGAACTTAAGCAGATAACAATCTTAAATGATGAACTAGCTAATCAAAAGATACTTAATGAGATCTTAGTAAAAGAAACTAGTGAAGCAAACAAAAAGTTTAATGACCTCCAAAAATTAGTAAAGTCTTGGTGTGTATCTGTAGAAAAGACCACTCAGTGTGTCAAGGAGCAGATACCCAAACAAGTTCAAGCTATTATTGGTGGAAATTACTCTAAGGCTGCTAACTATGTTGATTCTAGTAAGAACCTTAATATCTTAGACAAAGCTGACATTTTGCCACAGACCTTTCACAAGACTGTTAAAGGCAAAAGTGTATTCACAAATTAGTTTGTTAGAAGCAAAAGTTCCCACTCAAAAGAATCAATTATTCCTTCTGTTGAATCATCCTCTAGTAAGATTTCAGAATGTAAAAATAATAATAACACAAAGTCAAAGGATGTGATTAAAGGAAAGGAATCATTAGTTGAGACCTCAGAGACATTATGTTGTCAAACCTTGAAAACAGATGACTTAATTCTTAGCATTTCACAAACTGAAGAATCATTAGCTAATACTACTCCATCAGCTGATAGGTTAGTAGATGATAAATGCTCAGCTGATAACCTGTCAGCTGATCATAGCTCATCTTCTAAACAATCAGTTGATCTAGAAGTAATCAACTCTCTTTTAATAGAAGAAACTATGAGTAAAAAGAATGATGTTCACATTGTTCCCATTTCTGCCACTCCAAAGATTGGTCAAAAGCTTTCCAAAAACAAAGATCAATCTAAGGTGCCTGTGAATAAAGACCTAAGAAATTTACAGGATAAGCTTCATAAGCTGAATGGTCAAGTTAGTCAAATGATGACTGATAAGAAAGCTCATAGGCATTCAAACCATGTTGCTCAATGCCCCAAGACCATAAAATCTCAAAAATGTTATAAATGTGGAAGCAAAGAGCATAAGGCATTTGAATGTTCTTTAGAAGGGAATTCAAGATAGCGGACTTGTAATGATGACATAGTCACTTCTCCCATTCATAAGAAACCTGAGATGAAGTGGAAAGCTAGGTGCATTCCACAGGGATCCACTGAGTAGTGGATTCCTACTTGTGTCACTAACTCTTCTTTCATTCAAATCCGTGCAGGGTGTTAGTTCTTGGTTTCTTGACAGTGGATGTTCAAGAAGCATGACAGGTAACAAGGCTTTGCTCAGTAACTACAAGAAAGAGAAAGGTCCAAGGGTGACCTTTGGTGGCAACAACCATGGGCAAACTAAAGGCTATGGTGAGCTTCATAATGGGAACCTCAAGCTGTCAAAAGTTTCATATGTCAAAGGGCTGAAATATAATCTCATAAGCATAAGTCAATTGTGTGATGGAGATAATGAAGTCCACTTCACAAAGACAGGAGGCTCCATCATAAATAAAGAAGGTAATACAGTATTCAGTGCCAAGAGAACCAAGGATGTGTATACACTTGACATGTCCTCTAGTGACCCTTCAAAGGAAACATGTTTGTACTCCAAGAATAATGAGGATACAAACTGGCTGTGGCACAAGAGGCTTTCCTACCTTAATTTCAAAAACATCAAAAACTTGAGCAAGGGTGAACTAGTTTCAGGACTACCTTCACTGACTTATCTTAAGCCTAAACCTTGCACTGCTTGTGAGAAGGGAAAGCAACATAAGACATCATTTCCATCCAAGCAAGCCTTCTCAATTACAGAACCTTTCTATATGTTGCACATGGATCTCTTTGGTCCTGTTGCAACTGCTAGTATTGGTGGAAGTAAGTATGCTCTTGTATTGGTTGATGAATTCTCAAGATATACTTGGGTTTTCTTTCTTAAAGCAAAGAGTGAGGCTGCTGAAGAGATTATCTGTTTTATCAAGAAGATGGAAGTGTTGAATGGCAATCTGGTGAGGAGTCTTAGAAGTGATCATGGAACTGAATTCAGAAATCAAACTCTGGAATCTTTCTGTGATGAGAAAGGGATATCTCAAAACTTTTCTGCTCCAAGAACCCCACAAGAAAATGGTGTAACTGAAAGAAGAAATAGAACATTGATTGAAGCTTCCAGAACCATGTTGTGTGAAAGTGGGTTACCATTTAATTTCTGGGCTGAGGCTGTAAGTTGTGCATTTTTGACACAGAACAGGTCCCTTATTATCAAGAGGCACAACAAAACTCCATATGAAGTGCTCAAGGGAAGGAAGCCAAGCATTAGCTTTCTGCATATCTTTGGTTGTCAATGTTTTATACTCAATCAAAAAGATCAATTGCAGAAGTTTGCTCCTAAAGCTGATGAAGGAGTGTTTGTAGGTTACTCTGTGATTTCTAAAGCATACAGAGTATACAACCTCATAACCAAAGTCATAGAAGAATCTATCAATGTAAGTTTTAAAGAAAATGACTTTGTTGCTTCCTGTTCTTCTAATCATGTTTCAGGTGAAGAATTTAATGATCTTATGCAAACTGGAGAAATTCCTTCAGAGCAAGCAGATCCCTCTCCACCAGCTGCTCATGATTTAGATGAACCTGTCACTATCCAAATTTTTAACCATGTACAACCATCCTCATCCAATCCTATACCTCTACTGAATAATGTGGAAAATGACTCAACATCATTGGATTCCAATTCCATATCACTCATTCCCTCTTCAGTAGAGATACGCACAGATTGCAATAATGAAGTTATATCAGCCACTCAAAATGAACTCATTTCTACTGCTGATAGCCAACATATAACTTCTTCTCCCCAAATCCAAACGAATCCCAATTCCCAAGAAATCCAAAAAGCCTTCAAAGACCTCAAGCATCATCCTCATAATTTGGTGATAGGCAACATAGATGATCCAGTTAGAACAAGATCAAAAGCTTGCAACATCTGTTTGTATTCTGGATTTGTCTCAATGATTGAACCAAAGAAGGTTGATGAAGCTCTCAATGATCCCCACTGGGTGTCTGCCATGTAAGAGAAACTGGCAGAATTCAAAAGAAATAATGTATGGACTTTGGTACCAAAACCAAAGGGTAAATCCATCATTGGAACAAAGTGGGTGTTCAAAAATAAGCTAGATGAAAATGGGCAAATCATCAGAAACAAAGCAAGGCTAGTGGCACAGGGGTACTGTCAAGAAGAAGGTATTGATTTTGATGAAACCTTTGCCCCTGTTGCAAGATTGGAAGCTATTAGATTATTCCTAGCCTATGCTGCCTTCAAAAGCTTCAAAGTGTTCCAAATGGATGTGAAGAGAGCATTTCTGAATGGAGATTTGAAAGAAGAGGTGTATGTCAAACAACCTCCTGGTTTTGAGGAGTCAAGCTTACTTGATCATGTTTACTTTCTAAACAAAGCTTTATATGGTCTTAAGCAAGCTCCAAGAGCCTGGTATGATAGCCTCTCTTCTTTTCTCATTAATAAAGGTTTTACAAGAGGATGCATTGATAGCACTTTATTAATTAGGAAGTACAAAGGTGATGTGATACTTGTGCAGATATATGTAGATGATATAATATTTGGGTCTACTAATTTGGAACTATGCAAAAAGTTTTCTAAACTCATGTCTGATAATTATCAAATTAGCATGATGGGTGAGTTAAACTATTTTCTTGGTTTGCAAATTAAACAAGAGGTTGATGGTATTTTCATTCATCAAACAAAGTATGTCAAAGATTTACTCAAGAAGTTTGATTTTGAAAACTGTTCTTCAATGAAAACACCTATGTCTACTTCTATTAAGTTAGGAAAGGACACTGATGGCAAATCAGTGAACATTACTACTTATAGAGGAATGATTGGGTCACTTTTATACCTCACTGCAAGTAGACCAGATATAATGTTTTCAACATGTCTCTGTGCAAGATATCAAGCAGATCCTAAGGAATCACATCTTGCAGCTGTTAAGAGAATATTCAGATATCTCAAAGGAACTCCTAATCTTGGTCTTTGGTACCCCAAAGACTCAGATTTTGAGTTAGTTAGATATTCTGATTCTGATTTTGCAGGATGCACACTAGACTATCAAATTACTTCAGGTGGTTGTCAACTTCTAAAAGGAAGATTGATTAGTTGGTCTAGTAAGAAACAGAATTCAGTGTCAACATCTACTGCAGAAGCAGAATACATTGCTGCAGGAAGCTATTGTGCTCAAATTTTGTGGTTACAAAATCAAATGGTTGATTATGATATGAAGTTTGAAGACACCCCAATTATTTGTGACAATACAAGTGCAATCTTCATCTCAAATAATCCAGTCATGCATTCAAAAACAAAGCATATTGAAATCAGACATCATTTTCTCAGAGATAATGTGCAAAAGAAGAAGGTAACTTTGCACTACATCAATACTAATTTACAACTTGCAGATTTATTTACAAAGCCATTAGATGAAGCAAGGTTCAATTTCCTAATATCCAAACTAGGTATGCTTAATTTTTAGTTTAGAATACTGGTAATTTAGATTGTGTCAATTTATAAGTGTTGAAAATTATAAGATACTTATCTAAGCATATCTAAGTCTTACTTGATTTGTGTAAACTGAGTAACTATGCTCAGCTGATGCCTATCAGTTGGTCAAATTATTCAGCTGATCACTTTAAGATAAGGAAGACATGCTCAGCTAAGTACTTTACTCAGCTGATACCCAAATTCTCACTATCAGCTGATAGTTTTCCATCAGCTAATACCCCTCAACATATAGTTTTTCATCAGCTGATACATCTCAGCTGATACTCTCCTTGATCAGCTGATGATTCTACACTTAGTAAATTTTTACTTTTTACTCTCATTTAATGCTTTTTAACCCTAGTTATTTACTCCGTTTGTCAGTTTTCATTTAATAGCTAATTAATTTGTTTTCCGTTAGATCTTTTGTCAGTATCTAACGATCTCTATTAACTAAACTTCATAAATATCCCAATTTCTCTCTCATTCACCTTTACCTGTTCAAACTTTCCAAATTCCCTCTCTCTCTCTCTATAAAGAACTACCCTACATTCTCTCTCGATACTCACTATTCATCATCCCTACCAAATGGCCACCTATATTCCAGACCCGGCTGTTAACCCTGGCGAGAATGTTGCACCCAATCAACCGATGAATATAACTCCCAACAACATTCTACTTTGCACCACCATCCCTGCCTCGCGAGAAAACCAAGGATATGAACCAATGGTTTAGTTCCTTCAAGCTCATCCACTGTTTGATAGTCTGACCGCTGATCCTCACTACATATTCCCTACCATTATTGGTGAACTATGGTACTCCGCAACCTATAACCTAAACAACAACACCATCAACTGCATCCTAGCCCACGGAAACTATAATCTCCGAATCACCGCTGAAACACTTCGTGAAGCCACTTGTATTCCTCACTTCCCACCTTACACAGCTTTTCCATCCAGAGCAGAAGTTCAAACAGTTTTAGACACCATTGGCTACAATGAACCTGTAGTGCATGGTCAAGTCAAAGTCTCTGCTCTCGCTCATCCATGGAAGTATTTGGCCAACGTGGTCATACGTTGCTTCGGTCCTAAATCTGGAAGCCATTATCTCATCAACCAAACCGAGCTTCTGGTGCTCTATGCCCTAGCCTTTGGGGTCAACATCGACTTTGCTCAAGTCATATTCTCTGATCTCATTGATAAAATCACTCAGAGCATAACCAAGAAATCATCGAGGTCGCAGGTGCCCTACATTCGATATTTAAGCCTGATAGCCATAAGGGAGATTGGAGAGGATGATTATGTAGGCTTAACAGAACATCTTGAGCATATTCCTGTCCCTGCCATGGGTGAAAAGATATTCCATTTCTTAAAGGCAAACAGAGGTCCTCCAATCACTGCCCAAATGCAAGAGCTTATAGATGCTGCAACTGGTGATGAAAATGATGATGATGATGATAATGGTGATGATGATGCTGATGAAAGCCACACTGGTTCTAAGCATGATGATGATGATGCTGGTGATGATGATGCTGGTGATGGTGATGCTGGTGATTTTGCTCCTATCAGTCCAATGGAGTTAAGTCCTCTTGGTGATGATGGTGATGCCCAAGAACAAGAGATCTCTGAGCAACTTCTGGAGCTCATTGATAGAAGTAGGCACATCATGTCCCAAGGTATGGACAGTACTGATTCCACCTCTGAGGATATTCAAATGGTCGTCCCAACCTTTGATAGCCCATCCTCCTCTCCAGTCCAAACACCACTCCAACAGCCAAGCTCTAGTGAACCTCATGTGGTCACTAGTTCTACTCCCATCCGCAACCCCATATATACAAGGTCACCACAAGTGACTCATCATGAGCACTTTGAGGGAGTGCAATCCATACCTCTGACCTCAACTCCAATTACCCTTCCTCATGTTGAGGGGGAGCAATTGGATGTTGCAACCTTTGAACTAGTGGATGTATCCTCACAACAGGATACATCTGTAAATAAGGGACTTAAACCGCTAGCTGAGACAACCTCCCAAAAGGTTGATCTCATTGAAAGACAGACCTCAACCCAAGGTCACACTGTGTCTATCCCTCAATTGAGTCAGCCTATATCATCTACATTCTCCCAACAGAATATGGATCCAATGTGGGATTCCTATTTATTGAGTGTATCCCGCACTCAGTTCACTTACCTTGCACCTATTATTAATTCAATTCTTACACATGCACAGCCTGCCAATGCTAGTGGTACAAACCAACCACTTGCACAGGGCTCAACTCTCTTTCCTAATGAATTTGAGCTTATACACCAAGGCTCAAATGAGGGAACACAAACCTTACCCAACGTCTTTGAACCTTTATCCACCCCTTCCACCTCTACCTCATCTATATTTGCCCAAACCCCAAACCTTACCCTTATCCAGACAATTAACCAAAACCTTACTCAACTAACCCAAACCTTCCAAACCTTCCAAACCCAAACTTCTGCTCAATTGTCTCAACTTACCAAAGGCATTGAGTCTCTCAAAACCCCACCCTAACCCTCCCCTGCCCTCATTAACCTTACCCCAATCCTACCAAAATAGACCATCTTTCTACCCTTCTTGCCTCTCAACCACAAATTCCCAGCCTACCTCAATCTACCATCTCTACCCTAAACCAAACCATATCCAACCTCCTATCCCAACTCCAAACCCTACGCCCAATAAACCCCAACATTTCTATACCCATTCCTGAACAACTACTCCCTATGCCTTCTTTTCTCAAAGGCATCCTTGATGACATAGAGACCTTAACAGAACAATCCAGAATGAGTCATCTCTCATTATGGAAAGCTATCAAAGAACTCAAGGATGACCTCTCCCTTCAGCTCTCTAAAATATCCTCTACCCCTTCCTCAACCCATACCCATACCCCTGCCCCTACCCCAACCCATAAGCCTGCAGCAGGTGACCCCCCTCCTCCTTTTGATGATGCCAAAAGGGGGAGAAATTCTCAAGTTCTTCAAAGGAGGATGATCCTGACTCAGAGGATATTGATGCTGCCTATGCTGAAACAACCACCAAATTCATGCAGCAGGAAGCACCCAAAGCAATAGCTCCCTCACCCATTAAAAGAAAAGCATCTTCTGAGGGGGATCAAAGGTTTCCAAAAAGGTTGAAAAGGATGGCAAACAGGCCAAAACCTAAAAGAAAAGTTGCTGAGGGTTGCTCTCCAACAATCACCATAGAGTCTGATTCTGATGATGAGGATGATACTCCACTTTCTAACATCCTCAGAAGAAGAAGACAGAGCCCTAAGCCATCTGCTCCACTAGTCCAATCTATCCCATCAGTCCAAAAGGCTTCAACCTCTGCTCCTAAGGATAAAGGCAAACAAAAGATGACAGATGATCAAATGAAAAGGGAGCTTGCTCTAAAAGAAAAGGAAGAAAGGGAGAATGCTCAAACGGCTCAAGCATAGGGTGTTTCAGTTGAAGAAATCTACCAAGCCAAAGAGCTAGCATATCAGCAAGAGCAAGAACAAAGTCATAATCAAGCTGCTGCTCAACATAAATTGGCAAAGGAAAAATCTCAGGCTGAACTACTCAAAGCTAGATCCCATGCTGATGCCATCAAAACCCTCTTCAACCTTGATTTATCTGCTCCCATCAACCTAACTCAACAAAGACTTCAAAGCTTCAGAGAATGAATTAATATTCTGAGAAACAGAACATAACCAACTCCAATAACAAGAGCCACTATCCATAAAGGTGATGGTGAACCCTACCTCAAAGCAATAATACAGAACAACTTCAACAGCTGTGAAGTTGTATCCTATGAAAGGTGTCACATATATGGGTTCACAGAGTTAGTTGAGATCCTGTACCTTCTCTTCAAATCCAAGTCAAAGCTCAAAGTTCAATTTATTCAGAAAATTCAGAATTGGATAGCTCTAGCTGTGTCACAAAGGGCCTTCACTCCAGATGACTATTACAGGCATGTGCACACAGTTGATAATCTTCATAAGAAAGGCTCCAAGCCCTTCAAACCATTTGAGCTAAGAGAGGTACTACCCCAGCATGAATTCTTATCAGATTTTGAGGGTCTCAACACTTCTCTTCCACTGAATATCACTCCTGAGCTGTACAAGTTTATAATTATGCCTGTTGAAGGTATATTCTTTTTGGACAGAGCTGGCACATGGAGATTCTTTAGACAGTCTAAAATACTTAAAGCTAGCAAGAAGTTTCTATTTGGGCTAAGGATATCTACAAGAGGCAGAACTGGAAATGAAAACTTTGAAGCCCTTGTTCAAGCCTAATGTGAAGTCTTAGCTGAAGTTGATCCCCATGCCAAAGATTTTGAAGTTAAAGAAGAACCTTGGTGGGATGATTGAAGACTGATTCTAACTCTGAAGATTTTGTTGTTATTTAGTTGGTTGTACATTATAGAATAGTTAGTTAGTAGTTAATCTATGTAAACACTTATGTACTTTTCTTTATTCTGTTATTTCTAGTGATGTTTATGTATTTCAGAAAATCAAAAACATATAAATACGGAAAAATGAAAAGATACCACAAAAACAGAACAAAATGGTACAGCACAGAAAAAGATTCCACAAAAACAGAACAAAATGGAACATTAGAAAAGAAACCAAAAACAAAACAAGGTTCAAATAAAAAGAGCTACTAAAAACAGATAGCTAGGTAGCCAAACGTACTTAAAAGTTTAAATCTTTTGTTATTCGAAGTCAAACTGATTCTTCAAAAAGAAAAAGGTTTTGTCATCATCAAATAGGGGGAGATTGTTGGGGAGATAATCACTTCACCCTAATAATCAACTCTGCCTATCCTAAAACATAGAATTTGATGATAACCAAACCCTACATTCAGTATGACTTAGAAAGAATTCAAATATGTGTTGTTTGAATCAGTTTATGTGAAAATATGCTAAGTATGAAACCATCAGCTGAGGAAAGTAAGCCATCAGCTGAGCATCAGATCCTACTCAATGTATCAGCCAAAGGATATCAGCCAAGGAGCATCAGATGAAGAAAACAAGTAAAGAAGACCATCAGCTGAGGAAAACAGTCTATCAGCTGAGCAAAATTGTTGATCAGCTGATGAAATATACAGATTGATCAGCTGAGTAAAGAAAGTGATCAGCTGAGTGAAGAATTTGATCAGCTGAGTGCCTACTCTATCAGCTGAGTAAACAAATGGATCAGCTGAGGCCCAGAGCATCAGCTAAGTAAGTCTTCCTTTACACAAGTCATCTCTCCTCATAAACTAATGTATTTGATTGATCAGCTGTGCACTCTTGATCAACTGATCATCCAAATACATGAGCTTATGTTCTCCTAAGCTTACTATTGAACAGCTGAGCATCTATATGATCAGCTGAGCAATATGTATCAACTGAGTCCTAGCTAAAAGTGATCAACTGATATATTTTGTCAACTGAGTAGTGAATATCAGAGTTCCTTGTACAATCTGTTAGCTGAGTCATGAAAAATGTCAAATCAACTCTATCTTTTCATATTGTAATTCATATGTAAAAGGCAGAACATGTGTTGTTCTATTATGCCTTAGATCTTTGTTTGTAAAAGTAAAATGCACTTTTTGGATCAAGTATGAGACAAAAAGATTTGACCTTATCCTCTGGAAAAGGATAATGATACCCTAAACAGACGAAGATCTTCAAGATTTGTTCAAACTACTAAGTATGGCTGGCAATCCCATACTTGGTGAAGTCAAATCAATCAAAAGCATGGTGTTGATTAAAGTACAATCATGGAAAGGGAAAGATACTTCTACATGACATTAGATGTGGACTTTAATATTTTATATTGTGAATGGGTTGCACTTTTGCAGAAAAGTACAATTACTTTTATCATACATTTGATTAAAGTAACTTTACTTTTCACCCAACACCTTTACAATTAAAATATTATATTTCCACATCCTCTTGGTCTCTTACCTTCATGCAACCGGATCCACCAAGACTTCTATATATACTCATGCATGGTGGACATGCAGAAGATACTACACAATACAACACAAAAAAGTGAAGTCTCTATTACACTAAAAGAAAATCTCATCAGTTGAGAAATTTCATAGAGTATAAGCATTGTGTAGAATCAAACTTGTTCATGTGTTGAACACTCTAAATACATTAGTTGTTTTAGAGTTAGCTTGTCTATGTGTTAGACAAATTGATTGCCATCTTTTATTGTACTTAGAATTTCCGCTTCTAGTACATGTAATTCTTGATTCATATCAATAAGAATTATATAAAAGTATATAAGTGTGTCTTTAATTTTTAAAAGCTAAAGTTTGTATTCAACCCCCCCCCCCTTCTACAAACATTTGTTGTTGCGTACTCAATCTGGGACTAACACGAACTTCTCACTCTAGAGAGTGCTCTAAGTCTACCAGATGTTGCTGGAGATGCGGACTTAAGGGCCACACTACGACTGAGTGTGGTTTTAAAGAGGATGTGTGTTATAGGTGCCAGAAGCCCGGACACAAGTTGACTGACTGCCCAGATAGGCAGAATACTGGAGTTAAAGGGTCTTCTTCTTCTAGAGGACCTAAAAGAGATGACGCACCCCGCACGAAAGGCAGGGCATTTCAGATGATGGCGGATGAGGCCAAAGCTGCAGGGGATGTCGTTACGGGTAATTTTCTTATTAATTATCTCCCTGCTAGTGTTTTATTCGATTCTGGAGTTACCTACTCCTTTATATCTGTGGCCTGTCGTAGAAGATTGCAATTACCTGTCCTTTCTTTAACTAAGCCGCTCAGAGTAGATGTCGCTGACGGCAAAGTAGTCTTTGTTATAGAGAAAGTCCCAATAGCTGTGATTTATATTGACGGGAGTAATATCCCTATTTCTTTCTTTGTTATGCCCATTGCGGGATTTGATGTCGTAATCGGGATGGATTGACTCAGCAAGAGTGATACTGAGATTATCTGTTCCAAAAAGATGATTAAGATCCCTCTCTCTGATGGATCTTATTCTGTTGCACGTGGAGAACGACGGGATTCTGATATTCCTATTGTCTCCATGATAAAAGCTCAGAAGTCGATTGCCAAAGGTTGTGACTCTTATCTAGCATACGTTATTGATGCTACGATGGAGAAGCGACCAGTTCGTGATGTTCGGGTGGTGTCTGACTACCCCGAGGTATTCCCTGAAGAACTTCCGGGTTTGCCTCCGATTCGTGATGTTGAGTTTAAGATTGAACTTGTTCCAGGAGCTACACTTGTGGCTCTTTCTCCATATCGTCTTGCTTCTTCTGAAATAAGAGAGATGATGACTCAAATTCAGGTGTTGCTTGACAAGGGTTTTATTCGTTCGAGTTCCTCGCCGTGGGGAGCTCCTGTATTGTTTGTGAAGAAGAAAGATGGAATGATGCGAATGTGCATAGATTACAGGGAGCTGAATAAGCGAACTGTAAAGAATAAGTATCCGCTTCCTCGAATAGATGATCTGTTTGATCAGTTACAGGGAGCTACATGCTTCTCTAGAATTGATCTCCGGTCGGGGTATCACCAAGTATGAGTTCGTGAAGAAGAGGTGCCGAAAACTGCATTCCGAACTCGTTATGGTCATTACGAATTTCTGGTTATGCCGTTCGGCTTAACCAATGCCCCTGCCGTCTTCATGGATCTGATGAATCGGGTTTGTCGTCCGCTTCTTGACAGATCTGTGATTGTGTTTATTGATGACATTCTTGTGTACTCGAAGACGGAAGCTGATCACGAGCTTCATCTTCGTTTGGTTCTCGAGACGTTAAAGCGAGAACAGTTGTATGCTAAACTGTCCAAGTGAGAATTCTAGCTTAAGGAAGTTCATTTCCTTGGCCATGTTATATGTCATGATGGTGTTAAAGTAGATCCAGCTAAGGTGGAGGCTATGATGAATTGGGGAGTTCCTCGGACTCCTTCCGAAATTAAAAGTTTCCTTGGCTTGGTTGGCTACTATCGGCGGTTTATCCGCGATTTCTCGAGGCTTGCGGGTCCGTTGACCAAACTAACTCGCAAGGATGTTGCTTATGTCTGGTCGGAAGCTCAAGAAGAAGCTTTCCAGACCTTGAAACGATTGTTATGTGAAGCTCCAATCCTTACTCTGCCTGAGGGTTCGGAGGACTTCACGGTGTATTGTGATGCGTCTTATGCGGGTTTGGGTTGCGTCCTGATGCAACGTGATAAAGTGATTGCGGACGCTTCTAGGCAGTTAAAATCACATGAACGGAACTACCCAACCCATGATTTGGAACTTGCTGCCGTTGTATTCGCATTGAAATTGTGGAGACATTATCTTTATGGCACAAAGTGTGTGATTTACACAGATCACAAGAGTCTTCAATATGTCTTCACTCAGAAAAAACTCAACATGCAGCAACGCCGTTGGTTGGAGTTAATAAAAGACTATGACTGTAAAATCCGTTACCGTCCTGGCAAGGCCAATGTAGTAGCGGACGCTTTAAGCCGTAAACGACCGACAACAGAAGCTAAGTTTATGAAGATTACGATTGTCTCAGATTTGATTTCTCGATTGAAGGAAGCTCAGCAGACGGCATTACAAGAAGAAAATTTGAAGGCTGAGACAGTGAAGAAGTTAAAGGATCAGCTTACTGATAATAATCGTGGGTTGAAGACTTTTCAATCCAGGATTTGGGTACCTTCTGCTGGAGGTAACCATGAGCTGATTCTGCAAGAAGCCCATAAATCCAAATTATCTGTCCATCCTGGAATTACAAAGATGTACCACGACTTGAAGATGCTTTACTGGTGGCCAACTCTGAAGAAAGACATTGCTTCATTCGTGGAGAGATGTCAAATCTGCGCGCAAGTGAAGACGAAACACCAGAGACCTTATGGTAATCTGCAGCAGTTGGATATTCCGGAGTGGAAATGGGATAATATCACGATGGATTTCGTGACGAAGCTACCGAGAACGTCCAGAGGGCACGACATGATCTGGGTTATCGTTGATCGACTAACGAAGAGTGCTCATTTCTTGGCAACGAACGAGTCTGCTTCGCTGACCCGTTTAGCCCAGTTGTATATTGATGAGATTGTGTCACGTCACGGTATTCCTTGTTCTATTATATCTGATCTTGACTCTCGGTTAGTCTCGAATTTTTGGCAGAGTCTGCAACGTGAACTTGGCACTCGTGTTCATCTGAGCACCGCCTATCATCCGCAGACTGATGGCCAATCTGAACGTACGATACAGACGTTAGAAGATATGCTTCGTGCCTGTGTACTCGAGTTTGGTGGATCGTGGGATTCTCATCTCCCATTGATTGAATTTGCTTATAACAATTCATATCATTCCAGCATTGGAATGCCACCATACGAGATGCTTTACGGAAGACGATGTCGCACTCCGACCTGTTGGTTGGAGCCTGGCGAGAAGCAGTTCGCTGGACCTGAAATTGTCCAGATTACTTCTGATAAAGTGAATGTGGCTCTTGAAAAGCTAAAAGCAGCTCGGGATCGACAGAAGATGTATACATTTGAAGTCGGTGACCGTGTGTTCTTGAAGGCTTCTCCTTGGAAATGTGTCATTCATTTCGGGCGCAAAGGGAAGCTAAGTCCATGTTTCATTGGCCCATTCAAGATTACACGCAAGGTGAATGATCAGACGGTGACTCTAGAGCTGCCGCCTGAGCTATTTGGAATACATGACACCTTTAACGTGTGTTACTTACGCAAGTGCCACGTTGAGGAAGAACAGATCATTCCTTTGCAGGAATTGAAAGTTGACTCTTCCAAGCGACTAGTAGAAGAACCCGTTGAGATTCTTGACACGAAGGTCTAGAAGCTACGAAAGAAGATGATCAAGCTAGTCCTTGTGAAATGGAAGCACAACTTAGGTCCAAACCTCACGTGGGAAGTTGAGGATGAGATGAAGACAAGATACCCTCGCCTGTTTATCACTGAGTAGATTCCGAGGACGGAATATTCTTAAGGGGGTAGATTTGTAACATCCTCAACTTGGGCCTAGTTGTAAATTGTACGTACGCGTATGTAGTTAAAATGATAGACGAATGATTATGTGAGTACTTGTGTGTATTTGTTGAATTAATTGAAGTTAAATGAAGATATGTATATTTATGTGTGTTGTGTGTTATTTGTATGTATGTTATATATATATATATATATGTAATGAAAAGAAAGAAAAGAAGAAATAAAAGAAAAAGGGTTAGATATTCTTGTCCAGAGGCGGTTTGCCTCTAGATAAGATAAGAATGATATATATGTGTGTAAAAGGTGATATTTGACTTGCAAAGTCAAATAAAGCTGAACTTTTGAAAACACATATACAAACACACACTTGCTCTCTATTTCGTGAGCTTCTGGAGAAGAAGAGTTTTGAGGTTTGAATCTTTGAATTCAAATAAGGTGAGGATGTGTTTGTAGTAGAATCTAGATGTGTTTTGTATTGGTTTTGTGTTTTAATCATGGCAAAACTTCAAGTTCATTCAAGAACACCATTAAAGAACATGAAGCTTGCTTCTCAAGTGGGTTTTGGTTGATATGGTGTTTTGTTTGGATTTGATGATTTTATGAAGCTTGTATAAGTATTGTATGAAGTTTAAAAGTGTTTTTGAAGTGAAATCAACATGTTTAAGATTATGGTTTGGTTTTAAAGGTAACCTGCTGTGTGTCTGGTGGGTTATACGATTTTCCATATGTCTATCATATAGTTCAAGTGACTGTCGCATGGTTACTGAAACCATGCCATGCGACTGTCGCATGGTCTGGATAACCATGTCATGCGACTGTTGCATGATAGTAAGTTGTGACATGCGACTTTGTTGAGTATTAGGCAACTGTCGTGTGGTGAAAGTCCAAATGCCATGCGACTTTTGAAGAGAAGTTCATGCGACTCTTGCTTGTTCATGCGACTGTTGCATGGGTTGAGAAGTAGAGCCATGCGACTTTTAGCTGGCCATGCAACTTTGTCATCTGACAGTCGCATGGGGCTATGCGACTGTCACCTAGGCCATGCGACTTTCATAGCCCAGTCATGTGACTGTCGCATGCTTGTAACGTGACGCGACGCGTTTGGTGCTTAGACGCGACGCGTTGGGTGAATTTAAGAAAAGTTCAGTTTCAAATAGAACTTAACGCGTGCAGACGCTTAATGCGATTGCTAAATGTTTTAGGTGAACGTGTCAGCTGAACCAGCTTTAGTGAACGAATGTTGTGAGACTAATCAGGTGAGTGCTTACTTTCATGAGACTCAGTAGAGTAAGGCTTGCCTGATAGATGACTATGTACTATGTATGACTAACTTGCTTATGCAGGTATGCTCAAAGAGGTAAGTTTATGACTTGTAAGATGTTAGAATGTGTGACAGGAGCATGCCAGTGGGTCCAGTTTGGACCCACTTAGTTAATATACGATGCTATGCATGAATGACTGCTTGAAAGATGTCGGATCCCTGTGGGATCAAATGTACGTATATGTGTATGTGAATTGTCTGCAGACTATCAGAAGCATGGTTAAGGTCAGCCGGTTGTAGCTGAATCCTTTGGGATTTCACGGGGATTTAGGAGGCATCCTGGATCACAGGTTCTGCAGAACCACCGTGCCTTAACGTGAGTGGTAATCGGCCGGTTGTAGCAGGATTACCTATGGAGCCTCTGGCTCTGTGAACGATGCTCGGTGGACTGCCTTGTGCTCCCCCACTAGCGCGGATTGGTCATGTCTGATTCCCTGGTCTGAGTTGTTGAGCGGGAGTGATTTCCCTGCAAGACACGATTCTTACCGATCTTGTCAGCACACCGCAATGTGCTAAGCTAGCAATGACTGTTTATGATATGACGCATGACTTAGTCTATTGATGCTTATGACTGTATGTACTCAATAGCTAGTGTAGCTAATGATGCTATGATTTTCCCTTTTCAGGTTAAGACTAGATGGCCTGCGAGGCGGGATGCTTTTGGGAAATTTGTTGCCCCTTGTGGGTGGAACACTTATATTGTATGATGTAATGTAATTAGTTACTATGGTCGGTTCCTGTACTTGGTAACACCTACGATACTTTTGAGAAGCTGTTAATGTAAATAACTATTTTGGTTGTTTTAAAAATGAAAAATTTCCGCTGCTAAATCTGTTTTGACATTAAAGCAACTGAATTCAGAAGCAGTGTTACATGCAAAGCTTCTCATCTTTGTATCTCTTGATACAAGGGCAGTTGGTGCAGCTTTCACAACCTCGTTCATCTCCTTGGATGACAACTTCCTTTGCTTGACTGATTGCTCATGGTTGAGTAAGTTACCATAGAGAGCAACCAGAGACATTCCCTTGATCTTTTCACTATGCTTTAGTACAGTGACAAAGTGATCCCATGTTTCAAGGAGGGAGTCTAGAAACTTGTTCACCAAGAAAAAGTTGCTCTTGGATATGTCTGCCCTCTTCAAATCATTTACTAGGTAGTTGAACCTGGTGCATGTCTGTGTAAGACTCTCACATTTCTGAGCAAAGAAGAATTCATACTCTCTATTGAGGAGGAGCTTCTTGTTCTCCTTCACCACTTTAGTTCCTTCATATGCAACTGTGAGTGTATCTAACATCTTTTTAGCAGAAGTACAATTAAGCACTTGATGATAGATCTTGGGAAGTGCAGAGACAAGGGTTGATCTAGCCTTAACATCTAGGCTAACCAACCTCTTATTCTCATCTATCCACAGATGCATGGGTTTGGTGATGATTCATTCTATTGTGGAGGTTTGACCTTTAGATTCTGATGGAATGGATAAAACAGATGTTGGAACATAAGGATTGTCAGTAACTATTTTAAGCTTTTGGATGTTTAGGGTGGACAAAAAGAGATGTGCTCTACTTTTCCACATGGAGAAGTTTTCTGCAGCAAACATGGCCACATGGGATATCTTGTTAAAGACCTAGTGTTTGAGATGTTCATGTTGTTTGAGGATGAGGCCATTTTGACAGGGGTAGGAGCAGTTGTAGAGTAAGCAAAACAGATCTAGATATTGATTATCTAACCTGCTCTGATACTAGTTGTTAGTCCCAAATTGAGGACGCAATAACAAATGTTTGTAGAAGGGGGGGGGGGTTGAATACAAACTCTAGCTTTTTAAAATTAAAGACACACCATTATACTTTTATATAATTCTTATTGATTATGAATCAAGAATTACATGTACTAGAAGCGGAAATTCTAAGTACAATAAAAGGTGGCAATCAATTTGTCTAAGACATAAACAAGCTAACTCTAAAATAGGTAATGTTCAAAGAGTGTTCAACACATGAACAAGTTTAGTTATACACAATGCTTAAACTCTACCAATTTTCTCAACTAATGAGATTGCTTTGTGTTGTGTAGAAACTTCACACTTTTTGCATGTCCACCATGCAGGAGTATATAGAAGTCTTCGCATCCGGTTGCATGAAGGAAGGAGACAAGAAGTGTGTGAAAATATAATATTTTAATTGTAAAGGTAGTGGGTGAAAAGTAAAGTTACTTTAATCAACTGTTTGATAAAAGTAATTGTACTTTTATGAAAAAGTGCAACCAACTCACAATATAAAATATTAAAACCCACATCTTCTACCATGTAGAACTGTCTTTCCCTTTCCATGCTTGTACTTTAAACAACAACCATGCTTCTGCTTGCTTTGACTTTACCAAGTATGGGATTGCCAGCCATACTTAGTTGTTGAAACAAATCTTCGAGATCTTCATCTATTTGAGGTATCTTTCTCTTTTTCCTGAGGATAAGATCAAACCTTTTGTCTCATACTTGATCCAAAAAGTGCTTTTTACTTTTACAAACAAAGATCTAAGGCATAATAGAATAACAGATGTTTTGCCTTTTACATATGACTTTTACAATCTCAAAGATAGAGTAGGTTTGATATTTTGCTCGACTTAGTTAACAGAAAGTACTAGGAACTTCAAATTTCACTACTTAGTTGACAAGATAGATCAGTTGATCATTTTTGCTAGGACTCAGTTGATACATATTGCTTAGCTGATCATATAGATGTTCAGTTGATCAATAGTTATCTTAGGAGGACATAAGCTCATGTATTGATGTAACATCCTCGATTTGGGCCTAGTTGTAAATCGTGTGTGAGTGTACGTAAAATAGTAAATTATGTAATAAGTCCAAGTTATATAATTGTATGTAAACAAATTACATTGATGAAAGTATATTTGTGTTATTTGTTAAGTGAAAAAATATATATGTATTTTGTGTAATAATATGTGTATATAAGTAAATATAAATAAAAGAAAAGAAAAGAAGAAAAAGAATCCAGAGGCGGTTGCCTCTGGATGTAGTTTAATATATGTGTAGAAGTGTGTACTTTGACTATGCTAGTCAAAGTTGGCAAAACAAAGAAAACACACACAAACTCTCTCTCGTGAACCTCTGGGAAAGAAGAAAGGATTGAAGGTGTTTGTATTGAAGTCAAGTAAGGTAAACATGTATTTGTTGTGAGGTTTAAACATGTTTGAAACCGGTTTTGTGTTTAAATCATAGCTAAAACTCAAAATTCATGCAAAACACCATTGAAGAACACTCAAAGCTTACTTCACAAGTGGGTTTTGTTTATTTGGTGTTCTTGTTTGGATTTGATAAGTTTATGAAGTTTATATGGGTGGAATATGATGTTCCAAAGTGCTTTGAATGTAAAACTAACAAGAATGGAATCCTGGAAATAAATCGAGAAGGTGGCCGGATTCCTGCCTATGAATTTTTCGGATTCCGAGACTTGTAAAAGTATAGGAATCGGCAAGTTTATCAATCCACAAGTGGTCGGATTCCGTAAGTTTGTCAAAATCCGCATGTATGCCGGATTCCGATAGTATGTCGGATTCCTTCGTGTTTGTCGGATTCCGATAGAATGTCGGATTTCCTTGTATGTGTCGGATTCCGCTAATATGTATCGGAATTCTATAATCCGCAAGGATAGTGTCGGATTTCCCAAAATCCGACAGTCTTGGCGGATTTATGCTAAGTCCAGATTTGGAATCCTTATGTTTGTATAGTGGTTATACTTTGTGTATATAGATGATTGATGTAAGTAATGGTTCTAGGTAAACTTACCGAATTAGATGAACTAGAGTTAAAGGAGTCTGGTTAATTAAGCTACTCAGGTGAGTACCGACTTCCATAAGCCTCAGTAGAGGAAGACTTACTTGCTAAATGTATTAAGTGTAATTCAAAGATATTTTAAGTTGTATGTATGCTTAAAGTAAATATGAAAGCATTGCCATGATACTTTAATGCAATTTGCCATGTTAAATACTTATTGATTATAAGTTAAGTGCATGCCAACGGAATCTAGAATTGGAGCCACCTAGTTAAAATGAATGATATGTATGATACTGATCCTGAATGGATCAACTATGTGAAAGTTAATGATATGTATACTAGGGATCCATATTGGATCCGTAATGATGAAATGAATGACTATGCATGCTTAATGAGAGAAATGAATATGCATGCTAAGTGAATGATCCGGATTGGATCGACTATGTGTATGTGAAAAGTTCACGGACATCTTCAAGCTTAGATAAGGTCAACTCTGTAGTTGGGTTCCAGGGATCCTTGATCAGGTGATTCGGGACTTAACGATGATTCGAGGTAACATTCCAGATCGTAGGTTCTGCAGAACGCCATGCGTTATATCATGAGACGTAATCAGCCGGATGTAGCTGAGTTGCCTAAGGAACCTATGGTTCCGTAAACAATGCTTGGTGGACTGCTTAGGCTCCCCTACCAGCGCGGATGGTTGTGTCTGATCCCCCGGTTTATTGTTGTTGAGCGGGACTAGCTATCTTGCAAGAAATGACTTATACCGATCTTGTCAGCACACCGCAATGTGATAGGATAGCATTGTATGCTTATTCCTGTGATGCATGACTTGCTTTACTCATGCTTATGTTAAGTTTGTACTCACTATCTATGTGTATAGCTAATGGTGCCATGTTGACGCTTTTTGCAGATAAAGAATAGGTGGCATGGTGAGCGAGGTTGCCTTCTGCTGGATATTTATTGTGGGTTGGAACACTTTTTTGTAATGACATGATATTATGGTCGGTTATTTTGTTAGAGTAACACCAACAGTTGATACAATGTTTTGACTTTGAATATTTAATGTAAATCTTTCAATTTAGCTTTCCGCTGCATAACTCAAAGTTACTTAATCGTGATTAAGTTCACGTGTCTGAAAACGCAAATTTTTGCTAATTTTATTGTTTGCAAAGCCGGTGTTACAATTGATATGACCAGTTGATCAAGAATGCTCAGCTAATCATTTAAATACATCAGTTTATGTAGGAAGATGACTTGTGTTTTAGAAAGACTTACTTAGCTGATGCTCTGGGCCTCAACTTATCCAATGTTCACTCAGCTGATGGTGTAGCTGAGCAAAGTCCTTGCTCAGCTGATGGTGTAGGCACTCAGCTAATCGAATTTTCTTCACTCAGCTGATAGTTCATTTTCCTCAGCTAATGGTCTTCTACACTTGTTTTCTTCATCTGATACTTCTTAGCTGATGTCCCTTGGCTGATACTTTGAGTAGGGGCTGATACTCAGCTGATGGTTCCATACTTAGCATATTTTCCAGAATCTGATTCAAACAACACATGTTTGAATACTTTCTAAGTCATACTGAATATAGGGTTTGGTTATCATCAAATTCTATGTTTTAGGATAGACAGAGTTGATTATTAGGGTGAAGTAATTATCTCCATAACAATCTCCCCCTATTTGATGATGACAAAATCTTTTTCTTTTTGAAGAATCAATTTGACTTCGAATACAAAAGATTTAAACTTTTAAGTGCATTTGGGTACCTAGCTATCTGTTTTTGGTAGCTCTTTTTATTTTGAACCTTGTTCTGTTTTTGGTTTCTTTTCTAGTATTCCATTTTGTTCTGTTTTTGTGAAATCTTTTTCTTTGTTGTACCATTTTGTTCTGTTTTTGTGGTATCTTTTCATTTGTCCATTTTTATATATTTTTGATTTTCTGATTTACATAAACATCACTTGAATAACAAAATAAAGGAAAGTACAAAAGTATTTACAAAAATTAATCTCTAACTGAACTAGTCTAAACAAAATTTACAATGTATATACGATCAACTGGAGTGATCAACAAGTCCTCTGTTGACTTAGCTTGTAGGGAGCAGATAGGTCAAGACTGAAAAGGGTTTTGATTGCATCTGCATGGGATCTTGCTTTGAGTAGCTCAGCTTGAGACTTCTCTCTTGCCAATTTAGTTTGAGCAGCAACTTTTCTTTGAGCCTTTTCTTGTTCTTGCTAATATGCTAGCTTCTTAGCTTGGTAGATTTCTTCCACTTGAACACCCAAGGCTTGAGCCATTTGGATGTTTTCCCTTTCCTCTTGTTCTTTTAGCTCAAGCTCCCTTTTTCTATTGAGATCTTCTTCAACTTGCTCTTCTGTCAATTTTCTTTTCCCTTTATCTTTGAGAGCAGAGGTTGAAGGCTTTTGGACTGATGGAGCTGATTGGACTGGTGGAGCAGATGGTTTGGGGCTTTGTCTTCTTTTTCTGAGTATGTCTGATAGTGGAGTATCATCCTCATCATCAGAATCAGACTCTACATTAATTGGTAGAGAGCAACCCTCGACAACCTTCCTTTTAGGCTAGGGCCTATTTTCCATATGTTTTAATCTCTTTGGGAACTTTTGCTCCCCCTCAGAAGGTCCTTTTCTTTTGAGATCAGGAGGAGTTGCTGCTTTGGGTGCTTCCTGCTGCAGGATCTCGGTGGCTGTTTCAGAATAAGCAGCATCTATTTCCTCTAAATTAGGATCATTCTCCCTTGTTAAACTTGAAGATTTCTCCCCCTTTTTGTCATCATCAAAAGGGGATGGGGTAGGGGCAGGGGTAGGTTTAGTTGTTGAGGAAGGGGTAGGGGCAGGGGTAGGTTTAGTTGTTGAGGAAGGGGTAGGTGTATGGGTAGGAATAGATGTAACACCGGAAAATCACAAGCCATTTATTTAAATGCACTGCAGAAGCTAATTCAAACCAACTTAATTACATAAAACCCAATATTTACAAATGTACAATATTTGTTCAAAAGCAAACACAACAATAACTGTTTGGTGTTACAAAATAACTGCCTCGTCTCTTTTAAAAAAACAAGTATCAGAGTATGGTCAACTCTTCCTTCTTCAATCACAAACACAAACCTGCAAAAACAACTAAGGGGAATTAGCACAAAGCTAAGTGAGTAGAGGCTAAACACCAAAAGCAAACATTCACAATCAACATCAAAGCATGTAATCACATATCCGAGAAGACCGGCGGTTCGGCGCAGAACCTACAACCAATGCCGGCCAAAGCAAAGGTTAACCGATAGCTCTCCACTGAATTGGCACAGTAAACTCAACCTCTGAAGCAACATATGCAACAGAACTGTTCAACCAACTAGTAGACGAGTCCAGCCCAAGTCCACGTATAGCTGACTTCTCAAACGCAACTCAAAATCATCCTAAGAGCGCGTATCGACCAAATAGTTATGCAGCAGATATCAACAATTAATATCACAATCAACAGTTCAATCAATCCAATATGAATCCACAATCATGCATCACATCAATAATATTAACTGCAATCTTTACCATCCGCGATTAACGTCCACTCACCTCTATTTCAGCTCGAACTCATATGTCTAATATTACTGAGCTTTTGGATTGCCTGAAAACACAACAATAACCAAATCAGTCTCAATCTCATAAATATATCTATCCATATATTTATAATTCATTCATGAAATCAAACAAACAATAAACTAATATAAATCCAAAACACAAAGTGTCGGATTCTTCAAAACTATCGGATTTGCCACTGTCGGATTTAGGAATCCGATGGATTCCAAAACTGTCGGATTTCACCTTAATCGGATTCTATCAAAGTATCGGATTTCTAGACTTCCGGTTTAGGAGTTCCGGATTTGGTTCTCGGATTTAACAAGTATCGGATTCTTCAATCCCGGATTTAAGTGTATCGGTTTTGGGTCTCGGTTTTATCATTCGGATTTACAAGTAGGATTTGACTTAAGTCAGATTTTGGAATTGTATTGGTTTCCCAAAGTGTCGGATTTTGGCATGAATCAGATTTAGGCTTCGGATTCTAAGTCTCGGATTCAATCATTCGGTTTTCCAACCTATCGGTTTTACAAGTGTCGGTTTTAGCCTTCTTCCTCTACCAAATCCGATAACTTCATAACTTCATCAAGACTCAAAAACCCAGAAATCTTAGATTCAACCAAACATCCCAGAAACATGTTTTAAACATTATCAAACACATACTCATGCATCAAATTCATCTTACAAGCATATAAACCACAAGAACACATAAAACCCAAAATCAAGTTTCTACAAAGCCGATTCTAGTGTTTCTCATAAAAACATGTTATTCAATTAGAATTCATTCCAGATTCAGCATGAGAACAAAAATAGAAACAAATCTAACTTTTGAACTTGACTTAAATCACACAAGTTATAAAAATCCGATTCCTTCTAGTTCTTCCTGTTCTTCGGTTTCTTTGGCAGAGAGAATAAAATACCACACACACACTTCACTTTTCTTGATTTTGAAATAATGAATGGTTTATCGTTAGCTAACCACGTTTACAACAAGAAAAGTAGCAGGTGGCAATCCCACCTCTTGCACCTACACGTACACACTTAAACATGCATACATACATACATACGGTTTTCACATACATACAATACAATACATGCATACATATTTATAATTAGTTAACCAATTATCCACTTAATCATAATAAAACAATTAAGTACATACCACAAACCTACTAATCTCCTAGCCCAGGTTTGCGGGTGTTACAAATCTCTCCCCCTTAAGAGGATTCCATCCTCGGAATCTCTTCTTGCACAAACAAGTAGGGATATCTATCTCTCATTTTTGCCTCAGTCTCCCATGTCAAATCAGAACCTAAACTGTGCCTCCACTTGACCAATACCATTGGTTTCTGCTTCTTTTGGAGCTTGGTCACTTTGCGATCTAACAGTTCAACGAGTTCCTCTATCAATCTCTTCTTTGAATCAACTTTCAGTTCGTGTACTGGGAGAATTTGGCTTTCGTCTTCAACCTTGCATTTCCTCAGATAACAGACATTAAACGTATCATGAATTCCTGCAAGTTCTGCTGGAAGATCCAGTGTGACGGTCTGATCATTTACTATCTGCCGAATGCGGAAGGGACCAATGTAACGGGGAGCCAACTTCCCGCGTTTACCAAAACGAATCATGCCCTTCCACGGAGAGACCTTTAAGTACACTAAGTCCCCCACATCAAACTTAACTGGACGACGTCGTGGATCTGCGTACATTTTTTGTCTATCTCAGGCAGCTTTCAACTTGTCTCTAGCAATACAACCTTGCCAGCAGTTATCTGAACTACCTCGGGCCCTGCAAACTGTTTCTCATCCGCCTCTAACCAACACGTCGGAGTACGACAACGACGGCCGTATAACATTTTGTACGGAGGCACTTAACATATCTTTAAGTGTCTATATGGTTCGCTCAGTCTGACCATCAGTCTGGGGATGATAAGTAGTACTCAAGTAAATCCTTGTCCCAAATTCTGTTTGTAAACTCCTCGAGAAGTTGGATACAAACCTGGAGTCTCTGTCAGATACAATCGACAATGGAATGCCCAACTATCGGAATTTGGAAGTCTCGGATTTGCATAATCGGATTTCCAATTCATCAGATTTTAGGTCTCGGATTTGATTACTCAAGGATTTTCAAAACCAATCGGATTTTCACAAAATCGGATTTGAATCAATCGAATTTCTCAATTCTCTCGGATTTCAAAACATCGGATTTCAATTACTCAGATTTTCAATCGGATTTCCAACTTGGATTGTTAAGGAACCGGATTTCCAATTGTTTCGGATTTCAAATCATCGGATTTGAAGTATAGGATTTCAGCGAGTTAGTGAGTATCAGATTTTTGTAACAAATTGCAATCGGATTCTTAAATCAAATATCTTACAGAGAAAAGACCCTAAAGCAAGAATGAGTACATTTAGTGAAACCCTTTCATTTGGTTCAGACACTAAGTCACCTGTTTTGTACAAAGGAGAGTACCATGTCTGGAAAGGTTGTTTCATGGATTTTATTGATAACAACGAGCAATATGGTGAGGAGATGAAGAAAAGTATACTAGAAGGTAATGGTATCTTTAGAATTGATCAAGAAGAAAACCCTCACCATAATCCACCCTTAGATGAAATCCACAGGGTAAAGCTTCCATCTGAGTATACAGCTGAAGAAAAGCACAGAGCCACAGGAGAGCGTAAAGCAAAATATTATTTGAAGCATGGACTTTCTTCAGAATTCTACATTAAAGTAAATGGCCTGAACACTGCTAAGGAGATATGGGATGAGATAAAGAGCCAGATGGAAGGCACTGAGTCTGGGGTCTGGATCAAGGAGACTACACTGGTTAACTCCTTTGATCATTTCAAAGCTAGATATGGGGAAGCACTTATTGAAACTTACACTCGCTACTGTAAATTGCTCAATGAGCTTAGAAACTAGAAGCTTGATGATTACTCTAATATCACAAAGAATACAAGGTTTCTAAACTCTCTAGGGACTGAATGGAGATCCCAAGTGGCCATCTACAGACATATGAACCAAAAGAACCTTAACAAAGTTACTCACCATATGATTTTTGAGGAACTAAACCAATATCAGGAAGATGTTGGTCTGGGGACACAAAAAGAAACTGTAGATCCACTGGCCTTGGTGGTTAATGAGAAAAAGAGCTCAACAAAATCTGTCAAGATGAAACAAGTTCAAGAGACAGTGTTTTTCCCGAATATGAATAAAACTAACTATGAATAAAATCAAAGTGCGGAAATAGTTTTAAAGCAACGAACACATGAAAGTTTTCAAAGTAGGATTATATTAATAACCAAACTTCAAAGAGTGCACAAGAACATACTTGAGCACCGAGTACAAACTAAATCAAGAACAAACTTGAATGCAAATTAGCGAACAAACGCTTAACCTCTTCTTGTTAATCGAACAGGTATTTATAGGCTAAGTAAACTAATCCTGAGTATCTAATTTATTTACACGTGTACCGTTCTACACTTAATTAGGAACAGAAAACAAGATTGCCGTTTCGAGCTCCTTCAGAATGCGCAGATCGTGCACTTTACATAACAAGAAGATTCTAGTTGTCAGATGTATCTTCAGTTCAGAAGACCCTTTGATGAGTGAAGACAAACTTCAGTTGACGTTCACTTCAGAACTAATCTTCAGATGAACTACGGGCTTCTTTCTTCAGATGCGTGTCAGAACAGTTTACAAAAGAATGATATATGACACCTTCAGTCGCTTTCTTCGAAGGCTTCTTCAGGAATGGAATATATACAAATAAAAGGACTAACATTCTCCCCCCATTTGTTTATAATTCATGACTATGTACAAATTAAATAAAGAATAGAAAGAATAAAGAATAAAGAATTACTATTCTACATATCCGGTTTGAACTCTTCAGGAGTAGATTCCTTTGGAGCTTTGAGCTTCAATTGCTTCAAGTATTCAACCAGAATGTCTTTGACATCTGGATTTTTTTTATCTATGAAGTATCGAAGAGATCTTAGATGAAGCCAGTCGGCCTTGGCAAAGTCTGAAACTCTTTGAAAACGAATCTTGTCATATGCATCAAGAAAATAAAATCCCCTCGGATTTGAGAGAACTTTACCCACTTCATGAATGAAGCCAGGAGGCAACGTGGTGTCGAAGCCTTTGCAATTTGGAAGCTCTCCAATAGATATCAGCTCCAAGATTTGTTGCTGAGATTTCTTAAGAGTGAGCCTCCTTCTTTGAAACTTTAACTTTTCAGCTCGAGTGGGTTTCTCTTTCTGTGGCAAGACAGTTGCATCAGATCCCCTCTTCTTTACTTCTTCCTCATAATATTCAATTACTTTGTTGATCTCTCGTTGAATGAACTTAACATCATCAGTTTGCTTGCGTTTTGATAAACAAGCAGGTATTTTGTTCCATTCAGACACAGCATAGTTGAGTTGAACATCCTTGACAGATTGTATACTGAAGAGAGGAAGATTTTTGTGTTGAACCGTCAGAAGGATTTCATTATTTACTTTTCTTAGCTTTATTGCCGTGATTTTATCAGGATGCCTTCTTTGATGTTGAGAGCTTAGCCACTTTTCTTGCTTTTGTTCCATGATCCTTTTCTTCTCCTCAATTAAAGCTTTTTCAGCTTCAATATTCTCCTGAATCTGTTTTTGATGATCGAAAGGAGATAGATCAATTTTGTTTGCAGCAAGCTCTTCAAGTGCAAATTTCTCTGCTGCTATTCTGCCAAGTTCATCAGCCACTTTCAAGTCTTTTACTCTTGGATTTTCATCATCTGAGTCACTTAAATCATATATACCCTTACTCATCTGATCATCCGGAGAGACTATCACCATTTTTCCTTTACCTTTGTCAGATTGGCTTGGCTGACCACTGGATGAAGGAGCAACTGATTGACTGGGAATCTAAGAGGCTTTAGCTTCAGTTATTATTTGCTGACATTCAGCTCCATCTAGTTCTGAACTGAAAAGTTCAGCTTCAGATTTTCTTGGATCAAGGAGACTTTTGAGCTCCCCCTTAGCAAGTGCCTTAGCTTCTTCGGCTTTGGCTAATTTGGCCTCGAAGTCGATCAAGGCCTTATTCTTGTTTTCTTCAGTGGCTTTGAGGTGTGCCACTTCCTCTTCTAATCTTTGTAGGTATTCAACACGTGAATACTTCTAATCCAATTTGATTATCTTCCGATCAGCGGTGGCCTTCCTTCTTATGATCTGACAGATTTTGGACTGTCTTCTTACTTTCTCCCCCTTAGAAGCTGCAGAGATTCCTGAAGCTTCTACCGACCGAGACAGCGCCAAAATCTCTCTTGAAAGGCCAGAGAAGGAGGGAGCAAACAATTCTTGCAACTGACGAGTTGCATTTTCAGAAAGATTGACAGCATGGATGTTGTCAGCCTTGGAGGAAAGAGAATTTACAATATTGGAGAGAGTAGATAGTTGGGTGTTTAGCTTGGAAAACTCAAGAGTGGCGGAATCAACTATTGTTTTGATAAGATGGTGAAGGGTCGTGTACATCCCATGAAGAATCAGATTTTTACAATCAATGGTTTGAGTGAGGGTGGTGAACTGAGTTTTGATAGACTCAACAAGAGATTTGAGCTTAGATTCAAGCTTGGCTTGATTATTGGTGACACACTGACCCTGAAAGATGTTCGACTTAACAGAATTCGAAACAAAGAGGACGAGTTCAGATAGAATTTTCAATGAAGAAGCAATGTCTATTGAAGGCTCAGAGGTTTGAGAATGTACAAACTTGGGGGATTGAAGAAAATCAAAAGCATCACTGTCATCAAAAGGATTGACAGTTGTATAAGGAGAAGGAATGTCAAACAAGGTATTTAGGAGAGATGGGGAGGCCGCATCATCAGGAGGAGTGAGTGATGCATCAGGGGCCTGAGGCTCATGTGCTTCAGTTAAAGTCTGGTGTAAGACTGTGTCTTCATTAGCATTCGGAATCTCGACAGAAGGAGGTTGAACTTCAGTGTCATTGATGAGGGTAGGTTGGGCATCACTCTCAGTTTGGTGTGAAACTGATAAATCATATGCCCTAGTAGAATCCATAGTGTCAATGGGGTTTTGTGACACATCAAGGGATTTGGGTGTAGTCTCATCTTCAGGGTGAACCGAAGAATCATCAACTGGTTGGACCTCCGAAACTAGGGGAATTATAGTCTCATCATTGGTGATAGGCTGAGCATCAGTGTCAGCCGTTTTGGGTGCTGACTCATCATGTGCTTGGTCAATATCCATAGTGTCAGTTGGGTTTACTGATATATTAAGGGATAGAGGGGGAAGTTCAGCAGAGACAGGAATGGATTTTCCCTATTCTGGTGGTACCTGAGTTGCAGTGGGTGTGCTGGAAGACTCAATGGTAGGTATAGAGGAAGTCTCGGCTGACTGGTGTTTGTTAGTGTCCTGAACTTGTGATAGTAAAAGTGGGACTTCAGGGACAGCTTGGTTTTGAGCTGTCTCTTCATCAGCCAGACTTGGTTTAGAGAATTTAAGTAAACAAGATCTTACCTGAACAGCTTCCGCGGATTTTGATGAGTGAAGGTGAGTTTTGTGAAGAATCATCGCGGTATCATCAGGAGAATCCTCACTTGAAGCATAGTGAGAGATGATGGGACTGGAGGGCATGTGGGGTTTGTGGCGTTTAGAGAGTGATCTTAGCGGGTGAGCGGTGGTTGGTTGTTTAGTGGTGGATTTGGATATGGCTGAAGGGTTGGTGGATGGCTTAGTTGTGGTGGACATCAGCTTCCTTTTCTTTGTTTTCGATGGAGAGGACTGAGGTATTTGGGGTTGAGGTTTGGAAGGGGCAGCTTCAGAAGATAAACTTGAATATGGTGGTGGAATAGCAGGAGAAGGCTTCAGCGAGACTAGTGCAAGCATTGGAGCAGTCAGTGCTGGGTTGAAGGTAGATGAGGAACCGGTCCATACTGAACCTAGTAAGGAAGGAGATGGAAGTAGAACAGAAGCAGAATTGTATGCTTCAAGTGGTAATAGTGAGTAGATAACCAATGACACAAACCTGGGAAAAGGAATGTGTTGAGATCTTGTTCGTGCTGTCAGTGAGACCACAAGACTCTCCATGATAAGTTCAGCGAAGTCAATGGTATGACCATGGATAACGGCATAGGCCATTTTCAGAATAGCTTCATTGACTTGGTCAAGACCACCATTTTTGCTCGTCATACAGAAATTCAGATGAGTTATCAGATAGTTCCACTCCTTTGGAAGACGAGTGCGAACCATAGAGTTACCTTTGACCTTGTGCTCATCAGCATATTGAAAGAAGTAGAAGAGCAGCTCCTTAGCGTTAGCAGTGAATGAGGTGATTTCCCGGCGAGGAAGATGAAGAACATATGCAAGAAACTTCGTGGTGATTTCAGCAAATTTGCTACCAGAGAGCATACTGAAGTGAATACTTTGGCCAGAGGTTTTGGGTTTGATGACTTCAGCCGTCATCCAGAACTCACAGAGGTGTTCTTCAAACATTGGAACCTTTGTAGAGAGAGCAAAGTTCAATGGATAGTTGCAAAGATAGGTCATAATTTGGTGAAGTGCTGAGGAAGACGAAGGGATGGCTAGGTCAGCTGCGAAATTGTTGTCTTTGAAACAGATGGATTCCAGTGGGATTTTGGGGATAACATCAGATGGAAGAGTTATCTTTGCGGAAGCAATTTTGGGAGCCATTGATTCAAGCACAAGAGTTGTTTTTGCTTTTGAACAAGGGAGATTGCCGGAGAAGATGAGTTGCATGTAAAGAACTTGAAGAGGCGATATTGGGTTTTAAAGGGGTTTAAACTGAATCAATCTTGGCGGTTGAGTAAATCTAGGGTGAAAATAAGTGTGTGAATCCGGAAATTACGCAAGGATAACTTTTGTGATGTCAAACAGTTATTGGGTAAACTAATTTACCCAGTGTTATCTTGGAACTAGCTAAACTTCAACAACACACCATTAGCAGGAAGATAAAAATTTCACAATACAAAGGAAAAAAAATATCCAAACTTTGCATTTGAAATTTTTATCTAAACAAACAAAAGAAACGAAAGACAAAGAAAAAAAATAAAGAAGAACACAATGCCAACAAGAATAATAGTTAAGCTTGGAAATTTCTAATATCATATCTGAACAAAAGATTACATGATGTTAATCATGAGTTACATGGACTGCCAAAAAAAATTACATCATGTTTACGATAACACATATATTTGAGATGAAACTTCAATCCCAATCCCCTCATCAGGGATGCGTACGGTGATGACATAGCATACTGGGAAGAAAACGAAGGTGATTGTGAATTCCATGAGTTGTTGAGAAAGTTAAAGATTTTCTTTGAATCGTATTTTGATTTGCAGAAGATGAAAAAGGAAAGAAAATCTTTGGATTTTTATAAAGAAATTTACTCATGATTACGCTTCAGAGATGATTTGACAGTCAGAGAGAGGCAGGGTAAAAGTAATTATTCAAGCTTAGCTATTAGGGTGGCTGGCATTAAATGTGACAAGAAAGAATGAACAGTAACAATCAAACTTACCTGAAATAGCTATATTGTTGAAGGATTTAGCATTCCAACTTCTGCAATCAGTTGATTGAACCGGTGTTCATCTAAGGCTTTTGTGAAGATGTCAGCCAGCTGATTTCATTCTTGGCTATATGATCGCGAATAAAGTGATGGCGAACGTCAATGTGCTTTGTTCGAGAATGGAGCACTGGATTATTGGAGATGGCAATAGCATTTGTGTTATCACAATAGATGGGAGTGCGCTGAAAGGAAATGCCATAGTCAGCGAGCTGATGTTGCATCCATAAAACTTGTGCGCAACAACTTCCAGCTGAAATGTATTCAGCTTCAGCGGTGGATAGAGAAATGGAGTTCTATTTCTTGCTTTGCCAACTTACTAGTTTTCCACCTAGTAGCTGACACCCACCGGTAGTACTCTTCCTATCAATCTGACATCCAGCATTGTCTGAATATGAAAATCCAATTAATTCAAAGCCGGAGTCTCTGGAGTACCATAGCCCATGTTCAGGAGTACCTTTCAGGTATCTGAAAATAAGTCTGACAGCCGTCAGATGTGATTCTTTTGGGTTCACCTGAAATCTTGCACATAGGCATGTGGAGAAAATAATATCAGGGCAACTGGCCGTCAGATATAGTAAGGATCCGATCATCCCTCTGAAGGTAGGAAGATCAACTGCTTTCCCATTCGGATCAGCTGTAAGCTTGGTCTTTGGAACAATGGGAGTCTTCATAGGGGAATAGTCTGAAAAGTTGAACTTCTTGAGTAAGTCTTTAACGTATTTCCCTTGATTAATGAAGATACCTTGGTCAGGTTGCTTTATCTGAAGTCCAAGGAAGAAATTCAGTTCTCCCATCATGCTCATTTTGAACTTTTCTCACATTATTTTCTCAAATTTCTTGCATAAGCGATTGTCAGTAGAACCAAATATAATATCATCGACATAAATTTGAACGAGAATGAGTTCACCTTTTTCTCTACACTGAAATAGAGTTTTATCGATGTTCCCTCTCTGAAATCCATTTTTCAGAAGATGAGTGGACAAAGTATCATACCAGGCACGTGGAGCCTGTTTTAGTCCATAAAGGGCTTTGTCCAGCTTATAAACGTGGTGTGGAAACTTGGGATTTTCGAATCCAGGAGGTTGCTGAACAAATACTTCTTCTTGAAGTTCCCCATTCAGAAAGGCCCTTTTGACATCCATCTGAAAGACCTTGAATCCCTTGATGGCTGCAAAAGCTAAGAAAATACGTATTGCCTCCAAACGAGCAACTGGAGCAAACGTTTCATCATAATCAATCCCTTCCTCTTGACAGTAACCTTTTGCAACTAGTCTAGCTTTGTTACGCACAACTGACCCAATTTCATCACGTTTGTTCCTGAGGACCCATTTTGTGCCAATAATGGACTTGTCTTCAGGTGGGTCAATCAGCGTCCACGCTTTGTTCCTTTCAAATTCATTAAGCTCATCTTCCATAGCGACCACCCAGTTTGGATCCTTCAGAGCTTCTTCGAATTTCTTTGGTTCGACCTGTGATAGAAATTCAGAGAACATGCAGAATGCAGACGTGGTTGCATTTCGGGTTTGCACACCAGTATTTGGATCACCAATTACATTAGTGATGGGATGAGCTCGAGTCCATTTCGTGACCCTTTGTGGTTGATCCTGTTGTTCATCAGCAGAGGAGTTATTTGTTTCCAAGAGATCTCCAGTGAGCTGATTCACATTAGCAGAAACAACATTATCGTCAGTATTTACCTCCTAAGAACAGTCATCCAAATCATCATTAAATGACTCTTGTAGAAGAGCATCAAATTCATCGGAAACAATTTGATCGGTATGATTGGGGGTTGACTCTGCATTGAATTCATCAAAGGTAACATTTATTGTTTCAACCACAGAGTTCTTTTTGGG
Organism: Dittrichia graveolens; assembly: GCA_038502395.1. NCBI lineage: Eukaryota > Viridiplantae > Streptophyta > Magnoliopsida > Asterales > Asteraceae > Dittrichia > Dittrichia graveolens. Next base: position 32,327,293 of record JARJIL010000009.1, read on the forward strand.
AAGAAAAACCCGATATGCTTTAGAGATATCAGAATAGCCTAAGAACACTCCTTGTTCTCCTTTGGGATCAAACTTGCTTTTCTGATCTTTGGTGTTCAGGATGAAGCATGTACTTCCAAAGACTTTGAAGTATCCTACATTGGGTGACTTCAGATAAAGTAACTCGTAAGGAGTTTTGCTGTGGCGCTTCACAATGATAGACCTGTTCTGAGTATAGCAAGCAGCGTTAACAGCTTCATCCCAAAAATGACCTTTTTGAGATGCTTCAGCTAGCATCGTTCTGGCTGTTTCTATCAGAGTCCTATTTCTTCTTTCAGCAACCCCATTTTGCTAAGTGGTATATGGGGCTGAGAAGTTTTGGATGATGCCATTTTGATCACAAAAATCTTGGAAAGTAGAGTTTCTGAACTCTGTTTCATGATCACTGCGGAGCTGTTTAACATGTGTGTTAAACTGTCTTTGAACATGACGAATAAAGCTCATCAGAACTTCAGCAGTATCACTTTTGTTACGCAAGAAGAATACCCATGTGAACCTGGTGTATTCATCAATTACAACCAGAGTAAACTTCTTGCCTCCCATGCTTGGAGAACTGACAGGACCAAAGAGATCCATATGTAAGAGATGAAAGGCGGAGTTAACTTGGATGCAATGTTTTGATTTGAAAACCGACTTCTTTTGCTTTCCTTTCTCACATGCATGACATAACTTGTCTTTCTGAAACCGAACTGACGGTAGACCTCTGGTAAGCTTAAGCTTAGAGAGTTTGCTGATGTTTTTGAAGTTGAGATGAGATAGCCTTTTGTGCCATAACCAGTTAACTTTTGAATTAGCTTCTGAAAAGAAGCAAGCATCTCTTTCAGAGGTGGCAGAGTTGAAATCGACAACATACATGTTACCCTGCCTTTTTGCTTGTAAGACCTCTTTTCCTTTCTTGTTAAAGATTGAACCTTTGGTCTTCTTAAAATGCACTTCATAATCTGCATCACACAACTGACTGATGCTGATCAGGTTGTGTTCAAGTCCTGTCACATGAGCAACATTCTTAATGTTGACTGAGCCTTGGTTGAGATAACCATATGTTGGAACTTGTGGTGGGCACAAACGTAGCGGAAGCAAACAAGAAAAGTAGCATGCAAGACATAAAATGAAAGCACACACAAAGCCCACACCTAGTTCCAATGGTGGAACACACTACAAAGCAAATTGCAACTAAAGAACAAGAAGAAGGAGGAAGAGTATACCTCCTTACCATGGCTGTAAATCGAGATCTTCAAAGGTGGGATGAAATTGAGGAAACAAAAGGCTTCCTCCTCCATTGCTAGTCCACACCAAGAGAAGCTTGATCCCCAAATGCTAGTGAGCCATAGATGAACATCCTAGAATGACTTCACCATCTGGAACAGCCCATGTAGATCTCCTCTTGCACCATAAAAACCTCACATGAACACTCAAGATCATCTTAGTGTGTGTAGCATTCTAACATGATACCAAGAGAGAGTTGTAGTAGAGAGAAAGTTCTTGTTGTGTTCTCCTAGTCTCTCTTGCCTCAATGACCAGCATCTAACCTCAAAAACCCGGCCATAAAGCATTGATTTTGATTGGACCATCAAATGGTCCAATAAAACACAACTGTCACTGCAGCTACCCTCTTCACGACCCCTCACGGGCTCTCATGGGCCGTGAAGCCTAAGTGTGCCACGAGGGGAATTAGAACTCCACGAGCCGTGCCGCTCGGTCGAGATTCGTGAGGGCATCTCCTTCACGACCCCTCACGACCTCGTCACGGGTCATGAAGCCCAAAGGCGTCACGACGCGTGGCGGCCGTCGAACAATCGTTAGGGCAGCCTGCTTCACGACCCGTGGAGCACCCTTCACGGTCGTGAAGCCCCGAATCAAAACACTTTTGATTCTTTGACTTTCTCCATCCACATAAAGCTGTCGGGATCAATCCTTGGTGTGTGACCCAATAGGCTCGCGCTTCATTAGCAGTGATACCGGCATACGTGTGTCAGTGGGCAGATCTCCAACAAACTCCCACTTGCACATGACACACTGTACCCATATGCATCACAGACAGGGAGCGGCCTCTAGCAAGACATCCCTGCCCCCAAATCAACACGAGATATGTCATCCCTGACAAGTACCTAATCTCAATCCAAATGGGTTTGAAAAGGTCCTAGAGATAAGTGATCAATCATCCTATTGTTCGCGATATCCGGGTGAACACGAGACATGGTATAAAGTCATTCTCCGATCGTTCAAGATTATGTTTCTCGATCAAGATTGGTGGTGACCAAAATATGCAAGTTGCAACTGATCAACTATCATTGCAAGCATGAGCACGGCCGTGCATTTTGGTGTCAGCGCCCAATCATCGAGGGACCCATAGATATCTCTCTAAACAGAGGAACAAATTCCTTCGACTACATTGCCCCATTACATTGGCAATACTTTGCCCAAAAGCCTCCTTTATAGCAACCAGTTATGGACTGCGTTTGAAAGCAATCAGAACAAGGCAGACCAATGTCATGGAAACACATGTATCTCCGGTCTAAGGACGAAATGATATTATCATCCTGAGTTACTCTTGACATGTACCATGAAGTAAACTCAGGTGTGGGTCGTCCAATCACTTGAAACTCTTTTCAAGTATAGGTAAAGTGTTACGTCTCTTGTATCCAATCACCATTGAATACACGACCAACCTTTCCCTCAGTCTTCGTTCAAACTTCCTTCCGGCGAAGAGTGACTGACTGTGGACATTTAGAATGTAAAACATTCAGGTAATTGGTAAACATGCTAAGATGGAACACAATAAAGGCAACTGAGAGTACCCGCTACACGCGTATTAACAAATCCTCATTTGATAATCGATACTAGCAGAAGCACAATGTTGCTTAATGTTCCCAAAATCAGCATATCAAAATTTCAACTAAAACAAACTCAAGCCAAGTATTTGCAAGCACGAGTATGACAATCATCACTATCTTGCAACTACGGCTTTAGCAAAACGGATCCGCCACCATGCTATCCGTGTGTATTCGTAAGATGACCATATCTCTACCTCAACCAATCACTCAAAAGTGTGCGTTGGTAAGACAACGCTCTTTTGTCAAGCTATCGCACCTTCATTGATTCATCAGAACTCAATAAGATCAAAGATGCTTGAGATAAAAGGTTATCTTTAATAAGCCATCGTACTCTCATTGTCTCATAAGATCCCAATAGAGTCAGCGATGCTTTGAGAAGCATACTTATTAACACCATATTTAGTAGGATCACGAACCCCGATAAAGATCGGCAGTTATCCTAAGCAAGCATTTGAATAACAACTTATTCTATGTTGCTTCTTACTATAGATCAACAAGAACATATTTCAATATTTCTTTAACTCCTTCCATAGGTTTTGTATATCCTATAATCGTTATGGATGAATAATTCATGATTTAAGCTTTTCAAGCGAAATCAGGACATTATCTCCAACACGATGTATGTACTAGACATATTTAGAATAGGATTACAAAATGCTCCCACTAGCTCTGGCATTCTTCCATGTTTCATCATTGCTATTTGAAAACTCAAACAAATGATTTTCATATCAACGCAAAGATTCTAACATTGAGATGGCAACATAAGTCCGCAAGTGGACTACTTAGGGTTTGTAGATTTCATTAGGATACTTATTGATAGTAAAAGACCCTCGAAAATGTTGTGAGTATTTCCTCAGAAATTCCTATTAAGGAATGTAGTCTTCACTTCTATCCAATGTAGCCTAAAAGGCACTTATAAAATAAGTATCCGTGTGGACTTCAACATAACCACCGGGAGAATGTTTCTAGATGATACCTTCCTCATGGTCAATCATCGTGAAACCATTCCTACCAGTCGGTATTTGAAGTAGTCTACAAACTTATCCATGTTTGGTCTATTTCGTCAAATAACCAATCACACCTCGCGGGTTCACACCCAGGTGTAGGATCAACCAAGTCGAAACCTTGGATATCCGTCATGTATAGCATCTCATCTTATCATTTCCTCCTTTCTCCTAGCGGACTCCAAGCCCACTACGCTTTCCGGTAGTTGACGCATTCATCATGAATCATCATTAAGTTGTCTTCCTCAGATATAACGAGTTATATCTTTCTGGTCTTATGACAACTTCTACCAAGAGGTAACGATTTTATGCCAGGTTCTCCAGCATTGCCATGCTGAGTTCCAATCATTTCTGATTGGATTCAAGTGTCAACATCAGGTTCTTCCATTCAAGGTATACTTTACTCTCACTGGCATCCATGGATATTAATTTCTTAAGAGACTCTACCTTTGAGCAACTTACAAGTTCTCACAAGGTTTGTCAAGACAAATATCCCATGGTCTTAGTAGAGTACCTAATGGAGTAAATACCACTAGATCCTGGGGTCCTCCACCTCACGTCTAAACGTAGGCTAGACAATCTAAACTTTGGAATAGACAAACAAGGATCCTCCTTTTCGTCATATCCTCTAAGGCGTTTACATGACCATCTTTGTTGTTTATAAGATTTAAAACTCATGCCCACCATTTGGAGAATGACCCAAAACAATTTTTGACATAAAAGTGTAACCTATCACTTGTCGGACCATATCAAAATGTCCAGTTCCTCCTTTAGACGACCACATGTAACAATGTGTCTTAAGAGGAATGAATTGTGAGACAATCCCATAATTCTTATGATAGTCACATAATATAAACTAAGGTACTCAACATCTTAACTAGATTCGAGTATCATAGTTGCATTGCCCTCTCTATCATGTACCTCATTATGGTGAGTTTTGAACACCTCTAAGGTTTCAAAACTAGTCCATTAAAATAGACTTACCATCCCTTCTACCATCACCGGTAAAGGTAACAAGGTATCTAAAGTTACTCCTTAATGTTTGCTTGAACTGTCAACACACTAAAAGTGTGAACGAAATCCAACAAGCTTTGAATCCTCTCACATACTCAAGCGAAGGATGTTTAAGTCATCTAGCATAACAAACAAGATATGCATTCAGCATTTGACCAATGGTCAAAGGGTTCCAAGTTCCTAAACCTCACGGATCTTGGTGAAGCTAGTCTTGTTTATATAGCTAAATCGACTTCTACATAAGGATAACTTATTAGTACATTTATGATCCTTCTATTACTCCTTAAGCAAAAGCTTACTTTAAATGCCACGACATGGATAAACTTTGAAATAAACCACCACTAAATTCAAAAGTCAAAGTAATATCCATCGTCAACAAAGGCGTTTAGATATAATGTTTCTAGCCATACATGGCATAAACATACATCCAATAAAGTAATAGAATAGTTGGAAGGAAAGGCAAGATACAAACTTCCAATCCTCTCAATAGGGAGAACAACTATGTTTCCCTTTTAGAATTCCAACTCTCCATGCCTCATCCGCCTACTTCTCTTTTAACACCTTCACTTTGTGACAAACGTGAGCGTTATTGCTAGCGTTTAAAACCTAGCCTTTAGAAGTAGAAGAGAAATGGAGTTTGATCATGAATGTTCCTGAAGTCAAGGAGCCAATTTCTCTTACTCATAAGTGATTTTAGCTCTTTTAGGCTCATAGGGCAGTCGTGGTGGCGCCAATTTTCCAATCTTTCCGTAGAAGTAACAAATTACCTCTTGTGGAGTCTTATCTTGAGGCGCAATCTCATTGCCCTCTGACTTCACATATAAGATAGGCTTGGTAAAACCAAACTTTCCGTTTGAGGTCAATTTCTTCTTCTCGGTTTCTTGTTCCTTTATAATGTTAGCGGGAGTCAGTGAGGCGAGCCAAAATTTGGCCATGCAAGACTTAGTAGTCCACAACATGCCATAATGCTTTATCAAGGATTTCTCCATATTGTGCATGTGATAGTTCACAATGAACCATTTACATCACTTGGGCAGGGACTTTGGAGAATTTTCATTCACCACAAGCTCCCTCCCTATAACGAATCCATGCCTCTCCTTTAGGTCCACGTACCTCTCTAACTCAAGGATATGGACACTAATTTTCCCGCCTCCATGCATCCTTCAACCGATCAAGACCATGATGCACTTTTACATGCATGTAGAGGTCTAGGTCGCGTTGGTAGCATTTTGGCTCTAGAAGGGATTTCTCTATAATGTGCAACTTTGACTCATGGTGGAAGACAATCCTCTACAACCAATCCTAGTCCACAAAGTCCACATTAGTGAGTCTCACCTTCTTTAGGAACGAACGGAGTTTTAAGTTGAAGCGGTGTCGTTAACGTTTGCCAATTAAAGATATAAGAATACACGTTTTAGTTAGTTTTGATACAATCCTCGTTACGATAATTACCCACTTAGTTTTAAGAAAAACATTTATCTTAACAAGGGCTAAGAACCTTATTTCACTTCACTACATGACGGGTTTTCCGCGGATCACTTCATGAAGTTATTTAGGCCGGTAAACGCTTTACCAATTGCAATCCGAGATTACAACTCTTAGACACTTGCGGGATCCATCAACACTCATAGCGTCGGTTTGGCATGTTTGATCCCTTCTCACACCAATTCCTCGTTAAGCCGCTTTGGCAACTCGGTATAGGCACGACAATCACCAAGGCGTATTAAGTTGGAATTGTAAATCGTCCGTCAAGATACACGGTGACACCATTGACAATCATTGGCTCGTGCTTAGCTCGACAACCAATAATTTCAAGTCGCCACACTCACCTTCCATACAGATCCACATGGAACAACTCGTTCTTAGCTCGACAATCATCCCATGCATCACTAGATTCGGGTGGTGTCATCTTACGGGTGGCGTGTGATTTACGTTTCAGAAAAACGGGACTTTTGTCTTTCCGGTTTAAAAAACCTCTTAGCAAGTTGATTAACAAACAAGTGACAAAACGCATTTTTCACTTTAATATAAACCAATTTATATTTATTTGTTAATCGTGAGCGCGCAGGGTTTGTTAAACAATTTAACAACTCTTGTGATTTTATTATTTTGAAAAGTTTTCTAGCATGCGAAGATCCTAACAACCACACAAGAAAATAACAAAATAAATCACAACCACGCACAAAGCAAATATCTGGTAACACGCCCTTAAACCCTATGCGCCCTCCCCGTGAGCCAAACGGAGAGAGCAACGCCAAACTAAGGACACAACCAAATGGCCTCGCCGGAAGTGCTCCCACTGAATCCGTCATCTCCAAATGATCTACCAGATCTAATATAGCCGAGACGTCTCTCCACGACTCTCGATGGTTGTCTTCGGTCTTCCTTTCACAATTACAAACAATTTGAAAAGAAACGGCGTGCAAGCCACGATTGCTATTCTAAGCTACTTACAACAAGTACAAAGGAAAGCAATGGCATGCAAGCCATAAATAAATTTACAAATTTACAAACCGAATTAAATATTATTACAAACCATTGTGACTAAAAGTCACCAAATGAATGAATACATAAATAAACAACCAAACAACCAAACAACCAACACATAGGTCTAACGGGCAAGGAGTTACCGGACACAACAACAAGCACAAACAAAACATGGTGTGCCACAACAAAACCATGCAAAATGTATCTCAATTAAGATTGTTCAAACAAGCAAAGCACTCAAGGCACAAAATGAACAATCCTTGTACATATGCATTAGTATCCCAAACACTTTGAGAACACATATTCATATATACACAATATTAGTATATGCATGTGTGCATTTTATGCCAAAACCACCCAATACATATAAATATATGAATCAAGACACATAAACGGGGCTTTTCGAATGTCCAAACAACAAGGACAGATTCTGGAAAACAGAATCACAAGGTGCTAAAACCAAAAATTTATTTCTTTTTAAAACAAGGATAAAAACACTGTTCATGAGACGTTCACGGCCCAGAAGCCTTCACGGGCCCTCACTGCCCGTGAAGCCCTTGAGCTCCACGACTCTGACACAGTCAAAACCTTTCACGAGCGACACCCCATGAAGCCGGTCGTGTAGGCTTCACGACCGTGAAGCAAAATGCTCCACGACCCGTGAAGCTCATCTGGACAGAATGTCCAGTTTCGGTTTTCAAGCCATCAAAGTGCAATTTCTTTGTAGAGATGGCTCTGATACCACTGTTGGAACTTGTGGTGGGCACAAACGCAGCGGAAGCAAACAAGCAAAGTAGCATGCAAGACATAAAATGAAAGCACACACAAAGCCCACAACTAGTTCCAATGGTGGAACACACCACAAAGCAAATTGCAACTAAAGAACAAGAAGAAGGAGGAAGAGTATACCTCCTTACCATGGCTGTAAATCGAGATCTTCAAAGGTGGGATGAAATTGAGGAAACAAAAGGCTTCCTCCTCTATTGCTGGTCCACACCAAGAGAAGCTTGATCCCCAAATGCTAGTGAGCCATAGATGAACATCCTAGAATGACTTCACCATCTGGAACAGCCCATGTAGATCTCCTCTTGCACCATGAAAGCCTCACATGAACACTCAAGATCATCTTAGTGTGTGTAGCATTCTAACATGATACCAAGAGAGAGTTGTAGTAGAGAGAAAGTTCTTGTTGTGTTCTCCTAGTCTCTCTTGCCTCAATGACCAGCATCTAACCTCAAAAACCTGGCCATAAAGCATAGATTTTGATTGGACCATCAAATGGTCCAATAAAACACAACTGTCACTGCAGCTACCCTCTTCACGACCCCTCACGGGCTCTCACGGGTCGTGAAGCCTAAGTGCGCCACGAGGGGACTTAGAACTCCACGAGCCGTGCCGCCCGGTTGAGACTCGTGAGGGCATCTCCTTCACGACCCCTCACGACCTAGTCACGGGTCGTGAAGCCCAAAGGCGTCACGACGCGTGGCGGCCGTCGAATAATCGTTAGGGCAGCCTGCTTCACGACCCGTGGAGCACCCTTCACGGTCGTGAAGCCCCGTATCAAAACACTTTTGATTCTTTGACTTTCTCCATCTACATAAAGCTGTCGGGATCAATCCTTGGCGTGTGACCCAATAGGCTCGCGCTTCATTAGCAGTGATACCGGCATACGTGTGTCAGTGGGCAGATCTCCGACACCATAGCCATCAGTTTTGCCACATTTTCCTGCACCAAAAGTGACCTTGGGGCCATTTGCTTCTTGAACCCCATTTAGTATGGACTTACATCCGGTCATATGTCTTGAGCATCCACTGTCAAGGTACCAAATGTTATCATGCTGAATGCCCTTATACATTATGGTGGGATTCCATCCTTCTGCTGAGCTTAGTTTTTCAGCCTCAGCCAGATCTTTGCTGAACTTGCTTTTAGTGGCCATCAAGCACATTTCAGGATGTGCAGTTCCAAGGATATCTTCAACCACTAGACATTTACCTCTGACTTCATTTTCTTCTTCTTCTTCATCTGAAGATGTTTCAGAATCAGTCCAGCCAAGGTCATCAGCTATCATGGCCTTTTCATTCTTTCTTTCATTTGAAGCTTTAAGGGCTTTATATGTAGCTTTGTATTTATCAGCCTTAGAAGGAAACCCTTTCTTAGGATTTGAGGAGGTTTCCTTCACATAGCAGTTGGCTGCATAATGACCAGACTTCCCACATTTGAAGCACTCATTCTTGGACCCTTCAGATGAGCCTTTTTTCTCTGATGAGACCTTCCTATCAAATCTTCTCTTCCCATCAGACTTGAACTTCTGAAACTTTTTATAATTCTTCATGATGAAGGCTTTTTCGGTACCTTCATCATCGGAGCTTTCTTCTTCCTCAGCTTCATTTATCTGAGGCTCATCATCAGAGTCAGAGTGTTCAGTTTGCTTGTACTTGACTCTTTGAGGATTTTCAGCAACAAGGGCCAGAGTTTTCTTAAATGCCTTCTTCAAATCAGTTTTCTGAATGCGAGTCTGTTCATCATTCAGTAAGATTCCATATATCTTACGCATGTTCATGTCCTTGAGCATGTTGTTGGTTCTCAGGATCATGCACATGGTGTCCCATTCAGATGGGAGGGAATCCAGAAATCTGTTAAGTATTTGGAATTGCTTTCTGAGAACTCCAACTTTAGTCATGTCATTCAGTAGACATGTAAACCTTGTGTAGACCTCAGTGAGAGACTCTGAGTCTTTAACACGGAAACTTTCATACTTGCGTATGATGTTTGTCTTCTTGTTCTCACAAACTTCAACAGTTTCTTCGAACGATAGGCAGATGCTCTCCCACATATCCTTAGCTGTTTTCAGGTTACAAACAGTATGAAATATTTCGTTAGGTAATGCAATGGCAATACTGTTTCGTATCTTAGCATCCAGACCTACAAGCTTCTTATCCTCCTTTGTCCATTGAGATCTTGGTTTCGGATGAGAGGGAATGGAGGTTTCAGTAGAACCAATCTCTATGGAGATGGTTTGAGGAATATAAGGATCTTCCTCCAAAACAACAAGAGAATTGCAGTCAGGATTTTCTAAATACAAAAGCATTCTATTTTTCCAGCTGGAAAAATGTTCGTTTGAAAACTTTGTTGGTTTGGCAGAGGAGCCATTATCGATGTAATCAAACTTCGACATGTTGAACAGATCACTAATTTATAGATAAAATTAGAACCTGCTCTGATACCAATTGTTTTTCCCGAATATGAATAAAACTAACTATGAATAAAATCAAAGTGTGGAAATAGTTTTAAAGCAACGAACACATGAAAGTTTTCAAAGTATGATTATATTAATAACCAAAATTCAAAGAGTGCAGAAGAACAAATTTAAGCATTGAGTACAAACTAAATCAAGAACAAACTTGAATGCAAATTAGCGAACAAACGCTTAACCTCTTCTCGTTAATCGAGCAGGTATTTATAGGCTAAGTAAACTAACCCTCACCATCTAATTTATTTACACGTGTACCGTCTACACTTAATTAGGAACAGAAAACAAGATTGCTATTTCGAGCTCCTTCAGAATGCGTAGATCGTGCACTTTACATAACAAGAAGATTCTGGTTATCAGATGTATCTTCAGTTCAGAATACCCTTTGATGACTGAAGACAAACTTTAGCTGACGTTCACTTCAGAACTAATCTTTAGATGAACTACGGGCTTCTTTCTTCGGATGTTGTGTCGGAACAGTTTACAAAAGAATGATATATGACACCTTCAGTCGCTTTCTTCGAAAGCTTCTTCAAGAATGGAATATATACAAATAAAAGGACTAACAGACATAATCTTCAGATTCGGAGGTAGAGAGTGTGGTAGATAATGAGAAAATCATGGAGGCTATGGCCTATTTAACTAACATGATGCAAAACAAGTTTCTGAAGAACAAAACGAACAACAGGCAAAGGTTTACTTCTGGTTCTAGAAGGAGAGATGATCAATTCCAAAAGAAGAATGGTTAGAGGCTTGAAAGGAGGTATGAGCGCAAAGTAGAAACTACCCAGGAACACAAATGCTACAACTGTGGTGGCACTGGGCATTTTATTAAAGATTGCAAAAAGCTGAAGGTTAAGGACTCTAAATACTATAAGACAAAACTCAACCTCATAAAGCAGAGAAATAGTGGGAGGGCATTACTTGCTGAAGAGGATCAATTCTTATCTGACACTGACAAAAGTGATGAAGATCCCAATGTCCACACCCAATTTGTCTTAATGGATGAGGTTGAAGAGTGTGAGTTTGAGGAAACCGATGGGGAAAGCGAAGATGAAATAGTGGGAAATGACTCAGGATGCATGGCCAAATTTGATGAGTCAGATATCGAAAGTGAGTTTGAAGAAGAAAAAGAGATTGAAACTGAGGTTGCTACTGAAGACACCAACCCATCTGTTGCTGAACAAAGAGAATGCAGAGAATGTATTGACTGATGACTCTGAATTTCCTACCGAATATATACTAACTCTTATGCAACAGGTGAAGCTCTTAACTTCATAGAATCAATCACTCATGAATAAGAACCAGAAGCTGCATGAAAAGAATTTAAGTCTAAAAATGGAACAAGAAACAAAAAGTGAAGTAGAACTAATAAATCAATCTTCAAAAATAGGACAACTTCAACAAGAAATAACAGACAAAAAGAAATGCAGTTAACAAGTTACAAAAAGAAACAGAATTAAAGGTGCATGACTTGAACGCAACAAAATTGTCTGCAGAGATAAATCTTAACTTAATAATGAAAGAGAAAAACAAACTCGATGAAAAAGTTCAACATCTTGAGGAAAGAGTTAAAAAACAAATCACTACTCGTCACGGTCTCTTTAAAAACCTTGAACCAAACATGAAGAATAGATATAAAGGTTTAGGGTATGACGAAAAAAACTTTTACACAAAGATTAATTGCACCCAACTGTACCAATTAGAAAGAATTAATCAAGGTTGGACTTCCAAGATGGTATTTGTGGGAGAGGTAGAAATCAAACAGGAAGAAGAACTGAAAAGAAAAACAACAACCAAATGCCGAAGAATGGTGGTTGTTCCTCAGAAGAAGGCTTCATTCCTATTCCACCTGAAGTGAAGAAAGTTGTTGAAGAAGGAAGCAATGGAACTGCAAGAGTTTATATTCCACATATGGAACTTTAGAGAAGGCAGGATTGGCTTGAGGTAGCATGCATCAATCAAAAATTTTAATTTGACATGGAAAATTATGTCCTAAGAGAAACAATCTTCAATCTTAACAAGAAGTTAAATTCCGCTGCATCTGAAATTAAGATTGAAATAACTGAAGAAAAAGTTAATAATTCTGATATTGCACAATACCTAATTCCTCAATTTATTTCAAATGGAATTGAACGAAGAATGCTTGAAGAGAAGGTTGGACGCTTGCTAACTGTAATGGATAGATATCTGGATATTGTGTATCCTTAGTGTCCAAAGGCGTGTTGGGAATTTATGTCACATAAATACAATAAATTCTGTGATCCCAACAGTGTTACAGAGGAAGGATCATCATCGAAAACAAAGCAAATTCCTAAAATGCCGAAAATAAAAAATTCATCTTCTGTGAATGATTCAAAAACTGTTAAACCACTTCATGTCTCCAACAAAACTTCTTTTTCTGAAATAAAATTAGACCAGTCAAAAGGGAAAGAAGCTTCAAGCAAAAGAGTGAAGAAAACAATCACCAAAGGTGTGAAGAATAGAGAGACGACAAAGGCTCCAATGATGTGGATTCCAAAGGAAGATCTGAAAGAAAAAGAGAAAAAGAAAGTGCATGTAATCAATTCAGTTTCCAATAACACAGTTAAACCATTTTGTAACATTCATAAATCATACTACAATAAGAATTGTGAGTCAGTTTTTTCTTGGAAAATCAAAACTGAAAACTCAAAAGCAAAAATAATTGATAATAAGATGAGTTGTGCTGGAGTTGGCTGTCCTGGAGGACACTGTGAGTTCAAGTGTGAGTATTATCAAAATAGAATGAAAAGAGGATTAAAATCGAACAGAAACTGGAAGAATCCCAATGAAGACAAAATTTTGTTTTGGTTTGTTAACAAGAATGGATTCATCATTCACCAATGGATTCACAAACATCAAAGAGTTGGATTGTTGAAAAGGTATGCTAACAGAAAGATACCAGTTCGGCCAGGACAGTAGAAAGAACATCTGAATATAATGAATGAAAATCAAAAACCTACACCAACTCCATCAAATCATAACAAATTCACATCAATTAAACAAGTTCAACAGAAAGCTACTTCATATTAATCGGTTATACCAAATATAAAGAAGAACCAATAACAAATGATGAATACAGATTTGTCATACCAACCCAAAGTGAAAAGCATGTATGTTGAGAAAACCAAGCAGTTTTCACCAATGGTCAAATCAACTCAGTCACAGAATATAAGAAAATCTTCAACTGAGAAATGGATAATAAAGAAAGTGGTTACCAAAGACAGTTTGAATCTTGTTAAAACATCTGAAGCATCTAACCTGAAAGATCAAACTAGTTTCTTTTCCATGTGTAGAAGGATCATCTTTGGTACATGGACTCAGGCTGCACAAAACACATGACGGGGAACGAAGGTCTTCTCAGACACTTTGTGAGTAAGTATACAGGAAATGTAAAGTTTGGGAATGACCAAGTTTCATCGATTCTAGGCCATGGGGTAATAGAAACTGGTAATCTGAGATAGAAAAGGTGTCCTATGTGGAAGGCTTAGGCCATTATCTATTTAGTATAGGACAATTCTGCGATAAAGTAATGGAGGTCGTATTCAAGAAAAGCTCATGTTCTCTAAGAATAGAAGATGGAGCAGAAATTTTGGGTGGCAACAAAAAGTCAAATTTGTATACAATTGACTTGTCAGAGAAAGGTTCTGGCTCACCAGTATGCCTGCTGTCAAAAGCATCATCAGATCTAAAATGGTCATGGCATCGCAAGTTGTCGCATTTAAATTTCAAAAATATAAATAAGCTGGTGAATGGTAATTTGGTCAGAGGTCTACCAAAGCTCAAATTTGAAAAAGATCATCTGTGTAAGGACTGCGAAGCGGGAAAAATGAAGAGAGTTCCACATAAAGTGAGTCAGATATCCTCAACTACCGTACCTTTACAGCTGATCCACATGGACCTCTACGGACCAATGAAAGTCCAGTCCAGAAACGCGAAGAGATATATTCTGGTGATGGTGGATGATTATTCCCGGTACACATGGGTCCGGTTTGTGAGTCACAAGAGTGAAGTACCACAACAAGTGATTCTGTTTCTGAAGAAACACAGGGCTCAGAACGGACAACTGGTGAAGAGTATTCGAACTGACAATGGGACAGAGTTCAAAAACAGAACATTAGATTCTTACTTGGACTCTGAGGGAATTACTCATCAGTGCTCGGCAGCATATATTCCGGAACAAAATGGAGTAGTTGAAAGGAAAAAACAGAACATTGGTTGAAGCTGCCAGAACAATGTTACAATACTCGAAACTACCACCATCCTACTGGGCTGAAGCCGTGAACACCGCATGATACACACAAAACAGATCCTTAATACATCGTCGCTTCAATAAAACTCCATACGAATTATGTAATGGAGTAGTACCTAATATCAAATACTTTCATGTATTTGGTAATAGGTGCTTCGTGCTGAATGAATCGAACAAACTGTCAAAGTTTAATTCGAAAGCTGACGAAGGAGTCTTTTTAGGTTACTCAATGGATAAAAAGGCTTTTAGAATTCTGAATCGGAGAACTAACATGATTGTCGAAAGCATGAATGTTACGTTTGACGATATAGTCAATTTAAATTCCTTAACGAGTAAACCTAGTTCATCTAAACATTCAATTTTTACAAGAAACAAAATAGATGAGTCATTCAGACATGACGAAGATATAATTTTGGACTTTATGTTTGATTTCTTTAAAAAGAATGATAACTCTTCTAATGTTTTGCAGGATATTCAGCAAGAGTCTATGTTAATAACTGAGCCGCCTAGTATGTCTACAGTTCAACATACTACAAACTCTGACAACTCGGAGTTTGAGGCTACAAATATCCCTGCAACTGAACAAAGTCCAAGATATGATCAATCAGCAGAAGATATTAATTCAAATGACCTTCAAAATCATAATGACTTCATTCAGGTTCAATCCCCCGAACCTGTTTGGCTGAAGAGTCATCCAGAGACACAAATTATAGGAAGTTTGATATCTGGTGTTCAAACTAGATCTGCCACAACTAATATATGTCAACACTCAAGCTTTTTAAGCATGGTCGAACCCACACGAGTTTCGGAAGCTCTAGCTGATCCTGATTGGATTATAGCTATGCAAGAAGAGCTAAACCAGTTTGACCGACTCAAAGTTTGAAGACTTGTTCCGCGACCAGAAGGAAAATCAATTGTAGGAACGAAGTAGGTGTTTAAAAACAAAAAGGATTCTGATGGTGTGGTAGTTAGGAGTAAAGCTAGGCTAGTGGCTAAGGGGTATAACCAACAGGAAGGGATTGATTATGACGAGACCTTCGCCCCTGTAGCAAGGATAGAAGCAATTCGACTTTTCCTAGCCTATGCCTCCTACAGAAACTTCACGGTGTATCAAATGGATGTCAAGACTGCCTTCCTCAATGGCAAATTGAAAGAGGAAGTATACGTCAGTCAACCTGAAGGTTTTGTAGATCCTAAAAGACCCAATGACATCTACATTCTAGACAAAGCTCTATATGGTTTAAAACAAGCCCCGAGAGCTTGGTACGATGAGTTGTCAAAACATCTGCTAAACGAAGGATACGTCAAAGGGAAAACGGATACCATATTGTTTAAGAAGGAAATTGGAAATGATTATGTATTGGTACAAATATATTACGATGACATAATGTTTGGCTCTACGAATCCTAAGTATGGCAATGAATTTTCTAACACTATGAAAAAGAGATTTGAAATGAGCATGATGGGGGAAGTTAACTTTTTCCTCGGATTGCAAATTAAACAATTCAGACATTGAATTTTTATAAATCAAGCTAAGTATATCAAAGATTTGTTAAAGAGATTTGACATGACTGTTTGTTCATCAATAACAACACCCATGGCTTCAAGAACCAAACTATTTGCTAATCCGGAAGGAAAAGCATTAGATTTGAAAACATATAGAGGGATGATAGGTTCATTGTTATATTTAACAGCTAGTAGGCCGAATATTATGTATTCTACATGCCTTTGTGCCAGGTTCCAAGCAAATCCCAAAGAATCTCATCTTCTGGCAGTAAAATGCATATTTAGATATCTTAAGGGTACCCCAGATCTAGGTTTGTGGTATCCTAGGGATTCAGGGTTTGAGCTAATTTCCTATTCTGATGCAGATTATGCCGGATGCATGCTAGATCGAAAGAGCACATCTGGGAGTGCACAATTTTTGGGAGACAGACTGGTCTGCTGGGGGTCCAAGAAGCAGAATTGTGTTTCATCATCAACGGCTGAAACAGAGTACATTGCTGCTGCTAGTTGTTGTTTATAATGCCTTTGGATTCGGATTCAGCTTTCCGACTTTGGTCTGGTATATAACAAAATCCCTTTAATGTGTGACTCTCAAAGTGCCATTGCAATGACATGCAATCCGGTACATCATTCAAAAATGAAACATATAGACATCATATACCACTTTATTAAAGACTATGCTGAAAAAGGTTTAATTGAATTAAAATATGTTCAAACAGATAATCAAGTTCTAATATTTTCACCAAAGCGTTAGACGAATCTCGTTTTAATGCTTTAGTGTCAAGATTAGGAATGTTGAATTTGATAATTTAACATAGCATTCTAAATCAACAGATCTTACATGGTATGTGTTAGTTGTGCAGGTCAAATTCTGTCCAAATCAAATACAAGTTCATACTTGTAGGGGGAGAAAACAAATCAGGTTTTGTATATATTAATTGAAAATTCAAAAACATTTACAAAACAAACAAAATTCAAAAATATTTTTTTTCTTCATCTCAAATTGTTGTACATCTAAGCATGATTTGAGGGGGAGTTTTATTTGTGTTTTTGAATTAAATTTCTCAAATTTCTCAAATTTCAACTTCATAATCAAAGAATTATTTTTAAAGATGAAATGTGATGTTTAGAGGGAGTGAAAATGCATTGAAAAATCAAAATTTTGATGATCAATTGTTAAAAATCCGTTAAAGTTGTCGGATTCCGATACTTTTGTCGGATTCCCATACTTTTATCGGATTTTGACAAAACCGAGTGTTTTATCGGTTTTTGTGGGTTTCGGATTTCTTGTGGATCGGATTTTACCCATTCGGATTTCATGGGTCGGATTTCCTATAAAAGCGAAAATCTAATTTCATTATCGGTTTTCCAAACATTCCATAGAATCCGAGTATTCAAGAAATTCAAAATTTTCGAAGTGTTCGTTTGTGCACACAATTTACATATCCTTGATCGCATTTGATTCCTGAATCTAAAGGTATACTTTGTTTGAAATTTTATCAACATTTAAATAGTTTTTAATCGATTTTTTGACTGTAAAAACCTCGAAATTTTCGATGTTCAAATCCGTGAAATCAAGTGTGGTGTTTACTTTGTTAGACTCGGTTTTGGTTGTAGATTAGTGGGTTATGATTTGATTTTAGAATAATCGATTTGGGAATGAGTATTGGTTTGATTTGAGACTGTCGGATTTTGAATGTTGAAGTCGGGATTTTTGAACTAAACGACGAAGGTGTTTAGTAGTTGTTTGTGTTGTTTGAATTGAGAGGAGTTCTTAGTTTAGGGTTAATTGAATAAGTGTTTTGGGTTTTAAGTGATTAGTAAACAAAAATGGGTATTTTGAAAGAATCGAATTGTCGAAAAACATGAACTGGGTTCATAAGTATGAACTGTCGGATTTCATGTAAATCCGATAGTTTATCGGATTTCATGATCAATCGGATTTTGTGACAAACGGATTTCAAAGTTGTCGGATTTCACATAAATCCGAGTGTTTGTCGGATTTCAAATTCATATCGGATTTCTATTCATTATCGGATTTTGAAAATATCGGATTTTCAAAATACTGGATTTGAACTTGTTGGATTTTCAAAATGTTGGTTTTCAAGTAAATGATTATCGGATTTTCAAGCAAAATGAATGTCGGTTTTTCAATTTCATCGGATTTTGAAAAACAAGAGTGTCGGTTTTTTAAACTTCCATCGGATTTTAAAAGACAAGTATCGGAATTTCATTCTTATCGGATTTTGGAAGAAAAGGAGTGTCGGATTTTGCTAAAACCATAACTGTCGGATTTCTAGGTGTTGGATTTCATCCAAAACATAGGAATTTTCAAAATCTTTGAAAATTTTGAATTTATCACTAACTGTTTTATTTCACAGATGACTCAAATTCCTTCCAATACCCTTTACCCCGAAACCAATTACCTTCCAAACCAACTTAACAATGCCTACTTCTTACCCGATGTAACCAAGATCGAATACCTAGTCATCACCGAACTCATAACTTCCCATTCTTTAAACCACGTTTTCACTTTCAATCCTACTGAATCCATACCTCATGTTCCCGAGGTGTATGTACAACAATTGTGGAGTTCTCTCTCTTTAACTGAAAGTGCAGAAGGTCTTCCAGTCCTTGCAGGCCAAATTGAACAAGTAGAATTTGAAATCGGCCTAGAAAGTATACGCTGAATTCTCAGACTACCGAAGCCAAACACTTACCCATCCAAATCTACTTTTGATCCAATACCAACTATTAAACAAATTCTAATGCATGTGATGGACCTCGGATGGAGGGGAGATGAACTTACGGGGATGTCCAAATTCAAACGTTCAGGACTGGTTCCCCAGTGACAAACTCTTTACACAATAATCATGAGACGTTTGACCAGCCTGACAAAAGCAATTGACGGTGCCAATGCCTTTGCTTTGAAGGTGTTGGTTGGTATGGCTAAACATTTACATTTTGACTATGCAGAGTTAATATTTATTGAGATAGCCAAGGTGGTCTCGGAGAAAGTGATGCCCGGGAAAAATCGATTTTTTTTACCGTTTCCATGGTTTCTTTCAATGATAATTTAACGGGTGATGGCCAGGGATACTGATATCTCGAGGCGTGATGATGAGCCACCAGTGCAAATACAAATGATGATAAAGCTATACAAAATCCCGGCGATGCCTGATATTCAACCGTTTGTGATGCCTGCTGAATTGGTTCATTTTTTGGATCTAGAAAGTGCAATTGTCCAGGAGTATGCGAGTAGTAATAACATTGTTCTTATGGATCAACAAGAGCATGTTGATCCTACCCCGAGAACGCCAGGATCCCCGAGCGTTAGTGAAATTAGGAGTCAGCCTTCTATGGGAGAAGCTGACAGGGGAGAGCATAGTGAAAAAAATTAATGAGAGGGGTGGAGAAGAAAGTGAAGGTGTAAGTGAGTTTAGAGAGGGAGTTGCTCTGGACGCTTCTAATAGTGAAACTGATTCGTTTCAAAAGCATATTGATAAATTCTTTCAAAACCAAGATGAACAGATAGAGGAGGAGTTGGGTCCTGATGGTCAAAAAGTACATCCAAGTATACCTGCAATCGTTGACCAAATGATGGATTTTTCGGATATTGATACTCAACTATTATATGATGATGTAAGTGCGCTTAACGTAGAAGAAGATGCTGAGAGGCAAAAACAAAGCGAGGGAGTGAGTGGTGTAAGAAAAGAAAATGTGAGTGCTGAGATTCCCCTAGCCATTCTAAGCCGGGACACCACATCCACTATCGGGTTTATACCTGGCATTGAAAAAGACTCTGGCTTCCCACCAGAGCATGCACAAACCCCTCCTAGCCACTCAGTATCCTCTCAAAAGGATATTGTTTCATCTCACGGAGACATAGCACATAATCTATCAGATCCTCATTCGGAGGAAATTGTTATTGAAACGAGTGGCATTCCTCTCTAAGCCACGCCTATCGTTTCTGCGCACATTGATAACTATCAACAGATTGTTGATTTTCTTTCCAAACATAAGAACACACTTGAGGCACTAACTGGTTTGTTCAAAGACAGACCAGATGGAACTACTATAGGTGAAGCCTTAACTGGCCATATTCGAGGATTAGTAGGAAATCCCACCACAGCCAACGTCAATCCAGCTGTGAAAGTGGGTGGTCCTTCATCTTCAGAATTCGTTTCTGGAGGTGTTGGAACCTCAACGGGCAATCTAAGTGATCCCGGTGTTACCCAATCTGAATCTGAATCGGCTAAGGAATTTGTTTCCGAGGCTGATTTTGATGCTGCTATTGAGCATTTGCATGTCCGTATCGATGATATCCAACGTTTACAACTTGATAGATTGACAAGAATTGAAATAAAGTTAGATGATTTGGTGGAAAAGAAAGATATTGAGATGAAAGATAAAGTTACAGATGCATTATCAGTGGATGAATTGAAAACTTTGTTGATGGTTAAATTGATTGGGAAAGGTGATAGCGGTTCAGAGGATTTGGATAAACTATCATTGTTAAGAACTGAGGTGGAGTCAACTTGCAAAACTGCTGCCGGGTCATCAAAAAGACCTAGGCATGATGACCATGAATCCGACACCAATCATCCTGAGGGGGAGAAACGTTTAAAGACTTATTTTGATACCCCGTCTGCTCAGCGAATTGGTGCAGTTGCTGCCAGATTGGTGAAAACTTCTTTCAAACAGAAATATAAGGGCAAGCAAACTCAGATGGTTGAGTTTGAGGAAACATATGTGCAAGAGGTTGAAAAGTCTTCTGAAGTTATAGATGAATCTGGTCTTGAAGAGTATAATGTGGAAAGCATGATGCAAATACATGAGGAAGTGACAGAACAGTTTCCACCGTCTCCTGGCAAATTCAGAACAACTCCTGCAGACATCAGAAAACAACAGCAAAAAGAAAGTCAAATCGGTGAATTGTCTAAACAGTCTGAATGGAAAATCCCAAAAACTGCTGAAATAGATCCGGTTCACACTGGGTCTTTACCAAATGTAAAGAAAAGTTATGTGCTGACTAGGGAGACCCTGAAAAAGACCATCAGAAATTGGAGATACCAAGATATTCCAGTGGCCTTCCTAGAAGAAAAGTTTATCGACATCTACACCGATGAAATTGAAGAGATGTTGGATGTAAATCTGATGGGTGCAAAGAATGCAGAACATGTCAAAACAAAAAAGATTCTCAATTTGCACACCGGAAAGAAAGAGGAAATCAAATCAGCACACCAGATCATAAAGCTTAATTATGTTGCAATTCAGAAAGTATTATTAAAAGATATGGTGAGCTTTCTCGTCGCAAGGTCAGATATGAAGAGTTACACTATTGGACATGTGGACCTAAAATTTATAAACCTTGGTGACGTCAATTTTCTGCTAGAGCAACTTGAAGTTAAATTAGGAAAGAATGTTGAGGATTCGGCTGGGTATCAAAAGCTCAGGGAGTTCATCAGACACCATTGCCAAATAGCAGAGTACACTGATCTTCAGCTGGGAGCTGAATCTGATAAAGCCAAAATCAATTTATTGAAGCCAAACACGAAGCATTCTAAAATAGACCAACTGGAGATGTATCAAGTTGTCTGGAGTTGTGATGAAGAGTTTGATGGAGATGAGGGAATTGTACTGTTCAATAGTAAAGGAGAAAAGTTCTTCCTGAGGTTCAAAGAAAGCAATGCTTATTCAGATGGATCTTTAAGAGTTTGGACCATTAAAATGAAAGAATATAGTATGAGTCTGAAGGAAGAAGGTGATCAAGCGCCCAGGGTTACACTTACAGAAGTTATCAAACAATTTGATGCCAAATGCGACGAAAGAAAAATGATCAGACATTGACAGAGAAATACAAGCTAGACAAAAACAAGGGGGAGAATGTTATAACTGTATTTGTGTTTATTGTCTAGATACAATTTAGTGTTTTTATGGCTAATTTTGTACTTAGTATAAATAGTATCTTTAGCCTTCTATCAATGTAACCTTTGACATATATTGAAATAGAATACACACACTTAAATGTGTTTCTACATGTTCTCTCTACATGATTTCTACATTGTACTCGTTATTTGTTCTACATATTTGCTGGGTGAGGGATAAAGTAAAGGAAAAACCGACACCACTTTATTCACAAAAGCCAAAGGAAAGGATCTAATCTTAGTATAAATTTATGTGGATGACATTATCTTTGGTTCTACTAATCCCAAGTACAGTGATGAATTTTCACATACTATGCAAAATCGATTTCAAATGAGTATGATGGGGGAGATGAACTTCTTTCTCGGATTACAAGTGAAACAGTTGAGTCATGGCATCTTCATAAGTCAATCCAAGTACATTAAAGACTTGTTGAAGATATATGACATGCTCAGCTATTCGTCCTTATCTACCCCTATGTCCTCAAAAACAGAACTGTCTGCTGACCTTGACGGGAAAGTAGCTGATTTAAAAACATATCAGGGTATGATAGGCTCATTACTGTATTTGACTGCTAGTAGGCCAGATATAATGTTCTCTACGTGCTTATGTGCTAGATTTCAGGCTAATCCAAAGGAATCACATCTGCTGGCATTAAGAAGGATCTTCATGTATCTCAAGGGTACTCCTGATCTAGGTCTATGGTATCCAAGGGATTCAAATCTAAAGTTATATGCCTATTCAGATGCGGATTATGCTGGTTGCATGCTTGACAGAAAAAACACATTTGGCAGTGCACACTTTTTCGGTGATATATTAGTGTGTTGGACTTCCAAGAAACAGAATTGTGTCTCTATTTCAACTGCTGAGGCTGAAGAGGTTGCTGCTGCAATGTGCTGCTCTCAGAGTTTATGGGTTAGGACTCAACTCTCTGACTTCGGCCTTCACTATGACAAGATCCCACTCCCGTGTGAATGATAGCCTGCCATAGCTATCTCATGCAATCCAGTCCACCACTCAAAGACCAAACACATTGATATCCGGTATCATTTTATTAAATATAATGTGGAAAAAGGTCTGATAGAACTTCAATATGTTAAGACTGATGATCAGCTTGCTGATCTGTTTACTAAACCATTAGACGAATTTCGTTTTAGTGAGTTAGTATCCAAATTGGGCATGTTGAATTATAAAGTCTAACTATTGGTCATTTGTTTTGAGTGGGTAGTTCACTTTGTTTGTTCATCTTGCTGATAAACCAAGCACTATCTGAGGGGGAGTGTCAATCATCCGTACAAGTTACGCATGCTTGTAGTGGGGGTAAATACTTAAAACATTTCAAAAATAAAAGAAAATACCAAAAACATTCTCAAAACAGAGAAAATACCAAAAACATGTGCAAAATTCAAGAAAATATCAAAAATACGTGTTGTTATTTCTTCCGAATTGAAAAATACAAAAATATTTTATGTTTAATGTATAATAAGAAAAGGAACACAAAGATTTCTATCATTTCTTATTCACTTCAAATTCATTCAAGTTTAATATACTTCGCATTCAAAGACAATGGACTTCGCATGCGAAGCATACCATGGAAAGTTCACTTTGAGCGCATTCATATGATTTAAATCGAAGTCATAAGACTTTATTGTAGGAAATCCATGCACGCCAACACCAGTACGCAGCGGAAGCAACGACATCAAAAACCGGGGTTTTCAGGAATTTAAACCGACATGCATGTATTCCCCAAGTGGGGATCGTGACTACAAACGAATATAGCAACTAAAACAAACGAGAGGGAGGAGAAATTATACCATCACGGAGCTGGATCTATCCACCGAGCTAGAAAGATCTTCGAGAACCCGAAACCGAGCTCCTCTATTGATAGTCCACACCAAGTAGCCGAGATTCCGCCTTGCTAACGACCCGAGACACGAACCACACGTCGTCTTCGTGAATCTGGAGCAGCCACAACACTTGAACAACTTGCCTTCACTTGATACACTACCTTGCTCTCTTAGAACCAAGAACCATCTATGTATATGTGTATATAATGAGCATGAAGCAAGTGTCCTTATAGAGAGAGATATACTAGCCTTATATAGAAGCTGGAAGCATGCCAAAGTCCACAGAGTCGGCTGTCATGCCACTCACCCATTGGACTAACACAAAGGTCCAATAAAAACCAAGTGTCATTTTGACTTCTGTCTTCACGGGCTGTGAAGCACTCGTGAAGGCCTCATAGGCCGGGTTCCACCGCACACTCTCATTGGGCCAACGAGTGGTCGAATTAAAAGAATGGCGCCTGCCTTCACGGGCACTCACGGGCTGTGAAGCACCCGTGAAGGCCTCGCTCCCACAACTACTTGTCCGGGTGGTGAACGCTCGTGGAGGGTTTCTCTTCAAAACCTCTTCACAGCCCGTGAAGGTCGCCAGAAACCCTAATTTCATATTCTCTCATGTTTACGTTGTGCTGCCGGAATCTACCCTTGGCGTGTGACCCAATAGGCTCGTACCTTATTAGCAGTGATGCTAGTACACGTGTATTAGTGGGCATATTCCAACGTTTATATGCGAAACAAACCAAGTAAAGTTCACTTCGAGCGCCTTCTTAGGATTCAATTCGAAGTCAGTGGACTTCGAATATGAAATCATCAATCCCTAGTTCACTTCGAGCGCGTTTACTAGCATCAATTCGAAGCTAGTAGACTTCGAACTCTAAACAGTGTATTTCCAATACACTTCGAGCGCACATGAATAGTCCATTGAACGAAACCAAAATAAACTCACTTCGAGTTCGAAGCCTTCACACTTCAAACTCGAAGCCTCTAGGACTTCGAAGTCAACTGTGGTTGTCAAGACCACTTCGAGAGCGTTTTTACCTCTCGAATCATTTGGACTTCAAGCGTGTAATTTTCGAAAATTTACCGTTGCAATTATTTTCTATAAATAGGTGGCCTTTTTAGAGTATTCATTACGCTTCCTATATTACCAAACTTACGAGAATTACCGGTTACGTATTTTGTAAATCTTACTCAAAGTTGCTGCAAAAATTTTGATTTTTTGTGATAAACTTACATACTTACTCAAGGTATACATCAAATAAGTAACAAATCATGTTTATGTCATGTTTAAATGCACAAAAACGAAGCTTGCACTGTACAACTCGGAAGTAAACTTTTCAAACTTCAAATGCTTTGTTCGACAATCAAACGATGATGTTAATGAAAGTGTGGTTTGCGATGGGGCATAAGACACCTAGAACAATGTTTTTATCAAAGAAAAACTCACAAAATTTGAAAAGTGTTCTTCGTGTTCTTCGAGTGGTTGAAGATTGGGCTTGATTTCATTTTTGGCCTAGATCTTCATGTTATGGATCAAATGGGAAAAATTTCAGCGTTACAAAAGTGTTTAGATATATGTATTCATTGTAAAACATGTGTTAAAACACATTTTTGCTCATAAAAAATACCACTTCATCAATGAAGGACTTTTAGGTGTTATACAATTTTTCTACGGAGTTGATCACCTTTTCAAAGTTTGATTCAAAATGAATGTTTTGAAGTCAACAAAAGTCAAAGTGCTTCACACTTGAATGTTTTGACCTAACAAGTCAATGCATTTCAGTGACTTATTCTTCGAAATACAACTATCTAACCTATTGGCTATTCTTACAAGATTAATCATGGCTATGGAAAATGAATCTATCTCATTTCGTTCTTCGACAGCTAGCCAATCCCATAACCCTGATTATCAACTCCTTCCCAAAAATAATTCCTTTCCGTTGTCACCCATGACAACAACCATTTTGTCAACCTTGATAACTTCCGAAACCCTAACTTCCCAATTATCACTGAAATACTTCGTATACACCAATTGAACCATGCTCTCACATTTGATCCATCCACTTTTGGACTCATTTTACTAAATTGTATGTCCAACAGTTCTGGCACACAGCGCACACTCATACAAATCCTGACTCCGGTCGCATGTCTATTCGTGGTGACGTAGACCACTCTACTCCTAACACTACTGCTAGCTGACTAAGGGAAATCCTTCGGCTCCCTACTGCCAGAAGCAAGCCTCCTCTCATTGATTTTCAGGAGATGCTTGATGAAACCACTGCCCTAGTGGGCATTCGAGCCATGGGTTACATTGGGAAACTACAACTTCGTTCCCACTTCAAACGAGCCAACCTTCACCCCATATATTATACTATCCTAACCATTCTCTAACATTGCCTAACCCCCAAACACACTGGCTATGAATACCCCAACTCAAACCAAATAAAACTCATATATGATGCGGCTAATCACCTTCATGTCGATTATGCCACCTTTACTTTTCTTGATCATATGCAGCAGGTGGAGGGAAAACTTTCTGATCTTAAAAGAGCAAAGGGTAGATTTCTGCCATATCAACGATTTTTACCTATAATGGTCCAATTTGACATGGACAGAAACGAGGGGATACCTCGGAGGCCAAATCATGATGCTATCCGGCCAAAACAAATCATGTATGTGAAAGTTCTTATAGCTGATCATCCTATTAAACTGCAGCCATTCCCGGTTTCTCTGCTGGATCTTTGTCCTCAAAATGAAGTTGTGAGGTTATATACGCAGAGTGTAGAACTAGGCCCTAGGGAGCAACCAGAGCCAGTTGCACCTACCCCAGGGCTAGTAGCACCAAGTGAGGATATAGTGCATAGGCCTCAGTCTTCCATGGGGGAAGCTGAGAGGGAAGTGCAGAGTGAGAAAAGCCTAGAGTGGGGTGATGAAGCGGATGAAGGTGAAACACATAGTGAGGGAGGGCAGAGTATGACCCTGCACAGGTCCAAGCTATGATTGCTTCATTTTCTGATGTACTACCTGAACAATTGCCGGAATCTCCTTTCCCTGACTTACATGCTGGTTCAGTAGCCCCTGACTTTGAAACCGACACATTTGCTCTGACCAGGTATACTGTAAAGAAATATATAAGCACAAGATAGAATCAGGATGAGAGCAAGTGGTAAAAACACCTTTAAGTGTGTGTAGTATATTTGAATAAATGCCAAAGGTTACAAGATGAAAGTCTAATGTCACTATTTATACATATCCCTAAAAATGACATATTAAGTACAAAATTAACTATTAAAGTACTAAAATATATCTAGACCACAAACATAAAATATATTTCTAACAATCTCCCCCTTGTTTGTGTCTAGCTAATATTTCTCTGCTCAATCTTTCTATGCCAATGTCTGATCATTTTTCGTTCGCCGCGTTTGGCATCAAACAGTTTGATAACTTCTGTAAGTCTAACTTTGGGCACTTGGTCTACCTTTTCTTGCAAACTCATACTATACTCTTTGATTTTTATCGTCCAAACTTTCAGAGATCCGTCGGAGTAAGCATTGACTTGATTAAACCTTAGAAAAAACTTTTCTCCTTTACTGTTGAACAGAACGATTCCCTCATCTCCTTCAAATTCTTCATCACAACTCCAAATCACCTGATACATCTCCAGTTAGTCAGTTTTAGAATGATTTGTGTTCGGCTTCAACAGATTGATTTTAGCTTTATTAGATTCAGCTCCCAACTAAAGATCAATATATTCTGTTATTTGACATCTATGCCTTATGAACTTCTTGAGCTTTTGATAGCCAGCTGAATCCTCAACATTCTTTTCTAGTTTTACTTCAAGTTGCTCTAGCAGGAAGTTGACATCACCAAGGTTTACAAATTTCAGGTCCACATGCTCAATGGTATAATTCTTCATATCTGACTTTGTGACGAGAAAGCTGATCATATCTTTGAATAGAATTATTTGAATTCCAACATAGTTTAGGTTGATGATCTGATGTGCCGATTCAATCTCCTCTTTCTTTCCGGTGTGCATACTGAGAATCATTTTTGTTTTGGCTTCATCTGCATTCTTAGCACCCATCAGCTTTATATCCAACTTCTCTTCAATTTCATCAGTGTAGATGTTGATAAACTTTTCTTCTAGGAAGGCAACTGGTATATCTTGATACCTCCAGTTTCTGACTGTCTTTTTCAACGCCTCCCCAGTCAGCACATAACTCTTTTTCACATTTGGTAAAGACCCAGTGTGAACCGGATCTATTTGAGCAGTCTTAGGAATTTTCCATTCAGATTGTTTTGATATTTTGCTGATTTGAGTTTCTTTCTATTGTTTTCTTTTGATGTCAGTAGGAGTTGTTCTGAATTTACCTGGAGATGACGGAAATTGTTCTGTTACTTCTTCATGTATTTTCATTACACTTTCCAATTTGTACTTTTCAAGACCAGGTTCAGCAATAATTTCAACAGGCTTTTCAACCTCTTGTTTACTCAGCCATATGGCTAGTGTTAAATCCTCATCCTCTGCCTTAACTTCAGGCACATCTGTTTTCTCAAATTCAACCGTCTCAGTCTACTTGCCCTTGTATTTTTGTTTGAATGAAGTTTTCTCCAATCTGGCAGCAACTGCACCGATTCGCTGAGCAGCTTGGGTATCAAAGTATGTCCTTAAACGTTTCTCCCCCTTAGTACGATCGGTGTTGGAGTCATTGTCGTCATGCCTAGGCCTTTTTGATGACCCGACAGCTGTTTTGCATGTTGACTCGACTTCTGTTCTTAACAACGATAAAATATCAAAATCCTCATAATTACTATCACCTTTTCCAATCAATTTTACCATCAGTAGACTCTTTAACTCATCCATAGATAAAGCATCTGTAACCTTATCTTTCATTTCAGTTTCTCTCTTTTCAACCAAATCATCCAACTTTTTCTCAATTTTGGTCAATCTGTCAAGTTGTAATCTTTGGATATCATCAATACGTACATCCAAGTGCTCAATATCAGCATCAAAATTAGCCTTGGAAACAAATTTCTTAGCCGATTCAGATTTAGTTTGTGTCACACCGGGATCACTTAGATTACCCTTTGAGGTTCCATCACCTCCAAAAACGAATTCTGAAGTTGAAGGACCACCCACATTCACAGCTGGATTGACGTTGATTGTGGTGGTGTTTCCTACTAATCCTTGGATATGGCCTGTTAAGGCTTCACCTATTGGGTCACACGCCAAGTTTCAATCTCGACAGCTTACTATAAGAGGAAAGAGTCAAAATGGTCAAATTCCAGTTGACCAAGGCTTCACGACCATGAAGGATGCTCCACGGGTCGTGAAGCAGCTCGTGTCCACGAGTCCTGTCATGGGCCGCATGGTTCGTGAAACCATAGGGCTTCCCAACCCTACACGGCCCGTGAAGGAGGTCGTGAAGGCACAACCCTCATGATTCTTGCACGACGCGTGGAGGATTAATGGCCGGTCGTGGCGCATTTAACCTTCACAGCCCGTGAGAGCCCGTGAAGAAGTCGTGAAGGCAAAATTTTAAGTGACACTTGTGTTTCATTGGACCATTTGAGTTGGTCCAATGACATGGTGCCATTGGGGTCCGACTCTTGCCTGTTTGAACAGAGAGAATGCCTTTAAAACAAGGCTTCTTTGTTTATTCCATACTCTTGGTGAATTTGGTGCATTTACACACTTTGTGAGTTCTTCCGTTGAGAGAGAGAACAAGATCATAAGTTGGTTGTTTGTGCACAAAGGTTACAAGTATGTTCCAGAGGATTCTCATCAAATGTTGGTGGTTCTTTGGTTTGCTAGTACAAAGAGGTTGAAGATATTCTTGGTGTGGACTTGCATTAGGGCTTGGAGCTATTTGTTTGAAGCATACATCCCAAGTTCCATTTGCTCTAGAATATTATCAAAGTCTTCAAGGGTATAGTTCATTTCCCTTCTTCTCTTTGTGCTTGTTTTGGTTGCATGTTTGTTCTTACAAGTTTTCACTACCATTGGTAATTCATGGGATCATTTTGTGTATTTTTGTTGCTTCCGTTGCGTGCTTTGATCCCCATGGAATCCCAACAGTGGTATCAGAGCCATACTTGTAAGATGCATCCACCTTTGTGGCTTGAAAATCCATATTTTCGATTTTCGACATTCTATCCAGAAGGTCTTCACGGGTCGTGGAGCTTGCTTCACGGGTCGTGAAGGCCACACGACTAGTGTCGTAGGGTGTTGGTCGTGAAAGGTTTTTAAACTGGTTCACGAGTCGTGGAGTGTACTGCCTTCACGGCCTGTGAGGGCCCGTGAAGAGCAGTAGCTCGTGAAGGCATCGTGAACAGGCTGTTTTTGGCCCTTTTGAGAAAGAAAACTTGATATGGATTTTAGCATTTGATTTTGGTGTTTACAGAATCATTTTAGGCTTTTTAGCCTTGTAGATTAAGCCCCATAATATCCTAATTCTTATATATGTATGTATTGGGTGGTTTTGGCATAAAATGCACACATGCATACATGTATATTGTGTATATATGAATATGGATTTCAAAGTGTTTGGAATCCTAATACATATGTACAAGGTTTATTCTTGTGTCGTTATTTTTTGAATAAACTTATTTGGGATATTGTTTTGTGCATGGTTTGGTGTGGCACACCATGCTTTGTGTTTGTTTCGTTGTTCTGAGCACCGGTTTGAGCCTAGACCTTTGTGTGGTTGTTTGGTTGCTTTATTTGTTGTTCATTCATTTGGTGGTTTGTACCACATTTGGTTTGTAATAATTTATTTAATCCGGTTTGTAATTATTTATTTATTTGTGGTTTGCACGCCAAAGTATTTATTCTATGTAATTTGTAAATTAGCTTAGATAGATTGTGTGGCTTGCATGCCATTTCTCTTTAAATTATGTACGTATTTTGAAGAGAAGACCGGAGGCACCAACAGGAGTCTTGGGAGACGTCTCGGCTATCTCGGATCCGGAGGCGCGGGATCGAGTGGGAGCACGCCACCAAGGCTTGGATTGTTTGTCCTTAGTAGACTTAGTTCCTCGGTTGGCTCACCGGGGAACACTTAGGTTGGCTCAAATCAGTTTTGTATGCATGGTTATGTAGTTTTATTTATTTATTTTCTTGCATGGTTGTAGGATCTTTGCATGCTAAAAAATCTTTTGAAAATAATAAAACTATATAGTTTTCCTTAATTGGTTAACAAAACCCATTCGCTCACATGATTAACAAACGAATATAAAATGTTTATGTTCAAATGGTGAAAAATGCGTTTTGTCACTTACTTGTTAATCAAAATGAAAAGAGGTTTTTAACCGGAAAAACAAAAGTCCCGTTTTTCTTAAAAACGTAAATCACACGCCATCTTAAAGATGACACCACCCGAATCTAATGAAGCATGAGATAATTGTCGAGCTTAGCACGTGTTGTTCCATGTGGACTTGTGTGGAAGGTGCATGTGGCGTCTTGAAATTTTTTGTTGTCGAGCTTAGCACGAGCCAATTATTTTCAAGGGCGTCATTGTGTATCTTGTTGGACGATTTGCAATTCCGATTTAATACGCCTTGATAATTGTCGTGCCTATACCGAGTTATCAAAGCGGCTTATTGAGGAATTGGTGTGGGAAGGGATCAAACATGCCAAACCGGTGCTATGAGTACCGATGGATCCCGGAAGTGCCTAAGAGTTGTAATCATGGATTGCAATTGGTAAAGCGTTTACCGGCCTAAATACCTTCACGAAGTGATCCGCGGTAAAGCCGTCATGCAGTGAAGTTATGTTGGGTTCTTAGCCCTTGTTAAATTTAAGTGTTAAACTATTGGGTAATTATTTAACAAGGATTAAAATATGTCAAACTAACCTTTTTGTGTGCTACCACTGCTACGCGGGCCATTAAGGATGCTTATGAGAAGCGCCTTAAAGACACTAATGAGGTGACTTGCCTCATGTTGACGACCATGAGTTCTGAGTTGCAAAGGCAATTCGAGGACGTTGGTGCGTTTGACATGATTGAAGGTATTCGTTTGGCAAAATCAAGTAGCAATGGAAGCAAAGTACATAACAAAAATCGATGCCAAACAATGAATACTTCCCATGGACCAAAATCTAACAATGGAGTTACAACTAAAATATATATAAACAAGATAAGAAGAAAGGTTATACCTCAATGGTGCAAAACACAAAGTAACCTTCCTAGTCAAGTGGCTTAAAGTCCAACAAAGAACTCCTCCAATGAAGTCCACCCTAAGCTTCCTTGATTCTCAAGTGCTAACAAGTTGATGTATGACCACCAAAACAACAATCAAGTATGTGTATATTTGCTTCTTGTGTTTAAGAACACCAAGAACAAGAGAGAGAGAGAGTTCAAGTGTCAACCAAGGGACCAAGTGATAGCCAAAAGCCTCTACAAGAGCAGATAACTCGTGGTCTCTTTGTCTACCATCATTATTAGAAGTTAACCCCATTAAACCAAGTGTTTAAGGATGTTAATTCTGCTGTTACAGCGAACGTACACGGCCTGTGTAGATCTACATGGCCGTGTAGGCCCAAAGTCCACGGCGCCAATTGGGCTAAGACGGCCTGTGTCTAACAGGCACTACACGGCCCGTGTTCATCTACACGGCCCGTGTAGGCCCAAACTACACGATCTTGGATTGGGCCAATACGCCTCGTGTACGTTGGACTGGACACGGTCCGTGTTCAGGAACACGGCCCGTGTACCACCCTGCCAAAACCCATTTTGGCCTTTTCCTCTCTATTTCTTGATCGTGTTGCCGGAATCAATACTTGGTGTGTGACCCAATAGGCCTACACCTCATCGGTAGTGCCATTAACTCGTTCGTGTCAACGGGCATATTCCAACAGACTCCCACTTGCACGTGACATGACTACGAAAAATAACACAAACATAGAGTGGCCTCTAGCAAGACATCTATGCTCCCAAGTCAGTATAGGGTATGCCACTCTTGACAAGATCCCCAATCATAAAATGATTGTCCTAAAGATAAATGAACATGTACATCCCTTTGGTCGCGATATCCAATGTGAACACAAGGCATGGAATATAGTCAACCTTCAGATCGTTAACGATTATGTTTCTCGATTCTAGATTAGTGGTGACCAACAAACCAAGTTAACATTGATCCATCATCAATGTAACCTAAGCACGGCCATGCATATGAACGTCAGCACTCAATCATTGAGGGGCCCATGGATATTCTCTCTATACATAGAGGAAAAAATACCTTTCGACTACATAGTCCCGCCACATAGACAATACCCTACCCAATCATCTCCCTTATAACGACCAGTTACGGACCGCGTTAGAAAACGATCAAAGGAAAGAAGACCTATGCTTTGGGATCACATGTATCTCTAGTTTAAGGATGAAATTTCATTACCATCCCGAGTTACTTGTGACTAAAACCATGAAGTAAACTCGGGTGCGGGTCCTCCAATCACTTGAAACCCCTTTCAAGTATAGGCAAGAATCACGTTTTATCATAACCAACTCTTTACCTCAATCTTAATTCATACTTTCTTCCCACAAAGTACGACCAATTGTGGAGACTTAAAGATTGTAAAACAATCTAGGGAATAAGTTAAACATGCAAAGATAGAACACAATAAAGACTAAATGTGAGTAACCGCAACACGCGTATATATAGATCTCTACTATATAAATCGAAACAAACATTAGTAATATTATTGCTTAATGTTCCCAAATACATAATGGTCCAAACATAAATTAAAACTAAATCTAAACCAAGTCATGAGCAAATCTAACACCTATCGTCGTAGTGTGAGAATCATGAGAAGCTTGTGGCAATGGTTTAGTAAATGGATCGGCCAAATTGCCTTCCGAGGTTACTCTACTAATAACGACTTCACCACTTTCAACCATCTCTCTAATCAAGTGGTACTTACGAGGTTTATGCCTCGTTCTCTTGTGAGCTCTTGGTTCCTTCGCCAAGGCTACCGCACCCTCATTGTCACAAAAGATCTCAATAGGGTCGGATATGCTAGGAACCACTCCAAGGTCTCGGATGAACTTCCTTATCCACACAGCTTCTTTAGCAGCCTCACTTGCCGCAATGTATTCTGACTCTGTAGTAGAATCAGCCACTGTGTTTTGCTTTGAACTTCTCCAAGTAATAGCCCCACCATTCAATACGAACACAAACCCCCGATTGTGATCGGCTGTCATCCCTATCAGTTTGGAAACTAGCATCAGAGTAACCCTTTACTTTGAGCTCTTCCTCACCACCAAATATCAAGAACATCTCTTTAGTCCTCCTAAGATACTTAAGAATGTTCTTTACCGTAACCCAATGGGCTGGCCCCAGGTTTGCCTGATATCTACTAGTCAAGCTCAAAGCACATGACACATCAGGACGGGTACATAACATGGCGTACATGATCGAGCCCACGGCCGAAGCATATGGTACTCGCTTCATTACTTCTAGTTCCTCTTGAGAACTAGGACATTGAGTTTTACTCAATATCACTCCATGCGACATAGGAAGATTTCCTTTCTTGGAGTCCTCCATCTTGAACCGCTTCAAGACTTTGTGAGTGTATGTACTTTGACTCAACCCCAGAAGTTTTCTAGACCTATCTTTATAGATCTTGATACCCAGAATGTATGCCGCTTCTCCTAAGTCTTTCATTGAAAAGCAATTTCCAAGCCAAATTTTGACACTTTGCAAGGTTGGAACATCTTTAACAATGAGTAGGATATCATCTACATACACTTTGCAAGGTTGGAACACTCAAACCTTTCTTTGCCAAAAGGAATGAAACTCTGGCTGATCTGTTTACCAGATTTCAATGCTTGATTAATGATCTGCTCTTGGTAGGTGTCAAGAAAGATGAGAGTGAGTTGGTACTCAAGTTATTGGATGTGTTACCAGAATAATTCAATGAGATCACCATTGCACTTCATGCTGGAGGAACCTTAGGAAAATATGATCTCAAATCTATCTATAGTTTCCTTCTAAATCATCAACAGATCATGGAACAGAAGAAAGTGGCCCAGCAACAACTAAAAGAATCTATCAATAATGCTGGATCTGCATTAGTTGTAGAAAGAAGAAGAAAGGATCTAAAAAGACTCAAGCTGAGACTGACTCTGAATCTGAATATGAAGAAGTAAGTCCTAACTCAGATTCAGATGATGAAGAGATGGATGCTCTTACTGAACAAATGGCAATGTTAGCAAGGAATTTTAGAAAATTCAGAAGAGGAAGGGGTCAATCTGACAGAAGCAAAGGTGGTAAGTCTACTTTTGATCCTAAGAAAGCTAAGTGCTACAACTGTCAGAAGATAGGACACATAGCTGCTGAGTGCAGAGTTAAGAAGGGAGAATCAGCTTCAGTGGCTGACAAGAATGCCTACAGAGCTGATAAATATAAAAAGAAATATCAAAGACTCAAAGCCAAGCCAAATGAAAACACTAAAGGTCTTCTTGCTGAGACTTGGGATACTGAATCATCTACCTCAGATGATGATGAGCCAAATAGGTGTTTGATGGCCATTGAGGATGAAAAGGAATAAGTTGACTATGAGTTAGAAGATAGTTCCTTTGATGATGATCTAGCAAAAGCGGCTAAGCTGAGTAAGCAAACCAACAACTGGGATCCTGCCTCAATGTATAAGGTAAATAACTTCAGCTTTTACACCGATGAACAAAAATGTTTAATGTTCAATTATTTGTTGAATGATTTCAAAACCTTTCTCAATGTTCAATCTGATTTAAAAACTGAAATATCAAAATTAAAAGATGAACTTAAACACTCTGAAACTCTCATAAATGTTGGTAAAAAGACTCAAAGTGATTATGAGTGTCAGCTTCATATTAACAAACTTCTAAGTGAAGAATTACAATAATCAAAAGAACAACCTGACAATCTAAGAAAGATCTGTGAATCTTGGTGTAAGTCATCAAGGGAAGCAGAAAAATGTATCAACCAGCAGATGCCTAATCAAGTAAAAGCAGTGCTTGGGGGAGATTATAGTGCTGCAGCTGATGAGATCATCAAAGAACAAGTCAGTCTTGAAGACAAAAATGTGAAATCGGATGAAATACTTCCAAAGACATTTTTAAGGAACAAGGATGGAAAACAGGTCAAAACCAATAAGTTTGTGAGACCAATCCAAAGCCCCCAGGTTATTCATACAAACCATCAAGCTGAATGTTCCAGATCCAACAGAAACTGTAAGTCAGTTTTCAAAAGATTGGATTACAATCCTGTTAGAACAACTGTCTTTGACAGAATAACTCCAAATAAGTCAAAGAGAAATAACTCTCTGGTTAGTTTTGAAAGAAGTTATAAAAACAGGAAGTTGTCTGTAAGTCAGACTTCACCAAATAAGGGTAACCATAAAACTGACAAAGGTAAGTCCAAGGTCAGAGAAAATCAAGTAGACAATCTGTCTAGAAGGATTGAAAGGTTATCCACATCCTATGACCCTAAAACTGAATCCAAATTTAATGTTGGAAAACTTAAAGAAATCACCCAAACACCTATATTTAGAAAAAAATGCTATAAGTGTGGTGACAGAGGTCATGAAGCCAAAGATTGTGTAAGTACCAATCTTAGGCCTGAAAAAGTAAAAGATGATCAGTGTAAAACAGACTCAGAATCTGTTTAAGCTGATCAGTCAGCTTCCAATGGATTAGCTAAGTGCTCATCCTCAGAACCCACCAAACAGTGGGTTCCTAAAAGTAACTAATATGTTTAGTTGATCATGTGCAGGACTCCTATAAGTGGTACCTAGACAGTGGATGCTCAAGGCACATGACAGGAAGCAAGGAGATTCTAAGTGAATTCCAAAATAATGAAGGACCCAAGGTGACATGTGGGGATAATTCTCAAGGAAGGACTAAAGGTTATGGAAAGATAACTGCTGGAACAGTTACTTTCAAAAAGGTAGCATACGTTGAAGGCCTTAAACACAATCTGATAAGTATCAGTCAACTATGTGATGAGGATTATGAATTCACCTTCAGAAAGCATGCAGGAACAATTTATGATAAGAAAGGAAAGCCAATACTAATGGCACAAAGAGAGAGAGAGAGAGAGAGATATCTATTTGTTAGATATCAGCTCTGCAGATTCTTCAACTGAAACCTGTTTGTATTCTGACTCAACCCCCAAGTTGAGTTGATTGTGGCACAAAAGACTGTCACACCTAAATTTCAAATATATTAACAAATTGTCTAGCAAAGAATTAGTTTCTGGTCTACCAAAGATCACATTTGCTAAGGACAAACTTTGTTCAGCTTGTGAGATGGGAAAACATCATAAGGGATCTTTCAAGTCCAAGCAGAATTTTTCAATTACAGAACCATTGCATATGTTGCATTTGGACTTATTTGGACCTATAAGCACCCCAAGCCTGAGTGGCAAAAAGTATACCCTAGTGATTGTTGATTTACAAGATTTACTTGGGTAATCTTCTTAAAAGCCAAAAGTGAAGCTGCGTATGAGTTAATTAGCTTCATAAGACAAGAAGAGTTGTAGAAGGGTAAGTCTCTTAAGCAGCTCAGGAGTGATCATGGAACTGAGTTTAGAAACTCAGTTCTGGAAGGATTTTGTGAAGAGAAGGGAATCATCCAGAATTTCTCAACTGTAAGAACTCCACAACAAAATGGAGTTGCTGAAAGGAGGAATAGAACTTTAATTGAAGCTGCCATAACTATGTTATGTGGAGCAAAGCTTAAGCCGAGCTTCTGGGCAGAAGCTGTAAGTACAGCCTGTTATACCCAGAGTAGATCTATAATAGTTAAAAGACATGGTAAAACATCCTATGAGATGTATCATGGCAGAAAACCTAATATTGGATATTTCCATATTTTTGGTTCAACATGCTATGTGCTAAACCAAAGAGATCAGCTCCATAAGTTGGAACCCAAAGCTGATCAAGGCATATTTGTTGGATATTCTTCAATCTCCAAAGCTTACAGAGTCTATAATGTTAAAAGAAAGGTCATTGAAGAGTCAGTACATGTTACGTTTGTTGAGATAAGTATTGATCGATCTAACAAAGCTCAAGCTGACCCAGTTAGTCTGAGTGAGCTTGAAAGAAGCGAAGAAGATCTCACATCAAATCCTTTGTATGTTATGAATGATTCTGATGATGAGGATGGTGGCAAATCTGAAAAGGTAATATCAACTAAAGAAGCCACAAATATTGAAGATGATCACATCAATAATTCTATTGAAAATGATCATCAGCCTGAGAATCTAGGTGAATCATCAGGTACCAGTCAAATTGAAAATCTAAGTGATCTCTCAATCCCTACTCAGACTGAAGAAGTACGTCTTGGTCAGCCTGGGAGACACTGCTCAGATTCAGACCCAGAACCACAGTCTCCTAATATAACTTTCAAAGTATTAAAAGATCATCCACTTGATGACATTATCGGTAACATTGAAAATGGTGTGTTAACTAGATCTAAGGCAAATGCAAACTATGTTGCCTACTCTAGTTTTCTATCTCAAATGGAACCAAAGAAGACTGAAGAAGCTCTAAAAGATGAAGATTGGATTGAGGCTATGCAAGAGGAGCTGACAGAATTTCAAAGAAATAAGGTCTGGACTCTTGTCCCTGCCCCCAAAGGAAAGACAATTATAGGCACTAAGTGGGTCTATAGAAACAAAATGGACAAGGATGGAGTAGTGATCAGAAATAAGGCAAGGCTAGTATCTCAGGGGTATAGACACGAAGAAGGTATCGACTATGATGAAACCTTTGCCCCTGTTGCAAGGATTGAAGCCATAAGATTGTTTCTAGCCTATGCAGCCTTCAAAAATTTTAAAGTGTATCAAATGGATGTTAAAAGTGCTTTTCTAAATGGAGCATTGCAGGAGGAAGTCTATGTGAAACAACCTCCTCGGTTTGTTGATCCTAAAAATCCAGATTATGTCTATAAGTTAGACAAGGCTCTGTATGGACTCAAACAAGCTCCAAGAGCATGGTATGATACACTGTCCACCTATACACTTGGGTCATCCGCACATAACCGGTGTAATCAAGAAGTCAGTCTTCCAAACCGGTTGGGGCTTTATGGTATCTACAGTGGTACGTTCACTGGGGTACAAGGTTTGTGGTCTTGATAATGTAAATGACTTCGAGATGCAGCTCATATACAACATGTATTATGGGAGAAATGTAGATTATGCAGAGTTAATCTTTGAAGTTCTCAGATCACTGTTGGGTTTTGGTGGCATCTAGGAAACACAGCAGAAACAAAACGAGTATAAAACGATTTAGATTTTATGCCACCAATCACACCACCTAATGGACCACACTCTAAAACAATAGCAATGCAACTCAAAACGAAACAAGAGGAAGAAAGTATACCATACATGTAGCTTATCCTTGTAGCCTTTGAAAGACGCGTACACAAAATAGTGCACCTCTATCGGTATCCACACAAGTGTATTCGATTCCCACGTGCTAGCTTTGTTTGGACGCCGCCAAAAGCACCACCTACTTGAGCCTAACACCACTAGAAGATTGATGTGCCAATCTATCTTCCAAATGTGTGTATTGAGAGAGAATATGAACTAATTGTGAAATTACAAGTTCATATATTGCATAACTTAGTGATGATAGTCCATATGGCTAACCATGTCACATTAGACTACTAGAACCTTTTATAGACCACAAAATGAGGCCTAGAAACGTTCATAACAGTCCTAGCATCAATGACCATCATGAGCCATGAATACCCATTAACCTAGTCTTAAAAGACTAGTTTAAGAGGCTGTTACAACATGAGACACGGTCGTGGCTCACAGGGCACGCCCGTGCCAGCCCACGGGCACACCCAAGTCACGCCCGACTTGGGCTCGTGCTTTCGCACTAGGCACAGCCGTACCTCCACGAGGCACGCCCGTGCCGGCCCCAATGGGTACGCCCTCGCCACGCCGGCCTTGGGCCCGTACCTGGCATAGGGCACGCCCGTACCTTCACAAGGCACGGCCGTGCCCGGCCTAACCAAAACCCATTTTGGTATTTTATCTCTCTCTTGTTCAAAGGTGTTGCCGGAATCAATACTTGGCGTGTGACCCAATAGGCCTATGCCTCATCGGCAGTGATACCAACTCGTGTGTGTTAGAAAGCAATCTAAACAAGACCATATCATTATTCAAGAACCAATGCATCTCTAGTAGAAGGACAAACAATATTATCATCCTGATTTACTTGTGATCATGCCCATGAAGTAAACTCAGGTGCGGGTCCTCCAATTACTTGATCACTATCAAGCACAGGCTAGTGTTGCGTAAACATGTACTCAATCCACTATGAATACTTACCAACCACTTGCCTCGATCTTAATTCACTTCTTTCTTCCAATGAAGAACGACCGATCGTGGAGCATTTAGAATAAAAAATTTATTCAAGGAAGTAGTTAAACATGCTAAGATAGAACATAATAAAGACTAACGAAAGTACCCGCTCCGCGCGCATTATCAAATCTCCATTTGATAATCGATACAATCAAAGCACATTATTGCTTTAATGTTCCCAACTCTAAACATATCAAATTCAACTAAACAACCCCAAGCTAAAGCCACTTGTAAACCAAGTGTATGCAAGCCTAGTATGAAAACCCATCACTAGCTCACAACTAAAACTGAGTAAGCGGATTCACAAAGTGACATCCATGCGTACTCTAACAATCACCATATCTTCTCTCGACCAAACACTTATTTAGTGTGCGCCGGCAAGATCATGGTCCTTTGTCCAAACCTTCGTGCTCTCATTGTTCCAAGGAACCAAATGGAGTCACAATGCATAAGACTATGGTTCATATAAGCCATCATACTCTTATTTTATCAAAAGAACCCAATTAGAGTCAATGATGCTTAAAGAACCATTGTAGTCGATAACGCTCCACTTAACAACACAACAATAACAATTCACCAAGAGTAATATATTACTCAAATATCCTTGTTACCACCGAACATCAACTTAAAGAACAATGTACCAAGAGTTCTTCCAAGTATGTCAAAATTGAGAGAAAAGAAACCATGTGATAAACCAAGTTTCTAATTAAATTAACACACTAGTTCATCATGTTTCAATATCACTCTCTTAGTTTTGTCACTCCGAAAAGTTCATGTTCGTATCTTCCAATTATTTTTATGAAGCAATAATTTCTCAACTCCGGTTTTATGAACCGCCAAGTTAGGATATTATCTTCAACAAGAAGTATATTATGGATACACAATTTAAGGAACACAAGAGCTCCCACTAGCTCTGGCATACATCCAAGTTTAATCTTCCCTTTTCGAAAACTCAAACCTATGATTTTCTCATTAAAGTGAAGATTACAACCTTGCGATATTTATCCAAGACTATGAGGATACTTTCAACGTACAAGACTTTCGGAAAGTGTTAAAACACCCTTCCTCAAAAATCCCATGAAGGAATACGATCTTTACATTGTAGTGATAAACA
The DNA here is from genome assembly GCA_038502395.1 of Dittrichia graveolens. Lineage (NCBI taxonomy): Eukaryota > Viridiplantae > Streptophyta > Magnoliopsida > Asterales > Asteraceae > Dittrichia > Dittrichia graveolens. The sequence goes on from JARJIL010000009.1 coordinate 32,368,939, forward strand.
CATGTATCCGAGTAATCTTCAGCATAACCACTAGGACAATTTCCTTATGAAACCATCTTCATGGTCAATCATAACGGAAAATTTACCATTAGTTGGTATTTGAAGTTCAAGTCCATGAATAGACTTCTTGGGCTTGTAGACTTTACGAGGATACTAATAATCTACAAGACTCTCGGAGAGTATTAACACACTTCCTCAAAATTCCTATAAAGGAATAGAGTCTTTTCATTTCACTATCATACCTTCACAATCAAGAAAAGGTAGTGATACACCATAAGTCATCCAAGTAGACTTCAACATAACCACCAGGAAAAATTTTCTTTTATGATACCGTCCTCATGGTCAATCATATTAGAATTTTTACCACCGGTCAGCATTTGAAGTTGTCTACATCTCAATCCATGCATACCCTTAGATTTACATCAAGTCATGGGATCAACCAAGTCCAATACTTGAATATCCTACATGGATTGTATCCCATTCTCATTACCTCTCTCCTCCTAGTAGACACTAGGCCCACTACGACTTCCAATAGTAGATGAATTCAACTAATCCATCATCTAGTTATCTTCCTCTAGATATAAAACATATATCTATCCGGCCTTACGACAACTCCTATCAGAAATAGGAAGAGTAACGAATTATGCCAGGTACTCCAACATTACCATGCTGAGTTCCAATCATTACAGATTGTATGCTAGCGCCAACATCAGGTTTTACTCCCACTGGCTCCCATAGATATTAGACTTTCACTTGCTATTGAGCGACAAAACTTGTCCTCAAATGTTCGTGAAACAAATATCTCATGCCTAATGGAGTAGCATCTTTAGTCCTGGATTCTACCACCTCACGTCCACACGTAGGCTGGATAATCTAGGTTTAGAGATAGACAAGCAAAGACACTCTTTCTAGTCTTTACTCCTAAGATGCGTACTTAACCATCTTTGTTGATTTTATATATGGAACACTGCCCGCCATACTTAAGCATCCTAACACATTGGGTATGAATCTGCGATCATCAAGACCCGAACATATCCAAGAATATTCGGTTTCTCCTCTATACGACCCATATGCCAATGTGTCCTAGGAGAAATAATTTAGGAAACAAATCCCACAATTCTTATGATGATCACAAAATCCATATATTAAGATATTCAACATCTTTACAAGATTTAAGTAACTTAACCTTTTGTCAACAAACCTCGTTAAGGTAATCCATGAACACCTCAAAGGTTTCAAATATACCTATCCATACTACCACCACGGGTAAAGGTAACGAAGTGCAAGTAGTTATCCCCATGGATTTGCTTGAACGAATTAAACACACAAGTGTGAACTAATTAACAAACTCTCAATCCTCTTACATACGCCGATGAAAGATGTACAATCATTTAGCCTAATAAACAATTCTCGCACTCAACATTTGATCAATTATCAAATGCATTCAAGATTCCAAACCACACGGAACTTGGTGAAGCAATACTTGTTTACATAGCTAAATAATCTTGTCACTTGGATAACTAATCCAAACTAATTTTGGATTTAAACACATTATTCATGATTACTTTATTACTCTTAAGCAAAAAGCTTATAAATGCCATGACATGGATAAACTTTGAAATAAACCACTAATATATAGATATCAAATAGAAAGTAATATCCATCGTCAACCAACGCATAATAGACTTAATATTTCTCTCACCATGTAGGGCAGACAAAATATTAATCTAATAAAGTAATAAAATAGCTAGATGAAATGGTGAGATCAAAACTCCCAATCCTCTCAATCGAGACAATGTCCAAGTTTCCCAATCTTGAGCTCTAGCTTTCCATGCCTTATCAGCTACTTCTTCCGTTTAACACCTACACTTTGTAACAAAACAATTTTGCAACAAACGTGAGTGTTATAGCCAACATTTCAACAAATCTAGCTATGAAGTAGAAAATCCATTGAGCTAATCATGAATGTACCTGATGACGAGGAGCTATTTCCTTGCCTCATAGGAAGCTTTAACTCCTCCGAACACTCAGGACAAGCGTGGCGGCGCCAATCTCCATGACGAGGAGCTATTTCCTTGCCTCATAGGAGTCGTATTCTTTTTCTCGGTTTTACGTTCCTCAAATAACCGGGTGGGAACGAACTTGCGTTTGGCCATGTTAGACTCGAAAGTCTTAAGCATGCCATGCAACTCGTCTAAGGATTCTACCATTTTGTCCTTTTGATAGTTTTTGATAAACTCATCATAAGACGTGGGCAGGGATTGGAGAATCATATTCACCGCTAGCTCCCTCCCAATGGGAAATCCTAGTATTTCCATTTGGTTAATGTATGCCGTCATACGAACCACATGAACACTAACCTTCCCACCTTCCTGCATCCGGCAACCGACAAGGGCCTTAACACACATAAAGTGTTCCTCTCTAATCTGATGTTGGAACAAGTCCTTCAACCGATTAATCATGTCATACGCACTCATATGCCCGAGTTGCTTTCGCAGCTTGCAGCTTATAGTCGATAACATGAAAGAAGAAACATCATTTGCGTCCTCGATACGCTTTTCAAAGGCGTATCTAGTGGCCCAACTTGTGTTGGTAGCAGGTGGTTTCGGAAAAGGTTCCTCGAGGATGTGCAACTTAGATTCATGGCGAAGGACAATTTGCAATTGCCTATACCAATCCACAAAGTTCACACCTACGAGTTTCTCTTTTTCTAGGAACGAACGGCGAGATAAATTCGGTGTTGCGTTGTTAACGTTTGTCATCTACAATTTTAGAGTACACGTTTTAGTGAATTTCGATATAATCCTTGTATAAATAATTACCCAAATAGTTTTCAAAACCAATTATTTAAACAAGGCTAGAAACCATATTTCACTTTACCTTATGACTGGTTTACCGCGGATCACAAAGCAAAGCTATTTAGGCCGGTAACCGTTTTACCGATTGCAAACACTTTGCAACTTCTAGATCCTTGCGGGATCCATTGACAATCAAAATGTCTTTTGGCATTTTTGATCCCTTCTCGCACCAATTCTAACTTGATCTCCTTAAATGACTCGGCTAGAGCTCAACGCCGCCTAAGTGTCACAAAAAGAATTGTAAACCGCCCGTCAAGACACACGGTGGAACTCTCGCCAATAATTGGCTCGTGCTAAGCTCGACAACCAATATTGCGAGTTACCACACTCACCTTCCACACAGTTCCACTCGGCATGACTCGTGCTAAAGCTTGACAATCATCCAAGTTTCACTAGATTCGGGTGGTGTCGTCTTACGGATGGCGCGTGATTTAAATTTTAAAAACAGGATTTCGTTTTTCCGGTTAAAACAATTTTAACCCATTTTGCGAATTAACAAATCAAGTGATAAATACAATTTTTATCCACTTATAATATAATACAAATTTATATTATCTTGTTAATCATATATGCGCGGAAAGAAATATAAACCACTTTTATAAATCTTTGTGTTTTATATATTTTGGATAAATTATCTAGCATGCGATATCCTACACATCCATGCAAAATAATAAAATATATAAAACAATCACGCATACACAATAGTTCGGTAACATGCCCAAATCCTATGCGTTTTCCACGCGAGCCACACGGGGAAAACAAGGTCAACTAAGGAATCCAAGATACAAAGTACCCAGTCGGGTGTGCTCCCACTGAAGCCGGCATCTCCAAAAAGCAATCCGGACTCCTCGTTGCCGAGACATCAACGCCATGATTCCCGCTGGTTTATTACATACAAAATCAACTTCTATACTATTTTACAAATACATAGAAGAAGAAATGACATGCAAGCCACAATCCTATGCTACTAATACAAGTACAAAGGAATAAATAAACGGCATGCAAGCCGCACCAAATAATAATAATAAAAGTTACAACAATACGGCCCGCAGGCCACCAAAACCAAATAACCAAACACCACAACACATAGGTCTAAAGGGCATCTAGTTACCGAAGTACATCCAAACACAACCAAAGCAAAACCATGGTTTGCCACAAAACCATGTGAAACATATTTTGATTAAGATTGCCAACAAAACACCCAAGGCACAAAAGGCAATCCTTGTACATATGCATTAGTAATTTTAATACACTTTTAAAATTACATATTCATATATACACCTTTAAATATATATATATATATATATATATATATGTACTTCATGCTAAGCCATACAAAATATATAAATTCAAGGAATCAAAATATAGTGGGGAATGACCATATCCAAGACTGGTCCAACACAATCAAAAACCGGATTTGAAGAACACCAAATATCACAGTTTCAAAAATCCAGATTCCGGCCAAAACACGACGGGGCATGGGCGTACCCTATGAAGGGTACGGGCATGCCCTCCGTGTGCCAGTACACTGATTTAAACATTTTTAATCTGGTTAAAAGCAATCTGCCAGCACTGCCCGTACCCCACCGGTACGGCCGTGCCCCGGCCACCGGCACGCCCCGTACCCCATAAGGTACGGCCGTGCCCGGTCACCGGAAAACTCATTTTTGATAAAAAATTCCGGTTTTCAAACCAAGAGTGCAAAGCCATGTTAGAGATGGCTCTGATACCACTATTGGGTTTTGGTGGCATCTAGGAAACGTAGCGGAAACAAAACGAGTATAAAACGATTTAAGTTTTATGCCACCAATCACACCACCCAATGGACCACACTCTAAAAAAATAGCAATGCAACTCAAAAAGAAACAAGAGGAAGAAAGTATACGATGCATGTAGCTTCTCCTTGTAGCCTTTGAAAGATGCATACACAAAATAGTGCACCTCTATCGGTATCCACACCAAGTGTATTCGATTCCCACGTGCTAGCTTTGTTTGGACGCTGCCAAAAGCACCACCTACTTGAGCCTAACACCACTAGAAGATTGATGTGCCAGTCTATCTTCCAAATGTGTGTATTGAGAGAGAATATGAACTAATTGTGAAATTACAAGTTCATATATTGCATAACTTTGTGATGATAGTCCATATGGCTAACCATGTCACATTAGACTACTAGAACCTTTTATAGATCACAAAATGAGGCCTAGAAACGTTCATAACAGTCCTAGAATCAATGACCATCATGAGCCATGAATACCCATTAACCTAGTCTTAAAAGACTAGTTTAAGAGGCTGTTACAGCATGAGACACGGCCGTGCCTCACAGGGCACGCCCGTGCCAGCCCATGGGCACACCCAAGTCACGCCCGACTTGGGCTCGTGCTTTCGCACTAGGCACGGCCGTACCTCCACAAGGCACGCCTGTGCCAGCCCTAATGGGTACGCCCTCGCCGCGCCGGCCTTGGGTCCGTACCTGGCATAGGGCACGCCCGTACCTTCACAAGGCACGGCCGTGCCCGGCCTAACCAAAACCCATTTTGGTGTTTTCTCTCTCTCTTGTTCAAAGGTGTTTCCGGAATCAATAGTTGGCATGTGACCCAATAGGCCTATGCCTCATCGGCAGTGATACCAACTCGTGTGTGTAAGTGGGCATATTCCAACAATCACAAGTCACCAAAGCGGTGAGAGATGTCAATGTGCCTTTCATCCGCTTTCTATCAATGGTGTTCGAAGACAGGCTTGGAGTCCTATATACAAGCAGATATGAAACCACTCCAACCCCTGCCCTCAGCCCCAGAATGTTCAAGGATGACATCTTCCCGGGGCATCCGACAATGAGTGCTCAGATGAGGGTGTATGCCCAGCTTTCGACCCCAGAGTCGAGTAAAGCTGAGGAAGTTACAAATGATGAGGAGAAAACAGATAGCATCAATGCTTCTGAAGCTGAGTCCTCCACATCCAGCTCTGAGCAAGAGAGTATGTTCCCTAGCTCAGAGTCCCCGCTAATTGGTGCAGGTATAACTTCGCTTCCCTCCTCTCCTTCTTTCTCTCATATTTCTCCATCACCTAAACAAGGAGATGAGACTGAGTCAAGCCCAACTCGGTCTAACCCCTCTCCTCCACCATAAACTTCTCCTTCTATCTTACACTCTAAAGCCCACCTTCGTCAGCCCACTGCTACAAAGGTTATATCTCACACCTATACCAGAAAAACTGCCACAGGTGGTCCTTCACCTCAAAAGGACCTTGGAGCTGATGTCACCTTGACACCTCTACCGGCAGGAGCTGAGTGGGAGACACCTTCTCTTAAGGTGCCAACCTCGAAGCTCAGTTCAACTAGTCAGCCTAAGCCGGGTATGGTGTCTACTCAGCCCATACCTATCCTAGCAATGAGAGAACCCACTACTGTGCCTTCACAGACCCATGAAGGTTACATTGAACAATTGATCTCTCCCCAGGATCAACTAACCCCCTCCTCACCACTCAGACTAGCCCAACCTATCACCCATACACACAACATTAGTCCTTCTACTTCATTTCTCTTCTCACACCCTATTGCACGACCTGTCAATGAATCTTTCATACACCAGGAAGGTTTACAGGGTCCCAAGTCTGGCCCCCTTGATTCCTTAGGTCAGCACCAACCTATGGATATAAGGCCCACATTCTCACCTATTGAGGAACACTCAACAGCCACTCCTATAGTGAAACTACATTCCTCCACTGGACATGAGGACTTTGATTTTACAAAGAGACCGGTGGAGCCCATTGTTGCTGAACACACTGATGTTAACTCCATCATGGTGTATCTACAAGCTCAATTTGAGCTTTTGCACAAGAAGAGGAAGAGTGATAAAGCCAAGTTGATGCGCAAGCTGACTGATCTATCAAACTCTATAGCCAACTTGGAGAACATTGTGCTCAAACTAAGACCCTCCCCTATTGATGATGACTAAAAAGGGGAGGAAGAATCAAAAAAGATGATGATACAGTTGAGGGGGAGAATACTAAGGAATTGCAAATAGAAGAAGAAACTCATGATCAGTTCATGAGTACCGTAGATCAACCCTCTCAACAACATTTAACTCAACCAGACATTCCACTTGCTGTGATCCCTCAAGCTGAACCCTTTCAAGCTGAGCTACCAAAGTTTGTTGAAGCTGAGTCTATTCCAACTTCACAAATGGATAAAGGGAAAAGGAAGGTGTTTGAGACGGTAAAGAGAAAGAAAAGAACAAGTACTAAGTCTCAAGCCAAGAGAAGGAAAGTCATCATTTCAGAGCCTGAGCAACAAGGTCAGTCCCAAGTTGCTGAAGCTGACTCTGAATCTAGTAATGAAGTTGATGCAGCACAGAAGGCCAGTAATATGCTAGCTGAACAAATGTTACAAGAAATGGCCAAAGAACTGGATATGTCATTAGAAGAGTTGAAAGAACAGTAGAGGCAAGTTGAACTACAAAGAGAACAGGCCAAAGCTGATGCTGCACTAGCTGAAGCTGAGGCTGACTATTTTGGACCTAGAGCTGAGCCAATTACATACACTGACGATGATCTCAGATACTGCTACAAGAGAAAATATTTTGGTCATAAGATTAAAACTCCAACTTTGAGTAGAAAAGGTGAGTTGGTGCTACTCAACTTTGTATTAGAAAACAAAGCTGAAGTAGGATTGTATCTGAGAAGATTATACAAGTTGGGATTCTCCGAGTTAAAAATAGTGGCCTCAATTATGCGAAAGATGAATAAAAGTCAGATCAAACAAGAGGTCATTGATGAGCTGAAGAGAATATTTATTAAAATTGATCAGCTTGGAGAAGTTCCCACAGCTGAGTTCGATGTCTTCTTCAACAGAAACAAAGCTGCAAGAGAAAGAGCAGCAAGCCAAAGAAAAGACAGAACTCTCAGCTTACAAGTTCCCAAGGGTGTTGAATTCAAGGAGAATACATATATTTATCAACCCCTAGCACGCTTCATGTACTTGGATGTCGAAGGAAATAAATGTTTGTTGGAGGAAGCCAGTATGCACTTGGCTAGCTTGGAGCAAATTCTGTATCTGAGGATTCTATGTAATGACTCAGTTCAGAACTCACCATTCAGATATCAGCTTAACAGGGCTATCAGGTCCAGAAGGGATGAGATGAAAGAATATCAAGATGGTGAAGAAACTCTTATCAGTGCTATCAAAGAAGCAGCCATCTGGGAGCTTAAGTGTTATGATATGTGGTTAGAAGTTGGAGATCCTGTTGATTAAATAGATTAGTTCTATAAATTTTTGTAGGCACTAATTGTGCATAAGCGGATCAAAATGATCAAACTAAAATGTAAATGATATGTTCATTAATGAAAATTCAAGTTTGATATGTTCAACGGTTTGATGTGTTCAAATAAACAGCTTAGTAAGTTTAAGCTGACTATTGATATGTTCAAGTATAAACTGATAAGTTCAGTGTTAAAAGTTTTGTAAGCTCAGAACTTAAATAAATTCTGATAAGTTCAGTGTCTAAGTAAATGTATGTTCAAATACTTAGAATACAAGTCTTAGAGTAGATTTGTAACCTAAAGTCTTGTAAGTTCAAGAAATGATGAAAAGGTATAGATCAGTTCAATACTTATTTCAAGAACTAACTTTGGTCAGTTCCAGAGTTGTTCAACATAATTCTTTAACCTATACTTACTTTGATTCAATATTTTGTCATCATAAAATAGGGGAGATTGTTTGTCCTATGTTCAGAAAAGTTAGATTTGATGAGACAAACCATAGATATGTATAGATGATAGGTTAAATATTAGGAATTATGTAAGTCTGTTGTAGAGTGACTAGTCAGCTTAGGCTGAGTAGTCAGCGTACAAACAGATATACAATTTTCTATGTAAGTACTAGATAACTTAGTGACTTCTAAGCTGAGATAGGTTTCAAGAGTGAAGACTTGAAGAATTGAAGACTTGAAGATTCAAGAACCAAGGATTCATGAACTCAGCTTGACAATGTCAAGCTGAGTAAGTCAGATCAGCGTCAGAAGTCAGTTTAAAGAATTTAAGTAAGTTTTAAATTCTGCTATAAACTCTCAATATCTACGGTATTTAAATTAGAGTATCTAAACCTAATTTAAACTATCTATTAGTTGGATAGAAATCTCAAACGGAATTAGTTAGATATGTTCTAATTAAGGAGTTTGTTACGGTTTTAAAGAAAAGATAAGTTTTATCTTTAAAATGCGATTTAGTCGTAGATACATCAAGTATAAGTATAAACCTTTTATGGGTTTACACGGGGGGATGTGATACACAGAGCAAGAACAACATAAGTTGCGAAGCCTGTGTTCATACTTGATACGCGTGTGTTGGGATAACTTTGTGAGTTCAAAGTTAAAGAGAGTTTTCCAGAATTCTTGTTAATCAGTTTTAACAAGAAGTTCGATCATCAATTACTTTTTGATCCAAGAGTGTTAAGAGAGAAGTTGAGTTTATAATCAGTGTAATATCAAATCATACTGTTGATTTGATTAGAAAGTAAAAATTGTAATCAGTTCATTTGATTAGTCAATGTACATTTGATTATATTTGATTGGTTGTTTAAGGTGTATTCAACCCCCCCTTCTACACTGTATCGGTTGCTTGTTTACCCTCTTTGGTACCAACATTTCACAATTGACACCTCCTAGGACACCACAATTAAATGGTGTCGCGATGAGGAGGAACCGGACATTGTTAGATATGGTTCGGTGTATGATGAGTTGTACGGATGTACCCATTAGCTTTTGGGGCTATGCATTGGAAACGGCCGTTAGAATCCTTAACCTCATACCAACTAAGAAGGTCAAGAGGACACCCTTTGAGATGTGGCATGGAAAGGTTCCATCGCTTTCATATCTAAAGGTTTGGGGTTCTCCTGCCTACGTGAGACGTGAGGTGGAGGACAAATTGGAACCCCGAGCCGAGAGGTGTTTGTTCATTGGATATCCTGCCGGGTCTATGGGATATTTGTTTTACAAACCTTCCGAGCCGAGTAGGCATACTGGTGCGCCGGAACCGATCTCAGACAAGTCAATTGTATACAAATTTGACTTCCTATTGCCACCCAAAATCTCTGCTCCATCTTCTGTTCTTAAAGAACATGAGCTCTTCTTAAAGACAACCTCCATTCCTTTATCGCAGAACTGTCCTATGCTAAACAGATTATGCCCTAAGCCTTCAACATAGGACACTTTTTCAATCTTTAGATTGCCAGTCTCTATCACTCCATGGCCGAGAATCGGAGAAACTTGGTCGTTCCCGAACTTAACATTTCCCGTGTACTTGCTCACAAAATGTTTGAGAAGACCTTTGTTACCCGTCATATGCTTCGTGCAGCCAGAATCCATGTACGAGAGATGATCCTTCTGCATATGGAAAAGAAACTTGTTGGATCTTTTCTGTTAGAGACTTCAGATGTTGTATCAAGATTTGGTCTTTTCACTATCCATTTCTCAGTTGGAATTGCTCTTTTGTTGAGTGACAGAGTTGTTTTATCATTCTTTTGTTTTTTTACAGGAGTAAACAACTTTGCTTTTTCCACATACATCGTTTTCGCATAGGATTTGTTTGACACAGATGTATTCATCATTCTCCTCTGATTTTTCTGTGATTTTGGTGTCATTGATGAATAAGAGTCAACTTTCATTGAGAACCGTTTGGTTGGTGTGAATTTGTTTTGACACATCTGTTTTAATGAAGTTGTTGGAAGTTTTTGAGTTACGGTCATGATTTTGAGATGTTCCTTCCATTGTCCTGGTCGGACAGGTATCTTCTGCTTAGCATTCCTTTTCAAAAATCCCATTCGTTGATATTTGTGAATCCATTGATTAATTATGAATCCATTTTTATTGACAAACCAGAATAGAATTTTATCTTCGTTACGATTTTTCAAGTTTTTCTTTGAACGCAATCCTTTCTTCATGCAAGCTTGATGATAATCACAATTGAATTCACATTTACCTTCAGGACATCCCTCTCCAGTACAAAACATGTTATTCTCAGAAATTTGAGTTTTTGAAATTTCATTTTTGACTTTCCAAACAAACAAAAAGGTTTCACTTTGTCTGTTGACACAGATTTTACAGTTTTTATTACAATACGACTTGTGAATATTTCAAAAAGGTTTCACTTTGTCTATTGACACAGATTTCACAATCTTCACTTCTTGGTCTTTCAATTTGTCTTTTTCAGTCCACCTCATCTAAGCCGTTGTTGCTCTACCAATCTTCACATCAGATTTGATTGTATTCTTCACATTCTTGCTTGACCTTCCTTTTCCTGTTTGTTGATCTAATTTTAATTTGGAAATGGAATTTTTGTCAGTGACATGAAGTGGTTTAATATTCTTTGAAACTTGTGGATATGATGATTTTTTTATTTTAACATTCAGCATTTTAGGAACTTGTTTTATTCCTGATGATGATCCTTTCTCACGAATGTTGTTGGGATCACAAAATTGATTACATTTGTGTGACATGAAATCCCTATATGCTTTTGGACATTGAGGATATACAATATCAAGATATCGGTCCAACTAAGTTAACAACCTTTCAATTTTCTTTTCTTACATCCTTCTTTCAATTACATTTGAGACAAATTGCGGTATCAAAAATTGTGCAAAATCATAATTATTTACTTCTTCTTCATTCATTTAAATCTTAATCTTTGTTGCATTGGAAGTTAATTTTTTGTTTAGATTAAAGATTGTTTCTTTTAGAATAAGATTTTCAACTTCAAATTGTATTTTCTGATCTATGCACGCCAACTCAAACAGTTCCTGCCTCCTTTGCAATTCCATGTGTGGAATGTAAATTCTTGTAGTTGGCTTTTCTTCTTCAACAACTTTCTTTACTTCAGGCGGCTGAGGAATGAAGCACTCTTCAGAAGAACAACCACCACTTTTCTCAGTATCTGCATATGATGCATTCAGTTCATCATAATTGTGTGAGTTTTGCATTTTTGTTGTGGTTTTTCTTTTCAGTTCTTCTTCCTGTTTTATATCCTTTTCTCCCACAAACACCATTTTGGATGTCCATCCCTGATTCATTCTCTCTAGTTGGTACAGTTGTGTGCAATTTATCTTTCAGAAAAAAGTTGTTTTCGTCATAACCTAAACCTTTATATCTTTTCTTAACATCAGGTTGAAGGTTTTTGAAGATTATATGATGAGTTGTGACTTGTTTCTTCACTATTTCCTCAAGGTTTTGTACCTTAACATCCGAATTCTTTTTCTCTTTCATTATTAAATTAAGATTAATCTGTGTAGACAATTTTGCTGCATTCAAATCATGCACTTTTAGTTATGTTTCTTTTTGCAACTTGATGAGTTCATTTTCTTTGTCTTTTATTTCTTGTTGAAGTTGTACTATTTTTTAAGTTTGATTTGATTGTTCAACTTCAGTTTTAGATGCTTGTTCCATTTTGAGATTTAAGTTCTTTTGTTGAAGCTTTTGATTCTTGGATGTTAAGAGCTCCACCTGTTGCATGAGAGTTAGTATATAATCAGTACGAAAATCAGAATCATCAGTCATTACCTTTTCTCCAATATCTTGTTGATCTGCAACAGTAGGGTTTGTGCCATCAGTAGCAACCTTAGCTTCTATCTCTTCTTCTTCTTCTTCTTCTTCATATTCACTTTCAATATCCGATTCATCAAATCTAGCCATGAATCCATAATCACCTCCCACAATTTCATCTTCACTTTCACCATCAGTTTCCTCGAACTCAAATTCTACTACCTCAGCCATCAAGACAAACTGGGCATGGACATTAGGTTCTTCATCACTGTTGTCAATGTCAGAAAGAAATTGATCCTTTTCAGCAAGTAATGCCTTCCCATTGTTTCTCTACTTAATCAGGTTGAGTTTAGCCTTGTAGTGCTCTGAATCTTAGACCTTGGGCTTTTTGCAGCCTTTAATGAAAGGCCCAGTGCCACCACAGTTGTAGCACTTTCGTTCCTGGACAGTTTCTACCTTCCGTTCATATCTCCTTTCTAGTCTTTGACCATCCTTCTTCTGGAATTGGTCTTCCCTTCGTCTCGATCCAGATGTGAACCTTTGTCTGTTGTTTGTCTTGTTTTTAAGAAACTTGTTCTGCATCATGTTTGTGAGATAGGCCATAGCCTCCATGATTTTGTCATTATCAACTTGAGTTTCTTCTTCTGAATCTAAACTTTCAGTCTCTTGAATTTGTTTCAGTGTGACTGATTTTGAAGAACCCTTGATCCTCTTATCATTCACCACGAAAGCCAGTGGATCTACATTTTCCTTGAATATAATATGATGGGTGACTTTATTGAGGTTTATCGGGTTCATCTGTTTGTAGATGGCCAGTTGTGACTTTCATTCTGGCCCAAGAGAGTTAAGAAACCTTGACATTTTTGTTAGATTAGAATAATCATCCAGCTTCTTGTTTCTCAAATCATTCAGCAGTTACAGTATCTACTGTAGGTTTCAATCAATGCTTCACCCTCTCTGGATTTGAAATGGTCAAAAGAGTTTACCAAAGTTGTCTCTTTAATAAAGACTCCTGATTCAGTGCCATCCATCTGGCTTTTTATCTTATCCCATATTTCTTTAGCTGTGTTCAGCCCATTAACCTTAATACAGAATGCTGACGAAAGACCATGTTTCAAGTAATATTTTGCTTTTCGATCTGCAGTGGCTTTGTGCTTTTCTTCAGCTGTATATTCTGATGGAAGCTTTTCCCTATGAATTTCATCTAATGATGGATTATGGTGAGGGTTAGCTTCTTGATCAATTCTGGATATTCCATTTCCGTCAAGTATACTTTTTTTCATCTCTTCACCATACTACTCGTTGTTATCAATGAAGTCCATGAAACGTCCCTTCTAGACATGATACTCACCTCTATACAAGACAGGTGATTTAGTGTCAGAACCAAAAGAAAGAGTTTCACTGTATGTACTCATTCTTGCTTCAGGATCTTTTCTTTGTAAGATATTGATTGATGAATCCGATACTCAAATATGCAAATCTGAGAATTCAAAATCCGAGAATTCAAATCCGTTGACTTGAAATCAGAGAAAATTGGAAATCCGATTGCTTGACAATCCTACAACTTGGAAATCCGATTGAAAATCCGAGAAATACCAAAATCCGATAATTTGGAAATCCGAAGTGTAAATCCGAGAATTTCCAAGTTCTGATACTTGGAAATCCGTTTGACGTGAATCCGTGATCTTTCAAATTCCAATTCTTTGGAAATCCGATTGTATAAATCCGAGAACTTCAAAATTCCGATGTTTGGAAATCCGATTAATGTAAAAATCCGAGATCTTTCAAATTCCGAAAATCTTGGAAATCCTTGTAATCAAATCCGAAAACTTCCAAATTCCGATGAATTGGAAATCCGATGTGTAAATCCGTGACCTCCCAAATTCCGATGAATTGGAAATCAGATAATAAAATCTGGAACATAAATCCGATAATTTCCAATTCCAATCAAATCCGATATTACTCAAATAATCCAATCCGATAGTAGCCCAATCTAATCAAATCAACTCCAAATCCGATTGCCAAAATCCGACACTTAGAAAAATGTCGGAATCCAATAGAAACCTTCGGATTTGAGAAATCCGACTGTTCTTGAGTCTAAATCCGCAAGTTCCTTCACAATACAATCCACCAACATCCTAAATTCAAATTTCTACGAATTTTGATCAAATTTGAGAATTTCTTCTTCCACAAGGTTCGTATACTAGCGAATTACAGTTTAGTATCAACTTTACACCAAAAATCAGATAATAGAATACATTTTCGATCAAAATTGTTTCAAACTTGAAAAATACAAAAATTTTAATTCAGGACAAACTGTTGTAATACACGATCGCAGACTTACACAAACTTAATCTAATGATGATTGCGAGTAAAATCAACTACTAATCTTCCATTTTCAGTCTCGAATTGATTGAAATCAGAATATACCAAAAAGTCGACCAATACCTCTTAAAATCCGATGATTTGCTTCAAATATTGTTGTTTTCAATTGAATTCTTCAATCATGAACCTTATCTTATCAAAGATTAGGCTCTGAGACCAATTGTAAAGCAATATATGAGCACAAGATAGAATCAAGATGAGAGCAATTAGTAACAAGACCTTTAAGTGTGTGTAGTATATTTGAATAAATGCCAAAGGTTACAAGAAGAAAGGCTAATGTCAATATTTATACATATCCGTAATAGTGACATATTAAGTACAAAATTAACTATTAAAGCACTAAAATATACCTAGACTACAAACATAAAATATATTTCTAACGTATACCCCAAGAGCAGCACCACAGGTCTTCGACAACACCACACAACAAAAGGCTAAAATGCCTGTGGTGACTGTAGAAGAGGATTTGAGCTTCTCTGATCTATTTACCGGAGCCTTCTCAGGATGAAACTGCATTTATCTATGACTACAAACCCGGTCCTTTTGACAGTGCAAGTGCTAGTCTAGACTTTGATCCTAACTTGGATTTCTATGATGAATATGAAAGCGAAGAGGAAAAGGAAGAGGAATAGATAGAATTAGAAAAGAGAGAGGTAAGACAACAAAAAATGAGTGTTGAGGGACCCCCAAGCCCAAAAAGCCAGGAAGCCACATCTGTCATCGGTGTTGACAGTGTCAGCTCTGGTGTTGAAACAGTCACTGTCATCCCAACAGTGCACATTCACCCCACCAGCCACTCAAGTGTCTCTCAACAGACGCTTGTTTCATTTCACAGAGAATTTGCTAATGCTCTACCGGCCTCTCATTTGGAGATGGCTGGTGTTGAAACTAGAGGTCAGCGTCTCCCGACCTCAACCGTCTCTTCCATGCACATTGATATACCGTAGATATCTGCATTACTTCCGAGACACCAATCCACCCTTGCACAGATAACGACGTTGTTTAACAGACAATAGTCCAGAACGCCTGTAGGTGGCACTACTGAAAGTGCCATTCGAGGATCACGTGGAATTGTCGACGGAGTGTACACCACTGCAGCTCCGTACGCGAGTAGCTCTGCCTCTGTGGCAGAGTCTTCAACGAGTACTCTTAGTGAGTCTCGGTTTGTCACCAAAGAGGAATTGCAGGATGCCCTAAACCCAATCACCGAGAGCATAGCAAACATCAAACAAACTCTTGCTTCGTTAAAATCCAGAGTTGATGATGGCTCGGGCTTATCTATAGATACATTGAAATCCCTGTTGTATGCACGCTTGTTGGAAAAAGCCCCGGACCGTGAATAGAATCTAGATCTCCTTCAAACCCTTCAGAATGAACAAACCTACAAGGGTAGCAATCTAAATAAATTTAAAGAAACAATGATCAACTCGATGGAGGATCTGGGTAATTTGGACGTTCAAAATCTAGATTCGGTGGAAAACAGGATGACAACTCTTGAATCTACATACAAATCCCAAGTTGCCGGGTCAAAGCGCTGGCGTGATGACGATGATCCCGATCATGATCGTCACAAGGGGGAGAAAAGACCGCGCGTTTTGACCTTTACTCCTTTGATAGAAAGATTAGCAGCCACAATGGGGATGGGGGCAGAATCTCAACAACAAACCCAACAATCGCAACAACAACAACAGCCACAACCACAACAACAACAACAAGCTCAAGCTTAAACTGAACCCGAACCTGACATCCCAATATTTGAATTCGAAACTGATACTGCAAACATGGGTAAGAGGGATTAGTCGGATGAACTATTAAAACAAATTGAGGAGTTCTCATTTGGAAGATTGCGTGAAAGAACTGAGGAAGTCCAGATAGTGGACAGGTTTGAGGATATGTTGGTGCCTACTATTCAAAAGCCAACTCCTTCAAGGGTTGCAAAGCCTGTGAGGGAGTTGGTCACCAAAAAGCAGATGGAGGAAACCATTAGAAAGCTAGATCTTACAAGGGTTCTCCAGGGCATATTTGAGGAGGTTCATCAACTATTCCCTCCTGAATCAAAGAAATTCTAGGTGTCAGCTGCCGACATCCTGAGGAAGAATCTAGAAGCTGAGAGGCACAACAACTCAAACAATCATCAACTGAATGGCCTATCCCTCCGAATATCCAACCAGCTCGTCCAATTCCAACATCGTCAGACCCAGGCCTTGATCGACACAACATGTTCACAAGGGAAGCAATGAAAAACCGTGTATGGGGGTAAATATGGTGTGAATGCTACTTACCTCGAGGATCGGATCCCTACTATCTATGCTTCTCAAATCAGAGACAAGACTCCTCCTAAACTGAGAGGTCTTGATGATGCTCAAAGGAGACGATACACTTATATCTTCAATGAATACAAAACACCGAGGGAGGAGATTGTGTTAGAGTACCCCATCAGCAAAGTACTTCGCATTTGCATGCAAAAATCTCTAAGGTACAGGTTTGATGTTTATGATGTTCAAAGAGCAGATGGTCAGAAAATCTCTCTCAATGAAGCTAACTTCAGACATGTCAAGCTGCACGACATTGAGTTCATATACGAGGAGTTATCCACAAAGATCAACAAGTCCTACGAGGAACAGCAAGGACGATCAACTCTGATGAACTATATGAGGAGGTTCATAGAGTTTATCCAAGAGCACGATCTACAACTAGGTGCCGAGAGTAATCAACTCGAGGTGAATCTGTTCAGACCACTGCAACATCATACTGATCTACAAACCCTAGAAGAGCTAACGGTTATTGATGAAAATCATTCAAGCTTTGCGGGTCAAAGTGGTGTCATCTATGTCAACCAACGTCGCCGAAAGATCTTGGATTGGATGGTGGAGTTGATGGCATACTCTAAGGGACTCTAAAATTGTTATTTCATCATTTACAAGAAAAGCCTGAAAAATTCGGAGATGGCAGATGATGTTTGGTATAAGAAATAGGTCTTTAATGTAATTAATTACTTTATGCATTTCTTTCCTTGTAATTGGCTTTCTCTCCATTTCGGGGGAGATTGTTATGTTTAGAAAATGTAGGAAAGCCTACTTTATAGGCGTAGCCTATAAATAGGTATTAGGCTCCTTGGCCTTGTAACACTTTTGAACCATACATGATATATTGATATTTCAAAGCAAAAGGTGTAGTGTGTATTTCTCTCTATTATCATCTTCTCTCTACACGGTTACTTAAAGGTTTTCATCAGAGATTCGACCTTTCATACTGAATGTCGGGTTTTGTTATCATCAAATTCTATGTTTTAGGATAGACATAGTTGATTATTAGGGTGAAGTGATTATCTCCCCAACAATCTCCCCCTATTTGATGATGACAAAACCTTTTTCTTTTTGAAGAATCAGTTTGACTTCGAATATAAAATATTTAAACTTTTAAGTGCATTTAGCTACCTAGCTATCTGTTTTTGGTAGCTCTTTTTATTTTGAACCTTGTTCTATTTTAAGTTTCTTTTTTAGTGTTTCATTTTGTTCTGTTTTTATGGAATCTTTTTCTTTGTTGTACCATTTTGTTCTGTTTTTGTGGTATCTTTTCATTTTTCCATCTTTATATATTTTTGATTTTCTGATTTACATAAACATCTCTTGAATAACAGAATAAATGAAAGTACAGAAGTATTTACAAAGATTAAACTCTAATCTGAACTAGTCTAAACAGGATTTACAATGTATATACAATCAACTAGAGTGATCAACAATTCTTCAGCGATAGATCAGCCTTCAATCCCACCATTCTTCTTCTTTGACTTCAAAGGCTTTGGCAAGAGGATCTGCTTCAACTAAGACTTCACATTGGGCTTGTACAAGGGCTTCAAATTGATCATTTCCGGTTCTGCCTCTTGTAGATATCCTTAGTCCAAAGAGAAAATTTCTGCTAGGCTTGTGGATCTCAGACTGTCTAAAGAACCTCCATGTGCCTCCTCTATCTAGGAAGAGTATACCCTCAACAGGCATAGATATAAACTTGAAAAGCTTAGGAGTGATGTTGAGTGGTAAGGTTGTGTTGAGACCCTCAAAATCATATAGATATTCATGTTGGGGTAGTACCTCTCTTAGCTCAAATGGTTTAAAGGGCTTGGAGCCTTTCTTGTGTAAATTATCAACTGTGTGCACATGCCAATACTAATCATCTGGAGTGAAGGACTTTTGTGACATAGCAAGAGCTATCCAATTTTGAATCTTCTGAATAAATTGCACTTTGAGCTTGCTTTTGGATTTGTAGAGTAGGTACAGGACCTCAACCAATTCTGGGAACCCATAGATGTGACACCTTTCATATGATACAACTTCACAGCTGTTGAAGTTGTTTTGCCTTATAGCTTTGAGGTAGGGTTCACCATCACCTTTATGGACAATAGCTCATGTGATAGGAGTTGGCTCGGTTCTGTTTCTTAAAATATTTGTTCTTTCTTTGAAGCTTTGTATCCTCTGTTGACTTAGGTTGTAGGGAGCAAATAGGTCAAGACTAAACAAGGTTTTGATTACATCCGCATGGGATCTTGCTTTGAGCATCTCAGCTTGAGATTTCTCCCTTGCCAATTTAAATTGAGCAGTAGCTTGACTTTGAGCTTTTTCATATCCTTGTTGATATGCTAGCTCTTTGTCTTCGTAGATCTCTTCCACTGGAACACCAAATGCTTGAGCCATTAGGGCATTCTCCCTTTCCTCTTGCTCTTTAAGGGAAAGCTCCCTCTTTCTTTGTTCATCCTCTTTAACTTGCTCTTGAGTCCTTTTTCTTTTTCCTTTATCGTTTGGAGCAAAGGTTGAAGGCATTTGGACTTTTGGAGCAGATTAGACTGGAGGAGCCTTTTGTTTGCCCATGATTATTGTCACCAAAAGTCACCCTTGAACCTTTCTCTTTCTTATAGTTACTGAGCACAGCCTTGTAGCCTGTCATAGTTCTTGAACATCCACTGTCAAGAAACCATGAACCAACACCCTGTTGGAACTCGTGGTGGGCACAAACGCAGCGGAAGCACACAAGAAAAGTAGCATGCAATACATAAAAAGAAAGCACACACAAAGCCCACAACTAGTTCCAATGGTGGAATACACTACAAAGAAAATTGCAACTAAAACAAGAAGAAGAAGGAAGAAAATACCACCTTACCATGGCTGGAAATCGAGCTCTACATGTGGATTGGGATGAAAATGAAGAAACCAATGGCTTCTTCGCCAATGCAAGTCCACACCAAGTATGCTTGATCCCGTTGTACTAGCAATCCATAGTTGAACGTCCACCATTACTCCATCATCTGGAACAGCCCTTGTAGATCTCCTCTTGCACCATGGAACACTCACAATCACACTCAAGAATACCTCACTTAGTGTATGTATATGTTTCCCTTTGGAGCCAAGAGAGAACTAGTGTAGAGAGAGAGTTCTTGTGATTGCATTAGTGTTCCAGTCTCAAAGACCAGCATCTAACCTCAAAAACCCGGCCATAAAGCATAGATTTTGATTGGACCATCAAATGGTCGAGTAAAACACAAGTGTCACTACAACTACCCTCTTCACGACCCCTCACGGGCTCTCACGGGCCGTGAAGCCTAAATGCGCCACGAGGGGACTTAGAACTTCATAAGCCGTGCCGCCCGGTCGAGGACTCGTGAGGGCATCTCCTTCACGACCCTCACGACCTCGTCACGGGCCGTGAATCCCAAAGGCATCACGATGAGTGGCGGCCGTCGAAGAATCATTAGGGTAGCCTGCATCACGACCCGTGGAGCATCCTTTACATTCGTGAAGCCCCGAGTCAAAACACTTTTGATTCTTTGACATTCTCCTTCCACATAAAGCTATCGGGATCAATCCTTGGCGTGTGACCCAATAGGCTCGCGCTTCATTAGAAGTGATACCGGCATACGTGAGTCAGTGGGCAGATTCCAACAAACTCCGACTTGCACATGACACACCGTACCCATATGTATCACACACAGGGAGCTGCCTCTAGCAAGACAACCCTGCCCTCAAATCAACAAGAGGTAAGTCATCCCGGACAAGTACCTAATCACAATCCAAACGGGTTTGATAAGGTCCTATAGATAAGTGATCAATCATCCTATTGTTCGCGATATCCAGGTGAACACGAGACATGGTACAAAGTCATTCTCCGATCGTTCACGATTATGTTTCTCGATCAAGATTGGTGGTGACTAAAAATATGCAAGTTGCAACTGATCAACTATCATTGGAAGCTGGAGCACGGCCGTGTATTTTGGTGTCAAATCTCAATTTGATAATCGATACTAACAGAAGCACGATGTTGCTTAATGTTCCCAAAAACAACTTATCAAAATTTCAACTAAAACAAACTCGAGCCAAGTATTTGTAAGCACTAGTATGACAATCATCACTATCTTGCAACTACGGCTTTAGCAAAACAGATCCACCACCATGCCATCCGTTTGTATTCTTAAGATGACCATATCTCTACCTCAACCAATCACCCAAAAGTGTGCGTTGGTGAGATAACGGTCCTTTGTCAAGCTATCTTACCTTCATTGATTCATCAGAACTCAATAAGATCAAGGATGCTTGAGTTAAAGGTTATCTTGCACAAGCCATCATACTCTCATTGTCTCATAAGATCCCAATAGAGTCAGCGATGCTTTGAGAAGCATAATTATTAACAACACCATATTTAGTAGGATCACGAACCCCGATAAAGATTGGAAGTTATCCTAAGAAGTATATAAGCAAACATTTGAATAACAATTTATTCTATGTTGCTTCTTACTATAGATGAACAAGAACATATTTCAATATTTCTTTAACTCCTTTCACTGGTTTTGTATATCCTATAATCGTTATAGATGCATAATGTAACACCCGCAACCCTGGGCTAGGAGATTAGTGGGTTAGCGGTATGTGATTGGCTGTTTTAATTGATTATGTGTTTTGTTAAATTAAATTGATTAATATGAATATATATAAAGGTGAATATATGTTACTGGTAGAACTTTAAATAGTAAAAGAAAGTACAAATTAATATGTATGTATGTAAGAATGTATGTAAGTGTGCACGAGTTAAACAAAAAGAATAGGATTTCAAGATTTTGCCACCTCCTGCTTGAACTTTACAAATATATGTGTACGTGTATAATAACCTGTTTATTATCTTGAAAGTGGAAAAGGTGTAAGTGTGTGTTTTTGGAAGCAAAACCATAAGTGAATAAAAGTCACAAAGCTTAAATTTGTGGAATCAAAATCTTGTGGGTTTTAATTCAAAAGAAAGACAATCAAAAGACTCAGTAAAATTAGATTTCAGAGCCCGTGCAAGTTTTGAGGTGAGTGGACGTTAATCGCGGATGGTAAAGATTTCGGTTAATATTATTGATGTGATGCATGATTGTGATTGGATTGGATTGATTGAACTGTTGATTGTGATATTGATTGTTGATATCTGCTGCATGAATATTTGGTCGATACGCACTCTTAGTATGAATTTGAGTTGCGTTGGGAAGTCAGCTATACGTAGGATTGGGCTGGGCTCGTTCACTGATTGGTTGAACAGTGTTAGCCTTACTGGTGCATATGGTCAGAGGGGAATTTTCCTGTGCCAACTCAGTGGAGAGCTATCAGTAAACGTTTGCTTTGGCCGGCATTGGTTGTAGGTTCTGCGCCGAACCGCCGGTCTTCTCGGGATACGTGATTACATGCTTTGATATTGACTATGGATGTTTGCTTTTGGTGTTTAGCCTCTACTCACTTAGCTTTGTGCTAATTCCCCTCAGTTGTTGCTTTTGCAGGTTCGTGCTTGTGAGGTTAGCTGAAGGAGAAGTTGACCTGACTCTGATATTATTTTTGAATGAAACGAGCCTGTAGCTTTTGTAACACAACAGTGACACTTTTGTTTATGAACGATGTTTGTACATTTGTTAAATATTGGTGTGTATGTAATTAAGTTTGTTTATTAAAAGCTTCCGCAGCGTATTTAAAAAAAATGGCTTGAGTTTTCCGGTGTTACAGATAATTCTTGATTTAAGCATTTCCAAGCGAAATCCAGACATTATCTCCAACAGAATCTAGACATATTTAGAATAGGATTACAAAATGCTCCCACTAGCTCTGGCATTCATCTATGTTTCATCATTGCTATTTCGAAAACTCAAACAAATGATTTTCATATCAAAGCAAAGATTCTAACCTTGAGATGGCAACGTACGTCCATAAGTGGACTACTTAGAGTTTGTAGACTTTATAAGCATACACATGATAGTAAAAGACCCTCGGAAAATGTTGTGAGCAATACCTCAGAAAAATTCCTATTAAGGAATGTGGTCTTTACTTCTATCTTTCATAGCCTCAAAGGAACTCATAGATATAAGTATCCGTGTGGACTTCAACATAACCACAAAGAGAATGTCTCTAGATGATACTTTCCTCATGGTCAATCATCTTGAAACCATTCCTACTAGTCGGTATTTGAAGTTGTCTACAAACTTATCCATGTTGGTCTATCTCATCAAAGAACCAATCACAGCTTCAGGGTTCATAACCAGGTGTAGGATCAACCAAGTCGAAACCTTGGATATCCTTTATGGATATCATCTCATCTTATCATAACCTCCTTCCTCCTAGCGGACTCCAAGCCCACTATGCTTTCCGGTAGTTGACGCATTCATCATGAATCATCATAAAGTTGTCTTCCTCAGACATAATGAATTATGTCTTTCTCATCTTATGACAACTTTTACCAAGAGGTAATGAATTTTATGCCAGGTTCTCCAACATTGCATGCTGAGTTTCAATCATTTCTGATTGGATTCTATTGTCAACATCAGGTCCTTCCATTTAAGGTATACTTTACTCTCACATACATCCATGGATATTAATTTAAGAGACTCTAACTTTGTCTAACCTACCTTTGAGTACCTAATGGAGTAACCACCTCTAGATCCTGGGTTGTTTATAAGATTTACCTAATGGAGTAACCACCTCTATACTTTACTCTCCTTTTATTCATATCCTCTAAGGTGTTTACACGACCGTCTTTGTTGTTTATAAGATTTAGAACTTTTTCCCACCATCTTGTGAATGATCCAAAACAATTTTGGATATACAAGTGTAACCTATCATTTATCAGACCATATCAAAATGTCCGGTTCCTCTATTAGACGACCACATGTAACAATGTGTCTCAAGAGGAGTGAGCTATGAGACAATCCCATAATTCTTATGATAGTCACATAATAATAAAACTAAGCTACTCAACATCTTAACTAGATTCGAGTATCATAGTTACATTGCCCTCTGTATCATGTACCTCGCTATGGTATGTTTTGAACACCTCTAAGGTTTCAAAATAGTCCATTAAAATAGATATACCATCCCTTCTACCATCATCGGTAAATGTTACGAGGTATCTTAAGTTATTCCTTATTGTTTGCTTGAACGGTCAACACAATAAAAGTGTGAACGAAAACCAACAAGCTTTCAATCCTCTCACGTACTCAAGTGAAGGATGTTTAAGTCATTTAGCCCAATAAACAAGATATGCATACAACATTTGACCCATGCTCAAAGGGTTTCAACTTCCTAAATCTCACGGATCTTGGTGAAGCAAGTATTGTTTATATAGCTAAATCGACTTCTATATAAGGATAACTTATCAATACATTTATGATCGTTCTATTACTCTTTAAGCAAAAGCTTACTTTAAATGCCATGACATGGATAAACATTGAAATAAATCACCACTAATTTCAAAATTCAAAGTAATATCTATCGTCAACAAAGGCACATTAGATATAATGTTTCTGGCCTCACATGACGTAAAACATATATCCAATAAAGTAATAGAATAGTTGGAAGGAAAGGCAAGATACAAACTTCCAATCCTCTCAATAGGGACAACAACTATGTTTCCCATTTTTGAATTCCAACTCTCCATGCCTCATCCGCCTGCTTCTCTTTTAACACCTTCACTTTTTAACAAATTTGTGACAAATGTGAGCGTCATTGCTAGCGTTCAAAACCTAGCTGTGACATTCGGCAACAAATTTCCCAGGTTAGCCCCTAGAAATCCTAATTTTAAGCCTAGTATGACTAAAAAATAGTATTTATGACTTAAATACATCCATAATAATATTAGATTTCGTAGAAATCCCGCCTACATGGTTAGAACCTTCCGGAGCTCGAAAAATCGAATTATTACGAGTCAAGAATTACAAATCAGGTACAATAATAAAATTAATATCAATTAAAATAATTAAATAAATTATAATAAATATAAATAAGTTAAAATATAAAACATATAAAAATAAACTCATAAAAGTAATAAAAACTTTGTAAATAAAAGATTTAAACAAAATCAACAATTATATAAAATTCATTTAAACAAATTACACTTAATTATTTTTTTTTAAAAAAAAGAAAAAAATCCCCCCCCCCATGAGGCCGGCCACGCTACCCCCCCCCCCCCTCAAATTTCTCTTGCCTCCTTCTCTTCCCAAGAACCACCACTTGATCTCCCCCATGCTCTATATAAGCCTCCTACTACTCTTTATCATTTCCTTTACCATCACACTCCATCTCTTCTCTTTTCTCTCTTCTTCTTTCACCAACAAAAATCTCCCCAAATACATCCAAGTCTTGATCATCTCTTGAAGATCAAACACAAAATCAAGGAAAAGAGTGGTAAGATGATCATAAAACACCCATCTCTACTCTTCTACCTTTCTTCTCTTCTTCTTTCTTTTATTTATTTTCTTTGTTGTTCATCTTATTTCTTTTATTTATATATATATAATCATGTAAATATAAACATCCTACCAATGTTGTAAGGAGCACATGAAATGTGCATCATCCTACCGTTGTTGTATGGAACTTAATCAACTAAAAATCAAGAAAATAAGACTTTGATCATGCATGTGTTTCATCTTAACAAATGTTGTAAGGAACACATAAAATGTGTATCATCCTACCATTGTTGTAAGAACACATGGATTATCAAAGCTTATACTCATACAATATGATTATTCATGAATATAAACATGTTATATTAAAGTTATGACCCATAAGCAAAAAGAATCACAAATCTGGCAGAATCTGATGTTAGAACTCCCTACTTGTTTTTGTTATATCTAGAGTTCTAGGTATCAAAATCAGTTGATTCTTTTTGCTAATCTTAGTTTAAAGTGTTACCTTTCATTTAAACCTGGATTCACTAATTTTCATGAACGTTTGATCCTTCAAACATATTTAAAAAGACCCATATGTTGAATCTGGAAATCTGGCAGATTTAGAAGGGTACACTTTAAACGCGTGTAACTTACTCATTCTTTGGTCAAATTACGTCTAGTTTTTTTTAAAAGTTTACTATTTGAGTCGTGGTTATTTCCCAGTTTAAATCATGTAAAAAGGAGGTCGTATCAGCCCTAAAAAGACGTTTTAGTAACAACATGTCATCCAGACACTGATCAGTGGACATCCTATACACTTTTAATTATTAAAAATACTAACCATGGATTATAAATTCCTATATTTTTACTGGACATTCCAGAAACATGTATTAAGATTGTATTAAAATATCAAGCTTTAATATGACTCCTAAATTATAGTTTTTAATTTTTAAAGTTCAACTCAAAGAACTGAAAATTTCAGTGAACACTTATGATTTATGGAAAAATAGAGACAACTTTTAACTATTTAAATAAATAAGTTAACAACAAATAAATCATACAAAATAATAAATAAAATAAGTCTAATAGAGCTACATACCTTTTATATTAGGAAAGGAGCTTCGGTAGGAACAAGAAATCCTTACAAGAAAACACCTTTGCATACCGAGTGAGTATCATAGCCCCTTTTTACCGTATTTCATATTATTTTGGGGTGAAAGCATGTGTATACGTTTCAAGAAAAGTTTATTGCCTATCTTCTTATTTATTTCAAATATTATTTTGAGCACTTATGGTATTATTCTTTGATGTGCTTGGGTGATCGTTGTAAGGCCCTTTCGTTGGACATTATTCCTTAACTCCGCTAGTGAGCCGATGGTATTTGTAAGTAGCGCTATTTGGAGATTCCGACGTCTCCCATTTATGGTTGACGAACTATAGATGTACTTTACCACTACTAACGTCATTTAATATAGGCGTTAGGTTTATCATGGGCAATTGGTTGTCGGCTAGGTTGGATAATGGCTCAAGCAACAAATCATCATAGTCTATTACTACCATGTGCAACGTATTGGGCAATATAATACATCTTCTATCATTATTCCATACTTGGATTTTATCCAAAAACTTCCATCAATTATTTAAACTTTTCTCATTTAAAAGATATTTTGTGCATATATTAAAACCTATGAACTCACCAACTCTAGTAGTTGACCGTTTTCTTTCTTTTACCCGTGCTTTCAGGTGATCGCCGTTAGGTACCTTATGCATACAAGCATGATGTGTGGCATTTCCATCTTCATCATCACATTTTATGAAAACACTATCTATTTTATTTACGCATCGTACAAGACAATGTCCTTTAAATATTATTCGGTTGTGTAACTTTTATTTATGTTTCATCCGAACTACTTATTTTGTTAATTTAATCTAATGGTTATTATCTATTTACCTTGTGCGATGATATCTTGTGCTGTGACATCTCGTGTTTCCGCTTTAGCGGGGTGTGACACTAGCCTTGAGAAGTAGAGGAGCAATGGAGTTTGATCATGAATGTTCCTAAAGTTAAGGAGCTAATTTCTCTTACTCATAAGTGATTTTAGCTCTTTCAGGCTCATAGGGCAGGCGTGGTGGTGCCTACTTCCAATCTTTCCGCAGAAGTAGCAAATTACCCCTTGTGGAGTCTTATCTTGAGGCGCAATCTCACTGCCCTCTGACTTCACATATAAGTTAGGCTTGGTAAAACCAAACTTTCTGTTTGAGGTCAATTTCTTCTTCTCAGTTTCTTGTTCCTTTATAATGTTAGCGGGAGTTGGTGAGGCGAGCCATACTTTGGCCATGCAAGACTTAGCAGTCCACAACATACCATAATGCTTTATCAAGGACTTCTCCATATTGTGCATGTGATAGTTCACAATGAACCATTTACATCATGTGGGCAAGGACTTTGGAGAATTTACGTTCACCACAAGCTCCCTCCCTATAGGGAATCCATGCCTCTCCTTTAGGTCCACAAACACCTTCATCTCAAGAACATGGACACTAATATTCCCACCTTCATGCATCCTTCAACCGATCAAGGCCACGATACACTTTTACATGCATATAGAGGTCTAGGTCGCGTTGGTAGCATTTTGGCTCTAAAAGGGATTTCTCTAAAATGTGCAACTTTGACTCATGGTGGAGGACAAGCCTCAAAAACCAATCTTAGTCCACGAAGTCCACACTAATGAGTATTACCTTCTTTAGGAACGAACGGAGTTTTAAGTTGAAGCGGTGTCATTAACGTTTGCCAATAAAAGATATAAGAATACACGTTTTCGTTAGTTTTGATACATTACTCGTTATGATATTTACCCATTTAGTTTTAAGAAAAACAATTATCTTAACAAGGGCTAAGAACCTTATTTCACTTCATTACATGACGGGTTTTCCGCGGATCACTTCATGAAGTTATGTAGGCCTGTAAACGCTTTGCCAATTATAATCCGAGATTACAACTCTTAGACACTTGCGGGATCCATCGATACTCATAGCATCGGTTTGGCATGTTTGATCCCTTCTCACACCAATTCCTCGCTAAGCCGCTTGGCAACTTGGTATAGGCATGACAATTACCAAGGAGTATTAAGTTGGAATTGTAAATCGTCCGTCAAGATACACGGTGACACCGTTGACAATCATTGGCTCGTGCTAAGCTCGACAACCAACAATTTCAAGTCGCCACACTCACCTTCCACGCATATTTACATGGAATAACTCGTGCTTAGCTCGATAATCATCCCATGATTCACTAGATTCGGGTGGTGTCATATTACGGGTGGCGTGTGATTTACATTTGAGGAAACGGGACTTTTGTCTTTCCGGTTTAAAAAACCTCTTTTCAAGTTGATTAACAAACAAGCGACAAAACGCATTTTTCTCTTTAATATAAACCATTTATATTTATTTGTTAATCGTGAGCGCGCGGGGTTTGTTTAACAATTTAACAACTCTTGTGATTTTATTATTTTGAAAAGTTTTCTAGCATGCGAAGATCCTAAACAAACACGCAAGAAAATAACAAAATAAATCACAACCGCACACAAAACAAATATCCGGTAACATGCCCCTAAACCCTATACGCCCTCCTTGTGAGCCAAACGGAGAGAGCAAGGTCAAACTAAGGACACAACCAAATGGCCTTGCCGGATGTGCTCCCACTGAATCCATCATCTCCAAATGATCCACCGGATCCAAGATAGCCGAGACGTCTCCTACATGACTCTCGATGGTTGTCTTCAGTCTTCTTTTCACAATTACAAACAATTTGAAAAGAAACGGCATGCAAGCCGTGATTGCTATTCTAAGCTACTTACAACAAGTACAAAGGAAAGCAATGACATGCAAGCCATAATAAATTTACAAATTTACAGACCGAATTAAATACTATTACAAACCATTGTGACCATAAGTCACCAAATAAATGAATACATAAATAAACAACCAAACAACCAACACATAGGTCTAATGGGCAAGGCGTTACCGGACACAACAACAACCACAAACAGCACATGATGTGCCACAACAAAACCATGCAAAATGTATCTTGATTAAGATTGTTCAAACAAGCAAAGCAGTCAAGGCACAAAAGGAACAATCCTTGTACATATGCATTAGTATCCCAAACACTTTGAGAACACATATTCATATATACATAATACAAGTATATGCATGTGTGCATTTTATGCCAAAACCACCCAATACATATAAATATATGAATCAAGACACATATAAGGGGCTTTTCAAAAGTTCAAACAACAAGGACAAATTCTGGATAAACAGAATCGAAATGTGCCAAAACCAAAAATTTATTTCTCTTTATAAACAAGGATAAAAACCTTGTTCATGAAACCTTCACAACCCATAAGCCTTCACGGGCCCTCACGGCCCGTGAAGCCCATGAGCTCCACGACTCTGACACAGTCAAAACCTTTCACGACCGACACCCCATGCAGATGTTGTGTAGGCTTCACGACCCGTGAAGCCAAAACCTCCACGTCCCGTGAAGCTCATCTGGACAGAATGTCCATTTTCGGTTTTCAAGCCATCAAAGTGCAATTTATTTGTAGAGATGGCTCTGATACCACTGTTGGAACTCGTGGTGGGCAAAAACACAGCGGAAGCACACAAGAAAAGTAGCATGCAATTCATAAAAAGAAAGCACACAGAAAGCCTACAACTAGTTCCAATGGTGGAATACACTACAAAGAAAATTGCAACTAAAACAAGAAGAAGAAGGAAGAAAATACCTCCTTACCATGGATGGAAATTGAGCTCTACATGTGGATTGGGATGAAAATGAAGAAACAAATGGCTTCTTCTCCATTGCAAGTCCACACCAAGTATGCTTGATCCCGTTGTACTAGCAATCCATAGATGAAAGTCCACCGTGACTCCATCATCTGGAACAGCCCTTGTAGATCTCCTCTAGCACCATGGAACACTCACAATCACACTCATTAATACCTCACTTAGTGTATGTATATATTTCCCTTTGGAGCCAAGAGAAAACTAGTGTAGAGAAAGAGTTCTTGTGATTGCATTAGTGTTCCAGCCTCAAAGACCAGCATCTAACCTCAAAAACCCGGCCATAAAGTATAGTTTTTCATTGGACCATCAAATGGTCTAGTAAAACACAAGTGTCACTATAGCTACCCTCTTCACGACCCCTCACGGGCTCTCACGGGCCGTGAAGCTTAAATGCGTCACGAGGACACTTAGAACTTCACGAGCCGTGCCGCCCGATCGACGACTCGTGAGGGCATCTCCTTCACGACCTCGTCACGGGCCGTGAAGCCCAAAGGCATCACAACGCGTGGCGACCGTCGAAGACTCGTTAAGGTAGCCTACTTCACGACCCGTGGAGCATCCTTCACGGTCATGAAGCCCCAAATAAAAACACTTTTGATTCTTTGACATTCTCCTTCCACATAAAGCTTTCGGGATCAATCCTTGGCGTGTGACCCAATAGGCTCGAGCTTCATTAGCAGTGATACCGGCATACGTGAGTCAGTGGGCAGATTCCAACAAACTTCCACTTGCACATGACACACCGTACCCATATGTATCACACACAAGGAGCGGCCTCTAGCAAGACATCCCTGCCTCCAAATCAACACGAGGTATGTCATCCCTGACAAGTACCTAATTACAATCCAAACGGGTTTGATAAGGTCCTATAGATAAGTGATCAATCATCCTATTGTTCGCGATATCCGGGTGAACACGAGACATGGTACAAAGTCATTCTCCGATCGTTCACGATTATGTTTCTCGATCAAGATTGGTGGTGACCAAAAATATGCAAGTTGCAACTGATCAACTATCATTGCAAGCTCGAGCACGGCCGTGCATTTTGGTGTCAAATCTCCATTTGATAATTGATACTAACAGAAGCACAATGTTGCTTAACGTTCCCAAAAACAGCATATCAAAATTTCAACTAAAACAAACTCGAGCCAAGTCTTTACAAGCACTAGTATGACAATCATCACTATCTTGCAACTACGGCTTTAGCAAAACAGATCCACCACCATGCCATCCGTTTGTATTCTTAAGATGACCATATTTCTACCTCAACCAATCACCCAAAAGTGTGCGTTGGTGAGATAACGGTCCTTTGTCAAGCTATCGTACCTTCATTGATTCATCATAACTCAATAAGATCAAGGATGCTTAAGTTAAAGGTTATCTTGCACAAGCCATCGTACTCTCATTGTCTCATAAGATCCCAATAGAGTCAGCTATGCTTTGAGAAGCATAATTATTAACAATACCATATTTAGTAGGATCACGAACCCCGATAAAGATTGGAAGTTATCCTAAGAAGTATATAAGCAAGCATTTGAATAACAATTTATTCTATGGTGCTTCTTACTATAGGTAAACAAGAACAAATTTCAATATTTCTTTAACTCCTTTCACTGGTTTTGTATATCCTATAATCGTTATGGATGCATAATTCTTGATTTATGCTTTTCCAAGCGAAATCAGGACATTATCTCCAACAGTATGTAAGTACTAGACATATTTAGAATAGGATTACAAAATGCTCCTACTAGCTCTGGCATTCATCTATGTTTCATCATTACTATTTCGAAAACTCAAACAAATGATTTTCATATCAAAGCAAAGATTCTAACATTGAGATGGCAACGTAAGTCCATAAGTGGACTACTTAGAGTTTGTAGACTTTATAAAAAATACACATGATAGTAAAAGACCCTCGGAAAATGTTGTGAGCATTTCCTCAGAAAAATTCCTATTAAGGAATGTGGTCTTTACTTCTATCTTCCATAGCCTGAAAGGAACTCATAGATATAAGTATCCGTGTGGACTTCAACATAACCACGAGGAGAATGTCTCTAGATGATACTTTCCACATGGTCAGTCATCTTGAAACCATTCCTACTAGTCGTTATTTGAAGTTGTCTACAAACTTATCCATGTTGGTCTATCTCATCAAAGAACTAATCACACCTTGGGGGTTCATACCGAGGTGTAGAATCAACCAAGTCGAAACCTTGGATATCCTTCATGGATAGCATCTCATCTTATCATAACCTCCTTCCTCCTAGCGGACTCCAAGCCTACTACGCTTTCCGGTAGTTGACGCATTCATCATGAATCAACATAAAGTTGTCTTCCTCAGACATAATGAATTATGTCTTTCTGGTCTTATGACAACTTCTACCAAGAGGTAATGAATTTTATGCCAGGTTCTCCAGCATTGCCATGCCGAGTTTCAATAATTTCTGATTGGATTCTAGTGTCAACATCAGGTCTTTCCATTCAAGGTATACTTTACTCTCACATACATCCATGGATATTAATTTAAGAGACTCTACCTTTGAGCAACTAACATTTTGTTCTCACAAGGTTTGTCAAAACAAATATCCCATGGCCTTAGTAGAGTACCTAATGGAGTAATCACGTCTAGATACTGGGTTCCTCCACATTACGTCTAAACATAGGCTAGACAATCCAGACTTTGGAATAGACAAACAAGGATCCTCCTTTTCGTCATATCCTCTAAGGTGTTTACACGAACGTCTTTGTTGTTTATAAGATTTAGAACTTTTGCCCACCATCTTGTGAATGATCCAAAACAATTTTGGATATACAAGTGTAACCTATCATTTATCGGACCATATCAAAATGTCCGGTTCCTCTATTAGACGACCACATGTAACAATGTGTCTCAAGAGGAGTGAACTGTGAGACAATCCCATAATTCTTATGATAGTCACATAATAATAAAACTAAGCTACTCAACATCTTAACTAGATTCGAGTATCATAGTTACATTGCTCTCTATATCATGTACCTCGCTATGGTAAGTTTTGAACACCTCTAAGGTTTCAAAATAGTCCATTAAAATAGACATACCATCCCTTCTACCATCATTGGTAAAGGTTACGAAGTATCTTAAATTATTCCTTATTGTTTGCTTGAACGGTCAACACACTAAAAGTGTGAACGAAAACTAACAAGCTTTCAATCCTCTCACATACTCAAGTGAAGGATGTTTAAGTCATTTAGCCCAATAAACAAGATATGCACTCAACATTTGACCCATGGTCAAAGGGTTCCAAGTTCCTAAACCTCACGGATCTTGGTGGAGCAGTCTTGTTTATATAGCTAAATCGACTTCTACATAAGGATAACTTATCAATACATTTATGATCGTTCTAGTACTCTTTAAGCAAAAGCTTACTTTAAATGACACGACATGGATAAACATTGAAATAAATCACCACTAATTTCAAAATTCAAAGTAATATCCATCGTCAACAAAGGCACATTAGATATAATGTTTCTGGCCTCACATGACGTAAAACATATATCCAATAAAGTAATAGAGTAGTTGGAAGGAAAGGCAAGATACAAACTTCCAATCCTCTCAATAGTGACAACAACTATATGTTTCCCATTTTTGAATTCCAACTCTCCATGCCTCATCCGCCTGCTTCTCTTTTAACACCTTCACTTTGTAACAAATTTGTGACAAATGTGAGCGTTATTGATAGCGTTCAAAACCTAGCCTTGAGAAGTAGAGGAGCAATGGAGTTTGATCATGAATGTTCTTGAAGTTAAGGAGCTAATTTCTCTTACTCATATGTGATTTTAGCTCTTTCAGGCTCATAGGGCAGGCGTGGTGGTGCCTACTTCCAGTAAAACACAAGTGTCACTACAGCTACCCTCTTCACGACCCCTCACGGGCTCTCACGGGCCGTGAAGCCTAAATGCGCCACGAGGGAACTTAGAACTTCATGAGTTGTGCCGCCCGGTCAAGGACTCGTGAGGGCATCTCCTTCACGACCTCGTCACGGGCCGTGAAGCCCAAAGGCATCACGACGCGTGGCAGCCGTCGAACAATCGTTAGGGTAGCCTGCTTCACGACCCCCTGGAGCATCCTTCACGTTCATGAAGCCCCAAATCAAAACACTTTTGATTCTTTGACATTCTCCTTCCACATAAAGCTGTCGGGATCAATCCTTGGCGTGTGACCCAATAGGCTCGCGCTTCATTAGCAATGATACCAGCATACGTGAGTCAGTGGGTAGATTCCAACACACCTTGCATAGATTGAATGAAAGAAGAGTTAGTGACAAATGTAGGATTCCACTATTTAGTGGATCCCTGTGGAATGCACCCAGCTTTCCACTTCATTTCCGGTTTCTTATGTATAAAAGGAATGACTATGTTATCGTTACAATTCCGATGTCTAGAATTCCCTTCTAAAGAACCTTCAAATGCCTTATGCTCTTACTTCCACACTTATAACAGTTTTGAGATTTTGTGGCCTTGGAGCATTGAACAACATTATTTGAATGCCTATGAGTTATTTTATTAGTCTTCTGACAATTATTAGTTATCATTTGACTAACTTGACAATTCAACTTATGAAGCTTATCTTGTAAATTTCTTAGGTCTTTATTCACTGGCACCTTGAATTGATCTTTGGATTTAGAAAGTTTTTGACCAATATTTGGAGTGGCAGAAATGGGAACAATGTAAACATTATTCTTTTTATGCATAGTTTCTTCTATTGAAAGAGAGTTGATTACTTCTAGATCAACTGATTGTTTAGAAGATGAGTTATGATGAGTTCACAGGCCATCAGCTGAGCATTTACCATCTACTAACATGTTAGTTGATAAAGTAGTATTAGCTAATGATTATTTAGTTTGTAAAATACTAAGATTTAAGTCATCTGTTTTCAAGGTTTGACAACATAATCTCTCTGTGGTCTCAACTAATGATTCTTTTCCTTTACTCATATCCTTTGACTTTGTGTTCTTAGTATTTTTACATTCTGAAATCTTACCGGAGGATGATTCAACAGAAGGAATAATTGATTCTCTTAGGTGGGTACTTTTGCTTTTAACAAATTTATTAGTGAACACACTTTTGCCTTTAACAGTCATATGAAAAGTTTCTGGCAAAATGTCAGCATTGTCTAAGATATTAATTTTCTTATTAGAGTCCACATAGTTAGAAGCCTTAGAGTAATTTCCACCAATAATAGTTTGAACTTGTTTGGGTATCTGTTCCTTGACACACTGAGTGGTCTTTTCAATAGATACACACCAAGACTTTACTACTTTTTTGTTGCTTCACTAGTTTCTTTTACTAAGATCTCATTAAGTATCATTTGATTTGCTAGCTCATCATTTAAAATTGTTATCTGCTTAAGTTCCTCATCTTTAAGAATTAATTTTTCCTTGAGTGATTCTACTTCTAGTTTTAGCTTCTTCTCACTTTGAATAGCAGACTGGAAATCAATACACAAGTAGTCAAACATAGCATTCTTTTCATTATCATCATAATTAGTAAACTTTCCAACCTGATACATTGAAGAAGGATCCCAGTTGGTAGTTGAACAAGCTTTTGCAGTCTTATTTATATCTTCATCAAAGGAACTACCATCATTGTTGTTGGCCATCATGCAGAACTGGGTAGAGATCACCTCATCTTCATCTGAGGAAAGATCTTCTTCTGCCCAATCTTCTTCTTCAGCTACATGAACTTGGCCCAGGGCTTTGTTCTTATTTTTCTTGTCAAGAACAGCAGCAAGGAGTTTCTTATACTTGGCTTCATAATCAATTTTTCCCTCCTGCTTTGGCACAGATAAAGAACTAGTGTTATTTTTGGACTTAATTCACTAGCTATATGGCCAATCTTGCCACATTTGTAACATTCTGCTATGGAGGCATCAAAAGTGGATTTGGACTTGACAAATCTTGATGGCCTCTTGCTGAACCTCTTGACTCCCTTTCCCTTCTTGAAAGGTTTCAACTTCTTTACCAGCATGGCTACTCCTTCAACCAACTCCTCTAAACTATTCTCCTCAACACCATTCTCCTAATCACTTTCTGCAGCACTCTCCTCTTCATCTCCTTCTTCATCAGAACCAGAATCAATAGCTATAAAGCTTCTCATCTTTGTATCTCTTGATACACGGGCAGTTGGTGCAGCTTTCACAACCTCTTTCATCTCCTTGGATGAAAACTTCCTTGGCTTAACTGATTGCTCATGGTTGATTAAGTTACCATAGAGAGCAACCAGAGACATTCCCTTGATCTTTTCACTATGTTATAGTATAGTGACAAAGTGATCCCATATTTCAGGGAGGGAGTATAGGAACTTGTTCAACAAGACAAAGTTGCTCTTGGATATGTCTGCCTTCTTCAAATCATTTACTAGGAAGTTGAACCTGGTGTATGTCTGTGTAAGACTATCACCTTTCCGAGTAAAGAAGAATTCATACTCTCTGTTGAGGAGGAGCTTTTTGTTCTCCTTCACCTCCTCAGTCCCTTCCTATGCAATTGTGAGTGTATATAACATTTCTTTAGCAAAAATACAGTTAAGCACTTGATGATAGATCTCATTGGGTAGTGCAGAGACAAGAGCTGATCTAGCCTTAACATCTAGGCTAACCAACCTCTTATCTTCATATGTCCACAGATGCATGGCTTTGGTAATGATTTTTTCTGTTGTGGAGGTTTGACCTTCAGATTCTGATGGAATGGATAATACAGATGTTGGAACATAAGGACCCTTAGTAACTATTTCAAGCATTTGGATATCAAGGGTGGATAAAGAGATGTGCTCTACTTTTCCACATGGAGAAGTTTTCTGCATCAAACATTGGACATCTTGTTAAAGACCCAGTGTTTGAGATGTTCATGTTGTTTGAGGATGAGGCCATTTTGAGAGGGGTAGAAGCAGTTGTAGAGTAAGCAAAACAGATTTAGATATTGATTATCTAACATGCTCTGATACCAGTTGTTAGTCCTAGATTGAGTACGTAACAACAAATGTTTGTAGAAGGGGGGGGGGGGTTGAATACAAACTTTAGCTTTTTAAAATTAAAGACACATCATTATACTTTTATATAATTCTTATTGATTATGAATCAAGAATTAGATGTACTAGAAGCGGAAATTCTAAGTACAATAAAAGGTGG
This sequence comes from Dittrichia graveolens, assembly GCA_038502395.1. Classification (NCBI taxonomy): domain Eukaryota; kingdom Viridiplantae; phylum Streptophyta; class Magnoliopsida; order Asterales; family Asteraceae; genus Dittrichia; species Dittrichia graveolens. The sequence continues at coordinate 32,406,394 of JARJIL010000009.1, forward strand.
TAATCAAATTGTCTAACACATAGATAAGCTAACTCTAAAACAACTATGTTTTGAAGAGTGTTCAACACATGAACAAGTTTGGTTCTCCACAATTGCTAAACTATACAAATATTTCTCAACTAATGAGATTGCTTTGTGTTGTGTAGAAACTCTATTCAGGTTTTTTTTGCATGTCCACTATGCATGAATATTTATAGAAGCTTGGGTATCCGGTTATATGAAGGAAGGAGACAAAAAGTATGTGGAAATATAATATTTTAATTGCAAAGGTAGTGGGTGAAAAGTAAAGTTACTTTAATCAACTGTTTGATCAAAGTAATTGTACTTTTCTGAAAAAGTGCAACCCGCTCACAATATAAATATTAAAACTCACATCTTGTAACGCCCCAATTTCCAAAATTTAAAAGAAAGCTTGAAAAAAAGGTATTTGTCTAAAAACAAAATTTGATAAGTTGATGGAAACCAACCAAGTATTCTTGAACCGTCTAGTTCGTACAAAAAGGTAATACAACCATAACTCATGTCAAAAACAGTTTCCAATAAACATACCGTCAGCGAAAGCAAATAAAACATTTTATTTAAACCCTTAGGTTTATATAAAAGAGATATGCACACATTTAAATCAAAAGTAATTTTCGTTGCACAAGCAGGAGCGTTGTTGTTTCAAATCACGTTTTAACAGTCAACAGTCAAACGTCAAACCAGGGGCCTTGTCTTGGTGCTAACACAAGGTGCAAAACAACCATAAGCAGTATCTTCTAAGCTACAAGAGCTTAGAGAGAAAGCTAAACTGTAAATCATATAAGCATGTGCATACACATATATGAATGCCACAACAGGTCTGATGGGTACAGTACTGCACCATCTTAGCATCCGCCAAGAAGGCTAAAACGTTGTCCATAGCACTATTGCACGAAGCAGCATGCTACAGCTCTACTCTCACACACCATGATCCTCTGATCATTAATATAACACATTGCAATGCAACACACATATCACATATATGAATCAGAGTTTAGAAAACTCACCTCCGCCATTAATACCAAACAGAGTTATGCCAGATATACTCAGAACACGTCAAACAGTAATTCCTACAGATATATAATCATGGTATTAATCACATAATCAAACTCAACTCTTAACAAACTGAACAGGGCAGGGCACCCCCTAGGCACACCTTAGGCATGGATGTGCCTTCCCTCAGGCATGGTTGTGCCTTCTCCTCAGGCACGCCCATGCCTTTCTCAGGCATGCCCGTGCCTCAGTCAAAAAGCACGGGAAGTACCGTATGAACTAGTTTTTGCCAAGAGGCGTTAGCCACGCCCGTACCCTCCAGGAGTACGCCCATGCCTCCCCAGGTCTGCACCAGAAGGTCGGCTAGAACACTATTTTTCCGCCCAAAACACCAAAATACTCACTTTTAATTCATAAAAACACTACTAGGGTGTTTTCCTACACCCTAAACAACCTCTAAGCAATAAACAACAACAAAAACAAACTCTAATCCATGATTCACCATTGAATCACTTAAAACCCACTAAAAACAACAAGAACATGATTATGAATCCTTACCTCATGATTGTAATTGCTAGGTTCATAAGTTACCACTTGATTCTATCTGTTCTTGATTCAAAAAGTTGAGAGAAAAAGGACTGGAGCAAGAAGCTATGGGATGTGGTTTGTAAGAAATGAAGACTTTGACTTTCAAAAGTAAAAGCTGGTTATTTATAAATACATCTTCGAGAATTGACACAAATGATCCCTCAACTTCTCTTGTTTATTATGACAACTTTAACCCCTCAAGTTTCTAAATACCTCATAATCTTAATTAGGAAATCACCAAAACTGTAATACTTGATTATTTATTAAATTACGAAATTTCGAACTTCGAGTGTTACAACTCTCTCCTACTTGAAATGGATTCGTCCTCGAAATCAACTGTTGGTGTTGGAGATAACTACATATTATCTCTTTCTCAGGTTTCTCTCTCAAAATCACCTTGTTATTTCCACTGGACCTTATATTGTCCAATATGTTTACCGTCATAACTCGTATTTCTAATAGTATAAACACATATCCATACTCGTCTGCTCAACACTCTTTGAGATATAACTCGGGACAAATACTTTAGTGATTCTCAGTCTACACGTAACCTTTTCCATACAAGCCATAGCTCTGAATGGTTCAATCAACATCAGATCAAATTTCCACCTTATTCTGAATCTGTTTATGCCCTATCATAGTGACATACTAATTAAACATAGTTTTTTTCCACTTGTCACTCATCACCGATATACGATTATTTGTATAGCTCTTTTATCAATTTGGGCTATTAACATTCTCATTAATAAATTGTATTGTTATTCACTATACCACTTCATTGCTACTCATTTCTTTTTGATTTTGAGGTCTGATCTCTCTTACCACATATTATGCGGTACAGCGGCATCCCGATATTAAAATAATATTTTGTAACGTATAAAAATTTTATTGTTAGTAAAATAAAAACTCTAGTTTCTTTCAAATTTTCAACATACGCATACACCACTTACTTTCAATTGATTGAATTGTTCTCTCACTTTACTCATATAATAAAATATGTTTCTCCTCTTTTCATAAAATCCTTTTCAAAATTTGGACTAAATCGGTTTTCTGACATAACGAAAACAAAACAAGGACACGTAACCAAAAATAATTTCTTTATATAAACCTCAACTAACGTTAGAGAAATAAAATTTTCTTGATGGCACTAAAATATACATTTTTAAAATAGTCTGCTTACAACCACTCATATCATTTTATAATCTAACCATGTTGGAACTTCTCATATGTTTTGATATTCATTTTTCATTTTCAAACTTTGCAACACCTTTGCCATATACTTGGCTACCTCTGGCTTCATTTTGATATTCATTTCACTTTAAACTCTTTATACCTCATAATCGCTTCTGATGACCTCAAAAAGCTTTATCTAGCTTTCCACAATTAGGTCCTTGTATTCAATTATAATAATTTAATAATCCATAATCATTCCCGTTAGGGTTAATTGTACGTTCCTCGATCCACTTTTGCCGTGGTTTTCATCTTTACTCTTTCAATTGTGTATTTCATATTATAATAGTTAAGGATATAATTGTTTTTATCTTCTTCAAAGATTCATTTCTTTAATTCAACTCTGCTAAGTAGAAATTATATTTTAAAGAATAATTATTCTTTAACTGTTCCTGCTCTTTCTCGAGCAACAAATTTATTCTCATAATAATAATCGATAAAACAATTATCGTGCTCAATTATTTGTCAGGTCAACACCTGACCTTCTATTCAAGTTTATATTTTCCACCTCACACATAGGCCAAGACCCATAAATTTTAAAACTTCCACATTACTTCCATCCCGTTCTTTTGGTATTACTATTGAATTATTTCTGATAATCAACACGTACGTAACTCATCATTATACTTCACCTCAATTAGTATAATTAATTTATCAACATTTTATCCATTACTCACTCAAATTTTCTGTTAAATAATATAAGTCACTACGAAATCTTTTATTTAATAAGAGATAGTAATCTCTTCGATTTACTCTTTACTCATTTTACCAATTATTCAATATTACACATTGTGACTTTAAATTTCTCTTCCAATTCAATGTTTATGCAATTTCTTCGTTTGATTATGTAACTTTTATCAATACTCATTTTTACCACGATCACGGTTGTCAATATGAATTGTTTTAATATAATTAATCATTACAAGTCTTTTCACACTACTCTCCCACTTGGAGTCAACTCATAATATAGATACAAAATACTCATCACCAGTACTTTAACCAATAACACAAAATCATCCTTGATTTTGCCTCCTTCGAAATTTTATTATCTAAGAAAAGTACATACCGGTTCTACATAATTTACATACATTTTAAAAGAAACCTTACACTGTATCTACTTATTTATTTAACACAATCGACTAACAAATTTCAATTAGTTAAGACATTATGAGGATTCATGCGCGTATGAGCAGAGTCATAACAAAACTTTCCTCAGGATAAACAATCCTTATAATTATGTCCTACTTCTCCACACGTATAACATCCTTTAGTTTTATGTTTACACTGACCTGTATGATTCTTACCACAAATTTCACATCCTGATCTTCTACATGATCCGTCGGCCATAACCTCTATTCTATCCTTTTTTATCTTGTTAATCATTTCATCCTTCAATAAATGAAATTCTTCTCGAACTACACATCTTATCTCATTCTTCATTTCTGACATAATAGACGGCAAAACCGTCTTAATACATTTTCCAAACTCATCCGCGATGACACCCCTATGGTGTTTGGTAGGTATGGCTCCACGCCTTTCCCAATAAAGGGAAATATAATCTTCAACCTCTCCTATGGTAATCATGTCAGGGCTTTCTTTGTTCCTTACTTCATTCTCTATCCTAGGATTCGCATTAGGATCCATTGCAACGAAACAAAACAATTCTTGGTCAATCATAGGCCAAAATATCAACTACACCTCTTATCATTAATTCTTGTTTTTGTTTCAAAAATACTCTACTCTTTTACTGTCTTGTAATATTATTAAAAATACCTACCAACGTATATCTCTTTCCACTTTCTGTTAACTTCCTTTTCATAATAATCTCATGTACATGTCATCCGTACATTTAGCTTTGTCATCACTCTTACCAACAATTTATATATTACATCTCTTTTGAAACATAGAGTTTCAGAAATCATTATATCTTTATGAATTTTATTATTCATTTTTGTATTTACACTCTCACATATCATTACTCATATTTGGCCAATCCATTGAGACTGGTATATAATATTATACATACCAACATTACCACGTCTTTATATTCTTTTGAATTTCGTACCCCTTCCTCATTATACATAATATTCTCCACATTATATTACTCATATCATAACTCATTTCGTCTTTATTCCATAACCATCCTTCATCTCCTTTATATTTATAGGATTAAGCCACTTACTCTTCTTAAAGAGTTTATTAAATCATAATCATTTTATTCTCATTTGCATTTTAGAGCATAACCTCTTTCTCAATTAACATACTTTATGAAATCTTGTTAAATACCTTCTTGCTGGTATTAATTTGGTTTTGACTATCGCAGTCATTATATATTTAATTGTTCTTCTCTGTCATTACCTTTTCTTGTAATCAATCAATTACTACGATTAAGTAGCATAATATTTATTACCAATTCACATTTTGTTCATTCGTCTGTACACTTTCCTCATAACCATGATTTCTTATTCTCTTTATATAATACTTTCTCACAGTAATATATTTTATAACACCACATAGTTTATAGTATCTCGTACTATTTTATTCATACTCAAATCTAGGCTTAGTCAAGCCACGTATCATTTTTCCCTCTTATTAAGGTATATCATACCATCTTCATCATTTATTTTATCAACTTTTATTAGCATGTCTTTCTGACATCAAATCATTATCTGATTCAATATCCGCCTTACTTGGATAAGTTATACTTTTATTAGCATTCTCTCACCAGTCTCACTGATTTCTATTCTTTCTGGCCTAACACTAGGACCATCCTTTGAAATATTACTTACCCAAATATCTCTAATATTCATCACACTAGAAATCATGTCAAACATGACTCTTACAACAAGAGACTTCTTAGGATTCCTTCCAACTCATTCTAGTTTCTCTTTATATTTACTACTCTGGAAGTATAGATAAAGCATTAAAACATAAGGTAGCTTTACCACACTATCCTCTATATCAAACAGTTTGTACTAAATTAACATATCCGTACACCTATTCTCAAATCAGAAGTAGCCCTGTTCATACTAAGGCACTCCTATATTACAGGTGTACTATCTCCTACAAGTACCCCTCACCCAATTCACAGGATTCCCCATGATTTCATTAAGTTCCAACATATATTGTGTGTTAATAATAATATGGGCCCTTATATTACTCCGAACACACTATATACATTTGATCTTAACTTTACCACAAAAAGTCCCTATTCACAGGCTTAGGCCACGTATCACATTGTTAATTACAGTACAACATATTAGGTATAAACAACACTTCCTTTATCAGCCTAGTCTCATGCATTGCCTATAAGCATTCAGCACTGGCCACATAAATCATAAGATAGCATCCTTATCAAATCTTATGTATCAACTTAATGCATAGCATTTACTCACATACCATGTCATATAAGGCATCACGTATTTGGCATCAATATATTTAACCTCTCGGGTATTTCAATACCAATCATAACAACATAAACAGCTAGCATATTGTCAATGCAATACATAATATACCAACCAAGCTGCAAGCCTCCAGTTTGACAAAATCCACAGAACCATGGTTTATGTCCAAACGATGCATAACACATCTCCAAATCCCTCAAACCTTGGCTCTGATACAAAGTTGTAACGCCCCAATTTACAAAATTTAAAAGAAAGCTTGAAACAAAAGGTATTTGTATAAAAACAAAATTTGATACGCTGATAGAAACCAACCAACTATTATTGAACCCTCTGGTTTGTACAAAAAGGTAATACAACCACAACTCATGTCAAAAAAAGTTTCCAATAAGCTTACCGTCAGTGGAAGCAAATAAAACATTTTATTTAAACCCTCGGGTTTGTATAAAAGAGATATGCACACATTTAAATCAAAAGTAATTTTCGTTGCACAACCAGGAGCGTTATTGTTTCAAATCACGTTTTAACAGTCAGCAGTCAAACGTTAAACCAGGGCCTTGTCGTGGCGCTAACACAACCTGCAAAACAACCATAAGCAGTATCTCCTAAGCTACAAGAGCTTAGTAAGAAAGCTAAACTGTAAATCATATAAGCATGCACATACACATATACGAATGCCACAAGAGGTCTTATGGATACAGTACTGCACCATCTTAGCATCCACCAAGAAGGCTAAAACACTGTCCATAGCACCACGGCACGAAGCAGCATGCTACAGCTCTACCCTCACACACCATGATCCTCTGATCATTAATATAACATATTGCAATGCAACACACATATCACATATATGAATCAGAGTTTAGAAAACTCACCTCCACAATTAATACCACACAGAGTTATGCTAGATATACTCAGATCACGTCAAACAGTAATTCCTACAGATATATAATCATGGTATTAATCACATAATCAAACTCAGCTCTTAACAAACTGAACAGGGCAGGGCACCCCCTAGGCACACCCTAGGCATGGCTGTGCCTTCCCCCAGGCATGACTGTGCCAATCCTAGGCATGGTTGTGCCTTCCCCTCAGGCACGCCCGTGCCTAAGCCAAAAAGCACGAGAAGTACCGTATGAACGAGTTTTTGCCACAAGGCGTTAGGCACGCTCATACCCTCCCCAGGCACGCACGTGCCTCCGCTGGGCTGCACTAGAAGGTCGGCCAGAACACTATTTTTCCGACCAAAACACCAAAATAGTCACTTTTAATTCATAAAAACACTACTAGGGTGTTTTCCTACACCCCAAACAACTTCTAAGCAATAAACAACAACAAAAACAAGCTCTAATCCAAGATTCACCATTGAATCACTTAAAACCCACTAAAAACTTCAAGAACATGATTAAGAATCGTTACCTCATGCTTGTAATTGCTAGGTTCAGAAGTAACCACCTGATTCTATATGTTCTTGATTCAAAAAGTTGATAGAAAAAGGGCTAGAACAAGAAGCTATGTGAAGTGGTTTGTAAGAAATGAACACTTTGACTTTCAAAGGTCAAAGCTGGCTATTTATAAATACATCTTTCTGAATTGACACAAATGATCCCTCACTTCTCTTGTTTCATTATGACAACTTTAACCCCTCAAGTTTCTAAACACCTCCTAATCTTAATTGGAAATCACCAAAACTATAATACTAGATTATTTATTAAATTACGAAATTTCGAACTTCGGGTGTTACAACTCTCTCCCACTTGAAATGGATTTTTTCCTCGAAATCAACTGTTGGCCCTTACCACATATTATGCCGTACAGCGGGATCCCGATATCAAAATAATATTTTTTAACGTATAAAAATTTTACTGTTAGTAAAATAAAAACTCTAGTTTTTTTCAAATTTTCAACATACGCATACAAAACTTACTTTCAATTGATTGAATTGTTCTCTCACTTTACTCATATAATAAAACATGTTTCTCATCTCTTCATAAAATCCTTTTTAAAATTTGGACTAAATCGGTTTTCTGACATAACGAAAACAAAACAAGGACACGTAACCAAAAATAATTTCTTTATATAAACCTCAACTAACATTAGAGAAATAAAATTTTCTTGATGGCATTGAAATATACATTTTAAAAATATTCTGCTTACAACCACTCATATCATTTTATAATCCAACCAGGTTGGAACTTCTCATATGTGTTGATATTCATTCTTCATCTTCAAACTTTGCAACACCTTTGCCACATACTTGGCTACCTCTGCCTTCATCTCCAGCTATCAATATTTCATTTTAAACTCTTTATACCTCATAATCGCTTCAGATGACCTCAAAAAGCTTTATCTAGCTTTCCACCACTAGGTGTTTGTATTCAATTATAATAATTTAATAATCCATAATCATTCCCGTTTGGGTTAATTGTACGTTCCTTGATCCACTTTTGTCGTGGTTTTCGTCTTTACTCTTTCAATTGTGTATTTCATATTATAATAGTTAAGTATATAATTTTTTTTATCCTCTTCAAAGATTCATTTCTTTAATTCAACTCTGTTAAGTAGAAATTTTATATTCAAGAATAATTATTCTTTAACTTTTCCTGCTCTTTCTCCAGCAACAAATTTACTCTCATAATAATAATCGATAAAATAATTATCGTGCTCAATTATTTGTCAGGTCAACACCTGACCTTCTGTTCAAGTTTATATTTTCCACCTCACACATAGGCCAAGGCCCATAAATTTTAAAACTTCCACATTACTTCCATCCTGTTCTTTTGGTATTACTGTTGAATTATTTCTGATAATCAACACGTACGTAACTCATCATTATACTTCACCTCAATTAGTATAATTAATTTATCAACATTTTATCCATTACTCACTTAAATTTTCTCTGTAATAGTATAAGTCACTGCCACATCTTTTATTTAATCAGAGATAGTAATCTCTTCTAGCAATAAGGTATTTAACGAGAAAACGTAAGTATGTTTAATTGAGAAAGAGGTCATACTCTGAAATGCAAATGAGAATAAAATGATTATGATTTAATAAACTGTTTTAAAAGAGTAAGTGGCTTAATCCTATAAATATAAACGAGATGAAAGATGGTTATGAAATAAGGATTAAACGAGTTACAATATGAGTAATATAATATCAAGAATATTATATATAAGGAGAAAGGGGTATGAAACTGAGAAGAACATAAAATGTGAGAGTGTGGGCATGTATAATATAATATACTAGTCTCAATGCATGGCTAAATGCAAGTAATGATGTGTACCATTTTAAAGACTAAAATGAATAGTACGATTGTGAAGGTATAATAATTACTGAAACTCTATGTTTCAAGAGATAATGTAATATATGATGTATTGATAAGAGTGGTAATAAAGTAAAATATACTGATGTCATGTACATGAAATTATTATGAGAACTATGAGAAGTAAATTAATAGTAAGTGGAAAGAGGTATTTGTAACACCCGCAAACCTAGGCTAGTAGATTAGCAGGTTGGCGGTACGTGATTTTGTGTTTAAATGTGTCTAATTTAACTGAGTGTTTTAAATTAAAGATAGTATATATTTTCCTAGTTAATTAATTGATTATTTAACTAAACTAATAATGATATATATATATATATATATATGTGTGTGTGTGTGTAGGGGTGAAATTAACGATTTATATGTAAGTATGTATAAGATGTAAGTATGCATGCAAAGTGATTATTAAGAGGATTACACCTCATACTTAAATATTAATGATAATTGTATACGTGTATGTGTATATGTCAATTTGGGAAGGCATATGCTTATCATTTGCAAAAGAAAGAAAAGAATTAGTGTGTGTTTTTGTGTGAGAAAAACCTTTGGTGAAGGAACCTCTCAAAGTTATAAACTTGAAATCTCAAAGTGTGGATTTTGAAGTTGACAATTCAAGAAAAAGGTTAGATATTGTTGTATATATGTTGAGATGAAGATTGATGCTAGTTTGATTATGTTTTTACTGTGTATGATAATAGAAATACGAAGAACACCATTGTTGATGAACTTGAAGCTTTAGAAAGCTTACTTGACTGATGGGTTTTCTTAGTTTTGATGTTTTAATTGATTTTGAAGTATCTATGATGTTTGCATACATGATATATGAGATTTGTATATGTTTTAGAAGTGTTTTGGTAAGAAATCAGATGTTGATATTAAGTTAAATTGTATAAGTCGGCTGGGTATTTGAAGAAGAAGAAGAACAAGTTGCAGGTCCAGTCGCGACGAGACGCGTCCATTTGGGGGACGCGACACGTTCACAACTTTTCATCCGACATTCGCATGATGTTGATCCGACTTTCGCACAAAGATTCATCCTACTCTTTTCATCCGACCTTTGGTACGAGTTTCGGATGGTGTGATCCGATTTTCGGATGATCTGTTCCGACCTTCGGATAAGAGATCCGACTTCCGTATGGCTCTGTTGGGTTTTCGTGGTCCAAAACACAGCGGAAGCAAAAAGAGAGAAAATATATGTGTCAAAATTTGACCATGAATATGCCCACCATATGGACCAAAACTCTAAACATGATTAAGCAACAAAAGAAAAGGAACAAAGAATTAGAGTTATACCCTTGAAGCTCTTTGTGCAAATCCGGTTGGAGTTAGGAAGATGTATACACTAACTTGTGTATCTCTAGTGAAGTCCACACCAAGATGTAATCGTCTCCCACTTGCTAGAATGTTAGATATACCAATCTAAACTCCACCAAAATGATCAACACAAGAATACCAAATCCTTGAATACTCCTTTCTGTATTTGAGAGAATTATGCAATTTGTATCAACTTAGTGTATTTAAATCAAGTAACCAAACTCATATGACTTCATGTGTTTTTTATAGAACTCAAAAATGAATTCAAAAAACGTGCAACAATAAGTCTCATGGCTGTTACAATATCAATGCACATAAACATACTTTAACTAGGTTTGAAAGCCTAGTAAAGAGGCGGTTGTTGCATAAGGCACGGCCGTGCCTTTACCAGGGCACGGGCGTACCAGCCCAAAACGCCACGCCCAAGTCACGCCTGACTTGGGCTCGTGCCTATCCACTGGGCGCAGGGCACGGGCGTGCCTCTAAAGGGCACGGGCGTACATAGCCACAGGCCATGCCCAAGTCACGCCCGACTTGGACTCGTGCCTGCCTGTAGGGCACGGCCGTACCTCATAGAGGCACGGGCGTGCCTTGGCCCACCAGAACCTGTTTCTGGTTTTCTCTCTCATTCGACCATCCGTGATGTCGAAACCGATACTTGGCGTGTGACCCAATAGGCCCTTGCTTCATCAGCCATAATACCAACTCGTGTGTGTGTCAGTGGGCATAATCCAGCAGACTCCCACTTGCACATGACAAACTCACGAAAGGCGTCACCGACATAGAGCGGCCTCTAGCAAGGCACCTATGGCCCTAAGTCAGCATAGGGTTTGTCTTCCCAAAACAAATTCCTAACCAAAAGGAAAGGTCCTACAGATAAGTGATTACTTACCACTTCTTTCACGATATCCATTGTGAATACAGGTCATGAAACATGGTCAACCACAAATCATTCACGATTATGTTTCTCGATATAGACTAACTATGACTAACAACACAAGTTGCATAGTTAATCCATCATCAATTCAACTTGAGCACGACCATGCATTTTGATTGTCATCAGCTTAGTCAACGAGGGGCCCAATAACCCTCAAAAGAGGAACGGATACCTTTGACTATATTGCCCTATCATAATAACAAGTTCTTGCCTGAAAACTTCCCTTATAACAGCCAGTTACGAACTGTGTTAGAAAGCAATCTAAACAAGTCCATGTTAATAGTCAAGCAACGCATGCATCTCCAATAAAAGGATAAATAATATTATCATCCGGATTTACTCATGATTATATCCATGAAGTAAACTCAGGTACGGGTCCTCCAATTACTTAATCACCCTTAAGTATTGGCTAGTGTTGTGTAAACAAGTATTCAATCCAAGATGAATACTTTACCAACCACTCGCCTCGATCTTAATTCACTTCTTCATTCCAATGAAGAACGACCGATCGTGGAGTATTTAGAATAAATAAATTTATTCAAGGAAGTATTAAACATGCATAGATAGAACACAATAATGTTTCATAAGGTAATCGCATCACGCGTATATTAAATCCCCATTTAATAATCATTACAATAAGAAATACATTATTGCTTTAATGTTCTCAATAACAAATACAACTAAAATATTTAAACCAAGTCACTAGCAAATCTAATACCAATAGACTTAGCATGAGAATCATGCTTAACTTGTGACAAAGCTTTGGTGGGTGGATCTGCCAAGTTCCCCTTAGTCGGTACTCTACTAACCACAATGTCTCCATTCTCGATAATATCACGAATAAAATGATATTTCCGAGCAATGCGTCTCGTACGTCGATGCGCTCTTGATTCCTTAGCTAGAGCTACTGCACCCTCATTGTCACAGAAGATCTCAATAGTGTTAGCGATGCTAGGAACAACTCCAAGGTCTTGAATGAATTTCTTCATCCAGATGGCTTCCTTAGAAGCCTCGCTTGTAGCAATATACTCTGACTCCGTGGTTGAATCGGCCACAATATTTTGCTTGGAACTTCTCCAACTTATTGCTCCACCATTTAACAAGAATACAAATCCCGATTGAGACTGGCAATCATCATTGTAACTCTGAGCTAGCATTAAAATATCCAGTAACTCTGAGCTCCTCCGATCCACCGAACACTAAAAACATTTCCTTAGTTCTCCAAAGATATTTAAGGATGTTTTTAACTGCAACCCAATGACTTTGACTAGGGTTAGCCTGATATCGGCTCGTCATGCTCAAGGCATACGACATATTAGGCTGAGTACATAACATAACATACATGATCGATCCCACTGCCGAAGCATACGAGACTCAACTCATTTCTTCTAATTCCTTTTAGGAACTAGGACATTGATACTTGCTCAAGGCCATACCATGCAACATAGGCAAATTCCCTTTCTTGGAATCTTGCATCTTGAACCTTTTCAAGACTTTATCAATGTACGTACTCTGGCTCAAACCAATGAGTCTCTATGATCTATTTCTATAGATCTTTATCCCCAAAATATATGCTACTTCTCCCATGTCCTTCATAGAGAAGCAACTCCCAAGCCAGGTTTTCACTTCCTGCAAGGTAGTCACGTCACTTCATATGAGTAGTATGTCATCTACATACAAGACTAGGAAAACTACAGCACTCCCACTAGCCCTGACATATACACAAGGTTCATCCTTGCTTTTAGAAAAGCCAAACTCTTTGACCTTTTCATCAAAGCAAATGTTCCAACTCCGAGATGCTTGCTTAAGTCCATAAATGGACCTCTTAAGATTGTAGACTTTATTAGGATATTTGGGGTTTACGTAACCATCAGGTTGTGTGATGTAAACCTCCTCTGCCAACTTCCCGTTAAGGAAGGCAGTCTTGACATCCATCTGCCATATTTCGTAATCGTAATATGCAACGATAGCCATTAATATCCTAATAGACTTCAACATAGCCACTGGAGAAAAGGTTTCATCATAGTCTACACCATGAGTTTGAGTGAAACCCTTTGCTACCAGTCGGGCTTTGAAAGGGTCTACATTTCCATCCATGTTAGTCTTCTTCCTGAAGACCCACTTGTACCCTACTAGCTTGTGGCCGGGTACCGGATCAACCAAGTCCCCGCCTTGATTATCCGCCATGGATTGCATCTCACTGTCCATTTCCTCCTTCCACCAAGCAGACTCAGGGCCCGCTACGGCTTCTCGGTAGTTGGTCGGTTCACTACGATCCACCAATAGTTCGTCGCCCTCGGATATGAGAAACCCATATCTTTCCGGCTCATTACGAACACTACCAAATCTACAGAGCTCTAATGGCTGGGTGTCAGGTACCTCATCCTCCGTTGGTTGAGGTTCCACTTCTTCCGGTACGCCGATCTCATAAGCGGTACTAGTGCCAACATCAGGTAGAACATTGGTGTCATCTATAATTTCTTCTAGATCAACTTGCCTCCCACTGGCTTCTACAGATATAAGCTCCCTTTCAAGAAAGACCGCCCTTCGAGCAACAAACACATTGTTCTCAGAAGGTTTGTAAAACAAATATATCATAGAACCAGCTAGGTAGCCAATGAAAATTCACTTCTCGGCTCTGGGTTCAAGTTTGTCTTGAGCTTCACGTCTTACGTAAGCTTCACAACCCCAGACCTTGAGATAGGCTAGCAAAGGAACCCTTCCATGCCACATCTCGAACAGTGTACTTTCAACCTTCTTTGTTGGTACAAGGTTTAAGGTCCTAGCAGCGGTTTCCAAAGCATAACCCTAAAAACTTACGGGTAGCTTTATTGGACTCATCATGGGCCGAACCATATCCAATAAAGTTCGGTTCCTCTTTTCAGCAACCCCATTTAATTGCGGTGTCTTGGGTGGAGTAAGTTGTGAAATAATTCCACAACCCCTAAGATGATCAAGAAACTCGGTACTAAGATGCTCACCACCCCTATCGGATCTGAGAATCTTAATTCGCTTGTCCAATTGATTATACACTTCGTTTTGGTATGTCTTAATCACCTCAAAGGTTTCAGACTTATGCTTAATCAAATAAACATAACCATATCTACTGAAATCATCAGTAAAAGAAACGAAGTACCTACAGTTATTTCTTGTAGCAGACCTGAACGGACCACACACATCCGTGTGAACAACATCCAACAAGTCTTTGCCCCTCTCACTAACGCCGGTGAAGGGTGCTTTAGTCATTTTTCCTAATAAACAAGAATCACATACTTAGCTTGACCCGTGATCAAACAATTCCAAAATCCCATCCACTTGGAGTTTGGCGATACGTTTCTTGTTTATATGGCCAAGACGACTATGACACAAAGATAACTTGTACAATACACCTTTGGACTTAGAATCAATGTTCATGATTGATTTATTACCATCCAAACATACACTTGTTTCATAAATTCAACGACATGGATAAGCTTTAAAGTAATGAACATCACCTCTTAAACAAGAAATAATTCCATTATCCAAATTAAACATAATACCATCGTCAAACAACACATGAAAGGAAATAATGTTTCCTGCCATGCAGGGCGAAAAACAAACATTTAACAAGGTAATAGCAAGGCCTGAGGAAAAGGCGAGATCAACACTCCCTATCCACTCCACAGGAACCACATCCTTGTTTCCCATTATCAGTTCAAGCTCACCAGCACCCAGCGCCCTACTTCTTTTTAGCACCTGCACATTATTACAAATATGAGTGCCAAGTACCCAACCGTTAGCAGTAGCGGTATTGTGGAGTTCAATCATAAACGTACCTGAGTTACCTACTGCCTTTGGTTTTACGCGCTTGAGCTCCTCGAGGTACTTTGGGCAAGAACGCCGCCAATGCCCCTTTTCCTTGCAGTGGAAGAACTCGGCTTCTACAGGGTCCTCGGCCGGTGGAACCATCACGGCTTTCCCCTTGCCATTCGGGGCTGGACTCGGGTTAGGTTTTGCAACCTTCCCCTTACCCTTTCCCTTGGAGGGGGGAGCGCCTTTTCTTTTGGTTCCGCCTCCCTGGATAGCTAGGACGGGTTTGGACGAGGAGGGCTCCTTGGACATGTCAGACTCGATGGTGTTCAACATTCCGTGAAGCTCCATTAGGGACTTGTCCATGCCATGGACATGATAGTTCCACACAAATTGTGAAAAGGAACTAAGCAGAGAACGGAGGATCACATCCACCGCTAACTCCCTCCCTAACGGGAATCCCAACCTCTCCAAGCAATCAACCAATGCTTTCATCTTAAGCACGTGAACGCTCACATTTCCGCCCTCCTACATGTGGCAATCGAAAAGGGACTTTAGGCACTCGAAGCGCTCTAGCTTAGCCTGCTGTTGGAACATTTCCTTTGGCTGGTTAAGCATATCATATGCCCCTAAATGTTCCATTTGCTTTTGAAGCTCAGGAATTATTGACGAGAGCATAATACAAGCCACTTCGTTGGTTTCCTTGACGCGCTTTTCATACACGTCTCGGACCGCCCTAGTTGCATTGGCCGCAGGTGCTTCCGGCAAAGGCTCCTCGATGGCCCACATCTTTTGTTCATACCTAAGGGCTATCCTTAGTTGCATGAACCAATCCATAAAGTTTTGGCCATCGAGCTTTGCCTTTTCGAGGAATAGTTTTAGGGAAATTGAGTTCGATAATATAGAAGCATTGTTGGATGCCATCTATAGAATTAGAGTACAAATTTTAGTTGTCAAATCCTTGTAGAAATAATTACCCAATTGTTATAAAACTTAATTATTTTAACAAGGCTAAGAACCGTATTTCACTCTATCTTGTGACGGGTTTACCGTGGATCACGAATATGGCCAAAGTATGACTCCCCTCACCCACTCCTACTAACATTATAAAGGAAAAAGAAACCAAGAAGAAGAAATTGACCTCAAGTGGAAAGTTTGGTTTTACCAAACCTGCCATATATGTGAAGTTAGAAGGCAATGAGATTGTGCCTCAAGATATGACCCCACAAGGGGTAATTTGCTACTTCCGCGGAAAGATTGGAAAATTGGCGCCAACGACTGCCCTATGAGCCTGAAAGAGCTAAAATCACTTATGAGTAAGAGAAATTAGCTCCTTGACTTCAGGAACATTCATGATCAAACTCCATTGCTCTTCTACTTCTAAAGGCTAGGTTTTAAACGCTAGCAATAACGCTCACGTTTGTCACAAAGTGAAGGTGTTAAAAGAGAAGTAGGCGGATGAGGCATGGAGAGCTGGAATTCTAAAAGGGAAACATAGTTGTTGTCCCTATTGAGAGGATTGGAAGTTTGTATCTTGCCTTTCCTTCCAGCTATTCTATTACTTTTAGGATGTATGTTTATGCCATGTATGGCTAGAAACATTATATCTAAACGCCTTTGTTGACGATGGATATTACTTTGACTTTTGAAATTAGTGGTGATTTATTTCAAAGTTTATCCATGTCGTGGCATTTAAAGTAAGCTTTTGCTTAAGGAGTAATAGAACGATCATAAATGTACTAATAAGTTATCCTTATGTAGAAGTCGATTTAGCTATATAAACAAGACTTGCATCACCAAGATCCGTGAGGTTTAGGAACTTGGAACCCTTTGACCATGGGTCATATGTTGAATGCATATCTTGTTTATTAGGTTAAATGACTTAAACATCCTTCACTTGAGTATGTGAGAGGATTGAAAGCTTGTTGGATTTCATTCACACTTTTAGTGTGTTGACCGTTCAAGCAAACATTAAGGAGTAACTTTAGATACCTTGTTACCTTTACCGGTGATGGTAGAATGGATGGTATGTCTATTTTAATGGACTAGTTTTTGAAACATTAGAGGTGTTCAAAACTCACCATAACAAGGTATATGAAAGAGAGGGCAATGCAACTATGATACTCAGATCTAGTTAAGATGCTGAGTACCTTAGTTTTATATTATGTGACTATCATAAGAATTATGGGATTGTCTCACAATTCATTCCTCTTTAGACACATTGTTACAAGTGGTTGTCTAAAGGAGGAACCGGACATTTTGATATGGTCCGACAAGTGATAGGTTACACTTTTATGTCCAAAATTGTTTTGGGTCATTCTCCAAATGGTGGGCATGAGTTATAAATTTTATGAACAACAAAGATGGTCATGTAAACGCCTTAGAGGATATGACAAAAAGGAGTATCCTTGTTTGTCTATTCCAAAGTCTGGATTGTCTAGCCTACGTTTAGACGTGAAGTGGAGGAACCCAGGATCTAGAGGTATTTACTCCATTAGGTACTCTACTAAGACCATGGGATATTTGTCTTGACAAACCTTGTGAGAACATGTAAGTTGCTCAAAGGAAGAGTCTCTTAAGAAATTAATATCCATGGATGCCAGTGAGAGTAAAGTATACCTTGAATGGAAGAACATGATGTTGACACTAGAATCCAATCAGAAATGATTGAAACTCAGCATGGCAATGCTGGAGAACCTGGCATAAAATCATTACCTCTTGGTAGAAGTTGTCATAAGACCAGAAAGATATAACTCGTTATATCTGAGGAAGACAACTTAATGATGATTCATGATGAATGCGTCAACTACCGGAAAGCGTAGTGGGCTAGGAGTCCGCTAGGAGAAAGGAGGAAATGATAAGATGAGATGCTATCCATGACGGATATCCAAGGTTTCGACTTGGTTGATCCTACACCAGGGTGTGAACCCGCGAGGTGTGATTGGTTATTTGAGGAAATAGACCAAACATGGATAAGTTTGTAGACTACTTCAAATACCGACTGGTAGGAATGGTTTCACGATGATTGACCATGAGGAAGGTATCATCTAGAAACACTCTCCCAGTGGTTATCTTGAAGTCCACACGGATACTTATTTTATAAGTGCCTTTTAGGCTATATTGGATAAAAGTGAAGACTACATTCCTTAATAGGAATTTCTGAGGAAATGCTAACAACATTTTCGAGGGTCTTTCACTATCAATAAGTGTCCTAATGAAATCTACAAACCCTAAGTAGTCCACTTGTGGACTTATGTTGCTATCTCAATGTTAGAATCTTTGCGTTGATATGAAAATCATTTGGTTGAGTTTTCAAATAGCAATGATGAAACATGGAAGAATGCTAGAGCTAGTGGGAGCATTTTGTAATCCTATTCTAAATATGTCTAGTACATACATCGTGTTGGAGATAATGTCTTGATTTCGCTTGAAAAAGCTTAAATCAAGAATTATGCATCCATAACGATTATAGGATATACAAAACCTATGGAAGGAGTTAAAGAAATATTAAAATATGTTCTTGTTGATCTATAGTGAGAAGCAACAAAGAATAAGTTGTTATTCAAGTGCTTGCTTATATATTTCTTAGGATAACTTCCGATCTTTATCGGGGTTCGTGATCCTACTAAATATGGTGTTAATAAGTATGCTTCTCAAAGCATCGCTGACTCTATTGGGATCTTGTGAGACAATGAGAGTACGATGGCTTATGAAAGATAACCTTTATCTCAAGCATCTTTTGATCTTATTGAGTTCTGATGAATCAATGAAGGTACGATGGCTTGACAAAGGACCATGATCTCCCCAACGCACACTTCTTAAGTGATTGGTTGAGGCGGAGATATGGTCTTCTGGGAGAATACACACGGATGGCATGGTGACGGATCGGTTTTGCTAAAGCCGTAGTTTCAAGATAGTGATGATTGTCATACTAATGTTTGCAAAGACTTGGCTTGAGTTTGTTTTAGTTGAAATTTTGAAATGCTGATTTTGGGAACGTTAAGCAACATTGCGCTTCTGTTAGTATCGATTATCAAATGGAGATTTGTTAATACGCTTGTAGCGGGTACTCTCAGTTGCCTTTATTGTGTTCCATCTTAGCATGTTTACCGCTTCCCTGAATGTTTCATATTCTAAAAGTCCACAGTCGGTCACACTTCATCGGAAGGAAGTTTGAACGAAGACTGAGGGAAAGGGTTGGTCGTGTATTCAATGGTGATTAGATACAAGAGACGCAACACTTTACCTATACTTGAAAAGTGTTTCAAGTGATTGGACGACCCACACCTGAGTGTACTTCATGGTACATGTAAAGAGTAACTCAGGATGACAATATCATTTAGTCCTTAGACCGGAGATACATGTGTTTCCACGACATTGGTCTGCCTTGTTCTGATTGCTTTCAAACGCAGTCCGTAACTGGTTGTTATAAAGGAAGCTTTTGGGGAAGGTATTACCGATGTATTGGGGCAATGTAGTCGAAGGAATTTGTTCCTCTGCTAAGAGAGATATCCCTGGGCCCCTCGATGATTCGGCGCTGACACCAAAATGCACGGCCGTGCTCATGCTTGCAATGATAGTTGATCAGTTGCAACTTGCATATTTTGGTCACCACCAATCTTGATCGAGAAACATAATCGTGAACAATCGGAGAATGACTTTGTACCATGTCTCGTGTTCACCCGGATTTCGCGAACAATAGGATGATTGATCACTTATCTATAGGACCTTTTCAAACCCGTTTGGATTGTGATTAGGTACTTGTCAGGGATGACATACCTCGTGTTGATTTGGGGGCAGGGATGTCTTGCTAGAGGCCGCTCCCTATCTGTGATGCATATGGGTACGGTGTGTCATGTGCAAGTGGGAGTTTGTTGGAGATCTGCCCACTGACACACGTATGCCGGTATCACTGCTAATGAAGCGCGAGCCCATTGGGTCACACGCCAAGGATTGATCCCGACAGCTTTTTGTGGATGGAGAATGTCAAAGAATCAAAAGTGTTTTGATTTGGGGCTTCACGACCGTGAAGGGTGCTCCACGGGTCATGAAGCCGTGATGCCTTTGTGCTTCACGTCTCGTGACGAGGTCGTGAGGGGTCGTGAAGGAGATGCCCTCATGAGTCCTCGGCTAGGCGGCACGACTCATGGAGAACTAAGTCCCCTCGTGGTGCATTTAGTCTTCACGACCCGTGAGAGCCCGTGAGGGGTCGTGAAGAGGGTAGCTGTAGTGACAGTTGTGTTTTATTGGACCATTTGATGGTCCAATCAAATGACATGCAAGATGGCCGAGTTTTGACTCCTAATATGGTCATTTGAGGTTGTAACATGCATAGAACATATCACAACATTTTTCTCTCTACTTGAAGCTCTCTCTTGGTGCAATAGTAAGACATACATACACTAAGATGATCTTGAGTGTTCATGTGAGGCTTTCATGGTGCAAGAGGAGATCTACATGAGCTGTTCCAGATGGTGGAGTCATGGTGGACGTTCATCTATGGATTGCTAGTACAATAGGAGCAAGCATACTTGGTGTGGACTTGCAATGGAGAAGAAAGACCTTTGTTTTCTTCGTGTTCATCCCAATCCACATGAGAAGCTGGAATTCCAGCCATGGTAAGGAGGTACTTTTTACTCCTTCTTCTTGTTCTTTAGTTGCAATTTGCTTCGTAGTGTGTTCCACCATTGGAACTAGTTGTGGGCTTTGTGTGTGCTTTCATTTTATGTCTTGCATGCTACTTTCTTGTTTGCTTCCGCTGCGTTTGTGTCCACCACGAGTTCCAACATTGTCATCATCAAATAGGGGGAGATTGTTAGTCCCATGTTTAGAATAGTTGGATTTGATGAGACAAACTATAGATATGTATAGATGATATTTTAAGAGTTAGGAATTATGTCAGTATGTTATAGACTGACTAGTCAGCGTATAAACAAATATAGAGTTTTCTATGTAAGTACTAGATAGCTCAGTGACTTCTAAGCTGAGATAGGTTTTAAGAGTGTAGACTTGAAGATTCAAGAACCCAAGATTCAAGAACTCAGCTTGACGAGGTCAAGACTGAGTGAGTCAGCTCAGCGTTAGAAGTCAGTTCAAGAATTTAAGTAAGCTCTAAATTCTGTTATAAACTCTCCATATCTATGACATTTAAATTAGGATATCTGAACCTAATTTAAACTATCTATTAGTTGGATTGATATCTCAAAAGGAATTAGTTAGATATGTTCTAATTAAGGAGTTTGTTACGGTTTTAAAGAAAAGATAAGTTATATCTTTAAACTGCGATTTATTCATAGATATATCAAGTATGAGTATAAACCTTCCTATGGGTTTTAATATAAAAAGAGAACACAATATACTCAAGAATATAGACGACGACTGCATAAGTTGCAAAATGTACGTGTGTTCGTGATACTTGATATGCGTGTGTTGCGATAACTTTATGAGTTCAAAGTTCGAGAGAGTTTTCAAGAGTTCTTGTTAATTAGTTTTAACAAGAAGTTCGATCATTAATTAGTTTGTGATACAAGAGTGTTTAGAGATAGTTGAGTTTATAATCAGTGTAACATCAAATCATCCTGTTGATTTGATTAGAGAGTGATAATAGCTAATGTTCTATTTGATTATTGAATATACATTTTATTAATTTGATTATTTGTTTGAATTGTATTCAAACCACCCCCCCTTCTACACCTTATCGGTTGCTTGTTTACCCTCTTTGGGACCAACAATCCGTTTGCACCTCAGGGGGAATATCCTTTTGCGTTTCCTGGATATAAACAACCGTGCACGTACAAGCAATTTTTGGATTGCAAGCCTTTAGAATATCGAGGGACTTCAAATCCCAATGTTACTTTAAACTGATTGAGGGAAATGGTTAAGGAGTTAGATGCCTGTAATTGTGAGCATGAATTGAAAGTGAGACTAGAATAGGAGACCTGCTACGGGTGGGTCTACTCAGCGGGCACCGTGGTGTGGTAGGTGTAAGTGTTACCACAATGGTCAGTGTACACCACAAACACTAAGATGTGTGAAATGTGGTCATTTTGGCCATGATTTTAAAAGTTGTAGATTCCAGAAGAGTGTTTGCTAAAATTGTCAGAAAGAGGGGCACAGAGTTGGTGAGTGCCCATTGAATAAGAAGTCAGGATTTGGTCAGGAGAGGGAACGGCTGGGGGATCGTCTTCAGCATCTGGTTAGAAAAAAAAGAACCCACCTACTGTCAAGGGTCGGGCGTTTAAGATGACAGTGGATGATGCCACCACCATAGACGATGTCATAACACGTATGTGTTTGATAAACTCTACTCCTGCTAGAGTATTGTTTGATTCTGGAGCTAACCACTCCTTTGTTTCTGTGGGGTTCTGTGGAAGATTAAATGTGCCTGTTATTAAGCTTGCTAATGCTTTAGAAATAGAAGTAGCTGATGCCATGATGGTTCCGGTCACGACTGCCGTGGCTGGAGCTAATATTGATATTGATGGTGTGTGTTTTCCTGTTTACTTTCTTGTTATGCCATTATCTGGTTTTGATGTGGTGCTGGGGATGGATTGGCTGAGTTTTAATCAAGCCAGTATTAAGTGCCACAAGAAGTTAATTTCTTTCCAGTTGGCGGATGGTACACGAGTGCTAGCAAGGGGTGAGAAGGCTGGATCTGTAATTCCAATTATTTCTTGTCTGAAAGCTAAGAAGGCGTTGGATAGAGGATGTGAATCTTACATGGCGTATGTTATCAACGGTGAAATGTCTAATGTGTTATGATGAACCTTCAAGTAATGAGTAGAGATGAGATGATCAGAGAGAAATACACACACTTCACGTTTTTCTTGGAATATCAACATTGCATTAAATGGCTCAAACGTTACAAGCGATCCCAAGGCCAAGGGCCTAATGGCCTATTTATAGGCTATGCCTATAAAGTAAGCTTTCCTACATTTTACTAAAATAACAATCTCCCCCTAAACGGAGAGAAAGCCTGTTACATTGAAATGAAATGCAAAAAGTAAATAATTTCAAAATAGACCTATTCCTCATTCCAAACAACATCTGCCACCTCCGAATAATCCGACGGCTGTCTAGTGTCCTTTTGATCTGTTCTATTGTTCGTATCAGCCCACCCCTTTCTGTCTCACTTAATGTAGATAGATTCTTTTCAGCCTTTTCTTGAAGACGGTGAAATAATAGTTTCAGTGTCCCATCTGAGTATGCCATCAAGTCTATCATCTGAACCATGATCTTTCGGCGGCATTGGTTAACAAAGATGACACCTCTTTGACCCGCAAAGTTTGAATGATTTTCATCAATAACTGTGAGCTCCTCTAGGGTTTGTAGATCAATATGATGTTGTAGTGGTCTGAGTAGATTCACCTAGAGTTGATTACTCTCGGCGCCTAGTTGTAGATCATGCTCCTGGATAAACTCTATGAATCTCCTCATATATTTCATTAGATCTAATTGTCCTTATTGTTCTTTGTAGGACTTGTTGATCTTTGTGGACAGTTCCTCGTATATGAACTCAATGTCATGCAACTTGACATATCTGAAGTCAGCTTCATTGAGGGAGATTTTCTGACCAGAGAGAAATACACACACTTCACGTTTTTCTTGGAATATCAACATTGCATTAAATGGCTCAAACGTTACAAGCGATCCCAAGGCCAAGGGCCTAATGGCCTATTTATAGGCTATGCCTATAAAGTAAGCTTTCCTACATTTTACTAAAATAACAATCTCCCCCTAAACGGAGAGAAAGCCTGTTACATTGAAATGAAATGCAAAAAGTAAATAATTTCAAAATAGACCTATTCCTCATTCCAAACAACATCTGCCACCTCCGAATAATCCGACGGCTGTCTAGTGTCCTTTTGATCTGTTCTATTGTTCGTATCAGCCCACCCCTTTCTGTCTCACTTAATGTAGATAGATTCTTTTCAGCCTTTTCTTGAAGACGGTGAAATAATAGTTTCAGTGTCCCATCTGAGTATGCCATCAAGTCTATCATCTGAACCATGATCTTTCGGCGGCATTGGTTAACAAAGATGACACCTCTTTGACCCGCAAAGTTTGAATGATTTTCATCAATAACTGTGAGCTCCTCTAGGGTTTGTAGATCAATATGATGTTGTAGTGGTCTGAGCAGATTCACCTAGAGTTGATTACTCTCGGCGCCTAATTGTCCTTATTGTTCTTCGTAGGACTTGTTGATCTTTGTGGACAGTTCCTCGTATATGAACTCAATGTCGTGCAACTTGACATATCTGAAGTCAGCTTCATTGAGGGAGATTTTCTGACCATCTGCTCTCTAAACATCATACATAGCAAACCCGTACCTTAGAGATTTTTGCATGTTAACACGAAGTATTTTGCTGATTGGGTACTCTGACACTATCTGCTCCCTCGGTGTTTTGTCTTTGTTGAAGATATGAGAGTATCGTCTCCTTCGTGAATCATCAAGACCTCTCAGTTCAGGAAGGGTCTTGTCTCTTATTTGAGAAGCATAAATAGTAGGGATCCGATCTTCGAGGTAAGCAGCGTTCACACCATATTTACCCCAAACAGGGTTTTTCATTGCTTCCCTGGTGAACATATTGTGTCGATCTAGGCCTAGGTATGACGAAGTTGGGATTAGACGAGCTAGTTGGACATTCGGAGGGATAGGTCATTCGGATGATGTTTGTTGAAGTTTTTATGTCTGCTCAGCTTCTAAATTTTTCTTCAGGATGTCGGCAGCAGACACCTGGAATTTCTTTGACTATGGAGGGAAAAGTTGATGTACCTCCTCAAAAACACCTCGGAGGACCCTTGTTAAATCCAGCTTTCTTATAGTCTCCTCCATCTGCTTTTTGGTATCCAACTCCCTCGCAGGCTCTGCAACCCTTGAATAAGCTGGCTTTTGAACAGTCGGCACCGGCATCTCCTCAAACCTGTCCATGATTTGGACTTCCTCGGTTCTTTTCAGGTAATTTTTCAAAAGAGAACCCCTCAATTTGTTTCATCAATTCATCTGACTCATCCCTTTCACCAATATCAGCAGTTTTAGTTTCGAATTCAAACAATGGGATGTTAGCTTCCGGCCCTTTTTGTTGTTGTTGTTGCTATTTTTGTTGTTGTTGTTGTTGTTGTGGTTCTGATTCTGCCCCGATCATCGTTCAGTCAAAGGGTTAAAGGTCAAAACGCGCGGTCTTTTCTCCCCCTCGTGACGATCATGATCGGGATCATCATCATCACACCGGCGCTTTGACCCAGCAGCTTGGGATTTGCAAGTTGATTCAAGAGATGTCAGCCTGTTTTCCACATAATCTAGCTTTTGAAAGACCACATTACCCAGATCCTCCATTGAGTTCATTACCGTGTCCATGAATTCGTTAAGATTGCTACCCTTATAAGTTTGTTCATTCCGAAGGGTTTCAAGGAGATCTAAGTTTTGTTCACGGACTGGGGCCTTTTCAATCAAACGGGCATAGAGCAGGGATTTTAATGTATCTGCCGATAAGCTCGAGCCATCATCAACTTTGGATTTAATAGAAGCAAGTGTTTGTTTAATGTCAGCTATTCCCTCGGTGATAGGGTTTAGAGCCTCCTGCAGTTCCTCTTTGGTAACAAACCGAGACTTACTCAGAGTACTCGTTGAAGTCTCTGCCATTGAGGCAGAGCTACTCGCATGCGGAGCTGAAGTTGCGAACACTCCGCCAAGATTTCCACCTGATCCTCGAATGACACTTTTAGTAGTGCCACCTACAGGTGTTCTGGACTGTTGTTTGTTAAGCAACGTCGTTATTTGTGCAAGAGTGGATTGGTGTTTAGAATGAAACGCATAAATCTACGGTAAATCGATGTGCACTGTTGGGATGACAGTGGCTATTTCAACACTAGAGCTGACAATGTCAGCCCCGATGGCAGGTGTAATTTCCCGGCTTTTTGGGCTTGGGGGTCCCTCGGCACTTGCTTTTTCTTTTCTCACCATTCTCTCCTCTAACTCTTCCTCTTCCTCTTCCCCTATCTCTTCCTCTTCCATATCCATATCAAAATCATGACTTGCACTTGTTTCATCAAGAGGATCAGGTTGATAGCCATAAATGAATTCCGTTTCAGAGTCGAAGACCTCGGGTAGATTTGGAAATAAGTCAGGGAAGCTAAAATCCTCTTCCTCAGTCACCACAGGCATTTTAGCCTTTTGTTGTTCAGTGCAAATGTATCAGTTTCAAAGTCAGGGGCAACTGAACTAGCATGTAAGTCAGGCACAGGAGATTCTGGCATTAGTTCAGGTAGTACATCAGAGAATGAAGCAATCATAGCTTGGATCTGTGCCGGGTCATACTCCGCCCCTCCCTCACTACGTGTTTCACCGACATCCTCTTCACGACCCCTCTCCATGCTTTTCTCTCTCAACTCTTCCCTCTCAGCTTCCCCCGTGGAAGTCTGAGGCCTAGGTACTATTTCCTCACTTTGAGCTATTGGCCCTTGGGTAGGGGCAACCGGCTCTGGTTGCTCCATAGGGCCAAGTCCTACACTCTGCCTATAATGTCTCACAACTTTATTCTGTACACAAAGATCCAGCAGAGAAACCGGAAATGGTTGTGGTTGAATCGGATGATCAGTGGTAAGAACTTTCACATAGATAAATTGTTTTTGCCGGATAGCACCATGATTTAGCCTTCGAGGGATTTCTTTGTTTCTGTCCATTGCGAATTGGACCATCATAGGCAAAAACCTTTAGTATGGCAGAAATATGCCCTTTGCTCGTTTAAGATTAGAAAGTTTGCCCTCTACCTGCTGCAAAAGATCAAGAAAGATTAAAGTAATATGTAGGTGATTAGCCGCAACATAGATAAGTTTGATCTGATTGTAGTTGGGGTATTCGTAGCCAGTGTGTTTTGGGGTGAGGCAACGCTGAAGAATGGTTGGCTCTTTTGAAGTGGGAACGAGGCTGTAAGTCCCCGATGTAACCCATAGCACGAATGCCCGTAAGGGCAGCAGTCTCATCCGGCATCTCCTAAAAGTCAAGGAGAGGAGGCCTGCTTCTGGCAGTGGGGAGCCGAAGAATTTCCCTGAGTCAGCTTGCGGCAATGTTTAGGGTGAAGTGGTCTACGTTACCACGGATAGAAACTCGACTAGAGTCGGGATTTGTATGTGTGTGGATTGTGTGCCAGAACTGTTGCACATATAACTCAGGAATATGAGTTCCAGAAGTAGATGGATCATAGGTGAGAGCATGGTTCAATGGGTGGACGCGGAGTATTTCGGTGATGATGGGAAAGTTAGGGTTTGTGAAATTATCAAGGTTTATGAAGTGGTTGTTATCATGGGTGACCACTGAAAGAAACTGATTACGAGGAAGGAGTTGATCGTCAGGGTTATGAGACTGGCTGGCTGTTGAAGAACAGTACGAGACAGATTCGTCTTCCATAACCATGATTAATCCTGTAAGAATACCCAATAGGTTAGAAAGTTGATCTTTGACGAATAAATCAATGAAATGTATTGACTTGTAAAGTCAAAACATTCACATATGAAGCACTTTGACATTTGTTGACTTCAAAACATTCAATTTCAATCAAACTTTGAAAATTTGGTCAACTCCGTAGAAAAATTGTATAACACCCGAAATTCCTCATTGATGAAGTGGTATTTTAGATGAACAAAAATGTGTTTTGACACATGTTTTAGAATGAATACATGTATCTAAACACTTTTATAACACTAAAAATTTTCCCATTTTATCTATAACATGAAGATCTAGGCCAAAAACGAAATGCAGGCCAAATCTTCAACCGCTCGAAGAACACGAGGAATACTTTTCAAATTTTGTGAGTTTTTCTTTGATAAACCCATTGTTCTTGTGTTCCTAAGCCCCATCGCAAGCCACATTTCCATTAACATAATCGTTTTATAGTCGAACAAAGCATTTGAAACTAGAAAAGGTGACTTCTGAGTTGTACAGTGCAACCTTTGTTTTTGTGCATTTAAACATGATAGAAACATGATTTGGTACTTATTTGATGTATACCTTTAGTAAGTGAGCAAGTTTATCACAAAAATTGAAATTTTTGGCAGCAACTTTTAACAAGATTTGGAAAACAAGTAACCAATAATTTCTCGTGAGTTTAAAATTTGGAAAGTGTAAAGAATACACTAAGACACGCCACCTATCAATAGAAAATAATTCAAAGGGTAACTATTCGAAATTACACGCTCGAAGTCCAAAGGCTTCTAAGGTGAAAAACGCGCTCAAAGTCCTCTTGCTAACCACTGTTGACTTCGAAGTCTAAGAGACTTCGAGTTCGAAGTGTGAAGACTTCGAAGATGTAAAACACGCTCGAAGTGGTCTAGAGCACCACTGTTGAGCTCGAAGTCCAAAGGCTTCGAGTTCGAAGTGTGAAGGCTTCGAACTCGAAGTGCGTTCCATTCAAAGGATTGTTCATGTGCGCTCGATGTCTATTGGAATTACACTTTTTAGAGTTTGAAGTCTACTAGCTTCGAATTGATGCTAGTAGACGCGCTCGAAGTGAACTTGGACTTGATGATTTCGAATTCGAAGTCCACAGACTTCGAATTAAGTTGAACGAAGGCGGTCGAAGTGAACTTGGACTTGTTGATTTCGTATTCGAAGTCCACTGACTTCGAATGAAGTCCAAAGAGGGCGCTCGAAGTGAACTTTCCATGGTATGATTCGTATTCCAGGTCCATTGAATTCGAATGCGAAGTATATTAAAATTGAACGAATTTGAAGTTCGAATTCAAAGTGAATAAAATATTTTTGTATTTTTCATTTTTGAAAGAAATAAAACCACATATTTTTGATATTTTCTTATATTTTGCAAATGTTTTTGGTATTTTCTTTGTTTTGTGAATGTTTTTGGTATTTTCTTTAATTTTTGAATGTTTTTTGTATTTTCTTTGATATTCTCCCCCTACATGCACGCGTAACTTGTATGTATGATTGACACTCCCCCACAAATTATGCTTTCTTGTATCTACAACATGAACAAACAAAGTGAACTACCCACTCAAATCAAATGACTGATATTCAGACTTTATAATTCAACATACCCAATTTGGATACTAACTCATTAAAACGAGATTCGTCTAATGGTTTAGTAAACAGATCAGCAAGTTATCATCAGTTTTGACATATTGATGTTCCATCGAACCTTTTTCCACGTTATCTTTAATTAAATGATATCGTATGTCAATGTGTTTGGTCTTTGAGTGGTGGACTGCATTGCATAAGATGGCAACGGCAGATTGTGAATCACACAGTAAAGGTATCTTGTCATAGTGTAGGCCAAAGTCATAAAGCTGAGTTCTCACCCATAAACTTCGAGAGCAGCACATTTCAGCAGCAACATATTCAGCATCAGCAGTTGAAGTAGAGACACAATTCTGTTTATTAGAAGCCTAACACACTAACCGATCACCCAAAAAGTGTGAAGTGCCAGATGTGCTATTTCTATCAAGCATGCAACCAGCATAGTCGGCATCTGAATAAGCATATAACTGTAGACTAGAATCCCTTAGATACCAAAGACCTAGATCAGGAGTACCCTTGAGATATTTGAATATTCTTTTGACTGCCAGCAGATGTGATTCCTTTGGATTAGCCTGAAATCTAGCACATAAGCATGTAGAGAACATTATATCTGGCCTACTAGCCGTCAGATACAGTAATGAGCCAATCATACCCCGATAAGTTATTAAATTAGCTGCTTTTCCCTCAAGATCAGCAGACAATTTAGTTTTTGAAGACATGGGGTAGTTAGTGAAGAACAGCTGAGCATGTCATACTTCCTCAACAAGTCTTTAATGTACTTGGATTGACTGATAAAAATGCCATGACTCAGATGTTTCACTTATAATCCGAGAAAGAAATTCATCTCTCCCATCATACTCATTTGAAAACAATTTTGTATCGTATGTGCAAACTCATCACTGTACTTTGGGTTTGTAGAACCAAAAATTATGTCATCCGCATGTACTAAGATTAAATCCTTTCCTTTGGCTTTAGTGAATAGAGTGGTGTCGGTTTTTCCTTTGATGTATCCCTCACTCAATGAGACAGGACATCATACCAAGCTCTCGGGGCTTGTTTTAGTCCATATAAGGCTTTGTCTATAATATTAACATGATATGGGAATTTGGGATTGACGAAGCCTTCTGGCTAAAACACATAAACCTCCTCCTTGAGGATACCATTTAAGAATGTTGTCTTGACGTCCATTTGAAAAACCTTAAAGCTTTTGTAGGCAGCATAGGCTAAGAATAGTCTTATGGCTTCTATCCTAGCTACATGAGCAAATGTTTCATCATAGTCTATTCCCTCCTATTGGTTGTAACCCTTAGCAACCAGCCTAGCTTTCTTTCTAACCACTATTCCATCGGAATCCCGTTTGTTCTTTAAGATCCACTTGGTACCAACCACTGATTTGTCCTCTGGAAGTGGTACCAATCTCCAAACTTTGAGTCTTTCAAACTAGTTAAGTTCTTCTTGCATTGCAATGACCCAAGCTACATCTTGTAAAGCATCAGAGACTTTGGTAGGTTCAATCATAGATAGGAAACTTGAATAAAGGCACTCATTTGCCGTTGTAGAACAAGTCCTTACCCCATCTTGAACATTTCCTATTATTTGAGATTCGGGATGGGATTGTGTCCATCTTATTCCTTGGGGTGTTAGATTGGAGGGAAGAACTCATTTAAATGGTTTGTGAGTTCTATGTCTTCCTCTGTTGTTATTGGGTCTGAATCATAAACAGGAGTATCCTCATAAACCAGCTCATGAGGAACTATAACTGTATTGACAGTTGATGTAGACGGAGAATCCACGGTTGGATATGAAGACGAGTTGTCAACCTCAGTTGCAGTTGTAGCAGGAGACACTGCATCATTCCTTTAACCAGCATTTGGAACATTAGATTCAGTCTGTAAGAAATCAAATAAGAAATCTAAATGGTGTTCTGATGAATTAAGATTTGTATTTGTTTCTTTTCTTTGAAATACTGGTACTGAACTGACTTGTCTAGAAGCAACTTCATTTTGCTTTTAAAATGTGTTAACATCCAACATATCGTCGAATGTAACATTTATACTTTCCATAACAGAGTTAGTTCTTTCATTTAACACCCTGTAGGCTTTTGACTCAAGTGAATAACCTAGGAAAATTGTTTCATCAGCTATGGCTTCAAACTTCCCTAGCTTATCCTTTTCATTGAGTACGAAGCACCTATTACCAAATATATGAAGATATTTGATATTAGGTACAATGCCATTTTCCAATTCATAAGGAGTTTTATTGAAACGCTTATGGATGAAAGAACGATTATGTGTATAACATGCGGTGCTGACTGCTTCAGCCCAATAGGAAGGCGGGAGACCAGAGTACGCAAGCATAGTACGAGCAGCCTCAACCAGAGTTCAGTTGCGTCGTTCCACCAGTCCATTCTGTTGTGGAGTGTATATTGTAGAGAATTGATGCGAGATCCCCACTAGGTCAAGGTAGTCAGACAAGACTTTGTTCTTGAACTCAGTTCCATTATCCGTTCAAATGGAGCCAACACTGTGTTCAAACTTGTTGTGTTGTTGTTTGGTGAAGCTGATGATAGTAGGAGTTGCTTCATCTTTTGACCT
The DNA here is from genome assembly GCA_038502395.1 of Dittrichia graveolens. Taxonomy (NCBI): domain Eukaryota; kingdom Viridiplantae; phylum Streptophyta; class Magnoliopsida; order Asterales; family Asteraceae; genus Dittrichia; species Dittrichia graveolens. Next base: position 32,438,615 of record JARJIL010000009.1, read on the forward strand.
TAAGAGCTTGACCCATGTATACCTAGAGTAATTATCTACAATCACTAGGATATACTTCTTCCCATTGCATGTTTGGACTCTCATCGGACCGCATAGATCCAAGTGCAAAAGCTCCATTATTTTCTTTGTACTAGAGACTTGCTTAGCCTTGTGAGATGAATGTTTCATCTTTTCTTTTTCACAATCTGCACACAGATGGTCTTTGGTGAATTTTAACTTTGGCAGGCCTCTCACCAGATCTCCAGTAACCAGTTTGTTGATATTGTGGAAGTTGAGATGTGAGAGTTTCCTGTGCCACTGCCAAGTAATGTCCGATGAGGCCTTGCTTAGTAGATAAACAGAGGTCTTTGTGTTGTAGTTGTTCAGATCAATTGAATACAAGTTGTACTTCCGTGTTCCTGCGAGAAGCACATCACCTGTTTATGTTTACACTAAACATGAATTCTTTTTGAAAGTAACCTCCAAATCTTTGTCACAGAACTGGCCAATGCTAAACAGGTTATGGCCCAGTCCCTCTACAAAAGAAACATTCTTTATTTTGATACTCTACTTTTCTATATCTCTGTACACCATAATCGGTGTTACATTGTCATTCCCAAAACGAATATTCCCAAAGTACTTGGGAATGAAGTTCTTGAGAAGACTCTTGTCACAAGTCATATGTTTGGTGCAGCGTGCGTCCAGGTACCGGAGATTAGGTTCCTGCACACAGAAAAGAATGAAGATATAAGTCCCCATGTTGAAATGGGTCCTTGCTTGTTAGGTGAGAAATTGGTGTCAACAACTTCGTGAAAAATACAATGTATTCTTTTATGTGTTGTCCATTGAGTCTTTTGTTCTTCTTTATTGAACTTGGAAGTATTAATCCAGAATGGGTAATGAACAATTTTGGATTCAAAGATTAAAGGAATCTCTCCTCTTTCAAGACTTGGTGGACTATTGATGTCCTTGACGTCCACTACCTGAACCACATCTTTTCGTTGACAAACTTGAATCATTTTGGGTTTTGCAACTTTTTGAGTTTTGAGTTCCTTTTTGGTGGTAACAGGTTGGTGTTTTATGGTAGGTGGTTTGGATTCTTGATTCCTGTTTGGTTTAACTTTTGAGCTTGATGTTTTTGAAGATTTTGACTGTGCCTTGGAAGATAGACACTTGGTACTTTATGATTTAGATTTCCTTGTGTTGGATTCGGTGTTATTCCAAGCCTTCAAAAACTCTTTGTATCCTCCTTTTCTGTATGCTTCCAACTCTTCAATTTTGATTAATCTATTTTCATAGTTCCAATAATTCATGAGTTTTAAAGCATGTTTAGTCACCCACTGATTAATGATTATCCCGTGTGATGAAATAAAGGGTGGATTTATTTGATTCGACCGTTGTAGTCTCCACTTATCACAAGCACGAATTCCCATTGTTTTTGAAGCCCATCATATTCACACTTGTATTAACAATGTCCGTGCAAACAACCATGACTTGTGCAAAAACATATACTTGCTTTCATTTCATTTGTGGAAAGTGAACTACAGTGACTGAGGAAATTTGAAATGTGATGACACTTCTTGGAAAAATTAAAACAAGGCTTAGCGACATTGGGTTTAAAAATTCGTCTGTTTTCATTTATGCAAACACTCTTCTTGTTGATGTCCTTTCTTCTCACATCTGAAACATTTGAAAAGTGGTTAGTTGTGAGTAGTTTTGAGCTCTTTTTGACAACCTTTGTTGGTAACTTTCGTATGTACTTTGGAGAGTGTGTGAGATTGTCTTTGGGAATGGCATTTGGTTGCCTTTTGGTGGTTTCAGTTGATTTGTGATGTGATCTTGGAGTCCATAACTCTTCCACCTTTGTTTTACTTTTTTCTTCTCTGGTAAACTTTCTTGTTGGTTGGGAAGTAGATGGAGTAGAAGTGCATGTCAAGATTTTCTTTTGACAGTGACATGGAAGACTTTTTTCTGATTTATTTATTGCATTTTCTAAATCATGAGTGATAATGGTTTGAAAATAATAAGCTACAAGTATCTCGAGTTGCCTTTGTAAAACCATATGTGGTATATATACTCGGGCTTCCAAAACTACTTGCGGCTTTTTAAGATCATCGGGATAGGTGAAATCAGTAGACTCATCTGTCTTACTGAGCTTTTGAGGCTCAGATGAGATAGATTCATTTAATTCCTGATAGTCAAAAGGAATTTCAGATTTTAGTTTATAGTTTCTTTTAATATCTTCTTCCACAACCTCTTCTTCGTGACCAAAAAAATACCATTTTGTTAGTGATGCAGCATTCATTAAGTTGAAATTGTATAATTGTTTGGCCATCACTTTATCACTGATTCGAGGGTTTTCAAATCCAAGACCGTCATAGGTCCATTTTGAGAATTTTCTTTCTTTGGATTTATTGAGAAAAATGGTTTGTTCTGTTTGACCCCTTTTTATTAGTGTGTCCTCAAGTTCTTTGATTTTCGAGTACAATTCAGCTTTTTCTTTGAGAATAAATTTTGTGTCATTTTCTGCGCTGATCTTTTCTGCTTTGTGTTCATGTAATTGAGTACTCATGTTTGCAGTTAGCTCAATCAGTTCGTTTTCCTTTTCAATGATTTTGATTTTGAGTTCCTCAATTCTTTATCAACCTGGAATGTATCCATTTGTTGATTTGTTATGATTTCTTTTAGTTTTTCATTATCTGATTTCGATTTTTGTACCTTTTTCTCTAACTTTTTCGTTCGTGACATGATGATCTGAACATGTTCCATGCTCAGACCACAACCTGTTAGGGAGTTAGACTGTACCTCATCATCAGCATTTTCAGCATCAAGCCCTTCATCATCGGTTTTGTCATAATGTGCCTCTCGCTCTTCTTCTTCATCAGTGAACTCATCCTCAACATCAGCCATTAGACAAAATTGAGCTTGTGCTTCCTCATCCAGATCACTATCATCTGTATCAGTGAGGAACTGGTCTTCTTCAACCATCATGGCCCTTCATGCACTTTTCCTTTTAGCCAGCCTGAGTTTTTGCTTAAAGTACTTAGCGTCTTTTTTCTTTTTCCGAGTACAGTCTTTAAAGAAGTTGCTGGAGTTCTGCTCACTGACACACGTATGCCGGTATCACTGCTAATGAAGCGCGAGCCTATTGGGTCACACGCCAAGGATTGATCCCGACAGCTTTATGTGGATGGAGAAAGTCAAAGAATCAAAAGTGTTTTGATTCGAGGCTTCACGACCGTGAAGGGTGCTCCACGGGTCATGAAGCAGGCTGCCCTAACGATTGTTCGACGGCCGCCACGAGTCGTGATGCCTTTGTGCTTCACGGCTCGTGACGAGGTCGTGAGGGGTCGTGAAGGAGATGCCCTCACGAGTCCTCGGCCGGGCGGCACGACTCGTGGAGAACTAAGTCCCCTCGTGGCGCACTTAGGCTTCACGGACCGTGAGAGCCCATGAGGGGTCGTGAAGGGGGTAGCTGTAGTGACACTTGTGTTTTATTGGACCATTTGATGGTCCAATCAGGTTGCTTGCTTTATGGCCGGCCAAAAGGGAATCTTGAAGTTGGTTAGGGCAGATGAACACAATTGAACACATGAAGAACTCTCTCTTGACACTAGCTCTCTCTTGGCTCCAAAGGAAAAGATGCACATACACTAAGTGAGGTATTCTTGAGGGTGGTAAGTGTTTCATGGTGCAAGAGGAGATCTACATGGGCTGTTCCAGATGATGGAGTCATGGGGACGTTCATCTATGGGTTGCTAGTACAATAGGATTAAGCATACTTGGTGTGGACTTGCAATGGAGAAGAAGCCTTTTGTTTCTTCATCTTCATCCCAATCCACATGTAGAGCTCGAATTCCAGCCATGGTAAGGAGGTACTTTCTACTCCTTCTTCTTGTTCTTTTGTTGCAATTTGCTTTGTAGCGTGTTCGACCATTGGAACTAGTTGTGGGCTTTGTGTGTGCTTTCATTTTATGTCTTGCATGCTTCTTTCTTGTTTGCTTCCGCTATGTTTGTGCCCACCACGAGTTCCAACAGTGGTATCAGAGCCATCTCTACAAAGAAATTGCACCTTGATGGCTTGAAAACCGAAAATGGACATTCTGTGCAGATGAGCTTCACGGGCCGTGGAGGTTTTGGCTTCACGGGTCGTGAAGCCTGCACGAGTGGCTTCATGGGATGTCGCCGTGAGGGCTCGTGAAGGCTTCTAGGCCGTGAAGGTCTCGTGAATAGTGTTTTTTATCCTTGTTTATAAAAGAAATAGATTTTTGGTTTTAGCACCTTTCGATTTTGTTTTTCCAGAATCTGTGCTTTTGTTTGGACACTTGAAAAGCCCCGTTTATGTGTCTTGATTCGTATATTTATATGTATTGGGTGGTTTTGGCATAAAATGCACACATGCATATACTTATATTGTGTATATATGAATATGTGTTCTCAAAGTGTTTGGGATACTAATGCATATGTACAAGGATTGTTCCTTTTGTGCCTTGAGTGCTTTGCTTGTTTGAACAATCTTAATTGAGATACATTTTGCATGGTTTTTTCGTGGCACACCATGTTTTGTTTGTGGTTGTTGTTGTGTCCGGTAACGCCTTGCCTGTTAGACCTATGTGTTGGTTGTTTGGTTGTTTATTTATGTACTCATTCATTTGGTGACTTTTAGTCACAATGGTTTGTAATAATATTTAATTCGGTTTGTAGATTCGTAAATTTATTAATGGCTTGCATGCCATTGCTTTCCTTTGCACTTGTTGTAAGTAGCTTAGAATAGCAATCGCGGCTTGCACGCCGTTTCTTTTCAAATTGTTTGTAATTGTGAAAAGAAGACCGAAGACAACCATCGAGAGTCGTGGGAGAGACGTCTTGGCTATATTGGATCTGGTTGATCATTTGGAGATGACGGATTCAGTGGGAGCACTTCCGGCGAGGCCATTTGGTAGTGTCCTTAGTTTGGCCTTGCTCTCTCCGTTTGACTCACCGGGAGGGCGCATAGGGTTTAGAGGCGTGTTACCGGATATTTGCTTTGTGCGTGGTTATGATTTGTTTTGTTATTTTCTTGGGTGGTTGTTAGGATCTTCGCATGCTAGAATACATTTCAAAATAATAAAATCACAAGAGTTGTTAAATTGTTTAACAAACCCCGCGCGCTCACGATTAACAAATAAATATAAATTAGTTTATATTAAAGTGAAAAATGCGTTTTGTCACTTGATTGTTAATCAACTTGAAAAGAGGTTTTTTAAACCGGAAAGACAAAAGTCCCGTTTTTCTCAAACGTAAATCACACGCCACCCGTAAGATGACACCACCCGAATCTAGTGATGCATGGGATGATTGTCGAGCTAAGCACGAGTTGTTCCATGTGGATCTGTGTGGAAGGTGAGTGTGGCGACTTGAAATTATCGGTTGTCGAGCTAACTAGGAGCCAATGATTGTCAAGGTTGTCACCATGTATCTTGACGGACGATTTACAATTCCAACTTAATACGCCTTGGTAATTTTCATGCCTATACCGAGTTGCCAAAGCGGCTTAACGAGGAATTGGTGTGAGAAGGGATCAAACATGCCAAACCGACGCTATGAGTATTGATGGATCCCGCAAGTGTCTAAGAGTTGTAATCTCGGATTGCAATTGGTAAAGCGTTTACCGGCCTAAATAACTTCATGAAGTGATCCGCGGAAAACCCGTCATGTAGTGAAGTGAAATAAGGTTCTTAGCCCTTGTTAAGATAATTGGTTTTCTTAAAACTAAATGGGTAATTATCGTAACGAGGATTGTATCAAAACTAACTAAAACGTGTATTCTTACATCTTTAATTGGCAAACGTTAACGACACCACTTCAACTTAAAACTCCGTTCGTTCCTAAAGAAGGTGAGACTCACTAATGTGGACTTCGTGGACTAGAATTGGTTGTTGAGGATTGTCTTCCACCATGAGTCAAAGTTGCACATTTTAGAGAAATCCCTTCTAGAACCAAAATGCTACCAACGCGACCTACACCTCTATATGCATGTAAAAGTGCATCGTGGTCTTGATCGGTTGAAGGATGCATGAAGGCGGGAATATTAGTGTCCATATCCTTGAGATAAAGGTGTATGTGGACCTAAAGGAGAGGCATGGATTCGCCATAGGGAGGGAGCTTGTGGTGAATGAATATTCTCCAAAGTCCCTGCCCACGTGATGTAAATAGTTCATTGTGAACTATCACATGCACAATATGGAGAAGTCCTTGATAAAGCATTATGGCATGTTATGGACTGCTACGTCCTGCATGGCAAAAGTATGACTCGCCTCACCAACTCCTGCTAACATTATAAAGGAACAAGAAACCGAGAAGAAGAAATTGACCTCAAGTGGAAAGTTTGGTTTTACCAAACCTACCATATATGTGAAGTCAGAGAGCAATGAGATTGTACCTCAATATATGACTCCACAAGGGGTAATTTGCTACTTCCGCCGAAAGATTGGAAAATTGGCGCCACCACGACTGCCCTATGAGCCTGAAAGAGCTAAAATCACTTATGAGTAAGAGAAATTAGCTCATTGACTTCAGGAACATTCATGATCAAACTCCATTGCTCTTCTACTTCTAAAGGCTAGGTTTTAAACGCTAGCAATAACGCTCACGTTTGTCACAAATTTGTTTGTCACAAAGTGAAGGTGTTAAAAGAGAATTAGGCGGATGAGGCATGGAGAGTTGGAATTCGAAAAGGGAAACATAGTTGTTGTCCCTATTGAGAGGATTGGAAGTTTGTATCTTGCCTTTCCTTCCAGCTATTCTATTACTTTATTGGATGTATGTTTATGCCGTGTATGGCTAGAAACATTATATCTGAACGCCTTTGTTGACGATGGATATTACTTTGACTTTTGAAATTAGTGGTGATTTATTTCAAAGTTTATCCATGTCGTGGCATTTAAAATAAGATTATGCTTAAGGAGTAATAGAACGATCATAAATGTATTGATAAGTTATCCTATTGTGAAAGTCGATTAAGCTATATAAACAAGACTTGCATCACCAAGATCCGTGAGGTTTAGGAACTTGGAACCCTTTGACCATGGGTCAAATGTTGAATGCATATCTTGTTTGTTATGCTAGATGACTTAAACATCCTTCACTTGAGTATGTGAGAGGATTCAAAGCTTGTTGGATTTCGTTCACACTTTTAGTGTGTTCACCGTTCAAGCAAACATTAAGGAGTAACTTTAGATACCTTGTTACCTTTACCGGTGATGGTAGAAGGGATGGTATGTCTATTTTAATGGACTACTTTGAAACCTTAGAGGTGTTCAAAACTCACAATAACGAGGTACATGATAGAGATGGTAATGCAACTATGATACTTAGATCTAGTTAAGATGCTGAGTACCTTAGCTTTATATTATGTGACTATCATAAGAATTATGGGATTGTCTCACAATTCATTCCTCTTAAGACACATTGTTACATGTGGTCGTCTAAAGGAGGAACCAGACATTTTGATATGATCCGACAAGTGATAGGTTACACTTTTATGTCCAAAATTTTTTTTTGGGTCATTCTCCAAATGGTGGGCAGAAGTTCTAAATCTTATAAACAACAAAGATGGTCATGTAAACACCTTAGAGGATATGACAAAAAGGAGGATCCTTGTTTTTCTATTCCAAAGTCTGGATTGTCTAGCCTACGTTTAGACGTGAGGTGGAGGAACCCATGATCTAGAGGTATTTACTCCATTAGGTACTCTACTAAGACCATGGAATATTTGTCTTGACAAACCTTGTGAGAACTTGTAAGTTGCTCAAAGGTAGAGTCTCTTAAGAAATTAATATCCATGGATGCCAGTGAGAGTAAAGTACACCTTGAATGGAAGAACCTGATGTTGACACTAGAATCCAATCAGAAATGATTGAAACTTAGCATGGCAATGCTGGAGAACCTGGCATAAAATTATTACCTCTTGGTAGAAGTTGTCATAAGACCAGAAAGATATAACTCGTTTTATCTGAGGAAGACAACTTAATGATAATTCATGATGAATGTGTCAACTACCGGAAAGCGTAGTGGGCTTGGAGTCCGCTAGGAGAAAGGAGGAAATGATAAGATGAGATGCTATCCATGACGGATATCCAAGGTTTCGACTTGGTTGATCCTACACCTGGGTGTGAACCCGCGAGGTGTGATTGGTTATTTGAGGAAATAGACCAAACATGGATAAGTTTGTAGACTACTTCAAATACCGACTGGTAGGAATGGTTTCAAGATGATTGACCATGAGGAAGGTATCATCTAGAAACATTCTCCCGGTGGTTATGTTGAGGTCCACACGGATACTTATTTTATAAGTGCCTTTTAGGCTATATTGGATAAAAGTGAAGACTACATTCCTTAATAGGAATTTCTGAGGAAATGCTCACAACATTTTCGAGGGTCTTTTACTATCAATAAGTGTCCTAATGAAATCTACAAACCCTAAGTAGTCCACTTGTGGACTTATGTTGCCATCTCAATGTTAGAATCTTTGCGTTGATATGAAAATCATTTGTTTGAGTTTTCAAATAGCAATGATGAAACATGGAAGAATGCCAGAGCTAGTGGGAGCATTTTGTAATCCTATTCTAAATATATCTAGTACATACATCGTGTTGGAGATAATGTCCTGATTTCGCTTGAAAAGCTTAAATCAAGAATTATGCATCCATAACGATTATAGGATATACAAAACCTATGGAAGGAGTTAAAGAAATATTGAAATGCTTGCTTAGGATAACTTCCGATCTTTATCGGGGTTCGTGATCCTACTAAATATGGTGTTAATAAGTATGCTTCTCAAAGCATCGCAGACTCTATTGGGATCTTATGAAACATTGAGAGTACGATGGCTTATGAAAGATAACCTTTATCTCAAGCATCCTTGGTCTTATTGAGTTCTGATGAATCAATGAAGGTGCGATAGCTTGACAAAAGACCGTTATCTCACCAACGCACACTTTTGAGTGATTGGTTGAGGTAGAGATATGGTCATCTTACGAATACACACGGATAGCATGGTGGCAGATCCGTTTTTGCTAAAGCCGTAGTTGCAAGATAGTGATGATTGTCATACTAGTGCTTGCAAAGACTTGGCTTGAGTTTGTTTTAGTTAAAATTTTGATAAGCTGATTTTGATAACGTTAAGCAACATTGTGCTTCTGCTAGTATCGATTATCAAATGGGGATTTGTTAATACGCGTGTAGCGGGAACTCTCAGTTGCCTTTATTGTGTTCCATCTTAGCATGTTTACCACTTCCCTAAATGTTTTACATTCTAAATGTCCACAGTCAGTCACTCTTCATCGGAAGGAAGTTTGAACGAAGACTGAGGGAAAGCATTGGTCGTGTATTCAATAGTGATTGGATACGAGAGATGCAATACTTTACCTATACTTGAAAAGAGTTTCAAGTGATTGGATGACCCACACCTGAGTGTACTTCATAGTACATGTCAAGAGTAACTCCGGATGATAATATCATTTCGTCCTTAGACCGAAGATACATGTGTTTCCACGACATTGGTCTGCCTTGTTCTAATTGCTTTCAAACGCAGTCCGTAACTGGTTGTTATAAAGGAAGCTTTTGGGGAAGGTATTACCTATGTAATGGGGCAATGTAGTCGAAGGAATTTGTTCCTCTGCTTAGAGAGATATCCCTGGGCCCCTCGATGATTGGGCGCTGACACCAAAATGCACGGCCGTACTCATGCTTGCAATGATAGTTGATCAGTTGCAACTTTCATAATTTGGTCACCACCAATCTTGATCGAGAAACATAATCGTGAACGATCGGAGAATGACTTCGTACCATGTCTCGTGTTCACCCGGATATCGCGAACAATAGGATGATTGATCACTTATCTATAGGACCTTTCAAACCCGTTTTGATTGTGATTAGGTACTTGTCAGGGATGACATACCTCGTGTTGATTTGGGGGCAGGGATGTCTTGCTAGACGCCACTCCCTGTCTGTGATGCATATGGGTACGGTGTGTCATGTGCAACTGGGAGTTTGCTAGAGATCTGCCCACTGACACACGTATGCTGGTATCACTGCTAATGAAGCCCGAGCCTATTGGGTCACACGCCAAGGATTGATCCCGACACCTTTATGTGGATGGAGAAAGTCAAAGAATCAAAAGTGTTTTGATTCGGGGCTTCACGACCGTGAAGGGTGCTCCACGGGTCGTGAAGCAGGCTGCCCTAACGATTGTTCGACGGCCGCCATGCGTCATGATGCCTTTGTGCTTCACGGCTCGTGACGAGGTCGTGAGGGGTCGTGAAGGGGGTAGCTGTAGTGACACTTGTGCTTTATTGGACCATTTGATGGTCCAATCAAGTTTCTTGCTTTATGGCCGGCCAAAAGGGAATCTTGAGGCTGGTTAGGGCAGATGAACACAATTGAACACATGAAGAACTCTTTCTTGACACTAGCTCTATCTTGGCTCCAAAGGAAAAGATACACATACACTAAGTGAGGTATTCTTGAGTGTGGTAAGTGTTTCAAGGTGCAAGAGGAGATCTACATGGGCTGTTCCAGATGATGGAGTCATGGTGGACATTCATCTATGGGTTGCTAGTATAATGGGATTAAGTATACTTGGTGTGGACTTGCAATGGAGAAGAAGCCTTTTGTTTCTTCATCTTCATCCCAATCCACATGTAGAGCTCAAATTCCAGCCATGGTAAGGAGGTACTTTCTACTCCTTCTTCTTGTTCTTTTGTTGCAATTTGCTTTGTAGTGTGTTCCACCATTGGAACTAGTTGTGGGCTTTGTGTGTGCTTTCCTTGTATGTCTTGCATGCTTCTTTCTTGTTTGCTTCCGCTGTGTTTGTGCCCACCACGAGTTCCAACAGAAGTGGCCATTTCCCCCACAGTTGTAGCATTTTCTTTCTTCTTTCCTCTCCTCCTTGGCAATCCTAGGTTTCTTAGCAACCTTAAAGTTTTCTGGTCTTCGAGACCCAGAAGTGTACCTTTGGCGATTATTGGTTTTGGAATACCTATTCTTGAATGCCTTGGTGATGAATGACATGGCCTTTATGACTTGTTCCATTTCTGTTCCATCTGACTAGTCAGATTCTGAGTCAGACAGGGCCACTTGTTTGAATTTTTGCGTTCTGGAGGACTCGCGGGGTGATGATTCTGAAGCTACTAGGGCTAAAGGATCAGCATAGAGTCTGGGAGATGACTTTGAGACCTCATCTTGGTATAGTTGAAGGTCCTCAAAGATATTGTATTTGTAAAGTTTAACATGCTCTTTCCATTCAGGATCTAGAGCACGAAGAAACACACAGTTAATATCCAAATCCTTCATTTCAACCTTATTAGACCTGAATTCATTCTGGAGCTTGCAGAAACGATTGTAAGTGTCAATTAACAGTTCGTTATCCTTGGCAGAAAATTCGTGAAACATGTTCACCAATTGTGTTTGTTTTATATGTTCTCCTTTCTCAGTTCCTTGCAATTGTCTCTTGATCTTGTCCCAGATCTCTTTGGCTGTGGCTAAGCTGTCAACTTTCATGTACATCTCAGATGATAAACCTTGTTTGAGATAGTACTTAGCTAGCCTAACTGTTTTCTTCCTTTCCTTCTCAGCAGCATTTAACTCGTCATGAGTTTTCTCTCTCACCATTCTAGCAATTGGAGGGTTGTTATCAGGTTGTGCATCCATGATTCTGTAGAATTTCTTATCTCCGTTAAAGATAGAATCAATCATCATCTCACCATAAACTTCATTATGTTTCAGAAAATCCATAAACTTCCCTTTCCACACTAAATAGTCATTGCGGAAGAGAACAGGGGGTTTAGAGTCTGTGCCAATGGCCAAAATCTCGTTGGAACTTGACATTTTGGTTTAATTACTTGAAAGTTTAGAAGTGATCATTAACTTGGAAAAAGTTGGTGATTGGGTTCGAAGATGGTTTCTTCGAATTGGAAGTATTGGTTTAAAGTGAACAATGAATTCGAAGTGAATGTTCAAGGAATTCGAAGTGAATTAATCAAGGAATTCGAATTCAACTTGAAGTGGATTTCGAATGAAACAGTGGAATTTGGTCTTCGAAGGGATGTTGCAAAGTGTTTTCGAACTTGTAATATTCGAATGCGAGATATGATAAGTCTTGAAGATTTGTATTCGGAGTGTATGGGGATGGAGAACACGCTCGAAGTCAAAGTGTTCTGTTTTCGAAGTGGATTTGGGATTCAAATGATGCGCTCGAAGTCAAGGTGTTGAAGTAAACTTTAAACTCGAAGTGCACTTGGGGATTTAAATCTGTTCGAAGTTGTCTTGAATACGTTTCGAACTTGGAACTTGTGATGATTTCGAACTCGAAGTGTTAAAGCTTTGAATTCGAGATACGCTTCCTTCGAATTTGAGAATTAGATACGCTCGAAGTCTACTATGAGCAACAAATTCTGGATTTTTAGGGATCTGTTCTCAACTGCCTAGCTCGAAGTCTTCTTTGAAGTAACAAACCCGCTCGAACTCCACAGTAAACACCAAAAACTTCGAAAAATTAATCCAACTCGATCAAAAACTCAGATCTATGTTGTTCTTCATCATCTTCAAGTGTTCTTGACTAAAATTTTAATTCTTATAAAAAATAATGAAAAACCACTCGAATTTTATATCCTCTTACTCACAATCCTTTGTAGATCAATAATATTCCAATTAATCCGTCATCCTCATGAAATCTGATGGTGTTTTGAAGCAAAAACTGTAGATGTTTCAACGAAAAACTTCAAAAACCCAGTCGATTTTGATCCAAATCAAAACATATTTGATTGTTTTTTAACACAAAATTGATTTGAAGATGAATGGGATCAAATTCAATATGAACAACACTCAAACCTTCATTTCTTCGAAATTTGAACAGGAATTTCTTCGATGTAGCTTGTTAATTGGTGATTCACCCAATCATGACCCAACTTAGATCAACTTTGGCTCTGATACCAATTGAAATGTATAATCTGTGATGATGAACCTTCAAGTAATGAGTAGAGATGTGATGATCAGAGAGAAATATACACACTTCACGTTTTGCTTGGAATATCAATATTGCATAAATGGCTCAAACAATACAAGTGATCCCAAGGCCAAGGGCCTAATGGCCTATTCATAGGGTATGCCTATAAAGTAAGGTTTCCTACATTTTACTAAAATAACATCCGGGAAGAAAGAAAAGCAAGCTATGACAGATATTCGGGTGGTAACGGAATACCCGGATGTGTTTCCAGAGGAATTGCCAGGGTTGCCTTCGATTCGTGAGGTAAAGTTGAAGATTTACTTGATCCCTGGGTCTCGACAAGTGGCTAAGTCCCCGTACAGATTGGCACCTTCAGAGATTCGAGAGATGATGACGCAAACTCAGGATCTGTTGGATAAAGGGTTTATTCATTTGAGTTTGTCTCCATGGGATGCACCAGTGTTGTTCGTAAAGAAGAAAGACGGTACGTTGCATATGTGTATAGACTACCATGAGTTGAACAAGAAAACGATAAATAATAAGTATCCGTTGCCCAGAATTGATGACATATTCGATCAATTACAGGGAGCTTCATTCTTCTCGAAGATTAATTTGAGATCAGGTTATCATTAGGTACGTGTATCTGAGGAGGATGTGTCAAAGACAGCCTTTCGTATGTGCTATGGTCATTACGACTTCTTGGTTATGCCGTTCGGCTTAACTAATGCACCTATGATATTCATGGATCTTATGAACAGAGTTTGTTGACCATTTCTTGATGAGTTTGTAATTGTCTTTGTTGATGATATTCTAATATATTCAATGACTGAGATGGAACATGAACAGCATTTGAGGCAGGTTTTGGAGACTCTAAAGAAAGAACCTTTGTATGCAAAGTTCTCAAAGTGCGAATTCTGGTTGAGAGAGGTTCAGTTCTTGTGGCATGTTATCTGTAACGAGGGAGTAAAAGTGTAACACCGTTTCGGAATTCAGTTGCTTTAATGTCAAAACAGATTTTAGCAGCGGAATTTTTTCTTTTTCAAACAACCAAACAGTTATTTACATTAATAACTTCTCAAAACGACATTGGTGTTACCAAGTACAGGAACCGACCATTGTATCTATTTACATTACAACATATATTTACAAGTGTTCCACCCATAAGGGGCAATGTAACTCTCAAAAGTATCCCGCCTCGCAGACCATCTAGTGTCTACCTGAAAAGGGAAACATAGTATCATTAGCTACACTAGCTAGTGAGTACATACAATCATAAGCGTCAATATAGCAAGTCATGCGTCATTTCATAAACAATCATTGCTAGCTTAGCACATAGAGGTGTGCTGACAAGATTGATAAGAGTCATGTCTTGCAGGGTAATCAATCCCGCTCAATAACTCAAACCGGGGAATCAGACACGACCAATCCGCGCTGGTGGGGGAGCACAAGGCAGTCCAGCAAGCATCGTTCACAGAGCCAGAGGCTCTATAGGTAATCCAACTACAATCAGCTGATCACCACTCACGTTAAGGTACGATGGTTCTGCAGAACCTCGATCCGGGATGCACCCCGAATCACCGTTAAATCCAGAAATAACCGAAGTCCTGTTAGGATCCAGCTAACCGGCTGACCTTAACCATGCGTCATATAGTCTGCAGACAGGTCACATACAAATATACGTACATTTGATCCCACCGGGATCCATCATCTAACATATAACATCATTAAGCAATTATTCATGCATAGCATCATATACTAACTAAGTGGTTCCAAACTAGACCCACTGGCATGCTCCTGACAGATACTCTAACATCATACAAGTAATACACTTACCTCTTAGAGCGTACCTGCAAAAGCAAGTTAGTCATACATAGTACATTCACATAGTCACTTAGCAGGCAAGCCTTACTCTACTGAGTCTCATGGTCGTAGGCACTCACCTGCGCTGTCACTAGGCACAGGTATTTGGCTTGAGTCCTTTAACAAGTTTACCTAGCATATCACATTGGCCTCAAATATTCACATATGCATTCAAGACTTCCCCAAAACATCATTCAACTTTGGAAATACACAAATCCGCCAAAACTGTCGGATTTGAGGAAAAGCCGATGGTTCTCTCGGATTCATGAAATCTGACACTTCAAACCATGAAATCCGATACTTAACATTCGGATTCCAACACTTATGAATTCCAACCATGCACACAAAATCCGACACTTGCGGATTTCAATACATAGAAGGAAATCCGATACTTCCATTGAAATCCGATACTTATCGGATTCCGACACTTAGAATCTGAAACTAAGGAAATCCGATAGACTTGTGGATTCCAATGGCTACAAAACATGAAATCCAACAGAGTTACGGAATCCGACACTTCTATCGGATTTCGATACTTTCTTCGGTTTTCACCACATTCGGATTCCGACAACTTCATAGTTGCGGAATCCGACAACTTCATCAACTGAAATACCGACAACATCATTTGGTCATCTAAAGAATTTCATTTTGGCTTGCTTTAAGCCCAGAACATCATTCTTTATCCATCTGGCCATTCTAACCACATCAAATCATATAAGAACACCAAATATACCAAAACCCACTTTAAAGTAAGCTTTTGCATGTTCTTCATGGTGTTCTTGCATGATTTCATGATTCTAACATTTATGAAATCTTCTAACATCAATGATTCTAAGTTGCTAACCTTTTGTAGATTAAACAACCGAGAATCCTAATTCTTCTTTCTTATTTTCCAGAATCCGATGGCAGCAACGAGAGGGTAGAGAGAGACGAGAGAAAACTTGCGGTTTGTATGTGTGTGTTTTACTATGTTTGACCAAAGTCAACTAAACACATATATATATCCACGTACAACAAAGGCAGTTGCCTCATTCCTTCATCACAGGTTTTTTAAATATCTTATTATATACATACTGAATACATACTTAATACATACATACATTCGTACATGCATACGTACATACATACACGTAAACACACATTCATTTAATTCAACAAGTATATACAAAATACGTCTTATTACAATAACCACGTACATCTACGTATCAATTACAACTAGGCCGAAGTTGAGGATGTTACAAATCTACCCCCTAAAGAAGATTCCGTCCTCGGAATCTACTATATGATAAACAGGCGAGGGTAGCTTGTCTTCATCTCGTCCTCAACTTCCCACGTCAGGTTTGGACCCAGATTGTGCTTCCACTTCATAAGGACTAGTTTAATCATCTTCTTACGTAGTTTCTTGACCTTCGTATCAAGAATCTCAACAGGTTCTTCAACTAGTTGCTTGGAAGAGTCGACTTTCAATTCCTACAAAGGAATAATTTGTTCTTCCTCAACGTGGCACTTGCGTAAGTAGCACACGTTAAAGGTGTCGTGTATTCCAGATAATTCAGGCGGCACCTCTAGAGTCACCGTCTGATTCTTCACCTCACGCATAATCTTGAATGGGCCAATGAAACGTGGACTTAGCTTCCCTTTGCGCCCGAAACGAATGACGCCTTTCCAAGGAGAAACCTTCAAGAACACCCGATCACCGACTTCAAATGTAGCGGGCGACGCTTTGGATCCGCATACATCTTCTGTCGATACCGAGCTGCATTTAGCTTTTCAAGAGCCACATTCACTTTGTCAGAAGTAATTTGGACAATTTCAGGTCCAACGAACTGCTTCTCGCTAGGCTCCAACCAACAGGTCGGAGTGCGACATCGTCTTCCATAAAGCATCTCGTATGGTGGCATTCCGATGCTGGAATGATATGAATTGTTGTAAGAAAATTCAATCAATGAGAGATAAGAATCCCATGATCCACCAAATTCGAGTACACAGGCACGAAGCATATCTTCTAACGTCTGTATCGTACGTTCAGATTAGCCATCAGTCTGCGGATGATAGGCAGTGCTCAGATGAACACGAGTGCCAAGTTCGCGTTGCAGACTCTGCCAAAAATTTGAGACAAACCGAGAGTCACGATCAGATACAATAGAACGTGGAAGACCATGACGTGATACTATCTCATCGATATATAACTGGGCTAAACGGGTCAGCGAAGCAGACTCGTTCGTTGCCAAGAAATGAGCACTCTTCGTTAGTCGATCAATGATAACCCAAATCATGTCGTGCCCTCTGGACGTTCTCGGTAGCTTCGTCACGAAATCCATCGTGATATTATCCCATTTCCACTCCGGAATATCTAGTTGCTGCAGATTACCATAAGGTCTCCGGTGCTCCGTCTTCACTTGCACACAGATCTGACATCTCTCCATGAATGAAGCGATGTCTTTCTTCAGAGTTGGCCACCAGTATAGCATGTTCAAGTCATGATACATCTTCGTAATTCCCGAATGGACAGATAATTTGGACTTATGGGCTTCTTGCATAATCAGCTCACGGGTACCTCCAGCAGAAGGTACCCAAATCCTGGATTGAAAAGTCTTCAACCCACGATTATCTTATGCAAGCTGATCCTTTAACTTCTTCATTGTCTCAGATTTAAGGTTTTCTTCTTGCAATGCAATCTATTGAGCTTCCTTCAGTCGAGAAATCAAATCTGAGACAATGGTGATTCTTATGGACTTAGCTTCTGCTGTCGGTCCTTTACGGCTTAAAGCGTCCGCTACAACATTGGCCTTGCCAGGATGGTAACGGATCTCACAATCATAGTCTTTTATTAACTCCAACCAACGGCGTTGCCGCATGTTGAGTTCTTTCTGAGAAAAGACATACTGAAGGCTTTTGTGATCTGTGCAAATCACACACTTTGTGCCATAAAGATAATGTCTCCACAACTTCAGTGCAAAGACAACGGCAACAAGTTCAAGATCATGGGTTGGGTAGTTCCGTTCATGTGACTTCAACTGCCTAGAAGCATAGGCAATCACTTTATCACGTTGCATTAGGACGCAACCCAATCCTACGTACGACGCATCACAATAAACTGTGAAATCCTCCGAACCCTCAGGCAAAGTAAGGATTGGAGCTTCACATAATAGTCATTTCAAGGTCTGGAAAGCTTCTTCTTGAGCTTCCGTCCAGACAAAAGCAACATCCTTGCTAGTTAGTTTTGTCAACGGACCCGCAAGCTTCGAGAAATCGCAGATAAACCGCCGATAGTAGCCAGCCAAGCCAAGGAAACTTTTAATTTTGGAAGGAGTCCGAGGAACTCCCCAATTCATCACAGCCTCCACCTTTGCTGGATCTACCTTAACACCGTCATGACATATAACATGGCCAAGGAAATGAACTTCCTTAAGCAGAATTCGTACTTGGACAACTTAGCATACAACTGTTCTCGTTTTAGAGTCTCGAGAACCTGACGAAGATGAAGCTCATGATCAGCTTCCGTCTTCGAATATACAAGAATGTCATCAATAAATACAATCACAGATCTGTCAAGAAATGGACGACAAACCCGATTCATTAGATCCATGAAGACGGCAGGGGCATTGGTTAAGCCGAACGGCATAACCAGAAATTCGTAGTGACCATAACGAGTTCGAAATGCAGTCTTCGGCACGTCTTCTTCACGAACTCGTACTTGGTGATACCCCGACCGGAGATCAATCTTAGAGAAGCATGTAGCTCCCTGCAATTGATCAAAAAGATCGTCTATACGAGGAAGCGGATACTTATTCTTTACAGTTCGCTTGTTCAGCTCCCTGTAATCTATGCATATTCGCATTATTCTGTCCTTTTTCACAAACAATACAGGAGCTCCCCACGGTGAGGAACTCGAACGAATAAAACCTTTGTCTAGCAACTCCTGAATTTGAGTCATCATCACTCTTATTTCAGAAGGAGCAAGACGATACGGAGAACGAGCCATAGGTGTAGCTCCTGGAATAAGCTCTATCTTAAATTCAACATCACGTATCGGAGGCAAACCCGGGAGTTCTTCAGGGAATACCTCTGGGTAGTCAGAAACCACCCGAATGTCACGAACTGGTCGCTTCTCCATCGTAGCATCAATAACATATGCTAGATAAGAGTCACAACCTTTAGCAATCGACTTTTGAGCTTTAATCATGGAGACAATAAGAATATCAGACTCCCGTCGTTCTCCACATGCAACAGCATAAGATCCATCAGAGAGAGGAATCTTAATCATCTTTTTGGAACAGATAATCTCAGCATCACGCTTGCTGAGCTAATCCATCCCGATCATGACATCAAAGCCAGTAATAGGCATAACAAAGAAAGAAATAGGGATATTACTCCCGTCAATATAAATCGCAGCTATTGGGACCTTCTCTGTAACAGAGACTACTTTGCCGTCAGCGACCTCTACTCTGAGCGGCTCAGTCAAAGGGACAACCAGTAATAGCAATCTTCTACGACAGGCCACAGATACAAAGGAGTAGGTAGCTCCAGAATCAAATAAAACACTAGCAGGGATATAATTAATAAGAAAAACACCCGTAACGACATCCCATGTTGCTTTGGCCTCGTCGGCCGTCATCTGAAAAGCCCTGCCTTTCGCATGGGGCGCGTCATCTCTTTTCGGTCCCCTAGAAGAAGAAGACCCTTTAGCTCCAGTATTCTACCTTTCCGAGCAGTCAGTCAGTTTGTGCCCGGGCTTGTGGCACCGATAACATACATCCTCTTTGAAACCACACTCTGTCGTAGCGTGGCCCCTTCTGCCCGCACCTCCAGCAACGTCTGGTAGAGTTAGAACACTCACCAGAGTGGTATGTACGGCACGGATTACACCAAGGAGAATTAGGCCTCGGCTTCTTTGAGGAATCAGTCTTCCCGCCTGCTGAGGATTGTCCTTTGGAAGGACCCGATTTGTCAGACGGTTGAAATTTCCTCTTTGACCCTGCACCAGCAGATTCGCCCTTGCAGAAAAGACGGTCACCTTCCAGTTATCGGGCTATATCAAAAGCCCGATCTAGTTCAACAACTGCCCCAACATGAGGGCGAAATTCCAGTGGCAGAGTTGCCACAAACCGCCTTATCTTGGTGGTCTCATTAGGAATCAGGTGGGGAACAAACCGCATTTTGTTAGTGAATGCAGTTATGTGTTCTTCGATCGGCTTATCACCCTTTTGGAGATCATTGAATTCCCTCTCAATTCTCTCTAAATCATAATTGGTGCAATATTTCTTCAGCACCTTTTCAGAAAACTGCTCCCAAGTGAGAGCATTCAGCACCTCTTTATTAACAAAGGCTTTTACCGTATCCCACCAGAAGATGGCATGGCCTTTCAGCATACGTACTGCATACTTAACACAGTACTCAGGTTCACACTCGCATGATTCAAAAATTTGCTCCATTTCCCGGAGCCACTTTATAGTAATCGTGGGTTATCACTCCCCTGGAACGTTGGAGGATGGCAAGTTAGAAACTTCTTATAAGAACAAGTCTTGCGAGGCTTGTTCAAAGTAGCTTCCAATAAGAGCTCCTTTGTTACTTGAAGCTCCTCCTCCAGACGCCTTATAATAGCAGCCTGATCTGGCTCAGGTCTGCCACCACCAATATTGTGCTGAGATCGTTGATCCTCAGCCTAATGAGGCATGTGAGAAGCCTCATCTTCCATTTCTTTCAACGCTTGTTCTGTGTTGCCACGTTTGGCAGACATCTTATATCAATTTTCTATATAACAAAGAAAGAGCAGTTAATACTCAATCTCACTAACTTATCTTACAAACAAGTCATCATATAAATCTAGCATACATATAACTCTCACTCAATCCCCCCCATAGGAACACTTCTTTATGGTCGGGCCCAAGCTTGAGATCGAATACTCTTACAAGTACTCAATTCACTCAAACTTAGCCTCTGATACCTAATTGTAACACCGCTTCTAAATTCAGTTGCTTTAATTTCAAAACAGATTTTAGCAGCGGAAATTTTTCTTTTTAAAACAACGAAACTGTTATTTACATTAATAACTTCTCAAAACGACATTGGTGTTACCAAGTACAGGAACCGACCCTGATACCTAATTGTATCACCGTTTCTGAATTCAGTTGCTTTAATGTCAAAACAGATTTTAGCAGCAGAAATTTTTCTTTTTAAAACAACCAAACAGTTATTTACGTTAATAACTTCTCAAAACGACATTGGTGTTACCAAGTACAGGAACCGACCATTGTATCTATGTACATTACAACATATATTTACAAGTGTTCCACCCACAAGGGGCAATGTAACTCCCAAAAGTAACCCGCCTCGCAGGCCATCTAGTCTCTACCTAAAAAGGGAAACATAGTATCATTAGCTACACTAGCTAGTGAGTACATACAATCATAAGCATCAATATAGCAAGTCATGTGTCATTTCATAAACAATCATTGCTAGCTTAGCACATAGCGGTGTGCTGACAAGATCGGTAAGAGTCATGTCTTGCAGGGTAATCAATCCCGCTCAACAATTTAAACCGGGGAATTAGACACGACCAATCCGCGCTGGTAAGGGAGCACCAGGTAGTCCACCAAGCATCGTTCACAGCACCAGAGGCTCTACAGGTAATCCAGCTACAATCAGCTGATCACCACTCACGTTAAGGTACGGTGGTTTTGCAGAACCTCGATCCGGGATGCACCCTGAATCACCGTTAAATCCAGAAATGACAGAAGTCCTGTTAGGATCAAGCTAACCGGCTGACCTTAACCATGCGTCAGATAGTCTGCAGACAGGTCACATAAACATATACGTACATTTGATCCCACCGGGATCCATCATCTTACATATAACATCATTAAGCAGTTATTCATGCATAGCATCATATACTAACTAAGTGGTTCCAAACTGGACCCACTGGCATGCTCCTGACACATACTCTAACATCATACAAGTCATACACTTACCTCTTCGAGCGTACCTGCAAAAGCAAGTTAGTCATACGTACATAGTTTACCTAGCATATCACATTGACCTCAATCATTCACATGTGCATTCAAGACTTCCCCATAACAACATTCAACTTTGGAAATACACAAATCCGCCAAAACTGTCGGATTTAGGGAAAATCCGATGGTTCTGTCGGATTCATGAAAATTGACACTTCAAACCATGAAATCCGATACTTAACATTCGAATTCCAGCACTTATGAATTCCAACAATGCACACAAAATCCGACACTTGCGGATTCCGATACATAGAAGTAAATCCGATACTTCCATTGAAATCCAATACTTATCGGATTCCGACACATAGAAACTGAAACTATCGAAATCCGATAGACTTCTATCGGAATCCGACACTTCTATCGGATTCCGATACTTTCTTCGATATTCACCACATTCGGATTCCGACAACTTCATAGTTGCGGAATCCGACAACTCCATCAACTGAAATACCGACAACATCATTTGGTCATCTAAACAATTTCATTTTGGCTTGCTTTAAGCCCAGAACATCATAGAACATCATTCTCTATCCATCTGGCCATTCTAACCACATCAAATCATATAAGAACACCAAATATATCAAAACCCACTTTAAAGTAAGCTTTTGCATGTTCTTCATGGTGTTCTTGCATGATTTCATGATTCTAACATTTATGAAATCTTCTAACATCAATGATTCTAAGTTGCTAACCTTTTTTAGTTTAAACAACCGAGAATCCTAATTCTTCTTTCTTCTTTTCCAGAATCCGATGGTAGCAACGAGAGGATAGAGAGAGACGAGAGAAAACTTACGGTTTTGTATGTGTGTGTTTTACTATGTTTGACCAAAGTCAACTAAACACATATATATATATATATCCACGTACAACAGAGGCGGTTGCCTCATTCCTTCATCGAAGGTTTTCTTAAATATCTAATTATATACATACTTAATACATACATACATTCGTATATGCATACGTACATACATACACGTAAACACGCATTCATTTAATTCAACAAGTATATACAAAATACATCTTATTACAATAACTAGGTACATCTACGTATCAATTACAACTAGGCCCAAGTTGAGGATGTTACAAAAAGTGGATCCTTCGAAAGTGGAAGCAGTGATGAACTGGAACGCTCCAAAGACACCGTCAGATTTATCAAGGATTTCTCCAAGATTGCGGGTCCGTTTACTAAGTTGACTTGGAAAGATGTAAAGTTTGTATGGACTGATGAACAGTATAAAGCTTTTCAGACTTTAAAGTAGTTGTTACGTCAGGCTCCTATCCTTGCTTTGCCAAGTGGATTGGATGATTTTATCGTATTGTGATGCGTCATTTACTGGGTTGGATGTGTGCTAATGCACAGGGATCGGGTGATTGCGTATGCTTCAAGACAGTTGAAACCTCATGAAAAGAATTACCCGACTCACGACTTGGAGCTAGCAGTTGTTGTATTTGCGTTAAAACTGTGGAGACAATACTTATATGGCACCAAATGCGTAATTTGTACCGATCATAAAAGCCAACAGTATGTATTTACCCAGAAAGAATTAAACATGAGACAGAGACGATGGGTGGAGCTGATAAAAGATTATGATTGCAAGATTAGATATTACCCTGCAAAAGCGAATGTAGTGGCAGATGCTCTGAGGCGTATGGAGATAGTATCTGATTTAGTGGATAAACTGAAGTCTACACAATTGGAAGCTCTAAAGGAAGAGAATTTGAAGACTAAACTAATGAGGAAACGAAAAGATGAACTGACTGATGATTCTCGTGGATTGAAAGTATATAAGACTCATGTGTGGGTGCCTATGCTTGGAGAGTTGATAAAGTTGATTTTAACAAAAGCACACAAGTCGAGATTGTCAGTACACCCAAGAAGCACTAAAATGTATAACGACCTAAAAGTGCCTTACTAGTGGACTACGATGAAAGCAAATGTGGCACACTTTGTGGAATCATGCCATATATGTGCACAATTGAAGGCAGAACACTATAAGCCTTATGGATCTTTGAAATAGTTAGAAATTCCTGAGTGGAAGTGGGAACACATAACGATGGATTTTGTAACCAAACTTTCGCATACTCAGAAGAATCATGATATGATATGGGTGGTCGTGGATCGACTAACGAAAAGTGCTCACTTTCTGGCTACTTGTGAGACAGCTTCTTTGAGTAAGTTAGCTCAACTATACATTGACGAGATTGTGGCGAGGCATGGTATACCATTGTCCATTGTATCTGACAGAGACTCTAGGTTTGTTTCTAACTTCTGGAGGAGTTTATATAGAGAGTTGGGTACGAGAATTAACTTAAGTACTGCTTATCATCCCCAAACTGATGGTCAGACTGAACGAACCATACAGACACTTGAAGATATGTTACGTGCCTGTGTAATTGAGTATGGTGTATATTCGGATTCACACATACCATTGATAGAGTTTGCTTATAACAATTCTTAACACTCTAGTATCGGAATGCCTCCGTGTGAAATGATGTACGGTTGTCGCTGCCGTACTCCGACTTGTTAGTTAGAGGCTGGTGAAAAACAGTTTGCAGGGCCTGAGATTGTTCAGGTGACAGCGGATAAAGTTACTATTTCCAAAGAGAAATTGAAAGCTACTAGGGATAGACAGAAACTGTATGCAGATCCGCGACGTCGTCCGGTATGTTTTGCTGTAGGTGAGTTAGTTTATTTGAAAGTCTCTCCGTGGAAAGGCATTATTCGCTTCGGTAAATGCGGGAAGTTGGCTCCCCGTTTTATTGGTCATTTCCGCATTCATCAGATAGTGAATGATCATACAGTTACACTAGATCTTCCAGTAGAACTTGCAGGTATTCATGGTACATTTAATGTTTGTTATCTGAGGAAATGTAAAGTTGAAGATGAAATTTAGATTCTTCCCGCGCATGAATTGAAAGTGGATTCAAAGAAAAGATTAATAGAGGAACCTGTTGAACTGTTGGATTGTAAAGTGACCAAACTCCGCAAAAAGCAGATTCCGATGGTGTTGGTCAAATGGAAGCACAGTTTAGGTTCTCATTTGACATGGGAGACTGAGGCAGATATGAGGGACAGGTACCCCCAGTTGTTTAAACGAAAAGGGATTCCGAGGACGGAATCCTCTTAAGGAGTGAAGATTTGTAACGCCCGCAAACCTGGGCTAGTAGATTAGCGGGTTGGCAGTATGTGATTTCATGTTTAAATGTGCTTTATTTAATTGAGTGTTTTAAATTAAAGATAGTATATATTTTCCAAGTTAATTAGTTAATCAATTAACTAAACTAATAATGATATATACATATATATGTGTGTACTGGTGAAATTAAAGATTTATATGTATGTATATGCGTATGTATGTATGTATATATGTATGTATGTATGTGTAAGATGTAAGTATGCATGCAAAGTGATTATTAAGAGGATTACACCTCATGCTTAAATATTGATGATAATTGTATACGTGTATGTGTATATGTCAATTCGGGAAGGCATCTGCTTATCATTTGCAAAAGAAAGAAAACTGTTAGTGTGTGTTTTTGTGTGAGAAAAACCTATGGTGAAGAAACCTCTCAAAGTTACAAACTTGAAATCTCAAAGTGTGGATTTTGAAGTTGATAATTCAAGAAAAAGGTTAGATATTGTTGTATATTTGTTTAGATGAAGATTAATGCTAGTTTGATTATGCTTTTACTGTGTATGATGATAGAAATATGAAGAACACCATTGTTGATGAACTTGAAGATTTAGAAAGCTTACGTGATTGATGGATTTTCTTAGTTTTCATTTTATAATTTCTTTTGAGGTATCTATGATGTTTGTATACATGATATATGAGATTTGTATATGTTTTACAAGTGTTTTAGTAAGAAATCAGATGTTGATATTAAGTTAAAAATTGTATAAGTCAGCTGGGTTTTAAAAGAAGAAGAAGAACAAGTTGCAGGTCCAGTCATGACGTGACGCGTCCATTACGGGGACACAACGTGTTCCCAACTTTTCATCCGACATTCGCATGATGTTGATCCGACTTTCGCACGACGATTAATCCGACTCTTTTCATCAGACCTTTAGTCCGACTTTCGGATGGTGTGATCCGACTTTCAGATGATGTGGTCCAACCTTCAGATAAGAAATCCGACTTCCGTATGGCTCATACTCGACGCGACGCGTCGGTTGCTAGGACGCGACGCATCCGTGTGTTTCAGGAATTATTATTGTTTGATAAATTATTTGATATGGAATGATATACACATATTCATATGTGAATCCAATTAAGTGTGTATATGAAGTTATGATATAAATATACGTGGATGGATATATTTATGAATTCGAGACTGATTTCGTTGTTGCTTTGTTTTCAGGCAATCCAAGGACTCAGTAAAATAAGATATTTGAGTTCACATTGAATCACGAGGTGAGTGGATGTTAATCACGGATGGTAAAGGTTATGGTTGATGTTATTAATGTGATGCATGCGTATGTGATTGATAGACTGTTAAGTCTGATTATTGATTGTGATTGTTGATTGATTATATCTGTTACATGACTATTTGGCCGATACGCACTCTTTGGATGATATTGAGTTGCGTTTGAGATGTCAGCTACACGTAGAATTGGGCTGATCTCGTTTACTAGTTGGATGTACAGTGATAGTCTTACTGGTGCATGCGTTGCATCAGATGGGAATTTTCACCTTGCCAACTCATTAGAGGGCTATCGGTAAACCTTTGCTTTGGCCGGCATTGGTTGAAGGTTCTTCGCCTAACCGCAGGTCTTCTTGTTTGTATGATTACATGCTTTGATGTTGGATTGATGTTTGCGTTTCTGCTTAGCCTCTACTCACTTAGCATTGTGCTAATTCCCGTCAGTTGTTGCTTTTGCAGGTTTGTGTTTGTTGGCTTTTGTAGAATGAGAAGTTGACCCTGCTCTGATATTTTGTTTTTAAAAGAAACAAGCCAGTTTGTTTTAGTAACACCAAGGCAATTATTGTTGTTGTTTGTAAACAGATGTTTTTGTAATTTGTAAATATTTGGATTGTATGTAAAGTAGTTTGTTTAATTAAGCTTCTGCGGCGTATTTAAAAAAATAGCTTTGGTTTTCCGGTGTTACTATATAAGTTAGTATGAATCTATAATATTATCCAAAATATGGTAAAAGAGTAGAGCGTTTGTGAAACAAAGACAAGATTAAATGATGAAAGGTGTAATTAATATTATGAATGACCAAGAATTGTTTTGTTTTAGTGTAATGGATCCTAATGCGAATCCTAGGACTGAGAATGAAGTAAGTAATGAAGAAAGCCTTGACATGATTACTATAGGAGAGGTTGAAGATTATATTTCTCTTTATGGGGAAAGGCGTGGAGCCATATCTACAAGAAACCTTAGGGGTGTCATCGTGGATGAGTTTGGAAAATGTATTAAGACGGTTATGCCGTCTATTATGACAAAAATGAAGAATGAGATACGAAGTGTAGTTCGAGAATAATTTTATTTATTGAAGGATGAAATGATTAACGAGATGAAAAAGGATAAAATAAAGGTTAAAGCTGAGGGATCTCGTAGAAGATCAGGATACGAAACTTGTGGTAAGAATCATATGGGCTAGTGTAAACATAAAACTAAAGGTTATTATAAATGTGGAGAAGTAGGACATAATTATAAGGATTGTTTATCCTTAGGAAAGTTTTGTTATGATTGTGCTCAGAATGGGCATGAGTCCTCAGAATGTCCTAACTAGTTGGAATTTGTTAGTCGATATGTTAAATAAATAAGTAGATACAGTGTATGTAAATTATATAGAACCGGTATGTACTTTTCTTAGATAATAAAATGTCGAACGAGGCAAAATCAAGGAAGATTTGTGTTATTGGTTGAAGTAAGGGTGATGAGTATTTTGTACCTATATTATGTATAACATCCTGCATTTGGGCCTACTACTTACTTAGGCTTTGGTAAGTTAATATGTGATTACTATTTGATTAATATTTATTTAATTATTAGTAATTATACATTTAATTAAGTGTTATATATATATGTTGGTTTATATATATACATATATATATATATATATGTACGGATGTGTGTATGCATGTTGTTCAAAATTGAGAGGTTGACACCTCCTGCTTGCATATTTGATTATGTATGTGTGGATAGGAGATAACTTAGAAATCCTGGTTAAACACCTCTTTACTTAAATTCTGCCGTAATTGTGTATGTGTGTGTTTTGAGAGAAAAAGAAGAACAAGAATCGGATTTGGGTGTTTGAAGTTGTTGGATTCTCGAATTTATAAGATTCAAGCTAAGGTTTGTATAATTCTTCTTTTTATGATTAAATCATGTTAACATGCTATAGTTGATGTAAACAATCTGCTGGGTTTTATAATAGTCACCATGTTAGAACATGTAGAAACCTTTCTTGATGGGTGTAGTGGATTTGGCTATGTTATTGGGTTGTTATGGTGTTTTGATGCATGATAGCATGTTTAATCTTGTTTGGATATGATTTCGCAAGTTTTTATATGACTTGTTAAGCTCTGGAAATCATCCATGGTAATGATGAAGTTGGCGGATTTCCTTTGAAGAAGATGATGAATTCAATAGTGTCGGAATCCGGGGATTGAGGAATTCCGACACATTGGATTCCGATGATTTGGTGAAATCCGGTTACTATGAATCCGACATGATGGAATCCGATGGTGGATTCCGACATGATGAAATCCTATGAGGTTCAAATCCGACATTGGGTATCGGATTTCCACAAATCCGATGATTTTGGCGGATTCCACAAATCCGATGGTTTTGCTAAGTGTTGATGTTTGTTGTTGTTTATTTGATGCTATATGCTAAGTGTTCATGCATATGTGACTTTAGTTTGATGTTTATAGCTAAAGATGATATAAATATATGTCTGATATATATATTTATGAATCAGATACTGATGTTTGGTTTGTTGTATTCTCAGGAACAGACAAGGCTCGGTAAAATTAGATCACTGAGTGGAAAAGCTGAGAACTCGAGGTGAGTGGATGTTTACTCACAGATGATGTTAGTTGTAACTGGTTTGGTTGCAACTATTTATGGTTTGACGCATGGATAGATCTATATCTGATAATTGATTAACTATTTGATTGTTAATTAATTGTTGCGTTAGTGATATGTATAAATGATGGATGGGAAGTTAGTTTCGGCTGGGCATATGGGCTGGGTTTGTTTGCTATCGGCTAATCAGTATTGGGATCTTTTGATGCATTTGTTGCAAATTAAGGTAATACTGTGTGAGAATAGCAAATGAACTATTAGTAAACCTTTGCTTTGGCACAATTATCTGTTATTTGTTGCTGTTGATATCATGTGGTTGTGGCTAATGTATCTGTTATGGTTTTACTTAATTCACTTAACTTTGTGCTAATCCCCCACCTCTCACTCTTTTTACAGGTTCTGGCAAGTCAACGGCTCGACTGAGAGTGGTTTGCTTGGGGAGTAATTGCCTAGGCCTCTGATGTTTATATTTGTGATGAGCCGTAGTTATTGTAATACTTTTAGTATTTTAATCGCTTCCGCAGTATATTTTAAAATGAAAATTTTTGGGTTGAAAATACGGTGTTACATTATGAGTTGACTCCAAGTGGGAGAGTAGTTTGAAAAGATTTGTAATGATTAAATATATTAAAAAAATTCATATTGATAACCATGATCGTGGTAGAAAGGAGTATTGATAAAAGGTACAGAATTAAACGGAGAAATTTCACAACTTTGAGTTGGAAAAGAAATTTAAAGCCACAATATGTAATGATGAGTGATTGGTAAAATGAGTAAAGAGTAAATGAAAGAGATTACTGTCTCTGGTTAAATAAAAAGGTGTGACAGTGACTTATATTATTATAGGGAAAATTTGAGTGACTAATAGATAAAATGTTGATTAATTAATTATACTAATTAAAGTAAAGTATAATGATGAGTTATGTATATGTTGACTATCAGAAATAATTCAACAATAATACCAAAAGAGAACATGATAGAAATACTGTGGAAGTTTTAAAATTTATGGGCCTTGGCCTAGGTATGAGGTGGAGTATATGAGTTTGAACAGAAGGTCAGGTGTTGACTTGACAGATAATTGAGCATGATAATTGAATTATCGATTAATATCATGAGAGTAAAACTTGTTGCTCTAGAAAGAGCGGGAAAAGTTAAAACATTATTCTTGAAAATGTAATTTCTACTCAGCAAAGTTAAATTGAATAAATGAATCCTTGAAGAAGATCAAAATTATATCCTTAACTATTAAAATGTGAAATACACAATTGAAATAGTAAATATGAAAACCATGGCAAAAGCGGATCGAGTAACATGCAACTAACCCTAATAGGAATAATTATGAATTATTAAATTTTCATAATTGAATACAAGCACCTAGTGGTGGAAAGCTAGATAAAGCTTTTTGAGCAGAAAACACAGAATTAAATTTTTGGTTTATCTGAAACGATTAAGAGGTATAAAGAGTTAAAAGTGAAATATTAATGGCTATAGATGAAGCCAGAGGAAGCCAAGTATGTGGCAAACGTGTTGCAAAGTTTGAAAAATGAAGGATGTATATCAAAACATATGAGAAGTTCCAACGTGGTAGGATTATAAAATGATATGAGTGGTTGTAAGTAGACTATTTTAAAAATGTACATTTTAGTTTCAGCAAGAAAAATTTTATTTCTCTAAAAGTTAGTTGAGGTTTATGTAAATAAATTATTTTTGCTTATGTGTCCATGTTTTCGTTATGTCAGAAAACTGATTTAATCCAAATTTTGAAAAAGATTTATGAAGAGATGAGAAGCACGTTTTATTATATGAGTAAAGTGAGAAAACAATTCAATCGATTAAAAGTAAGTGGTGTAAGTATGTTGTAAATTTGAAAGTGTTTTTCCCGAATAAGTATAAAACTAACAATGAATAAGATCAAAGTGCGGAAATAGTTTTAAAGCAACGAACACATGAATGTTTTCAAAGTAAGATTATATTAGTAACCAAACTTCAAAGAGTGCACAAGAACAAACTTGAGCAACGAGTACAAACTAAATAAATAACAAACTTGAATGCAAATTATTGAACAAACGCTTAACCTTTTCTCGTTTAACGAGCAGGTATTTATAGGCTAAGCAAACTAATCCTTACAATTTAATCTATTTACACGTGTACCGCTCTACATATAATTAGGAACAGAAAACAAGATTGCCGTTTCAACCTCCTTCATAATGCGCAGATCGTGCACTCTACATAACAGGAAGATTCTAGTTGTCAGATGTATCTTCGGTGCAGAAGACCCTTTTAATGACTGAAGACTAACTTCAACTGACGTTCACTTCAGAACAAATCTTTAGATAAACTTTAGGCTTCTTTCTTGAGATGACACGTCAGAACAGTTTACAAAAGAATAAGATATTACACCTTCAGTCGCTTTCTTCGAAAGCTACTTCAGGAATGGAATATATAAAAATAAAGGACTAACAATCTCCCCTTATTTGTTTATAATCCATGGCTATTTACAAAATCAATAAAGAATAGAAATAATAAAGAATAAAAGAATTACTATTCTAAATATCTGGTTTGAACTCTTCAAGAGCGAGTTCCTTTGGAGTTTTGAGCTCCATTTGTTTCAAGTATTCAGCCATAATGTCTTTGACTGCCGGATCTTTATTGTCTATGAATTATCGAAAAGATCTCACATGAAGCCTATCATTGTTGGCGAAATCTGAAACTCTCTGAAAGCGAATCTTGTCGTATGCATCAAGAAAGTAAAATCCCCTTGGGTTTGAGAGAACTTTACCCACTTCAGGAATGAAACCAGGAGGTAACGTAGTGTCAAAACCCTTACAATTTGGAAGCTCTCCAATAGAAACCAGGAGGTAACGTAGTGTCAAAACACTTCTTTGGAATTTTATCTTTTCAGCTGGAGTGGGTTTTTCGTTCTGTGGTACGACTACTACACCAGATCCTCTCTTCTTCACTTCCTCTTCATAATATTCAATCACTTTGGTGATTTCTCGTTGAACAAACTCAATATCATTATTCTGCTTGCGTTTTGGTAAACAAACTATTATTTCAGTCCATTCTTGACTGAGTGTACACTGATGAGAGGAAGATTTATGTGCTGAGTATTCAAAAAGATTTCGTTGTTTGCTTTCTTTAGCTTTATTGCCGTGATTTTATCTGGATGCATTCTTTGATTCCGAGAGCTCAACCACTTCGCTTGTTTTTCCTCCATGATCTTTTTCTTTTCCTCTTGTAAAGATTTTTAAGCTTCGATATCCTCCTGAATCTGTTTTTGGTGATCGAAGGGAGATAGATCAATTTTGTTTGCAGCAAGTTCTTCAAATGCCAATTTCTCTGCTGCAATTCTGCCAAGTTCATCAGCCACTTTCCAGTCTTAGTCTCTTGGATTTTCATCATTTGAGTCATCTAAATCATATATACCCTTACTCATCTGATCATCCGGAGAACTTATTAACGCTTTCCCTTTAGATTTATCAGCCTGTCTTGGCTGACCACTGGATGATGGAGCAGCTGATTGAGTTGGAATTTGAGAGGCTTTAGCTTCAGTTATTATTTACTGACATTCAGCTCCATTTAACTCTGAACTGAAAAGTTCAGCTTCGGCTTTCCTCTGATCAAGGAAACTCTTGAGCTCCCCCTCATCATGTGCCTTAGCTTCTTCAGCTTTGGCTAGCTTGGCCTCAAAGTCGACCAAGGCTTTATTCTTGTTTTCTTCAGCGCCTTTGAGGTGAGCTACTTCATCTTCTAATCTTTGTAAGTATTCAACTCGTGAATACTTTCTTTCCCATTTGATAATTTTCCGATCAGCGGTAGCCTTCTTTCTCTGAATCTGACAGATTTTGGACTGTCTTCGAACTTTCTCCCCCTTAGAAGCTGCAGAGATACCTGAAGCTTCTACCGACCGGGACAGGGCCAAAATCTCTCTAGAGAGGCCAGAGAAGGAGGGAGCAAATAAATCCTTCAACTGACGAGTTGCAGCTTCATAAAGATTAACAGCATATATGTTGTCAACCTTGGATGAAAGAGAATGTACAGATTGGGAGAGGGCGGAGAGTTGGGAGTTGAGTTTTGAAAACTCAATAGTGGCAGAATCAACTATAGCTTTTACAAGATTCTGAAGGGTTTTGAACAACCCATGACATGTCAGATTTTGATAGTCAAGGGTTTGGGTGAGAGATGTGAATTGATTGTTGAGAGAGCGGAGCTCAGTTGCGAGCTTGGTTTGATTATTGGTTGCGCAATATCCTTGAAAGGTCTTGTTTTTAACTAGATTGGAGACAGAAAGGACGAGTTCAGATAGACTTTCAAATGAGGAAGCAATGTCTATTGAAGGCTTAGAAGGTTGGGAATGTACAGACTTGCAGGATTGAAGAAAATCAAAAGCGTCACTGTCATCAAAAGGATTGATAGTTGTATTAGGAGAAGGGAGATCAAAAAGGTTATTTAGGAGAGATGTGGAGGCAGTAGCATCAGTAGGAGTGACTGATGCATCAAGGGCCTGGGTTACATTTGCTTTAGTTATAGTTTGGTTTAAGATTGTGTCTTCATTAGCATGGGTATTCTCAACTAAAGGAGGTTGAACTTCAGTCTCATTGATTTTGGAAGGTTAGGAATCACTCTCAGTTTGGTGTGGAACTGATAAATCATCTGCCCTAGTATAATTCATAGTGTCAATTGGGTTTTGTGACACATCAAGGGATTTGGGTGTAGTTTCATCTTCAGGGAGGACTGTAGAGTCATCAACTGGTTGGAACTCAGAAACTAGGGGAATTGTAGTTTCATCATTGGTGTTAGGCTGAGCATCAGAGTCAGCTGGTTTGGTTGCTGACACATCATTTGCTTGGGCGATATCCATAGGACCAGTTGGGTTTACTGATGCATCAAGGGATAGAGTGGGAGATTTAGCAAAAGCAGGAATGGTTGTTCCCTGTTCTGGTGGTACCTCAGTTGTAGTTTGTGTGCTAGCAGACTCATTGGTGGGGATAGAGGAAGTCTCTACTGACTGGTGTTTGTCAGTGTCCTGGACTTGTTGTAGTAGAAGTGAGACCTCAGGAAGAGCTTGGGTTGGAGCTATTTCTTCATCAGTCAGACTAGGTTTAGAAAATTTAAGTAAAGCAGATCTTACCTGAACAGCTTCAGAGGATTTTGATGTTTGAAGCTGAGTCTTGCGGAGAACCAATGGTGTATCGTGAAGGGAATCCTCGCCTGAAGCATAGTAGGAGATGATGGGACTGGAGGGAACGTTGGGTTTGTGGCGTTTGGCGGTTGAAAGTGATTTGGGCGGTTGAGTGGTGGTGGTTTGTTTAGTGTTGGTGGTGGATTTGGGTACAGCTGAAGGTTTGATCTTCCTTTTCTTTGTTTTCGATGGCGAAGACTGAAGCACTTGGTGTTAGGGTTTAGAAGGTTCAGTTTGAGTTGATAACCCTGAATGGTATGGGAATGGCAGGAGAAGGTTTCAGCGAGACTGGTGCAAGCATTGGTGTAGTCAAAGCTGGGTTGAAGGTAGACGAAGAACCTGTCCATACTGAACCTGGTAGTGAGGGCGAAGGAAGCAGAACTGAAGCAGAATTGTATACTTCAGTTTGCAGCAAGGAGTAGATAACCAATGACACAAACCTAGGAAAAGGAATGTGTTGAGACCTTGTGTGGGTCGTCAGTGAGACCACAAGACTTTCCATGATAAGTTCAGCGTAGTCATGTTATGACCATGGATAATGGCATAGGCCATTTTCAGACCGGCTTCATTGACCTGGTCAAGACCACCGGTTTTGCTTGTCATACAGAAGTTCAGATGAGCAATCAGACAGTTCCACTCCTTTGGAAGGCGAGTGCGAAACATAGAATTTCCTTTCACTTTGTGCTCATCAGCATATTAAAAGAAGGAGAAGAGCAGCTCCTTAGTGTTGGCAGTGGATGAAGTGAGTTCCCGGTGAGGAAGATGGAGAACGGATGCAAGAAATTTCTTGGTGATTTCAGCGGGCTTGCTACCAGAGAGCATACTAAAGTGAATACTTTGGTGGAGGTTTTGGGGTTAATGACTTCAGCGGTCATCCAGAACTCACAGAGGTGTTCTTCAAACATCGGAACCTTTGCGGAGAGAGCAAAGTTCAACGGGCAGTTATGAAGGTAGGTCATGATTTGGTGAAGTGGTGAGGATGAAGGTGGAATGGTTAGGTCAACGGCGAAGTTGTTGTCCTTGAAACAGATGGACTCCAGTGGGATTTTGCGAACGACATCATTGGGAAGAGTTACCTTCGCAGAAGTAATTTTGGGGGCCATGGGATCAAGCACAAGGGTTGTTTTTTCTTTTGAACAAAGAGAAATTGCCGGAGAAGATGATTTGTAGGTAAAGAACTTGAAAGGGCGATTTGGGGGTTTTAAAGGGTTTAAACTGAATCAATCTTGGCGGTTGAGTAAATCTAGGGTGAAAACGAGCGCGTGATTCCAGAAAGTACGCAAGGATAACTTTTGTGATGTCAAAAAGTTATTGGGTAAACCATTTTACCCGGTATAATCTTGGAAACAGCTAATCTTCATCAACAAACCATTAGCATGGAGATAAAATTTCACAATGCAAAGAAAAAAAATATCCAAACTTTGTATTTGAAATTTTAATCTAAAAAAAATATAAAAGAGACGGAAGGAAATAAGAAGAAGAAACACAATGCCAACAAGAATAAGAGCTAAGCTTGGAAATTACTAATTCCATATATGAACAAAAGATGATAACATGATGTTAATCACGATTTACATAGACTGCCAAAAGAAAATTACATCCATATTTAAGATAAGACAAATATTTGAGATGATACTTCTATCCCAATCCCTTCATCAGGAATGCGAACAGTGATCACGTAGCACACCGGGAAGAAAATGAACGTAATAGTAAACTCCACGAGTTTTCAAGAAAGTGAAAGTTTTTCTGTGAAATTGTTTCTTGTTTGTAGAAGATGAAAAGGAAAGTAAATCTTTGGATGTTTATAAAGAAAATTACTCATGATTACGCTTTAGAGATGATTTGACAGTCAGAGAGAGGCAGGGTAAAGGTAATTACTCAAGCTTAGCTATTAGGGTGGCTGGAATTAAATGTGACAAGAATGAATGAATAGTAACAATCAAATTTACCTGAAATAGCTACATTGCTAAAGGATTTAGCATTCCTATTTCGTTAACTAGTTGATTGAACCGGTGTTCATCTAGGGCTTTCGTGAGATGGAGTTCTGCTTTTTGCTTTGCCAACTTACTAGTTTTCCACCTAGTAGCTGACACCAACCTGTAGTACTCTTCCTGTCAATCTGACATCCGGCATAGTCTAAATCTAAAAATCCAATTAACTCAAAGCCGGAGTCTCTGGAGTACCATAGCCCTAGTTCAGGTGTACTTTTCAGGTATCTAAAAATTCGTATGACAGCCGGCAGATGTGATTCCTTTGGGTTCGCCTGAAACATTACACGTAGGCATGTAGAGAACATTATATCAGGACGACTGGCCGTCAGAAATAGCAAGGATCCTATCATCCCTCTGAATGTGGGAAGATCAACTGCTTTCCCATTCGGATCAGCTATGAGCTTGGTTTTAGGAACAATGGGAGTCTTCATCAGGGAGGAGTCTAAAAAGTTAAACTTCTTGAGTAAGTCATTGACATATTTCCCTTGATTAATGAAGATGCCTTGGTCAGATTGCTTAATCTGAAGCCTAAGGAAGAACTTCAGTTCTCTCATCATGCTCATCTTGAATTTCTCTGACATAATTTTCTCTATTTTCTTGCATAAACGATTATCAGTAGAACCAACTATAATATCATCAACATAAATTTGAACTAGAATGAATTCACCTTTTCCCTACACAAAATAGAGTTTTGTCGATGTTCCCTCTCTCAAATCCATTCTTCAGAATATGAGTGGACAAAGTATCATACCAGGCACGCGGAGCTTGTTTCAGTCCATAAAGAGCTTTGTCGACCTTATACACATGGTGTGGAAACTTGGGACTTTCGAATCTAGGAGGTTGTTGAACAAATACTTCTTCTTGAAGTTCTCCATTCAGAAAGGCACTTTTAACGTCCATCTAAAGACCTTGAATCCCTTGAACGATGCAAAGGCTAGGAACATGCATATTGCCTCTAGACGAGCAACTGGAGCAAACATTTCATCATAATCTATCCCTTCCTCTTGACAGTAGCCCTTTGCAACTAATCTGGCCTTGTTACGCACAACTAACCCAGTTTCATCACGTTTGTTTCTCAAGACCCATTTTGTGCCAATAATGGACTTGTCTCTAGGTGGGGCAATCAGCTTCCAAACCTTGTTCCTTTCAAATTCATTAAGCTCGTCTTGCATAGAGACCACCCAGTTCACGTCCTTCAGAGCTTCATCGACTTTATTTGGTTTGACCTATGATATAAATTCAGAGAAGGTGCAGAATTCAGATGTAATCGAATTTTGGGTTTGCACACCAGTATTTGGATTACCAATCACATTTGTGATAGGATGAGCTCGAGTCCATTTCGTGACCCTTTGTGGTTTCTCCTGTTGCTCATCAGCAGAGGAGTCATTTGTTTCCAGGAGATCTTTTGTGACCTGATTCACATTAATAGAAACAACATTATTGTCAGTGTTTACCTCCTGAGAGTAGTCATCCAAGTCAACATTGAATGACTCTTGTAGAAGAGCATCAAATTCATCAGAGACAACTTGATTAGTATGATTTGAGGTTGACTTTGCATCGAATTCATCAAAGGTGACATTTATTATTTCAACCACAGAGTTTTTCTTGGGAAGAAAACACGATAAGCTTTAGAAATGCCAGAATAGCCTAGAAACGCTCCTTGTTCCCCTTTTGGATCAAATTTGCTTTTCTGATCTTTGGTGTTCAGGATCAAGCATGTGCTTCCAAAAACTTTGAAGTATCCGACATTGGGTGACTTCAGATAAAGTAGCTCATAGGGAGTTTTACTGTGGCGGTTGACAATGATGGACCTGTTCTGAGTGTAGCAAGCAGCATTGACAGCTTCAGCCCAGAAATGCCCTTTCAGAGATGCTTGAGCTAGCATTGTTCAGGCTGCTTCTATCAAGGTCCTATTTCTTCTTTCAGCAACCCCATTTTGCTGAGGGGTATATGGGGCTGAGAAGTTTTAGATGATGCCATTTTCATCACAAAAATCTTGAAGAGTAGAGTTCCTGAACTTTGTTCCATGATCACTACGAAGCTGTTTAACTTGTGTGTCAAACCGTCTTTGAACACGATGAATAAAGCTCATCAGAATTTCAGCAGTATCACTTTTGTTGCGCAAAAAGAATACCCATGTGAACCTGGTGTATTCATCAACAACTACCAGGGTATACTTCTTGCCTCCCATACTAGGGGAACTGACAGGACCAAAGAGATCCATATGAAGTAAGTGAAAGGCGGAGTTAACTTGGTTACAATGTTTGGATTTGAAGACAGACTTCTTTTGCTTTCCCTTCTCACATGCATGACACAGCTTGTCTTTCTGAAACTGAACTGACGGTAGACCTCTAGTAAGCTGAAGCTTAGAGAGTTTGCTGATGTTTTAGAAGTTGAGATGGGATAAATTTTTGTGCCATAACCAGTTAACTTTGGAAGCAGCTTCTGAAAAGAAACAAGCATCTTTTTCACAGGTGGTAGAGTTAAAATTAACAACGTACATGTTTCCCTGCCTTTTTGCTTGTAAGACTTCTTTGCCTTTCTTGTTGAAGATTGAACCTTTGGTCTTCTTGAAATGCACTTCATAATCTGCATCACATAACTGACTGATGCTGATCAGGTTGTGTTCAAGTCCTGTAACATGAGCAACATTTTTAATGTTGACTGAACCTTGGTTTTAATAACCATAACCATCAGTTTTGCCACATTTTCCTCCACCAAATGTAACTTTAGGCCCATTTACTGCTTGAACCCCATTCAGTAGGGACTTACATCCGGTCATATGCCTTGAGCATCCACTATCAAGGTACCAAATGTTATCATGTTGATCGCCCTACACAGATAGTTTAAAAGTTAGTTAATTTGATAAGCCTAAACTTTACTGGGCTCCAAAACACAATGCTTAGAAGAGCAACTAGAAACTTTGCCTTCATTAGAACAAGAAGTCACTTCATGACCTCTTACTCCACATTTATAGCACTTTCGAGTGGATTTAGAATTATTTGCCTTAACTCTTTTATTCTTTTTCTCTTTTTCACCAATTAACTTTAAAATTTTGAAAAGAGAATCCTTAACTTCTTTGAGTTTTGATACAGGCAGAGCAAAGGCTTTATCACTATTTTTGGTTTTGGAGGGTTTTGAATTTTCATCTGTGGATTGTAAGGATTCAACCGATGAATCTTCATTTGAGGAGATCATAGGGATGATAATGTCATAGAAGACACGGGCTTTAGGAAGAAAGCTAGAGTTGGATAACTCAGCTATTTTGATATCAGAAGATACTTTACCAACTAATTCAGACGAAGACTGGTTGAGGGTTTCAGTACAGGTTTCAGACACAACTTTAGGTTGTGTTTCAGTTGTTGTTTCAGACACAACTTCAAGTTGGGTTCCAGTTGTGGTTTTAGACACAACTACTGGTTGGGTTTTAGTAGTAATTGGTGTCATAGGTATTTCAGGGATTGGTTCCGGGGTTTTGTTGGCAAGGGTATCATACACAGTAGGAAGTTGAAGATTTCTAATTTCAGAATTTGTTCTTTCAGAAAAACTCGGATTCAAAACTTCAGATTTGGTGAATCTCTTTTTAAGGAGATTTCGATTTCCAACATCATTAATGCTTATGTCGTTAAAAATCATTTCATCGAGATTTTTACACTTTTTGCTGAAATCAGCAGCTTGTTTAATGTGTCCAATGCCTACTCCTTCTCTTTGAATAACCATCTGATGATTTATACTCTCAAATGCTAGTTTATTAGGACTCAACCAAAGATCAATAATCGACTGACGATCTTTCACTTTTTCGTTAGAGTCTTGCAAATCCATTTTCACATTTTTGAGTTCATTAAAAATTCAAGATGATTTCTTAAGGCATATGACTCTTGAAGAAATTGTTCATTTTCTTTTTCAGTGACATTTATTTCAGAGGTGAGCTTGGTGATAGTTTGTTTTGATTTGTTTTGATTGTTATGCACAAATATCAGATCAGAACACAAATAAGCAAACATATCATCCTTTTCATTCATTAAATAATTTTTGAAATTAGATACCTTATACATCATGGTGGGATTCCATCCTTCTACTGAGCTCAATTTTTCAGCCTCAGCCAGATCATTGCTGAACCTGCTTTCAGTGGCCATCAAACACATTTCAGGATGTGCAGTTCCGAGTATTTCTTCAGCCACCAGACACTTTCCTCTAACTTCATTTTCTTCTTCCTCATCTAAAGATGTTTCAGAATCAGTCCAGTTAAGGTCATCAGCAATCATAGCCTTTTCTTTCTTCTTTTCATTTGATGCTTTCAGGGCCTTATATTTAGCCTTGTATTTATCAGCCATTGACGGAATCCCTTTCTTAGGATTTGAAGAGGTCTCCTTCACAAAACAGTCTGCCAGGCTTCCCACATTTGAAGCACTCATTCTTGGACCCTTCAGATGAGCCCTTTTTCTCTGATGAGAACTTCTTATCAAACCTTCTCTTCCCATCAGATTTAAACTTCTGAAACTTTTTATAATTTTTCATGATGAAGGCTTTTTCTGTACCTTCATCATCAGATCTTTCTACCTCCTCAGCATCGTTCATCTAAGGCTCATCTTCAGAATCAGAGTCTTCAGTTAGCCTGTATTTGACTCTTTAAGGATTTTCAGCAACGAGGGCAAGAGTTTTCTTGAAGGCCTTCTTCAAATCAGTTTTCTGAATGCGGGTATGTTCGTCATTCAGCAGAATTCCGTATAGCTTGTGCATGTTCATGTCCCTGAGCATGTTGTTGGTTCTTAGGATCATGCACATGGTATCCCATTCAGACGGGAGGGAATCCATAAATCTGTTTAGGATTTGGAATTTCTTTCTAACAACTCCAACTTCAGTCATATCATTTAGTAGACATGTGAATCTGGTGTAGACCTAAGTGAGAGACTCTGAGTCTTTTGCACAGAAGCTTTCATACATACGTATGATGTTGGTCTTCTTGTTCTCATGAACTTCATATTGATAACCATGATCGTGGTAGAAAGGAGTATTGATAAAAGTTACAGAAATAAACGAAGAAATTTCATAACATCGAGTTGGAAAAGAAATTTAAAGCCACAATATGTAATGCTGAAAGATTGGTAAAATGAGTAAAGAGTAAATGAAAGAGATTACTATCTCTGGTTAAATAAAAAGGTGTGGTAGTGACTTATATTATTATAGGGAAAATTTGAGTGACTAATGAATAAAATGTTGATTAATTAATTATACTAATTAAAGTAAAGTATAATGATGAGTTATGTATATGTTGACTATCAGAAATAATTCAACAATAATACCAAAAGAGTACATGATTGAAATGATGTGGAAGTTTTAAAATTTATGGGCCTTGACCTAGGTATGAGGTGGAGTATATGAGTTTGAACAGAAGGTCAGGTGTTGCTTGACAGATAATTGAGCATGATAATTGTATTATCGATTATTGTCATGAGAGTAAAACTTGTTGCTCGAGAAAGAGCAGGAAGAGTTAAAACATA
Organism: Dittrichia graveolens; assembly: GCA_038502395.1. NCBI lineage: Eukaryota > Viridiplantae > Streptophyta > Magnoliopsida > Asterales > Asteraceae > Dittrichia > Dittrichia graveolens. The sequence continues at coordinate 32,480,167 of JARJIL010000009.1, forward strand.
ATTATTCTTGAAAATGTAATTTCTACTCAGCAGAGTTAAATTGAAGAAATGAATCATTGAGGAAGATCAAAATTATATCCTTAACTATTAAAATGTGAAATACACAATTGAAATAGTAAAGATGAAAACCATGGCAAAAGCAGATCCAGTAACACGCAACTAACCCTAATAGGAATAATTATGAATTATTAAATTTTTATAATTGAATACAAGCACCTAGTGGTGGAAAGCTAGATAAAGCTTTTTGAGTAGAAAACACAGAATTAAATTTTTGGTTTATCTTAAACGATTAAGAGGTATAAAGAGTTAAAAATGAAATATTAATGGCTAGAGATGAAGCCAGAGGTAGCCAAGTATGTGGCAAACGTATTGCAAAGTTTGAAAAATGAAGGATGTATATCAACACATATGAGAAGTTCCAACCTAGTTGGATTATAAAATGATATGAGTGGTTGTAAGTAGACTATTTTAAGAATGCACATTTTAGTTCCATCAATTAAAAGTAACTGGTGTAAGTATGTTCTAAATTTGAAAGTGTTTTTCCCGAATAAGTATAAAACTAACAATGAATAAGATCAAAGTCCGGAAATAGTTTTAAAGCAACGAACACACGAAAGTTTTCAAAGTAAGATTATATTAATAACCAAACTTCAAAGAGTGCACAAGGACAAACTTGAGCACCGAGTACAAACTAAACCAAGAACAAACTTGAATGCAAATTAGCGAACAAACGCTTAACCTTTTCTCGTTTAACGAGCAGGTATTTATAGGTTAAGTAAACTAATCTGACCATCTAATCTATTTACACGTGTACCGTTCTACACATAATTAGGAACAGAAAACAAGATTGTCGTTTCAAGCTCCTTGAGAATGCGCAAATTGTGCACTTTACATAACACGAGGATTCTGTTCGTCAGATGTATCTTCAGTGTAGAAGACCCTTTTAATGACTGAAGACTAACTTCAGCTGATGTTCACTTCAGCTGATGTTCACTTTAGAACAAATCTTTAGATGACCTTTAGGCTTCTTTCTTCAGATGGCGCGTCAGAACAGTTTACAAAAGAATAAGATATTACACCTTGAGTTGCTTTCTTCAAAAGCTCGTTCAGGAATGGAATATATACAAATAAAGGACTAACAGAAAGAAACTGGGGTTTTATTTAGTGATAGCCAATTTTTTTATATATTATACAAATTATTATTTTAGTATCGGATTGTTACCGTACGGCATATTATGTGGTAAAAGTGGTCAAACTGCGGGATGAGAGAGAAGTGAGTAACAATGAGGTGGTACAGTGAATAATAGAACAATTTACTAAATGGGAAACATGTTGTTAACAACCAAATTAATAAAAAGAGCTATACGAATAATTGTATATCATTGATGAGCGATAAGTGGGAAAGCTATGTTATATTAAAATGTCACTATAAAAATGCAGTAATAAATTCAAAGTAATATGGAAATTGGGTCCTATGTTAATTGGATCATGTCGAGTTATTGCTTATATGGGAAAGATTACATGTGGAATGAGAGTTACCAGACTATTTATCATGAGCTATATCTCAGAAAGTGTTGAGCAGACGAGTCTGCATATGAATCTATACTATTAAAGTATAAGTTTTGATGATAAACATATTGGTCGAGATAAGGTCCAGTGGAAATACAAGGGTGGTTCTGAGAAACCTAAGAAATAGATAACATGTAGTTATCCAAAAACACACCAGCAGTTGATTTCGAGGATGAAATCTATTTCAAGTGGCAAAGAGTTGTAACACCCGAAGTTTGAAATTTCGTAATTTAATAATTAAATGAGTATTATAGTTTTAGTGGATTTCCTAATTGAGATTAGGAGATGTTTAGAAACTAGAGGGGTTAAAGATGTTAAAACAAAATATTTTAAGTTGAGGGACCATTTGTGTCATCACTTCAAAGTTATATATATATATATATATACTCATCTTTGACTATAGTCTAGTCAAACCACACAAAAACACATATCACAAACGCAAATACATATTGGAGAAGCCTTGTTTTCTTTCTTCTTTTGATCCAAAAGAACAAGTAGAGGTAATATAAACTGATCCTAGCACATACAAGCTTGGGGTAAGGATTTCTAGCTATTTTCATGAGTTTTTAAAAGAGTTTTAAGTTGATTCAAGGATTGAATCATGTTTTAGCATGTTATTGATGTTATTTGATGATTAGAAGATGTTTGGGGTGTAGGAAAACACACATATAATGTTTATAGTGATTTAATTGAGTTGTTGTTGAGTTTTGGCTGGAAAAAACGTTTGTGAAAAACACAGTCGGCTGAGTCTGTAGGGTACACGGCTCGTGTAACAGTACACGACCCGTGTAGAGTGGAAGGCGGTCATAGGACCATGTTGGTATACATGGTCATGTAGAGTTTGAGGTACACGGCCCCTGTAGGTGATTTGTCAACACTTGCCATGTAGCCAAGACATGGTCGTGTAGCATGTAGTGTACACGGTTCGTGTAGGTGATGTGGACAACACTGGCTATGTGGGCAGGTCAGGTCATATGGTGAGTAAGAGACACGGCCCTTGTAGAGGGACACGGCCCTTGCAGAGGTACACGGCCCGTGTAGGTCCTGGACACGTGCGTACCTGGGTTGGGTACGGGTGTGTCCATCCCCTGTTCAGTGTGTTAAGTGCTGAGTTTCATTATATCAATAATACCATGATTATATATGTGTAGGAATCACTGTTTGACGTGTTCTGAGTATATCTGGCATAACTCTGTGTGGTATTAATTGCTGAGGTGAGTTTCCTAAACTCTGATTCATATTTGTGATATGTGTGTTACATTGCAATGTGTTATATTATTTACCTTAAAGGTTATTTGTACCATGAAATAGATGGAAAAGATGAACCCCTAAATTATGTGTTTATACTTTTTAATTACTTTATTATTTGATTTAGGCTTCATCGTTGATGTCTGATTCGTTAGATATTTCTGTTGGGGATAATTCTCATGGAAGTTCACCATGAGTTGAAAAGGAGATAGAAGAATTTGATCCAAAAGACCAAAGAATGTAATTATATGTCTGATTAAATAGTTATAATTTGAGAAAGTTAAGTATTTTTGTGTTTTTAGTAAACTGTTAATTTTAGTTTTCTTTGAGTTTATTTGAGTTCCGATTTGCTCACTAATGAATTTGTCATTGTGAGGAAATCGTTTTTCACTACTGTCTACAAATGATCAAAAAAATATTGCAATAACCAGTTAACGTTTTGATTAAATTTATTTTCTATATCAGTTAACGTATTGGATAATTCCCACGGAAGTTCACCGTCGGTTAAAAAGGAGATAGAAGAATTTGATTCTGATGAACAAAGTACGTAATTAAGTCTTATTAAATAGTTATAATTTGTAAAAATCAAATATCTTTAGTAAATTGTTAATTTTAGTTTTCTTTGAGCTTATCTTATGTCCGATTTGTTCACTAATGAATTTGTCATTGTGAGGAAATCGTTTTTCGTTTAAATGTGATTTATTTTGAACACTTTAAATTACGATACATAGTACATTATAAGCTTTTGTATTGTTGGCAGATGCTAATTCGGATTCAGAAAATGAATCAGATTGTAACAATGTTGTTGAAACAATGTATAAATTGTATGCTTCTAAGGCTTGTTTTGGTACATGTAAAAGAACCACCAATAATATCAAGGGTAATGTGGTCTCACTAAGATATTTTACATGCAATAAGACTCGTTTACCAAGAAAAAGACAAAAGATTGATGCTCTTCAGGAGGGGGAATCAAAAGTAAAAACTCGTAATTCTAACTTTAGTGTTACAAACTGTAAGGAACGTATCAAATTGAAGTTGGTTAGAGGAACATCTTTATATAAATTATTTGAGTTTACTGAGAGACACTACCATCCATTAGATATTGAGGAAGACAAACATTTATCACGTAATAGAAGGCAACTATATTTTGAAGACCTAGAATTTATACAGAAAGATTTTACCTCTAACATTGGTCCTGTAAAAGCACATAGGTTACAAGCATGTTTAAAAGGTGGTTATGATCGTGTATGTGGTACAGAGGTAGATTTTAAAAACTTTAAAAGGGACATCAATAGTTTCATAGGAGATAGAGATGCTCAAATGTTAGTCGATAAGCTTAACAGTAGAAAAATTCACGTGCCAAACTTTTCCTTTGAGTTTTTGTGTGATAAACAAGAGTTGACATGTCTATTTTGGGCTGATGAAACCTCCAAATTTAACTACACGGAGTTTGGTCATGTTATGGCGTTTGATGCAACATTCCGTACTAACAAGTAAAAGTTTATTACATGTATATCCATGTTTATACTTTTTATATATATGTTCCAATTTATCTAATTTTGTATATTTTTTTCATTTACCAGATATGGAATGGTGTTCGTTCCATTTACTGGTGTAGATAAGCACAACAAATAAGTTATTTTTGGTGGTGGGTTACTAAAAAATGAGACTGTTGCTTCCTATGTATGGTTGTTAAAGGCTTTTCTCAAGGCACATGTTAAACAACCTATTTTAGTACTCACAGATCAAGACCCATCAATGAAATAAGCAATACCTATGGTGTTAAAAGAGTCACATCAAATATTTTGTATGTGGCATATCATGAACAAAGTCCCTATGAAGGTAAATTATACTTTTCCATTTTCCTAGTGAATAAATAATGATGCATCCCCTACATGAACATAAAGTGTTTTTTCACTAATGACCATGACCTGGGTTGTTCATTCATTATGTACAGCTAGGTTGTTTATTCACTACTAACCATGACCTGAGATGAACATTTTATGTATGGCTGAGTTCATTGTTTTTAGTAATCTTTTTTGTTCAGTAAATAATTTTTTTAAATTGATACACATTTAAATTGTTTCACTCTTTATGGTAATCCCACATGCTTATTCACTAATAAACATGAGATGTTTTATTCCAATCTTGCAATGCTCTTCACTAATGAATATAGTGTGTTTTTTCTCACAAATGCTTATATACTAATTTAATTCATATTGTTCATACCTTTTTTTTGGTTCACTACTATTCAATTCATATAATTTTAATACTGTTCACTATTGAATTTAACTCGTAGTTTTCATACATACTTTTAATTCTATAAAATTTTTATTCAATAATGAACATGTACTAGGCCTTATGTGTTAAATTTATATACGGATGAGTTCAATGCATTTAGCAATCTTTTATTTTTTAGTAAATTTTTTTTTTAATATTGAAACCCATTTAAATCTTTTCACTGTTTTTTCATAATCCCTCGATGCTATTCACTAATGAACATAATGTATTATCTTCATTATATATACGTTTGAGTTCACTATTTCTCATAATTGTTTTTGGTACAGTAAAAAAAATTTAAACTTACGTGAAAACATTTTACAGGTATGCGCTGCTAACCAAGACAATGAATAAATTAAGAGCCGCCTACATAAGCTTGTGTGGAATGTTTACATTGATCAAACCGAATTTGAGAAGCAGTGGGAAGCCCTAATTTCTGAATTTGGTTTACATGAAAACAAATGGCTTGATGATATGTTCAATATTAGGGCACAATGGATTCTAGCCTTTTTCAAACATCTCCATATGTGTTGTTTGATGAAAACGACGTCAAGATCTTAGAGTTCCAATTCAATGTTTAGGATTTTCTCTCACCACGGAAACACTTTGATCCAATTTATGTTGTGTTTTGAGGCTGCTATGGAGAAACAAAGATATAAACGTCGCTTAGACCATCTTGACTCCACAACGCAGCCTACATTGTTGACACCCCTTCCTATTGAGCTTCATGCTGCAAGGATATATACAAGATCAATATTAGGGAAGGTTTAAAAAGAAGTATATAAATCAGTGTATTCTTGTTCACAAAAGTCATCAAGTTCGGAGGAAGGAGTTGAAGTATGTAGAATCAAGCATTTCAACAAAAATAAGAAATTAGTTGGTGAATTTAATGTAAAACATGTACTTGATATATTCATTTATATTTCTCATTTGTAGGTTTTTAATTGTACTTTTTTATTTTGTCTTATAGGTTGTTTTCAGAGAAGATGAAGATAGTGTCGCATGCAGCTGTGATCATTTTGGGAGGCATGGATATTTTTGTCGTCACGTATTTTGTGTTTTTAAGACTAACAATATCGAAAAGATACTGGAAAAATACATCTTGCGACGATGGACTACAAGTATTTTGCCACGTCATTTGCTTAATAGTCAACATCGTTACAGGCAAGTTATCGATGAAACAAACATGGTTGCTGATAATGCATTTTCAGATGCTGAAGCATGTATTTTTCGGTTACGTAGCCATCCCGACATACTTAAAGAGTTTGTAAAAAAGATTAAGAAACTGTGTACTGAGTTTCAATATAAAGTACCTAATGAACCACCTCAGAGTAGTAGCAAAGAAGCTATTTTTGAGCGTTTACTTGGAGTAACTACACCTAAAGAAGTTGAAATTCAGGTCCCAACTGGAATTAGAAACAAAGGGTGTGAAACTGGGAAAAGACTAAAAGGTCTGGGTGCAAAAGCTAAAAAAAAGAGCAAGAAAGGTAGTAGACAATGTCAAGTTTGTTTTGAATACAAGTACAGCTCGCGTACTTGTCCACATAGAATTAAGCAAAGGGGAAATCCTTCTAAACGTCGAAAAACTTAGATATTCGAATTCTATTTTGATAGTTTGTATGTGACTCTTTATTTAACAATATCATGTCGTACCTTACGTGACATATTCTTTTATTCACCGTTGAACTTGGTCTAAATTACAAATTCATAGACACACATTGGTTTTCAATTAAATTTGGAAACTATTTACATTATTTAACGTTGTAAATGGGTTTCATCGACACATATTAATGAACATAAACTCGTTTATTCCAATCCTGAAATGCTATTCACTAATGAATATATTAATTAATGAATATAATGTGTTTTTGCTCACAACTACTTATATACTAATTCAATTCATATTTTTCATGCCTTCTTTTGGTTCACTAAAGTTCAATTCATATAATTCTATAATAATATTACGTTTTAAGTTCAAAAGAAATTCAATTGAACATCAAATTTATTTAATTTTTTTTTCATTTTACACTTGTGATACTATATCATAAAGAAGCTTTTTTCAAAGAACAAGTTAAACGTAGTATTGGTTTGTTAACATTGTAAGTTAATTTTCTATATCAAAACTAATAACAATTTTTTAGTATAAATATCTTTATTTTAATAACCACAAAACATCTTTTTTCAAAGAGTTCATCGATAAACAATAATTATAAATGATTAATTCCAATCATAATAAATGGTAAATCGCTTAAAAAAATACTCATTAAGAAGTTGTAAATATCCAACCCAAGCAACTAATGCCATAGTATCCATGATTAAACCTCGATAAGATAAAAATATAATAAAACTACTTAAATTAAGCTACCCCTGTCACCGAATTTTTAGATTGTTCGAGCACTTTGTTTCGTAATATGTTATGATCAGACATCAACATCTTTACCACATATTTTTGTCTCAACTTCTTGAGAGTTGTATTTTGCTTACGTCCTTCCGCTTCAAGTCCAGAATACCATTTTGATATCCCTCCACCCATGTACGTTTCCATATGTCTCATCAGAAATATTCTTCCATCAATTTCATTTCTTTTAGTTTTCCAACTCATCTCAAGTACATCTGGACATGCACTTTCCATCTTTACAGTTTTAGGATGATCAGCCCACTTCATATAGTGTATGAATGCCTTATGCTACAATTCAAATGTATCAGCCCACTTTCCATCTGGTAAGCGTATCTAACATCAGCTCTTGCGTTGTTGGCCGGGGCGTCTCCTAGAGGTTCCTCTAGGACGTACCACTTTCTTTTGTGCCTAAGCACGATGCGGAGATTACGCTCCCACGTGAGAAAGTTAGGTCCGGTGAGTCTATCCTTTTATAGGATAGAGCAAAGTGAGAGATTGTTAATGTTGGTAACATTGGCTGCCATCTACAAATTAAAACTCGGTTTAATTAGTAATTGCAAATAAACTTTTCCAATATATATTAATCAACCCATAAATAATATATACCATACCTAGGACCCATATTTCACATACTCGATGCAAGGTTTGGGCATTTCCCGCCAAGTCATGTTATTTCTGGTAGGTAAGAACCTTTACTAATCGTATCCAACTGACATGACTCCTAGAACCTCACAAAGTTCGTAGACAATAAATACATAGTATGTTTACCTCTAATCTAGTGCATTTTGGTCTAGGACTCCCGATTATCACCAAAATAGATCACACCACCTAAGACAGTGTGAACTCTGGCCGGGACACTCGATTATCGTAGAGTCTTTCACACCATTTCCCAGAATGGTTTGAACCTGAATGCCCAAGGTTTGGGCACTTCCGACATCCAAGTATTGTTTAACAGCAAAGGTGTACTATTAGATGGGTAGCATACTGATATAAGATTTTAAGGTGGGTTTTATTAAGTTTAAAGAAAAACATAATTTTCCAGTTTTGAAAAAATCAATTTTAAAACAATAGTTTTAAACTATGATTTATATGTATACCTAAACTAGGTGTACAATATGTCTTTATAAGTTGACACTTATAATCTTATGACAAAACCTTAAAATTTGTAATTTTAACTAATACAACAAGCAACTGAAGTCGTATTCTAGTTTGTCATTTACCATAGTTTCTCACTATTTAATAATGCCTATTATTAAACCCATTTATGTTATCAGTGCATATATAAACATAACACAACCACGCAAATATAACTTGTTATAGTTTTGCCAACTATTCCTAAGGGGTGAACTAAAGACAAAATAAACTAGCTCGGTCCCATTGTCTGGTTATATAGCTCCCACAAGCTTTGACACTACCAGTGAAGCTCTAAGCATCCTCCGTCTCTCCGAGTTTGAAAAACTCCGTCTTCAAACTCCATTTTTAAAGTCCATCTTTGGTCTTGAAAAAAAGAACTAAACTAATTTTATACTATTATAATTACATGATAAAGGGGTTATAAATAGCACACCGACTTCCCCGACAGATTACAATAAGTGCTGGGAGATAACCATTTCAACCCAATAATCAATTCTATCTATTGAAATATATAGGATTTGATGATAACAAAACCAAAACATTTGGTAAGACTTAGAATGAATTTGAACTCGAAGTGTTAAATCCTCAATTCTTAACGAAAATTTAATTAACTACTAGGGGTTTGAATTCTTGATGTTAGAAACTTGAAGCAATAAGAACTTAGTAATTTTAATTGGATTTAATGGGGGTTTGGGTCTTGGAAGATGTTAGAACTCGAGGAAGAACAAAGAATAACACATGGATTTTTGAGAAAGTAAACTGTGTTTTAATTTCAATTATCTTTCAAGGGTTTAGGTTCAAGATGCAAGAAATCAGATGAAACTAAAATTTGTGGTTTGTTTATGGTTGAAGGACCTACGATTGTTGGTTCACAGTTCATCCTATGTGTTACAATCGAGAGTTTAACCAAGTTGTCACTAGCTATAAATGTTTAGAATCCCATTTTAATCCATGGTGCTAATCTTGGATTGCAAAACTAGCGTTAGACTATGAATCACAAACTGGTGCTAATCTTGAATTGCAAAACTAGTGTCAGACTATGAATCACAAATTGGTGCTAATCTTGAAATGCAAAACTAGTGTTAGACTATGAATCATAGATTGGTGCTAATCTTGAAATGCAAAACTAGTTTTAGGATTTGAATAAAAAATGGTGTTAACTTTGGAATTTCAAATTAAACCTAAGTGTTGGAATCACAAATTAGGCAACGTACTATAGATCATTAATTGATTTAAATCATAAACTGTAAATTTTTTGTGGTGACATGGATTATGAATTTGGTACCATGTATGCTAGTGAGCCAGTAATTGTGCAAATAACCCTTGGGCCAAGATAATTAAGCCCAGTAGGTAATCGAAAACTAGATGGACTTTTGGAAACTAATCAGAAACCCCAAGTCGGAACTTAATTAGGATTAGGCTTCGGCCTAAATTTTAGTTCGGCCAAATTGGGTTGTTGAGATTGGCTACTGTAAGAATGAGTCCATGTGTGTGTGTGTGTGTGTCTATATATATATATATTTGATGATAGGACTTTAATTAATTGAAAACCTTAACCATAGGTGATAGGTGCGAAAACACGAATCTTATGGATATGCAATTAATCAGTGTTTTTAGATGAGCTGCAACAAGGTGAGGTACACTAACTTATATATTATACTAATGTTAAGTGTGTGTATTTTTCTATGTGGTAGTGTAACTGTTATTTTGGTATGTGAAGTGAAGGGTTGCATTATATTGTGGTTAAAACGCAACTCAGCATAGAAGAGATGTAAAACCCTTGAGGTGCCTTGGGTAGTCGACTGTGTCCGAAAGAGACTATTAGGATTTAATATTGTAGAAATAGAAATTTATATTGTGGGTGAAGTTTGTATTAATTACAAACAATAGGGGCTCATCTCGTAATATACTCTAGGAGTACATATACCATCCTACCTGATGGATTATGTACGGGTTGCACGTATAATGAATAAGATCTACACCTTTAAGTGTGTGTTTATACGATTCTCTCTAGATCTTACATACCAACTGAAAGATTGATTTTGTGATGAAAACCTTCAAGTAATCATGTAGATAGAAGATGATATTGGAGAGAAACACACACTACACCTTTTGCTTTGAATATCAATATGTCATATATGTCCAAAAGAGTTACAATGGCCAAAGGCCAAATACCTATTTATAGGCTACACCTATAGAGTAGGCTTTTCTACATTTTCTAAAAATAACAATGTCCCCCTAAATGGAGAGAAAGCCTATTACATGGAAAGAAATGCATAAAGTAATTAATTACAGTAAAAACCTATTTCTTATTCCGAACATCATCTGCCACCTCCGAATTATCCGACGGCTATCCAGCGTCCTTTTGATCTGTTCGATTGTCCGTATCAGCCCAACCCTCTCAGACTCACTTAATATAGATTGATCCTTTTCAGCCTTTTCTTGGAGTCTGTGAAATAACAGTTTTAGAGTCCCATCTGAGTATGCCATCAAGTCTACCATCTGAACCAAGATCTTTCGGCGATGTTGGTTGACGAAGACGACACGTCTTTGACCCGCAAAGCTTGAATGATTTTCATCAATAACATTTAGCACTTCTAGGGTTTGTAGATCGGGATGATGTTGCAGTGGTCTGAGCAGATTCACCTCGAGTTGATTACTCTTGGCTCCTAGTTGTAGATCGTGCTCTTGGATAAACTCTATAAATCTCCTCATACATTTCATCAGAGCTGGTCGTCCTTGTTGTTCCTCATAGGACTTGTTGATCTTTGTGGATAGCTCCTCGTATATGAACTCAATGTCATGCAGCTTGACATGTCTGAAGTCAGCTTCATTGAGAGAGATTTTCTGACCATTTGCCCTTTGAACATATATCATAAATTGCAAACCTGTACCTCAAAGATTTTTGCATGCTGACGCGAAGTACTTTGCTGATGTGGTACTCTAACACAATCTACTCACTTGGTGTTTTGTATTCATTGAGGATATGAGTGTAACGTCTCCTTTGAGCGTCATCAAGACCCCTCAGTTCAGGAGGAATATTTTCTCTGACTTGAGAAGCATAGATAGTAGGGATCTGATCCTCGAGGTAAGCAGCATTGATACCATATTTGCCCCATATGGGGTTTTTCATTGCTTCCGTTGTGAACATGTTGTGTCGATCTAGGCCTGGGTCTAAAGATGTTGGAATTAGACGAGTTGGTTGGATATTCGGAGGGATAGGCCATTAAGATGATGATTGTTGGATTTGTTGTGCCTGCTCAGCTTCAAGATTTTTCCTCAGGGATGTCGGCAGCTGACACCTGGAATTTCTTTGATTCAGGAGGGAATAGTTGATGGACCTCCTTAGAAATGCCCCAGAGAACTCTTGTTAGATCTAGCTTTCTGATTGTTTACTCCATCTGCTTTTTGGTGACCAACTCTCTTGCAGGCTTTGCAACCCCTGAAGAAGCTGGCTTTTGAATAATAGGCACCGACATATCCTCAAACTTGTCCACTATCTTGACTTCCTCGGTTCTTTCTGGAAATCAACCAAAAGAGAACTCCTCAAATATTGGGATGCCAGGTTCAGGTTCAGCTTGTGCTTGTTGTTGTAGTTGTAGTTGTGGCTATAGCTGTTGTTGTTGTTGCTGCTACTTTTGTTGTTGACGTTGTTGTTGATGTTGTTGTTGACCAGTTTGTTGAGATTGTTGTCGAGATTCTGCCCGATCCCCATTACGGCTGCTAATTGTTCTGTCAAAGGAGTAAAGATCAAAATGCGCGGTCTTTTCTCCCCCTCGTGATGATCATGATCGGGATCATCGTCATCACGCCTATGCTTTGACCCGGCAGCTTGAGATTTGCACGAAGATTCAAGAATTGTCATTCTGTTTTCCACCGAATCTAATTTCTGAAAGACCACATTACCCAGATCCTCCATCGAGTTGATAACCGTTTCTTTAAATTCATTGAGATTGCTACCCTTATAGGTTTGTTCATTCTGAAGGGTTTGAAGGAGATCTAGGTTCTGTTCATGGTCTGGGGCTCTCTCCAACAATCGTACATACAGCAGGGATTTTAATGTGTCAGTAGTTAAGCCCGAGCCATCATCAACTTTGGACATTAACGAAGCAAGAGTCTGTTTGATGTCTGCCAGGCTCTCAGTCTTAGAACTGTATTTGTGTTTATTGTCTAGTTACAATTTAGTGTTTTTATGGTTTACATTATACTTAGTATAAATAGTATCTTAGCCTTCTATCAATGTAACCTTTGACATATTATTGAAATAGAAAACACACACTTAAAGGGGTTTCTACATATTCTCTCTACTTGACTCTATTGTGTACTCGTTTTATTGCTCTACAATTGGTATCAGATCCTAATCTTTGCTAAGATAAGGTTCTTGATTGAAGAATTCGAGAGAAAACAGCAACAATTCGAAGCAATATGTCGAATTTGAAGGTATTTTGGTCGACTTTTGGCAAATTCTGATTTCTATTGAATCGAGACTGAAAATGGAGGATTAGTAGCCTATTTGACTTGCAATCAACATTGGAGTAAGTCTGTGTAAGTCCGCGATTGATTACTACAACATTTGTATTGAATTGAAATTTTTGTATTTTTCGGTTTTGATACAAATTTGATCTCAAATGGATTCTAGAGGTTGATTTTGACTGTAAATTTGATTGTAAACTGTAATTTGCTTGACTACGATCCTTGTGAAAGAAGAAATTCACGAATTTGATTAAAATTCATAAGAATTTGAAGTTTAGAAGTTGGCGGTTTGTACTGTTGCAAGAACTATCGGATTACACTCAAGAACAGTCGGATTTTACAAAATCCGAAGATTTCTACTGGATTCCAATACTTTTCTAAGTGTCGGATTATGACATTCGGATTTGGTGTTGCGGATTTTGGGTTTACAAAGGATTGAGTTGCGGATTTGGAGTTTGTTTGGTATAAGCTACTGTCGGATTACAATGATTGGTTGCATTTGGATTTGATAACTCGGATTTTATGTTCCGGATTTGCACTGTTTTGAGTTTCGTATTTGCACAATTGAATTTCCAATTCATCGGATTTTAGGTCTTGGATTTGATTAATCAATGATTTTCAAAACCAATCGGATTTGAATCAATTCTCTCGGATTTCAAAACATCGGATTTTTTAAATTCACGGATTCTTTCAATCGGAATTCAAATTATCGGAAATTGAATTAACCGGATTTCTAACTTGGATTTCAATTACTCGGATTTTCAAACGGATTTCCAACTCGGATTGTCAAACAATCAGATTTCTAATTGTTTCGGATTTCAAATCATCAGATTTGAAGAATCGGATTTGGACTTTCGGATTTCAGAGAGTCAGTATCGGATTTGTGTTGAAACAAGAATTCTTCAATCAAATATCTTACAGAGAAAATATCCTAAAGCAAGAATGAGTACATATAGTGAAACCCTTTCGTTTGGTTCAGACACGAAGTCACCTGTATAGTACAGAAGAGAGTACCATGTATGGAAAGGTCGTTTCATGGATTTTATAGACAACAACGAGCAATATGCTGAGGAAATGAAGAAAAGTATTTTGGAAGGTAATGGTATCTTCAGGATTGATCAAGAAGCAAACCCTCATCATAATCCACCCTTGGATGAAATCCACCGGGAAAAGCTTCCATCTGAGTATACAGCAGAAGAAAAGCATAGAGCCATAGCAGATCGTAAAGAAAAATACTATCTAAACATGGACTTTCTTCAGAATTTTACATTAAAGTGAATGGCTTGAACACTACTAAGAAGATTTGGGATGAGATAAAGAACCAGATGGAAGGCACTGAGTCTGGGGTCTGGATCAAAGAGACTACATTGTTTAACTCCTTTGATCATTTCAAGGCTAGAGATGGGGAAGCGCTTATTGAAACTTACAGTTGCTATTGTAAATTGCTTAATGACCTTTGAAACCATAAGCTTGATGATTACTCTAATCTCACAAAGAATACAAGGTTTCTAAACTCTCTAGGGACTGAATAGAGATCCCCAAGTGGCTATCTACAGACAGATGAACCAAAAGAATCTCAACAAAGTTACTCACCATACGATTTTTGAGGCACTAAATCAATATCAGGATGATGTTGGTTTGCGGACAAAAAAAGAAACTGTAGATCCACAGGCCCTGGTAGTTAATGAGAAAAGGGTAAAGAGCTCAACAAAGTCTATCAAGATGAAACAAGTTCAAGAGACAGAATCTTCAGATACGGAGGAAGAGAGTGTGGTTGACAATGAGAAAATCATGGAGGCTATGGCCTATTTAACTAACATGATGCAAAACAAGTTTCTGAAGAACAAAACGAACAACAGGCAAAGGTTCACTTCTGGTTCTAGAAGGAAAGATGACCAATTCCAAAAGAAGGATGGTCAGAGATTGGAAAGGAGGTACGAAAGGAAAGTAGAAACTGCCCAAGAATGCAAATGTTACAACTGTGGTGGAACTGGGCATTTCATTAAAGATTGCAAAAAGCCCAAGGTTAAGGACTCTGAATACTACAAGACTAAACTCAACCTCATCAAGCAGAGAAACAGTGGGAGGGCATTACTTGCTAAAGAGGATCAATTCTTATCTGACCCTGACAACAGTGATGAAGATCCCAATGTGCATGCCCAGTTTGTTTTAATGGCTGACGTAGAGGAGTGTGAGTTTGAGGAAACCGATGGCGAAAGCGAAGATGAAATAGTGGGAAATGACTCTGGATTTATGGCCAGATTTGATGAGTCAGACATGGAAAGTGAATATGAAGAAGAAGAACAGATTGAAGCTGAGGTAGCTACTGAAGGCACCAACCCATCTGTTGCTGAGAATGAAGAGCAGGTATTCACTGATGAATCTGAATTCCTACTATATACTAACTCTTATGCAACAGGTGGAGATCTTAACTTAACAGAATCAATCACTCACGAACAAGAACCAGAAGCTGCATGAAAAGAATTTAAGTCTAAAAATGGAGCAAGCGACAAAAAGTGAAGTCAAACTAACAAATCAATCTTCAAAATTAGTACAACTTCAATAAGAAATAAGAGACAAAGAAAATGCACTCAACAAGTTACGAAAAGAAATAGAGTTAAAAGTGCATGACTTAAATGCTGCAAAATTGTCTGCAGAAATAAACCTTAATTTAATAATGAAGGAGAAAAATAACCTCGATGAAAAAGTTCAACATCTTGAGGAAAGAGTTAAAAAGCAAGTCACTACTCGTCACAGTATTTTTAAAAACCTTGAACCGAACGTGAAGAATAGATATAAAGGTTTAGGGTATGAAGAAAATAACTTTTTTCTCAAAAATTAATTGCACACATTTGTACCAATTAGAAAGAATGAATCAGGGTTGGACTTCCTGCATGGTTTTTGTGGGAGAGGAAGAAATCAAACATGAAGAAGAACTCAAAAGAAAAAACACAAAGAAAATGCAAAACTCAATTAACTATGATGAACTGAACGCGTCTTACGCAGATGGTGAAAAGAGTGGGGGTTGTTCTTCAGATGAATGCTTCATTCCTATCCCACTTGAGGTGAAGAAAGTTGTTGAAGAAGGAAACAATGGAACTGCAAGAGTTTATATTCCACATATGGAACTGTAGAGAAGACAGGAATTGCTTGAGGTAGCATGCATTAATTAGAAAATTCAATTTGAAGTGGAAAATTGTGTCCTAAAAGAAACAATCTTCAATCTTAACAAGAAGTTAAATTCCGCTGCATCTGAAATAAAGATTGAAATAACTGAAGAAAAAGTTAACAATTCTGATATTGCACAATACCTAATTCCAAAATTTATTTCAAATGGAATTGAATGAAGAATTCTTAAGGAGAAGGTTGGACGCTTGCTAACTGAGTTGGATAGATATCTGGATATTGTTTATCCTCAGTGTCCAAACGCTTGCAGGGAGTTCAAGTCACATAAATGCAATCAATTTTGTTATCCAAACAGTGTTACAGAGAAAGAATCATCATCGAAAACAAAGCAAATTCCTATAATGCCAAAAATCAAAAAGTCATCAACTGTGCATGATTCAAAATCTGTTAAATCACTTCATGTCTCTAACAAAACTTCTTTTTTTGAAATAAAATAAGATCAGTCAAAAGTGAAAGAAGTTTCAAGCAAAAGAGTCAAGAAAGCAATAACCAAAGGTGTGAAGAATGAAGAGACGACAAAGGATTCAATGAAGTGGATTACAAAAAAAGATCTAAAAGAAAAAGAGAAAAAGAAAGTGCATGTAATCAATTCTATTTCCAAGAACAAAGTTAAACTGTTTTGTAAATCATACTGCAATAAAAATTGTGAGTCATTTTTTTCTTGGAGAGTCAAAACTCAAAACTCAAAAACAAAAACAAGTGATAACAAGATGAGTTGTGATAGAGTTGGTTGTCTTGAAGGACATTGTGAGTTCAAGTGTGAGTATCATCAAAATAGAATGAAAAGAGGATTATAATCGAACAGAAACTGGAAGAATCCCAATGACGATAAAATTTTCTTTTGGTTTGTAAACAAGAATAGATTCATCATTCACCAATGGATTCACAAACATCAAAGAGCTAGATTGTTAAAAAGGCATGCTAACCGAAAGATACCAGTCCGGCCAGGACATTGGAGAGAACATATGAACATAATGAATGAAAATAAAAAACCAACACCAACTTCATCAATTCATAACAAATTTCCGTCTTTCAAACAAGTTCAACAGAAAGCTACTTCATATTCATCGATTATACCAAATTCAAAGAAGAATAAAAAACAAATGATGAATACAAATTTGTCATATCAACCAAAAGTGAAAAGCAGAATGTTGAGAGAGCCAAGTAGTTTTCACCGGTGGTTAAATCAACTCAGTCACTAAATAAAAGAAAATCTTCAACTAAGAAATGGATAATAAAGAAAGATGTTAACAAAGAAAGTTTGAATCTTGTTACAACATCTGAAGCATCTAACACAACAAATCAAACTAGTTTCTTTTCCATGTGCAGAAAGATCATCTTTGGTACATGGACTCGGGCTGCACAAAACATATGACGGGGAACAAAGGTCTTCTCAAACACTTTGTGAGCAAGTACACACAAAATGTAAAGTTTGGGAATGATCAAGTTTTGCCGATATAAGGCCATGGGGTAATAGAAACTGGTAATCTGAAGATAGAAAAGGTGTCCTATGCGGAAGGCTTAGGCCACAATCTGTTTAGCATAGGACAATTCTGCGATAAAGGAATGGACGTCGTTTTCAAGAAAAGCTCATGTTCGTTAAGAACAGAAGATGGAGCAGAAATTTTGGGTGGCAACAGAAAGTCAAATTTGTATACAATTGACTTGTCTGAGAAAGGTTCCGGCGCACCAGTATGCATGCTGTCAAAAGCATCATCAGATCTAAACTGGTCATGGCATCGCAAGTTGTCGCATTTGAATTTCAAAAATATAAACAAGCTGGTGAATGGTAATTTGGTCAGAGGTCTACCGAAGCTCAAATTTGAGAAAGATCATCTGTGTAAGGATTGCGAAGCGGGAAAAATGAAGAGAGTTCCACATAAAGCGAGTCAGATATCTTCAACTACCGCACCTTTACGGCTGATCCACATGGACCTCTACGGACCAATAAAAGTCCAGTCCAGAAACGTGAAGCGATACATTCTGGTGATGGTGGATGATTATTCCCGGTACACATGGGTCCGGTTCGTGAGTCACAAGAGCGAGGTACCACAACAAGTGATTCTATTTCTAAAGAAACACAAGACTCAGAACGGACAACCGGTGAAGAGTATTCGAACTGACAACGGGACAGAGTTCAAAAATAGAACATTAGATTCTTACTTGGACTCTAAGGGAATTACACATCAGTTCTCGGTAGCATATACTCCAGAGTAGAATGGAGTAGTTGAAAGGAAAAACAGAACATTGGTTGAAGCTGCCAGAACAATGTTACAATACTAAAAGCTATCACCATCCTACTGGGCTGAAGCCGTGAATACTGCATGCTACACCCAAAACAGATCCTTAATACATCGTCGATTTAATAAAACTCCATACGAATTATGTAATGGAGTAGTACCTAATATCAAATACTTTCCTGTATTTGGTAATAGGTGCTTTGTGTTGAATGAATCGAACAAACTGTTAAAGTTTGATTCGAAAGCCGACGGAGTCTTTTTAGGTTACTCAATGGATAAAAAGGCTTTTAGAATTTTGAATCGGAGAACTAACATGATTGTTGAAAGCATGAATGTTACATTTGATGATTTAGTCAATTAAAATTCCGTAACGAGTAAACCTAGCTCATCTAAACATTCAATTTTTACAAATAAGAAAATAGATGATTCATTCACACATGCAGAAGATATAAGCATGGATTTTATGTTTGATTTCTTTAAAAAGAATGATAACACATCTACTGCCTTTCAGGACATTCAGTAGGAGTCTGTGTCAATAACTGAGCCGCCTAGTGTGTCTACAGTTCAACAGACTACAAATTCTGAAAACTCAGAGTTTGAAGCTACAAATATCCCTGCATCCGAACAAAGTCCAAGATATGATCAATCAGCAGAAGATATTAATTCAAACGATCATCAAAATCTTAATGACTACATTCAGGTTCAATCCCCCGAACCTGTTTGGCTCAAAAGTCATCCGGAGACACAAATTATAGGAAATTTGAACTCTGGTGTTCAAACTAGATCTGCCATAGCTAATATATGTCAACACTCAAGCTTTTTAAGCATTGTCGAACCTACACGAGTGTCGGAAGCTCTAGCTGATCCTGATTGGATTATAGCTATGCAAGAAGAGATAAACCAGTTTGACCGACTCAAAGTCTGGAGACTAGTTCCGCGACCTGAAGGCAAATCTATTGTCAGAACGAAGTGGGTGTTTAAGAACAAAAAGGATTATGATGGTGTGGTGGTTAGGAATAAAGCTAGGATAGTGGCTAAGGGGTATAATCAATAGGAAGGGATTGATTATGACGAGACCTTCGCCCCTATAGCAAGGATAGAAGCAATTCGACTTTTCCTAGCCTATGCTTCCTACAGAAACTTCACGGTGTATCAAATGGATGTGAAGACTGCCTTCCTTAATGGCAAACTAAAAGAGGAAGTGTATGTCAGTCAACTTGAAGGTTTCGTAGATCCTAAAAGACCCAATGACGTCTACATTCTGTACAAAGCTCTATATGGTTTAAAACAAGCCCCGAGAGCTTGGCACGATTAGTTGTCAGAACATCTGCTAAACGAAGGATACGTCAAAGGGAAAACTGACACCACATTGTTTAAAAAGGAAATTGGAAACAATTATGTATTGGTACAAATATATGTCGATGACATAATATTTGGCTCTACGAATCCTAAGTATGGCAATGAATTCTGTAACACTATGAAAAAGGGATTTGAAATTAGCATGATGGGGGAAATTAATTTTTTCCTTGTATTGCAAATTAAACAATTCAGCCATGGAATTTTTATAAATCAAGCTAAGTATATCAAAGATCTGTTAAAGAGATTTGATATGACTGGCTGTTCATCAATAACCACACCCATGGCTGCAAGAACCAAACTATTTGTTGATCCGGAAGGAAAATCAGTAGATTTGAAAACATATAGAGGGATGATAGGTTCATTGCTATATTTAATATCTAGTAGGCCGGATATTATGTATTCTACATGCCTTTGTGCTAGATTCCAAGCAAATCCCAAAGAATCTCATCTTCTGGCGGTAAAACAGATATTTAGATATCTGAAGGGTACCCCAAATCTAGGTTTGTGGTATCCCAGGGATTCTGGGTTTGAGCTAATTTCCTATTCTGATGCACATTATGCCGGATGCATACTAGACCGAAAAAGCACATCTGGGAGTGCACACTTTTTGGGAGACAGTCTGGTCTGTTGGGGGTCCAAGAAGCAGAACTGTGTTTCATCATCAACGGCTGAAGCAGAGTACACTGCTGCTCCTAGCTACTTTTCACAATGCCTTTGGATTCGGACTCAGCTTTCCGACTTTGGGTCTGGTATATAACAAAATCCCTTTAATGTGTGATTCTCAAAGTGCCATTGCAATTACATGCAATCCAGTACATCACTTGAAAACAAAACATATTGACATCAGATATCACTTTATTAAAGACTATGCTGAAAAAGGTTTAATAGAATTAAAATATGTTCAAACAGATAATCAACTTGCTGATATTTTCACCAAAGCGTTAGACGAATCTCGTTTTAATGCTTTAGTGTCAAGATTAGAAATGTTGAATTTGACAGTTTAACATAACATTCTGATTCAACAGATCTTACATGGTATGTGCTAGTTGTGCAGGTCAAGTTCAGTCGATGGATAAACAAATCAAATACAAGTTATGAATCACTGAGCATTTATACTTGTAGGGGAAGAAAACAAATTAGGTTTTGTATATATTTTTTTCTTCATCTCAAATTGTTGTACATCTTTATATGATTTGAGGGGGAGTTATATTTTTGTTTTTGAATTAAATTTTTCAATTTTTTTAAGATGAAATGTGAAGTTTAGGGGTAGTGGAATGATTTGAAAAATCAAATTATTAATGAAAAGTGTTAAAATCCGCTAAAGTTGTCGGATTCCGATACTTTTGTCGGATTACGATACTTCTATCGGATTTTGACAAAACCAAGTGTTTTATCGGTTTTTCTGGGTTTCGGATTTCTTGTGGATCAGTTTTTTACCCGTTCGGATTTCATGTGTCGGATTTCCTTATAAAAGGAAAAATCCGATTCTATTATCGGTTTTCCAAATCTTTCAAAGAATCCGAGTGTTCAAAGAATTCAAGATTTTCAAAGTGTTTGTTTGTGCGAATAGTTTATAGATCCATGATCGCATTTGATTCCTTATTCTAAAGGTAAAAGTCTTTTTTTATTTCATCAACATTTACATTATTTTTAATCAATTTCTTTGACTGAAAAACCCTCAAACCGTTCGATGTTCAATTCTTGGAAATCAAGTGTGTTGTTAACATTGTTCTTCTCGGTTTTGGTTATAGATTAGTGGGTTGTATATCGATTTCAAGATAATCGATCTTTGAGTTGGGTATTTGAGTTGGTTGTTAGTTTTGGATCTGTCGGTTTTCAAAATGATAAATAGTGACTTTTGAACTAACCGACGAAGTGTTTTAGTTGTTGTTTGTGTTGTTTGAATCAAAAGGAGTTCTTAGTTTAGGGTGAATTGTATAAACATTTTGAGTATTGAATGGGAAGTGAACAAAAATGGGTGTTTGAAAGAACCGGATTGTCGAAACACATGAACTGGGTTCATAAGGATGAACTGTCGGATTTCATGTAAAATCTGATAGTTTGTTGGATTTCATGATTTATCGGATTTTGACAAATCCGAATGTTCACATTGTGAAGTGTCGGATTTAAAAACAAACGGATTTCAAGAAAAGGATTTCAAAGATGTCGGATTTCATGTAAATTCGAGTGTTTGTCGGATTTCAAGTTAGTACCGGATCTCTAATCATTATCGGATTTTCAAATTACCGGATTTGCAATACTTGTCGGTTTTTGAGAATATCGGATTTTGGGATTCAAATGACTATCGGATTTTGAAGTTAATGAGTGTCGGTTTTTCAATTCCATCGGAATTTGAAAATTATGAGTGTCGGTTTTTCAAATTCATTGGATTTTGAAAAACACTGAGTGTCGGAATTTCATTTTTATCGGATTTTAGAAGAAAATCCAATCGGATTTTAAAAGATGTCGGATTTTGGTAGAAAAAGGGTGTCGGATTTTGCCTAAATCATTTGTATCGGATTTCTAAGTGTCGGATTTTGCCAACACTTCGGATTTTTAAAAAATTTTGGAAATTTTTGAGATTTGTACTAACTGTTTTATTTCACAGATGGCTCAAATTCCTTCCAATACCCTTTACCCTCAAGCCAATTACCTTCTAAACCAACTCAATAACGCCTACTTCCTACCCGATATAACCAAAATTGAATACCCGATAATCACCGACCTCATAACCCTTCTGAATCGTTTCCTCACGTTCTAGAGGTATACGTACAACAACTGTGGAGTTCTCTATCTTTAACTGAAAGTGCAGAAGGTCTTCCAGTACTTGCAGGCCAAATAGAACAAGTAGAATTTGAAGTGGGCCTTGAAAGTATCCGCAGAATTCTTAGACTACCCTAGCCAAACACTTACCCAATAAAAGCTGATTTTGATCCCAACCCCACCGATAAACAAATTCTAGCTCATGTGATGGACCTTGGATGTAGGGGAGATACTGGCATGTCTGTATTCAAACGTTCAGGACTTGTTCCTCAGTGGCAAACTCTTTATGCAATAATCATGCGATGCTGGATCAGCGTGACAAAAGGAATTGACGGTTCCAATGCCTTTGCATTAAAGGTGTTGGTTGTTATGGCTAAATACTTACACTTTCATTATGCAGAGCTGTTATTTATTGAGATAGCCAAGGTGGCCAGGGAGAAAGTGATGCCTGAAAAAAAGATGAAATTTCTTACCGTTTCCACGGTTTCTTTCAATGATCATACAGACGGTGATGGCCAGAGATACTGATATCTCGAGGCGTGATGATGAGCCAGCAGTGAAAATTCAGATGATGATAAAACTGTACAAAATCCCGGCGATGCCTGATATTTAACCGTTTGTGATGCCTGTTGAGTTAGTGCATTTGTTGGATCTAGAAAGTGCAGTAGCCTAGAAGTATGTGAGAGTTAATAACATTGTTCTTATGGATCGACAAGAGTCTGTTGATCCTACCCCAAGAACGTTAGGATTCCCGAGCATTAGTGAAATTAGGAGTCAGTCTTCTGTGGGAGAAGCTGATGAGGGAGATCAAAGAGAAAAAATAATTGAGAGGGGTGGAGAAGAAGGTGAAGGTGTAACTGAGCTTAGAGAGGGAGTTGCTCTATACACGTCTGAAAGTGATACTGATTTGTTTCAAAAACATATCAAAAAAATGTTTCCTGATGAACAAATAGAGGAGGAGTTAGGTCCTGATTGTCAAAGAGTACATCCTAGTATACTTAAATATGACCAAATGATGGACTTTTCAGATGTTTATACGCAATTGTTGTATGAAGATATTAGTGCGCTTAACGTAGATGAAGATGCTGAGAGGCAAAAACAAAGCGTGGGAGTAAGTGTTGGGATAAAAGAATATGTGAGTGCTGAGATTCCCCCAGCCATTCTAAGCCGGGACACCACATCCACTGTCGGGTTTATACCTGGCATTGAAAAAGACTTTGGCTTCTCACCAGAGCATGCACAAACCCCTCCTAGCCACTCAGTATCCTCTCAACAGGATATTGTTTCATCTCACAGATATCAAGCACACAATCTAACGGATCCTCATTTGGAGGAAACTGTTATTGAAACAAGTGGCATTCCTCTCTAAGCCACACCTATCGTTTCTGCGCACATCGATAACTATCAAAAGATTGTTTATTTTCTTTCCAAACACAGGGACACACTTGAGGCAATAACTGGTATATTCAGTAATAGACCAGTTGGAACTACTATAGGTGAAGCCTTAACAGGCCATATCTGAGGATTAGTAGGAAATCCCACCTTAGCCAACGTCAATCCAGATGTGAAAGTGGGTTGTCCTTCATCTTCAGAATTCGTTTATGGAGGTGCTGGAACCTCAACGGGTAATCTAAGTGATCCCAGTGTTACCCAATCTGAATCTGAATCGGCTAAGGAATTCGTTTCCAAGGCTGATTCTGATTCTGCTCTTGAGCATTTACATGTGCGTATCGATGATATCCAAAGATTACAACTTGATAGACTGACCAGAATTGAAAAGAAATTGGATGATTTGGTAGAAAAGAAAGAAATTAAAGTGAAGGATAAGGTTATAGATGCTTTATCAGTGGATGAGTTAAAATTTTTATCGATGGTTAAATTGATTGGCAAAGGTGATAGCAGTTCAGAGGATTTGGATATATTATCATTATTGAGAACTTAGGAGGAGTCTACTTGTAAAACTATTGCCGGGTCATCAAAACGATCTAGGCATGACGATGATGACTCCGACACCGATCGTCCCGAGGGGGAGAAACATTTAAAAACTTATTTTGATACCCAGCTGCTCGGCGAATCGGTGCAGTTGCTGCCAGAATGGAGGAAACTTCGTTCAAACAAAAATATAAGGGCAAGCAGACTGAGATGGTTGAGTTTGAGGAATCGAATGTGGATGCGGTGGAGGCAGAAGATGAGGATTTGACGCTAGCCTTGTGGCTGAGCAAACAAGAGGTTGAAAAGTCTTCTCCTAAGATTGTTGATGAATCAGGGCTTGAAAAATATAATTTGGAAAGTATGATACAAGTACATCAAGAAGTAACAGAACAGTTTCTGCCGTCTCCTGGTAAATTCAGAATCACTCCTGCAGATATCAGAAAGCAACATCAGAAAGAAAGTCAAATCAGTGAAATATCAAAGCAGTCAGAATGGAAAATCCCTAAAACCGCTCAAATAGATCCGGTTCACACTGGGTCTTTACCAAATGTAAAGAAAAGCTATGTGCTGACTAGGGAGGCCCTGAAGAAGACTGTTAGAAACTGGAGGTGCCAAGATATTCCAGTGGCTTTGCTAGAAGAAAAGTTTATCGACATCTATAGAATTGAAATTGAAGAGATGTTGGATGTAAATATGATGGGTGGAAAAAGTGTAGAGGATGCTAAAGCAAAGATGATTCTCAATTTGCACACCGCAAAGAAAGAGGAAATCAAATCGAAACACCAGATCATAAAGCTTAATTATGTTGGAATTCAGAGAGTCGTATACACAGAAATGATCAACTATGTCGTCACAAGGTCAGATATGAAGAGTTATACGATTGGGCATGTGGACCTAAAATTCTTAAACCTTAGTGACGTCAACTTTCTGCTAGAGGAGCTCGAGGTAAAATCAGAAAAGAATGCTGAGGATTCAGCTGGTTATAAAAAGCTCAGGGAGTTCATCAGACATCGATGTCAAATAGCAGAATACACTGATCTTTAGTTGGGAGCTGAATCTGATAAAGCCAAAATCAATTTGTTGAAGCCAAACACGAAGCATTCCAAAATAGACCAACTGAAGATGTATCAAGTTGTCTAGAGTGATGATGAAGAGTTTGAAGGAGATGAAGGGATTGTTCTGTTCAACAGTAAAAGAGAAAAAATCTTCCTAAGGTTCAAAGAAGTCAATGCTTATTCAGATGGATCTTAAAAAATTTGGACTTTAAAAATCTTGGAATATAGTATGAGTTTAAAGGAAGAAGTTGACCAAGCGCCCAGAGTCAGACTTACCGATGTTATCAAACTATTTGATGCCAAACGCGATGAAAGAAAAATGATCAGACATTGGCAGAGAAAGATTGGGCGAAGAAGTACAAGCTAGACATAAACAAGGGGGAGAATGTTAGAACTGTATTTGTGTTTATTGTCTAGTAACAATTTAGTGTTTTTATGGTTTACATTGTACTTAGTATAAATAGTATCTTAGCCTTCGATCAATGTAACGTTTGACATATTATTGAAATACAAAACACACACTTAAAGGTGCTTCTACATATTCTCTCTACTTGATTCTATTGTGTACTCGTTTTATTGCTCTACACTCAGTGATTGGGGTAAGGGCCTCCTGCAATTCCTCCTTGGTAACAAACCGAGACTCACTAAGAGTAATCGTTGAAGTCTCTACCACAGAGGCAAAGCTACTCGCGTGTAGAGCTACAGTGGTGTACACTCCGGCGAGATTTCCACCTGATCCTCGAATGGCACTTTCAGTAGTGCCACCTACAGGTGTTCTGGATTGTTGTCTGGTAAACAACGTTGTTATTTGTGCTAGTGTAGATTGGTGTGTAGAAAGGAATGAAGATATCTGCGGTATATCGATGTGCGTAGAAGAGACGGTCGAGATTGGGAGAGGCAGACCTCTAGTTTCAATACCAGCCATCTCCGAATGAGAGGCCTGTAGAGTATGAGCAAATTCTCCGTGAGATGAAGCAAGCATCTGTTGAGAGACACTTGAGTGGCTGGTGGGGTGAATGTGTACTGTTGGGATGATAGTGGCTATGTCAATACCAGAGCTAACAGTGTCAGCTCCAATAGAAGGAGTGCCGTCCCGACTTTTTGGGCTTGGTGTTCCTTCAACACTCATTTTTTCTTTTCTCACCTCTGTCTCTTCTAACTCTATCTCTTCCTCTTCCTCTTCGCTTTCATACTCATCATATATATCCAAGTTAGGATCAAATTCTTGGCTTGCACTTGGACTGTCAAGAGGAACGGTTTTGTAGCCATAGATAAATGCAGTTTCGTCGTGAGAAGGCTCCAGTAAGTCTGGAAATAAGTCTGAGAAGCTCAAATCCTCTTCTACAGTCACCATAGGCATTTTGGCCTTCTATTGTGTAGTGTTATCAAAGACCTGTGGTGCTACTCCTGGGGTATACCTTGTCAGAGCAAAGGTGTCGGTTTCAAAGCCAGGGGCTACTAAACCAGCATGTAAATCAGGTAAAGGAGACTCCGGCTGTTGTTCGGGGAGTACATCTTAAAATGAATCAATCATAGCTTGGACCTGTGCAGGGTCATACTATTAGTCCCATGTTTAGAATAGTTCGATTTGATGAGACAAACCATAAGCTTTGTATAGATGATAGGTTAAGTAGTAAGAATTATGTAAGTTTGTTGTAGACTGTCTAGTCAGCTTAGGCTAAGTAGTCAGCGTACAAACAGATATAGAGTTTTCTATGTAAGTACTAGATAGCTCAGTGACTTCTAAGCTAAGATAGGTTTCAAGAGTGAAGACTTGAAGATTTGAAGATTCAAGAACCGAGCTTGACGATGTCAAGTCTGAGTAAGTCAGCTCAGCGCCAGAAGTCAAGCCTTAGAATATATTTGTAACCAAAAATCTTGTATGTTCAAGAAATGATGAATAAGTACATATCAGTTCAATACTTATTGCAAAACTGACTTTGGTCAGTCTAGAGTTGTTCAACATAATTCTTCTAACCTATGATTATTTTGATTCAATGTTTTGTCATCATCAAATAGAGGGAGATTGTTAGTCCCATGTTTAGAATAGTTAGATTTGATTAGACAAACCATAAGTTATGTATAGATGATAGGTTAAGTAGTAAGAATTATGTAAGTCTGTTGTAGACTGTCTAGTTAGCTTAGGCTGAGTAGTTAGTGTACAAACAGATATAGAGTTTTCTATGTAAGTACTAGATAGCTAAGTGACTTCTAAGAGGAGATAGGTTTCAAGAGTGAAGACTTGAAGATTTGAAGATTCAAGAACTCAGCTTAGCGCCAGAAGTCAGTTTAGGAATTTAAGTAAGTTTTAAACTCTATTATAAACTGTCGATATCTACGACATTTAAGTTAGGATATCTAAACCTGATTTAAACTATCTATTAGTTGGATAGAGATCTCAAACGAAATTAATTAGATATGTTCTAATTAAGGAGTTTCTTACGGTTTTAAAGAAAAGATAAGTTCTATCTTAAAATCACGATTTGTTCATCGATAAATCAAGTATAAGTATAAACCTTCTTATGGGTTTTGAAAAAAAGAGAGAGTTTTACATAAGTTGCAAAAAGTAAGTTCATCATACTTGATACGCGTGTGTTGCAATAACTTTGTGAGTTCGAAGTTCAAGAGAGTTATCCAAAGAGTTCTTGTTAATCAGTTTTAACAAGAAGTCCGATCATCAATTAGTTTGTGATTCAAGAGTGTTTAGAGGAAGTTGAGTTTATAATCAGTGTAACATTGAATCATTCTGTTGATTTGATTAAAGAGTGATATTGTAATTTCTTGATTGATTATTGAATATATTGTTATTGAATTGTTTGATTATTGATTAATTGTATTCAACCCCCCTTCTACACTGTATCGGTTGCTTGTTTACCCTCTTTAGGACCCACACATACTCCGCCCCTCCCTCACTATGTGTTTCACCTTCATCCCCTTCACCACCCCTCTCACTGCTTTTACCACTATGCACTTCCCACTCAGCTTCTCCCATAGAAGTTTGAGGCCTATCGACTAATTCCTCATGAGGTGCTACTGACCCAAGGGTAGGGACAACCGGCTCCGGTTGACCCATTAGGCCTAGTCCTACACTCTCCCCATATAACCTCACAACATCAGTTTGTGAACAAATGTCCAGTAGGGATACAGGAAATGGTTGTGGTTGCACCAGATGATTACCAGTCAAAGGTTTAATGTACATGAATTGGTTAGGCCTGATTGTAGAGTGATGTGGCCTCCTGGGAATCTCATCATTTCTGTCCATTCAAATTGGACCATCATGGGAAGGAACCTTTGATAAGGCAAAAATCTCCCTTTGTTTCGTTTGAGATCCGAGAGATTTCCCTCAACTGACTACATAAGATTAAGAAAAATTAACATAGCATAGTTAACGTGCAAGTGATTTGCAGCATCATACAGTAGTTTGATTTGATTTGAGTTTAGGTACTCATATCCAGTGTGTTTGGGGGTTAGGCACCGCTGAAGGATAGTGAAAAATGTATAGTATAGTGGGTGGAGGTTGCCTCTTTTGAAATGGGATCTCAGTTGAAGATCCCCAACATATCCCATAGCACGAATGCCCTGAAGTGTTGTAGTTTCATCAGACATCTCCTGAAAATCCAGGAGTGGAGGCCTGCTTCTGGCGGTAGGAAGCGGAAGGATTTCCCTCAGTCGGCTAGCAGTTATGTTTAGGGTAAAGTGGTTGACATCATCACGAATAGAGACATGACCAGAGTCGGGATTTGTATGAGTGTGAGTGGTGTGCCAAAACTGCTGAACATAAAGTTCAGGGACATGAGTCCCAGAGGTAGATGGGTTGTATGTAAGGGCATGGTTGAGTGGATGAATGCGGAGAATTTCTGTTATGATAGGGAAATATGGGTTACGGAAGTTATCGAGGTTTACAAAGTGGTTATTGTCATGAGTGACAACAGAGAGGAGTTGGTCATCTAGGTTATGAGATTGGCTTATGAAAGCACTGACCTGGTCAAGCAACATAAGAAGACAAATCCGAGTCGTTCTTATGAGACTTTCTTTGCTAAGAAGAATGAAACCCTGGTTGATCTGTTTACCAGGTTTCAATGCCTAATTAATGATCTAATCTTGGTAGGTGTCAAGAAAGATGAAAATTAGTTGGTACTCAAGTTCTTGGATGTTTTTCTAGAACAATTCAATGAGATCACCATTGCTCTTCATGCTGGAGGAACCTTAACTAAATATGATCTCAGATCTATATATGGTTTTCTTTTAAATCATCAACTGATCATAGAACAGAAGTAAGTGGCCCAGAAACAATTGAAAGAATCTGTCAATAGTGCTGGATCTGCATTGGTTGAAGAAAAGAAGAAGAGAGAAACTAGAAAGTCTTAGGCTCAGACTGACTCTGAGTCTGAAACTGAGGAGGTAAGTCCTAACTCAAGCTCGGATGATGAAGAGATGGATGATCTTACCGAACAAATGTCCATGCTGGCAAGAAATTTTAAAAAGTTCAGAAGAGGAAGAGGTAAATCTGACACAAACAAAAGTGGTAGGTTTGCTTTTGATCCTAAAAGGCTAAGTGCTACAACTGTCAGAAGATAGGACACATAGCTGCTGACTGCAGAGCCAAGAAAGAGGAGTTAGCTTCAGTGGCTGACAGAAATGCATACAAAGCTGACAAATATAAAAAGAAATATCAGAAGCTCAAAGGCAAGCCAAATGAAAACACCAAAGGTCTTTTTGCTGAGACCTGGGATACTGAATCATCTACTTCTGATGGTGATGAGCCAAATAGGTGCTTGATGGCCATTGAGGATGAAGAGGAACAGGTTTATTATGAGTTAGAAGAAAGTTCCTTTGATGAGGATCTAACAGAAGCTACTAAGCTGAGTAAACTAACCAACAACTGGGCACCTACCTCAATGTACAAGGTAAACAACTGTAGCTCTAATACTTATGAACAGAAATGCTTAATGTTCAACTATTTGTTGAATGACTTCAAAACCTCTCTTACTGTTCAATCAAATTTGAAAACTAAAATATCAAAATTAAAAGATGAACTTAAACACTCTGAAACTCTCATAAATGCTGGGAAAAAGACTCAAAGTGATTTTGAGTGTCGGCTTCACATCAAGAAACTTCTAAGTGAAGAGTTACAAGAATCAAAGGAGCAAGTTTACAATCTAAGAAATATCTGTGAATCTTGGTGTAATTCATCAAGAGAAGTAGAAAAATGTATCAACCAGCAGATACCAAATGAGGTAAAAGCAGTGCTAGGGGGAGATTACAGTGCTGCTGCTGTCGAGATCGACAAAGATCGAGTCAGTCTTGAAGATAAAAATTTGAAATCTGATGACATTCTCCCAAGAACATTTTTAAGAATTAAGGATGGTAAGCAGGTCAAAACCAATAAGTTTTTGGGACCAACTCAAAGCCCCGAGGTTATTAATGCAAGCCATCAAGATGAGTGCTCTAAATCCAACAGAAACTGTAAGTCAGTTTTCAAAAGATTGGATTACAATCATATGAGAACAACTGTCTTTCACAAAATAATTCATATCAACTCAAAAAGACATAACTCTCAATTCAGATATGAAAGGATGTCTAAGAACAGAAAGTTGTCTATAAGTCAGACTTCACCAAATAAGGATAACCATAAATCTGACAAAGGTAAGTCCAAAGTCTGAGAAAGTCATATAGACAAACTGTCTAAGAAGATTGAAAAGTTATCCATAACTCATGACCCTAAAATTGAATCCAAATTTAATGTTGGAAAACCTAAAGAGATCACCCAAACACCTACTTTCAGAAGAAAATGTTATAAGTGTGGTGACAGAGGTCATGAAGCCAAGGATTGTTTAAGTTCCAATCTGAGACCTCAGAGAATAGAGAATGATCAGTCTAAGAAGGACTCAGAACCTGCTCAAGCTGATCAGTCAGCCTCTAAAGGGTTAGGTAAGTGCTCATCCTCAGAACCCACTAAACAGTGGGTTCCTAAAAGAATCTAATATGTTTAGTTGATCATGTGCAGGGCTCCTACAAGTGATACTTAGACAGTGGATGCTCAAGGCACATGATAGGAAGCAAAGGATTCTAAGTGAATTCCAAAATATTGAAGGACCCAAGGTGAAATTTGGGTATAATTCTCAAGGAAGGACTAAAGGTGTTAATATTAGAAAATGTAGAAAAGCCCATGTGGTAGGCTTGGCCTACAAATAGGCCAAGCCTACCACATACTGCCTGTTGAAACAAGGATCTTCTTAAGGTCAACATCAGATGGAGGAAACTCGTTTGGAAGCCGTAAGCCTGAACGGTCTGCAAAACAGACCCACCATTAGCCTCGCCACCAGAGTGGAACCTCGTGACCAAGATCCGGTGTGAGAATAAGCTTCCTTGTATGTAAGAAGAATAGGTGTTTTCAGTATGAAGAGAAGT
Source organism: Dittrichia graveolens (assembly GCA_038502395.1). Lineage (NCBI taxonomy): Eukaryota > Viridiplantae > Streptophyta > Magnoliopsida > Asterales > Asteraceae > Dittrichia > Dittrichia graveolens. Next base: position 32,512,215 of record JARJIL010000009.1, read on the forward strand.
AGAGAGAGAGTTGGTTGTTCTTGAATTACTTACCATTTGTTGTGTCTTGTGGTATTATTTATAGGCAAATGAGCAAGGGATGTGCCTCCCTTTTATCCACCAGTCTGTATAGTAACCTCCTGTTATGGTCAGACCAGAGACCACCAAGTTCTGCTAATGATGTGACCTCTCATAGAGGTTGACCTTCTGCTTGGCTACCTCTGGCATGGTCTGCTTGACCTTTTTAGAGAAGCTAACCTTAATCACCCTTTTAGTAACCCCTGCAATAAGAGGTTAAGCGGTACCTCCAATTGTGCTTGTCTATATTTCCTTATTTGTTGGTTACATTACCAATGGTTGCAGTGTGCTTTGTCCCGAGGAGCTTGGTGAGCAAGGATCTAGACTTCCCTAGAAGGTGAAGGTCCGGCTAGAGCTTAGGAGGCGATGTTTCGGAGGTCTGGCTGGTGCTTGAAGGACAAAGCTTCGGATTTCCATCGGATAGCATAGGTCCGGCCAAGGCTTTGGGGGGTGGAGGTCCGGACATACCTCATCATTTCCCAAGCTGGAGGTTGTAAGGTTCAGATGGTCGGAGGTCATGAGCTTCAGCTGTGGATCAGCTGTCAGAGCTGTTGGTCTGATGGTCATAAGATTCAACTATGGAAGGTTGTTCCTGTAGTTGGTCAGAGCTCTTGGTCGGATGGTCGTGAGGTCCAGCTGAGCCTAGTATGGTACATACCCCAACAAGTCCCCCAGTCTAGAGTGACTTGACATTCAATTCGGCGAGTTACTCTAGACTCAAAAAATTAGTCTGTTTATTATCTATTAGTCGATTGTTTCTCGGTAACCATGAACATGTGTCTTCTTTTTGTGTGCATGTAAATACTTGGTAGCAAATATATCTGCTTCACACAATCAATTGTTGATTGAAATGTATTGGGTCATTTTTGTTTATGTATCAAATCTATAATGAGTATCAATAGATTTAACTCGACGGTGAACATGTTTTTGGATATTCCCTTATCATACATGTATTTTGTGATAACCCGTTAGTTTTCATTTGTAACGATGTTTGCATCATTTGGCCTTAGCCTTATGCATTTCATAACAGTTACTACTTGTGTGTACATAATCATTGTTTTATGGCTATTGCCTTGTCCGGAACAAATTTTTATTTTTTATTTTTTTGGCTATCGCCTCGTAAACGTGTTTTTCATAACGAAGACCGTTGTTGAAAGTTACGGAGCGAATTATGAGGTGTGCTCAACCTGTCAATAATGCGAGCCGTTGCTCGGATTATGGGGTTGTTTATTGGGTATACCCATCCCGGTTTAGCCCATTGGCTATTTACTTGGATAAAATAAAGTTGATCGGAATAATACGATCACGTTAAATATTGTCAATTAGAATATCATCGATCGGAAAAACATCGATCAGGTAAAGGACATTGAAAGAGATCACAACGGTCCCTCGAAAATTTTTATCAAACTATAGGACATGCTTCAATGTATAACATGCATAAACTTATTTACTGTTGGAACTCGTGGTGGGCACAAACGTAGCGGAAGCAAACAAGAAAAGTAGCATGCAAGACAAAAAGAAAGCACACACAAAGCCCACAACTAGTTCCAATGGTGGAACACACTACAAAGCAAATTGCAACTAAAGAACAAGAAGAAGGAGTAGAAAGTACCTCCTTACCATGGCTGGAATTCGAGCTCTACATGTGGATTGGGATGAAGATGAAGAAACAAAAGGCTTCTTCTCCATTGCAAGTCCACACCAAGTATGCTTGATCCCATTGTACTAGCAATCCATAGATGAACGTCCACCATGACTCCATCGTCTGGAACAGCTCATGTAGATCTCCTCTTGCGCCATGAAATCCTCACATGAACACTCAAGATCATCTTAGTGTATGTATGTGTTACTATAGCACCAAGAGAGAGCTTCAAGTATAGAGAAAAATGTTGTGTTATGTTCTATGCATCTTCCAGCCTCAAATGACCAGATTAGGAGTCAAAACTCGGCCATCTTGCATTTCATTTGATTGGACCATCAAATGGTCCAATAAAACACAACTATCATTGCAGCTACCCTCTTCACGACCCCTCACGGGCTCTCACGGGTCGTGAAGCCTAAGTGCGCCACGAGGGGACTTAGAACTCCACGAGCCGTGCCGCCCGGTCGAGACTTGTGAGGGCATCTCCTTCACGACCCCTCACGACCTTGTCACGGGCCGTGGAACACAAAGGCATCACGACGCGTGGCGACCGTCGAACAATCATTAGGGCAGCCTGCTTCACGACCCGTGGCGCACCCTTCACGGTCGTGAAGCCCTGAATCAAAACACTTTTGATTCTTTGACTTTCTCCATCCACATAAAGCTGTCGGGATCAATCCTTGGCGTGTGACCCAATAGGCTCGTGCTTCATTAGCAGTGATACCGGCATACGTGTGTCAGTGGGCAGATCTCCAACTAACTCCCAGTTGCACATGACACACCGTACCCATATGCATCACAGACAGGGAGTGGCCTCTAGCAAGACATCCCTGCCCCCAAATCAACACGAGGTATGTCATCCCTGACAAGTACCTAATCACAATCCAAACGGGTTTGAAACGGTCCTATAGATAAGTGATCAATCATCCTATTGTTCGCGATATCCGGGTGAACACGAGACATGGTATAAAGTCATTCTCTGATCGTTCACGATTATGTTTCTCGATCAAGATTGGTGGTGACCTAAATATGCAAGTTGCAACTGATCAACTATCATTGCAAGCATGAGCACGGCCGTGCATTTTGGTGTCAGCGCCCAATCATCGAAGGGCCCTGGGATATCTCTCTAAGCAGAGGAACGAATTCCTTCGACTACATTGCACCATTACATTGGCAATACGTTGCCCAAAAGCCTCCTTTATAGCAACCAGTTTCGGACTGCGTTTGAAAGCAATCAGAACAAGGCAGACCAATGTCGTGGAAACTCATGTATCTCCAGTCTATGGACGAAATGATATTATCATCCTGAGTTACTCTTGACATGTACCATGAAGTAAACTCAGGTGTGGGTCGTCCAATCACTTGAAACTCTTTTCAAGTATAGGCAAAGTATTACGTCTCTCGTATCCAATCCCCATTGAATACACGACCAATGCTTTCCCTCAGTCTTCGTTCAAACTTCCTTCCGATGAAGAGTGACTGACTGTGGACGTACATTTAGAATGGAAAAAACATTCAGGGAAGTGGTAAACATGCTAAGATGGAACACAATAAAGGCAACTGAGAGTACCCGCTACACGCGTATTAACAAATCCCCATTTGATAATCGATACTAGCAGAAGCACAATGTTGCATAACGTTCCCATAATTAGCATATCAAAATTTCAACTAAAACAAACTCAAGCCAAGTCTTTGCAAGCATTAGTATGTCAATCATCACTATCTTGTAACTACGGCTTTAGCAAAACGGATCCGCCACCATGCTATCCATGTGTATTCGTAAGATGACCATATCTCTACCTCAACCAATCACTCAAAAGTGTGCATTGGTGAGATAACGGTCTTTTGTCAAGCTATCACACCTTCATTGATTCATCAGAACTCAATAAGATCAAGGATGCTTGAGATAAAGGTTATCTTGCACAAGCCAGCGTACTCTCATTGTCTAATAAGATCCCAATAGAGTCAGCGATGCTTTGAGAATCATACTTATTAACAACATATTTAGTATGATCACGAACCCCGATAAAGATCAGTAGTTATCCTAAGAAGTATATAAGCAAGCATTTGAATAACAACTTATTCTATGTTGCTTCTTACTATAGATCAACAAGAACATATTTCAATATTTCCTTAACTCCTTCCATAGGTTTTGTATATCCTATAATCATTATGGATGCATAATTCTTGATTTAAGCTTTTCCAAGCAACATCAGGACATTATTTCCAATACGTTGTATGTGTTAGACATATTTAGAACAGGATTACAAAATGCTCCCACTAGCTCTGGCATTCTTCCATGTTTCATCATTGCTATTTGAAAACTTAAACAAATGATTTTCTTATCAACGCAAAGATTCTAACATTGAGATGGCAACATAAGTCCACAAGTTGACTACTTAGGGTTTGTAGATTTCATTAGGACACTTATTGATAGTGAAAGACCCTCGAAAATGTTGTGAGCATTTCCTCAGAAATTCCTATTAAGGAATGTAGTCTTCACTTCTATCCAATATAGCCTAAAAGGCACTTATAAAATAAGTATCCGTGTGGACTTCAACATAATCACTGGGAGAATGTTTCTAGATGAAACCATTCCTACTAGTCGGTATTTGAAGTAGTCTACAAACTCATCCATGTTTGGTCTATTTCCTCAAATAACCAATCACACCTCACGGGTTCACACCCAGGTGTAGGATCAACCAAGTCGAAACCTTGGATATCCGTCATGGATAGCATCTCATCTTATCATTTCCTCATTTCTCCTAGCGGACTCCAAGCCCACTACGCTTTCCGGTAGTTGACGCGTTCATCATGAATCATCATTAAGTTGTCTTTCTCAGATATAACGAGTTATATCTTTCTGTTCTTATGACAACTTCTACCAAGAGGTAACGATTTTATGCCAGGTTCTCCAGCATTGCCATGCTGAGTTCCAATCATTTCTGATTGGATTCTAGTGTCAACATCAGGTTCTTCCATTCAAGATATACTTTACTCTCACTGGCATCCATGGATATTAATTTCTTAAGAGACTCTACCTTCGAGCAACTTACAAGTTCTCACAAGGTTTGTCAAGACAAATATCCCATGGTCTTAGTAGAGTACCTAATGGAGTAAATACCTCTAGATCCTGGGTTCCTCCACCTCACGTCTAAACGTAGGCTAGACAATCCAGACTTTGGAATAGACAAACAAGGATCCTCCTTTTCGTCATATCCTCTAAGGCGTTTACATGACCATCTTTGTTGTTTATAAGATTTAGAACTCATGCCCACCATTTGGAGAATGACCCAAAAAAAATTTGGACATAAAAGTGTAACCTATCATTTGTCGGACCATATCAAAATGTCCGGTTCCTCCTATAGACGACCACATGTAACAATGTGTCTTAAGAGGAATGAATTGTGAGACAATCCCATAATTCTTATGATAGTCACATAATATAAAAATAAGGTACTCAACATCTTAACTAGATTCGAGTTTCATAGTTGCATTGCCCTCTCTATCATGTACCTCGTTATGGTGACTTTTGAACACCTATAAGGTTTCAAAAACTAGTCCATTAAAATAGACATACCATCCCTTCTACCATCACCGGTAAAGGTAACAAGGTATCTGAAGTTACTCTTTAATGTTTGCTTGAACGGTCAACACACTAAAAGTGTGAACGAAATCCAACAAGCTTTGAATCCTCTCACATACTCAAGTGAAGGATGTTTAAGTCATCTAGCATAACAAACAAGATATGCATTCAACATTTGACCAATGGTCAAAGGGTTCCAAGTTCCTAAACCTCACGGATCTTGGTGAAGCAAGTCTTGTTTATATAGCTAAATCGACTTCTACATAAGGATAACTTATTAGTACATTTATGATCGTTCTATTACTCCTTAAGCATAAGCTTATTTTAAATGCCATGACATGGATAAACTTTGAAATAAATCACCACTAATTTCAAAAGTCAAAGTAGTATCCATCGTCAACAAAGGCGTTTAGATATAATGTTTCTAGCCATACATGGCATAAACATACATCCAATAAAGTAATAGAATAGCTGGAAGGAAAGGCAAGATACAAACTTCCAATCCTCTCAATAGGGACAACAACTATGTTTCCCTTTTCGAATTCCAACTCTCCATGCCTCATCCGCCTACTTCTCTTTTAACACCTTCACTTTGTAACAAACAAATTTGTGACAAATGTGAGCGTTATTGCTAGTGTTCAAAACCTAGCCTATAGAAGTAGAAGAGCAATGGAGTTTGATCATGAATGTTCCTGAAGTCTAGGAGCTAATTTCTCTTACTCATAAGTGATTTTAGCTCTTTCAGGCTCATAGGGCAGGCGTGGTGGTGCCAATTTTCCAATCTTTCCGTAGAAGTAGCAAATTACCTCTTGTGGAGTCTTATCTTGAGGCGCAATCTCATTGCCCTCTGACTTCACATATAAGATAGGCTTGGTAAAACCAAACTTTCCGTTTGAGGTCAATTTCTTCTTCTCAGTTTCTTATTCCTTTATAATGTTAGCGGGAGTCGGTGAGGCGAGCCATACTATGGCCATGCAAGACTTAGCAGTCCATAATATGCCATAATGCTTTATCAAGGACTTCTCCATATTGTGCATGTGATAGTTCACAATGAACTATTCACATCACGTGGGCAGGGACTTTGGAGAATTTTCATTCACCACAAGCTCCCTCCATATGGCGAATTCATGCCTCTCCTTTAGGTCCACGTACTTCTCCAACTTAAGGATATGGACACTAATTTTCTCGCCTTCATGCATCCTTCAACCGATCAAGACCACGATGCACTTTTACATGCATGTAGAGGTCTAGGTCGCGTTGGTAGCATTTTGGCTCTAGAAGGGATTTCTCTATAACGTGCAACTTTGACTCATGGTGGAAGACAATCCTCAACAACCAATCCTAGTCAACAAAGTCCACATTAGTGAGTCTCATCTTCTTCAGGAACGAACGGAGTTTTAAGTTGAAGCGGTGTCGTTAACGGTTGCCAATTAAAGATATAAGAATACACGTTTTAGTTAGTTTTGATACAATCCTCGTTACGATAATTACCCATTTAGTTTTAAGAAAACCAATTATCTTAACTAGGGCTAAGAACCTTATTTCACTTCACTACATGACGGGTTTGCCGCAGATCACTTCATGAAGTTATTTAGGCCGGTAAACGCTTTACCAATTGCAATCCGAGATTACAACTCTTAGACACTTGCGGGATCCATCAACACTCATAGCGTTGGTTTGGCATGTTTGATCCCTTCTCACACCAATTCCTCGTTAAGCCGCTTTGGAAACTCGGTATAGGCACGACAATTACCAAGGCGTATTAAGTTGGAATTGTAAATCGTCCGTCAAGATACACGGTGACAACCTTGACAATCATTGGCTCGTGCATAGCTCGACAACCAATAATTTCAAGTCGCCACACTCACCTTCCACACAGATCCACATGGAACAACTCGTGCTTAGCTCGACAATCATCCAATGTATCACTAGATTCGGGTGGTGTTATCTTACGGGTGGCGTGTGATTTACGTTTGAGAAAAACGGGACTTTTGTCTTTCCGGTTTAAAAAACCTCTTTTCAAGTTGATTGACAAACAAGTGACAAAACGCATTTTTCACTTTAATATATAAACCAATTTATATTTATTTGTTAATCATGAGCGCACGGGGTTTGTTAAACAATTTAACAACTCTTGTGATTTTATTATTTTGAAAATTTTTCTAGCATGCGAAGATCCTAACAACCACGCAAGAAAATAACAAAATAAATCACAACCACGCACAAAGCAAATATCCGGTAACACGCCCCTAAACCCTATGCGCCCTCCCCGTGAGCCAAACGGAGAGAGCAAGGCCAAACTAAGGACACAACCAAAAGGCCTCGCCGGATGTGCTCCCACTGAATCCGTCATCTCCAAATGATCCACCGGATCCAATATAGCCGAGACGTCTCCTCCACGACTCTCAATGGTTGTCTTCGGTCTTTTTTTCACAATTACAAACAATTTGAAAAGAAACGGCATGCAAGCCGTGATTGCTATTCTAAGCTACTTACAAAAAGTACAAAGGAAAGCAATGGCGTGCAAGCCATAATAAATTTTCAAATTTACAAACCGAATTAAATATTATTACAAACCATTGTGACTAAAAGCCACCAAATGAATGAATACATAAATGAACAACCAAACAAGCAACACACAGGTCTAACGGGCAAGGCGTTACCGGACAAAACAACAACCACAAACAAAACATGGTGTGCCACAACAAAACCATGCAAAATGTATCTCAATTAAGATTGTTCAAACAAGCAAAGCACTCAAGGCACAAAAGGAACAATCCTTGTACATATGCATTAGTATCCCAAACACTTTGAGAACACATATTCATATATACACAATATAAGTATATGCATGTGTGCATTTTATGCCAAAACCACCCAATACATATAAATATATGAATCAAGACACATAAACGGGGCTTTTCAAGTGTCCAAACAAAAGGATAGATTCTGGAAAAACAGAATCGAAAGGTGCTGAAACCGAAAATTTATTTCTTTTATGAACAAGGATAAAAACACTGTTCACGAGACATTCACGGCCCAGAAGCCTTCACGAGCCCTCACGGCCCGTGAAGCCCATGAGCTCCACGACTCTGACACAGTCAAAATCTTTCACGAGCAACACCCCCTGAAGCCACTCGTGTAGGCTTCACGGTCCGTGAAGCCAAAAGCGCCACGGCCCGTGAAGCTCTTCTGGACAGAATGTCCATTTTCGGTTTTCAAGCCATCAAAGTGCAATTTCTTTATAGAGATGGCTCTGATACCACTTTTGGAACTCGTGGTGGGCACAAACGAAGCAGAAGCAAACAAGAAAAGTAGCATGCAAGACAAAAAGAAAGCACACATAAAGCCCACAACTAGTTCCAATGGTGGAACACACTACAAAGCAAATTGAAACTAAAGAACAAGAAGAAGGAGTAGAAAGTACCTCCTTACAATGCCTGGAATTCGAGCTCTACATGTGGATTGGGATGAAGATGAAGAAACAAAAGGCTTCTTCTCCATTGCAAGTCCACACCAAGTATGCTTGATCCCATTGTACTAGCAATCCATAGATGAACGTCCACCATGACTCCATCATCTGGAACAGCTCATGTAGATCTCCCCTTGCGCCATGAAAGCCTCACATGAACACTCATGATCATCTTAGTGTATGTATGTGTTACTATAGCACCAAGAGAGAGCTTCAAGTAGAGAATAAAAATGTTGTGTTATGTTATGAGCAAGTATATGGAGCATCCAAATTCTGCAATCAAATATTATGAGCAAGTATATGTGGTGACTAACGTCTCTTATTTGTTATTTGGACAAGAGTGGTATCATCTTTGGTCCGGATTTGACCTCTGCTCCAGACTTAACATGTGGTTCGAATTAGACTTCAAGTTTGGATTGGACCTCTGCTTCAGTCGTGGGATGTATGGTGAAAAGGTGTCCAACGTTCAACGAGAGTGGTCCATACTAGTGTATAAGCGTGAAAGGTGGCGATATAAGGTAAGTTATATAAAATGATAGTATACGCAGATGGTCGTGTCTACAAAATCATGACAAAATGTGTTTTGTTTATCTATGATTTCAGTATTTAATTAAGTACGTAGGATGGTCATTTATGGGAATTTGTGTATTAGTTTTAGGAATGAACTTCTGAATATTTCATATGTCAAAGGTAATTTGTTTCAGGGATGGAGGTTTATGAAGTAGTAGTTCCCAACCCAATAGTTTAAGGTATCAACTCACATCACAAAATGAAAGACAATGTTGTTTAGGCTTGGGTCAGCTTCTTCTTAGGATGAGTGATGGCAAGGCCGTGATATACTGGCGCTTCGCCGCATCAACTATATTCTTTTCTTCCTTTTATATATGTACGAGCTAAGATTAGATGTGAAGCTATGGAATTATAGTCGGAGGAAAGTGGGAAGAAGCTATACTATCGTATTTGAAATCCTTCAGATCTAGAAGTCAAATGCAAGAAATAAAAGTCTTATTCCCCATTATTTTTCTTTTGGTTTAACCAGGGCTAAATGAAACAAAACTATGCTATAGCAGCAAAAGAGGCAGATGTTGGGTCTAACAAAGGCAAGACTAAACAATAAGAACATGATTTATGTAGGATTATACAAAGTACAGGTAGCATTATGATATGCGTTTATGTGTTATTCTCATCTTTAGTTATGTGATGGTCAGCAAGTTTATTCTAATGTACAAGGAGTGCATAATTTTTCATGGACCTGAGTTCATTATAGATATAGTTACAACAGCTTCATTGTTGTTTCATCAATGTTCGTGACTGTTGTTATACTGAAGCACCTAAAAATTTCATCTGAGTGGCTTTATCCCTTATGTAGGTCTAAATTCATAGCCAAAATGAGGATGAAGTTTCATTTACAAAGTATGTTTCACCACTTGGGATTTTCTTTTTTGAAACAGAGCAAGTAAGTATCATGCATATTGATAAACCAAATCATGTATGTATCATGCATATCATAGGCAGGGTCCTGCAAGTATTATGCATATCATAGATTCATAGGCAAGGTCCTAGAGGTATTATGCATATCATAGGCAAGGTCAGGCATAAGTCATATAGTATAATAGGTTTGATACTTAGAACCTGTGGTATAGGTGAATGAATCAGTTCCTGATTGAGCTCTGTTTAAGGTTGGTTCGGAGCTTCGGACCAGAACATGAGCTTGTAGCTGAAGGACTGCTTCTTTTGTTTGGACGAACCTCCGGTCCGAATGTTGGGCTATTGTAATGCTAAAGGTTAACCTCTGAGGAACTGCATCTTTTGTCTAAACCAACCTTTGGTCCGAAGGTTGGACTATTGTAACAATGGAATCCTTCGAAGGACTATAGAAAGTTAACCTCTTAGCAACAACTGCTGAAGGTCCACCTCTGGAGCAGCTACTTTATTTTTGTCTAAACCAACCTTTGGTCCGAAGGTTGGACTATTCTAACAATGGAGTCCATTGAAGATTTGCTGAAGGTCCACCTCTTGAGCAACTGCTTCTTTTGTCTATAAAAACCTCCGGTCGTGGTTTGGATGAACTTTGAATCAGAGTACGAGCTTCTAAGCAGTTCGTAAGTCAACCTCTGTAAGTGATTGGCTCAAAGCTTCAGTTTAGAGCACGAGCTTCGGAGCAGTTCATAATGCTTCTGCTCGAGGGTTAGGCTTATTGTGATGGAGATGTTAAAGGATTGCCAAAGGTCATGAATAAAGAGCTCCTTAAGGTGCCACAATGTGCATTCTTTAGGTTTTGTATGGCTAGAGATAGTTGCAACTTCTCTAAGTTGCGACTTAAGTTGTAGCAAAGGTTGTAAAAAGGGTGTTGAGATGTAAGAAGGACAAAGTGTTTTTGTGAAATATTTAGCATTAGCTTCTTCTTAAAAACTCAACCTTGTTTGAACCTTTTTTAACCTCTCTTCCTTCTCATGACTCTCGAAGCTAAGTGTTTTAAGAAAGTTGTAGTTCTGGAGCTCTCACTCTAGTGTCATTTGTGTTTTTCTTTGTGGGGTATCCAAGGTTTGAGTGGTTAAAACAACCATATCCATGGTAGGGATAGATGATAGAGTACTTATGTTTCCAGACCAACCAAAGGTGTTTGAAGGGAGATGATTCCATCGTTAAGAAAAATCGGTCCCACTGATGGCGCTAAATGTTGAAACAAGGATCTTCTTGAGGTCAACATCAGATGGAGGAAACTCGTCTGGAGCCCGTAAGCCTGAACGATCTGAAAAACAGACCATCCTTAGCCTCGCCACGAGGGTGGAACCTCGTAACCAAGCTCCGGTGTGAGAATAAGCTTCTTTGTATGTAAGAAGAATAAGTGTTTTCAGTATGAAGAGAAGTAGAGAGAGAGAGTTGGTTGTTCTGGAACTGCTTACCATTTGTTGTGTCTTGTGGTATTATTTATAGGCAAATGAGCAAGGGATGTGCCTCCCTTTTATCCACCAGTCTGTGTAGTAACCTCCTGCTTTGGTCAGACCAGAGACCACCAAGTTTTGCTAATGATGTGACCTCTCATAGAGGTTGACCTTCTGCTTGGCTACCTCTGGCATGGTCTGCTTGACCTTTTTAGAGAAGCTAACCTTAAACACACTTTTAGTAACCCCTGCAATAAGAGGTTAAGAAGTACCTACAACTGTGTTTGTCTATATTTCCTTATTTGTTGGTTACATTACCAATGAATACGAATATCCCAACACCAATCAGATAGAACTCATATATATTGTAGCTAATCACCCACACATTGATTATGCCACTTTAATATTTCTTGATCTTGTGTAGCAAGTAGAAGGCAAACTTTCGGGTCTTAAGCGTGCAAAGGGTAGATTTCTGCCGTACCAAAGGTTCTTGCCAATGATGGTCCAGTTCGTGATAGACAGAAACGAGGAAATCCCTCGAAGTCCAAATCATGATGCAATCCGGCCTAAGAAATTTATGTATGTGAAAGTTCTCACCGCTGATCATCTGGTTCAACCTCAACCATTTCCGGTTTCTCTCCTGGATCTCTGTGCACAGAATGAAGTAGTGCGAGCTTATAGGGAGAGTGTAGGACTTGGACCTATGGCGCAACCAGAGCTGGTTGCACCTACCCCAGGGCCGGTAGCTCCCACTGAGGTAATAGTAACTAGGCCTTAGACTTCCACGGGGGAAGCTGAGAGAGGAGAACTGAGAATGAAAAGTGATGAGAGGGGTGGTGAAGAGGATGTGGGTGATACACATAGTGAGGGAGGGGCGGAGTATGACCCTGCATAGATTTAAGTAATGAAAATACATTATCTAATGTGCTCCTTGATCCCGAGCAACAACCGGACTCCTCTGAACCAGAAATTCATAAAGCTACAACGGCTCCTGACTTTGCCTCCGACACTTTGGCTGTCATAACTTTCACCCCTAGAGCAGCACCTCTGGTTCGTGACAATACTGAGGGAAGCTACACCTGCCATCGGAGCTGGCATTGTCAACTCTTGTGTTGAAATCGCCACTATCATCCCAACAGTGCACATTAACCCTACCAGGCATTCGGGTGTCTCCCAACAGACACCTGTTTCATTTGACAGATATTTTGCACATACTCTACCGGCCTCTCATTAGGAGATGGTTGGTATTGAAACTAGAGGTCTGACTCTCTAGACCTTGCCCTTCTCTTCAGCGCACATCGACATACTGCAGATTTCTGCTTTCCTTTCCAGACACCAAACTACACTTGCACATATTACGACATTGTTTGACAGAAAACATTCCGGAAAACCTGTAGGTGGCACAATAGAAAGTGCCATTCGAGGATCAGGTGAAAATCTCGGCGGAGTGTTCACCACCTTAGCTCCGCATTCGAGTAGCTCCACCTATGTGACGGGGACTTCGACGAGTACTCTAAGTGAGTCTTGGTTTGTTACCAAACAGGAACTGTAGGAGGCTCTTAACCCTATCACCGAGGGCATTGCCGACATCAAACAGACCCTTGCTTCCCTCAAATCCAAAGTTGATGAGCTTATCTACTGATACACTTATATCCCTGCTATATGCCCGTTTACTTGAAAAGGCCCATGATTGCAAACAGAACTTGGATCTCCTTGAAACCCTTCGGAACGAACAAACTTATAAGGTTAGCAACTTAACTGAATTCAAAGAAACTGTCATGAACTCAATGGAGGATCTAGGTGACGTGGTCTTTCAAAAGCTAGACTTTGTGGAAACAAGGCTTACAACTCTTGAAACAACTTGCAAATCTCAAGCTGCTGGGTCAAAACGTAGGGGAGATGATGATGATTCCAATCATGATCGCCATGAGGGGGAGAAAAGACCCCGCGTTTTGACCTTTACCCCTTTGACCAAACGACATGAAACTACAATGGGGATCGGGGCAGAACCAGAACAACAACAACAATCACAACAGCAATAACAACAACAACAACAATTATCTGAGCCTGAACCTGCCATCCCAGAGTTTGAATTTGTAATGGAAACTGCCGATATTGATGAAAGGGATGAGTCAGACGAATTGCTGAAATAGATTGAGGGGTTCTCATTTGAAAAACTACCTGAAAGAACCGAGGAGGTCTAGATCGTGGATAGGTTTGAGGATATGCCCGTGCCAACTGTTCAAAAGCCAACTTATTGAAGGGTTGCAAAGCCTGCGAGGGAGTTGGTTACCAAAAAGCAAATGGATGAGACCATCAGAAAGCTAGATCTCACAAGAGTAATTCAGAGCATATCTGAGGAGGTTCATAAATTATTTCCTCCTGAAGCTAAGAAATTCCAGGTGTTTGCTGCCGACATCCTGAGAAAGAATCAAGAAGATGACCAAGCACAACTACAACAACAAACATCATCTGAATGGCCTATCCCTCCTAATCTCCAACTAGCACGTCCAATTTCAACTTCATCAGACCCAGGTCTAGATCGGCACAACATGTACACCAGGGATGCAATGAAAAACCCTATATGGGGCCAATATGGTGTGAACGCTGCTTACCTTGATGATCGGATCCCTACCATCTATACTTCTTAAATCAGAGACAAAATTCCTCCAGAACTGGGAGGTCTTGATGATGCACAAAGGAGACGATATACTCACATCCTCAATGAATACAAAACTCCATGTGAGCAGATTGTAACACCCGCAAACCAGGGCTAGTTGTTTAGCGGGTTAGCAGTGCATACATATGTGTGTTAAATTGCATTTATTTGGTTAAGTTGTTTTTGTGGGATTAATTAAATTAATTAATTGGTTTAGTTTATTATGTGTATATGGTATATTAGGTTACTCATGAAAAGAATGAAAAGAAAGTCAAGTTATATGTAAATTGGTATATGTATGTATGTATGTAAGGTGATGACACCTCATGGTTGTGAAATTGTTTAGGAAGTACACGTGTGTGTGTATGAATATCTTTTGACATCTGCTCATTTTTGGAAAGAAAGAAAGAAAGTGTTTGTGTGAGTATGTGCTTTTCTCTGGAAAAAGAAGAACAAAATAAAGGTTAGTTTGTGTTTATATCATGCTACGGATGGTTTTGATGTGTTTATATGCTGAAATCCATGACTATATGTGATATCACCATTGTTGAAACTTAAGTGTAAACTTGATAAGTGGGTTTTATACGATTTGGTGTTTTAAATGAGTTTTAAAGTGTTTATGATGTTCTATACATGATATGGAACGTTTATATATGTTTAGAAGTGTTTTAGGTTGAAATTATAGCTTGAAATGGATTTTGGGAAGTTTGAGTGTAACATCCTGAGATCGGGCCTAGTAGTTTTGTGGGTCGTTGGTATGTTAACTTGTGATTAAGTTTTGATTAATTATTTGTTAATATCGAACTATATGGTTTTAATTAATTGATTTAATTATTAAAAATTTAATATATATACATGTATATATATATGTATGTATGAATACGGGGATATGTGTGTGTGTGTGCATGTGTTTAGTGTTTTAAACCATGACACCTCATGCTAGTATATATGTATACGTGGGTTTAGTGAAGTTTACTTCACTTGAAAGTTTGCATGTGTGTGTATTTTAGTGTGAAAAACCGAGAGCAAAGAAGAAGCAAGAAATCAGATTTGGTGTGGTGTTGGTGAATTGTAATTCAAAGTTTGAAGGTTGCTAATTCTTGTTTGATTCTTGTTGTTATACTTCGATTAGTATTAACATGCTATGGTTTTCCAAGGATTTGTTATGAATATTATATACTCATGCTTTCTGAAGTAATCGGATTTGATGTTCTTGGTGTTAAAGGGTGTTTTGATACATGCTTGCATGTTTAAACATGTTTATATGTGTTTGTATGAACTTGCATATGAATTATATGAACTTGTTTATCATCTGGATATAAGATGTATGCAAGGTTTGAAGTTATCGTATTCTTGTAATGATGAAGTTTGCGGATTTTATTGATGATGAAATCCGATTATTGTGAAAACAGGGTGTTGAATCCGGTACTCTAAGAATCCGGGACTTATGTTGAAATCCGATTGTTCCTAAATCCAGTTGTGGGAAATCCTAGTGTTAAAAACCGATGGTTTGAATCCGAGAGTGTGGAATCCGATGATGGATTCCAATGATGAAAACCGATTGCAGGTATCAAGTTTAATGCAAGTGTGGAAGTCCGATTGAGGTTGCGGATTTCCTCAAATCCGATGGATGTGTTGGATTCTTATGAAATCCGATGGAGGGTTGCGGATTTGGTGAAATCCGATGGTAGTATCGGATTTCACATAAAATCCAATAGTTTGGACTTGTTGATTTGCATTGTTTAAATGTTAAGTTATATGTGCATGCATATGTGAATCTTACATGTTTATGTTTGATTCAAAGGATACAAATTTATGTGTTTGACATATATTTATGAATTGATACTGATTTCAGTTTGTTGTGTTGTCAAGAACAAACAAGGCTCGGTAATATAAGATCACTGAGTGGAGAAATCGAAAGCAAGAGGTGAGTGGACGTTTACTCACAGATATGATTAGTTGTAACTGGATTAGGTTGCAACTGTTATTGATTTGACGCATGGATAGATTGTGCATCTAATAATTCATTAATTGTTGATTGTTAATTAATTGTGCGTCATTGATATTACCTGTTACTCACAGATATGATTAGTTGTACCCCCACCTCTCACTCTTTTTATAGGTTTTGGTAAGTCAGCGGCTCGGCTGAGAGTGGTTAGATTGGGGAGTAATCACCTAGGACTCTGATATATTATTTTGTGACGAGCCGTCTTTTGTAATACTAATATTTGAACAGTAGTGTTTGTACAGTTGTAAACACTTTGGTTGTTTAATTCGCTTCCGCATTGTTTATGAAAATAAAAATTTTTGGGTTAAAATACGGTGTTACAAGTTTGGTATTAGAGCCTTGGTTTGGCAGTGTAGGCACAGTGGAAGTGTTACATTCCCAAATCTTGGCTCGTGGTAGGTCGATTACTGCTTGGGTGTGGGATTGGGGTGAATTGAAGTGTAGTTAGTATGTTGTGTACTAACGGATTTATCTAATAAATCGTGAGGTGATGTGATTGTTACAAATAACAATGGCTGATCGTGATCACTCGACTGCTGCCCCTATTGTCCCGTCTTCTGCTAAAGTACCTACTACAGTGGAAACATTGCTTAATGCCAGTAAATTTTACCGCTAGGGATGAAAGAGAGGAGTACATATTTCAGTTGGAGGGCCAACTATAGGATTTGCGAAAGGAACTGGAGCAACAAAGACAAGTTCCTATAATTCAACCCCCGGTTACTATTGTGACATCAACTACGGTTGCGATACCTTTATCTTTCCGACAATAACTACATTGGCAGAGGTTCCTCCGATGTCAATGCCGATACCACCGTTTACTCAGCCGATGACTCAACCTTTTTACTATCCGTTATTTCCTTAGGGGCCCTATCCGCAAGGATCTGTTCCACAAGGATCTTATCCGTTTATGGGATATCCACAAACTATGGGATTCAGACATCCATGTACCTACAAGCAGTTTCTAGATTGTAAAACCAGACGAGTACCATGGCAGCACAGATCCAAACGTGACTTTGAACTGCTTGAGAGATACAGGGAGGATTTTGGATACCTGTAACTATGAGGAGGAGATGAGAGCTTGCTTTGCCACCCGGATGCTGAAAGGCAAGGCTATGGTTTGGTGGGATCCCATTACCACCCATTTAACGAGAGCTCAAATGGATTCAATAACATGGAACCAATTCCGGGATAAACTGTGTGAGCAGTACTGCAATGCCTTCGAACGGAATAAGATAAGGCAGGAGTTTATGGAATTGAAAATGACCAGGAGGATGACAGTTGATGAATTAATTGAACAGTTTAACTCAAAGCTGAGGTTTGTGACTCAGTGGGTACCGGATGAATCTATGCAGGTTCAGCATTTCAATGAGCTTTGTTACCGGAGTACAGGAGTACAGCTCGACTGGTTGGAACATTGTCTCAGGCCTTCACCTTGGCAAAGTCTGTGAGGGAGACATTTAAGCTAGAGCTAAACTGAACAAAGAAGAGGCGGCTGCACAGAAGCCGAAGTATGACAAGGCAGGTGGTCAACAAAAGAAGAAATGGCAGGACAGTTCCTCTCAGGGTAACCAGAGTCGAAAGCCGACTACGGGGGGTACAAACACGAAGTCACAATGGTGTACCCAATACAAATCCAGTCACACTGGGCAGTGTACTGCCTAGACCATGCGTTGTTTGCGTTGTGGTGCGCATGGGCATGAAACAAAGTATTGCAGGTTTCCCGCAATGTCTGTTGGAATTGTTTAAAGGAAGGGCACATGGCTGGTGATTTCCCTACTGGGAGAGGAGCTGGGACAGGGACGGGGGCAGGAGATGTTGGGGGATCATCGTCAGGGGCACAGAAAAGGAAGAATCCTCCGACACTGGAGGATAGGGCATTCCAGATGACAGTAGACGATGCTACTGCTACTGATGATGTTATCACCGGTACGTTTCTTATAAACTCCCTACCTGCGCGTGTGTTATTTGATTCTGGAGCGAATCGCTCATTTATTTCTGTGACTTTTTGTGAAAAGTTGAAATTACCTGTTACTGTTATTTGTGTACCGATTGAGATAGAAGTAGCAGATGGTAAAATAGTTCCTGTTACAAGTTCTGTGACTGGGGCTGAGATAGATATCGATGGTAAGTGCTTTCCAGTATCGTTCCTATGGATGCCAATATCAGGGTTTGATGTGGTTTTGGGGATGGATTGGCTAAGTAAGCACAGGGCGAGCATTAAATGTCATAGGAAATTGATTTCTTTTTCATTATCTGATGGGTCGCGTGTGGTGGCTTGAGGGGAAAGGAACAGGTCTACGTTTCCTATCATTTTTATGTTGAAGGCTAAGAAATCCTTGAGTAAGGGATGCGAGTGTTTTCTAGCATATGTTATTCATGCTAGGAAGGAAAAGCGGGTAGTTACTGATGTGCAAGTCGTATCAGAATTTCCTGAAGCATTTCCGGATGAGTTGCCTGGACTACCTCCCGTTCCAGAGGTAGAGTACAAGATTGATTTAATACCAGGTTCAAATCCAGTGGCTAGATCTCCTTATAGGTTGGCTCCTTCTGAGATTAGGGAGATGATGACACAGATTCAGGATCTTTTGGATCGGGGATTTATTCGTCCGAGTTCTTCACCGTGGGGTGCACTGGTTTTGTTTGTGAAAAAGAAAGATGGCACGCTACGGATGTGTATTGATTACAGGGAACTGAATAAGAGGACGGTAAAGAATAAATACCCTCTGCCCAGGATTGATGATTTATTTGATCAGTTGCAGCGTGCCTCGTATTTCTCTAAGATTGATTTGAGATCGGGTTATCACCAGGTACGAGTTTCTGACAAAGATATTGCCAAGACTGCTTTCCGTACCAGGTATGGTCATTATGATTTCTTAGTCATGCCGTTCGGTTTGACTAATGCACTTGCAGTGTTTATGGATTTGATGAACCGGGTTTGTCGACCGTTTTTGGATTAATCTGTGATAGTATTTATCGACGATATTTTGGTTTATTCTAAATCCGAAGCTGATCACGAGATTCATTTGAGACAAGTTCTTGAAACCTTGAAACGGGAGAAATTATATGCCAAGTACTCAAAGTGTGAATTCTGGATGCGAGAAGTTCACTTTCTGGGGCATGTTAGTTGTAGTGATGGAGTCAAGGTTGATCCGGCAAAGATAGAAGGTGTGATGAATTGGGAGGCTCCGAAGTCTCCTTCTTAAATTAAAAGCTTCTTCGGATTGGCAGGATATTACAGATGATTTATCCGAGATTTTTCTAAAATTGCGAAACCCATGACTAAATTAACTCACAAGGAGGTTCCATTTAAGTGGAATGATGAACAGGAGAGGGCTTTTCAGACACTGAAACGACTTTTATGTCAGGCTCCTATTCTTGCGTTACTGGATGGGTCAGATGACTTCATTGTGTATTATGATGTTTCTCTGGCAGGGTTGGTTGCGTGTTGATGCAGCGGGATAGAGTTATTACCTATGCTTCTCGTCAGTTGAAATCTAATGAGAAGAATTATCCAACCCATGATTTGGAACTAGCAGCTGTGGTTTTTGCGTTAAAGTTATGGAGACATTATCTTTACGGTACAAAGTGCTTTATTTGTACGGATCACAAAAACCTACAGTATGTGTTTTCGCAGAAGGAACTCAATATGCGACAGAGACGATGGATGGAACTTGTTAAAGATTATGATTGCGAGATTCGCTATCATCCCAGGAAAGCCAGTGTGGTAGCCGATGCTTTGAGTCGCAAGGGAGTTAGTGAACATATTAAATTCATGTGAATTGAAATAGTCTCTAGCTTGATTGATAGATTGAAGGCAGCTCAGTTGGAAGACTTGAAGGATAAAAATCTAAAGTCTGAGATTATGTTGAAGAAAAAGAATGATCTGACTGATGACTCTAGAGGATTGAAGGTTTATCAATCCCGTGTTTTGGTGCCTATGCTTGGAGGTCTCCGGAGTTTGATTATGACCGAGGCTCATAAATCAAGACTATCTATTCATCCAGGTAGCACAAAAATGTATAACGATCTAAAGGTGTTGTATTGGTGGACTACAATGAAGATAGATGTTGCACAGTTTGTGGAGGCTTGCCATATTTGTGCATAGGTTAAGGCATAGCACCAGAAACCCTATGGAGCATTGAAAAAGTTACAGATTCCAGAGTGGAAATGGGAGCATATAACGATGGATTTCGTAACGAAACTTCCGCGTACGCAAAGGAATCATGAGATGATTTGGGTGATCGTTGACAGATTGACCAAGAGTGCTCACTTCTTGGCTACCAGTGAGACGGCGTCACATAGTAAGTTGGCTCAGTTGTATATAGATGAAGTTGTTTCCCCACATGGTATACCGCTTTCGATTGTATCAGATAGAGATTCCAGGTTTGTGTCGAACTTCTGGAACAATTTACAGTTGGAGTTGGGTAAACGTTTTATTCTGAGTACAGCTTACCACCCACAGATAGACAGGCAATCTAAGAGAACAATTCAGACACTCGAGGATATGCTGCGGGCATGTGTGTTAGAATATGGAGGTTCTTGGGATTCCCATCTACCGTTGGTTGAATTCGCGTATAATAATTCTTACCATTCGAGTATCGGTATGCCGCCTTAAGAGATGCTATATGGTCGTCGCTGCCGTACTCCTACTTGTTAGTTAGAGGCGGGTGAGAAACAGTATGCAGGTCCTGATATTGTGCAGATCACCGCAGATAAACTCGCTATCGCGCGAGAAAAGTTGAAAGCTGCGAGGGATCGACAAAAGATGTATGCTGATCCGCGTCGTAAGTCTGTTACTTTTGTTGAGGGGGAATTGGTTTATCAGAAGGTTTCTCCATGTAAGTGGGTTATCCGTTTTGGGAAGCGGGGAAAGCTAGCTCCGCGGTATATTGGACCGTTTCATGTCCAACGGGTGGTTAATGATCAGACGGTTACTCTTGATCTTCCAGCGGAATTATTAGGTATTCACAATACCTTCAACGTTTGTTACTTCCGGAAATGTAGAGTTGAGGTGAGAGTCAGATTCTACCTCTACATGATCTTAAAGTGGATTCCAGCAAGAGATTAGTGGAAGAACCCATTGAATTACTAGATCGGAAGGTGATGAAACTGCGTAAGAAACAGACTCTGATGGTTCTAGTAAAATGGAGGCACAGTTTGGGTTCAGACTTGACGTGGGAAACGGAGGCTGATATGAGAGCTCGTTACCCTCAGTTGTTCGTTAATGAATAGATTCCGAGGACGGAATCCTGTTAAGGGGGAAGGATTTGTAACATCCTGAGATTGGGCCTAGTAGTTTTGGGGGTCGTTGGTATGTTAACTTGTGATTAAGTTTTGATTAATTATTTGTTAATATTGAACTATATGGTTTTAATTAATTGATTTAATTACTAATCATTTAATATATATACGTGTATATATATGTATGTATGCATACATGGATGTGTGTGTGTGTGCATGTGTTTAGTGTTTTAAACCATGACACCTCATGCTAGTATATATGTATACGTGGGTTTAGTGATGTTTACTTCACTTGAAAGTTTGCATGTGTGTGTATTTTAGTTTGAAAAACCGAGAGCAAAGAAGAAGGAAGAAATCAGATTTGGTGTGGTGTTGGTGAATTGTGATTCAATGTTTGAAGTTTGCTGATCTTCTTTGATTCTTGTTGTTATACTTCGATTAGTATTAACATGCTACGGTTTTCCAAGGATTTGATATGAATATTATATACTCGTGCTTTATGAATTAATCGGATTTGATGTTCTTGGTGTAAAAGGGTGTTTTGATGCATGCTTGCATGTTTAAACATGTTTATATGTGTTTGTATGAACTTGCATATGAATTATATGAACTTGTTTATGATCTGGATATAAGATGTATGCAAGGTTTGAAGTTATCGTATTCTTGTAATGATGAAGTTTACGGATTTTATTGATGATGAAATCCGATTCTAGTGAAAACCGGGTGTTAAATCCGGTACTCTAACAATCCGGGACTTATGTTGAAATCTGATTGTTCCTAAATCTGCTTGTGGGAAATCCTAGTGTTAAAAACCGATGGTTTGAATCCGAGAGTGTGGAATCCGATGATGGATTCCAATGATGAAAACCGATTGCAGGTATCAAGTTTAATGCAAGTGTGGAAGTCTGATTGAGGTTGCGGATTTCCTCAAATCCGATGGATGTCTCGGATTCTTATGAAATTCGATAGAGGGTTGCGGATTTGGTGAAATCCGATGGTAGTATCGGATTTCACATAAAATCCGATAGTTTGGACTTGTTGATTTGCATTGTTTAAATGTTAAGTTATATGTGCATGCATATGTGAATCTTACATGTTTATGTTTGATTCAAAGGATATAAATTTATGTGTTTAACATATATTTATGAATTTATACTCATATCAGTTTGTTGTGTTCTCAGGAACAAACAAGGCTCGGTAATATAAGAACACTGAGTGGAGAAACTGAAAGCAAGAGGTGAGTGGACGTTTACTTACAGATATAATTAGTTGTAACTGGATTGGGTTGCAACTTTTATTGATTTGACGCATGGATAGATTGTGCATCTGATAATTCATTAACTGTTGATTGTTAATTAATTGTGCGTCATTGATATTTATACATGAGGTTGGGAAGTCAGCTTCGGCTGGGCATATGGGCTGGGTTTGTTTGCTATCGGCTAATCAGTATTGGGATATTTTGATTCATTTGTTGCAACTTAAGGTAATACTGTGTGAGAATAGCAAATGAACTATCGGTAAACCTTTGCTTTGGCCGGCATTGGTTGAAGGTTCCTGCAGAATCGCCGGTCTTCCCGGGGCACGATTATCTGTTATGTGTTGTTGATATTGATGTGGTTTGACTCCATTCACTTAGCTTCGTGCTAATCCCCCACCTCTCACTCTTTTTACAGGTTTTGGTAAGTCAGCGACTCGGCTGAGAGTGGTTAGCTTGGGGAGTAATCCCATAGGACTCTGATATATTATTTTGTGACGAGCCGTATTTTGTAATACTGATATTTAAACAGTAGTGTTTGTACAGTTGTAAACACTTTGGTTGTTTAATTCGCTTCCGCATTGTTTATGAAAATGAAAATTTTTGGGTTAAAATACGATGTTACATTGAGTCGGCTGGAAGATCGATGAAGATGATGCAGGTTCGTCGAGAACGCGCCGCGTCCGATTGTTATGGCGGATTTCATGAAATCCGATGGGGAAATCAGATAGTTTGTACTCCGAGATCCGAAATCCGATTCTTAAATTCGACAAGTGAAATCCGAGACCTTGAAATCCGACACTTAGAATCCGAGATGAAATCCGGAACCATGAAATCCGATGAGGAAATCCGACACCATCGGGCGACGCGACGCGTCCGAGCTATTTCAAGAATTTGAAGCTTTTTGATATTGGTTCGATTATGAAGCATGTTATATGTGTATTTATGTGTAATCTAGACATGTTGAATGTGATGATAATTGACATAAATATATGTGGATATATATTTATGAATCGAGATTGATTTCAATTTGTTGTGTTCTCAGGAACTACAAAGACTCAGTGATATTAGACAACTGAGCAGACGGGATTGAGGACTGAGGTAAGCTGCTGTTGAGATCAACTTCTGTGAAAGGGCTGGTTGAGGTCAGCTGCTGTTGCAAGAGCTGGGCTCGTCTACGGTTGGTTGAGCATTGGTAGTCCTCCTGATGCATGCGTTGTATCAGAGGGGATTTTCACTGTGCCAATCGGCAGGGAGCTATCGGTAAACCTTTGCTTTGGCCGGCATTGGTTGTAGGTTCGGCAGAACCGCCGGTCCTCGGGAATGGAAAGATTGTTGAATTGACGGATTGATTGGTGATTGTCGTTGTGTGGTTCAATTGTGAACAGTGATTGTTGTTAGCTTGTTTGTTGCTTCCATTCACTTAGCTTTGTGCTATTCCCCCACGGTTGATTGCTTTTTGTAGGATTATGTGAGTAGCTATTTAGCTTTGTTTGTGGAAATGGAAATTTGACCAATACTCTGATATTGTGTTTTGAGAAGAGACGAGCCATACTTTATAAATCTTTTGTAACACAAGTTGACAATGTATTTTGTAAATAGCACTTTGTACTTTGTGGATGTTTATGTTAAATGAAATTAGAATATGCTTCCGCACCATTTTAAAAAATAGTGGCTTGAGATTTACGGTGTTACACAGATAGTGTCAGAGTACCCAATCAGCAAAGTACTACGCGTAAGCATGCAAAAATCACTCAGGTACAGGTTTGTAATGTATGATGTTCAGAGAGCAGATGGTTAGAAAATCTCTTCAATTAAGTAGACTTCAGACATGTAAAGCTGCACGACATTGAGTTCATATACGAGGAGCTCTCTACAAAGATCAAGAAGTCCTATGAAGAACAACAAGGACGATTAGCTCTGATGAAGTATATGAGGAGATTTATTGAATTTATCCAAGAGCACGATCTACAATTAGGCGCCGAGAGTAATCAACTCGAGGTGAATCTGCTCAGACCACTGCAGCATCATATAAATTTACAAACCCTAGAAGAGCTCACAGTTATTGATGAAAATCATTCTAACTTTGCGGGTTAAAGAGGGGTCATCTTTGTCAATCAACGCCGCCGAAAGATCATGGTTCGGATGATAGACTTAATGACTTACTCATATGAGACACTGAAACTGTTATTCCATCATCTCCAAGAAAAAGTTGAAAGAGATCAATCCACTTTGAGTGAGACTAAAATGGCCGGACTGATACGAACTATAGAATAGTTCAAAAGGACGTTGGACAGTCGGCGGATTATTAGGAGGTGGCAGATGATGTTTGGAATAAGGAATAGGTCTATTTTGTAATTTGTTGTCTTTCTACATATCATTCATTGTAATTGGCTTTCTCTCCATTTAGGGTGAGATTGTTAATATTAGAAAATGTAGAAAAGCCCATGTGGTAGGCTTGGCCTATAAATGGCCATGAGACACTTGGGCGTGGTACCGCTTGTAAAGTTCAGCACATATATGCAATATTAATATTAACATGAAGTGTGTGTTTTCTCTTAATATTCATCTTTCTATTCATTACTTGAAGGTTTATTGTTCATCGATTTGACCTTTCAAAAGGCTATGGAAAGATAACTGCTGGAACAGTCACTTTTAGAAAGGTAGCATATGTTGAAGGCCTTAAACAAAATCTGATAAGTATCAGTCAATTATGTGATGAGGATTATGAAGTCACCTTCAGAAAGCATGCAGGAACAATTTATGATAAGAAGGGAAAGCCAATATTAATGGCAAAAAGAGAAAGAGATATCTATTTGTTAGATCTCAGCTCAGCAGATCCTTCAACAGAAACCTGCCTGTATTTTGACTCAACTCCTAAGCTGAGTTGGTTGTGACACTAGAGATTGTCACACCTAATTTCAAATATATTAACAAATTGTCTAGCAAAGAGTTGGTCTCTGGTCTGCGAAGGATCACATTTTCCAAAGACAAACTTTGCTTAGCTTGTGAGATGGGAAAACATCACAAAGGATCCTTCAAGTCCAAACAGAGTTTTTCAATTATAGAACCATTGCATATGTTGCATTTAGATCTATTTGGAACTATAAGCACCCCAAGCGTAAATGGTAAAAAGTATACCCTAGTGATTATTGATGAGTTCACAAGATTCACTTGGGTGTTCTTCTTAAAAGCCAAATGTGAAGCTGCTAATGAGTTAATCAGCTTCATAAAACAAGGAGAGTTGCAGAAAGGTAAGTCTATCAAGCAGCTCAGGAGTGATCATGGGACTGAGCTTAGAAACTCAACCCTGGAAGGATTTTGTGAAGAAAAGGGAATTATCCAGAATTTATCATCTGTAAGAACTCCACAACAAAATGGAGCTGCTGAAAGGAGAAATAGAACCTTAATTGAAGTTGCTAGAATTATGTGAAGCAAAGCTCAAGCTGAGCTTGTGGGCAGAAGCTGTAAGTACGGCTTGCTATACACAGAACAGATCTGTAATAGTTAAAAGACATGGTAAAACACCTTATGAGATGTATCATGGCAGAAAACTAATATTGGATATTTCCACATCTTTGGTTCAACATGCTATGTGTTAAACCAAAGAGATCAGCTCAATAAGTTGGAACCTAAAGCTGATCAAGGTTTATTTGTTGGATATTCTTCAATTTCCAAATCCTACAGAGTATATAATCTTAAAAGAAAGGTAATTGAAGAGTTAGTACAAGTTGCGTTTGATGAGACAAGTATTGATGAATCTGACAAAGCTTAAGCTGACCCGGTTAGTCTGAGTAAGCTTGAAGGAGCAAAGAAGATCTCACATCAAATCCCATGTATGTTATGGATGATTCTGATGATGAAAATGAAGGTAAATCTAATAAAACAGTGTTACCCATAGAAGCCATCAACATTGAAGATGATCACACAGATGAGGTATATGAATCTGATCATCTGCCTAAGAACTAGGTGAATCTTCAGGTACAACTCAAATTGAGGATTTGAGTGATTTCTCAATTCCACCTCAGACTGAAGAGGTCAGTTCCATGCAGCCTGAAAGAAACTACTTAGTTTCAGACTTAGAACCACAGTCTCCCACTACAATCTTCAAAGTGGTAAAAAAATCATCCTCTTGATGATATTATTGGTAACATTGAAGATGGTGTGTTAACTAGATCTAAGGCAAATGCAAACTATGTTGCCTACTCTAATTTTCTATCTCAAATGGAACCAAAGAAGACTGAAGAAGCATTGATAAAAGTTTATTTATAAGAAAAAGTAGAGGACATGTCATTCTAGTTCAAATCTACGTAGATGACATCATCTTTGGTTCATCTAACCAAAATCTATGTGATTGGTTCTCTAAGATAATGTCTAATCAATACAGAATGAGCATGATGGATGAGATGACTTACTTTTTGGGAATTCAAATTAACTAGAAAGAAGATGGTATATTTATAAATCAGAGCAAGTATGTCTTTGATCTAATTAAGAAATATGGACTAGACTCAAGCCATCCTGCAAATTCACCAATGTTACACAATGTCAAGGTGAGTAAGGACATTGATGAGAGGTTTGTATGTCAGACTGCATATAGAGGAATGATAGGTTTGTATGTCAGACTACATTATTCTAAGAATCCCATATTTTGTGACAACCAAAGTGCTATTGCCATTACACACAATCCAGTTTTCCACTCAAGAAACAAAACATATTGAAATAAGACATCACTTCTCTGAGATATAGTCGAAAAGGGAAAGGTAGAGTTAGTCTTAATTGAAACAGAAGATCAGCTTGCAGATATCTTCAGCAAACCAATTGAATGCACAAGATTTACTACTCTGCTTGGCAAACTTGGCATACTCAACCCTTAATGTGGTATGTTCCATTATTCTTTAGTCTTTGTTCAATATATGCTAAGTGCTAAATTTGACTAAGTGTCTAAGTCTGAGCTGAGTGCTCAGTCTGAGCTGAGTGCTCACTCTAAGCTGAGCCCTCAGTCTACGCTGAGTAATATGTTCTAAGGTGTGGTCAGTTCCACACGTCTAGGTTAGTCCTAACAGATAGTAAGTCCAACTCTATGGTAAGTCTAAAATATTTACGGTATGTTCATTTTAAAATAAACGTAAGTCATTTATAAACCATTTGGTTAAGATATGTTCTTAAAAATATTTCCATTGATCTTGATAAAATGTGGATCAATGTAACAATGTTTGTTTAGGTAACTTACACCAAAAAGAGCCGTTGTAACCGAATTGGTAATCATTTTTCACTGTAACGGCTATATTTATTACCATTTAATAACGGTAACTTTTCTCTCACATTGAAAAGGTATAAATAGAAATACTCCTCACCGGATTTCGTCTTCACTTCCAAATCTTATACCTCTATTTCTATTCTCTAAACCCTAATCTTGCTTTGTGCAGCATACATCGATCAGTGTGAAACCCAAAAAACTGCCAAGTGCAATTTCACACGATTACGTTCAATAAAAATGGAGGGATACGTTCTCAATCTGACTAATAAGATGATCCGCGGAGGTACATTCAAGAACAATGTACTTCCGGTGTACAAACAAAACAATGTACTAGCGTGCGTCGACATTCCACAATCAAAACCAGGTCACGGATATGAGGAGTGGGTCTCCTATATTCGCAAAGGACCCCTATCACATGCCGTTCTCAATGGCCTTGCTGTTCTAGTACCTCAATTACTGACAGAGTTTTGGTATAATTGTCGCTATGAAGCAGATCACAGGGTTATTCGGGGAACTGTCCTAGGTGGACAACAAGGGATGGTGGTCGATGCAAATGCCCTATGTAAAGTATTACGCTTACCTATAGCCCCACATTATGATGAACCTGTCTCTAGGGAAACGGCTAGAAGTGTGCTACCACTATTGGGTCACCCACATGTAACCGGAGTAATCAAGAAGTCAGTCTTCCTAAGCGGTTGGGGTTTCATGGTATCTACGGTGGTACGTTCACTGGGGTACAAGGTTAGTGGTCTTGACAATGTGAACGATTTCGAGATGCATTTGCTGTACAACATATATTATGGGAGAAATGTGGATTATGCAGAATTAATCTTCGAAGTTCTCAGATCATAAATCACCAAAGTGGTAAGAGATGTCAATGTTCCTTTCATCCGCTTTCTTTCATTGGTGTTCGAGGACTGGCTTGGAACATTATTGTTAGGGAGATAATCACTTCACCCTAATAATCAACTCTGCCTATCCTAAAACATAGAATTTGATGATAACTAAACCCTACATTCAGTATGACTTAGAAAGAATTCAAACATGTGTCGTTTGAATCAGTTCATGTAATAATATGCTAAGTATGGAACCATCAGCTGAGGAAAATAAACCATCAGCTGAGCATCAGATCCTACTCAATGTATCATCCAAGAGATATCAGCCAAGGAGCATCAGATGAAGAAAACAAGTGTAGAAGACCATCAACTGAGGAAAACAAACCATCAGCTTAGTGAACAAATTGATCAGCTGAGTGCCTACTTCATCAGCTGAGTGAACAAATAGATCAGCTGAGGCCCAAAGCATCAGCTAAGTAAGTCTTCCTTTACACAACTCATCTCCCTTCTTAAACTGATGTATTTGATTGATCAGCTGAGCATTCTTGATCAACTGATCAAACAAATACATGAGCTTATGCTCTCCTAAAGCTTACTATTAATCAGCTAAGCATCTATATAATCAGTTAAGCAATATGTATCAACTGAGTCCTAGCAAAAAGTTATCAACTGATATGTTTTGTCAACTGAGTAGTGAATATCAGAGTTCCTAGTACAATCTGTTAGCTGAGTCGTGAAAAATGTCAAATCTACTCTATCTTTTCAGATTGTAAGTCATATGTAAAAGGCAGAACATGTGTTGTTTTATTATGCCTTAGATCTTTGTTTGTAAAAGTAAAAATGCACTTTTTGGATCAAGTACGAGACAAAAAGGTTTGATCTTATCCTCTGGAAAAGGATAATGATACCTCAAACAGACGAAGATCTTGAAGATTTGTTCAAACAACTAAGTATGGCTGGCAATCCCGTACTTGGTAAAGTCAAATCAAACAGAAGCATGGTGTTGATTAAAGTACAAGCATGGAAAGAGAAAGAAACTTCTACACGCCAATAGATATGGGTTTTAATATTTTATATTGTGAATGAGTTGCACTTTTGCAGAAAAGTACAATTACTTTTATCAAACATTTGATTAAAGTAACTTTACTTTTCACCCACTACCTTTACAATTAAAATATTATATTTCCACATCCTCTTTGTCTCTTACCTTCATGCAACCGGATTCACCAAGACTTCTATATATACTCATGCATGGTGGACATGCAAAATACACAATACAACACAGTGAAGTCTCTACTCCACAGAAAGAATATCTCATCAGTTGAGAAATTTGTAGAGTTAAAGCATTGTGTAGAATCAAACTTGTTCATGTGTTGAACACTCTATATACATTAGTTGTTTTAGAGTTAGCTTGTCTATGTGTTAGATAAATAGATTGCCACCTTTTATTGTACTTAGAATTTCCGCTTCTAGTACATGTAATTCTTGATTCAATATCAATAAGAATTATATAAAAGTATATCAGTGTGTCTTTACATTTTAAAAGCTAAAGTTTGTATTCAAACCCCCCTTCTACAAACATTTGTTGTTGTGTACTCAATCTGGGACTAACAACTGGTATCAGAGCAGGTTAGCTAATCAATATCTAGATCTGTTTTGCTTACTATACAACTACTTCTACCCCTCTCAATATGGCCTCATCCGCAAACAACATGAATATCTCAAACACTAGGTAGAGCACATCTTTTCCTATCCACCCTCAATATCCAAATGCTTGAAATAGTCACTGATGGTCCTTATGTTCCAACATCAGTGTTATCCATTCCATCAGAATCTGAAGGTCAAACCTCTACAACAGAGAGAATCATAACCAAACCTATGCATCTGTGGACAGATGAAGATAAGAGGTTGGTTAGCCTAGATGTTAAGGCTAGATCAGCTCTTGTCTCTACACTACCAAATGAAATTTATCATCAAGTGCTTAACTGTTCTTCTGCTAAAGAGATGTTAGATACACTCACGGTTGCATATGAATGGACTGAAGAGGTGAAGGAGAACAAGAAGCTCCTCCTCAACAGAGAATATGAATTCTTCTTTGCTCAGAAAGGTGAGAGTCTTACACAGACATACACTAGGTTCAACTTCCTAGTTAATGACTTGTAAAAGGTAGACATAACCAAGAGCAACTTTGTTTTGGTGAACAAGTTTCTAGACTCCCTCCCTGAAACATAGGATCACTTCGTCACTATTCTAAGACATAGTGAGAAGATTAAGGGAATGTATCTGGTTGCTCTCTATGGCAACTTACGAAACCATGAGCAATCAGTCAAACAAAGGAAGTTGTCATCCAAGTAGATGAAGGAGGTCGTGAAAGCTGCACCAACTGCCCTTGTATCAAGAGATACAAAGATGAGAAGCTTTGTAGCTATTGATTATGGTTCTGATGAAGAAGGAGATGAAGAGGAGAGTGCTGGAGAAAGTGATGAGGAGAATGATTGTGAAGAAAATAATCTGGAGGAGTTGGTTGAAAGTGTTGCATTGCTGGTTAAGAAGTTCAGACCTTTCAAGAAGGGAAAGGGTGTCAAGCGGTTCAGCAAGAGGTCATCAAAGTTTGTCAAGCCCAAATCCACTTTTGATGCCTCTACAGCAGAGTGTTATAAGTGTGGCAAGATTGGCCACATAGCCAGTGACTGTTAGTCCAAATATCACTGGTTCTTCATCTGTGCAAAAGCAGGAGGGCAAAATTGATTATGAAGCCAAGTATAAGAAACTCCTTGCTGCTGTCCTTGACAAGAAGAAGAAAAAGAAAGCCCAGGGCCAAGTTCTTGTTGCTGAAGAAGAAGATCTCTCCTCAGATGAAGATGAGGTGATCTCTGCTCATTTTTGCATGATGGCCAACAACAATGATGGTAGTTCCTTTGATGAAGACATGAAAAAGGCTGCTAAAGCTTGTTCAACTACCAACTGGGATCCTTCTTCTATGTATCAGGTTGGAAAATTTATTAACTATGATGATAATGAGAAAAATGCTATGTTTGATTACTTGTGTATTGATTTCCAGTTTGCTATTCAAAGACAGAAGAAGCTAAAACTAGAGGTAGAATCACTAAAGGAAAAGTTAATTCTGAAGGATGAGGAACTTAAGCATATAACTATCTTAAATGATGAACTAGCTAAGCAAAAGATACTTAATGAGATCTTAGTAAAAGAAACTAGTGAAGCAACCAAAAAGTTTAATGACCTCCAAAAACTAGTAAAGTCTTGGTGTGTATCTGCAGAAAAGACCACTCAGTGTGTTAAGGAGCAGATACCCAAACAAGTTCAAGCTATTATTGGTGGAAATTACTCTAAGGCTACTAACTATGTTGATTCTAGTAAGAACCTTAATATCTTAGACAAAGTTGACATTTTGCCATAGACTTTTCATGGAACTATTAAAGGCAAAAGTGTGTTCACAAATTAGTTTGTTAGAAGCAAGAGTTCCCACTCAAACGAATCAATTATTCCTTCTGTTGAACCATCCTCTAGTAAGATTTCAGAATGTAAAAATACTAATAACACAAAGTCAAAGGATGTGAGTAAAGGAAAGGAATCATTAGTTGATATCTCAGAGACATTCTGTTGTCAATCCTTGAAAATAGATGACTTAATTTTTAGCATTTCACAAACTGAAGAATCATTAGCTAATACTACTCCATCAACTGATAGGTTAGTAGATGATAAATGCTCAGCTGATAACCTATCAGCTGATCATAGCTCATCTTCTAAACAATCAGTTGATCTAGAAGTAATCAACTCTCTTTCAATAGAAGAAACTATGAGTAAAAAGAATGATGTTCACATTGTTCCCATTTCTGTTACTCCAAAGATTGGTCAAAAACTTTCTAAAAACAAATATCAATCTAAGGTTCCTATAAATAAAGACCTAAGAAATTTACAGGATAAGCTTCATAAGCTGAATGGTCAAGTTAGTCAAATCGTGACTGATAAGAAATCTCATAGGCATTCAAACCAAGTTGGTCAATGCTCCAAGACCACAAAATCTCAAAAATGTTATAAATGTGGAAGCAAAGAGCATAAGGCCTTTGAATGTTCTTTAGAAGGGAATTCAAGACAGCGGACTTGTGATGACAACATAGTCATTCCTCTCATACATAAGAAACCTGAGATGAAGTGGAAAGCTAGGTGCATTCCACAGAGATCCACTAAGTAGTGGATTCCTACTTGTGTCACTAACTCTTCTTTCATTCAAATCTGTGTAGGGTGTTGGTTGTTGGTTTCTTTACAGTGGATGTTCAAGAACCATGACAGGTAACAAGGCTTTGCTCAGTAACTACAAGAAATAGAAAGGTCCAAGGGTGAACTTTGGTGACAACAACCATGGGCAAGCAAAAGGCTATGGTGAACTTCATAATGGGAACCTCAAACTGTCAAAAGTTTCATATGTCAAAGGGCTGAAATATAATCTCATAAGCATAAGTCAATTGTGTGGTGGAGATAATGAAGTCCACTTCACATAGACAGGAGGCTCCATCATTAATAAAGAAGTTAATACAGTGTTTAGTGCCAAGAGAACCAAGGATGTGTATACACTTGACATGTCCTCTCGTGACCCTTCAAAGGAAACATGTTTGTACTCCAAGAATAATGAGGATACAAATTGGCTGTGGCACAAGAGGCTTTCCCACCTTAATTTCAAAAATATCAACAAGTTGAGCAAGGGTGAACTAGTGTCAGGACGACCTTCACTGACTTATCTTAAGCCTAAACCTTGCACTGCTTATGAGAAGGGAAAGCAGCATAAGACATCATTTCCATCTAAGCAGGCCTTCTATATTACAAAACCTTTCTATATGTTGCACATGGATCTCTTTGGTCCTGTTGCAACTGCTAGTATTGGTGGAAGTAAGCATGCTCCTGTATTGGTTGATGAATTCTCAAGATACACTAAGGTTTTCTTTCTTAAACCAAAGAGTGAGGCTGCTGAAGAAATTATTTGTTTTATCAAGAAGATGGAAGTGTTGAATGGCAATCTGGTGAGGAGTCTTAGAATTGATCATGGAACTGAATTCAGAAATCAAACTCTGGAATCCTTCTGTGATGAGAAAGGGATATCTCAAAACTTTTCTGCTCCAAGAAGCCCACAACAAAATGGTGTAGTTGAAAGAAGAAATAGAACATTGATTGAAGCTGCCAGAACCATGTTGTGTGAAAGTGGGTTACCATTTAATTTCTGGGCTGAGGCTGTAAGTTGTGCATGTTTCACACAGAACAGGTCCCTTATTATCAAGAGGCACAACAAAACTCCATATGAAGTGCTCAAGGGAACGAACCCAAGCATCAGCTTTTTGCATATCTTTGGTTGTCAATGTTTCATACTCAATCAAAAAAATCAATTGCAGAAGTTTGCTCCTAAAGCTGATGAAGGAGTGTTTGCTGGTTACTCAGTGATTTCTAAAGCATACAGAGTATACAACCTCAGAAACAAAGTCATAGAAGAATCCATCAATGTAAGTTTCAATGAAAATGACTTTGTTGTTTCATGTTCTTCTAATCATGTTTCAGGTGAAGAATTTAATGATCTTATGCAAACTTGAGAAGTTCCTCCTGAGCAAGTAGATCCCTCTCCACCAGCTGCTCATGATATAGATGAACCTGTTCCTATCTAAATCTTTAACCATGTACAACCATCCTCATCCAATCCTATACCTCTACTGAATCATGTGGAAAATTACTCAACATCATTGGATTCCAATTCCATATCACTAATTCCCTCTTCAGTAGAGATACCCACAGATTGCAATAATGAAGTTATATCAGCCACTCAAAATGAACTCATTTCTACTGCTGATAGCCACAACATAAATTCTTTTCCCCAAATCCAAATAAATCCCAATTCCCAAGCAATCCAAAACGCCTTCAAAGACCTCAAGCACCATCCTCATAATTTGGTGTTAGGCAAAATAGATGATCCAGTTAGAACAAGATCAAAAGCTTGCAACATTTGCTTGTATTCTGGATTTGTCTCAATGATTGAACCAAAGAATGTTGATGAAGCTCTCAAAGATCCCCACTGGGTGTCTACCATGCAAGAGGAACTGGTAGAATTCAAAAGAAATAATGTATGGAGTTTGGTACCCAAACTAAAGGATAAATCCATCATTGGAACAAAGTGGGTGTACAGAAATAAGCTAGATGAAAATGGGCAAATCATCAGAAACAAAGCAAGGCTAGTGGCATAGGGGTATTGTCAAGAAGAAGGTATTGATTTTGATGAAACCTTTGCCCCTGTTGCAAGATTTGAAGCTATCAGACTATTCCTAGCCTATGCTGCCTTCAAAAACTTCAAAGTGTTCTAAATGGATGTGAAGAGTGCATTTCTGAATGGAGATCTGAAAGAAGAGGTGTATGTAAAACAACCTCCTGGTTTTGAGGAGTCAAGCTTACCTGATCATGTTTACTTTCTAAACAAAGCTTTATATGGTCTTAAGCAAGCTCCAAGAGCCTGGTATGATACCCTCTCTTCTTTTCTCATTAACAAAGGTTTTACAAGAGGATGCATTGATAGCACTTTATTTATTAGGAAGTACAAAGGTGATGTGATACTTGTGCAGATATATGTAGATGATATAATATTTGGGTCTACTAATTTGGAACTATGCAAAAAGTTTTCTAAACTCATGTCTGATAATTATCAGATGAGCATGATGGGTGAGTTAAACTATTTTCTTGGTTTAAAAATTAAACAAGAGGTTGATGGTATTTTCATTCATCAAACTAAGTATGTCAAAGATTTACTTAAGAAGTTTGATTTTGAAAACTGTTCTTCAATGAAAACACCTATGTCTACTTCTATCAAGTTAGGAAAGGACGCTGATGGCAAATCAGTGACCATTACTACTTATAGAGGAATGATTAGGTCACTTTTATACCTCACTACAAGTAGACCAGATATAATGTTTTCAACATGTCTCTGTGCAAGATATCAAGCAGATCCTAAGGAATCACATCTTGCTGCTGTTAAGAGAATATTCAGATATCTCAAAGGAACTCCTAATCTTGGTCTTTGGTACCCCAAAGACTCAGATTTTGAGTTAGTTGGATATTCTGATTTTGATTTTGCAGGATGTACATTAGACAGAAAGAGTACTTCATGTGGTTGTCAACTTCTAGGAGGAAGATTGATTAGTTGGTCTAGTAAGAAACAGAATTCAGTGGCAACATCCACTGCAGAGGCAGAATACATTGCCGCATGAAGCTGATGTGCTCAAATTTTGTGGTTACAAAATCATCTACTTGATTATGATGTGAAGTTTGAAGACACCCCAATTCTATGTGATAATACAAGTGCAATCTCCATCTCAAATAATCCAGTCATGCATTCAAAGACAAAGAATATTGAAATCAGACATCATTTTCTCAGAGATAATTTGCAAAAGAAGAAGGCAACTTTGCACTACATCAACACTGATTTACTACTTGCAGACTTGTTCACAAAGCCATTAGATGAAGCAAAGTTCAATTTCCTAATATCCAAACTAGGTATGCTTAATTTTTAGTTTAGAATAGTGGTAATTTAGTTTGTGTTAATTTATAAGTGTTGAAAATTATAAGATACTTATCTAAACATATCTAAGTCTTACTTAATTCGTGTAAACTGAGTAACTATGCTCAGCTGATACCTAGCAGCTGATCAAATTTACTCAGCTGATCACTTAAAGATAAGAAAGACATGCTCAGCTAAGTAGTTTCATCATCTGATACTCCAAATTTTTACTATCAGCTGATAGTTTTTCATCAGCTTATAACCCTTTTTCATCAGCTAATACCCCTCAGCTGATGCATTTCTATGATCAGCTGATGGTTCTACACTTAGTAAATTTTCACTTTTTACACTCATTTAATGCTTTTTAAACCTAGTTATTTACTCCGTTTGTCAGATTTCATTTAATAGCTAATTAATTTGTTTTCTGTTAGATCTTTTGTCTGTATCTAACGATCTCTGTTAACTAACCTTCATAAATATCCCAATTTCTCTCTTATTCACCTTTACCTGTTCAAACTTTCTAAATTCCCTCTCTCTCTATCTACAAAGAACTACCCTACCTTCTCTCTCGATACTCACTATTCATCATCCCTACCAAATGACCACCTATATTCCAGAGCCGGCTGTTAACCATGGTGAGAATGTTGCACCCAATCAACCAATGAATATAACTCCCAACAACATTTTACTCTGCACCACCATCCCTGCCTCACGAGAAAACCAAGGCTATGAACCAATGGTTCAATTCCTTCAAGCTCATCCCTTGTTTGATAGTCTAACCGCTGACCCACACTACATATACCCTACCATTATCGGTGAGCTATGGTACTCCGCAACCTATAACCTAAACACCAACACCATCCACTACACCCTAGCCCAAGGAAACTACCATCTCCAGATCACCACCGAAACTTTTCGTGAAGACTCTGGTATTCCCCACTTCCCACCTTACACAACTTTTCCCTCCAGAGCAGAAGTTCAAACAGTTCTGGAAACCATCGGCTACAATGAACCTATAGTGCATGGTCAAGTAAAAGTCTCTGCTCTTTCTCATCCGTAGAAATATTTGGCCAACGTGGTCATACGTTGCTTCGGTCCAAAATCTGGTAGCCATCATCTCATCAATCAAACTGAGCTTCTGGTGCTCTATGCCCTAGTCTTTGGGGTAAATATTGACTTTGCTCAAGTCATATTTTCTGACCTTATTGATAAAATTACTCAGAGCACAACCAAGAAATCATCAGGGTCTCAGGTGCCATACATTCGACTATTAAACCTGATAGCTATGAGGGAGATTGGAGAAGATGATTATGTGGGCTTGATTGAACATCTTGAGCATATTCCTGTCCCTGCCATGGGAGAAAAGATATTCCATTTTCTAAAGGCAAACAGAGGTCCTCCAATCATTGCCCAAATGTAAGAGCTAATAGATGCTGCAAATGACAATGCTAATGCTGGTGATGGTGATGAAAATGATGATGATAATGATGGTGATGAAAATGATGATGATAACAATGGTGATGATGCTGATGAAAGCCACACTGGCTCTAAGAATGATGATGATGATGCTGGTAATGGTGATGCTGGTGAATTTACTCCTCTCAGTCCAATGGTGTTAAGTCCTCTAGGTGATGATGGTGATGCTCAAGAACAAGAAATTTCTGAGCAACTTCTGGAGCTCATAGACAGGAGCAGGCACATCATGTCCCAAGGTAAGGACAGCTCTGACTCCACCTCTGAGGATATTCAAATGGTAGTCCCAACCTTTGATAGCCCATCCTTCTCTCCAGTCCATACACCACTCCAACAGCCAAGCTCTAGTGAACCTCCTGTGGTCACTAGTTCTACTACTATTCGTAGCACCATATATACAAGGTCACCAGAAGTTACTCATTATGAGCACAAGTGGATGTATCCTCACAACATTATACATCGGTAAAAATGGGATCTAAGCCGATAGCTGAGACAACCTCCCAAAAGGTTGATCTCATTGAAAGACAGACCTCAACCCAAGGTTATACTGTGTCTCTCCCAACATTGAGTCAGCCTATGCCATTCACATTCTCCCAACAGAATGTGGATCCAATAAGGGATTCCCTGTTATTGAGTGCATCTCACACTCAGTCCACTTATCTTGCACCCCTTATCAATTCTATTCTTACACAAGCACAACATGCTAATGTCAGTGGTACAAACCAACCACTTGCACAGGGCTCCACACTCCTTCCTAATGAATTTTAGCTTATACACCAAGGCTCAAATGAGGGGACACAAACCATACCATAGTTCTTTGAAACTCTCTCCACCTCTTCCACCTGTAAACCATCTACCTCTATCCAAACACCAAACCTTGTCCTTATCCAAACCATAAACCAGAACGTTGATCACCTAACCCAAACCTTCAAAGCCTTCCAAACCCAAACCTCTACTCAACTGTCCAAACTTGCAAAAGACACTGAGTCCCTAAAGACCCCACCCCAACCCTCCCCTGCACCCATTAATCTTACCCCAATCCTAAACAAAATAGACCATATATCCACCCTTCTCCCATCTCAATCACAAATTCCCATCCTTCCTCAATCCACTATCTCTTCCCTCAACCACACCATCTACAATCTACTATCCCAACTCCAAACCCTGCGCCAAATCAACCCAAACATATCTATCCCCATCCCAAAACAACTCCTACTAATGCCTTCCTTCCTCAAAGGCATCCTTGATGATATAGAAGCCCTCACAGAACAAAGCCGCATGAACCATATTTCCTTATGGAAAGCTCTTAGGGATCTCAAGGATGACCTCTCTCTTCAAATCTCTAAGATTACCTCTATCCCATCCTATACCCCTTCTTCCACCCATACACCTACCCCTGCCCCTACTCCATCCCCAAAGCCAGTTGCAGGTGACTCCCCTCCTCCTTTTGATGATGCCAAAAAGGGAGAGAAATTCTCAAGTTCTTCAAGGGAGGATGATCCTGACTCAGAGGAAATAGATGCTGCTTATTCTAAAACTGCCACAAAAATATTGCAGCAGGAAGCACCCAAAGCAACAGCTCCTCTACCTCTTAAAAGAAAAGCACCTTCCGAGGGGGAGCAAAGGTTTCCTAAGCGTCTGAAAAGAATGGATAACAGGCCAAAGCCTAGAAGGAAAGTTGCTGAGGGTTACTCTCCTCCAATTGATATAGAGTCTGATTCTGATGATGAGGATGATACTCCACTATCTGACATCCTCAGAAGAAGAAAACAAAGCCCAAAGCCATATGCTCCTCCAGTCCAATCAACCCCATCAGTCCAAAAGGCTTCAACCTCTGCTCCTAAGGACAAAGGCAAACAAAAAATGACACCTGAGCAAGTTGAAGCAGATAATCAAATGAAAAGGGAGCTTGCTCTTAAAGAACAAGAAGAAAGGGAAAATGCCCAAATGGCTCGAGCATTGGGTGTTTCAGTTGAAGAAATCTTCCAAGCCAAGGAGCTAGCATATCAGCAAGAACAAGAACAAGTTCAAAATCAAGCTGCTGCTCAACACAAATTGGCAAGGGAGAAATCTCAGTCTGAACTGCTTAAAGCTAGATCTCATGCGAATGCTATCAAAACCCTATTCAACCTTGATCTATCTGCTCCCATCAATCTAAGTCAACAAAGGCTTCAAAGCTTCAGAGAAAGGATTAACATTCTCAGAAACGGAACAGAACCAACTCCAATAACAAGAGCCACTGTCCATAAAGGTGATGGTGAAGCCTACCTCAAAGCTATAAGGCAAAACAACTTCAACAGCTGTGAAGTTGTATCCTATGAGAGGTGTCACATTTATGGGTTCACAGAGTTAGTTGAGATCTTGTACCTTCTTTTCAAATCCAAATCTAAGCTCAAAGTTCAATTCATTCAGAAGATTCAGAATTGGATAGCTCTAGCTGTGTCACAAAGAGCCTTCACTCCAGATGACTATTATAGACATGTGCACACAGTTGATAATCTTCATAAGAAAGGCTCCAAGCCCTTTAAACCATTTGAGCTAAGAGAGGTACTACCCCAGCATGAATTCTTATCTGACTTTGAGGGTCTCAACACATCACATCCATTAAACATCACCCTTGTGCTATACAAGTTTATAGTTATGCCTATTGAAGGTATATTCTTTCTGGACAGAGCTGGCACATGTAGGTTCTTTAGACAGTCTAAAATCATCAAAGCTAGCAAGAAGTTTCTATTTAGGCTAAGAATATCTACAAGAGGCAGAACTGGAAATGAAGATTTTGAAGCCCTTGTACAAGCCCAATGTGAAGTCTTAACTGAAGCAGATCCCCATGTCAAAGATTTTGAAGTTAAAGAAGAACCATGGTGGGATGATTGAAGACTGATTCTAACTCTGAAGTTTTGTTGATATCTAGTTGATTGTATATTATAGACTAGTTAGTTAGTAGTTAATCTATGTAAACACTTATGTACATTTCTTTATTGTGTTATTTCAAGTGATGTTTATGTATATCTAAAAAAATCAAAAACATATAAAAATGGAAAAATGAAAAGATACCACAAAAATAGGACAAAATGGTACAACACAGAAAAAAATTCCACAAAAACAGTACAAAATGGAACACTAGAAAAGAAACCAAAAACAAAACCAAGGTTCAAAATAAAAAGAGCTAGCAAAAATAGATAGCTAGGTAGCCTAATGTACTTAAAAGTTGAAATCTTTTGTAATTCGAAGTCAAACTGATTCTTCAAAAAGAAAAAGGTTTTGTCATCATAAAATAGGGGGAGATTGTTGGGGATATAATCACTTCACCCTAATAATCAACTCTGCCTATCCTAAAACATAGAATTTGATGATAACCAAACCCTACATTCAGTATGACTTAGAAAGAATTCAAGCATGTGTTGTTTGAATCAGTTTATGTAAAAATATGCTAAGTATGGAACCATCAGCTAAGGAAAATAAACCATCAGCTGAGCATCAGATCCTACTCAATGTATCAGCCAAGAGATATCAGCCAAGGAGCATTAGATGAAG
This sequence comes from Dittrichia graveolens, assembly GCA_038502395.1. Classification (NCBI taxonomy): domain Eukaryota; kingdom Viridiplantae; phylum Streptophyta; class Magnoliopsida; order Asterales; family Asteraceae; genus Dittrichia; species Dittrichia graveolens. The sequence goes on from JARJIL010000009.1 coordinate 32,553,669, forward strand.
AAAACAAGTGTAGAAGACCATTAGCTGAGTAAAACAAACCATCAGCTGAGTGAAGAAGGTTGATCAGCTAAGGAAAATACTTCATTAGCTGAGTGAACAAATTGATCAGCTGAGTGAACAAATTGATCAGCTGAGTGAACAACTTGATCAGCTGAGTGCCTACTTCATCAGCTGAGTGAACAAATAGATCAGCTGAGGCCCAGAGCATCAGCTAAGTAAGTCTTCCTTTACACAACTCATCTCCCTTCTTAAACTGATGTATTTGATTGATCAGCTGAGCATTCTTGATCAACTGATCAAACAAATACATGAGCTTATGCTCTCCTAAAGCTTACTATTGATCAACTGAGCATCTATATAATCAGCTAAGCAATATGTATCAACTGAGTCCTAGCAAAAAGTTATCAACTGATATGTTTTGTCAACTGAGTAGTGAATATCAGAGTTCCTAGTACAATCTGTTAGCTGAGTCGTGAAAAATGTCAAATCTACTCTATCTTTTCAGATTGTAAGTCATATGTAAAAGGCAGAACATGTGTTGTTTTATTATGCCTTAGATCTTTGTTTGTAAAAGTAAAAATGCACTTTTTGGATCAAGTACGAGACAAAAAGGTTTGATCTTATCCTCTGGAAAAGGATAATGATACCTCAAACAGACGAAGATCTTGAAGATTTGTTCAAACAACTAAGTATGGTTGGCAATCCCATACTTGGTAAAGTCAAATCAAACAGAAGCATGGTGTTGATTAAAGTACAAACATGGAAAGGGAAAGAAACTTCTACACGGCAGTAGATGTGGGTTTTAATATTTTATATTATGAATGGGTTGCACTTTTGCAGAAAAGTACAATTACTTTTATCAAACATTTGATTAAAGTAAATTTACTTTTCACCCACTACCTTTACAATTAAAATATTATATTTCCACATCTTCTTTGTCTCTTACCTTCATGCAACCGGATTCACCAAGACTTCTATATATACTCATGCATGGTGGATATGCAAAATACACAATACAACACAGTGATGTCTCTACTCCACAGAAAGAAAATCTCATCAATTGAGAAATTCGTAGAGTTTAAGCATTGTGTAGAATCAAACTTGTTCATGTGTTGAACACTCTATATACATTAGTTGTTTTAGAGTTAGCTTGTCTATGTGTTAGACAAATAGATTGCCACCTTTTATTGTACTTAGAATTTCCGCTTCTAGTACATGTAATTCTTGATTCAATATCAATAAGAATTATATAAAAGTATATCAATGTGTCTTTAAATTTTAAAAGCTAAAGTTTGTATTCAACCCCCCCCTTCTACAAACATTTGTTGTTGTGTACTCAATCTGGGACTAACAATTATATGCAAGTAGATATTAAACAACTCCCGCTCCTACTCTCAGCTCCAAAATGTTCAAGGATGACATCTTCCCGGGGCATCCAACAATGAGTGCTCAAATGCGAGCCTTTGCGTAGCTTCCGACTCCTGAGTCAAGTTAAGGTGAGGAGGAGGAAGAAGCTAAGGAAGAAGAAGATGATGAGTTGATTCTAAGGCTGAGTCCTCTTAATTCAGTTCAGACCTCGTGGATAAATAATTTCCTCCACCACTTCTAGCTCTGAGCAAAGGACTCTGTTTCCTAGCTCTGAGTCACCACTTGTAACACCCGAAAATTTTATTATTAAGTTAACGAGAGAAATGTACAAAGTGGTGTATGAGTTACTAATGGATATATGATATAGTATGTGGTTATAAACTAGAGGGGCTAAAACCCTCAAAACGGAACAGGGAAAGCTTGAGGGACTAATTGTGCAATTAGTCCATAGTTTTAATATAAATGACCAACTTTGACTTTAAGATAGTCAAAGTCTTCATAACTCACTTGCAATTTCATTTAAGCTCTGGAGTAGAAGTTTTAATTGGAATTTTGGAGCTAGAACAAGAGGATACAACATATATTATTTGATCACAAGTGGAGGTAAGGGTTCTTGATTATATACTTTGAAGTTTTAATTGGTTTTAGTTGATTCTATGGTGAATCACAGATTTCAGCATGTTATCGTTGTTATTTATGGATTAGAAGTTGTTTGGGATGTAGGAAAACATCCCAGAAGCGTTTTTATGTATTAAAGTTGGGTTTTTGGGGTGTTTTGGCCGGAGACAGCAAGTAAGTCAGCCAAACTGCTGCTACCAATTGAAGGGCACGGGTGTGACCTTCAAGATCTAACCGTGCCCTTGGCCGTACCAAAGGAGGTACGGGCGTGACCATTAGGGTACGGGCGTGCCCTATTCTAGAAAGGCCCAGAGGGTGCGTAGAGACCAGGGGGTAGTCTGGGTGTAAGTCACGGGAGTACCTTGTGTAAGGCACGAGCGTGCCTGGCGAGGCACGGGCGTGCCTAGTGTTTTGTTCAGTTGTTCAGTTCAGCAGATGCATGTGTTGATGTATATTCAGTATTATTTCATGTAGAGATTTATCAGAGGCGCGTTCGCTAGATTATTATTAAGTGTGGACTGTTATAGCATCACACACTATAAGGTGAGTCTTCTAGACTATTATTCATATTTACGGCATGTATGTTATTATATCAGGTTATTGATATGTTAAGTCACTCAGATATGGGTGCTATGTTCAGTAAGGTTCAGTAGTGTTACAGTTATTGTTACAGTATATATATAATATGTGTGTTAAGCTTACTGCTATGTACAGTAAGGCTCAGTAATAATAAGCATGCTGCTTTGTGCAGTACTGGCTCAGAATTAGCACAGTACTGGGGCTCAGTTAATTAATCAGATATCAGAAATCATACTGCCTTGTGTAGTAGTGGCTCAGTTAATTAATCATGTGAATCAATAAGCATACTGTCTTGGGCAGTAGTGGCTCAGTTAATTACTCAGAGATTTATTATCAGTTATTGTTAGTGTTTATCATATGATTATATTCATGTGTTTATATGATTGGCAGTCTAGTTTACTCACTAAGCTCTCGCAGCTTATCAGATATTATTTTCTAAAATGTTTTGCATGTTTTATCAAAGATAAGGGCAAAGCTTCAGTTTGACAGTTGTTAAGTATTTAAGAAAAACAGTGTTTTGAAACTTAACGCCCAGTTATTTAGTGAGAAAGCCTATTTTGATGTAAATATGTAACTTTCAGGCTTTTGTATGAACCCGAGGGTTCAAAACAGTTTTTGTAGCTTCCGCTTATTTGTAAAATAACTCTTTTATTTCTAAAGGAACTTGAGATATGGTTTTATTTATGTTTTAAAAATTGAGGCGTTACAACTTGGTATCAGAGCCAAGGTTTGAGGGATCTGGAGGTGTGTTATGCATCGTCTGGACTTAAACCATGGTTTTGCGGATTTGGTCAAACTGGAGGCTTGCAGCTTGGTGAGTATACTAGTAATTATATTGATATGTGTTATGTGAGCATTATGTGTCAGTGCATGATGTGTTCAGGACAGATATGATATGTATGCTTACAACTGTTAAGAGTTGGTTTTACATGTGCAGTTAGTATGAGATTAATTGTGACATGAATATGTGATATACTTTATTAGAGATACATGGCCTAAGCCTGTGAATTGGGACTTTTTGTGGTAAAGTTAAGATCGAACGTGTGTAATGTGTTTATAATAATATAAGAGCTCATATTATTACAGACATATGATACGTGTTGGAACTTAATGAAATCATGAGGAATCTTGTGAATCGGGTGAGGGGTACTTGTAGAAGTAGTACACTAGAGAGTATAGATGTATAGAATGCCTTAGTATATGCAAAAATACTTTGGATCAGATGATAGGTGTACTGATATGTTGGATGTATTAGTAACTGTTTGTTATAGAGGATGGTGTGATAGAGCTACATTTTTCTTAATGCTTTATCTCTACTACCAATATGGTTAATACAAGAGGTTCAAGAGCAGTTAATAATGTTAAGGGTGGTCCCAGTCGTAGACCCAAGGGGTAGAGACCAGTGTGACAGATGAGCATGTTCTTTTAAGAACACAGTATAATGGGGAGGGAGGACCCCAGAGATAAATCAGGAAGTACCAGAAGCTGCAATTAGAGAAATTGTAGCGAGGGAAATTAGTAAAGCGTTGGAACGAAGTATTCCATATATCATAAAACAGGTTGTAGATCAGATAAATGATTAGAATAAGGAAGTGATTGGGCAGGAAGTCGCAGCTAGGTTAATTGCTGCGGGTGTTGGGGTTAATCTTCAACCTCAAGTTATTATACGTGAAGCACCGAAAAGTTATATGTTCAGAGACTTTGCAGCTTGTCAGCCACCACTGTTTCATGGGGCAACTGATCCAGTCGTCAGTCACAGATGGATCTCCGAAATTGAAGGTGCGTTTCACACCTATTCGTGTGCACCTGAGAATAAGGTGAGATATGCAACCTATCAACTGAGAAGTGCAGCTAAGGATTGGTGGGATATGGAGGTAAAACAAAGAGGTTATGTTCAGATTGAGGTTATGACATGGGAAAAGTTCAAAGAAATTGTTTTCAAACAATTTGTACCACAGGCAGAAGTTGATAAGATTGTGGATGAATTCCACAAATTGAAACAGACAAAGGAGACTGTACCAGAGATTAATGCGAAGTTTATGGAGAAGGCTCGTTTTTGCCCAGACTATGTGGCAAATGAAAAGATGAAGATGTATAGGTACATGATGGTGCTCAGCCTAGCATTCGAGAGTTTATTGATGCTAGTAAGCATCGAACAGTGAAATCCATGATGGATGCTGCAAGGGCTAGAGAGTTAGAATTGGTCAGACAGGAAACAGAAAGAAAGTTAGTTGAGAAGGCGACGCCAGTGTATAAGAAACCGAGAGTTGAAACTCAAGAAAAGATGGTGATGCATAAGACATATCCAGTTTGTTCGTTAAACGTCATTTGGGAGAATGCAGGGTTGGTTCTTTGGCATGCTATAAATGTGGGAAACCTGATCACTGGAGTAGAGATTGCAAGAATCCGATCAAAGTGTGTTATAATTGTTATCAGTCAGGTCATCAAAGGTCTGAATGTCCCAATCCAACCGCAATAACGGCGCTTACAGATTTCAAGTCTATTTCAATTTTACCGTCCACAAATATTCTGAGATGAAGAGGGAGAAGGAGTATAAACAAAGCCAGGTGTAGTTCCAGGTATATATCTTCTCAACAGTTTGTATGCTCGTATGTTATTTGATTCAGCTACAAGTAAATTGTTAGTATTTAGTTATTCTGTAAAGATTTCAGTCAAGTGTGTTAGAACTAGATACAGTTAGATTCCTTGTTAAAACTATAGCCATGATTATGAGGGAATTCCAAATAGTAATTGGAATAGACTTGGTTGATAATAACCAGGTTACAGTATTATGTGAACAGAAAGTGATATGAGTTCATATCCCAAGTGGTGAAGAACTATATATATGTGTTAGTACCAAAAACCAACAAGTTATATGTGTGGTTAGTTTATAGAAATAGGAAGTATCCTCAGTATGGATATACTATTTCTTTATATTGTGTTACGAGTAATAGTTAGAGAAGAAAACAAGTGAGTTTTACAGATGCGAAAGTAGTATACGAATATTTGACGTGTAAACTGAGGAAGTACCCAGGGTTACCATCAGAATGGCAGATTGTGGTCAGTATCGTTATGGGATTGTTAACAGAAATTTTTGTGAAACGAAAGTTATTGTGCTACCTGAATTGATTGAAGAAATGACAGTAGTTTGAGTATGCTTTGTATAGTGGCAGGGATTGTGTTTTAATGCAGAGGGGCAGAATTATTGCTTACACTTTTAGACAGTTAAAATAGGATGAGGATGAATACACCGACTTGCACTTGATAGTAGTATATATGATACGTGATGGTTATACCCCGATAGTGGGTGGATATGTGGATGTAAGACTATTGTTGGTGTGCCTCAATAGCATTCATAGGTGATGTAAGACTATCGTCAGTGCGCTGAGATAGCATTTAGAGATGAGTAGATGTAAGACTACCGTTTGTACGCTACAGTAGCATTCAGTGTGATATGATGGGATTATGTGTTTTTATGTGTGAAGTGTTGTTTACACTAAGATATAACAGTTGGAAATAATTGTTGAATGAGAAAGACTTGTAAAGGTGACAGAAACAGTGGTCAGAATCAGTGGAGGATTATGAATAGAATATTATGTTATTCAGAGTAAGGCTAATGGTATAGCCGATAGTTTGAACAGGAAATCAGAAATAGTACTTATATGAAATAATTATCTAAATGTCAGTAATGACACTCTTATTCAGAGGTGATAAGAACAGTTCAGTGACAAGTGATCAAAGGTGGAAAGTATTACAACGAAGGGATAAAAGGGGACAAGTAGTCAATCAGTTTAAAAACAATCATCATATGTTAATTAGATATGGTCGTATATGAGTATCAGGTTATGGGGGTGCGTGTAAGACACACCTATATGAAATTCATAAGTTTATAGTGGTGATGTAGCTAGAAGTTACTAAAGGTATAAATACCTAAGAGTGAATTATTGATAGCTGGAGGTGAAATGAGATATAGTCAGACAAGTGGGAAATATCATTAAAGATATATAACTTGTTTCCTTTAGAGAAAACTTATTATTCAGAGCAGTTAACAGAGGTGTGTGTGAAAGAAATTGTATCTTGTGGTAGTACATCAGTTTCTACTAAATCAGACAGGGATGCTAGTTGTGTTTTCAGAATATGGAACAGATTTCATATTGAGTTGAGGGATAAGTCTTATGTCATTACAGTCAGAATGAAAGAAATATACAGTTGATGGAAAATATATGTTATGACTGTGTTATCGATTCAGAAGGAAAGCCGGGAGTATAAATTTGTTTGATAGAAATTCGTGTTATAACAGATACCAGTATAGCACCAGGATGCTAATGTATGATATTAATATTGAACTTCAGTGTATTGGGTGATGTGAGTCAGACAGAGTGGGGTAGTACCGTAATGATTCAGAAGGTATGTAATAGATTGTAAGATGTTCCGGATAGACAGAGGGGTTATACAGATAAACAGAGATCATCACATCGGTTTCAGTGAAGAAGTATGTCTTATTGACAGTGGTACTGTGGAAGAGATGATCAGATTAAGAAAAGAGAGAAAACTAAGCCCGGAATTCAATCAGTTATTCAGAATTATTGTACATGTGGGGAAAAGCAGTTTATAGATCAGATTTGTCAGCAGAGTTGTTATAAATTTAGAACACCTATCGTGTGTTATATTTCAATAGATGTTAGCAGTTGAATCTAATAAACATAGTAGAAGGGTCAAGGAACCGGTAAAGGTATAGAACAGAGGTCAGAATATGCATGAGGGCCTGTACAGGAAATGATGGTATTTATCCAGAACTTTACGGCAGTTGATTTCGAGGACGAAATCATTTCAAGTGGGGAAGAGTTGTAACACCCGGAAATTTTATTATTAAGTTAACGAGAGAAATGTACAAAGTGGTATATGAGTTACTAATGGATATATGAGATAGTATGTGGTTATAAACTACAGGTGCTAAAACCGTCAAAACGGAACTTGGAAAGCTTGAGGGACTAATTGTGCAATTAGTCCATAGTTTTTATATAAATGACCAACTTTGACTTTAAGATAGTCAAAGTCTTCATAACTCACTTGCAATTTCATTTAAGCTCTGGAACAGAAGTTTTAATTGAAATTTTGGAGCTAGAACAAGAGGATACAACAGATATTATTTGATCACAAGTGGAGGTAAGGGTTCTTGATTATATACTTTGAAGTTTTAATGGGTTTTAGTTGATTCTACGGTGAATCACAGATTTCAGCATGTTATCTTTGTTATTTATGGATTAGAAATTGTTTGGGATGTAGGAAAACATCGTAGAAGCGTTTTTATGTATTAAAGTTGGGTTTTTGGGGTGTTTTGGCCGGAGACAGCAAGTAAGTCGGCCAAACTGCTGCTACCAGTTGAAGGGCACGGGCGTGACCTTGAAGATCCAACCGTGCCCTTGGCCGTACCTAAGGAGGTATGGGCATGACCTTTAGGGTACGGGCGTGCCTTGTTCTAGAAAGGCCCAGAGGGTGCCTTGAGACCACGGGGTGGTCTGGGTGTAAGGCACGGGAGTACCTTGTTTAAGGCACGGGCGTGCCTAGTGTTTTGTTCAGTTGTTCAGTTCAGCAGACGCATGTGTTGATGTATATTCAGTATTATTTCATGTACAGATTTATTATAGGCGCGTTCGATAGATTATTATTGATTGTGGATTGTTATAGCATCACAGACTATAAGGTGAGTCTTCTAGACTATTATTCATATTTACGGCATGTATGTTATTATATCAGGTTATTGATATGTTAGGTCACTCAGATATGGGTGCTATGTTCAGTAAGGTTCAGTAGTGTTACAGTTATTGTTATAGTATTTATATAATATGTGTGTTAAGCTTACTGCTATGTACAGTAAGGCTCAGTAATAATAAGCATGATGCTTTGTACAGTAGTGGCTCAGAATTAGCACAGTACTGGAGCTCAGTTAATTAATCAGATATCAGAAAGCATACTGCCTTGTGCAGTAGTGGCTCGGTTAATTAATCATGTGAATCAATAAGCATACTGCCTTGGGCAGTAGTGGCTTAGTTAATTACTCAGAGATTTATTATCAGTTATTGTTAGTGTTTATCATATGATTATATTCATGTGTTTATATGATTGGCAGTCTAGTTTACTCACTAAGCTATCGAAGCTTATCAAATATTATTTTCTAAAATGTTTTGCAGGTTTTATCAAAGACAAGGGCAAAGCTTCAGTTTGACGGTTGTTAAGTATTTAAGTAAGATAGTGTTTTGAAACTTAACGCTCGGTTGTTTAGTGAGAAAGCATCTTTTGATGTAAATATGTAACTTTCAGGCTTTTGTATGAACCCGAGGGTTCAAAACAGTTTTTGTAGCTTCCGCTTATTCGTAAAATAACTCTTTTATTTCTAAAGTAACTTGAGATATGGTTTTATTTATGTTTTAAAAATTGGTTCGTTACACCACTGCTAGGTGTAGCAGGTATGACTTCTCATCCCTTATCTCCTTATCTCTCTTCTACTTCTCCAGCTCCTAAACAGGGAGATAAGACTGAGTGAAGCCTATCTCAGTCTAACCCCTCTCCCCCACCACAAATATCTCCATCTATTCTCCAATCTAAAACCAACCTTGGTCAGCCTACCGCTACCAAGGATATTTCCCACACCTATACACGTAAAACTGCCAAGGATGGTCCTTCCCCTCAAAAGGACCTTGGAGCTGATGTCACACTGACACCTCCACCGGCAGAAGTTGAGGGGGAGACACCTTCTCTTAAGGTGCCGACCTCTAGGCTCACATCACACTGTCAGCCTATACCGGGTATAGTGTCTACTCAACCCATACGTACTCGAGCCATGGGAGAACCTATTTTTGTGCCTTCACAGACACATGAAGGTTACATTGAAGATATGACCACTCCCGAGGGTCAACTACCCCCTCCTCAACACTAAGTCCAGCCCACACTCAAACGAAATTACACGAACTTGTTCCTTCTTCTTCATTTCCTTTCTCACACACACTTGCACAACCTGTCAATGATCCTCCTAGACATCAGGAAGGATTACAGGGTCCACATTCTGGCTCCCTTGATTCCAGAGGTCAGTACCAACCTTTGGATATGAGGCCTATAATCTCACCCTAGGAGGAATACTCAAGAGCTTCTCCTACAGTGGAAATTCATTCTTTCACTGGTCAAGAGGGCTTTGAGCTTAAAAAGAGAATGGATGAGCCTAAAGTTACTGAAGCCACTGATACCCAAGCCATAATACAATATCTAAACACCCAATTCGAGCTTCTCCACAAGAAAATGAAGAAAGATAAAGCCAAACTGATGGACAAGCTAACTGATCTTACAAAATCCGTGGCACACTTTGAAAGTTTAGTGCTTAAGTTTAGACCCTCCCCTATTGATGACGACAAAAAGGGGGAGTAAGAATCAAAGAAAAAGGAGGATGTAGTTGAGGGGGAGCATACAAAGGAAGTAAACATTGAAGAAGAAACTCATGATCAGTTCATGAGTACAGTAGATCAGCTCACACAACAACAGCCACAAGCTCCAGCAGTCCAAACAATTACAGCCTCACTAGTTCAAGTTGAAACTTCTCAAGCTGAGTCTGCTGAAATCCCTCAAGCTAAATTGATAAAGAAAATTGAAGCTGAGTCTGTTGCGGTTTCACAAGCTGAGAAAGGGAACGGCAAGATTATAGTGACTGGGAAAAGAAAGAAAATAATGTGCATGAAGTCTCTAGCTAAGAGAAGGAAAGTCATCATTGTTGAACTTGAGTTAGAGCAACAAGCTCAGTCCCAAATTGTTGAATATGACTCTGACTCAAGTGATGAAGCTGACGTAGCACAGAAGGCCAGTAACATGCTAGCTGAACAAATGTTACAAGAAATGGCCAAGGAACTGGGCATGTCAGTAGAGGAATTGAAAGAACAACAAAGACAAGCTGAGTTACAAAGAGAACAGGCTAAAGCTAAGGCTACCAGAGCTGAAGCTGAAGCTAACTATCATGGACCCAGAGCTGCCCCAATTCCCTACTCAAATGTTGATCTAAGGCATTGTTATAAAAGAACACACTTTGATCACAAGATTGATTCTATTACACTGAGCAGAAAAGGAGAATTGGTGATAATCAACTTTGTACAAGACAACAAGCATGAAATTGGTTTAGATATGAGATGTATGTACAAGTTGGGTTTTTCAGAATTGAAGATTGTAGCCACAACTATCAAAAGGATGAGAAAGAGTCAGATCAGTCAAGAGATAGTTGATGTGCTCAAGACACTCTTCGTAAGAATCGATCAATTAGGGGAAATTCCTGCTGATGAGATTGATACCTTCTTAAACAGAAATAAAGCTGCAAGAATGAGAGTAGCAAATCAACGAGCTAAGAGAGACCTCAATTTACAAGTTCCAGAGGGAGTTGAATTCGAATAAAATACTTATATAATCAGCCTTTTGAGGATTCTTGTATTTTGATGTAGAAGGTAATAAGTGTTTCTTGAAGATAGCAGATCTTCACTTGGCAAATCTGGAACTGATTTTGTATTTGAGAATTCTGTATGATGACTCAATTCAGAACTCAGTATTCAGATATCAACTAAACATAGAAATCAGATCAAGAAAACTGAGATGAGAGAGCTGCCAGAGGGTGAAGAAATTTTGAATAATGCCATCAAAGAAGCAGTTATCTGGGAACTTAAATGGTCGGATATGTGGTTGGAAGCTGGAGATCCGCAAGATTAAATTAGTTTTTGTAAGCACTAAGTGTGCATAAGCTGATCATAATGATCAAGAAAGAATGTAAATGATTTGTTCATAATAGAAAATTCAAGTTTGATATGTTCAACTACTTATTATTTGATATGTTCAATATTATGTTTGATGTGTTCAAATAAACAACTTTGTAAGTTCAAGCTGAGAATTAATATGTTCAATTATTAACTGATAAGTTTAGTAATATAAGTTTTGTAAGTTCATATCTTAAATTAAGTTCAGTATCTAAGTAGTTGTCTGTTCAAATACTTAGAATACAAGCCTTAGAATATATTTGTAAACAAAAATCTTGTAAGTTCAAGAAATGATGAATAAGTACATATCAGTTCAATACTTATTGCAAGAACCGACTTTGGTCAGTCTAGAGTTGTTCAACATAATTCTTCTAACCTATGATTATTTTGATTCAATGTTTTGTCATCATCAAATAGAGGGAGATTGTTAGTCCCATGTTTAGAATAGTTAGATTTGATTAGACAAACCATAAGCTATGTATAGATGATAGGTTAAGTAGTAAGAATTATGTAAGTCTGTTGTAGACTGTCTAGTCAGGTTAGGCTGAGTAGTTAGTGTACAAACAGTATAGAGTTTTCTATGTAAGTACTAGATAGCTAAGTCACTTCTAAGATGAGATAGGTTTCAAGAGTGAAGACTTGAAGATTTGAAGATTCAAGAACTCCGCTTAGCGCCAGAAGTCAGTTTAGGAATTTAAGTAAGTTTTAAACTCTATTATAAACTGTCGATATCTACGACATTTAAATTAGGATATCTAAACCTGATTTAAACTATCTATTAGTTGGATAGAGATCTCAAACGAAATTAATTAGATATGTTCTAATTAAGGAGTTTGTTACGGTTTTAAAGAAAAGATAAGTTCTATCTTTAAATCACGATTTGTTCGTAGATAAATCAAGTATAAGTATAAACCTTCTTATTGGTTTTGAAAAAAGAAAGAGTTTCGCATACGTTGCAAAAAGTACGTTCATCATACTTGATACGCGTGTGTTGCGATAACTTTGTGATTTCAAAGTTCAAGAGAGTCTTCCAAAGAGTTCTTGCTAATCAGTTTTAACAATAAGTCCGATCATCAATTAGTTTGTGATTCAAGAGTGTTTAGAGGAATTTGAGTTTATAATCAGTGTAACATTGAATCATTCTGTTGATTTGATTAATGAGTGATATTGTAATTTCTTGATTGATTATCGAATATATTGTTATTGAATTGTTTGATTATTGATTAAGTGTATTCAACCCCCCTTCTACACTGTATCGGTTGCTTGTTTACCCTCTTTGGGATCAACACATACTCCCCCTCCCTCACTATGTGTTTCACCTTCATCCCCTTCACCACCCCTCTTACTGCTTTTACCACTCTACACTTCCCGCTCAGCTTCTCCCGTAGAAGTTTGAGGCCTATCGACTAATTTCTCACGAGGTGCTACTGACCAAGGGGTAGGGACAACCGTCTCTGGTTGACCCATTGGGCCTAGTCCTACACTCTCCCTATATAACCTCATAACATCAGTTTGTGCGCAAAGGTCCAGTGGGGATACAGGAAAAGGTTGTGGTTGCACCGGATGATCACCAATCAAAGCTTTAACGTACATGAATTGCTTAGGCGTGATTGCAGAGTGATGTGGCCTCCTGGGAATCTCATCATTTCTGTCCATTGCAAATTGGACCATCATGGAAAGGAATCTTTGATAAGGAAAAAATCTCCCTTTGTTTCGTTTGAGATCCGAGAGATTTCCCTCAACTGACTGCATTAGATCAAGAAAAATTAACGTAGCATAGTCAACGTGCAAGTGATTTGCAGCATCATACAACAGTTTGATTTATTTTGAGTTTGGGTACTCATATCCAGTGTGTTTGGGATTAGGCACCGCTGAAGGATAGTGAAAATGTATAGTATAGTGGGTGGAGGTTAGCTTTTTTGAAATGGGATCTCAGTTGAAGATCCCCAACATATCCCATAGCACGAATGCCCTGAAGTGTTGCAGTTTCATCAGACATCTCCTGAAAATCCAGGAGTGGAGGCCTGCTTCTGGCGGTAGGAAGCCGAAGGATTTCCCTCAGTCGGCTAGCAGTTATGTTTTGGGTAAAGTGGTTGACATCACCACGAATAGAGACATGAATAGAGTCGGGATTTGTATGAGTGTGAGTGGTGTGCCAGAACTGCTGAACATATAGTTCAGTGACATGAGTCCCAGAGGTAGATGGGTTGTATGTAAGGGCATGGTTGAGTGGATGAATGCGGAGAATTTCTATTATGATTGGGAAATTCGGGTTACGGAAGTTATCGAGATTTAAAAAGTGGTTATTGTCATGAGTGAAAACAGAGAGGAATTGATTGGTGGAGAGGAGTTGGTCATCTGGTTTATGAGATTGGCTAGTTGTCGAAGAACGAAATGAGATAGTGTCACCTTCCATTGCTATGTAACCTGTAAGAACATACAATAGGTTAGACATATGTGCTGTAGAATGATAACCATTGAAATGCATTGACTTGTGGAGTCAAGCATTTAGGTATGAACCAATTTCACCCATGTTGAATTTTAAGATTGACTTTTAGTCAAACTTAGGAAAATTTGACAACTCCTTGTTGAAAAATGTATAACACCCAGAGTCCTTTATAGACAAAGTAGTACTTTTGGTGAGCAAAAATGTGATTTGACACATGTTTTACAATGAATACATGTATCTAAATACTTTTGTATCAGTGAAAATTTTCCCATTTGATCCATAACATGAAGATCTAGGACAAAAATGAAATCAAGCCCAATCTTCAACCACTCGAAGAACACTTTTCAAATATTTTGAGTTTTTTATTGATAAAAACATTGACCTAGTGTGCTTATTCCCCATCGCGAACCACATTGACATTAACATCATCATTTGATTGTCGAACAAAGTAGTTGAAGTTCAAAAAGATGATTTCCGAGTTGTACAGTACAAGTTCATATTTGAGTAGTTGAACGTGATTTAAACATGATTTGTTACTTATACGATGTATACCTTGAATAAGTAAGCAACTTTAATACAAAGAAAGAGAATTTTGGCAGCAAGTTTGCACAAAGATTTGAATATGAGTAACCGGTGGTTTCAAAATTTCAAATTGTTTAGAACGCGTGAAGAACAAGAAAGACTCGAAGACCCTATTTATAGGAAAGCAAGGCAATAATAATAATTTGAAATTTTACACGCTCGAAGTCCAAAGGATTCGAGAGGGAAAAACGCGCTCAAAGTGGTCATGAAGACCACTGTTGACTTCGAAGTCCAAGAGGCTTCGAGTTTGAAGTGTGAAGGCTTCGAACTCGAAGTGAGTTGGTTTTGGTTCCGTTCAAAGGACTATTCATGCGCGCTTGAAGTGTATTGGAAATACACTGTTTATAGTCCGAAGTCTTCTTGCTTTGAATTGAGGCAAAGAAACGCCCTCGAAGTGAACTAAGGATTGATGACTTCGAATTGAATCCTATGAACGATCTTGAAGTTAACTAAGGATTGATGATTTTGTATTCGAAGTCCACTGACTTCGAATTAAATCTTATGAATGCGCTCGAAGGGAACCTCACTTGGTATGCTTTGCGAAGTTGAGTAGCGCTCGAAGTCTTGATTTTCCTTTTGAATGTAAAATGTTTATTACGATTTCGAGGTCTTGATGGAATGTTCGAAGTCTAGTAGACTTAAATGTTCACTTTGAATTCGAAGACCAAAAGTTCGAATTCGAACTGAATATGACACTTAGGATTGAAATCTTTTTGTTCTTTTTCTTTTTATAACCCAAAAATTAAATATTTTTGTATTTTTCAATTTAAAAGAAATGATAACACATATTTTTGATATTTTCTACAATTTTGTAAATGCTTTTGGTATTTTCTCTGTTTTGTGAATGTTTTTGATATTTTCTCTGATATTTGAAATGTTTTAGGTATTTACTCCCTCTACAAGCATGCGTAACTTGCACGGATGATTGACACTCCCCCTCAGATTGTGCTTTCTTTGTTCTGTAACATGAACAAACAAAGTGAAATATCCACTCAAAACAAATTACTGATAGTTATACTTTATAATTCAACATGCCCAATTTGGATACTAACTCACTAAAACGAGATTCGTCTAATGGTTTAGTAAACAGATCAGCTAGTTGATCATCAGTCTTAACATATTGAAGTTCTATCAGACCTTTTTCCACATTATCGTTAATAAAATGATACCGGATATCAATGTGTTTGGTCTTTGAGTGGTGGACTGGATGGCATGAGATAGCTATGGTAGACTATGATTCACATAGGAGTGGGATCTCGTCATAGTGAAGGCCAAAGTCAAAGAGTTGAGTCCTAACCCATAAACTCTGAGAGAAGCACATTGTAGCAGCAATATATCCAGCTTCAGTAGTTGAAGTAGAGACACAATTTTGTTTCTTAGAAGCCCAACACACTAGTCTATCCCCCAAAAAGTGTGCATTGCCAGATGTGCTCTTTCTGTCAAGCATGCAACCAGTATAATCTGCATCTGAATAGGCATATAACTATAGACTTGAATCCCTTAGATAACATAGACCTAGATCAGGACTACCCTTGAGATACTTGAATATCCTCTTTACTGCCAGCATATGTGATTCTTTTGGATTAGCATCAAATCTAGAACATAAGCATGTAAAGAACATTATATTTGGCCTACTAGCTGTCAAATACAGTAATGAGCCTATCATACCCCGATATGTTTTTAAATCAGTTGCTTTTCACTCAAGGTCAGTAGACAGTTTTGTTTTTGAGGACATAGGGGTAGATAAAGATGAACAGCTGAGCATGTCATATTTCTTCAACAAGTGTTTAATGTACTTGGATTGACTTATGAAAATGCCATGACTCCACTGTTTCACTTGTAATCCGAGAAAGAAGTTCATCTCTCCCATCATACTCATTTGAAATCGATTTTGCATAGTTTGTGAAAATTCATCACTGTACTTGTGGCTTGTAGAACCAAAGATGATGTCATCGAGATAAATTTGAACTAAGATTAGATCCTTTCCTTTGGCTTTTGTGAATAAAGTTGTGTCGGTTTTTCCTTTGCTGTATCCCTCACCCAGCAAATATTCAGACAGGACATCATACCAAGCTCTTGAGGCTTGTTTTAGTCCATATAACGCTTTGTCTAGAATATAGACATGCTGTGGGAATTTGGGATTGACGAATCCTTCTAGCTGAGTCACATAAACCTCCTCCTTGAGGATACCTTTTAAGAATGCTGTCTTGACGTCCATTTGGAAAACCTTAAAGCTTTTGTAGGTAGCATAGGGTAAGAATAGTCTTATGGCTTCTATCCTAGCTACAGGAGCAAATGTTTCATCATACTCTATTCCCTCCTATTGGTTGTAACCCTAAGCAACCAGCCTAGCTTTGTTTCTAACCACTATTCAATCGGAATCCTGTTTGTTCTTAAAGATCTACATGGTACCAACCACTGATTTATCCTCTGGAAGTGGTACCAATCTCCAAACTGAGTCTTTCGAATTAGTTGAGTTCTTCTTGCATGGCAATGACCCAATCAACATCTTTTAAAGCATCAGAGACTTTAGTAGGTTCAATCATTGATAGGAAACTGGAATAAAGGCACTCATTAGCCATTGCAGAACGAGTCCTTACACCATCATGAACATTTCCTATAATCTGAGATTCTGGATGGGATTGTGTCTATCGTATTCCTTGAGGTTTTGGATTTGAGGAAAGAACTCATTTAATCTGTTCGTGGGTTCAATGTCTTCCTCATTTGTTATTGGTTCTTAATCATAGATGGGAGTACCCTCATAAATCGGCTCATGAGGAACTATAACTGGATTGACAGTTGACGTAGACGGAGAATCCACGGTTAGATATAAAGACAAGTTGTCAACCTCCGTTGGAGTTGTAGCATGAGACACTACCTCATTCACGTCACAAGCATTAGGAACATTAGATTCAGACTGTAAGAAATCAAATAAGAAATCTAAATTGTGTGCTGATGAACTTGGATTTATATTTGTTTCTTTTCTTTAAAGTCCTGGTCCTGAACTGACTTGTCCAGGAGCATCTTCCTTTTTCGTTTGAAAAGTGTTAACATCTAACATATCGTCGAATGTAACATTTATGATTTCCATAACACATTTAGTTCTTTTATTTAACACCCTGTAGGCTTTAGACTCATGTGAATAACCTAGGAAAATTGCTTCATCAGCCTTGACCTTAAATTTCCATAGATTATCCTTTTCATTGAGTACAAAACACCTATTACCAAATATATGAAGATATTTGATATTAGGCACAATGCCATTTTCCAATTCATATGGAGTTTTATTGAAACATTTATGGATAAAAGAACGATTCTGTGTGTAACACGCTATGCTGACTGCTTCAACCCAATAGGAAGGCGGGATACCGGAGTATGATAGCATAGTACGAGCAGCCTCAACCAGAGTTCGGTTGCGTCGTTCTACCACTCCATTCTATTGTGGAGTGTATGCTGCCGAAAATTGATGCGAGATCCCCACTAGGTCAAGATAGTCAGACAAGGTTTTGTTCTTGAACTCAGTTACATTATCCGTTCAAATGGAGGCGAC
This sequence comes from Dittrichia graveolens, assembly GCA_038502395.1. Classification (NCBI taxonomy): domain Eukaryota; kingdom Viridiplantae; phylum Streptophyta; class Magnoliopsida; order Asterales; family Asteraceae; genus Dittrichia; species Dittrichia graveolens. The sequence goes on from JARJIL010000009.1 coordinate 32,571,595, forward strand.
ACAGTGTTCAAACTTGTTCTGTTGTTGTTTGATGAAGCTGATGATAGTAGGATTTGCTTCATCTTTTGACCTTAGGAACTTGACCCAAGTATACCTAGATTACTCATCAACGATGACTAGGATATACTTCTTCCCATTGCGTGCTTGGACTCTCATCGGACGCATAGATACATGTGCATAAGCTCCATTGTTTTCTTTGTATTGGAAACTTGCTAGGCTTTGTGAGATGAACGTTTCATCTTGCCTTTTTCACAATCTGCACACACATGGTCTTTGGTGATTTTTAAATTTGGCAGGCCTCTCACTAGATCTCCAGTAACCAGTTTGTTGATGTTGTGGAAGTTGAGATGTGAGAGTTTCCTTTGCCACTGCCAAGTTAAGTCCGATGAGGCCTTACTTAGAAGACAAACGGAGGTTTTTGTGTTGTAGTTATTCAGATCACTGGTGTTTTTCCCAACGAAGTACAAAACTAACAATGATTATTTATCGAAGTGCGGAAATAGTTTTAAATAACGAACACACGAAAGTTTTCAAAGTAAGATTATATTAATATCCAGACTTCAAATAGTGCACAAGAACAAACTTGAGCACCGAGTACAAACTAAACAAGAATACACTTAAATGCAAATTAGTGAACAAACACTTAACCTTTTCTCGAACAATGAGAAGGTATTTATACGCTAAGTAAATTAATTCTGCCCATCTAATTTAATTACACGTGTAATGCTCTTCAAAAAGTTAGGAACAAAAAACAAGATTGTCGTTTCAAGTTCCTTCAGATGCGCTGATTGCGAACTTTACATAACAAGAAGAAGCTAGCACGCTGACGTGTCATGAGTGATGAAGACCCTTTGATAACTGAAGACTTACTTCAGTTGTCGTTCACTTCAGAACATATCATCAGATGAACTTTAGGCTTCTTTCTTCAGATGTGGTACATGAGAACAATTTACAAAGAATAAGGAATACTCCTTCAGGCGCTTTCTTCGAAAGCATCCTCAGGAATGGAGTATATACAAATATAGGACTAAAAATCTTCCCCTATTTGTTTATAATCCATGACTTTTCAAAATAAATAAAGAATGACAAGAATAAGAATAAAAGAATTTACTTTACGAAATAATTGGTTTGAACTCATCAGGAGTGGGTTCACTTGGAGTTTTAAGATCCACTTGTTTCAGATACACATCTAGAATGTCTTTAACAGCAGGATCTTTATGATCAATGAAGTATCTGAGAGATTTCAGATGAAGTATATTACCCCTGGCAAATTCTGACTCTCTAAAAACGAATCTTTTCGTAAGCATCGAGGAAGTAGAACCGTCTTGGATTAGAGAGAACTTTTCCTACTTCAAGAATGAATTCAAAAAGTAAGGAAGTATCGATGCCTTTGTAGTTAGGAGGCTATCCAATATAAATCAACTCCGGAATTTGTTGCTGAGACTTTTTGTGTGTGAGCTTTCTTCTCTGAAATTTTATTCTTTCAGCTCTTGAGGGTCTATCCTTTTCATGCAAGACCTCAGCGTCAGATCCTCTCTTCTTTATTTCCTCTTGGTACTACTCGATCACTTTGGTGATCTCTCTCTGAACAAATTCAACGTCCTCAGTCAGCTTGTGTTTTGAGAGACAAGCCATGATCTCAGCCAATTCGGTGAAAGCACACTTGAGCCTGACTTGCCTGACTGAGTATGCGAAAAAGATTGGAAGATTTATGCGTTGAAGATTCAGAAAAATTTCATTTTTAACTTTTTTAGTCTTACTAAAGTGATCTTCTCTGGATGTATTCTTTAGTACCGAGAGAACAACCATTCTTCTTGTTTAGCAGCCATCATCTGTTTCTTCTCTTCTTGTATGGCTTTTTCAGCTTCGATCTCCTTCTGAGTCTTTTGTTGGTGTTCCAAAGGGGATATATTGATTTTATTTGCAGCAACTTCTTCAAGAGCCAACTTCTCTGCTGCTTGTCTTCCAAGTTCATCATCCATTCTCTTTTGTTTGGCATGCAAACTTTCATCATCTGATTCATCTTCACCATATGTACCTATTCTCATCAGATCATCCGGAGAACATGTTTTTACTTTCCCTTTACCTTTGTCAACATGGCTAGGTTGACCACTAGTGGATGGAATAGCTGATTGTTTGGGGATTTAAGGGTCTTTCTGTTTAGTCAATACCCTTGTTTCAGCGTCCCTAATTATTTGCTGACATTCAGCTCCATCTATGTCTGATCTGAATAGTTTAGCTCCAGCTTTCCTTTGATCAAGGAGACGTTTGAGCTCCCCCTCAGCATGTGCCTTAGCTTCTTCAGCTTCAGCTTTCTGTTGTTCAATTTTCGCGAACTTAGCCTAAACCTCTTCCAAGGCTTTATTTTTATTTTCTTCAGTGGCTTTGGGGTGAGCCACTTCATTTTCTAGTCTTTGCATGGCATCAACTCTAGAAAACTTTCTCTGCCATTTGATGGTTTTGCGACCAGCGATGGCTTTCTTTCGTAATATTTGATAGATTTTGAACTGTCTTCGAACTTTCTCTCCTAGAAGTTGCAGAGATACCTAAAGCTTCTATTGATTTGGATAGGGCCATAATCTCATTTGATAGTCCAAAGAAGGAAGGAGCAAATAAATCTTGTAGATGATGAATCATTGCTTCAGAAAGATTGACAACATGAAATTTATTAACTTTGGAGGAGAGAGAATGTGAAGATGTGGAAAGGGTGGAGAGTTGTGAATTGAGATTGGAGAATTCAATAGCGGAAGAGTCAGCCAAAGAGGTGACAAGACTGTGGGATTGCTTGAACATCCCTACGCGTATCTGATTGTGACTATCGATTGTTTGGGTGAGAGTCGTGAGGTGGTGGGTAAGAGAATCAACAAGAGATTTGAATTCACTTTCAAACTTGGTTTGATTATTTACTATGCAAGACACCTGGAAAGAATTTGCTTTAACTAACTGAGAAACAAAAAGAAGAATTTCAGATAGACTTTGCAGAGAGGAAGCAATGTGTATTGAAGGCTCAGAGGGTTGAGACTGTACAGACTTAGGAGATTGAAGAAAATCAAAAGCATCAATGTCATCAAAAGGATTGACATTTGTTTGAGTAGAGGAGAGGTCAAAGAATTTGGCTAGGAGAGATTTAGAGGCCATAGTATTAGTAGGATTGACCGATGCATCAAGGGCCTTGGGTAGCGTTGCTTCAGTTACAGTCTGATTTAAGACCGTGGCATGGGTAATCTCAACTCAAGGTGGTGGAGCTTCAGTTTCATTGATTGTGGGAGTTTGGGCATCACTCTCAGTTTGGTGTGTAACTGATAAATCATCTACCCGGGATGGACCCATAGTGTCATTCAGGTTTTGTGACACATCGAGGGATTTGGGGGCAGTTTCTTCTTCAGGGTGAACTGAAGAGTTATGAACTAGTGGGACCTCAGAAACTAGGGGAATGGTAGTTTCGTCATTGGCAATAGGTTGAGCATCAGGGTCAGTTGGTTGAGATGCTGACACATCATGTGCTTGGTCTATATCCATAGCATCAGTTGTGCCGACTGACGCATTAAGGGATAGTAGGGAAATTTCAACACATGCAGGAATGGTAGTTCCCTGAACTGGTGGTACGTGAGTAGTAGTGGGTATGCTAGCAGACTCATTGGTTGGGGATTTGAAAGTCTCGGCTGACTGGTTTTTGTCAGTGTCCTGAACTTGTACAAAAGGGACATCAGGGATAGCCGTGGTTTTAGCTATCTCTTCACCAGTTGAAATACGTTTGGAAACAGTGAGTAAAGGAGATTTTAACTGATCCGCGTCAGTGGGTTTTAATTTCTAAATCTGAACTTTCCGGATGACCAAGGGAGTTTCATTAGCCGATTCCTTACCTGAAGTAGAGTAAGAGAGGATGGGAGAGGGAATGGAGGGATTAGAGCATTTGGTGGAGACTGACGATTTCGTGTGAGCAATAGGAACTACTGATTGTTTGATTGCTGGTTTGGAGGAGCTGGACACTATTTTCCTTTTCTTTGTTTTAGGAGGGGAAAAGGGAAGCGCAGTTTTTAGAGGTTTAAGGGTGCAGTTTCAGATGACAAACCTGAAAATGGTAGAGGGATGGTAGGAAAAGGCTTCAGAGATACGAATCCAAGCATAGGTGTAGTTAAGGCCGGAGTAAAGGATGAAGAGGAGCCTGTCCAGACGAATCCCTGCAGAGAAGGGGAAGGAAGCAGAACTAAAGCAGAGTTATATTCTTCAGTTGTCAGTAGAGAGTAGATGATTAAGGACACAAACCTGGGTAAAGGAATGTCTTGAGACCTTGAGCGTGCGGTCAGGGAGACCACAAGACTTTCCAATATGAGTTCAATGTAATCAATGTTGTGACCATGAATTATGGCATAAGCCATTTTCAAAACCGCTTCATTAACATGGTCGAAACCACCTATTTTGCTTGTCATACAGAAATTTAGATGAGCAATTAGACAGTTCCACTCCTTTAAGAGGCGAGTGCGAACCATCGAGTTACCTTTCACCTTGTGCTCATCAGCGTACTGAAAGAAGGAGAAGAGAAGCTCCTTATCATTTGCAGTGGATGGAGTAAGGTCTTGGCGGGGAAGATGCAGAACAGTTGCAAAAAAGTCTTTGGATATTTCAGCGGGCTTACTACCGTTGTAACACCCGAAGTTCGAAATTTAGTGATTTAATAAATTAAACCAGTGCTATAGTTTTAGTGAATTCCTAATTAAGATTAGGAGGTGTTTAGAAACTTGAGGGGTTAAAGTTGTTAGTTTGATACTAGAAAAGTAGATGGACCATTTGTGATATTTCTCAAAGTTATATATATAAATAAGCTAGCTTTGACTTTATTAGTCAAAGTCTTCACAATTCATAAACAAACTCACGTAAATAAGTTCCAGCCAATGATTTCTCTGAAGTTCTTGGTCAAGATCAGTTGAACAAGTGATTGGTATTGAGCATAAGCAACCATACAAAGCTTAAGGTAAGATCTAAAATCATTTTCTTGAGTTTTTATGGGTTTTAGATGATTCAATGGTGAATCATAGTTTTAGCTTGTTCTTGTTATTGTTCTTAGTTTATCTGGTGTTTGGGGTGTAGGAAAACACCCCAATAGTGTTTTTATTGAGTTTTTCCAGGATTTGTAGCCAAAGCAGCGACTGAAAGGAAGAACAGTCGGTTGGAGCTGTAGGATACACGGCCCATGTAGAGTGAAAGGCGGTCATAGGTTGGTATACATGGTCATGTAGAGTTTGTGGTACACGGCCAGTGTAGGGCTACACGACCCATGTAGGTGACATGACAACACTGTAGCCAGGTCAGGTCGTGTAGGCTGAAGGGGGGACACGGCCCGTGTAGAGATACATACCCCGTGTAGGTGCCCTGTTCAGTTTGTTTTATGCTGAGTTTGAGTATGTGATTAACACCATGATTATATATCTGTAGGAATTACTATTCGACGTGTTCTGAGTAGAGCTGGCATAACTCTGTGTGGTATTAATTGCTGAGGTGAGTTTCCTAAACTCTGATTCATATCTGTGATATGTGTGTTGCATTGCAATGTGTTATATTAATGATTAGAGGATCATGGTGTGCGAGAGTAGAGCTATAGCATGCTTCTTCATGCAGTAGTGCTATGGATAGCGTTTTAGCCTTCTTGTTGGATGCTAAGATGGTGCAGTACTGTATGCATAAGAACTGTTATAGCATTCGTATATGTTTTTGTGCATGCTTATATGATTTACAGTTTAGCTTTCTCACTAAGCTCTTGTAGCTTAGCAGATACTGCTTGTTGTTGTTTTGCAGGTTGTGTTAGCACCAAGGCAAGGCCCCGGTTTGACTGTTGAAAGTTGGTCGCTTAAAATGTGATTTGAAACAATAACGCTCCCATTTGTGTAACGGAAAGTACTTTTGATTTAAATGCGCTCATACTTCTTTTTATACAAACCCGAGGTTTTAAACAAAATGCTTTATTGGCTATCGCTGACGGTAAACTTATTGGAAACTGTTTTTGACATGAATTATGGTTGTATTACCTTTTGTACGAACCAGAGGGTTCAAAAATACTTGGTTGGTTTCCATTAGCTTATGAAATTATGTTTTTAGACAAATACCTTTTGTTTCAAGCTTTATTCTAAATTTTGGAAATTGGGGCGTTACAACTTGGTATTAGAGCCACGGTTTGAGGGATCTAGAGGTATGTTATGCATCGTCTGGACTTAAACCATGGTTCTACGAAATTTTGTCAAACTAGAGGCATGCAGCTTGGTGGGTATACTGTGTATTACATTGAGAATATGCTAACTATTTATGTTATTATGATTGGTATTGAGATACCCGAGAGGTTAAATATATTGATGCTAGATACGTGATGCCTTATAAGACACGGTATGCGAGTAAATGCTATGCATTAAGTTGATAGATAAGATTCGATAGGATGCTATCTTATGATTTATGTGGCAAGTGCCGAATGCTTATAGGCAATGCGTGATATTAGACTGTTAAAAGAGGTGTTGGTTATATGTTATAATGTAATTGATAATGTGATACATGGCCTAAGCCTGTGAATCGGGACTTCTTGTTGTAAAGTTAAGATCGAATGTATATAGTGTGTTCGGAGTAATATAAGGGCCCATATTATTATTGACACACGATATATGTCGGAACTTGATGAAATCATGGGGAATTTTATGAATCAGGTGAGGGGTACTTGTAGGAGATAGTACACCTGTAACACATGAGTGCCTTAGTATGAACATGGCTACTTCAGATTTGAGAATAGGTGTATAGATATGTTAATTGAGTACAATTGTTTTATATAGAGGACAGTGTGGTAAAGCTACCATATGTTTTAAATGCTTTATTTGTACTTCCAGAGTAGTGAATATGAGGAGAAATCAGAATGAGTTGGAAGGAAACCTGAGAAGTCTCTTGTTGTAAGAGTCATGTTTGACATGAATTCTAGTGTGATGAATATGAGAGATTTTGAGTAAGTAATATTTCAAAGGATGGTCCTAATAGTAGGCCAAAAAGAACAAAATCAGTGTGACTGGTGAGAGAACACCAATAAAAATATAACTTATCCAAGTAAGATGGATATTGAATAAGATATTGAATTTTGTCAGAAATACATGCTAATAAAAGTTGAGAAAATAAATGATGAAGATGGTATGATATACCTTAATAAGAGGGAAAAATGATACGGGGCTTGACTAAGCCTAGATTTGAGTATGAATAAAATAGTACGAGATACTATAAACTATGTGGTGTTATAAAATATATTACTATGAGAAAGAATTATGTGAAGAGAACAAGAAATTATGGTTATGAGGAAAGTGTACAGACGAATGAATAAAATGTGAATTGGTAGTAAATATTATACTACTTAGTTGTAGTAATTGATTGATTATAAGAAAAGGTAATGATGCTGATGAAGAACGGTTAAGTATATAATGACTGCAATAGTCAAAACTAAATTAATACCAGCAAGAAGGTATTTAATTGAGAAAGAGATTATGCTCTAAAATGCAAATGAGAATAAAATGATTATGATTTAATAAAATCTTTAAAAAGAGTAAGGGGCTTAATCCCATAAATGTAAACGAGATGGAGAACGGTTATGGAATAAAAACAAAATGAGTTACAAGATGTGTAATGTAATATTAAGAATATTATGTATAACGAGGAAGGGGTATGAAATTCAAAAGAATATAAAGACATGAGAGTGTCGGCATGTATAATATTATATACAAGGCTCAATGGATTGGCCAAATACGAGTAATGATATGTGAGAGTGTAAATACGAAAATGAATAATAAGATTCATAAAGATATAATGATTTCTGAAACACTATGTTTCAAAAGAGATGTAATATATAATTTGTTGGTAAGAGTAAGGATAAAGCCAAATATAAAGATGACATGTATATGAGATTATTATGAAAACTATGAGAAGCAAGTTAACAGGAAGTGGAAAGAGATATACGTTGATATGAATCTATAATATTATTCAAAGACGGTAAAAGAGTAGAGTGTTTGTGAAACAAAGACAAGATTAATGATGCGAGATGTGATTGATATTTTGGCCTATGAATGACCAAGAATTGTTTTATTTTAGTGCAATGGATCCAAATATGAATCCTAGGACAGAGAATGAAGTAAGGAAGGGAGAAAGTCCTGACATGATTACCATAGGAGAGGTTGAAAATTATATTTCTCTTTATGAGAAAAGGCGTGGAGCCATACCTACCAGAAACCTAAGGGGTGTCATCGTGGATGAGTTTGGAAAATGTATTAAGACGGTTATGCCGTCTGTTATGACAGAAATGAAAAATGAGATAAACGTGTAGTTTGTGAAGGATGAAATGGTTAACGAGATGAAAGAGGATAAAATAGAGGTTAAAGCGGAGGGATCCCGTAGAAGATCAGGATGCGAAACTTGTGGTAAGGACCATACGGGTCAGTGCAAATATAAGACCAAAGGGTGTTACACGTGTGGAGAAGTAGGACACAATTATAAGGATTGTTTATCCTTAGGAAAGTTTTGTTATGATTGTGCTCAGTACGTGCATGAGTCCTCAGAATGTCCTAACTAGTTAAAATTTGTTAGTCGGGATGTTAAAATAAATAAGTAGATATGGTGTAAGGTTTCTTTTAAAATGTTTGTAAATTATGTAGAACCAGTATGTACTTTTCTTAGATATTAAAATGTCGAAGGAGGCAAAATCAAGGAAGATTTTGTGTTATTGGTTGAAGTACGGGTGATGAGTATTTTGTATCTATATTATGAGTTGACTCCAGGTCGGAGAGTAGTGTGAAAAGATTTGTAATCATTAAATATATTTAAAACAAATCATATTGACAACCGTGATCGTGGTAGAAAGGAGTATTGATAAGAGTTACAGAATTAAACGAAGAAATTGCATAACTTTAAGTTAGAAAAGAAATTGAAAGCCACAATATGTAATGTTGAATGATAGGTAAAATGAGTAAAGAGTAAAAGAAAGAGATTACTGTCTCTGATTGAATATAAGATGTGGCAGTGATTTATATTATTACAGAGAAAATTTGAGTGTGGAATGGATAAAATGGTGGTAAATTAATCATACTAATTGAAGTGAAATATAATGATGACTCACGTACGTGTTGATTATCAGAAACAGTTCAACAGTAATACAAAAAGAACATGATGGAATTGATGTGGAAGTCTTAAAACTTATGTGCCTTGGCCTAGGTATGAGGTGGAGTATATGAGTTTGAACACAAGGTCAGGTGATGACCTGACAATAATTGAGCATGATAACTGTTTTATCGATTATTATCACGAGAGTAAAATTATTGCTCGAGAAAGAGCAGGAATAGTTAAAGAATAGTTATTATTGTAAATGAAATTTCTACTCAACAAAGTTGAATTAAAGAAATGAATCCTTGAGCAGGATCAAAATTTTATCCTTAACTATTAAACTATGAAATACACAATTGAAACAGTAAAGATGAAAACCATGGAAAAAGCGGATCGAGTAATATGGCATTAACCCTAATGGGAATGATTATGGATTATTAAATTATTATAATTGAATACAAGCACCCAGTGGTAGAAAGCTAGATAAAGCTTTTTGAGCAGAGAATACAAAATTCAAATTTTTATTTATGTGAATCGAGTAAGAGGAATAAAGAGTTTAAAGTAAAATATTAATGGCTAGAGATGAAACCAGAAGTAGTCAAGTATGTGGCAAACGTGTTGCAAAGTTTGAAATGAAGGATGTATATCAAAACATATGAGAAGTTCCAACCTAGTTAGATTATAAAATGATATGAGTAGATATAAGTAGATTATTTTAAAAATGTACATTTCAGTTCTATCAAAAAAAATTTATTTCTCTAACGTTAGTTGAGGTTTATAGAAAGAAATTATTTTTGGTTACGTGTCCTTGTTTTGTTTTCGTTATGTTAGAAAACTGATTTAGTCCAAAATTTTGAAAAGGATTTTATGAAGAGATGAGAAGCACGTGTTATTATATGAGTAAAGTGAGAAAATGTTAGTCCTTTATTTGTATATATTCCATACCTGAAGGAGCTTTTGAAGAAAGCATCTGAAGGAGTATTCTTTATTCTTTTGTAAACTATTCTGACGCAACACATCTGAAGAATGAAGCCTAAAGTTCATCCGAAGATTTGTTCTGAAGTGAACAACAACTGAAGTTATTAATATAATCTTACTTTGAAAATTTTGTGTGTTTGTTACTTTAAAACTATTTCCGCACTTTGATATTAATCATTGTTAGTTTTATACTTAATTGGGAAAAACAATTGGCATCAGAGCAGGTTCTAATTTAATTTATAAATTAGTGATATGTTAAGTATGTCGAAGTTTGATTACATCGAAAATGGCTCCTCTGCCAAATCACCACAGTTTTCAATTGAACATTTTTCAAGTTGGAAGAATCGAATGTTACTTTATTTGGAAAACCTTGATTCTAAATCACTTATCATTTTGGAGGAAGGTCCTTTTATTCCTCAAACCATCTCCATGGAGACTTGTTCTAGTGAAACCTCTATTCCCTCCCATCCAAAACCAAGATCTCAATGGACAGAGGAGGAGAAGAAGCTTGTTGGTTTAGATGACAAGATACGAAATAGTATAGTTATTGCTTTACCTAATGAAATATTCCATACTGTTTGCAATCTGAAAACTGCTAAGGATATGTGGGAGAGTATATGCATATCATTTGAAGGAACTGTTGAGGTTCGTGAAAGCAAAAAGACCAACATCATGCGCAAGTAAGAAAGCTTATGTGCTAAAGACTCGGAGTCTCTTACTGAGGTCTACAAGATTCACATGTCTTCTCAATGACATGACTAAAGTTGGAGTTGTCAGAGAGCAATTCCAAATCCTAAACAGATTTCTAGATTCTCTTCCGTCTGAGTGGGATACCATGTGCATGATCTTGAGAACAAACACCATGCTTAAGGACATGAACATGCGTAAACTCTACGGAATTCTGCTGAATGACGAACAAACCCGCATTCAGAAAACTGACCTGAAGAAAGCCTTCAAGAAAACTCTAGCTCTTTTTGCTGAAAATCATCAATGAGCCAAGTACAGAGCAACTGAAGACTCTGATTCTGAAGATGAGCCTCAGATATTTGAAGCTGAGGAGGAAGAAAGATCAGATGATGAATGCTTAGAGAAAACCTTCATCATGAAGAACTACAAGAAGTTTCAAAAGTTCAGATCTGGTGGAAGAAGGAAGTTCGAGAATTAGTTCTCTTCTAAGAAAAAGGGCCCGTCTAAAAGGTCCAAAAATGAATACTTCAAATGTGGGAAGCCTAGTCACTATGCAGCTGACTGCTTTGTCAAGGAAACCTCTTCCAATCCAAAGAAAGGTTTTCCTTCTAAGGAAGATAAATACAAGGCTAAGTACAAGGCCCTGAAAGCATCCAGTGAGAAGAAGAAAGAAAAAGACATGATTGCTAATGATCTGAATTGGACAGATTCTGAAACCTCCTTAGACGAGGATGAAGAGAGTGAAGTAAGAGGAAAGTGTCTGCTGGCTGAAGAGATCCTCGGATGTCCTAACTAAACAAATGAACTCATCTTGAAAAATTGGACCAATGAAATCAATGAAATCAATGCTGTTGAAAAGGAAAATGAAAAATTTCTTCAAGAATCATACGCCTTAAGAAATCATCTTGAATTCCTAACAAATGAACTTAAAAATTTAAAAATGGATTTGCAACACTCAAATGTAAAAGTGAAAGATCGTCAGTCGATTATTGATCTACGATTGAGTTCTAACAAACTAGCATTTGAGACTATAAATCATTAGATGGTTATTCAAAGAGAGAGAGACTAGGCATAGTGCGCATTAAACAAGCAGCTGATTTCAGTAAGAAGTGTAAAAATGTAGATGAAATGATATTTAATGATATAAGCATTAATGATATCGGGAATCGAAATCCTCTTAATAAAAGATTCACAAAATATGAAGTTTTGACTCGAAGCTTTTCTGAAAGAACAAATTGTGAAATAATAAATCCTCAACTTCCCACTGAGTATGATATCCTAATCAGCAAAACTCCTAAACCAATCCCTAAAATACCTGTCATTTCAACCTCTACTGAAACACAACCTTAAGTGTTATCTGAAACAATTAAGGAATCCTTCTCTAAATCACAATCTGAAACTAGTTCTGAAACCCTCAACCCATCTTCTTTTGAATCAGGTCTGAAAAACCTTCTGAAAACAAAATGGATGAGTTATCTGACTCTAGCTTTCTTCCTAAAGCCATTGTCTTTTATGATATCATTATCCGTATCATCCCTTCAGATGAAGAGTCATCAGTTGAATCTTCAAAACCCATAGTTGAAAATTCCAAACCCTCCACAACCATTAATCTTGACAAAACCTTTGCTCTGTCTGTATCAAAACTCAAGGAAGTTAAATACTCTCTTTTCGAAATTTTAAAATTAATGGGAGAAAAAGAGAAAAACAAGAAGAATAAAAAGATTAAGGCATATAATTCAAAATCTACTGGAAAGTGTTATAAGTGTGGAGTAAGAGGTCATGAAGCTATCTCTTATTCTAGTAAAAGCAAAATTTCTAATTGCTCTTCTGAGCATTGTGTTTTAGAGAACAGTAAAGTTTAGGCTCATCAAATGAACTAACTTTAAACTATCTGTGTAGGGCGATCACCATGATAACATTTGGTACCTTGATAATGGATGTTCAAGGCATATGACCGGATGTAAGTCCCTACTGAATGGGGTTCAAGCAGCAAATGGCCCTAAAGTTACGTTTGGTGGAGGAAAGTGTGGCAAAACAGATGGATACGGTTACCTGAATCAAGGTTCAGTCAACATAAAAAATGTTGCTCATGTTACAGGATTTGAACATAACCTTATCAGCACCAGTCAGCTATGTGATGCAGATTATGAAGTGCATTTCAAGAAGACCAAGGGTTCTATTTTCAACAAGAAAGGCAAGGAGGTCTTACAAGCAAAAAGGCAAGGAAATATGTATGTTGTCGACTTTAACTTTGCCTCCTCTGAAAGAGATGTGTGCTTCTTTTCAGAAACCAACTCCAAAGGTAACTGGTTACGGCATAAACGGTTAGCCCATCTCAACTTCAAAAACATGAGAAAACTCTCTAAGCTTCAACTTACAAGAGGTCTAACGTCTGCACGGTTTCAAAAAGACAAGTTGTGTCATGCTTGTGAGAAAGGAAAGCAGAAGAAGTCAGTCGTCAAATCAAAACACTGTGCTCAAATCAACTCTGTTTTTCAGTTACTTCACATGGATCTCTTTGGTGCTGTGAGCTCACCCAGTATGGGAGGCAAGAAATATACCTTGGTAGTTGTTGATGAATACACCAGATTCACATGGGTATTCTTCAAGCGCAATAAAAGTGATACTGCTGAAATTCTGATGAGTTTCATTCGTCGTGTTCAAAGACAGTTTGACACGCAAGTCAAACAGCTTCGCAGTGAACATGGAACAGAGTTCAGAAACTCAATTCTTCAAAAATTTTGTGATGAAAATGGCATCAAACAAAATTTTTCAGCTCCATATACCCCTTAGCAAAATGGGGTTGCTGAAAGGAGAAATAGGACGTTGATTGAAGCAGCCCGCACTATGCTAGCTGAAGCATCTTTGAAAGGGCATTTCTGGGGTGAAGCTATTAATGCTGCATGCTACACTCAAAATAGGTCCATAATCATCAAGCGACAGAGTAAAACTCCCTATGATTTACTGTATCTAAAGTCACCCAATGTTGGATACTTCAAAATATTTGGAAGCACATGCTTCATTCTGAACACTAAAGATCAGAAAAGTAAATTTGATCCAAAAGGGGAACAAGGGGTGTTCTTGGGGTACTCTGACATCTCTAAAGCTTATGGTGTGTTTCTTCCCAAGAAAATTTTTGTGGTTGAAACAATAAATGTCACTTTTGATGAATTCGATGCTCAGTCAACCTCAAATCATACTGATCAAGTTATTTTCGAAGAATTTGATACTCTTTTACAAGAGTCATTCAATGATGACTTGGATGACTACTCTCAAGAGGTGAAAGCTGATGATAATATTGTGTCAGTTGATGTGAATCCGGTCACTGAAGATCCATTGGAACCAAATGTCTCTTCTGCTAATGAGCAACATGAACAACCAACTAGAGTCAGAAAATGGACTCGAGCTCATCTCATCACAAATGTTATTGGTAATCCAAACGCTGTCGTGCAAACCCGAAATTCTATTACTTCTGTCTTCTACATGTTCTCTGAATTCATATCACAAATCGAGCCAAAGAAAGTTGACGAAGCTCTGAAGGACCCCAACTGGGTGGTCGCAATGCAAGATGAGCTTAATGAATTCGAGAGGAACAAGGTTTGGAAACTAATTGCTCTACTAAAGACAAGTCCATTATTGGCACAAAATGGGTCTTCAGAAACAAGCGTGGTGAAACAAGGTCAGTGGTGCGAAACAAGGCCATATTAGTTGCGAAGGGTTACTGTCAAGAGGAGGGGATAGACTATGATGAAACGTTTGCTCCAGTTGCTCATCTGGAGACAATACACATGTTTCTCGCCTTTGCAGCCTTTAAGGGATTCAAAGTCTTTCAGATGGGCGTTAAAAGCGCCTTTCTGAATGGAGAACTTCAAGAAGAAGTATTTGTTCAACAACCTCCTAGTTTTGAAAGTCCCAAATTCCCAGATCACGTCTATAAGCTCGAAAAAGCTCTCAATGGACTGAAGCAAGATCCACGTGCATGGTACACACTGTCCACTCATCTTCTGAAAAATGGATTTTAGAGAGGGAACATCGATAAAACTCTATTTCTATGTAGAAAAAAAGTTGAACTCAATCTAGTTCAAAATTATGTACATGATATTATTTTTGGTTCTACTGACAATGATTTATGCAAGAAATTTGAAAAAATCATGTTAGAGAAGTTCAAAATGAGCATGATGGGAGAACTGAACTTCTTCCTTGGGCTTCAGATTAAGCAATCTGACTAAGGCATCTTCATCAATCAAGGGAAATATGTAAATGACTTACTCAAAAAGTTCAACTTTTCAGACTCATCCCCGATGAAGACTCCCATTGTTCCAAAAACCATGCTCACATCTGATTCTAATGGGAAAGAAGTTGATCTTCTCACATTTAGAGGAATGATCGGATCCCTGTTATATCTGACAGCCAGTCGTCCTGACATAATGTTTTCCTCCATGCAAGATTTCAAGCGAATCCAAAGGAATCACATTTGATAGGTGTCAGCAGGATTTTCAGATATCTGAAAGGTACACCTGAACTAGGATTATGGTACTCCAGAGACTCCGGCTTTGATCTAATTGGATTTTCAGATTCAGACTATGCCGGATGTCAGATTGATGGGAAGAGTACTACTGGTGGTTGTTAATTGCTTGGTTGAAAATTAGTGAGTTGGCAAAGCAAAAAGCAATACTCAATCTCCTTATCCACCGCTGAAGCTGAATACATTCAGCTGGGAGTTGCTGTGCACAAATCCTATGGATGCAACATCAGCTAGCTGACTATGGCATCTCTTTAAAGCGCACTCCCATATATTGTGATAACACTAGTGCTATTGAAATTTCAAATAATCCAATGCTTCATTCTCGCACAAAGCATATTGATGTTCGGGATCACTTCGAGATCACATCGCTAAGAATGAAATCGAGCTTCGCTTCATCTCTACTGAACATCAGCTCACTGGCATCTTCACGAAAGCCCTGGATGAACATAGGTTCAATTTACTAGTTGCAGAAATTTAAATGCTCAATCCTTCGGAAATGTAACTATTTTAGGTAAATTTGTTTGTTACTATTCATTCTTTCTTGTCACATTTAATGCCAGCCACCCTAATAGCTAAGCTTGCATAATTAATTTTACCCCCGTCTCTCTCTAACTGTCAAATCATCTCTGAAGCGTAATCATGTGTAATTTTCTTTATAAACAACCGATGATTTTCTTTCCTTTTTCATCTTCTGCAAAATTTCAAAGAAAATCTTTCACCTTCTTGAAAACTCATAGAGTTTACTATTACGTTCGTCTTTTTTCTAGTTTGCTACATAATCATGGATCGCATTCCAGACGAAGGAATCGGGATTGATGTATCATCTCAAATATATATCTTATCTTAGGCATGGTTGTAATTTTTTTTGTTTTGGCAGTCTATGTAAACCATGATGAATATCATGCTATCATCTTTTGTTAATATGGAATTAGTAATATCCAAGCTTAGTTCTTATTCTTGTTGGCATTGTGTGTTTCTTCATTTATTTATTATTGCTATTTATTTCTTTGTGAGATTAAAATTTCCGAAGCAAAAGATGGATATTTTTTTATCATCTTTTTCCTTGTGAAATTTTCTCTCTTTTCTAATTGTTTGTTGATGAGGATTGGGTGTTTCTAAGACTACTCCGGTTAATATGGTTTCACCAATAACCGGTTGACATCACAAAAGTTACCCTTGCGCATTTTCCGCATTCACGCACCTATTTTCACCCTAAATTTACTCAACCATTCAGATTACCTTCTTTTAAACCCCTTTAAAACCCCCAAATCGCCTTTTCAAGTCCCTTACTTGCAATTCATCTTCTCCGACGATTTCTCTTTGTGAAAGCTCGATAATCCTTTCTGTGTTTGCTCCCATGGCTCCCAAGATTGCTACTGCGAAGATGACTCTCCCTAGTGATGTTGTTCCCAAAATTCCACTCGCTTCCATCTGCTTCAAGGACAACAACTACTCTGCTAATCTCACCATCCTTCCTCCATCATCACCACTTCACCAAATCATGTCCTACCTTCACAACTGCCCGTTGAACTTTGCTCTCTCAGCAAAGGTTCCAATGTTTGAAGAATATCTCTGTGAGTTATGGATGACTACTAAAGTTGTTAACCCTAAAACCTCCGCCCAGAGCATTAATTTCAGCATGCTCTCCGGTAGTAAGCCCGCTGAAATATCAAAGGATTTTCTTGCCACTATTCTCCATCTTCCCCGCAACGAACTTACTTCATCCACTGCAAATGCTAAGGAGCTTCTCTTCTCCTTCTTTCAGTATGCTAATGAGCACAAGGTGAAAGGTAACTCAATGGTTCGCATCCGCCTCCCAAAGGAGTGGAACTGTCTTATTGCTCATCTGAACTTCTGTATGACAAGCAAAACAGGTGGTCTTGACCAAGTTAATGAAGCAGTTTTAAAAATGGCTTATGCCATCATTCATGGTCACAACATTGACTACGCTGAACTCATTTTGCAAAGCTTTGTGATGTCACTGATAGCACGCTCAAGCTCTCAACACATTTTCCTCGGTTTGTGTCCTTAGTCACCTACTCCATGCTGACAACTAAAGAATACAACTCTACTTCAGTTATGCTTCCTTCTCCTTCTCTTCCAGGCTCTGTGTGGATAGGATCCTCTACATCATTCAATCCCGCATTGACTACACCGATGCTCTCACTTGCATATCTGAACCCTCCTCCTATCATCCCTCTACCATATTCAGGCTTATCATCTAAGTCTGTCCCCACTAAAACCCCTATGCTTCCCTCTTCCCTTCTAAAACCAAGAAAAGGAAACTGATGTCCACTTCTTCCAAGCCAACAACCAAACCTTCAGCTGCTCCCAAAACAACCACAACCACAACTCAACCACCCAAATCCTCTACAACCGCCAAACGCCAAAAATCTATAATTACCTCGAGTCCTATCCTCTCCTACTCTGCTTCTGGTGAGGACTCTGCTGATGAAACTCCCTTGGTTCTCCACATAGTTTAGATTCAGAAATCAAAACCAACTGAATCTGTTCAGGTAAAATCTCCTTTACTTAAGTTGCCCACACACATCATGACTGATGACGTGATAGCTAAAACCCATGCTGTCTCTGAGGTCCAAATTAAACAAGTTCAGGACACTGACAAAAACAAGTCATCCAAGATTTTCACAATCCCTACCAATGAGTCTGCTAGAACACCCACTACAACTCAAGTTCCACCAGTGTAGGGAACTACCATTCCTGTTTCGGCTGAAATTCCCCCTCTATCCCTTGATGCGTCAGTAAACCCAACTGATGCAATGGATATAGACAAAGCACATGATGTTTCAGCACCCAACCCAATCGACTCTGATGCTCAACCTATTACCGATGATGAAACTACAATTCCCCTAGTTTCTGAGGTACTACCAGTTCATGACTCTTTAGTTCTCCCTGAACATGAAACTGTACCCAAATCCCTTGATGTGTCACAAAACCAAATTGACACTATGGATTCTACCAGGGCAGATGATTTATCAGTTTAACACCAAACTGAGAATGATGCCCAACCTCCCAAAATCAATGAAATTGAAGTTCAACCTCCTTCAGTTGATATTACCCATGCTAATGAAGACACAGTCTTAAACCAGACTATAACTGAAGCAACTTTGCCCAAGGCCCTTGATGCATTGGTCAATCTCACTGATGCTATGGCCACCACATCTCTTCTCAACAAACTCTTTGATCTCTCTTCTCCCCAAACAACTATCAATGCTTTTGATGACAGTGATGCTTTTGATTTTCTTCAATCCCCAAAGTCTGTACATTCCCAACCTTTTGAACCTTCAATAGACATTGCTTCCTTTCTAGAAAGTCTCTCAGAAATTGTTCTCTCTGTTTCTCAGTTAGTCAAGACCAATACTTTTCAAGGGTCTTCTATAGTCAATAATCTAACCAAGCTCGAAACTGAGCTCAACTCTCTTGTTGACTCTCTTACCAATTAGTTCACATCTCTTACCAAAATCATTGATTGTCAAAGGATGACACGTCTTGGAATGTGCAAAAAATTCCAGAAACTTGTGACAACCATGGATGATTCTGCCACCATTGAATTCTCTAAACTCAACACCCTACTCTCTACTCTTTCAAAAACTGTACATTCTTTATCCTCAAAAGTTGATCGATTCCACGCTGTAAATCTTTCTGAATAAGCATTTCACCATTTGCAAGATTTATTTGCCCCTCCTTCTCTAGGCTCTCAAATGAGATTTCGGCCCTGTCCAGATCTATAGAAGCTTCAGGAATCTCTGCAGCTTCTAAGGGGGAGAAAGTTCGAAGACAGTCCAAAATCTGTCAAAGTATTAGAAAGAAAGCTGTCGCTGATCGATAATTTCTCAAATGGCAAAGAAAATTTTCAAGAGTTGATGCCATGGAAAGATTAGAAAATGAAGTGGCTCATCTCAAAGCCACTGAAGAGAATAAAAATAAAGCATTGATAGATTTTGAGGCCAGCCTTGTGAAAGTTGAAGAAGAAAACACCAAAGCTGAAGAAGCCAAGGCACAAGCTGAGGGGGAGCTCAAATGTCTCCTTGATCAAAGACAAGCTCAAGCTGATCTCTTCATATCAGAATTGGATGGAGGTGAATGTCAGCAAATAATAAGGTATGCTAAAGCCTCTCAGATCCCCATTCAATCAGTAGCTCCATCCCTTAGTGGCCAACCAAGTCGTGCTGATAAAGGTAAAGGGAAAGTAATAATAAGTTCTCCGGATAATCTGATGAGTATGGGTACATATGGTGAAGATGACTCAGATGATGAAAATCCGAAAGCCAAAGAAAAGAGAGTGGCTGATGAACTTGGAAGACAAGCAGTAGAGAAATTGGCACTTGAAGAAGTTGCTGCAAATAAGATTGATTTATCTCCTTTGGAACATCAAAAACAGCTTCAGGAGGAGATCGAAGCTGAAAAAGCTTTACAAAAGAAGAAGAAGAAGTTCATGGATGCTATACAAGAAGAGTGGATATGCTCTCGGTATCAAATAATACATCAAGAAAAGATCACTTCAATAAGACTGAAGAAAGTCAAAAATGAAATTTTTCTGAACCATCAGCGCAAAAATCTTCCTATCTATGCTGTATTCTCAGTCAGGCAAGTCAAGCTCAAATATGATGTCACTAAATGGGCAGAGATAATGGTTTGTCTCTCAAAACACAAGCTAACTAAAGACGCTGAGTTCGTTCAGAGAGAGGTCACCAAAGTGATCGAATTTTATCATGATGAAGTAAAGGAGAGGGGATCGGATGCTGAGGTCTTGCTTCAGAAGGATAAACCCTCAAGAGCTGAATAGTTAAAGTTTCAGAGAAGGAAGCTCACTCATAAAAAGTCTCAGCAACAAATTTTGGAGTTCATATCTATTGGAGAGCTTTAAAATTGCAAAGACATTGATACTTCCTTACCTCCTGGATTCATTCCCGAAGTGGGAAAAGTTCTCTCAAATCCAAGGGGATTCTAATTCCTTGATGCAAACGATAAAATTCGTTTTCAGAGAGTTTCAGAATTCGCAAGGGCTGATGTGCTTCATCTGAAATCTCTCAAATACTTCATACATCCTAAAGATCCTACCGTCAAAGACATTCTGGATGAGCATATGAAGCAAATGGAGCTCAAAACTCCAAGTGAACCCGTTCCTGATGAGTTCAAACCAATTATTTAGTAGAGTAATTTACTTATTCTTTATTCATTCCATTCTTTATTCATTTTTGTAAATAGTCATGGATTATAAACAAATAAGGGGAGATTGTTAGTCATTTATTTGTATATATTCCATTCCTAAAGGAGCTTTCGAAGAAAGCACCTGAAGGAGTATTCTTTACTTTTTTGTAAACTGTTCTGACGCAACACATTTGAAGAAAGAAGCCTAATGTTCATCTGAATATTTATTCTAAAGTGAACGACAACTGAAGTTAGTCTTCAGTTATCAAAGGGTCTTCTACACTGAAGACACGACTGAGTACCAGAATCTTCGTGTTATGTAAAGTGCACGATCTGCGCATCTAAATGAGTTTGAAACGACAATATTGTTTTATGTTCCTAACTTTATGAAGAGCGGTACACGTGTAATTAATTTAGATGGTCAGGATTAGTTTACTTAGCGTATAAATACCTGCTCACTGTTTGAGAAAAGGTTAAGCGTTTGTTCGCTAATTTGCATTCAAGTTTGTTCTTGTTTAGTTTGCACTCGGTGCTCAAGTTTGTCCTTGTGCACTCTTTGAAGTCTGGTTATTAATATAATCTTACTTTGAAAACTTTGGTGTGTTCGTTACTTTAAAACTATTTCCACACGTAGATATTAATCATTGTTAGTTTTATACTTAATTGGGAAAAACAGAAAACAATACAATCGATTGAAAGTAAGTGGTGTACGTATGTTGTATATTTGAAAGAAACTAGCGTTTTTAATTTGTGATAGCCAAATTTTTATATATTATACAAATTATTATTTTAGTATCGGATTGTCGCCATACGGCATATTACGTGGTAAGAGAGGTTAAACCTCAGGATCAGAAAGAAATGAGTAACAAAGAGGGTGGTACAGTGAATAACAGAACAATTTATTAAATGGGAAGAATATTGTTAATAGCTCAAATTTATAAAAAGAGCTATACAAATAATCGTATATGGTTGATGAGTGACAAGTGGGAAAACTATGTTATATTAATATGTCACTATAAAAGAGCAATAATAGATTCATAGTGAGGTGGAAATTAGGTCCGATGTTGATTGGACCATTTAGAGTTATTGCTTATATGGGAAAGGTTACGTTTAGACTATGAGAGTCACCAGAGTAATTGCCACGAGTTATATCTCAGAGAGTGATGACCAGACGAGTCTACATATGTGTTTATACTATTGGAAATATGAGTATTGGCAGTAATGGATTGGACTAGTTAAGTCCATTAGAAATAAAAAGATGTTTGAGAGAGAAACCTGAGAAAGAAATAACATGTAGTTATCAAAAGCATTCCGACAGTTGATTTCGAGGACGGAATCTATTTCAAGTGGGAGAGAGTTGTAACACCCGAAGTTCGAAATTTAGTGTTTTAATAAATTAAACCAGTGTTACAGTATTAGTGAATTCCTAATTAAGAATAAGAGGTGTTTAGAAACTTGAAGGGTTAAAGTTGTTAGCTTGATACTAGGAAAGTAGAGGGACCATTTGTGATATTTCTCAAAGTTATATATATAAATAAGCTAGCTTTGACTTGATTACTTAAAGTCTTCACAATTCATAAACAAATTCACGTAAATAAGTTCCAGCCAAAGATTTCTCTGAAGTTCTTGGTCAAGATCAACAGAACAAGTGATTGGTATTGAGCATA
Organism: Dittrichia graveolens; assembly: GCA_038502395.1. Classification (NCBI taxonomy): domain Eukaryota; kingdom Viridiplantae; phylum Streptophyta; class Magnoliopsida; order Asterales; family Asteraceae; genus Dittrichia; species Dittrichia graveolens. Next base: position 32,593,732 of record JARJIL010000009.1, read on the forward strand.
AGCAACCATACAAAGCTTAACGTAAGATCTAAAATCATTTTCTTGAGTTTTTATGGGTTTTAGATGATTCAATCATGAATCATGGTTTTAGCCTGTTCTTGTTATTGTTCTTACTTTATCTGGTGTTTGGGGTGTAGAAGAACACCCCAGTAGTGTTTTTATTGATTTTTTCCCAGATTTGTACCCAAAACAGCGACTGAAAGAAAGAACAGTCGGTTGGAGTTATACGGTACACGGCCCGTATAGAGTGGAAGGCGGTCACAGGGCCATGTTGGTATACATGATCGTGTAGAGTTTGTGGTACACGGCCTGTGCACGACCCGTGTAGGTGATGTGACAACACTGACCATGTAGCCAGGTCAGGTCGTGTAGGCTGAAGGGGGGACACTGCCCGTGTAGAGATACACGGCCCGTGTAGTTGCCTTGTTCAGTATGTTTTATGCTGAGTTTGAGTATGTGATTAACACCATGATTATATATCTGTAGGAATTACTGTTTGACGTGTTCTGAGTATATCTAGCATAACTCTGTGTGGTATTAATTGCTGAGGTGAGTTTCCTAAACTCTGATTCATATATGTGATACGTGTGTTGCATTGCAATGTGTGTTGGAATATGCCCGCTGACACGAACGAGTTAATAGCGCTGCTGATGAAGTATAGGCCTATTGGGTCACATACCAAGTATTGATTCCGACAACACGATCAAGCAAAAGAGAGGAAAAGGCCAAAATGGGTTTTGACAGGGTGGAAGACGGGCCGTGTTCTTGAACACGGGCCGTGTGCAGCCCAACTAGCGCGGGGCGTTTTGGCCCAAGTAGGGACCGTGTGCTTTGGGCCTACATGGCCGTGTAGACGAACATGGGCCGTGTTAGGTCTGTTAGACACGGGCTAACTTGGCCCAATTGAGGCCGTGGGCGTTGGGCCTACACGGCCGTGTTGGCCAACACAGGCCGTGTACAGGCCCTGTAACAGTAGAATTAACATCTTTTAACTCACATTTTAATGGGATTAAGTAGAGGTTAATGCTAGCTACGTTTATCTCTCAAGAGGTTCTTAGAAGTTCATATTCTCTTTTGGTTGTTCTTCTTGAAGGTGATCAAGTTTGATGCACTAGAAAAGGTAATATACACTTTGTGATCAAGCTTTGATGCACAAAGGTGTTGCTAGTTCTTGATTGTTGTCTTGGTGATTACACACCAACCTACTTGCATTTGGGAATCAACACAACTTGGGGTGGACTTCATTAGGGGAATCCTAGTTTGGATTCTTGAAGCTTGACTTGGTTGGATTCTTGAAGCGTGATAAAGGAAGATTGTAGTACTTGCATAGTAGTACCTTTCTATCCATCTTGTTCTTTTGATTAGTTGCAATTCCATGTCTAGATGTTGGTCCATGAGAGTGTTTGTTTGGTTAACTTTTTTTTTTCTATATCTTGCTTCCATTGCTACTCGATTATGCCAAACCAATACCTTCAGTGGTATCAGAGCCATATCTAACATGGCTTTGCACTAACGAGTCTAGAAAAACCATATAAATATTTTATACAAGAATTTTTTTTTCTTGAAATGTTTTTCGTGTAGATGGTTGCTAGGCTAAAATTGATATATTTGTAGCCTACATAATATTCATATAATATTTTGATATTAGAAAGTCGTTCTCTAGAAATGGTTTTTCATGTAGATTCTTGTTAGGCTACAATTGGTATATTTGTAGCCTACCTAATATTTTAGTTTTTACATCGAGGTGAGAAAAACCATATAAATACTTTTATATAAGAAAATTGTTTTCTTAAAATTGGTTTTTCATTGAGACTCTTGTTGTACTCTTGTTATGCTAGAATTGTTATATTTGTAGCCTTGTTAATATTTTAGTTTTTATATTTATATATTTGTTGTAACTTGGAATGAAGTGTACACAAATATATACTTATGAATGTATATATGAATATGTGTCACAAAAGTGGTTTGGTACACTAATGCATATGTACAAGGATTGTCATTTTGGTGCCTTTGATGTTGTTGACAATCTTTACTAAAATATAGATATATATGTATATCATGGTTTTGTGTGGCACACCATGTTTCATTTGTGTTGCGTTTGGTTAATTCGGTAACACGATATGCCCTTAGACCTATGTGTTGTGGTGGTTGATTGATTTGGTTTTTGGTGGCCTGCGTGCCGTATTGATGTAATTATTTGTTTATTTATGAATACGACCTGCGCGTCGTTCATATATATTCTATGTATTTGTATATAGTATAGAATTAGAGCCGGAGAAATCAACGGGAGTCATGGTGATGATGTCTTGGCAAGAAGGAATCAACACGCCATTGGAGGTGTTGGATTCGGTGGGAGCTCACCCAACGAGACTTTACCTTGTCCTTAGGTTTTGGCCTCGTTTTCCCCGTTGTGGCTCACGGGGAAAACGCATAGGATTTTGGGCATGTTACCGAATTATATATATATACATATATATGCGTGGTTGTGTTTTATTTTTCTATGCATGGATTAGGATTCGCATGCTAGACAATTTTTCTATAAAATTAAATAAAAAACAACGTTTGTTAAAATGGTTAACAATGTCGCGCGAATAGAATTGACAAAGAAAATATAAACTTGGTATTATATTTAAAAAGTGCTTAAAATCGTTTTGACACTTAATTTGTTAATTCACAAGAAGGTTTTTATAAACCGGAAACAAAATCCCGTTTTTAAAATGTAAATCACGCACGATCCGTAACACGACACCACCCGAATCTAACGTAACAAGGATGATTGTCGAGCTAAGAACGAGTCATTCCTTGCGTAGTTGTGTGGAAGGTGAGTGGGGTAACTCGCATGATTGGTTGTCGAGCTAAGCACGAGCCAATTGATGGTCGAGAGTGCCACCCGTGTGTCTTGTCGGACGGTTTACAGTTTTAGTATATAATTCTTGATTAGTTGTTGAGCTAAGCACAAGCTAAACAAAAATTATATATTAAGAATAGTGTAAGGAAGGGGTCAAACATGCCAACCGACATAATGGATGTCAATGGATCCTGCAAGTGTCTAAGAGTTGTAATAGAGATTACAATTGGTAAAATGGTTGCCGGCCTAAATAGTTTCGCCACGTGATCCGCGGTAAACCCGTCACGGTGCAAGGTGAAATAAGCTTCTTAGCCCTTGTTATAAATAATTGTTTTTATCTAAAACTATGGGGTAATTATTTTAACAAGGTTTGTCTAAACTAACCAAAACTCATAATATTGTTATTTATAGATGTCAAACCAAAACAACACAACGTTAAACATCTCACTTCGTGTGTTCCTAGAAAGGGAGAAACTAACGGGGGTGAACTTTATTGCATGGCTTAGCCAATTGAGGATTGTCCTTCGCCATGAGTCAAAGTTGCACATCCTTGAGGAACCCCTTCCAGAGCCACCTGCTACCAACGCGACTTGGGCCGTCCGATACGGGTATGAAAAACGTGTTGAGGACACGCACGATGTTGCCTGCCTCATGTTGTCAACTATGATCTCGGAGTTGCGAAAGAAGCTCGAGCACATGAGTGTGCACAAAAAGTTAAACAAGCTCAAGGACATGTTCTAAGAGAAAGTTAGGCAGGAACACTATGAGTGTGTTAAAAGCCTAGTCAGTTGTAGGGTGCAGGAAGGCGGGAATGTTGGTCTTCACGTCCTTAAGATGAAGGCGAACGTGGACCAAATGGAGAGGTTAGGATTTCCTATTGGGAGAGAGCTCGCCGTGGATATTGTACTCCAGTCTCTGCCTGCATCATATGATCAGTTTGTCACAAACTATCATATGCAAGGAATCGAGAAATCCTTAAGCGAATTGCATGGCATGTTGAAGTCTGCGGAGTCTGACATGGCCAAGCATAGTTCCACCTCAACCACTCTCGTCTTAGGTTCAAAGAAACAAAAGAAAAAGGAAGAAGAAACAGACCCTGAAAGGAAAGGTTGGAGATTCCATGCCTATCCTTGATATTGAGTCGAAGGACATATAGGATGTGCCTCAAGAAGAGACTCAAGAAAAGGTGGTTTGCTACTTCTGTGGAAGATTTGGAAATTGGGGCCGTCACGCCTGGCCTATGTGCCGAGAGGATATAAGACTTCTCAAGAAAGAGAGAGTTAACTTTCCATCTTTAGGTACGTTCATGATTCATTGCTATTCTTATATAAGCTGGGTAGTTGACCCGAGCTGATTGACTCACATTTGTCACAAATTTATTTTGTTACAATGTGTAGGTCATTTTGTGAAAGAAAAGCATGAAGAACCTAATCTCGGGCGAGGAAACCATGATGATTTTCCTCTAAGAGAAGATAAGGAGACTTGATCTCGCTTTTGTCACCGCTTTATTTATTACTTTATTGCCCTGTGTGGCAAGTAACATCTCTTTGTATGCACGCTTTAATTACAGTGAACAAAATTTTGATGTTTTAAGAATTGATGTTAAACCTTTTAAACATTGTTTATTCAAGGTTTATTGATGTCATAACTCATGTGTTGTTTTGCCCTGCGTGGCACACAACTTAACATGTGTTGATGATGAGTTTATTCTTAAAATATGAAATTTATTATGAAATTCTGTTGTGAGATATTTAGTTCAAAATTTCCCATGTCATGGCATAAACAAGGTTTTGTTACAAGTAATAGAATATTCATGAATAGTTGGTTCTTAATCCAAAATAGTTTGGATAAACCATCTTTGTGTGATAATCAACTTTACCACATAAACAAGAAATATATCACCTAGATCCATGTGGTTGGGATCTCGGAATAGTTTAGCCTCGGGCTAAGCGCTTTGATGTTGATCTTGTTTATTAGGCTAAGATGATTATGGGATCCTTCACCGGAGTTTGTGAGAGGATTGAAGGCTTGTTGGATATTGATCACATTTTGTGGATAATCCGTTCAAGCACATCACAAAGAAATAACGAAGGAGAAACCTCTTCATCACTACCTAAATGGTAGTAATTGCGAGACGTTTACTACTTTAGGCATATGTCTGAAACCTTGTTGGTGTTCAGAATTAGCCAAAACAACTTTAAGAATCAATAGGGCATATAGATCAAGGTACTTAGATCTAGTTAAGATGCTAAGGTATCTATTATCTATATAATGGATGACCATATAGTGAATTGTGGAATTGTTTCATAATTCATATCCTACTAAGACACATTGGAACATGGTGGCATGGAGTAGGAAACTGTGTGTTATTGATCCGGTTTTTTGACGGGTCAAGAATGTGTGTCCGATTTGTTAGGATATTCATTTGCCATTGTGACTAAGTCCTCAAATACAAATTCAATTGATAGTCTATTTATCATTTATTAAGATACGACTAGAAAGGTTCTTTGCTTGTCTATCTTATAGTTCAAAGTTATCTATTCTACATTTAGTAGGAGATGGATAAACTTGAAATCGAGAAGTGCTAATACATTTGAGGAGTTCTTCTAAGTTTTAGTTATTTAACCTTTTGAGAAAAATGTTTGTTGCTTAAAGGGGGAAGAAGAAAGAAACTAAAACTAAGGCATTCTAGTGGAAGAACGTGGAACTTAAATGAAAGACATGATGATGATACTAGCATATAATATGATATCTTTGATAGATGATCATCATGGTTATGTTGGCATGCCTGACTAGGAGTCATTACTTCTTTTAATTCTGATAAGGGTCATATAGAGCCAAAAAGATATGGGTTTCTCATATCTAAGTGGCAATGACTTGATGGTGAGTCATGTTGAGTTCACCACCTATCAGAAGACGTAGTGGATCCAGATTTCGCTAAAAAATAAAAGAAGTAAATCGTAAAGAGATGCAATCCATTTGAAATGTCCTAGTGCTTGACTTGGCTTGATCCCATACCGTGATGGGATTAACATGGATGGGATTGTAGACAACTTCAAATACTGACTAGTGGTAATGTTTTCATGATGGTTATGGAGAAACTTGTCCTAGTGGCTAGGTTGAAGAATGTTTGGTACTCGTGGATATTAGTGACCGGGTTCTGCCATGGAACAATATGATGAGGAAGTGCTTATAACACTACCCGAGGGTCTTAATATACGTCCGTAGTATCCGAATTATGTCTACAAAAGTGGATAAGACCACTTCGGACTTATTCTTGCATCTTGAAGGAAAGATCTTTGCTTACTGATAGAAAATCAAAGTGATGAGTTTTCTAGAAGCGTAGATAAAACATTTGATATATGTCAGGGCTAGTGGGAGCTTCGTTGTATTCCTAGTGTTAAATGTCCGTGGAAGATAATGTCCCGATATTAGGTTATCTGCGAACCTAATTCAGGAATTATTGCTTCATAAGGGAATTTAGGAGATACAAAATTGGATAATATTTAGTTCAAGAAATGTAGAGATATGTTCTTGATGTTTGACGACTAGAAATAGGCTTGGAGTAGGTAGTTACTCTAATGCGTGTTTCTGCTAGGATAATTGTTGATTTTGATCAAAGTTTATGATCCTAACTTGTGGTGTTGATTGTTGGTTCTTAAGTATCACTAACCCTATTGTGGGCTTTTGAGACAATGAGGGAGTGATTACTTTACTCTAACCTTTTTTGAAAAGTAAGATCTCTTTGGTTAAATACTTTTGAAGTAGTTTTGTCAAAAGAGATATAATTGAATAACAAAAGAACTTGTGGATGTTGTGGGACAAATCCACTAGTTAAACCGTTGTTATGGACTAGTGATGTTCGTCATACTAGGTCTATTAGCATGTCTAATGCGTATAACTTGGCTTGAATATGTTTTGGTTCATGTTTGATTTGTACTTATATTTTGGGGACGTTAAGCAATATTGCAATTCATTATCGATTATTAAATGGAGATTTAATAATACGCCGAGGGCGGATATTTTATGAATCCTTAATGTGTTCCATCTTAGCATGTTTAAACACTTCCGAGAAGGTTTTTCATTCTAAAATCTCCACAATCGGTTATACTTTATGGGAAGGAAGTATAAATTAAGATTGAGGTAAAGAATTGGTTTTGTTAAAAGTGATTCTTGCCTGTACTTGAAAGGGGTTTCAAGTGATTGGAGGACCCGCACCCGAGTTCGCTTCATGGTTCTTGTCATAAGTAACTCGGTGATAATGACGTTTCATCCTTAAACTAGAGATACATGTGATTCCAAAGCATAGATCTGCTTTGCTTTGATCGTTTTCTAACGCGGTCCGTAACTGGTCGTTATAAGGGAGATGATTGGGTTGAGTATTATCTATGTGGTGGGACTATGTAGTCGAAAGGAATTTGTTCCTCTATGTATAGAGAAGATATCCATGGGCCCCTCGATGATTGAGTGCTGACGTTCATATGCATGGCCGTGCTCAAGTTGTATTGATGATGGATCAATGTTAACTTGGTTTTTTGGTCACCACTAATCTAGAATCTAGAAACATAATCGTGAACGATCTGAAGGTTGACGTTATTCCATGCCTTATGTTCACATAGGATATCGCGAACAAAGGGATGTACATGTTCATTTATCTTTATGACAATCGTTTTATGATTGGGATCTTGTCAAGAGTGGCATACCCTATACTGACTTGGGAGCATAGATGTCTTGCTAGAGGCCGCTCTAAGTTTGTGTTATTTTTCGTAGTCGTGCCACATGCAAGTGGGAGTCTATTGGAATATGCCCGCTGACACGAACGAGTTAATAGCACTGCTGATGAAGTATAGGCCTATTGGGTCACACACCAAGTATTGATTCCGCGATCAAGCAAAAGAGAGGAAAAGGCCAAATGGGTTTTGGCAGGGTGGAACACGGGCCGTGTTCTTGAACACGGGCCGTGTTCTTGAACACGGGCCGTGTCCAGCCCAACTAGCGCGGGGCGTTTTGGCCCAAGTAGGGACCATGTGCTTTGGGCCTACACGGCCGTGTAGACGAACACGGGCCGTGTTAGGTCTGTTAGACACGGGCTAACTTGGTCCAATTGAGGCTGTGGGCTTTGGGCCTACACGGTCGTGTTGGCCAACACGGGCCGTGTACAGGCCCTGTAACAGTAGAATTAACATCTTTTAACTCACATTTTAATGGGATTAAGTAGAGGTTAATGCTAGCTACGTGTTTCTCTGCACATGAACAGACTTGAGAGAGTTGAAGAGGTTCTTAGAAGTTCATATTCTTTTTTGGTTGTTCTTCTTGAAGGTGATCAAGTTTGATGCACTAGAAAAGGTAATATACACTTTGTGATCAAGCTTTGATGCACAAAGGTGTTTTTTGTTCTTGATTGTAGCCTTGGTGATTACACACCAACCTACTAGCATTTGGGATTCAACACAACTTGGGGTGGACTTCATTAAAGGAATCCTAGTTTGGATTCTTGAAGCTTGACTTGGTTGGATTCTTGAAGCATGATAAAGGAAGATTGTAGTACTTGCATAGTGGTACATTTCTATCCATCTTGTTCTTTTGATTAGTTGCAATTCCATGTCTAGATGTTGGTCCAGGGGAGTGTTTGTTTGGTTAACTTAGTTTTTGTTCTATATATTGCTTCCGTTGCTACTCGATTATGCCAAACAAATACCTTCAATGTGTGATATTAATGATCAGAGGATCATGGTGTGTGAGAGTAGAGCTGTAGCATGCTGCTTCGTGCAGTAGTGCTATGGACAGCATTTTAGACTTGTTGGTGGATGCTAAAATGGTGCAGTACTGTATCCATAAGAACTATTACAACATTCGTATATGTGTATGCGCATGCTTATATGATTTACAGTTTAGATTTCTTACTAAGCTCTTGTAGCTTAGCATATATTGCTTGTTGTTGTTTTGCAGGCTGTGTTAGCACCAAGGCAAGGCCCCGGTTTGACTGTTGAAGGTTGGTCGCTTAAAACGTGATTTCAAACAATAACGCTCCCATTTGTGTAACAGAAAGTACTTTTGATTTAAATGCGCGCATACTTCTTTTTATACAAACCCGAGGGTTTAAACGAAATGCTTTATTGGCTTCCGCTGACGGTAAGCTTATTGGAAACTGTTTTTGACATGAATTATGGTTGTATTACCTTTTGTAAGAAACAGAGGTTCAAAAATACTTGGTTGGTTTCCATCAGCTTATCAAATTCTGTTTTTAGACAAATACCTTTTGTTTCAAGCTTTATTTTAAAATTTGGAAATTGGGGCGTTACACTGCCGGAGAGCATGCTGAAATGAATGCTCTAGGTGGAGGTTTTAGGGTTAACGACTTCAGCGGTCATCCATAACTCACAGAGATGTTCTTCGAACATTTGAACCTTTGCCTAGAGTGCAAAGTTCAACGGGCAGTTGTGGAGATAGAACATAATCTGGTGAAGAGATGAGGATGGAGGAGGAACATTAAGATCAGCGGGGTAGTTGTTGTCCTTGAAACAGATGGAAGAGAGGGGAATTTCGGGAACGATATCATCAGGGAGAGTCACCTTAGCAGTAGCAACTTTGGGAGCCATGATAGCAAGCATAGAGAAGGATTACGAATTTTCAAAAGTGAAATCGCCGGAGAAGATGAGTTGCAGGTGAGTAACTTGAAGAGGTGATTTGGGGTTTTAAAAGGGTTTAAAATTAGGGATTCTGAACGGTTGAGTAAATCAAGGGTGAAAATGGGCGCGTGAATGCGGAAAATGCGCAAGGTTAACTTTTTGGATATCAAGAGGTTATTGGTGAGAACATTGTAACCGGTGTAGTCTTAGAAACAACCAATCTTGATTAACAACCAATTAGTAAAGAGATAGAAGTTGACAAAGAAAAAGATGATATTTATCCCAAAAAAATATCCAACTTTTGCTTTGGAAATTTTAATCTCACAAAAAGCAACAATAATAAAAAAAAATAAAAAACAGCACACAATGCCAACAAGAATAAGAACTAAGCTTGGATATAACTAATGCTATTTTCATAATAGATGGTTACATCGATATTCATCATGGTTTACATAGACTGCCAAAAAAAACTACAAACATGCCTAAGATATTATGAATATTTGAGATGATACATCAATCCTGATTCCTTCTTCTGGAATACTAACGATGATCATGTAGCAAACCGGAAAGAAGATGAACGTAATGTTAAACTCCATGAGTTTTTGGGAGAAAATAGAAAATTTTCTTTGGTGTTGCAGAAGATGAAAAAGGAAAGAAAATCTATCGATGCTTATAAAGAAAATTACTCATGATTACACTTCAGAAATGATTTGACAGTCAGAGAGAGATGGGGTAAAAGTAATTACTCACGCTTAGCTATTAGTGTGTCTGGCATTAAATGTGACAAGAAAAAATGAATAGTAACAATCAAATTTACCTGAAATAGATACATTTATGAAGGATTGAGCATTTCAATTTCTGCAACTAATAAATTGAACCGGTGTTCATCCGGGGCTTTTGTGAGTATGTCAGCGAGCTGATGTTCAGTGGAAATAAAACGAAACACGATTTCATTTTTTGCTATGTGATCTGTAATGAAGTGATGGCGAACATCAATGTGCTTTATACGAGAATGAAGCACTAGATTGCTTGAAATTGCAATAGCGCTGGTGTTATCACAATATATGGGAGTGCGCTGAAAAGAGATGCCATAGTCAGCTAGCTGATGTTGCATCCATAGTATTTGTGCACATCAACTCTCAGCTGAAATGTATTCAGCTTCATCGGTGGACAAGGAGATTGACTTTTGCTTTTTGCTTTGCCAACTCACTAACTTTCCACCAAGCAACTGACAACCACCAGTAGTACTTTTCCTATCTATTTTACATCCGGCGTAGTCGGAGTCTGAGAAACCAATAAGATTGAAACCGGAGTCTCGGGAGTACCATAACCCTAGTTCAGGTGTTCCTTTCAGATATCTGAAGATCCTTCTCACAGCTGTTAGATGTGACTCCTTTGGATTTACCTAAAATCTTGCACATACACATGTGGAAAACATTATGTCAGGACGACTGGCTGTCAGATACAACAGGGATCCAATCATGGCTCTGAAAGTGGGTAGATCAATTGCATTCCCTTTTGGATCAGATGTGAGCTTGGTTTTTGGAACAATGGGAGTCTTCATCGGGGATGAGTCTGAAAAGTTGAACTTTTTGAGTAAATCCTTCACATATTTACCTTGATTGATGAAGATGCCTTGGTCAGATTGCTTTATATGAAGCCCAAGGAAGAAGTTCAGCTCTCCCATCATGATCATTTTGAACTTCTCTGACATGATCTTTTCAAATTTCTTGCACAAACGATTGTCAGTGGAACCGAAAATAATATCATTCACATAATTTGAACTAGAATGATTTCACCTTTTTCTCTACATAGGAATAGAGTTTTGTCAATGTTCCCTCTGTTGAATTCATTCTTCAGAAGATGAGTGGACAGTGTGTCATACCATGCGCGTGGAGCTTGCTTCAGTCCATAGAGAGCCTTATCGAGCCGATAGATGTGATATGGAGATTGGTGACTTTTTAAACCAGGAGGTTGTTGAACAAATACCTCTTCATGTAGTTCTCCGTTCAGAAAAGCACTTTTAACATCCATCTGAAAGATTTTGAATCCTTTAAAGGCTGCAAAAGCGAGAAACATGCGTATAGCTTCCAGACGAGCAACTGGAGCAAATGTTTCATCATAGTCTATACCCTCCTCTTGACAGTAACACTTAGCAACTAATCTGGCCTTGTTTCGAACCACTGATCCTGTTTCATCATGCTTGTTTCTGAACACCCATTTTGTGCCAATAATCGACTTGTCTTCAGGCGGGGCAATGAGTTTCAAAACCTTGTTCCACTCGAATTCATTGAGATATTCTTGCGTTGCGACCACCCAGTTTAGATCCTTTAGAGCTTCTTCAACTTTCTTTGCCTTCTTTTGTGAAATGAATTTAGAGAACATGCAGAAGGCAGAAGTAATCGAATTTCTGGTTTGTACACCAGTGTTTGGATTACCAATAACATTTGTAATAGGATGAGCTCGAGTCCATTTTGTGACTCTAGTTGGTTGCTCTTGATTCTCATCAGCAGAAGAGTTACTTGATTCAAATTGATCTTTAGTGATTTGATCCACATTTACTGATAGAATGTTGTTATCAGTTTTTACCTCTTGAGAATAGTCATCAATATCATCATCAAGTGACCCATGTAAAAGTTTGTCGAATTCTTTAGAAACGACATGATCAGTATGATTTGAACTTGACTGAACATCAAATTCATCAAAGGTGACATTTATAGTTTCAACCACTGAATTTTTCTTGGGAAGAAACACGCGATAAGCTTTAGAAATGACAGAGTAACCCAGAAATACACCTTGTTCTCCTTTGGGGTCAAATTTACTTTACTGACCTTTAGTGTTAAGAATGAAACATGTGCTTCCAAATATCTTGAAGTACCCAACATTTGGTAATTTCAGGTGAAGTAACTCATAAGGAGTTTTAGAGTGACGTTTGACAATTATGGACCTGTTTTGAATGTAACATGCAATATTAACTGCTTTAGCCAAAAAATGCCCTTTAAGAGATGCTTCCGCAAGCATTGTACGGGCTGCTTCAATTAAGGTGTTGTTCCTTCTTTCAGCAACTCCATTTTGCTTAGGGGTATATGGGGCTGAGAAATTTTGGATGATGTCATTTTCATCACAAAATTCTTGAAGAGTTGAGTTCCTGAACTCTGTCCCATGATCACTGCGAAGCTGCTTAACTAGAGTATCAAACTGCCTTTGAACACGACGAATGGAATTTACCAGAATTTCGGTAGTGTCACTTTTGTTGCGCGAAAAATACCCATGTGAATCTGGTGTACTCATCAACAACCACCAGAGTGTATTTCTTGCCTCCCATACTTGGTGAACTCATAGGGCCAAAAGATCCATGTGAAGCAGCTGAAGAGCGGAGTTAAATTGATTACAATGTCTCGATTTGAACACTGACTTCTTTTGCTTTCCTTGCTCACAAGCATGACACAACTTGTCTTTAAGAAACCGAACTGACGGTAGTCCTCTGGTTAGCTGAAGCTTTGAGAGCTTGCTTATGTTTTTGAAGTTAAGATGGGATAGCCGTTTGTGTCATAACCAGTTTACTTTTGAGTCAGCTTCTGAATAGAAGCATGCATCTCATTCAGAGGAGGCAGAACTGAAATCGAAAACATACATGTTTCCCTGCCTCTTTGCTTCTAAGACTTCCTTGCCTTTCTTGTTGAAGATAGAACCCTTGGTCTTTTTGTAATGAACCTCGTAATCCGCATCACATAGCTAGCTGATGCTGATAAGGATATGTTCGAGCCCTTTGACATGAGCAACATTTTTTATGTTAACTGAACCTTGATTTAGATACCAATACCCATCGGTTTTGCCACATTTTCCTCCACCACAAGTGACTTTAGGGCCATTTGCTGCTTGTACCCCATTCAGTAGGGACTTACATCCAGTCATATGCCTTGAATATCGACTGTCAAGGTACCAAATGTTAACATGGTGATCGCCCTGCACAAAGAATTTAATATTAGTTCATTTGAAGAGCCCAAACTTTACTTAGCTCCAAAACACAATGCTCAAAGGAGCAATTAGAGATTTTGCCTTCATTTGAACAAGAGATCGCTTCATGACCTCTTATTCCGCATTTATAACATTTTCTTGTTGATTTAGAATTATGTGCCATCCTTTTATTTTTCTTATATTTCTCTTTTTCTCCAATTAATTTCATAAATTTGAAAAGGGATTCCTTAACTTCTTTGAGTTTTGACACAGGCTGAGCAAAAGTTTTGTCAAGACTGGTGGTTTGGAAGGGTTTGGAATTTTCAGCTATGGGTTTTGAAGATTCAACTGATGAATTTTCATCAGAAGGGTTAATAAGAATTATGATGTCATAGAAGATAGTGGTTTCAGGAAGAAATCTTGAATCAAATGACTCAGGTATTTTGTTTTCTGACTGTTTTTTAGAAATGGATTCAGAAGAAGATGAGTTGAGTGTTTTAGAACTGGTTTCAGACTATGGTTCAGGAGAGAATTCCTTAATTGTTTTAGACACAACTTCAGGTTGGTTTCAGAAGATGAAGATGTAGCAGGTACTTCAGAAGTTGGTTCTGGAGTTTTGCTAGCCTGGGTATGATACTCAATTGGAAGTTGAAGATTTCTGATTTCAGAATTTTTTTTTTCAGAAAAATTGGGATCCAGGTGTTCAGATTTAGTGAATCTCTTATGAAGATGATTTCGATTTACGATATCATTTATGCTTATATCATTAAAAATCATTTCATCAACATTTTTACACTTCTTGCTGAAATCAGCCGCTTGTTTAATATGTCCTATGCCTACTCTTTCTCTTTGAATAACCATCTGATGATTTATGCTTTCAAATGCTAATTTGTTAGGACTCAACCATAGATCAATAATCGACTGACGATCTTTCACCTTTTCATTTGAGTCTTGCAAATCCAGTTTTACATTTTTGAGTTTATTTGTTAGAAATTTAAGGTGATTTCTTAAAGCATATGATTCTTGAAGAAATTTTTCGTTTTCTTTTTCTACAGCGTTGATTTCAAAAGTAAGCATAGTTATAGTTTGTTTAGATTTGTTTTGATTGTTATGACCAACTATCATATCAGAACACAAATAATCAAACATATCATCCTTTCCATTCATGCAATAATTTTTGAAATTTGAAACCTTGTACATCATAGTGGGATTCCATCCTTCTGCTGAGCTCAATTTTTCAGCCTCAGCTAGATCACTGCTGAACTTGCTTTCAGCAGCTATTAATTGGGCCAAGATAGCCCGTGTCTAACAGGCCCAACATGGCCCGTGTTCACCTACACGACCGTGTAGGCCCAAAGCACACGGTTTCTACATATGCCAAAATGCCCCGTGCTAGTTGAGCTGGACACGGCCCGTGTTTACGAACACGGCCCGTGTACCATGCTGCCAAAACCCATTTTGGCCTTTTTCTCTGTTTTGCTTGATCGTGTTGTCGGAATCAATACTTGGTGTGTGACCCAATAGGCCTATACTTCATCAACAGTGTTATTAACTCGTTCGTGTCAGCGGGCATATTCCAACAGACTCCCACTTGCACCTGGCACGACTACGAAAAATAACACAAATATAAAGCGGCCTCTAGCAAGACATCTATGCTCCCAAGTCAGTATAGGGTATGCCACTCTTGACAAGATCCCAATCCTGAAATGATTGTCCTAAAGACAAATGAACATGTACATCCCTTTGTTGGCGATATCCTATGTGAACACAAGGCATGGAATAAAGTCAACCTTCAGATCGTTCACGATTATGTTTCTCGATTCTAGATTAGTGGTGACCAACAAACCAAGTTAACATTGATTCATTATCAATATAACTTGAGCACGGCCATGCATATGAACGTCAACACTCAATCATCGAGGGTCCCACGGATATCTTCTCTATACATAGAGGAACAAATTCCTTTCGACTACATAGTCTCTATATCTTCAGTTACGGACCGCGTTAGAAAATGATCAAAGCAAAGCAGAACTATGCTTTGGAATCACATGTATCTCTAGTTTAAGGATGAAACGCCATCATCATCCCGAGTAACTTATGACCAGAACAATGAAGCGAACTCGGGTGCGGGTCCTCCAATCACTTGAAACCCCTTTCAAGTATAGGCAAGAATCACGTTTAACAAAACCAATTCTTTACCTCAATCTTAATTTATACTTCCTTCCCATAAAGTATAACCGAAAGTGGAGATTTTAGAATGGAAAACATTCTCGGAAGTGTTTAAACATGCTAAGACGGAACACAATAAGGATTCATAAAATACCCGCCCTCGGCGTATTATTAAATCTCCATTTAATAATTGATATAGTATGAACTGCAATACTCCTTAACATCCCCAAAATATAAGTACAAATCAAACATAAACCAAAACATATTCAAGCCAAGTTACATGCATTAGAAATGCTAATTGACCTAGTATGATAAACATCACTAGTCCATAACAACGGCTTAACTAGTGGACTTGTTCACAACATCCACAACATCCATAAGTACATTTGTAATTCAATTATATCTCTTTTGACAAGACTACTTCAAAAGTATTAACCAAAGAGATCTTATTTTTCAAAACGATTAAAGTAATCACACCCTCATTGTCTCAAAAGCCCACAATAGGGTTAGTGATACTTAAGAACTAACAAACAACACAACGAGTTAGGATCATCAACTTTGATCAAAGATCAACAGTTATCCTAATAGAAACACGCATTAGAGTAACTACTTACTCCAAGCCTATTCTAGTCGTCAAACATCAAGAACATATCTCTATATTTCTTGAACTAGATACTATCCAATTTTGTATCTCTTAAATGCCCCTATGAAGCAGTAATTCCTGAATTAGGTTTGCAGATAACCTAATATCGGGACATTATCTTCCATAGACATTTAACTAGGAATACAACAAAGCTCCCACTAGCCTTGACATATATAAAAGGTTTTATCTACGCTTCTAGAAAACTCATGACTTTGATTTTCTATCAGTAAGCAAAGATCTTTCCTTCAAGATGAATGAATAAGTCTGAAGTGGCCTTATCCACTTTTGTAGACATAACACGGATACTACGGACGTATATTAAGACCTTCGGAGAGTGTTATAAGCACTTCCTTATCATATTGTTCCATGACGAAACGCGGTCATTAATATCCACGAGTATCTAACTTTCTTCAACATAGCCACTAGGACAAGCCTCTCCATAACCATCATGAAAAACTTTATCACTAGTCGGTATTTGAAGTTGTCTACAAATCCATCCATGTTAATCACATCACTACCACCTTGGTATACACCTAGGTATGGGGTCAAGTCAAGTCGAGTACTTGGTCATTTCAAATGGATTGCATCTGTTTATCATTTACTTCTTTTATTCTAGTGAATTCCGGATCCACTACGTCTTCCGATATGTGGTGAACTCAACATGACTCACCATCAAGTCATTGCCACTTAGATATGAGAAACCCATATCTCTTTGGATCAATATGACTCTTATCAGAATTAAAAGAAGTAATTGACCCTTAGTCAGGCATACCAGCATATCCATGCTGATCATCTATCAAAGATATCAGATTATATGCTAGTATCAACATCAAGTCTTCATTTAAGTTCCACGTTCTTCCACTGGAATGCCTTAGTTTTAGTTTCTCTCTTCTTCCCCTTTTAAGCAAAAAACATTGTTCTCAAAAGGTTAAAAAACTAAAACGTAGAAGAACTCCTCAAATGTATTAGCACTACTTGATTTCAAGTTTATCCATCTCCCACTGAATGTAGAATGGATAACTTCGAACTATAAGATAGACATGCAAAGAACCTTTCTAGTCGTATCTTAAAAAATGCTAAATAGACCATCAATTGAATTTAGATTTGAGGACATAGTCACAATGGTGAATGAATGTCCCAACAAATCGGACACACACTCTTGACCCGTCATAAACCAAATTATTATCAATAACACTCGGTTCCCTACTCCATGACACCATTTACCAATGTGTCTTAGTAGGATATGAATTGTGAAACAATTCCACAATTCACTATATGGTCATCCAATATATAGATAATAGATACCTTAGCATCTAAACTAGATCTAAGTACCTTGATCTATATGCCCTATTGATTCTTAAAGTTGTTTTGGCTAATTCTGAACACCAACAAGGTTTCAGACATATGACTAAACTAGCAAACGTCTCACAAACCTTGAGATATGACATACAAACCTTGAATAAATAACGTTTAAAAAGGTTCAACATCAATTCTTAAAACTTCAAAATTTTGTTCACTGTAATTAAAGCGAGCGTACAAAGAGATGTTACTTGCCACGCAGGGCAATAAAATAAAGTAATAAATAAACCGGCGACACAAGCGAGATCAAGTCTCCTTATCTTCTCTTGGAGGACAATCACCATGGTTTCCTCGTTCGAGATCCGGTTCTTCATGCTTTTCATTCACCAAAGGACCTACACTTTGTAACAAACAAATTTGTGACAAACGTGAGTCAATCAGCTCGGGTCAACAACCCAGCTTATAGAAGAATAGCAATGAATCATGAACGTACCTGAAGATGGAAACTTAACTCTCTCTTTCCTGAGAAGTTTTATATCCTCTCGGCACGTAGGGCAGGCGTGACGGCCCCAATCTCCAAATCTTCCACAAAAGTAGAAAACCACCTTTTCCTGTGTCTGTTCATGAGGCACATTCTCTATGTCCTTCGACTTAACATCAAGGATAGGCTTGGAAACTCCAACCTTTCCTTTTAGGGTCGGTTTCTTCTTCCTTTTCTTTTGTTTCTTTAAGCCCAAGACGGGAGTGGTTGAGGTGGAATTATGCTTGGCCATGTCGGACTCCGCAGAATTCAACATGCCATGCAATTCGCTTAAGAATTTCTCCATCCCTTGCATATGATAGCTTGTGACAAACTGATCATATGATGCGGGCAGGGACTGGAGTAAAATATCCACAGCGAGCTCTCTCCCAATAGGAAATCCTAACCTCTCCATTTGGTCCACAGTCGCCTTCATCTTAAGGACATGAAGACCAACATTCCCGCCTTCCTGCAGCCTATAACCGACTAGGCTTTTAACACACTCATAGCGTTCCTGCCTAACTTGCTGTTGGAACATGTCCTTGAGCTTGTTTAACATATTGTACACACTCATGTGCTCGAGCTGCTTTCGCAACTCCGAGCTCATAGTTGACAACATGAGGCAGGCAACATCGTGCGTGTCCTCAACACGTCTTTCATACCCGTATCGGACGGCCCAACTCACGTTGGTGGCAGGTGGCTCCGGAAGGGGTTCCTCAAGGATATGCAACTTTAACTCATGACGAAGGACAATCCTCAATTGCCTAAGCCATGCAATAAAGTTCACCCTCGTAAGTTTCTCCCCTTCTAGGAACACACGAAGTGAGATGTTTGACGTGGTGTTGTTATGGTTTGACATCTATATAAATTACAATAATAGGAGTTTTGGTTAGTTTAGATAATCCTTGTTAAAAATAATTACCCCATAGTCTTAGACAAAGCAATTATTCGTAACAAGGGCTAAGAACCTTATTTCACCTCGCACCGTGACGGGTTTGCTGCGGATCACGTGGCGAAGCTATTTAGGCTGGCAACCCTTTTACCAATTGAAATCTCTATTACAACTCTTAGACACTTGCGGGATCCGTTGACATCCATTATGTCGGTTGGCATGTTTGATCTCTTCCTTACACCAATCTTAATATATAATTTTTGTTTAGCTCATGCTTAGCTTGACAACTAACCAAGAATTATATACTAAAATTGTAAACCGTCCGACAAGACACACGGGTGGCACTCTCGACCATCAATTGGCTCGTGCTTAGCTCGACAACCAATCATGCGAGTTACCCCACTCACCTTCCACACAACTACGCAAGGAATGACTCGTGCTTACCTCGACAGTCATCCTTATTTCATTAGATTCGGGTGGTGTTGTCTTACGGATGGTGCGTGATTTACATTTTAAAACGGGATTTTGTTTCCGGTTTATAAAAACCCTTTTGTGAATTAACAAAGTAAGTGTCAAAATGATTTTAAACACCTTTTAAATATATTACCAAGTTTATATTTTCTTTGTCAATTCTATTCGCGCGAGATTTTTAACCATTTTAACAAATGTTGTGTTTTATTTAATTTTATAGGAAATATTATCTAGCATGCGAATCCTAATCCATGCATAGAAAAATAAAACACAACCACGCAAATATATATATATATATATATTATTCAGTAACATGCCCAAAATCCTATGCGTTTTCCCCGTGAGCCACAACGGGGAAAACAAGGCCAAAACTTAAGGACAAGATAAAGTCTCGTTGGGTGAGCTCCCATTGAATCCAAAACCTCCAACAGCGTGTTGATTCCTTCTCGCCAAGACGTCATCACCATGACTCCCGTTGATTTCTCCGGTTCTAATTCTACACTATTTACAAATACATAGAATATATATATAAACGACACGCAGGTCGCATTCCTACACTATTTATACAAATACACGGAATAAAAGAAACGGCGTGAAAGCCGCAACAATAAATAAATAAATAAATTATATTACCTCAATACGGCACGCAGGCCACCAAAAACCAAATCAACCAACCACCACAACACATAGGTCTAAGGGCATATCATGTTACCGAATTAACCAAACGCAACATAATAAAACATGGTGTGCCACATAAAACCATGATATAAATATATATCTATATTTTAGTTAAGATTGTCAACAACATTAAAGGCACCATATGACAATCCTTGTACACATGCATTAGTGTACCAAACCATTTTTGTGACACATATTCATATATACATTTATAAGTATATATTTGTGTACACTTCATGCCAAGTTACAAGAAATATATAAATATAAAAATTAAAATATTAACAAAGCTACAAATATAACAATTCTAGCACAACAAGGGTACAACAACAGTCTCAATGAAAAACCAATTTTAAGAAAACAATTTTCTTATATAAGAGTATTTATATTGTTTTTCTTAACTCGATATAAAACTAAAATATTAGGTAGACTACAAATATACCAATTTTAGCCTAACAAGAATCTACATGAAAAACCATTTCTAGAGAACAACTTTATAATATCAAAATATTATATGAATATTATGTAGGCTACAAATATATCAATTTTAGCCTAGCAACCATCTACACAAAAAACATTTCAAGAAAACAATTTTCTTGTATAAAATATTTATATGGTTTTTCAAGACTCGTCAGTGCAAAGCCATGTTAGATATGGCTCTGATACCACTCAAGGTATTTTTTTGGCATAATCGAGTAGCAACGGAAGCAAGATACAATACAAAAAACTATAACTAACCAAACAAACACACATGCCATGGACCAAAATCTAAACACGAATTTGCAACTAGAATATAATAAACAAGAAATAAGAAAGATCATACCATAATGCAAGATCGCCAAAACTTTCTTCTTTGTCAAAGTGTGTAAAATTCATCGATGAATTCCTCTAGAGTAGTCTACCCCAAGCACACTTGATTCCCCAATGCTAGTAGATTGGTGTACACACCAAAACCACACAATACAAGAACAAGGAACACCTTTGTGCATCAAGTCTAGACTACAAAGTGTATGTTAACTTCTCTTGTGCATCAAAAACTTGATCACCTTCAAGAAGAACAACTAAAAGAGAATATGATCTTCCAAGAACCTATTCAACTCTCTCAAGTCTGTTCATGTGCAGAGAAAAACGTAGCTCTCATTAACCTCTAGTTAATCCCATTAAAAATGTGACATAAAAGATGTTAATTCAGCTGTTACAGGGATCGTACACGGCCCGTGTTGGTCAACACGGCCGTGTAGGCCCAAAGCCCACGGCCTCAATTGGGCCAAGATAGCCCGTGTCTAACAGGCCCAACACGGCCCGTGTTCACCTACACAGCCGTGTAGGCCCAAAGCACACGGTCTCTACTTGGGCCAAAACGCCCCGTGCTAGTTGAGCTGGACACGGCTCGTGTTTATGAACACGGCCCGTGTACCATGCTGCCAAAACCCATTTTGGCCTTTTTCTCTGTTTTGCTTGATCGTGTTGTCGGAATCAATAGTTGGTGTGTGACCCAATAGGCCTATACTTCATCAGCTGTGTTATTAACTCGTTCGTGTCAGCGGGCATATTCCAACACATTCCCCCATAATTGTAACATTTTCTTTCTTCTTTGTTCTCCACCTTGGCAAATCTAGGTTTCTCAACAACCTTGAAGTTTTCTGATCTTTGCGACCCAGAAGTGTACCTTTGTCGATTGTTGGTTTTGGAATACCTATTCTTATATGCCTTGGTAATAAAAGACATGGCTTTTATCACTTGCTCCATTTCTGTACCATCTGACTTATCAGATTCTGGGTCAGATGGAGCAACACGCTTGTATTTTTTAGCTCTGGAGTATTCATGGGGTGATGGTTCAGTAGCTACAAGAGTTAAGGGATCAGCAGAAAGTCTGGGAGATGACTTTGAGCCTCATCCTGGTATTGCTGGAGGTCCTTAAAGATATAGTGGAAGGTGACAATCGTAAGGTTTCGGTTCATGTGTTTGTAAAGCTTCACATGCTCTTTCCATTCAGGACCTAGAGCTCGAAGAAACACGCAGTTAATATCCAGATCAGTCCTTTCAACCTTGTTGGTTCTGAGTTCATTCTGGAGTTTGCAAAAACAACTGTAAGTGTCAATTAACAGTTCGTTTTCCTTAGCAGTGAATTCATGAAACATGTTCAACAATTGTGTTCTTTTGATATGCTCTCCTTGCTGCCCCTTGCAATTTTCTTTTGATCTCGTCCCAGATCTCTTTGGTTGTTGCTAAATTGTCAACTTTTATGTACATCTTAGAAGATAATCCTTGTTTGAGATAGTACTTAGCAAGCCTGTCTATTTTCTTCCTTTCTCTTTCTGCGGTTGTCAACTCTTCATGTGTTTTATCTCTTACCACTCCAGGAATTGGAGGATTGTTATCAGGTTGTGCATCAATGACTCTTTAAACTTCTTATTTCCGTTGATAATAGAACCAATCATCATCTTGCCATACACTTCGTTGTGTTCTAGAAAGTCCATAAACCTCCTTTCCCATACTAAGTAATCATTGCGGAAGAGAACAGGGGGTTTCGAGTCTGTGCCAATGGCTAAGATCTCGTTGGAACTTGACATTTTTGTTCAAATACTTGAAAGTTTAGGAATGATCGTTAACTTGAGAAAGTTGGTGATTGGGGTTCGAAGTAGGTTTCCTCGAAGAGTGTTTTGGATTGATCTGTTCGAAGTGAGTTTCGAATTCGAAGTGAATAATCGAGGTTGACTTCGAATTGAACAATTGTAATAGGAATTCGAAGGAATGATTCAAAGAGATTTCGAAAAAATGATGTTCGAATGCGAAATGAGGTATATCTTAGAAGTGGGTTTTAGTTTTCGAAGTCTATTTGGAATGGAGTACGCTCGAAGTCAATGAGTTTCATATTCGAAGTGGATTTGTAGAACAATGAACACGCTCGAAGTCCGAGTGTTATAGTGAATTTCGAACTCGGAGTGCACTTGGGGTTTTAGTCCGCTCGAAGTTGTCTAGGATAGGTTTCGAACTTGAACTTGTGGTATTGATTTAGAACTCGAAGTGTTAAGGCTTCGAATTCGAGATGTGCTTCCTTCGAATTTGAGAATAGATACCGTCAAAGTCCACTGTGAGCAACAAATTCCGCATTTTTAGGGATCTGTTCTCAACTGCCAAGCTCAAAGTCTTCTTAGGAATAACTAACCAGCTCGAAATCAACAATAAAACACAAAAAACTTCGAAATGTTAATCCAACTCGATCAAAAACTCAGATCTAGGCTGTTCTTCATCGTCTTCAAGTGTTCTTGACTGAAATTTTAGTTCTTATAAAAACTGATGAATAACCCCTTGAATTTTATATCCTTCAACTCGTAATTCAGAGTAGATCAATACTATCCCAATGATTCCATCATTCTCATGATATATAATGAACTTTTGATGAAAAAATTGTAGGAAGATCCATGAACAACTTCAAAAACTCAATCGATTATGATCCAAATCAAGTCATATCAGATAGTTTTTGATCTCAGAATTGATTTAGAAATGAATGGGATCAAATTTAACACAAAATACACTTAAACCTTCATAACATCGAATTCTGAACAGTAACTTCTTCGATTCAGCTTGTTCTTTGATGATTCACCCAATCACGAGCCAACTTAGATCAAGTTTGGCTGTGATACCAATTGAAAGGTCGATTTTCTAATAAAAACCTTCAAGTAATCGTGTAGATAGAAGATGATATTGGAGAGAAACACACACTACACCTTTTGCTTTCAATATCAATATGTCATATATGTCCAAAAGCATTACAATGGCTAAAGGCCAAATACCTATTTATAGGCTACACCTATAGAGTAGGCTTTTCTACATTTTCTAAAAATAACACCAACTGTGAAGATTGAAAGAAGCTTGAAGGAGTGAAATTTTGATTAGAAACATTACTGAAATTTGAAGATTTGAAGAATTTATCAAAAACGGAGAAGTGTTCTTCGAGTTTGACAAAAAATTTCAAAAAAACAGTGTTATTGATCATGTTTTAGCTTGGTCTATAGTCGCAAAGTGGTATATAACCATCACGAATTGATGTAAATCCAATTGGATTACATTTCTATGGTTTATTTTTAGAGCTGAGGTATTTTGTGTTTGAAGTGTTCTTGAAGAAAACAGTCAAATTAGCTTTCAAATTGATTTTGTTTTGAGTTAGAAAAGGATTAGGATTTGTTAGTTTATCATTGCGCATCCATTGGTTGAGAATTTTGGTTAAACAAACAACATTGGATTGGAATCGAATCTGGTGGTCATCGGGGAAGAACAACTGAATTTGTTCTTAAAGATACTTGCAAAATTTCAAGTTAACCAACCAAATGTGGTCACAACAGATCAACCGAATTTGGTCATAGAAGAATTTCAACCAAAATAGATTATTCTACTGTTAACTAAATTTCAGGGTTAACAAGGTTTCAATCTCAAATGAATCTTCAAGTTCAAGTGAATTTGTCAAAAAAACCGAATTCGATCTAGCAAAGTCAATTGAATTTCGGTCAACCAAAGTCAATCGATATTCGGTCGAGCAAGCTCAACCACACAATCGAATTCGGTCAACTAGAATTCCTAAGTAAATCGACTTTCAAAGACGCACAGTGAACTTTCAACAATGATCAGAAAATGATGCATATACTTTCTGATGTAAGAGCTCATTCGCATGAAAAGATTAAAAGACTAGATCAACAACTTTTAGCTTCTTCAAAGCCACATGTTCCTAGCTCAATCCTCGAAAAGAAAATATATGAGCTCCAAATGACATTGGACAATGAGAGAGAGAGAGAGAGAGATTTGAGAAAGAAATAAAAGAGGTCAAGGCTAAAGTCGTCAACTCTAGGCTTATTGCAAAAAAAAATTGTTGAATCCAAAAAGACTTCCGGTAAGACCTTCTGATTTAGTCTCATATTGTAGTAGCTAGTCTAACTCTTATCTATCTATTGTAGGTTCTGAATAGTCAGATGGAGGTTTCGCCTATGCTGAAAAAGTCAAGATTAATGGCCCTTCTCAATCAGTGAAACTTTAATTTAAAAGCATTAAACTTCTCTAAAAAACAAAAGAAACCTGAATTCACAACTAAACATAATTATTATAATTCAAAGAATTCTAATTCTATAGATGATTCAATCAGATACTAAGATGATGAGATCATCTTGGACCAAAAAGAAGAAAACCTCTGAGACAGCTCTAAGAAAATCAGAATTCAGAGTAAAGAATAACATAAATGATGATTTCTCATCTAATTAAGCCAAACACTTTCACTCAAAACAACAAATATAAATCTATTCCAAAACAAAAACTAATTGTGATTTTGTTATCAAAACAAACGTGAAATATTCTTTTGTGGTATATTCGGTCAAGCATCTAATAAGATTCTCAAAAGAGGGATTTGCAAAACATCAAAAACAAAACATAAGTTTGTTGTTAAAAATGGAATTCCTCCATGGCATTCAAGACCATTGAAATAAAAAGTCCATAAACCAATAGTTGAAAACACAAAAACATGGATGCATAAAACTGCAAGTGCTAACAATTCTGGACCCAAAATAGATTAGGTATCAAAGTTTCTTAATCCTGTAGGAGCAAAAACGAGTACAATGTAGATTCAAGATGAGAGCAAATAGCCAAAATACACCTTAATGTGCGTGTTGATATATTTGATAATATGCAAGAGTTACAAGAAATAAAGCCTAAGGTCACTATATATACATATCGCTATGTGTGACCTTCTAAGTACAATATTAGCTAATTAAGCACAAAATATGACTAGAACACAAACACAAAGTCTATTACTAACAATCTCCACCTTGTTTGTGTCTAGTCTGTGTTTCTCTGTGCAATCTTCCTTTGCCAATGTCTGATCATTTTCCTTTCATCACGATTGGCTTCGAACAGTTTGATCAGCTCTGTTAGTCTGTCTTTTAGCGCTTGATCAATGTTTTCTTTTAAGCTCATGCTATACTCTTTAATTTTGATGGACCAAATTTTCAATGAACCGTGTGAGTACGCGTTAATCTCCTCAACCCTTAGAAAGAATTTATCATTTTTCCTATTAAAGAGAACAATCCCCTCATCTCCTTCAAACTCATCATCACAACTTCATATCACCTGAAACATCTCTAGTTGGTCGAGCTTTGAATGATCTGTTTTCGGTTTCAGCACATTGATTTTTTCTTTATCAGCTTCTGCTCCCAACTGAAGATCATTTTCCTCTGCTCTTTTGCTTCTATGTCTTATAAACTCCCCGAGCTTTTGATAACCTGTAGATTCCTCCACATTCTTTTCTTGTTTTGATTCAAGCTGTTCAATGAGGAAGTTTACGTCACCAAGGCTTAAGAATTTCAAGTCAACATGCCCAATAGTATAACTTTTCAAATCCAGCCTTGTGACAAGAAAGCTGATCATATCAATAAATAGAACTCTTTGAATTGAGACATAATTGATCTTGATGATCTGATGTGCTGATTCAACATCATCTTTCTTCGCAGTATGCATACTGAGAAATAGTTTCATTCTAGCTTCATTTACATTTTTAGCACCCATCAAGTTGATTTCAAGCATTTCCTCAATCTGATCTGTGTAGATGTTGATGAATTTCTCTTCTAGAAATGCCACAGGTATGTCTTGGTATCTCCAGGTTCTGACTTTCTTTTTCAAGGCCTCTCTAGTCATCACATAGCTCTTTCGTACATTCGGCAAAGATCCAATATGAACCGGATCTATTTGAGTGGTCAAAGGAATTTCACATTCTGATTTTTTAGATATTTCATATATTTGACTTTCTTTTGTTGTTGCTTGATGATATCAGCCGAAGTCGTTCTGAATTTACCAGGAGATGGCGGAAACTATTCTGTCACTTCTCTGTTCACTTTTAACAATCTTTACAGATTATATTTCTCCAGATCAGGCTTTTAACCGTCTGTTTGCTCAACCATAATCCTAGCGTCAAATCCTCATCTTCAACATCAGTTGTATCAACATTCTCAAATTCAACCATTTCAGTCGGCTTGCCTTTATACTTTTGTTTAAAAAAAGTATCCTCCAATCTGGCAGTAACTGCACCAATTCGTTGAGCAGTGACGAAGCTTTTGTCAACAGGCATATTGGTGTACCGGAACCTTTTTCAGACAAGTCAATTGTATATAAGTTTGACTTTCTGTTTCCACCAAAAAAATTTCGGTTCCTTCTTCTGTCCTTAACGAACATTAACTCTTTTTAAATACAACCTCCATTCCTCTGTCACAAAATTGTCCTATTCTAAATAAATTGTGCCCTAAGCCCTCAACATAAGACACTTTTTCAATTTTCAAGTTACCAGTTTCTATCACTCCATGGCCTAGTATCGGAGAAACTTGGTCATTCTCAAACTTAACATTTCCAGAGAATTTACCCACAAAGTGTTTGAGAAGACCTTTGTTGCAAGTCATGTGCTTCGTACATCCGGAGTCCATGTACCAAATATGATCCTTCTACACATGGAAAAGAAACTAGACTGAACTTTGATGTTAGAAACATCAAACACTATATCAGGAATTGAACTTTCTTTGTTAACAGTTCTCTTTACGATCCATCTCTCAGTTGAAAATTTTCTTTTGTTCTTTGACAGAGTTGTTTCAAAAATTTTTGGTTTGTTCATAGGTGAAAACTGCTTTGCTTTTTCAATGTAGATACTTTTCACTTGTGGTTTGCGTGAAGCAATTGTATTCATCTTTTGAGTTTGATTCTTCTTTGAGTTTGGTGTTATTGATGAGTACGAAGCAGATTTCAATTGAACTTGTGTGATTGGTGTGAAGTTGTTTTGGTATGATGGAGTTGTTTTATCTTTTTGATTAGCATTAATTATTTGCAGATGTTCATTCCATTAGCCTGGCCTAACTGGTATTCTTCTGTTAGCATATCTTTTCAAGAACCTAATTTTTTCATGCTTATGAATCCATTGATTAATGATATAAGCATGTTTGTTTACAAACCAGAATAAAATTTTATTTTCATTAGGATTCTTCCAGTTTTCTTTGGCTTCGTTCCTCTTTTCATTCGATTTTGATGATAATAGCACGTTAAATTCATAGTAGCCTTCTAAACATCCATTGCCTGCACAAGACATCCTTTCCTCATAAAATTTTGTTTTTGATTTTTCATTCTCGATTTTCCATGAAAATAATGATTTACATAAAGGTTTAACTTTGTCATGTTAGTCCTTTATTTGTATATATTCCATTCCCGAAGAAGATTTCGAATAAAGCGACGGAAGGTGTAATACCTTATTGTTTTGTAAACTGTTCTGACGCATCATCTGAAGAAAGAAGCCCGAAGTTCATCTGTAGATTAGTTCTGAAGTGAACGTCAGCTGAAGTTAGTCTTCAGTCATCAAAGGGTCTTCTGCACTGAAGATACATCTAACAACCAGAATCTTCCTGTTATGTAAAGTGCACGATCTACGCATTCTTAAGGAGTTCGAAATGGCAATCTTGTTTTTTGTTTCTAATTATGTGTAGAGCGGTACACATGTAAATATATTAGATGGTTAGGATTAGTTTACTTAGCCTATAAATACATGCTCGATTAACGAGAAAAGGTTAAGCGTTTGTTCGCTAATTTGCATTCAAGTTTGTACTCGGTGCTCAAGTTTGTTCTTGTGCACTCTTTGAAGTTTGGTTATTAATATAATCCTACTTTGAAAACTTTCATGTGTTCATTGCTTTAAAACTATTTCCACACTTTGATCTTATTCATTGTTAGTTTTATTCTTATTCGGGAAAAATAATTGGTATGAGAGTAGGTTCTAATTTTATCTATAAATTAGTGATCTGTTCAACATGTCAAAGTTTGATTACATCGATAATGGCTCCTCTGCTAAAACCACCAAAGTTTTCTATCGAACATTTTTCTAGCTGGAAAAATAGAATGTTATTATATTTAGAAAATCTTGATTGCAACTCACTTGTTATTTTGGAGGAAGATCCTTATATTCCTCAAACCATCTCCATGGAGACTGGTTCTGCTGAAATCTCCATACCCTCTCGTCCGAAACCAAGATCGCAATGGATAGAGGAGGAGAAGAAGCTAGTGGGTCTAGATGCTAAGATACGAAACAATATTGTTATTGCTTTACCTAATGAAATATTTCATACTGTTTGTAATGTGAAGACAGCCAAGGATATGTGGGAGAGCATATGCATATCATTCGAAGGAACTGTTGAAGTTCGTGAGAACAAGAAGACCAACATCATACGAAAGTATGAAACCTTGTATGCAAAAGACTCAAAGTCTCTCACTAAGGTCTACACCAGATTTACATGTCTACTGAATGACATGACTGAAGTTGGAGTTTTCAGAGAGCAATTCTAAATACTCAATAGATTTTTGGATTTCCTCCCGTCTGAATGGGATACCATGTGCATGATCCTGAGAACTAACAACATGCTCAGGGACATGAACATGCGTAAGCTTTACGGAATCCTGCTGAATGACGAACAAACCCACATTAAGAAAACTGATTTGAAGAAGGCTTTCAAGAAAACTCTGGCTCTTGTTGCTGAAAATCCTTAAAGAGTCAAATACAAGAAAACTGAAGACTCTGATTCTGAAGATGAGCCTCAGATGAATGATGCTGAGGAGGTACAAAAATCTTATGATGAAGGAAGCCTTCAACATGAAAAATTAAAAAAAGTTTCAGAAATTTAAATCTGAAGGGAAAAGAAGATTTGACAAGAAGTTCTCTTCAGAAAAAAAGGGCTCATCTGAAGGGTCCAAAAATGAGTGCTTCAAATGTGCGAAGCCTTGTCATTATGCAGCCGAATGCTATGTGAAGGAGACCTCCTCAAATCCTAAGAAAGGGTTTCCTTCAAAGGCTGATAAATACAAGGCTAAATACAAGGCCCTGAAAGCATCAAATGAAAGGAAGAAGGAAAAGGCCATGATTGCTGATGACCTTAATTGGACTGGATTCTGAAACATCTTTAGACGAGGAAGAAGAAAATGAAGTAAGAGGAAAGTGTCTGGTGGCTGAAGAAATCCTTGGAACTGCACATCCTGAAATGTGTTTAATGGCCATTGAAAGCAAGTTCAGCAAGGATCTGGCTGAGGCTGAAAAACTAAGCTCAGCAGAAGGATGGAATCCCACCATGATGTATAAGGTATCGAATTTCAAAAATTATTCAATGAATGAGAATGATGATATGATTGCTTATTTGAGTTCTGATCTGACAATTGCACATAACAATCAAAACAAATCTAAACAAGCAATCTCCAAGCTCATCTCAGAAATAAATGTCATTGAAAAAGAAAATGAACAATTTCTTCAAGAGTCTTATGCCTTAAAGAATCATCTTGAATTTTTAACAAATGACCTCAAAAATGTGAAAATGGATTTGCAAGACTCTAACGAAAAAGTGAAAGATCGTCAGTCGATTATTGATCTTTGGTTGAGTCCTAATAAACATGCATATGAGAGTATAAATTATCCAATGGTAATTCAAAGAGAAAGAGTAGGCATTGGACACATTAAACAAGCTGCTGATTTCAGCAAAAAGTGTAAAAATGTCGATGAAATGATTTTTAATGACATAAGCATTAATGATGTTGGAAATCAAAATCTTCTAAAAAAGAGATTCTCCAAGTCTGAAACCTGTGCTGAAACCCCCAATCTTCATCTGAATCAGTTGGTGAAGTATCTTTTTATTAAAACAGCTAAGTTATTCAACTCTAGCTTTCTTCCTGAAACCAGTGTCTTCTATGACATTATCATTACCATGATCTCTTCGAATGAAGAATCATCAGTTGAAACCTTACAATCCATAGCTGAAAATTCAAAACCCTCCAAAACCAAAAACAGTGATTAAACCTTTGCTCTGCCCGTATCCAAACTCAAAGAAGTTAAGAATTCTCTTTTTAAGATTTTAAAGTTAATTGGTGAAAAAGAAAAGAAGAATAAAAGAGTTAAGGCAAAGAATTCTAAATCCACTCGAAAATGCTATAAATGTGGAGTAAGAGGTAATGAAGCGACTTCTTGTTCTAATGAAGGCAAAGTTTCTAATTGTTCTTCTAAGCAGTGTGTTTTGGAGGCCAGTAAAGTTTGGGCTCTTCAAATGAACTAACTTTTGAACTGTCTGTGTAGGGCGTTTAGCATGATAACATTTGGTACATTGATAGTGGATGCTCAAGGCATATGACCGGATGTAAGTCCCTACTGAATGGGGTTCAAGAGGCAAATGGCCCCAAGGTTACATTTGGTGGAGGAAAATGTGGAAAAACTGACGGTTATGGTTATCTCAACCAAGGTTCAGTCAACATTAAGAATGTTGCTCATGTGACACGACTTGAACACAACTTGATCTGCATAAGTCAGTTGTGTGATGCAGATTATGAAGTACATTTCAAGAAGACCAAAGGTTCAATATTCAACAAGAAAGGCAAAGAGGTCTTACAAGCGAAAAGGCAGGGTAACATGTACGTTGTTAATTTCAACTCTGCCACCTCTGAAAGGGATGCTTGTTTGTTTTCAGAAGCTGATTCCAAAGTTAACTGGTTATGGCACAAAAGATTATCCCATCTCAACTTCAAAAACATCAGCAAACTCTCTAAGCTTCAGCTTACCAGAGGTCTACCGTTTGTTCGGTTTTAGAAAGACAGGCCGTGTCATGCATGTGAGAAGGGAAAGCAAAAGAAGTGTATTTTCAAATCCAAACATTGTAACCAAGTTAACTCCGCCTTTCATCTTCTACATATGGATCTATTTGGTCCTGTCAGTTCTCCTAGTATGGGAGGCAAGAAGTATACCCTGGTTGTAGTTGATGAATACACCAGGTTCACATGGGTATTTTTTTTGCGCAACAAAAGTGATACTGCTGAAGTTCTGATGAGCTTTATCCGTCGTGTTCAAAGACAGTTTGACACACAAGTTAAACAACTTTGCAGTGATCATGGAACAGAGTTCAGGAACTCCACTCTTCAAGATTTCTATGACGAAAATGGCATCATCCAAAAGTTCTCAGCCCCATATACCCTCAGCAAAATGGGGTTGCTGAAAGAAGGAACATGACCCTGATAGAAGCAGCCTGAACTATAGTAGTCGAAGAATCTCTAAAAGGGCATTTATGGGCTGAAGTTGTTAATGCTGCTTGCTACACTCAGAACAGGTCCATCATTGTCAAGCGTCACAGCAAAACTCCCTACGAGCTACTTTATCTGAAGTCACCCAATGTTGGATACTTCAAAGTTTTTAGAAGCACATGTTTCATCTTGAACGCCAAAGATCAGAAAAGCAAATTTGATCCCAAAGGCGAACAAGGAGTGTTTCTAGGCTACTCTAACATTTCTAAAGCTTATCGTGTTTTTCTTCCCATGACAAACTCTGTGGTCAAAACAAATAATGTCACCTTTGATGAGTTCGATACAAAGTCAACCTCAAATCACACTGATCAAATTGTCTCTGATGAATTTGATGCTCTTCTACAAGAGTCATTCAATGATGACTTGGATGACTACTCTTAGGAGGTAAATACTGAAAATAATGTTGTTTTTGTTAATGTGAATCAGGTCACTGAAGATCTCTTGGAAACAAATGACTTTTCTACTGATGTGCAACAGGAGAAACCACAAAGGGTCACAAAATGGACTAGAGCTCATCCCATCACAAATGTGATCGGAGATCCAAATACTGGTGTGCAAACTCGAAATTCAATTACATCTGCATTCTGCATGTTCTCTGAATTTATATCACAGGTCGAATCAAAGAAATTTGATGAAGCTTTGAAGGACCCAAACTGGATGGTCGCTATGCAAGACAAGCTTAATGAGTTTGAAAGAAACAAAGTTTGGAAGCTGATTACCCCACCTGAAGACAAGTCCATTATTGGCACAAAATGGGTCTTCAGAAACAAACGTGATGAAACTGTGTTATTTGTGCATAACAAGGCAAGATTAGTTACAAAGGGCTACTGTCAATAGGAAGGGATAGATTATGATGAAACATTTGCTCCAGTTGCTCGTCTGGAGGCAATACACATGTGTCTAGCCTTTGCAGCATTCAAGGGATTCAAGGTCTTTCAGATGGACGTCAAAAGCACCTTTCTGAATGAAGAATGGATTTCAGAGAGGGAACATCGATAAAACTCTATTTCAGTGTAGAGAAAAAGGTGAACTCATTCTAGTTCAGATTTATGTTGATGATATTATATTCGGTTCTACTGACAATTGTTTATGCAAGAAATTTGAGAAAATAATGTTAGAGAAATTCAAGATGAGCATGATGGGAAAACTGGATTACTTCCTTGGGCTTCAGATTAAGCAATCTAACCAAGGTATCTTCATTAATCAAGGGAAATATGTTAATGACTTACTCAAGAAGTTCAACTTTTCAAACTCCTCCCCGATGAAGACTCCCATAGTTCCAAAAACCAAGCTCACAGCTGATCCGAATGGGAAAGCAGTTGATTTTCCCACCTTTAGAGGGATGATCGGATCCTTACTATATCTGAAAGACAGTCATCCTGATATAATGTTCTCCACATACCTATGTGCAAGGTTTCAGGCGAACCCCAAGAAATCACATCTGACGGCTGTCAGACAAATTTTCAGATACCTGAAAGGTACTCCTGAACTTGGGCTATGGTACTCCGGAGACTCCGGCTTTGAATTAATTGGATTTTCAGATTCAGACTATGCCGGATGTCAGATTGACAGGAAGAGTACTACCGGTGGGTGTCAGCTACTAGGTGGAAAACTAGTAAGTTGGCAAAGAAAGAAGCAAAACTCAATTTCTCTATCCACCGCTGAAGCTAAATACATTTCAGCTGGGAGTTGTTGCGCACAAGTCTTATGGATGCAACATCAGCTCGCTGACTATGGCATCACCTTTCAGCGCACTCCTATCTATTGTGACAACACAAGTGCTATTTCAATCTCCAATAATCCAGTGCTCCATTCTCGTACAACGCACATTGATGTACGCCATCATTTCTTCGAAATCACATAGCAAAGAATGAAATAGAGCTTCGTTTCATCTCCACTGAACATTAGCTCGTTGACATCTTCACGAAAGCCCTAGATGAACACCGGTTCAAGCAACTGGTTGTAGAAATAGGAATGCTAAATCCTTCAGCAATATAGCTATTTCAGGTACGTTTGATTGTTACTATTGATTCTTTCTTGTCACATTTAATGCCAGCCACCCTAATAGCTAAGCTTGAATAATTACTTTTACCCTGCCTCTCTCTGACTGTCAAATCATCTCTGAAGCGTAATCAGGAGTAATTTTCTTTATAAATATCCAAAGATTTTCTTTCCTTTCTTATCTTCTGCAAATAAAGAAACGATTCACAGCAAATCTTTCACTTTCTTGAAAACTCATGGAGTTCACAATCACTTTCGTTTTCTACCCGGTGTACTATGTGATCACTGTTCTCATTCCTGATGAAGGGATTGGGATAGAAGTCTCATCTCAAATATTTGATTTATCTTAAACATATATGTAATTTTCTTTTGGCAGTCTATGTAAATCATGATTAACATCATGTAATCATCTTTTGTTCATATATGGAATTAGTAATTCCAAGCTTAACTATTATTCTTGTTGGCATTGTGTTGTTCTTTTTATTTTCTTTCGTCTATTTTATTTTGATTTTTGTTAAGATTAAAATTTCCAATGCGAAGTTTGAAGATTTTTTTTCCTTTGCAATGTGAAATTTAATCTTCATGCTAATGGTTTGTTAGTAAAGCTTAGCTGTTCCGTAGATAAGACAGGGTAAATTGGTTTACCCAATAACTGCTTGACATCACAAAAGTTATCCTCGTATATTTTCCGGTTTCACGCGCTTGTTTTCACCCTAGATTTACTCAACCGCCAAGATTGATGCAGTTTAAACCCCTTTAAAACCCCCATATCGCCCTTTCAAGTTCTTTACCTGCAAATCATCTTCTCCGGCGATTTCTCTTGTTCAAAAGCAAAAACAACTCTCGTGCTTGATTCCATGGCCCCCAAAATTGCTTCTGCGAAGGGAACTCTTCCCATTGATGTCGTCCCCAAAATCCCACTGGAATCAATCTATTTCAAAGACAACAACTTCGCCGCTGACCTAACCATCCCTCCTTCAACCTCACCACTTCACCAAATCATGACCTACCTTTGAAACTGCCCATTGAAATTTGCCCTCTCCCAAAGGTTCCGATGTTTGAAGAATGTAACACCGTAAAACTCAAGCCATTTTTTTAAAACATTGCGGAAGCAATTTTCTAATTTCATAATAATATAAGCATCCATAAGTACAAAGTACTTGTTACAAATCGCAACATTCGTTTGTGTTACAAAAGATTATAAAACGTGGCTCGTCTCTTCTCAAAACACAATATCAGAGTATTGGTCAAATTCCGCTTTTCACAAACAAAGCTAAACAGCTACTCACATAAACCTGCAAAAAGAAATCAACCGTGGGGGATTAACACAATGTTAAGTGAATGGAAGCTATAGACAAGCACAAAACAATCACTGTTCCCAACGGAACCTCTGAACATCAATCCTCAAACAATCCGTCAATTCATCATTCTCTTCCATCCCGAGGACCGGCGGTTCTGCCAAGCCTACAACCAAAGCTGGCCAAAGGAAAGGTTTACCGATAGCTCCCTGCCGATTGGCATAGTAAACTCCCCTCTGAGCAACAAATGCAACAGAGGAGCTACTACTGTTCAACCAACCGCAAGCGACCCCAACTCTAGCATCAGCAGCTGACCCTAATCAGCTCTTACACATAAGCTGATCTCTTCTAACCCATAACACAGAAGTCGGTTCTCAAACAATCCAATTACTCCTCCAGTCACAATCACAATCAAAACTCTTTCATATTTAACATACATGAACATGTAATTCTCATTTAGCAAATAGCAGAATTAACAGTCTATCATGGCATAACAATCGATCTATCTTTGCATAATGAACTTATCAGTCAAATATCTCATATTCAAATCAATAGGCAATTATTGAATTCAAACAATCCTTCAATCATTCAATTCATAATGTTACCAACGAAACCACGCGTGAGTAAACTTCCACCCACCTCAGTCCTCGATTCACGCGTGCTCAGTAGTCTAATATTACTGAGTCTGTGGTTTGCCTGAAAACACAGCAACTACCGAATCAGTCTCGATTATATAAATATATCTTTCAATATATATTTATATTTTATAATCATGTAAACAACTTGATTTAATCATATAATTAATAATACAACTTTTCCCAAACGGAACACAAACAAAACAATCAATAATTCTGAAATAGGCCTCGTCGCGCCGCGACACTCCCTTGTGTCACGCCGCGACACTAATAAACACCTCCTTTAATAGTCTAGTATCACACATTGCTTATAAGCATTAGCACTGGCCACATAAATCATAAGATAGTATCTCTATCAAATCTTATGTATCAACTCAATGCATAACATTTACTCGCATACTATATCATATAAGGCATCACGTATCTGGCATCAATATATTTAACCTCTCGGGTATTTCAATACCCTTCATAACAACATAAACAGTTAGCATATTCTCAATGCAATACACAATATACCCAACAAGCTGCAAGCCTCCAGTTTGACAAAAATCCGCAGAACCATGGTTTAAGTCCAGACGATGCATAACAAACCTCCAGATCCCTCAAACCGTGGCTCTAATACCAAGTTGTAACGCCCCGATTTCCAAAATTTTAAAAAAAGATTCAAACAAAAGGTATTTGTCTAAAAACAGAATTTTGATAAGCTGATGGAAACCAACCAAGTATTTCTGAACCCTCTGGTTCGTATAAAAGGTACTACAATCATAGTTCATGTCAAAAACAGTTTCCAATAAGCTTAACCTCAGCGGAAGCCAATAATACAATTCGTTTAAACCCTCGGGTTTGTACAAAAAGAAATATGCGCGCATTTAAATCAAAAGTACTCTCTGTTACATAAAAGGGAGCGTTATTATTTCAAATCACGTTTTAAGCAACCAACCCTCAACAGTCAAACTGAGGCCTTGCCTTGGTGTTAACACTACCTGCAAAACAACAACAAGCAGTATCTGCTAAGGTACAAGAGCTTAGTATGAAAGCTAAACTGTAAATCATATAAGCATGCGCATACACATATACGAACGCCACAACAGGTCTTATGGATACAGTACTGCACAAAGCAGCATGCTGCAGCTCTCTCTCACTCTATGATCCTCTGATCAATAATATACCCCATTGCAATGTAACACACACATATCACAGATATGAATCAGAGTTTAGAAAACTCACCTCCGCAATTAATACCACACAGAGTTATGCCAGATTTACTCAGAACACGTCAAACAATAATTCCTACAAATATATAATCATGGTATTACTCATATAATTAAACTCAGCATCAAACCAACTGAATAGGGGCAGGGCACGCCCGTGCCCCTAGGTCCAAGGCCCAGAAACAGGCCCCAAACAAGCATGGGCATACCGCGCTAGGCACATCCTGTACCGGACCAAGGCACGCCTGTACCCTACCCAGGTACGCTCGGACCTCAAGAACAGAGGCGGTCACGGCCACGAGGCACGGCCATACCTCTCAAAGGCACGCCCGTGCCTTTCTGGTTTCAGCAACAGTTCGCCGACTGTCTGCTGTGAATCCGATTGAAACCTCAAGAACTCTTACTAACAATTCATAAAAACACTACTGGGGTGTTTTCCTACACCCCAAACAACTTATAAACAAAAATAAACAACCAAAACATGCTTTAATCTTGATTCACCATGAATCAATCTTAAAACCCACTAAAGCTTCAAGAACTACAAACAAGGAACCTTACCTCAGCTTGTGTCTAACTAGGAACAGATGTGGTCTCTAACTCCTTGCTGTTCTTGCTCAAATACTTCAAAGAAACTCTGCTCTAAACTCTCTCTCGATGGAAGCAGAAGTGTGAAAATGAATGGCTTGACTCACTAAAGTTAAATCTGCATATATATATATATATCTTTGAAAGTTGGCACATTTAGTCCCTGTACTTCTCTAGTTTCAAAAATGACAATTTTAACCCCTCAAGTTTCTAAACATATCCTAATCTCAATTAAGAATACCACTTAAACTTATCACTAGATAAATCTATAAATTATGAAATTTCGAACTTCGGGTGTTACAATTATCGAGCATTAGCACGAGTCATTCCTTGTGGAGTTGTGTGGAAGGTGAGTGTGGCATCTCGCAATATTGGTTGTCGAGCTTTAGTATGAGCCAATTATTGGTCAAGAGTACCAATGTGTGTGTTGACGGACGACTTAACAATTCTTTTATGACACTTAAGTGGCGTCGAGCTCTAGCCCAGTCATTTGAGGATAACAAGGGAGTTGGTGTAGGAAGGGATCAAACATGCCTTAGACATAGTGGATGTCGAAGGATTCTGCAAGGATGTAAGAGTTGCAAAATGGTTGCAATAGGTAAAATGGTTACCAGCCTAAATAACTTGCTTTGTGATCCGCGATAAACCCGTCACGAGGCATTGATAAGCAAGATATGAGTACTTTGAGAATTTAAGTAGAGAGAAAACACTCTTAAGTGTGTGTATTATATTTCAATATGGTAAGAGTTACATTACATAGAAAGCATGTGTCACCTTATATACTACATGTAAAGGTGACACTAACATACAAAAGATAAACTAGATTACAAACACAAATATCTAACAATCTCCCCCTTGTTTGAATCTAGTCTATATTCCTCTGTCCAATCTTTCTATGCCAATGTATGATCATCATTTGTTCATCTCGCTTGGCTTCAAATAGTTTCATCACTTCAGTTAGGCAAACTCTTGGCGCTTGATCAATATTTTCTTTAAGACTTAGGCTGTGTTCTTTTACTTTGATTGACCGCACTTTCAATGAACCATCAGAGTAAGCATTAACCTCATTTAATCTCAAGAAGAATTTCTCTTGTTTGCTGTTAAACAATACAATCCCATCATCTCCTTCAAACTCATCATCATAACTCTAGATTACTTGATACATCTTCAATTGATCGAGCTTTGAATGATGTCTTTGGCTTTAGAACAATAATTTTGTCTTTATCAGCTTCAGCTCTTAATTGAAGGTCTATTTCTTTAGCCTTTTTACTTCTGTACCGCATAAATTCCCTCAATTTAAGATATCCAGCAGATTCATGCATATTCTTTTCTAGTTTTAATTCAAGCTGCTCCACGAGAAAATTCACATCTCCTAGATTTAGAAATTTCAAATCCATATGTCCAAAACGGTAGCTCTTTAGATCAGATCTGGTAACGTGATAACAAATCATATCTACAAACATTACTTTTTGAATCGCCACATAGTTTTGCTTTACTATAGGATATGCAGATTCGACTTCTTCTTTCTTTGATGTATGCATATTTAGAAACATTCTCATTTGAGCTTTATCAACATTTTTAACACCCAACAAATTAATATCAAGCAGTTCATCAAGTTGTTCAGAATAGATGTTCACAAACTTTTCTTCAAGGAATGCAACTGGTATATTTTGATATCTCCAATTTCTCACCTCTTTCTTGAATGCTTCTCTTGTCAAAACGTAACTTTTTCTCACATTAGGTAAAGATCCTGTGTGGATTGGATCTATTTGGACATTCTCAGGAATTTCCCATTTAGCATCTTTTGATAATTTCTTTTTCTATCTTTAATTTTTTTGTTTTCTGATTATATCTATTAGTGTTATTCTGAATTGTCTGGAGGCAGTGGGAAAATATCAGATACTTCCTCGCTAATTTTCAATACACTTTTAGCTGTTCAATTTCAAGCTTTGCAACCTTTTGTGTCGTTAAAGTTTGATCCTTTTGCTTACTCAACCACAAAGCAAGAGTCAAATCTTCATCCTCAACATCAAGAGTATCATCCTTTTCAATTCAAATTCTGTATGAGCTATTTCCATTTCCTATTGTTTTCCTTTATATTTCTGAGTGAATGATGTTTTATCTAATTTCATAGCAACAAAACTTATCCTCTGAGCATCCGGGTGTCAAAATATGTCTTTAACCTTTTCTCCCCACAGGGCGATCGATATCTGAATCATCATCGTCATGCCTAGGTCTTTTTGATGACCCGTGAGATGTTTTACACGTAGCCTCAACCTCCATTCTTAATAAAGTTACCAAATCAACTTCCTCAGTTGTATTTTTAGATCAACATAATAAACTGAACTGATAGGTTGAATCTGTGATGATGACCTTCAAGTAACCATGTAGAAAGAAGATGATAATAGAGAAAAACACACACTACACCTTTTGCTTTGAAAAATCAATATGTCATATATGGTCAAAAGTGTTACAAGGCCAAGGGGCCTAATACCTATTTATAGGCTATGCCTATAAAGTAGGCTTTCCTACATTTTCTAAACATAACAATCTCCCCCTAAATGGAGAGAAAGCCAATTACAAGGAAAGAAATGCATAAATTAATTAATTACATTAACGACCTATTCCTTATTCAAAACATCATCTACCATCTCCGAATTATCCGATGGCTGTCCAGCGTCCTTTTGATCTGTTCAATTGTTCGTATCAGCCCAGCCCTTTCAGTCTCACTTAATATAAATTGATCTTTTTCAGCCTTTTCTTGTAGACTATGAAATAACAATTTTAGAGTCCCATCGGAGTATGCCATCAAGTCCACCATCCGATCCAAGATCTTTCGGTGACGTTGGTTGACAAAGATGACACATCTTTGACCTGTAAAGCTTGAATGATTTTCATCAATAACCGTTAGCTCTTCTAGGGTTTGTAGATCAGTATGATGTTGCAGTGGTCTCAGCAGGCTCACCTCGAGTTGATTACTCCCGGCGCCTAGTTGTAGATCGTGCTCTTGGATAAACTCTATGAACCTCCTCATATATTTCATCAGAGCTTATCATCCTTGTTGTTCCTCGTAGGACTTGTTGATCTTTGTAGACAACTCCTCATATATGAACTCAATGTCGTGCAGCTTGACATGTCTGAAGTCAGCTTCATTGAGAGAGATTTTCTGACCATCTGCTTTTTGAACATCATACACAACAAACCTGTACCTTAGAGATTTTTGCATGCTGACACGAAGTACTTTGCTGATGGGGTACTCTAACACAACAAACCCTTGGTGTTTTGTATTCATTGAATATATGAGTGTATCGTCTCCTTTGAGCATCATCAAGGCTTCTCAGTTCAGGAGGAGTCTTGTCTCTAATTTGAGAAGCATAGATAGTAGGGATCCAATCCTCAAGGTAAGCAGCATTCACATCATATTTGCCCCATACAGGGTTTTTCATTGCTTCCCTTGTGAACATGTTGTGTCGATCAAGGCCTGGGTCTGACGATGTTGGAATTGCACAAATTGGTTGGATATTCGGAGGGATAGGCCATTCAGATGATGATTGTTGGAGTTGTTGTGTCTGCTCAGCTTCTAGATTCTTCCTCAGGATGTCAGCAGCTGACACCTCGAATTTCTTTGATTCAGGAGGAAATAGTTGATAAACCTCCTCAGATATGCCCCGGAGAACCCTTGTAAGATCTAGCTTTCTAATGGTTTCCTCCATCTTTTTTTTGGTGACCAGTAGGCACCGGCATATCCTCAAACATATCTACTATCTGGACTTCCCCGGTTCTTTTAGGCAAATTTTCAAATGAGAACTCCTCAATTTGTTTTAATAGTTCATCTGACTCATCCCTCTCACCCATGTCTGTAGTTTTAGTTTCGAATTCAATATTGGGATGTCAGGTTCGGGTTCAGTTTGAACTTGAACTTGTTGTTGTTGTTGT
Source organism: Dittrichia graveolens (assembly GCA_038502395.1). Lineage (NCBI taxonomy): Eukaryota > Viridiplantae > Streptophyta > Magnoliopsida > Asterales > Asteraceae > Dittrichia > Dittrichia graveolens. The sequence continues at coordinate 32,635,618 of JARJIL010000009.1, forward strand.
TGTGGTTGTAGCTGTTGTTGTTGCTGCTGTTTTTTGTTGTTGTTGTTGCGATTGTTGGGTTTGTTGTTGAGATTCTGCCCCTATCCCCATTGCGGCTACTAATCTTTCTGTCAAAAGAGTAAAGGTCAAAACGCGCGGTCTTTTCTCCCCCTCATGACGATCATGATCGGCATCGTGTTGGGATTTGCATGTAGATTCAAGAGTTGTCATCCTGTTGTCCACCGAATCTAGCTTTTGAAAGACCAAATTACCCAGATCCTCCATTGAGTTGATCATTATTTCTTTAAATGCATTTAGATTGCTACCCTTATAGGTTTGTTTATTCTAAAGTGTTTGAAGGAGATCTAGATTTTGTTCAAAGTCTGAGGTTTTTTCCAACAAGCGTGCATACAGCAGGGATTTCACTGTATCTGTAGACAAGCCCGAGCCATCATCAACTTTGGATTTTAACGAAGCAAGAGACTGTCTGATGTCTAGGCTCGCGGTGATTGGGTTTAGGGCCTCCTACAATTCCTCTTTGGTGACAAACCGAGACTCACTAAGAGTACTCGTTGAAGTCTCTTCCACAGAGGCAGAGCTACTCGCGTACGGAGCTGTAGTGGTGTACACTCCACCGAGATTTCCACCTGGTCCTCGAATGGCACTTTCAGTATTACCACCTACAGGTGTTCTGGACTATTGTCTGTTAAACAACGTCGTCGTCTGTGCAAGGGTGGGTTGGTGTCTAGAAAGAAACGGAGATATCTGTGTTATATCAATGTGCATAGAAAAGATGGACGAGGTCGGGAGAGGAAGACCTCTAGTTTCAATACCAGCCATCTCCGAATGAGAGGCTTGTAGAGCATGAGAAAATTCTCCGTGAAATGAAACAAGCATCTGTTGAGAGACACTTGAGTGGCTGGTGGGGTGAATGTGCTTTGTTGGGATGACAGTGACTGTTTCAACACTAGAGCTGACATTGTCAGCCCCGATGGCAGATGTGACTTCCCGGCTTTTTGGGCTTGGGGTCCCTCAGCACTCATTTTTTCTTGTCTTACCTCTCTCTTTTCTAATTCTATCTCTTCCTCTTCCTCTTCTCTTTCATATTCATCATAGAAATCCAGATTAGGATCAAATTCTTGGCTAGGACTTGCACTGTCAAGAGGACCAGGTTTGTAGCCATAGATAAATGTAGTTTCATCCTAAGAAGGCTCCGGTAAATCTGGAAATAAATTAGAGAAGCTCAAATCCTCTTCTATAGTCACCACAGGCATTTTAACCTTTTGTTGTGCAGCGTTGTCGAAGACCTGTGGTGTTGCTACTGGGGTACACCTAGTCACAGCAAATGTGTCGGTTTCAAATTCAGGGGCTACTGAACCAGCATGTAAGTTAGGCAAAGGAGATTCTGGCAGTTATTTAGGTAGTACATCAGAAAATGAAGCAATTATAGCTTAGACCTGTGCAGGGTCATACTCCGCCCCTCCCTCACTATGTGTTTCACCTTCATCCCCTTCACCACCCCTCTCTGAGCTTTTCTCACTCCGCACTTCCCTCTTAGCTTCCCCCGTGGAAGACTGAAGCCTATGCACTATAACCTCACTTGGTGCTACTGGCCCTAGGGTAGGTGCAACCGGCTCTGGTCGCTCCATAGGTCCTAGTCCTACACTCTGCCTATATATCCTCACAACGTCATTCTGAGCACAAAGATCCAGTAGAGAAACCGGGAATGGATGCTGTTGAATCGGATAATGAAGTGTAAGAACTTTCACATACATGAATTGTTTAGGCTGGATAGCATCATGATTTGGCCTCCGAGGTATCTCCTCATTTCTGTCCATGACAAATTGGACCATCATAGGCAAAAATTGTTGATATGGCAGAAATCTTCCCTTTGCTCTTTTAAGATCAGAAAGTTTGCCCTCCACCTGCTGCATAAGATCAAGAAAAATTAAGGTGGCATAATCGACATGCAGGTGACTAGTCGCAGCATATATGAGTTATATTTGGTTGGAGTTGGGGTATTCGTAGCCAGTGTGTTTCAGGGTTAGGCAACGTTAGAGATTGTAACATTCTCGATTTGGGCCTAGTTGTAAGTCAAATCTAAATGTACGTAAGATAGTGAGTTATGTAAATTATATGTAAGTTGATTATACTAATGAAAGTATGTTGGTTTAAATGTAAGTGTATATATATATATATATATCTATGTGTAATTGTGTTAAGTGAGTATATATATATATATATATGTAATTGTGTAATATATATATATTAGTAAATTTGAATAAAAGAAAAAGAAATAAAAGAAAAGAAAGATCCAGAGGCGGTTGCCTCTGGATGTGTTTTATATATTTATGTGTATGTGTATACATTGACTCAATAGTCAAACTTGGCAAATTCCAAAGACACATACAAAAACACATACAACCACGTACTCTTGCTTTTTCTCTCGGGATTTTGAATAATTGGAGATTTGGTATTAAAGAATCAAGCTAAGGTGAGTAGCATGTTTGAAATACGGATTGAACATGAGTTACAATAGATGTGTGTCATATTAAAAGTTAGAAACCCAAAATAGTGGAAAGAACTCCATGGATGAACATACAAGCTTACTTTGAAAGTAAGTTTGTTATGTTTGATGTTTTAAATAAGTATTGTTATGTTTTTGAGGTTCATATAGATGATATATGAAGCTCTAAAGTGTTTTAAATGTAAAACTAACAAGAATGAAACTCTGGAAATAAATTAAGCAGATGGCGGAATTCTGCCTATGAAGATGCGGATTCCGAGACATGCAAGTGTCGGAATCCGCAAGTTTATTAAATCCGCTAGTGTCAAATCCGCTGGTTTGTCGGAATCCGCTGTCGGATTCTGCATGCATGTCGGATTTCCTCGTAATTGTCGGATTCCGATAGAGTGTCGGATTTCCCCATGTGTCGGATTCCGCTCGTCCGGATTCCACCATGTATGTATCGGATTTCCTAAATCTGCATGAAAGTATCGGATTTCCCCTAATCCGATAGTTTTGCCGGATTTATGCTAAGTCCGGATATGTAATTCCTATGTTGATTTTAGTAGTCATTCTTTGTGTGTATAGAGGATTGATGTAAATAATAATGTTCTAGGTGAACTTCTCGTATTAAGTAAAGCAGAAGTGAAATAACTATTTGCTCTAAGCTACTCAGGTGAGTAACGACTTCCGTAAGCCTCGGTAGACGAAGATTTACTTTTTAATTGTATCGTATATGATTTAAAGATGTTTTAAGTTGCATGTATGCTTAAAAGTAAATACGTAAGCATTGTCATGCTAATTTAATGTACTATGCCATGTTAAATACCGGTAAAAGATAAGTTGAGTGCATGCTAGCGGAATCTAGAATTTGGAACCGCCTGGTTAAGGATTAATGATATGTATGATTCTAATCCTGAATTGATCAAATATATGTACGATTGATGATATGTATGTTAAGGATCCATATTGGATTCGCCTCGATGAATGAATGAATCTGCATGCTTCATGTGTAAATATGCATGCTAAATGATTGATCCAGATTGGATCAGCTATATGTATCTGAAGTGTTCGTAAACTTTCTGACGCATGGTTAAGGTCAGGCGGATAGCTGGATCCCAACAGGACTTCATTCATAATTCGGGATTTAACGGTGATTCGGGGTGCATCCCGGATTGTAGGGTCTGCAGAACCGCCGTGCCTTAACGTGAGATTGTAATCGGCTAGAATACGGCCGGGATTACTAGGGAGCCTATGGTTCCGTGAGCGATGCTTGGTGGACTGCTTTATGCTCCCCCACCATCACGGATGGTTGTGTCTGATCCCCCGGTGTATTGTTGTTGAGCAGGACTAGCTATCCTACAAGAAATGACTTACACTGATCTTGTCAGCACACCGCAATGTGATAGGATAACATTGTATGCTTATTCTTGTGATACATGATTTGCTTTATTGATGCTTATGTTAAGTTTGTACTCACTAGCTATGTGTATAGCTAATGGTGCCATGTTGACTCTTTTTACAGATAAAGAATAGAAGACCTTGTGAGGTGGGTTGCTTGTGCATACTATTGCACCTCTGGGATGGAACACTTTATGTTGTAATATGATATTATGGTCGGTTGCATGTTAGAGTAACACCAACACCTTATACAATGTTTTGACTGTAAATAACTAATGTAAACCTTTTTGGTTTAGCTTCCGCTGCTTAACCTAATGTTATTTGATCGTGATTGAGTTCTTGTTTATGAAAAACACATATCTTTGCTAATTTTGGGATTTACAAAGCCGGTGTTACAAGTAGGTATCAGAGCCTAAGTTTGAGGGAATTGGGTATTTGCAAAAGTATTCAATCTCAAACTCGGGCCCGACCATAGTAAAGTGTTCCTTATGGTGGGTTAAGTATGAGAGTTATATGAATATTACTTGTTATTTATGAGTAGTTTGTTAAAAAGCTAATGGTAAGTATAGTAGAGTATTAAATACTCTTCATTGATGTATAGAAAGTTGAGATAAAGATGTCTGCTGAGAATGGTAATACCAAGCAAGTACTTAAGGAAGTAGAAGATGAGGCTTCGCACATGCCTCATCCACCTGAAAACGAACGTTTTCAGCACAAGGCTGAAAGTGGTAGACTTGAGTTAGACCAGGTAGCTTATATAAATCATCTGGAGGAAGAACTTTGAATAGCCAAGGAGTTCTTGTTACAAACCATGTTGGATGAGACATGTAAGATGGGTTCGTCTAAGAAGTTTCTGTTGAGTAAGCCTTTGATAATTGAGGGGAGTGATAACCCCGCGATTACCATACAGTGCAGGGATAAAGCTGTTAGTAGGGGCTGTAAAAGAAAGAATCAGCCATCATGGAAATCGGGTTTATTAAAAGCGAAAACCTCTGGAGGTGATAAAGCTAACACTTCCAAGAAATCGAGATCTGACAACCTTTGGTGTTCTCAGTTCCGTACCTACCTTTCAGGCGAATGCTCCAAAGCCACAAGAAAATGTTGGAGATGCAGACAGATAGGTCATGAAAGTATCGAATGTGTATACCAGGAAGACGGTTGTTATCACTGTCGCAAGCCCTGTCACAGGATGATTGATTGTCCTAATAAACAAAGTTCAGAAACTGGTGGGTCTTCCCGAATACAAAAGAAAGATAATGTGTCTCGTGCTAAAGGGAGGGCATTCTACTAGATGACAACGGAGGAGGTGAAGGCAACGGGGGATGTCATTCCGGGTACATTCCTTATTAACTATAACCTTGTTCCTGTAATTATTCGACTCTGGAGTTACCTACTCCTTTGTCTCTGTCTCTTGTTGTAAAAAGTTGAAATTACCTATTTCCAAGTTGGTCGATCCACTTAATGTCGAGGTAGTTAGCGGTAAGATAGTCTTTATCATGGAGAAAGTTCCAAAAGCTGTTCTTGATGTCAAGGGAAGTAGTTTTTCTATCTCACTCTTTGTTGTGCCTACTACGGGCTTGATGCTGTAATTGGGATGGATTGGCTCAGCAGTTGGGATGCTGAGACTCTCTGTTCCAAGAAGATGATTAAGATTCCTCTTTCTGATGGATCTTATGCAGTAGTTCGAGGAGAGCGATGGGAATCTCATATTCCTGTTATCTCCGTGATTAAAGCTCAAAAGTCTATTTCTAAAGGTTGTAATTCTTTCTTAGTATATGTTATCGATACCAAGATGGAGAAGCGACCAGTTCAAGACATCAGGGTAGCATCTGATTACCCTGACATGTTCCCTAAAGAAGTACCGGGTTTACCTCTGGTCAGGGATGTTGAGTGTAAAATTGATCTCCGGTCGGGGTATCGTCAAGTGCGAATTCGCAAAGAGGATATTCCGAACACTACGTTTCGAACTCGCTACGGTCATTACGAATTCTAGGTTATGCCATTTGGCTTAACCAATGCTCCAGCTATATTCATGGATCTAATGAATCGTGTTTGTCGTCCATTTCTTGTTAGATCCCTGATTGTTTTTATCGATGATATTCTTATGTATTCGAAGACTGAAGCTAATCATGAGCTCCATCTTCGTCAGGTTCTCGAAACTCTCAAACGAGAAGAATTGTACGCCAAGTTTTCTAAGTGTGAATTCTGGCTTAGGGAAGTACATTTTATTGGCCATGTCTTTTGTCAAGAAGGTGTCAAAGTAGATCCAGCTAAGGTGGAGGCTGTGATGAATCGGGGGGTTCCTCGAACTCCTCCCGAAATTAAAAGTGTCCTTGGCTTGGCTGGCTACTATCAGCGATTTATTCGTAATTTATCTAAACTTGCGGGTCCGTTGACCAAGCTGACTCGTAAGGATGTAGCATTTGTCTGGTAGTAAGCTCAAGAGGAAGCTTTTCAGACCTTAAAGTGATTATTGTGTGAAGCTCCGATTCTCATTTTGCCTGTTGGTTCGGAGGACTTCACCGTTTATTGTGATGCCTCATATGCGGGTCTGGGTTGTGTGCTCATGTAGAGAGATAAAGTGATTGCTTATGCCTCTCGGCAAGTGAAATCTCACGAAAGGAACTACCCAACCCATGATCTTGAACTTGCCGCTGTTATATTCGCGCTGAAGTTAGGCATTACCTTTATGGCGCGAAGGATGTGATATGCACTAATCACAAAAGCGTAAAGTATGTCTTTTCCCAGAAAAAACCCAACATGCGGCAGCGCCGTTGGCTGAAGTTAATTAAAGACTAGGATTGTGAAATCCGTTACCACCCAGGTGAAGCCAACGTTATAGCGGATGCTTTGAGCAGTAAAGGACCAGCAGTAGAAGTAAAGTTCATGAAGCTCATAGTGATATCAGATTTGATTGCAAAGTTAAAAGACACCCAACAGTTAGCTTTGCAAGAATATAATCTGAAAACTGAAACGATGAAGAAGTTAAAAGACAAGTTGGGTGAAGATAATCGTGGGTTGAAGACTTTTCAATCCAGGATTTGGGTACCTCTTGTGGGTGTTAGACTAAATATTGTGTTCATTATATTTGTTTACCTATTTGTCATTTAGTCTTTGTAGATGGTAGGTTTAGTAAATACCTTATGGGTATATATACTAGTCTACCTACTCCAAATCAATTGAGCATTTAATTACTCTGAAAATTTGTGTGTGTGAATTATTAGTTTCTCTCTCATCAATTCATACATCAATCGAGCGGTTTAAATCCATTGAATTCGAAGGCCAATAAACCCATTCACACTTCGAGTGGTTTAATTCTTTGAGTTCGAAGGCCATGTGTTCTTCGAGCACCTCTTTATTAATCATTCACTTCGAGATCATTTTTATTTTTCCGTTCACACTTCGAGCACCACCTTTTTATTTTGCCATTCACTTCGAGCACCGAATTCTTCGAAATCTTTGTTTAATTTCAAACAAACCTTTAAATCAACTTCGAACACTTTCATCTCTCGTTTGATCACTTCGAATTTTGAATTCGAACACAATCACAATCTTACTTCTCAAGGTAACGATCATTTCAAATCAAGTGTGTGTTCATCTCTTGAAGCTTTCATCATAAATCTTGCTTACAACACTTGATTACAATCATGGTGCAAACCAAAGACGAAAAATTAAACAATTGAAGGATGAGATAGACAAACTTTATGCTTGGGTAGACTTTGCCGCAAAACAAACGATAAGGGCAGATTGTTTAGAAAAAGAAAATGCAAAACTTACCCTACAACTTTTTGAATTGACTGAGAAACTTCACATGTCGGAGAGCAAACTTCACATGTCAGAAAGCAAACTTCAAGAGTTTGAGTTGAAGAATGTGCCAAGAGAAGAAATCTTGAGCAACAATTGTTGGATATTCAAAACAAGTCATCTTTAGAAAGACTGAATCAATTTGAGCTTAAACTTCAGAAATTGCAGCAAGACTTACAAAATTGTGTAGAAGAAAAGGTCACGACATCTTCTGATTCGGAAAAAGTTCAAAAGTGTAAGTTGGCCAATGGAAAGGAAATCAAGGTGGTTCCTGTAAGAGTCCTTGCAGGTGAATCATCAACGATTCATATGCATCTAAACTCCAAATGCTCTAAGGATCATTATTCAAGTTCCAAGTCATACACAAAGCAGTTCATAAACAGGGTTAAGCTTTGGAGAAAGCTATGGAATGAAAGCAAAGATAATTTTAAGAAATGAAAGAGAAAACTCTTCTTCAAAAGAATTGTGGTACAACTCATCATGCTGCTTATCCATTTGCACGTGTTAGTCAAACAAGATCATTCTCGAATACTAACACGAATGCACGTCTTCCCACCTTGCCAGAGCTGAAATATCCATGCATGGTTCGTTCCGCCAAACATCTCTTAAGACTTTCTAAAGAGAAGATTTTCATAAAACCACCTTACTTTTTAGTGGATATTTAATATAAGAAGATATATGCTCGGAAGGTCAAGGGGGAGCAAAGTAATGGAAATATCTCAAGTCATGAATGAAGATTAAGAGCTTCATTCAAGGGGGAGTGTATTTTTCACTTGAAGAATAACTTTGATGCTAAACTGAAGATTCCCTCAACAATCAAATTGCTCCGGCAAAGAAGATATTTTTCGTTTATTAAGCTTTATCTGTATAATGAACACAAAGGGGGAGATTGTTAGACTTAATATTGTGTTCATTGTATTTGTTTACCTATTTGTCATTTAGTCTTTGTAGTGGGTAGGTTTAGTAAATACCTTATGGGTATATATACTAGTCTACCTTAGGGGTGAGCATGAGTACCGAAAATACCGAACCGTACCGGCACCGTACCGGAACAGGTACCGGTACGGTACTCGGTACTTGAAATATTGCTAAATCGGTATTCGGGACTAGTACAGAAAAAACTAGGTAAAATAGGTACCGATACTGTAGTATGAATACTCGGTACGGTATTCGATACTGTCTTTTGTTAGTCCTTTTATTTGTATATATTCCATTCCTGAAGAAGCTTTCGAAGAAAGCGACTGAAGGTGTAATACATCATTCTTTTGTAAATTGTTCTGACGACATCTGAAGAAAAAAGCCCATAGTTCATCTGAAGATTAGTTCTGAAGTGAACGTCAGCTGAAGTTTCTCTTCAGTCATCAAGGGTCTTCTGAACTGAAGATACATCTGATAATCATGATCTTCCTGTTATGTAAAGTGCACGATTTGCGCATTCTGAAGGAACTCGAAACGACAATCTTGTTTTTTGTTCCTAATTAAGTGTAGAACGGTACACGTGTAAATAAATTAGATGGTCAGGATTAGTTTACTTAGCCTATAAATACCTACTCGATTAACGAGAAAAGGTTAAGCGTTTGTTCGCTAATTTGCATTCAAGTTTGTTCATGATTTAGTTTGTACTCGGTGCTCAAGTTTGTTCTTGTGCACTATTTGAAGTTTGGTTATTAATATAATCCTACTTTGAAAACTTTCGTTTGTTCGTTACTTTAAAACTATTTCCGCGCTTTGATTTTATTCATACTTAGTTTTATTCATATTCGGGAAAAAAAATTAATTGTTAGTCCCATGTTTAGAATAATTAGATTTGATGAGACAAATTATATATATGTTTAGATAATAGGTTAAGAGTTAGGAATTATGTAAGTCTGTTATAGACTGACTAGTCAGCTGAAGCTGAGTAGTCAGCGTATAAACAGATATAGAGTTCTCTATGTAAATACTAGATAGCTCGGTGACTTCTGAGCTGAGATAGGTTTTAAGAATGAAGACTTGAAGATTCAAGAATCCAAGACTCAAGAACTCAGCTTGACAAGGTCAAGACTGAGTGTTTTAGCTCAGCGTCAGAAGTCAGTTCAAGAATTTAAGTAAGTTCTAAATTATGTTATAAACTTTCCATATCTACGACATTTAAATTAGGATTTCTAAACCTAATTTAAACTATCTATTAGTTGGATAGAAATTTCAAACATAATTAATTAGATATGTTCTAATTAAGGAGTTTGTTACGGTTTTAAAGAAAAGATAAGTTCTATCTTTAAATTACGATTTGTTCGTAGATATATCAAGTATAAGTATAAATCTTCTTATGGGTTATAAATTTACGACTACACAAGTACAGAGACGATACACAACGACGACTGCATAAGTTGCAAAACGTACGTGTGTTCGTGATACTTGATACGTGTGTGTTGCGATAACTTTGTAAGTTCAAAGTTCGAGAGAGTTTTGAAGAGTTCTTGTTAATCAGTTTAACAAGGAGTTCGATCATCAATTAGAGAGAGTTGAGGTTATAATCATTGTAATATCAAATCATCCTGTTGATTTGATTAGAGAGTGATAATAGTTATTGTTTTGTTTGATAATTGAATATACATTTGATTAATTTGATTAATTGTTTAAAGTGTATTTAACCCCCCCCCCTTCTACACTGTATCGGTTGCTTGTTCACCCTCTTTGGCATCATCAGAGTAGTTGTTGGTCCCAAAGAGGGTGAACAAGCAACCGATACAGTGTAGAAGGGGGGGTTAAATACACTTTAAACAATTAATCAAATTAATCAAATGTATATTCAATTATCAAACAAAACAATAACTATTATCACTCTCTAATCAAATGAACAGGATGATTTGATATTACAATGATTATAACCTCAACTCTCTCTAATTGATGATCGAACTTCTTGTTAAACTGATTAACAAGAACTCTTGAAAACTCTCTCGAACTTTGAACTTACAAAGTTATCGCAACATACGCGTATCAAGTGTCACGAACACACGTACGTTTTGCAACTTATGCAGTCGTCGTTGTGTATCGTCTCTATACTTGTGTAATCGTACATTTATAACCCATAAGAAGATGTATACTTATACTTGATATATCTACGAACAAATCGCTGTTTAAAGATAGAACTTATCTTTTCTTTAAAAATTTAACAAACTCCTTAATTAGAACATATCTAATAAATTCTGTTTGAGATTTCTATCCAACTAATAGATAGTTTAAATTAGATTTAGATATCCTAATTTAAATGTCGTATATATGGAGAGTTTATAATAGAATTTAGAACTTACTTAAATTCTTGAACTGACTTCTGACGCTGAGCTGAAACACTCCGTCTTGACCTTGTCAAGCTGAGTTCTTGAGTTTTGGATTCTTGAATCTTCAAGTCTTCATTCTTAAAACCTATCTCAGCTTAGAAGTCACCGAGCTATCTAGTACTTACATAGAGAACTCTATATCTGTTTATACGCTGACTACTCAGATTCAGCTGACTAGTTAGTCTATAACAGACTTACATAATTCCTAACTCTTAACCTATTATCTATACATATATAAAATTTGTCTCATCAAATCTAAATGTTCTAAACATGGGACTAACAATCTCCCCCTATTTGATGATGACAAAATATTGAATCAAAGTAGGTATAGGTTAATAGAATTATGTCGAGCCACTCTGGAACTGACCAAAGTTAGTTCTTGAAATAAGTATTGAACTGATCCATACTTATTCATCATATCTTGAACTTACAAGATGTTTATATTACAAATCCATTATAAGACTTGTATTCTAAGTATTTGAATACAACAACTTAGATACTGAACTTATCATAAGTAATTTAAATTCTGAACTTACAAAACTTATGCAACTGAACATATCAGTTTATAATTGAACATATCAATCATCAGCATAAACTTACAAAGCTGTTTGTTTGAACATATTAAACATAATTTTGAACATATCCAATAATAAAAAGTTGAACATATCAAACTTGAGTTTGTATTAATGAACACATCATTTACATTGTAGCTTAATCATTTTGATTAGCTTCTGCACACTTAGTGCTTACCAAAAAAATAGAACTAATTTATTTACTCAATAGGATCTCCAACTTCTAACCACATATCTGAACATTTAAGTTCTCATACTACAACTTTCTCGATAGCATCATTCACAATCTCTTCACCTTCTGGCAGCTCTCTCATCTCAGTTTTTCTTGATCTGATTTCTTTGTGGAGATGATATCTAAATACTGAGTTCTGAGTTGAGTCATCACATAGAATTCTCAAGTACATAATTAATTCCAGATTTTCCAAATGAAGATCTAATACTCTTAAGAAACATTGATTACCTTCCACATCAAGATACAAGAATCCTTCCAAACTTTGAGTGATATACGTATTTTCTCTGAATTCAACTCCCTTTGGAACTTGTAAGTCGATGTCTCTTTTAGCTCGCTGGCTTGCTGCTCTAACTCTTGCAGCTTTGCCTCGATTCAGGAAAGTATCAATTTCATCAGCAGGAATCTCACCTAGCTGATCGATTCTTATGAAGAGTGTCTTGAGCACATCAACTATCTCTTGTCTGATTTGACTATTTTTCATCTGTTTGATAGTTGTGGCTGTGATTTTTAATTCTAAGAACCCCAACTTGTACAAACATCTCATATCTAAACCAATTTGTTGTTGGTTGTCTAGTACAAAGTTGATAACTACCAATTCTCCTTTTCTACTCAGTGAGATTGATTCAATCTTGTGATTAAAATGTGTTCTTTTATAACAATGCCTTAGATCCACATCTGAGTAGGGAATTTGGGCAGCTCTAGGTCTAGAATAGTTAGCTTCAGCTTCAGCTCTGGCAGCCTCAGCTTTAGCCTTTTCTCTTTGAATTTCAGCTTGTAGTTGCTGCTCTTTTATTTCCTCCACTGTTATGCCTAATTCTTTAGCCATTTCTTGTAACATTTGCTCAGCAAGCATGTCACTGGCTTTTTGTGCTGCATCAGCTTCATCACTTGAGTCAGATTCATGTGCGACTAGTTGAGACTTACCTTGTTGCTCTGGCTCAGGCTCAGCAATGATGACCTTTCTTCTCTTTGCTAGAGGCATAACACTTTTTTTCTTCCTTTTTACCATCTCAAACACCTTACTCTTCCCTTTATCAATTGTGAAGTTGGAACGGACTCAAGTTCAACAAATTCCGGTAAATTAGCTTGAGGAAGGTTTGTATGAGCAGCTTAAGATGTTTCTTCATGCAGAGTTTCTGGTTGAGCTTGTGAAGTTGTGGTAATTTGAACTGTTGGAGCATGTTGTTGTTGGGAAGGCTAATGTACAGTACTCATAAACTGATCATGAGCTTGTTCCTCAAATTGTAGTTCTTCTGTACGCTCCCCCTCAACCTTATCATCACATTTCTTTGATTCTTCCTCCCTCTTTTTGTCATCATCAATAGGGGAGGGTCTGAATTTGAGCACGAAGCTTTTCAAGTTAGCTACTGAAGTTGACAAATCATTAAGTTTGCGCATCAACTTGGCTGTCATCTTTCCTCTTTTTATGAAGGAGTTCAAACTGAGATTGTAGATAGTCCATAATGACTTGAGCATCAGTGGTCATCAGCTTGGGCTCCTCGGGTCTTCTTCTTTCCTCAAATTCCTCCTGGCGAGTGGAATAGTGTATTTCCACCATAGGAGTGGTTGTTGAGTGTTCCTCAATCGGTAAGGATGTGGGTACCATATCCAAAAGTTGGCGCTAACCTATGGAATCAAAGGGGCCAGAATGGAGACCCTGTGAACCTTCCTGGTGTATGAAAGGTTCATTGACAGGTCATGCTAGAGTGTGTAAGAATGGAAGTGAAGAATGGCCAATGTCGTGAGGAATGGTAGTGGGGTGAGCTAGGCTTAGAGGTGAGGAGGGAATTTCAAAGAAATAAGGTCTGGACCCTTGTCCCACTCGAGCTGAAAAGTTAAAGTTTCAGAGAAGGAGGCTCCCTCTCAAGAAATCTCAGCAACAAATTTTGGAACTGATATCTATTGGAGAGCTTCCAAATTGCAAAGGTTTCGACACCATGTTGCCCCATGGTCTCATTATCGAAGTGGGTAAAGTTCTCTCAAATCCGAGGGGATTTTATTTTCTTGATGCATATGACAAGATTCGTTTTCAGAGAGTTTCAGAGTTTGCCAAGGCTGACTGGCTTCATCTGAGATCTCTTCGATACTTCATAGATAATAAAGATCCAAATGTTAAAGACATTTTTGTGGAATACTTGAAGTAGTTGAAGCTCAAAGATCCAAAGGAATCTTATCCTGAAGAGTTCAAACCTGATTTGTAGAATAGTAATTCTTTATTCTTTATTCTTTCCATTCTTTATTCATTTTGCACATAGTCATGGATTATAAACAAATAAGGGGAGATTGTTAGCCCTTTTATTTGTATATATTCCATTCCTAAAGAAGCTTTCAAAGAAAGCGACTGAAGGTGTAATATATCATTCTTTTGTAAACTGTTCTGACGACATCTGAAGAAAGAAGCCCGTAGTTCATCTGAAGAGTAGTTCTGAAGTGAACGTCAGCTGAAGTTTGTCTTCAGTCATCAAGGGTCTTCTGAATTGAAGATACATCGGATAACCAGGATCTTCCTGTTATGTAAAGTGCACGATCTGCGCATTTTGAAGGATCTCGAAATGGCAATCTTGTTTTCTGTTCCTAATTAAGTGTAGAACGGTACACGTGTAAATAAATTAGATGGCAGGATTAGTTTACTTAGCCTATAAATACCTACTCGATTAACGAGAAAACGTTAAGCGTTTTTTCGCTAATTTGCATTCAAGTTTGTTCTTGATTTAGTTTGTACTCGGTGCTCAAGTTTGTTCTTGTGCACTCTTTGAAGTTTGGTTATTAATATAATCCTACTTTGAAAACTTTCGTGTGTTCGTTACTTTAAAACTATTTCCGTACTTTGATTTTATTCATAGTTAGTTTTATTCATATTCGGGAAAAACAATTGGTATCAGAGCAGGTTCTAATTTTATCTATAAATTAGTGATCTGTTCAACTTGTCGAAGTTTGATTACATCGATAATGGCTCCTTTGCCAAACCACCAAAGTTTTCAATCGAATGTTTTTCCAGATGCTAAAGTAGACTGCTTTTGTATTTAGAAAATCTTGACTGCAATTCACTTGTTGTTTTGGAGGAGGGCCCTTATGTTCCTCAAACCATCTCCATAGAGACTGGTTCTGCTGAAACCTCCATTCCCTCTCGTCCTAAACCAAGATCTCAGTGGACAGAGGAGGAGATGGAGCTTGTGGGTCTGGATGCTAAGATACGAAACAGTATTGTCATTGCCTTACCTAACGAAATATTTCATACTGTTTGTAATATGAAAACACCAAAGGATATGTGGGAGAGCATGTGCATATCGTTCGAAGGAACTGTTGAAGTTCACGAGACAAGAAGACAAACATCATACGCAAGTATGAAAGTTTCTATGCTAAAGACTCAGAGTCTCTCACTGAGGTCTACACAAGGTTTACATGTCTACTGAACGACATGACTAAAGTTGGAGTTGTCAGAGAGCAATTACAAATACTTACAGATTTCTGGATTCCCTCCCATCTGAATTGGACACCATGTGCATGATCCTGAGAACCAACAATATGCTCGGGGACATGAACATGCGTAAGTTATATGGAATCTTGCTGATTGATCCATAGACTCGCATTCAGAAAACTGATCTGAAGAAGGCCTTCAAGAAAACTCTAGCCCTTGTTGCTGAAACTCCTCAAAGAGCCAAGTACAAGCAAACTGAGGACTCTGATTCTGATAATGAGTCTCAGATTAATGAAGCTGAGGAGGAGGAAAGGTCTGATGATGAAGGTACCGAAAAAGCCTTCATCATGAAAAATTACAAAAAGTTTCAGAAGTTCAAGTCTGATGGGTAGAGAAGATTTGATAAGAAGTTCTCTTCAGAGAAAAAGGGCTTGTCTGTAAGGTCCAAGAATGAATGCTTCAAGTGTGGGAAGCCTGGTCATTATGAAGCTGACTACTATGTGAAGGAAACATCCTCAAATTCTAAGAAAGGGTTTCCTTCTAAGGCTGATAAGTACAAAGCTAAATATAAAGCCCTCAAAGCCTCAAATGAAAGGAAGAAGGAAAAGGCGATGATAGTTGATGACCTCGGGTGGACTGATTCTGAAAGATCTTCAGATGAAGAAGATGAAAATGAAGTCAGAGGTAAATGGTCAGGTGGCTGAAGAAATCCTTGGAACTGCCCATCCTGAAATGTATTTGATGGCCACTAAAAGCTAGTTCAGCAAAGATCTGGCTAAAGCTGAGAAACTTAGCTCAGTAGAGTGATGGAACCCCACCATGATGTATAAGGTATCAAATTTCAAATATTATTCTATGAATGAGAAGGATGATATGTTTGCTTATTTGTGTTCTGATCTGACAATTGCACATAACAATCAAAACAAATCTAAACAAACTATCACCAAGCTCACCTCTGATATAAATGTCATCGAAAAAGAAAATGAGCAATTTCTTCAAGCGTCTTATGCCTTAAAGAATCATCTCGAATTTTTAACAAATGAACTCAAGAATGTAAAAATAGATTTGCAAGACTCTAACGAAAAAGTGAAAGATCGTCAGCCGATTATTGATCTTTGGTTGAGTCCAAATAAACTAGCATTTGAGAGTATCAATCATCAGATGGTAATTCAAAGAGAAAGAGTGGGCATAGGACACATTAAACAAGCTGCTGATTTCAGCAAAAAGTGTAAAAATGTCGATGAAATGATTTTTAACGACATGAGTATTAATGACATTGGAAATCAAAATCTACTTAAAAAGAGATTTACCAAATCTGAAGCTGTTATTCCAAGCTTTTCCAAAGGAACAAATTCTGAAATTAGAAATCTTCAACTTCCTTCTGAGTATGATACTCCTGCCAATGAAACTACTAAACCAATCACTGAAATACCCATCACATCAAGTACTACCGAACCCCCTTCTGAAGTTATGTCTGTAACCCCAACTGAAACCCAACCTATAGTCGTGACTGAAACCTGTACTGATTCAGTTGGTGAAATATCTTCTGAAATCAAAATAACTGAGCCATCCAACTTAAGCTTTCGTCCTGAAGCCAGTGTCTTCTACGACATTATTATTCCCATGATTTCATCAACTGAAGAACCATCAGTTGAAACCTTACCATCCAAAGCTGAAAATTCAAAATCCTCCAAAACCAAAATTAGTGATGAAACCTTTGCTTTGCAAAGAGGTTAAGGATTCTCTTTTAACAATTTTAAAATTAATCGGTGAAAAAGGGAAGAAAAATAAAAACATTAAGGCAAAGAATTCTAAATCCACTCGGAAATGCTATAAATGTGGAGTTAGAGGTCATGAAGCTACTTCTTGTTCTAATGAAAACAAGATCTCGAGTTGCTCTTCTAAGAAGTGTGTCTTGGAGCCCAGTAAAGTTTGGGCTCTTCAAATGAACTATTCTTTTTGATTATCTGTATAGGGCGGTCAACATGATAACATTTGGTACCTTGACAGTGGATGCTCAAGGCATATGACCGGATGTAAGTCCCTACTGAATGGGGTTCAAGATGCAAATGGCCCCAAGGTTACTTTTGGTGGAGGAAAATGTGGAAAAACTGATGGCTATGGTTATCTCAACCAAGGCTCACTCAACATCAAGAATGTTGCCCATGTGACAGGACTTGAACACAATCTGATCAGCATCAGTCAGTTGTGTGATGTAGATTATGAAGTGCATTTTAAGAAGACCAAAGGTTCAATCTTTAATAAGAAAGGAAAAGAGGCCTTACAAGCAAAAAGGCAGGGTAACATGTATGTTGTCGATTTCAACTCTGCCACTTCTGAAAGAGATGCTTGTTTCTTTTCTGAAGCTGATTCAAAAGTTAACTAGTTATGGCACAAAAGGCTATCTCATCTCAACTTCAAAAACATCAGCAAACTCTCTAAATTTAAGCTTACCAGAGGTCTACCATCAGTTCGGTTTCAGAAAGACATGCTGTGTCATGCGTGTGAGAAAGGAAAGCAAAAGAAGTCGGTTTTCAAATCAAAACATTGCAACCAAGTTAACTCCGCCTTTCATCTCTTACATATGGATCTCTTTGGTCCTGTCAGCTCTCCAAGCATGGGAGGCAAGAAGTATACTCTGGTGGTAGTTGATGAATACACTAGTTTCACATGGGTATTCTTCTTGCGTAACAAAAGTGATACTGCTGAAGTTCTGATGAGCTTTATTCGTCGTGTTTAAAGACAGTTTGACACACATGTTAAACATCTTCGCAGTGATCATGGGACAGAGTTCAGAAACTCTACCCTCCAATACTTTTGTGATGAAAATGGCATCATCCAAAACTTCTCAGCCCCATATACTCCTCAGCAAAATTGGATTGCTGAAAGAAGAAATAGGACCCTGATAGAAGTAGCTAGAACGATGCTAGCTGAAGTATATCTGAAAGGCCATTTCTGGGCTGAAGCTGTTAATGTTGCTTGCTATACACAGAACGGGTCTATCATTGTGAAACGCCATAACAAAACTCCCTATGAGTTACTTTATTTGAAGTCACCAAATGTCGGGTACTTCAAAGTCCTTGGAAGTACATGCTTTATCCTGAACACCAAAGATCAGAAAAGCAAGTTTGATCCCAAAGGAGAACAAGGAGTGTTCTTAGGCTATTCTGATATCTCTAAAGCATATCGAGTTTTTCTTCCCAAAAAGAACTCTGTGGTTGAAACAATAAATGTTACATTTGATGAATTCAATGCAGAGTTAACCTCCAATCATACTGATCAAATTGTTTCCGATGAATTTGATGCTCTTTTACAAGAGTCATTTAATGATGATTTGAAGGACTATTCGTAGGAGGTAAATACTGACAATAATATTGTTTCTGTTAATGTGAATCAAGTCACTGAAGACCTCTTGGAAACAAATAATTCCTCTGCGGATGAACAACAGGATCAACCACAAAGGGTCACAAAATGGACTCGAGCTCATCCCATCACTAATGTAATTGGTGATCCAAATACTGGTGTGCAAACCCGAAATGCAACCACGTCTGCATTCTGCATGTTCTCAGAATTTATATCACATGTTGAGCCAAAGAAAGTCGATGAAGCTCTGAAGGATCCAAACTGGGAAGTCGCTATGCAAGACGAGCTTAATGAATTTGAAAGGAACAAAGTGTGGACGCTGATTGACCCACCTGAAGATAAGTCCATTATTGGCACAAAATGGGTCTTCAGGAACAAACGTAATGAAACTGGGTCAGTTGTGCGAAATAAAGCTAGATTAGTTGCAAAAGGCTATTGTCAAGAGGAAGGGATAGATTATGATGAAACGTTTGCTCCTGTTGCTCGTTTGGAGGCAATACGTATGTTCTTAGCCTTTGTAGCCTTCAAGGGATTCAAGGTCTTTTAGATGGACGTCAAAAGTGCCTCTCTGAATGGGGAACTTCAAGAAGAAGTATTTGTTCAGCAACCTCCAGGATTCGAAAATCCCAAGTTTCCACACCATGTTTATAAGCTCGACAAAGCCCTTTATGGACTGAAACAGGCTCCACGTGCCTGGTATGATACTTTGTCCACTCATCTTCTGAAAAATGGATTTCAGAGAGGGAACATCGATAATACTCTATCTCAGTGTAGAGAAAAAGGTGAACTCATTCTAGTTCAGATTTATGTCGATGATATTATACTTGGCTCTAATGACAATCGCTTATGCAAGAAATTTGAGAAAATAATGTCAGAAAAGTTCAAAATGAGCAAGATGGGAGAACTGAACTTCTTCATCGGGCTTCAGATAAAGCAATCTGACCAAGGTATCTTCATTAATCAAGGGAAATACGTCAAAGACTTACTCAAGAAATTCAACTTTTCAGACTCTTCCCCAATGAAGACTCCTATTGTTCCAAACACCAAGCTTACTGCTGATTTGAACGGAAAATCAGTTGATCTTCCTGCCTTCAGAGGGATGATAGGATCCTTACTATATCTGACGGTAAGTCGCCCTGATATTATGTTCTCCACATGCCTATGTGCAAGATTTCAAGCAAACCCAAAAGAATCACATCTGACGGCTGTCAGACGTATTTTCATATACCTGAAAGGTACTCCTGAACTTGGGCTATGGTACTCCAGAGACTCCGGCTTTAAGTTAATTGATTTTCAGATTCAGACTATGCCGGATGTCAGATTAATAGGAAGAGTACTACCAGTAGGTGTTAGCTACTAGGTGGAAAACTAGTAAGCTGGCAAAGCAAGAAACAGAATTCCATTTCTCTATCCACCGCTGAAGCTGAATACATTTCAGCTGGGAGTTGTTGCGCACAAGTTTTATGGATGCAACATCAGCTTGCTGACTATTGCATCTCCTTTCAACGCACTCCCATCTATTGTGAGAACACAAGTGCTATTGCCATCTCCAATAATCCAGTGCTTCATTCTCGCACAAAGCACATTGATGTTCGGCATCACTTTATTCGCGATCATATAGCCAAGAATGAAATTGAGCTTCGTTTCATCTCCATTGAACATCAGCTGGCTGACATCTTCAACAAAGCCTTAGATGAACACCGGTTCAATCAGCTGATTGCAGAAATAGGAATGCTAAATCCTTCAGCAATATAGCTATTTTAGGTAAGTTTGATTGTTACTTTTCATTCTTTCTTATCACATTTAATGCCAGCCACCCTAATAGCTAAGCTTGAATAATTACTTTTACCTTGCCTCTCTCTGACTGTCAAATCATCTCTGAAGCGTAATCATGAGTAAATTTATTTATAAATAACCAAAGATTTTCTTTCCTTTTTCATCTTGTGCAAATCAAAATTCGATTAAAAGAAAATCTTTCACTTTCTCAACAACTCATGGAATTCACAATTACCTTAGTTTTCTTCCCAGTATGCTATGTCATCACTGTACGCATCCCTAATGAATGGATTGGGATTGAAGTTTCATCTCAAATCTTTGTGTTATCATAAACATGATTTATTTTTTCTTTTGGCAGTCCATGTAACTTATGATTAACATCATGTAATCTTTTGTTCAGATATGGTATTAGAAATTTCCAAGCTTGACTATTATTCTTGTTGGCATTGTGTTCTTTATTTATTTTTTTCGTTTCGCTTGTTTATTTAGATAAAAATTTCAAATGCAAAGTTTGGATTTTTTTTTGTTCCTTTGTATTGTGAAATTTTTATTTTTCTGCTAATGGTGTGTTGTTGAAGTATAGCTAGTTTCAAGATAAGTGGGAAAATTAGTTTACCCAATAACTGTTTGACATCACAAAATTTATCCTTGCGTAATTTCTAGCTTCACGCACTTATTTTCACCCTAGATTTAGTCAACTGCCAAGATTGATTCAGTTTAAACCCCTTTAAAACCAAATATCGCCTCTTCAAGTTCTTTACCTGCAACTCATCTTCTTCAGCGATTTCTCTAGTTCAAAAGCAAAAAAACAACTCTTGTGCTTGACTCAATGGCCTCCAAAATTGCCTCCGCAAAGGTAACCCTCCGTTTGATGTTGTCCCCAAAATCCCACCGGAATCCATCCGTTTCAAAGACAACAACATCGCCGCTGACCTAGCTATCCCTTCATCTTCCTCACCACTTCACCAAATTATGACCTATCTTCGCAACTGCCCATTGAACTTTGCTCTCTCTGCAAAGGTTCAAATGTTTGAAGAACACCTTTGTGAGTTCTGGATGACCGCTGAATTCATCAAACCCAAAACCTCCGGCCAAAGCATTCACTTCAGTATGCTCTCTGGTAGCAAGTTTGCTAAAATCACCACGAAGTTTCTTGCATCTGTTCTTCATCTTCCTCGCCGGGAACTCACCTCATTCACTGCTAATGCTAAGGAGTTGCTCCTCTCCTTTTTTCAATATGCTGATGAGCACAAGGTCAAAGGTAACTCTATGGTTCGCACTCGTCTTCCAAAGGAGTGGAACTGTCTGATTGCTCATCTGAATTTCTGTATGACGAGGAAAACTGGTGGTCTTGACCAAGTCAATGCAGCTGTTCTGAAAATGGCCTATGCCATTATCCATGGTCATAACATTGACTTTGCTGAACTTATCATGGAGAGTCTTGTGGTCTCACTGACAACAAGGACTAAGTCTCAGCACATTCCTTTTCCCAAGTTTGTATCATTGGTTATCTACTCACTGTTAACACCTGAAGCATACAATTCTGGTTCGGTTCTACTCCCATCTCCTTCACTACCGGGTTCAGTTTGGACCGGTTCCTCATCTGCCTTCAACCCAGCACTGACTGCTCCAATGCTCGCAATAGTCTCGCTGAAGCCTTCTCCTGCTATTCCACCACCATATTCAGGTCTATCTTCTGAAGCTGCCCCTTCCAAACCTCAACCACAAATCCCTCAGTCCTCTCCATCAAAGACAAAGAAAAGGAAGCTAATGACCATAACATCTAAGCCATCCACCCACCCTTCAGCCATACCCAAATCCACCTCTAAACAACCAAACCCACCATGCCCTCACTTGCTAAGATCACTCTCTAAACGCCACAAACCCACCATGCCCTCCAGTCCCATCATATCTCAGCATGCTTCAAGTGAGGATTCGCCTAATGATACCCCGCTGATTCTTCGCAAAACTCAGCTTCACTCATCCACATCCACATACGCTGTTCATGTAAAATCTCCTTTACTTAAAGTCTCTAAACCAAGTCTAACTAATGAAGAGCCAGCTCACAACCAAGCAGTCCCTGAAGTCCCTCTTCTTCTATCACAAGTTCAGGACACTGACGAACACCAGTCAGCTGAGACTTCTTTACCCACCATTGAGTCTGCCAGCAAACCCACTACAACTCAGGTACCACCAGAACAGGGAACATCTATTCCTGTCACTGCTGAACTTTCCCCTCTATCCCTTGATGTAACAGTAAACCCAACTCACACTATGGATATTGACAAAACACATGATGAGACAACACCCAAAACGGCTGACACTGATGCTCAGCCTATCACCAATGATGAAACTACAATACCCCTAGTTTCGGAGGTCCAACCAGTTGATGATTCTTCAGTTCAGCCTGAAGATGAGACTGCAACCAAATCCCTTGATGTGTCACAAAACCCCATTGACACTATGGATTCAACTAGGGCAGATGATTTATCAGTTTCACACCAAACTGAGAGTGATGCCTAACCTTCCCTTATCAACGACACTGAAGTTCAACCTCCTTCAGTCGAGATTCCTAATGCTAATGAAGAAACAGTCTTAAACCAGACTGTAACTGAAGCAAATGAGCCTGAGGTCCCTAATGCATCAGTCACTCCTCCTCATGCTATGGCCTCCCCATCTCTCCTAAACACCTTGTTTAACATTCCTTCCCCTGATACAACTGTCAGTCCTTTTGATGATAGTGATGCTTTTGATTTTCTTCAATCCCCTAAGTCTATACATTCTCAAACCTCTGAGCCTTCAATAGACATTGCTTCCTCGTTGGAATGTCTATCTGAACTCGTTCTTTTTGTTTCTAATTCGGTTAAGTCCAATACCTTTCAGGGTCAGTGTGTCGCCAACAATCAAGCCAAGCTTGAAACTGGACTCAAATCCGTTGTTGGGTCTTTCAAAACTGAGTTCACCACCCTCACCCAAACCATTGATCGCAAAAATCTGATTCTTCATGAGACGTACAAGACCCTTCACCATCTTATCAAAAGAATAGCTGATTCCACCATTCTTGAGTTTTCCAAGCTAAACACTCAACTCTCTACTCTCTCCAACACTGTAAATTCCTTATCCTCAAAGGTTGACAACATTCATGCTATCAATCTTTCTGAAAATGCAACTAGTCAGTTGCAAGATTTGTTTGCTCCCTCCTTCTCTGGACTTTCGACGGAGATTTCGGCATTGTCTCACTCGGTAGAAGCTTCAGGATTCTCTGTAGCTTCGAAGGGGGAGAAAATAAGAAGACAGTACAAAATCTATCAGATCATAAGAAGGGAAGCCACCGTTGATCGGAAAATAATAAAATGCGATAAAAAGTATTCACGTGTTGAATAACTACAAAGATTGGATGAAGAAGTGGCACACCTCAAAGCCACTTAGGAAGACAAGAATAAGGCTTTGATCGACTTCGAGGCCAGATTAGCCAAAGATGAGGAAGCTAAGGCACTTGCTGAGGGGGAGCTCAAAAGTCTATTTGATCAAAGAAAGGTTGAAGCTGATCTGTTCAGATCAAAACTTGATGGAGCTGAATGTCAGCAAATAATTACTGAAGCTAAAGCGTCTCAGATTCCCATTCAATCAGCTGCTCCTTCATCCAGTAGTCAGCCAAGCCAAGCTAACAAAGGTAAAGGAAAAATGGTAATAGTCTCTTCGGATGATCAGATCAGTAAGGGTATATATGATTTAAGTGACTCAGATGACCAAAATCCAAGAATAAAAGATTTGAAAGTGGGTGATGAACTTGGCAGAATAGAAGCATAAATAGTTTCATTCAAAGAGCTTGCTGCTAACAAAATTGATCTAGATCCTTTCGATCTTCAAAAACAGATTCATGCAAACATTGAAGCCGAAAAAGCTTCAATTGAGGAGAAGAAAAGAATCATGGAACAAAAGGCAGAAAAGTGGCTAATCTCTCGACATCAAAGAAGGCATCCTGATAAAATCACTACAATCAAGCTGAAAAAAGTTAACAATGAAACCCTTCTCACGGTTTAGAGCAGAAATCTTCCTCTTTTCAGCATACAATCTGTCAAGGATGTTCAACTTAACTATGTTGCGTCTGAATGGAACGAAATACTTGCTTGTTTATCAAAACGCAAGCAAACTGATGATGTTAAGTTCATTCAACGAGAAATAAACAAGGTAATTGAATATTATGAGGAAGACGTAAAGAAGAGGGGAGGTGATGCAACTGTCATATCACAAAAAGAGAAACCCACTCGAGCTGAAAAGTTAAAGTTTCAGAGAAGGAGGCTTACTCTCAAGAAATCTCAGCAAAAAATTTTGGAGCTGATATCTATTGGAGAGCTTCCAAATTACAAAGGTTTCGACACCACGTTGCCCCCTGGTCTCATTTTTGAAGAGGGTAAAGTTCTCTCAAATCCGAGGGGATTTTATTTTCTTGATGCATATGACAAGATTCATTTTCAGAGAGTTTCAGACTTTGCCAATGCTGACTGGCTTCATGTGAGATCTCTTCGATACTTCATAAATAATAAAGATCCAAATGTCAAAGACATTTTGGTGGAATACTTGAAGCAGTTGAAGCTCAAAGCTCCAAAGGAATCTTCTCCTGAAGAGTTCAAACCTGATTTGTAGAATAGTAATTCTTTATTCTTTATTCTTTCCATTCATTATTCATTTTGTACATAGTCATGGATTATAAACAAATAGGGGGAGATTGTTAGTCCTTTTATTTGTATATATTCCATTCCTAAAGAACCTTTCGAAGAAAGCGAATGAAGGTGTAATATATCATTCTTTTGTAAACTGTTCTGACGACATCTGAAGAAAGAAGCCCGTAGTTCATCTGAAGATTAGTTCTGAAGTTAACGTCAGCTGAAGTTTCTCTTCAGTCCTCAAGGGTCTTCTGAATTGAAGATACATCTGATAACCAGGATCTTCCTGTTATGTAAAGTACACGATCTGCGCATTTTGAAGGAGCTCGAAACGGCAATCTTGTTTTCTGTTCCTAATTAAGTGTAAAACGGTACACGTGTAAATAAATTAGATGGTCAGGATTATTTTACTTAGCCTATAAATACATGCTCGATTAACGAGAAAAGGTTAAGCGTTTGTTCGCTAATTTGCATTCAAGTTTGTTCTTGATTTAGTTTGTACTCGGTGCTCAAGTTTGTTCTTGTGCACTCTTTGAAGTTTGGTTATAAATATAATCCTACTTTTAAAACTTTAGGGTGTTAGTTACTTTAAAACTATTTCCGCACTATCATTTTATTCATAGTTAGTTTTATTCATATTTGGGAAAAACATCTTTAAACCAAATTCGGTATTTCGTAAAATCGGTACTTGTACTAGTCGGTACCGGTTCCGGTACCATGCTCACCCCTAGTCTACCTACCCCAAATCAATTGAGCATTTCATTATTCTGAAAAGTTATGTGTGTGAATTCTTAGTTTCTCTCTTATCAATCCATACATCATAATTGTGGATTTGCTCCAATATTTGTGATCATCATTAGAAATTGCGACCAATAGTGGGAGGTAATAGTGAGCTGATTCTACAAGAAGCTCATAAGTCTATGTTGTCTACCCATCCGGGTATCACCAAGATGTACTATGACCTGAAAAGGTTTTATTTGTGGCCAACTCTGAAGAAGGACATCGCTTCATTTGTAAAGAGATGTCAAATTTGCGCGCAAGTCAAGACAGAACATTTAAGGCCTTATGGCAATCTGCAACAACTTGATATTCCGGAATGGGAATGTGATCATATCACGATTGATTTCGTGACAAAGCAGCCTAAGACATTCAAAGGGCATGATATGATTTGGGTCATTGTTCACCGATTAACTAAAAATGCTCATTTCTTGGCAACCAACGAGTCTGCTTCGTTGACTCGTTTGGCTCAGCTTTACATTGATGAGATTGTATCATGTCACGGTCTTCCTTGTTCAATTGTTTTTGATTGTGACTCTCGATTTGATTCTAGCTTCTGGCAAAGTTTGCAACGTGAGTTGGGCACCCGTGTGCATCTGAGCACTGCCTATCAACCGCAGACCGATAGCCAATCTGAAAGAACGATCCATGCATTGGAAGATATGCTTCGTGTGTGTGTACTCGTGTTTGGTGGTTCATGGGATTCTCATCTCCCATTGATTGAATTTGCTTATAATAACTCATATCATTCCAGTATTGGAATGCCACCATACGAGATGCTCTATGGGAGACGTTCTCGTACTCTAACTTGCTGGTTGGAGCCTGGAGAAAAGTAGGTTGCTGGACTTGAGATTGTCCAGATTACTTCAGATAAAGTGAATGTGGCTTTAGAAAAGCTGAAAGTAGCCCGTGACCGACAGAAGATGTATGCGGATCCTAAACATCACCCCGCTACATTTGATGTTGGTGACCGTGTATTCTTGAAGGTTTCTCCTTGTAAAGGCGTCATTTGTTTTGGGTACAAGGGGAAGCTAAGTCCACGTTCCATAGGCTCGTTCAAAATCGTGCGTAAAGTCAATGATCAGACGGTAACTCTTGAACTGCTGCCTGAGCTGGCTGGGATTCATGATACCTTTAACGTATGCTACTTGCGTAAGTGCAACATTAAAGATGAGCAAATTGTTCCATTGCAAGAACTGAAGGTTGATTCTTCTAAGTAACTCGTAGAAGAAAATGTTGAAATTCTTGACACGAAGGTCAAGAAGCTATGAAAGAAGATGATCAAGCTAGTTCTTGTTAAGTGGAAGCACAACTTAGGTCCAAACTTGACGTGGGAAGTCGAGGAAAAGATGAAGACAAGATACCCTCACCTGTTTATCACTAAGTAGATTCCGAGGACGGAATCTTCTTAAGGGGGTAGATTTGTAATACTCTCGATTTGAGCCTAGTCGTAAATCATATGTAAATGTACGTAAGATAGTGAGTTATGTAAATTATATTTAAGTTGATTATATTAATGAAAGTATGTTTGTTTAAATGTGAGTATGTATATATCTATGTGTAATTGTGTTAAGTGAGTATATATATATGTAATTTTGTAATATATATATATATAAGTAAATGTGAATAAAAGAAAAAGAAATAAAAGAAAAGAAAGATCCAGAGGTGGTTGCCTCTGGATGTGTTTTATATATTTTTTGTGTATGTGTATACATTGACTTAATAGTCAAACTTGGCATATTCCAAGCACACATACAAAAACACATACAACCACGTACTATTTCTTATTCTCTCGGGATTTTGAAGAATTGGAGATTTGGTATTAAAGAATCAAGCTAAGGTGAGTAGCATGTTTGAAATACGGATTGAACATGAGTTACAATAGATGTGTGTCATAATAAAAGTTAGAAACCCAAAATAACGGAAAGAACTCCATGGATGAACATACAAGCTTACTTTGAATGTAAGTTTGTTATGTTTGATGTTTTAAATAAGTATTGTTGTGTTTTTGAGATTCATATAGATGATATATGAAGCTCTAAAGTGTTTTAAATGTGAAACTAACAAGAATGAAACTCTAGAAATAAATTAAGAAGATGGCGGAATTCTACCTATAAAGATGTTGGATTCCGAGACATGCAAGTGTCGGAATCCGCAAGTTTATCAAATCTGGTAGTATGTTGGAATCCGCAAGTTGTGGGATTCCGCATGCATGTCGGATTTCCTCGTAATTGTCGGATTCTGATAGAGTGTCGGATTTCCCCATGTGTCGGATTCTACTAGTGCAGATTCCACTATGTATGTATCGGATTTCCTAAATCTGCATGAAAGTATTGGATTTCCCCTAATCCGAATGTTTTGCCGGATTTATGCTAAGTCCGGATATGTAATTCCTATGTTGATTTTAGTAGTCATTCTTTGTGTGTATAGATGATTGATGTAAATAATAATGTTCTAGGTGAACTTTTCGTATTAAGTAAAGCAGAAGTGTTCCATAAGCCTCAGTAGAGGAAGATTTACTTCCTAAATGTATCGTATATGATATAAAGATGTTTTAAGTTGCATGTATGCTTAAAAGTAAATACGTAAGCATTGTCATTTTACTTTAATGTACTATGCCATGTTAAATACTGGTTAAAGGTAAGTTGAGTGCATGCCAGCGGAATCCAGAATTTGGAACCACCTAGTTAAAGATTAATGATATGTATGATTCTAATCCTGAATGGATCAAATATATGTACGATTGATGATATGTATGTTAAGGATCCAGATTGGATTCGCCTCGATGAATGAATGAATCTACATGCTTAATGTGTAAATATGCATGCTAAGTGATTTATCCAGATTGGATCAGCTATATGTATCTGAAGTGTTCGCGAACTATCTGACGCATTGTTAAGGTCAGCCGGATAGCTGGATCCTAACAGGACTTCTGTCATAATTCGGGATTTAACGATGATTCGGGGTGCATCTCGGATCGTCGGTTCTGCAAAACCGCCGTGCCTTAACGTGAGATTGTAATCAGCTAGAATACGGTCGGGATTACTAGGTAGCCTATGGTTCCGTGAACGATGCTTGGTGGACTGTTTTATGCTCCCCCACCAGCACGGATGGTTGTGTCTCATCCCCCGGTGTATTGTTGTTGAGCGGCACTACCTATCCTGCAAGAAATGACTTATACTGATCTTGTCAGCACACCGTAATGTGATAGGATAGCATTGTATGCTTATTCCTGTGATACATGACTTGCTTTATTGATGCTTATGTTAAGTTTGTACTCACTAGCTATGTGTATAGCTAATGGTGCCACATTGACTCTTTTTACAGATAAAGAATAGAAGACCTGGTGAGGCGGGTTGCTTGTGCATACTATTGCACCTCTAGGATGGGACACTTTATGTTGTAATATGATATTATGGTCGGTTGCATGTTAGAGTAACACCAACACGTGATACAATGTTTTGATTGTAAATAACTGATGTAAACCTTTTTGGTTTAGCTTCCTCTGCTTAACCTAATGTTATTTGATCGTGATTGAGTTCACGTTTA
Source organism: Dittrichia graveolens (assembly GCA_038502395.1). Lineage (NCBI taxonomy): Eukaryota > Viridiplantae > Streptophyta > Magnoliopsida > Asterales > Asteraceae > Dittrichia > Dittrichia graveolens. The sequence goes on from JARJIL010000009.1 coordinate 32,664,982, forward strand.
TCAAAAACACAAGTCTTTGCTATTTTTGGGATTTACAAAGCCAGTGTTATAGAGAATGGTGAGGAAAGTAATATATAGGGTAAAGGTTGGCTCATTTGAAGTGGGAAAGAAGTGGTAGGTTCCCAATGTAACCCATGGCTCGAATGTTCACTATGGCAGTGGTTTCATCAGGCATCTCCTAGAATCAATGAGAGGAGGCCGGCTTTTGGCACTAGGGAGCCGAAGGATTTCCCTTAGTCGGTAAGCAGTAATGTTAAGAGTGAAGTGGTCTACGTCACCACGAATAGACATGCGAATGGAGTCGGGATTTGTATGAGTGTGGGCTGTATGCTAGAAATTTGGACATACAATTCAAGAACATGAGTTCCAGAAGTGGATGGATCAAATGTGAGAGCATGGTTGAATGGGTGGATACAAAGTATTTCAGTGATAATTGGAAAGTTAGGGTTTCAGAAGTTATCAAGGTTGACAAAATGGTTGTTGTCATAAGTGACAACTGAAAGGAATTGATTTTTGGGAAGGAGTTGATCATCAGGGTTATGGGATTGGCTAGCTGTCGAAGAACGAAATGAGACAGATTCATCTTCCATAGCCATGTTTAATCCTATAAGAATAGCTAATAGGTTAGATAGTTTTATTTTGAAGAATAACTCATTGAAATGTATTGACTTGTTAGGTTAAAACATTCAAGTGTGAAGCACTTTGACTTTTGTTGATTTCAAAACATTCATTTTGAACCAACCTTTGGAAAAAAATGATCAACTCTATAGAAAAAGTGTATCACCCCTAAAAGACCTTCATTGATGAATTGGTATTTTTGATGAGAAAAAAAGTGTTTTGTCACATGTTTTACAATGAATACATGTATCTAAACACTTTTTTAACACTGAAATTTTTCCCATTTGATCCATAACATGAAGATCTAGGCCAAAAATGAAATCAAGCACAATCTTCAACCACTCGAAGAACACTTTTCAAATTTTGTGAGTTTTTCTTTGATAAAAACATTGTTCTAGGTGTCTTATGCCCCATCGCAAACCAAACTTTTATGAACATCATCGTTTGATTGTCGAACAAAGCATTTGAAGTTCAAAAAGGTGACTTCCGAGTTGTACAGTGCAAGCTTCATTTTTGTGCCTTTAAACATGATTTGTTACTTATTTGATGTATACCTTGAGTAAGTACGCAAGTTTATCACAAAAAATCGAAATTTTGGTAGCAACTTTGAGTAAGATTTACAAAATACGTAACCGGTAATTCTCGTAAGTTTGGTAAGATAGGAAACGTAACGAATACTCTAAAAAAGCCACCTATTTATAGAAAATAATTGAAACGGTAAATTTTCAAAAATAACACGCTCGAAGTCCAAATGATTCGAGAGGTAAAAATGCGCTCGAAATGATCTTGACAGCCACTGTTGACTTCAAAGTCCAAGAGGCTTCAAGTTCAAAGTGTGAAGGCTTTGAACTCGAAGTGAGTTTATTTTGGTTTCGTTCAATGGACTATTCATGCTCGCTCGAAGTGTATTGGAAATACACTATTTAGAGTTCGAAGTCTACTAGCTTTGAATTTATGCTAGTAAACGCGCTCGAAGTGAACTAGGGATTGATGATTTCGTATTCGAAGACCACTGACTTCGAATTAAATCCTAAGAAGGCGCTCGAAGTGAACTTTACTTGGTTTGTTTCGTATACAAAGTCTTATGACTTCAAATTAAATCATATGAATGCGCTCGAAATGAACTTTCCATGGTATGCTTCGCATGCGAAGTCCATTGACTTCGAATGCAAAGAATATTAAACTTGAATGAATTCGAAGTTTGAATTTGAAGTGAATAAGAAAGGATAGAAATCTTTGTGTTCCTTTTCTTATTATACATTAAACATAAAATATTTTTGTAAGTTTCAATTTGAAAGAAAGAACAACACATATTTTTGATATTTTATTGAATTTTGCAAATGTTTTTGGCATTTTCTCTATTTTGTGAATGTTTTTGGTATTTTCTTTGATTTTTGAAATGTTTTAAGTATTTACTCCCCCCACAAGCATGCGTAACTTGTACGGATGATTGACACTCCTCCTCAGATTCATATAATGGTTTAGTAAACAGATCAGCAAGTTGATCATCAGTCTTAACATATTGAAGTTCTATCAGACCTTTTTCCACATTATCTTTAATAAAATGATATTGGATATAAATGTGTTTGGTCTTTGAGTGGTGGAATAGATTGCATGAGATAGCTATGGCAGACTGTGAGTCACACATGAGTGGGATATTGTCACAGTGAAGGCCAAAGTCAAAGAGCTGAGTCCTAACCCATAAACTCTGAGAGCAGCACATTGCAGCAGCAACATATTCAGCCTCAGCAGTTGAAGTAGAGACACAATTCTGTTTCTTGGAAGCCCAACACACTAATCTATCACCCAAAAAGTGTGCACTGCCAGATGTGCTCTTTCTATCAAGCATGTAACTAGCATAATCTGCATCTGAATAGGCATATAACTGTAGACTTAAATCCCTTGGATACCATAGACCTAGATCAGGAGTACCCTTGAGATACTTGAATATCCTTTTCACTGCCATCAGATGTGATTCCTTTGGATTAGCCTGAAATCTAGCACAAAAGCACGTAGAGAACAATGTATCTGGCCTACTAGCAGTCAAATACAGTAATGAGCCTGTCATACCATGATATGTTTTTAAACCAGCTGCTTTCCCCTCAAGGTCAGCAGACAGTTTTGTTTTTGAGGACATAGGGGTAGATAAGGACGAACAACTGAGCATGTCATATTTCTTCAACAAGTCTTTAATGTACTTGGATTGAGTTATGAAAATGCCATGACTCAACTGTTTCATTTGTAATCCGACAAAGAAGTTCATCTCCCCCATCATACTCATTTGATATCGATTTTGCATAGTATGTACAAATTCATCATTGTACTTGGGGTTTGTAGAACCAAAGATAATGCCATCCACATAAATTTGTACTAAGATTAGATCCTTTTCTTTTGCTTTTGTTAATAAAGTGGTGTCGGTTTTTCCTTTACTGTATCCCTCACCCAGCAAATATTCAGACAGGACATCATACCAAGCTCTCGGGCTTGATTTAGTCCATATAAGGCTTTGTCTAGAATATAAACATGCTGGGGGAATTTGGGATTGACGAAGCCTTCTGGCTGAGACACATAAACCTCCTCCTTGAGAATACCATTTAAAAATGTTGTCTTGACATCCATTTGTAAAACCTTAAAGCTTTTGTAGGCAGCATAGGCTAAGAATAGTCTTATGGCGTCTATCCTAGCTACATGAGCAAATGTTTCATCATAGTCTATTCCCTCCTATTTGTTGTAACCCTTAGCAACCAGCCTAGCGTTGTTTCTAACCACTATTCCATCGGAATCCCGTTTGTTCTTAAAAATCCACTTGGTACCAACCACAGATTTATTTTCTGGAAGTGGTACCAATCTCTAAACTTTGAGTCTTTCAAACTGATTAAGGTCTTCTTGCATTGCAATGACCCAATCAGCATCTTGTAAAGCATCGGAGACTTTGGTGGGTTCAATCATGGATAGGAAACTGGAATAAAGGAACTTATTTTCCGTTGCAGAACAGGTTCTTACCCCATCTTGAACATTTCCTATAATTTGAGATTTGGGATGGGATTGTGTCCATCTTATTCCTCGGGGGTTTTGGATTGGAGGAAAGAACTCATTTAAACGGTTTGTTAGTTCAATGTCTTCCTCAGTTGATATTGGGTCTGAATCATAAACAGGAGTACCCTCATAAACCGGCTCATGAGAAACTATAACTGGATTGACAATTGACGTAGACGGAGAATCCACGGTCGGATATGAAGACGAGTTGTCAACCTCTGTTACAGTTGTAGCAAGAGACACTGCATCATTCCTGTCACTAGCATTCGGAACATTAGATTCAGATTGTAAGAAATCAAATAAGAAATCTAAATTGTGTTTTGATGAATTAGGATTTGTATTTGTTTCTTTTCTTTGAAGTATTGGTCCTGAACTAACTTGTCCAGAAGCAACTTCCTTTTCTTTTTGAAAAGTGCTAACATCCAACATATCGTCAAATGTAACATTTATACTGTCAATAACATAGTTGGTTCTTTAATTTAACACCATGTAGGCTTTAGACTCATGTGAATAACCTAAGAAAATTTCTTCAGCAGCCTTGGCCTCAAATGTTCCTAGATTATCCTTTCATTGAGTATAAAGAAACTATTACCAAATATATGAAGATATTTGATATTAGGCACAATGCGATTTGCCAATTCATAAGGAGTTTAATTAAAACGCTTATGGATGAAAGAACGATTATGTGTGTAACATGTTGTGCTGATTGCTTCAACCCAATCAGAAGGCAGGAGACCGGAATAAGATAGAATAGTACGAGCAGCCTCAACCAGAGTTCGGTTGCGTCGTTCCACCACTCCATTCTGTTGTGGAGTGTATGTTGCAGAAAATTGATTTGAGATCCCCACTAGGTCAAGGTAGTCAGACAAAAATGTTGTTCTTGAACTCAGTTCCATTATCCGTTCGAATGGAGGCAACACTGTGTTCAAACTTGTTCTGCTATTGTTTGATGAAGCTGATGATAGTAGGAGTTGCTTCACCTTTTGACCGTAAGAACTTGACCCAAGTATACCTAGAGTAATAATCAACAATGCCTACGATATACTTCTTCCCATTGCGTGTTTGAACTCTCATCGGACCACATAGATCCATGTGCAGAAGCTCCATTGTTTTCTTTGTACTAGTGACTTGCTTGGCCTTGTTAGATGAACATTTCATCTTCCCTTTTTCACAGTCTACACATAGATGGTCTTTGGTGAATTTTAACTTAGGCAGGTCTCTCACCAGATCTCTAGTAACCAGTTTGTTGATGTTGTGGAGGTTGAGATGTGAGAGTTTCCTATGCCACTGCCAAATTAAGTCCGATGAGACCTTACTGAGTAGACAAACGGAGGTCTTTGTGTTGTAGTTGTTCAGATCGATGGAATACAAGTTAGACTTCTGTGTACCTTCTAGAAGCACATCACCTGTTTCTATTTTCACAGAACATGAGTTCTTTTTAAAAGTAACCTCCAAGTCTTTGTCATGGAACTGGCTAATGCTAAACAAATTATGACACATTCCTTCTACAATGGAAACATTCTTTATTTTGATACTTTTCTTTACTATATCTCCGTACCCCAGAATCGGTGCTACATTCTCATTCCCAAAACGAACATTCCCGAAGTACTTGAGAATAAAGTTTTTTAGAAGACTCTTGTCACCTGTCATATGCTTGGTACAGCCTGAGTCCACTACCTGAACCATAACTTTTCGTTGCCAAATTTGAAGCATTTTTGGTTTTGCAACTGTTTGAGATTTAGGTGCTTGCTTGACGATAACAGGTTTGTAAGTTATGGTGGGTGTGTTGGATTCTTTGGTTTTGTTGGTTTTATCTTTTGAGCTAGAAATTGATGATTTTGAGTTTGCCTTTGAGAGAAACTTGGTACGCTGTAATTGAGTTTCCTTGTTTTGGATTCGGTATTATTCCAAGCCTTTAAAAACTCTTTGTACCCTCCTTTTCTATATGCTTCTAACTTTTGAATTGTGATTAATCTATTTTCATAGTTCCAATAATTCATGAGTTTGAGAGCATGTTTCGTCACCCACTGATGAATGATTATTCCGTGTGATGTAATAAAGGGCACATTTACTTGACTCGACCCTTGTGGTCTCCAATTCTCACATGCACGAATTCTCATTTGTTTTCTAAGCAGATCATATTCATAATGACCGTGTAAACAACCATGACTTGTGCAAAAATGAGTAGTTGCTTTCATTTCATTGTTGGAAAGTGAAATACAATGACTGGAGAAATTTGAAATGTGATGACACTTTGTTAAAAAATTAAAGCAAGGCTTAGAGAATCTGGGTGTAAACTTTCTTCTGTTTTCATTCTTGGAAAAACTTCTCTCTGTGTTGTCTGCTTTCCTCACATCTGAAACAGATGAAAAGTGGTTAGTTATGAGTGGTTTTGAGCTCTTTTTGACAACTTTTGTTGGTGACTTTGATTTGTATTTGGGAGAGAATGTGAGATTGGCTTTGGGAATGACATTTGACTGCCTTTTGGTGGTTTCAGGTGATTTGTGACTTGTTCTTGGAATCCATGAATCTTCCACCTTTGTCTTACCTTTTTCTTCTCTGGTATACTTTCTCGTTGGTTGGGAAGTAGAAGGAGTAGAAGTGTATGTCAAGGTTTACCTTTTACAGTGACATAAAAGACTCTTTTTTAATTCTTTTACTTCCTTTTCTAAATTATGAGTGATGATAGTTTGAAAATAATAAGCTACAAGTGTTTCGAGTTGCTTTTGTAAAACCATATGTGGTATATATACTCTGGCTTCTAGGACCACTTGTGGCTTTTTAAGATCATCAGGATAGGTGAAACCAGTAGGCTCATCTATTTTACTGAGCTTTTGAGGCTAAGATGAGATAGATTCATTTAATTCTTGATAGTCAAAAGGAATTTCAGATTTTAGTTTTGAATTTCTTTTAAGTTCTTCTTCCACAACCTCCTCTTCTTGACCAACAAATACCATGCTTTTAGTGATGCCAACATTCATTAAGTTGAAATCATATAATTCATTAGCCGTCACTTTCTCACTAATTCTAGGGTTTTCAAATCTAAGACCATCATAGGTCCATTTTGAGAATTTTCGTTCTTTGGATTTATTGAGAAAAATGGTTTGTTCTGTTTGACTCCTTTTTATCAGTGTGTCTTCAAGTTCTTTGATTTTCGAGTACAATTCACCCTTCTCTTTGATAATGAATTTTGTGTCATTTTCTACGCTTATCTTTTCTGCTTTAAGGTCATGTATTTGGGTGCTCATGTTTGCAGTAAACTCAATCAGTTCATTTTCTTTTTGATTTTGATTTTAAGTTCTTCGATTTCTTTATCAACCTGGAAAGATTCCGTTTGTTGATTTCTTATGATTTCTTTTAGTTTTTCTTCATTGGATTTAGATTTTTGTACCTTTTTCTCCATCTTTTTCATGCGTGACATGATGATCTAAACATGTTCCATGCTCAGACCACAACTTGTTAAGGAGTTAGAGTGTACCTCATTATCAGCATTTCAGCATCAAGCTTTTCATCATATGTATTGTCATAGTGTGCCTCTGGCTCTTCGTCTTCTTCAGAAAATTCATCATGAACATCAGCCATTAGGGAAAACTGTGCTTGTGCTTCCTCGTCGAGTCACTATCATCAATATCGGTGAGGAACTGATCTTCTTCAACCATCATGGCCTTTCCTTCACTTTTTCTTTTTGCTAGCCGGAGTTTTTGCTTATAATGCACAACATCTTTCTTCTTTTTCTGAGTGCAGTCTTTTATGAAGTGGCCATTTCCCCCACAATTGTAGCATTTTCGTTCTTCTTTCCTTTCCTCCATGGCAAACCTTGGTTTCTCAGCAACCTTGAAGTTTTCTGGTCTTCGAGACCCAGAAGTGTACCTTTGTTGATTATTGGTTTTGGAATACCTGTTTATGAATGCCTTTGTGATGAATGAAATGGCCTTTATGACTTGTTCCATTTCCGTAGCATCAGATGTAACACCCGCAAACCCAGGCTAGTTGATTAGCGGGTTAAAGGTTCGTGCGTATTTGTGTTAAATTGCATTTAGTTGGTTATATGGTTTTGTGGGATTAATTAAATTAATTAAGTAGTTTGGTTTATTATTTGTATACGGTATATTAATTTAGTGATGAAAAGGAAAGAAAAGAAAAGGGTTATGTATGTATGTATGTAATTGTATGTATGTATGTGATTATATGTATGGGATCATGTATGTATGCAAATTGATGTAACTATTCATGTTAGGTGGTGACACCTAATATTTTGAGAAGCTTGAAAAAAATATACATGTGTGTATGTATATGTAGTATCTGCTCATTTTGAAAGAAAGAAAGAAAAGTGAAAAGTGTGTGTGTGTGTTTTCTGGAAGAAAGAATAGCAAAGAAAAAGAAGAAACTTGAAACTGCAAAGTTGAGATTTTGTGATTCATAATTCAAAACAAAGGTTAGCTTATGATCATTACATGTTACTGATGAGTTGGTTATGTTTTTTTTAGTGTGTTTTCATGTGTTTAACGAGAAACACCATTGTTGGTTCATGAAGAAAGTTATGAAATGGTTTTTGAGGATCTTGTTGTTTTAGTTGATTAAAAGTGTTCATAATGATTTATAGCATGTTGTATGAAGTTAAATGTATGTTAGAAGTGTTTTGAATTGAGAAATTATATGTTGGATATGATATATGTGAGAATTGGTGGCTGAAAATCCGACAAAATGAAGAAGATAATCTGAAAAGATGAACGTCGTGGCGCTACACCTTAAGGTCGCGGCGCGACATCGAGGAAATCCGACAATTTTGTTTCGGATTGTGAGAATCCGAGAAGTTACCAAACCGACCTTGGAAATCTGAGAGATTTGCAAATCCGACCCTGAAATCTGATTCTTTTGAAATCCGACACTCAAATCCGATGGATGAAATCCGGAAGTCGAAATCCGACAGTGTCGTGGCGCGACGCATGTGTTGGTTGTGGCGTGACAGGATCTGTTTCAGAAATATTATTTGTTTTGTTTGTATTTCGGTTGGGATAAGTTGCATTATCAATTGTATGTTTATATTGAGCCATTTACATGAACATAAGATATAAATATATGTGGAAAGATATATTTATATTCGAGACTGATTTGGTTGTTGCTATGTTTTCAGCCAATCCACAGACTCAGTGATATTAGACTACTGAGCACGCGTGATTCGAGGACTGAGGTAAGTGGATGTGAACTCACGGATGGTAAAAGTTATGATTGTGATTGATATGATGTTTGTGACTGCGTTGATTGATTGTTTGACTGGGAGCAGTTTATTATTGAAGTATTGTATGATTGATATATTATTCGTATTTATTTGAATGTTGAGCTTTCGGTTGTGACTTAAGATCAGCTAAGCGAGTAGTTCAGTTGGTAGAGGTCAGCTAAGCGAGTAGTTCGGCTGGGCCTGATCGCTATTGGTTGAGCAGTTGTAGACCCTCTCATGCATGCATTGTATTGGAGGGGATCTAACAGTGCCAATTTGCGATCGGTTATCGGTAAACCTTTGCTTTGGCCCGCATTGGTTGTAGGTTCGGCAGAACCGCCGGTCCTCTAGAAGTTCACTGGACTGTTTGGCTTGTGTTTTTGTGACTGTCCACTGATCATGCTATTTGTTGATGTGTCGTAGTATCCTCTCACTTAGCTTTGTGCTAATTCCCCTTAGTTGTTGGTTTTTGCAGGTTTGTATTTTGGTGGTGCTCGTAGAAGGAAAATTTTAAAAAGGAAACGAGCCATGTGTATTTTGTAACACCAAGTTGTTTGATGATTTGTTTTGTGAACAAGTGTTGGTTGTTGATTGTAAATATAGTGTTTTATGTTAAATATTGATTAAAAGCTTCCGCGGTGTATTTTTAAAAAAATGGCTTGAGATTTGCGGTTTTACAGTTTGGTATCAGAGCCCTGGTTTGGCGATGCATGCACGGCTAGAGTGTTGCATTCCCAAATATTGGCTCGTGACGGGTCAAACTTTCCTTCGGGGGAATTAGATTGAGTTGGATTTGTTCATCGTAGTTAGTATTTTTGAGTACTAACGGTTTATGCTAATGAAATTGTGAGATGATGTGATTGTTACAAATATGGCTGACAGAGAGATCCCCATACTTCCTTCTGTGACCCAAGCAACATAAGAGGCACTAGTACTTGAAGAATTAGATACTACAAATTTGGCAGGAACATCTGGCCAGGAACAGGAAGAGGATCAGAGTGAATATATCTACAAACTTGAGACTGAACTCTTGGAGATTCGAAACAAAATTCATAATATGGAACAGGAAAGACAGACTCAAACTGAACCAACTCCAGTTCCAACTACGATTACTACTCAATCCACCACTGTACCAGTAATGACACATCTACCATTGGTAACTCAAAGTATACAACAACCATTTTATTACCCGTTTCCTGGATATAAACAACTATGCACGTACAAGCAATTCCTGGATTGCAAGCCACCAGAGTACAAAGGAAGCACTGATCCCAATATTACCCTGAACTGGTTACGTGAGATGGTGAAGGGTTAGACGCTTGTAATTGCGAGAATGAACTGAAGGTAAAATACGCAACGAGAATGTGAAAGGGAGATGCGATGCTGTGGTGGGATTCAATAACAGGGCATTTTACTAAAGGACAGCAGGAGAGTATTACTTGGAGTCAATTTCAGGATAAGTTATGCGAGCAATACTGTGGTTCATTCGAAATTGCAAAAATCAAGAAAGAGTTTATGGATCTGCAAATGACAGAAGATATGTCGGTAAACGGTTTGATTAAGCAATTCAATGAAAAATTGAGATTTGCAAAACAGTGGGTACCAGATGAAGCATCAAAGATTGCACATTTTGTGGGAGCTTTAGACCTCGATTATCGAAGTGCTACCAGATGGGCTAGCACATTATCACAAGCTTTCACCTTGGCCAAATCGGCTGAAGGTGACATTAAGGCAAAAGGTAGAATGACACAAGATAGGATTTCTCAGCAGAGATCCTGGTTTGAACATTATAGCAATCAACAAAGGCAGGGAAAGCAGAGTAGACATAATCAGAATAATCAGAATCGTAAGGTTACGTCTGGTGGGCCTAATCGACGATCGCAATGGTGTGGTAATTGTACGTCTTACCATATGGGACCTTACACATCCTAAACACTGCGTTGTGTCAGATGTGGACGATTTGGACACCAAATTAAGGATTGCCAGTTTCCAAGGAATGTTTGTTGGAACTGTTTAGAAGAGAGCCATCGAGTGGGTGAGTGCCGAGCTGAAAGAAAGACAGTATCTGGGTCAGGAGATGGAATGACCGGGGGATCCTTATCAGCAAATGGACAAAAGAGAAAGAACCCTTCTGAGAAAGGGGGTAGAACATTCAATATGATGACTGATGATATTGCTACATTTGAAGATGATATAACGGGTATGTTTTGATAATCCCTATAATTGTACATATGTTTATTATCTTTAGATTTAATTGTGAACGTATGATTCCTATGTGTGCTAAGTATGTTTGATTGTTTCTAAAGAGTATGATTCTTTAGAAAGTAGAGATATTTGATTGTGAAATTATCTGATGCTTATGATAGTAAGTGACGTGACGATGATTGATGAGATATATGTTATGATATGAAATGGGTATGAAATACCCTAGAAAGATGTTTTCAATTGGTAAGATTGCATGCTATGTTATAAGTTGCAAAACTTGTTTTGTGTTCTGTGTCTGTATATGTGTATATGTATATGTGTTTGTGCAAAGAAGGAAAGCGGATGGGTTAATGAAGTTTGGAAGGCTTTGTGACGATCAAGAGATGTTGTTAATAATTGTATAACGGAGATTACGAGTTACTCGTAAAGCTAACGATTAAAGATAGTCTGTAATATAGATTAATGAACTTGAGGAGATTGATGATTCGTTGGGATATAGTATTTGTTGGATTGATATATAAGTCGCTATGCTATGAAATTGGATGGATGGTCTACGTCTTGTGACAGTTGAAAATCCTTGAGAGGAATTATCTAATCCATGCCTTTAGAATTGCAGCAGATGTGTTTGTGTTAATGATATGAATGAATTAAGCATAAAGAAAGATATGTGTAATTGATTTTATCACTAAAAGAAGTAGTGAATGTTTATATATATGAATGAACTCAATATGTGACATAGATGATGGTTAGAATGAATCAACGAATGTGATTGAGAGATCTGATATTACATTGGAAAGAAAAATTGTTGTTAGATATGTGGAAATACGAGGGAATTTATGACGATAACCTTGAAGATTATGTGAGTCGACGCATACTTGACTTGATGGATGGAATTGAAATTACCCTTATTAGAAATTGATAACATGAATGATTGATATTATCAAGTAAAAGAAAGAGTGGATTGCTAAAGATTTAGCAAGTCTGAGATGTATAGAATTGTTGATAAAAGATGTAAATGGTTCCCAATTACAAGGACTTATGAGAAAGAACTGGTTATAATTATTGTGAAATGAAGATATATGAGAATTGAGGGATGACAGATTGAATTCATTAGACAATGAGAGAAGAGGAATGTAATGGCCTAAGCATTTGAAATAAAGATTTGTGAATCATATGTATGAATTGCCTTTGCTAGGAAGTACCATTGCTTGGAATTGGAAATTTTATTTGAATAAGACTTACGAAATTTAATTGCCAATACACTTGGAAGGGCTAAACAGTATAATGCCACGTGAAGTAATAAAATGATGACTTACAAAAGTGGATATGACAGATATATGCTTCGTGGGAATGTGATATGAATGTATATGAGTTAAAGCAGAGTATCCGAGATTTATAATTATTGAGATAATTTGAGATACCCGAGTGATGGTGATGACAAGATACGATGGAGTTGATGTCTAATGTACTGCATGAGAAGAAATTTGGTGTATCACAGGTGATGGTTGACTGATTGGTAAGAAGTGTTGGTATTATTACCACGAGTGAAATGTAATCTTTAGAGAAGAATTATATGATGAGATGATTTAAATATATAATGTTTTGTACATAGAGACAACTGAAGAGAATATAAGGAATTGACTAAAATTCTAGAAGAATTTATGACAAGAAATGAAATGAGAAATGAGGAGTAGAACTAAATTCTTATGGGATGGTCTGGTAGAAAGAATTGTGCAGATAAATGAGAATGAACATGTGTTTTGTGTTAGCTTTTAAAGATTCGTGAAATTCATAAATAAGTTGAGCAACTTAGCATGAGGTGATTTCTGTTAAATGAATGTTGGAATATTAATTGTGAATGATTATGTCCTTATGATGGTAATGCTCAGACATGTTAATCGGAAACAAGAGGGAAGTGATATGGATATCTTTGTATGGTAGACAGTGAATAACAGATATGTGGAATTGAGATAAACAGATTGATGTGAACAAGTATTTAAGAGATGTTTTGATTTTGTTTAAATGGTAATTGTGAAAGAAAAGGATTGAAGGACAGGTTTCTTGAGTTTGTGAGTTACATGATCGAATTGAAGAAGAGTTGTTAAACTCTGATAACTATTAGATGACAAAGATGAGTAGAAATGAATGTCAGTGAATGATAGTAAGATGGATATGTATATGCGTTACAAAGGACATGACAACCTGAAATGAAAAAATATGAAGAGTGGATACTTCGGTTTGATATGGGTTCTATAGGATTCCGAGGATTCCAGGGGGAAAAATTTGTAACACCCGCAAACCCAGGCTAGTTGATTAGCGGGTTAGCGGTGCGTGCATATTTGTGTTAAATTGCATTTAGTTGGTCAAGTGGTTTTGTGGGATTAATTAAATTAATTAAGTAGTTTGGTTTATTATTTGTATATGGTATATTAATTTACTGATGAAAAGGAAAGAAAAGAAAAGGGTTATGTATGAATGTAAGTAATTATATGTATGTATGTGATTATATGTATGGGATCATGTATGTATGCAAATTGATGTAAGTATTCATGTTAGGTGGTGACACCTAATATTTTGAGAAGCTTGAAAAATATACACGTGTGTATGTATATGTAGTATCTGCTCATTTTGAAAGAAAGAAAGAAAAGTGAAAAGTGTGTGTGTGTGTGTGTGTGTGTGTTTTCTGGAAGAAAGAAGAGCAAAGAAAAAGAAAAAACTTGAAAAGTCAAAACAAATGTTAGCTTATGATCATTACATGTTACTGATGAGTTGGTTATGTTTTTTTGAGTGTGTTTTCATGTGTTTAATGAGAAACACCATTGTTGGTTCATCAAGAAAGTTATGAAATGGTTTTTGAGGATCTTGTTGGATATATATGTGAGAATTGATGGCTAAAAATCCGTCAAAATGAAGAAGATAATCTGAAAAGATGAACATCGCGGATCGACATCGAGGAAATCCGACACTTTTGTTTCGGATTGTGAGAATCCGAGAAGTTACCAAACCGAACTTGGAAATCCGAGAGATTTGAAAATCCGACCCTGAAATCAGATTCTTTTGAAATCCGACACTCAAATCCGATGGATGAAATCCGGAAGTCGAAATCCGACAGTGTCGCGGCGCGACGCATGTGTTGTTCACGGCACGACATGACCTGTTTCAGAAATATTATTTGTTTTATTTGTATTTCGGTTTGGATAAGTTGGATTATCAATTGTATGTTTATATTGAGCCACTTACATGGATATAAGATATAAATATATGTGGAATGATATATTTATATTCGAGACTAATTTGATTGTTGCTGTGTTTTCAGGCAATCCACAGACTCAGTGACATTAGACTACTGAGCACGCGTGATTTGAGGACTGAGGTGAGTGGATGTGAACTCACGGATGGTAAAAGTTATGATTGTGATTGATATGATGTTTGTGACTGCGTTGATTGATTGTTTGACTGGGAGCGGTTTATTATTGAAGTACTGTATGATTGTTATATTATTCGTGTTTATTTGATTGTTGAGCTTTTGGTTGTGACTTAAGATCAGCTAAATGAGTAGTTCAGCTGGTAGAGACTGTATTTGAGACCATCTAAGCGAGTAGTACGGCTGGTAGAGGTCAGCTAAGCGAGTAGTTCGGCTGGGCCTGATCGCTATTGGTTGAGTAGTTATAGAACCTCTCATGCATGCATTGTATTGAAGGGGATCTAACTATGCCAATTGGCGATGGGTTATTGGTAAACCTTTGATTTGGCCCGCATTAGTTGTAGGTGCGGCAGAACCGCCGGTCCTCTGGAAGTTCACTAGACTGTTTGGCTTGTGTTTTTGTGACTGTTCACTGATCGTGCTATTTGCTGATGTGTCGTAGTATCCTCTCACTTAGCTTTGTGCTAATTCCCCTCAGTTGTTGGTTTTTGCAGGTTTGTGTTTTGGTGGTGCTCGTAGAAGGAAAAGTTGACCGTGCTCTGATATGTATTTTAAAAAGGAAACGAGCCATGTGTATTTTGTAACACCAAGTTTTTGATGATTTGTTTTGTGAACAAGTGTTGGTTGTTGATTGTAAATACAGTGTTTTATGTTTAATCTTGATTAAAAGCTTCCGCGGCGTATTTTAAAAAAATGGCTTTAGATTTGCGGTGTTACATCAGACTCATCAGATTCTGAGTCAGACAGGGCAACTTGTTTGATTTTTGTGTTTTGGAGGACTCGTGGGGTGATGGTTCTGTAGCTACAAGGGCTAACGGACAAATTTGGATATTAACTGCATGTTTCAAACCACTCAGGACCTAGAGCTCGAAGAAACATGCAGTTAATATCCAAATATGTCCGTTCAACCTTGTTGGTTTTGAGTTCATTCTAGAGATTTCAAAAACGACTGTAAGTGTCGATTAACAGATCGTTTTCCTTAGCAGTGAATTCATGAAACATGTTCACCAATTGTGTTCATTTTATATGTTCTCGTTTTTCAGTTCCTTGCAATTGTCTGTTCATCTCATCCCAGATCTCTTTGGCTGTTGCTAAACTGCCAACTTTCATGTACATCTCCGAAGATAATCCTTGTTTGAGATAATACTTAGCAAGCCTATCTGCTTTCTTCCTTT
This sequence comes from Dittrichia graveolens, assembly GCA_038502395.1. Taxonomy (NCBI): domain Eukaryota; kingdom Viridiplantae; phylum Streptophyta; class Magnoliopsida; order Asterales; family Asteraceae; genus Dittrichia; species Dittrichia graveolens. The sequence continues at coordinate 32,680,658 of JARJIL010000009.1, forward strand.
CCTTTTAAGCTGCATTCAACTCGTCATGAGTTCTCTCTTACCACTCCTAGAATTGGAGGGTTGTTATCAAGTTGTGCATCAATGATTCTATAGAATTTCTTATCTCCGTTGAGAATAGAATCAATCATCATCTCACCATACACTTTGTTGTGTTCCAGAAAGTCCATAAACCTCCCTTTCCATACTATATAGTCATTGCGGAAGAGAATAGGGGGTTTCGAGTCTATGCCAATGACCAAAATCTCATTGGAACTTGACATTTTTGTTTAATTACTTGAATGTTTTGAAGTGATCATTAACTTGAAAAAGTTGGTGATTGGGGTTCGAAGATGGTTTCTTCGAATTGGAAGTATTGGTTCGAAGTGTTGAATTCGAAGTGAATGATCAAAGAATTCGAAGTAAATTAATCAAGGAATTTGAAGTGAACTTTGAAGTTGACTTCTAATGGAATAGTTGTCTCTGGTCTTCGAAGGAATGTTGTAAATTGATTTCGAAGTAATCTTCGAATATGAAACGTGGTAAGTCTTAGAAATTCGTTTTTGGAGTGTATTTGTAACTCAAAAAACTCGCTCGAAGTCAAGGTGTGAAAGTGAATTTCGAGTTCGAAATTCTTTAGGGGTTTTTGTCCGCTCGAAGTTGTCTAGAATATGTTTCGAACTTGGAACTTGTGGTATTGATTTCGAACTCGAAGTGCTAAGGCTTCGAATTCAAGATGTGTTTCCTTCGAATTTGAGGAAATCTATGCTCGAAGTATACTATGAGCAACAAATTTCGGATTTTTAGGGATATGTTCTCCACTGCCAAGCTCGAAGTCTTCTTAGAAATAACTAACCCGCTCGAAATCAATAGTAAAACACCAAAAACTTCGAAATGTTAACCCAACTCGATCAAAAACTCAGATCTAGGTAGTTCTTCATCATCTTCGAGTGTTTTTGACTGAAATTTTAATTCATATAAAAAACAATGAGAAACCACTCGAATTTTATATCCTTTAACTCGCAATCCTTTGTAGATCGATAATATCCCAATGATTCCATCATCCTCATGAAATATGATGACCTTTTGAAGCAAAAACCGTAGATGATTCTGCGAAAAACTTGAAAAACTGAATCGATTATGATACAAATCAAATCGCAGATGATTGTATTCGAACTCAGAATTGATTTAGAGAGGAATGGAATCAGAGTTAACACGAAATACACTCAAACCTCCATAACTTCGAATTCTGAACAGTAACCTCTTCGATGTAGCTTGTTAATCGATGATTCACACAATCATGAGCCAACTTAGATCAAGTTAGGCTCTGATACCAATTGATAGGTCGAATCTGTGATGATAAACCTTCAAGTAACCGTGTAGAGAGAAGACGATAATAGAGAGAAACACACACTACACCTTTTGCTTAGAAAAATCAATATGTCATATATGGTCAAAAGCGTTACAAGGCCAATGGGCCTAATACCTATTTATAGGCTACGCCTATAAAGTAGGCTTTCCTACATTTTCTAAACATAACCTTACATTCAGTTGTTCGATGGCAGCATCAAAATCAGCTTTGGAAACAAATTCTTTAGCCGAATCAGACTCAGTATGTCTAACATGACCGGGATCACTTATACTGTCTGTTGAGACACCAACAACCTCATAAACAAATTTTATAGATGAAGGGCCATCACATTCACAGCTGGATCAATGTTGACTATGGTGGGTTTTCCTACCAATCTTTGGATATGGCCAACAAAGGCTTCACCTATGGTAGTTCCGACAGGCCTACCTTCAAATAGACTGCACAAAGCTTCCATTGTCGCGGAGTATTTAGAAAGAAAGTCAACTATTTGTTGACGGTTTACGATGTGCGCTAAAAGATTAGTCGTGACCTGGAGCTGTTGGCCATTTGTTTCAATATCAGCACCCATCGAATGAGGAGCCGATAGTGTATGCGGTTGTTCTCCATGCAATGAAACAATAACCTTTTGAGAGGCTATTGAGTGGCTAGGAGGGGTTTGTGCACGCTCTGGTGGGATGCTAGAGACTTGTTCAATGTCAGGCCGTAGCCCAATAGTAGATGTGGTTTTTCGGCTTTTTAAGGTAGGTGTACTCTCATCACTCTTCTTTTCTTTTCTCACTTATCTCTTTCCCTCACTTTGCTTTTGCCTCTCAACATTTTCTTCTATGTTCAAAATACTTACATCTGTAACACCGGCTCTGTAAACACCAAAATTAGCAAAAATTTGCGTTTTTCATACACGTGAACTTAATCACGATTAAGTAACATTGAGTTAAGCAGCGGAAGTTAGACTGAAGAGGTTTACATCAGTTATTTACAATCAAAACTTTGCATCAAGTGTTTGGTGTTACTCTAACATACAACCGACCATAATATTACATTACAACATAAAGTGTTCCATCCAAGAATATCCAGCAGAATGCAACCCCGCTCACCAGGCAACCTATTCTTTATCCGCAAAAAGGGTCAACGTGGCACTATTAGCTATACACATAGCTAGTGAGTACAAACTTAACATAAGCGTCAATAAAGCAAGTCATGCATCACAGGAATAAGCATACAATGCTATCCTATCACATTATGGTGTGCTGATAAGACCGGTATAAGTCATTTCTTGCATGATAGCTAGTCCCGCTTAACAACAAGAAACCGGGGGATCAGACACGACCATCCGCGCTGGCGGGGGAGCACAAAGAAGTCCACCAAGCATCGTTTATGGAACCAAAGGCTCCTTAGGCAACTCAACTACAACCGGTTGATTACCACTCATGATATAAGGCATGGTTCTGTAGAACCTACGATCCGGAATGTTACCTCGAATCACCGTTAAATCTCGAATCTCCTGATCAAGGGTCCCTGGGATCCAGCTATCCGGCTGACCTTAACAATGCTTGGAGATGTCCGCGAACTTTTCACATACACATAAGTGATCCAATCTGGATCATTCACTTTAGCATGCAAATTCATTTAATTCGTTAAGCATGCATACTCATTCACTTCGTCATTATGGATCCATTCTGGATCCCTAGCGTACATATCATTAAGCTTTCACATAACTGATCCATTCAGGATTTGTATCATACATATCATTTATTTAAACTAGGCGGCTCCAATTCTGGATTCCGCTAGCATGCACTTAACTTATAATCAACAAGTATTTAACATGGCATAATACACTAAAGTATCATGGCAAAGCTTATGTATTTACTTTTAAACACACATGCACTTAAACAAGTCTCGGAATCCGACACATTCATAGGCAGGAATTCCGCCATCTTCTTAATTCATTTCTGGGATTTCATTCTCGTTAGTTTTTCATTTAAAACACTTTGAAACATCATATCTCATCTGTATAAACTTTACAAACTTATCAAATCCAAATAAGAACACCAAACAAACAAAACCCACTTGTGAAATAAGCTTTGAGTGTTCTTCAATTGTGTTTAGCATGAATTTGACTTTTAGTTATGATTTAAACACAAAGTGTAACACCCTGATTTTCAGTCCAAATTTAATTTTTTTATAAAATCAATTTGAAACCATATTTATACAAAACCCATAAATTTATCGTGGAAGCATTATAACATCCTTGAAGTACTTCAACGAAATACCGTACAATTTATCAATAAACTTTTCAACATATGAATTCCAAAACCTTTTGGTGTTACTACAGTCAATCTCACGACCATAATCAGAAAGAGTAGGAAATCCAAGTTTACCGGAAATGCAGACAAAACTATGCCCAAGGCATCTACCCGCCTCACCAAGGCCTCTATATAACTTGCGAATACAAAACATTTTTATATACAACGTTAGCTATAAACATAGCTAGTGAGTACATCCAAAAACATTAGTTTTATCAAAACCAAGTCATCCTTTTTCTCTTTTGAAAACACAAGTTTGGCGATCAATATCCTTTTGAAATCACACATAATAGCACATAAGGATGCGGGTCTGTCCATTGGGCCACAATGTATCCACGTGGTAGCTAGCCACGGTCAACACGTGCCCACATGGGGGATAACCACATCACCCCGTCAAAGTGGGGGATGCACGAAGCAGTCCACCATACAACGGTTATCTGGAGTGCATGCCCTGTTCACCAAATCCACTCATGTTGTCACGGGTTCCGGACCGAACCGAAGCACATATACCCCGAAGGGTCACATAAGCACATACTCTGAAGGGTCACATAGGCACATACCCCGAAGGGTCACATAATCACTTATCCCGAAGGATCATAAAATCACTTACCCAAAGGGTCATAAAACCACTTGCCATAAAGGCCACAATTATCTTGCCATAAAGGCCAATTAATCCAAGCATACCAGCTTATCAATAAAACGAGCAAGTTTCACAATTTATATCACTTGAGCATAAATGCTCAACAATCAAAACCATATTTGGCATCTCAATGCCTAAAAACATCTTTAGTGAAAACATGAGTTTCATTAAGTCAAAACCATGTCTTTTGTTTCAAAATCAAAGTCCACTCCAACCTGGAGTGTCATGTTTCAAAACCATTAATTTAATCACAATTTAAACCTAGACCATCTCCAACATGGAACAATGGTCTTATTTAGAAAACCATCATTTAAAACACCGCTTAACTTGAATTTTCCACATTCTTTGAAACCCAAGAGTTTCATTAAACATTTGCATTTCATATAAGCCATATCAAAAACAATGCATGGTTTCCATATTCTTAAGTTCAAAAGCTCATAAACAATTTCAAATCATATAACCCGCATTTATAAACAATACATAGTTTCCACATTCAGAGGTTCAAAAGCTTCAAAACCTTTTCTCATCATATAATTCATGTTATAAAATAGTTTCATAATCCACATCCTTTTAATCATCAAGATTCATCAAACAATTGCCAAACAATCAAAACACATAGTGTAGGAAATCCATGCACGCCAACACCCGTACGCAGCGGAAGCAACGACATCAAAAACCGAGGTTTTCGGGTATCAAAGCCGACATGCATGTATTCCCCAAGTGGAGATCGTGACTACAAATGAATATAGCAACTAAAACAAAACGAGAGGGAGGAGAAATTATACCATTACGGGGCTGGAGCTATCCACCAAGCTAGGAAGATCTTCGAGAACTCGAAACCGAGCTCCTCTATTGATAGTCCACACCAAGTAGCCGAGATTCCGCCTTGCTAACGACCCGAGACACGAACCACACGTCGTCTTCGTGAATCTGGAGTAGCCACAACACTTGAACAACTTGCCTTCACTTGATACACTACCTTGCTCTCTTAGAACCAAGAACCATCTATGTATATGTGTATATAATGAGCATGAAGCAAGAGTTCTAAATGAGAGAGAGTCATATGCATTTTATAAAGTCTGGAGAAGTTAAAATGCCACCAGAGTCGGCTGGCATGCCACTCATCCATTGGACCAACACAAAGGTCCAATAGAAATAAAGTGTCACTTTGACTTCTGCCTTCACAGGCTCTCACGGGCCGTGAAGCGCTCGTGAAGGCCTCATAGGCCAGGTTCCACCGCTCATTCTCATTGGGCCATCGAGTGGTCCAATTAAAAGAATGGCGCCTACCTTCACGGGCTCTCACGGGCCGTGAAGCACTCGTGAAGGCCCTGCTCCCACGACTACTTGTCCGGGTGGTGAAGGCTCGTGGAGGGTTTCTCTTCACGACCTCTTCACGGCCCGTGAAGGCCCGTGAAGGTCGCCAGAAACCCTAATTTCATATTCTCTCATGTTTGCGTTGTGCTGCCGGAATCTACCCTTGGCATGTGACCCAATAGGCTTGTGCCTCATCAGTAGTGATGCTAGTAGACGTGTATCCGTGGGCATATTCCAACAGACTCCCACTTGCACATGATACAGCGTTACCAACACCACAGACAAGCAGCGGCTCTAGCAAAGCATATTTGCCCCCAAGTCGGTACGAGTTAAGTCATCCTCGACAAATCCTGGTAGCCTAGAAAGGCTAAAAGGTCCTATAGATAAGTGATCATAAACATCCCTTTGTTCGCGATATCCGTGTAAACACGAGACATGGAAAAATGTCAATCCCCAGATCGTTCATGATTCTGTTTCTCGATTCTAGATTGGTGGTGACCAAAATAACAAGTTTACAACTGATCTACAATCATTGTAACTTGAGCACGGCCATGCATTTTTGGTGTCAGCGCCCAATCATCGAGGGCCAGGGATATCTCTCTAACTAGAGGAACAAATCCTTTTGACTACATAGTCCCGCCACATGCTTCATACTTTAGTTGATAACTCCCTTTATAGCGGCCAAATACGAACCACGTTTGAAAGCAATAAAAATAAAGCAGACTCATGCTTCGGATACACATGTATCTCCGGTCTAAGGATGAAATGATATTATCATCCCGAGTCACTTGTGACCATAATCCATGAAGTGAACTCATGTGTGGGTATTCCAATCACTTGAAACTAATTTCAGGTACAGGTTAGTTTTGCGTCACTTGCATTCAATCCTTGATTAATGCATGACCAAACCCTAACCTCAGTCTTAACTCAAACTTCCTTCCCTTGAAGAATGACTGACTGTGGAAATCTAGAATGCATAAGCACTCAGGGAAGTGGTTAAACATGCTAAGATGGAACACAATAAAGACTAATGAAAGTAACCGCATCTGCGTATATATAGTCCCCACTATATATCGAAAGCAATCAAAAGTAACGATACTGCTTGCAGTTCCCAAAGCAAATATAAAACAATCAACAACTAAAACAATATTTAAAGCCAAATAATATGCACAAGAAATGCTACATGACCTAGTATGTCAAACATCACTAGTCATTATGACTACGGCTTATTCAATGGATTTGCCATGCAACATCCATTTGTATTCTTATTATCCTCTCAATTATCTTTTGACCAAACTACTTTATTCAAAGTATCCGTCAAAGAGATCATATAACGAAGCACTAAGGTACTCATATCCTCATTGTTACAAAAGTTCACAACGGGATCAGTGATACTTAAGAACTTCTCTAATCAATTATTAACACCATATAGTAGGATCAAAGACTTCGATCAAGATCGATAGTTATCCTATTAGAAATTAGTATTAGAGTAAAAAACTTACTCCAAGGCCTATTTCTTGTCGTCGAACATTAAAAACATACACAACTGTTTCTTGTAATTCAAAATCTTGTATCTCCTAAGTATTATCATGATACAATAATTCCTTATTTTAGGTTCATAGAACACTTAACAATGGGGCATTATCTTCAATCGATACATACTTCTAGGTATACAATAAAAGCTCCCACTAGCCCTGACATATGTAAAATTCTTATCTATGCTCCTAGAAAACTCATGACTTTGATTTTCTCATGAAAGCAAAGATCTTACTTTTACGATGTTAGTATAAGTCCAAAGGACTTATTCACACTTGTAGACTTAATTTGGATTCTACGGATATCTAAGACCCTCGGAGAGTGTGGTAAGAACTTCCTCAATACGATGTTCCATAAAGGAACGCGGTCTTGTATATCCGTGTACTATCCTTTATTGCCGTAAGAAGGCAACAATAGCAACAAGTATCAAATGATCTTCAACATAGCCACTAGGAAAAGTTTCTACAATAATCAGTATGAACCCTTTACCCTTAGTCGGTATTTGAAGTAGTCTACATTACAATCCATGTTAATTCCATTTACACCTTCTTGGTTTGCACCTTGGTATGGAATTAAGCAAAGTATTCACATACTTAAAATGGATTTCTTCTCATGATTAATTACTTCTCATAACCTTAGTGAACTCAGGGCCCACTATGCTTTCCGATAGATGGTGATTTGAACAAAACTCACCATTAAGTTATTGCCACTTAGATGTGAGGAACCCATATCTCTTTGGCTACATGACTTCTATCAGCCTTGAAAGTAATTACTTATGGTCAGGGTAACCGGAAATCTCATGCCGATATTTGATCATATGCTAGTGCCAACATCAAGTTTTTCATTTAAGTTTCACGTTCTTCCACTGGAATGCTCTAGTTATTATCTTTCTTTCGAGCAACAAAACATTGTTCTCGTAAGGTCAAATATCTAAAACCTATAAGAACCTTTTAAATGTATTAGCAGCATTTAAGTTCTTCAATCTCCCACCAGATGTAGATTGAAAATCTCCAAACTTTGATATATATACAAGCAAAGAACTCTTTCAAGATATATCTCATAGCTGCCAAATAGACTTTCAAGTTGGATTAAGATTAAGGACTTGGCTCGTCACATTCAATGTGTATACTAACAAGTCGAATACACATATTTGACCCATTATGTACCAGATCATTTTCAACAATATCCGGTTTCCTTTAACGTGACACCATGTACAAATGTGTCTATGTTAAGGAATGAATTGTGAGATAATCCCGCAATTCATAATGTAGTCATTGATATAGATTTAAGGTATCTTAGCATCTTAACTAGATCTAAGCATCCTATCTATATGTCCCAATTGATTCTTTTAATTAGTTTCTCTTTGTTATGTGCTTGTACGGATTATCCACCAAAGGTGATCAATATCTTACAAGCTAGCATCCCTCTCACATATACCATGAAGGGATTCATAATCATCTTACCCTTATAGATAAGATTAGCATCAAATGTTTAACCCGAGGTTAAACTAGTCCAAGATCCTAACCACATGGATCTAGGTGATACTTATCTTATTTACATGGTTAAGTAGATTATGACAAAGAGCCGACTAATCCAAACTATTTTGGACTTAGAATCAATCATTCATGATTAATTATTACTTGTAACATGTATGTCGTGACATGGATAATTTTAATTTTTATCAATCAACAAATATTTTCAAAACCAAGATTCAAGTTTCAAGTGTGAATTCATCGTTATCAAATGTAGAATGATGTGCCTTGAAGGCCAAAATAAAACATAAGCTATGACATGAACAAACTTCGAAATCGAATAAGTAATGCGAAAAAATCTTTTACAACCCAAAAATTCAAAATCTCATCCATCGTCTTCATGAGCATACAACAAAAACTAAACTTGCCTTACAGGGCATAAAAAACAAAGTAATAATGAAACCAGTCAGAATAGGTGAGATCAAAACTCCAAATTCTCTTGTAGAGGTCAATCTTCCGAGTTACCTCTTTTAGAGATCCGGTTCTTCATGCTCTTGGTTCTTCTTTTAAATGGTACCTACACTTTGTAACAAAATTAATTTGTGACAAACTTGAGTTGATTAACTCAGGTGAACAACCCAACGAAATAGAAGAATTAGCAATGAATGTACCCTGAGAGGGGAAATTAACTCTTTCTTTCCTTAGAAATTTAATATCCTCTCGGCACGATGGGCATGCGTGACGGCCCTAATCTCGAAATCTTCCACAGAAGTAGCAAACCACTTTTTCTTGAATCTCTTCTTGAGGCACACAATCATGGTCCTCAGATTCAATGTGGGGAATAGGCTTGGACACTCCAACCTTTTCCCTTTGTGTCGGTTTCTTCTTCTTTTTCTTTTGTTCCCTATAACTCGTGGTAGGAATGGAAGAGGTGGATTCATGTTTGGCCATGTCAGACTCCGCAGTCTTCAACATACCATGCAATTCACCTATGGTTTTCTCCATGTCATGGATGTGATAGTTCATGACAAACTGATCATATGGTGCGGGCAGGGACTGGAGTACTATATCCACAGCAAGCTCACTCCCCATGGGAAATCCTAGTCTCTCCATTTTAGGAATATCTTCCTTTCTAATTTTCTACTGGTGATAGCCCGACCGTAAGTCGATTTTAGAAAACCATGATGCTTCATGCAACTGATCAAACAGATCATCTATTCTAGGTAACGGGTATTTATTCTTGATGGTCACCTTATTAAGCTCATGATAGTCAATGCACATATGAAAGGTACCATCCTTTTTCTTAACGAATAATACTGGAGCACCCCAGGGAGAACTACTAGGTCTAATAAACCCCTTGTCTAACAGTTCCTGCAGCTGTTTCATCAATTCTTGCATCTCTGGAGGAGCAAGTCTGTATGGAGCTCTGGCTACTGATGAAGCTCCCGGTACTAAATCAATTCTGAATTCTACTTGTCTGTCTGGTGGCACACCTGGTAAGTCTTCAGGGAAGACATCTGGGTATTCACATACTACCCTCACATCATCTAGACTCGTTTGTTTCTTTTCTAGTTTCGTATCAATCACATAAGCTAAGAAAGTTGTATACCCATGCTGCAAATACTTTCGGGCTCTAGACACTGAACATACATATGACTTTCCTTTCCTGATATCACCACATATAGATAGTTCTTCCCCACTTGGGGTATGAACTCGTATAACTTTCTGCCCACGCATAATGGTAGCCTGGTTATAACCTAACCAGTCCATTCCAACCACTACTTGGAACTCTCTCATAGTCATGGGTATAAGTTCTATAGGGAATCTAACTGTATCTATTTCTAACACATTATGTCTATACACATCAGATACAATAACAGTTTTATCATCAGCAATTTCAACTTCAAGGGGAGAATCTAACTTTTCACACATTTGGTTGAAACTTTTGCAGAAGGAAACAGATACAAATGATTTATTCGCACCTGAATCAAATACCATAAGGGCAGGCAAGTTGTTGATAAGATATGTACCTGTCACTACATCCGAATCAGTTTTAGCTTCCTCAGCCGTAAGCTGGAAAGCCCTTCCCTTTGATCTGGAAGTTTCTTCCTTTTTTACATCTTTCACCCCAGAGCTTCGTGGTGGGGGTAGTGCTGGAGCGGGTCTCGATCCGGTTGACTGAACATTTGATGCGAGTTTCGGGCATTCAAACTTCTGGTGGCCCGGTTGATAACAATTAAAACATACCCGCAATGGAGTCTTACAATCTCTCCCCACATGACCTGGCTTACCACATTTATAACATGCAGAAGACCGAAGCCTACACTCACCCAAGTGATGCTTCTTACATTTCTGACATAACGGATAAGTCCTCTGTACCACCTTCTTATCTGATGGCTCAATCCTCTGTTTCTTGTATGCTGGTGCAACTTTCTCTATCACCTTCCTCTCTTTATCCTGTCTTTCCAGTTCTAACTCTCTTGCTCTGGCCGCGTCCATCATGGACTTCAATGTCTGATGCTTACTGGCATCAATAAACTCCCTCACACTGGGCTTAAGTACCATCATATACCTATACATCTTCATCTTTTCGTTTGCAACATAGTCTGGACAAAAGCGTGCCTGTTCCATAAATTTAGCATTGATCTCTGGAACCGTCTCTGCTGTCTGTTTCAGTCTATGAAACTCATCAACTATACTGTCAATCTCTGACTAGGGAACGAACTGCTCTATCACAAGTTCTTTAAACTACTCCCACGTCATGGTCTCAATCTGTGTGTAACCCCTCTGCTTCACCTCCATATCCCACCAATCTTTCGCAGCGCCACGCATCTTGTTGGTAGCATACCTCACTTTAAACTCAGGTGCGCATGAACACGTATGGAAGGCACCCTCTATCTCTGAGATCCATCTGTGACTGATAACTGGATCTGTAGACCCCTGAAACAGCGGAGGTTGACATGCGGAAAAATCTCTGAACGTGCAAACCTTAGGGGCATCACGTATAATCACTTGTGGCTGGGGATTAAATCCTTCACCACCTGCAGCAAATCTGGTTGCCATCTCTTGTCTGATCGTTTCCCTATTCTGATCTTTTATCTGTTCAACTACCTGGGTAACGATGAAGGGAATGCTCTGTTCTAACGCTCAGCTAATTTCTCTTGCCACTGTCTCTTGTACCGTAGGCTCCACTACTCTTTCGTTCAAATCTGGGGCTCCCTCATTCACAACCTGTTGATTCCTAACTGGAACCTGCTCACCAGTAACACTGGTTTCTATACCCTCTGGTCTATGGCTGGGACCACCTGTCTGTCTATTGGCTGCTCGTGACCCTCTAGTGTTAACCATCCTGATAGTATAGATAAAGCATTAAAATATAGGTAGCTCTATCACACCATCCTCTATAATAACTATATACTCATAAATCTAACAACTCAGTATACCTTATCTTTAAACCAAACTATTTCTATACATACTAAGGTATTCTATTTAAATATATTACACCAGGTATACTATCCTATTACAAGTACCCCTCACCCGATTCACAAGATCCTTCATGATTCCACTAAGTTCCAACATGTATCACGTGTTTGTAATAATATGGGCCCTATATTATTCTAAATACACTACACACGTTCGATCTTAACTTTATCACAAAAGTCCCGATTCACAGGCTTAGGCCAAGTATTATTATAATAATACCATATAATCACGTATGTCATAAAGACTCTGCATATAACATATCAATCTCCATACAAGATATAATAAATAAACACTGTTAGTTTACTCACTAAGCTGCAAGTACAAGCCTCCAATTTGACAAAATTTTCAAAACCATGGTTCAAGTCCAGACTGTGCTTCACACAAGCGGAAACGTTTTTATACAAAACCATACTATTATCAAAAGATAAACCCACGAGTACAGACTTAGTGTACTGTCAAGGTTAAATATTTACACAAAAGGGCGTTAATAGTTATTGTTTAAAAACTGAAACGTAGCCAAATAGGAGCTTTGCCTTTGCTTTTGCTGCAACTTGCAAAAGATTTTAAAAACAATATCTGATAAGCTACGAGAGCTTAGTGAGTAATCTAAACATAACATCATATGAGCTCACGTACACAATCACAAGAAGATAATACACGCATGTATGGCAATCAAAGCTAGCCTCTGGTTCTAGACCCAGGGCAGCATCGTAGGTCACAGTACTGTACCGTATCTGAGCCATACTGCACATAGCAGTACGCTTACATATTCACATGTATAACATAGCATGTTAGCAATCTGATATGAAACTACACATGCTGCTGATATGAAGTGAAGTCTAGAAGACTCACCTTATAACTGTAATATGAAAGGCTTCACTGATCACTGATACAGGTACTATGTAAATCACCTCATATATAAGCAATGCATAAATCACATAAGGCATTCTGATCTGAAATAGGGCCTACACAGGCCGTGTATCCCTACACGGGCCGTGTCTCATTAATGCTACACGACCTAAGCTGGCAACATGGCCAGTGTGGTTTAGTCACTCTACACGGGCCGTGTACCTCTACACGGGCCGTGTACCTTTAATACTACACAACCATGTAACCGTACATGGCCCTATGACCGCCTTTACTACTACATGGCCGTGTACCACTTATGCTACACGACCATGTATCCTTACATGACCCTGTGACCGTCATAACTACTACACAGCCGTGTACCGCTACACGGGCCGTGTACATATCAGTTCAGCAGACTGTTCTTGCCAAGAACAGTCGGATTCCATCAATAATTCCAATATTTACTTCATAAAACGACTTGAGGTGTTTTCCTACACCTCCTACAACTGACATACATAATCTAGACTATACAAAACAACTCTAACATGATTTCACCATTGAAATCATGTGATTAAACTTACAAAACATCAAGAATCAAGCTTGAAAGCTTACCTTGTGATGAGTTCTTGCTATGATCTTGCTAAAGGCTCTTAATCCAGCTGATTTGACTCACAAAATAGAGAATTTATGGACTGCTTGAATGTGGTCGTGAATTGGCAGAGAAGAAATGACTAACTTTGACTTCTAAGTCAAAGTTGGTGTTTATATATAAATAGTTTCACTAATTGTCATAACTGCCCCCTGGACTATACTAACTTATAATTTGACGGTTTTAGCCCCTCTAGTTTTAAAAACACATCTAGTATCATAAGGGTAACTCCTACAAACATATATCACTTCCTATTAAAATACGATAAAAGGAATATCAAACCTTGGGTGTTACAAGTATTTAGTGTACTAACGGGTTATGCTAATAAATTGTGAAATGATGTGATTGTTACAGATATGGCTGATAGAGAGATCCCCATCCTTCCTCCTGTGACCCAATAAACGATAGAGGCACCAATAATCGAGAATTTGGATACTACAGAGATAGCAGGAACTTCGGGTCAAGATCATGAAAAGGATCATAGTGAGTATATTTATCACCTTCAGAATGAACTTGTGGAGCTTCGAAACAAGGTTCATAACATGGAACAGCAGAGGCCAGCACAAACTGAACCAACTCAGATTCCGACTACGATTACCACACAATCAACAACTTTACCACTGACAGTGCCACTTCCTCCGGTAATGCAAGTTATGTCACAACCGTTCTTTTATCCGTTCACATCACAAGGAGCTTTTCCTTTTGCATTTCCTAGATGTAGACTACCTTTTACGTACAAACAATTCCTGGATTGCATGCCAGCAGAGTATCGAGAAAGCACTGACCCTAACATCACCCTGAATTGGTTGCGAGAGATGGTTAAGGTGTTAGATGCCTGTAATTGCGAAGAAGAGTCGAAAGTGAAGTTTGCGACGAGAATGTTGAAAGCAGACGCCATGGTTTGGTGGGATTCATTGACGGGGCATTTCACTAAGCAACAACAAGAGAGTATAACTTGGGATCAACTCCACGAGAAACTTTGTGAACAATATTGTAGTTCTTTTGAAATTACACAAATCAAGAAGGAGTTTATGGATTTGCCAATGACTGGGAACATTTCAGTTAATGATTTGATCAGACAGTTCAATGAGAGATGGAGGTTTGTGAAACAATGGGTGCCAGATGAGGCATCACAAATTCAACACTTTGTGAGAGCTTTACTTCCTGATTACCGCAGCGCCACCAGGTGGGCTAGTACTCTATTCCATGATTTCATTTTAGCCAAGTCGGCTGAAGGGGATATTAAAGCAAGAGACAAGCTGAGTAGGGATAGGATTTCTCAACAGAAATCCAGGTTTGAACATTACAACACTCAGCAGAGACAAGGAGGTCAGAGTGGTTCAAGACAGGGAGATAAGAGTACGAGACCTACTACAGGTGGGTCAAATCAACGGGCACCTTGGTGTGGCAGGTGTAACTCTTATCACAATCGTCAATGTACACCATAGACTCTGAGATGTGTGAAATGTGGTCACTTTGCCTATGATTTTAAGAATTGTCGGTTTTCGAGGAGTGTTTGCTAGAACTGTCAGAAAGAGGGGCATAGAGTAGGTGTGTGCCAAGTTAGGAAAAAGTTTGGTTCTAGGTCAAGAGCAGGAGTAGCTGGGGTCATCTTCAGATGCAGGCCAAAAGAGAAAGAACCCTCCCACGGCTAAGGGTAAAGCTTTTAAAATAACGGTGGATGATGTCACCACCACAGATGATGTCATTACAGGTATGTTTCTGATAAACTTTACTCCTGCTAGAGTATTGTTTGACTCTTGAGATAATCACTCATTTGTTAGAAATAGAAGTAGTAGACGGTATGATGGTTCCGGTTACGACTACTGTGGCTGGAGCTAAAATTGGTATAGATGGTGCATGCTTTCCTGTTTATTATCTTGTCATGCCACTATCTGGTTTTTATGTGGCGCTAGAAATGGATTAGTTAAGTCTGAATCAAGCTAGTATTAAGTGTCATAAGAAGTTGATCTCGTTTCGATTGGCGGATGGCTCATGTGTTGATCTCGTTTCTGATTATTTCTTGTTTAAAAGCTAAAAAGGCGTTGGATAAGGGATGTGAATCTTACATGGCTTATGTTATCGACGGAAAGAAAAAAAACCAGACCGTGAATGACATTCGGGTGGTAACGGGATACCCGGATGTGTTTCCAGAAGAACTGCCAGGGTTTCCTCCTGTTTGCGAGGTAGAATTTAAGATTGGTTTAATCTCTAGGTCTCGACCGGTGGCGAAATCTCCATATAGATTGGCACCTTCAGAAATTCGAGAGATGATGACAGAGATTCATGATCTGTTAGATAAAGGTTTTATTCATCATCTCCGTGGGGTGCACCGGTGTTATTTGTAAAGAAGAAAGACGGTACGTTGCGTATGTGTATCGACTACCGTGAATTGAACAAGAACACGGTAAAGAATAAGTATCCTTTGCCTAAAATTGATGATTTGTTCGATCAGTTACAGGGTGCTTCTTTCTTTTCTAAAATCGATTTGAGATCCGAATACATCAAGTGTGTGTATCTGATGAAGATATATCCAAGAAAGCATTCCGTACGCATCATGGCCATTATGAGTTCTTAGTTATGCCGTTCGGCTTAACTATTGCACTTGCGGTAGTCATGGATTTAATGAACAGAGTTTGTCGACCATTCCTGGATGAGTTTGTTATTGTCTCCATCAATGGTATTCTTATTTATTCAAAGGCTAAGTCGGAGCATGAAATGCACTTGAGACAGGTTTTGGAAACATTGAAGAAGGAACACTTGTATGCAAAGTTCTCAAAGTGTGAGTTCTGGTTGAGAGAAGTTCAGTTCTTGAGGCATGTAATCTGTAATGAAGGAGTGAAAGTTGATCCTTCCAAAGTTGAGGCGGTTATGAATTGGAACACTCCGAAGACACCCTCGGAGATAAAGAGTTTTCTTGGTTTGGCTGGGTATTTCCGCAGATTCATCAAAGAATTCTCCAAGATTGCTAGTCCGTTGACCAAGTTGACACGTAAAGATGTGCAGTTTGTATGGGGTAATGATCAGAATAGTGCTTTTCAAACTTTGAAGCTGTTGTTATGTCATGCTCCTATCCTTGCTTTACCAAGTGGATCTGATGACTTTATTGTATATTGCGATGCATCGTTTGCTGGATTGGAATGCGTGTTAATGCAAAGAGATCAAGTAATTGCGTATGCTTCACGTCAATTAAAACCATATGAAAAGAATTACCCGACACACGACTTGGAATTATCACGTGTAGTTTTTGCGCTTAAACTGTGGAGGCACTATCTTTACGGTACCAAATGTGTGATTTGTACCGATCACAAGAGTCTACAGTATGTGTTTACCCAGAAGGAATTGAATATGAGATAGAGGCGTTGACTGGAGCTAATTAAAGATTATAACTATGAGATCAGATACCATCCTAGAGAGGCAAACGTGGTGGCGGATGCCTTAAGTCGTAATGGAGATGGAAGTCATATCTAATTCGTGCATATGGAAATAATATCTGATTTAGTGGATAGACTCAAATCTGCTTAGTTGGAAAACTCCGAAGGAAGAGAATCTGAAAGCAGAACTGATGAAGAAAAGAAAAGAGGAACTGATTGAAGTGCTCATGGATTAAAAGTTTATAAGTCTCGTGTCTGGGTGCCTGTGCTTGGAGAATAGGAAGTTAATCTTAACAGAAGCACACAAATCAAGACTGTCAGTACACCTAGGAAGCACCACAACGTATAATGATTTGAAAGTGCTTTACTGGTGGCTAACAATTAAAGCGGATATAGCACATTTTGTGGAAACATGTCATGTATGTGCACAAGTGAAGCAGAACTGTTGGTTCTATGTGCACAAGACACAAATTAATACGATATTACTAATAATAAATAAACCCATAGGGTCACACATTTATAATCAATGGACACAAATTACATATTTGAATATGATTTATATATGTTTCCAACTCATTATATATATATATAAGTATATATGCATTGTTGTATATTATTATTTATGTGAAATAATAATATCACTCCTATATATTGATATAAGATAATGCATATCAAATACATAAATAAAAACATATGATTATATATATATATATATATGTATATATATATATATGCTTAAGTATATATTTGTTACAAGTAAATTGTTACTAGTAACAATTATATATTTGTATGTATATCATTGTTACAAGTAAAGAGTTACTAGTAACAATCAAGTATGCATATAAAATACATGTAGATGTGTTTTATACATTGTATGGCATAATCTAGTATATCTTTTATATATTTAAAAGATTAAAAACTAGAAATACTCACACAATTCACAAAGGGGCCCTATCTTGAGCTTACTTGAAAATGGCTCAACATGGACATGGCATAGAGGAAGACATGAAGAAGCAAGCCAAAGAGGGGACCCCCCCTCCCTCTTAAGGCCAAGATTAGGCCAAGAGGGGCCTCCCACTTGTTGACTTGCTTCTTGGTTCATATAAGCATGCATGGTCCCTTTTGTGTGAACATAACACACTACCACATTTTTGCTTGTTGCTTTCAAGTATTATTGCAAGACTTACATCCATCACTACATCCTTGTATTGGTGTTTTAAGTTGGCAAAGTGTGGTAACAAATACATACTCATAAAATATACATAGTAAGTTCAAGAAGAAGAATACGAGGTTTTTGCTTGCTTGCTTGAATTTCAAGGGTTGGAGAGACTAGCATCTTGGAGGTGTTAGACTCATTGATTTGTGGATACCTTGGAGGAAGTCTATACTTGGCTTCTCATTGATCAGCCACTTCAGCAACGGTTTTATCACGCTACAAAGGTTGTAGTTCTAAACACCCTATGGTTGCTTTTGTTCATAAGGCTTGCATATGGATCATTGGTGGGGAGTTTTAAAAGGTTTAAAATTGTTGTTCATGCTTCCGTAGCTAAAATATATTTTGAAAAACCGAACAAACCCCAACAGTGGTATCAGTGCCACTTATGCATAGTTTTAAGAAACTTTATATTTTGAGTATGTATTGTTTAAGAAAATGGACAATTTTTCTTTTGTTAGAAAAGTTGTGGATTTTCTTATTGGCAACTTGTATATGTTTATATATTTATTTGTGGATACAACCAAACCACATGCATGTTTGGTTGTAAAAGTTGCCTAAATATCAAGTGTTGATATATATGTTTGTTTGAGTGTATGTTGTGCATAACAAGCCATAGACCTTTTGTGATGTGTTGAAAATTCGATTTGGTTGTAAAATTATTCTTTCATTTGCTATGTAATAATATTTTAGTTTTGTTTCATCTTGTTGTATTTTGTAAGTAGTAGAATAGTTTAAACTAGTGTACTTTTATAAAAATGTAACAAGATGGAGAAATGACCAAGTTAGAGTTTTCAAGTGTGGTGAAGTCAACCATGAAGGCTTGGAGTCATTTGCACTACAAGGAGTTGTTTTGGCCAAGTGGGAGCTTCAAGTTCATCACAAGAGGGATATTTATGGTCTTTAGTTGTGACTTGGTATTTTTGTATGGCTCACAAAAATACCACTTAGGATAAATGGCTTGTTTATGCACTTATACATGTTATTTGTGTGTGTTTATGTTTATATTATTATACATGGTTGAAAAAAAGATTTTTGCATGCTAGATAATATTTTTGACATAATCTAAATCACACAATGGGAGTTTGGTATTTTAAGTTGACATAACATAAGATGTAAAATGAATTTTATATAAAAGGGTTTTATAAAGATTAAAATTCATTATGTCAATATATATATATATATATATATGTACATTTATATGTATATATATATGAGTTTTATAAAATAGAGATTTTAAAAACTCAACCAAACTCCATTCAAGCTTAATAAAAAAATGGTTTATTACAAGCTAAAATTGATCGTATTCGTGCGCTCAAAACTATACACGTTAATATAGGATATTAATACTAGTTTAAAATTGAACGCGTCGAGAGTTCGTAAATTATGGATTTTAAGAATTCTCAAGACCAATATATATATAAAATATGATTTTATTAAAATGTGTACTTATTATTGTATGCATGCAATATGTGTCACACGATTCGTTTTGTTTTATTTAATAAATACAGAACGGTTAAAGCCCTTTTTCAAAATGTAAGTCTATGTCATCCCATTTTAAGACACTCGCTTGTTGCAACGAAACTCACGTGGAGAGAGCACTAGCCAAATGCGTGGATTGTTTTTGTAACAACCGAGGTGTTTTTCCACGAATTCCATGAATGTCTTGGGCCGGAAATTCACCCTCTTGAAATAGGACGACTTAATCGGAATCTTATTACGGAGAGAGCATTAGCCAAACGCAAGGAAGCCCGAGGCATAGATGGGATAAAACATGCCAAAATTGACAATCGTTGTCTAGGATCTCATAAAGATCTAGGAATTACATACGAGATGTAATTGGTAAACGTTACCTACCTTGTTTTAACTTGATGGAGAGAGCATTAGCCAAACATTCAAGGTTAAGTTCAACTTGGATCCTAGCCTTTAAAAATTAAATAGTTTTTATAATTCTAAAGGGGATTAATTATTAAAGGATTAAATATCAAAAATACTAAATTGAACTTTGTTAATTTTGTAGATAGCCCCTAACTCAACTACGCCCGTTAACAACTTATCTCTTCGTTCAATCTAAGAGAAAGAAAAACTCAATGGTACAAATTTCATAGACTGGTATCGTAACATGAGAATCGTTCTTAAGCACGAAAAGAAATTGTACGTACTTGAGGATCCCGTCCCTGAGGAACCTCCATTGACTGTGGCCAAAGCCGTTAGGGATGCTTGGGTGAAGTATTCCAACAACTCGGTCGAAGTTGCATGCCTCATGCTTGCTAGCATGTCTCCGGATCTTCAAAAGAACCTTGAGAAGCATGGAGCATATGAGATGCTTCGCCAGCTTAAGGAAATGTTCCAAAAGCAAGCGAAGCAAGAACGCTTCGAGGTCACTAAAGCCTTTCAAGCATGCAAGATGGAGGAAGGTCAATTCGTTAGCGACTATGTGCTAAAGATGAAAGGATACATTGATCATCTTGCTAGGATTGGATCTCCCATAACCAACGACTTTGCACAGGATATGATCCTTAAGTCGTTGACCAAAGCTTATGATCAATTCGTCATGAATTACAACATAAACAATTGAGAGAAATCTGTCTTAGAGTTGCATGGGATGCTTAAAATTGCTGAGAGCAAGATTCCAAGCAAAACACCTCAGGTCTTGATGATTAAAGAAGGGAAAATCAAGAAAAAGAAAAAGAACAACTCGAAAGGGAAAGGGAAAGGCAAAGGGAAGGCAAAGGGAAAGGACAAAGGAAAGTAGGTTGCCAAGGCTCCTACACCTAAAATGGCGGGAAAGGGTCCCAAGAATGACCCGTGATTTGAAGCAGGGTGGTAGGACATTGGAGGCGCAATTGTCGGTTGCTACCTCGCGGAGTTGAAAAAGAAGAAGGCTGGCGAGACCAACACTTTAGGTATATATATGATTGAAATATATACTTTTTCCATTAATTCTTGGGTATTTGATACCGGTTGTGGAACTCACATTTGTAACAATGTGCAGGGGTTAAGAAAAAGTAAGATGCTGAAGCCAGGCGATTTGGATCTCCATGTGGGAAATGGAGCAAATGTTGATGTTGAAGCCCTTGGAACTTTTGAATTATTATTACCAAATGGCATGTACTTAATATTAAACAATTGTTGTTATGTACCTAGTTTAACTAGGAATATTATTTCAGTAGCTCGGTTAGGAGAATTTGGATTCACTTTTAATTTCATTAATGATGGCATTCATGCCTTCAAAAACGACATTTTGTATTTTGAGGCTCGTCCTCTTAATGGAATATATGAAGTTAATCTTAAAAGATCTCTTGATGATAATTCTATATATACCACTAGCACCAAACGACCTAAGCATGACATAAGTCAAACATACCTATGGCATTGTCGACTTGGTCATATAAACAAGAAACGCATTGCAAATTTCAAAAGGATGGAATTTTAAAATCAAATGATTCTAGCTCATTTGAAGTTTGCGAATCATGTTTATATGGGAAGATGACTAAGGCTCCTTTTCCGGTTCAAGTGAAAGAGCTAAAGATCTATTAGGAATCATACATACGGATGTATGCGGTCCTTTTAGATCAATGTCTAGGGATGGTGATAGATATTTCGTTACTTTAACCTATGATTATAGTAGATTTGGTTATGTTTATTTAATGAAACATAAGCATGAAACATTTGAAATGTTCAAGTTGTTTTAAAACGAAGTACAAAATCAACTCAACAAAACAATCAAGGCCCTTCGTTCTGATCAAGGTGGTGAGTAGATACGCCAAGAATTTATGGATCATCTTATTAATTGTGGGATTATCTCACAACTTACTCCTCCTAGAACACCACAACATAATTGTGTATCTGAAAGGAGGAACCGAACTCTACTAGATATGGTTCGGTCTATGATGAGCCGAAGTACTCTACCCTCGTTCTTTTGAAGTTATGCTTTATTAACAGTTGCGCGCATATTGAATATGGTTCCAACTAAGAAGGTAGATAAGACACCATATGTGTAACACCGCTTCTTGAAACAATTATTTAAATAGTAATTCAGATTTGGCAGCGGAAATTTTTCTTTTTAATAACTACAAACTGTTATTTACATTATCATCTTTTCAAAAGAATGTTGGTGTTACCAAGTACAAGAACTGACCATTGTATCATATTACATTACAACATATAATTACAAGTGTTCCACCCACAAGGGGCAATGTAAATCACAAAAGCTATCCGCCTCGCAGGACATCTAGTCTTTACCTGAAAAGGGAACATAGCACCATTAGCAATACTAGCTAGTAAGTACATACAATCATAAGCATCAATACAGTAAGTCATGCATCATATCATAAACAATCATTGCTAGCTTAGCACATAACGGTGTGCTGACAAGATCAGTAAGAGTCGTGTCTTGCAGGGTAATCAATCCCGCTCAACAACTTAGACCGGGGGATCAGACACGACTAATCCGGCTGGTGGGGGAGCATAAAGCAGTCCACCAAGCATCGTTCACAGAGCCAGAGGCTCCACAGGTAATCCAGTTATAACCGGCTGATCACCATTCACGTTAAGGCACGGCGGTTCTGCAGAACCTATGTAACACCGCTTCTGAATTCAGTTACAGTTATTTACATTAATAACTTATCAAAACAACATTGGTGTTACCAAGTACAGGAACCGACCATATTATTTATTTACATTACATCATCATAAAAATACAAGTGTTCCACCCACAAGGGGCAATGTAATTTCCAAAAGCATCCCGCCTCTCAGGGCATCTAGTCTTTACCTGAAAAGGGAAACATAGTATCATTAGCTACACTAGCTAGTGAGTACATACAATCATAAGCATCAATATAGTAAGTCATGCATCATATCATAAACAATCATTGCTAGCTTAGCACATAGCGGTGTGCAGACAAAATCAGTAAGGGTCGTGTCTTGCAGGGTAATCAATCCCGCTCAACAACTCAGACCGGGGGATCAGACACGACCAATCCGCGCAGGTGGGGGAGCATAAAGCAGTCCACCAAGCATCGTTCACAGAGTCAAAGACTCTACAGGTAATTCAGCTACAACCGGCTGATCACCACTCACGTTAAGGCACGGTGGTTCTGCAGAACCTATAATCCAGGATGCCTCCTAAATCACCGTGAAATCCCGAGGGATCCAGTTACAACCAACTGACCTAACCATGCGTCAGATAGTCTGCAGATAGTTCACATACACATATACGTACATTTGATTCCATAGGAATCCATCATCTTACATATAACGTCATACAGTTATCTAATCATGCATATAATCAAGTATTAACTAAGCGGTTCCAATCTGGACCCTCTGGCATCCACCTGACACATATTCTAACATTAATCGAATAATACACTAACCTCCGCGAGCGTACCTGCAAAAGCAAGTTAGGTAAACATAATACAATCATCTAGCATGCAAGCCTTACTCTACTGAGTCTCATGAAAGCAGGCACTCACCTGATTAGCTTATAACGTTCGTTTACTTAAGGCTGGTTCACCTGACACGTTCACCTAAACTATCGGCAATCGCGTTAAGCGTTTGCGTACATTAGATCCTACTACTAAGACCTTATAATATCTTTCTAATGTTCACAATTCACTTACTAAACTTACTTTTGACATTACATAATCTAATCAACAAAAACATGTAAACAAAACACCTTGATGCTGAAGAGGCCCCGTCGCGCCGCGACGCGTGAAAGTCGGACCAAATCTTGAATGGTTCATGCGAAAGTCGGACCAAGGGTTCATTTAAACTATCCGACAGTCGGACCAACAAGTCGGATGGGTCATTCGACTGTCGGACCAAAAGGTCGGACGGTTCATAAGTAGGTCGGATCAAATAAGTCGCATAGGGCATTTTTAGACGGGGTCGCGCCGCAACCATATACCTGTCGCGCCGCGATCGTGCATTTTCTAGATTTTATCATCTTCTTCATTGACATGCATGCGACTTTCATTATCCACGTCAAAAGCAAGTTAGTCACACATAGTACATTCACATAATCATTTAGCATGCAAGCCTTACTCTACTGAGTCTCATGAAAGCAGGCACTCACCTAAGCAGTTTACTTCGCACAGGTATTTGGTTTTGATTCCACAAATACAACAAGTTCACCTAGCATATTATACTTGAATTAATTATTCACATGTGTATACAAAGCTTACAAAATACATTTAACTTTGGACTTAACACAAATCCGCCAGAACTGTCGGATTTGGGAAAATCCGATGGTTCTGTCGGATTCATGAAATCCGACACTTACTCATATAAATCCGACACTTATCAATCGGATTCCAGCAGTTAGGAATTCCAACCATGCATGTGAAATCCGACACTTGCGGATTCCGACACATGGAGGGAAATCTAACATATGGAAATCCGATCCTTTGGAATGAAATCTGATACTATCGGATTCCGACACTTAGAATCCGGAACTTTAGAAATCCAACAACTTGCGGATTTAGGGAATATGACAACTTGTGGATTCCAACTTTAAACGGAACTTCAAAACATGAAATCCGATAGAGTTGCGGAATCTGATACTTCTATCAGATCCCGATAATTCCTTCGGTTTTCAATACTTGTGGATTCTAATAACTTCATCAACTCAGAATCCGACAACTTCATCATCTGAAATTCTGACACTTTCATTTAACCATCTAAACAACTTCATATTCATTGGTTTTAAGCCCAGATCAAGTTAGTGAAGGTATTTGTTTGGCATAATCGAGTAGCAACGGAAGCAAGATACAATACAATTCAAGAACTAGCCAAACAAACACACATGCCATGGACCAAAATCTAAACATGAATTTGCAACTAGAATATATTAAACAAAAAAGAAGAAAGATCATACCATAATACAAGACCACCAAAACTTTCTTCTTTGTCAAAGTGTGTAGAATTCGAAAAAGAATTCCTCTAGAGTAGTCCACCCCAAGCACACTTGATTCCCCAATGCTAGTAGGTTGATGTAGCCACAAAAACAACAACATACAAGAACATATAACACCTTTGTGCATCAATCTTAGACCACAAAGTGTATCACAACTTCTCTTTGTGCATCAAACTTGATCACCAAAGAAGAACTATCATTAGAGAGAACAAGAACATCCACAAGGCTCTAGAACTACCCCAAGTTCAATTCCAGAGACATATTAATCATATCTTAGCATTCACTCACATTAATCCCATTAAAAAGAGTGTTTAAAGCTGTTTATTCTGCTGTTACAGGGACTGTACACGGCCCGTGTTGGTCAACACGGCCGTGTAGGCCCAAGGTCCACGGCCTCAATTAGGCCAAGATAGCCCGTGTCTAACAGGCCCAACACGGCCCGTGTTCACCTACACGGCCGTGTAGGCCCAAAGCACACGGTCTCTAGTTGGGCCAAAATGCCCCGTGCTAGTTGGGCTGAACACGGCCCGTGTTCAAGAACACGGCCCGTGTTCCACCCTGCCAAAACCCATTTTGGCCTTTTCCTCTCTTTTGCTTGATCGTGTTGTCGGAATCAATACTTGGTGTGTGACCCAATAGGCCTATACTTCATCAGCAGTGCTATTAACTCGTTCGTGTCAGCGGGTATATTCCAATAGACTCCCACTTGCACGTGGCACAACTACGAAAAATAACACAAACATAGAGCGGCCTCTAGCAAGACATCCATGCTCCCAAGTCAGTATAGGGTATGCCACTCTTGACATGATACCAATCATAAAACGATTGTCCTAAAGATAAATGAACATGTACATCCCTTTGTTCGCGATATCCTATGTGAACATAAGGCATGGAATAACGTCAACCTTAAGATCGTTCACGATTATGTTTCTCGATTCTAGATTAGTGGGGATCAACAAACCAAGTTAACATTGATCCATCATCAATATAACTTGAGCACGGCCATGCATATGAACGTCAGCACTCAATCATCGAGGGACCCATGGATATCTTCTCTATACATAGATGAACAAATTTCTTTCGACTACATAGTCCCGCCACATAGATAATACTCAACCCAATCATCTCCCTTATAACGACCAGTTACGGACCGTGTTAGAAAACGATCAAAGCAAAGCAGATCTATGCTTTGGAATCACATGTATCTCTAGCTTAAGGATGAAACGTCATTATCATCCCGAGTTACTTATGACTAGAACCATGAAGCGAACTCGGGTGCGGGTCCTCCAATCACTTGAAACCCCTTTCAAGTACAGGCAAGAATCATGTTTAACAAAACCAATTCTTTACCTCAATCTTTATTTATACTTCCTTCCCATAAAGTATAACCGATTGTGGAGATTTTAGAATGAAATACATTCTCGGAGGTGTTTAAACATGCTAAGATGGAACACAATAAGGATTCATAAAATATCCGCCCTTGGCGTATTATTAAATCTCCATTTACTAATCGATATAGTATGAATTGCAATATTTCTTAACGTCCCCAAAATATAAGTACAAATCAAACATGAACCAAAACATATTCAAGCCAAGTTATACGCATTAGACATGCTAATAGACCTAGTATGACGAACATCACTAGCCCATAACAACGGCTTAACTAGTGGATTTGTCCCACAACATCCACAAGTTCTTTTGTTATTCAATTATATCTCTTTTGACAAGACTACTTCAAAAGTATTTAACCAAAGAGATCTTACTTTTCAAAAAAGGTTAGAGTAAAGTAATCACTCCCTCATTGTCTCAAAAGCCCACAATAGGGTTAGTGATTGTTAGTCCTATGTTCAGAAAATTTAGATTTGATGAGACAAACCATAGATATGTATAGATGATAGGTTAAATATTAGGAATTATGTAAGTCTGTTGTAGACTGACTAGTCAGCTTAGGCTGAGTAGTCAGCGTACAAACAGATATAGAGTTTTCTATGTAAGTACTAGATAACTCAGTGACTTTTAAGCTGAGATACGTTTCAAGAGTAAAGACTTGAAGAATTGAAGACTTGAAGATTCAAGAACCAAGGATTCAAGAACTCAGCTTGACAATGTCAAGCTGAGTAAGTCGGATCAGCGTCAGAAGTCAGTTTAAAGAATTTAAGTAAGTTTTAAATTCTTCTATAAACTCTCAATATCTACGGTATTTAAATTAGAGTATCTGAACCTAATTTAAACTATCTATTAGTTGGATAGAAATCTCAAACGGAATTGGTTAGATATGTTCTAATTAAGGAGTTTGTTACGGTTTAAAAGAAAAGATAAGTTCTATCTTTAAACTGCGATTTAGTCGTAGATACATCAAGTATAAGTATAAACCTTTTATGGGTTTACACGGGGGATGTGATACACAGAGCAAGAATAGCATAAGTTGCGAAGCCTGTGTTCATACTTGACACGTGTGTGTTGTGATAACTTTGTGAGTTCAAAGTTAAAGAGAGTTTTCCAGAATTCTTGTTAATCAGTTTAAACATGAAGTTCGATCATCAATCACTTTGTGATCCAAGAGTGTTTAGAGGGAAGTTGAGTTTATAATCAGTGTAATATCAAATCATCCTATTGATTTGATTCGAAAATAAAAATTGTAATCAGTTCATTTGATTAGTCAATATACATTTGATTAAATTTGATTGGTTGTTTAAAGTGTATTCAACCCCCCTTTCTACATTGTATTGGTTGCTTGTTTACCATCTTTGGGACCAACAACTGGTATCAGAGCAAGTTTCTTCGTAAGTTGAAAATCAAGATCCGCTGACAAGAAGTTAAGATGTCGACTAACAAGCAATCAAGTCATATTCCAACAATGGCGGCAAAAGGGTGTCCTATTTTTTATGGCACCGACTATCCTATGTGGAACTTCAGAGCTATGCTATATCTGAAGTCCGTGGATCACAAGATGAGTATCATAATTCAAGATGGTCCAATAATACCCAAGATCCATATTACTGCCCCTGAAAAATCTGTTCCCTCTAGAGAAACTCCCAAGACTGAAGCATCTTGGACTGAAGAAGATCGTAAACTATTCATCCTTGATGACAAGGCATAGAGCATTATAGCAAATGCTTTGACAAACCCTCTTCTGCATACTGTGGTTGGGTGCCAAACTGCAAAAGGGATGTGGGATACTCTCAGTGTTACGTATGAAGGCACTGACTTGGTCAAGCAACATAAGAAGACAAATCTGAGTCGTTCTTATGAGACTTTCATTGCCAAAAGGAATGAAACTCTGGCTGATCTGTTTACCAGATTTCAATGCTTGATTCATGATCTGCTCTTGGTAGGTGTCAAGAAAGATGAGAGTGAGTTGGTACTCAAGTTCTTGGATGTGTTACCAGAACAATTCAATGAGATCACCATTGCACTTCATGCTGGAGGAACCTTAGGAAAATATGATCTTAGATGTATCTATGGTTTCCTTCTAAATCATCAACAGATCATGGAACAGAAGAAAGTGGCCCAGCAACAACTAAAAGAATCTATCAATAATGCTGGATCTGCATTAGTTACAGAAAAGAAGAAGAAAGGATCTAAAAAGTCTCAAGCTAAGACTGACTTTGAATCTGAATCTGAAAAAGTAAGTCCTAACTCAGATTCATATGATGAAGAGATGGATGCTCTTACTAAACAAATGGCAATGTTAGCAAGGAATTTTAGAAAATTCAGAAGAGGAAGGGATCAATCTGACAGAAGCAAAGGTGGTAAGTCTACTTTTGATCCTAAGAAAGCTAAGTGCTACAACTGTCAGAAGATAGGACACATAGCTGTTGAGTGCAGAGTTAAGAAGGGAGAATCAGCTTCAGTGGCTGACAAGAATGCCTACAGAGCTGATAAATATAAAAAGAAATATCAAAGACTCAAAGCCAAGCCAGATGAAAACACTAAAGGTCTTCTTGCTGAGACTTGGGATACTGAATCATCTACCTCAGATGATGATGAGCCAAATAGGTGTTTGATGGCCATTGAGGATGAAGAGGAACAAGTTGACTATGAGTTAGAAGATAGTTCCTTTGATGAGGATCTAGCAGAAGTGGCTAAGCTGAGTAAGCAAACCAACAACTGGGATCCTGCCTCAATGTATAAGGTAAATAACTTCAGCTCTTACACTGATGAACAAAAATGTTTAATGTTCAATTATTTGTTGAATGATTTCAAAACCTCTCTCAATGTTCAATCTGATTTAAAAACTGAAATATCAAAATTAAAAGATGAACTTAAACACTCTGAAACTCTCATAAATGCTTGTAAAAAGACTCAAAGTGATTATGAGTGTCAGCTTCATATTAACAAACTTCTAAGTGAAGAATTACAAGAATCAAAAGAACAAGCTGACAATCTAAGAAAGATCTGTGAATCTTGGTGTAAGTCATCAAGGGAAGCAGAAAAATGTATCAACCAGCAGATACCTAATCAAGTAAAAGCAGTGCTTGGGGGAGATTATAGTGCTGCAACTGATGAGATCATCAAAGAACAAGTCAGTGTTGAAGACAAAAATGTGAAATCGGATGAAATACTTCCAAAGACATTTTTAAGGAACAAGGATGGAAAACAGGTCAAAACCAATAAGTTTGTGAGACCAATCCAAAGCCCCCAGGTTATTCATACAAACCATCATGCTGAATGTTCCAGATCCAACAGAAACTGTAAGTCAGTTTTCAAAAGATTGGATTACAATCCTGTTAGAACAACTGTCTTTGACAGAATAACTCCAAATAAGTCAAAGAGAAATAACTCTCTGGTCAGTTCTAAAAGAAGTTATAAAAACAGGAAGTTGTCTGTAAGTCAGACTTCATCAAATAAGGGTAACCATAAAGCTGACAAAGGTAAGTCCAAGGTCAGAGAAAATCAAGTAGACAATCTGTCTAGAAGGATTGAAAGGTTATCCACATCCTATGACCCTAAAACTGAATCCAAATTTTAATGTTGGAAAACTTAAAGAAATCACCCAAACATCTATATTTAGAAGAAAATGCTATAAGTGTGGTGACAGAGGTCATGAAGCCAAAGATTGTGTAAGTACCAATCTTAGGCCTGAAAAAGGAAAGGATGATCTGTCTAAAACAGACTCAGAATCTGTTCAAGCTGATCAGTCAGCTTCCAATGGATTAGCTAAGTGCTCATCCTCAGAATCCACCAAACAGTGGGTTCCTAAAAGTAACTAATATGTTTAGTTGATCATGTGCAGGGCTCCTATAAGTGGTACCTAGACAGTGGATGCTCAAGGCACATGACACGAAGCAAGGAGATTCTAAGTGAATTCCAAAATAATGAAGGACCCAAGGTGACATTTGGGGATAATTCTCAAGGAAGGACTAAAGGTTATGGAAAGATAACTGCTGGAACAGTTACTTTCAAAAAGGTAGCATACGTTGAAGGCCTTAAACACAATCTGATAAGTATCAGTCAACTGTGTGATGAGGATTATGAAGTCACCTTCAGAAAGCATGCAGGAACAATTTATGATAAGAAAGGAATGCCAATACTAATGACACAAAGAGAGAGAGATATCTATTTGTTAGATATCAGCTCTGCAGATCCTTCAACTGAAACCTGTTTGTATTCTGACTCAACCCCCAAGCTGAGTTGGTTGTGGCACAAAAGACTGTCACACCTAAATTTCAAATATATTAACAAATTGTCTAGCAAAGAATTAGTTTCTGGTCTACCAAAGATCACATTTGCTAAGGACAAACTTTGTTCAGCTTGTGAGATGGGAAAACATCATAAGGGATCTTTCAAGTCCAAGCAGAAATTTTCAATTACAGAACCATTGCATATGTTGCATTTGGACTTATTTGGACCTATAAGCACCCCAAGCCCGAGTGGCAGAAAGTATACCCTAGTGATTGTTGATGAGTTTACAAGATTTACTTGGGTAATCTTCTTAAAAGCCAAAAGTGAAGCTGCGTATGAGTTAATTAGCTTCATAAGACAAGAAGAGTTGCAGAAGGGTAAGTCTCTTAAGCAGCTTAGGAGTGATCATGGAACTGAGTTTAGAAACTCAGTTCTGGAAGGCTTTTGTGAAGAGAAGGGAATCATCCAGAATTTCTCAGCTGTAAGAACTCGACAACAAAATGGAGTTGCTGAAAGGAGGAATAGAACTTTAATTGAAGCTGCCAGAACTATGTTATGTGGAGCAAAGCTTAAGCTGAGCTTCTGGGCAGAAGCTGTAAGTACAGCCTGTTATACCCAGAATACATCTATAATAGTTAAAAGACATGGTAAAACATCATATGAGATGTATCATGGCAGAAAACCTAATATTGGATATTTCCATATTTTTGGTTCAACATGCTATGTGCTAAACCAAAGAGATCAGCTCCATAAGTTGGAACCCAAAGCTAATCAAGGCATATTTGTTGGATATTCTTCAATCTCCAAAGCTTATTGAGTCTATAATTTTAAAAGAAAGATCATTGAAGAGTCAGTACATGTTAGACAATGCTTTGTATGGACTCAAACAAGCTCCAAGAGCATGGTATGATACACTGTCCACCTATCTACTTTCAAATGATTTTATTAGAGGAAGCATTGATAAAACTTTATTTATAAGAAAAAGCAGAGGACATGTCATTCTGGTTCAAATCTATGTGGATGACATTATCTTTGGTTCAACAAACCATGGTCTATGTGATTGGTTTTCAAAGATAATGTCTATCAATACAGAATGATCATGATGGGTGATATAACTTATTTCTTAGGACTTCAAATTAACCAGAAAGAAGATGGTATATTCATTAATCAGAGCAAGTATGTTTTTGATCTGATTAAGAAATATGGATTAGACTCAAGCCATCCTGCAAAGTCTCCAATGTTACACAATGTCAAGTTGCACAAGGACATTGATGGAAAATCTGTATGTCAAACTACTTATAGAGGAATGATAGGTTCATTACTCTACTTGACAGCAAGCAGACCTGATATAATGTTTGCTACATGTGTTTGTACACGATATCAGGCTAATCCAAAGGAATCACACTTGCTAGCTGTTAAACGAATTGTCAAATATCTGAAGGGAACACCTAATTTAGGTTTGTGGTATCCCAAAGGATCAGGATTTGAGTTGATAGGGTACTCGGATTTAGACTTTGCAGATTGTGGTCTAGACAGAAAGAGTACTACTGGAGGATGTCAACTGTTGGGTGGTAAGTTAGTCAGCTGGACAAGTAAGAAACAAAACTCAGTGGCAATCTCCACAACTGAAGCTGAGTATGTTGCAGCAGGGAGCTGTTGTGCTCAAATACTGTGGATGCAACATCAGCTAAGGGATTTTGATTTGCTTTATTCAAAGACTCCCATATTTTGTGATAATCAAAGTGTTATTGCCATTACACACAATCCAGTTTTCTACTCAAGAACAAAGCACATTGAGATAAGACATCACTTCATGAGAGGCATAGTTGAAAAGGGAAAGATAGAGTTAGTCTTCATTGAGACTGAAGATCAGCTTGCAGATATCTTCACTAAACCAATTGAAGGCACAAGATTCACAACTCTACTTCGCAAGCTTGGCATGCTCAACCCTTAATTTGGTATGTTCCATTAATTCTCTATCTCTGTTTAATATATGCTAAGTGTTAACCTTGACTAAGTGTCACAGTTTGAGCTGAGTGCTCATTCCGAGCTAAGTGCTCAATCTGGGCTGAGCAATTAGTTCAAAAGTGTGGTCAGTTCCACATGTCTAGGTTAGTCCTAACAAATGGTCAGTCCAACCCTATGGTAAGTCCAAAATATTAACGGTATGTCCTATTTTAAAATAAGCGTAAGTCGTTTATAATTTTTTTTAAAGATTTGTTCTTCAAAGTAATTCCACTGATCTTGATAAAATTCGGATTAATATAATAGTGTAAGTTTGGGTAACCTACATTGAATATAGCCGTTATAACAAACTGCTTAGCCGGGTGTTACAGTAACGGTCATATTTATTACCGTCTTACAACGGTAACTTTTCTCTCACATTGAAACGTATAAAACAGAGAGTCTTCTCATCTTATTTCATTTACTCTTCCAAATTTTCCATCTCCTTCTCTATTCTCTAAAACCCTAATCGCGCTTATTGCAGCATCATTGCTCTGTGCTAACCCCTACTATTGCTAAGTGCAATCAAATACGATCAGTTCGAAATCAATGGAGGGCTACACTCTAAATCTGACAAATCAGATGATCCGAGGAGGGACGTTTAAGAACAATGCGCTTCCAGTGTACAAACATAACAATATACAAGCGTCCATCGACATTCCTCAATCAAAACGAGGTCACGCATATGAGGAGTGGGTCTCCTACATTCGCAAAGGACCTCTATCTCATGCCTTTCTTGATGGTCTTGACGTCCTAGTTCCTCAATTGTTGACAGAGTTCTGGTATACCTGTCGCTATGAAGCTGATCTATGAGTAATAAGGGGAACTGTCCTAAGTGGACAACAAGGAATGATAGTTGATGTTAATGTTTTACGAAGGGTCTTACACTTGCCTATTGTTAATCATTATGATGCCCCTGTTTCTAGGGAAACAGCCAGAAGTGTGCTCCCACTCTTGGGTCATCCGCACATAACCGGTGTAAAGAAGTCAGTCTTCCAAACCGGTTAAGGCTTTATGGTATCTACAGTGGTACGTTCACTGGGGTACAAGGTTGGTGGTCTTGATAATGTAAATGACTTCGAGATTCAGCTCATATACAACATGTATTATGGGAGAAGTGTAGATTATGCAGAGTTAATCTTTGAAGTTCTCAGATCACAAGTCACCAAAGCGGTGAGAGATGTCAATGTGCCTTTCATCCGCTTTCTATCAATGGTGTTCGAAGACAAGCTTGGAGTCCTATATGCAAGCAGATATGAAACCACTCCAACCCCTGCCCTCAGCCCCAGAATGTTCAAGGATGACATCTTCCCGGGGCATCCTACAATGAGTGCTCAGATGAGGGTGTATGCCCAGCTTCCGACCCCAGAGTCGAGTGAAGCTGAGGAAGTTACAAATGATGAGAAGAAAACAGATAGCATCAATGCTTCTGAAGCTGAGTCCTCCACATCCAGCTCTGAGCAAGAGAGTATGTTCCCTAGCTCAGAGTCCCCGCTAATTGGTACAGGTATAACTTCTCTTCCCTCCTCTCCTTCTTTCTCTCATATTTCTCCATCACCTAAACAAGGAGATGAGACTGAGTTAAGCCCAACTCGGTCTAACCCCTCTCCTCTACCACAAATTTCTCCATCTATCTTACACTCTAAAGCCCACCTTGGTCAGCCCACTGCTACCAAGGTTATATCTCACACATATACCAGAAAAACTGCCAAAGATGGTCCTTCACCTCAAAAGGACCTTGGAGCTGATGTCACATTGACACCTCTACCGGCAGGAGCTGAGGGGGAGACAACTTCTCTTAAGGTGCCAACCTTGAAGCTCAGTTCAACCAGTCAGCCTAAGCCGGGTATGGTGTCTACTCAGCCCATATCTATCCTAGCCATGGTAGAACCCGCTACTGTGCCTTCACAGACCCATGAAGGTTACATTGAACAATTGATCTCTCCCCAGGATCAACTAACCCCCTCCTCACCACTCAGACTAGCCCAACATATCACCCACACACACGAAATTGGTCCTTCTACTTCATATCTCTTCTCACACCCTATTGCATGACCTGTCAATGAACCTTTCATACACCAGGAAGGTTTACAGGTTCCCAAGTCTAGCCCCCTTGATTCCTTAGGTCAGCATCAACCTATAAATATGGGGCCCACATTCTCACCTATTGAGGAACACTCAACAGCCACTCCTATAGTGGAACTACATTCCTCTACTGGACAGGAGGACTATGAGTTTACAAAGAGACCGGTGGAGCCCATAGTTGTTGAACACACTGAGGTTAACTCCATCATGGTGTATCTACAAGCTCAATTTGAGCTTTTGCACAAGAAGAGGAAGAGTGATAAAGCCAAGATGATGCGCAAGTTGACTGATCTATCAAACTCTGTAGCCAACTTGGAGAACTTTGTGCTCAAACTAAGACCCTCCCCTATTGATGATGACAAAAAGGGGGAGGAAGAATCAAAGAAAGATGATGATACAGTTGAGGGGGAGAATATTGAGGAAGTGCAAATAGAAGAAGAAACTCATGATCAGTTCATGAGTACCGTAGATCAACCCTCTCAATAGCATTCAACTCAACCAGACATTCCAGTTGCTGTGATCCCTCAAGTTGAACCCTTTCAAGCTGAGCTACCAAAGTTTGTTGAAGCTGAGTCTGTTCCAACTTCACAAATGGATAAAGGGAAAAGCAAGGTGTTTGAGATGGTAAAGAGAAAGAAAAGAACAAGTACTAAGTCTCAAGCCAAAAGAAGGAAAGTCATCATTTCAGAGCCTAAGCAACAAGGTCAGTCCCAAGTTGCTGAAGCTGACTCTGACTCTAGTGATGAAGTTGATGCAGCACAGTAGGCCAGTAATATGTTAGCTGAATAAATGTTACAAGAAATGGCCAAAGAACTGGGTATGTCATTAGAAGAGTTGAAAGAACAGCATAGGCAAGCTGAACTACAAAGAGAACAGGCCAAAGCTGATGCTGCACTAGCTGAAGCTGAGGCTGACTATTTTGGACTTAGAGCTGAGCCAATTACATACACTAGCGATGATCTCAGATACTGCTACAAAAGAAAATATTTTGGTCATAAGATTAAAACTCTAACTTTGAGCAGAAAAGGTGAGTTGGTGCTACTCAACTTTGTATTAGAAAACAAAGCTGAAGTAGAATTGGATCTGAGAATATTATACAAGTTGGGATTCTCCGAGTTAAAAATAGTGGCCTCAGTTGTGCGAAAGATGAATAAAAGTCAGATCAAACAAGAGCTCATTGATGAGCTGAAGAGAATATTTATTAAAATTGATC
This sequence comes from Dittrichia graveolens, assembly GCA_038502395.1. Lineage (NCBI taxonomy): Eukaryota > Viridiplantae > Streptophyta > Magnoliopsida > Asterales > Asteraceae > Dittrichia > Dittrichia graveolens. Next base: position 32,716,685 of record JARJIL010000009.1, read on the forward strand.
AGCTTGGAGAAGTTCCCACATCTGAGTTCGATGTCTTCTTCAACAGAAACAAAGCTGCAAGAGAAAGAGCAGCAAGGCAAAGAAAAGACAGAACTCTCAGCTTACAAGTTCCCAAGGGTGTTGAATTAAAGGAGAATACATATATTGATCAACCCCTAGCAGGCTTCATGTACTTGGATGTCGAAGGAATAAATGCTTCTTGGAGGAAGCCAGTATGCACTTGGCTAGCTTGGAGCAAATTCTGTATCTGAGGATTCTATGTGATGACTCAGTTCAGAACTCACCATTCAGATATCAGCTTAATAGGGCTATCAGGTCCAGAAGGGATGAGATGAAAGAATATCAAGATGGTGAAGAAACTCTTATTAGTGCTATCAAAGAAGCAGCCATCTCGGAGCTTAAGCGTTATGATATGTGGTTAGAAGTTGGAGATCCTGTTGATTAAATAGATTAGTTCTATAAATTTTTGTAAGAACTAAGTGTGCATAAGCTGATCATAATGATCAAACTAAAATGTAAATGATATGTTTATTAATGAAAATTCAAGTTTGATATGTTCAACGGTTGATGTGTTCAAATAAACAGCTTAGTAAGTTTAAGCTGACTATTGATATGTTCAAGTATAAACTGATAAGTTCAGTGTTAAAAGTTTTGTAAGTTCAGAACTTAAATAAATTCTGATAAGTTCAGTGTCTAAGTAAATGTATGTTGAAATACTTAGAATACAAGTCCTAGAGTAGATTTGTAACCTAAAGTCTTGTAAGTTCAAGAAATGATGAAAAGGTATAGATCAGTTCAATACTTATTTCAAGAACTAACTTTGGTCAGTTCCAGAGTTGTTCAACATAATTCTTTAACCTATACTTACTATGATTCAATATTTTGTCATCCTCAAATAGGGGGAGATTGTTAGTCCTATGTTCAGAAAAGTTAGATTTGATGAGACAAACCATAGATATGTATAGATGATAGGTTAAATATTAGGAATTATGTAAGTCTGTTGTAGACTGACTAGTCAGCTTAGGCTGAGTAGTCAGCGTATAAACAGATATAGAGTTTTCTATGTAAGTACTAGATAACTCAGTGACTTATAAGCTGAGATAGGTTTCAAGAGTAAAGACTTGAAGAATTGAAGACTTGAAGATTCAAGAACCAAGGATTCAAGAACTCAGCTTGACAATGTCAAGCTGAGTAAGTCAGATCAGCGTCAGAAGTCAGTTTAAAGAATTGAAGTAAGTTTTAAATTCAGCTATAAACTCTCAATATCTATGGTATTTAAATTAGAGTATCTGAACCTAATTTAAACTATCTATTAGTTGGATATAAATCTCAAACGGAATTAGTTAAATATGTTCTAATTAAGGAGTTTGTTACGGTTTTAAAGAAAAGATAAGTTCTATCTTTAAACTGCGATTTAGTCGTAGATACATCAAGTATAAGTATAAACCTTTTATGGGTTTACACGGGGGATGTAATACACAGAGAAAGAACAACATAAGTTGCGAAGCCTGTGTTCATACTTGATACGCGTGTGTTGCGATAACTTTGTGAGTTCAAAGTTAAAGAGAGTTTTCCAATATTCTTGTTAATCAGTTTTAACAAGAAGTTCGATCATCAATTTCTTTGTGATCCAAGAGTGTTTAGAGAGAAGTTGAGTTTATAATCAGTGTAATATCAAATCATCCTGTCAATTTGATTAGAAAGTAAAAATTGTAATCAGTTCATTTGATTAGTCAATATACATTTGATTAAATTTGATTGGTTGTTTAAAGTGTATTCAACCCCCTCTTTCTACATTGTATCGGTTGCTTGTTTACCCTCTTTGGGACCAACAGTGATACTTAAGAACCAACTATCAACACCACAAGTTAGGATCATAAATTTGATCAAAATCAACAGTTATCCTAGCAGAAACATGCATTAGAGTAACTACTTACTCCAAGCCTATTTCTAGTCGTCAAACATCAAGAACATATCTCTACATTTCTTGAACTAAATACTATCCAATTTTGTATCTCCTAAATGCCCTTATGAAGCAATAATTCCTGAATTAGGTTCGCAGATAACCTAATATCGGGACATTATCTTCCACAAACATTTAACACTAGGAAGACAACAAAGCTCCCACTAGCCCTGACATATATCAAATGTTTTATCTACGCTTCTAGAAAACTCATCACTTTGATTTTCTATCAGTATGCAAAGATCTTTCCTTCAAGATGCAAGAATAAGTCCAAAGTGGTCTTATCCACTTTTGTAGACATAATTCGGATACTACGGACGTATATTAAGACCCTCGGAGAGTGTTATAAGCACTTCCTCATCATATTGTTCCGTGACGGAACGCGGTCATTAATATCCACGAGTACCAAACATTCTTCAACATAGCCACTAGGACAAGTTTCTCCATAACCATCATGAAAACTTTACCACTAGTCGGTATTTGAAGTTGTCTACAATCCCATCCATGTTAATCCCATCACTACCACCTTGGTGGTATACACCTAGGTATGGGATCAAGCCAAGTCAAGCATTAGGACATTTCAAATGGATTGCATCTCTTTACCATTTACTTCTTTTATTTTTAGCGAATTCTGGATTCACTACGTCTTCTGATAGGTGGTGAACTCAACATGACTCACCATCAAGTCATTGCCACTTATCAGAATTAAAAGAAGTAATGACTCCTAGTCAGGCATGCCAGCATAACCATGATGATCATCTATCAAAGATATCAGATTATATGCTAGTATCATCATCAAGTCTTTCATTTAAGTTCCACGTTCTTCCACTGGAATGCCTTAGTTTTAGTTTCTTTCTTCTTCCCCTTTTAAGCAACAAACATTGTTCTCAAAAGGTTAAATAACTAAAACTTAGAAGAACTCCTCAAATGTATTAGCACTTCTCGATTTCAAGTTTATCCATCTCCCACTAAATGTAGAATGGATAACTTTGAACTATAAGATAGACAAGCAAAGAACCTTTCTAGTCGTATCTTAATAAATGCTAAATAGACTATCAATTGAATTTGCATTTGAGGACTTAGTCACTATGGCAAATGAATATCCTGACAAATCGGACACACATTCTTGACCCGTCAAAAAACCGGATCAATAACACCTGGTTTCCTACTCCATGACACCATGTTCCAATGTGTCGTAGTAGAATATGAATTGGGAAACAATTCCACAATTCACTATATGGTCATCCAAAATATAGATAATAGATACCTTAGCATCTTAACTAGATCTAAGTACCTTGATCTATATGCCCTATTGATTCTTAAAGTTGTTTTTGCTAATTCTGAACACCAACAAGGTTTCAGACATATGCCTAAACTAGTAAACGTCTCGCAATTACTACCATCAAGGTAGTGATGAAGAGGTTTCTCCTTTGTTATTTCTTTGTGATGTGCTTGAACGGATTATCCACAAAATGTGATCAATATCCAACAAGCCTTTAATCCTCTCATAAACTCCGGTGAAGGATCACATAATCATCTTAGCCTAATGAACAAGATCAACATCAAAGCGCTTAACCCGAGGCTAAACTATTCCGAGATCCCAACCACATGGATCTAGGTGATATATTTCTTGTTTATGTGATAAAGTTGATTATCACACAAAGATGGTTTATCCAAACTATTTTGGATTAATAACCAATTATTTAGGAATATTCTATTACTTGTACCAAAACCTTGTGTATGCCATGACATGGGAAATTTTGAACAAAATATCTCACAATAGAATTTCATAATAAATTTCATATTTTAAGAATAAACTCATCATCAACACATGTTAAGTTGTGTGCCACGCAGGGCAAAACACCACATGAGTTATGACATCAATAAACCTTGAATGTTTAATGCTTAAAAGGTTTACCATCAACTCTTAAAACTTCAAAATTTTGTTCACCGTAATTAAAGCGTGTATACAAAGAGATGTTACTTGCCACACAGGGCAATAAAGTTATAAATAAACCGGCGACAAAAGCGAGATCAAGTCTCCTTATCTTCTCTTAGAGGACAATACACATGGTTTCCTCGCCCGAGATCGGGTTCTTCATGCTTTTCTTTCACAAAAGGACCTACACTTTGTAACAAAATAAATTTGTGACAAATGTGAGTCAATCAGCTCGGGTCAACTACCCAGCTTATATAAGAATAGCAATGATTCATGAACGTACCTGAAGATGGAAAGTTAACTCTCTCTTTCCTGAGAAGTTTTATATCCTCTCGGCACGTAGGGCAGGTGTGACGGCCCTAATTTCCAAATCTTCCACAGAAGTAGCAAACCACCTTTTCTTGAGTCTCTTCTTGAGGCACATCCTCTATGTCCTTCGACTCAATATCAAGGATAGGCTTGGAATCTCCAACCTTTCCTTTTAGGGTCGGTTTCTTCTTCCTTTTCTTTTGTTTCTTTAAACCCAAGACGAGAGTGGTTGAGGTGGAACTATGCTTGGCCATGTTAGACTCCGTAGACTTCAACATGCCATGCAATTCGCTTAAGGATTTCTCCATTCCTTGCATATGATAGTTTGTGACAAACTGATCATATGATGCGGGCAGAGACTGGAGTACAATATCCACAGCGAGCTCTCTCCGAATAAGAAATCCTAACCTCTCCATTTGGTCCACGTTCGCCTTCATCTTAAGGACGTGAAGACCAACATTCCCGCCTTGCTGCAACCTACAACCGACTAGGCTTTTAACACACTCATAGTGTTCCTGCCTAACTTGCTATTGGAACATGTCCTTGAGCTTGTTTAACATATTGTACACACTCATGTGCTCGAGCAGCTTTCGCAATTCCGACCTCATAGTTGACAACATAAGGCAGGCAACATCGTGCATGTCCTCAACGCGTTTTTCATACCCATATCGGACGGCCCAAGTCTCGTTTGTAGCAGGTGGCTCCGGAAGGGGTTCCACAAGGATGTGCAACTTTGACTCATGGCGAAGGACAATCCTCAATTGCCTAAGCCATGCAATAAAGTTCACCCCCGTGAGTTTCTCCCTTTCTAGGAACACACGAAGTGAGATGTTTGACGTTGTGTTGTTTTGGTTTGACATGTATAAATAACAATACTACGAGTTTTGGTTAGTTTAGATAAACCTTGTTAAAAATAATTACCCCGTAGTTTTAGATAAAAACAATTATTTATAACAAGGGCTAAGAACCTTATTTCACCTCACACCATGACGGGTTTACCGCGGATCACGTGGCGAAGCTATTTAGGCCGGTAACCATTTTACCAATTGTATTCTCTATTACAACTCTTAGACACTTGCGGGATCCGTTGACATCCATTATGTCGGTTGGCATGTTTGATCCCTTCCTTACACCAATCTTAATATATAATTTTTGTTTAGCTCGTGCTTAGCTCGACAACTAATCAAGAATTATATACTAAAATTGTAAACCGTCTGACAAGACACACGGGTGGCACTCCCGACCATCAATTGGCTCGTGCTTAGCTCGACAACCAATCATGCGAGTTACCCCACTCACCTTCCACACAACAACGCAAGGAATGACTCGTGCTTAGCTCGACAATCATCCTTATTTCGTTAGATTCGGGTGGTGTCATCTTACGGATGGTGCGTGATTTACATTTTGAAAACGGGATTTTGTTTCCTGTTTATAAAAACCCTTTTGTGAATTAACAAAGTAAGTGTCAAAACGATTTTAAGCACTTTTTAAATATAATACCAAGTTTATATTTTCTTTGTCAACTCTATTCGCGCGAGATTGTTAACCATTTTAACAAACGTTGTATTTTATTTTATTTTATGGAAAAATTGTCTAGCATGCGAACCCTAATCCATGCATAGGAAAAATAAAACACAACCACGCAAATATATATATATATATATATATAATTCGGTAACTTGCCCAAAAATCCTATGCGTTTTCGCCGTGAGTCACAACGGGGAAAACGCGGCCAAAACCTAAGGACAAGGTAAAGTCTCGTTGGGTGAGCTCCCACCGAATCCAACACCTCCATTAGTGTGTTGATTCCTCTTTGCCAAGACATCATCACCCTGACTCTCGTTGACATAGAAAATATATATATAAACGACACACAGGTCGCATTCCTACACTATTTATACAAATACACGGAATAAAAGAAACGGCGTGCAAGCCGCACCAACAAATAAATAAATAAATAATTACAACAATACGGCACGCAGGCCACCAAAAACCAAATCAATCAACCACCACAACACATCGGTCTAAGGGCATATCATGTTACCGAATTAACCAAACACAACATAAATGAAACATGGTGTGCCACACAAAACCATGATACAAATATCTATCTATATTTTAGTTAAGATTGTCAACAACATCAAAGGCACCATAATTACAATCCTTGTACATATGCATTAGTGTACCAAACCATTTTTGTGACACATATTCATATATACATTTATAAGTATATATTTGTGTACACTTCATGCCAAGTTACGACAAATATATAAATATAAAAACTAAAATACAAACAAGGCTACAAATATAACAATTCTAGCATAACAAGAGTACAACAAGAGTCTCAATGAAAAACCAATTTTAAGAAAACAATTTTCTTATATAAAAGTATTTATATGGTTTTTCTCAACTCGATGTAAAACCTAAAATATTAGGTAGGCTACAAATATACCAATTTTAGCCTAACAAGAATCTACATGGAAACCATTTCTAGAGAACGACTTTCTAATATCAAAATATTATATGAATATTATGTAGGCTACAAATATATCAATTTTAGCCTAGCAACCATCTACACGAAAAACATTTCAAGAAAACAATTTTCTTGTATAAAATATTTATATGGTTTTTCTAGACTCGTTAGTGCAAAGCCATGTTACATATGGCTCTGATACCACTGAAGGCATTTCTTTGGCATAATCGAGTAGCAACGGAAGCAAGATACAATACAATTCAAGAACAAACACACATGCCATAGACCAAAATCTAAACATGAATTTGCAACTAAAATATATTAAACAAGAAAGAAGAAAGATCATACCATAATACAAGACCACCAAAACTTTCTTCTTTGTCAAAGTGTGTAGAATTCAAAGAAGAATTCCTCTAGAGTAGTCCACCCCAAGCACACTTGATTCCCCAATGCTAGTAGGTTGATGTAGCCACCAAAACAACAAGATACAAGAACATATAACACCTTTGTGCATCAATCTTAGACCACAAAGTGTATCACAACTTCTCTTTGTGCATCAAACTTGATCACCAAAGAAGAACTATCATTAGAGAGAACAAGAACATCCACAAGGTTCTAGAACCACCCCAAGTTCAGTTCCAGAGACATATGAATCGTATCTTAGCATTCACTCACATTAATCCCATTAAAAAGAGTGTTTAAAGCTGTTTATTCTGCTATTACAGGGAATGTACACGGCCCGTGTTGGTCAACACGGCCATGTAGGCCCAAGGTCCACGGCCTCAATTGGGCCAAGATAGCCCGTGTCTAACAGGCCCAACAGGGCCCGTGTTCACCTACACGGTCGTGTAGGCCCAAAGCACACGGTCTCTACTTGGGCCAAAACGCCCCGTGCTAGTTGGGCTGAACATGGCACGTGTTCAAGAACATGGCCCGTGTTCCACCCTGCCAAAACCCATTTTGGCCACTTCCTCTCTTTTGCTTGATCGTGTTTTCGGAATCAATACTTGGTGTGTGACCCAATATGCCTATACTTCATCAGCAGTGTTATTAACTCGTTCGTGTCAGCGGGCATATTCCAACAGTTAGAATATGATATTCTATCCAAATAGTCATCATAAACACATTAAATCCACATAAGAACACCATTCATGCAAAACCCACTTTCAAAGTGAGTTTTCCATGTTTCTTCAAGGTGTTCATGCATGGAGTTGTGTTTCTAACACCACAACACACGAAACTACTCTTTTAAACATACATGAATTATGTTGCTAACCTTTAAGAACAACAACCGACTACTTCTTGTTCTTCTTTAGAAATCCAAGAGCACGAGAGAGACGAGAGAAATGTGTGGGACGTTTGTGTGTTTGCTTTTAGTTAACTTAAGTCAACTAAATCAACCCTTCATATATATACCTTATCAATTACACACACAAAATACTTCCTATTACCATAACTAGGTACACTCACGTACTAATTACAACTAGGCCCAAGTTGAGGATGTTACAATATGAGATGTGGTATGGAAAGGTTTCAAACTTATCTTACTCGAAAGTCTAGGGTTGTGAAGCTCATATACGACAAGAAGCTTCAAGTAAACTCGATCCTAGATCTATCAACTGTAATCTTGTGGGATATCCTAAAGATTCATTAGGATATTATTTCTACAACCCGGCTGAGAACAAAGTTTTTGTTTCTAGGCATGCCACTTTCTTAGAAAAGGAGCTTCTTTTGAAAGAGGCAAGTGGGAGCAATGTAGACCTTGAAAAAAATTCAAGAACCACAAAATACAAGTTAGGTTGGCACTAGCACTCAACAAACGGATGTTGAACTTGAACAATTCGTTGTTCAAGAACCTACTGAAACACAAAGTGTCCATAGATCTGGTAGACCTCGTCAAGAACCCGAGAGGTATGGATTTCTCGTGTCCAATGATGAGATTTTCTTAGTAGACTCTTCTGAGCCTACTAACTACCAAGATGCTATATCAGATCCGGAATCCGATAGATGGCTTGATGCCATGAACACTGAGATGCAGTCCATGTATGAAAATCAAGTATGGGACTTGGTTGATCTTCCTCCCAATAGTAAGACTATAGGGAGCAAGTGGGTCTTCAAGAAGAAGACCGACATGGATGGAAATGTACACAAATTTAAGGCAAGGCTAGTGCCGAAAGGTTTCACTCAAACTCATGGTATTGACTATGATGAAACTTTCTCTCTGGGAGCCATGATTAAATCTATTAGAATACTTATTGCCATAGCCGCATATTATGACTATGAGATATGGCAAATGGATGTCAAAACGGCTTTTCTAAATGGACACTTAAGTGAGATATGGCAAATGGATGTCAAAACGGCTTTTCTAAATGGACACTTAAGTGAGATATGGCAAATGGATGTCAAAACGGCTTTTGTAGATCCTAAGTATCCTAACAAGGTGCGCAAGCTTAAAAGATCCATTTATGGACTAAAGCAAGCATCTCGAAGTTGGAATCTTCGATTTGATGAGAAAATCAAAGAGTTTGGTTTTATCAAATCAGAAGATGAACCGTGTGTTTACAAGAAAACTAGTGGGAGCGTAGTAGCATTCCTTGTCTTGTATGTTGATGACATACTACTCATTGGAAACGACATCCCGACCTTGCAAGACATTAAGTCTTAGCTTGGGAAGTGTTTCTCAATGAAAGACTTGGGAGAAGCCGCCTATATTCCTGGAATTTAGATCTATAGGGATAGAACTAGGTGTCTTATTGGCCTAAGTCAAAGTGCATATATTGACAAGATCTTGAAACGGTTCAAGATGAAGAATTCTAAGAAGGGATTCTTGCCAATGGCACAAGGCATGGTTTTGAGTAAATCTCAAAGCCCTAGCACAAAGGAAGAGCTAAATAGAATGAATGAGATATGCTTCTACGATTGGATCCATCATGTATGCCATGCCATGATATGCACTAGGCCAGATGTCTCGTATGCTTTGAGCATGACGAGCAGATACCAGCAAAACCCAGGAGATAGCCATTGGATGGCAGTCAAGAACATTTTAAAATACTTGAGAAGAACTAGAGACATGTTCTTGATCTATGGGAGTTTGGAAGAAGATCTTTATGTAAAATGTTACACATATGCTAGTTTCTAAACAGATCGACATGATTCTCGATCACAATCGGGCTATATCTTCGTTATGAATAGAGGCGCGGTTGCTTGGAAAAGTTCTAAGCAAAGTGTAGTTGCACAATCCACTACAGAATCTAAATACATTGTTGCTTCTGAGGCTGGACAAGAAGCTATATGGATGAATAAGTTCATTGCTGACCTTGGGGTAGTAACAAGCATTCAAGACCCCATAGAGATATTTTGTGATAATGAAGGTGCTATTGCCCAAGCAAAAGAACCTAGATCATATCACAACACCAAACACATCCTCAAGCACTTCCACTATATACGGGATATAGTGGATAGAAGAGATGTGTGTATTCACAAAGTTCATACAGATCAGAATCTCGCAGATCCTTTTACGAAACCTCTTGCCTCAACTAAGCATGAGTCTCATACTAGGGCAATAGGTTTTCGCTTTGCAATGGATTGGATTTGAATTGTAATTTAGTATTTGGATATTTTGGAACATTATGACAATATCTATTTTATCTTAATGATATATTGGATATGATCACTTCATTAATATTTATTGTGTTCTTTATTAGCATGTTTGAATCCATGAATAATTCTTTATTCTAAAACGTCTATAGTCGATTATAACTATGGGAATAGTTATGAATTAAGACTAATGTGAATCGGTTGGTTGACTTTCATTCGTGATGAAAGTAGGCAAAAGAGTTTGTAGCGAAATTCACTAATATTAGTTAGGAAACGAACATTGGACATGACCCGCTCTAAAGATCGCTTCATGGATCCGTGTCATAAGAGAATCTTGAGAAAAGGGTGGTATCTTTGTATCCTTAGACCTGAGACACATATTGGGACTCGAGTATGATGAGTATCATGCTTTAATATGGTTAAACGTTATCTTTAACCGGGTAGTTATAAAGGCCATTTTTAGCTATGATATGAGTCTTATAAGAGACGTATGTGGTCAAGATGGAATTTGTTTCTCTCATTTAATTGTAAGTATAATATCTCTGGGCCCTAAAACAAGTTGAACACAATATGAGAATTGTTGACGATCCATGTCTCATGTTCAACGAGATGTTAAAACAAAGGGATAATTGATGACTAACCTATAACAACGATTTGTAGCTAGTGAGTTAATTTCGTTGGTGAAAGTGTTGATCAACACACTTTATTTATTATTAGGGGCAATGTGATGTTGCTATACGTTCTTACCATTGTCTATATTGGCTTAAGTTGTAACTTGTGCAAGTGGGAGATTGTTGGTTCTATGTGCATAAGACACAAATTAATACGATATTACTAATAATAAATAAACCCATAGATCTAACACCGTAATCTCAAGCCAATTTTTTTTAAATCGCTGCGGAAGCGTTTTCTAATTTCATTCAAATAAACACCCACAAAGTACAAAGTACCATTTACAAAATACTACATCAAGTTGTGTTAAAAAATATTTATAAAACACGGCTCGTCTCTTCACAAAACATAATATCAGAGCATCGGTCAAATTCCCCTTTCCCACAAACAAAGCTAAATAGCCAAACCTGCAAAAAGCAATCAACCGAGGGGAATTAGCACAAAGCTAAGTGAATGGAAGCTACAAACAAGCAACCACCAATAACAAGCACAAGCAATCCTCAACTGAACAAGCGAACAAATCTCAAACAGATCAAACAATCCCCACAAACCAATCCAACATCTAGAGGAACGGCGGTTCTGCAGAACCTACAACCGATGCGGGCCAAAGCAAAGGTTTACCGGCAGCTATTTGCTACTTGGTACAGTTAAACCCCTTCTGTTGCAACAAATGCATAGAAGATCAAGAACTGTGCAACCAATAGCAGATAGCCCAGCCCAGTAACACACGATAACTGACCTCCAACCATGTACGCATACCATTAACCATACGTACAGGTCTCACGACATGCACATACCATTAACCATGTACACGGGTTACGCAACAAACCAAGAGATCTCAAACAACAAGCAACAATCAACTACCAACAAAATCAATCAACACAGTCTAATAACACATATCAGACTAGACTATCTATCATGGCAAATAAGACTAAACAGTCTATCATGGCAAATCAGGCTAAACAGTCTATCATGACAAATCAGACTAAATAGTCTATCATGGCAAATCAGACTAAACAGTCTATCATGGCAAATCAAAGCATAAGAATATCTCAAATCACATAACCATAAATGTTACCACCAACACCACTCGTGAGTACACTTCCACTCACCTCAATCCTCAATCCTCAATCCCGTTTGCTCAGTTGTCTAATATCACTGAGTCTTCGTACTTCCTGAGAACACAACATATTGAAATCAGTCTCCGATTCATAAATATATGTTCACATATATTTATATACAACAAAACCATAGCCAACATGTTAAACTTCACTTTTAAAAAGAAACATAAAAAGTCGGGCCTGTTCAGGTCGCACGGGACCTAATCCGGACCCTTTTTATCTTGCCCGGGGCCTAAGGTCGGATGACCCGGGGCCTAAATTCGGATGACCACCCCGGGGCCTAAAAGTCGGGCGACTTTCAAAAGTCGGATGACCACCCGGGGCCAAAAGTCGGGCAACTTTCACAGGCCTGGGGCCAAAGGTCAGGCGACTTTCACCAAGCCGGGGGCCAAAAGTCGGACCCCTTTCAGCACCCCACAAAATTCATCTTCTTCTTCCCTATTCTTCTACTAGCTTCAAACCAACTACTCAAAACACAACCATAAATCTGGAAGTCTTCAAATCATCAAGAAAACTCTTCCAAATTACAAACAAACCTCATAGAACACTTAAACAAACATCATGAACACTTTAAAACTCATCAAAACACCAAATCATACAAAACCCATTTTATCAATTTTTCTTAATACCCATAAATGGTGGTTCAAGCTTATATCATGCAACTCCACATAAATTTAACATGAATTATATTCAAAAACAACAAGAATTACATACCAAGTTTATCTTGATTTCTCAATCACCAAATCACTACTTTGATATTTCAAGTTTGTTCTTCTTTTTCTTCTTTTCAGAGAAAACACATATACACACTTCACTTTCTTTTCTTGAAAATAATGACCAAATAATTTCCCATATAGTTATATATACGTACACGTACACAAAACCCTCAAAATTCAAATCATGAGGTGGTATCAAGCCTTATCTATATTTTCATGCATGTGTACATACGTCTCTAACATACATACATACATACATACATGCCTACATAACTTTCTTTTATTTCCAATTTCTAGTAACAAATATATATTTACATATATATTTTCAATTATTTAGTTAATTTAATTAACTCCAAATAACCACTTAGCGAATTAAATGCAAATAATACGAAATCACATACCGCTAACCCGCGAATCCACTAGCCCGGGAATCTCATAGAACACACATCAAACAGAAGTATATACTCTTCATATTCATTTCTGGTAGTCAAATCAATGGTAGCTCATATACATTTCCATCTTACTATAATACCATAATCCATTTTCTACACATCTTTATCATCTTACAATCACCAGAGTTCAACAACTCCTCTTTCCAATCTTTTCTTCAAATCAACATATAGCTCACAAATTCAGTAAATCTGTCTTTCCATCATTTTCTTTTATACTTGCACATATAGAGAATATCAGAACGTATCTCAAATACTTGCTTCATTAACCTGTTTATCTCAATTAAAGAATTCCATATATCTTTCCTTCACCGTCTGTCATATAAAATATACCCATAATACTTCTCCCTTGCTTCCAATTAACATGTCAGAGCATTCCATGATGTTAACATAACTATTCACTTGATAGAATTCGCATCACTCCACTCCAATCAGTTTGTTATAAATTCCACGAATCCCCAAAATTCAATACACCTAAACACAATCCATCCTCAAATATTCGTATAACTCCTTCTACTCAACTATCCAATAAGAACTTGGTTAATGTTCATCTCTCGTTCAATTTCTTGTTGTAAGCTCATCTGGAAGCTTATTCAATTCTTTCAATTCTCATCAGAAATCTCTAAGTATAAAATATCATATCTTCGAATTGTCTCATCAATATACAATTCCATCCAAAAGATGCCATCCCACTGGTGGCAAAATACTGACGTTTCTTACTAATCAGTCAATAATCACTCGTAATATATCCAGATTCCTTCTCATATAGTAAAATTAAATATAGATTCTATTGTGACTTGTCATTATCACCATTCTAGCATATATATTCGTCTCAACGATTCATAAATCCTTGATATCTTGCTTTGACTCATACATAATTATGTCATATTTCCACAAAATATATCATGTTCACTTCTTTTAGTAAGTTATCATGTAACATCCTCAACTTGGGCCTAGTTGTAATTAGTACGTGAGTATACGTAATTGATGTAATAGGAATAAATTATTGTATGTACATGATTAAGTTAAGTTAATGAATGCAAGTTATGTGTGTGTGTTTGTATGTATGTACGTATGCATGTATGAATATACGTATGTATTAAGTATGTGTGTATGTACTTAATTAAAGAAAAGGAAAACCTCTAGTGAAGGAAGGTGGAAACTGCCACTGTTGTATGTAAACATACATATGTGTGTGGTAAGTTGACTAAAGTCAAACTAGCAAAACAAACATACACATTTTCTCTCGTTGCTCTCTCGGATTTTCAAAGAAGAACAAGAACCTCTCGATTGTAATCTGCAAAAGGTTAGCAACCTATAATCAAGGATGTTAGAAGATTTTATGTATATTAGAATCATGAAATCATGCAAGAACACCATGAAGAACATGCAAAAGCTTACTTTAAAGTGGGTTTTGGTATAGTTAGTGTTCTTATATGATTTAATGTATTTATGATGGTTAGATGAATAGAGAGTGGTGTTCTAATATGTTCTGGGCTTAAGCAAGCCAAAATGAAGTTGTTTAGATGATTAAATGAATGCATCGGAATTCGAAACTATGAAGTTGTCGGATTCCGAAACTATGAAGTTATCGGAATCGGCATGTGGTGAAAACAGAAGGATTTGTCGGAATCCGATGGTAGTGTCGGATTCCGCAAGTCTGTCGGATTTCATGATTGGGATTTCCCAAAGTTTCGGATTCCCAAGTGTCGGGTTTCCTCATATGTGTTGGAATCCACAAGTGTCGGATTTCATATGCATAGTGAGATTCCTAAGTGTTGGAATCCGATAAAGTGAGTATCGGATTTTGCAGTTTGAATGTGTCGGATTTCATGGTTTGAATCCGACAGAACCATCGGATTTCCCAAATCCGATAGTTCTGGCAGATTTGTGTTATGTCGAATGTTAAATGGTTGTTTGGTAAGTATTGCATGCACATGTGAATGACTAATGTAAGTATGATATGCTAGGTGAACTTGTCGTAGTTAAGGACTCGAGACCAAATACCTGTGCATAGTGAACAACTCAGGCGAGTGCCTGCGATCATGAGACTCAGTAGAGTAAGGCTTGCCTGCTAAATGACTATGTGAATATGTTATCTATGACTAACTAACTTTTGTAGGTACGCTTGAGGAGGTAAGTGTATGACTTGCGTGATGTAGAGTTTATGTTAGGTGCATGCCAGTGTGTCCATATTGGAACCACTTAGTTAATACATGATGCTATGCATGAATAATGACTGTAAGATGTTATATGTAAGATGATGGATCTCTGTGGGATCAAATGTATGTATATGTGTATGCGAATTGTCTGCAGACTATCTGACGCATGGTTAAGGTCAGTCGGTTGTAACTGGATCCTTCGGGATTTCACGTTGATTCAGGAGGCATCCTGGATCACAGGTTCTGCAGAACCGTCGTGCCTTAACGTGAGTGGTGATTAGCCGGTTGTAGTTGGATTACCTGTGGAGCCTCTGGCTCTGTGAACGCTGCTTGGTGGACTGCTTTATGCTCCCCCACCAGCGCGGATTGGTCGTGTCTGATTCCCCGGTTTGAGTTGTTGAGCGGGATTGATTACCCTACAAGACACGATTCTGGCTGATCTTGTCAGCACACCGCTATGTGTTAAGCTACCAATGACTGTTTATGATATTATGCATGACTTATTGTATTGATACTTATGATTGTATGTACTCACTAGCTAGTGTAGCTAATGGTGCTATGTTCCCTTTTCAGGTAAAAACTAGATGTCCTGCGAGGCGGGTAGCTTTTGGGATTTATATTGCCCCTTGTGGGTGGAACAGTTGTAATTATATGTTGTAATGTAATATGATACTATGGTTCGTTCCTGTACGTGGTAACACCAGTGTTGTTCTGAAAGGTTGTTAATGTAAATAACAGCTTGTTATTTTTAAAAGAAAATTTTCCGCTGCTAAAAATCTGATTTGTCATTAAAGTAACTAAATTCAGAAGCGGTGTTACATATCAGTTAAATACTTTGTATGGCATTATACTATTTAGCCCTTCCAAGTGCACTGGCAATTTAGTTTCGTAAGTCTTGTCAAAATAAATCTCCAATTTCAAGCAAAGGCACGTACACACAAGGGTCTATAAGTCTTCAATCCACATGTTTAGACAATTAATTCCTCTGTGCTCTTCCTCATATTTGATCATTTCAATAGTTAATTCATCAACTTCCAGTAAAGGCAATTTCAATTCTATTCAACAAGTCAAGTATGCTTCAACTCGCATAATTCTAGGGTTATCATCATAAACTCCCTCGTATTTCCACATGTCTAACATCAATTATCCCTTCGAGGTAATATTTAAATCTCTCATTCACATTCTTCTATTCATTCTAACCATTGTCTCTGCCACATGCCCAGTTCATTCATATATATAGATATCCGTTACTTCTTCTTAACAATTAAGTCACACATATACTTTTCTTTACAATCAAAATTTTCCATATAATCAATAAAAATGCATCCGCTGCAGTCTTCAAATCATAAATTGAATCATTCCTCTCAAGAATCTTTAACTATCGCAAGACGTAGACCACTCTTCCAATTTCATAGCATAACGTCATATATTAATCCAATAAATACAATATCTCAACATACCATAATCTCTTCAGGTTCATCAATCATCATCATAGATTATCTTTACCCAGTAGGTTTAATAACAATAACTCGTAATCTCAGTTATATCTTTATTCAAACATCTCTTGGTTGCCACCAATTCCTTCCAATCATCGGTAATTTATCCACTTCCCTTCTTCTTTGCACAAGCATAACATATAAATACACATATACAAACACAGTTTGCAAAACAATCTTATAACACATTGCATGGCATGCAATTCAACTAATTTGAAAACATTCTTCTTTAGCATCTCAAAACCAATTCATATTATTTCAAACATCACATATGTACCATCCTATCATTTTCTGACATAAATATCAAATAATTTCATGATTCAAATAACATATATCATCTATCTCTACTTCTCAAGAATCATTCTCTTTCAGAAGTAAGCACATACACTTAACACAAATAGACATCAAACATCAATAATTAACTCCGAAGTTAATAAACACACGTATAAACATAAAGTTTATCAAAACGTACCCGTTACATCATCTTTGATATTAGCATCGTCGTCGGTCATCATATCGAAAGTTCTACCCTCTCGCACACAAGTGTTCTTTATTTTTCGTCCATCTGCTGACGAGGATCCCCCACCTGCATCCACTCCTGACCCCGACCCCATTTTCCTTTCCTCAGTACATTCACACGTACGATGACCCTCTTTTTGACATTTCCAACACACTCTCCGAGGGAAACCACATTCCTTAATCTCATGTCCGAATAATCCACATCGAACGCAACGCAAAGTCTAGGGTGTGCAAGGCCCCGTATGAACAAATCTACACCGGCGGCACCATTGCAAACTTTGTTTAGACCCACCGGTCATACGTCTTTTATTTTGATTCTTCTGTTTCTGGCCACTCTGCCCACTCTGTCTTTGCTGATCATTAAGATGTTCAAATTTAAACTTCAGCTGTGAAATATGTTCCCGACTCATTTTATCTCTTGCCTTTCCATCACCCTCAGCCGACTTGGCTAAAGTAAATGCTTGTGATAATGTATTCGCCCATCTAGTAGTACTTCGATATTCTGAAAGCAAAGCTCCCACAAAATGTTGTATTTTTGATGCCTCATCAGGCACCCATTGGTTCATAAATCGCAATCTCTCATTAAATTGTTTAATCAAATCGTCTACCGACATATTTTCTGTCATCTTCAAATCCATAAACTCTTTCTTTATTTTCACATTCTCGAATGAGCTGCAATATTGCTCGCACAACTTTTCTTGAAATTGATTACAGGTGATACTCTCTTGTTGTTCCTCGGTAAAATTTCCGGTTATTGAATCCCACCATACCATCGCTGTAACATCCTCAAAACGGGCCTAAACGTGTAAGAAACGTGGTACGTCAATTATTTAATTTAGTTAAATAATATATATATATATATATATATATATATTCTAGAGAATGATATAAAATATGAAAATTAATAAATAAATGGGTTATTAAAAATATTAATAACAATAAATAAAGATTATAAAATATCGAACGGTTTCAAACGAGGATTCCAAAAATATCCTTGTTAGTTGAAACGGTTAAACGAGAGACGACTTGTAAGTTGAAAAGGGGAACAAAATACCCACTTGTGGATAATATTTACTCACAAGTCGGTTTTAGCTTTTCTCTTACGCAGACAACTACACACACACATGTATCAACACACACACCCTCACTTTGATTCTCTACCTTTGCAAATTCAAGAAGAAGAAGTCAAGAGAGATTAAACAAGCTAAGTTCTAGCAGAAAATTGAAGTCTTAATCTGTCCGAAAACATCATCTTCTTCATCTCTAACCTTGTAAGCTCCATATCCATGGTCTTTCCTTCATTCTTGAATTTTTGGGTTTTGGAATAAAACTCATAAACTATTGTTCCAGCAGCCAAATAAGGATCATAATAGTCCTACAAGTTGATTCTAAACATCCTTTGATCATTGTAAGTTCCAATTCATCCTTGTTCATGCTAGTGTTCTTCATGTTCTTGAAATTTTAGGTTTTGATGGGTTATTGTGATTTTGCAATCAAGAACTGAAATTGATGATTGAAATAGGTTCTAATATAATTTATAAGTGCATAGGAATCAATTCCATGAATTAAAGTAGTGTTCTTGATGAGTTTTGAATTTTGGCTAAAATGGGTCAAAATTGATCAAATACGGGTCAAACTGATTTTGACCTTGAAGAACTGAAATTTAGTGTTGTAATTGATCCTATAACTTGTTAGGATTGATTAGAACTTAATAGGTGCATTAGAAGTGGTGTTTTTGCACAAATCCAATATTTAGCCTAAATGGGTCAAAATGGCCAAAATGGCCTAAATCTGTTTTTACACATCAATAACTGATTTTTAAGGTTCTAATAGGTTCATATGACTTGTATGAATTTATTAGAACATTGGTTTTGAATTGAAATTGTAGTTTTGCTTGAATTGGCTAAAATAGTGAAAAATAGGCCATAAATAGGCAAGAAATTGGAAAATGATACCAAACAATGAGTTTAAAGGTTTTGGTCAATTGCAACACCTTCAATACATCATATTAGGTGTATATGGTGTGTTGCAAGTGTTGGAATTGGTCTACACCAAGTTTTGGCCATTATGCGCACGTCTTTGTCCATTTAATTGTGATTTTCGTATGAATTAATTGGATAGGATTTTTGATGTTAAAAGCTTCCACAAGTGTCAAATGGTCTAATGAAACACTAGAATTTTACTAAAATTGATTTGGAGTTGAAATGAGCAAAAATGGCATTGCTGTGCACAAAACAGCAAGCTGTTTGTGCACTGCAGGCTGGTCGCGGCGCGACCCGAGGGGGTGTGGCGGCGCGATGCCCCTACACACAGTCTATAGTGCTATTTGTGCTATGTATTCACGTGTTGTTGCTTGGACTGCTATAGTTAGTTAATAAATTGTTAAATAACACCATCAGGGTATTGTTTGAAGTATCCTAGATGTTCCTTGCGTGTTCAAGTGATTAATGCATAAGCATTGGTATTATAGGTCGAGTTGACAATCCGTGTGTGCCAAAGCAAGGTCTTTGCTTATTCTAGCCTATCAGGTGAGTGTTGAATGACATAACAATTAATATACCTATAACATATATTAACAATGATTACAGAATTGTTTACCATGATTTGTAGACGCACTTGTTTAAGTGTAGATTGCTTGATGATGCTAGAATTTACCATGTTGACACAATGTAGTATGCTCTTGATTAGGTGTATGCTATGATGACAATTGAATATGTGCACGCATTGATTGATGATTCGATTGAATCAGATTATTTGTTTGTGATTGGTATGGATCTATTGGGCAAGGTTTGCCCCGGACCAAGCTGTCCTACCTATTAGGCAAGGTTTGCCCCGGACAAGGTTTGTCCTCTATGGGTTTAGCTCAGGGCTTTACTCAGAAGAATCGGTTGATTCTGAAACGCAACGGTGGACGCAGTATAGCTCCCCCACCGGCGCGGTTGATGTGTCTGGTACGCCAGTTTGGTGCATGGAGTCAGGTTAGCTCCCCTGCAAGATATGCTACCTCCTGACTACGCCAGCTCATCGCGAGATGCTAGGATAGAACTATCTGAGCATGATTGATGATATGTGATGTATTTATATTGATTGCATGCTATGTGGTACTCACTAGCTATTATAGCTAACAGATGCTACACTCCACATGTGCAGGTAATCCTCAGTGAGCTCGGGAGCCTGTGGGTAGTTTATATGCTTTGGGAGGAACACTTTTATTATGTTTTAAACTCTATTGAATTATGTATGTGTTTGTTAAAGATAATGGTCAGCCGGTTATGTATCCGTAACACCAACTGTTGTTTGTGGCATCATTTTGACTGTTTATATAGTTTGCCACGTGTTTTTACTTCCGCTGCATTTTTAAATTATAAGACAGGTTTGATTGTTCTATTTACAGTGAAACCCACGCAGTTTGAAAACGTAAATTGTATTTTAAAAAGAAAAAAAATTGGTTCTCAAAAGCACGGTGTTACAATCGCATCTCCTTTAAGGATACGAGTCGCAAATTTAACTCTGGATTCATCCTCGCAATTGCACGCATCAAGAGCTTTTAGCATTTCTCGCAACCAATTCAAAGTTACATTCGGATCAGTACTCCCATGATATTTAGATGGTTTACAATCCAAAAATTGTTTGTACGTACAAGGCTGTTTAAATCCCGGATATCCAAAAGGATAATCTCCATGTAAGGTGAGATGATTGAAAAACAATGGTTGAGTCACTTGCATTACCGGAGGAAGCGGAACAGTAACCGGCAAGGTAGTAGATTGGGTAGTAACAATTGTTGGTATCTGTGATGACATATTCTGATTAATCCTCTCTTTTCCGATACCACGGACTATATTTCTTAGTTCCTGAAGCTCATTCTCTAACTTGTAAATATATTCCTCTCGATCATTTTCCTGTTCATAATCCGAAGTACCCTCACGATTCGTCGTATCCATAGTATCAATCACTGAAGTCTCAACCACCGTTTGGGTCACAGGAGGATCAGCAGGGGTATCTCTGTCAGCCCTATCTATACAATCACATGACCTCACAATCTCATTAGATAAACCGTTAGTACACAACATACTAACTAACACACAGCTTCACCAATTCACTCTAATTCCCCCAAGGAAAGTTTGACCCAATACGAGCCAAGATTTGGGAATGCAACGCTCTACCCATGTCTGCATCGCCATACCAAGGCTCTGATACCAAACTTGTAGCACCGTAATCTCAAGCCAATTTTTTTTAAATCGCTGCGGAAGCATTTTCTAATTTCATTTAAACAAACACCTACAAAGTTTAGTGAACCATTTACAAAATACTACATCAATTTGTGTTATAAAATATTTATAAAACACGGCTCGTCTCTTCTCAAAACATAATATCAGAGTGTTGGTCAAATTCCCCTTTCCCACAAACAAAGCTAAACAGCCAAAGCTGCAAAAAGCAATCAACCGAGGACAATTAGCACAAAGCTAAGTGAATGGAAGCTACAAACAAGCAACCACCAACAACAAGCACAAGCAAATCTCAACTGAACAAGCAAACAGATCTCAACCAGATCAAACAATCCCCACAAACCAATCCAACCTCTAGAGGAACGGCGGTTCTGCAGAACCTGCAACCGATGCGAAGCAAAGCAAAGGTTTACCGATAACTGTTTGCTACTTGGTACAGTTAAACCCCTTCTATTGCAACAAATGCATAGAAGATCAAGAACTGTGCAACCAATAGCAGATAACCTAGCCCAGTAACACACGATAACCATGTACACATACCATTAACAATACGTACAGGTCTCACCACGTGCACATACCATTAACCATGTACACGGGTTACACAACAAACCAAGAGATCTCAAACAACAAGCAACAATCAACTACCAACAAAATCAGTCAACACAGTCTAATAACACATATCAGACTACACAGTCTATCATGGCAAATCAGACTAAACAGTCTATCATGGCAAATCAGACTAAACAGACTATCATGGAAAATCAGACTAAACAGTCTATCATGGCAGATCAAAGCATAAGAATATCTCAAATCACAAAACCATAAACGTTTCCACCAACACCACTCGTGAGTACACTTCCACTCACCTCAATCCTCGATCCCGTTTGCTCAGTTGTCTAATATCACTGAGTCTTCGTACTTCCTGAGAACACAACATATTGAAATCAGTCTCCGATTCATAAATATATATATTCACATATATTTATTTACAACAAAACCATAGCCAACATGCTAAACTTCACTTTTATAAAGAAACATAAAAAGCCGGGCCCGTTCAGGTCGCACGGGGCCTAATCCGGACCCTTTTCAGCTTGCTTGGGGCCTAAGGTTGGATGACCCGGGGCCTAAAGTCGGATGACCACCGGGGGCCAAAAGTCGGATGACCCGGGGCCTAAAAGTCCGGCGACTTTTAAAAGTCGGATGACCACCCGGGGTCAAAATTCTGGCAACTTTCAAAGTCGGATGACCACCGGGGGCCAAAAGTCAGGCGACTTTCAAAAGTCGGATGATCACCCGGGGCCAAAAGTCGGGCGACTTTCACCGGCCCGGGGCCAAAGATCGGGCGACTTTCACCAAGCCCGGGGCCAAAAGTCGGACCCCTTTCAACACCCCACAAAATTCATCTTCTTCTTCCCAGTAACAAATATATATTTACATATATATTTTCAATTATTTAGTTAATTTAATTAACTCCAAATAACCACTTAGCCAATTAAATGCAAATAATACGAAATCACATAGCGCTAACCCGCTAATACACTAGCCCGGGTTTGTGGGTGTTACAATAGGGTTACACATTTACAATCAATGGACACAAATTACATATTTGAATATGATTTAAATATGTTTCCAACTCATTATATATATAAGTATATATGCATTGTTGTATATTATTATTTATGTGAAATAATAATCACTCTTATATATTGATATTAGATAATGCATATCAAATGCATAAATATAAACATATGATTATATATATATATGTATATATATATATGCTTAAGTATATATTTGTCACAAGTAAATTGTTACTAGTAACAATTATATTTTTATGTATATCTTTGTTACAATTAAAGAGTTTCTAGTAACAATCAAGTATGTATATAAAATACATGTAGATGTGTTTTATACATAACGATGGATTTCGTAACGAAACTTCCGCGTACTCAGAAGAATCATGACATGATATGGGTGATTGTGGATCATCTAACGAAAAGTACTCACTTTCTACCTACATGTGAGACAACATCGTTGAGAAAATTGGCACAACTGTATATTGATGAGATTGTTTCAAGACATTGTATACCGTTATCTATTATATCTGCCCGAGATTCCAGATTCCTTTCTAACTTCTGGAAAATAATATAGAGAGAATTGGAGACGAGAATTAACTTGAGTACTGCCTATCATCCCCAGACAGATGGTTAGACTGAACGAACCATACAGACACTTGAAGATATGTTACGTGCTTGTACAATTGAGTATGGTGGCTCTTGGGATGGCTCCATATGAAATGTTGTACGGTTGTCACTGCCATACCCCAACTTGTTGGTTAGATGCTGGTGAGAAACAGTTTGCAGGTCCAGAGATTGTTCAGTTAACTACAGATAAGGTTGCTATTGCCAAAGAAAAGTTGAAAGCTGCTAGAGATAGACAGAAGATGTATGCAGATTCGCGTCGTTGATATGTACTGAATTATACATATTTATTATAATGGATTTCCCGTATTTTGGCATAATTATTAGCAGATTTACACCGTTTAACGCATAATATCATATAAATCTGTTTTGTAGGCTCAGAATGATGGCTTGATGATAAAAGAAGCTAAAATAGAAGAAAACTGTGGAAGATATCAAGTCTTGTGGGAAACTGTGCAGGGCACACCCTAAGGCATGCCCATCCCCCCAAAAGCACCCCAAGGCACGGCCGTGCCCTAGGCCGTGCCTTACAAAACTTAGGCCTAGAGGTTGGGCCATCAACCCCTAAGCATGGGGGTACCTCACTTAAGAGGCACGACCATGCTTTCATAAGGCACAGTCGTGCCTTATCCCTTGAAGCAGATATAAACCCTGGCTCGACGGCAGAACAGGGGATCTAGGTTTTTATTCGTTTTCAATTGCTTTTCTCTCGTTTTGGAGCATTCATGGAGCCAGATTTCACCAAAGAATGATGGTTCTTTGATTCCTTGATGCAATGGAAGGTGATTCAAGCTTAGAAGGGAGTGTGTAGCTCATTGTACATCTCATTTTGTCTCTATTTCAGGTTTGGTATAATCTCTCCTTTTTGATTATGTTGAATCCGATTGTTTGTATGATTTGGGTTTGTTTTTAGGAACTATGAGTTGTATACTTTGATTCACTTGGATTAGACATGTTCTAGTTATTTTTATTATGTATTTATGATGGTTTGACTTTTTTTTGACTTGGATGATATTGTGTTTTGATTCAATGACAACTATATTTGGTGGTATTGATTTAATTTCCAGCCCATGTGAGTGTTTTATGCATTTATGTTAGGTTTACTTTATGTGTGAAATGCTTATCTTCAAGTGTATGTATATTTAAATAAGTTTAAGTTATGTTAAGATTGACACTAGGTTGGTGGATCTTGGTGTTGTTAGACTTGGTATGTGCATTTTTGGCATTACATGAGGTCCGTGGATGATGGTTTGGGATTTCGGATATTAAGCCAAGTATGTGTCCTTATACTATGAGAAGTTATGCTCATTTGTGTTTGGGGTGTTGTTTGAATCATCAAGAAGTTATGCTTATGATTTGGCTAATCACGGGTTGAGTCATGATATCTTATCTCCATATATGATCGGGTATTTAATATTATTTTCCAGTTTAAAAGCCTGCATCAAGAAGTTATGCTTATGTGTTTGGTGTAATTCATTGTGTCTATAGATGAATTACTAATTGGAACATGTGTACTTCATATCCTCTGTGCTTAATAAGTCAATATAGTTGTATCACATGATTATGTATTTTAATACACTTGACTTGAGTGTATCTAATCCGAATGAGTACCTTCCGGTATTGAATTCCCTACTATTGCATTGTTCCTGTGTTGTCTTTGTTTCCTTGCTTTTAGTTGTTTAGTTGTAGTCTTTCGTTTGTTTCGCTTCTTGCCTTGTTGTCGACTAGATAATAGTGAAGGTTGATTATTAGGAGCCTCCGTTCCCTGAGTTCGATACTCGGTCTTACCAAAAGAGCTATACTATATACGGATAGGTGATACTTGTAGCAAATCTATGCACGCCAACACCCGTACGCAGCAGAAGCAACGACATCAAAAACCGGGGTTTTCGGGTATCAAAACCGACATGCATATATTCCCCAAGTGGGGATCGTGACTACAAATGAATATAGCAACTAAAACAAACGAGAGGGAGGAGAAACTATACCATCATGGGGCTAGAGCTATCCACTGAGCTAGGAAGATCTTCGTGAACCCGAAACCGAGCTCCTCTATTGGTAGTCCACACCAAGTAGCCGAGATTCCATCTTGCTAACGACCCGAGACATGAACCACACGTTGTCTTCGTGAATCTGGAGCAGTCACTACCAATAGAACTACTTGCCTTTACGAGATTACACACACCACCAACCCACTAGATGCTAAAGAACCATGTATATGTGTTATGTGTGTGTTGAAGCAAGAGTTATGCCAAAAGAGAGTGCCTAGCCTTTTATAAACTCTGGAATTCATATCAAGGCAACCAGAGTCGGCCAAATTGTCACTCATTCATTGGACCATCACAAAGGTCCAATAGAAATAAAGTGTCATTTTGACTTCTATCTTCACGGGCTCTCACGGGCCGTGAAGCACTCGTGAAGGCCTCATAGGCCGGGTACCACCGCACACTCTCATTCGGCCAACGAGTGGTCCAATTAAAAGAATGGCGCCTGCCTTCACGGGCTCTCACGGGTCGTGAAGCACTCGTGAAGGCCCTGCTCCCACGACTACTTGTCCGGGTGGTGAAGGCTCGTGGAGGGTTTCTCTTCACGACCTCTTCATGGCCCGTGAAGGTCGCTAGAAACCCTAATCTCATTTTCTCTCTTGTTTTCGTTGTGCTGCCGGAATCTACCCTTGGCATGTGACCCAATAGGCTCGTACCTCATCAGCAGTGATGCTAGTACACGTGTATCAGTGGGCATATTCCAACAGACTCCCACTTGCACATGATACAGCGTTACCAACACCACATACAAGCAGCGGCTCTAGCAAAGCATACTTGCCCCCAAGTCGGTACGAGTTACGTCATCCTCGACAAATCCTGGAAGCCTAGAAAGGCTAAAATGTCCTATAGATAAGTGATCATAATCATCCCTTTGTTCGCGATATCCGTGTGAACACGAGACATGGAAAAATGTCAATCTCCGGATCTTTCACAATTCAGTTTCTCGATTCTAGATTGGTGGTGACCATAATAAAAAGTTTACAACTGATCTAAAATCATTGTAACTTGAGCACGGCCATGCACTTTTGTTGTCAGCGCCCAATCATCGAGGGGCCAGGGATATCTCTCTAACTAGAGGAACAAATCCTTTTGACTACATAGCCCCGCCACATGCTTCATACTTTATTTGATAACTCCCTTTATAGCGGCCAAATACGAACCACGTTTGAAAGTAATCAAAATAAAGCAGACTCATGCTTTGGATACACATGTATCTCCGGTCTAAGGATGAAATGATATTATCATCCCGAGTCACGTGTGACCATAATCCATGAAGTGAACTCAGGTGTGGGTCTTCCAATCACTTGAAACTCATTTCAAGCACAGGTTAGTTTTGCGTCACTTGCATTCAATCCTTGATTAATGCATGACCAAACCCTAACCTCAGTCTTAACTCAAACTTCCTTCCCTTGAAGAATGACTGACTGTGGAAATCTAGAATGCATAAGCACTCTGGGAAGTGGTTAAACATGCTAAGATGGAACCCAGTAAAGACTAATGAAAGTAACCGCATCTGCGTATATATAGTCCCCACTATATATCGAAAGCAATCAAAAGTAACGATACTGCTTGCAGTTCCCAAAGCAAATATAAAACAATCAACAACTAAAACAATATTTAAAGCCAAATCATATGCATAAGAAATGCTACATGACCTAGTATGTCAAACATCACTAGTCATTATGACTACGGCTTATTCAATGGATTTGCCATGCAACATCCATTTGTATTCTTGTTATCCTTTCAATTATCTTTTGACCAAACTACTTTATTCAAAGTATCCGTCAAAGAGATCATATAACGAAGCACTAAGGTACTCATATCCTCATTGTTACAAAAGTTCACAATAGGATCAGTGATACTTAAGAACTTCTGTAATCAATTATTAACACCATATAGTAGGATCAAAGACTTCGATCAATGATACAATAATTCCCTATTTTAGGTTCATAGAACACTTAACAATCGGACATTATCTTCAATCGATACATACTTCTAGGTATACAATAAAAGCTCCCACTAGCCCTGACATATGTAAAAGTCTTATCTATGCTCCTAGAAAACTCATGACTTTGATTTTCTCATGAAAGCAAACATCTTACTTTTATGATGTTAGTATAAGTCCAAAGGACTTATTCACACTAGTAGACTTAATTTGGATACTACGGATATCTAAGACCCTCGGAGAGTGTGGTAAGCACTTCCTCAATATGAAGTTCCATAAAGGAACGCGGTCTTGTATATCAGTGTACTATCCTTTATTGCCGTAAGAAGGCAACAATAGCAACAAGTATCAAATGATCTTCAACATAGCCACTAGGAAAAGCTTCCACAAAAACCATCACGAAACCTTTACCCCTAGTCGGTATTTGATGTAGTCTACAATACAATCCATGTTAATTCCATTTACACCATCTAGGTTTGCACCTTGGTATGGAATTAAGTAAATTATCTGCATACTTGAAATGGATTTCATCTTATGATTAATTACTTCTTATAACCTTAGTGAACTCAGGGCCCACTATTCTTTCCGATAGATGGTGATTTGAACAAAACTCACCATCAAGTCATTGCCACTTAGATGTGAGGAACCCATATCTCTTTGGCTACATGACTTCTATCAGCCTTGAAATTAATTACTTATGGTCAGGGTAACCGGCATTCTCATGCCGATATTTGATCATATGCTAGTGCCAACATCAAGTCTTTCATTTAAGTTGCACGTTCTTCTACTGGAATGCTTTAGTTATTATCTTCCTTTCGCGCAACAAAACATTGTTCTCGTAAGGTCAAATATCCAAAACCTATAAGAACCTTTTAAATGTATTAGCAGCATTTAAGTTTTTCAATCTCCCACCAGATGTAGATTGAAAATCTCCAAACTTTTATATATATACAAGCAAAGAACTCTTTCAAGATATATCTCATAGTTGCCAAATAGACATTCAAGTTGGATTAAGATTAAGGACTTGGCTCGTCACATTCAATGTGTATACTAACAAGTCGAATACACATATTTGACCAATTATGTTCCAGATCATTTTCAACAATATCCGGTTTCCTTTAACGTGACACCATGTACAAATGTGTCTATGTTAAGGAATGAATTATGAGATAATCCCGCAATTCATAATGTAGTCATTGATATAGATTTAAGGTATCTTAGCATCATAACTAGATCTAAGCATCCTATCTATATGTCCCAATTGATTCTTTTAATTAGTTTCTCTTTGTTATGTGCTTGTACGGATTATCCACCAAAGGTGATCAATATCTTACAAGCTAGCATCCCTCTCACATATACCGTGAATGGATTCATAATCATCTTACCCTTATAGATAAGATTAGCATCAAATGTTTAACCCGAGGTTAAACTAGTCCAAGATCCTAACCACATGAATCTAGGTGATACTTATCTTATTTACATGGTTAAGTAGATTATGACAAAGAGCCGACTAATCCAAACTATTTTGGACTTAGAATCAATCATTCATGATTAATTATTACTTGTAACATGTATGTCTTGACATGGATAATTTTAATTTCTATCAATCAACAAATATTTTTCTAAAACAAGATTCAAATTTCTAGTATGAATTCATCATCATCAAATGTAGAATGATGCGCCTTGAAGGCCAAAATAAAACATAAGCTATGACATGAACAAACTTCGAAATTGAATAAGTAATGCGAAAAAATCTTTTACAACCCAAAATTCAAAAACTCATCCATCGTCTTCATTAACATACAACAAAAACTAAACTTGCCTCGCAGGGCATCAAAAACATAGTAATAATGAAACCGGTCAGAATAGGCGAGATCAAAACTCCCAATTCTCTTGTAGAGGTCAATCTTCCGAGTTACCTCTTTTAGAGACCCGGTTCTTCTTGCTCTTGGTTCTTCTTTTAAATGGTACCTACACTTTGTAACAAAATTAATTTGTGACAAACGTGAGTTAATTAGCTCGGGTGAACAACCCAGCGAAATAGAAGAATTAGCAATGAATCATGAATGTACCTTGAGAGGGGAAATTAAATCTCTCTTTCCTTAGAAGTTTAATATCCTCTCGGCACGATGGGCATGCGTGACGGCCCCAATCTCCAAATCTTCCACAGAAGTAGCAAACCACTTTTTCTCGAATCTCTTCTTGAGGCACACAATCATGGTCCTCAGATTCAATGTGGGGAATAGGCTTGGACACTCCAACCTTTTCCCTTTGTGTCGGTTTCTTCTGCTTTTTCTTTTGTTCCCTAGAACTCGTGGTAGGAATGGAAGAGGTGGATTAATGTTTGGCCATGTCAGACTCCGCAGTCTTCAACATACCATGCAATTCACCTAAGGTTTTCTCCATGTCATGCATGTGATAGTTCATAACAAACTGATCATATGATGCTGGCAGGGACTGGAGTACTATATCCACAGCAAGCTCCCTCCCCATGGGAAATCCTAGTCTCTCCATTTGGTCCACGTACGCCTTCATCTTAAGGACGTGGGCACTCACACTCCTACCTTCCTGCATTCTACAACCGACTAGGTTTTTAACACACTCATAGTGTTCCTCCCTTACTTGTTGTTGGAACATGTCCTTCAACTTGTCCATCATATCGTACACACTCATGTGCTCAAAGTGTTTTTGAAACTCCGAGCTCATAGTTGACAACATGAGGCAGGCAACATTGTGTGTGTCCTTAACACGCTTTTCATACGTGTATCGGATGGACCAAGTCACGTTGCTAGCAGGTGGTTCCGGAAGAGGTTCCTCAAGGATGTGCAACTTTGACTCATAGCGAAGGACAATTCTCAATTGCCTAAGCCAGTCAACGAAGTTCACTCCCGTGAGTTTCTCCCTATGTAGGAACATACGAAGCGAATTGTTTGACATGGTGTTACTATCGTTTGACATCTATAAATAACAAGAATACACGTTTTAGTTAGTTTGATATAATCCTCGTTAAAATAATTACCCATAAAGTTTTAGAAAAACAATTTATCTTAACAAGGGCTAAGAACCATATTTTACCCCACTACATGACGGGCTTACCGCGGATCACTTCATGAAGCTATTTAGGCCGGTAACCATTTTACCGATTGCAATCTCCATTGCAACTCTTAGACATTTGCAGGATCCAACGACGTAAAACGGTCGGTTGGCATGTTTGATCCCTACTTACACCAATCCCAAATTAAAATTCTTGGTTGACTCGTGCTTAGCTCGACAATTACTCATGGATTTTATTTTGCAATTGTAAAACGTCCAACAAGATACATGGTAGCACACTCGACAATCATTGACTCGTGCTAAGCTCGACAACCAATAACTCTAAGTCGCCACTCTCACCTTCCACACAGATCCACATGGAATAACTCGTGCTTAGCTCGACAATTATCCCATGCTTCACTAGAATCGGGTGTGTCATCTTATGGATGGTGCGTGATTTACGTTTTTAGGAAACGGGCTTTTGTTTCTTGATTAAAACCGAGTTTTAATATTTGATTAACAAAGTAAGTGACAAAAACAATTTTCACTTTAAATATAAATACCAAGTTTATATTGTCTTGTTAATCGTTTACGTGCGAGAGTTTGTTAACCAATTTAAAAACTCTTGTGATTTAATTAACTTAGAAAAGTTATCAAGCATGCGAGGAAACATAAACAACCATGCAAGAAATATAAATCACATCACACGCATACAAAGAGGTTGGTAACCATGCTAAAAACCTATGCGTCCTACCCGCGAGCCAAGCTGGGAGGACTAGGTCTACTAAGGACACAAACCTAGACCATGGAGTGCTCTCACTGAATCCGCTACCTCCATCGGGACTAACCGGACCCAAGGTCTTCAAGACGTCTCCTCTTGATTCTTGATTGTGGTCTTCAAAATACAAGAACACAAAAGAAAGGAAATGGCATGCAAGCCACGCGCTTCCTATCAATCTAGTACAAGTACATATGAACAAATGAAACGGCATGCAAGCCGCGATAATTAATTACAAACCGAACGAATAAATAATTAATTACATCACACGTGACACCAAGGTCACCAAATAAATCCAAACAACCAAACAAACCACAAGGCACAACCACAAGGTCTAGGGCGATGGTTACCAACTAAAAGCAACAAACAACAACTACAAAGCACGGTGTGCCAAAACCGTGACCAAAGAATATTTCGGTAAGAATTTCCAACACAAACACTCAAGGCACAACAAGGAAATTCTTGTACATATGCATTAGGGCACAAAACCAACTTTTATACCCATGTTCATATATACACAACATATGTGTATGCATGTATGCATCTCATGCCAAGACCATACCTTACATACCCATATTTGTACCAAAATATTATGAGGGGTTAAACAAACGGAATCTGCCAGAAAACAGAAACTCCTCCATGACCCGAAAAACCACGAAAAAATTTTCTTTTAAGGACAAAAACTGCCCAGAAGCTCCTTCACGGCCCCTCACGGCTCATGAAGCCCAAGGGCCTCACGACCGATCACAGGTCAGAAGGGCTCGTGAGCCTAAAAACCAAGTTTCACGACTAAACTGTTCACGAGTGCCTTCACGACCTCTCACGGCTCGTGAAGCCCAAGAGCTTTACGACCGGTCACGGGCCATGGGACTCGTGAAGCTTTACGACCGGTCATGACCGGTCACGGGCCAAGAGCTTTACCAGACCCCTCACGAACACTGGTCGTGTGGCCTTCACGACTAGTCGTATTGCCAAAGAAAAGTTGAAAGCTGCTAGAGATAGACAGAAGATGTATGCAGATTCGCGTCGTTGATATGTACTGAATTATACATATTTATTATAATGGATTTCCAGTATTTTGTCATAATTATTAGCAGATTTACACCGTTTAACGCATAATATCATATAAATCTGTTTTGTAGTGTGACAACCGTCACCAAAAGCAAATGTATATATATATATTTATTTATTTATTTATATTTATATAGAAATAATAATAATAATAATAATAATAAATAAATAAATAAAATTATATACATTTATATATAAAAACATGTATATAATTATATATATATATATATATTGTATATAATAAACAAAAAGAAAAAGAAAATAGAAATCAACCAAACACAACACAATCATTTATTTTACTTACACACTCAACCATCATCACCACCTCACCCCCCCCCCCTCACTCTCTTCTTCTTTTTTTTTCTATAAATACCAACCGTTTTCATTCATTTTTCACACTACCTTCAACCAGCTTACTCTCTCTCATTTTCTTACACTCAATCTCTTCTCTTTTCTCTCTTCTTCTTTCACCAACAAAATCTCCCAAGAACATCAAACCCTTGTTCATCTTGTGAAGTTCAAAGACAAATCAAAGAAAAAGAGTTGGTAAGATGATCATAAAACACTCATCTCTACTCTTCTACCTTTCTTCTTTTCTTCTTTCTTCTTTCTTTTATTTATTTTCTTTGTTGTTCATCTTATTTCCTTTTTTTATATATATATATATATATATAATCATGTAATTATAAACATCCTACCAATGTTGTAAGGAGCACATGAAATGTGCATCATCCTACCATTGTTGTATGGAACATAATCAACTAAAAATCAAGAAAATAAGACTTTGATCATGCATGTGTTTCATCTTAACAAATGTTGTAAGGAACACATAAAATGTGTATCATCCTACCATTGTTGTAAGAACACATGGATTATCAAAGCTTATACTCATACAAGATATTAATCATGAATATAAACATGTTATATTAAAGTTATGACCCATAAGCAAAAAGAATAATAAAGCTGGCAGATTCTGATGCTAGAACTCCCCACTTGTTTTTGTTATATCTGGAGTTCTAGGTATCAAAATCAGTTGATTCTTTTTGCTAATCTTATTTTAAGGTGTTACCTTTCATTTAAACCTGGATTCACTAATTTTCATCAACGTTTGATCCTTCAAACATATTAAAAAAGACCCATATGTTGAATCTGGAAATCTAACAGATTTAAAAAGGTACAGTTTAAACGCATGTAACTTACTCATTCTTGGGTCAAAATACGTCTAGTTTTTTTTAAAAGTTTAATCATTGAGTCGTGGTTAATTCCGAGTTTGAATCATGTAAAAAGGAGGTCGTATGAGCCCTAAACAGACGTTTTAGTAACAACATGTCATCCAGATACTGATCAGTGGATATCTTATACACTTTTAATTATTAAAAATATTAAACATGGATTATAAATTCCTATATTTTTACTGGACATTCTAGAAACATGTATTAAGATTATATTAAAATATCAAACATTAATATGACTCCTAAAATACGGTTTTTAATTTTTAAAGTTCAACTTAAAGAACTAAAAATTTCAGTGAACACTTATGATTTATTGAAAAATAGAGACAACCTTTAACTATTTAATAAATAAGTTAACAATAAATATATAATATAAAATAATAAATAAAATAAGTCTAATAGAGCTACATACCTCTTATATTACGAAAGGAGCTTCGGTAGGAACAAGAAATCCTTACGACTGAATACCTTTGCATACCGAGTGAGTATCATAGCCCCTTTTTACCGTATTTCATATTATTTTGGGGTGAAAGCATGTGTATATATTTCATGAAAAGTTTATTGCCTATCTTCGTATTTATTTCAAATATTATTTTGAGCACTTATGGTATTATTCTTTGATGTGCTTGGGTGATCGTTGTAAGGCCCTTTCGTTGGACATTATTCCTTAACTCCGCTAGTGAGCCGATGGTATTTGTAAGTAGCGCTATTTGGAGATTCCGACGTCTCCCATTTATGGTTGACGAACTATAGATGTACTTTACCACTACTAACGTCATTTAATATATGCGTTAGGTTTATCATGGGCAATTGGTTGTCGGCTAGGTTGGATAATGGCTCAAGCAATAATCATCATAGTCTATGACTACCATGTGCAACGTATTGGGCAATATAATACATCTTCTATCATTCATGCATATTTTTATTTTATTCCAAAAACTTCCATCAATTATTTAAACTTTTCTCATTTAAAAGTATTTTGTGCATATATTAAAAACCTATGAACTCACCAACTGTAGTAGTTGACCCTTTTCTTTTACCCGTGCTTTCAGGTGATCGTCGTTAGTTACCTTATGCATACAAGCATGATGTGTGGCATTTCCATCTTCATCGTCACATTTTATGAAAACACTATCTATTTTATTTACGCATCGTACAAGACTATGTCATTTAATTATTATTCGGTTATGTAACTTTTATTTATGTTTTACCCGAACTATTTATTTTTGTTAAGTTAATATAATGGTTATTGTCTATATACCTTGTCCGATGATATCTTGTGCTGTGACACCTCGTGTTTCCGCTTTAGCGGGGTGTGACAGATTTGGTATCAGAGCTTAAGGTTATAGAGAATGTTGTTTTCCTTATGGGGGGAAAACACCAACTATAACCTAAGTTTATAAAAATGATTTTCAAAATAATTTTGTTTAAAATGCATCAAGTGTATTGATAATATAATTAAGTTGAGTACCACATTGTTATACCTCAATTAGACAAAGTTTGATCACCTATGTCTAATTTAGCTATGTACGATATGGGACTTAGGTTAGTTATAATAAAAATATACTTAGAAACATTTTTCATTTATTTTCTTTCTGGAGCACGATTATTGTGTGTGTGCATAAGCATGGCATATCATAAGTACTTGCATATATTAGCACACTTAGTAACCAATTTTATATATATCGAAGTCTGTAATGTCATCATTAGGTTGACGCACTAAGATTACATATTCTTTACCCATGGAGGTTAGAATAGAAACTTAGTAGGAGAGTCCCCGGGTTTCACGACCTAGTGTATTATCAACACCAACTTCCTGTGAAGCATGTGTTAGACTCACGGCTAGGAAAAGAGTCCCCTTACCAACGAGAGTAACATCGTGACCTTTTCATTAGGAGGGAGAGAACTGCTGATTTAGGGAGCACATAGAGGCACCCTGAGTAGTAACGGGAACTATATGATTGAACATGTTTTGCTTAAATCACGTTATGAAATGTATGATTTTAAAATTTTACATGCATTGCTATATGATTGAACGGGAGTGTTAGTTGTTAGACCTTATATCTTAGGATCACCATAACCTAGCTAAGTAGAATTTGTACAAAGGAGAGACCCGAATGTGATTACTAGTATGTTTCTTCTGAACAATTATAATGCATCAATGCTATCTGACTCTAGAATATATAGAAGCTTCGTACCACTAGTTTTTAGGCCAAAGCTCAATCTAAATTTTCAAATATTGAAAGAGGCCTATATCATGGAATTTGCTAATGGACAAGAAGTCAAGACTAGAGATATAATCACTAAGTGTACCTTGAACTTAGCCAGCAAAAACTTCAACGTAGACCATACCAATCAAATTAGGGAGCTTTGATGTAGTTGTTGGTATGTATTGGCTATCCAAAAATCAAGCTGAAATACTTTGTTCTGCAAAGATCATTCAGATTCCACTATCACAAGATTAAACGATTGTCTTATAAGGAGAAAAGACCAGGAAGAACGTCAAGGTGGTATCATGCATGAAAATGCAAAAATATTTAAGAAAGGACTATATCGCATTCTTCGCTCACGTTGTAGAAACGGAGGTTTAGGAAAAGCACATTCACGATTTTCCAATCGTTGGGGATTCTCCCAAGGTGTTTCCGGATGAATTACTTGGATTACCCTCATTTAGACAAGACAAATTTAGATTGATTTAATCCCTGGAGCCGCGCCCGTAGCAAAGGCACCATATCGGTTAGCCCCATTGGAAATGTAGGAAATTGCCTGCACATCTTCAAGAGCTACTCGACAAAGGAATTATTCGACCAAGTACCTCACCATGGGGAGCCGTAGTCCTATTCGTCAAAAAGAAAGATGGATTGCTGCGAATGTGCATAGACTATAGGGAACTTAACATATTGACCATCAAAAATCAATACCCTCTTCCTCGAATCGATGACCTTTTCGATCAACTTCAAGGTGCTACATATTTTTCTAAAATCGATATTCAATCTGGATATCATCAATTAAGAATCTGTGAAGAGGACGTGCCCAAAACCGCGTTTAGAACACGTTATAGTTATGCCCTTTTGATTGACAAACACACCAATTGTCTTCATGGACGTAATGAACCGAGTATGCAGACTATACTTAGATAAGTTGTGATTGTGTTTGTTGATGATATACTCATTTACATGCGACACAAGAGCAACCATGAAAAGCATTTAAGGTTGATACTAAAGTTACTTAAGGATCAGAAGTTGTATGCCGGGAATTACGTTTTCTAGGCCACGTAATTAATAGGAATTCATGTTGACCCAACAAAGATCGAAGCCATAAAGAAATAGGAACCCCATATATCCCGACTGAAATTATAAATTTCTCGGTTAAGTACATTTATTTATAGCAAATTTCTCAAAATTTGCGCAACCACTCGCGGCATTAACTCAAGAGGATAAGAAGTTTGTTTGGTGAAAAAAAACATTTTCTACGCTTAAGAATAAGTTAGCAATGCACCAATTTTGGCGTTACCCGAAGGAACATATAACTTCGTGGTATATTGCGATGCGTCACACCAAGGATTGGGTTGTGTGTTGTTGCAAAAAGAGAAAGTCATTGATATGATTCGAGACAATTCAAAGTGTATGAGAAGAAATTTACTACCCACAACTTAGAGTTAGGAGCCGTAGTATATGCCCTTAAAAAAATGAAGATATTACCTTTATAGTACTAAGCGAACTATTTATACAGACCACAAGAGTCTTCAGCATATTCTTTATCCAAAGATGCTCGATATGAGGCGTAGAAGATGAGTGGAATGGCTTAGTGACTACGATTGTGAAATCAAATACCATACTAGCAAGGCCAATATGGTCGCTGATGCTCTATGAAGAAACAAAAGAGTGAATCCATCTAGGGTACAAGCTTTAGGAGCAACCATTCAAACAAGCCTAAAGGAAAGAATAGTTGAAGCTTGAAAAGAAGCATCAAAGACGGAAAATTTGAAGAACGAGACCCTATATCACTTGGAGCGATGATTCCAAACAGGCCAGATGGAGTGCACCACTTCGAAAACAAGAATTGGATAGCTAAGTTTAATAATCGTTAATCAACAATTTTAGACGAGGCTTATAATATTCAATCCACCCTGGAGCCGACAAAATGTTCTCAAGGAATACTATTGGTAGGCCTGGAATAAAGAAAGACGTCTCCTTGTTCGTGGGAAATGTTTAACTTGCGCAAGGGTTAAGACAGAACACCAAAAGCCATCCGGTTTGTTGCAACAGCCAGAATGGAATGGGAACATATAAGCATGGATTTCGTATCTAAATTACTCCGATCTGCAAAAGGGTACAATTCCATTTGGGTTATAGTAGATCGACTCACGAAATCGGCACCTTTTCTCCCTATACGGGAAGATTACAAAGTGGAAAACTGGCTCAAAATTATATTGACGAAGTTGTTGCCCGACACGCAGTACCAATTGCAATAATATCCGATAGAGGTAGTCGGTTCACATCCCGATTTTGGCAATCGTCACAAAGGGCGTTAGGTACGCAAGTAAACCTGAGCAGCACCTACCACCCTCAAACGGATGGGCAATCGGAGAGAACGATTTAGACACTAGAAGACATGTTGTGTGCATGCGTAATAAATTTTAGTGGAACTTGAGATTCACATATACTATTAGTTAAGTTTTCTTAGAATAATAGGTGTCACACTAGCATCCAGTTTGCACCATATAAAGTCTTGTATGGGCGTAAGTGTAGATCCCCACTTAATTTGTTGGAAATTGGCGATAGGAAATCGACTAGACCTGATATCATGCAAGCGGTCATCGACAAGAATACAATTATGAACGATAGGCTTAAGACTGCCAAAGATCATTAGAAAATTTACGCTGATAATCTCCGTAAGCCTTTAGAGTTCCAAGTGGGCGATAAAAGTGCTTATAAAGGTATTGCCGTGGAAGAAAATAGTACATTTTAGGAAAAGAGGAAAACTATATCCCAGATTCTTTAGACCATTTGATATAATTAGAAGAATTAGGCGAGGGGCGTATATGCTTAAATTGCCACAAGAACTAAATGCCATACACGATACCTACCATGTGTCAAATCTAAATAAATTATTAGCTGATGAAACTCTAGTACTACCCCTAAAGTATGTTCAGATGATCGGTTAAATTTCGTACATGAACCATTTGAAATTCTTGACCGTAAGGTCAAACAGCTTAGAAAAAGTAAGATTCAAATTATAAAAGTTCGATTGGAATTCAAGTACGGACCCGAATACACATGGGAACGCGAAGACTACACGAAACATAAATATCCTCACCTCTTTAATAACGTTAGTACAAAGTAAATTTCGGGACGAAATTTCTCTAACTAGGGGAGACTGTGACAACCGTCACCAAAAACAAATGTATATATATATATATATATATTTATTTATTTATTTATATTTATATAAAAAATATATAATAATAATAATAAATAAATAAATAAAATTATATACATTTATATATAAAAACATGTATATAATTATATATATATATATATATTGTATATAATAAACAAAAAGAAAAAGAAAATAGAAATCAACCCAACACAACACAATCATTTATTTTACTTACACACTCAACCGTCATCACCACCTCACCCCCCCCCCTCACTCTCTTCTTCTTTTTTTTCTATAAATACCAACCCTTTTCATTCATTTTTTACACTACCTTCAACCAACTTACTCTCTCTCTTATTTTCTTACACTCCATCTCTTCTCTTTTCTCTCTTCTTCTTTCACTAACAAAATCTTCCAAGAACATCAAACCCTTGTTCATCTTGTGAAGATCAAAGACAAATCAAAGAAAAAGAGTTGGTAAGATGATCATAAAACACTCATCTCTACTCTTCTACCTTTCTTCTTTTCTTCTTTCTTCTTTCTTTTATTTATTTTCTTTGTTGTTCATCTTATTTCCTTTATATATATATATATATAATCATGTAATTATAAACATCCTACCAATGTTGTAAGGAGCACATGAAATGTGCATCATCCTACCATTGTTGTATGGAACATAATCAACTAAAAATCAAGAAAATAAGACTTTGATCATGCATGTGTTTCATCTTAACAAATGTTGTAAGGAACACATAAAATGTGTATCATCCTACCATTGTTGTAAGAACACATGGATTATAAAAGCTTATACTCATACAAGATATTAATCATGAATATAAACATGTTATATTAAAGTTATGACCCATAAGCAAAAAGAATAATAAAGCTGGCAGATTCTGATGCTAGAACTCCCCACTTGTTTTTGTTATATCTGGAGTTCTAGGTATCAAAATCAGTTGATTCTTTTTGCTAATCTTATTTTAAGGTGTTACCTTTCATTTAAACCTGGATTCACTAATTTTCATCAACGTTTGATCCTTCAAACATATTAAAAAAGACACATATGTTGAATCTGGAAATCTGACAGATTTAAAAAGGTACAGTTTAAACGCATGTAACTTACTCATTCTTGGGTCAAAATACGTCTAGTTTTTTTAAACGTTTAATCATTGAGTCGTGGTTAATTTCCAGTTTGAATCATGTAAAAAGGAGGTCTTATGAGCCCTAAACAGACGTTTTAGTAACAACATGTCATCCAGATACTGATCAGTGGATATCTTATACACTTTTAATTATTAAAAATATTAAACATGGATTATAAATTCCTATATTTTTACTGGACATTCTAGAAACATGTATTAAGATTAAATTAAAATATCAAACATTAATATGACTCCTAAAATACGGTTTTTAATTTTTAAAGTTCAACTTAAAGAACTGAAAATTTCAGTGAACACTTATGATTTATTGAAAAATAGAGACAACCTTTAACTATTTAATAAATAAGTTAACAATAAATATATAATACAAAATAATAAATAAAATAAGTCTAATAGAGCTACATACCTCTTATATTACGAAAGGAGCTTCGGTAGGAACAAGAAATCCTTACGACTGAATACCTTTGCATACCGAGTGAGTATCATAGCCCCTTTTTACCGTATTTCATATAATTTTGGGGTGAAAGCATGTGTATATATTTCATGAAAAGTTTATTGCCTATCTTCTTATTTATTTCAAATATTATTTTGAGCACTTATGGTATTATTCTTTGATGTGCTTGGGTGATCGTTGTAAGGCCCTTTCGTTGGACATTATTCCTTAACTCCGCTAGTGAGCCGATGGTATTTGTAAGTGGCGCTATTTGGAGATTCCGACGTCTCCCATTTATGGTTGACAAACTATAGATGTAATTTACCACTACTAACGTCATTTAATATATGCGTTAGGTTTATCATGGGCAATTGGTTGTCGGCTAGGTTGGATAATGGCTCAAGCAATAATCATCATAGTCTATTACTACCATGTGCAACGTATTGGGCAATATAATACTTCTTCTATCATTCATGCATACTTTTATTTTATTCCAAAAACCTACATCAATTATTTAAACTTTTCTCATTTAAAAGTATTTTGTGCATATATTAAAAACCTATGAACTCACCAACTCTAGTAGTTGACCCTTTTCTTTTACCCGTGCTTTCAGGTGATCGTCGTTAGGTACCTTATGCATACAAGCATGATGTGTGGCATTTCCATCTTCATCGTCACATTTTATGAAAACACTCTCTATTTTATTTACGCATCGTACAAGACTATGTCATTTAATTATTATTCGGTTATGTAACTTTTATTTATGTTTTACCCGAACTATTTATTTTTGTTAAGTTAATATAATGGTTATTGTCTATATACCTTGTGCGATGATATCTTGTGCTGTGACACCTCGTGTTTTCGCTTTAGCGGGGTGTGACATGTAGGCTCAGAATGATGGCTTGATGATAAAAGAAGCTAAAATAGAAGAAAACTGTGGAAGATATCAAGTCTTGAGTGAAACTGTGCAGGGCACACCCTAAGGCATGCCCATGCCCCCAAAAGCACCCCAAGGCACGGCCGTGCCTTACAAAACTTGGGCCTAGAGTTTGGGCCATCAACCCCTAAGCATGGGGGTACCTCACTTAAGAGGCACGACCATGCTTTCATAAGGCACAGTCGTGCCTTATCCCTTGAAGCAGATATAAACCCTGGCTCGACGGCAAAACAGGGGATCTAGGTTTTTATTCGTTTTCAGTTGCTTTTCTCTCGTTTTTGAGCATTCATGGAGCCAGATTTCACCAAAGAATGATGGTTCTTTGATTCCTTGATGCAATGGAAGGTGATTCAAGCTTAGAAGGGAGTGTGTAGCTCATTGTAAATCTCATTTTGTCTCTATTTCAGGTTTGGTATAATCTCTCCTTTTTGATTATGTTGAATCCGATTGTTTGTATGATTTGGGTTTGTTTTTAGGAACTATGAGTTGTATACTTTGATTCACTTGGATTAGACATGTTCTAGTTATTTTTATTATGTATTTGTGATGGTTTGACTTTTGTTGACTTGGATGATATTGTGTTTTAATTCAATGACAACTATATTTGGTGGTATTGATTTAATTTCCAGCCCATGTGAGTGTTTTATGCATTTATGTTAGGTTGACTTTATGTGTGAAATGCTTTTCGTGAAGTGTACGTATATTTAAACAAGTTTAAGTTATGTTAAGATTGACACTAGGTTGGTGGATCTTGGTGTTGTTAGACTTGGTATGTGCATTTTTGGCATTACATGAGGTCCGTGGATGATGGTTTGGGATTTCGGATATTAAGCCAAGTATGTGTCCTTATACTATGAGAAGTTATGCTCATTTGTGTTTGGGGTGTTGTTTGAATCATCAAGAAGTTCTACTTATGATTTGGTTAATCACAGGTTGAGTCATGATATCTTATCTCCATATATGATCGGGTATTTAGCATTATTTTCCAGTTTAAAAGCCTGCATCAAGAAGTTATGCTTATGTGTTTGGTGTAATTCATTGTGTCTATAGATGAATTACTAATTGGAACATGTGTACTTCATATCCTCTGTGCTTAATAAGTCAATATAGTTGTATCACATGATTATGTATTTTAATACACTTGACTTGAGTGTATCTAATCCGAATGAGTACCTTCCTGCATTGAATTCCCTACTATTGCATTGTTCCTGTGTTGTCTTTGTTTCCTTGCTTTTAGTTGTTTAGTTGTAGTCTTTCGTTTG
Organism: Dittrichia graveolens; assembly: GCA_038502395.1. Taxonomy (NCBI): domain Eukaryota; kingdom Viridiplantae; phylum Streptophyta; class Magnoliopsida; order Asterales; family Asteraceae; genus Dittrichia; species Dittrichia graveolens. Next base: position 32,759,806 of record JARJIL010000009.1, read on the forward strand.
TTTCGCTTCTTGCCTTGTTGTCGACTAGATAATAGTGAAGGTTGATTATTAGGAGCCTCCGTTCCCTGAGTTCGATACTCAGTCTTACCAAAAGAGCTATATTATATACGGATAGGTGATACTTGTAGGAAATCCATGCACGCCAACACCCGTACACAGCGGAAGCAACGACATCAAAAACCGGGATTTTCGGGTATCAAAACCGACATGCATGTATTCCCCAAGTGGGGATCGTGACTACAAACGAATATAGCAACTAAAATAAACGAGAGGGAGGAGAAATTATACCATCACGGGGCTGGAGCTATCCACCGAGCTAGGAAGATCTTCGTGAACCCGAAACCGAGCTCCTCTATTGGTAGTCCACACCAAGTAGCCGAGATTCCGTCATGCTAACGACCCGAGACATGAACCACATGTTGTCTTCGTGAATCAGGAGCAGCCACTACCACTAGAACTACTTGCCTTTACGAGATTACACACACCACCAACCCACTAGATGCTAAAGAACCATGTATATGTGTTATGTGTGTGTTGAAGCAAGAGTTATGCCAAGAGAGAGTGTCTAGCCTTTTATAAACTCTAGAATTCATATCAAGGCAACCAGAGTCAGCCAAATTGTTTCTCATTCATTGGACCATCACAAAGGTCCAATAGATAAAGTGTCATTTTGACTTCTGTCTTCACGGGCTCTCATGGGCCGTGAAGCACTCGTGAAGGCCTCATAGGCCGGGTACCACCGCACACTCTCATTGGGCCAACGAGTGGTCCAATTAAAAGAATGGCGCCTGCCTTCACGGGCTCTCACGGGTCGTGAAGCACTCGTGAAGGCCCTGCTCCTACGACTACTTGTCCGGGTGGTGAAGGCTCGTGGAGGGTTTCTCTTCACGACCTCTTCACGGCCCGTGAGGGCCCGTGAAGGTCGCCAGAAACCCTAATCTCATATTCTCTCTTGTTTGCGTTGTGCTGCCGGAATCTACCCTTGGCGTGTGACCCAATAGGCTCGTACCTCATCAGTAGTGATGCTAGTACACGTGTATCAGTGGGCATATTCCAACAATACTTGCCTATCACGCGTGTAGTCTACTTTTAAGGTGAAACCACTTTTAAAACACCGTGTGTACTCTATAATATTTACACTAATAATACCTAGACGGTACGCCCATGTCAAGTTTTTGGTGCCGTTGTCGGGGAATGGTGATTCTAAGAAAGACCAAAGTTGTTAAGTTAGTCACTTTGTGCATATTTTAGTTTCTATGTTTTTGTTTCTTGTTTTTGTTTTTGTTCTTGTACTCTATGTATGCTGGTTGTTTGTTTCTGTTATTTCTTTTGCAGGTTTATGGATCATCAAGATAATCAGTCATCATATCGGGATCCTTCCAATGGAAATCCTTATTAGGATGTATGTAGTTACAGCACAGCATGTAGATGTCCAAAGTTCTTTGGTAGGTTTGACTACAGGGAATATTCTTATTTCCCACCTACCGAACCTCAGCTGACTCCCTATGAAAAACCAAAGTCTATCCTTGAGTAGTTATTACAACACTGCGTAGAAAGAGCTGACGCAACTTTAGAGCAGATGAAGAGTAGTGAAGTTGTCTAGGTGGATCCTCAATTTGATTGGTACACATATGGTCCACCCAACCCTCCTGAATTAATTCCATGTCATGAACATGCCCAACCTAATCTTGAAGAATTGGTAATGAGATCTGTTGGTGAAATAGAAGGGAAGATGGTAGCACAAGAGGAAACTCTAAATCAGCAGACCTATGCTTTGGAAAGGTTAGAAGCACAAGTAGGTCAAATTCTAAAGATGCTGTTAGAGGAATCTGGTGAGGCACATGACGGGTTAGGCCCAACAAGTACCATGTAACCCAGACCTCCTGTGCTCGAATATGAAGAGATAAGTTTGCAAATCCAATATAATTACCCTGATGATGATGATTTTTTTCTCAGATTTGCAGGAAGAAACCTCTTATATGGAAGAGTTAGTGGAAGGGGAAACAACACTTTCTGATCTGCTCACATAAGTCCAAGCTGTATCTCCAACTGTAGAACAAGTATCAAATCATGCTTCTCTTGTACAACCAAAGGCCATTTCAGGTCCTGAAGTGTTGGAAAGTGAAGATGTGGAGAACTGCGCGGATGACATCTTAAACTATCCTGAAAATATGCTAAAGTACTACCCAAAACCAAAAGACGATCCTGTTGTCCATTCTGCACGAGGACCAATGGTTGATGCAACCAGATATTTCTGTCATTTGGTACCACCTGCTGCGCCTTGCGTATGTAATTCATTCATCTCAGGTGCGTATCACTATTTCCACCCTCATTTGCTTGCAAATGACAGGGTTTGCACTTCAATTTCTGGATATTAATGTTAGAGTCAAGCTTGTTGGGATTCCATGGGGATCAAAGCACGCAACGGAAGCAACAAAACACACAAAACCGATCCCATGAATTCCCAATGGTGGTGAAAACTTGCAAGAACATACATGCAACCAAAACAAGCATAAAGAGAAGAAAGGAAGTGAACCATACCCTTGAAGACATTGATGATATTCTGGAACAAAAAGAACTTGGGATGTAAGCTTGAAACAAACGGCTCCAAGCCCTAATGCAAGTCCACACCAAGAATATCTTCAACCTCTTTGTACTAGCAAACCAAGGAACCACCAACACTTGATGAGAATCCTCTGGAACAGCCTTGTAACCACTTGTGTACTAACCACCTTCACTTGTTCTTGCTCTCTCTCTCTCTCTCTCTATGGAAGAACTCATAATATGTGTGTAATGAAACAAAATGACCAAGAGTGTAGAATGAACAAAGAACACCTCTAATATAAGCATTCTATCTGTTCAAAGAGCCCAGAGTCGGAGCTAAGTGGCACACCATCATTGGACCAACAAAATGGTCCAACCAAATACAAGTGTCACTTAGAATTCTGCCTTCACGACTTCTTCACGGGCTCTCACGGGCCGTGAAGGATAAATGCGCCACGACTGGCCATTAATCCTCCACGAGCCGTGCCGTGCAGTGCAAGAATCGTGAGGGTTGTGCCTTCACGACCTCCTTCACAGGCCGTGTAGGGTCGTGAAGCCCTAAGGTTTCACGAACCATGCGGCCCACGACAGGACTCGTGGACACGAGCTGCTTCACAACCCGTGGAGCATCCTTCACGATCGTGAAGCCTTTGGTTACCTAGAATTTGACCATTTTGACTCTTTCCTCTTATAGTAGGCTATCGAGATTGAAACTTAGCCTGTGACCCAATAGGCTCGTGCTTCATTGGTAGTGATGTCGGCCTACGTGTGTCGGTGGGTAGATTCCAACAAACTCCCACTTGCACATGACACACCGTACCCATGGGGCACCACAGATAGGGAGCGGGCTCTAGCAAGGCATCCCTGCCCCTAACTAAACACGGGGTATGTCATCCCTGACAAGTACCAAGTTAAACTAAAAGAGTTTGACATGGTCCTATAGATAAGTGATCAACTATCTTATTGTTCACGATATCCAAGTGAACACGAGACATGGTACAAAGTCATTCTCCGATCGTTCACGATTATGTTTCTCGTTCAAGATTGGTGTTGACCAAAAGGTGAGTTGCAACTGATCAACAATCATTGCAAGCTCGAGCATGGCCATGCATTTTTGGTGTCAGTGCCCAATCATCGAGGGGCCCAAGGATATCTCTCCTTACAGAGGAAAAAATTCCTTCGACTACATTGCCTCCAATATAATGGCAATACTTTACCCAAATACCTCCTTTATAATAGCCAGTTACGGACTACGTTTGAAAGCAGTCAGAATAAAGCAAACCAAAATAGTGAAACACATGCATCTCCGGTCTAAGGATAAAAGATATTATCATCCTGATTTACTCTTGACATGTACCATGAAGTAAGATCAGGTGTGGGTCGTCCAATCACTTGAAACTCTTTTCAAGTACAGGCGAAATATTGCGTCCCTTGTATTCAATTTCATTGAACACTATGACCAATCATTTCCCTCGTTCTTCGTTCATACTTCCTTCCATGAAGAATAACCGATCGTGGACTATTTAGAATGTAAAATATTCAAGGAAGTGATAAAACATGCAAAGTCGGAACACAATAATGATTTAAAGAAAGTATTCGCTACACGCGTATCATTAAATCTCCATTTAATAATCAATACATTCAAAAATACAATATTGCTTAATGTTCCCAATAACATAGTAAATACATTGAATACAATAACCAATATACAACTCAAAACAAGTCACTAGCAAATCTAATCCCAATAGCATGTGTGTGGGCATCGTGCTTAGCTTGAGACAACGGTTTAGTGAACGGATCCGCCAAATTGCTATCCGTGTGTACTTTGCTGATGACCATGTCTCCATTTTTGACCACATCCCGGATAAAATGATATTTCCGCGGAATATGCCTCGTGCGTCGATGAGACCTCGGTTCCTTTGCTAAAGCAATGGCACCCTCGTTGTCACATAAGATCTCAACAGGGTCGCTGATGCTTGGAACCACTCCCAGATCATGCAGAAATTTCCTCATCCATACAGCCTCCTTAGCAGCTTCACTGGCCGCAATGTATTCCAACTCGGTAGTGGAATCAGCCACGGTGTCTTGCTTGGAGCTCCTTCAGGATATAGCACCACCGTTTAATAGGAACATGAACCCGGATTGTGATCGGCAGTCATCCCTATCAGTTTGGAAGCTTACGTCAGAGTAACCCTTTACTCTAAGCTCTTCCTCACCTCCGTACACCAAGAAGATCTCCTTAGTCCTCTGAAGATACTTGAGAATGCTCTTCACCACCGTCCAATGAGCTTCGCAAGGGTTGGCTTGATATCTACTCGTCATGCTCAAGGCACACGATACATCAGGCCTCGTATGTAGCATGGCGTACATGATCGAGCCCACAGCCGAAGCATATGGCACTCGCTTCATTACTTCCCGTTCCTCTGGGGAACTAGAGGATTGAGTCTTACTCAATACCTGTAACATCCGAAAACCCGGGCTAGTTGATTAGCGGGTTAGCGGCAGGTGATTTTGTATTTACTTTGTGTAAGTTGATTATGTGCTTAATTCATTAAGTGTTGGATTAAATTGAAAATATATTTATGAATATAAATGTAGGTTTGTGTTACTGGAGTAAAGGAAATAAAAAGGAAAGAAAGAAAAGTTAAGTAGGTATGTATGTATGAAAGTAAGTATGTATGCATGCATGGATGTATGTTATATAAAAGAAATGAACTTGGCCACCTCCTGCTTGAATAAATGAGTATGTATACATGGGATTGATTTCACCAGCACATAGTAAAGGTGAAAGTGTGTGTTTTTGTGTTTAAACATATCTGAAGAAACCTATCAAGAAAGAACAAAACTTGGAATTTCAAGTAGAGGATTTGGTGGATAATAATTCAAACTGAAGATTGGTATGTGTTCATATGATGTTATGGATTGATATGATATGTTTATATGTTGAAATACATGCTAGAATGAAGAACTACCATGATAGGAGCTTAAAGCTCAAAACTTGATTTATGGGTTTTGATGGATAATGAGTTTTAATTGGATTTGATAAGATATACATGTTTGTTGTGATGTTATATGAAGTTTCATGGGTGTTGAAAGTGTTTTGGATGGAGAAAATGGAAGTTAGAAATGAAATATTTGTGTAAGGTTGGCTGGAAATCCGACAGTTCAAGGAGGAAGAAAACAGGATCGCAACGTGTCGCGGCGCGACACCCTGAAATCCGGGTCCCTTCGAAAATCCGATAGAGGCAAATCCGCAACCCTAGAATCCGGAACCCGGAAATCCGACACTCAAATCCAGAACCCAAATCCGACTAGCGTCGCGGCGCGACGCAAGAGCTTGTTGGGGCGCGACAGGCCAATTTTAAGGGTTTTGTGTATTTTTGCTATGTATTCGTGTAGCATGTGATGGGTTATTGTTTGTATGATTATTTTATGTTGTTTACAAGTTAAATAGAGATATAAATATATATTATGGATATATATTTATCAGAGATTGACTTCGGTTTGTTGTGTTCTCAGGATTTGCAAAGACTCAGTGATATTGGACAACTGAGCAGACGGGAACGTGGACTGAGGTGAGTGGAAGTGTACTCACGAGTGGTGATGGCGGTAACATTTGTGGTTACATGTATTGAGATATTGTTATGATTTGGATTTGCCATGTTAGACTGTTTAGTCTAAGTTGACATGATAGACTGTTTCGTCTGAGTTGTCTTGCTAGACTGTTTAGTCTGAGATGCTTTGATAGACTGTTTAGTCTAAAATGCCATGCTAGACTGATTAAATTCAAGATGCCATGATGAACTGTTTAAGTTGAATTGCCAGTATGGAATGTGTTACTTGGTATGTGTTAACAGACTGTGTAAATGTGATTCGTTGATTGTTCCTTGTTGATTGGGATTGTTTGGATTGTTGCGTGGCCAGTGCACATGGTTAATTATATGTGCACGTGGCGAGACCTGTACGTATGGTTAATTATATGCGTACATGGTTGGGGGTCAGCTATCGCATGTTTTGGGCTGAGCTATCTGCTATTAGTTGCACAGTTCTAGACTTTCTATGCATTTGTTGCAGTAGAAGGGGCTTTAATTGTACCAAGTAGCAAATAGCTAACAGTAAACCTTTGCTTTGGCCCGCATCGGTTGCAGGTTCTGCAGAACCACCGCTCCTCTAGTGATTGTATTGGAGATTGGATTGGCTTGTGATTGATTGTTTGATCTGTTGAGATTGGTTCGCTTGTGCAATTGGTGATTGCTTGTGCTTGTTGATTGTAGATGCTTGTTTGTAGCTTCCGTTCACTTAGCTTTGTGCTAATTCCCCTCAGTTGATTGCTTTTTGCAGGTCTGGCTATTTAGCTTTGTTTTTGGGGAAGGGAAATTTGACCAATACTCTAATATTATGTTTTGAGAAGAGACGAGCCACGTTTGTAAATATTTTGTAACACAACTTGACGTGATGTTTGTAAACAGTACTTTGTACTTTGTATTTGATTAAATGAAATCAGTTAACGCTTCCGCAGCGGTTTAAAAAAATGGCTTGAGAATTTACGGTGTTACAATACCAAACCATGTGACATTGGAATGAACCCCTTCTTGGAGTCTTCCATCCTAAACCGATTTAGGACTTTGTCAACATATGTACTTTGGCTAAGCCCAATAAGCCTCTTGGATCTATCTCTATAGATTTTGATCCCAAGAATATAAGCCACATCTCCCAAATCCTTCATTGAAAAACAATTCCCTAACCAGGTTTTTACACCTTGAAGAGTCGGGACATCATTCCCAATGAGTAGTATGTCATCGACATACAAGACTAGGAACACAACTATGCTCCCACTAGCCCTAACGTATATGCATGGCTCATCCTTGCTTTTCGAAAAGCCAAACTCTTTGACTTTCTCATCAAAGCACAGGTTCCAGTTGCGCGATGCTTGCTTAAGTCCATAAATGGACTTCCTAAGCTTGCAGACTTTATCCAGATGCTTGGCATGTACAAAACATATAGACCTCCTCGGTAAGTGTCTCATTAAGGAATGCGGTTTTTACATCCATTTGCCAAATCTCATAATCATGAATTGCGGCAATTGCCATGAGTATCCGGATAGACTTTAACATAGCCACCGGGGAAAAGGTTTCATCATAGTCTACACCATGAGTTTGCGTGAAACCCTTAGCCACTAGTCGGGCTTTAAAGGTGTCTACCTCTCCATCTATGCCGGTCTTTTTCTTAACGACCCATTTGCACCCTACGGGTCTACACCCGGGTACCGGATCTACCAAATCCCAGACTTGGTTATCCGACATAGATTGCATCTCGGACTCCATAACCTCTTTCCACCTAGCGGACTCAGGGCCCACCACGGCGTTCCGATAAGATGATGGTTCATCATGATCCACCACTAGGTCGCAGCCCTCAGACATGAGAAACCCATATCTCTCTGGCTCATTGCGACTCCTACCGGATCTCCTCAGAGGTAAAGGATCCGTGTCAGGTTCTCCAGCAACGCCGTGCTGAGAATCATCTTGTGAACTAGCGCCAACTTCAGGTTGGTCATTGGAAGGTTCTTGAATCTCTTCAATATCTACCTTTCTGCCACTAGCGTCTTTGGATAGCATCTCCCTTTCAAGGAAGACTGCCCTCCGAGCAACAAATACCTTGTTCTCGGACGGTTTGTAAAACAAATATCCCATAAACCCGGCAGGATATCCAATGAACAAACACCTCTTGGCTCGGGGTTCCAATTTGTCCTCCACCTCACGTCTCACGTATGCAGGACAACCCCAAACCTTTAGATATGAAAGTGATGGAACCTTTCCATGCCACATCTCAAAGGGTGTCTTCTTGACCTTCTTAGTTGGTACGAGGTTAAGGATTCTAACGGCCGTTTCCAATGCATAGCCCTAAAAGCTAATGGGTACATCCGTACGACTCACCATACACCAAACCATATCCAACAATGTCCGGTTCCTCCTCTTGGCGACACCATTTAATTGTGGTGTCCTAGGATGTGTCAATTGCGAAACAATTCCACAATCTTTTAGATGGTCTCGGAATTCCGAACTTAGATACTCACCACCACGATCCGATCTGAGCATCTTAATTCGTTTACCCAATAGGTTCTCAACTTCGTTCTTGAAAGTCTTGAAAACCTCAAAGGTTTCCGACTTTTGTCTCACCAAGTAGACATACCCATACCTACTAAAGTCATCGGTAAAGGTTACGAAGTACCTTGAGTTATCCCTAGTGACATGCTTGAACGGACCACACACATCCGTGTGAACGATATCCAACAAGTCTTTGCCCCTCTCACAAACGCTGATGAAGGGTGCTTTGGTCATTTTGCCTAACAAGCAAGATTCGCATACATCATCCGACCCATGGTCAAATGATTCCAAGATCCCATCCGCTTGGAGCTTGGCGATGCGTTTCTTGTTTATGTGTCCCAAACGACCATGCCATAAAGATAACTTATCCAAATCACATTTGGATTTAGAACCAACATTCATGATTGATCTATTACTTTGCAAGCATACGCTTGTCTCATATATGCCACGACATGGATGTGCTTTAAAATAAAATAAATCATTCTTAAAGCATGAAATAATTCCATTAAATCCATCATCAACAAGTGCATAAAATGATAAAATATTTCTTGCCACGCAGGGCGAATAAGATACATTTAATAAAGTAATAAATAAGCCGGATGGAAAGGCGAGATCCACGCTCCCTATCTTCTCAACTGGGACAACCGCCTTGTTTCCCATGATGAGATCCAGCTCCCCATCAACCAAGTCCCTACTTCTTCTTAGTACCTGCACATTATTAACTATGTGAGTACCACACCCGGTGTCCAAGACCCAAGCGTTAGAAGTAGAAGTGTATGGAGTTCAATCATATACATACCGGAGGCACCTTGTCCCTTGGCGCGAAGCCTCTTGAGCTCCTCCGTGTACTTGGGGCAACTACACCGGTAGTGTATGTTGGTATCTGCCCACTGACACACGTAGGCCAGCATCACTGCCAATGAAGCACGGGCCTATTGGGTCACACGCCAAGTTTCAATCTCGACAGCCTACCATAGATGATAGGTTAAGAATTAGCGTATAAACAGATATAGAGTTTTTCTATGTACGTACTAGATAACTCAGTGAATTCTAAGCTGAGATAGGTCTTAAGACTTGACAACTTGAAGATTTGAAGACTTGAAGATTCAATAATCCAAGATTCAAGAAGTCAGCTTGACAAGGTCAAGACTGAGTATGTCAGCTCAGCGTCAGAAGTCAGTTCAGAATTTAAGTAAGTTCTAAATTCTATTATAAACTCTCTATATCTACGACATTTAAATTAGGATATCTAAACCTAATTTAAACTATCTATTAGTTGGATAGAAATCTCAAACGAAGTTAATTAGATATGTTCTAATTAAGGAGTTTGTTACGGTTTTAAAGAAAAGATAAGTTCTATCTTTAAACTGCGATTTGTTCGTAGATATATCAAGTATAAGTATAAACCTTCTCATGGGTTTTACACAGATGTTCTTACGTGTGTACGAGAACAGATATGCGATACACAACGACGACTGCATAAGTTGCAAAACGTACATGTGTTCGTGATACTTGATACGCGTGTGTTGCGATAACTTTGTAAGTTCAAAGTTAGAGAGAGAGTTTTCAAGAGTTCTTGTTAATTAGTTTTAAGAAGAAATTCGATCATCAATTAGTTTGTGATCCAAGAGTGTTAGAGAGAGTTGAGGTTATAATCATTGTAATATCAAATCATCATGTTGATTTGATTAGAGAGTAATAATAGTTATTGTACTGGTTGATAAATGAATATACATTTGATTAATTTGTTTGATTGTTTAAAGTGTATTCAACCCCCCCCCCTTCTGCACTGTATCGGTTGCTTGTTCACCCTCTTTGGGACCAACAACTGGTATCAGAACAAGTTTCTTCATAAGTTGAAGATCAAGATCCGCTGTCAAGAGGTTAAGATGTCTACTGGCAAGCAATCAAGTCACATACCAACAATGGCGGCAAAAGGTTGTCCTATCTTTGATGGCACTGACTATCCTATGTGGAAGTTTAGAGCCATGCTATATCTTAAGATGGCCTAATCATACCAATGATCCATATTACTGCCACTGGCAAAACTGTTCCCTCTGGAGAAACTCCCAAGCCTGAAGCATCCTGGACTGAGGAAGATCGTAAACTGTTCAATCTTGATGACAAGGCACAAAGCATTATAGGAAACGCTTTAACAAATCCTCTTCTACATACTGTGGCTGGGTGCCAAACTGCAAAAGAGATGTGGGATACTCTCAGTGTCACGTATGAAGGCACTGGCCTGGTCAAGCAACATAAGAAGACAAATCTAAATCGTTCTTATGAAACTTTCTTTGCTAAAAAGAATGAAACTCTGGCAGATTTATTTACCAGAATTCAATGCTTGATTATTAATCTGATCTTGGTAGGTGTCAAGAAAGATGACAATGAGTTGGTACTCAAGTTCTTGGATGTGTTACCAGAACAATTCAATGAGATCACCATTGCACTTCATGCTGGAGGAACCTTAGGAAAATATGATCTCAGATCTATCTATGGTTTCCTTATAAATCATCAACCGATCATGGAACAAAAGAAAGTGGCCCAGCAACAACTAAAAGAATCTATAAACGATGTTGGATCTGCATTAATTGTAGAAAAGAAAAAGAAGGGATCTAAAAAGTCTCAAGCTGAGATCGACTCTGAATCTGAATCTGAGGAAGTGAGTCTTAACTCTAGTTCAGATAATGAAGAGATGGATGCTCTTACTGAACAAATGGCAATGTTAGCAAGAAACTTTAGAAAGTTCAGAAGAGGAAGGGGTCAATGTGACAGAAGCAAAAGTGGTAAGTCTACTTTTGATCCTAAGAAAGCTAAGTGCTATAACTGTCAGAGGATAGGACACATAGCTGCTGAGGACAGAGTAAAGAAGGGAGAATCAGCTTCAGTAGCTGACAAGAATGCCTACAGAGCTGATAAATATAAAAAGAAATATCAAAGACTCAAAGGCAAGCTAGATGAAAACACCGAAGGCCTCCTTGCTGAAACTTGGGATACTGAATCATCTATTTCAGATGATGATGAGCCAGATAGGTGTTTGATGCCATTGAGGATGAAGAGGAACAAGTTGACTATGAGTTAGAAGACAGTTCCTTTGATGAGGATCTAGCAGAAGCGGCTAAGCTGAGTAAGCAAACCAGTAACTGGGATCCTACCTCTATGTATAAGGTAAATAACTTTAGCTCTTACACTGATGAACAAAAATGTCTAATGTTCAACTATTTGTTGAATGACTTCAAAACCTCTCTCACGGTTCAATCTAGTTTGAAAACTGAAATTTCAAAACTAAAAGATGAACTTAAACACTCTGAAACTCTCTTAAATGCTGGTAAAAAGGTCCAAAGTGATTATGAATGTCAGCTTCATATAAACAAACTTCTAAGTGAAGAACTACAACAATCAAAAGAACAAGCTGATAATCTAAGAAAAATCTGTGAATCTTGGTGTAAGTCATCAAGAGAAGTAGAAAAGTGCATTAACCAGCAGATACCAAAACAAGTCAAAGCAATACTAGGGGGAGATTATAGTGCTGCTACTGATGAAATCATCGAAGATCAAGTTAGTCTTGAAGACAAAACGACGAAATCAGATGACATACTCCCAAGAACATTCTTAAGGAACAAGGAAGGGAAACAGGTCAAAACCAATAAGTTTGTGAGACCAACCCAAAGTCCTCAGGTTATTCACTCAAACCATCAAGCTGAATGTTCCAGATCCAACAGAAACTGTAATTCAGTTTTCAAAAGCTTGGATTACAATCCGGTGAGAACAACTGTTTTTGATAGAATATCTCATGTTAACTCAAAAAGACATAATTCTCAAGTCATACATGAAAGAATGTCTAAAAACACGAAGTTGTCTGTAAGTCAGACCTCACCAAATAGAGGTAACCATAAAGCTGACAAAGGTAAGTCCAAAGTCAGTGAAAATCAAGTAGACAAATTGTCGAAGAGGATTGAAGGTTATCCACATCATATGACCCTAAATCTAAATCCAAATTTAATGTTAGAAAACTGAAAGAAACCACCCAAACACCCATTTTTAGAAGAAAATGCTATAAGTGTGGTGATAGAGGTCATGAGGCCAAAGATTGTGTAAGTACCAATCTTAGACCTGAAAACGAAAAGGATGATTAGTCCAAAACAGAACCAAAATATGTTCGAGCTGATCAATCGAACTCCAAAGGATCAGCTAAGTGCTCATCCTCAGGACCCACCAAACAGTAGGTTCCAAAAAGAAACTAATAAGTTTAGTTAATCATGTGCAAGGCTCCTACAAGTGAAGCAAGGGGATTCTAAGTGAATTCCAAGACAATGAAGGACCCAAGGTGACATTTGGGGATAATTCTCAAGGAAGGACTAAAGGTTATGGAAAGATAACTGCTGGGAAAGTCACTATCAAAAAGGTAGCATATGTTGAAGGCCTTAAACACAATCTAATAAGTATCAGTCAACTGTGTGATGAGGATTATGAAGTCACTTTCAGAAAGCATGCAGGAACAATTTATGACAAGAAGGGAAAACCAATATTAATGGCAAAAAGAGAAAGAGATATCTATTTGTAAGATCTCAGCTCCGCAGATCCTTCAACTGAAACCTGCTTGTACTCTGACCTAACCCCCAAGCTGAGTTGGTTATGGCACAAAAGACTGTCTCATTTAAACTTCAAATATATTAACAAGTTGTCTAGCAAAGAGTTAGTCTCTGGTCTGCCTAAGATCACATTTGCTAAAGACAAACTCTACTCAGCCTATGAAAAGGGAAAACATCATAAGGGATCCTTCAAGTCTAAACAAAATTTCTCAATCACAGAACCATTGCATATGTTGCATTTGGACCTATTTGGACCTATCAGTACCCCAAGCCTAAGTGGCAAAAAGTATACTCTAGTGATTGTTGATGCGTTCACAAGATTCACTTGGGTAATCTTCTTAAAAGCCAAAAGTGAAGCTACATATGAGTTAATTAGCTTCATAAGACAAGAAGAGTTGCAAAAGAGTAAGTCTCTTAAACAACTCAGAAGTGATCATGGGACTGAGTTCAGAAACTCAACCCTTGAAGGCTTTTGTGAAGAGAAAGGAATTATCCAGAATTTCTCATCTGTAAGAACTCCACAACAAAATGGAGTTGCTGAAAGGAGAAACAGAACCTTAATTGAAGCTGCCAGAACCATGCTATGTGAGGCAAAGCTCAAGCTGAGCTTCTGGGCAGAAGCTGTAAGTACAGCCTGCTATACTCAGAATAGATCAATCATAGTGAAAAGACATGGTAAAACATCTTACGAGATGTATCATGGCAAAAAACCCAACATTGGATATTTCCATATTTTTGGTTCAACATGCTATGTGCTAAACCAAAGAGATCAGCTCCATAAGTTGGAACCCAAAGCTGATCAAGGGATATTTGTTGGATATTCTTCAATCTCCAAAGCCTACAAAGTCTTTAATCTTAAAAGAAAGGTAATTGAAGAGTCAGTACATGTTACGTTTGATGAGACAAGTATTGATGAATCCAACAGAGCTCAAGCTGACTCGGTTAGTCTGAGTGAGCTTGAAAGGAGTAAAGAAGATCTCACATCAAATCCCATGTATGTTATGGATAATTCTGATGATGATGATGATAGTAAATCTGACAAACGTGCATCACTGAAAGAAATAATCAATATTGAAGATAATCAGCCTGAGAATCTCGGTGAACCATCAGGTAAATGTCAGATTGAGGATCTAAGTGATCATCAAATTCCTACGCAGACTGAAGAAGTAAGTCCTATTCAGCCTGAGAGGCACTACTCTGAATCAGACCCAGAACCTCAGTCTCCCACAACAACCTTCAAAGTATTAAAAGATCATCCTCTTGATGATGTTTGGGAACGTTGAAGATGGTGTGTTAACTAGATCTAAGGAAAATTCGAACTATGTTGCCTACTCTAGTTTTCTATCTCAAATGGAACCAAAGAAGACTGAAGAGGCTCTAAAAGATGAAGATTGGATTGAAGCTATGCAAGAGGAGCTGACAGAATTTCAAAGAAATAAGGTCTGGACCCTTGTCCCTGCTCCCAAAGGAAAAACAATTATAGGCACTAAGTGGGTCTATAGAAATAAAATGGACAAGGATGTAGTAGTGATCAGAAACAAGGCAAGGCTAGTAGCTCAGGGGTATCGACAAGAAGAAGGTATTGATTATGATGAAACCTTTGCCCCTGTTGCGAGGATTGAAGCTATAAGGTTGTTTCTAGCCTATGCTGCCTTCAAAAACTTTAAAGTGTATCAAATTGATGTTAAAAGTGCATTTTTAAATGGAGCACTACAGGAGGAGGTCTATGTGAAACAACCCCCTGGTTTTATTGATGCTAAACATCCAGATTATGTCTATAAGTTGGACAAGGCTTTGTATGGACTCAAGCAAGCTCCAAGAGCCTGGTATGATACACTATCCACCTATTTGCTCTCAAATGATTTTGTCAGATGAAGTATTGACAAAACTCTTTTTATAAGAAAGAGCAGAGGACATGTCATTCTGGTTCAAATTTATGTGGATGACATTATCTTTGGATCAACAAACCAAGATCTATGTGATTGGTTCTCCAAGATAATGTCTAATCAATACAGAATGAGCATGATGGGTGAGATGACATACTTTTTGGGACTTCAAATCTATTAGAAAGAAGATGGTATATTCATTAATCAGAGCAAGTATGTCTTTGATCTGATTAAGAAATATGGATTAGACTCAAGCCATCCCGTAAAGTCTCCTATGTTACACAATGTCAAGATACACAAGGACATTGATGGAAAGTCTGTATGTCAGACTAAATATAGAGGAATGATAGGTTCATTACTCTATTTAACAACAAGCAGACCTGATATAATGTTTGCTACATGTGTTTGTGCACGATATCAGGCTGATCCATAGGAATCACACTTGCTAGCTATAAAAAGAATACTCAAATATCTGAAGGGAACACCAAACTTAAGTTTGTGGTATCCCAAAGGATCAGGATTTGAGTTGATAGGGTACTCCGATTCAGACTTCGCAGGAGGTGGTCTTGATAGAAAGAGTACTACTGGAGGATGTCAACTTTTGGGTGGAAAATTAGTCAGCTCGACGAGCAAGAAACAAACCTCAGTGGCAATTTCAATAGCTGAAGCTGAATATGTAGCTGTAGGGATCTGTTGTGCTCAAATACTGTTGATGCAACATCAGCTGAAGGACTTTGATTTGCATTCTTCAAAGACTCCCATATTTTGTGACAATCAAAGTTCTATTGCCATTACACACAACCCAATGTTTCACTCAAGAACCAAGCACATTGAGATAAGACATCACTTCATCAGAGATATTGCAGAAAAGGGAAAGATAGAGTTAGTCTTCATTGAGATTGAAGATCAGCTTGCGGATATCTTCACGAAACCAATAGAAGGCACAAGATTCACAACTCTACTCAGCAAGCTTGGAATGCTCAACCGTTAATTGGTATGTTCCATTCGTTATCTCTGTTTAATATTTGCTAAGTGCTATAGTTGACTAAGTGTCAAAATCTGAGCTAAGTGCTCAAGCTGAAGCTGAGTGCTTCACATAAGCTGAACGTTCAGGATCAGCTGAGTGCTTCATATAAGCTGAACGTTCAGGATCATCTGAATACTCCATATAAGCTGACCATTCAGGATCAGCTGGGTAATCAGTTCCAAAGTGTGGTCAGTTCCACTAGTCTAGGTTACTCCTAACAATATGGTAAATCCAATAATATGGTAAGTCTAACATTTTTACGGTGTGTCCGGTAAATAAACGTCAGTAGTTCAGAAATTTTTCTGATATATTTTTATAAAATATATTTTCAATATAACAGTGTGCGTTTGGGTACCTAACAATAAATTTAGCCGTTATAACAAACTGCGTAGAAGTTTTTACGGTAACGGTCATATTTATTACCCTCAGATAACGGTACCTCTTCTCTCACATTGAAAAGGTATAAATAAGAGAGATTGTTCGTCATATTTTGTTTAAACTTCCAAAATATTCTTCTCTCTTAAACCCTAACGTTGCTATGTGCAGAGTTCATTGCTAAGTGCTTATTACTGCTAACTTCAATCCAATACGATAAGTTCGATTTCAATCGATGGGTATAGTCTAAATCTAACTGAACAAATGATTCGTGGTGGAAATTTCAAGAATAATGCACTCCCCACCTATAAACAAAACAATGTCATCGCCTGTACCGACATTCCAAAGTCCAAAATTGGCAGGGGATATGAGGAGTAGGTCTCCTACATTCGCAAGGGTCTCCTGGCACATGCATTTCTTCGTGGACCTGCTGTGCTCATCCCTCAACTTCTCACAGAATTCTGGTACACGTGTAAACTCGATGTAACCCAACCGGTTATACGGGGCACAGTCCTAAGTGGACAAGTGGCGATAGAAGTCGATGCAAACTGTCTCCGCCGAATTCTTCATCTCCCGATTCACAATCAATATGAAGCGACGGTTTCTAGGGAAACATCAAGAAGTATTTTACCCTTAATGGGTCATCCTCAAGTTATTGGCGTCATACGGAAATCTGTTTTCTAAACGGCATGGGGATTTATGGTATCCATTGTGGTTCGTTCTCTTGGATACAAGGTGGGAGGCCTGGATAATGTAAATGACTTTGAAATGCAACTATTATACAACTTATTTTATGATCGACGAATAGATTACGCTGAGTTGATCTTTGAGGCATTCAAGTCATTGGTGACCAAGAACATCAGGGACACAATTGTACCCTTTGCAAGATTCATATCCATGGTCATCGAGGACAGGTTGGGTAGAAGATATAATGCTCAATATGAGTCAATCCCTACTCTTGTTTTCAGCTACGGGATGTTCGCCCATGATATTTTCCCTAGGCACCCTACATTTAGTGCTCAGATGAGGGCGTATGTACAGCTTCAGACTTCTGAGTCAAGTGAAGCTGAGACAGAGGAGGAAGCTGCAGAAGAAGTGGGTGATGATGTTGGTTCTGAGGCTGAGTCTCCTCAAGCTGATCAAACTAGGACTCAGTTTAGACCTCATCTTCAAATAATTCCATCCACCACTTCGAGTTCTGAGCAAAGGAGTTTGTTTCCTAGCTCTGAGTCTCCACTGCTAGGTGCAGCAGGTATGATTTCTCAACTCTTATCTCCTTCTCTCTCTTTTAATTCTCCATCTCTAAATTTAGGAGATAGGACTGAGTCAAGCCCAACTCAGTCTAACCCCTCTCCTCCACCTCAAACATCTCCATCTATTTTACAATCTACAGCTAACCTTGGTCAGCCTACTGCTACCAAGGATATTTCCTACACCTATACAAGGAAAACTGCCAAAGGTGGTCTTTCACCTCAAAAGGACACTGGAGTTGATATCACATTGATACCTCTACCGGCAGGAGCTGAGGGGGAGACACCTTCTCTTAAGGTGCCAACCTCTGACTCAGTTCAACCCTTAAGCCTATACCGGGTATGGTGTCTACTCAGCCTATACTTACTAGTGCCATGGGGGAGCCTACTTCTGTACCTTCACAGCCCCATGAAGGTGACATTGAAATACTGACCAATCCCCAGGGTCAATTACCTCCCTCCTCACCGATAAGCCTAGCTCACCCTCCCATCATACCTCACGAACTTGGTCATTCTTCTCTTCTATTCTCACACACTCTCGCACAACCTGTCAATGAACCTTTCATACACCAGGAAGGTTTACAGGGTCTCCATTCTGGCCCCCTTGATTCCATAGGTCTTCACCAACCTTTGGATATGGGACCCACATCCTTACCGATTGAGGAACACTCAACAGCCACTCCTACGGTGGAAATACACTCTTCCACTGGACAGGAGGACGTTGAAGTAAGAAGAAGACCTACGGAGCCCACATTGATAACTTCCGATGTTAAAGTCATTATGGACTATCTACAATCCCAGTTTGAGCTCCTGCATAAAAAGCGGAAAGCTGACAAAGCCAAGTTGATGTGCAAGCTTAATGATTTGTCAACTTCAGTTGCCAACTTGCAAAGCTTTATGTTCAAATTCAGACCCTCCCCTATTGATGATGACAAAAAGGGGGAGGAAGAATCAAAGAAGTATATTGATAAGGTTGAGGGGGAGCATACAGAGGAAGTACAATTAAAACAAGCTCATGATCAGTTCATGAGCACTGTAGATCAGCCTTCTCAACAACAACAGGCTCCAACAGTCCAACTAACCACAACTTCACAAGCTCAACCAGAAACTCCACTTGAAGAAACATCTCCAGCTGTTCACACCAACCTTCCTCAAGCTAATTTGCCTAAATTTGTTGAAGCTGAGTCCGTTCCAGCCTCATAAATGGATAAAGGTAAGAGTAAGGTGTTTGAGATGGTAAAAAGAAAGAAAAGAAGTGTTATGCCTCTAGCGAAGAAAAGAAAGGTCATCATTGCTGAGCCTGAGCCTGAGCAACAGGGTAAGTCTCAATTAGTTGCACATGAATCTGACTCAAGTGATGAAGCTGTTGCAGCACAAAAAGCCAGTGATATACTTGCTAAGCAAATGATACAAGAGATGGCTAAAGAACTAGGCGTAACAGTGGAGGAAATAAAAGAGCAGCAACGACAAGCTGAAATTTAACGGGAAAAGGCTAAAGCTGAGGCTGCCAGAACTGAAGCTAATTATTCTGGTCCAAGAGGTGCCCCAATTCCCTACTCAGATGTGGATCTAAGGCATTGTTATAAAAGAACACATTTTAATAACAAGATTGAATCAATTACACTGAGTAGAAAAGAAAAATTGGTAATCATCAACTTTGTACTAGACAACAAACAAGAAATTGTTCTAGATATGAGATGTATGTACAAGTTGGGATTCTCAGAGTTGAATACAGTAGCCACAACTATCAAGCAGATGAAAAAGAGTCAAATCAGACAAGAGATAGTTGATGTGCTTAAGACAATCTTCATAAGAATCGATCAGCTAGGTGAGATTCCTGCTGATGAAATTGATACCTTTCTTAATCGAGGCAAAGCTGCAAGAGTTAGAGCAGCAAGCCAGCGAGCTAAAAGAGACATCATTTTACAAGTTCCAGAGGAAGTTGAATTCAAAGAGAATACTTATATCACTCAACCTTTGGAAGGATTCTTGTATCTTGATGTGGAAGGTAATCAATGTTTCTTGAAAGTAACAGATCTTCATTTGGCAAATCTGGAATTAATTCTGTACTTGAGAATTCTATATGATGACTCAATTCAGAACTCAGTATTCAGATATCATCTCAACAAAGAAATTAGATCAAGAAAAGCTGAGATGAAAGGGATGCCAGAAGGTGAAGAAATTGTGGTTGATGCTATCAAGAAAGCTGCAATTTGGGAACTTTAATGTTCTGATATGTGGTTAGAAGTTGGAGATTCCGTTGAGTAAATAGATTAGTTCTATAATTTTTTTACTAAGTGTGCAGAAGCTAATCAAAATGATTAAGCTAAAATGTAAACGATATGTTCATTAATACAAACTCAAGTTTGATATGTTCAACTGTTTTATTATTTGACATGTTTAAACAGACAACTTTGTAAGTTTAAGCTGATGATTGATATGTTCAATTGTAAACTGATAAGTTCAGTAATATAAGTTTTGTAAGTTCAGAACTTAAATTAACTCTGATAAGTTCAGAATATAAGTAGTTGTATATTCAAATACTTAGAATACAAGTCTTATTATAGATTTGTAACATAAACATCTTGTAAGTTCAAGATACGTGAATAAGTATGGATCAGTTCAATACTTATTTCAAGAACTAACTTTGGGCAGTTCCGGAGTTGTTCAATATAATTCTATTAACCTATAACTTATTTGATTCAATGTTTTGTCATCATCAAATAGGGAGAGATTGTTAGTCCCATGTTTAGAATAGTTAGATTTGACGAGATAAACTATCGATATGTATAGATGATAGGTTAAGAGTTAGTAATTATGTAATTCTGTTATAGACTGACTAGTCAGCTTCAGCTGAGTAGTCAGCGTATAAACAGATATAGAGTTTTTCTATGTACGTACTAGATAACTCAGTGACTTCTAAGCTGAGATAGGTCTTAAGAATGAAGACTTGAAGACTTGAAGATTTGAAGACTTGAAGATTCAATAATCCAAGATTCAAGAAGTCAGCTTGACAAGGTCAAGACTGAGTATGTCAGCTCAGCGTCAGAAGTCAGTTTAGAATTTAAGTAAGTTCTAAATTCTGTTATAAACTCTCCATATCTACGTAATTTAAATTAGGATATCTAAACCTAATTTAAACTAGCTATTGGTTGGATAGAAATCTCAAACAAAGTTAATTAGATATGTTCTAATTAAGGACTTTGTTACGGTTTTAAAGAAAAGATAAGTTCTATCTTAAAACTGTGATTTGTTCGTAGATATATCAAGTATAAGTACAAACTTTCTCATGGGTTTTACACAGATGTTCTTACGTGTGTACGCGAACAAATACGCGATACACAACGATGACTGCATAAGTTGCAAAACGTACATGTGTTCGTTATACTTGATACGCGTGTGTTGCAATAACTTTGTAAGTTCAAAGTTAGAGAGAGAGTTTTCAAGAGTTCTTGTTAATTAGTTTTAACAAGAAATTCGATCATCAATTAGTTTGTGATCCAAGAGTGTTAGAGAGAGTTGAGGTTATAATCATTGTAATATCAAATCATCCTGTTGATTTGATTAGAGAGTAATAATCGTTATTATACTGGTTGATAATTGAATATACATTTGATTAATTTGTTTGATTGTTTAAAGTGTATTCAAACCCCCCCCCCTTCTACACTGTATCGGTTGTGTGTTCACCCTCTTTGGGACCAACATGTCTCTTCATCAGTCAAACTAGGTTTAGAGACTTTGAGTAAAGGAGAGCTTACCTGAACAGCGGCTGTTGATGTGGATGAGTGAAGCTGAGTCTTGCGAAGAATCAGCGGGGTGTCGTTAGGCGAATCCTCACTGGAAGCATAGTGAGATATGATGGGACTGGAGGGCATGGTGGGTTTGTGGCGTTTAGAGAGTAATCTTAGCGGGTGAGTGGTAGTAGATTGTTTAGAGGTGGATTTGTGTATTGCTGAGGGGTTGGTGGATGACTTAGATGTGGTGGATAGTATTTCCTTTTCTTTTTCTTTGATGGAGAAGACTGAGAGAATTGAGGTTGAGGTTTGGAAGGGGCAGCTTCAGAAGATAGACCTGAATATGGTGGTGAAATAACAGGAGAAGGCTTCAGCGAGACGATTGCAATCATCAGAGCAGTCAGTGCTGGGTTGAAGGCAGATGAGGAGCCGGTCCATTCTGAACCCGGGAGGGAAGGAGATGGAAGTAGGACCGAAGCAGAGTTGTATGCTTCAGGTGTTAACAGCGAGTAGATAACCAATGAAACAAACCTTGGAAAAGGGATGTGTTGAGACCTAGTTCTTGATGTCAGTGAGACCACAAGACTCTCCATGATAAGTTCAGCGAAGTCAATGTTATGACCATGGATTATGGCATAGGCCATTTTCAGAACAGCTTCATTGACTTGGTCAAGACCAGTTTTGCTCGTCATACAGAAATTCAGATGAGTAATCAGACAGTTCCACTCCTTTGGGAGACGAGTGCAAACCATAGAGTTACCTTTGACCTTGTGCTCATCATCATATTGAAAGAAGGAGAAGAGTAGCTCCTTAGCATTAGCAGTGAATGAGGTGAGTTCCCGACGAGGAAGATGAAGAACAGATGCAAGATACTTCGCGGTAAGTTCAGCAAACTTGCTACCAGAGAGCATACTGAAGTGAATACTTTGGCCAGAGGTTTTGGGCTTGATGACTTCAGCGGTCATCCAGAACTCACAGAGATGTTCTTCAAACATTGGAACCTTTGCCGAGAGAGCAAAGTTCAATGGTCAGTTGCGAAGATAGGTCATTATTTGGTGGAGAGGCGAGGAAGATGAAGGGATGGCTAGGTCAGCGACGAAGTTGTTGTCTTTGAAACAGATGGATTCCAGTGGGATTTTGGGGACAACATCAGAAGGAAAGGGTACCTTTGCAGAAGCAATTTTGGGAGCCATTGAATCAAGCACAAGAGTTGATTTTGCTTTTGAACAAAAGAGATCGCCGGAGAATATGAGTTGCAGGTAAAGAACTTGGAGAGGCGATTTTGGGTTTTAAAGGGGTTTAAATTGAATCAATCTTGGCGGTTGAGTAAATCTAGGGTGAAAGTGAGCGCGTGAAGCCGGAAATTACGCAAGGATAACTTTTGTGATGTCAAATCGTTATTGGTAACCCAATTTACCCAGAGTTATCTTGGAACTAGCTATACTTCAACAACACACCATTAGCAAGAAGATAAAAATTTCACAATACAAAGGAACAAAAATTATCCAAACTTTGCATTTGAAATTTTTATCTAAATAAACAAAAGAAACGAAAGAAAAAAAAGAACACAATGCCAACAAGAATAATAGTCAAGCTTGGAAATTTCTAATACCATATCTGAACAAAAGATTCCATGATGTTAATCATAAGTTACATGGACTGCCAAAAGAAAATTACATCATGTTTATGATAACACAAAGATTTGAGATGAAACTTCAATCCGAATCCCTTCATCAGGGATGCGTACGGTGATGACATAGCATACTGGGAAGAAAACGAAGGTAATTGTGAATTCCATGAATTGTTGAGAAAGTGAAAGATTTTCTTTGAATCGGATTTTGATTTGCAGAAGATGAAAAAGGAAAGAAAATCTTTGGATGTTTATAAATAAATTTACTCATGATTACGCTTCAGAGATGATTTGACAGTCATAGAGAGGTAGGGTAAAAGTAATTATTCAAGCTTAGCTATTAGGGTGGCTGGCATTAAATGTGATAAGAAAGAATGAATAGTAACAATCAAACTTACCTGAAATAGCTATATTGTGGAAGGATTTAGCATTCCTATTTTTGCAATCAGCTGATTGAACCGGTATTCATCTAAGGCTTTTGTGAAGATGTCAGCCAGCTGATGTTCAGTGGAGATGAACCGAAGCTCAATTTCGTTTTTGGCTATATGATCGCGAATGAAGTGATGGCGAACATCAATGTGCTTTCTGCAAGAATGAAGTATAGGATTATTGGAGATGGCAATAGCACTTGTGTTATCACAATAGATGGGAGTTCGCTGAAAGGAGATGCCATAGTCAGCAAGCTGATGTTGCATCCATAAAACTTGTGCGCAACAAATTGTTGGAATATGCCCACTGACACGAACAAGTTAATAGCACTGCTGATGAAGTATAGGCCTATTGGGTCACACACCAAGAATTGATTCCGGTACACGATCAAGCAAAAGAGAGAAAAAGGCCAAAATAGGTTTTGGCAGCATGGTACACGGGCCATGTTCTTGAACACGGGCCGTATCCAGCACAACTAGCACGGGGCGGTTTGGCCTAAGTAAAGACCGTGTGCTTTGGGCCTACACGGCCGTGTAGATGAACACGGGCCGTGTTGGGTCTATTAGACACGGGCTAACTTTGCCCAATTGAGGCCGTGGGCTTTGGGCCTACACGGCCGTGTTGGCCAACACGGGCCGTGTACAGGCTCTGTAACAGCAGAATAAACAGCTTTAAACACTCATTTTAATGTGGTTAATGTGAGTGAATGAGAAGCCACGATTGATATGTCTCTGGAACAGACTTTTGGGAGCTCTAGAGTCTTATGCTTGAGTTCATACTCTCTCCGATTGTTCTTCTTCTTGATGATCAAGTTAGGTGCAAAAGAGAAGGTAATACACACTTTGTGATCAAGCTTTGATGCACAAAGGTGTTGCTTGTTCTTGTATTGTGTTGCTTTGGTATCTACACCAACCTACTAGGATTGGGGAATCAAGTGTGCTTGGGGTGAACTTCACTAGAGGACTTCTTCCTTGAATTCTACACACTTTGACAAAGAAGAAAGCTTTGGTGATCTTGCATTATGGTATAACCGTTCTTCTTTCTTGTTTATTATATTTTAGTTGCAATTCCATGTCTAGATGTTAGTCCATGGCATGTGTGTTTGTTTGGCTACCTTAGGGTTTTGTATTGTTTCTTGCTTCCGTTGCTACTCGTTCATGCCAAACAAATACCTTCAGTGATATCAGAGTCATATCCAACATGGCTTTGCACTAACGAGTCTAGAAAAACCATATAAATATTTTATACAAGAAAATTGTTTTCTTGGAATGATTTTCGTGTAGACAGTTGCTAGGCTAAAATTGATATGTTTGTAGCCCACATAATATCCATATAAATATTTTTATATAAGAAAATTGTTTTCTTAAAATTGGTATTTCCATTGAGACTCTTGTTGTATTCTTGTTGTGCTAGAATTGTTATATTTGTAGCCTTGTTAATATTTTAGTTTTTATATTTATATATTTGTTGTAACTTGGCATGAATTGTACACAAATATATACTTATAAATGTATATATGAATATTTGTCACAAAAATGGTTTGGTACACTAATGCATATGTACAAGGATTGTCATTTTGGTGCCTTTGATGTTGTTGACAATCTTGACTAAAATATAGATATATATTTATATCATGCTTTTGTGTGGCACACCATGTTTTATTTGTTGCGTTTGGGTAATTCGGTAACATGATATGCCCTTAGACCTATGTGTTGTGGTGGTTGATTGATTTGGGTTTTGGTGGCCTGCGCGCCGTATTGATGTAATATAATTTATTTATTTATTTGTTGGTGCGGCTTGCACGTCGTTTCTTTTATTCCGTGTAAATGTATAAATAGTGTAGGAATACGACCTGCGCATCGTTTATATATATTCTATGTATTTGTAAACAGTATAGAATTAGAGCCGGAGAAATCAACGGGAGTCATGGTGATGACGTATTGGCGAGAAGGAATCAACACGTATTGGAGGTGTTGGATTAAGTGGGAGCTCACCCTACGAAACTTTACCTTGTCCTTAGGTTTTGGCCTCGTTTTCCCTGTTGTGGCTCACGGGGAAAACGCATAGGATTTTTTGGCATGTTACCGAATTATATATATATATATATATTTGTGTGGTTGTATTTTATTTTTCTATGCATGGATTAGGATTCGCATGCTAGACAAGTTTTCTATAAAATTAAATAAAATACAACGTTTATTAAAATGGGTAACAATCTCGCGTGAATATAATTGACAAAGAAAATATAAACTTGGTATTATATTTAAAAAGTGCTTAAAATCGTTTTGACACTTACTTTGTTAATTCACAAAAGGGTTTTTATAAACCGGAAACAAAATCCCGTTTTTAAAATGTAAATCACGCACCATCTGTAAGACGACACCACCCGAATCTAACAAAACAAGGATGATTGTCGAGCTAAGCACGAGTCATGCCTTGCGTAGTTGTGTGGAAGGTGAGTGGGGTAACTCGCATGATTGGTTGTCGAGCTAAGCACGAGCCAATTGATGGTCGAGAGTGCCACCCGTGTGTCTTGTCGGACGGTTTACAATTTTTTGTATATAATTCTTGGTTAGTTGTCGAGATAAGCACGAGCTAAACAAAAAATTATATATTAAGATTGGTGTAAGGAAGGGGTCAAACATGCCAACCGACATAATGGATGTCAACAGATCCCGCAAGTGTCTAAGAGTTGTAATAGAGATTACAATTGGTAAAATGGTTGCCGGCCTAAATAGCTTCGCCACGTGATCCGCGGCAAACCCGTCACGGTGCGAGGTGAAATAAGGTTCTTAGCCCTTGTTATAAATAATTGTTTTTATCTAAAACTATGGGGTAATTATTTTAACAAGGTTTGTCTAAACTAACCAAAACACGTATTATTGTTATTTATAGATGTCAAACCAAAACGACACTACGTCAAACATCTCACTTCGTGTGTTCCTAGAAAGGGAGAAACTCACGGGGGTGAACTTTATTGCATGGCTTAGGCAATTAAGGATTGTCCTTCGCCATGAATAAAAGTTGCACATCCTTGAGGAACCCCTTCCGGAGCCACCTGCTACCAACGCGACTTGGGCCGTCCGATACGGGTATGAAAAACGTGTTGAGGACACGCACGATGTTGCCTGCCTCATGTTGTCAACTATAAGCTCGGATTTGCGAAAGCAGCTCGAGCACATGAGTGTGCACAATATGTTAAACAAGCTCAAGGACATGTTCCAACAGCAAGTTAGGCAGGAACACTATGAGTGTGTTAAAAGCCTAGTCGGTTGTAGGTTGCAGGAAGGCGGGAATGTTGGTCTTCACGTCCTTAAGATGAAGGCGAACGTGGACCAAATGGAGAGGTTAGGATTTCCTATTGGGAGAGAGCTCGCTGTGGATATTGTACTCCAGTCTCTGCCCGCATCATATGATCAATTTGTCACAAACTATCATATGCAAGGAATGGAGAAGTCCTTAAGCGAATTGCATGGCATATTGAAGTCTGCGGAGTCCGACATGGCCAAGCATAATTCCACCTCAACCACTCCCGTCTTGGGCTTAAAGAAACAAAAGAAAAGGAAGAAGAAACCGACCCTAAAAGGAAAGGTTGGAGTTTCCAAGCCTATCCTTGATGTTAAGTCGAAGGACATAGAGAATGTGCCTCATGAACAGACACAGGAAAAGGTGGTTTGCTACTTTTGTGGAAGATTTGGAGATTGGGGCCGTCACGCCTGCCCTACGTGCCGAGAGGATATAAAACTTCTCAGGAAAGAGAGAGTTAACTTTCCATCTTCAGGTACGTTCATGATTCATTGCTATTCTTCTATAAGCTGGGTTGTTGACCCGAGCTGATTGACTCACGTTTGTCACAAATTTGTTTGTTACAAAGTGTAGGTCCTTTGGTGAAAGAAAAGCATGAAGAATCGGATCTCGAACGAGGAAACCATGGTGATTGTCCTCCAATAGAAGATAAGGAGACTTGATCTCGCTTGTGTCGCCGGTTTATTTATTACTTTATTTTATTGCCCTGCGTGGCAAGTAACATCTCTTTGTATGCTCGCTTTAATTACGGTGAACAAAATTTTGAAGTTTTAAGAATTGATGTTGAACCTTTTTAAACGTTATTTATTCAAGGTTTGTATGTCATATCTCATGTGTTGTTTTGCCCTGCGTGGCATACAACTTTACGTGTGGTGACGATGAGTTTATTCTTAAAATACAAAATTTATTATGAAAATCTGTTGTGAGATTTTTTGTTCAAAATTTCCCATGTCATGGCATACACAAGGATTTGTTACGAGTAATAGAATATTCATGAATAATTGATTCTGAATCCAAAATAGTTTGGATGAGTTATCTTTGTGTGATAATCAACTTAACCACATAAACAAGAAATATATCGCCTAGATCCATGTGGTTAGGATCTTGGAATAGTTTAGTCTCGGTCTAAACGCTTTGATGTTGATCTTGTTTATTAGGCTAAGATGATTATGAGATCCTTCGCCGGAGTTTGTGAGAGGATTATAAGCTTGTTGGATATTGATCACACTTTGTGGATAATCCGTTCAAGCACACCACAAAGAATAACAAAAGAGAAGCCTCTTCATCACTACCTTGATGGTAGTAATTGTGAGACGTTTATTAGTTTAAGCATATGTCTGAAACCTTGTTGGTGTTCAGTATTAGCCAAAACAACTTTAAGAATCAATAGGGCATATAGATCAAGGTACTTAGATCTAGTTAAGATACTAAGATATCTATTATCTATATATTGGATGACCATGTCTATCTTAGTAGTTTGAGGTTATCCATTCTACATTCAGTGGGAGATGGATAAATTTGAAATCAAGAAGTGCTAATACATTTGAGGAGTTCTTCTAAGTTTTAGCTATTTAACCTTTTGAGAACAATGTTTGTTGCTTAAAAGGGGAAGAAGAAAGAAACTAAAACTAAGGCATTCCAATGGAAGAACGTGGAACTTAAATGAAAGACTTGATGATAATACTAGCATATAATCTGATATCTTTGATAGATGATCAGCATGGCTATGCTGGTATGCCTGACTAAGAGTCATTACTTCTTTTAATTCTGATTAGAGTCATATAGAGCCAAAGAGATATAGGTTTCTCATATCTAAGTGGCAATGACTTGATGGTGAGTCGTGTTGAGTTCACCACCTATCAGAAGAGGTAGTGGATCCAGAATTCACGAGGAATGAAAGAAGTAAATGATAAAGAGATGCAATCCATTTGAAATGTCCAAGTGCTCCACTTGACTTAATCCCATACCTAGGTGTGTACCAAGGTGGTAGTGATGGGATTAACATGGATGGGGCTGAAGACAACTTCAAATACTGACTAGTGGTAAAGTTTTCCATGATGGTTATGGAGAAACTTGTCCTAGTGGCTATGTTGAAGAATGTTTGATACTCGTGGATATTAATGACCGCGTTTCGTCATGAAACAATATGATAAGGAAGTGCTTATAACACTCTCCGAGGGTCTTAATATACATTCGTAGTATCCGTTTTATGTCTACAGAAGTGGATAACTCCAATTCGGACTTATGCTTGCATCTTGAAGGAAATATTTATGCTTACTATTAGAAAATCAAAGTGGTGAGTTTTCTAGAAGCATAGATCAAACCTTTTATGTATGTCAGGGCTAGTGGGAGCTTTGTTGTATTCCTAGTGTTAAATGTCTATGGAAGATAATGTCTCGATATTAGGTTATCTGCAAACCTAATTCAGGAATTACTGCTTCATATGGGCATTTAAGAGATACAAAATTGGATATTATTTAGTTCAAGAAATATAGAGATATGTTCTTGATGTTTGACGACTTGAATAGGCTTGGAGTAAGTAGTTACTCTAATGCGTGTTTCTGCTAGGATAACTGTTGGTCTTTGATCAAAGTTGATGATCCTAACTTGTGGTGTTGTTTATTGATTCTTAAAGTATCACTAACCTTATTGTGGGTTTTTGAGACAATGAGGGTGTGATTACTTTAACCTTTTTGAAAATTAAGATCTCTTTGATGCATACTTTTGAAGTAGTCTTGTCAAAAGAGATATAATTGAATAACAAAAGTACTTGTGGATGTTGTGGAACAAATCCACTAGGTAAGCCGTTGTTATGGACTAGTGATGTTTATCATACTAGGTCAATTAGCATTTCAAATGCGTGTAACTTGGCTTGAATATGTTTTGGTTCATGTTTGATTTGTACTTATGTTTTGGGGACGTTAAGCAGTATTGCAATTCATACTATATCGATTATTAAATGGAGATTTCATAATACGCCGAGGGCGAGTATTTTATGAATCCTTATTGGGTAGAGTATTATCTATGTGGCGGGACTATGTAGTCGAAAGGAATTTGTTCCTCTATGTATAGAGAAGATATCCATGGGCCCCTCGATGATGGAGTGCTGACGTTCATATGCATGGCCGTGCTCAAGTTGTATTGATGATGGATCAATGTTAACTTGGTTTGTTGGTCACCACTAATCTAGAATCGAGAAACATAATAGTGAATGATCTGAAGGTTGACTTTATTCCATGCCTTGTGTTCACATCGGATATCGCGAACAAAGGGATGTACACGTTCATTTGTCTTTAGGACAATCATTTTATGATTGGGATCTTGTCAAGAGTGGCATACCCTATACTGACTTGGGAGCATAGATGTCTTGCTAGAGGCCGCTCTATGTTTGTGTTATTTTTCTGTAGTCGTGCCACGTGCAAGTGGGAGTCTGTTGGAATATGCCCGTTGACACGAACAAGTTAATAGCACTACTGATGAAGTATAGGCCTATTGCGTCACACACCAAGTATTGTTTCCGGCAACACGATCAAGCAAAAGAGAGAAAAAGGCCAAAATGGGTTTTCGCAGCATGGTACACGGGCCTTTTTCTTGAACACGGGCCGTGTCCAGCCCAACTAGCACGGGGCGTTTTGGCCCAAGTAGAGACCGTGTGCTTTGGGCCTACATGGCCGTGTAGATGAACACGGGCCGTGTTGGGTCTGTTAGACACGGGCTAACTTGGCCCAATTGAGGCCGTGGGCTTTGGGCCTACACGGTCGTGTTGGCCAACACGGGCCGTGTACAGGATCTGTAACAGCAGAATAAACAGCTTTAAACACTCATTTTAATGTGGTTAATGTGAGTGAATGAGAAGCCATGATTAATATGTCTCTAGAACAGACTTTTGGGAGCTCTAGAGTCTTATGCTTGAGTTCATACTCTCTCCAATTGTTCTTCTTCTTGATGATCAAGTTAGGTGCACAAGAGAAGGTAATACACACTTTGTGATCAAGCTTTGATGCACAAAGGTGTTGCTTGTTCTTGTATTGGGGAA
Source organism: Dittrichia graveolens (assembly GCA_038502395.1). Classification (NCBI taxonomy): domain Eukaryota; kingdom Viridiplantae; phylum Streptophyta; class Magnoliopsida; order Asterales; family Asteraceae; genus Dittrichia; species Dittrichia graveolens. Next base: position 32,790,719 of record JARJIL010000009.1, read on the forward strand.
TCAAGTGTGCTTGGGGTGGACTTCACTAGAGGAGTTCTTCCTTGAATTCTACACACTTTGACAAAGAAGAAAGCTTTAGTGATCTTGCATTATGGTATAACCTTTCTTCTTTCTTGTTTATTATATTTTAGTTGCAATTCCATGTCTAGATGTTGGTCCATGGCATGTGTGTTTGTTTGGCTACCTTAGAGTTTTGTATTGTTTCTTGCTTCCGTTGCTACTCGTTCATGCCAAACAAATACCTTCACAACTCCCAGCTGAAATGTATTCAGCTTCAGCGGTGGATAGAGAAATGGAGTTCTGTTTCTTGCTTTGCCAACTCACTAGTTTTCCACCCAGTAACTGACATCCACCGGTAGTACTCTTCCTATCAATCTGACATCCGGCATAGTCTGAATCTGAAAATCCAATTAATTCGAAGCCGGAGTCTCTGGAGTACCATAGCCCAAGTTCAGGAGTACCTTTCAGGTATCTGAAAATACGTCTGACAGCCGTCAGATGTGATTCTTTTGGGTTCACCTGAAATCTTGCACAAAGACATGTGGAGAACATTATATCAGGGCGACTGGCTGTCAGATAAAGTAAGGATCCTATCATTCCTCTGAAGGTAGGAATATCAACTGATTTCCCGTTCAGATCAGCAGTAAGCTTGGTCTTTGGAACAATGGGTGTCTTCATTGGGGAAGAGTCTGAAAAGTTGAATTTCTTGAGTAAGTCTTTGACGTACTTCCCTTCATTAATAAAGATGCCTTGGTCAGATTGCTTTATCTGAAGCCCAAGGAAGAAGTTCAGTTCTCCCATCATGCTCATTTTGAACTTTTCGGACATTATTTTCTCAAATTTCTTGCATAAGTGATTGTCAGTAGAGCCAAATATAATATCATCGATATAAATCTGAACTAAAATGAGTTCACCTTTTTCTCGACACTGAAATAGAGTTTTATCGATGTTCCCTCTCTGAAATCCATTTTTCAGAAGATGAGTGGACAAAGTATCATACTAGGCACGTGGAGCCTGTTTCAGTCCATAAAGGGCTTTGTCGAGCTTATAGACGTGGTGTGGAAACTTGGGATTTTCGAATCCAGGGGGTTGCTGACAAATACTTCTTCTTGGAGTTCCCCATTCAGAAAGGCGCTTTTGACGTCCATCTGAAAGACCTTGAATCCCTTGAAGGCAGCAAAGGCTAAGAACATATGTATTGCCTCCAAGCGAGCAACAGGAGCAAACGTTTCATCATAAGCTATCCCTTCCTCTTGACAGTAGCCTTTTGCAACTAGTCTAGCTTTATTTCGCACAACTGAGCCAGTTTCATCACGTTTGTTCCTGAAGACCCATTTTGTGCCAATAATAGACTTGTCTTCAGGTGGTTCAATCAGCGTCCACATTTTGTTCCTTTCAAACTCATTGAGCTTGTCTTGCATAGCGACTACCCAGTTAGGATCCTTCAGAGCTTCATCGACTTTCTTTGGCTCGACTTGTGATATAAATTCAGAAAACATGCAGAAAGCAGACGTGGTTGCATTTCGGGTTTGCACACCAGTGTTTGGATCACCAATTATATTAGTGATGGGATGAGCTCAAGTCCATTTTGTGACCCGTTGTGGTTGATCATCAGCAGAGGGATTATTTGTTTCCAAGAGATCTTCAGTGACCTGATTCACATTAACAGAAACAATATCATTGTCAGTATTTACCTCCTGAGAGTAGTCATCCAAATCATCATTAAATGACTCTTGTAGAAGAGCATCAAATTCATCGGAAACAATTTGATTAGTATGATTGGAGGTTGACTCTGCATTGAATTCATCAAAGGTAACATTTATTGTTTCAACCACAGAGTTCTTTTTGGGAAGAAAAACTCGATATGCGTTAGAGATATCAGAATAGCCTAAGAACACTCCTTGTTCTCCTTTAGGATCAAACTTGCTTTTCTGATCTTTGGTGTTCAGGATGAAGCATGTACTTCAAAAGAATTTGAAGTATCCAACATTGGGTGACTTCAGATAGAGTAACTCGTAGGGAGTTTTGTTGTGGCGCTTTACAATGATAGACCTGTTCTGCGTATAGCACGCAGCATTAACAGCTTCAGCCCAGAAATGGCCTTTCAGAGATGCTTCAGCCAGCATCGTTCTAGCTGCTTCTATCATGGTCCTATTTCTTCTTTCAGCAACCCCATTTTGTTGAGGGGTATATGGAGCTAAGAAGTTTTGGATGATGCCATTTTCATCACAAAAATCTTGGAGGGTAGAGTTTCTGAATTATGTCCCATGATCACTGCGAAGCTGTTTAACATGTGTGTCAAACTGTCTTTGAACACGACGAATAAAGCTTATCAGAACTTCAGCAGTGTCACTTTTGTTACACAAGAAGAATACCCATGTAAACCTGGTGTATTCATCAACTACAACCAGGGTATACTTCTTACCTCCCATGCTTGGAGAACTGACAGGACCAAAGAGATCCATATGTAAGAGATGAAATGCAGAGTTAACTTGGTTGCAATGTTTTGATTTAAAGACTGACTTCTTTTGCTTTCCCTTCTCACATGCATGACACAACTTGTCTTTCTGAAACCGAATTGACGGTAGACCTCTGGTAAGCTTAAGCTTAGAGAGTTTGCTGATGTTTTTGAAGTTGAGATGTGAAAGCCTTTTGTGCCATAACCAGTTAACTTTTGAATCGGCTTCTGAAAAGAAGCAAGCATCTCTTTCAGAAGTAGCAAAGTTGAAATCAACAACATACATGTTAGTCTGCCTTTTTGCTTGTAAGACCTCTTTTCCTTTCTTGTTAATGATTGAACATTTGGTCTTCTTAAAATGTACTTCATAATCTGCATCACACAACTGACTGATGCTGATCAGGTTGTGTTCAAGTTCTGTCACATGGGCAACATTCTTGATGTTGACTGAACCTTGGTTGAGATAACCATAACCATCAGTTTTGCCACATTTTCCTCCACAAAATGTGACCTTGGGGCCATTAGCTTCTTGAAGCCCATTCAGTAGGGACTTACATCCGGTCATGTGCCTTGAGCATCCACTGTCAAGGTACCAAGTGTTATCATGTTGACCGCTCTTATACATCATCGTGGAGTTCCATCCTTTAGCTGAGCTGAGTTTTTCAGCTTCAGCCAGATCTTTGCTGAACTTGCTTTCAGTGGCCATCAAACACATTTCAGGATGTGCAGTTCCACAGATTTCTTCAGCCACCAGACATTTACCCCTGACTTCATTTTCTTCTTCTTCATCTGATGAAGTTTCAGAATCAGTCCTGCCCAGGTCATCAGCTATCATGGCCTTTTCCTTCTTCCTTTCATTTGAGGCTTTCGGTACCTTCATCATCAGACCTTTCCTCCTCCTCAGCTTCATTAACCTGAGACTCATCATCAGAATCTGAGTCCTCAGTTTGCTTGTACTTAGCTCTTTGAGGATTTTCAGCAACAAGAGCCAGAGTTTTCTTGAAGGCCTTCCTCAGATCAGTTTTTTGAATGCGAGTCTGTTCATCATTCAGCAAGATTCCATATAACTTACGCATGTTCATGTCCCTGAGCATATTGTTGGTTCTCAGGATCATGCACATGGTGTCCCATTCAGATGGGAGGGAATCCAGAAATCTGTTGAGAATTTGGAATTGCTCTCTGACAACTCCAACTTCAGTCATGTCGTTCAGTAGACATGTGAACATTGTGTAGACCTCAGTGAGAGACTATGAGTCTTTAGCACAGAAACTTTCATACTTGCGTATCTTTTGTTGTTTTCAGATTACAAATAGTATGAAATATTTCGTTAGGTAATGCAATGACAATACTGTTTTGTATTTTAGCATCCAAACCCACAAGTTTCTTCTCCTCCTCTGTCCATTGAGATCTTGGTTTAGGAGGAGAGGGAATGGAGGTTTCAACAGAACCAGTCTCCATGGAGATTGTTTAAGGAACATAAGGACCTTCCTCCAAGACAACAAGTGAATTGCAGTCAAGATTTTCTAAATACAAGAGCATTCTATTTTTCCAACTGGAAAAATGTTCGATTGAAAACTTTGGTGGTTTGGTAGAGGAACCATTATCGATGTAATCAAACTTCGACATGTTGAACAGATCACTAATTTATAGATAAAATTAGAACCTGCTATGATAGCAATTGTTTTTCCCGAAAATGAATAAAACTAACTATAAATAAAATCAAAGTGCGGAAATAGTTTTAAAGCAACGAACACACGAAAGTTTTCAAAGTAAGATTATATTAATAACCAAACTTCAAAGAGTGCACAAGAACAAACTTGAGCACTGAGTACAAACTAAACAAGAACAAACTTGAATACAAATTAGCGAACAAACGCTTAACATTTACTCGTTAATCGAGCAGGTATTTATAGACTAAGTAAACTAATCCTGACCATCTAGTTTATTTACACGTGTACCGTTCTACACTTAATTAGGAACAGAAAACAAGATTGCCGTTTCGAGCTCCTTCAGAATGCGCAGATCGTGCACTTTACATAACGGGAAGATTCTGGTTATCAGATGTATCCTCAGTTCAGAAGACCCTTTGATGACTGAAGACAAACTTCAGTTGACGTTCACTTCAGAACTAATCTTCAGATGAACTACGGGCTTCTTTCTTCAGATGTCGTCAGAACAGTTTACAAAAGAATGATATATTACACCTTCATTCGCTTTCTTCGAAAGCTTCTTCGGGAATGGAATATATACAAATAAAAGGACTAACAGTAGCGCCGCGACATATGTTCTTCCGGATTATCTTCTTCCTTTTGTCGGATTTCCCGTCACAAAAACTCACATATTTCATTTCTAACATTATATTTCTTCAATCTAAACTCATGTTTACCATATATCATGTATATATAACATCAAAAACATCTTTTTAACCAATCAAACAACAAAATCATCAAAACCTATTTTATTCATCTTCTTCAAAACCCATCAATGGTAGAACTTCTATATAACCATGTAAACACAATCAAAAGCATAACCAAATGATCAGTAACATGTATGGATTATCAGCTAACCTTTATTTTAAATTTTGAATCACAAAATCTCTACTTTTGAAATTCAAGTTTCTCTATTCTTGTTGTTCTTCTTTTTACCAGAGAAAGCATACACACACACACTTTACACTTTTCCTTCTTTCTTTCAAAATGAGCAGATGACTACATATATTTACACGTGTGCTTACACAAATATTAGGTGTCAAGAAGCCCTTTTACCATACATGGATACACATACATTAATTTACATACATGATCTCATACATACATATTTTTCTTTTCTTTCTTTCGTTGTCAATAACAAACTTGTTAACATTTACACTTATATTCTCAATTGGTTAATCTAATATAATTAACTCCAATTAACCACTTAATCAATCAAATGTAATTTAACACAAATACATACCTACCGCTAACCCGCTAATCAACTAGCCTGGGTTTGCGGGTGTTACACAAGCGAGCCAATAATAGAATCTCCGGAGGTTTGTTTATCACTCGACTGGCAGAGTCTTACGGCAATGTTCTTACTACCGTCACTATTGGGGGTTTAATAGCACACCCGACCACCGGGCCGATTGACACTGCTGTACTACTTCATATGGCAGTTATTCGCAAGAGGCCCCAGGGTGGATACCAGATTTTAGACGGCCATGGACAGCCATGGCTGCAAGTGCAGCATGAGGAGCAGCTAGGAGGTAGGGACCCACACATGCAGCATGTTGACCCTTTGGTCCCGCCGCCTCCTCCTCCTCCCCCACCAGATTTGCTCGAGATGTTATCTGCCCAGATGCACTGGATGACTCAGGTGATGATAGTTGTGGCTGACCGTCTGGGTTTACAGGTTCAACCACCCCAGCATTCAGGGCCCAAAAGGAGTAGCCGTAGCAGCACGACCCGCCGCCACCACCACCACCCGCATGAGGGGCCTAGTCTGATGGCCCCGTCTCACATATTATGTATATTTTTGGACATGTATAGCTTAGCTTGAGGTTGTACCGATTTTTTTTTGTATGCGTACAGGCCTCGTAGTAGTTTGTATTAGTTTAGCTTTAGGCTAACTCTCATGATTGTACGGTTTTGGTAATTATATTTGTACGAACCATGTTTTATTATATTATTATTATTATTATTCGGATATCTAGGTGTTTCTGTTTGTTTTTGTGTTGTTGCTTCTTTTTGTGCTAATCCTTTCTTTTTGTCCCTTGCTTGATGAACTATTAGCGTTCGATTGTATTATGATACGCCGTTTTGTTAAGGAATTTTGAACAAAATATGGACTGCCTATTCTATCAACTTCATAAAACAGGGGAGTTTCTCGATTCCATTTCTCCTACACTATTTTCGTTATTGCTTATCTTTTTGGTACATCGAGGACAATGTACAACTTAAGTGTGGGGAGGGATTTATATTTTGCCATTTTCTTGCTGTGTTTGTCCTTTTGTATACTTTTGCGTACATAACAGCTTATAAATGGATTTTAACCAAAAATTTTCGCAAAATTGTATCCTTTTGGACAATTTTAGATCCTCTCGCATGATAGATTGTTAAGTAAAGTAACACTAGGAGGATTGCACCACAAATAACTTTCATGAAGCTGCCTTTTCACAAATCACTTAAATTTTGTTAATTATCTGACTTCAATTGCACATCTACACCTACACTTACATTCCTGAGCATTTAAGCCACAACACTTCGTTTCTTATTCAGTTAGCTCATGGAATTGCTCATATACATGTTAATTGTTGCTTTGATGACAGAACTTGCTTATAAAATTCATTTCAAGACCATGAACTGAACGTGTTGCATTTACATGATAGAGGCACTAGGAAACCCAATTTAGCCTTTTTGCTTTTGTTTTTAGCCACTTTTCATATTGTTTTCCCCTTAGTTGCCAATTTGAGCCTTAGCCATTCATTTCACCACCCTTGTAATCCATGTTTTTGTTTTATTTTTGTTTTCAAGTGTTCAGAACCAATTTGACCCGTTTGAGCTGCTTAGTTACATTTAGTGTATTCTACCATTCAGTTGGTCATGCACCGATTAGCGGGACATGGAAAGTTCGTTTGTCCCTCGCTTTGTTCTTTTTATGTTGCGTGCGAATGAGTTTGAAAAATCAAAAAAAATCAGAAAAAGATAAAAAATAGAAAAGAAAAAATGAGAACTTCAGTTGCTTGGCATGCTTTTGCTTGGTCGTTTTTTAGGCCTGTCATACATTGAGTTGCGATTTTTTGTCAGTTTCTTCTGGATGTCGACCAACATTTGGACGTGCCTGATTCCATCACTACTCGGTGAACTGTGTTCTTCGGCAAAAATATTGTAGTGTTTATGTTTAATCTCAATAATAGCAGCTTAGATGGTTTTAAATTCGGTTTCTAGATCCTGTTTTAGCCACCTTTAGATTCCTTCTATCCTACCCATAGCCACAACCACATTACAACCCAATCAAAGACCTCTTGATATTTGCATATGTTTATGTTATTTGGGGGAGATTTGATGTGTGATCAAGCTTATATATATCTCTGCTTCAATTAAGCACCACTTCACTTATACACATGCCCCGATATACAGATTGAGTGCTTGAGAGACACCTGGTCAGGTATGAAGTCAGGTACTTGTCAGAGTTCTTGTGTCCGTGTTAGGCTTGCTTAGATATGAAAGTGTGTCCTCAGTCCTTTGCTCAGATATCTGTTATGTCTTTGGATCTTTAATTTGTTGGAAGGATACATTTTTGCACTAATTGATGTTACTTGATGTTTTCTAGGTTGATTGTTACATTAGAGTTTGCTTGAGGACAAACAAAGCTTAAGCGTGGGGATTTTGATATGTACTGAATTATATATATTTATTATAATGGATTTCCCGCATTTTGGCATATTTATTAGCAGATTTACACTGTTTAACACATAATATCATATAAATCTATTTTGTAGGCTCAAAATGATGGCTTGATGATAAAAGAAGCTAAAATAGAAGAAAACTATGGAAGATATCAAGTCTTGCGGGAAACTGTGCAGGGCACACCCTAAGGCATGCCCATGCCCCCAAAAGCACGCCCAAGGCACGGCCGTACCTTACAAAACTTGGGCCTAGAGGTTGGTCCGTCACCCCCTAAGCATGGCGGTACCTCACCTAAGAGGCACGACCGTGCTTTCATAAGGCACGGTCGTGCCTTATCCCTTGAAGCAGATATAAACCCTCGCTCAACGGCAGAACAGGGGATCTAGGTTTTTATTCGTTTTCAGTCGCTTTTCTCTCGTTTTGGAGCATTCATGGAGCCAGATTTCACCAAAGAATGATGGTTCTTTGATTCCTTGATGCAATGGAAGGTGATTCAAGCTTAGAAGGGAGAGTATAGTTCATTGTACATCTCATTTTGTCTTTATTTCAGGTTTGGTATAATCTCTCCTTTTTGATTATGTTGAATCCGATTGTTTGTATGATTTGGGTTTGTTTTTAGGAACTATGAGTTGTATACTTTGATTCACTTGGATTAGACATGTTCTAGTTATTTGTATTATGTATTTATGATGGTTTGACTTTTGTTGACTTGGATGATATTGTGTTTTGATTTAATGACAACTATATTTGGTGGTGTTGATTTAATTTCCAGCCTATGTGAGTATTTTATGCATTTATGTTAGGTTGACTTTATGTGTGAAATGCTTATCTTCAAGTGTATGTATATTTAAACAAGTTTAAGTTATGTTAAGATTGACACTAGGTTGGTGGATCTTGGTGTTGTTAGATTTGGTATGTGCATTTGTGGCATTACATGAGGTCCGTGGATGATGGTTTGGGATTTCGGATATTAAGCCAAGTATGTGTCCTTATAATATGAGAAGTTATGCTCATTTGTGTTTGGTGTGTTGTTTGAATCATCAAGAAGTTATGCTTACGATTTGGCTAATCACGGGTTGAGTCATGATATCTTATCTCCATATATGATTGGGTATTTAGTATTATTTTCCAGTTTAAAAGCTTTATGCATCAAGAAGTTATGCTTGTGTTTGGTGTAATTCATTGTGTCTATAGATGAATTACTAATTGGAACATGTGTACTTTGTATCCTCTGTGCTTAATAAGTGAATATAGTCGTATCACATGATTATGTATTTTAATACACTTGACTAGAGTGTATCTAATCCGAATGAGTACCTTCCGGCTTTGAATTCCCTACTATTGCATTGCTCTTGTGTTGTCTTTGTTTCCTTGCTTTTAGTTGTTTAGTTGTAGTCTTTCGTTTGTTTCGCTTCTTGCCTTGTTGTCGACTAGATAATAGTGAAGGTTGATTATTAGGAGCCTCCGTTCCCTAAGTTCGATACTCGATCTTACCAAAAGAGCTATACTATATACGGATAGATGATACTTGCCTATCACGCGTGTAGTCTACTTTTAAGGTGAAACCACTTTTAAAACACCGTGTGTACTCTATAATATTTGCAAATACCTAGAAGATATGCGCGTGTCAGTCGTCATCCTGTATCGTTTGTTGTGGGTAAGCTGGTATACTTAAAAGTTTCAACGTGGAAGGGCGTTACCCGTTTTGGAAAGTGTGGGAAGCTAGCTCCTCGTTTTATTGGTCCTTTCCATATTCGGCAAGTAGTGAATGATCAGACAGTCACATTGAATCTTCCAGCAGAGTTGGCAGGTATTCATGACACGTTCAATGTGTGTTATTTGCGAAAATGTAAAGTCAAGGAAGAGAGTTAGATTCTCCCAGTGCATGATTTGAAAGTGGATTCAAAGAAAAGCCTTGTAGAAGAACTTGTTGAATAGTTAGATTGTAAAGTGACTAAACTCCGTAAGAAGCAGAAGCCTATGGTGTAAGTCAAGTGGAAGTACATTTTGGGATCCAATTTAACTTGGGAGACCGAAAATGATATGAAGACCGTTACCCTCAGTTATTTGAACGAGATGGGATTCCGAGAACGGAATCCTCTTAAGGAGGAGAGATTTGTAACACCCGTAAACCCGGGCTAGTCGTTAGCGGTTTGGCGGTATGTGTTTATGTATTTAATTTATTAATTATGTGTTTTTCTTAAATTGGAAGATAATATACCATGAATAGTTAATTAATTAATTACTTGGAAATTAATGTGTAAATATGTTGGAAGTTATAGATATGCATGAAAATATGTATGTATGTATGTATGTATGTATGTATGTATGTATGTATGTATGTATGTATGTATGTATGTATGCATGTGTGTTATGGATGAGAAGGTGTTAACACCTCATGCTTTAATTTGGTGCATGGATGAATACATGTATATGAGAGAAAGTTAGATATTCACCTGCTCATTTGAAACAACTTGAAGAGTGTAGTGTGTGTAAAGTTTGCTTCATTAAGAAGAAACCAAGAAACTTGCAACTTGAGATTTTGGATTGTAGAATTATTGCCTTGTGATTCATGTTAAAGGTTAGTTTATGATTCCATCATGTTTATGATCATTTTGGTATGTTTTATTGTTGAGTTATATGTATATATGAAGAATCACCATTAATGGAGCTTGAAACTCAAACTCATCAAGTGGGTTTTGATTGTTTTGATGTTAAACATGGATTTCATGTGTTCTTGATACATGTATACATGTTATTTTATGTTTTTATGAGTTTAGATGTGTTAGAAATAAGTTTCCAGCTTCGAAATTATGTTGGTTCAATTTTTTCAAGCTGGAAGATGAAGAAAAAGTTGCAGGTTTGAGTTGTAAAAGTCGTGACGTGACGCGTCCAAGGATGGAACGCGCCGTGTTGCCTTCGAATTCGAAGGCCCCGTTCGAAGTGAGCTACGGCTCGAAGACTAAGTCGGTTTGAGTTCCGCTCGAAGTCTGGGCACTCGAAGGGTCCGCTCGAAGTGAACTACAGCTTGAAGTGGTCGGTGGTTCGAAGTGTTGGGGCGCTTGAAGCCTCCGTTCAATGTGGGCTGCTTGAAGCCCGATGTGACGCGTCGAATGGTTGGACGCGACGCGTGCGGTGAATTTTAGAATTCGGGATTTTGCTTGTTGGATCTTTTGGATTGCAATTCATGTGTTTATGTTATGTGGGTTTATAATGAGTATTATGATATAAATATATGTGGGTATATATTTTTATGAATCGGAAACTAATTTCGGTGTTGCTATGTTTTCTGGCAATACCAAGGCTCGGTGATATTAGACATCTGAGTGCAGCTTTTGAGATCAAGAGGTAAGTGGATGTTAACTCACGGATGGTAAAGGTTATGATTGATATGATTGATGTGATGCATACGTTTGTGATTGATAGACTGTTGAGTATGATGTTTGTTGATTGATTGATTGATTATCTGATTGTATGATTATTTGGCCAATATGCACTCTTTGAATGATATAGAGTTGCGTTTGAGAAGTCAGCTATACGTGGAATTGGGCTGGGCTCGTCTGCTAATTGGTTGAACAGTTGTTGTCCTACTGATGCATGCATTGTGTCAGAGGGGAATTTGACTGTGCCAATTCAGCGGTGAGCTATCGATAAATCTTTGCTTTGGCCAGCATTGGTTGCAGGTTCTGCGCCGAAACGCCGTTCTTCTTGATTACGTGATTATATGGTTTTGTATCGATTAATGATGTTTGCTTTCGTGTTTAGCTTCTGTTGGAATATGCCCGCTGACACGAACGAGTTAATGGCACTACCGATGAGGTATAGGCCTATTGGGTCACATACCAAGTATTGATTCCGGCAACACGATCAAGCAAGAGAGTGGAAAAAGGCCAAAATGGGTTTTGGCAGGATGGTACACGGGTCGTGTCCAGTCCAACATACACGAGGCGTATTAGCCCAATTCAAGGTCGTGTAGTTTGGGCCTACACGGGCCGTGTACATGAACACGGGCCGTGTTGTGCCTATTAGACACGGGCCGTCTTAGCCCAATTGGGGCCGTGGACTTTGGGCCTACATGGCCGTGTTGATCAACACGGGCCGTGTATGTTCGCTGTAACAGCAGAATTAACAGCCTTAAACACTTGGTTTAATTGGGTTAACTTCTCATAATTGTGGTAGACAAAGAGACCACGAGTTATCTGCTCTAGTAGAGGCTTTTGGCTTGTACTTGGTCTCTTGGTTGAAACTGGAACTCTCTCTCTCTCTCTTGTTCATCTTGTTCTTGGTGTTCTTGAGCACAAGAAGCAAGAAACTCTTGCACTTGATTGTTGTTTTGGGGATTGCACATCAACTTGCTAACACTTGGGAGTCAAACAATCTTGAGGTGGACTTCATTAGAGGAGTTCTTTATTGGATTCTAAGCTACTTGGCAAGAGAGGTTTTCTTTGTGACTTGCATTGAGGTATAAACCTTTCTAATCATCTTGTTTATCTTTTAGTTGTAATTTCATTGTTAGATTTTGGTCCATGGGAAGTATTCGTTGTTTGGCTTTATATTTTTGTTATACACTTTGCTTCCGTTGCTACTTGTTTTTGCCAAACGAATACCTTCAGTGGTATCAGAGCCATATCTAACCTGGCTTTGCACTATTGAGTATAGAAAAACCATAAAAGTTTTTTTTTGATAAGAAAAGTGTTTTCTTAAAATTAGTTTTTCATTGAGACTCTTGTTGTGCTATAATAGATTTATTCCTAGTCTTGTTAATATTATAGTTTTTATATTTATATATTTGTTGTAACTTGGCTTGAAGTGTACAAAAATATATACTTATAAATGTATATATGAATATGTGTCTCAAAAATGGTTTGGTACACTAATGCATATGTACAAGGATTGTCTTTTGGTGCCTTTGATGTTTTGACAATCTTAACTAAAATATAGATATATATTTATATGTCATGGTTATGTGTGGCACACCATGTTTCTATTTGATATGTTTGGTTTGATTCGGTAACAAGATATGCCCTTAGACCAATGTGTTGTGGTGATTGATTATTTTGATTTTTGGCGGCTTGCGTTGTAACAATATTTGTTTATTTATTTATTGGTGCGGCTTGCACGCCGTTTCTTTTATTCTATGTATTTGTATAAATAGCATAGGATTGCGACCTGCGTGTCGTTTATATATATATTCTATGTATTTGTATATAGTATAGAATTAAAACCGGAATAGTCAACGGGATTCATGGTGATGAAGTCTTGGCGAGAAGGAATCAACATGCTATTGGAGGTGTTGGATTCAGTGGGAGTTCACCCAACGAGACCATATCTTGTCCTTAGATTTTTTGGCCTAGTTTTCCCCGTTGTGGCTCACGGGGAAAACGCATAGGATTTTTGGGCATGTTACCGAATCATATATATATATATATTTGCATGGTTGTATTTTATTTTTCTATGCATGGATTAGGATTCGCATGCTAGACAATTTTTCTATAAAAATTAAATAAAGTACAATGTTTGTTAAAATGGTTAACAATTGTGCGCGAATAGAATTGACAAAGAAAATATAAAAATGGTATTATATTAAAAGTGCTTAAAATCATTTTGACACTTACTTTGTTAATTCACCAATAAGGGTTTTTTATAAACCGGAAACAAAATCCCGTTTTTCAAAATGTAAATCACGCACCATCCGTAAGATGACACCACCCGAATCTAAAGAATCAAGGATGGTTGTCGAGCTAAGCACGAGTCATTCCTTGTGTAGTTGTGTGGAAGGTGAGTGGGGTAACTCGCATGATTGGTTGTCGAGCTAAGCACGAGCCGATTAATGGTCGAGAGTGCCACCCGTGTGTCTTGTCGGACGATTTACAATTTTAGTATATAATTCTTGGTTAGTTGTCGAGCTAAGCACGAGCTAAACAAAAATTATATATTAAGATTGGTGTGAGATAGGGATCAAACATGCCCACCGACATAATGGATGTCAAAGGATCCTGTAAGTGTCTAAGAGTTGTAATAGAGATTACAATTGGCAAAATGGTTGCCGGCCTAAATAGTTTCGCCACGTGATCCGCGGTAAACCCGTCACGGTGCGAGGTGAAATAAGGTTCTTAGCCCTTGTTATAAATAAATTGTTTTGTTTAAAACTAAGCATTTCCAAACTAACTAAAACTACTTTGCTATTTTAGATGGCGTCTTCAAGCAACACCAACACCACTAACCATTTTTCGCTTAGAGTTTTCCTTGAAAAGGAGAAACTCAATGGTAACAACTTCTTGGATTGGTTTAGGCAACTTAAACTTGTCTTACGCCAAAAAGGGAAGATGGTTACCAGAGAGGAGGCCCTACCCGAGGCTCCTGCTACCAATGCCACTCGGGCTATCTGAGACGCTTATGAGAAGCGTGTCAAGGATACCGAGGACATTACTTGCCTCATCTTAAGTACTAGGATCCCGAGCTCCAAAGCAAATGGATCATTTGAGTGCTTTTGACTTGATCGCTCAGCTTAAGGAAATGTTCCAGCAGCAAGCGAGACAAGAGAGGTTTGAGTGTCTTAAGACGGTACTTGGTAGTAAGATGGCCGATGGCGGGAATGTGAGTGCTCATGTGTTGCGCATGAAAGCAAACGTGGAGCGCATGGAACGGCTCGGATTTACCATAGGGAGGGAGCTAGCAGTGGATTTGATCCTATGGTCCCTGCCCACCTCGTATGATCAATTTGTTATGAGTTATCATATGCATAGTATGGATAAGTCCATTATGGAGCTTCACGGTATGCTTAAGACAACCAAGTCTAGCATGACCAAAAATAAGCCCGCCGTTCCAAATCCCGTTCTTGCTATAAGGGAGCGGCGAATCCAGAAGAAAAGGAGATCCGCTTATACCCCTAAGGGTAAGGGGAAGGGGAAGATTGGTGCTGCCAAGTCTAGCCCCGCTTCAGAGGGTAAAGGCAAGGGGAAGATGGTTCCCCAAGCTAAAACTCCGAATGATGCGGAATGCTTCTTCTGCAGGAAGAAGGGCCATTGGCGCCGTAATTGCCCGGGGTACCTAGAAGGTCTTAAGAATCTCAAGGGGTTGAGCATCAGAGGAACTTCCGACTCAGGTACGTACATGATTGAACTCCATCATACTTCTACATCTGGTAGTTAGGTATTAGATACCGGCTGTGGCACTCACGTTTGTAATATTGTGTAGGTGCTAAGGACATGTAGAAGGATGGAGAATGGCGAGCTTGACTTGATAATGGGAAACAAGGAGATTGTCCCGGTCAAGGCTCGAGGAGAAGTTGAATTATCTTTTAATTCCGGTTTTTCCATATTATTATTGAACGTATGCTATTCGCCGCTTGTGGCGTGAAACATTATCTCTTTTCATGCATTACACGACAATGGTTATGGTTTTTCTTTTGAAAATGGAGTTATTGTTTGTTTTAAAAATAATATTTGTTATTTTAAAGCTTATCCTTGTCATGGTATTTATGAAGTAGATGCATACGTTAGTGATAATCGTTCAATCATGAATATTGATTCAACGTCTAAAAATGGTTTAGACAAATTGTCTTTGTAGCATGGTCGACTTGGCCATATAAACAAGACTCGTATCGCCAAGCTCCAAGCGGATGTGATCTTGGAATCATTTGACCACGAGTCAAATGAAGTATGCGAATCTTGTTTATTAGGCAAGATGACTAAAGCACCCTTTTCCGGCGTGAATAAGAGGGGTAAAGACTTATTGGACATTATACATTCCGATGTGTGTGGTCCATTTAAGCACATCACAAGAGACAATTCTAGATACTTCATTACCTTTATAGATGATTATAGTAGGTATGGGTATGTCTACTTGGTTAGACAAAAGTCTTAGACCTTTGAGGTCTTTAAGACTTTCCAAAACGAAGTAGAGAATCAATTGGGCAAAAAGATTAAGATACTTAGATCCGATAGGGGTGGTGAGTATCTTAGTCAAGAGTTTCGTGATCATCTTAAGGGTTGTAGAATTATCTCACAACTTACATCTCCTAGGACGCCACAATTAAATGGTATCGCCGAGAGGAAGAACTGTACATTGCTAGATATGGTTCGGTCTATGATGATTCACACCCAAGTGCCTATAAGCCCTTGGGGTTATGCTCTTGAAACGGCAACAAGAATCCTTAATCTCGTTCCAACGAAGAAGGTCGATAAAACACCTTTCGAGATGTGGCATGGGAAACCTCCCGTTCTTGCCTATCTAAAGGTTTGGGGTTGTCAAGCCTACGTACGACGTGAGGTAGATGACAAGTTAAAACCCCGATCCGAAAAGTGTTATTTCATCGGATATCCAGCCGCGGGTATTGGATATATATTCTATAAACCTTCCGAGAACAAGGTATTTGTTGCTCGGAGGGCGGTCTTTTTAGAAAGAGAATTAGTATCCAATTAGCAAGGCGGGACTAAGATTGATCTTGAAGAAATTCAAGAGTCAACGGATGAAAGACCTGACGTTGGCACTAACCAACAACCTAGTGAGGTTGAGTCTGAGCATGACAATGCGGAGACTAACGTACATCCGTTACCTCCCCGTAGATCCGGTAGAACTCGTCATGAGCCAGAGAGATATGGGTTTCTCATATCTGAGGGCGATGAGTTATTGGTGGATCTTAATGAGCCTACCAACTATCGGGAAGTGGCAGTGGGCCACGAGTCTGCTAATTGGAAGGAGGCAATGGATAACGAGATGCAATCCATGGAGGATAACCAGGTTTGGGAACTAGTTGATCCTACACCCGGTTGTAAACCAATAGGGTGTAAGTGGGTCTTCAAGAAGAAGACCGACATGGATGGAAAAGTCAACACTTTCAAAGCCCGACTGGTGGCTAAAGGTTTCACCCAGACACATGGTGTCGATTATGATGAAACTTTCTCCCCAGTGGCCATGTTGAAATCTATTAAGATACTTTTGGCAATCGCCGCATTTCATGATTACGAAATATGGGAAATGGATGTAAAAACCGCCTTCCTTAATGGGAAGCTCTCCGAAGAGGTGTATATGACGCAGCCTGAGGGTTTTGTACATCCGAAGCATCCTAATAAAGTGTGTAGACTAAAGAAGTCCATTTATGGACTTAAACAAGCATCTCGTAGTTGGAATCTATGCTTTGATGAGAAAATCAAAGAGTTTGGTTTTTCGAAGAGTGTAGACGAGCCATGTGTATACGTTATGGCTAGTGGGAGCGCCGTTGTTTTCTTGGTCTTATATGTGGATGATATCCTGCTCATCGGTAAAGATATTCCAACCTTGCAAAGTGTTAAAACTTGGCTTGGAAAATTCTTTTCGATGAAAGACTTAGGAGAGGCGGCATATATTTTGGGTATCAAGATCTATAGAGATAGATCTAGAAAACTTCTTGGGTTAAGCCAAAGTACATATATTGACAAAGTCTTGAAGCGGTTCAAGATGGAGGATTCTAAGAAAGAAAATCTTCCTATGTCACATGGAGTGATATTGAGTAAGACTCAATGTCCTAGTTTTCAAGAGGAACTAGAAGTAATGAAGCGAGTACCATATGCTTCGGCTGTGGGCTCGATCATGTACGCCATGTTATGTACTCGTCCTGATGTGTCATGCGCTTTGAGCTTGACAAGTAGATATCAGGGAAACCCTGGGCAAGCCCATTGGGTTGCGGTAAAGAACATTCTTAAGTATCTTAGGAGGACCAAAGAGATGTTCTTGATCTTTGGTGGTGAGGAAGATCTCAAAGTAAAGGGTTACTCTAATGCTAGCTTCCAAACTGATAGGGATGACTGCCGATCACAATCGGGGTTTGTGTTCCTATTGAATGGTGGGGCTATTACTTGGAAAAGTTCAAAGCAAGACACAGTAGCTGATTCTACTACAGAGTCAGAATACATTGCAGAAAGTGAAGCTGCTAAAGAAGCTGTGTGGATAAGGAAGTTCATCCGAGACCTTGGAGTGGTTCCTAGCATATCTGACCCTATTGAGATCTTTTGTGACAATGAGGGTGCGGTAGCCTTAGCGAAGAAACCGAGAGCTCACAAGAGAACGAGGCATATACCTCGTAAGTACCACTTGATTAGAGAGATGATTGAGAGTGGTGAAGTCGCTATTAGTAGAGTAACCTCGGAAGGCAATTTGGCCGATCCGTTTACTAAACCGTTGTCACAAGCTTCTCATGATTCTCACACTACGGCGATAGGTGTTAGGTTTGCTCATGACTTGGTTTAGATTTAGTTTTAATTTATGTTTGGACCATTATGTATTGGGGAACATTAAGCAATAATGTTACTAATGTTTGTTTCGATTTATATAGTAGAGATCTATATATACGCGTGTTGCGTTACTTACATTTAGCCTTTATTGTGTTCTATCTTTGCATGTTTAATTTCTTCCCTAGATTGTTTTACAATCTTGTCTCCACAATCGGTCATACTTTGTGGGAAGGAAGTATGAATTAAGATTGAGGTAAAGAATTGGTTTTGAGAAAACGTGATTCTTGCCTATACTTGAAAGGGGTTTCAAGTGATTGGAGGACCCGCACCCGAGTTTACTTCATGGTTTTACTCACAAGTAACTCGAGATGGTAATGACATTTCATCCTTAAACTAGAGATACATGTGATCTCAAATCATAGGTCTGCTTTGCTTTGATCATTTTCTAACGAGGTCCGGTCGTTATAAGGGAGATGATTGGGTAGAGTATTATCTATGTGGCGGGACTATGTAGTCGAAAGGTATTTGTTCCTCTATGTATAGAGAGAATATCCATGGGCCCCTCGATGATTGAGTGCTGATGTTCATATGCATGGACGTGCTCAAGTTATATTGATGATGGATCAATGTTGACTTGATTTGTTGGTCACCACTAATCTAGAATTGAGAAACATAATCGTGAACGATCTGAAGGTTGAATATATTCCATGCCTTGTGTTCACATTGGATATCGCAAACAAAGGGATGTACATGTTCATTTATCTTTAGGACAATCATTTTATGATTGGGGATCTTGTCAAGAGTGGCATACCCTATACTAACTTGGGAGCATAGATGTCTTGCTAGAGGCCGCTCTATGTTTGTGTTGTTTTTCGTAGTCGTGTCACGTGCAAGTGGGAGTCTGTTGGAATATGCCCTCTGACACAAACGAGTTAATGGCCCTACCGATGAGGTATAGGCCTATTGGGTCACACACTAAGCATTGATTCCGGCAACACGATCGAGCAAAAGAGAGGAAAAAGGCCAAAATGGGTTTTGGCAGGATGGTACACGGGCCGTGTCCAGTCCAACATACACGAGGCGTATTAGCCCAATTCAAGGTCGTGTAGTTTGGGCCTATACGGGCCGTGTTGTGCCTATTAGACACGGGCCGTCTTAGCCCAATTGGGGCCATAGACTTTGGGCCTACACGGTCGTGTTGATCAACACGGGCCGTGTACGTTCCCTGTAACAGCAGAATTAACAGCCTTAAACACTTGGTTTAATGGGGTTAACTTCTCATAATTGTGGTAGACAAAGAGACCACGAGTTATCTGCTCTAGTAGAAGCTTTTGGCTTGTACTTGGTCTCTTGGTTGATACTAGAACTCTCTCTCTCTCTCTCTCTCTCTTGTTCATCTTGTTCTTGGTGTTCTTGAGCACAAGAAGCAAGAAACTCTTTTACTTGATTGTTGTTTTGGTGATTGCACATCAACTTGCTAACACTTGGGAGTCAAACAATCTTGGGGTGGACTTCATTGGAGGAGTTCTTTATTGGATTCTAAGCTACTTGGCAAGAGAGCTTTTCTTTGTGACTTGCATTGAGGTATAAACCTTTCTACTCATCTTGTTTATCTTTTAGTTGCAATTCCATTGTTAGATTTTTGTCCATGGGAAGTATTCGTTGTTTGGCTTTATATTTTTGTTATACACTTTGCTTCCGTTGCTACTTGTTTTTGCTAAACGAATACCTTCTGCTTCCTCTCACTTAGCTTTGTGCTAATTCCCCAAAGTTGATTGTTTTTGCAGGTTTGTGAGTTTGTGGTGTTTGTAGAGGGAAAGCTTGACCCCGCTCTGATATTAGTTTTAGTTTGAAACGAGCCATGTTTTATTTTGTAACACCACGAAGGATATGATGTTGTATTTGTAAACAAATGTTTTAATTTGTGTTTATGTAAAGTATGCTTGTTTAAAGTTTCCGCAACGTATTTTAAAAAATGGCATAGGATTTTACGGTGTTACAATCGTTATCCACGCCAAGCTCGTTTGATCCCCAGTATCTAGAGTGCTTATATGCCAACAAGAACACCACCAAGATCATGCACCAACTTAAAGATCACCTTCGAATCAAGTGTCTTCCAAGTGTGAATTGAGAGAGAAGAAGGTCATGGGTTAACCAAAAAGGTCATTAGCTAAGTTACTAGTCTAAGGATAAGTTATGTAACTCCATAGAGCCCAAAAACTGTCCCTGAAATGCTAGTATCAATAGCCATCAATGCCTCTTTCAAACTAGCCTTAAAAGACCATTTAAAGTGGTTGTTACTACGCCAGGCACGACCGTGCTCCACGAGGCACGCCTGTGCCGGCCCAACTAGGCACACCCAAGTCACGCCCGACTTGTGCTCATGCCTCGCACTAGGCACGTCCGTACCTCCATTAGGCACGCTCGGGCCGGCCCTAAATGGTATGGCCTAGACATGCCGGTCTGGCCCGTACCTGGTTGTGGGGCACGCCCGTACCTCCATTAGGCACCGCCGTGCCCAGCCCACCAAAACCATCTTTTGGTGTTTTTCTCTCTCTTGTTCAAAGGTGTTGCTGGAATCAATACTTGTGTGTGACCCAATTGGCCTATGCCTCATCGACAATGGTACTAACTCGTGTGTGTTAGTGGACATATTCCAACATATATTGGGTTGATACCGGTTTCCATGAGGCTCGTTAACAAAGTATAAATTAACAGTTAAACACTTTAATTAACGAAGTGTCATTACAATCCGCATGATCTAGAACCTATATACTAAGACTTGTTATAAAGACATGAATCCGCATAACACCATGTTGACTTGATGTGAGATGCATGCATGCTATTGGACCCAGAATGGTCATCTATGTGATATGTGTTTCTCTAGACAAGTACTGTTGTTTGGTTAAGGTCAATCTTGGATTGGATCCCAGGGACCTTCGGGTCAAAGTTCGAGATCAACGGGGACTCGAGGGGCCATTCCGGGCTGTAGGTTATGTAGGATTACCGTTCCTTAACGCAAGAGGTACTCAACTACTCGCTAAGCCCAAGAGAGCCTATGGCTTTGTAATGTGCACGGTGGACCGCTATTCGCTCACTCACCAGCACGGTTTGTTATGTTTGATAACCCAGTTACGGTCGTTGAGCTGGATTATCTATCCCATGAAATATGACACCTATTGATCTTGTTGGCACTCCACTATGTGATAGGATAGTATTGTTTGTTCATTCCTATGTTGTGATATACTTTATTGATACTTGTGCTTAGTCTGCGGTCACTAGCTATTAATAGCTAACGTTGTGTTGCTTTTTTTCCTACCCAGGAAAGGATGTGGTCTGGTGAGGATGAGTTACCTACTGTTGGCATGTATTTAGCTCTTGGAGGAACACTATTTTGTTGGTACTTTTTTGTGTGTATGGTCGATTGGTAAGCTGATGTAACACTACTTAATCCTAGACTTGGCAATTTTGGATTGTTAATTATGATAGCTGATATCACGTTTATTATATATAAATAATGTGCGATATCTATTTTAATTTTAGCCGGGAAAGTGTGCATTTTTGTTTAAAAAGGTACGTTTACCTTTGTTTTATTTTACAGGCTAAAAAAGCGAGATTCGGAAGAAATAAAAGTCAAATCAAGAAAAAAGAGAGGAAAAAAAAGGAACTGTAACTCTGTAAGCATTGTTTAGAACTGTAATCGCGTTTATTATATATACTCGAATTTTCACTAATTTTACTATATATTAAACAACGGTGTTACAGCGCCGGCGTGACAACTATTTCTTCGGAATACGTTTTAGAACTGTAAGCTTTGTTTAGCAGTTGATATACGATATTTACTGTTTTTATTTATACCTTAAGTCACGTCTGTATAGCAGATGATTATGACCGGAAACTTATTATATAGTATATATAAAAAAAATTGAAACGTTAAATGAAGCAACAAAACCCAATATAAATGGTAGAAAAATCATGCACCTCCATCAAGGTTCTCAAACAATACCACACCAAATTTCGAAAAACAAGAACAAAAGTGACTTAATGGTCATGAGGAGGCCATGGGCATACTTCCTCAAAATTAACGGGTTTCATGGTGGACAATATATGCATTTATGTTTTGACAAGCACCCCTTGAACGAAAATCAACTCGTCTTTTATGTCACATATATAAGAGTAAGTGATAATACTTTTCTTTCTTATCGCTCTTAATATATTAATCCACGACAATTTAATGACTTTGGTTTGCCATCCTTATTGTTTGATTTGAACTACAAGTTTTGTTTTAGGCATATTAGTAGGCCAATTCCGTCTTAGCTTTCGCCCGCGGCCCGCCCCAATGTCTGTACAAAGGATTGTGTTTAGACAGTATTGAAACCGTCATTTCATGTAGTATCATTACTGTATTTTTTTTGCAGCTTTTGTTGTTGCAAGAACTATGTGGTATGGTTTAGCGAAATCATTTGACTAGAGTTGTATTAAACCGTTCTTGAATTTGTTTAGCGAAAAATTCGTTTATGTTCCTATGTTTGATAAACAAACGAATACGAACATGATTTGTTGTTCGATTAATTAAGGGAAATAACATGAGCAAAATCTCCATTCATTTATTTATGTTTCTAAACGTTCATTTATATATAATATGTATTCATTCAAGGAAATAAATTAAGTTGATTACTTAGTTTATACATTATAATTAAGTAATTTAAAACATGTTATATTAAATCAGTAATTAAGTTGTATTAAAAAAGGTTAAATAACTAAAGGAAATAACAAAACAAACACAAATGGACATTCGTTAATTTATGTTTATTTATTTATGTTCGTTTACGTTCGTTTATAAATTTTTAGAGTTAAACGAACGAACACAAACGGATATTTTCTAAACAAATGAACAAAAAAGGGATTTCTTGTTCGATTAAATGAACAAAAAAGGGATTTACTAAACAAATTACGTTCGTTTTGTAATTTTTTTGTGTTCGTTTGGTTCTTTTACAACCCTGCATTTGACGTAGCCATTACTATTATTGTATTTAAACATTATATTTATACCGGTGTTCATATGAGCTTTTAAGTTAGTTTACTCTAAGGGTGAGCATGATACTGGAACCAGTACCGATACCTATTTTATCGAATACCGAACTTAGTTTAAAGATAATACCGAATATTGTACCGAGTATTCATACTACGGTACCGGTACCAGTACCTTTTTTATCTTGTTTCTGCGGTACTAGTCCCGAATACCGATTTATCAATATTTCAAGTACCAAAAACCGAACCGAAAATTTTAACTCGGTACCGGTATTCATATCAATTCCGATAGGATACCAGTACGGTTTGGTATTTTTAGTACCCATGCTCACCCCTAGTTTAGTCCTATAATTGTTTGTATAAGTTAAAAAAAAAGGACTTTATTGCAAATGTTCCCAGGGGCTTACAAAGTTAACACAACTTCAAGGGGCAATAAGCAACTAATTACCCCTTTATAAATATCGAATCAAACAAGTAAAATTTCAGAGTCATTATTACTTCTCTACTTCTCTCCCTGCAACTCACAGAATGGGGGCTCTGGATCATCTCTCCAACATCTTCGATTGCTCAAGCGGAAATCACAAAAATTACAAAAATCGCAAAGAGTTGCAGGTAAGATCCCTCATAAATCTCTACGAACCTTGCTAGCTACTTCATTTACTGACTTTGACCTAGTGATTCGGTTTAGTTTTACGATTATACACCATTTTGTTATCGTTTTCTTACTGGTTTCTGCTCGTTCTGCTACGATTTGTCGATTTGTTCAAAAACGATTACGAAATGAACACAAAAACGCGCACATCGATGTTAAAAACATGAAATCAGTAGTAGTATCTTCTTAATCATTGTAGCAATTGAATCTGAAGCATTTATACTTAATGCAATGTGAGTTGTACGAAAATGTACTCTGGCTGTTTTGAACGAGTTAGGGTTCATGAGAATCAAATGAAAGTGACAGGGAAAATTCTGCGTTCAATTTGTTGCGCATTTCCTTTGGAGTTCTGTTCAATCCATTTCCAGACTAGAAAATTACTAGTTTCAGAATTAAGTACTATTTTCAATGCATGATGTACAAGATAAGGGAGTTTGGAAGATAATTTGTGGAGAATTATTTTACATACACTACAAAAAATACAAAAAAATTGAATGTTTGGACCAAGAAAAATAGTTACTTTTTAGATATTAAGGCTACGTGCAATCCATCCCATTAGATGAAGCGTTAGCCCATTCTCACACCAAGAAAACCTTCGCCCCACTCCCTAATCTCTACAGTGAGTGTTTGAGGGGGTTTAAACTCACGCTAAGCGTGAGCTACCCTCTCTCTAAACATTTATAATTATTATTTTTAACTAGAGAACGGTTAACAAGATAGATGTGAGTTCAGTGAGATGAAGAGAGATGGAAGGGAAAGTGATGTAGCGCTGATGTGGCAAGAGAAATAAAGATTCACGCGAATACTAGTATCTAAGTTATGTGTTGTTGCACTCATAAGCTACTTAAATCAATAAATAGTTAAATAATATAAACATCCTTAATTTATATAGGTTGTAAGTATAGCCGGCTGCATGAATCCTTTACCCTATGAAAAATGGTATTTTGTTGAGGTTATTTTTATTCTTTTAAAACATTTCAAGGTAACTTGTCTGTTGATGGAATCTTTATGAAAATAATTTAATATTTGTATTACTCTTTTCAACAAATTGTCCTACAATATGACGTTGAATATCACAAGGGTGGTTTTCATTACGATTTGAAAATAAATAATGCGTTTTTGATAATCAAAATCAGTTAATTGGCTGTAATAATGCGTTTTTAATAATCAAAATCAGTTAATTGGCTGTAAGAAAACGTATTACTAAATAATAGTTTTGGATATGATTATGTTGCTTCATATCGTAATAATCAAATAATCAGTTTTTTAAGTGGTTAGTTTAGTAGATTAATTGATTTTTAAATGGTAAAATTACAATAATCAGCTTGAAAAAACAATTTAAAAGTAGATTCTCAAAACTACGTTTTACGGTCTCTAAAATGTAAATAAGTAATTTATGAAAACACAACCCAAATTTTTTAAACTAATTATTTGCAATTTAAAATAATATCAATTATGAAATGATTGTGACGAAGAAGATGTTAATTTTAAAAAGTCATTGTATTAATTGATTATATTTCAATAATTAGTTGGTGGGTAGAATAGTGTTCTCAACAAAGTCTAGATATTTTGATATCTTGTAGGCCCTTTCAACCCTCAAGAGTTATGAGTTACTCCGTTTCTGTTGGGTCATATCTAAAAACTTAATTTGTAATGAAAAAGCTTCTGTCGACATACATGGGTTCTATGACCAAAAGGTATTTTTATCATTGCGTAAAAAGATAAAAAAATAATAATTTGTGATGTGACGTAAATAAATGAATATTTGTATGACGTGTTTCTAAAAATAGAGGTTTTTTATATATATTTTTGAAAAATGTTTAATAATTTTAGTCTTTAGATCAATTACATCAATGGTCCAGATTGTATTTTAAAATTTTAGACGGAGTGATATTTTCGTAGTTCACATGTGATGTTTTAACAATACAAATCACATTTGATTGTATACTGGATCATATATGATTGAATATTAAAATTTTAAAACTATGTTTTTTAATAATTCTTATACTTATAATACTAATACTAAAATAAGTAATAAAATGAGATGAAAAGAGAGAATATTAATATTTATTGAGAATATCATCTATATACTTACAAACCTTGGTACTTATATATATATATACTTTTAAACTTTAAAATTAAATATATATCCTTCTACAAGTTTTAATCTCTCGTATATAACTAAATACCTAATTTATTTATTTTTAAACTAATTAAAGATAAGAAAATATTTTCTATAGTTGGTTTTTAGCTAAGTTTCCTTTCTTGAAGATATTTCTTCGACCTCCAAATTTCTTCATATAAGGCTAATGTGTCACAAAGAACATCGCTCCCAAAGTCCAAGTCTGGTAGGCGAGTTTTCAACAAAATTGTACATGTCATATTGCACAAGGTACAAGCAACGAACTCTGGAATTTTCTTCAACAAATTAAAGATACTGTTTTTAATTTTTAAAATAGGATGAAAATAAATAAATTAAGTCATTGGATATACACTCATACATCACAGATTATAGGTTTTAGAAGGATATATATATAATTTTAAAGTTTATAAGGATATATATGTAATTAATAAAGTTTAAAAAATATAGATGAAATTCTTTCTAATATTTAAATATTTATAGAATTGTTCAAGCTGCGTAGGAAATAGCATTTCTCTACATGACTCAAGAAGTCAAAGACTTATCCACCACCAATCTTATAATCTGTCTACTTGTAATATGTTAAGTAGCTAGATATTCTTATTTAAATTATTAACTATAAAAATAAATTGTCCAACCAGTAATAAATTATTTGAGGCGTTAAATACTAATATGCTTTAAAGGTTCATTCTAAAAACCTTGAGGAATGAACAGTGATTATGTCTACGGTTGTAAATGAGTCGAATCTTTATATATGGAGTAACTCGAGTTTGTTAAAGTTGTATTTTTATTAAGTTCTAGGATGAATATAAAAATAGGCTTGGAATACAAAACGAAGAGCGCTCGAGGTTATAATATTTCGACCCGAGTTCTTATCGATCTTTTTTAGGTAATATATAGATGTATATAAGAGTGGAACCTGTTATTGGTAGATCTTTTTATGGTTAGACTTCTACAAAAACGTTTTAAACTTATTTTTGACTTTTCTTTTGGTTTATATATTTTTTTAAATGAGCTTTGTTTTTTGTTATATTTTTTTACATATATTTGAAATAATTTTAATCCAAATTCTATAATTTCGCAGACGGTCGAGATTAAAGTAAAGATCGATTGCGAAGGATGCGAGAGGAAAGTAAGGAGATCAGTGGAAGGAATGAAAGGTGTGACATCAATTAGTATCGAGCCAAAGCAACACAAACTCACAGTCACCGGATATGTGGAACCCCACAAGGTTGTCTCGCGTGTTGCTCATAGAACAGGGAAGAAGGTCGAGCTATGGCCCTATGTACCATACGACGTGGTGGCTCACCCTTACGCTCAGGGTGTGTATGACAAGAAGGCACCAGCCGGGTATGTAAGGTACAATCAAGACCCAAACATGAACCATTTGGCTCAAGCCAACTCCACTGAGGTTCGGTATACCACTGCTTTTAGTGATGAAAACACAGGTGCGTGTGCCATCATGTGATCGATCGATGTTCCATTATTATTATGATTACTGTTATATGTAACATGTTTAATAGAACATTAAGACCCTTAATTATGGCTCTGTTATTTATATTTAGTGTGTGAACTTGTTTACTACTTTTGTTGTCCTTTTCTGTGTCGACAATAGTTTTTTAACTTTAGATTATTTATTTGGAAAATTTGGTCGGTAGCCGTCAATTTTTGTGTAAGTAATCCAATTTGTATGCTTTAGATTATTACATAGAAAACCATCTACATAGGCTACCTATCCATATAGGGGATGATAATGGATCAAATTTTTAGGGCTTTAATCTAAGGTTAGTCAGGACTCAGGAGGTTGTTTCGAAAACGATCATGGATAACACTAGTTCAGTACCAATGACTCGCATCCAGAGGAACCTGAAAAGGGAAAATCCCATTTAATATAAAAATAGTATTATATAGAGAAGTTTGCTACGTATGTATAATCCAACCTATTGTTCGGCCTACATCACTCCAACATAGACACATCTGAATCCATATAACATGTGTTGCATCACTCCAACATAGACACATTCGAATCCGTATACTATGTGTTGCAAAGGTTATCTAGAAACTCTGCAACTCCGCTTTTGGCTAGCACTTTTACCTAATAGGTGATTAAAACCTAATTGGTTCCTATGCCGTAAGTGAGTATGCAAGGTTACTACCTCCGCTGAGTATATCATGTACACGTATATAAATAACATAACTAATAGTATAAACCATAACCAAATCACAACATGCAATCATAACCTTGTAAGCATACATGGATCACATATGTACACATAGAAAGATTAACACGTTAAACCATTAAATACATTTAGATTAAAACCGTTTAAAAGTATATATTTTGTCCTTGTACTCGGTTTTGTAAAACTATCGAACTCACTTAAAGTCTGAGTATGAAAGCCAAGTGAACCACGAAAAGTCTACATAGAAACCTAACGAATAAACAAATTCTAATAAGTAATCATGAAACAAAAACCAAGCACGAAGTTAACACGGAAACAAGTCGCGATTGCACATAACACCACCACCATGTTCACGCCATCCTTGGCCTAGCGAAGTTGGCCTCGCCAAGAGAGGATCGCGAAGATGGCCACTCCATCCAATGAGTTTGTGAAGCGATGATCACGAAGCAATATGATAGCGAAGCAATGGGACAGCCTTGCCACCCCCTTTACGCCAACCACACTTCGCCATCAAAGGTTGGCGAGCCTATCATCTTCTCGCCATACCAGAACTGTCGATGAACATGTTCGATTATCCCATGGTTCACCGTTGATTTCTCAACCTAAATCAATTATTCAAGTTCCATAGTTCTTAAGAATCATCAAGGATTAGAATCTTAGCATTAGTTTAAAGTTTCATTATCAATAACCTATTCTATTGGTGATTAAACCTGAAGAACATGAACCCTAAACCCATTGTTCGATCTTGACAAACACCACAATAATCACGATTAAACTCTAAAATCCTACCATAAACCACATGAAACTCACGATTAGAGATTAGGAACATTTACTTGTTTAATTGGCTTCACAAGAGTTGCGATTTCCACACGATTGAGTTCCAAAACTGCCTTAATGGAGCAATGAGTCTGCCACACGTTAACCTTAATGATTAATAGTTCTAATCACCCCTTAATCCTCCAAGTTTTCCGCTCTAACCCCTACAGCCCTTTTCCTTTTATTTTATTTAAAATTATAACCTTTGTATTACTAAATGTTCTATAATATCCAATTAAATCCTCAACAGACTTATGAGTTATCCAATCACACTTAACGGAAAATATATATAAATATTACCTCGAAATTCTGGTTATTACAATCCTTCTCTCCTTAAGAAGATTCCTTTCCGGAATCAGGCACTGCAACGAATAGTTAAAGCTATCAAGCCTTCATATCATCTTCGGTTTCCCAAGTTATATTCGAGCCATGTTTGTTTCTCCACTACAATTTGACCAACTTAACTCGTTTGTTCCTTAGCTGTTAAGTTTTCCAATCAAGTATAGCCACTGGCTCTTCGATCAACCGTTTGTGCTCATCAACCCGAAGTTCCTCTAACGGTAAGATACTCGGCTCCTCAGCCAGGCATTTCAGCAAGTAACAAATATGGAACACATTATGGATACCCTCCAACTCAAGTGGTAACTCTAACTTTTATGCTTGATTTCCCATTCTCTTGATACTATGAACGGACCTATAAATTGTGGTCCAAGTTTACCGCGTTTCCCGAACCGTATGATACATTTTCATGGTGAAACCTTGAGCATTACCTTCTCACCTACCTCAAAGGTTTTTGGTAGATGATTTTTATCCGAGTACTTTTTTTGTCTTTCACATGCTATCCGTAAATGTTCACAAGCGACTGCTACTTTATCCGCTGTTAATTGCACTATCTCAGACCAAACAAACTTCTCTGCTGGTTCTAATTAACAAGTAGGGGTACGACACTTCCTTCCATAGAGCATTTTGTATGGTGCCATGTCTATGCTTGCGTGGTAAGTATTATTGTAGGCGAACTCCACGAGTGGTAGATAGGTATCCTAACTACCGCCATATTGTCCATGTGTTTGAGGGTGATACACAATACTCAGATGTGCTTTAGTACCTAACCCCTCCTGAAGCTTCCACAAACAAATTGACTATCCCGGTCGGAGACAATGAATAAGGGCACTCCATGCCTCGTGACTATCCGCCACACATACAAATTAGCTAGGTTTTCCAGCTTCTCGTTTTCCTTTGTCACTAAGAAGTGAGCACTCTTGGTTAATCGATCCACGATCACCCAAATCATATCATTACCCCGCCAAGTCTTCAAGAACTTAGTGACGAAATCTTTGGTAATATTATCCCATTTCCACTCGGCTACAATCAATGTTGCAATTCACCGTATGGTTTCTAATGCTCCGCTTTCATCTGAGAGAATAGGTAAGATACCTCGATACATATAATCCGCCATGTTGGTTTTCATTGCCGGCCACCAGTAGTTTAGTTGCAGGTCATGAAGCATTTTGGTACATCTCGGATGAATAGAATACTTAGACCGGTGAGCGTCCCGCAATAATGCGTCGTGAACACCCTCAACCTTAGTGATGTGCGTTCTACGTACTAGTTTTAAATTTATAAAATCCGATTATTTTTTACCAAAAACGACACGAATAGGCAAGAGAACCTATCAGTTTTTCGAGTATAGTTAAATAAGTCGGTGTTGATCTCAAGGGGAATGAGTATTTGTTGGGAGATAATCACTTCACCCTAATAATCAACTCTGCCTATCCTAAAACATAGAATTTGATGATAACCAAACCCTACATTTAGTATGATCAGCTGAGCATTCTTGATCAACTGATCATACAAATACATGAGCTTATGCCCTCCTAAGTTTACTATTGATCAACTGAGCATCTATATGATCAGTTGAGCAATATGTATCAACTGTGTCCTAGCAAAAGGTGATCAACTGATATGTTTTGTCAACTGAGTTGTGAAATTCAGAGTTCCTAGTACAATCTGTTAGCTGAGTCGTGCAAAATGTCAAATCTGCACTATCTTTTCAGATTGTAAGTCATATGTAAAAGGCTGAACACATGTTGTTCTATTATGCCTTAGATCATTGTTTTAAAAGTAAAATGCACTTTTTGGATCAAATATGAGACAAAAAGGTTTGATCTTATCCTTTGGAAAAGGATAATGATAACTCAAACAGACGAAGATCTTGAAGATTTGTTCAACAACTAAGTATGGCTGGCAATCCCATACTTGGTAAAGTCAAATCAAACAGAAGCATGGAGTTGTTTAAAGTACAAGCATGGAAAGGGAAAGAAACTTCTACACAACAGTAGATGTGGGTTTTAATATTTTATATTATGAGTGGGTTGCACTTTTACAGAAAAGTACAATTACTTTTATCAAATAGTTGATTAAAATAATTTTACTTTTCACCTACTACCTTTACAATTAAAATATTATATTTCCACATCTTCTTTGTCTCCTACCTTCATGCAACTGGATTCACCAAAATTTCTATATATACTCATGCATGGTGGACATGCAAAATATAACATAGTTAAGTCTCTACTCCACAGAAAGAAAATCTCATCAATTGAGAAATTCGTAGAGTTTAAGCATTATGTAGAATCAAACTTGTTCATATGTTGAACACTCTATATACATTAGTTGTTTTAGAGTTAGCTTGTCTATGTGTTAGACAAATAGATTGCTACCTTTTATTGTACTTAGAATTTCCGCTTCTAGTACATGTAATTCTTGATTCAATATCAATAAGAATTATATAAAAGTATATCGGTGTGTCTTTAAATTTTTTAAAAGCTAAAGTTTGTGTTCAAACCCCCTTCTACAAACATTTGTTGTTGTGTACTTAATCTAGGACTAACAATATTATTCTGATTTTATTTTATTAATTTAGAATTAAACTAATTAAACTACTAAAACTAAATAAAAGACAAATAAAGCAAATAAAAGGGGATTCTGAAACTTGGGCACTATGATCAAACTTCAACCACTAAATAACTAAGAAAACACCTTTAACAATGGAAAGAAAGCAAAAGGCAAGGATCTTGATTGGATTTAAACTATGGAATGAATACTTGCCTCTCTAGATTCGAATCTACCCTTTTGAGTGGATTAATTCCAATTAAATTCATGCAATGGATATTTAAATCATCATATACCGATTTCTATAGTGGTTAGACTCTTGGTCAGATTATCTAGCCCTACAATTATGCAAGTAATTAATCTTTATGGTCATGAAGTCAATTAAAAGCACAATTAGATGTTTTAAGTTCGAATCAAACAAGACTCTACCTTTAATAATTATTTAAGTTATCAAATCATTAAATTGACACACAAAGGTCATCATATGTCAATCACACACATTAAAGTTTCCATCTTTGATTGTTTTAGCCTAGTTTTTGGTCAATCTCTAGTCCAAATTACCTATTGGTCCTAGATAATTAGGATTAAAGCTACATAAACAGACCGGTCTTCTAATTTATGCAAACTCAGGTTATAAACATTCAAAAACAGTAACTAAAACATATATGGATCTTTGGTAAAACTTGCAAGATGAGTATATGATGAATTATGTCCTTAAACATTGAAATTTGACAACTATAATAAGGTATCATCTCCGGAGGAAAACAAAAAGTCTAGCCTAGAAACATCATTCTTAAACATTGAAAATCAATCAAGAACATTAACATAAGAGAATGGAATGAAAAATCAGTAAAAGAATGATGACAAGCCTTGATCTTCACTCGAAAAGCTCCAATCTTCAATCTCCAGCCTTAATTCTTCCTTGGAATGCCTCTGGAATGTCCTTGGACGTGTTTTAGTGATAAAAGTCGAGTGGTGAACCCCAAAACTATAACATCCTCGAATTAAGCCTAGTTGTTTGTAATAGTTAAGTGGGTGTAATCGAATTAATGATGATAAAAGTTGTAATATGTGTGATTTAGTTGATTAAATGAGTTAATGAAATATATGTATATAGTTAGAAGTATTAATGTGAATAATAAAACAAAAGAATTGTGAGGGGTTGTTGTGAAAAGAAGAACCAAAGGCGGTTCTATTCGTTTTGGATATGTACAAATACTCAAAGTTGAAAAGGAAAGTCAAACAAAGAAAAACACACACAAACACATACTCTCTTGAGTTCTTGCTATTCTTGAAAGAAGGTCTTGAAGATTTTGGAGTTGTAAATTCAAAAGAAAGGTTAGTATGATATGCTTATGGATTAGAAGCATGATTGATGTAAGTTGTGTGTTTTATTCTTGCTGGAAACTCATGTTTAATGTGAAGAACTCCATGGTTGAACATATAAAGCTTACTTGATTAGTGGGTTTTGTATGTTTGATGGTTTTAATTGGAGTTAATGAGTTCATGATGTTTCTTTAGATGATATATGAAGTTTCTATGTGTTTTAGAAGTGATTTAAACAAGTTTCAAAATCTGGAAATAAGATGTTTTGAAGAATAAGTCAGATAGAAGATAAACAAGAAGAAGATGATGTGCAGGTCAGCACATGACGCGATGCGTCCAACTAAAGGACGCAGCGCGTTCCCGATAAAAAATTGTGCGACTTTGTGCTTCATCTGAATTTATGCCCATCCAATTTTCATTGGTCCGATTGTCACATGAATGGTCTGACTTTCGCATGAATGGTCCGACTATTGCATGTGTGGTCCGACTATTGTATGATGGTCTGACTTTCGCTTAGAACGCGACGCGACGCGTTTGATGCTTGGACGCGGCGCGTCCGATAAAAATCAGGATTAGCAATTTTGTTTGTTAATCATTTTGGGGGCATGTGTTGTACCGGTATATATGAAGTCATAATGTAATGTTTATGAGCATTAGAACGTTTTTGCGCTTGTTCTAGTAAGTAGTGCCTCGTGTGTGCAAACACTTAACGCAAGTAACGACGTTTTTAGGTGAACCTGTCATGTTAGTAGAGCCGGAGAAAAATATATGTTTGTTGTAAGCTCTACAGGTGAGTACCGGCTTTTATGAGTCTTAATAGAGGGAGACTTGCTTGCTAGTTGCCTAACTTGATCAGTTGAATACTGTAGTATGTTATATGATGTAGTTTATGTTCCAAGAATGCTTAAAGACGAAGGTGTAAGCCTTACCATATTGTTTTCATGTAATATGCCATGCTTAATACTTGTTGATCGTATGATGTATGCATGCCAGTGGATCCAGATTGGAGCCGCCTAGTTAAACTTGATGATATGTATGTTATTGGATCCAGATTGGATCCTCCTCGATGAGTGTATAGAATTTCATGTAAGTTGATTGATCATGTTTGGATCATATGTATGCGTATGTGAATTGTCCACGGACTACTAACTAGTGGATAAAGATCAGCCGGTTGTAGCTAAATCCTACTCGTGTTGAGGTCAGCCGGTTGTAGATGGATTCCTTTGGGCCTTTGGGTCATAATTTGGAATCAACGGAGACTCGAGAGGCCTACCGAGTCTAGGTTCTGCAGGACCACCATTCCTTGACAAAGATGGGGCTTTCGGGGCTAATGTTGCCTTTGGCTTCATAACGATGTTGGTGGACTGCTGTATGCTCCCCCACCAGCACGAATGGTTGTGTGTGATCCCCCCGGTTTGCGTTGTTGAGCGGGACTGGCTATCCTGCAAGATATGATTCTTACCGATCTTTTCAGCACACCGCAATGTGATAGGATAGCATTGATTGCTTATTCCTGTGTTGTATGACTCACTTTATTGTTGCTTGTGATAAGTTAGTACTCACTAGCTATTTTATATAGCTAATGTTGCTTCGTTGACCATTTTACAGGTAAGGATTAGGCGGTCTGATGAGATGGGTTGCCTGTTGCTGGGTGTATGTACTTTTGGGAAGGAACACTTTTTGTATGTTATGATAATGTTGCTTATGGTCGGTTGTTCTCTAGGTAACACCAAACATGTCGTCTTAGAATTGTGAGTTGTAAATATCTAATGTAGTCTTTTAAAATTAAATTCCGGCTGCATAAATTAGTAGTTTATGATTTTCAAAAGGGACCCACGCATGTAAAAGACTTGAATTTTTAGTAAATTCACTGTTTTACCAAACGGTGTTACAAAAACTGAACTAGATGTGTGTTTAAATAGATAAGCCAAAACAGGGGGATCGCGCCGCGAACCCTTATTGGTTACGCCGCGATCTTAAGTTTCCTCGCGTTATCATGATTCGTTCAAACTTGAACCGGTATTATCTATTCGGTTGCGCCGTGAACCCATAACGGTTGCGCCGCGATCGCTAGCTGTCAACACTAGACAAACTTTAACTTTTGAATCTTTGACCAGCGAATTATCCATTGGTCGTACCACGATCTTTGAGTTGTTCCGGTTCTTTGTACTTTTTCTTTATCTCTTTTTCTTTTTATCGTTTTCTTTTCTTATCTCTTGACTTGTCTATCTTTTTTTGACTCTTATACTTTTCTTCATTTCCTCTTCATTTTCCACTCTAATTAGCTCAAATATTTTAAACTCTCGCCTTTTTAGCCTACCAAAGGTAAAACGTACCCTTTATAATAATTACATATAATTTTCAGCTTAAATTAAACAGATATCGCGTGATATATATATATATAATAAATGCGATATCAAAATACCCCACGTTTGAACTTTGCTTGTCCCCAGGCAAATCACAACTCTATCCAGGCAAAAAACTTAAATAAACATCAGTTTTTGAATAATTAAATATAACTTACGAGTATAAAAAATGTGGATTAGAAGCAAAATATTAGCTATACTTAGAATTATGCACACACTCATGTAACAATCCTCATTAACTTCTCAACCTTTCCAAATACTCTCTCTTTTTATAAATAACAAAACCTTAATTTCTGAATTACATTTGTTTATTAATGTAGTTAATTTACCCCTTTAAGAAATCCTCTAACCTCAAAACTTATTGCAAATTTTCCAACTTATTTTCACATATATTTTTGATCTTTTCAACTCTTTTTATAAGTCCATGACTTTCAATGGAACCCATGTAGCGAATATTCAACTCAACCGGTCTCAAACCAGTTGGCTTTAGGTGGTTATGTGTAGAACACATCTCAGAGTTTACTAATTCGAGTTCCAAAGGCCGCTGATCGACTTATATATTATTTTCTAGCTATTTTGTATATATATTTTTTTTCATTTTTGCACATTGGCTTTTTCTTTTTTCTTTTTCTTTAGCATATGATTAGAAAAATTGAAAAATTTATGCTCAGTCTATTTTTGTCAAGCTTAGATTCAAAAGGGGGCTTAACCTTATAATTTATGTAATAAATAAAAAATTAAAGATTGGTTATTATAAATAGCAATTTCTAAGAAATGGTAAAAAGCCACAAGCACTATGCATAAAAGCTAAACATAAACTATTAATTTATTTACAAATAAAACATTTTTACACTTTTAACTAATACTTAACCATTACTCGAATGATATTAAAAATTTAAAAATTATAGCCTAAATAGAATAATAATTTAATCAAGGACTGAAATTCAAGTGAGAATTCTAATCCCCTACCTCACACTTAAATTATACAATGAACAAAATAATAGTAAAATAAGGTAGAACAAGATTAGAAACACTCCTTCGGTAGAAATAAGGCGGACAGAGCAAAAAGATAAAAGCTGAACTAAGTGCCAACATATACGCGCACTTCATACATCAAACAAGAACATACTAAAATAAATAACAACTCAAACCACACATTCAGACAATTATAATAATATAGACAAAGATTTATATACATCAAAAGTCAAAATGTCTGAATACATCTAAAAAAGTCAAAGAAATATATGAATATCAAGCATCATGCATCCTTCTCGTCAGAATCATGGCTACCATGCCTAGATGGTCCTAGCATGTCAGTCTGTGGTAGAAAACCCATACGTCAGTCTGAACACATCGATTGGGACTGCGGGTACACTAGTGACCGGTATCCGAAATGCGTCAGAAGAGTAGATAACCCAGATCCCATAGCCTGTTGATAGTCCTCCGAGATCAGTTGGCGACCGTGCAAATCATCATGGTAGAATCCCAAACCCTTGACCCTAGTAGACAACCGATCAACCGATCTAGAAAGCTGCTACAAAGACATGGGCTAATCATCCTCAATACGCCCCGGTGCCCGTCTCCTACGGCGCACCTGCCTCGCAGGCTGCTCCTACTCGGCCTGAATCTCAGGCTCCTCCTCCTCTCCTCCGATCTCCTGATCATCCGCATCTACCACCCGGTATCCACCCTCAAACGTCCGCTCCAACACCCTCATAGCCTCCAAGTAACTCCACTCATCGATTGAGGCTCAAAATGGACATGTCGCGCCTCTTCCTGAGTAGTTAGAATCCCGTACGATCGAGCCAACCAGGTGACAAACTAGCAACCACACACAGGGCTCGCCTGCTTAGACCATTTGGCCCTACATGCAAGGAAGAATGCCAAATGATATGGCACATCAAGCAGGACGCCCGGCGTCAGGATGCAGTACATGAACATCAAGTCCATGCCTGTCACTTTCTTACCGCCTTGCCAATGAGAGATAGAGGTAGAGATCAAATAGTCAAGAAAATGGTGGACAGGAAAACGAATTTTGCTC
This sequence comes from Dittrichia graveolens, assembly GCA_038502395.1. Lineage (NCBI taxonomy): Eukaryota > Viridiplantae > Streptophyta > Magnoliopsida > Asterales > Asteraceae > Dittrichia > Dittrichia graveolens. The sequence continues at coordinate 32,828,216 of JARJIL010000009.1, forward strand.
TCTATCGCCCGCCTCGGCTCATATGCCCTGTTAGCAATGGCCCCCAAAACTCGGCTGCTGAATAACTCTCCAGCCCTTCTTGCATACATCCAGATAAGAAGAATGGGCTGGAAATCTCAAGGCGAGTATATAGCTCCATACAACGGTTGATCTCTATAATGCTGCACTCGTGGCTGACACCTCCCAAGTGAAAGGACAAAACCCGATGATCAGTGATGTCGGTGGTCACGGCATTGAACTATGCAATGGAGAAAAACTCGAGCATAAGCTCCGGGTAGATCTGCTCATGAAGGCGGAACAACCGCTCCCAAGATCGGCAAGTAAACAGTAGAGTACCGTCTGGAGCATGGTACTGCTGCTGCAACAAACCAGAGAGCTGTGAAGAAAGTCCAACTTTATCAGCAATGCCCCAGTCTAGAACGTGCGGAATATCAATCTCCTTAAGAAGATGCAGACTAAGCCGAGAAATATAATCAGCCCAAAGATGAGCATGAATGTTGGGAGCAAAAACTAGCTGCAGGTGTTGAACCTGTGGGGTAGGCAGAACGGTAACATCCTCCTCATGTTGTTGCGCTCTGCAACCTTGTCCTTGTGCATCCATAACTCTACACTTAGGCGAAAATCAGGATCAAACACAGAGAGAGCCAGAATTAGAGTATAGTTAAGTTGGAACAAGAATGCGCAAGCCAAACAATATAAACAAAGTCATAAGCAACATGGCTATATCAACTAAATGTCCAGGTTAGCCTAAAGAAAACCTTAATATAGGTTTTGAACAACTAAAAATATTATTCCAATAAAAAAATATTAATAATAGCTGATGTTTAACATTGCCTAAAAATACTGCATGGTATAATCCTATACAGTGATGCTTAACTACTTGAGCCATTATCCAACCTCTCGACATACTATGCCCATATTAACCCTAACGCCCATATATAAATGACGTTAGTAGTGGTAAAGTATGTTGGGAATCCCATGGGGATCAAAGCACGCAACAGAAGAAACAAAAACACACAAAATGATCCCATGATTTCCTAATGGTGGTGAAAACTTGCAAGAACATGCATGCAACAAAGAACAAGCACAAAGAGAAGAAGGGAATCAAAACATGCCCTTGAAGACTTTGATTAAAAGCTGGAACAAATCGGACTTGGGATGAATACTTGAAACAATAGGCTCCAAGCTCCAAAGAAGTCCACACCAAGCTTATCACCAACTTTCCTTGTACTAGCAAGCCAAAACCAATCAAGAACACTTGTTTGATTTCTGGAACAACACTTGAATACCAAGAACACACACTCACAATGGTCTCTTCTAACTCACTAGCTAAAACTCACCAATATGTATGTATGTATGCAAATTCATCCAAGAGTGAAGCAAGGAACAATTGAAGGCTCTTTTAAAGACCATACTCTGCTTCATTTGCTCCAGGGTCGGATCTAATGTCACCAGATCATTGGACCAAAAAGGATGGTCCAATAAGATGCAAGTGTCACTTAGAATTCTGCCTTCGCGACTTCTTCACGGGCTCTCACGGGCCGTGAAGGATAAATGCGCCACGACCGGCCATTAATCCTCCACGAGCCGTGCCGCGCTGTGCAAGAATCGTGAGGGTTGTGCCTTTACGGCCTCCTTCACGGGCCGTGTAGGGTCGTGAAGCCCTAGGGTTTCACGAACCATGCGGCCCACGACAGAACTCGTGGACACAAGCTGCTTCACGACCCGTAGAGCATCCTTCACGATCGTGAAGCCTTGGTCAACTGGAATTTGACCATTTTGACCCTTTCACTTTTATTAGGCTGTCGGAATGGAAACTTGGCGTGTGATCCAATAGGCCCGCGCTTCATTGGCAGTGATGCCGGCCTACGTGTGTCAGTGGGCAGATTCCAACAAACTCCTACTTGCACATGACACACCGTACCCATGGGCACCACAGATAGGGAGCGGCCTCTAGCAAGGCATACCTGCCCCCAACTAACACGGGGTATGTCATCCTTGACAAGTACCAAGTTAAACTAAAAGAGTTTGACATGGTCCTATAGATAAGTGATCAATTATCTTATTGTTCGCGATATCCAAGTGAACACGAGACATGGTACAAAGTCATTCTCCGATCGTTCATGATTATGTTTCTCGATCAAGATTGGTGGTGACCAAAAGGTGAGTTGCAACTGATCAACAATCATTGCAAGCTCGAGCATGGCCATGCATTTTTGGTGTCAGCGTCCAATCATCGAGGGGCCCAGGGATATCTCTCTTTATAGAGGAACAAATTCCTTCGACTACATTGCCTCCAATACAATGGCAATACTTTACCCAAATACCTCCATTATGATAGCTAGTTACGGACTACGTTTGAAAGCAGTCAGAATAAAGCAAACAAAAGTAGTGAAACACATGCATCTCCGGTCTAAGGATAAAAGATATTATCATCCTGATTTACTCTTGACATGTACCATGAAGTAAGATCAGGTGTGGGTCGTCCAATCACTTGAAACTCTTTTCAAGTATAGGCGAAATATTGCGTCCCCTGTATTCAATCCCATTGAACACTATGACCAATCATTTCCCTCGATCTTCGTTCATACTTCCTTCCATGAAGAATGACCGATCGTGGACAATTTAGAATGTTAAAACATTCAAGGAAGTGATAAAACATGCAAAGTAGGAACACAATAATGATTTAAAGAAAGTATTCGCTACACGCGTATCATTAAATCTCCATTTAATAATCAATACATTCAAAAATACAATATTGCTTAATGTTCCCAATAACATAGTAAATACATCGAATACAATAACCAATATACAACTCAAACCAAGTCACTAGCAAATCTAATCACAATAGCACGTGTGTGGGCATCGTGCTTAGCTTGCGACAACGGTTTAGTGAATGGATCCACCAAATTTCTATCCGTGTGTACTTTGCTGATGACGGTATCTCCATTTTCGACCACGTCCCGGATAAAATGATATTTCCGCGGAATATGCCTCGTGCGTCGATGAGACCTCGGTTCCTTTGCTAAAGCAACGGCACCCTCGTTGTCACAGAAGATCTCAACAGGGTCGCTGATGCTTGGAACCACTCTCAGATCAAGCAGAAATTTCCTCATCCATACGGCCTCCTTAGCAGCTTCACTGGCCGCAATGTATTCCGACTCAGTAGTGGAATCGGCCACGGTGTCTTGCTTGGAGCTCCTCCAGGATATAGCACCGCCGTTTAATAGGAACACGAACCCCGATTGTGATCGACAGTCATCCCTATCGGTTTGGAAGCTTGCATCAGAGTAACCCTTTACTCTAAGGTCTTCCTCACCTCCGTACACCAAGAACATCTCCTTAGTCCTCCGAAGATACTTGAGAATGCTCTTCACCGCCGTCCCATGAGCTTCGCCAGGGTTGGCTTGATATTTACTCGTCATGCTCAAGGCACACGATACATCAGGCCTCGTACATAGCATGGCGTACATGATCGAGCCCACAGCCGAAGCATATGGCACTCACTTCATTACTTCCCGTTCCTCTGGGGAACTAGGGGATTGAGTCTTACTCAATACCAAACCATGTAACATTGGAAAGAACCCCTTCTTGGAGTCTTCCATCCTAAACCGCTTTAGGACTTTGTCAACATATGTACTTTGGCTAAGCCCAATAAGCCTCTTGGATCTATCTCTATAGATTTTGATCCCAAGAATAAAAGTTGCATCTTCTAGATCCTTCATTGAAAAACAATTCCCTAACCAAGTTTTTACACCTTAAAGGGTCGGGACATCGTTCCCAATGAGGAGTATGTCATCGACATACAAGACTAGGAACACAACTATGCTCCCACTAGCCCTGACGTATACGCATGGCTCATCCTTGCTTTTCGAAAAGCCAAACTATTTGACTTTCTCATCAAAGCACAGGTTCCAGCTGCGCGATGCTTGCTTACGTCCATAAATGGACTTCTTAAGCTTGCAGAATTTATCCGGATGCTTGGCATGTACATAACCCTCGGGTTGAGTCATATAGACCTCCTCGTTAAGTGTCCCATTAAGGAACGCGGTTTTTACATCCATTTGCCAAATCTCATAATCATGAAATGCGGCAATTGCCATGAGTATCCGGATAGACTTCAACATAGCCACCGGGGAAAAGGTTTCATCATAGTCTACACCATGAGTTTGCGTGAAACCCTTAGCCACCAGTCGGGCTTTGAAGGTGTCTACCTCTCCATCTATGCCGGTCTTTTTCTTAAAGACCAACTTGCACCCTACGGGTCTACACCCGGGTACTGGATCTACCAAATCCCAGACTTGGTTATCCGAAATAGATTGCATCTCGGACTCCATAGCCTCTTTCCACCTAGCGGACTCAGGGTCCACCACGGCGTTCCGATAAGATGATGGTTCATCATGATCCACCACTAGGTCACAGCCCTCAGACATGAGAAACCCATATCTCTCTGGCTCGTTGTGACTCCTACCGGATCTCCTAAGAGGTAAAGGATCCGTGTCAGGTTCTCCAGCAGCGCCGTGCTGTGAATCATCTTGTGAACTAGCGCCAACTTCAGGTTGGTCATTGGAAGGTTCTTGAATCTCTTCAAGATCTACCTTTCTCCCACTAGCGTCTTTGGATAGCATCTCCCTTTCAAGGAAGACGGCCCTCCGAGAAACAAATACCTTGTTCTCGGACGGTTTGTAGAACAAATATCCCATAGATCCGGTAGGATATCCAATGAACAAACACCTCTCGGCTCGGGTTTCCAATTTGTCCTCCACCTCACGTCTCACGTAGGCAGGACAACCCCAAACCTTTAGATATGTAAGCGATGGAACCTTTCCATGCCACATCTCAAAAGGTGTCTTCTTGACCTTCTTAGTTGGTACGAGGTTATGGATTCTAACGGCCGTTTCCAATACATAGCCCCAAAAGCTAATGGGTACATCCGTACGACTCATCATACACCGAACCATATCCAACAATGTCCGGTTCCTCCTCTCGGCGACACCATTTAATTATGGTGTCCTAGGAGGTGTCAATTACGAAACAATTCCACAATCTTTTAGATAGTCTCGGAATTCCGAACTTAGATACTCACCACCACGATCCGATCTGAGCATCTTAATTCGTTTACCCAATTGGTTCTCAACTTCGTTCTTGAAAGTCTTGAAAACCTCAAAGGTTTCCGACTTTTGTCTCACCAAGTAGACATACTCATACCTACTAAAATTATCGGTAAAGGTTACGAAGTACCTTGAGTTATCCCTAGTGACATGCTTGAACGGACCACACACATCCGTGTGAATGATATCCAACAAGTCTTTGCCCCTCTCACAAACGCCGGTGAAGGGTGCTTTGGTCATTTTGCCCAATAAGCAAGATTCGCATACATCATCCGACCCATGGTCAAATGATTCAAAGATCCCATCCGCTTGGAGCTTGGTGATGCATTTCTTGTTTATGTGGCCCAAACGACCATGCCATAAAGATAACTTATCCAAATCACATTTGGATTTAGAACCAACATTCATGATTGATTTATTACTTTGCAAGCATACGCTTGTCTCATATATGCCACGACATGGATGTGCTTTAAAATAAAATAAATCATTCTTAAAGCATGAAATAATTCCGTTAGAGAAATTAAAATTAAATCCATCGTCAACAAGTGCATAAAATGATAAAATGTTTCTTGCCACGCAGGGCGAATAAGATACATTTAATAAAGTAATAAATAAGCCGGATGGAAAGGCGAGGTCCACGCTCCCTATCTTCTCAACCGGGACAACCGCCTTGTTTCCCATGATGAGATCCAGCTCCCCATCAACCAAGTCCCTACTTCTTCTTGGTACCTGCACATTATTAACTATGTGAGTACCACACCCGGTGTCCAAGACCCAAGCGTTAGAAGTAGAAGTGTTATGGAGTTCAATCATATACATACCGGAGGCGCCTTGTCCCTTGGCGCGAAGCCTCTTGAGCTTCTCCGTGTACTTGGGGCAACTACGCCGGTAGTGTCCCTTCTCCCCGCAGAAGAAGCAGGTGGCCTCTTCCGGTGAGGGGGCTATAGGAGCGGGTTCCTTCCCCTTCGGCTCCAGCGCCGGGAGTGGTTTGGGCTTGGGTGTTGCCACCTTCGCCTTCCCCTTTCCCTTGCCCTTGGAGCTTGAAGCGGGCCGCTTCCTCTTAGCACCACCCTCATGGATGGCTAGGACGGGTGCGGAGGTCGATGGCTTTGCCTTGGCCATGTTAGACTCGGCGGTCTTCAACATGCCGTGCAACTCCATCAAGGACTTGTCCATGTTATGCATATGGTAGTTCACAATGAACGGACCATATGCTTGAGGCAAAGATTGGAGGATAATATCCGTAGCCAACTCTTTCCCCATTGGAAAGCCCAACCTCTCGAGCTGGTCCACGTATTGCTTCATATGAAGCACGTGAGAGCTCACGTTCCCGCCCTCCTGCATCCGGCACCCTATAAAGGCCTTGACACACTCGTAGAGTTCTTGCCTCGCTTGCTACTGGAACATTTCCTTTAGCTGCGAGATCATGTCAAACGCACCAACGTCCTCGAATTGCCTTTGCAACTGGCAAGTCACCTCATTGGTGTCTTTAAGGCGCTTCTCATAAGCATCCTTAATGGCCCGCGTAGCGGTGGTAGCAGGAGCCTCCGGAAGAGGTTCCTCTAGGACGTACAACTTGCTTTCATGGTGCAAGACAATTCTCAATTGCCTATGCCAATCCATAAAGTTTACGCCTATTAGTTTCTCTTTATCCAAAAATGGACGGAGTGACATGTGTGTCGCGGTGTTGCTTGTAGATGTCATCTAAAAGAAGGCAAAGCACACAAAAAGGTTAGTTCGACATATTTTAATCCTTGTTAAATAATTAACCAATAGTTTAGCACTTAAAATATAACAAGGGCTAAGAACCCAACATAACTTCACTACATGACGGGTTTACCGCGGATCACTTCGTGAAGATATTTAGGCCGGTAAACGCTTTACCAATTGCAATACATGATTACAACTCTTAGGCATTTGCGGGATCCATCGGTACTCATAGCACCGGTTTGGCATGTTTGATCCCTTCCCACACCGATTCCTCAATAAGCCGCTTTGATAACTCGGTATAGGCACGAAAATTATCAACGCGTATTAAATTGGAATTGCAAATCGTCGAACAAGATACACGATGACGCCCTTGACAATAATTGGCTCGTGCTAAGCTCGACAACCAAAGATTTCAAGACGCCACACGCACCTTCCACACAAGTCCACATGGAAGAACTCGTGCTAAGGTCGACAATTGTCCCATGTTTCATTAGATTCGGGTGGTGTCATCTTTTGGATGGTGTGTGATTTACGTTTTTAAGAAAAACGGGACTTTTGTTTTTCTGGTTAAAAACCTCTTTTCGTTTTGATTAACAAATAAGTGACAAAACGCATTTTTCACCAATTGAACATAAACACTTTATATTCGTTTGTTATTCATGTGAGCGAGCGGGGTTTGTTAACCAATTAAGGAAAACTATATAGTTTTATTATTTTCAAAATATTTTCTAGCATGCGAAGATCCTACAACCACGCAAGAAAACAAATAAATAAAACTACACAACCACGCATACAAAACCGATTTGAGCCAACCTAAGTGTTCCCCGGTGAGCCAACCGAGGAACTAAGTCTACTAAGGATAAACAATCCAAGACTTCGTTGTGTGCTCCGACTCGATCCCGCGCCTCCGGATCCGAGGTAGCCAAGACGTCTCCCAAGACTCCCGTTGGTGCCTCCGGTCTTCTCTTCTCATTACATACATAATTTAAAGAGAAATGGCATGCAAGCCACACAATCTATTCTAAGCTAATATTCAATTACAAAGAATAAATACTTTGGCGTGTAAGCCACAAATAAATAAATTATTACAAACTGGATTAAATAAATTATTACAAACCAAATGTGGTACAAACCCCCAAATGAATGAACAACAAAAAAAGCAACCAAACAACCACACAAAGGTCTAGGCTCAAACCGGTGCTCACAAAAACGAAACAACCACAAAGCATGGTGTGCCACACCAAACCATGCACAAAACAATATCCCAATTAAGTTTATTCAAAAAGTAAAGGCACAAGAATAAACCTTGTACATATGCATTAGGATTCCAAACACTTTGAAATCTATATTCATATATACACAATTTACATGTATGCATATGTGCATTTTATGCCAAAACCACCCAATACATACATATAAAAGAATTAGGATATTATGGGGCTTAATCTACAAGGCTAAACAGCCTAAAATGATTCTGGAAACACCAAAATCAAATGCTAAAATCCATATTAAGTTTTCTTTTTCAAAAAGGCCAAAAACAGCCTGTTCACGACGCCTTCACGAGCTACTGCTCTTCACGGGCCCTCACGGGCCGTGAAGGCAGTACGCTCCTCGACTCAAGAAACAGATTAAAAACCTTTCACGACCACCACCCCACGAGACTGATCGTGTGGCCTTCACGACCCGTGAAGACCTAGACAGAATGTCCAAAATCGAAAATATGGATTTCAAGCCACAAAGGTGCATGCAACTTACAAGTATGGCTCTGATACCACTGTTGGGAATCCATGGGGATTAAAGCACGCAACGGAAGCAACAAAAACACACAAAATGATCCCATGATTTCCCAATGGTGGTGAAAACTTGCAAGAACATGCATGCAACCAAGAACAAGCACAAAGAGAAGAAGGGAATCAAAACATACCCTTGAAGACTTTGATTAAAAGCTGGAACAAATCGGACTTGGGATGAATTCTTGAAACAATAGGCTCCAAGCTCCAAAGAAGTCCACACCAAGCTTATCACCAACTTCCCTTGTACTAGCAAGCCAAAACCAATCAAGAGCACTTGTTTGATTTTTGGAACAGCACTTGAATACCAAGAACACACACTCACAATGGTATCTTCTAACTCTCTAGCTAAAACTCACCAATATGTGTGTTTGTATGCAAATTCATCCAAGAGTGAAACAAGGAACAATTGAAGGCTCTTTTAAAGACCATACTCTGCTTCATTTGCTCCAGGGTCGGATCTAATGTCACCAGATCATTGGACCAAAAAGGATGGTCTAATAAGATGCAAGTGTCACTTAGAATTCTGCCTTCACGACTTCTTCACGGGCTCTCACGGGCCGTGAAGGATAAATGCGCCACGACCGGCCATTAATCCTCCACGAGCCGTGTCGCGCTGTGCAAAAATCGTGAGGGTTGTGTCTTCACCACCTGCTTCACGGTCTGTGTAGGGTCGTGAAGCCCTAGGGTTTCATGAACCATGCGGCCCACGACAGGACTCGTGGACACGAGCTGCTTCACAACCCGTGGAGTATCCTTCATGGTCGTGAAGCCTTGGTCAACTGGAATTTGACCATTTTGACCCTTTCACTTTTATTAGGCTGTCGGAGTGGAAACTTGGCGTGTGACCCAATAGGCCCGCACTTCATTGGCAGTGATGCCGGCCTACGTGTGTTAGTGGCAGATTCCAACAAAGTACACCTAGGTTCGTCAACCATAAGTGGTGGATGCCGACCCCAAATAGCGCTACCTACAATTACCATCGTCTCACTAGCGGAGTTAATGGATAATGTTCGAATGTGGGACTTTATGAGCACCACACGTCATTGTACAAGAGATAGTGTTTGCATTTGCATTGAATGTGGCAGAATACCACAGTTCTCCAATGATGTCTAGGTAAATATAGTGGGAATCGGCTGTGAAGCATTCAAAGAATAGGTAAGCGGTTAAGAACTCCAGCATAGGCTCATAGCCTTGGTTTTCTCTGGAGGAAGGGATGGTAGTGTTGGTATATGCCCGCTGACACGCACGAGTTAATAGCACTACCGATGAGGTATAGGCCTATTGGGTCACACACCAAGTATTGATTCCGGCAACACGATCAAACGAAAGAGAGAAAAAGGCCAAAATGGATTTTGGCAGGAGAAGACACGAGCTGTGTGGTTGAACACGGGTTGTGTCCAGTCCAACAGGCACGGGGCGTTTTGGCCCAAATCAAGGTTGTGTACTTTGGGCCGACACGGCTGTGTTGATGAACACGGGCCGTGTTCAGCCTATAAGACACGGGCCGTGTTCAGCCTATTAGACACGGGCCGTCTTGGCCCATTTGAGGCCGTAGACTTTGGGCTGACACGGTCGTGTTGATAAACATGGGCCGTGTACGTTCACTGTAACAACAGAATTAACATCCTTAAACACTCATTATGAGATTAAAAGGGTGTTAATGTGGACTACGGTTTTGAGCTCTGGAACAGACTTTTGGGTGGTTGAAGAGTCTTGTTCATATTCGTATTCTCTGTAGTTTTGTTCTTCTTCTTGGTGATCATTTTTGGTGCACAAGAGAGTAAGATATATAGTTTTGGTTGTTGCTTTGTGTCTAACACCAAGCATACTAGCATTTGGGAATCAACACACCTTGTGGTGGACTACACTAGAAGAGTCTTTGGTTGGATTCTCGCGACTTGACAAGAACGAATTCTTTGTGCTTGCATTGTGGTACAATTCTTCTCTTCTTGTTTATTTTGTTTTAGTTGCAACTCCGTGTTTAGATTTTGGTCCATGGGAAGTATTCGTTTGCTTGGCTTTGAAATTTTGATCTATACCATGCTTCCGTTGCTACTTGATTATGCCAAACGAATACCTTGAGTGGTATCAGAGCCATATCTAACATTGCTTTGCACTAACGAGTCTAGAATAACAATATAAGTATTTTTATAAGGAAATTGTTTTCTTGCAATGCTTTTTCGTGAAGACTTTTGTTGTCTTCATAATATTTTAGTTTATATATATATATATATATATTTGTTGTAACTTGGCATGAAGTGTACACAAATATATATTTATAAATGTATATATGAATATGTGTTTTAAAATTGGTTTGATACACTAATGCATATGTACAAGGATTGTCATTTTGTGCCTTTGATGTTTTGACAATCTTAAACATATTTGTATCATGCTTTTGTGTGGCACACCATGTTTTTTTTTGTTGCGTTTGGTTAGATTCGGTAACATGATATGCCCTTAGACCTATGTGTTGTGGTGGTTGATTAATTTGGTTTTTGGTCGCCTACGTGCTGTATTGATGTAATTTTATTTATTTATTTATTGGTGCGGCTTGCACGCCATTTCTTTTATTCCGTGTATTTGTGTAAATAGTGTAGGAATGCGACCTGCGTATTGTTTATATATATTCTATATATTTGTAAATAGTATAGAGTTTAAACCGAAGATGTCAACGGGAGTCATGATGATGACGTCTTGGCGAGAAGGAGTCAACACGCTTTTGGAGGTGTTGGATTCAGTGGGAGCTCACCTAACGAGACATTACCTTGTCCTTAGGTTTTGGCCTTGTTTTCCCGTTACGGCTCACGGGGAAAACGCATAGGATTTTTTGGGCATGTTACCGAATTATATTTATTTGCATGGTTGTATTTTATTTTCTATGCATGGTTTAGGATTCGCATGCTAGACATATTTTCTTTAAAAATTAAATAAAATACAACGTTTGTTAAAATGGTTAACAATTTCGCGCGAATAGAATTTACAAAGAAAATATAAATATGATATTATATTTAAAAGTGCTAAAAATCGTTTTGACACTTACTTTGTTAATTCACAAAAGGTTCTTATAAACCGGAAACAAAATCCCGTTTTTCAAAACGTAAATCACGCGCCATCCGTAAGATGACACCACCCGAATCTAACGAAGCAAGGATGATTGTTGAGCTAAGCACGAGTCATTCCTTGTGTAGTTGTGTGGAAGGTGAGTGGGGTAACTCGCATGATTGATTGTCGAGCTAAGCACGAGCCAATTAATTTTCTAGAGTGCCACCCGTGTGTCTTATCGGACGATTTACAATTTTAGTATATGATTCTTGGATAGTTGTCGAGCTAAGCACGAGCTAAACAAAAATTATATATTAAGATTGGTGTAAGGAAAGGATTAAACATGTCAACTGACATAATGGATGTCAATGGATCCCGCAAGTGTCTAAGAGTTGTAATGTAGATTACAATTGGTAAAATGGTTGCCGGCCTAAATAGCTTCGCCACGTGATCCGCGGTAAACCCGTCACGGTGTGAAGTGAAATAAGGTTCTTAGCCCTTGTTACAAATAATTGTTTTGTTTAAAACTATTGGTACTTATTTTAACAAGGATTTCCAAACAAACTAAAACTACTTTGTTATTTTAGATGGCGTCTTCAAGCAACACCAACACCACCAACCATTTTTCGCTAAGAGTTTTCCTTGAAAAGGAGAAACTCAATGGTAACAACTTTTTGGATTGGTTTAGGCAACTCAAGCTTGTCTTACGCCAAGAAGGAAAGATGGTTACCATAGAGGAGGCCCTACCCGAGGCTCCTACTGCCAATGCCACTCGGCCTATCCGAGACGCTTATGAGAAGCGTGTCAAGGATACCGAGGACATTACTTGCCTCATCTTAAGTACTATGATTCCCGAGATTCAAAAGCAAATGGATCATTTAAGTGCTTTTGACTTGATCGCTCAACTTAAGGAAATGTTCCAGTAGCAAGCGAGACAAAAGAGGTTTGAATGTCTCAAGACGGTTCTTGGTAGCAAGATGTCCGATGGCGGGAATGTGAGTGCTCACATGTTGCGCATGAAAGCAAACGTGGAGCGCATGGAACGGCTAGGGTTTACCATAGGGAGGGAGCTAGCCATGGATTTAATCTTATGGTCCCTGCCCACCGCGTATGATCAATTCGTCATGAGTTATCATATGCATAGTATGGATAAGTCTATCATGGAGCTTCATGGTATGCTTAAGACAACGGAGTCTAGCATGACCAAAAACAAGCTCGCCGTTCCAAATCCCGTTCTTGCTATAAGGGAGGGGCGAATCCAGAAGAAGAAGAGGACCGCTTATACCCCTAAGGCTAAGGGGAAGGGGAAGATTGGCACTGCCAAGTCTGGCCCCGCTTCGGTGGGTAAAGGCAAGGGGAAGATGGTTCCCCAAGCTAAGACTCCGAACGAAGCGGAATGCTTCTTCTGCGGGAAGAAGGGCCATTGGCGCCGTAACTGCCCCGCTTCGGAGGGAAGAGGCAAGGGGAAGACGGTTCCCCAAGCCAAAACTCCGGATGAAGCCAAATGATTCTTCTGCGGGAAGAAGGGCCATTGGCGCCGTAACTGCCCCGGGTACCTAGAAGGTCTTAAGAAGCTCAAGGGGTTGAGCATCGGAGGAACTTACGATTTAGGTACATACATGATTGAACTCCATCATACTTCTACATCTGGTAGTTGGGTACTAGGTACCGGCTGTGGCACTCACGTTTGTAATATTGTGCAGGTGCTAAAGGAAAGTAGAAGGATGGGGAATGGAGAGCTTGACTTGATAATGGGAAACAAGGAGATTGTCCCGGTCGAGGCTCGAGGAGAAATTGAATTATCGTTTAATTCTCGTTTTTCTATATTATGTTTGAACGTATGCTACTCGCCGCTTGTGGCGAGGAATATTATTTCTTTTCATGCACTACACGACGATGGTTTTGGTTTTACATTTGACAATGGGGTTATCATATGTTTTAAAAATAATACTTGTTATTTCAAAGCTTATCCTTGTCGTGGTATTTATGAAGTGGATGCATACGTTATTAATAATCAATCAATCATGAATATTGATTCAACGTCTAAAAATTGTTTAGACAAATTGTCTTTGTGGCATAGTCAACTTGGCCATATAAACAAGACTCGTATCGCCAAGCTCCAATCGGTTGGGATCTTAAAATCATTTGACCATGAGTCAAATGAAGTATTCGAATCTTGTTTATTAGGCAAGATGAGTAAAGCACCCTTTTTCCGGCGTGAATGAGAGGGGTAAAGACTTATTGGACATCATACATTCCGATGTATGTGGTCCGTTTAAGCACATCACAAGAGACAATTCTAGATACTTCGTTATCTTTATAGATGATTATAGTAGGTATGGGTATGTCTACTTGGTTAGACAAAAGTCCGAGACCTTTGAGGTCTTTAAGACTTTCTAAAACGAAGTAGAGAATCAATTGGGCAAAAAGATTAAGATACTTAGATCTGATAGGGGTGGAGAGTATCTTAGTCAAGAGTTTCGTGATCATATCAAGGGTTGTGGAATTAACTCACAACTTACAGCTCCTAGGACGCCACAATTAAATGGTGTCACCGAGAGGAGGAACCAAACATTGTTAGATATGATTCAGTCTATGATGAGTCACACCCAAGTGCCTATAAGATTTTAGGGTTATGCTCTTGAAACGGCAACAAGAGTCCTTAATCTCGTACCAACGAAGAAGGTCGAGAAAACACCTTTTGAGATGTGGCATGGGAAACCTCTCGTTCTTGCCTATGTAAAGTTTTGGGGTTGTCAAGCCTACGTAAGACATGAGGTTGATGACAAGTTAGAGCCCCGATCCGAAAAGTCTTATTTTATCGGATATCCAGCTGCGGGTATTGGATACGTATTCTATAAACCTTCTGAGAACAAAGTATTTGTTAATCAAAGGGCGGTCTTTTTAGAAAGAGAATTAATATCCAATCAGCAAGGTGGAAACAAGATTGACCTTGACTAAGTTCAAGGATCAACGTAGAGCATGAAAATGGAAAGAGGCAATCAGCAAGCCAACAACCTAGTGATGTTGAGTCTGAGCATGAAAATGCAGAGACTAACGTACATCCATTACCTCCCCGTAGATTCGGTAGAGCTCGCCATAAGACAGCGAGATATGGGTTTCTCATATCTGAGGGCGACGAGCTATTGGTGGATCTTAATGAGCCACCAACTATCGAGAAGCGGCAGCGGGCCACGAGTCTGCTAAATGGAAAGAGGCAATGGATAACGAGATGAAATCCATGGAGGATAAACAGGTTTGGGAACCGGTTGATCCTACACCCGGTTGTAAACCAATAGGGTGTAAATGGGTCTTCAAGAAGAAGACCAACATGGACGGAAAAGTTAGCAAATTCAAAGCCCGAGTAGTGGCTAAAGGTTTCACCCAGACACATGGTGATGATTATGATGAAACTTTCTCCCCCGTGGCCATGTTGAAATCTATTAGGATACTTTTGGCAATCGCCGCATTTCATGATTATGAAATACGGCAAATGGATGTCAAAACCGCCTTCCTTAATGGGAAGCTTTCCGAAGAGGTGTATATGACGCAGCCTGAGGGTTTTGTACATCCAAAGCATCTTAATAGAGTGTGTAGACTAAAGAAGTCCATTTATGGACTTAAACAAGCATCTTGTAGCTGTAATCTATGCTTTGACGGGAAAATCAAAGAGTTTGGTTTTTCAAAAAGCGTAGACGAGCCATGCGTATACGTTAGGGCTAGTGGGAGCGCTGTTGTTTTCTTAGTCTTATATGTGGATGATATCCTACTCATTGGAAAAGATAATCCAACTTTGCAAAGTGTTAAAACTTGGCTTGGAAAATGTTTCTCAATGAAAGTCTTAGGAGAAGCGGCATATATTCTGGGTATCAAGATCTATAGAGATAGATCTAGAAAACTTCTTGGGTTAAGCCAAAGTACATATATTGACAAAGTCTTGAAGCGGTTCAAGATGGAGGATTCTAAGAAAGAAAATCTTCCTATGTCACATGGAGTGATATTGAGTAAGACTCAATGTCCTAGTTTTCAAGAGGAACTAGAAGTAATGAAGCGAGTACCATATGCTTCGGCTGTGGGCTCGATCATGTACGCCATGTTATGTACTCGTCCTGATGTGTCATGCGCTTTGAGCTTGACTAGTAGATATCAGGGTAACCCGGGGCAAGCCCATTGGGTTACGGTAAAGAACATTCTTAAGTATCTTAGGAGAACTAAAGAAATGTTCTTGATCTTTGGTGGTGAGGAAGAGCTCAAAGTAAAGGGTTACTCTGATGCTAGATTCCAAACTGATAGGGATGACTGCCGATCATAATCGAGGTTTGTGTTCCTATTAAATGGTGGAGCTATAACTTGGAGATGTTCAAAGCAAGACACAGTAGCTGATTCTACTATAGAGTCAGAATACATTGAGGCAAGTGAAGCTGCTAAAGAAGCTGTGTGGATAAGGAAGTTCATCGAGACCTTGGAGTGGTTCCAAGCATCTCCGACACTATTGACATCTTTTGTGACAATGAGGGTGAGGTAGCCTTCGCGACGGAACCAAGAGCTCACAAGAGAACGAGGCATATACCTCGAAAGTACCACTTGATCAGAGAGATGGTTGAAAGTGGTGAAGTCACTATTAGTAGAGTAACCTCGGAAGGCAATCTAGCCGATCCGTTTACTAAACCGTTGTCACAAGCTTCTCATGATTGTCACACTATGGAAATAGGTGTTATATTTGCTCATGACTTGGTTTAGATTGAGTTTTAATTTATGTTTGGACCATTTTGTATTTGAGAACGTTAAGAAGTAAGGTTACTAATGTTTGTTTCGATTTATATAGTAGAGATCTATATATACGCATGTTTCGATTTATATTGTGTTCTATCTTTGCATGTTTAACCTTTTCCCAAGGTTGTTTTACAATCTTTAAATCTCCACAATCGGTCATACTTTGTGGGAAGGAAGTATGAATTAAGATTGAGGTAAAGAATTGGTTTTGATAAGCGTGATTCTTGCCTATACTTGAAAGGAGTTTCAAGTGATTGGAGGACCCGCACTCGAGTTTACTTCATGGCTTTAGTCATAAGTAACTCGGGATGATAATGTCGTTTCATCCTTAAACTAGAGATACATGTGAATCCAAAGCATAGGTTTGCTCTACTTTGATTGTTTTCTAACGCGGTCCGTAACTGGTCGTAATAAGGGAGATGGTTGGGTAGAGTATTGTCTATGTGGCGGGACTATGTAGTCGATAGGAATTTGTTCCTCTATGAATAGAGAAGATATCCATGGGCCCCTCGATGATTGTAACATCCTCAGACCGGGCCTAGTAGATTAGGTGGATTTGGTACGTTAATCGTGATTAATTGTGATTAATTTCTTGTTAATATTTAGTAACAGGATTTTAATAAAATATGTGAATTATATGATTAATTATATATATGTTTGTATTCATGAGCAGTTATGTATATAAATCTATATGAATATATGTGTGTGTTAGTATGTATGTAAGTGTGCCACCTCATACTACACATATTAATGAAAAGCCATACGTGGGTATACATGGGTTAACATCTGAATTGCCTCCTCACTTGCAAAAGCGATTGTGATAGTGTGTGTATGTGTTCTTGAGAGAATAAGCAAGAAGCTATCAACTTGAAAAGTGAAAAGTGAGATTTGTTGTGTGTTAATTCAAACAAAAGGTATAGTTGTTATCCTAGCATGATTCTGATCTTGGTGATATGTTTTGTTGGTGAAATCATGCTTAGAACATAAAGATGCCATGTTAGAAGTTTATAAGTAAACTTGTTTGGTGGGTTTTGTATGAAAGGCCATGTTTAAAAGGATTTGATGTGTTCTTGATTTTCTATACATGTTTTAGAAGTGTTCATAACGTTTTATGAGGGTTTTAGTTGGATTTGGAATGGTACATGTGGCTGGAAATCCGACTGTTTAATGGAGAAGATAACTTGAAAACCGAGTGTCGCGGCGCGACAAGGTTCAAATCCGAGAGTTATGAATTGGATTGTTAAAATCTGATTGAAATTGCAACAACAGTCCTTGGAAATCCGAGACATGGCAGAATCCGACACAAGGATTCGGAATCCGACTCGAGAATCCGATGATAGGATCCGGATTTTGAAATCCGACATGGGTCGCGGCGCGACGGGTATTGTGTCGCGGCGCGACGGGCTATATTTCAGAATTTGACTTGTTTTAATGTGTTGATCTTGGGTTTAAGTTAACATATTAATTATGTGTTAAATGTTTATACTTTTGGGAATCATACATGCTTATGTTTGATTAAAAGGATATAAATTTATGTGTTTGACATATATTTATGAATCGTTACCGATTTCAATTTGTTGTGTTCTCAGGAACAAGCAAGGCTCAGTAATATAAGATCACTGAGTGGAGAAACCGAAAGCTTGAGGTGTGTGGATGTTTACTCACAGATGTTATTAGTTGTAACTGGATTGGGTTGCAACTGCTATTGGTTTGACGCAGGGATAGACTGTTTGTTTGATAATTGATTAACTGTTGATTGTTAACTAATTGTGCATCATTGATATGTATACATGAGGATTGGGAAGTCAGCTTCGGCTGGGCATATGGGCTGGGTTTGTTTGCTATCGGCTAATCAGTATCGGGATCTTTTGATGCATTTGTTGCAACTTAAGGTGATACTGTGTGAGAATAGCAAATGAACTATCGGTAAACCTTTGCTTTGGCCGGCATTGGTTGAAGGTTCCTGCAGAACCGCCGGTCTTCCCGGAGCACGATTATCTGTTATGTGCTTTTGATATTGATGCGGTTATTTGCTGTTATATCTGTTGCGGTTTGACTCCATTCACTTAGCTTTGTGCTAATCCCCCACCTCTCACTCTTTTTATAGGTTTTAGTAAGTCAGCGGCTCGGCTAAGAGTGGTTAGCTTGGGGAGTAATCACCTAGGACTCTGATATTTTATTTTGTGGCGAGCCGTGTTTTGTAATATTGATATTTTAAATAGTAGTGTTTGTACAGTTGTAAACACTTTGGTTAATTATTCGCTTCCGCTATGATTATGAAAATGAAAATTTTTGGGTTAAAAATACGGTGTTACAATGATTGAGTGCTGACGTTTATATGCATGGCCGTGCTGAAGTTATATTGATGATGGATGAATGTTACCTGGTTTGTTGGTCACCACTAATCTAGAATCGAGAAACATAATAGTGAACGATCTGAAGGTTGACTATATTCCATGCCTTGTGTTCACATAGGGTATCGCGAACAAAGCAATGTACATGATCATTTATCTTTAGGACAATCATTTTGATTGGGATCTTATCAAGGGTGGCATACCCTACACTGACTTGGGAGCATAGATGTCTTGCTAGAGGCCGCTCTATGTTTGTGTTATTTTTCATAGTCGTGTCACGTGCAAGTTGGAGTCTGTTGGTACATGCCCGCTGACACGCACGAGTTAATAGCACTACCGATGAGGTATAGGCCTATTGGGTCACACACCAAGTATTGATTCCGGCAACACGATCAAACGAAAGTGAGAAAAAGGCCAAAATGGGTTTTGGCAGGAGAAGACACGGGCCGTGTGGTTGAACATGGGTTGTGTCCAGTCCAACAGGCACGGGGCGTTTTGGCCCAAATCAAGGTTGTGTACTTTGGGCCGACATGGCCGTGTTGATGTGTAATACTCGTTTTCGTTTCAGTACGTTAAATGTAACATTGATAGATAATTTATTATTTGTTACCAATACTTTTGCCATCTAGATTGTATGTGGACCTTATTAAGTTGGGCCTATGAACATATATCAATATATATTTGCAATGTGAAGGAAGTTGGGCCAAGGCCCGATGTGCTAAACACAACACTTATAACTCGGTAGGTCTAGGCCCATTTTGTCATTCTTTTGTAGCCGCAAAGAACAGAACCGGGCTGCGTGTGTGTGCGTGAGATTTACAAAGGATGGAGGTGAAGATGGCCGGACCTCCGGCGACCGAGTCTCGATCGAAATTGCGAGAGAGAGAGAGAGAGAGAGTGAGGCGGAGAAGTAGACCCCGACTTGAGTACTCCGGCGAGAAGGGAAGGACTGGCGGCCGAACAACAACACGGCTCCGATTAGAAATCGAAAGAGATGAAGCGGTGAGTGTGGGTTTTCGTGAGCCGAGAGGAGAAGGGTTAAATTGACCCGGTTCAAGCATCTAAACCTTGAAGATTCAAGCAGAGACAAGTGCGAGATGGGTGCTTCTCCTACCCGTCGGGACCGAGGAATAAGGTAACGATTCAAGAGCTTCCATGAATGTTTTCTTTCGGAAATGGTTACTATGAATTGATGAGTTAGTTGCATCACTCGTATCTGAAATTTGGCTGTTTGAACCTCACATGAAAACCGAGAAGTTCAGTTGGGTTAATGAATCATCTAAACTTGTTGTTAATTCAACTAACCCTCAAGGATTTATGTATATGATGTTAGAGAACTAGTAACGATGAAATCTCGAGTTATTTGTTCATTTTCGAGTTTGATTGGGGTGTGGTTGAGTCGGCAGACGGTGTGTGTGTGTGTCGGTATTTATAATCCTTCATTTCAAAAATTAAATCTGGAAATCAAATGAACTGAATTTTGTAGTTTGATTTTGGTTGAGGGAGTTACGATTTTGGTTCCCTGTTGAACCAATACGTGTATAAACCGAGTATGCTTTTTGAGTTTTGAATCGGCTAAACATGCTAAAAATATATATATAATTAATCAGTTGGGTATCAATGGAGCTTGATTCAAAAGCATTGGCTGTAATGAGCAACAGTATGTATCATGTCTATATGTCAGTATTGCAAATTAGTTAGGTGAATTAAGGGATGAAAGTTTAATCAAAATCAAAATGGGAAACCATAACTTAATTCAAATAATAAGTAGTTGTAGATCAATGGTTTCTTTTCTTTTGTTAGCTGTTCGAGAGGGTTGAGCTGGGCCCAAGAACTGGAATAGAAATAAATTGAAGTATTTGAAAGAGTAAAAGTGTGGTGTTATTGTAATTAAGGGTTTATATGATTTGATTCAGGATGGTTCAAACAAGTTTGGTTTTAGTTCAAATGGGTTTTGTGGATGGTATTATGAGATGTAAAGATTTAATTTAAAACTTTTGTGTATGGTTCAACTAAAAACCTCTTTGGTTGGATTGAAAACGTGGGTTTTCAACTGAATTGAAAGCTGTGTTTTCAATTGAATTGAAAACTTGTGTTTTCAATTGAGTTGAAAACTTAGGTTTTCAATCCAAACCAAACGGAGTTTCATGTATGGATCATAAACCGAACAGTTAGGACATGTAAGTGGGCCTAGACCCACTCGACTTGAGTTCGGGTTAGGTCGAGAGTTTCGTACAGTCAATCACGGGAAGATATAAAATAACTGAATGGAATATATATATATATGTATATATATATATATAAATAGAGAGAGAGATAAGAATATTAATGTTAATGGAACCGCCATTGTAGGTGTTTACCGGTAGAGACAAAAGTGGGGTTACGTGATTTATTTCTATTGGATATTGTGTGCTGCAACCAGGTGAGTTACACTAACTTATACATTATATTAGTGTATGTGCATGTATTATTTGTGCTGAAAGTGTAACTAATGTGAATTGATTGTATGTGTGAATGTGTAAATGATATATGCATATGTGAAGTGAAGGGTTGTGTTATAGTATGGAGTGAAAACACAACTCGGGCATGTGAAGACGTAAAACCCTTGGGGTGCCTTGGGTAGTCGATTGTGACCCAAAGAGACGTAAGACCCTTGGGGTGCCTTGGGCAGTCAGATGTGATTTTAAGAGACGTAAGATCCTTGGGGCGCCTTGGGCAGTCAGATGTGATTTTAAGAGACATAAGACCCTTAGGGTGCCTTGGGCAGTCAGATGTGATTGTAAGAGACGTAAGACCCTTGGGGTGCCTTGGCCAGTCATATGAAAAGTTAAATCGTCGTCAGTGCACTGCGTCGGTATTATGTGAATTGATATGTGATGATGGAATGTTATGTGTTGTATACATACCTAGTGTGGTGTGTAAGTAGGTGTGCTCGCTAAGCTTTATGCTTACTGTTGATGATTTGTTCTTTCAAGATCTGATTGTGGGAAAGCTCCAGCAGTGTGAAGACGGCTCATCTTTTAATAAACGTTTCCGCTGTTTTATTAAACAAACATTTTATTAAATTTTATATTTGTAATTAATTACTTATGGGAATTACCATTATGCGACGTGTAGTTCCGGGTGCGGGACCTCGTCTGGAATTTTGTCTGTATGATTACAGTTATTTACGTGACATGGTATATATATATAAATATATATATATATATATATATAAATATATATATATATATACATTTACTTGTAGTCGTTAAAAAATTTTTTTTTGGGGCGTTACAACTTGGTATCAGAGCCTCGGTTTGAGGGATTCGAACATACAAGTGGTGTGTTTGGACTTAAACCTTGGTTCTAATAATTTTCAAAGATCAAAATTTTATTTTTTTAAAATAAATTTTGGGGTTAAGGACTGTAATTAGGGTTCCTCGCGTGTTGTTGATTGTTGCTTGGAATCTGATTTACAGTACGAAACCTGACTAAGGTTTTTAAATACGAATGATGAGCTGTCAGCTGGAGCTTGGTCCTGGTGAGCACAAGGTGAAACATAATATATATGTATTGTTTAGTGAAATATACTGTGAAACTGAATCCGTGAGATCTGTGAAAGTGTTAATGACCATATCCATGTTTAAGCAAATTGTGAATACTGTGTACTGTGTATAATGGTAACCATATAGGTTTAGAATGGATGATTTGGCCTTATTTCATGTTCTCGTTTGATGTTGGGTTAGGGTAGAATCAAACACTCGACCACTTATATGAATTAACATTATGCATGGATGTATACATGATCTGCTTAAACTAGGATATGATGAATTGGATGTGAAACCTTATATGCTTGTATGATTTTGTGACAGTATAAGAGCATTAAGGTGCATGTGGATAAAGTGATATACTTTTAGCTAGCGTGCTTTAGTATAAAGATAAATGGGTATTGGCCTATACGTGAAAATATGTGATAAAGTGATACATGACCTAAGCCTGTGAATCGGGATTTTCAGTGGTAATGACAAGACTCGGTATGTGTAATGTGTTTAGAATAATATAGGGCCCATATTATTACAAGCACATGATACATGTCGGAAGTTGTCGGAATCATAAGAAATCTTGTGAATCAGGTGAGGGGTACTTGTAGGACAGTAGTATGCCTGTAGAGTAGGAGTGCCTTAGTACGTGTAGGGCTACTTCATATGTGAGAAAGGCATGCTAGGAATACGTACTTAATGTGAATATGAACTACGATCTGCTTAGGATATTGTTTAGGACCAATAGACAATCTAGACTAGTGATAGACCAATCATAGGTTAAACTTCTAAAAAAGGAAACTTTAATTTTAGTGATAAATATATAATGACCATTTATATGTTAATACATGTTTTGTTAACCTAAACAAACATACAGATTAAGTCTTTTTTGACACGAACTTAAAATCGGCTAATTATGTGTTTTGATCAATCTCATGACCATAAGTTTTGTTAAAACCATAATTATAGAGGTATATAATCTGACCATGGTTATAACCAATATAGGAATCGGTATATAATAATTACATGTCCATTCCACGAGTTAATTGAATTAATCAGTTTAAAAGAGGTGAAATCAAATCTAGTGAGGGAGTCTTCACATTATAAGCTTAATTCCAGTAAAGTTTGTTTCTTTTCACTTTCTTTGGTTTATTCTTGGTTCGTGATATTATTATTTAGTGAGTTGGATAATAAAGTTTGAATCTTTATTGATAAGATTCTAAATTCTCCCTTTAGTTGTTTATATTAGTTTAATATTTAATTAGTAGAGTTATATTCAAAATCATACTTGTTCCCCTTGTGTTCGACACCCGTACTTATTTATTATACTATGATACGATTAGATTCTCTTGCCTATTTGTGTTGTAGTCATGATAAATAACTCGGATTTATAAATTTAAAACTGGTACGCTACACGCACATCAAAGACGAGATGAAAACAAGATACCCTCACCTGTTTATCACTAAGTAGATTCCGAGGACGGAATCTTCTTAAGGGGGGTAGATTTGTAACATCTTCGATTTAGACCTAGCTGTTAAACGTGTATTAATTTAATAGACTTGTAAGTTAACTATGTTAATGAAAGAGTTAAATGTACATATGTTAGGTGTTATGTGCTTATGTGTTTTGTGTGTATTTAAGTATATATATATATATATATATATATATATATATTGAAAGTTGGTTAATTAAAAGAAAAGAATTATCCAGAGGCGGTGCCTCTGGATATGAAAATATATGTATATGGAAATGTTGACTATGGTCAAAGTTGTCAAAAGTAAACACACAAACAAAGAAACTCTCAGATTCGCTCTACTTTCTCTCGGTTTTCTCTCACGTTTTCTTGAAGTAAAGAACTTGGTGGTTTTGATTCCACACAAAGGTAAACAATTGTTTGTTGTTAAGATTTAATATACATGAAACTGTTTTAATGATTAAAACATGAATGAATACTCAAATCATTGCAAAACACCACTAAGAACCCGCAAAGCTTACTTTGCAAGTGGGTGTTGTATGTTTGGTGTTATTGTTTGGGTTTGATGTGTTTTTGAAGTCATACTAATGAAAATGGATGTTTTTAGAATGTGTAAAAGTCAAAACGAACAAGAATGAATTCTGGAAATATGCCAAAATGAAGTTGGCGGATTTCCAGCATGCAGTTATCGGATTCCGAGACATGAAGGTGTCGGAATCCGCTAGTTGCCCAAATCCGATAAAGTGTCGGATTCCGAGACTTCAGGGTGTCGGAATCCACATATGTCTAAATCCGTGTTATTGTTATAGATATGATAAGTATCAGATTTCCTTGAGTTCATGTATGATTTACAAGTCGAATCCGAAAGTATCGGATTCCTTTGAAAATGTCGGATTCCGACAAAAGTGTCGGATTCCGATAAAAATGTCGGATTCCGATTGAAGGTCGGATTTCCAATTGCATGTCGAGGTTTCCAAGTTCATAAGTGTTGAAATCCGATGAGTGTCGGATTTCCCTTGAGTGTCGGATTTCATGTAATCCGACAGTCTGTCGGATTTATGTGGAATCCGGATTTTTGGGATTTCCTTTGTTGGCCTTGTAGCTATTCTAAGTATGTTAAGATAATTAATGTAAGTCTTAATGTTCTAGGTGAACTTGATACCCTAGACAAGGAAGGAAATTATATAACTATCTGTTTAAGCTACTCAGGTGAGTACCGACTTCCATAAGCCTCAGTAGAGGAAGAATTATATGCTAAGTGATTTGAGTGCACTTGTGCTCATAAGTTAATGAATAAAAATTGCCATGTTACTTAAAGTACAATGCCATGCTAAATACTTGTCGTATATAAAGTTAAGTGCATGCCAGCGGGATCCAGAACTGGAACAGCTTAGTTAAGTAAATGTTATGTATGATACTGATTCAGAATGAATCAGTTAAGTGAAAGCTTAATGATATGTATGCTAGGGATCTAGATTGGATCCATAATGAAGTAACTGAATGTAAATGCATGCTAAAGGAAGTAAATGAATATGCATGCTAAGTAAATGAACAAGATATGTGTATGTGTTCGCGAACAACTACAAGCATGGTTAAGGTCGGCCGGATAGTTGGATCCCAGGGACCCTTGATCAGGAGATTCGGGATTTAACGGTGATTCGATGTAACATTCTGGATCATAGGTTCTGCAGAACCGCCGTGCCTTATATCATGAGGGTTAATAAGTCAGAAATGGCTGAGTTACCTAAGGAGCCTCTGGTTCCGTTAACGATGCTTGGTGGACTGCTTTATGCTCCCCCACCAACGCGGAGGGTTGTGTCTGATCCCCCAGTGTATTGGTGTTGAGCGGGACTAGCTATCCTGTAAGAAACAACTTATAACGATCGTATCGGCACACCACAATGTGATAGGATAACATTGTATGCTTATTCCTGATATGCATGTTCAACTCTAATGATACTTATGCCAAGTTTGTGCTCACTAGCTAAGTGTAGCTAACGGTGCCATGTTAACTGCTTTTGCAGATCAAAGTTAGATTGCCTGGTGAGCCGGGTCCCCTGCCTCTGGATATTTTGCTGGAACACTTTTGTTGTAATAAATTCATTTCGGTTATTGTAGAGTAACACCAGATACTGAAACAAGTTTGTATAAATATTTCCACTGCCTAAAGTTAATTAACTGTGATTAAGTTCACGTTTGTTTAAAATTGCAAATTCTTGCTAAAATCTGGTATATGCAAGGCCGGTGTTACATTTGTTCTAAGAAAGAAAACCCAAGTGTATCTTGAGAATTCATCAATCAATACAAGAGCATATTTACTTCCACCAATGCTAGCAATTGCAACAGGACCAAACAAATCCATATGCAACATGAAGAAAGGTTTAGTTATTGAGAAGGCTTGCTTAGATGAAAATGATATTTTATGATGTTTTCCCTTTTCACAAGCAGAACAAGGTTTAGGCTTTGAATAAGTCAGTGAAGGCAGTATTGACACTAGATCGCCCTTGCAAAGCTTTTTAATATTTTTGAAGTTTAAATGGGAAAGCCTTTTGTGCCATAGCCAGTTTGTATGCTCTATGGTTTTGGAGTACAAATTGAAGAGTCACAAGAGGACATGTCAAGAGTGTACACATCCTTGGTTCTCTTGGCCGAATACTGTCTTGCCTTCTTGATTTATTATGGAACCCCCTGTCTTTGTGAAGTGGACTTTATTATCTCTATCACACAACTGACTTATGCTTATGAGATTATACTTCAGTTCCTTAACATATGAAACCTTAGACAACTTGAGGTTCCCATTGTGAAGTTCTCCGTAGCCTTTTGTTTGCCTATGATTTTTGTCACCAAAAGTCACCCTTGGACCTTTTTTCCTTCTTGTAGTTACTTAGCAAAGCTTTGTTACCTGTCATAGTTCTAGAACAACCGTTGTCAAGAAACCATGAACCAATGCCCTGTACAGTTGTGAATGAAAGAAGAATTGGTGACACAATTGGGAATCTACTAATAAGTAGATCCCTATGGAATGCACCTAGCTTTCCACTTCATTTTTGGTTGTTTATGAGTTATAGGAATAACCTTGTTATCAGAACAAGTCCGCTGTCTTGAATTCCCTTCTATAGAACATTCAAATTCCTTATGCTCTTTGCTTCCACATTTGTCACATTTTTTAGATTTAGTGTCCTTGTAGCATTTAACAAATTTATTTGAATGCATGTGAGTTTTCTTATCAGTCCGCTAATGACTATAGATTATCAGTTGACCAACTTGACCACTCAGCTTATGAACTTGATCCTGTAAGTTCTTTAGGTCTTTGTTAACAGGCACCTTGGATTGACCCTTAGATTTAAAGAGTTTTTGGTCAACCTTTGGAGTGGTAGATTTAGAAACAATGTAAACATCATTTCTTTTACTCACAGTTTCTCCTATTGAAAAAGAGTTAAGTAATTATGTAGAGCAATCCAATGAATACACAAGTGATTCAAGTAGAGAGAAGTATGGAAAACACCTTAATGTGTGTGTTTTCTATTCAATATAATATTGAAGGTTACAAGGAAGAAAGACAACACTACTATATATACTAAGTACAAAGTAAAACAGAAAAACATTAAATTGTGACTAGACTTAAACACAAATTTAACTCTAACAATCTCCCCCTTGTTTAAGTCTAGCTCATGTTTCTTTGACCCATCTTTCTCTGCCAATGTCTGATCATCTTCCGTTCATCTCGTTTGGCATTGAATAGCTTTATGACTTCTGTTAATCTGACTCTTGGCGGTTGGTCTACTTCATCCTTTAGGCTTATACTATAATCCATAATTTTTAAGGTCCAAATCTTCAAAGATCCATCTGAGTAAGAATTAACTTCTTTGAACCTTAAGAAAAACTTTTCTTTTTTGCTATTAAACAAGACAATCCCTTCATCTCTCTCGAACTCTTCATCATCACTCCAGATAACTTGAAACATCTTCAGTTGGTCAATTTTTGAATGTTTTGTGTTTGGCTTTAGCAGATTGATTTTGGATTTATCAGATTCGGCTCCCAACTGAAATTCTGTATACTCTGCAATCTGACATCGGTGCCTGATGAACTCCCTGAGCTTCTTATAACCAGCTAAATCTTCAGCATTCTTTTCTAGTTTCATTTCAAGCTCCTCTAGCAGAAAGTTAACGTCACTAAGGTTTAAGAATTTTAGGTCCACATGCCCAATTGTATAGCTCTTCATATCCGACCTTGTGACTAAATAGCTGATCATTTCTTTGTAAACAACTCTCTGAACTCCAACATAATTGAGCTTTATGATTAGATATTTTGATTTGACTTCCTCTTTCTTTGTAGTATGCATATTGAGAATCATCTTTGCTTTAACATCTTCTGCATCTTTAGCACCCATCATATTAACATCCAACATTTCTTCTATTTCCTCTGCATAGATGTCAACAAATTTTTCTTCTAGAAAGGCCACTGGTATATCTTGGTATCTCCAGTTTCTGACGGTTTTCTTCAGGGCCTCTCTAGTTAGCACATAGCTTTTCTTTATGTTTGGTAAAGACCCAGTGTGAACCGGATCTATTTGAGCAGTTATGGGAATATTCCATTCTGACTGTTTAGATATTTCTCTGATTTGACTTTCTTTCAGTTGTTGCTCTCTGATGTTTGAAGGAGTGACTCTGAATTGCTTGGGAGATGGCGGAAATTGTTCTGTTACTTCTTTATGTACCTTCATCACACTATCCAAATTGTATCTTTCAAGCCCAGATTCATCAACTATTTTGGAAGAAGGCTTTTCAACCTCTTGCTTGCTTAACCATAAGGCTAGCGTCAGATCCTCATCCTCTGCCTCAACCTCAGGCACATTTGACTCCTCAAATTCAACTACAGTCTGCTTGCCCTTATATTTTTGTTTAAACGATGTTTCCTCCAATCTGGCAGCAACTGCACCGATTCGCTAAGCAGCCGGGGTATCAAAATAAGTTTTCAAACGTTTCTCCCCCTCAGGACGATCGGTGTCTGAATCATTATCGTCATGCCTAGGTCGTTTTGATGACCCGGCAGGAGCTTTGCACGTAGACTCCACCTCAGTTCTCAACAATGATAAGATATCTAAATCCTCAGAACTGCTATCACCCTTGCCAATCAGTTTAACCATTAACAAGCTTTTTAATTCATCCACTGACAAGGCATCTGTAACTTTATCTTTTACGTCCATTTCTTTCTGTTCTACTAAATCATCAAATTTCTTCTCAATTCTGGTTAGTCTGTCAAGTTGTAATCTTTGAATATCATCAATTTTGACGTGCAAATGTTCAAGAGCAGCATCAAAATCAGCCTTGGAAACGAATTCTTTAGCCGATTCAGATTCAGAAGTTGTAACACCGGGATCACTTAGATTACCCGTTGAGGTTCCAGCATCT
The DNA here is from genome assembly GCA_038502395.1 of Dittrichia graveolens. Classification (NCBI taxonomy): domain Eukaryota; kingdom Viridiplantae; phylum Streptophyta; class Magnoliopsida; order Asterales; family Asteraceae; genus Dittrichia; species Dittrichia graveolens. Next base: position 32,857,409 of record JARJIL010000009.1, read on the forward strand.
CCAGAAACAAATTCTGTAGATGAAGGACCACCCACTTTCACAGCTGGATTGACGTTGGCTGTGGTGGGATTTCCTACTAATCCTCGGATATGGCCTGTGAAGGCTTCACCTATAGTAGTTCCAGCTGGTCTATCATTGAATAGACCAGTTATTGCTTCAAGTGTTTCCCTGTGTTTTGAAAGAAAATCAACAATCTGTTGATAGTTATCGATGTGCGCATAAACGACAGGTGTGGCATGGAGAGGAGTGCCACTTGTTTCAATAACAGTTTCCTCCAAATGAGGAACCGTTAGATTATGTGCTTTATCTCCGTATGATGAAACAATATCCTGTTGAGAGGATACTGAGTGTCTTGGAGGGGTTTGTGCATGCTCTGGTGGGAGGCCAGAGTCTTTTTCAATGCCAGGTATAAACCCGACAGTAGATGTGGTTTCCCGGCTAAAAATGGCTGGAGGAATCTCAGCACTCACATATTCTTTTCTTACAGCACTCACTCCCTTACTTTGTTTTTGCCTCTCAGCATCTTCATCTACGTTAAGCGCAGTAATATCATCATACATCATTTGTGTATCAATATCCGAAAAATCCATCATTTGGTCATAATCAGGTAAACTAGTATGTACCCTTTGACCATCAGGACCTAACTCCTCCTCAATCTGATCTGGAAACATTTTGTCAATATGTTTTTGGAATGAATCAGTGTCACTTTCAGATGTGTCCAAAGCAACTCCCTCTCTAAACTCACCAACACCTTCACTTTCTTCTCCACCCCTCTCGATTATTTTTTCTCTTAACTCTCCCCTGTCGTAGAAGACTGACTCCTAATATCACTAGCACTCGGGGATCCTAACGTTCTTGGGGTAGGATCAACAGGCTCTTGTCGATCCATAAGAACAATGTTATTCAATCTCACATACTCCTGGACCACCTCGCTTTCCAGATCCAACAAATATACTAACTCAGCAGGCATCACGAATGGTTGAATATCAGGCATCGCCGGGATTTTATATAATTTGATCATCATTTGAATCTGCACTGCTGGTTCACCATCACGCCTCGAGATATCAGTATCTTTGGCCATCACCCGTTGAATAATCATAGATAGAAACCGCGGAAACGCTAAGAAGTTACGTCTTTTACTAGGTATCACTTTCTCCCTGGCCACCTTGGCTATTTCAATGAAAAATAATTCTACATAATCAAAATGAAAATGCTTAGCCATTCCAACCAGTACTTTCAATACAAAGATATTGGCCCCATCTATCCCTTTGGTTACACTTGTCAAACACCGCATGATTATAGCATATAGAGTTTGCCATTGAGGAACTAGTCCTGAACGTTTGAACTTTGATACACCAGTTAATTCATCTCCTCTCCATCCAAGATCCATCACATGAGTTAGAATTTTTTTGTTGGTTGGGATTGGATCAAAGTCAGGTTTTGGTGGATAAGAGGTGGATTTGGGTAGTCTTAGTATTCTGCGTATGCTTTCGATACCCATCTCAAATTCAACTTGCTCTATTTGGCCAGCAAGTACAGGAAGGCCTTCAGCACTTTCAGTTAACGATAATGAACTCCATAGTTGTTGTACGTACACCTCCGGGACATGAGGGAAGGCTTCAGTAGGATTAAAAGTGAATATGTGGTTCAATGGGTGAGATGTTATAAGTTCGGTGATTATTGGGTATTCGATTTTGGTAATGTCTGGTACAAAGTAGGCGTTGTTCAGTTGGTTTGGTAGGTAATTAGCTTGAGGGAAAAGGGTATTGGATGGAATTTGAGCCATATGTGAAATAAAACAATTAGTACAAATCTCAAAAATTTCCAAAATTTTTGAAAAATCCTAAGTGTTGGCAAAAACCGACACTTAGAAATCCAATAAGATGAAATCTGACACCCTTTTTGTTTCAAAATCCGACACATGTTAAAATCTGATTGAGTTCTTTGAAAATCCAACACATGTTAAAATCCGATAGTCAATGTTATTCAAAATCCGATGACTTTGAAAAACCGCCACTCATTTATTTCAAAAATCCGAGTCTTTTGAACTTGAAATCCGATAAGAATGAAAAACCAACACTTTCAAAATCCGAGGATATTTGAAAATCCGGTTGTGTTAAAATCTGACAACCACTCGGATTTATATGAAATCCGACAACAACTCGGTTTTACATAAAATCCGACAACCATTCGGATTTATATAAAATCCGATAGCATTGAAACCCTTTGCTTTGTTTGTTTATTGAATCCGACACTAGTCAATGTAAACATTCGGATTTGTCAAAATCTGATTGAACATGAAATCCGATTAACTATCGGATTTCCATGAAATCCGACAGTTCATGTTTAATGAACAGAGCAAGTAGTTCGACAATCCGATTCTTCAAAAATCTTCACTTTGTTCATTTATCCCTTAAAAATCAACATATTTGTGCAATTAAACCTAAACTAAGAACTCCTTTTGGATCAAACAACACAAATAACAACTAAAATCCTTCGTCGTTTGAATCAACATTTCCGATTAAACTCGAACAAAACCGACAGATTCAAAATCATTCAAAAACCAACTCAAAGATCGAGTATCATGAAATCAACATACAACCCATTAAAGTACAACTAAAACCGAATCCAATCATGTTAACAACACATATGATTTGAAGATTTGAGCATCAAGTGTTTCGAGGGTTTTTCAGTCAAAAGAATCGATTAAAAACCAATCACGTTGATGAAAATGAAAACAAAGTATACCTTTGGAATCAGAAAGGTAATGCGACCTTGGATCTGTTGTTTGTTTGCACAAATACACACTTCGAAATTTTTGGATTCTTTGAACTCTCGGATTCTTGAAAAGGTTTGGAAAACCGATAATGAAATCGGATTTTTGTTTTTATAGGAAAAACCGACCCACGAAATCTGAATGGGTAAAATCCGATCCATAAGAAATCCGGAACCCACAAAACCGATAAAACATTCGGTTTTGGTCAAAATCCGATTAAAGTATCGGAATCCGATAAAAGTATCGGAATCCGACAACTTTTATCGGATTTTCAACATTAAAATTTTCAACACATTTAAAATTTGATTTTTCAACTCATTCAACTCCCCTTAAACATTATATTTCATCTTTAAAAATAATTCTTTGAATATGAAGATGAACTTTTTCAAAAGTTTGACAATTTTAATTCAAAAACAAAAAAATAAAACTCCCCCTCAAATTATGCACAAAAAAATAGAACTAGCATATACCGTGTAAGATCTGTTGATTCAGAATGTTATGTTAAACTGTCAAATTCAAGATTCCTAATCTTGACACTAAAGCATTAAAACGAGATTCGTCTAACACTTTGGTGAAAATATCAGCAAGTTGATTATTTGTTTGAACATATTTTAATTCAATTAAACCTTTTTCAGCATAGTCTTTTATAAAATGATATCTGATGTCAATATGTTTCGTTTTAGAATGATGTACCGGATTGCACGTAATTGCAATGGCACTTTGAGAATCACACATTAGAGGGATTTTGTTATATACCAGACCAAAGTCGGAAAGCTGAGTCCGAATCCAAAGACATTGAGAACAGCAGCTAGCAGCAGCAATGTACTCTGCTTCAGCTGTTGATGATGAAACACAGTTCTGCTTCTTGGACCCCAGCAAACCAGTCTGTGTCCCAAAAAATGTGCACTCCCAGATGTGCTCTTTCGGTCTAGCATGCAACCGGCATAATCTGCATCAGAATAGGAAATTAGCCCAAACCCAAAATCCCTAGGATACCACAAACCTAGATCTGGGGTACCCTTAAGATATCTAAATATGCGTTTTACCGCCAGAAGATGAGATTCTTTAGGATTTGCTTGGAATATGGCACAAAGACATGTAGAATACATAATATCCGGCCTACTAGCTGTTAAATATAGCAATGAACCTATCATTCCTCTATAAGTTTTCAAATCTACTGCTTTTCCTTCCGGATCAGCAAATAGTTTTATTCGAGAAGCCATGGGTGTTGAGATTTATGAAGAGCCAGTCATATCAAATCTCTTTAACAGATCTTTGATATACTTATCTTAATTTATAAAAATTCCATGGCTAAATTGTTTAATTTGCAATCCGAGGAAAAAATTAACTTCTCCCATCATGCTCATTTCAAAGCGCTTTTTCATTGTATTTGAAAATTCATTGCCATATTTAGGATTTGTAGAACCAAATATTATGTCATCGACATATATTTGTACCAACACATAATCGTTTCCAATCTCCTTTTTGAACAATGTGGTGTCAGTTTTCCCTTTGACGTATCCTTCGTTAAGAAGGTGTTCTGACAACTCATCGTACCAAGCTCTCAGGGCTTGTTTTAAACCATATAGATCTTTGTCCAGAATATAGACGTCATTGGGTCTGTTAGGATCTACGAAACCTTCAGGTTGACTGACATACACTTCCTCTTTCAATTTGCCATTGAGGAAGATAGTATTCACATCCATTTGATATACAGTGAAGTTTCTGTAGGAAGCATAGGCTAGGAACAGTCAAATTGCTTCTATTCTAGCTACAGGAGTGAAGGTCTCATCATAATCTATCCCTTCCTGTTGATTATACCCCTTAGCCACTAGCCTAGCTTTATTCCTAACCACCACATCATCAGAATCCTTCTTATTCTTAAATACCCACTTCGTTCCAACAATAGATTTGCCTTCAGGTCGTGGAACTAGTCTCCAGACTTTGAGTCGGTCAAACTGATTTAGCTCTTCTTGCATAGCAATAATCCAATCAGGATCAGCTAGAGATTCCGAAACTCGTGTGGGTTCGACCATGCTTAGAAAACTAGAGTGTTGACATATGTTAGCTGTGGCAGATCGAGTTTGAACACCGGAGTTCAAACTTCCTATGATTTGAGTCTCTGGATGACTCTTCAGCCAAACAGGTTCGGGGGATTGAACCTGAATGAAGTCATTAAGATTTTGAAAATCAGTTGAATTAATGTCTTCTGCCGCTTGATCATATCTCGGACTATGTTCATTTGCAGGAATATTTGTAGCTTCAAACTCCGAGTTAGCAGAATTTGTAGTCTGTTGAACTGTAGATACACTTGGTGGCTCAGTTATTGACACAGACTCCTGCTGAATATCCTACAAGACAGTAGATGTATTATCATTCTTTTTAAAGAAATCAAACATAAAATCCAAGATTATATCTTCTGAATGTGCGGATGACTCATCTGTTTTGTTATTTGTAAAAATTGAATGTTTGGATGAGTTAGGTTTACTCGTTAAGGAATTTAAATTGACTAAATCGTCAAACGTAACATTTATGCTTTCGACAATCATGTTAGTTCTCCGATTTAGAATTCTAAAAGCCTTTTTATCCATTGAGTAACCTAAAAATACTCCTTCATCGGCTTTCGAATCAAACTTCGATAGTTTGTTCGACTCATTCAGCACAAAGCATCTATTACCAAATACATGAAAGTATTTGATATTAGGTACTACTCCATTACATAATTCGTATGGAGTTTTATTAAAGCGACGATGAATTAGTGATCTGTTTTGGGTGTAGCATGCAGTATTCACTGCTTTAGCCCAGTAGGATGGTGGTAGCTTTGAGTATTGCAACATTGTTCTGGCAGCTCCAACCAAAGTTCTATTTTTCCTCTCAACAACTCTATTATGATCCGGAGTATATGCTGCCGAGAACTGATGAATAATTCCCTCAGAATCTAAATAGGAATCTAAAGGTCTATTTTTGAACTCAGTCCCATTGTCTGTTCGAACACTCTTCACCGGTTGTCCGTTCTGAGTCTTGTGTTTCTTTAGAAAGAGAATTACTTGTTGTGGTACCTCACTCTTATGACTCAAGAACCGGACCCAAGTGTACCGGGAATAATCATCCACCGTCACCAAGATATATCTCTTTGCATTTCTTGACTGGACTTTCATTGGTCCGCAGAGATCCATGTGAATCAACTGTAAAGGCGCGGTAGTTGAAGATATCTGACTTACTTTGTGTGGAACTCTCTTCATTTTGCCCGCTTCGCAGTCCTTACAGAGATGATCTTTTTCAAATTTAAGCTTCGGTAGACCTCTGACCAAGTTACCATTCACCAGCTTGTTTATGTTTTTGAAATTCAAGTGCTACAACTTGCGATGCCATGACCAGTTTAGGTCTGATGATGCTTTAGACAGCAGGCATACTGGTGCGCCGGAACCTTTCTTAGACAAGTCAATTGTATACAAGTTTGACTTTCTGTTGCCACCCAAAATTTCTGCTTCATCTTCAGTTCTTAATGAACAGGAGCTTTTCTTGAAAATTACTTCCATACCCTTATCACAGAATTGTCCTATGCTAAAAAGATTGTGGCCTAAGCCTTCCACATAGGATACTTTTTCCATCTTCAAATTTCCTGTTTCTATTACCCCGTGGCCTAAGATCGGAGAGACTTGGTCATTCCCAAACTTTACATTCCCTGTATACTTGCTCACAAAGTGTTTGAGAAGACCTTTGTTCCCCGTCATATGTTTAGTGCATCCCGAGTCCATGTACCATAGATGATCTTTCTGCACATGGAAAAGAAACTCGTTTGATTTGTTGTGTTAGATGTTTCAGGTGTTTTGACAACATTCAAACTTTCTTTGTTAAGCATTTTCTTTACAATCCATTTCTCAGTTGATTTCTCGGTGGATTTGATTACAGGTGAGAAATGCTTGTTTTTTACAACATACACGCTTTTCATTATGGGTTGATATGACACAGCTTCTGTTGAATTTGATGTATATGATGAATTTGAAACAACTTTCTGTTGAAATTGGTTAAAAGATGTGAATTTGTTACGAACTACTGGAGTTGCAGAATGTGTTTGATTGTTGTTCATTATGTTCATATGGTCTCTCCACTGTCCTAGACGGACTGGTATCTTTCGGTTACCATACCTTTTTAATAACCCTGCTTTTTGATGTTTGTGAATCCATTGGTGAATAATGAATCCATTCTTATTGATGAACCAAAACAGAATTTTATTATCATTTGAATTCTTCCAGTTTTTGTTGGATTTTAATTCACTTTTCAGTTTATTTTAATGATTTTCACATTTGAACTTACATTGTCCTTCAGGACAACCATCTCCAGCACAACACATTTTGTTATCAACTACTTTTGCTTTTGAGCTCTCTGTTTTGACTTTCCATGAAAAAAGTAACTCACAATTTTTATTACAATATGATTTATGGATCTTACAAAATGGTTTCACTTTTTTCTTGGAATCAGTATTGACTACATGTGCTTTCTTCTTCTCTATCTCTTTCAGATCTTTCTTCGCAATCCACTTCATTGACGCTTTTGTCTCTCTTTTCTTCACATCTTTGATGTTTGACTTCTTCATGCTGTTGATTGAACCTTCTTTCCTTTTTGATTGAGCTGATTTTGATTCAGACAAGGAATTTTTGTTACACATGTGAAGTGATTTAATAGATTTTAAAGCATGCACAGTTGATGTCTTTTTGATTTTTGGCATTTCAGGAATCTGCTTTGTGTTTGAAGATGATCCTTTTTCTGTAATACTGTTTGAATCACAAAACTAATTGCATTTATGCGACAAGAAATCTCTGCAAGCCTTCGGACACTGTGGATACACAATATCCAGATACCTGTCCAATTCGGTTAGCAATCTTTCCACCTTTTCTTCAAGCATCCTCCGTTCGATTCCATTGGAAATAAATTGTGGAATAAGATATTGTGCAATATCAGAATTTTTATCTTTTTCGTCAGATATTTCAATCTTTATCTCAGGTGTAGCGGAATTTATTTTCTTGTTAAGATTGAATATTGTTTCTTTTAAAACACAATTTTTCACATCAAATTTAATTTTCTGATCGATGCATGCGACTTCAAGCAATTCCTGCCTCCTTTGTAATTCCATGTGTGGAATGTACACTCGAGCATTTCCATCATTTGCTTCTTCAACAGCTTTTTTTACTGCAGGTGGGATAGGAATGAAACATTCTTCTAACGCACAACCACCACTCTTCTCATTGTTTGCGTAAGATGCATTCAGTTCATCATAATTAATTGAGTTTTGCATTTTCTTTGTTGTTTTTCTTTTAAGTTCTTCATGCTTAATTTCTTCCTCTCCGACAAACACCATTTTTGAAGTCCAACCTTGATTCATTCGTTCTAATTGATACAGTTGAGTGCAATTGATTTTTGAGAAGAAGTTATTTTCATCATACCCTAATCCTTTATATCTGTTCTTGACATTTCGTTCAAGGTGTTTGAAAATACTATGACGTGTAGTTACTTTCTTTTTAACTATATCATCAAGATTCCTTTTCTCCTTCATTATTAAATTTAAGTTTATCCCTGCAGACAGTTTTGCTGCATTCAAGTCATGCACTTTTAACTCTGTTTCTTTTTGGAATTTGTTGAGTGCATTTTCTTTGTCTTTTATTTCTTGTTGAAGTTGTTCTAATTTTGTGAATTGAGTTTTTAAGTCAACTTCACTTTTCGTTGCTTGTTCCATTTTTAGAATTATATTCTTTTCATGCAACTTCTGGTTCTTGTTCGTGAGAGATTGATTCTGGGAAGTTAGGATCTCCACCTGTTGCATAAGAGTTAGTATATACTCAGTAGGAAATTCAGAGTCATCTTTTAATACCTTCTCTTCATTCTCTGCAACTGATGGGTTGGTGCCTTCAGTAGCAACCTCTAGTTCAATCTCTTCCTCTTCCTCATATTCACTCTCCATATCCCACGATTTCATCTTCACTCTCCCCATCGGTTTCCTCAAACTGACATTCCTCTACCTCAGCCATTAGAACAAATTGGGCATGGACATTGGGATCCTCATCACTGTTATCAGTGTCAGACAAGAATTGAACCTCTTCTGCAAGTAATGCCCTCCCACTATTTCTTTGTTTGATGAGGTTGAGTTTTGTCTTGTAATATTCTGAGTCCTTCACCTTGGGCTTTTTGCAATCCTTGATAAAATGCCCAGTTCCGCCACAGTTATAACATTTGCGCTCCTGGGCAGTTTCTACTTTTCTTTCATACCTCCTTTCTAATCTCTGACCATCCTTCTTTGGGAATTGGTCATCTCTCCTTCTTGAGCCAGACGTGAACCTCTGTCTGTTGTTTGTCTTGTTCTTCAAAAACTTATTATGCATCATGTTGGTCAAATAGGCCATTGCCTCCATGATCTTTTCATTGTCAACCACATTTTCTTCCACAGAATCTGAAGTTTCTGTTTCTATAACTTGTTTCATTTTAACAGACTTCGTTGAGCTCTTAACTCTTTTCTCATTTACCACCAGAGCCAGTGGATCTATAGTGTCTTTTTGTGTACCTAAACCAACATCATCCTGATATTGATTTAGTTCCTCAAAGATCATATGATGGGTAACCTTGTTGAGGTTCTTTTGATTCATTTGTCTGTAGATCGCCACTTGGGATCTCCATTCAGACCTTAGAGAGTTTAGAAACCTAGTATTCTTCGTTAGATTAGAGTAATCATCGAGTTTCTGGTTTCTGAGGTCATTGAGTAGTTTACAGTAGCGACTATAAGTTTCAATCAGTGCTTCCCCTTCTCTGGCTTTGAAATGATCAAAGGAGTTAACTAGTGTAGTCTCCTTGATCCATACTCCTGACTCTGTGCCTTCCATCTAACTCTTAATTTCGTCCCATATCTCTTTTGCAGTGTTGAGACCATTCACCTTGATGTAAAATTCTGAATAAAGGCCATGTTTTAGGTAGTACTTTGCTTTCTGATAAGCTGTGGCTCTGTGTTTTTCTTCAGCAGTATACTCAGATGAAAGTTTTTCTCGGTGGATTTCATCCAAAGGTGGATTATGATGAGAATTTGCTTCTTGATCTATCCTAAAAACACCATTTCCTTCCAATATGCTTTTCTTCATTTCCTCACCATATTGCTCATTGTTGTCTATAAAATCCATAAACGTCGTCTGTACAACACTGGTGACTTCGTGTCTGAACCGAATGAAAGTGTTTCACTGTATGTACTCATTCTTGCTTTGAGGATCTTTTCTTTGTAAGATAATCGATTGAAGAATTCTTTTGTAATCTGAAATCCGATACTCACAGAAATCCGAAACTCACTTGACTAAAATCCGGGTCTTAAAATCCCATTCCTAACAAAACTTCAAAATCCGAGTCTTAAAAAAACGAGTGAATTTGAAATCCTAGTCAAAATCCAATAGTGACAATCCGATAGAAGTGAAATCCGATGGATTCAAAATCCGAATGTTTAGAAATCCGGATTTTCAAAAACCGAGAGTTTGAAAAATCGATTTGAAATCCGAATGATCCAAAATCCGAAAGATTGAAAAACCGATTTGAAATCCGAATGATTCAAAATCCGAAAGATTTAAATCCGATGATTTGAAATCCGAGATAATTCCAACTTTGTAAATCCGATCAATCAAATCCGTTGATCAAATCCGACTCCAAAATCCGATACTTAGCAAATCCGAAATTAAACCAGACAACTAAACAATTTGATTGCAAACCCCAAATCCGCAACACAAAATCCGATTGAAATCTTCGGATTTTGCAGAATCCGATTGTTCTTCATATCAAATCCGAAAGTTCTTGTAACTGTTGTAACCGCCAACTTTCAAACTTCAAATTCTTCCGAATTTAGATCAATTTCGCGAATTTTTTCTTCCAGAGGTTTCGTATACACACGAATTACAATTCAGAATCAAATTTACAACAAAATTCAACCTCTAAAATACATTTTAGATCAATTTTTCTCAAAAACCGAAAAACACAAAATCTCAAATTCGACACAAACTATTGCAGTGATTGATCGCGGACTCACACAGATTAATTCTAATGATGATTGTGAATCCAATAAACATCTAATCCTCCATTTTCATACACAATTCGATAGAAATCAGATTATACTCAAAGTCGACCAAAATACCTCAAAATCTGACAAATTCCTTCGGATTGTTGCTGTTATCTCTCGAAATCTTCAATCAAGAGCCTTATCTTAGCAAAGATCAGGCTTTGATACCAATTGTAGAGCAATCCAATGAATACACAAGTGATTCAAGTAGAGAGAAAAGTATGGAAAACACCTTAATGTGTGTGTTTTCTATTCAATATAATATTCAAGGTTACAAGGAAGAAAGACAACACTACTATATATACTAAGTACAAAGTAAAACAGAAAAACATTAAATTGTGACTAGACTTAAACACAAATTTAACTCTAACAAATTCATGATCAGCTAAGCATTTAGAAGATGAGCTATGATCAGTTGATAGGCTATCAGCTGAACATTTATCATCTACTAACTTATTAGCTGATACAGAGGTTTTAGCTAATGATTCTATAGTTTGATTAACACGTAGATTTAAGTCATCTATTTTCAAGGTTTGACACTATAATGTCTCTTTGGTCTCAACAAATGATTCCTTTCCTTTACTCACATCCTTTGACTTTATACTCTTAGTATTATATTATATTCTGAAATCTCAACAAAGGTTGTATCAATTGTGGGAATGATTAAATCTTTCACATGGGAACTTTTGCTTTTAACAAATTTATTCGTGAACACACTTTTGCCTTTAATAGTCTTGTGAAAGGTCTATGGCAAAATGTCAACTTTTTTTTGCCTTTAATAGTCTTGGGAAAGGTCATTGAACTTTTTGGTTGCTTCACTAGTTTCTTTTACTAAGATCTCATTAAGTATCTTTTGATTATCTATGTCATCAATTAAAATTGTTATTTGCTTAAGTTTCTCATCTTTAAGAGTTATTTTTTCTTTAAGTAATTCTAATTCTATTTTTAGCTTCTTTTCTCCTTGAATAGCAGATTGGAAATCAATACACAAGTAATCAAACATGGTATTCTTCTCATTATCATTGTAGTTAATAAATTTGCCAACCTGATACATAGAAGAAGGATCCCGGTTGGTAGTAGAACAAGCTTTAGCAGCCTTTTTCATGTTTTCATCAAAAGAATTAATACTACCTGTATTAGTCATCATGTAGAACTGAGCAGTGATCACTTCATCTACATCTGATGAAAGATCCTCCTCTGCCCAATCTTCTTCTTCAGGTAACAACACTTGGCCCAGTGCTTTCTTCTTCTTCTTCTTGTCAAGGACAACAACAAGGAGTTTCTTATACTTGGCTTCATAGTCCACCTTGGCCTCCTGCTTTGGCACAGCTGAAAAACCAGTATTACTCTTGGACTTACAGTCACTGGCTATGAGGCCAATCTTACCACACTTGTAACACTCTGCTATGGAGGCATCAAAAGTTTATTTGAATTTGGATTTGACAAACTTTGATGGCCTCTTGCTGAACTTCTTGACACCCTTTCCCTTCTTGAAAGGTTTGAACTTCCTAACCAACATGTCAACTTCCTCAAACACTGCCTCCAGACTCTCCAAGCTCCTCTATTCATCACACAACTCCTCTACACTCTCTTTAGCACTCTCTCTTTCATCCGAACCAGAATCAATAGCAGTAAAGCTTCTCATCTTTGTATCTCTTGATACAAGGGCAGTTGGTAAAGCCTTTACCACCTCCTTCATCTCCTTGGAGGACAACTTACTTTGCTTTACTGATTGCTCATGGTTGAGTAGATTACCATAGAGAGCAACCAGAGATATTCTCTTTATATTCTAACTATGCCTTTGAACAGTGACAAAGTGATCCCATGTTTCAGGGAGGAAGTCTAGAAACTTGTTCACCTAGACAAAGCTGCTCTTGGTTATGTCTGCCCTTTACAAGTCATTAACAAGATAGTTGAACCTGGTATATGTTTGAGTATGACTCTCACCTTTTAGAGCAAAGAAGAATTCATACTTTCTGTTGAGGAACTTCTTGTTCTCCGTAACCTCTTCTGTCCCTTCCTAAGCCATTGTAAGTATATCCAACATCTCTTTTGCTGAAGTGCAGTTGTCGTGGTAGTGGTAGTGGTAGTAGTGGTGGTCCTAGTAGTGGTAATGGTCGTGGTAGTGGTAGTGGTAGTGGTAGTGGTAGTGATAGTGGTAGTAGTGGTCGTGTGGTAGTGATAGTGGTAGTAGGTAATAGTAGAGGTAGTAGCAATAGTAGTAGTAGTAGCAGTAGTAGTGGTAGTAGTAGTAGTCATAGTAGTAGTAGTGGTGGTGGTGGTGGTTGTAGTAGCGGTAGTAGTGGTAGTGGTGGTGGTAGGAGTAGCAGCAACAGTAGCAATAGTAGAAGTAGTACGAGTAGCAGGAGCGGGATCAGGATCAGTAGCAATAGGAGCAGGAGCAGGAGTAAATATATGTGTAAATATATATCACTTAGAGGAAATTAATTGAAATATGTATATGTGTGTAAATATATATCAGTTACATGAAATTATTAAATGATTATGTAGGTATGTATGTATGTTAGAGATTTATGTATTTATGCATGCGTTGGGTCAGAGGGGAATTTCACTGTGCCAATTCAGTAGAGGGCTATCGGTAAACCTTTGCTTTGGCCGGCATTAGTTGTAGGTTCTACGCCGAACCGTCGGTCTTCTTGATTGTGTGGTTACATGCTTTGATATTGACTGTTGATGTTTGCCTTTGTGTTTAGCTTATACTCACTTAGTTTTGTGCTAATTCCCCTCAGTTGTTGCTTTTGTAGGTTTATGGTTTGGAGGTGTTGGTAGAAGGAGAAGTTGACCCTGCTCTGATATATTTGTTTTAAAAGAAACGAGCAAGCTTGTTTTTGTAACACCAAGACAGTTGTTGTTGTTTGAGAACAGATGTTTTTGATTTGTAAATATTTGCATTGTATGTAAAGTTGGTGTATTTAATCAAGCTTCTGCAACGCATTTTGTAAAAAATGGGTTTGGTTTTCCTGTGTTATAGTTTTGGTATCAGAGCCTTCGTTTGGCGATGCGTGCACGGCTAGAGTGTTGCATTCCCAAATCTTAGGCTCGTGACGGGTCAAACTTTCCTTCGGGGGAATTAGAGTGAGTTGGAGATGCTTGTGGTAGTTAGTATTTTGAGTACTAACGGTTTATGCCAATGAATTGTAAGATGATGTGATTGTAACAGATATGGCTACCAGAGAGATCCCTGTCGTTCCTCCTGTGACCCAGGCAACTACAGAAGCACTAGTAATCGAGAACTTAGATAATACAGAGGTTGCAGGAACTTCAGGTCAGACTCATGAAGAAGATCAAAGTAAGTACATCTTTAAACTGGAGAACGATTTGTTGGATTTAAGAAACATGGTCCATAGTTTGAAGCAACAGAGGTATAATCAACTTGAGCCAACCCCAGTTGCAACTGCGATACCAACACAATCAACTACTGCACCAGTAACAACACCACTACCACCGGTATCCCAGATGATGCAACAACCACTCTACTATCCTTATACAATATAAGGAGCTTATCCTTTTACGTTTCCTGGATATAAACATCCATGCACGTATAAGAAATTCTTGGATTGCAAACCTGCAGAATATAGAGGGAGTTCTGACCCTAACATTACATTGAACTGGTTGAGAGAGATGGTTAAGGCATTGGACGCCTGTAATTGCGAAGAGGAACTGAAAGTGAAGTATGCGACGAGTATGTTAAAGGGGATGCTATGGAGTGGTGGTATTCTACTACCGGGCATTTTACGAAGGAACAACAGGAGAGTATCACCTGGAGCCAATTCCAGGAGAAGTTGTGCGAACAATATTGCGGTTCGTTTGAGATTGCCAAAATTAAGAAAGAATTCATGGATCTGCAAATGACAAGGAAGATGTTGGTGGATGATCTGATCAAACAATTCAATGAAAGGTTGAGATTTGTGAATCAATGGGTGTGAGATGAGGCATCAAAGATTGCGCATTTTGTGGGAGCTTTACATCCAGACTATCGTAGTGCAACCAGATAGGTCAACACATTATCCCAGGCTTTCACTTTGGCCAAATCGGCTACAGGGGATATTCTTGCGAGAGACAAATTGAGTCGAGATAGGATTTCTCCGTAGAAATCCAGGTTGGAACACTACAGCACCAAGCATAGGCAGGGAGGGCAAAGCAGTGGTACAAGACATGGAGATCAGAATAGAAGGCCTGCTTCGGGTAGGTCTACTCAGCGGACACCATGGTGTGGTAGGTGCAAGTCCTATCATAATGGGTAGTGTGCGCCGCAGACACTGAGATGTGTGAAGTGTGGTCAATTTGGCCATGACTTTAAGAATTTCAGATTTCAGAAGAGTGTATGTTGGAATTGTCTGAAAGAGGGGCACAGGATTGGAGAGTGCCCAGTGGGTAAGAGAATAGGGTCAGGGTCAGGGTCAAGAGCGGAAACGGCTGGGGGATCATCTTCAGCGTATGGCCAGAAGAGAAAGAACCCACCCACTGATGAGGGTAGGGCATTTAAGATGACGGTGGATGATGCCACCACCACTGATGATGTTATAACGGGTATGTTTTTGATAAACTCTACTCCGGCTAGAGTGTTATTTGATTCTAGCTAATAGCTCATTTGTATATGTGGAATTCTATGATAGAGTAAACATGCCTGTTATTAAGCTTGCTAATTCTCTAGAAATAGAAGTAGCTGATGGTATGATGGTTCCCGTCACAACTGCTGTGGCTGGAGCTAAAATTGATATAGATGGTGCATGTTTTCCTGTTATTTTCTTGTTATGCCTCTTTCTGGATTTGATGTGGTGCTCGGGATGGATTGGCTGAGTTTGAACCAAGCCGGTATTAAGTGTCATAAGAAGTTGATTTCCTTCCCATTAGCTGATGGCACACGTGTGGTAGCAAGGGGTGAGAAGGCTGAATATGTTATTCCCATTATTTCGTGCTTAAAGGCTAAGAAAGCATTGGATAGAGGATGTGAATCGTTTATGGCATATGTAATCGATGGAAAGAAAGAGAAGCAGACGATGAATGATATTCGGGTGGTAACGGAATACCCGGATGAGTTTCCAGAAGAATTATCAGGGTTACCTCCTGTTCGTACGGTAGAATTCAAGATTGACTTGATCCCTAGGTCCCGACCAGTGGTGAAGTCTCCGTACAGATTGGCACCTTCAGAAATTAGAGAAATGATGACACGGATTTAGTATCTATTAGATAAAGGGTTTATTTGTCCAAGTTCTTCTCCGTGGGGTGCACGAGTGTTGTTTGTAAAGAAGAAAGACGGTACGTTGCGTATATGTATCGACTACTGTGAATTGAACAAGAAGAAGATAAAGAATAAGTATCTGTTGCCCAGAATTGATGACTCATTCCGATCAGCTACAGGGAGCTTCGTTCTTGTCAAAGATTGATTTGAGATCCGGATATCATCAGGTACGTGTATCTGAAGAGGATGTGTCAAAGACAGCTTTTTGTTCGCGCCATGGTCACTACAAATTCTTAGTTATGCCGTTCAGCTTAACTAATGCACCTGCGATATTTATGGATTTAATGAACAGAGTCTGTCGACCATTTTTGGTTAATTTCATGATTGTCTTTAATGATGATATTCTAATCAATTCAAAGACCGAATTGGAACATGAAAAACATTTGAGACAGGTTATGGAGACATTGAAGAAAGAACACTTGTATGCGAAGTTTTCAAAGTGCGAATTCTGGTTGAGAGAGGTCCAGTTCTTAGGGCATGTGATCTGCAGTGAAGGAGTGAAAGTGGATCTTTCGAAAATGGAAGAAGTGATGAACTGGAACGCTCCAAAGACCCCGTCAGAGATAGAGTTTCTTGGATTGGCTGGATATTACCGCTGATTCATCAAAGATTTCTCCAAGATTGCCGGTCCATTGACCAAGTTGACTCGGAAAGATGTAAAATTTGTGTGGAGTGATGATCAGGATAAAGCTTTTCAGACATTGAAATAGTTGTTATGCCAGGCTCCCATCCTTGCTTTGTGGAATCTTGTCATATATGTGCGCAAGTAAAAGCAAAACATCAAAATCCATACGGATCCTTGAAGCAGTTGGAAATCCCCGAGTGGAGGTGGGAACACATAACGATGGATTTTGTAAGGAAACTTCCGCGTACTCAGAAGAATCATGATATGATATGGGTGACAGTGGATCGATTGACAAAAAGTGCTCACTTTCTTGCTACTTGTGAGATAGCTTCTTTGAGTAAGTTAGCACAGTTGTACATTGACGAGATTGTTGCGAGGCATGGTATACCATTATCAATAGTATCTGACAGAGACTCCAGGTTTGTTTCTAACTTCTGGAGGAGTTTAAAGAAAGAGTTGGGGACGAGGATTAACTTGAGTACTGCTTATCATCCCCAGACTGATGATCAAACTAACAGAACCATACAGACACTCAAAGATATGTTACGTGCCTATGTAATTGAGTATGGTGGATCTTGGGATTCGCACCTGCCGTTGATAGAATTTGCATATAACAATTTTTTGGTCCCAAAGAGGGTGAACAAGCAACCGATACAGTGTAGAGGGGGGGTTGAATACACTTTAAACAATCAAACAAATTAATCAAACGTATATTCAATTATCAAACAGAACAATAACTATTATCACTCTCTAATCAAATCAACAAGATGATTTGATATTACAATGATTATAACCTCAACTCTCTCTAAACACTCTTGAATCACAAACTAATTGATGATCGAATTTCTTGTTAAAACTGATTAACAAGAACTCTTGAAAACTCTCTCTAACTTTGAACTTACAAAGTTATTGCAACACACGCGTATCAAGTATTACGAACACACGTACGTTTTGCAACTTACGCAGTTCTGCAACTTATGCAGTCGTCGTTGTTTGGTATTTGTTCACGTACACACGTAAGAACATATATATAAAAACCCATAAGAAGCTTTATACTTATACTTGATATACCTACGAACAAATCGCATTTTAAAAGATAGAACATATCTTTTCTTTAAAACCGTAACAAACTCCTTAATTAGAACATATCTAATTAATTTCGTTTGAGATTTCTATCCAACTAATAGATAGTTTAAATTAGGTTTAGATATCCTAATTTAAATGTCGTAGAGATGGCGAGTTTATAACAGAATTTAGAGCTTACTTAAATTCTGAACTGACTTCTGATGCTGAGCTGACATACTCAGTCTTGACCTTGTCAAGCTGACTTCTTGAATCTTGGATTCTTGAATCTTCAAGTTTTCAAGTCTTCAAGTCTTCACTTTTAAAACTTATCTCAGCTTAGAAGTCACTGAGCTATCTAGTACTTACATAGAAAACTCTATATCTGTTTATACGCTGACTACTCAGCTTCAGCTGACTAGTCAGTCTATAACAGAATTACATAATTCCTAACTCTTAACCTATCATCTATACATATCTATAGTTTGTCTCATCAAATCTAATTATTCTAAACATGGGACTACCAATCTCCCCCTATTTGATGATAACAAAACATTGAATCAAATTAGGTATAGGTTAACAGAATTATGCTGAACCACTCAGGAACTGACCAAAGCTAGTTCTTGAAATAAGTATCGAACTGATCCATACTTATTCACGTATCTTGAACTTACAAGATGTCTATGTTACAAATCTATTATCAGACTTGTATTCTAAGTATTTGGATATACAACTACTTAGATTCTGAATTTATCAGAAGTAATTTAAGTTCTGAACTTACAAAACTTATACAACCGAACATATCAGTTTATAATTGAACATATCAATCATCAGCTTAAACTTACAAAGCTGTCTGTTTGAACATATCAAACATAATTTGAACATATCAAATAATAAAACAGTTGAACATATCAAACTTGAGTTTGTATTAATGAACATATCATTTACACTTTAGCTTAATCTTTATGATTCACTTCTGCAAACTTAGTGTTTACAAACTTATAGAACTAATCTATTTAATCAATAGGATCTCCAACTTCTAACCACATATCATAACATTTAAGTTCCCAAATCATAGCTTTCTTGATAGCATCATTCACAATCTCTTCACCTTCTGGCAGCTCTCTCATCTCAGTTTTCCTTGATCTTATTTCTTTGGTGAGATGATATCTGAATACTGAGTTCTGAATTGAGTCATCACATAGAATTCTTAAGTACAGAATCAATTCTAGATTTGCCAAATGAAGATCTGCTATCCTCAAGAAACATTGATTACTTTCCACATCAAGATAAAATAATCCTTCCACAGGTTGAGTGATATACGTGTTTTCTCTGAATTCAACTCCCTCTGGAACTTGTAAAATGATGTCTCTTTTAGCTCGATGGCTTGCTGCTCTAACTCTTGCAGCTTTGCCTCGATTAAGGAAAGTATCAATTTCATCAGCAGGGATCTCACCTAGCAGATCGATTCTTATGAAGATTGTCTTAAGCATATCAACTATCTCTTGTCTGATTTGACTCTTTTTCATCTGCTTGATAGTTGTGGCTACGATCTTCAACTCTGAGAACCCCAACTTGTACAGACATCTCATATCTAGACCAATTTCTTGTTTGTTGTCTAGTACAAAGTTGATGATTACCAATTCTCCTTTTCTACTCAGTGTAATTGATTCAATCTTGTTATTAAAATGTGTTCTTTTATAACAATGCCTTAGATCCACATCTGAGTAGGGAATTGGGGCAGCTCTTGGACCAGAGTAGTTAGCTTCAGCTTCAGCTATGGTAGCCTCAGCTTTAGCCTTTTCTCGTTGAACTTCAGCTTGTCATTGCTGCAATTTTATTTCCTCCACTGTTACGCCTAGTTGTTTTTCCATCTCTTGTAACATTTGCTCAGAAAGTATGTCACTGGCTTTCTGTGCTGCACCAGCTTCATCACTTGAGTCAGATTTATGTACAACTAGTTGAGACTTACCTTGTTGCTCTGGCTCAGGCTCAGCAACAATGACCTTTCTTTTCTTTGCTAGAGGCATAACACTTCTTTTCTTTCTTTCTACCATCTCAAACACCTTACTCTTCCCTTTATCTATTTGTGAAGTTGGAACGGACTCAGCTACAACAAATTTTGGCAAATTAGCTTGAGGAAGATTGGTGTGAACAAGTTGAGATGTTTCTTCAAGTGGAGTTTCTGGTTGAGCTTGTGAAGTTGTGGTTATTTGGACTGTTGGAGCCTGTTGTTGTTGAGAAGGCTGATCTACAGTACTCATGAACTGATCATGAGCTTGTTCAAATTGTACTTCCTCTGTATACTCCCCCTCAACCTTATCGTCATACTTCTTTGATTCTTCCTCCCCCTTTTTGTCATCATCTATAGAGGAGGGTCTGATTTTGAGCACAAAGCTTTCCAAGTTGGCTACTGAAGTTGACAAATCAATAAGTTTGCGCATCAACTTGGCTTTGTCATCTTTCCTCTTCCTGTGTAGAAGCTCAAACTGAGTTTGTAGATAGTCCATAATGACTTGAGCATCAGTGGTCATCAGCTTGGGCTCCTCAGGTCTTCTTCTTACCTCAACATCCTCCTGTCCAGTGGAAGAGTGTATGTCCACCGTAGGAGTGGCTGTTGAGTGTTCCTCACTAGGTAAGGATGTGGGTCCCATATCCAAAGGTTGGTGATGACCTATGGAATCAAGGGGGCCAGAATGGAGACCCTGTAAACCTTCCTGGTGTATGAAAGGTTCATTGACAGGTCGTGCGAGAGTGTGTAAGAAGGGAAGAGAAGAATGAACAATGTCGTGGGGTATGGTAGTGGGGTGAGCTAGGCTTATTAGTGAGGAGGGGGTAATTGACCCTGGGGATTGGTCAGTATTTCAATGTTACCTTCATGGGGCTGTGAAGGCACAGAAGTAGGCTCTCCCATGGCACTAGTAAGTATGGGCTGAGTAGACACCATACCCGGTATAGGCTTAAGGGTTGAACTGAGCCTAGAGGTTGGCACCTTAAGAGAAGATGTCTCCCCCTCACCTCCTGCCGGTGGAGGTACCAATGTGATGTCAACTCCAGTGTCCTTTATAGGTGAAGGACCACCTTTGGCAGTTTTCCTTGTATAGGTGTAAGATATATCCTTGGTAACAGTGGGCTGACCAAGGTTGGCTGTAGATTGTAAGATAGATGGAGATGTGCGAGGTGGAGGAGAGGGGTTAGATTGAGTTGGGCTTGACTCAGTCCTATCTCCTAAGTTTGGAGATGGAGAAGTAAAAGAGAGAGAAGGAGATAAGGGTTGCGAAATACTACCTGCTGCACCTAGCAGTGGAGACTCAGAGCTAGGAAATAGACTCCTTTGCTCCGAACTCGAAGTGGTGGATGAGATTATTTGTGCACTGGGTTTGAGCTGAGTCCTAGGTTGATCAGCTTGAAGGGACTCAGCCTCTGAATCAACATTGTCACCCACTTCTTCCGCAGCTTCCTCCTCTGTTTCAGCTTCACTTGATGCGGGAGTCGGAAGCTGTATATACACCCTCATCTGAGCACTCATTGTAGGGTGCCCAGGGAAAATATCATGGGCGAACATTCTATAGCTGAGAACAGGAGTAGGGATTGGCTCATATTGAGCAGTATATCTTCTACCCAATCTGTCCTCGATGACCATTGATATAAATCTTGCGAAGGGTACAATGGTGTCCCTTATGTTCTTGGTCACTAATGACTTGAATGCCTCAAAGATCAACTCAACGTAATCCACTCTTCGATCATAAAATAAGTTGTATATTAGTTGCATTTCAAAGTCATTTACATTATCCAGACCTCCCACCTTGTATCCAAGGGAACGAACCACGGTGGATACCATAAATCCCCATGCTGTCTGGAAAACAGATTTCCTTATGACGCCAATCACTTAAGGATGACCCATTAAGGGTAAAACGCTTCGTGATGTTTCCCTAGAAACCGTCGCTTCATACTGATTATGAATCGGGAGATGAAGAATTCGGCGGAGATAGTTTGCATCGACTTCTATCGCCACTTGTCCACTTAGGACTGTGCCCCGTATAACCGGTTGAGTTGCATCCAGTTTACACGTATACCAGAATTCCGTAAGAAGTTGAGGAATGAGCACAGCAGGTCCACGAAGAAATGCATATGCCAGGGGTCCCTTGCGAATGTAGCAGACCCACTCCTCATATCCCCTGCCAATTTTGGATTTTGGAATGCCGGTACAGGCAATGACGTTGTTTTGTTTGTAGGTGGGGAGTGCATTGTTCTTGAAATTTCCACCACGGATCATTTGTTCAGTTAGATTTAGAGTATAGCCCTCCATTGAAATCAAACTTATCGTACTGGATTGCACTTAGCAGTAGTAAGAATTAGCACTGAGCAATGAACTCTGCACACAGAAACGTTAGGGTTTAAGAGAGAGGAATATTTTGGAAGTTTAAACGAAATATGATGAACAATCTCTCTTATTTATACCTTTTCAATGTGAGAGAAAAGTTACCGTTATCGGAGGGTAATAAATATGACCGTTACCGTAAAAAACTTCTACGCAGTTTGTTACAACGGCTAAATTTATTGTTAGTTACCCAACTTCACACTGTTATATTGAAAAGATATTTTTATGAAAAAAATTTATCATGAAAATTTTCTAAACAACTGATGGTTATTTACCGGACACACCGTAAATATTTTGGACTTACCATATTGTTGGACATACCATTTGTTAGGACTAACCTAGACATGTGGAACTTACCACACTTTGGAACAGAGTACTCAGCTAATCCTTAGTGTTCAGCTTAGATGAAGCACTCAGCTAGTCCTGAATGTTCAGCTTAGATGGAGCACTCAGCTGATCCTGAATGTTCAGCTTAGATGGAGCACTCAGCTCAAGTTTTGACACATTGTCAAATGTAGCACACAGCCAAAAATTAAACAGAGATAAAGAGTGGAACATACCATTTAAAGGTTGAGCATTCCAAGCTTGCTGAGTAGAGTTGTGAATCTTGTGCCTTCTATTGGTTTAGTGAAGATATCCGCAAGCTGATCTTCAGTCTCAATGAAGACTAGCTCTATCTTATCCTTTTCTACAATATCTCTGATGAAGTGATGTCTTATCTCAATATGCTTGGTTCTTGAGTGAAACACTGGGTTGTGTGTAATGGCAATAGCACTTTGATTGTCACAAAATATAGGAGTCTTTGACTAATGCAAATCAAAGTCCTTAAGCTGATGTTGCATCCACAGTATTTGAGCACAACAGCTCCCTGCAGCTACGTATTCAGCTTCAGCTGTTGAAATTGCCACTAAGTTTTGTTTCTTACTTGTCCAGCTAACTAATTTTCCACCCAAAAGTTGACATCCTACAGTAGTACTCTTTCTATCAAGACCACATCATGCGAAGTCTGAATCTGAGTACCCTATCAGCTCAAATCCTGATCCTTTGGGATACAACAAACCTAAGTTTGGTGTTCCTATCAGATATTTGAGTATTCTTTTAACAACTAGCAAGTGTGATTCCTTTGGATCAGCCTGATATCGTGCGCAAACACATGTAACAAACATTATATCAGGTCTGCTTGCTGTTAAATAGAGTAATGAACCTATCATTCCTCTATATGTAGTCTGACATACAGATTTTCCATCAATGTCCTTGTGTAGCTTGACATTGTATAACATTGGAGACTTTGCGGGATGGCTTGAGTCTAATCCATATTTCTTAGTCAGATCAAAGACATACTTGCTCTGATTAGTGAATATACCATCTTCTTTCTGATAGATTTGAAGTCCCAAAAAGAACGTCATCTCACCCATCATGCTCATTCTATATTGATTATACATTATCTTGGAGAACTAATCACAAAGATCTTGGTTAGTTGATCCAAAGATAATGTCATCCACATAAATTTGAACCAGAATGACATGTCCTCTGCTCTTTCTTATGAAAAGATTTTTGTCAATGCTTCCTCTGACAAAATCATTTGAGAGCAAATAAGTGGATAGTGTATCATACCAGGCTCTTGGAGCTTGCTTGAGTCCATACAAAGCCTTGTCCAACTTATCGACATAATCTGGATGTTTAGCATCAATAAAACCAGGGGGTTGTTTCACATAGACCTCCTCTTGTAGTGCTCCATTTAGAAATGCACTTTTAAAATCCATTTGATACACTTTAAAGTTTTTGAAGGCTGCATAGGCTAGAAACAACCTTATAGCTTCAATCCTTGCAACAGGGGCAAAGGTCTCATCATAATCAATACCTTCTTCTTGTCGATACCCCTGAGCTACTAGCCTTGCCTTGTTCCTGGTCACTACTCCATCCTTGTCCATTTTATTTCTATAGACCCACTTAGTGCCTATAATTGTTTTTCCTTTGGGGGCAGGGACAAGGGTCCAGACCTTATTTCTTTGAAATTTTGTCAGCTCCTCTTACATGGCTTCAATCCAATCTTCATCTTTTAGAGCCTCTTCAGTCTTCTTTGGTTCCATTTGAGATAGAAAACTAGAGTAGGCAGCATAGTTTGCATTTGCCTTAGATCTAGTTAACACACCATCTTCAATGTTTCCAATGACATCATCAAGAGAATGATCTTTTAATGCTCTACAGGTAGTTGTAGGAGACTGAGGTTCTGGGTCTGAGTTAGAGCAGTGTCTCTCAAGCTGAATAGGACTTACTTCTTCAATCTGAGTAGGAATTGGAAGATCACTTAGATTATTAATCTGACATGTAGCTGATGATTCACTGAGACTTTCAGGCTGATTATCTTCAATATTGATAATTTCTTTCGATGATGCACATTTGTCAGATTTACTATCATCATCATCATCAGAATCACCCATAACATACATGGGATTTGATGTGAGATCTTCTTTGCTCCTCTCAAGCTCACTCAGACTAACCGGGTCTGCTTGAGCTCTGTTGGATTCATCAATACTTGTCTCATCAAATGTAACATCTACTGACTCTTCAATTACCTTCCTTTTAAGAGTAAAAACTCTGTAAGCTTTGGAGATTGAAGAATATCCAACAAATATCCCTTGATCAGCTTTGGGTTCTAACTTATGGAGCTGATCTCTTTGGTTTAGCACATAGCATTTTGAACCAAAAATGTGGAAATATCCAATGTTGGGTTTTCTGCCATGATACATCTCGTAAGGTGTTTTACCATTTTTTTAACTATAATCGATCTATTCTGAGTATAGCAGGCTGTACTTACAGCTTCTGCCTAGAAGCTCAGTTTGAGCTTTGCCTCATATAGCATGGTTCTGGCAGCTTCAATTAAGGTTCTATTTCTCCTTTCAGCAACTCCATTTTGTTGTGGAGTTCTTACAGATGAGAAATTCTAGATAATTCCTTTATCTTCACAAAAGCCTTCAAGGGTTGAGTTTCTGAACTCAGTCCCATGATCACTTCTGAGTTGTTTAAGAGACTTACCCTTTTGCAACTCTTGTCTTATGAAGCTGATTAACTCATATGCAACTTCACTTTTGGCTTTTAAGAAGATTACCCAAATGAATCTTGTGAACTCGTCAACAATCACTAGAGTATACTTTTTGCCATTTAGGCTAGGGGTGCTAATAGCTCCAAATAGGTCCAAATGCAACATATGCAATGGTTGTGTAATTGAAAAATTCTGTTTGGACTTGAAGGATCCCTTATGATGTTTTCCCATTTCACAAGCTGAGCAGAGTTTGTCTTTAGCAAATGTGATCTTAGGCATACCAGAGACTAACACTTTGCTAGACAACTTGTTAATATATTTGAAGTTTAAATGAGACAGTCTCTTGTGCCATAACCAACTCAGCTTGGGAGTTAAGTCAGAATACAAGCAGGTTTCAGTTAAAGGATCTGCGGAGCTGAGATCTAACAAATAGATATCTCTCTCTCTTTTTTCCATTAATATTGGTTTTCCCTTTTTATCATAAATTGTCCCTGCATACTTTCTGAAGGTGACTTCATAATCCTCATCACACAGTTGACTGAAACTTATCATATTGTGTTTAAGGCCTTCAACATATGCTACCTTTTTTTAAGTGACTTTTCCAGCAGTTATCTTTCCGTAACCTTTAGTCCTTCCTTGGGTCCTTCATTGTTTTGGAATTCACTTAGAATCCCTTTGCTTCCTGTCATATGCCTTGAGCATCCACTATCTAGATACCACTTGTAGGAGCCCTGCACATGATCAACGAAACATATTAGTTTCTTTTTGGAACCGACTGTTTGGTTGGTCCTGAGGATGAGCATTTAGCTGATCCTTTGGAGTTTGAGTGATCAACTCGAACAGATTATGGGTCTGTTTTGGACTAATCATCCTTTTCGTTTTCAAGTCCAAGATTGGTACTTACACAATCTTCGGCCTCATGACCTCTATCACCACACTTATAGCATTTTCTTTTAAAGATGGGTGTTTGGGTGATTTCTTTAAGTTTTCCAACATTAAATTTGGATTCAGTTTTAGGGTCATATGATGTGGATAACCTTTCAATCCTCTTCGACAGTTTGTCTACTTGATTTTCACTGACTTTGGACTTACCTTTGTCAGCTTTATGGTTACCTTTATTTGGTGAAGTCTGACTTACAGACAACTTCCTGTTTTTAGACATCCTGTCATATATGGCTTGAGAATTATGTCTTTTTGAGTTAACAAGAGATATTCTATCAAAAACAATTGTTCTCACAGGATTGTAGTCCAATCTTTTGAAAACTGACTTACAGTTTTTGTTGGATCTGGAACATTCAGCTTGATGGTTTGAGTGAATAACCTGAGGATTTTGGGTTAGTCTCACAAACTTATTGGATTTGACCTGTTTCCCTTCCTTGTTCCTTAAGAATGTTCTTGAGAGTATGTCATCTGATTTCATCATTTTGTCTTCAAGACTGACTTGATCTTCAATGATTTCATCAGCAGCAGCACTATAATCTCCCCCTAGCACTGCTTTTACTTGATTTGGTATGTGCTGGTTAATACACTTTTCCGCTTCTCTTGATGACTTACACCAAGATTCACAGATATTTCTTAGATTGTCAGCTTGTTCTTTTGATTCTTGCAGTTCTTCACTTAGAAGTTTGTTTATATGAAGCTGACATTCATAATCACTTTGAATCTTTTTACCAGCATTTAAGAGAGTTTCAGAGTGTTTAAGTTCATCTTTTAGTTTTGAAATTTCAGTTTTCAAACTAGATTGAACTGTGAGAGAGGTTTTGAAGTCATTCAACAGATAGTTGAACATTAGACATTTTTGTTCATCAGTGTAAGAGCTAAAGTTATTTACCTTATACATTGAGGCAGGATCCCAGTTACTGGTTTGCTTACTTAGCTTAGCCGCTTCTGCTAGATCCTCATCAAAGGAACTGTCTTCTAACTCATAGTCAACTTGTTCCTCTTCATTCTCAATGGCCATCAAACACCTATGTAGCTCATCATCTAAAGTAGATGATTCAGTATCCCAAGTCTCAGCAAGAAGACCTTTGGTGTTTTCATCTGGCTTTCCTTTGAGACTTTGATATTTCTTTTTATACTTATCAGCTCTGTAGGCATTCTTGTCAGCTACTGAAGCTGATTCTCCCTTCTTAACTCTGCACTCAGCAGCTATGTGTCCTATCCTCTGACAGTTGTAGCACTTAGCTTTCTTAGGATCAAAAGTAGACTTACCACTTTTGCTTCTGTCAGATTGGCCCCTTCCTCTTCTGAACTTTCTAAAGTTTCTTGCTAACATTGCCATTTGTTCAGTAAGAGCATCCATCTCTTCATCATCTGAACCAGAGTTAAGACTTACTTCCTCAGATTCGGATTAAGAATCAGTCTCAGCTTGAGACTTTTTAGATCCCTTCTTTTTCTTTTCTGCAATTAATGCAGATCCAACATTATTGATAGATTCTTTTAGTTGTTGTTGGGCCACTCTCTTATGTTCCATGATCTATTGATGATTTAGAAGAAAACCATAGATAGATCTGAGATCATATTTTCCTAAGGTTCCTACGGCATGAAGTGCAATGGTGATCTCATTAAATTGTTCTGGTAACACATCCAAGAACTTGAGTACCAACTCATTCTCATCTTTCTTGACACCTACCAAGATCAGATCATTTATCAAGCATTGAAATCTGGTAAACAAATCTACCAGAGTTTCATTCTTTTTAGCAAAGAAAGTTTTATAAGAACGACTCAGATTTGTCTTCTTATGTTGCTTGACCAAGTCAGTGCCTTCATATGTGACACTGAGAGTATCCCACATCTCTTTTGTAGTTTGGCACCCAGCCACAGTATGCAGAAGAGGATTTGTCAAAGCATTTGCTATAATGCTTTGTGCCTTGTCATCAAGAATGAACAGTTTATGATCTTCCTCAGTCCAGGATGCTTCAGGCTTGGGAGTTTCTCCAAAGGGAACAGTTTTGTCAGTGGCAGTGATATGGATCATTGGTATGATTGGGCCATCTTGAATCACATTACTCATCCTGTGATCCACAGACTTCAGATATAACATGGCTCTAAACTTCCACATAGGATAGTCAGTGCCATCAAAGATAGGAAAACCTTTTGCCGCCATTGTTGGTATAATTCTTGATTTCTTGCTAGTAGACATCTTAACCTCTTGACAGCGGATCTTGATCTTCAACTTATGAAGAAACTTGCTCTGATACCAGTTGTTGGTCCCAAAGAGGGTGAATAAGCAACCGATACAGTGTAAAAGGGGGGGTTGAATACACTTTAAACAATCAAACAAATTAATCAAACGTGTATTCAATTATCAAACAGAATAATAACTATTATCACTCTCTAATCAAATCAACAGGAGGATTTGATATTACAATGATTATAACCTCAACTCTCTCTAAACACTCTTGAATCACAAACTAATTAATGATCGAATTTCTTGTTAAAACTGATTAACAAGAACTCTTGAAAACTCTCTCTAACTTTGAACTTACAAAGTTATCGCAACACACGCGTATCAAGTATCACGAACACACGTACGTTTTGCAACTTACGCAGTTCTGCAACTTATGCAGTCGTCGTTGTTCGGTATTTGTTCACGTACACACGTAAGAACATATATATAAAAACCCATAAGAAGTTTTATACTTATACTTGATATACCTACGAAGAAATCACATTTTAAAAGATAGAACATATCTTTTCTTTAAAACCGTAACAAACTCCTTAATTAGAACATATCTAATTAATTCCGTTTGAGATTTCTATCCAACTAATAGATAGTTTAAATTAGGTTTAGATATCCTAATTTAAATGTTGTAGATATGGAGAGTTTATAACAGAATTTAGAAATTACTTAAATTCTGAACTGACTTCTGACGCTGAGCTAACATACTCAGTCTTGACCTTGTCAAGCTGACTTCTTGAATCTTGGATTCTTGAATCTTCAAGTCTTCAAGTCTTCACTTTTAAAACTTATCTCAGCTTAGAAGTCACTGAGCTATCTAGTACTTACATAGAAAACCCTATATCTGTTTATACGCTGACTACTCAGCTTAAGCTGACTAGTCAGTCTATAACAGACTTACATAATTCCTAACTCTTAACCTATCATCTATACATATCTATAGTTTGTCTCATCAAATCTAATTATTCTAAACATGGGACTAACACAATTCTTACCACTTCAGTATTGGAATGGCTCCGTATGAAATGTTGTACGGTCATCGCTGCCGTACTCCGAGTTGTTGGTTAGAGGCTGGTGAGAAACAGTTTGCAGGGCCAGAGATTGTTCAGTTAACTGCTGATAAGGTTACTGTTGCCATGGAGAAGTTGAAAGCTGCCAGGGATAGGCAGAAGATGTATGCAGATCCGCGCGTCGTCCGGTATCGTTTGATGTGGGTGAGCTTATATATTTGAAAGTCTCTCGGTGGAAAGGCATGATTCATTTCGGCAAACGAGGGAAGTTAGCTCCCCGTTTTATTTGTCCTTTCTGCATTTGTCAGATAGTGAATGACCAGACGGTTAAATTGGATCTTCCAGCAGAGTTGGCAGGAATTCATGATATATTCAACATTTGTTATCTGAGGAAATGTAAGGTTGAAGATGAGAGCCAGATTCTCCCAGTACATGATTTGAAGGTGGATTCAAAGAAGAGATTAGTGGAGGAACCTATTGAACTATTAGAACGTAAGGTGTCCAAGCTCTGTAAGAAGCAGATCCCGATGGTGTTGGTCAAATGGAAGCACAACTTAGGTTCTGATTTAACTTGGGAGACTGAAGCTGATATGAGGGATAGGTACTCTCGGTTGTTTGAAGGGGAAGGGATTCCGAGGACGAAATCCTCTTAAGGAGGGGAGATTTGTAACACCCGCAAACCTGGGCTAGTCGATTACCGGGTTAGCAGTATGTGTTTATTTGCTTTTTAATTGATTATGTTGTTAATTAAGTTAATTGGTTAATCAATTAATTGAAATATATATATATATGTAAATATATATATATATATCAGTTACAGGAAATTATTAAATGATAATGTAGGTATGTATGTATGTTAGAGATGTATGTATGTAAGCATGAAAATGAATAAATCTTGAAATTCCACCTCCTGCTTGGATTGTGGAGAAGTTATATACGTGTATTAAGCATGAAATCCTCTGCTCATTTCTATCAAAGTGTTAAGGTGTTGTGTGTGTTAGAAAACCTCTCATTGAAGAAACCTCTCAAAACATGACAAACTTGAAAATTCAAAAGTGAAGGATTTGTTATTCATAATTCAAGCAAAGGTTAGATTATGTTTATATTGTGTTTGGGATCATCTTGACATGTTTTTCTATAGAAATCCTTGAGTATATGTGAAATCACCATTAATGGAGCTTGAAGCTCAATGCTTGATTAAGTGGGTTTTATGTGTTTTAAGATGATTTTGATGTTTGTATATATGTTCTTTGAGGTTTATACATGTTTTAGAAATGTTTTGGATTAAAATCTGATGTTAAAAAGAGAAATTGTAAGATTTGAGTCGGCTGAGTTTTTAGAAAAGATGATACAAGAAACACGTGACATGACGCGTAATATAGTTGGAGGCGACGCGTCCTCGAGAATCCGCCGGATTCTTTGAATCCGATAAGATTAAATCCGAGACCCAAAATCCGATTCTTGGCAATCCGACAAGGAGGATCCGACATTTGAAATCCGGAATCTTGTAATCCGATGAACAATAATTCGACTAATTCACTTGACGAGACGCGTCGGATTCCTGGGTGCAACGCATCCGCGGTTTTTTAGGAAATTCTTGTGTTTATGCGTCCGCGGTTTTTTAGGAAATTCTTGTGTTTATTGATACTTTGATGATTGTTTGATATGTATGTTATTTTTTGAGGATTAAGCTTCGTGTTTATGAATAATTGAGATATAAATATATGTGGACAAATATATTTTTATATCCCAGCCTGATTTCGTTGTTACTGTGTTTTCAGGCAACACAAAGACTTAGTAATATAAGATATCTGAGTTCGCGTTGAATCACGAGGTGAGTGGACGTTAATCGCGGATGATAAAGATTATGGTTGATGTTATTGATGTGATGTATGAGTATGTGATTGATTGACTGTTGAGTCTGATTGTTGATTAATTGTGATTGTTGATTGATCATATCTGTTATGTGATTATTTGGCCGATACGCACTCTTTGGATGATATCGAGTTGCGTTTGAGAAGTTAGCTATGCGTGGAATTGGGCTGGGCTAGTCTACTGGTTGGTTGAACAGTGATAGTCCTACTGATGCATGTGTTGGGTCAGAGGGGAATTTCACTATGCCAATTCAGTAGAGGGCTATCGGTAAACCTTTGCTTTGGCCGGCATTAGTTGTAGGTTCTACGCCGAACCACCGGTCTTCTTGATTGTGTGGTTACATGCTTTGATAGTGACTGTTGATGTTTGCCTTTGTGTTTAGCTTCTGCTCACTTAGTTTTTTGCTAATTCCTCTCAGTTGTTGCTTTTGTAGGTTTGTGTTCTGGAGATGTTGGTAGAAGGAGAAGTTGACCCTGCTCTGATATATTTGTTTTAAAAGAAACGAGCCAGCTTGTTTTTGTAACACCAAGACAGTTGTTGTAGTTGTTGTTTGAGAACAGATATTTTTGATTTGTGAATATTTGCATTGTATGTAAAGTTGGTGTGTTTAATCAAGCTTCCGTATCGCGTTTTAAAAAATATGGCTTTGGTTTTCCGGTGTTACAGAAAAGGAAGGACCCTACTACGTCTAAGAATAGGGCATTCGGTATGCTGAGAGATGATTTTACCGACCAAGAATGATGTAACGGGTACGTTTGAATAAACTCTATACTCATGTATGTATTAATTAACCTAGAGTTAATTGTTGATATTCCATGACTTATGTGTTATTTGAATTGATGCTAAATGGCATGAAGTACTATGGGAAGATGTTTGTAGATTAATTGAACTGCATGTTATATTATGCATTGATTAAACCAGTAAAGAACCAGTGATTTGGTTTCCTCGGATTGATGGGTCACACGTGGTGGCTCAATATGAGAAGTCTAGATCTATCTTTATATGATTCATGTTTGAAGGCTAGAAGAATTCTAATCAAGGGATGTAAATCTTTCATGGAGTATGTTATTAATAATAAGAAAGAAAAGCAGGCTATGATGGATATTTGGGTGGTAACGGAATACCCAAATGTGTTTCCCGATGATTTGTTAGGATTGTCTTCGGTTTGAGAGGTAATGATGACTTAAATTCAAGTCTTATTGGATAAAGAATTTATATGTCGAAGCTTATTCCCATGGGATGCAACGATTCTGTTTATTAAAAGAAGAACCAGTATTTTGTGAATACGAACTGACAATTGCGAATTGGATAAGAAAACGATAGAGAAGACGTATCTGATACTCATAAATTAATAATCTGCTCGATCAATTACATGGTGCTTCATTCTTTTTTAAGTTGATTTGAGATCTGACTATCGTCAAGTGCACGTATTTGATGATGATGTGTCTAAGACAGCTTTTCACACACAACGTGGTAATTATGAGTTCCTAATTATGCCGTTCAGCATAACTAACATGTCTGTAGTGTTTATGGATATGATGGATCGAGTTAGTAAACCATTCCCAGATAACCTCGTGATTGTTACATTGACGATATCCTAATCTAATCTAAAATTGAGTTAGAACTTGAGATTCAATTGAGACAAGTTCTGGAATATGATTTAATACAATGAAATCGGATGATTGTTTATGTTTGGTGGCAATTGAAACTTCATAAGAAGAATTATCTAAATCCATGACTTGGAATTAGTAGCTATTGTTTTTGCTCTTAAATTATGGAGACGTTTTCTATACAATACCAGATGCGTAATGTGTACTAATCACAAAAGCCTACAGTATGTGTTTACCCAGGAATTGAACATGAGACAGAGGCGATGGGTGGAGCTGATTAAAGATTATGATTGTGAGATTAGATACCATCCTGGAAAGGCAAACGTGGTGGCAGGTGCCTTAAGTAGTAAGGGAACTGGACGTCCTATCCAATTCATGCGTATGGATATAGTATCAGATTTAGTGGATAAACTAAAATCTGTACAGTTGGAAGCTCTCAAAGAAGAGAACTTGAAAGCAGAGTTAATGAAGAAAAGAAAAGAGGAACTGAATGATGATTCTCATGGATTGAAAGTAGATAAGACTCGTGTTTGAGTGCCTATGCTTGGAGAATTGAGAAAATTGATTTTAACAAGAGCACACAAGTCATGATTGTCAGTACACCCACGAAGCACTAAAATACATAACGATTTGAAAGTGCTTTACTGGTGGCCAACAATGAAAGTAGAGGTGGCACATTTTGTGGAATCTTGTCATATATGTGCACAAGTAAAAGCAGAACATCAGAAGCCATATGGATCCTTAAATCAGTTAAAGATCCCCGAGTGGAAGTAGGAAAACATAATGATGGATTTTGTAACGAAACTTCCGCGTACTCAAAAGAATCATGATATAATTTGGGTGATAGTGAATCAATTGACGAAGAGTGCTCACTTTCTGGCTACCTGTGAAACAGCTTCATTGAGTAAGTTAGCACAATTGTATATTGACGAGATTGTTTCGAGGCAAGGTATACCGTTATCAATTGTATCTGACTGGGACTCCAGGTTTGTTTCTAACTTCTGGAGGAGTTTACAGAGAGAGTTGGGACGAGAATTAATTTGAGTACTGCTTATCATCCCCGGACTGATGGTCAGACTGAACGAACCATACAGACACTCGAAGATATGTTACGTGCCTGTATAATTGAGTATGGTGGATCTTGGGATTCGCACCTGCCATTGATAGAGTTTGCGTATAATAACTCTTACCACTCCAGTATTGGAATGCTTCCGTATAAAATGTTGTACGGTCGTCGCTGCCGTACTCCGAGTTGTTGGTTAGAGGCTGGTGAGAAACAGTTTGCGGGGCCAGAGATTGTTCAGTTAACTGCTGATAAGGTTACTGTTGCCAGGGAGAAGTTGAAAGCTGCTAGGGATAGGCAGAAGATGTATGCAGATCCACGACGTCGTCCGGTATCGTTTGATGTGGGTGGGCTTGTATATTTGAAAGTCTCTCGGTGGAAAGGCGTGATTCATTTTGGCAAACGAGGGAAGTTAGCTCCCCGTTTTATTTGTCCTTTCCACATTTGTCAAATAGTGAATGACCAGACGGTTACATTGGATCTTCCAGCAGAGTTGGCAGGAATTCATGATACGTTTAATGTTTGTTATCCGAGGAAATGCAAAGTTGAAGATGAGAGCCAGATTCTCCCAGTGCATGATTTGAAAATGGATTCAAAGAGAAGATTGATAGAGGAACCTATTGAACTGTTGAATCGTAAAGTGACCAAGCTCCATAAGAAGCAGATCCCGTTGATGTTGGTCAAATGGAAGCACAGTTTAGGTTCTGATTTGACTTGGGAGACTGAAGTTGACATGAGAGACAGATATTCCGAGTTGTTTGAACGAGAAGGGATTCCGAGGACGGAATCCTTTTATGAAGGGGAGATTTGTAACACCCGCAAACTTGGGCTAGTTAATTAGAGGGTTAGCGGTATGTGTTTATTTGCTTAGATTTAACTATATGATTTTATGAGCTAATAAATATTAGTAAGTTAATTAAATAAAGAGTTAGTTAATTAATTAAATGGTAGTGTTATTGAGGTTATCTAACTTAGATATGTATGCATTTATATTAATATATTAAGTATGTATGTATGTTCGTCGAATCTAGATTGTGTGTTTGTTTTCTGGACTGAGGAGAGTTCAGTAGACTTTTACAAAACCGAGTACATAGACAAAACCTTATTTTCGAAGTGAAGATGAGTATACATTTACTTATATATTGATTGATGATACATGTTATGTGTTCTAAGTTAAATACTCATTGCATGCATGATCAAATATGAAATACGCATGTTACGATTATTCATGATTTACTGTGATTTACATATGACTGCTTACGAGTATTTCATGCATGTATTTTAATGGCGGGGGTAGTATACGATATTACCATGTTGCGGATCAGCGGGCTAGTTGGCATGATTGACCTTTTTGGATTAAAGTGCTAGCCAACAAGAGTCATTTGGTCTTTCTAGATGACTATTTTGACACGTGGTATGCGGAGACTTCGGTGTTCAAGTACTGGAATGATGTAGGCCAAGGAGGCTAGATCATAAATCACTTGAGTGTGAGGAGAAGCTGAAATACGATCGGCTTCGTTTGGACTTGTGCTAGAACGACAACGCGGTACTTGTACTCGCACCGTCGGAGTAGCGAAAGAGGAGTCTCGGGATTTATGTTCTCGGGTGGGAGTCGCGCCCCGCTCGAAAACATAGGTTGGCCGGGCACGCAAGTAGTGAACCTTGGGTTTTCTAGTGTGGGTTTAGACTCTACATTAAAATCATCCTATTGATATGACCTATGTGATTATGATGCGATATGATTTATACGATATGATTCATGCGATATGATCTATAAAATACTTATTGAATATTTGACCCATTTGGTGCTATGTGATCTGCGGTTCTCGGTACGGGTCAAATACGTGAAGGGTGAGATATGGTATTTATTTACATGTCATATTTCTACTTACAAACATATTTTATGGATTTATGATTTACTACTCCATTTGACTCACTTAGCTTAAGCTGACACTTGTTTCTTTCGAAATATGTCTTGTACTCGCGCAGGTGGCTTAGAGGTTGTGGTTCTGCGAAGAGGGTAGTATTAGTTCTGGTTTATATTTTGGTATCAACGAACAATCCGGTTATGTAATATATTCATAATATTAAACTTGTACTGACTTTTGAATGGTTGCATTCGTAACCCCGTGGTTTATATTATGAAGTATTCTGTAATCGCCTCTATGGCGAAAACAACTATTTCCATTTATGACTTTTAAGACTTCCGCTACATGTTTTTGCTATTAACTAAAGGTTTTTATAAATGGTGAAATTTTGAAAAATCACGGCGTTACAAGTTGGTATCAGAGCCACGCTGTGAGTGAACTGAGTGCTGAGACCGACATTTAGACTCATGGCTAGATTGGCTCGTATAAGAATGAACAAGATTTTAAGTCGGGGGAGGTGTGTGACTCAATGCTTTTAGGGATTACTTATTTGTTACCTATAGGACTCTTCTCTCCTCTATTCGGTTTAGAATCTCTCGATCTTCACTCGTGCTAACTTTCTGAATTTCAACTCGTCATCGTGTTATCTTGCAGAAGAAATAGTGGGTACTCGTAGAAACAACAACAACAACAACGCCATACCTGAAGCTGGTCAGGGAAGCGGTGGAGCGGGCGGTGGTGCCCCAGTTATTGAAAAAATTCCCCATGCAGAGGATACCTCTTTGGTTTACCGCTCGAACCACAATTTAGCTGAGAACGAAGGTCACAATGATGAGCCAGAGAGGACCCATCAAAGCCAGCGCAGTCGCGGTAGTATTGCGCGCCAGGCGCACTTGGAGGAACAACTACGAGCAAGGGATACTGAGATTGCTCGATTGCGAAGAGAGACACGAGGTGGAGGAGAGGACGAAAATGAGGAACGGTCGGTGCATAGTGAGGTAGACAGCATTTCACGCCCCGAGTTGGAGCATGGCAAGCGGGGAAAGGCGGGAGGTAAAGGAACCTCGTTCGAAAGTTTTATGAAATGCAAACCGCCAGCATTCAAAGGGGGTGAGGACCCACTAGGATGCCTACAGTGGATCATGAAGATGGAACAGGTGTTTTGTGTTAGGAGTTATGTAACACCGCTTTTGAATTCAGTTGCTTTAATGACAAAACAGATTTTAGCAGCGGAAAATTTTCTTTTTAAAACAACCAAACAGTTATTTACATTAATAACTTCCCAAAACACGCTGGTGTTACCAAGTACAGGAACTGACCATAGTATCTATTTACATCACAACATATAATTACAAGTGTTCCACCTACAAGGGGCAATGTATATCCCAAAAGTAACCCGCCTCGCATGCCATCTAGTCTTTACCTGAAAAGGGAAACATAGTACCATTAGCTACACTAGCTAGTGAGTACATACAATCATAAGCATCAATACAGTAAGTCATGAGTCATATCATAAACAATCATTGCTAGCTTAGCATATAGCGGTGTGCTGACAAGATCGGTAGGAGTCATGTCTTGCAGGGTAATCAATCCCGCTCAACAACTCAAACCGGGGAATCAGGCACGACCAATCCGCGCTGGTGGGGGAGCACAAGGCAGTCCACCAAGCATCGTTCACGGAGCCAGAGGCTCTATAGGTAATCCATCTACAATCAGTTGATCACCACTCACGTTAAGGCACAGTGGTTCTGCAGAACCTCGATCCGGGATACACCCCGAATCACCGTTAAATCCAGAAATGACCGAAGTCCTGTTAGGATCCAGCTAACCGGCTGACCTTAACCATGCGTCAGATAGTCTGCAGACAGTTCACATACACGTATACGTTCATTTGATCCCATAGGGATCCATCATCTTACATATAACGTCATATAGTTATTCATACGGTCATTTCATCATGTATTAACTAAGTGGTTCCAAACTGGACCCACTGGCATGCTCCTGGTACATATTCTAACATCATATAAGTCATACAATTACCTTCTCGAACGTACCTGCAAAAGCAAGTTAGTCACAGTACATTCACATAGTCATTTAACATGCAAGCCTTACTCTACTGAGTCTGATGGTCGTAGGCACTCACCTGAGCTGTTACTAGGCACAGGAATTGGCTTGAGTCCTCTAACAAGTTCACCTATCATATCACATTGACTTCAATCATTCACATGTGCATTCAAGACTTCACAAAACAACATTCAACTTTGGACACTACACAAATCCGCTAGAACTGTCGGATTTGGGGAAATCCGATGGTTCTATCGGATTCATGAAATCCGACACTTCAAACCATGAAATCCGATACTCAACATTCGGATTCCAACACTTATGAATTCCAACCATGCACACAAAATCCGACACTTGCGGATTCCGATACATAGAAGGAAATCCGATACTTCCATTGAAATCCGATACTTATCGGATTCCGACACTTAGAATCCGAAACTATGGAAATCCGATTGACTTGCGGATTCCATATTTAAAAGGACTACAAAACATGAAATCCGACAGAATTGGGGAATCCGACACTTCTAACGGATTCCGACAATTCCTTCGGTTTCAAATACATGCGGATTCCGACAACTTCATAGTTGCGGAATCCGACAACTTCACTGTGATTCCGATAGCTTCATTTAATCATCTAAACTCCTTCATTTTTGCTTGCTTTAAGCCCAGAACATCATAACACCATCATCTAATCGTCATAAACACATGAAATCCCAACAATAACACTATTCATGCAAAACCCACTTAAAAAGTGAGTTTCCATATTCTTCAAGATGTTCTTGCATAGATTCATATTTCTTAGCATGTTACACACGATTCTAATCTTCTAAACATTTTAGAATTGTGTTGCTAACCTTTGAAGATTAACAACCGACTCCTCTTTTCTTCTTTTCCAGAAATCCGATGGCAGCAAGAGATACCGAGAGAGAAAGTGTGTTTGCGGTTTTGTATATGTGTATTTGCTATGTTTGACCAAAGTCAACTAAACACACATATATACTCTCTAAATACCCGAGGCGGTTGCCTCTTACCTCACTATAGGGGTTTCCTTTTTAATTAACTATACACACACATACTTAATACATACATATACTCGTACATGCATACGTACATACATACATGCAACGCATAAACCACAAATACTTATTCATTTAATTCAACAAGTATATACAAAATACGTCTTATTACAATAACTACGTATACTTACGTATCAATTACAACTAGGCCCAAGTTGAGGATGTTACAAATCTACCCCCTTAAGAAGATTCCGTCCTCGGAATCTACTCAGTGATAAACAGATGAGGGTATCTTGTCTTCATCTCGTCCTCAACTTCCCACGTCAGGTTTGGACCTAAGTTGTGCTTCCACTTCACAAGAACTAGTTTAATCATCTTCTTGCGTAGCTTCTTGACCTGCGTGTCAAGAATTTCAACAGGTTCTTCAACTAGTCGTTTGGAAGAGTCGACTTTCAATTCCTGCAAAGGAATAATCTGTTCTTCCTCAACGTGGCACTTGCGTAAGTAGCACACGTTAAAGGTGTCGTGTATTCCAGATAGTTCAGGTGCCAGCTCTAGAGTTACCGTCTGATCATTCACTTTTCCTATAACTTTGAATGAGCCAATGAAACGTGGACTTAGCTTTCCCTTGCGCCCGAAACAAATGACGCCTTTCCAAGGAGAAAGTTTTAAGAACACACGGTCACCGACTTCAAATGTAGCCTTCAAATGTAGCGGGACGACGCTTTGGATCCGCAGACATCTTCTGTCGATCCCGAGCTGCTTTTAGCTTTTCAAGAGCCACATTCACTTTGTCAGAAGTAATTTGGACGATTTCAGGTCTAGCGAACTGCTTCTCGCCAGGTTCCAACCAACAAGTCGGAGTGCGACATCATCTTCCGTAAAGCATCTCGTATGGTGGCATTCCAATGCTGGAATGATATGAATTGTTATAAGCAAATTCAATCAATGGGAGATGAGAATCCCATGATCCACCAAATTCGAGTACATAGGCATGAAGCATATCTTTTAACGTCTGTATCGTACGTTCAGATTGGCCATTATTCTGCGGATGATAGGCAGTGCTCAGATGAACACGAGTGCCGAGTTCGCGTTGCAGACTCTGCCAAAAATTCGACACAAACCGAGAGTCACGATCAGATACAATAGAACAAGGAAGACCGTGACGTGACACTATCTCATCGATATATAACTGGGCTAAACGGGTCAGCGAAGCAGACTCGTTCGTTGCCAAGAAATGAGCACTCTTCGTTAGTCGATCAACGATAACCCAAATCATGTCGTGCCCTCTGGACGTTCTCGGTAGCTTTGTCACGAAATCCATCGTGATATTATCCCATTTCCACTCCGGAATATCTAATTGTTGCAGATTATCGTATGGTCTCTGGTGCTCCGTCTTCACTTGCGCGCAGATATGACATTTCTCCACGAATGAAGGAATTTCTTTCTTCAGAGTCGACCACCAGTATAGAATCTTCAAGTCGTGGTACATCTTTGTAATTCCCGGATGGACAGATAATTTGGACTTATGGGCTTCTTGTAGAATCAGCTCACGGTTACCTCCAGCAGAAGGTACCCAAATCCTGGATTGAAAAGTCTTCAACCCACGATTATCTTCAGCAAGCTGATCCTTTAATCTCATCATTGTCTCAGCTTTCAGATTTTCTTCTTGCAATGCAGTCTGCTGAGCTTCCTTCAATCGAGAAATCAAATCTGATACAATAGTGATCCTTATGAACTTTGCTTCTCCTGTCGGTCCTTTACGGCTCAAAGCGTCCGCTACAACATTGGCCTTGCCAGGATGGTAACGGATCTCACAATCGTAGTCTTTTATTAACTCCAACCAACGGCGTTGCCGCATGTTGAGTTCTTTCTGATTAAAAACGTATTGAAGACTCTTGTGATCTATGCAAATCACACACTTTGTTCCATAAAGATAATGTCTCCACAACTTCAGTGCAAAGACAACGGCAGCAAGTTCCAGATCATGGGTTGTGTAGTTCCGCTCGTGTGATTTTAACTGCCTAGAAGCGTAGGCAATCACTTTATCACGTTGCATCAGGATGCAACCCAAACCCGCATACGATGCATCACAATACACCGTGAAGTCCTCCAAACCCTCAGGCAAAGTAAGGATTGGAGCTTCACATAGCAGTCGTTTCAAGGTCTGAAAAGCTTCTTCTTGAGCTTCCGACCAGACAAAAACAACATCCTTGCGAGTTAGTTTGGTCAACGGACCCGCAAGCTTTGAGAAATCGCGGATAAACCGCCGATAGTAGCCAGCCAAGCCAAGGAAACTTTTAATTTCGGAAGGATTCAGAGGAACTCCCCAATTCATCACAGCCTCCACCTTAGCTGGATCTACTTTGACACCATCATGACATATAACATGGCCAACTGGTCGCCTAAATACCCGAGGCGGTTGCCTCTTACTCACTATAAGGGTTTCCTTTTTAATTAACTATACACACACATACTTAATACTTACATATACTCGTACATGCATACGTACATACATACATGCAACGCATAAACCACAAATACTTATTCATTTAATTCAACAAGTATATACAAATTACGTCTTATTACAATAACTACGTATACTTACGTATCAATTACAACTAGGCCCAAGTTGAGGATGTTACCAATCTACCCCCCTTAAGAAGATTCTGTCCTCGGAATCTACTCAGTGATAAACAGATGTGGGTATCTTGTCTTCATCTCGTTCTCAACTTCCCACGTCAGGTTTGGACCTAAGTTGTGCTTCCACTTCACAAGAACTAGTTTAATCATCTTCTTGCGTAGCTTCTTGACCTGCGTGTCAAGAATTTCAACAGGTTCTTCAACTAGTCGTTTGGAAGAGTCGACTTTCAATTCCTGCAAAGGAATAATCTGTTCTTCCTCAACGTGGCACTTGCGTAAGTAGCACACGTTAAAGGTGTCGTGTATTCCAGATAGTTCAGGTGGCAGCTCTAGAGTTACCGTCTGATCATTCACTTTTCGTATAACTTTGAATGGGCCAATGAAACGTGGACTTAGCTTTCCCTTGCGCCCGAAACAAATGACGCCTTTCCAAGGAGAAACTTTTAAGAACACACGGTCACCGACTTCAAATGTAGCGGGACGACGCTTTGGATCCGCATACATCTTCTATCGATCCCGAGCTGCTTTTAGCTTTTCAAGAGCCACATTCACTTTGTCAGAAGTAATTTGGACGATTTCAGGTCTAGCGAACTGCTTCTCGCCAGGTTCCA
This sequence comes from Dittrichia graveolens, assembly GCA_038502395.1. NCBI lineage: Eukaryota > Viridiplantae > Streptophyta > Magnoliopsida > Asterales > Asteraceae > Dittrichia > Dittrichia graveolens. The sequence continues at coordinate 32,899,580 of JARJIL010000009.1, forward strand.
ACCAACAACTCGGAGTGCGACATCGTCTTCCGTAAAGCATCTCGTATGGTGGCATTCAAATGCTGGAATGATATGAATTGTTATAAGTAAATTCAATCAATAGGAGATGAGAATCCCATGATCCACCAAATTCTAGTACATAGGCACGAAGCATATCTTCTAACGTCTGTATCGTACATTCAGATTGGCCATCAGTCTGCGGATGATAGGCAGTGCTCAGATGAACACGAGTGCCGAGTTCGCGTTGCAGACTCTGCCAAAAATTCGACACAAAGCGAGAGTCACGATCAGATACAATAGAACAAGGAAGACCGTGACGTGACACTATCTCATCGATATATAACTTGGCTAAACGGGTCAGCGAAGCAGACTCGTTCGTTGCCAAGAAATGAGCACTCTTCGTTAGTCGATCAACGATAACCCAAATCATGTCGTGCCCTCTGGACGTTCTCGGTAGCTTTGTCACGAAATCCATCGTGATATTATCCCATTTCCACTCCGGAATATCTAATTGTTGCAGATTATCGTATGGTCTCTGGTGCTCCGTCTTCACTTGCGCGCAGATATGACATTTCTCCACGAATGAAGGAATTTCTTTCTTCAGAGTCGACCACCAGTATAGAATCTTCAAGTCGTGGTACATCTTTGTAATTCCCGGATGGACAGATAATTTGGACTTATGGGCTTCTTGTAGAATCAGCTCACGGTTACCTCCAGCAGAAGGTACCCAAATCCTGGATTGAAAAGTCTTCAACCCACGATTATCTTCAGCAAGCTGATCCTTTAATCTCATCATTGTCTCAGCTTTCAGATTTTCTTCTTGCAATGCAGTCTGCTGAGCTTCCTTCAATCGAGAAATCAAATCTGATACAATAGTGATCCTTATGAACTTTGCTTCTCCTGTCGGTCCTTTACGGCTCAAAGCGTCCGCTACAACATTGGCCTTGCCAGGATGGTAACGGATCTCACAATCGTAGTCTTTTATTAACTCCAACCAACGGCGTTGCCGCATGTTGAGTTCTTTCTGATTAAAAACGTATTGAAGACTCTTGTGATCTGTGCAAATCACACACTTTGTTCCATAAAGATAATGTCTCCACAACTTCAGTGCAAAGACAACGGCAGCAAGTTCCAGATCATGGGTTGGGTAGTTCCGCTCGTGTGATTTTAACTGCCTAGAAGCGTAGGCAATCACTTTATCACGTTGCATCAGGATGCAACCCAAACCCGCATACGATGCATCACAATACACCGTGAAGTCCTCCAAACCCTCAGGCAAAGTAAGGATTGGAGCTTCACATAGCAGTCGTTTCAAGGTCTGAAAAGCTTCTTCTTGAGCTTCCGACCAGACAAAAACAACATCCTTGCGAGTTAGTTTGGTCAACGGACCCGCAAGCTTTGAGAAATCGCGGATAAACCGCCGATAGTAGCCAGCCAAGCCAAGGTAACTTTTAATTTCGGAAGGATTCAGAGGAACTCCCCAATTCATCACAGCCTCCACCTTAGCTGGATCTACTTTGACACCATCATGACATATAACATGGCCAACTGGTCGCCTAAATACCCGAGGCGGTTGCCTCTTACTCACTATAAGGGTTTCCTTTTTAATTAACTATACACACACATACTTAATACTTACATATACTCGTACATGCATACGTACATACATACATGCAACGCATAAACCACAAATACTTATTCATTTAATTCAACAAGTATATACAAATTACGTCTTATTACAATAACTACGTATACTTACGTATCAATTACAACTAGGCCCAAGTTGAGGATGTTACCAATCTACCCCCCTTAAGAAGATTCTGTCCTCGGAATCTACTCAGTGATAAACAGATGTGGGTATCTTGTCTTCATCTCGTTCTCAACTTCCCACGTCAGGTTTGGACCTAAGTTGTGCTTCCACTTCACAAGAACTAGTTTAATCATCTTCTTGCGTAGCTTCTTGACCTGCGTGTCAAGAATTTCAACAGGTTCTTCAACTAGTCGTTTGGAAGAGTCGACTTTCAATTCCTGCAAAGGAATAATCTGTTCTTCCTCAACGTGGCACTTGCGTAAGTAGCACACGTTAAAGGTGTCGTGTATTCCAGATAGTTCAGGTGGCAGCTCTAGAGTTACCGTCTGATCATTCACTTTTCGTATAACTTTGAATGGGCCAATGAAACGTGGACTTAGCTTTCCCTTGCGCCCGAAACAAATGACGCCTTTCCAAGGAGAAACTTTTAAGAACACACGGTCACCGACTTCAAATGTAGCGGGACGACGCTTTGGATCCGCATACATCTTCTATCGATCCCGAGCTGCTTTTAGCTTTTCAAGAGCCACTTTCACTTTGTCAGAAGTAATTTGGACGATTTCAGGTCTAGCGAACTGCTTCTCGCCACGTTCCAACCAACAACTCGGAGTGCGACATCGTCTTCCGTAAAGCATCTCGTATGGTGGCATTCCAATGCTGGAATGATATGAATTGTTATAAGCAAATTCAATCAATAGGAGATGAGAATCCCATGATCCACCAAATTCTAGTACATAGGCACGAAGCATATCTTCTAACGTCTGTATCGTACGTTCAGATTGGCCATCAGTCTGCGGATGATAGGCAGTGCTCAGATGAACACGAGTGCCGAGTTCGCGTTGCAGACTCTGCCAAAAATTCGAGACAAACCGAGAGTCACGATCAGATACAATAGAACAAGGAAGACCGTGACGTGACACTATCTCATCGATATATAACTTGGCTAAACGGGTCAGCAAAGCAGACTCGTTCGTTGCCAAGAAATGAGCACTCTTCGTTAGTCGATCAACGATAACCCAGATCATGTCGTGCCCTCTGGACGTTGTCGGTAGCTTTGTCCCGAAATCCATCGTGATATTATCCCATTTCCACTCCGGAATATCTAATTGTTGCAGATTACCGTATGGTCTCTGGTGCTCCGTCTTCACTTGCGCGCAGATATGACATTTCTCCACGAATGAAGCAATGTCTTTCTTCAGAGTCGACCACCAGTATAGCATCTTCAAGTCGTGGTACATTTTTGTAATTCCCGGATGGACAGATAATTTGGACTTATGGGCTTCTTGCAGAATCAGCTCACGGTTACCTCCAGTAGAAGGTACCCAAATCCTGGATTGAAAAGTCTTCAACCCACGATTATCTTCAGCAAGCTGATCCTTTAATCTCTTCATTGTCTCAGCTTTCAAATTTTCTTCTTGCAATGCAGTCTGCTGAGCTTCCTTCAATCGAGAAATCAAATCTGATACAATAGTGATCCTTATGAACTTTGCTTCTCCTGTCGGTCCTTTACGGCTCAAAGCGTCCGCTACAACATTAGCCTTGCCAGGATGGTAACGGATCTCACAATCGTAGTCTTTTATTAACTCCAACCAACGGCGTTGCCGCATGTTGAGTTCTTTCTGATTAAAAACGTATTGAAGACTCTTGTGATCTGTGCAAATCACACACTTTGTTCCATAAAGATAATGTCTCCACAACTTCAGTGCAAAGACAACGGCAGCAAGTTCCAGATCATGGGTTGGGTAGTTCCGCTCGTGTGATTTTAACTGCCTAGAAGCGTAGGCAATCACTTTATCACGTTGCATCAGGATGCAACCCAAACCCGCATCCGATGCATCACAATACACCGTGAAGTCCTCCAAACCCTCAGGCAAAGTAAGGATTGGAGCTTCACATAGCAGTCGTTTCAAGGTCTGAAAAGCTTCTTCTTGAGCTTCCGACCAGACAAAAACAACATCCTTGCGAGTTAGTTTGGTCAACAGACCCGCAAGCTTCGAGAAATCGCGGATAAACCGCCGATAGTAGCCAGCGAAGCCAAGGAAACTTTTAATTTCGGAAGGAGTCAAAGGAACTCCCCAATTCATCACAGCCTCCACCTTAGCTGGATCTACTTTGACACCATCATGACATATAACATGGCCAACTGGTCGCCTAAATACCCGAGGCGGTTGCCTCTTACCTCACTATAGGGGTTTCCTTTTTAATTAACTATACACACACATACTTAATACTTACATATACTCGTACATGCATACGTACATACATACATGCAACGCATAAACCACAAATACTTATTCATTTAATTCAACAAGTATATACAAAATACGTCTTATTACAATAACTACGTATACTTACGTATCAATTACAACTAGGCCCAAGTTGAGGATGTTACCAATCTACCCCCCTTAAGAAGATTCTGTCCTCGGAATCCACTCAGTGATAAACAGATGTGGGTATCTTGTCTTCATCTCGTTCTCAACTTCCCACGTCAGGTTTGGACCTAAGTTGTGCTTCCACTTCACAAGAACTAGTTTAATCATCTTCTTGCGTAGCTTCTTGACCTGCGTGTCAAGAATTTCAACAGGTTCTTCAACTAGTCGTTTGGAAGAGTCGACTTTCAATTCCTGCAAAGGAATAATCTGTTCTTCCTCAACGTGGCACTTGCGTAAGTAGCACACGTTAAAGGTGTCGTGTATTCCAGATAGTTCAGGTGGCAGCTCTAGAGTTACCGTCTGATCATTCACTTTTCGTATAACTTTGAATGGGCCAATGAAACGTGGACTTAGCTTTCCCTTGCGCCCGAAACAAATGACGCCTTTCCAAGGAGAAACTTTTAAGAACACACGGTCACCGACTTCAAATGTAGCGGGACGACGCTTTGGATCCGCATACATCTTCTATCGATCCCGAGCTGCTTTTAGCTTTTCAAGAGCCACATTCACTTTGTCAGAAGTAATTTGGACGATTTCAGGTCTAGCGAACTGCTTCTCGCCACGTTCCAACCAACAACTCGGAGTGCGACATCGTCTTCCGTAAAGCATCTCGTATGGTGGCATTCCAATGCTGGAATGATATGAATTGTTATAAGCAAATTCAATCAATAGGAGATGAGAATCCCATGATCCACCAAATTCTAGTACATAGGCACGAAGCATATCTTCTAACGTCTGTATCGTACGTTCAGATTGGCCATCAGTCTGCGGATGATAGGCAGTGCTCAGATGAACACGAGTGCCGAGTTCGCGTTGCAGACTCTGCCAAAAATTCGAGACAAACCGAGAGTCACGATCAGATACAATAGAACAAGGAAGACCGTGACGTGACACTATCTCATCGATATATAACTTGGCTAAACGGGTCAGCAAAGCAGACTCGTTCGTTGCCAAGAAATGAGCACTCTTCGTTAGTCGATCAACGATAACCCAGATCATGTCGTGCCCTCTGGACGTTGTCGGTAGCTTTGTCCCGAAATCCATCGTGATATTATCCCATTTCCACTCCGGAATATCTAATTGTTGCAGATTACCGTATGGTCTCTGGTGCTCCGTCTTCACTTGCGCGCAGATATGACATTTCTCCACGAATGAAGCAATGTCTTTCTTCAGAGTCGACCACCAGTATAGCATCTTCAAGTCGTGGTACATTTTTGTAATTCCCGGATGGACAGATAATTTGGACTTATGGGCTTCTTGCAGAATCAGCTCACGGTTACCTCCAGTAGAAGGTACCCAAATCCTGGATTGAAAAGTCTTCAACCCACGATTATCTTCAGCAAGCTGATCCTTTAATCTCTTCATTGTCTCAGCTTTCAAATTTTCTTCTTGCAATGCAGTCTGCTGAGCTTCCTTCAATCGAGAAATCAAATCTGATACAATAGTGATCCTTATGAACTTTGCTTCTCCTGTCGGTCCTTTACGGCTCAAAGCGTCCGCTACAACATTAGCCTTGCCAGGATGGTAACGGATCTCACAATCGTAGTCTTTTATTAACTCCAACCAACGGCATTGCCGCATGTTGAGTTCTTTCTGATTAAAAACGTATTGAAGACTCTTGTGATCTGTGCAAATCACACACTTTGTTCCATAAAGATAATGTCTCCACAACTTCAGTGCAAAGACAACGGCAGCAAGTTCCAGATCATGGGTTGGGTAGTTCCGCTCGTGTGATTTTAACTGCCTAGAAGCGTAGGCAATCACTTTATCACGTTGCATCAGGATGCAACCCAAACCCGCATACGATGCATCACAATACACCGTGAAGTCCTCCAAACCCTCAGGCAAAGTAAGGATTGGAGCTTCACATAGCAGTCGTTTCAAGGTCTGAAAAGCTTCTTCTTGAGCTTCCGACCAGACAAAAACAACATCCTTGCGAGTTAGTTTGGTCAACGGACCCGCAAGCTTCGAGAAATCGCGGATAAACCGCCGATAGTAGCCAGCCAAGCCAAGGAAACTTTTAATTTCGGAAGGAGTCAAAGGAACTCCCCAATTCATCACAGCCTCCACCTTAGCTGGATCTACTTTGACACCATCATGACATATAACATGGCCAACTGGTCGCCTAAATACCCGAGGCGGTTGCCTCTTACCTCACTATAGGGGTTTCCTTTTTAATTAACTATACACACACATACTTAATACTTACATATACTCGTACATGCATACGTACATACATACATGCAACGCATAAACCACAAATACTTATTCATTTAATTCAACAAGTATATACAAAATACGTCTTATTACAATAACTACGTATACTTACGTATCAATTACAACTAGGCCCAAGTTGAGGATGTTACCAATCTACCCCCCTTAAGAAGATTCTGTCCTCGGAATCCACTCAGTGATAAACAGATGTGGGTATCTTGTCTTCATCTCGTTCTCAACTTCCCACGTCAGGTTTGGACCTAAGTTGTGCTTCCACTTCACAAGAACTAGTTTAATCATCTTCTTGCGTAGCTTCTTGACATGCGTGTCAAGAATTTCAACAGGTTCTTCAACTAGTCGTTTGGAAGAGTCGACTTTCAATTCCTGCAAAGGAATAATCTGTTCTTCCTCAACGTGGCACTTGCGTAAGTAGCACACGTTAAAGGTGTCGTGTATTCCAGATAGTTCAGGTGGCAGCTCTAGAGTTACCGTCTGATCATTCACTTTTCGTATAACTTTGAATGGGCCAATGAACGTGGACTTAGCTTTCCCTTGCGCCCGAAACAAATGACGCCTTTCCAAGGAGAAACTTTTAAGAACACACGGTCACCGACTTCAAATGTAGCGGGACGACGCTTTGGATCCGCATACATCTTCTATCGATCCCGAGCTGCTTTTAGCTTTTCAAGAGCCACATTCACTTTGTCAGAAGTAATTTGGACGATTTCAGGTCTAGCGAACTGCTTCTCGCCACGTTCCAACCAACAACTCGGAGTGCGACATCGTCTTCCGTAAAGCATCTCGTATGGTGGCATTCCAATGCTGGAATGATATGAATTGTTATAAGCAAATTCAATCAATAGGAGATGAGAATCCCATGATCCACCAAATTCTAGTACATAGGCACGAAGCATATCTTCTAACGTCTGTATCGTACGTTCAGATTGGCCATCAGTCTGCGGATGATAGGCAGTGCTCAGATGAACACGAGTGCCGAGTTCGCGTTGCAGACTCTGCCAAAAATTCGAGACAAACCGAGAGTCACGATCAGATACAATAGAACAAGGAAGACCGTGACGTGACACTATCTCATCGATATATAACTTGGCTAAACGGGTCAGCAAAGCAGACTCGTTCGTTGCCAAGAAATGAGCACTCTTCGTTAGTCGATCAACGATAACCCAGATCATGTCGTGCCCTCTGGACGTTGTCGGTAGCTTTGTCCCGAAATCCATCGCGATATTATCCCATTTCCACTCCGGAATATCTAATTGTTGCAGATTACCGTATGGTCTCTGGTGCTCCGTCTTCACTTGCGCGCAGATATGACATTTCTCCACGAATGAAGCAATGTCTTTCTTCAGAGTCGACCACCAGATATGACATTAACTGCCTAGAAGCGTAGGCAATCACTTTATCACGTTGCATCAGGATGCAACCCAAACCCGCATACGATGCATCACAATACACCGTGAAGTCCTCCAAACCCTCAGGCAAAGTAAGGATTGGAGCTTCACATAGCAGTCGTTTCAAGGTGTGAAAAGCTTCTTCTTGAGCTTCCGACCAGACAAAAACAACATCCTTGCGAGTTAGTTTGGTCAACGGACCCGCAAGCTTCTAGAAATCGCGGATAAACCGCCGATAGTAGCCAGCCAAGCCAAGGAAACTTTTAATTTCGGAAGGAGTCCGAGGAACTCCCCAATTCATCACAGTCTCCACCTTAGCTGGATCTACTTTGACACCATCATGACATATAACATGGCCAACTGGTCGCCTAAATACCCGAGGCGGTTGCCTCTTACCTTACTATAGGGGTTTCCTTTTTAATTAACTATACACACACATACTTAATACGTACATATACTCGTACATGCATACGTACATACATACATGCAACGCATAAACCACAAATACTTATTCATTTAATTCAACAAGTATATACAAAATACGTCTTATTACAATAATTACGTATACTTACGTATCAATTACAACTAGGCCCAAGTTGAGGATGTTACAAGTTACACTGATTACAAGCAGGCAAACTATGCGGTCATGCGATTCGAGGGAGAGGCCTTGGAATGGTGGCGAACGATTAAGCGGACGCTTTCTAAGGCTGTGTTAGACAGTTTGACTTGGGAGATGTTTACTGATAAGATCAAGATGAGATTCTGTAGCTTGGGGGTAAGGGATAAGGCAAAAAGAGAATTTTTGGAGTTAAAGAAAGGAAACATGACGGTGGCAAAATACAATGCTGCTTTCACTGATAAGCTGCAGTTTGCTGGTAGCTACTGTATTACTGAGGAAGAACAAATTGGAAGGTATGTTGAGGGATTGCCTTTTGATTATCAAGTGGCTGTGAGGATGAGGAGAACTCTGGGGGAGGCAATAGATGAGGCAAGTCGGGTTAAGCATGAGTTAACCAAGCATGAGAAGACTGTGTTCAAAAGGGAGGAGAAACGAAAATGGGAGGGACCATCTGGATCCTCTAAGAAGAAGGATTTCCCTCCAAGGAAAGGCCAGCCAGGGGACAAACCCCATTACTGTACAACTTGCCACTCTTCTCACAAGAGAGAGTGTAGCAGCCACACTCTAAGTTGTAGGCGATGTGGAAAGACTAGCCATAAGTTTGAGGATTGTAAGAGTACCGAACCTATATGCTACAACTGCAGGGAGATGGGGCACATCAGTACCAATTTCCCAAAACCAAAGGTTCGAGTTGAAGCTCCAGAGAAAAAGCAAGAGACACCCAAAGCCAAAGGACGTGCCTTCAATATGACTACGGAAGAGGCCAAGCTTAACGATAAGGTTATTTTCGGAACCTTTCTTATAAATTCTATGCATGCTAGAGTATTATTTGATTCGGGTGCAAGTAGGTCTATAGTGTCTACTTCTTTTTGCTCTCGTTTTGTGTTACCACGAAGTCCGTTAGAGTCGGTGTTGGAAATTGAGGTGGCGGTTGGAAAACCCGTCACTGTCAGGGAAAAATATGAAAATTGTGCGGTTGAAATTAACGAAAATATCTTCCCTCTAACACTGATTCCAATGGATTTAGAAGGATTTGATGTGGTTATCGGAATGGATTGGTTGTCCTTTAATCGTGCGGAGATCCTTTGTGCCAAGAAAATCGTGCGTGTACCTCTTACAGCGGGTGGTTATGCCATCGCTTACGGGGAGAAATCCTAGGGGACTTTGTCCCTAATCTCGGTTCTCAAGGTACGAAAGTGCTTAGCGAAAGGGTGTTTGGCGTTCTTGGCTCACGTAGTCGAGACTTCTAAAAAGAAAGCGGTTTTATCCTAAGCGGAGGTGATTCGGGACTATGCGGACGTCTTTCCAGACGAGTTACCTCGGTTGCCACCACCACGACAGATAGAGTTTCAGATCGACCTTGTTCCTGATGCGGCGCCCATTGCTAAAGCACCATATCGGCTAGCCCCATCTGAAATGAAAGAAATTATGATGCAGCTTCAAGAGCTTCTCAAGAAAGATTCAGCAGGCCGAGCACTTCACCTTGGGGAGCCCCGGTCCTGTTCGTTAAGAAGAAAGACGGTTCCATGCGGATGTGCATCGATTACCGAGAGTTGAATAAAGTTACGGTCAAGAATAAGTATCCGCTTCCGAGGATTGAAGATCTCTTCGATCAACTCCAAGGGGTGAGTTACTTCTCAAAAATCGACTTGCGGTCTGGTTATCATCAAGTGAGGGTGAGAGATCCGGATATTCATAAGACGGCATGTAGAACTCGTTACGGTCACTATGAGTTCCTTGCGATGCCATTTGGTCTTACCAACGCTCCAGCAATTTTCATGGATGTAATATTCCAAAATTTTATTAAGACCTTAATATTGATAAAACAGGTATTCCCATTGCTCTAACGGATTTGTGTATCATAATTGCAAGATATAATGGTATATCGTGGTTAAATTAGAAATTCAGGGTTTGGAGAGTGATTTTTGTTATTTAATGATATCTGGTCACAAAGTGCGATCAGTAATGCATAAGGTACAATCGATTAAAGCCTCAAATAATTAGAAATTATACATGTTACGAAATAAGGACTATATGTGTGTAAATAGGATGGGCCTTGAGGGTGGAAAGTGGCAAGCTATTAATAGTTGGAGGGTTAAAGTGTTATTGTGAGTGTGTGTGTGTGTGTATTTGACTAGAAAATGGGGTCAAAACCCTCATTTTCTGCTGGAAGAATCGAGAATGAAGGAAAGAGGAAGAGAGGGTGGAAACTTGAGGGTATTACAAGGTTGGTGTTGATCCTGTTGATTATAAGCTCAAAGTGAAGTGTTTTAGCAACAATTCTTCCATGTAACCTTGATTTGGGTGGAGAATGAAGCTTGTCAAGTTATGGTGGGTAAGTTCTAGCCTTTGATCTTGTTGAATCTTAGTTTTAATTGATGATTTTGATAGTCTATTGTGGAATCAAGTTGAGAATCTTGAGTTGATGGGTCAAATCTTTTGGGTTAGGGTTTAATTACCCAAGTTTTGATTAATGGAAATCATATGATGATATGGGGGTTGTTATGTGGTTTCTTGGACCTTATTTCACGTTATATTGGAGTTTTTTTTTTGGAAAGTTTTAATTTGGATCGGATATTATAACAAGAAAGCAGAAGAATGTTGCTATAGATAGCAGCTCGCGGCGCGAGGGCGTGTTCTGGCTCGAGTTGTTTTTCCAGCAAAATCTTCGTGGCACGAACATAAGTGTTTGGCGGCGCGAGCTTCCCTGGAGCACCTAAAAGTGTTGTTTTTGACTCCTTTGACCTTGTATATGTTTGGGGTTTGATTCCTATGGTTATAGGAGGTTTATTTGGGATCTTTTAAGACCCAAAATTGTGTCTAAGACTAGAATGGAGTCTAGAAACCTTGTTTTGGGTTAACTTATGTTAGTTAACTTTGTGTTTTATGATCATAGGTTTATGATCAAGTGTTTGAGCTTTGGGTTGGCTGGGGTTGTGATCCTCATCACACCCTCAGGTGAGTACACCCTGCGGATACCCAAAATTCTTAAAGTTTTCAAGTCATCTATGTGTTTTAATTGTTTGGCAGTTTTTGATGATTCTTGATGAATCAAAAGATGTTGATTATGCAATTGATTATAAATACGGGTTATATGGTTTGAAAAGGTATATGAGGCTTTTGGAAAACATGTATTGTTTTATATGATGATTTACATGAGTTACAATGCTTTATGGAATTATTGGGTTTCAAGGAATTTGGAATTGGGGAATTCAATTTAAGGTGTGTTTTAAATTGTGGGTTTCAAAATAAGATCATTGATCCATTTTGGAGATGGTCTAGGTTTAAATTGTGATTTAATCAACGGTTTTGAAACATGACACTCCATGATGGAGTAAGCTTTGATTTTGAAACAAAAGACATGATTTTGAGATTAATGAAATTCATGTTTTTACTTATGATATCTTGGGCATTGAAATGCCAACTGTAACATGTTTTTGAGAAATAAAGATATGTTCATACCAAAGTTGTTTTCCGGCATTGAGATGCCAAATATGGTTTTAATTGTTGAGCATTTATGCTCAAGTGTTATAAATTGTGAAACTTGCTCGTTTTATTGATGAACTGTTATGTTTGGATTAATTGGCCTTTATGGCAAGATAATTGTGGCCTTCATGGCAACTGTTTTTATGACCCTTCGGGGTAAATGGTTTTATGACCCCTCGGGGTAAGAGATCTTATGACCCTTCGGGGTAAGCGATTATGTGACCCTTCGGGGTATGCGCTTATGTGACCTTTCGGGGTATATGTCCTTCCGTCCGGACCACTGTGTGATATAACTCTGTACCATAGGGTTCTTAGTCATTGAGACGTACACAGCGGTTCCTGTGGCTTCGGAAATTGGGGGGACCCTGAGGTACGGGTGGCTGAGGGATCGGTGCAGAGAGTGGAGGGGTATGTCAGTAGCCATCATGACCGTGTGGGTTCACTAGGCTGACGAGCCACCAAACCCATGGCAACACGAGTGGATTTGGTGAACAGGGCTTATACTCCAGATAACCGTTGTATGGTGGACAGCTTCGTGCATCCCCCACCTTGACGGGGTGATGTGGTTATCCCCCATATGGGCACGTGTTGACCGTGGCTAGCTACCACGTGGATACATTGTCGCCCAATGGACAGACCCGCATCCTTGTGTGCTATTATGTGGAATTTTTAAAGGATATTGATTGCCAAACTTATATTTTCAAAATAAGAGAAAGGATGACTTGGTTTTGATAAAACTAATGTTTTTGGTTGTACTCACTAGCTATGTATATAGCTAACTCTGTGTATAAAAATGTTTTGTATCCGCAGGTTGTACAGAGGCCTTGGTGAGGCGGGTAGATGCCTTGGGGCATAGTTTTGGATTGACTGCTTTCCGGTAATTCTGGATTTCCTACTCTATGTATTTGGTCGTGAGATTGACTGCTGTAACACCCAAAGGTTTTGGGATTTACGTATAGAAAAGTTTATTTATAAATTACACTGTATTTGTTGAAATACGTCCAGAATGACATGATGCTTCCGCAATAAATTTTAAAGGGTTGGTATAAATATGGTTTTAACTTGATTTTTGAAAAATTTAAATTTGGACTGAAAATCAGGGTGTTACAAGTTGGTATCAGAGCCTGGGTTTGAGTGAATCATGCACTCGAGTTAGTGTTTGGTCTCAAACCAGGCCGACCATTACAGGAAATCCATTTGAACTGGAAGAGGGTAACTTGGGTTAGGATGAAAGTTGCCTGAGTGTTAGGTAACTCAAGTGTGTTGCTAGCCCTTCGTTACTAAGTTTGACTTCTGAGATGAGATGCAATTATGAGAAAGCCTACCTTGAGTAGCAGTTTCGAAGTTAATTGTACTTTGAGTACTAAGAATAGATGTCCTGGTTCACATAGAACCTTGGATAGAGACATAAAGCTGTTTTAGCTTGTGTCTAGAATCCTGTATTATGGATAAGTCATTGATGAATCCTTTGTAACGATAGCCTGGTTTAGAAGGAAATGTTTCCTTGATGATATATGAGATGCTTTTAGCACTAGAATGAGAAACTAAATCTTGATTAAGACCAGTTTCGCCAATAGAAACATGAGATTATGATATTGGAAGCCTTGTTTAGTATGCCTTAATGCTAAGGCGAGTAAGTGATGAACTCCATGAAATGGAGTTAGATCAGAAAATTGCCATTATCCTTAGTTCAAGGAGGGAGGCATCTTATGAGAAGTGGTATAAAAGACGATTTGGTCTATAAAATGAACCCTTTATGCGACTGCGGTTGCGGGTTCGGATCCTTTGTGGATAATTGTTAGAGTTATCCGTTAGTGACACTCTATGTGTTTTGACTTGAGAGCTGTTTCTCTATCTAAGTATAAATCCTATTGGGATTAGTGGTTAAGTTCAAAATTTAAATTGAAGTTATTGTTTCGTGTATGATAGACTTACTCTTATGAGTTAAGTTATAAATGAAATAGTGTTTGTGTGTTTCTTCTAGAGAAACAGGAATCTTTCGTTGAATTGTGCCTTCTATGATAGAAGAATAGACATTGTGTCACCATTGAGGTGGTGTAGTTTGGTCCAAATGAGTTGGACTCCTCGTGGAAATCTAGAATAGATCTTGTGATCTAATGGGTCTCATGATTGAGATGTATCGTAGAATGATTAAGTGAATTGGAAAATCTCTTAGTTATGTAAGCTCTCAAGTTTGATTGAAAGCAGTTAACCACTCTTAGCACTTGTTAGGTGCTTAGAGGAGATAAGAAGCATTAAGTTAGTCGGGTAATCCCAATTGTATCTCGTGATAGAGATAATGTAATGAAATGTTTAAGTAAGGTTGCACTATGAGTAACCTTGTGACTAAGTTGTTGATTAATCTTAGAGATTTCAATTCACTAGTGGTTGAGATCTTTTGAAAATAAGATTGTGATGCTATTGATTAGTGATTTGATCACTTAAGAGTCTGTGTAACCAAATCTCTATTCTTTGATGATTTAGAGAGTGGTGTTAAAGAAAGATAATTGTGAATTATTGAACCTTTTATGAGGATAGACCAATTATAAGGTCAGTTGTGTGGTATGAAAAATTGAATTAAAACTTGGTGTGACCTTATGTAGTAGCTTATCCCCAATAGTTGGAATGATTAATTGTAAGTTCATTAGAACTGCGATATGTGTTGATGATTGAGAGTTGATAAGGCGGCTAATTGACCCGTTTTGGGTAAAGTTGAAAAGAGTTTCTTAATGATTTCAGTTAGATAGGGTTGGATCAATGATCCAAGTGATGTATGAAATATGAATTTCATTAAGAACACAGAATTTTATGTGATATGGTGCTGGGGGTCTATAGATTTACCCTAGAGGTGAAAATCTTTAGGACGTCATAAAGGTTATTTTTGGAATCACCTGTGATTCCTTGGGATTAAACAGTTTGGTTATGTTATCATAGAATAATGGGTAGTTTGTTACCTAAGGAGTGATTCACTCTGTTTATGTCTTTGGATACCAAAAAGAGATTTAGAGATTAGTGGAGCAGAACCCGAAAGTGAAGCTCCTGTGTATGAATTGAGGCAGGTCCTCAGGCTATGAGATAGAGTTAAGATCCTTCTATTTTGATAATAGATGTCCTTGTGACAAGTAGCTAGCTTACATGTGTTAAGCATAGTGTGGTGCCTTGAGACCACAAGAGTTGACTGAGTATATGACCATTAAGAGCATGCGGCGATGCCGGTAGCTCGAGTTGGTCGGGAGCTTTAACCTTGAGATCTTTTTTAGCCGTGTTGGTCCCAAAGAGGGTAAACAAGCAACCGATACAGTGTAGAAGGCGGGGATGAATACACTTTAAACAACCAATCAAATTTAATCAAATGTATATTGACTAATCAAATGAACTGGTTACAATTTTTACTCTCTAATCAAATCAACATGATGATTTGATATTACACTGATTATAAACTCAACTTCTCTCTAAACACTCTTGAATCACAAACTAATTGATGATCGAACTTCTTGTTAAAACTGATTATCAAGAATTCTGGAAAACTCTCTTTTAACTTTGAACTAACAAAGTTATCGCAACACACGCATATCAAGTATGAACACAGGCGTCGCAACTTATGCTATTCTTGCTCTGTGTATCACATCCTTTGTGTAAACCCATAAAACATTTATACTTATACTTGATGTATCTACGAATAAATCGCAGTTTAAAGATAGAACTTATCTTTTCTTTAAAACTATAACAAACTCCTTAATTAGAACATATCTAACTAATTCCGTTTGAGATTTCTATCCAACTAATAGATAGTTTAAATTAGGTTCAGATACTCTAATTTAAATGTCGTAGATATTGAGAGTTTATAGCAGAATTTAAACCTTACTTAAATTCTTTAAACTGACTTCTGGCGCTGAGCTGACTTACTCAGCTTGACATTGTCAAGCTGAGTTCTTGAATCCTTGGTTATTGAATCATCAAGTCTTCAATTCTTCAAGTCTTCACTCTTGAAACCTATCTCAGCTTAGAAGTCACTGAGTTATCTAGTACTTACATAGAAAACTCTATATCTGTTTGTACGCTGACTACTCAGCCTAAGCTGACTAGTCAGTCTACAACAGACTTACATAATTCCTAATATTTAACCTATCATCTATACATATCTATGGTTTGTCTCATCAAATCTAACTTTTCTGAACATAGGACTAACAATCTCCCCCTATTTGATGATGACAAAATATTGAATCAAAGTAAGTATAGGTTAAAGAATTATGTTGAACAACTCTGGAACTGACCAAAGTTAGTTCTTGAAATAAGTATTGAACTGATCTATATCTTTTCATCATTTCTTGAACTTACAAGACTTTAGGTTACAAATCTACTCTAAGACTTGTATTCTAAGTATTTGAACATACATTTACTTAGACACTGAACTTATCAGAATATACTTGAACATATCAATAGTCAGCTTAAACTTACTAAGCTGTTTATTTAAACACATCAAACCGTTGAACATATCACACTTGAATTTTCATTAATGAACATATCATTTACATTTTAGCTTGATCATTTTGATCAGCTTATGCACACTTAGTGCTTACAAAAATTTATAGAACTAATCTATTTAATTAACAGGATTTCCAACTTCTAACCACATATCATAACACTTAAGCTCCCAGATGGCTGCTTCTTTGATTGCACTGATAAGAGTTTCTTCACCATCTTGATATTCTTTCATCTCATCCCTTCTGGACCTGATACCCCTGTTAAGCTAATATCTGAATGGTTAGTTCTGAACTGAGTCATCACATAGAATCCTCAGATACAGAATTTGCTCCAAGTTACCCAAGTGCATACTGGCTTCATCCAAGAAGCATTTATTTCCTTCGACATCCAAGTACATGAAGCCTGCTAGGGGTTGATCAATATATGTATTCTCCTTGAATTTAACACCCTTGGGAACTTGTACGCTGAGAGTTCTGTCTTTTCTTTGCTTTGTTGCTCTTTCTCTTGCAGCTTTGTTTCTGTTGAAGAAGATATCGAACTCAGCTGTGGGAACTTCTCCACGCTGATCAATTTTAATAAATATTCTCTTCATCTCATCAATGACCTCTTGTTTGATCTGACTTTTATTCATCTTTCGCACAATTGAGGCCGCTATTTTTAACTCGGAGAATCCCAACTTGTATAATCTCCTCAGATCCAATCCTACTTCAGCTTTGTTTTCTAATACAAAGTTGAGTAGCACCAACTCACCTTTTCTGCTCAAAGTTAGAGTTTTAATCTTATGACCAAAATATTTTCTCTTGTAGCAGTATCTGAGATCATCGTCAGTGTATGTTGGTCCCAAAGAGGATAAACAAGCAACCGATACAGTGTAGAAGAGGGGATGAATACACTTTAAACAACCAATTAAATTTAATCAAATGTATATTGACTAATCAAATGAACTGGTTACAATTTTTACTTTCTAATCAAATCAACAGGATGATTTGATATTACACTGATTATAAACTCAACTTCTCTCTAAACACTCTTGAATCACAAACTAATTGATGATCGAACTTCTTGTTAAAACTAATTAACAAGAATTCTGGAAAACTCTCTTTTAACTTTGAACTCACAAAGTTATCGCAACACACGCGTATCAAGTATGAACACAGGCTTCGCAACTTATGTTGTTCTTGTTCTGTGTATCACGCATCCATAGTGTAAACCCATAAAAGGTTTATACTTATACTTGATGTATTTACGAATAAATCGCAGTTTAAAGATAGAACTTATCTTTTCTTTAAAACCGTAACAAACTCCTTAATTAGAACATATCAAACTAATTCCATTTGAGATTTCTATCCAACTAATAGATAGTTTAAATTAGGTTCAGATACTCTAATTTAAATGTCGTAGATATTGAGAGTTTATAGCAGAATTTAAAACTTACTTAAATTCTTTAAACTACCTTCTGGCGCTGAGCTGACTTACTCAGCTTGACATTGTCAAGCTGAGTTCTTGAATCCTTGGTTCTTGAATCTTCAAGTCTTCAATTCTTCAAGTCTTCACTCTTGAAACCTATCTCAGCTTAGAAGTCACTGAGTTATCTAGTACTTACATAGAAAACTCTATATCTGTTTGTACGCTAACTACTCAGCCTATGCTGACTAGTCAATCTACAACAGACTTACATAATTCCTAATGTTTAACCTATCATCTATACATATCTATGGTTTGTTTCATCAAATCTAACTATTCTGAACATAGGACTAACAATCTCCCCCTATTTGATGATGACAAAATATTGAATCAAAGTAAGTATAGGTTAAAGAATTATGTTGAACAACTCTGGAACTGACCAAAGTTAGTTCTTGAAATAAGTATTGAACTGATCTATACCTTTTCATCAATTCTTGAACTTACAAGACTTTGGGTTACAAATCTACTCTAAGACTTGTATTCTAAGTATTTGAACATACAATTACTTAGACACTGAACTTATCAGAATTTATTTAAGTTTTAAACTTACAAAACTTTTAACACTGAACTTGTCAGTTTATATTTGAACATATCAATAGTCAGCTTAAACTTACTAAGCTGTTTATTTGAACACATCAAACCGTTGAACATATCAAACTTGAATTTTCATTAATGAACATATCATTTACATTTTAGCTTGATCATTTTGATCAGCTTATGCACACTTAGTGCTTACAAAAATTTATAGAACTAATCTATTTAATCAACAGGATTTCCAAATTCTAACCACATATTATAACACTTAAGCTCCCAGATGGCTACTTCTTTGATAGCACTGGTAAGAGTTTCTTCACCATCTTGATATTCTTTCATCTCATCCCTTCTGGACCTGAGAGCCCTGTTAAGCTGATATCTGAATGGTGAGTTATGAACTAAGTCATCACATAGAATCCTCAGATACAGAATTTGCTCCAAGCTAGCCAAGTGCATACTAGCTTCCTCCAAGAAACATTTATTTCCTTCGACATCCAAGTACATGAAGCCTGCTAGGGGTTGATCAATATATGTATTCTCCTTGAATTCAACACCCTTGGGAACTTGTAGGCTGAGAGTTCTGTCTTTTCTTTGCCTTGCTGCTCTTTCTCTTGCAGCTTTGTTTATGTTGAAGAAGACATCGAACTCAGCTGTGGGAACTTCTCCAAGCTGATCAATTTTAATAAATATTCTCTTCATCTCATCAATGACCTCTTGTTTGATCTGACTTTTATTCATCTTTCGCACAATTGAGGCCACTATTTTTAACTCGGAGAATCCCAAGTTGTATAATCTCCTCAGATCCAATCCTACTTCAGCTTTGTTTTCTAATACAAAGTTGAGTAGCACCAACTCACCTTTTCTGCTCAAAGTTAGAGTTTTAATCTTATGACCAAAATATTTTCTCTTGTAGCAATATCTAAGATCATCGTCAGTGTATGTAATTGGCTCAGCTCTAGGTCCAAAATAGTCAGCCTCAGCTTCAGCTAGTGAAGCATCAGCTTTGGCCTGTTCTCTTTGTAGTTCAGCTTGCCTCTGCTGTTCTTTCAATTCTTCTAATGACATACCCAGTTCTTTGGCCATTTCTTGTAACATTTGTTCAGCTAATATATCACTGGCCTTCTGTGCTGCATCAACTTCATCACTAGAGTCAGAGTCAGCTTTAGCAACTTGGGACTGACCTTGTTGCTCAGGCTCTGAAATGATGACTTTCCTTCTCTTGGCTTGAGACTTAGTACTTGTTCTTTTCTTTCTCTTTACCGTCTCAAACACCTTGCTTTTCCCTTTATCCATTTGTGAAGTTGGAACAGACTCAGCTTCAACAAACTTTGGTAGCCCAGCTTGAAGGGGTTTAGGTTGAGGGATCACAGCAAGTGGAATGTCTGGTTGAGTTGAATGCTGTTGAGAGGGTTGATCTACGGTACTCATGAACTGATCATGAGTTTCTTCTTCTATTTGCACTTCCTCAGTATTCTCCCCCTCAACTGTATCATCATCTTTCTTTGATTCTTCCTCCCCCTTTTTGTCATCATCAATAGGGGAAGGTCTTAGTTTGAGCACAAAGTTCTCCAAGTTGGCTACAGAGTTTGATAGATCGGTCAGCTTGCGCATCAACTTGGCTTTATCACTCTTCCTCTTCTTGTGCAAAAGCTCAAATTGAGCTTGTAGATACCTCATGATGGAGTTAGCATCAGTGTGTTCAGCAACTATGGTCTCCACCGGTCTCTTTGTAAACTCAAAGTCCTCCTGTCCAGTGGAGGAATGTAGTTCCACTGTAGGAGTGGCTGTTGAGTGTTCCTCAATAGGTGAGAATGTGGGCACCATATCCATAGGTTGGTGCTGGCCTAAGGAATCAAGGGGGCCAGACTGTGCACATTGAAAACCTTCCTGGTGTATGAAAGATTCATTGACAGGTCGTGCAATAGGGTGTGAGAAGAGAAATGAAGTAGAAGGACCAATGTCGTGTGATTGGGTGATAGGTTAGGCTAGTCGGAGTGGTGAGGAGGGGGTTAGTTGATCCTGGGGAGAGATCAATTGTTCAATGTAACCTTCATGGGTCTGTGAAGGCATAGTAGCGGGTTCTCCCATGGATAGGATAGGTATGGGCTGAGTAGACACCATACCCGGCTTAGGCTGACTGGTTGAACTGAGCTTCGAGGTTGGCACCTTAAGAGAAGGTGTCTCCCCCTCAGCTCCTGCCGGTAGAGGTGTCAATGTGACATCAGCTCCAAGGTCCTTTTGAGGTGATGGACCACCTTTGGCAGTTTTTCTGGTATAGGTGTGAGATATAACCTTGGTAGCAGTGGGCTGACCAAGGTGGGCTTTAGAGTGTAAGATAGATGTGGAAGTTTGTGGTGGAGAAGAGGGGTTAGACCGAGTTGGGCTTGACTCAGTCTCATCTTTTTGTTTAGGTGATGGAGAAATATGAAAGAAAGAAGGAGAGGAGGGAAGAGAAGTTATACATGCACCAATTAGCGGGGACTCTGAGCTAGGGAACATACTCTCTTGCTCAGAGCTGGATGTGGAGGACTCAGCTTCAGAAGCATTGATGCTTTCTATTTTCTCCTCATCATTAGTAACTTCCTCAGCTTCACTTGACTCTAGGGTCGGAAGTTGTGCATATATCCTCATCTGAGCACGCATTGTAGGGTGCTCAGGGAAAATATCGTGGGCAAACATCCTTGAGCTGAGAACAGGGGTAGGGGCCGACTCATATTGGGCAGTGTATCTTCTACCCATTCTGTCCTCGATCACCATCGATAAAAATCTTATAAATGGCACAATGGTATCTCTTATTTTCTTGCTCACCAGGGACTTGAGTGCCTCAAAGATTAACTCAGCGTAGTCCAATCTTCGATCATAAAATATGTTGTATAGAAGTTGCATCTCAAAGTCATTTACATTATCAAGTCCACCCACTTTGTATCCAAGTGAACAAATCACTATGGACACCATGAATCCCCATGCTGTTTGGAAAACAGAATTCCTTATCACTCCAACGACTTGAGGATGACCCATTAAGGGTAAGACGCTCCGTGATGTTTCCCTCAAAACCGTTGCCTCATACTGATTGTGGACAATTAGTATCTATGTCGATCGCCACTTATCCACTTAGAACTGTACCTCTTATTACTTGTTGATTTGCATCTAGTCTGCACGTGTACCACAGCTCGGTGAGGAGTTGTGGGATGAGCACAGTAGGACCAGCAAGAAAAGCGCGTGCCAGTGGACCCTGTCGAATGTAGGAGACCCACTCCTCATATCCCCTGCCGATCTTTGATTTGGGAATGTCGATACAGGCTACGACATTGTTTTGTTTGTAGACGAGAAGCGCATTATTCTTGAAATTTCCACCACGGATCATCTGATCAGTTAAATTTAGAGTGTAACCCTCCATTGAAAGCGAACTTATCGTATTGGATTGCACTTAGCAGTAGTAAGGTTTAGCACTGAGCAATGGGCACTGCACACAGCAAGATGAGGGTTTAAAAGTAGAGAGGAAAGAGTGATTTGGAAGAATTAATTGGAAGCATAAACTAATTTCAGTGAAGAGTATCTCTATTTATACCTTTTCAATGTGAGAGAAAAGTTACCGTTAGCAGATGGTAATAAATATAGCCGTTAAAGTGAAAACCGATTACTGATTCGGTTATAACGGCTCCTTTGATATAGGTTACCTTAACATACACTGTTACATTGATCCGAATTTTATCAAGATTAATGAAATTACTTTTAAGAACAAATCTTTTAAAAAATTATAAACGACTTACGTCTATTTTAAAATAGGACATACCGTTAATATTTTGGACTTACCATAGGGTCGGACTGACCATTTGTTAGGACTAACCTAGGCATGTGGAACTGACCACACTTCAGGACTGATTGCTCAGCTCAGATTTAGCACTCAGCTCAGAATGACACTTAGTCAAGGTTAGCACTTAGCATATATTAAATAGAGATAGAGAATTAATGGAACATACCAAATTAAGGGTTGAGCATGCCAAGCTTGCCAAGTAGAGTCGTGAATCTTGTGCCTTCACTTGGTTTAGTGAAGATATCTGCAAGCTGATCTTTAATCTCAATGAAGACTAACTCTATCTTTCCTTTTTCAACTATGTCTCTGATGAAGTGATGTCTTATCTCAATGTGCTTTGTTCTTGAGTGGAAAACTGGATTGTGTGTAATGGCAATAGCACTTTGATTATCACAGAATATGGGAGTCTTCGAATATTGCAAATCAAAATCCCTTAGCTGATGTTGCATCCATAGTATTTGAGCACAACAGCTCCCTGCTGCAACATACTCAGCTTCAGCTATGGAGATTGCCACTGAGTTTTGTTTCTTACTTGTCCAGCTGACTAACTTACCACCCAATAGTTGACATCCTCCCGTAGTACTCTTTCTGTCTAGACCACAACATTGGAGACTTTGCAGGATGGCTTGAGTCTAATCCATATTTCTTAATCAGATCAAAAACATACTTGCTCTGATTAATGAATATACCATCTTCTTTCTGGTTAATTTGAAGTCCCAAAAAATAAGTCATCTCACCCATCATGCTCATTCTGGATTGATTAGACATTGTCTTTGAAAACCAATAACATAGACCTTGGTTTGTTGAACCAAAGATAATGTCATCCACATAGATTTGAAACAGAATGACATGTCCTCTGCTTTTTCTTATAAGTAAATTTTTATCAATGCTTCCTCTAATAAAATCATTTGAAAGTAGATAGGTGGACAGTGTATCATACCATGCTCTTGGAGCTTGTTTGAGTCCATACAAAGCCTTGTCTAACTTATAGACATAATCAGGATGTTTAGGATCAACAAACCTAAGAGGTTGTTTCACATAGACTTCCTCCTATAATGCTCCATTTAGAAAAGCACTTTTAACATCCATTTGATATACTTTAAAATTTTTGAATGCTGCATAGGCTAACTACTACTAGTGCTACTACTACTACTACTAGCTGCTACT
This sequence comes from Dittrichia graveolens, assembly GCA_038502395.1. NCBI lineage: Eukaryota > Viridiplantae > Streptophyta > Magnoliopsida > Asterales > Asteraceae > Dittrichia > Dittrichia graveolens. The sequence continues at coordinate 32,923,011 of JARJIL010000009.1, forward strand.
CTGCTGCTGCTACTCTGCTACTGCTACTCTGCTGCTCTGCTGCTACTATGCTGAATGCTGCAATAGCAGAGTAGCAGAGTAGCAGTAGCAGCATGTGCAATAGCAGAGTAGCATGCTGCTACCCAAGTAAATCTTGTAAACTCATCAACAATCACTAGGGTATACTTTTTGCCACTTAGGCTTGGGGTGCTTATAGGTCCAAATAAGTCCATATGCAACATGTGCAATGGTTCTGTAATTGAAAAATTCTGCTTGGACTTGAAAGATCCCTTATGATGTTTTCCCATCTCACAAGCTGAACAAAGTTTGTCCTTAGCAAATGTGATCTTTGTAGACCCGAAACTAATTCTTTGCTAGACAATTTGTTAATATATTTGAAATTTAGATGTGACAGTCTTTTGTGCCACAACCAACTCAGCTTGGGGGTTGAGTCAGAATACAAATAGGTTTCAGTTGAAGGATCTGCAGAGCTGATATCTAACAAATAGATATGTATCTCTCTCTCTCTTTGTGCCATTAGTATTGGCTTTCCTTTCTTATCATAGATTGTTCCTGCATTCTTCTGAAGGTGACTTCATAATCCTCATAACACAGTTGACTGATACTTATCAGATTGTGTTTAAGGCCTTCAACGTATGCTACCTTTTTGAAAGTGACTGTTCTAGCAGTTATCTTTCCATAACCTTTAGTCCTTCCTTGAGAATTATCCCCAAATGTCACCTTGGGTCCTTCATTATTTTGGAATTCACTTAGAATCTCCTTGCTTCCTGTCATGTGCCTTGAGCATCCACTATCTAGGTACCACTTATAGGAGCCCTGCACATGATCAACTAAACATATTAGTTACTTTTAGGAACCCACTATTTTGTGGGTTCTGAGGATGAGCACTTAGCTAATCCAATAGAAGCTGACTGATCAGCTTGAACAGATTCTGAGTCTGTTTTAATTCTTTACTTTTTCAGGCCTAAGATTGGTACTTACACAATCTTTGGCTTCATGACCTCTGTCACCACACTTATAGCATTTTCTTCTAAATATAGGTGTTTGGGTGATTTCTTTAAGTTTTCCAACATTAAATTTGGATTCAGTTTTAGGGTCATAGGATGTGGATAACCTTTCAATCCTTCTAGACAGATTGTCTACTTGATTTTCTCTGACCTTGGACTTACCTTTGTCAGCTTTATGGTTACCCTTATTTGGTGAAGTCTAACTTACAGACAACTTCCTGTTTTTATAACTTCTTTCAGAATTGACCAGAGAGTTATTTCTCTTTGACTTATTTGGAGTTATTCTGTCAAAGACAATTGTTCTAACAGGATTGTAATCCAATCTTTTGAAAACTGACTTACAGTTTCTGTTAGATCTGGAACATTCAGCTTGATGGTTTGTATGAATAACCTGGGGGCTTTGGATTGGTCTCACAAACTTATTGGTTTTTACCTGTTTTCCATCCTTGTTCCTTAAAAATGTCTTTGGAAGTATTTCATCCGATTTCACATTTTTGTCTTCAAGACTGACTTGTTCTTTGATGATCTCATCAGCTGCAGCACTATAATCTCCCCCAAGTATTGCTTTTACTTGATTTGGTATCTGCTGGTTGATACATTTTTCTGCTTCCCTTGATGACTTACACCAAGATTCACAGATCTTTCTTAGATTGTGAGCTTGTTCTTTTGATTCATGTAATTCTTCACTTAGAAGTTTGTTAATATGAAGCTGACACTCATAATCACTTTGAATCTTTTTACTAGCATTTATGAGAGTTTCAGAGTGTTTAAGTTCATCTTTTAATTTTGATATTTCAGTTTTTGAATCAGATTGAACATTGAGAGAGGTTTTGAAATCATTTAACAAATAATTGAACATTAAACATTTTAGTTCATCAGTGTAAGAGCTTAAATTATTTACCTTATACATTGAGGCAGGATCCCAGTTGTTGGTTTGCTTACTCAGCTTAGCCGCTTCTGCTAGATCCTCATCAAAGGAACTATCTTCTAACTCATAGTCAACTTGTTCCTCTTTATCCTCAATGGCCATCAAACACCTATTTGGCTCATCATCATCTGAGGTAGATGATTTAGTATCCCAAGTCTCAGTGAGAAGACCTTTGGTGTTTTCATCTGGCTTGGCTTTGAGTCTTTGATATTTCTTTTTATATTTATCAGCTCTGTAGGCATTCTTGTCAGCCACTGAAGCTGATTCTCCCTTCTTAACTTTGTACTCAGTAGCTATGTGTCCTATCTTCTGACAGTTTTAGCACTTAGCTTTCTTAGGATCAAATGTAGACTTACCACCTTTGCTTCTGTCAGATTGACCCCGTCCTCTTCTGAATTTTCTAAAATTCCTTGCTAACATTGCCATTTGTTTAGTAAGAGCATCCATCTCTTCATCATCTGAATCTGAGTTAGGACGTACTTCTTCAGATTCAGATTCAGAGTCAGTCTCAGCTTGAGACTTTTTAGATCCTTTCTTCTTCTTTTCTACAACTAATGCAGATCCAGCATTATTGATAGATTCTTTTAGTTGCTGCTGGGCCACTTTCTTTTGTTCCATGATCTGTTGATGATTTAGAAGGAAACCATAGATAGATCTGAGATCATATTTTCCTAAGGTTCCTCCAGCATGAAGTGCAATGGTGATCTCATTCACATCCAAGAACTTGAGTACCAACTCACTCTCATCTTTCTTGACACCTACCAAGAGCAGATCATGAATCAAGCATTGAAACCTGGTAAACAGATCAGCCAGAGTTTCATTCCTTTAGGCAAAGAAAGTCTCATAAGAACGACTCAGATTTGTATTCTTATGTTGCTTGACCAAGTTAGTGCCTTCATATGTAACACTGAAAGTATCCCACATCTCTTTTGCAGTTTGGCACCCAGCCACAGTATGCAGAAGAGGATTTGTCAAAGCATTTGCTATAATGCTCTGTGCCTTGTCATTAAGGTTGAATGGTTTATGATCTTCTTCAGTCCAAGATGCTTCAGGCTTGGGAGTTTCTCCAGAGGGAACAGATTTGTCAAGGCAGTAATATGGATCTTGGGTATTATTGGGCCATCTTGAATCACGATACTCATCCTCTGATCCACGGACTTCAGATATAGCATAGCTCTGAACTTCCACATAGGATAGTCAGTGCCACCAAAAATAGGACACCCTTTTGGCCGCCATTTAAGAAACTTGCTCTGACACCAGTTGTTGGTCCCAAAGAGGGTAAACAAGCAACCGATACAGTGTAGAAGGGGGGGGGGATGAATACACTTTAAACAACCAATCAAATTTAATCAAATGTATATTGACTAATCAAATGAACTGGTTACAATTTTTACTCTCTAATCAAATCAACAGGATGATTTGATATTACACTGATTATAAACTCAACTTCTCTCTAAACACTCTTGAATCACAAACTAATTAATGATCGAACTTCTTGTTAAAACTGATTAACAAGAATTCTGGAAAACTCTCTTTTAACTTTGAACTCACAAAGTTATCGCAACACACGCGTATCAAGTATGAACACAGGCTTCGCAACTTATGATATTCTTGCTCTGTGTATCACATCCTTTGTGTAAACCCATACAAGGTTTATACTTATACTTGATGTATCTACGAATAAATCGCAGTTTAAAGATAGAACTTATCTTTTCTTTAAAACCGTAACAAACTCCTTAATTAGAACATATCTAACTAATTCCGTTTGAGATTTCTATCCAACTAATAGATAGTTTAAATTAGGTTCAGATACTCTAATTTAAATGTCATAGATATTGAGAGTTTATAGCAGAATTTAAAACTTACTTAAATTCTTTAAACTGACTTCTGGCGCTGAGCTGACTTACTCAGCTTGACATTGTCAAGCTGAGTTCTTGAATCCTTGGTTATTGAATCTTCATGTCTTCAATTCTTCAAGTCTTCACTCTTGAAACCTATCTCAGCTTAGAAGTCACTGAGTTATCTAGTACTTACATAGAAAACTCTGTATCTGTTTGTACGCTGACTACTCAGACTTACATAATTCCTAATATTTAACCTATCATCTATACATATCTATGGTTTGTCTCATCAAATCTAACTTTTCTGAACATAGGACTAACAAGCCGGGCATGGCAAAGTTGTGACCTAAGTATGGAGTCGCTAGATTATGGTCCTAATAGGGATATTGTGGGTCTTTTGACCAAAAGTTGTTATGAACTTAATGAGGCGACTTAGAGGTGCTCAACGAGAGGCCTTGCGGGATAAAGATCTCTAAGTAAGATTATGTTTGTAGATATGATCGTCTTAGGGACGAAATTGTGATATTTTGACCAATGGGTCAATTTGAGCCTTAAGGTTTGATATGAATTATGAGTTAACTGTGTTTAATGTATACTGGTTCTAGTGAACCCTTTTTGGTATTGTGTTAGTATTGTGTAGAGATCTGAGATCATGCATTAGTTGTTGACTGTTAGTGGCAAGTATAGCCAGCAGATTAAGATGTGATCCTTGAAATAGATAAGTTATGTAATGAACCATGAGAGAAGATTATATGATTTGGGTCTTCGTTGACCAATTGATGAAATAATGATTTCATTTGAGTGATACTTATGTAGTTATCTGTCCAAGTTATGGACAAAGTATTTAATGAATATGAATGTGTTAAGACATGGGATCATGATATTCAGTTATAAATAGGCAGTTGTGCGTTACTCGAAAATTGGAGAACTATTTATGAGTAACGTATATGTTCATGAGTGGGTTGTCTACCCAAGTTGGCTGGCAATTGCCCTAGTGTTTGAAAATTAGAAGTGATTTGTAGATCACTAGTTAGTGTAAGCAATGGCTAGCCATTGGATTATATGGCTTAGGAGCTCTAAAGCTCGGGTTAATAATATTGATCTCTGATAGCCCCATTTGGGAGATAATTATAAACCATTTAAGTGGTGAATACTAGACTACTTTAAGAAATCTAGAAATTGATCTTGAGCTTTGATTTACGAAAGCTGTATCGATGAACTATATTGATGACTACTCTCATAGAGAGAAAGATTAAGTGATTATGAAAGAGTCGATACTATTAGCTAAATTAAATGATCCTAGTTTGGATCTTAGTGCAAATAAGTGGAAATACCTAAGCTTAGGGATTGGTTTGATTCCGAGGACGGAATCTTTTTAAGGAGGGAGGAATTGTAATATTCCAAAATTTTATTAAGACCTTAATATTGATTAAATAGGTATTCCCATTGCTCTAACGGATTTGTGTATCATAATTGCAAGATATAATGGTATATCGTGGTTAAATTAGAAATTCAGGGTTTGGAGAGTGATTTTTGTTATTTAATGATGGTCACAAAGTACGATCAGTAATGCATAAGGTACAATCGATTAAAGCCTCAAATAATTAGAAATTATACATGTTACGAAATAAGGACTATATGTGTGTAAATAGGATGGGCCTTGAGGGTGGAAAGTGGCAAGCTATTAATAGTTGGAGGGTTAAAGTGTTATTGTGAGTGTGTGTGTGTGTGTATTTGACTAGAAAATGGGGTCAAAACCCTCATTTTCTGCTGGAAGAATCGAGAATGAAGGAAAGAGGAAGAGAGGGTGGAAACTTGAGGGTATCACAAGGTTGGTGTTGATCCTGTTGATTATCAGCTCAAAGTGAAGTGTTTTAGCAACAATTCTTCCATGTAACCTTGATTTGGGTGGAGAATGAAGCTTGTCAAGTTATGGTGGGTAAGTTCTAACCTTTGATCTTGTTGAATCTTAGTTTTAATTGATGATTTTGATAGTCTATTGTGGAATCAAGTTGAGAATCATGAGTTGATGGGTCAAATCTTTTGGGTTAGGGTTTAATCACCCAAGTTATGATTAATGGAAATCATATGATGATATGGGGGTTGTTATGTGGTTTCTTGGACCTTATTTCACGTTATATTGGAGTTTTTTTTTGGAAAGTTTTAATTTGGATCGGATAGTATAACAAGAAAGCAGCAGAATGTTGCTATAGATAGCAGCTCGCGGCGCGAGGGCGTGTTCTGGATCGAGTTGTTTTTCCAGCAAAATCCTCGTGGCACGAACATAAGTGTTTGGCGGCGCTAGCTTCCCTGGAGCACCTAAAAGTTTTGTTTTTGACTCCTTTGACCTTGTATATGTTTGGGGTTTGATTCCTATGGTTATAGGAGGTTTATTTGGGATCTTTTAAGACCCAAAAATGTGTCTAAGACTAGAATGGAGTCTAGAAACCTTGTTTTGGGTTAACTTATGTTAGTTAACTTTGTGTTTTATGATCATAGGTTTATGATCAAGTGTTTGAGCTTTGGGTTGGTTGGGGTTGTGATCCTCATCACACCCTCAGGTGAGTACACCCTGCGGATACCCAAAATTCTTAAAGTTTTTCAAGTCATCTATGTGTTTTGATTGTTTGGCAGTTTTTGATGATTCTTGATGAATCAAAAGATGTTGATTATGCAATTGATTATAAATACGGGTTATATGATTTGAAAAGGTATATGAGGCTTTTGGAAAACATGTATTGTTTTATATGATGATTTACATGAGTTACAATGCTTTATGGAATTATTGGGTTTCAAGGAATTTGGAATTGGGGAATTCAATTTAAGGTGTGTTTTAAATTGTGGGTTTCAAAATAAGACCATTGCTCCATATTGGAGATGGTCTAGGTCTAAATTGTGATTTAATCAACGGTTTTGAAACAGACACTCCATGATGGAGTAAGCTTTAATTTTGAAACAAAAGACATGATTTTGAGATTAATGAAATTCATGTTTTTACTTATGATATCTTGGGCATTGAAATGCTAACTGTAACATGTTTTTGAGAAATAAAGATATGTTCATACCAAAGTTGTTTTTCGGCATTGAGATGCCAAATATGGTTTTAATTGTTGAGCATTTATGATCAAGTGTTATAAATTGTGAAACTTGCTCGTTTTATTGATGAACTGTTATGTTTGGATTAATTGGCCTTTATGGCAAGATAATTGTGGCCTTCATGGCAACTGTTTTTATGAACCTTCGATGTAAATGGTTTTATGACCCTTCGGGGTAAATGGTTTTATGGTACAAGATGTACAATATACACGGATCATAAGAGTTTACAACACATCCAAAATCAAAAAGAGCTAAACATAAGACAACGACGATGGATGGAATTGCTAATTCATTATGACTGCGAAATTAGCTACCATCCGGGTAAAGCGAATGTTATAGCTGATGCCCTACTCTGTAAGGAGCCTCGAGCAACTTATCGGCTGAAATCTATGGGATTAGTGGTTATACTTGATATAATCAAGCAGATTCGGGTAGCTCAAAGTGAAGGGTTAAAGGATAAAAACTTAAAGGATGAGGTCATGGTTAAGCAGAAAATGCTGCTTGAAGATGATAATCGCGGGTTAAAGACTTTCAAGTGACGAGTTTGGATCCCTAAGTTTGGAGGAGTTCGTGACAAGATATTGCGGGATGCCCATCGGTCCAAGTATTCTATACATCCGGGCAATACAAAGATGTTTCCTGACCTGCGACCTAGTTATTGGTGGCCGGGAATGAAATCAGATATAGCAGATTATGTGGCTAAGTGTGTTACTTGTTCGCAAGTGAAAGAGGAGAACCAGAAACCATATGGGGAGCTTCAACAGCTTGACATCCCCGAATAGAAGTGGGACAAAATCACGATGGATTTTGTTACAAAACTACTAAGGACCCAGCGCGGAAACGACATGATTTGGGTGATTGTAGATCGTTTGACTAAGAGTGCTCACTTCTTGGCAACGAGGGAAAGTGAGAAGCTGGAAAACCTAGCTAAAATTTACATACGGGAAGTGGTAACGAGGCATGGAGTTCCCTTATCCATCGTCTCTGACCATGACAGACGATTCGCTTCACGTTTCTTGCAAAAGTTGCAAGAGGAGATGGCTACCAGGGTACACTTGAGTACAGCTTATCACCCTCAAACGGACGAACAAAGCGAAAGAATGATTCAAACGCTTGAGGACATGTTGAGGGCCTGCGTGATTGATTACGGTGGTAGTTGGGATACACACCTACCACTAGTGGAGTTCGCTTACAATAATACCTACCAGTGAGTATCGATATGGCACCTTATGAAACGCTTTATGGAAGAAAGTGTCGTACCCCTACTTGTTGGTTGGAACCAGGAGAAAAGAAGTTTGTTGGGCCTGAGATAGTCCAATTGATGGCAGACAAAGTTGTGGTTGCTCGCGAACGGTTACGAGTAGCCCGAGAACGACAGAAAAAGTATTATGTTAAAAAGCATAGACCAAAGACGTTCGAAGTAGGCGATAAAGTGATGCTCAAGGTTTCACCATGGAAGGGCATCATTCGGTTTGGGAAGCATGGTAAACTAGGACCTCGGTTTATTGGTCCATTCGTGGTACTTGAAAAAGTTGGAGATCAGGCATACAAGTTAGAGTTGCCAGCGGAGTTAGAGGGTATTCATAATGTGTTCCACGTTTGCTATTTACGAAGGTGTCTGGCAGAGGAGCCGGGTTTACTACCTCTTGAGAAACTTCGAATAGATGAGCATAAACAGTTGATTGAAGAACCCGTGGCGATCCTAGATCGTAAAGTCAAGCAATTGAGGAAGAAGCGGGTCAAGTTGGTGAAAGTCCAATGGAAGAATAAGCATGGAGGGGATATGACTTGGGAAACCGAAGAAGAGATAAAAGCGAGATACCCCCAACTTTTTGATTAGTAGATTCCGAGAACGAAATCCTTTTAAGAAGGGGAGAATTGTAACCACCCGAATATTGTATTAATATTTTTATGAAGAAATAAAATATTATTTTCGAAGTTCAACTTGTTGATAATAATAAAGGAATATTATTATTTAAAAGAAAAGAAAAGAAAAGTAACAGAAAAGAAGAGAAAATAAAATAAAAGAAAATGAAAATTCTGAAAATTGGAGATCGCGACGCGACGCGTTTGGGCGGCAAAACACGTGTCAGGTTGCGTGTGTCAGGCGGTAACGTGTGTCAGTCCGGTGGCGTGTGTCAGCAACGTCGCGACGCGACGCATTCCTATGTCACGACGTGACGCGTCGGTAGAAATCTGGGTCTATAAATACAAGATCATTCCAGCCGATTTTCACACAGACACTTCCACCATATCGTTACTCTGTCCATTTTTCGAGAGAAACAAAGTCTAGTGAGCATTTAAGAGTGTTGGGTCTCGTTGGAGCTCGTATTCAAGGTGCGGGAAGAACGGAGATAGCGTTACGGGCGTAGTTTCGACCGTGGTTTCACTTCAGTGACCCCGAGAGGTATATTCTTCTAAACTTAAGCTACTATTTCGATTGTATGGCTTGATGTGCTGCATGCATGTCGTTCTAGCATGTTTTGATGGACTTTCTAAGCTCGCGACGCGTTGATCGTTGATCGGATATATTATGTTGCATGTCTAGGTTATTCGAGACGGTTGAGGTCGATTTCTTGACGATCCGAGAGTGTAGTTCGTCGAATCTAGATCATGTGTTTATTTTCTGGACTGAGGTGAGTTCAGTAGACTTTTACAAAACCGAGTACATAGACAAAACCTTATTTTCGAAGTAAAGATGATTATACATATACTTATATATTGATTGATGATACATGTTATGTGTTCTAAGCTAAATACTGATTGCATGCATGATCAAACATGAAATACGCATGTTACGATTATTCACGATTTACTGTGATTTACATATGACTGCTTACGAGTATTTCATGCATGTGTTTTAATGGCGGGGGTAGTATACGATATTACCATGTTGCGGATCTGCGGGCCTAGATGGCATGATTGACCTTTTTGGATTAAAGTGCTAGCCAACAAGAGTCATTTGGTCTTTCTAGACGACTATTTTGACACGTGGTATGCGGACACTTCTGTGTTCAAGTACTGGAGTGATGTAGGCTAAGGAGGATAGATCATACATCACGTGAGTGTGAGGAGAAGCTGAAATACGATCAGCTTCGTTTGGACTTATACTAGAACGAAAACGCAGTACTTGTACTCGCACCGGCGGAGTAGCGAAAGCGGAGTCTCGGAATTTATGTTCTCAGGTGGGAGTCGCGCCCCGCTCGAAAACATAGGTTGGTCGGGCACGCAAGTAGTGAACCCTGGGTTTTCTAGTGTGGGTTTAGACTCTACATTAAAATCATCCTATTGATATGACCTATGCGATATGATTCATGCGATATGATATATGCGATTATGATGCAATATGATATATGTGATTATGATGCGATATGATTTATGTGATTATGATGCGATATGATTTATGTGATATGATTCATGCGATATGATATATGCGATTATGATGCGATATGATCTATGAAATAGTTTGTGAATATTTGACCCATTTGGTGCTATGTGATCTGCGGGTTCTCGGTACGGGTCAAATACGTGAAGGGTGGGATATGGTATTTATTTACATGTCATATTTCTACTTACAAACATATTTTATGGCTTTATGATTTACTACTCCTATTGTCTCACTTAGCGTAAGCTGACACTTGTTTATTTCGAAATGTGTCTTGTACTCGCGCAGGTGGCTTAGAGGTTGTGGTTCTGCGAGGAGGGTAGTATTAGTTCTGGTTTATATTTTGGTATCAACGAACAATCCGGTTATGTAATATATTCATAACATTAAACTTGTACTGACTTTTGAATGACTGCGGTCCTAACCCCGTGGTTTATATTATGAAGTATTCTGTAATCGCCTCTATGGCGAAAACAACTATTTCCATTATGACTTTTAAGACTTCCGCTGCATGTTTTTGCTATTAATTAAAGGTTTTTATAAATGGTGAAATTTTGAAAAATCACGGCGTTACATTTTCCGGTGTTACAAGCAGCACTAGTAGCAGTAGCGTTAGTAGTAGTAGCAGTAGTAGCAGCAATAGTACCAGTAGTAGTAGCAGCAATAGTACCAGTAGTAGTAGCAGCAATAGTACCAGTAGTAGTAGTAGCAGTAGTAGCGGTAGTAGTAGTAGCGGTAGAAGTAGGGTAGCAGTAGTAGCGGAAGTAGTAGCGGTAGCAGTAGTAGCGGTAGTAGTAGCGGTAGAAGTAGCGGTAGCAGTAGTAGCGGTAGCGGCGGTAGCAGCTGTAGCGGCGGTAGCAGCTGTAGCGGCGGTAGCAGCGGTAGCGGCAGGAGCAGCAGCAGCGGGAGCAGCAGAGTAGCAGCAGCACAGCGGGAGCAGCAGCAGAGGCAGCAGCAGCAGAGTTGCAGCAGCAGAGTAGCAGCAGCACAGCGGGAGCAGCAGCGTAGCGGGAGCAGCAGCAGCAGCAGAGGCAGCAGCAGCAGAGTAGCAGCAGCAGAGCAGCAGAGTAGCAGTAGCAGAGTAGCAGCAGCAGAGTAGCAACAGCACTGCAGGAGCAGCAGAGTAGTAGAAGGAGTAGTAGTAGTAGTAGTCGTAGTAGTAGTAGTCGTCGTAGTAGTAGTAGTCGTAGTCGTAGTAGTAGTAGTAGTAGTAGTCGTCGTAGTAGTAGTCGTAGTAGTAGTCGTAGTAATAGTAGTAGTCGTAGTAGTAGTCGTAGCAGTAGTCGTAGCAGTAGTAGTAGCACTACTAGTAGCACTACTAGTAGCCCTACTAGTAGCAGTAGTAGTAACACTAGTAGGAGTAGTAGTAGCACTAGTAGCACTAGTAGCACTAGTAGTAGTAGTAGTAGTAGCACTAGTAGTAGTAGTAGCGGTAGAAGTAGCGGTAGCAGTAGTAGCGGTAGCAGTAGTAGCGGAAGTAGTAGCGGTAGCAGTAGTAGCGTTAGTGGCGGTAGGAGCGGTAGCGGCGGGAGCAGCAGCAGAGGCAGCAGCAGCAGAGTAGCAGCAGCACAGCGGGAGCAAAAGCACAACGGGAGCAGCAGCAGAGGCAGCAGCAGCAGAGGAGCAGCAGCACAGCGGGAGCAGCAGCGGCAGCAGCTACAGCGGCAGCAGCAGCTGCAGAGTAGCAGCAGCACAGTAGGAGCAGCAGAGCAGTAGCAGGAGTAGTAGCAGTAGTAGTAGTAGTAGTCGTCGTAATAGTAGTAGTCGTAGTAGTAGTAGTAGTAGTAGTAGTAGTAGTAGTAGTAGTAGTAGTAGTAGTAGTAGTAGAGTAGCAGCAGGAGAGTAGCAGCAGCAAAGCGGGAGCAGCAGCGCAGCGGGAGCGGCAGCAGCAGCGGGAGCAGCAGCGGCAGCAGCAGCAGTAGAGGCAGCAGCAGCAGAGTAGCAGTAGCAGAGTAGCAGCAGCAGAGTAGCAGCAGCACAGCAGGAGCAGCAGAGCAGTAGCAGGAGTAGTAGTAGTAGTAGTAGTAGTCGTAGTAGTAGTAGTCGTCGTAATAGTAGTAGTCGTAGTAGTAGTAGTAGTAGTAGTAGTAGTAGTAGTCGTAGTAGTAGTCGTAGTAGTAGTCGTAGTAATAGTAGTAGTAGTCGTAGTAGTAGTCGTAGCAGTAGTCGTAGCAGTATTAGTAGCACTACTAGTAGCACTACTAGTAGCAGTAGTAGTAGCAGTAGTAGGAGTAGTAGTAGCACTAGTAGTAGTAGTAGTAGCACTAGTAGTAGTAGTAGTAGTAGTAGCACTAGTAGTAGTAGTAGTAGCACTAGTAGTAGTAGTAGTAGCACTAGTAGTAGTAGTAGTAGTAGTAGTAGCACTAGTAGTAGTAGTAGTAGTAGCACTAGTAGTAGTAGCACTAGTAGTAGTAGCAGTAGCACTAGTAGTAGTAGCAGTAGCAGTAGGAGTAGCAGTAGCAGTAGCACTAGTAGTAGTAGTAGTAGCACTAGTAGTAGTAGTAGTAGTAGTAGCACTAGTAGTAGTAGTAGTAGCACTAGTAGCAGTAGCAATAGCAGTAGCAGTAGGAGTAGCAGTAGCGATAGCAGTAGGAGCAGGAGCAGGAGCAGGAGCAGTAGCAGTAGGAGTAGCAGTAGCAGTAGCAGTAGCAGTAGCAGTAGCAGTAGCAGTAGCAGTAGCAGTAGTAGTAGTAGTAGTAACTCAATATCTCATTTTGCTTACTCTCATCATTAAAAATTTATCATGGTGTCGTGTGATCAAAGGCTTTAGCTTGTGTGCCTCAAATAATTTATATAAGATGGTGTTTGATTTCAACTTGTATTTAAGAAGAAATACTTAATTTAGTAAGTTATAATAATGTTATTTATTTTTCCCTTTAAAATCGGGAGAATTTCGTTTATGTCCTTATAAGCTTTTATAACTAGTGCTATACTCAGCCGTTGGCCAGGTTAGTTTTACTAATATATATACACATGTGTATACATGTGCTAGTTTTGTTAATACTGTAAATTTGTCGTACCTATTTTTTTTATTTAAAAGATGAGTAAAAAGGTCGTTAAGCTTAAAATAAGTTGCTAAGCATGAAAAAAGTTTAAGTTTACATATCACAGAATGATACGTAAAGAACATAAAACCAAGAAGTTATTTATCCAAATATATAAAAGTAAACTAACGTAACATCCTATATTTTACTTTGGCTGCCTCTAACATTCTTGGCTCAAATATTATCTTGGTTAATTCCGTTGCAATCAAAATGTTCACAGAAAAAAAATGATAAATGCAATTGTAATGAATTATCTTATGGCATTGCAAATGTATACAACATAAAAAAAATCAAATTCTAACTTACTTCAATTCTGATGAATAAGTTTAACCCGAGATACAAATATTATTGATTTACTGTAAATTGTTTAAATGCAAGATTGTATAAAAATAAATTGTCATTATATATGAATAAATGAAACAAATGTTTAAGTTGTAATCTTTCATGTAAAAGTTATAATATTTTAATAATCAATCTTTAAAATTTAAATACCGTTACCATTTAACCTTTAACTTAACCCTTATTCAAGCCATCTCCATAATACCTTCTTGTTTATTTCTCTTTGTTATATGAAAATCCTCTCCCTCAGAACCCTAGCCACATTTGCCCTTCATCCCATATATAAGAAAATCTGAACATGTTTTCATTCACTTTATCTCCTATAATAAATTAAACAGAAAAAAAAAGAACTTAGACCACCGAGTTAACTTAGATTTAAGAATATAATAATTTTCTTTAAGAAAAAAAACTTGTTCCCATGAGCCCAGAGTCCAAGACATGAGCTTTTTGTAAATAATATACCCAAAAACTCAAAACCCTAACTCACTAAGTAACCATCCTCAAACCCTAGACAACCAAACTTCCCCCAAAAAAACCTAACCACTTCAACTCCCGCCGCACATCTCCCATATCCGCTTCAAAAGCCACCACCGGCAATCATCCTTCCACCACCGGCAATCTCCCACATTCACTCCTAGCTTCATACGCGGCTCACCACCATCACCTCGCCGTCGCACACGGCCACCACCTTCCCGTCGCACACTTCATTGCACACCGCCACTGCACACCATCATTTCAGATCTGTAAGTGTGTTGAGTGTGTCATCTTAGATCTGCAAGTCTGTTGAGTGAGTCATCACAGATCTGCAAGTCTGTTGAGTGTGTCATCTCAGATCTGGATGTTTCTAGGTTCGATTTTTGGGGTTAACGGTACTGGAATGGCGGTTCACGACGGCGCCGATGGTGGTTCACATTGGTGAAGATATGAAAATCTTCATAAACATCAGAACAATTCGATTTTTGTTTGTTAATCGAGGTTTGATGATGGTGAGGTAGTGTATTCGATTTTTGTTTGTTAACGGTCGTAAATATATAATTATTTTTTTCTCTAAACAAATGTATCACAAATTATTTAACATAATTTATAAACAACCTATAATTAATTACCTTAATATACAGTTTTTATAAAACTCCCTCACATTTTTATAAAACCCCACAAATGTTTCATTTAACCCCTTCCCCCCCCCCCCCCCCTTTGTATCACATTCTACCAATCAAAACTCGTAATTTGTCCATGTCTATCACATTCGACCAATCAAAACCCATCATTTGTCCATGTCATAATTTTCGGTCAGCATTTACTTGGATAAAAAAATAATAATTACCTATCCACTACTATTGATGGATAAAAAAAATAAGAATATACTAATTTTTTAAAACAATGTCATATTACGATAAAATTTATACCAAAACGTAGAGAAAAATGAGACGCTCCCAAATATATAATTATTTTTTCTCTAAACAAAATATATCACAAGTTATTAAACATAATTTATAAACAATCTATAATTAAGTGTATTAATATATAATTTTTATAAAACCCCCCTAATATTTTCATACAGCACCCTCACATATTTCATAAAACACCCCTACAATTTTCATCCAACCTTCTCCCCAATTAATTTGAAATTGCACTCCTCCAACCAATAGCTATTCAATTCTCCATGTCATAATTTCCGGTCAGCATCACGTGGCATTTTTGTTGATAGTCTGATCTGTCAACAATATATATATATATATATATATATATATAATTACGTCCATATCCTTGTAAAACTTGAAATAACATGTATATCCTTGTAAAAATTATAAATACACATATATACCCAAACACTTAATTTAATGGTAATTAATCTATTTAAAAACTAAAAACTATTATTTTGTAAATTAGATTATAATTTAATTATTAGAATACCCATTTGATATGAAAACGTCACCTACACCTGCACCAAGCACTCTGATAACCGGAAAAAGGTCACCTCTACTCCACCGAGCACTCTCACCGAAAATTGTCACTTCTATGGATTTGTAGGCATCGATTGGCTTTTTGTTAGCGACCTTTTCTTCTACGAGTTGGTTAGTGTTTGTGTAGAATGTTTGTATTAGACAATAAATTTATGTATTGTATTTTTGTATTAGTATAGGGTTTCGTTTGTAAATTTCTCTTTTATTTATTTGTGCTCTCCCCACGTATTGGGTGTGCAGAATTGTAATTAACTCATGGTATCAGATACCTTAATCGATCCTTTGACCTAATCGTTTCCCTCTCCTCCCTCACGTTCTTTATTCCTACGCCTGTTCATCTATCTCTGCAATGGCTTCCCCTTCCACCGATTCCACCCTTTCTCTCAATACGGTTATGCATCTCCTTCCCATCCGCCTATCTTCTTCTAATTATATTTTCTGGAGAAACCATTTGCTGCCTGTTATGGATTACCAGCGTCTTCTTCCTCATATTGATGGCACTTCCGAAGCACCACCGGTTGAAATCCTCCACGACGGTAAACCTGTCCCTAATCTAGTCTACGTCGACCGACTTCAGGCCGATCAACGGGCTGCAATTTTGATTCGCGCCTCTCTGACAGAAGAAACTGCTTCTGAAATTGTTGGACTTGACACTACTCGCCAAATCTGGCTTGCTTTGGAGGCTGCGTTCAGCGGCTCCTCTCATGAACGGGTTCAAACCCTCAAAGACCAACTTCGTCATTTCTCTAAAGCGACTCTTTCTGTGGCTGATTTTGGCAGAAAGTTCAAACTTGTTTGTGATCAATTGGCTGCCATTGGTCACCCTGTTGATGAACCCGATAAGGTACATTGGTTTCCTTGTGCTCTTGGTCCTTTTGAAACTTTTTCGGTGGCTATTAGGGCATCTTGTGCCCCCATTCAGTTTCGTGATCTTATTGCACAAGCAGAAGGACACGAGTTGTTTTTGCAGTCCTTACACGGGTCTGGTACTCCACTTGTGGCCTTCACCGCTGACTCTCGTGGCCAGCCGAGCCCTCGTGCTCGTGGTAGTAGGTTTTCTCGGGCGGCAGGGGACGTGGCCGTCGTTCCCCTCATTGCCAACTTTGTTGCCATGACGGTCATTACACGGGACCTGCCAAAGTTGCTTTTGGTAACGGTAATACTTTACCCATTTCCCGTATTGGTCATACTACTCTTGCTAATGATATACGGTTACGGGATGTTTTAGTTGTTCCTAATCTTACTAAGAATTTATTATCTGTTAGTAAGCTGACAAATGATAATCATGTGAATATCTTGTTTTCCCAAAACTGATTTTATATTCAGGATCGGGGAACGAAGCGGGTGCTGGCTCAAGGGCACCGTGATCGGGGTCTTTATGTTTTTACATCTCAACCTCAATCTTTTTTTGCTGATACGAAGACTAAATCGAAAGCTTCTTTTGAATTATGGCACTCTCGTTTGGGGCATACATCTTTTGATACTATTTTATTGTTGGAAAAATTAGGCAAACTCTGGGTTACTTCAATTTTACCGAAGCCTATTATATGTACTTCTTGTCAATTAGCAAAGGCTCATCGTTTGCCTTTTGAAAGTAATACAAATCGTGCTTTGAATGTTTTGGATTTAATTCATTGTGACTTGTGGGGTCCTGCACCCGTTTCTTCGGTGGATAATTATCGTTATTATGTTATGTTTGTAGACGATTATTCTCGGTTTACTTGGTTTTATCCTCTTATCACCAAGTCGGGCTTCTTTACGGTGTTAACCACCTTTTTAAATTTTGTACAAACTCAATTTTCTCGAAAAATAAAGGTATTTCAAAGTGACGGTGGCACAGAGTTTGTTAATCATAATGTACGGACTCTTCTTGATGCTAATGGCACCTTACATCGTATTTCATGTCCATATACGCCTCAACAAAATGGCCGTGCTGAGCGCAAACATCGGCATATTGTCGAAACGGGTCTTTCCATGCTTTTTAATGGACATATTCCAACCAAATACTGGACACATGCTTTTAGCTCTGCTGTATATGTTATTAATCGGTTACCCACTAAGGTGTTGCACAATCAATCTCCATTTGAAGTTCTATTTGCTCGGGTTCCCGCTTATGGCAATTTTCGACCCTTTGGGTGTCGGGTGTTTCCTTATTTACGAGATTACAGCAAGCACAAGTTATCTCCTCGTAGCTTGCCTTGTATCTTTATTGGGTATAGCTCCCAATATAAAGGATATCTCTGTCTTGAGCCACAATTTATATCACTCGTCACGCCAAATTTGATGAGCATTGTTTTCCTTTTTTGAGTTCAACTCCTACTACTCCCCTAAACAATCTATTATATACCTCGTTTCTTGATGATCCACCCACTATATCTACTTTTTCACCACCTCGTGTCACCTCTCATTCATCTTCCCCTCCTTCGCCTGCTACCCCTTGTGGGTTGTGCGACCTTGATTCTTCCGATCCTCCTCTGCCTCCGACTACTATACCTCCCTTACAACCTACTAATCACCACCTCGATGATTCTCAGCCCCTTCCAGACACAGCTCACACTTCCGCTCCTCTTCCAGCCCAAGAAGCTCCCATTCCTCCACTGGACCTGTCTTCTATAGCACCTACATCAGCTGCTGTTCCTCCACCACCACCCTCTCAGTCCACTCACCCAATGCGTACTCGTTCGAAAGATGGAATTTTTAAGCCAAAACATCGGGTTGACTTAGCTCATACAACCACTCATGCGCTTTTTTTGGCTCTTTTTGCTAACACCGACCCGAAGACTTTCAAAACCGCTTCTAAGCAAGATGTTTGGATGTCCGCCATGCATAAAGAACTCGAGGCTCTTCGTTTAAATAACACATGGACTTTGGTTCCACGACCATCTAATCATAATGTTGTTGGTTGTAAATGGGTTTACCGTACGAAATATCATGCCGACGGGACCATTGATCGTCATAAAGCTCGTCTTGTGGCTCAGGGTTATAGTCAACTCCCGGGTCTTGATTTCTCTCACACGTTCAGCCCGGTTGTTAAAGCTACTACTGTTCGTATTGTTCTCTCTTTAGCGGTGATTAATGGTTGGAAGCTTCATCAACTTGATGTTAGCAATGCCTTTCTTCACGGGAATCTTGAGGAATTAGTTTTTATGGAACAACCTCCGGGCTTTCGTGATGACCGTTTTCCCAATCATGTCTGTCGTCTCAACAAAGCCTTGTACGGTTTAAAGCAAGCACCACGGGTGTGGTTTCATCGGTTGAGTGTTTTTCTTATTCTTAATGGTTTCGCGTGTAGTCGCGCCGATCCGTCCCTTTTTGTGTTTTCACGCAACTCCACCTTGATATTTCTTCTCGTCTATGTTGACGACATTATTATCACCGGTTCCGATGCCTCTTTGATCCGCTCGTTTATTGCGAAATTAAAATCTGAGTTTGCTCTTAAAGATCTTGGTGATTTGAACTACTTTCTCGGGCTTGAAGTCACATACACCAACAATGGTTTATTCCTTAGTCAATCGAAATACGCCCACGAGATCTTGGAACGGGCAAATCTTCATGACTCCAAAAGTGTTGCTACTCCTCTCACCTCATCTTCATCCTTTGTAACTATGGGCGAACCTTTTCATGATCCCACTCATTATCGTTCTCTTGTGGGCGCTCTTCAATACTTGACGATCACCCGTCCCGACCTTTCCTATGCTGTCAATCAAGTTAGTCAATTCTTACACGCTCCTACGCATGCGCATTTTCAACACGTTAAACGCATTCTCCGCTATGTCAAGGGAACAATATCATTTGGACTTTCCTTTTCCCGGCCAAATTCTATTACCATTTTGGGTTACTCTGATGCGGATTGGGCCCGGTGTCTTGAGACGCGTCGTTCTACTTATAGGTATTCTATTTTTCTTGGTGGCAACTTAGTCTCCTGGAGTGCTAATAAACAACCTACGGTTTCTCGATCGAGCTGTGAGTCCGAGTACCATGCTATGGCAAATACGGCGGCCGAAATTATATGGATTACTCACGTGTTGCGTGAGTTGCATGCTTTGCCCCCATCTCGTCCTACGTTGCTTTGCGACAACAAAAGTGCTCTTTTCTTAACACAAAATCCCGTCTCTCACAAGCGGGCTAAACATATTGCTCTTGATTATCATTTCATTCGCGAACTCGTTGCTTCCAATAAATTACACACCAAATTCGTCCCAACCAAGCTTCAAGTTGCCGACATCTTTACGAAGAGTCTTCCACGTCATCAATTTGAATTTTTTCGTTCTATGCTTCGTATTGGTCCGCCACCCTTTCGCTTGAGGGGGGATATTAGACAATACATTTATGTATTGTATTTTTGTATTAGTATAGGGTTTCTTTTGTAAATTTCTCTTTTATTTATTTGTGCTCTCCCCACGTATTGGGTGTGCAGAATTGTAATTAACTCAGTTTGATATATCAGTGTAGTTGAAGTTCTCTTCGATTTAAGAAAACTTCTACTTGATTTCAGGTCCAATAGAGACACCGATTTTCACTTGTGGCAGCTCAATTAGGGTTCAATCGAGAAGGGAGAAGAATGATGATTTTTATTTCTGCATCGATTCTCACCTCTGTTGCTTTGTTTGGTGACGTGTTGGCACTCTTCTTGCCATAATTGAAGGAGGATGATGTGATTTGGAGTTTGGGTCATGTTTTATCGGATCGATGGCAGCTCTGTACAAGGATATTTGGGAGGAGTGTAACATTGTAATTAATTAGTTTTTAATAATAATAAATCAATATAAAAATAATTTTTTAATATTTAAATACATTAATTATCATTAAATTAAGTTTTGGGGTGATTTTATAGGTTTTATAAGGACATACATATAATTTCAAATATTACAAGGATATAGATGTAACTATGAATATTTACAAGCATATAAAAAAAATTCCTTTACGTCATGTACTCGAGTTTAATAAGGGGAGAAAAGGAAAGGAGAGGAAAGAAAATCATTTCCTTCCAATTCATCCCACAATTGGAAGGAAAGATTTTTGAACAAATTAAGCCTAAACTTCCCCTTCAAATCCCTCTCTTTCCTTTCATTTTCTTCCTTAAATGAAACTCAAGAATACATTTTAGGTACATTTCCTTCCAAATCCTTTCCTTTCCGTCCTACAAAAAAACTCGAGAACAGGACGTTAATCTAAAGAAACATGACTTATGAGAGACATCAAGTTAGTAATTCTTTTCTTTTCTTTTATTATACATCATAAATCATAATAATTTAATTTATATTTTATAAGTATTTTTATTTAACTCAATTTCTTAATTCAAAAGGGTATTTTAATATCCTTCGGTAGTCGATGTGGGTTGTTAATATCCTGGATGTCGAAGTGCCGCATTGTGAAATATCCAATCGTGTATGTCTTCCTCTCCCCAAGTGCACCACAAAATTGGAGTCCAACGCCATTTGTTCCATCACCTAAACATAACCTTCTCTCATTCCACCCTCATGCGACCAAACTCCAAGAAACTCATTTATTCTAGCCTCTTGAAACTCGGTGCTGGTTTCAACATGATATGGTGGCAGTTGTTATTAGAGATACGATGAGATTAGAGTTTAGTGTAGGATAATGCAACCCAATTGTATGGATAAGGCCTTTAGGGTTTTCATTAGAGTTTCTTATGTAACCTTATACTCTATAAAAAGATGCAACATAACAAACCTAGTAGTTGGAGAAGTTAAAGGGTCTCCCAGGTCTCACAACTCAAACAAGTTAATAGCCATCTATGGACTACCATCTATTTATAAAAGAAATAAAACAACTCATCCATCCTAACAACTATTACTTACTCCGAACCCCCTTGCTTATTAGTCCGCATGCGATAAACATTACCCCACTTTTGATCATAAGTCGTAACAGAAATTTTACACCCAAACAAATCCTATAGAAGGTTGGACCAAAACCAAATGTCCTATTCAAAATGTATTTGGGAACGCAAATAGTAACTTGGTCGAAGCCAGTTATCCTATTAGCTCTCCAACATCAACTCAAACCAACAATTATTGGCTCGACAGAACAAAACGCTGTCGGGTCAGAACCACGGCTGATAAAACACAAGTAAATACAACATGTAGAGCACAATATGTTACAGTAATCTGGTAGATAGAATGATACCACAATGTGTTTGGTGTTCATTTGGATCTTGCTGCATGAGCACCTGTATTTGAAGGGAAATATGAGACCAGATGAAAACACACATAGTTAAAATATAAATAAAAATACTATGTTAATAACCTTTATTATGAAGTTAGTAACACAAGTAATAAAATAAAATAACCCTGTTGTCTAATATAACAAAGATTGAAACATTAAGTGCCAAACAACAAATTCTTATTCGGTTCTACCCGAATAACCCTAAACCCGAACCGACCCGAACCATAGTTGCACGGAATTGGGTTCGTTCCGGTACGTGGAACAAAAACGGGATCGAGGATCGCTCATCTTTAAAATTCGGTACGAGGGGGGTAGTCTTCTCCGGAACGCTATTTCGGTACGTGGAACGTTGTACCATGTAACATGGTACGATGTACCATTTATTACTAAATTATATAATAATATAATTAACAAAAGTATACTAAATACCAAAAGAATGAAAGATTAATACTTCATACTTCATACTTCCAACATTCAATACATAAGTTCATAATTCATAAGTTCATACTTCATAGTAGATTCTTGATCAATTTTCTTTATTATCTGATTCTTCCAAATTCACATTTTCTACTTCTGCCTCTGCCCAGTATCTACATTCCTTTTGCCAAAAACCATTTATGATTCTTTTATGTTTGATTTGATACTTAGATTCCAGAATTGAGAATGAGGTATTGAATAGAAGAAGAAGAATAGAATAGAAGAAGTGGAGTAGACTGTCGACTGTGAAAATGAGTTAGAAGTTGTGAGTCGAGAGACTCCAGAATTTAGAGTCGATTGATTTTCAGGTCGGCGACCTTTACCATCCGATTCGTTTTGGCGGGTATTTGATTTCGTAAATAGCAACAATCAATTGGGCTTCCAAATTCGATGAATTAGAGTCGATAGTGTCGATTGAGTTTACTGTTCCTAGGATTGAGACGCTTCAGGTACGGAGACCTTTACCATCCAAATTCGCGTTCCAAGTGTGTCTAGGATCGAATTATAAGTCGTCTGGGATCGTCAATTTTAGAACAGAGATCGCGTATCGAGTAGCAATTGGAACCCTTCTGTACCCGTTTTCGGTACGTGCGATCCGGAACGCAGATCGTGGGGGGGTAAGCGATCCTAGTAACTATGACCCGAACTAACAGAAAACCGAATAACCAATCCTTATTCGGATTGGTTATCGGGTAACCTTTTATTACCTCAAACCCGAATAACCCGACCGAAGAACACCCTAGACTATGGCAATTGACAATTATATCAGAATGAAAAGATAAATCTGATGAAGCATCTAACGCTGCACAACAAGAATCTTTGAATCTAAAAGATACTCTAGGTGTCTAGCTAGGCAAAGAACCAGATAAAGATACAAGTGTACATTGTACAGATGTTCTATATATGAGTAACTACAGCAAGACATGATTGAAGGAGATCTAATGTGACCCAAATGACAATTATACTATCATAATGTGTGAACTCACTTATACTTGGTATTTGATGATCCGATCTAATCAAAGCGCATCTTCATGATACTTCAAATTGTGGTTGTATTTAGGGTTGAATATTGTAAAAGACAGTTTTTAAACCATAATTGGCACGAATTTGTCTAAAACAAAATGAAAGGAAGATAAAAAATATATAAATTTCTTAAGTAATAGAAAATTGTGTTACAAGAAAAAAACTTTTAATAATATGTAAGCTAATCTAAACACTCTTTGTGAAGAGTTTATTGATTAGAAGCCATAAGCTAATCCAAACACTCTCTGAGCTAACAAGCCAATAAGGTTATTCTTAAGCCCAAAAAGGCAAAAACCCCCTTAATATCCATATGAAATGGATCTTTATCAATTTTAAGAATTATTTAATAAAAAAAGAATCGAATACTAACAAAACTATTGCCTACATGCATGTAAGACTAGAGTTGGTCCAGTAGCAAGTCAATATAGGTTTTCTTTAATTAGGTTTACATGAATTATATAGTTATAGAATATAATTCATATCTTTATTGAAGCGACTTAAGAGATTGCATGTATTTGATTATGTTTTTGGCTCGACAAGTTTGACTCATTTCCTTTCTGACTTAATTTTTAATATTAAGTACTTTACTCATCAAGCATAAGGAAACCTAAATGGACTCATTTATAAGTAAGTTGGTTGAAAGTACCACTTATATACGTTTAAGTAAGCTGATCCTACAAAGCAAGGAACTTTATATTCACAGATGGCGATATTAAACAGAAATGTGGTTTCTGTAGCAGAATATATCGGTTTGTCATTTTCCTGAACCAGAACCCAACTGAAAAAACATGTTAACCAGTAAATAAATTAGTTGATTTTATAGTAATAGATCTTAAGCAAGTTCTTTATTCTCTTACGTGTCTAAATATACGAATTTTTTTTATGTCATGCAGCACATGGTAAACCAACTTTATGCAGGAATATAGTGTGATTACTGTCTGTTATTAAAAACTTACCTTTTCATTTAGTCCCATGTGAAGGATTCATAACTACGAAACTATCCTTCGCTCTGCAATCTGGAAGCTCATTGAGAACAGAATTCTGGTTCAACGAACATTGCAGGTTTTCAAATTCACACCCATTAAGAAATGGATCATGTACAGATGCACGACCTTCTCCAGTCTCTCCATCAACTGCAGGATGAAGGCAATAAGATTGATCCCCACACTGCATATTACAGGGATTCATCACATACCCATTAGTAATATTCAAATTAGGAACATTATGAGTGGTCGCTTGTTGGTTTTGATAAGGAAAAGATCCTATTTCGCCTTCAATTCTCCCTCTAATGCCCACTAACAAACACTTGAGTCTTGCTGCCTCTGCCTCTAACCCCGCTTGATTCTGGATTCTCTTCATCAGCTGATGATTTAAAGCTCTCAATCGAATCACTTCATCCTCCAATGAAGCAGCTTGTGCTTTCTTCTTTTCACGGTATTTACGCACAGCTTCCCGGTTTCCCAAAGGTCGTTTCTTGTCTTTTTTCTCTGTTGACGCAGCAGTATCATCTGTGGGTGTCTTATCATCGTCATTTCTGTCCATAGATTGCACAAGTTTGGTATGCACATGGTAACATCTGTGGGTGTGTGAGGAATCAGGGCCTGGTAGATTGCAAGTATGTGCATGAGTACAAGCTAGTGTGTCCTTGAATAATTCATCAAACAAGCTGTTCATAGAACCACTGCTTGGAATATCACTAATATTTGTACCGGAAACATCTAGTTGATCGGGAAAATCAACTTCTCCAACATCCATTGCCAATCACTAAAAGTTGACCAGAAATGCACTATAATTTACCCTATAACTTCTTTTCTTCCTTTATCAGAATTCAAAACCCTAGAAATAGAGAAACATAAACATAAAAGTTGGATCGAAGAGTAAATTGCACAAATCACTAAATCAGCAATTAATAATCAGTGAGCAGAAAGGACTAGACAAGCACCACAATCTAGCGTATAACTTCTTACGGAATCAAAATTTTGAACCATAGCGATATAAATAAATACAGTAAACATCAACAGCAAACCTAGAATTAAACTAAAATACGGAGAATCAAACACAAATTTAACTAAATAAGCACTTAAATTTCTTATCGTATAAGAAAATATAAACCCTAGCAAAGATATAGATAGCGAAAACGTCAACAGAAAGATTAGAATAAAAGTAAATTGCAGCGAACCAAAATCTAACAATTGAGCGTTGAACTAAACAAGTGAGATGATCAACGAGCATTGACCTGTGAGTGTGACGTAACTATGTAGTGTTGATGATCAAAAACAGATATATCGGAAACAAATGGATGAACATACCTTCAAAGGAATCGTAGAAACTTGGAGAATTTGGAATTGAGCAGCAAGATTTGGAGTAGAAATGGAGAACTTATTGGAGGTGAAGGAGAAACCTAGAAAAAGGCTAGAATAATTAATAATAAGCGAAGGAATGAAAATGATGGAAGAAGGCCTGGTCGCCATTGGTGAACCGAAGACTGTAGAGAAACTACAGAAGAGAGTGTGCGTCGTTAATTGTTGCGAAAATAGTAAATCGGTCCCGCTTTTAGTGTTTATTGTTTTTTGAAAATATACTTTTATAAAATTATATAGTTGTATTCGATAAAATTCATGTAAAAAGCATGGTACTAAATTTTAATATTTAATTAAATGTGATTTAGTATATAATTACATGAATTTGTAAAAGAATCACATATGAATTACGAGAATGTCGCTCCATCCAAAGTTTTAAAATACAATATGAACTATTGATGTCATTGATCTAAAGGCTAAAATTAATCTTTTAGAACTATGAATTAAGTATTGACTATATTGAACATTCTTCTAAAATTATATCAATTTAATTTTTTGAATCATAAAATATAGTATATTTAATATGGGGTTGGCTAAATAAACATCTCTAGTTTGTTCACTTTTCAAATAATAACTATTGTTTTAGATATGGTAATTAATACAACTATATTTTCTAAAATCTTTTTCTATAATTAAATTACAATGTAACAAAAGAATTTATAATAATTAAATAAACTTTTTGCAACAAATTTTTTCAAGCATAAATGATTAACATAAATGCAAAAATATGATCAATAATATCAACAAATTAAAATTATAAAAAACATTATTCAAGCATATGACGCTATATCTATAACAGATGTTCTCGTTTACTAGATTTCATTTGTCAATAAAATTCTAGACATGACATATACATGGATTGTCATCCAGCTACATATGGGGCTCTGTGACGGATCTAATAAGCAGAAATCGTAGGCATTGGGTAATCTTTTTCTAATTGTACCATCACATAATGAATATCATATACATGTGAAATCGTAATAGTTTTGATGGTATTGAAGCTGTTTCGGACCTTTCCAAAGAGGAAAGAAAGTTATCTCACCGTGGGTGGTTAAATAACGGAGGATCACTCCAAATCTGTTGGCAATCAGGAATCCTATTATAAGCATAACCATCCAGTGTTGTGTTGGTGCGGGCGATTGTGAGAAACTTAATGTCACACCTACTTTTCCAGGTGATGAGAGATATCAATTTCTTAATATACATATATAACTTAAGCCTTACACTTAAGTATATTTATAGTGGAACACTTACAATAATTCTAAAATCTTATCTAGTTACAAATTTCATTTATCGTACATAAGTAACTAGACTTGTTTCCTTCGACTTCCAGATGTTTAAACATTCTCTTTTCCTTCGAGGTACATGTCCTGAGATACATGTTACATATACAATCAGCTAAAGGTCTTGTGAGCTCATGAGTTTTGGAGCATACATTTAAAACACATGAAAACATGTAGATCAATACTTTAAATGCATGATCAAGTAAAAATATTTCATGATATGTCATGCAAGTAATATTTATAACAATAAAGTATGTATAACTTCTTTCATGGGTAAAACATTATATCACATATTGAGATCTCAAACTGGAGTGAAGACATCATGTCAATCATTTTAATTTCTCTTAGGTAAACCATGTGTAAAGATAGCTAACCACCTACACCGGATATCATCGTCATTATTCAGCAATCCGACCTTTTAAGTATATCAATCACGTGGTAATTAGCCCTTAATATGATAACTTTAACTTTTCAATCGGTGTTCTTGTCATTTCAATCAAAAGTCGGAGTCTCAACATTTCCACATATGTAATCACAAAACATTTTCATGACATTTAATAACATTTCATATATCAAAATCCATGCATACTTGAACATATCTTTATAAACATTTAGCATGGAAGGAACATTCGAAAATAATACACATGTATCTCAGTTTAGAAAATATCATAAAAACTCACATGTAAAACCAACTAATACGGTTGAAACTTCCCGATCTGAATTCCCTACATAATTAATAATCCCTATTATCTGTAACATCCTCAAACGGGCCTATTCGTGCGCGCCATTGGTACGTAAATTTAATTAAAAGAATTAAATGAAAATATGTTTATAAGTATTAAATTGAAAATATGCTATTGGTTAGTAAATGAGGTTTTAAAAATAATAAGAAAAATAGATAAAAAAAATAATAAAAACTTGAATGGTTTCAAACGAGGATTCCGAAAATATCTTCGTTAGTTGAAACGGTTAATCGGGTGTCGTGTTGTATGTTGAAAAGGGGAACAAAATACCCCTTGTGGATAAATAAGAACCTAGAGTCGGTTCTTAAGGCTACCACTTCAGCCAACACACACGCACAAACACGTAAACACACACACACACTTACCTCTTCTTGTTGTTCTTGGAAGATTGAAGGAGAAACTCAATCAAAGATCAATCAAAGGCTGGAATCAAGTTCAAATCAAGTCCTAAATCTGCTCTAAATCCTCTCTTCATCATCATCTTGCCTCTAGTAAGGTTTCTCCATTCTTGTTCTTCAATTTTAGTATTTAGGTCAAAATGGGTCAAAACGAATTCAGATATTAAAGCTTGAGTTTTTATGTCACAATATGTTCTAACATCATATATAAGTAGTTTAGGATTGATTTTATGAATTATAGAAGTAATCTTGAATGAATTCCTTGAATTTGACCAAATGGGTCATTAATGGTAATTTGTGGATTGAAGCTTGATTTTGATGTTAAAGTTTGTTATTTTGCTATTTTTGAACTCCTATCAATGTTCTAAACCTTGTGCATATGCTGGAAGTAATTAAGAACAAGTTACAATTGAGTTTGAAATGGAGTTGAGCTGTGCAGAAACTGCAGAATCGCACAGGGGAAACCTCGCGGCACGAGCCTTGCTGCAGGCAATGGTTTGCTGTTTTTCAATGATTTTTGGTACATGGGTTGTTGTTGAAACATTTTTAACAGATTAAATGATAGTTGGGGGTTCAAACCAGTATGTTAGTATATGAATATGAAGTATTGTTGTCTAAATGAAATGAATGTATGCAATAGGTGAATAAGCATACAAGGAGAGCCAAATCCATTTTTATGTTGCTTTAGACACTCAGGTGAGTACCGGCTTCCATGAGTCCAATAAAGGGATGTTTGAATGCTAATTGAGTTAAAAGACTATTGTATACTAGTTATTGCATATTAGATGTAACATCCTCAAAACGGGCCTAAACGTGTGCGATCGTGATACGTCGAGTATTTAATTGAATTAAATAAAAAATATATATATTTTTTAGAAAATGAAGATCAAAGGAAGTTATCAAACAACAAATTTCCAACAGCAAATTGAAGGCTTAAAACAGCCCTAGATCATCACCTTCTTCATTGTAAGCTCCATCTTCATCTTCTCCATCTCTTGTTCTTCATATTCTTGAATTTGGGTTTTTGAAAGAAAACTCACAAACCTTTGTTCCAGCAGAGAATTAAGCTTCTAATTGGTCTTACAAGTAGTTCCTAATCATCCTTTGATCATTGTAAGTTCTAATTCATCCATGTTCTTGATTTTGCTCTTTCAAGACTTGAAATTCTAGGTTTCAAGTGGGTTCTTTGATTTAGCAATCAAGAACTGAAATTTATGATTGATATAGGTTGTAATATCATTTATAAGTGTATAGGAATCAATTCCATGAATTAAAGTGGTGTTCTTGATGAGTTTTGAATTTTGGCTCAAATGGGTCAAAAATGGTCAAATACGGGTCAAACTGATTTTGACCTTCAAGAACTGAAATTTAGTGTTCTAATTGATCCTATAACTTGTTAGGATTGATTAGAACTCAATTGGTGCATTAGAAGTGGTGTTTTTGCACAAATCCAATATTTAGCCTAAATGGGTCAAAATGGCCAAAATGGCCTAAATCTATTTTTACAAATCAAGAACTGATTTTTAAGGTTCTAATAGGTTCATATGACTTGTATGAATTGATTAGAACATTGGTTTTGAATTGAAATGGTTGTTTTGCTTAAATTGGCTAAAATAGTGAAAAATAGGCCTTAAATAGGCAAGAAATTGGAAAATGATACCAAACAATGAGTTTAAAGGTTTTGGTCAGTTGCAACACCTTCAATACATCATATTAGGTGTATATGGTGTGTTGCAAGTGTTGGAATTGGTCTACATCAAGTTTTGGCCATTATGCGCACGTCTTTGTCCATTTAAATGGGATTTTCGTATGAATTAATTGGATAGGAGTTTTTGATGTTAGAAAGCTTCCACAAGTGTCAAGTGGTCCTATGAAACACTAGAATTTTACCAAAATTGATTTTGGAATTGAAATGAGCCAAAATGGGGTTGCTGTGCACAAAACAAACAATTGCTGCAGCTCTGCAGACTGGTCGCGGCGCGACACAAGGCAGTGTCGCGGCGCGACACCCCTGCACACAGCTTTCTTTGCTATTTTGTGCTACGTGTTCGCGTGTTGTTGCTTGGGCTGCTATAGTTAGTTAATAAATGGTTTAAAAACACCATTAGGGTATTGTTTCAAGTATCCTAGATGTTCCTCGCGTGTTCAAATGATTGATGCGTAAGTCTTGGTATTATAGGTTGAATTGACAATCCGTGAGCGCCAAAGCAAGGTCTTTGCTTATTCTAGCCTAACAGGTGAGTGCCTGATAACATAAAGATTAATATATCTATAACATATATTATCAATGAATTGAATTGAATACCCGGACTTGTAAGCATTTGATTAAACGTTTGAATATGTTGTTGAAAGGTTGTATACCTTGTAGTATGTATGATAAATGATTATCAGGATATTATACGCACTTGATTAAGTGTAGTTTGTAAAGCATGACGATGCTAGACTTAACATGTTGACACAGTATGATACGCACTTGTTTAAGTGTAGATTGTATAGCATGATGATGCTAGGCTTAACTTATTGATATACATAATAGTATGCACTTGATTAGGTGTACGTTATGATGATAGATATATATACATTATTGCGTGCGCGCAATGAGGTAAAGAATGAATGGCATGATGATGCTAGATATTTGATTGATTGATGATTCGGTTGAATCAGTTTATGTGTTTGTGATTGGGCAAGGTTTTCCCGGACAAAGCTGTCCTACTTGATTGGGCAAGGTTTGCCCCGGACAAAGCTGTCCTTTTCGGGTATAGCTGCGGCTGTACAACAGAGGAATCGGTTGATTCCAAAACGCAACGGTGGACGCTTAACAGCTCCCCCACCGGAGCGGTTGATGTGTCTGGTACCCCAGTTTGGTGCATTGAGCCGGGTTCGCTACCCTGCGAGATATGCTACCTCCTGATTATGCCAGCTCATCGCGAGATGCTAGGATAGAATTATTTGGGCATGATTGATGATATGTGATATGTTTATATTGATTGCATGCTATCGTGTACTCACTAGCTATTATAGCTAACAGATACTACTCTCCACATGTGCAGGTGTTCCTTAGGCTGTGAGCTCGGGTGCCTGCGGGTAGTTGCATGTTTTTTAGGAGGAACACTGGATTTTGTTTAACTCTGTTATAATATGTTTAAGTTTGTTTAAAGATAATGGTCGGCCGGTTATGTGTCCGTAACACCAAATGTCGTATGTGGCAACGTTTTGACTGTTTATACAGTTTGCCACGTGTTTTTAATTTCGTTGCATTTTTAAATTATAAGACAGATTTAAATATTCTATTTACAGTCAAACCCACGCGGTTTGAAAACTTAAATAGTATTTTAAAAAGAAAAATTTGGTTCTCAAAAGCACGGTGTTACATTAGAAATATATGTTTATGCGGTTAAGATTAGAAAACGAATATTGGCTTGATAATTGATATGCTAGACATGTATTTAAGTACATGTGCATATATTGTGATATATGATGAATACAAGTTATATGTAAATACATGCATGCTATTGTCCCTGCAAAGGGTTATTGATGAGCTATGTGAATGTCCAGACATATTTGTTATTGAAGGTTAGCTTCGGCTGGATCCTATGGCCCTTCGGGCATTTGTTCGGGGTCAACGGTACTCGAGTACCGTTCCTTACAACTTTTGAGGTGATTGCCTTAATTGGCTAAGCCTACTGAGCCTATGGCTCCAGAACGAGCAGGTAGAGTCACTTATGTGATGAAACTAGCACGATTGGTAGTGTCTGATTCCCCCGGTGGAAGTTGTTAAGCTGGACTAGCTATCCGGCAAGATATAATACCCGTTGGACATTTCAGCACTACTGCAATATGATAAGATAGCATTGTATGCTCATTCCTGTTGTATGACTTGCTTTATTGTATTCATGCTTGCCTGTATTCACTTGCCTGTATCCGGCAAAATATTCATTGTATTATGCTCATTCCGGACATATTTGTTATTGAAGGTTAGCTTCGGCTGGATCCTATGGCCCTTCGGGCATTTGTTCGGGGTCAACGGTACTCGAGTACCGTTCCTTACAACTTTTGAGGTGATTGCCTTAATTGGCTAAGCCTACTGAGCCTATGGCTCCAGAACGATCAAGTAGAGTCACTTATGTGATGAAACTAGCATAGTTGGTGGTGTCTGATTCCCCCGGTGGAAGTTGTTAAGCTGGACTAGCTATCCGGCAAGATATAATACCCGTTGGACATGTCAGCACTGCTGCAATATGATAGGATAGCATTGTATGCTCATTCCTGATGTATGACTTGCTTTATTGTATTCATGCTTGCCTGTATTCACTTGCTATTTAAAATAGCTAAAGTTGTTCATGTTTTCCCCTTTAACAGACAAGGATTAGACTGACTGGTGAGTTGGGGAACTCTTGTCGCTGCTGTACAGGATTTTTGGGAGGAACACTAATTTTGATACATAGATACTGATGGTCGGTTTAGAACAAGTAACACCGGGGTTTTGTGTTTGGCAACTTTTGATTTATATATTTGTATATATGCAAACACGTGTTTAAAACTGTAATGGTTAAGTGGGTTTGTTTCATTTCTAGTTTCCGCCTCAACGTTTTAATTTACTAGTAGATAAATAAACAGGTAAACATTATATTTACAAACGGACCCATGCAGTTTAAAAACTCAAATTTTCACGGATTTTAGTATAGCAAAGACGGTGTTACAAGCTAGGTATCAGAGCCTAAGTTTGAGGGAATTGGATACTTGAAAGAGTATTCAGTCTCAAACTCGGGTCCGACCATTATGAAGTGTTCCTTATATTGTAAAAGGGATTGAGTATGAGAGTTATATGATTAATGCTTGATAATAGATAATTTATATGTTAATGTGTAAACATAAGTGCTATATTGATTGGTCTTTCTTTCTTATAGCAAATTGATAAAGATGTCGGGTCAGCACGGTAATACCGAGTAGGCTCTTAAGGAGACGGAGGATGAGATGTAACATCCTCAAATCGGGCCTATTCGTGCGCTCCATGTAACACCGCCTTTGCTATATTAAAAATACGTATAAATTCGAGTTGTCAAACTGCATGGGTACGTTTGTAATTTGAACATTTACCTGTTTGTTAACTTAACCGAATTTCAAAAAGCATTGCAGCGGAATTTTAAATAATAAACAAACAACCCAAGTAGTTATTATAGTTTAAAAACATATGTTTGGCATATATACAAATATACAATACAAAAATTGCCAAACATGCCAACCGGTGTTACTTTAACCTAAGCCGACCATTGTATAATAATACCCAAAGCAGTGTTCCTTCAAAAAGGCTTGTATAACAGCCATGAGTGTCCACAACTCACCAAGCCACCTATTCCTTATCTGTAAAAGGTTAAACATCAACAACATTAGTTATATAAATATAGCTAGTGAATACTAACAATCATGCATAACAATTAGGCAAGTCCTTAGCAATATAACAAGTCATATAGCATAATAAGCAATCAATGCTATCCTAACATATAGCGGAGTGTTGACATGTCCAGCGAATGTATTGTATTGCCGGGTTGCAAAACCTGCTCAAACCACTACCACCGGAGGAATCAGACACTACCATCCGTGCGGGTTTCATCACGTAAGTGAATCACCATGCTCGTTAAGGAGCCAAGGCTCAATAGGCTTAGCCATTTAAGGAACTCACCTCAATTGCTGAAAGGAACGGTACTCGAGTACCGTTAGTCTAGAACATTATGCCCGTAGGCCCAGGACCCAGCCGAAGCTGACCTTAATTACATACAAGTCCGGACATACAGATAGTTTCATCAATCACCCTTTGCAGGGACAAGTGCATGCATGCTTTATTCATATAACATATTATTCATCAAGTGTGCACATGTACTTAAATACATGTCTTGCACATCAATTAACAAGGCATATCATGGATTCTTTATCATACTAGCATACATATGGCTTTCATAATACAAGTTGTGGCATGTCATAATCATATAACTGTTCTTGCATTCAAACCTTCCTAAATTGAAGTCATAAGAGTCAGTACTCACCTTGGTGCTCAAAACCACTCAATTATGGATTTGGTCTTCCTTGAATGCTTAACTACCTATTGTACACATATAAGTCCACTTAGAATACCACATATCACATACATATGTTAATTCTAGTGTTAAGTTCTCTACTTGTGTCTAAATTAGTAAAACTGCATAAGCTAACCTAAATACCCCTAAACTGGTCAAAAGTGACACAACCACAGTCCATGTACCCTGTACATTGAAAAACAAACATCTGCTTGCTGCACACTTGGTCGCGCCGCGACGCAGCTTCAGAGCTGCGAGAAGGGCCCTGCACAGCTGCTGTTTTCCATCAAAACCCAAGTTTATCACTTTCTTAATTATTTCCAGGTCATGTACAAGTTTTGGGGCATCATTTGGAGTGTAAAAACATTAACATAACTTACTATAACATCAAATTCAAGATTAATCCATGAATTCTCCATTTAGGACCCATTTGGTCAAATTCTTGAAATACAATCAAGTTGACATCTTTAATACCCAAAATCAGTTCCAATCAACTCCTAAATGATCCTAGAATAGATTGAAATCAAGAAATCTAAACTTAATTGGCTAAACTCGTTTTACCCATTTTTGACCTAAATTACAAAAATGAAGAACAAGATAAGAAGAAGGGCTTACAAGCTGGAAAATGATGATGATGAGGATGTGTTGAAACTTAAGGACAGATTGGGAGCTTGATTATAGCTTAATCTCCAGCCTTGATTGATCTTTGAGTGGGATTTCTTCAAGAACACAAAGGAGAAACGAGATGAGAGGTGTGTGTGTGTATGTCGTGGTGTGTGTGTGTTGTGTGTGTGTTGGTAACTTAAAACCGACCTTGGGTTTTTGAGTTATCCACAAGGGGTATTTTGTTCCCCTTTTCAACATACAACACGACACCCGAATAACCGTTTCAACTAACGAAGATATTTTTGGAAATCTCGTTTGAAACCAGTTATTATTTCATAATTCTTTTCTATTTTTATTACTATTTTTAAATTCATATTTAACTGGCCAATAACTAATTTCTATAAATTCTTACAAAATATATATTCATTTAATTCGTTTAAATAAATCGACATACCAAATGGAGCGCACGAATAGGCCCGATTTGAGGATGTTACACTCCATTTGGTATGTGAAAATTTAATTAAATGAATTAAATGAATTAAATAGGAATATATATATAAAAGTATTAATAGAAATGAGCTATTGGTTAGATAAATGTGGAATTAAAAATAGAAATGAAATTAGAAAAGAATGATAAAATAATAACTGGTTTCAAACGAGGTTTCCAAAAATATCCTCGTTAGTTGAAACGGTTATTCGGGTGTCGTGTTATATGTTGAAAAGGGAACAAAATACATTTTTAGAAGATAAATGAGAACATGGGTCGGTTCTCACTTATATCACCAACACAACTCAACACACACACATACGAGAATACACACACCTCTTACTCTCTTTTCTTTGTGCTCTTCAAGCAAATCAAGCCAAGATCAAGATTAACCCAGGAATTAATCAAGCTTAGGACTGAAATCTGTTCCACAACATCATCATCATCATCTTCCTTCACTTGTGAGCCTTTCTTCTTCCTTGTTCTTCATTTTGCAATTTAGGTCAAAAATGGGTAAAACGGGATTAGTCAATAAAGCTTAGATTTTTGGATTGCAATCAGTTCTAGTATCATCTATAAGTAGTTTAGAACTCATGTTATGAATTATAGAAGCTAACTTGATTGAATTTCAAGAATTTGACCAAATGGGTCTTTAATGGTGATTTGATGATTCAAACATGAATCTTATGTTAATACATGTTAGGTTAATGTTTATAGACTCCAAATGATGTCCCAAACTTAGTACATAACCTTGAAATAATTTACAAAGGCTTAAACTTGGGATTGGATGCAAACACAGGAGAACAGAGCTGCTGTTCGGCTTGCTGGGCCGACTTCACGGCGTGAACACAAGCCTGTTCACGGCGTGAAGTCCTGTACAGGCTACTGTTTCGTTGTTGTTTGATGCCTTGGGTACATGGGTTATATTTGGATCGTTTTTGACACTTTAAGGGGGATAATTGGGGGTTAAAGCTAGTGTAAGAATACATGTGAATGTTGTATGAATAACTAAATGAAATGAATGTATACAATAGGTAAATAAGCAATCGAGGAGAGCCAAATACCTAATTGTGTTGCTTTAAACACACAAGGCGAGTACTGACTCTTATGACTTCAATTAAGGAAGGTTTGAATGCAAGAAAAGTTATATGATTACGATATGCTACAACTTGTATGAAAGCCATATGTATGCTAGTATGGTATATGTTTATAATGATAATGAACGAATACATGATATATGATATGTATGTTTGTTGATGGATCCGGATTGGATCCGTCTCGTTAAAGTTGTTAGTTATTGCAGAGTGCATGCCAGCGGATCCAAATTGGAGCCGCCTAGTTGAACTTGTTATTATGAATGCTACATTATGTAACTATGAAAGCTATATGTATGCAAGTAAGATTAAGAATTAAGATGCCTTGATAATTGATGTGCAAGACATGTATTTAAGTCCATGTGCACATATTGATGATCATATGTTATCTGTATAAGCATGCATGCACTTGTCCATGAAAAGGGTGATTGATGAAATTATCTGTATGTCCGGACTAATATGTAATTAAGGTCAGCTTCGGCTGGGTCCTGGGCCTACAAGCATAATGTTCTGGACTAACGGTACTCGAGTACCGTTCCTTTCAGCAATTGAGGTGAGTGCCTTAAATGGCTAAGCCTAAGGAGCCTTGGCTCCTTAACAAGCACGGTGATTCACTTAGGTGATGAAACCAGCACGGATGGTAGTGTCTGATTCCCCCGGTGGTAGTGGTTTGAGCTGGACTTGCAACCCGGCAATATAATACACTCGCTGGACATGTCAGCACTTCGCTATGTGATAGGATAGCATTGTTTGCTTATTCCTGCTATATGACTTGCTTTGTTGCTAATGACTTGCCTTATTGTCATGCATGATTGTTAGTATTTACTAGCTATTTTTAAATAGCTAATATTGTTGATGCTACCCTTTTACAGATAAGGAATAGGCAGGCTTGGTGAGTTAGGGACACTCGTGGCTAATGTATATGCCTTTTTGAAGAAACACTGCTTTTGGTATTATAATGCAATGGTCGGTTTAGATTAATGTAACACCGGTTGGCATGTTTGGCAATTTTTGTATTGCATAGTTGTATATACGCCAAACATGTGTTTTTAAACTGTAATAGCTACTTGGGTTTGTTTGTTTATTATTTAAAACTCCGCTGCAATGTTTTTGAAATTCGGTTAAGTTAACAAACAGGTAAATATTGAATTTACAAATGGACCCATGCAGTTTGAAAACTCAAATTTATACTGATTTTTAATATAGCAAGACGGTGTTACAAGTTAGGTATCAGAGCCTAAGTTTGAGGGAATTGGGTACTTGAAAGAGTATTCAATCTCAAACTCGGGCCCGACCATTATGAAGTGTTCCTTATTGGGTGAAGGGGATTGAGTATGAGACTATTAAGTATGTAAAACTTATGATAAGTTCCTTAATGGTACAAATTGGTAGGGTTATGCAAGATAACTCAGAATGATAACGGTAAAAGTTTAAAATACGACTACCAATATATTTATTGGGTACATAATAAAACGATGTTTAGATCAATCTGATGTAATCAGATTGAAAATGATAGATTAAGAGTGATGTCAAATGAATAGCTGAAATAATAGTAGTCTTGTGGACTACTAGTAGTATGATAAACCGGGGAACTGTCTTCGGTTCCTATGAAATGTAACAAATAGTAAATGATTAAGTCTAGTCACGGATTCTATATGAATCCTGAAGTATGAGAAAGAGTTTTGATGAATAGCTATGCTAAGATAAATGTCGATTAGAGTTAAATATTAGTTAAATACAGTCGTTCTAATTTTAAATAGTTAGAATGATTGATGATGAAATGTTAAACAAACATGAGTTGATAAGAGTTGAATTTGGAATACAAAGATATTAAAGAAGTATACTTTTGATATGATGTGGTACCTCAACGATACATGATGTCTTATGATAGATGAAACTCTAAATGACATGTGAAACGCTATAAGCGTATTGGTGAAATCTAAGTGATTAATAAAAGAAGAATTATGGGTTCACGATTAGTTAACCCAAAATGCAGAATGAGATTGAACGAAAGTAAGATTAACTCGAGTGAGTTAGCAGTTTTCCTTGATATTAGAAAGAAAGTCATAAATTGTTCGGATTAAAAAAAATGTGTAAGTGTAATTAACACTTCACAGTTGAACCATTCGTGAGATCGAATGTGAGAACGAATTATAGTCATAAAATCGTTGTTAGGATTTAATGAAATGAATAGAAAAGTAACCCTGAATAATCGGCGGTTACAAGTAAACGAGTGAAGTTAGTGATTGTGATAAAAAAAGGGGATACATAGTCCCATTTGGTAGTAAATGAATCAAAAAAAATTATGAGGTGTATAAAGTAATACATAGGTGTAAAATTGCAATGGTGCATGGGAATTCATGTATGGTATGAATTTTCAGAAATGATAAGTTCACCTATGGGTGTAACTGTAATCATAAGAGTAGAGACCCTTATGAGGAAAGTTAAGAAAGATTGAGTGTGTTTAAAAATAAGTGGTAAAGTCACAAGTGGTGATTTACTAAAGTGAAGTATATGTATACGAATGAAATTTAATTAATGTTATGAATGGGTAGTGTTTTAATAGACACCATTCTTAACATAAGATAAAATATGAGAAATTGTTTAGAAAGACATAATGTGAAAGTAAGTAATGCGAGAACCAACGATGTTTAAGGTTGTATTAAGCAAAGTATATATATATGTGTAATAAAAGAATACTTGGAGGCATTCCAAGTGTAATGTGACTTTTAAGTGGGTTAAGAATTAGCCTACAATTGTAAGGGGTTATGATAATAGTAAGACGTTTGAGCGACTCAAAAGAATTAAGGTTGACATGGTGAAAGACGCGTGAATAACATTAAATATATGTGAAAGATGACTGTTAGGTAAAGTGTGTAATAGACAACAGGTTTGTGAACACTGCCTCAGATGGAAGATGTAAAGTTGTCATAAGTATAATGTAAGTGTTATCGATCCTAATATGATAATGAAGTGTTTAAGTACTTAATCCATTGTAAGGTTGTGTAATATACAGATGTTGTAAGTATTGAGTGTGATAAAAGATGATTAAATTGACTATGTAAGTTTACAGATTTATTGATAAAAAAGGAATGATTAGAAAGTAATTGTTGGAATATGCCCACTTACGCAGACGAGTTGGTATCACTGCCGATGAGGCATAGGCCTATTGGGTCACACACCAAGTATTGATTCCGGCAACACCTTTGAAATTAAGAGAGAGAAAAATACCAAAATGGGTTTTGGTTAGGGCGGGCACGGCCGTGCCTTGTGAAGGTACGGACGTGCCCTGTGCCAGGTACGGGCCCAAGGCCGGCGTACCCGTTAGGGCCAACACGGGCATGCCTCGTAAAGGTACGGCCGTGCCCAGTGCGAAAGCACGAGCCCAAGTCGGGCGTGACTTGGGTGTGCCCGTGGGCTAGCACGGCCGTGCCTCGTGAGGCACGGCCATGCCTCACTATGTAACATCCTCTTTAACTAGCTTTTTAAGACTAGTTTAATGTGGCTTTATGGCATTTAATTCCTAGTAATATGAGTTACGATTTGGTGGTCATTTTCTCTATATATGACTAGCTTCTATGTACCATTAGGTTGGTTGGAACCATATATTGAAATGACTACTAGAAAGGATTAAATCAAAAAGACATATGAACTTGCAACATTAAGTTGGTTCATATCTCTCTCTCTCTCAAGACACACTTGGAAATCTTCAAGTGATGGTAGTTCTATAGTGGTGATGTTCTTGTCGGCATACAAGTTCTCTAGCAAGTGGGAATCAAACCAAGCTTGGTGTGGATACCGATAGAGGAATACACGCTTGTATTCTTAAGTCCATTCCGTTTCAACCATCAACAACTAGGAAGTTGAAGAACTTGTATGGTATAATTTCTTCTACTTGTTCCTTTCTTTTGTTGCATTGCTATTATTTAGAGTTTTCTCCATTGGGTGTGGTATTGGTGGCATAAAATGAAATTGTTTTATACTCGTTTTTGTTTCCTCTGCGTTTTGTAGATGCCACCAAAACCCAACAGTGGTATCAGAGCCATCTCTAACATGGCTTTGCACTGGAACCGGAATTTTGAGTTTTCTGTCAAACTCTGATTTTCCGGTGACCGGGCACGGCCATACCTCTTGGGGTACGGAGCGTGCCGGTGGCCGGGGCACGGCCGTACCAGTGGGGGGTACGGGCCGTGCCGGCAGAATATTCGTATGCTTAAAACTGTTTAAACTTTACATTGACAAAAGGGAAGGCACGCCCGTACCCTTTGGGGTACGCCCGTGCCTTTTGGTTTTTGGTCAGAATTTTGTTCTTGAAACAGTGTTTTAAAATTATATTTAAATTCCGGATTTGTTGGTTAGGCTAGTCTTGGATCTAGTTTTTCCCCACTATATTTTGATTCCTTGAATTTATATATTTTGTATGGCTTGGCATGAAGTGCATAA
Organism: Dittrichia graveolens; assembly: GCA_038502395.1. Taxonomy (NCBI): domain Eukaryota; kingdom Viridiplantae; phylum Streptophyta; class Magnoliopsida; order Asterales; family Asteraceae; genus Dittrichia; species Dittrichia graveolens. The sequence continues at coordinate 32,963,786 of JARJIL010000009.1, forward strand.
AAATATATATATTTAAAGGTGTATATATGAATATGTAATTTTAAAGGTGTATTAAAATTACTAATGCATATGTACAAGGATTGCCTTTTGTGCCTTGGGTGTTTTGTTGGCAATCTTAATCAAAATATGTTTGACATGGTTTTGTGGCACACCATGGTTTTGCTTTGGTTGTGTTTGGTTGTGGTTCGGTAACTAGATGCCCTTTAGACCTACGTGTTGTGGTGTTTGGTTTATTTGGTTTTGGTGGCCTGCGTGCCGTATTGTTGTAATTTTTATCATTATTATTTGGTACGGCTTGCATGCCGTTTATTTATTCCTTTGTACTTGTATTAGTAGCATAGGATTGTGGCTTGCATGCCATTTTTTCTTCTATGTATTTGTAGAATAGTATAGAAGTTGATTTAGTGTGTAATAAACCAACGGGAATCACGGCGTTGATGTCTCGGCACCATGGAGTCCGGATTGCCTTTTGGAGATGCCGGCTTGAGTGGGAGCACACCCGGCTAGGTGCTTTGGATATTGGATTCCTTAGTTGACCTTGTTTTTCTCGTATGGCTCACGGGGAAAACGCATAGGATTTGGGCATGTTACCGAACTATTATGTATGCGTGGTTGTTTTATATATTTATTATTTTGCATGGATGTGTAGGATATCGTATGCTAGATAATTTTTCCAAAATATATAAAACACAAAGATTTATAAAATTGGTTTATATTTCTTTCCGCGCGTATAGAATTAACAAGATAATATAAATTTGTATTATATTATAAGTGGATAAGAATTGTATTTATCACTTGATTTGTTAGTTCGCAAAATGGGTTAAAATTGTTTTAACCGGAAAAACGAAATCCTATTTTAAAATGTAAATCACGCGCCTTCCGTAAGACGACACCACCCGAATCTAGTGAAACTTGGATGATTGTCGAGCTTTAGCACGAGTCATGCCGAGTGGAACTGTGTGGAAGGTGTGTGTGGTAACTCGCAATATTGGTTGTCGAGCTTAGCACGAGCCAATTATTGGCGAGAGTTCCACCGTGTGTCTTGACAGGCGGTTTTCAATTCTTTTTGTGACACTTAGGCGGCGTCGAGCTCTAGCCGAGTCATTTAAGGGGATCAAGTTAGAATTGGTGCGAGAAGGGATCAAACATGCCAAAAGACATTTTGATTGTCAATGGATCCCGCAAGGATCTAGAAGTTGCAAAGTGTTTGCAATCGGTAAAATGGTTACCGGCCTAAATAGCTTTGCTTTGTGATCCGCGGTAAACCCGTCATAAGGTAAAATGAAATATGGTTTCTAGCCTTGTTTAAATAATTGGTTTTGAAAACTATTTGAGTAATTATTTATAAAAGGATTATATCTAAAATTCAATAAAACGTGTACTCTAAAATTATAGATGACAAATATTAACAACGCAACACCGAATTTATCTCTCCGTTCGTTCCTAGAAAAGGAGAAACTCGTAGGTGTGAACTTTGTGGATTGGTATAGACAATTGCGAAGTGTCCTTCGCCATGAATCTAAGTTGCACATCCTCGAGGAACCTCTTCTGAAACCACCTGCTGCCAACACGAGTTGGGCCACTAGATTCGCCTTTGAAAAGCATATCGAGGACGCAAAAGATGTTTCTTCTTTCATGTTATCGACTATAAGCTGCGAAAGCAACTCGGGCATATGAGTGCGTATGACATGATTAATCGGTTGAAGGACTTGTTCCAACATCAGATTAGAGAGGAACACTTTATGTGTGTCAAGGCCCTTGTTGGTTGCCGGATGCAGGAAGGTGGGAAGGTTAGTGTTCATGTGCTTCGTATGAAGGCATACATTGACCAAATGGAAATACTAGGATTTCCCATTAGGAGGGAGCTTGCGGTGAATATGATTCTCCAATCCCTGCCTACGTCTTATGATGAGTTTATCAAAAACTATCAAAAGGACAAAATGGTAGAATCCTTAGATGAGTTGCATGGCATGCTTAAGACTTTCGAGTCTAACATGGCCAAACGCAAGTTCGTTCCCACCCGGTTATTTGAGGAACGTAAAACCGAGAAAAAGAATACGACTCCTAAGGGAGAAGTTTGCTATTTCTGCGGTAAATATGGAGATTGGCGCCGCCACGCTTGTCTTGAGTGTTCGAAGGAGTCAAAGCTTCCTATGAGGCAAGGGAATAACTTCTGATCATCAGGTACATTCATGATTAGCTCCATGGCTTTTCTACTTCTTAGCTAGATTTGTTGAAAATGCTGGCTATAACACTCACATTTGTTGCAAAATTGTTTTGTTACAAAGTGTAGGTGTTAAACGGAAGAAGTAGCTGATAAAGCATGGAGAGCTAGAGCTCAAGATCGGGAAACTTGGACGTTGTCTCAATTGAGAGGATTGGGAGTTTTGATCTCGCCATTCTATCTGGCTATCTTATTACTTTACTAGATTAATATATTATTTGCCCTGCGTGGCGAGAGAAATATTAATTCTATTATGCATTGGTTGACGATGGATATTACTTTGTATTTGATATATATATGTTAGTGGTTTATTTCAAAGTTTATCCATGTCATGGCATTTATAAGCTTTTTCTTAAAAGTAATAAAGTAATCATGAATAACGTGTTTAAATCCAAAAATGGTTTGGATTAGTTATCCAAGTGACAAGATTATTTAGCTATGTAAACAGGACTTGCTTCACCAAGTTCCGTGTGGTTTGGAATCTTGGATGCATTTGATAATTGATCAAATGTTGAGTGCGAGAATTGTTTATTAGGCTAAATGACTTGTACATCTTTCATCGGCGTATGTAAGAGGATTGAGAGCTTGTTGTAATTAGTTCACACTTGTGTGTTTAATTCGTTCAAGCAAATCCATGGGGATAACTACATGCACTTCGTTACCTTTTACCCGTAGTGGTAGTAGGGATAGGTATATTTGAAACCTTTGAGGTGTTCATTGATTACCTTAACGAGGTTTGTGGACAAAAGGTTAAGTTACTTAAATCTTGTAAAGATGTTGAGTATCTTAATATATGAATTTTGTGATTGCCGTAAGAATTGTGAGATTTATCTCATAAATTATTTCTCCTTGGACACATTGGCATATGGGGCGCGTAGAGGAGGAACCGAATATTCAGGTCTTGATGGATCGCAAATTCATACCCAATGTGTTGGGATGCTTACGTATGGCGGGCAATGTTCTATATATAAAATCAACAAATATGGTTTAGTACGCATCTTAGGAGAAAAGACTAGAAAGAGTGTCTTTGCTTGTCTATCTCAAAACCTAGATTATCCAGCCTACGTGTGGATGTGAGGTGGTAGAATCCGGGACTAAAGATGCTACTCCATTAGGCATGAGATATTTGTTTCACGAACCTTTGAGGACAAGTTTTGTCGCTCAATAGCAAGTGGAAGTCTAATATCTATGGGAGCCCGTGGGAGTAAAACCTGATGTTGGCACTAGCATACAATCAGTAATGATTGGAACTCAGCATGGCGATGCTGGAGTACCTGGCATAATTCGTTACTCTTCCTATTACTGATAGGAGTTGTCGTAAGGCCGGATGGATATATGTTTATATCTAGAGGAAGATAACTCGATGATGGATTAATTGAATTCATCAACTATCGAAAGTCGTAGTGGGCCTAGTGTCTACTAGAAGGAGAGAGGTAATGAGAATGGGATGCAATCCATGAGGATATCCAAGTATTGGACTTGGTTGATCCGATGCCTTGGTGCAAACCTACGGGTATGCATGGATTAAGATGTAGACAACTTCAAATGCCGACCAGTGGTAAAAATTCTAATATGATTGACCATGAGGACGGTATCATAAAAGAGTTTTTCCTTGGTGGTTATGTTGAAGTCTGCTTGGATGACTTATGGTGTATCACTGCCTTTTCTTGAATGTGAAGGTATGATAGTGAAATGGAAAAGACTCTATTCCTTTATAGGAATTTTGAGGAAGTGTTTTAGTACTCTCCGAGAGTCTTGTACATTATTAGTATCCTCGTATGGTCTACAAGCCCAAAAAGTCTATTCATGGACTTGAACTTCAAATGCCGACTAATGATAAATTTTCCGTTATGATTGACCATAAGGATGGTATCATAAGGAAATTGTCCTAGTGGTTAAGTTGAAGGTTGCTCGGATACATGTGTTTATCACTACAATGTAAATATCGTATTCCTTCATGGGAATTTTGAGGAAGAGTGTTTCAACACTTTCCGAAGGTCTTGTATGTTGAAAGTATCCTCGTAGACTCAATAAACATCGCAAGGTTGTAATCTTCACTCTAATGAGAAAATCATAGATTTGAGTTTTCGAAAAGGGAAGATTAAACTTGGATGTATGCCAGAGCTAGTGGGAGCGCTTACGTTCCAAATATTGTGTATCCATGATATACTTCTTATTACGGATAATATCCTAATTTGGCGGTTTATAAAACCGGGGTTGAGGAATTATTGCTTTATAAGAAGAATTGGGAGGGTACGAACGTGGATTTTTCGGAGTGAAAAACTAAGAGAGTGACATTGAAACATGATGGACTAGTGTGTTAATTTAATTAGCAACTTGGTTTATCACATGGTTTCTTTTCTCTCAATTTTGACATACTTGGAAGAACTCTTGGTACATTGTTCTTCAAGTTGATGTTCAGTGGTAACAAGGAAATTTGAATAATATATTACTCTTGGTGAATTGTTAATGTTGTGTTGTTAAGTGGAACATTATCGACTATAATGGTTTATTTAAGCATAATTGACTCTAAGTGGGTTCTTTTGAGAAAATAAGAGTATGATGGCTCATATATATGAACCATAGTCTTGTGCATTATGACTTTATTGGGTTCTTTGAAACAATAATAGTACAATGGCTCATAGACGAGAAAAATTGTTCAAAGCATCGTTAAGTCCATTGGGTTCTTTGAAACAATGAGAGCACGAAGGCTTGAACAAAGGACCATGATCTTGCCGACGCACACTTTATAAGTGTTTGGTCGAGAGAAGATATGGTGATTGTTAGAGTACACATGAATGTCACTTTGTGAATCCGCTTACTAAGCTTTGGTTGTGAGCTAGTGATGAATTTTCACACACTCGGTTTACAAGTAGCTTTGGCTTGAGTTTGTTTTAGTTGAATTTGATATATTTTGAGTTAGGAACATTAAAGCAATAATGTGCTTTGATTGTATCGATTATCAAATGGAGATTTGATAATGCGCGCGGAGCGGGTACTTTCGTTAGCCTTTATTGTGTTCCATCTTAGCATGTTTAACTACTTCCTTGAATAAATTTATTTATTCTAAATGCTCTACGATTGGTCGTTCTTCATTGAAAGGAAGAAGTGAATTAAGATAGAGGCAAGTGGTTGGTTAAGTATTCATAGTGGATTGAATACATGTTTTCGCAACACTAGCCTGTACTTGATAGTGATCAAGCAATTGGAGGATCCGCACCTGAGTTTACTTCATGGACATGATCACGAGTAAATCAGGATGATAATACTGTTTGTCCTTTTACTGGAGATACATGGGCTTCTTAAATAATGATATGGTCTTGTTTAGATTGCTTTCTAACGCAGTTCGTAACTGGCTGTTATAAGGAAAGTTTTCAGGCAAGAACTTATTATTATGACAGAACGATGTAGTCAAAGGTATTCGTTCCTCTTTAGAGAGATATCCCTAGGCCCCTCGTTGACTGAACTGATGACATCAAAATGCATGGCCGTGCTCAAGTTGAATTGATAGTGGATCAATTTTGCAAATTGTATTGTTCGTCATAGTTAGTCTAGATCGAGAAACATAATCATGGATGTTTTGGGGTTGATGATGTTCCATGACCTACATTCACAATGGATATCGTGAACGAAGGGATGAATAATCACTTATCTGTAGGACCATTCTTTACAGGTTGGTACTTGTCATGGGCGACATACCCTATGCTGACTTGGGGGCATAGATGCCTTGCTAGAGGCCGCTCTATGTCGGTGTTACCTTTCGTGAGTGTGTCATGTTCAAGTGGGAGTTTGTTGGAATATGCCCACTGACACACACGAGTTGGTATCACTGCCGATGAGGCATAGGCCTATTGGGTCACACACCAAGTATTGATTCCGGCAAGACCTTTGAAATTAAGAGAGAGAAAAATACCAAAATGGGTTTTGGTTAGGGCGGGCACGGCCGTGCCTTGTGAAGGTACGGGCGTGCCCTGTGCCAGGTACGGGCCCAAGGCCGGCGTGCCTAGGGCATACCCGTTGGGGCCGACACGGGCGTGCCTCGTAAAGGTACGGCCGTGCCCAGTGTGAAAGCACGAGCCCAAGTCGGGCGTGACTTGGGTGTGCCCGTGGGCTGGCATGGGCGTGCCTCACTATGTAACATCCTCTTTAACTAGCCTTTTAATACTAGTTTAATGTGGCTTTATGGCATTTAATTCCTAGTAATATGAGTTACGATTTGGTGGTCATTTTCTCTATATATGACTAGCTTCTATGTACCATTAGGTTGGTTGGAACCATATATTGAAATGACTACTAGAAAGGATTAAATCAAAAAGACATATGAACTTGCAACATTAAGTTGGTTCATATCTCTCTCTCTCTCTCTCCCAAGACACACTTGGAAATCTTCAAGTGATGGTAGTTCTATAGTGGTGATGTTCTTGTCGGCATACAAGTTCTCTAGCAAGTGGGAATCAAACCAAGCTTGGTGTGGATACCGATAGAGGAATACACGCTTGTATTCTTAAGTCCATTCCGTTTCAACCATCAACAACAAGGAAGTTGAAGAACTTGTATGGTATAATTTCTTCTACTTGCTCCTTTCTTTTGTTGCATTGCTATTGTTTAGAGTTTGCTCCATTGGGTGTGGTATTGGTGGCATAAAATGAAATTGTTTTATACTCGTTTTTGTTTCCGCTGCGTTTTCTAGATGCCACCAAAACCCAATAGTAATGTGAGTAATGGATTTGCTAGAATCTATTAACTGAATTAAGATAATACGTGTCTAAGGATATGTACTTAAACAAGAGTGTACTTGTGAATAGGATTTAACCTTTTGAGGTAAAGTGGTTATGTATAAATGATTGAAGATGTTAACTAAAGATCCATAAGTGAAACTGTTGTCAAACATCAGTGATCAGAGTATAGAAATGTATGTAAAGTAATGAGATAAAACTATGAGAGTATGTATCTGTACATGTACGTGTGCGTGTACGGATTAGAGAAATAAGTGTTTAAAATCTAGTTAAGTTGTTAATGATGACTACAGACGGGAACATTTGTATTGTGATAGAAGAAGTAGATATCGTGTAAAATTTGAATGTAAGATGAATGGTGACCCATTCGTAAGATTTTATTGAACTCTTTAATGTGAAATAGAGGTTATGATGAAAGTAGAAACTCAAAGTAATGTATTTGATGCTTCTTGGTGATATTAAGTTTAATTGATAGAGTTTGCTTATAATAACTCTTATCATTCTAGTATCGGGATGCCCCCATATGAAATGTTATACGGGAGGCGTTGTGGCACTCCCACTTGTTTGCTTGAACCGGGTGAGAAGCAGTATGCCGGACCCGAAATTGTGCAGATCACTTCTGATAAAATCAAAATAGCTCTGGAGAAATTAAAAGCAGCTCGTGATCGTCAAAAGATTTATGCAGACCCAAAGCGCCGACCCATTGAATTCTGTGAAGGCGATAGGGTATTCTTGAAGGTGTCTCCTTGGAAGGGTGTAATTCGGTTTGGACGTAAGGGCAAGTTGAGTCCACGTTATATTGGTCCATTCAGGATTATCCGAAAGGTCAATGAGCAGACTGTATCTCTTGTATTAACTCCTGAGCTATCTGGTATTCACAACACTTTCAATGTATGTTATCTAAGAAAGTGTAAAGTTTATGAAGATCAAGTTCTACCTCTGCAAGAGCTGAAGGTTGATTTAGCTAAACGCCTTATAGAGGAGCCAGTTGAAATTCTTAACGCAAAGACAAGGAAGCTGCGTAAGAAGCTGATCAGACTGGTTCTTGTCAAGTGGAAGCACAGCCTAGGTCCCAACATGACATGGGAAACTGAGGATGACATGAAGGCACGCTACCCTCATTTATTTCTAGCTGAGCAGATTCCGAGGACGGAATCTTCTTAAGGGGGGGGGGTAGAGTTGTAACATCCTCAAGTCGGGCCTATTCGTGCGGTCCATTTGGTATGTGAAAATTTAATTAAATGAATTAAATAGGAATATATATATGAAAGTGTTAATAGAAATTAGCTATTGGTCAGATAAATGTGGAATTAAAAATAGAAATGAAATTAGAAAAGAATGATAAAATAATAACTGGTTTCAAACGAGGTTTCCAAAACTATCCTCGTTAGTTGAAACGGTTATTCGGGTGTCGTGTTGTATGTTGAAAAGGGGAACAAAATACCTTTTTAGAAGATAAATGAGAACATGGGTCGGTTCTCACTTATATCACCAACACACACTCAACACACACACACATATACGAGAATACACACACCTCTTACTCTCTTTTCTTTGTGTTCTTCAAGCAAATCAAGCCAAAATCAAGATTAACCCTGGAATTAATCAAGCTTAGGACTGAAATCTGTTCCACAACATCATCATCACCATCTTCCTTCAATTTGTGAGCCTTTCTTCTTCCTTGTTCTTCATTTTGCAATTTAGGTCAAAAATGGGTAAAACGGGATTAGTCAATAAAGCTTAGATTTTTGGATTGCAATCAGTTCTAGTATCATCTATAAGTAGTTTAGAACTCATGTTATGAATTATAGAAGCTAACTTGATTGAATTTCAAGAATTTGACCAAATGGGTCTTTAATGGTGATTTGATGATTCAAACATGAATCTTATGTTAATACATGTTAGGTTAATGTTTATAGACTCCAAATGATGTCCCAAACTTAGTACATAACCTGGAAATAATTTACAAAGGCTTAAACTTGGGATTGGATGCAAACACAGGAGAACAGAGCTGCTGTTCGGCTTGCTGGGCCGACTTCACGGCGTGAACACAAGCCTGTTCACGGCGTGAAGTCCTGTACAGGCTACTGTTTCGTTGTTGTTTGATGCCTTGGGTACATGGGTTATAGTTGGATCGTTTTTGACACTTTAAGGGGTATAATTGGGGGTTAAAGCTAGTGTAAGAATACATGTGAATGTTGTATGAATAACTAAATGAAATGAATGTATACAATAGGTAAATAAGCAATCGAGGAGAGCCAAATACCTAATTGTGTTGCTTTAAACACACAAGGTGAGTACTTACTCTTATGACTTCAATTAAGGAAGGTTGAATGCAAGAAAAGTTATATGATTACGACATGCTACAACTTGTATTATGAAAGCCATATGTATGCTAGTATGGTATATGTTTATAATGATAATGAACGAATACATGATATATGATATGTATGTTTGTTGATGGATCCGGATTGGATCCGTCTCGTTAAAGTTGTTAGTTATTGCAGAGTGCATGCCAGCGGATCCATATTGGAGCAGCCTAGTTGAACTTGTTATTATGAATGCTACATTATGTAACTATGAAAGCTATATGTATGCAAGTAAGATTAAGAATTAAGATGCCTTGATAATTGATGTGCAAGACATGTATTTAAGTCCATGTGCACATATTGATGATCATATGTTATCTGTATAAGCATGCATGCACTTGTCCATGAAAAGGCTGATTGATGAAATTATCTGTATGTCCGGACTAATATGTAATTAAGGTCAGCTTCGGCTGGGTCCTGGGCCTACAAGCATAATGTTCTGGACTAACGGTACTCGAGTACCGTTCCTTTCAGCAATTGAGGTGAGTGCCTTAAATGGCTAAGCCTAAGGAGCCTTGGCTCCTTAACAAGCACGGTGATTCACTTAGGTGATGAAACCAGCACGGATGGTAGTGTCTGATTCCCCCGGTGGTAGTGGTTTGAGCTGGACTTGCAACCCCGCAATATAATACACTCGCTGGACATGTCAGCACTCCGCTATGTGATAGGATAGCATTGTTTGCTTATTCCTGCTATATGAGTTGCTTTGTTTCTAATGACTTGCCTTATTGTTATGCATGATTGTTAGTATTCACTAGCTATTTTTAAATAGCTAATAATGTTGATGCTACCCTTTTACATATAAGGAATAGGCAGGCTTAGTGAGTTGGGGACACTCGTGGCTAATGTATATGCCTTTTTGAAGGAACACTGCTTTTGGTATTATAATGCAATGGTCGGTTTAGATTAATGTAACACCGGTTGGAATGTTTGGCAACTTTTGTATTGCATAGTTGTATATACGCCAAACATGTGTTTTTAAACTGTAATAGCTACTTGGGTTTGTTTGTTTATTATTTAAAACTCCGCTGCAATGTTTTTGAAATTCGGTTAAGTTAACAAACAGGTAAATATTCAATTTACAAACGGACCCATGCAGTTTGAAAACTCAAATTTATACTAATTTTTAATATAGCAAAGGGGGTGTTACATGAGGCCTCACATATACCTCATAAGGCTGAGGACGATCAGTCCCTGCACCATTCTGCAGGTGCTCCACCCGAACAGGTACAACAGGCGTACATCAAATGCCTTGAGGAGGAGCTCCGCATTGCAAAGAAGCTTCTACTCTATTCGGCTCTGGGTAAACCACCCCATCAGCCGTGTTCTTTGAAGAAGTTCTTGTCCTTTAAACCACCCACCTATGAGGGGAGTGATGACCCCACAGTTACTATGAGGTGGATTCGAGAGATGGAGCAGGCATTTGAATCCTGCAATTGTGAGCCAGAGTACTGCGTCAAGTATGCAGTACGGATGCTGAAGGGCCGTGCCATCTACTGGTGGGACATGGTTAAGGCCACTGTTAATAAGGAGGTACTTAGTGCATTATCTTGGGAGCAGTTTTCTAAAAAGCTGCAAAAGAAATACTGCACTGAATATGACATGGATAGGCTGGAACGTGAGTTCAGCAATCTCTGAAAAGGAGATAAATCTATGGAGGATCACATTGGTGCATTTACTGATAAAATGAGGTTTGTTCATCATTTGTTAACTGATGAGAGTACTAAGATCCGGAGGTTTGTTAACACCCTACCTCTGGAGTTTCGGGCAAATGTCCGAGCAGCTGCTAATCTAGATCGAGCTTTTGAGTGATCATATACAGTGTAGGGGTGAATTTGCAGGGGATAGCAACAAAAGGAAGTTTCAGTCCTCTTCTAACCCAAGTCCTTCTAAAGGACAATCTTCTGTAGGTACTAAATCAGGCGATTCCAAGAAGCCTAGATCTGCAGGGGATGTGATTACCGGTACTTTCTTTGTTAATTATACCCCAGCACGTGTATTGTTTGATTCCGGGGCTACTTATTCTTTTGTCTCGGTATCTTTTTGTCGTAAGCTGCAATTACCTGTATCTACATTGACTGATCCGCTTACAGTAGAGACCGCTAACGGTAAAGTAGTATCTATTGTTGATAAAGTTCCTATAGCGGTTATCTATATCGATGGCGTTAGTTTCTCTATTTCATTCCTTGTCATGCCTATTGCTGGGTTTGATATTATGATTGGAATGGATTGACTCAGCAATCAAAATGCTGAGATTCTGTGTTCTAAGAAGATAATCAAATTTCCTCTATCTGATAGTTCATATGCAATAGCAAGGGGGAAGGACGGGAGTCTGATATTCCTATCATCTCAGTTATAAAAGCTTGTAAATCATTGGCAAAAGGTTGTACATCCTACTTATCATATGTCATTGATGCTAAGATGGAAAAGCAACCAGTTAAAGATATCAGGGTAGTATTAGAATATCCTGAAGTGTTCCCAGATGAATTACCCGGACTTCCTCTAGTCAGGGATTGTTACATCCTCAGAAAGGGCCTAGACGCACGCGTACGTGGTATGTTAAATAATGTAAATAAATTGAAGTAAATATATATATTTGTTAGTTATTGGTAAAAGTGATTAAAATAGTTATTAAATGAGTTGATAAAATATTAATAAAAATAGGTAAAAATGATAAGATATTAAACGGTTTAAGATAAGGGTTCCAAAAATATCCCCGTTAGTGGAAATGGGTAAACGGGTGTCGTGTTGTAAGTTGAAAAGGGGAACAAAATACCACTTATGGATAAATGATAACCACAAGGTCAGTCCACCCCCTTTTCAAACATAGACACACACACACACATAACACACACTTCATCTCTTCTTTGTGTTCTTTGAAGAGTTAAAGAAGAAAACCAAGAAGGAACTAAGAAGCTGTGATTCCAGCCTTGAAATTAAGCTTCCAAATCAGTTCATTGTTTCATCTTCATCATCTAATAATCCCTTGTAAGTGTTCTTCCATGGTTTCGTCAAGTTCTTGGGTTTTGTTGGGTTTTTAGGTCAAACCCGAATTTGACCATTGTGAACTGATTTTGATGCTTCTAATGCTTCCTACAACTCATATAGATGCTTACGAACACATATTATGGATTGGAATTGGTTGATTTGCTCAAAATCAAGATTTGACCAAATGGAACAAAATTACCAAAAACGGGTCAAACCCAATTTGACCATCAAGGACTGGTTTTTAATGCTCTAACAAGTTCATATAACTCATATGGATTGCTTGGAACATCAAAATCAGATTGAAATGGTGATTTAGATTGAATTGGTAAAAATAGTGCTAAAATAGGCTTTAAATGACCAAAAATTGGAAAATGCTATCTAACAGTAGCTTTAAATGAATTGGTCAGTTCAAATAGTTTTAATAAGTCATTTTGAGTATGAATGATGCATTAGAGGTGTTGGAATTTATGTGTTTCAAGTTTTGACCATATTGGACACATTTTTGTTAATTAAAGCTTGAATTTTGTGTGAATTAATTGGATAAGTGTTAGAAATGTTATAAAGCACCTACAAGTGCCAAATGATCCTATGGAACACTGAAAACTGGTTAGAATTGATTTGATATTGGTTTGGTCAAAAATAGCATTGCATCATATACAGAAACAACACAAGTGCCCTGCTGCACGCGACACGACGCGTCACGGGCATGGACGTGACGCGTCCATGTAGTTTCTGCATATGATGCTGTTTTGTGTTGTTCTTTCGCTTATAAGTGTTTGGATCATGGTTATAAGTTAGTAAACAAGTTAGGAATATTATGAGGACATTGTTTTAGATGTCTTGATGATTTCGTTGCGTGTTTAAATGTCTAAATGTAAATGTTGTGATATAGGTACTAAGGACAACTAAGGCGAGCCAGAATATTATAGTTACCTGTTATAGTTCAACAAGAGACTACCAGTTAACCTAAGCATGATATCAAGAATGTGTTATACTTGTTTGCATGCTAGAAACCAAAGATTTGATAATTATGCATGTTAAAGGCTTTTGTAGGCCAATTGAGTTGTAATTTGATATGTATGAATGTTAATGGCTTTTGCAGGCCCAACTTGATATATTATGGCTTTTGTAGGCCAACTATGATGTGTTATGGCTTTTGTAGGCCAATTTGCTATGCTATGGCTTTTGTAAGCCAATTGTGTTATGCTGTGGATTTTTGTAGGCCAATGTATGTTGTACCGGTACTTTGTTGGATGTCTGGGGCCAGCTTGTCTGGATCTAGTTGGGGCCTTGTGCCGTCAGCTATGATGTGCGGCGATTCGATGATCATGAATCTTGGTTCCTGTAGTACCTCCGCCCCTCAACACTATTATGGGCTCTCAGTTCCCGCTGATCCCGAGTGGGATAAGTTCCCCGATAACGTAATGGTGGACCACTACCCGCTTCTCCACCGGTGCGGAGGAAGTATCGGTTTCCCCAGTTAGGATCGTTGAGCCGGGCTCATTACCCTGCAAGACGTGGTTTCTACTGACTAACCGTTGCTTCGCAATGTGCTAGGATAGACTTGATTGTTGATATGCTATATATGTGATGCATAGATGATATTTTTGTTATGATGCTTCCGCTTAATTGTTACTCACTAGCTATTTATAGCTAACCCTCTCGTGTTCATTTTATGCTCAGGTAAATAGATTGCTGGTGAGAACGGGTACCTGCTGGGAATGACATGTTATGTTTTAGGAACACATTATGAATACTTTGTTTATATGTTAAATGGTGTAATGGTCGAACGAATTTGGTAACGCCTTTCGTAGTACTTTTGTGATGCAACTTATATATATATATAGGTTGTAAATTATTAAATTAGTTTAAAAAGCTTCCGCTGTGACAGCTATAAAATTTGTTTAAAAGCAGGTTTTAAAATGTTGTATTTATAGCTGTATCCATGCAGTTTCAATACTCAAAACGGGGTTTATTATTAAAAAAAATAAGCTCCTCTAATTTAGGCAGCATTACAAGTTGGTATCAGAGTCTTGGTTTGAGGGAATTGTGTACTTTAAATAGTACTCAGTCTCAAACTCAGGCTCGACCATTACTATGTGTTCCCTGGGTGGTATTGGGGTGTGATGAGTGACTTATGAGATTTGTTATTTGTTAGGAAAGTATAAGAGTTGGTAAGATAGTAAGTTATATATGATATACACTAAATATTCTACTTTGATGTATATATAGAAATCTAACTCGACATGGCTGGTTCTTTTGGAGATGGTGATAAGGATGATTACATCCTAAAACTAGAGCCTCAGCTGAAGCAGACAAATGAGCGTGAGTTTACACGGATGGAAAAGGATATTCATAAGCCCGCGACTTTTAAAACTTTCTCGAGTTGTCAGCCTCCTACTTTTGCTAGCACAACCAATGATCCTTCTATAGTAGAAACCTAGATCAGAGAGATATAGAATACCTTTGAATCTAGTGAATGTGATGAGAACAAGAAGGTAAACTATGCTAAACGAATGTTCAGAGGACGTGCTTTGGCTTGGTCGGATACTGTAATTGCTATTACACCACCAGCGACATTGGAGGCAATGACTTGGGATGGTTTTAAGGAGAAGATCAGGGATAAGTATTGTTCTGGCTATGATGTATGAGGATTGATAATCAGTTCAGGGCATTACAGAAGGGTAACAAGCCTTTGGATGATCTTATATCCAAATTCACTGACAAAATGAGGTTTGTTCCTCACCTGTTACCCAATGAAAAGGCAAAGATCATTTACTTTGCCAACACTTTGCCCCTGGAGTACTGATCTGCTGTGAGATCTGTAGCAACTTTAGATGAAGCATTTGATAATGCTAGAACCACTGATGATGATTACAAACAGAGGGCAAAATCTTAGCAACAGCAGCAACAACAATCTGGTGGAGGTAAGAGAAAGTTTGAGCAGCAAATAACTTAGAAGGGAGGTGATAGTGGGACTGGTAGTAAGCACCGTGTGAATACATCACAGAAGTCTGAAGACTAGGATTTGTTGAAGTATGGTAGGTGCGGGAAGAAGGGGCACCAAACTCATGATTGCAAGTACAAAGAGAATGTGTGCTAGTGTAACGACCCGAATATTGTAATAATATTTAGCGAGAAATAAATACTATTTACGAAATTTCAATGATGTGCGTGTAGCGTATCAGTTTTAAATTTATAAAATCCGAGTTATTTAGCACGACTACAACACAAATAGGCAAGAGAACCTAATCGTATCGTAGTATAGTAAATGAGTACGGGTATCGAACACAAGGGGAACGAGTATAATTTTGAATATAACTATACTAATTAAATATTAAACTAATAAAAACAACTAAAGGGGAATTTTGAAATCTTATCAATAAAGATTCAAACTTTATTATCCAACTCACTAAATAATAATAACAAGAACCAAGAACAAACCAAAAGAAGTGGAAAGCAACAAACTTTATGGATTTAAACTTATCAATTCAAAAGTTTCCCTCCCTAGACTCGATTTCACCTCTTTTTAGCTAATTAATTCAATTAATGCGTGCAATGGACACTAAATTACCATATACCGATTCCTATATTCGTTAGCATCTTGATCGGATTAACTAACTTTATTAACTATGCAATTTAATCAAACTTAAGGTCATGAAGTCGATTAAAACACAAAGTTATCCGGTTTTAAGTTCGTGTCAAGAAAGACTTAATCTTTATGTTTGTTTAGGTTAACAAAACATGTATTAACATATAATTGGTCATTATATATTCATCACACACATTAAAGTTTCCTTTTTTAGAAGCTTAACCTAGGATTGGTCTATCACTAGTCTAGATTGTCTATTGGTCCTAAACAATCAAGATTCAAGTCACACAAGCGGATTGGTCCTCCAACTCATGCAAACTCAATAAATAAACTCTAAAAACAGAAACCAAAACACATGTGGATCATCAATTAAGCAATACAAGACAAATTATATAGCAAACATGTCCAAATTAACATAAATTAATCAACTTATTGAGGTTCATCTCCTCTAGGGAGGAAAACAAGAAAGAACTAGCCTAGAAACATCCCAATAAACTTCTGGAAATTAATAAACATTAAAAAACAGAAGATGGATAAGAAAGAATGATAAAACCAGGATGATCCAAAGCTGAAATCTTCAAAATCTAAGCTCCAATCCTTCAAATCTGGGCTCCACAGCTCCTAGAATGTTTTTGGACGTGTTTTGGCAATATTTGAGTTGTATATGTTGGGTTGTTCATCCCAAAATCGATCTGGACGTTCGTTTATATAGAAAACTAAAAACAGGGGTATCGCGCCGCGACGGGTGAGTTTGACACGATCCAAAACTCTTTTAAAAATTGAATTCTGACGTGATTTGACGCGTCACGCCACGACCCAAGCAACTGTCGCGCCGCGATGACACGTGGCGAGCTTTTGGACCTTATCTTGAACAGCTCTGTCGCGCCGTGATTCTTGAAGGTGTCGCGCTGCGACATCGCTTTTTTAGACTTTGACCATAAAAGTGATTTTGTAGCCCTCTGATTCTAGTTTCCGTGGCTATTTGAAGCACCTTAATCTGAGTTCGTATGAGTGAGATATGATCAAAACAGTGGAGCTGTATCGGCGCGGACAGCTTTTCATATTTCTTCGGTTTTTTCCGGTTTTTGCTCAAAACTTTTTATCATCCGCCTTTTTTAACCTGAAATAATAAATGAAGATAATTAAGTATCTTTTTACTTATTTACGAACAATAACAGGCTAAAATAAAACAAATATCGCTTAAAAAATATATATCTAAATTTGGCGATATCATTCAACATGGTAATAATAGTAAAGGAATATTATTATTTAAAAGAAAGGAAAAGAAAAGAAAAGTAATAGAAAAGAAGGGAAATTAAAAGAAAAAGAAAATTCTGAAAAATTCGAGGTCGCGGCGCGACGCGTCTGGGTGGCGAGACACGTGTCGGTTGCGTGCGACAGGCGGTAGCGTGTGTCAGGTAAGGTTGCATGTGTCAGTACGTCGCAACGCGACGCATTCGGGGGTCGCGAGGCGACGCGTTGGCCAGGTTCAAGGAGGCTATAAATACAAGCTCATTCCATCCGACTTTCACACACACACACACTTCTACCATTTCGTTACTCTGCCCAAATTTCAAGAGAAATCAAGTTTAGTGAACTTTTAAGGGTGTCGGGTTTTGTTAGAACTCGTATTCGAGGTGCGGGGTGAACGGAGATAGTGTCTCAGGCGTAGTTTTGACTGTGGTTTCGCTTTGGTGACCCCGAGAGGTATATTCTTCTAGCCTTAAGCTAATATTTCAGTTGTATGGTTTGATATTCTACATGCATGTCGTTCTAGCATGTTTTGATGGACTTTCTAAGTTCGCGATACATATACCTTTGATCGGAAGTATTATTTTACATATCTAGGTTATTCGAGACGGTTGAGGTCGATTTCTTGACGATCCGAGAGTGTAGTTCGTCGAATCTAGATTGTGGGTTTATTTCTGGACTGAGGTGAGTTTAGTAGACTTTTACAAAACCGAGTACATAGACAAAACCTTATGTTTGAAATAAAGATGATTATACATATATCTATATATTGATTGATGATACATGTTATATGTTCTAAGTTAAATACTCGTTGCATGCATGATCAAACACGAAATACGCATGTTACGATCATTCACGATTTTACTGCGATTTACATATGACTGCTTACGAGTTAGTGCATTCATGTATTTTTGTGGCGGGGGTAGCATACGATATTACCCATATTGTGGATTTGCGGGCCTAGTTGGCATGATTGACCTTCTAGGATTAAAGTGCTAGCCAACAAGAGTCATTTGGTCTTTCTAGACGACTATTTTGACACGTTGTATGTGGACACTTTGGTGTTCGAGTACTGGAGTGATGTAGGCCAAGGAGGCTAGATCATACATCACGTGAGTGTGAGGAGAAGCTGAAATACGATCGGCTTCGTTTGGACTCGTACTAGAACGACAACGCAGTACTTGTACTCGCATCTTCGGAGTAGCGAAAGCGGAGTCTCGGGATTTATGTTCTCGGGTGGGAGTCGCGCCTCGCTTGAAAACATAGGTTGGCCGGGTTTAGACTCTACAATAGAATCATCCTATTGATATGATCTATGCAATATGATTTATGCGATATGATATATGCGATTATGATGCGATATGATCTAAGAAATATTATGCGGTATGATTATGATTATGTGCGATTGAATTCATGAAATGACTTGTGAATATTTGACCCATTTGGTGCTATGTGATTTGCGGGTTCTCAGTACAGGTCAAATACGTTAAGGGTGGGATATGGTATTTATTTACATGTCATATTCTACTTACAAACATGTTTTATGGTTTTTTATTACAACTCCTATTGACTCACTTAGCGTAAGCTGACACTTGTTTCTTTCGAAATGTGTCTTGTACTCGCGCAGGTGGCTTAGAGGTTGTGGTTCTGCGAGGAGGGTAGTATTAGTTCTGGTTTATATTTTGGTATCAACAAACAATCCGGGTATGCAATAAATTTATAACATTGAACTCGTACTGCATTTTTGAATGACTGCGGTCGTAACCCCGTGGTTTATATTATGAGGAATTCTGTAATCGCCTCTATGGCGAAAACAACTATTTCCATTTATGACTTTTAAGACTTCCGCTGCATGCTTTTGCTATTAATTAAAGATTTTTATAAATTGTGAAATTTTGAAAAATCATGGACGTTACAAGTTGGTATCAGAGCCACGTCATGAGTGAACTGACTGCTGAGACCGGCATTTAGACTCATGACTAGATTGGCTCGTATAGGAATGAACAAGACTTTAAGTGGGGGGAGGTGTGTGACTGAGTGCTTTAGGGATTACTTGTCTGTCACCTAAAGGACTCTTCTCTCCTCTATTCAATTTAGAATCTCTCGATCTTCACTTGTGCTAACTTTTGAATTTCAACTCGTCATCGTGTTGCCTTGCAGAAGAAATGGTGGGTACTCGTAGAAACAACAACAACAAGCCATACCTGAAGCTGGTCAGGGAAGCGGTGGAGCGGGCGGTGGTGCCCCAATTATTGAAGAAATTCCCCATGCAGAGGATACCTCTTCAATTTACCGCTCGAACCACAATTTAGCTGAGAACGAAGGTCACAATGATGAGCCAGAGAGGACCCATCAGAGCCAGCGTAGTCGTGGTAGTATTGCGCGCCAGGCGCACTTAGGTGATGTGATCACTGGCACTTTTCTGATTTACAATACTCCTGCATGTGTTTTATTTGACTTGGGAGCTACTTACTCTTTTGTCTCCGTATCTTATCTTAACAAGCTGCAATTTTCTATTTCCCTATTATCTGATGCAATTAAAGTAGAAGTAGCTGATGGTAGAGTAGTCTATGTTACAGAGAAAGTTCCGATAGCTGTTGTTTATATCGATGGGAATAGTTTCACTATTTCCTTTCTTATCATGCCTATCGCAGGCTTTGATGCTATAATTGGTATGGATTGGCTCAGTAGTCGAGCTGTTGAGATTCTGTGTTCTAGAAAAATAATCAGATTCCCTTTATCCGATGGTTCTTATGCTATAAAATTTGTTGCAAAGGGATGCTGACATTTTTGTGATTAAAGCTCAAAAATTTGTTGCAAAGGGTTGTATCTCCTACTTTGCATGTGATTAATGTTGAGATAGGAGAAAAGAATGTTGATGATATCAGGGTTGTTTCTAAATACCCTGATATCTTTCCTGAAGAATTACCGGGTTACCTCCTGTCAGGGATGTAGAATACCGGATTGATCTAGTTCCTGGTGCTACACCTGTAGAAAAATCTCCCTATCGTCTCACTCCATCTGAAATTCGGGAGATGATGACTCAAATCCAGGAACTGCTATACAAGGGCTTTATACACCCAAGTTCTTCATCATGGGGAGCTCCTGTTTTGTTTGTTAAGAAGAAGGACGGGACTCTCTGTATGTGTATCGATTACATGGAGCTTAACAAGCGAACTGTATAGAACAAATATCAGTTACCTCGCATAGATGATCTGTTTGATCAATTGCAAGGTGCCACATGATTTTCCAAGATTGATCTACATTCTGGCTATCATCAGGTCCGTGTTCGAGAAGATGATATTACTAAAACAGCGTTTAGAACTCGATATGGGCACTATGAATTCTTGGTTATGCCATTCGGCTTAACCAATGCTCCGGCTATCTTCATGGATATGATGAATCGCGTTTGTCGCCCTTTTCTTGATAAATTTGTGGTTGTGTTCATCGATGATATCCTCATTTATTCCAAACAGAGGCAGAACACGAGCAACATCTTCGTTTAATTCTGGAAACTCTTAAGCGAGAACAACTCTACGCGAAGCTTTCTAAATGCGAGTTCTGGCTTAAGGAGGTACATTTATTGGGTCATGTTACATGCAATGAAGGTGTTAAGGTTGATCCTGTGAAGATTGAAGCTATTATGAACTGGGAAACTCCTCAGAATCCTTCAGAAATAAAGTGTTTTCTAGGTCTTGGTGGTTACTACAGGCGGTTCATACAGAACTTTTCTAAACTTGCTGATCCATTGACTAAATTGACCCGCAAGGATGTTGCCTATGTGTAGAGTGAAGAGCAAGAGAAAGCATTTCAGACTCTGAAGCAATTGTTATGTCAAGCACCTATTCTAACATTTCCTAATGGGTCAGAAGACTTTATTGTCTATTGTGATGCTTCATATGTAGGTCTAGGTTGTGTTTTGATGCAATGAGACAAGGTGATTGCATATGCTTCTCGTCAATTGAAGCCACACGAGAAGAATTACCCAACACATGATCTGGAGCTTGCAGTTGTGGTATTTGCTTTAAAGCTATGGCGTCATTACTTGTATGGCATCAAATGTATTGTATGCACAGATCATAATAGTCTGCAGTATGTGTTCACATAGAAAGAGCTTAACATGAGACAACGGTGCTGGTTGGAGCTAATCAAAGACTATGATTATGAGATCAAGTATCATCTCGGCAAGGCGAACGTGGTAGCTGATGCATTGAGTTGAAAGAACTCTCTTGGAGTAGCTAAATTCATGAGACTCACTATTGAATCTAACATAATTGCTCAGCTTAAAGCTGAGACAATGACAAAGATATCAAAGCAATTGGGAGAAGACAGTCGGGGTCTGAAGACATTTCAATCCCGAATCTGGGTACCGAGTCTTGGTGGCAATCGGGAGACAATCTTACACGAAGCACACAAATCTAGGTTGTCTGTTCATACCGGAAGCACAAAAATGTATCAAGACTTGAAATCATTGTATTGGTGGCCTACATTGAAGCGTGACATAGCTTCATTTGTAGAAAAATGCCAAGTCTGCGCGCAAGTTAAAACCGAACATCAAAAGCCCTATGGTAATATACAATAGCTAGAGATCCCGGAGTGGAAATGGGATCATATTACCATGGATTTTGTTACCAAATTACCCCGAACTACAAAGGGGCATGATATGATATGGGTTGTGGTTGATCGCCATACTAAGAGTGCTCATTTCCTCGTGACTAACGAATGTGCACCTTTGAATCGTTTGGCTCAATTGTATACTAATGAGGTTGTATCACGACATGGTATACCTCTATCTATTGTCTCAGATCGAGATGCATGGTTCACATCTAATTTCTGGCATAGTCTTTAGCGTGAACTTGGTACGCGAGTTAATCTTAGCACAACATACCATCCTCAAACTGACGGACAGTTCGAAAGGACTATTTAAACTCTTGAAGATATGCTCAAAGCTTGCATTATTGAATTTGGTGGTTCTTGGGATTCTCATATTCCCTTGATTGAAATTGCCTATAACAACTCCTATCATTCGAGCATAGGCATGCCACCATATGAAATGTTGTACAGTAGGCGATGCCGTACACCTACATGCTAGTTAGAACCTGGAGAAAAGCAATATGCAGGCCCTGCCATAGTGCAAATGACGGCTGATAAGGTGAAGATGGCACGTGAAAAGCTGAAAGCTGCGCGAGATAGGCAAAAGATATACGCAGATCCAAAACGGCGACCCATTACTTTTAAAGTGGGTGACCGGGTATTCTTGAAGGTTTCACCCTGGCAAGGGGTGATTCGATTTGGTCGCAAGGTTAAGCTAAGCCCGAGATACATTGGTCCGTTCAGAATTCTGCAATGAGTTAATGACCAGACGGTATCACTTGAACTTCCTCCTAAGTTATCTGGTTTTCATAACACATTTAATGTGTGCTATTTGAGGAAGTGCGAGGTTGATGATGATCCGATCCTACCTTTACAAGAGTTGAAAGTTGACTCAGCTAAATGCCTTATAGAGGAACCTGTTGAGATATTGAACTCCAAAATCAAGAAGCTGCATAAAAAGATGATCAAGTTAGTGCTCGTTAAATGGAAGCACAATCTGGGTCCTAACTTGACATGGGAGGCTGAGGATGAGATGAAAGCACGCTACCCGCACTTGTTCACTGCTGAGCAGATTCTGAGGACGGAATCTTCTTAAGGGGGGTAGATTTGTAACATCCTCAGAAAGGGTCTATTCGCACGCGTATGTGGTATGTTAAATAATTTAAGTAAATTGAATTAAATATATATTTGTTAGTTATTGGTAAAAGTGATTAAAATAGTTATTAAATGAGTTGATAAAATATTAATAAAAATAGGTAAAAATGATAAGATATTAAATGGTTTAAGATAAGGGTTTCGAAAATATCCCCATTAGTTGAAACGGGTAAGCGGGTATCATGTTGTAAGTTGAAAAGGGGAACAAAATACCACTTATGGATAAATGATAACCACAAGGTCAGTCCACCCCCTTTTCAAACACAGACACACACACACACACACGTAACACACACTACACACACTTCATCTCTTCTTTGTGTTCTTTGAAGAGTTAAAGAAGAAAACCAAGAAGGAATTAAGAAGCTGTGATTCCAGCCTTGAAATTAAGCTTCCAAATCAGTTCCTTATTTCATCTTCATCATCTAATAATCCCTTGTAAGTGTTCTTCCATGGTTTCTTCAAGTTCTTGGGTTTTGTTGGGTTTTTAGGTTAAACCCGAATTTGACCATTGTGAACTATTTTTGATGCTTCTAATGCTTCCTAAAACTCATATAGATGCTTAAGAACACATATTATGGATTGGAATTGGTTGATTTGCTCAAAATCAAGATTTGACCAAATGGGTCAAAATTGCCAAAGACGGGTCAAACCCAATTTGACCATAAAGGACTGATTTTTAATGCTCTTACAAGTTCATATAACTCATATGGATTGATTGGAACATCAAAATCAGATTGAAATGGTGATTTAGATTGAATTGGTAAAAATAGTGCTAAAATAGGCTTTAAATGACCAAAAATTGGAAAATGCTATATAACAGTAGTTTTAAATGAATTGGTCAATTCCAATAGCTTTAATAAGTCATTTTGAGTATGAATGATGCATTGGAGGTGTTGGAATTGATGTCTTTCAAGTTTCGACCATATTGGACACATTTTTGCTGATTAAAGCTTGAATTTTGTGTGAATTAATTAGATAAGTGTTAGGAATGTTATAAAGCACCTACAAGTGCCAAATGATGCTATGGAACACTGAAAACTGGTTAGAATTGATTTGCTATTGGTTTGGTCAAAAATAGCATTGCTCATATACAGAAACAACACAAGTGCCCTGCTGCACGCGACGCGACGCGTCGTGGGCATGGACGTGACGCGTCGTGGGCATGGACGCGACGCGTCCATGCAGTTTCTGCATATGATGCTATTTTGTGTTTTTCTTTCGCGTATAGGTGTATTGGTCATGGTTATAAGTTAGTAAACAAGTTAGGAATATTATTAGGACATTGTTTTAGATGTCTTGATGATTTCCTTGCGTGTTTAAATGTCTAAATGTAAATGTTGTGATATAGGTACTAAGGACAACTAAGGCGAGACGGAATCTTATAGTTACCTGTTATAGTTCAACAGGTGACTACCGGTTAACCTAAGTATGATATCAAGAATGTTATATACTTGTTTGCATGCTAGAAACCAAAGATTTGATAATTAAGCATGTTAAAGGCTTTTGTAGGCCAATTGAGTTGTAATTTGATATGTACGCATGTTAATGGCTTTTGTAGGCCCAACTTGATATGTTAAGGATTTTGTAGGCCAACTATGATGTGTTATGGCTTTTGTAGGCCAATTTGCTATGCTATGGATTTTGTAGGCCAACTGTGTTATGCTGTGGATTTTTGTAGGACAATGTATGTTGTATCGGTACTTTGTTGGATGTTTGGGGCTAGCTTGTCTGGATCTAGTTGGGGTCTTGTGCCGTCAACTATGATGTGCGGCGATTCGATGATCACAAATCTTGGTTCCTGCAGAACCTCCGCCCCTCAACACTATTATGGGCTCTCAGTTCCCCCTGATCCCGAGTGGGGTAAGTTCCCCGATAACGCAATGGTGGACCGCTACCCGCTTCTCCACCGGCGCGGAGGAATTATCGGTTTTCCCCGTTAGGATCACTGAGCCGGGCTCATTACTCTGCAAGACGTGGTTTCTAATGACTAACCGTTGCTTCGCAATGTGGTAGTATAGACTTGATTGTTGATATGCTATATATGTGATGCATATATGATATTTTTGTTATGATGCTTCCGCTTAACTGTTACTCACTAGCTATTTATAGCTAACCCTCTCGTGTTCGTTCCATGAGCAGATAAATAGATTGCTGGTGAGAGCGGGTACCTGCTGGGAATGACATGTTATGTTTTGGGAACACATTATGAATACTTTGTTTATATGTTAAATGGTGAATGGTCGAAAAAATTTGGTTACGCCTTTTGTAGTACTTTTTTGATGCAACTTATATATATAGGTTGTAAACTATTAAATTAGTTTAAAAAGCTTCCGCTGTGACAGCTATAAATATTTGTTTAAAAGCAAGTTTTAAAATGTTGTATTTATAGTTGTATCCATGCAGTTTTAAAACTCGAAATGGGGTTTATTATTAAAAAAAAGCTCCTCTAATTTAGGCAGTGTTACGGGGATGTTGAATATAAGATTGATCTTGTTCCCGGAGCTACCCCAGTGGCTAAAGATCCGTATTGTCTCGCTCCTTCTAAATTTCGCGAGATGATGAATCAGATTCAAGAACTACATGACAAGGGCTTCATTCGCTCGAGCTCTTCTCCTTGGGGAGCTCTAGTTTTATTTGTCAAGAATAAAGATGGTACTATGCGAATGTGCATATATTATAGGGAGCTTAACAAGCGAACTGTAAAGAACAAATACCCTCTCCCGCGCATAGATGATTTATTTGATCAATTGCAGGGGGCAACTTGCTTTTCCAAAATTGATCTCCGATGGGGGTATCATGTAACATCCTCAAAACGGGCCTAAACGTGTCCAAATATGGTACGTCAATTATTTAATTTAATTAAATAATATATATATATATATATATATATATTAGAAAATGGTATAAAATATGGAAAATAATAAATAAAAGGGTTATTAAAAATATTAATAAATATAGATAAAGATTATAAAATATCGAACAATTTCAAACGAGGACTCCAAAAATGTCCTCGTAAGTTGAAACGGTTAAACGAGAGATGAGTTGTAAGTTGGGAAGGGGAACAAAATACCCACTTGTGGATAATAATAACCCACAAATGGGCACATGGCAGATAGCTCACCTATACAGACAAACACAAAACACAGACTTCTACACACATACGTATACACACATACACCTCAAACTTTTCTACTGTTCTTGCAAATTTGAAGAAGAAGATCAAGAAGGAATCAATTAAGACAAGTTCCAACAGCAAATTGAAGGCTAATTTCATCCTAGAACATCATTTTCTTCATCTCTAACCTAGTAAGCTCCAAATTCAACTCTTGTTCTTCATTCTTGATTTTTGGGTTTTTGAAGAAAACTCATAAAACTCTTGTTCCAGCAGCTAAATAAGGATCAAAATAGTCCCACAAGTTGTTTTCAATCATCCGTTGACCATTGTAAGTGCCAATTCATCCTTGTTCATGCTAGAGTTCTTCATGTTCTTGAAATTTTAGGTTTTGATGGGTTATGGTGATTTTTCAATCAAGAACTGAAATTGATGATTGAAATAGTGTTCTTGATGAGTTTTGAATTTTGGCTCAAATGGGTCAAAATTGGTCAAATACGGGTCAAACTGATTTTGACCTTCAAGAACTGAAATTTAGTGTTCTAATTGATCTTATAACTTGTTAGGATTGATTAGAACTCAATTGGAGCATTAGAAGTGGTGTTTTTGCACAAATCCAATATTTAGCCTAAATGGGTCAAAACGGCCAAAATGGCCTAAATCTGTTTTTACACATAAAGAACTGATTTTTAAGGTTCTAATAGGTTCATATGACTTGTATGAATTGATTAGAACATTGGTTTTGAATTGGAATGGTTGTTTTGCTTGAATTGGCTAAAATAGTGAAAAATGAGCCTTAAATAGGCAAGAAATTGGAAAATGATACCAGACAATGAGTTTAAGGTTTTGGTCGGTTGCAACACCTTCAATACATCATATTAGGTGTATATGGTGTGTTGCAAGTGTTGGAATTGGTCTACACCAATTTTTGGCCATTATGCGCACGTCTTTGTCCATTTAATTGTGATTTTCGTATGAATTAATTGGATAGGAGTTTTTAATGTTAGAAAGCTTCTACAAGTGTCAAATGGTCCTATGAAAAACTAGAATTTTACCAAAATTGATTTGGAATTGAAATGAGCCAAAATGGGGTTGCGACACCCCTGCACACAACCTTTTCTGCTGCTTTGTGCTACGTGTTCGCGTGTTGTTTCTTGGACTACTATAGTTAGTTAATAAATGGTTTAATAACACCATTAGGGTATTGTTTCAAGTATCCTAGACGTTCGTCGCGTGTTCAAGTGATTAATGCGTATATATTGGTGTTATAGGTTGAATTGACAATCCGTGTGTGCCAAAGCAAGGTCTTTGATTATTCTAGCCTGTCAGGTGAATGTCGAATGACATAAGAATTAATATACCTATAACATATATTAACGATTATCACGGAATTGTATACCATGATTTGTACACGCACTTGTTTAAGTGTAGGATTGCATGATGATGCTAGAATATACCATGTTGACACAATGTAGTATGCACTTGATTAGGTGTATGCTATGATGATAATTGAATATATGCGCGCATTGATTGATGATTCGATTGAATCAGATTACTTGTTTGTGATTGGTCCGGATCTTATGGACAAAGCTGTCCAACATAAGAACAAAGTTGTTTTACTTAAGGACAAAGCTGTCCTCTTCGGGTATGGCGTATGCTATACAACAGAGGAATCTGTTGATTCCAAAACGCAACGGTGGACGCTTAACAGCTCCCCCACCGGAGCGGTTGGTGTGTCTGGTACCCCAGTTTGGTGCATTGAGCCGGGTTAGCTCCCCTACAAGATATGTTACCTCCTGACTACGCCAGCTCATCGCGAGATGCTTGGTTAGAACTATCTGAGCATGATTGATGATATGTGATGTGCTTATATTTATTGCATGCTATTTGGTACTCACTAGTTATTATAGCTAACAGATGCTACACTCCACATGTGTAGGTAATCCTCGTCTTAAAGCCTGTGAGGAACGAGTTCCCGAAAAGAAAATGGCTATGGGATTGAAGGCTTTCATGATGTGTTCACCACCTACTTTTATGGTGAGATGGATATGGTAGTCGCGGAGAGGTGGATCCGTGATACTGAATTGGCATTCGAAACTTGTGAGGCTGAAGAGTCCAAGAAGGTGGCATATGCAAGAAAGATGCTGCGAGGTAGAGCGGTTTCCTGGTATGATACGGTGATAGCTTCTACACCGGCTGCTGTCCTAAATTCTATGACATGGACGGATTTTCTAAGGATCCTAAGGGCTAAATATTGTTCGGCCCAAGCAGAAGAGCCGGTGGATAACGAGTTCCGAGCCTTGTCAAAAGGCAATCGATCAGTTGAGGAACTTATTACCAGGTATACCGAATTGGTTCGTTTCGTGCAGGGTTCTTTACCTGACGAGGATGCAAAGATTAATCGCTTTGCACTCGCTCTGCCACCGGAGTATTGATCATTCGTCCGTTTTGCCACCACTCTGGATAAGGCGTTTGATATTGCACGCCGGTATGAGACTGATCATGCATCACAAGCTGGGGGAACTTCCAAAATGAAGTTTGAACAGTCTTCGGGGTTGAAGGCTACAGGTGGAGGATCATGGCAGAGGCAGCCTCAGCAACACCAGCAGCAACAAGGGGGTTCCAGGTATAGTCCTTCCGATGATCTATGGTGTGCTTCGTGTCGATCTAGGCATACCGGGCATTGTACTAAGGATACTGCAAGGTGTCCTAAATGTGGCCAAAAGGGGCATATAGTTGAAAGCTGGAAACATAAAGACAACGTATGCTATAAGTGCTTCAAGCCGAGGCACCGATCAGTTGACTGTAGGTCGGGTTCCAACACCGGATCAGGAGGAGCTGGTGGATCTTACTCGGGTCGGGGGAAGAATGTTGCACCATGTGCACAAGGTTCATTATAGCATTTGTTGATGACATTCTGATCTATTCAAAAACCAAAGCTGAACATGAATCACATCTTCGCCAAGTTCTCGATACTCTCAAGCGAGAACAACTCTATGCCAAAC
This sequence comes from Dittrichia graveolens, assembly GCA_038502395.1. Classification (NCBI taxonomy): domain Eukaryota; kingdom Viridiplantae; phylum Streptophyta; class Magnoliopsida; order Asterales; family Asteraceae; genus Dittrichia; species Dittrichia graveolens. Next base: position 32,992,814 of record JARJIL010000009.1, read on the forward strand.
TTACAAAATGTGAGTTTTCGCTTCGGGAGGTGCATTTTCTTGGCCATGTTATCTGCAGGGAAGGTGTTAAAGTAGACCCTGCTAAAGTTGTGGCAGTAATGAATTGGGAGATCCCCAGAACTCCTACTGAGATCAAGAGTTTTCTTGGTCTAGCTGGCTATTATCGGCGGTTTATCCGTGATTTCTCTAAACTCGCTAGCCCTCTTACTAAATTGACACGAAAGGATGTTGCTTATGTGTGGTCTGAAGCACAAGAGCATTCTTTTTAATCTTTGAAGCGGCTATTATGTGAAGCTACGATTCTTACATTGTCAAACGGATCGGAGGATTTTATGGTCTATTGTGATGCTTCTTACTCTGGATTGGGTTGTGTTCTAATGCAGCGCGACAAAGTAATTGCCTATACTTCACGGCAATTAAAACCGCATGAAAAGAACTACGCAACACACGATCTAGAACTCGCAGCAGTTGTATTTGTATTGAAGTTGTGGAGGCATTACTTATATGGCACAAAATGTGTTGTATGCACGGATCACAAAAGCTTGCAATATTTCTTTTCTCAAAAAGAACTCAATATGAGGCAACGACGCTGGATTGAGTAGATTAAAGACTATGATTGTGAGATCCGTTATCACCCAGGCAAAGCTAATGTAGTAGTTGATGCCTTAAGCCGGAAAGGGGCTTTAACTGAAGCCAAATTCATGAAACTTACTGTGATTCCTGATATCATTTCAAAATTGAAGGAAGCACAACAATTGGCTCTACAAGAGGATAATCTAAAAGCTGAGACTATGCGAAAGATAAAGGATCAGCTAGTTGAAGAAAGTCGGGGTCTGAAGACTTTTCAATCCTGAATCTGGGTACCATTTCTTGGAGGCAACCATGAGTTGATACTACAAGAAGTTCACAATTCCAGGTTGTCTATTCACCCAGGTATTACAAAGATGTATTATGATCTTAAAAAGCTGTATTGGTGGCCTACTCTTAAAAGAGACATCGCTTCCTTCGTGGAGAGGTGTCAAATATGTGCACAAGTTAAAAACAAGCACCAAAGGCCTTATGGCAATCTACAACAGCTTGACATTCCAGAATGGAAGTGGGATCATATTACAATGGACTTTGTCACAAAGCTACCCAAGATACTCAAAGGGCCCAACATGATTTGGGTCATTGTTGATCGATTGTCCAAGAGTGCTCATTTTCTTGCTACAAATGAATCTGCATCATTGACACGCCTAGCTCAACTCTATATCAACGAGATTGTGACACGTCACAGTTTACCTTGTTCTATTGTCTCTGATCATGACTCTCGTTTCATGTCTAATTTCTGGCAAAGTTTACAACGTGAGCTTGGTACACGGGTTCATCTGAGTACTGCTTATCATCCACAAACGGATGGTCACTCTAAAAGAACAATTCAGACTTTGGAGGATATGCTGAGAGCATGTGTACTTGAATATGGTGGTTCTTGGGATTCTCATCTCCCATTGATAGAGTTTGCTTATAATAACTCCTATTATTCCATCATTGGAATGCCACCTTATGAAATGCTATACGGGAGGCGTTGTCGCACCCCCACTTGTTGGCTTGAACCGGTGAGAAGCAGTATGCCGGACCCGAAATTGTGCATATCACTTTTGATAAAGTCAAAATAGCTCTGGAGAAACTAAAGGCAGCACGCGATCGCCAAAAGATATACGCAGAACCAAAGGGCCGACCTGTTATGTTAAGTGTGGGCGATCGGGTTTTCTTGAAGGTATCTCCTTGGAAAGCTGTAATCCGGTTTGGACGCCAAGGAAAGTTGATGAGCAGACTGTATCTCTTGAATTACCTTTGGAGCTATCTGGTATTCACAACACTTTCAATGTGTGCTATTTAAGAAAGTGTAAAGTTGATGAAGATCAAGTTCTACCTCTACAAGAGTCGAAGGTTGATTCAGCTAAACGCCTTGTAGAGGAGCCTGTTGAAATTCTTAACGCCAAAACAAAGAAGCTGCGTAAGAAGATGATCAGGTTAGTTCTCGTCAAGTGGAAGCACAGTCTAGGTCCCAACCTGACATGGGAAACTGAGGATGACATGAAGACATGATACCCTCACTTATTCCCTGCTGAGCAGATTCTGAGGAAGGAATCTTCTTAAGGGGGGTAGAGCTGTAACATCCTCAAACGGGCATATTCGTGCGCGCTATTGGTACGTAAATTTAATTAAAAGAATTAAATGAAAATATGTTTATAAGTATTAATAGAAAATATGCCATTGGTTAGTAAATTAGGTTTTAAAAATAATAAGAAAAATAGATAAAAATAATAAAAACTTGAATGGTTTCAAACGAGGATTTTTGGTACATGGGTTGTTGTTGAAACATTTTTAATAGATTAAATGATATTTGGGGGTTCAAACCAGTATGTTAGTATATGAATATGAAGTATTGTTGTCTAAATGAAATGAATGTATGGAATAGGTGAATAAGCATACAAGGAGAGCCAATTCCATTTTTGTGTTGCTTTAGACATTCAGGTGAGTACCGGCTTCCGTGAGTCCAATAAAGGGAGGTTTGAATGCTAATTGATTTAAAAGACTATTGTATTCTAGTTATTGCATATTAGAAATATATGTTTATGCGGTTAAGATTAGAAAACGAATATTGGTTTGATAATTGATATGCTAGACATGTATTTAAGTACATGTGCATATATTGTGATATATGATGAATACAAGTTATATGTAAATGCATGCATGTCATTATCCATGCAAAGGGTTATTGATGAGCTATCCGGACATATTTGTTATTGAAGGTCAGCTTCGGCTGTATCCTATGGGCCTTCGGGCATTTGTTCGGGATCAATGGTACTCGAGTACCGTTCCTTACAACTCTTGAGGTGATTGCCTTAATTGGCTAAACCTACTGAGCCTATGGCTCCAGAACGAGCAAGTAGAGTCACTTATGTGATGAAACTAGCACGGTTGGCAATGTCTGATTCCTCCGGTGGAAGTTGTTGAGCCGGACTAGCTATCCGGCAAGATATAATACCCGCTGGACATGTCAGCACTACTGCAATGTGATAGGATAGCATTGTATGCTCATTCTTGATGTATGACTTGCTTTATTGTATTCATGCTTGTCTGTATTCACTAGCTATTTAAAATAGCTAATGTTGTTGATGTTTTCCCCTTTTACAGATAAGGATTAGACCGGCTGGTGAGTTGGGGAACTCTTGTAGCTGCCGTATAGGATTTTTGGGAGGAACACTAATTTTGGTACATAGATACTCATGGTCGGTTTAGAACAAGTAACACCGGGGTTTTGTGTTTGGCAACTTTTGATTTGTATATTTGTATATATGCCAAACACATGTTTAAAACTGTAATAGTTAAGTGGGTTTGTTTCATTTCTAGTTGCCGCTGCAACGTTTTAATTTACTAGTAGATAACTAAACAGGTAAACATTATATTTACAAATGGACCCATGCAGTTTAAAAACTCAAATTTTCACGGATTTTTATATAGCAAAGGCGGTGTTACATTATCAATTACGTAGGTAATTTCTGTGGTCATTTCTCAACCTAAGAATTCATATTATGTCCATATCTAGGTTAAGTTACGGGTGCAATGGGTCCGATCTTGATCTAGATCTCATCCGATCTGCTCCATTTGTATGATCCAACGTGTCAAAAAACTAGATTCATCGACCAAATAAGCGATCCAATAAGTCAAACCATTTACTTAGATCACTACAAGGGCCGGTCCAAGATCTGTCTAGGTTGACCCATTTGATATTAAACTACAATCTTATTTTAACAACCACCATCGTCATCAATTTATTAATCACCATCGTCACCACCCACCACCCCTGCTGGTGCCGTCCGCCAGTCCACCACTAACCACCGCCCATCATCGACAACCACTACCACCACCCATCGTCATCTACCACCACCCACTGCCACCATCCACCACCGCCCACTGCCACCATCCACCACCGCCCACCTCCATTACCACCCCACCCATCACCCGTCATCGCCCACCACCGCCCCCACAGCCGCCACCCACCATCGGCCTAACCACCTACGGCCGCTACAACTGTCACCGCCACCACTGCCACCACCATCACATCAGCCATCACCACCCACTACTGACCACCCACCACGGCCTATCGCCACTCCCCTCACTACCACCCTCTACCAATTGTCACCGCCACCGCTTGCGGTGGCACGAATGGCTGGATTTATGGGAAAATGAAGGTACAAGTCATGGCTGGAATTATGTGTTAAAAGTTATAATATCTATTTGATGAGGTAACAAGTCACAACTACATTGTAAAAAAATGGTAGGGTTAAGGGGTATGGTAGGTGGGGTGGTGAGTGGAGATAGGGTAGGGTGAGTGGGGAAGGGTACGGTGGGGTGGGGTACGGTAGGGTTGGGTGAGGTGGGTGAAATATTTTGATATATTATTACATAAATAATAATAGATAAATAATAGAGAAAATTACACGGATCGTCCTTATGGTTTATCACTTATCATAACCTTAGTCCTTTAACTTTATTATTATGCTAATAGTCCCTACTGTTTCGACTTTGTTACATTGGTAGTCCTTGTATAACTGAAAAGACCTAAGTACCCTTACTTTTTAATTTGAAATGTCCATTATGCCCTTGTTTCTTTTTTTATTATTTTCATTGATTTCAAGTAAATAAAAAATAATTAAACTAATAAATACTATTATATTATAATATATTATATAATACATTCTTTACCACTCCTCCCTTATCTCTCTTTGTGCTCCCCTCTTTCTCTTCTCTTAGAGGCCACCACCACCACCCACAGCTCACCACCGCCACCCACATCCCACTCTCTCAGCCGTATCTCCGCCGAAGACCACAACCATCACCACCATCTTCTTTCCCCTCCCTTCTTCTCTACCGCCATCACCACTATCTTCTCTCCCCTCCTTTCTTCTATACCCAACCAACACCACCCATCACATTCCACTTCACAGGAGAAGAGCACCACCCACCAAATTAGGATTTGTTCATGCGATTTGATCAACACCCACCAAACTTCATCATCACCGCCGCCACACGTTCTCTCTCATATTAGGGTTTGTGGTGGCGATTTTAGATCTTGTGCTTAATGGTGGTTTGCGATTTTCCAATCTTGTTATTCATGGTTGTTTATGTTTCAGATCTTGTTCTTGATGGTGGTGGCGATTTTCAGTTCTTGATGATGGTGGTGTTTATCATATCTTGTTCTTAATGGTGGTTTGCGATCTTCAGATCTTGTGTCTTGATAGTGGTTTGAGTTTCAAATCTTCTTCTTGATGGTGGTAGCAATTTTCAGATCTAGTTCTTGATGGTGGTTTGCGATTTTCAGATTTTGTTCTTGGCGGTGGTTAAGGGATGGTGGGTGTTAGTAGAAGGTGGTAAGGGATGAAGTGGTGGTGGTGGTGGTAGGCGGTTGTTAGTGGTGGTGATTTGAGTTTTTGGTGGTGGTGGCAATTTAAAGCTTATTTATTTATTTATTAATAATATTTAATAAGTAGTTAATTTTCAAAATGAATAGAAGTCATAAAAAATAACAAATTAGTAATAAAAGGGTAAATTTATCTTTTTAAGTGCATAAGGAGTATACGAGGACCATTAATGTTACAAAATTCAAACAGTAGGGACCCTTAGCGTAATAAATGAAGTTAAAGGAACAGGGTTGTAATAAGTGATAAACCGCAGGGACGATTTTCTCTAGATAATATTAAATAGGTCACTCCGGTTCAAGAAATAAAGACCATTAGTAATGGACCCGATCCAAATCCAATTAAATAGTTCTTATGTTAACAGATCAGATCTACATCCAATTGAATAGATCTACGGGTCAGGTCATATCTTTAAAATATCTCAATCCGATCTGATCTGCCCTATTGAGGTTAAGTGCTCAAAGGATCCAACAAAAGAACAAGTTCATTTTAAGACAAATATAATCTTTAAATCGTTTTATTATTATATGTTTATTTTTTTACATTTTAATTGGTAATATCAATAACTAGGACTTATTTGACCGTGTGTTGCAACGGGATTTAAAAATAAAACTTTGTTATTAAATAAAGTATATAATTACATCGTTAAATCTTTTTTGGATTATTTAATATTAATATTAATAAGGAAAATATGAAAAAATATGTATATGACAAAAACAAAAAAGAGCTATAAAAGTTGCTAAATAATTTTTATAAATAATAAAACCTAAAAACAAGACAACGGATAACATTAAGTTAATGTATACTCCGCGTCTCCGCTTAAGAAACAAATAAAATAAACAAAGAATAGAAAAACAAATTTAAAAAACAAAAAAATCGTTTAATGCATATACAGATTTTTAACTAAGACCAAATTTAAAAAAATGACATATACTATAATTGGTATTAATTTATTACAATGTACACAAAGAGAAAATAATAGGATAATTAGGATGAAAAAAAAAGAATAGGTTCATATTTTACAACAGATCATACATGGAACTATAGAAGCTTAAAGACCATGTATTATATAGTTTGATATGAAAAGGCAGTCGCTAAAAAGAAAAAGAAAAAACATATCAAAAAAATATGAAAACCGTATACATGCCATAGGAATCGAAATCATAACCTCAACCTAATATAACAAAGCATTAGACAACTGATCTACATCGCGTTTGTAAAATTTATTACCATGCTTGACATACAAAGAAAAAATAATAGCATAATTAGGATAGAAAAAATAATAGGTCCATACTTCACAATAGATCATACATGGAACTATAGAAACTTAAAAACCATTTATTATATTGTCTTATATGAAAAGGTAGTCGCTAAAAACAAAGGAGAAAATATGAAAATTGTATACATGCCATAGGAATCGAAATCATAACTTCAACATAATATAACAAAGCGTTAGTCGAATGATCCACACCGCATTTGTAAAATTTATTACCATGCTTGATATACAAAGAAAATATAATAGCATAATTAGGATAGAAAAAAGAATAGGTTCATACTTCACAACAGATCATACATGGAACTATGAAAACTTAAAAACCATGTATTATATTGTCTTATATGAAAAGGTAGTCGCTAAAAATAAAGGAGAAGATATGAAAATTGTATACATGCCATAGGAATCGAAATCATAACTTCAACATAATATAACAAAGTGTTAGTCGACTGATCCACACCGTGTTTGTAAAATTTATTACCATGCTTGATATACAAAGAAAATATAAGAGCTTAATTAGGATAGAAAAAAAAGAATAGGTTCATACTTCATAATAGATCATACATGAAACTATGGAAGCTTAAAGACCATGTATTATATTATCTTATTTGAAAAGGTAGTCGCTAGAAACAATAAGAATAAAAAATATGAAAGCTGCTTACATGCCATAGGAATCGAAATCATAACCGCAACCTAATATAACAAAGTCTTAGCCAACTGACCTACACCGCGTTTGTAAAATTTATTACCATGCTTGATATACAAAGAAAAAATAAGAAAATATCAGGATAGAAAAAAAGAAAAAGTTCATACTTCATAATAGATCATACATGGAACTATGAAAGATTGAAAGCTTAAAAACCATGTATTATATTGTCTTATATGAAAAGGTAGTCGTTAAAAACAAAAAGAAAAGAAAAATGAAAACTGCATACATGCCATAGGAATCAAAATCATAACCTCAACCTAATATAACAAAGACTTAGCCAACTGATCCGCACTGTGTTTGTAAAATTTATTACCATGCTTGATATACAAAAAAAAATATAATAGCATAATTAGGATAGAAAAAAAGAATAGGTTCATACTTCACAATAGACATACATGGAACTATTGAAGCTTAAACACCATGTATTATATTGTCCTATATGAAAAACTAGTCACTAAAAACAAAAAGAAAAAAAATATAAAAACTGCATACATGCCATAGGAATCGAAATCATAACCTCAATCTAATATAACAAAGTCTTAGCCAACTGATCTACACCGCGTTTGAAAAATTTATTACCATGCTTGATAAACAAAGAATAAAATAATAAAATATTAAGATAGAACAAAAGAATAAGTTCATACTTCATCATAGATCATACATGGAACTATGGAAGATTGGAAGCTTAAAAACCATGTGTTATATTGTCTTATATGAAAAGGTAGTCGCTAAAAACAAAAAGAAAAGAAAATGAAAACTGCATACATGCCATAGGAATCGAAATCATAACCTCAACCTAATATAACAAAGCCTTAGCCAACTGATCCCCACCGCGTTTGTAAAATTTATTACCATGCTTGATATACAAAGAAAATAAAATAGCATAATTAGGATGAAAAAAAGAATAGGTTCATACTTCACAACATATCATACATGGAACTATGGAAGCTTAAAGACCATGTATTATATTATCTTATTTGAAAAGGTAGTCGCTAGAAACAATAAGAATAAAAAATATGAAAGCTGCTTACATGTCATAGGAATCAAAATCATAACCCCAACCTAATATAACAAAGCCTTAGCCAATTGATCTACACCGCGTTTGTAAAATTTATTACAGTGCTTGACATATAAAGAAAAAATAATAGCATAATTAGGGTAGAAAAAAAAGAATAGGTTCATACTTCACAATAAATCATACATGGAACTATGGAAGCTTAAAAATCATGTATTATATTGTCTTATATGAAAAGGTAGTCGCCAAAAACAAAAAGAAAAAAAAATGAAAACTACATACATGCCATAGGAATTGAAATCATAACCTCAACCTAATATAACAAAGCCTTAGCCAACTGATCCACACCGCGTTTGTAAAATTTATTACCATGCTTGATATACAAAGAAAATATAATAGCATAATTAGGATAGAAAAAAAAGAATAGGTTCATACTTCACAATAGATCATACATGGAACTATGGAAGCTTCTACACCACGTTTAGGTATAAAATGTGTTTTTAACTATTTATTATGCGCTTGTTTTTTTTTCTGGAACTTTTTTGGCATTGTTATAATAAATAACATTCCGTTTAAATATTATCATATGTATAAATAATAAATTCATTTTTGTTGGGATTTAGTAATAAATATTACTACTGTAAATTAGACTATAGTTGACTCCATTTACTTTGAAAAGAAGAAATCAGTCTAGCTATCTCAAAAAACAAATCTTAAAAGACAATTGCTCTCAACAAATCATCACCTTCAATAGCCAAACCGAATCCAAGTCCTTTCAATTCAAAAGGTAAAGAAAAGGTTTACCAAGATTCAACACTATCTTAATTCAAATTAAGAAAATAGCACACACCTGAAAAAATGTTAAGATACTTGTGCACTAATGTACATGTTTTCATTCCAACAATAGATGGTTTGAGGGAATCAGAGCTAATATGGAGAAAGAAGGAAGTTGGAAACAAGGCTGCTGATGGAGTGAAGGAAAGCATCAAAGAATTTTTGAATAAATCTATTAATCAAAACAATTCTGAGTTTTGTACCAATTCATCCGGTTCTTTTAAACATCAAGATTCAAAAAAGTTTGAAAAATATTGTGTGAGTGATGGATGTCTTGCTGGTCATTGTGAATTAATATACATGTATGATCATGAACGAAAACAGAGAGGAATCAAACCAGATCCTAACTATAAGCCATTTGAATCACAGCATGAATTAATATCATTCATAAAAAGAAAAGGTCACAAAGTCCATTATTGGAGAAAGCGAAGAAGCAAAAATCAAAAATCACAATAGAAGTCAAATCACTTCAATCGCCACCTGAAAAATTGGAAAAACAGTAAAAGGCACAACAACAATTGGAACCAATTTAGTTGGAATCAGATGTATAATCAAAAGAATTATTCTCATAATAAATCCAAACAATTCAATCAAAAAGAGTTTCAAAAGCCGAAACAACAGACTACACGAAACATTTAATAGGTTCCACAGAACACAAAACCAATAAATCAAAACAATCAATTATGGAAAGAAAACACAAAAAGAAATGCAATTCACCTCAATAAAGTTCGGAAACAAAAGGAAAGCCATGCAGTGGTGATTAAACAAATAAAAACACAAAAATCATCAACAAAAGTATCCATATCGAATCAAGCATATAATTGATGATGACTTTGAATTCCCAACCCCATTTAAACAACAAATGTGGGTAACAATAAAACCAACAAAAGCATAATTCAAACAAAAATTATCTGAATCTGTTAAATGTGCTAACTTGCCGTAACGCCCCAAATTCTAAAATTTGATATTTGAAAAAAAAAAACCACATATGGGTATTCACATCTGAAAGTTTTACACAAAAGCGGAAGCGTAATTTGTTTGAAAACCTGATGTATCAAAAGACACGCACATAAATACGATCACAAGTTTAATACCAAAAGCTTGATGTTTACAAACCAGGTGTTAAGTATTTCAAATAGTTTATCAAAATATAGTCAAACCGGAGCTTTGTCCTTGACTTTGCTGAAACCTACAAAACATTTAAACATAGTATAAGCTACAAGAGCTTAGTGAGTAAACTAGACTATCAATCATATAAACACACGTATAAGATCATATATAAAGATACCACACGTATGTCAGGTAATGAATGCTAGCCTCTGCTTCTAAACCTAGGGCAGCAACATAGGTCACAGTACTGTACCACAACTAAGCCTTACTGCACATAGCAGCAAGCTGAGCAACACATATGAATAATAATACATGGATAGTATTTTGATACGATAAGACACATGCTATAGATATAAATAGTAGTCTAGAAGACTCACCTTATAATTAGTAATGTAGTATAAAAGTCTATAATTGACAATAATATAGTGAACACACCAATGACAAGTCTCTACTTGAAATAATACCAATAATATATTAATCACATGCTGAAATTGAATACTATCAAACTTAATCAAATAGTGGCACGCCCATGCCCTACCATAGGCACGCTCGTATCTAAGTATTGGTGCGACTTTCTCATCCGACTTACAGATCCGACTTACACATCCTGAATCGTACGACTTCTAGGCACGCCCGTGGTCCCCCAAGGCACGCCCATACCCGGGTACGCCTAGACCTGAAGAAATTATGGCGGTCATGGCCACTAGGAATGCCTATGACCTTTACAGGCACACCCGTGCCTCCCTTAGTCTAAACTAGTTTGGTCGTTTAACCTGCTGTTCTACCGGCCAAATCTCACATAAACTCATATAATTCAATTTTAAACTTCACATGGGTATTTTCCTACACCTCCAAACACTTATAAACAACAACTAACACATGAATTAACAAGCTTTGATCCTTAAATCCATTCTTGACACATTAAAAGCATCAAAACCATTAAACAATCATACCCGAAGGTTTCTTTGAAGGAGATAATCATAAATTGAATATGAAGAACTAAAATATGGATGTACGTATGAATGGATGTTGCTGTGAATTTGGTTTGAGTTCTTTGACACTTGAAAGTCAAATATATATATATATATATATATATATATACACACACACACACACACACAAAGGTTTGCTATAACTGGATAAATGGTCCCTTGACTATCCAAGTTCTGTTTTGACGGTTTTGGCCCCTCTATTTTATAACCACATCTTATCACACATATAATCAGTTATAACACTTTTACATTACTTGCATCAATTTAATAATAAAAATTTGGGTGTTACAACTATTCCCCACTTGAAATGATTTCGTCCTCGAAATCAGCTGCTGAAGAGTTCTTGATAATTCTCATCATTTCTTATTCAGGTTCCCATGTGTAGCCTGATCCCTTTTCTGTACTTCCATTAGACCTTAACCAACCCAATTTGTTTATTACATAAAGCCTTAACCTTTCGTTTTAACATACTTATATGTTGCTCCACATAGTATAGTTTATCATCAATGGTAACATCTTCTAACGGTACAATTGTAGACTCAACTGCTAAACATTTTCTGAGATATAAGACATGAAAGGTGTTATGAACTTGTGAAAACTCTTCTTCTAACTTTGGTCTATAAGCAACCTTTCCCACAGGCGCAATAATTTTGAATAGTCCGTTAAATCTTGGACTTAGTGTCCCACTCTTTCTGAATCTAATCACGTTTTCCACAGTGAGACTTTTAATGATACATAGTCCCCTAATATAAACTGAAGTGGTGATCTCTATTTATCTATGTAACTGATATCTGCGTTTTTATACATGTTTTACATGCCGAAACGCCTCATTCGCAGCCCATTTCTAAGGTGAATCGTATGTTTAATGATCTAAATTGATTATAATTCACCATGCAGGTTAAAAACATCTAACATGAGATATATGGACAAATCCGGTGCATAATAGCAGAAAAATGAAGATGTAATGAAAAAAGGCTCCTTACGGCCGCAAAGGTTATTCCTTGCGGCCGCAAAGGCCAATTTTCTAGAAATGGCCACTTGACAACTTGCACCTGGAAAACATCAAATCCACCGCCCATCTTGCGGCCGTAAAGGTTTGCTTGCGGCCGTAAGGACCCCTGTTCCAGTATTATAAAGACTGCATTCTGTCCATTTGAGAAAAGGAGAACCAATTCGGATTTTTCACCACCCAAACACTCTCCCACGACCATAATCAGTCCAAAATCATATTTTGATGATATCAAAGGAGGGAGAGCTTGTTAGGAGGCTTGGATTTACATTTGGAAGCTTGGAATCACAAAGTCAAAGTGTAATTAGCTTGGTATTCTCTTTCTAACTTTGATTTGTGATCATGTATTCATGTAATCCAAATGTATTTGTGCTTAAACTGATGTATATGAGTAGCTAAACTCATTTCACTTGGGCCAAGATGATTCTTGGCTAGTTATGGCAATATAATGTTTAGTTTGACTTTTATGTTGACTTGATATGAACAAGCATGTTTGATCTTTAATACAAGTGTATTTAATCATGTTAATGTGTCTGATACAATCATATTCATGTTTTATGATGTGTTGGTGTAATACCATATGTCAAAGTATGTGGATATTCAAGAATGAATATTGATTTTACAAAGATTTCATGTTACTTTGTTACTAGAAATGGTACATTGTGCATGATTGATTAATGGAAACACTTTTGGAACATGTTTTGGATCATTTTAGATCTATCCATGATGGTTGTGTCATTTATATTGTGGTTTTATGCATGCCTTAGCACTTTAAATGCAAATCTAGGTGTTTTGGTGTATTAACGGGTCAAATATGCTATTTATATGCATAGAGAATTCATGATATCTTTATTGGTATGTTAAGTGTTGAAATGAGCTCACATATATGCCATGAATGATCTGTTTGAAGTGTTCATTGTGCGTATTCACATGTATATGCTTTAAATGTATTAATCTTGCTAGAAATGGCATGTTAATATGATTATATCTTAGAAATGCATGTGTCTTAATCTTAAATCCAATGTGTGGTTTAAGTTTTGCTGAGTTTATGACTTCATTGTACCTATTTACATGTGTTTATGATCTTAGATGAAAGTCTAGATTGTATTTGTTGTTGAACCTCTTTGTGCAAAAAGTGAGGTGTTCTGTCAGCGTAGCCCTTGTGGCCCAAGCATTATTGCTTGCGGGCGCAAGCATACACAACCTTGCGGCCGCAAGGATAACTCCTTGCGCCCGTAAGGCTCTCTGTTTCACTAGTGTGCTATTTTTCATTGTTTTGACCGTGTTTAACCACTTTAACACCTTTTTGGGTTCTGAAGACTATTGAATGTGTCATTTGAAAAGATGTACGTTCATTGTAGTCTGATTTGGACGTGATTTGGTGAATCTGTAGTTAAATCCCAGTCTACATGTCCTTTGTGAAAACTCGGATATGCTACTGTTTGTCTGATCATGTTTTGATTGTTGACTCTGAGTCTTGATAACTTGAATGATGATTCGTTGCATGATGATATGGTTGTGATAAGTAGTAGAACAGCATGCTCTGTGCTTAATCTGTCTTATTCGTCAAGTCTTCATTATCTGGTTCGTTATAGTTATTGCCATGACTAGTTAGGATGATTCAGAAGCCTGAGTGAATCTGTATTTGACTGTTTTGCCTCTCTGCTTCTTTGGTGTTTAATCTGAATTGTCTTGCTTTGTTTAATTAGTTTAATTGTTACTCGCTTGCTAATTATTCTACCTATCAAACAACAATGATGTTAGAGTATTGATAGTTCCCTGTCCCTGTGGTTTGACATCCGGTCTTGCCGAGTCTATACTACTCTTTGACTAGGTCATACTTGCCTGTGTCGTGTGTAGTGTCTGCTTAGTAATATTGTTTTTTATAAATTTAAAACAAGTGTGTATCAAAGCTTTTCACCATCAAAAACCCGTACTAGCGGAGCACACCAGTAACTCGTTTGTCTACTCTGGGCGGCTAACAATCTATTTCATACCTTCTTAATCTGTTCTGTCGTTCGCTGTACCATTTCCGTACTATCCAAACACTTTCTGACCCACATCACCTTATACACTGGAGGTCAACATTTATATCATACAAAAGTTCATACGTTCGTATCCCGATGTCGGACTGGTATCTGTTATAAATCAAAACCCTGTCAAAAGCAAATATATACCCCAGTTTTTCCACTGAAATCAATAACACACTCATGAAACACGCCTTCTAACATCTATATATTTCTTCCATTTTGATTATCAGGAAGATAGGTTGTACAGAGATGAAGCTTAGTTCCCAACTCTATATGAAATCTGTTCTAAAACCTGGAAATGAATCTAATATCCCTGTCTGATATAATAGAGACTGATACGCTATGACGAGACACAATCTCTTTCACACACATCTGTTAAACGTTCCGAAGAATAAGTCTCTCTCATGGAAACAAAATATACATTTTTAATTAACCTGTCTACAATCACCCATATCACATTATAACCTCGTAGAGTTTTGGGTAATTTGGTATTCAGATTCATAGTAATATTTTCTCATTTGTAGACTGGTATCTCCACAGACAATAACTTCTCATATGGTTTTTGACGTTTAGCTTTTATTTGTAAACATTTAAAGACATTTCTCCATCTATCTCACTACATCTCGTTTCACACCCGGTTACCAATAATCTACCCTCAAGTCTTTATACATTTGGTAGCTTCTAGCTGAATAGAAAATCTAAACTTGTGAGCTTCATTTAGTTGTGTCTGACACGCATCTCCATAACCTGGTACCCATATACGATCATATCTAATCAATACAGTATTGGATTATGCCCGCTGACACACACACGAGTTGGTATCATGGCTGATGAAGCAAGGGCCTATTGGGTCACACGCTAAGTATCAATTCTGGCATCACGGATGGTCTAATGAGAGAGAAAACCAGAAACTGGTTCTGGTGGGCCAAGGCACGCCCGTGCCTCTATGAGGTACGGCCGTGCCCTACGGGTAGGCATGAGCCCAAGTCGGGTGTGACTTGGGCGTGGCCTGTGGCTAGGTACGCCCATGCCTCTGGTATCAGATAAATCTCTAACATGGCTTTGCACTTTTGGAGTTAAACCGGATTTTCTGAGTTTTCTGTCAAAAATGGTTTTCCGGTGACCGGGCATGGTCGTACCTCTAGGGGTACGGGCCGTGCCGGTAACCGTGACACGGGTTTCACTCAAACTCATGGTGTAGACTATGATGAAATCTTTTCTCCAGTGGCTATGTTGAAGTCTATAAGGATATTAATGGCTATCGCTGCATATTACGATTACGAAATATGGCAGATGGATGTCAAGACTGCCTTCCTTAACGGGAAGTTGGTAGAGGAGGTTTATATGGCACAACCTGATGGTTACGTAAACCCCAAATATCCTAACAAAGTCTGCAAGCTTAAAAGATCCATTTATGGACTTAAGCATGCATCTCGAAGTTGGAACATTTGCTTTGATGAAAAGGTCAAAGATTTTGGCTTTTCTAAAAGCAAGGATGAACCTTGTGTATATGTCCGGGCTCGTGGGAGTGCTGTAGTTTTCCTAGTCTTGTATGTAGATGACATACTTCTCATAGGAAGTGACGTGACTACCTTGCAGGATGTGAAAACCTGGCTCGGGAGTTGCTTCTCTATGAAAGACATGGGAGAAGCATCATTTGTTTTGGGGATAAAGAACTATAGAGATAGATCTAAAAGACTCATTGGTTTGAGCCAGAGTACGTACATAGATAAAGTCTTGAAGACATTCAAGATGCAAGATTCCAAGAAAGGGAATTTGCCTATGTTGCATGGTATGGCGTTGAGTAAGTCTGAATATCCTAGTTCTCAAAAGGAACTAGAGGAAATGAGTCGAGTCCCATATGCTTCGGCAGTGGGATCAATCATGTATGCTATGCTATGTACTCGGCCTGATGTGTCGTATGCCTTGAGCATGACGAGCCGATATCAGGCTAACCCTGGTCAAAGTCATTGGGTTGCGGTTAAAAACATCCTTAAATATCTTCGGAGGACTAAGGAAATGTTTTTAGTGTTCGGTGGATCGGAGGAGCTCAGAGTTACCAGATATTCTGATGCTAGCTTCGACACGGACAATGATGATTGCCGGTCTCAATGGGGATTTGTATTCTTGTTAAATGGTGGAGCAATAAGTTGGAGAAGTTCCAAGCAAGACACCGTGGCCGATTCAACCACGGAGTCAGAGTATATTGCTGCAAGCGAGGCTGTTAAGGAAGCCGTCTAGATGAAGAAATTCATTCAAGACCTTGGAGATGTTCCTAGCATCGCTAACCCTATTGAGATCTTCTGTGACAATGAGGGTGCAGTAGCTCTAGCTAAGGAACCAAGAGCGCATCGAAGTACGAGACACATTGCTCAGAAATATCATTTTATCCAGCTGAAGGAACATTTAGGGGCATATGACATGCTTAACCAGCTGAAGGAAATGTTCCAACAGCAGACTAAGCTAGAGCGCTTCGAGTGCCTAATGTCCCTTTTCGACTGCCATAGGCAGGAGGGCGGAAATGTGAGCGTTCACGTGCTTAAGATGAAAGCATTGGTTGATCGCTTGGAGAGGTTGGGATTCCCGTTAGGGAGGGAGTTAGCGGTGGATGTGATCCTCCGTTCTCTTCCTAGTTCCTTTTCACAATTTGTGTGGAACTATTATGTCCATGGCATGGACAAGTCCCTAATGGAGTTTCACGGAATGTTGAAGACCGTCGAGTCTGACATGTCCAAGAAGCCCTCCTCGTCCAAACCGTCCTAGCTATACAGGGAGGCGGAACCAATCAAAAAGGTGCTCCCCCCTCCAAGGGAAAGGGTAAGGGGAAGGTTGCAAAACCTAAACCGAGTCCGGCCCTGAAGGGTAAAGGGAAAGCCGTGATGGTTCCACCGGCCGAGGACCCTGCAGAAGCCGAGTTCTTCCAATGCATGGAAAAGGGGCATTGGCAGCGTTCTTGCCCAAAGTACCTCAACGAGCTCAAGCGAGTAAAACCGAAAGGAGCGAGTAACTCAGGTACATTTATGATTGAACTCCACAATACCGCTACTTCTAACGGCTGGGTACTTGATACTGGTTGTGGCACTCATATTTGTAACAATGTGCAGGTGCTAAAAAGAAGTAGGGCGATGGGTGCTGGAGAGCTTGACCTGATCATGGGAAACAAAGATGTGGTTCCCGTGGAGCGGATAGGGAGTGTTGATCTTGCCTTTACTTTAGGACTTGCTATTACCTTGTTGAATGTTTGTTTTTCGCCCTACGTGGCTCGAAACATTATTTCCTTTCACGCTTTGTTTGATGATGGTTATAAGTTTAATTTTGACAATGGAATTATTTCTTGTTTGAGAGATGATGTTCATTACTTTAAAGCTTATCCATGTCATGGGATTTATGACACAAGTGTGTGTTTGGATGGTAATAAATCAATCATGAACATTGATTCTAAGTCTAAAGGTGTATTGGACAAGTTGTCTTTGTGGCATAGTCGTCTTGGCCATATAAACAAGAAACGTATCGCCAAACTCCAAGTGGATGGGATTTTGGAATTGTTTGATCACGGGTCAAGCAAAGTATGTGATTCTTGTTTATTAGGCAAAATGACTAAAGCACCCTTCACCGGCGTTAGTGAAAGGGGCAAAGACTTGTTGGACATTGTTCAGACGGATGTGTGTGGTCCGTTCATGTCTGCTACAAGAAACAACTGTAGGTACTTTGTTACTTTTACTGATGATTTCAGTAGGTATGGTTATGTTTATTTGATTAAGCATAAGTCTGAAACCTTTGAGGTGTTTAAGACATACCAAAGCGAGTGCAGAATCAATTGGGCAAGCGGATTAAGATTCTCAGATCCGATAGGGGTGGTGAGTATCTTAGTACCGAGTTTCTCGATTATCTTAGGGGTTGTTGGATTATTTCACAACTTACTCCACCCAGGACACCACAATTAAACGAGGTCGCTGAGAGGAGGAACCGAACTTTATTGGATATGGTTCGGCCCATGATGAGTCGTACAAAGCTACCCGCAAGTTTTTGGGGTTATGCTTTGGAAACCGCTGCTAGGACCTTAAACCTTGTACCAACAAAGAAGGTTGCAAGTACACCGTTCGAGATGTGGCATGGAAGGGTTCCTTCGCTAGCCTATCTCAAGGTCTGGGGTTGTGAGGCTTACGTGAGACGTGAAGCTCAAGACAAACTTGAACCCAGAGCCGAGAAGTGTATTTTCATTGGCTACTGAGCTAGTTCTATGGGATATTTGTTGTACAAACCTTCGGAGAACAAGGTGTTTGTTGCTCGAAGGGTGGTCTTCCTTGAAAGGGAGCTTATATCTGCAGAAGCCAGTGGGAGGCAAGTCGATCTAGAAGAAATTCTAGATGACACCAATGTTTAACCTAATGTTGGCACTAGTACCGCTTCTGAGGTCGGCGTACCAGAAGAGGTTGAACCTCAACCAATGGTGGATGAGGTACCTGATACACAACCATTAGAGCTCCGTAGATCTGGTAGAGTTCGTAATGAGCCGGAAAGATATGGGTTTCTCATATCCGAGGGCGACGAACTATTGGTGGATCATAGTGAACCGACCAACTACCGGGAAGCCGTAGCGGGCCCTGAGTCTGCTAGATGGAAGGAGGCAATGGAAAGTGAGATGCAATCCATGGCGGATAATCAAGTTTGGGACTTGGTTGATCGGTACCCGGCCACAAGCCAGTAGGGTGCAAATGGGTCTTCAAGAAGAAGACCAACATGGATGGAAAAGTAGATAGTTTCAAATCCCGACTGGTAGCAAAGGGTTTCACTTAAACTCATGGTGTAGACTATGATGAATCCTTTTCTCCAGTGGCTATGTTGAAGTCTATTAGGATATTAATGGCTATCGCTGCATATTACGATTACGAAATATGGCAAATGGATGTCAAGACTGCCTTCCTTAATGGGAAGTTGGCAGAGGAGGTTTACATGGCACAACCTGATGGTTACGTAAACCCCAAATATCCTAATAAATTCTGCAAGCTTAAGAGGTCCATTTATGGACTTAAGCAAGCATCTCGGAGTTGGAACATTTGCTTTGATGAAAAGGTCAAAGAGTTTGGCTTTTCTAAAAGCAAGGATGAACCTTGTGTATATGTCAGGGCTAGTGGGAGTGTTGTAGTTTTTCTAGTCTTGTATGTAGATGACATACTACTCATAGGAAGTGACGTGACTACCTTGCAGGAAGTGAAAACCTAGCTTGGGAGTTGCTTCTATATGAAAGACATGGGAGAAGCAACATATATTTTGGGGATAAAGATCTATAGAGATAGATCTAAAAGACTCATTGGTTTGAGCCATAGTACGTACATAGGTAAAGTTTTGAAGAGGTTTAAGATGCAAGATTCCAAGGAAAGGAATTTGCCTATGTTGCATGGTATGGCGTTGAGCAAGTCTCAATATCGTAGTTCTCAAAAGGAACTAGAGGAAATAAGTCGAGTCCCGTATGCTTCGGCATTGGGATCGATCATGTATGCTATGCTATGTACTCGGCCTGATGTGTCGTATGCCTTGAGCATGACGAGCCGATATCAGGCTAACCCTCGTCAAAGTCATTGGGTTATGGTTAAAAACCTACTTAAATATCTTCGGAGAACTAAAAAAAATGTTTTTAGTGTTCGGTGGATCGGAGGAGCTCAGAGTTAGTGGATATTCTGATGCTAGCTTCCAAATGGACAAGGATGATTGCCGGTCTCAATCGGGATTTGTATTCTAGTTAAATAGTGGAGCAATAAGTTGGAGAAGTTCCAAGCAAGATACAGTGGCTGATTCAACCACAGAGTCAGAGTATATTGCTGCAAGCGAGGCTGCTAAGGAAGCCGTCTGGATGAAGAAATTCATTCAAGACCTTGGGGTTGTTCCTAGCATCGCTAACCTTATTGAGATCTTCTGTGACATTGAGGGTGCAGTAGCTCTAGCTAAGGAACCAAGAGTGTAACGCCCCAAATTTTTAAAATTTAAAAGAATGCTTGAAACAAAAGGTATTTGTCTAAAAACAGAATTTGATAAGCTGAAGGAAACCACTAAGTATTTTTGAACTCTCTGGTTCATAAAATTAAATAATACATCCACAATTCATGTCAAAAACAGTTTCCAATAAGCTTATCGTCAGCGGTAGCCAATAAAACATTTTGTTTAAACCCTCGGGTTTGTATAAAAAGAAATGTGCGCGCATTTAAATCAAAAGTAATTTCAGTTACACAAATGGGAGCGTTATTGTTTCAAATCACGTTTTAAGCAACCAACCATCAACAGTCAAACCGGGGCCTTGCCTTGTTGCTAACACAACCTGCAAAACAACAACAAGCAGTATCTGCTAAGCTACAAGAGCTTAGTGAGAAAGCTAAACTGTAAATCATATAAGCATGCGCATACACATATACAAATGTTGTAACCGTTCTTATGGACACAATACTGCACCATCTTAGCATCCGCCCAGAAGGCTAAAATGCTGTCCGTAGCAACTAGTGCACAAAGCAGCATGCTACAACTCTCTCTGTGATCCTATGATTAATAATATACCACATCGCAATGTAACACACACATATCACAGATATGAATCAGAGTTTAGGAAACTCACCTCAGCAATTAATACCACACAGAGTTATGCCCGATATTCTCAGAATACTTCAAATAGTATTTCCTACATACAGGGTGATAGCAAACATTACCTGATGATTTTTTTTGCATTTCCTTAAGTCGAAAAACGATTCTTGATCCCTTCCTCCTCTGTTCTTCGAGAGTGCCACACACTGGTTTTGAAAGAATGAAACAGTGGAAGATAATCCTTGGGAGCTGAGCCCTAATCATCTTTTTATATGGTTTCTTTCAAGGCTTGGCCCATGACATGTACAAGCCCACCAAGTAATTAGCCTAATATTTGATTTACCTATTTAATGATGATCACTCAAGCCCAATTGACTAACGAATTCAAAAATGACTCGTAATTCAATTTAATCCTGATAATAATAACAATTGTCACCAATAAAATATTCTTTTATTAAATTCGGAAATTCAGATATAACAAAATCAATGCTGAAAAAGAAAAAGAAGCCAAAAGGAGACATATTGTTGAGAAAAGACAGGAGGAGTGGCTATCTACCAGAAACAAAAGACTTTATCCTGAACGGATCACTTCAGTGAGACTAAAAAAGGAAAAAGATAAACATTTATCTGAATCTTCAGAGAAAAGGAGATATGTTTTTCTACAAGTATATAGTTCGTCAAATTACAATGAAATGTGGTTATACTGAATGGGCTACCAAATTGCAAACACATAGACATTTCCCTTCCCAAAGGGTATGTACCTGAAGCAAGAAAAGTGATCTCAAATCTCCGAGGATTTTTCTTTCTCGGTGCCTATGACAAAATGAGATTTCAGAGACTTTATCCGCACCTGAGGTCACTACGATATTTCTTGGACTACAAAGATCTAGCAATAAAAGATATTATTGTTGAATACATGAAGCATGTTTAGCTGAAAACACCTTCTGAACCTCTTCCTGATGAATTCAAGCCAGTTATTAATTAGGAACAATTTTCTTTTGTTCTTTCTATATGTTCATTGTTTATTTGTTTATTCTTTGTAATAAGTTGAGGGATTATAAACAAATAAAGGGAGATTGTTAGTCTCTTATTTGTTTACATTCCATCACTGAAGATGTCTTTCGAAGAAAGCATCTGAAGTTTCTTTTCTGCCACTTTGTAAAGCTCCTGAAGTCCTCCTACTGAAAAGAGGGCCCTCTCATCTATCTAAAGGAAAGTTCTGCTTTACTAAAGTTGGACATCTTTTTGAAGTATGTCTTAGGTAATGAACTCATCCCCTCAACTGAATGTACACGTCACTACTGTTGCTTACAAAATTAGAATGTGCGAAGTCTGCATTCCTAAATTTGCTCAACTGATAGTTTAGATTTATGTTTCCTAATTTTATGTAGAGCGCTACACGTGTAATATATTTACATGGTAAGGATTAGTTTACGTAGCATATAAATACTTTTCTCATTTGTTAGAGAAAAGTAAGTGTTAGTTTGCTAATCTTTTTCAGTAAGTTCTTGAATTTGAAAGTTTGTACTCTGTGCTCAAGTTTTTTCTTGAGTACCTTTTGAAGTTTGGTTATTAATATAATCTTACTTTAAAAATTTCGTGTGTTTAATTTTTATACTATTTCCGCACTTAGATAATTTTATTTTGTCTTTATTAGTATTACATCTTTTATCTTTTTGAAAAAACAAATACAAATTTATCTGCTAACATGAATGAAAGAATAATCCAAGATAATGTATTTTATACAACTCAAACAATAACCACCGAGCAAATAGGATTTAAGATAAAAATTCACCTTCAACTTCGACTGTCAGTCAAGCAGTTGTACATCTAAACCTAAAAATGAGAGTAAACAAATCAATGATCCAGAAACAACTGAGATTGAGGAAGACTCCACACTCAATGAAAGACTGAATGAGTTATTTCCTCCTATTGAAAATGAATCAATTATTAGAACTGTTGGGGTTTGTTCGGTTTTTCAAAATAATTTTAGCAACGGAAGCGTGAACAACAATTTTAAACTTATTAAAACTCCCCACCAATGATCCATATGCAAGCCTAAAAAAAACAAAACAACCATAGGGTGTTTAGAACTACAACCTTTGTAGCGTGAGTAAACCGTTGGTGAAGTGGTTGATCTATGAAAAGCCAAGAGAAGACTTCCTCCAAGGTATCCATAAGCCAATGATTCCAACACCTTGAAATGCTAGTTTCTCCAACCCTTGATTTTCAAGAATGCAAGAAACAACCTTTGTTCATCTTCTTGAACTAGATGTATGTATTTTGAGTATGTATGTGTTACCACACTTGGCTTACTTGAAGAACACCAATACTAGAGAGTAAGGATGTATTCAAGGTTTTAGAACACTTAGAACACTTCTAGAACATTAGCAAAGGTGGTAGCATGAACTAACTCACTAAAGGGGCCATGCATGAACTATATAAAATCAAGAAGTGAAGCAACATGAGGGAGGCCCCCCTTCATCCAATTATGGACGAAAATTCAAGAGGGATGGGTCCCCTCTTGCTTCTTGCTTTTCCATTACTTCCATACATGCATGCCTTGTTTAGTCCTTTTTTTCAAGCAACCTCAAAAAGGGCCCCTTTGGTGATTAATATGGAGTTTTCTAGTTTATTCTTATAAATACATAAAAGAATATACTATATGTGCCATATAAAGTATAAAATACATCTACATGTATTATATTTATATATACTTGATTGTTACTAGTAACTCTTTACGTGTAACAAGGATATACATACATTTATATAATTGTTACTAGTAACAATTTACATGTAGCAAATATATATATATACACACATATATATATATATATATACATAGATATATATAAAATCATATGTTTATATTTATGTATTTGATATGCATTATCTTATATCAATATATAAGAGTGATATTATTGTTTCACATAAATAATAATATACAACAATGCATATCGACTTATATATATAATGAGTTGGAAACATATTTAAATCATATTCAAATATGTAATTGGTGTCCATTGATTATAAATGTATGACCCTATCGGTTTATTTATTATCAGTAATATCGTATTAATTTGTGTCTTGTTATTAGTCCCACAGAGGGTAAACAAGCAACTGATATAGTGTACAAGGGGGGTTGAATATACTTTAAACCAATCAATCAAATTAATCAAATGTATATTCAATGATCAAATAGAATGATTACAATTATCACTTTCTAATCAAATCAACAGAATGATTTGATGTTACACTGATTATAAACTCAACTCTCTCTAAACACTCTTGTATCACAAACTAATTGATGATCGAACTTCTTGTTAAAACTGATTAACAAGAACTCTTGAAAACTCTCTCGAACTTTGAACTCACAAAGTTATCGCAACACACGCGTATCAAGTATGACGAACACACGTACGTTTGCAACTTATGCAGTCGTGTATTATTCGGTATATTGTGTTCTATATATATTAAAACCCATAGGAAGGTTTATACTCATACTTGATATATCTACGAACAAATCGCAGTTTACAAGATAGAACTTATCTTTTTCTTACAACCGTAACAAACTCCTTAATTAGAACATATCTAATTAATTCCGTTTGAGATCTCTATCCAAATAATAGATAGTTTAAATTAGATTCAGATATCCTAATTTAAATGTCATAGATAAGGAGAGTTTATAGCAGAATTTAGAACTTACTTAAATTCTTGAACTGACTTCTGACGCTGAGCTGACTCACTCAGTCTTGACGTTATCAAGCTGAGTTCTTGACTTCTTGATTCTTCGAATCTTTAAGTCTTCAAGTTTTCACTCATGAAACCTATCTCAACTTAGAAGTCACTAAGCTATCTAGTACTTACATAGAAAACCCTATATCTGTTTATACGCTGACTACTCAGCCTAAGCTGACTAGTCAGTCTATAACAGACTTACATAATTCCTAACTCTTAACCTATCATCTATACATAGCTATGGTTTGTCTCATCAAATCTAACTATTCTAAACATGGGACTAAAAATCTCCCTCTATTTGATGATGACAAAATATTGAAACAAAGTACATATAGGTTAACAGAATTATGTAGAACCACTCTAGAACTGACCAAAGTTAGTTCTTGAAATAAGTATTGAACTGATCCATACTTATTCATGATATCTTGAACTTACAAGATGTTTATATTACAAATCTATTATAAGAATTGTATTCTAAGTATTTGGATATACAACTACTTACATACTGAACTTATCAGAATTAATTTAAGTTCTGAACTTTCAAAACTTATACTACTGAACTTATCAGTTTATAATTGAACATATCAATCCTCGGCTTGAACTTACAAAGCTGTTTGTTTGAACATACCAAACATAATATTGAACATATCAAATAATAAAACAGTTGAACATATCAAACTTGAATTTGTATTAATGAACATATTATTTACATTGTAGCTTGATCATTATGATCAGCTTATGCACACTTAGTGCTTACAAATTTATAGAACTAATCTATTTAATCAACAGGATCTCCAACTTCCTACCACATATCTAAACATTTAAGATCCCAAATGGCAGCTTCCTTGATAGCATTATTTATAATCTCTTCACCCTCTGACAGCTCTCTCGTCTCAGTTTTTCTTGATCTGACTTCTTTTTTGAGATGATATCTGAATACTGAGTTCTGAGTTGAGTCATCACACAGAATTCTCTAGTACAGAATCAATTCTAGATTTGCCAAATGAAGATCTACTACCCTCAAGAAGCACTGATTACCTTCCACATCCAAGTACAGAAATCCTTCCAAAGGCTGAGTGATAAAAGTATTTTCTTTGAATTCAACTTCCTCTGGAACTTGTATACTGATATATATTTTGTTTGGTTCGCTTACTTACTGCTCTGACTCTTGCAGCTTTGTTTCTGTTGAGGAAGGTATCAATTTCACCAGCTGGAATTTCTCCTAATTGATCAAATCTTATGAAGAGAGTCTTGAGCACATCAACTATCTCTTGTCTTATTTGACTCTTTTTCATTCTTTTGATAGTTGTGGCTACCACCTTTAACTTTGAGAAGCCCAACTTGTACAGACATCTCATATCTAGACCAATTTCTTGTTTGTTGTCTAGTACAAAGTTGATTATCACCAATTCTCCTTTTCTACTCAGTGTGATGGATTCAATATTGTGATTAAAGTGTGTTCTTTTATAGCAATGCCTTAGATCAGCATCTAAGTAGGGAATTGGGGCAGCTCTGGGTCCAGAATAGTCAGCTTCAGCTTCAGCTCTGGCAGCCTCAGCCTTAGCCTTTTCTCTTTGAAGCTCAACTTGTCTTTGCTGCTCTTTCATCTCCTCCACTGTCATGCCCAGGTCTTTAGCCATTTCTTGTAACATTTGCTCCGCAAGCATGTCACTGGCTTTCTATGATGCATCAGCTTCATCACTTGAGTCAGATTCATATACAACTAAATGATGCTGACCTTGTTGCTCTGGCTCAGGCTCAGCAATGATGACCTTTCTTCTCTTTGGTAGAGGCATAACACTTCTTTTATTTCTTTTTACCATCTCAAACACCTTACTCTTCCCTTTATCTATTTGTGAAGTTGGAATGGACTCAGCTTCAATAAACTTTGGCAATTCAGCTTGAGGAAAGTTGGTGTGAGCATCTTGAGATGTTTCTTCATATGGAGTTTCTAGTTCAGCTGATTGGACTAACGGAGATATGATTGTTTGAACTGTTGGAGCTTGTTGATAGGGCTGATCTACAGTACTCGTGAACTGACCATGAGCTTCTTCTTCAATTTGTACTTCCTCTGTATGATCCCCCTCAACCACATCATAACTTTTCTTTGATTCTTCCTCCCCCTTTTTGTCATCATCAATAGGGGAGGATCTGAATTTGAGAACAAAGCTTTCTAAGTTGGCTATAGAGGTTGAAAGATCATTAAGTTTGCGCATCAACTTGGTTTTATCATTTTTCCTCTTCTTGTGCAGGAGCTCAAACTGCGTGTGTAAGTAATCCATAATGGCTTGGGCATCAGTGGCCATCAGTATGGGCTCCTCTAGTCTCCTCTAGACCTCAAAGTCCTCCTATCCAGTGGAGGAATGTATTTCCACCGTAGGAGTGGCTGTTGAGTGTTCCTCAATAGGTGAGAATGTGGGCCCCATATCCAAAGGTTGGTGCTAACCTATGGAATCAAGGGGGCCAGATTTGAGACCCTTTAAACCTTCCTGGTGTGTGAAAGGTTCATTGACAGGTCGTGCGAGAGTGTGTAAGAATGGAAGAGAAGAGTGACCAATGTCGTGAGATATGGTAGTGGGGTAGGCTAGGCTTAGTGGTGAGGAGGGGGGTATTTGACCCTGAGGATTGGTCAAAATTTCAATGTTACCTTCATGGGGCTGTGAAGGCACAGAAGCAGGCTCTCCCATGGCACTAGTAGGTATGGGCTGAGAAGACACCATACCCGGTTTAGGCTGAAAGGTTGAACTGTGCCTAGAGGTTGGAACCTTAAGAGAAGTTGTCTCCCCCTCAGCTCCCACCGGTGGAGGTATCAATGTGATATCAGCTCTAGAGTCCTTTTGAGATGAAGGATCACCTTTGGCAGTTTTTCTTGTATAGGTGTATGATATATCCTTGGTAGCAGTGGGCTGATCAAGGTTAGTTGTAGAGTGAAGAATAGTTGGAGATGTGTGTGGTGGGGGAGAGGGGTTAGACTGAGATGGGCTTGACTCAGTCTTATCTCCCTTGAAAGGAGATGGAGAAATGTGAGAGAAAGAAGGAGATGAAGGAAGAGAATTTATACCTGTGCCAATTAGTGGTGACTCTGAGCTAGGGAACATACTCTCTTGCTCAGAGCTTGAGGTGGAAGATATCCTTTGGATGCGCGATCGGAGCCGAGTCCTTTGAGGTTCAGCTTTGGAGGACTCAGCCTCAGAATCATCTACACCATCTGTCTCCTCCTCATCATTTGCACTTTACTCAGCTTCACTTGACTCTGAAGTCAGAAGCTGTGTATAAACCCTCATCTGAGCACTCATTATAGAGTGCTCAGGGAAAATATCATGGGCGAACATTCTTGAGCTGAGAACAGGAGTAGGGGTTGACTCATATTGGGCAGTGTATCTTCTACCCAACCTGTCCTCGATCACCATAGATAAAAATCATACAAAGGGCACAATTGTATCCCTCACACTTTTGGTCACCAGAGACTTGATTGCCTCAAAGATCAACTCAGCATAGTCCAAGTGTCGATCATAGAATATGTTATATAATAGTTGCATTTCAAAATCGTTAACATTATCCAGTCCACCCACCTTGTATCCAAGTGAACGGACCACCGTGGACACCATTAATCCCCATGCAGTCTGAAAAACGGATTTCCTTATAACTACAATAACTTGAGGATGACCCATTAAGGGTAAAACGCTCCTTGATGTTTCCCTAGAAACTGTCGCCTCATACTGATTATGAACTGGGAGATGGAGAATTCGGTGGAGATAATTTGCATCGACGTATAT
This sequence comes from Dittrichia graveolens, assembly GCA_038502395.1. Lineage (NCBI taxonomy): Eukaryota > Viridiplantae > Streptophyta > Magnoliopsida > Asterales > Asteraceae > Dittrichia > Dittrichia graveolens. Next base: position 33,021,335 of record JARJIL010000009.1, read on the forward strand.
CGCCACTTGTCCACTTAGGACTGTACCTCGTGTGACCGTCATATTTGCATCCAGTTTACATGTATACCAGAACTCCGTGAGAAGTTGAGGGATGAGCATAGCAGGACCACGAAGAAATGCATGTGCAAGGGGTCCCTTTCGAATGTATGAGACCCAGTCCTCATAACCCCCGCCAATCTTGGATGTTGGAATGTCGATACAGGCGACGACATTATTTTGTTTGTAGATGGGGAGTGCGTTGTTCTTGAAATTACCACCACAGATCATTTGATCAGTCAGATTTAGAGTGTAACCCTCCATTGAATTTGAACTTATCGTATTAGATTGCACTTAGCAGTAGTAGGGTTTACCACTTAGCGATTTGATTCTGCACAAAGTGAGGTTAGGGTTTTAGAAAGTAGAGAAGAATAGATAAGATTTGGAAGAGTAAACGAAATATGATGAAGAGTCTCTCTTATTTATACCTTTTCAATGTGAGAGAAAAGTTACCGTTATCGGAGGGTAATAAATATGACCGTTACAGTAACAACCGGCTACGCAGTTTGTTATAACGGCTATATTTAATGAAACTTAATTAGACCGACACTGTTACATTGATCCAAATTCTTTCAAGGTGAAATAATTATCACCAAGATTCTCTTAAATAATGAATTTGTAAATGACTTACGTTTATTCGAAACATAACACACCTTACATATTTGATACTATAAGGTTGGACTGACCGTTTATTAGGAGTATCCCAGACCTATGGAACTAACCACACATTATAGCTAATAACTCAGCTCAGATTGAGCACTCAGCTCAGATTAAGCACTCAGCTCAGATTAACACTTAGTCGAGGTCAGCACTTAGCATATGTTAAACAGAGATAAAGAATGGAACATACCAATTAAGGGTTGAGCATGCCAAGCTTGCCAAGTGGAGTTGTAAATCTTGTGCCTTTAATTGGTTTAGTGAAGACATCTGCAAGCTGATATTCAGTCTCAATGAAGACTAACTCTATCTTTCCTTTTTCTACAATATCTCTGATGAAGTGATGTCTTATCGCAATAGCACTTTGATTGCCACAGAATATGGGAGTCTTTGAATAGTGTAAGTCAAAGTTCTTAAGCTGATGTTGCATCCACAGTATTTGAGCACAACAGCTCCCTGCAGCTACATACTCAGCTTCAGCTGCGGAAATTGCCACTGAGTTTTGTTTCTTGCTTGTCCAGCTAACTAATTTTCCACCCAAAAGTTGACATCCTCCAGTAGTACTCTTTCTATCTAAACCACAACCTGCGAAGTCTGAATCTGAGTACCCTATCAGCTCAAATCCTGATCCTTTGGGATACCACAAACCAAAATTTGGTGTTTCCTTCAGATATTTGAGTATTCTTTTAACAGCTAGCAAGTGTGATTCCTTTGGATTAGCCTGATATCGTGCACAAACACATGTAGCAAACATTATATCATGTATGCTTGCTGTCAAATAGAGTAATGAACCTATCATTCCTCTATATGTAGTCTGACATACAGATTTTCCATCAATGTCCTTGTGTAACTTGACATTGTGCAACATTGGAGACTTTGCAGGATGGCTTGAGTCTAATCCATATTTCTTAATCAGATCAAAAACATACTTGCTCTGATTAATAAATATACCATCTTCTTTCTGGTAAATTTGAAGTCCCAAAAAATAAGTCATCTCACCTATCATGCTCATTCTGTATTGATTGGACATTATCTTAGAAAACCAATCACACAGACCTTGGTTTGTTGAACCAAAGATAATGTCATCCACAAAGACATGTCCTATGCTCTTTCTTATGAATAGAGTTTTGTCAATACTTCCTCTAATAAAATTAATGGAGAGAAAATAGGTGAACAATGTATCATACCATGCTCCTGGAGCTTGCTTGAGTCCATACAAAGCCTTGTCTAACTTATAGACATAATCTGGATGTTTAGGATCAACAAAACCAAGGGGTTGTTTCACATAGACTTCCTCCTATAGTGATCCATTTAGAAAAGCACTTTTAGCATCCATTTGATACACTTTAAAATTTTTGAAGGCTGCATAGGCTAGGAACAATCTTATAGCTTCAATCCTTGCAACATGGGCAAAGGTCTCATCAGAGTCAATACCTTCTTCTTATCGGTACCCCTGAGCTACTAGCCTTGCTTTATTTTTTATCACTACTCCATCCTTGTCCATTTTGTTTCTATAGACCCACTTAGTGCCTATAATTGTTTTTCCTTTAGGAGCAGGGATAAGGTTCCAGACCTTATTTCATTGAAATTCTGTCAGCTCCTCTTGCATAGCTTCAATCCAATCTTCATCCTTTAGAGCCTCTTCAGTCTTTTTTGGTTCCATTTGAGATAGAAAACTAGAGTAGGCAACATAGTTTGCATTTGCCTTAGATCTAGTTAACACACCATCTTCAATGTTACCAATAATATCATCAAGGGGATGATTTTTTTACCACTTTGAAGATTGTAGTGGGAGACTGTAAGTCTGAGTTTGAATTTGAGCAGTGTCTCTCAGGCTGAATAGGACTTAATTCTTCAGTCTGAGTAAGGATTGAGAGATCACTTAGATTTTTAATTTGACTTGTACCTGATGATTCACCTAGATTCTCAGGCTGAGTAACTTCAACATTGATAGTTTCTTTTGATGATGCACATTTGTCAGATTTACCACCATCCTCATCATCAGAATCATCCATAACATAATGGGATTTGATGTGAGATCTTCTTTGCTCCTTTCAAGCTCACTCAGACTAACTAGGTCAGCTTGAGCTTTGTCAGATTTGTCAATACTTGTCTCATCAAACGTAACATGTACCGACTCTTCAATTACCTTTCTTTTAAGATTAAAGACTCTGTAAGCTTTGGAGATTGAAGAATATCCAACAAATAAACCTTGATCAGCTTTAGGTTCCAACTTATGGAGCTGATCTCGTTGGTTTAGCACATAGCAAGTTGAACCAAAGATATGGAAGTATCCAATATTAGGTTTTCTACCATGATACATCTCATAAGGTGTTTTACCATGTCTTTTAACTATCATTGATCTGTTCTGTGTGTAGCAAGCTGTACTTACAGCTTCTGCCCAAAAGTTCAGTTTGAGCTTTGCTTCACATAGCATGGTTTTGGCAGCTTCAATTAGGGTTCTATTTCTTCTTTCAGCAACTCCATTTTGTTGTGGAGTTCTTACACATGAGAAATTCTGGATAATTCCCTTCTCTTCACAAAATCCTTTAAGGGTTGAGTTCCTAAACTCTGTTTCATGATCACTTCTGAGCTGCTTAATAGACTTACCCTTTTGCAACTCTTCTTGTCTTATGAAGTTGATTAACTCATGTGCAGCTTCACTTTTGGCTTTTAAGAAGACCACCCAAGTGAATCTTGTGAACTCATCAACAATCACTAGAGTATACTTTTTACCACTTAGGCTTGGGGTGCTTATAGGTCCAAATAAGTCCAAATGCAACATATGCAATGGTTCTGTAATTGAAAAATTCTGTTTCGACTTGAAGGATCCCTTGTGATGTTTTCCCGTTTCACAAGCTGAGCAGAGTTTGTCTTTAGCAAATGTGATCTTAGGCAGACCAGAGACTAACTCTTTGCTAGACAATTTGTTAATATATTTGAAATTTAGATGTGATAGTCTCTTGTGCCATAACCAACTTAGCTTGGGAGTTGAGTCAGAATACAAACAGGTTTCAGTTGAAGAATATGCGGAGCTGAGATCTAACAAATAGATATCTCTCTCTCTCTTTTTGCCATTGGTATTGGCTTTCCTTTCTTATCATAAATTGTTCCTGCATGCTTTCTGAAGGTGACTTCATAATCCTCATCACACAATTGACTGATACTTATCAGATTGTGTTATGGCCTTCAACATATGCTACCTTCTTGAAAGTGACTTGTCCAACAGTTATCTTTCCAAAACCTTTAGTCCTTCCTTGAGAATTATCTCCAAATGTTACCTTGGGTCCTTCATTGTTTTGGAATTCACTTAGGGTGTGTTTGGTAGAGAGAAAAGAAATGGGGAGAATTGGTTTCTCTTGTTTGGGAGAAATGATTATAGTTTTGGGAGGAGAAATGGTTTCTTCACCTATTTCCATTTCTCCCCTTCCTTTGTACTTTCATTTCTCTTCAAATTATGGAGAAATGGAGAGAAATGACAACCAATGTCTACTCATCATTGTCGATGTCCGGTTGCGATGTGTTTCCGACATTCTGATCATCATCGTCGATGTCCGGCAAGATGGCAATGCCGCAACCGCCGTCCGGCAACTTGAGCCACCATTTCTTTGTTTCATTTCTTTTCTGTTGCCAAACAAGGAAATCAATTCCAATTCTCCACACATTTCTATTTCTCCCCATTTCCATTTCTCCCCTATATCCATTTCCATTTCTCCAAATTTCTTTTCTCTCTACCAAACACCACTTAGAATCCCTTTGCTTCCTGTCATGTGCCTTGAGCATCCACTGTCTAAGTACCACTTGTCGGATCCCTGCACATGATCAACTAAACACATTAGTTTCTTTTTGGAACCCACTGTTTGGTGGGTTTTGAGGATGAGCACTTAGATAATCCTTTAGAGGCTGATTGATCAGCTTGAACAGATTCTGAGTCTATTTTAGACTTATCATTCTTTACTTTTTCAGGCCTAAGATTGGTACTTATACAATCTTTCGCTTCATGATCTCTGTCACCACACTTATAGCTTTTTCTTCTAAATATGGGTGTTTGGGTGACTTATTTGAGTTTTCCAACATTAAATTTGGATTCAGTTTTAGGGTCATAAGATGTGGATAACCTTTCAATCCTTTTAGATAGTTTGTCTACTTGATTTTCTCTGACTTTGGACTTACCTTTGTCAGCTTTATGGTTACCCTTATTTGGTGAAGTCTGACTTACAGACAACTTCCTGTTCTTAGACATCCCTTCATATTTGGCTTGAGAGTTATGTCTTTTTGAGTTGATGTGAGCTATTCTGTCAAAGACATTTGTTCTCACAGGATTGTAATCCAATATTTTGAAAACTGACTTACAGTTTTTGTTGGATCTAGAATATTCAGCTTGATGGTTTGTATGAATAACCTGGGGGCTTTGGGTTGGTCTCACAAACTTATTGGTTTTGACCTGTTTTCCATCCTTGTTCTTTAAAAATGTCTTTGGAAGTATATCATCTAATTTCACATTTTTGTCTTCAAGACCGACTTGTTCTTTGATGATTTCATCAGCAGCAGCACTATAATCTCCCCCTAGCACTGCTTTTACTTGATTTGGTATCTGCTGGTTGATACATTTTTCTGCCTCCTTTGATGACTTACACCAAGATTCACAAATCTTTCTTAGATTGTTAGCTTGTTCTTTTGATTCTTGTAATTCTTCACTTAGAAGTTTGTTTATGTGAAGCTGACATTCATAATCACTTTGAGTCTTTTTACCAGCATTTATGAGAGTTTCAGAGTGTTTAAGTTCATCTTTTAATTTTGTAATTTCAGTTTTCAAACTAGATTGAACTGTGAGAGAGGTTTTGAAGTCATTCAACAAGTAGTTGAACATTAAACATTTTTGTTCATCAGTGTAAGAGCTGAAGTTATTTACCTTATACATCGAGGCAGGATCCCAGTTGCTGGTTTGCTTACTCAGCTTAGCCGCTTCTGCTAGATCCTCATCAAAGGAACTATCTTCTAACTCATACTCAACTTGTTCCTCTTCATCCTCAATGGCCATCAAACACCTATTTGGCTCATCATCATCTAAGGTAGATGATTCAGTATCCCAAGTCTCAGCAAGAAGACCTTTGGTGTTTTCATCTGGCTTGGCTTTGAGTATCTGATATTTATTTTTATATTTATCAGCTCTATATGCATTCTTGTCAGCCACTGAAGCTGATTCTCCCTTCTTAACTCTGCACTCAGCAGCTATGTGTCCTATCTTCTGACAGTTGTAGCACTTCGCTTTCTTAGGATCAAAAGTAGACTTACCACTTTTGCTTTTGTCAGATTGACCCCTTCCTCTTTTGAACTTTCTAAAATTCCTTGCTAACATTGCCATTTGTTCAGTAAGAGCATCCATCTCTTCATTATCTGAATCTGAGTTAAGACTTACCTCCTGAGATTCAGATTCAGAGTCAGACTCAGCTTGAGACTTTTTAGATCCCTTCTTCTTCTTCTTTTCTGCAATTAATGCAGATCCAACATTATTGATAGATTCTCTTAGTTGTTGATAGGCCACTTTCTTCTGTTCCATGATCTGTTGATGATTTAGAAGAAAACCATAGATAGATCTAAGATCATATTTTCCTAAGGTTCCTCTAGCATGAAGTGTGATGGTAATCTCATTGAATTGTTCTGCTAACACATCCAAGAACTTGAGTACCAACTCATTTTCATCTTTCTTGACACCTACCAAGAGCAAATCATTAATCAAGCATTGAAATCTGGTAAACAGATCAGCCAGAGTTTCATTCTTTTTGGTGAAGAAAGTCTCATAAGATCAACTCAGATTTGTCTTCTTATGTTGTTTTACTAGGTCAGTGCCTTCATACGTGACACTAAGAGTATCCCACATCTCTTTTGCAGTTTGGCACCCAGCCACAGTATGCAGAAGAGGGCTTGTCAAAGCATTTGCTATAATGCTTTGTACCTTATCATCAAGATTGAATAGTTTGCAATCTTTCTCAGTCCAAGATGCTTCAGGCTTGGGAGTTTCTCCCGAAGGAATAGTTTTGTAAGTGGCAGTGATATGGATCATGGGTATGATTGGGCCATCTTGAATCACGGTACTCATCCTGCGATCCACTGACTTCAGATACAGCATGGCTCTAAACTTCCACATAGGATAGTCATTGCCATCAAAGATAGGACACCCTTTTACGCCATTGTTGGAATATGATTTGATTGCTTGTTGATAGACATCTTGACCTCTTGACAGCGGATCTTGATCTTCAGTTAATGAAGAAACTTGCTCTGATACCAGTTGTTGGTCCCACAGAGGGTAAACAAGCAACCGATATAGTATAGAAGGCGGGGTTGAATACACTTTAAACCAATCAATCAAATTAATCAAATGTATATTCAATGATCAAACAGAATGATTACAATTATCACTTTCTAATCAAATCAACAGAATGATTTGATGTTACACTGATTATAAACTCAACTCTCTCTAAAAACTCTTGTATCACAAACTAATTGATGATCGAACTTCTTGTTAAAACTGATTAACAAGAACTCTTGAAAACTCTCTCGAACTTTGAACTCACAAAGTTATCGCAACACACACGTATCAAGTATGATGAACACACGTACATTTGCAACTTATGCAGTCGTGTATTATTCGGTATATTGTGTTCTATATATATTAAAAACCATAGGAAGGTTTAAACTCGTACTTGATATATCTACGAACAAATCACAGTTTAAAAGATAGAACTTATCTTTTCTTTAAAACCGTAACAAACTCCTTAATTAGAACATATCTATTTAATTCCGTTTGAGATCTCTATCCAAATAATAGATAGTTTAAATTAGATTCAGATATCCTAATTTAAATGTCGTAGATATGGAGAGTTTATAGTAGAATTTAGAACTTACTTACATTCTTGAACTGACTTCTGACGCTGAGCTGACTCACTCAGTCTTGACGTTATCAAGCTGAGTTCTTGACTTCTTGATTCTTCGAATCTTCAAGTCTTCACTCTTGAAACCTATCTCAGCTTAGAAGTCACTGAGCTATCTAGTACTTACATAGAAAACTCTATATCTGTTTATACGCTGACTACTCAGCCTAAGCTAACTAGTCAGTCTATAACAGACTTACATAATTCCTAACTCTTAACCTATCATCTATACATAGCTATGGTTTGTCTCATCAAATCTAACTATTCTAAACATGGGACTAACAATCTCCCCCTATTTGATGATGAGAAAATATTGAATCAAAGTACGTATAGGTTAACAGAATTATGTAGAACCACTCTGGAACTGACCAAAGTTAGTTCTTGAAATAAGTATTGAACTGATCCATACTTATTCATCATATCTTGAACTTACAAGATGTTTATATTACAAATCTATTATAAGACTTGTATTCTAAGTAATTGGATATACAACTACTTAGATAATGAACTTATCAGAATTAATTTAAGTTCTGAACTTACAAAACTTATACTACTGAACTTATCTGTTTATAATTGAACATATCAATCCTCAGCTTGAACTAACAAAGCTGTTTGTTTGAACATACCAAACATAATATTGAACATATCAAATAATAAAACAGTTGAACATATCAAACTTGAATTTGTATTAATGAACATATCATTTACATTGTAGCTTGATCATTATTATGCACACTTATAAGACTCATATCATACCTAATAATGGCCTTTATAACTACCCGGTTAAAGATAACGTTAAACCACATTAAAGCATGATACTCATCATACTCGAGTACCAATATGTGTCTCAGGTCTAAGGATACAAAGATACCACCTTTTTCTCAAGATTCGCCTATGACACCGATCCATGAAGTGATCTAGAGAGCGGGTCATGTCCAATGTTCGTTCCCTAATAAAAATTAGTGAATTTGGCTGCAAACCCTTGTGCCTACTTTCATCAGGAATGAAAGTCAACCAACCGATTCACATTAGTCTTAATTCATAACTATTCCCATATTTATAATCGACTATGGACGTTTTAGAATAAAGAATTATTCATGGATTTAAACATGCTAATAAAGAATACAATAAGTATTAATGAAGTGATCATATCCCATATATCATTCTGATAAAATAAGTATTGTCATAATGTTCCAAAATATCCAAATACAATATTAAAATTCAAATCCGATCTCTTGCAAAGCGAAGACTTATTGCCCTAGTATGAGACTCATGCTTAGTCGAGGCAAGAGGTTTCGTAAAAGGATCTGCGAGATTCTGATATGTATGAACATTGCGAATACACACATCTCCTCTATTCACTATATCCTGTATGTAGTGGAAACGCCTGAGGATGTGTTTGGTGCTGTGATGTGATCTAGGTTCTTTAGCCTAGGCAATAGCACCTTCATTATCACAAAATATCTCTATGGGGTCTTGAATGCTTGTTACTACCCCAAGGTCAGCAATGAACTTCTTCAGCCATGCAGCTTCTTGTCCAGCCTCAGAAGCAGCAATGTATTCAGATTCTGTAGTAGATTGTGCAACTACACTTTGCTTAGAACTTTTCCAAGCAACCGCGCCTCCATTCATAACAAAGACATAGCCCGATTGTGATCGAGAATCATCTCGATCCGTTTGGAAACTAGCATCTGTGTAACACTTTACACAAAGATCTTCTTCCAAACCCCCATAGATCAAGAACATGTCTTTGGTTCTTCTCAAGTATTTTAAAATGTTCTTGACTTCCATCTAATGGCTATCTCCTGGGTTTTGTTGGTATCTGCTCTTCATGCTCAAATCATACGAGACATCTGGCCTATTGCATAGCATGGAATACATGATGGATCCAATTGAAGAAGCTTATGGGATCTCACTTATTCTATCTAGCTCTTCCTTTGTGCTGGGGCTTTGAGCTTTACTCAAAACCGTGCCTTGTGCTATTGGCAAGAATCCTCTCTTAGAATTCTCCATCTTGAACCTTTTCAAGATCTTGTCAATATATGCACTTTGACTTAGGCAAATAAGACGCCTAGATCTATCCCTATAGATCTTTATTCCAAGAATATAGGCGGCTTCTCCCAAGTCTTTCATTGAGAAACAGTTCCCAAGCCAAGACTTAATGTCTTGCAAGGTCGGGATGTCGTTTCCAATGAGTAGTATGTCATCAACATAGAAGACAAGGAATGCTACTACACTCCCACTAGTTTTCTTGTAAACACACGGTTCATCTTCTGATTTGATAAACCCAAACTCTTTGATTTTCTCATCAAATCGAAGATTCCAACTTCGAGATGCTTGCTTTAGTCCATAAATGGATCTTTTAAGCTTGCACACCTTGTTAGGATACTTAGGATCTACAAAACCTTCGGGCTGAACCATATAGACATATTCACTTTAGTGTCCATTTAGAAAAGCCGTTTTGACATCCATTTGCCATATCTCATAGTCATAATATGCGGCTATGGCAATAAGTATTCTAATAGATTTAATCATGGCCATTGGAGAGAAGGTCTCATCATAGTCAATATCATGAGTTTGAGTGAAACCTTTCGCCACTAGCCTTGCCTTAAATGTGTGTACATTTCCATCCATGTCAGTCTTCTTCTTGAAGACCCACTTGCTCCCTACAGTCTTACTATTGGGAGGAAGATCAACCAAGTCCCATACTTGATTTTCATACATGGACCGCATCTCAGTGTTCATGGCATCAATCCATTTATCGGATTCCAGATCCGATATAGCATCTTGGTAGTTAGTAGGCTCAGAAGAGTCTACCAAGAAAATCTCATCATTGAACACGAGAAATCCGTATCTCTCGGGTTCTTGACGAGGTCTACCAGATCTACGAACACTTTGTGTTTCAGTAGGTTCTTGAACAACCAATTGTTTAGGTTCAACAACCGTTTGTTGAGTGCTAGTGCCAACCTGACTTGTATTTTGTGGTTCTTGAATTTCTTCAAGGTCTACATTGCTCCCACTTGCCTCTTTCGAAAGAAACTCCTTTTCTAAGAAAGTGGCATGCCTAGAAACAAACACTTTGTTCTTAGCCGGGTTGTAGAAATAATATCCTAATGAATCTTTAGGATATCCCACAAAATTACATTTGATAGATCTAGGATCGAGTTTGCTTGAAGCTTCTTGTCGTACATGAGCCTCACAACCCCAGACTTTCAAGTAAGATAAGTCTAGAACCTTTCCATACCACATCTCATATGGTGTCTTATCTACCTTCTTGGTTGGAACCATATTCAATATGCGCGCAGTAGTTAATAAAGCATAACTCCAAAAGAACGAGGGTAGAGTACTTCGGCTCATCATAGACCGAACCATATCTAGTAGAGTTCGGTTCCTCCTTTCAGATACACCATTATGTTGTGGTGTTCTAGGAGAGTAAGTTGTGAGATAATCCCACAATTACTAAGATGATCCATAAACTATTGGCTTAAGTACTCGCCACCTCGATCGGAACGAAGGGCCTTGATTGTTTTGTTCAGTTGATTTTGTACTTCATTTTGAAACAACTTGAACATTTGAAATGTTTCATGTTTATGTTTCATTAAATAAACATAACCAAATCTACTATAATCATCGGTGAATGTAACGAAGTATCTATCACCATCCCTAGACATTGATCTAAAAGGACTGCATACATCCATATGTATGACTCCTAATAGATCTTTGGCTCTTTCACTTGAACCGCAGAAAGGAGCCTTAGTCATCTTCCCATAAAAACATGATTCACAAACTTCAAATGAGCTAGAATCGTTTGATTTTAAAATTCCATTCTTTTGAAGTTTTGCAATGTGTTTCTTGTTTATATGACCAAGTCGACAATGCCATAGGTATGTTTGACTTAAGTCATGCTTAGGTCATTTGGTGCTAGTGGTATATATAGAATTATCATCAAGAGATCTTTTAAGATTAACTTCATATATTCCATTAAGAGGGAGAGCCTCAAAATACAAAATGTCGTTTTTGAAGGCACGAATGCCATCATCAATGAACCCAAAAGTGAATCCGGATTCTCTCAACCGGGCTACTGAAATAATATTCCTAGTTAAACTAGGTACATAACAACAATTGTTCAATATTAAGTACAGGCCATTTGGTAATAATAATTCAAAAGTTCCAAGGGCTTCAACAACAACATTTGCTCCATTGCCCACGTGGAAGTCCAAATCGCCTGGTTTCAGCAGCTTACTTTTTCTTAACCCCTGCACATTATTACAAATGTGAGTTCCACAACCGGTATCAAATACCCAGGAATTAATAGAAAAAGTATACATTTCAATCATATATATACCCGAAGTGATGGCCTCGCCAGCCTTCTTCTTTTTCAACTCCGCGAGGTAGGTTGGACAATTGCGCCTCCAATGTCCCACCACCCCGCATTCAAAGCACGGGTCATTCTTGGGAACCTTCCCCGCTGTCTTGGGTGTAGGAGCTTTGGCAACTTGCTTGCCTTTGTCCTTTCCCTTTGCCTTTCCCTTTCGAGTTGTTTTTCTTTTTGTTCTTGATTTTCCCTTTTTGAATCATCAAGACTTAAGGTGTTTTGGTTGGAATATTGCTCTCAGTAGTTTTAAGCATCCCATGCAACTTTGAGACAGATTTCTCCCAATTGTTCATGTTGTAATTCATGACGAATTGATCATAAGCTTTGGTCAACAAGTTAAGGATCATATTCTGTGCAAACTCGTTGGTTATGGGAGATCCAAGCCTAGCAAGTTGGTCAATGTATCCTTTCATCTTTAGCACATTGTCTCTAACGGATTGACCTTCCTCCATCTTGCATGCATGGAAGGCTCGAGTGACCTCGAAGCGTTCTTGCTTTGCTTGCTTTTGGAACATTTCCTTAAGTTGGCGAAGCATCTCATATGCTCCATGCTCCTCGAGGTTCTTTTGAAGATCCGGAGACATGGTAGTAAGCATGAGACATGCAACTTCAACCGAGTCGTTGGAATGCTTCACTCAAGCATCCCTAACGGCTTTGGCCGCAGTCAATGGAGGTTCCTCAGGAACGGGATCCTCCAGTACGTACAATTTCTTTTCGTGCTTAAGAACGATTCTCAAGTTACGATACCAGTCTAAGAAGTTTGTACCATTGAGTTTTTCTTTCTCTAAGATTGAACAAAGAGATAAGTTGTTAACGGGCGTAGTTGAGTTAGGGGCCATCTACAAAATTAACAAAGTTCAATTTAGTATTTTCGATATTTAATATTTTAATAATTAATACCCTTTAGAATTTATAAAATTCTTTACTTTTTAAAGGCTAGGATCCAAGTTGAACTTAACCTTGAATGTTTGGCTAATGCTCTCTCCATCAAGTTAAAACAACAAGGTAGGTAACGTTTACCAATTACATCTCGTATGTAATTCTTAGATCTTTATGGGATCCTAGACAACGATGGTCAATTTTGGCATGTTTGATCCCATCTATGCCTCGGGCTTCCTTACGTTTGGCTAATGCTCTCTCCGTAATAAGATTCCGATTAAGTCGTCCTATTTCAAGACGGTGAATTTCCGGCCCAAGACGTTCATGGAATTCGCGGAAAAACACCTCGGTTGTTACAAAAACAATCCACGCGTTTGGCTAATGCTCTCTCCACATGAGTGTCGTTGCAACAAGCGAGTGTCTTAAAATGGGATGACATAGACTTACGTTTTGAAAATGGGCTTTTACCGTATTGTATATTTTATTAAATAAATAAGTCCACGTTTTGATAAAATCATATTTTATATATATATTGGTCTTGAATATTCTTAAAATCCATATTTTACGAACTCTCGACGCATTCAATTTTAAACTAGTATTAATATCCTATATTAACGTGTGTAGTTTCGAGCGCGCAAATACGACCAAATTTAGCTTGTAATAAAACCATTTTAGCATTAAGCTTGAATGGAGTTTGGTTGAGTTTTTAAAATCTCTATTTTATAAAACTCATGTATATATATATATACATATACACACATATATATAATTTGACATGATGAATTTTAATCTTTATAGAACCCTTTTTATATAAAATTCATTTTACATCTTGTGTTATGTCAACTTAAAATACCAAACTCCATTGTGTGATTTATATTATGTAAAAAATATTATCTAGCAAGCAAAAATCCTATTTTCAACCATGCATAATAATATAAACATAAACACACACAAATAACATGTATAAGTGCATAACCAAACCATTTATCCTAAGTGGTATTTTTGTGAGCCATACAAAAATACGAAGTCATAACTAAGGACCATAAAATTCATCTTGTGATGAACTTGAAGCTCCCACTTGCCAAAACAACTCCTTGTAGTGCAAATGACTCCAAGCCTTCATGGTTGACTCCACCATACTTGAAAACTCCAACTTGGTCATTTCTCCATCTTGTTACATTTTTATAAAAGTAAACTAGTCTAAACTATTCTACTACTTACAAAATACAACAAGATGAAACAAAAGGTCTATGGCTTGTTATGCACAACATACACTAAAAAAAAACATATATATCAACACTTGATATTTAGGAAACTTTTACAACCAAATATGCATTTGGTTTGGTTGTATCCAAAAAAAATATATAAACATATACAAGTTGCCAACAAGAAAATCCACAACTTTTCTAACAAAAGAAAAGTTGTCCATTTTCTTAAACAATACATACTCAAAAATAAAGTTTCTTAAAAGTATGCATAAGTGGCTCTGATACCACTGTTGGGGTTTGTTCGGTTTTTTCAAAATATATTTTAGCAACGGAAGCATGAACAACAATTTTAAACTTAAAACTCCCCACCAATGATCCATATGCAATCTTTAAGAAAACAAAACAACCATAGGGTCTTTAGAACTACAACCTTTGTAGCGTGAGTAAACCGTTGGTGAAGTGGTTGATCTATGAGAATCCAAGAGAAGACTTCCTCCAAGGTATCCACAAGCCAATGATTCCAACACCTTGAAATGCTAGTTTCTCCAACCCTTGATTTTCAAGAATGCAAGCAATAACCTTTGTTCTTCTTCTTGAACTAGATGTATGTATTTTGAGTATGTATGTGTTACCACACTTGGCTTACTTGAATAACACCAATACTATAGAGTAAGGATGTATTCAAGGTTTTAGAACACTTAGAACACTTCTAGAACATTAGCAAAGGTGGTAGCATGAACTAACTCACTAAAGGGGCCATGCATGAACTATATAAAATCAAGAAGTGAAGCAACATAAGAGAGGCCCCCCTTATCCTATTATGGACGAAAATTCAAGAGGGAGGGGTCCCCTCTTGCTTCTTGCTTCTCCATTACTTCCATACATGCATGTCTTGTTTAGTCCTTTTTTCAAGAAACCTCAAAAAGGGCCCCTTTGGTGATTAATATGCAGTTTTCTACTTTATTCTTATAAATACATAAAAGAATATACTAGATGTGCCATATAAAGTATAAAATACATCTACATGTATTTTATATATACATACTTGATTGTTACTAATAACTCTTTACTTGTAACAAGGATATACATACATTTATATAATTGTTACTAGTAACAATTTACATGTAACAAATATATATTTATACATATATATGTATACATACATATATATAAAATCATATGTTTATATTTATGTATTTGATATGCATTATCTTATATCAATATATAAGAGTGATATTATTATTTCACATAAATAATAATATACAACAATGCATATAGACTTATATATATAATGAGTTGGAAACATATTTAAACCGTATTCAAATGTGTAATTGGTGTCCATTGACTGTAAATGTGTGACCCTATGGGTTTATTTATTATCAGTAATATCGTATTAATTTGTGTCTTGTGAATATAGAACCAACAAGAACCCCCATGAAAATAAATGGACAAGATCACACCCGAATCACAGATAATAGGAAACTTATATCAAGGAATAAGAAATCGCTCTGCTACTACAAACGAGTGTCAACATTTTGGTTTCCTAAGTTTGATTGAACCCACTAAGTCTCAGAAGCCTTAGAAGATCCTGATTGGGTAATTGCAATGCAAGAAAATGAGAGTACACAAATCAATGATTCAGAAACAACTGAGATTGAGGAAGACTCTACACTCAATGAAACACTGAATTAGTTATTTCCTCTGGTTGAAAATGAATCAATTATTAGAACCCCCCTAAAAATAAATGGAAAAGATCACACCCCGAATCACAGATAATAGGAAACTTAAATCAAGGAGTAAGATAACAGTCTGCTACTGCAAAGGAGTGTCAACATTCTAGTTTCCTATGTTTGATTGAACCCACTAAGTCTCAGAAGCCTTAGAAGATCCTGATTGGTTAATTGCAATGCAGGGAAAACTCAATCAGTTTGAGAGACTAAAAGTTTGGAGATTAGTGCCGAAACCCGATAATAAATCGGTTGTAGGTACTAAGTGGGTATTCAAGAATAAGAAAGATTTTAACGGTATAGTGGTGAGAAGCAAAGCTAGGATGGTTGCAAAGGGATACGACCAACAGGAAGACATTGATTATGATGAGACTATTGGCCCTGTAGTGAGGATAGAAGCAATTAGATTATTCTTAGCCTATGTTGCCTATTAGAAATTTAAGTTTTTTCAGATGGATGTTAAGACTAGGTTTCTCAATGGTGTGCTAAAAGAGGTAGTGTATGTCGCACAGCATGAAGATTTTGTAGATACAAAAAGACCAACACATGTATACATTTTGGACAAAATGTTATACTGATTAAAATAGGCTTCACGAGCTTGGTATGACGTGCTGTCTGACTATCTGTTCAGTCAGGGCTACTACAAAGGAATAACAGATACCACTTTGTTCATAAAAAATAATAGGAGAAGATTAATTATTGGTTCAAATCTATGTAGATGACATAATTTTGGTTCAACTAACCCTGAGTACAGTATTGAATTCTCCCAAATAATGGCAAATGAATTTGAGATGAGCATGATGGGAGAGATAAACTTCTTTCTCGGACTGCAAATAAATCAGTTGAAACATGGCATCTTTATAAATCAATCCACTGACATCAAACATTTATTAAAAAAATATGACATGTCAAACTCATCATCTCTTGCCACTCTGATGACCTCTAAGACAAAATTGTCTGATGATCCTGATGAAAAGCAGTTGATTTAAAAACTTACAAAGGAATGATTGAATCTTTACTGTACTTGTTTTTCCCAAAAGATGTAAAAAAATAACAGAGATAATTAATTTAAGTGCGGAAATAGTTTTAAAGTACGAATACACAGAAATTTTCAAAGCAGTATTATATTAATAATCAAACTTCAAAGAGTTGATTTAAAACATACAAAGGAATGATTGAATCTTTATTGCATTTGTTTTTCCCGTAAGATGTAAAAACTAATAGAGATAATTAATTTAAGTGCGGAAATAGTTTTAAAGTACGAACACATGGAAATTTTCAAAGCAGGATTATATTAATAATCAAACTTCAAAGAGCACTCATGAACAGACTTGAGTACAGAGTACAAACTAAAATCAAGAACTAACTTAAAACAAATTAGCGAACAAACGCTTACCTTTCTCAAACAAGTAAGAAGGTATTTATACGCTAAGTAAACTAATCCTAACCATCTAAATAAATTACATGTGTACTGCTCTACATAAAGTTAGGAAACAGAAATCCAAACTGCCGTTTGAGCAAATAAAGGAGCGTTGATTTCGCACATTGCTAAACTAGTAGATACTCGTACTGAAACGTGATTTCAATTGTGAGAGCCTCTTGACGACTAAAGGCTTACTTCAGTTGTGATGTTCCTCTTCAGAGCTTTACTTCAGATGAACAGTGAGGCCTCCTTCTTCAGATGTGTTGCGTTAGGATACTTACTATGTATAAAGAATGAGCCTTTAGATGTTTTTTTGAAAGACATCTTCAGGAATGGAATATAGACAAATACGAGACTAACAATCTCCCCTATTTGATTATAATCCATAACTATTTACAAAGAATAAAGAAAAAGCAATACAAAAGAATGAAAGAATATACTTTATTTTATTTTGGGTTTGAACTCATTAGGAATGGGTTCAGCGGGAGTCTTTAGCTCAACTTGCTTAGATATTCATCCAGAATGTCTTTTATGGATGAATCTTTGTAATATAGAAAATATCTTAGTGACCTCAGATGTAGATAATCAGCTATGGAAATTCTAAAACCCTCTCAAATCTGACCTTATTGTGTGTATCAAGAAAGAAAAATCCTTGGGGATTTGATATTGCCTTTCCTACTTCGGTTGCATGCCCTTGAGGAAGAGAGGTGTCAATACCTTTTCAATTTGGTAGCTCACCTTCAGCAATTAACTTGAGTATTTTCTTTTGAGATTTTTTGTAGGTCAGTTTCCTTCTCTGAAATTGCAATGTTTTTGCTCGAGTGTGTTTATTTTTTTTAGAAGTTTTTTGAGTTTCAGAAGCTTTTCCTTTCGTCTGTTTTTTGTAGTATTCAGTAACCTGAGATATTTCTTTTTGAACTTTCTCCACATCATCAGTCAACTTTAGCTTTGACAGACATCTCATTAGTTCAACCCACTCAGTGTAACCACACCTCATTGTGACTTGTTTTAATGTATATTTAAAGAATATCGGATTTTCTTTCCGTTGAAGGTTCAGAAAATTTTGATTATTCTCCTTTTTCAGCCTCACTAAAGTGATCTTTTCAGGATGAATTCTTTGATTTCTAGTGGATAACCACTCCTGATGCTTTTCAGTAGCAATATGTTTTCTCTTTGCTAACTTCTCTTTTTCAGCTTCGATCTCTTCATGAAGTTTTAATTGATAAGCTCGAGGAGACATGTTAGCTTTGTTTGTGTTAGACCAATATTAGTTTGTTAGCCTTGTTTTCTTTTGTAATATGTAATCTATTATTACTAGACTAGTGTGTGTTACGGGCTTGGCCCACTTTAGCTTTAATTTTTCTAGTTTAGTTATGATTAGGCCCATGTGGCTTTAGGCCCATGAGGCTTTGTCTTTATATACCTTGCAAACCTAGTTTGCAAGGTAACTTTTGCCCTTTGTATCTCATCAACTTGTATTATGTTCAAAGCAATATCAGAGAATATTCAAGCTTGCATGGAAAGTGTTCATACTTGTTCTTCACTAAATTCTTCATCTTTTGTTCAACTATGCTAAGTTACTCATCTTTTATTACATTCAAAGGACTTTCAATTGGTATTAGAGCCAACTCCTTGCTGGATTGGTTCAACATTACCTGGCAGTAACATCTTTGTGTGAGAAACTAAAACCCATAAGAATACTCTGTGTTTGGTCGTGATATCTCATTCAAGTCAAAACCCATTTTCTCAAATCTTCTTGTTTTTCAAGTTCTTTGTGGTCTTTTAGAGGCATTTGGGCAGGATAAAACCTCTAGTAGTGTTTTATTATAAACAAACAACATCTGGGTCTTCATTTTGAATTTTTCATGTTCTTCAAGTTCTTGATGTTCTTCACTGTTTCATAAAAAATCTACAAATTTTGTTGTTGTTTTGGGTTAAAATTGGTTTAGGAAAGTGGGGGATAGAAAGTTCAAAACAAAAGTTAATTGAATTTTTAGTGTGTTTTAAGAAAAATCAGAAGTCTGTTCGATAACAGAGGTCAGACCTGCAAGTTTTTGGATTATTATCATCATCCGACTTTCACGTCATCCGACCTTATCTCATCCAACACTCAGTTGTGGTGTATGCGACTTTTGGTTTATCCGACAGTTGCCTAAGAGTGTTCATCCGATCTTCTTCATCGACTTTCAATTAAGTCATCCAACACTCGATTCATTCCACACTAATTCATCCGACTTTTGGTTCATCCGACAGTCGTGCAACTTAAGACTCATCCGACTTTTGGAACTTTAGTTTCATCCGACTTTTGAACTTAAGTCTCATCCGACTGTTTATCTTTAAACTCATCCGACCTTTGACTCGTCCGACTTTTGGTTCATCCGATAGTCGTCCCAAAGGATTCATCCGACTCTTGACCCATCCGATTTTTGTGTCATCCGACCTTTTGTTCACACGAACCTTGAAGTCATCCGACTGTTACCTGGAACATTCATCCGACAGTCACCTTAAACCATCCAACTTTAAACACTTTCATCCAACTTTCAAAGTTTATCACAATCAAACTAAGCAATCCATTTATGGGAGAAAGATCTAAGTGAAAAGATGAGTTCTAGCAATGAGATCCTTGCCATTGGCACAGATACTAAACCTCCACTCCTTTTTAGAAATAAGTACACCGTATGGAAAGGACGTTTTATGGATTTCATTGAACATAACGAGAAGTATGGCGAGATGATGAAAGACAATATTTTAAATCGTGATGCCATTTTTGAGAACCTAAATCAATTTCAGGAAGAATTTCTTGCTAAACTATCTATGAAGCAAACATCAAACCCGGTTGCACAGGTGGCTGAAAGAAGACCGAGAGAATCCTCAAGATCTAGCAAAGGAAACAGGTGGTGGTTGACTCCGACTCATCAGAAGGGGAACTGGAGATCTCAGAAAAGGAGGTTGTACTGAAGGCCATGTCGCTTATTACCAAAGCTTTCCAAAACAAATATGGATAGACTAACAACAAGCAACGGTACACCTCTGGGCCAAGAAAAGGTGGAGGAAGTCAACCAAAGTAGAAAAAGCGTTTTGAAAAACTTGCTGAGCCTCAAGAAGAAGAAAAAAGTGTTACAATTGTGGTAGAACGAGGCACTTTATCAAAGACTGTAAAAAGCCAAAAACCAAGGATGCCGAGTAATATAAGAACAAGCTAAGGTTGACTCGGAAGAAAGCAAGTGGCAGGGCTATGTTGTTAGAAGAAGACCAATTCCTGAGTGACACTGACGACTCAGATGATGATGAATCTGATCATGCACACTTCTGTTTAATGGCTCAGGATGAAGTCTCCTCAGATGATGATGGCAATGATGATGTAGATAACGATGAAGAGTTTGAGGAAACTCAAACTGTAGATTTAGGTGCTCATGGAATAGTAAGTGTCGAGTATGCACAAACATTGGCTGAACACATCGAAAAATCACTAAATTAGAATCTAAAATCAGAAATCAATCAACTTCTAATTTAGATGATCTTCAATCGGAAATAACTACCAAAGAAAATGAACTAAACACCTTAAGAAATGAAAATGAGGTAATTATTCATAATCTCAAAGCAGCAAAAGTTTCGGTAGAAGAAGATTTTAAGTTCTTGCAAAAGGAACGATGTCGACTATACTCAAAAATAAAAGATCTCGATGACTTGTTGATAAAACGAGACCAAAATGCACAAACCATTTATCTAAACAAACCTAAGGACACCAAATTTTCAAGATGGACATACGAAGGGTTAGGTTTTGTTAATCCTCACATCAGCGACAAGATTACTACTAAACAACTATACAACTTCGATAGCATGAATCTCAGATTAACTAAGAAAATGGTATTCGTGTGACAAGTTGACGAACTTGCAGAAGTGGAGCACAAACGGCGCATCGCAAAAGGAGCCTCAACCTCATATGGCTACGAAAGTCTAAATCAGTCATACGAAACAGACGAATTGGAACCGATAATTTCCGATGACTACTTTCGAAGTTATACACAACCAGAAATGGAATCCATGCCATCAATCTCCGATTCTCCACCCGAACCTCGCATATACATTCCTCACATGGAATTACAGCGAAGATTTGAATTGGTTGAAAACGAACTTGTCAACAAATCCATCATTTTTTATTTTGAAACTGCAGTTCTTTATGACATAATCAATCTTTTTGTAAATGAAAACTCACCTACATAATTCCGCTGCACTGAGCACTTTTAACTCACCCACCCCCCACGTGCATACAGATGATTGTTTCTCATTTACAGACTTCACATACAGTTCAAGTGCAAATGATCTGTTCTTCACCAACTTAAAATTAGTAGAAAACAATGATGAAATATAACTACTAATTGAGCACAACAAAGAAAAACCCAACTCAGGTGAAAAATGTAAAGAATGCACAAAGTTGAAAAATACTCTCTTTGAACTTCACTTGAAAGAAAACTCCTTCGAGAACGAGTTTTTCAAAATGCACACACCTGAGTCTAGCAATTTCAAAGGTAAGGCAAAAATCACTGATACTTGGTCATCACATAAAGTCAGTACATCAAGATCATCTTAATCAAAAACCAAACGCATCAAGAAACAAAAAACTCATCCTCGTTCTCAAACAACCAAAAATGATCAATTGTCAATTTCTACTTTTAACTCAAATGTCCATCTAGGTGCCAAAGTGAAGAGCGGGAAGAAGCCGGTTTTTGGATGGAGGAAGGAGGTTCAAGAGAAGGAAGCAATGAAGATTGTTTAATTTACCCCGCAAATTTCCATAAACAAACAAATCTACTTTTTTGTAACGATTCATCTGTTTTTAATATTAATCCTGTTCGAGCTCCAGTTAATTCAGTCAAATTTGAAATGTTTTGCATAAGTGATGGTTGTGTTGATGGACACTGTACTTATCATTGCGTATATGACCAAGATCGAAAGAATCATGGGGTTAAACTTAACACTAATTACAAATTTTTTGAATCAAACCACGAACAGGCTTCCTTCATAAATCAAAAAGGTAATAGAATTACCTACTTGCAAAAGAAACATTCCAACAGAGCACGATTTCAAATGAACAATGCAAGTGTGCCCACTAAGAACAATTCAGAATCACAATTTTCCAATCATCAAACTTCATGGACACCAAATCGTAGGTACTTCAATAACTAGAATCACGCCAACCACAATGTTGTTGAGAACAAAAAAAATTCCACAAATCAAAAGGCTAAGAAAACTCAAATCTCATACCAAAAACAACAAACAGTTCAACATACGACAACCAGAGTAAAAACAGCCATGAAAAAATCTAGAAATCAAAAGAGACAAATTGAATACATAGACGATGATGTATCTCTCCCAAAAGGCTGCAATCGTGTGATAATTGAACAACCCATCAAAACATCAACCCGCAACACATCCAAATTAATTGGATGAACCCCGATTCATCCAAAGAAATCGTGACACCATCACCAACCCCACCACAAACCACGACATAAGTATGGGTTCCTAAAGAAAAAGCAACAATATCATTACCTGAAACATCATTAGAATTTGTTGCATGTGCTAACACTCAAGGACCCACTTCAAACTGGGTACCTCAACAACTTTTGTCTTCTATGTGTAGGTATCTAGCCGGTAGTACTTGGACTCCGGCTGTTCAAAGCATATGACGGGAGAAAAGGATCTTCTCACGAACTTTGTCCCACCATACTCGGGAAATGTTCGCTTTGGGAATGACCATGTTGCACCAATAATGGGAACTGGGGATATAATAAAAGAAAATATTAAAATCAGCAGAGTGTCATATGTGGAGGGTCTGGGTCACAACATGTTTAGTCTTGGGCAGTTTTGTGATAAGGGACTTGAAGTCAACTTCAAAGCCAAGACTTACTCAGTCAGAACAGAGAATGGTGACGTGATACTGACTGGCTCTAGAAGATCAAACCTGTCTGCCATTGATCTAGCCGACCAGGAGGGAAAATAGTCAGTATGTCTTCTATCAATGGCCTCATCGGAACTAACATGGATGTGGCATCATAATCTATCTCATCTAAATTTCAAGAATATAAACAAGTTGGCAACAGGTGATTTAGTTCGTGGAATGCCAAAACTCAAGTTTGAAAAAGAACATTTATGTGAACATTGTGAGAGAGGAAAAATGAAAAGGGCATCGCACAAAGTCAAACAGGTGTCTGGCACAAAAGAACCTCTCCAATTGTTACACATGGACTTATGTGGACTGATGAGAGCTCAATCAAGAAATGGGAAGAAATATGTTCTTGTGATAGTCGATGACTATTCAAGGTATACGTGGGTTAAGTTATTGAGAACAAGGGATGAAGCTCCATCAACAATCATCACGTTTCTCGAACAGGTGCAGAATCAATAACAAGGAAGAGTCGGTACAATACGAACTGACAATGGCACTGAATTCAAGAACAAAGTCTTGGACTCCTATCATGACTTTGTGGGAATCACACATTAATTCTCAGCAGTTTACACTCCAGAACAAAATGGAGTCATTGAACGAAGAAATCGAATGCTTGTTGAAGCAGCTCGAAGAATGCAGTCTTATGCTGATTTACCACCTTCCTACTGGGCAGAAGCAGTCAACACAGCTTGCTACACTCAAAACCGATCAATCTTACATCGTTGCTTTAATAAAACTCCCTATGAACTAGCTAATGGCAAAGTTCATAATATCAAACATTTTCATGTGTTTGGTAATAGGTGCTTTGTCCTTAATGAAAAGGCTAACCTAGAAAAATTCAACCCCAAAGCAGATGAGGGAATTTTTCTAGGTTACTCGTCTGAGTCTAAAGCGTTTCGCGTGTTGAACAAACAAACCAATGCTATGATTGAAAATATAAATTTGACTTTTGACGATACACTAATCCCAACATCTTTATCTCATGAGTCACCGGCAATCGTTTCTGAACACATCAGTTCAGGACCGACACTTAATCAAAAAGAAAAAAAATATATCTAACGCGAATGAACCCTCTGATCTAAAATATATATTTAATTTCTTAGATGATGACTCTGGAATTAATTGTATACCTGTTGACAGGCCTGCAAATGTTGTTCAGGAATCTCTTGAAATTTCACAGCAAATGACTACTGCTTCTACATCAAGACCTGTTGATTCTACTATAGACCCATTCTTCACTTGAGTGAATGGTACACTGCATCAAACTCAACTGTTGACACTACTGACGATGCTGGTACTGAGAACCAAGGAAACACTATACCTCAGTACAATCCAGAATTCTCAACACCTGAGGCTAAAACATCCACACAACAACGGCAGGATGAATTCTTTCTTCAGGATGTAGATGGTGAACTTAATGCTAACCCCAACCCCCATGTGACCAAATGGTCTGCCGCACACCCTGAGACACAGATTATTGGAAACAAAGATGCTGGCGTTCAAACTCGATCTGCCACAACCAATGCGTGTCAATTCTTAAGCTTCCTAAGCATGACAGAACCTACACGCACTGCGGATGCTCTACAAGATGCTGACTGGATGCTAGCAATGCAAGATGATTTGGATCAGTTCACACGCCTAAAAGTTTGGAGACTGGTGCCTCGATGTAATGGCAAAACTATTGTTGGTACCAAGTGGGTCTTCAAAAACAAGAAAGATTCTGACGGAGTAGTGATTCGAAACAAAGCTCGACTAGTAGCCAAAGGATACAATCACCATGAGGGCATTGATTATGATGAAACCTTCGCCCCTGTTGCCCGTATAGAAGCTATTCAGGTTTTCCTAGCGTATGCTGCTTATAGGGATTTCAAGGTCTATCAAATGGACGTGAAGACGTCTTTTTTAAATGGAATCCTAAAAGAGGAAGTTTACGTATCCCAACCAGAAGGATTTGCTGATCCTAAGAGACCAAAAGAGGAATATATACTTCACAAGGCATTATACGGACTCAAACAAGCTCCACGGGCTTGGTACGATGTTCTATCAGTCTATCTGGTAAATGAAGGATACTCCAAAAGACGGATCGACACCACACTTAGGGGTGTAATCGAGCCGAGCCGAGCCAACACAGTGCCAAGCTCGAGCTCGACTCGGTTCCAAAGCTCGAGGCTCGAAACTCGACTCGAGCTCGGTCGAGCTTTAATTTTCAAGCTCGAGCTCGACTTGAATAAGTAACCGACACTCTCGAGCTCGACTCGGCTCAACTAAACTAAAATTAATTTAATAAAATTTGTAGCAACAAATGTTAAAATACATTCCGGAATTCAAATTTCACATTTTCGAACAACAATTAACAACTAGCTACTAAGGGTATAAAAGTAAATAGTGTATATGTAAAAGGGTAAAATGGTAATTTAGTACAAGCTCGATTAGGCTCGTGAGCCTGCCGAGCTGAGTATTTCTGAGCTCGAATTCGGCTTGACACCCTACTCGAGTAGCTCGAGCTCGAGCTCGACTCGGTTCAGCTCGAGTCGATTTCGATTATTTTCCGAGTCGGTCTCGAGTAGCTCGCGAACTGTCTCGACTCGATTACACCCCTAACCACACTGTTCACCAAGAAGATTGGGGATGACTATATCCTAGTCCAAATATATGTAGACGATATTATCTTCGGTTATATGAATCCACGGTACAGTCTCGTGTTTTCTAAACTAATGGCAAGCAATTTTGAAATGAGCATGATGGGAGAAATGAATTTCATCCTTGGATTACAAGTCAAACATCTTTCAAATGGCATTTTCATAAATCAATCTAAATACATTAATGATTTAATAAGAAAATATGACATGTATGACTGCTCGTCCAAATCCACCCCAATGTCTTCAAAAACCAAGTTGTCTGCTAATCTTGACGGAAAGACAGTCGACTTGAAAACCTATCGGGGTATGATTGGCTCCTTACTGTACCTAACGGCTAGTAGACCTGACATAATGTTTTCTACACGTCTATGCGCTCGCTTTCAAGCAAATCCCAAAGAATCACATCTTCTTGCTGTCAAGCGCATCCTCAAATACCTGAAAGGGTCTCCTGACCTTGGTCTATGGTATCCCCGTGACTCATCGTTCAAATTTCTTGCGTACTCAGATGCGGATTAAGCCGGATGCATGTTAGATAGGAAAAGCACATCGGAGAGTGCACACTTCTTAGGAGATCGGTTAGTCTGCTGGAGTTCCAAGAAACAAAACTATGTGTCTACATCAATTGTGGAAGCTGGATTTGTGGCTGCTGTTCACAAACTCTATGGATGCGAACTCAATTGCGGGACTTTGGTGTCACTTACTCTAAGATTCCATGTTGTGCGATTCTCAAAGTGCAATTGCTTTCTCTTGCAATCCGGTACATCACTCCAAAACCAAGCACATTAACATCAGGTATCAGTTCTTGAAGGACAATGTCGAAAAAGGTCTAAATGAATTACAGTACGTTCCCACCGATAATCAACTCGCCGATTTATTCACCAAACCATTAGATGAAGCACAGTTTACCTTTTTGGTGTCTAATATTGGTATGTTGAATCTGAAACTGTAATTCATTACTTTCTTATCTTTCTTGAACGGAATTACGTGTGGTTCCGTTATTTGTGCAGGTATATGCACGCTCCTATCTAGCGGGAGCAGGGTAGTTCACTGGTCGACACAAATGCATTTTCATGCATTCTTGTAGGGGGAGAAATTCAGAAATTCTGCTGAAATGAGACAAGCACTCACAGTTTCTGATTTTCAATCTTTCAGATTCATGTCTATTTATAGTGCCTATTCAATCCATCAAAATAAATAAAAATAGAATAGAAAATTCAAAAATCAAACTGTTTGGACTGGGCCAACACATCTTTGGGCCGACCTGGGTTGATCTGACATTCGGATAACCCGCCCCAAAGTTATCCGAAAGTCGGATAGCCTTTAAAAAGGGTTATCCGACTGTCGGCATTCTCTCATGCTTTCAAAATTCAAACACACTTCTCTCTTCATATTCTTCACTCTGTCTCTCAACTGTCAAAAATCAAAAATCGGTCTAAGTTGTTTATTCTTGCCGTTTTGGAGCTTCTTCATCATCAAACAAAAAGGTAATCCCAAAATGATGAGAAATTTTGAAGAATCTGAGTGGAAATTTCATGTTTTTCCTTATCTTCATACCCTGCTATCGAACAGTTTGTGGGTTTTCTTTCTTTTAATCAAAAACACCGTTAATGGTGTAGCTTGAAGAGGTCTAGTGGTATACTTGATGTTTTAGATGTTGGTGAATACCTTGACACAAAAGTTATATCCAAAATCACACAGAATCATTATGTATTGAAAAGGGTTTTTGTGTTTTAGGTCACTGTTCATGTTCGTCTTTGAACAGAGCATCTTCAAGTCAAATTCGTGAACTTTTGAGTTGTTTAGGTTTGCTAAGAAACACTTAAATGATTATGGTCGAATTCCGAGTCCATTGGTGCAAACCTCGAGTCCACAAGCACACATTTTGACCAAAATTGATTTTAGACTCGTACTGAGTGTTCTTGAATGTCATATGAAAGTAACTTGAATCATCCGACTTTCGGATGAGTTTGGTCTATCCGACCATCAACTGAAAAAGTCCATGCGACTTTTGCTATAAATAGTCCATGCGAGTTTTGGCCAAATATGTCTATGCGACTTTTCCCAAACAAGCCTATGCGACTTTCTCATGAACACAATTCATGCGACCTTTAAGTGAAACAAACCCATGCCACTTTCATGACTTAAGTCCATCTAACTTTCACACAACATTGTCCATCCGACTTTCACATGACTTAAGTCCATCCGACTTTCAGACAATACCGTCCATCCGACTTTCGTGTGAGTTATGTTCATCCAACTTTCACAACTGTCCATCCGACTTTCACAAGACATAAGCTCATCCGACTTTCCCATAGTTGTTCTGAAAAATGTTAAGTCCTAACTCATGCGACTTTCGCATAACAAACATGTTGATTCGACTTTTTAACTAAACAGGAACATGCGACTTTTGTATGAGTGAATAAATCAAAGCGACCTTTAAATGAATGTTACCCATGCGGCTTTCAATGAACAAAACCAAGCGACTTTCATGAACTCATGCGACTCTTGGCTCATTATACATAACCATGTGACTTTTAAATGTTTATGTGATCCGACTCTCAACACTTAGTAAATTTTTGGCTAAATTTTCAATCTCATTTCCATTCAAGTCAAAATCAACCTTCACATGTGAAATTCCTTAACTCCTAAGCCAACACATTAACATGTGAATGCCATCACTGTTTAACTAATGTAATTTTGTATACTTGTTACAGATGGCAGCAAATCAACCAGCTCAACCACTTCCTAAGGAGAGACTTGTCCCTGTTGACGAGCGTCTCGAAACAACCAGCAACAATCTGTACTTTGATTTGGAAACCGACACTAAAATCCCAATCATTACTGAAATAATCCGAGCTCATCCATTACGCCAAGCCATCACTGAAAACCCAAACACCTCACCCGTCCATGTACCTGAGATCTATTTACAACAGCTATGGTACACCTTTACTTAAGGAGTCACCCGCTTAGGACACCAGTGCATCAGAGGCAGAATCGAAAACGTTCTTTAACTCTCTCAGCCTCAAGACTCCGCAACCTACTGAATTTACCCGGAGTAGACCACTACCCAGATAAAACAAAATTTGACAAAGCTCCCGGGCTTGATGATCTGTTAGAAATTATTCATGGTCTTGGTTACAATGAGGAACTACACTAGATTCATCAGTTCAAGAGAACCAACCTAGCCCCTCTTTGGCAGACACTTGCTACAATCATCTTCCGTACTCTCACCGGTATCCACAGGGGTACAGATGGCGGCTCTCACTACTCGTTGCTTTTATTGGCAGGTGTTGCTTACAACCTCCATCTGGACTATGCCACCATCATCTTCGAGGAAATTGTCAGATGGTCAACGAGAAGACCACCTCCCACCGAAAAGCCTTCATACCATTCCAGCGGTTGCTTACAATAATGCTAGCCACAGATCTAGAAGGCTACCACACCATCCCTCGACGACTCAAAAATCCACAAGTCCAAGTGCAACGTATCACCAGATTCTTACGGATCCGAGATTTGCCTAATGTTGTTCCTATGCAGGTGCAAGTTGCTCTTCTTCGCATATTAGATCATGAAAGTGAGGCGATGAGGGAGTATATGAGAGTACATAAGAAAGCTCCTATGGCGCAACCAGAGCCAGTTGTGCCAGCCCCGGGAGCTGTAGCACCTGGTGAGGGTCCTAGTTGTCTAGGAGCTCGGGTGCACAGGGGTGCCTCGAGTAGGGTTGTGAAAGAGAGGCAAGAAATCAGTGAGGGGTGGAAGAAGTGGTGAGGGTGCTGAGATACACGAGCGTGAGGGAATTATATTCAGCGATTCTGAGGCCTCTACAAGCCACGAATCTGAGAGTAAGACCTCCACCGAAAAGACTGAAACTGAATCGTCCTCGTCCGGGCAATTTATTTCATTTGGCTCGAGACCATCTCCTGTCCGTGCGGAATCAACTGGTACTCGGCAGGTCTCTGATCCACCACGATCTATCTGAAATTCTGTCACTTTTGGGGATGTACCTGTCATTGAAAAGGAAGATGTAAAAGTGGAAGATGTTGTGAGTGATATTCTGAGTGAACGAGAAAAGAAAGAGAGTGAGGGTTCCCCCGCACCATAAATCCGGGTCGCCACATCTGCTACCGGTCAGGACACTTTTCCGGCTGGTATTGAAATAGACACTGGCATCCCACCAGTGCAAGCACCTCACCCCACCAGCCAATCTGCTTTCACTCAAATGGAAGTACTTTCATTCCACAGGGATTTAACACGTACATAGTCAACATCTCATACGGAGTTTGCTGGCCTTAAAATCAGTGGACTGCCACCGCCGTCCACACCTTCAATTCAATCACCATCGAGTCTAGCACCTGCCTTAACTGGTTTTCAATCTTTCGCTAGGACACGATCTCCACTAGCACGTCTAAGTGACGTTGCCGGAACACTCATAGCGGCCTCTACTGCAAAGGTGTCGCGAGGATCGAGTCGAAGTCCGTCCAGTGCTACCACTATGCCAACACTAAGTGAGGCCACAGGGTTGAAACAACCCCTGTGCGAACCGGGCCTCTTCGTGAGCTCGGGGTTACAACAGAACTTAGAATCTACATGGATTCTAAGTTCTTTCGCCTTGAATCTAATCTTAAAGACTATGTCAACACTCGTCTCCAATCTGAAATAAACTCACTAAAAGATCAAATCCATCACCTCGAAAACCGACCACCCACCATCGTTGAGCGAGATTACACAATTGATGAACTCAAGGAACTGCTACATGTAAACTGAATAGTGTTGCTGCTCCCATATCTGAACATATCAATCTTGTAGCACCACTACAATCTCAACCCCAACCAACACCCTCTAGCTCCACCAACTTTCAAGAGACAGTCATGCAAGCCCTAAATTCCCTAACCAAAGCTATATCCGGGATTAGTAAGCGACTAGAAGTGGTGGAGACCTCCTACAAAGCTTAAGCAGACACCCGAAAAAAGAGGCATGATGATCCTGAGGATCCAGGACATCATGAGGGGGAGAAAAAGCCGAGGAGATACATAGGCGCTCAAAGTACAACTCCAAGAATAGAAGCCGCTCATGTATCCAAGCCTCAAGAGGGCAAAAGCGGTAGTGGTGGTAAACAACAACAACATGAAACTAAAAAAGAATTTGAATTTGATTTCGGTCAAGGGGCAGAGGCAGTGGCAGAGGCGGATAGACTAGAAACCCCCACAATCCAAATCCCTACAATCCAAATCCCACGACTCCAAACAACAACTACTGAGCCTGAAACTTCCCTTCCCGAAGCCTCAACTGAAAAAGCCAAGGGCAAAAGGCCTGTATCTAAGGAAGTGGAAGAAGTTCCGCTGATCAACATCCGCAAAGTCTTCATAATAATCATCCGGGAGCTGCTAGACATCTTTCCACCACAACAGGGGCAATTCAATGTTGCACCCATTGATCTTATCGGTCAGTAGCAACCGTAACAATCTAAACAATAAGAAGTGAGTTGCCCATACCAGAAATTTACCATGGAGGACCTAAACCATTGGCCACTCACAAAAGAGTTATAGCAGGAAGGCCAACCATAGAGAATATCAGGCCTAGGGAAGCACACGCAAAAGCTCAACCCCGCTGGCCGACTCAGTGGCTCAACGCTCCATATCTTGAATAAAGAATACCGTAAATCTTCTCAGAGGAGGTCAGAGAGGTTAATGATCTTTATCTGCTAAACTCTCAGGAGCATGAAAAATCTGTTAGGTTTGCCGCAACCTTCCACGCATGTCCAAAAGAACAGGTGGCCTCCAAGTTTCCGATTGTAAAGATTGACTACGTGTACTTGCGCAACTTCATCAACTACGTGATGGTCCACTTCCATATTACAAGAGCTGGCGGGAAGAGGTATACATTTCATGAGGTTGAGCTGAGACATCTGAATTTGGGGGACATCACACACTTGGAGGATGAATTGGCGTGCAAAACAGGCAAAAATAGAGAAGAGCAAAGAGTTCTGATAGTGATAAGAGACTTCATGAGAAAGAAAATCCTTATGTGACGTACTCATGATCTACAATTAGGTACTGAGGCCGATCGTCCAAAGATAAATGTTCCGAGGCCTAACCAGCAGCACTCCAAACTCAATGAAATCAGAAAATAGATGATCATCGAGAAATACGACGAGAATTATGAAGGTGCTGATGGATTCGTAATGTCTAATCTCAACGGCGGCAAGGCATTTCTTAGACTCTCCGAGCTCAATGCATATTCTGATGGTCCACTACAAAGATGCATCTCAAAATACCGCAGAACTTGCTTTAACAACAGACACCTAACAGAACAAGATGAATTGGTAAAGATGACTAGGATTGCGGATCAGCTGGAAGAAAAGATTCAAGAGAGAAAGGTCATCAGAAGCTGGAAAAGACTTCTTGGCCAAAGAAGCAGATGAACATACCTGCTCAGCACAAGGCAACAAAAGGGGAGAATGTTAGACCAATATTAGTTTGTTAGCCTTGTGTTCTTTTGTAATATGTAATCTATTATTATTAGACTAGTGTGTGTTATGGGCTTGTCCCTCTTTAGGTTTAATTTATCTAGTTTAGTTATGATTGGGCCCATGTGGCTTTATGCCCATGAGGCTTTGTATTTATATACCTTGCAAACCTAGTTTGCAAGGTAACCTTTGCCATTTGTCTTTCATCATCTTGTATTACGTTTAAAGCAATATCAGAGAATATTCAAGCTTGCATGCAAAGTGTTCATACTTGTTCTTCACTAAATTCTTCATCTTTTGTTAAAGTATTCTAAGTTACTCATCTTTTATCACATTCAGAGGACTTTCAGCTTGCCGCAGCTTCTTCAGAGGCAAGTTTTTCAGCTGCTATTCTGCCATGTTCTTAAGTGATCTTTTTCTCTTTTAAAATGGGATTCTCTTCATCTGAGTCATCATAATCATCTTCTCCATACTTACCTACCCTGATCAGATCTTCTGGAGAATTTATTACCATGAGCTTTTCCCTTTGTCAATTTGACTAGGTTGGCCACTGGTTGAAGGAACACTTGGTCGTTTAGAGATCATGGCTACTGAAACAATTTGTTTCACTTCAGCGTTTGATGTTATTGTTTGAGGTGCTGCTACTGTTTCAGCTGCTACTATTATTGTTTGACATTCAGCTCCATCAATTTCAGATCTAAATAGATCTGCTTCTTCCTTTCTTTGATTAAGGAAGGCTTTATTTTTGTCCTAGCTTCTTCAGCTTTGGCCTTCTCTTGTTTAGCTGTTTCTAGTTGGGCTTTAGCTTCATCTAAAGCTTTATTTTGAGCATCGCCAATAGATCTAAGACGTGCAACTTCATCTTCTAGACTTTTCATAGCGGTAACCCTTGAAATTTTTTTCTGCTATAAAAGTTGTCTTCGTTCAGTTGCAGCCTTCTTTCTTATTTTCTGACAGATTTTGGACTGTCTTTGAAATTTCTCCCACTTAGAACAGAGGAGATTCTTGATGCTTTCACAGACTTAGACAACTCCTGAATCTGATCAGAAAGCCCCTTAAAAAAGGGTGCAAATAATACCTGTACCCATTTTATTGTTGCTTCGGAAAGATTGACAGCGTAGAATTTATCCACAAAGGAGGTAAGAGTACTTACAATGGAAGAAAGAGTGTTTATTTGAGAGTGAAGAGTTGAAAATTCGATGGTGGCAGATTCAGCCATAGTTGAAAGCATAGCATGAATCTGTTTGTACATAGAAAGACGCAGTTGATTGCCGAAAGTAGTATCCTTAGAAAGAGAAGTGGAATGTTGAATCAAAGAATCATCAAGAGTTTTGAAATTAGATTGAAATTTGTGCTGATCATTTGAATAAGAGGATATATTGAAATAAGTGGTTTTAACAAGAATAGAAAGAGAAAGAAGTGTTTCATATAGACTTTGTAGAGAAGAAGAAATATTGATAGAAGGTTTGGAGGTTGGAGAATGTACAGACCTTGGAGAAGTAAGAAAAGCAAAATCACCAGTATCATCATGAGGATTGATAACTGTTTGAGAAGAGAGAGGGAAATCAAAGAATTTGTGAAGAACATAGTAGTCTTCAGGTGATGTTGGTGAAGTGTAAGCCATAGCATCAGTGGGTTGAACCACTGCATAAGGGGCTTCAGTGTGAGTTGCTTCAGTTACAGTCTGGTTTGGGACTGTTTCTTCATTAGCACTAGTAATCTCAGCTGAAGAAGGTAGAACTTCAACATCGCTAATTGGTGTTGGTAGGACATCACTCTCAGTTTGGTTAGTAACTAATAAATCATTTTCCCTCGTAGTATCCATAGCGTCAGTGGGGATTTCTGACACATCAAAGGATACAAGAGGAGCCTCAATTTCAGCGTGGACCGAAGAATCATCGAATTTTGGGGCTTCAGAAACTATGGGGATTGTAGTTTCATCATTAGCAAGGTGATATGCATCAGAGTTAGTTGGTTTTAGTACTGACACATCATGTTCACAGGCTACATCCATAGTACCAGTTCGGTGTACTGATTCATCAAGGGATGTGTGGGGAATATCAGCAGTGCCAAGAAGGGGAATTTTGTAACATCCTCGATTTGGGCCTAGCTGTTAAAAGTATGTTTAAGCTAGTAAGCTTGTAAGTTAAATGAGTTAATAATGTCAATTTCTTTTTGATGAATCCAACATATTCATCACTTTTTAGATAAAAGCATTTTGTTCATCAACAAATTATTCCAAAATTTTGTTTTCAAAATCTGTATTTGAAATCAAAAAGAAATTTATGAAGAACTAGTTTTAATCAATAAAGATGATGAACTAACGATTATCAGTTGATATATATACCGAAAAATGATCAAATAATCATCCCTTTTACACTTTTAACTTTAATTTTCTTTCTATTTGATCTCATCCCTATATATATATATATATATATATATATATATGGAAATGAAGTAAAGAAAGAAATACAATTCCAGAGGCAACCGCCTCTGGATGTATTTTAAAATGAGATAAGTCTATCTTGACTTGAAAAGTCAATATGGTCAAAGTTGCAAAAGCACATACACGTAAGAAACTATCGGAATTCTCTCTTCTTCTCTACTGTCTCGGCTTTCTCTCGGATTCTCTTCAAAGCCAAAGATTTGGTGGTTTTGATTCCAAGTAAAGGTAAATTCTTGTTTATT
The DNA here is from genome assembly GCA_038502395.1 of Dittrichia graveolens. Classification (NCBI taxonomy): domain Eukaryota; kingdom Viridiplantae; phylum Streptophyta; class Magnoliopsida; order Asterales; family Asteraceae; genus Dittrichia; species Dittrichia graveolens. Next base: position 33,056,312 of record JARJIL010000009.1, read on the forward strand.
GTTAAGATTCAATACATATGAAATTGTTTTTATGATTAAAAGCATGATTGAAACTCAAATCCTTGCAAAACACCACTTAGAACATGCAAAGCTTACTTTGCAAGTGGGTTTTGTTTGTTTGGTGTTATTGTGTGGGGTTGATGTGTTTTTGAAGTCATACCAACGAAAATAAGTATTTTCAGAATGTATAAATGCCAAAACAAACAAGAAACAAGCTATGGAAATAAGCCAATGAATATGGCGGTTTCCATGTTAGAATAGTCGGATTCCGAGACATGAAGGTGTCGGAATCCGCATGTTGCCTAAATCCGATAAAGTGTCGGATTCCGAGAATTAGGGTGTCGGAATCAGCATCAAGTCTACATCCGTATGTCTAAATCCGTGTTATTGTTTTAAATCCGATAAGTATCCGATTCTCAAAGTCCACATGTATATTGCAAGTCAAAATCCGAAAGTATCGGATTTCTTCGAAAGTGTCGGATTTTGACAAAAGTGTCGTATTCCGATAGTAGTGTCGGATTCCGATAGAAGGTCGGATTTCCAACTTTGTGACCAAGTTTTCAAGTTCATAAGTGTTGAAATCCGATGAGAATCGGATTTTGTAAAATGTCAGATTTCCCTTACAAGTGTCGGATTTCATGAAATCCGATAGTCTGTCGGGTTTATGTGGGATCCGGATTTGGGGGTTTCCTATGTTGGCTTTGTAGCTATTCTAAGTATGTTAAGATAATTAATGTAAATCCTAATGTTCTAGGTGAATTGAAACCCTAGACAAGGCACGAAGTTAAATAACTACCTGTTAAGTTACTTAGGTGAGTACCGACTTCCATAACCCTTAGTAGAGGAAGAATTATGTGCTAAGTGATTTGAGTGCACTTGTGTTCATAAGTAAATGAATAAGAATGGCCATGTTATTTAAAGTACAATGCCATGCTAAATACTTGTCGTATGTAAGATAAGTGCATGCCAACGGGATCCAGAACTGGAACTGCTTAGTTAAAGTAAAGATATGATGATATACATGCTAGGGATCCAGATTGGATCCATAAAGAAGTAACTGAATGTACATGCATGCTAAAAGAAGTAAATGAATATGCATGCTAAGTAAATGAACAAGATATGTGTTTGTGTTCGCGAACATCAGCAAGCATGGTTAAGGTCAGCCGGTTAGCTGGATCCCAGGGACCCTTGATCAAGAGATTCAGGATTTAACGGTGATTCGAGGTAACATTTCGGATCGTAGGTTCTGCAGAACCGCCGTGCCTTATATCATGAGGGTTAATCAGTCAGAAATGGCTGAGTTACCTAAGGAACCTCTGGTTCCGTTAACGATGCTTGGTGGACTGCTTTATGCTCCCCCACCAGCGTGGAGGGTTGTGTCTAATCCCCCGGTGTATTGGTGTTGAGTGGGACTAGCTATCCTGCAAGAAACAACTTATACCAATCGTGTTAGCACACCACAATATGATAGGATAGCATTGTATGCTTATTCCTGATATGTATGACTTACTCTAATGAAGTTTATGCTAAGTTTGTGCTCACTAGCTAAGTGTAGCTAACGGTGCCATGTTAACTGCTTTTGCAGATCAAAGATAGATTGCCTGGTGAGCCGGGTCCCCTGCCTCTGGATATTTTGCGGGAACACTTGTTGTTGTAATAAATACATTATGGTCGGTTGTTTTGTAAAGTAACACCAGATACTGAAACATGTTTATTGTAAATATTCCGCTGCTTAAAGTTATTTGATCGTGATTAAGTTCACGTTTGTTTAAAAACGTAAATTTTAGCTAAAATCTGGTATATGCAAAGCCGGTGTTACAAGTAGGTATCAGAGCCTAAGTTTGAGGGAATTGGGTACTTGCAAGAGTATTCAATCTCAAGCAAGGGCCTGACCATAATAAGTGTTCCTTTGGGGGGGATTGAGTATTAGAGTTACATGATTATTACTTGTGTAGTTTGTCAGATATGACGAGCAAGAATGACTAAGTACTGACTACTCTTCTGTGTTATATGGAAGAGATAAGAAATGTCTTCTGACAAAGCTAACACTGAGCAAGCGCTCAAAGAGTTAGAAGATGAGGCTTTTCACATGCCTCACCAAGCAGAAGATCAACGCCCTCAGCCTAGTGCTGGTGGCGCACTACCTGATCCAGACCAGCTAACATATATAAAGCGTCTGGAAGAAGAGCTCCGCCTTGCAAAAGAGCTCTTGTTAAAGTCCACTCTCACCAGCGCACGCAAGCCTTGCTCGTATAAAAAGTTCCTGACGTGCCATCCACCGACGTATGAGGGGAGTGATAACCCCACTGTTAAAATCCAATGGCTCCGCGAAATGGAGCAAGCTTTCGAATCTTGTGAATGCGAGCCTGAGTATCGTGTGAATTACGCGATACGCATGTTAAAGGGGCGGGCTATATTCTGGTGGGATACTGTGAAGGCCTCTGTAGGCAAAGAAATATTAAGTTCTCTCTCTTAGGAGCAGTTTTTTGAGAAGGTGCTACAGAAGTACTGCACCAAATATGATATGGAAAGGATGGAGTGGGAGTTTACATATCTCCGGAAGGGAGATAGACCGATTGAGGAGCATATCATCTCATTTACTGATATGATGATGTTTGTTCCACACCTGATTCCAGATGAAGTTACCAAGATAAGAAGGTTTGTGGCGACTCTGCCACTGGAATTCCGTGCCCATGTTCGGGCAGCTCCAACACTTTATCGGGCGTTTCAAGTAGCCCGACAAATAGAAGGTGATCGAATACAGTGTAGGGGTGACTATGCTAGTGGTGGTAGCAAAAGGAAGTTTCAGCCATCTCTCCAATCGGGTTCTTCAAAAGGGCAATCCTCAGGAGGTGGGAAATCTGAAGCTCCTAAGAAACCAAGACCTAACGATCCTTGGTGTTCTTCATGCCGTACCTATCACTCCGGGGAATGCTCTGCAGCAACCAGGAGGTGCGGCAGGTGTGGGCAAAGAGGGCACTCGGTGAATGAGTGCCGATATAAAGAAGACGTTTGTTACCGGTGTCTAAACCCGGTCACAAAATGGTTGAGTGCCCTGACCGACAAAGCTCTGGAGCAGCTGGGTCTTCTGGAGGGCAGAAGAAAGACAATGCCCCTCGGGCAAAAGGGCGGGCATTTCAGATGACTGCAGAGGAGGCAAAGGCTGCAGGTGACGTCGTCACTGGTACATTTCTTATCAATTATTTTCCTGCCAGTGTACTATTTGATTCTGGAGCAACATATTCTTTTCTTTCTGTTGCTTATCGTAAAAGACTTCAGTTACCTGTTATGCCTCTAGACGAGCCTCTTAATGTAGAAGTTGCTGACGGCAAAGTAGTCTCGGTTACCGAGAAAGTTCCCATTGACGTTATTTATATTGATGGGAGTAGTATCCCTATCTCATTCTTTGTTATGCCTATTTTGGGCTTCGATGTCGTGATTGGAATGGATTGGCTTAGCAAGCGCGATGCTGAGATTCTTTGTTTCAAGAAAATGATTAAGATCCCTCTTGTTGATGGATCTTATGCAGTTGCTCGTGGAGAACGATGGGAGTTTGATATTCCTGTTATCTCCGTTATTAAAACTCAGAAGTCTATAGCTAAGGGTTGTAATTCCTTCCTGGCATATGTTATTGATGCTGCGATGGAAAAGCGACAAGTTCAAGATATCAGGGTAGTTTCTGAATTCCCTGAGGTCTTTCCTAATGAATTACCGGGTTTACCTCCGGTAAGAGATGTTGAATATAAGATATAACTGATTCCTGGAGCTACACCTGTAGCTAGATCTCCATATCGTCTTGCTCCTTCTGAGATCCGCGAGATGATGACGCAAATCCAGGAATTACTCGAAAAAGGTTTCATTCGTCCTAGTTCCTCACCTTGGGGAGCTCCTGTCTTATTTGTCAAAAAGAAGGATGGAACCATGAGGATGTGTATTGATTATAGGGAGTTGAATAAGCGAACTTTAAAGAATAAGTATCATCTTCCGTGTATCGATGATCTCTTTGATCAGTTGCAGGAAGCTACGTATTTCTCGAAAATTGATCTTCGTTCGGGGTATCATCAAGTACGAGTCCATGAAGAAGACATTCCGAAGACGGCGTTCCGGACTCTATACGGTCATTATGAATTTTTGGTTATGCCATTTGGCTTGACCAATGCTCCTGCCATATTTATGGATTTGATGAATCGTGTGTGTCGTCCTTTTCTTGATAAGTCCGTGATTGTTTTCATTGACGACATTCTTGTTTACTCGAATACTGAGGCTGATCACGAGCTTCATCTTCGTCAGGTTCTCGAGACTCTTAAACGAGAACAATTGTATGCCAAGTTTTCTAAGTGTGAATTCTGGCTTAGGGAAGTTCATTTCCTTGGCCATGTTATCTGTCAAGAAGGTGTTAAGGTAGATCCGGCTAAGGTAGAAGCGGTAATGAATTGGGAGGTTCCTCGAACTCCCTCCGAAATAAAGAGTTTCCTTGGCTTGGCCGGCTACTACCGGTGATTTATTCGCAATTTTTCGAAACTTGTGGGTGCGTTGACCAAGCTGACCCATAAGGATGTTGTGTTTGTCTGTTCGGAATCTCCAGAAGAAGCGTTCCAGACCTTAAAGCAATTGTTATGCGAAGCTCCGATTCTTACCTTGCCGGAGGGTTCGGAGGACTTCGTAGTTTATTGTGATGCCTCTTATGCGGGGTTGGGTTGTGTTCTTATGCAAAGAGATAAAGGGATTGCTTATGCCTCTCGGCAACTGAAATCTCACGAAAGGAACTACCCAACTCACGATCTCGAACTTGCGGGTTTTGTCTTCGTATTGAAATTATGGAGACACTACCTTTATGGTACTAAGTGTATGATATGTACAGATCACAAAAGCTTGCAGTATGTCTTTACACAGAAAGAACTCAACATGCGGCAGCGCCATTGGTTGGAGTTAATCAAAGACTATGACTGTGAGATTCGCTACCATCCCGGTAAAGCCAATATTTTAGCGGATGCTTTGAGCCGTAAGGGGCCAGCAGCAGAGGTAAAGTTTATGAAGCTTACAGTTGTATCAAATTTGATTGCAAAGTTAAAAGACGCCCAACAATTAGCTTTGCAAGATGACAATCTGAAATCTGAAACAATGAAAAAGTTAAAAGACCAGCTGGGTGAAGATAATCGTGGATTGAAGACTTTTCAATCCAGGATTTGGGTGCCTCTTCTCGGGGGTAATCGTGAGCTGATTCTGCAAGAAGCTCACAAGTCTAAGTTGTCTATCCATCCGGGTACCATCAAGATGTATAACGACCTGAAAAAGTTGTATTGGTGGCCCACTCTGAAAAAAGACATTGCTTCATTCGTGGAGAAATGTCAGATATGTGCCCAAGTCAAGACAGAGCATCAAAGGCTTTATGGCAATTTGCAACAGCTTGACATTCCGGAATGGAAATGGGATCATATCACGATGGATTTCGTGACAAAGTTGCCAAAGACGTTCAGAGGGCATGATATGATTTGGGTCGTTGTTGACCGATTGACTAAAAGTGCTCATTTCTTGGCAACCAACGAGTCGGCTTCGTTGACTCGTTTGGCACAGCTTTATATTGATGAGATAGTAACACGACACGGTCTTCCTTGTTCAATTGTTTCTGATCGTGACTCTAGATTTGTATCTAATTTCTGGCAAAGTTTACAATGTGAGTTAGGCACTCGTGTGCATCTGAGCACTGCCTATCACCCACAGACCGATGGCCAATCAGAAAGAACGATTCAGACTCTTGAAGACATGCTTCGAGCGTGTGTACTTGAATACGGTGGATCATGGGATTCTCATCTCCCATTGATTGAATTTGCTTATAATAATTCGTATCATTCCTGTCACACCCCGCTAAAGCGGAAACACGAGATGTCACAGCACAAGATATCATCGCACAAGGTAAATAGATAATAACCATTAGATTAAGTTAACAAAATAAGTAGTTCGGATGAAACATAAATAAAAGTTATACAACCGAATAATATTTAAAGGACATTGTCTTGTACGATGCGTAAATAAAATAGATATTGTTTTTATAAAACGTGACGATGAAGATGAAGATGCCACACATCATGTTTGTAAGCATAAGGTACCTAACGGCGATCACCTGAAAGCACGGGTAAAAGAAAAAAGCGGTCAACTACTAGAGTTGGTGAGTTAATAGGTTTTTAATATATGCACAAAATATCTTTTAAATGAGAAAAGTTTAAATAATTGATGGAAGTTTTTGAATAAAAATCCAAGTATGAAATAATGATGGAAGATGTATTATATTGCCCAATACGTTGCACATGGTAGTTATAGACTATGATGATTGTTGCTTGAGCCATTATCCAACCTAGCCGACAACCAATTGCCCATGATAAACCTAACGCCTATATTAAATGACGTTAGTAGTGGTAAAGTACATCTATAGTTCGTCAACCATAAATGGGAGACGTCGGAATCTCCAAATAGCGCTACTTACAAATACCATCGGCTCACTAGCGGAGTTAAGGAATAATGTTCAACGAAAGGGCCTTACAACGATCACCCAAGCACATCAAAGAATAATACCATAAGTGCTCAAAATAATATTTGAAATAAATAAGAAGATAGGCAATAAACTTTTCATGAAACGTATACACATGCTTTCACCCCAAAATAATATGAAATATGGTAAAAAGGGGCTATGATACTCACTTGGTATGCAAAGGTGTTTACTTATAAGGATTTCTTGTTCCTACCGAAGCTCCTTTCCTAATATAAGAGGTATGTAGCTCTATTAGACTTATTTTATTTATTATTTTGTATTATTTATTTGTTGTTAACTTATTTATTTAAATAGTTAAAGGTTGTCTCTATTTTTCCATAAATCATAAGTGTTCACTGGAATTTTTAGTTCTTTAAGTTGAACTTTAAAAATTAAAAACTGTAATTTAAGAGTCATATTAAGGCTTGATATTTTAATACAATCTTAATACATGTTTCTAGAATGTCCAGTAAAAATATAGGAATTTATAATCCATGTTTAGTATTTTTAATAATTAAAAGTGTATAGGATGTCCACTGATCAGTGTCTGGATGACATGTTGTTACTAAAACGTCCGTTTAGGGCTCATACGACCTCCTTTTTACATGATTCAAACTGGGAAATAACCACGACTCAAATATTAAACTTTTAAAAAAAATTAGATGTATTTTGACCCAAGAATGAGTAAGTTACACGCGTTTAAAGCGTACCCTTCTAAATCTGCCAGATTTCCAGATTCAACATATGGGTCTTTTTAAATATGTTTGAAGGATCAAACGTTCATTAAAATTATTGAATCCAGGTTTAAATGAAAGGTAACACTTTAAACTAAGATTAGCAAAAAGAATCAACTGATTTTGATACCTAGAACTCCAGATATAACAAAAACAAGTGGAGAGTTCTAGCATCAGAATCTGCCAGATTTATTATTCTTTTTGCTTATGGGTCATAACTTTAATATAACATGTTTATATTCATGATTAATCATCTTGTATGAGTATAAGCTTTGATAATCCATGTGTTCTTACAACAATGGTAGGATGATACACATTTTATGTGTTCCTTACAACATTTGTTAAGATGAAACACATGCATGATCAAAGTCTTATATTCTTGATTTTTAGTTGATTAAGTTCCATACAACAATGGTAGGATGATGCACATTTCATGTGCTCCTTACAACATTGGTAGGATGTTTATATTTACATGATTATAGATATATATATATATATAAAAGAAATAAGATGAACATCAAAGAAAAAAAGAAGAAAGAAGAAAAGTAGAAGAGTAGAGATGAGTGTGTTATGATCATCTTACCAACTCTTTTCTTTGATTATGTGTTTGATCTTCACAAGATGAACAAGACTTGGATGTTCTTGGGAGATTTTTGTTGGTGAAAGAAGAAGAGAGAAAAGAGAAGAGATGGAGTGTGGTGGTGAAGGAAATGATGAAGAGTAGTAGGGGGCTTATATAGAGCATGGGGGAGATCAAGTGGTGATTCTTGGGAAGAGAAGGAGGCAAGAGAAAAGAGATGGGGGGTTTCTTTTATTTTTTTATTTTTTATAAATTATGTGTAATTAGTTTAAATAAATTTGTATAAATGGTGATTTTGTTTAAATCTTTTAATTAACAAAGTTTTAATTATTTTGATGAGTTTATATATATATATATGTTTTATATTTTAACTTATTTATATTTATTATGATGTATTTAATTATTTTTATTGTTATTATTATTATTATTATTATTGTATATGATTTGTAATTCTTGACTTTTAATAATCCGATTTTTTGAGCTCCGGAAGGTTCTAACCTTATAGGCGGGATTTCTATGAAATCTAATATTATTATGGATGTATTTAAGTCATAAATACTATGTTTAGTCATACTAGGCTTAAAATTAGAATTTCTAATGGCTAACCTGGGAAATTTGTTGCCGAATGTCACAATTCCAGTATTGGAATGCCACCGTACGAAATGCTCTACGGGAGACGATGTCGTACTCCAACTTGCTGGTTGGAGCCCGGAGAGAAAGAGTTTGCTGGACATGAGATTGTCCAGATGACCTCAGATAAAGTGAATGTGGTTTTAGAAAAGCTTAAAGCAGCCCGAGATCGACAGAAGATGTATGCAGATCCTAAGCGTCGTGCCGCTACATTCGATATCGGTGATCGTGTATTCTTGAAAGTTTCCCCTTGGAAGGGCGTTATTCGCTTTGGGCGCAAAGGGAAACTAAGTCCACGTTTCATAGGCCCATTCAAGATCGTGCGTAAAGTCAATGTTGAAGAGGAACAGATTGTTCCGTTACAAGAACTAAAGGTTGACTCTTCTAAGCGACTCGTAGAAGAACCCGTTGAAATTCTTGACACGAAGTTCAAGAAGCTATGTGTTAGATATTAAATAGTTTGTTAGCCTTGTGTTCTTTTGTTTTGTAATATGTTTAACTAGATTTGTTTATTATATGGGCTAGGCCCACTTTTCTTATCTGTATTAGCTAGTCTAGTTAATAGATGGTATTGGGCCATAAGGCTTTAGGGCCCATGTGCCTATTAGTATTTAAAGCCTTGCAAACCTAGTTTGCAAGGTAACTCTTTGTAATATCAATCTCTGCATTCACGTTCAAGAAATACTAAGAGAGATTCTTCAAAGTTTATACAAAGTGTTCATACTTGTTTATATCAACTTCATCATCTTTACCTCAAGTATTCTTGTTTACTCATCTTTTACACAACAAAGGACTTTCAATTGGTGTCAGAGCCAACTCCCTACTGGATTGGTTCAACATTACCTGAAAGTAACATCAGTGTGTGAGAAACAAGATCCAGAAACAGCTTATGTCTGTGTTTACGTGAGGCTTAGAAAGAAGCAAACCCATTTAGCCAAAATCTCTTGTTTTTCAAGTTATTTGTTGTATCTAAGAAGTATTTAAGAAGGATAAAACCTTTTTAAGTGTTTTTAGGATAAACAAACAACATCTAGGTAGTGTTTTTGAAAATTTAGTGTTCTTCAAGTTCTTAAAGTTTTTCTACCGTTTCATCAAATTTTAAAAATTTGTTGTTGTTTTGGATTGAAATCAGTAAAGAGAAGTGTTTCTAGTAAAAGAAAAGGTCAAAACAAAAGTTTAGTGAGCTTTTAGTGTGTTTTGGGCAAATTAGCAGTCTGTTATCGAACAGAGTACAAACCTGCAAGTTTTGGATTATTATCCATCCGACAGTCGTGTGACTCTAGGCTCATCCGACCTTGGCCCATCCGACTGTCGTGCGACTTTCACAAAACAAACCATCCGAACTTACTTTTGAAAACTCATCCGACCTTTAGGCTCAAAGCTCATCCGACTTTCGGACAAAAATCTCATTCTACTTTCGGACCACACTCAACTTCATCCGACAATCGGATCACCAAGAACTTCATCCGACCTTCGGATCACCTAAAGCTCATCTGTCCTTCGAAGTTTCATCCGAATTTCGGACCAAAAGCTCATCCGACTTTCGGATAACAATCAATCCGTTCGACAGTCAAAGAAACAAAAATCCAAGAACTCTCAGTCAATCCGACTTTTGGATCATCTAACAGTCGCATCTAGTCACACTTGGACAACTTCACCCAATTCTCAAACACTTAAACCAACTTCACAAGTTTTCTCACACACACACTAACCATTCTATTTCAGGGAGAAAGATCCAAAGTAAAGATGAGTTCAAGCAACGAAATCCTCGCCATAGGAACAGACACTAAACCTCCAGTACTTTTCAGAAATGAGTACAATGTGTGGAAAGGAAGGTTTATGGACTTCATAGAGCATAATGAAAAATATGGTGAAATGATGAAAGACAGCATCCTAAACGGTGATGCTATTTTTGAGAAATTTGTCGAGGCTGTTCCAGAAAACCATCCACCAATTCTTGCCGAAAGGAGACGGAAGCTCCCATCAGAACTAACTGCAGAAGAGAAAGACCGTGCACGCGCCGAAAAATACGCAAAATATTACTTGAAACAAGGGCTATGCACGGAAATCTACTCAAAGATAGATAGTTTGACTTCTGCCAAAGAGATTTGGGACGAAGTAAAACAACAAATGCAGGGTACTGAGCAAGGGTCGTTTATCAGGGAAACACAGCTTGTTAACACCTTCCGGGAATTCAAGGTCAGGGAGGGTGAACTGTTACAGGACACTTACAGTCGCTTCTGCAGATGTTGAACGAAATGAGGAATCATGGCGTGACGAGATCCGATCTAGATATAAACGTCAACTGGATCAATGCACTTGGTCCTGAATGGAGTGAACATGTTCGCTTGTATAAACATGTTAATCGGAATCTCAAGGCGGTATCCCACCACTCGATTTATGAGGACTTGAATCAGTTTCAAGATGAAGTTCTCACCAAACTTTCAATGAAACAACCATCTGACCCGGTTGCACTAGTGGCTGAAAGGAGACCACGGGAATCATCCAGGGGTAGCAAAGGGAAGCAGGTTGTGATTGACTCCGACTCCTCGGAAGGAGAGATGGAGATGTCAGAAAAGGATGCAGTACTGAAAGCTATGTCATTGATTACGAGGGCTTTCCAGAACAAGTACGGAAAGACCAACAACCGATAGCGGTACACATCCGGACCTAGAAAAGGTGAGGGGATGGTAGCTAATGAGAAGAAGAAGACGGACAAACCCGCAGAACCTCAAGAAGAGGAAAAGAAATGCTACAACTGCGGTAGAACGGGGAATTTTATCAAAGATTGTTGAAAACCCAAGACTAAAGATGCCGAATACTACCGTAACAAATTGCGGTTGACAAAGAAAAGGGAGAGTGGGAGAGCGATGCTTGTTGAAGAAGATCAATTTATGTCCGACACAGATGATTCAGACGAAGATAGTACTGATCAAGCTTATTTTTGCTTGATGGCTCATGATGTAGTATCCTCAGATGATGAAGATGAGAATGAAGCTGATGACTTTGAAGAAACACACACTGATGATGCAGGTGTTTCTGGGAAGGTAAACATTGAGTATGCTCAAACACTGGTTGAACACATCGAACGACAAAACCGTAAAATCTCTAAGTTGGAACACCGAATCAAGAATCAATCAACTTCTAACTTAGACAACCTTCAAACAGAATTAACCGCGAAAGAAAATGAACTAAATACCTTAAAAAGTGAAAATGAGGTAATAATTCATAACTTAAAAGCGGCCAAAGTCTCACCTGAAGAAGATTTTAAGTTTTTGCAAAAAGAACGATGTCAACTGTACTAAAAAATAAAAGATCTTGAAGACCTATTAATTAAAAGAGATCAAACGACACAAACCATTTTTCTGAACAAACCTAAGGATGTTAAATTTTCTAAATGGACATACGAAGGTTTAGGTTACGTTAATCCTCACATAAGTGACAAGATAAGTGTTGAACAGTTATACGACTTTGAATGCATGAATATGGGATTAACCAAGCAAATGGTGTTCGTTGGACAAGTCGACGAACTGGCCGAGGAGGAACACAAGAGACGCATCACAAATAGAGCTTCAACCTCGTACGACTACGAAAGCCTAAATCAGTCCTACATAACCGAAGTCTTCAAACCCACAATTTCCGATGACTACTTCCGAACCTACTCCCAAACAGAAATGGAGTCATTACCATCAATCTCGGATTCTCCACCCGAGCCTCGCCTCTATATTCCCCATATGGATCTACAACGACACCTTGAGTTAGTTGAACTTGAGCTTGTCCATAGATCCATTGTCTTTGACTTTGAAAAAGAAATTCTTCATAACCTGATTGATCACCTTGACACTGAAAATATCAAATCACAAAATTCCGCTGCCATAAGCACGTCTAGAATCTCATTTCCACAAGTGCAAGAAGGTGAATGTTCAACATCTGGAAACTTAAATTTCGACATACATGCAAGTGATGTATCCTTAATGAATCTTGGTGAAAATTGTGAACAATGCAGAAAATCAGAAAATTATTATTCACTCTTCATGAGAAACTTAATACACTTGAGAATGATTTTTTCAGAATGCAAACAATTAAATCCAATCACTTTTAAGGAAAAGCCAAGATAATTGATACTCCGTTATCACGAAAGAATAGTACACCGAAACCATCCAAATCCAAAACAAAGCTAATCAAGAAACAAACAACACGCTCTCGCCCTAAGAATGAAAGTTTGGAAATGTCTACTTCTAACCCAAATGTCCTTCTAGGTGGAAATGTGAAGAGCAAGAGAAAACAGATTTTTGGATGGCGAAAGAAGCCAGAAGAGAAAGATGGAGGAAGACAAGACGAAGAGTGTTTGATTTACCCAGATACTTTCAATAAACAAACAACTTTGTAACTTTGTAATGATTCGTCAATCGTAAATGTTAAACCTCTTCGAACTCCACTTGATTCTATTAAAACTGAAATATTTTGCATGAGTGATGGTTGCATGGAAGGTCACTGTACTTTCAAACGTGTGTATGATGATGATAGAAAGAAACAAGGGATCAAACCAAATTCAAACTATAAATCCTTTGAATCCACTCATCAACAAGCTTCCTTCATAAACAAACGAGGTAACAAAATTACCTATTGGCGAAAGAAACGCTCAACAAGAGCAAAATTCCAAATAAGTAACACAAGTGTGTCTGTTAAACAAAATCTAGAATCAAAACCTACCAATAAGCACACTTCATGGACTCCAAATCGCAGATATCACAACAACTAGAATCACACCAATCCAAATGCTGCCAAACCAACTGTCACGAATCACTTGAGTAAGCAAACTCAATTCAAACAACATAAACAACCAACAGTTCAATACAAACCCATCAAAGTGATACCTGAAACAACTAAAGCAAGACTCCCAAAGAAATCAAGTGCATACATCGACGATGATGTCTCACTACCAAAAGGTTGTAATCACGTGGTTATTGAACAATCTGCCACCACATCAAGAACAACCAATTCCCCCGCAATATCCAAAGAAACCATAATACCATCACCGTCTCAACCACAAACGGTGTCACAAGTTTGCACTTCCAACATTCTAACACCGAACTCATTAACTGAAAATACATGTGATACTGTTGTTTTTGCTAACAGTCAAAGACCCAATACACAATGGGTACCTCAACAACTTTTGTCTTCAATGTGTAGATATCTAGCCGGCGGTACTTGGACTCCGGCTGCTCGAAGCACATGACGGGCGAAAAGAGTCTCCTTACGAACTATGTCCCAAAATACTCGGGAAATGTTCGTTTTTGAAACGACCATGTGGCTCCAATAATGGGAACTGAAGACATTATCAAAGAAAATATAAAAATAAGCAAAGTATCGTATGTAGAAGGGTTGGGACACAACTTATTCAGTATTCGGCAATTTTGTGACAAGGGGTTAGAAGTTAACTTCAAGGCCAAAACTTGCTCAGTTAAGACTGAAAACGGTGATGTGGTACTGACTGGGTCCTGAAGGTCAAATCTGTATACCATTGATCTTGTAGATCTGGAAGGAAAACAGTCAGTATGTCTTCTGTCCAAGGCCTTATCTGAACTGACGTGGATGTGGCATCGCAAACTCTCTCACCTCAACTTCAAGAATATCAACAAATTGGTCAACGGTGATTGGGTTCGTGGACTGCCTAAACTGAAGTTTGAAAAAGAGCACCTCTGTGAGCACTGTGAGAGGGGAAAAATGAAACGGGCATCTCACAAAATCAAACAGGTGTCCAGCACAAAAGCTCCTCTCCAACTGCTGCACATGGACTTGTGCAGGCCCATGAGGGTTCAGTCTCGTAATGGGAAGAAGTACATTCTCGTGATAGTTGATGACTATTCGAGATACACTTGGGTCAAGTTCTTGAGGGCGAAGGATGAAGCTCCATCTACAATCATCTCGTTCCTCAAATAGGTGCAGAATCAATCACAAGGAAAGGTTGGAACTATTCGAACCGACAATGGCACCGAATTCAAGAACAAGTCTTGAATTCTTTTCTTGAATCCATGGGAATCATGCATCAGCTCTCCGCAGCATACACTCTAGAGCAAAATGGAGTAGTTGAACGAAGAAATTGAATGCTTGTAGAAGCAGCTCGAACCATGCTGTCCTATGCAGATTTGCCACCTTCCTATTGGGTATAAGCTGTCAACACAGCGTGCTACACACAAAACCGCACAATTTTGCACCGTCGCTTTAACAAAACTCCTTATGAACTTGCAAATGGCAGAGTGCCCAATATTAAACACTTTCACGTGTTTGGTAATCGGTGCTTTGTTCTCAATGAGAAGGCTAACCTGGGAAAGTTTGACCCCAAAGCTGATGAGGGAATTTTCCTTGGTTATTCCTCAGAGTCTAAAGCGTTCCGTGTGTTAAATAAACGAACAAATGTTGTGATTGAAAGTATAAATGTGACTTTTGATGATATTTTAACCACTACATCTTTATCACTTGAGTCACCTGCAATCGTTTCTGGACATATCAGTTCAGGACCGGGACTTAATCGATAGGAAACAAATATAACACACGCTAATGAATCTTCTGATTTTAAGTATATATTTAATTTCTTAGACACTGATGATTCTGGAACTAATAGTGTACCTATTGACAGGCCCACACATGCTGTTTGGAATCCCTTGAACTCACACAGCAAACTGCCACCACATCCACAATCAGGCCTGTTAATTCATCTGCCGACCCACTCCTTATTCTAGGTGACCGGTACACTGCATCCAACTCCACAGTAAATACCGTCAGCGATGCTGCCACTGAGGATCACGAAAATAGCACTCCTCAGTCCTTCCCAGAATCATCCACTCTTGAGGGTGAACCATCCATTCAACAACGTCTGGATGAATTCTTTCCCCAGGATGTTACTGATGAAATCACTGATAACACTCTTCCTCATAACACCAGATGGACGGCTGCACATCCAGAGACGCAAAGCATTTGAGACAAAGATGCGGGCGTTCAGACCAGATCTGCCACAGCAAATGAGTGTCAGTTCTCCAGCTTTCTTAGTATGTTAGAACCCACACGAACAGTTGACGTACTACAAGACCCAGACTGGATTCTTGCCATGCAAGAAGAGCTATATCAGTTTACCCGTTTAAAGGTTTGGAGACTGGTGCCCCGACCCCACGACAAGACCATTGAGATTCCTTTTCTTAGAATCCTCCATCTTAAATCGTTTAACGACTTTATCCACGTTTGCACTTTGGCTCAAACCAATGAGCCTCCTAGATCTATCCCTATAGATCTTGATTCTGAGAATGCATCCCGCAGTTCCCAAGTCTTTCATAGAAAAACAATTCCCAAGCCAAGCCTTGACACTACGCAAGGTTGGGATATGATTTCCTATGAGTAGAATGTCATCTACATATAGAACTAGGAAAACTATTGAGCTCCCACTAGCCCTGACATATACACATGGTTCATCTTCGTTTTTCAAAAATCCAAACTAATTGATCTTTTCATCAAAACAAAGATTCCAACTACGAGAGACTTGCTTAAGTCCATAAATGGAATTCTTAAGCTTACATACCTTGTTAGGATACTCCGGATGTAAAAACTTAGATGTTGTGTCATATACACCTCTTTGGAAAGCTTACCGCTAAGGATGGCAGTTTTTACATCCATTTGCCATATCTCACAATCATGAAAAGCAGGTATGGCAAGGAGGATCCTAATGCACTTCAACATGCCCACTAGTAAAAAGGTTTCATCATAGTTAATACCCGGTGTTTGTGTGAAGCCTTTCACCACCAGTCGGGCTTTGAAAGTGTCCAAGGTATTATCCACATTGGTTTTCTTCTTGAAAACCCATTTACACCTAACGGGTCAAAACCCGGGTGTTGGATCAACAAGTTCCCAAACCTGGTTATCCGACATGGAGTCTATCTCGTTTTCCATTGCCTCTCTCCACTTGGCAGACTTAGGGCCCACAATTGCTTCTCAGTAGTTGGTGGGTTCATCACGATCCACCAATATCTCATTGCCCTCATATGATAAATCCATATCTCTTTGGCTCTTGATGAGCTCTACTAGATCTACGCGGAGTAGATAATGGAAGTGTATCAGGTACTACAGCTTTACCTCGCTCGGTTTCAACCATTGATGGTTGTGTGCTAGTGCCAACATCAAGTTCCTTATCGGGTGATCCTTGAATTTCTTCGAGATCAATTTCCTTTTGCCTCGGTACATTGGAAATAATTTCCCTTTCAAGGAAAACCACCCTTCGAGCAACAAAAACTTTGTTCTCAGAAGGTTTGTAAAAAATATATCCAATACCGGCAGGAGGATATCCGATAAAGTAACACCTTTCGGAACAGGGTTCTAGTTTGTCATTAGCCTCACGTCTTACGTAGGCTTCACATCCTCATACTCGAAGATATGAGAGAGTGGCCTTTTCTTATGCCACAAATCATATGGTGTTGTTTCAACTTTCTTTGTTGGTACGAGGTTAAGGGTTCTTAGCGTCGCTTCTAGAGCGAAACCACAAAAACTAATGGGTACCTCCGTTTGACTCATCATAGAACGGACCATATCTAACAATGTCTGATTTCTCCTTTCCGCAACTCCATTTAATTGTGGAGTCCTAGGAGGTGTCAATTGTGAGATAATCCCACAACTTCTAAGATGGTCTAGAAACTCGGAACTAAGATACTCACCACCTCTATCCGATCGTAGTATGTTAATTCTTTTGCCGAATTGATTCTCTAGTACATTTTTGGAATGTCTTGAACACCTCAAAGGTTTCAAACTTTTGTCTAATCAAGTAGACGTATCCATACCTACTACAATCATCCGTAAAGGTAACAAAGTATCTCGTGTTGTTCCTTGTGATATTTTTGAAAGGACCCCACACATCGGTGTGAATAATATCCAAGAGATCCTTTCCCCTCTCACTAACTCCGGTGAAGGGTTCTTTGGTCATTTTGCCTAGTAAACAAGATCTGCATACTTCATTTGACCCAAGGTCAAATGATTCCAAAATTCCATCTACTTGGAGCTTGGTGATGGGAGCCTTGTTCACATGTGCAAGACGACCGCGCGATAGGGAATATTTATCCAAACAAGTTTTGGATTGAGAATCAATATTTATGATAGGTTTCTTATTCTCAATGTATGCCTCAACTTCATAAATGCCATGACATGCTAAAGCTTTAAAATAACAAACATCGTTATTATAACATAAAATAGATCCATTCACAAACTTAAAAGTAAAACCATCGTCATACAATGCATGTAAAGAAATAATGTTTGTAGCCAGGCAGGGAAAATAACATAAATTAATAAGAACAATGGAAAGTCCAGTTCTAAAAGAGAGCTCAACAATCCTTTTGCTTCTACGGGCACAACCTCTCGGTTCCTCATAATTAGATCCAGCTCTCCATGCTCCAAGCCTCTACTTTCCTTTAGCACCTGCACCATATTACAAATGTGAGTGCCACAGCCGGTATCTAAAACCCAACCCTTTGAAATAGAATTTGATGGAGCTCAATCATGAATGTACCTTGGTTTGAAGGTCCCGAGATGCGCATTGCCTTGAGCTTCTTGAGGCCATCTAGGTACTTCAGGCAGCTTCGGCGATAATGCCCCTTGTCCCCGCAAAAGAAGCATTCCGCCTCTTCCGGGGCCTTGGCTTAGGGAGCTTTCCCTTTTCCCTTTGCCACCGGGGTAGGGGTATGCTTGGTTGCACCAACCTTACCCTTACCCTTTCCGTTATGGGAAGAAGTCAACTTCTTCTTTTGGATGCGGCCCACCCGGATAGCTAAGACGGGATTTGAAGAGGTAGCCTTGGGCTTTGAGATGCTTGACTCAGTGGTCTTGAGCATCCCATGTAGCTCCATGAGGGTCTTATCCATGCTATGCATATGATAACTCACGATGATTTGATCATATGCATTAGGCAAGGATGAGATCAACCGCCAACTCCCTCCAGATGGAGAACCCTAACCTCTCCATGCGCTCAATGTTTGCTTTCATTCGCAACACCTGAGCGCTCACATTCCCGCCATCCTGGAGTTTGCAACCTAGGATGGGATTGAGTCATTCGTACCTCTCTTGCCTCGCTTGCTGTTGGAACATGTCCTTGAGCTACGCGAGCAAGTAGTTAGCATTTAAATGATCCATTTTCTTTTCCAAATCGGAACTCATTGTTCTTAACATGAGGCACGTGATTTCCTCTATGTCTTTGAGGCATTTTTCATACACCTCTTAGACGGCCCTAGGTGCCGTAGTCGCAGAGATTCGGGCAAGGCTTCTCTATGGTATGCAACTTTCCTTCATGGCGCAGGACAATCCGAAGTTGCCTATGTCAATCCATGAAATTGCTACCATCGAGTTTCTCCTTCTCAAGGAAAACTCGCAGAGAAATGTTGCTCGTGGTGGTGGTACTTGAAGATGTCATCTAAAAATAGCAAACTAGATATGTTTAGTTTGATAATTAAGTTTGTTAAAACAATTTACCCAAAGAACATATATAATTATTTAAACAAAGCCATGAACCCTATTTCACTTCTACATATGACGGGTTCACCGCGGATCATATGAGGAAGTTATTTCAGGTTGGCAACTATATTGCCAATTGCAACTCTTTGGTCTTTGTGGGATCCTACGACAAGCACCGGTCGTTTGGCATGTTTGATCTCTTCTTACACCAATTCCAAGTTAGAATTATTGATAGAGTCGTGCTATGATTGACAATCTTTCAAGAATTCTAATTTGAAATTATAAATCGTCCGCCAAGACATGCAGTAAGTACACTCCACAAGAATTGGCTCGTGCTAAGCTCGACAACCAACTTCGCAAGTTACTACACTCACCTTCCACACAACTTCACAAAGATTGGCTCGTGCTAAGCTCGACAACCAATCATTGTGTTGTTAGATTTGGGCGGCATCGTCTTACGGATGGTGCGTGATTTATGTTTCATGGAAGAACGGGATTTTGTTTCGGATTAAATTTGATCAACATATTTTAGTGACAAAAATCGATTTCCAGTTTTGATAGTTCGTTAATCGTGTGCGCGCGCAAGAGAGATATAAACCAATTTTATAAAACTCTTGTGATTCAATTTATAGAAAAATTTGCTAGCATTCGAATACCTAAACAAGCATACAAGAAATAAATCACATCACACGCATAGCAAAGGGGTTGGTAACCATGCCAAAAACCTATGTGTTCTTCCCATGAGCCAACGAGAAGAACATGGTCAACTAGGGACACAACGCAAACAAGCTCAAAGCTCCACTCAATCCTCCACCTCCAACACGTTTCACCGGATCCACCATCTTCAAGACATCATCTTGATTCTTGATTGTGCCCACCATGCTCCAAAGTACATGTACATAAAAAGAAATAAAATGGCATGCAAGCCACGGAATTCCTATCATCTAATACAAGTACACGGGTGAATGAAACGGCAAACAAGGCACAATTATAAATACAAGTGATTAAACAAATGAATATTAATTACATCCCATGTGACACAAGGTCACCAAAAAAAGGAACAACTACAAGGTCTAAGGCCTAGGTTAACAATAAACAGGCTAAACAATCACAAAACAAGTGGTGTGCCAAAACCCGACCGAACAAATATTTTGATAAGAATTTCCTAAACAAAAACTTAAGGCACAAAGGAAATTCTTGTACATATGTATTAGGTAAAAAACAATTTTTAAAACCCATATTCATATATACACTCACACATGTGTATGCATGTATGCATCTAATGCCATGACCATAACATTCATACCCATAGTGGTACCAAAATATGACTTGGGGATTTCCACAAAACTTCTGAACAAAACAGAAGCTACACAATGACTCGAAAAATCGGAAAAAAAAACTTTTAAGGTTTAAAGCACTGTTCACGAGCTCCTTCACAACCCTTCACGGCTCGTGAAGCCCGAGAGCTCCATGACCGCTCACGGCCTGGAAGAACTCGTGAAGCACTAAAAACTACATTCACGACCAGACCCCAAACAACACTGGTCGTGTAGTCTTCACGACCCGTGAAAAGCACCTCCACGGCCCGTGAAGACTCACTTTACTGAAACTTCCAAAAACAATTTTTTAGCCATTTTGTGCTATATTCATGTAGCAATGGCTCTGATACTACTGAAGGAATCTTATGCATGCAAAAAGCCCAAGAGCAATGGAAGCAATAAACAAAACTAAAGAGATTTCGGGTTTACAAAGCACATGCACGGGATTCTTTTAGTGAGATCTATTTACAAAGAATTATAGCAACAACATGAACACAAGGAACTCAGAAAAGAGACCATATCCTTGATGTCTCTGGTGGTTGTGGTGTTGAAGATGTAGTACTTGAACTCGAAATGGAGCTCCTCTATTAGTATCCACACCAAGAATTCTTGAATCATCTTTGCTAAAGCTTGTAACTTAAGTCTCCCAACTTGAACTAGGCTCCAAGAATAGCAACACTACCTCTTGCCTTACTAGAGCTCTCACTTGAATCATCTTTGCTAAAGCTTGTTTAGTAGTTTGGCAAAAGATTTTTTCAAGTGAAGAGAGTTGGGTTTATATAAGCCCTTAGGAAGTTCAGATGGCACCAGGCTCGGCCAAAATGGCTAGCCCTCATTGGACCAACCAAAAAGGTCCAATAAGATTAAAGTGTCACCTTGACTTCTGCCTTCACGGTCTCTCACGGGCTGTGAAGGAAGTTGTGAAGGCGCCACCCCCACGATTCCTAACCCGGCTCATGAGGCATCATGAAGGGTTTTTGTTCACGACCCGTGAGGGCCCGTGAAGGTCAACAGAAACCCTAATTCTACTATTTGACTCTCTAGACTTGTGTTGTCGGATTCAACGCTTGACGTGTGACCCAATAGGCCCATGACTCATCAGTTATGATCCAATTGCACGTGTATCAGTGGGCAGATAACCAACACTGAAGATCTAAAAAGAAGTTCAGCTCTCCCATCATGCTCATTTTGAATTTCTCTAACATAATCTTCTCAAACTTTTTGCAAAGATGTTCAGTTATGGATCCGAATATAATGTCATCGACATAGATTTGCACAAGAATCAGTTCACCTTTTTCTCTCCCTAAGAACAAAGTCTTATCAATTTTGACTCGCTGAGCCTTGTCTAACTTGTAGATGTAATTTGGGAATTTCTGATTTTCAAATCCAGGAGGTTGTTGAACAAACACCTCTTCTTGTAATTCACCGTTCAGGAATGCATTCTTGACATCCATCTGAAAAACCTTAAAGCCTTTAAATGCAGAAAAATATGTATGGCTTCCAGGCGAGCAAGTGGAGCAAACGTTTCATCATAATCAATGCCTTCCTCTTGACAGTACCCTATTGCTACTAGCCTTGCTTTGTTACCATTGCACCGGTTTCATTTCTCTTATTCCTGAACACCCATTTTGTGACAATAATTGATTTGTCTTTAGGTGGAGATATAAATTTCCATACTTTGTTCCTCTCAAACTCATTCAGCTCCTCTTGCATGGCCACTACCCAATTAGGATCTTTTAAAGCCTCGTCAACTTTATTTGGCTCGTATTGAAAAATGAATTCAGAAAACATGTAGAAGGCTGAGGTAATCTTGTTCCGAGTTTATACACCTTTGTCAGGGTCTCCTATAACATTGGTAATAGGATGAGCACAATTCCATTTAGTGACTCTCGAATGCTGCTCCTGACGTCCTGAAGATGAAGGATCATTTGTTGAAGGCTGGGTTTCAGGGAACTGAAAATCATTTTGTAAAGGCTGATTTTCAGTGAGATTGGGCAGGCTAGCTTGTGTTGTAACATCAAGATGTACAATCTCTTGAGAGCTGTCTTCAACTACTGAATGTCTCTTAGGAATAAATAAGCGATAAGCTTTAGATATTTCAGAATATCCAAGAAAAATACCCTGTTCACCTTTGGGATCAAACTTGCTCTTCTGATCCTTAGTGTTTAGTATGAAACATGTACTCCTAAAGATCTTGAAATAACCAACATTTGGTGTTTTCAGATGGAGTAACTCATAAGGAGTTTTATCATGTCTTTTGACAATTATGGACATGTTCTGAGTATAACATGTTGTATTGACTGCTTCAGCCTAGAAATGTCATTTTAGAGAAGCTTCAGCAAGCATGGTGAGAACAGCTTTGATTAGAGTTCGATTACTCCTTTCAACAACCCCATTTTGTTATGGTGTATAGGGTGTAGAGAAATTTTGAACAACGCCATTTTCTTCACAGACTTCTTCAAGAATTGAGTTTCTGAACTCCGTGCCATGATCACTGTGGAGTTGCTTGACTTGTGTGTTGAACTGCCTTTGAATCCTTCGACTAAAGTTCATGAGAATGTCAGCAGTTTCACTCATA
Source organism: Dittrichia graveolens (assembly GCA_038502395.1). Classification (NCBI taxonomy): domain Eukaryota; kingdom Viridiplantae; phylum Streptophyta; class Magnoliopsida; order Asterales; family Asteraceae; genus Dittrichia; species Dittrichia graveolens. The sequence continues at coordinate 33,079,161 of JARJIL010000009.1, forward strand.
TTCCTTAAAAAGGAAACCCATGTGAATCTTGTAAATTCGTCAACCATGACCAATGTATATTTCTTTCCACTCAGGCTCGGAGAGCTGACAGGTCCGAATAAATCCATATGTCAGAGATGAAAAGCAGTGTTGATCTGATCACAATGCTTGGATTTGTATACTAATTTGTTTTGTTTGACTTGTTCACAGGTATGACAAATCTTATCCTTTATAAACTGAACAGACAGCAATTCTCAAATCAATTGAAGCTTTGAAAGTTTGTTGATATTTTTGAAGTTTAGATAAGACAGACGTTTATGCCATAGCCAGTTAACCTTCGAGTCAGCTTCAAAATAAAAGCAAGCATCATTTGCAGATGTGGCAGAACTGAAGTCTACCACATACATGTTCCCTTTCCTTTTTTCCTGGAGAACTTCTTTCCCTTTGTTATTAAAAATGGAACCTTTAGATTTTCTTAATAATACCTCATAATCAGCATCACATAATTGACTAATGCTTATCAGATTATGTTCAAGTCCTGTGACATGAGCGTCATTCTTGATGCTCACAGGACCTTGACTCAAGAAACCATACCCATCAGTCTTGCCACACTTTCCTCCTCTAAACGTAAACTTGGGGCCATTTGCATCTTTTACCCCATTCAGCAAGGACTTACATCCGGTCATATGTCTCGAACATCCACTGTCAAGATACCAAATGTTGTCGTGATGATTGCCCTGCACAAATAATACACGATTAGTTCATTTGATGAGCCCAAGTTTGACTGGGCTACAAAACAGAACGCTCAGGTAAGCGACTATCTTTCAAATTTGTGCATTCTATCAAACAAGATGCTGCTTCATGACCTCTTTTACGACATTTATAGCATTTTCTGGTAATTTTGGTGTTCGCTTGCCTAATCTTTTTAGGTTTCTTATTTTTATCCTTTTATCCAATTAATTTCAAAATTTTGAAGAGAGAATCTTTGACATCCTTAAGCTTTGAAATAGGGAGAATGAATGCTTTGTTGATCTCAGTTGACGTGGTGGTTTCAAGAGGCTTAACTTTTTAAGTGAAGGAATCAGAGTCAGTGAACTCGATAGACTTACTCCCAGAGTTTTGTTCTAAACTGAGTTCAGGAATATTTTTAGAGGTATTTTCAGACAATGTTTTAGACAGAGAAGGTGCTTCAGAAGAGGACGATGTTTCACATTGTTCTGGTTCTTTTAAAAGTTGGTCTGAACTTTGTTCAGGTAAGATTTCAGAAGAAATTTCAGTTGGTTTTTCACACTCAAAAGGAAGTTTAAAGTTTCGAACTTTAGAATTAGTTCTTTCAGTGAATCCTGGATTCAAATGTTCTGATTTATTAAAGCGTTTGTATAACACACTTGGATTTCCAATGTTGTTAATACTCACATCAGCAAAGATCATTTCATCTACGTGTTTACACTTATTACTAAAAGCATCGGCTTGTTTAATGTGACCTATTCCTACTCTTTCTCTTTGAATAATCATCTCATTATTTATACTTTCAAAGCTAGTTTATTAGGACTTAGCCAAAGATCGATGATTGACTAACGATCATTGACTTTTTCATTTGAAATAACCAAATCGTTTTTGACTCTTTTGAGTTCATTGGTGAGAATTTCCAGATGACCTTTTAAAGCATAAGATTCTTGAATAAATTTTTCATTATCAGTTTTAACGGCATTTACTTCAAGAGTGAGTTCAGAAATAGTTTGTTTTGATTTATTTTTTGATTGTTGTGAGCAATAGATAGATCAGAATACAAATAAGCAAACATATCATCCTTTTCATTCAACCTGTAATTCTTAAAATTCGATACCTTATACATCATTGTAGGATTTCATCCTTCGGCATAGCTCAGTTTTTCAACTTCAGCCATGTCGACACGGAACTTCCTCTCAGTCGCCATCAAGGACATTTCAGAATGTGCTGATCCAAACATTTCTTCAGCAACTAGACACTTTCCTCTGACAACATCAAAGTCATCCTCATCAAAAGAGGTTTCAGAGTCAGTCCAAGTTAGGTCTTTAGCAACCATGGCCTTTTCCTTCTTCTTTCTGTCACTTAAAGATTTCAAGGCTTTGTATTTGGCCTTGTACTTCTCTGCCTTAGATGGATAACTCTTCTTTTGATTAGAAGAAGTCTCTTTGACAAAAAATCAGCTGCAAAGTGACCAGGTCTTCCACATTTGAAACACTCATTTTTAGATGAGCCTCTTTGTTTAGCAATGTACTTTTTTCTCAAATCTCCTTCTACCATCAAATTTAAACTTCAAGAACTTCTTGTAATTTTTTCATTATGAATGTTTTTTCAGTGCATTCATTTTCATAATCTTCTTCTTCTTCAGTGACTTTCTTCAACTCCAATTGGGATTTATCATCTGAATCAGATTCTTCAGTGAATCTGGAAGTAGTCTTTGGAGGATTTTCAGCAACAAGAGCCAAAGACTTTTTGAAGGCCTTCTACAAATCAAGTTACTGAATACGAGTTTGCTTGTCATTCAGTAAGATCCCGTATAGTTTGTGCATGTTCATGTCTCTCATATTATTTGTTCTCAGAATCATGCACATCATGTCCCATTCAGAGGGAAGAGAATCAAGAAAACGATTCAGTATTTGAAATTGTTCTCTAACAACTCCAACTTCAAGCATGTCATTTAGAAGACATGTGATCCTGGTGTAGACTTCAGTAAGAGTTTCTGAATCTTTGGCACATAAGCTTTCATACTTCTGAATGATATTTGTTTTCATGTTATCTCTTACTTCAATAGTTCCTTCAAACGATATGCAAATACTCTCCCACATATCTTTGGCACTTTTTAGATTGTAAACAGTATGGAAGATCTCATTGGATAAAACGATCACAATATTGTTTCTAATCTTAGCATCTACGCTAACAAGCTTTTTCTCCTCTCCATTCAATTGTTGAGATCGAGGTTTTGGACGTGAAGGGATAGGAGCATCAGCAGGACCAGGCTCCATAGAGATAGTCAAAGGAATAAAGGGACCTTCTTCAAGAATGGAAATGGAATTACAGTCAATGTTTTCTAAATAAAGAAGCATACGATTTTTCCAACTTGAAAAATGTTCAATTGAGAACTTGGGAGGTTTGGTAGAAGAGCCATTTTCCATGTACTCGAATTTAGGCATCTTGAACAAATCACTAATGTATTGAAGAAATTAGAACCTGCTCTGATACCAATTGTTTTTCCCGAAAGATAAAAACTAACAAAGATAATTAATCTAAGTGCGGAAATAGTTTTAAAGTACGAACACACAGAAATTTTCAAAGCGGGATTATATTAATAATCAAACTTCAAAGACCACTCAAGAACAAACTTAAGTATAGAGTACAAACTAAAATCAAGAACTAACTTGAAATAAATTAGCGAACAAACGCTTACCTTTCTCAAACAAGTGAGAATGTATTTATACGCTAAGTAAACTAATCCTGACCATCTAAATAAATTACACGTGTACTGCTCTACATAAAGTTAGGAAACAGAAATGCAAACTACCTTTTGAGCAAATAAAGGAGCGCTAATTGCTCACATTGCTAAACTAGTAGATACTCATACTGAAACGTGATTTCAGTTGTGAGAGTCTCTTTACGACTGAAGACTTACTTGAGTTGTGATGTTCCTCTTTAGAGCTTTTTTTCACATGAACAATGAGGCCTCTTTCTTCATATGTGTTGCGTTAGGATACTTACAATAAATAAAGAAAGAGCCTTCAAATGCTTTTTTCAAAAGACATCTTCAAGAATGGAACATAGACAAATACGAGACTAACAGTACTTAACTTCTAATACACTAGACATTATGTTTTCCACACGTTTATGCGCGAGATTCTAAGCTAATCCCAAGGAATCCCATCTACTTGCTATTAAAAGAATCTTTAGATATCTGAAAGGGACCTCAAATCTAGGTTTGTGGTATCCTTTAGATTCCTTGTTTAATCTACTAGCTTATTTTGATGCTGACTATGCAAGGTGCATGATGGATAGAAATAGTACCTCTATAAGTACTCATTTCATGGGAGATCGATTAGTCTGTTAGGGATCCAAGAAACAAAACTATGTCTCAACTTCAACTTCAAAAGCTGAATACGTAGCTGCTGCAAGTTATTGCTCACAAAGACTTTGGATAAGAATCCAACTTTCTGATTTTGGGTTGGATTACAGTAAGATCCCACTGTTGTGTGACTCCCAGAGTGCGATAGCCATCACTTGCAACCCAATACATCACTCAAAGATGAAACACATTGACATTATATATCATTTTCTAAAAGATAATGTTGAAAAGGGTCTGATTGAAAGGCAATACGTTCAAACAGAAAATCAACTTGCTGACATATTTACCAAACCATTGGATGTCTCTCGTTTCAATTCTTTGATAAGCTTTGGTATCTTAGTTGGAAAGTTAAATTTACAGATTTGATATTGTAATTCTATTCAAAAAAAAATGGAATTTTTTTTTTATCTTTTAGAACTGGTGCTACACTAACTGTTTTTCATGTGTAGAAAACAGAGAGCTTCAATCAAGGGGGAGTGATTTACAAGTACTTGCATGAGTGCAAACTTGTAGGGGGTGCAGAAAAGAAAAAAATTGCTAACTTTTTATTATTAATCAAATCTCAAAAGATTTGGTGATTACATTTTTTTAAAAATAAAAAATAAAATCTTGAAAATTTGAAAATAATTTCAAAACAAATTTTAGTTTCAATACCTCATCATCAAAGCTTTCCTGAAAATTAGCTTTTTGAGTTCGAATTATACTCTTTCCTGATATATTCGAACTTGGAATAAGTTTCAAGTCATCTTCGAATATGAGCTGAAACATTCGAATTCGATTATAGGGTTCATAAGATATTTGAGTCTGAATAATATTAACCCTAGACATATTCGAGTTCGAATTGCCTGTTATCAAGACAAATTTGAGCGCAATGGAATTGAACCATCTTATTCAAGTTCGAATGCCTCATCACAGTGTATTTGAGCAGAACTAAATTTTTGATTGTCACTAATTCGAGTTCGAATGGTTGACTTCCTAACACAATTCGCACGTGAATACTTCATAATGCATTCGAGCGGTGACATTTTAAGGCATATTCGAGTGTGTGTCTAGCTAATTCGACTTCGAATGAAGTCCTTTCTAGGCCAATTCGAAGTGAGTTAAATCTAAGAACAATTCAACCGCCCAATTTTTACCATATTGTGGTCCAATTATGATTTGCCACGTCAGCACGTATTTAAATTTCAAATTTACTTTCACTTTTAACAGTTTCAACTCTTCCAAGATTCACCATTCGAATTTAGAATCGAACTCGAATTGTGATTGAAAATCTTTGAGTTTTGATTCATCATACTCGGTTTTGTCTCCTGATTTCATAGGTATTAATTTCAATAGATTTGGAGATTGTTTGAGTTGTCAATTTCAAAATAATCTATGTGTTTTTCGTGCAAAACCCGAAGGGTTTTTGATATGTTACAACTTGATTTGAGATTAAAATCATGTTTGTTAATGAAAATGAAAGTGGTGTTGGTTCACGATAAGTGTGAATACAATGAACAAAAATATCATGATTTTGTTAATGAGTGTTCTTAAGGATTCAAAGACTTAGATCTTTGAGAGTTTACTTTTATTTATGTATCTTGAACCGTGTACTAATAATTAGGAGAATTATTCAGTATAAGACATTTAATTGTTGTCACTGAATTATTCATAAGTATTGGTCAAAATACATCTTTGGAATTCACAAATGTCAAATCCTTTGTCAACATTTGAATTGTTTGTTGAACACAAATGTCATTTTTGAGCATTTTAATTTATATACCTAATAATGTTTTTCTTATTTTTATAGGAAAATGGTTCATCAAGAAGATTCAATCTCACATAGATCCTCTCATGCCAATCAATCTCAAAACTTAGACAAATAACTTATCCCTCATTCCAAACACCTTCCCTCTCACTATGAACACAATCACTTCATAGACCTTGATACCTTTCGAAACCTAGAATTCTTAATTGTGAACCATATACTTAAAGCTCACCCAATCTCTCATGCCTTAACATATAACCCTACCACTTCTGGTATACCCATTCTTGAGTTACATGTCCAGCAGTTCTAGAAAACTGTTTCTCTTCACACAAATACTGGAACTGGCACCATTTCTATTAGGGGTCAAATTGACCATGTTACCTGCATTATAACAACATCTCGACTTTGAACCATTCTTCACTGACCAACTTCGGATAGTAAACCATCCAAAATGGATTTTGATCCATTACCAACAGAACAAGAATTGATTGATGGAATTTCAGCTTTGGGATACTTAGAACAAAACACAGGGATTGACTATGCCAATTCTAATATGATCAAACTCTTTATGGCATTGGAAATGACTGCCATTATGATTATGAACAAATTATATGGCTTGACATGTTATCCCTAGTGGAAAGTATAGAACACAAAGGAAATAGGAAAATAGGGAAGTTCCTACCTTACTTGAGATTCATTCGGATGATAATTCAATATATAATGAATCAAAATAAGGATATTACACGCATAGCAAGATATCCAATAATCAATTCACCAAAGTTTTCTTATGTTATACAAACATGAATGGCTCATGCTATCGTGCCTAGACCATTCCCATTATCTCTGGTGAATTTGTGTGACAAAAATCATCCCGTAGTAAGTGAGAATAGGGAGAGTGTTGGATACGTTCCTATGGTCAGACCAGAACCAGTAACACCTACCCAAGCAACAATAGAAACTAGTGAGGATGTAGAAACTAGGTCTCGATCATCTATGGGAGATGTTGAAAGGGAGGAGATTAGAGAAAATTATGAGAGGGGCAGTGAAGCTGGAACAGGTGAAACACTTACAGAGGGAGGGGATGATTATGATCCTGAACAAGTCTTGAGAATTGTTACCAGTCTCGGAAACACAATGAATCAAACTGAAACTGAGGCTGAATTTCATAGAGATGTGCATGAACAATAGATTATCACTGAAAATGTAATCCTTCAGGCTAGCCTTTAAACTCCAACTTTAAATGAAGCTTGACCTAATGATCCTGATAAGGAATACATGGTGATTGCAACACCAGAAAAAGAAATAACCAAAGCTCAGCTTGACAATCTTTAGCAGATGCCAAATCTCTAGAAATTCAAGGTGAATCTGTTGCTGTTGCTACTACTGTTCATGGAATAACCCTTTTGATTATGACTGACTCAAGATCGTCAATTTCATAGAAAAAACAATTCTTGACACAACAACATGAAGATATGTTTGGTGATAATTCAAGTGTTGACATTAATGATAATGACGGTAATGTTGATGATAATGAAGATATCTATGGTTATCAACCGAGTCCTACTCATATGGACTTTGATACAGATTATATGGTTGATACAATTATCTATCAAGGATACAACAAAGAAGAAGAGAGAGAGAGAGAAAAATAGAAAGAAAGTGAGAATGAGAAGGTAAGAAAAGAAAATGTGAGTGCTTAGGGTTCTCTAAACCTAGAAAGCCGGGAATCGACATCTACTATCAGTTCTAAGTCCTGATATTGAAACATCCGCAGTTATCCTAGCAATGCATACATAGAACCCCACCAGCCACACAGGTCCTTCTAAAAATGAACCTGTTTCATTCCACGGAGAATTTGCACATGCTCTACAGACTTCTCATTTGGAGAAAGTCGGTATTGAAACAGGAGGTATGCCTGTCCCCACCTCCGAACATCTTTCTTCGCACATCGATATCTCTCAGATTTCTGAGTTTCTTTCTAGACACATTGATACACTAAATGGAATACAAGCACTATTTAATAAAAGAACTGCCGGAACATCCCTAGTTGATACCTTCGAAGGTATTTTACAAGGATGAGATGGAAATCCCACCAGAGTCATGAATGATCCAGCTCTGAATGTGGGTGGTTCTGCTTTTGTAACAGGTACCTTAACGGGTAATCTAAGTGATCCCGTCTTTGTTACACGAGAATTCGTTTCTCAGGAACTCGACAACGCCCTAAAGACTGTCAATAACCGTTTGGACACTTTGAATTCTAAGCTGGATTCTATAATTTCTAAACCTATGGATCCACCTACCCTATCGATTAATAAACTTAAAGATGTTCTACATGCATAGTTGCTAGCTCGAAGTGCCGCTTCTGAACAAGGCTTTGATTTGGCATAGCTTTTGCAAGCCGAACAAACATATAATGCAAATAATCTTGAAGAGTTTAAATAGACCATGATGGAAGGACTAGATGACCTTGGTCACATTGTCTATGAAAAATTGGATAATGTTTAATAGAGGCTAGAAGTTTCGAAACAGACGTGCAAATCTCAGTCATTGAAAAGGAGGCATGATGATCAAGATCCGGATCATGATCATCATGAGGGGAAGAAACGTTTGAGAACTTACTTTTATACTCCCGCTAATCTGAGAATCAATGCAGTTGCTACGTCTGTTGAGAAACAATTTGATAAGGGTAAAGAGACAAAAAAAGCTCAAGATTCCGATGACATCTTTAATGAGATAGATAATTTTCATTTTGATAATACTTTCGATGATGTGTCTATACCAACTCAAGAAAAAATCCCCAAAAAAGTGAAACAACTTGAACCAACTCAAAGGAAAAAGACAAGGGCAGTTAAGGGGAAGAGGATTGTAAGATAGTCAGATCTTGAATCTCAGAAATGACCAAGGTTTAAAAGCCTGTGGTTGAAACTATTATCGATGCAATGGTAAAAGAAGATGCTAGAAAACATGATGTGACAAGAGTGTTTAAAAAATTTAATGAAAAAGTACATAATCTTTTTCCTCCATCACCTGTAAAATTTCAGGTATCGGGCAGAGATATTCTTGAACAAAATAAAAGAAAAGAAAAGACTCAAAAGGATCAAGAGGGATCAGAATGGTCACTTCTGAAAAATTATAAACCTGAATCTAAAAAGCTTGTTGTCCCACAAACACTTAACAGATACAGTATGTGAACAAGAGATGCAATGATGGATCCTTTATGGGAAAAGCCCGGCCTTAACGTAGCATTTCTGGAAGATCAAATTCTAGGCATTTTCTCAATGGTTATCAAGGAAAGTATTCCAATAGTGATGGGCTTGACAAAAACAGAGAAATCAAATTTCAATACATTCTCAAGCACCATCTAAGGCCTAAAAAAGAAATTGAATCCAAGTATCCTATAATCAAATTAACAATGTTGGATGGAGTAATCTATTGCAGTACAAAATTGTAATATTCAACATTACAAGAGACGACAAAACAAGATATGACATTGCTGAAGGTGAATTAAAATACTTAAAGTTGGATGATCTTTGCTTTATGTATTATGAACTTTCAAGTAAAGTTGCTCCCAAGAGTGAAGAAAGTCTTGGTAGAAACGTCCTCAAGAAATATTTGGTCAACATCATTTACTACTCACGACAGCATGATCTTTTACTTGGAGCAAAAAGTGTTCAACCAAAGATCAATCTACACAGGCTAAATCAGAGTCATCCTCACCTGGATGAACTTTAAGAGTATTCCATTATTGAAGATTATGATGAAATGTTTGATGGATATGAGGGAATCGTCTATCACAATTAGAAAAGGGAGAAGACATTCATCAGATTTTTAGGACTATCAGCATATTCACATGGAACTCTCAACATGATTAACTTCGAGCTCCATCAAAAAGTCTATGACAACAGACTCTCATTGCCAGTGGATGAACAAGTCCGAATTACAAGAATCAGAGACCATATGAATGAAATTAGAAACAACGGGAAAATAATCAGGAGTAGTTAAATTCTTTTTGGAATGAGGAATAGATAGATAGAAATTTTTTATGTAATTTTTTTTTGTTTGCTTTCATCTAGATCTTAAAAAGGTGGAGATTGTTAGTCCTAGTTTGGAGATCTATACTCTTTCATCTTGAATGACCTTTTAAGCATGGGTACTCATGTCTATATAGGTACCCTAGGTCTTCACATTGTAAGTACCGATTGTACAGCCTTAGCGTATATTATCATAATACACGAACATTCAAGGTGTAACTGTGTGTTCATATACGTTTCTCTCTATATTGCTCAATGTTGATATAATATTTCTATACGATTTGATTTTCACTTGATAGTGAAGGGACAAACATAATTCTTTTGATGAATTTACGGCATAGAATTACATGAAAATTTATCGTTTATTACGTGCTTCAAGCGAAACTCAGAAACTTGTAGTGTTGGTTTTTCTTGATCCTTTTCTTCTTTAGCTTGCTTTTGAACCCAAACTTGTTTCGACTTTTCTGATTGAACTTTGTGATTTGTTTTAGATTGAGGAACATGCTTTGGAGATCTTTTTGTTTGACTCCTAGAAAAGTCATTTTTCTTTTTGTAAGTTGGGAATAGCCAGTGATTCCAATTTGATTCCATTCGAAATGATTCCAGTTATTATAATTTCTCTTTTTGTAAGTTGGGAATAGTTGGGAAAACCTCGTTGTAATGATTCTAGTTGTTATGAATTCTGTTGTTATTCTGAAAAGACTTTTGCGTAGAACTGTTCATTTTTTCTCCAGAAGTGAATTTTATTGCCCTTTTTGTTTATTTTTGAAACCAATTCATGTTTGGAAGTTGCTGATTTGAAATGTGGAACTGGTTTGTTTCCTCTTCTTTTTCGGTCTTGCTCGTATTTGCACCGATACTCGCATTGACCTTCAGGGCATCCATCTCCCATGCAATAGATTTCAATAACAGAATGTTTCCATTTAACAATAGAATTAAATGGTTTTGTTTTCTAGAAATTAATTTTATTTCTAGAATCTTCAAAACTTTTTCTCGAAGTGCCTTCTCCACCATCATTTGTCTTCGGTTCACCCTTTTTCCTCCATACTACTTTGTCTTTTCCGATCCCTTTACTACTGTATTGGAACAAAGACTCAAGTTAGCAGTCGAGTAAGCTAAAATATTATCAAATGAATATTGTGCTTGGGAGTTGTGGGAGGTGGAGTGGTTTGCACTTTTTCTTTTCCTTGTTCTTTTCTCTTCAATTCAGTTTTCAATTCATTTAACTTTTTAGTTTTATGACTTCTGATTTGTACTCTTGACATTCCATTTTGAATTTTTCAACTTCAACTTTCATGTCTGAATTTATTCTTATCATTAGCTTAATTCTTTCTTCTAAACCTTTGATTCTTGATTGAGCTCACGCCAAATGTTTGTTAGCTTCTTGAACTTGCTCTTGATCATCCGTGAAGGAAAAGCAATCGTTGGAATGCATGGTGGGAAAAGAATCAAAGAAAGAAGTTGTCTTACACCTATGAACGGCAGCGGAATTGTGTAGCATTTGAACCTGTGATTCAAGTTCTTTGATTTTATTTTGTGAAAACAACCCATTTATCTCGCTCATGACCATATTTTAAAAACACCATTTTCAATATTTTCAAACCCTTTCTATGATTCTATGTGCCGAATATACACTTAAGATTGCTTGGTTGTTTCGTAAACTTGAGTTGGTGCTTCCATTTCAACTTGAGTATAACTCTGAAAATAATCATTCAATAATTCAGTGTTAATTTCCTCTGTACGTTTCCTTCAAGATTTCATAATTAAACTGATTCTGCATTTTCGTTGTTTCTTTTCTTTTTATCTCTTTATTTTCCAATTCTTCTGCCTTACCAACTAATACCATGCGTGATGTTAGTCCTAAACTAATTTTATTGAAGTGGTAAAGTTGTTTGGTAGTTATTTTCTCAAGAATGTGGGGGTTCTCAAAATCAAGACCTTCAAAAGTATATGGGTTGTAAAATTTCATGTCTTTTGGTTAGTTGAGAAAAATTGTTTGATTAGTTTGACCCCTTTTCACCTATTGATCTTCTAGATTTATAACTTTCAAGTAAAGTTGTGCTCTTTGTTACTGCAAATGCTTGAAGTCTTCCTCGGCACTCACCTTTTCAACTTTTAAATTATGAATTGTTTTGTCGTTTCGGCTGCGATGTCGTTCAATTCATACTCCTTTTCAACCAGTGTGGTTTTTATTACTTCAAGTTCTTTAATATATTTTTCCACATCTATTGATTGTTCTTCATAAATATGTGATTGAAGTTTGTTTTATGCTTTTAGCTTTTAGCTTTTTGATTTTAAGTTCTTGCTTTTGAATGCGATCCACCCATGAATATGCATACTGAAGACTTACATGTTTCTCAGCATCAACATTCACCTCGTGATCCTCTTTCCTCAAAATCAGCAAGTTTTGGGATTTCTTCATCATTTTTATCATCACATTCATATCTAGATGTGTCATACTTGGTCATGAAACAAAACTGAGATTGTGCTTCCTCTTCTTCACATTCATTAGTATCTGAGAGGAATTGGTCTTATTCGACCATCATAGCCTTTCCAGTCTCTTTCTTTTTCACCAATCTGAGCTTCTGTTTGTAGTAGGTGCCATCTTTAACGTTTAGCTTTCTACAGTCTTTTATGTAGTGCCTTGTCCTACCATAGTTGTAGCATTTTCTCTCTTCCTCTTTCTTCTCAACAAGCTTTTCATATTTCCTCCTCTCGACCCTAAAGTTCTCTTGTCTCCTAGACCCATAAGTATAACTCATCTTATTGTTGGTCTTGCCAAAACGGTTCTTAAAATCCTTGGTGATGAAAGTCATGGCTTTAATGACTTGCTCCAGCCCTGTCTCATCAGTTTCATCACTTGAGTCTCTTGAGTCTGAGATGATCACCACTTGTTTTGATCTGGAAGATTGAGAATGATCCCTTGATCTTCTTTCTATAGCAACTAGGGCCAGAGGGTCATCTTACCACTTCATATATTTCATGTAAGGACACTGCTTTAAGGTTGTTGTGAATGATCTTCCTTTGATTAAATTGGGTTTTGTCGAAAATCGGTTGACAAATTCTTGAGATATAATAGAATTCGGTTGAATCTTATCGGGTTCAAATTCTGTTAAAAAGTGACTGAAAGTCGTGTTATTATCGGGTTTGAGATTGGGTTCAAAATCAGTTGAGTATGATCCAAATTCGGTTAGCAAAAGACTTCTAGAAAGTTCTAATTTCTCGGTTTGGAATTCGGTTGGCTTTGACCGAATTTGGTTGTTTGAACTTCCGTTGACATTAGATGAAACTTATTTGGGTGTTTGTTAAATTCACCGAATTCGGTTTTACTTGGATTTCGGTTGACTAAGTTGGAATTGACAGATATCAGTTGAACTTAGAATTTGGTTGACACTTTAAAATACTTGGAATTTCAAATTTTGGTTGAATTTTGAGGTAACAGAACTCAGTTGAAACTTGATCCGGTTGAAAAAACTTGAAGTTTTGATAAATTGGTTGACTTCACAATGATGACAGACATTAGGTTGATGATCGAATTCGGTTAAGTACCTTAAAATTCTTGCAAGTGTCAAAAAATGGTAATAAGATTTCGGGTGTTCTTCTGTTGATAAACACAAATTCAAATCTCAAACAAAGCAATTCTATAATATGTAAATTCAATCCCCAATCGATTTGCCTTCATTGTAAAGAACTCCTAATCCATGTTCTTATAAAAACATATCAAATCAAGACAAATTTGAAGATTTCAGTGAAGAACATGAAGAACACTAAAAAATCTCAGATCTGACAATTGATCAATCAAATGTAAATCAATTTGAACTAAATCGATCCTAAATGATTCGAAAAAAGTTTTCACACACATATCAATCTAAAACACTAACAAAACTCATGATTTTTCGATGAAATTTTGGTTTCACGATGAACAGCTTGCATTTATATGAAGAACACACAAAAACTCGATCTTCAACAAAAAATTGGATGAAATCACGCTGATAAAGAACCAATTCAATTAAGGATTGATTCTGATACCGATTGAATGTCCTTTTGATTGGAAGTAAGACGAAATATGTAGATCTAAGATGAAGAACTCAGTATTCTCTCAACACACACACATAAGGGTGTAAACACATTTTTCTAATGGTATTGCAATATGAGAGGTACATAGCCACAAGTCGGCCTCATTAACAATTTTTAGATGAGCATATGTCCCTTTTAAAACCCTATTAGGACCGAATTTTCTCACTCTATTTTGGTTAAAATACCTACAAAATTATACATCTTAATACAATTGCAAAACTACAAAATAATGATCTAACATATGTAACCCTAAACAAATGACTAAAAATGTGGAAACCTATATTGTAGGTATTTGCCGGTAGAAACATAGCTTTTTTATATTAATATTGAACTGTTATTGTTTGTTCATTTACTCGGTGAGCTGCTGTTAGGTAAGTTACACTAACTTGCTCATTATATTAGTGTGAAATGTGCATGTATTGTATATGTGAAAATATAACTAATGTGTTTATGTATAAAGTGAAGGGTTGTGTTATATTGTGGTGAAAACACAACTTGGGCATAGTCTGACATTTGAAACCCTTGGTACGGCTTAGTAGTCAGACTATGACCTAAAGTGTGAAATAATCGTAGGTGCGCTGCTTCGGTATTATGTGGATATTATGATCATGAGTGATGTATATGTTATGTACATAACTAGTGTGGTGTGTAAGTTGTGTGCTCACTAAGATTTATGCATACTATTATTGTTTTTTATCATTTCAGGATATGATCGCGGGAAGCCTCCGGCATTGTGAAGGCAGCGCACCCTTTTCAAATGTTTTCCGCAATTTCTTCTATTATATGTTTAATTGACTGTTGAGAACAAAATTTTTAATTAATTACATATGATTAAGATTTTGGAAATATTGCAAAAGGACGTGTAGTTCCAAGTGTGTAACCTCGTTGTGATCTTGTTGTAAATAAAATGATGGTTATTTTACTCTGATATTTTTAAAAATAAAAGATGGTCTTTTACAACTTGGTATGAGAGACTTGGTATAATGGATTCAATCATGCAAGTGGTGTGTAGCTTTAAACACGGGCCATGTAGGAGGCCATGTGGGTTGAACACGGGCCGTGCATGTCGACACAGGCTGTGTAGGGTTTAACACAGGCCGTGTAGCTTTGAACACATGCCCTATAGATCAAACACGACTCACGTTAGTTGACACAGGCCGTGTAGGTTGACACATGCCATGTTAGAGGCCATGTAAGCCTCTATCAGATTATAAGTTTGGTTTTATGCTTTATATAAGATGTATGATTGTTATACTATCATTACTCAGGTCTTATGGGACTTAAGGAAAAGATGAGAGAAGACATTGGAAGCTATGGACCACAGGTGAGTACCTCAACCTAATACATAGAGATTTTAATTACGTCTAATTGTTCGTATATAATACTAAAGTGACACTTATTATATGATTTTTATTGTCTGTTGATATCAACAGAATTACTATTAACTAGTTGGTAACGACTATAGAGATGAACACGAAATTAACAAAGATAAGTATAATTGTATATAATAGACACAAAACTGAGATACATGTTTATGAATGAGATTAGAGTATGGTAATATGATATGTACATGTAATTATATATATATATATGTATACATATATATATATATATATATATATATATATATTGGAATGCTCTTGCAGTGGTACAATTTATATTGCACTACTCTACGATGGTACAACTTACACAACTTAGATTGAACTACTATGCGGTGGTACAACTTATATTGCACTGCTCTGCGATGATATACCTTATATTGCACTACTTTGTAGTGGTACAACTCATATGGCATTGCTCTGCAATGATACAACTTACAAATTTAATTACCGTTATATATGTGATATGTGATTATATGATCAGTATGTTAGACCGTCTACCTCAGTGGCAGACAGAAGTGTAATAGTATGACTACCGCTAGTGTGCTACAGTAGCATTCGATGTGATATAAATAAGATTATAGTCACATGTTAATTACTAGTATTTGAGTGTTTTGTGAAGTTACTCACTAGGGCTTTCTAGCTCATTCCTATTGTTGTTTATTCTTTTCAGGTTTTATGGCAGACGAGTCTTCTATGTGGACATACTAAAGAGTTTTGTCAACATCAAAGGAAATTATTTTTATATATACTTGAGCCGGTTGTGGCCCCTTTTAATAAAATATTTTTGGTATTTTGTTGTTGCACTTTTAAAAAAACAGGCATTACAACTTGGTATTAGAGCCTAGGTTGAAGGGATTCAGGTATACAGAGGTGTTACCTAGAGTTAAACGATGGGAATAGATGTCCACTAGAGCTGAGTAAGAAAAAGTTATACTCATAATTATTAGGATGATTGTATTTTATATGTACTAAAGTAGAGTACCGTATGAATAAAGTGCTAAATGATGTTATGTCTGAGTGACATTAGAGAAAAGAGACTGTTCGTATGATAATTTTTGTGTGAAATGTAACATCCTCGATTTGGGCCTAGCTGTTAGGCAAGTATTTAACATTAGTTATGTTAATAAGAAAGAATTTAATGTATGTACGTGTGTTTTGTGTTTAAGATGCTTAATATATGCATATATATATATATATATATATATATATATATATATTAGGAAAAGAAAGGAAAAGAATTAAAATGAAATCCAGAGGCGGTGCCTCTGGATTGTAATATGTATAAATGTAAAGAAAAGTCAAAATGGTCAAACCTTGTCAAAGGCAAAACCAAAACAAAGTTCTCAGATTCTCCGTTTTCTCTCGTCTCTTTCTCTCGGATTTTCTTAAAAGCAAGGAGTTTGGTGTTTTGATTCCAAATCAAGGTAAATACTTGTTGTTGAGATCTAATATACATATGAAACCGTTTTTGTGATTTAAAATGGGAATGAATATTCAAATCCTTGCAAAACATCACTTAGAACATTCAAAGCTTACTTTGCAAGTGGGTTTTGGTTGTTTGGTGTTATTGTGTGGGTTTGATGTGTTTACAAAGTCATGTTGACGAAAATGGATGTTTTTAGAATGCAAAAATGTATAAACGATGAATTGAATTCTGGAAAATAAGCCATAGATGAAGATGGCGGTTTTTGGGTTGAAACAGTCGGATTCCGAGACATGAAGGTGTCGGAATCCGCATGTTACCAAAATCCGATGAAAGTGTCGGATTCCGAGACTTGGGTGTCGGAATCCGTATGTCCAAATCTGTATGTCTAAATCAATTTGTTTAAATCCGTGTTATGGGTCTAAATCCGATAAGTATCGGATTTCCCAATGTCCATATGTAAGTTGCAAGTCGAAATCCGAAAGTATCGGATTTCTTTGTATGAATCGGATTTCTGTGTAAGTGATGAATTCCGACAAAAGTGTCGGATTCCGATAAAAGAATTGGATTCCGATTGAAAGTCGGATTTCCATTTTTGTGACCAAGTTTCCAAGTGCATGAGTATTGAAATCCGACAAGTATCGGATTTTTGCAAGTGTCGGATTTCATGAAATCCGACAGTCTGTCGGATTTGCGTGGAATCCGGGTTTGGGGGATTTCCTATGTTGGCTCTGTAGCTATTTTAAGTATACTAAGATATTAATGTAAAACCTAATGTTCTAGGTGAATTGAAAACCCTAGACCAGGCAAGAAGATAAATAACTACCTGTTAAGTCACTCAGGTGAGTACCGACTTCCATAAGACTCGGTAGAGCATGAATTATGTGTTAAGTGATTCGAGTACGATTGTGCTCATAAGTTGATAAGTAAGAATTGCCATGTTACTTAAAAGTACAATGTCATGTTGAATACCTGTTGTAAGTAAGTTAAGTGCATGCCAGTGGGATCCAGTACTGGAACCGCTTAGTTAAGTAAATGATATGCACGATACTGATTCTGAATTAATCAGTTAAGTAAAGATGTAAAGATATATATGCTAGGGATCCAGATTGGATCCATAAAGAAGTAATTGAATGTAATTGCATGCTAAAAGAAGTAAATGAATATGCATGCTAAGTAAATGAACAATATATGTGCATGTGTTTGCGAACATCAGCAAGCATGGTTAAGGTCAGCCGGTTAGCTGGATCCCAGGGACCCTTGATCAGGAGATTCGGGATTTAACGGTGATTCGAGGTAACATTCCGGATCGTAGGTTCTGCAGAACCGCCATGCCTTATATCATGAGGGTTAATCAGTCAGAATTGGCTGAGTTACCTAAGGAGCCTCTGTTCCATTAACGATGCTTGGTGGATTGCTTTATGTTGGTTCTATGTGCACAAGACACAAATTAATACGATATTACTGATAATAAATAAACCCATAGGGTCACACATTTACAATCAATGGACACCAATTACATATTTGAATATGATTTAAATATGTTTCCAACTCATTATATATATATATAAGTATATATGCATTGTTGCATATTATTATTTTTGTGAAATAATAATATCACTCTTGTATATTGATACAAAATAATGCATATCAAATACATAGATATAAACATATGATTTTATATGTATGTATGTATATATATGCATAAATATATATTTGTTACATATAAATTGTTACTAATAACAAATTATATAATTGTATGTATATCCTTGTTACAAGTAAAGAGTTACTAGTAACAATCAAGTATGTATATAAAATACATGTAGATGTATTTTATACATAGTATGGCACATCTAGTATATCTTTTATATATGTATTTGTGAAGGAAACTAGAAAATCCCTCATTAATTCAAATGGGGGCCATGTTGTGTATACTTGAAAGCAATCAACCAAGGCATGAACTAGATGTACAAGCATGGAAGGAAGGCAAGAGGGGACCCTCCCCCCTCACCTATTTTCGGCCGAAAATGGGAGCCAAAGGGGGCCTCCCTCTTGTTGCTTCACTTCTTGATCTTATTTAGTACATGCATGGTTCTTTGTTCTAACTATTGCATACTACCACCTTTAGGCTTCTTTTAGAAACGTTCTAAGTATTCTTGAAGCTTTGAAAACATCTCTACATTCTTGTATTGGTGTTCTTCAAGTAAGTCAAGTGTGGTGCTACAATACATACATCTTGTTGAAGAAGAAGAACAAAGGTTGTTGCTTACATTCTTGAATATCAAGGGTTGGAGAGACTAGCATCTTGGAGGTGTTGGACTCATTGATTTGTGGATACCTTGGAGGAAGTCTTCTCTTGGCTTCTCATAGATCAACCACTTCATCAACGGTTTACTCACGCTACAAAGGTTGTAGTTCTAAACACCCTATGGTTGTTTTGTTTCTTAAGGCTTGCATATGGATCATTGGTGGGGAGTTTTAAAAGTTTAAAATTGTTGTTCATGCTTCCGTTGCTAAAATATATTTTGAAAAAACCGAACAAACCCCAACAGTGGTATCAGAGCCACTTATGTATAGTTTTAAGAAACTATTTGAGTATGTATTGTTTAAGAAAATGGACAACTTTTCTTTTGTTAGAAAAGTTATGGATTTTCTTGTTGGCAACTTATATATGTTTATATATTTATTTTGGGAAACAACCAAACGACATGCATGTTTGGTTGTAAAAGTTGCCTAAATATCAAGTGTTGATATATATGTTTGTTTGAGTGTATGTTGTGCATAACAAGCCATAGACCTTTTGTGATGTATTGGAAATTCGATTTGGTTGTAAAATTATTTTTTTCATTTGGTATGTAATAATAATTTTAGTTTTGTTTCATCTTGTTGTATTTTGTAAGTAGTAGAATAGTTTAGACTAGTTTACTTTTATAAAAATGTAACAAGATGAAGAAATGACCAAGTTGGAGTTTTCAAGTGTGGTGGAGTCAACCATGAAGGCTTGGAGTCATTTGCACTACAAGGAGTTGTTTTGGCAAGTGGGAGCTTCAAGTTCATCACAAGAGGAATATTTGGTCCTTAGTTATGACTTGGTATTTTTGTATGGCTCACAAAAATACCACTTAGGATAAATGGCTTGGTTATGCACTTATACATGTTATTTGTGTGTGTTTATGTTTATATTATTATGCATGGTTGAAAATAGGATTTTTTGCATGCTAGATAATATTTTTTACATAATATAAATCACACAATGGGAGTTTGGTATTTTAAGTTGACATAACATAAGATGTAAAATGAATTTTATATAAAAGGAGTTTTGTAAAGATTAAAATTCATTATGTCAAAATATATATCTTTATATATATATATATATATATGAGTTTTATAAAATAGAGATTTTAAAACTCAACCAAACTCCATTCAAGCTTAATAATAAAATGGTTTTATTACAAGCTAAAATTGGTCGTATTTGCGCGCTCGAAACTACACACGTTAATATAGGATATTAATACTAGTTTAAAATTGAACGCGTTGAGAGTTCGTAAAATATGGATTTTAAGAATACTCAAGACCAATATATATATAAAATATGATTTTATGCATGCAATACTAGTCACACGACTCGTTTTGTTTTATTTAATAAATATACAAAACGGTAAAAGCCCTTTTTCAAAACGTAAGTCTATGCCATCCCATTTTAAGACACTCGCTTGTTGCAACGACACTCACGTGGAGAGAGCATTAGCCA
The DNA here is from genome assembly GCA_038502395.1 of Dittrichia graveolens. NCBI lineage: Eukaryota > Viridiplantae > Streptophyta > Magnoliopsida > Asterales > Asteraceae > Dittrichia > Dittrichia graveolens. Next base: position 33,099,650 of record JARJIL010000009.1, read on the forward strand.
AACGCGTGGATTGTTTTTGTAACAACCGAGGTGTTTTTCCGCGAATTCCATGAACGTATTGGGCCGGAAATTCACCGTCTTGAAATAGGACGACTTAATCGGAATCTTATTACGGAGAGAGCATTAGCCAAACGTAAGGAAGCCCGAGGCATAGATGGGATCAAACATGTCAAAATTGACAATCGTTGTCTAGGATCCCATAAAGATCTAGGAATTACATACAAGATGTAATTGGTAAACGTTACCTACCTTGTTGTTTTAACTTGATGGAGAGAGCATTAGCCAAACATTCAAGGTTAAGTTCAACTTGGATCCTAGCCTTTAAAAAATAAAGAATTTTATAATTCTAAAGGGTATTAATTATTAAAGGATTAAATATCGAAAATACTAAATTGAACTTTGATTTTGTAGATGGCCCCTAACTCAACTACGCCCGTTAACAACTTATCTCTTCGTTCAATCTTAGAGAAAGAAAAACTCAATGGTACAAATTTCTTAGACTGGTATCGTAACTTGAGAATCGTTCTTAAGCACGAAAAGAAATTGTACGTACTTGAGAATCCCGTCCCTGAGGAACCTTCATTGACTGCGGCCAAAGCCGTTAGGGATGCTTGGGTGAAGCATTCCGACGACTCGGTCGAAGTTGCATGCCTCATGCTTGCTACCATGTCTCCGGATCTTCAAAAGAACCTTGAGGAGCATGGAGCATATGAGATGCTTCGCCAGCTTAAGGAAATGTTCCAAAAGCAAGCGAAGCAAGAACGCTTTGAGGTCACTCGAGCCTTCCATGCATGCAAGATGGAGGAAGGTCAATCCGTTAGCGACTATGTGCTAAAGATGAAAGGATACATTGACCAGCTTGCTTGGCTTGGATCTACCATAACCAACGAGTTTGCACAAGATATGATCCTTAACTCGTTGACCAAAGCCTATGATCAATTTGTCATGAATTATAACATGAACAATTGGGAGAAATCTGTCTCAGAGTTGCATGGAATGCTTAAAACTGCTGAGAGTAAGATTCCAAGCAAAACACCTCAAGTCTTGATGATTCAAGAAGGGAAAATCAAGAAGAAAAAGAAAAACAACTCAAAAGGGAAAGGCAAAGTGAAGGCAAAGGGAAAGGACAAAGGCAAGCAAGTTGCCAAGGCTCCTACACCCAAGACGGCGGGAAAGGTTCCCAAGAATGACCCGTGCTTTGAATGCGGGGTGGTAGGACATTGGAGGCGCAATTGTCCAACCTACCTTGTAGAGTTGAAAAAGAAGAAGGCTGGCGAGGCTAGCACTTCAGGTATATATATGATTGAAATGTATACTTTTTCCATTAATTCCTAGGTATTTGATACCGGTTGTGGAACTCACATTTGTAACAATGTGCACGGGTTGAGAAAAAGTAAGCTGCTGAAGCCAGGCGATTTGGATCTCCACATGGGCAATGGAGCAAATGTTGCTGTTGAAGCCCTTGGAACTTTTGAATTATTATTACCAAATGGCCTGTACTTAATATTAAACAATTGTTGTTATGTACCTAGTTTAACTAGGAATATTATTTCAGTAGCTCGGTTAAGAGAATCTGGATTCACTTTTGGTTTCGTTGATGATGGCATTCGTGCCTTCAAAAATGACATTTTGTATTTTGAGGCTCGCCCTCTTAATGGAATATATGAAGTTAATCTTAAAAGATCTCTTGATGATAATTCTATATATACCACTAGCACCAAACGACCTAAGCATGACTTAAGTCAAACATACCTATGGCATTGTCGACTTGGTCATATAAACAAGAAACGCATTGCAAAACTTCAAAAGGATGGAATTTTAAAATCAAATGATTCTAGCTCATTTGAAGTTTGCGAATCATGTTTATTTGGGAAGATGACTAAGGCTCCTTTCTCCGGTTCAAGTGAAAGAGCCAAAGATCTATTAGGAATCATACATACGGATGTATGCGGTCCTTTTAGATCAATGTCTAGGGATGGTGATAGATACTTCGTTACATTCACCGATGATTATAGTAGATTTGGTTATGTTTATTTGATGAAACATAAACTTGAAACATTTGAGATGTTCAAGCTGTTTCAAAACGAAGTTCAAAATCATCTCAACAAAACAATCAAGGCCCTTCGTTCCGATCGAGGTGGTGAGTACTTAAGCCAAGAGTTTATGGATCATCTTAGTAATTGTGGGATTATCTCACAACTTACTCCTCCTAGAACACCACAACATAATGGTGTATCTGAAAGGAGGAACCGAACTCTACTAGATATGGTTCGGTCTATGATGAGCCGAAGTACTCTACCCTCGTCCTTTTGGAGTTATGCTTTATTAACTGCTGCGCGCATATTGAATATGGTTCCAACCAAGAAGGTTGATAAGACACCATATGAGATGTGGTATGGAAAGGTTCCAAACTTATCTTACTTGAAAGTCTGGGGTTGTGAGGCTCGTGTACGACAAGAAGCTTTAAGCAAACTCGATCCTAGATCTATCAAATGTAATTTTGTGGGATATCCTAAAGATTCATTAGGATAGTATTTCTACAACCCAGCTGAGAACAAAGTGTTTGTTTCTAGGCATGCCACTTTCTTAGAAAAGGAGTTTCTTTCGAAAGAGGCAAGTGAGAGCAATGTAGACCTTGAAGAAATTCAAGAACCACAAAATACAAGTCAGGTTGACACTAGCACTCAACAAACGGTTGTTGAACCTGAACAATTGGTTGTTCAAGAACCTACTGAAACACAAAGTGTTCGTAGATCTGGTAGACCTTGTCAAGAACCCGAGAGATACGGATTTCTCGTGTCCAATGATGAGATTTTCTTGGTAGACTCTTCTGAGCCTACTAACTACCAAGATGCTATATCGGATCCGGAATCCGATAAATGGCTTGATGCCATGAACACTGAGATGCAGTCCATGTATGAAAATTAAGTATGGGACTTGGTTGATCTTCCTCCCAATAGTAAGACTGTAGGGATCAAGTGGGTCTTCAAGAAGAAGACAGACATGGATGGAAATGTACACACATTTAAGGCAAGGCTAGTGGCGAAAGGCTTCACTCAAACTCATGGTATTGACTATGATGAAACTTTCTCTCCGGTAGCCATGATTAAATCTATTAGAATACTTATTGTCATAGCTGCATATTATGACTATGAGATATGGCAAATGGATGTCAAAACGGCTTTTCTAAATGGACACTTAAGTGAAGATGTCTATATGGTTCAGCCTGAAGGTTTTGTAGATCCTAAGTATCCTAATAAGGTGTGCAAGCTTAAAAGATCCATCTATGGACTAAAGCAAGCATCTCGAAGTTGGAATCTTCGATTTGATGAGAAAATAAAAGAGTTTGTTTTTATAAAATCAGAAGATGAACCGTGTGTTTACAAGAAAACTAGTGGGAGCGCAGTAGCATTCCTTGTCTTGTATGTTGATGACATACTACTCATTGGAAACGACATCCCGACCTTGCAAGACATCAAGTCTAGGCTTGGGAAGTGTTTCTCAATGAAAGACTTGGGAGAAGCCGCCTACATTCTTGGAATAAAGATCTATAGGGATAGATCTAGGCGTCTTATTGGCCTAAGTCAAAGTGCATATATTGACAAAATCTTGAAACGATTCAAGATGGAGAATTCTAAGAGAGGATTCTTGCCAATGGCACAAGGCACGGTTTTGAGTAAAGCTCAAAGCCCTAGCACAAGAGAAGAGCTAGATAGAATGAGTGAGATCCCATATGCTTCTGCAATTGGATCCATCATGTATGCCATGCTATGCACTAGGCCAGATGTCTCGTATGCTTTGAGCATGACGAGCAGATACCAGCAAAACGCAGGAGATAGCCATTGGATGGCAGTCAAGAACATTTTAAAATACTTGAGAAGAACCAAAGACATGTTCTTGATCTATGGGGGTTTGGAAGAAGATCTTTGTGTAAAGTGTTACACAGATGCTAGTTTCCAAACGGATCGAGATGATTCTCGATCACAATCGGGCTATGTCTTCGTTATGAATGGAGGCGCGGTTGCTTGGAAAAGTTCTAAGCAAAGTGTAGTTGCACAATCCACTACAGAATCTGAATACATTGCTGCTTCTGAGGCTGGACAAGAAGCTGCATGGATGAAGAAGTTCATTGCTGACCTTGGGGTAGTAACAAGCATTCAAGACCCCATAGAGATATTTTGTGATAATGAAGGTGCTATTGCCTAGGCAAAAGAACCTAGATCACATCACAGCACCAAACACATCCTCAGGCGTTTCCACTACATACGGGATATAGTGGATAGAGGAGATGTGTGTATTCGCAAAGTTCATACAGATCAGAATCTTGCAGATCCTTTTACGAAACCTCTTGCCTCGACTAAGCATGAGTCTCATACTAGGGCAATAGGTCTTCGCTTTGCAAGGGATTGGATTTCAATTGTAATTTAGTATTTGGATATTTTGGAACATTATGACAATATCTATTTTATCTGAATGATGTATGGGATATGATCACTTCGTTAATATATATTGTGTTCTTTATTAGCATGTTTAAATCCATGAATAATTCTTTATTCTAAAACGTCCATAGTCGGTTATAACTATGGGAATAGTTATGAATTAAGACTAATGTGAATAAGTTGGTTGACTTTCATTCGTGATGAAAGTAGGCAAAAGGGTTTGCAGCCAAATTCACTAATGTTTGTTAGGGAACAAACATTGGACATGACCCGCTCTTAAGATCGCTTCATGGATCAGTGTCATAAGTAAATCTTGAGAAAAAGGTGGTATCTTTGTATCCTTAGACCTGAGACACATATTGGGACTCGAGTATGAGGAGTATCATGCTTTAATGTGGTTAAACGCTATCTTTAACCGGGTAGTTATAAAGGCCATTATTAGGTATGATATGAGTCTTATAAGAGACGTATGTGTTCAAGATGGAATTTGTTTCTCTCATTTAATTGGGAGTATAATATCTCTGGGCCCTAAAACAAGTTGAACATTATATGAGAATTGATGACGATCCATGTCTCATGTTCAATGAGATGTTAAAACAAAGGGATAATTGATGACTTACCTATAACAACGATTTGTAGCTAGTGAGTTAATTTCGTTGGTGAAAGTGTTGATCAACACACTTTATTTATTATTAGGGGCAATGGGATGTTGCTAGACGTTCTTACCATTGTCTATATCGGCTTAAGTTGTAACTTGTGCAAGTGGGAGATTGTTGGTTCTATGTGCACAAGACACAAATTAATACGATATTACTGATAATAAATAAACCCATAGGGTCACACATTTACAATCAATGGACACCAATTACATATTTGAATATGATTTAAATATGTTTCCAACTCATTATATATATATAAGTATATATGCATTGTTGCATATTATTATTTATGTGAAATAATAATATCACTCTTGTATATTGATACAAGATAATGCATATCAAATACATAGATATAAACATATGATTTTATATGTATGTATATATATGCATAAATATATATTTGTTACATATAAATTGTTACTAATAACAAATTATATAAATGTATGTATATCCTTGTTACAAGTAAAGAGTTACTAGTAATAATCAAGTATGTATATAAAATACATGTAGATGTATTTTATACATAGTATGGCACATCTAGTATATCTTTTATATATGTATTTATGAAGGAAACTAGAAAATCCCTCATTAATTCAAATGGGGGCCATGTTGTGTATACTTGAAAGCAATCAACCAAGGCATGAACTAGATGTACAAGCATGGAAGGAAGGCAAGAAGGGACCCTCCCCCCTCACCTATTTTCGGCCGAAAATGGGAGCCAAAAGGGGCCTCCCTCTTGATGCTTCACTTCTTGATCTTATTTAGTACATGCATGGTTCTTTGTTCTAACTATTGCATACTACCACCTTTAGGCTTCTTTTAGAAAAGTTCTAAGTATTCTTGAAGCTTTGAAAACATCTCTACATTCTTGTATTGGTGTTCTTCAAGTAAGTCAAGTGTGGTGCTACAATACATACATCTTGTTCAAGAAGAAGAACAAAGGTTGTTGCTTGCATTCTTGAATATCAAGGGTTGGAGAGACTAGCATCTTGGAGGTGTTGGACTCATTGATTTGTGGATACCTTGGAGGAAGTCTTCTCTTGGCTTCTCATAGATCAACCACTTCATCAACGGTTTACTCACGCTACAAAGGTTGTAGTTCTAAACACCCTATGGTTGTTTTGTTTCTTAAGGCTTGCATATGGATCATTGGTGGGGAGTTTTAAAAGTTTAAAATTGTTGTTCATGCTTCCGTTGCTAAAATATATTTTGAAAAAACCGAACAAACCCCAACACTTTATGCTCCCCCACCAGCGCGGAGGGTTGTGTTTGATCCCCCGGTGTATTGGTGTTGAGCGGGACTAGCTATCCTGCAAGAAACAACTTATACCGATCGCGTCAACACACCGCAATGTGGTAGGATAGCATTGTATGCTTATTCCTGAAATGCATGTTCTTACTCTAATGAAGTTTATGCCAAGTTTGTGCTCACTAGCTAAGTATAGCTAACGGTGCCATGTTAACTGCTTTTGCAGATCAAAGATAGATTGCCTGGTGAGTCGGGTCCCCTGCCTCTGGATATTTTGGCTGGAACACTAGTGTTGTAATATGTACATTATGGTCGGTTGTTTGAGCGTAACACCAGATACTAAAACAATGTTTATTGTAAATAATTCCGCTACTTAATGATATATGATCGTGATTAAGTTCACGTTTGTTTCAAAACGCAAATTTTTTGCTAAAATCTGGTAATTGCAAAACCGGTGTTACAAGTAGGTATCAGAGCCTAAGTTTGAGGGAATTGGGTACTTGCAAGAGTATTCAATCTCAAACAAGGGCCCGACCATAATAAGTGTTCCTTTGGGGGGAAATTGAGTATGAGAGTTATATGAGTATTAATTGTTGTAGCTTGTCAGATATGACAAGTAAGAATAAGTACTGACTACTCTTCTGTGTTATATGGAGTTAAGATAAAGATGTCTGCTGACAAAGCTAACACTGAGCAAGCGCTCAAGGAACTTGAAGATGAGGCTTCTAACATGCCTCATCAAGCTGAAGATCAATGCCCTCAGCCTAGTGCTGGTGGCGCAGTACTAGACCCAGACCAGTTAGCATATATAAAGCGTCTAGAGGAAGAGCTACGACTTACAAAAGAGCTCTTGTTGAAATCCACTCTCACCAGAGCACGCAAGCCCTACTCGTACAAGAAGTTTCTGACGTGCCATCCGCCAACTTATGAGGGCAGTGATAACCCCACTGTGACTATTCAATGGCTCCGTGAAATGGAGCAAGCTTTTGAATCTTGTGAGTGCGAGCCTGAGTATCGTGTGAACTACGCGATACGCATGTTAAAAGGACGTGCTATATTCTGGTGGGATATGGTGAAGGCCTCTATAGGCAAAGAGATATTAAGTGCTCTCTCTTGGGAGCAGTTTTCTGAAAAAGTGCTCCAGAAGTACTGTACCGAGTATGATATGGAGCGTATGGAGTGGGAGTTTACTGATCTCCGGAAGGGGGATAGACCGATCGAGGAGCATATTACCTCATTTACTAATAAGATGAGGTTTGTTCCACACCTGATACCAGATGAAGTCACGAAGATAAGAAGGTTTGTGGCGACTCTGCCACTGGAATTTCGTGCTCATGTTCGGGAAGCTCCAACACTAGATCGGGCATTTCAAGTGGCCCGACAAGTAGAAGGTGATCGTATACAGTGTCAGGGTGACTATGCCAGTGATGGGAGTAAAGGAAGTTTCAGCCATCTCTCCAATCGGGCTCTTCAAAAGGGAAATCCTCTGGAGGTGGGAAATCTGAAGCTCCAAAGAAACCAAGACCTAATGATCCTTGGTGTTCTTCATGCCGTACCTATCAATCCGGGGAATGCTCTGCAACAACCAGGAGGTGCGGCAGGTGTGGGCAAAGAGGGCACTCGGTGAACGAGTGCCGATAGAAAGAAGATGTTTGTTACCGGTGTCGCAAACCCGGTCACAAGATGATTGATTGCCCTGAGAGACAAGGCTCTGGAGCAGATGGGTCTTTTGGAGGGCAGAAGAAAGATAATGCCCTGCGGGCTAAGGGGTGGGCATTTCAGATGACTGTAGAGGAGGCAAAGGCTGCAGGTGATGTCGTCACTGGTACATTTCTTGTCAATTAGTATCCTGTCAGTGTGCTATTTGATTCCGGAGCAACATATTCTTTTGTTTCTGTTGCTTGCTGTAAAAGACTCCAGTTACCTATTATGCCTTTAGATGAGCCTCTTAATGTAGAAGTTGTGGACGGCAATGTAGTCTCGGTTACCGAGAAAGTTCCAAATGCCGTTATTTATATTGATGGGAGTAGTATCCCTATATCATTCTTTGTTATGCCTATTGTGGGCTTCGATGTCGTAATTGGAATGGATTGGCTTAGCAAGCGTGATGCTGAGATTCTCTGTTCCAAAAAAATGATTAAGATCCCTCTTGCTGATGGATCTTATGCAGTTGCTTGTGGAGAACGACGGGAGTCTGATATTCCTATTATCTCCGTTATTAAAGCTCAGAAGTCTATAGCTAAGGGTTGTAATTCCTTCCTGGCATATGTTATTGATGCTACGATGGAAAAGCGACCAGTTCAAGATATCAGGGTAGTTTCTGAATTCCCTGAGGTCTTTCCTGATGAATTACCGGGTTTACCTCCGGTAAGAGACATTGAGTATAAGATTGAATTGATTCCTGGAGCTACACCTGTAGCTAGATCTCCATATCATCTTCCTCCTTCTGAAATCCGCGAGATGATGACGCAAATCCAGGAATTGCTCGAAAAAGGTTTTATTCGTCCTAGTTCCTCACCTTGGGGAGCTCCTGTTTTATTTGTCAAAAAGAAGGATGGAACCATGAGGATGTGTATCAATTACAGGGAGCTGAATAAGTGAACTATAAAGAATAAGTATCCTCTTCCGCGTATCGATGATCTTTTCGATCAGTTTCAGGGAACTACGTATTTCTCGAATATTGATCTCCGTTCGGGATATCATCAAGTACGAGTCCACGAAGAAGACATTCCGAAGACGGCTTTCCGGACTCGTTACGGGCATTATGAATTCTTGGTTATGTCATTCGGCTTGACCAATGCTCCTGCCATATTCATGGATTTGATGAATCGTATCTGTCGTCCTTTTCTTGATAAGTCCGTGATTGTTTTTATTGACGACATTCTTGTTTACTCGAAGACTGAGGCTGATCACGAGCTTCATCTTCGTCAGGTTCTCGAGACTCTTAAACGAGAACAATTGTATGCCAAGTTTTCTATGTGTGAATTCTGGCTTAGGGAAGTTCATTTCCTTGGCCATGTTATGTGTCAAGAAGGCGTTAAAGTAGACCCGGCTAAGGTGGAGGCGGTGATGAATTTGGAGGTTCCTCGAACTCCCTCTGAAATAAAGAGTTTCCTTGGCTTGGCCGGCTACTATCGGCGATTTATTCGCAATTTCTTGAAACTTGCACGTCCGTTGACCAAGCTGACCCGTAAGGATGTTGCATTATGTCTGGTCGGAAGCTCAAGAAGAAGCGTTCCAGACCTTAAAGCGATTGTTATGCGAAGCTCCGATTCTTACCTTGCCGGAGGGTTCGGAAGACTTCGTTGTTTATTGTGATGCTTCTTATGCGGGGTTGGGTTGTGTTCTTATCCAAAGAGATAAAGTAATCGCTTATGTCTCTCGGCAACTGAAATCTCACAAAAGGAACTACCCAACTCACGATCTTGAGCTTGCTGCTGTTGTCTTCGCACTGAAATTGTGGAGGCACTACCTTTATGGCACTAAGTGTGTGATATGCACTGATCACAAAAGCTTGCAGTATGTCTTTACGCAGAAAGAATTCAATATGCGGCAACGCCGTTGGTTAGAGCTAATCAAAGACTACGACTGCGAGATTCGCTACCATCCCGGTAAAGCCAATATTGTAGCGGATGATTTGAGCCGTAAGGGGCCAGTTGCTGAGGCAAAGTTCATGAAGCTTACACTTGTATCAGATTTGATTGCAAAGTTATAAGACGCCCAACAATTAGCTTTGCAAGAGGACAATCTAAAATCTGAAACTATGAAGAAATTAAAAGACCAACTGGGTGAAGATAATCGTGGGTTGAAGACTTTTCAATCCAGCATTTGGGTGCCTATTCTGGGAGGTAATCGTGAGCTGATTCTGCAAGAAGCTCATAAGTCTAGACTGTCTATCCATCCGGGTACCACCAAGATGCATAATGACCTGGAAAGGTTGTATTGGTGGCCCAATCTGAAGAAAGACATTGCTTCATTTGTGGAGAAATTTCAGATATGTGCCCAACTCAAGACAGAGCATCAAAGGCCTTATGGCAATTTGCAACAGCTTGACATTCCGGAATGGAAATGGGATCACATCACGATGGATTTCATGACAAAGTTGCCGAAGACGTTCAGGGGGCACGATATGATTTGGGTCATTGTTGACCGACTGACTAAAAGTGCTCATTTCTTGGCAGCCAACGAGTCGGCTTCGTTGACTCGTTTAGCACAGTTGTATATTGATGAGATAGTAACACATCACGGTCTTCCTTGTTCAATTGTTTCTGATCGTGACTCCAGATTTGTATCCAATTTCTGGCAAAGTTTGCAGCGTAAGTTAGGCACTCGTGTGCATTTGAGCACTGCCTATCACCCGCAGACCGATGGCCAATCAGAAAGAACGATTCAGACTCTTGAAGACATGATTCGAGCGTGTGTACTTGAATACGGTGGATCATGGGATTCATATCTCCCATTGATTGAATTTGCTTATAATAATTCGTATCATTCCAGTATTGGGATGCCATCGTACGAAATGCTCTACGGGAGACGATGTCGTACTCCGACTTGCTGGTTGGAGCCCAGAGAGAAACAGTTCGCTGGACCTGAGATTGTCCAGATGACCTCAGATAAAGTGAATGTGGCTTTAGAAAAGCTTAAAGCAGCCCGAGATCGACATTAGATGTATGCGGATCCTATGTGTCGTCCCGCTACATTCGACGTCGGTGATCGTGTATTCTTGAAGGTTTCCCCTGGGAAGGGCGTTATTCGCTTTGGGCGCAAAGGGAAACTAAGTCCACGTTTCATAGGCCCATTCAAGATTGTGCGCAAAATCAATGATCAGATGGTAACTCTTGAGCTGCCGCCTGAGCTATCTGGAATCCATGATACCTTCAACGTATGCTACTTGTGTAAGTGCAACGTTGAAGAGGAACAAATTGTTTCGTTACAAGAACTGAAAATTGAATCTTCTAAGCGACTCGTAGAAGAACCTGTTGAAATGATTGACACGAAGGTCAAGAATCTACGAAAGAAGATGATCAAGCTAGTTCTTGTTAAGTGGAAGCACAGTTTAGGTCCGAACCTGACGTGCGAAGTCGAGGACGAGATGAAGACAAGATACCCTCACCTGTTTATCACTGAGTAGATTCCGAGGATGGAATCTTCTTAAGGGGGTAGATTTGTAACATCCTCGATTTGGGTCTAGCTATTAGGCAAGTATTTAACATTAGTTATGTTAATAAGAAAGAATTTAACGTATGTATGTGTGTTTTGTGTTTAAGATGCTTAATATATACATGTGTATATATATTAGGAAAAGAAAGGAAAAGAATTAGAATGAAATCCAGAGGCGGTGCCTCTGGATTGTAATATGTATAAATGTAAAGAAAAGTCAAAATGGTCAAACCTTGTCAAAGGCAAAACCAAAACAAAGTTCTCGGATTCTTGGTTTTCTCTCGTCTCTTTCTCTCGGATTTTCTTAGAAGCAAGGAGTTTGGTGTTTTGATTCCAAATCAAGGTAAATACTTGTTGTTGAGATCTAATATACATATGAAACTGTTTTTGTGATTTAAAATGGGAATGAATATTCAAATCCTTGCAAAACATCACTTAGAACATTCAAAACTTACTTTGCAAGTGGGTTTTGGTTGTTTGGTGTTATTGTGTGGGTTTGATGTGTTTACAAAGTCGTGTTGACGAAAATGGAGGCTTTTAGAATGCAAAAATGTATAAACGATGAATTGACTTCTGGAAAATAAGCCATAGATGAAGATGGTGGTTTCTGGGTTGAAACAGTCGGATTCCGAGACATGAAGGTGTCGGAATCCGTATGTTACCCAAATCCGATGAAAGTGTCGGATTCCGAGACTTGGGTGTCGGAATCCGTATGTCCAAATCCATATTTCTAAATCAATTTGTTTTAATCCGTGTTATGGGTCTAAATCCGATAAGTATCGGATTTCCCAATGTCCATATGTAAGTTGCAAGTCGAAATCCGAAAGTATCGGATTTCTTTGTATGAATCGGATTTTTGTGTAAGTGACGGATTCCGACAAAAGTTTCGGATTCCGATAAAAGAATCGGATTCCGATTGAAAGTCGGATTTCCATTTCTGTGACCAAGTTTCCAAGTCCATGAGTATTGAAATCGGATGTAACACAGTATTTTTAACCAAAAATGTTCATTTTCATAAACAATGCGGAAGCGAATAAAAATAACCAAAGTGGTTACAACTGTACAAACACTACTGTTAAAATATCAGTATTACAAAACACGGCTCGCCACAAAATAAAATATCAGAGTCCTAGGTGATTACTCCCCAAGCTAACCACTCTCAGCCGAGCCGCTGACTTACCAAAACCTGTAAAAAGAGTGAGAGGTGGGGGATTAGCATAAAGCTAATTGAATGGAGTCAAACCGCAACAGATATATCAGCAAATAACCGCATCAATATCAAAAGCACATAACAGATAATCGTGCCCCGGGAAGACTGGCGGTTCAGCAGGAACATTCAACCAATGCCGGCCAAAGCAAAGGTTTACCGATAGTTCATTTGCTATTCTCACACAGTATCACCTTAAGTTGCAACAAATGCATCAAAAGATCCCGATACTGATTAGCCGATAGCAAACAAACCCAGCCTATATGCCCAGCCAAAGCTTACTTCCCAATCCTAATGTATACATATCAATGATGCACAATTAATTAACATTCAACAGTTAATCAATTATCAGACAAACAGTCTATCCTTGCATCAAACCAATAGCAGTTGCAACCCAATCCAGATACAACTAATAACATCTATGAGTAAACGTCCACTCACCTCAAGCTTTCAGTTTTCTCCACTCAGTGGTCTTATATTACTGAGTCTTGCTTGTTCCTGAGAACACAACAAATTGAAATCAGTAACGATTCATTAATATATGTCAAACACAAAAATTTATATCCTTTTAATCAAACATAAGCATGTATGATTCCCATATGTATAAACATATAACACACAATTTATAGGTTAAACTTAAACCAAGTAAAACACATTAAAAACAAGTAATATTCTGAAACAAAGCCCGTCGCACCGCGACACCATACCTGTCGTGCCGCGACCCTAATCGGATTTCAAAATCAGGAGCCTTCAATCGGATTTTCGAGTCGGATTTTTCACAAATCCGAATCCATGTGTCAGATTCTGACAACCATCGGATTTCCAAGGACTTTGTTGCAATTTCAATCGGATTCTAGCAATCCGAATCATGACTCTCGGATTTCAACCCCGTCGCGCCGCGACCTTAAATGTAGCGCCGCGACATGGCGATTTTCAGTTATCTTCTCCATTAAACAGTCGAATTTCCAGCTAATAATACCATTCCAAATCCGACTAAAACCCTCATAAAACATTATGAACACTTCTAAAACATGTTTAAACATCCTATAACATGTATAGAACATCAAGAACACATCAAATCCTTTTTATCATGGCATCTCATACAAAACCCACCAAACAAGTTTACTTCAAAACTTCAACCATGGTATATTCATGTTCTTAGTATATATCTACAAACAAAACATGTTAAGATAATCAGTATCATGCCATGATCATAGCTATACCTTTGGTTTGTATTAACACTCATCAAAACAAAACCTTCACTTTTCAAGTTTGATAGCTTTCTTTGCCTATTCTCTCAAGAACACATACACACACTTTCAGAATCGGTTTTGCAATGAAAAGCAATTCAGATGTTAACTAGTATTAACCCACGTATGCCTTTTCTCAAAATGTGTAGCATGAGGTGGCAACCTTTACACACTAGCATGCATACAAATCCTCATATAAAACATATATCCATATACATAACCTCACATGCATATATATATATATATATTTGAACACATATCAGCTCATATAAATCATTAATTAATTAAACTAATTAATTAAAACCAAGTATATTACTATTAACAAGTTATTAATCATAATTAATATATCAAAGCCACCTAATCCACTAGGCCCGATATGAGGATGTTACAAATCCTCCCCCCTTAATAGGATTCCATCCTCGGAATCTATTCACTAACAAACAACTGAGGGTAACGAGCTCTCATATCAACCCTCGTTTCCCACATCAAGTCTGAACCCAAACTGTGCCTCCATTTTACTAGAACCATCGGAATCTGTTTCTTACACAGTTTCGTCACCTTCCAATCTAGTAGTTCAATGGGTTCCTCCACTAGTTTCTTGCTGGAATCTACTTTATGATCATGTAGAGGTAGAATCTGACTCTCATCCTCAACTCTACATTTCCGCAAGTTACAAACGTTGAAGGTATTGTGAATACCTGATAATTCCGCTGGAAGATCAAGAGTAACTGTCTGATCATTAACCACCCGTTGGACACGAAACGGCCCAATATATCGCGGAGCTAGCTTTCCCCGCTTCCCAAAACGGATAACCCCCTTCCACGGAGAAACCTTCGGATAAACCAATTCCCCCTCAACAAAAGTAACCGACCTATGACGTGGATCAACATACATCTTTTGTCGATCCCTCGTAGCTTTTAACTTTTCTCGCGCAATAGCAACTTTATCTGCGGTGATCTGCACAATATCAGGACCTGCATACTGTTTTTCACCCGCATCTAACCAACAAGTAGGAGTACGGCAGCGACGACCATATAACATCTCATAAGGTGGCATACCGATACTTGAATGGTAAGAATTGTTATACACGAATTCAACCAACGGCAGATGGGAATCCCAAGAACCTCCATATTCTAACACACATGCCCGCAGCATATCCTCGAGTGTCTGAATAGTTCTCTCTGATTGCCCGTCTGTCTGGGGGTGGTAAGCTGTACTCAGATTAACACGTGTACCCAACTCCCGCTGTAAACTATTTCCAGAAGTTTGACACAAACCTAGAATCTCTATCTGATACAATCAAAAGCGGTATACCATGTCGGGAAACAACTTCATCTATATATAACTGAGCCAACTTGCTGAGTGACGCTGTCTCACTGGTAGCCAAGAAGTGAGCACTCTTGGTCAATCTGTCAACGATCATCCAAATCATATCATGATTCCTCTGCGTACGCGGAAGTGTCGTTACGAAATCCATCGTTATATGCTCCTACTTCCACTCTTGAATTTGCAATTGTTTCAATGCTCCATAGGGTTTCTGGTGCTCTGCCTTGACCTGTGCACAAATATGGCAAGCCTCCACAAACTGTGCAACATCTGTCTTCATTGTTGGCCACCAATACAGCACCTTTAGATCGTTACACATTTTTGTGCTACCTGGATGAACGGATAGTCTCGATTTATGTGCCTCAGTCATAATTAAACTCCGGAGACCTCCAAGCATAGGCACCCAAACACGGTATTGATAAACCTTCAATCCTCTAGAATCATCCGTTAGATCATTCTTTTTCTTCAATATAATCTCAGACTTTAGATTTTCATCCATCAAGGCTTCCAACTAAGCTGCCTTCAATCTATCAATCAAGTCAGAGACTATTTCAATTCGCATAAATTTAACATGTTCACTAACTCCCTTGCGACTCAAAGCATCGGCTACCACGTTGGTTTTCCCGGGATGATAGCGAATCTCGCAATCATAATCTTTAACAAGTTCCAGCCATCGTGTCTGTCGCATATTGAGTTCCTTCTGCGAAAACACATACTGTAGGTTTTTATGATCCGTACAAATAACACACTTTGTACCATAAAGATAATCTCGCCATAACTTTAACGCAAAAACCACAGCTGCCAGTTCCAAATCATGGGTTGGATAGTTCTTCTCATTAGGTTTTAACTGACGAGAAGCATAAGCGATAACTCTATCCCGCTGCATCAACACATAACCCAACCCTGCCAGAGATGCATCACAGTACACAATGAAGTCATATGACCCATCCGGTAACGCAAGAATAGGAGCCTGACATAAAAGTCGTTTCAATGTCTGAAAAGCCCTCTCCTGTTCGTCATTCCACTTAAATGGAACCTCCTTGAGAGTTAATTTAGTCATGGGATTCGCAATTTTAGAAAAATCTCGGATAAACCGTCTGTAATATCATGCTAATCCCAAGAAGCTTTTAATTTCAGAAGGAGACTTCGGAGCCTCCCAATTCTTCACAGCTACAATCTTTGCCGGATCAACCTTGACTCTATCACTACAAATAACATGCCCCAGAAAGTGAACTTCTCGCATCCAGAATTCACACTTTGAGTACTTGGCATATAATTGCTCCCGTTTCAAGGTTTTAAGAACCTGTCTCAAATGAAACTCGTGATCAGCTTCAGATTTTGAATAGACCAGAATGTCGTCGATAAATACTATCACAGATTTATCCAGAAACGGTCGACAAACCCGGTTCATTAAATCCATAAACACTGCAGGTGCATTAGTCAAACCGAACGGCATGACTACGAATTCATAATGACCATACCTGGTACGGAAAGCAGTCTTGGCAATATCTTTGTCAGAAACTCGTACCTGGTGATAACCTGATCTCAAATCGATCTTCGAAAAATACGAAGCACCCTGCAACTGATCAAATAAATCATCAATCCTGGGCAGAGGGTATTTATTCTTTACCGTCCTCTTATTCAGTTCCCTGTAATCAATACACATCCGTAGCGTGCCATCTTTCTTTTTCACAAATAAAACCGGCGCACCCCACGGTGAAGAACAAGGACGAATAAAACCCTGATCCAAAAGATCCTGAATCTGTGTCATCATCTCCCTAATCTCAGAAGGAGCCAACCTATAAGGAGATGGATTCGAACCTGGTATTAAATCAATCTTGTACTCTACCTCTCGAACGGGAGGTAGCCCAGGTAACTAATCTGGAAATACTACAGGATATTCTGATACGACTCGCACATCAGTAACTGCCCTCTTTTCCTTTCTAGCATCAATAGCATATGCTAGATAACATTCACATCCCTTACTCTAGGATTTCTTAGCCTTCAACATAGAAATGATAGGAAACGAAGACCTGTTCCTTTCCCCTCGAGCCACCGCATGCGACCCATCAGACAATGGAAAAGAAATCAATTTCCTATGACACTTAATGCTCGCCTTGTGCTTACTCAGCCAATCCATCCCCAAAACCACATCAAATCATGCTATTGGCATCAATAGGAACGATACTGGAAAGCACTTACCATCGATATCTATCTCAGCTCCAGTCATAGAACTTGTAACAGGAACTATCTTACCATCTGCTACCTCTATCTCAACTGGCACAGAAATAACAGTAACAGGTAATTTCAACTTTTCACAAAAAGTCACAGAAATAAATGAGGGATTCGCTCCAGAATCAAATAACACACGCGTAGGTAGGGAGTTTATAAGAAACGTACCGGTGATAACATCATCAGTAGCAGTAGCATCGTCTACTGTCATCCGGAACGCCCTACCCTCCGGTGTAGGAGGATTCTTCCTTTTCTGTGCCCCTGATGATGACCCCCCAACATCCCCTACCCCCGTCCCTGTCCCGGCTCCTCTTCCCGTAGGGCAATCCCCAGCCCTGTGCCCTTCTTTCAAACAGTTCCAGCACACATTGCGGGGAAACCTGCAATCCTTTGTTTCATGCCCATGCGCCCCACATCGCAAACAACGCATGGTCTGGGCAGTACACTTCCCAGTGTGACTGGATTTGCATCGGGTACACCATTGTGACTTCGTGTTCGTACCCCCTGTAGTCGGTTTCCGACTCTGATTACCCTGAGAAGAACTGCCCTGCCATTTCTTCTTCTGTTGACCACTTGCCTGATCATACTTTTGCTTCTGCACAGCTGCCTCATCTTTATTCTGTTTATCCCTGGCTTAAATGTCTCCCTCAGCAAACTTTGCCAAGGTGAAGGCCTGAGACAATGTTCCAGCCAGTCTAGCTATACTCATGTACTCCGGTAATAATGCTCCGATAAAATGTTGAACCTGCATAGATTCATCCGGTACCCACTGAGTTACAAACCTCAGCTTCGAGTTAAATTGTTCTATCAATTCATCAACTGTCATTCTTCTGGTCATCTTCAATTCCATAAACTCCTGCATAATCTTATTCAGTTCAAAGGCATTGCAATACTGCTCACAAAGTTTATCCCGGAATTGGTTCCATGTTATCGAATCCATTTGAGCTCTCGTTAAATGGGTGGTAATGGAATCCCACCAAACCATAGCTTTGCCTTTGAGCATCCGGGTGGCAAAGCAAACTCGCATGTTCTCTTCACAATTACACGCATCCAGAATCCTCCCTGTATCTCTCAACCAGTTTAAAGTCACGTTAGGATCTATGCTACCATGGTATTCGTCGGGTTTACAATCTAGAAACTGCTTATAGGTGCATGGCTGTCTGAATCCCATAGTTGGTGGATATCCCAAAAACGGATAAGAATAAGATCCTTGAGGCATAGATCCCTGCGGAACAGATCCTTGCGGATAGTGCCCCTGAGGAAATAACGGATAGTAGAAAGGTTGAGTCATCGGTTGCGTAAACGGTGGTATCGGCATTGACATCGGAGGAATCTCTGCCAATGTTGTAATTGCTGGAAAGATAGGAGGTATTGCAACCGTAGTTGATGTCACAGTAGCAGCCGGGGGTTGAACTATAGGAACTCGTCTTTGTTGCTCCAGTTCCTTTCGCAAGTCTTGCAGTTGGCCCTCCAACTGAAATATGTATTCATCTCTCTCATCCCTCGTGGTACCAGATGTACCGGCATTAAGCAATGTCTCCACCATAGTAGTAGGGACTTCAGTAGAGGACGGGACAATAGGGGCAGCAGTCGGTTGCTCACGATCAGCCATTGTTATATGTAACAATCACATCACCTCACGATTTATTAGATAAATCCGTTAGTACACAACATACTAACCACACTACAATTCACCCTAATCCCACACCCAAGGAGTAATCGACCTACCACGAGCCAAGATTCGGGAATGTAACACTTCCACTGTGCCTACACTGCCAAATCAAGGCTCTGATACCAAACTTGTAACACCGTATTTTTAACCAAAAATTTTCATTTTCATAAACAATGCGGAAGCGAATAAAAATAAGCAAAGTGTTTACAACTGTACAAACACTACTGTTAAAATATCAGTATTACAAAACACGGCTCTGCACAAAATAAAATATCAGAGTCCTAGGTAATTACTCCCTAAGCTAACCACTCTCAGCTGAGCCGCTGACTTACCAAAACCTGTAAAAATAGTGAGAGGTGGGGGATTAGCACAAAGCTAAGTGAATGGATTCAAACCGCAACAGATATATCAGCAAATAACCGCATCAATATCAAAAGCACATAACAGATAATCATGCCCCGGGAAGACTGGCGGTTCTGCAGGAACCTTCAACCAATGTCGGCCAAAGCAAAGGTTTACCGATAGTTAATTTGCTATTCTCACACAGTATCACCTTAAGTTGCAACAAATGCATCAAAAGAACTCTATACTGATTAGCCGATAGCAAACAAACCTAGCCCATATGCCCAGCCGAAGCTGACTTCCCAATCCTCATGTATACATATCAATGATGCACAATTAATTAACAATCAACAGTTAATCAATTATCAGACAAACAGTCTATCCTTGTGTCAAACCAATAGCAGTTGCAACCCAATCCAGTTACAACTAATAACATCTGTGAGTAAACGTCCACTCACCTCAAGCTTTCAGTTTTCTCCACTCAGTGGTCTTATATTACTTAGCCTTGCTTGTTCCTGAGAACACAACAAACTGAAATCAGTAACGATTCATAAATATATGTCAAACACATAAATTTATATCCTTTTAATCAAACATAGGCATGTATGATTCCCATATATATTAACATATAACACACAATTTATATGTTAAAATTAAACCAAGTAAAACACATTAAAAACAAGTAATATTCTGAAACAGAGCCCGTCGCGCCGCGACTCTAATCGGATTTCAAAATCCGGAACCTTCAATCGGATTTTCGAGTCGGATTTTTCACAAATCCGAATCCATGTGTCGGATTCTGACAACCATCGGATTTCCAAGGACTTTGTTGCAATTTCAATCGGATTCTAGCAATCCCAATCATGACTCTCGGATTTCAACCCCGTCGCGCCGCGACCTTAAGTGTAGCGCCGCGACATGGCGATTTTCAGTTACCTTCTCCATTAAACAGTCGGATTTCCAGCTAATAATACCATTCCAAATCCGAGTAAAGCCCTCATAAAACATTATGAACACTTCTAAAACATGTATAAACATCCTATAACATGTATAGAACATCAAGAACACATCAAATCCTTTTTATCATGGCATCTCATACAAAACCCACCAAACAAGTTTACTTCAAAACTTCAACCATGGTGTATTCATGTTCTTAGCATATATCTACAAACAAAACATGTTAAGATAATCAGCATCATGCCATGATCATAGCTATACCTTTGGTTTGTATTAACACTCAACAAAACAAAACCTTCACTTTTCAAGTTTGATAGCTTTCTTTGCCTATTCTCTCAAGAACACATACACACACTTTCATAATCGGTTTTACAATGAAAAGCAATTCAGATGTTAACCAGTATTAACCCACGTATGCCTTTTCTCAAAATGTGTAGCATGAGGTGGCAACCTTTACACACTAGCATGCGTACAAATCCTCATATAAAACATATATCCATATACATAACCTCACATGCATATATATATATATTTGAACACATATCTGCTCATATAAATCTTTAATTAATTAAAACCAAGTATATTAATATTAACAAGTAATTAATCATAATTAATATATCAAAGCCACCTAATCCACTAGGCCCGATATGAGGATGTTACATCCGACAAGTATCGGATTTTTGCAAGTGTCGGATTTCCTTTGAAGTGTCGGATTTCATGAAATCCGACAGTCTGTTGGATTTACGTGGTATCCGGATTTGGGGGATCTCCTATGTTGGCTTTGTAGCTATTTTAAGTATACTAAGATATTAATGTAAAACCTAATGTTCTAGGTGAATTGAAAACCCTAGACCAGGCAAGAAGATAAATAACTACCTGTTAAGTCACTCAGGTGAGTACCGACTTCCATAAGCCTCAGTAGAGCAGGAATTATGTGTTAAGTGATTCGAGTACGATTGTGCTCTTAAGTTGATAAGAAAGAATTTCCATGTTACTTAAAAGTACAATGTCATGTTGAATACCTGTTGTAAGTAAGTTAAGTGCATGCCAGCGGGATCCAGTACTGGAACCGCTTAGTTAAGTAAATGTTATGCATGATACTGATTCTGAATGAATCAGTTAAGTAAAGATGTAAAGATATGTATGCTAGGGATCCAGATTGGATATATAAAGAAGTAATTGAATGTAATTGCATGCTAAAAGAAGTAAATGAATATGCATGCTAAGTAAATGAACAAGATATGTGCATGTGTTTGCGAACATCAGCAAGCATGGTTAAGGTCAGCCGGTTAGCTGGATCCCAGGGACCCTTGATCAGGAGATTCAGGATTTAATGGTGATTCGAGGTAACATTCTGGATCGTAGGTTCTGCAGAACCGCCGTGCCTTATATCATGAGGGTTAATCAGTCAGAATTGGCTGAGTTACCTAAGGAGCCTCTGGTTCCGTTAACGATGCTTGGTGGACTGCTTTATGCTCCCCCACCAGCACGGAGGGTTGTGTTTGATCCCCCGGTGTATTGGTGTTGAGCGGGACTAGCTATCCTATAAGAAACAACTTATACCGATCGCGTCAACACACCGCAATGTGATAGGATAGCATTGTATGCTTATTCATGAAATGCATGTTCTTACTGTAATGAAGTTTATGCCAAGTTTGTGCTCACTAGCTAAGTGTAGCTAACGGTGCCATGTTAACTGCTTTTGCAGATCAAAGATAGATTGTCTGGTGAGTCGGGTCCCCTGCCTCTGGTTATTTTGGATGAAACACTTGTGTTGTAATATGTACATTATGGTCGGTTGTTTGTAGCGTAACACCAGATACTGAAACAATGTTTATTGTAAATAATTCCGCTGCTTAATGATATATGATCGTGATTAAGTTCACGTTTGTTTAAAAACCCAATTTTTGCTAAAAATCTAGTAATTGCAAGACCGGTGTTACATGAAATTTCATGATCATTGTGAAATTCTTGAGCTATGTTATGTTGATAAATTTTTAAACAAGTGTAATTGAAAATTGATTGTGTGGTATATGCGACTATAAGCTTGTGAAGCAGGATATTTCATGACGACACCAAGAACATATGTGTATAATATGTCCCTTATATGTAATTAACATATGGTATACAAATTAAATCGAGATTATCACGTTAATCCCTTGTAGAGCAAGTGATGGGTATATGTGTGACACCAGAGAGATATTTAATGAGAGTTAATGTTGATGTTTATAAATAAATAATGAAGTATGCAATTAAATATACTAAAGAGTACAACGTATTAAAGTGAAGTGATTATTGTAATTAATTAATGAATTAGATATCCGAATGAGACAAGGACTAAGAAATGGAAATATGTGCCTTAAGGGCAAAATAATATATGAGTAAAATATGAATGTAATGAGAATTAAAGAGCAATAACAAACCAAAAGTGTTCGTGATGGGATTCTTTACCGGTGTCAACTAGTCTATAGTATCGATGTCATACTCGGTGTCGTGCCTCAGGATTTGCAACCTTCGCGCTTGCACAAGAGGTTGGTATGGGTGAGGACTCAGTTTTATACTAGGTGCCTCAAGAAGTTTCAAGTCTTAACATACATACATATCTATCATAAGGAATAGAGATCACTCATGTTAAAGTATTATTATTGATTGTAGTTATATGTGTCTATATGTGTGTATGGAAATGATATTGTATGTGTATGCAAGTTAACTTTGTGGCATGTTTAAGTAATTAAAAGGACCTGATGTTAATCGGGTGTTTAAAATATCCTTATGAGGATCTAACGCAAGTTAGATGCCTGGACATGTGTTATGGATTGTTGTCTTAGTGGCAGATATGGACAGTTGCCTTTGTGGCAAGTATAGAGTATTTCCCTTACGGCATGTATAGTTATGGAGAGGCGACACCGAGTTTCGACCGAGTAAGGCTGCCTACATAGTGCACAACAGAGACAGATTCAAAGTGTAGAACATATGTAAATGGTTAACGAATTCCTAATACGATATATGATTGATAATGATGACCAGTACTCGGTAAATGAAAGAGTATTAATTGTTTAAATAAATGAATAATAAATATAATATTAAAAGTATTATATGTCTTACCCAGAAGAACAAAGGAAAAAAATTATACGACGCTTAACTAAGCTTAGAACTGAGTGTGAATAATGTAGTATTAAAAATATTATGAGTTATGCGGTGTGTTAAAATATATTAATGTTGAAAGTATGATATATGATGACAAAGAGATGGTGAAGCTGAGGAGAGTTAAAAGATGTTTTAAACAAATGTGAACTGGTAATATTTATTATACTGCTTGAATATTTTAATCGACTATCAGAGTAAAAGTGATAATGAGTAAATATCTAAGTATGAAAATGAGTATGATGGTCAAAACGAAATTAAAAGCAGATAATAAAATGCTAAATAGACAAGTACAGGGGATGTATGCCTAATCGAGAAAGTTGACATAAATTAAAATACAAGTGAGAAGTAATAATCATATCTTATTAAACTCTTCTAAGAGTAAGTGGTTTAATTTTGTAATATACAGACGATAAGAGTACATGTGAATAAAAAATACTATTCAAATACATCAAAGGATTGAATATATATATATATGAAATAAAGAGTATGATAAAGATTTTAAAAGAAAAGGTGAATTCTATTTTGCTTTTCATGCTTAACCATGAGTTGTTTATTTTAGTGAGATGAATCAGAACATGGAGGATAGAGCCGTGTTTGATAGAGAAGCGGAACAGAACCTTGAGATGATTATTGTGGGAGAGATTGATGACCATATTTCTCTTTATCAGGAAATACGTTGTAATGCCCTAATTTCTAAAATTTGATATTTGAATAAAACCACATATGAGTATTCACATTTGAAAGTTCTACACAAACTTTGAAGCATAAATTGTTGAAAATCTAATGTATCAAAAGATACGTACACGTGTTTAGCACCAAAAACTTAATGTTTAAAAACCAGGCGTTAAGTATGTCAAAAAGTTTAACAAAAATGTAGTCAAACTGAAGCTTTGCCCTTGCCTTTGCTAAATCCTACAAAACATTTTAAAAATAGTATCTGATAAGCTACGAGAGCTTAGTAAGGAAACCAAACTGCCAATCATATAAATATACATATAAGACCATATAAAGATACCACACGTCTGTCAGGTAATCAATGCTTGCTTCTGGTTCTAGACCCAGGGTAGCAACATAGGTCACAGTACTGTACCACATTTGATCCTTACTGCATGTAGCAACATGCTTCTGATATGATAACACACATATAGTAGATATGAATAATAGTCTAGAAGACTCACCTCAACAATCAAGTTATAACATAGAGTTATGCCTCAAATATCTTGGTGTGTATATGTCCACAATGACGTCCTACACATAACTTACAATTAAAGTATTAAACTCGTACTTGAAACTGAAGCTGGAAAACTACACAAGTACAAGGAACGCCCGTACCTTAACCACAGGTACCCCCGTGAACAAGAGGCACACCCTGGGCCTATCTAGATTAGGGCACGACCGTACGCTTTTTGATCACGCCCGTGCTTCCTTAGGTACACCCTGAGGCACGGTTGGATCATAAGGGTCACGCCCGTGCCCTTCAACATACAGCAACAATTTCGCCG
This sequence comes from Dittrichia graveolens, assembly GCA_038502395.1. Taxonomy (NCBI): domain Eukaryota; kingdom Viridiplantae; phylum Streptophyta; class Magnoliopsida; order Asterales; family Asteraceae; genus Dittrichia; species Dittrichia graveolens. Next base: position 33,124,792 of record JARJIL010000009.1, read on the forward strand.
ACTTACTTGTTGTTTCCAGCCAAAACTCCTCCAAAACTTAATATAAACAATTCTAACTCTGTAGGGGTGTTGTCCTACACTCCAAACCAATTTATATCAACCAAATAACAACAAGTAGCATTATTTGATCCTTAAATCCATTGTTTGACCCATATAAATACCTTTTTCAATCAAACAAAACATACCTTGTTGATTTTGAGATGGAGATGATGATCCAATGATACTAAACTTGTCGTTTTCTTGATCAAAAATCACCAGGAAGGGAGGAATTGCAGATGTACATACGTATGTGTGTTTGAACTTTAAAAGTCTTTGACTTGAAAAGTCAATATATATATATATATATACAAGTTTTCCATAATTGAATACTTGGTCCCTTGATTATCCAAGTTCTGTTTTGACGGTTTTGGTCCCTCTAGTTTATAATCGCATATATCTGTTTATAAGTCATATAACACCATGTACATTTCTTGCATTAATTTATAAATAAAATTCTGAATGTTACAACTCTTCCCCATATGAAATGATTTCATCCCCGAAATCAACTGCCGAAGAGTTCTGAATAATTACTCATCATTTCTTGCTCATGCTCTCATGTGTAATTTAGCCCCTTTCTGTATTTCCATTTGTTCTTAACCAGCCCAATCTGTTTATTATGTAAGGTTTTAACCTTTCTTTTCAATATTGCTATAGACTTTTCCACGTAATATAGTTTCATCAATGTTAACATTTTCCAACAACACGATTGCAGACCCATCTGATAAAGACTTTCTGAGATATAATACATGGAAGGTATTTTGAATCTGTGATAACTGTTTTGGTGATTCTGGTCTATAAACAACCGTTCCCCATATTTACAGAAATTATGTACAATCCAATAATTCTCGGACTTAGTTCTCTCACTTTTGAATCTAATCACGTTCTTTTATGATAATACTACTAATAATACATATTCTCTCACCTGAAATTCATGTGGTGACCTCTGCTAATCTGTATAGCTCTTCTGTATTTGTTCTGTCATTTGTTGTACCATTTCTGTACTACCCAGTTCTTTCTGACCCACATCACCCAATACACTGGAGTTCGGCATTAATATCATATATAAAATTTCATACTTTGGCATCACGGTGTTGGACATGTATCTATTATAATACGAAACTCTGTCAAAAGAAAATATGTACCCCAGTTTTCTTTTGAATCAATAACACGCTCACAAAATATGGTTTCTAACGTTTGTATATTTCTTTCATTTTAACTGTACTGGGATGAAGCTTAATTCCCAACTTTATATGAAATATGTTCCAAATCCTGGAAGTGAATCTGATATTCCTGTCTGATTAAACAGAGACTGATATACTATTACAAAACACAATCTCTTTCACATACACATCTATTAAACGTTCTGAAGAATAAATCTCTCTCATGAAAACAAATTATACACTTTTGATTAACCTATCTACAATCACCCGTGTCACATTTTAACCTCGTAGGGTTTTGGGTAATTTAGTATTCAGGTTCATAGTAATATTTTCTCCACAAATAATAACTTCTCATATGGTTTCTAATGTTTAGCTTTAACTTGTACACATTTAAAGACATTTCTCCACTTATCTAACTACATCTAGTTTCACATCCGGCCACCAATAATCTACCCTTAGGTCTTTATACGATTGGTAGCTTCTAGCTAAAAAGAAAATCTAACTTGTGAGTTTCATTTAGATGTACCTAACGTGCATCTCCATAATCTGGTATACATATATGATCATATCTAATTAATACATCACAACTGTCTTTAATCGGATTAATTACTTATCATTTTATTCACTCTTAATTATACTTTTCACTTTTGATCGCTTTTGACTGAGTTGTTCTTATCACATTTGAATAAGAGCGTCGTAAATATTATTTAGATGACTAATTCCATATAAGTATTGTTTCTAATTTTCTGTTCAAAATGTCGTCTGTATCATTAGCCTTATCCGAATAATATAATATTCCAGTCATACTCAATTTAATAGTTCTAACCAGTGTTTTTGTCGCATTTAAAGGTTTTCTGATCTACGAAATATTTCAAACTTTTATGATTAGTGTAAACGATATACACCACACCTTCACAATAATGTCCTCATATCTTAGATACAAAAACCATTGCTGCTAACTCTATGTCATGAGTCGGGTAATTATTTCCATGCGGTTTTACTGTCTAGAAGTACAAGTAATAACTTTGCCCCTCTGCATTAATACACAACCCAAACCACTGTGCAAGGCATCACGCAATACTATCATCTCTTCAATCACTTCAGGTAGCGTAAGAACTAACGCTTTACATAATTTCTGCTGATCACTCTCAGATTCCTTTGTGGCTCCCACTTCATCACCGCCTCTATTTCTCAGAATTCATCTCAATTCCATCTTTACTAATTAAATAACTTAAGAATTACACTATTTGTATCTTGAAATTCACATTTAGGAAAACTTAGCATCACTATTCTTTACTCTGTATCTCTAAGACTTCTCAATGATGTTTCTCGAGATCGGTTGGACTTCCAGAATAAGTATGAATATCGTTTATGAACATATCTACCGACTTATTTAGCATTGGTCTATACACCATGTTCATTTGAACACATAAGCACTGCTAGTGTAATTATAAAGCCAAAAGGCATCACAATCAATTCAAAATACCCAAACATTTTCGGAACACAGTTTAAGGAATAACATCTATCTTGATCTTAAGCTGATCATAACCCGATCTCAAGTCGATTTTGAAAACCACGTTACCCATAATAACTGATCAAGTAATTCACATATTCTGAGCAACAGGTATTTATATTCTTGATGATCACTTTGTCAAGCTCATAATAATTAATGCACATATAAAAGGTACCATCCTTCTTTCTCACACATAATATAGGAACACCCCACGGAGAATTATTGGGTCTGATAAACCCCTTGTCTAGTAGTTCTTGGAGTTGTTTCATCAATTCTTGTATCCCTGAAGGAGCAAATCTGTACGGAGCCCTCGCAATTAGTGAAGCTTTCAACACCACATCAATTCTGAACTCAATCTGTCTATCTAGCGGTAACCTTGATAATTCCTAGGAATACACGTCAAGATACTCACATACTACTTTCACATCGCTTAAACTCATTTGTTTCTTTTACAATTAATACTCATAACATAAACTAAGGAAGTAGAATACCCACACCGAAGATACTTCCTATTCTTGAAAACTAACCACACATATGACTTTCTGGTTTTGACATTAAGACATATAGTTAGTTTTTCCTCACTTGGGATACGAATTCATATCACTTTCTATTCACACAATACTGTAGCCTGGTTACAGCCTAACCAGTCTATTCCAATCACTACTTGAAATTCCCTCATACTTATAGGTATAAATTCACTAAGGGATTTAATATTATCCATTTCTTTCACATTATACTTATACACATTTGATCTTTCTATAACCATACTTGATTCTGTTCTAGCTCCTTCGGTCGTAGTCTAGAAAGCTCTTACTTTTGGTTGTTGATATATTCTCTTTATTCACTTTCTTGGGTTCCCACAATTCTTACTCATATGACCCGGTTTCCATATTTAAAACATGTTAGTGAATCAAACATGCTTTCCCCCAATCGACATTTCTTTTATGCTGAGTAGATAGGGTAGATCTTTTGCATCATTTTCTTCTTTCGAACCTCCATTCTTGTTTTCTTAAACACCGATACAACTTCCTCTATTGGTTTCCTTTCTTTATCTCTCTAACTCCAACCGCATCCATCATGGATTTCACGTCTTGGTGTTTACAAGCACCAATAAATTCTCATATGCTAGACTGGAACACTATCATATACCTATATATTTTTATCTTTTCATTGACAACATATTCTGAACAAAATATACATTCTTTTGAAACTTCACATTGACTCATGTAACCTCCATAATTCTGCCTATTTCTGATTGTGACACAAACTGCGCAATTGTAATGTCTTTGAATTCCTTCCACATTATACTCTCAATTTGTCTGTAACTCTTCTGTAGCACACTTATCTTTTGTTGCACTTCTCATATGATCTATTGCCTATTTCACTTCATTCTCAGGTGCATACGTACATATATGAAATGCACTCGATCTCTAAAATCTACTTATGACTGACAGTCGATTTGTTAACCTGTAATACAATAATGGTTGACATGCGGAAAATTCTTGAACGTACTACCTTTTGATACTTCACGAATAATAACTTGGGGTTAATAATTAACCCTTTCACCTTGTATAGCTAATCTTGATACTAGCTCTTATCTGATCACTTCTTTGTCTTGTTTTTTCATATGTTCCATCACTTTACTAAGTTTTCTACATTGAATTCTCCAAGTGTAGATTTTGATACTTAACAATTCAAATCTAGGGCTTTCACACCCCCGTCACACTATATCTTTATAAGAATACATTCGCTTATAATACTGATTTTTTATCCCTTCGAGTCTGTGACTGGGTTATACACTACTCTTGGACCTCTTGTGTTACCATCCCGGTAGTATAGATAAAGCATTAAGGTATGAGGCAGCTTTACCACACTATCCTCTATAACAAATAGTTATTAGTACATCTAACATATCAGTACACCTATCATCAGATCCAAAGTATTTCTATACATACTAAGGCATTCTCTCTCTCTCTCTCTATATATATATATATATATATATACAAGTACCCCTCACCCGATTCCTCATAATTCCATTAACTTCCAACATGTATCATGTGTTTGTAATAATATGGGCCCTTATATTACTCTAAACACACTATACACGTTCGATCTTAACTTTGTCACAAAAAGTCCGGATTCACACGCTTAGGCCAAAGTTTATATATCATGTTCTCGTATATTCATATAACAATTTAATTCATAAATAATGCACATATAAAGCCAAATCTTTATAGTTGTATACACATATAACATATCTGTTTTAAACATATCCCGTACTTGTATATAATTCTCACATAATACATAATCAGTATAATTGCTAGTATACTTACCAAGCTGCAAGTCTCCAGTTTAACAATTTTCAAAACAATGGTTCAAGTCCAGACTGTGCATAGCACACATCCAGATCCCTCAAAACATGGCTCTGATACCATGTTGTAACGCCCCAAAATTTGATATTTGAAAAAAACCACATATGAGTATTCACATTTGAAAGTTCTACACAAAAGCGGAAGCATAAATTGTTGAAAATCTGTTGTATCAAAAGGTACGTACATGTGTTTAGCACAAAAAACTTAATGTTTACAAACCAAGCGTTAAGTATGTTAAAAAGTTTATCAAAAATGTAGTCAAACCGAAGCTTTACCCTTGCCTTTGCAAAAACCGGCAAAACATTTTAAAAATAGTATCTTATAAGCTACGAGAGCTTAGTGAGTAAACTAGACTGCTAATCATATAAACATACCTATAAGACCATATAAAGATACCACACATATGTCAGGTATCAATGCTTTCCTCTAGTTCTAGACCCAGGGCAGCAACATAGGTCACAGTATTGTACCATATTTGAGCCTTACTATACATAGCAGCATGCTTAATATCACATATGAATAATACATGTATAATGTTCTGATATGATAACACACATACTGTAGACATGAATAATGGTCTAGAAGACTCACCTAACCAATCAAGTTATAACACAGAGTTATGGCTCAAATATCTTGGTGTATATATCCCAACATAACGTCCTACACATAATTTACAATTAAAGTATTAAACTCATACTTGAAACTAAAGTTGGAAAACTACACAAGTACAAGGCACGCCCGTACTTTAACCACAGGTACCCCCGTGAACAAGAGGCACACCCTGGGCATATCTAGACTAGGGCACGCCTGTACCCTTTTGGATCATGCTCGTGCCTCCTCAGTTACTCCCTGGGACACGGTTGGATCTTGAGGGTCACGCCGTGCCCTTCAACATATAGCAGCAATTTCGCCGACTTACTTCTTGTTTCCTGCCAAAACTCCTCTAAAACTTAATATAAACAATTCTAACTCTGTAGGGGTGTTGTTCTACACCCCAAACCAACTTATAACAACCTAATAACAACAAGAAACATTCTTTGATCCTTAAATCCATTGTTTGACCCATATAAATACCTTTTCAATCAAACAAAACATACCTTCTTGATTCTAAGATGGAGATGATGATCTAATGATGCTAAACTTGTAGTTTTCTTGATAAAAAATCACCGGGAAGGTAGGAATTGCAGCTGTACATGTATGGTATGTATGTGTGTTTGAACTTTTCAAGTCTTTGACTTTAAAAGTCTATATATATATATATATATACAAGTTTTCCATAATTGCATATTTGGTCCCTTGACTATCGAAGTTCTGTTTTGACGGTTTTGGCACCTCTAGTTTATAATGACATATATCCATTTATAACTTATATAACACTTTGTACATTTCTCGCATTAATTTGTAAATAAAATTCTAGATGTTACATACATGGGGATATACCTATTAGACACCTTATGAGTGTCGTATTAGATGAGTTTTGTTGATCCTTTAGGGCATATATGCCACTAGTAGTGGCAGATATTAAAAATGAAATGAGATGTGAGGTTAAAGAAGAAAATCACATACTAAAGGATGATTTGGTAAATGAAATGAAAAAGGAGAAAGTAGATGTTGATGTTGAAGGATCCCAGGGAAGGATATGATGAGAAACTTGTGGAAAAAACCACATAGGACAATGTAGGCATAACACCAAGGGTTGTTAAACTATAAGGATTGTCTATCTTTGGAAAATTTTTGTTATGATCGTGTCCAATATGGGCATGAATCTTCTGAGTGTCCTAATTGATTAGAGTGGCTTTTAGTTTTAATGTTATATAACATATGTAATGCAATACTAGGACTTTGCTCTTACCCATCTTCTTCTTTTGCACATCAGCAAGGAACCTCATGTACTTGACTTCATAATAAACTTTCTCACCTTGCTTTGATACAACTTTTGAGTCTAGTGCTTTCTTGGATCAATAGTCACCAACAATATGGCTAGTTTTGCCACATGCAAAGCACTCAGCTATGAAAGGATCAAAGGATGATCTTGGTTTTGATCTATCACCCTTGTATGCATTCTTTTTATACTTCTTCATACCTTTTCCCTTATTGAAAGAGTTAAACATTTTCACCAACATGGCAGTTCCCTCAATAATCCATTTTAGCTTTACATTCATATCCTCAGTAGCAACCTCTTCATCCTCTTCTTACAAACAATCTTCCTCTTCTGAATCATCTTCACTTGAAGAGTTCACAATAGCAGCCATCCCTCTCAGCCTTAAATATCTAGAAAGGTTAGCAATGAAAGCAACTTTCACTACATCCTTCTTCTCCTTCATGGAAATCTTCTTTTTCTTGGATGATTGCTCATGGTTCAACAGGTTTCCATAGAGTTCAACAAGAATCATAATTTTAAGTCTCTTATTGTGTCTTAAAACCATAACAAAGTTATTCTAAGATTCTAGGAGAGAATTAAGAAACTTCTTCACAAGCACATAGTTGCTCTAAGTTATTCCAGCCTTTCTCAAGTCCTTGATAAGACAAGTGAATCCGGTGTAGGTTTAGGTAAGATTTCCACCTTTATGAGCAAAGAAGAATTCATACACATGGTTAAGGAAAATCTTTTTGTTCTCCTTCACTTCCTCGGTGCCTTCGTATGCAATAGTGAGAGTATCCAACATTTCTTTACTTGACTCATAGTTCTCCACTTGATTGTAGACTTCATTTGTAAGAGAATAAACTAGAGAATATCCTGCATTGACATTAAGATTGACTAGTCGTTTGTCTTCATCCAACCACTAGGAGAGCGGTTTCTTCACAAGTTTTTCAAGAATAGCGGGTTCATCACCAAGAACAGAGGAGGGGAGAAATGGACCATTGGTGATGATTTGTACCATTTGAACATCAAGAGAGGATAGAAACAAGATAGTTATGTGGAAATGTTTCACCATCAAAAGTGGTACACCTTGTGAGTGAGCCACTATTTGGTGCATGGTTGATGGAAGATGATGAGGCCATTTAGTAAGGGGTAGAAGATGATTGTAGAGTAAGCAAAATAGGTGTAGATATGATTGTAGAGTAAGCAAGATGATTATATTACTTTTAATATAATTCTTAATGATTATGAATCAAGAATTACAAGTGTTTGGATGCGGAATTTCCTAATACTGTAAAAGATGACAACAAGTTTAGTCTAACACATAAACTAGCTAATCCTAATAACAACTAATTACTAAAGGTGTTCAACACATTAACAAGTTTGAAGACTTCTAAATAAGCTAACTCTAATTGCTTTTATGAAGTTGCAATTTCGTTTTTTTAAGTCTTAGTTCTGCTTTAACAATGAAGATTGTTTGCGTATTTATAGAGAATGAGGCAGCCCGGTTGGAAGAGAAGTTGGTATGGAGAATATAATATGTAATTAATAAAGTTAGTGGGAGTCAGAGTATATATTATTTTTATTAGTTTCCCAAGAACATAATATTATTTTATGAAAAGTACACCTCACCCACAATATTTAAATATATATATATATATATATCTCTTACCTTTTTGCCTTGAGCAACGCAACTTCTTTTTTGGTGCTAGAAACTTTTATGGTCCATAAATCTTCAGTATATTGATTTTCCTAAACAAGTTTGTTTTTGGCTATGTTTTTGTACTTGAACAAGATTTTCTTTTCTTAGTAACTTTAATATTTTCTATGAGACTCAAGTTCTATCCTTTTAGCTTTATTTTGCAAAGTTAAAAGTGCTAGTACTTTTACAATTAGAAGATCCAAAGCTAAACTGAACGAAACATGTTCAACTTTTGACTTAAGTAATAATGCATAGAAATATAGAAAACAACACAACACTTAACTGATACGATAAGAAAGCACAAATGAGCAAAGAATTGCTCAAACATACCTACTTAACTGAAGCAAGTGATTGCTCAACTAAGTGACAAACACTGCTTAGCTAATCAAACACTCCTTAATGGAAGTGGCTAAATTCATCAAAACCCCATGAGGATAAGTGTGCATCGATTTGTATCAAACCAACAAAATGAAAATCCTAGATTTGGAAGTGCCATCGACGAGTAGCAAAGAAAGGTGGTCATGGTGGCAGGTGATGGTGTTAGAGGTGATGGTGGGTGACGGCATTTTAGGTAGCGGTGGCATCAAACTAGAAAAATCGAAACCTTAGTAAGGGTATTGTTACTGGCAATGGAGGTGATAGTGGTAGTGGTTGGTGATGACGTGAGTGGAGGTGGTGGTGATGATAGTGGGTGGTGATGTCAGTAGAGGTGATGGGGGTATTTGGTAGGATGAACAGAGAGAAGGAGAGAGGGGTAGAGAGAAGTTACATAATGGAGGGAGAGAAGTTAGATTTTAGAGAGATATATAAACTTGATATTTCTTATTTTCAAAAAATATTTAATGTTAAAATAATATTTAAATTGATTAATAATTGAAGAAAATGAAAACATTAATAGGATAGAGGTACTTTGGTCTTTTTAAGTTGAGGAGGGACTAAATTTGCAAGAGATTCTAGTAAACCACGGGGCCAAAAATGTAATTAACTCTATGTAAAAAGTTTGCTGCCAAACTCAAAAGTTTATTAAAATGGTTTGAGCATGATGGGTTTGGTAAATTATTTTCTGGGCCTCCAAGTTAAATAGTTAAACAAAATATATCAAAGATTTATTAAAATGGTTTGATTTTGAAAATTGTTTTTCAATGAAAACACTTATGTCTACTTCTATCAAGATTGGAAAGAACACGGATGGTTTATCGGTCAACATGAACGCCTATAAAGATATGAAGGAGTCTCTTTTATATGTCACTACAAGTAGACCAGGTATTATGTTTTTTAAATGTTGATGTTTAAGATATCAAGGTGATCCCAAAGAATCCCATCTTTCTATTGTCAAATAAGTATTTAGATATCTCAAAGGAACTCCAAATCTATATCTTTGGTACCCCAGAGACTCTAACTTTGAGTTAGTTAGATACAAAAATTCCAATTTTGCATGTTGTACTTTGGATAGAAAAAGTATATCCGGTGGATGTCAACTCTTAGGAGGAAGACTAGCTATATGGTTAAGTAAGAAACAAAATTCTATATCAACAACCACTGCTAGAACTGAATACAAAACTACTGACAGCTGGTGTGCATAGACTTTGTGGTTACAAAATCAACTTCTAGACTATGATCTGAATCTGGACAACACTCCCATCATATGTGACAATACAAGTGCAATCTCCACGATAAATATTCTTGTTATGCACTCCAAGATCAAGCACTTTGAAATAAGGTATCAGTTTCTTAGAGACAATGTTATAAAAAACTAAAGATACTTTGGAAAATGTAAAAAGTGAGCTTCAATTAGCTTATCTATTCACCAAACCTTTTGATATTTAAATTTCTTTTGGGTGAAGTAGGTATGCTTAACTTTTAGTTTGTTTTTTTTATACTTATAGTTGTTGATATGATTTTATTGTTTTTATTATGTTTTGTAAGTTAAATAGATCTATACTTAACCGTTCTTTGTTAATATTTAGTTGATAATGCTCAATAAGCAACTTTGCACAATTGACTTGCGCAATTTAGCATTAGTTGCTCAGCTAATCATAATCAACTTATTAACAAATTCGACAACTAAGCTTAGAACTTATTTTGCTTATCTAATGTTTGCCCAACTACATGGTTTGTTTCAACAACTGAGATATTTGTTTAGTACGATAACCGATCATTTTACTTATCTAATCAACTCTTCTTAGTTGGTGATCCTCAACTTAGTATTATTTCTTAGATCAAGTATGCTCAGATCATCTACCTAAACATTTCATTTGAAGCGTTTGCTTGATTATTTTATAGATGATCTCATCACTTAGATTGTCTGATCAATTATGCATGGCTGATCATTCTCAGCTCAATATTATTCTCAGACAAAACATGATCACTTAGCTTAAACAATGTATTTCTAAGTGTTTATCCAGTTGTGTGAATGTTATTTTATTTTACTTTCTTTTCTCTTTACTTTTCTTCTATTCTTATTTTAAAATCATTGTAGCTTTTTATAATTCTTTTTTTAATTGCGTATTTTATTCCGTCGGTTACTTTTTGAAATAACCGTTACTTAAAATTTTACATCCTTTTAACCACAGGTTGTCATCCATTTGAGAGTATTTAAACCTAATCAAGTCTGTTTCATTCATTTACTCTCTTTTAAAGTCACGAAATTCCCTATTTGACAAACAACCCTAGAATACCATATTCTCTGAAATTTTCAAATCATCAATGGCTAGAGTTGTAGTATTCCATCCCACTGCTGTTCTCCCACCCGGTGAGAACATTGCTATGCTTACCACCATCACGATTCAACCTAAAAACTTTGTCGTGAACTTCTCTATCCCTTCTTTTAAGCAGAACCAAGGATACAAGCAAATGGTAAGCTTTCTAAGATCACATCCCATTGCAACTGTCTTACACTTTCACCAAATCACATTTATCCGACCTTCTTAGGCGACTTCCGGTATACTGTTAAATAGAATGCCATAACTGATAGCATCACCGGTACCATAAGAAAGTGTCGACATACCATCACTGTGACCCTAGATAGTCTGAGAACCGCTATTGGCCTTCCCATTTTTCTACTTACACCAAGTTTGCTTCTCATAAACAAGCCCAAGCTGTTTTGCCCCTACTAGCCATAATGCTCAAATTGTTAAAGGCAACATGTCATTAACCTCTATATCTCATCCATGGAAATATCTTGCATCTGTTTTCATACCCAGGGATGTTCACTGATCGGATAAAACCGAATTACCGAACCAAAAATTTTGGATCGGACTATTTGGTTCGGATATTTCGGATTGGATTTGATTGGATCGAAACCGATTAATTACTATGGATTTCGGTTTGGTTCTGGTTACAATTATCTAAACCGAATAAGAATATATATACATACATACATATATACATACATATATATATAACACTACTGAAAAAAAGTAATTCATATGTGTTATGTCTCTGTTTATTTATAACTTATTATTTTTATTTATATATTTATGCCAATGCCACTAGTCCCACTAGTAATTGTAACTTGGACAACTATATAATCTTTAATAGTATATGTATCAAATTTACTTTTTAAAATATCTCCACTCTTTAAACATGTATTTATGTAAGAATCAAAATTGAATTGTAAAAACCGATCCAACCGAATTGTAATTTGGATGGTTTGGTTCCAATCTTAAGATTGTTTGGATGGATCGGATCTCACTTTTTAAAACCGAAATCCAATTGGATTTACTCAATTGGATCGGATTAAACCGATCCATCAGAACGTACACCCCTATTCATACCATGCTTATGAACCATATCTTGCAGTTTTCACCAATTAAACAAAACTAAGTTGTTCATACTGTACTCAATTGTAAAATGAATCAATATGGACGTTACCCAAGACATTTTTACCGATAGTATTGCAAATCTAACCCAGCCTCTCACTAAAAGAACAATCAGACACATAGTGCCATACATTAGGTTTCTTAGCCTAATATTCAAATTTGATATGGGAGATGAAAAGTATGATGATTATGCATCAAGGCTGCAAACATTCCCAATTCCGACTGTAACATCCCAAAATGGGCCTAGTTGTACCATGCGTTTGTAAGGTTGTAACCTGGTGAATTAAATAAGAAATGGTAAATTAAAAGATGAAGATATGTTGTAACTATTAAATGAGGTGTTAAATAGAAGTTGATGAAAATAAATAATAGTTATTAGTTATTAAATGGTTTTAGATAAGGATTAGGAATATATCCTCGTTAGTCATAACGGGTAAATGGATGATTAGTTGTAAGTTGAAAAGGGGAGCGAAATACCCACTTGTGGATATGTTAGAAACCAAGGGCGGTTCAACCCTTACCAAAGTAGATAAATATACGTACGTACACACACAACTTCATGACACTTCCATTTCGTGTTCTTGACTCTTGAAAGAGAAATCAAGAGAATTCAAAGAAGAGTTGTCAAGCTTTAATTTTAGTAGCTAATCCAAATGAATAATCGGTTCCATCTCCTTCATCATCTTTCTTGTAAGTGTTCATCTTCTTTTCTAATTTCTTGGGTTTTGAGGTCAAAAGATGGGTTTGTTAGAATTAGTAATCAAGAAGTGAAATATTGTACTCCAATCAGTCCCTACATCATTTATAAGTGTTCATAAGTAAAATTTATGGATTGAAGTGTTGATTTTGATTGAGTTTGGTGATTTTGTGTAAATGAGTCAAAATTGGAGAATAAATCTTGATTCTTGATTTGATTGTTAAAGTATGTTAAAGATTGATGCTTTGAGCTTGGTTAGACTTGATAAAACATATATGAACACTGGAACTTGATTAAAAATTGTTTGGAAAGGTTTGGAGTGAAAATGGACAGAACAGGGGACTGTTGTCCGACCTGGTCTGTAACAAGCATGCTTGTGGGCGCAAGGGAGGTCCGACTTGTTGATAACCGACTTGCTTGCGGGCGCAACGGGCACACCTTGTGACCGCAAGGGAAACTATTATCTAGACTGCTTGCAGGCGCAAGACACTTCTCTTGTGGGCGCAAGCACTCCTTACGGTCGTAATAAAAAAGGCCTGCGACCGCAAAGTGGTGTTGTGCAGTAACAGCAAACAGTTTTGTTGTTTTCTGTATATTAATGTTTGGGAAGTTTGTGTGGAATAATAAGTGGATTAAAGAGGTTATTGTAAGATTTCTACTAGTATTCTCATACTTGTACTTTAGGTATGAATGTCTAAACATGAGTAACGATGCTATAGGTTAATATAGGGACTAAAGACGTTGTTAGAAGATTAATACAAGCACCTTGGACCTAGGTGAGTACCGACTTAACCTTTAACCATTATGTAGTAGTTTTTTGTAGGAAACCCGTGCACACCAACACCCGTACGCAGCGGAAGCAACAACATCAAAACCGGAGTTTTCGGGTATCAAAACCGACATGCATGTATTCCAAGTGGGGATCGTGACTACAAACAAATATAGCAACAAAAACTAAAAGAAAGGGAGGAGAAATATACCATCACGAGAGTTGGAGCTACCCACCGAGCTAAAAGGATCTTGAGAACCCGAAACCGAGCTCCTCTATTGATTGTCCACACCAAGTTCCCGAGTTTTTGTCTTGCTAATGAACCTCAAGCTCGAGCCTCACTCTAGATCACGAGTCTTTGGAACAGCAACAACACTTGTGTCTTGCCTTCCCTTGATACACCAACTTAGCTCTAGTATAACTCAAGTATCATATATGTGTGTGTATTGTAGCATGAAGCAAGAAGAAACAAAATGAGGGAGTACTATGCCTTTTAAAGGCTGGACAGAAAGGCAAAGGGCACCATGGTCGGCTCTCATGCCACCCCATGATTGGACCAACACAAAGGTCCAATAAAACCAAAGTGTCACTTTGACTTCTGCCTTTACGGGATCTCACGGGCCGTGAAGCACTCGTGAAGGCTCCAAAGGCCGGGTACGGTGGCACACTCTCATTAGGTCAACGAGTGGTCCAAAAAAAGCAGGGATTCTGCCTTCACAGGCTCTCACGGGCCATGAAGCCCTCGTGAAGGCAGTGCCCCCACCAATATCTGTCCGTGTTGTGAATCCTCGTGTAGGGTTTCTCTTCACGACCTTTTCACGGCTCATGAAGCTCGCAAGAAACCCTAATTTCATCTTCTCTCATGTTTGGGTTGTGATATCGGAACCTACCCTTGGTGTGGGACCCAATAGGCCCGTACCTCATCAGTAGTGATGCTACTGCATATGTATCAGTGGGCATATACCAACAGACTCTCACTTGCACATGATACAACGATACTAACATCACAGACAAGCAACGGCTCTAGCAAAGCATACTTGCCCTTAAGTCGGTACGAGTTATGTCATCCTCGACAAATCCTGGTAGCCTAGATAGGCTAAAAGTTCCTACAGATAAGTGATCGTATACATCCCTTTGTTCGCGATATCCGTGTGAACATGAGACATGGACAAATGTCAACCTCTAGATCGTTCACAATTATGTTTTTCGATTCTAGATTGGTGGTGACCAAAATAACAAGTTGCAACTGATCTAAAATCATTCTAGCTTGAGCACGGCCATGCATATTTGGTGTCAGCTCCCAATCATCGAGGGGCCCATGGATATCTCTCTAAACCGAGGAACAAATCCTTTTTACTACATAGTCCCGCCACATGTGTCATACTTTATTTTAAAACTCCCTTTATAGCAGCCAGTTATGAACCAGCAATCAAAACAAAATTATCTCCTGTCTAAGCATAAAATGATATTATCATCCCGAGTCACTTATGACCATAATCCATGAGGTAAACTCAGGTGTGGGTCTTCCAGTCACTTGAAACTCTTTTCAAGCATAGTTTAGTCTTACGACACACGCATGCCATCCTTGATTAATACATGACAAAACCCTAACCTCAGTCTTAGTTTAAACTTCCTTCCCTTGAAGAATGACTGACTGTGGAGATCTAGAATGCATAAGCACTCAAGGAAGTGGTTAAACATGCTAAGATTTCACAGTAAAGACTAATGAAAGTAACCGAACCTACATATATAGAGTCCCCACTATATATCAAAAGCAATCAAAATTTACGATACTGATTGCAGTTCCCAAAGTTAACATAAAACAATCAACTTCTATCAGCCTTGAAAGTAATTACTCATGGTCAGGATAACTGGCATATTCAAGCCGATACTTAATAATATTCTAGTGCCAACATCAAGTCTTTCATTTAAGTTTCATGTTCTTCTACTGGAATGTTTTAGTTATTATATTCTTTTAGAGCAACAAAACATTGTTCTCGCACGGTTAAATATCTAAAACATATAAGAACTCCTTAAATGTATTAACACTCCTTAAGTTCATCAATCTCCCACTGAATGTAGAACGAGCAACTTCAAACTTTGAGATATACATCCAAAGAGCTCTTTCAAGAAATATCTCATAAGGTGCTAAGTAGACCATCAAGTTGGATTAAGATTGAGGACTTGGCTCATCACATTTAATGTGTATACCAACAAGTCGAATACACATATTTGACCCATCATGTACCAGATCATATTCAATAATATACAGTTTCCTTTATCGCGACACCATTGTCAGGAACTCATATTGCCAAAATCAATAACAAGAATTATCTTTTGAATTTAAATCAGAGTTGTATAAAAGACAATCTTTGAGTTTGATCACAATCAACTAAGAAGTTGTGGAATCACACTTAATTGATTAATAAAGGTTTTAATAACAAGAACAATTCAATCAACTCAATGAATTACTTCAATACACAAGATGTTTATTAATAACCAAAGATGATTGCAATATTCACCTACACCTCCAATCTAACTCTTTTGTTAGACGAAGAACACACTTTGTTCTTAGGTTTCAAAGAAACTTGGAGACTAACACACTTTCTGAAAACAATAAACAATACGAATGAGTGCAAACTCTGACAGAGTTGAAATACAAAATTATCGATCCTAACATAATATTCTAAAAGAAGTATTTATAAACTCTTGATCTTCCTTGAATAGTTGAAAGTTGGTTAATCTTCTATGTTGCGAGATAATCTTGATAATTTTCCAAATTGATAAGATATTCTTCAAATCCTGAAAGATAGTACTTTCCATACATAGCTCAAAAGAAACTGTTTGTTGAATGAGATCCTTCTAACAGTCTTCTCTTTCATGCCTTTCAACAGTTGTTATAATCATACTAACAGTTCTGAGCTCTTTGAACTAACAGTTGCAACATTCACCCAAACTGTTAGTTACAACTATTTTAACAAATCAAAATAACAGCTTTCAACTGTTTCTTCAAAAACACATTAACAGTTTTACCTTTGCATGTCCAACAGTTTCAATCACTTAGAAAATTTCCCAACAATCTCCCCCTAACTTAAAGTATTGAACAATACACTTAAGTTGGTTTATAGGGTTCAACCATAGAAAAATTAACATAAGCAAAGAAAACATGAAGTATGCAAAGTCAAACTGTGACAATCAAAACATAAAGAAAGAAGATTACACTTTCTTTGACTGTAACGATTCCAACTTTTCTTTTAACCTCTGAATAAGATCTTCCTTAACTTTTGGAGGGAAAAAGAACTTTGCTTTCATCAAATATAAGAGCTTTGTTTTGTTATGCTCTATAAACTCAATATCAAACCATTGAATAATCGCCTTTCTCATTACTAGGTGATAAGTCCTTGACTTAGCATACACCTTTACAGTACTGACTGGGAAGGCTTCCTCAGCTATCAGCATGGGCATAACTTTCAGAGGATCACATATACTCGTTAAATGCCTCATTAGCACTCTGATTTCAATCCCTGCAGCTTCTCCATAGTGACTTATGCCATATTCATACATTTCTTGCACATCCCTTCTTATCACACTTTCCATTAGCTGTAAGAAGCTAGCATAGCTTTCAACTGGTTCAAGTTCTCTCACAATTGTCACCCCTTGCTTTCCTGTTTCAATCCTTAACATTTCAAATCTCCACTCAGTGATGTGGGATTTTTGACCCAGTTGATCTTCCACAAGCTTTTCCAATTTCTTTTCAACCTCCACTCTAAGTCTGTCTTGTAAAATTGTTTGAACCATACCAGCTTTAACCTTTTCTGAAGATTTCTGAATTTTTTGAGACTGTTGAGTCTTAATTGTTGGCTTTTTCCTTTCAACCCTTTTTCTCTTAACTCCCTTATCAACCTTCTTTCCTCTTTCCTCTTCATCAATTTCCTTTGTAAACTCAGCTACCATCTTTTGAGCTAGTTCAAGATCTCTCTTTTCTTGTTACTCAATCTCAGCATTTAATCTTTGTGCTAGCTCATGATCATACTCTTCTTGTTGTTCTTTTGACAGTTTGAGCTTTGGAATATTCACCACAATCTCCTTTCCCTTACCTAGCACAGGAGGCATCTTCTCATCCTTCTTTGATTCTACAATTGCAATGCCTTTGAACCCTGTCTTAGGTGAAATTGGCTCTAGCTTTGACACTTTACCATCTAACCACCCATCATCTATCTTTTAAGCCATCTTGAATGTGCTGATGTTGAGAGTTTGAGCACACTGCAATCAAATGATCTGTTGTTGGATAATCCCCAGACATGATCATCCTATTGATCAAAACTCTATCAACTACAGACAATTAATCTTCATCTGATTGAGCACTTGCAGCTGTTTGTTGTTGTTCTGGAGCAACTGTTGTTTGTGGAGTTGCAACTGTTTGAGAATATGGTGCAGCTGTTTGTTTTGTTGGCACAACTGTTTGTTTACTTTGCACATTTTGCACTTGCTTCTTTATGATTAGCTTCTCCCCCTTTTTGATTGGAACTGTTTGAGGAGGAGTAGCATGAAACTGTTTAAGCATTTGATCATGGGCTTGAAGAACATCTGTAGCCTTCTTCAGAGTAGTCGACAAGACTTTGATCTGTTTGTCTTGCTTGATAATAAGCTCATTGTGCTTGGCAAGAAGCTTGTTTTGTATGGAGATCCTCTTTTTAAGATAGAGGAAGGCAGCAAGAAATGGTACAAGTTCTGGATTCGTTAATGCCTTTTGTTTCATACTTGCCTTAATGTCAGCCAGTGTTGCCACCTCAAACATATCATCGGCAGATAGAACTGGTGGGTCACTCCTAGAAGTTCCCTCACCAGTACCCCTTTGTTCTTGGTACTGGAGATTTCCAAAAGCTGTTTGACCAGCCTTTGTTGCTGTTGTTCAGGTCTTACTTATGTTGACACTGCCCGGCCCACCCCTTGCGGATGGAACAATAGTGTCAGCCTCAAGAACCACATGATCAGTCTCCCTTGGATGATCACCTCCTCACTGTGCTTGGGAGATAGCACAGTGGGTTCCCTTTGGATATTCTGCATAGGTGAATGCACCTGTGCAGGGCTTACAATTTAGGATGTTGGGACTGTGGTGGAAGGAACACCAACAGTTCTCTTCCTCTTTTTGAATGTTATTAGAGAGGGGGCTGGTGTTGTAGCTTGAGAAATGGTAGCAGAGGGGGATATTTGAGTATCATGAGCTGTGGGTTCTAGAGTTGGTGGTGTAGCAATAATTTGGGCTTTATTCTCAACTCTAGCAGCTCTGTTTCTTGAAAGAAACTCCACCATTGTAGAGAGTGGTAGAGTGATGGCACCAGAAAAATTCTTGCCATTGATCAACAGTTTACTCAATGTGGAGGCCACATGAGCAGAGGGAATCAAGACCCTCTTGTGAGTATAAAGATTTGGCAATAAAGAGTTTAAACAAACTTGCACGTACGTCAAAAAGAGACCATACTTGGTCACGAGATGCTTTACCATGCCATTAAAAATTAATTTAGAAAAGTTGACGCAACGATTGTTGGCCAAACAGATTAAGGCCAAAGCAATGTTACTTCCGAACTCATTCCAACCAGTTCTTTTGGGGCTGATACATTGTTGTAGAGTGTGAATCAAAAACTTCCAGTGTGAACAAAATTGTCCTTTATAGAAGGTACCCTTTCCCCTAGGGCCCTCATAACCCAGCATAACCAACTTATCGTGCAAGAATTCCAATGAAACAGAATCAGAATACTCAAACTCAAGATCATCAAGGTGAAGGTGTTCCCGAATGGTATTCTCAGAGAGTGAAATAGCATGACTATCAACATTTGAAGTGATCCATTGCACTCCATCTACTTCTATGATTTTAGCATTTTTCCATAATTGATCGATATGAGAAGTGTATATGGTTGGATTGATGGTGAGAGCAGTGTTGAGGTTTGAAAGCAATAGGTAATCGATCATGTCATGAAAGACATGCAACTCAGCAGGTTTTGAGAGGAATGCTAGCATGTTGTGTTCTTTGACAAACGGAAGAGGAGCCATGGCGATTTCAAAGAGAAAGTCTAGGGTTTAGCGTTTGATAGAAGTTTAGTAAGAGTAATGAAAACTGCGAGGATGGAATGGCTTATATATGTAATGCATATTAAATGCAATTCAAAATGCCTTAGAATTTCTGCAAAGACTAAAATACCCTTGACTAACAGTTGAAGGAAAACTAAGAACTAACAATTGAGAACTGTTTGGTTAATGAACTTCAACTGTAACACTCCCCCTTAAATGAACAGGCAGCTTGCCTAACAGTTGTGATACCCATGTACTAACAGTTGAGAACTGTTAGTTGCATTTTCCACTGTAGCTCCCTGAACACTTACATAAACAGTTGTTAGACTTAAGACTAACAGTTTCAAACTGTTAGTGTGAAAACACAGAAACACAAAGAAATAAACTGACAAACCGTTATTCTAAGTTAATCAATCCAATATTTGAGATCAGAAAGTTAAACCTACTCACATCAAATGCTTTAGTGAACAGATCAGCTAACTGATCATCAGTTTGAACTTTCATAACTTAGATTAACTTTTTATCATTGCAATCTCTGATGAAGTGAAACCTGATCTCTACGTGCTTTGTTTTTTAATGCTTCACAGGATTGTTAACAATGCTGATAGCACTAGTGTTATCAACATAGATAGGTTTATTCAAGAAAGTCATACCATAATCCAGAAGCTGATTCTGGATCCACAACACTTGTGAATAGCAACTTGATGCAACAATATCTTCAACCTCAGCTGTTGAAGTTGAAACTGTTGTTTGTTTCTTGCACTACCAAGATACCAACCTGGAGCCAAAGAATTGACATCCTCCAGAAGTTGATTTCCTATCCTGATTAGCTCCACCATAGTCACTATCAGAGTATGCCACCAATTCAAATGGTGAATCCTTAGGATACCAAAGACCCAGTTTTTGTTGGCCTTTGAGATACCTAAAGATCCTCTTCAAAACAAATAGATGTGACATCTTGGGATTGCATTGAAACCTGGCACACACACACAGCAAACATTATATCTGGTCTAGAAGCAGTTAAGTACATTAATGAACCTATCATAGACCTATAAAAATGTATGTCTACGGATCCCCCTCAGGATCTGCTCCCAACTGTTTGTGTGTTTCCATTGGAGTACTTGCCAGCTTCACATCTTGATAGCCAAACTTGTCCAAAATGTCTTTGACATACTTTAACGGACTAAGAAAGATACCGGATGACTTCTGCTTCACCTGTAATCCCAAGAAAAATGTAAGTTCTCCCATGAAACTCATCTGAAATCTCTTATCCATGATGGCTTGAAACTCCTTGCAAAGATTGTCATTAGTGGATCTAAAGATTATATCATCAACTTAGATTTGTACAAGCAAAATCTCTGTTTTAACAATATTTGTAAACAATGTCTTATCAATAGTGCCTCCTCTAAAACCATTCTCAATTAAATGAGATGACAATGTCTCATACCAAGCTCCATGAGCCTGATGTAACCCGTACAAAGCTTTATCCAACCTATATACCCTATCAGGATATTTTGAGTCTTCAAAACTAGGTGGTTGACACACATATACCTCCTCGTCAATAGTTCCATATAAAAAAGCTGATTTGACATCCATTTGATACACCTTGAGCCCTTTGAAGCTTGCAAAAGCAAGGAACAATCTAGTTGCTTCTATTCTTGCAACTGGAGCAAAGTCATTATCATAATCTATGCCCTCTTCTTGAGTATAACCCTGTGCAACAAGCCTAGCCTTATTCTTGATGACTATTCCTCTTTCATCCTTCTTATTGCTGAACACCCACTTGGTGCCAATTGCTTTTTTGCCTCTTGGAAGTTCAACCAACTTCCACACTTGCTGAATTTGAAACTGTAAAAGTTCATCTTGCATGGCTTCTACACATGAAGGGTCTTTTAATGCCTCTATTGCTTTCTTTGGTTCTATCTGAGATAGAAAGCAGGCATTCACATCAAACTGTTCAAGATTCACACCACTATTTTCATTTTGCAACATAGCTCTTGTTCTAATAGGAGTGGTAGGATCACCTATAATCTGCCTTATGGGATGATTCTTGTGAACTCTTGATGCAGGGATGTTTTCTTCAGGCAGTACATTCCCCAAATTTGTCATATCAACCTCAGATTCACTTTCATTCCTAGAAGAGTTACATACTTGATCAGCAACTGTTTGATGTTCAGATGCATGGTGTTGTTGAGGAATAAGAGATTCTATGTCCTTTGAAGGTTCAGAATCATCATTCATTTGACTAACAGCATTGGAAGAATTACTTTGAGCCAAGGGAATCACTACAAAGTCTTCAGTAACCTTGTTTTCACCAACAATTGTTGGGTTTGAGCTAACAGTTTCAAAACTATTTGAACTATTGGAGACAGTTTGTTGGTCTAAACCAACAGCTGTAGGAACACTTGCAACTGTTTCTGTAAGAAAACTCAAAAGAGAGAGATTTAGCTAATGCATCAATATCAAATAACCACTCAGGACCATTACCTACAACATTGATCTTATTCTCATTGAAAGACACATTCATACTCTCTTCTCTGATCCTAGAAACATTGTTGAAAACTCTGTATGCTTTGCATTGAGTGGAGTATCCTACAAAAAATCCTTCTGCTTTACTCTCAAACTTGCCTAATTGTGACTTGGTATTAAGGATAGTGCAGGGACATCCAAATGGTTTTAAGAAGTTGATCAAAGGCTTTCTTTTAAGAAACAACTCATAAGGAGTTTTCCCTTTGGACTTGACAACTTGTACTCTATTCTGAACATAGCAAGCAGTCTTCACTGCTTTTGCCTAGAATGTCATTGGGAGCCTAGAATCAACTAGCATTGATCTAGCAGCCTCTATCAAAGTCCTATTCCTTCTCTCAGCCACTCCATTCTGTTGTGGGGTCCTAGGAGCACTATACTGTCTTTCAATTCCTTTTTTGTCACAAAAACTGTTTAACTCATAGTTCTTAAACTCAGAACCATTGTCAGATCTAATGACTTTCACTTTCAAATCAGATTGATTTCCAATTTTAAGAAATAGAGACTTAACTAACTCAGCAGTTTCATCCTTAGATCTAAGAAATTGAACCCAAGTGTATCTGGTGAAGTCATCAACTATGACTAAACAATAAGGTTTCTTCCCTATACTGACCACAGAAGTAGGACCAAAAAGATCCATATGCAATAATTGTAAAGGTACAGAGATGGAAGAAACTTCTTTGGACTTAAAAGAAGTTTTGTGTTGCTTACCTTTTAGATAAGCAATACATTGATCATCACATGAGAATTCCTTTTGGGGTAAACCTCTTACAAAACTATTTTTAGCTAACAGATTCATGGTTTTAAAATTCATGTGACACATCCTTCTATGCCAAATGGCAGACTCATCATGAGATGCCTTTGAGAGTAAAAAACTTAAAACATTCTCCTTAGCAACTTTTTGTGTATCCAAACAGTATACATTATCCTTTCTTGGTGTTCTTAAAAGAATATCCTTTTTAGTTAATTTAAAATCTTTTGAAAGGATAATGCATTCAGTATCTGTAAACAAGACTTTGTTTCCAATGTCACAGATTTGAGACACACTCAACAGATTGTACTTGAGTTGTTTAACAAAGAAAACATCATTAAAAGTAAGAGTACCTGCCTCAACAGCTCCTTTACCTGTGATTCTTCCTCCCTTTGGATTTACTCCGAATGCTACATATCCTCCACTGATTCTTTTGAAATCCTTCAAGCAGTGTGGATTTATAGTCATGTGCCTTGAGCATCCAATATCTACATGCCAGATTGATCCTTGATTGACCCTATGAATGCTCTGCACAAAATAAAATCAGTTAGTAGCAGGAAGTACCCAGGCCATACAGGTCTTGGGTACACCATTCAAGTCATAATACTAACCACATATTGAGTTTTCTTAATTTCATCCTAGTTATATTTCTCTATTTTGTGTGAAGAGTATTTAGTGAGAACATGTGATTTCCAACTGTTGTGATTAACAGTTGAGACTTTGGAACACTCAGCTTTTGAATTTGATACAACAGTTGAGTCAGTTTGTGGCTCAATTTGACTTTCAGATGAATTAAAAGTGTTAGCTTCTTCAAAATCTGTTTGTTTCTGCAATTTTACCCAAGCAAGACAAACATCCTTTGTTTTTGGCTTAACAGTTGAAGAATTGTTGGACTGTCTTGACTTAACAGATGAAGAACTGTTGGACTGTCTAGGCTTAACAGTTGGAGAACTGTTAGACTGTTTTCTGGTACTTGGTCTCTGGGCTCTGTAGAACTGTGGGTTATTATAACAGTTTTGAGCCAAATGATTTTCTCTCCCACAAATGTAACACCTTTTGGTTTTGACTATAGGCACCCCATTTCTTTGTGCCTATAACTGGTTTCTATTTCTTTGATTTCCTCTCACTGGTGTTGAAGGAGGAAACTTTTGCACACCATGTTGTTTGCATGTGCAAACAGGCACTTCAGTATGCCTCTTCACATGTTTGGAATGAGATTGTAGTTTTGAAGCTTCCTTCTTTTGTTTTGCAATTGCAACTTCACCAACCTTCTCCTTTCCTTTTGTCTTAACACTAACAGTTGAGGTTTTTGGGTTAAAACTGTTTGGGTTCTTTTTGGGACTGTTAGTGTAAAGATGGGGACTGTTTTCAACAGTAGTGAAACTGTTTATAGAGTTTACAGATTTGAAGGGCTTTGGTTCACTGGTGGAGGGTTTAGAGGATGCTTTTACAAACACCACATGTTGTGAAAAAGATTTAGGTGCTGTAGGTTCACAACAGATGTGATTTTCAATTGGAATGACTTCTTCTTTCATCACAAAACCCTCCTTCTTCTCATCAATCACCTCATAGACAATTCCCTCCTCTTCACTTTCAAACTGTGGATCAGCTGACTTTAATTCTTCTTTTAATGGTTCATTAACATACCTTTCAGCTACATCATACATGGGAGTTATATAGTTGTTATTGTATGGAGGTGGATTCTATTTGTTGCCTATGCATGTTTTTACCTTGTTTGAGATTTGTGATTTTAACACGGTTTCAAGCTTAAGAGATGATGCTTTGAACATGCTCAAATCTATGTCCACACCATCCAATTTCTTGGTAAGCTCATCTATCTTACTCTCTTTCTCACACAACTTCTCCTTAAGACTATCAATCTCTTCCTGAAGCTGCTCCTTTTCCCACTTATGATACTTTCTATCATAGTCCATTTGCAGTTCATTAGCCTGATAATCTTTGATTTTCTTTTCAAAGCTTTCAATGACAGCACTGGTTTCATACCTTCTTTCTTCCATTTTGCTCAGAGTAGCACAAACCTTTTTGTTGTGCTCCCTAAACCTTTTAACTATAGCTCTACATTCACCAGGACATAGTTTAGAAGATACCTGAATGTCTTCTGTTTATGATGAATCCATGTTGATGGAGGAGTCAGTCAATGCCATCAATGCTTTGTTATGAGTGGCTTTCTCTGCTTGATCACTCCAATCAAACCCATGACCTTCTTGTGAGACCAATGCTGATGAGGTGGAATTTGAATTTTGACCTTGATGCTGGCCTTGTCCACCAGATATGCATTCCCTGGCAAAGTGACCAGGCTGTTGACATTTGAAACATCTTACTTTGGATTTGTCAAATCCAGCCTGACCATCAGCCCTGAAGTTCATGTTTTTCCTTCCTGTTCTTTTGATGAATCTTTTTGCTCTCACAGTTAGCATAGCCATCTGCCACTTGAGATCCATCTCCTCAAGATCATCTGGATGCACTTGTTCAGGATCCTCATTGGTGAGAGTTGAATGTGTATGACTAGCAATGAATGCTTCAAGCACTGCATCAGTAGTATTCACATCTACTCCAGTAACAGTACCTGCACAACCATTAACAAAATTAGTTAAATAAAGATTTGAGTCCATACTTGAGGATGAAAGAAGAGCAGCATTGTGGCTAGGGGTCATAAACTGTTAATCACAATCAAACTTTTGTATAGATCATCTAATTCTATATCTTCTAGAGAATCCTTAGTTCTCCATTGTGCAGCATAAACTGTCCATTCATCACCTAAGGACCTGAGAAACTTTCTATTGATCTCATCTTGCTCTATTCTAACTTTTGCACTCTCAAGTTGACTTACCAGTTTGTAAAACCTATCAAAAATCTGAGTGATACTTTCATTCTTTCCACTAGAAAAGTTCTCATAAGCCTGTTTTAGAAGATCCCTTTGATTCCTTTTGGAACTGGCATTCCCTGCAAACCTTTTCCCTAAAGCATTCCACAATTCATGAGCACCCTTAAACTTCTTAAACTGATGTTGATACTCATTTGGAATAGCAATCTGAAGACTGCTGAGAGCTTTCATCTCAAGCATCCTTTCTTTCCTTTTAGCATTTGTTTTTGGTGGTGGTTTCTTCCTTGGTTTTCCAGTTTCATCTAAATCAATAGGAGTTGTGGGTTCATTCTCAATGATTTACCAAACAACATAGTCCATTAATTGAACATGCTGCTTGATTCTCAGTTTCCACATCTCAAAATCAGTTGGTTTGAGCATGGGAACACGAATGTTTGACCCAGATCCAGTGTTATCAGAAGATCCACCGGACTCCATTGCAATAAAGTGATTGAAAAACTCAAAATAAACTTTAGAAAGACTTTAAAAACTCAAACACAACAAATCTGTGAAAAACCTGTTGGGATTCCATGGGGATCAAAGCAAGCAAGGAAGCAACAAAAACACACAAAACGATCCCATGAATTCCCAATGGTGATGAAAACTTGTAAGAACAAATATGCAACCAAAACAAGCACAAAGAGAAGAAAGGAAATGAACCATACCCTTGAAGACTTTGATAATATTCTGGAACAAATGGAACTTGGGATGTATGCTTGAAACAAATTGCTCCAAGCCCTAATGCAACTCCACACCAAGAATATCTTCAACCTCTTTGTACTAGCAAACCAAAGAACCACCAACACTTGATGAGAATCCTCTGGAACAGCCTTGTAACCTTTCTGCACAAACAAGCATCTTATGATCTTGCTCTCTCTCTCTCTCTCAATGGAAGAACTCACAAAGTGTGTAAATGCACCAAATTCACCAAGAGTATGGAATGAACAAAGAAGCCTTGTTTTAAAGGCATTCTCTCTGTTCAAACAGGCCAGAGTCGGACCCCAATGGCACCATATCATTGGACCAACTCAAATGGTCCAATGAAACACAAGTGTCACATGGAATTCTGCCTTCACGACTTCTTCACGGGATCTCACGGACCGTGAAGAATAAATGTGCCACGACTGGCCATTAATCCTCCACGAGTCGTGTCGCGCCGTGCAAGAATCGTGAGGGGTGTGCCTTCACTACCTCCTTCACGGGCCATGTAGGGTTGTGAAGCCCTAGGGTTTCACGAACCATGCGGCCCACAACAGGACTCGTGGACACGAGCTGCTTCACGACCCGTGGAGCATCCTTCACGGTCGTGAAGCCTTGGTCAACTGGAATTTGACCATTTTGACTCTTTCCTCTTATAGTAGGCTGTCGAGATTGAAACTTGGCGTGTGACCCAATAGGCCCGCGCCTCACTGGTAGTGATCCTGGCCTACATGTGTCGGTGGGCAGATTCCATCAAAACCTTGAACTGGTGATCAAAGGAACCTTAATGTTAAGGCTCTGATACCACTTGTCAGGAACTCATATTGCCAAAATCAATAACAAGAATTATCTTTTGAATTTAAATCAGAGTTGTATAAAAGACAATCTTTGAGTTTGATCACAATCAACTAAGAAGTTGCGGAATCACACTTAATTGATTAATAAAGGTTTTAATCACAAGAACAATTCAATCAACTCAATGAATTACTTCAAAACACAATATGTTTATTAATAACCAAAGATGATTACAATATTCACCTACACCTCTAATCTAACTCTTTTGTTAGACGAAGAACACACTTTGTTCTTAGGTTTCAAAGAAACTTGGAGGCTAACACACTTTCTGAAAACAATAAACAATACGAATGAGTGCAAACTCTGACAGAGTTGAATTACAAAATTATCGATCCTAACATAATATTCTAAAAGAAGTATTTATAAACTCTTGATCTTCCTTGAATAATTGAAAGTTGGTTAATCTTCTATCTTGCGAGATAATCTTGATAATCTTCCAAATTGATAAGATATCCTTCAAATCCTTAAAGATAGCAGTTTCCATACATAGCTCAATAGAAACTGTTTGTTGAATAAGATCCTTCTAACAGTCTTCTCTTTCATGCCTTTCAACAGTTGTTATAATCATACTAACAGTTCTGAGCTCTTTGTACTAACAGTTGCAACATTCACTGCAACTGTTAGTTACAACTATTTTCACAAATCAAAATAACAGCTTTCAACTGTATCTTCAAAAATACATTAACAGTTTTACCTTTGCATGTCCAACAATTTCAATCACTTAGAAAATTTCCCAACAACCATGTACCAATGTGTCTAAGTAAGGAATGAATTGTGAGATAATCCCGCAATTCATAATATAGTCATAGATATAGATCTAAGGTATCTTAGCATCTAAACTAAATCTAAGTATCTTATCTATATGTCCCAATTGATTCTTTAACTAGTTTCTCTCAACGCATGTGCTTGTACGGATTACCCACCTAGTGTGATCAATATCTTACAAGCAAGCATTCCTCTCACAAACACCGTGAAGGGTTTCATATCATCTTAGCCTAATAGATAAGACTAGCATCAAATGTTTAACCCGAGGTTAAACCATTCAAAGATCTTAACCACATGGATCTAAGCGAAACTTGTCTTGTTTATATGGTTAAGTTGATTATGTCATAGAGACAACTAATCCAAACTACTTTGGACTTAGAATCAATTATTCATGATTTTATTACTTGTAACATGTATGTCGTGACATGGATAATTTTGATTTTATCAACAAACAAAATATTTTTAATAACAAGATTCAAATTTCAAGTATAAATTCATTGTCATGAAATGTAGAATGATGCGCTAAGAAGGCCAAAATAAAACATAAGTAATGACATGAATTAACTTCGAAATTGAATAAGTAAAGTGAAAAATCTTATCCAAAAAATTCCAAAAACTTCAAAATTACATCCATCGTCTTCATCAGCATACAAATAAACAGAATTTGCCACGTTGGGCGACAAAACAAGGTAATAAATAAACTAGTGACAATAAACGAGATTAAAACTCCCAATTCTCTTAGTAGAGGACAATCTCCTGAGTTCCTCTTTAGAGATCCGGTTCTTCATGCTTTTGGTTCTTCTTTTGAATAGTACCGACACTTTGTAACAAAAATAAATTTGCGACAAACGTGAGTCAATTAGCTCGAGTCAAACAACCCAGCATTGAGAATAATTATCAATGAATCATGAATGTACCTTAAGAGGGGAAATTAACTCTCTCTTTCCTTAGAAGTTTAATGTCCTCTCGGCACGAAGGGCGGGCGTGACGACCCCAATCTCCAAATCTTTCGCAGAAGTAGAAACCACTCTTTCTTGAATCTCTTCTTGAGGCACACAACTTAGGTCCTCAGACTCAATATTAAGGATAGGCATGGAAACTCCAACCTTTCCTTTTGGTATCGGTTTCTTCTTCTTTTTATCTCATTCCCTTGAACTCATGGTATGAATGAAAGAGGTCGATTCATGCTTGGTCATGTTAGACTCTGCAGTCTTTAACATACCATGCAATTCACCTAAGGTTTTCTCCATGTTATGCATGTGATAGTTCATGACAAACTGATCATATGATGTGGGCAGGGACTGGAATATTATATTGTTGGTCCCAAAGAGGGTGAACAAGCAACCGATACAGTGTAGAAGGGGGGTTGAATACACTTAAACAAATAACCAAATTAATCAAATGTATATTCAATGATCAAACAGAACAATAACTATTATCACTCTCTAATCAAATCAACAGGATGATTTGATATTACAATGATTATAACCTCAACTCTCTCTAAACACTCTTGAATCACAAGCTAATTGATGATCGAACTTCTTGTTAAAACTAATTAACAAGAACTCTTGAAAACTCTCTCGAACTTTGAACTTACAAAGTTATTGCAACACACGCGTATCAAGTATCACGAACACACGTATGTTTTGCAACTTATGTAGTCTTCCAACTTATGCAGTCGTCGTTGTGTATCTGTTCGTGCGTATGTATAAAACCCATAAGAAAGTTTATACTTATACTTGATGTATCTACGAATAAATCGCAGTTTAAAGATAGAACTTATCTTTTCTTTAAAACCGTAACAAACTCCTTAATTAGAACATATCCAATTAACTCCGTTTGAGATTTCTATCCAACTAATAGATAGTTTAAATCAGGTTCAGATATCCTAATTTAAATGTCGTAGATATGGAGAGTTTATAACAGAATTTAGAACTTACTTAAATTCTTGAACTGACTTCTGATGTTGAGCTGACTCACTCTGTCTTGACCTTGTCAAGCTGAGTTCTTGAATCTTGGGTTCTTGAATCTTCAAGTCTTCAAGTCTTCATGTCTTCAAGTCTTCATTCTTACAACCTATCTCAGCTTAGAAGTCACTGAGCTATCTAGTAGTTACATAGAAAACTCTATATCTGTTTATACACTGACTACTCAGCTTCAGCTGACTAGTCAGTCTATAACAGACTTACATAATTCCTAACTCTTAACCTATCATCTATACATATCTATAGTTTGTCTCATCAAATCTAACTATTCTAAACATGGGACTAACAATCTCCCACTATTTGATGATGACAAAGCATTGAATCAAAGTAGGTATAGGTTAACAGAATTATGTCAAGCCACTCTGGAACTTACCAAAGTTAGTTCTTGAAATAGGTATTGAACTTATCCATACTTATTCACATATCTTGAACTTACAAGATGTTTATGTTACAAATCTATTATAAGACTTGTATTCTAAGTATACAACTACTTAGATACTGAATTTATCAGAATTAATTTAAGTTCTGAACTTACAAAACTTATACTACTGAACATATCAGTTTATAATTGAACATATCAATCATCAGCTTAAACTTACAAAGCTGTCTGTTTGAACATATCAAACATAATTTTGAACATATCAAATAATAAAACAGTTGAACATATCAAACTTGAGTTTGTATTAATGAACATATCATTTACATTGTAGATTAATCTTTATGATTAGTTTCTGCACACTTAGTGCTTACAACATCATAGAACTTATCTATTTAATCAATAGAATCTCCAACTTATAACCACATATCATAACATTTAAGTTCCCATATTGCAGCTTTCTTGATAGCATCATTCACAATCTCTTCACCTTCTGGCAGCTCTTTCATCTCAGTTTCTCTTGATCTGATTTCTTTGTGGAGATGATATCTGAATACTGAGTTCTGAGTTGAGTCATCACATAGAATTCTCGAGTACAGAATCAATTCTAGATTTGCCAAATGAAGATCTGCTACTCTCAAGAAACACTGATTACCTTCCACATCAAGATACAAGAATCCTTCCAAAGGTTGAGTGATATAAGTATTTTCTCTAAATTCAACTCCCTTTGGAACTTGTAACCCGATGTCTCTTTTAGCTCGATGGCTCACTGCTCTAACTCTTGCAGCTTTGCCTCGATCAAGGAAAGTATCAATTTCATCAACAGGAATTTCACCTAACTAATCAATTCTTATGAAGAGTGTCTTAAGCACATCAACTATCTCTTGTCTGATTTGACTCCTTTTCATCTGCTTGATAGTTGTGGCTATGATCTTCAACTCTGAGAACCCCAACTTGTACAGACATTTCATATCTACACCAATTTCTTGTTTGTTGTCTAGTACAAAATTGATTATCACCAATTCTCCTTTTTTACTCAGTGTGATTGATTTAATCTTGTGATTAAAATGTGTTCTTTTATAACAATGCCTTAGATCCACATCTGAGTACGGAATTGGGGCAGCTTTAGGTCCTGAATAGTCAGCTTCAGCTTCAGCTCTGGCAGCCTCAACTTTAGCCTTTTCACATTGAATTTCAGCTTGTCGTTGCTGCTCTTTTATTTCCTCCACTGTTATGCCTAGTTCTTTAGCCATCTGCTGTAACATTTGCTTAGCAAGCATGTCACTGCCTTTCTGTGCTGCATCAGCTTCATCACATGACTCAGATTCATGTGCAACTAGTTGAGACTTACCCTGTTGCTCTGGCTCAGCAATGATGACCTTTCTTTTCTTTGCTAGAGGCATAACACTTCTTTTCTTTCTTTTTACCATCTCAAACACCTTACTCTTCCCTTTATCTAATTGTGAAGTTGGAACGTACTCAGCTTCAACAAATTTTGGCAAATTAGCTTGAGGAAGGTTGGTGTGAGCAGCTTGAGATGTTTCTTCATGTGGAGTTTCTGGTTGAGGTTGTGAAGTTGTGGTAACTTGGACTGTTGGAGTCTGTTGTTGTTGAGAAGGCTGATCTACAATACTCATAAACTGATCATGAGCTTGTTCCTCAAATTGTACTTCCTCTGTATGCTCCCCCTCAACCTTATCGTCACACTTCTTTGATTCTTCCTCCCCCTTTTTGTCATCATCAATAGGGGAGGGTCTGAATTTGAGCACAAAGCTTTCTAAGTTGGCTACTGAAATCGAAATATCATGAAATTTTCGCATCAACCCGGCTTTATCATTTCTCCTTTTCTGGTGCAGGAGCTCAAACTGAGATTGTAGATATTCCATAATGACTTGAGCATCGTTGGTCATAAGCTTGGGCTCCTTAGGTCTTCTTCTTATCTCAAAGTTCTCCTGTCCAGTGGAGGAGTGTATTTCCACCGTAGGAGTGGCTGTTGAGTGTTCCTCAATAGGTGAGAATGTGGGTCCCATATCCAAAGGTTGGTGGTGACCTATGGAATCAAGGGGGCCAGAATGCGGACCCTGTAAACCTTCCTGGTGTATGAAAGGTTCATTGACAGGTCGTGCTAGAGTGTGTAAGAATGGAAGTGAAGAATGAACAATGTCGTGAGGTATGGTAGTGGGCCGAGCTAGGCTTAGTGGTGAGGAGGGGGGTATTTGACCCTAGGGATTGGTCAGTATTTCAATGTTACCTTCATGGGGCTATGAAGGCACAGAAGTAGGCTCTCCCATGGCACTAGTAAGTGTGGGCTGAGTAGACACCATACCCGGTTTAGGCGTAAGGGTTGAACTAAGCCTAGAGGTTGGCACCTTAAGAGAAGGTGTCTCCCCCTCAGCTCCTGCCGGTGGAGGTATCAACGTGATATCAAATCCAGAGTCCTTTTGAGGTGAAGGACCACCTTTGGCAGTTTCCCTTGTATAGGTGTAGGATATATCCTTGGTAGCAGTGGGCTGACCAAGGTTGGTTGTAGATTGTAAGATAGATGGAGATGTGTGAGGTGGAGGAGAGGGGTTAGACTGAGTTGGGCTTACTCAGTTGTATCTCCTAATTTTGGAGATGGAGAAGTAAAAGAGAGAGAAGGAGATAAGGGATACGAAAGTATACCAGCTGCACCTAGCAGTGGAGACTCAGAGCTAGGAAACAAACTCCTTTGCTCAGAACTCGAAGTGGTGGATGAAATTATTTGAGCACGGGTTCTGAGCTAAGTCCTAGGTTGATCAGCTTGAGAGGATTCAGCATGAGAACCAGAATCGTCGTCACCCACTTCTTCCGCGGCTTCCTCCTCTGTCTCAGCTTCACTTGACTCAAGAGTCGGAAGCCGTACATACACCCTCATCTGAGCACACATTGTAGGATGCCCCGGGAAAATATCATGGATGAATATTTTGTAGCTGAGAACAGGAGTAGGGGTTGAGTCATATTGGGCAGTATATCTTCTACCCAATCTGTTCTCGATGACCATGAATATAAATCTTGCGAAGGGCACAATGGTGTCCCTTATGTTCTTGGTCACCAATGACTTGAATGCCTCAAAGATCAACTCAGCGTAATCCAATCGTCGATCATAAAATAAGTTGTATAACAGTTGCATTTCAAAGTCATTCACATTATCCAAGCCACCCACCTTGTATCCAAGGGAACGAACCACAGTGGATACCATAAATCCCCATGCCGTCTGGAAAACAGATTTCCGTATGACACCAATAACTTGAGGATGACCCATTAAGGGTAAAACGCTTCATGATGTTTCCCTAGACACCGCCGCCTCATACTGATTATGAACCGGGAGATGAAGAATTCGGCAGAGACAATTTGCATCTACTTCTATCGCTTCTTGTTCACTTAGGACTGTACCCCTTATAACCAGTTGAGTTGCATCCAATTTACACGTATACCAGAATTTCATGAGAAGTTCAGGGATGAGCACAGCAGGACCACGAAGAAATGCATGTGCCAGGGGTCCCTTGCGAATGTAGGAGACCCACTCCTCATATCCCCTGCCAATTTTGGACTTTGGAATGTCGATACAGGCGATGACATTGTTTTGTTTGTAGGTGGGGAGTGCGTTGTTCTTGAAATTTCCAACACGGATCATTTGTTCAGTCAGATGTAGAGTATAACCTTCCATTGAAATCGAACTAATCGTATTGGATTGCACTTAGCAGTAGTAAGGATTAGCACTTAGCAATGAACTCTACACACAGCAACGTTAGGGTTTAAGAGAGTAGAGAAGAATATTTTGGAAGAGTAAACGAAATAGGAAAAATCTCTCTTATTTATACCTTTTCAATGTGAGAGAAAAGTTACCGTTATCGGAGGGTAATAAATATGTCCGTTACCGTAAAAACGTCTACGCAGTTTGTTACAACGGCTAAATTTATTGTAAGTTACCCAAACACACACTGTTATATTTAAATGATATCAGACAAAGAATTTTCTAAACGACTGACGTTTATTTACAGAACACACCATAAATATTTTGGACTTACCATATTGTTGGACATACCATTTGTTAGGACTAACCTAGACATGTGGAACCGACCACACATTGGAACTGATTACTCAGTTGATCCTGAGTATTCAGCTATAGATGGAGCCCTCAGCTTCAGATTGAGCACCCAGCTCAGATTGAGCACTCAGTCAAATATAGCACTTAGCAAAAAATTTAACAGAGATAAAGAATGGAACATACCGATTAAGGGTTGAGCATGCCAAGCTTTCTGAGTAGAGTTGTAAATCTTGTGCCTTCAATTGGTTTAGTGAAGATATCTGCAAGCTGATCTTCAGTCTCAATGAAGACTAACTCTATCTTTCCATTTTCTACAATATCTCTGATGAAGTGATGTCTTATTTCAATATGTTTGGTTCTTGAGTGAAACACTGGGTTGTGTGTAATGGCAATAGCACTTTGGTTGTCACAAAATATAGGAGTCTTTGAATAATGCAAATCAAAGTCCTTAAGATGATGTTGCATCCACAGTATTTGAGCACAACAGCTCCCTGCAGCTACATATTCTGCTTCAGCTATTGAAATTGCCACTGAGTTTTGTTTCTTGCTTGTCCAGCTAACTAGTTTTCCACCCAAAATTTGACATCCTCCAGTAGTACTCTTTCTATCAAGACCACATCCTGCGAATTCTGAATTTGAGTACCCTATCAGCTCAAATCCTGATCCTTTGGGATACCACAAACCTAAGTTTGGTGTTCCCTTCAGATATTTGAGTATTCTTTTAACAGCTAGCAAGTGTGATTCCTTTGGATCAGCCTGATATCGTGCACAAACACATGTAGCAAACATTATATCAGGTCTGCTGTTAAATAGAGTAATGAACCTATAATTCCTCTATACGTAGTCTGACATACAGATTTTTCATCAATGTCCTTGTGTAGCTTGACATTGTGTAACATTGGAGACTTTACGGGATGGCTTGAGTCTAATCCATATTTCTTAATCAGATCAAAGACATACTTGCTCTGATTAATAAATATACCATCTTCTTTCTGATAGATTTGAAGTCCCAAAAAGTAAGTCATCTCACCCATCATGCTCATTCTGTATTGATTAGACATTATCTTGGAGAACCAATCACACAGATCTTGGTTTGTTGAACCAAAGATAACGTAATCCACATAGATTTGAACCAGAATGACATGTCCTCTGCTCTTTCTTATGAATAGAGTTTTCTCAATACATCCTCTAACAAAATCATTTGTGAGCAAATAGGTGGACAGTGTATCATACCAGGCTCTTGGAGCTTGCTTGAGTCCATACAAAGCCTTTTTTAACTTATAGACATAATCTAGATGTTTAGAATCAATAAAACCAGGGGGTTGTTTCACATAGACCTCCTCCTGTAGTGCTCCATTTAGGAATGCACTTTTAACATCCATTTGATACATTTTAAAGTTTTTGAAGGCTTCATAGGCTAGAAACAACCTTATAGCTTCAATCCTTGCAACAGGGGCAAAGGTCTCATCATAATCAATACCTTCTTCTTGTCGATACCCCTAAGCTACTAGCCTTGCCTTGTTTTTTATCACAACTCCATCCTTGTCTATTTTATTTCTATAGACCCACTTAGTGTCTATAATTGTTTTTCCTTTGAGGGCAGGGACAAGGGTCCAGACCTTATTTCTTTGAAATTCTGTCAGCTCCTCTTGCATAGCCTCAATCCAATCTTCATCTTTTAGAGCCTCTTTAGTCTTCTTTGGTTCCATTTGAGATAGAAAACTAGAGTAGACAGCATAGTTTGCATTTGCCTTAGATCTAGTTAACACACCATCATCAATGTTCCCAATGACATTATCAAGAGGATGATCTTTTAATACTCTGAAGGTTATAGTGGGAGATGAGGTTCTGAGTCTGAGTCTGAGCAGTGTCTCTCAGGCTGAATAGGACTTACTTCTTCAGTCTGAGTAGGAATTGGAAGATTACTCGGATCTTTAATCTGACATGTACCTGATGATTCACCGAGACTCTCAGGTTGATTATCTTCAATATTGATAGTTTCTTTCGATGATGCACATTTGTCAAATTTGTCACCATCATCATCTGAATCATCCATAACATACATGGGATTTGATGTGAGATCTTCTTTGCTTCTCTCAAGCTCACTTAGACTAACCGGGTCAGCTTGAGCTCTGTTGGATTCATCAATACTTGTCTCATCAAACGTAACATGTACTAACTCTTCAATTACCTTTCTTTTAATATTAAAGACTCTGGAAGCTTTTGAGATTGCAGAATATCCAACAAATATACCTTGATCAGCTTTGGGTTCCAACTTATGGAGCTGATCTCTTTGGTTTAGCACATAGCATGTTGAACCAAAAATGTGGAAGTATCCAATGTTTGGTTTTCTATCATGATACATCTCATAAGGTGTTTTACCATGTCTTTTAACTATTATTGATTTATTCTGGGTATAGCAGGCTGTACTTACAGCTTCTGCCCAGAAGCTCAGCTTGAGCTTTGACTCACATAGCATGGTTCTGGAAGCTTCAATTAAGGTTCTATTTCTCCTTTCAGCAACTCCATTTTGTTATGGAGTTCTTACCGATGAGAAATTCTAGATAATTCCTTTCTCTTCACAAAAGCCTTCAAGGGTTGAGTTTCTGAACTCAGTCCCATGATCACTTCTAAGTTGTTTAAGAGACTTACCCTTTTACAACTCTTCTTGTCTTATGAAGCTGATTAACTCATTTGCAGCTTCACTTTTGGCTTTTAAGAAGACCACCTAAGTGAATCTTGTGAACTCATCAACAATCACTAGAGTATTCTTTTTTCCACTTAGGCTTGGGGTGCTAATAGGTCCAAATAGATCCAAGTTCAACATATGCAATGGTTCTGTAATTGAAAATTTCTGTTTGGACTTGAAGGATCCCTTATGATGTTTTCCCATTTCACAAGCTGAGCAGAGTTTGTCTTTAGCAAATGTGATCTTATGCAGACTAGAGACTAACTCTTTTCTAGACAATTTGTTAATATATTTGAAATTTAAATGTGATAGTCTAACCAACTCAGCTTGGGAGTTAAGTCAGAATACAAGAAGGTTTCAGTTGAAGGATCTGCAGAGCTGAGATCTAACAAATAGATATCTCTCTCTCTTATCATAGATTGTTCCTACATGCTTTCTAAAGGTGACTTCATAATCCTCATCACACAGTTGACTGATACTTATCAGATTGTGTTTAAGGCCTTCAACATATGCTACCTTTTTTAAAGTGACTTTCCCAGCAGTTATCTTTCCATAACCTTTAGTCCTTCCTTGAGAATTATCCCCAAATGTCACCTTGGGTCCTTCATTGTTTTGGAATTCACCTAGAATCTCTTTGCTTCCTGTCATGTGCCTTGAGCATCCACTGTCTAGATACCACTTGTAGGAGCCCTGCACATGATCAACTAAACATATTAGTTTCTTTTCGGAACCACTGTTTGGTGGGTTCTGAGGATGAGCACTTAGCTGATCCTTTAGAATTTGACTGATCAGCTCGAACAGATTCTGGGTCTATTTTGGACTGATCATCCTTTTCGTTTTCAGGTCTAAGATTGGTACTTGCACAATCTTTGGCCTCATGACCTCTATCACCACACTTATAGCATTTTCTTCTAAAGATTGGTGTTGGGGTGATTTCTTTGAGTTTTCCAACATTAAATTTGGATTTAGTTTTAGGGTCATAAGATGTGGATAACCTTTCGATTCTTTTAGACAATTTGTCTACTTGATTTTCACGGACTTTGGACTTACCTTTGTCAGCTTTATGGTTACCATTATTTGGTGAAGTCTGACTTACAGACAACTTCCTGTTTTTAGACATCCTTTCATATTTGGCTTGAGAGTTATGTCTTTTTGAGTTGACGTGAGATATTCTATCAAATACAGTTGTTCTCACAGGATTATAATCCAATCTTTTGAAAACTGACTTACAGATTCTGTTGGATCTGGAACATTCAGCTTGATGGTTTGTATGAATAATCTGGGACTTTGGGTTGGTCTCACAAACTTCTTGGTTTTGACCTATTTTCCATCCTTGTTCCTTAAAAAAAAATTTGGGAGTATATCGTCTGATTTCATCGTTTTGTCTTCAAGACTGACTTGATCTTCGATGATTTCAGCAGCAACACTATAATCTCCCCTAGCACTGCGTTTACTTGATTTGGTATCTGTTGGTTAATACATTTTTCTGCTTCTCTTGATGACTTACACCAAGATTCATAGATCTTTCTTAGATTTTCAGCTTGTTCTTTTGATTCTTGTAGTTCTTCACTTAGAAGTTTGTTTATATGAAGCTGACATTCATAATCACTTTGAATCTTTTTACCAGCATTTAAGAGAGTTTCAGAGTGTTTAAGTTCATCTTTTAATTTTGAAATTTCATTTTTCAAACTAGATTGAACTGTGAGAGAGGTTTTGAAGTCATTCAACAAATAGTTGAACATTAGACATTTTGTTCATCAGTGTAAGAGCTAAAGTTATTTACCTTATATATTGAGGCAGGATCCCAGTTACTGGTTCGCTTAATCAGCTTAGCCGCTTCTGCTAGATCCTCATCAAAGGAACTGTCTTCTAACTCATAGTCAACTAGTTCCTCTTCATCCTCAATGGCCATCAAACACCTATTTGGCTCATCATCATCTGAAGTAGATGATTCAGTATCCCAAGTCTCAGCAAGAAGACCTTTGGTGTTTTCATCTTGCTTGCCTTTGAGTCTTTGATATTTCTTTTTATATTTATCAGCTCTGTAGGCATTCTTGTCAGCTACTGAAGCTGATTCTCCCTTCTTAACTCTGCACTCAGCAGCTATGTGTCCTATCCTTTGACAGTTATAGCACTTAGCCTTTTTAGGATCAAAAGTAGACTTACCACTTTTGCTTCT
This sequence comes from Dittrichia graveolens, assembly GCA_038502395.1. NCBI lineage: Eukaryota > Viridiplantae > Streptophyta > Magnoliopsida > Asterales > Asteraceae > Dittrichia > Dittrichia graveolens. Next base: position 33,164,573 of record JARJIL010000009.1, read on the forward strand.
GTCAAGTTGACCCCTTCCTCTTCTGAACTTTCTAAAGTTTCTTGCTAACATTGCCATTTGTTCAGTAAGAGCATCCATCTCTTCATCATCTGAACCGGAGTTAGGACTTACTTCCTCAGATTCTGATCCAGAGTCAGTCTCAGTTTGAGACTTTTTAGATCCCTTCTTCTTCTTTTCTGCAATCAATGCAGATCCAACATTGTTTATAGATTCTTTTAGTTGTTGCTGGGCCACTTTCTTCTGTTCCATGATCTGTTGATGATTTAGAAGGAAACCATAGATAGATCTGAGATCATATTTTCCTAAGGTTCCTCCAGCATGCAGTGCAATGGTGATCTCATTGAATTGTTTTGGTAACACATCCAAGAACTTGAGTACCAACTCATTCTCATCTTTCTTGACACCTACCAAGATGAGATCATTTATCAAGCATTGAAATCTGGTAAACAAATCTGCCAGAGTTTCATTCTTTTTAGCAAAGAAAGTCTCATAAGAACGACTCAAATTTGTCTTCTTATGTTGCTTGACAAAGTCAGTGCCTTCATACGTAACACTGAGAGTATCCCACATCTCATTAACAGTTTGGCACCCAGCCACAGTATGCAGAAGAGGATTTGTCAAAGCATGTGCCATAATGCTCTGTGCCTTGTCATCAAGGTTGAACAGTTTACGATCTTCCTCAGTCCAAGATGCTTCAGGCTTGGGAGTTTCTCCAGAGGGAACATGTCACACCCCGCTAAAGCGGAAACACGAGATGTCACAGCACAAGATATCATCGCACAAGGTAAATAGATAATAACCATTAGATTAAATTAACAAAATAAGTAGTTCAGAAGAAACATAAATAAAAGTTACACAACCAAATAATATTTAAAGGACATTGTCTTGTACGATGCGTAAATAAAATAGATATTGTTTTTATAAAACGTGACGATGAAGATGAAGATGTCACACATCATGTTTGTAAGCATAAGGTACCTAACGGCGATCACCTGAAAGCATGGAAGTTTTTGAATAAAAATCCAAGTATGAAATAAATGATAGAAGATGTATTATATTTCCCAATACGTTGCACATGGTAGTAATAGACTATGATGATTGTTGCTTGAGCCATTATCCAACCTAGCCGACAACCAATTGCCCATGATAAACCTAACGCCTACATTAAATGACGTTAGTAGTGGTAAAGTACATCTATAGTTCGTCAACCATAAATGGGAGACGTCGGAATCTCCAAATAGCGCTACTTACAAATACCATCGGCTCACTAGCGGAGTTAAGGAATAATGTCCAATGAAAGGGCCTTACAACGATCACCCAAGCACATCAAAGAATAATACCATAAGTGCTCAAAATAATATTTGAAATAAATAAGAAGATAGGCAATAAAATTTTCATGAAACGTATACACATGCTTTCACCCCAAAATAATATGAAATACGGTAAAAAGGGGCTATGATACACACTCGGTATGCAAAGGTGTTTACTCGTAAGGATTTCTTGTTCCTACCGAAGCTCCTTTCCTAATATAAGAGGTATGTAGCTCTATTAGACTTATTTTATTTATTATTTTGTATTATTTATTTCTTGTTAACTTATTTATTTAAATAGTTAAAGGTTGTCTCTATTTTTCCATAAATCATAAGTGTTCACTGGAATTTTCAGTTCTTTAAGTTGAATTTTAAAAATTAAAAATTGTAATTTAGGAGTCATATTAAGGCTTGATATTTTAATATAATCTTAATACGTGTTTCTAGAATGTCCAGTAAAAATATAGGAATTTATAATCCATGTTTAGTATTTGTAATAATTAAAAGTGTATAGGATGTCCACTAATCAGTGTCTGGATGACATGTTGTTACTAAAACGTCTGTGTAGGGCTCATACGACCTCCTTTTTACATGATTAAAACTGGGAAATAACCACGACTCAAAGATTAAACTTTAAAAAAAAACTAGACGTATTTTGACCCAAGAATGAGTAAGTTACACGCGTTTAAAGTGTACCCTTCTAAATCTGTCAGATTTCCAGATTCAACATATGGGTCTTTTTAAATATGTTTGAAGGATCAAACGTTCATGAAAATTAGTGAATCCAGGTTTAAATGAAAGGTAACACTTTAAACTAAGATTAGCAAAAAGAATAAACTGATTTTGATACCTAGAACTCCAGATATAAAAAAACAAGTGGGGAGTTCTAGCATCAGAATCTGCCAGAATGTTATTCTTTTTGCTTATGGGTCATAACTTTAATATAACTTGTTTATATTCATGAATAATCATATTGTATGAGTATAAGCTTTGATAATCCATGTGTTCTTACAACAATGGTAGGATGATACACATTTTATGTGTTCCTTACAACATTTGTTAAGATGAAACACATGCATGATCAAAGTCTTATTTTCTTGATTTTTAGTTGATTAAGTTCCATACAACAACGGTAGAATGATGCACATTTCATGTGCTCCTTACAACATTGGTAGGATGTTTATATTTACATGATTATATATATATAAATAAAGGAAATAAGATGAACAACAAAGAAAATAAATAAAAGAAAGAAGAAGAGAAGAAAGGTAGAAGTGTAGAGATGAGTGTTTTATGATCATCTTACCAACTCTTTTCTTTGATTTTGTGTTTGATCTTCAAAAGATGATCAAGACTTGGATGTTGTTGGGAGATTTTTGTTGGTGAAAGAAGAAGAGAGAAAAGAGAAGAGATGGAGTGTGGTGGTAAAGGAAATGATAAAGAGTAGTAGGAGGCTTATATAGAGCATGGGGGAGATCAAGTGGTGGTTCTTGGGAAGAGAAGGAGGCAAGAGAAATTTGAGGGGGGGGGGGTAGGGTTGCCGGCCTCATGGGGGGGGGGGATTTTCTTTTTTTTTTTGAATAATTAAGTGTAATTTGTTTAAATGAATTTTCTATAATTGTTGATTTTGTTTAAATCTTTTAATTACAAAGTTTTTATTACTTTTATGAGTTTATTTTTATATGTTTTATATTTTAAATTATTTATATTTATTATAATTTATTTAATCATTTTAATTGATATTATTTTTATTATTGTACCTGATTTGTAATTCTTGACTCGTAATAATTCGATTTTTCGAGCTCCGGAAGGTTCTAACCATATAGGCGGGATTTCTACGAAATCTAATATTATTATGGATGTATTTAAGTCATAAATACTATTTTTAGTCATACTAGGCTTAAAATTAGGATTTCTAATGGCTAACCTGGGAAATTTGTTGCCGAATGTCACAGTCTCCCCTGATTAAAAGAATTTCGTCCCGAAATTAATCGTTGACGTCTTGGACTTGCTTTTTGGCGAAGAGGTGTGGATATTTGAGTTTCATATAATCCTCTCGCTCCCAAGTGTATTCAGGTCCGTGCCTTGAGTTCCAACGAATTTTTAAGATGGGGATCTTGCTTCTCCTTAGTCTTTTGACCTCCCGGTCAAGGATTTCGATTGGTTCTTTTACAAAGTGCAACCGGTCATCAACTTGCACATCTTTTAAGGGTAGGACTAAGGTTTCCTCCGTTTGGAATTTCTTTAAATTCGACACATGGAACGTGTCATGGATGGCGCTCAGTTCTTGTGGCAGTTTTAGCTTGTAGGCTACCGGTCCGATCCTTTCGATTATCTCGAACGGCCCAACATACCTGGGACTTAACTTGTTCTTTTTACCAAAACGCACCATCCCTTTCCAAGGTGATATCTTTAGTAGGACTTTATCGCCAACTTGAAACTCTAGGGGTTTCCTGCGATTGTCGGCGTAGCTCTTTTGTCGGTCCCTAGCGGTTTTGAGCCTTTCCCTGATAATCTTTATCTTATCAGTGGTTTCCTGTACGACGTCTGGTCTGGACAATTGTCGGTCTCCGATTTCCAACCAGCTGAGCGGGGATCTACATTTGCGTCCGTACAATGCTTCATAGGGTGCACACTGGATACTGGTGTGATAACTATTATTGTATGAAAATTCAACCAGTGGCAAATGCGAGTCCCAGCTCCCACCAAAATCTAACACACAAGCACGTAACATATCTTCCAGCGTTTGAATAGTCCTTTCCGATTGTCCGTCTGTTTGGGGGTGGTATGAGGTGCTTAGATTGACTCGCGTTCCCAATGCTTTCTGAAGTGATTGCCAAAATCGGGAAGTGAAGCGACTATCCCTATCCGAGATGATAGAGATGGGCACTCCATGACGCATGACGATCTCATTGATGTAGATTCCTGCCAGCTTTTCCATCTTGTAATCTTCACGAATAGGTAGGAAATGTGCTGACTTTGTAAGCTGATCTACTACTACCCAGATGGAATCGTACCCTTTTGCGGATCGGGGTAACTTAGTCACAAAATCCATAATTATCTGTTCCCATTTCCATTCCGGGATTTCGGGTTGCTACAGTAATCCAGAGGGTTTCTGGTGTTCTACCTTAATCCTTGCACAAGTCAAACATTTCCCCACGTATAGGGCGACATCCTTCTTCATTCCGGGCCACCAATAGTATTCCTTCAAATCCTTGTACATTTTATCGGCTCCGGGATGAATAGAATACTTAGACTTATGTGCCTCATCCAATATCGTTAACCTTATGTTATTTACCTTGGGTATCCAAACCTTCTTTTCGAAGTAACGTACTCCATCAGTTCCAATCTCGAACCTGTGCTCCAAATGACGGAGGGTTTCCTCTTTTAGATTTTCTGCTTTTAATGCTTGCTCCTGAGCTTCAAGGATCCTTCCTTTCAGACTTGTTTGCACAACAGCTCCTAATGCTCGTACTCTTGTTGGTTTTACTCTTTCCTTCCTACTCAATGCGTCGGCTACCACATTGGCCTTTCCTGGGTGATATTTGATTTCGCAATCATAATCATTGAGTAGTTCTACCCATCGCCTTTGTCTCATATTGAGCATCTTTTGATCAAAAATATGATGGAGACTCTTATGGTCAGTGTAGACGGTACACTTGGTGCCATATAAGTAATGTCTCCATATTTTGAGTGCAAACACTACCGCTCCTAGCTCCAAATCATGAGTAGTGTAGTTTTTCTCATGAACCTTCAATTGTCTCGAAGCGTAGGCGATAACTTTGTCTTTTTGCATTAAAACACATCCCAACCCTTGGTGTGATGCGTCGCAATAGACCACAAAGTTTTCTGATCCAGTTGGCAATGCCAAGATAGGTGCGTTGCATAGCTTCTGCTTTAAGGTTTGAAAGGCTTCTTCTTGCTTATCTCCCCAAATGAATTTCTTATCCTTCTGAGTCAAAGTCGTTAATAGTTGAGCCACGCGTGAAAAGTTTTCGATGAATCGCCTATAATATCCTGCCTGACCCAGAAATTGTCGAATCTCAGTTGGCGTCTTTGGTGCTTCCCACTTTTTGATTGCTTCGATCTTTGCTGGATCGACATGAATTCCATTTGAATTAACTACATGACTAAGGAAGTGTACTTCTCGGATCCAAAATTCACACTTAGAGAATTCGGCATACAACTTCTTGTCCTTGAGTAGTGTTAAGATTAATTTCAAATGCTGCTCATGATCTTCCTTGCTTCGCGAATAGATGAGGATGTCGTCTATGAACACTATAGCAAACTTATCCAAATATGGTCTTCAAACCCTATTCATTAAGTCCATAAATACTGCTGGAGCGTTAGTCAACCCAAAAGGCATAACTAAGAACTCATAATGTCCATAGCGGGTTCTAAAGGCGGTCTTGGGGACGTCTTCTTCGCGAACTCTCAATTGGTGATATCCCGAGCGAAGATCGATTTTTGAAAAATATTTGGCGCCTTCAAGTTGGTCGAACAGATCATCGATTCGAGGGAGAGGGTATCGGTTCTTGATTGTTAACTTGTTGAGTTCCCGATAGTCGATACACATTCGTAGCGACCCGTCCTTCTTTTTGACGAAAAGAACTGCGGCTCCCCAAGGGGATGAACTTGGTTGAATGAAACCTTTGTCGAGTAATTCTTGTAGTTGTGCCGATAGCTCTTGCATTTCTGATGGGGCGAGTCGATATGGTGCTTTTGCCACGGGAGCCGCTCCAGGGACTAGATCGATATGGAATTCGACTTGCCGATTCGGGGGTAATCCTGGCAAATCTTCCGGAAATACTTCAAGAAAGTTTCGCACGACGGGAATTTCTTGAATGTTTTTTTCACAGGTTTTCTTATTGATTATATGTGCTAGGAATGCCTCGTTTCCTTTCCTTAAGCATTTTCTCATCTTGATGGATGAGATTATCTTGAAATTCCTTCCGGATTTTTCTCCATACACCTTAAGTGTCTCACCATTAGGCGTCGGAATTCGGACGATCTTTTCGAAGCAACAGATTTCCGCTCGATGGCTAGAAAGCCAATCCATCCCAACAACTATGTCAAAACTTCCCATTTCAAGTGGGATTAAATCTATGGTATATGTTTTATCGGCTAAGCCCAAGGTACAACCAGGGATTATGTCCTTAACGCTAGTTTTCTGACCGTTAGTAAATTCAATGGTGTAAGGCTCTTTCATTTCTATGGTTTTTAGGTTTAGCCTTAACTTAAATCTTAATGATATGAAGCTTTTATCGGCCCCTGAATCAAATAGTACTGATGCGTAATAACCGTTTAAAGGAAACGTACCTGTAACGACATCAGGGTTTTGTCTAGCTTCATTTGCTCCAATCTCAAACACCCTTCCTCGTGCTTGATTTCCTTGGTTACTTTTGCTTGCAGGACGTGCTTGATTATAATTAGCCCCTTGAGTTGGCCGCGAGCAGACGGTGCCATGGTGCTCCAGACTTCCGCATTTAAAGCATGGCTTTACTCGGCAAGTTTTGCTAAGGTGTCCTAGCTGCTTACACCTAAAGCACACCATGCACTTCCCTTCGTGGTGTTTGTGGCACTTGTCACATTTGGGGTAGGATCTCCATCCTTTATCGGCTGCTTGCGCCTGAGCTCCAAAGTTTCTAGCCCTTTTTTGAGTCCTCGCAGCTTCTCCACCGGATGGCTTCCTCGGCACCTCCTCAAGCTTCCTCTTACCCTTGTCCTTGTTGCTCCCAAGCGATCCCGATCGGATGGCATTGTGGGTAAGTCTTGTAGCTAGATTTACCGCACTTTGGATGGTGTTGGGGTTTGCAGCCGTGACATTTGCCCGGATCTCAGGGGCTAGACCCCAAATGTATCTATCGATACGGTTTTCTTCCGGGGTCACCAAGTGCGGCACCAGCTTGGCCAAATCATGAAATCGGGTGGTGTAGGAGTTGATGTCGTTCCCGATCATTTCATGATTCCACAGCTCGGCTTCTAGCTTTTGAATTTCAGTCTTCGAGCAAAATTCATCCCTTAATAGCCTGAGGAATGCATCCCAGGTGAGTTGGTGCGCGGCATTTCTTCCAAGCGTTTGCACTTGGATATTCCACCACGATAGGGCTCGCCCTTGCAGAAGACATGCTGCAAACTCCACCTTGTTTGCTTCCGTACATTTACTGATGCTAAGGACTGATTCCATGCTTTCAATCCAGCTTAGTAGACCCACACCTCCTTCCGTTCCAAAGAATTCTTTAGGGTTGCAGGCCCTAAAGGTTTTGTAGTTGCAATCTTGGGTTGGGGTTGGTGCTCCTTGGTTTGTTTGAAGCCCAGCAGCAACTTGGCTAACTATGTTGGGTAATGTTGCAACCACTTGTTCCATGACAAGTTGATCTATCTCGAGGTTTGCTCTTCGTGGAGGCATCGTTCTAGAGCATAATCACACGACGATTTTTAGTCACTCAATCTAATCAGTTTTATCATACTACTCTACGTGTAACGTGTGTAATTCATTCATGGCATTAAATATGACTTAATAGTACGAGATTTAATTAAATAATCAATCATTCACTTGGCACAAAATAATTACCAAAATCGGCTCTTTAAAAGATGCCATATATATTAATAGGGAGTTAATAGTAGCCATACAATCATACATCCTTCAAACCAACATAGGACATTTTAGTTCATAATCAACAAAAGAAAAAGACATTAAAACTCAAAGTAGATCCACTCCAACCCATCTAGCGCCCAATTCCAATGTAAGCTAGCCCAACTAACATCATCAACACAACCCCTAAAACTAGGCATGTATGTACTAGCCTAATTAGTCTTCGGGCTTCTTAAGCCGCCTCTAAGGCTTGCATTGCGTGATGGTGGTTAAGGTCCGCCATGTCTAAGCACCAACTAACCCTGTAGGTTTGGTAATCTAACATGCCTCTCATGTTATATAGCTCCAGAGACATGTGGTGGAATCTCCTCTTTTCCTCGTCGGTTGGGGTGGTGCTACGGTTGCTCGTACTGGAATGGCCACCCTCTTTCGGGCAGTTTGTCTAACCCGAGGCCCGGTTGTTCCGGGGTTTGGGTTTTGGTTTGGTTGAGAGGAGGGAATGTCAAAGATACTTACGGGTCTACGTAGGGGTTCTAAGAACCCTTCAGGCAGCTGGTATTGTGGGGATTGGTTACTATCGGTGGAAGATCTTTGGCCGTTCTCGGTAGGTTCACTTTCGCTTGACATGATCTGCAAGGTTTGAATAGACTTATTTACTAAATTCATAACTTAAATTGTCTATATATGAATGTTATGCTCATGCACACACACAATGATCATGATCTAGAAAGAAAGTAAATAAAATTTTGTTTATAGGTATATTTTTATTATAACTAAACTAAGTGCCATATCGTACATAGCTAAATTAGACATAGGTGATCAAGCTTTGTCTAATTGAGGTATAACAATGTGGTACTCAGCTTAATTATATTATCAATACACTTGATGCATTTTAAACAAAATTATTTGGAAAATTATTTTTATAAACCTTTGGTTATAGTTGGTGTTTTCCCCCCATAAGGAAAACAACATTCTCTATAACCTTAGGCTCTGATACCAAATCTGTCACACCCCGCTAAAGCGGAAACATGAGATGTCACAGCACAAGATATCATCGCACAAGGTAAATAAATAATAACCATTAGATTAAATTAACAAAATAAGTAGTTCGGAAGAAACATAAATAAAAGTTACACAACCGAATAATATTTAAAGGACATTGTCTTGTACGATGCGTAAATAAAATAGATATTGTTTTTATAAAACGTGACGATGAAGATGAAGATGCCACACATCATGTTTGTAAGCATAAGGTACCTAACGGCGATCACCTGAAAGCATGGGTAAAAGAAAGAAAACGGTCAACTACTAGAGTTGGTGAATTCATAGGTTTTTAATATATGCACAAAATATCTTTTAAATGAGAAAAGTTTAAATAATTGATGGAAGTTTTTGAATAAAAATCCAAGTATGAAATAAATGATAGAAGATGTATTATATTTCCCAATACGTTGCACATGGTAGTAATAGACTATGATGATTGTTGCTTGAGCCATTATCCAACCTAGCCGACAACCAATTGCCCATGATAAACCTAACGCCTATATTAAATGACGTTACTAATGGTAAAGTACATGTATAGTTCGTCAACCATAAATGGGAGACGTCGGAATCTCCAAATAGCGCTACTTACAAATACCATCGGCTCACTAGCGGAGTTAAGGAATAATGTCGAATGAAAGGGCCTTACAACGATCACCCAAGCACATCAAAGAATAATACCATAAGTGCTCAAAATAATATTTGAAATAAATAAGAAGATAGGCAATAAACTTTTCATGAAACGTATACACATGCTTTCACCCCAAAATAATATGAAATACGGTAAAAAGGGGCTATGATACTCACTCAGTATGCAAAGGTGTTTACTCGTAAGGATTTCTTGTTCCTACCGAAGCTCCTTTCCTAATATAAGAGGTATGTAGCTCTATTAGACTTATTTTATTTATTATTTTGTATTATTTATTTGTTGTTAACTTATTTATTTAATAGTTAAAGGTTGTCTCTATTTTTACATAAATCATAAGTGTTCACTGGAATTTTCAGTTCTTTAAGTTGAACTTTATAAATTAAAAACTATGTTTTAGAAGTCATATTAAGGCTTGATATTTTAATATAATCTTAATATATATTTGTAGAATGTCCAGTGTAAATATAGGAATTTATAATCCATGTTTAATATTTTTAATAATTAAAAGTGTATAAGATGTTCACTGATAAGTGTCTGGATGACATGTTCTTACTAAAACATCTGTTTAAGGCTCAAACGACCTTGTTTTTACATGACTCAAAATGGGAATTAACCACGGTTCAAAGATGAAACGTTTTAAAAAAACTAGACGCATTTTGACCCAAGAATAAGTAAATTACACGCGTCTAAAGTGTACCCTTCTAAATCTGTCAGATTTCCAGATTCAACATATGTGTCTTTTTAAATATGTTTGAAGGATCAAACTTTAATGAAACTTAGTAAATCCAGGTTTAAATGAAAGGTAACACTTTAAACTAAGATTAGAAAAAAGAATCAACTGATTTTGATACCTAGAACTCTAGATATAACAAAAATAAATGGGGAGTTCTAGCATCAGAATCTGCCAGATTGTTATTTTTTTTTGTTTATGGGTCATAACTTTAATATAACATGTTTATATTCATGAATAATCATATTATATGAGTATAAGCTTCGATAATCCATGTGTTCTTACAAGAATGGTAGGATGATACACATTTTATGTGTTCCTTACAACATTTGTTAAGATGAAACACATGCATGATCAAAGTCTTATTTTCTTGATTTTTAGTTGATTAAGTTCCATACAACAATGGTAGGATGATGCACATTTCATGTGCTCCTTACTACATTGGTAGGATGTTTATAGTTACATGATATATATATATATATATACATATATAAAGGAAATAAGATGAACAACAAAGAAAATAAATAAAAGAAAAAAGAAAGAAGAAGAAAAGTAGCAGAGTAGAAGAGTAGGGTTGAGTGTTATATGATCATCTTACCAACTCTTTTCTTTGATCAAGTGTTTGATCTTCACAAGATGAACAATTCTTGTTGTTCTTAGGAGATTTTTGGTGGTGAAAGAGAAGAGAGAAAAGAGAAGAGATTGAGTGTGGTGGTAAAGGAAATGATGAGGAGACTAAAGGGGATTATATAGGACATGTGGGAAATCAAAAGGTGTTTCTTGAGAAGAGAAGTAGGCAAGAAAATTATGAGGGGGGGGGGGGGGTAGGGTGGGGTGGGATTTTCTTTTCTTTTATTTTATTTTTTTGAATAATTAAGTGAATTTGTTTAAATAAATTTTGTATAATTGGTGATTTTGTTTAAATCTTTTAATTACAAAGTTTTAATTACTTTTATGAGTTTATTTTTATATGTTTTATATTTTAACTTATTTATATTTATTATGATTTATTTAATTATTTTTATTGATATTATTTTTATTATTGTACATGATTTGTAATTCTTGACTTTTAATAATTCGATTTTTCGAGCTCCGGAAGGTTCTAACCATATAGGCGGGATTTCTACGAAATCTAATATTATTATGGATGTATTTAAGTCATAAATACTATTTTTAGTAATACTAGGCTTAAAATTAGGATTTCTAATGGCTAACCTGGGAAATTTGTTGCCGAATGTCACAAGATGAATTGACCGGCATGTCAAAATTTAAACGTTCAGGACTCGTTCCTCAGTGGCAAACTCTATATGCTATAATCATGTGGTGTTTGACAAGTGTGACCAAAGGGATAGATGGTGCTAGTGCCTTTGCATTGAAATGTGCTGGTTGGAATGGCTAAGCATTTTCATTTTGACTATGCAGAATTACTATTTGTGGAGATAGCCAAGGTGGTGAGGGAAAAAGTGATGCCCGGAAAAAGACGTAATTTCTTACCGTAATGGGTAATGGCCAGAGATACTGATATCTCGTGGCGTGATGGTGAGCCAGCAGTGCAGATTCAAATGATGATAAAATTATACAAAATCCCGGCGATGCCTGATATTAAACCGTTCGTGATGCCTGCTGAGTTAGTACATTTGTTGGATTTGGAAAGTGAAGTGGTCCAGGAGTATGTGAGAGACAATAACATTGTTCTTATGGATCGACAAGAGCCTGTTGATCCTACCCCAAGAACGTTAGGATCCTCGTGTGCTAGTCAAATTAGGAGTCAGTCTTCTACGGGAGAAGCTGACAGAGGAGAGCAAAGAGAAAATATAAATGAGAGGGGTGGAGAAGAAAGTGAAGGTGTTAGTGAGCTTAGAGAGGGAGTTGCTCTGGACACATCTGAAAGTGATACTAATTCGTTCCAAAAACATATCGAGAAAATGTTTCCTGAATAGATTGAGGAGGAGTTAGGTCCTGATGGTCAAAGAGTACATACTAGTTTACCTGATTATGACCAAATGATGGATTTTTCGGATATTGATACGCAATTGATGTATGATGATATTACTGCGCTTAATATAGATGAAGATGTTGAGAGGCAAAAACAAAGTGAGGGAGTGAGTGTTAGGAGAAAAGAAAATGTAAGTGCTGAGATTCCCCCAGCCATTTCTAGCCGGGACACCACATCCGCTGTCGGGTTTATACCTGGCATTGAAAAAGACTCCGACTTCCCACCAGAGCATGCACAAACCCCTCCAAGCCACTCAGTATCCTCTCAAAAAGATATTGTTTCATCACACAGAGATAAAGCACATAATCTAACGGATCCTCATTTGGAGGAAATTGTTATTGAAACAAGTGGCACTCCTCTCCAGGCCACACCTGTCGTTTCTGCGCACATCGATAACTATCAACAGATTGCTGATTTTCTTTCAAAACACAGGGAAACACTTGAAGCAATAACTGGTTTATTCAGTGATAGACCAGCTGGAACTACTATAGGTGAAGCCTTCAAAGGCCATATCCGAGGATTAGTAGGAAATCCCACCACAGCCAACGTCAATCCAGCTGTGAAAGTGGGTGCTCCTTCATCTATAGAATTCGTTTCTGGAGGTGCTGGAACCTCAACGGGTAATCTAAGTCATCCCGGTGTTACAACTTCTGAATCTAAATCGGCTAAGGAATACGTTTCTAGTGCTGATTTTGATGCTGCTCTTGAACATTTGCACGTCAGAATTGATGATATTCAAAGATTACAACTTGACAGACTGACAAGAATTGAAAAGAAATTAGATGAGTTGGTAGAAAAGAAAGAAGTTGAAGTGAAAGATCAGGTTACAGATGCTCTATCAGTGGATGAGTTAAAGAGCTTATTGATGGTTAAGTTGATTGGAAAAAGTGATAGCAGTTCAGAGGATTTAGATATCTTATCATTATTGAGAACTGAGGTGGAGTCTACTTGTAAAGCTGCTGCCGGGTCATCAAAACAACCTAGGCATGACGATGATGACTCAGACACCGATCGTCCTGAGGGGGAGAAACGTTTAAAAACTTATTTTGATATCCCGGCTGATCAGTGAATCGGTATAGTTGCTGCCAGATTGGAGGAAACATCGTTCAAACAAAAATATAAGGGCAAGCAGACTTAAATGGTTGAGTTTGAGGAGTCAAATGTGCCTAAGGTTGAGGCAGAGGATGAGGATTTGACGCTAGCCTAATGGTTGAGCAAGCAAGAGGTTGAAAAGCCTTCTTCTGAGATAGTTGATGAATCAGGGCGTGAAAGATACAATTTGGATAGTGTGATGCAAGTGCATAAAGAAGTGACAGAACAATTTCCGCCATCTCCTAAGAAATTCAGAGTCACTCCTTCGGACATTAGAAAACAACAGCTGAAAGAAAGTCAAATCAGAGAAATATCAAAACAGTCAGAATGGAATATCCCTAAAACTGCTTAAATAGATCCGGTTCACACTGGATCTTTACCAAATGTAAAGAAAAGCTATGTGCTAACTAAGGAGGCCCTGAAGAAAACCGTCAGAAACTGGAGGTACCAAGATATACCAGTGGCCTTTCTAGAAGAAAAATTTGTCGACATCTACGCAGAGGAAATAGAAGAGATATTGGACATGAATATGATGGGTGCAAAAGATGCAGAGGATGTTAAAGCAAAGATGATTCTCAATATGCACACTGCAAAGAAAGAAGAAGTCAAGTCAAAATATCAGATCATAAAATTCAATTTTGTTGGAGTTCAGATAGTTGTCTACAAAGAAATGATCAGTTATCTCGTCACAAGGTCGGATATGAAGAGTTATACAATTGGGCATGTTGACCTAAAATTCTTAAACCTTAGTGAAGTTAATTTTATGCTAGAGGAGATCGAAATGAAATTAGAAAAGAATGCTAAAGATTCAGCTGGTTATAAGAAGCTCAGGGAGTTCATCAGGCACCGATGTCAAATAGCAGAATACACTGATCTTCAGTTGGGAGCCGAATCTGATAAAGCCAAAATAAATCTGCTGAAGCCAAACACGAAGCATTCAAAAATTGACCAACTGAAGATGTTTCAAGTTGTCTGGAGTGATGATGACGAGTTTGAGGTAGATGAAGGAATTGTTTTGTTCAACAGTAAGAGAGAAAAGTTCTTTTTAAGGTTCAAAGAAGTTGATGCCTACTCAGATGGATCTTTGAAGATTTGGACCTTCAAAATTTTGGATTATAGTATGAGTTTAAAGGATGAAGTAGACCAAGCGCCCAGAGTCAGATTAACTGAAGTCATAAAGCTATCCGATGCCAAACGTGATGAAAGAAAAATGATCAGACATTGGCAGAGAAAGATGGGTCAAAGAAATACGAGCTAGACTTAAACAAGGGGGAGAATGTTAGAGTTACATTTGTGTTTAAAGTCTAGTCACAATTTAATGTTTTTATGATTTACTTTGTACTTAGTATATATAGTATTGTAGTCTTCCTTCCTTGAAACCTTTGACATAATATTGAATAGAAAACACACACTTTAAGGTGTTTCCATACATTCTCTCTACTTGAATCCATTGTGTATTCATTTGATTGCTCTACACTAATGTACATCCATTACCTCCCTGTAGATCCGGTAGAGCTCGCCATGAGCCAGAGAGATATGGGTTTCTCATATTTGAGGACGACGAGCTATTGGTGGATCTTAATGAGCCCACCAACTACCGGGAAGCGGCAGCGGGCCATTAGTCTGCTAAATTGAAAGAGGCAATGGATAACGAGATGCAATTTAAGAAGAAGACCGACATGGATGGAAAAGTTAACACTTTCAAAGCCCGACTGGTGGCTAAAGGTTTCACCCAAACACATGCTGTCGATTATGATGAAACTTTTTCTCCAGTGGCCATGTTGAAATCTATTAGGATACTTTTGGCAATCGCCGCATTTCATGATTACAAAATATGGCAAATGGATGTCAAAACCGCCTTCCTTAATGTGAAGCTTTCCGAAGAGGTGTATATGACGCAACCTAAGAGTTTTGTACATCCAAAGCATCCTAATAGAGTGTGTAGACTAAAGAAGTCCATTTATGGACTGAAGCAAGCATCTCGTAGTTGGAATCTATGCTTTGATGAGAAAATCAAAGAGTTTGGTTTCTCGAAGAGTGTAGATGAGCCATGTGTATACGTTAGGGCTAGTGGGAGCGCCGTTGTTTTCTTAGTCTTATATGTGGATGATATCCTACTCATTGGTAAAGATATTCCAACCTTGCAAAGTGTTAAAACTTGGCTTGGAAAATGCTTTTCAATGAAAGACTTAGGAGAAGTGGCATATATTCTGGGTATCAAGATCTATAGAGATAGATCTAGAAAACTTCTTGGGTTGAGTCAAAGTACATACATTGACAAAGTCTTGAAGCGGTTCAAGATGGAGGACTTCAAGAAAGGAAATCTTCCTATGTCACATGGAGTGATATTGAGTAAGACTCAATGTCCTAGTTCAAGAGGAGATAGAAGTAATGAAGCGAGTACCATATGCTTCGGTCGTGGGCTCGATCATGTATGCCATGTTATATACTCGTCCTGATGTGTCATGCGCTTTGAGCTTGACTAGTAGATATCAGGGAAATCCGGGACAAGCCCATTGGGTTGCGGTAAAGAACATTCTTAAGTATCTTAGGAGGACTAAAGAAATGTTCTTGATATTTGGTGGTGAGGAAGAGCTCAAAGTAAAGGTTTACTCTGATGCTAGCTTCCAAACTGATATGGATGACTGCTGATCACAATCGGGGTTTGTGTTCCTATTGAATGGTGGAGCTATTACTTGGGGAAGTTCAAAGCAAGACACAGTAGCTGATTCTACTACAGAGTCAGAATACATTGTGCCAAGTGAAGCTGCTAAAGAGGCTGTGTGGATAAGGAAGTTCATCCGAGATCTTGGAGTGGTTCCAAGCATATCCGACCCAATTAAGATCTTTTGTGACAATGAGGGTGTAGTAGCCTTCGCGAAGGAACCAAGAGCTCACAAGAGAACGAGGCATATACCTCGAAAGTACCACTTGATCAGAGGTTTGATTGAAAGTGGTGAAGTCGCTATTAGTAGAGTAACCTCGATAGGCAATTTAGCCGATCTGTTTACTAAACCGTTGTCACAAGCTTCTCATGATTCTCACACTATGGCAATAGGTGTTAGATTTGCTCATGACTTGGTTTAGGTTGAGTTTTAATTTATGTTTGGACCTTTTGTATTTGGGAACATTAAGTAATAATGCTACTAATGTTTGTTTCGATTTATATAGTAGAGATCTATATATACGCATGTTGCGGTTACTTACATTTGGTCTTTATTGTATTCTATCTTTGCATGTTTAATCTATTCCCAAGGTTGTTTTACAATCTTTAAATCTCCATAATCGGTCATACTTTTTGGGAAGGAAGTGTGAATTAAGATTGAGGTAAAGAACTGGTTTTGATAAACGTGATTCTTGCCTATACTTGATGTAACATCCTCAGAAAGGGACGCATGCTGACGTGGTACGTGTAATAAATTAATAAATGAAATAATATATATATATATATATATATATATATTTGTAGATATCAAAGAAAAATAACTAAAATAGTTATTTAAATGAATAAATAAAATATTGATAAAATATAAAAGAATAGAA
The DNA here is from genome assembly GCA_038502395.1 of Dittrichia graveolens. NCBI lineage: Eukaryota > Viridiplantae > Streptophyta > Magnoliopsida > Asterales > Asteraceae > Dittrichia > Dittrichia graveolens. Next base: position 33,181,529 of record JARJIL010000009.1, read on the forward strand.
GAATATTAAATGATTTAGAACGAGGTTTCCAAAAATATCCTCGTTAGTTAAAACGGGTACTCGTGCGTTAAGTTGTAAGTTGGAAAGGGGAACAAAATACCCACTTGTGGATAAATGAAACCCACTAGTCGGTCTCTTTTCTTACTCATGTGCACACATAACTCATTTGTGTTTTCCTTTTGTGTATTCTTGTGTTCAAGTTCTTCAAGGAGAATTCAAGGAGGAGCATTCAAGCTTCAAGAATCTACTGGAATTTGAATCCTAATCTGAATCCAATCTGTTCTTGAGCTTCATCTTCATCATTTGTAACTTCATGTTCCAAGTTTCTTCATGTTCTTCCTATGTTTGACTTTTAGGTCAAATGGGTCAAATACCCAAATTGACACCTTCAACTGAAATCAATGATTCCTGCATGTTCCTACATCAATTCTAAGTGTGTAGCAATCTGAGTTTTGAATTAAAGAGGTGTTTTTGATTGATTTTTGGTTAGAAAGCTCAAATGGGTCAAAAATGGTGATTTTGGTCCCAATCTTTGAATTAGATGTTAAAGTGTGAATTTAGTGTTGTTTCTAGCTTAGTTATATTGACCATTTCATATGTGAACACTGGCATTTGATTTGGAATTGTTTGAATGAGTTTTGGGGTTGAAAATGGCAAGAACAGAGGCTGAAATCGCACAGGTCTGCACAGCAGTCCTTGCGGGCACAAGGAATACCCCTTGCGGCCGCAAGTGATACTTGCTTATGGCCGTAAGGCCTTCATCTTGCGGGCGCAAGGTCTTGACAGTCTTTGTGGGCGCAAGCAATTCTGCTTATGGCCGCAAGGAACTCTGTTTCAGTAAATAGTTTGCTGTCTCGTGTTGTTTTGACATTCGGGATGTTTGTTTAGTTGAACCAGTTAATCAAGAATCATCTGTGACTTAGTGTTTACCTGTAATAACTCCACAGGTGAGTAACAGTTAACTCGAGCATGATATTAAGAGTATTACAAAGATGTTTTGAATGTTATGAACCGAGAAATTGTAGTTATGCATGTTTAGAGGTTTAATGAACCAATTGTGTAATTCAAATGATATGTATACATGTTTGAAGACCAGTGTAGGTCATTATTGATATGTTGAAGGCTTGTGAAGGTCAATCTTGATGTGTATGCATGTTTGAAGACCAGAACAGGTCATTATTGATATGTTGAAGGCCTGTGTAGGTCAATCTTGATATGTATGTATGTAAAAGACAAGAGTAGGTCATTATTGATATATGAAAAGGCCTGTTTAGGTCACTCTTGATATGTAAAGGGCCGGAGTAGGCCATTGTGTTTGTGATGAGGCCAGAGTAGGCCATTGTTTGAGTGCCGGTACTACCTTGTAGAGATTGTGGTACGGGATTCGATGATCACAAATCTTGGTTCTAGCTAAACCGCCGCCCTCAATACTAACTCGGGGCTCTCAGTTCCCACTGATCCCAAATGGGATATGTTCCCGAAGACACAATGGTGGACCACTACCCGCTTCTCCACCGGCACGGAGGAAGTATCAGTTTCCCCGATGAGGATCATTGACCCGGGTTCGCTACCTCGCAATACATGATGCCTGCTGACTAACCGGTGCTTCACTATGTGTTAGGATAGATTTGAATGAGGTTATGTGATGCATGTAATGTGTTTTGATACTGTTAATATACTGCTTCCGTTTAATTGTTATTCACTAGCTATTTATAGCTAACCCTCTCATGAACTCTCCATATGCAGGTAAATAGACTGAAGGTAAGGACGGGTACCTGCTGGTAGTTCATGTTAGGTTTTGGGGAACACTTGGTGTAGACAAAGCATGCGTAATAATAGTGTAATGGTCGAACGAGTTGGTAACGCTTGGAATGTTTTGATTAACAATACTTTTGTATTACAACTTATATTTATATAAGTTGTAGAATGTGAAATAAATACTAAGCTTCCGCAAGCATTTTGATAAAAAAAATAATACTCTGAAATTTAAGGACCGGCATTACAAGTTGGTATCATAGCCTTAGTTTGAGTGAATTGAGTACTATAAATAGTATTCAGTCTCAAACTCGGGTTCAAACTCGACCATTACTATGTGTTCCCAAAGGGTGGTATTGGGGTGTGAAGAGTGATTTGTATGTTTCATGTTATGTGTTAGAAAAGTATAAATGTTGATAAGTTAGTAAGATATATGATATATATACTAGATACTATACTTTTGGATATAAGTATAGAAAGTTAACTCACATGACTGGTTCTTTTAGAGATGATGATAAGGATGCCTACATCCTACGGCTGAAGGCTCAAATGCAGTTGGCAAACGTGTGTGAATCTTTACGTATGATCAGGGAGACATAGAAATCTCCTACCTTCGAATCTTCTTGAGTTGTTAGCTCCGTACGTTGGTTGGCACTACTAATGACCTTTCCACGGTAGAGACCTGGATCAGAGAGATGCAAAATGTCTTTGAATCCAGCGAGTGTGATGAGAATAACAAGTGAATTAGAAACAAGAAAGTAATGAATTATGAAACTGAGTGAATATGTAAAAGTAACCATAAGTGCCTTAATGGTTCAAATTAACAAAGTTATGTAAGATAACTTGAAACGATAACTGTGAATGTTTAAATTAAGATTACCAATATATTTATTGGTTATGTAATAAAGTGGAGTTTAAATCAATCTGATGTAATCAGATTGAAAATGATAGATTAAAAGTGATGTCAAAGGAATAACCAAGAATAATAGTAGTCTGGTGGACTACTAGTAATATGATAAATAAGAGAACTGTCCTCAGTTCCTATGAAAAGTAATTGATATGATAAAATCTAAGTGATTAACAAAAGAAGAATTGTGGGTTCACGATTTGTTAATCTAAAATGCTAAATGAGATTGAACAGAAGTAAGATTAACTCTATTGAGTTAAAATGTGTAAGTGTAATTAACACTTCATAGTAGAACCATTCGTGAGATCTAACGTGAGGAACAAATTGTAGTCATGAGATCGTTGTTAGGATTTAATGTAATGAGCTCAAAGCTCAATCGTTGATTGTGTGTCTAACTAATCAAACGTGTGTGATTTCCAAAAAAGTTAATAAATGATAAGTCATGGTTCAAATGAACAATGACATAAAAACATAAAAGTCAAGATGTATAGGTAAAGAGACAATAATTTCTAAAAGTTGAGAGTGAAATGAATATGAAGGTAACCCTGATTAATCAGTGGTTACAAGTAAATGAGTGAAGTTAGTGATTAAGATAAAAATAGGAACACAAAGTTCCATTTGGTAGTAAATATAAGATTATGAAGTGTATAAAGTAATGCATACGTGTAAAATTTCAATGGGCATGGAAACTTCATGTATCGTATGAATTCCAGAAATGATGAGTTCACCTACGGGTGTAACTGTGATAATAAGAATAGAGACCTTACGAGCTAAGTTGAGAAAGATTAAGTGGGTTTGAAAATAATTGGTAAAGTTACAAGTGATGATTTACTAAAGTGAAGTATACATATAAACAAATGAAATTTAGTTAATGTTATGAATGGGTAGTGTTTTGATAAACACCATTCTTAACATAAGATGAGATATGAGAAATTGTTTAGAAAGACATAATGTAAAAGTAAGTAATGTTAGAATCCGAGATATGTGAGGTATTATGTAATATGCAATGAAGGTCTTAAAGTTGATCCCGGGAAGATTGGAGCTGTGATGAACTGGGGAACTCCTCCGAATTCTTCTGAGATAAAGAGTTTCTTAGGTCTTGCTGGATACTAAAGACGTTTTATCCAGAATTTTTCTAAACTTGCTGGTCCATTGACCAAATTGACCCGCAAAGATGTTGCATATGTATGGAGTGAAGATCAGGAGAAAGCATTCCAGACTCTGAAGCAATTGTTATGCCAAGCACCAATACTAACATTGCCTAATGGGTCTGAAGACTTTATTGTCTATTGTGATGCTTCATATGCAGGTCTAGGTTGTGTTTTGATACAACGAGACAAAGTGATGTCATATGCTTCTCGTCAATTGAAGATACACGAGAAGAATTATCCTACACATGATCTGGAGGTTGTAGCTGTGGTATTTGCTTTGAAGATATGGCGTCATTATTTGTATGGCACCAAATGTATTGTATGCACAGATCAAAAGAGTTTGCAGTATGTGTTTACGCAGAAAGAGCTTAACACGAGACAAAGACGTTGGTTGGAGCTGATCAAGGATTATGATTGTGAGATCAAGTATCATCCGAGCAAGGCGAATGTCATAGCTAATGCACTGAGTCGAAAGAACTCTTTTGCAATGGCTAAATTCATGAAAATCACTATTGAATCTGATATCATTACTTAGTTGAAAGTAGCACAACAAGAAGCATTGCAAGAAAACAACTTGAAAGCTGAGACAATGATTAAAATATCAAAGCAATTGGGAGAAGACAGTCGGGGTCTGAAGACATTTCAATCCCGAATCTGAGTACTGAGTCTTGGTGGCAATCGGGAGATGATCTTACACGAGGCACACAAATCTAGATTGTCTATTCATCCCGAAAGCACGAAAATGTATCAAGACTTGATATCATTGTAATGGTAGCCTACATTGAAGCGCGACATAGCTTCATTTGTAGAAAAATGCCAAGTCTGTGCGCAAGTTAAAACTGAACACCAAAAGCTCAATGGTAATCTGCAACAATTAGATATCCCGGAGTGGAAATGGGATCACATTACCATGGACTTTGTTACCAAGCTACCCCGAACTGCAAAGGGGCATGATATGATTTGGGTTGTGGTAGATCGCCTTATGAAGAGTGCACATTTTCTTGTGACTAATGAGTCTGCACCTATGAATCGTTTGGCACATTTGTATATCAGTGAGGTGGTGTCACAACATGGCATACCTCTATCTATTGTTTCGGACCGTGATTCACGGTTCACATCAAACTTTTGGCATAGTCTTCAACGTGAACTAGGTACGCGGGTGAATCTTAGCACATCATACCATCCCCAGACAGACGGACAGTCCGGAAGGACTATTCAAAATCTTGAAGATATGCTGAGAGCTTGTATTCTAGAATTTAGTGGTTCTTGGGATTCACATCTTCCCTTGATTGAATTCACCTATAAAAACTCCTATCATTCAAGTATAGGCATGCCACCATATAAGATGTTGTACGGTAGGCGATGCCGTACACCTACATGTTGGTTAGAACCTGGAGAAAAGCAATACGCAGGTCCTGACATTGTGCAGATGACAGCTGATAAAGTCAAGATGGCACGTGAAAAGCTGAAAGCTGCACGAGACAGGCAGAAAATGTACGCGGATCCAAAACGAAGACCCATTACTTTTGAAGTAGGTGACCGGGTTTTCTTGAAAGTTTCACCTTGGAAAGGGGTGATTCGATTAGGTTGTAAGGGTAAGCTAAGCCCAAGGTATATTGGTCCGTTTAAAATTCTACAACGGGTCAATGAACAGACTGTATCACTTGAACTTCCTCCAGAGCTATCTAGTATTCATAACACATTCAATGTATTCTATTTGAGGAAGTGCAAGGTTGATGATGATCAGATTCTACCTCTGCAAGAGTTGAAAGTTGATTCAGCTAAATGCCTTATGGAGGAACCTGTTGAAATTTTGGAATCCAAAATCAAGAAGCTGCGTAAAAAGATGATCAAGTTAGTACTCGTCAAATGGAAGCACAATCTGGGTCCTAACTTGGCATGGGAGACTGAGGATGAAATGAAAGCACGCTACCCGCACTTGTTCGTTATTGAGCAGATTCCTCGGAATCTTCTTAAGGGGGCTAGATTTGTAACATCCTCAGAAAGGGCCTAGACGCATGCTGACGTGGTACGTGTAATAAATTAATAAATGAAATAAAATATATATATATGTATATATATTTGTAGATATCAAAGAAAAATAACTAAAATAGTTATTTAAATGAGTAAATAAAATATTGATAAAATATAAAAGAATAGAAGAATATTAAATGATTTAGAACGAGGTTTCCAAAAATATCCTCGTTAGTTAAAACGGGTACTCGAGCGTTAAGTTGTAAGTTGGAAAGGGGAACAAAATACCCACTTGTGGATAAATGAAACCCACAAGTCGGTCTCTTTTCTTACTCACGTGTATAGACACAGATAACTCATTTGTGTTTTCCTTCTGTGTGTTCTTGTGTTCAAGTTCTTCAAGGAGAATTCATAGAGGAGTATTCAATCTTCAAGAATCTGCTGGAATTCGAATCCTAATCTGAATCCAATCTGTTCTTGAGCTTCATCTTCATCATTTGTAAGTTCATGTTCCAAGTTTCTTCATGTTCTTCCTATCTTTGACTTTTAGGTCAAATGGGTCAAATACCCAAATTGACATCTTCAACTGAAATCAATGATTCCTACATGTTCCTACATCAATTCTAAGTGTGTAGCAATATAAGTTTTGAATTAAAGAGGTGTTTTTGATTGATTTTTGGTTAGAAAGCTCAAATGGGTCAAAAATGGTGATTTTGGTCCCAATCTTTGAATTGGATGTTAAAGTGTGAATTTAGTGTTGTTTCTAGCTTAGTTATATTGACCATTTCTTATGTGAACACTGGAATTTGATTTGGAATCGTTTGATTGAGTTTTGGGGTTGAAAATGGCAAGAACAGAGGCTGAAGTCGCACAGGTCTGCACAGCAGTCCTTGCGGGCGCAAGAAATACCCCTTGCGGCCGCAAGAAATACCCCTTACGGCCGCAAGGGATACTTGCTTACGGCCGTAAGGCCTTCATCATGCGGGCGCAAGGTCTTGACAGTCTTTGTGGGCGCAAGCAATTCTGCTTGTGGCCGCAAGGAACTCTGTTTCAGCAAATAGTTTGTTGTCTCGTGTTGTTTTGACATTCGGGATGTTTTTTTAGGTGAAGTAGTTGATCAAGAATCATCTGTGACTTAGTGCTTACCTGTAATAACTCCACAGGTGAGTAATAGTTAACTTGAGCATGATATTAATAGTATTACAAAGATGTTTTGTATATTATGAGCCGAGAAATTGTAGTTATGCATGTTTAGAGGTTTAATGAACCAATTGTGTAATTCAAATGATATGTATACATGTTTGAAGACCAGTGTAGGTCGTTATTGATATGTTGAAGGCCTGTGAAGGTCAATCTTGATGTGTATGCATGTTTGAAGACCAGAATAGGTCATTATTGATATGTTGAAGGCCTGTGTAGGTCAATCTTGATATGTATGTATGTAAAAGACCAGAGTAGGTCATTATTGATATATGAAAAGGCCTGTTTAGGTCACTCTTGATATGTAAAGGGCCGGAGTAGGCCATTGTGTTTGTGATGAGGCCAGAGTAGGCCATTGTTTGAGTGCCGGTACTACCTTGTAGAGATTGTGGTGCGGGATTCGATGATCACAAATCTTGGTTCTAGCTAAAACGCCGCCCTCAATACTAACTCGGGGCTCTCAGTTCCCACTGATCCCAAATGGGATATGTTCCCGAAGACACAATGGTGGACCACTACCCGCTTCTCCACCGGCACGGAGGAAGTATCAGTTTCCCCGGTGAGGATCATTGAGCCGGGTTCGCTACCTCGCAATACATGATGCCTGCTGACTAACCGGTGCTTCACTATGTGTTAGGATAGACTTCAATGAGGTTATGTGATGCATGTAATGTGTTTTGATACTAATAATATACTGCTTCCGTTTAATTGTTATTCACTAGCTATTTATAGCTAACCCTCTCATGAACTCTCCATATGTAGGTAAATAGACTAAAGGTAAGAACGGGTACCTGCTGGTAGTTCATGTTAGGTTTTAGGGAACACTTGGTGTAGACAAAGCATGTGTAATAATAGTGTAATGGTCGAACGAGTTGGTAACGCTTGGAATGTTTTGATTAACAATACTTTTGTATTACAACTTATATTTATACAAGTTGTAAAATGTGAAATTAATACTAAGCTTCCGCACGCGTTTTGATAAAAAAATAATACTCTAAAATTTAAGGACCGGCGTTACACTTGAAAGGGGTTTCAAGTGATTGGAGGACCCGCACTCGAGTTTACTTCATGGTTTTAGTCATAAGTAACTCGGGATGGTAATGACATTTCATCCTTAAACTAGAGATACATGTGATCCCAAAGCATAGTTCTGCTTTGCTTTGATCGTTTTCTAACGCGGTCCGTAACTAGATGTTATAAGGGAAATGATTGGGTGGAGGATTATCTATGTGGCGGGGCTATGTAGTCGAAAGGAATTTGTTCCTCTATGTATAGAGAAGATATCCATGGGCCCCTCGATGATTGAGTGCTAACGTTCATATGCATGGCCGTGCTCAAGTTATATTGATGATGGATCAATGTTAACTTGGTTTGTTGGTCACCACTAATCTAGAATCGAGAAACATAATCGTGAACGATATGAAGGTTGACTATATTTCATGCCTTGTGTTCACATAGGATATCACGAACAAAGGGATGCACATGTTCATTTATCTTTAGGACAATCATTCTATGATTGGGGATCTTGTCAAGAGTGGCATACCCTATACTAACTTGGGAGCATAGATGTCTTGCTAGAGGCCGCTCTATGTTTGTGTTATTTTTCGTAGTCGTGTCACGTGCAAGTGGGAGTCTATTGGTATATGCCCGCTGACACAAACGAGTTAATGACACTACCGATGAGGTATAGGCCTATTGGGTCACACACCAAGCATTGATTCCGGCAACACGATCAAGCAAAAGAGAGAGAAAGGCCAAAATGGGTTTTGGCAGGATGGTACACGTGCCATGTGGCTGAACACAAGCCGTGTCCAGTCTAGCATACACGGGGCGTTTTAGCCCAGTTCAAGGTCGTGTAGTTTGGGCCGACACGGCCATGTCCAGCCTATTAGACACGGGCCATCTTAGCCCATTTGGGGCCGTGGACTTTGGGCCGACACGGTCGTGTTCATGAACACGGCCCGTGTACGTTCACTGTAACAGCAGAATTAACAGCCTTAAACTCTATGTTAAATGGTGTTTTATGTCATTAACTTTGGTAGACAAAGAGCCAATTTTTTCTCTACTCAAGAACAGACTTTTGGGTGTTCTTGGAGTTAGTTCATGCATAAGAATATTCTCTCTTTGTTCATCTTCTTCTTGGTGTTCTTTTGGTGCACAAGAGTGTAAGAAACATACTTGATTGTTGTTTTGGTGTCTAAACACCATCTTGCTAGCACTTGGGAATCAAACAAGCTTGGGGTGGACTTCATTGGAGTAATTCTTTGTTGGATTCTCACCACTTGACAAGAAAGTATGCTTTGTGTTTTGCATTGAGGTATAACCATTTCTTCTTGTCTTGTTTATATTAGTTGCAATTTCATGGTTAGATTTTGGTCCATGGGAAGTATTCGTTTGCTTGGCTTTGATTTTTCTTATATATATTGCTTCCGTTGCTACTTGTTTATGCCAAATGAATACCTTCAATGTTATCTACAACGAAGGTGTTAAGGTTGATCCAACGAAGATTGAAGTTGTTATGAACTGGAAAAATCCTCAGAATCATTTAGACATAAAGAGTTTTTTGGGTCTTGCTGGCTACTATAAGCGGTTCATACAAAAATTTTCTAAACTTGTTGGTCCGTTAACTAAATTGACCCGCAAGGATGTTGCCAATGTATGGACCAACTAACAAGAGAAAACATTTCAGACTCTGAAGCAATTGTTATGTCAAGCTCCTATTCTAACATTGTTGTTAATATTAGAAAAATGTAGAAAAGCCCTTTAAGCCTATGTGGTAGGCGTAGCCTATAAATAGGCTATTAGTTCCTTGGGCGTGAATGACTTGTACGTTGGAGCAATATATGGAATATCAATATTAACATGAAGTGTGTGCAACTTTTTCTCTCGATATTCATCTCACTATTGATTACTTGAAGGTTCATTGGTCATCGATTGGACCTTTCAATTGGTATCAGAGCCAAACTTGATCTAAGTTGGTTCTTGATTGGGTAAATCATTTATTAACAAGCATCATCGAAGAAGGTCACTGTTCAGAAATCGATTTGAGTGTTTTCCGTATTGAAATTGATCCTATTCATCTCGAAATCAATTCTATATTCGAAACAATCATTTATGGTTTGAGTTGGATCAAAATCGAATGAGTTCTTGAAGTTTTTCGTGGAATACATCTACGGTTTTTGCTTCAATAGTTCATCTGATTTCATGGGAATGATGGATTCTTTGGTATATTTGTAATCTACAAGGAATTGCGACCAAGAGGGTATAAAAATCGATTGGTTTTTCATTTTTTTTATAAGAATAGAAATTTCAGTCAAGTACATTTGAAGATATGAATAACAGTCGAGATCTGAGTTGTTGATCGAGTTGAATTAATTTTTCAAAGATTTTGGTGTTTACTGTTGAGTTCGAGCGTGTCTAATATTGCGAAGAAAACTTCGAGCAAGGCAGTTGAAAACAGATCCCGTAAAATACGGAATTTGTTGCCTATGGAAGGCTTCGAGCGTATCTAATTTTCAAATTCGAAGGAAACATATCTCGAATTCGAAGACTATACACTTCGAGTTCAAAATCAATACAAGCTCCCAAGTTCGAAACATATTCAAGACAACTTCGAGCGGATTTAAATCCCAAAGTACACTTCGAGTTCGAAGTCTACCTCAATACCTTGACTTCGAGCGCCTCATTTGAGTCCCACATCCACTTCGAAAACAAAGCTCATCAACTTCGAGCGTATTAATTCCCAATACACTCCGAATACAAATTGTTTAAAACCTTACCTTGCTTCGCATTCAAAGATCACTGTTCGAAAGACACTTTGAAACACTTCGAAGACCAAACAACTGTTCCATTCGAAGTAAACATCTAAGTTCACTTCGAATTCCTAATTACTTCACTTTGAATTCAAATGAACATTCACTTCGAATTCATTGTTCAATTCGAAGTCACCACCTCGAACCATTTCTTCCAATTCGAAGGAACCATCTTCGAACCCAATCACCCAACTTTTTCCAAGTTAACGATCACTTTGAAACTCTCAAGTAATTAAATCAAAATGTCAAGTTCCAATGAGATATTAGCCATTGGCACGGACTCCAAACCCCCTGTTCTCTTCCGCAATGACTATCTAGTATGGAAAGGGAGGTTCATGGATTTTCTGGAACATAATGAAGTTTATGGTGAAATGATGATAGATTCTATTCTCAATGGAGAAAAGAAATTCTACAGAATCATGGATGCATAACCTGACAACAACCCTCCAATTGTTGGAACAGTGAGATAGAAAACTCATGATAAGTTAACAGCTGCTGAGAAAGAAAGAAAGAAGGCTGATAGGTTGGCTAAGTATTATCTCAAACAAGGTTTCTCATCTGAGATGTACATGAAGGTTGACAGCTTAGCTACTGGGAAAGAGATCTGGGATGAGATCAAACGTCAATTGCAAGGAACTAAGCAAGGAGAACATATAAAAAGAACACAATTGGTGAACATGTTTCACGAATTTACTGCCAGGGAAAACAAAATGTTAATTGACACATACAGTCGTTTCTGCAAACTCCAAAATGAACTCAGGACGAACAAGGTTGAGAGAACAGATTTGGATATCAACTGTGTGTTTCTCCGTGCTCTAGGATCAGAATGGAAAGAGCATGTGAAGCTTTACAAGCACATCAATCGTAACCTTACAATTGTCACGTATCATAATATCTTTGAGGACCTTTAGCAATACCAAGATGAGGTCTCAAAGTCATCACCCAGACTCTCTGCAGACCCCTTAGCCTTAGTTGCTTTAGAACCATCCCCCCGCGAGTCCTCCAAAACTCAGAAGTTCAAACAAGTGACTTTATCTGACTCAGAATCTGATGAGTCAGATGGTACAGAAATGGAACAAGTCATCAAGGCCATGTCATTCATCACCAAGGCTTTCAAGAATAGGTACTCTAAAACCAACAATTGCCAAAGATACATATCTGGATCTCGAAGACCAGAAAACTATAAGGTGACTGAGAAACCAAGAATTGCCAAGGAGGAGAAAAAAGAAGATCGAAAATGCTACAATTATGGGGGAAACGGCCACTTCATAAAAGACTACACACAGAAAAAGAAGAAAGACGCCGAGTACTATAAGCAAAAGCTCAGGCTGGCCAAAAGGAAGAGTGCAGGAAGGGACATGATGGTGGAAGAAGAACAGTTTCTCACTGATACTGATGATAGTGATCTTGATGAGGAGGCACAAGCTCAATTCTGCCTAATGGCAAACGGTGAAGATGAGTTCAGTGATGATGAAGCCGAGCCAAAGGCACAATATGACAATTCTGATGATGAAGGGCTTGATGTTGTAAATGATGATGATGAGGTACACTCTAACTCCATTGCAGGTTGTGGTCTGAGCATGGAACATGTTCAGATCATCATATCACGAAGGAAAAAGTTAGAGAAAAAGGTACTAAAATCAAAATTAAACAAAGAAAAACTAAAAGAAGTAATCAGAAATCAACAAATGGAATCAATACATGTTGATAGAGAAATTGAGAAGCTCAAAACGAAAATCATTGAAAAAGAAAACGAACTCATTAAGCTAACTGCAAACATGAGTACCCAATTACATGATCTTAAAGCAGAAAAGATTAGCGCAGAAAATGACCCAAAATTTATCCTCTAAGAGAAGGGTGCATTGTGCTCAAAAATCAAAGAGCTTGAAGACACACTGATAAAACGGGATCAAACAGAATAAACAATTTTTCTCAATAAATCCAAAGAAAGAAAATTCTCAAAATGGACCTATGATGGTCTTGGATTTGAAAACCCACAAATCAGTGAGAAAGTAACAGCCAAACAATTATATGATTTTAACTTAATGAATGCTGGCATCACTAACAAAATGGTATTTGTTGGACGAGAAGAAGAGGTTGTGGAAGAAGATTTTAAAAGAAACACTCCACTAAAATCTGAAAGTTATTTTAATTATCAGGAATTAAATGATTCTCTCTCAAAAGCTCATTATGATAGATGGGTCCAATGGTTTAACCTATCCTGATGATCTCAAAAAGCCGCAAGCTGTTCTTGAAGCCCGAATATATATACCACATATGGTGTTACAAAGGCAACTCGAAACGCTTGTAGCTTATTATTATCAAACCATTATCAATGATGATTTAGAAAGAGAAATAAATAAATTAGAAAAGAGTCTTCCATGTCACTGTCAAAAGAAAATCTTGACATGTACTTCCACTCCATCTACTTCCCAACCAACACAAAAATATACTAGAGAAGAAAAAAGGAAATCTAAGGTGGAAGAATCACGAACTCCAAAGTCAGAACATAAATCAACTAAAGCCACCAAAAGGCAACCGAATGCCATTCCAAAAGCCAACCTCACACACTCTTCCAAGAACAAATCAAAGTTACCAACAAAAGTTGTCCAAAAGAACACAAAACCATTCACACCTAACCACGTTTTGAATGTTTCAGATGTAAGCAGAAAAGACAACAAGATGAAGAGTGTTTGCACCAATTGAAACACAAGAAAGTTTAAACCCAGTTTTTCTAAGCCTTGTTTTGATTTTTCCAAAAAGTGTCATCACATTTCGAATTTCTTTAGTAACTGTAATTCACTTTCCACAAAAGAAATGAAAGCAAGCACACATTTTTGCACGAGTCATGGGTGTTTGCATGGACATTGTGAATACATGTGTGAATATGATAGGCTTCAAAAACCCATGGGAATTAGTGCATGTGAGAAGTGGAGACCACAAGGGTCGAATCAAATAAATGCCCCCTTTATTACATCACATGGCATAGTCATTCATCAGTGGGTGACTAAACACTTTTAAAACTCATGAATTATTGGAACTATGCATATAGACTAATCAATATTCAAGAGTTAGAAGCATACAGAAAGGGAGGATACAAAGAGTTTTTTAAGGCCTGGAATACTACAGAATCTAAAACATTGAAATCTCAAATACAACGTACCAAGTTTCTCTCATCAAAGGGAAAATCAAATTCTTCAAAAACATCAAGAGCAAAAGGAAAACCAACCAAACAGCGAGAATCCAAACCCTCTACCATCAAATCCCAACCTGGTACCACCAAAACGGAACCCAAACCTCAAACAGTTGCAAAACCCAAAATGATTCAAATTTGACAGCGAAAAGATGTAGTTCAGGTGGTGGACGTCAAAGACATAGAAAGTCCACCAATTCTTGAATGAGGTGAAATCCCTCTAACCATTGAATCAAAATTGTTCCTGATCCTTTCTGGATTAAAACTTCAATGTTTAATAAAGAACAACAAATGACTCAATGGAACACACAGAAAAAGAATACATTGTATCTTTCAAGACGTCGTTGACACCTGTGTTTCATCTAACAAGCAAGGACCCATTTCAACATGGGGACCTAAACCTTCGTTCTTTTCTGTGTGCAGGAACCTAATCTCTGGTACCTGGACTCAGGCTGCAACAAGCACATGACTAGTAACAAGCGTCTTCTCAACAACTTCGTTCCCAAGTACTCCGGGAATGTTCGTTTTGGGAACGACCATGTTGCACCGATACTGGGGTACGGAGATATAGAAAAGAAAAATATCAAAATAAAGAAGGTTTCTTATGTAGAAGGACTGGGCCATAATCTGTTTAGCATTGGTCAGTTTTGTGACAAAGATTTGGAGGTTACATTCAAAAAGAATTCATGTTCAGTGACAACAGAAATAGGTGATGTACTTCTCGTGGGAACACAAAAGTCTAACTTGTATTCAATTGATCTGAACAACTACAACACGAAGGCCACCGTTTGTCTACTCAGCAAAGCCTCATCGGACTTAACTTGGCAGTGGCATAGAAAACTCTCCCATCTCAACTTCCACAACATTAACAAACTAGTTACTGAAGATCTGGTGAGAGGCCTGCCTAAGTTGAAATTCTCCAAAGATCATCTGTGTGCAAACTGTGAAAAGGGGAAGATGAAACGCTTTTCTGACAAGGTCAATCAAATCTCCAGTACAAAGAAGATAATGGAGCTTCTGCACATGGATCTATGCGGTCCGATGAGAGTACAAACACGCAATGGGAAGAAGTATATCCTAGTAATTGTCGATGATTACTCTAGGTATACTTGGGTCAAGTTCTTAAGGTCAAAAGATGAAGCAACTCATTATATCATCAGCTTCATCAAACAACAGCAGAACAAGTATGAACACAGTGTTACCTCCATTCGAACGGATAATGGAACTGAGTTCAAGAACAAAGGCTTGTCTGACTACCTCGACCTCGTGGGGATCACTCATCAATTTTCTGCAGCATACACTCCACAACAGAATGGAGTGGTGGAACAACGCAACCGAACTCTGGTTAAGGCTGCTCGTACCATGCTTGCTTACTCTGGTCTCCCGCCTTTATTGGGCTGAAGCCGTCAGCATTGCGTGTTACACACAGAATCGTTCTTTCATACATAAGCGTTTCAATAAAACACCATATGAATTAGCAAATGGCATTGTACCTAATATCAAATATCTTCATATATTTGGTAATAAGTGCTTTGTACTCAATGAAAAGGATAATCTAGGGAAATTCGAAGCCAAGGCTGATGGAGCAATTTTCCTAGGTTATTCACTTCAAAAGCCTACAAGGTGTTAAATAAAAGAACTGTGTTATGGAAAGTATAAATGTTACATTCGACGACATCTTGGATGTCAACACATTTCAAAAAGGAAATGAAGTTGCTTCTGGACAAGTCAGTTTAGGACCAGTACTTCAAAGAAAAGAAACAAATCTAAATCTATCGTCATCAGAACACAGCTTAGATTTCTTATTTGATTTCTTAGAGTCTGCATCTAATGTTCAAAATACTAGAATGATGCAGTGTCTCCTGCTACAACTACAACGGAGGTTAACAACTCGTCTTCGTATCCAACCGTAGATTCTCCGTCTACATCAACTGTCAATCCAGTCATAGTTCCTCATGATCCGATTTATGAAGGAACTCCAGTCTATGATTCAAACCCAATATCAACAGAGGAAGACATTGAACTCTCAAATCGTTTAAATGAGTTCTTTCCTCCGATCCAAAACCCCCGAGGAATAAGATGGACACAATCCCACCCTGGATATCAAATTATAGGAAATCTTCAAGATGGAGTAAGAACTCGTTCTACAACGGCAAGTGAGTGTCCTTATTCAAGTTTCCTATCTATGATAGAACCCACCAAAGTCTCCAATGCTTTAAATGATGTAGATTGGGTCATTGCAATGCAAGAAGAACTTAACCAATTCGAAAGACTCGAAGTTTGGAGATTGGTACCACTTCCAGAGGGAAAATCACTGGTTGGTACCAAGTGGATTTTTAAGAACAAACGGGATTCCGATGGAACAGTGGTTAGAAACAAAGCTAGGCTGGTTGCTAAGGGTTACAACCAACAGGAGGGAATAGACTACGATGAAACATTTGCTCTTGTAGCTAGGATAGAAGCCATTCGACTCTTCTTAGCCTATGCTCCTATAAAAGCTTCAAGGTTTTTCAAACGGACGTTAAGACAACTTTTTTAAATGGTATCCTCAAGGAGGAGGTATATGTGTCTTAGCCAGAAGGCTTCGTTAATCCCAAATACCCTCAACATGTTTATATTCTAGACAAAGCCCTATATGGACTAAAACAAGCCCCGAGAGCTTGGTATGATGTCCTGTCTGAATATTTGTTGCATGAAGGATACCTCAAAGGAAAAACCGACACCACTCTGTTCACCAAAGCCAAAGGAAAGGATTTAATCTAGTACAAATTTATGTGGATGACATCATTTTTGGTTCTACAAACCCAAAGTACAATGATGAGTTTGCATATACCATGCAAAATCGTTTTCAGATGAGTATGATGGGAGAGATGAATTTCTTTCTCGGATTACAAGTGAAACAACTGAGTCATGGCATCTTCATTAGTCAATCCAAGTACATTAAAGACTTGTTGAAGAAGTATGACATGCTTAGTTGTTCTTCGCTATCTACCCCCTTGTCTTCAAAAGCTAAATTGTCTGTTGATCTTGACGGAAAAGCAGCTAATTTAAAAACTTATAGGGGTATGATTGGATCATTACTGTATCTAACGGCTAGTAGACCAGATATAATGTTCTCTACATGCTTATGTGCTAGATTCCAGGCTAATCCAAAGGAATCACATCTGCTGGCAATCAAAAGAATATTCAAGTATCTCAAGGGTACTCCTAATCTAGGTCTATGGTATCTGTTAATCCCAAGTGGTTCAAGTATGAATGGAGTAATGCAAGAATGTAGTGTATAGAAGATTTACACCATACAAAACACACACTTAAAAATTGATTATGGCAAAACTCCCTTGTTACAAGAGCCATATCCCTATATATACTCTATGAGTATTTTCTCAAGTAAACTCCTATTTCTATACAATTTTATACTTTACATTCTCCTCCATTGTATTGAAATAGGAGTGTAAACGCCAGTAACCTAAGGACTGTCTTCCTTAGATTATATAAGAAGTTTTGGATGTAGAGTCCCACCAAATACATTAGTCTGAAACAATTCTTTATCTTGAGCTTTTGACAGCGGAAGCATAAACACTTTTGATGTATTGGACATCACTCTGAGATTCAGTTGTAACATACATGGAAAAAGGGATGGGGAGGATCCTACATATTCATGTCAAAAAGATCTCCATTTGTTGTATGACATGAGTAGATACTCGAGCCACTCTCGATCGTTAAGGAGTGGTAATCATTTGATCTGAATTCGTGAAGATTTATAACTTTGTGTTGGATGTAATATGATATTGGAGATTAATGTTGTCAAGTAAGTCTCCCAATACCGTGTAATCAACCTTGACCAAATCACCGCAAGTTCCAAAAAAATTTTGAAAGACATACGGATGCAAAAGAACTCGGGTACACATAAGTGGATAGATGACTTTGATATAATAATCAGTGAGTCAGATCCATCCTTATTCAAGAGCATTCGCATGTAATACAGAATTTTCTCACAAACCTAAAGTAATTTGATGTTGGTCAATCCTTCAAACAATTTTACCAATAATGTGATCTGGGTTGTCAGAAATGACTGATATAAGATAACCAAGATTCAAAAGAAATAAGGACTAGATGGCCAAAATCTGGTTTTCAGACCAAAAATTGGTGACACTAAGAAAGAAGAACCAAAAAACAGTTAGGAAAGGGTAGGATGACTAGACATAAGGTACTATACATTCAGCATATGGTAGCAATGACCCAAAGTAAACCAAATCTAGAAACATCAGAATGATAATTGAAACTTTGAGAACTCTTGACTCAGCCAAAAAATCCAAACACTTGTCTTAGGAATCAAGGTGACCAGATAATTCAGTCACAACGACTACGGGGGTTCGGGGGCAGCGCCCCTGATAGCGAGATCCAAGGGGTGGCAACCCCTGGCGGGGTCCAAGGGGCAGAGCCCCTGGCTGGTTGAAGGCAAATCCGGTACTTTCAAAATCCGACACTTTCAAATCCGGTAGAAGGCAAATCCGACACTTTCAAATCCGGAAGAAGCCAAATCCGATACTTTCAAATCCGGAAGAAGCCAAATCCAAGACTTTCAAATCCGGAAGAAAAGCAAATCTGATAGAAAGGCAAATCCGGTACACACAATCGGATTTATGAAATCCGCATAAACCAAATCCGGTAAATACTATCGGATTTAGGAAATCCAATAACTTCATCTTCAAAATCAGATACATTCATATTCAAAATCCGGTACCTTCATCTTCATCCCGTTCAGATTAAAAAAATTCTTCAAATTTGCACGAATCTTTATATTTCTTGCCCAGATCACTTCGCCTATCAACTTCAATCAATCATATATCAATTTTTCTGATAAACAACAACGAATTGATATCGAATTAGACGATTTTCCCCAAAACTCGTTTTTCACAAAACATACTAAAATCTTCGATTTGCTTGCTGTTTTGTTGTTAATTTGATCTCGTTCACTCCAAAATTATTCTAAAATGATAAACGAGCATCAATCAACCATAATTTTCACAAAAATCACAAAATTTGATGAAACCCAAAAATCTCAAAATGTGTTCTCGGTTTTCTTCAAATTCTTCAAAAATCTTGAACTTGTATGTTGAATTCAGAATCAAATCACACTCCTTAGGCTCTGATACCACTTGTTAATCCCAAGTGGTTCGAGTATGAATGGAGTATTGCAAGAATGTAGTGTGTAGAAGATTTACCATACAAAACACACACTTAAACATTGATTATGGCAAAACTCCCTTATTACAAGGGTCATATCCCTATATATACTCTATGAGTATTTTCTCAAGTAAACTCCTATTTCTGTATAATTTTATACTTTACAGTATCCAAGGGATTCTAGTCTACAATTAAATGCTTATTCAGATGCCGACTATGCTGGGTGCATGCTTGACAGAAAGAGTACATCTGGCAGTGCACACTTTTTGGGAGATCGGTTAGTGTGTTGGGCTTCTAAGAAACAGAATTGTATCTCTACTTCAACTGCTGAGGCTGAATATGTTGCTGCTGCAATGTGCTACTCTCAAAGTTTGTGGGTTAGGACTCAACTCACTGATTTTGGCCTACACTATGACAAGATACCTTTACTGTGTGATTCACAATCTGCCATTGCCATCTCATGCAATCCAGTCCACCACTCAAAACCAAACACATTGACATACGATATCATTTTATTAAAGATAATGTGGAAAAAGGTCTAATAGAGCTTCAATATGTCAGGACTGATGATCAACTGGCTGATCTGTTTACTAAACCATTAGATGAATCTCGTTTTAATGAGTTATTATCCAAATTGGGTATGTTGAATTACAAAGTCTAACTATCAGTCATTTGTTGAGTGGGTAGTTCACTATGTTTGTTCATGATGCAGATAAACCAAGCACAATTTGAGGGGGAGTGTCAATCATTCGTACAAGTTACGCATGTTTGTAGGGGGAGAAAATCAAAGAAAATACAAAAACATTTCAAAAATCAAAGAAAATACCAAAAACATTCACAAAACAAAGAAAAACATCAAAAATATGTTTTATTTCTTTGAAAATTGAAAAATACAAAACGATTTTATTCTATTCGAATTCACAAGTTTAATTCGAAGTCTATGGACTTCGAACACGAAGCACACAAACAAAAGTGGACTTCGAGCTCTCTTTAATTCAAATTCGAAGTCAGAGCACTTCGAACTCGAAACCCTTAATTTCAAGTTCACTTTGAGCGCCCTTTGGTCAATTCGAAGTCAATGGACTTCGAATACGAAGTCATTAAGTCCAAGGTCACTTCGAGCGTGTTCGGAGGAGTCAATTCAAAGTTAGTTGACTTCGAATACGAAATCATGAAATCCATGTTCACTTCGCGTGTCTACTAGCATCAATTCGAAGTTAGTAGACTTCGAATTCCAAATAGTGTATGCCCTATACACTTCGAGCGTACATGAACAGTGACTAAAATCAACCTCCTTCGAGTTTGAAGCCTTCACACTTCGAACTCGAAGCCCTTTGGACTCCGAAGTGAACAGTGCTCGAGCACCTCCGAATGGAAGACGATTCTGTCTCATACCGTTCTTCTACAGCAAGCCAATCCCAAAACCCGGATGACCAACTCCTTCCTAGAAACCAATTTCTTTCAGTAGTCACCCATGATAACAACCACTTCATCAACCTAAACAATTTCAGAAACCCAAACTTCCCAATTATTACCGAAATACTCCGCATACACCCACTGAACCATACTCTCACATTTGATCCATCTACCTCTGGAACTCATGTTCCTGAGTTGTATGTACAACAGTTTTGGAATACGGTTCACACCCATACCAATCCTGACACTGGTCGAGTTTCAATTCGTGGTGATGTGGACCACTTCACCCTCAACATTACCGCCAGCCGACTCCGTGAAATCCTTCAACTCCCAACCTCTAGAAGCAGGCCTCCTCTCCTTGACTTTGAGGAGATGCCTAATGAGTCAACTACCCTTGCGAGCATTCGTGCAATGGGTTACGGCGGGGACTTACCACTCCGTTCCCACCTTAAACGAGCCAACCTTCACCCCATATTCTATACCTATCTCACCATTCTTCAACGGTGTCTCACCCCGAAACATACCGGATATGAATATCCCAACACCAACCAGATAAAACTCATTTTTGCTACGGCTAATCACCTACACATTGATTATGCCACTTTAATATTTCTTGATCTTGTGCAGCAAGTAGAAGGCAAACTGTCCGATCTTAAATGTGCAAAGGGCAGATTTCTGCCGTACCAAAGGTTCTTGCCAATGATGGTCCAGTTCGCAATGGACGGAAACGAGGAAATCCCTCGCAGGCCAAATCATGCTTCAATCCGGCCTAAGCAGTTTATGTATGTTAAGGTTCTCACCGCTAATCATCCGGTTCAACCTCAACCTTTTCCGGCTTCTCTCCTGGATCTTTGTGCACCAAATGAAGTAGTGCGAGCTTATAGGGAGAGTGTAAGACTTGGCCCTCTAGCGTAACTAGAGCCGGTTGCACCTACCCCAGGCCCGGTAGCTCCCAGTGAGCTTATAGTAACTAGGCCTTAGACTTCCGCGGGGGAAGCTGAGAGGGGATAGTCGAGAGACAAAAGTGATGAGAGGGGCAGTGAAGGGGATGTTGGTGATATACATAGTGAGGGAGGGGCGGAGTATGACCCTGCATAGATCCAGGCAATGATGGACTCGTTTTCTAATGTGCTTCCTGATCCCGAACAACAGCAGGAATCCTCTACACCTTAAATTAATAAAGCTGCAACTGCTCCAGACTTTGCCTCTGATACTTTGGCTGTGATTGATTATACCCCTGGAGCAGCACCACTGGTTCGTGATAATACTGTGGAACAACGAGCCAAAAGGCCAGTGGTGGCTGAAGAGGAAGATTTGAGCTTTTCTGACTTATTTCCAAATCTATCCGAGGCCTTCGAGTCAGAAACTGAATTTTTATATGGCTATCAACCGGGTACTCTTGATGAAGGGAGTGAAGGATATGACTCTGATCCTTATGTGGAAGAAGAGGAAGAGGTGGAAGAAGAAGAAGAGGTAGTGCTAGAGGAGAGAGAGGTGAGAAAAGAAAAGGAGAGTGCTAAGGATCCCCCAAGCCCAAAAAGCCGGGAAGCTACACCTGTCATTGGAGCTGGCATAGTCAGCTCCGGTGTTGAAACAGTCACTGTCATCCCAACAGTGCACATTAACCCCTCCATCCACTCGGGTGTCTCTCAACAGACACCTGTTTCATTCCACAGAGATTATACACATACTCTACCGGTCTCTCATTCGGAGTTGGCTGGTATTGAAACTAGAGGTCTGCCTCTCTCAACCTCGCCTTTTTCTTCAGAGCACATTGACATACCGCAGATTTCTGCTTTTCTTTCCAGACACCAAACAACACTTGCACATATTACGACGTTGTTTACCAAACAACCATCCGGAACACCTATAGGTGGCACTACTGAGACTGCCATTCGAGGATCAGGTGGAAATCTCGGTGGAGTGTTCACAACCTTATCTCCACATTCGAGTAGCTCCGCCTCTGTGGCGGAGACTTCAACGAGTACTCTCAGTGAGTCTCGGTATGTTACCAAACAGGAACTGCAGGAGGCTCTCAACCCTATTACCGAGGGTATTGCTGACATCAAACAAACCTTTGCCTCTCTTAAATCAAAAGTTGATGACGGATCGAGCTTATCTACTGATATACTTAAATCCCTGCTTTATGCCCGTTTACTGGAGAAAACCCCTTACCGCGAACAGAACCTGGATCTCCTTGAAACCCTTCGCAATGAACAAACCTATAAGGGTAGCAACCTCTTGAATTCAAAGAAATAGTCATGAAATCAATGGAGGATCTGGGAAACGTGGTATTCCAAAAGCTAGATTCTGTGGAAACAAGGCTGACGACTCTTGAAATAACTTGTAAATCCCAAGCTGCTGGGTCAAAACGTGGGCGTGATGATGATGATCCCGATCATGATTGCCACGAGGGGGAGAAAAGACCCCGCGTTTTGACCTTTACCCCTTTGACCGAACGACTTGTAGCTGCAATGGGGATTGAGGCAGAACCTGAACAACAACAATCACAACAGCAACAACAACAACAAAAACAACAACAGTCACAACAACATCAACAACAACAACATCTGTCTGAGCCTGAACCTGTCATCCCAGTATTTGAATTTGAAACAGAAATTGCTAATATTACTGACAGGGATGAGTCAGACGAATTACTGAAACAGATTGAGGGGTTCTCATTTGAAAATCTGCCTGAAAGAACCGAAGAAGTCCAGATCTTGGATAGGTTTGAGGATATGCTCGTGCCAACTATTCAGAAGCCAACTTCTTCAAGGGTTGCAAAGCCTGCGAAGGAGTTGGTCACCAAAAAGCAAATGGAGGAGACCATCAAAAGGCTAGACCTTACAAGGGTTCTCCGGGGCATATCGGAGGAGGTTCATCAACTATTTCCTCCTGAAGCTAATAAGTTCCAGGTGTCTGCTGCCGATATCCTGAGGAAGAATCAAGAAACTGAGCAGGCACTACTACTACAACAAACATCATTTGATTGGCCTATTCCTCCAAATGTCCAACCAGCTCGTCCAATTCCAACAACATCAAACCCAGGCCTTGATAGAAACAATATGTACACCAGGGAAGCTATGAAAAACCCTATATGGGTTCAATATGGTGTGAATGCTGCTTACCTTGAGGATCGGATCCCTACCATCTACACTTCTCAAATTAGAGACAAGATTCCTCTAGAAATGAGAGGTCTTGATGATTCACAAAGGAGACGATATACTCACATTCTCAATGAATACAAAACCCCAAAGGAGCAGATAGTGTCATAGTACCCAATCAGCAAAGTACTTCACGTAAGCATGCAAAAATCACTCAGGTACAGATTTGCTATGTATGATGTCCAGAGAGTAGATGGTCAGAAAATCTCCCTCAATGAAGCAGACTTCAGACATGTAAAGCTGCATGACATTGAGTTCATATACGAGTAGCTCTCTACAAAGATCAACAAGTCCTATGAAGAACAACAAGGACGATCAGCTCTAATGAAATATATGAGGAGATTTATTAAATTTATACAAGAGCATGATCTACAATTAAGCACCGAGAGTAATCAACTCGAGGTGAATCTGCTCAGACCACTGCAGCATCTCATAGATATACAAACCATAGAGGAGCTCGCAATCACTGATGAAAATCATCCTAGCTTCGCGGGTCAAAGAGGTGTCATCTTTGTCAATCAACGACACCGAAAGATCATGGTTCGGATGATAGACTTAATGGCATACTCAGATGGGACTCTTAAACTGTTATTTCATCGTCTTCAAGAAAAGGCCGAAACGATCAATCTAACTTAAGTGAAACTGAGATGGCTGGGCTGATACGAACCATTGAACAGGTCAAAAGGACATTGCCAGCCAGCGGATAATAAGGAGGTATGATATCGGCTAAAATATACGTATTATTTATATCCGATATCTCATTCTTTGATTGCATTATTATAATAAATTATGGTAATTGAGGTTTAATTTGGTGTATTATGCGTTTTAGGGCTCTTAGGAGAAGAAATTGATAATTTGATGGGAAATGATGAAGAAAAGAGAAAGAGAGAAAAACTGACAGCTTTGATACCTCTTCAATGTTTTGGTCGTATCTCATTGAACTCGAAACGAAGTGATTCAAAAAGCTACCGAAACTAGAAAAAAGGGGCTACAATAATAATATGCTTATGCTACTCAATTGGGTCGTGATTCTCCATGTGGGCCGAGAGTTGCAACTAAATAAAGAAACAAGTTAGTGGACTATAATCAATAAGGTTTTATTAATTATTTGTGTATCAAACAAATGGGCCGCTGCCATGTTTCTTTCTAAATTGTGGATGTGAAATTATGGGCTAAAAAGCCCAATACATGAGAAACTTCAATTGAGGGCCAGCGAATGAAGCAAAAAGAGAACAAAAAAAGAAGGGTTTTGGGAATATATATTTTCATACGGCGGCTACACATGGAATGATATATATTTTTCGAGCGGCAGTCGATACAATTTTTCGAGAGGCGGCAGTCCACGGCAGGGATAAAAAAGGCACATCGCAGGATTTGATTTCATCAATTAAGTATTTATTATTTGTAAGCTTTAACAATGTTTATATTTAATTTAATTCTTAATTCATGTTTGATATCTAGTATGATTATGGGCTAAGTTTTATTATATTTACAATGATAAACAACCCCTAGGTTTGATATGTAATCATATGATTTTATATTTTATGATTAGTTTTGTTTATACTTAATCGTGATCCTTGAGTTTTTGATCTTAACCTTTGCTGAGTAATCTGTTACATACAGTTTGTGCATGATCGGAGATAATGACTTGCATGTGTATTTTCTTCTATAATATTGTTTGCTTGATCCGAGACAATGACGTTTGCATACAATAGGATAGATAATTTTTATGAGATAATAGGGGTTAAGATTATTCAGTAATACCTTAGATAAAAGTTTGAGTCTAATTCACCATACAACGAGAGTTAAGTGTGTTTTAGAAATATTAAGTCGATTAGTAGGACTGATGGTTGTTGGTTCGAACGCCCTTAGAAACTATCATATTAACCGTGCTTATAATAAATTGAACCTAGGGGAAGTGATTCATTGGTAAATATATCACTGTCATCTGATTTAAACTACTTGAAAATTGTTTCCTTAGTTTACTGCTTTATATCAATTTGCAATACCTTGGTAGCGGTTAGTTGCTAGTTTCAAAAACCCCATCTTTATTTTTAAAGCATTTCAGTTTAGCAAGTTAGTTTCTTGATAGTACATTCAATTCCTGTTCCTCGAGGATACGATCCTGGTCTTGCCCTGTTTACTGCTATACAATCGGGTGCGCTTGTCCGTTAGTGTCTTAGTCAATTTAGGTTAGATTAGTGTTAAAATTTAAGACTGATATTCGCGTATCAAGGTGGCAGATGATGTTTGGCATAAGAAATCGATCTACTTTGTAATTACTTACTTTCTGCATTTCATTTTAATGTAATAGGTTTTCTCTCCATTTAGGAGGAGATTGTTAATATTAGAAAAATGTAAAAAAGTCCATTAAGCCCATGTGGTTAGCGTAGCCTATAAATAGGCTATTAGTTCCTTGGGCCTGAATGACTTGTACGTTGGAGCAATATATGCAATATCAATATTACGTGAAGTGTGTGCAACCTTTTCTCTCGATATTCATCTCACTATTGATTACTTGAAGGTTCATTGGTCATCGATTGGACCTTTCAATTGCCTAATGGGTCGGATGACTTTATTGTCTATTGTGATGCTTCATATGCAGGTCTAGGTTGCGTTCTGATGCAACAAGACAAGGTGATTGCATACGCTTCACGTCAACTGAAGCCACACGAAAAGAATTACCCAACCCATGATCTGGAGCTTGCAGCCGTGGTATTTTCTTTAAAGCTATCGAGTCATTACTTGTATGGCACCAAATGTGTTGTGTGCACGGATCACAAGAGTCTACAATACGTGTTCAGACACAAAGAGCTTAACATGAGACAACGGCATTGGTTGGAGTTATTTAAAAACTATGATTGTGAGATCTAGTATCATCCTGGAAATGCGAATGTGGTAGCTGATTCATTGAGTCGAAAGAACTATCCTTGAGCAGCTAAATTCATGAGACTCATTGTAGAATCTAATATTATTGCTCAGCTTAAAGTAGCACAACAAGAAGCATTGCTGGAGGTTAACCTGAAAACTGAGACAATGACAAAGTTGTCAAAGAAGTTAGGAGAAGATAGTCGGGGTTTAAAGACATTTCAATCCTGAATCTGGGTACCAAGTCTTGGTGGTAATCGAGAGACAATCCAACAAGAAGCACACAAATCAAGATTGTATGTTCATCCGGAAGCACAAAAATGTACCAAGACTTGAAATCATTATATAGGTGGCCTACACTAAAGTGTGACATAGCTTCATTTGTAGAAAAGTGCCAAGTTTGCGCTCAAGTTAAAACCAAACACTAAAAGCCCTATGGTAATCTGCAACAATTAGAGATCCCGATGTGGAAATAGGATCATATCACCATGGATTTCATTACCAAGTTACCCTGGACTTCGAAGGGGCATGACATGATTTGGGTTGTTGATCGCCTTACCAAAAGTGCTCATTTTCTCATGACTAACAATTCTACACCTATGAATCATCTGACTTAACTTTATATTAATGAGGTTCTATCACGTCATGGTATACCTCTATCTATTGTCTTGGATTCGAGATGCACGGTTCACATCTAATTTCTGGCATAGTCTTCAACGTGAACTTGGTATGCGATTATCCTCAAACTGATGGTCAATCCGAAGGACTATTCAAACTCTTAAAGATATGCTACGAGCTTGTATGCTTGAATTTGGTGGTTCTTGGGATTCTCACCTGTCATTGATTGAATTTGCCTATAACAACTCCTATCATTCGAGTATATGCATGCCACCTTATGAAATGCTATACGGTAGGCGATGCCGTACACCTACATGTTGGTTAGAACCTGGAGAGAAGCAATATGCAGGTCCTAAAATTGTACAGATGACTGCTGATAAAGTGAAGATGGCACGTGAGAAGCTGAAAGCTGCGCGAGATAGGCAAAAGATGTACGCAGATCCTAAAAGGCAACCCATTACTTTTGAAGTGGGTGACTCGGTGTTCTTGAAGGTTTCACCTTGGAATTGGGTGATTCGATTTGGTCGCAAAGGTAAGTTAAACCCGAGATATATTGGTCCATTCATATTTTGCAACGGGTCAATGACCAGACAGTATCACTTGAACTTCCTCCTGAAGTATCTAGTATTCATAACACTTTCAATGTATGCTATATGAGGAAGTGCAAGGTTGATGATGATCAAATCCTACCTCTACAAGAGTTGAAAGTTGATTCAACTAAATGCCTTATAGAGGAACCTGCTAAAATACTGAACACCAAGATCAAGAAGCTGCGTAAAAAGATGATCAAGTTAGTTCTCGTCAAATTGAAGCACAATTTGGGTCCTAACTTGACATGGGAAGCCGAGGATGAAATGAAGACACGTTATCCTCACTTGTTCACTTTATCCTCACTTGTTCACTGCTGAATAGATTCTGAGGACGGAATCCTCTTAAGGAGGATAGATTTGTAACATCCTCAAAAAGGGCCTAGACGCACACGAACATGGTACGTTAGATTTTTAAATAGATTAATATATATATATATATGTTAGTTATTGGCATAAATTATTAAAATAGCTATTAAATGAGGATATAAAAATAATGATAAAAATAGATAAAAATAATTAAATAATAAACGGTTTAAGATAAGGATTCCAAAAATATCCCCATTAGTAAAAACTGCTAAACGGTTGTCATGTTGTAAGTTGAAAAGGGGAACAAAATAGCCATTATGGATAGTATTGACCTTTAGGGTCGGTCCACCCTTTTTTCAAACACAGACACATACATACTCAGGTAACACACACTTACACACACTTGTTCTTGTGATTCTTGAAGCTTGAAGAAGGAGAATCAGAGGGGAATCAATTGAGCTTCCATTCCAGCAACTAATTAAGCTTCCAAATCAGTTCATAACTCCAACTTCATCATCTATTCTCCCTTGTAAGTTCATGCTTCCTCCATGTTCTTCGTTCTTGGGTTTTCTAGGTCAAGATTGAGTCAAATCCGAAATTGACCAACATGAACTGAATTTGATGCTTCTAATTGTTCCTACAACTCATATAGATAGTTAATAACACATTTTATGGATTGGAAGTGATAGATTTGTTCAAATTCAAGAAATGGCCAAATGGGTCAAAATTGCCAAAAATGGGTCAAACCCAATTTGACCATCAAGGATTGATTGTTTGTGTTTTAAAAAGTTCATATACCTCATATGGATTGATTGGAACGTAAATTTCATATTGAAATGGTGGTTTTTATTGAATTGACTAAAATAGTGCTAAAATAGGCAATAAATGGTCAAAAAATGGAAAATGCTATCAAACAATGGTTTTAATTGATTCCATCAATTCCAATGGCTTCTATAAGTCATTTTAAGTAGGATTGGTGTATTGGAAGTGTTGGAATTGATATATTCCAAGAGTTGGTCAAAATGGACACTTCCTTGTTAATTTAAGTTTGATTTTTGTATAAATTAATTGAGTAAGTGTTAGGGATGTTAGAAAGCATCTACAAGTGTTAAATGATGCTAGGAAACACTAAAAATTGGTTAAAGTTGAATTGGTATTGATTTAGGTCAAAATGGCACTGCTGTATAAAACTGCAAAACAACCCCTACTGCACGCGACACAACACGTTAGAGGGTTGGACGCGACGCGTCTAGTCAGTTTGTGCCAAATGTTGTTTTTTGTTGTTCTTTCACGTGTCGATGTATGGGATACCGTTATAAGTTAGTAAATAGATTTAAGGCACCATTAGAACATTTTTTAAGTTTCTTGATTGTTCCTTTGTGTGTTTGAATGTCTAAACGTAACTAACATGTTATAGGTGCGCCTGATGACCAAGAAGAGCCGGAACACTATATTTGCCTATTATAGCTCAACAGGTGAGTACTAGTTAACCTAAGCATGATAATAAGAATGCTATATAGTTGATTGAATGTTAGAAACCAAATATTTGATATTTATGCATGTTGATGGCTTTTAAAGGCCAATTGTGTTGTAATTTGATATGTATGCATGTTAAAGGCTTTTGTAAGCCAATCTTGATATGTTATGGCTTTTTGTAGGCCGACCATGATATGTTATGGATTTTGCAGGCCAATTTGATATGCTATGGCTTGAGTAGGCCAATGTGTGTTAGTACCGGTACTTTGTTGGATGTTTAGGGCCAGTTTGTCTGGATTGTGCCGTCAGCTATGATGTGCGGTGATTCGATGATCACAAATCTTGTTCCTGCAAAACCTCCGTCCCTCAAAACTATGATGGGCTCTCAGTTCCCACTGATCCCAATAGGGGTGAGTTCCCTATTAACGCAATGGTGGACACTTACCCGCTTCTCCCCTAGAGCGGAGGAAGTACGGGTTTCCCCAGTCAGGTTCAATGAGCCGGGTTAGCTACCCTGCAAGACATGGTTCCTGCTGACTAATCGATGCTTCGCAATGTGCTAGGATAGACTTGCTTGTTGATATGATATATATGATATTGTTGTTGTGATGCTTCCGCTTAACCGTTATTCACTGGCTATTTATAGCTAACCCTCTCATGTACATTCCTATGCGCAGGTAAATAGTTTGGCTGGTGAGGATAGATACCTGCTATGGATTACATGTTGGTTTTAGGAACACGTTTGTTTGTTTAGTTTATGTTTTATTTTAGTTGTGTAATGGTCAAACGATATTTGGCAACGCCTTTGTTTATCTTTTGTTACAACTTATGATATGAGTTGTAAATATTAAATTAGTTATTAAATACTTTCGCTGTGTCGGCTGTAAATATCTTGTAAAAAGCAGGTTTTGAAAATATTGTATTTAGAGTTGTTGTAACACCGCCTTTGAAACCTTAATTAAATTTGAGTTTTCAAACTGTATGGGTCCGTTTGTAAATTGAATGTTTACCTGTTTGTTAACTTAACCGAATTTCTAAACTATGCAGCGGAATTTAAAACAATAAACAAACCCAAGCTATTTACTATTACAGTTTAAAACACAAGTTTGGCATATATACAAATATACAATACAAAAATAGCCAAACATGTCAACCGGTGTTACTTTAAACTAAACCGACCATTCTATATTATATACCAAAAGCAGTGTTCCAACCAAAGCCTGTACAACAGCTACAAGTGTTCCCCACTCACCAGGTCTGCCTATTCTTTGTCTAAAAAAGGGAAATAACAACAATATTAGCTATTTAAAATAGCTAGTGAATACAGACAGATATGAGTACAATAATAGCAAGTCATGATTGAAGAATGAGCATACAATGCTACCCTAACACATAGCGGTAATGCTGACATTTCCAGCAGTGCTATATCTTGCTAGATAGCTAGTCTGGCTCAATAACAACCACCGGAGGAATCAAACACTGCCAACCGTGCTGGTTTCATCACCTAAGTGACTCTACCTGCTCGTTACGGAGCCAAAGGCTCATTAGGCTCAGCCAGTTAAGGCAATCACCCCAAGATTTTAAATGAATGGCACTCGAGTACCATTAGTCCCGAACAATTGCCTGAAGGCCCCTGAGACCCAACCGAAGCTGACCTTCCATACATATATGTCCGGACATTCACATAGCTTATCATTAACCCATAATAGGGATCATAGCATGCATGCATTCACATATGAATTCATATTCATCAAAATATCACAATAAATATACATGTACTTAGATACATGTCAAATATATCATTCATCGTGTCATTACTTGTTTTCTAAGCATATATACACAAATATAGAAGTCTATGTGCAATAAATAGTATACCATGTTCGTTTAAACCAATTAGCATTCAAACACTTCCTTTATTGGATTCATAAGAGTCGGTACTCACCATGGTGCTCAAAAAAACTCAAATATGTATTTGGCCTTGCTTGATTGCTTAATTACCTATTGTATACATATAAATCCATTTAGGTTACCACATATATACACATACACTAATACTAGTGTTATTATTCCTACTTATGTGTTTAATTGAGTAAAATGCTTAAACCATCCTAAATACCTCTAAAATGGTCAAAAATGATACAAGAACATTACATATACTTAGACCATTGAAAAACAACTAACTGTTTGCTGCACACTAGGTCGCGCCGCGACACAAATTCAGGGCCACGAACATCATGCTTAATCTGTTGTGTTTTCCATCCAAACCCAATTTCAACATGTTCTCAATTATTTCCAACATATGTACTAGTTTTGGGACATCAAAAGGAGTGCATAAACATCTAAATAACCAACTCTAACATCATATTTAAGATTAATTCATCAAATCTCCATTGAAGACCCATTTGGTCAATTTCAAGAAATACAATCAAGATTGCAACCTTAATATACAAGATCAGTTCCAAACTACTTGTAAGTGACTTTAGAACATATTACAATAAAAAATTCTAGACTTTATTGGCTAAATTTTTTTTGACCAAATTTGACCTAAACCCCAAAATGAAGAACAAGAGTGGTAGAACCTTACCAAGAGCAAGATGATGATGAAGAGTAGGATTAGAAGCAGATTTGGAACTTGATTTCTTGTTTAATTCCATCCTTGATTGATCCTTGGTAGTGTTTCTCCTTCAAGAGCAAGAGAAGAACAAAAATGTGAGGTGTGTGTTTTTCGTGGTGTGAGTGTGTGTGTGTGTTGTGTCTGATGTGGAGACTCAAGGACCGCCTTATGGTTTTTGAGTTATCCACAAGGCGTATTTTGTTCCCCTTTTCAACATACAACACGACACCCGAATAACCGTTTCAACTAACGAGGATATTTTTGGAAACCTCATTTGAAACCAGTTAATATTTTAACACATTTACCTATTTTTATTTCTATTTTTAATTTCATATTTAACTGGCCAATAGCTAATTTCCTATTAATACTTACAAATATATATTCATATTTAATTCATTCAAATAAATTCACATACCAAATGGAGCGCACAAATAGCCACGATTTGAGGATGTTACAACTCTACCCCCTTAAGAAAATTCCATCCTCAGAATCTGTTCATCTAGGAATAAGTGAGGGTATCGTGCCCTTATGTCATCCTCTGTTTCCCATGTCAAGTTGGGACCTAGGCTGTGCTTCCACTTGACAAGAACCAGTCTGATCATCTTCTTACGCAGCTTCTTTGTCTTTGCGTTAAGAATTTCAACCGGCTCCTCTACAAGGTGTTTAGCTGAATCAACCTTTAACTCTTGCAGAGGTAGAACTTGGTTTTCCTCAACTTTACACTTTCTCAAATAGCATACATTGAAAGTGTTGTGAATACCAGATAACTCAGGAGGTAATTCAAGAGATATAGTCTGCTCGTTGACTTTTCGGGTAATTCTGAATGGACCAATATAACGTGGACTCAGCTTACCTTTGCGTCTAAACCGAAGTACACCCTTCCAAGGGGATACCTTCAAGAAAACCCGATCACCCACACTGAATTCAACTGGTCGGCGCTTTGGGTCTGCATATATCTTTTGACGATCACGAGCTGCTTTTAGTTTCTCCAGAGCTATCTTGACTTTATCAGAAGTGAGCTGCACAATTTCGGGTCCGGCATACTGCTTCTCACCTGGTTCAAGCTAACAAGTGGGAGTGCGACAATGCCTCCCATATAACATTTCATATGGTGGCATCCCGATGCTAGAATGATAAGAGTTATTATAAGCAAACTCTATCAAAGGGAGATGAGAATCCCAAGAACCACCATATTCAAGTACACATGTCCTCAGCATGTCTTCAAGAGTCTGAATTGTTCTTTCAGACTGACCATCCGTTTGTGGATGATAAGCAGTACTCAAATGAACCCGTGTGCCAAGCTCACGCTGCAAGCTTTGCCAGAAGTTAGACACGAAATGAGGGTCATGGTCAGAAACAATAGAACAAGGTAAGCCGTGACGTGTGACAATCTCGTTGATATAGAGTTGAGCTAGGCGTGTCAATGATGCAAATTCGTTTGAAGCAAGAAAATGGGTGCTTTTGGTCAATCGGTCAACAATGACCCAAATCATATTATGCCCCTTCAGTGTCTTGGGTAGCTTGGTGACAAAATCCATTGTAATATGATCCCACTTCCATTCTGGAATGTCAAGCTGTTGCAGATTGCCATAAGGCCTTTGATGCTCGGTTTTGACTTGTACACATATTTGACATTTCTCCACGAAGGAAGCAATGTCTCTTTTAAGAGTAGGCCACCAATACAGCTTTTTGAGATCATAATACATCTTTGTAATACCTGGATGAATAAACAACCTGGAATTATGAGCTTCCACTAGTATCAACACACGGTTGCCTCCAATCAATGGTACCCAGATTCGGGATTGAAAAGTCTTCAAATCCCGACTATCTTCAGCTAGCTGATCCTTTATCTTTCTCATAGTCTCAGCTTTCAGATTCTCCTCCTGTAGAGCCAATTGTTGTGCTCCCCTCAATTTTGAAATAATATCAGGAACCACAGTAAGCTTCATGAATTTGGCTTCAGTTGAAACCCCTTTTCTGCTCAAGGCATCAGCTACAACATTAGCTTTGCCTGGATGATAATGGATCTCACAATCATAGTCTTTGATTAACTCAATCCAGCGTCGTTGCCTCATATTGAGTTCTTTTTGAGAAAAGACATATTGTAAGCTTTTGTGATCCGTGCATACAACACATTTTGTGCCATATAAGTAATGTCTCCACAGCTTCAATGCAAATACAACTACTACGAGTTCAAAATCGTGTGTTGGGTAGTTCTTTTCATGCGGTTTTAATTTCCTTGAAGCATAGGCAATCACATTATCGCGTTTCATTAAAACACAACCCAATCCAGAATAAGATGCATCACAATAGACGATAAAATCCTCCGACCCGTTAGGCAATGTAAGAATCAGAGCTTCACATAATAGCCGCTTCAAAGATTGAAAGGATTGCTCCTGTGCATCAGACCATACATAAGCAACATCCTTCCATGTCAATTTTGTAAGAGGACCAGCGAGTCTAGAAAAATCGCGGATAAACCGCCGATAATAGCCAGCTAGACCAAGAAAACTCTTGATCTCTGTAGGAGTTTTGGGAACCTCCCAATTCATCACTGCCTCTACTTTAGCAGGGTCTACTATAACACCATCCCTGTAGATAACATGGCCAAGAAAGTGCACCTCTCGAAGCCAAACTCACATTTAGAAAGTTTGGCATAAAGTTGTTCTCGTCTGAGAGTATCAAGAACTTGACGAAGGTGTGATTCATGTTCAACTTTTGTTTTTGAAAAGATTAGAATGTCATCGATAAAGACTATCATGAACCTGTCTAGAAATAGACGACAAACTCGGTTCATGAGATCCATGAAGATAGCTGGTGCATTGGTTAAGCCGAATGGCATAACCAAAAATTCATAATGGCCGTAGCGTGTACGAAAGGCAGTCTTCGGTATGTCTTCAGTATGAACCCGTACCTGATGATACCCTGATTACAAGTCAATCTTAGAAAAGCACGTTGCTCCCTGCAATTGATCAAACAAGTCATCTATGCGCGGGAGTGGGTATTTGTTCTTTATAGTTCGCTTATTAAGCTCCCTGTAATCTATGCACATTCGCATAGTGCCATCTTTCTTCTTGACGAATAGAACTGGAGCTCCCCAAGGAGAAGAGCTCGGGCGAATGAAGCCCTTGTCAAGTAGTTCTTGTATTTGATTCATCATCTCGCGGATCTCTGAAGGAGCGAGACGATATGGAGCTTTAGCCACTGGAGTAGCTCCTTGAATAAGATCGATCTTGTACTCAACATCCCTGACTGGAGGCAGCCCGGGTAATTCATCTTGAAACACCTCAGGATATTATGACACTACCCTGATGTCTTCAACTGGTTGCTTCTTCATCTTGGCATCAATAACATATGCTAAGTAGAATGTACAACCTTTCGCCAATGACTTAGAAGCTTTGATAACTGAGATGATAGGAATGTCAGATTCCCGTCCTTCCCCCCTTGCTATTGCATAAGACCCATCGGATAAAGGAAACTTGATAATCTTCTTGGAACACAGAATCTCAGCATTGTGAGTGCTGAGCCAATCCATTCGAATCACAATATCAAACCTAGCAATAGGCATGATAAGGAATGAAATAGGGAAACTAATGCCATCAATATAGATAACTGCGATAGGAACTTTATCAACAACAGAAAGTATTCTACCATTAGCGGTCTCTACTGTAATCGGATCAATTAATGCAGATATAGGCAATTGCAGCTTATGACAAAAAGATACCCAGACAAAAGAATAAGTAGCCCCGGAATCAAACAATACACATGCTGGGGTATAATTAACAAAGAAAGTACCCGAAATCACATCCCCCGCAGTCTTGGCCTCCTTGGCCGTCATCTGGAACGCACACCCTTTAGCACGAGGGGCACCGTCTTTCTTCTGCTCAGACGATGATCCACCAGCTCGTGTGTTAGAACTCTGTGGGCATTTGGCTATTTTGTGCCCTGGCTGGCGACATCTGAAGTAGACGTCCTCCTTAAACTTGCATTCCTCCAGTGGGTGGCCTTTGATAGCACATCTAACACACCTTCTGGTAGCTCTAGAACACTCACCAGAATGAGAGGAACGGCATTGGTTGCACCACAAGCCTTCAGATCTAGGCTTCTTGTAATCTCTAGATTTTGTACCTGCAGAAGATTGTCCTTTTAAAGGACTTGGGTTAGAAGAAGATTAAAACTTCCTCTTGTTGCTTCCTCCTGCAGATTCACCCCTGCATTGGATGCGATCGCCCTCCATTTGTCGAGCTGTCTCAAAGGCTCGATCCAGATCACTAGCTGCTCTGACATGAGCTCTAAACTCCAAAGTTAATGTTTTGACAAACCTCCGGATCTTTGTATTTTCATCAGTCATCAAATGAGGAACAAACCTCATTTTATCAGTAAAAGCACCGATGTGATCTTCCATAGATTTATCCCCTTTTCGGAGATTGTTGAATTCGTGCTCCAATTTATCCAGATCATACTAAGTGCAATACTTCCTCTAGACTTTGTCACTGAATTGCTCCCAAGTCAGAGCATTAAGTACCTCCTTTTTGAAAGAGGCTTTGACCGTGTCCCACCAGAAGATGGCACGGCCCTTTAACATCCTTACTGCATATTTCACGCAATATTCAGGTTCGCATTCGCAGGACTCGAATGCTTGCTCCATCTCTCTAATCCACCTCATAGTAACCGTGGGGTCATCACTCCCCTCGAAGGTAGGTGGGTGGCATGATAAGAATTTCTTATAAAAATAGGGCTTACGGGTTAGTTTACCCAAAGCAGAGTTGAGTATAAGCTCCTTTGCAGTACGTAGCTCCTCCTCAAGGCGTCTGATGTACGCCTGTTGCATGTTATCAGCTGGAGCACCCTCAGAATGGTGCTGAGACTGCTCATCTGCAGCCTGCTGAGGTACATGGGAGGCCTCATCCTCCATTTCCTTGAGTGCTTGTTCAGTAGCACCCGGCTGGGCAGACATATTCAACTTTTTCTATATGAAACAAGGATCATTCATTATAGCAATTATACTTACACATATACATATAGACTAACTATTAAAAATTACTTATCATATAACTCTCATACTCAAACCCCTTTACCCAATTAGGAACACTTCAAAATGGTCGGCCCAAGTTTGAGATTGAATACTCCTTCAAGTACCCAATTCCCTCAAACTTAGGCTCTGATACTTAACTTGTAACACCGCCTATGAAACCTTAAAATCAGATTAAATTTGAGTTTTCAAACTGCATGGGTCCGATTGTAAATTGAATGTTTACCTGTTTGTTAACTTAACCGAATTTCAAAACTATGCAGAGGAATTTAAAACAATAAACAAACCCAAACTATTTACTATTACAGTTTAAAAACACATGTTTGGCATATATACAAATCTACAATACAAACATAGCCAAACATGCCAACCGGTGTTACTTTAAACTAAACCGACCATTGTATATTATATACCAAAAGCAGTGTTCCAACCAAAGCATGTATAACAGCTACAAGTGTTCCCCACTCACCAGGCCTGCCTATTCTTTGACTGAAAAAGGGAAACAAGAACAATATTAGCTATTTAAAATAGCTAGTGAATACAGACAGGTATGAGTACAATAATAGCAAGTCATGATTCAAGAATGAGCATACAATGCTACCCTAACACATAGCGGTAATGCTGACATGTCCAGCAGCGCTATATCTTTCCAGATAGCTAGTCCGGCTCATAACAACCACCGGAGGAATCAAACACTGCCAACGGTGCTGGTTTCATCACCTAAGTGACTCTACCTGCTCGTTACGGAGCCAAAGGCTCATTAGGCTCACCCAGTTAAGGCAATTACCCCAAGATTTTAAAGGAATGGCACTCGAGTACCATTAGTCCTGAACAATTGCCCGAAGGCCCCTAAGACCCAGCCGAAGCTGACCTTCCATACATATATGTCCGGACATTCACATAGCTCATCATTAACCCATAATAGGGATCATAGCATGCATGCATTCACATATGAATTCATACTCATCAAAATATCACAATAAATATACATGTACTTAGATACATGTCAAATATATCATTCATCATGTCATTACTTGTTTTCTAAGCATACATACACAAATATACAAGTCTATGTGCAATAAATAGTATACCATGTTCGTTTAAACCAATTAGCATCCAAACACTTCCTTTATTGGAATCATAAGAGTCGGTACTCACCTTGATTCTAAAAACAACTCAAATATGTATTTGGCCATGCTTGATTTCTTAATTACCTATTTTATACATATAAATCCATTTAGGTTACCACATATATACACATATACTAATACTAGTGTTATTATTCCTACTTATGTGTTTAATTGAGTAAAATGCTTAAACCATCCTAAATACCTCTAAAATGGTCAAAAATGATACAAGAACATTACATATACTTAGACCATTGAAAAACAACTAACTGTTTGCTGCACATTAGGTCGCGCCGCAACACCCTTAAGGGTCGCGCCGCGACACAGATTCAGGGCCACGAACAGCAAGCTTAATCTGCTGTGTTTTCCATCCAAACCCAATTTCAACATGTTCTCAGTTATTTCCAACATATGTACTAGTTTTTGGACATCAAAAGGAGTTCATAAATAACTAAATAACCACCTCTAACATCATATTTAAGATTAATTCATCAAATCTCCATTTAAGACCCATTTGGTCAATTTCAAGAAATATAATCAAGATTGCAACCTTAATATACAAGATCAGTTCCAAACTACTTATAAGTGACTTTAGAACAGATTACAATAAAAAATTCTAGACTTTATTGCCTAAATTCGTTTTGACCAAATTTGACCTAAACCCCAAAATGAAGAACAAGAGTGGTAGAACCTTACCAAGAGCAAGATGATGATGAAGAGAAGGATTAGAAGCAAATTTGGAACTTGATTTCTTGTTTAATTCCAGCCTTGATTGATCCTTGGTAGTGTTTCTCATTCAAGAACAAGAGAAGAACAAAAACGTGAGGTGTGTGTGTTTTTCGTGGTGTGAGTGTGTGTGTTGTGTCTGATGTGGAGACTCAAGGACCGCCTTATGGTTTTTGAGTTATCCACAAGGGGTATTTTGTTCCCCTTTTCAACATAAAACACGACACCCGAATAACCGTTTCAACTAACGAGGATATTTTTGAAAACCTCGTTTGAAACCAGTTAATATTTTAACACGTTTATCTATTTTTATTTCTATATTTAATTTCACATTTAACTGGCCAATAGCTAATTTTCTATTAATACTTACAAATATATTCATATTTAATTAATTTAAATAAATTCACATACCAAATGGAGCGCACAAATAGGCCCGATTTGAGGATGTTACAGTTGTATCCATGCTGTTTCAAAACTCGAAATGGAGTTTATATTTTTTTTAAAAAATAAGCTCCTTTATTTTGGGAAGCGTTACATGTATGTATGTGTGTATATATATATATATATGAGTGTTCATGCAAAAAGCTTTAACTTTACAAAAAAGTGCGAGAATCATTCTAATACATAGATTAGCTTTTGATCTAGTCGTTAATAATAATCGTAATTATTATTACTTTTTTATTCAAAAGGGTAAGATAGTAAAGGAATTTTTTTATCTCTCCTCTCTCTTCTCTTCTCTTCTCTTCTCTCTCTCTCTCACCTTCCAAATTTCTTGTATATTATTGTTCACTAATGACCTTTAATAAAAACTTTAATTTGTATTAACCAAGTATTAATGAGTAGTCCAATATTTTTCTAAACAGTTGTATTGATGTGCGTATATCGTACCAGTTTTAAATTTATAATATCCGAATTATTTAGCATGACTATAACACAAATAGGCAAGAGAATCTAATCGTATGGTAGTATAGTAAATAAGTACGGGTGTCGAACACAAGGGGAACGAGTATGATTTTAATATAACTCTACTAATTAAATATTAAACTAATATAAACAACTAAAGGGGGAATTTAGAATCTTATCAATAAAGATTCAAACTTTATTATTCAACCCAAGAAATAATAATAATAAGAACCAAGAACAAACCAAAGAAAGTAGAAAGCAACAAACTTTATTGGATTAAGCTTATAAAATAAAGATTCCCTCCCTAGATTTGATGAAATTCTCCTCAAGTCAATCAATTAAGTGCAAGAGACAACTAAATACCATATACCGATTTCTATATTAGTTAGACTCTTGGTCAGAATATCTAACCCTATAATCATGCAATTAACTAACCCTATGGTCAAGGAGTCAAGCAAGATTAGTCCTTTAGTTCATATCAATCTAGATTCTACCTTTAATGATTGTTAAATCAACAAACAATTCAATTAACATATAAAAGTCATTATATGAAATTGCACACACATTAAAGTTCCCATCTTTTCATGTTTAAGCCTAGGATTTGGTCAATCACTAGTCAAAACTACTTATTGGTCCTAAATAGTCATGATAAAAATCACACAAGCAGATTGGTCCTCCTACTCATGCAAAATCAGAATATAAACATGCCAAAACAAGATTTAAAATACATGTGGATCTTTGATAGAACTCAAATTGATAAATATATGAAATTAAGCATCATAAACACAAAAAGCAATTAACTTTAAAAGAATCCATCTCCTCTAGGGAGGAATACATGAAATACTAGCCTAGGACCATTATAATATACTTCTGGAAATTAATAAACATTAAAAACACAGACGATAAATAAATAAGAATGATAGAACCAGGATGATCCAAAGCCGAAATCTTCAATAAACAAGCTTCAATCCTCTAAGGTTAAACTCCACAGCCCCTAAAATATTTTTGAACTTGTTTTCTCTTCTCCTTTTTCTCAAACTGTCGTCGAACTATGTATATATGTTGCATCGTATGTTTATATATATATATATATATATATATATATATATATATATATATATATATATATATATTGCTAGCCTCCATTTTCGGCGCTTCTTTTTCTTTTAATATATATCCATGTTCCTCAAATATATATACATATCATATATGTTGTACGTAACTTTATATATATATATATATATATATATATATATATACTAGTAAACTCTTTAGGTTGTGCTACGCACAGCACATGACGTTTTTTGATTATTTTTAAAGCACAAATACGTAGGGAAATTTTCATTTAAAAATTATTATTATTTTGAGTACCATGAGAATCAATCTTGACCTTTAATTAAACTAAACATATGGCTATAATGTTAATGGCTCATTAATTGGGGCATTATAGGAAAATCAAGCCTCATTAAATAACGACTCATCCAACTGGACACAATTCACAGTTGGATAAATATATAAATGACCAAATTACTTTTATTAACGAGTCATTGATGAATATTAACGGTGGTTACAAATAGTACTCGCATTAAGGGTAGTTCTCAAATGAACTTCTCCTCAAATACGTAATTATGTAAACAAAATATCAAATGTGTCACGCATGTAAATTCAAGAATAAGAGTTCACACTAAAGAGATAATAGTTCATATATCGAATTTTCAAATAGACAAAGAGGATCGTTAAAAGAATAATAGAAATTCAAAACGGATGTTTCATGTTTTGAGAACAAGAATATGTATACAACAACAAGAATTTGGTACAAAATAACATTTATTTAGGTAGAAATAGCGTCACAAATACAATGTTAATATTATATCAATTATTGTATTTAAGAATTATATATTTAGCATATGATATGAAGGGTAACCATAATAAAATTGAAAAGCTTCATATTAGTATCAACAATATTAATATTAATTTATAAATCAACATGAAATAAAAAATTAATAGTATATATATAATAAATATTAATATTATATATATCAAAGAAAGTTTGCTTGAAAATAAAAAATTAATAATATATATATAATAGATACAAATTTAAAAAAATATAATAGTATCTTACTATTAGGATACACTTGTCACTAAAAGAAGAAGTAAGTTGTTTTTATATATAAGGTAGATATAAATTGCTAATTCTTATCTCATTCTTTTAAAATCAATTGATTTAGTTATATAATATATATAATATATAATATCTATTAATTAAGATATATATACTATATAAATATATAAAATATATCCCATCTTATTTATTTCTTTAATCTTTAATATCTTCGAATAATTTCTTTTTTCGCCTTTTTAGCCTGCAAAATAACAAATAAACCATAAATGTAATTTTTTTACAATTAAATGCACGATTTCCGACTAAAATTAACCTGGTATCGCCCAAAATATATATATCTAATAAACGCGATATCAAAATACCTCACACTTGAACTTTGCTTGTCCCCAAGCAAACTACAACTCTATCCGGGCTATAAATTTAAATAACTAACACCATTCTTTGAAAAATCAAATATTACTTACAAATGTCAAAAAGGTTGATTAAAAACAAAACATAAATTATACTTAGAATTATACACATACCCATGATTTGATCCTTAATAACTTTTCAACCCTCCCAAATAATCTCTCCGTTTATAAATACCCAAACCTTAACTTATGAATTGCATTTATATTTAAATTGGTTAATTTACCCTTTAGGAATCCTCAACCTCAAGACTTATTGCAGATTTTCAACTTTATTTTCACACATGTTTTTTATCTTTTCAGCTCGTTTTTATAAGTCTATAACTTTCTATGGAACCCATGTAGCGAATCCTCAACTCAACCGATCCCAAACCAGTTGGCTTTAGGTGGCTAGGTGTCGAACACCCCTCAGAGTTTACTAATTCGAGTTCCAGAGGCCATTTATTTGACTTATATATTTTTTTAGCTCTTTTGCATATATTTTTCATTTTTGCACATTGGCTTTTTTCATTGTTTTTTCTTTCTTAGCATATGTTTATAAAAATTGAAATTTTAACTCAGTCTATTTTTGTCAAGCTTAGACTCAAAAAGGACATAACCTTATAATATATTGATGCAATTCAAAAATTAAGATTTGGATACTATAAACACAAATTTCTAAAGAATTGACGAAAAGCCACAAATACTATGCATAAAAGCTTGATATAACTATAAATTGTTTACAAGTCAACAAACTTGACATTCTTAAATAATATCTAACTTTTAACTCAAATGATATTAAAAATTTTAAATTTAACGCCCAAATAAAATAATAATTTAACACGAGGACAAATAAATTTTAAGCGAGGAAATATTTTCTAACCCCCTACCCCACACTTAAGTTGTACAATGTCCCCATTGTACACAAAATAAAGATATAAGAAGGTTGACAAAGATTAGAAAAACTCCCCGGGAATTATTAGGTGAACGGAGCAGATGGATGTCAGCATATACGCGCGTATTCCATAAATTAAAAGCCCTCACTGAAATATAAATCACTCAAAACATAACGTCAGACATACAAATAAATATAAACATCAAATGATAGTAATGTCTGAATGTGATTTTATATGAAGAATTCCAGAAGCATATATGAAGAATTATCTAGGCTAAGACTCCCTAAAAAAAACCTAACTCACTTTCGTAGGAATCACGGTTGCATTTAGCGTATGCAACAAGCCTTTAAACCCCTCGGTAGCCCGAGTGGACGAGTTTAGTCTCGTGAAGGTTTC
This sequence comes from Dittrichia graveolens, assembly GCA_038502395.1. Classification (NCBI taxonomy): domain Eukaryota; kingdom Viridiplantae; phylum Streptophyta; class Magnoliopsida; order Asterales; family Asteraceae; genus Dittrichia; species Dittrichia graveolens. The sequence goes on from JARJIL010000009.1 coordinate 33,225,348, forward strand.
TAGGCAACACACCCACAAAGTTGAACAAAATGGAAATGAAATACAAAAATAAAGAAGAAAGAAGAAAGAAAAACCTAAACTAACCACGGGTTGCCACCCGAGAAGCGCTTGTTTTTGTCTGAGTCTCTAGCTTGACTCCGAATTTATTTATTGTGACTTTGAACGAATGACACCACACTCGCCATCAAGTGTGGGTGGTAATACTTATACATCTCACGTAATGCATATTTGTTACCAATTTGGAATGCTGAAGCTAGTGTTGCGTCCCACCACGCTGTCTCGATTTCCACACACAACTCTCTCGTGTTCAGAATTTTTGATCCTCCTAGTGATTGTGAACTTGATTGTGACTCAAGCAAAGACTCCAACCGGCTCCCGATGATGTCTAAGATAACCACCTAATCCTTCTCCGCACACGAAGTGTTGGAATATGCTCGCTGACACGAACGAGTTAATGGCACTACTGATGAGGTATAGGCCTATTGGGTCACACACCAAGTATTGGTTCTGGCAACACGATCAAGCAAAAGAGAGGAAAAGGCCAAAATGGGTTTTGGCAGGATGGTACACGGGCCGTGTTCCTAAACACGGGCCGTGTCCAGTCCAACATACACGAGGCGTATTAGCCCAATTCAAGGTCGTGTAGTTTGGGCCTACACGGGCCATGTAGATGAACATGGGCCGTGTAGTGCTTGTTAGACACGGGCCTTCTTAGCCCAATTAGGGCCGTGGACTTTGGGCCTACACGGCCGTGTAGAGCTACACGGGCCGTGTAAGTTCGCTGTAATAGCAGAATTAACAGCCTTAAACACTTGGTTTAATGGGGTTAACTTCTCATAATTGTGGTAGACAAAGAGACCACGAGTTATCTGCTCTAAGTGACGCTTTTTGCATGGGTATTGTCTCTTGGTGGATACTATAACTCTCTCTCTCTCTCTCTCTTGTTCATATTGTTCTTGGTGTTCTTGAGCACAAGAAGCAAGAAACTCTTGCACTTGATTGTTGTTTTGGTGATTACACATCAACTTGCTAGCACTTGGGAATCAAACAATCTTGGGGTGGACTTCATTGGAGGAGTTCTATATTATATTCTAAGCTACTTGGCAAGAAAGGTTTTCTTTGAGACTTGCATTGAGCTATAAACCTTTCTACTTATCTTGTTTATATTTAGTTGCAATTCCATTGTTAGATTTTGGTCCATGGGAAGTATTCGTTGTTTGGCGTCAATTTTTGTTACATGCTTTGCTTCCGTTGCTACTTGTTTTTGCCAAACGAATACCTTCAGTGGTATCAGAGTCATATCTAACATGGCTTTGCACTATTGAGTCTAGAAAAACCATAAAAGTGTTTTTGGATAAGAAAAGTGTTTTCTCGAAATTGGTTTTTCTATTGAGACTCTTGTTGTGCTAGAATAGATTTATTCGTAGTCGTGTTAATATATTTTAGTTTTTATATTTATATATTTGTTGTAACTTGGCATGAAGTGTACACAAATATATACTTATAAATGTACATATGAATATGTGTCTCAAAAATGGTTTGGTACACTAATGCATATGTACAAGGATTGTCCTTTTGGTGCCTTTGATGTTTTGACAATCTTAACTAAAATTTAGATATATATATATATATTTATATTTATATATCATGGTTATGTGTGGCACACCATGTTTCTATTTGATATGTTTGGTTTGATTCGGTAACAAAATATGCCCTTAGACCTATGTGTTGTGGTGGTTGATTGTTTTTGGTTTTTAGCGGTCTGCGTGCTGTATTGTTGTAATAATATTTGTTTATTTATTTTTGGTGCGGCTTGCACGCCGTTTCTTTTATTCTATGTATTTGTATAAATAGTATAGAATTGCGACCTGCGTGTCGTTTATATATATTCTATGTATTTGTATATAGTATAGAGTAGAAACCGGAATAGTCAACGAGAGTCATGGTGATGACGTCTTGGCGAGAAGGAATTAACATGCTATTGGAGGTGTTGGATTCAGTGGGAGCTCACCCAACGAGAGCGTATCTTATCCTTAGATTTTTGGGCCTCGTTTTCCCCGTTGTGGCTCACGGGGAAAACGCATAGGAATTTTGGGCATGTTACCGAATCATATAGTTATATATATATATATATATTTGCGTGGTTGTATTTTATTTTCTATGCATGGATTAGGATTCGCATGCTAGATAATTTTTCTTTAAAATTAAATAAAATACAATGTTTGTTAAATTGGTTAAAAATTGCACGCGAATAGAATTGACAAAGAAAATATAAAAGTGGTATTATATTAAAAGTGCTTAAAATTGTTTTGACACTTACTTTGTTAGTTCACAAAAAGGGTTTTTATAAACCGGAAACAAAATCCCGTTTTTCAAAATGTAAATCACGCACCATCCGTAAGATGACACCACCCGAATCTAAGGAAACAAGGATGATTGTCGAGCTAAGCACGAGTCATTCCTTGTGTAGTTGTGTGGAAGGTGAGTGGGGTAACTCGCATGATTAGTTGTCGAGCTAAGCACGAGCCGATTAATGGTCGAGAGTGCCACCCGTGTGTCTTGTCGGACGATTTACAATTTTAGTATATAATTCTTGGTTAGTTTTCGAGCTAAGCACGAGCTAAACAAAAATTATATATTAAGATTGGTGTAAGATAGGGATCAAACATGCCAACCGACATAATGGATGTCAACGGATCCCGCAAGTGTCTAAGAGTTGTAATAGAGATTACAATTGGTAAAATGGTTGCCGGCCTAAATAGCTTCGCCACATGATCCGCGGTAAACCCGTCACGATGCGAGGTGAAATAAGGTTCTTAGCCCTTGTTACAAATAAAATTGTTTTGTTTAAAACTATGGTACTTATTTTAACAAGGTTTTCCAAACTAACTAAAGCTACTTTACTATTTTAGATGGCGTCTTCTAGCAACACCAACACCACCAACCATTTTTCGCTTAGAGTTTTCCTTGAAAAGGAGAAACTCAATGGTAACAACTTCTTGGATTGGTTTAGGCAACTTAAACTTGTCTTACGCCAAGAAGAGAAGATGGTTACCATAGAGGAGGCCCTACCCGAGGCTCCTGCTACCAATGCCACTCGGGCTATCCGAGACGCTTATGAGAAGCGTGTCAAGGATACCGAGGACATTACTTGCCTTATCCTAAGTACTATGATCCCCGAGCTCCAAAAGCAAATGGATCATTTGAGTGCTTTTGACTTGATCGCTCAGCTTAAGGAAATGGTCCAGCAGCAAGCGAGACAAGAGAGGTTTGAGTGTCTTAAGACGGTACTTGGTAGTAAGATGGCCGATGGCGGGAATGTGAGTGCTCACGTGTTGCGCATGAAAGCAAACGTGGAGCGCATGGAACGGCTCGGATTTACTATAGGGAGGGAGCTAGCCGTAGATTTGATCCTATGGTCCCTGCCCACCGCGTATGATCAATTTGTTATGAGTTATCATATGCATAGTATGGATAAGTCCATTATGGAGCTTCACGGTATGCTTAAGACAACCGAGTCTAGCATGACCAAAAATGTAACACCCAGAATTTTATTATTAAGTTTATGCAAGAAAAGTACAAGGTGTTACCCGAGTTATAAACGGATATACGTGATAAGATGGGGTTTTAAACTAGAGGGGCTAAAACTGCCAGATTTCAAGTTGATTAAGTCCAGGGGGTCGTTTTGTCAATTGATGAAACTATGTATATATATGGTGTACCAACTTTGACTTAATAGTCAAAGTTTCACATTTTGCTTCCTGCAATTCACGAGCACATAAACATCAGTCCATAATCTTTCCATTTTAGTAAGCCAAAACAGAATTTCAAGTGCCTATAGCCAAGATCTAGCAAGTATACAACTTGAGGTAAGCTTTCAAGCTTTGTTTTTGATGTTTTGTAAGATTAAACACATGGTTTCAATGGTGGAATCATGTTGTAGTTGTTTTGTATAGTTTAGATCATATATATCAGTTGTAGGAGGTGTAGGAAAACACCTCTAGTCAGTTTATGTCGAAGTTATGGGATTTCTTGGTGAAATCCGACTGTTCTTGGCAAGAACAGTCTGCTGAACTGATATGTACACGGCCCGTGTAGCGGTACACGGCCGTGTAGTAGTTATGACGGTCACAGGGCCATGTAAGGATACATGGTCGTGTAGCATAAGTGGTACACGGCCCGTATAGTGGTACACGGCCGTGTAGTAGTTAAGGTGGTCATAGGGCCATGTAAGGTTACATGGTCGTGCAGTGTAAAAGGTACACGGCCCGTGTAGAGTGACTAGACCACACCGGCCATGTTGCCAGCTTATGTCGTGTAGTATTGATGGGACACGGCCCGTGTAGGCCCTATTTCATATCAGAATGCCTTATGTGATTTTATGAATTGTTTTTATAGGAGGTGATTGGCATATTACCTGTATCATTGACATTTGTGGATCAATTCATGATCGTATGATCAGAAGGTGAGTCTTCTAGACTTCACTTCGTATATGCAGCATGTATGCTATTATATCAGATTACCGACCTGTCATGTTATTCATATGTGTGTATAAGCTTGCTGCTTTGTGTAGTAAGTCTCAGAGGTGGGGTGCTTACTTCTATGTCCAGTAAGGCTCAATTATGGTACAGTACTGTGACCTACGATGCTGCCCTGGGTCTAGAACCAGAGGCTAGCTTTGATTGCCAGACATACGTGTATTATCTTCATATGATTTTATACGTGGGTTTATATGATGTTTAGTCTGGTTTACTCACTAAGCTCTCGTAGCTTATCAGATACTATTTTAAAATGTTTTGCAGGTTTTATCAAAGGCAAGGGCAAAGCTCCGGTTTGACTTTCAACTGATAAACTCTTTGAAATTAACGCCTGGTTTGTAAATATCAAGTTTTTGGTACCAAACTTATGACAGTATTTATGTGAGTATCTATTGATACGTCGGGTTTTCAAACAAATTGCTTCCGCTTTTATGATAAACTTTGAGATGCGAACACTTATAGGTGTTTGATCTCAATATTTTAAATTTGGTTTTTGGGGCGTTACAACTTGGTATCAGAGCCACGGTTTGAGGGATCTGGATGTGTACAAGACACATTCTGGACTTAAACCATGGTTCTGCGGATTTTAAAAATTGTCAAACTGGAGGCTTGCAGCTTGGTGAGTATACTAACAGTTATATTGATTATGTATTATGTGAGCATTGCATGCGAGTACAGGATATGCTTAAGACAGATATGTTATATATATATATATATATATATTTACAACTGTTAAGAGTTGGTTTTATGTGAGCATGTATTATAAATTAAAATTGTTATATGAATATATGAGAGCATGATATATAAAATTTGGCCTAAGCCTGTGAATCAGGATTTTTTATGATAAAGTTAAGATCAAACGTGTGTAATGTGTTTAGAGTAGAGTTTATGCCAGATATTATCGTATGAGTTGCAGCACAGTTAAAAGGACAAGGAAGTGATCAGATAAGAGTCAGTATCAAGATTAGCTATACAAAGTGAAAGGGTTCATTATTAACCCTAAGTTATTATTCGTGAAGTATCAAAAGGTTGTACGTTCAAGGATTTTCCGCGTGTCAACCAACGATGTATTAAAAGTTAGCAAATTGACTGTTAATCATAAGTAATTTTAGAGATCGAGGGTGCATTTCATATATGTATGTATGCACCTGGAGATGAAGTGAAATATGTAATAGATTAAATAAGGAGTGCAGACGAATTGAGAGCATGACGTGAAAAGAGTTTAAAGACATTATAATTGGGCGGTTGGTGCCACAGTCAGAGATAAACAGAGTTATGGATGAATTCCACAAGTAGAACAGACATGACAGACAATTACAGAAATCGACACGAGGTTTCAAAAAAATGCATATTTTATTCAGGTTATCTTAGTAATGAAACGATAAAAATATATAGGTATATGGTAGCATTTCAGTCCAGCATATGAGAATTTATAGACGTTTGTAAACACCAGATGTGAAATCCCTGATGGAGGCAGCCGGCATTAGAGAGACAGAAAAGAAAGGAAACCGATAGAGAAAGTTGTATTGATGTTTAGGAAAACAAGAATGGAGGTTCGAAAGAAGAAAATGATGCAAAAGGTCTACCTATCTACTCAACATACAAGAAACGTCGACTGGGGGAAAGCAGGTTTGATTCACTAATATGTTTTAAATATGGAAACCGGGTCATATGAGTAAGAATTGTGGGAACCCAAGAAAGTGAAAGAGAAGATTATGTCAAGAGTCAGAAGTAAGAGTTTTCTAGATACCAACCGAAGACGCTAGAACAGAATCAAGTATGGTTACAGGAAGATCGGATATGTATAAGTATAATATGACATAAATGAGTATTATCAAATTCATTAGTGAATTTGTATCTATGAATTTGAGTGAGTTCCAAATAGAAATTGGAACGGACTGGTTACACTGTAACCAAGTTATGATATTATGTGAGTAGAAGTGATACGAGTTCATATCCCAAGTGGGGAAGAACTAATTATATGTGTTAAAAATCAAAACAGGTAGGTTATATAGGTGTTCAGTTCCAAAAGCTGGAGAGTGTCTTCAGTATGGATACATTATTTTCTCAACTTATGTATAGGTATTAAAATAAAGAAGAGCAGATGAGTTTAGAAGATGTGAAAGTGATATGTGAGTATCTTGATATGTAATTCAAGAAGTTGTCAAGGTTACTGCCAGACAAACAGAGTATGTTTAAAATTTGTGTGGTATTGAAAGCTTCATTGATTACGAGAACTATGTACAGACTTGCTTCTTCAGAGATACAAGAATTATTGAAATGATTTCAAGAATTATTACATGTGGGGGTTTATAAGACCCAGTAGCTTTTCATGATGTGTACTTATGTTATGTGTATTAATTAGTATGAGTTCAATAAAGTGATCATAAATATATGTCCAGTGTTCAGAATATGAGAATTACTTGATCAGTTATAACGGGGTAAAGTGGTTGTCAAAGCTGACTCCAGGTCGGATTTTCTTCAGCCTAAGATCAGAAGGGAGGGTATTCCTTAAATTCTGTTAAGAAAAGTATAGATATTTTGAAGTAGTTATGATACCTGTTAGCCTTGCTAACGCACCAGCAATGATTATGTATTAAATGAATAGGGTGTATAACTCAATGTCAAGTAAGTCAGTAATTGTGTTCTTCAACAATATATGTATTTATTTCAGAAGTTTATCAGATCATGAGAATCATGTTTGAAAAGTTTTAGTGACACAGAGCAGAAAATAGTTATATGTTAAGTTTTCAATATGAATTTAAGATATAAGGAATGAAATTCTTTAGATAATTTATTAGTAGGAATGGGATCGAGATGAATTCTGAGAAGTAGAGAAGGTGATCAATTGGGAGCCTCCAAAGAACCCGACAGTAATCCACATATCCACCCACTATTGAGGTAATATCCTTACGTATCATATAACTAACATACCACATATACTACTATCAGGTGTGAGTCTGTATATTCATTCTCATACGATTGAACTGTCTAGAAATGTAAATAAAAGTTAGATATGATGAGATTAGGTATTTCTTTATATGTACAGTTGTTTACACGAAATTATAAAAGTTAGAAATAATTGTTGAATGAGAAAGACCTTTAAAGGCGACAAAAACAATGGTCAGAATCAATGAAGGATTGTGAGTAGCATATTATATTATTCAGGGTAAGGCTAATGATATAGCCGACAGTTTGAACAGGAAATCAGAAATAATGCTTGTATGAATTAATTATCTAGATGATAGTTACAACGCTTATGTTCAGATGAAATGGGAACAGGTCAGTCAGAAGAGATCAAAGTGAAAATTATATTAAAGAATGGATGAGAATGATAGGAAATAAATCCGATTATAGACAGTCGTGATATACTGATTAGATATAACCGTATGTGAGTATCAGGTTATGGAGATGCAAGTCAGACGCAGTTAAATGAAGCTTACAAGTTTAGATTTTCCATTCAGTCAGAAGTTACCAACTTTATAAAGACCTGAGGGTGGATTATTGGTGACCGGATATGAAACAAGATATAGTCAGATAAGTGGAGAAATACTTATAAAGGTGTACGAAAGAAAGCCAAACTTCAGAAATTATATCTGGAAATATTAGTATGAACCTGAATGCCAAATTATCCGAAAAATCTACGAAGTTATAATGTGTTATGAGTGATTGTAGGCAGGTTAAATAAAAGGTATATGTAGTTTCCTTTAGAGAAACTCATTCATCAGAACAGTTAACAAATGTGTATGTGAAGCAGATTGTGTTATGTCATAGTATGTCAGTGTTTATTGACTCAGACAATAATATCAGATCCACTTCTAGAATTCGGAACAAATTTCATATAAAGTTAAGGATTAAGCTTCATCTCAGTACAGTCAGAATGAAAGAAATATCCAGAAGATGGAAAGCATGTTTTATGATTATGTTATTAAGTCAGAAGAAAACTGGGGTGCATATTTGCTTGACAGAATTTCGTATTACAACAGATACAGGTTTAGTACCGGGATGCCAATGTATGAAATTGTATGATATTACTGCCAAACTTCAGTGTATTGGGTGACGTGGGTCTGAAAGTGTGGGGTAGCACAGAAATGATACAGCGAAAGACAGAACAGATTCAGAAGGTATGTAGTAGATTGTTTGACGCCCAGAATAAACAGAAGGGTTTTACAGATAAACAGAGATCATCACATTAGTTTCAGTGGGGAAGTATGTATTATTGAAAGTATCACTATGGAAAGACGTGATCAGATTCAGAAAGGAGGAAAAATTAAGTTTGAAATTCGAATGGTTGTACAGAATTACTATATATGAGGGGAAAGGGCCGTTTATAGATCAGAGTTATCAGAAGAGTTGTTATAAATTCAGAACACCTTTCGTATATTATATCTCAGAAGATGTTTAGCAGTTAAATCTATGATAAACAGAGTAGATGGGTCAAGGACCGGTAAAAGCTTAGAAAGAGGTCAGAGTATGTATGAGGGCTTGAACAGAAAAGGATGATATTTATTCAAAACTCATCGGCAGTTGATTTCGGAGACAAAATCATTTCAAGTGGGGAAGAGTTGTAACACCCTGAATTTTATTATTAAGTTTATGCAAGAAAAGTACAAGGTGTTACCCGAGTTATAAACGGATATACGTGATAAGATGTGGTTTTAAACTAGAGGGGCTAAAACTGCCAGATTTCAAGTTGATTAAGTCCAGGGGGCTGTTTTGTCAATTGATGAAACTATGTATATATATGGTGCACCAACTTTGACTTAATAGTCAAAATTTCACATTTTGCTTCCTGCAATTCACGAGCACATAAACATCAGTCCATAATCTTTCCATTTTAGTAAGCCAAAACAGAATTTCAAGTGCCTATAGCCAAAATCTAGCAAGTATACAACTTGAGGTAAGATTTCAAGCTTTGTTTTTGATGTTTTGTAAGATTAAACACATGGTTTCAATGGTGGAATGATGTTGTAGCTGTTTTGTATAGTTTAGATCATATATATCAGTTGTAGGAGGTGTAGAAAAACACCTCTAGTCAGTTTATGTCGAAGTTATGGGATTTCTTGGTGAAATCCGACTGTTCTTGGCAAGAACAGTCTGCTGAACTGATATGTACACGGCCCGTGTAGCGGTACACGGCTGTGTAGTAGTTATGACGGTCACAGGGCCATGTAAGGATACATGGTCGTGAAGCATAAGTGGTACACGACCCGTGTAGCGGTACACGGCCGTGTAGTAGTTAAGGCAGTCATAGGGCCATGTAAGGTTACATGGTCGTGTAGTGTAAAAGGTACACGGCCTGTGTAGAGGTACACGGCCCGTGTAGATTGACTTGACCACACTAGACATGTTGCCAGCTTAGGTCGTGTAGTATTGATGGGACACGGCCCGTGTAGGCCCTATTTCAGATCAGAATGCCTTATGTGATTTTATGAATTGTTTTTATAGGAGGTGATTGGCATATTACCTGTATCATTGACATCTGTGGATCAATTCATGATAGTATGAAGAAGGTGAGTCTTCTAGACTTCACTTCATATATGCAGCATGTATGCTATTATATCAGATTACTGACATGTCATGTTATTCATATGTGTGTATAAGCTTGCTGCTTTGTGCAGTAAGTCTCAGAGGTGGGGTGCTTACTGCTAAGTCCAGTAAGGCTCAATTATGGTACAGTACTATGACCTACGATGCTGCCCTGGGTCTAGAACCAGAGGCTAGCTTTGATTGCCAGACATACGTGTATTATCTTCATATGATTTTATACGTGGGTTTATATGATGTTTTGTCTGTTTTACTCACTAAGCTCTTGTAGCTTATCACATACTATTTTTAAAATGTTTTGCAGGTTTTATCAAAGGCAAGGGCAAAGCTCCGGTTTGACTTCCAACTGATAAACTCTTTGAAATTAACGCCTGGTTTGTAAATATCAAGTTTTTGGTACCAAACTTATGACAGTATTTATGTGAGTATCTATTGATACGTCAGGTTTTCAAACAAAGTGCTTCCGCTTTTATGATAAACTTTGAGATGCGAACACTTATAGGTGTTTGATCTTAATATTTTAAATTTGGTTTTTGGGGCGTTACAAAAAATAAGCTCGCCGTTCCAAATCCCGTTCTTGCTATAAGGGAGGGGCGAATCCAGAAGTAGAAGAGATCCGCTTATACCCCTAAGGGTAAGGGGAAGGGGAAGATTGGCGCTGCCAAGTCTAGCCCCGCTTCGGAGGGTAAAGGCAAGGGGAAGATGGTTCCCCAAGCTAAAACTCCAAATGAAGCGGAATGCTTCTTCTACGTGAAATAGGGTCGTTGGCGCCGTAATTGCCCGGGGTACCTAGAAGGTCTTAAGAAGCTTAAGGGGTTGAGCATCGGAGGAACTTCCGATTCTGGTACGTACATGATTGAACTCCATCATACTTCTACATCTGGTAGTTGGGTATTAGATACCGGTTGTGGCACTCACGTTTGTAATATTGTGCAAGTGCTAAGGACAAGTAGAAGGATGGAAAGTGGCGAGCTTGACTTGATTATGGGAAACAAGGAGATTGTCCCGGTCAAGGCTCGAGGAGATGTTGAATTATCTTTTAATTCTGGTTTTTCCATATTATTATTGAACGTATGCTATTTGCCGCTTGTGGCGCGAAACATTGTCTCTTTTCATGCACTACACGACAATGGTTTTGGTTTTTATTTTGATAATGGAGTTATTGTTTGTTCTAAAAATAATATTTGTTATTTTAAAGCTTATCCTTGTCGTGGTATTTATGAAGTAGATGCGTACGTTAGTGATAATCGTTCAATCATGAATATTGATTTCACGTCTAAAAATGGTTTAGACAAATTGTCTTTGTGGCATGGTCGACTTGGCCATATAAACAAGACTCGTATCGCCAAGCTCCAAGCGGATGGGATCTTGGAATCATTTGACCACGAGTTAAATGAAGTATGCGAATCTTGTTTATTAGGCAGGATGACTAAAGCACCCTTTTCCGGCGTGAATGAGAGGGGTAAAGACTTATTGGACATTATACATTCCGATGTGTGTGGTCCATTTAAGCACATCACAAGAGACAATTTTAGATACTTCGTTACCTTTATAGATGATTATAGTAGGTATGGGTATGTCTACTTGGTTAGACAAAAGTCCGAGACCTTTGAGGTCTTTAAGACTTTCCAAAACGAAGTAGAGAATCATTGGGAAAAAAGATTAAGATACTTAGATCCGATAGGGGTGGTGAGTATCTTAGTCAAGAGTTTCGTGATCATTCTAAGGGTTGTGGAATTATCTCACAACTTACACCTCCTAGGACGCCGCAATTAAATGGTGTCGCCGAGAGGAAGAACCGAACGTTGTTAGATATGGTTCGGTCTATGATGAGTCACACCCAAGTGCCTATAAGCCTTTGGGTTTATGCTTTTGAAACGGCAACAAGAGTCCTAAATCTCGTACCAACGAAGAAGGTCGAGAAAACACCTTTCGAGATGTGGCATGGGAAACCTCCCGTTCTTGCCTATCTAAAGGTTTGGGGTTGTCAGCGTGAGGTAGATGACAAGTTGGAGCTCCGATCCGAAAAGTGTTATTTCATCGGATATACAGCTGCGGGTATTGGATATATATTCTATAAACCTTCCGAGAACAAAGTATTTGTCGCTCGGAGGGCGGTCTTTTTAGAAAGAGAATTAGTATCCAATCAGCAAGGCGGGACTAAGATTGATCTTGATGAAGTTCAAGAGTCAACGGATGAAAGACCTGACGTTGGCACTAGTTAACAACCTAGTGAGGTTGAGTCTGAGCATGACAATGCGGAGACTAACGTACATCCGTTACCTCCCCGTAGATCCGGTAGAACTCGCCATGAGCCAGAGAGATATGGGTTTCTCATATCTGAGGGCGACGAGTTATTGGTGGATCTTAATGAGCCCACCAACTATCGGGAAGCGGGAGCAGGCCACGAGTCTGCTAAATGGAAGGAGGCAATGGATAACGAGATGAAATCCATGCAGGATAACCAGGTTTGGGAACTGGTTGATCCCACACCCGGTTGTAAACCAATAGGGTGTAAGTGGGTCTTCAAGAAGAAGACCGACATGGATGGAAAGGTAAACACTTTCAAAGCCCGACTGGTGGCTAAAGGTTTCACCCAGACACATGGTGTCGACTATGATGAAACTTTCTCCCCAGTGGCCATGTTGAAATCTATTAGGATACTCTTGGCGATCGCCACATTTCATGATTACGAAATATGGAAAATGGATGTCAAAACCGCCTTCCTTAATGGGAAGCTCTCCAAAGAGGTGTATATGACGCAGCCTGAGGGTTTTGTACATCCGAAGCATCCTAATAGAGTGTGTAGGATAAAGAAGTCCATTTATGAACTTAAACAAGCATCTCGTAGTTGGAATCTATGCTTTGATGAGAAAATCAAAGAGTTTGGATTTTCAAAGAGTGTAGACGAGCCATGTGTATACGTTAGGGCTAGTAGGAGCGCCGTTGTTTTCTTAGTCTTGTATGTGGATGATATCCTACTCATTGGTAAAGATATTCCAACCTTGCAGTGTCAAAACTTGGCTTGGAAAATGCTTTTCAATGAAAGACTTAGGAGAAGCGGCATATATTCTGGGTATCAAGATCTATAGAGATAGATCTAGAAAACTTCTCGGGTTGAGTCAAAGTACATACATTGACAAAGTCTTGAAGCGGTTCAAGATGGAGGACTCCAAGAAAGGAAATCTTCCTATGTCACATGGAGTGATATTGAGTAAGACTCAATGGCCTAGTTCTCAAGAGGAACTAGAAGTAATGAAGCGAGTACCATATGCTTCGGTCGTGGGCTCGATCATGTACACCATGTTATGTACTCGACCTGATGTGTCATGCGCTTTGAGCTTGACTAGTAGATATCAGGGAAACCCGAGGCAAGCCCATTGGGTTGCGGTAAAGAACATTCTTAAGTATCTTAGGAGGACTAAAGAAATGTTCTTGATCTTTGGTGGTGAGGAAGAGCTCAAAGTAAAGGGTTACTCTGATGCTAGCTTCCAAACTGATAGGGATGACTGCCAATCACAATCGGGGTTTGTGTTCATATTGAATGGTGGGGCTATTACTTGGAGAAGTTCAAAGCAAGACACAGTAGCTGATTCTACTATAGAGTCAGAATATATTGCAGCAAGTGAAGCTGCTAAAGAAGCTGTGTGGATAAGGAAGTTCATCCGAGACCTTGGAGTGGTTCCTAGCATATCCGACCCTATTGAGATCTTTTGTGACAATGAGGGTGCGATAGCCTTAGCGAAGGAACCGAGAGATCACAAGAGAACGAGGCATATACCTCGTAAGTACCACTTGATTAGAGAGATGATTGAAAGTGGTGAAGTCGCTATTAGTAGAGTAACCTCGGAAGGCAATTTGGCCGATCCGTTTACTAAACCATTGTCACAAGCTTCTCATGATTCTCACACTACGGCGATAGGTGTTAGATTTGCTCATGACTTGGTTTAGGTTTAGTTTTAATTTATGTTTTGATCATTATGTATTTGGTAACATTAAGCAATAATGTTACTAATGTTTGTTTCGATTTATATAGTAGAGATCTATATATACGCATGTTGCGGTTACTCACATTTAGTCTTTATTGTGTTCTATCTTTGCATGTTTAATTTCTTCCCTAGATTGTTTTACAATCTTTAAGTCTCCACAATCGGTCATACTTTGTGGGAAGGAAGTATGAACTAAGATTGAGGCAAATAATTGGTTTTGATAAAACGTGATTCTTGCCTATACTTGAAAGGGGTTTCAAGTGATTGGAGGACCCGCACCCGAGATTACTTCATGGTTTTAGTCACAAGTAACTCGGGATGGTAATGACATTTCATCCTTAAACTAGAGATACATGTGATCTCAAAGCATAGGTCTACTTTGCTTTGATCGTTTTCTAACGTGGTCCGTAAATGGTCGTTATAAGGGAGATGATTGGGTAGAGTATTATCTATGTGGCGGGACTATGTAGTCGAAAGGTATTTGTTCCTCTATGTATAGAGAGAATATCCATGGGCCCCTCGATGATTGAGTGTTGACGTTCATATGCATGGCCGTGCTCAAGTTCTATTGATGATGGATCAATGTTGACTTGATTTCTTGGTCACCACTAATCTAGAATCGAGAAACATAATCGTGAATGATCTGAAGGTTGACTATATTCCATGCCTTGTGTTCACATTGGATATCGCGAACAAAGGGATGTACATGTTCATTTATCTTTAGGACAATCATTTCATGATTGGGGATCTTGTCAAGAGTGGCATACCCTATACTAACTTGGTAGCATAGATGTCTTGCTAGAGGCCGCTCTATGTTTGTGTTATTTTTCGTAGTCGTGTCACGTGCAAGTGGGAGTCTGTTGGAATATGCCCGCTGACACGAACGAGTTAATAGCACTAACGATGAGGTATAGGCCTATTGGGTCACACACCAAGTATTGGTTCTGGCAACACGATCAAGCAAAAGAGAGGAAAAGGCCAAAATGGGTTTTGGCAGGATGGTACACGGGCCGTGTTCCTAAACACGGGCCGTGTCCAGTCCAACATACACGAGGCGTATTAGCCCAATTCAAGGTCGTGTAGTTTGGGCCTACTGTAACACCGTGATTTTGAGAACCAAATTTTTTTTAAATACAATTTAAGATTTCAAACTACGTAGGTTTGACTGTAAATAGAACAATCAAACCTGTCTTATAATTTAAAAATGCAGCGGAAGTAAAAACACGTGGCAAACTATATAAACATTCAAAATGATGCCACAAACGACAGTTGGTGTTACGGAATACATAACCGGCTGACCATTATCTCAAACAGACATAAACATAGTTCAACAGAGTTTAAACATAAAAGCAGTGTTCCTCCCAAAGCAATTTACTACCCGCAGGCTCCCGAGCTCACTGAGGATTACCTGCACATGTGGAGTGTAGCATCTGTTAGCTATAATAGCTAGTGAGTACCAAATAGCATGCAATCAATATAAGTACATCACATATCATCAATCATGCTCAGATAGTTCTATCCTAGCATCTCGCGATGAGCTGGCGTAGTTAGGAGGTAGCATATCTTGCAGGGGAGCTAACTCGGCTCAATGCACTAAACTGGGGTACGAGACACATCAACCGCGCCGGTGGGGGAGCTGTTAAGCGTCCATCGTTGCGTTTTGGAATCAACAGATTCCTCTGTTGTACAGCCGCAGCTATACCCGAAGAGGACAAACCTTGTCCGGGGCAAACCTTGCCCAATAAGTAGGACAACTTGGTCCGGGGCAAACCTTGCCCAATATATCCGTACCGATCACAAACAGATAGTATCATTCAACCGAATCATCAATCAATCAATCATCAATGCGCGCATATACTCATTTATCATCATAGCATACACCTAAACAAGTGCATACTACATTGTGTCAACATGGTAAGTTCTAGCATTATCATGCAATCCTAAACTTAAACAAGTGCGTGTACAAATCATGGTATACAATTCCGTGATCATTGTTAATATATGTTATAGGTATATTAATTGTTATGTCATTCGTCACTCACCTGATAGGCTAGAATAAGCAAAGACCTTGCTTTGGCACACACGGATTGTCAATTCAACCTATAATACCAAGACTTACGCATCAATCATTTGAACACGCGAGGAACGTCTAGGATACTTGAAACAATACCCTAATGGTGTTTTTAAACCATTTATTAACTAACTATAGCAGTCCAAGCAACAACACGCGAACACGTAGCACAAAACAGCAAAGAAAGTTGTGTGCAGGGGTGTCGCGCCGCGACAAAGCCTTGTCGCGCCGCGACCAGTGTGCAGCAGCTGCAACTAGTGTTGTTTTGTGCACAACAAGCCCATTTTAGCTCATTTCAATTCCAAATCAATTTTGGTAAAAATCTAGTGTTTCATAGGACCATTTGACACTTGTGGAAGCATTCTAACATCAAAAACTCCTATCCAATTAATTCATACGAAAATCACAATTAAATGGACAAAGACGTGCGCATAATGGCCAAAACTTGGTGTAGACCAATTCCAAGACTTGCAACACACCATATACACCTAATATGATGTATTGAAGGTGTTGCAACTGACCAAAACCTTTAAACTCTTTGTTTGGTATCATTTTCTGATTTCTTGCCTATTTATGGCCTATTTTTCACTATTTTAGCCAATTCAAGCAAAACAACCATTCCAATTCAAAACCAATGTTTTAATCAATTTATACAAGTCATATGAACCTATTAGAACCTTAAAAATCAGTTCTTGATGTGTAAAAACAGATTTAGGCCATCCCATTTAGGCTAAATGTTGGATTTGTGTATAAACACCACTTCTAATGCACCAATTGAGTTCTAATCAATCCTAACAAGTTATAAGATCAATTAGAACACTAATTTTCAGTTCTTGAAGGTCAAAATCAGTTTGACCCGTATTTGACCAATTTTGACCCATTTGAGCCAAAATTCAAAACTCATCAAGAACACTACTTTAATTCATGGAATTGGTTCCTATACACTTATAAATGATATTTGAACCTATTTCAATCATAAATTTCAGTTCTTGATTGCTAAATCAAAGAACCCACTTGTAAACCTAGAATTTCAAGTCTTGAAATGCATAATCAAGAACAAGGATTAATTGGCACTTACAATGATCAAAGGATGATTAGAAACAACTTGTGGGACTATTTTGATCCTTCCTTAGCTGCTGGAACAAGAGTTTATGAGTTTTCTTCAAAAACCCAAAAATTCAAGAATGAAGAACAAGAGTTGAATTTGGAGCTTACTAGGTTAAAGATGAAGAAGATGATGTTCTAGGATGGATTTGACCTTCTATTTGCTGCTGGAAATTGTTATTTTCTAAGCTCTCTTTGATCTTCTTCTTCAATTTTTTGCAAAAACAGGAAGTAAGTTTGAGTGTGTGTGTGTGTGATACGTGTGTGTAGAGAAGTCTGTGTATTCAAAAAGGGTTGGACCGACTTGTGGGTATTATTATTTACAAGTGGGTATTTTGTTCCCCTTTTCAACTTATGACTCATCTCTCGTTTACCCGTTTCAACTAACGAGGATATTTTTGGAATCCTCGTTTGAAACCGTTCGATATTTTATAATCTTTATCTATATTTATTAATATTTTTAATAACCCTTTTATTGATTATTTTTCATATTTCAAATCATTTCCTAGAATATATATTTATATTATTTAATTAAATTAAATAATTGACGTACCATATTCGGACACGTCTAGGCCCGTTTTGAGGATGTTACACCTACACGGGCCGTGTAGTGCTTGTTATACACGGGCCGTCTTAGCCCAATTGGGGCCGTGGAATTTGGTCCTGCACGGCCGTGTAGAGCTACACGGGCCGTGTACGTTCGCTGTAACAGTAAAATTAACAGCCTTAAACACTTGGTTTAATGGGGGTTAACTTCTCATAATTGTGGTAGACAAAGAGACCACGAGTTATCTGCTCTAAGTGAGGCTTTTTGCATGGGTATTGTCTCTTCGTGGATACTAGAACTCTCTCTCTTGTTCATCTTGTTCTTGGTGTTCTTGAGCACAAGAAGCAAGAAACTCTTGCACTTGATTGTTGTTTTGGTGATTGCACATCAACTTGCTAGCACTTAGGAATCAAACAATCTTGGGGTGGACTTCATTGGAGGAGTTCTATACTGGATTCTAAGCTACTTGGCATGAAAGGTTTTCTTTGAGACTTGCATTGAGGTATAAACCTTCAAGAGAAACCTTCAAGAATACCCGATCACCTATTTCAAAGGTAACCGGCCTGCGTTTCGGATCTGCATACATCTTTTGCCTGTCTCTGGCTGCTTTAAGTTTCTCCCGTGCAAACTTGACTTTATCGGCAGTAATCTGGACCAGATCAGGTCCAGCATACTGTTTCTCCCCTGGTTCAAGCCAACAGGTAGGTGTGCGACAACGCCTACCACAAAGCATCTCATACGGTGGCATACCAATACTAGAATGATATGAGTTGTTATAAGCAAACTCAATCAAAGGTAAATGAGAATCCCACGAGCCACCGTATTCAAGTACACATGCGCGTAGCATATCTTCAAGAGTTTGGATGGTCCTTTCGGACTGTCCATCTGTCTGTGGATGATATGTTGTACTCAATGAACACGAGTACCGAGCTCCCTTTGAAGACTGCTCCAGAAGTGTGAAACAAACCGTGTATCCCTATCAGAGACAATAGATAGAGGAACACCATGTCGAGCGACAATTTCATTGATATATAACTGAGCAAGACGAGGCATAGAAGAAGATTCATTAACTGCTAGGAAGTGTGCACTCTTGGTGAGTCTGTCAACAATCACCCAGATCATGTCATGCCCTTTTGAAGTCCTGGGCAATTTAGTAACAAAATCCATAGTGATGTTGTCCCATTTCCATTCTGGAATTGGTAATTGTTGCAAGTTACCATAGGGTCTTTGGTGCTCGGTCTTCACCTGTGCACAGATCTGACATTTCTCCACATAGGAGGCAATGTCACGTTTCAATGTAGGCCACCTAGTAAAGTGCCTTAAGATCATGGTACATTTTAGTGCACCCAGGATGAACAGATAAACGAGAACTGTGCGCCTCCTTCAAGATTAGATCCCGGTTCCCTCCGATGCTAGGTACCCAGATTCGGGACCTGTATGTCTTCAATCCCCTGCTGTCATCTTGTAGCTGCTCCTTCAATTTAGTCATAACTTCTGCCTTTAGATTAGCTTCTAATAAGGCTTCTTGCTGAGCCTCCTTCAGTCGAGTGATAAGATCAGAAACAATAGTAATTTTCATGAATTTAACGGTTTCTGTGGAGCCCTTTCGGCTTAATGCATCAGCCACCACATTAGCCTTGCCCGGGTGGTATTTGATTTCACAATCATAGTCCTTAATCAATTCCATCCACCTGCGTTGCCTCATATTGATCTCCTTCTGTGTAGAAACATACTAGAGGCTCTTATGATCAGTGAATACCACACATTTGGTGCCATACAAGTAGTGGCGCCATAGTTTCAGAGCAAAGACAACAGCTGCCAACTCCAGATCATGAGTCGGATAGCTTTTCTCATGTGGCTTCAGTTGGCGGGAAGCATAAGATATAACCTTGTCCTTCTGGATAAGGACACTTCCCAAACCTGCGTAAGAAACATCACAGTAAACAATAAAATCTTCTGACCCATCTGGTAGAGTCAGAATTGGAGCTTGACATAAGAGTTGTTTCAATGTTTGGAATGCTTTATCTTGTTCATCAGACCACGAATAGGGAACATCCTTTCGTGTAAGCTTCGTCAAAGGACCTGCAATCTTAGAGAAATTTTGGATGAACCGCCGATAGTACCCGGCAAGTCCTAAGAAACTACGAATCTCAGATGGGGTTTTGGGAATTCCCCAATTCATCACCGCCTCAACTTTGGTTGGATCAACCATTACACCATCCTTGCTTATCACATGCCCAAGGAAGTGTATCTTTTTGAGCCAGAACTCGCATTTAGAGAATTTAGCATATAATTGTTTTCGCATCAGAGTGTCAAGAACTATGTGAAGATGTGTTTTGTGTTCTGCTTCAGATCTAGAATAAATAAGAATGTCATCGATGAATACAATGACAAATTTGTCAAGAAAGGCACGACAGACACGGTTCATAAGATCCATAAATATTGCTAGAGCATTCGTCAATCCGAAAGGCATCACAAGAAACTCATAATGCCCATATCTCGTTCTGAAAGCCGTCTTTGGAATATCTTCATTGCGTACACGGACTTGATGATAACCAGAACGAAGATCTATCTTTGAAAAGCAAGTAGCACCCTGAAGTTGATCAAACAGATCATCAATATGAGGAAGAGGGTACTTGTTCTTTACAGTTCGCTTATTCAGCTCCCTGTAGTCAATGCACATCCGCATCGTCCCGTCTTTCTTTTTAACAAACAAGAATGGAGCTCCCCAAGGCGAAGAGCTGGGACGAATAAAACCTCTATCAAGAAGTTCCTGTATCTGAGTCATCATCTCGCGGACCTCGGATGGTGCAAGACGATAAAGAGATCTTGCTACAGTCGTAGCACCTGGTACAAGATCTATCTGATATTCTACATCTCTCACCGGTGGCAAACCCGGTAATTCATCAGGGGAAACACCCGGTAATTCATCAGAGAAAACACCCGGGTATTCAGAAACTACCCGAATGTCATTTACAGCTTTCTTCTCCATATGTGTATCAATAACATAAGCCAAATAGGATTCACATCCCTTGGCTACAAACTTGCGAGCTTTCATCATAGAAATCAATGGAGTTTCAGAAGTTCTTCCTTCACCTCGAGCCACAACATATGACCCGTCAGAGAAAGGAATTTTAATAATCTTTTTAGAGAAAATAATCTCAGCATTTTGATTGCTGAGCCAATCCATCCCGATTACTACATCAAACCCAGCAATTGGCATAACCAGAAAAGAAACAAGGAAACTAGTCCCGTCAATATCAATCAGTGCAATAGGAACTCTATGAACAACAGAGACTATCCTACCACTAGCAACTTCAACGCTTAACGGATCAGTCAGTGTGCAGATAGGCAATTGCAGTTTAATACATAAGAATGCAGAGATGAAAGAATATGTTGCTCCTGAATCAAATAAAACACGGGAAGGAGAATTATTAATAAGAAAGGTGCCAGTGATAACATCACCAACAGCCTTAGCCTCATCGGTTGACATTTGAAAAGCCCTGCCTGGTGCACAAGGTGCAACATTCTTCCCCCGACCCGAGGAAGATCCACCAGCTCCTCCTGATCCGGTGTTGGAACCCGACCTACAGTCAACCGATCGGTGTCCCGGCTTGAAACATTTGTAGCACACATTATCTTTATATTTACAGCTTTCAGCTGTATGCCCCTTTTGCCCACATTTAGGACACCTTAAAGTATCCTTGGTGCAATGCCCAGTATGCCTAGATCGACACGCAGCACACCATAGATCATCTGAAGGACTATACCTCGAACCCCCTTGTTGATGTTGGTGTTGCTGTGGTTGCCTCTGCCACGATCCTCCACCTGGAGCCTTCGACCCAGAAGACTGTTCAAACTTCCTTTTGGAAGTTCCCCCAGCTTGTGAAGCATGATCAGTCTCATATCGGCGTGCAATATCAAATGCCCTATCCAGAGTAGTGGCAAAACGGACGGATGATCGATACTCCGGTGGCAGAGCAAGTGCAAAGCGGTTAATCTTTGCTTCTTCGTCAGGTAAAGAACCCTGCACGAAACGGACCAATTCGGTATACCTGGTGATGAGTTCCTCAACAGATCGATTGCCTTTAGACAAGGCTCGGAACTCATTATCCACAGCTTCTACCGCCTGGGCTGAACAGTATTTAGCCCTCATAATCCTCAGAAAATCAGACCATGTCATAGAGTTGAGGACAGCAGCCGGTGTAGAAGCTATCACCGTATCATACCAGGATACCGCTCTAACTCACAGCATCTTTCTAGCATATGCCACCATCTTGGATTCATCAGCCTCACATGTCTCGAAGGCCAATTCAGTATCGCGGATCCACCGCTCTGCGATCACCATGTCCATATTACCTTCAAAGGTCGGTGGTGAACACATCATGAAAGCCTTTAATCCCAAGGCCATCTTCTTCTCGGGAACACGCTCCTTAGAGGCTTTAAGATGAGCCTCCAAGTCGCGAATATACGCCTCCCGATCATCACTTCCAAACATAGTCAATCTCTAAGTTCTGTTAGATCATTAATGTCAAACATACTTAGTATACTTTTCCATACTTGATTAATCATGTTAATCAAATAAACAAATAATCAACAACTGTGTTAGTCATGTGAATCATATCAATCTCTCTCACACCCCAATACCTCCCGAGGAACACTTTAAATAATGGTCGAGCCCGAATTTGAGACTGAATACTCTTCCAAGTATCCAATTCACTCAAACTTAGGCTCTGATACCAGCTTGTAACACCGTGATTTTGAGAACCAAATTTTTTTTTAAATACAATTTAAGATTTCAAACTACGTGGGTTTGACTGTAAATAGAACAATCAAACCTGTCTTATAATTTAAAAATGCAGCGGAAGTAAAAACACGTGGCAAACTATATAAACATTCAAAATGATGCCACAAACGACAGTTGGTGTTACGGAATACATAACCGGCTGACCATTATCTCAAACAGACATAAACATAGTTCAACAGAGTTTAAACATAAAAGCAGTGTTCCTCCTAAAGCAATTTACTACCCGCAAGCTCCCGAGCTCACTGAGGATTACCTGCACATGTGGAGTGTAGCATCTGTTAGCTATAATAGCTAGTGAGTACCAAATAGCATGCAATCAATATAAGTACATCACATATCATCAATCATGCTCAGATAGTTCTATCCTAGCATCTCGCGATGAGCTGGCGTAGTCAGGAGGTAGCATATCTTGCAGGGGAGCTAACCCGGCTCAATGCACCAAACTGGGGTGCCAGACACATCAACCGCGCCGGTGGGGGAGCTGTTAAGCGTCCACCGTTGCGTTTTGGAATCAACAGATTCCTCTGTTGTACAGCCGCAGCTATACCCGAAGAGGACAAACCTTGTCCGGGGCAAACCTTGCCCAATAAGTAGGACAACTTGGTCCGGGGCAAACCTTGCCCAATATATCCGTACCGATCACGAACAGATAGTATCATTCAACCGAATCATCAATCAATCAATCATCAATGCGCGCATATACTCATTTATCATCATAGCATACACCTAAACAAGTGCATACTACATTGTGTCAACATGGTAAGTTCTAGCATTATCATGCAATCCTAAACTTAAACAAGTGCGTGTACAAATCATGGTATACAATTCCGTGATCATTGTTAATATATGTTATAGGTATATTAATTGTTATGTCATTCGTCACTCACCTGATAGGCTAGAATAAGCAAAGACCTTGCTTTGGCACACACGGATTGTCAATTCAACCTATAATACCAAGACTTACGCATCAATCATTTGAACACGCGAGGAACGTCTAGGATACTTGAAACTATACCCTAATGGTGTTTTTAAACCATTTATTAACTAACTATAGCAGTCCAAGCAACAACACGCGAACACGTAGCACAAAATAGCAAAGAAAGCTGTGTGCAGGGGTGTCGCGCCGCGAGACAGCCTTGTCGCGCCGCGACCAGTGTGCAGCAGCTGCAGCTAGTGTTGTTTTGTGCACAACAAGCCCATTTTAGCTCATTTCAATTCCAAATCAATTTTGGTAAAAATCTAGTGTTTCATAGGACCATTTGACACTTGTGGAAGCTTTCTAAGATCAAAAACTCCTATCCAATTAATTCATACGAAAATCACAATTAAATGGACAAAGACGTGCGCATAATGGCCAAAACTTGGTGTAGACCAATTCCAACACTTGCAACACACCATATACACCTAATATGATGTATTGAAGGTGTTGCAACTGACCAAAACCTTTAAACTCTTTGTTTGGTATCATTTTCCAATTTCTTGCCTATTTATGGCCTATTTTTCACTATTTTAGCCAATTCAAGCAAAACAACCATTCCAATTCAAAACCAATGTTCTAATCAATTCATACAAGTCATATGAACCTATTAGAACCTTATAAATCAGTTCTTGATGTGTAAAAACAGATTTAGGCCATCCCATTTAGGCTAAATGTTGGATTTGTGTATAAACACCACTTCTAATGCACCAATTGAGTTCTAATCAATCCTAACAAGTTATAAGATCAATTAGAACACTAAATTTCAGTTCTTGAAGGTCAAAATCAGTTTGACCCGTATTTGACCAATTTTGACCCATTTGAGCCAAAATTCAAAACTCATCAAGAACACTACTTTAATTCATGGAATTGGTTCCTATACACTTATAAATGATATTTGAACCTATTTCAATCATAAATTTCAGTTCTTGATTGCTAAATCAAAGAACCCACTTGTAAACCTAGAATTTCAAGTCTTGAAAGGCATAATCAAGAACAAGGATTAATTGGCACTTACAATGATCAAAGGATGATTAGAAACAACTTGTGGGACTATTTTGATCCTTCCTTAGCTGCTGGAACAAGAGTTTATGAGTTTTCTTCAAAAACCCAAAAATTCAAGAATGAAGAACAAGAGTTGAATTTGGAGCTTACTAGGTTAGAGATGAAGAAGATGATCTTCTAGAATGGATTTGACCTTTTATTTGCTGCTGGAAATTGTTGTTTTCTAAGCTCTCTTTGATCTTCTTCTTCAATTTTTTGCAAAAACAGGAAGTAAGTTTGAGTGTGTGTGTGTGTGTAGAGAAGTCTGTGTATTCAAAAAGGGTTGGACCGACTTGTGGGTATTATTATCCACAAGTGGGTATTTTGTTCCCCTTTTCAACTTACGACTCATCTTTCGTTTACCTGTTTCAACTAACGAGGATATTTTTGGAATCCTCGTTTGAAACCGTTCGATATTTTATAATCTTTATCTATATTTATTAATATTTTTAATAACCCTTTTATTGATTATTTTTCATATTTCATATGATTTCCTAGAATATATATTTATATTATTTAATTAAATTAAATAATTGACGTACCATATTCGGACACGTCTAGGCTCGTTTTGAAGATGTTACACCTACACGGGCCGTGTAGATGAACACGGGCCGTGTAGTGCTTGTTATACACGGGCCGTCTTAGCCCAATTGGGGCCGTGGAATTTGGGCCTGCACGGCCGTGTAGAGCTACACGGGCCGTGTACGTTCGCTGTAACTGCAAAATTAACAGCCTTAAACACTTGGTTTAATGGGGTTAACTTCTCATAATTGTGGTAGACAAAGAGACCACGAGTTATCTACTCTAAGTGAGGCTTTTTGCATGGGTATTGTCTCTTCATGGATACTAGAACTCTCTCTCTCTCTCTTGTTCATCTTGTTCTTGGTGTTCTTGAACACAAGAAGCAAGAAACTCTTGCACTTGATTGTTGTTTTGGTGATTGCACATCAACTTGCTAGCACTTGGGAATCAAACAATCTTGGGGTGGACTTCATTGGAGGAGTTCTATACTGGATTCTAAGCTACTTGGCAAGAAAGGTTTTCTTTGAGACTTGAATTGAGGTATAAACCTTTCTACTTATCTTGTTTATATTTAGTTGCAATTCCATTGTTAGATTTTGGTCCATGGGAAGTATTCGTTGTTTGGCGTCGATTTTTGTTACATGCTTTGCTTCCGTTGCTACTTATTTTTGCCAAACGAATACGTTCACGAAGTATCCCACAGAATTCCCGGCGCCAAAGGGATTCCATAATGCGACTCCAACTCCTCATTCGATTCCGTGGTTACCTCCTTTTCTGATTTCGGAGCGTTCTCCTCGAAGAGTAGAAATTCAAGATAGTCCAAGATTTCATCTGCACAATTTTCCACATCTTCTCTCTCAAGAATGGAGGGTCCCCATACGGGCTTTGGTTCTAATCCTAATGTGGGTGTTGGTTGGACGAGGGTCGACGGTTCATCCTTTGAATGGTCTTCTGGTTCCTCAAGCAGGTCAGCGAGACACTCCAGAATATCTCCATCAGATTGTGCATCTTCTCTCGACTCTACCTCCTCACAAGGCTCAAAATTGATACTTTTGTCAGAATCGGAGTCGTCTAAGCAGTATGGTTCAGGACTAAATTGTGGTTCATCAGGCGAGCCAATCGGATGGTCATCCTCATCATCTTTTGGGATGAAGTCGAAGTCATCCCGTTCAATGCCATCGTCGTAAAATTCATTCAACAAATCTTTCAGGAAGGAATCCCAATAGATCGGATGATCCTCGGGCCAATACATAATCACAAAAGAGACATCGACAGAAAACCAACATAGCGCGCGAAACGACTAGATGTGGCACAAAATACTAAAATACGAAAAGTAACTTCCTTTTGAGCCGAAACTCTCGGGAAGGATCGTTTAATAAAGAATCAGTCTAGTTATATTAAAATAAAACCGTTTCCCGGCAACGGCGCCAAAAACTTGATGTGCGTATAGCGTACCAGTTTTAAATTTATAAAATCTGAATTATTTAGCACGACTACAACACAAATAGGCAAGAGAACCTAATCGTATGGTAGTATAGTAAATAAGTACGGGTGTCGAACACAAGGGGAACGGGTATGATTTTAATATAACTCTACTAATTAAATATTAAACTAATATAAACAACTAAAGGGGGAATTTCGAATCTTATCAATAAAGATTCAAACTTTATTATCCAACCACTAAATAATAATAACAAGAACCAAGAACAAACCAAAGAAAGTGAAAAGCAACAAACTTTATTAGATTAAGCTTATAAAATAAAGATTCCCTCTCTAGATTTGATGAAATTCTCCTCAAGTCAATCAATTAAGTGCAAGAGACAACTAAATATCATATACCAATTTCTATATTAGTTAGACTCTTGGTCAGAATATTTAACTCTATAATCATGTAATTAACTAACCCTATGGTCAAGGAGTCAAGCAAGATTAGTCCTTTAGTTCATATCAATCGAGATTCTACCTTTAATGATTGTTAAATCAACAAACAATTCAATTAACATATAAAAGTCATTATATGAAATTGCACACACATTAAAGTTTCCATCTTTTTATGTTTAAGCCTAGGATTTTGTCAATCACTAGTCAAAACTACTTATTGGTCCTAAATAGTCATGATAAAAGTCACACAAGCAGATTGGTCCTCCTACTCATGCAAACTCAGAATATAAACATGCCAAAACAAGATCTAAAATACATGTGGATCTTTGATAGAACTCAAATTGATAAATATATGAAATTAAGCATCATAAACACAAAAACAATTAACTTTAAAAGAATCCATCTCCTCTAGGGAGGAATACATGAAATACTAGCCTAGGAACATTATAATATACTTCTGGAAATTAATAAACATTAAAAACACAGACGATAAATAAATAAGAATGATAGAACCAGGATGATCCAATAGCCGAAATCTTCAATAAACAAGCTTCAATCCTCTAAGGTTAAGCTCCACAGCCCCTAAAATATTTTTGAACTTGTTTTCTCTTCTCCTTTTTCTCAAACTGTCGTCGAACTATGTATATATGTTGCATCGTATGTTTATATATATATATATATATATATATATATATATATATATATTGCTAGCCTCCATTTTCGGCGCTTCTTTTTCTTTCAATTTATATCCATGTTCCTCAAATATATATACATATCATATATGTTGTACGTAACTTTATATATATATATATATATATATATAAATTGATAATTCTTATCTCATTCTTTTAAAATCAATTGATTTAGTTATATAATATATAATATATATAATATATAATATCTATTAATTAAGATATATATACTATATAAATATATAAAATATATCCCATCTCATTTATTTCTTTAATCTTTAATATCTTCAAATAATTTCTTTTTTCACCTTTTTAGCCTACAAAATAACAAATAAACCATAAATGTAATTTTTTTTACCATTAAATGCACAATTTCCGGCTAAAATTAACCTGATATCGCCCAAAATATATATCTAATAAACGCGATATCAAGTATTCATAGTGAACATGTATACCATTTGAATACATCTTTTTCTAACAACTAATGTTTAGTTTATAGTTTGTACAAAAATGTTTGACGTTCATTGATGGATATATGTAAATATAACATATATTTTGTATCAAACAACAACATTCATTAGTGAATAAACACACAAATTCATAGTAAACAAAAATACATAACACTACCAACCTATTATGACTTCTCCTAAAAACTTAATTAAGAACCAAATACCCATAACATGTTCGGTACTAAAGTATTATAAAAGACACAAAGACTAAAACAAATAAAAACCAAAAACCCTTTTTCGATATTTGATTCCACTAACGAAATTTTAAGAGAAACATAAATTTTAAAAACTTAACCCGAAAAAGGAATAACATAGAATAAATAGAGAACAATAAACAAGAAATAGTAATCATAATTAAACGAACAACACCAATAGTTTAATACATCTATTTACCGAACATTAGTGATCATAAAAATAAAAGCAAGAAACAAGAAATAGAAAATGATGTAAACACTATTGAACACCAAACAAGAACAAGAAAACATTTATGAAAACTAATCATTATGTTTCAATACCAAACACCATTAAGATGGGTGTACTTTGGTGGTGATAGTGATGTTCCTCAAGAAACCCAAAAAAAAATCAATAATAATGTGAACTAAATCCATGAGAGATGTGAAACAGCACCGGAAGGTTGTTAGTCATAATGTAGTCGCGATGATCATGTTGTTGTTTATCGGTCATGTGGTAGTGAAGGGGCGGAGATGCGGCAGTGTAAGGGTGGAGATGCGGCTATGGAGAGACGAATATGTGGTAGTGGAGGGAAGAAGATGGGGTAGTGGAGGGGAGGAGATGGGGCGGCGGCTATGTACCAAGAGATTATTTGATTGTATGCTACCTTTGATCAGATCTTAGTTGATGAAGGTGGACGGTGGTGCATTGTTGGGGCAGACTACTTGGAATGCGGAGGAGGGGTGAGGAAGTGGGTAGGAGAGGAGAATTAGTTAGGGTATTATTCTTAGGTTTAGGCTAAATGTCTACTTTGCCCTTCTTATTTGATTGAAATATCCTCCGTAATCCAATTTAATTACAACAATGCCATGTATTATCTTAGCCTCTAGTTAAATTATGACAGTCAAAAAGACTTCTCGCACTTTTTGCATGAACTTCCCTTTACATACATACATATTGATTCGGTTTGGTTTATGCAGATTATTTCCGAATAAAAATTGTGAACCAAACCATTAACTTGGTTTCACATATCCAAAACCACTGGTTGACAATGCACTTCTCAACCCAACCATTTAGCCTTGGTTTTGAGTGGTTCGGTTAGTTTTGACAGTTTCATGCTCACCCTTGTGCCCATGTGCTTTAACTTCTAAGTGGCTATGTCCATTTTTTGTACTTTTAATTGTCAACCGTTAATAACATAAAGCGAATATAGGGCTTGATTGATGATTCTGCAGCATACACACATACACATGGAGATTTAAAATCCATGTGATTCATTTTCCAAGTTTGACATATTAAAGTTAATGAGATTTAGTGAGTTGTATTCTTATGATTGTGATGATGTAGAAAAAATAATACTCAAGCATCAACTTGACATGTATCAACACAGTATGCGAAATGATGAAGATTTTACCAACTTGAATGGTATTGCCGACCTTTCTAGAGCGACGCTTGAAACAAGGAAACATCTCGCTTGTCTTTTTAATTAAAGTTAACAATGGTTTTTACTGTTGCAACCTTGCAACAGTTGAGAGATGTTTTCTGCAATGAAGTTTGTGAAGAAAAATTTACGTAATTCTGAGCTGCCATCTAAGTTGTGCCATAGAAAAAGAGATACTTGGCAATACTTCAAATCAAGATGTAATAGAACGCTTTCAAAAGAAGACGACAACTGCAAAATCTAATTCCTTTGCTTATCGTATTTAATGAAATCTCTCTCTTGTAGTTAATCTTGAAAGTATAATTTGTTAATTAAATTAGGTCCCCAACATCCAAAATTCCTGGATCAGCCTTTGACCTGAAATATACATTTTTTTATATAAAAATGGTTTATTTTATATAAATATATCCAACTTTGCACCATTTTTATAGTATATGTATTTAACTTTAAAATCTTACATTATATGTATGAAACTTTTTGAAAATTGTATTGTATGTATCAGATTACCATCGTAGCATGTAGTGTAGTTTCTTTTATTATATATTGATTGATGGTATTAAACTTCTAAAAAACTGTACTGCATGTGTTCACCCTGAAAATGATGTATGTTGTATTGTCTGGAATTTCTTTTTGAACTAATTCTGAAAAAGTAATTCCTTTTTTTTTTGAGTGTTATTTCTTTCGATTTGAGTAATAGAAAGATAGTGTACGTGTGCGCGCGTGCGCACACATACATGAACCGCAAATAATGGTTGTTGACAATATGTATTTGTCTGTTGGCTACAGTGGCATGACTGACTTTTATGTGATTCGTGAGTTTCGTGAATCGACTTTACAATTTGATTCACAATGTGTGTTCATGTGTTATCGTTATTTATTCCTCTTATGAATGAGTTTCGAATCCATCTCGTGGATTAATAATAATAATAGTAGTAGTAGTAGAAAACTCCTTTGTGATGCCATTCTCAATTCACTAGAAAACTCCTTAAGTTTACATCTTAGATTCATTAAAACACTAACACCTCATTATTGGGTGCAAGTTTTTCCACTCGTATATTCTCAACTATACGTAACTATTTACATTTTCGTCGAAAACTCAAGATTTTTCACAACACGAGATCACGATATAGAACCGAAGCTAATCTAAACTTGAAGATCGACTCCACCTTCCCCTCAAGTATCCTTCTAATGAAAGACGGGTGTGTTGGTTTACATCCACGCTACCAAATGATGTTGACTTATCGTCAATATCAAGAAACGCAAGACTCAAGTGAGACTCTGCATTTGATTCCGGATAAACTTCATCATCGTCTTCCTCCTCTTCGTTATTACACGACATTTCCAAATCATTTTGAGTTGCCCCCTCATCCAAATCATGCTCCCCTTGTAGTACTTTTATAATCTAAACAGACACAGAATTGGGAAACTGTCACATAATTCCCTTGATTATGTAAACTAGAGGTATCAAAATGGGCTGGTCTGGTCAAGTTGGATTAACCCTCCAACATCATATGGATAACAACACTTCATGTAATTTTCAACCCATTTGGCCCTTTGCCTGTTTGCCCGTTTTCATTTTCTGGTAAGC
This sequence comes from Dittrichia graveolens, assembly GCA_038502395.1. Classification (NCBI taxonomy): domain Eukaryota; kingdom Viridiplantae; phylum Streptophyta; class Magnoliopsida; order Asterales; family Asteraceae; genus Dittrichia; species Dittrichia graveolens. The sequence goes on from JARJIL010000009.1 coordinate 33,256,775, forward strand.
TTTAAGTTTGATTCATTCATAACCTTAGAATCAAATCCAACCCAAACCAACCCATTTTCAAGTAAATGGATTAAAATTGCTATATCTACAAGAACAATAATAAGATTTGTAGGAGTGAAAAGATTATTTTTTCCTCAAACCTGGCTCATCGTAGGACGCCTTCTAGCTGAACGTGTGAGACAAAGCGTTGCTGCTAGAGCCATTCGAACTATTTGATGTTTATTGACTTCTTTGTCTAAATCCACATCCAATATGCTTGCAAGATCACCCTTTTCTAGCTTTGGTTTTGCCTAAATTATACTAATACGATTAGAAACTGAAGAAAGGACAAAAGATTTTGTTGATGGAAAAGATTTTCATGTTCAAGATACTTACCCACATAACCAAACTATCTTCGCCTTTAACAGGATCCATACTTATTGGTCTTTTTCTTGTCAAAAGTTCCAAAAGAACAACGCCAAAAGAGTAAACGTCAATTTTTTCACTAACTTTCCCATACATAAAATACTCGGGAGCAAGATACCCAAAAGTTCCAACTACATCACTGTGACTCAGGAATGGCAAAGTTGTGGGACCCCATATTGCAAGCCCAAAATCTGATAGCTGCAAAAATGAAATTACGGGTCAAATTCAAGTAACCGTTACTTAGAGGCATAAAAATGGGTGGGTTAGGGAGTAACGGGTCAAAACATGTAATTTTGTTTGATATGGGTCGCAGGTCGAGTTGACCCTTGACTGGAGACACACTTTGTCCACAGCTTATTTTTTTAATAAAAGATTTGTAATGTTTACAAAGACTAGTATTATTTCAACAATAATCTATATCTTTGAATATAACTTGTTTTTAAAATTACAAGTTGGGGGACTTTCAGCCTGTTCTGACCCATTTACTTTTGAGCTAGTTATGTTGAATTTACGTGTTTGATCCGTAAAAAATAAAATAAAAAATGTCCTGAATCGACCAATTTTGTATGTAAAGTTGTAAACAAGTTAAAATTACCACCAGTACAACTTGTAGATAACACGATACAAGTCTGTGCACATACCTGTGGCTCAAATTCATCAGAGAGAAGAATATTAGAAGACTTGATATCACGATGAATAACCGGTCTCGAACATTCTTTATGTAAATAGTTTAAAGCTTCAGCAACCCTAATGGCTATGTTCAATCTTACTTCCCATGACAAAACAGATTTTTCCTTCATCAAACCTGAATACCGTAAAAGTAAAACAGCAAAAATCGAGTTAGATCAAATTTACAAAAAACACAAGTGCTTTGATTTTTTTGAAGGATACTTGCCATGTAAGTTGTCCTCCAGGTTTCCTCTAGGCACAAGATCATAAACAGATATCAAGTTATCATCCTCCACACAAACCCCTAAAAGAGGTGTGATGTTTTTGTGATAGAGTGAAGTCATAATGTCGATTTCAAGGATATAATCTTTCCATGCTTCTCTTGATGACTTCCTGATCTTGACAGCCACCATTTTTCCATCAGGAAATTTCCCTTTATATACACGATGACAACCACCTTTCCCGATCAGATTCTCTGTCAAAAATACAAGTGTTAGAAAATATCGAATCATTCCCGGATCGTTCTGTAAATTTCTTGAAATATGCACTCAGAATAAAACTATAGTAAGAAAAAAGTCAGCATCTTTGGCAAAAGAATTTGGTAGGTTTCTTGAAACATGGATTCAGAATCAAGAAATTCAACAAGTAAGAAAAAGGCTTACCTTTTGAACATATTTGGTAGGTTTCTTAAAATATGAACTTGGAAACTTCAAAAAATATAGGATAGTTCCCAGAGCAGTTTGTAAGATTTCTTGAAATATGCACTAAGATCAAGAAACTCAATACAACACGTTGAGAATGATAAGAACAAATTCATGTGTTGAGTTACCTGATGCAAAGTGAGAAGTGGAGGCTGTTAGTAGATCAAACCCAATCCATTGGCAACGAGACGAGTTAGTTTTCAATAAAAGATTCAAGATTTCAGGCAATTCTTGGCTCTTAGGCGTGTTACTTTCATTACTCGTGTTTGTAAATATGCTGCATTCAGATCTTGAGCTCTTCGGGCTAATTTCACTGCAAGATGAAGAAGGGGTTCTTGGAGTTCCTGGTGTGGACCTGTTTGGCAGGTTCATGACCCACTTAACCACTGACATTTTTCTAGCTTCCATTGCTGATGGAGTTAACACGCTATTCGCCCGAAGTAATGGCCAGCCGGGTCTCTGATGTGCAAAGTCTTCTATTACCACAGAAACCGAGCTCAAAGCTTTTTTTCTCAATTCAAACGGGCCTAAATCTTCGTCTTTTAAGCTTTGGACACCTTCATAACTTTGTCTACCCATATCTGATGCCTCAGATTCACAAAACTCTGACTGGGTATCTTTTAAATGCGAGTTCCCAATTAAGTAGAAACTTGGCCTTGGATCTCTCATTGACCCTTTTGAAAAAAATTAATATAATTAAAGGAAATATAGATATCGAGATCTGGTATTTAATGCCACATATAACTTGAAGATGAAGTACTAAAATAAATTTTAAAGGAAGACTCATGAACCATGTAAAACATGCCTAACTTGATCAAGATTACATTTTTAATTCATTTAAGTATCAAATAACAATACCTGAAAGTTGGCCATTTGAAAACCTCTTGAAAACAACTCTTCCATTATGGAGAGCCAATACTTCAGTAGCTAAAGGTAGTTTCTTGGCACAATATTTGGCAATTGAAAGCCAACACCTGCAGGAAAAAAAATTAAAAAAAGAATTCATTAAAATCTAGTAAAATAATAAGAAATATAATAATATCCTGATTTTGAATGATTTTGAACAGGAACAATCTCCAAAGTATCACCATGTGGATACCCTTCAAGCAAAAGTATAAATTTTCATTTAAATATCTAATTTTTTAATTTTTTTGGATCCACGTACCCGAAAGCCTTGATCTTGCTAACCCCAACAATAACAGCAGCTGCAGAATAAAACTTTGCTTCCCTAACCAATAATTTTTTCACAGAATTCCCTCTTAATATCTGCCCAGTGAGGTCCACCTGAAAAACCCATGTTCAAAATTCCATAACTTTAATATTATTTTCCTTTTTCCTTTTTCCAAACCTGTTTTACAAAATATCTTAATAACTTGGTGATTTGTACACCAACAAAATTACTTTGCACACCTCTGAATATGCCTTGCAATCTTTATACAAAATTTGGTTTATTTGGGCAACTGGTATTAATTTTAATGTCAATCACATATAATCAAGATTTAGGTCGATCATATAACATCATAGATAGCGAATTTCAATATTTTCGGCATAAATTTAAAGTTCAAGTTGGAAATAAAGGACTTGTATAGAAAGACACTTTTGAAGTATAACCTTATGGTTGTTCTAAGTTACCTGTTTGTGATCACAAAGGCCTTCATAATCAGCCAAATAATCATCCAACAAAGTCTTGTATTTCGACACAGAATCTGTAAAACATCAAAAAAACAATTCAGAATATTCGAATTGTGGGAATAATTTAAACGTTTACCCATTAACAAGAATCACATCAAGATCAAGAAAAGATTATTTACCTGAATTTCGACAAATACTAATGGCGATCACACGATCACCTGCATCTGCAACTTTCACAAGAGCCCAATCAAGAAGCTCCCTACTACATTCATCGAATCGAATTCCCACTAAAACGTTTTTTGTTTCAACACCTTGATGAATATGATTATGATCTATAGCCTCAAATGTCATTCTTTTTTATCTTTTAATGAACTTGGCTTTTGTTTGTTTTTCAATCAAACCTCTGCAAATTCTTAAATCAACATCTTCTAGTTTGTTACTAGATTTGCAGAGCCTCTGACAAAAGAAAGCCACTAAAAGCCACCAGAAGAACAAATGCAGACTCCCAATAGAACAGAACAACCTTTTATCTGCAAATTGGAACTATAAAGGTCTCAAAATCCTTGGGTTTTTGGCTAAATTCCAAAAGATATAATATATTCTCAAAGAAACCCCACCTGTAACAATTTTAAAAATCAAAGAGAAAACCTACCCACAAAAGAAGAAATCAAATTCAGAATTTGAAAATTGGGGAAACCAACAAAAAGGAACAAAACGAGAAAGAAATAATAATAATAAAAAAACTAACCCAAAATCAAGAACGATTTGTGATGACGCAACTCCATCTTTATTCGAAATTTGATGAAGTTGCCCCCAAAAAACCAATTTGACAATACCTACTCCAACTATCAAATAATTTATTAAAAAAAACAACAAAATCTCGATTAGGGTTTTTTTTTAATAAATAAAATCGATCAAAAAGTTGGTCAAATCAAATGGGTTTCTTGATTAAAATACAAAACTGGTAAGAAAGCGAGAGGTGTATGGGGGGGACAGAATTGAAGAAAGCGTCGGCGGACGTGAAAGATTTCCCGCGAAAAATGGTGAGATCGATTAAATTTTTACTTTTTTTCACCTGTTTCACGATGACATTAAATATGAGAGGTGTCTCAGAAATTTTATTTTATTTTATTTTTAATATTAAAAATTGAAAACCAATACAACAACAATACACAACTTCCCAAAATATTAGGCTCCGGAAAGTAACATGCACATAGTTATACTTCTGTATTTGCAGTAAAAGAGACTATTATGTATGGATCTGATATCATAAGTCATATCGTTTTTACTTTTTCGGGAAAACCGGTCTTCGGGTATCTAAGCATGGTTTTTCTTGAAAGACATTGAAAAAGAAAAGTCAATTCACAATTTGTTAGGTTCAAGAAAGTAATGTAGATGGTTATATTTTTAAAGGGGGTTATCTGCTCGCTAGTTCCTATCTAGAGCTAGAACATCATCAACCCTCATAGGATTGGTAGTGTGGGGTTTCCTAGCTAGTTCATGCATCGACGGCAGGTTGCTTTTTCTTTTCTTTTCTTCTGTTCTCTCTTTTTCTCTCTCTTAACTAATATATATTTTTTATTAATATTTGATGTGGTTGAAAGGGGTTGAATGTGAGAGTTTGTGGATTAGAGAAGATTGAAGGTGGGATATGATATGAATTCTGATGTGCCCGTGGGTTTAATAGGGTAAGTCTATTATAAATGTTGATGGTTTTATATTAGCAGATAAAAAGACTATTGTTTCTTAAATGACAGTAAAAAAGAAGCAAGGAGACAGATTGTTGGGTTAAAGAAAATAAGATGTAGATAATTTTACTTCTATATCAGCAGATAAAGAGATTACTACTTCTTTAAAGACAGTAAAAAAGAAGCAAGTAGACAAATTGTTGGGTTCAAAAAAGTAAGATATAAATAATTATACTTTTATATCAGTAGATAAAGAGATTACTACCTCTTTAAAGATAGTAAAAAAAAGAAGCAAGCAGACAGACTATTGAGTTTAAGAACGTAAGATATAAATAATTATACTTATATATTCGCATAAAGAGATTACTACTTCTTTAAAGTCCGTAAAAAAATAGCAAGTAGACATACTATTGAGTCAAAAAAAGTAAAATATAGATAATTATATTTGTATACGAATAGTTAAAAAAACTAGAGTATTTCGTAAAATAAAATAGAAAAGAAGAAAACACTCAAAATTGAAAGAAGAGGAAACCACCGTATCCGTTAATATTCTTTCTGTAACTGCCATTATTGACCTCCACCGACGACCGCCGCCCGAAAGCGTCTTTTGAAAACTTTAAATTTGATTTTTTTAATATTTTAATATTAAAATATTAAAATATTAAAATGTTCCTTTCTTTGATAACGTATTTACTGGCTGCATGGGTTACCCTCGGCCAATGAAGTATAATAAATAATGTATTTATCTATCGGAGTATTATTTATTATTTATATAACTTATCCGACCACGTAGTTTAATTTAATCTTCTAATTTAAATAAAAGACTAATTTAATAAAAATTATTAAAAGATTTAAATCATTAACTTAAAAAAATATTTTATCTTGACTATTTATTTATTTATTTAAAACTAAAAAAATTAATTTTGATTTTTTAGAGTTAAAATTATTAAAGATAATTTCATACATGACTTTATTAAATTATATAAAATCGTAATTGTCTATCTTAATTTATAAATATCATATTTACCTTTTATAATATTTCAAAATATCATAATTAACTAAATTCTTAGTTTTATCATTCTAAAATTTTTATAATCATTTTAAATCCTTTTTAATTCTAACCAATAATGTTTAACTTTATTAACCTTAATTGTAACAATAATGATTAATGATTTATATAAGAAATACAATCACATCTCTTCATATCATGATACCGGGTTTCTGCCGTCAAATCTGCACTCCCACTCACGTCGATGTTTCCACTTCTGGTTAGAGTATTGATGTCGTACGTCGTCATTTTTATTCTCATTTAATTAGCGTTTATTTTTTAATATGTTTTTATTAATGTTTAATACTTATTATCGTTTAAACCAACCCGTGTATCAGACGGACATTTAGTCTAGTAATGAAAATAATAAATATCATATAAAACGCGAAATTAATATGAATTTAAAAAATGACAATGTACGGTGTCAATATCATCATACGAGAAAACATGATAAAGTTCTTTGTATAAGTCATCAATAATTATTATAACAATTAAGGAAGATAAGTTCGAGTTTTAATTGGTTATAAATAAAAAGAATTTAAAATCTTTAGAAATATTTTAAATGATAAAACAAAAAATTTGGTTATATTATTAAATGTTATATATGATATTTGTAAATTACAGAGAGCAAAAAAGATATTTTAATGTTTAACGATGACAAATATGAAAGGGTTAAAGTTACGTAATGACATGAAAATTGTCTTAATGTTCCAATATAGTACTTGAAGTATTTTTTTATACGTATGATCATTTAACTTGTCAAAAACGTGTTAATATTGGAATATTAGATTATTATAACTAAAGACAAAATTGAATCCAATTTTGATAAAAAAATCAAAATTAGATTTTAATTTCTACCCAAATGGATAGTTAAGATTGCACAACTAAAGTTAATTTGTTAAATGAAAGGCTAAAATCATACAATAAACCTGATTCCGATTATTTATATTAGAAGATTTGTCAAAACTTTGTAAAAAGGTTCAAATGTTAACTCCTGGTACGAGTAGAGTTTATGACCAGAAAAAAAAAATCAAAAATGACCCACGCGTGGACGAATTATGTTGAATGGCTTTGCTCAAACTCATGATTCATGAAGCTCAAAATTCAAATATTAATTCGAATTTTCATTTTTTTAGTAAGAAATTATAGGTGCAGTCAAAAGAACTTAATTTAGATGATGTTTTGTTCACATACTATTTGAATCATATATGCTAGTGTTTTAATAATATGAGTGGTATGTAAATAAAACATGTAACTTAAAAGTTTTCTATTTTTAATTTGTCATAATTTCTTTGTCACCATAAATTATTTGGAACACTTTTTGTCAACGATGTAACTACTTTTTAAGAATTAGCAACCAAAAAACTTTTGGGTGAATAAAATTTAACATCTCAATGTATCCAAATATTGGTCAATTATGTATTCATCAATCACCTCCAAGGTGATATTGGATATATAGAAAGGGCTCAATATGATATTTTCACTTATCCATATCAAATTCAATTGGACAAGGCTAAATTTCATTCTCACTTTTCAAGACAATCTAAACCAAAGGAGATTATACTTGATTAAAGCTAGAATCCTTACTTGAAATCAAAAAGTTAGATGTTATGGAGGATAGTCCTCCTCCTCCTCTTTCACTCAAAGGCCCTAATGGCAGCCTCATGACACACACACAAAATACATACACACTAAACATACTCATTCAAATGCAAAATTACTAGCAATTCATACTAAATCTCACATCCCCATTAGGTTTCTTACTAAAAGCTCAATACATAAAAGTAATTAGGGTTTTACAAGACTATTCTTTTCTTTCGGTCTCAAATGGGTCACTTCCCCTTTTGAACTCTAAATCTAAGCAAAAAAAACACCCCATACACGCACCACAACATACTTAAAACACTTAATTACTTGATTTAGGTTTTGGTTTATGAAAATCACCGGCCCTTCCTTGATTCTTCGGTTGAATCACGCACACACATACATACATAGTGATGTGTGAAATCAGGTTATAAAATTTAAGTTCAATTATCACCTAATCTAAACTACCACACTTTAGGCAAGAATGACATAATGATATTCTCTATAGCTTATTGTAACTGAATCCATCTAACGCTGAAAGATTTATTTTATAAGTGAAAATAAACTCCATCAAATATATAAGTCCTTTATGTTATTAGTTTATAGCTAGAAGACTATATATGATAAATATATTAAGTAAAGTTTAAGTTGATGTTTGCTTTTAGCCGAATAAACAATGAGATAAATAATAAGCTTTTAATGTAAAACTCGTCTTGTTAGCTCTATTACATTCTCATAAGTGAATGTGATAACATAATAAAGGATGTATATGTAACATCCAAAATTTATTAACAAACTGTATACGGGAAATGTGTAAAGTATTATATGAGTTATAAATGGATATATTGTTGGGATTCCATGGGGATCAAAGCACGCAACGGAAGCAAAGAAAACACAGAACAAAGATCCCATGAAGTCCCGATGGTGGTGAAACTTGTAAGAAAACAACATGCAACCACAAACAAGAGCAAAGAGAAGAAGTCATACCCTTGAAGACTTTGATTTCTTGGCTGGAACTTGAGGAATCCTAAATGGGATGTTGTCTTGGAACAAAAGGCTCCAAAATCCTAGTGAAAGTCCACACCAAGCTTCCCTTTAAACTCCTTGTACTAGCAAGCCCAAAAACGACCACCACTTGAAGATGTCAAGTTATGGAACAACCCCTTGTCAACACAAATCACCAGAATATACAAGATCTTGTAGCACTCTCTCTTTAGATGTTACTCACTTGTATGTATGTGTTTGCAAGAATTAGCCAAGAGAAACTAATGAATAAAGTGAAGGAATCTCATGCATGTCAAAAACCCAAGAGCAACGGAAGCATGAAGTAAAAACACAAAGATTTCGGGTTTACAAAGCACAGGCACAACATTCATTTAGTGAGATCTAGATACAAGGAATGATAGCAACGAGAGGAACCAAAAGGAAACCAGAAAAGAGACCATACCCTTGATGTCTCTCGTGGTTGTGGTGTTGAAGATGTAATACTTGAACTCAAAGTAGAGCTCCTCTATTAGTATCCACACCAAGCCTTTCGTGAATCACCTTTGCTAAAGCTTGAGGTCCTCCACTTGCACTCACGTGAACAAAGCCTCAAGAACAGCAGAAGAACTTCTTGCTATGACTAACACAAACTCAAGTCTCTAAGATAACTCTCAAGTCTTCTTTAGTGTGTAGGTTTGTGAATTTGGCAAAAGGTTCATACAAGGATCAAGAGAGGGGTTTTTATAAGCCTCTAGGAAGCTCAGGTGATACCAGGGCCGGCCAAAAAGGCTAGCCCTCATTGGACCAACAAAAAAGGTCCAATAAGATTAAAGTGTCAATTTGACTTCTGCCTTCACGGGCTCTCACGGCCCGTGAAGGGCGTCGTGAAGGCGGCACCCCCACGATCGCTTGCCGGACCCATGAAGCCTTATGAAGGGCTTCACGCCACGACCGCTTCACGACCCGTGAGGGCCCGTGAAGGTCGATAGAAACCCTAATCAAACAAATTGACTCTCTTGACTTTTGTTGTCGGATTCAACCCTTGGTGTGTGACCCAATAGGCCCATGCTTCATCGGCAGTGATCCAATATACGTGTAGCAGTGGGCATATAACCAACAAACTCCCACTTGCACATGATAAATCGTCATATTTTAACCACAGACAAAGAGCGGCTCTAGCTAAGCATCAATGCCCCCAAGTCGGCACGAGTTGTCATCCTCAACAAAACCTTATAACCTTAAAGGGCTTATGAGGTTCTATAAATAAGTGATCATGCACATCCTTTTGTTCGCGATATCCATGTGAACACGAGACATGGAAAATGCCAATCTCCAGATCGTTCACTATTGTGTTTCTCGATTACAGATTGGTGGTGACCAAATAGACAAGTTTCATCTGATCTAAAATCAATGTAACTTGAGCACGGCCATGCATATTTGATGTCAGCTCCCAATCATCGAGGACCCAAGGATATCTCTCTTACTAGAGGAACAAATCCTTTTGACTACATAGTTCCATCATATGTTTCATACTTTACCCAATTATTTCATTTATAATAGCCAATTACGAACTGTGTTTGAAAATAAATAGAGTAAGGCAAATTCATACTCTGGCAACCCATGCGTCTCAAGTCTAAGGATGAAATTATATCATCATCCTGAGTTACTTGTGACTATAGATCCATGAAGTAAACTCGGGTGTGGGTCTTCTGGTCACTTGAAACACCTTTCAAGCACAAGTGAGTGTTGCACCCTTATTCAATCATTTTGAATACTGGTTTAACCACTTACTTCAATCTTATTTCATTCTTCCTTCCATATGAAGAATGACCGATTGCAGAAGTTTTAGAATGATAAACATTCAAGGAAGTGTTTAAACATGCTAAGATGGAACACGGTATAGACTTGATGATTGTGACTGCAACACGCGTATATATAAATCTCCATTCATATATCGAAACAAACATAAGTAACAATACCGTTTCAATGTTCCCAAATTCAATTACAAATCAAACAAACCAACTACATAAGTCAAGCCAAATCACTAGCGAATCTGACACTTATGGCTCTAGCGTGAGAATCATGAGCAGCTTGTGATAACGGCTTAGTGAATGGGTCCGCAAGGTGCCCATCTGTTGGTACTCTGCTAATGGCAACGTCACCATTCTCGACTACTTCTTTAATGAAGTGATACTTTAGAAGAATGTTTCTTGTCCTCTTGTGAGCTCTTGGTTCCTTTGCCAAAGCCACCGCACCCTCATTGTCACAAAAAATCTCAATAGGGTCGGCGATGCTTGGAACCACTCCTAGATCTTGGATGAATTTATTCATCCACGCACCTTCTTTAGCAGCTTCACTTGCTGCAATATATTCTGACTCGGTTGTTAAATCAGCAACTGTGTCTTGCTTTGAGCTCCTCCAGCTTATTTTACCACCATTCAATAGGAACAAGAACCCCGATTGAGATCGGCAATCGTCCCTATCGGTATGGAAGCTAGCATCAGAGTAACCCTTTACTCTGAGTTCTTCCTCACTACCAAATACTAAGAACATCTCCTTAGTACGCCTGAGGTACTTAAGAATGTTCTTTACAGCCCTCCAGTGCGCTTCTCCCGGATTCACCTGATATCTACTAGTCATACTTAAGACGCATGAGACATCGGGGCGAGTGCATAACATGGCATACATGATCGATCCCACAGCCGAGGCATATGGGACTTGCTTCATTATGTCCAACTCCTTTTGGGAATTGGGGCATTGAGCCTTGCTTAATGCCAGCCCATGCATCATGGGGAGATTCCCTTTCTTGGAATCCTCCATCTTAAATCATTTAACGACTTTATCCATATATGCACTTTGGTTCAAACCAATGAGCCTCCTAGATCTATCCCTATAGATCTTGATTCAGAGAATGCATCCCGCATTTCCCAAGTCTTTCATAGAAAAACAATTCCCAAGCCAACCCTTGACACTACGCAAGGTTGGGATATGATTTCCTATGAGTAGAATATCATCTACATATAAAACTAGGAAAACTATTAAGCTCCCACTAGCCCTGACATATACACATGGTTCATCTTCTTTTTTCAAAAATCCAAATTCTTTGATCTTTTCATCAAAACAAAGATTCCAACTACGAGAGGCTTGCTTATGTCCATAAATGGACTTCTTAAGCCTACATACCTTGTTGGGATACTCAGGATGTACAAAACCTTCAGGTTGTGTCATATACACCTCTTTAGAAAGCTTCCCGTTAAGGAAGGCGGTTTTTACATCCATTTGCCATATCTCATAATCATGAAAAGCGGCTATGGCAAGGAGGATCCTTATGGACTTCAACATGGCCATTGGTGAAAAGGTTTCATCATAGTCAACACCCGGTGTTTGCGTGAAGCCTTTTGCCACCAGTCGGGCTTTGAAAATGTCCAAGGTATTATCCATGTTGGTTTTCTTCTTGAAAACCCATTTACACCCAATGGGCCGAAACCCGGGTGTTGGATCAACTAGTTCCCAAACTTGGTTATCCGACATGGAGTTTATCTCGCTTTCCATTGCCTCTCTCCACTTGGTAGACTCTGGGCCCGCCATTGCTTCTCGGTAGTTGGTGGGTTCATCTTGATCCACCAATAGCTCATTGCCCTCATATATGAGAAATCCATATCTCTCTGGCTCTTGATGAGCTCTACATGATCTACGTGGAGTAGATAATGGAAGTGTGTCAGGTACCGCAGCTTTACCTCGCTCGGTTTCAACATTGATGGTTGTGTGCTAGTGCCAACATCAATTTCTTTATCGGGTGATCCTTGAACTTCTTCAAGATCGATTTCCTTTTGTCTCGATAAGTTGGATATAAGTTCCCTTTCTAGGAAAACTGCCCTTCAAGCAACAAAAACTTTGTTCTCAGAAGGTTTGTAGAAAATATATCCAATACCGGCAGGAGGATATCTGATAAAGTAACACCTTTCGGAACGGGGTTCTAATTTGTCATTAGCCTCTCGTCTCACATAGGCTTGACATCCCCATATTCGAAGATATGAGAGAGTGGGATTTTTCTTGTGCCACAACTCATACGGTGTTGTTTCAACTTTCTTTGTTGGTACGAGGTTAAGGATTCTTACTGCCGTTTCTAGAGCGTAACCCCAAAAACTAATGGGTACCTCCGTTTGAATCATCATAGATCGGACCATGTCCAACAATGTCCGGTTTCTCCTTTCCGCAACTCCATTTAATTGTGCAGTCCTGGGAGGTGTCAATTGTGAGATGATCCCATAATTTCTAAGATGGTCTAGAAACTCGGAAGTAAGATACTCACCGCCTCTATCCGAGTGTAGTATCTTAATCCTTTTGCCCAATTGATTTTCTACTTCATTTTGGAATGTCTTGAACACATCAAAGGTTTCAGACTTTGTCTTATCAAGTAGATATACCCATACCTACTATAATCATCCGTGAAAGTAACGAAGTATCTTGTGTTGTTCCTTGTGACATTTTTGAAAGGACCACACACATCAGTGTGAATAATATCCAAAAGATCCTTTCCACTCTCACTAACTCCGGTGAAGGGTTCTTTAGTCATTTTGCCTAGTAAACAAGATTCGAAAACATCTTTTGACCCAAGGTCAAACGATTCCAAGATCCCATCCACTTGGAGCTTGGTAATGCGAGTCTTGTTCACATGAGCAAGACGACCGTGCCATAAGGAGTATTTATCCAAACAATTTGTGGATTGAGAATCAATATTCATGATAGGTCTTTTATTCTCAATGTATGCATCAACTTCATTTATGCCATGACATGGTAGAGCTTTAAAATAACAAACATCATTTTTATAACATAAGATAGATCCATTCATAAATTTAAAGGAAAAACCATTGTCATACAAGACATGTAAAGAGATAATGTTTCTAGCCACGCAGGGCGAATAGCATACATTAATAAGAACAATGGAACGTCAGGTTCTAAAAGAGAGCTCGACACTCCCTTTTGCTTCTACGGGCACAACCTCTCGGTTCCCCATAATTAGATCCAGCTCTCCATGCTCCAAGCCTCTACTTCCTTTTAGAACCTGCACCATATTACAAATGTGAGTGCCGCAACCGGTATCTAAAGCCCAACCCTTTGAAATAGAAGTTTGATGGAGCTCAATCATGAACGTACCTTGGTTTGAGGGTCCCGAGATGCTCATTGCCTTGAGCTTCTTGAGGCCATCTTGGTACTTTGGGCAGCTTCGGCGATAATGCCCCTTGTCCCCACAAAAGAAGCATTCCGTATCCTCCGGGGCTTTGGTTTGGGGAGCCTTCCCTTTGCCCTTTGCCACCGGGGTAGGGGTAGGCTTGGTTGCACCAACCTTACCCTTACCCTTTCACTTTTGGGAAGGAGTCGGCTTCTTCTTTTGGATGCGGCCCTCCCAGATAGCCAAGACGGGATTGGAAGAGGTGGCCTTGGGCTTCGAGATGCTTGACTCAGCGGTCTTGAGCATCCCGTAAAGCTCCATGAGGGTTTTGTCCATACTATGCATATGATAACTCACGGTGAATTGATCATATGCATTGGGAAAGGATTGGAGGATGAGTTCAACCGCCAACTCCCTCCCGATGGTGAACCCTAGCCTCTCCATGCGCTCCATGTTTGCTTTCATTCGCAACACATGAACGCTCACATTCCCGCCATCCTGGAGCTTGCAACCTAGGACGGCCTTGAGGCATTCGTAACTTTCTTGCCTCGCTTGCTGTTGGAACGTGTCCTTGAGCTGCGTGAGCAAGTCGTAAGCACTTAAATGATCCATTTTCTTTTGTAAATCGGAGGTCATTGTGCTTAACATGAGGCACGTTATCTCCTCCGTATCCTTGAGGCGTTTTTCATATGCCTCTCGGGTGGCCCTAGGTGCCGTAGTCGCAGGGGCTTCGGGCAAGGCTTCCTCAATGATATGCAATTTTCCTTCATGGCGTAGGACAATCCGAAGTTGCCTATGCTAATCCATGAAGTTGCTACCGTCGAGTTTCTCCTTCTTAAGGAAAACTCATAGGGGGCGTTTGGTTCGCATATTTTTTTCATAGGATTTGCATTCTGTCAAGGGATTGGGATTTTGTAGGAATTACATTTGGCAGGATTGTGAATCCTATCCTGTGTTTGGTTGACATAATCTGTTAGGATTTGCATTCCTGAAATCCTGTTTGTTTGGTAATTCAATAAAAGGATTTGGATTGTTTCAGTGACAAATGACAGAATTGCCCTTCAGTTATATTTTAAACAGTTTTTATTGTTTAATTAATTATTTAACAAATAAATAATAACTAATTAATTTACACTATTAATAATAAAACACCGTGACCTTGCCCTAACTTCCAACACTTGAGACTTGATTATGCTATCACAGGTTGTGTCAAACTGCATAATGGGTCGGAATGAGTTGGAATCAAATAGGGTCAAACGGATCGGGTCAAACCTGGTCTAGATCGAAACCAACCATTTTTTTTTCAAAAAATTAACAACCAATGTACCTGACCAAATTATAATTAAAGGCTAAAACAACATTCTTTCCTCTTATCTTTCCATATACAAATTTGATCAACATGAATCACTTCATACAAGCTTGTCAACTACTTCCATTCCATGGTTTAAGAACAAGTCGTTTGAAATATCGATTGATTCGACTAATGATCGATTGATCGAGTATGGTTCTGATCTTGGGTTATGCTAATACTTCAGCCTTTAGCTAGCTGAAGGGCATTCTCTAATAAGTTTTATGCTTGTTTACTGCAGTTTCTATATATGTCCATATTTGCCATTTACCTTAACAAAACAAAAATGGCTTGATTGCATACATAAACTTTGACAATTATATTATCCTCCTACAAAGGTAAATGGGTCAAAGAGTTTAGTCAAATCAATGGGTCAAACATGGCATATCTGCTAAAGCATTACATCTTTTGTGGGGTGGATTTATGAAGCATATGGAAGTAGACAAATATGTTGATACTTTCTTTTTAGAACAGTAAAGCTTTTATTATCATCTCTTAGTATAATCCAGCTTCATACAAACACAATCTTTCAACAAAACAAAGGGGCATGCTAACATTATCTGATACTAACTAAACAAACTCACAAATATTCTTATATAAGCAGCAATTTATTTAAACATTTGTCTACACTTTAAATGTATCTGTTATTGAATACATTTGTCTATGCTATTGAATACACTTCAAACAACCTATATGCATTTCTCTGTGTTCAAACAACCATCAACAAAGTGAGTAGCAGATGAATTTTGAAGATAATCTCATCTCTAACCTAACATTTCTGCAAAGTGACAGAAGTATTTCGATTTTGAAGTGAAACAAAAGGAAAACAAACACTTGCTTTACAAAATTAACTTTGAAGCAAATAGAAAACACATATACTCATATAGGAGGCGGAGCAGGGTCGACATAAAAAAATATACCACACTAGTGATGGCTCGATGAGGCAGAGAGTAACAAATACACAGAAACAAAAAACACAGATCAAGAGTATTACCGACGAGGCGGAGCAGGGTCGACGATGAGGAGAGCGGAGTAGGGTCGACGGCGCGGAGAGCGGAGCAGTTGCGACGGCGCGGCGGAGAGCGGAGCAGTTGCGATGGCGCGAAGAGCAGAGCTGTGGCGACGGTGCGGCGTTGAGCGGAGCAGTTGTGATGGCGCGGAGAGCAGAGCTGTTGCGATGGTGCGGCGTTGAGCAGAGCAGGGTGTCGGCGACGAGGGCTGCAAAGAAGGAGGCTGCGTCGTCGATTATGGAGGCTGGTCTTGCTTCTGCCGATCGTGGGTGTTTGTTAGGTTTTTGCTTCTGTCGATCGTGGTCTTCCGAATGAATGATTCTTTAGGTTAAATGAGGGTAAAATGGTAAATGGGAGATTCCCCTCTATAAGGATTTTAAAATACCATGGGGGGTGGTGGTATTTCCTAATTCCTCCATATGAGGAAATTGGTGGGATTTCTTTAAAATCCCATCATTTGAAATCCTTAGCTTTTTTTCCAAACAAACACAGGATTTCTTGGGTTTTTAATTCCCAATCCCAGGAATTCCCAAAGAATGTAGTGAACCAAACAGGGCCATAGAGAAATGTTGCTTGTGGTGGTGGTACTTGAAGATGCCATCTAAAATAGCAAAGTAGATTTGGTTAGTTTGATATTAAATTTGTTAAAGCAATTTACCCAAATAAAAAATTAAATTATTTTAACAAAGCGAAGAACCCTATTTCACTTCCATATATGACGGGTTTACCGCGGATCATACAAGGATGTTATTTCGGGTTGACAACTATATTGTCAATTGCAATCCATTATTGCAACTATTTGGTTTTTGCGGGATCCTATGACAAGCACCGGTCGTTTGGCATGTTTGATCCCTTCTTACACCAACCCCAAGTTAGAATTGTTGATAGACTCGTGCTTTGCTCGACAATCTTTCAAGAATTCTAATTTGAAATTATAAATTGTCCGTCAAGACATGCGGTAAGTACACTCAACAAGAATTGGCTCGTGCTAAGCTCGACAACCAATCATTGTGTTGTTAGATTTGGGTGGCATCGTCTTACGGATGGTGCGTGATTTATGTTTCATGGAAAAAAGGGCTTTTGTTTCTGATTAAATTTGATTAACATATTTTAGTGACAAATTTTGATTTTTCACTTAAGATGGTTTGTTAATCGTGTGCGCGCGCGAGAGAAAAATAAACCAATTTTATAAAACTCTTGTGATTTAATTTATTGAAAAATTTTCTAGCATGCGAATACCTAAACCACCATGCAAGAAATAAATCACATCACACGCATAGCAAGGGGTTGGTAACCAAGCCAAAACCTATGCGTTCTACCCGTGAGCCAACGGGAAGAACATGGTCAACTAGGGACACAAAACAAACATAGTCATTGCTCCCACTCAATCCACCACCTCTAACGGGTATCACCGGATCTCCATCTTCAAGACATCATCTTGATTCTTGATTGTGGTCTCCATGATTCAAAATACAAGTACATGAAATAGAAAAAAATGGAATGCAAGCCACGAAAATTCTATCATCTAATACAAGTACACGGATAAATGAAAAGGCATACAAGCTGCAATAATAATTACAACTAATACAAGGCAAACAACCACAAAGCAAGCGGTGTGCCAAAAACCACAACAAGTAAATATTTTGGTATGAATTTCCTATACAAACACTCAAGGCACAAAGGAAATTCTTGTACATATGCATTAGGGCATAAAACCATTTCTTAAAACCCATATTCATATATACACACACATATGTGTATGCATGTATGCATCTAATGCCATGACCATACCATGCATACCCATAGTGGTACCAAAATATTATTTGCGGATTTCCAGAAAATAACTGAATAAAAGCAGAAGCACAACAATGACTTGAAAAACCAAAAAAATTCTTTTAGGTCAAAAACACTGTTCACGAGCTCCTTCACGACCTTTCATGACTCGTGAAGCCCGAGAGCTTCACGACCGCTCACGGCTCGGAAGAACTCGTGAAGCACCAAAAACCATTTCACGACTAGACCCTAAACCACACCGGTCGTGTAGCCTTCACGAATCGTGAAGAAAACCTCCACGGCCCGTGAAGACTCACTGGACAGTTTACCAAAAGTTCCAAAAATCAATTTTTCGAGCCATTTTGTGCTATCATCATGTAGTAATGGCTCTGATACCACTGAAGGAATCTCATGCATGTCAAAAACCCAAGAGCAACGGAAGCATGAAGTAAAAACACAAAGATTTCGGGTTTACAAAGCACATGCACAACATTCATTTAGTGAGATCTAGCTACAAGGAATGATAGAAACGAGAGGAACCAAAAGGAAACCAGAAAAGAGACCATACCCTTGATGTCTCTTGTGGTTGTGGTGTTGAAGATGTAATACTTGAACTCGAAGTAGAGCTCCTCTATTAGTATCCACACCAAGCCTTTCGTGAATAACCTTTGCTAAAGCTTGAGGTACTCCACTTACACTCGCGTGAACAAAGCCTCAAGAACAACAGAAGAACTTCTTGCTATGACTAACACAAACTCAAGTCTCTAAGACAACTCTCAAGTCTTCTTTAGTGTGTAGGTTTTTGAATTTGGCAAAAGGTTCATACAAGGATCAAGAGAGGGGTTTTTATAAGCCTCTAGGAAGCTCAGGTGACACCAGGGTCGGCCAAAAAGGCTAGCCCTCATTGGACCAACAAAAAAGGTCCAATAAGATTAAAGTGTCACTTTGACTTCTGCCTTCACGGGCTCTCAAGGCCCATGAAGGGAGTCGTGAAGGTGGCACCCCCACGATCGCTTGCCGAACCCATGAAGCCTCGTGAAGGGCTTCACGTCACGACCGCTTCACGACCCGTGAGGGCCCGTGAAGGTCGACAGAAACCCTAATCAAACAAATTGACTCTCTTGACTTGTGCTATGGGATTCAACGCTTGGTGTGTGACCCAAAAGGCCCGTGCTTCATCGGTAGTGATCCAATATACGTGTAGCAGTGGGCATATAACCAACACAAAGAAGGCTCCTTATAAAGAGCTCTCATCTGTTCTCTAGCCTCCAGAGTCAGACCAAATGCCATGCACCCATTGGACCAACGAGATGGTCCAATAAAATACAAGTGTCACTTGAAATTCTGCCTTCACGACTTCTTCACGGGCTCTCACGGGCTGTGAAGGATAAATGCGCCACGACCGGCCATTAATCCTTCACGAGCCGTGTTGCGCCGGGCAAGAATCATGAGGGCATGTGTCTTCACGACCTCCTTCACGAGCCGTGTAGGGTCGTGAAGCCTAGGGTTTCACGAACCATGCGGCCATGACAGGACACGTGTATACAAACTGCTTCACGACCCGTGGAGCATCCTTCACGGCCGTGAAGCTTAGGTCAACTTGAATTTGACCATTTGACCCTTTCTTCTTATAACAAGCTGTCGAGATTGAAACTTGGCATGTGACCGAATAGGCCCGCGCTTCATCGGAAGTGATACTAGCCTACGTGTGTCAGTGGCCAGATTTCAAGAAACTCCCACTTGCACATAACACACCGTATCCATGGGCACCACAGACAAGGAGCGGCCTCTAGCAAGGCATCCCTGCCCCCAACTAAATACGGGGTATGTCATCCCTGACAAGTACCAAGTCAAAAGTAAAAGAGTTTGACTTGGTCCTATAGATAAGTGATCAATCATCCTATTGTTTGCGATATCCAAGTGAACACGAGACATGGTACATAGTCATTCTTCCATCGTTTACGATTATGTTTCTCGATCAAGATTGGTGGTGACCAAAAGTAAGCTGCAACTGATCAACTATCATTGCAAGCTTGAGCATGACCATGCATTTTTGGTGTCAGCGCCCACTCATCGAGGGGTCCAGGGATATCTCTCTAAACAGAGGAACAAATTCTTTCGACTACATTGCCCCAATATATTGGCAATACCTTACCCAAAAGCTTCCTTTATAATAGCTAGTTACGGACTACGTTTGAAAGCAGTCAGAATAAAGCAGACCAAAATAGTGAAACACATGCATCTCCAGTCTAAGGATAAAAGATATTATCATCCTGATTTACTCTTGACATATACCTTGAAGTAAGATCAGGTGTGGGTCGTCCAATCACTTGAAACTCATTTCCTCGATCTTCGTTCATACTTCCTTCCATTGAAAAATGACCGACCGTGGACAATTTAGAATGTAAAAACATTTGAAGGAAGTGATAAAACATGCAAAGTTGGAACACAATAATGATTTAAAGAAAGTATTCGCTACACGTGTATTATTAAATCTCCATTTAATAATCAATACATTCAAAAATACAATATTGCTTAATGTTCCCAATTACATAGCAAATATATGAAATACAATAACCAATATACAACTCAAACAAAGTCACTAGCAAATCTAACCCCAATAGCACGTGTGTGGGCATCGTGTTTAGCTTGTGACAACGGTTTAGTGAATGGATCCGCCAAATTGCTATCCGTGTGCACTCTGCTAATGACAATGTCTCCATTCTTGACCACGTCCCGGATAAAATGATATTTCCGCGGAATATGTCTCGTGTGTCGGTGAGACCTTGGTTCCTTGGCTAAAGCAACGGCACCATCGTTGTCACAGAAGATCACAATAGGGTCGCTGATGCTAGTAACCACTCCCAAATCAAGCACAAATTTCCTCATCCATATGGCCTCCTTAGCTGCTTCACTGGCCGCAATGTATTCCGACTCTGTAGTGGAATCGGCCACGGTGTCTTGCTTGGAGCTCCTCCAGGATATAGCATCGCCATTTAATAAGAACACGAACCCCGATTGTGATCGAAAGTCATCCCTATCGGTTTGGAAGCTTGCATCAGAGTAACCCTTTACTCTAAGCTCTTCCTCACCTCCATACACCAAGAAAATCTCCTTAGTCCTCCAAAGATACTTGAGAATTCTCTTCACCGCCGTCCAATGGGCTTCGCCTGGGTTGGCTTGATATCTAATCATCATGCTCAAAGCACATGATACATCAGGCCTCGTACATAGCATGGCGTACATGATCGAGCCCACAGCCGAAACATATGGCACCCGCTTCATTACTTCCCGTTCCTCAGGGGAACTAGGGGATTGAGTCTTACTCGATACCAAACCATGTGACATAGGAATGAACCCCTTCTTGGAGTCTTCCATCCTAAACTACTGTAGGACTTTGTCAACGTATGTACTTTGGCTAAGCCCAATTAGCCTCTTGGATCTATCTCTATAGATTTTGATCCCAAGAATATAAGTTGCATCTCCTAGATCCTTCATTGAAAAGCAATTGCCTAACCAGGTTTTTACACCTTGAAGGGTCGGGATATCGTTCCCAATGAGGAGTATGTCATCGACATACAAGACTAGGAATACAACTATGCTCCCACTAGCCCTGACATATACGCATGGCTCATCCTTGCTTTTCGAAAAGCCAAACTCTTTGACTTTCTCATCGAAGCACGGGTTCCAGCTGCGCGATGCTTGCTTAAGTCCATAAATGGACTTCTTAAGCTTGCAGACTTTTTCCGGATGCTTGGCATGTACAAAACCCTCGGGTTGAGTCATATAGACTTTCTCGCTAAGTGTCCCATTAAGGAACGCGGTTTTTACATCCATTTGCCAAATCTCATAATCATGAAATGCGGCAATCGCCATGAGTATCCGGATAGACTTCAACATAGCCACCGGGGAAAAGGTTTCATCATAGTCTACACCATGAGTTTGGGTGAAACCCTTAGCCACCAGTCGGGCTTTGAAGGTGTCTACCTCTCCATCTATGCCGGTCTTTTTCTTAAAAACCCATTTGCACTCTATGGGTCTACACCCGGGTACCGGATCTACCAAATCCCAGGCTTGGTTATCCGACATAGATTGCATCTCGGACTCCATCGCCTCTTTCCACCTAGCGGACTCAGGGCCCACCACGGCGTCCCAATAAGATGATGGTTCATCATGATCCACCACTAGGTCGCAGCCCTAAGACATGAGAAACCCATATCTCTCTAGCTCATTGTGACTCCTATCGGATCTCCTAAGATGTAAAGGATCCGTGTCAGGTTCTCCAGCAGCACCGCGCTGAGAATCGTGTTGTGAACTAGTGCCAAATTCAGGTTGGTCATTGGAAGGTTCTTGAATTTCTCCAAGATCTACCTTTCTCCCACTGGCGTCTTTCGATAGCATCTCCCTTTCAAGGAAGACGGCCCTCCGAGCAACAAATACCTTGTTCTCGGAAGGTTTGTAGAACAAATATCCCATAGACCCGGTAAGATATCCAATGAACAAACACCTCTCAGGTCGGGGTTCCAACTTGTCCTCCACCTCACGTCTCATGTAGGCAGGACATCCCCAAACCTTTAGATATGAAAGTGATGGAACCTTTCCATGCCACATCTCAAAGGGTGTCTTTTTGACCTTCTTAGATGGTACGAGATTAAGGATTCTAACGGCCGTTTTCAATGCATAGCCCCAAAAGCGAATGGGTACATCCGTATGACTCATCATACACCGGACCATATCCAACAATGTCCGGTTCCTTCTCTCAGTGACACCATTCAATTGTGGTGTCCTATGAGGTATCAATTGCGAAACAATTCCACAATCTTTTAGTTGGTCATGGAATTCCAAACTTAGATACTCACCATCACGGTCCGATTTGAGCATCTTAATTCGTTTACCCAATTGGTTCTCAACTTCGTTTTTGAAAGTCTTCAAGACCTCAAAGGTTTCCGACTTTTATCTCACTAAGTAGACATACCCATACCTACTAAAATTATCGGTAAAGGTTACGAAGTACCTTGAGTTATCCCTAGTGACATGCTTGAACGGACCACACACATCCTTGTGAACGATATCCAACAAGTCTTGTGTAACATCCTCAGAAAGGGACTAGACGCATGCTGACGTGGTACGTATAATAAATTAGATAAATTGAATAAATATATATATTTAAAGATATTAAAGGAAAATAACTAAATTAGTTATTAAATGAGTAAATATAAACTATTGATAAAAATATAAAAGAATAAAAGAATATTAAATGGTTTAGAACGAGGTTTCCAAAAATATCCCCGTTAGTTGAAACGGGTACTCGTGCGTTAAGTTGTAAGTTGAAAAGGGGAACAAGATACCCACTTGCAGATAAAGTTAACCCTCAAGTAGGCACCTCTTCTATCTCTCACGTTCATAACACAAATAACTTATTCTTGTGTATGTGTGTGTCTTCTTGTTGACTTGAAGGAGAAAGCAAGAAGAAAGATCAATCAAAGCTTCAATCTGTTATAATTCGGATTCAAATCTGCCTATAATCATCTTGTAATCATCTGCAATCTTTCTTGTAAGTGATTCATTCAAGTTTCTCAAGTTTCTAAGTTTTGGGTATTTAGGTGGAAATCACCAATTGAAGCCAAAGATGAAATTAGATGTTACCAATTGATTCCTAAGTTGATTCTGAGTCGAACTAAATGCCATGCAACCATTGGATCAACGAGATGGTCCAATAAAATACAAGTGTCACTTCAAATTCTGCCTTCATGACTTCTTCTCGGGCTCTCACGGGTCTTAAAGGATAAATGTGCCACGACCTGCCTTTAATCCTCCACGAGCCATGCTGCGCCGTGCAAGAATCGTGAGGGCATATGTCTTCACGACCTCCTTCACGAGTCGTGTAGGGTTGTGAAGCCTAGGGTTTCACGAACCATGTGGCCATGATAGGACACGTGTACACGAACTGCTTCACGACCCGTGGAGCATCCTTCACGGTCGTGAAGCTTAGGTTAACTTGAATTTGACCATTTTGACCCTTTCTTCTTATTGCAGGCTGTCGAGATTGAAACTTGGCGTGTGACCCAATAGGCCCACGCTTCATCGGCAGTGATAACGGGCTACGTGTGTTAGTGGGCAGATTCCAACATATATGTGATAAGATGTGGATATTAACTAGAGGGGCCAAAACCATCAGAATGGAACTATAATAGTCAAGGGACTATTTATGTAATTATGGAAATTTATGTGTGTATATATATATATATATATATATGTGTGTGTGTGTGTGTGTATTTGACTTCTTAGTGTCAAACTATCCATTCTCAAGTTTGCAGTAAACTTCAAACATTCGCACATACATATTCAGTTCTTTTTATTGAGTTATTTGTCAAGAGAAATCATTGTGGTTAGCTATCATCATCATCATCTTCTTCATCAAAGAACTTGAGGTATGGTTAGTTTTTGAATTTTGAAGCTTCAAATGGGTTATTAATGGATTTAAGTATCAAAGGTTGTTATTTATATGTTCGGCTATTGTTTATGGTAGTTTGGGTTGTAAGAAAACAACCATGAACAGTATGAATGATGAAAAATTGAGTTTTGTGAGTTTTTGGCCAGAGAACAGCCTGTCAGGCAACTAAACTGGTTTAGATGGGGGGAGGCACGAGCGTGTCTTGCGGTCGTGACCGCCACATGTTCATAAGGTCCGGGCGTGTCTTAGGCATGCCCGGGCGTGACTCATTGGTCGTGCAAATTTTAAGATACAAGTTAGATAGAAAGGTCGAATCAATAAGCCGGATGAGAAAGCCGGATGAAATGCTAGGCATGGCCGTACCATGGTAGGGTACGGGTGTGCCCATGATAGGGCACGGGCGTGCACCTGTCCTGTTCAGTTTTATTTCTTCAGTTTCAGCACATGTTTAATACATATTATTATTATATAACTGTAGAGACTAGCTGAGGACATATACATGAACCTTTATCAACCGTGGATTAAATTATTACACTTCGGTTTATAAGGTGAGTCTTCTAGACTATGTTTCATATGTGCATAAAGGTGTTATTACAATGAATACTTATATGTATTCGTTTATGTGTTATAAAGCATACTGCTTTGTGCAGTAGTGGCTCAGAATTAACGCAGTACTAGGGCTCAGATTGCTACCCTAGGTCTAGAACTAGTGGTTGGCTACATTCAGAATGTGATTATGTTCATGTGTATATATGATTTGCATTCTAGTTTACTCACTAAGCTCTCGCAGCTTATCATATATTATTTTAAAATGTTTTGTAGGTTTTAGCAGAGACAAGGGAAAAGCTTCAGTTTGACTACATTTTGATAAACATTTTAGAAACAATTAATGCCCGGTTTGTAAATGACAAGTTTTGGTTTTAAACTTGTGAGAGTACATATGTGAGTATCTTTTAATACATCAGATTTTCCGAATAGTTTACGCTTCCGCTTTTATGAAAACTTTCAGAGGTGCATGTTCAGATATAGTTTTATTGAAAATGGTAGTTTTATTTATTTGGGGTGTTACAATATAGATCATGGTTATTGACCTACTTAAGGCAATTATCTTGGTACCCATGTTAAAATTATGATTTGACATTAGAAATAGTAATATAATTGATGGGTATTGTTAGTCAAATGACCTCACCAGTTTAAATTTGATAAGACAAAATAAAGCTTGAAACTGAATTATGTTAAGTTTGTTAGACTAATTAGTCAGCTTAAGCTAAGTAGTCAGCTTCAAGACATAAATAGAGTTTGAAAGTATGTTATAGAGAACTCAAATGACTTTCTAAGTTGAGTATGAGTATCTATGTGTATGTACATGTGGAAAACCAAAGATTGGTTAAAGAACTTAGGTGGCGTTTGGTTCGCTGAATCTGTGATCTGTTTGGTTGGCAGGAAATGGAATTGAAATCCATTTCCATGTAAATAACAAACATCAAACGAAGACCGGTGAAAGAAAAACGGCGAACAGTGACCCGAGAAAGACGGACGAACGGCAAAAGTCGACGAACGGTGAACATCGAACGGCGACCCATGAGGACTGACGAACCGGGACACATCAAATGATAACCCGCAAAAGACGGATGGTGAACGGCGACCCTCGAGGAACGACGAACGGGGACGCGACTGACGAACGGGGATGCACTGAACGACGACCCGTAAAAGACGGACGGAGAACAGCGACCCGTGAGGACTGACGAACGACGAACATCAAATGGCAACCAACAAGGATAGAAGAATGATGAACGGGGACACGACTGACAAATGACGACTGACAAAAGATAACAGGCGAACAACGACCGGCGATGTGAAGACAATAGGCGGAGGGTATAATTGTAATAAACCAGATTCCCTCCCTCATGGATTTTAAAATCCCTCCTTATCTTGAAGGATTTTACATTCCTTCTCTCATGGATTTTAATTCCTTCAAATTCAAATTCCATGGTGAACCAAAAATTGGAATTTCTAGGAATTAGATTCCAATTCCCATGAAATCCCTCCAACCAAACACCCCCTTAGCTTGATGAGTCTCAAACTCAGTAACTCAACTCTACAGGGAAGTCATCCTGAAAGAGTTTGAATGTGTTTCAAACTCTATACTCCCTATCTACGGTTGTATATGAAGATTCAAGAGTGAATACTCAAGATTCAATATTGAAGATTCCAAACCATTTATGGATTTCTGCTTATTCGTCAACATATAATGGACCGAAAGAAGAAGTCTCAGCAACTGCTCAAGGAGTTTCCAGAAAGAACTGAAACTGCATTGGTTGCAAATAAGAAGAAAGGGTCTAAAACCTCAGTGGTTGACTCTGAGTTTGAGTCAGATTTTGAAGCTGACAACTCAGACTCAGATTTAAATACGTATTCTCATGATGTTCAATCCATTACTGAGTAGATGGCAATGCTTGAAAGAAGACTAATAAGAGCTAATATAGGGAGAGGAAGATTTGACAGAAAGGGCAAATGAAAGAGTTCTTTTGATCCCGAGAAAGTTGTGTGCTTTAACTGTTAGAAGAAGGGACACATAGCTGCTGAGCGTAGAAACAAAAAGGGAGAGTCAGCTTTAGTAGCTTATAAGAATGCTTATAGATCTAAAAAGTATAAGAGAAGATATCGACAGCTTAAGAAGCAGAAGCTAGAAGACAAGCTTAAAGGTCAAGTCCTATATGCTAAAAACTGGAACATTGAACCATCTACCTCAAATAAAGACAAGTGTCTAATGGCTTTAGAAGAAGAAAAAGTGGATTTTGCTTTGTCTAAAAGCACCTTTGACAAGGATATGGAAGAGTCTGAGATGAACAGAAAGTCTAGTAGTTGGATCCTTCCTCCAAACAAAGCTGATCACAATTTTCAACTTCTCCTCACAGCCTCGTATCTAGCCCCTCTAGCATACACCACTCCAATACTCGAACAACGAAGTATCCGCATGCCATATGCCACTATAGCCATCTAGAAAGACAAAGTGACCCACATTGGCTAGCACTTTAATCCTAGAAGGTCATATATACCTACTAGGCCCATAATTCGCAAATGAGTAATACAATATACTACCCTCGCCTACTAAGTTCGAGCATGCATGTAATCATAAATAATCATACATAAACCGCATATAATCATAACATTCGTATCACGTGTTTATACATACATATAACAAGTATTTAACCAAAAACACATAACACGTATCATCAATCTATATATATATACACCTATATAACCGTTTACATTTCAAAAGTTAGGTTTTGTCTTTGTACTCGGTTTTGTAAAAATCTACTGAACTCACCTGAAATAGCACGAATAGATCACCTCGAACCTAGATTGACGAGCTTAGCACATGGATTGTCAAATGATGGTCTCACACGCTTCAAAACACTCCTTAAGAACTCCACGAACGAAGCCGATGTCGAAACTTAGTCCGAAATGGCTTCACCGTACCACCCGAACCTTGTAAACACTAACCAATGAATCCTTAACACTCAAACACGTTTTCTACACTTGGAATCTCTCTAAAAATGGGAAGAGTAACGGTACAAATTGAGAGAAAACTTGTGAAAATGGTTGAAGTAAAGTTTTATATATAGACCTAGCCGTGACGCGTCGCATCGCGACCGCCCATTTCACATGACTCTACAACATGCAAACTCTAACACACGCAACCTAGACAAGTGTTCTGCCACCCAAACGCGTCGCGTCGCAATCTTGGATTTTCCAGAATTTTGATTTTCTATTTCTTCTTTCCTTTTTCCTTATATAATACATTCCAAAATACCTTTCAAATAAATGAACTCTATAAATATCATTTATTTCTCATCTAAATAATATTACAATAAATTCCATTGATTCCGGGTCGTTACATTAAGACTAGCCTTAAAGTTCAAGTTGGCATAAAAATTAAAAATGAAACCCTTAGCAATGAACATAAGGAAAATTTAGCTCCCTTAGAAGCTGGTAAGAAAGCCAAATGTGACTTAGAATGTTAAATACACATAAATAAGATACTAACTAAAGAAGCTGAGGATGTTAGAGCCAAAGTTAAGTATCTTAAAAAAAGTCATAAAGTTGTGGCGTAAGTCATCACAACAGGCTGAGAAGTGATAACCAGCAAATCCCTAAACAAGTAAAAGATGTGCTTGGTGGTGACTATATCGCAATAGCTTATGAAGTTGAAAACGGGATATCAAGCACATTGTCTGATGATGATCTACTAGATGAAGACAATCCAAATATATCCTCGGAGAAGAATAAACATGGTCAAGAACTTAATTTGAATAGATTTATCAGAATCACACAAGGTCCTGCCATAATCAACATTGACCATGGTATGGAGGTTCTTGTTCCAGAAAAAATAGTAAGTCTGTATTTTGTAGGTTGAACCCCAAACCTATTCAAAACAAACACGTCTTTGGAAGATTAAAGCCTAATCTATTTAAACGAAAACATTCTCTGTCTAGTTCAGAGAGGAACTTTAAGGAAAGGAAGATGTCTATAAGTCAGACCCTACATAATAAGCATAACAACATTAGGATTAACAAAGGTAAGTCCATAGTCAATGAAAACTAGGTAAATGAATAGACAAAGAAAATTGAAAAGTTATCAACCTCCTATGATCCTAAAACTGAATCTAAATTATGGACATACTAAAAGATCATATCCCTCATATAATTAATAGAAGAAATGTTACAAATGTGGTGATAGAGGCCATGAGCCCAAGGACTGTGATAATTAAACCACAGGGTCTGATAGAAAGCAGACTGTTCAAGTTTAGCCGAGTTCAAAGTCTACTCAAGCTGACCAGTCAGCTTCAAACAACAGATTAGCCAAGTGCTCATCTTCAGAACCACCAAACAATGGGTAGTCAAAAGAAACTAATGTATTTAGTTTACATGTGCAGGATTCAAGCATGTTATGGACAGGTCTTCTAAGGAAAGTGGGCCTAAATAAATGGTTTGAGGGCTATAAAATGATGATTAAAACAATAGTGAAGGTCACAATGAATATGAGATTAGGCTAAACTAAGGTAATACGTTGCCATCTTGAGTTATTTATTAAAGGTTTTGCCTAAATCTCAATGTTTGTGTAGTTCTTTTGTTACAATATGTTATGGTTATTTTATTGAGTTAACTTGTGTTTTAATAAGTCTTTATGACCTGGAATGAAGCAAAACAGAGAGAACTATATGCTCCATCATATCGAATAGGAAGTCGTATTGCGACATAAACTTTGAAATATTCTATAAAATCAACCTTAAATCTGTTGAGGCATATGACCAGTCTTACTAAAGCTAATAGAAACTACTTTCAAAATATTATTATAGTTAGATGAAATAATTTGGAAATGATCTTTGTCAAATTACTAGTTTAATGACGGGTAGTCACAATTTAGACACCAAAACAAAGCGTGTGAGATGTTTAACAATATATCTTGTCTATTGAGATCATGTTCTCGCTAATAGATGATACCTACACATACATGGTGAGATTTTAGGTTCTACTTGAGTTGGTTAGCAATCTCCTAGTGTGGATTGGTGGTTGGATCATAATTGTCATGGGACCCGAGGTGAGTACCGACTTAACCCTTATTCGTTACATGGTACTGGATTCGTAATTAATGCTAGTTACACATGAAACATAGCGTGAAATGAAAATTATGATGAACGAGATAATACTTATGATTATCCTTACATAAAAGTTGATTAAACCGGTTGTGGGTTAACGAACTCGATTATAAGATAGTATTGAACGTGATTGATAAATAACCAGTAACAAATATGATAAATAATAAAATTAAGTATATGATGTATTGATAATAAGAAAGCTTTATGATTACGAAAGTATGTTTTACGGTAAAAGTTGATTGATGAATATAATCTATGTATTGACTTGTGTCACCACGAAGTTATGCTCACTTGATTTGCTCATAGTATATGAGTAGAAGTTTTTGATATGTTTATGAAATACATTCATTATATGGGATCAATGGATCCGCTATGTGTATGTGATATGTCTAGACATTTACGGATTTATAGACTGTTTTATAATCATATGGTTGAGGTCTGCTGATATGGTTCGATCCCAGTAGACCCTCCGGTCGGGGTAATGATGTAACTATGTTCCGGTAGATCCTATGGGTCAGGATTAAAGATCCCGGTGGACTTATGGGTTGGAACAACGGGGTTCTACAAGACAGTCGTTTCTTGACGTAAGTGGAAATTAGCTACCGGCTCCATAACGATGCTCGGTGGACTGCTATGTGCTCACCCACCAGTGTGGTGGGGTGTGCTTGATTCCGCAGTTAGGGTCGTTAAGCCGGATTTGTGACCCTACAAGATACGATGCCTACTGATGTCAGCACACCACAATGTGATAGGATAGCACTATATGTGTTATCATGTGTTGCTCAATGTGCTAAGTGACGTTTATGGTTATGTTTGTACTCGCTAGCTTTTAACGCAAACCCCTTTCTAGTTTGAATACTTGTGTAAATGTTTATGTTTGGCATTGCCAAGGGTTACTTTGTGAGATGGTAGGAAACTTTTTGTTCATTAACAGGTATAATGGTCGTCGATAATGATGTTGGTAACACTCGTTTGTACACTTGAAACCTGTTTTGGGTTGAATTAAGTATAGAAATGTTTTGATAAGTA
Organism: Dittrichia graveolens; assembly: GCA_038502395.1. NCBI lineage: Eukaryota > Viridiplantae > Streptophyta > Magnoliopsida > Asterales > Asteraceae > Dittrichia > Dittrichia graveolens. The sequence goes on from JARJIL010000009.1 coordinate 33,287,935, forward strand.
AATTATTTTTTATCTAACTCAATGGATAAATTGTCTAATAAATTTTTTCTTGTTAGTATCTTATTTATATTAGAAGATTTTAAAGTATAATATTAAATAAGTTTATCAACCTTTTAATATATCATTTCTAAATTCTAGAGTAAGAATTGAAATAACTTTTAATTAAGCACAAAATTCTTATAAACTTAAAATAATGTTTGATAAATAGTGACAATTTGATGACATTTCCTAATCGGTTTATAGTATAGTTAAATAAGTTTGAGTGTCGAACACAATGGGAACAAGTATGATTTTAGATATAATTAAACTAATCTACTACTAAAAAACAATAAAAGGGGGATTTTATGTTCTAACTCAACTAAAGCAAACCAATTAGCAAACTTTAAAACTATGAATCAAAGAAACAAAGATTTAAATACTAGAAAATCAATTAAGCTATCAACTTTTAGATTTAAACTATTAAGAATATGAATAATCTCCATTTACACTTTGAATCACCTCTTCAATTTAGTAGATTTTAATGAAAGTGCAATGGATTAACATGTAATCATATACTAATTCCTAATATAGCTAGATCTCATGGTGAGACTCACTAGCCCTATAATTACAGAAATATTAACCCAATGATCATGACATTAACTATCCCTATAACTAGTCAAGTAATTAAATATATATTGTTCACGGAGCTGAAAGAAAATGCTTAGGTGACAAAAAAAGATGATGTAATTGATGAGTTGTAAATGTGATATGGAGAAATAGTGTCATATGATTGGTGGAAGTGAACAAAGTGTAATATTAAATCCAATTTGAATTAAATGGGAGGGGGTTGAATGAAAATTATGAGGGATTGTATCAAACATGTGAGAGTGTTTTATAAAAGTAGTATATGAATGTAATTAATTATATGTTGTTTATAAATTATGTTTAATAACTTGTAATATATTTTGTTTAGATAAAAAATAATTATATATTTGTAACTGTCTCATTTTTATCTACGTTTTGATGAAAAATTATCTGAATATGACATTTTCTTAAAAATTAGTATATTTTCGAAACGTTGTTTCCATCAATTATATTTACAAATATATATTTGGCTAATAAAAATGTCGTTGCTCAAATTAAGTCATAACATCAACAATAATATCATGGGTATGCATTTAAAATGTCAGGACAAAGCTCTATCGCGTAAAGTTAAACATGCTTAGAATTGGTAGTATTCAAGAAAAAAGGATAGATTAAAGAGGGTCATTCTTTTTAATATAACTGTGTTAGAATTCTTTTTATATTATTTATACATGTTGTCCATTTAACAAGTATATATAAGAAAAAGTTCATTTGAGAAACATTCTTAATGCAAATACCGTGAGTACCATTTTTGTAATAGTCATTCTTGCTAATTAATGACTTGTTAATAGGGGTATTTTGATCTTTTGTATACTTTTCCAACCGTATTACGTCTAGGAGAACCGTCATTAAAGAGTGAGACTTTATTTTTTCAAAATACTCCTCGTAATGTGTCATCATTTTTATTTTAAGAACTTAAGGAATCATTATGAACTATTAAATCCATCCATCAATGGTTGAGATTAAAAGATATATATATATATATATATATATATGTGTGTGTGTGTGTATGTAATTGATAATTAGCGTGCATCTGTATATACAAAAAGAACATTTTTGAAGTAATAAAAATTCACTACCCTGATATATCTCATTCACATGCCCTACTATGATAAGGGTGGCTTTTCATGGTTTTGTACCATGTGTGTGTGTGTGTGTATATATATATATATATATATATAACGAGAAACACATTAACATTACGCTAAAAACTTTTAAATGTGAAATACAACTTTATATATTTTAAAAGAGCGTATAAAAAGTATTAAATATAAAAGTTTTGTTTTACGTACCCGAGCAACACATGTGTATAACACTAGTTCATATTATGCTAGACTTAATCTATTGATTTGTATTAGTCACAAAATCAATCGAATTAACAGTGAATGGTCATCACACGCAATTATAAACACATTAAAGTTAAATTATTTATAACTTAACCCTAGGATTTGGTCCATCACTAGTCATGAATCTTAATGGTTATAAAAACTCATGATTAAAGCAAACATAGATAGAATATTGATCTCAACTATGAAATACTTAGCAATAGGCATAAAGTCAACAACTTTAACACGAACGGATCTTTGAAAAAGCTAAAAATAATAAATATACAACTCCATGTAATCCAAATCAATGAAATCTAACTAAAAATAAAAAGTTCATATTGTCTAAGCAAAGATTACGGAGATTTTAGCCCATAATTTGAAGATTACAACAACTGAAAATCATAGAAAGTAAGATAAACATAATTGTGTTAGTCCCAGATTGAGTACACAACAACAAATGTTTGTAGAAGGGGGGTTAAATATAAACTTATGTTTTTTAAATTTAAATACACACGATAATATTTTTAATATAGTTCTTATTGATATGAATCAAGAATTACATGCATAAGGAAGCGGAAATTCCGAATACAATAAAAGGTGGCGAGTAAAATGTCTAACATGTAACGTCCCAATTTATTTATTTTGTAACACATTCGTTCATAAATAGATATTGATAAAGTGATTGCGTGACAGCTGTTAATTAAAATAAGTATACAACATTCTTAAATTACATCCATCATAATTGTTTGTCACTGGACTATTACTATTAAAACTGGATCATTAAAGCCACAAAAGCATTTGGAAATGAGCTATCAACGCCGAACTGGAGCCCCGCCATGGTCATCCCCTGAAAAGAGTTAAACCAACAACTGTAAGCCCAAGACTTAGCGAGTGTACTACTTACAACCCAAAATAGATCATATAATGAGACTTATAACTCATACCCACTATCGTGGTAGGTGGTCTCGTCATACCCGTCTACGAGGACAGTCTCATCTCACCCGTTGTCGTCACAATGGTCTAACATACCTAACACTGAAGTGTTGGTCTCGTACCCGACACCGAAGTGTAAGGTGTAAAACCCGTAATTTTGTAAGATTATTAAAAATATATATATATATATATATGCAATATTAAATGAGAAATTAGTGAAATTGTGTCTTCAAGATGTTAATTGTATGAAATATGTATATATATATATCACATGTAGGTAGAGTGCATATGTACACATATTAATGGGTAATAAAAGTAAGGATGAACATAGTTTGAGGACTAAATTTGTAAAATGTGTATGTATTGACTTCCCCTTTTGAAGTCAAAGAGGAGGAATTTTCTGGAGAAAAGAAACGTGAGAGAGTTAAGAGAGAGACTAGAGAGAGAAACAAAGAAATCAAGAAGAAATCAAAGGGAAATTGGTAGTTTTGGTGATCAAACTCAAGACTTGGTGATATTTTTCTATATTCTTCAACCTTGGTGTGATTTTGGAGCAAAAGAGTGAAGAAACCAAGTTGGGTTTTGTGAATCAAGTAAGTTCTAACTTGAAATTTGTGTTTGATTTTAGTTATACATGATGTATTTGGTGATTCTCATTTAGATTTGAGTTTGTTGTGTTTATTGTGTCAAAAGTGGGGTTATTGCCAAAGTTAGGGTTTCAAATGATCCAATGTGTCTAAAGTGTTGGGAAATTGAGTTTAATGGTGATTTTACATGTGGTATTGGTGATTGATGCTAAAATAAGGTTGATTGTAGCTATTGGTTGAATATGTTGAGGAATTTGTAAAATGGGTCAAAATGGGAAAATTGTTGAGTATAGAGTTTTGATGATCAAAATTATGTTACATGATGTTAATATGGTATGTTGGAGTGTTCTTGGAGTGTTATGGTTGCTGCAAATGAGAGTAAAAATCGGGGCCTGCAGCACAAAGTACAGCCCAGAGTTACTGTTCACAGGGGGCTCGCGGCTGTGTCGCGGCACGAGGGACTGATTTTGACAAGGGACATTTTCCAGAGAATTTCTCCCGGCGCGAGGCCCCTTGTCTCGCGGCGCGAGGACCCCTGAAAGGTCCAAAAACTTGTTTTTGACCCCATATGACCTTGTAATTGATAGGGGATTGTTTCTAATGGTTTTAGGGAGTCCATAGGGAGTCCGAAAGACCCGAAATGAGCGTTTAAGTCGTGTGTTGAGTCTATACTTGCATGTAACTTCATTGTATGGTTAACTTAACTAAGTTAACATTGTGTTATGATCATAGGATCATTGTGCAAGTGATTTGTGGCCTTGTTGTGAGGTGGAAGTGATCCTCATCACTTTTATCAGGTGAGTACACCCTGCGGATACCCAGTTTTTTTTAAAGTTACAAGTCATCATGATTATGTTTTGATTGTTTGGCAAATGTTTGATGAAATTGTTGAATCAAAGGATGTGGAACTATGGATTTATTTGACAATGTTTTCTATGGTTGGCAAATGTTTCGTGAAGCTTTTGAATTAAAGAATGTGAAAATTATGAACTTGATATATGACACGTTTTAAGAAAAATGGTTTTCAAAACAAGACCATTGCTCCATTGTGGAGATGGTCTATGTTAATGTTGTGCTTTAATTGATGGTTTTGAAGCATGATATGCTATGTATTGATTATGGCAAGTTGTGACCTTGTGTGTATAACTTGCATGTGATTATGTGACCCCTCGGGGTAACTGATTATGTGACCCTTCGAGGTTTATGTGCTTTGGTCCGGACCGCTGTTGTGTTATGAACTTTGTACCATAGGGTTCCTAGTCATTGAGACGTACACAGAGGTTCCTTTGGCTTCGGCGATTTGGGAATCGCGAGGTACGGGTGGCTGAGGGATCGGTGCAGAGAGTGGAGGGGTATGTCAGTAGCCATCATGACCATGTGAGTTCACTGGGCTGACGAGCCACCGAACCCGGGTAACACGAGTGGATTTGGTGAACAGGGCTTACACTCCAGAGAACCGTTGTATGGTGGACAGCTTTCTGCTTCCCCCACCTTGACGGGAGATGTGGACACACCCCCATGAGGACTTGTTGACCATGGTTGGCCCCTATGGAACATACAAGTATAAGTGGACTTGTCCCCCACATCTTGTGTGAACTGTTTTATGATGCCATAACTGATTTATGATCAATGATGACTTGTTTACTTGTTTAACTAGTTTTGGCGCACTCACTAGCTTCGGCTAACAAAATTTGTGTTTATGTTTTGTATCCGCAGATAAGCCATAGTATGATGCCAGTGAGGCGGGTAGAAGCTTTTGAGAGCACTTGTTGCCTGATGGATATGTCTGGAATACATGATTATTCTCATTTTGTTTATTTAATGGTCGTGTATTCGGGTCAACAAGTAACACCACCCTTTTGTAAATTTGACAAGCTTCCGCACTGTGTTGTAAACAAATACTCCTTTAATGGTGTTTTGGTTGAAATATAAAAAGTTTATATTTGTACTAAAATTCAGGGTGTTACAGTAAGGTATGCTCATACCCGTCACCGTAGTGAACGGTCTAGTCATACCCGTTAACAAAGTAAACGGTCTACCCGTACCCGCTACCGAAGTAAGCGGTCTACTCATAGTCATCTCATAACTCATAGCTATTCACATATCTATATGCATGCATTCACATTCGTAGTCTATCTAGGTCGTAAGTGAGAATACTCACCTGTCAGCAGTTCTCATTACTCAGTCCTTACTTTACGACTTTACTTGTGGTTAACCTTCAATTATCGTCACCTGATCCAAGTCCAATAGGCTCAAATCTGGTATTAGTTTCTTACTCGCTTACATAACTTTCCGTAAGTCGGATGGATGTCTACATGTATAAGTCGCATGAGCCTTTACACGTACACTAAGTCGCATGGATGTATACATGTATAAGTCACATGAGCCATTACAAATACATTAAGTCGCATGGCTGTATACATGTGTAAGTCGCATGGGTTTTCACATGTATAAGTCGCATGGGTTTTCACATGTATAAGTCGCATGATCATATGGATATGTAAGTCACTAAGTCGCGTAAGTTTATATATGTATAAGTCGCATGGTCATATGTGGCCATATGAAAGTCACATGGAGATGTATACAAGTCCGTATGAAAGTCGCATGGATGTATGTACTGGTCTATCTGAAAGTCGCATGGCTACATACCTTCCCTTTCAGTTCATTGTTCTGAAAAACACAGACTCCATAGACAAGATCAAGTTTTCTCAAAACTAAATCAATTTAACTCGTTCTTGTTGCAAAACATTTCTCCACTTATATAAATCTTTCCTTTTAATACAGACTTGTATTTCATCAAGTATTAAGTGTTCTTGCTTAAATCTTTCTCCTATTTTTTTTCTCATACATTCTAAAACCCAAAACCCAGATTTCAAACATCCATTCATCATCTTAACAGAGTAAGATTTAGTGTCTACATGACCCTAATGAAGTGATGTAACATCCTAAGATCGGGCCTAGTAGTTTTGGTGGCTTTGGTATGTTAACTTGTGATTAGTACTTGATTAATTACTTGTTAGTATTAAGTTACATGGATTTAATTAAAAGTTATAATTGTGTTTAGAATATATATGTATATATGTACGGTTAAATATATATGTATATTGTGTAGTTCAATATTTGCATGTGGTTAGAAGATATTAAGACTGCCACCTCATGCTAATTGTTTTGATAAGTCATATGTGGGCTTATATGAGTTAACATCTGAATATTGCTTCTCATTTGCAAAAACCGACACTTGAGGTTGTGTGTATGTTCTTGAGAGAAGAAAAGGCAAACAAACTTGATAGTTGAAGGTTTTGATTTGTTGTGTCTTAATTCAAAGAAAAGGTATGGTTGCAATCCTGGCATGATTTTTGATTATCTTAACATGTTTTGTTTGTAAAGATATGCCAAGAACATGAACTTGCCATGATAGAAGTTTAGAAGTAAACTTGCTTGGTGGGTTTTGTATGATTTGCCATGTTAAAAAGGGTTTGATGTGTTCTTGTTGTTCTATACATGTTATAAGGTGTTTATACATGTTTTAGAAGTGTTCATAATGTATTATGAGAGTTTAAATCGGATTTGGGGAGTTAGCTTGGACTGGAAATCCGACATATAATGGAGAAGACAATCTAGAAATAAGCGTGTCGCGGCGCGACGAAGGTGAATCCGCAAGTTTTGGTTTCAAATTGTAAGAATCCGATAAATTGCAAACCGACCCTTAGAAATCCGCCACGAAATCCGATTGATGAGTTCCGGATTTGAAATCCGACACGGTCGCGGCGCGACGGGCATTGTGTCGCGGCGAGACGGGCAATGTTTAACTCGCTTTGGTTATTTAACTCGCTTCCGCAATGATTATTAAAAATGAAAATTTTTGGGTTAAAAATACGGTGTTATAAGTTTGGTATCAGAGCCTTGATTTGGCAGTGTAGGCACAGTGGAAGTGTTACATTCCCGAATCTTGGCTCGTGGTAGGTCAATTACTCCTTGGGTGTGGGATTGGCGTGAATTGGAGTGTAGTTAGTATGTTGTGTACTAACGGATTTATCTAATAAATCGTGAGGTGACGTGATTGTTACAGATAACAATGGCTGATCGTGATCACTCGACTGCTGCCCCTATTGTGCCGTCTTCTGCTGAAGTCCCTAATACAACAGTGGAAACTTTGCTAAATGCCGGTACATCTGGTACCGCTGAGGATGAAAGAGATGAATATATCTTCCAGTTGGAGGGCCAACTATAAGATTTGCGAAAGGAACTGGAGCAACAAAGACAAGTTCCTATAATTCAACCCCCGGTTGCTATTGTGATATCAACTGTACCTGCGATACCACCGATTTTTCCACTGATTACTACTCTGGCTGAGATTCCGCCAGTATCTGTACCGTTACCAGCGATGTCTCAACCTATGTCACAACCGTTCTTTTACCCGTTGTTTCCTCAGGGGTCTTATCCATAGGGATCGATGCCTCAAGGATCCTACTCTTATCCGTTTATGGGATATCCATCGAATATGGGATTCAGACAGCCATATAGTTACAAGCAATTCCTGGATTGTGAACCAGAGGAATACCATGGCAGCACGGATCCTAACGTCACTTTAAACTGGTTGAGAGACACAACGAGAATTTTGGATGCCTGTAACTGTGAGGAAGAGATGAGAGTTTGCTTTACCACCCGGATGCTCAAAGGCAAGGCGATGGTTTGGTGGGATTCCATTACCACCCACTTATCGAGAGCTTAGATGGATTCAATTACATGGAATCAATTCCGGGATAAACTGTGCGAGCAGTACTGCAATGCCTTCGAACTAAATAAGATAAGGTAGAAATTTATGGAATTGAAGATGACAAGGAGGATGTCAGTTGATGAATTAATTGAACAATTTAACTCGAAGCTGAGGTTTGTAACTCAGTGGGTACCGGATGAATCTTCACAGGTTCAACATTTCATCGGAGCTTTGTTACCGGAGTACAGGAGTACTACTCGGCTGGCTGGATCACTGTCTCAGGCCTTCACCTTGGCAAAATCTGCTGAGGGAGACATTCAAGCCAGGGATAAACAGAATAAAGACGAGGCGGCTGTGCAGAAGCCGAAGTATGACCAGGAAGGTGGTCAACAAAAGAAGAAATGGCAGGGCAATTCTTCGCAGGGTAATCAGAGTTGGAAGCCGACTACAGGGGGTACAAATACGAAATCTCAATGGTGTACCCGATGCAAGTCCAGTCACACTGGACAGTGTACTACCCAGACCATGCGTTGTTTGCGTTGTGGTACACATGGGCATGAAACGAAAGATTGCAGGTTTCCCGCAATGTTTGTTGGAATTGTCTGAAAGAAGGGCACAGGGCTGGTGATTGCCCTACTGGGAGAGGAGCCGGGACAGGGACGGGGGCAGGGGCATAGAAAAGGAAGAATCCTCCGACACCGGAGGGTAGGGCGTTCCGGATGATACTAGACGATGCTACTACTACTGATGATGTTATCACCGGTACGTTTCTTATAAACTCCCTACCTACGCGTGTGTTATTTGATTCTGTAACAAATCGCTCCTTTATTTCTGTAGCATCTTGTGCTAAGTTGAATTTGCCTATTACTACTATCTCTATGCTGATTGATATAGAAGTAGCAGATGGTAAAATAGTTCCTGTTACAAGTTCTGTGACTGGGGCTGAGATAGATATCGATGGTAAGTGCTTTTCCAGTGTCATTTCTATTGATGCCAATAGCGGGGTTTGACATGGTTTTGGGAATGGATTGGCTGAGTAAGCATAGGGCGAGCATTAAATGTCATAGGAAATTAATTTCTTTTCCATTGTCTGATGGGTTGCATGTGGTGGCTCGAGGGGAAAGGAACAGGTCTACATTTCCTATTATTTCTATGTTGAAGGCTAAGAAATCCTTGAGTAAGGGATGCGAGTGTTTTCTAGCATATGCTATTGATGCTAGGAAGGAAAAGCGGGTAGTTACTGATGTGCGAGTCGTATCAGATTTTCCTGAAGTGTTTCCGGATGAATTACCTGGGCTACCTCCCGTTCGAGAGGTAGAGTACAAGATTGATTTAATACCAGGTTCGAATCTAGTGGCTAGATCTTCTTATAGGTTGGCTCCTTCTGAGATTAGGGAGATGATGACACAGATTCAGGATCTATTGGATCGGGGTTTTATTCGTCCGAGTTCTTCACCGTGGAGTGCACCGGTTTTGTTTGTGAAAAAGAAAGATGGCACGCTACGGATGTGTATTGATTACAGGGAACTGAATAAGAGGACGGTAAAGAATAAATACCCTCTGCCCAGGATTGATGATTTATTTGATCAGTTGTAGGGTGCTTCGTATTTCTCTAAGATCGATTTGAGATCAGGTTATCACCAGGTACAAGTTTCTGACAAAGATATTGCCAAAATCGATTTCCGTACCCGGTATGGTCATTATGAATTCTTAGTCATGCCATTCGGTTTGACTAATGCACCTGCAATATTTATGGATTTAATGAACCGGGTTTGTCGACCGTTTCTGGATAAATCTGTGATAGTATTTATTGATGACATTCTAGTTTATTTGAAATCTGAAGCTGATCATGAGATTCATTTGAGACAAGTTCTTGAAACCTAAAAACGAGAGAAATTGTATGCCAAGTACTCAAAGTGTGAATTCTGGATGCGAGAAGTTCACTTTCTGGGGCATGTAATTTGCAGTAATGGAGTCAAGGTTGATCCGGCAACGATAGAAGCAGTAATGAATTGGGAGGCTCCGAAGTCACCTTCTGAAATTAAGAGCTTCTTGGGATTGGCAGGATATTACCGACGGTTTATCCGAGATTTTTCTAAAATTGCGAATCCCATGACTAAGTTAACTCGCAAGGAGGTTCCATTTAAGTGGACTGATGAACAGGAGAGGGCTTTTCAGACATTGAAACGACTTTTATGTCAGGATCCTATTCTTGCTTTACCGAATGGGTCAGATGACTTCATAGTGTATTGTGATGCTTCTCTGGCAGGGTTGGGTTGCGTGTTGATGCAGCGGGATAGAGTTATCGCTTATGCTTCTCGTCAGTTGAAAACTAATGAGAAGAACTATCCAACCCATGATTTGGAACTGGCCGTTGTGGTTTTTGTGTTAAAGTTATGGAGACATTATCTTTATGGTACAAAATGTGTTATTTGTACGGATCACAAAAACCTGCAGTATGTATTTTCGCAGAAGGAACTCAATATGCGACAGAGACGATGGCTGGAACTTGTTAAAGATTATGATTGCGAGATTCGCTATCATCCCAGAAAATCCAACATGGTAGCCGATGCTTTGAGTCGCAAAGGAGTTAGTGAACATGTTAAATTCATGCGAATTGAAATAGTCCCCGACTTGATTGATAGATTGAAGGCAGCTCAGTTGGAAGCCTTGAAGGATGAAAATCAAGAGTCTGAGATTATGTTAAAGAAAAAGAATGATCTGACTGATGATTCTAGGGGATTGAAGATTTATCAATCTCGAGTCTGGGTGCCTTTGCTTGGAGGTCTCCGGAGTTTGATTATGACTGAGGCTCATAAATCGAGACTATCTGTTCATCCAGGTAGCACAAAAATGTATAACGATCTAAAGGTGCTGTATTGGTGGCCTACAATGAAGACAGATGTTGCACAGTTTGTGGAGGCTTGCCATATTTGTGCACAGGTCAAGGCAGAGCACCAGAAACCCTATGGAGCATTGAAACAGTTGCAGATTCCAGAGTGAAAGTGGGAGCATATAACGATGGATTTCGTAACGAAACTTCCACGTACGTAGAGGAATCATGATATGATTTGGGTGATCGTTGACAGATTGACCAAGAGTGCTCACTTCTTGGCTACCAGTGAGACGGCGACACTCAGTAAGTTGGCTCAGTTATATATAGATGAAGTTGTTTCCCGACATGGTATACCGCTTTCGATTGTATCAGATAGAGATTCCAGGTTTGTGTCGAACTTCTGGAACAGTTTACAGCGGGAGTTGGGTACGCGTGTTAATTTGAGTACAGCTTACCACCCTCAGACAGACGGGCAATCTGAGAGAACTATTCAGACACTCGAGGATATGCTGCGGGCATGTGTGTTAGAATATGGAGGTTCTTGGGATTCCCATCTACTGTTGATAGAATTTGCGTATAACAATTCTTACCATTCGAGTATCGGTATGCCGCCTTATGAGAGGTTATATGGTCGTCGTTGCCGTACTCCTACTTGTTGGCTAGAGGCGGGTGAAAAACAGTATGCGGGTCCTGATATTGTGCAGATCACCGCAGACAAAGTGGCTATTGCGCGAGAAAAGTTGAAAGCTGCGAGGGATCGACAAAAGATGTATGCTGATCCGCGTCGTAGGTCTGCTGCTTTTGTTGAGGGGGAATTGGTTTATCTGAAGGTTTCTCCGTGGAAGGGGGTTATTCGTTTTGGGAAGCGGGGAAAGCTAGCTCCGCGGTATATTGGACCGTTTCGTGTCCAACGGGTGGTAAATGATTAGACGGTTACTCTTGATCTTCCAACGGAATTATCAGGAATTCACAATACCTTCAACATTTGTTACTTGCGGAAATGTAGAGTTGAGGATGAGAGTCAGATTCTACCTCCACATGATCTTAAAGTGGATTCCAGCAAAAAGTTAGTGGAGGAACCCATTGAACTATTAGATCGGAAAGTAACGAAACTGCGTAAGAAACATATTCTGATGGTTCTAGTTAAATGGAGGCACAGTTTGGGTTCAGACTTAACGTGGGAAACTGAAGCCGGTATGAGAGCTCGTTACCCTCAGTTGTTTGACAATGAATAGATTCCGAGGACGGAATCTTATTTGAGGGGGGAGGATTTGTAACATCCTAAGATCGGGCCTAGTAGTTTTGGTGGCTTTGGTATGTTAACTTGTGATTAGTACTTGATTAATTACTTGTTAGTATTAAGTTACATGGATTTAATTAAAAGTTATAATTGTGTTTAGAATATATATGTATATATGTACGGTTAAATATATATGTATATTGTGTGGTTCAATATTTGCATGTGGTTAGAAGATATTAAGACTGCCACCTCATGCTAATTGTTTTGATAAGTCATACGTGCGCTTATATGAGTTAACATCTGAGTATTGCTTCTCATTTGCAAAAACCGACACTTGAGGTTGTGTGTGTGTTCTTGAGATAAGAAAAGGCTAACAAACTTGATAGTTGAAGGTTTTGATTTGTTGTGTGTTAATTCAAAGAAAAGGTATGGTTGCAATCCTGGCATGATTCTGATTATCTTAACATGTTTTGTTTGTAAAGATATGCCAAGAACATGAAGTTGCCATGATAGAAGTTTAGAAGTAAACTTTCTTGGCGGGTTTTGTATGATTTGCCATGTTAAAAAGGGTTTGATGTGTTCTTGTTGTTCTATACATGTTATAAGGTGTTTATACATGTTTTAGAAGTGTTCATAATGTATTATGAGGGTTTAAATCAGATTTGGGGAGTTAGCTTGGACTGGAAATCCGACATATAATGGAGAAGACAATTCGAAAATAAGCGTGTCGCGGCGCGACCAGGGTGAATCCACAAGTTTTGGTTTCGGATTGTAAGAATCCGATAAATTGCAAACCGACCCTTAGAAATCCGCCACGAAATCCGATTGATGAGTTCCGGATTTGAAATCCGACACGGTCGCGGCGCGACGGGCATTGTGTCGCGGCGCGACGGGCACTGTTTCAGAAATTACTTATTTTTAATATGTTTTACTTGGTTTAAGTTAACATATTAACTATGTGATATACGTTTATACATATGTGAATCATACATGCTTATGTTTGATTAAAGGATATAAATTTAAGTGTTTGACATATATTTATGAATCATTATTGATTTCAGTTTGTTGTGTTCTCAGGAACAAACAAGGCTCAGTAAAATAAGATCACTGAGTGGAGAAACTGAAAGCTTGAGGTGAGTGGACGTTTACTCACAGATGTTATTAGTTGTAACTGGCTTGGGTTGCAACTGTTATTGGTTTGATGCATGGATAGATTGTGCATCTGATAATTGATTAACTGTTGATTGTTAATTAATTGTGCGTCAGTGATATGTATAGATGAGGATTAGGAAGTCAGCTTCGGCTGGGCATATGGGCTGGGTTTGTTTGCTATCGGCTAATCAGTATTGGGATCTTTTGACGCATTTGTTGCAGCTTAAGGTAATAATGTGTGAGAATAGCAAATGAACTATCGGTAAACCTTTGCTTTGGCCAGCATTGGTTGTAGGTTCCTGCAGAACCGCTGGTCTTCCCGGGGCACGATTATCTGTTATGTGTTGTTGATATTGATGCGGTTATTTGCTGATATATCTGTTGTGGTTTTACTCCATTCACTTATCTTTGTGCTAATCCCCCACCTCTCACTCTTTTTACAGGTTTTGGTAAGTCAGCGGCTCGGCTGAGAGTGGTTAGCTTGGGGAGTAATCACCTAGGACTCTGATATATTAATTGTGGCGAGCCGTGTTTTGTAATATTGATATTTAAACAATTGTGTTTGTACAGTTGTAAACACTTTGGTTATTTAACTCGCTTCCGCAATGATTATTAAAAATGAAAATTTTTGGGTTAAAAATAAGGTGTTACAAGTGATGAACATTACCTGATGATTTCCTTGACAATTCTTAAGTTCCAAAATGATCCTGCATTTCTTCTTCCTCTGTTTCTTCGAAGATGGCACACACACACACACTCTTGAATGAATGAAACCGTGATTTGATTGTTAGTGTGGGGGTTGTGCCCTAATTTCCTATTTATACTCACATGCAATACCTCTTGTGGGCCTAAGCCCAATTCACAATCTCAAGTCCAATCACAACTAAATCTCTTATTGATTAAAACATATAAGCCCAACAACTTTAATAAATTTTCCACTCAACAATATATAGCTAAAATCACTATAAATATTTCAATAAAATACTTTTTATTAAATTTTGAATTTCGGGTATTACATAACATATAGACAAGCTTCTCTAAAAAAAGTAATGTTTAAGAGGTCCAACACATGGACAAGTTTTTCTACACTTTTTGCTAAGTCTAAAAACTTGCTTTTTCTCAAAATATTGAACCTTGTTCTTCTTCGAGAGATTTTTCTTTTTGTGTAGTTCTAGTGTGTTTTGCATGTTGAGAATGCAAATTTATTTATAGAAGTCTTGGCAGCAAGTTGCAAGTTGGGGAACCAAGTCGTGTATTAAAGATAATATTAATTATAAGAGCAAGTTGGTGAAAAGTAATATTATTTTATTTTAGCAAATAAAATAACTTTACTTTTCGTGTGAGAGATCACCCAGTTACTAATACAATAATCTAGTCTCTTATGACACCGTGCTTCATAACGCTAAACTTCTCTTTTAATGTTAGTTCATTAAATGATGATCATGCTTGTTCTGATTTGAGTTTACCAAATACGTAGTTGCCAGCCATACTTGAGTAAATGAGCAAATCTTTGAGATCTTCTCTTCAGGAGTAACTTTAATCCTTTTAGGAGTAAAGGTCTATACTTTTTATCCTTTGAAGGTACAAATAGTGTGAATACTTTATATAAAAAAGATCTTAAGCCATAATAGAACAACACATGTTCAGCCATTGACATAAAACAAATTACTTTATAAATCAAAGTATGTTACTGAAATAGTTAGGACACATGTATCATAACTTCAGCTGTACTGAACTTATGATGAAGATTGATCATAGAGATTTCAGATGATAAAGATCGACCATGGACAGTTCAGATGATAAAGGTCGATCGTGGAAATTTCAGATGAGAAAGATCGATCATGAAAGTTTCATACGATCATTCCGTTTGACTAAAAAGAGTGTAAATCTTATTGACCTAGATTAATCCGTTAAATTAGAACTAGGTGCTGAAAGAATATATATAGCTGAAATATTTGGATGCCTCAGCTGATTAAGGAGTTGTTTAGCTAAGCATATAGATGTTCTGCTGATGTGTTGAGTTATTTAGCTGACGGGCTTCACATGTTCAGCGAATGATCATTTGCACTTACATTCTTCTTCAGATTTTGTCTTCGGCTAATGCTTAGTCTTTTAGCATATTTCTGACGATATTTTAAGAACTTGTAGCTTTTAAGTTAGAAATCAAACAACACAGGTTTAATTTCATTCTAAGTCTTTATTGAAGATCTGGTGTTGTTAACATCAAATCCTACGTACTTTAATAGACAGACTTGATTATTGGGTTGAAATGATTATCTCCCCAACAAATTTTAATAGCTAACCGAATGTAGATCTATGATGTAAACTTCAAATCTGCACTTCCCAAAGCTAAATCTTCAATCTCTAAGCCAAACTCCAGTCTAGATCTCTGAAAATATGCTTCTGGATCTCCTAAGGCAAGCTAGAATGGTTGTGTATCCGTTTTTCGTATTGGAACAAGTGTTTATATAGTGTTGGGATTCTCCAAAGACGCATTGTGTTGATCCCTTGGACGCGTCGCGTCCCACATAGTTCGCCCGACTTGTTCGACCTAGTCTTCACCGACGCGTCTATAACACCCAGAATTTTATTATTAAGATATTACGAGTAATTTACAAAGTGGTATATGAGCTATAAATGGACACATGTGATAGTATGTGATTATAAACTAGAGGGGCTGAAACCGTCAAAACAAGACTTGGAAAGGTTGAGGGACCATTATTTCATTAACTCAAAGATGTATATGTATATATATATATATGTGGCTAGCTTTGACTATGGCAAGTCAAACCACATAACTTTCATCTGTAACTTCACGTAGGTTCTAGAGTAACTTCACGTAAGTACAACTTGAAACAAGTGTTTACAACTGATCCTAGTTAATCACAACTTGGAGGAAGGTGATTGACATTATATCAGAATCAATATCATCTGGAGATCTTTGCATATCCTAACAATTATAAGGTGAGTCTTCTAGACTATTATTCATATTTACAGGATGTGTGTTATTATATCAGGTCGTTGACATGTTAGGTCACTCAGATGTGGGTGGTATGTTCAATAACATTCAGTAGTGATACAGTAATGTTACAGTAAATACTTATGTGTATTAAGCTTACTGCTATGTTCAGTAAGGCTCAGTATTATTAAGCATGCTGCTTTGTGCAGTAGTGGCTGAGAAATAGTGCAGTACTGTGGCTCAGTTAATTGATCTTATGTATTTGAAAGCATGCTACCTTGTGCAATAGTGGCTCAGTTAGTTACTCAGGGACTATTATCAGTGATTGACAGTGTTCTGATGTGGTTTTGTTCATGTGTTTATATGATTGGCAGTCTAGTTTACTCACTAAGCTCTCGCAGCTTATCAGATATTATTTCTAAAACGTTTTGCAGGTTTTAGCAAAGGCAAGGGCAAAGCTTCAGTTTGACGGTTGTTATGTGTACAAGGAAAACAGTGTTTTGAAACTTAACGCCTTTGGATGTAAATATGTGACTATCATGCTTTTGTACGAACCTGATGGTTCAAAACCACTTTTGTTGCTTCCGCTCGTTTGTAAGATAACTCTTTTATTTATAAAAGGCCTTGAAATATGGTTTGATTTATATTTTGAAGATTAGGGCGCTACAACTTGGTATCAGAGCCAAGGTTTGAGGGATCTGGAGGTGTGTTATGCATCGTCTGGACTTAAACCATGGTTCTGCGGATTTGGTCAAACTGGAGGCTTGCAGCTTGGTGAGTATACTAGTAATTATATTGATATGTGTGTTATGTGAGCATTATGTGTCAGTACATGATGTGTTCAGGACATATATGATATGTGTGCATACAACCGTTAAGAGTTCGTTTTACATGTGCATTCAGGATGAAATAAATTGTGACATGATTATGTGATATATTTTATTGGTGATACATGGTCTAAGCCTGTGAATTGGGACATTTTGTGCTAAAGTTAAGATCGAACGTGTGTAATGTGTTTATAATAATATAAGAGCTCATATTATTACATACATATGATACGTGTTGAAACTTAATGGAATCATGAGGAATCTTGTGAATCAAGTGAGGGGTACTTGTAAAAGTAGTACACCTGGGATTATAGATATATAGAATGCCTTAGTATATACAGAAATACTTTGGATCAGATGATAGGTGTACTGATATGTTGGATGTACTAGTAACTGTTTGTTATAGAGGATGGTGTGATAGAGCTACCTTTTGCCTTAATGCTTTATCTATACTACCAGGATGGTTAATACAAGAGGTTGAAGAGCAGTTAATAATACTAAGGGTGGTCCCAGTCGTAGACCCAAAGGGGTAGAGACCAGTGTAACAGATGAGCATGTTCTTTAAGGAACACAACATGAAGGGGGGGGGAGCCCTAGAGATAAATCAAGAAATACCAGAAACTGCAATTGGAGAAATTGTAGCGAGGGAAATTAGTAAAGCGTTGGAACGAAGTATTCCTTATATCATAAAAGAAGTTGTAGATCAGGTAAGTGATCAGAATAAGGAAGTGAGTGGGCAGGAAATCGCAGCTAGGTTAACTGTTACGGGTGTTGGGGTTAATCCTCAACCTCAAGTTATTATACGTGAAGCACCGAAAAGCTGTACGTTCAGGGACTTTGCAGCTTGTCAACCACCGTTGTTTCATGGGGCAACTGATCCAGTTGTTAGTCACAGATGGATCTCTGAAATTAAAGGTGCGTTTCACACATGTTCGTGTGCACCTGAGAATAAAGTAAGATATGCAACCAATCAACTGAGAAGTGCAGCTAAGCATTTGTGGGATATGGAGGTAAAACAAAGAGGTTACGTTCAGATAGAAGTTATGTCATGGGAAGAGTTCAAAGGAATTGCTTTCGAACAATTTGTACCACAAGAAGAAATTGAGAAGATTGTGGATGAATTCCACAAAATGAAACAGACAAAGGAGACTGTACCAGAGATTAACACGAAGTTCATGGAGAAAGCTCGTTTTTGCCCAGACTATCTGGCAAATGAAAAGATGAAAATGTATAGGTACATGATGGTGCTCAAGCCTAGCATTCGAGAGTTTATTGATGCTAGTAAGCATCAAACAGTGAAATCCATGATGGATGCTGCAAGGGCTAGAGAGTTAGAATTGGTAAGACAAGAAACTGAAAGAAAGCCGGTGGAGAAGGCGACGCCAGTGTATAAGAAATCGAGAGTTGAAACTCTAGAAAAGACAGTGGTGCAGAAGACATACCCAGTTTGTTCGACATGCAAGAAACGTCATTTGGGAGAATGTAGGATTAGTTCTCAGGCATGTTATAAATGTGGGAAGCCTGGTCACTGGAGCGGAGATTGCAAGAATCCAATCAAGGTGTGTTATAATTGTTATCAGCCAGGTCATCAGAGGTCTGAATGTCCCAATCCAACCGCAATAACAACACTTACCTATTTCAAGTCTACTCCAACTTTACCGTCTACGTGTATTCCTGAGATGAAGAGGGAGAATGAGTATAAAACAAAGCCGGATGTAGCCCCAGGTACATATCTTGTCAACAACTTGTCTGCTCTTGTGCTATTTGATTCTGCTGCAAGTAAATCATTCGTATCTATTTATTTCTACAAATATTTCAATCAAATGTGTGAACAGTTAGATTCTCCTCTTGAAGTTAAAATAGCTGATGATAAATCTGTAACGGCACCTGATGTGTATAAACAAGAGGTGTTAGAAATAGATACAGTTAGATTCCCTATTGAAATTTTAATCATGACTATGAGAGAATTCCAAACAGTAATTGGAATAGACTGGTTTGATTGTAACCAGGTTACAGTATTATGTGAACAAAAGTAGTATGAGTTCGTATTCCAAGTGGGGAAGACTAAATATATGTGTTAGTACCAAAAAGTTATATGTGTGGTTAGTTTATAGAAATAGGGAGTATCCTCAGTATGGGTGCACTATTTCTTTAGTTTGTATTATGAGTATTTGACGTGTAAATCGAGGAATTACCAAAGTTACCACCAGACAGACAGATTGTGGTAAGTATCCTTATGGGAATTTTTAACAGAAATTTTGTGAAGCTATAGTTCTTGCGCTACCTGAAACGATTAAAGAAATGGTAGTAGTTTGAGATTGCCTGGTACAGTGTCTTGGATTGTGTTTTAATGCAGAGGGGCAGAATTATTGCTTACACTTTTAGACAGTTTAAATTGTATGGGAGTGAATACATAGACTTGCACCTAATGGCAGTATATGTGGTATATTATTTATATGATACGTGATGATTATACCTCGGTAGTGGTTGGATATGTGGATGTAAGACTATTGTTGGTGCGCCGCAATAGCATTCATAGGTGATGTAAGACTATCGTCAGTGCGCTGCGATAGCATTTAGAGATGAGATGTAAGACTACCGCTAGTGCGCTACGGTAGCATTCAGTACGATATGATGAGATCATGTGTTTATATGCGAAGTTTATTGTTTACACTAAATTATAATTTTTGGATGAGAGAGACCTTTACAGGCGACAAAAACACTGGTTAGAATCAGTGGGGGATTATGAGTAGAATATTGTATTTTTCGGGTAAGGCTAACGTTATAGCCGACAGTTTGAACAGAAAATCAGAAATAATACTTAGGTGAGTTAATCATCTAAATGACAGTTACGACACTCTTATTCAGATGTGATAAGAACAGTTTAGTGAAAAGTGATCAAAGGTGAAAAGTATCATACAGAATGGATAAAAGGGGACAAGTAGTTATCCGTTTAAAAACAGTCATGATATATTAACCGGATATGATCGTATGTGAGTATCAGGTTATGGGGATGTGTATAAGACACATCTATATGAAGTTCATAAGTTTATAATGGTGGTGTAGGCAGAAGTTACCTAGGGCATCAATACCTAAGGGGGGGATTATTGATAGCTGGAGGTGAAATGAGATATAGTCAGACAAGTAGGGAAATATCATTAAAGGTATATAACTTGTTTCTATTAGAGAAACTTATTATTCAGAACAGTTAACAGAGGTGTGTGTGAAAGAAATTGTATCTTGTGGCAGTACATCAGTCTCTACTAAATTAGACAGGGATGCCAATTTTATTTTTAGAATTTGGAACAGATTTTATATTGAGTTGAGGGATAAGTCTTATCTCAGTATAGACAGAATGAAAGGAATATACATATGATGGAAAACATATGTTATGATTGTGTTATCGATTCAAAAGGAAAACGGGGGTATAAATTTGCTTGACAGAAATTCATATTATAACAGATACTAGTCCAGCACCAGGATGCCAATGTATGATATTAATGTTGAACTCCAATATATTGGGTGATGTGAGTCAGAAAGTGTGGGGTAGTACAGAAATGGTACAGCGAAAGACAGAACAGATTCAGAAGGTATGTAATAGATTGTTAGACGCCCAGAATAGACAGAAGGGTTATACAGATAAACAGAGATCATCATATCAGTTTCAGTGAAGAAGTATATATTATTGAAAGTATCACTGTGGAAAGACGTGATCAAATTCAGAAAGGAGGGAAAATTAAGTCCGAAATTCAATAGTTATTCAGAATTATTGTATGTGTGGGGAAAGGTTGTTTATAAACCAGAGTTATCAAAAGAGTTGTCATATATTCATAACACCTTTCGTGTGTTACATCTCAGAAGGTATTTAGAAGTCGAATCTGTAATAAATAGAGTAAATGGGTCAAGGACTGGTAAAAGTATAGAAAGGGGTCAAAATATGTACGAGGGCCTGAACAGAAAATGATGATATTTATTCAGGACTCTTCGGCAATTGATTTCGGGGACGAAATCATTTCAAGTGGGGAAGAGTTGTAACACCCAGAATTTTAATTCACACTAACACGTCGCGTTCTTCGATTTTCACAATCTTTTACTTTTGTTCAAAACTTGAGACTTTTCTCGCTTTTCCGCTTAAACTTCTTGACATTATTCTTTTGCAACCTAATATTCAGAAACAGATAAATTAAGTACCATTTATCCAATTCTTGTGAAAAATTAACCTTTAAATATCTAAATATCGGGTATTTTATATATATATATATATATATATATAGGGGAGAGTTCATTTGAGAACCAGTTTTAATACGAGAACCAATCTTAGCCGTTCATTTTGGATAATGGAATTCATGGATGAAGAGCATGAGGGGATTGGGTGTGTCAGGGTGCATGTAAGGAAATCATGGGTGAGCAATCCAATTGAAGGAGGGGGAATTGAACGGCTAAGATTTGTTCTCGCGGTTCTCGTAATAAAAACTGTTCTCAAATGAACCTTTCACTATATATATACATATATATATATATATATATATAGGGTAGAGATCAAGTAAAAAGGATTTTATGGTAAAAAGGGTAAGAGGCAATAAAAAAAATCCTTTTTATTAATTAAAACTAATTCTTCATCAATTTATTTTTAATGAATCCAACATATTCATAACTTTTTACATAGCAAAAGAGATTTTCAAATGTAGATTTTGAAACCAGAATTTTGGAATAATTTGTTGATGAACAAAATGCTTTTATCTAAAAAGTGATGAATATGTTGGATTTATCAAAAAGAAATCGATGAAGAGCTAGTTTTAATCAATAAAGATGATGAAATAACAATTATTAGTTGATGTATATACCGAAAAGTGATCAAATAATCATCCCTTTTACAGTTTTTACTTTAATTTCCTTTTTATTTAATCTCATCCCTATATATATATACATATATATATATATATGTATATATATATATATAGGGTTAGGTTATTCATAGAACCCTTATTATATATAGAACCTAAAGAAAAATTTTCAGCCATTAGATCTACAAATAGATGGCTAGGATTGCATCTAAAAACAAAGCCTCTAAATTAATTAAAAGGCGCCATTTAGTAAACATTAAAGGGCAACAAGGTAAATTTCTTTGCCCATTTCTATCGTTTCCGTTTTTAACGCTAAAACCCCGGAAACCGTATATTTGAAAAAACGAATGCAAAATCAGTTACCAAAAAACCATTGCAAACCCATAGTCGAATTGCCCCATTATCGATTAGGTTTAACGGAGAAGTTCATAGCGAAGAAGACAAAGACGAACAAGTTCAATCTGCAGACGAGTAAACGAGTAAGTATTCCTTCGATAGTAACATTTTTTACAATGCAAAACATTTGATTAAACTTTCTTCTAATGTGTACAAATCTCAGTGGATACACCGTTGAGAAGAAGTGGTAGATTGCTTGAAGCATTCGGAAAGACTATTACATATGATGGAAAGGTAATAGACCTTGAGGACGATAATGGAGGTGACGGAGATCAAAATGCAAATGCTGAACAACTTGGCAACGCAAAAAAGCCAATCAAAGATACGGAAAAGGAGAAAGAGAAGATAATGTTCACAACAGTGAAAATGAAGGTATTACAGATAACTTCAATCTAATTTTTATTTGCATGTTGTGAAAAAATTAAATATATATGATCGCAAATGCAGAATCCATACGCCTTTAAAATTGGGTATATTTGCTGTAAATTGTTTTTAGGTTTTGAGTTGCATTTTAGATAATTTGAAATTTTCATATGCTAATTTGCATTTTCAATGTTTACAATGTAATATGAGTATTGTATATGCTAATCTTCTTTATGTTCTTTGAACCCTATTTTTTGCATTTTTGTCAATTTTGCATTTTAATGTACTGTAGCATAAGAAAAGTTGCATTTTTGCATTCAGATTGTCAGAAATATAAACTTCATTGTGATAATATGAACATGTCCATTTGAAAATTGCATTTGACACAAATTCTCAAGTGAAATTTGCATTTTTTTGCATTTTTTGCATTTTGATGTACTGAACCTATTAATTTTTGTATTTTGCTCGTGTAACTCATTTTGCATTTTAACATTTTCTTTGGCTGTTTAGGAAGCATTTAAATGTTTACAGTGTAATATGAGTATTATAAATGCTAATCTTTTTATGTTCTTCAAACCCTATTTTTTGCATTTTAGTCGATTTTGCATTTTAATGTACTATAGTATAAGAAAATTTGCATTTTTGCATTCAGATTGTCAGAAATAAAAACTTCATTGTCAAATTTGCATTTTTTTGCATTTTATGCATTTTCTTTTCATGTTCTGCACCTATTATTTCTTGCATTTTGCCCGAGTAACTCATTTTGCATTTTAGCATTTACTTTGGCTGTTTAGGAAGCATTTAACTTCATTCTGATAATATGAAAAACACGTCCATTTGGAATAAGCAAGGGTGATGTACCATTAACCGAAAAAGAACAAGAGCAGATGGCAACTGGTGGTGATGCAGTCAACACAGATGTACAGGACGAGAAGAGAGAAACAACATCAAAAACAGTTGAAGGTGTGTTGGCAAAGTTGGAAAAGAGGAGAGAAGAGGTTG
The DNA here is from genome assembly GCA_038502395.1 of Dittrichia graveolens. Classification (NCBI taxonomy): domain Eukaryota; kingdom Viridiplantae; phylum Streptophyta; class Magnoliopsida; order Asterales; family Asteraceae; genus Dittrichia; species Dittrichia graveolens. The sequence goes on from JARJIL010000009.1 coordinate 33,311,740, forward strand.
GTCTGAAAGACTTGACACTTGGCTTAGGACGCGTGGGTGGGGAAAACAAGCAAGATGTAGAAGCCAAAGATGACAACAAGGGGAAGAGAAAGATAAGACCGGTAGCTGCATTGTTGTCGCCTTATGTAACATCCTCAACTTGGGCCTAGTTGTAATTAGTGTGTGCGTATGTATAGTTATTGTAGTAAGACGTATTTTGTGTATACTTGTTGAATTAAATGAGTATATGTTTATGTATTTGTGTGTATGTACGTATGCATGGTTAATATGTATGTGTATTAAGTATGTATAGATATTTAGGAAAACCTTTGATGAAGAAAGGTGGTAACCGCCTGTGCAATATTAAGAAGTATATGTGTGTGGTTTGTTGACTTTAGTCAAACATAGCAAAGACAAAACACACAAAACCGTATCCTTTCTCTTGTTTCTCTCTCGTCTCCTTTGCTTTCTCTCGGATTTCTAGAAAGGAACAAGAAGTACTCGGTTGTCGATCTTTAAGGTTAGCAACATAATTCTAAGATGTTTATAAGATTAGAACCGTGAGTAACATGCTAAGAAACATGAATCCATGCAAGAACATCTTGAAGAATATGGGAACTCACTTTCTAAGCGGGTTTTGCATGAATGGTGTTCTTGTTGGGATTTCATGTGTTTGTGATGATTAGATGATGATGTTATGATGTTCTGGGCTTTGAGCAAGCCAAAATGAAGTTGTTTAGATGATCAAATGATGTTATCAGAATTACAGTTTATGAAGTTGTCGGAATCCGAATGTGATGAAAACCGAAGGAAGTGTCGGAATCCGATAGAAGTGCCGGATTCCGCAACTCTGTCGGTTTTCATGTTTTGTAGCCATTGGAATCCGCAAGTCTATCGGATTTCCTTGGTTTTGGATTCTAAGTGTCGGAATCCGATAAGTATCGGATTTCATTGAAAGTATCGGATTTCCTTCTATGTATCGGAATCCGCAAGTGTCGGATTTTGTGTGCATGGTTGGAATTCCTAAGTGATGGAGTCCGAATGATAAGTATCAGATTTCATGGTTGAATGTGTCGGGATTTGAAGTCTAAGTGCCAGATTTCATGAATCCGACAGAACCATCGGATTTCCCCATATCTGACAGTTCTAGCGGATTTGTGAAATGTCCAAAGTTGAATGTTGTTTTGTGAAGTCTTGAATGCACATGTGAATGATTGATGTAAGTATGATATGCTAGGTGAACTGGTTAGAGGATTCAAGTCGAATACATGTGCCTAGTAACAACTCAGGTGAGTGCCTACTTTCATGAGACTCAGTATGAGTAAGTCTTGCAAGCTAAGATGAATGTGTGAATGTGTACGTATGTATGACTAACCTGTCTATGCAGGTACACTTAAGAAGATGAGTGTAAGTTTCTGAACGATGTTATAATTGCTTATAAGATGTGTAATAGGTGCATGCCAGCGGGTCCAGATTGGAACCGCTTAGTTAATATTGATAATGTGCATGAATGATGGACTGTATGATGATTGCATGTGAAAGTATGAATGAATGAGTGAATGAATGATTGAATGAAGGATCCCTATGGGATCCCATGAACGATATATGACTATTGGATGCTAATGATGGATCCCTGTGGGATCGAATGTACGTATATGTGTATGTGAACTGTCTGCAGACTATCTGACGCATGGTTAAGGTCAGCCGGTTAGCTGGATCCTAACAGGATTTCGGTCATTTCTGGATTTAACGGTGATTCAAAGTGCATCCCGGATCGAGGTTCTGCAGAACCGCCGTGCCTTAACGTAAGACTGTAATCAGCCAGGATCTGGCCGTGATTACTAGGGAACCTAGTGTTCCGTGGACTGCTTTATGCTCCCCCACCAGCGCGGATTGGTCCTGTCTGATCCCCCGGTCTAAGTTGTTGAGCAGGACTGGCTCTCTTGCAAGACATGACTCTTACTGATCTTGTCAGCACACCGCTATGTGTTAAGCTAGCAATATGTGCTTATGTACGATAAGATATGTATGATATGATATGTATGATGTATTTGATGCATGACTCACTATATTGATGCTTATGCTAAGTATGTACTCACTAGCTAGTGTAGCTAATGGTGCTATGATTTACCTTTTCAGGTAAAGACTAGATGACCTGCGAGGCGGGTGACTTTTGATGTAAATGCCCTTGTGGGTGGAACACTTGTAATTATATGTTGTAATGTAGTATGATACTATGGTCGGTTCCTGTATGATAGGTAACACCAATGAATATTTTGAAAACAAAGATGATGTAATTAACCGTTTGTTAATATTAAAAGAAAAATTTCCACTGCTAAAATCTGTCTTGTCATTAAAGCAACTGAATTCAGAAGCGGTGTTACACCTTACAAGAACAGAGAAGTTAGTATAAATGCAAAAACAAGTGCTGATGAGCTTAAAGTGACAAGTTGGTTGTTTTCTGGAATGGGAGATGCAATGTAAGAACACAAACAACAAGGGGTTACATTACTAAAGGCATTACTAGAGAGCTTGATACCAGGATCTCATGTACATGCCTCGGTTGTAGATGCATGGGCAAGTGTGTTGAACCACGAGGAGACGTTTAGAGGCAAAAACTCAAGGAAACGATTATTCTGCCAGGTCACGTAAAAGGTACTACAAATGTATAAATTGTACACTTCATTCTGAATGCATTTTTTAGTAATCTCATACACTGAAATTGGAAAATGCAGCCCAAATTCAAAACAGAAATTAGAAAGCAACCTGGAAAAAAAAATGCTAATCAATAGAAAGAAGAAAGAAAGCAGCGAGAGGAAGAGAATGAAAAAAGATATCCAGTGTTTATTAATATGATGGAAATGAGCCTGAGAATAAGCCCATACAGAATTCAAGAAGTAGATATGGTATGTGGAAACAACAATATAGGTGTGATAGGGTTTACTTATAAAATGCAAAAAAAAAAGTATAACAATTTGTGATAATGGTTGACGTTATACAGGTATTCATCCCAATAATCGACGGGAGTCACTTCTTTCTTTTCGTTTTTGAACTGAAGAAAGGAAATATCCACATACTGGACAACATCGCAAGGCCACAAAATGCAAATTTTAGATATAAGGATGTCTATTCCGTAATGGTAAGCATTCCTTACTCTTAGATGCAAAATTCATACACCTTTAAAAATTAGGAATATTTGCTATCAATCGTTTTTAGGTTTTGAGTTACATTTAGAAAATTTGAAGTTTTCATATGCTAAATTGCATTTTAAGTATTTACAGTCTAAAATGAGTATTATATATGCTAATTTTCTTTATGTTCTTCAAACATTGTTTTTTGCATTTTAGTCAAATTTGCATTTTAATGTGATAATATGAACATCATTATACAGAAGCATGACCTGGAGAAATATACAACTCAAGAGAAAGTACAATGCAACGTGGGTATGTTCAACAAAGAGCCAAAGCTGGTGAATCTGTCCTGGAAAACAAAACAAAACTACACAGATTGTGGAGTGTTCATCATGCGGCACATGGAGATGTTCAGAGGGGCTGAGACTGACTGGAAATCTGGGTTTAGGATGGAAAGATTTGACCAAAGTGAACAAATCTTAAGGCTGAGGGAAAAATATGCCGCCAAGATTCTTCTTTCTGAATGTAATGAAAAGCAGGATGTAATCCTGAAGGAGTTGGGAGTGTATCAACAACTAGACGCATATGAGAAGAATTTATTGTTCGAAGATGCAGAAGAGCGGATAAAGAGCCGCATGCACTTGTGGGGTTAGGGTAATTGATAAAACAGATGGTTTGTGAAACAAATGATGGAAACAAAGTTTTGGAAAACATGACACCACTAACATTTTTATTTTTTTTATCTAGTCTTCTTTCTTGCTGTTAAATGCAAAGGATAATTGTTTTATTTTTATCTTGATGAAAATGCCCAAACATATCAAGGTTCCACCACTATATTCAACAATGTGCAAAAAAATTTGCTTTCTGATCTTGCATTTACATACTTGCATTTAGAATTTTTGCATTTACAACATGAATTCAAAAGGAATCGGGTATAAAAATTTTGCATTTAAAAAAAGCAAACAGAAAATGTCATCACGTTCATATCCTTACAAAAAATATGCATTAACATGTCTAAAATCATTACAATGTTTGCATTTAGGATTACCATTACACAAAAACAAAAATATGGTTACAAATTACATATTCTTAAATCACTGGTCGTGGGATGTATAATTTTACTTTTGCATTTACATGATGAATTCAAAAGCATCAAATATAAAAAATTTTGCATTTTAGAGTCAGCAAAACCAAGAACTCATTCAAGTAGAAATTTGCATTTACATGTAACTCTACATGCAAGAAATTATCACAAAGTGTTTACATTTACAGGTGCACAGATAAAAAAACAACAGGAATGTAAACACAAAACAGAATGTAAAGCAGACACTGTCGTAAAATGATTCAAAATGCAAAACCAATAACAAAACTTAAAAAGATAACAAAATTCGCAAAAAATAATATGAATAAAACATAACATTGAATATGAAATTGTCATACATTAAAGCCATAACATGTTGCAAAGCCATAAACGCTAGAAAAATAACATGAAGAAGAACAAATCCTCGTGACATCACCAAACATTAAAACCCTAGCTTAACCATTTCTCGAGACCATAATAATAAGCACTTTGATTCTCGATAGAAGTTATAATCTTGCCACATAATTCTTCGGCAGCAACAAGATTTGCCTTCTGATGTTCAATTTGTGAAGAATAGAACTCAGCATGCCCTTTCTTAATGCTCGACAGCTTGGGGAACGAACGAAGATTTGCTTCGACAGATTCTAAATGATGAATCTTGTTTTGGATTTCAGAACTCAGACATCTACCTCTTTCATCAAAAACGAAATGTCACCGAAAACTTTCTTGTTCTTACACTCTTGACGGGAATGAAAAACGGGATAATCCATGAACGTAATTTTGGAACTACTTGGGAGTAAATGAAATTTTTGGTCTTCTTTGTGCCCATACGCTTCCGTATATAAAGGAAAGGAAGACGCGGGAAGACGATGAAAAAACCGCCAAAAAATGACTAAAAATGTAAAAAAGGAGGGAATCCAAGCGATGAACGACATTTTCCTCGCCACATCATCAAAATGAAAAAAAACTGAAACACAGTGTTACTGTGAAACAACACACTTTGAATGTAATTTTTTGCATTTCAAGTAAAATTGTTAAGTTAGGCTCGTAATACGAATAAACATTTGCATTTTCACAAGATATAGTGGTGATCTTACATTTTGCATTTTGCATATTCCACATATCTAGGAAATAGAAAGCTGTAGAAATTTAAAACACCTAAAACTAAAAGTGTTATTTAGAAGGACCAACACCAGATTCACACTGAGAAGAATCTTTAGGAAGATTTGATTTGATTCTTTCGGGGCATGTCCGGATATTATGAGGATCATAACTACCACAATAGCTGCATTTCCGACCCTTCTTTTCTTGACTATCAATAGCTCTTTCACGTGAACTTGTAATTCTCTTTCTAGTTCCACCACCTTTATTGCGAATACCGGATGGGTTGTGAACATCAATATTCTCGGGATGCTCGACACCTAGCATTTCACTTATAAAATCTCTATTCAACATTTGATCATCTTCACAGAAATCTTCGATGCATGCTTTAGACAACTTCTCTTGCAATTCAAGAAACCTGACTAATTTCTCCTTGTTACCAATTACCTTGTCCAATGCTTCCTCAACATGGTGATATACACGGCAAACTACATCTCTTAACCCAACATCTTCAAATGCAACAGGAGACCTATTTAGCGACCTATCAAACATCATAGGGGGGACAACATTCTTCGTCCACCTTTTGCAAATATATTTACGGGGGAACTGATTAACCTTCAATAAACGAAGAGCATAAAAAATATGTCTGCACAAGAATCCAAATCTTTCATATCTCTTACATGAACATGATACATCTCCATCGGAAGGTATGAACATCACCTGATCAAAGCAGAAATGCAAAAACAAAACATGATAAAAAATTAACAAATGCAAATGCAAATTCGAAAAAATAAAAAAAAGGAACAAAATAACCAACAAAGATAATAATAAAACGAACCTCACTATGGATGGGAAAGAATTCATCAAAAACTTTTGGGTCACTGACCCTGTCTATAGAGTAATCAATCTCACAAGCCACAACACTTGTGTCGACAATCTTAAAGATCTTTTGCATTCCATCGTCCGAAAAAGATAGAGGCATGCATTTCTTTATAGCAAAACCAATCTCCCTAGAAATATCACTAAACACTGCTCTGGTAAAAATACTATACGCATCCTGCTCCAACGGCCAGTCATGACTAAAGTTAGGCATGTTATACGAACTCTCATGGTCATTTTTTGACTGGACAAACCTTTGCTCACACATTGCTGTATCAAAATGAGTTAAAAACTCAACAAGCGTGTTGCTTGAACGCATCAACTGGTTAAACATATGATTTTCAGACTCGGATCTTGAAGAAGTCCGCATCAAACCAGACAACTCCCATTCACGAAAATATGCAGGAATCCAAAACTTTCTTAAACCAAACATATCAGATAATCAATTATTATCTTCTAGCTCAAATTCTTGAATTAAAGAATTTCATAAGAAATCAAAAAACCTCCGGTTCAAGCTTATCAGTCCATACAAGTCTGCAGAGTTTACCTTTGAACCCATTGTTGCAAACAGACACAGGAACCTACATAGAGTGAAAAAAATACTGATAAACGAGTTAAAATGCAAAAACCATTATGTTTTAAAGAAAAAAAAATGATTAAAAATGCAAGGTTTATAGAAATCAATGATTACCTTGGTGGTGACTTTTTCCATTATGTGCCACATACATAAACGATGCTTTGAATGCGGAAATACAGACTCAATCGCTATCTTCATTGCAGGGTCTTGATCAGTTAATACCATACGAGGATGGTCTGGGAATGATCTTGAAAATGCATTTAATAACCATTTGTACAATATAACATTTTCTTTACTCAATAAACTCGCAGCAAATGTAACACATCTCTTATGATTATCAACACCCGTAAAAGGTATGAATACCATATCATACCTACAACAAACAAACAAAAACATTAGAAACAGATAAAATGCAAAATTATTCATAAAAATAGAACATATGATAAAAAAACAATATGTATAAAACATACTTATTAGTACGGTATGTGGCATCGAATGACACAACATCACCAAATGCATGGAAATTCCGCTTGGCAGCTTCACAGCCCAAAAAAGACTAGCAAGTGCTTTTTTATCGTCAACAAAGTAATCGAAAGAAAAGTCCGCTAGAGACTCTTTCTTCTTATTCAACAAATCAACCACAATCTGGCTGTCATAATCACCAATAAAAGACAAGACATCCTTTTTGTAGTTCTTAGTATCCGTCTTTGTAAACCCTATATCTTCTGATCCAGCAACTTTTGACAAAATTCTATGCCCGGCAGAAGACCCGATACTAGCAGCATTCATATTATGCTACAATAATTTTTTAGAAAAATTAACTACGAAATGCATTTAGATGTTTCATATATTCTGGGTGAACCAACAAATGGTTATGCTCCTCCTTGAACATATATATACAATACTTACTATTTACGGTAATGGATAATCTAATCTCAGCAGGACACTCACACTTCTTAGAAGAACACCTTCTTTTCTTTTTACCCTTTTTTGATGCATCAGCAGAATCCCCCAAGCCAACCTCACTATGAAAACTTTGATCATCAGAATGCAATTCTTTCAAATCACTATCAGGACATTTACTTTCAGGTTTTTTACCTGCTTTTGCACATGTAAACACCTTTAATTTGATCAAACCACCAACAATCGAAGACCTCCCAGCAGGTGGCTTCTGAGTAGATTTAATAGGTTCAAAGCCACCAATCCTGGCATATTCCTTATAAAATGTCCATGCATGCGATAAAGAATCAAAAGTCTTATTAACAAAAGGCCTTTGACAATCATCGACGTTGGGTATCCAAAACCTGTCTCCAACAGCATTAACTTTCTCTATACCAATTTGTAACGAAGAAGGAACATTACTGAAACCTAACAAAACATACAACAACACATAAAGTATGCATAGATATAAATGCAGAATCTGACTATAAATGCCAGAATGCAGAATTTGACTATAAAAGCAAATTCTTATACATACAAAAAAAATTCAAATCATCAGATATCCCAAAAAATGATGCAACATGACAAAATGCAAAATGCAAATTCTTGTTCAAAAAAAAAATGATGAAACATGCCAATATGTTAAAAGCAAAACATGATAATCTATTATGCATTTTGCATTTCCTTCCCTGTTTAGAAAGGTTGTTACATTCACATTGTCTATTGAATTGCTGTTTGTATATTTGAAAGTTCCTGTACATGCAAAAAATGATGAAACATGCAAAAATGCAAAATGCAAAATGCAAATTCTTATACATGCCAAAATGACGAGACATGCTAAAATGGTAAAGCAAAACATGATCATCTATTAACATTAAACAAAAAAATGCAACATCATATACAGCTATTCTATCATAACAAAAAAATGAACAATACATGTATAAATGCCTAAAATGATGTCGAACATATCAAAATGCAAAAAATAACTAGAACCTCCCATGCTACAGATATCAATTCAAATACATTCCCATTGCCATGAAATGCTTTCATCTGAACATACATATCGAAAGTGAGTAAACTAACAATAACACTAACAACCATGATTGCAGGCGAATGAGACACACAAAAAACATGTATTGTCTACATGTATTGTTCATATCCAAACATCCATAAACATAAGAACACACAAAAAAAACAGTCATGATTGCAGACGAATGAGAATAGTGGTGTGCTACATTACCATCGCAAACATCAGGATCATCGCTTTAGGATTCGTTATCATTCATCGTGTGCAAAAACGTTAGAACCAACGAAAATTCCAGAAAAAAAAACGAACTGCTAATGTTTAAAAGAATTCCTTACGTATTATGTATGATATGTAATGAGAATCTCTACCAAACTTTCACGATTCCGTAATCATGCATCGAATTTGGAAAACCACGTAACAATGGAAACTGACGTGCGAGATAAACATGGCAACTGCCGAACGTGGAAATCGGTTAGCGTTGAATTCCAATCATGCCTTTTTGCGTTCTAAGGAGATCAGATGAAATCAACGCTCGAGATTAGTTCTATAGGTTCTATGTATAAGGCATAGTTCTATACTGATGCAATATATATATATATATATATATATATATATATATATATATATATATATATATATATATATAAGGCGATATCATAAAACTAGAAAAAGTGGTTAAATCTCACGAGAAAAGCAAGGTAAATGTGTTATGTATTGAAAGTTAACTTCAAAAATATATATAAACATAATTATTGAGATACTTGGGTAATGAGAAATTGATTAATGAGAGACAGTAGTGACATTGTATTGTGGCTAGTGATAGAGAGGATATATGAGACAACGACTATTGCAACCGGTGTCAGACGGTAATAAATAATTATACAATGAATATGAAGTAACATAGAAAGTACCATTCGATCATATTTATGTTATTTGAAAGTTTAAATTTTTTATTTCTTGCAATATTATTTGTACACACACGTTTGATCCTTTTGTTTTGCCATAAATTACGCCGAGGGTTATAAACTTTATTTTTTACACTGAAATTTTTATTGATTTTATTTTATATAGGGTCTCTCGTCACTTGAAAAGACCAAGCTACCATTTTCCCATCATTTTTTTTGTTTTGAGTTTTATTTCTTGATTACAAATTAAATCTTATAATATTCTAATATAAATAAAAGACTAACATATATTAAATTTATTGAATGATCATAACATTTTATTAAATAAAATAAAATAAATTATTTAACCTTGACCATCTATTTAATTAAAATTGAAATTTCAATTTTGACTTTTCTAAGTCAAAATTAAATAAAATCTTTTTAAGAAATTTCATATATGCTCTTTTTAAAACATATTTGCCTATCATAATTTACAAATATCATATCAACCATTTATAATATTACAAAATATCATATTTAACCAAATTTTTAATTTTATCATTTTAAAAAATTTTATAATTATTTTGAATTGTTTTTAGTTATAACCAATAAATAATTGACCTTATTGTCTTAATTGTAAAAATAATGATCGATGACTTGTACAAGAAATACAATCATGTATTTTCGTATCATGATACCAGTCGCTTACGTCACGTCTGCCCTCAATCTTATGTTGAGGCTTCCGTTGTTGGTATACTGTTGATGTTGTCTGCCGCCATTTTTTCATGTTTTATAATTATTTAATATTTTTTATTAATATTTAATATTTATCATTTTGTTGAACTAATCTGTGCATAAGACAGTCATCTAATCTATTATTATTTAAGAAATAAAAAAATAAAACAATAGCAACCCCTTACTGGTCAAACCTGATAACCATAGTCACCATCTTCCTAGACCACGGTGATAAAATTATCACCATAGTCACCATCTCAATCCTTTCTCTAAAATAAAAAATTACAATACGTAATTACATTAAAATTGGTGTTGTACGTAATCTTAGCAAAAACCTTTTGTAATCCCTTTTAATAATTGTTATCTTGATTCTCTAAGATGATTATTTGTTCTAGAAGTTTTAAAAAATAATAAAATCAAATGGTTTATTAAAATATGGATAAATGAGTTTTTTATAATCCATAATTTTTTACCTTGTGTTCCCAAGTTTTAGACACGAAGAAAAGAATAGAAAAAAAATTAGGGAGATACAAGAAAAGAAAAGAAATGATAATAGTTTTAGTTTTTTGTGTTTTTAAGTTTGAAAGAAAAAAAATGTAGAAAAAAAGTATTGTTTTTATTTTGTGTTCACGAGTTGGAGAGAAAAGAAAAACGAGCTATATTACAATAATACCTTTATTTTCTAAAATTATTAGTTGCCGTTAGGGGTAATTTAGTCACTAAAGAAAATAATAAGATATTTAATTTCTTTTCAAGTCATTTCTTTTTTGATAGGATATCCAAATCTTCAAACTTTTGATAGGATAGTTTAGAAGAAAAAATTAATAAAATTTTCCTTTCAAGTCATTTCTTTTTTCTTCTAATAAAAACTTTAGAACACAAATTTTTTATTTTCTTCTCCCATCCTTTCAAATCCTTTATGTTCTCTACAAAATAAAACGCTAAAACACGAGATAAATGTGTGTAACAAATTTAAAATAAATTTTAATCTATTTTAAAATGATCTGCATACATACCAAACAAAAATTTGGCTTCAAGTTTTAGAAAATTTTAATCTATTTTATAAAGTTAATAACCGGGTGAGTGTGATTCATCCAGATAATCAATTGTTGGGATGTAGAATTAATTAAGAATTAAGAACTATTCAAATTTATTATTAGAGAAATTGTACATTAGTACATATATATAATAAAACATAAAAAGTAAGTTATAGTGGAAAACCCTTATCCTTTAGATAACGTGATAATCAGACTCAAAAATGATATGATGGCTACTAGTTGATAGACCCCTTGCATAGTTGCATGTGTGACTTTTGGTTTTGTTTTTATTATTTCACTTTTTCTTTTTTTCCTAACCAATTATTCTTTTAGAGCATTCGGAGTTACCATAAGGAGATTTAAGGTGGAACCCATAAACGGGGTTAGTGTCTAGTGTCGAATAAAAAAAGGGTTGTTAGTGTAATCAAAAAATAAATATTTATTTAAATGTTTTGATGATCCAATTTTAATATTTGGATTTAATATTAAATATCTTATAAAAATCCAAGTTAATATGAAAATAATAAGTTTGGTAAAATAAATCATTAAATATAAATTTGTATTGCTCACAATGAAATATTACGACAGGATTTAAAAAGAATCGAATATGCAAATTTTACAAATGTCAAACATATACAATACCCATCTAGTTAAAAACGATTTTTGAACAAATACGAACAAATATGTTGAAATTGATTTTTAAACTAGAATGCATTTTTATATTTTATAAAACGATTCCATGTGTTCAAAAGATATATTTATTTGGAAATGTATTTTTATATATTAAATTGCCACGAACAAAAACGAAATATATTTTAGTTGACAAAATTTATATACATGAAAATACAGTAGTGTACTGATCAAAGCACTTAATCATCTTTCAAGTGTGTGTTAGATATTTTGAATTCAAATTATAGTGAGTATTATTTTTTAGGCATTGTGATAATCTGGAAGAGATAAAAAAAACAAAAGGTATAACTTTCTGGGGCTTTTTGCAAACAAAAGTAGGTTACTTGACAAAAAATTGTTAAAAGAATTGTTACAAAAGTAGGTCGTGCACACAAAAGTACAACCTACTTTTGTGTTGACACTCTCTCATCCACATACTTTGATATCAAGATATATTACTTGATATTTGTGTAAAATTGTTAAAAGAATTTATCTCACACATACCAACAAATGGTATACTATTTAATATTATTTCAATGGGCATTGTACTGTTTTATGACAGAAAATATGAGTATTTGTCAGCCTCCAACGGTAACATTTTAAGCTGACAAATAAAGCTATGTGGGAAACCCACAGACACATGCCACGGTCGACCATGAGCTGCGACCGTCCGGTCTCCTGATAGCTTTTGAGACTTTCTCTCTCATGCCTATAAATAACATACCTGATCTCTCATTTTACACATCCTCTTGCACAGAAAATTCTCTGTAATATTTAATCACACCTTATGATCTTTCATCTTTATATTTTATATATGTGATTCTTGAGTTGATTAATCTTCAAAGACAAAAGCATCTACATTCATCCTCAAAGAGAGCAAGAAAGATCAAGAGAGAGAAAACAAGAGAGCTTCAATTCCAAATCTATTTGCCTCTTGATTTGTTTAAAGTGATAGATTACTTTGTACACACCATTGTTGGTGTAGTGAGCTAAATTATAAATTCCCCACATTGTTCTTGGGTTTGTGTTCTTGGTGAAAAACACTTTGTAAATATCCTTTGGGAAGGCACTTATTTGAAGACCTCGGTGGAGGAAGAAAGTCGTACGGTGGCAAAGAAGTCCTCGTTGGAGGCATTCCAGGTTCTTGGTGAAAAACTATTTAGTGCTCTTGGAATAGAGCATTGTGAGGTGGTCACTCTTCAGATCAAAGTGATTGTAACCGGTAGTGTCTTCCATTCTAAGGAACATTTTGCACGTTGTGCTAGTGGGACTCTTGACGGAGGTCAATGAGTGGATGTAGGTTGGAATTCAACCAAACCTCTATAAATCTCGGTGTTATCTCTCTAAACCCTTAAACTCTTTACTTACTCGCATTTATATTCTTGTCATTTATTATTGATTATTACTTCCGTTGTGCTCGAGAAAATATATAAAAGAGTTTATTGTATAAAAGGGAAAATATAATTTTTAGAAAAGGGTACAACTATTTAAATGTTTTTAAAAAGATGACATAGAAACTATTTAACACCTATTCTAGTTTCTACAAAAGTGTCACTCCATTGGTGGTTCGGGGTGGTGATATGTGGTTTTGAAGCCGACCGGCGACATGTTTTTTTCTTTTTGTTTTATTCTAAGGTTAGAAGATTGTTAGCAACAATGAATAACTTTATGTGCTATAAGAATTGATTCGTGTTATATTGCAAAAGGTCTGGTAAGAAAATTGTTAGCAACAATGGATAACTTTATGTGCTATAAACTCAAAACGATATCTAAAGAGTTAAACATCCATTACAGGAAAGTTAGTGACACTAAATCATTCTTAGGTGTTTCTTCACAAGATTTAAGCAACTTTTCCCAAAAACCCCGTTATGGTAAATTATCGAACACCTCAAAGGTTTCAAACATACCCAATCCTTACTACTACCAGTAAAGGTAACGAAGTGCATATAGTTATCTCCATGGATTTGCTTGAACGAATTATACACACACAAGTGTGAACTAAATTCAACAAGATTTCAATCCTCTTACACACGCCGATGAAGAATGTACGAGTCATTTAGCCTAATAAACAATTCTCGCACTCAACATTTGATCAACTATCAAATGCATCCAAGATTCCATTCCACACGGACCTTGGTGAAGCAAGTCTTTTTTACATAGTTAAAATAACCTTGTCACTTGGATAACTTATCCAAACCATATTTGGATTTAAACATATTATTCATGATTATTTTATTACTTTTAAGCAAAAGCTCATAAATGCCATGACATGGATAAACTTCGAAATAAACCACTAATATATATATATATATATATCAAATACGAAGTAATATCCATAATCAATCAAGGCATAATAGACTTAATATTTCTCTCACCACGCAGGGCAGATAATATATTAATTTAGTAAAGTAATAAAATAGACAGATGTAATGGAGAGATCCAAACTCCCAATCCTTTCAATCGAGACAACGTCTAAGTCTCTCAATTTTGAGCTCTAGCTCTCCATACTTTATCAGCTACTTCTTGCGTTTAACACCTACACTTTGTAACAAAACATTTTTGCAACAAACGTGAGTGTTATAGCTAACATTTCAATAAATCTAGCTAAGAAGTAGAAAAGCAATGGACCTAATCATGAATGTACCTGATGACGAGGAGCTATTCCCTTGCCTCATAGGAAGCTTTAACTCCTCCGAACACTGAGGACAAGCGTGGCGGCGCCAATCTCCATATTTACCGCAGAAATAACAAACTTCTCCCTTAGGAGTTGTATACTCTTTCTCGGTTTTATGTTCCTTAAATAAACAGGTGGGAACGAACTTGCATTTGGCCATGTTAGACTCGAAAGTCTTCAGCATGCCATGCAATTCGTCTAAGGATTCTACCATTTTTTCCTTTTGATAGTTTTTGATAAACTCATCATAAAACGCAGGCAGGGATTGGAGAATCACATTCACCGCAAGCTCCCTTCCAATGGGAAATCCTAGTATATCCATTTGGTCAATGTATTCCTTCATACGAAGCACATAAACACTAACCTTCCCACCCTCCTGCATCCGGAAACCGACAAGGGCCTTGACACACATAAAGTGTTCCTCTCTAATATGATGTTGGAACATGTCCTTCAACGGATTAATCATGTCATACGCACTCATATGCCCGAGTTGCTTTCGCAGCTCGTAGCTCATAGTCGATAACATGAAAGAAGAAACATCTTTTGTGTCCTCGACACGCTTTTAAAAGGCGTATCTAGTGGCCCAACTTGTGTTGGTAGCAAGTGGTTCCGGAAGAGGTTCCTCGAGGATGTGCAACTTAGATTCATGGCGAAGGACAATTCGCAATTGCCTATACCAATCCACAATGTTCACGCCTACGAGTTTCTCCTTTTCTAGGAACGAACAGAGTGATAAATTCAGTGTTGCGTTGTTAACGTTTGTCATCTACAATTTAGAGTACACGTTTTAGTGAATTTAGATATAAATCTTGTAGAAATAATTACCCAAATAGTTTTCAAAACCAATTATTTAAACAAGGCTAGAAACCATATTTCACCTCACTTTATGACAGGTATACCACGGATCACCAAGTAAAGTTATTTAGGCTGGTAACCATTTTACAGATTGCAAACACTTTGCAACTTCTAGATCCTTGCAGGATCTATTGATAATCAAAATGTCTTTTGGCATGTTTGACCCCTTCTCGCACAAATTCTAACTTGATCCCCTTAAATGACTCGGCTTAGAGCTCGACGCCACCTAAGTGTCACAAAAGGAATTGTAAACCGCCCGTCAAGACACACGGTGGAACTTTCGCCAATAATTGGCTCGTGCTAAGCTCGACAACCAATATTGCGAGTTACCACACTCACCTTCCACACAGTTTAACTCGGCATGACTCGTGCTAAAGCTCGACAATCATCCAAGTTTCACTAGATTCGGGTGGTGTCATCTTACGGATGGCGCGTGATTTACATTTTAAAAACATGATTTTGTTTTTCCGGTTAAAACAATTTTAACCCATTTCACGAATTAACAAATTAAGTGATAAATACAATTTTTATCCACTTATAATATAATACAAATTTATATTATCTTGTTAATTCTATATGCGCAGAAAGATATATAAACCAATTTTATAAATCTTTGTGATTTTATATATTTTAAAAAATTATCTAGCATGCGATATCCTACACATCCATGCAAAATAATAAATATATAAAACAACCACGCATACACAATAGTTCGGTAACATGCCTAAATCCTATGTGTTTTCCCCGTGAGCCATACGAGGAAAACAAGGTCAACTAAGGAATCCACAATTCAAAGTACCCAGTTGAGTGTGCTCCCACTGAAGCTGGCATCTCCAAAAGGCAATCCGGACTCCACGTTGCCGAGACATCAACGCCGTGACTCCCCTTGGTGTATAACATTTAAAATCTGCTTCTATACTATTTACAAAAAATACATAGAAGAAGAAATGGCGCGCAAGTCACAATCCTATGCTATTATTACTAGTACAAGGAATAAATAAACGGCATGCAAGCCGCACCAAATAATAATTATAAAAATTACAATAATACGGCACGCAGGCCTCCAAAACCAAATAAACCAACCACCACAACACATAGGTCTAAAGGGCATCTAGTTACCAAACCACAACCAAATACAACCAAAGCAAAACCATGGTGTGCCACAAAACTATGTCAATTATATTTTGATCAAGATTGCCAACAAAACACTAAAGGCACAAATGACAATCCTTGTACATATGCCTTAGTAATTTTAATACACCTTTAAAATCACATATTCATATATACACCTATAAATATATATTTTTATGCACTTCATGCCAAGCCATACAAAATATATAAATTCTAGGAATCAAAATATAGTGGGGAAAACTAGAACCAAGACTAGTCCAAACGGAATTTTAAATATAATTTAAAATCTGTTTCAAAACAGTTTCTGGCCTAAAATGTGAAGGGCACGGGTGTGCCCGCTTATCTGCCAGTTTACACTTTAAATAGTTTAAGCCTTAAAACAATTCTGCCGGCACACCCCGTACCCTAAGAGGTATGGCCGTGTCCGGTTGCCGGAAAAACAGATTTTGACAGAAAACTCAAAATTCCGGTTTCAATCCAAAAGTGCAAAGCCATGTTAGAGATGGCTCGGATACCACTGTTGGGTTTTGGTGGCATCTAGAAAACGCAGCGGAAGCAAAATGAGTTTAAAAGCGATTTTAATCTTATGCCACCAACACACCACCCAATGGAGCAAACTCTAGACAATAGCAATGCAACTCAAAACAAGAACAAAAATGAAAAATTATACCATACAAGTAGCTTCTCCTTCTCCTTGTTTCCTTTGAAAGATGTGTACACAAAATAGTGCACCTCTATTGGTATCCACACCAAGTGTGCTTGATTCCCACGTGCTAGCTATGTTTGGACGCCGCCAAAAGCTTCACCAAAGATCTAACACCAACTTTAAGATTGATATGTCAATCTATCTTCAAGTGTGTATTATTTGAGAGAGTATGAACTAATTGGCAAATTACAAGTTCATATATTGCATAACTTTTGATGATGATTCATATGGCTAACCATATCACCTTAGACCACTAGAACCTTTTATAGACCACAATATGAAGTCTAGAAACGTTCATAACAGTCCTAGCATCAATGAGCATCATGAGCCTTGAATACCCCATTAATCTAGTCTTAAAAGACTAGTTTAAGAGGCTGCTACAGCATGAGGCACGGCTGTGCCTCACAGGGCACGCCCGTGCCAGCCCACGGGCACACCTAAGTCACGCCTGACTTGGGCTCGTACTTTCGCACTAGGAACGGCTGTACCTCCAAGAGGCACGCCCGTGCCGGCCCCAATGGGTACGCACTAGGCATGTCGGCCTTGGGCCCGTACCTGGCATAGGGCGCACCTGTACCTCCACAAGGCACAACCATGCCCGGACCTACCAAAACCCAGTTTTGGCATTTTCTTTCTCTCTCGTTCAAGGTGTTGCCGGAATCAATACTTGGCGTGTGACCCAATAGACCTATGCCTCATCGGCAGTGATACCAACTCGTGTGTGTCAGTGGGCATATTCCAACAAAATGGGTATATATATATATATATATATATAGTTAATGGGCTTATTAGTTTTGTGGACTTCAGCTTGAGAAAGAGGAGGAGGAAGAAGAGATAGACAGAGAAGCTGTGATAGCTGCTAAGGTGACTGTTGATGTAATGAAGGAATTGAAGGATATGCTAACAAGAATTGTGACTGAGATTAAGTAAGACATGGGGAAAGTGATAGATAAAAATCTGAGCGCCCTATGGGCAGAAAAGGAAGTCGTCGCCACCGAAGTCACTACCCCCACAGTAAAGCAAACACAACAAAGTGGCAATTACTGAGATTTTTCTGCTTGTCAACCACGCCACCCCGTGAAAAGTACCTAGTGGGTTTCTGAAGTGGAAGGAGCCTTCCACACCTATCGCTGTGCATAAGAGAACAAGGTATGGTTCGCGTCAAACCTCTTGAGGGGAAAAGCAAAGACCTGGTGGAATTTGCCGAAACAGTTAAAGGGGATAGCTGATTTCCACCATGACTTGGGAGGAGTTTACAGGGATTTTTATTGAGCAATTCGCACCAAAGGTAGAACGGGAGAGGTTGTTGAATGAGTTCCTAAAGCTAGAGCAAACCACTGAAACAGTGAATGAGATAACCGCAATTTTCAAGGAAAAGGTCTTGTTCTGCCACGCCTATGTGGTAGATGAGAGCTTGCAGATGCATCTTTATGCCCAAATGTTGAAGGAAGAGATTCAGACATTTATAATGACTGGTAGGTGCACAACGTTAGAAGAAATGATCGAGGTTGCATGGAAGAGGGAAATGGACATGGAGTTGAGGGCTAAGAAACGGACGGCCAATCAGGCTGCTTTGGGTCATACTCAGGGAAGGCCGTTTGTCAAAAAACCGAATACCGGTGGTTCCGGATCTGTAGTGAAGAATGTGGGAAAGAGGTGCTTCAAATGTGGAAGGTGACATTCCGGACCATGCCAGATGGGGATGGATATCTGCTTTCAATGTGGGAAGAATGGGCATCTAGGAAGAGACTATAAATCCTACGTTAACATGTGCTTCAGGTGCAATCAACCAGGGCACCGTATCGCTAAATGCCCTTGAGCAGCAGGAGTCGAAAGACCAGCTGGGCAGCAACCGCTTCGGATTACTGATAGAAGGGAAGGCAGGAAAGTCGAGACGGCGGTCAAAGAACCCGATGTGATCACAGGTACTTTTATTGTCAACTCTTCACCTGCACTAGCCGACGATAAGACTTTGAACTTAATTACTGTGTATAGGAACAATGTAATAGTCATAGACGATGTAAAATTCCCAATAGACCTCATTCCAACACCGATGCGAGAATTCCAAGTGATCTTGGGAATGGACTGGCTGGGCGGGCATCTGGCCAGCATTCTGTGCAGCTAGGGAATCATCCGTATACAAAACCCAAGTGGGGGAGAAGTTATCATCTACGAAAGGCGCTAGAAAGGAGTGTCAGCTTTTTGCACAGTAGCAAATGCAGCCAAGTATCTACATAAGGGTACGAAGCATTCCTCGCTCATGTGGTTGATAGTAAGGCAGAAAAGAGAAAGCAGACAACCGATAGTCCGAGAGTACCTGGTGGTTTTTCCTAAAGACCTGACAGGGATCCCACCCGACAGGCAAGTAGAGTTTCGAATAGACCTTACGCCCGGGGCAACACCAATTGCTAGAGCGCTGTATCATCTAACGCCGCTGGAAATGCAGGAGCTAATGTCACAATTGCAAGAGCTGTTGGATAAAGGGTTCATCCGGCCGAGTAGTTCACCTTGGGGAGCACCAATATTGTTTTTAAAGAAGGAGGACGGAAGATTTCAGATGTGTATCGACTATCGGGAATTGAACAAGGTAACGGTAACGAACAGGTATCCGTTGCCAAGGATCGATGATTGTTCGACCAACTGCAAGGGGCGGCATGGTTCTCTAAGATCGATCTACAGTCGGGTTATCACCAACTGAAAGTTCGGGAAGAAGATGTAGCAAACACTGCGTTCCGCACCCGCTACGGGCACTTTGAATTCATAGTCATGCCTTTTGGCCTCACGAACGCACCCGCGGCCTTCATGGATTTAAGGAATAGGGTTTGCCGACCGATGTTGGACAAGTCCGTAATGGTTTTCATTGATGACATTTTGATTTACTCCAAGACCCGAGGGGAACACGAGGACCACCTAAGAGAGGTATTGAGAACGTTGAAGAACGAGAGGCTATATGCCAAGTTTTCAAAGTGTGAGTTCCGGCTACAAAAAGTGCAATTCCTTGGGCACTTGGTAAACAAGGATTGTATCAAGGTAGATCCGGCAAAAATCTAGGCGGTAATAAAGTGGGAAGTGCCAAAGAGTCCGATGGAGATTAGGAGTTTCTTGGGGTTGGCAGCTATTATGGAAGGTTTATTGAGAATTTCTCCAAGATTGTAGTGCCATTGACGGAAATGACGAAGAAGAGCATACAATTCAACCAGGGGAGTGAGCAATAGCAAGCTTTCGAGACTCTGCGAGGGAAACTATGTGAAGCACCGATCTTAATGTTACCCGATGGGATGGAGGATTTCGTGGTGTACTGTGATGCCTCGCACGTAGGCCTATGATGTGTCTTGATGCAACGAGGGAAGGTTATAGCATACTCGTCACGACAACTAAAGTCACATGAAAGTAACTAGCCGACTCACGATTTAGAATTAGCGGCAGTGGTTTTTGCGCTAAAAATTTGGAGGCACTACCTGTATGGGGTTAAGTGCACGATCTACACCGATCATAAAAGCCTGAAGTACTTCGCCGACTAGAAGAATTTGAATATGAGGCAGCGGAGATGGTTGGATCTGGTCAACGACTACGAGTGCGAGATTCTTTATCACCCAAGAAAGGTGAACGTGGTAGCGGACGCTTTGAGCCGTAAGACTAGTTACGTGTAACATCCTAATTTTTAAAAAAAAAAGGAATAGCAAAGCGTACGATTAAGAATCTACCATAATTAAAACATTGTATAACTTAGATTACAACCTAGGGTGAAAACCCGTGAAAGCTTAATTTAATTTGTAATACTTTTGGAATACATCAATAAATTTGAAATAGTTAAAACAATGCGGATGCTTGCGGGAAATGAGCTATCAAACACGTGTTGGAGCCCCGCCGTGGTCATCACTTGAAAAGAGAGTTAAATAAAAACCGTAAGCACGAAGCTTAGGGAGTACTTTTACTTACAATCAACCATATGACATCAAATAATTCGTTTCCATAAACATGCCACGTCTTTCATTCCCGCTACCGTAGTAGTCGGTCCCACATTCCCGCTACCGTAGTAATCGGTCCCACATTCCCGTCACCGAAGTGAACGGTCCAATCATTTCCGACACCGAAGTGAACGGTCCCATCATTCTTGTCACCGAAGTGAATGGTCCTATCATTCTCGTCACCGAAGTGAACAATCCCATCATTCCCATCACCAAAGTGAATTGTCCCATCATTAAGCAAAGCATAAAACATCATCAATTCATCAATTCATAGGTTCATCAAATCATATAACATACAACACGTCTATCACGTATATCATTAGGTTTAGATAGTAAGTAAGAATACTCACCTGTTTGCGTCCTAGTTTCTTTATTAACAGCTAGTAATGAATTGCTTGGCTACGAGTCCAAGGTAAAAACTACAGTGCACGCAGTCGTATCAAATTTCAAATATCCAAAGGCGGACCATAAAGCTCGACCGAAGGTCGAGCCTCCCACTCTCAACTAAAAGTCGGACCACTACAAGGTTCCAAAGGTCGGACTAGTTGTTAATCATATTAAGTCACATTAGACCCTCTGTTCATGTATGTCGCATGGATATATATATATATATATATATATATATTTAAAGTTGGATGGTACAGTTGGCAACTAAGTCGCATGGTCGTCTATACATATACATATACATATTGAAATTCGCATGGGCCATCATGCATGCATAAGTCGGATGACCTGAACACAAGTGTACATGTACACGAAAGTCGCATGGCTTACTATTTCCAAAATTCGGATGGCACAGTTAGGCTGAAAGTCGGATGGTATGGTTTACAAGTGAAAGTTGCATGAGGGTGAGTGTATTTTGTAGTGAAAGTCGCATGGGTGTAAGTTTGAAGTGTAAGTTGCATGAGGTGTTTTTGGGTATGAGAGTCGCATGGTGATTTTAAGTGATGGTCGCATGGGTGTAGGCTTATAAAGTCGCATGGCATGTTTCAAGTTTGAAAGTCGCATAGGTGGTTTTAGTGTGAAGGTAGCATGGTGCAATTTGTTGTAGGTCACATGGGGTAGCATGTGTAGGTCGTATGAGACCAAAGTGAAAGTCGCACGGAGTGATAAAGTGAAGGTCGCATGGTGCAATCGTAAAGTCGCATAGCATGGGAGTCGTCCCTGCCAGTTCATCATTTTCATTTTACAGGCTCCATGGCCAAAATCAAGTTCTTTCAAAACTCAACCAATTCATTTTATTTTTGTTGCAAAACATTTCTCCATTCACTTGAACACTTCCTTCAAAATATATTCATGTTTCGTCAAGTATTAAGAGCTCACATCTCAATTCTTTTTCTCTGGTTCGTTTATAAACCCAAAACCCCAAAAACCCAGATCAAAACTCATTCTATCATCATTCAAACAAGATAAAATTGATACCTACAACACCATAATGAGGTAAGAAATATTACCTGATGATTCTCTTAACAATTCTTTGAGTCCATAAATGATTCTTGGTGTCTTCTTCCTCTACCCCTCGAGAGAGTGTTTACACACACACAACACACACAGGTTTTTGAATGAATGAAACAGTGAAGATGGTGGTGTTGGGGAATGTGCCCTAGCCACCTTTATATACCTTCCCTTAAAAGGCTTAAGACCAACTTAAATCAATAAGCCCAATAGTGCCTAATCCACATGAATTATTCGCATTAGCCCATTTAACCACTATTTATCCAAGCCTAAATATTTAAATTAAACTAGTCCACAATTAAATCCATCACCTAAATAGATACAGATAATAATCATTTCTCAATAAAATATTCTTTTATTTATTTTTGAAAGTTCGGGTATTACATTACGCGAGGCTATCAGTGACCTGCATGAGAATGACCGTGACGACAACGCTGCTTAAGTCAATTAAGAACACACAAGAGGAAGCAATGAAGGAAGAAAACCAGAAGGCAGAGCGCATTAAGGGGTAGATATTACACATGAAGGAAGATAGCCGGAGGTTAAAGATTCGTTACAACCGCGTGTGGGTGCCAAGAGTGTTAGGGATTTGTGATACGCAACTCGAGGGAGCTCATAAATCAAAATTCTCAATTCATTGAGGGGCAATAAAGATGTATAGAGACTTAAGAACGGATTATTGGTGGCCGGGAATGAAGATAGATGTAGCAAAGTATGTAGAAAAGTGTTTAACTTGTTTACGGGTAAAAGCCGAGCACTAGAGGCCTCATGGAAAATTGCAACCGTTAGAAATACCAGTGTGGAAGTGGGAGCATATATCTATGGATTTGATCACCAAACTCCCGAAGATGCGGAGGAACTTCGATGCAATTTGGGTCATCGTGGACCGATTGACAAAGAGTGCTCACTTCATTCCAATAAAAGAAGCGTTTTCCGCAGAAAAGATGGCAGAAGTGTACGTAAAGGAGGTGGTGTCGCGGCATGGAGTGCCGGTTTCTATTATTTCTGACCGAGACGTGCGTTTTACTTCCAGGTTTTGGGAGAAGTTTCATCAAGACTTGGGTACTCGAGTCAACCTCAGTACGACTTATTACCCACAGACTGACGGGCAGAGCGAAAGAACAATACAGAAACTTGAGGATATGTTAAGAGCATGTCATAGATTTTGGTGGAAGCTGGGATTCGTACTTACCGTTAGCAGAATTTTCTTACAATAACAGTTACCCCGCAAGTATTGGAATGCCACCATATGAAATGCTGTATGGGAGGAAGTGTAAAACCCTGATCTGCTGGGGAGAGGTTGGTCAAAGAGAGATCGGTAGTACCGAGATAGTACAGAACACAACAGAATACGTGCAACAAGTCCAAGAGAGGCTAAAAGTGGCCCAAAGCCGCCAGAAAAGTTACACAGATAAACGAAGATCCATTCTATAATTTCAAGTTGAGAATTTCGTACTGCTCAAGGTGTCCTCGTGGAAGGGAGTAATACGATTTAGGAAACGGGGAAAGTTGAACCCGAGGTTTATTGCGCCGTTTAAAGTAGTTGCGAGAATCGGCAAGGTAGCCTATCGACTAGAACTACCTGAGGAATTGTCAAAAATACACAACACCTTCCACGTCTCTCATCTACGGAAGTGCTTAGCGTATGAGTCTGTGTTCGTGCCTTTGAAAGATATTACAGTGGACGAGAAGTTGAACTATGTCGAGAGGCCGGTAGTATTGGGAAATTTGTTAAGTGATTGAAACTGTTGGACATGCAAAGGTAAAACTGTTAGTGTGTTTGTGAAGAAACAGTTGAAAGCTGTTAGTTTTGTGAAAACAATTGTAACTAAGTTGTGGTGAATGTTGCAACTGTTAGTATAAAGAGCTCGGAACTGTTAGAATAATTATGGCAACTGTTGAAAGGCATGAAAGAGAAGACTATTAGAAGAATCACATCCAACAAACAGTTTCTGTTGAATTATTTTTGGAAGCTGCTATCTTTGTGGATTTGAAGGATATCTTATCAATTTTGAAGATTATCAAGATTATCTCACAAGATAGAAGATTAACCAACTGTCAACAATTCAAGGAAGATCAAGAGTTTATAAATACTTCTTTTAGAATATTTTGTTAGTAATCGATAGTTTTGTAATTCAACTCTGTCAGAATTTGCACTCATTCGTATTGTTTATTGTTTTCAGAAAGTGTTTTAGCCTCCAAGTTTCTTTGAAACCTAAGAACAAAGTGTGTTCTTCGTCTAACAAAAGAGTTAGATTGGAGGTGTAGGTGAATATTGTAATCATCTTTGATTATTAATAAACATCTTGTGTTTTGAAAGTATTTCGGTGAGTTGATTTAATTGTTCCTGTGATTAAAACCTTTATTAATCAATTAAGTGTGATTCCGCAACTTCTTAGTTGATTGTGATCAAACTCAAAGATAATCTTTTATATAACTCTGATTTAGGTACAAAAGATAATTCTTGTTATTGATTTTGGTAGTATTCGATCTTGACAAGTGGTATCAGAGCCTTAACATTAAGGTTCCTTTGATCACCAGTTGAAGGTTTTTCATAGATCTGCTGTGTTTTAGTGTTTAAACTCTTTCTAAAGTTCTATTGTGAGTTTTCAATCTCTTTATTGCAATGGAGTCCGGTGGATCTTCTGATAACACTGGATCTGGGTCAAACATTCGTGTTCCCATGCCCAAACCAACTGATTTTGAGATGTGTAAACTGAGAATCAAGCAGCATGTTCAATTAATGGACTATGCTGTTTGGGAAATCATTGAGAATGAACCCAGAACTCCTATTGATTTAGATGATACTGGAAAACCAAGGAAGAAACCACCACCGAAAACAGATGCTAAAAGAAAAGAGAGGATGCTTGAGATGAAAGCTCTCAGCATTCTTCAAATTGCTATTCCAAATGAGTATCAACATCAGTTTAAGAAGTTTGAGGGTGCTCATGAATTGTGGAATGCTTTAGAGAAAAGGTTTGCAGGGAATGCAAGTTCCAAAAGGAATCAAAGGGATCTTCTAAAACAAGCTTATGAGAACTTTTCTAGTGGAAAGAATGAAGTATCACTCAAATTTTTGATAGGTTCTATAAGCTGGTGAGTCAACTTGAGAGTGCAAAAGTTAGAATAGAGCAAGATGAGATCAATAGAAAGTTTCTCAGGTCCTTAGGAGATGAATGGATAGTTTATGCTGCACAATGGAGAACTAAGGATTCTCTGGAAGATATAGAATTAGATGATCTTTACAACAGTTTGATTGTGTTTGAAGGGGAAATTGAGGGAAAAAGGAAGTCTATGACTCCTAGCCACAATGCTGCTCTTCTTTCATCCTCAGGTATGGACTCAAATCTTTCTTTAACTAATTCTGTTGATGGTTGTGTAGGTACTGTTGTTGGAGTAGATGTGAATACTTCTGATGCAGTGCTTGAAGCATCCTTGCTAGTCATGCACATTCAACTCTCACCAATGAGGATCTTGAACAAGTGCATCCAGATGATATTGAGGAGATGGATCTCAAGTGGCAGATGGCTATGCTAACTGTGAGAGCAAAAAGATTCATCAAAAGAACAGGAAGGAAAAACATGAACTTCAGGGCTGATGGTCTGGCTGGATTTGACAAATCTAAAGTAAGATGTTTCAAATGTCAACAGCCTGGTCACTTTGCCAGGGAATGTAGATCTGGTGGACAAGGTCAGCATCAAGGTCAAAATTCAAATTCCACCTCATCAGCATTGGTTTCACAAGAAGGTCATGGGTTTGATTGGAGTGATCAAGCAGAGCAAGCCACTCACAACAAAGTATTGATGGCATTGACTGACTCCTCCATCAACATGGATTCATCAGAAACAGAAGACATACAGGTATCTTCTAAACTATGTCCTGGTGAATGTAGAGCTATTGTTAAAAGGTTTAGGGAGCACAACAAAAAGGTTTGTGCTGCTTTGAGCAAAATGGAAGAAAGAAAGTATGAAACAAGTGCTGTTATTGAAAGCTTTGAAAAGAAAATCAAAGATTATCAGGCTAATGAACTGCAAATGGATTATGATAGAAAGTATCATAAGTGGGAGAAGGAGCAACTTCAAGAAGAGATTGATAGTCTTAAGGAGAAGCTGAGTGAGAAAGAGAGTAAGGTAGATGAGCTTATCAAGAAATTGGATGGTGTGGACATAGATTTGAACATGTTCAAAGCATCAACTCTTAAGCTTGAAACCTTGTTAAAATCACAGATCACAAACAAGGTAAAAACAGGAATAGGCTATAAACAGACCCCACCTCCATACAATCATAACTATATAACTCCCATGTTTGATGTAGCTGAAAGGTATGTTAATGAACCATTACAAGAAGAATTGAAGTCAGCTGATCCACAGTTTGAAAGTGAAGTGGAGGGAATTGCCTATGAGGTGATTGTTGAGAAGAAGGAGGGTTTTGTGAAGAAAGAAGAAGTCATTCCTATAGAAAATCACATCTATTGTGAACCTACAACACCTAAATCTTCTTCACAACATGTGGTGTTTGTAAAAACATCCTCTGAATCCTCCACCAATAAACCAAACCCTTTCAAATCTGTAAACTCTATAAACAGTTTCACTACTGTTGAAAACAGTCCCCATCTTTACACTAATAGTTCCAAAAAGAACCTAAACAGTTTTAATCCAAAAACCTCAACTGTTAATTTTAAGACAAAAGGAAAGGAGAAGGTTAGTGAAGTTGAAGTTGCAAAGCAAAAGAAGGAAGCTTCAAAACTACAATCTCATTCCAAACATGTGAAGAGGCATATTGAAGTGCCTGTTTGCACATGCAAACAGCATGGTGTGCAAAAGTTTCCCCCTTCAGCATCAGTAAGAGAAAATCAAAGAAATAGAAACCAGTTATGGGCACAAAGAAATGGGGTGCCTATAGTCAAAATCAAAAGGTGTTACATTTGTGGGAGAGAAAATCATATGGCTCACAACTGTTATCATAACCCATAGTTCTATAGAGCCCAGAGACCAAGTATCAAAAAACAGTCTAACAGTTCTTCAACTGTTAAGCCAAGACAGTTCAACAGTTCTTTAACTTTTAATCCAAAACAGTCCAACAGTTCTTCAACTGTTAAGCCAAAAACAAAAGATGTTCGTCTGGCTTGGGTAAAATTGCAGAAACAAACAGATGTTGAAGAAGCTAACACTGTTAATTCATCTGAAAGTCAAATTGACCCACAAACTGACATAACTGTTGTGTCAAATTCAAAAGCTGAGTGTTCCAATGTCTCAACTGTTAATCACAACAGTTGGAAATCACATGTTCTCACTAAATACTCTTCACACAAAATAGAGAAATATAACTGGGATGAAATTAAAAAAACTCAATCCGTAGTTAAGTATTATGACTTGAATGGTGTACCCAAGACCTGTATGGCCTGGGTACTTCCTGCTACTAACTGATTTTCTTTTGTGCAGAGCATTCATAGGGCCAATCAAGGAGCAATCTGGCATGCCGATAGTGGATGCTCAAGGCACATGACTGGAAATCCATACTGCTTGAAGGATTTCAAAAGAATCAATGGAGGATATGTAGCATTTGGAAGAAATCCAAAGGGAGGAAAAATCACAGGTAAAGGAGTTGTTGAGGCAGGTACCCTTACTTTTAATGATGTTTTCTTTGTTGAACAACTCAGGTACAATCTATTGAGTGTGTCTCAAATCTGTGACATTGGAAACAAAGTCTTGTTTACAGATACTGAATGCCTTATCCTTTCAAAAGATTGTAAATTAACTGAAAAGGATATTCTTTTAAGAACACCAAGAAAGGATAATGTATACTGTTTGGATACACAAAAAGTTGCTAAGTAGAATGTTTTAAGTTGTTTACTCTCAAAGGCATCTCATGATGAGTCTGCCATTTGGCATAGAAGGATGTGTCACATGAACTTTAAAACCATGAATTTGTTAGCTAAAAAGAGTTTGGTAAGAGGTTTACCCCAAAAGGAATTCTCATGTGATGATCATTGTATTGCTTGTCTCAAAGGAAAGCAACACAAAACTTCTTTTAAGTCCAAAGAAGTTTCTTCCATCTCTGCACCTTTACAATTATTGCATATGGATCTTTTTGGTCCTACATCTGTGGTTAGTATAGGGAAGAAGCTTATTGTTTAGTCATAGTGAATGACTTCACCAGATTCCCTTAGGTTCAATTTCTTAGATCTAAGGATGAAACTGCTGAATTAGTTATGTCTCTTATTCTTAGAATTGAAAATCAATCTGATTTGAAAGTGAAAGTCATTAGATCTGACAATGGTTCTGAGTTTAAGAACTATGAGCTAAACAGTTTTTGTGAGGAAAAAGGAATTGAAAGACAGTATAGTGCTCCTAGGACTCCACAACAGAACGAAGTGGCTGAGAGAAGGAATAGGACTTTGATAGAGGCTGCTAGATCAATGCTAGCTGATTCTAGGCTCCCAATGACATTCTGGGCAGAAGCTGTGAACACTGCTTGTTATGTTCAGAATAGAGTACAAGTTGTCAAGTCCAAAGGGAAAACTCCTTATGAGTTGTTTCTTAAAAGAAAGCTATTGATCAACTTTTTAAAACCATTTGGATGTCCCTGCACTATCCTTAATACCAAGTCACAATTAGGCAAATTTGAGAGTAAAGCAAAAGAAGTTTTTTTTTGTAGGATACTCCACTCAAAGCAAAGCATATAGAGTTTTCAACAATGTTTCTAGAATCATAGAAGAGAGTATGAACGTGTCTTTCAATTAGAATAGGATCAATGTTGCAGGTAATGGTCCTGAGTGGTTATTTGATATTGATGCATTAACCAAATCTCTTTCTTTTGAGTTCTCTACAGAACCAGTTGCAGGTGTCCCTACAGCTGTTGGTACAGACCAACAAACTGTCTCCAATAGTTCCAACAACTTTGAAACTGCTAGTTCTATCCCAACAACTGTTGGTGAAAACAAAGTTCCTAAAGACTTTGTAGTGATTCCCTTGGCTCAAATTAATTCTTCCAATGCTGTTAGTCAAATGAATGATGATTATGAACCTTCAAAGGTCATGGAATCTCCTGTTCCTCAACAACACCATGCATCTGAACATCAAACAGTTGCAGATCAAGTATGTAACTCTTCTGGGAATGAAAGTGAAGCTGAGGTTGATATGTCAAATTTGGGGGATGTACTGCCTGAAGAAAATATCCCTACATCAAGAATTCACAAGAATCATCCCATAAGGCAGATTATAGGGGATCCTACCACTCTTATTAGAACAAGAGCTATGCTGCAAAATGAAAATAGTGGTGTAAATCTTGAACAGTTTGATGTGAATGCCTGCTTTCTATCTCAGATAGAACCAAAGAAAGCAATAGAGGCATTACAAGACCCTTCATGAGTAGAAGCAATGCAAGAGGAACTTTTACAGTTCCAAATTCAGCAAGTTTGGAAGTTAGTAGAACTTCCAAGAGGCAAAAGAGCAATTGGCACCAAGTGGGTGTTTAGAAATAAGAAGGATGAAAGAGGAATAGTCATCAAGAATAAGGCTAGGCTTGTTGCGCAGGGTTATACTCAAGAAGAGGGTATAGATTATGATGATGTCTTTGCACCAGTTGCAAGAATAGAAGCAATTAGATTGTTCCTTGCTTTTGCAAGATTCAAAGGGTTTAAGGTATATCAAATGGATGTCAAATCCGCTTTTCTCTATGGAACTATTAATGAGAAGGTATATGTGTGTCAACCACCTAGTTTTGAAGACTCAAAGTATCCTGATAGGGTATATAGGTTGGATAAAGCCTTGTATGGGTTACATCAGGCTCCTAGAGCTTGGTATGAGACATTGTCATCTCATTTGATTAAGAATGGTTTTAAAAGAGGCACAATTGATAAGACATTATTTACAAAGATTGTTAAAAAAGAGATTTTGCTTGTACAGATCTATGTTGATGATATAATCTTTGGATCCACTAATGACAATCTTTGCAAGGAGTTTGAAGCCATCATGCATAAGAGATTTCAGATGAGTTCCATGGGAGAACTTACATTTTTCTTGGGATTACAGGTGAAGCAGAAGCCATCCGGTATCTTTCTTAGTCAGTCAAAGTATGTCAAAGACATTTTGGACAAGTTTGGCTATCAAGATGTGAAGCTGGCATGTACTCCAATGGAAACACACAAACAGTTAGGAGCAGATCATGAGGGGGAGGATGTAGACATACACTTGTATAGGTATACGATAGGTTCATTAGTTTACTTAACTGCTTCTAGACCAGATATAATGTTTGCTGTGTGTGTTTGTGTTAGGTTTCAATGCAACCCCAAGATGTCACATCTATTTGCTGTAAAGAGGATCTTTAGGTACCTCAAAGGCCAACAAAAACAGGGTCTTTGGTATCCTAAGGATTCACCATTTGAATTGGTGGCATACTCTGATAGTGACTATGGTGGAGCTAATGTGGATAGGAAATCAACTTCTGGAGGATGTCAATTCTTTGGCTCCAGGTTGGTATCCTGGCAGTGCAAGAAACAAACAACAGTTTCAACTTCCACAGCTGAGGCTGAATATATTGCTGCATCAAGTTGCTTTTCACAAGTATTGTGGATTCAGAATCAGCTTCTGGATTATGGTATGACTTCTTGAATACTCCTATTTATGTTGATAACACAAGTGCTATCAACATTGTTAAGAATCCTGTGAAGCATTCAAAAACAAAGCACATAGAGATCAGGTTTCACTTCATCAGAGATTGCAATGAGAAAAAGTTAATCCAAGTTATGAAAGTTCATACTGATGACCAGTTAGCTGATCTATTCACTAAAGCGTTTGATGTGAGCAGGTTTAACTTTCTGATCTCAAATATTGGAATGATTAACTTAGAATAATGGTTTGTTAGCTTATTTTTCTGTGTTTTTGTGTTTTCACTCTAACGGTTTGAAACTATTAGTTTTAAGTCTAACAACTGTTTATGTAAGTGTTCAGGGATCTAAAGTGCAAATTGCAACTAATAGTTCTCAACTGTAAGTACATTGGTGTCGTAACTGTTAGGCAAGCTGCCTGTTCATTTTAGGGGGAGTGGTACAGTTGAAGTTCATTAACCAAACAGTTCTCAACTGTTAGTTCTTAGTTTTCTTTTCAACTGTTAGTCAAGGGTAGTTCAGTCTTTGCAGAAATACTGAGGCATTTTGAATTGCATTTAATATGCATTACATATATAAGCCATTCCCTCCTCGTAGTTTTCATTACGCTTCCTAAACTTCAATCGAACGCTAAACCCTAGTCTTTCTCTTCGAAATCGCCATGGCTCCTCTTCCATTTGTCAAGGAACACAACATGCTAGCCTTCCTCTCTAAACCTGTTGAGTTGCATGTCTTTCATGACATGATCGACTACCTTACGCTGTCAAACCTCAACACTGCTCTCACCACCAATCCAACCATCTACACTTCCCATCTCGATCAATTCTGGAAAACCGCTACAATAACTGAAGTATATGGAGTGCAATGGATCACTTCAACTGTTGATAATCATGCTATTTCACCCTTTAAGAATACCATTCGAGAACACCTTCACCTTGATGATCTTGAGAGTGAGTATTCTGATTCGGTCTCATTGGAATTCTTGCACGATGAGTTGGTTAAGCTGAGGTATGAGGGCCCTAGGGGAAAGGGTACCTTCTACAAAGGGAAATTTTGTGCCCACTGGAAATATTTGATTCACACTTTACAACAATGCATCAGCCCCAAAAGAACTGGACAGAATGAGTTTGGAAGTAACATTGCTTTGGCCTGAATCTATTTGGCCAACAATCGTTGCTTCAACTTTTCTAAATTAATTTTTAATAGTATGGTAAAACATCTCGGGACCAAATATGGTCTCTTATTGATGTACCCCCGATTTGTGCAAACTTGTTTAAACTCTTTATTGCCAAATCTTCAAACTCACAAGAGGGTCCTGATTCCCTCTGCTCATGTGGCCTCCACATTGAGTAAACTGTTGATCAATGGCAAGAATTTTTCTGGTGCCATCACTCCACCACTCTCTGCAATGGTGGAGTTTCTTTCAAGCAATAGAGCTGACAGAGTTGAGCATGAAGCCCAAATCATTGCTACACCACCAACTCTAGAACCCACAACTCATGATACTCAAATATCACCCTCTGCTACCATTTCTCAAGCTTCAACATAAGCCCCCTCTCTAATAACATTCAAAAAGAGGAAGAGAACTGTTGGTGCTCCTTCCACCACAGTCCTAATCACCCAAACTGTAAGCCCTGCACAGGTGCATTCACCTGTGTAGAATATCCAAAGGGAACCTATAGTGCTGTCTCTCAAGCACACTGAGGAGGTGATCACTCAAAGGGAGAGTGATCATGTGGTTCTTGAGGCTGACACTACTGTTCCATCCGCAAGGGGTGAGCAGGGCAGTGTCAACATAAGTAAGACCTCAACCACGGCAACAAAGGCTGGTCACACAGTGTTTGGAAATCCCTAGTACCAAGAACAAAGGGGTACTGGTGAGGAAACTTCTAGGAGTGACCCACCAGTTCTATCTTCCGATGATATGTTTGAGGTGGCAACACTCGCTGACATTGAGGCAAGTATGAAACAAAAGGCTTTGACGAATCCAGAACTTGTACCTTTTTTTGCTGCCTTCCTCTATCTGAAAAAGAGGAACTCCCTACAAGACACGCTTCTTGCCAATCATAATGAGCTTATTATCAAGCAAGACAAACAAATCAAAGTCTTGTCAACTACT
Organism: Dittrichia graveolens; assembly: GCA_038502395.1. Classification (NCBI taxonomy): domain Eukaryota; kingdom Viridiplantae; phylum Streptophyta; class Magnoliopsida; order Asterales; family Asteraceae; genus Dittrichia; species Dittrichia graveolens. Next base: position 33,345,295 of record JARJIL010000009.1, read on the forward strand.
CTGAAGAAGGCTACAAATGTTCTTCAAGTCCATAATAAAATGCTTAAACAGTTTCATGCTACTCCTCCTCAAACAGTTCCAATCAAAAAGGGGGAGAAGCCAATCATAAAGAACCAAGTGAAAAATGTGCAAAGTAAACAAACAGTGGTGTAATCCACACAAACAGCTGCACCAGATACTCTAACAGTTGCATCTCCACAAGCAACAGTTGCTCCAGAACAACTACAAATAGCTGCAAGTGCTCAATCAGATGAAAAAAATTGTCTGCAGTTGATAGAGTGTTGATAAATAGGATGATCATGTCTGGAGATTATCCAACATCAGATGTATTCAAATCATGGTCCAAAGCTAAACAAGATCATTTGATTACGGTTGGTGCTCAAACACTTAATATCAACACATTCAAAATGGCTCAGAAGATTGATGATGGATGGCTTGATGGCAAAGTGTCAAAGCTAGAGCCAATTGTACTAAAGCCAGAGTTCAAAGGTATTGCAATTGTAGAAGCAAAGAAGGATGAGAAGATGCCCCCTATGCAAGGTAAGGGAAAAGAGATTGTGGTTAATATTCCAAAGCTCAAAATGTCAAAAGAACAACAAGAAGAGCATGATCATGAGCTAGCACAAAGGCTGAATGCTGAGATTGAGCAACAAGAAGAAAGAGATCTAGAACTAGCTCAAAAGATGGCAACTGAGTTTACAAAGGAAATAGATGAAAAGGAAAGAGGAAAGAAGGTTGATAAGGGAGTTAAGAGAAACAGGGTTCAAAAGTCTTCAGAAAAGGTCAAAGCTGGTATGGTTCAAACAATTTTACAAGATAGACTTAGAGTGGAGGTTGAAAAGAAATTGGAGAAGCTTGTGAAAGTTCAACTAGGTCAAAGATCCCACATCAATGAGTGGAAATTTGAAATGTTAAGGATTGAAACAGGAAAGCAAGGGGTGACAATTGTGAGAGAACATGAACCAATTGAAAGCTATGATAGTTTCTTACAATTAATGGAGAGTGTGACAAGAAGAGATGTGCAAGAAATGTATGAATATGGTCTAAGTCATTATGGAGAAGCTGATGGGATAGAAATCAGAGTGCTTATGAGGCATTAAACAAGCATATGTGATCCTCTGAAAGTAATACCTATGCTAATAGCTGAGGAAGCATTCCCAATCAGTATTGTAAAGGTGTATGCGAAGTCAAGGACTTATCACCTAGTAATGAGAAAGGCGATTATCCAATGGCTTGACATTGAAACTATAGAGCACAACAAAACAAAGCTCTTATATTTGTTGAAGGCAAAGTTCTTTGGCCCTGCTAAAGTTAAGGAAGATCTTATTCAGAGGTTAAAAGAAAAGTTGGAATCGTTACAGTCAAAGAAAGTGTAATCTTCTTTCTTTCTGTTTTGATTGAAACAGTTTGACTTTGCATACTTCATGTTTTCTTTGCTTATGTTAGTTTTTCTGTGATTGAACCCTATAAAACAACTTAAGTGTATTGTTCAATACTTTAAGTTAGGGGGAGATTGTTGGGAAATTTGCTAAGTGATTGAAACTGTTGGACATGCAAAGGTAAAACTGTTAGTGTGTTTGTGAAGAAACAGTTGAAAGCTGTTAGTTTTGTGAAAACAGTTGTAACTAACAGTTGTGGTGAATGTTGCAACTGTTAGTACAAAGAGCTCGGAACTGTTAGAATAATTATGGCAACCGTTGAAAGGCATGAAAGAGAAGACTGTTAGAAGAATCACATCCAACAAACAATTTCTTTTGAGCTATTTTTGGAAGCTGCTATCTTTGTGGATTTGAAGGATATCTTATCAATTTTGAATATTATCAAGATTATCTCACAAGATAGAAGATTAACCAACTGTCAACGATTCAAGGAAGATCAAGAGTTTATAAATACTTCTTTTAGAATATTTTGTTAGTAATTGATAGTTTTGTAATTCAACTCTGTCACAATTTGCACTCATTCGTATTGTTTATTGTTTTCAGAAAGTATTTTAGCCTCCAAGTTTCTTTGAAACCTAAGAACAAAGTGTGTTCTTCATCTAACAAAAGAGTTATATTGGAGGTGTAGGTGAATATTGTAATCATCTTTGATCATTAATAAACATCTTTTGTTTTGAAAGTATTTCAGTGAGTTGATTGAATTGTTCCTGTGATTAAAACCTTTATTAATCAATTAAGTGTGATTCGTCAACTTCTTAGTTGATTGTGATCAAACTCAAAGATTGTCTTTTATATAACTCTGATTCAGGTTCAAAAGATAATTCTTGTTATTGATTTCGGTAGTATTCGATCCTGACAAGTAGCTATCGTGGAACGGAAAGTCAAGCAACTTTGCAACAAGCGGATAGCAACGGTAAAGGTTTAGTGGAAGCACCGCAAGGGCTCAGAGTGGACGTGGGAACCGGAGGATAAAATGAAGAGAAACTACCCCGCGCTGTTCGAGTAGAGATTTCGGGGACGAAATCGTATTTAAGTGGGGGAGAGTTGTAATACCCGTGTTCAAAATTATGAAAGAGTATTATCATTTTATTATTTGAGGTATTAATGTAATATGTTGAAATTTATAAAAAAATGGAGTTTGTGATCTTTTGGGCTTATTTGGCTATTTAGACATATGAGTATATATATATAAATAGTTGATGGGCTAATTAGTTTTGTGGACTTGGGCTTGAGAAAGTTGGGATTAGGCTTTATAAGATGTATATATATATATATATAGGAAATTAGGGCACAACCCCCAAGGGTTTTTCACTATTCATTCTTTACCTTGAGTGATGTGTGTGTGACGTTGGAGCCAAGAAGAACAAGAACAGGAGAGCTAGAGAATCTTCATATTTACTTTACGTTTTAGTATGATTTTGGGGTTTTTGAGTGCTATGTCGATGTGTTCTTGGGGGTTTTCATTTTGGGAGAAAGATAGGATTTATTGAGGATCAAAACTTGATTAAATCAACAATATAGTGATAAGGGTTTGTTTTCACATGTGGAGAAGTGTTTTGCAACAAAAACAAAACAATTTGGTTAAGTTTTATGAAGCTTGGATTCTCAAAAATGGTGTTTGGGGTGACCTGCAACTCATCCGACCAAGAAGATAGTCAGTTGGTCCGACCTTCGGATGGTCTGACCTTCGGTTGGTCCAACCTTCGGATGGTCCGACCTTTGGTTGGTTCGACTTAGTTGTTGATCCGACTTAGTGGACTTATGTTTTGGGTGACTTTAAGTGAGGGAGTTGCACTGGTATTAATTCGGTAAGTTATGATTGTAGTTTTATCGATACGAATCTGTGACTCACTGCTATTTGTGATTGAGACTACTGCCAAGTGAGTATCCTTACTTGCATATATATGTGAGTGCATGATGACCGGCACCTGTGTCGGGTAGTTATGACCGTCTACTTCGATAGCGGGTAGTTATGACCGTATTGTAATGCCCCAAGGTTCGGAAATTTTATTATTAACTGCTTAAGTGTTTTATGTTGGTAAGTTGCTTTTGTATGTATGTTATACGTGTGCTTTAAAGTTTAAGGACTAAAGTTGTCAAATTTAAGTTTGTAAAGTCCAGGGGCTAAGTGGTCATTCTAGAATAGTTGTACATATATATATGACTAGCATTTGACTTTAGTAGTCAAATGTAACAAAAATACACAGACATTGCAAATCACAATAACTAGCCTAGTTGTTGCCTAGTTCTGGAGCATTTGTATCAAGATTAGAGTGCCATAGCATTAGTTAAACAATCTCAAGCAAGCAAGGTAAGAATTCTTGGTGCTTTTGTAAGTTTAGAAGTCAAGAACATGATTCCATGGTAGAATCATGTGCCCTTAGCATGTTATGATGTTTTATATTGATTTGGTAGATGTACTTAGCTTTATGGGGTGTAGGAAAACACCCCTAGATGATCTGAATCGACTTTAGGTCAAAGTTTTAGCTTAAACAACGTCTATGAGGAAACACAGTCGGCTAAACTGTGACGTACACGGCCCGTGTACATTTTGGGAGGGCGTGTAGCCCGCACATGTATAAGTAACACGACCCATGTAATGGTACACGGCCCGTGTAGCAACCTAGGGCGGTTACAGGCCATGTGTGGATACCTAGTCGTGTAGTAAGACGGTGCACGACCCGTGTATAAGTACACGACCCGTGTAGACTGTTGGTCAAACACAGACCATGTGGCCAGGTCCAGGTCGTGTGGAGTGGAGGGGACATGGCCCGTGTAGGCCCCACTTCAAGACAGAATTCCAGGTTTATAATACCGTGTTATGTTATTGTATAGGGAAGTTATTGGATACAACATTGTTCGCATAGACCTGTTATCACTATTATTAGCCAGGTGAGTGTACTTACCTTTGATATGAATTATTAGTATACGAGTACACTATATGATTTATAATATGTTTACGTGTTATGAGAATAGATGTATAGTTATGCTGTAAGCTTAACTACGCACAGATCAGAGACAGTGTATACAAGAAGTTGTATACCAACTTATGGGGATATCTAGCTATACGAAAGTGTAGCCTGTATCCAGGACAATGATCAGGGGTATATTGAGCTCCTTATACCCATAGAAAGGTCTTAGGGGCTTGGCTATACAAAAGTGTAGTCATACCCTAGGACAATAGAATAGTATAACATTTGACAGGTATTTCAGTTGGGATACGAAGTATCCTAGAAAGCGTAATGTTAGAATTAAATGTTCATTTCGTTCTCAGTTAGTATGCTCACTAAGCGTTTGCTTACGTTCAGTTTGTAATGGTTGCAGGTGAATCAGGCTCCAGCAAGGGAAAGGCCCCAACATCTTGATCTTCCGGGTAGCTCCAGGATTTTGTGAACACGCACTATAACACTACTTTTGAGTGAACAATTAGCGTTTATGTAAATAAGGAACTTGTTTTATGCAAACCTTAACTATGTGAATGTTGTTTTAAATAGTCATAATGCTTTGAAAAGTTAAAGTGAAAAGGAGGTGTTACACGTATGCTTCTACAATGGGTAGTTATGACCGTATGCTTCGGCAACGGGTAGTTATGACCATCTTCTTCGGCAGCGGGTAGTTATGACTGCATGCTTCGGCAGTGGGTAAGTATGACCGACCATGATGGTAGCGGGTAGGATGTGCATGAATGTAACCACATTAATTTGTCGTAGGTTGCAGTAACTTACTCACTAAGCTTCATACTTACTGTTGTTAAATTCTATTCTTTCAGGACGGGACCACGGTGGAGCTCCAGGACAGTAAAGACAGCTCTCAGCCAAGAAGGATTTTAAACTTTGTTTCTAAAACTTGTTTCAACTCGAACTAATGTCGATTTGTATTTTTGGGATATTATATTCGACTTTTAATTACTTATAACACTTCCGCAATTTACTCTTATACTAAATGATATTATATATCTTGTCAAATGTTCTTCTGTAAAAATTTTTTGGGACGTTACAGCTTGCTGAAAGGGGTCCGACTTTGACCCCAGGCTTGCTAAATGTCGTCCGACTTTGGCCCCGGGCTTTCTGAAAGTCGTCCGACTTTGGCCCCGGGCTTTCTGAAAGTCGTCCGACTTTGGCCCCGGGCAAGCTAAAGGTCGTCCGACTTTAGGCCCCGGGTCATCCGACATTTGGGCCCCGTCTGACTTACTGAAGATGGTCCGACTTTAGGCCCTGGGTCATCCGACTTAAGCCCCGGGCAAGCTGAAGAGGGTCCGACTTATGCCCCGTGCGACCTGAACGGGGGGGGGGGGGGGACGCTGTACCTACATAAAAGAACCGTTGTTCGCTGACTTTCTAAGGTCTAACCTTTACCTTAGAAAAAAAGAAGAGCGAAGGAAGACATGATCCATAGTAAAGAAGTAGACATGGTACGAATGGGCCCGACTTGTTTATGTTTGTTTCATATGTGAAATTTAACATGTTCCTTATGGTTTTCTCTGATATAAATGATAAATTTATGAATCAAAGACTGATTTTGGTATTTTTGTCTTCTTAGGAACTGCAAAGACTCAGTGAGATTAAACAACTGAGTACAAAGATTGAGAACAAAGGTGAGTGGAGGTTAACTCACGAGTGGTATTGGTGGTAACTACTATCGTTACTTGATACTAAGATGATTGATGCTATGATAGACTGTTTAGTCTGATAAATTATTGATCGAGAACTTAATAACTATTTGTGTATTATCTGATCGAGTTATGATACGTGTTCATGGTATGATAAGTACTTGGTATTTGTTTGAGCATAGACGCTGTGAAAGGGCTTGTAGAGGTCAACTGCTATGAAAGGGTTGGGCCTGTTTGCAATTGGTTGAACGGTTGTAGTCCTTTTGATGCATGCGTTTTATCGAATGGGGATCTAACTGTATCAATTGGCGGAGGGCTATCGGTGAACCCTTGCTTTGGCCCGCATTAGTTGTAGGTTCGGTAGAACCGCCGGTCCTCTGGATTTAAGAGATTGATGGTTTGACTGATTGTTGGTTGATTGTTGTTTGTTTGTAGCTTCCATTTTACTTAGCTTTGTGCTAATTCCACACTGTTGAACCCTTTTGAAGGTTCGGTGAGTTCAACTGTGTGCCAAGGGAATTTGACCAACGCTCTGATATTGTGTTTTGTAAAAGGACGAGCCATATTTTGAATATTTTTGTAACACAACACATACTATGGTTTGTAAACAGTGTAAATATTTGTGAATGATTATGTTTACCTTTATTAGTTATGCTTCCGCAGCGATTAAAAAAATGGCTTAAGATTTTCGGTGTTACAAGTTTGGTATCAGAGCTTTGGTTTGGCAATATGAGCACGGTTAGAAGTGTTGCATTCCCAAATCTTGGCTCGTGTTGGGTCAAACTTTCCTTTTGGGGGAATTAGAGTGATTGGAGATGCTCTGTGGTAGTTAGTATGTTGTGTACTAATGGTTTATCTAATAAGATTGTGAGATGATTTGATTGTACAGATATGGTTGATAGAGATACCCCTACTGACAATCGTGTGACTCAAGAAGTGGTTGGAACTTCAAAAGTTATATTTTGGATTCAACAAATCAAACTGGTACTTTGGGTTATGAACTGGGAGCTGAACAAAGTGAGTACATTTACGAGTTGGAAAATGAACTTCAAGAACTAAGAAATACGATACGTAGCATGAAACGGGAAAGGATTATTTAGAATGAACAAGTTCAGATTCCTACAGCTATTTCAACTCAGTCTACAATATTACCCGTTACGGTTCCATTTCCTCCAGTATCACAAGTGACACAACAATCGTTCTTCTATCCTTTTACTACTCAAGGAGCTTATCCAGAAATCAAACAATCATGTACATATAAGCAATTCTTGGACTGTAAACCTTCGGAGTATCGTGGAAGTACTGACCTTAACATAACTTTGAATTGGCTGTGAGAGATGGTAAAAGATCTTGACACGTGCAATTGCGAAGATGAATCAACAGTTAAATTTGCAACTTGAATGCTTAAAGGAGATGCTATGGTTTGGTGGGATTCCCTTACCAGTCATTTTACCAAACAACAACAAGATAATATAACTTGGGAGCAGTTTCAGGAGAAAACTGTGTGAACAATATTGCTATACTTTTGAGATAGTCAATATCTTAAGAGAGTTCATGGAGTTGCAGATGACTGGAAATATGTCTGTTGATGATTTAATTAGAAAATTTAATGAGAGATTGCGTTTTGTGAAACAATGGGTGCCAGATGAGGCATCGTAGATACAACATTTTGTAGGAGCTTTGCTTCCCGTTTACCGTGGTGCTACCAGATGGGCTAGCACTTTGTCGCAAGATTTTTCATTAGACAAATCAGCTGAGGGTGATACCAAGGCTAGAGACAGAATGAACCAAGATCGAATTTCTCAACAGAAGTCTAGATTTGAACATTTTAATGCTCAGCGGCAGCTGAGTGAGCAAGATAGTCATAGACGAGGAAATTTGAATCGTAGACCTACGTTTGGTGGATCTAATCAACAAGCACTACGGTGTGGAAAGTGTAAGTCTTACCACACAGGACTTTGCACATCCCAGACTATGCGATGTATTACATGTGCCCAGTTTGGTCATGAGGTGAAAGACTGTCGTTTTCCTTGGAAAGTTTGCTGGATTTGTTATAAGGAAGATCACCGAGCGAGAGAATGTCATGTAGAAAGGAAATTTGGTTCTGGATCAGGAGTTGGGGCACTTGAGGGATCCTCGTCGGCAGTTGGACAGAAAAGAATGAACCCTACTACGACATAAGGTAGGTCTTTCAGTATGATGGTAAATGATGCTACCCCGACTGATGATGATATAACGGGTATGTTTTGATAAACTCTTTACTTGTTTGAGTGTTATTTGATTTTGGAGTTAATTGCTTATTTATTATGTGGCTTTTATGATAAATCGTATGTGTCTACTTCTGATGATGATGATTCTCTAGAAGAAGAGGTAGTTGATAGTAAACTTTTTTCAAATCTTATTCTTTTGATGCCTATATCAGGAATTGGTGTGGTGTTAAGTACGTATCGCTTGAACTAATATAGAATGGGTATGAAATACTATAGGAAGATGTTTTCAGATTAATTGAATTGCGTGTTGTATAGTGTACTGTATGACTTGTCTTATTCATTCGGAGTATGTGAGTATTCTAATTGGTGTAAAGAAAAAGAAAGAGAAAATGCGAACTATTTCTGATATTGGAGTAGTTTTGAGATACCAAGATAAGTTCTTAATAAAGATATATCTGAGATTGTAAGTTTGTTGTCAAATCTAATCGGCAAAGATGTTCAATGATGATGGAATAATGAACATGATATGGTATTTCGAATTCTAAAGATTTTGTAGTATACTGTAATACCAAATCCGTTGGTTTGGAATGTATAATAATACAATGGGATTGGATGAATGTTTATGCCTTGTGACAAATGTAACCTTATAAGAGGAATTATCCAACCACTGACTTGGAAATTGCAACTACTGTATTTGCGTTAACAATATGGAGATATTATCTTCTTGTTTGCCCGCTTTGATTAGGCTTCCTTTAATGGATTTGATCAGCATTTCGTGCCGGCAGTCCTGCTGAATTCGACCTTTTATCAGGGTAGCGTAGTAAGGTTAGAGGCGCAACTAGAGGAGTTGGCCCCAGAGGCTTGGTTCGACCAAGTTGCTGAGTATTGGAAACATGCTATAGCACTTACTCCTGGTAATTATATTGAAGCTCATAATTGGTTGAAGATCACTAGACGTTTCGAATAAAGGATGAGACTTTCTTTGTTTTAGCTATTATTTAGATCGTTTTAGAAATTTTTTTATTTGTTATAATTAATTGGTTGTTGGCCCCATCAGTCAAATAAAATAGATCATTCCTTTGGGAAGAACCAATCAAAGAATTTCTTTATATCCCTTCTTATTTCGTATGATATTTTGTAGCACTAAAGTATACATGGATAGCTTACAAAATCTATTTTTTCTTGTCTTTCTTTTTGTCTATTAAAAAGGACTATTAGAACTAATAAAAAAGACTTCGAATCACGAAATATAAAAATTTCTTAGTAATAGCTAATGTTTGCTCGTGTGATTTGGAATAGAGTCCTATTACTCTATCTAAAAAACATGAAGCAGCTCCATCTAAGAACTTTTAATTGAGATATGAAATATACTAGGTTGCACAAAAAGTAGTTTTTGTATCAATCTAAAGTCAGAAAGGGTTTTTTAAGATCCAAAAGGTCCGTTGAGCGCTTCATGGATATGTCATAATAGATCCGAACACTTACCCCGGATCGACTTCCAGATCATAATTGCTCTAGGGAATAACTAAAGAAAATAGATAGATGGGAGATAGAAAACTAGAAGAGAAAGAAACTAATTATATAATAGAAATATCTCTCCGAGATTCACTAATTATTTGACTGTTGGCAGGTCTCTTTGTATGTGTTGTCTGGAAAGAGGAGGACTCAATGATTATTCGTTGACAGAAGAGCCTGACTTTCTATTAGTCAAGCGCTAGCGCCCAAACGGGCTTTGAAGAGATAGGGAAAGGGAAGAAAAGAAATATGGTCACTCCTTTTAGGAACATGGCTCGTTCATTCACTTGCTCATGAACTCGCAGCTTCGCCAGAAGCTACCGGGGAGGGGGGGGGGCTCGGCCCAGGAAGGGGAGAGTGGCCGAGTGGTCAAAACTGACGAACTGTAAATCTGTTGAAGTTTTTCTACGTAGGTTCGAATCCTGCCTCTTCCACTTGTTTTTTGTAGACTTTAGAGAAGAGAAAGGAGGCATTCGTTAGCGTAGGAAGGCCAACCGAGCGAAGCTCCTTTGGCCGTTCCGTGAAGTTCAATTGTATCGTATGTTAGTTAGAGAGGTTGGCAAACTACTACGATCTATAGATTCCCCATCCATATCCAATCCCAACGAGAATAGAAGCGAGTAGCTTCCGGTTTGGCTTGCAGTCATAGTCTTTTAGCTTATATAGTCGTCGGCCTTCCTACACTCACGCGCCCGCTAGAATTCCTCCTTGGTTCGGTATGAAGCCAAGCTGATACATACAATAGGCGAAGGCTGAAATTCTTATCCACGCTCAAGGTCCTCCTTTCATTGAAATGCCCGTATGGAACACTTCCCCAACCCCTTTCATTGGTGGGCCTAATGGCCTCTATAACCGGCAGTGGTTCAATCGGTTAATCAAAGTGTTAGGTTAGGAAGACTTCTCCTTGGGAACCCGAGCCTCTATATTAAAACGTCGATTCCAATCTCAAAATAGTCCTGTCTATATTGTCCTGGCTCCCTCGTCAAAGGAGAGATGATTCCATCAATCATTGATTCCAGAGATATGGGTTGGCATTCTGTGAATAACCCCTCAGTGAGGATAAGATGTAGAGATCAAGACATGAGGCCCTGGGAATCCCACTTAACAGATTGGCCGTTAAATGAGAGAGAGGCAAGGGCAAGCATAGGAAGGTTGGTTCTACCGTGTTGGCATAGGCTCCTAACTGTATCCGTTACACGCCAAGCCCCACAAAGGAATCCTAAAGAACAAACTCAAAAAGAGAAATTCTTATGGAACTAGGAAGCCCTCATTTATATGCTTAGGAGCATGCAAAGTCATGAACACCTTACTTCTTTCAAAAGACGGAAACAAAGTAATTTTTTCCCACTAGCCTAACTAATGATTTTACCTCACTTTGTTGTATTGTATAAACAAGCCTGACTTTAAAGATAGGAATTCAGAAAAGAGTTCTAAATTACCTTCCATATTGTGCTTCCTACTTTTGCACCTATTTTATATTAGATTATAGTGGTAAGACTATAGTCTACTACAACAGGAGAAAGGAAAGCAGGCCTCATGATAAGTGTAACACCGTGATTTCAGAGTAAATTTTGACTTTTTAAAACCTAATTTCAAACATATTTTAGTTTGATAACAAAACAACGGAAGTCCTAAAAACATTTTCTTTATTTACAAACTAGTGTTACCAACATTAATACCGACCGACCATCATACCTGCAATAAGCAACAAATGTCCCAGCACAACAAAAGCACTCCAATGCACAGGCTAAGCATACATCTGCAAAAACATACATATATACTGGGAGGGGGTTAGCTTTAAAAGCTAGTGAATACAAACTTAACCCTAAGCATCATGCAGTACATAGGGCATCATATTCTTCACATCATAAGCATAGAAACATAGATACAAGCAAGCCATATAACACATGAATCAACAATCAATGCTATCCTATCACATAGCGGAGTACTGACATGACCCGTAGGTGTTATATCTTGTAGGGTAGCTAATCCAGCTCAACAACTTTCCACCGAGGGATCAGAAACTGCTATCCGTGCTGCTTAGAACACATAAAGTGATTCACTGTGCACATTCCGGAGCCAAAGGCACAATTGGGCTCAACGGATAGCCAATAAGCCCAAATAACCTAAGGAACGGTACTCGAGTAACCGTTGATCCCAATCCTTGCCTGTCGGCCTATGGGATCCATCCAGAAGCTGACCTTAATCAATAATATGTCCGGAAAATCAAGTACCTCATCAAGAACCCTTTTCTAGAACAATAGCATGCATGCATTTACCAATAACTCATATTCATCAATATATCACAATTCATACACATGTACTTAAATACATGTCTAGCATATTAATAATCTGAACATGGGGATCCTGTTAGAGTCCAATAGCATGCTTACATTTGCAATATAACCATAATTCAACATAACTGATCCAATAGCATGCATAGCAATATCATACAATACATATTCGTTCACTATTATTGTGAACTTAACAATACATGCATCATATCGATCATATCATCATGATCCTAAACATATTAGGTATTTAGGTACACCTCAACTTAAAGTATTCCTAAACTACCTTCTTATCTTTTGTTCGCTTTTAAGTTCCGTGTTTCTATAAACACACATTTCTGAATATTGTCGCTTGCTCATTCAATGGAATGTCACACCATTATTGGTAATATTAGCTCCTTTTATTGTGAGTATCTTTAATTATCTTTAATATTTATGTTGGGAGATAATCACTTCATCCGAATAATCAACTCTGCCTATTCTAAAACATAGAATTTGATGATAACCAAACCCTACATTCAGTATGACTTAGAAAAAATTCAAACATGTGTTGTTTGGATCAGATTCTGGAAAATATGCTAAGTATGGAACCATCAGCTGAGTATCATCACCTACTCAAAGTATCAGCCAAGGGATATCAGCTAAAGGAGTATCAGATGAAGAAAACAAGTAAAGAAGACCATCAGCTGAGGAAAGTGAACTATCAGTTGAGTGAAGAAATTTGATCAGTTGGGTGCCAACACCATCAGCTGAGCAAGGACTTTGCTCAGCCACTCTATCAGCTGAGTGAACATTGGATAAGCTGAGGCCCAGAGCATCAGCTAAGTAAGTCTTCTCTAGCACAAGTCATCTTCTTGCATAAACTAATGTATTTAAATAATCAGATGAGCATTCTTGATCAACTGATCATATAAATACATGAGCTTATGTCCTCCTAAGATAACTATTGATCAACTGAGCATCCATATGATCAGCTAAGCAATATGTATCAACTGAGTCCTATCCAAAATTGATCAACTGATATATCTTGTCAACTGAGTAGTGAAATTTAAAGTTCCTAGTACTTTCTGTTAGTTGAGTTGAGCAAAATGTCAAATCTGCTCTATCTTTCAGATTGTAAAAGTCATATGTAAAAGGCAGAACATGTGTTATTCTTTTATGCCTTAGATCTTTGTTTGTAAAAGTAAAAAGCACTTTTTGGATCAAGTATGAGACAAAAAGGTTTGATCTTATCCTCTGGAAAAGGAGAAAGATACCTCAAACAGACGAAGATCTTGAAGATTTGTTTCAATAACTAAGTATGGTTGGCAATCCCATACTTGGTAAAGTCAAATCAAACAGAAGCATGGCTGTTGTTTAAAGTACAAGCATGGAAAGGGAAAGAAAGTTCTACATGACAGAAGATGTGAGTTTTAATATTTTATATTGTGAGTGGATTGCACTTTTTTAGAAAAGTACAATTACTTTTATCAAACACTTGATTAAAGTAACTTTAGTTTTCACCCACTACCTTTACAATTAAAATATTATATTTTCCACATACTCTTTGTCTCCTTCCTTCATACAACCGGATGCCCAAGCTTCTATAAATATACATGCATGGAGGACATGCAAAAGTGTGAAGTTTCTACACAACACAAAAGCGGTCTCATTAGTTGAGAAATATTCGTAGAGTTTAGCAATTATGTAGAACCAAACTTCTTCATGTGTTGAACACTCTTTATACATTAGTTGTTTTAGAGTTAGCTTGTGTATGTGTTAGACAAGTTGATTGCCACCTTTTATTGTACTTATAATTTCCTCTTCTAGTACATGTAATTCTTGATTCAAAATCAATAAGAATTATATAACAGTATAATGGTGTGTCTTTAATTTTAAAAAGCTAAAGTTTGTATTCAACCCCCCCTTCTACAAACATTTGTTGTTGCGTACTCAATCTGGGACTAACAACTGGTATCAGATCAGGTTAGATAATCAATATCTAGATCTGTTTTGCTTACTCTACAACTGCTTCCACCCCTCTCAAAATGGTCTCATCCTCAAACAACATGAACATCTGAAACACAGGGTCTTTAACAAGATGTCCCATGTTTGATGCAGAAAATTTCTCCATATGGAAAAGTATAGCACATCTCTTTTTATCCACCCTTGATATTCAAATGATTGAAATAGTTACCGAGGGTCCTTATGTTCCAACATCTGTGTTATCCATTCCATCAGAATCTGAAGGTCAAACCTCCACAACAGAAAGAATCATTACCAAACCCATGCGTCTGTGGACAGATGAAGATAAGAGGCTAGTTAGCCTAGATGTTAAGGCTAGATCAGCTCTTGTCTCTGCACTACCCAATGAGATCTATCATCAAGTGCTTAACTGTACTTCTGCTAAAGAGATGATAGATACACTCATAGTTGCATATGAAGGGACTGAGGAGGTGAAGGAGAACAAGAAGCTCCTCCTCAACAGAGAGTATGAATTCTTCTTTGCTCAGAAAGGTGAGAGTCTTACATAGACATACACCAGGTTCAACTGCCTAGTAAATGATTTGAAGAGGGTAGACATATCCAAGAGTAACTTTGTCTTGGTGAACAAGTTTCTAGACACCATTCCTAAAACATGGGATCACTTTGTCACTATACTAAGACATAGTGAAAAGATCAAGGGAATGTATCTGGTTGCTCTCTATGGTAACTTACTCAACCATGATCAATCAGTCAAGCAAAGGAAGTTGTCATCCAAGGAGATGAAAGAGGTTGTGAAAGCTGCACCAACTGCCCTTGTATCAAGAGATACAAAGATGAGAAGCCATGCAACTATTGATTTTGGTTCTGATGAAGAAGGATATGAAGAGGAGAGTGCTGGAGAAAGTGATGAGGAGAATGGTTATGAGGAGAATAGTTTGGAGGAGCTAGTTAAAGGAGTAGCCATGCTGGTTAAGAAGTTCAAACCTTTCAAGAAGGGAAAGGGTGTCAAGAGGTTCAGCAAGAGGCCATCAAAATTTGTCAAGTCCAAATCCACTTTTGATACCTCCACAGCAGAGTGTTACAAATGTGGCAAGATTGGCCACATAGCCAGTGACTATAAGTTCAAAAATAACACTGGTTCTTCATCTGTGCCAAAGGAGGAGGGCAAAATTGATTATGAAGCCAAGTATAAGAAACTCCTTGCTGCTGTCCTTGACAAGAAAAAGAAGAAGAAATCCCAGGGCCAAGTTCTTGTAGCTGAAGAAGAAGATTGGGCAGAAGAAGATCTTTCCTCAGATGAAGATGAAGTGATCTCTGCTCAGTTTTACATGATGGCCAACAACAATGATGGTAGTTCCTTTGATGAAGACATGAAGAAGGCTGCAAAAGCCTGTTCAACTACCAACTGGGATCCTTCTTCAATGTATCAGGTTGGAAAGTTTATTAATTATGATGATAATGAAAAGAATGCTATCAAAATTAACTCAAGGAAAAATTAACTCTTAAAGATGAGGAACTTAAGCAGATAACAATTTTTAATGATGAGCTAGGAAATCAAAAGATACTTAATGATATCTTAGTAAAAGAAACTAGTGAAGCAACCAAAAAGTTCAATGACCTCCAAAAAGTAGTAAAGTCTTGGTGTGTATCTACTGAAAAGACCACTCAGTGTGTCAAGGAGCAGATACCCAAACAAGTTCAAGCTATTATTGGTGTAAATTACTCTAAGGCTGCTAACTATGTTGATTCTAACAAGAACCTTAATATCTTAAACAATGCTGACATTTTGCCACAAACTTTTCACAAGACTATTAAAGGCAAAAGTGTGTTCACAAATAAATTTGTTAGAAGCAAAAGTACCCACCTAAAAGAATCAATTATTCCTTCTGTTGAATCATCCTCTAGTAAGATTTCAGAATGTAAAAATACTAAGAACACAAAGTCAAAGGATGTAAGTAAAGGAAAGGAATCATTAGTTGAGACCACAGAGACATTATGTTGTCAAACCTTGAAAACAGATGACTTAAATCTTAGTATTTCACAAACTGAAGAATCATTAGCTATACTACTTTATCAACTGACATGTTAGTAGATGGTAAATGCTCAGCTGATGGCCTGTCAGCTGATCATATCTCATCTTCTAAACAATCAGTTGATCTAGAAGTAATCAACTCTCTTTCAATAGAAGAAGTTATGAGTAAAAAGAATAATGTTCACATTGTTCCCAATTCTGCCACTCCAAAGATTGGTCAAAAACTTTCTAAATCCAAAGATCAATCCAAGGTGCCTGTAAATAAAGACCTAAGTTTCAGGATCGAATATAACCAAAATCAATAACAAGAATTATCTTATGAATTTAACCAGAGTTGTATAAAAAGACAATATTTGAGTTTGATCACAATCAACTAAGAAGTTGCGGAATCACACTTAATTGATTTAATAAAGGTTTTAATCACAAGAACAATTTAATCAATTCAAAGAATAACTTCAAAACACAGGATGTTTATTAATAATCAAGGATGATTACAATATTCACCTACACCTCCAATCTAACTCTTTTGTTAGACGAAGAACACACTTTGTTCTTAGGTTTCAAAGAAACTTGGAGGCTAATACACTTTCTGTGACCTTCCGCGATTTCCCAAAATTTACCATTTACATAAATCTTGCGATTTTATCAGAAAACATGCAACGGAAGTCTTTAGCCATAAAATACATCTTACCGAAACGATAAGAGATTACATAAGTTTGAAAATCACGACATCACGTTCATAAACATTAATCATAAAGACATAAATTGTTTGATGCGATAAAACAAAATGGTATCATCTAAGACAGTACACTACCCAAAGTCCCAGTCTCACAAGCAATCTTCTAAGCAACCTGCACGAGTACAAGACACATTTCAAGAAACAAGTGTCAGCCTAAAGCCTCGTGAGTCAATAGAGTTAAGAAAAGATTCAATTAAAACATAACATACTTTAAGCGATAATATCAGAATAAATAATAATCCATTCCCGCCCATTCATATAGTTGACCAACCCATCATTTGACATTTAGCACATAACGGTCAACTAATCATAGTACCTCAAATAGTTATTTCATATACTCCATTATCGTAATTCTTTAAATCATAACTATCGTCATCATCACAATCATCATTAATGGTCTAGGGATATTATCTTAACCCAAGATATAGACCCGGTTCACGAGTTACGTTATTACCCGTCTAAGAATCATTAGAGCGCTACTTTCAATAATTCTTAGACTGCAACATCTCCCGCTATCGTCACTCCGGCGACGTGGTATACAACGTATTCCACAATGCCGTTAAGGTGAAGTAATAACGGTGTTTTACCTCTTACACCTCCTCACACCCGCATGATATTTAATAAGGTACAACCTCTAGTACCAAATATCATTCCAATGAGTATAAATACATCATCACGTTGTCCCGGACTTGTCATGAACGTCCGGTAACCCACAAATGACTAGCACTTGTCCTAGAAGGTTACACCTACTAGGCATCATTAATAAGGATTGGACTACCCCCATCCCAAGGTCTCGTAAATCAACATTACGTTAAAACTCATAACTTCATAACATAGCATAATCATCATACGATTTCATAACACGTAACAATCATATATATATATATATCATATATATATATCTCATATTTCGTGCATAGGTAATATATAAACACATATTACCATTTTATAGTAAATTATTGCTTTTGAAAATATATCATTTTTGTCTAGTACTCGGTTTTGAGAAATATTGAACTCACCTTAGTCCAGATAACGAAACGCACAAGCTCGAAAAGACAAATAACGCTCACGGATCGTCAAGAACGCGAACTCAAACGCCACAAATAACCTATTGACGGTTACTACGTTAAAAACACGATCCAAAGATTCTAGAGAAGTCTAAACTAGCTTAGAATAATTAGACATGCAAAATAACAACTCCCGACCAAAGATTATCGCTTCACGTGCTTAGAAACTCCATAAAAACGCATAAACTCGACATGCATGTAGCCTAAACATCTTCATAGTCGAAATAGAAGCGTAAGATTAAAGAAATATACCGCTCGGATCAATTCTTGCAAAACATCGATCGAAGCTATGCTCGTAACAATATTTTTCGTTCTCCCGTAACTTCTATACGAGTACAAATGAGACTCTGCTCAAAGTACCTCACTATTTTCTCACTGTGTTTTCTCTATTTTTTGTAAGTCCTTCTATCCACTCTCTATATATAGAGATCGATGTATATATATATATATATATATATAAATAAAGCATGAGTCTGTAAAAGTAAAAGCTGCAAAAAGGGAAAACCATGCGTACAAGCAACCCACTCACGTGGTGAATTCAATTGGAATTCAAATTGAATTCACAAGTTACACGTAGGTCCCCTTAATTTACACTTTCAATCCTTTTAGTTAGGTTTGAATTTTATTAAACCTTCAACCTTAATCTTTTAATTTAATTTCTTTCTACGACGTAATTTAATAACTCTATATAAATATTTATCCTCAAACTCCTTAAATACAAAGTATATAAATATATATTGGCAGATTATTATACGTATAATACTAATATATATACGCGTATCTTAGGAGTAAAAACATTCTTAATATATTCAAAGAATATATTTCTATTATTTGTATATCCTTAAATTCCATAAATATATAATTCACGTCTAAGAATTTTTTACAATATTTTCAGGTCGTTACAACTCTCTCCCACTTAAAAAGATTCCGTCCTCGGAATCGACTAAGAAAACAGCTGGGGATACCTAGTCTTCATCTCATTTTCGGTTTCCCACGTCATATCCACACCGTGCTTATTCTTCAATTGTACTTTCACTAGTTTCACATGTTTCTTTCATAGTTGTTTGACCTTATGATCTAAGATTGCGACGGGTTCTTTGATCAACTTCTTACTTTTGTCAACGCGGAGTTCGTCCAGAGGTAGTATACTTGGTTCCTCGGCCAAGCATTTTCGTAAATAGCATACATGGAACACATTGTGTATTCCTTCCAGCTCTTGTGGCAACTCAAGTTTGTAAGCTTGCTCTCCAACACGTTCAAGTATCAAAAACAGACCGATAAAATGAGGTCCAAGCTTACCCCGTTTCCCAAAATGGATAATACCCTTCCAGGACGAGACCTTCAACATTACTTTCTCACCGACTTTAAAAGTTTTGGGTCGGTGCTTCTTGTCGGACTATTTCTTTTGTCTCTCCCGAGACATTCACGGGCCACTTTTACCTTATCTGCAGTGAGCTGAACAATTTCCGGACCCGCAAACTGCTTTTCACCTGGTTCTAACCAACAGGTAGGAGTGCGACATTTTCTACCATAAAGCATTTCAAACGGAGGCATACCAATACTTGCATGATAAGTGTTGTTGTATGCGAATTCTACTAGAGGTAAGTGCGAATCCCAACTTCCGCCATATTCTATCACGCAAGCTCTTAACATATCTTCCAAAGTTAGAATCGTTCTTTCGCTCTGGCCGTCTGTCTGAGGATGATACGCCGTGCTCAAGTGCACTCGCGTACCTAATTCCTCCTCCAATTTGTGCCAAAACCTTGATGCAAACCGGCTATCTCGATCCGAGACAATCGATAAAGGTATCCCATGTCTCGTGACGATCTCGCGAATATACAACTTAGCCAAGTTCTCTAACTTTTCGTTCTCCTTGGTGGCTAAGAAGTGTGCACTTTTGGTTAGCCTATCAACAACTACCCAGATCATGTCGTTTCCACGAGCAGTCTTGGGCAGCTTGGTAACAAAATCCATGGTGATTTTGTCCCATTTCCATTCTGGTATCTCAAATTGCTGTAATTCCCCATAGGGATTCTGGTGTTCCGCCTTGACTTGAGAGCACGCCACGCACCTTGCCACATAATCGGCAATATCTACTTTCATACCCGGCCACCAATAGTTGGATTTTAGATCAAGATACATATTAGTATTTCCTGGGTGGATAGAATATTTAGAACGGTGAGCATCGCGTAACAAAGAGTCACGAACGCCACCGGCTTTAGGAACCCAAACATGACCCTTGAAAGTCTTCAACCCGGGGTTATCTTCAGTTAAATCCGCTTGTTGTTTAACCATGACTTCGTCTTTTAGCTTCTCTTCCTTCAATCCTTCAATTTGAGCGGTTCGAATCTGCTCAAAGATGTCGGATCTAACAATAATACCCATAGATTTAAGTCGGTAGGATGACCTCGGTTCTTTTCGGCTCAACGCATCGGCTACCACGTTAGCTTTACGTGGATGGTAGCTAATCTCGCAATCGTAATCTATCAAAAGTTCCATCCATCTCCTCTGTATCATATGCAGTTCCTTCTAATTCTGAATATATCGTAGACTCTTGTGATCGGTGTAGATGACGCACCTTGTCCCATACAAGTAATGACGCCACAATTTAAGAGCAAAAACTACAGTTGCAAGCTCTAAATCGTGAGTCGGATAATTCAATTCTACATCTTTCAATTGCCTTGAAGCGTAGGCAATTACCTTCCCTCGTTGCATAAGAACACATCCAAAACCTGAGTAGGATGCATCACTATATACAACAAAGTCTTCATTACCTTCTGGTAAGGATAAAATAGGAGCTTCACACAAACACTTCTTTAAAGTTTGAAAAGCATTTTCTTGCTTCTCAGTCCACTTAAAGAGTTCTGTCTTTCTTGTCAGACGGGTCATAGGGGTCGCTATCTTTGCGAAATCTTTAATAAATGTCCTATAATAACCGGCTAGACCTAAGAAACTTCGAATTTCAGATGGAGTTTTGGGTGACTCCCACTTCTCAACCGCCTCAATCTTAGCTGGATCTACCTTCAATCCATCCTGACTAACCACGTGTCCTAACAACTGGACTTATCGCATCCAAAAATCACACTTCGAAAATTTGGCATAGAGTTTCTCTTGGCGAAGGGTATCAAGAACTTCACGCAAATTCCTGTGATGATCATCCTCACTACGAGAGTAAATAAGAATATCATCGATAAATACAATAGCCGATTTGTCCAGAAAAGGACGATAAACTCGGTTCATTAAATCCATAAACACAGTCGGAGCGTTAGTTAAACCAAAAGGCATTACGAGAAACTCATAGTGGCCATAGCGTGTTTTGAATGCCGTCTTGTGAATATCTTCATCTCGGACCTTCACTTGATATCCCGTACGTAAATCGATTTTCGAAAAGAAACAAGCACCTTGCAATTGATCAAAAAGATCATCTATTCTTGGTAAAGGGTACTTATTCTTAACCGTAGCCTTGTTTAACTCTCGATAGTCAATGCACATCCGCATGGTTCCATCCTTCTTTCTAACGAACAAAACTGGTGCTCCCCAAGGTGAGGAACTTGGTCGAATGAAACCCTTATCCAAAAGTTCTTGTAGTTGGGTCATCATCTCCTTCATCTCGGACGGAGATAAACGGTATGGTGCCTTAGCAATCGGTGCTGCACCTGGAACAAGATCAATCTGAAATTCAACATGACGTGTCGGTGGTAATCCGGGCAAATCTTCTGGAAAAACGTCCGGATATTCTTTTACCACCTCCACATTCCGTAATTCGACCTTCTTCTTTGCAAAAGATATGACGTAAGCCAAGAATGCTGAACAACCTTTGGATAAGCACTTGCGTGCTTTCATCACCGAAAGTAGAATCGGACTTCCCAGGCACCTTTTTCCAAAGGCAATAGCAAACTTTCCAGTAGAAAGAGGTATGCATACAAGCTTTTTAGAACAAATTTTTCAGCCTTAAGACTAGACATCCAGTCCATACCTATTACTACATCAAAACTCTCTATCTCTAGAGGATGTAGTGTCACCATAAAATCGTTATCATCAATAGAAATAACACAATCATTAAACTTATCTCGAATAGTAATGGGTTTTCCAACCGCAATCTCAACAACTAAAGCCGAATCTAAAGTACTACGGGGTTTATCAAATTTAGCACAGAAGGCATGCGAAACAAAAGATCGACTAGCACCAGAATCAAATAGTACTTTAGCAGGCATAGAGTTTATCATAAAAGTTCTAGAAATCACCTCATCATTCTTGCGAGCATCATCGGTAGTCATCTTGAAAGCTCGTCCAGTAGGTTTACCCGCAGCAGGCTTCTTGCTACCATCAGCACTCTTGTTTTTCAGTTTCGGGCAGGCAGAAGCCATGTGCCCCATCTCCTTGCAGTAATAGCACATAAGTTCAGAACTTGTGCACTCGAAACTAGTATGCCCCATCTTACCACACCTCCTACAACTCATAGTGCTTTTAGTGTAGGGACCCTTATGGGAAGAGTGACAAGTCTTGCAGAAATTTGGGTCCTTCTTCTTGCCCTCAGACCCAAACTTCTTTTTCTTTGAGGACCCAGATGGCCCCTCCCACTTTTTCTTCTCTCCGCTGACTGGATTCTTCAAACCCAAATCTTCCTCAATATTCCTCGCTTCCTCCATTGCCGCATCTAGGGTAGACTTATTACAGATAGCAGACCGGTACTCAAACGGTAAACCTCCCATATACTGGTTTACCAAAGAAGCTTCATCAGGACAAAATCTCCTGGCAAAAGTAAGCTTATCCGAGAAAGTCGTGTTGTACTTGCTGATCGACATCGTCCCCTTCTACAACTCCAAAAATTCTCTCTCAACTCGCCTTTGTGCACCCAAATTGCAGAAACGATTTTGCACCTTCTCAACAAACTAGGACCAAGTAATCTCTTTCCGAACTATCTCAGAAAGGTTTTGGTAGACAGAGTTCCACCATTCAAGAGCCTCTCCCTCAAACATTCGAATAGCATAACGGACCTGTTGTTGATTAGTAAAATCCCCCGAGTCATAAACTTGCTCCATCTTCATCAACCACCGAGAACAAACCAATGGATCTTCACCCTCTTTAAAAACTGGAGGTTTGCAACACATGAAAGCTCTAAATGAACTACCCTCTGCCTTCGTAGTCCTTTGACGAGGTTCAGGACCATGGCATTTGTCCTTACTACTTGCTTCACTTTCATCATTCTGGTCTAGTTCAGTGGTCTCTTTAAGTAGACCCGCAGCTATCATAGCCTCCCTCATTTGAGCTATTTGATTATCTCGAATCTTCAACTGCTGCTCCAAAGAATCAATTTTGATTGTGCTAGCCCCACTGTAGCTACTCCTTTCCGTATACTCCTTAGTAGACGCAGTCCCTTCGATAGTAGTTGGAACTGTTTCAACGTGTGGTTGTGAGTGAAAACTTCCCACATCCTCATCCTCGTGCTGTGGATGTGATCCACCAGCTCCACTCCCTTGATTAGTACCTTGTTTGCCATTGTTCTTGCGTGTGACCACCATCTTCTATGGAGGACACAAGAAATGAGTCGAAAATATACTTCTTAAGTTCGTAGATATGTACAAGAATTCTTATAAGGAAAAGAGGTAGAGTTAAACTATAAGGAAAAGATCTAGAATTCCTATAACACTCAGCACACACCCTCCCCTAGAAGTCTTGTTCTTTCTTAACGAGCCGTTAACAGTTGTAAGTCTAAGCATCGGACTCAATGCTTAGTTCGCTCACAACGCGACTCTGATACCAACTTGTTACCTTCCGCGATTTCCCAAAATTTACCATTTACAAAAATCTTGCCATTTTATCAGAAAACATGCAACGGAAGTCTTTAGCCATAAAATACATCTTACCGAAACGATAAGAGATTACATCAGTTTGAAAATCACGACATCACGTTCATAAACATTAATCATAAAGACATAAATTGTTTGATGCGATAAAACAAAATGGTATCATCTAAGACAGTACACTACCCAAGCAACCTGCACGAGTACAAGACACATTTCAAGAAACAAGTGTCAGCCTAAAGCCTCGTGAGTCAATAGAGTTAAGAAAAGATTCAATTAAAACATAACATACTTTAAGCGGCAATATCAGAATAAATAATAATCCATTCCCGCCCATTCATATAGTTGACCAACCCATCATTTGACATTTAGCACATAACGGTCAACTAATCATAGTACCTCAAAAAGTTATTTAATATACTCCGTTATCCTAATTCTTTAAATTATAACTATCGTCATCATCACAATCATCATTAATAGTTTAGGGATATTATCTTAACCCAAGATATAGACCCGGTTCACGAGTTACGTTATTACCCGTCTAAGAATCATTAGAGCGCGACTTCCAATAATTCTTAGACTGCAACATCTCCCGCTATCGTTACTCCGGCGACGTGGTATACAACGTATTCCACAATGCCGTTAAGGTGAAGTAATAACGGTGTTTTACCTCTTACACCCACCCGCATGATATTTAATAAGGTACAACCTCTAGTACCAAATATCATTCCAATGAGTATAAATACATCATTACGTTGTCCCGGACTTGTCATGAACGTCCGGTAACCCACAAATGACTAGCACTTGTCCTAGAAGGTTACACCTACTAGGCATCATTAATAAGGATTGGACTACCCCCATCCCAAGGTCTCGTAAATCAACATTACGTTAAAACTCATAACTTCAAAACATAGCATAATCATCATACGATTTCATAACACATAACAATCATATATATATATCATATATATATATATATCTCATATTTCATGCATAGGTAATATATAAACACATATTACCATTTTATAGTAAATCATTGCTTTTGAAAATATATCATTTTTGTCTAGTACTCGGTTTTGAGAAATATTGAACTCACCTTAGTCCAGATAACGAAACGCACGAGCTCGAAAAGACAAATAACGCTCATGGATCGTCAAGAACGCGAACTCAAACGCCACAAATAACCTATTGAAGGTTACTACGTTAAAAACACGATCCAAAGATTCTTGAGAAGTCTAAAATAGCTTAGAATACTTAGACATGCAAAATAACAACTCCCGACCAAAGATTATCGCTTCACGTGCTTAGAAACTCCATAAAAACGCATAAACTCGACATGCATGTAGCCTAAACATCTTCATAGTCAAAATAGAAGCGTAAGATTAAAGAAATATACCTCTCGGCTCAATTCTCGCAAATCGTCGATCGAAGCTATGCTCCTAACAATATTTTTCGGTCTCCTGTAACTTCTATACGAGTACAAACGAGACTTTGCTCAAAGCACCTCACTATTTCCTCACTGTGTTTTCTCTATTTTTTGTAACTCCTTCTATCTACTCTCTATATAGAGATCGATGTATATATATATATAAAGCATGAGTCTGTAAAAGTAAAAGCTGCAAAAAGGGAAAACCATGCATACAAGCAACCCACTCACGTGGTGAATTCAATTGGAATTCAAATTGAATTCACAAGTTACACTTAGGCCCCCTTAATTTACACTTTCAGTCCTTTTAGTTAGGTTGGAGTTTTATTAAACCTTCAACCTTAATCTTTTAATTTAATTTCTTTCTATGACGTAATTTAATAACTCTATTTAAATATCTATCCTCAAACTCTTTGAATACAAAGTATATAAATATATATTGGCAGATTATTATACGTATAATACTAATATATATACGCGTATCTTAGGAGTAAAAACATTCTTAATATATTCAAAGAATATATTTCTATTATTTGTATATCCTTAAATTCCATAAATATATAATTCACGTCTAAGAATTTTTTACAATATTTTCAGGTCGTTACACTTTCTGAAAACTATGAACAATACGAATAAGTGTAAACTATCGATACTAATAAACTATTCTAAACAGAGTATTTATAATCTCTTGATCTTCCTTGAATAGTTGAAGTTTGTTAATTTTCTATCTTGCGAGATAATCTTGATAATCTTCAAATCTTGATAAGATATATTTCAAATCCACAAAGATAGTAGTTTCCATAAATATCTCAATAGAAACTGTTTGTTGAATAAACAGTTTTGAGTTTCTTCTAACAGTCTTCTCTTCAATATCTTCTAACAGCTGTTATGATTGAACTAACAGTTCTGAACTTTTTGTAATAACAGTTTTAAAATTGTTTTCTCAAAATTTCTCTAACAGTTTTGCCTTTGCATGTCTAACAGTTTTAAATTACTTAATCAATTTCCCAACAATCTCCCCCTAACTTAAGATATTGAACAATAAACTTAAGTTGTTTTATAGAGTTCAACCACAGAAAAATTAAGATAAGAAAATAAAACTTAAAGTAAGCAAAACTGTTTAAATCAAAACATAAATATTAAACTTTCTTGGACTGTAGGGATTCCAAGCTTTCTTTGAGCCTCTGAAGAAGATTTTCTTTAACTTTAGCAGGGCCAAAGAACTTTGCTTTTATCAGATATGAGAGCTTTGTTTTGTTGTGCTTTATGAATTCAATATCAAACCATTGAGTTAGTGCATTTCCCATCACCATGTGATAAGTCTTTCGCTTAGCATACACCTTGACAGTACTTATTGGGAATGCCTCCTCGGCTATCAGCATTGGCATTACTTCCAGAGGATCACATATGCTCATTAAATGTCTCATCAGCACTCTGATTTCAATACCAGCAGCTTCTCCATAGTGACTTAGACCATATTCATACATTTCTTACACATCTCTTCTTGTCACACTTTCCATTAACTGCAAGAAGCTTGCATAGCTTTCAATGGGTTCATGTTCTCTGACGATGGTTACCTCTTGCTTCCCTGTTTCAATCCTTAACAATTCAAATCTCCACTCAGTTATGTGTGATTTTTGACCTAATTGAACTTCTACCAGCTTTTCTAATTTCTGTTCAACCTCCACTCTGAGTCTGTCTTGCAAGATGGTTTGAACCATACCACCTGTAGCTTTCTCTTTAGATTTTTGAACTGTTTGGGATTGTTGAGACTGTTTAGGTTGAGGTATTTGCTTTTTCTTTTCAACTGTTTGCTTTGAAAGTGGACCCGTTATCTTTCTTTCAATTCTCTTTCTTTTCACTCCCTTATCATCCTTCTTTGCTTTTTCTTCCTCATCAATCTCCTTTGTGATTTCAGCTGCCATCTTTTAAGCCAATTCAAAATCTTTTTGCTCTTGTTGCTTAATCTCAGCATTCAACCTTTGTGCAAGCTCATGATCATGCTCTTCTTGTTGTTCTTTTGAAAGTTTTAACTTTGGAATATTAACAACAACTTCCTTTCCCTTTCCTAGCACAGGAGGCAT
This sequence comes from Dittrichia graveolens, assembly GCA_038502395.1. NCBI lineage: Eukaryota > Viridiplantae > Streptophyta > Magnoliopsida > Asterales > Asteraceae > Dittrichia > Dittrichia graveolens. Next base: position 33,372,476 of record JARJIL010000009.1, read on the forward strand.
CTTTTCATCTTTCTTTGATTCCTGAATTGCAATGCCTTTGAACCTGGCTTGGGTGCAATTGGCTCTAGTTTAGACACTTTGCCATCTAGAAATCCATCATCAATCTTTTGAGCCATTTTGAATGTGCTAATATTAAGTGTTTGAGCACCAACCGCAATCAAATGATCTTGTTTAGCTTTGGACCATGATTTGAATACCTCTGTTGTTAGATAATCCCCAGACATGATCATCCTATTGATCAAAACTCTATCAACTGCAAAAAATTTATCTTCTTGTGATTGAGAACTTGCAGTTGTTTGAGCAACTGTTGTTTGTGGAGTTGCAACTGTTAGTGATTCTGGTGCAGCTGTTTGTGTACTTTGCACATCCTTCACTTGCTCCTTTATGATTGCCTTCTCCCCCTTTTTGATTGGAACTGTTTGAGAAGGAATGGCATGAATCTGTTTAAACATTTGATCATGGACTCGAAGAACATCTGTAGCCTTCTTGAGAGAGGTTGTCAAAACTTTGATTTGTTGGTCTTGCTTGATGATAAGTTCATTATGCTTGGCAAGAAGCTTGTCTTGTAAGGTGCTCCTCTTTTTGAGGTAGAGGAAGGCAGCAAGAAATGGTACAAGTTCAGGATTCGTCAATGCCATTTGTTTCATACTTGCCTCAATGTCAGCAAGTGTTGCCACCTCAAACATATCATCGGCAGATAAAACTGGTGGTTCACTACTAGAAGTTCCCTCACCAGTACCCCTTTGTTCTTGGTACTGGGGATTTCCAAAAGCTGTTTGACCAGCCTTTGTTGCCGTGGTTGAGGTCTTACTTATGTTGACACTGCCCTGCTCACCCCTTGCGGATGAAACAGTAGTGCCAGCCTCAAGAACCACATGATCACTTTCCATTGGAGTGATCACCTCCTCAGTGTGCTTGGGAGACAGCACAATGGGTTTCCTTTGGATATTCTGCACAGGTGAATACACCTGTGCAGGGCTTACAGTTTGGGATAGTGGGACTGTGGTGGAAGGAGCACCAACAGTTCTCTTCCTCTTTTTGAATGTTATAAGAGAGGGGGCTTGTGTTGTAGCTTGAGAAATGGTAGCTGAGGGAGATATTTGAGTATCGTGAGCTGTGGGTTCCAGAGTTGGTGGTGTAGCAATAGTTTGGGCTACATGCTCAACTCTGACAGCTCTGTTTCGTGAAAGAAAATCCACCATTACAGAGAGTGGTGGAGTGATGTTACCAGAGAAATTCTTCCCATTTATCAACAGTTTACTCAATGTGGAGGCCACATGAGCAGAGGGAATCAGAACCCTCTTGTGAGTTTGAAGATTTGGCAATAAAAAGTTTAAACACGTTTGCACAAATCTGGGGTACATCAAAAAGAGACCATATTTGGTCCCGAGATGTTTTACCATACCATTAAAAATTAATTTTGAAAAGTTGAAGCGACGATTGTTGGCCAAACAGATTAAGGCCAAAGCAATGTTGCTTCCAAACTCATTCCAGCCAGTTCTTTTGGGGCTTAGACATTGTTGTAAATTATGTATCAAATATTTCCAGTGAGCACAAAATTGCCCTTTGTAGAAGGTACCCTTTCCCCTAGGGCCCTCATACCCCAGCTTAACCAACTCCTCGTGCAAGAATTCCAAGGAGACGGAATCAGAATACTCACCCTCAAGATCATCAAGGTGAAGGAGTTCACGAATGGTATTCTCAGATAATGAAACATCATTAGCATCAACATTTGAAGTGATCCATTGCACTCCATCTACTTCAGTGAGCATAGCGTTTTTCCAGAATTGATCGAGATGGGAAGTGTAGATGGTTGGATTGATGGTGAGAGCAGTATTGAGGTTTGACAGTGTAAGGTAGTCGCTCATGCCATGAAAGACACGCAACTCATCTGGTTTGGAGAGGGAGGCTAGCATGTTGTGTTCTTTGACAAACGGAAGAGGATCCATGGCGATTTCAAAGAGAAAGTCTAGGGTTTAGCGTTCGATTGAAGTTTAGTAAGCGTAAAGAAAACTGCGAGAAGGGAATGGCTTATATATGTAATGCATATTAAATGCAATTCAAAAAGCCTCAGAATATCTTCAAAGACTGAAATACCCTTGACTAACAGTTGAAGGAAGATTTAGAGCTAACAGTTGAAAACTGTTTGGTTAATGAACTTCAACTGTAACACTCCCCCTTAACTGATTAGGCAACTTGCCTAACAGTTGTGACACCTATGTACTAACAGTTGAAAATTGTTAGTTGCAATTTGCACTGTAGACCCCTGAACACTTACATAAACAGTTGTTAGACTTTAAGACTAACAAGTTTCAAACTGTTAGTGTAAAAACACAAAAACATAGAAGGAAAAGCTAACACACTATTACTCTAAGTTAATCATGCCAATATTTGAGATTAGAAAGTTAAATCTGCTCACATCAAATGATTTAGTGAACAGATTAGCTAATTGATCATCAGTATGAACTTTTACAACTTGGATTAACTTTTTCTCATTGCAGTCTCTGATGAAGTGAAACCTGATCTCTATGTGCTTTGTTTTTGAATGCTTCACAGGATTGTTAACAATGCTGATAGCACTTGTGTTATCCACATAGATAGGAGTATTCAAGAAAGTCATACCATAATCCAGAAGCTGATTCTGGATCCACAATACTTGTGAACAGCAACTTGATGCAGCAATATATTCAGCCTCAGCTGTTGAAGTTAAAACTGTTGTTTGTTTCTTGCACTGCCACGATACCAACCTTGAGCCAAAAAATTGACATCCTCCGGAGGTTGATTTTCTATCTACATTAGCTCCACCATAGTCACTATCAGAGTATGCCACCAATTCAAATGGTGAATCCTTAGGATACCAAATACCTAGTTTTTGTTGGCCTTTTAGGTACCTAAAGATCCTTTTTACAGCAAAGAGTTGTGACATTTTGGGATTGCATTGAAACCTAGCACAGACACACACAGCAAACATTATATCTTGTCTAGAAGCAGTTAAGTACATTAATGAAGTGTATGTCTACATCCTCCCCCTCAGAATCTGCTCCCAACTGTTTGTTTGTTTCCATAGGAGTGCTTGCCAACTTTACATCTTGATAGCCAAACTTGTCCAGAATGTCTTTGACATACTTTGACTAACTGAGAAAGATACCAGATGGCTTTTGCTTTACCTGTAGCCCCAAAAAGAATGTAATTTCTCCCATGGAACTCATCTGGAATCTCTTATGCATGATGGCTTCAAATTCCTTGCAAAGATTGTTATTTGTGGATCCAAAGATTATATCATCAACATAGATCTGTACAAGTAAAATCTCCGTTTCAACAATCTTTGTAAACAATGTTTTATCAATTGTTCCTCTTTCAAAACCATTCTCAATCAAATGAGATGACAATGTCTCATACCAAGCTCTAGGAGCCTGATGTAATCCATACAAGGCTTTATCCAACCTACATACCCTATCAGGATACTTTGAGTCTTCAAAACCAGGTGGTTGACACACATATACCTCCTCATCAATAGTTCCATAGAGAAAAGATGATTTGATATCCATTTGATATACCTTAAATCCTTTGAAGCTTGCAAAGGCAAGGAACAATCCAATTGCTTCTATTCTTGCAACTGGTGCAAAGACATCATCATAATCTATACCCTCCTCTTGAGTATAACCCTGTGCAACAAGTCTAGCCTTATTCTTGATGAATATACCTCTTTCATCCTTCTTATTTCTGAACACCCACTTGGTGCCAATTGCTCTTTAGCCTCTAGGAAGCTCTACCAACTTCCACACCTGCTGAATTTGGAACTGTAAAAGTTCCTCTTGCATTGCTTCTACCCATGAAGGGTCTTTCAATGCCTCTATTGCTTTCTTTGGTTCTATCTGAGATAGAAAGCAGGCATTCACATCAAACTGTTTAAGAGTTACACCACTGTTTTCATTTTGCATCATAGCTCTTGTTTGAATAGGAGTGGTAGGATCACCTATAATCTGCCTTATGGGATGATTCTTGTGAACTCTTGATGTAGGAATGTTCTCTTCAGGCAGTACATTCTCTAAATTTGACATATCAATATCAGAGTCCCTTTTCATTCCCCGAAGAGTTGCACACTTGATCTGCAGCTGTTTGATGTCCAGATTCATGGTGTTGGGGAGGAACATGAGATTCCATGTCCTTTGAAGGATCAACATCATCATTTATTTGACCATTTGCATTGGAAGAATTACTTTCAGTCAAAGGAATCACTACAAAGTCTTCAAGTACTTTGTTTTCACCAACAGTTGTTGGAATGGAACTAACAGTTTCAAAACTGTTATAACTGTTGATAACAGTTTGTTGGTCTGTATCAACAGTTGTAGGAGCATCTGCAACTGTTTCTGTAGAAAACTAAAAAGACAAAGATTTGGTTAGTGAATCAATATCAAATAACCACTCAGGACCATTACCTGAAACATTGATCCTATTCTCATTGAAAGATACATGCATACTCTCTTCTATGATCCTAGAAACATTGTTGAAGATTCTATATGCTTTGCTTTGAGTGGAGTATCCTACAAAGAATCCTTCTTCTGCTTTGCTTTCGAACTTTCCTAATTGGGACTTGGTATTAAGGATAGTGTAGGGACATCCAAATGGTTTCAAAAAGTTGATCAATGGCTTTCTGTTAAGAAACAACTCATAAGGAGTTTTCCCTTTGGACTTGACAACTTGTACTCTATTCTGAACATAGCAACCAGTGTTCACAGCTTCTGCCCAGAATGTCAATGGGAGCCTAGAATCAGCTAGCATTGATCTAGCAGCTTCTATCAAAGTCCTATTCCTTCTCTCAGCCACTCCATTCTGTTGTCGAGTCCTAGGAGCACTAAACTGTCTTTCAATCCCTTTTTCTTCACAAAAACTGTTTAGCTCATAGTTCTTTAACTCAGAACCATTGTCAGACCTAATGACTTTGAGAGTAAAAAACATCCTTCTATGCCAAATGGCAGACTCATCATGAGATGCCTTTGAGAGTAAAAAACTTAAAAATTCTGCTTAGCAACTTTTTGTGTATCTAAACAGTATACATTATCCTTTCTTGGTGTTCTTAAAAGAATATCCTTTTTAGTTAATTTAAAATCTTTTGAAAGGATAATGCATTCAGTATCTGTAAACAATACTTTATTTCCAATGTCACAGATTTGGGACACACTCAATAGATTGTATTTGAGTTGTTCAACAAAGTAAACATCATTAACAGTAAGATTACATGCATCTAGAGCTCCCTTACCTGTGATTCTTCCTCCCTTTGGATTTTCTCCAAATGCTACATATCCTCCATTTATTCTTTTGAAATCCTTCAAGCAGTGTGGATTTCCAGTCATGTGCCTTGAGCATCCACTATCCACATGCCAGATTGCTCCTTGATTGGCCCTATGAATGCTCTGCACAAAACAAACTCAGTTAGTAGCAGGAAGTATCCAGGCCATGCAAGTCTTGGGTACACCATTCATGTCATAATACTTAACCACAAATTGAGTTTTCTTAATTTCATCGTAGTTATATTGCTCTATTCTATGTGAAGAGTATTTAGTGAGAACATGTGGTTTCCAACTGTTGTGATTAACATGTGGCTTGATTTGACTTTCAGGAGGATTATCAACTTTAGCCTCTTCAGAAACTGTTTGTTTATCAGCTTGATTTGATCTAACATTCCTTGATTTTGGCTTAACAGTTGAAGAACTGTTAGACTATTTTGGATTAACAGTTGAAGAACTGTTAGACTGTTTTCTGGTACTTGGTTTATGGGTTCTATAGAGCTGTGGGTTATGATAACAGTTGTGAGCCAAGTGATTTGCTTTCCCACAAATGTAACATTTTTTGTTTTTGACTATAGGCAACCCATTTCTTTGTGCCCATAACTGTTTTTTATTTCTTTGATTTCCCTCACTGGTGTTGAAGGAGGAAACTTTTGCATACCATGCTGTTTGCATGTGCAAACAGGCACTTCTGTATGCTTCTTCACATGTTTGAATTTGGATAGTGATTTTGAAGCTTCCTTCTTTTGCTTTGCAACTGCAACTTCACCAACCTTCTTCTTTCCTTTGGTCTTAATACTAACAGTTGAGGTTTTTGGATGAAGACTGTTTGGGCTCTCTTTGGAACTGTTAATATAAAGGTGGGGATTGTTTTCAACAGTAGTGAAACTGTTTATAGAAGTAACAGTTTTGAAGGGTTTTGCTTCACTGGTGGAGGGTTCAGAGGATGCTTTTACAAACATCACATGTTGTGAAGAAGATTTAGATGCTTTAGGTTCACAACAGATGTGATTTTCAATTGGAATGACTTCTTCTTTCTTCACACATCCCTCCTCCTTCTCATCAATCACTTCATACACGACTCCCTCATCTTCACTTTCAAGCTGTGGATCAGCTGACTTCAATTCTTCTTCTAATGGTTCATTAACATACCTTTCAGCTACATCAGTCATGGGAGTTATATATATATGATTGTATGGAGGTGGGGTCTGTTTATAGCCTATGCCTGTTTTTACTTTGTTTGAGATCTGTGATTTCAAAACAGTTTCAAGTTTAAGAGATGAAGCTTTGAACATGCTCAAATCCATGTCCACACCATTCAATTTCTTGGTTAACTCATCTATCTTACTCTCTTTCTCACTCAACTTCTCCTTAAGACTATCAATCTCTTCTTGAAGTTGCTCTTTCTCCCACTTATGATACTTTCTATCATAATCCATTTGCAATTCATTAGCCTGATAATCTTTGATTTTCTTTTCAAAGCTTTCCATTACAGCACTGGTTTCATACCTTCTTTCTTCCATTTTGCTCAGAGTAGCACAAACCTTTCTGTTGTGCTCTCTAAACCTTTTAACTATAGCTCTACATTCACCAGGACATAGTTTATAAGATACCTGAATGTCTTCTGTTTCTGACGAATCCATGTTGTGGGTTCATTCTCAATGATTTCCCATACCGCATAGTCCATTAATTGAACATGTTGCTTGATTCTCAGTTTCCACATCTCAAAATCAGTTGGTTTGAGCATGGGAACACGAATGTTTGACCCAGATCTAGTGTTATCAGAAGATCCACCAGACTCCATTACAGTACAGTGATTGAGAATCCACAATAGAACTTTAGAAAGACTTTAAAACAATAAAACACAACAGATTTGTGAAAAACCTTCAACTGGTGATCAAAGGAACCTTAATGTTAAGGCTCTGATACCACTTGTCAGGATCAAATATAACCAAAATCAATAACAAGAATTATCTTATGAATTTAACCAGAGTTGTATAAAAAGACAATATTTGAGTTTGATCACAATCAACTAAGAAGTTGCGGAATCACACTTAATTGATTTAATAAAGGTTTTAATCACAAGAACAATTTAATCAATTCAAAGAATAACTTCAAAACACAGGATGTTTATTAATAATCAAGGATGATTACAATATTCACCTACACCTCCAATCTAACTCTTTTGTTAGACGAAGAACACACTTTGTTCTTAGGTTTCAAAGAAACTTGGAGGCTAATACACTTTCTAAAAACTATGAACAATACGAATAAGTGTAAACTATCGATATTAACAAACTATTCTAAATAGAGTATTTATAATCTCTTGATCTTCCTTGAATAGTTGAAGTTTGTTAATCTTCTATCTTGCGAGATAATCTTGATAATCTTCAAATCTTGATAAGATATCTTTCAAATCCACAAAGATAGTAGTTTCCATAAATATCTCAACAGAAACTGTTTGTTGAATAAACAGTTTTGAGTTTCTTCTAACAGTCTTCTCTTCAATATCTTCTAACAGCTGTTACGATTGAACTAACAGTTCTGAACCTTTTGTACTAACAGTTTTAAAACTGTTTTCTCAAAATTTCTCTAACAGTTTTGCCTTTGCATGTCTAACAGTTTTTAATCACTTAATCAATTTTCCAACACTAAGAAATTTGCAGGATAAGCTTCATAAGCTGAATGGTCAAGTTAGTCAAATGATAACTGATAATTGTCAGAAGACTAATAAGAAAACTCATAGGCATTCAAATAATGTTGTTCAATGCTCCAAGGCCACAAAAACTCAAAAATGTTATAAGTGTGGAAGTAAAGAGCATAAGGCATTTGAATGTTCTTTAAAAGGGAATTCAAGACAACAGACTTGTAATGATAACATAGTCATTCCTTTTATACATAAGAAACCTGAAATGAAGTGGAAAGTTAGGTGCATTCCACAGGGATCCACTAAATAGTGGATTCCTACTTTTGTCACAAACTCTTCTTTCATTCAATCTGTGCAGGGTGTTGGTTCATGGTTTCTTGACAGTGGATGTTCAAGAACTATGACATGCAACAAGGCTTTGCTCAATAATTACAAGAAAGAGAAAAGTCCAATGGTGACTTTTGGTGACAACAATCATGGGCAAACAAAAGACTATGGTGAACTTCATAATGGGAACCTTAAACTGTCCAAAGTATCATATGTCAAAGGGCTGAAATACAATCTCATAAGCATAAGTCAATTGTGTGATGGAGCTAATGAAGTCACTTCATAAAGACAGGAGGCTCCATAATAAATAAGGAAGGTAATACAGTTTTAAGTGCCAAGAGAACCAAGAATGTGTATACTCTTCACATGTTCTCTAGCGACCCCTCAAAGGAAACATGTTTGCACTCTAAAAATAATGAGGATACAAATTGGCTATGGCACAAGTGGCTTTCCCACATTAATTTCAAAAATATCAACAAGTTGTGCAAGGGTGAACTAGTGTCAGGATTACCTTCTCTGACTTATCTTAAGCCTGAACCTTGCATTGCTTGTGAGAAGGGAAAGTAGCATTAGAAATCATTTCCATCCAAGCAGGCCTTCTCTATTACAGAACCTTTCTATATGTTGCACATGGATCTCTTTGGTCCTGTTGCAACAGCTAGTATTGGTGGAAGTAAGTATGCTCTTGTATTAATTGATGAATTCTCAAGATACACTTGGGTTTTCTTTCTTAAAGCAAAGAGTGAGACTGCTGAAGAAATCATATGCTTTATCAAAAAGATGGAAGTGTTGAATGGCAATCTGGTGAGGAGTCTTAGAAGTGATCATGGAACTGAATTCAGAAATCAAACTCTGGAATCTATCTGTGATGAGAAAGGGATATCTCAAAACTTTTCTGCTCCAAGAACCCCACAACAAAATGGTGTAGCTGAAATAAGAAATGGAACATTGATTGAAGCTGCCAGAACCATGTTGTGTGAACGTGGGTTACCTTTTAATTTTTGGGTTGAGGCTGTAAGTTGTGAATGTTTCATACAGAACAAATCCCTTATTATCAAGAGCCACAACAAAGCTCCATATGAAGTGCTCAAGGGAAGGAAGCCAAGCATCAGCTTTCTACACATTTTTAGATGTCAATGCTTCATCCTCAATCAAAAGGATCAATTGCAGAAGTTTGCTCCAAAAGCTGATGAAGGATTGTTTGTAGGTTACTCAGTGATTTCCAAAGCATGCAGAGGTATACAACTTTAGAACCAAATTCATAGAAAAATCGATCAATGTAAGTTTTAATGAAAATGACTTTGTTGCTTCTTGTTCCTCTAATCATGTTTCAGGTTAAGAATTCAATGATTTCATGCAAACTGGAGAAGCCACTCCTGAGCAAGTTGATCCCTCTCCACCAACTGCTCATGATGTAGATGAACTTGTTCTTATCCAAATCTTTAACCATGTGCAACGAACCTCATCCAATCCTATACCTCTACTAAATCATGTGGAAAATGACTCAACATCATTGGATTCTAATTCCATATCACACATTCCCTCTTCAGTAGAGACACCTACAGATTGTGACAATGAAGTTATATCCGCCACCCAAAATGAACTCATCTCTACTGCTGATAGTCAACACATAACTTCTTCTCTACAAATCCAAATGAATCCCAATTCCCAAGAAATCCAAAAAGCCTTCAAAGACCACAAGTATCATCCTCATGATCCGGTGATAGGAAATATAGATGATCTAGTTAGAACAAGATCAAAAGCTTGCAACATCTGTTTTTACTCTAGATTTGTCTCAATGATTGAACCAAAGAAGGTTGATGAAGCTCTAAATGATCTCCACTGGATGATTGTCATGCAAGAAGAGCTGGCAGAATTCAAAAGAAATAATGTAAGGAGTTTGGTACCTAAACCAAAGGATAAAACCATCATTGAAACAAAGTGGGTGTTCGAAAACAAGTTAGATGAAAATGGGAAAATCATCAGAAACAAAGCAAGTCTAGTGGCACAGGGGTATTGTCAAGAGGAAGGTATTGATTTTGATGAAACCTTTGCCCCTGTTGCAAGATTGGAAGCTATCAGATTGTTCCTAGCCTATGCTTCCTTTAAGAACTTCAAGGTATTCCAAATGGATGTGAATAGTGCATTTCTGAACGGAGATCTGAAAAAAGAGGTGTATGTAAAACAACCTCCTGGTTTTGAGAAGTCAAGGTTACCTGATCATGTATTCTTTCTAAACAGAGCTTTATATGGTCTTAAGCAAGCTCCAAGAGCCTGGTATGATACCCTCTCTTCTTTTCTCATTAACAAATGTTTTACAAGAGGATGCATTGATAGCACTTTGTTTATAAGGAAGTACAAAGGTGATGTGATACTTGTGCAAATATATGTAGATGACATAATATTTGGGTCTACTAATTTGGAACTATGAAAAAAGTTTTGTAAACTCATGTCTGATAACTATCAGATGAGCATGATGGGTGAATTAAACTATTTACTTAGTTTGCAAATTAAACAAGAGGTTGATGGTATTTTCATTCATTAAACAAAATATGTTAAAGATTTACTTAAAAAGTTTGATTTTAAAAATTGTTCCTCAATGAAAAAACCTATGTCTACTTCTATAAAGTTAGGAAAGGACACTGATGGCAAATCAGTGAACATTACTAATTATATAGGAATGATTGAGTCACTTTTATACCTCACTGCAAGTAGACCAGATATAATGTTTTCAACATGTCTCTGTGAAAGATATCAAGCTGATCCAAAGGAATCACATCTTGCTGCTGTTAATAGAATATTCAGATATCTCAAAGGAACTCCTAATCTTGGTCTTTGGTATCCCAAAGACTCAGACTTTGAGTTAGTTGGATATTCTGATTCTGATTTTGCAGGGTGTACATTAGACAGAAAAAGTACTTCACGCGGTTGTCTACTTCTAGGAGGAAGATTGATTTTGTTGTGCTCAAATTTTGTGGTTACAAAATCAACTACTTAACTATGATGTGAAGTTTGAAGACACCCCAATTTTGTGTGACAATACAAGTGTCATTTCCATCTCAAATAATCCAGTCATGCATTCAAAGACAGCTTTTTGAAACCAGACATCATTTTCTCATAGATAATGTGCAAAAGAAAAGGGTAACTCTGCACTGCATCAACACTGATTTGCATCTTGTAGACTTGTTCACAAAACCATTGGATGAAGCAAGGTTCAATTTCCTAATATCCAAACTAGGTATGCTCAATTTCTAGATTAGAATAGTGGTAGTTTTGTTTATGTTAATTGCTAAGTGTTAAATATCATGTGTTACTTATCTAAGCATCTCTAAGTCTTACTGAGTCTGTGTAAACTAAGTAACTTTGCTCAGCTGATGTCTATCAGCTGATCTAATTTACTCAGCTGATCACCCTCAGATAAGAAGGAAATGCTTAGCTAAGTACCTTTCTCAGCTGATACAGCCAAAATTTTCACTATCAGCTGATAGTCTTTTATCAGCTGATGCCTTTCAACAGATACATTTCAATACTCAGCTGATGGTTCAACACTTAGTCAATTTTTATCTTTTGTGCTCAGTTAATGCTTTTTAACCCTAGTTATTTACTCCGTCTGTCAGATTTCATTTAATAGCTCATTAATATGTTTTCCGTTGGAATTTTTGTCAGTATCTAATGATCTCTGTTAACTACACTTCATAAATACCCCACTTCCTCTCTCATTCATCTTTACCAGTTCAAATTCTCAAAATTCCCTCTCTCTCTCTAAAAAGCCCTACCCTAAATTTCTCTCTCGATACTTCTCCATTTCTCTCACTGTTCATCATCCCTACCAAATGGCCACCTACATTCCTGATCCTGCTGTCAACCCCGGTGAGAATGTTACACCTAACCAACCCATGAACATAACTCCCAACAACATTCTTCTGTGCACATCCATACCTGCCTCACGCGAAAACCAAGGATACGAGCCAATGGTTCAGTTCCTTCGAGCTCACCCTTTGTTTGAAAGTCTCACTTTCAATCCTCACTATATATTCGCTACCATCATCGGAGAACTATGGTACTCTATAACCTACAACCTAAATGATAATGCAATTCATTGTACCCTAGCTCAATGATAATGCAATACACTGCCTTCCCCTCCAAAGTTGAAGCTCAAACCGTTCTGCAAACAATAGGTTACAACGAACCTGTTGTACATGGGCAAATCAAGGTCTCTGCTCTATCGCACCAATAGAAGTATCTGGCCAACGTGGTCATCTGATGCTTTGATCCAAAATCTGGAAGCCTCCATTTGATCAACCAAACTAAACTATTGGTGTTATATGCCCTAGTCTTGGGGTTAACATTGATTTTGCTCAGGTCGTCTTTTCTGACCTTTTTGATAAAGTAACCAAAAGCACTAAAAAGAAATCCTCCAGAGCTCAAGTACCTTACATTCGCTTCTTGAGCATGATTGCGATGATGGTGAAAGGTGAAAATGATTATGTTGGGCTAAATGAACATCTTGATAGCATTCATGTCCCTGCCATGGGTGAGAAAGTATTCCATTTTATAAAGGCAAACATAGGTCCCCCCATCACTGCTCAAATGCAAGATTTGATCGATGCTGCTGAGGAAAATGCAAATGCTGGTGATAGTGATGGTGATGCTGGAAATGATGCTGAACAACAATAGTTCAGTTTGGACTCATTACCAAGAGGACTCATGACTACCATTTGGTGATGCTGATGATGCTGAGGAAAGCAATTTTGGTGATTCTTAATTCACTCCCTTAAGTCCAATAGTCATGAGTCCTCTTGGTAATGATGCTGAACAACAAGAACAAGAAATCTCTGAGCAATTCATTGAGCTCATTGATAGAAGCAGGCACATCATATCCCAAGGTAAGGATAACACTGACTCCACATCTGAGGATATTCAAATGGTAGTCCCAACCTTTGATAGCCCATCCTCATCTCCAGTCCATACACCTATTCAACAGCCAAGCTCTGGTGAACCTCCAATGTTCACTAGTTCTACTCCTCCTCGTAGCCCCCTATACACAAGGTCAACAGAGGTTGCTCATTTTGAGTCCTTTGAGGTAGTTACATCCACAACCTCTGACCTCAACTCCAATTACCCTTCCTCATGTTGAGTGGGAGCAATTGGATGTTGCTAACCCTGAGCCAGAGGATGTATCCTCCCAACAAGGTACATCTGTAAAAATGGGACTAAAACTGCTATCTGAGGCAGCTGTAACACCCAGAATTTTATTATTAAGTTAATGCGAGAAATGTACAAAGTGGTATATGAGTTACAAATGGATATATGTGATAGTATGTGCTTAAAAACTAGAGGGGCTAAAACCGGCAAAACAGAACTTGGAAAGGTTGAGGGACTAATTGTGTAATTAGTCCATAGATATATATATATATATATATAGTCATATTTGACTTTGTATGGGTCAAAGCTTCATTTCACAACCAAATTCACGTATATGCTCTCAAGGCTGAAACTTTAACTTCATCTTGTTGATCAAGAACAGTAGAACAAGTGGTTGCTATTGAGCATAGCAACTATACAAAGCTTGAGGTAAGATCTAAAACCATTTTCTTGAAGTTTTGTGGGTATTTATTGATGATTCAATGGTGAATCATTTTAAAAGTGAGTTCTATTGTTATTTCTATGTTTCTTTATTGTATGGGGTGTAGGAAACCACCCATAGCATATTTTTCTTGAGTTTGGATTAAATTTATGGCTAGAACAGCATCCGTAAGGAAGAATAGTCGGCTGGGTCTGTAGGGTACACTACCCGTGTAGAGTGGAAGGCAGTCACAGGGCCATGTTGATATACATGGTCGTGTAGAGTATGAGGTACATGGCCCGTGTAGGTCTACACGGCCCGTGTAGGTGAATTGTCAACACCGACCATGTAGTCAAGACATGATCATGTAGCAGGAGAGGTACACGGCCTGTGTACATAACACGGTCGTGTATGATGACTAGTCAACACTGGCTATGTAGCCAACTCAGGTCGTGTAGTGTAAGAGGGACATGCCCCGTGTAGGCCCTATTTCAGATCAGATTGTTGTTAAGTGATACTTTGTTGTATTGTTTATATAGGAAGGTGATTGACGGTATATCTGAATCATTATCACCTGGGGATCCTTGAATATCATAATAATCACAAGGTGAGTCTTCTAGACTATTATTCATATATATACAGCATGTGTGTTATTATATCAGGTTGTTGACATGTTAGGTCACTCAGATGTGGGTGCTATGTTTAGTAGTGATACAGTAAATATTTATGTGTATTAAGCTTCTTGTTATGTTTAGTAAGGCTCAGTATTATTAAGCATGCTGCTTAGCGCAGTAGTGGCTCATAAATAGCGCAGTACTGTGGCTCTGTTAATTAATAATATGTATTAGAAAGCATGCTGCCTTGTGCAATAATGGCTCAGTTATTTACTCAGGGACTATTATTAGCTATTGATAGTGTTCATAATGTGATTATATTTATGTGTTTATATGACTGGCAGTTTAGTTTACTCACTAAGCTCTCGCAGTTTATCAAATATTATTTCTAAAATGTTTTACAGGTTTTAGCAAAAACAAGGGCAAATCTTTAGTTTGACGGTTGTCATGTGTATAAGGAAAATAGTGTTTTGAAATTAACACCCGGTTGTACTGTGAGAAAATGTCTTTTGATGTAAATATGTGACTGTCACACTTTTGTATGAACCTGAGGGTTCAAAACTACTTTTGTTGTTTCCGCTCGTTTGTAAGATAACTGTTTTATTTCTAAAAGACCTTGAAATATGGTTTTATTTATATTTTGAAAATTGGGGCATTACAACTTGGTATCAGAGCCAAGGTTTGAGGGATCTAGAGGTGCGTTATGCATCGTCTGGACTTAAACCATGGTTCTACGGATTTAGTCAAACTGCAGGCTTGCAGCTTGGTGAGTATACTAGTAATTTTATTGATATATGTATTATGTGAGCATTATGTGTCAGTACATGATGTGTTCAGGACAGATATGATATATGTGTATACAACTGTTAAGAGTTGGTCTTATATGTGCAATCAGGATGAAATAAATTGTTACATGAATATGTGATGTATTTTATTGGCGATACATGGCCTAAGCCTGTGAATCGGGACTTTTTGTGGTAAAGTTAAGATTGAACGTCTGTAATGTGTTTATAATAATATAAGAGCTCATATTATTACAGTCATATGATACGTGCTGGAACTTAATGGAATCATGAGGAATCTTGTGAATCGGGTGAGGAGTACTTGTAAAGGTACTACACTTGGGAATATAGATGTATAGAATTCCTTAGTATATACACAAATACTTTGGATCAGATGATAGGTGTACTGATATGTTGGATGTACTAGTAACTGTTTGTTATAGAGGATGGAGTGATAGAGCTACCTTTTGCCTTAAAGCTTTATCTATACTACCAGGATGGTTAATACAAGAGGTTCAAGAGCAGTTAATAATACTAAGGGTGGTCCCAGTCAACGACCCAAAGGGGTAGAGACCAGTATAACAGATGAGTGTGTTATTTTAGGAACACGGCATAACGGGGAGGGAGGAGCCCCAGAGATAAATCAGGAAATATCAGAAACTGCAATCGGAGAAATTGTAGCGAGGGAAATTAGTAAAGCGTTGGAACGAAGTATTCCTTATATTATAAAACAAGTTGTATATCAGGTAAGTGATCAAAATAAGGAAGTGATTGGGCAGGAAATCGAAGCTAGGTTAACTGCTGCGGGTGTTGGGGTTAATCCTCAACCTCAAGTAACAACAGGCTAGTGATCCAATCCTGCATTCTCCTAAATGAAGTTTCTTGCATGTCGAACAAACTAGATATGTCTTCTGCACCAACTGTCTTTTCTTGAGTTTTAATTCTCGGTTTCTTATACACTAGCGTCGCCTTCTCCACTGGCTTTCATTCAGTTTCCTGTCTTACCAATTCTAACTCTCTAGCCCTTGCAGCATCCATCTTGGATTTCACTGTTTGATGCTTACTAGCATCAATAAAATCTCGAATGCTAGGCTTGAGCACCATCATGTACCTATAGATATTCATCTTTTCATTTGCCACATAGTCTGGGCAAAAACGAGCTTTCTCCATGAACTTCCCGTTAATCTCTGGTACAGTTTCCTGTGTTTGTTTCAATTTGTAGAATTCATCCACAATCTTAACAATTTCTTCCTGTGGTACAAATTGTTTGAAAGCAATTTCTTTGAACTCTTCCCATGACATAACTTCAATCTGAACGTAACCTCTTTTTTTTACCTCCATATCCCATCAATCCTTAGTTGATTGGTTGCATATCTTACCTTATTCTAAGGTGCACACGAGCATGTGTGAAACGCACCTTCAATTTTCTGAGACCCATCTGTGACTGACGACTGGATCAGTTTCCCCATGAAACAATAGTGGTTGACAAGCTGCAAAGTCTCTGAACATACATCTTTTCGGGCTTCACATATAAACATGATCACTGGAGCAGAGATTGCAAGAATCCGATTAAGGTGTGCTATAATTATTATCAGCCAGGTCATCAGAGATCTGAATGTCCCAATCCAACCACAATAACAACGCATACTGATTTCAAGTCTACTCCAACTTTACCGTTTACGCGTATTCCTGAGATAAAGAGGGAGAATGAGTATAAAACAAAGCCAGGTGTAGTCCCAGGTACATATCTTGTCAACAACTTGTCTGCTCATGTGCTATTTGATTCTGCTGCAAGTAAATCATTCGTATATATTTATTTCTACAAAGATTTCAATCAAATATGTGAAAAGCTAAATTCTCCTCTCGAAGTTAAAATAGTTCATGATAAATCTACAAGTGCATCTGATGTGTATAAACAAACTGTGTTAGAACTAGATACAGTTAGATTCCCTATCGAAATTATAACCATGACTATGAGAGAATTCCAAACAGTAATTGGAATAGACTGGTATGATTGTAACTAGGTTACAGTATTATGTGAACAGAAAGTGATATGAGTTCGTATCCAAAGTGTGGAAGAACTAAATATGTGTTAGTACCAAAAACCAAAAAGTTATATGTGTGATTAGTTTATAGACATAGGGAGTATCCTCAGTGTGGGTACACTATTTCTTTAGTTCGTATTATGAGTATTTGACGTGTAAACCGAGGAGTTACCAAGGTTACCGCCAGGCAGACAGATTGTGGTCAGTATCCTTATGGGATTTTTAACAGAATTTTGTGAAACGGCAGTTCTTGTGCTACCTGAAACGATTGAAGAAATGATAGTAATTTGAGATTGCTTTATACAGTGGCATGGAATGTGTTTTAATGAAGAGGGGCAGAATTATTGCTTACACTTTTAGACAGTTAAAATCGTATGAGAGTAAATACACAGACTTGCAGCGATAGTAGTATATATGGCCTGTTATTTATAGGATACGTGATGATTATACCTCGATAGTGAGTGGATATGTGGTTGTAAGACTATTGTTGGTGCGCCGCAATAGCATTCATAGGTGATGTAAGACTATCGTCGGTGCACTGCGATAGCATTTAGAGATGAGGAAATGTAAGACTACCGCTAGTGCGCTACGGTAGCATTCAGTATGATATGATGAGATTATGTGTTTATATGTAAAGTGTATTGTTTACACTAAATCATAAAAGTTGGAAATAATTGTTGGATGAGAAAGACCTTTACAGGCGACAGAAACACTGGTTAGGAGTAGTGGGGGATTATAAGTAGAATATTATACTATTCAGGTAAGGCTAATGTTATAGCCGATAGTTTGAACAGGAAATCGGACATAATACTTATGTCAATTAATCATCTAAATGATAGTTACGACACTCTTATTCAGATGTGATACGAACAGTTCAGTGAAAAGTGATCAAAGGTGAAAAGTATCATAAAGAAAGGATAAAAGGGGACAAGAAGTTAATCCGATTAAAAACAGTCAGGATATATTAATTGGATATGATCGTATATGAGTATCAGGTTATGGGGATGCGTATAAGACCTCTCTATATGAAATTCATAAGTTTAAATTTGTTGTGTAGCCAGAAGTTATCAAGGGTATGAATACATAAGGGTGGATTATTAATAGCTGGAGGTGAAACTAGGCATAGTCAGACAAGTGGAGAAATGTCATTAAAGGTATATAACTTGCTTCCATTAGAGAAACTTATTATTCGGAACATTTAGCAGATGTGTGTGTGAAAGGGAATGTGTCTAGTCATAGCATACCAATCTCTATTGTATCATACAGGAATATAAGATGTATTATCGAAATGTGGAACAGATTTCATATAAAGTTAAGGATTAAGCTTCATCTCAGTACAGTCAGAATGAAAGAAATATACAGATGATGGAAAACATATTTTATGATTGTGTTATCGATTCAGAAGGAAAACGGGGGTATAAATTTTCTTGATAGAAATTCATATTATAATAGATACCAGTTCAACACCAGGATGCCAATGTATGATATTAATGTTAAACTCCAATGTATTGGATGATGTGCGTCAGACATAGTGGGGTAGTACAGAAATGGTACAGCAAAAGACAGAACAGATTCAGAAGGTATGTAATAGATTGTTAGACGCCCAGAATAGACAGAAGGGTTATACAGATAAACAAAGATCATCACATCAATTTCAGTGGATAAGTATATATTATTGAAAGTATCACTGTGGAAAGACGTGATCAGATTTAGAAATATAGGAAAAATTAAGTCCGAAATTCAATTAGTTATTCAAAATTATTGTATGTGTGGGGAAAGGTTGTTTATAGACCAGAGTTATCAGAAGAGTTGTCATATATTCATAACACCTTTCGTGTGTTATATCTCAGAAGGTATTTAGCAGTTGAATCTGTAATAAACAGAGTAGATGGATCAAGGACCAGTAAAGTATAGAAAGGGGTCAGAATATGTATGAGGGCCTGAACAGAAAATGATGATATTTATTCAGAACTCTTCAGCAGTTATTTCGGGGACGAAATCATTTTAAGTGGGGAAGAGATGTAACACCCAGAATTTTATTATTAAGTTAAAGTGAGAAATGTACAAAGTGGTATATGAGTTACAAATGGATATATGTGATAGTATGTGCTTATAAACTAGAGGGGCTAAAACCGTCAAAACGGAACTTGGAAAGGTTGAGGGACTAATTGTGTAATTAGTCCATATATATATATATAGCCATATTTGACTATGTATTGGTCAAAGCTTCATTTCACAACCAAATTCACGTATATGCTCTCAAGGCTGAAACTTTAACTTCATCTTGTTGATCAAGAACAGTAGGACAAGTGGTTGGTATTGAGCATAGCAACTATACAAAGCTTGAGGTAAGATCTAAAACCATTTTCTTGAAGTTTTGTGGGTATTTATTGATGATTCAAAGGTGAATCATGTTAAAAGTGAGTTCTATTGTTATTGTTATGTTTCTTTATTGTATGGGGTGTAGGAAACCACCCATGGCATATTTTTCTTGAGTTTGGATTGAATTTATGGCCAGAACAGCATCTGTAAGGAAGAACAGTCGGCTGTGTCTGTAAGGTACACGGCCCGTGTATTGTGGAAGGCGGTCACAGGGCCATGTTGGTATACATGGCCGTGTAAGGTATGAGGTACATGGCCCGTGTGAGTCTACACGGCCCGTGTAGGTGAATTGTCAACACTTGCCATGTATTCAAGACATGGTCGTGTAGCAGGAAAGGTACACGGCCTGTGTACATAACACGGCCGTGTAGGATGACTAGTCAACACTGGCTATGTAGCCAGCTCAAGTCATGTAGTGTAAGAGGGACACGGCCCGTGTAGGCCCTATTTCATATCAGATTGCTGTTAAGTGATACTTTGTTGTATTGTTTATATAGGAAGGTGATTGACTGTATATCTGAATCCTTATCACCTGGGATCATTGAATATCATAATAATCACAAGGTATGTCTTCTAGATTATTATTCATATATACAGCATGTGTGTTATTATATCAGATTGTTGACATGTTAGGTCACTCAGATGTGGGTGCTATGTTCAGTAGTGATACAGTAAATATTTATAGGTATTAAGCTTACTGCTATGTTCAGTAAGGCTCAGTATTATTAAGCATGCTGCTTTGTGCAATAGTGGCTCAGAAATAGCGTAGTACTATGGCTCAGTTAATAATCATATGTATTAGAAAGCATGATGCCTTGTGCAGTAGTGGCTCAGTTATTTACTCAGGGACTATTATCAGCTGTTGATAGTGTTCATAATGTGATTATATTCATGTGTTTATATGACTGGCAGTCTAGTTTACTCACTAAGCTCTCGCAGCTTATCAGATATTATTTCTAAAATGTTTTGCAGGTTTTAGCAATGACAAGGGCAAAGCTTCAGTTTGACGTGTAACATCCTCAAATCGGGCTTATTCGTGCGCTCCATTTGGTATGTAAATTTATTTAAATGAATTAAATATAAATATATTTGTAAGTATTAATAGAAATTAGTTATTGGCCAGTTAAATGTGAAATTAAAAATAGTAATAAAATTAGATAAGAATGATAAAATAATAACTGGTTTCAAACGAGGTTTCCAAAAATATCCTCATTAGTTGAAACGGTTATTCGGGTGTCGTGTTGTATGTTGAAAAGGGAAACAAAATACCTCCTTATGGATAATTATTAACCATAAGTCGGTCCTCATATTGGTGAGTCAGCCAACTCACCTTTAACACATACACACATACGAGACACACGCACCTCTCACTTTGTTCTTCCATTGTGTTCTTGAAGAGAAACAAGCAAGAGATCAAGATCAAGCCTGGAATTAATCATGTTTAGGACTGAAATCTGTTCCACACATCATCATCATCATCTTTCTCTAGCTTGTAAGCTCTACATCCTCTTGTTCTTCATTTTTGGATTTAGGTCAAAAAAATGGGTAAAACGGGTTTAGCCAATAAAGTTCAGATTTCTTGATAGTAATCTGTTCTAACATGATTTATAAATTGATTGGAACTGATTTTGTGGATTAAAAATGATAACTTGATTGTATTTCTTTAAATTGACCAAATGGGTCTTTAATGGTGATTTGATGAATCAGACATGAATTTGATGTTATAGTAGGTTATGTCTATGTTTATGAATTCCCTTTGATGTCTCAAAACTAGTACATAACCTGGAAATAATTAAGATCAAGTTAAGATTGGGTTTGATTGGAAAAACAGCAGTTGCAGGGCACAAATCCGCAGGTCTAAAGCTGTGTCGCGGCGCGGCCCATTAAGGTGTCGTGGTGCGACCATGAGTGCAGCAAACAGAATGTTGTTTTTCCATATTCAGTGTATATGGACTATGGTTGAATCATTTTTGACCATTTTAGAGGTATTTAGGAGGGTTTAACCATTTTACTCAATTAAACACATAAGTAGGAATAATAACACTAGTATTAGCATATGTATATATTATGTGGTGATCTAAATGGACTTATATGTAAATAATAGGTAATTAAGCATTCAAGGAAGGCCGAATCCATATTTGTGTTATATTTGAGCACCAGGGTGAGTACCGACTCTTATGAATCCAATAAAGGAAGTGTTTGAATGCTAATTGGTTTAAACGAACATGGTATGCTATTTATTGCACATAGACTTGTATATTTGTGTATATATGCTTAGAAAACAAGTAATGACATGATGAATGATATATTTGACATGTATCTAAGGACATGTATATTTATTATGATATTTTGATGAATATGAATTCATACGTGAATGCATGCATGTTATGATCCCTATTATGGGTTAATGATGGCTATGTGAAAGTCCGGACATATATGTATGGAAGGTCAGCTTCGGCTGGGTCTCAGGGGCCTTCGGGCAATTGTTCAGGACTAATGGTACTCGAGTGCCATTCCTTTAAACTCTTGGGATGATTGCCTTAACTGGCTAAGCCTAATGAGCCTTTGGCTCCGTAACGAGCAGGTGGAGTCACTTAGGTGGTGAAACCAGCACGGTTGGCAGTGTTTGATTCCCCCGGTGGTTGTTATTGAGCCGGACTAGCTATCTGGCAAGATATAGCACTGCTGGACATGTCAGCATTACCGCTATGTGTTAGGATAACATTGTATGCTCATTCTTGAATCATGACTTGCTATTATTGTACTCATACCTGTTTGTATTCACTAGCTATTTTAAATAGCTAATATTGTTGTTGTTTCCCTTTTTCAGACAAAGAATAGGCAGGCCTGGTGAGACGGGGACTCTTGTGATTTTGTACAGGCTTTTGTGGGAACACTGCTTGTTGGTATATTATATACAATGGTCGGTTTAGTTTAAAGTAACACCGGTTGGCATGTTTTGCTATTTTTGTGTTGTATATTTGTATATACGCCAAACGTGTGTTTTTAAACTGTAATAGTTAATAGGCGTGGGTTTGTTTATTGTTTTAAATTCCGCTGCATAGTTTTGAAATTCGGTTAAGTTAACAAACAGGTAAACATTCAATTTACAAACGGACCCATGCAGTTTGAAAACTCAAATTTTAACTGATTTTAAGGTTTCAAAGGCGGTGTTACATGACGGTTGTCATGTGTATAAGGAAAACAGTGTTTTGAAACTTAAAACCCAGTAGTACTGTGAGAAAACGTCTTTTTATGTAAATATGTGACTATCATGCTTTTGTATGAACCTGAGGGTTCAAAACTGCTTTTGTTGCTTCCGCTTGTTTGAAAGATAACTGTTTTATTTCTAATATACCTTGAAATATGGTTTTATTTATATTTTGAAAATTGGGGACGTTACAGCAGCCTCCCAAAAGGTTGTTCTCATTGAAAGACAGACCTCATCCCAAGGTTACACTGTGTCTATACCCCCCATTGAGTCAGCCTATACCGTTCACATTCTCCCAACAGAATGTGGATCCAATAAGGGATTCCTTAGTATTGAGTGCATCCCACACTCACTCCACTTATCTTGCCCCTATAATCCATTCTGTTCTTACACATGCACAGCCTGTCAATACTAGTGGTATAAACCAACCACTTGTACAAGGCTCAACAGTCTTTCCTAATGAATTTGAGCTTATACACCAAGGCTCAGATAAGGGAACACAAATCTTACCCACATTCTTTGAACCAATCTCAACCACTTCCACTTCTCAACCCTCTACCTCTACCCAAACACAAAACCTTACACTTCTCCAAACCATCCATCAAAACCTTGACAATCTTACCCAAACCTTTCAAAATTTCCAAACCCAAACTAATACTCGACTGTCTACACTTGCTCAAGACATAGAGTCCCTTAAAACCCATTCCACACCCTCCCCTGCCCCTCTCCACACTTCATCTGACCTCTCTACCATTCTAGCCAAAATAGACCATTTCTCTACCCTTCTTCCATCTCAAGCACAAACTTCCATCCTACCTCAATCCACTATCTCTTCCCTCAACCAAACCATCTCAAACCTTCTAACCCAACTTCAAACCCTACGACAAATCAACCCTAACATTTCTGTCCCTATACCTGAACAACTTCTTCCCATGCCTTCTTTCCTAAAAGGTATCCTTGATGATATTGAAGCTCTCTCTGAAAAAAGCATAATGAGCCATCTTTCTCTTTGGAAAGCTCTAAGGGATCTCAAGGATGACCTCTCCCTCCAACTCTCTAAACTTACCCCTACCCATTCCCACCCATACACCTACCCCTTCCTCAACCACTAGACCCACCCCTGCCCCTACCCCATCCCCAAAACCAACAACGGGTGACTTCCCTCTTCCTTTTGATGATGCCAAAAAGGGGGAGAAATTTTCAAGTTCAACAAGGGAGGATGATCCTGATTCAGAGGAGATAGATGTTGTCTATTCTAAAACAGCAACAAAGATCTTGCAGCAGGAAGCACCCAAAGCAACAGCTCCTCCTATACTCAAAAGAAAAGCACCTTCTGAGGGGGAGCAAAGAATTCCTAAGAGAATGAAAATAATGGAAAACGGGCCAAAGCCAAAAAGAAAGGTTGGGGTTGCTCTCTACCAATAAATGTAGAGTCTGATTCTGATGATGAGGATGATACTCCACTATCTGACATCCTCAGAAGAAGAAGACAAAGCCCCAAACAATCTGCTCCACCAGTCCAATCAACTCCATCAGTCCATAAGCCTTCAACCTCAGCTCCCAAAGATAAAGGGAAAAGAAAAATGACAAGTGAGCAAGTTGAAGAGGAAGAGCAAAGGAAAAAGGAGCTTCAGCTCAAAGAGCAAGAGGAAAGGGAAAACATCCAAATGGCTCAAGCCTTGGGTGTTCCAGTGGAGGAAATCTACCAAGCCATGGAGCTAGCATATGCACAAGAGCAAGAAAAACAACAAGTTCAAGCTACTGCTCAAACAAATTGGCAAGGGAGAAGTCTCAAGCTGAGATGCTCAAAGCAAGATCCCATGCGGATGCTATTAAAACTCTTTTCGGTCTTGATCTATCTGCTCCTTACAATCTTAGTCAGCAATGAATCCAAAGCTTCAAAGAAAGAATCAACATAATAAGAAGCAGAATAGACCCTACCCCTATTAAAAAGGCTTCTGTCCATAAGGGTGATGGTGATCCATATATAAAAGTCACAAGGCAAAATAGCTTCAACAGTTGTGAAACTATATCATATGACAGATGCCAAGTATATGGGTTCACTGAGTTAATTGAGATCCTCTACCTCCTCTACAAGTCCAAGAGCAAGCTAAAAGTCCAATTCATTCAGAAAATTCAAGCTTGGATAGCTCTTGCTGTTTCACAAAAGGCCTTCACTTATGATGATTATTATAGGCATGTACATGAAGTTGAAAATCTACAAAAGAAAGGTTCAAATCCCTTTCAACCATTTGAGCTTAGAGAGGTACTGCCCCAACATGAATTTCATTATGATTTTGAGGGTCTCAACACAACCCTGTCACTCAACATCACCTCTGAGCTCTTCAAGTTCATATCAATTCCTGTTGAGGGTATCTTCTTCTTAGATAGAAGTGGCTCTTGGAGATTCTTTAGGCAGTCTGAAATCCCCAAGGCAAGCAAGAGTTTTTTGTTTGGTGTGAGAGTAGCTACAAGAGGCAGAACCGGCAACGAACAATTTGAAGCCCTTGTACATACTCAATGTGAAAATATTGCCCAAGCAGATCCTCTTGGTAAAGTCTTTGAAGTTAAAGAAGAATAATGGTCGGATTGAAGACTTGTTGATTATTCTTGTTAATATTTGTAGTTAGTTTTACTTTCTAGTATAGCCTAGTTCAGATCAATCTATTGATCTTTTGTAATTACTTCTGTACTTTCCATTATTCTGTTATTCAAGTGATGTTTATGTAAATCAGAAAATGAAAAATATATAAAAATGGAAAAATGAAAAGATACCACAAAAAAATTGAAAAATGGTACAACAATGAAAAGATTCCACAAAAACAGAACAAAATGGAACACTAGAAAAGAAACCAAAAACAGATAGCTAGGTAGCCAAACGCACTTAAAAGTTTAAATATTTTGTATTCGAAGTCAAACTGATTCTTCAAAAAGAAAAAGGTTTTGTCATCATCAAATAGGGGGAGATTGTTGGGGAGATAATCACTTCACCCGAATAATCAACTCTGCCTATTCTAAAAAATAGAATTTGATGATAACCAAACCCTACATTCAGTATGACTTAGAAAGAATTCAAACATGTAATGTTTGGATCAGATTCTGGAAAATATGCTAAGTATGGAACCATAAGCTGACCATCAGCTGAGTATCAGCTCCTACTCAAAGTATCAGCCAAGGGATATCAGCTAAAGGAGTATCAGATGAAGAAAACAAGTAAAGAAGACCATCAGCTGATGAAAGTGAACTATCAGCTGAGTGAAGAAATTTGATCAGCTGAGTGCCAACACCATTAGCTGAGCAAGGACTTTGCTCAGCCACTCTATCAGCTGAGTGAACATTGGATAAGCTGAGGCCCAGAGCATCAGCTAAGTAATTCTTCTCTAACACAAGTCATCTTCTTACATAAACTAATGTATTTAAATGATCAGATGAGCATTCTTGATCAACTGATCATATAAATACATGAGCTTATGTCCTCCTAAGATAACTATTGATCAACTGAGCATCCATATGATCAGCTGAGCAACATGTATCAACTGAGTCCTAGCCAAAATTGATCAACTGATATATCTTGTCAACTGAGTAGTGAAATTTAAAGTTCCTAGTACTTTCTATTAGCTGAGTTGAGTAAAATGTCAAATCTTCTTTATCTTTCAGATTGTAAAAGTCATATGTAAAAGGTAGAACATGTGTTGTTCTTTTATGCCTTAGATCTTTGTTTGTAAAAGTAAAAAGCACTTTTTGGATCAAGTATGAGACAAAAATCTTTTATCTTATCCTCTGAAAAAGGAGAAAGATACCTCAAACAGACGAAGATCTTGAAGATTTGTTTCAACAACTAAGTTTGGTTGGCAATCCCATACTTGGTAAAGTCAAATCAAACAGAAGCATGACTGTTGTTTAAAGTACAAGCATGGAAAGGGAAAGAAAGTTCTACACGACAGAAGAAGTGGGTTTTAATATTTTATATTGTGAGTGGATTGCACTTTTTCAGAAAAGTACAATTACTTTTATCAAACACTTGATTAAAGTAACTTTACTTTTCACCCACTATCTTTACAATTAAAATATTATATTTCCACATACTTTTTGTCTCCTTCCTTCATACAACCGGATGCCCAAGCTTCTATAAATATACATGCATAGAGGACATGCAAAAGTCTGAAGTTTCTACACAACACAAAAGCAGTCTCATTAGTTGAGAAATATTTGTAGAGTTTAGAAATTGTGTAGAACCAAACTTGTTCATGTATTGAACACTCTTTATACAGTAGTTGTTTTAGAGTTAGCTTGTCTATGTGTTAGACAAGTTGATTGCCACCTTTTATTGTACTTAGAATTTCCGCTTAGTACATGTAATTCTTGATTCAAAATCAATAAGAATTATATAAAAGTATAATGGTGTGTCTTTAATTTTAAAAAGCTAAAGTTTGTATGCACCCCCCCCCTCTACAAACATTTGTTGTTGCGTACTTAATCTGAGACTAACAATTTATCTTTGAAGATATTGGTCAATCTCTAACTAATAATCAATATCAACTGATATACGTTCTTGTAGTCTATAGTCTAACAACAATCTCAACTTGATTGATAATCATAACCATAATTATTACGTGTCATACTTGTCTAATGGCAATCAACAAGTCCATACATACTACATAATGATTACGAGTTAAGTCGGTACTAACCTGAGTCCAAGTTGCTCGTATTAATCTTCTAACGATGCCTTTATCCGTATATTAACCTATAACAATGGCCCACGCATTAATATGTGAAAAATAGCAAAAATACTAACTAACGTCCCGAACACGTCGCGTTCCAACTATGGACGGTGTCGAGTCGCTAAACAGTTACAAACCACCATTATTTTCTACAGATTAAAACTCGACCAAATATCATCTAAATCAATCCCAAAAATCTCTTAACACTTACAAAGCTTGTTTGGGACTATTTAGGCACTTTATAATTTTAAAATCAAAATAATCCCATTAAAATAGTTTAGACACAAATACATTAGTTTTGATGTTATATTCACTTATTGACATAAAATATAGTCTATCAAAGTTATAGGAACTTAACCATATGTACAATATCTGATTTCAAGATACAATATCTGATTCAAGAACCCCAAATCAGTTTATAATTGAAACTTAACCATTTGTACACTCTCCTAACCTCTTAATGAGTCTACTAATATATATATTAAAACTCATATGAACAATCCTTTCAAGATTTGGGTTAACTACCCATTAACACTTCAAACCTTTTAAAACAATAAAAGGATTAGATAAGAATACTTACTAATTAAGAACGAGGATGATATTTGATCCTTGAAACTAATCTTGATCTCTTCTTCCCAAAATAATTATATGTTTGTGTGTTTGAGAAGAATGAAAAAGAAGAAAATAATGAAGGAAAGAATAGAAAGAAATAATGGAGTAAGAAAGAAGAAGGTTTAAGAATTAAATGGAGGTAGAAGGCACAAAAAAGGGGCGGCCGACTCTTTCATAAGTCGATTGGCTCTTTTTGAGCGGGTATCCCACTCCCCTATCCGACTTATAATTCATCCATACAATATTTATAATTCTAACGAGGATATATTCGGAATCATTATTTTAAACCATTTAATAATTAATAACTATTATTCGTTTTCATCAACTTTTTATCAACACCTCCTTTAGCAGTAACAAACAATATATTGTCCTCCTTTAAACTTGGAATTCTTATTTATTTCACAAGAGTACAACCTTACATACCAAGGGTACAACTAGGCTTATTTTTGGGATGTTACAATAAGGCCCTCTTTATGCTCTCTCTTTCTGCTCCTTCCTGTCAACGAATGAATTTACTACTTGTGTCACTGACATTCCATTAGCATGGTGGACTATAGACCGGCTTTCACATTCACTCTATAGGAACCTAGACCGGTTCTAATCAAGGGTTGGAACATGTGGTTGAGATAGTGGTTGGAACTAATCAAGGGCTATGATTGCTAGATTCAATACCGTTCTAAGAATGTTAATGAGATGACAAATGTATTGAGCTTTAAGGAAGCTGGTTATAATATTTGATTCATGCGAATTGGAAGTGTATTTGTCTTAGTGGATGAATTGAATTCTTGTTGATTGGAAGCTTTGAAGGATGAAATTTGAAGTCATAAAGAATGAGAAAGAGAAAAGAGAAATTAATTATTGCCAGTGCATCCTGGAAGTACTATATTGTATAATGATATTGAAGTATTGTATTGGTGGCCTACAATGAGAGTAGATATAACACAATTCGTGGAATTATGTCATGTTGTGCACCAGTCAAAGCAGAGTACTAGAAACTTATGAATCTTTGAGACAATTAGAAAATACCAAAGTGGAAGTGAAAGCATGTCACAATGGAATTTGTAACCAAAATTTCAAGTACACAGAGGAATCCTGATGTGTTATGAGTGATTAATGATTGCTTAAGAAAAAACACCCGTTTTCTTGCCATGAGTGAGACAACATCTTTTGACAGATTAGCTTAACTGTATGTTGATGAGATTATTCAAGACATGATGTTCCATATTCATTGGTTTCTAATAAAAATCCAGATTCGTTTTAACTTCTAAAAGAATTTACAACAAGAGTTAGAAACACGAGTTGAATTGAGTACAACTATAATTCCCTGATTAGATGGTCAGACTAAACGAACTATACAGACATTTAAGAATGTATTACGTCCATGTTCATTAGAGTATGATGTTCATGGGATTCATACCTATCCTTGATTGAGTTTTTGTATAGTAACTCTTATCATTTGAATATCAGTATACCATTTTATGAGATGTTATGTGATTGTCGCTATCGTACTCCACTATGTTGGTTAGAAGCAGAGGAGAAACAATATATGAGTACTTTTGTATGGCAGATTCTGAATGAGAAAAAAGTTACTCTGTATCTTCTATCTGAGTTAAGTAGGTATTTATGACACGTTCAATGTTTATTATATGCGTAAGTGAAAAGGGAAAGATTGAAAGTCAGAATTCTCCCAATTCGTGAGCTAAATGTTGATTTGAATAAGAGACTAGCAAAAAAAGCTATTGAACTCTTATCATCGCAAGATGACAAAGCTTTTTAAGAAACAGATTCTTATGGTATTAGTTAATTGAAAGCATAGTTTAGATTTTGTTCTTAACTTAGCAAACAGGAGTGGATATGAAGAGTTGATACCTTCCTCTATAAGAATGCTAGGAGATTCCGAGGACGGAATCAACTAAAGGAGGGGAGATTTGTAACATCCGAAAGACCGGCCTAGTCGTAAACGGGCCGATGGTGAGATTTATTGTGGTTATTTAAATGTTTATATGATTATATGTGATTAAAATAAATATTTATGTCTTATGTGTTTATGTTAATAAACGAATTCGTTTTTGAACGAGGGTTTTAGAAAATACCTCGTAACATGATAAGTGATTATGGATGATTGTGTAATTGGATTACTGTATGCTAGAAAGCAGTTTAGCACACTACGTTTGCAATTATTTAGAAAATATGGAGTGCCACCTCATGCTAGTGTGACTAGGTGAATGCGTGTATGTATGAATGGATTTACATGGGTTATAATCCATCTCATGCTTAGTTGTTTAAAGTGATAATGATGAATGTGTACATGTACAGTGAGAATTATATGGATATACTTGAAGTTTGTCACCTCCTCATTTTTAAATATTATAAGTGTGTGTGTGTGTGTGTACGTGAGTGTTGAAGAACAAGAAAGTAACTTGAAACTTGAATTTGAAGATTAGTGATTGTTATTTCAAGACCAAGATGGGTACATGTTTATGTTATGAATTATGTTAATATTTGTTATTTGTTATTGAGTTTTATTGTTAAAAAGCTCAAGAACACCATGAAAGAAGTTATAAAGGTTGATGAAGAAACTTGACATATGGGTTTTGTTGGTTTTGAGATTTCTAATTGGTTTTGGTAGGTTATGGTGATTGTATGTGTTGTAAGAGTTTGTTTGTAAATTGGAAGTGTTTATTAATGATTTGAAGATTTCCAGATTGTATGTATGTATGTGTGTTTAATGTTGTAAGAAGAACAGGGAAGAAGATGAAGTTGAGATGCTAAAAGGGTCCGACCCTTGCCCCGGGCTTGCTAAATGTCGTCCAACTTTGGCCTCGGGCTTGCCGAAAGTCGTCCGACTTTGGCCCCGAGCAAGCTAAAGATCGTCCAACTTTAGGCCCCGGGTCATCCGACTTTAAGCCCCGGGTCATCCGACTTACTGAATAGGGTCTAACTTTAGGCCCCGAGTCGTTTGACTTAGACCTCAGGCGAGCAAAAAAGAGGGTCCGACTTAGGCACCGGGCAAGCTGAAAAGGGTCCGAATTAGGCCCCATGCGACCTAAATGGGCCCGACTTGTTTATGTTTGTTTCATATGTGAAATTTAACATGTTGGTTATGGTTTTGTTTGATATAAATATATGTGAATATATATTTATGAATCAAAGACAGATTTCAGTATTGTTGTGTTCTTAGGAACTGCAAAGACCCAGTAAGATTAGACAACTGAGTACAGAGATTGAAAACACAGGTGAGTGGAGATTTACTCACGAGTGGTATTGGTGGTAAATGCTATGGTTACTTGATATTGAGACAATTGATGCTATGATATAGTGTTTAGTATGATAAATTGTTGATCAAGAATTGAATAACTGCTTGTGTATTATCTGATCGAGTTATGATATGTGTTCATGATATAATGCGTACTTGGTATTTGTTTGAGCACAGCCGCTGTGAAAGGGCTAGTAGTGACAAGTTGCTGTGAAAGGGCTGGTAGAGGTCAGCTGCTATGAAAGGGTTGGGCCTGTTTGCTATTGGTAGAGCGGTTGTAGTTCTTCTGATGCATGCGTTGTATCGGAAGGGATCTAATTGTTCCAATTGGTGGAAGGCTATCGGTGAACCCTTGCTTTGGCCCGCATTGGTTGCAGGTTCGGCAGAACCGCCGGTCCTCTGGATTTGAGAGATTGATGGTTTGACTGATTGTTGGTTGATTGTTTTTTGAGTTGATTGTTGCTAATAGTTGTTTGTTTGTAGCTTCCATTCACTTAGCTTTGTGCTAATTCCTCACTATTGAACCCTTTTTGCAGGTTCGGGGTGAGTTCAGCTTTTTAGCTGGGGTTTGTGTGCTAAGGGGAATTTGACTAACGCTCTGATATTGTGTTTTGTAAAATGGAGAGCCATATTTCGAATTTTTTGTAACACAACAGATACTGTGGTTTGTAAAAGGTGTAAATATTTGTGAATGATTATGTTTACCTTTATTAGTTATGCTTCCACGGCAATTAAAAAAAATAGCTTAAGATTTTCGGTGTTACAACGATCACCCCTGGAACTTCAAGTCGGCGATTTTGTTCTTCTAATGGTATCCCCGTGGAAAGGTACTATTCGCTTTCGAAAGAGAGGTAAGCTGGGTCCTACATATTTGATCGTTCAGAATCTCAGATCGAGTTGGAAAGGTAGCCTATCGATTAGAACTACCTGAAGAACTTTCAAAGATACATAATACTTTTCATGTGTCATAGTTACGTAAATGTTTAACCGACTAATCATCCTTTGTACGACTGGAAGATGTAAGTGTTGATGGTAAATTGAATTAGGTGGAGCATCCTGTGGCTATACTAGAAAGAAAAGTCAAGGCGCTACGCAACAAAAAAATTGGACTGGTTAAAGTCCAGTGGAAACATCGTAAGGGGTCAGATTATACTTGGGAGCCAGAGGATGAAATGGAACGTAATTATCCGAAAATCTTCAGCAGTTGATTTCGAGGACCAAATCCTTTTCAAATAGGGAAGAGTTGTAACACCCAAGGTTTGAAAAAATTTCCAAAATTTGTGACTTTAACAATGATGTTATAGTGGATTACCTAATTAAGATTAGAAGGTGTTTAGAAACTTGAGGGGTTAAAGTTGTTAAAATGAAAGATTTTAAGTTAAGGGACCAGTTTTGTCATTTAACCAAAGATGTGTACATATATGTCTAGCTTTGACCTTGTGAGAGTCAAACTACACAAAACACACTTGCAATTCACGTAGCTTATGAACAACCCAATTTCCTCTCAAGATTTTGATCAAGTACTAAAGATTTGAGTATAGCAAACTAATCCTAACACTCCTTGATAGCTAAGGTATGATTGTTGATTTTGGTTTTCAAGTTTTAGTGGGTTTTGAGTTGATTTAATGATGAATCAAGGATTAAGCATGTTTTTTTGTTACCTAGTGTTTAGAGGTTGTTTGGGGTTTAGGAAAACACCCCAGTAGCGTTTTTATAAATTAAATCTAACTGTTTTATGGTTTTGGTCAGAGTTTTTAGCGGATAGTCGGCGAACTGTTGTTGAACCAGAAAGGCACAGGCGTGCCTTTAGGGCTACGGTCGTGCCTAGTGACCGCTACCACCTCTTGTAACATCCAAAAAAATAAATGTGTATTATATGAAGTGTTATATGTGTTATAAGTGATTGTAAGAATTAAAGTGTGAATCTTAACTAGAAGGGCCAAAGTTGTCAAAATAAAAATAGAATAGTCAAGGCACTATTTATGTTTATATGGGAAACTTGTATATATATAAACACATATTTGACTTTCAAGTCAAATATTATCCATTTCTATACTTCTCAGCAAACGTTCCTCTCAACTTCAAGATTGATTCTTAACTTTCTGAAGTTTTTGACAAGAGAAAGCAGAGTTTAAGTTATCTTCATCAGCATCTTCATCTTTGTTATACTTAAGGTATGTTTGGTTAGATAGTTTTCAGATTTTAAATGGGTTTATATGATTCAAAAGGTTGAATCATGAATCAAAGTATGTTATTTTTGAGTTTTAAGTGTTATATATTGTTGGGGATGTTAAGAAACACTCCCATGATGTTTAAAACTGATTTGAATGTGTTTTGGGGGCATTTTGGCCAGAAAACAACGACTATACAGCGGCTGAACTGTATGTCGGATGGGACAAGCACGGACCGTGTATGAAAGTCCGTGTAGGAGTACACGGCTCGTGTAGGAGTACACGTCTAGTGTAGAGTTAATGGCAGTCATTAGGCCATGTTTATACACATGGTCGTGTAGAATATGGGGTACACGGCCCGTGTAGGGTTGTTTGATCCGAACTTTGTGTTGTTCCAATGTCGGATCGTGTAGAGCACAGGGTACACGGCCCGTGTAGCTTTCAGTTTAGATCAAAAATGTGTTCTTGATACTATGTTGTTATATTATGTGTGTAGGATCATATTCAAATACCTAAAGCTTTAACTTACATTAAATTACGTTTTAAACAATTACAAGGTGAGTCTTCTAGATTATCTTTCATATGTGCATCATGTGTGTCATTACAATGAATACTTGCATGTATTCATCATGTGTTGTTTAGCATGCTGCTTTGTGCAGTAGTGGGCTCAGAAAATAGCGTAGTATTGTGGCTCAGTTTTCTGCCCTAGGTGTAGAACCAGTGGTTGGCAGCTTTCATTATGTGATTATATACATGTGTTTATATGAATTATAGTCCAGTTTACTCACTAAGCTCTCGTAGCTTATCAAATATTATTTTATGTATTTTGCAAAACACAGTAAAGGCGAGGGCAAAGCTCCGGTTTGACTGCATTTGTTAAAATTTTAAAAGAAACCGAACGCCTGGTTGTATGGAACAAGTTTTTGATGTTAAACTTGTAGTACTTTCATATGTGTGTAGTTTTTGATAAATAGTTTTGAAACAAGTACGCTTCCGCCTTATGTAAAAATTTCAGAATGTAAATTACTATGTGAGCTTTTATCAAAATGATCAGTTTTTAAATTGGGGCGTTACACCTCTGTTCATGAGGTCGGGGCACGGGACTACCTATGTAAGGTACGGGCGTGTTCGGCCCTGGACGCCCATGTTTGGATGGGCCATGTTTCTGGGTCTGGACCGTGAGGCACAGGTGTGCCTCTAGGAAGCACAGACATGCTTTGCCTTTGTGCAATTTGTTAAGTGATAGAAATTTACTATCTGATTAATACCATAATTGTAAATATCTGTAGGATTTACTATTTGACGTGTTCTGGATATTTGTGATATGTGTGATGCATTGCAATGTGTATTATCGATCTGCGGATCATTGTGAGCGTAGCATGCTGCTTCGTGCAGTAGGAGCTACAAGCAGCATTTAGCCTTCCTGGTGGATGCTAAGATAATGTAGTATTGTATCCATAAGAACTGTTGTGGTATTCGTATATGTTTATACGTATGCTTATATGATTTACAGTTTAGCTTTCTCACTAAGCTCTCATAGCTTATCAGATACTGCTTACTGTTGTTTTGCAGGGCGTAATGACTCCAAAGGCAAGGCCCCAGTTTCACAGTTGTTCGTTGACTGTTGGAACAATATTTTGTAACTCTAACGCCTATTTATGTTTTGAGAAACTGTTTTCTGATGTAAATATGTTAAAACTACTTTTTGTATGAACCTAATAGTTCAAACAGATTTTACTGCTTCTGCTAGCTTGTTTAACAACTATTTTTGGATTGAAAAGTCTTCAACCCACGACTATCTTCACTTAGCTGTGTAACGTCCCAATTTTTTTTTTTTTGCATGACACATAGAAATGTAACGTCATTTCATATCAGAGTAAGTGCGGAAGTATCAAAGACATTACGAGTTAAATTACAATATCCCAAATTTAAATTCGACATTAGTTCAACTCGTATAAGTTTTACAAACAAGTTGGAATTCTTTTGACTGCGAACTGTCGTCACTGTCCTGGAGCTCTACCATGGTCCTGACCTGAAAGATAGAAAATTAACAACGGTAAGTGCGAAGCTTAGTGAGTAAGTTACTGCAACCTAAGACAATTCACAATAATCATAACCATGCACTTTCTACCCGCCACCAATGTGGTCGGTCATATCTACCCGATGCTAAAGCATACGGTCATGCTACCCGCCGCTGCAGCGGTCGGTCATAACTACCTGCTGCCGAAGCAGACGGTCATGCTACCCGCTGCCGAAGCAGACGGTCATAACTACGAGCTGCCGAAGCAGACGGTCATCAAATATTCACACTCTCGACTGGTCTGGTGTACAAGTAAGAATACTCACCTGGCAGCTGTCCTTGTTACTTGGTTCTTACTGAACTTTACTTGGTTACTCTAAACGGTAACTGTCACCTGATCCAAGTCTGACAAATCAGTACCGGGCATTAACCTGGCTAACTAACGCAACTTCTACAAGTCGGATATGCATAAATATAAGTTCACATTAGGTAACAGTGAGGGATGCAAATAACATCGAACTCCAAAAAACTGGGAACGTATCGCGTCCCCCATGCCGACACATCGCGTCAAGTGTAAGTGTCGGATTTCATGATTTCGGGCCTCAAACTATCGGATTTCAAGAATCCAGGCCCCACTATCGGATTTCAAGAATCCTGGCCCCTGTCAAATTTCAAGAATCCGAGCCCAACTGTCGGATTAGGTTCTAAGGTCGCATGAAAAGCTATAGGTCGCATGGCCTTTTATACGAAAGTTGCATGAACAAGGCATAAGTCGCATGGCACTAGTCTAAGAGTCGCATGGCATTCTATCCGAAGGTCGCATGAGCAATTACCAAAGTCGCATGAACACACTATAAGTCGCATGACAATTACAAAAGTCGCATGAAATATCATAAGTCGCATGGAATGTCATACAAAGGTCGCATGAGGTATGCAAGTACCAAAAGTCGCATGAACCTTATAAAAGTCGCATGGAATGTCGCAAGAGCATTATGAAAGTCGCATGAGCATAAAGAAAGTCGCATGAACGGATTGTAAGTCGCATGGCATAAAGTATAAAGTCGCATGAAACTAACACATAGGTCGCACGGAGCATTCAAAAGTCGCATGGACATTATCTTCTTCATCAGTTCATAATATTCTAAAACCCAGACTCTATAGCCAAAATCCAACTCTTTCAAAACTTAACCAAATCACTTTATTTTTGTTTCAAAACATTTCTCCATTCATCTAAACACTTCTTTCAAGATTTAACTACATTTCATCAAGTAACAAAGATCATATCTTAAATTTTCTCTCACTAGTTCTTCATAAACCCACAACTTCAAAACCCAGATCAAAGCCCAAGCTAGCATCATTCAAACAAGATAAAATGATAGCTACACTACCACAATAATATAGGAATCATTACCTGATGATTTCCTTGCAAATTCCTTAAGTTTCCAACAATTCTTGATGGCTCCTTCTTCTTCTTGCTCGTGGGTTTAAGCACACACACACCAACACACAGAAATTCTCCCGGTTTGAATGAATGGAATAGTAGAAATGTTGGGGGATGTGCCCTAATGGCTTTATATACCATCTTTCTAAGGCCTAAGCCCAAAATTCCTCACCTAAGCCCATTATCCCATAATCCAATAACATACATATATAACTAGTCCACAAGCCACTTGCTTCATCCAAGCCCATAAATATTTATTATGATTCACAACTAAATGCACAAAATTCAACACAACTTATATTTTCTCATTAAAATATTCTTTTTATTTATTTATAGAATTCGGGTGTTACAAGTTGGTCTTTCAACTTCTTCATTGTTTCAGTTTTTAAATTGTCTTCTTGTAATGCTATCTGTTGGGCGTCCTTCAACCTTGCAATTAAATTTGGCACCACCGTAATCTTCGTAAATCTGGCACCACATCTTCTTTATACCCACATTCCGTACTGGCATGCCCTTTCTGCCCATATCTCCAACATCTCTGGGTCGCTTTAGAACACTCACCAGAATTGTATGTACGACACTAAGAACACCAAGGAGTGTCAGGTATCGGTTTTTTGGAAGTATCAGTTCTTCCACCTCCATAGGATTGTCCTATTGAAGGACCCGATTTATAAGATGGCTGAAACTTCTTTTTATAACCCCCACTGGCAGATTCACCCTTGAACTGGAGACGATCTCCCTCTATTTGTTGAGCTACCTCAAAAGCCCAATCCAGAGTAATAGCCGCTCGTACATTGGCGCGAAACTCTAATGGCAAGGTTCCCACAAACCTTCTTATCTTGGCATTCTCATCTGGTATCAGATGTGGAACGAACCTTATCTTATCAGTAAAAGCAGTGATGAGATCCTCCATCGATTTATCTTCTTTCTGGAGATTATTAAATTCTTGCTCCATTCTCTTCCTATCTTGGCACTCATCACTTCTTTGCTCACAAAGGCTTTCACAGTATCCCACTAGAAAATGGCACGCCTCTTCAACATACGTACTGTGTATTTCACGCAATACTCTAGCTCACACTCACATGATTCAAACGTCTGCTCCATTTCATGGAGCCACTATATGGTAACTGTGGGGTTATCACTCCCCTCGAACGTTGGTGGTTTACAGGACAAAAACTTCTTGAACGAACACGTCTTACGTGTTTTACCCAACGTGGTTTGTAACAAGAGCTCCTTTGCTATACGAAGCTCTTCTTCTAGGCGCTTTATGTACGCCTCATGTTCTTGTACAGGTCTACCACCTTCAGAATGGTGCTAAGAATGTTCATCCCCAGCTTGATGAGGTATATGAGAAGCCTCATCCTCCATCTCCTTAAGAGCATGTTCAGTATCACCATGCTGTGCTGACATCTTTTCTCAACTCTCTATACATTAGGAAGAGAGTTTAACACACTAATACACTTACTTATCAACTTGACAACTTAGCTTACAATAATTAACAATCATGCAACACTCATACTCAACTCCCATAAGGAACACTTGATTATGGTCGGGCCCGAGTTTGAGATTGAATACTCTTTCAAGTATCCAATTCCCTTAAACTTAGGTTCTGATACCTAATTGTAACACCGCCTTCTTAAAACAGCGAATTTAGTAAAAAATTTCGTCTTTAATATGTGTGGGTCCTTTTCTAAAATTATAAAGAAACATTTTATGCAGCGGAAACTTGATTCAAAGTTAACATCAGATATTTACCATTCCTAATTATGAAACTACTTGTTTGGTGTACCTAGACAACAACCGAGCATAAACAACATATTATATCATACAAAAAGTGTTCCTTCCCAAAAGTACGTACACCCAGTAGCAGGCAACCCATTTCACTAGGCCGCCTAATCTTTACCTGTAAAAAGGGTCAACGAAGCAACATTAACTATATAAAATAGCTAGTGAGTACTAACTTATCACAAGCATCAATAAAATGAGTCACACAACACATGAATAAGCATTCAACGCTATCCTATCATATTGCGGTGTGCTGATAAGATCAGTAAGAGTCATATCTTGCATGATAGCTAGTCCCACTCAACGACCCAAACCAGGGGATCAGACACAACCAACCGTGTTGGTGGGGGAGCGTATAGCAGTCCACCAAACATCGTTTCAAAGTTACAAGCAACATTGGGCCCGAAAGCCCTATCTTTGTCAAGGAACGGTGGTCCTGCAGAACCTAGACTTGGTATGGGCCCCCGAGTCCCTGTTGATCCCAATTTCAACCCAAAGGTCTCATGGAATCCAGCTACAACCGGCTGACCTCAACCAACTAGTGAGATACAGTTACAACCGGCTGATCTTAATACACTAGAAGTACTCTGCGGACAATTCACACACATACATATGATCCAATCAAGATCAATCAATCTTGCATGCAATTTCATAAATTCAACGAGGCAGATCCAATCTAGATCCAATAGCATACATATCATCAATTTTAACTAGGCGGCTCCAATTTGGATCCGCTGGCATGCATACATCATATGATCAACAAATATTAAGCATGGCATATTACATTAAAACAACATAGTAAGGCTTACACCTTCACTCTTAAACATTTCTGAATCAGAAACTACAACATGTATTAGACTACAACATTTAATCCATCTGGTTAATCAAATAGCAAGCAAGTTTCCCTCAATTGAGACTTATGAAAGTCGGTACTTACCTGAGGAGCATATAATATATAGATACTTTGCTCTGGTTTAACTAATGCGGCAGGTTCAACTAAAACATCATTACTTACGTTAAACGCTTGCACACACAAGGTACTATTATTAGAACAAGAGTAGAAACTCCTAAAGATACTTTAGATCAACTTACAAGGACGCATCAACCTTTTAAACGTAACAACACAGAAGTTAAACAATCTGTGAACTGTTACTATAAAATACCTCCTTGCGGCTGCAAGCATGGATGCTTGCGCCCGTAAGCGCCATTCGAAGTCATTTTGAACCATCAATTTGAAGCCGTACCTACGGCCGCAAAGATTGGTCTTTGCACCTGCAAACTTGATTCGAAGCCAATTTGAAGTCACCCTTCGAATCATCAATGCGAAGCAATGCTTACGTCCGCAAGGGCACTTCTTTGTGCCTGCAAGCAGACCTATTTCAGACAAGTCAGCTACAGCCCCTGTTTCGACTGTTTTCTTTCTAAGCTTCACTAAACGAGTTTTTAATCAATTTTCAGTGTTTATACTTGATAGGAAACATCCAAATGAGTCTAAAAACATTCATTTCATTATTTTTAACAACTCACATGTAACACCGGAAAACTCAAGCCATTTTTTTTAAATACGCTGCGGAACCAATAATTACAAAATGTACAAACATCGTTCACAAATGTAAGTATCATTGTTGTGGTACAAAAGCTACTGGCTCGTTTTATTTCAAAAACTATATCAGAGTCGGGTCAACTTCTCCTTCAGCCCACCTCACAAACACGAACCTGCAAAAGCAACAACTGAGGGAATTAGCACAAAGCTAAGTAAGTAGAGGGTAAACACCAAAAGCAAACATCCACAGTCAATTTCAAAGCATGTAATCACGTATCCCGAGAAGACCGGTGGTTTGGCGCACAACCTACAACCAATGTCGGCCAAAGCAAAGGTTTACCGATAGCCCTCCACTGAATTGGCACAATGCACTCCCCCTCTTATGCAACATATGCACCAGTAAAGCTAACACTGTTCAACCAATCAGTGAACGAGCCCAGCCCAGTCCTACGTATAGCTGACTTCCCAACGCAACTCAAATTCATACTAAGAGTGCGTATCGACTAAATAGTCATGCAGTAGATATCAATCGACAATAATCACAATCAACGGTTCAATAAATCCAATCCAATCTCAATCACAGTCATGCATCACATCAATAACATTAACCGTAATCTTTACCATCCGCGATTAACGTCCACTCACCTCAAAACCAACACGGCTCATAAATCTAATTTTACTGAGTCTTTTGATTGCCTGAAAACACACCAACAATCAAATCAGTCTCGAAATATACAAATATATTTCCCACATATTTTATACTTCAATTCATATAACAAGTCCATAAAACATATACACATAAAACACAATCAAAATATATAGCAAACAAGGTCCATAATTTTAAAATTGGCCGGACGCGTCGCGTCCAAGGATCCGACGCATCGCGTCGCTACAAAGTGCCGGATTCTCAATCGGATTTTGGGTATCAGAATTAAATATCGGATTTGGACTTCGGATTTCAAAGAATCCGATAATAATGAAGAACGTGTCGCGTCCAAGCAAGGAACGCGTCGCGTCGCGACGAACTCTACATCATCTTTTTCATTTTTCTAGCCGACTCAAACTTTCAAACTCCACTTTAACCTCTGATTTTCGATTCAAAACACTTCCAAACATGTATAAACATAGTATACATGTATACAACTATCATAAACATCCTAGAACTCATGAAATCATCATTTTATGCAAAACCCATTTACTAGTTTGAGCTTGAAGCTTCAACAATGGTGTAACATCACATATTCATGCTTTCCAACAGATTCAAGCATCAAAACGACTTCTAACATGTTACAAACTTATGCTTACCTTCTTTTTGAATTAAAGATCACAAGATCTTGACTTTAGGATTTCAAGTTTATGACTTTGCTTCACCTTTGGTTTTGCTTTTCAAACACACACACAAACACCTTGCACACTTTTGAAGAAATTAACAGATGTTCCACCACGTACACATACCCAATTATTTTAGTCTAAGCAGGAGGTGGCATGTTTTAAAATCCTATTCATTTTAATTTAACTCATGTATACATACATACATACCAACATACATGCATACACACTTTGTGACTTTCTTTTCTTTTAATTCACCAGTAACATATATATATATAAATTCATATTAATCAATTTCATTTAATACTTAATAAACACATAATCAAATAAGGCAAACCAATCACGTACCGCCAACCCGCTAATCTCCTAGCCCAGGGTTGTGGGTGTTACAAATCTCACCTCCTTAAGAGGATTACGTCCTCGGAATCCTTTCTTGCTCAAACAAATGAGGGTATCTATCCTTTGTTTCCGCCTCAGTCTCCTACGTCAAATCAGAACCTAAACTGTTTTTCCACTTGACCAACACCATCGGTATCTGCTCTTTTTTTTCGGAGCTTGGTCACTTTGCGATCTAACAGTTCAACGGGTTCCTCAATCAATCTAATCTTTGAATCCACTTTCAGTTCGTGTACTGGGAGAATCTGACTCTCGTCTTCAACCTTGCATTTTCTCAAATAACAGACATTGAATGTATCGTGAACATCTGCAAGCTCTGCTGGGAGATCCAATGTAATTGTCTGGTCATTTACAATCTGACGAATTCTGAAAGGACCAATGTAACGGGGAGCTATCTTCCCGCGTTTGCCAAATCGAATCACGCCCTTCCACGGAGAGACCTTCAAATACACTAACTCCCCCACATCAAATGATATTGGATGACGCCGCGGATCCGCATACATTTTCTGTCTATCTCTGGTCGCTTTCAACTTTTCTCTAGTTATAGCAACCTTGTCAGCAGTAAACTGAACAATCTCAGACTCTGCAAACTGTTCCTTACCAATCTCTAACCAACACATTGAAGTACGGTAACGATGGTCGTATCACATCTCATACAGAGGCATTCCAATACGGGAGTGGTAAAAGTTATTTTACGCAACTCTATCAACAGCAGGTGCGAATCCCAAGATCCACTATACTCAATTACACAAGCACGCAACATATCCTCGAGTGTCTATATGGTTCGTTCAGTCTGACCGTCAGTCTGGGGATGATCAGCAGTACTCAGACTAATTCTCATTCTCAACTCTCTCTGTAAACTCTTCCAAAAGTTCAAAACAAACCTGGAGTTTCTGTCAGAAACTATCGATAACGGTCTACCATACCTTTTAACAATCTCATTAGCATTTAGTTGAGTTAACTTACTCAAGAAAATCGTCTCGTACGTAGCTAGAAAATGAGAACTCTTCATATTGATTTCTATTTGTTGAGTCTTTTCTGACTCATACATCAACCTACCACTGATATTTTAACATTTATCCAATATAATTCACACCACGTTTGTCTACTCAGCTTAATCAGGAATTCCTTGAATCATCAAAATTCAACTCAAACACAAGTTCATTCCCATATATCCACACAACTTTTACTACTTCATTATCCAATAAGGATTCAGTCGCACTCTTCACTTCACATCTCTATGGTAGTTATAAATCGTTTCATAGTTTAATTAAATCCTTCAATTACACATTCGATTTATTCCATCAAGATACAATTTCACTAACCATTTTCTCTCATAGTGGTAGAATACCCAGACTTCATTGTATATCATACCTCCCATACATATTCCATCATAATTTGTCTTCATTACTATCCTGATATTTCTGTTCACCACAACCGTTCATAATTCTCTAATACTCTGTCTTGACTCAAACCTGATCACGTCATGTTTCCACGAATTATTTCATGTTCACTTCTTTTAGTAGAATATTCGTTAAATACTCTATATGGCATTATACTATTTAGCCCTTCCGAGTGTACTGGTAATTTAGTTTCGTAAGTTTTGTCAAATTAAATTCCCAATTCCAAGCAAGGGCACTTCCTAGCAAAAGCAAGTTCATGCACAAATTCCATAAATCTTCATTCCCTATGTTCAGGCCATTACATTCTTCTTTTCTTTTTCTTATTATCTCATGAATTCAATCTGTCATTCTTTGCATTACATATATCTTCAGTTCATAAGTATCAATCCTCATTATAACTAGCTCTTTCTCATCTAGAACTCCTTGTAATTAGGCACCCATAACATCTTTTATTCGAATTATATACATTTCTGGCTTGTTCCATCTGTAGCAATCCACCTCTTTCTTTTATTTGATAATCTCAATCATCTCCATTATCAATTTCTAATAAGAATAACTTCAATTTCCTCCATCAAATCAAGTACGCTTCAACTCACATAGTTCTCAAAGTTATCATCATAAATCCCTTCTTGTTCTCATATATTTATCAACAATCTGTCTTTCTAATGTAATATCAGATCTTTCCACTATAATCTTTGATTCATTCTAACTATCACATCTGACATGTATCAAGTTCGTATGTAAACATCCGCTACTACTTTTAATAATCAAATATCTTCACTTATCTTTCTTTATAATCAATATCTCTATATCATTAACACAACGCATCTACTGCAACTTCAAATATATGTATTAGATCATTCCTCTAAAAATCTTCAATTGTCACACGATGTGAACCATTCTTCCAATTTTATAGCATAACATCCTTTATATCAATCCAACTAATGCAATGTCTCAGCAAATCATCAATCTTCTCAAGTTCAATAATTGATATCACAGATTATCTTCAATTGTTAACTTTATCAATAACTCGTAATCTCCGTTATCCATTTATCAACAACATCTTTCAATTGTCACAAAGCATTCCAAACTTCATTAACTCATTTGCTTACCTTCTTCTTTATACGAACACAAATATACATACACACTGTAACACCGGTCTTGCAATTACCAGATTTTAGCAAAAATTTGCGTTTTTAAACAATCATTAACTTAATCACGATAAATAAATTACCATCCGCGATTAACGTCCACTCACCTCAAAACCAGCACGGCTCATAAATCTAATTTTACCGAGTCTTTTGATTACCTGAAAACACAGCAACAATCAAATCAGTCTCGAAATATACAAATATATTTCC
This sequence comes from Dittrichia graveolens, assembly GCA_038502395.1. NCBI lineage: Eukaryota > Viridiplantae > Streptophyta > Magnoliopsida > Asterales > Asteraceae > Dittrichia > Dittrichia graveolens. The sequence goes on from JARJIL010000009.1 coordinate 33,417,376, forward strand.
CACATATTTTATACTTCAATTCATATAACAAGTCCATAAAACATATACACATAAAACACAATCAAAATATATAGCAAACAAGGTCCATAATTCTGAAATTGGCCAGACGCGTCGCGTCCAAGGATCCGACGCATCGCGTCGCTACAAAGTGTCGGATTCTCAATCGGATTTCACAAACCATCGGATTTCCGGGTCGGATTTCAACTCTCGGATGTCAGTTAGTCGGATTCTCAAGAATCGGATTTTGGGTATCAGAATTAACTATCGGATTTAGATTTCGGATTTCAAAGAATCCGATAATAATGAAGAACGCGTCACGTCCAAGCAAGGAACGCGTCGCATCGCGACGAACTCTGCATCATCTTCTTCATTTTTCCAGCCGACTCAAACTTTCAAACTCCACTTTAACCTCTGATTTTCGATCCAAAACACTTCCAAACATGTATAAACATAGTATAACATGTATACAGCTATCATAAACATCCTAGAATTCATGAAATAATCATTTTATGCAAAACCCATTTACTAGTTTGAGCTTGAAGCTCCAACAATGGTGTAACATCACATATTCATGCTTTCCAACAGATTCAAGCATCAAAACGACTTCTAACATGTTACAAACATATGCTTACCTTCTTTTTGAATTAAAGATCACAAGATCTTGACTTTAGGATTTCAAGTTTATGACTTTGCTTCACCTTTGGTTTTGCTTTTCAAACACACACACAAACACTTTGCACACTTTTGAAGAAATGAACAGATGTTCCACCACTTACACATACCCAATTGTTTTAGTCTAAGCAGGAGGTGGCAAGTTTTAAAATCCTATTCATTTTAATTTAACTCATGCTTACATACATACATACATACCAACATACATGCATACACACTTTGTGACTTTCTTTTCTTTTAATTCACCAGTAACACACACACATATATATATATAAATTCATATTAATCAATTTCATTTAATACTTAATAAACACATAATCAAATAAGGCAAACCAATAATGTACCGCTAATCTCCTAGCCTAGGGTTGCGGTGTTACATCGCACAAGATTTGGGATCAAATTTAGTCATTTGACCCATTTGAATCATTTCCTATGAACTTCACCAAAATCATCATTTTAATTCACCACTTGAGTTTTATGCAACTTGTAATTGATATAGGAATCAATTAAAGTCCGTTCTTGAACTCGATTTGAGGTTAACTTACTTGAATCAAAAACCCACTTGAACAAGAAGTGAGCACTTACAAAGAAAGGGAAGACGATGAAGATGAAGATGATGATGATGATGACGATGATGATGATGATGATGATGATGATGATGATGATGATAGAAATTGTTACAAGTTCTTGAATCCAACACTTGATGATTCTTCTTGATCTCTCTCTTCTTCAAGCAAAAAACAGTAGAGAGAGTTTGAGCCTTCATCTATGTTTGTGTTTGAAGAAGAGAAACGTGGTATACAAAGTCTTAAACCGACTTTGTTTTCAATTTTATCTACAAGGGGTATCTTGTTCCCCTTTTCAACTTACAAATTGACCCTCGCTTACCCGTTTCAACTAACGGGGATATTTTCGTAATCCTTACTTTAAATAGTTTACTAATTCATTTATTTTACTCACATACTATTAACTTAATATTTTCACATAACTAAATATACATAATTTATTATTAATTTACTTAATTTACATACACGTATCAATCATATACAACTAGGCCCAATTCGAGGATGTTATAGGTATTTTGAGAAAATCAAGCCTCGTAAATTAATGACGGTTCACCCAGATGCAATTCATGGTTGGGTAACTATATAAACGGCCAAAATACCCCTATTAATGAGTCATTAATGATGTTACAAATAGTTTTCGTAGTTGTCATACGAAAAATCATTCTCGTTTGAACCTTTCCCTGTATATGTATGTATATATATATATACAGGGAGTGGTTTAAACGATAACTGTTTTTCATATGAGAACCGCGAGAACCATTTCTGACCTATCATTTAATTTTTTGTCTTTTTTATTTATTTTAAAGAGGAAGGGTATATATTTGCATATGTGCGTATCTACATTTGTACTGAACAAATCTGTGCGTATGCACACATGCATATATTTGCACATGTGCATATATGCACATGTGTACATGTTGACCTGTACTGAAAATAAAACCCCAGCAAATACAAAAAAAAAACAATTTCGAAAATGCTCAAATTAAATAGCATAATTTTCTTGTTAATTTGATATAAATTTCGTAATTTAACATCCTTCTATTTGATGGATATATTAATTAAAAAAAGTGAGAGTAATGTGAAAATGTCCAAATTACCCTTAATTAATTAAGGATATGTTTGATTAGTTTAAGGTTATCAATTAACAAATCTTTAATCTGGACCCCCATTCTTTTTGATCAGTGGCTATAATTGGTTCTCGTGGTTCTCATACGAAAAATAGTTCTCGTTTGAACCATCCCCTATATGTATATACATACATATATACATACATACATACATTCATACATACATATATATAGGGTATGGTTATATATAGAACCACCCTTATTCATAGAACCTGTAGAACTATTATAATATTGACATATGTTATCAACAAAAAGGGCAAAAAAAATATTTTTATTTTTTCCATAAAAGCCACGCGCCTTCATAAAACCCATCGGTTTTTTATTAAAAAACATCTTAATCCTTCTAATGATTATAACTATGTCATGTTTAAGATTTTTAACAAAAAAATTATACCATTGGGTTCAGTTTTTCTTGCTCTTTAATTCAAGACCACTCTTCCCATATTTTTTAAATTTTTTATTTTGAAAATGCAAATTGCGAAAATGCAAATTTCAAATCTGAACATGCAAATTGTGGATAGAGATGACAATCAAAATGCAATCTAGATGAAGGTGATGACCAAAATGCAACCTAGATGAAAATGAAAACTGAAAGCCGCTATTTAAGATCTGTAAATTGTAGATATGAAAAGAAATCATTGTGTTATTTGCTTGTTAATGACTTAATGTAATTTGTATTTTCGGTTATTTGCATTTTTGTTATCTTCTTCATTTGGGTTGCATTTTGGTTATCACTTTCATTTTAGTTGCATTTTGATTATCATTTTCATCTTGGTTGCATTTTGGTTATCATCTTTATCTCGATTGCATTTTGGTTATCACATTTATTTGAGTTGCATACACAACGCTACAAAAAATGCAAATTTCATACACAAACACTACAATGCAAATTTCATACACAACACTATATCAGTTAACTCCTTCTGTTATCTTCTTCCAAAATGCAAATTCAAAAAAATACAAATTTCATACATAACACTATATCAGTTAAGTGCTTCTGTTATCTTCTTTCAAAATGCAAAATCTACACAAAAATGCAAATTTCATACACAAACACTACAATGCAAAATTCATACACAACACTATATTAGTTAACTACTTCTGTTATCTTCTTCCAAAATGCAAATTTAAAAAAATGAAAATTTCATACACAACACTATATCAACAGCAACATCTGAAATGCAAACAGCAGCATCTGAAATACAAGTTCAACAGTCTAAAATGCAAACAGCAGCATGTGAAATGCAAGTAACATCAGTCTAAAATGCAAACAACAGCACTTTCACATCAAAAATGCATGTTTATATATTTGCATTTTCATATATATGCATGTTCGTATATTTGCTACTGAAAATGAAAAAAAAGAACAGATAACAAAAATGCAAATTGTTTGATGAAAATGCAAATGCAAAATGCAACCCACATAAAAGAAGATAACAAAAATGCAAACTCACAACTCTCATCTGCATTTCACAAATCTGATTCAATAAAAATGCACGTCACAAACCTATTCAATGAAAATGCAGATTAGCAAATAAAAAAATAGTCTAAAATGCAAACAGCAGCATGTGAAATGCAAGTAACAAGGGCTGATATTACATGTTCAAACCTAAAATGCAAATGCAAAAAGCAAACAATAGCACTTTCAAATGTGAAATGCAAACAACAGCATGTAATTGCAAATGCAAACAGCAACATGTAATTGCAAATGCAAACAGCAGCATGTACTTACAAATGCAAACAGAAGACATGTTCAAACCTAAAATGTGAAATGCAAACAACATCATGTAGTTGCAAATGCAAAATGCAAACAGCAGCACTTTCAAGGGTTGATATTACATGTTCAAACCCAAAATGCAAATTCCATATACAACACTACAATGTAAATTTCATACACAAAACACTATATCAGTTAAAAAAAATCATTGAATTATCAACCAATTTTTTGGAGTATGAAGAATTGCATTTTGATTATCATCTTCATCTACATATGCATGTTCAGATATGAAATTTGCATTTTTGTAATTTGCATTTTCAAAATAAATTTTTTTAGAAATATGGGAAGAGTGATGTTGAATTAAAGAGCAAGAAAAACTGAACCTAATGGTATAATTTTTTTGTTAAAAATCTTAAAAATAAGATAGTTATGATCATTAGAATGATTAATGAGTTTTTTTAAATAAATGTGATAGTGAGGCGTGAGGAGCTGATGATGTTTTTTCAATTCCTTTTTTACCATTCTTTTTAATTATAGCATCATAATTATGTATGATAATTACAATTTTGATACAATTTAATATTAGCCCTTTATCAAGTTAATCTAAAGGCCCAAAATGGTTTTTTAGGTTCTATGTTTAAGAGTGGTTCTATAATGGTGCTATTCTATATATATATATATATATATATATATATTGAAAAGTTCATTTGAGAACTGTTTTTATTGTGAAAACCACGAGAACCAATCTTAGCCGTTTATTTTGGATAATGGAATTAATGGATGAAGAGCGTGGGAGATTAAGTGTGGTAAGGTGCATGTAAGGAATTCATGAATATGTATGTATGTATATATATATATATACATAAAGAATGTTCAATATAGTCTATTTTAATTCATAGTCCTAAGGAACTAATTTTATCCTTTGGATCAATAACATCAATGGTCCAGGTTGCATTTTAAAATTTTGGGTGGAGTGGCATTCGTAATTACATGTGATGATTTTACAAATCACATTTGATTATATACTGAATCACTTGTGATTGAATAAAAATTTTTAGGACTATGTTTTTTTACATGGACTTTATTGAACACGTCTCATATATATATATATATATATATATATATATATATATATATATATATATATATATATAGAGAGAGAGAGAGAGAGAGAGAGGAGGGTTCAAACTAAAATTGTTTTTCTTACGAGAACTGCGATAACCAATCTTGGTCATTTAAGTGGTAAGTGGAATTCATAGATGACGAGCGTGGGGGTTGAGTGGGCAAGGTGCATCTAAGGAATTCATGGATGGGCAATCCAATTGAAGGAGGGAGAATTGGACGGCTAAAATTGTTTCTCGCAGTTCTCGTACGAAAAACAGTTCTCGTTTAAAATTTTCCATATATATGTATATATATATATATGATCAATATAGAACTTACTATTAATCATATAACCTAAAAAATAAATCTGTAGCATTTGATCATCTAAATTGATGGTTGAGATTTGAAAGTGAAAATTTTGTAAATTATATGAAAACTATATGAGGTAACAGCATAATTAAGGGCAAATATGGAATTCAATTTTAGTAACCACAAATACTCTTTTTAGCTCCACCTCCCGAAAATGCAAACTGATAAACAAAATGCAAATCATTAGGTTATTAGCATGTTAATAAATTAATATTATTTGTATTTTCGGTTATTTGCATTTTTGTTATATTCTTTTATGTCGGTTGCATTTTGCATTTTACATTTCCGTCAAACAATTTGCATTTTTGTTATCTGTTTTTTTTCTCATTTTGGCACCATTTTGCATTTTCGTAAAAAAAAAATTAGAAAACTTTTCAATCCTGGTCCAATTTGAATTAAATAGGATAAAAAACTGAATCTAATGGTATATTTTTTTTCTTAAAATTCTTAAACATGAATTTATTATGACTATTTGGATGTTTAGTAAAAAATTTTTTAAATAAAAGTTTAGAGGTTGAATGAGAAGGAGTGGAGTAGATATTAATTTGTAATTTTTTTTTCTAGTTTTGCCTTACTCTTGATGTCACATTTTATCATCAGGTTTTTTTTTTAAGTTCTATGAATAAGCAAGATTATATGTATAATGTTCGCCCTATATAGATATTCGACTAACTTGTAATATATCTTCAACTTGATGTTGCAATGTGTTGTACGTTTTCTCTTACGATTATTTTAAAGGGACGTTTTCTTTTAATTAATCATTTTACTATTTTCCAACACGAATTTACTAATTATTAAATATATTTATTAATCTAATTTAGCATAATTAACTTTATAGTTTTGAATAATCTTTATCTTTTAAACTTCTATTGTTATTATCATATAATAAATTATTAATATTATTGACTTGGATTAAACATTAAAGTGTTCTCGACGTACAAAACACAAATCATGTTTTTAATATATAGTCAACACGACCTTCGTCATCCACCACCTATAACTACCAACAATTTAGACGTGTCAAAATTATCTTAACCCACCCAATTTTCTATTTCATACCCGAAGTATTTATAACGTCGAGTCTCGGACTAACTTTTATTATTTTATTCAGGGTTTTGGATGATATCAAATAAAAGGTAAAATTGAAATAAAAAGTGTAAGAGGGATGATTAATGATAATTTTTCAGTATATACAATAATTGATAATTGTTAGTTAATCATCTTTATTAATTAAAACAAGTTCTTAATCGATTTGTTTTTGATGAATCTAACATATTTATTACTTTTTAGATGAAAACATTTTGCTCTGTAAAAAGTGATGAATATGTTGGATTCAACAAAAAAAAATTGATAAAAACTAGTTTTAATCAATAAAAAAGATATTTTTTATTTTTTACTTGATCCTCACCCGGTACCGATTAACTCTTTTAATCAAAAATGTTTTTTAGCTCTATATATCAATAATTTTTATTCGGGTTCACCAGAACCTGGACAAAGAAATAAAAATCAACTTATATACTTTAGGCTTGTCGGATCAATCCGATTAAACTTTTTTGACCCAAATAAACCAGTCATAAATAAGCTAACTTGGGTCCATAGCTGCTCTGCTTTCGATATTTTTGACACTTTGTGGTGGCTATATATTAGAAACTTGATTTGTGTCTTGTGTATCAAGAGCACTTTAAGTTAATAAAATTTATAAGTTATATTGATAACAAAGTAACAAACAATAGAAGTTTAAAAAGATAAAATTTTGAAACATTAAATTTGTTGAGTTGTGTTCAGTAAAGTTCATTTAAAAAACGTAGTCATGAAATTTTAATATTCAATCATATATGATTCAGTATACAATCACATGTGAATTACGAAAAATTACGAAAATACAACTCGGTCCAAATTTTTAAAATTTAATCTGGACCATCGATGACATTGATTCAAAGACTAAAATTAGTCTTTTAGAACTATGAATTAATTATGGACTATATTAAACATTTTTCTAAATTAGTTAACTTGTGAGAATAACCACATTGATCTTATTCTTATTTAATAATTAATATCATACAAGAACAATCTTAATTAATGTTGGTCTTACAAGTGTAAAATGAGTCTTTTGTTATTTTACAAGGGTAAATTGCCGAGAAATGTAATATAAATATCGAAATTTGTCAATAAAGGTAATGTCAACTTTTTTGGGTCAAGAAAGGATTCTAAATTTAATTTCTAACATTAAAGGTAACCGATTACCGTTGTAGCAAGTAACAAGTTAAATTGATGACGTGGTTAATTTTTATATTATGCAAATTGACAAAAAAGGTAACATAAATTTCAAAATTTGTCAATAAAGGTAATGTCATTTTTTATAGACCAATAAAAGATGATGAATTCCAATTTGAAATAAAACATCATGTTTGGATCTAAGTTCGTGTTCGTGTTCTTGTATGTGTTTTCTCTTTGATTTATATAATAATAAAATATTTAAAATTAAAATAATATTACATCATTTTCGTATATGATATTTGAAATATATTATGTTGGTACTTTCACATTTAACTACTTGCAGTTGATATTTTGATACTTTAATATCTTATATTGGTTTTATAATTGTATTAAATGAACGTAAACAATTTGAAGTTCAAATTCGATTCATATTGAAACGAACACCAAATTTGAAGTTCGAATTAAATCAAAATGAGTAATGAATTCTAAAGTTTGAATCGAAAAATATCATATTTAAAGTTCGTATCAAAACAAAGAAAGAATATCAATATTGGAAAATCGAAAAAATACTCGTCGAATACATTTAGCCGAAATGGGTCGACCCAAAACATGACCGATAAATAAATTGTCAAAATGGGTTGATAGGTAATTGACACGAACACAGTAACAAGAACTCGTCGCAAATTGTCAGCATTAGTCAGCATACCCTTTTTTACTACAGATTGAAACTTATCATTCTTTTTTTCACTTAAAAAATTAGACATTACTTTTATTGACAAATTTGGACAATCTTAACCTGCTGAATAAGCACTAAGCAGGTCATTCAGGTCACCATTCTCTTTTTTGTTAAAAATTAAAATTTAGAATCCTTTCTTGGCCCAAAAAAATTAACATTATCTTTATCGACAAATTTCAATATTTATGTTACCTTTCTCGACAATTTTCCCATTCAAATATAAAATATAAAAGAAAGAGAGAAAATTTTGACAAACAGAAAGGGATTTGTCATGAAAATAGCATAATATATATTAACTACTAGAGTCGAAATCTTTCATGTTTTATTTGAAAATCATAAGCTCTATCTACCATTCACCCATAATGTTCCAATACTCAATTAGTTTATGAAAACCTGTATTCTTTATTTTATGTTATTACAATATATAATTTTACAAATTTTTGAAGGCAATATTTAATTTTATAAACGGAAAAATTACCGAGAAAGGTAACCTAAATATTGAAAATTGTCAATAAAGGTAACGTCCAATTTTTTTAGCCGAGAAAGGATTATAAATTTCAATTTGTAACCAAAAAGGTTATAATGACGTCTTAGACCTAACAAAAAAAGAATTATGAATTCCAATTTGTAACAAAAAAATGTATAAATTTATTATACCCTTTTTTGTTACAAATTAAAATTATAATCCTTTCTCGGTCAAAAAAAATTGGACTTTACCTTTATTGACAAATTTTGATATTTAGATTACCTTTCTCGACAATTTTTCTTTTTATAAACAACTATATAAAATTATTAAATAACCTACAAAACTCTTAAAAATTGTTTCTTATTATGAATTAGAAAACAATTAATATATAAATTTGTGGATTCCCAAATAATTCTATGGTTTATTATTTCTAGGATTTTACTAAGAATAAAGTTTTTATTGTTCGAAGAGAAGCATTCTTAGAAAGTTAGTTTATAATGAATAATGCTAGTAGAAGTGTAGAACTCAAAGAAATCTTAGAGTCTCAAGTTGTTGCACATAAAGAAAGTGAGAGAAAAAGAAACTCATAGCGTTTAACTTGTAAGTTACTGTTATAAGGACAAGTGAAGCATGACAATAGAGGAGGAAGCCGATGTTATTGCCATACCGTAATGTCACATTAACATACCTCTAGGATGACACACACATACTACATACATATTCATATAATGTGTTAGATGATCATAAATAGTCATGTTTGAACTAACTTAAAACGAATTCAATCTATGAATTTATGCTTGTTTTGATAAAAGGTTGGTAAAGTGTGTTCTTATTTATAATGGGCTCATTTCAAATTTTAGTAATAAGAGTAGGATGTGGTCTTTTTAATCTGTTTGGGCAGCAAATAAAAGGGAAAAGCGTATGAAGAATCTATACATACATACATACATAAATCCTTGAAGTATCATTGGTCTTACTTGTGAACCATCCACTGATAGTGCGTACCCCTGTGGCTGAATTCGAGTATGTCATAATTATTGACCATAAGTTGGAAACCACTAACGTACAACTAAAGAAGCGATAGGTGCAATTTAGTGTCTTTTTGGGTCAATGTTTACTTTGTTTTGAGGTTAAGACTAATGGAGATAATTAACCTTTATCTTTTTTACGTTTTTTATTTAACTATTAGGCTTTTATCTTATTTCTTAATTCTTGTAAATCTAATCAGAAATAAAGTCGTCGCATTCCTATTGTATTTTGCATTTTAATCATCAAGTTTTAATATTTGGATTAAACTATCTAAGTAAAATTAAACTTTATTTAGTGTTTTGTATTTAAATTATATAGTTTGTTAAACAAGGGCCAAAATTAGTATAACTAGACCTATTGACCTGCCAACCCATTTATGACCACTAACCCGTGTATGACCCATCAACCTGCAACCCTGTATATTTAAATAGGTTACGCAGGTTATATTATGTTTCAACTTATACAAATTCATATCACATACTTTGACACAATATGATTATCACCCGTAGCTAAAACCACCTAAAATGCGTCTTGAATATCTAAGGACGGACCCACCGACCCCGTATGTAGCACATGCACGTTTTATTTAAAGTTTGATCGAAGTTATTACTTCATGTGCACATGTAACACTTCAGTTTTTTGAGTTAATTATAAATGGTCCATGTGATACTTTTTTCGGTTAATCATATACATAAATAGTTAACAAGGTTTTCAGTAATTTCTTTTATTTTTTTAACTTTTAAAATTATAAAAATAATTATTATGATTTTCATTTTGTTTCACTTCTAGTGCTTTAGCATAACCGATGTAAACTTTAGTTGTTAAGAGACACTATGTGAATTGCACATGACGGTATTTTAAACTTTTTGGCTTTTATCCTTGTTACCAAATCCTATTTCTTATTTCTCTCGTCACAAGATGAGGGCTATCGGAGATGTGGGCATGCCGACAATGGTTGTGTTAAAAGGTATGCCGTTCTTGGCAGTTGTCTTCAACGTGGGTGCTGGCGGCGGTGGTCTTACAGGTATTCTCATGGTGGTAATCGCTGTGAGGGGAAGTAAGGGACGTGGTGGTAAGTGGTCACAATGAGAAGAAGGGAGAGTTTTAAGTGAGTGAGTTAGTTCTCTTTTAATATTATGAGATAAATAAGAAATGGTGTCCGGTAACAAGGATAAACGTCAAAACTCTAAATTACTATCATGTTCAATGCACATGGGGTTTTTTAACCGTCAAAGTTAACGTCTATTAACTTTAAAGATTAAAAGTGAAACAAAATAACAAATACAATGATCAATTTGTAATTACAAGGTTAAAAGACTAAGAAAAATATATGTTTCATCAACTTGTAACATATCTTTAGGGTATTATACCTTCCGTGTATAAATTATTTTCATAAGTAAAAGAACTAGATTCCATTCCTATTATACTAGTCCAAATTGGCGTCATATATATAAAATCATATAATAAAAAAATAAAATAAAATAAACACCATGATTAAAAAAGTTAATAAAAAAAAGGAAATGGAAGGACCTCCATTTTAAGTAGTGTTTTATTATGGACCACTATTCTAGTTTTCTTGTCATGTTCAAGTTTTGGTCCACTCTTTAAAAAAGACTCATCACCAACCAAGTACCTACCATTGTGCATTTATGCCATTAAATATTTGTACCATATGTTTCTAAAATACCTACCATTTTGAATTTATTCACTTGAATATTTGTAATTTATGTTTTCAAATATCTACAAAACTGAAGTTGTTATGTATATATCAAAATAAGTTCATTAACAATAATATAAACCATGTTGGTCAATGATGGTTTTATGATATGTATTAATTCATAAATGTGTAACTTTGATCAAGACATCATGAAAGTGAGATTTCACATTGACACTTATGTCAACTTGTCAATAAGTAGATTCTTTTATCAATTTTTTAGAGAAGGCATAGTGGAGGCGTAAAGCTGGCGTAAGGTCATCCGTATGGTTTTTACTTTCTCTTTCTTACCCTAATATCACATCAGCGTCACATCATTTTTTTCTTTCTTTTTTTACCCAAATATATAGTATAGCCTAACCCAAACTAACCTAATCTTTTTATTATATATATATATATATAATATGTAAGATAGAGAAAGAGAAGATGGGAGAGAAAGGACCGAGGAAGTAATGGGTGTGGGAGCCGATTGCTCACCCGTCAGGTAAACAAAGGGGGAGGGTATTGGTGTTGAACCTTATCCAATGGCTTACCTAATGGCCATACACATGCTCTAAGCAGTAAGCATCACAATGTGATGCGAGAGAGTATCCGGCTCAACATCTCTTATGTTTGTTTTGTAATTTCAGTTTGATTTTTATGTGTGATAAAAAGTTGGTTGTGAGTATAATGGTGCGATGAAGTATGAATATGTCAAGTGATGTAATGATTGCCAATATGATCAATTGGTGTCGACACCTTTTACGTTGGTTTTGTAATTTATGTTTCATTTTTGTGTGATGCTTAAGTGATTGACAATATGATAGAGAAAAAAGTTGATGTGATGCATAGTCGATAGTCAATATGATCGAGTGATGGAGTACGAAACTCTTACAGTACACGTAGTAACAATTGTAATCACTAAGACACTCACAACTACGTTAGCTTAACTAACATATCACTAACACTCCATAGTAATAACCGTCATCACTAACAACCACTTTAGCAACAATTTTAATATTTCATCAACGTATGTTAATATCTCATTAACTTAAAGTTACAATAATTAACAAAAAATACGAAAAATCACTAGTATTTTAAGAGTTACTTTATTCAATCCTGATTAAAGTAATATTACTTTTACACCCACTTACTTTATGATTAAAATATTGTTTTCTGTTTACGATCTTGTCTCCTAACATCCCTTCCAACCTTCACTGCCGAATTTCTATATATACTCTTGCATTATCAACATGCAATATGTGTGATACACAACTACACCTCCATAACATCTCTCTCGAAGAACAAGTTCGAAGCTTTTAAGCAAGAGCAAGTTTTAGAGTTAGCATTTGTGTAGAAAACTTATCTATGTGTTGGACCTCTTGAAACATTATTTGTAACCCGTGTTCCTATCAACGGGTCCCATGACCAACATGAAGATAATAAATCATGTAATCCAAAGATAGAATTGTTCAATACCAACACTAATCCCTGTTATCGACAATCTCATCGGCTCATAGACATAATAAACGTAAAACAAAAACAAATAGAGCCAAAGTATGTGTTTAAACATCAGCACAGACTGGATGGGTGGAAGTGAAACTGTCTTTAAAAGTCATATATACAGTTCTCGTTGAGAAACAATACTTCAACTTGAACAAAGTCTAAGACACTTCAGCACAGACTGGATGGGTGGAAGTGAAACTGTCTTTAAAAGTCATATATACAGTTCTCGTTGAGAAACAATACTTCAAACTTGAACAAAGTCTCAGACACCCTCTATAAGTTTGAAATGGAACCCTTGCAGATGTAGAGATCATGCCAACAATAATAAGCTCAAAGCTTAGTAACAAAACAAGTCATAGACACCATAAACCCTAAATGAAGTACAACAATTCACATAAACTAACACAAGTAATAACGATGATCGTCCATTATTTAATCTAGTATTGTTTTTCTATGTGGTTGTATTAAGGTGCTACCCTTCAAAAGAACTCAGTGCCTTGATAATGGATTCATATACCTTAAATCCCTCCAAAAAAACTATGTCCTTCAAAAACTTGTTATGATCATGGAGTAAAATCGGGGTTTTCTTCATTGGAGAAAAACCAAGAGCTGGAATACCACGTACTCTCAAATATCTAGCATCCGTTGTCGAAGACAATATCTCCAATTTCGAAAGTTTCCCACCACAGGCTTCGACGGCATGCTTGAAAACAGTCCACCATGGATTTGATTCATTTGTGGCAGTGATTAGAGGCCGGCCCATATAATCTCTCAGTGGTCCTTTTTCAACAATATGATAAATCATGTTCCTTGTGGTAGGTGCCCATTCATCAGCAATCTGTTTCTTCAAAAGATCTGGATCAACAGTCAGTGGCAACAAAACATCGTAGCCTGCTTCTGCTACAGAAGGTTGCATGTTCATTGCGAACTTTCCATCTTCCCTAGAAGGAATCCCTACTTTCAAATAAACCTGGTTTGCTAAAATACACTCAGAGTTTTCTAACACACCAGCCTTAACCAAGTCAAATTGGTTTTCTCTAAACCTTGAGACAACCTCGACACTCTTCATCAAATTCTCCATAGCACTATTATCATACATCCTTGAACCATGTCCTGACATACCAATATCTTTAATAACAAGATTCCAAGGTGATCTGTCCATATAAAAGAGCAGATACAGATCATTAGTAGAAGCTTATCCCCCATTTAGAAAAAACCCAACATTCATTTCTTTGAAGTCCTTTGATTCCACAAACTTGGCCATCCCATCTAACCCACCGATTTCCTCATCAGGCACATAACATATATTGATTGTTCATATCAGTTTGAAGCCAGGATCATCTAGAAAGATGTTTCTGATGGCTTCTAGGTACTGAATGGCGATACATTTGTCATCTTGGGCACCTCGAGCAAAGATGCACCTATCATCAGTTTTGACAGCGGAGAAGGGAGGGTGGAACTATTTGGATGGTAAAGCAGGGACGGAATCAAGGTGGGAGTTGAGGAGGATGGATGGGAGTGACGGTTTTAAGCAAGTGAAAGTGACGATAAGGAGAGGTTTGTGGGCGGTTAGGTATAGAGTCCGGGTTTGGAGGTTGGGGATGGATCTAGCTAAGTCATTGAGAAAGGAAACGGGGATGGAGTAGTCGGGATTTAGGTGGGCAGTGTTTATTCTGAGGTATTGTTGAAACCGAGTGATAGGGTCATCTTGTTAGGCTGTTGCAGATAGAGTGAGGAAGAAGAATATTGATATGAGGTAGTGGCTGTACCAAATTGATTTGACCATGGTCATGGTGGTTTCAGAAACTCAATAAATCTGCACTACACTTGAAGGGAGGATTATTATTGTTACTAATAACCCTAGACTTTGTCAATCAATACAACAAGTAGAAACTAAAGATTTAATATTCCAGTATTCCTATTCAGCTAATCGTAATTCATACAGAGATGCACCTCCTCCTAAGTTAGGGTTTCGATCACTGAATGTTAAAATTGACTTGCAAGTAACAAAAAATCAAATTTGAACTACCAGCTTAAAATATTTGACAATTAATCAGGTTCCGCATAGACTAACATACTAATTTGACCTGCTATAGTTTGGAGTTATTACAGATTCGTGCTCTATGGCAACTTCATATATTCAAACGGTAAGAATTCAAAAACTAAATACGAATAAATATAAAAAGAAAGCAAAATATAAACAGGAACTCATGAACGCAGAATTTTCACCTGTGTATATATGGGGTTTCCACAGTTGAATCTTGAGAGTAGAAATCAGAATCTGAATGAGTCGGTTTTTGGATCTATTGAGCTCTAAAGATTTGAAACCAACCAAGATGGAATCTACTCGGAGGGGCGGAGTAGAGAGTAAGAATATTTTACCACACACTAAGTTTGAGGAACGGTCTTGCCAAAATCACCTAAGTTTCACCACACACTACCAGCAAGTATGACTGGATCGTGTAGCAGTATAGCCTAGGCAAGTAGGGTATCGTCTCCACGGGGAACGGTAATAATATTTTATAAAACTAGATTCTATTAATTAACCTAAATAAATTTATTAAAAAAGAGGATTTTTTTGGATTTTAAAAATTAAGAATATAAAAAGACGACTAAATAAATTAATTAAGAAATTAAAGTTATCTAAATTAAGCAACGAGCAACCAGATCAGAAAAAGGTATTCACTCAGAGTCGAATCCACCTAGTCTTGATAAATTATGAAACACGTATTTAGTAATGATTCTAACGATCAACCTAACT
Organism: Dittrichia graveolens; assembly: GCA_038502395.1. NCBI lineage: Eukaryota > Viridiplantae > Streptophyta > Magnoliopsida > Asterales > Asteraceae > Dittrichia > Dittrichia graveolens. Next base: position 33,433,339 of record JARJIL010000009.1, read on the forward strand.
CATCTCCCGAATTGTCCTTTAAATAACTAATTAAACTAAGGCAAAGAAATCTCTTTCTAAACCCATCTAACCAATTACACCCTGTTTACAATCCAATAGTAGGCTAATCTCCCAAATTGCCCTTTAACCCACCAACTCCCGTTTGATAGGTTAACACTAACTTAATGCCTAGGTTATTAATTAATTATTCCTAAACATTATCCTTAATGTTTATTTAGTAATCTAACAAGTAAATCACCAAATACGGATTGCATGCATAATCAATTCCCATTAAACACACATAACAATCTATAGAATAATCAATTAAAAGTAAAAACATTAAACGAGTAGTACTTTAATCAGATGTAACATGTAAAAATCAAAACTTTATCCGTGAATAATAGTAATCAAAACATAGGTTTCATCTCCCCTAAGTGAATACTATAAGTCTAGCCCAGAAACATGATCAAATAAAAGAAAAATAAAGATTTAAAGTAACCCAACATTGTAACACCGTATTTTCGATCCAAAATTTTTTTTCATTTGAAAACATTGTGGAAGCGAATAATATATACAAGATAATACAACTGGTAATACAAAACCATTTTCCAATTCATCAGATAAACCAAAATACAAGTATTACAAAAACCACGGCTCGTCACAACTCATATCAGAGTGCCTGTCAATTATTCCCTAAGGTACACCCCTTACATCCGAACCGCAGAACTTACCAGCCACCTGTAAAAGGAGTGAGAGGTGGGGGATTAGCACAGAGCTAAGTGAATGCAAGTAAAACTATAAAAACCACTATCAATCACAACCGTAGGATACCAAATAATCACATAATCGTGTCCTGGAAAGACCGGTGGATCTGCAGATCCTGCAACTAATGCCAGCAAAGCAAAGGTTTACGGTAGCCCATTTTCTATTCTCACACAGTATTCCCTTAAGTTGCAACAAATGCATCAAAAGGTCCAAATACTGATTAGCCGATAGCAAACGAACCCAACCCATGTGCCAAGCCGTAACTGACTTCCTAACCAACATGTATACATAATACTGACGCAACAATTAATTAACAAACAACCAGTTAATCAATTATCAGACAATAAGTCTATCCCTGTGTCAATCCACAAACAGTTATAACCAAACAAGTTACAACTAACACCAATCGTGAGTTAAACATCCACTTAGCTCGAGTTCTCGAACTCCCACTCAATGGTCTAATATTAATGAGCCTTGTCCGTTCCTTAGATCACAACAAATTGAAATCAGTATCCGATTCATAAATATATATCCAAACATATATTTATATCTCCTTTAATCATTCACAGCATGCTAGATAAACATATAGAGCATACTACATCAAAGTACAACAAACAAACTTGAATTCCTTAAAAATCCTCGGACGCGTCGCGTCCAACATATCGACGCGTCGCGTCGAATAGTAATGTCGGATTTCACTACTTCCGGAATCAGAATCCTTTTAAGGAGGAAGGATTTGTAACATCTGTAAACCCGGCCTAGGTGTGGGCGGGTCAATGGTAAGTGAATGGTGCTTGTATGCGAGTAATTATGATAAATTATATTATTTAAAATGATTATTTGTGTTCGTATGATGAAACAAAGTTGGATTAGTACGAGGATTAGATAATACCTCGTTACGTGTTAATTAATTGGTATTAACTATGAGGTTAACGTTAGTTTGAAAATTTAGTTAAATCAATTAGTGAATTGATTATTAAAAATAAATGTGGTTATAGATATGAGTACGGGAAGTTACATGTATGTATGTATTATGTGTATGTAGTATGTAAGCATGGATGTATGTTATGTGTGTATGCATGAAAGAATGGATAGGAAGGAAAAGACACCTCCTGCTTAGGATTTGTCAATTTGACTCGGAAAGTCATCGTATACCCAATCAACTAAAGTATCAACTCTTCATATCTTCTTCTGATAGTTCAACCAGATAAACTCAATTGCTATTTCAATTATCAATATCATAGAAATCTGTTTCCACATATTCTGTCATCACACAACTCCAACAGTCTCGTAGTTTACTTTCTAATCTTATCTTTAAATCAACCATTAGTTCATAAATACTATCCTCAAACATCTCTCGAATACATGTTTAAATCAGTTAAAAGAATCCCGGCCAGTAGCTTTCTCTTATTCACTATCTGTCATATCAAAATATTCACATATAGTTTTTCATTTACTTCCATTCAACAGGTTGAAGTATTAACACAACAATCTCATAACTTTGCACAAGTTAGATAATATTTTCATAAACCATTATACTTCAATCACATAAGCACACAATAACTATATTCTCAATTATCTGTAGAGTTTGTTTCATTCAACCATCCATCAGGAATCTAGTTGTACTACCCAACTCTCATTCCATCTTTTGTTGTTAACTCTTCAAATAGTTTAAGCAAACCTTAATTTCCATCAAAAGTCATCAAATATGAATCATCATATCTTCAAATCATCTTATTAAAATTCAATCAAGTTTGTCTGTTCTACTGATGTCCTCTCATATGCAATAAGAATACGGATCAATCAATAACCACTCACCATATATTCAGATTATCTAAACAAGTTAAATACAATCTCCATCATGACTTGTCATCATCACTTCTTAGATATCTCAAAATATCTCAAAGTTTCATAAGTTTCTAGTATACCGCTTCAACTTGCACTTAATACGTCGAATTTTCATAACACATGTTACCTCTGTTCTCATAGTATTCCATCAATACACAATCCTCATATCTTAATTCCATAGTAATGCACTGGCAATTAAATTCATAAGTTCTTGTAAAAGTCAAACTCCAATTCCAAGCAAGGCATTTCCAAACAAAGGCATCTCCAAACACAAAATCTACAAGTCTTCATTCCATATGCTCAGGACATTACATTCCTCTTCTCTCTTTTTTATTTTCAATGAATTCAGTCTTTCATTCTTCCAAACGTTCTAGTGAAGGAAATCTCAATTCATCCACTAAGTTAGATATACTCTCAATCACATAAGCACAAGGTAGATAATAATTTCATAAACCATTATACTCAATCACATAAGCACACAATAACTATATTCTCAATTATCTGTAGAGTTTGTTTCATTCAACCATCCATCAGGAATCTAGTTGTACTACCCAACTCTCATTCCATCTTTTGTTGTTATCTCTTCAAATAGTTTAAGCAAACTTAATTATTGTTAGTCCCATGTTTAGAATAGTTAGATTTGATGAGACAAACTATAGATATGTATAGATGATAGGTTAAGAGTTAGGAATTATGTAAGTCTGTTATAGACTGACTGGTCAGCTTCAGCTGAGTAGTCAGCGTATAAACAGATATAGAGTTTTCTATGTAAGTACTAGATAACTCAGTGACTTCTAAGCAGAGATAGGTCTTAAGAATGAAGACTTGAAGACTTGAAGATTTGAAGACTTGAAAATTCAAAAATCCAAGATTCAAGAAGTCAGCTTGACAAGGTCAAGACTTAGTGGTTTAGCTCAGCGTTAGAAGTCAGTTCATAATTTAAGTAAGTTATAAATTCTGTTATAAACTCTATATATCTACGACATTTAAATTAGGATATCTAAACCTAATTTAAACTATCTATTAGTTGGATAGAAATCTCAAATGAAATTAATTGGATATGTTCTAATTAAGGAGTTTGTTACGGCTTTAAAGAAAAGAAAAGTTCTATCTTTAAACTGTGATTTATTCGTAGATATATCAAGTATAAGTATAAACCTTCTCATTGGTTTTATATACACAGTTGTTCTTACGTGTGTACGAGAACAGATACGCGATACACAACGACGACTGCATAAGTTGCAAAACGTACGTGTGTTCGTGATACTTGATACGCGTGTGTGGCGATAACTTTGTAGGTTCAAAGTTCAAGAGAGTTTTCAAGAGTTCTTGTTAATCAGTTTTAAGAAGATAATCGATCATCAATTAGTTTGAGATTCAAGAGAGTTTAGAGAGAGTTGAGGTTATAATCATTGTAATATCAAATCATCCTGTTGATTTGATTAGAGAGTGATAAAAGTTATTGTACTGGTTGGTAATTGAATATACATTTGATTAATTTGTTTGATTGTTTAAAGTGTATTCAACCCCCCCTTCTACACTGTATCGGTTGCTTGTTCACCCTCTTTGAGACCAACAAATTTCCATCAAAAGTCATCAGATATGAATCATCATATCTTCAAATCATCTTATTAAAATTCAATCAAGTTTGTCTGTCCAACAGATGCCCTCTCATATGCAATAAGAATACAGATCAATCAATAACCACTCACCATATATTCAGATTATCTAAACAAGTTAAATACAATCTCCATCATGACTTGTCATCATCACTTGTTAGATATCTCAAAATATCTCAAAGTTTCATAAGTTTCTGGTATACCGCTTTAACTTGCACTTAATACGTCGAATTTTCATAACACATGTTATCTCTGTTCTCATAGTATACCATCAATACACAATCCCCATATCTTAATTCCATAGTAATGCACTGGCAATTAAATTCGTAAGTTCCCGTAAAAGTCAAACTCCAATTCCCAGCAAAGGCATTTCCAAGTAAAGGCATCTCCAAGCACAAAATCTACAAGTCTTCATTCCATATGCTCAGGCCATTACATTCCTCTTCTCTCTTTTTCATTTTCAATGAATTCAGTCTTTCATTCTTCCAAACTTTCTAGTGATGGAAATCTCAATTCATCCACTAAGTTAGATATACTCTCAATTTGCATGAATCAAATGTTATCATAGCTAGCTATTTCACAGATCAACACATCTATCATCACATCCTCATCCCGATGTAAAATCAAGTGTTACAATTACTTTCTTTGATTTAATAAAATAACTGTCTTTGTCACTTATATATGTCTTCTTGTAGTTAGGCATCTACTACAACTTTTATTGACCAAGTCAATCATACATGTCTTCTCTTACAGTTAATATTCCCATAACATCACTGTAAACATATCAACTGTAACTCCCATATCATGGTTAAAATTTCGTCTCGTGATATCTCAATTAAAACATAACAGCAGTAAACACCTCCAACCTCAAAACATAGCATCACATTTCAAATCAACAAATGCAATTTCGCATCATACTACAAAAGTTCTTTCAAGTTCATCATTCACCATCATCATTGATCCACTATACTCATTAGATTAAACATCCTCTTATAATCTCAATTACATCTTTTACCCAAACAATGCTTCACATCTCAGACTTACCAAATCTGCCGCAACCCATCTCTTTCTTCTTTCTTTATACAATTGAATACTCATAAACACATAATGCAAAACATAAACCTTGCAATAAATCATATAGCATACAATTCAACTAATATGAAAATATCTCTTTACGGTATCTTTTGCCCATTAAGCATCATATCAAGAATTACATACTTATCATCATACCATTTCTTAATATATATGAGATAACTTATGATAGAAAATCATCTAATATCATTTACTTCTATTTTTTGAAAATCAATCTCAAAGAAATAAACACAAACATTTTAGCACATAATATGCATACATATCCACAATTAACTTTAAAGTTAATAAACACACATACAGGTATAGATTTTTATCAAGACATATCCGTTATCTTGTCTTTATCATTCATTGAAAGCTCTACCTTCTTATGAAGAAGGGTTCTTTCTCTTATGTCCTCTTACCGATGAGGATCCCCCACTTGCCCCTACTCCTGATCCTGATCCCGATCCCTTTTCTCCATAACACTCGCCTGCTTGATGACCCTTTTTTGGAAATTCCAACAAACATTTTGAGGAAAGACGCAATCATCACTCTTATGACCAAACAATCCGCATTGAATACAACGTAAAGTCTCGAGTGTGCAAAGCCCCAAATGAGAAGATTTACATTTACAACACCACTAGAAATTTCGGTTAGACTCATCTAACATTGACTTATTGGTGTTGTTTCTTTTCTTTTTGACCTACCACTGACGAGGGCTCTCCAACCGTCCACACTCCTGATCCAGACTTGGGTTTTCCTTTAACACCACAATCTATTGCTCTGTGATCTTCCCCATAACAATTCCAACAAACCTTCCGAGGGAAGCCACAGACTTTCATCTCATGACCAAATTGGCCACATTTAAAACATCGCATAGTCTGGGCAGTACAAAATCCTGTATGATGAGACTTATATTTTCCACATATTGATACTTGCTGATTCAATTCACTAAATGTAGGTCTATAATGCAGATTACCCTGTCTCAGACCACCTTGCTCTTTTTGCCTTTGGGTATTATTTTGTTCAAACCTGGATTTCTGCGGAGAAATCCAATCTCGAGTCATTATATCCTTGGCTTCCACATTCCTCTTATCCAATTCAGTTAAGGTAAAAGCTTGGGAGGAAACACTATCCCATCTAGTAGTATCTTGATAAGTTGGGAACATAGTTCCCTGAAGATTAACAGGATAAAAGAACAGTTGTCTATATCCCGTGTAAGGATATGGAAACGATCCTTGAGGAAACAGTGGGTAGAAAAATGGTTGAGACATCGGTCGAGACATATGTGGAATCGGTATCATCATAGGAGGTATCTCTGCTGGTTTAATACTAGCCGGAATGATCAATGATATCTCAGATATGGTAGGAATAGTTGAAATTACCGGAAAAATCTGTTTTTGAATGTTTTGGGTAATCCTCTCTTGTTCCAAACGATGAACAGTATCTCTAAGCTTTTGCCTTTCGCTTTCCAATTTTTTAATATACAAACTCTTTTCATCTTCCAGTTCACAACCCGAAGTACCGGTTTGGTTTGTTATATCCAAAGCCTTGACTGATGAAATTCCAGCCACTTCTTGGGTCACAGGAGTATTAGCAGGGGTATCTCTGTCCGCCATATCTGTACAATCACAACATCTCACCAACTGATTAATTATAAACGTTAGTATATCACATACTAAACTCCAAAGCAACACTCTCATTCACCCCAATCCCATACCCAAGGAATAATTGACCCCAACTCGAGCCAAGATTTGGGAATGCAACACTTCCACTGTGCCTACATTGTCAAACCTAGGCTCTGATACCAAACTTGTAACACCGTATTTTCGATCCAATTTTTTTTTTCATTTTGAAAACACTGCGGAAGCGAATAATATATACAATTTAATACAACTGGTAATACAAAGCCATTTTCCAATACATCAGATAAACCAAAATACAAGTATTACAAAACCACGGCTCGTCACAACTCATATGAGAGTGCCCGCCAATTATTCCCTAAGGTACACCCCCTCACATCTGAACCGCAGAACCTACCAGCCAATTGTAAAAGGAGTGAGAGGTGGGGGATTAGCATAGAGCTAAGTGAATGAAAGTAAAACTATAACAACCAGTATCAATCACAACCGCAGGATACCAAATAATCACATAATCGTGTCCTGGAAAGATCGGCGGATCTGCATATCCTGCAACCAATGCCGGCCAAAGCAAAGGTTTACGGTAGCCCATTTTCTATTCTCACACAGTATTCCCTTAAGTTGCAACAAATGCATCACAAGGTGCAAATACTGATTAGCCGATAGCAAACGAAACCAGCCCATGTGTCAAGCCGTAACTGACTTCCCAACCAACATGTATACATAATACTGACGCAACAATTAATTAACAAACAACCAGTTAATCAATTATCAGACAATAAGTCTATCCCTGCATCAATCCACAAACAGTTATAACCAAACAAGTTACAACTAACACCAATCGCGAGTTAAACATCCACTCACCTCGAGTTCTCGAACTCCCACTTAGTGGTCTAATATTACTGAGCCTTGTCCGTTCCTGAGATCACAACAAATTGAAATCAGTATCCGATTCATAAATATATATCCAAACATATATTTATATCTCCTTTAATCATTCACAGCATGCTAGATAAACATATAGAGCATACTACATCAAAGTACAACAAACAAACTTGAATTCCTTAAAAATCCTCGGACACGTCGCGTCCAACATATCGACACGTCGCATCGAACAGTAATGTCGGATTTCACTACTTCCGGATTCTAAATCATCGGATTTCACGTTTCTCGGATTCCAAGTGTCGGATTCTCCATATCGGATTTCAAGACATCCGGATTTCAAAGTTCCGGATTTCTCAAGAATTGTCGGATTTACATGGACGCATCGCGTTCTTCCACTGGACGCGTCGCGTTGCGTCGAAACCTGCATCATCTTCTCCAATTTTCTGCCGACTCAAACTTTACAAATCCTCATTTAATCATCTGTTTTCCATACCAAACACTTCCAAAACATGTATAGACCTCATATATCATGTATACCAACATCATAAACATCTTATATCTAATTAAAACATCAAAACAAGTAAAACCCATTTACCAACTATGGAGTTTCACCATATACACATATATTTTACTAGAAAAACATACCAAATCGTTACTAAACATGATATAAACATCAACTAACCTCTGTTTTGATTTAACAATAAACAATTCTTCACTTCACAAATTCAAGTTTACTTGCTTCGTGGTTCATTCTTTCAAAACACACACAACAGACTTTTCTCTTTAAAACACAATGACCAAATATGCTCATATCAAACACATATACACTCAAATTGACAAATCCTAAGCAGGAGGTGTCTTTTCCTTCCTATCCATTCTTTCATGCATAGACACATAACATACATCCATGCATACATACTACATATACATAATACATACATACATGTAACTTCCAGTACTCATATCTATTCCCACATTTATTTTTAATAATCAATTCACTATTTTATTTAACTAAATTTACAAACTAACGTTAACCTCATAGTTAATACCAATTAATTAATTCATCCAATTAATTAACACGTAACAAGGTATTATCTAATTCTCGTACTAATCCAACTTTGTTTCATCATACGAACACAAATAATCATTTTAAATAATATAATTTATCATAATTACTCGCATACAAGCACCATTCACTTTCCATTGACCCACCACAACTAGGCCGGGTTTACGGATGTTACAAATCCTCCATCCTTAAAAGGATTCCATCCTCGAAATCTCATCGTACACCCAATCAACTAAAGTATCAACTCTTCATATCTTCTTCTGATAGTTCAACCAGATAAACTCAATTGCTATTTCAATTATAATTATCATAGAAATCTGTTTCTACATATTTTGTCATCACACAACTCCAACAGTCTCGTAGTTTATCTTTCTGATCTTATTTTTAAATCAACCATCGGTTCATAAATCCTGTCACCAAACATCTCTCGAATACATGTTTAAATCAGTTAAAAGAATCCCGGCCAGTAGCTTTCTCTTATTCACTTTCTGTCATATCAAAATATTCACATATAGTTTTTCATTTACTTCCATTCAAAAGGTTGAAGTATTAACACAACAATCTCATAACTTTGCACAAGGTAGATAATAATTTCATAAACCATTATACTCAATCACATAAGCACACAATAACTATATTTTCAATTATCTGTAGAGTTTGTTTCATTCAACCATCAATCAGGAATCTAGTTGTACTACCCAACTCTCATTCCATCTTTTGTTGTTATCTCTTCAAATAGTTTAAGCAAAATTTAATTTTGTTAGTCCCATGTTTAGAATAGTTAGATTTGATAAGACAAACTATAGATATGTATAGATGATAGGTTAAGAGTTAGGAATTATGTAAGTCTATTATAGACTGACTGGTCAGCTTCAGCTGAGTAGTCAGCGTATAAAAAGATATAGAGTTTTCTATGTAAGTACTAGATAACTCAATGACTTCTAAGCAGAGATAGGTCTTAAGAATGAAGATTTGAAGACTTGAAGATTCAAAAATCCAAGATTCAAGAAGTCAGCTTGACAAGGTCAAGACTGAGTGGTTCAGCTCAGCGTCAGAAGTCAGTTCATAATTTAAGTAAGTTCTAAATTCTGTAATAAACTCTCTATATCTACGATATTTAAATTAGGATATCTAAACCTAATTTAATCTATCTATTAGTTGGATAGAAATCTCAAACGAAATTAATTGGATATGTTCTAATTAAGGAGTTTGTTACGGCTTTAAAGAAAAGAAAAGTTCTATCTTTAAACTGCGACTTATTCGTAGATATATCAAGTATAAGTATAAACCTTCTCATTGGTTTTATATACACAGATGTTCTTACGTGTGTACGACAACAGATACGCGATACACAACGACGACTGTATAAGTTGCAAAATGTACGTGTGTTCGTGATACTTGATACGCGTGTGTTGCGATAACTTTGTAAGTTCAAAGTTCGAGAGAGTTTTCAAGAGTTCTTGGTAATCAGTTTTAAGAAGATATTCGATCATCAATTAGTTTGAGATTCAAGAGAGTTTAGAGAGAGTTGAGGTTATAATCATTGTAATATCAAATCATCCTGTTGATTTGATTAGAGAGTGATAAAAGTTATTGTACTGGTTGGTAATTGAATATACATTTGATTAATTTGTTTGATTGTTTAAAGTGTATTCAACCCCCCCTTCTACACTGTATCGTTTGCTTGTTCACCCTCTTTGAGACCAACAAATTTCCATTAAAAGTCATCAGATATGAATCATCATATCTTCAAATCATCTTATTAAAATTCAATCAAGTTTGTCTGTCCAACAGATGCCCTCTCATATGCAATAAGAATACAGATCAATCAATAACCACTCACCATATATTCAGATTATCTAAACAAGTTAAATACAATCTCCATCATGACTTGTCATCATCACTTGTTAGATATCTCAAAATATCTCAAAGTTTCATAAGTGTCTGGTATACCGCTTTAACTTGCACTTAATACGTCGAATTTTCATAACACATGTTATCTCTGTTCTCATAGTATACCATCAATACACAATCCCCATATCTTAGTTCCATAGTAATGCACTGGCAATTAAATTCATAAGTTCCCGTAAAAGTCAAACTCCAATTCCCAGCAAAGGCATTTCCAAGCAAAGGCATCTCCAAGCATAAAATCTACAAGTCTTCATTCCATATGCTCAGGCCATTACATTCCTCTTCTCTCTTTTTCATTTTCAATGAATTCAGTCTTTCATTCTTCCAAACTTTCTAGTGAAGGAAATCTCAATTCATCCACTAAGTTAGATATACTCTCAATTCGCATGAATCAAATCTTATCATAGCTAGCTATTTCACAGATCAACACATCTATCATCACATCCTCATCCCGATGTAAAATCAAGTGTTACAATTACTTTCTTTGATTTAATAAAATCACTGTCTTTGTCACTTATATATGTCTTCTTGTAATTAGGCATCTACTACAACTTTTATTGACCAAGTCAATCATACATGTCTTCTCTTACAGTTAATATTCCCATAACATCACTGTAAACATATCAACTGTAACTCCCAAATCATGGTTAAAATTTCGTCTCGTGATATCTCAATTAAAACATAATAGTAGTAAACACCCCCAACCTCAAAACATAGCATCACATTTCAAATCAACAAATGCAATTTCGCATCATACTACAAAAGTTCTTTCAAGTTCATCATTCACCATCATCATTGATCCACTATACTCATTAGATTAAACATCCTCTTATAATCTCAATTACATCTTTTACCCAAACAATGCTTCACATCTCAGACTTACCAAATCTGCCGCAACCCATCTCTTTCTTCTTTCTTTATACAATTGAATACTCATAAACACATAATGCAAAACATAAACCTTGCAATAAATCATATAGCATACAATTCAACTAATATGAAAATATCTCTGTATGGTATCTTATGCCCATTAAGCGTCATATCAAGTATTACATACTTATCATCATACCATTTCTTAATATATATCAGATAACCTATGATAGAAAATCATCTACTATCATTTACTTCTATTTCTAGAGAATCAATCTCATAGAAATAAACACAAACATTTTAGCACATAATATGCATACATATCCACAATTAACTTTCAAGTTAATAAAACACATACATGTATAGAGTATTATCAAAACATACCCGTTATCTCGTCTTTATCATTCATTGAAAGCTCTACCTTTTTATGAAGAAGGGTTCTTTCTCTTCTGTCCTCTTACTGACGAGGATCCCCCACTTGCCCCTACTCCTGATTGTAACATTCTCGAGTTGGTCCTAATTGTAGTTAGTACGTGATTAGTATAATAGATGGATAATTAAATGAAAATATGTATTTTTTATATTGAGTGTTAGTTATATGTGAGAATGTATATGTATATATATTGAACAAATATATATATATATATACTAATTGAATTAATTAAGAAAAGAAAACGAATAAAAGAAAAAGAAAGAAAAGAAGAAGTAAAAGAAAAAGAGAAGTAGATATTCTTGTCCAGAGGCGGTTTGCCTCTGGATAAGATAAGAATGATATATATATATATATATGTATGAAAGGTGATATTTGACTCTTAAAGTCAAATATAGCAAGAACTTGAAAACACACCTACAAACACACACCCACTTGCTCTCTGCTCTCGTGAGTTTTGGAGAAGAAAAGATTGGAGGCTTGAATCTTTGGATTCAAATAAGGTGAGCATGTGTTTGTAGTAGAGTCTAGATGTGTTTTGTATTGGTTTTGTGTTTGAATCATGGCAAAACTTCAAGTTCATTCAAGAACACCATTAAAGAACATGAAGCTTGCTTCATAAGTGGGTTTTGGTTGATATGGTGTTTTGTTTGGATTTGATGATTTCATGAAGCTTATATAAGTGTTGTATGAAGTGTAAAAGTGTTTTGAAAGTAAAATCAACATGTTTAAGATTCTGGTTTGGTTTTAAAAATAACCTGCTGTGCGCTTGATGGGTTGTATGATTTTCCATATATCTGCCATGAAGTTCAAGTGACTGTCGCATGGTTACTGGAACCATGCCATGCGACTGTCGCATGGTCCAGATGACCATATCATGCGACTATCGCATGGTAGAAAGGGGTGCCATCCGACTTTTGAAGGAGTGTCGTGCGACCTTTTGCTTGTTCATGTGACTATCGCATGGGTTGAGAAGTAAAGCCATGCGACTTTTGGCTAGCCATGCGACTTTGTCATCTGACAGTCGCATGGAGCCATGCGACCCTAGTGTAGGCCATGCGACTTTTGATAGAGCCATGCGACTGTCGCATGGTGTAGCGCGACGCGACGCGTCCGGTTCCTGGACGCGACGCGTTGAGTGAATTTAGGGAAAGTTCAGTTTCAGATAAAACTTAACGCATGCTAACGCGTAACGCGATTGCCGATTGATTTTAGGTGAACGTGTCAGCTGAAGCAGAATTGAGTGAACGAACGCTGCAAGCGAAACAGGTGAGTGCCTACTTTCATGAGACTCAGTATGAGTAAGTCTTGCAAGCTAAGATGACTATGTGAATGTGTGAATGTGTATGTATGTATGACTAACCTGTTTGTGCAGGTACGCTTAAGAAGATGAGTGTAAGTTTCTGAATGATGTTACGATTGCTTGTAAGATGTATAATAGGTGCATGCCAGCGGGTCCAGAATGGAACCGCTTAGTAATGCCTGATAATGTGCATGAATGATGGATTGTATGATGATTGCATGTATGAATGATTGAATGACGGATCCCTGTGGGATCCTATGAACGATATATGACTATATGATGATGATGATGATAGATCCCTGTGGGATCAAATGTACGTATATGTGTATGTGACCTGTCTACAGACTATCTGATGCATGGTTAAGGTCAGCCGGTTGTAGATGGATCCTAACAGGACTTCGGTCATTTCTGGATTTACGGTGACTCGGGGTGCATCACGAGCAGCCAATAGACAGACAGGTGGTCCCAGCCATAGACTAGAGGGTATAGAAACCAGTGTTACTGGTGAGCAGGTTCCAGTTAGGAATCAACAGGTTGTGAATGAGGGAGCCCCAGATTTGAACGAAAGAGTACTGGAGCCTACGGTACAGGAGACAGTGGCAAGAGAAATTAGCCGAGCGTTAGAACAGAGCATTCCTTTCATCATTACCCAAGTAGTTGAACAAATAAAAGATCATAATAGGGAAACAATCAGACAAGAGATGGCAACCAGATTTGCTGCAGGTGGTGAAGGATTTAATCCCCAGCCACAAGTGATTATACGTGATGCCCCTAAGGTTTGCACGTTCAGAGATTTTTCCGCATGTCAACCTCCGCTGTTTCAGGGGTCTACAGATCCAGTTATCAGTCACAGATGGATCTCAGAGATAGAGGGTGCCTTCCATACGTGTTCATGCGCACTTGAGTTTAAAGTGAGGTATGCTACCAACCAGATGCGTGGCGTTGCGAAAGATTGGTGGGATATGGAGGTGAAGCAGAGGGGTTACACACAGATTGAGACCATGACGTGGGAGCAGTTTAAAGAACTTGTGATAGAGTAGTTCGTTCCCCAGTCAGAGATTGACAGGATAATTGATGAGTTTCATAGATTGAAACAGACAACAGAGACGGTTCCAGAGATCAATGCTAAATTTATGGAACAGGCACGCTTTTGTCCAGACTATGTTGCAAACGAAAAGATGAAGATGTACAGGTATATGATGGTACTTAAGCCCAGTGTGAGGGAGTTTATTGATGCCAGTAAGCATCAGACATTGAAGTCCATGATGGACGCGGCCAGAGCAAGAGAGTTAGAACTAGAAAGACAGGATAAAGAGAGGAAGGTGATAGAGAAAGCTGCACCAGCATACAAGAAACAGAGGATTGAGCCATCAGATAAGAAGGTGGTACAGAAGACTTATCCGTTATGTCAGAAATGTAAGAAGCATCACTTGGGTGAGTGTAGGCTTGGGCCTTCTGCATGTTATAAATGTGGTAAGCCAGGTCATGTGGGGAGAGATTGTAAGACTCCGTTGCGGGTATGTTTTAATTGTTATCAACCGGGCCACCAGAAGTTTGAATGCCCGAAACTCGCATCAAATGTTCAGTCCACCGGATCGAGACCCGCTCCAGCACTACCCCCACCACTAAGCTCTGGGGTGAAAGATGTGAAAAAGGAAGAAACTTCCAGACCAAAGGGAAGGGCTTTCCAGCTTACGGCCGAGGAAGCTAAAACTGAACCGGATGTAGTGACAGGTACATATCTTATCAACAACTTGCCTGCCCTTGTGCTATTTGATTCTGGTGCGAGTAAATCATTTGTATCTGTTTCCTTCTACAAAAGTTTCAACCAAATGTGTGAAAAGTTAGATTCTCCCCTTGAAGTTGAAATTGCTGATGATAAAACTGTTATTGTATCTGATGTGTATAAACATAATGTGTTAGAAATAGATACAGTTAGATTCCCTATAGAACTTATACCCATGACTATGAGAGAGTTCCAAGTAGTGGTTGGAATGGTCTGGTTAGGTTATAACCATGCTACCATTATGTGTGGGCAGAAACTTATACGAGTTCGTACCCCAAGTGGGGAAGAACTATCTTTATGTGGTGATATCAGGAAAGGAAGGTCATATGTATGTTCAGTGTCTAGAGCCCGAAAGTATTTGCAGCATGGGTATACAGCTTTCTTAGCTTATGTGATAGATACGAAACTAGAAAAGAAACAGACGAGTCTAGATGATGTGAGGGTAGTATGTGAATACCCAGATGTCTTCCCTGAAGACTTACCAGGTGTGCCACCAGACAGACAAGTAGAATTAAGAATTGATTTAGTACCGGGAGCTTCATCAGTAGCCAGAGCTCCATACAAACTTGCTCCTCCAGATATGCAAGAATTGATGAAACAGCTGCAGGAACTGTTAGACAAGGGGTTTATTAGACCTAGTAGTTCTCCCTGGGGTGCTCCAATATTATTCGTTAAGAAAAAGGATGGTACCTTTCGTATGGCATTGACTATCGTGAGCTTAATAAGGTGACCATCAAGAATAAATACCCGTTACCCAGAATAGATGACCTGTTTGATCAGTTGCAGGGAGCATCGTGGTTTTCTAAAATTGACTTACGGTCGGGCTATCACCAGTTGAAAATTAGAAAGGAAGATATTCCTAAAACTGCATTTAGAACCCGATACGGACATTTTGAGTTCGTGGTGATGCCGTTTGGTCTTACGAACGCACCAGCAGCATTTATGGATCTGATGAACAGAGTTTGCAGACCGATGTTAGATAAATCGGTGATTGTTTTTATTGACGATATATTGATTTATTCGAAGAATCCGGAGGATCACGAAAGACATCTTAGAGAAGTTTTGGAAACATTGAGAAGAGAACGACTATATGCCAAATTCTCTAAATGTGAATTTTGGATTCAAGAAGTGCAGTTTTTGGGCCACTTAATTAATCAAGATGGGATTAAGGTGGACCCTATGAAGGTGGATGCTGTGATGAAATGGGAACCGCCAAAGAACCCTACTGAAGTCCGAAGTTTTCTGGGATTGGCAGGCTATTACCGGAGATTTATTCAGAATTTTTCCAAAACCGCCGTTCCTTTAACCCAATTAACTAAGAAGAATGCCGAATTTATTTGGGGGTAATGAACAACAGTCTGCTTTCTCAACTCTTAAACAAAAGTTATGTGAAGCACCAGTTCTCGCTTTACCAGAAGGGGTTGAAGATATGGTAGTATTTTGTGACGCTTCATATAGTGGATTGGGTTGTGTATTGATGCAGAAAGGCAGAGTTATAGCTTATGCTTCACGGCAGTTGAAGTCACATGAAAGTAATTACCCAACTCATGATTTGGAGTTAGCAGTAGTAATCTTTGCACTCAAGATATGGAGGCATTATTTATATGGCGTGAGATTCACTATTTATACAGATCATGAAAGTTTGAAGTATTTCAAAGATCAGAAGAATCTCAACATGAGACAGAGGCGTTGGCTAGAATTGTTGAAAGATTATGATTGTGATATACTCTATCATCCAGGGAAGGCAAATGTAGTAGCTGATGCTCTAAGCAGAAAGTTAGGAATGGTGCTTGTGAAGAACCAGTTTTTAAAGATGACAGTCACGACGCCTATCATTGATGTTATTCGAAAAGCTCAGTTAGAAGCAATTAGAGATGAAAACCATAAATCTGAACGAATTAAGGGGCAAGTAGCAAGTTTTGTTAAAGACAGTCGTGATGTATGGACTCGCTATGGTCGTATATGGGTGCCGGTTTATGGCGATGCACGTCAGACACTTCTTAGTGAAGCTCATAAGTCCAGATTCTCCATTCATCCAGGAGCTACTAAAATGTATAAGGATCTGAAGGTTGATTATTGGTGGCCAGGAATGAAACGTGATGTAGCCAGATATGTAGAAAGATGTCTTACTTGTTTGCAAGTGAAAGCCGAACATCAGAAACCTCACGGGAAGCTACAGCCATTAGAAATTCCAGTCTGGAAATGGGAAAACATTACTATGGACCTGATTACCAAATTACCTAGGAATCCACGTGGTTATGATGCTATATGGGTAATCGTAGACATGTTAACCAAAAGTGCTCATTTTATTCCCATCAAAGAAACTTATCCTTCAGAAAGGTTAGCAGATGTTTATGTTAAAGAGATTGTGACTCGCCATGGTGTACCAGTTTCAATTGTATCAGACAGAGATACCAGATTTACTTCTAGATTCTGGAGTAAATTTCATGAAGATCTTGGAACTAGATTACATCTCAGCACAACGTATCATCCTAAGACAGATGGCCAAAGCGAAAGAACTATTCAGACTCTAGAGGATATGCTGCGGGCATGTGCTATTGATTTCGGGGGAAGCTGGGATTCGTATTTGCCTTTAGCAGAGTTTTCATATAATAACAGCTATCATTCCTGTATCGGGATGCCCCCGTATGAAATGCTTTATGGTAGAAAGTGCAGAAATCCGGTATGCTGGGGTGAAGTGGGTCAGAGAGAGTTGGGCAGTACAGAAGTTGTTCAGCAAACGACAGAACAGATTCAGCTTATCAGAGACAGATTGTTAACTGCCCAGAGTAGACAGAAACGTTATGTAGATAGACGCAGATCACCACTTGAGTTTCAGGTAGGAGACTATGTATTGTTGAAAATATCGCCATGGAAAGGCATTATCAGATTTAGAAAGAGAGGAAAGCTCGGTCCAAGGTTTATTGGACCATTCAAGATTGTTGCACGTGTGGGAAAGGTTGCTTACAGATTAGAGCTACCCGCTGAATTGTCTCAAATTCATAACACCTTCCATGTATCGCATCTCAGAAAATGTTTAGCAGACGAGTCTGCAATTGTACCGTTGGAAGATATTACCATTGATGATAAACTGAATTATGTGGAGAAACCTATAGTTATACTAGAAAGAAAGATTAAAACCCTACGTAACAAGCAGATTGGACTGGTCAAAGTCCAATGAAAGCACAGGAAAGGCTCAGACTTTACTTGGGAGCCTGAACAGGAAATGATGCAAAATTATCCAGAACTCTTCAACAGTTGATTTCGAGGACGAAATCATTCCAAGTGGGGAAGAGTTGTAACACCCAAGGTTCGATATTCCTTTTATCATATTTTAATAGGAAGTGATATATGTTTGTAGGAGTTACCCTTATGATACTAGATGTGTTTTTAAAACTAGAGGGGCTTAAACCGTCAAATTATAAGTTGATATAGTCCAGGGGCAGTTATGTCAATTAGTAAAACTATATACAATCTTTGACAATTTAGTCAAAGATATCAAATTCTATCATCTGCCATCCACGAGTTCTTGAGCTAGCATAGAGAACTTCCACTTTTCTTTGAAGAACACAACAGGATCAAGTGCCCTTAGCAAGAACTTAGCAATATACAACTTGAGGTAAGCTTTCAAAGCTTAGTTTTAGAGTTTTGTATGTATAAATACATGGTTTCAATGGTGAAATCATGTTAGGACCTTTTTATATGGTTTAGATTAAATATGTCTGTTGTAGGAGGTGTAGGAAAACACCTCTAGTCGTTTTATGAAGTAAATATTGGAATTATTAATGAAATCCGACTGTTCTTGGCAAGAACAGTCTGCTGAACTGATATGTACACGGCCCGTGTAGCGGTACATGGCCGTGTAGTAGTTATGACGGTCACAGGGCCATGTAAGGATACATGGTCGTGTAGCATAAGTGGTACACGGCCCGTGTAGAGGTACACGGCCGTGTAGTAGTAAAGGCGGTCATATGGCCATGTAAGGTTACATGGTCGTGTAGTGTAAAAGGTACACGGCCCGTGTAGAGTGACTAGACCACACTGGCCATGTTGCCAGCTTAGGTCGTGTAGCATTAATAGGACACGGCCCGTGTAGGCCCTATTTCAGATCAGAATGCCTTATGTGATTTATGCATTGCTATTATAGGAGGTGATTTACATAGTACCTGTATCAGTGATCAGTGAAGCATTTCATATTACAATTATAAGGTGAATCTTCTAGACTTCACTTCATATCAGCAACATGTGTAGTTTCATATCAGATTGCTAACATGCTATGTTATACATGTGAATATGTAAGCGTACTGCTATGTGCAGTATGGCTCAGATACGGTACAGTACTGTGACCTATGATGCTGCCCTGGGTCTAGAACCAGAGGCTAGCTTTGATTGCCAGACATGCGTGTATTATCTTCATGTGATTGTATACGTGAACTCATATGATGTTATGTTTAGATTACTCACTAAGCTCTCGTAGCTTATCAGATATTGTTTTTAAAATCTTTTGCAGGTTGCAGCCAAAGCAAAGGTAAAGCTATTGTTTGACTGCTTTTCAGTTTTTAAACAATAACTCTTAACGCCCTTTTGTGTAAATATTTAACCTTGACAGTACACTAAGTCTGTATTTGTGGGTTTATCTTTTGATAATAGTATGGTCTTGTATAAAAACGTTTCCGCTTATGTAACTCGATTGATTTGAGTGTTTTTATGAAATTATCCTTCTTTTATATCTTCTTATGAAATTAGGGCGTTACAATGAAGCTTATATAAGTGTTGTATGAAGTGTAAAAGTGTTTTGGAAGTAAAATCAACATGTTTAAGATTCTGGTTTGGTTTTAAAAATAACCTGCTGTGCGCTTGATGGGTTATATGATTTTCCATATATCTGTCATGAAGTTCAAGTGACTGTCGCATGGTTACTAGAACCATGCCATGCAACTGTCGCATGGTCCAAATGACCATATCATGTGACTGTCGCATGGTAGGAAGGGGTGCCATGCGACTTTTGAAGGAGTGTCGTGCGACCTTTTGCTTGTTCATGTGACTGTCGCATGGGTTGAGAAGTAAAGCCATGCGACTTTGTCATCTGACAGTCACATGGAGCCATGCGACCCTAGTGTAGGCCATGCGAATTTTGATAGAGCCATGCGACTGTCGCATGGTGTAGCGCGACGCGACGCCTCCGGTGCCTGGACGCGACGCGTTGGGTGAATTTAGGGAAAGTTCAGTTTCAGATAAAACTTAACGCATGCAAACGCGTAACGCGATTGCCGATTGATTTTAGGTGAACGTGTCAGCTGAACCAGAATTGAGTGAACGAACGCTGTATGCGAAACAGGTGAGTGCCTACTTTCATGAGACTCAGTATGAGTAAGTCTTGCAAGCTAAGATGACTATGTGAACCAGTGAATGTGTATGTATGTATGACTAACCTGTTGGTGCAGGTACGCTTAAGAAGATGAGTGTAAGTTTCTGAATGATGTTACGATTGCTTGTAAGATGTATAATAGGTGCATGCTAGCGGGTCCAGAATGGAACCGCTTAGTAATGTCTGATAATGTGCATGAATGATGGATTGTATGATGATTGCAGGTATGAATGATTGAATGACGGATCCCTGTGGGATCCTATGAACGATATATGACTATATGATGATGATGATGATGATAGATCCCTGTGGGATCAAATGTACGTATATGTGTATGTGACCTGTCTACAGACTATCTGATGCATGGTTAAGGTCAGCCGGTTGTAGCTGGATCCTAACAGGACTTCGGTCATTTCTGGATTTACGGTGACTCAGGGTGCATCCCGGGTCGAGGTTCTGTATAACCGCCGTGCCTTAACGTGAGTAGTAATCAGCCGGTTGTAGATGGATTACTTGAGGAGCCTTGGCTCCGTGAACGATGCTTGGTGGACTGCTTTATGCTCCCTCACCAGCGCGGATGGTTGTGACTGATTCCTCGGTCTGGGTTATTGAGCAGGACTAGCTCTCCTGTAAGACATGACTCTTACTGATCTTGTCAGCACACCGCTATGTGTTAAGCTAGCAATGTGTGCTTATGTACGATAAGATGTGTACGTTACGATATGTATGATATGATATGTAAGATGTGTTTGATGTATGACCCACTATATTGATGCTTATGCTAAGTACGTACTCACTAGCTAGTGTAGCTAATGGTACTATGATTTCCCTTTTCAGGTAAAGATTAGATGGCCTGCGAGGCGAGTGACTTATGGAAATGTATTTACCCTTGTGGGTGGAGCACTTGTACTTGAATGTTGTAATGTATGTACGAAGCTATGGTCGGTTCCTGTATGTTAGGTAACACCAATGAACATTTTGAAAACAAAGATGATGTAATTAACTGTTTGTTAATATTAAAAAGAAAAATTTCCGCTGCTAAACCTGAGTTATCACTAAAACAACTGTTTTTTAGAAGCGGTGTTACACTGATCCTGTCCCCGATCCCTTTTCTTCATAACACTCGCCTGCTTGATGACCCTTTTTCTGGCAATTCCAACAAACATTTTGAGGAAAGACGCAATCATCACTCTTATGACCAAACAATCCGCATTGAACACAACGTAAAGTCTCGAGTGTGCAAAGCCCCAAATGAGAAGATTTACATTTACAACACCACTGGAAATTTCGGTTAGACTCATCTAACATTGACTTATTGTGTTGTTTCTTTTCTTTTTGACCTACCACTGACAAGGGCTCTCCAACCGTCCACACTCCTGATCTAGACTTGAGTTTTCCTTTAACACCACAATCTATTGATCTGTGACCTTCCCCATAACAATTCCAGCAAACCTTCCGAGGGAAGCCACAGACTTTAATCTCATGACCAAATTGGCCACATTTAAAACATCACATAGTCTGGGCAGTACAAAATCCTGTATGATGAGACTTATATTTTCCACATATTGATACTTGCTGATTCAATTCACTAAATGTAGGTCTATAATGCAGATTTCCCTGTCTCAAACTACCTTGCTCTTTTTGCCTTTGGGTATTATTTTGTTCAAACCTGGATTTCTACAGAGAAATCCAATCTCGAGTCATTATATCCTTGGCTTCCACATTCCTCTTATCCAATTCAGTTAAGGTAAAAGCTTGGGAGGAAACACTATCCCATCCGGTAGTATCTTGATAAGTTGGGAACATTTTTCCCTGAAGATTAACAGGATAAAAGAACAGTTGTCTATATCCCATGTAAGGATATGGAAACGATCCTTGAGGAAACATTGGGTAGAAAAATGGTTGAGACATCGGTCGAGACTTTTGTGGAATCGGTATCATCATAGAAGGTATCTCTGCTGGTTTAATACTAGCCGGAATGATCGATGATATCTCAGATATGGTAGGAATAGCTGAAATTACCGGATAAATCTGCGTTTGAATGTTTTGGGTAATCCTCTATTGTTCCAAACGATGAACAATATCTCTAAGCTTTTGCCTTTCGCTTTCCAATTTTTTAATATACAAACTCTTTTCATCTTCCAGTTCACAACCCGAAGTACCGGTTTGGTTTGTTATATCCAAAGCCTTGACTGATGAAATTCAAGCCACTTCTTGGGTCACAGGAGTATTAGCAGGGGTATCTTCGTCAGCCATATATGTACAATCACAACATCTTACCAACTGATTAATTATAAACGTTAGTATATCACATACTAAACTCCAAAACAACACTCTTATTCACCCCAATCCCACACCCAAGGAATAACTGACCCCACCTTGAGCCAAGATTTGGGAATGCAACACTTTTACTGTGCCTACATTGCCAAACCTAGGCTCTGATACCAAACTTGTAACACCGTATTTTCGATCTAAAATTATTATTTTTTTCATTTGAAAACACTGCGGAAGCGAATAATATATACTATATAATACAATTGGTAATACATAACCATTTTCCAATTCATCAGATAAACCAAAATACAAGTATTACAAAACCACGGCTCGTCACAACTCATATCAGAGTGCCCAATAATTATTCTCTAAAGTACACCCCCTCACATCCGAACCGCAGAAATTATGAGCAACCTATAAAAGGAGTGAGAGGTGGGGGATTAGCACAGAG
This sequence comes from Dittrichia graveolens, assembly GCA_038502395.1. Taxonomy (NCBI): domain Eukaryota; kingdom Viridiplantae; phylum Streptophyta; class Magnoliopsida; order Asterales; family Asteraceae; genus Dittrichia; species Dittrichia graveolens. The sequence continues at coordinate 33,456,605 of JARJIL010000009.1, forward strand.
ATAAGTGAATGAAAGTAAAACTATAACTACGAGTATCAATCACAACCATAGGATACCAAATAATCACATAATCGTGTCCCGGGAAGGCCGGCGGATCTGCAGATCCTGCAACTAATGCCGACCAAAGCAAAGGTTTACCGATAGCCCATTTGCTATTTTCACAAAGTATTCCCTTAAGTTGCAACGAATTCATCAAAAGGTCCAAATACTGATTAGCCGATAACAAACGAACCCAACCCATGTGCCAAGCCGTAGCTGACTTCCCAACCAACATGCATACATAATACTGACGCAACAATTAATTAACAAACAACCAGTTAATCAATTATTAGACAATAAGTCTATCCCTACGTCAATCCACAAACAGATATAACCAAACAAGTTACAACTAACACCAATCATGAGTTAAACATCCACTCACCTCAAGTTCTCGAACTCCCACTTAGTGGTCTAATATTATTGAGCCTTGTCCGTTCCTGAGATCACAATAAACTGAAATCAGTATCCGATTCATAAATATATATATCCAAACATATATTTATATCTCCTTTAATCATTCACAACATGCTAGATAAACATATAGAGCATACTACATCAAAGTACAACAAACAAACTTAAATTCCTTAAAAATCCTCGGACGCGTCGCGCCGAACAATAATGTCGGATTTCACTACTTCCGGATTCTAAATCATCAGATTTCACGTTTCTCGGATTTCAGGGTCGGATTTCAAGTGTTGGATTCTCCATATCGGATTTCAAGACATCCTGATTTCAAAGTTCCGGATTTCTCAAGAATTGTCGGATTTACATGGACGCATCTATTTTCCATACCAAAAACTTCCAAAACATGTATAGACCTCATATATCATTTATACCAACATCATAAACCTCTTATATCCAATTAAAACATCAAAAACCCATTTCCCAAGTATGGAGTTTCAAGCTCCATCAATGGTGTTTCACCATATATACATATATCACCAGAAAAGCATACCAAATCGTTACTAAACATGATATAAACATCAAAACACACACAACACACTTTTCTCGTTGAAACACAATGACCAGATATCCTCATATCAAACACGTATACACTCAAATTGACAAATCCTAAACAGGAGGTGTCTTATCCTTCCTATCCATTCTTTCATGCATACACACATAACATACATCCATGCACACATACTACATATACATAATACATATATACATGTAACTTCCAGTACACATATCTATTCCCACATTTATTTTTAATAATCAATTCACTAATTGATTTAACTAAATTTACAAACTAATGTTAACCTCATAGTTAATACCAATTAATTAATTCATCCAATTAATTAACACGTAATGAGGTATTATCTAATCCTCGTATTAATCCAACTTTGTTTCATCATACGAACACAAATAATCATTTTAAATAATATAATTTATCATAATTACTCGCATACAAGCACCATTCACTTACCATTGACCTGCCCACAACTAGGCCGGGTTTACGGATGTTACAAACATCTTTAAGATTAAACTAGAAAAGCTAACTCAAAGATTGAATACTTGTAATCTTTAATGTCTCCTACTGATGCTTGCAATTAAAATCGTATTATCTGATTGTTTTTTTCTCTACTGCCGTCGATGAAAAGAATACTGTCGCCGTTTGTTGTTTCGTGAATTGAATTGTATTTCGGCCGTAGGTTTTTTTGAGAAAATTTTGAATTGATCGTCCTCCGTCTCCATATCAATTATGCATATATATATATATATATATATATATATATATATATATATATATATATATATATAGGGTAGAGATCAAGTAAAAAGGATTTTATGATAAAAAGGATAAGAGGCAACAATAAAATGCTTTTTATTGATTAAAACTAGTTTTTAATCGATTTATTCTGATGAATACAACATATTCGTCACTATTTACAGAGCAAAAGAGATTTTCAAATACAGATTTTGAAACCAAAATTTTGGAATAATTTGTTGATGAACAAAATATTTTTATCTAAAAAGTTATGAATATGTTGGATTCATCAAAAAGAAATCGATGAATAACTAGTTTTAATCAATAAAGATGATAAACTAACAATTATCCATTGATGTATATTCTAAAAAAATTATTATTAATCATCCATTTTACACTTTTTACTTTAATTATCCGTTGATATATATCACGTGCATCATAATTGTATGGGCTAGAAAGCCCATTTTTCTTCTTTTGGTTATTTATTTGGCCGTACATAATATATATATATATATATCTTAAGTAGCCTTCTTTCCTTTTTATTGTTGTATACTGACCCAACTTGCACTTCAAATATGAATGGACTTCTTGACCCAGTTTGAATCTCAACTGCTCTCAATTTCTATCTTGTGCTGAACTCAACAACTTTTGCATGTATTTCACACTTTTGAGTATCCCAACCTGAAATAGCCAAAACTTGAATAAGCAAACATTTAAACACAATTAAGGCTATAATTTGACTCGAAAGACATAGATATTGTCGTGAAATAAATATATATTATATGTTAAAATACGACAATATCAGAAAATAATTTTACTTTTTCAGCCTTCCTAGTCGATAACTGACACATGGAAAAAAATAAAAAATATATATATGATCTCGTCGACGGGTATTCATCTCGCCGATAAAAGTAATTGTTTTTCCGAATAAGTATAAAACTAACAATGAATAATATCAAAGTGCGGAAATAGTTTTAAAGCAACGAACACACGAAAGTTTTCAAAGTAGGATTATATTAATAACCAAACTTCAAAGAGTGCACAAGAACAAACTTGCACCGAGTACAAACTAAATCAAGAACAGACTTGAATGCAAATTAGCGAACAAACGCATAACCTTTTCTCGTTTAACGAGCAAGTATTTATAGGCTAAGTAAACTAATCCTGACCATCTAATCTATTTACACGTGTAACGCTCTACACATAATTAGGAGCAGAAAACAAGATTGCCGTTTCAAGCTCCTTCAGATGCGCAGATCGTGCACTTTACATAACAGGAAGATTCTAGTTGTCAGATGTATCTTTAGTGCAGAAGACCTTTTGATGACTGAAGACTAACTTCAGCTAACGTTCACTTCAAAACAAATCTTCAGATGAACTTTGGACTTCTTTCTTCAGATGGCACGTCAGAACAATTTACAAAATAATAAAATACTACACCTTTAGTCGCTTTCTTCGAAAGCTCTTTCATGAATGGAATATATACAAATAAAGGACTAACAATCTCCTCCTATTTGTTTATAATCCATGACTATCTACAAAATGAAAAAATAATAGAAAGAATAAAAGAATAAAAGAATTACTATTCTAAATATCTGCTTTGAACTCCTCAGGAGCGAGTTCCTTTGGAGTTTTGAGCTCCATTTGTTTCAAGTATTCAACCAGAATGTCTTTGACTGCCGGATCTTTATTGTCTATGAAGTATTGGAGAGATCTCAGATGAAGCCTATCAGACTTGGCGAATCTGAAACTCTCTGAAAGCGAATCTTGTCGTATGCATCAAGAAAGTAAAATCCTCTTGGATTTGAGTGAACTTTACCCACTTCAGGAATGAAACTAGAAGGTAACATAGTGTCAAAACCTTTGCAATTTGGAAGCTCTCCAATAGATATCAGCTCCAAGATTTGTTGCTGTGACTTTCTGTGAGTGAGCCTCCTTCTTTGAAATTTTATTTTTTCAGCTCGAGTGGGTTTTTCCTTCTGTAGCAAGACTACTGCACCAGATCCCCTCTTCTTCACTTCCTCTTCATAATATTCAATCACTTTGGTGATTTCTCGTTGAACGAACTCAACATCATCAGTCTGCTTGCGTTTTGATAAACAAGCCATTATTTCAGTCCATTCCGAAACAACACAATTGAGTTGGACATTCTTGACTGAGTGTACACTGAAGAGAGGAAGATTTCTGCGCTGAATATTCAAAAAGATTTCATTGTTTACTTTCTTTAGCTTTATTGCCGTGATTTTATCTGGATGCATTATTTGATGCCGAGAGCTCAACCACTTTTCTTGTCTAGCCTCCATGATCTTTTTCTTCTCCTCTTGTAAAGCTTTTTCAGCTTCGGTATCCTCCTGAATCTGTTTTTGGTGATCTAAGGGAGATAGATCAATTTTATTTGCAGCAACTTCTTCAAGTGCCAATTTCTCTACTGCAATTCTGCCAAGTTCATCAGCCACTTTCAAGTCTTTGTCTCTTGGATTTTCATCATCTGAGTCATCTAAATCATGAATACCCTTACTCATCTGATCATCCAGAGAACTTATTACCGCTTTCCCTTTACCTTTATCTGCCTGGCTTGGCTGACCACTAGATGATGGAGCAGCTGATTGAGTTGGAATTTGGGAGGCTTTAGCTTCAGTTATTATTTGCTGACATTCAGCTCCATCTAACTCTGAACTGAAAAGTTCAGCTTCAGCTTTCCTCTGATCAAGGAGACTCTTGAGCTCCCCCTCAGCAAGTGCATTAGCTTCTTCAGCTTTGGCTAGCGTGGCCTCGATATCGATCAAGGCTTTATTCTTGTTCTCTTCAGTGGCTTTGAGGTGAGCCACTTCATCTGCTAATCTTTGTAAGTATTCAACGCGTGAATACTTTCTTTGCCATTTGATAATTTTCCGATCAGAGGTAGCCTTCTTTCTCATAATCTAACAGATTTTGGACTGTCTTCGAACTTTTTTCCCCTTAGAAGCTGCAGAGAGTCCTGAAGCTTCTATCGACCGGGACAGGGCCGAAATCTCTCTAGAGAGGCCGGAGAAGGAAGGAGCAAATAAATCCTGCAACTGACAAGTTGCGGCTTCAGAGAGATTGACAGCATAAATGTTGTCAACTTTAGATGAAATAGAATGTACAGAGGTTAAGAGAGCGGAGAGTTGGGAGTTAAGGTTAGAAAACTCAATGGTTGCAGAATCAGCCACAGTTTTCACAAGATGCTGAAAGTTTCTGAACATCCCATGAAGTATCAGATTTTTATAATCAATGGGCTGGGTGAGGGTGGTGAACTGATTGGATAAATCTGAAATGGATGAATGAAATTGAAATTGCCTTTACTGGAAATGGATGACTTAATATGAGAAAGAGATTGATTGCTACAGATTGGATAAATCTGAAATGTACAGGGTTGTTTGGGTAAAAGATGTGATTGATGTCAATTGGTTAAATAACAATGGTTATTTGTGAACTGAAGACCTATGTGATTTGAAAGAATGATGTAATGGCCTGAACATGTGGAATGAAGACTTGAGAACTTTATTCATGAATTGCCTTTGCTAGGAAAATGCCTTTTCTTGGAATTGGAAATTTAATTCGAACGGAACTTATGAAACAAGATTGCCAGTGCTCTTGGAAGGGCTAAATGAGATAATGCCATACAGAGTATTTAATTGATGAATTACTGAAGGAGTGAACATGATATATTTCGTAGAAAATGACATGATTGTGTATGAGTTAAGGCGAAATATCAGAAAATTATGAATTGTTGAGATACCTGAGATACCAGAACGGTGATGATTGAATTTATATGTAAATTATTTTACCTGATGGGATCTGGATATGTGAGTAATGTAAAGAACGGTGAAATGTACAGGATTGTTTGGGTAATGTACCGACATGTTAGTTGGAAGTAAGGAGAAAGTAATATGTGAGTATTTTACATGACAGACAGTGAATGAAAGGTACTTGAATGTAATGAGTTTTCGAGAAATACGTTGACCTTGATTATATGCTTGAATGTGAAAGAGAATGAGTCAAAAGATAGACCAAATAAATATATGAGTTACGTGTTGAGTTGAATGTGGAACTGAAGAAGAGGTTTGAGGGATAAATTGATAAAGAACTGATGATTGTAAACTGAGAAAGACAGGTAGAAAGAGATTTAGGTGGCTGATGGTAGAATGAAGCTATGTATGAGTTACAATTAAATTGACAGTCAGTGATGAATGAATATGAGGTGTGGAGAATCCGTTTGATATGTGCTATAGGATTCCGAGGACGGAATCCCCTAAAGGAGGGAAGATTTGTAACATCCGCAAACCCGGGCTAGTTGATTAGCGGGTTAGCGGCAGGTAATTTTGTATTTATTTTGCGTAAGATGATTTTGTGATTTATTTGATTAAGTGTTGGGTTAAATTGAAAATATATATTTATGAATACAAATATACAATTTGTGTTACTGATGTATAAAGAATTAAAAGAAGAAAAAGATGTATGTCATGTATGTATGTGTAGTATGTATGCATGGATGCATGTAGTATGAAAAAAAGAATAGGATTTCAAGAAATGAGTTTTAAGCCACCTCCTGTTTGAATAAAAGTAAATATATATATATATATATATATACGTGGGTTTAAAGTCACCAGCACATAGTTAAGGTGAAAGTGTGTGTGTTTGCAAAACCATCTTTGAAGAAAGCTAGAACAAGAAACTTAGATTTTCAAGAAGAGGATTTGGGATTCATAATTCAAACTGAAGATTGGTATGTGTTTATATGATGTTATGGATTGTTTTGATGTGATTATATGTTGAAATACATGCTATAATGAAGAACTACCATGATAGGAACTTGGAGCTCAAAACTTGATTTATGGGTTTTGATGGATAATGGATTTTAATTCGATTTGATAAGTTATACATGTTTGTTATGATGTTATATGAAGTTTTATGCATGTTGGTAGTGTTTTGGATGGAGAAAATGAAAGTTGGAAATGAAATGTATATATATGGTTGGCTGGAAATCCGACAGTTCATGATGAAAAAAAACTAGATCGCGACGCGTCGCGGTGCGACGCGTAGGGGTCGCGGTGCGACGCGTAGAGATCGCTGCGCGACACCCTGAAATCCGGAACTCCAAGAATCCGCAACCCGGAATCCGACGCTCAAATCCGAGACCCAAATCCAAGTAGCGTCGCGGCGAGACGCATGGCTTGGTCGCGGCGCGACAGGCCAATTTTTAGGGTTTTGTGTATTTTTGCTATGTATTCGTGTGGCATGTGATGGGTTATTGTTTGTACGATCATTGTACATTGTTTACAAGTTATATAGAGATATAAATATATATTGTGGATATATATTTATCAGAGATTGACTTCGGTTTGTTGTGTTCTCAGGATTTGCAAAGACTCTGTGATATTAGACAACTGAGTAGACGGGAAAGTGGACTGAGGTGAGTGGAAGTGTACTCATGAGTGGTGATGGCGGTAACATTTGTGGTTACATGAATTGAGTTATTCTTATGATCTAGGATGCCATGATAGACTGTTTAGTCTAAGTTGATATGATAGACTGTTTAGTCTAAATTGACATGATAGACTGTTTAGTCTGAGTTGCCATGCTAGATTGTTAAGTCTGAGTTGCCTTGTTAGACTGTTTGGTCTAAGATGCCATGCTAGACTGTTTAGTCTAAGATGCCATGATGAACTGTTTAAGTTGGATTGCCAGTATGGAATATGTTATTTGGTATGTGTTGACAGACTGTGTAAATGTGATTCGTTGATTGTTGCTTGTTGATTGGGATTGCTTGAATTATGGTGTGGCCAGTGCACATGGTTAATTATATGTGCACGTGGCGAGACCTGTATGTATGGTTAATTATATGCGTACATGGTTGGGGGTTAGCTATCGCATGCTTTGGGTTGGGCTATCTGCTATTGGTTGCACGGTTCTAGACTTTCTATGCATTTGTTATAGTAGAAGGGGCTTTAACTGTACCAAGTAGCAAATAGCTAACGGTAAACCTTTGCTTTGGCCCGCATCGGTTGCAGGTTCTGCAGAACCGCTGTTCCTCTAGTGATTGGATTGGCTTGTGATTGATTGTTTGATCTGTTGAGATCGGTTCGCTTGTGCAATTGATGATTGCTTGTGCTTGTTGTTTGAGGATGCTTGTTTGTAGCTTCCATTCACTTAGCTTTGTGCTAATTCCTCTCAGTTGATTGCTTTTTGTAGGTCTGGCTATTTAGCTTTGTTTGTGGGGAAGGGAAATTTGACCAATGCTCTGATATTATGTTTTGAGAAGGGACGAGCCACGTTTGTAAATATTTTGTAACACAACTTGACGTGATGTTTGTAAACAGTACTTTGTACTTTGTATATGATTAAATGAAATCAGTTAAAGCTTCCACAGCGGTTTTAAAAAAAATGGCTTGAGAATTTACGGTGTTACAAGTTTCATCTTCAGAGTGGACTGAAGACTCATCAACTGGTTGGACCTCAGAAACTAGGGGAATTGTAGTTTCATCATTGGTAGAAGGCTAAGCATCAGAGTCAGCCTGTTTGGTTGCTGACACATCATGTGCTTGGTCAATATCCATAGTATCAGTTGGGTTTATTGATTCATCAAGGGATAGAGTGGGAATTTTAGCAGAAGCAGGAATGGTTGTTCCCTGCTCTGGTGGTACTTGAGTTGTAGTGGGTGTGCTAGCCAACTCATTGGTGGAGATAGAAGAAGTCTCGGCTGACTGGTGTTTGTCAGTGTCCTGAACTTGTTTTTGTAAAAGTGGGACCTTAGGAACAACTTGGGTTGGAGCTATTTCTTCATCAGTCAGACTAGGTTTAGAAAATTTAAATAAAGGAGATCTTACCTGAACAGCTTCAGAGTATTTTGATGTTTGAAGCTGAGTCTTGCGGAGAACTAACGGTGTATCATCAGGGGAATCCTCACCTGAAGCATAGTAGGAGATGATGGGACTGGAGGGAACGTTGGATTTGTGGCGTTTGGCGGTTGAGAGTGATTTGGGCGGTTTAGTGGTGGTGGTGGATTTGGGTACGGCTGAAGGTTTGATGAAGGGTTTTGACGAAGTGGACATCAGTTTCCTTTTCTTTGTTTTCGATGGTGAGGACTGAAGCACTTGGTGTTGGGGTTTTGAAGGTTCAGTTTTAGTTGATAACCCTGAATATGGTATTGGAATGGCAGGAGAAGGTTTCAGTGAGACTAGTGCAAGCATTGTGTAGTTAAAGCTGGGTTGAAGGCAAACGAAGAACCTTTCCATACTGAACCTAGTAGTGAGGGAGATGGAAGCAGAACTGAAGCAGAATTGTATTCTTCAGTTGTCAGCAAGGAGTAGATAACCAAGGACACAAAACTAGGAAAAGGAATGTGTTGAGACCTTGTGCGGGCCGTTAGTGAGACCACAAGACTTTCCATGATGAGTTCAGCGTAGTCAATGTTATGACCATGGATAATGGCATATGCCATTTTTAGAACAGCTTCATTGACCTGGTCATGATTAACGGTTTTGCTTGTCATACAAAAATTCAGATGAGCAATCAGACAGTTCCACTCCTTTGGAAGGCGAGTGCGTACCATAGAATTCCCTTTCACTTTGTGGTCATCAGCGTATTGAAAGGAGAAGAGTAGCTCCTTAGAGTTGGCAGTGGATGAGATGAGCTCCCGGCGAGGAAGATGGAGGAAAGATGCAAGAAATTTCTTGGAGATTTCAGTGGGCTTGCTACAAGAGAGCATACTGAAGTGAATACTTTGGCCGGAGGTTTTGGGGTTAATGACTTCAGCGGTCATCCAGAACTCACAGAGGTGTTCTTCGAACATTGGAACCTTTGCGGAGAGAGCAAAGTTCAACGGGCAGTTACGAAGGTAGGTCATGATTTGGTGAAGTGGTGAGGATGAAGGAGGAATGGTTAGGTTAGCGGCGTAGTTGTTGTCCTTGAAACAGATGGACTCCAGGGGAATTTTGGGAACGACATCATTGGAAGGGTTACCTTCGCAGAAGCAATCTTGGGGGCCATGGGATCAAGCACAAGGGTTGTTTTTACTTTTGAACAAAGAGAAATCGCCGGAGAAGATGATTTGCAAGTAAAGAACTTGAAAGGGCGATTTGGGGTTTTAAAGGGTTTAAACTGAAGCAATCTTGGCGGTTGAGTAAATCTAGGGTGAAAAAGAGCGCATGATTCTGGAATATACGCAAGGATAACTTTTGTGATGTCAAACAGTTATTGGGTAAACCATTTTACCCGGTGTAATCTTGGAAACAATTAAGCTTCATCATCAAACCATTAGCATGGAGATAAAATTTCACAAGGCAAAGGGAAAAAAATATCCAAACTTTGCATTTGAAATTTTAATCTAAAAAAAAAACTAAAAAGAGACGGAAATAAGTAACAAAAAAACACAATGCCAACAAGAATAAGAGCTAATCTTGGAAATTACTAATTCCATATACGAACAAAAGATGATTACATGATGTTAATCACGATTTACATAGACTGCCAAGAAAAAAAATTACATCCATGTTTAAGATAAGACATATATTTGAGATGATACTTCTATCCCAATCCCTTCACCAGGAATGCGAACGGTGATCACGTAGCAAACCGGGAAGAAAACGAACGGAATAGTGAACTCCATGAGTTTTCAAGAAAGTGAAAGATTTTCTGTGAAATTGTTTCTAGTTTTGCAGAAGATAAAAAAGGAAAGAAAATCTTTGGATGTTTATAAAGAAAATTACTCATGCTTACGCTTCAGAGATGATTTGACAGTCAGAGAGAGGTAGGGTAAAAGTAATTATTCAAGATTAGCTATTAGGGTGGCTGACATTAAATGTGACAAGAAAGAATAAATAGTAACAATCAAATTTACCTGAAATAGCTACATTTCTGAAGGATTTAGCATTCCTATTTCTGCAACTAGTAGTTTGAATCGGTGTTCATCTAGGGCTTTCGTGAAGATGTCAGCGATCTGATGTTCCGTAGAGATGAAACGAAGCTCAATTTCATTCTTTGCTATGTGATCTCGAATAAAATGATGGCGTACATCAATGTGCTTTGTACGAGAATGGAGCACATGATTATTGGAGATTGCGATAGCACTTGTGTTATCACAATAAATAGGAGTGCGCTGAAAGGAGATGCCATAGTCAGCGAGCTGATGTTGCATCCATAAGACTTGTGTCCAACAACTCCCAGCTGAAATGTATTCAGCTTTAGCGGTGGATAGTGAGATGGATTTCTGCCTTTTGCCTTGCCAACTTACTAGTTTTCCACCTAGTAGCTGACACCCACCTGTAGTACTCTTTCTGTCAATCTGACATCCGGCATAGTCTGAATATGAAAATCCAATTAACTCAAAGCCGGAGTCTCTGGAGTACCATAGCCCTAGTTCAGGTGTACCTTTCAGGTATTTGAAAATTCGTCTTACAGCCGTCAGATGTGATTCCTTTGGGTTCACCTAAAACCTTGCACATAGGCATGTGGAGAACATTATATTAGTATGACTGGCCGTCAGATATAGCAAGGATCCGATCATCCCTCTGAATGTGGGAAGATCAACTGCTTTCCCATTCGGATGTGAGCTTGATTTTTGGAACAATGGGAGTCTTCATCGGGGAGGAGTCTGAAAAGTTGAACTTCTTGAGTAGGTCATTTACATATTTCCCTTGATTAATGAAGATGCCTTGGTCAGATTGCTTAATCTGAAGCCCAAGGAAGAAGTTCAGTTCTCCCATCATGCTCATCTTGAATTTCTCTAAAATGATTTTCTCAAATTTCTTGCACAAACGATTGTCAGTAGAACCAAATATAATATCATCAACATAAATTTGAACTAGAATGAGTTCACCTTTTTCTCTACACAGAAATAGAGTTTTGTCGATGTTCCCTCTTTGAAATCCATTCTTCAAAAGATGAGTGGAAAATGTATCATACAAGGCACGCGGAGCTTGCTTTAGTCCATAAAGAGCTTTGTCGAGCTTATACACATAGTGTGGAAACTTGGGACTTTGGAATCCAGGAGGTTGTTGAACAAATACTTCTTCCTGAAGTTCTCCATTGAGAAAGGCGCTTTTAACGTCCATTTGAAAGACCTTGAATCCCTTGAACACTGCAAAGGCTAGGAACATGCGTATTGCCTCCAGACGAGCAACTAGAGCAAACGTTTCATCATAATCTATCCCTTCCTCTTGACAATAGCCCTTTTCAACTAATCTGGCCTTGTTACGCACATTTGACCCTGTTTCATCATGTTTGTTTCTGAAGACCCACTTTGTGCCAATAATGGACTTGTCTTCAGGTGGGGCAATCAGCTTCCAAACCTTGTTCCTTTCGAATTTGTTAAGCTCGTCTTGCATAGTGACCACCCAGTTTGGGTCCTTCAGAGCTTCATCGACTTTCTTTGGCTCGACCTGTGATATAAATTCAGAGAACATGCAGAATGCAGATGTAATCGATTTTCAGGTTTGCACCCCAGTATTTGGATTACCAATCACATTTGTGATAAGATGAGCTCAAGTCTATTTTGTGACTCTTTGTGGGTGCTTCTGTTTCTCATCAGCAGAAGAGACATTTGTTTCCAATAGATCTTCAGTGACCTGATTCACATTAATAGAAACAACATTATTGTCAGTTTTTACCTACTGAGAGCAGTCATCCAAGTCATCACTGAATGACTCTTGTAGAAGAGCATCAAATTCATCAGAGACAACTTGATCAGTATGATTTGAGGTTGACTTTGTACCGAATTCATCAAAGGTGACATTTATTGTTTCAACCACAGAGGTTTTCTTGGTAATAAAAACACGATAAGCTTTAGAAATGTCAGAATAGCCTAGAAACACCCCTTGTTCCCCTTTTGGATCAAATTTGCTTTTCTGATCTTTGGTGTTAAGGATGAAGCATGTGCTTCCAAAAACTTTGAAGTATCCAACATTTGGTGACTTCAAATATAGTAACTCGTAGGGAGTTTTACTGTGTTGCTTGACAATGATGGACCTATTCTAAGTGTATCAAGCAGCATTAACAGCTTCAGCCCATAAATGACCTTTCAGAGATGCTTCAGCTAGCATAGTTCGGGCTGCTTCTATCAAGGTCCTATTTCTTCTTTCAGCAACCCCATTTTGATGAGGGGTATATGGGGCTAAAAAGTTTTGGATGATGCCATTTTCATCACAAAAGTCTTGAAGAGTAGAGTTCCTAAACTCTGTTCCATGATCACTAAGATTGAGTTTGGTACGAGGATTGTAGAAAATACCTCGATGGTATGTTGAGTAATTGGTTAAGTAATTATTGAGAATAAATGAATTAATTGGTTTAGTTTATTAAGTATATAAAATTGTAAGTTGGTTTACTGATGAGAGAAAAGAATTATATGTGGTATTTATGTAAGATATCATGTATGTATGTTAGTATGTATGTATGTGTGTATGAAGTTGGTGATGACACCTTTTATGGAGAAAGTTACACATGTGTGTGTGAGTTTGCATGTGTACAACTAAAAGAAATCAGATTAAGAAAGAAAGAAAGAAAAGGAAAGTGAACTCTGTGTGTGTGTATTTTCTCTGGAAAGAAAAAGAAGAACAAGGAAGAAAAAGAGAGAAACTTGAATTTCAAAAGTATAGGATTTGTATTCTAAAAATTCAAGAAAACATGAGAATATGTTTATGCTATGTTATGATGCATTCTGATGTGTTTAGTTGGATTGGGTACATGGTTATTTAGGAATTTACGATTGATAGGTTTTTAAAGAAAATAGATGAAATGGGTTTTTGATGATTTTGTTATTTTGTATGATTCAAAGTGTTTATAATGGTTATAACATGTTGATATGAGGTTATATATATATATATTAGAAGTGTTTTGTATCAAGAAATATTATGTTAGAAAGGAATTTTGTGAGTTTTGATGGCTGGAAATCCGATAAATGGAAGAAGAATTTATGGGCGATGAACGTAGCGGCGCTACGGTTAATGGTCGGGGCGCGACCTTCATGCAAAACCGAGAGTTGGGTCAGTTTGTGTAGAAATCCGCATGTTACAATCCTAAACTCAAAATCCGACTCCAAAATCCGAGAATGAGAATCCGAGGCACAAATCCGAATCCAAATCCGATTCTAAGTGAAGCAAGCATGAAATCCGATTAAATGCTCTCGGATTTGAAGTCCGACACCCGTCGCGGCGCGACAGGCCTTAAATCCAATTATTGGCTTATTTTTTTATAAGTCCCTTTGTTTGAGTTATTATATGTGTTATGTGATTTAATTGCGTTGTTTTGATAGATTTGAGATGTAAATATATATGAGAAGGTATATTCATATATTCGAAATTGATTCGGTTGTTGCTGTGTTTTCAGGCAAACCACAGACTCAGTGATATTAGACAACTGAGCACGCGTGATACGAGGACTGAGGTGAGTTGAAGTTTACTCACGGGTGGTTACGTTTGTAACATTATGAATTGAATGATTGAAGGATTGTTTTGAGTGCAATAATTGCCTGTTGATTTGATTATGAGATATTTGACTGATAAGTTCATTATGTGAAGATAGATTGATTGTCTTACCATGATAGACTGTTAAGTCTGCTATATGCTAAATGAGAATTGCATGTTCTTGTATAAGAAAGAGTTTTGATTGTATTTGAGACTGGAAGAGTAATTGGATCGTTTGAGAACCGACTTCTGTGTTACGAGTCGGAAGAGATCAGCTTGTGTGTAAGAGCTGGTTGGGGTCAGCTGCTGATGCTAGGGTTGGGCTCGCTTGCGGTTGGTTGAACAGTAGTAGCTCCTCTGTTGCATTTGTTGCTCAGAGGGGAGTTTACTGTGCCAATCGGCAGGGAGCTATCGGTAAACCTTTGCTTTGGCCAGCTTTGGTTGTAGGTTCGGCAGAACCGCCGGTCCTCTGGATGAAAGAGATCATTGAATTGACAGATTGGTTGTTGGGATTGAAGTTCAGAGGTTCCGTTGGGAACAGTGATTGTTATGTGCTTGTCTGTAGCTTCCTTTCACTTAGCTTTGTGCTAAGCCCCCACGGTTGATTGCTTTTTGCACGTTTTTGTGAGTAGTTGTTTAGCTTGTTTGTGGAAAGGGGAATTTTACCAATACTCTGATATTGTGTTTTGAGAAGAGACGAGCCACGTTTTATAATCTTTTGTAACACAAACGAATGTTGAGATTTGTAAAGTACTTTGTACTTGTGATGTTTATGTTAAATGAAAATTAGAGATTGCTTTCGCAACGTTTTAAAAAAAAATGGCTTGAGTTTTACGGTGTTACAAGTTGGTATCAGAGCAGTAATTGGATCGTTTGAGAACCGACTTCTGTGTTACGAGTCGGAAGAGATCAGATTGTGTGTAAGAGCTGGTTGGGGTCAGCGGCTGATGCTAGGGCTGGGCTCGCTTGCGGTTGGTTGAACAGTAGTAGCTCCTCTGTTGCATTTGTTGCTCAGAGGGGAGTTTACTTTGCCAATCGGCAGAGAGCTATCGGTAAACCTTTGCTTTGGCCAGCTTTGGTTGTAGGTTCGGCAGAACTGCCGGTCCTCGGGATGAAGGAGATCGTTGAATTGATAGATTGGTTGTTGGGATTGATGTTCAGAGGTTCCGTTGGGAACAGTGATTGTTATGTGCTTGTCTGTAGCTTCCATTCATTTAGCTTTGTGCTAATCCCCCACGGTTGATTGCTTTTTGCAGGTTTTTGTGAGTAGCTGTTTAGCTTGTTTGTGGAAAGGGGAATTTTACCAATACTCTGATATTGTGTTTTGAGAAGAGACGAGCCACGTTTTATAATCTTTTGTAACACAAACGAATGTTGAGATTTGTAAAGTACTTTGTACTTGTGATGTTTATGTTAAATGAAAATTAGAGATTGCTTCCGCAACGTTTTAAAAAAAATGGCTTGAGTTTTACAGTGTTACAAGTTGGTATCAGAGCAGTAATTGGATCGTTTGAGAACCGACTTCTGTGTTACGAGTCGGAAGAGATCAACTTCTGTGTAAGAGCTGGTTGGGGTCAGCTGCTGATGCTAGGGCTGGGCTCGCTTGCGGTTGGTTGAACAGTAGTAGCTTCTTTGTTGCATTTGTTGCTCAGAGGGGAGTTTACTGTGCCAATCGGCAGGGAGCTATCGGTAAACCTTTGCTTTGGCCAGCTTTAGTTGTAGGTTCGGCAGAACCGCTGGTCCTCGGGATGAAAGAGATCGTTGAATTGATTGATTGGTTGTTGGGATTGATGTTCAGAGGTTCCGTTAGGAACAGTGATTGTTATGTGCTTGTCTGTAGCTTCCATTCACTTAGCTTTGTGCTAATCCCCCACGGTTGATTGCATTTTGCTGGTTTTTGTGAGTAGTTGTTTAGCTTGTTTGTGGAAAGGGGAATTTGAGCAATACTCTGATATTGTGTTTTGAGATGAGACGTGCCACGTTTTATAATCTTTTGTAACACAAACGAATGTTGAGATTTGTAAAGTACTTTGTACTTATGATGTTTATGTTAAATGAAAATTAGAGATTGCTTCCGCAACCTTTTAAAAAAAATAGCTTGAGTTTTACGGTGTTACAAGGTGGTATTAGAGCCTAGGTTTGGCGATGCAGGCACGTCTAGAGTGTTGCATTCCCAAATCTTGGCTCGTGTTGGGTCAAACTTTCCTTTGGGAGGGATTTAGAGTGAATTGGAATTGTGGTTTGATAGTTAATATGTTATGTACTAACAGTTTATCTAATGAGCTTGTGAGATGATGTGATTGAACATATATGGCTGACAGAGATACCCCTGCTGACACTCCTGTGACCCAAGAAGTGACTGGAATTTCATCAGCGGATGTCTTGAGTGTAAGAGGTCAGGTTAGTACTTCAGGTTTTGAATCTGGAATAGATCAGAGGGAATATATTTCCAAGTTGGAGAATAAACTGTGGGAACTTAGAAATGCTATGGGCAATATGGAACGAGAGAGGATTATCCAGAATGAACGAATTCAGAATTCTATGTTTAGTACAACTCAAGCTACGAATGTGCAAGTTACAATTCCGTTTCCTCCAATATCACAAGTGGCACAACAATTGAGTTCTCATCCTTTTACTACCCAAAAAGTTTATCCATTTGCATATCCAGGGTTTAAACCACCATGCACTTATAAGCAATTCTTGGATTGTAAGCCTTCAGAGTACTATGGCAGTACAGACCCCAATATAACTTTGTACTGGTTGCGAGAAATGGTAAAGGCTTTTGAAGCATGCAATTGTGAGAATGAACTGAGAGTTTGTTTTGCGACTCGTATGTTAAGAGGAGATGCAATGGTTTGGTGGGATTCCCTTACAGGGCATTTTTCTAAACAACAACAAGACAGTGTGACATGGGATCAGTTTCAGGAGAAACTGTGCGAGCAGTATTGCAATACTTTTGAGATAGTTCGTATCAAAAGAGAATTCATGGAGTTGCGTATGACTAAACACATGACTGTGGATGAATTGATCAAGCGATTTAATGAGAGATTGCGTTTTGTGAAGCAATGGGTACTTGATGAAGCGTGTAAGATACAACACTTTGTGGCAGCTTTGCTTCCTGAGTATCGAAGTACTACCAGATGGGCTAGTACACTGTCACAGGCATTTACTTTAGCCAAGTCGGCTGAAGATGATTTGAAGGCTAGAGATAGAACGAATGGAGGTGAGGTATCTCAGCAGAAATTGCGATTGGAACAGTATAATGTTGAAAAGCAAAGAGGGCAGAGTAGCCGGAGTAAAAGAAATTTGAAACGTAGATCTGCATTTGATGTATCTAACCAACGAGTGCCACGGTGTGGGAAGTGTAAGTCTCACCACACAGGACCATGTATGACTCAGACTATGCAGTGTCTGACTTGTGGGCAGTTTGGCCATGAAATGAAAGAGTGTCGTTTCTCGCGAAAGGTATGCTGGATTTGTTTTGAAGAAAATCATCGAACAAAAGATTGCAAAGTTGTCAAGAGTTAGAGCTAGGGTCAGGAGCTATGGCAGGTGGGGGATCCTCATCAGCAAGTGGGCAAAAGAGAAAGAACCCGTCTGAGCAAGGGGGTAGAAATTTCAACATGCTGGTTGATGATATTGCCACTACTGATGATGTAACGGGTACGTTTTGATAATTTTTATATTTATGCGTATGTTTATTAACTTTAGAGTTAATTGAGAATGTATGATGCCTATGTGTGCTAAGTGTGTTTTATTGATTCTAAAGAGTATGATTCTTTAGAAAGTAGAGATATTTGATTGTGAAATTGTCTGATGCATATGGTAGTAAGTGTTATGATAGTAAATGATGAGAGATATGATATGATGTGGGGTATGAAGTACCCTAAAATGATGTTTATAGAATTTGTAGAACTGCATGCTAAGTTATGTGTTGCAAGAATTGTCTTGCCTTCTGTGTTTGTATATGCTTACATGTATGTGTTTGTACAAAGAAGGAGGAAAATGGAGAAGTTAACAAAGTTTAGAAGGTTTTGTGAAGATTGAGAGATATTGTTGACAAATGTATAACTGAGATTGCGAGTATGGGTAAAGCTAATGATTGAAGATAATCTGTGATATCGATTAATGAACCCGAGGAGATCGATGATTCGTTGAAATACTGCGATTGTCGGATTGATGTAAAAGCTACCATGTTATAAAAATGGAGGAATAGTCTATGTTTTGTGACAATTGAAGATTTTGAGAGGAATGATTTAATTCATGCCCTTGGAATTGCAACAGATGCGTTGTGTTGATAATATGAAGATATTGATATTGATTATAAAGAAATATATAAGATTGATTTGAGTATTAAAAGAACTAGTGGATATTTATATATGAATGAACTTGATATATGGCAGAAATGATGGTTAGAATGAATTAATAAATGTGATTGAGAGGTCTGAAATTACATTGGAAAGGCAAATTGTTGTTTGAATGTGAAAATACGAGAGAATTTATGACGGTAACCTTGAAGATTATGTGAATCGACGTGCACTTGACTTGATGACATGAATGATTGAGATTATCAAGTAAAAGAAAGAAGTGGATTGCTACAGATTGGGCAAGTATGAAATATGCAAGAATTGTTTGGATAAAGACGTTATTGGTGCCTAATTACAAGGAGATACATGAGAAAGAGCCAGTTATGATGATGATTGACACGTATGAACTGAAGATATATGTAAATTGAATAACATAATGAATTTATGAGATAACGAGAAAAGAGAAATGTAATGGCTTAAGCTTATGGAACGAAGATTTGTATATCATATGAATGAATTGCCTTTGCTAAGGAATACCTGAGTTTGGAACTGGAAATTTATTTTAAACAAGACTCACAGAACTTTGTTGCCAATGCACTTGGAAGGGCTAAATAGTATAATGCCATACGAAATAATTGATTGATGACTTACCAAGATGGGTGAATATGATAGATATACTTTCGTGGAAATTATGATTTGATCATATCTAAAGCAAAGTATCCGAGATTTACAAACTGTTGAGATAAATTTGATACCGGAGTTATGGTAACGACAAGCTATGATGGAATTGATGTATTACATGAAAAGGAATATGGTGTATCACAAGTGATAGTGGATTGAGTAGTAAGAAGTGTTGGTATTAATACCCCAGCAGAACGTGATCTTCTGAGAAAAAGTATATTGAAGTGATAATTTAAAAAAAGGGGGGATATAATGTTTTTATACTTGGAACTTTGATGAGGATTGAAGGAATTGACTTAATTTTGAAAGAACTTATAACAAGAATTGAGATAAAAGATGGGAGGTACAACTGAATTTTATAAGATAGTCGAATAGAAAGAATTGCACAAATATATATATGAGAATGAATTTGTACTTTGCATTGAATTTTGATAATTCGTGGAATTCCTAATTATACGGAGTAGACAAGTATGATATGATTTATATCTGATAAAGGCTAAGATATCAGTGGTAAGTTAGTCTGTGGATAAAGTGGTAATGTTTGACATATTAATTGGAAGCAAGAGGAGAAGTGATATGTGGATACTTATGTTTGTAAGACACTGAATGACAGATAAGTAGAATGTGTTAATTGAGGTGAATAGATTGATGTGAACAAGTAATAAAGTAATGTTTTGATATTGAATATACGTGTAAGTGTGAAAGAAAATGACTGAAAGACAGGTTTCTCGAATTTATGAGTTTTATGATTGAGTTGAAGAAGAGTTGTTAAACTTTGAGGACTACTGGATAACAGATATAAATATAAATGAACGTTGATGAATGATAGTAAGATAACTATGTGTATCTGACAACTAGAAAGAAATGAATCGTTTGACATGTGCTATAGGATTCCGAGGACGGAATCCTCTAAAGGAGGGAAGATTTGTAACATCCGCAAACCCGGCCTAGTAGTAAGAGGGAAAACGGTAAATGGAAATGTGTAGTATGTATATTTAAAGATTTATTATGTGAATAAATGAGTAATTGATATCGTATGTATTTATGATTAAATAAGATTGAGTTTGGTACGAGGATTGTAGAAAATACCTCGATGGTATGTTGAGTAATTGGTTAAGTAATTATTGAGAATAAATGAATTAATTGGTTTAGTTTATTAAGTATATAAAATTGTAAGTTGGTTTACTGATGAGAGAAAAGAATTATATGTGGTATTTATGTAAGATATCATGTATGTATGTTAGTATGTATGTATGTGTGTATGAAGTTGGTGATGACACCTTTTATGGAGAAAGTTACACGTGTGTGTGTGAGTTTGCATGTGTACAACTAAAAGAAATCAGATTAAGAAAGAAAGAAAGAAAAGGAAAGTGAACTGTGTGTGTGTGTATTTTCTCTGGAAAGAAAAAGAAGAACAAGGAAGAAAAAGAGAGAAACTTGAATTTCAAAAGTATAGGATTTGTATTCTAAAAATTCAAGAAAAGGTGAGAATATGTTTATGCTATGTTATGATGCATTCTGATGTGTTTAGTTGGATTGGATACATGGTTATTTAGGGATTTACCATTGATAGGTTTTTAAAGAAAATAGATGAAATGGGTTTTTGATGATTTTGTTATTTTTGTATGATTCAAAGTGTCTATAATGGTTATAACATGTTGATATGAGGTTACATATATATTAGAAGTGTTTTGTATCAATAAATATTATGTTAGAAAGGAATTTTGTGAGTTTTGATGGCTGGAAATCCGATAAATGGAAGAAGAATTTCTGGGCGATGAACGTAGCGGCCCTACGGTTGATGGTCGCGGCGCGACCTTCATGCAAAACCGAGAGTTAGGTCGGTTTGTGTAGAAATCCGCATGTTATAATCCTAAACTCAAAATCCGACTCCAAAATCCGAGAATGAGAATCCGAGGCACAAATCCGAATCCAAATCCGATTCTAAGTGAAGCAAGCATGAAATCCGATTGAATGCTCTCGGATTTGAAATCCGACACCCGTCGCGGCGCGGCAGGCCCCAAATCCGATTATTGGATTATTTTTTTTATAAGTCGCTTGGTTTGAGTTATTATATGTGTTATGTGTTTTAATTGAGTTGTCTTTATATATTTGAGATATAAATATATATGAGAAGGTATATTCATATATTCGAAACTGATTCGGTTGTTGCTGTGTTTTCAGGCAAACCACAGACTCGGTGATAGTAGACAACTGAGCACGCGTGATACGAGGACTGGGGTGAGTGGAAGTTTACTCACTGGTGGTAACGTTAGTAACATTATGAATTGAATGATTGAAGGATTTTTTGAGTGCATTAATTGCCTGTTGATTTGATTATGAGATATTTGACTGATAAGTTCATTATGCGAAGATAGATTGATTGTCTTACCATGATAGACTGTTAAGTCTGCTATATGCTAAATGAGAATTGCATGTTCTTGTATATGAAAGAGTTTTGATTGTATTTGAGACTGGAAGAGTAATTGGATCGTTTGAGAACCGACTTCTGTGTTACGAGTCGGAAGAGATCAGCTTGTGTGTAAGAGCTGGTTGGGGTCAGCTGCTGATGCTAGGGCTGGGCTCACTTGCGGTTGGTTGAACAGTAGTAGCTCCTCTGTTGCATTTGTTGCTCAGAGGGGAGTTTACTGTGCCAATCGGCAGGGAGCTATCGGTAAACCTCTGCTTTGGCCAGCTTTGGTTGTAGGTTCGGCAGAACCGCCAGTCCTCGGGATGAAAGAGATCGTTGAATTGACAGATTGGTTGTTGGGATTGATGTTCAGAGGTTCCATTGGGAACAGTGATTGTTATGTGCTTGTCTGTAGCTTCCATTCACTTAGCTTTGTGCTAATCCCCCACGGTTGATTGCTTTTTGCAGGTTTTTGTGAGTAGCGGTTTAGCTTGTTTGTGGAAAGGGGAATTTGACCAATACTCTGATATTGTGTTTTGAGAAGAGACGAGCCACGTTTTATAATCTTTTGTAACACAAACGAATGTTGAGATTTGTAAAGTACTTTGTACTTGTGATGTTTATGTTAAATGAAAATTAGAGATTGCTTCCGCAGCGTTTTAAAAAAAATGGCTTGAGTTTTACGCTGTTACATTTAACTTGCATGTCAAACTGTCTTTCAACACGACAAATGAAGCTCATCAGAACTTCAGCAGTATCACTTTTGTTGCGCAAAAAGAATACCCATGTGAATCTGGTGTATTCATCAACAACCACCAGGGTATATATCTTGCCTCCCATACTAGGTGAACTTAGAGGACCAAAGAGATCCATATGAAGTAACTGAAAGGCGGAGTTAACTTGGTTACAATGTTTGGATTCGAAGACAGACTTCTTTTGCTTTCCCTTCTCACATGCATGACATAGCTTGTCTTTCTGAAACCGAACTGACGGTAGACCTCTGGTAAGCTGAAGCTTAGAGAGTTTGCTGATGTTTTTGAAGTTGAGATTGGATAACCTTTTGTGCCATAACCACTTAGCTTTGGAATCAGCTTCTGAAAAAAATCATGCATCTTTATCAGAGGTGGCAGAGTTGAAATCAACAACGTACATGTTTCCTTGCCTTTTTGCTTGTAAGACTTCTTTGCCTTTCTTGTTGAAGATTGAACCTTTGGTCTTCTTGAAATGCACTTCATAATCTGCATCACATAACTGACTGATGTTGATCAGGTTGTGTTCAAGTCTTGTAACATGAGCAACATTCTTAATGTTGACTGAACCTTGGTTTAAATAACCATAACCATCAATTTCGCCACATTTTCCTCCACCAAATGTAACTTTGGGGCCATTTGCTCCTTGAACCCCATTCAGTAGGTACTTACATCCGGTCATATGCCTTGAGCATCCACTATCAAGGTACCAAATGTTATCATGTTGATCGCCCTACACAGATAGTTTAAAAGTTAGTTCATTTGATGAGCCCAAACTTTACTGGGCTCCAAAACACAATGCTTAGAAGAGCAACTAGAAACTTTGTCTTCATTAGAACATGAAGTCGTTTCATGATCTCTTACTTCACATTTATAGCACTTTCGAGTTGATTTAGAATTATTTGCCTTAACTCTTTTATTGTTCTTGTTTTTCTCTTTTTCACCAATTAACTTCAAAATTTTGAAAACAGAATCCTTATCTTCTTTGAGTTTTGATACAGGCAGAGCAAAGGTTTTATCAATATTTTTGGTTTTGGAGGGTTTGGAACTTTCAGCTGTGGATTGTGAAGATTCAACTGATGAACCTTCATCTGACGAGAACATAGGGATGATAATATCATAGAAGACACTAGCTTCAGGAAGAAAGCTAGAGTTGGATAACTCAGCTATTTTGATATCAGAAGATGTTTTACTAACTGATTCAGATGAAGAATAGTTGAGGGTTTCAGTACTACTTTCAGACACAACTTCTGGTTGGGTTTTAGTAGTGGTTTCAGACACAACTTCAGGTTGGGTTTCAGTAGGAATTGGTGTAATAGGTATTTCAGGGATTGGTTCAGGAGTTTTGTTGGCAAGGGTATCATACTCAGTAGGAAGTTGAAGATTTCTTATTTAAGAATTTGTTCTTTCAGAAAAACTTGGATTTAAAACTTCAGATTTGGCGAATCTCTTGTTAAGGAGATTCCGATTTCCAACATCATTAATGCTTATGTCGTTAAAAATCATTTCATCAACATTCTTACACTTCTTGCTAAAATCAGCAGCTTGTTTAATGTGTCCAATGCCTACTCTTTCTCTTTGAATAACCATCTGATGATTTATACTCTCAAATGCTAGTTTATTAGGACTTAACTAAAGATCAATAATCGACTGACGATCTTTCACTTTTTCGTTAGAGTCTTGGAAATCAATTTTCACATTTTTGAGTTCGTTTGTTAAAAACTCAAGATGATTTCTTAAGGCATATGATTCTTGAAGAAATTTTTCATTTTCCTTTTCAATGACGTTTATTTCAGAGGTGAGATTGGTGATAATTTGTTTAGATTTGTTTTGATTGTTATGCGCAACTGTCAGATCAGAACACAAATAAGCAAACATATCATCCTTTTCATTCATTGGATAATTTTTGAAATTTGATACCTTATACATCATGGTGGGATTCCATCCTTCTACTGAGCTTAATTTTTCAGCTTCAGCAAGATCATTGCTGAACATGCTTTCTGCAACACCCACAAACCCGGGCTAGTTGTTTGGCGGATTAGTGGTGCGTGAGTATTTATGATTAAATTGCATTTATTTGGTTAAGTGGTTTTGTGGGATTAATTAAAGTAATTAATTGGTTTAGTTTATTATATGTATATAGTATATTTGTTTACTGATAAAGAAAGAAAAGAGAGTTTAGTTATGTATGTATGCATGTATGAAGATAAGCATGTCAGTATGTATGTATGTGTATTTGGGAGTTGGTGTGTGAGGTGATGACATCTATTATTTGAGAAGTGTACACGTGTGAGCATGTGACTATTTAATGAGAAATCTGATTTTTTTAAAGAAAGAAAGAAAAGTGAATGTGTGTGCATGTGAGTTTCTCTGAATATTAACAAGAGAGTAAAGAACTTGAGTTCTTGAGATTGAGATTTTGTGATTCATAATTCAAAACAAAGGTTGGTTCATGATCATTATATGTTACTGATGATTTGGTTATGTTTTTAATTATGTTTACATGGCTAACTGGAATTTCACCATTGTTGGATTTTTGAAGAAAATAGATGAAATGGGTTTTGATGATTTTGTTATTGTGTATGATTAAAAGTGTTTATAATGGTTATAACATGTTGATATGAAGTTATATGTATATTAGAAGTGTTTTGAATCAAGAAATTAGATGTTGTTATGAAATATATAGTTCTTGGTGGCTGGAAATCCGACAGATTGAAGAAGATTCCTTGAATATCGATGAGTGTCACAGCGCTACATTGAAGGTCGCGGCGCGACCTTCATGCAAATCCGAAAGTGGAGTCGGTGGTTGTGGAAATCCGAGTGTTTAAAATCTGAAACCACGAAATCCGATACTTAAAATCCGAATGTATGAAAATCCGACCCTAAATCCGACAATCAAATCCGAGAATGGAAATCCGATACTCAAATCCGAGACTGGAATCCGGAATTCGAAATCCGATGGCGTCGCGGCACGACGGGGCCTGTTTCAGAGAAAGCGTTTGTTTTGTCTGGGAAAAGTTGAATTGTTAATTATGTGATTAAAACAAGTTATTTACATGATTATGAGATATAAATGTATGTTGAAAGATATATTTATATATTCGAGACTGATTCGGTTATTGCTGTGTTTTCAGGCAAACCAAAGACTCAGTGATATTAGACAACTAAGCACGCGTGATACGAGGACTGAGGTGAGTGGAAGTTTACTCACGGATGGTTTTGGTGGTAACATTATGAATTGATTTATTGAAGGATTGTTTGAATGCAATGATTGTTTGTTAAATTCGAATATGAGATATTTGACTGATAAGTTCGTTATGCGAAGATAGATTGATTGCGGGCCATGATAGACTGTTAAGGCTGCTATTTACTAAATGAGAATTACATATTCATATAAGTTTTATGTGAAAGAGTTTTGATTGTGATTGTGACTGGTAGAGTATTTGATTTGTTTGAGAACCGACTTCTGTGTAACGGGTCGGAAGAGATCAGCTTCTGTGTAAGGGCTGGTTAGGGTCAGCTGCTGATGCAAGAGCTGGGCTCGCTTGCGGTTAGTTGAACAGTAGTAGCTCCTCTGTTGCATTTGTTGCTCAGAGGGGAGTTTACTGTGCCAATTGGTAGGGAGCTATCGGTAAACCTTTGCTTTGGCAAGCTTTGGTTGTAGGTTCGGCAGAACCGCCGGTCCTCGGGATGGAAGAGATTGTTGAATTGACGGATTGCTTAAGGATTGATGTTCAGAGGTTCCGTTGGGAATAGTGATTGTTATGTGCTTGTCTGTAGCTTCCATTCACTTAGCTTTGTGCTAATCCCCCCCGGTTGATTGCTTTTTGCAGGTTTATGTGAGTAGATGTTTAGCTTTGTTTGTGGAAAGGGGAATTTGACCAATACTCTGATATTGTATTTTGAGAAGAGACGAGCCACGTTTTATAATCTTTTGTAACACAACTGGATGTTGTGATTTGTAAAAGTACTTTGTACTTTGTGAATGTTTATGTTAAATTAAATTAGAGTAAGCTTCCGCAGCGTTTTAAAAAAAATAGCTTAAGTTTTACGGTGTTACAGTTTGGTATCAGAGCCTAGGTTTGGCGATGCAGGCACGGCTAGAGTGTTGCATTTCCAAATCTTGGCTCGTGTTGGGTCAAACTTTCCGTTGGGAGATTTAGAGTGAATTGGAAATGTGGTGTGATAGTTAGTATGTTATGTACTAGCGGTTTATCTAATGAGCTTGTGAGATGATGTGATTGTACTGTTGGAATATGCCCGCTGACACGAACGAGTTAATGGCACTACCGATGAGGTATAGGCCTATTGGGTCACACACCAAGTATTGATTCCGGAAACACGATCAAGCAAAAAAGAGGAAAAGGCCAAAATGGGTTTTGGCAGGATGGTACACGGGTCGTGTTCCTAAACACGGGCCGTGTCCAGTTCAACATACACGAGGCGTATTAGCCCAATTCAAGGTCGTGTAGTTTGGGCCTACACGGGCCGTGTTGTGCTTGTTAGACACGGGCCGTCTTAGCCCAATTGGGGCCGTGGACATTGGGCCTACACGGCCATGTTGACCAACACGGACCGTGTAAGTCTCCTGTAACAGCAGAATTAACAGCCTTAAACACTTGATTTAATGGGGTTAACTTCTCATAATTGTTGTAGACAAAGAGACCACGAGTTATCTGCTCTAAGTGAGGCTTTTTGCAGACACTTGGTCTCTTGGTTGATACTAGAACTCTCTATCTCTTGGTCATTTTGTTCTTGGTGTTCTTGAGCACAAGAAGCAAGAAATACATACACTTGATAGTTGTTTTGGTGGTTGCACATCAACTTGCTAGCACTTGGGAATCAAACAAACTTGGGGTAGACTTCATTGGAGGAGTTCTTTGTTGGATTCTAAGCTACTTGACAAGGAAGGTTGATTTGTGTCTTGCACTATTGAGGTATAATCTTTCTTCTTATCTTGTTCATATTAGTTGCAATTTCATTGTTAGATTTTGGTCCATGGGAGTGTATTCATTAGTTTGGCATTGATTTTTGTTATACATATTGCTTCCGTTGCTACTTGTTTTTGCCAACCGAATACCTTCAGTGGTATCAAAGCCATATCTAACATGGCTTTGCACTATTGAGTCTAGAAAAACTATAAAAGTGTTTTTAGATAAGAAAAGTGTTTTCTTAAGATTGTTTTTTCCATTGAGACTCTTGTTGTGCTAGAATAGATTTATTCATAGTCTTGTTAATATATTTTAGTTTTTGTATTTATATATTTGTTGTAACTTGGCATGAAGTGTACACAAATATATACTTATAAATGTATATATGAATATGTGTCTCAAAAATGGTTTGGTACACTATTGCATATGTACAAGGATTGTCTTGTGGTGCCTTTGATGTTTTGACAATCTTAATTAAAATATAGATATATATTTCTATATCATGGTTATGTGTGGCACACCATGTTTCTATTTGATATGTTTGGTTTGATTCGGTAACAAGATATGCCCTTAGAACTATGTGTTGTGGTGATTGATTATGTTGGTTTTTTTGGCGGCCTGCGTGCTATATTGTTGTAACAATATTAGTTTATTTACCTATTGGTGTGGCTTGCACGCCGTTTCTTTTATTCTATGTATTCATATAAATAGTATAGGATTGCGACTTGCGTGTCATTTATATATATTATATGTATTTGTATATAGTATAGATTTAAAACCGGAGTAGTCAACGAGAGTCATGGTGGTGACGTCTTGGAGAGAAGGAATCAACATGCTATTGGAGGTGTTGGATTTAGTGGGAGCTCACCCAACGAGACCAAATCTTGTCCTTAGATTTTTGGCCTCGTTTTCCCCGTTGTGCCTCACGGGGAAAATGCATAGGAATTTTGAGAATGTTACCGAATCATATATATATATATATATATATATATATATATTTGCGTGGTTGTATTTTATTTTTCTATGCATGGATTAGGATTCGCATGCTAGACAATTTTTCCTACAAAGTTAAATAAAATACAATGTTTGTTAAAATGGTTAACAATTCACGCGAATAGAATTGACAAAAAGAATATAAAAATGGTATTATATTAATAGTGCTTAAAATCGTTTTGGCACTTACTTTGTTAATTCACAAAATGTTTTTTTTAACCGGAAACAAAATTCTGTTTTTCAAAAATGTAAATCACGCACCATCCGTAAGATGACACCACCCGAATCTAACGAAGCAAAGATGATTGTCGAGCTAAGCACGAGTCATTCCTTGTGTAGTTGTGTGGAAGGTGAGTGGGGTAACTCGCATGATTGGTTGTCGAGCTAAGCACGAGCCGATTCATGGTCGAGAGTGCCACCCGTGTGTCTTGTCGCACGATTTACAATTTTAGTATATAATTCTTGGTTAGTTTTCGAGCTAAGCACGAGCTAAACAAAAATTATATATTAAGATTGGTGTAAGAAAGGGATCAAACATGCCAACCGACATAATGGATGTCAACGGATCCCGCAAGTGTCTAAGAGTTGTAATAGAGATTACAATTGGTAAAATGGTTGCCAGCCTAAATAGCTTCGCCACGTGATCCGCGGTAAACCCGTCACGGTGCGAGGTGAAATAAGGTTCTTAACCTTTGTTACAAATAAATTGTTTTGTTTAAAACTATGGGTACTTATTTTAACAAGTATTTCCAAACTAACTAAAACTACTTTGCTATTTTAGATGGCGTCTTCAAGCAACACCAACACCACCAACCATTTTTCACTTAGAGTTTTCCTTGAAATGGAGAAACTCAATGGTAACAACTTCTTGGATTGGTTTAGGCAACTTAAACTTGTCCTACACCAAGAAGGGAAGATGGTTACCATAGAGGAGGCCCTACCCGAGGCTCCAGCTGCCAATGCCACTCGAGCTATCCGACATGCTTATGAGAAGCATATCAAGGATACCGAGGATATTACTTGACTCATCCTAAGTACTATGATCCCCGAGCTCCAAAAGCAAATGGATCATATGAGTGCATTTGACTTGATCTCTCAGCTTAAGGAAATGTTCCAGCAGCAAGCGAGACAAGAGAGGTTCGAGTGTCTTAAGACGGTACTTGGTACCAAGATGGCCGATGGCGGGAATGTGAGTGCTCACGTGTTGCGTATGAAAGCAAACGTGGAGCGCATGGAACGGCTCGGATTTACCATAGGGAGGGAGATAGCCGTGGATTTGATCCTATGGTCCCTGCCCACCGCGTATGATCAATTTGTTATGAGTTATCATATGCATAGTATGGATAAGTCCATTATGGAGCTTCATGGTATGCTTAAGACAACCGAGTCTAGCATGACCAAAAATAAGCCAGCCGTTCCAAATCCCGTTCTTGCTATAAGGGAGGGGCGAATCTAGAAGAAGAAGAGATCTACTTATACCCCTAAGGGTAAGGGTAAGGGGAAGGGAAAGATTGGCGCTGCCAAGTCTAGCCCCGCTTCGGAGGGTAAAGGCAAGGGGAAGATGGTTCCCCAAGCCAAAACTCCGAATGATGCGGAATGCTTCTTCTGCGGGAAGAAGGGCCATTGGCGCCGTAACTGCCCGGGGTACCTAGAAGGTCTTAAGAAGCTCAAGGGGTTGAGCATCGGAGGAACTTCCGATTCAGGTACTTACATGATTGAACTCCATCATACTTCTACATCTGGTAGTTGGGTATTAGATACTGGCTGTAGCACTCACGTTTGTAATATTGTGCAGGTGCTAACGACAAGTAGAAGGATGGGGAGTGGCGATCTTGACTTGATAATGGGAAACAAGGAGATTGTCCCGGTCAAAGCTCGAGGAGAAGTTGAATTATCTTTTAATTCCGGTTTCACCATATTATTATTGAACGTATGCTATTCGCCGCTTGTGGCACAAAACATTATCTCTTTCCATGCATTACACGACAATGGTTTTGGTTTTTCTTTTGACAATGGGGTTATTGTTTGTTTTAAAAATTATATTTGTTATTTTAAAGTTTATCCTTGTCGTGGTATTTATTAAGTAGATGCGTACGTTAGTGATAATCGTTCAATCATGAATATTGATTCAACGTCTAAAATTGGTTTAGACAAATTGTCTTTGTGGCATGGTCGACTTGGTCATATGAACAAGACTCGTATCGCCAAGCTCCAAGCGGATGGGATCTTGGAATCATTTGACCACGAGTCAAATGAAGTGTGCGAATCTTGTTTATTAGGCAAGATGACTAAAGCACCCTTTTCCGGCGTGAATGAGAGGGGTAAAGACTTATTGGACATTGTACATTCCGATGTGTGTGGTCCATTTAAGCACATCACAAGAGACAATTCTAGATACTTCGTTACCTTTATAGATGATTATAGTAGGTATGGGTATGTCTACTAGGTTAGACAAAAGTCTGAGACCTTTGAGGTCTTTAAGACTTTCCAAAACGAAGTAGAGAATCAATTGGGCAAAAAGATTAAGATACTTAGATCCGATAGGGGTGGTGAGTATCTTAGTCAAGAGTTTCGTGATCATCTTAAGGGTTGTGGAATTATCTCACAACTTACACCTCCTAGGACGCCACAATTAAATGGTATCGCCGAGAGGAAGAACAGAACATTGTTAGATATGGTTCGGTCTATGATGAGTCACACCCAAGTGCCTATAAGCCTTTGGGGTTATGCTCTTGAAACGGAAACAAGAATCCTAAATCTTGTTCCAACTAAGAAGGTCGATAAAACACCTTTCGAGATGTGGCATGGGAAACCTTCCGTTCTTGCCTATTTAAAGGTTTGGGGTTGTCAAGCCTACGTACGACGTGAGGTAGATGACAAGTTGGAGCCTCGATCCAAAAAGTGTTATTTCATCGGATATCCACCTGCGGGTATTGGATATATATTCTATAAACCTTTCGAGAACAAAGTATTTGTTGCTCGGAGGGCGGTCTTTTTAGAAAGAGAATTAGTATCCAATCAACAAGGCGGGACTAAGGTTGATCTTGGAGAAGTTCAAGAGTCAACGGATGAAAGACCTGACGTTGGCACTAGCCAACAACCTAGTGAGGTTGAGTCTGAGCATGACAATGCGGAGACTAACGTACATCCGTTACCTCCCCGTAGGTCCGGTAGAACTCGCCATGAGCCAGAGAGATATGGTTTTCTCATATCTGAGGGCGACGAGTTATTAGTGGATCTTAATGAGCCTACCAACTATCGGGAAGTGGCAGCGGGCCACGAGTCTGCTAAATGGAAGGAGGCAATGGATACCGAGATGCAATCCATGAAGGATAACCAGGTTTGGGAACTGGTTGATCCCACACCCGGTTGTAAACCAATAGGGTGTAAATGGGTCTTCAAGAAGAAGACCGACATGGATGGAAAGGTAAACACTTTCAAAGCCCGACTGGTGGCTGAAGGTTTCACACAGACACATGGTGTCGACTATGATGAAACTTTCTCCCCAGTGGCCATGTTGAAATCTATTAGGATACTTTTGGCAATTGCCGCATTTCATGATTACGAAATATGGCAAATGGATGTCAAACCCTCCTTCCTTAATGGGAAGCTCTCTGAAGAGGTGTATATGACGCAGCCTGAGGGTTTTGTACATCCGAAGCATCCTAATAGAGTGTGTAGACTAAAGAAGTCTATTTATGGACTTAAACAAGCATCTCGTAGTTGGAATCTATGCTTTGATGAGAAAATCAAAGAGTTTGGTTTTTCGAAGAGTGTAGACGAGCCATGTGTATACGTTAGGGCTAGTGGGAGTGCTGTTGTTTTATTAGTCTTGTATGTGGATGATATCCTACTCATTGGTAAAGATATTCCAACCTTGCAAAGTGTCAAAACTTGGCTTGGAAAATGCTTTTCAATGAAAGACTTAGGAGAAGCGGAATACATTCTGGGTATCAAGATCTATAGAGATAGATCTAGAAAGCTTCTCGGGTTGAGTCAAAGTACATACATTGACAAAGTCTTGAAGCGGTTCAAGATGGAGGACACCAAGAAAGGAAATCTTCCTATGTCGCATGGAGTGATATTGAGTAAGAGGCAATGTCCTAGTTCTCAAGAGGAACTAGAAGTAATGAAGCGAGTACCATATGCTTAGGCTGTGGGCTTGATCATGTACGCCATGTTATGTGCTCGTTCTGATGTGTCATGCACTTTGAGCTTGACTAGTAAATATCAGGGAAACCCGGGACAAGCCCATTGGGTTGCGGTAAAGAACATTCTTAAGTATCTTAGGAGGACTAAAGAAATGTTCTTGATCTTTGGTGGTGAGGAAGAGCTCAAAGTAAAGGGTTACTCTGATGCTAGCTTCCAAACTGATAGGGATGACTGCCAATCACAATCGGGGTTTGTTTTCCTAATGAATGGTGGGGCTATTACTTGGAGAAGTTCAAAGCAAGACACAGTAGATGATTCTACTACAGAGTCAGAATATATTGCGCGGTGAAGCTGCTAAAGAAGCTGTGTGGATAAGGAAGTTCATCCGAGACCTTGGAGTGGTTCCTAGCATATCCGACCCTATTGAGATCTTTTGTGACGATGAGGGTGCGGTAGCCTTAGCGAAGGAACCGAGAGCTCACAAGAGAACGAGGCATATACCTCGTAAGTACCACTTGATTAGAGAGATGATTGAAAGTGGTGAAGTCGCTCTTACTAGAGTAACCTTGGAAGGCAATTTGGCTGATCCGTTTACTAAACCATTGTCACAAGCTTCTCATGATTCTCACACTACGGCGATAGGTGTTAGATTTTCTCATGACTTGGTTTAGATTTAGTTTTAATTTATGTTTGGACCGTTATGTATTTGGGAACATTAAGCAATAATGTCACTAATGTTTGTTTCGATTTATATAGTAGAGATCTATATATACGCGTGTTGCGATTACTTACATTTAGTCTTTATTGTGTTCTATCTTTGCATGTTTAATTTCTTCCCTAGATTGTACAATATTTAAATCTCCACATTCGGTCATACTTTGTGGGAAGGAAGTATGAACTAAGATTGAGGTAAAGAATTGGTTTTGATAAAACGTGATTCTTGCCTATACTTGAAAGGGGTTTCAAGTGATTGGAGGACCCGCACCCGAGTTTACTTCATGGTTTCAGTCACAAGTGACTCGGGATGGTAATGACATTTCATCCTTAAACTAGAGATACATGTGATCACAAAGCATAGGTCTGCTTTGCTTTGATCGTTTTCTTACGCGGTCTGTAACTAGTCGTTATAAGGGAGATGATTGGGTAGAGTATTATCTATGTGACGGGAATATGTAGTTGAAAGGTATTTGTTCCTCTGTGTATAGAGAGAATATCCATGGGGCCCTCGATGATTGAGTGTTGACGTTCATATGCTGTAACACTACTTTTCTAGTTTTAATTTAAAAACATTATCTTTCGAGTTAGCACTAAGAAGATATCAGAGTTTCTCAAAAATACAGTTTCTAATCATATACGTGCTAACATTTACAAAAGTAGTGTCAAAATTTGCTTCTTGAAAACCAGGGGCTATCCGAGTGATTATCACGCTGGGGCCTTACCCTTGCTGGAACCTGCAACAAGCAACACTGAAACATAAGCTACCGTTTAGTCACGCCCACCTGGCACGGCCGTACCCCCAAAGGCACGCCCGTGCCCTAAGAACTGCAGCAGCAGTTTCGCGACTGCCTTGCTGTTTTCTGACCAAAATCGCATCTAGACTAAAAACAAGTGTTTTCCAGCACTTGCAAACCATACTACAACTTCTAAAACAACTACATAACATCTAGAAATACATTAACATGCAAAAATCAATGAATTCACCTTGAAATCACTTTCTTGGCTCAAATCATACAAAATTCAATCAAGAACACATACCTTGCTGTTAAGGATCACTTGTATACTGTTATCTCACTATGATCTTGCTAATTTCTCACCCAAGATGCTTGAAAGTCCTCTGCTTTTAATTAATGTAGCTGGAACATGAATGGTTTGACTTTTTAAGTCAAACTACAAAACTCAAATATATAATAGAACTTTTCAAGAATGACCATTCAGCCCCTGAACTATTCATGTTTCAAACTGACAACTTTTGCCCTTCTAGTTTTATAAACACCTCCAATCTTTTATAACACTTGGCCATAACAACTTTTGAACTTTGGGGCGTTACAACTCTTCCCCACTTGGAATGATTTCGTCCCCGAAATCTACTTTATAAAACACTAGGTATTAACAGGCTGAATGCTAACCTAGCACATTAGTAGTAGTCTTACATCTCCTCATCTCTAAATGCTATTGCAGCGCACTGACAATAGTCTTACATCACTTACTATCCGCTACCAGAGTAGACGGTCTACAATGTTCCCATGAAACACGTACCATACATAACATAACACCCATACATCCGAGTGTATCTGAATCCTTTCTATGCTTTCACTATACTTTTACCAGTTCTATGCATTCTTTACATAAACTCTTAACCCTTTCTCTCTAAAATAACTAATTGCTGGTCTACAAAACTGTTCTTTTCATCCCCTGATACCTCTTGCATGGAAACAACTGCTGATTCACCTGTTAATCACCCACTAGGTGAAACATCTCTGATAATTCATGTATGAATGCTACTTTACCTAATCTTTGCACTGATTCACTAACTTTTTACCGTGGTGCCACCTTTATCAATTCATAGACCTAAATCTGGAATTCTAATAGTGATCCTTTCTTATCTACGTACTATTTCTGCTTATCTTGGACTACTTTTAACTGTTCACATATCTACTATATATATATATTCAGTCTATCGTTGTACTGGTCCTACATCATTCCATCTTTTCCGACTAGCTTTACCCCCAATAGAAGGGGGTCTTACATGTTTTACTATATGACATCTCGTATGATAACACACCATCACTTAAAAGGTAATTGTTAACTAAACGAACTCTACTAATGGTAGACAGATATCCCATCTACTACTGCAATGGTCACATGTTTCACGTCTGTCTTCTGGTATCTGTATCTCTCTTTTACTCTATTCTTCCTCCGAGGGTGGGATACTAAACCGAGGTGTAACAGGACCTCTATATCTGACTACTATCTCATCCAACTAAATATCTGTCATTCTTTCTAACGAATACACTTCTTTATTGAAACAAAATCTACATTCTTATGAGTCAATCAATTTCTTCACAAATAGTATCAAGCTCACGAGAAGTTCTAGACGATCTGACAATCTAATTTACTGTAATCTTCTCGTTGTTTCTGTATTTCTGCTTAAAACATCTGCTACCACATTGTCTCTTAACTAGATTACACCTCGCATATATATTCTGTATCACTCTTTGGTGTTCAGTTACACCATCTGAGTGGCTGTATATCATAATACTGTTCTTTGTACAAGATTACACGTCGCATATATATTCTGTATCACGCTTACTTTCATTGTATATCTATAGCATTCATATCTCATAATATAGGTATCATGTTGTTCATCTAGATCATAGCCATTTGCTAAACATGCTAAAGGACTAGTACACTCACCTGATGATCGTGTAACACGCTAAGCTTTGCTAACTCGGCCGCACTTCACCATAAGTACGCCATCACTTATTGCCTACAAGCAATATACAATCTTTGCCTTAATACTTACAACTCTGCTGGATAAATAAAGTTGAACCGGGCCAGGCACGCCCGTGCCCCCTTCAAGGTACGCCCGTGCCTTTTATTCTAGGCCCAACACAAGGCCTGCTCCACATGGGCATACTAGGCCAGGCACGCCCGTACCCTATAGAGGTACGCCCGTGCCAGTACGCCCGGACCTGAAGAACAATGGCCGTCATGCCCACCTGGCACGGCCGTACCCCCAAAGGCACGCCCGTGCCCTAAGAACTGCAGCTGCAGTTTCGCGGTTGCCTTGCTGTTTTCTAACCAAAATCGCATCTAGACTAAAAACAAGTGTTTTCCAACACTTGCAAACCATACTACAACTTCTAAAACAACTACACAACATCTACAAATACATTAACATGCAAAAGTCAATGATTTCACTTTGAAATCACTTTCTTAGCTCAAATCAAACAAAATTCATTCAAGAACACATACCTTGCTATTAAGGATCACTTGTATACTGTTATCTCACTATGATCTTGCTAATTTCTCACCCAAGATGCTTGAAAGTCCTCAGCTGTTAGTTAATGTATCTGGAACATGAATGGTTTGACTTTTTAAGTTAAACTACAAAACTCATATATATAATAGAACTTTTCAAGAATGACCATTCAGCCCCTGAACTTATCATGTTTCAAACTGACAACTTTAGCCCTTCTAGTTTTATAAACACCTCCAATCTTTTATAACACTTGGCCATAACAACTTTTGAACTTTGGGGCGTTACAACTCTTCCCCACTTGGCATGATTTCGTCCCCGAAATCTATTGTATAAATGACTAGGTATTAACAGGCTGAATGCTATCCTAGCACATTAGTGGTAGTCTTACATCTCCTCATCTCTAAATGCTATTGCAGCGCACTGACCATAGTCTTACATCACTTACTATCCCCTACCAGAGTAGACGGTCTACAATGTTCCCATGAAACACGTACAATACATAACATAACACCCATACATCCGAGTGTATCTGAATCCTTTCTATGCTTTCACTATACTTTTACCAGTTCTATCCATTCTTTACATAAACTCTTAACCCTTTCTCTCTAAAATAACTAATTGCTGGTCTACAAAACTGTTCTTTTCATCCCCTGATACCTCTTGCATGGAAACAACTGCTGATTCACCTGTTAATCACCCACTAGGTGAAACATCTCTGATATTTCATGTATGAATGCTACTTTACCTAATCTTTGCACTGATTCACTAACTTTTTACCGTGGTGCCACCTTTATCAATTCATAGACCTAAATCTGGAATTCTAACAGTGATCCTTTCTTATCTACGTACTATTTCTGCTTATCTTGGACTACTTTTAACTGTTCACATATCTACTATATATATATTCAGTCTATCGTTGTACTGGTCCTACATCATTCCATCTTTTCCGACTAGCTTTACCCCCAACAGAAGGGGGTCTTACATGTTTTACTATATAACATCTCGTATGATAACACACCATCACTTAAAAGGTAATTGTTAACTAAACGAACTCTACTAATGGTAGACAGATATCCCATCTACTACTGCAATGGTCACATGTTTCACGTCTGTCTTCTGGTATCTGTATCTCTCTTTTACTCTATTCTTCCTCCGAGGGTGGGATACTAAACCGAGGTGTAACAGGACCTCTATATCTGACTACTATCTCATCCAACTAAATATCTGTCACTCTTTCTAACGAATACACTTCTTTATTGAAACAAAATCTACATTCTTATGAGTCAATCAATTTCTTCACAAATAGTATCAAGCTCACGAGAAGTTCTAGACGATCTGACAATCTAATTTACTGTAATCTTCTCGTTGTTTCTATATTTCTGCTTAAAACATCTGCTACCACATTGGCTCTTAACTAGATTACACCTCGCATATATATTCTGTATCACGCTTTGGTGTTCTGTTACACCATCTGAGTGGCTGTATATCATAATACTGTTCTTTGTACAAGATTACACCTCGCATATATATTCTGTATCACGCTTACTTTCATTGTATATCTATAGCACTCATATCTCATAATATAGGTATCATGTTGTTCATCTAGATCATAGCCATTTGCTAAACATGCTAAAGGACTAGTACACTCACCTGGTGATCGTGTAACATGCTAAGCTTTGCTAACTCGGCCGCACTTCACCATAAGTACGCCATCACTTATTGCCAACAAGCAATATACAATCTTTGCCTTAATACTTACAACTCTGATGGATAAATAAAGCTGAACCGGGCCAGGCACGCCCGTGCCCCCTTCAAGGTACGCCCGTACCTTTTATTCTAGGCCCAACACAAGGCCTGCTCCACATGGGCATACTAGGCCAGGCACGCCAGTACCCTATAGAGGTACGCCCGTGCCAGTACGCCTGGACCTGAAGAACAATGGCGGTCATGCCCACCTGGCACGGCCGTACCCCCAAAGGCACGCCCGTGCCCTAAGAACTGCAGCAGCAGTTTCGCGGCTGCCTTGCTGTTTTCTAACCAAAATCGCATCTAGACTAAAAACAAGTGTTTTCCAACACTTGCAAACCATACTACAACTTCTAAAACAACTACACAACATCTACAAATACATTAACATGCAAAAGTCAGTGATTTCACTTTGAAATCACTTTCTTGGCTCAAATCATACAAAATTCATTCAAGAACACATACCATGCTATTAAGGATCACTTGTATACTGTTATCTCACTATGATCTTGCTAATTTCTCACCCAAGATGCTTGAAAGTCCTCAGCTGTTAGTTAATGTACCTGGGACATGAATGGTTTGACTTTTTAAGTTAAACTACAAAACTCATATATATAATAGAACTTTTCAAGAATGACCATTCAGCCCCTGAACTTATCATGTTTCAAACTGACAACTTTAGCCCTTCTAGTTTTATAAACACCTCCAATCTTTTATAACACTTGGCCATAACAACTTTTGAACTTTGGGGCGTTACAACTCTTCCCCACTTGGCATGATTTCGTCCCCGAAATCTATTGTATAAATGACTAGGTATTAACAGGCTGAATGCTATCCTAGCACATTAGTGGTAGTCTTACATCTCCTCATCTCTAAATGCTATTGCAGCGCACTGACCATAGTCTTACATCACTTACTATCCCCTACCAGAGTAGACGGTCTACAATGTTCCCATGAAACACGTACAATACATAACATAACACCCATACATCCGAGTGTATCTGAATCCTTTCTATGCTTTCACTATACTTTTACCAGTTCTATCCATTCTTTACATAAACTCTTAACCCTTTCTCTCTAAAATAACTAATTGCTGGTCTACAAAACTGTTCTTTTCATCCCCTGATACCTCTTGCATGGAAACAACTGCTGATTCACCTGTTAATCACCCACTAGGTGAAACATCTCTGATATTTCATGTATGAATGCTACTTTACCTAATCTTTGCACTGATTCACTAACTTTTTACCGTGGTGCCACCTTTATCAATTCATAGACCTAAATCTGGAATTCTAACAGTGATCCTTTCTTATCTACGTACTATTTCTGCTTATCTTGGACTACTTTTAACTGTTCACATATCTTCTATATATATATTCAGTCTATCGTTGTACTGGTCCTACATCATTCCATCTTTTCCGACTAGCTTTACCCCCAACAGAAGGGGGTCTTACATGTTTTACTATATAACATCTCGTATGATAACACACCATCACTTAAAAGGTAATTGTTAACTAAACGAACTCTACTAATGGTAGACAGATATCCCATCTACTACTGCAATGGTCACATGTTTCACGTCTGTCTTCTGGTATCTGTATCTCTCTTTTACTCTATTCTTCCTCCGAGGGTGGGATACTAAACCGAGGTGTAACAGGACCTCTATATCTGACTACTATCTCATCCAACTAAATATCTGTCACTCTTTCTAACGAATACACTTCTTTATTGAAACAAAATCTACATTCTTATGAGTCAATCAATTTCTTCACAAATAGTATCAAGCTCACGAGAAGTTCTAGACGATCTGACAATCTAATTTACTGTAATCTTCTCGTTGTTTCTATATTTCTGCTTAAAACATCTGCTACCACATTGGCTCTTAACTAGATTACACCTCGCATATATATTCTGTATCACGCTTTGGTGTTCTGTTACACCATCTGAGTGGCTGTATATCATAATACTGTTCTTTGTACAAGATTACACCTCGCATATATATTCTGTATCACGCTTACTTTCATTGTATATCTATAGCACTCATATCTCATAATATAGGTATCATGTTGTTCATCTAGATCATAGCCATTTGCTAAACATGCTAAAGGACTAGTACACTCACCTGGTGATCGTGTAACATGCTAAGCTTTGCTAACTCGGCCGCACTTCACCATAAGTACGCCATCACTTATTGCCAACAAGCAATATACAATCTTTGCCTTAATACTTACAACTCTGATGGATAAATAAAGCTGAACCGGGCCAGGCACGCCCGTGCCCCCTTCAAGGTACGCCCGTACCTTTTATTCTAGGCCCAACACAAGGCCTGCTCCACATGGGCATACTAGGCCAGGCACGCCAGTACCCTATAGAGGTACGCCCGTGCCAGTACGCCTGGACCTGAAGAACAATGGCGGTCATGCCCACCTGGCACGGCCGTACCCCCAAAGGCACGCCCGTGCCCTAAGAACTGCAGCAGCAGTTTCGCGGCTGCCTTGCTGTTTTCTAACCAAAATCGCATCTAGACTAAAAACAAGTGTTTTCCAACACTTGCAAACCATACTACAACTTCTAAAACAACTACACAACATCTACAAATACATTAACATGCAAAAGTCAGTGATTTCACTTTGAAATCACTTTCTTGGCTCAAATCATACAAAATTCATTCAAGAACACATACCATGCTATTAAGGATCACTTGTATACTGTTATCTCACTATGATCTTGCTAATTTCTCACCCAAGATGCTTGAAAGTCCTCAGCTGTTAGTT
This sequence comes from Dittrichia graveolens, assembly GCA_038502395.1. NCBI lineage: Eukaryota > Viridiplantae > Streptophyta > Magnoliopsida > Asterales > Asteraceae > Dittrichia > Dittrichia graveolens. The sequence continues at coordinate 33,497,499 of JARJIL010000009.1, forward strand.
AATGTACCTGGGACATGAATGGTTTGACTTTTTAAGTTAAACTACAAAACTCATATATATAATAGAACTTTTCAAGAATGACCATTCAGCCCCTGAACTTATCATGTTTCAAACTGACAACTTTAGCCCTTCTAGTTTTATAAACACCTCCAATCTTTTATAACACTTGGCCATAACAACTTTTGAACTTTGGGGCGTTACAACTCTTCCCCACTTGGCATGATTTCGTCCCCGAAATCTATTGTATAAATGACTAGGTATTAACAGGCTGAATGCTATCCTAGCACATTAGTGGTAGTCTTACATCTCCTCATCTCTAAATGCTATTGCAGCGCACTGACCATAGTCTTACATCACTTACTATCCCCTACCAGAGTAGACGGTCTACAATGTTCCCATGAAACACGTACAATACATAACATAACACCCATACATCCGAGTGTATCTGAATCCTTTCTATGCTTTCACTATACTTTTACCAGTTCTATCCATTCTTTACATAAACTCTTAACCCTTTCTCTCTAAAATAACTAATTGCTGGTCTACAAAACTGTTCTTTTCATCCCCTGATACCTCTTGCATGGAAACAACTGCTGATTCACCTGTTAATCACCCACTAGGTGAAACATCTCTGATATTTCATGTATGAATGCTACTTTACCTAATCTTTGCACTGATTCACTAACTTTTTACCGTGGTGCCACCTTTATCAATTCATAGACCTAAATCTGGAATTCTAACAGTGATCCTTTCTTATCTACGTACTATTTCTGCTTATCTTGGACTACTTTTAACTGTTCACATATCTACTATATATATATTCAGTCTATCGTTGTACTGGTCCTACATCATTCCATCTTTTCCGACTAGCTTTACCCCCAACAGAAGGGGGTCTTACATGTTTTACTATATAACATCTCGTATGATAACACACCATCACTTAAAAGGTAATTGTTAACTAAACGAACTCTACTAATGGTAGACAGATATCCCATCTACTACTGCAATGGTCACATGTTTCACGTCTGTCTTCTGGTATCTGTATCTCTCTTTTACTCTATTCTTCCTCCGAGGGTGGGATACTAAACCGAGGTGTAACAGGACCTCTATATCTGACTACTATCTCATCCAACTAAATATCTGTCACTCTTTCTAACGAATACACTTCTTTATTGAAACAAAATCTACATTCTTATGAGTCAATCAATTTCTTCACAAATAGTATCAAGCTCACGAGAAGTTCTAGACGATCTGACAATCTAATTTACTGTAATCTTCTCGTTGTTTCTATATTTCTGCTTAAAACATCTGCTACCACATTGGCTCTTAACTAGATTACACCTCGCATATATATTCTGTATCACGCTTTGGTGTTCTGTTACACCATCTGAGTGGCTGTATATCATAATACTGTTCTTTGTACAAGATTACACCTCGCATATATATTCTGTATCACGCTTACTTTCATTGTATATCTATAGCACTCATATCTCATAATATAGGTATCATGTTGTTCATCTAGATCATAGCCATTTGCTAAACATGCTAAAGGACTAGTACACTCACCTGGTGATCGTGTAACATGCTAAGCTTTGCTAACTCGGCCGCACTTCACCATAAGTACGCCATCACTTATTGCCAACAAGCAATATACAATCTTTGCCTTAATACTTACAACTCTGATGGATAAATAAAGCTGAACCGGGCCAGGCACGCCCGTGCCCCCTTCAAGGTACGCCCGTACCTTTTATTCTAGGCCCAACACAAGGCCTGCTCCACATGGGCATACTAGGCCAGGCACGCCAGTACCCTATAGAGGTACGCCCGTGCCAGTACGCCTGGACCTGAAGAACAATGGCGGTCATGCCCACCTGGCACGGCCGTACCCCCAAAGGCACGCCCGTGCCCTAAGAACTGCAGCAGCAGTTTCGCGGCTGCCTTGCTGTTTTCTAACCAAAATCGCATCTAGACTAAAAACAAGTGTTTTCCAACACTTGCAAACCATACTACAACTTCTAAAACAACTACACAACATCTACAAATACATTAACATGCAAAGGTCAGTGATTTCACTTTGAAATCACTTTCTTGGCTCAAATCATACAAAATTCATTCAAGAACACATACCATGCTATTAAGGATCACTTGTATACTGTTATCTCACTATGATCTTGCTAATTTCTCACCCAAGATGCTTGAAAGTCCTCAGCTGTTAGTTAATGTACCTGGGACATGAATGGTTTGACTTTTTAAGTTAAACTACAAAACTCATATATATAATAGAACTTTTCAAGAATGACCATTCAGCCCCTGAACTTATCATGTTTCAAACTGACAACTTTAGCCCTTCTAGTTTTATAAATACCTCCAATCTTTTATAACACTTGGCCATAACAACTTTTAAACTTTGGGGCGTTACAACTCTTCCCCACTAGGCATGATTTCGTCCCCGAAATCTATTGTATAAATGACTAGGTATTAACAGGCTAAATGCTATCCTAGCACATTAGTGGTAGTCTTACATCTCCTCATCTCTGAATGCTATTGCAGCGCACTGACAATAGTCTTACATCACTTACTATCCCCTACCAGAGTAGACGGTCTACAATGTTCCCATGAAACACGTACAATACATAACATAACACCCATACATCCGAGTGTATCTGAATCCTTTCTATGCTTTCACTATACTTTTACCAGTTCTATCCATTCTTTACATAAACTCTTAACCCTTTCTCTCTAAAATAACTAATTGCTGGTCTACAAAACTGTTCTTTTCATCCCCTGATACCTCTTGCATGGAAACAACTGCTGATTCACCTGTTAATCACCCACTAGGTGAAACATCTCTGATATTTCATGTATGAATGCTACTTTACCTAATCTTTGCACTGATTCACTAACTTTTTACCGTGGTGCCACCTTTATCAATTCATAGACCTAAATCTGGAATTCTAACAGTGATCCTTTCTTATCTACGTACTATTTCTGCTTATCTTGGACTACTTTTAACTGTTCACATATCTACTATATATATATTCAGTCTATCGTTGTACTGGTCCTACATCATTCCATCTTTTCCGACTAGCTTTACCCCCAACAGAAGGGGGTCTTACATGTTTTACTATATAACATCTCGTATGATAACACACCATCACTTAAAAGGTAATTGTTAACTAAACGAACTCTACTAATGGTAGATAGATATCCCATCTACTACTGCAATGGTCACATGTTTCACGTCTTTCTTCTGGTATCTGTATCTCTCTTTTACTCTATTCTTCCTCCGAGGGTGGGATACTAAACCGAGGTGTAACAGGACCTCTATATCTGACTACTATCTCATCCAACTAAATATCTGTCACTCTTTCTAACGAATAAACTTCTTTATTGAAACAAAATCTACATTCTTATGAGTCAATCAATTTCTTCACAAATAGTATCAAGCTCACGAGAAGTTCTAGACGATCTGACAATCTAATTTACTGTAATCTTCTCGTTGTTTCTGTATTTCTGCTTAAAACATCTGCTACCACATTGGCTCTTAACTAGATTACACCTCGCATATGTATTCTGTATCACGCTTTGGTGTTCAGTTACACCATCTGAGTGGCTGTATATCATAATACTGTTCTTTGTACAAGATTACACCTCGCATACATATTCTGTATCACGCTTACTTTCATTGTATATCTATAGCATTCATATCTCATAATATTGGTATCATGTTCTTCATCTAGATCATAGCCATTTGCTAAACATGCTAAAGGACTAGTACACTCACCTGGTGATCGTGTAACATGCTAAGCTTTGCTAACTCGGCCGCACTTCACCATAAGTACGCCATCACTTATTGTCTACAAGCAATATACAATCTTTGCCTTAATACTTACAACTCTGCTGGATAAATAAAGCTGAACAGGGCCAGGCACGCCCGTGCCCCCTTCAAGGTACGCCCGTGCCTTTTATTCTAGGCCCAACACAAGGCCTGCTCCACATGGGCATACTAGGCCAGGCACGCCCGTACCCTATAGAGGTACGCCCGTGCCAGTACGCCCGGACCTGAAGAACAATGACGGTCACGCCCACCTGGCACGGCCGTACCCCCAAAGGCACGCCCGTGCCCTAAGAACTGCAGCAGCAGTTTCGCGGCTGCCTTGCTGTTTTCTGACCAAAATCGCATCTAGACTAAAAACAAGTGTTTTCCAACACTTGCAAACCATACTACAACTTCTAAAACAACTACACAACATCTAGAAATACATTAACATGCAAAAGTCAATGATTTCACTTTGAAATCACTTTCTTGGCTCAAATCATACAAAATTCAATCAAGAACACATACCTTGCTATTAAGGATCACTTGTATACTGTTATCTCACTATGATCTTGCTAATTTCTCACCCAAGATGCTTCAAAGTCCTCAGCTGTTATTTAATGTATCTGGAACATGAATGGTTTGACTTTTTAAGTTAAACTACAAAACTCATATATATAATAGAACTTTTCAAGAATGACCATTCAGCCCCTGAACTTATCATGTTTCAAACTGACAACTTTAGCCCTTCAAGTTTTATAAACACCTCCAATCTTTTATAACACTTGGCCATAACAACTTTTGAACTTTGGGGTGTTACAACTCTTCCCCACTTGGCATGATTTCGTCCCCGAAATCTATTGTATAAATGACTTGGTATTAACAGGTTGAATGCTATCCTAGGACATTAGTGGTAGTCTTACATCTCCTCATCTCTGAATGCTATTGCAGCGCACTGACAATAGTCTTACATCACTTACTATCCCCTACCAGAGTAGACGGTCTACAATGTTCCCATGAAACACGTACAATACATAACATAACACCCATACATCCGAGTGTATCTGAATCCTTTCTATGCTTTCACTATACTTTTACTAGTTCTATCCATTCTTTACATGAACTCTTAACCCTTTCTCTCTAAAATAACTAATTGCTGGTCTACAAAACAGTTCTTTTCATCCCCTAATACCTCTTGCATGGAAACAACTGCTGATTCACCTGTTAATCACCCACTAGGTGAAACATCTCTGATAATTCATGTATGAATGCTACTTTACCTAATCTTTGCACTGATTCACTAACTTTTTACCGTGGTGCCACCTTTATCAATTCATAGACCTAAATCTGGATTTCTAACAGTGATCCTTTCTTATCTACGTACTAATTCTGCTTATCTTGGACTACTTTTAACTGTTCACATATCTACTATGTATATATATATATATTCAGTCTATCGTTGTACTGGTCCTACATCATTCCATCTTTTCCGACTAGCTTTACCCCCAACAGAAGGGGGTCTTACATGTTTTACTATATGACATCTCGTATGATAACACACCATCACTTAAAAGGTAATTGTTAACTAAACGAACTCTACTAATGGTAGACAGATATCCCATCTACTACTGCAATGGTCACATGTTTCACATCTGTCTTCTGGTATCTGTATCTCTGTTTTACTCTATTCTTCCTCCAAGGGTGGGATACTAAACCGAGGTGTAACAGGACCTCTATATCTGACTACTATCTCTTCCAACTAAATATCTGTCATTCTTTCTAACGAATACACTTCTTTATTGAAACAAAATCTACATTCTTATGAGTCAATCAATTTCTTCACAAATAGTATCAAGCTCACGAGAAGTTCTAGACGATCTGACAATCTAATTTACTATAATCTTCTCGTTGTTTCTGTATTTCTGCTTAAAACATCTGCTACCACATTGGCTCTTAACTAGACAACTGCTGTTAATCCTAATCATAAGCTAGGAAGTTGCTTTTCTGTATCTTTAACTGAATTACTACATCATTCTTACTTCAATGTATCAACCACCTACTACTGATCATTATTCATCTTGAATTATATGCTTTCTTTAGTCAACTAGACTAAGGGTACTGCTATCTTAGAAAGGTCTTGTATAAATTATCTGTAATACCTTGCAAACTCAAAGAAACTTCTTACCCTGGTAAGAGTCTAAGATGGCTCCCATTCCATCACTGCTTTTTCCTGGCTGCATCTACTCAATCTCTTTCTGCCTAACAACACGATTCTGAAATTTTACTTCTTATAATTTAACTTTACACTTGGAGAATTTTTCTTACCATTTCTCTCTGTATAACATTTTTATCACTTCTCTAAAACTAACACCACGTGTTTTCTGAAATCTTAAAGTAACTAACTGATCCTCGCTAATCACAATCACTAATTTATCGAACATAGTTCAATAAACTACACTCATTAACTCTGTAATCTATACACATTTTGAACATGTCATTTTCTCTTTTCCCATAACCCAAAAACTAGATACTTCCTTACTTTACTATCAAACAGGATTACTGGCTCTTATACTTCTATCTTTATTAAACAATTCTTCCCCACTTGGGGTCTGAGATTATACTGTTTTCTGATCACATAATATCTAAGCTTGATACTGACTCAACCGATTCATACTTACAACTAGTCAAAACTCTTTCACCTCAATTGCTACAAGATTGATGGGGAAACTGCAATTATCTCTCTTATAACATTATTCTTACACCTACTATTCTTAATAGTAGCCTCATCATCTGCTTCTTTTTCTTCCTTAAGAGGGAATTCTACCATACTGGGTGAAACACTCGTCTGTACATAAATGTGAAACTACAACAAAGATTCACTTTACTGGAATCAATGAATACTATAGCAGGTGTACTATTAATGACAAAGGTACCTGCCACTACATTTGGTTTCACCGTTTTATCTACAACTATTTGCTGTACTTTCACTTACTTATCCCTACCCTTGCTAAAACAAAGTGGGGGTGGAGAATTCACTGTGCTTTTCTCTAAAGATATTAACTTAGGGCAAACTCAATATGCCCCACTAGTAACAATAATAATCTCCTTAGTGTGAATTCTAACAATTTCTGAGCACATGTCTTTGCTTCTCACACTTTCTTACATCTGAGTGAGGAACTAGCCTTCCCCACTATAGTATATACACTAATCTCTCGCTTGATGTAATTGCTGGTTTAATCTTTCTCTTTTTCCATTCATTAATCTCTACCTTCTCAACTACTGCTCTTTCTTTTATACAAAACTCATCATCTCTTTCGCTGTGTTACTAATAACTGTCACTACATTTGATAAACTCAATAACAATACATTCTGAACAAAACTAGTTACTTTAATCAACCTTCCAGTGATATCATTCACTGCTTCTGTCATCTGTCGGAGAGCTAAAAACTCTTCTGTAATCTTATCTATTCAAGCTAATTGGTGCAAATTGCACCTCTAACACTTCTTTATACTGAGGCCTAATCGTTGTCTCCCTCTGTACTTTCTCTTTCCTTGGTAACAGCAAAGTCTATTGGTCCTTTACATCTCTACTTACTAACGATCACTCACGGTCGAATCTGTAACCTCCTCCAAGAAGAGGTACTCTGTCTGCTAGAAATCTTTGTAAGTACATTCTAACTCTTATAACTGGTACATTTTGGCTTGAATTCTCTCAATTCTCTTGACATACTTCATTGCAGCCTACACCACTGCATCGAATCGTTTCTATAACATCACTTACAATCTTTCTTATACTTACTCAACCAACTGTGCTTAAACAAAGAATGTTTATCTATAGGACTTTACTCCAATTCTATAGCTTCTGTCTTTCTTACTGTACTGTTCTCATACTCTTATAATTCCTCTATAGCTAGAATCTCTCTAATAAGATTACCCGTAGGTCTAGTGGTTGAGCCTAAGTATGTACCACGTGTTTATAATAATATGGGCCCTACATTATTATGAACACACTATACCTTACCAATTCTCAACTTAACCAATCAGATTCCCACTTCATATCATTTAACACTTAGCCACATAACTATTGTACATGCATAAACAGGCTAGCTCATACTTTATCTGTAAAACAGATATCAATCTGAAACTTCTACTAACCGTATGCTCACTAAGGTTTACTGCCCCAGGGATAGCTCCACTTAATCTCAAAACCACGATTTAAGTTCAAGCATCACACTCAGGTGTGCCCAAATCCCTTAAACCTTGGTTCTGATACCAAGTTGTAACACCACTTTTCTAGTTTTAATTTAAAAACATTATCTTTCGAGTTAGCACTAAGAAGATATCAAAGTTTCTCAAAAATACAGTTTCTAATCATATACGTGCTAACATTTACCAAAGTAGTGTCAAAATTTGCTTCTTGAAAACCAGGGGCTATCCGACTGATTATCACGCTAGGACCTTACCCTTGCTGGAACTTGCAAAACCTGCAACAAGCAACACTAAAACATAAGCTACCGCTTAGTGAGCATACTCACTGAACATAAACAATGTAAGGATGTCCTGCATCTAATCTGTGTCATCGGGAGTAAAGTCTCCTCAGGATGTCTTCTATCCCAGCAGTATTACCTTCAACCTGCAAATCTGTTACTATGCTGGGGTTTATTTACACTATAGTGTAAGATATCCCTAGTGCTTTCTTTGGGTATAAAGAATTCGATATACCCCTTTCTATTATCCTGGATACAAAGCTACGTTTGCACGTGTTGAGTATCCTCTATGCCGGGCTTATCTACACCTCGTGGGTGTAGCCTATCCCCGCTGCTATTTGTGTACAACTCACTGTATACCCAATCTCTGTTCTTGTGCATAGTTATGCTCGCGGCATAACTATACACCTGTATTGGTATCACATATCATATCTGGGCATAAAATAACATATCATACTTGGTCATATCATAACATATCATATCTAATAACGTACGCATAGCATATCTGGTCATAACATAACATACCATGTCTGATTATATCTTCTAGTGCACAACTACATTTACTGACTCATATTTACTTATACCGCTTTGGTGTTCAGTTACACCATCTGAGTGGCTGTATATCATAATATTGTTCTTTGTACAAGATTACACCTCGCATATATATTCTGTATCACGCTTACTTTCATTGTATATCTATAGCATTCATATCTCATAATACAGGTATCATGTTGTTCATCTAGATCATAGCCATTTGCTAAACATGCTAAAGGACTAGTACACTCACCTGGTGATCGTGTAACATGCTAAGCTTTGCTAACTCGGCCGTACTTCGCCATAAGTACGCCATCACTTATTGCCTACAAGCAATATACAATCTTTGCATTAATACTTACAACTCTGCTGGATAAATAAAGCTGAACAGGGCCAGGCACGCCCGTGCCCCCTTCAAGGTACGCCCGTGCCTTTTATTCTAGGCCCAACACAAGGCCTGCTCCACATAGGCATACTAGGCCAGGCACGCCCATACCCTATAGAGGTACGCCTGTGCCAGTACGCCCGGACCTGAAGAACAATGGCGGTCACGCCCACCTGGCACGGCCGTACCCCCAAAGGCACGCCCGTGCCCTAAGAACTGCAGCAGCAGTTTCGCGGCTGCCTTGCTGTTTTCTAACCAAAATCGCATCTAGACTAAAAACAAGTGTTTTCCAGCACTTGCAAACCATACTACAACTTCTAAAACAACTACACAACATCTAGAAATACATTAACATGCAAAAGTCAATGATTTCACCTTGAAATCACTTTCTTGGCTCAAATCATACAAAATTCAATCAAGAACACATACCTTGCTGTTAAGGATCACTTGTATACTGTTATCTCACTATGATCTTGCTAATTTCTCACCCAAGATGCTTGAAAGTCGTCAGCTGTTAGTTAATGTAGCTGGAACATGAATGGTTTGACTTTTTAAGTCAAACTACAAAACTCATATATATAATAGAACTTTTCAAGAATGACCATTCAGCCCCTGAACTTATCATGTTTCAAACTGACAACTTTAGCCCTTCTAGTTTTATAAACACCTCCAATCTTTTATAACACTTGGCCATAACAACTTTTGAACTTTGGGGCGTTACAACTCTTCCCTACTTGGCATGATTTCGTCCCCCAAATCTATTGTATAAATGACTAGGTATTAACAGGCTGAATGCTATCCTAGCACATTAGTGGTAGTCTTACATCTCCTTATCTCTGAATGCTATTGCAGCGCACTGACAATAATCTTACATCACTTACTATCCACTACCAGAGTAGACGGTCTACAATGTTCCCATGAAACACATACAATACATAACATAATACCCATACATCCGAGTGTATCTGAATCCTTTCTATGCTTTCACTATACTTTTACTAGTTCTATCCATTCTTTACATAAACTCTTAACCCTTTCTCTCTAAAATAACTAATTGCTGGTCTACAAAACTTTTCTTTTCATCCCCTGATACCTCTTGCATGGAAACAACTGTTGATTCACCTGTTAATCACCCACAAGGTGAAACATCTCTGATAATTCATGTATGAATGCTACTTTACCTAATCTTTGCACTGATTCACTAACTTTTTACCGTGGTGCCACCTTTATCAATTCATAGTCCTAAATCTGGAATTCTGACAGTGATCCTTTCTTATCTACGTACTATTTCTGCTTATCCTGGACTACTTTTAACTGTTCACATATCTGCTATATATATATATATATATATATTCAATCTATCGTTGTACTCTTCCTACATCATTCCATCTTTTCCGACTAGCTTTACCCCCAACAGAAGGGGGTCTTACATGTTTTACTATATGACATCTCGTATGATAACACACCATCACTTAAAAGGTAATTGTTAACTAAACGAACTCTACTAATGGTAGACAGATATCCCATCTACTACTTCAATGGTCACATGTTTCACGTCTGTCTTCTGGTATCTGTATCTCTCTTTTACTCTATTCTTCCTCCGACGGTGGGATACTAAACCGAGGTGTAACAGGACCTCTATATCTGACTACTATCTCTTCCAACTAAATATCTGTCATTCTTTCTAACGAATACACTTCTTTATTGAAACAAAATCTACATTCTTATGAGTCAATCAATTTCTTCACAAATAGTATCAAGCTCACGAGAAGTTCTAGACGGTCTGACAATCTAATTTACTGTAATCTTCTCGTTGTTTCTGTATTTCTGCTTAAAACATCTGCTACCACATTGGCTCTTTACTAGACAACTGCTGTTAATCCTAATCATAAGCTAGGAAGTTGCTTTTCTGTATCTTTAACTGAATTACTACATCATTCTTACTTCAATGTATCAACCACCTACTACTGATCATTATTCATCTTGAATTATATGCTTTCTTTAGTCAACTAGACTAAGGGTACTGCTGTCTTAGAAAGGTCTAGTATAAATTATCTGTAATACCTTGCAAACTTAAAGAAACTCCTTACCCTGGTAAGATTCTGAGATGGCTCCCATTCCATCATTGCTTTTTCCTGTTTGCATATAATCAATCTCTTTCTGCCTAACAACACGATTCTGAAATTTTACTTCTTATAATTAAACTTTTTACTTGGAGAATTTTTCTTACCATTTCTCTTTGTATAACATTTTTATCACTTCTCTAAAACTAACACCACGTGTTTTCTGAAATCTTAAAATAACTAACTGATACTCGCTAATCACAATCACTAATTTATCGAACATAGTTCAATAAACTACACTCTTTAACTCTGTAATCTATACACATTCTGAACATGTCATTTTCTCTTTTCCCATAACCCAAGTATTGATTCCGGCACACGATCAAGCAAAAGAGAGGAAAAGGCCAAAATGGGTTTTGGCAGGATGGTACACGGGACGTGTTCCTGAACACGGGCCGTGTCCAGTTCAACATACACGAGGCGTATTAGCCCAATTCAAGGTCGTGTAGTTTGGGCCTACACGGGCCGTGTTGTGCTTGTTAGACACGGGCCGTCTTAGCCCAATTGGGGCCGTGGACATTAGGCCTACACGGCCGTGTTGACCAACACAGGCCGTGTACGTCTCCTGTAACAGCAGAATTAACAGCCTTAAACACTTGGTTTAATGGGGTTAACTTCTCATAATTGTGGTAGACAAAGAGACCACGAGGTATCTGCTCTAAGTGAGGCTTTTTGCAGACACTTGGTCTCTTGGTTGATACTAGAACTCTCTCTCTCTTGTTCATCTTGTTCTTGGTGTTCTTGAGCACAAGAAGCAAGAAATACATACACTTGATAGTTGTTTTGGTGGTTGCACATCAACTTGCTAGCACTTGGGAATCAAACAAGCTTGGGGTGGACTTCATTGGAGGAGTTATTTGTTGGATTTTAAGCTACTTGACAAGGAAGGTTGATTTGTGTCTTGAACTATTGAGGTATAATCTTTCTTCTTATCTTGTTCATATTAGTTGCAATTTCATTGTTAGATTTTGGTCCATGGGAGTGTATTCATTAGTTTGGCATCGATTTTTGTTATACATATTGCTTCCGTTGCTACTTGTTTTTGCCAACCGAATACCTTCATGTACAGATATGGCTGACAGAGATACCCCTACTGACACTCCTGTGACCTAAGAAGTGACTGGAATTTCATCAGCAGATGTTTTGAATGTAACAGGTCAGGTTGGTACTTTAGGTTTTGAATCTGGAATGGATCGGAGGGAATATATTTTCAAATTGGAGAATGAATTGTGGGAACTTAGAAATGCTATGGACAATATGTAACAAGAGAGGATTATCCAGAATGAACGAATTCAAAATCCTATGTTTAGTACAACTCAAGCTACAAATGTGCAAGTTACAGTTCCGTTTCCTCCAATAACACAAGTGGCACAAGAATCGATTTCTCATCCTTTTACTACCCGAGGAGTTCATCCTTTTGCGTATCCAGGATTTAAACCACCATGCACTTATAAGCAATTCTTGGATTGTAAGCCTTCAGAGTACTATGGCAGTACAGACCCCAATATATCTTTGAACTGGCTGCGAGAAATGGTAAAGGCTTTTGAAGCGTGCAATTGTGAGGATGAACTGAGAGTTTGTTTTGCGACTTGTATGCTAAGAGGAGATGCAATGGTTTGGTGGGATTCCCTTACAGGACATTTTTCTAAACAACAGCAAGATAGTGTGACCTGGGATCAGTTTCAAGAGAAACTGTGTGAGCAGTATTGTAATAATTTTGAGATAGTTCGTATCAAAAGAGAATTCATGGAGTTGCGTATGACTAAAGACATGACTGTGGATGAAGTAATCAATCAATTTAACGAAAGATTGCGTTTTGTGAAGCAATGGGTACCCGATGAGGTGTCTAAGATACAACACTTTGTGGGAGCTTTGCTTCCTGAGTATCAAAGTACTACCAGATGGGCTAGTACACTATTGCAGGCATTTACCTTGGCCAAATCGGCTGAAGATGATTTGAAGGCTAGAGATAGAACGAATCGAGATGAGATATCTCAGCAGAAATTTCGATTGGAACAGTATAATGTTGAAAAGCAAAGAGGGCATGGTAGTCAGAGTAAAAGAAATTTAAAACATAGACATGCGTTTGATGTATCTAATCAACGAGTGTCACGGTGTGGGAAGTGTAAGTCTCACCACACAGGACCATGTACGACTCAGACTATGCGGTGTCTGACTTGTGGGCAGTTTGGCCATGAAATGAAAGAGTGTCGTTTCTCGCAAAAAGTATGTTGGATCTGTTTTGAGGAAGATCATCGGGTGAGAGATTGTAAAGTTAGTAAGGAACAAGAGTCAGGGTCAGGAGCTGTGGCGGGTGGGGGATCCTCATCAGCAAGTGGACGAAAGAGAAAGGACCCTCGTGCAAGAGGGTAGAAATTTCAACATGATGGCTGATAATATTGCCACTACTGATGATGTAACGGGTACGTTTTGATAACCTTTATATTTGTGCGTATGTTTCTTAACTTAAGAGTTAAACGAGAATGTATGATGCTTATGTGTGCTAAGTGTGTTTGTTTGTTTCTAAAGAGTATGATTCATTAGCAAGTTGAGATATTTGAATGTAAAACTGTTTGATGCGTATGGTAGTAAGTAAATATGTCGGTAAATGATGAAATACATGATATGACGTGAATTTGGTATGAAGTACCCTAGAATGATGTTTGTAGATGTCTAGAATTGCATGCTAAGTTATGTGTTGCAAGAGTTGTTTTGCCTTCTATGTTTATATATGCTTATATGTATATGTATGTGTTTGTACAAAGAAAGAGGAAAATGGATAAGTTAACGAAGTTTAGAAGGATTTGTGACGATCGAGAAATGTTGTTGATGAATGTATAACGGAGATTACGAGTTATGAGTAAAGTTAACGATTGAAAATAATCAGTGATATCAATTAATGAACTTGAGGAGATTGATGAGTTGTTGAGATATTGCATTAGTTGGGTCGATTTAAAAGATGCTATGCTATGAAATTGGAAGAATGGTCTAAGTCTGGTAACAATTGAAGATTCTTAAGAAGAATGATCTAATTCATGCCTTTAAGAGTTGTAGCAAATGTGTTTGTGATATGATACGGATGAATTGATTATAAAGAAAGACATGTGAAATTGGTCTGAGTATTAAAAGGAACAGCAGATGTTCATAAATATGAATGAAATCAACATGTGGAAGAAATGATGGTTAGAATGAATCAACGAATGTGATTGAGAGGTTTGAAATTACATTAGAAAGGTAAATTGTTGTTAGATATGTGAAAATACGAGAGAATTTGTGACGGTAACCTTGAAGATTATGTGAATCGACGCGTACTTGATTTAATGGATGAAATTGAGATTATCCTTATTAGAAATTGATGACATGGATGATTGAGATTACCAAGTAAAAGAAAGAAGTGGATTGCTACAGATTGGGCAAGTCTGAAATATGCAGAATCGTTTAGATAAAGATGTTATTGGTGCCTAAATACAAGGAGATATACATGAGAAAGAGCTAGTTATGACGATGATTGATACTTATAAACTGAAGATATATGTGATTTGAAGAATGACAATGAATTTATGAGATAATGAGAAAAGAGAAATGTGATAGCCTAAGCTTATGGAACGAAGATTTGTAGATTATATGTATGAATTGCCTTTGCTAAGGAGTATCTATGCTTGGAACTGGAAACTTAATTTGAACCGAACTTTTAGAACTTATTGCCAATGCACTTGGAAGGGCTAAATAGTATAATGCCATACAAAATAATTGATGGATGACTTGTTAACAAGAGTGAATATGATAGATATACTTCTCGTGGATTATGATATGATTGTATATGAGTTAAAGAAAAATATCCAAAATTTATAAATTATTGAGATAATTTGAGATATCAGAATGCTGGTAATGACAAAATACGATTGAATTGATGTTTAATGTGCTCCGTGAAAAGGAATTTGGTATGTCACCGGTGATTGTCAACTGAGTAGTAAGAAGTGTTGGTGTGATTACCACTAGTGGAACCTGATTGTGATCTTTTGAGAAAAAATTACATTGATGAGATAATTTGAAGATATATTGTTTCTGTACTTGGAGATTTTTGATGAGAATTAGAGGAATTAACTAAATTTCTGAAAGAATTTATAACAAAAATTGAGATAAGAAACGGGAGATACAACTGAATTTGATGGAATGGTCAGGCAGAAAGAATTATTTAGATAAAGGAGAATGAACATGCGTTTGTGTTGGACTTTGATGATTTGTGGAATTTATAATTAAACTAATTAGACAAATGGGAGGAGATTTCTATCTGATAGATGTTAAGATATCAGTGGTGAGTTGATATGCGAATATAGTAGTAATGTTTGACATATTGGAAATAAAAGAGATGAATGGATATTGTATATATATCAGAAAGTGAATAACAGAGATGTGGAATTTGTTAAATTGAGATGAACAGATTGATGTGAACAAGTATACAAGAGATATTTTGATTTAGTTTAAACGTGTAGGTGTGAAGGAAAATGATTGAAAGACAGATTTATGAGTTATATGATTAAATTGAAGAAGAGTTGTTAAACTCTGATGATTATGAGATAACAAAAGATAAGTAGAAATAAATGTTGCTAAATGGTAATAAGATGGATATAGATATGTGTTACAGAGGATTTGATAACCTGAAATGAATGAATATGAAGAATGGGTATTTCGTTTGAGATGTGTTATAGGATTCCGAGGACGGAATCCTTTGAAGGGGGGAAGATTTGTAACACCCGCAAACCCGGGCTAGTTGTTTGGCGGATTAGTGGTGCGTGAGTATTTATGATTAAATTGCATTTATTTGGTTAAGTGGTTTTGTGGGATTAATTAAAGTAATTAATTGGTTTAGTTTATTATATGTATATAGTATATTTGTTTACTGATAAAGAAAGAAAAGAGAGTTTAGTTATGTATGTATGCATGTATGAAGATAAGCATGTCGGTATGTATGTATGTGTATTTGGGAGTTGGTGTGTGAGGTGATGACATCTATTATTTGAGAAGTGTACACGTGTGAGCATGTGACTATTTAATGAGAAATCTAATTTTTTTAAAGAAAGAAAGAAAAGTGAATGTGTGTGCATGTGAGTTTCTCTGGATATTAAGAAGAACAAGAGAGTAAAGAACTTGAGTTCTTGAGATTGAGATTTTGTGATTCATAATTCAAAACAAAGGTTGGTTCATGATCATTTTATGTTACTGATGATTTGGTTATGCTTTTAATTATGTTTACATGGCTAACTGGAATTTCACCATTGTTTGGTTTTTGAAGAAAATAGATGAAATGGGTTTTGATGATTTTTCTATTGTGTATGATTAAAAGTGTTTATAATGGTTATAACATGTTGATATGAAGTTATATGTATATTTGAAGTGTTTTGAATCAAGAAATTAAATGTTGTTATGAAATATATAGTTCTTGGTGGCTGGAAATCTGACAAATTGAAGAAGATACCTTGAATATCAATGAGTGTCACGGCGCTACATTGAAGGTCGCGGCGCGACCTTCATGCAAATCCGAAAGTGGAGTCGGTGGTTGTGGAAATCCGAGTGTTTCAAATCCGAAACCACGAAATCCGATACTTAAAATCCGAATGTATGAAAATCCGACCCTAAATCCGACAATCAAATCCGAGAATGGAAATCCGATACTCAAATCCGAGACTGGAATCCGGAATTCGAAATCCGATGGCGTCGCGGTGCGACGGGGCCTATTTCAGAGAAAGTGTTTGTTTTGTTTGTGTTTTGTTTGGGAAAAGTTGAATTGTTAATTATGTGATTAAAACAAGTTATTTACATGATTATGAGCTATAAATATATGTTGAAAGATATATTTATATATTCGAGACTGATTCGGTTATTGTTGTGTTTTCAGGCAAACCAAAGACTCAGAGATATTAGACAACTGAGCACGCGTGATACGAGGACTGAGGTGAGTGAAAGTTTACTCACGGGTGGTTTTGGTGGTAACATTATGAATTGATTTATTGAAGGATTGTTTGAATGCAATGATTGTTTGTTAAATTCGAATATGAGATATTTGACTGATAAGTTCGTTATGCGAAGATAGATTGATTGCCACGCCATGATAGACTGTTAAGGCTGCTATTTGCTAAATGAGAATTACATATTCATATAAGTTTTATGTGAAAGAGTTTTGATTGTGATTGTGACTGGTAGAGTATTTGATTTAATTGAGAACCAACTTCTGTGTAATGGGTCGGAATAGATCAGCTTTTGTGTAAGGGCTGGTTGGGGTCAGCTGCTGATGCAAGAGCTGGGCTCGCTTGCGGTTGGTTGAACAGTAGTAGCTTCTCTGTTGCATTTGTTGCTCAGAGGGGAGTTTACTGTGCCAATCGGCAGGGAGCTATCGGTAAACCTTTGCTTTGGCCAGCTTTGG
Source organism: Dittrichia graveolens (assembly GCA_038502395.1). Taxonomy (NCBI): domain Eukaryota; kingdom Viridiplantae; phylum Streptophyta; class Magnoliopsida; order Asterales; family Asteraceae; genus Dittrichia; species Dittrichia graveolens. Next base: position 33,515,266 of record JARJIL010000009.1, read on the forward strand.
TTGTAGGTTCGGCAGAACCGCCGGTCCTCGGGATGGAAGAGATTGTTGAATTGACGGATTGCTTAAGGATTGATGTTCAGAGGTTCTGTTGGGAACAGTGATTGTTATGTGCTTGTCTGTAGCTTCCATTCACTTAGCTTTGTGCTAATCCCCCACGGTTGATTGCTTTTTGCAGGTTTATGTGAGTAGCTGTTTAGCTTTGTTTGTGGAAAGGGGAATTTGACCAATACTCTGATATTGTATTTTGAGAAGAGACGAGCCACGTTTTATAATCTTTTGTAACACAAACGATGTTGTGATTTGTAAAAGTACTTTGTACTTTGTGAATGTTTATGTTAAATGAAATTAGAGTAAGCTTCCGCAGCGTTTTAAAAAAAATGGCTTAAGTTTTACGGAGTTACACTTTCAGTGGCCATTAAGCACATTTCAAGATGTGCAGTTCCGAGAATTTCTTCAGCCACCAGACACTTTCCTCTAACTTCATTTTCTTCTTCCTCATCTAAAGGTGTTTCAGAATCAATCCAGTTAAGGTCATCAGCAATCATGGCCTTTTCTTTCTTCTTTTCATTGGATGCTTTCAGGGCCTTATATTTAGCCTTGTATTTATCAGCCTTTGAAGGAATCCCTTTCTTAGGATTTGAAGAGGTCTCCTTCACAAAACAGTTGGCTGCATAGTGACCAGGCTTCCCACATTTGAAGCATTCATTCTTGGACCCTTCAGATGAGCCCTTTTTCTTTGATGAGAACTTCTTATCAAACCTTCTTTTCCCTCATATTTAAACTTTTGAAACTCTTTATAATTTTTCATGATGAAGGCTTTTTCTATACCTTCATCATCAGATCTTTCTATCTCCTCGATATCGTTCATCTGAGGCTCATCTTCAGAATCAGAGTCTTCAGTTGGCCTGTACTTGACTCTGTGAGGATTTTCAGCAACGAGGGCCAGAGTTTTCTTGAAGGCCTTCTTCAGATCAGTTTTCTGAATGCGGGTTTGTTCGTCATTCAGCAGAATTCCGTATAGTTTACGCATGTTCATGTCCCTGAGCATGTTGTTGGTTCTCAGGATCATGCACATGGTATCCCATTCAGACGGAAGGGAATCTAGAAATCTGTTTAGGATTTGGAATTGCTCTCTGACAACTCCAACTTCAGTCATGTCGTTCAGTAGACATGTAAATCTGGTGTAGACCTCAGTAAGAGACTCTGAGTCTTTTGCACAGAAGCTTTCATACTTGTGTATGATGTTGGTCTTCTTGTTCTCACGAACCTCAACAGTTCCTTCAAACGATATGCATATGCTCTCCCACATACCTTAGCAGTTTTCAGATTACAAAAAGGTAAAGCAATAACTATACTGTTTTGTATCTTGGCACCTACCCCAACCAACTTCTTCTCCTCCTCTATCCATTGAGACCTTGGTTTCGGACGAGAGGGAATGGAGGTTTCAGCAGAACCAGTCTCCATAGAGATGGTTTGAGGAATGTAAGGACCTTCCTCCAAAATAATGAGAGAGTTACAGTCAAGATTTTCCAAATAAAGCAGCATCCTATTTTTCCAACTTGAAAAATGTTCGATTGAAAACTTTGGTGGTTTGGCAAAATAGCCATTATCGATGTAATCAAACTTCGACATGTTGAATAGATCACTAATTTATAAATTAAATTAGAACTTTCTCTGATATCAATTTTTTTCCCGAATAAGTATAAAACTAACAATGAATAATATCAAAATGCAGAAATAGTTTTAAAGCAACGAACACACGAAAGTTTTCAAAGTAGGATTATATTAATAACCAAACTTCAAAGAGTGCACAAGAACAAACTTGAGCACCGAGTACAAACTAAATCAAGAACAAACTTGAATGCAAATTAGCGAACAAACGCATAACCTTTTCTCGTTTAATGAACAGGTATTTATAGGCTAATTAAACTAACCCTGACCATCTAATCTATTTACACGTGTACCGCTCTACACATAATTAGGAACAGAAAACAAGATTGCCGTTTCAAGCTCCTTCAGATGCGCAGATCGTGCACTTATGTATCTTCAGTGAAGAAGACTCTTTGATGACTGAAGACTAACTTCAGCTGACGTTCACTTCTGAACAAATCTTCAGATGAACTTTGGACTTCTTTCTTCAGATGGCGCGTCAGAACAGTTTACAAAAGAATAAAATACTACACCTTCAGTCGCTTTCTTCGAAAGCTCCTTCAAGAATGAAATATATACAAATAAAGGACTAACAGTAATATATGTCGGGAAATCGCGAGTATCAGTGAGATGGTGATAGTGTTTTTTGGATAGTGTGTAATCAATATTAGGTAATGTGTAATTAGTATTGAAAATGTGTAAAAAACAAATGACTTGATATATGATGGGAAGTTTTGGAAAAAAGTTGTTGGGTAAAAAATATAAAGTAGAGGAGATGGTAAAAATTTCTAAAAAGTTAAACACTTAGACTTCGGTGAGATTGAACATTTTCCAATGAGTTGGAGTATTTCAGGCAAATTGGAGTATCTCTAGCGATTTTCTTTCTTTATCCGGCGAGATTGAAGAATTTCTGGCGACTTTCTTTCTTTATCCGGCGAACATTAGCATTTTTCGGCGAATTAATGCATTCTCCGGCAAGTCTCATTATCCTTGTAATCCATAATACCGTCAGCGAGATGGCCTGCAACAACGAGTTTAATCAGCAAGGTGAGGTTTTTTTTGCAATTACATAACACGTGTCAAAACAATAATGGTCAGCAAGATGACCTCCGCCGACAAGATAGATTAGCAAAATGGGTTCCTAAATTGGTAAGTATGTGTTTGTCATGCTTATTTTAGCTTTATTAAATACATTATTGCTTATTTTGATAAAACTCTCTTTAATTAATCACTTAGACTCCTTGCAGTCATAAATTAGTTTTTCTTCTTGTTATATTCATTGAGTTTCTAATCTTGTATTCACCAGAGATGGTGGCTGTAGGCCGGAAAGGGGCTAGATGATTTCACGGTGTTCACTATTGATGATTCATCTCTCTTCAATTCCAATAATAATAATAATAATAATAATAATAATAATAATAATAATAATTTTAAAAAAATAAGAGAAAAGTTAGGGTGTCCGGTAAACCACATCAAATTGCATTAAACGTAATTTTCGGATAGTTTATTGCATTAATATCAATAAAGTTTAGTTCGTTACACAAAATATTAAAATGACATACTTTATTATATTTCGATGCACTTAACCTTTATTAAAAATAGTCAAATGAATACCAAACTCCACTTTTAAATCTTTTTTAATAATATTGAGTTGTGTTTAATAAAGTCTATGTAAAAAACATAGTCCTAAAATTTTAATATTCAATCGTAAGTGATTTAGTATACAATCAATGTGATTTGTAAAAGCATCACGTGTGAATTATGAAAATGTCACTCCGTCCAAAATTTTAAAATACAAACCATTGATGTTATAGATCAAAAGACTAAATTAGTCCCTTAGGACTATGAATTAAGTATGGACTATATTGAACATTCTTTTAATAATATTATCTATAAATCTTTTATATCCTCTCAAAATAAACGGAATAATATAAACATACGTAAGAAAAAAAATAGATAGAAAGAAAAAACATGCAATTACAGATCAAGAGCAAAACAGATACCATGCATGGTTATCAAAATTAGTATCATGATTATTTATCAGTTAGGTGTTTTTACTTAGTTTGTAAATGTTCTCTGTTTTCCAGTTGCGTGATTATGTTGTCGGATTATCTTTGACATCAAACGCGATGAAGATAATACTCATATTGTCATTGCCTTTAAAAAATATTGTTCTCATATATATATATATATATATATATATATATATATATATATATATATATATATATATATATATATATATATATATATATATAGAGGAAGATTCAAATGAAAACTGTTTTTCGTATGAGAACTGCAAGAACTAATATTAGCCTTTGATTAAAATTAATCAATTGCTAATAATTTTAGCGGCTAATGATTGGCTTATTAGTGACTAATGATCTGCTCATTAATGACACATTAACGAGGGTATTTTGGGCAAATCAAGTGTCACACATTAATGACAGACCACCTAGACGACGGTTGGTAAAAATATATAAATGACCAAAATACCCCTATAAATGAGTCATTAATAATGTTACAAACAGTTCTTATAGTTTTCGTACTAAAAACATTTCTCGTTTGAACTTTTGCCTATATAGTGAAAAGATCATTTGAGAACCGTTTTTATTGCGAGTACCATTTGTAACCGCCATTAATGCTCATTAATAGGGGTATTTTGGTCTTTTATATAATTTTCCAACCGTGAATTACGTCCGGATGAGTTGTTACTAAAGATCGAGCCTTGATTTTTCGAATAATCCGGCAATAAAAACGGTTCTCAAATGAACCATGTCTTATATATATAGTGAAAAGATCATTTGATAACAATTTTGTTTGATATGTAATTGCATGTTTATTCTTTCTATCTATTTTTTTTCTTATGTATGTTTATATTATTCCGTTTATTTTGAGAGGATATAAAAGATACATAGATAATATTATTAGAAGAATGTTCAATATACTATACTTAATTCATAGTTCTAAGAGATTAATTTAGTCTTTTGATCAATAACATCAATGGTTCAGATTGCATTTTAAAATTTTGGGCGAAGTGGTATTTTCGTAATTCACACGTGATGCTTTTACAAATCACATATGATTGTATATTAAATCACTTGCGATTGAATACTAAAATTTTAGCACTATGTTTTTTACATAGACTTTATTGACCACAATTCAATATTATTAAAATAGATTTAAAAGTGGAGTTTCGTATTCATTTGACTATTTTTAATAAGGGTTAAGTGCATCGAAATATAATAAAGTATGTCATTTTAATATTTTGTGTAACGAACTAAACTTTATTCTTATTAATGCAATAAACTACCCGAAAATTATGTTTAATGCAATTTGACCTGGTTTACCGGACACCCTAATTTTTTTCTTATTTTTTAAAATTTATTATTATTATTATTATTATTATTACTATTATTATTATTATTAGATGACGAATTAAAGAGAGATGAATCATTAATAGTGAACACCATGAAATCATCTGGCCCCTTTCCGACCTATAGCCACCATCTCCGGTGAATACAAGATTAGAAACTCAATGAATATAGCAAGAAGAAAAACTAATTTATTACTGCAAGGAGTCTAAGTGATTAATTAAAGAGATTTTTATCAAAATAAGCAATAATATATTTAATAAAGATAAAATAGGCATGAAAAACACATACTTACAAATTTAGGCACCCATTTTGCTAATCTATCTTGTCGGCGGAGGTCATCTTGCTGACCATTAATGTTTTGACACGTGTTAGGTAGTTGCAAAAAAAAACCCACCTTGCTAATTAAACTCGTTGTTGCAGGCCATCTCGGTGATGGCATTATGGATTACAAGGATAATGAGACTTGCTAGAGAATGCATTAATGTAACACCCAGAATTTTAGTATTAAGTTATTACGAGTAATGTACAAGTGGTATATGAGTTACAAATGGATATGTGATAGTATGTCGTTATAAACTAGAGGGGCTAAAACTGTCAAAACAGAACTTGGAAAGGTTGAGGGACTAATTATGTAATTAGTCCATGGATATTTATATAAATAGCCATCTTTGACTTTGAGTAGTCAAAGTCTTCACTTTTGCAAGGAAACAACTCACGTATTCTATAAAACACCAATTTTCTCTGAAGATTCTGATCAAGATTAGTGGAAGCAAGGTGAAATAACTAGAGCTAGTGATCAAACAACTTGGAGGTAAGAGTTCTTGATCTTGTTCTTGAAGTTAAATGGGTTTTAGTTGATTCTATGGTGAATCAAAGATTTCAGCATGTTATTGTTGTTGTTTTAAGATTAGAAGTTGTTTGGGATGTAGGAAAACATCCCAGTAGCGTTTTTATGAATTAAAGTTGAGTTTTTGGGGTGTTTTGGCCGGAGACAGCAAGTAAGTCGGCCAAACTGCTGCTACCAGTTGAAGTGCACGGGCGTGCTCTTCAAGATCCAACCGTGCCCTTGCCCGTACCTAAGGAGCCACGGGCATGATCCTTAGGGTACGGGGCGTGCCCTGTTCTAGAAAGGCCCAGAGGGTGCCTAGAGACCACGGGGTTATATGGGTGTAAGGCACGGGAGTACCTTGTGAAAGGCACGGGAGTACCTTGTGAAAGGCACGGGCGTGCCTGGTGAGGCACGGGCATGCCTAGTATTTTGTTCAGTTGTTCAGTTCAGCATATGCATGTGTTGATGTATATTTCGGTATTATTTCATGTAGAGACTTATCAGTGGTGCGTTCGCTAGATTACTATCGATTATGGACTGTTTTATAACATTACAGACTATAAGGTGAGTCTTCTAGACTATTATTCATATTTACAACACGTATGTTATTATATCAGGATGTTAATATATTGGGTCACTCAGATGTGGGTACTATGCTCAATAAGGTTCAGTAGTGATACAGTAATGTTACAGTATATATTTATGTGTGTTAAGCTTACTGTTTTGTATAGTAAGGCTCAGTATTATTAAGCATGCTGCTTTGTGTAGTAGTGGCTCAAAAATAGCACAGTAGTGTGGCTCAGTTAATCAATAATATGTATAAGAAAGCATGCTGCCTTGTGCAATAGTGGCTCAGTTTGTTAATCAGAGGTTATTATCAGTTGTTGACAGTGTTCATTATGTGATTACATTCATGTGTTTATATGATTGACAGTCTAGTTTACTCACTAAGCTCTCGCAGCTTATCAGATATTATTTCTAAAATGTTTTGCAGATTTTATCAAAGGCAAGAGTAAAGCTTCAGTTTGATTGTTATCATGTATTTAAGGAAAACAATGTTTTGAAACTTAACGCCCGGTTGTATAGTGAGAAAATGTCTTTTGATGTAAATATGTGACTATCATGCTTTTGTATGAACCTGAGGGTTCAAAATCACTTTTGTTGCTTCCGCTCGTTTGTAAGATAACTCTTATATTTCTAAAAGAACTTGAAATATGGTTCTATTTAGCTTTTTGAAAATCGGGGCGTTACAATTAATTTGCCGAAAAATGCTAATGTTCGCCGGATAAAGAAAGGAAGTCGCCGGAAATACTTCAATCTCGCCGGATAAAGAAAGAAAATCGCCAGAGATACTCCAACTTGCCGGAAATACTCCAATTCATTGGAAAATGTTCAATCTCACCGAAGTCTAAGTGTTTAACTTTTTACAAATATTTTCACCATCTCCTCTACTTTATATTTTTTACCCAACAACTTTTTTCCAAAGCTTACCATCATATATCAAGTCATTTGTTTTTTACACATTTTTAATACTAATTACATATTACCTAACACTGATTATACACTATCCAAAAAAACACTATCACCATCTCACCGATACTCGCGATTTCCCAACATATATTACTTTTATTAGCGAGATGAATACGCATCGACGAGATCATATATATATATATATATATATAATTTTTACCACGTGTTAGTTATCGATTGGGAAGGCTGAAAAAGTAAAATTTCTTTCTTAAAAAATCTTCATCTTTCCGATTTCATATATTCCCGAGTTACTTTTTATCTTTTATCGGTGAGATGAAATTCCCATCGGCAAGACCGTTTTTTAATTTGCCACGTGTCAAGGAGATATTGGTCGGCGAGATGAGGGTTCATCGGCGAGGTCATTAAGCGAAATGAATGTTTAAATTCGTAAAAAGGTATTTCATTTTTTGCTTTTTTTGGCTAGAGTACTTGTATTTGTGTCTACCTAGGTAATTGCTTTTTATTAAATGATACGAGAAAAAAAGTCAACGTGACATTGTGGTAAGTTTGGTATTACTTTTATATAAACCAAAAAATAGTTGTTGCTCTTCTTGTTTCCGATCATTGCAATTGAAAATAAAAATAAAAATCACTACTTCAAGTTTAAGTTAGAGAAAGGCTGTAAATAATCATCGATAGATGACGAGGGTTAAAGAGTCCGTTGTAATATCCGTAATTTCGGGAAATTATAATATTTATGTATATGCAAGTTTAGATGGATATTTGGTAAACTAAGTGTTTATAATGTTACTTATATGTTATAGGTTGTATATGTAGGTGTTATAAATTAAAATTGGTAATAAATGAAAAGGGAAAGATAGATCAAGGACCAAATATGCAAATAGATGTGTGTAGGTGTATAATAGTCAAAATGGAAGTCAAGACTTCCATTTGTGATGGTTATTGGAACGTGGGAGAGCAAAGAGAGAGTTCTAGAAAGGAGTAAAAGAGAAGAAGGGAGAAATTAAAGGAAAATTTGGTGGGTTATGTGATTAAACCCAAGATTTGGATGTATGTTCTTCATCTTCTTTATCATTCCATGCTTAGCTTGAGCAAGAAAGCAAATACAAGTGGGGTTTACTAATCAAGTAAGTTTAAACTTGTGATTAAGTTTTATTTTAGTTTCATGTGTTGTAATCAGTGATTTATAGTTGAAATTTGTGAATTTTGGTTGAAGTATATGTTTGATTTAGCAAATGGGTCAAAATGACAAGAAATTAGGAAGTTAGGGTTTTGACTGTTAAAGTAGTGATAAATGTTAATGTTTTGTTGTATGAAGTGTTTATGGATGTTGTAAACACTACAAACAAGTTTGATTTGGAAAAAAAATGGAGTTTTGGTTGATTTTGTGAAGAAAACATGATAGGGCACTGTTCACGCACGTCGCGGCGCGACCAAGGGAGGGCTCGCGGCGCGATGCCTTTGCTCCAGCGAACCATAGTTTCTTCCAGATATTTTCTCGCGGCGTGAGGCCCCCTGAAACCTCCAAAACTCATTATTTTGACCCCAATTGACTATGAACTTGTTTGGGGATTGATTCTAAGGTTTTATAATGGATATATGAAGTCTTTTTAGACCCGAAAGAGTGTCTAAGACTAGAATTGAGTTGAGAAACCTTGTTTTTGGTTAACTTATGTAAGTTACCCTTATGTTTTGTGAGCATAGGTTTATAATCAAGTGGTTGAGCCTTGGTTGGATGGGGTTGTGATCCGAGTACACACTATGGATATCCAACTTTTGTTAAAATTACAAGTCATCATAATTGTGATTTAATTGTTTGGCAAATGTTTGATGAAACTTGATGAATCAAAGGATGTGGAACTATGGATTGTTTGATAATGTTTTCTATGATTGGCAAATGTTTTATGAAGCTTTTGAATTTAAAGAACGTGGAAGTTGTAAACTTGATATAAGATGTGCTTTAATAATAGTTTTCAAAATAAGACCATTGCTCCATGTCGGAGATAGTCTATGTTTATGTTGTGCTTTACTTAATGGTTTTGAAACATGGCACTCCATATAGGATTGAACTTTGTTTTTGAAACAACAAGCATGGTTTTGAGTAATGAAAGATATGCTTACACTCATGATGCATTGTGGGCATTGAGATGCCATATGCGATATTGTTTATAGAGCATTTATGCTTTAGTGATATGAATTGTGACACTTGCGTGTTATGTGATAAGCTTGATGCTTGGATTACTTGGCCTTTATGACATGTGATATACATGACCCTTTGTGGTATGTGATTTGGTCCAGACCACTGTGTGATATGAACTTTATACCATAGGGTTCCTAGCCATTGAGACGTGTACTGGTTCATGTGGCTTCGGCAATTGAGGAACCTTGATACACGGGTGGTTGAGGAATCGGTGCAGAGAGTGGAGGGGTATGTCAGTACCCATTACGAACGTGTGGGTTCACTAGGTTGACGAGCCACCGAACCTAAGTAACACGAATGGACTTGGGGAACAGGGCTTACACTCCAGATAACCGTTGTATGGTGGACTGCTTCGTGCTTCCCCCACCTTGACGGGGAGATGTGGTTATCCCCCATGTGAGCACGTGTTAACCGTGGCTAGCTACTACGTGGAGACATTGTGGCCCAATGGACAGACCTGCATCCTTATGTGCTCATGTGTATACTTTTAAAGTATGATTGTTGCCAAACTCTTGTTTTCAAAGAGATGATGACTTGGTTTTGAAAAGACAATTTTTTTTGGTTGTGCTCACTAGCTATGGTTATAGCTAACAATGTGTGTAAAATGTTTTGTATCTGCAGGATGTCTAGAGGCTTTGGTGAGATGGGTAGATGCCTTGGGCATGGTATTGATTTGGTTGCATTTCCGGTAATCTTGGATTTCCTACTCTTTTGATTATGCTCGTGAGATTGACTGTGGTAACACCAAAAGTATTTGGATTATATTTATTGATATTGTTTACCGTTGAAAGGTTAAATATTTTGTTGAAATATTTAAAGAAAATTAAATGCTTCCACAATTATGTATAAAAAATGTTTAAATTGAGATTTCGTAAGATTTAAATTTGGACTGAAAATTAGGGTGTTACATCCGTGACGAGGGATCAAGAGAAGTGCCATTTATCCTTGGTTCAAGAAGGGAGGCACCTTATGTGAAGTGATATAAAAGATGACTTAGTCTATGGAATGGACCCTTTATGCGACTGCGGTTGCAGGTTTGGATTATTAGTGAATTATTGATAGAATTATCTATTAGTGTCATCTTATGTGTTCTGACATGAGAATTGATTCTCTATCTATGTGTGAACTCTATCGAGATTGTTGGTTAAGTTGAAATTAAAACTAAAGTTATTACCCCATGTATAGTAGACTTACTGGAATAAGTTATGTGATGAGTGAAATAGTGTTTGTGTGTTTCTTCAAAAGAAATAAGAATCCTCTTTTGGATTGTAGTTTCTGTGATAAAATAACAGACATTGTGTCACCGTGGTAATGGTGCGGTTTAGTCCAAATGAGTTGGACTTCTCATTGAAATATTTATGGATCTTGGGATCTAACGAGTCTCATGCTGAGATGAGATGTAGAATGATTAAGTTTAAATTGAAAACCTTTTAGTCAAATAAGCTCTCAAGTTTCGATTGAAAGCTATAAACCGCTCTTAGCACTTAATAGGTGCTTAGAGGAGATAAGAAATATAAAGTCAGTTGGGAGATTCCAATTGTATTTTGTGATTGGGATAATGTAATAAAAATGTTTAAGTAAGGTGGTACATTGAGTAATCTTGTGATTGAGTTGTTGAATAATCTTAGAGATTTTAACCCTCTAGGGTTTGAGATTTTTCTGAAATTAAGAATATGGTGTTATTGAGTAAGTGATGTGTTCACTTAAGAATCTATGTAACCAAATCTCTTTTCTTTGATGATTTAGAGAGTTGTGTAAAAGAAAGGTAATTGTAGACTATTGAACTTCTTATGAGGATGAACCAATTATAAGGTCAGTTTTATGGTATGAAAATTTGAATTATAACTTGATGTGATCCTATGTGTAACGTCCAAATTTTTTTTTTTTGCAATTGACAAGACGCACATAATACCATTAATATCAGAGTAGATTGCGGAAGTATCATACGGAATTAAAAGTTAGTTACAATATCCCAAAATTACAATTCGGCACTAGTTCAAGTTGAAACAAGTTTTAGAAACAATTTAAAACCCTTCTTGGCTGCGAGCTGTCTTGCTGTCTTGGAGCCCCACCGTGGTCCCGTCCTGAAAGAAAGGAAATTAACAACGGTAAGCGCGAAGGTTAGTGAGTAAGTTACTGCATCCTATGACAATTTACAGTGGTTACAGTCCTTCACATCCTACCCGCCACCGACGTGGTCGGTCATACGTACCCGATGCCAGAGCATACGGTCATACTATCCGCCGCTGCAGCGGACAGTCATAACTACCCACTACCGAAGCAGACGGTCATAACTACCCGCTGCCGAAGCAGACGGTCATAACTACCCGCTGCCGAAACAGACGGTCATAACTACCCGACACAAGTGTCGGTCATCATACATTCACATTTACTACTGGTTAGGTATGTAAGTAAGGATACGCACCTGACAGTTGTCTTCATCACTTGGTTCTTACTGAAAACTTTACTTGGTTATCCTTAAGTTAACTGTCACCTGATCCAAACCCGAAAGGTCAATACCGGTAGTAACCTTCGCTCACTAACACAACTTCTACAAGTCGGATAGGTAACATATCTATGCTAAGTCGCATGGAAGTATGGCCACATAAGTCGCATGAACTGTGGGTATTTGAGTCGCATGGTACAAAATCCTAAGTCGCATGGCATTACTATGAATAAAGTCACATGATACAAGGTCATAAGTCGCATGAATGTATGTAAAAAGTCGCATGACACTATGTGTTGGTCCATAAGGAAGTCGCATGGTAGACATGAAAGTCGCATGGCATAAACAGACGTCCATAAGTCGCATGATACAAACCATAAGTCGCATGGTACAAAACTATAAGTCGTATGGCACAAACATGTGTAAGTCGCATGGCACAAACAAGTATAAGTCGCATGATACAAAATCATGAGTCGCATGGCACAACAAGTATAAGTCGCATGGGTATTAAGCGTAAGTCGCATGGCACAACATGTCTTCCCTGTCAGTTTATTTTCTGAAAACCCAGACTCCATAGCCAAGATCAAGTTTTCTCGAAACTCAACCAATTTAACTCATTCTTATTGCAAAACATTTCTCCACTTAGTTAAAACTTTCTTCTAACACAAAACTGTATGTTTATCAACTTATTAAGTGTTCGTGTTCAAATATTTCTCCTGGGTTTTCTCAAACATTCTAAACCCCAAAACCCAGATTTCAAGCATCTAATCATCATCTTAAGAGAGCAAGATTTAGTGTCTACATGATTCTAAAGGATTGAGAATTGTTACCTGATGATTTCCTTGGATAAATTCTTAAGCTCCACAAGAAACCTAGTTCTCCTTCTGCTCTGCTTCTTCGAATGTGGCAAACAACACCCACACACACTCACTTGAATGAATGGAAAAGTGATTTGATGGAGAATGTTGGGGGCTGTGCCCTAATTCTCTATTTATACTCATGTGTAGAGGTGTACAAAAAAAGCGAATATCCGATTTTGACGAAAAAATATCCGAAACCGGTTCTCACAAAAACCGGTTTTTTTAACCGGTTCGTTTTTTTTATAACCGGTTTGTGTTGATTTCGAGCCACCGGATTTTGGACCGGTTTTTTATCCGAAAAAAAACCGGTCTACGTGTGTTTGAAAACTAGCCGTTGGAGCCTCTTTGTGACCGTTTTTTCACCAAAAATCACCATTTTGCCACCCCAAACACTTATATATAGTTGGGGTATGTATTGGGTTAAATCAAGTTCTATATTTTCTTCAAGTTTCATATTTTCATTACTCGAGTTCTATATTTTCTTCATATTTTCATTACTCGAGTTTCATATTTTCTTCATGGCGGGTTGGAGTAGCAATCCCAACACGGTTGAATCTTCCGTAGGAGGAAACCTCGAGGTGGTGAAGATTATCGAGCACAATCGAAATAAAGAAATTTGGGAACATTTTGAGTTGTGCGAGATGTCTAATGGTTCAAAACGGGCTCGGTGCAAATTTTGCCGTAAGTTTTTTGCACATGAAGGAAACTCTACTTTGAGGAGTCATATTACCAAGTCATGCAAGGTAGGGGTGATGGCAATGCCGAAGCTCCTCCCTAACTTCCTTTTTATCTCAATTTATCAAAAATATCGTAATTTGAATTTGTAATTTTTAAGTATTTTAATTAATCAAAATTTGAATTTTCTTTCATATATATGTTTTTTTATAGTATATCTTACAGGAATGTGGTTAAAAAAAGACAAATAAAAAAACCCCGAAAAAACCATTTTTCAAAAATATCCGGTTATAGTATTATCCGAACCGGTTAGACCGGTTATAGTATTTTTGAATAAAAACCGGATATTATCCGAACCGGTTATAAAAAAATGGTTTTCCTGTTTAAAAAAAACGGTCCGGTTATAGTATTATCCGGTATTTGTGCACCTCTACTCATGTGTAACACTTCTTGTGGGCCTAAGCCCATCCCAAAACCTCAAGTCCAATCTCCCAAATAAAAACTCTTATTGGATTGATATATGTGTATATATATATAATACAAGCCCAACAACTTAAATAAACTTCTAACAACAATATTCATATAAAAATCATCATAAGCATCCACTAAATAATTTTTTATAAATTTGAATATCGGGTATTACACTATGTATCAGTTTATCCCAAATAGTGGGAATGATTATATTGTAAGTTAATAAAAAACTGATATAAATGTCAATGACTAAGAGCTTGAGAAGTGAGTAAATAGCCCAGTTTTGGGTAACTTAAGAGAGTTACTTGATGGGTACATTTAATTATGGTCAGACTAATAATCAAGATGGTGTATGAATATGAATTCTATTAAGAACATAAAGATTTCATGTGATATGGTGCTGGGGTCTATAGATATTCCTTTGAGGTGAAGAATCTTTAGGACCTCATAGTGGTTACCTTTGGAATCAAATGTGATTCTTTGGGTTAAATAGTTTTGATTGTGTTATCTTAGAACAATGTATGGTTTGTTACCTAAGGAATGATTCACTATGTTTATGTGATTGGATACGGAAAAGATATGTAGAGATTAGAGGAGTTGATCCTGAAAGTGAAGCTCCTATGTATGATGTGAGACATGCCCTCAGACAATGAGGTAGAGTTAAGACTCTTCTATTTCGATGGTTGATGTCCTTGTGACAATTAGTTGTCTTATATTTGTCAAACATAGTGTGGTGTCTTTAAACCACAAGAGATGACTGAGTATATGACCATCAGGAGCATGAGGTGATGCTGTTAGCTCGAATTGGTCGAGAGTTTTGATTTTGAGATCTATTTTATCCGGGCATGGTAGAGGTTGTGACCTAAGTTTGGAGTTGTAAGGTTATAGTCCTAATAGATCTATTGTGGGTCTTTTAGACCAAAAGTTGTTATGGACTTAATGAGGTGACTTAGGGGTGCACGACGAAAGGCCTTGCGGGATAAAGATCTCTAAGTAGAGTTGTGCTAGTAATACGATCGTCTTGAGGACGATAATTGTGTCATTTTGACTGATGGGTCGATTTGAGCCTTAAGGTTTGTAATGAATTATGAGTTATTCGTGCTTTATGTATACTGGTTCCGGTGAACCCTTCTTTGGTCTTGTGATAGTATTGTGATGAGATTTGAACTTGTGCATTAGTTATTGATTGTAGCAAGTATAGCCAGTGAATTAAGATGTGACCTTTGAAACAATTAAATTATGTGAAGTGTCAAGGTTGTCAAGAACCTTGAGAGGAGACTATATGATTGGGTCCTTGTGGATCAATTGATGAAAGAATGATCTTATTTTAGTAACAATCGTAAGTTTACCATCCTAATTATGTGAGCAAGATCTGTATGGTTATGATTGCATCAAAGAATGGAGTTATGTTATTCCTTATTGGATAGATATTTCTTGTGTTACTCCAATTAGTAGAGAAATGTTCATGAGGAACACTTATATTTTATGGGTGTGTTGTTAGCTTAAGATTATTTGATATTGCTTTAGTGTGTAATACCCAAACTTCGAAAAATAAATAAAAGAATATTTATTGCGAAATTGTGAAATGTATTAAAGAGTCTATGGGCTTAAATGGATGAATGGACAATGGGCTATACATATGTGTATTGTTTGATAATGTTCTTGGGCCCAATCTATAGGTAATGTGGGCTTAGGCCTTTTTGGAGATATATATATATATATATATACATATAATTAGGGCACATCCCCCAACACCCTTTCAAAATACTGTTCCATTGAGTGAGAAAAACCCGTGTGTGTTGTGTGTGCAAACCCACGAAAAGAAGAAGAAGAAGGATTCAAGAATCAGTTGGAAACTCAAAGAATTGCTACAAGAATCATCAGGTAATGTTTCTTACCTCACTAGGATACTGTAGGTATCAATTTTATCTTGTTTGGATGATAATAGTGTGATTTAGAATCTGGGTTTTTGAGTTCTGGGTTTAAGAAGAACCAGAGAAAAAGAAATTGAGTTATGAGCTTGGAAACTTGATAAAATGTGTTTAAATCTTGAAAGAAGTGTTT
Organism: Dittrichia graveolens; assembly: GCA_038502395.1. NCBI lineage: Eukaryota > Viridiplantae > Streptophyta > Magnoliopsida > Asterales > Asteraceae > Dittrichia > Dittrichia graveolens. Next base: position 33,531,329 of record JARJIL010000009.1, read on the forward strand.
AAAGGAATGGAGAAATGTTTTAAAACAAAAATGATGTGATTTGGTTGAGTTTTGAAAGAATAGATTTTGGCCATGGAGCCTGAAAGTTGAAAATGATGAACTGATAAGGATGAAGTTTATCCCATGCGACTTTTGAAAATGTGTCGTGCGACTCTTTGTTGGGAGTCATGCGACTCTTGGTCTTAGCCTATGCAATCTTTGTAACATGTGTCGTGCGACCCTCCTTAAGCCCTCATGCGACTTTTGTTTTAAACTATGCGACTTTCCCAAACTTACACCATGCGACTTTCATTTGTGCATAAAAACTAACCATGCGACTTTTCCCTTCAAAGCCACCCATGCGACTTTCGCATGATGTGACTGTCGTATGGAGTAGTCGTGCGACCTTCATGTTTGATATCCCATGCGACTTCCCTCCAAACCTCCATGCGACTTTCGCATAGTTACCACCCTATGCTCATGCGACTTTTACACTTGCAATCTAATGGAAATCCGATACACGAAATCCGACAGTTTCTATCTAAGTGAAATCCGACAATTTCTATCTATGTTGAAATCCGACAGTTTCGATGTAAGTTGGAAATCCGATAGTTTCCATATATGAGCTAAAATCCGATAGTCTCAATATGAGTTGAAATCCGACAGTCAAATCCGGATTTGTCAAATCCGACATTTTACACTCGACGCGACGCGGCGGTTTGATGGACGCGACGCGTCCCCGACTTAATGGACTTTAATGCATTTCTTATTGTTACATGCCTTGTGAAACCCGAATGTATTACGGGGATAAATGAACGAGGGATTCGTACATGGTATTGATTTGTTAGACCTATTGTAGGTGACGGTTGACTAGCAAAGTAATTACAAGTGAGTTAGTGAGATAAGATTGAGAAACTAAGACTACAATACAAGTGAGTATTCTTACTTACCATCTAAACCCTATGATGTATGTGTTAAATGTGCTATATGCCATATGATTGTTGAATGATGAATTGATGAATGATGAAATGATGACTGATAACTTGATGAACTGATAATGTGTTATGATATGCTATTAATTGGAACGTTCACTTCGGTGACGGGAATGATGGGACCGTTCACTTCGGTGACGGGAATGACTAGACCGTTCACTACGGTGAAGGGTATGATGGGACCGTTCACTCCGGTGACGGGAATGTGGGACCGACTACTACGGTAGCGGGAATGAGGGACCGACTACTACGGTAGCGAGAATGAGGGACCGACTACTATGGTAGCGGGAAAGAAAGATGTAACATGAATGTAAAACAAATGATGTGATGTCATATGGTTGATTGTAAGTAAGTGTACTCACTAAGCTTTGTGCTTACGGTTGTTGTTTAACCTTCTTTTCAGGTGATGGCCACGGCGGGGCTCCAGCACGCGGTTGATAGCTCATTCTTCCACAAGCTTCCGCAGTGTTCAAACTATTCTGTTTTTAACAATGTACTCGAAACAATTACATTTGAATTCTACGGGTTTTCACCTGGTGTTGTAATTAACTTATACAGTGTTTTATCCGTGGTGAATTATTAATCGTACTTCTTGTTTAATTGTTTAAAAAAAATTTGGGACGTTACAACTTGGTATCAGAGCCTTGGTTTAAGAGATTCGAATGCGTTTCCGCGTGTTTGAACTTAATCCTTGGTTCGTAAAGGATCTTAAAGAAAGTTTTTGAAACTTTTTCAAGTGATAAATGTTATGATGAGCTATCAGCTGGGGCTAGTCCGTGTGGTCACACGCGAGTACAAGGTATGAGTTTATGATATGATGATCATGATTAACTGATATGTCGAAATTATGATACACTGACTGAGATGACTGAGACTTTGCTAATCTAGATGCTCTAGTAGAATCAGAATAGAATGACATGTTAATGCTTACATGATAACTTATATAGTGATGAGGACTGTGTGGCAATGCCGCCTGTTAATTAAGTGCATTGTCTATACATCCAGTATGGTGACTACAAGAAATCGATCTGTGATACCGACGGTTTTTGAAAACCCACCTGATGGAGAGAATGCGAGTGTGATGGGAGAGAGTGACCCCCGTGCACAACCAGTCTTGAACGAAACTGAGAATGTGAATCCGGAAAATGTTGTACCGGAGAATGCGATGAATGATAAGGAATACGGGAACGAAGCAATGACCGAACTGGTGACCACTGTGGTTACTAGCACGCTGAAAGAACTATTGCCTAAGATCGTGGAAGATCTGAAACAAGATATGGGCATGATGATTGACCAGAAACTGGGAGCCCTATGGGCTGCGAAAGAGGCTACCGCGGATGTTGTGGTCGCTCAACCGGTAGCATAAGCTGCTAATCAAGTGATTACCGGAGGGACTTTCCGGGATTTCTCGGCGTGTCAGCCGCCTGTGTTCGATGGAGTGCCAGACCCGGTGCGAAGCACCCGATGGGTCTCAGCAATAGAGGGAGCCTTCTTTACCAGCCTTTGCGCTGAGGAATCGAAAGTTTGGTTTGCTTCTAACTTCCTAAGGGGAGCGGAGATTGGTGGAATCTACTGAGAAAGATGAAAGGCGAAGCTATCGCCGAATTAAGGTGGGAGGAATTCACAAAATTGTTGTATGAGGAGTATGCTCCCAAGGTCGAGGTGGAGCGAGTGATGGACGGATTCATGAAACTGAGACAAACCATTGAGACGGTTCATCAGATAACCGCGATATTCAAAGAAAAGTTGTTGTACTGTCCGACTTATGCAAATGATGAGAGACTGCAGATACACAGGTATACACAGATGCTGAGGGAGGATATTCAAGAGTTTATTTCGAACGACTAGTATGCTACACTGGACCAGCTGATCGAGGGAGCGAGAAAGAGGGAACTGTACTTGATAAAGAGAAACAAGAAGAGGTCCACGGAACGGGCCACACTGGGAGGGAATGCAAGTAAGCAACCCTTCAAGAAACCAAGAGTTGGAGGTATGAATCCTCTTGTGAGGAATTCGGGGGCAAGATGTTGGAAATGTGGAAAGGGGCACGCTGGAGAGTGCCAGGCTGGAACTGTAAACTACTTCGTATGTGGAAAGAGTGGGCACTACGGGAAAGATTGTAGGGTCCACTTGAATGTGTGTTTTAAATGCAACAAACCGAGGCACCGCATTGCAGAGTGCCCGGAGGCTACTGGAGGAAGCGGGAGGCCCGCTTGGCAACCACCGCTCCGAATCACCGAGGGGGATAAGGGAAGGAAGCCCGAGGCTCCAAAGCCTCGCGGGCGCGCCTTTTAGATGACTGTGGAGGAGGCTAAGAAAGAGCCAGATGTGATTGCAGGTGTAACGCCTCAATTTCAATAAAAGATATAAAAGTAGAATATTTTCATAAAAGCACGCATATCATTTGAAATTCATAAGCGGAAACGTTTTCATAAAAAAACCGTGCTAATACCAAAAAGATTCACCCATAAGTACAAACTTAATGTACTGTGAAAGTTAAATATTCACACAAACAGGCGTTAAGCGTTTATTGTTTAAAACTGAAAAGCAGTCAAACAGGAGCTTTGTCTTTGCCCTTGCTGCGTCCTGTAAAACATTTTACACATGTATAACATAGCATGTTTGTCTTTGACCCAGGGCAGCAACATAGGTCACAGTACTGTACCGAATCTGAGCCCTACTGCACATAGCAATATGCTTACATATACACATGTATAACATAGCATGTTAGTAATCTGATATGAAGTTACACATGTTGCTGATATGAAGTGAAGTCTAGAAGACTCACCTTCTAATATAAATGATCTGAAATGATCCACAAATGATAATGGTTTAGTGAATAGGTCCACAACTTGTTTCTACAACATAATATCAATAGTGTATGTATTAACACCTATGACTAGTCATAATAAACTGAACAGGGCTAGGGCACGGCCGTACCTGGCAAAGGCACGCCTGTGCCTGCAACTAAGACACGACCAGGCTTGACTCAGGCATGGGTGTACCTATCCTGCAGTCACGCCCGTTCCTATCTAAGGTATGCCCGTGACTATGCCTTAAAGCACGGGGGTACCTGAAGAACTAGGGTTTGCCACGGGGCAAAAGGCACGCCCGTACCCTCCTTGGGTACGCCCGTGCCACTCCCCTGGTCTGCACACCTCTGACCGACAAAAGCTGTAATTCTGGCCAAAACTCACAAAACTCAACTCCAAACAATCTAAAAACATGTATAGAGTGTTTTCCTACACCCATAACATCTAAACAACATAACAAACTACAAATTAACATGTTTTGATCCTTGTGATCAATTCTTGACCCATTAAAACATGAAGAACACAACACTAATCAAGCTACACATACCTCTACTATGATGGGCTGATATGATGCTACATATTGAAGTTGTTGCTGTCATTTAATGTCCAAAAATCGCATGAAGTCTCCTAGTTGCAGCTGAGTTCTAATTGAAAGTGTGTATGTGGTAAGTTGGCTACTAGAAGAACATTCATATGTATATCTATAAGTTTAGCATAATTACACAAATGGTCCCTGGACTTAAATAACATATAATTTGGCATTTTAAGTCCCTCTAGTTTTAAAAACACCTCTAATCTCATAAGGGCAACTTGTATAAACATATAACCCATCCTATTAAATAGTAATTTTTGGAATTTCGAACCTTGGGTGTTACAGCAGGTACATTTATTGTTAACTCTCTACTTGCACTTGTATTATTTGATTCCAGGGCGAGTAAGTCCTTTGTATCTTCTACTTTTTGTAATAAGTTTGTAATAGCTCCGGTGAAGTTAGAGACACCGTTAGAAGTAGAGATAGCCGATGAAAAGGCCTTGTGTGTTACCATGGTCTATAGGTATAATGTAATAGTGATAGACGATATACAGTTTGCCATAGATCTGCTACCGACTCCGATGAGAGAATTCCAAGTGATAGTGGGAATGGATTGGCTGAGGCGCCACCAGGCCAACATCTTATGTAAGCAAGGGATCATACGGATCCAGAATCCAAGTGGGGGAGAAATCTCCATCTACGGCAAATGACAGAATGGATTGACGGCATGCTACACTATGACTAAAGTAGCCAAGTATCTACGCAAGGGCTGCACGGCCTTCATAGCTCACGTGGTCGACTCGAGAATGGAAAAGAAGAAGTTGATAGTGTTGGACGTACCAGTGGTATGTGAGTATCCGGAAGTATTCCCAGAGGAACTGCCGGGGATTCCGCCAGACACACAAGTGGAGTTCTGAATAGACCTAGTGTCGGGAGTGGCACCTATCGCCAAGGCGCCATACCGCCTAGCACCACCAGAAATGCAAGAGCTGATGTCACAACTGCAAGAACTACTTGATAAGGGCTTCATACGCCCAAGTAGCTTACCGTGGGGAGCACCGATCCTTTTCGTGAAAAAAAAGGATGGAACCTTCAGGATGTGTATAGATTATCGTGAGCTTAACAAGGTAACAACTAAGAACCGTTATCCGCTACCAAGGATCGATGACTTGTTCGACCAACTGCAAAGAGCGGACTGTTTTTCGAAGATAGACTTGCGATCGGGATATCATCAACTCAAGGTCCGGGAGGAGGATATAGCTAAAACGGCTTTTTGCACGCGCTATGGGCACTTCGAGTTCATCTTCATGCCTTTTGGTCTTACAAACACGCCGGCAGCATTCATGGATTTGATGAACCGAGTCTGCAGACCAATACTTGACAAGTCCGTGATAGTATTCATCGACGACATCTTGGTTTACTCAAAGACGGAGGCCGAGCACGAGCTACACCTAAGGGAAGTACTTGAAACCTTAAAGAGGGAGAAGCTTTACGCAAAGTTCTCCAAGTGCAAGTTCTGTGTAATGAAATGGGAAACGCCGAAGAGTCCTACGGAGATTCGAAGTTTTCTAGGTTTGGCAGGTTACCACAGGAGGTTTATTAAGGATTTCTCAAAGATAGCAGTACCACTAACCAAGCTGACAAAGAAAAGTGCTCGTTTCAATTGGGGAGAAAAGCAACAGGAAGCGTTTGAGACCCTTCGGGGCAAATTGTGTGAAGCCCCGATACTAGCCTTACTAGAAGGAATGGAGGATTTAATAGTCTATTGCGACACGTCCCATGTGGGACTTGGCTATGTGTTGATGCAAAGGGGGAAAGTGATTGCCTACGCCTCACGACAACTGAAACCGCACAAGTGCAACTACTCGACTCATGATTTGGAGTTAGCCGCCGTGGTGTTCGCGCTCAAACTATGGAGGCATTATTTGTACGGAGTTAAGTGTACCATTTATACAGATCACAAAAGTTTAAATTATTTCGCTGATCAAAAGAATCTGAACATGCGCCAGCGGAGATGGCTAGACCTGGTCAAGGACTACGACTGTGAAATCTTGTATCATCCGGGAAAAGCTAACGTTGTAGCAGACGCGCTAAGCCGTAAGGCAAACCATGCACAATTGAATGTGAAATGTTTGAGGATGACGATTACAACTTCACTGTTCGAATCAATCTCAGCAACCCAGAGTGAAGCAATCAAAGAAGAGAATCAGAGAACAATGAGGATAAAGGGCCAGGTGGCGTTGATGGTTAAGGATAACCGCGGGTTGTTGACCTGATACGGACGAATTTGGGTACCAAAGATCACTGAAGTCTGGAATCTCATCCTTAATGAAGTGCACAAGTCAAAAATTTTTATACATCCGGGAGCCACGAAAATGTATAGAGACTTGAAAATGATTGGACCGTTCACTTCGGTGACGGGAATGATGGGACCATACACTTCGGTGTCGGGAATGATTGGACCGTTCACTTCGGTGACGGGAATGATGGGACCATACACTTCAGTGTCAGGAATGATTGGACCGTTCACTTCGGTGACGGGAATGATGGGACCGTACACTTCGGTGTCGAGAATGATTGGACCGTTCACTTCGGTGACGGGAATGATGGGACCATACACTTCAGTGTCGGGAATGATTAGACCGTTCACTTCGGTGACGGAAATGATGGGACCGTACACTTCGGTGTCGGGAATGATTGGACCATTCACTTCGGTGACGGGAATGATGGGACCGTTCACTTCGGTGATGAGAATGACTAGACCATTCACTACGGTGACGAGTATGATGGGACCATTCACTCCGATGACGTGTATGTGGGACCGACTACTGCGGTAGCGGGAATGAGGGACCGACTACTACGGTAGCGGGAATGAAAGATGTAACATGAATGTAAAGCAAATGATGTGATGTCATATGGTTGATTGTAAGTAAGTGTACTCACTAAGCTTTGTGCTTACGGTTGTTGTTTAACCTTTTTTTCAGGTGATGGCCACGGAGGGGCTCCAACACGCAGTTGATAGCCCATTCTTCCACAAGCTTCCGCAGTGATCAAACTATTCTGTTTTTAACAATGTACTCGAAACAATTACATTTGAATTCTACGGGTTTTCACCCGGTGTTGTAATTAACTTATACAGTGTTTTATCTGTGGTGAATTATTAATCTTACTTCTTGTTTAATTGTTTAAAAAAATTTTGGGACGTTACATAGTGTGTGAGAAATGGGACTAATTCCAATTGTGTTATTAGAGAGGTAATGTAATTACCCATTTGATGACTGAGATTGCCAAGGAATAATTGGAAAATGAGATATTGTAAAGAGCCTTATGAGCTAGTTTGGTAATTGTGAATTGAGAAGTGATTGGTAGATCACTAATTAGTGTGAGCAATAGCTAGCCATGAGACTATATGATTTAAGAGTCGTAAAGATTGGGTTAATGATGTTAAATTCCTGATAGTCCAATTGGGAGTTATTCATGGACCATTTAGTGGTGAGATACTAGGCTATTCATTAAAGAAATTGATTTGGGATTTCATTTGGGAAAGTTGTATAGACTGGCTATATCGGTGATTAAATGTCTTAATCGATGATTAAGAATTTGAGTCTAGAAAAGAGTAATGATTACTCTTGTAGAAAGAAAGATTAAGAATTTATGAAAAGGTTGATACCGTTAATTAAGTTATATGATCCTATCCAGGATCTTAGCACAAGATGGGTATTATCTAAGTTCGTGGATTGATTCGATTCCGAGGACGGAATCTTTGTAAGGAGAGAGGAAATGTAATATCTGTAATTTTGGAAAATTATAATATTTATATATATGCAAGTTTAGATGGATATTTGGTAAATTAGGTGTTTATAATGTTACTTATATGTTATAGGTTGTATATGTAGGTGTTATAAATTAAAATTGGTAATAACTGAAAAGGGAAAGATAGATCAAGGACCAAATATGTAAATAGATGTGTGTAGGTGTATAATAGTCAAAATGGAAGTCAAGACTTCCATTTGTGATGGCTGTTGGAACGTGGGAGAGCAAAGAGAGAGTTCTAGAAAGGAGTAAAAGAGAAGAAGGGAGAAATCAAAGGAAAATTTGGTGGGTTATGTGATTAAACCCAAGATTTGGATGTATGTTCTTCATCTTCTTTATCATTTGAAGGTTAGCTTGACCAAGAAAGCAAATACAAGTGGGGTTTAATAATCAAGTAAGTTTAAACTTGTGATTAAGTTTGATTTTAGTTTCATGTGTTGTAATCAGTGATTTATAGTTGAAATTTGTGAATTTTAGTTGAAGTATATGTTTGATTTAGCAAATGGGTCAAAATGGCAAGAAATTGGGAGGTTAGGGTTTTGATGGTTGAAGTAGTGATAAATGTTAATATTTTGTTGTATGAAGTGTTTATGGATGTTGTGAATACTGCAAACAAGTTTGATTTGAAAAAAAATTGGAGTTTTGGTTGATTTTGTGAAGAAAACATGATAGGGCACTCTTCACGCACGTCGTAGCGCAACGCCTCTTCTCCAGCGAACCATAGTTTCTTCCAGAGATTTTGTCACGACGTGAGGCCCCCTGCAACCTCCAAAACTCATTATTTGACCCTAATTGACTATGTATTTGTTTGGGGATTGATTCTAAGGTTTTATAATGGATATATGAAGTCTTTTTAGACCTAAAAGAGTGTCAAAGACTAGAATTGAGTTTAGAAACCTTGTTTTTGGTTAACTTATGTAAGTTAACCTTATCTTTTGTGATCATAGGTTTATGATCAAGTGTTTGAGCCTTGGTTGGATGGGGTTGTGATCCTCATCACACCCTCTAGTGAGTACACCTTGCGGATATCCAACTTTTGTTAAAATTACAAGTCATCATGATTATGTTTTAATTGTTTGGCAAATGTTTGATGAAACTTGATGAATCAAAGGATGTGGAACTATGGATTGTTTGATAATGTTTTCTATGATTGGCAAATGTTTTATGAAGTTTTTGAATTTAAAGAACGTGGAAGTTGTAAACTTGATATAAGATGTGCTTTAATAATGGTTTTCAAAATAAGACCATTGCTCCATGTCGGAGATAGTCTATGTTTATGGTGTGATTTACTTAATGGTTTTGAAACATGGCAATCCATATAGGAGTGAACTTTGTTTTTGAAACAACAAACATGGTTTTGAGTAATGAAAGATATGCTTACACTCATGATGTATTATGGGCATTGAGATGCCATATGTGATATTGTTTATAGAGCATTTATGCTCCAGTGATATGAATTGTGACACTTGCGTGTTATGTGATAAGCATGATGCTTGGATTACTTGGCCTTTATGGCATGTGATATATGTGACCCTTTGTGGTATGTGATTTGGTCCGGACCACTGTGATATAAACTCTGTACCATAGGGTTCCTACCCATTGAGACATGTACTGGTTCAAGTGGCTTCGGCAATTGAGGATGCTCGATACACGGGTGGTTGAGGAATTGGTGCAGAGAGTGGAGGGTATGTTAGTACCCATTATGACCGTGTGGGTTCACTGGGCTGACAAGCCACCGAATCTAAGCAACACGAGTGGACTTGTGGAACAGGGCTTACACTGCAGATAACCGTTGTATGGTGGACTGCTTCGTGCTTCCCCCACCTTGACAGGGAGATGTGGTTATCCCCCATGTGGGCACGTGTTAACCGTGGCTAGCTACCATGTGGAGACATTGTGGCCCAATGGACAGACCCGCATCCTTATGTGCTCATGTGTATACTTTTAAAGTATGATTGTTTCCAAACTCGTGTTTTCAAAGAGATGATGACTTGGTTTTGAAAAGACAAATTTTTTGGTTGTGCTCACTAGCTATGTTTATAGCTAACAATGTGTGTAAAATATTTTGTATCCGCGGGATGTCTAGATGCATTGGTAAGACGGGTAGATGCCTTGGTCATGGTATTGATTTGGTTGCATTTCCGGTAATCTTGGATTTCCTACTCTTTTGATTATGGTCGTGAGATTGACTGTGGTAACACCAAAAGTATTTGGATTATATTTATTGATAATGTTTACTGTTGAAAGGTTTTATATTTTGTTGAAATATTTACAGAAAATTAAATGCTTCCGCAATTATGTATACAATATTTTTAAATTGAGATTTCGAAAGATTTAAATTTGGACTGAAAATCAGTGTGTTACATCCGTGACGAGGGATCAAGAGCTCTCATGATCTCTCTACTCCGTCGGTCTCCTGGGTTCAGTGTCACTTGTGAGTTGTGTGACTGATAAGTGCACCAAGCGAGAGAGTGACTAAATCTCTCCACGCCGCCCCTCCGAGTAGATTCCATCTTGGTTGGTTTCAAATCTTTAGAGCTCCAAACCGAGGAATTATAGATCCAAAAACAGACTCATTCAGATTCTGATTTCTGCTCTCAAGATTCTACCATGGAAACCCCATATACACAAGTGAAAATTCTGCGTTCATGAGTTCTTGTTTATATTTCGCTTTCTTTTTATATTTATTCATATTTAGTTTTTGAATTCTTACCGTCTGAATATATGAAGTTGCCAGAGAGCACGAATTTGTAATAACTCCAAACTATAGTAGGTCAAATTAGTATGTTAGTCTATTCGGAACTTGATTAATTGTCAAATATTTTAAGCTGGTAGTTCAAATTTTACTTTTTGTTACTTGCAAGTTAATTTTAACATTCCGTGATCGAAACCCTAACTTAGGAGGAGGTGCATCTCTATATGAATTACGATTAGCTGAATAGGAATACTGGAATATGGAATCTTTAGTTTCTACTTGTTGTATTGATTGACAAAGTCTAGGGTTATTAGTAACAGTAATAATCCTCCCTTTAAGTGAAGTGCAGATTTATAGAGTTTCTGAAACCACCATGACCATGGTCAAATCAATTTGGTATAGCTACTGCCTCATATCAATCTTCTTCTTCCTCACTTGGTATAACCACTGCCTCATATCAATCTTCTTCTTCCTCACTCTATCTGCAACAGCCCAACAAGATGACTCCATCACTCGGTTTCAACAATACCTCAGAATAAACACTACCCACCCAAATCCCGACTACTCCATCGCCGTTTCCTTTTTCAATGACTTAGCCAAATCCATCCCCAACCTCCAAACCCGTACTCTCTACCTAACCGCCCACAAACCTCTCCTTATTGTCACTTTCCCTGCCTTAAAACCGCCACTCCCATCCATCCTCCTCAACTCCCACCTTGATTCCGTCCCAGCTTAACCATCCAAATAGTTCCACCCTCCCTTCTCTGCTGTCAAAACTGATGATTGGTGCATCTTTGCTTGAGGTGCCCAAGATAACAAATGTATCGCCATTCAGTACCTAGAAGCCATCAGAAACATCTTTCTAGCTGATCCTGGCTTCAAACCGATACGAACAATCAGTATATGTTATGTGCCTGATGAGGAAATCGGTGGGTTAGATGGGATGGCCAAGTTTGTGGAATCAAAGGACTTCAAAGAAATGAATGTTGGGTTTTTTCTAGATGAGGGACATGCTTCTACTAATGATCTATATCGGGTCTTTTATGCGGACAGATCGCCTTGGAATCTTGTTATTAAAGCTATTGGTATGCCGGGACATGGTTCAAGGATGTATGATAATAGTGCTATGGAGAATTTGATGAAGAGTGTCGAGGTTGTCTCAAGGTTTAGAGAAAACCAATTTGACATAGTTAAGGCTGGTATGTTAGAAAACTCCGAGGTTATTTCAGCAAACCAGGTTTATTTGAAAGTAGGGATTCCTTCCGGGGAAGATGACAAGTTGGCAATGAACATGCAACCTTCTGAAGCAGAAGCAGGCTACGATGTTCGGTTGCCACCGACTGTTGATCTAGATCTTTTGAAGAAACGGATTGCTGATGAATGGGCACCTACCACAAGGAACATGAGTTATCATATTGTTGAAAAAGGACCAGTGAGAGATTATATGGGCCGGCCTCTAATCACTGCCACAAATGAATCAAATCCATGGTGGACTGTTTTCAAACATGCCGTCGAAGCCTATGGTGGGAAACTTTTGAAACCGGAGATATTTTCTACGACAATGGATGCTAGATATTTGAGAGTACGTGGTATTCCAGCTCTTGGTTTTTCTCCTATTAAGAAATCACCCAATTTTACTCCATGATCATAACGAGTTTTTGAAGGCCACAATTTTTGTGGAGGGAATTAAGGTATATGAATCCATTATCAAGGCACTGAGTTCCTTTGAAGGGTAGCACCTTAATACAACCACATAGAAAAACAATACTAGATTAAATAATGGATGATGATCAACTTGACGCGTTAACCACCGGGACATGGTTCAAACTTTTGAAACGTGACGCGTCGCGTCGCGACCTAAAGACGCGTCACGTCGCGATATGTCACACGCCAGGTTTTGCCACACTCCAAAGACCGACACACGCAACCACCTGACACATGCTACCTTGACACGTGTTCTTCCTCCCAAGCGTGTTGCGTCGCGATCTCAATTTTATTCAGGATTTTTGTTTTCTTTTATTTTTGTTATCTTTTCTTTTAAACAATAACCATGCAAATCATCGTGAGAGTCGTATGGAGACAACGGACCAGTAGGGATTTTTTGCACAAGAATTTGCATCACAAAACAACACTACGCACAAAAAAATTAAACAAAACACACATTATCAAAAAAGATAAAAAAAAATGAGAACAACTTATTATACAACCTGCATTGGCCATCCTAAAAAAACCATGAAACACAACCACGAAGATTACAAACACGAAACAAATAACGAAAACATCAAGGAACTACGGAAGAAATACACAACTAAGCATACCAAAAAACATGGAATACCACCAACAAAACATGACCTACGAATTAAAAAAAAAGCAAAAAGTCGAACATACCCTTCAACCATAAAGTCCACGTATCCTCACCATTTTTCTCCTTACTCTTTTTACCTTAAATCTCTTTTTATTTGAACCCAACTCTCTCTCTATATATATATATATAGATAGAGAGAGAGAGAGGGAGCGGTTCAAACGAGAATTGTTTTTTGTATGAGAACCGCGAGAAGCGTTTCTGGCCAATCATTTAATTTCCTGTCATTTTTATTTATTTTAAAGAGGAAAGGGTATATATCTGTACACGTGCATACCTACATTTGTACTGAAAAAACTAGGTGAATATGTGCATATGCATAAATGCATATATTTGCACATGTTGACTTGTACTGAAAAAAAAACCCTAGCAAACACAAAAATAATTTGAAAAAATATAGTTAGATCGTTCTCAAATTAAATAGCATAATTTTCTCATTAATTTGGTATAATTTTCATAATTTAACATCTTTTCATTTGATGGATATATTAGTATAAAAAAAGTTGGAGTAATGTGAATGTCAAAAGAGCAAAAGAAACACAAACCTCAAATCATCACTTGTATAGGTGTGGAATTTGATTCAATGTTGGTTCAGCAAGAACTCGATTCCAATTTCAAACCCCCAAACCTCAAATCATCATTGTTACCCATCACCCTTCGCCCAAATCGCTTCTCACCATCCAAATCCCTCGATTTCTCCACATGGTTCTCCAAAAATCTCTACAACATCGTCATGATTAGTGTCCTAATCGCCACCGTCGCCGCTGTCTTCTTCCTCCGTAACATCGGAGACTCCACCGCTCTACTCTGCTTCCAATCAACGACTTGAAATTTCAGACCAAAGCAATGGATTGTTGTTTCGGTTTCGGATTATCCTACGGATTCGTTTAGGAAGCTATTGAAGATCAAATGGTGGCAAGTTCTCGCAGTGGGGAACTCAAAGACTACAAGTGATTGGAATCTTAAAGGTGCTATTTATTTGACACTTGAAGAACAAGCTAAATTAGGGTTTAGAATTGTTTCAAAATTAGGGTTTGGAATCTTAAAATGTTGTTTATCTTTTTTGCGATCCAACATGATGTAAGCCTGAACAAACCCGCAGTACCTTTTCTTGGATGAACTGTAACAAAAAAAAGGCCTAGGGCTTAGCTTCCTATTGGTGAAGGAATTATACATGTACACTAGCAACAAAAATGAATGTAGCTACAGAAACAATCGTCTGGAAATCCAAGAAATAGTAAATGAAGATTGAAGCGTAGGGCTTCAAGTTGGTGAAGAAAGTCCATAACCCGATGAGCCCTTCAACGAAAATATTTGATGTTGATGATAGAGGTGAAGTGATTGACGATGATATTGCCATATTGGTAAGCATTTTGATGTTGAATTAGTAGGCGAGAGTGTCGGGCAAGAGGTTTTACTACAATACACTTATGAGAACCCAAATTGAACTGTTGTGAATCATCTTCTATAATGCTTCATGTAGGGTTCATATAAACATTCAAGAATTATTACACAAAAAGAGGAAAGTTATGAGAGATGGGGAAGGAAAGGACATAAATGCCCCTGTAGAAAAAGACAAATTAACTGCAAACTTAACGTCGGTTAGCCAAAAGGACTAAACAAGTAACAAAAATGCAACCATAGGGACATGTAGAGTAATTTTTTATCTTAAAGGACTAAACCAGTAATTTTCGACAAACCACAGGGACCATTTCAGTAATTCACTCTTAAGTTAATTTGTATTGGTTTTGCCTTTCTAAACAATTGTATTGACTTTGATTTTCTTAAATATGTAAAGTGTAGTTATTAAAACGGAATATAAGAGTCTTATTAACTATATTTAATCGTTACTCAATTTAGTTTATATGAGGGGGAATTCGGTAATTTCAAAACACTTAAAATTTAATAGTTTAAGCAAAAGGCCTAAATGCTTTATAATATAGTATAGATATATATATAGATGAAGGACCCGGTGAGAACACATTTTAAATAGAAAATGATAAGAACACTTGTAGGCCAATCATTTATTTACATAAATAAGACTATAAACTTAACATACCTTAATTAAACTAAGTCATTAAACATTCAACATACCTTAATTAAACCAAGTTTAATAAAAACTATTCTCAAATAAACTTTTCAATATATATATATCCCTTCTCTAATAAAAGAGTAAATGGGGGACACATGGCATATTTCTATAGCATCAGTTTCTTATTCTCCCGCCCATTATACCACACCTTAATGTTGCCACTTGTCGTTCTATTATACTCTACGTCTCCACAAAAAGGTCTTGGATTTTATATTCCTTTTTACGAGATTACGAGATTTGTTTTCTCCCCCGTTCCTCTTGCAGGCACCTATCGGTTCATAAAAAACCAGAAGCAACCTTATGTGAGTTTTAGGGAAACGATTTGAGGTTTGAAAATGGATGGCAAACATCTTCATCTGCACTTGAGCTGTGAATGGTATAAACCCATATGAAGCTTTGCGTATTATTGGAAATAACCGATACCCAATCTTTATTTTTCTTAATTTCTTTGTAATTTCTTTCTGCTTTCTACCTCTACAAGGGATAATGATTCCTATATGTAGGTTTTGTTTGTGATTACCATAATATACATTTGTTAATCATCAACCATCTCTGATTCTTCAATGATTAGTAGATGAAACCAAACCTGCTTGAGATAAAATTTATCAGGTTTGTCTTCCTCCTACAATTCTTCATTGTCAATATTCAATGACAATAACTTCAATTAAAATTGTTTATTCGATTCAATGGGAATCTGTGATTTTATTTTATTCGATTTAATTCATGAGATCGTACTCAAAGTAGGTTTCTTTTAGTGTAATTTGTTCTATTTTATTGATTTATTGATGACTTTATTGTTTTTGGATATGCCATGGCTAGATATGAAGCTCAACTTGATTGTTATAGATACTGCATATAAGGTGTTAGATGAAATGCTCAAGTCATAAAAGACTCATATTACTAGCTTTTTGATACAATCATTTATGAAATAAATGAAATATGAGATAATAGCATTAACTATTATAGTGATCAGATTCCATCCTACGTTGAGATGGAGCCTGAATTCCGAATTTTAGTTGTGAGACATTAAATATTTGTTGCATAAGAATCCATTTCGAGTCCTCTAATTTGTGTTTTACATTAATGATATAGTTTGTTGGTTTTTAAATATTTAACTTGTAACATTAGTAAGCATCCTTTATATTGCTCTTGACGTGAGTGAAGCTTTGATAGTGTCATTGAGTTAGAAAAGATGATTGACTTTTAATTCATAATTGTACTTTTGTTTCTTCTGTTTGGCTTTGTGTAATGTAGTAAACCTTTGATACTTATAGGCCCTAAAGAGGAGTTAAAACCGACTCCAATAGGACCAATACAAGAAATTAGTTTTAAGTTATAGATAAAAAAATTAAAAGCTTAATTGTATAGGTAGTATCTTTCTGAATTCATTTTAATTATTCTATGTTATTTTATGAAGTAAGAAATCAATTATACGTAGTATCTTTGAGTAATGTATTAGTCTATTAGATATGATTAGAAGACCATTTATTGAAGTGAATAAAGCAATTCAAGAGGTTTGTCAGGATCGAATATAACAAAAATTAATAACAAGAATTATCTTATGAATTTAACCAGAGTTGTATAAAAAGACAATATTTGAGTTTGATCATAGTCAACTAAGAAGTTGCGGAATCACACTTAATTGATTTAATAAAGGTTTTAATCACAAGAACAATTTAATCAATTCAAAGAATAACTTCAAAACACAGGATGTTTATTAATAATCAAGGATGATTACAATATTCACCTGCACCTCCAATCTAACTCTTTTGTTAGACGAAGAACACACTTTGTTCTTAGGTTTCAAAGAAACTTGGAGGCTAATACACTTTCTGAAAACTATGAACAATACGAATAAGTGTAAACTATCGATACTAACAAACTATTCTAAACAGAGTATTTATAATCTCTTGATCTTCCTTGAATAGTTGAAGTTTGTTAATCTTCTATCTTGCGAGATAATCTTGATAATCTTCAAATATTGATAAGATATCTTTCAAATCCACAACGATAGTAGTTTCCATAAATATCTCAACAGAAACTGTTTGTTGAATAAACAGTTTTGAGTTTCTTCTAACAGTCTTCTCTTCAATACCTTCTAACAGCTGTTACGATTGAACTAACAGTTCTGAACCTTTTGTACTAACAGTTTCAAAACTGTTTTCTCAAAATTTCTCTAACAGTTTTGCCTTTGCATGTCTAACAGTTTTAAATTACTTAATCAATTTCCCAACAATCTCCCCCTAACTTAAGATATTGAACAATATACTTAAGTTGTTTTATAGGGTCAACCACAGAAAAATTAACATGATCAAATAAGACATAAAGTATGCAAAATTGTTTCAATCAAAACATAAATATTAAACTTTCTTGGACTGTAGGGATTCCAACCTTTCTTTGAGCCTCTGAAGAAGATTTTCTTTAACTTTAGCAGGGCCAAAGAACTTTGCTTTTATCAGATATGAGAGCTTTGTTTTGTTGTGCTCTATGAATTCAATATCAAACCATTGAGTTAGTGCATTTCCCATCACCATGTGATAAGTCTTTGACTTAGCATACACCTTGACAGTACTTATTGGGAATGCCTCCTCAGCTATCAGCATTGGCATTACTTTCAGAGGATCACATATGCTTATTAAATGTCTCATCAGCACTCTGATTTCAATACCAGCAGCTTCTCCATAGTGACTTAGACCATATTCATACATTTCTTGCACATCTCTTCTTGTCACACTTTCCATTAACTGCAAGAAGCTTGCATAGCTTTCAATGGGTTCATGTTCTCTCACGATGGTTACCCCTTGCTTCCCTGTTTCAATCCTTAACAATTCAAATCTCCACTCAGTTATGTGTGATTTTTGACCTAATTGAACTTCTACCAGCTTTTCTAATTTCTGTTCAACCTCCACTCTGAGTCTGTCTTGCAAGATGGTTTGAACCATACCAGCTGTAGCTTTCTCTTTAGATTTTTGAACTGTTTGGGATTGTTGAGACTGTTTAGGTTGAGGTATTTGCTTTTTCTTTTCAACTGTTTGCTTTGAAAGTGGACCTGTTTTCTTTCTTTCAATTCTCTTTCTTTTCACTCCCTTATCATCCTTCTTTGCTTTTTCTTCCTCATCAATCTCCTTTGTGATTTCAGCTACCATCTTTTGAGCCAATTCAAAATCTTTTTGCTCTTGTTGCTCAATCTCAGCATTCAGCCTTTGTGCAAGCTCATGATCATGCTCTTCTTGTTGTTCTTTTGAAAGTTCTAACTTTGGAATATTAACAACAACTTGCTTTCCCTTTCCTAGCACAGGAGGCATCTTCTCATCTTTCTTTGATTCTTGAATTGCAATGCCTTTGAACCCTGGCTTAGGTGCAATTGGCTCTAGTTTAGACACTTTGCCATCTAGCCATTCATCATCAATCTTTTGAGCCATTTTGAATGTGCTAATATTAAGTGTTTGAGCACCAACCGCAATCAAATGATCTTGTTTAGCTTTGGACCATGATTTGAATGCCTCTGTTGTTGGATAATCCCCAGACATGATCATCCTATTGATCAAAACTCTATCAACTGCAGACAATTTATCTTCTTGTGATTGAGCACTTGCAGCTGTTTGAGCAACTGTTGTTTGTGGAGTTGCAACTGTTAGTGATTCTGGTGCAGCTGTTTGTGTACTTTGCACATCCTTCACTTGCTCCTTTACGATTGCCTTCTCCCCCTTTTTGATTGGAACTGTTTGAGAAGGAGTGGCATGAATCTGTTTAAACATTTGATCATGGACTCGAAGAACATCTGTAGCCTTCTTGAGAGAGGATGTCAAAACTTTGATTTGTTGGTCTTGCTTGATAATAAGTTCATTATGCTTGGCAAGCAGCTTGTCTTGTAAGGTGCTCCTCTTTTTGAGGTAGAGGAAAGCAGCAAGAAATGGTACAAGTTCAGGATTCGTCAATGCCTTTTGTTTCATACTTGCCTCAATGTCAGCAAGTGTTGCCACCTCAAACATATCATCGGTAGATAAAACTGGTGGTTCACTCCTAGAAGTTCCCTCACCAGTAACCCTTTGTTCTTGGTACTGGGGATTTCCAAAAGCTATTTGACCAGCCTTTGTTTCCATGGTTGAGGTCTTACTTATGTTGACACTACCCTGCTCACCCCTTGCGGATGAAATAGTAGTGCCAGCCTCAAGAACCACATGATCACTTTCCATTGGAGTGATCACCTCCTCAGTGTGCTTGGGAGACAGCACAATGGGTTCCCTTTGGATATTCTGCACAGGTGAATGCACCTGTTCAGGGCTTACATTTTGGGATAGTGGGACTGTGGTGGAAGGAGCACCAACAGTTCTCTTCCTCTTTTTGAATGTTATAAGAGAGAGGGCTTGTGTTGTAGATTGAGAAATGGTAGCAGAGGGAGATATTTGAGTATCGTGAGCTGTGGGTTCTAGAGTTGGTGGTGTAGCAATAGTTTGGGCTTCATGCTCAACTCTGGCAGCTCTGTTTCGTGAAAGAAACTCCACCATTGCAAAGAGTGGTGGAGTGATGTTACCAGAGAAATTCTTCCCATTTATCAACAGTTTGCTCAATGTGGAGGCCACATGAGCAGAGGGAATCAGAACCCTCTTGTGAGTTTGAAGATTTAGCAATAAAAAGTTTAAACACGTTTGCACAAATCTGGGGTACATAAAAAAGAAACCATATTTGGTCCCGAGATGTTTTACCATACCATTAAAAATTAATTTTGAAAATTTGAAGCGACGATTGTTGGCCAAACAGATTAAGGCCAAAGCAATGTTGCTTCCAAACTCATTCCAGCCAGTTCTTTTGGGGCTTAGACATTGTTGTAAAGTATGTATCAAATATTTTCAGTGAGCACAAAATTTGTAACATCCTCAAAACGGGCCTAAACGTGTGCGATCGTGATACGTCAATTATTTAATTTAATTAAATAATAAATATATATTTTAGAAAATGATATAAAATATGAAAATAATTGATAAATGGGTTATTAAAAATATTAATAAAAATAGATAAAGGTTATAAAATATTGAACGGTTTCAAACGAGGATTCCAAAAATATCCTCGTTAGTTGAAACGGTTAAACGGGAGATGAGTTGTAAGTTGAAAAGGGGAACAAAATACCCACTTGTGGATAATAATACCCACAAGTCGGTCCAGCCCTTTTTGAATACACAGACACATACATTCTCACGTACATACACACACCTCAAACAATCTCTCTGTTCTTGCAAGAAATTGAAGAAGTAGACTTAAGGGGATCATTCAAGCTTTGATTTCTACTACAAATTGAGGATTGATTCTGCCCTAGAACATCACTTTCTTCCTTGTAAGCTTCATCTTCCATGTCTCCATCTCATGTTCTTCATATTCTTGAAATTGGGTTTTTGAAAGAAAACTTATAAAACTTTGTTCCAGCATCTAAATAAGGATCAAAATAGTTCTACAAGTTGTTTCTAATCATCCTTTGATCATTGTAAGTTCCAATTCATCCTTGTTCTTGATTTTACTCTTTCAAGACTTGAAATTTTAGGTTTCAAGTGGGTTCTTTGATTTAGCAATCAAGAACTGAAATTTATGATTGAAATAGGTTCTAATATTATTTATAAGTGCATAGGAATCAATTCCATGAATTAAAGTAGTGTTCTTGCTGAATTTTGAATTTTGGCTCAAATGGGTCAAAATTGGTCAAATACGGGTCAAACTGACTTTGACCTTCAAGAAGTGAAATTTAGTGTTCTAATTGATCCTATAACTTGTTAGGATTGATTAGAACTCAATTGGTGCATTAGAAGTGGTGTTTTTGCACAAATCCAATATTTAGCCTAAATGGGTCAAAATGGCCAAAATGGCCTAAATCTGTTTTTACACATCAAGAACTGATTTTTAAGGTTCTAATAGGTTCATATGACTTGTATGAATTGATTAGAACATTGGTTAGTATTGGAATGGTTGTTTTGCTTGAATTGGCTAAAATAGTGAAAAATAGGCCTTAAATAGGCAAGAAATTAGAAAATGATACCAAACAATGAGTTTAAAGGTTTTGGTCAGTTGCAACACCTTCAATACATCATATTAGGTGTATATGGTATGTTGCAAGTGTTGGAATTGGTCTACACCAAGTTTTGGCCATTATGCGCACGTCTTTGTCCATTTAAATGGGATTTTCGTATGAATTAATTGGATAGGAGTTTTTGATGTTAGAAAGCTTCCACAAGTGTCAAATGGTCCTATGAAACACTAGAATTTTACCAAAATTGATTTGAAATTGAAATGAGCCAAAATGGGGTTGCTGTGCACAAAATAGACACTTGCTGCAGCTCTGCAGACTGGTCGCGGCGCGACACCCCTGCACACAGCTTGCTTTGCTGTTTTGTGCTACGTATTCGCGTGTTGTTGCTTGGACTGCTATAGTTAGTTAATAAATGGTTTAATAACACCATTAGGATATTGTTTCAGGTATCCTAGATGTTTCTTGCGTATTCAAATGATTGATGCGTAAGTCTTGGTATTATAGGTCGACTTGACAGTCCGTGAGCGCCAAAGCAAGGTCTTTGCTTATTCTAGCCTAACAGGTGAGTGCCTGATAACATAACGATTAATATATCTATAACATATATTAACAATGAATTGAATTGAATACCTGGACTTGTAAGCAATTGATTAAGCGTTTGAATATGTTGTTGAAAGGTTGTATACCTTGTAACATGTATGATAAATGATTAACAGGATATTGTACACACTTGATTAAGTGGAGTTTGTAAAACATGATGATGCTAGACTTAACATGTTAACACAGTATGATACGCACTCGTTTAAGTGTAGATTATATAGCATGATGATGCTAGGCTTAACTTATTGAGATACAATAGCATGCACTTGATTAGGTGTATGTTATGATGATAGATATATATTATTGCGTGCGCGTAATGAAGTAAAGAAAGAATGGCATGATGATGCTAGATATTTTGATTGATATAAATAATATGCATCTGTTTAGGTGTATGTTATGTGGATATGATTATGCATTGATTGATGATTCGATTGAATCAGATTATCTGTTTGTGATCGGTACGGATCCTTATGGACAAAGTTGTCCTACAACAAGAACAAAGTTGTTCTACAAAAGGGACAAAGTTGTCCCCTGTGGGTTTACCTCAGGGCTTTACTCAGAAGAATCTGTTGATTCTGAAATGCAACGGTGGACGCTTTACAGCTCCCCCACCGGCGTGGTTGATGTGTCTGGTACCCCAGTTTGGTGCATTGAGCCGGGTTCGCTACCCTGCGAGATATGCTACCTCCTGACTACGCCAACTTATCGCGAGATGCTAGGATAGAATTATTTGAGCATGATTGATGATATGTGATATGTTTATATTGATTGCATGCTATCGTGTACTCACTAGCTATTATAGCTAACATATACTACTCTCCACATGTGCAGGTGTTCCTTAGGCTGTGAGCTCGGGTGCTTGCGGGTAGTTGCATGTTTTTAGGAGGAACACTGGATTTGTTTAACTCTGTTATAATATGTTTACGTTTGTTTAAAGATGGCCGGTTATGTATCCGTAACACCAAATGTCGTATGTGGCAACATTTTGACTGTTTATACAGTTTGCCATGTGTTTTTACTTCCGCTGCATTTTTAAATTATAAGACAGGTTTAAATATTCTATTCACAGTCAAACCTACGCGGTTTGAAAACTTAAATTGTATTTTAAAAAGAAAATTTTGGTTCTCAAAAGCACGGTGTTACAAAATTTCCCTTTGTAGAAGTTACCCTTTCCCCTAGGGCCCTCATACCCCAGCTTAACCAACTCCTCATGCAAGAATTCCAAGGAGACGAAATCAGAATACTCACCCTCAAGATCATCAAGGTGAAGGTGTTCACGAATGGTATTCTCAGATAATGAAACATCATTAGCATCAACATTTGAAGTGATCCATTGCACTCCATCTACTTCAGTGAGTGTAGCATTTTTCCAGAATTGATCGAGATGGGAAGTGTAGATGGTTGGATTGATGGTGAGAGCAGTGTTGAGGTTTGACAGTGTAAGGTAGTCGATCATGCCATGAAAGACATGCAACTCATCTGGTTTGGAGAGGAAGGCTAGCATGTTGTGTTCTTTGACAAACGGAAGGGGAGCCATGGCGATTTCGAAGAGAAAGTCTAGGGTTTAGCGTTCGATTGAAGTTTAGTAAGCGTAAAGAAAACTGCGAGGAGGGAATGGCTTATATATGTAATGCATATTAAATGCAATTCAAAATGCCTCAGAATATCTTCAAAGACTGAAATACCCTTGACTAACAGTTGAAGGAAGATTTAGAGCTAACAGTTGAAAATTGTTTGGTTAATGAACTTCAACTGTAACACTCCCCCTTAACTGATTAGGCAGCTTGCCTAACAGTTGTGACACCTATGTACCAACAGTTGAAAACTGTTAGTTGCAATTTGCACTGTAGACCCCTGAACACTTACATAAACAGTTGTTAGACTTTAAGACTAACAGTTTCATACTGTTAGTGTAAAAACACAAAAACATAGAAGGAAAAGCTAACAAACTATTACTCTAAGTTAATCATGCCAATATTTGAGATTAGGAAGTTAAATTTGCTCACATCAAATGCTTTAGTGAACAGATCAGCTAACTGATCATCAGTATGAACTTTTACAACTTGGATTAACTTTTTCTCATTGCAGTCTCTGATGAAGTGAAACCTGATCTCTATGTACTTTGTTTTTTAATGCTTCACAGGATTGTTTACAATGCTGATAGCACTTGCATTATCAACATAGATAGGAGTATTCAAGAAAGTCATACCATAATCCAGAAGCTGATTCTAGATCCACAATACTTGTGAACAGCAACTTGATGCAGCAATATATTTAGCCTCAGCTGTTGAAGTTGAAACTGTTTGTTTCTTGCACTGCCACGATACCAACCTTGAGCCAAAAAAATTGACATCCTCTAGAGGTTGATTTTCTATCTACATTAGCTCCACCATAGTCACTATCAGAGTATGCCACCAATTCAAATGGTGAATCCTTAGGATACCAAAGACCTAGTTTCTGTTGGCCTTTTAGGTACCTAAAGATCCTTTTTACAGCAAAGAGGTGTGACATTTTAGGATTGCATTGAAACCTGGCACATAAACACATAGCAAACATTATATCTGGTCTAGAAGCAGTTAAGTACATTAATGAGCCTATCATAGACCTATACAAGTGTATTACTACATCCTCCCCCTCAGAATCTGCTCCCAACTGTTTGTGTGTTTCCATAGGAGTGCTTGCCAGCTTTACATCTTGATAGCCAAACTTGTCCAGAATGTCTTTGACATACTTTGACTGACTGAGAAAGATACCAGATGGATTTTGCTTTACCTGTAGCCCCAAAAAGAATGTAAGTTCTCCTATGTAACTCATCTGGAATCTCTTATGCATGATGGCTTCAAATTCCTTGCAAAGATTGTCATTTGTGGATCCAATGATTATATCATCAACATAGATCTGTACAAGTAAAATCTCTGTTTTAACAATCTTTGTAAACAATATTTCATCAATTGTGCCTCTTTTAAAACCATTCTCAATCAAATGAGATGACAATGTCTCATACCAAGCTCTAGGAGGCTGATGTAACCCATACAAGGCTTTATCCAACCTATATACCCTATCAGGATACTTTGAGTCTTCAAAACCAGGTGGTTGACACACATATACCTCCTCATCAATAGTTCCATAGAGAAAAGCTGATTTGACATCCATTTGATATACCTTAAATCCTTTGAAGCTTGCAAAGGCAAGGAACAATCTAATTGCTTCTATTCTTGCAACTGGTGCAAAGACATCATCATAATCTATACCCTCCTCTTGAGTATAACCCTGTGCAACAAGTCTAGCCTTATTCTTGATGACTATACCTCTTTCATCCTTCTTATTTCTGAACACCCACTTGGTGCCAATTGCTCTTTAGCCTCTAGGAAGCTCTACCAACTTCCACACTTGCTAAATTTGGAACTATAAAGTTCCTCTTGCATTGCTTCTACCCATGAAGGGTCTGCCTCTATTGCTTTCTTTGGTTCTATCTGAGATAGAAAGCAGGCATTCACATCAAACTGTTCAAGAGTTACACCACTGTTTTCATTTTGCAGCATAGCTCTTATTTGAGTAGGAGTGGTAGGATCACCTATAATCTGGCTTATGGGATGATTCTTGTGAACTCTTGATGTAGGAATGTTCTCTTCAGGCAGTACATTCTCTAAACTTGACATATCAATATCAGAGTCCCTTTCATTCCCCGAAGAGTTGCACATTTGATCTGCAGCTATTTGATGTCCAGATTCATGGTGTTGGGGAGGAACATGAGATTCCATGTCCTTTGAAGGATCAGCATCATCATTTATTTGACCATTTGCATTGGAAGAATTACTTTCAATCAAAGGAATCACTACAAAGTCTTCAAGTACTTTGTTTTCACCAACAGTTGTTGGAATGGAACTAATAGTTTCAAAACTGTTAGAACTGTTGATAACAGTTTGTTGGTCTGTACCAACAGTTGTAGGAACATCTGTAACTGTTTCTGTAGAAAACTCAAAAGACAAAGATTTGGTTAGTGCATCAATATCAAATAATCACTCAGGACCATTACCTGAAACATTGATCCTATTCTCATTGAAAGATACATGCATACTCTCTTCTATGATCCTAGAAACATTGTTAAAGATTCTATATGCTTTGCTTTGAGTGGAGTATCCTACAAAGAATCCTTCTTCTGCTTTGCTTTCAAACTTTCCTAATCGGGACTTGGTATTAAGGATAGTGCAGGCACATCTAAATGGTTTCAAAAAGTTGATCAATGGCTTTCTGTTAAGAAACAACTCATAAGGAGTTTTCCCTTTGGACTTGACAACTTGTACTCTATTCTGAACATAGCAAGCAGTGTTCACAGCTTCTGCCCAGAATGTCATTGGGAGCCTAGAATCAGCTAGCATTGGTCTAGTAGCTTCTATCAAAGTCCTATTCCTTCTCTCAGCCACTCCATTCTGTTGTGGAGTCCTAGGAGCACTAAAATGTCTTTCAATCCCTTTTTCTTCACAAAAACTGTTTAGCTCATAGTTCTTGAACTCAGAACCATTGTCAGACCTAATGACTTTCACCCTCAAATCAGTTTGATTTTCAACTCTAAGAATAAGAGACTTTACTAACTCAGCAGTTTCATCCTTAGTTCTAAGAAATTGAACCCAAGTAAATCTGGTGAAATCATCCACTATGACTAAACAATAAGCTTTCTTCCCTATACTGACCACAGATGTTGGACCAAAGAGATCCATATGCAGTAATTGTAAAGGTGCAGAGATGGAAGAAACTTCTTTGGTCTTAAAAGAAGTTTTGTGTTGCTTGCCTTTGAGACAAGCAATACAATGATCATCACATGAGAATTCCTTTTGGGGTAAACCTCTTACCAAACTGTTTTTAGCTAATAAATTCATGGTTTTAAAGTTCATGTGACACATCCTTCTATGCCAAATGGCAGACTCATCATGAGATGCCTTTGAGAGTAAAAAACTTAAAACATTCTGCTAAGCAACATTTTGAGTATCCAAACAGTATACATTATCCTTTCTTGATGTTCTTAAAAGAATATCCTTTTCAGTTAACTTAAAATCTTTTGAAAGGATAATGCATTCAGTATCTGTAAACAATACTTTATTTCCAATGTCACAGATTTGGGACACACTCAACAGATTGTATTTGAGTTATTCAACAAAGTAAACATCATTAAAAGTAAGATTACCTGCATCTATAGCTCCCTTACCTGTGATTCTTCCTCCCTTTGGATTTCCTCCATTTATTCTTTTGAAATCCTTCAAGCAGTGTGGATTTCCAGTCATGTGCCTTGAGCATTCACTATCCACATGCCAAATTGCTCCTTGATTGGCCCTATGAATGCTCTACACAAAACAAACTCAGTTAGTATCAGGAAGTACCCAGGCCATGCAGGTCTTGGGTACACCATTCATGTCATAATACTTAACCACGGATTGAGTTTTCTTAATTTCATCCCAGTTATATTGCTCTATTCTGTGTGAAGAGTATTTAGTGAGAACATGTGGTTTCCAACTGTTGTGATTAACATGTGGCTTGATTTGACTTTCAGTAGGATTATCAGCTTTAGCCTCTTTAGAAACTGTTTGTTTCTGCAATTTTACCCAAGCAAGACAAACATTCTTTGATTTTGGCTTAACAGTTGAAGAACTGTTAGACTGTTTTCTGGTACTTGGTTTCTGGGTTCTATAGAGTTGTGGGTTATGATAACAGTTGTGAGCCAAGTGATTTGCTTTCCCACAAATGTAATATTTTTTGGTTTTGACTATAGGTAACCCATTTCTTTGTGCCCATAACTGTTTTCTATTTCTTTGATTTCCTCTCACTAGTGCTGAAGGAGGAAACTTTTGCACACCATGCTGTTTGCATGTGCAAACAGGCACTTCTGTATGCTTCTTCACATGTTTGAATTTCGATAGTGATTTCGAAGCTTCCTTCTTTTGCTTTGCAACTGCAACTTCACCAACCTTCTTCTTTCCTTTGGTCTTAATACTAACAGTTGAGGTTTTTGGATGAAGACTGTTTGGGCTCTCTTTGGAACTATTAGTGTAAAGGTGGGGATTGTTTTCAACAGTAGTGAAACTGTTTATAGAAGTAACAGTTTTGAAGGGTTTTTCTTCACTAGTGGAGGGTTCAGAGGATGCTTTTACAAACATCACATGTTGTGAAGAAGATTTAGATGCTTTAGGTTCACAACAGATGTGATTTTCAATTGGAATGACTTCTTCTTTCTTCACACATCCCTCCTTCTTCTCATCAATCACTTCATACACGACTCCCTCATCTTCACTTTCAAGTTGTGGATCAGCTGACTTCAATTCTTCTTCTAATGGTTCATTAACATACCTTTCAGCTACATCAGTCATGGGAGTTATATAGTTATGATTGTATGGAAGTGGGGTCTATTTATAGCCTATGCTTGTTTTTACTTTGTTTGAGATCTGTGATTTCAAAACAGTTTCAAGTTTAAGAGATGAAGCTTTGAACATGCTCAAATCCATGTCCACACCATTCAATTTCTTGGTTAACTCATCTATCTTACTCTCTTTCTCACTTAACTTCTCCTTAAGACTATCAATCTCTTCTTGAAGTTGCTCTTTCTCCCACTTATGATACTTTCTATCATAATCCATTTGCAGTTCATTAGCCTGATAATCTTTGATTTTCTTTTCAAAGCTTTCAATTACAGCACTAGTTTCATACCTTCTTTCTTCCATTTTGCTCAGAGCAGCACAAACCTTTCTGTTGTGGTCTCTAAACCTTTTAACTATAGCTCTACATTTACCAGGACATAGTTTAGAAGATACCTGAATGTCTTCTGTTTCTGATGAATCCATGTTGATAGAGGAGTCAGTCAATGCCATCAATGCTTTGTTGTGAGTAGCTTGCTCAGCTTGATCACTCCAATCAAACCCATAACCTTCTTGAGAGACCAATGCTGATGAGGTGGGAGTTTTGACCTTAATGCTGGCCTTGTCCACCAGATCTGCATTCCCTGGCAAAGTGACCATGCTGTTGACATTTGAAACATCTTACTTTGGATTTCTCAAATCCAGTCTGACCATCAACCCTAAAGTTCATGTTTTGTCTTCCTGTTCTTTTGATGAATCTCTTTGCTCTTACAGTTAGCATAGCCATCTGCCACTTGAGATCCATCTCCTCAAGATCATCTGGATGCACTTGTTCAAGATCCTCATTTGTAACGGTTGAATGTGCATGACTAGCTAAGAATGCTTCAAGCACTACATCAGAAGTATTTACATCTACTCCAGTAACAGTACCTACACAACCATCAACTGAGTTAGTTAAAGAAAGATTTGAGTCCATACCTGAGGATGAAAGAAGAGCAGCATTGTGACTAGGGGTCATAGACTTCCTTTTTCCTTCAATTTCCCCTTCAAACACAATCAAACTGTTGTAAAGATTATCTAATTCTATATCTTTCAGAGAATCCTTAGTTCTCCATTGTGCAGCATACACTATCCATTCATCACCTAAGGACCTGAGAAACTTTCTATTGATCTCATCTTGCTCTATTCTAACCTTTGCACTCTCAAGTTGACTTACCAGCTTATAGAACCTATAAAAGATCTGAGTGATACTCTCATTCTTTCCACTAGAAAAGTTCTCATAAGCTTGTTTTAGAAGATCCCTTTGATTCCTTTTGGAACTTGCATTCCCTGCAAACCTTTTCTCTAAAGCATTCCACAATTCATGAGCACTCTCGAACTTCTTAAACTGATGTTGATACTCATTTGGAATAGCAATCTGAAGAATGCTTAGAGCTTTCAACTCTAGCATCCTCTCTTTTCTTTCAGCATCTGTTTTTGGTGGTGGTTTCTTCCTTGGTTTTCCAGTTTCATCTAAATCAATAGGAGTTGTGGGTTCATTCTTAATGATTTCCCAAACAGCATAGTCCAATTGAACATGTTGCTTGATTCTCAGTTTCCACATCTCAAAATCAGTTGGTTTGAGCATGGGAACACGAATGTTTGACCCAGATCCAGTGTTATCAGAAGATCCACCAGACTCCATTGCAATACAGTGATTGAAAATTCACAATAGAACTTTAGAAAGAGTTTAAAACAATAAAACATAGCAGATTTGTGAAAACCTTCAACTGGTGATCAAAGGAACCTTAATGTTAAGGCTCTGATACCACTTGTCAGGATCGAATATAACCAAAATCAATAACAAAAATTATCTTATGAATTTAACCAGAGTTGTATAAAAAGACAATATTTGAGTTTGATCACAGTCAACTAAGAAGTTGCGGAATCACACTTAATTGATTTAATAAAGGTTTTAATCACAAGAACAATTTAATCAATTCAAAGAATAACTTCAAAACACAGGATGTTTATTAATAATCAAGGATGATTACAATATTCACCTACACCTCCAATCTAACTCTTTTGTTAGACGAATAACATACTTTGTTCTTAGGTTTCAAAGAAACTTGGAGGCTAATACACTTTCTAAAAACTATGAACAATACGAATAAGTGTAAACTATCGATACTAACAAACTATTCTAAACAGGGTATTTATAATCTCTTGGTCTTCCTTGAATAGTTGAAGTTTGTTAATCTTCTATCTTGCGAGATAATCTTGATAATCTTCAAATCTTGATAAGATATCTTTCAAATCCACAACGATAGTAGTTTCCATAAATATCTCAACAGAAACTGTTTGTTGAATAAACAGTTTTGAATTTCTTCTAACAGTCTTCTCTTCAATACCTTCTAACAGCTGTTACGATTGAACTAACAGTTCTGAACCTTTTGTACTAACAGTTTCAAAACTGTTTTCTCAAAATTTCTCTAACAGTTTTGCCTTTGCATGTCTAACAGTTTTAAATTACTTAATCAATTTCCCAACAAGGTTTGATGCATTTAAATTGACTATTTGATCTTGGTATTACAGCCTTAACTACTTGAAAGTTTCTATATACAGCAATAATATGCAAAAACCAGCATAGACTATTGGTATTACCGTCTAAACTACAGTTGTTTGAGTGTTTTACAAAAAATACTTTTTTTGTAACCATGGCACACCGCTGTTTGAAGCTATAATAACTAGATAAAGTTCTAACCAATCGACCCTCTCTTTTATTAGATGACACCAGTTTTGTTAGAAGTTCATTCTAAAAGCTCAGTTTTGTTATATTTGTTTCCTGTTGATTAAGTTGGAGGTTTAAACGTATCAAAATTATATGTATTAGTCACACTATAAGGCATTCATGGACCGTCTGTGGAACTTGATATTAAAACTTAATTGGAGTTTATGTTCAGAATTGCAATATTAAGCTAAAAATTACCACGGTTACTAATTTGAATAGATGGTTCTAGGCAAGTTTATGCTTTTCAAGTTTATGGTTAAACTTTTAAGAACATGTTGAAAAAAACAATGTCATCTGACCTTAATTGAAGTAAATTAAAGTTTTAAGAGTTACATGATTTAATTTATGCTTTTCAAGTTTATGGTTAAACTTTTAAGAACATACTGGAAAAAAAGTCATCTAACCTTAATTTACTTCTCTTGGTGTAATACTCAATGTGGATGTAAGAATCTACTTTACTATCTTAGCAGTGTTAATTGAATTTTACAACTAATATGCATAAGGTCTTGCTGATTCCCTACCTATGTTGGCATATGTATGCAATATCTGTTCTAAGTCTGCAATTGCTTTGATAAGCTCTTCAACATTTGCTTCTTCACTTTTTGAATGATTTTCAAGCTGTAAAATTAAGTAGAAAATATTTATACATAAGGAGGATTGTTATATGTAGGACCTTATGTCTTTCTTTTTACCATTGTGGGATTAGATTTGCACCCAACATAATTAAGAAATATAAAATCAAGTAAAGATGGTGAAAAATGAATAAAATTGATCCCATGTAGTTTGTGTAAGCAACATGCTCAAGGGTATAAATATTTTAAGTTGGTAGTTCAAATTTTACTTGTTGTTACTTGCAAGTTAATTTTAACATTCCGTGATTGAAACCCTAACTTAGGAGGAGATGCATCTCTATATGAATTACGATTAGCTGAATAGGAATACTGGAATATGGAATCTTTAGTTTCTACTTATTGTAATGATTGACAAAGTCTAGGGTTATTAGTAACAGTAATAATCCTCCCTTCAAGTGAAGTGCAGATTTATAGAGTTTCTGAAACCACCATGACCATGGTCAAATGAATTTGGTACAGCCACTGCCTCATATCAATCTTCTTCTTCCTCACTCTATCTGCAACAGCCCAACAAGATGACCCCATCACTCGGTTTCAACACTACCTCAGAATAAACACTGCCCACCCAAATCCGGACTACTCCACCGCCGTTTCCTTTCTCAATGACTTAGCCAGATCCATCCCCAACCTCCAAACCCGGACTCTCTACCTAACCGCCCACAAACCTCTCCTTATCGTCACTTTCCCTAGCTTAAAACCGTCACTCCCATCCATCCTCCTCAACTCCCACCTTGATTCCGTCCCTGCTGAACCATCCAAATGGTTCCACCCTCCCTTCTCCGCTATCAAAACTGATGATGGGCGCATCTTTGCTCGAGGTTCCCAAGATGACAAATGTATCGCCATTCAGTACCTAGAAGCCATTAGAAACATCCTTCTAGCTGATCCTAGCTTCAAACCAATACGAACAATCAATATATGTTATGTTCCTGATGAGGAAATCGGTGGGTTAGATGGGATGGCCAAGTTTGTGGAATCAAAGGACTTCAAAGAAATGAATGTTGGGTTTTTTCTACATAAGGGACATGCTTCTACTAATGATCTGTATCGGGTCTTTATGCGGACAGATCGCCTTGGAATCTTGTTATTAAAGCTATTGGTATGCCGGGACATGGTTCAAGGATGTATGATAATAGTGCTATGGAGAATTTGATGAAGAGTGTCGAGGTTGCCTCAAGGTTTAGAGAAAACCAATTTGACTTGGTTAAGGCTGGTGTGTTAGAAAACTCTGAGGTTATTTCAGCAAACCCGGTCTATTTGAAAGCAGGGATTCCTTCTGGGGAAGATGGCAAGTTCGCAATGAACATGCAACCTTCTGAAGCAGAAGCAGGCTACAATGTTCGGTTTCCACTGACTGTTGATCTAGATCTTTTGAAGAAACGGATTGCTAATGAATGGGCACCTACCACAAGGAACATGAGTTATCATATTGTTGAAAAAGGACCACTAAAAGATTATATGGGCCGGCCTCTAATCACTGCCACAGATGAATCAAATCCATGGTGGACTGTTTTCAAACATGTCGTCGAAGCCTGTGGTGGGAAACTTTTGAAACCGGAGATATTGTCTTCGACAACGGATGCTAGATATTTGAGAGTACGTGGTATCGGCTCTTGGTTTTTCTCCTATTAAGAAAACCCTGATTTTACTCCATGATCGTAACGAGTTTTTGAAGGACACAGTTTTTCTAGAGGGAATTAAGGTATATGAATCCATTATCAAGGCACTGAGTTCCTTTGAAGGGTAGCACCTTAATATAACCACATAGAAAAACAATACTAGATTAAATAATAGACGATGATCATCGTGATTACTTGTGTTAGTTTATGTGAATTGTTGTACTTCATTTAGGGTTTATGGTGTTTATGACGTGATTACTTGGTTCTCGCAGTTCTAATATGAAAAAGAGTTCTCGTTTTAACTCTCCCCTAGTATAATATATATCAACTATGTTCCCAACTACTAGAGTCAAAATCTTTCATGTTTTATTTGAAAATCATAAGCTCTATCTACCATTCACCCATAATGTTCCAATACTCAATTAGTTTATGAAAATCTGTATTCTTTATTTTTATGTTATTACAATACATAATTGGGTTTAGTTCATCAAAATGTATTCAGATTATCACGTTTGGCTACTGTGTGTATTGAACTTTAAAATTTTCTATTGTATGTATTGAAAATTTAATTTGTCGCTTTATTTTATGTTATTACAATATATAATTTTACAAATTATTAAAGGTTATTTTAATTTTATAAACAACTAAATTAAATTATTAAATAACCTATGAAACTCTAAAAAATTGTTTCTTATTATGAATTAAAAAACTATTAATATATAAATTTGTGGATTCCCAAATAATTCTATTGTTTATCATTTCTAGGATTTTTACTAAGAATAAAGTTTTTATTGTTCGAAGAGAAGCATTCTTGGAAAGTTAGTTTATAATGAATAATGCTAGTAGAACTCAAAGAAAGTGAGAGAGAGAGAGAGAGAGAAATAAACTCATAGTGTCTAACTCGTAAGTCTGTTACAAGGACAAGTGAAACATAGCAATAGAGGAGCAACCCGATGTTATTGTCATACTGTAGCGTCATATTAACATACCTCTTGGATGACACACACATACTACATATTCATATATCTGTTAAATATAAAAAATAGTCATGTTTGAACTAACTTAAAACGAATATTCAATCTATGAATTTATGCTTGTTTTGATAAAAGGTTGGTAAATTGTATTTTTATTTATAATGGGCTTATTTCAAACTTAGAGTGGCTGAATTCGAGTATGTCATAATTATTGACCATAAGTTCGAAACAACTAACGTACAACTAAAGAAGCGATAGGTGCAATTTAGTGTCTTTTTGGGTCAATCTTTACTTTGTTTCGAGGTTAAGACTAATGGTGACAATTATTCTTATACTTTTTACGTTTTTTATTTGTCTATTAGGCTTTTACCTTATTTCTTAACTCTTGTAAACCTAATAAAAAACAAAGTCATTGCTTCCCTATTGTATTTTGCATTTTAATCATTACGTTTTAATATTTGGATTAAACTAAGTAAAGTTAAACTTTATTTAGTGTTTTATATTTAAATTATATAATTTGACAAATAAGGGTCAAAATTAGTAAAACTAGACCCGCTGACCGGTGAACTCATTTATGACCACCAACCCGTGTATGACCCGTCAACCCGCCGTATATTTAAACAGGTTATGCGGGTCATATTGTGTTTAAACTTATACAGGTTCGTGTTACACACTTTGACACGATATAATTACCACCCCTGGCTAAAACCACCTAAATGCGTCTTGAATGTCTAAGGACGGACCCACCGACCCGGTTTGTAGCACATGCACGTTTTATTTAAAGTTTGATCGAAGTTGTTTCTTCATGTGCACATGTAACACTTCAGTTTTTTGAGTTAATTATAAATGGTCCATGTGGTACTTTTTTCAGTTAATTACATAAATAGTTAATGAGTTTGTGAGTAATTTTATTTTTATTATTTTAACTTTTAAAATTATGAAAATAGTTATTGTGATTGTTACTTTGCTTCACTTTTAGTGTTTTAGCATAACCGATGTATACTTTAGCTGTTAAAAGACACTATATGAAGTGCTAGCCAACAAGATATACAGGTAACCCGTGTTCCCATCAACGGGTCTCATGACCAACATGAAGATAATAAATCATGTAACCCACAAATAGAATTGTTCAATACCAACACTAATCCCTGTTATCGACAATCTCATCAGCTCATAGACATAATAAACGTAAAACAAAAACAAATAGAGCCAAAGTATGTGTTTAAACTTCAGCACACACAGGATGGGTGGAAGTGAAACTGTCTTTAAAAGTCATATATATTGTTCTCGTTGAGAAATAATACTTCAAACTTGAACAAAGTCTCAGACACCCTCTATAAATTTGAAATGTAACCCTTGCAGATGTAGAGTTCATGCCAACAATAATAAGCTCAAAGCTTAGTAACAAAACAAGTCATAGACACTATAAACCTTAAATGAAGTACAACAATTCACATAAACTAACACAAGTAATCACGATGATCATCATACATTATTTAATCTAGTATTGTTTTTCTATGTGGTTGTATTAAGGTGCTACCCTTCAAAGGAACCCAGTGCCTTGATAATGGATTCATATACCTTAATTCCCTCCAGAAAAACTGTGTCCTTCAAAAACTCGTTATGATCATGGAGTAAAATCGGGGTTTTCTTCATAGGAGAAAAACCAAGAGCTGGAATACCACGTATTCTCAAATATCTAGCATCTGTTGTCGAAGACAATATCTCCGGTTTCGAAAGTTTCCCACCACAGGCTTCGACGGCATGTTTGAAAACAGTCCACCATGGATTTGATTCATTTGTGGCAGTGATTAGAGGCCGGCCCATATAATCTCTCAGTGGTCCTTTTTCAACAATATGATAACTCATGTTCCTTGTGGTAGGTGCCCATTCATCAGCAATCCGTTTCTTCAAAAGATCTAGATCAACAGACGGTGGAAACCGAACATCGTAGCCTACTTCTGCTTCAGAAGGTTGCATGTTCATTGCGAACTTGCCATCTTCCCCGGAAGGAATCCCTGCTTTCAAATAGACCGGGTTTGCTGAAATAACCTCCGAGTTTTCTAACACACCAGCCTTAACCAAGTCAAATTGGTTTTCTCTAAACCTTGAGACAACCTCGACACTCTTCATCAAATTCTCCATAGCACTATTATCATACATCCTTGAACCATGTCCCGGCATACCAATAGCTTTAATAACAAGATTCCAAGGCGATCTGTCCGCATAAAAGACCCGATACAGATCATTAGTAGAAGCCTGTCCCTCATCTAGAAAAAACCCAACATTCATTTCTTTGAAGTCCTTTGATTCCACAAACTTGGCCATCCCATCTAACCCACCAATTTCCTCATCAGGCACATAACATATATTGATTGTTCGTATCGGTTTGAAGCCAGGATCAGCTAGAAGGATGTTTCTAATGGCTTCTAGGTACTGAATGGCGATACATTTGTCATCTTGGGAACCTCGAGCAAAGATGCGCCCATCATCAGTTTTGATAGCGGAGAAGGGAGGGTGGAACCATTTGGATGGTTCAGCAGGGACGGAATCAAGGTGGGAGTTGAGGAGGATGGATGGGAGTGACGGTTTTAAGCCAGGGAAAGTGACGATAAGGAGAGGTTTGTGGGCGGTTAGGTAGAGAGTCCGGGTTTGGAGGTTGGGGATGGATCTGGCTAAGTCATTGAGAAAGGAAACGGCGGTGGAGTAGTCGGGATTTGGGTGGGCAGTGTTTATTCTGAGGTATTGTTGAAACCGAGTAATGGGGTCATCTTGTTGGGCTGTTGCAGATAGAGTGAGGAAGAAGAAGATTGATATGAGGCAGTGGCTGTACCAAATTGATTTGACCATGGTCATGGTGGTTTCAGAAACTCAATAAATCTGCACTGCACTTGAAGGGAGGATTATTACTGTTACTAATAATCCTAGACTTTGTCAATCAATACAATAAGTTGAAACTAAAGATTCCATATTCCAGCTATTCAGCTAATCGTAATTCATACAGAGATGCACCTCCTCCTAAGTTAGGGTTTCGATCACTGAATGTTAAAATTGACTTGCAAGTTACAAAAAATCACATTTGAACTACCAGCTTAAAATATTTGACATTTGAGAATTAATCAGGTTCCGAATAGACTAACATACTAATTTGACCTGCTATAGTTTGGAGTTATTACAGATTCGTACTCTGTGACAACTTCATATATTCAAACGGTAAGAATTCAAAAACTAAATACGCAGTTCTTCACAACACTAGAATCGCAATCAATTGCCATTCAATCACAATTGTACGTCAATCACAATTGCAATTCAAATTTCTATTAACGACAATTGTAATTTACCTCACAAAAGAACCGTAATTCACATTCATAACTTCAATCGTAGTTCACACAAGATGAATCGCTTTGACTCCTTAATACCAATCCTAATTCAATTCCCTTATACAATTACAATTCGCGTTGTTCTTCTTCTTAAAGAAACAGTTGACAACAGGCCCCAAAAATCAACTCACTTGAACATAATTCTTCATAACAATTATTCCTATGCTGAAAACTAATATCATGGATTACACTCTAGCATCGATATTCGTTAGAACCAGTTAATTAAATCCTAACCTTCACAAAATCAACACTCTGTTTTCTTTTCTTAATACACGATCAACAGCCCCAAAATAAGAATTCAATTTTCTACCTTAAAGACCTTGATTTACGCTTCACCAAACTCAAAAATCATTAACCAGTAATTCCCCATTAACAATTTAAGGATTAAAACCTCCATTCAACATCAATTTTACAATGTTTAGACAGAACTACCGAACCATTCTTCCCACAGCTAAATCCCGAACTTCACCTCCTAAAACCATATGTATGTCTTACTGATCCTATACAAACACATAACTAATAGTTAGGATACTTACTTGATTGATGATACTCACAAAACTCGCTTTTTTTTTCCTTCGTCTTTCAAACGATCGAGAGCAGCAAATGAATCTTCAAAACTGCCGTAAGTTGCAAGTGAGGCTGCCAAGACCTAATAAAAATTACTCCTTTCATCCCCTCTTTTAATCCTTAATGTTTCCCCTTTTAACTCTTTTGGTCCCTATCCTTTTTATGGTTAAATTGTCACCTTTAAATCACTAAAAGTACATTAATTTCTAGTTAAATCTCCAACCGTCTTATTAATTATCCAATTATAATTAACATAAAGTATATATATATTTTCTAATTAATACCTCGAATCTCTGGTCGTTACTCGTCATCTATCGACGCTTATTTACAGCCTTTCTCTAACTTAAACTTGAAGTACTGATTTTTATTTTTATTTTTATTTTCAATGATCGGAAACAAGAAGAGCAAGGGCTATTTGTTGGTTTATATAAAAGAATCAGATTCCATTCCTATTATACTAGTCCAAATTGGCGTCATATATATATATATATATATATATATATATATATATATATATATATATAATCATATAATAAGAAAATAAAATAAACACCATGATTAAAAAAGTTAATAAAAAAAAGGAAATGGAAGGACCTCCATTTTAAGTAGTGTTTTATTCTCTAGACTATTATTCTAGTTTTCTTGTCATGTCCAAGTTTTGACCCACACTTTAAAAAAAGACTTATCACCAACCAAGTACCAACCATTGTACATTTATGCCATTAAATATTTGTACCATATGTTTTTAAAATACTTACCATTTTGCATTTATGCACTTGAATATTTGTAATTTATGTTTTCAAATATCTGCAAAACTGAAATTGTTATGTATATATCAAAATAAGGTCATTAACAATAATATAAAACATGTTGGTCAATGATGGTTTTATGATATGTATTAATTCATAAATGTGTAACTTTGATCAAGACATCATGAAAGTGAAATTTCACATTGACACTTATGTCAACTTGTCAATAGCTAGATTCTTTTATCAATTTTTTAGAGAAGGCATAGTGGAGGCGTAAAGATGGCATAAGGTCATCCGTATGGTTTTTACTTTCTCTTTCTTACCCTAATGTCATAACAGCGTTACATCTTTTTTTTCTTTCTTTTTTTATCCAAATATCTAGTATAGCCTAACCCAAACTAACCTAATCTTTTTCTCACTTTTTATTTATTATTTTAATATATATAATATGTAAGAGAGAAAGAGAAGATGAGAGAGAAAGGACCGAGGACGTAACGGATGTGGGGAGCCGATTGCTCACCCGTGGGATAAACAAAGGGGGAGGGTATTGGCGTTGAACCTTACCCAATCGCTTAGCTAATGGGCATACGCATGCTCTAAGTAGTAAGCATCACAATGTGATGCGAGAGAGTATCCGGCTCGACATCTCTTATGTTTGTTTTGTAATTTCGGTTTGATTTTTATGTGTTATAAAAGTTGGTTGTGAGTATAATGGTGTGATGAAGTATGAATATGATTAAGTGATGTAATGATTGCCAATATGATCAAGTGGTGTCGACACCTTTTACGTTGGTTTTGTAATTTGTATTTCATTTTTGTGTGATGCTTAAGTGATTGACAATATCATAGAGAAAAAAGTTGATGTGATGCATAGTCGATAGTCAATATGATCAAGTGATGGAGTACGAAACTCTTACAGTACACGTAGTCACAATTGTAATCACTAAGACACTCACAACTACGTCAGCTTAACTAACATATCACTAACACTCCATAGTAATAAACGTCATCACTAACAACCACTTTAGCAACAATTTTAATATTTCATAAACATACGTTAATATTTCATTAACTAAAAGTTACAATACTTAACAAAAAATGCGAAAAATGACTAATATTTTATTCAATCCTGATTAAAGTAATGTTACTTTTTCACCCATTTACTTTATGATAAAAATGTTGTTTTATGTTTACCATCTTGTCTCCCAACATCCCTTCCAACCTTCACTGCTGAATTTCTATATATACTCTTGCGTTCTCAACATGCAAGATGTGTGATGCACAACGAGAACATCTCTCTCGAAGAACAAGTTCGAAGCTTTTAAGCAAGAGCAAGTTTTAGAGTTAGAATTTGTGTAGAAAACTTATTCATGTGTTGGACCTCTTGAAACATTAGTTGTTTTTAGATAAGTTTGTCTATTTGTTAGACATTTTAGTTTCCACCTTTTATTGTATTTGAAATTTTCGCTTTCTTGTACACGTAATTCTTGATTCATAATCAATAAGAATTATATTAAAATTATTAGTGTGTGCATTTAAATTTACAAAGCTTAAGTTTGTATTCAACCCAACCTTCTACAAACATTTATTGTTGAGTACTTAATCAGAGACTAACAACAGCGTATACAAACAATTATAAGCAAACGTCACAAATAATCAAGTCATTAATATCACATATGTGTTCCCTGATCACGGATAATCTCCAACTACTAGAAGTCACATCGACTTCTTAGATCACATCGATCCCCGGATACTATACCAACATCAGTCGCATTAACCGACAATAACTGACACTCGGGCAGGTTGGCCGTCTGCCAATGAGTTGTCTGTTCTAGTTGCCATACAAGCGGGATGAGTCATATTCTCAAATAAACATCACATATACACATATCGAATAGCCTTATTGGCTTAAACAACACCTTCCATATATACATCACATACTATGTCATCACACATATACTCACATTGATAAGCTATAGGTATCACTACTATAGCCATACATATAATGTTTATAACGTTTATTAGCCTCTTACTCTCGATTCATTTACTCATGGAATAGGCATACAACATATATATATTATTACATGTTTACACCGTCTTTACATCATTCTTCTATCTCTCACTCATTTTCTTTCTCTTTTCTCTATTAATGTGTATATATACATATATATATATATATATATATATATATGTGTGTGTGTGTATAGACATAGTCTATTATACTCTCTCATAATTATATATTTATATATATTTACATACATATACGATTACTCTTATATTTTACACTTTCATATATATCTCACAAGGATATCACTCTTCTGCAATATTTCCACGCATTCTTATATTGTATATAGATATGTATTTATAACATATATATATATATATATATGTAAGAACACATTTTGTAATACCCGAAGTTTTATAAAATTATAAAATATATGTAAATGCAAGTTTTAGTGATAATTGGTAA
This sequence comes from Dittrichia graveolens, assembly GCA_038502395.1. Taxonomy (NCBI): domain Eukaryota; kingdom Viridiplantae; phylum Streptophyta; class Magnoliopsida; order Asterales; family Asteraceae; genus Dittrichia; species Dittrichia graveolens. The sequence continues at coordinate 33,572,728 of JARJIL010000009.1, forward strand.
AATTATGTGTTTGGTTTGTATTTTATGGCTACTTAGTGTGTATATATGTGTTACAAGCTCAATTGGGTAACAAATGAAAAGATACTATACTTGGAGGACCAAATGGTAAATGTGTATATATATTTATGTGTGTGTAAGACTTCAAAGGGAAGTCAAAGTTCCAAATGTTTCTAGAACCCACGAAGAGAAAGGGAGAGGAGAGCTCAAAAGGGGTTCTTGTAGGAAGGAAGGAGAATCAAGGTAAAACCTTGAAGGTTATGGTGTTTTTAGTTGAAAGATGTGTGTTTTAACACTTGAATCATCATCAAAGCTTGGGTTTTGGAGCAAGGAAATAGCAATCAAGTTGGCTTTGGGAACCAAGTAAGTTCTAAACTCATCATGTGTTTGATTTCAAGTATTGATGGTGATTTGTAGTGATTTTTGGTTGGTTGTGTTGTAATATGGCATATGGGTCAAAAACAATTGAAAATTGATGAAGTTTGGGTTTTGATATTGGATTTTGTTTAAAAGCGGTTATTTTGTTGTATAAAGTTGTATTGGGTAAAGCTTTAAGGCTTTTGTTGCATGTTATGTAGACTAATGTTAAGATAATAGAAGAAATTGGAACTTGCAGCAAGAAAAAGGAAGAAATAGGCTGTGCAGAGCCCCGTCACGGCGCGACAGGATAGGTGTCGCGGCGCGACGCGTCGCGTGGGGAAGATGAAGTTTTCCAGAGATTTTCTCGCGGCAGGAGCATTAGTGCTTCGCGGCGCGAGACACCCAGAAATTTGCAAAAACTCATGTTTTGACCCCATTTGGCTATGTTCTTGTTTGGGCTTTGATTCTAAGGTTTTATAAGGGATAAATGGAGTCTTTTTAGACCCGAAATGATGTCTAAGTCTAGAATTGAGCTTAGAAACATCGTTTTTGGTTAACTTATGTAAGTTAACCTTGTGTTTTGGTGATCATAGGTTTATGATCAAGTGTTTAAGCTTTGGTTTGGATGGGGTTGTGATCCTCATCACACCCTCAGGTGAGTACACCCTGCGGATACCCAAAATTGTTAAAGTTTTCAAGTCATTACTTATGTGTTTTGATTGTTTGATGAATCTTGATGAATTAAAGGATGTGGGATATGAATTGTTTTATATTGTGATCTATATGATTAGCAAACGCTTTGTGAAGCCTTTTCAGTTCAAAGCTTATGTAGACTGTGAAATCATCATATGATGGGTTTTAACGGATGGTTTTCAAAATAGGACCATTACTCTATGTGGAGATGGTTTGTGTTTAAATTGTGATTTCATTAATGGTTTTGAAACACGATACTCCGTGATGGAGTGGACTTTGATTTTGAAACAAAAGACATGGTTTTGAGTTAAAGAAATTCATGTTTCACTTTGCGAGTCTTTTGGGCATTGAGATGCCAACTGTGAAATGTTTTGAGAAAATGGTTTTCAAATAGGACCATTGCTCCATTTTGGAGATGGTCTATGTTAAAGTGTGTTTTTACATAATGGCTTTGAAACCTGATACTCCATGTTGGAGTGAACCTCGATTTTGGAAACAACAAACCTGTTTTTGATTATTGAAAGATATGTTTATACTAAAGATGTTTTTGGTCATTGAGATGCCAAATGTGGATTTGATTGTTGAGCATTTATGCTCAAGTGATATAATTGAGATACTTATGTGTTTATTGATAAGCTTGTATGCTTAAGATATTTGGCTTTGTTGGCATGTGATTCATGTGACCCTTCGGGGTAAATGATTTTATGACCCTTCGGGGTATGTGCTTATGTGACCCTTCGGGGAATGTGTTTTGGTCCGGACCACTGTGTGATATGAACTCTGTACCATAGGGTTCCTAGTCATTGAGACGTGCACAAAGGTTCATGTGGCTTCGGCAATTGAGGAATAGCGATGTACGGGTGGTTGAGGAATCGGTGCAGAGAGTGGAGGGGTATGTCAGTAGCCATCATGACCGTGTGGGTTCACTGGGTTGACGAGCCACCGAACCCGGGGCAACACGAGTGGATTTGGTGAACAGGGCTTACACTCCAGATAACCGTTGTATGGTGGACTGCTTTGTGCATCCCCCACCTTGACGGGGTGATGTGGTTATCCCCCATGTGGGCACGTGTTGACCGTGGCTAGCTACCACGTGGATACATTATGGCCCAATGGACAGACCCGCATTCTTATGTGTTAATGTGCATGATTTTTGAAGTATATTGATTACCAAATATGTGACCCCAAAAGAGTAATAGAATGACTTGGTTTTGATAAAACAAATTTTTTTTGTTGTACTCACTAGCTATGTTTATAGCTAACAGTGTGGTTTAAATATTTTGTATCCGCAAGTTGTATAGAGGCCTTGGTGAGGCGGGTAGATGCCTTGGGCATAGTTTTGGATTGTTTGCGTTTCCGGTAATCTTGGATTTCATACTCTTGTGTTTATGGTCGTGAGATTGACTGTAGTAACACCAAAAGGTTTTGAGATACAGTTATTGATAAAATGTTATTGAATTTTGGTTGAAATACTTACTGAATATTACAATGCTTCCGCGATCAGTTAAAGATTTTTGCACAAAATACGTTTTAAATTGAGATTTGAAAAAGTTTAAATTTGGGCTAAAAATCAGGGTGTCACAGTCACACAATCATACAAGCATATAAGGTTTCACATTCAATTCATCATATCCTAGTTTAAGCAGATCATGTATACATCCATGCATAATGTTAATTCATATAAGTGGTCGAGTGTTTGATTCTACCCTAACCCAACATCAAACGAGAACATGAAATAAGGTCAAATCATCCATTCTAAACCTATATGGTTACCATTATACACAGTACACAGTATTCACGATTTGCCTAAACATGGATATGGTCATTAACACTTTCACATATATCAATGATTCAGTTTCACGTCATGTTTCACTAAACAATACATATACTATGCTTCACCTCAGGGTGTTACACATTTTCTTAAATTATATAATTATACACATCAACATCGCTTATTTAACCCATCGTATACTCTTTAAATTCGTAAACCACACAACATTAATTATAGTTACACTCTAGTGTGTAGGATTAACTATTAAATACTAATCCCCTACCTTTTCTCTCTTTTATTTAACTAGTTTTCACTTCTTATTTAATCATTTATAATCATCTCTCGTTATTTAATATAATATCAGAATACTAATTTCTTAGTCATAAACATGTATCTCTGCCTCACGTATTTTAACTACAGTTATACTCATCTGTTAACCTTATATTAATCTCTATATTCTTTAATAATTAGTTAATAGAAATTCTTTAGTTATCACTAGATTATAGCAATCATGCAACAGATCTCACTCTAGCATTGTATACATACAAGTACATGTAATTAATATATCTAAGTACTAGGTTGAGGTACTCACCTTAGCTGATTTGCTATGACTTTGATGTCCGTTCAATCTCACAATTACCAATCACCTGATAACACCTATAAACAATTGAAACTGTATCAATTCTGACACACAATAGTGGCCTATGCGGCCTCAAACATGGCCCGTGTCCCAGTACATCGCCTACTCACATGGCTACACAAGGCGTATATAACTTCGTATTCAATTTAAACACTACACGGCTTGTGTTGACTTGTACACGGCCCATGTATACACGAGCATACTACACGGCCTACCACCTCTACATGGCCCATGTTCTGCAACTTACAGCAACAATTCACCGGAAACTTATATCTGTTTTCTGGCCAAACCCACTTTAATTGATTCTTAGATGCTCTAGAACTTGTTTAATCATCAAGTAACATTTACTAAATCCAATAGACATCAAATTAACACCATTTGATCATCAATACACCAATCAAATCAATTTTAACCCAACGTTCTCCAACTTTCAAGAACAAGAATCATAATGGATACTTGCAATCTTTAGGCTTTGATTCCTTCACCTGCACTTGGTTTAAATCTTGAATCCTTGATCTCTTCTCTTTAATTAAGTCTTGACATTAAACTTTTGTGTGTGTTTGGGTTAGCACAAAGAAAGAAAAGAAAGAAGGTTTAAGAAAGAAGGTAACAAAGGGGAAGGGGTGGCTGCCGACCTTGAGTCAGTGGTCATCTTCTAGCGGGTATCCCGCTCCCTTAATCGATTTACAACTCATCCATACAATATATGTAATTTCTAACGAGGATAGTTTTGGAACCATTATTTTAAACCATTTAATAATTTATAACTCTTACTCGTTATCTCAACTTTTACTGAATATCTCATTTTACTAATTTTTATAAACTTAGGGTGTTACAGTGAGGCTCACACTGAAAAAAGTTGCATTCCTTTTTTTCTTGATAGATGATTTTATGACGTGATGGAGTAAGGATACGGTGTAATAGACTATGATAAAGAAAATCTAATATGACAGGTTTGATTGTGTAATTGTGTGAAATAATACTAACCCTAATAAACAAATTTCAAACCATTTAAATAGATAGAAATGTGCTACTTTGTTTTCTATAAAAAGATATTTATTATATTACATTTATTAGGACTTATGAATAGTTTATGTATAAATTGTTCTTCAAGTTCTCATCTTAAAAGATGTTCTTTATATATTTGATGTAAATGTTTAAAAAAAAAAATACTTGTAGCCTAATGGTTTAGTCACCTTGTTCTTGGGGCCTGGCTCCCCCTTTAATATTTGTTATTGCTGCTTTTATAGACACGAACCCACAAGGCCTCAAGAGTTGGTTAATAACACTTTTTTTCCTGCTTTTCTCTTTGAAGGCCGCACGTACGCATTTTAAGTTTTTTTTTTTAATATATATGATAATCATCTTATTTTTATCTATAATCTAATATACATTTTATCATGATAAATTAGTTATTTAAAAAATGTCTTTTTCAAAACTAAAATTGCAAAGTTTAAATTTTATGTTTTAAAAATTAGAATGTTCTATGATAGCTCTCTCTTTTTTCTTCTTTAAAATATTTCGTTGATAGATAATACTAAATGGTTATGTTGGATGTAAATATAGAACTAAAATCGATTTTAATGTGAATCAAATGAAGCATTAAGATTTTGATTGCTGAATCTATTTCTTGTTTTATTTTAAGTATTTGTGTTTTAATATTATTTTATTTATCCTAAAAATCCGTGCAAGAGGATATGAACAATAACTTCCATCAAATGTTAAATATTTTTATGCTTGAAAGTCTGGTTCTAAGAAGTCCGATTTGGCTTTACCATGGCTCTGTCAAGGTTTGAGTCTTGAACATGCCGTCACGATATGGTTTAAAATATAGGCGTAAGGCTTGGTATACGCTAAGATCCAGCTTGGCTTTGTCTCTCTCTACTTGTTATAAGCAGTGTTTTTTAGGCGTGTTAAACTATACAAAAAACGAGTATCAAAAACGGGTTTATTTATACAAAATGTATTAAACTATACCCTAAATGTTAATGTGTGTATCCACCTTCAAAAAATATTATTGTGTGTATTAAACTTTCAAAAAGTGTGTTATTGTGTATTAAACTTCTTATTGTATATCCTAACTTATAAGTTTTTTGCTTTTCTATGTAATCAAAATACGTACAATAACAACAAATTAAAAGTTCAATACACACAATAACATTTTTAAAAGGTGAATACACACATTAACATTTAGGATATAGTTTAATATATTATGAAGAAGTAAACCCTATCAAAAACTCGTTAAAGTATATAATAAATAATTTTGTATATTACTTACATCACACATCTAATTAGACTTTCACACTTGTAGCTTGTAATGGAGTAAAACTATATTGTTAAGAAGGCAGGCAGGCATTAGACATGAGCCATGTTCCATGGCAAATATCTTGTCCCATTTCATGTGCAAATTACTCCCATGTGTTCATGTCATTTTCAAATCTGTAATCCACATTTAATTTGGAGATTCCCTTTTTTGTTCTTCCCAAAAAAGAAATATTGCACATTAATTAAACTATCTGATCAGTAATTTGCGCGCGAAAACAATGGAACTATGAGGATATTAAGGCCACCAGGAGTGGGTGAAGGAAGGCATTGGTACTGTGCCTCAAGACCACCTTCATGCTTGAAGTATAGAATTTTTACATGTTTCTAGGTATTTCTTTAGAGAGAGAGAGAATAAGTATTTTGTAATATCCTGAAACTAGTAAGTTTGTTATTTAAATTAAATTATTAAATAATTGATGAGCTATCTATGTAACTATATATATTATTAAAATGTTTACTTTCTTACTAGTTATAGACATAAAAAAAATTCTATCAACCAATCATCACCCTCCATTTCTAAACTTTGACCTGAAAAATGGAAAAGATCCGCATTGAAAAAACGCTGACCTTAGAAAGCGTTTGGTACCCGGTTTCGTATATCTTTTAAACCCGAGTCTTCATTTGTTTTCAGTCGTCTTCTTCTTCTTTTCACAAACCTGTTTACAAAATAGGGTTTCGTTCCTTCCATTGTCGTATCTTTAATTTACTCGGTATACGGCGACTATCTTGGTGAGGGAATAGGTGAAATAAGTTGATCCTTCTCTTCAATAGGTTCCGATTTGATTCCTCTTCTCTACTACTTTTTTTTATTTTGTTTATTGAAACTCTAATCTTTATCTCCATCGCCTTTCTATTATATCATATCATCTCATACAAGATCATGATATCGGCTACAAGAAAACAGTTGTTTTCAAGGAAAGGTTCTTCCTTCTTTCTTTTTCTAATATATAAGTTGTTGATTGTGTCGATCTTTTTATCATATCATTTGTTGATTCTAATATTTAGGGTTTTTGATCGAAATCTTAGTGTTCCAAATGTTTTTTAAATAATCTTCTATGAAACAGGTTGGATTTTACTGTATTAAAGTGCAATTGCATTTTGCAGTCGAAAATTTACAAGTTTCATAAGTTTATGCTTTTCAGGTTTTTAAGTTAGTTGTAGACTTATTTTGTTGTTGGTGGATGTCAGCAACAAATATACATTTTTTCAGTTTTTAACTTCAGTTTATTGTAAGTGATTTTCACCGACGACTTTTATCATCGCCAATACCCGATTTTCTAGAAAAATCAAAATTAAAATTAAAAACCCTTTTGCCAGGACATTTGTCGTCGCTAAAACCTAATGACGACATTATTCGTCGCCAAAACCTTTTTAATTTGAAATTACCCTTTTGAAAATCATTTACAGCTACGACAATGTCGTCGCTAAAAGTGTTTTTAACTTTTTTTCAGTTTTTTATTTATTATTATATTTACCTGCTAGGTTTAACAAATCTAAAACTTAAAACTGTTTGTATACCAGTTTTTAATACCAATGCATTTGCATAATCATAGCTTAATGCAAAACAATAACATATTTTTTACAAACTAGTTTAATGTAATTAAATAACAAAATATCCCTAATATCCATCCTCATTCGAGTCCTCCTCATCCATATCATCATCGTCTTCCATCCTCATTCGAGTCCTCCTCATCCATATCATCATAATTCTCATTCGAGTCCTCATCCATACACAATAAAACTAATTAGGGATATATGTCATATTCACAATAAAACTAATTAGGGATACATATACCATTTTCAAACTAACCTTTAAATTTACATATGAATATTTATAAAAATTAACCTTACACACAACTAATACATGTCATATACACAATTCAAACATACTTTAATACAATGGTTTGACAACAAAAACCTAACATGTCAAACATATAAAAATAACAAAAATTATCTTATCAAAATATTCTAACAAAACATATATAATCAAATACAATAAAAAAAACTAAGATCTAAGCATTCTCCTTAAATTAGATTTACTATAAAAACCTAACATATAAAAACTAACTTTAGATTTTTTATACTAACTAACATGCATGGAACAATCACTATTAAAAATGTAAGATATGAAAACTAACCTTAGACTAGAAAAATGTAAGAATGAAGAGAGGGGAGTTGGGTTTAAACACTGCCCGGAGACTCGCCGGAAGTTCAACAGAATCTCGCCAGAAATCTAAAAATATAACCAATATCTTATTCACATTTCATTTAAGCTCTTATGTAAGCAAAATATGAGAAAAGCCAAACCTTATAACATCCTTTTGATTCGCCGGAGACTAGCCGGAAAATCGAAAGCACTTGATTCTAACAAGAAAATCGATGGTGTTAAGGATATATTATCTAACAAACACTAATATAATGCAATACACTAACCTTTATGCGTTATTTACTAAATTTTAAGAGTTGGCCGGAAAAATGGAGGTTTGGCCGGAATCAATGGAGTTTTGACCAAGCAAATTGAAGATGATGATAACTCAAGCTTTTGTTGTTGCAATTTCCTTTACAATGTTAGTAAAAACTTGAAATGAGAATTTGTAACCGACCTTGAAGCTGTGAAGATGAAGATGGATGAAATGGGGTAAAAATGAAGTGAAAAGGGGGTTGATATTTTAAATTACATCTGCCACTTTCTGGGAGGACTATGTCCTCGCTAAAAACCTTTCGCGAGGACAAATGTCTTCGCTGAAGTCCGGTGAAAAAAAAGCGGGATTTCTACCGCCTAAAATGCGTTTTCGTGAAAAAAAAATGAAAAAAATAATTTTCACTTTTGGCGACGACTAAGTCGTCGCAGAAACTCTTTCTCACATTTCGAGGTCTGCAGTGTCAAAAGAGTGTACTTTTTGTCGTTTATCGGGGTTTTAGGGAGGACATATGTCCTCGCAGAAAGTACCAATGTCCAAAACTCTTTTTCCTTGTAGTGTCGGCTCGTTTAATATTTATAAAGCTCGGGCTCGGCTCCTTTAAGCTCGTTTACGCTAGGCTCGTTTAGTCTCGGGTATTATTTTTATACTTTTATTAAAATGATATATATAATTCTTAAAAATTAAACATATAAAATATAAATTATATTATATATAGAGCTCGTTTAGGCTTGTTTAAGCTTGCGAACCCACTCTTTGGAGCTCGAGCCCGGTTCTTTTATTAAATGAGCTTTAATCTACGTTCGAGCTCATTAAGGCTCGGCTCGTTTCGAGCTTTTAACGATCCGAGCACGAGTAGCTCAGCTTATTTACATCCCTACTACTAATGGTAGTGGCCCAAATTTGCGTGTTCAAGAAACATAAACATTTTAATATAAGGATTCCTGTTTTTTTTCTTCTGTTTGTTTCTATATATGTTGTCATCATATGGATTCATTCACCACATTTGGTTAAAGATCTGCTGCACTTGCTACATCATCTCTAAATGGAAGGGAATGTGTAATCATTCTTCATAGAGTTATATGCTCCCTTGCCATAATGCCGTTTAACTTGAAGACATTACTTATATTGATTAATTTTTATGTTACAACAAGCTATTAAAATAATTGGGCGTATGCAAGTGGATTGAGGGAAGACATATCAAGTACCCCTCACCCTCTCTTTTTTCACTTTGTGTTGGTGAAAAAAATCATAAGAAAACCTCAAGGGCAAAATACAGTTTTAGTATATTTATAGTGAAAGCCTTAAATGATTAACTATATATATGGGTACAGGATTGTACTCATTACGTTGCAAAGCTCATAAACTGGAGTTCGCACATGTTGGTCAAGAACTCCTTTGGCTGGAAAAATGTTTGGTTAGCGATCAAATAGTATTTTTGGGATGTCAAATGTGATTGTATCTTCGTTGGTCTTTTTACCTTTCTCTCTTTTCCTTTGGTGGTTAACCCTCAACTCTATTAGATTTTTGATCTCAACAAGTTTCAGAACAACATAAATTATGAAAAGGAAGTTTAGCTAGGGATACTATTGGGTTTGGTTTTTTCCTGCAATGTAGCAACTGTGTTTGGAGAAATGCGGACTAGCATGAGGGACTACTTCTAGGTGATTTATATGAAAAATTGTAAGCATGTTCTAATTGGGTAACAGGTTTTTTTGGTTTAATTTTGAGACAAAGAAGTTTACAAGTCAATATGTCACGAGAGAATTAAGAAGAAAGATGAAATCTTTCAGGTTTTGGGCACATATTCTTACCCTGAGGTTTGTACTTTCAACCCACTTTAGTTTTTGTCAAAAGAATTCAATTAGTGTTTTTGTTTTTGTTTCTAAGATTTAGTCTTCTCATTGGGGTTAAAATTAGGTTAGTTACTTGTTAGTACTTATTTCATAATCGGTGTTGGTTGTTCATCGTAAAACAAGCTCTGATTACTATTTTATTTACTATCTGATTAAGGGGACAGTACATATCTATGATTTATTTGCCATTATATAGTCTTGAGTATTATTTAAAAAAAATATTGTTTTGACTTAGTATGACAGTTGATTTAGGCAATTGGATTGAAAATAGAGATACTTTGGTTTTTTTATGTTAGCTTCAAAATTCATGCAAATCCTACTATGTGTAAAAGTTTGATTTAAGTTAAAGTATTTCTCTTTTTAAGTTGGGAAGGATAGTGTATGATGCTAAATTGCAGCTTGAGGTGATACTAAGTAATTTAACTTTTTACTTCAAGATTGATATGTGATTGGCTTTTTCTATTGTTTGGTTTATGTGATAATCATGTAATGATGCCTAGACTCATTTCTTAAATACTAGCATAATACCCGCGCAATGCGGTTGCTAGAAATAATTCCTACTCGATAATATGTCCATTTTTAATAACGTAAGACTATTATATAACGCATTATAATGACATTAAACAATTTTCGTTCGCAATGTATCTATTTCCTTTCTCATGTTTTTATTTCTTTTATTTCTCTTTTCTTTGTAACTCTTTTATTAGTTTTAAAAAATAATAAATCGAGAAACAAAAAGAATATTAAATATATTATAAATTAAACCTTTTGTTTTGTTACACGAGTCATTTAAAAATCTGCAAATGTCTATAAATTTAGGTTACACGTTATTAGATTTATAAGTTCTAGCTATACGTATTTTCTATACTTAAATTAAAATATGTGTTATATGATAAAATATTTAAACTATTATTTTATGAAAATCCTTTTTATTTAATTTTAATTTGTATTTAATATCATATAGGTTGAAAATTAACTTACATTGACTTGACTTTTTTAAACATTATTTATTATGGAAGGTTTAGTTATAAAAATGGTATTTAAGAATCTAATTAACTCTAATAATTGTTTCCTTATAGGGTTAAATAAGGGGTATTTTAGTAATTTCAAATTACTTAAAAGTAAGAGATTTCAATGACCTAAATACTTTATAATATAGTATAGATAATGCTTAGATGTTAGTTGAAGTATAATGACCGAAGTGGTGAAATTATATTACATATCTATTGAGGGGTTTAATTTTTTTTGCTAGAAAATGCAGTTCTTTACTATTTTGGTAAACACTTGGTTTTTAAGAGGGTAAAATGCGCGAAAATACAATAAAGTTTACCAATATTGTCATTTTATGTAATTAACTTTATTTTGTACTTAAAAATACATACAACTTACAAATTTTATTCATTGTATACAATTGGTAACCTGATTACCAGGTTACCGGTTATCCATTGTATACAATGAACTAAATTTGAAAGTTTTTTGTATTTTTAGGTACCAAAGTTCTTTAATTTTTTATGTTACCGGTAAGTTACCTACTATAATAGGTAACTTGCATATAATGAACAAAATTTGTAAGTTTTGTGTATTTTTATGTACAAAATAAAGTTTGTTGCATACAATGATAATATTGACATAGTTTATTATATTTTCATGCAATTTACCCTTTTTAAAAATATATAGTGCCTGTATTATGCAAGTTGGTATTCTTTTTTCGCGTGTAATTAAGAATTGGTGAGTAATGAGTAATAATCCCCTTATTATGTGTGCTAAATTATTATCCCATTATTATTATTATTATTATTATTGTTATTATTTTTATTTTTAATATTGACATAGTTTGTTATATTATCATGCAATTTACCCTTTTTAAAAATATATAGTGCAAAGTTCTTATGCAAGTTGGTATTCTTTTTTCGCGTGTAATTAAGAATTGGGGAGTAAAGAGTAATAATCCCCTTATTATGTGTGCTAAATTATTATCCCATTATTATTATTATTATTATTATTATTATTATTATTATTAATATTATTGTTATTATTATTATTATTATTATTATTTTTGTTTTTATTATTTTTTTATTTTTTTGTTTTATTATTATTATTATTATTATTATTGTTATTATTATTATTATTATTATTTTTGTTTTTATTATTATTATTATTTTTTTTGTTTTTATTATTATTATTATTATTATTATGATTATTATTATTATTATCGTTATTATTATTATTATTATTATTATTTTTGTTTTTATTATTTTTGTTTTTATTATTATTATTATTATTATTATTATTATTATTTTTTATTATTATTATTATTTTTTTTGTTTTTATTATTATTATTATTATTATTATTATTATTATTGTTTTTAATATTAATATAGTTTGTTATATTTTCATGCAATTTACCCTTTTTAAAAATATATAGTGCAAAGGTATTATGCAAGTTGGTATTCTTTTTTCGCGTGTAATTAAGAATTAGGGAGTAATGAGTAATAATCCCCTTATTATGTGTGCTAAATTATTATCCCATTATTATTATTATTATTATTATTATTATGATTATTATTATTATTATTATTATTATTTTTATTATTATTATTATTATTATTATTTTTGTTTTTATTATTATTATTAATTTTTTTGTTTTTATTATTATTATTATTATTTTTTGTTTTTATTATTATTATTATTATTTTTGTTTTTATTTTTATTATTATTTTTGTTTTTATTATTATTATTATTTTTGTTTTTATTATTATTATTATTATTATTATTATTATCATTATTATTTTTGTTTTTATTATTCTTATTATTATTCTTATTATTATTATTATTATTATTATTATTATTATTATTATTATTATTTTGTTTTTATTTAGGCCCTACTTGTGCAGTTGTGCTTATCGGGTGCTTTTATTAGTACTTAACATCATTCTGATTCTAAATTTCCCCTTTCATATTTTAAACGTTTACATGTACGTCAAATTAATAGATATTACTAAGACCGTGAACTTACTACTTTGATATGAGCACGATGTATCCTTATATACAAAGATATAGGTTAAAGTCACTAACCAAATCAAATGGTTATTATGTTGTACGATGTATGTGCACTTATTTACAATTATTTGTGTCCTTTATTTTTCCAATTGTCATCTTGCACTTAAAAACTAATTACTTATAAAACATGTCTTTCTTTGGTTTTGTATAGTTTACAAGTTACATCCAAGAGAATGGTGGACCGCCTCAAAATTATGAGAAGGCATGTGCATACATTCAAGAAGTTGATGATAGGGTATGTGTCTTCTTCATCAGTTAGCTTATGATTGTTGCTGTCTTCATTATTATTAGTTTATATTAACATGTGGTAATGAGTGTTTCTGTTTTCTTATATTTAATACCTAAGTCTTTGCAAAGCATCATTTATAGTATACAAAATTGAAACAAGAATGCATAAACTGCTATCTAACGCTAGGGAAATAGCATTGAGGTGCGTTTGGATTTATTTTCTAAGCAACTAAAACAGATTATGTTATATTTCAGGTTTAATATACGATATAATCATATATGGAGATGAGCTTTTTAATTAACTAACTTGTTTCATTAATTTATCAAATGTTCCTCTATTGGATTATGTTATGTTTTAGATTTAGTCCTATAATACTCGTGTATATAGATTCTTCCTCTTATATTTGTATGTTTATATTCATGGCTAAGGGTTAAGTTATGTGAACTTTTCCAACTTCTCTAGATATAAAAAACTTTTAGTTGTTCTTTATATAGAATAGTTTATGGCGACCATAATTTTAATCTTTCTTAGTTGACCAAGTAGAATGGTTGTTTACTAGAATGTTGCTTCTTTTGCTTGATTTGAGAATTTGCATTCTGAGCAGATTTGCTTCTTTTTCTTATTTATACTTAAAACGTGGTTTATATTTGTTTATGCCGTTTTCCAGGTTTACTTGTGTATAAAATACATAAAAAAATAATAATTTGGGTTCTTAGATACTATTTGAAAATTTTGTATATGTACATTTCTTACACTTAGTTTTGATGTATCTTAAGTTTACTTCTATAATACGCGTGCGTGCATGGGTTTATAAACTAGTAATTTATATAGATGTTTATGTAAAATTAAATAAATTAGGAAAATATGTGTTTCGCATGACTACTAATCAGAGAACTCAAATTGCCAATTGCTAAATTATTTGCATGTGTTTGGGTTACTTATGTGGTTAACTTATAAAAGAAAGAACATTAGGGGGCTTAGTTACCAAAATGCCAAACTATTAAGTATATAAGTGGGAGGTTTTGACTAATTATGTCAAGATGACAAAGAGAAGAGTGGGGAACTGCTAGAACCATTAAGAGACTAAGCTAGAATAAGTGAAAAAGCTAATTTCCAGTGGTTTGAGGCTAGTTTGATCAACAAGTCTTGGTAAAATAAGCTTCAAGGTAAAAGTCTCTACCCTAATTTATGGTATTATGTTGAGTTTAGGTGTCTAGATATGGAATTGAATGTTTTGGCATCTAAGTATGATCTTGGTGATGATTTAAAGGAGCTATAATTGTTGGCTTCGATGATTCTTAAGTTGTTAGAACTAATTTCATGTTGCATGTTCTTTAAATCATGAGGTAATGTGTCAATTAAGGGATGGTCATAAGATGTTTATTTTGATGTTAATAGATGTTTTATCATATAAACAAGTGTTGAAAATCACTTGATATTGAATGTGATGTATTTTGGCCGGAATTGCAACTGTTCACATAAAAACAGGCTCCTGACTGACGCTGGGCACGACCGTGTCAAGCCTATGTGGGCAGGGCATGCCGGGTGGTACACCCTGTGTGGTTGTGCCTATAGGGTGAGGCAATGGTGTGACTAGTAAGATATGACTGTGTGACGCTAGGGTATGGCAGTTGGCGTGCTTGACGTTGGATCAACGTGTTTGGACCATGGTCATATCCTGCCCGTGTAGCTGTGTCATTGACATATGTATAATTAACCAGTTTAATATCTAAATTAGATGATAACTTATTGTAGGTGATCATTGCTGAATTTATTACTATTGACGGTTATTAAGAGACACTAACTAATAATCAACGTGAGTTACTCGATCCTTACTAACGTGCTAGATGCATATGTGCATATTATGTATTATGTGATTATGTGAGATGTTAAATGATGTATGCATGGCCTAAGTGGTAATAGGATAGCCTAATGGCAAAACGTTAGTCAATGCGACTAACAGGAGGTCGATACGACCTCAGGAGTCGATGTGACTTACCGGGACTAGTGGTCGGGGACAACATATGTGATTGGTGTTAATGATTACAAATATACATTATGTGTGTGCATATGTGATGTGTTTCCTTCTTTGTAGGAAAAGGGGAAGGCTCCCTATAGCTCATAGCTTCGCTTGCTTAGTTTTTGAGAAACTATTTTGTTGATGATAAATTTTCCTTACAATTTTAATTCTATTTTAACTACTCTCTTGTGTTAATGCAGTTGAAAAAATATTGATATCGCCAAATTTAGATATATATTTTAGGCGATATCTGTTTTATTTTAGCCTGTTATGGTTCGTAAATAAGTAAAAGATACTTAATTATCATCATTTATTGAATTACAGGTTAAAAAGGCGGAATATGAGAAGTTTTGATCAAAAAAGGGAAGGAACCGAAGAAATAAGAAAAGCTGTCCGCGCTGACACACCTCCACTATTTTGATCATATTTCAATCATACGAACTCGGATTGATGTGATTCAAAAGGCCACGGAAACTAGACTCAGAGGGCTACAAAATCACTTTTATGGTCAAAGTCTAAGAAAGTGATATCACGGCGCGACCACTAAGGATGTCGCGGCGCGACGCGACCTGATGAGAAAAGTTTCAAATTTTAAAAGAGTTTTGGATCGCGTCAAACTTACCCGTCACGACGCGACACTTACCCGTCGCAGCGCGACGCCCCTGTTTTCAGTTTTCTATATAAACGAACATCCAGATCGGTTTTGGGGAGAACAACCCAACATATACTACCCAAATACTACCAAAACACGTTCAAAAGCATTCTAGGAGCTGTGGAGCCCGGATTTGAAGGATTGGAGCTTAGACTTTGAAGATTTCGGCTTTGGATCATCCTAGTTTTATCATTCTTTCTTATCCATCTTCTGTTTTTTAATGTTTATTAATTTTCAGAAGTTTATTGGGATGTTTCTAGGCTAGTTTTTTCTTGTTTTCCTCCCTAGAGGAGATGAACCTCAATAAAGTTGATTAATTTATGTTAATTTGGACATGTTTGCAATATAATTTGTCTTGTATTGCTTAATTGATGAGTCACATGTGTTTTGGTTTCTGTTTTTAGAGTTTATTTACTGAGTTTGCACGAGTTGAAGGACCAATCCGCTTGTGTGACTTGAATCTTGATTGTTTAGGACCAATAGACAATCTAGACTAGTGATAGACCAATCATAGGTTAAGCTTCTAAAAAAGGAAACTTTAATGTGTGATTAATATATAATGACCATTTATACGTTAATACATATTTTGTTAACCTAAACAAACATAAAGATTAAGTCTTTCTTGACACGAACTTAAAACCGGATAACTTTGTGTTTTAATCGACTTCATGACCTTAAGTTTGCTTAAATTGCATAGTTAATAAAGTTAGTTAATTCGATCAAGATGCTAACGAAAATAGGAATCGGTATATGGTAATTTATTGTCCATTGCACGAGTTAATTGAATTAATCAGTTTAAAAGAGCTGAACTCAAATCTAGGGAGGGAGTATTCACATTATAAGCTTAATTCCATAAAGTTTGTTGCTTTCCACTTCTTTTGGTTTGTTCTTGGTTCTTGTTATTATTATTTAGTGAGTTGGATAATAAAGTTTGAATCTTTATTGATAAGATTCTAATTCCCCTTTTAGTTGCTTTAATTTAGTTTAATATTTAATTAGTGGAGTTATATTCAAAATCATACTCGTTCCGTTTGTGTTCGACATCCGTACTTATTTACTATACTACGATACGATTAGGTTCTCTTGCCAATTTGTGTTGTAGTCGTGCTAAATAACTCGGATTTTATAAATTTAAAACTGATACGCTACACGCACATCAAAGTTTTTGGCGCCGTTGCCGGGGAACGGTTTTATTTTGGTATAACTTGACTAATTCTTTATTAAACGATCCTTCCCGCGAGTTTCGGCTTAAAAGGAAGTTAATTTCTAGTTTTTACCTATTTTAGTCGTTTCTAGCGCTATTCTAGTTTTCTGTCGATGTCTCTTTTGTGATTATGTATTGTCCCGAGGATCATCCGATCTGTTGGAAGTCCTTCCTTAAAGATTTGTTGAATGAATTTTACGATGATGGCATTGAACGGGATGATAACTATTTTATCATAAAAGATGATGAGAATGACCAACCGATTGGCTCGCCTGATGAACCACAATTTAGTCCTGAACCGTACTATTCAGACGACTCCGATTCTGATGATAGTATACATTTTGATCCTTGTGTGGAGGAGGAGTCGAGAGAAGATGCTCAGTCTGATGGAGATATTCTGGAGTGTCTCGCTGACCTGCTTGAGGAACGAGAAGAATATCCAGAGGATGAACCGTCGACCCTCGTCCAACCAACACCCACGTTAGGTTTAGAACCAAAACCCGTATGGGGACCCTCCCTTCTTGAGAGAGAAGACGTGGAGAATTGTGCAGATGAAATCTTGGACTATCTGGAATTTCTACTCTTCGAGGAGGACGCTCCGAAATCAGAAAAGGAGGTAACCACGGGATTGAATGAGAAGTTGGAGTCGCATTATGGAATCCCTTTGACGCTGGGAATTCTGTGGGGTACTTCACGTCCGGAGAAGGATCAGGAGGATAACTTAGACCACATCGGGAGCCGGTTGGAGTCTTTGCTTGAGTCACAATCGAGTTCACAATCACGGGGAGGAACCAAGATTCAGAACGCGAGTGAGATGTTTGTGGGGACCGGGAAGGTGCAGTGGAACGTGGTTCTAGCTTCAGCATTTGGAATTGGTAACAAATATACATCACCCGGTATGTATAAATATTACCACCCGCACTTGATTGCGAGTGTGGGGTCATTCGTTCTAAGTCACAATAAATAAATTCGGAGTCAAGCTAGAGACTCAGACAAAAACAAGCGCTTCTCGGGAGGCAACCCATGTTTAGTATAGGTTTTTCTTTCTTCATTATTTTTGTATTTCGTTTCCTTTATGTTCAACTTTGTGGGTGTGTTGCCTAGAAACCCTCACGAGACTACAACTCGTCCACTCGGGCTACCGAGGGGTTTAAAGGCTTGTTGCATACGCTAAATGCAACCGTGATTCCTACGAAAGTGAGTTAGTTTTTTTTGTTTTTGTTTTTGTTTTAGGGAGTCCTAGCCTAGATAATTCTTCATATATGCTTCTGGAATCTTTCATATAAAATCATGTTTAGACATTACTATCCTTTGATGTTTATATTTTTGGGTGTCTGATGATATGCTTTGAGTGATTTATATTTCAGTTATGGCTTTTAATTTGTGGAGTATGTGTGTATATGCTAACATCTATATACTCCGTTCGCCTAATTGTACCCATGGAGTTTTTCTAACCTTTTTTCTACTTTGTCATATTTTTATTGTGTACAATGGGGACATTGTACAATTTAAGTGTGGGGTAGAGGGTTAGAAAATATTTCTCCGCTTGAAATTTATTTGTCCTCGTGTTAAATTATTATTGTATTTGGGCGTTAAATTTTAAAATTTTTTATATCATTCGAGTTAAAGTTAGATATTATTTGAGAATGTCAAGTTTGTTGATTTATAATCAATTCATAGAGTATGTTTAGCTTTTATGCATAGTACTTGTGGCTTTTCGTCAATTCTTAGAAATTTGAGTTTATAGTAACCAAACTTTAATTTTTGAATTGCTGTAATAAATTATAAGGTTAAGCCCCCTTTTGAGTCTAAGCTTGACAAAAATAGACTGAGTTGAATTTTCAATTTTTATAAGCATATGTTAGAAAAACAATGAAAAAAGCCAATGTACAAAAGTGAAAAAATATATAAAAGAGCTAGAAAAAAATATATAAGTCAAATAAATGGCCTTTGGAACTTGAATTAGTAAACTCTGAGGGGTGTTCGACACCTAGCCACCTAAAGCCAACTGGTTTGGGATTGGTTGAGTTAAGGATTCGCTACATGGGTTCCATAGAAAGTCATAGACTTATAAAAAAGAGCTGAAAAGATGAAAAAGCATATGTGAAAATAAATTTGAAAATCTGCAATAAGTCTTGAGGTTGGGGGATTCTTAAAGGGTTAAATTAACCAAATTAAATATAAATGCAATTCTTAAGTTAAGGTTTGGATATGTATAAATGAAAAATTATTTGGGATGGTTGAAAAGTAAATATGGATCAAATCGTGAGTATGTGCATAATTCTAAGTATAGCCAATGTTTTGTTTTTAATTAACCTTTTTGACATTTGTAAGTGATATTTAATTTTTCAAAGAATGGTATTGATTATTTAAGATTTATAGCCTAGATAGAGTTGTAGTTTCCTTGGGGACAAACAAAGTTCAAGTGTGGGGTATTTTGATATCGCCAAATTTAGATATATATTTTAAACGATATCCGTTTTATTTTAGCCTGTTATTGTTCGTAAATAAGTAAAAGATACTTAATTATCATCATTTATTGAATTACAGGTTAAAAAGGTGGAATATGAGAAGTTTTGATCAAAAAAGGGAAGGAACCGAAGAAATAAGAAAAGTTGTCCGCGCTGACACACCTCCACTATTTTGATCATATTTCACTCATACGAACTCGGATTGAGGTGATTCAAAAGGCTACGGAAATTAGACTCAGAGGGCTACAAAATCACTTTTATGGTCAAAGTCTAAAAAGTGATGTCGCGGCGCGACGCGACCTGATAAGAAAAGTTTCAAATTTTAAAAGAGTTTTGGATCGCGTCAAACTCACCCGTCGCGACGCGACACTTACCCGTCGCAGCGCGATGCCCCTGTTTTCAGTTTTCTATATAAACGAACATCCAAATCGGTTTTGGGGAGAACAACCCAACATATACTACCCAAATACTGCCAAAGCACGTTCAAAAGCATTCTAGGAGCTGTGGAGCCCGGATTTGAAGGATTGGAGTTTAGATTTTGAAGATTTCGGCTTTGGATCATCCTGGTTTTATCATTCTTTCTTATCCATCTTCTGTTTTTTAATGTTTATTAATTTCTAGAAGTTTATTGGGATGTTTCTAGGCTAGTTCTTTCTTGTTTTTCTCCCTATAGGAGATGAACCTCAATAAAGTTGATTAATTTATGTTAATTTAGACATGTTTGCTATATAATTTGTCTTGTATTGCTTAATTGATGATCCACATGTGTTTTGGTTTCTGTTTTTAGAGTTTATTTACTGAGTTTGCACGAGTTGGAGGACCAATCCGCTTGTGTGACTTGAATCTTGATTGTTTAGGACCAATAGACAATCTAGACTAGTGATAGACCAATCCTAGGTTAAGCTTCTAAAAAAGGAAACTTTAATGTGTGATTAATATATAATGACCATTTATATGTTAATACATATTTTGTTAACCTAAACAAACATAAAGATTAAGTCTTTCTTGACACGAACTTAAAACCGGATAACTTTGTGTTTTAATCGACTTCATGACCTTAAGTTTGATTAAATTTCATAGTTAATAATGTTAGTTAATCCGATCAAGATGCTAACGAATATAGGAATCGGTATATGGTAATTTATTGTCCATTGCACGAGTTAATTGAATTAATCAGTTTAAAAGAGGTGAAATCAAATCTAGGGAGGGAGTCTTCACATTATAAGCTTAATTCCATAAAGTTTGTTGCTTTCCACTTTTTTTGGTTTGTTCTTGGTTCTTGTTATTATTATTTAGTGAGTTGGATAATAAAGTTTGAATCTTTATTGATAAGATTCTAATTCCCCTTTTAGTTGCTTTAATTTAGTTTAATATTTAATTAGTGGAGTTATATTTAAAATCATACTCGTTCCCCTTGTATTCGAGACCCGTACTTATTTACTATACTACGATACGATTAGGTTCTCTTGCCTATTTGTGTTGTAGTCGTGCTAAATAACTCGGATTTATAATTTTGAAACTGGTACGTTACACGCACATCAAATATATAAGTAATATTTCCTTATTGATTACTATTTAATAAAACAGGTTCTTACATATTTTTAAGTTGAAGTATGAGAAGTATATATTTTATGTTTAAGTATGAAAAAGTAAAAGTGAAAATGTATGAGTTGGCGTAGATGTGGCATGAAGTATTTGAAGCATGAGGGTAAGTATAGGTAAATCAACTTGTATGACTATTGTTGTTTGAAAATAGGTGTGTCATGAGTCGGGCAGCGCGTAATTTACTAGCGATTAACTTGGAAAATACTTGAAATTAGCCCGGTTATGTCGAGTAAAGCTAGAGCTACTGAAGTATACATTTAGGTCAAGCTCTAGTATTTGATCCAAAAAATGCAAATCCCCTCACATTATCGGATTATAGACTGATAATTCTAATTTGTGATGTCAAATTTATTAGTCGAGTCCATAGTGCCTTCATCAAAAAAGGCCAACGATATATCGATTGGAACTATCTTTCTACATATGCTAGATTAAATGGGCTTTGGAAGTTGATGGAGGGGTTGTATAAAATCTTTTTTAAGATCTGCTAGATTGTCAATTCTAGTAATGGGTCACCGACAAGGAAATTTGTAATCTATAGAGGACTATGGTAGGGAGATCCTTTGGCACCATTCCTATTCTTGATTACAACCAAAGGCCTCAACCAATCGTACAACAAAGATGTAAATGTAGGATGATTTAAGGAACTAAAAGTGGGGAAATCCCTACAACCGTTGTCTTTACTTCAGTAAACAGATGACTCCCATTTTTCAAGGAATGGAGTTAGCAGAATCCGAAAAACCTCTTAAAGGTTCTATCTTGTTTCCAAGCGATTTAGGTTTGAAAATAAATCTGGCTAAGAGCTTTCTAGTCGGGCAGGTTGTAGAGACATAAGAAGTTGAAAGTGTGGCATTGTGAATAGGGTGCAAAGTTGGTGGCACCGTCTTCAAGTACTTGGGGCTTCCTATCGGGTTAAACTTTGGTTGGGTGGAAAATTGGAAGGAGTTCATCTCAAGGTGTCAAGATCATATATTAACATGGAATTCGAAGACATTATCCATTGGCGGTCATCTAACTTTTATCAAGTCCATATTTGGTAGCTTGCCACTCTACTTCGTGAATTGGATGTTATTCTTTTCTGTTCTATTGAGATGTTTCTTTTTTTTTATTCAATTGATTTGGCAAGATGATTATGCACTAAGTTTAATCATCTTTTTGTTCAGATTGAGCTTCCATGACTATTTTGATTTTATATGGCTATGTGATCAGGTTATGACTTATAAGAAAAATGTATTCTCACTAGTTCTATTGTACTAATTTGATAGTTGACACCATAAGTTTTAACTATTATATTGATATGTAAATAAAATATTGATGTTCTTTTTTTCTTCATAAATGGTATCGTCACCAAATGAAGTTTCATCATCTCTTAATGCTCTTAATAGTCCTTGCACTTCAAAGGACCTACAACAAGAGAAAACATTAGTAAATGATGCACAGAATCCAACATCTACTACTAACAACAATACTAAAAATGTAGAAGAGGAAAATTCTAAATTTGAAAGCAAGAAAAGGTAAACAAAATCTCCGGTTTGGTTAGAGTTTAAAGTAGTTACTCTCCACGATGAAAGTGAGAAAGCCGAGTGCATTCATTGTAAGATGATGCTTTCTATACTTTTAACTAGAAGTACTAGTCACTTTGAAAGAAACTTGAATGCTTGTTTAAAACGAAAGATCTTTCCAAATCAATAACAAAGGATTAATTTACAAGTGGTTAATCCATAGAGCAGCTCACAAGTTGTGACCGCGCTCTAACAAATGACAAGTTTGACATGATGAAGATGAGAGAATCAATTTAACATTGAATTCTCATGAATGAGTACCCTTTTACAATTATGGAAGAAGAGGGTTTTAACATGATGCAAAGACGTGGAATGCTTGAATGGGAGAAGATTTTACGTACCACGATAAAAAAGATTGTGTAACGAACGGAAATTCGAGATAACTATGAAATATTATTTTACCGAGAAATAAATAATATTTACGGAGTTTATTCCTTTTAATGATAATTAAAGATATTATTATTATTTAAATAAAATACTGAAAGTTGGAATATAAAAGAAAATTTTGGATTTCAGAATTCGTCGCGACATGATGCGTTTGAAGTTCGCGACGCAACGCGTCGTCTGTCGCGTGTGTCAGTTAGGTTGCGCGTGTCAGTATCTGCATGCCGCGTGTGTCAGTATCTACATGCTTCGGGATTGGCCAGTTTGGAGGCTGTCACGACGCGACGCGACGCGTTTCAAGATTTCTAAAAATATGAGATGTTGCCAGCCATTTTTTCACACACAACTCCTCTAGAGCCGTTACTATGCCGATATTCCGAGCATACCCGAGATTCTTGAGCCTACATGAGTGTCGGGTTTTGTTTGTAAGCATATTTGAAATTCCAGAAGATCGGAAACACCCTCACGGGCGTAGTTTTGATCGAGACTTCGCGTGGGTGAACCCAAGAGGTATATTTCTCTAATATTACGCTTCTATTTCGATTATAAAGTTATTTAGGCTGAATGCATGTCGTGTATGTGCGTTTTATGAAGTTTCTAAGCATGTGACGCGTTAATCTTTGGTCGGAAGTTGTCTTTTTGCATATCTAAGCCTACTATGCTAGTTTAGACTTGTTTAGGATCTTTGGATTGTGTTTTTAAAGTAGTGATCTCCAGAGGTTGTTCGAGACATTTGAGATCGAGTTTTGATGATCCGTAAGCGTTATTTGTCTTTGCGGGATCGTGTGTTTCGTTGTGTGGACTGAGGTGAGTTCACTATTTCTCAAAATCGAGTACTAGACAAAAATGATATATTTTCAAAAGTAATGATTTACTATACGATGGTAATATGTGTTTATGTATTAGTTGTGCAAGAAATATGTGATACATGTATGATTGTTACATGTTATGAGATTGTATGACGATTATGCTATGTTATGAAATCATTATGTGTTATTGTCATTTGGTCCCATGGATATAAACACGATGTGAGAATAAATTGATGTTTTACTCAATTTTTTCAAGTTGTGATTTTATGAAATTATGATTTTTAACACACCGATGATTTATGAGCCCTTTGGATGGGGGTAGTACTATCCTTAATAATGATGCCTAGTAGGTTGAACCTTCTAGGAAAAGTGCTAGCCATTTGTGAGTTACCGGGAGTTCATGACAAGTCCGGGTGAAACACCGCCTCAGATAATATCAAAATCAGTGGAAATTTAAGTCTTTAAACTGCGTGGGTCCATTTGTAATAAAAGTGTTTACCTGTTTGATTATCTAACTAGTAATTTAAAACAACACAGCGGAATATTTTAAATCAAACAAACAAACCTATTAATTATTACAGGTTAAAACCACAATGATTTGGTGTTTATATTTACATATAAAAAATGATGCCAAATCATATACTACCAGTGTTACTACATCATCAATCGACCATCGTATTCAAAATACCATTTACAGTGTTCCTTCCCAAAAGACATATACAATTCCCAGCAGAGAATCCCATCTTACAAGGCACGCCTACTCCTTATCTGTAAAAAGGAAGTATCAACGGGATTAGCTATATAAAATAGCTAGTGAGTACTAACAGGCATGAAAAGCAATAAAGCAAGTCATATACATATCAAAAGTTAGCAAACAATGCTATCCTATCACATAGTGGAGTGCTGACATGTCCAACGAGTGTATTATATTTCCGGGTTGCAAATCCAGCTCAAACCACTACCACCGGGGGAATCAAACACTGCCAACCGCGCTAGTTTCACCACGTGAGTGAATCACCATGCTCGTTTAGGAACCAAAGGCTCATAGGCTCAGCCAGTTAAGGCAATCACCCCCAGATAGTCTAAGGAATGGCACTTGAGTACCGTTGGTCCAGAACATTATGCCCAAAGGCCCAGGACCCATCCGAAGCTGACCTTAATCAAGAAATTGTTCGAACATACATATAGCTCATCAGAAATCCTTTTGAGGAACAATTGCATGCATGCTTTTACAGATAACTTGTATTCATCAATATATATGCACATGTATTTAAATACATGTTCACATATCAGATAATCATGGCTTTACTAACTTGCATACATATAACTTTCATGTATACCATCTTTAGCATACAATAACCGTGTAGTGCAATTAGCAGTTAAATCTCCCTTTATTGAACTCATGAAAGTCAATACTCACCTGTTAGGCTAATATTAGGCAAAATACAATATTTGCACTCCTGGTATAGTTGGAATACCTAATAGCATATTATACATATCAGATTGGGTGTAAAACTGGACTGTCACAGGGCAAGGCACGCCCCGTACCCTGGTCACAGGTACGCCCCGTGACCAAAGGCACTCCCCCGGACCATCTAGGGTTAGTCACGCCCGTACCTACCCGGGTACGCCCTAGGGAACGGTTGGTTCTTGAGGGGTACGCCCGTGCCCTTTGACACACAGCAGCAGGTTCGACCAGAACCTGCTGTTTCCCTTTTCAAATTAACCAAAACTCAATTCTAACCATTTCTAGATGTTCCATTCATTCACATATGAACCTATGTTACATTAACATGCTAAAAACACATCTTTTACACATTATAACAACATATAACAGATTTGGGATCAATTTCTACCTTTTGACCCATTTTCACAAAATCATTCAATTCAATCATAAACAGCAGTCTAATTACATATATTGATTTCTAAACATCTGGAATTAGTCTAGGAACAACTTAGAACAATTAACTTCAAAGATTGAAGCCAATTTAGACATGGACCCATTTGAACCTAAAACTAGAACTTGGTAGAATTTGAGAAGAAAGCTTACAAGAATCAAGAGGATGCTGTAGAACAAATTGCAACAAAGTTTCACAGCAGATTGTTGGGTTCAATTCCAATCTTGATTACTTGTGTTCTTCAATCTTCAAGAGAGAAAGAGGCAAGAGTTTAGTGTGTTTATGGGTGAAGTGTGTGTGAGTGTCGTATATGTGTACAGAGAGGATAGACATGAGGACTATTATTAGTTCTCATTTATCCACAAGGGGTATCTTGTTCCTCTTTTCAACATACAACTCAATGCACGAATACCCGTTTTAACTAACGGGGATATTTTTGGAAACCTCGTTTGAAACCATTTAATATTTAATCATTATTATCTATTTTCTTTATTATTTTTAAATTTCCATTTAATTAACCAATAACTTATTATCTTTAAATACTTAACTTATATTCTTAATTTAATTCTTTTAAATTAATTCACGTACCAAATGGAGCGCACGAATAGGCCCGATATGAGGATATTACAACTCTACCCCCTTAAGAAGATTCCATCCTTGGAATCTGCTCAGCTGGAAATAAATGAGGGTAGCGTGCCTTCATGTTATCCTCAGTTTCCCATGTCATGTTGGGACCTAGGTTGTGCTTCCACTTGACAAGAACCAGTCTGATCATCTTCTTACGCAGTTTCTTTGTCTTTGCGTTAAGAATTTCAACTGGCTCCTCTACAAGACATTTAGCTGAATCAACCTTCAGCTCTTGCAGAGGTAGAACTTGATCTTCATCAACTTTACACTTTCTTAGATAGCATACATTGAAAGTGTTGTGAATACCACATAGCTCAGGAGGTAATTCAAGAGATACTGTCTACTTGTTGACCTTTCGGATAATCCTGAATGGACCAATATAACGTGGACTCAACTTGCCCTTACGTCCAAACCGAATTACTCCCTTCCAAGGAGATACCTTCAAGAATACCCTATCGCCTTCACAGAATTCAACAGGTCGGTGCTTTGGGTCTGCATAAATCTTTTGACGATCACGAGCTGCTTTTAATTTCTCCAGAGCTATTTTAACCTTATCGGAAGTAATCTGCACAATTTCGGGTCCGGCATATATTTTCTCACCCGGTTCAAGCCAACAAGTGGGAGTGCGACAACGCCTCCCGTATAACATCTCATATGGTGGCATCCCAATACTAGAATGATAAGAGTTATTATAAGCAAACTCTATTAACGGAAGATGAGAATCCCAAGAACCACTATATTCGAGTACGCATGCTCGTAACATATCTTCTAGAGTCTGAATTGTTCTTTCAGACTGACCATCCGTTTGTGGATGATAAGCAGTACTCAGATGAACCCGTGTACCAAGCTCACGTTGCAAGCTTTGCCAGAAATTTGACACGAAACGAGAGTCACGGTCAGAGACAATAGAACAAGGTAAACCGTGACGTGTGACAATCTCGTTAATATAGAGTTGAGCTAGGCGTGTCAATGATGCAGATTCATTTGTAGCAAGAAAATGAGCACTCTTGGTTAATCGGTCAACTATGACCCAAATCATGTTGTGCCCTCTGAGTGTCTTGGGTAATTTGGTAACAAAATCCATAGTAATATGATCCCACTTCCACTATGGAATATCGAGCTGTTGCAGATTGCCATAAGGCCTTTGATGTTCGGTTTTGACCTGTGCACAGATTTGACACTTCTTCACGAAGGAAGCAATGTCTCTTTTAAGAGTAGGCCACCAATATAGCTTCTTGAGATCATAATACATCTTGGTTATACGTGGGTGAATAGACAACCTGGAATTGTGTGCTTCCTGTAATATCAGATCACGGTTGCCTCCAATGAAGGGTTCCCAGATTCGGGATTGAAAAGTCTTCAAACCCTGGCTATCATCAATAAGCTGATCTTTCAGCTTTCTCATAGTCTATACCTTTAGATTCTCCTCCTGTAGAGCCAATTGCCGTGCTTCCCTCAATTTGGAAATAATATCAGGAACCACAGTAAGCTTCATGAACTTGGCTTCAGTTGAAACCCATTTTCTACTCAAGGCATCAGCTACTACATTAGCTTTTCCTGGATGATAATGGATCTCATAATCATAGTCTTTAATCAACTCAATCCAGCGTCGTTGCCTCATATTGAGTTCCTTTTGAGAAAAGACACACTGTAAGCTTTTATGATCCGTGCATATAACACAGTTTGTGCCATATAAGTAATGCCTCCACAGCTTCAATGCAAATACAACTGCTGCGAGTTCAAGATCGTGTGTTGGGTAGTTCTTTTCATGCGGTTTTAATTGCCTTGAAGCATAGGAAATCACCTTGTCGCGTTGCATTAGAACACATCCCAACCCAGAATAAGAAGCATCACAATATACTATGAAATCCTCCGACCCGTTTGGCAGAGTAAGAATCGGAGCTTCATAGAGTAGCCGCTTTAAAGTTTGAAAGGACTGTTTTCGTGCATCAGACCACACATAAGCAACATCCTTCCGTGTCAATTTAGTAAGAGGACCAGTGAGTTTAGAAAAATCGCGAATAAATCGCCGTTAATAGCCAGCAAGACCAAGGAAACTCTTGATCTCTGTAGGAGTCTTAGGAACCTCCCAATTCATCACTGCCTCTACTTAGCAAGGTCTACTTTCACACCTTCCCTGCAGATAACATGACCAAGAAAATTCACCTCCCGAAGCCAAAACTCACATTTAGAAAGCTTGGCATAGAGTTGTTCTCGCTTAAGAGTTTCGAGAACTTGACGAAGATGTGATTCATGTTCAGCTTCGGTCTCTGAATAGATCAAGATATCATCAATAAATACTATCACGAACTTGTCCAGAAATGGATGAAAAATTCGATTCATAAGATCCATAAAGATAACTGGTGCATTGGTAGAGCCGAATGGCATCACCAAGAATTCATAATGGCCGTAGCGTGTACGGAAGGCCGTCTTTGGAATATCTTCAGCTTGAACCCGTACTTGATGGTACCCTGATCGGAGATGAATTTTAGAAAAGCACGTTGCCCCATGCAATTGGTCAAATAGGTCATCTATGCGCGGGAGTGGGTATTTATTCTTTATAGTTCACTTGTTAAGCTCCCTATAATCTATGCACATTCGCATAGTCCCATCTTTCTTCTTGACGAAAAGAACTGGAGCTCCCCGAGGGGAAGAGCTCGGGCGTATGAAGCCCTTGTCAAGTAGTTCTTGTATCTGATTCATCATCTCGCGGATTTCAGAAGGAGCGAGATGATACGGAGCTTTAGCTACTGGAGTAGCTCCGGGAACAAGATCAATCTTGTAATCTACATCCCTGACTGGAGGCAATCCGGGTAATTTATCTGGAAAGACTTCAGGATATTCTGACACTACCCTGATATGCTCAACTGGTTGTTTCTCCATTTGAGTATTAATAACATAAGCAAAATAGGAGACACAACCTTTTGTGACAGATT
Organism: Dittrichia graveolens; assembly: GCA_038502395.1. Classification (NCBI taxonomy): domain Eukaryota; kingdom Viridiplantae; phylum Streptophyta; class Magnoliopsida; order Asterales; family Asteraceae; genus Dittrichia; species Dittrichia graveolens. Next base: position 33,602,244 of record JARJIL010000009.1, read on the forward strand.
TCTAACCGCAATGATTTGGTGTTTATATTTACATATAAAAAATGATGCCAAATCATATACTACCAGTGTTACTACATCATCAATCGACCATCGTATTCAAAATACCATTTACAGTGTTCCTTCCCAAAAGACATATACAATTCCCAGCGGAGAATCCCATCTCACCAGGCATACCTACTCTTTATCTGTAAAAAGGAAGTATCAACGGGATTAGCTATATAAAATAGCTAGTGAGTACTAACAAGCATGAAAAGCAATAAAGCAAGTCATATACATATCAAGAGTTAGCAAACAATGCTATCTTATCACATAGTGGAGTGCTGGCATGTCCAGCGAGTGTATTATATTGCCGGGTTGCAAATCCAGCTCAAACCACTACCATCGGGGGAATCAGACACTCCCAACCGCGCTGGTTTCATCACGTGAGTGAATCACCATGCTCGTTTAGGAACCAAAGGCTCATAGGCTCAACTATTTAAGGCAATCACCCCCAGATAATCTAAGGAATGGAAGTTGAGTACCGTTGGTCCAAAACATTATGCCCGAAGGCCCAGGACCCAGCCGAAGCTGACCTTAATCAAGAAATTGTCCGGACATACATATTGCTCATCAGAAATCCTTTTGAGGAACAATTGCATGCATGCTTTTATAGATAACTTGTATTCATCAATATATATGCACATGTATTTAAATACATGTTCACATATCAGATAATCATGGCCTTTTTAACTTCCATACATATAACTTTCATGTGTACCATATTTAGCATGTAATAACCGTGTAGTGCAATTAGCAGTTAAATCTCCCTTTATTGAACTCATGAAAGTCAATACTCACCTGTTAGGCTAATATTGGGCAAACTACAGTATTGGCACTCCTGGTACAGTCGAAATACCTAATCACAGACGTATCAGATTGGGTGTAAAATTGGACTGTCACAGGGCAAGGCACGACCGTGACTCAAGGGGCACGCCCCATACCCGGGTCACAGGTACGCCCCGTGACCAAAGGCACTCCCCCGGACCATCTAGGGTTAGGCACACCCGTACCTACCCGGGTACGCCCTAGGGCATGGTTGGATCTTGAGGGGTACGCCCGTGCTCTTTGACACACAGCAGTAGGTTCGACCAGAACCTGTTGTTTCCCTTTTCAAATTAACCAAAACTCAATTCTAAGCATTTCCAGATGTTCCCTTTCATTCACATATGAACCTATGTTACATTAACATGCTAAAAACACATATTTTACACATTATAACAACATATAATAGATTTGGGATCAATTTCTACCTTTTGACCCATTTTCACAAAATCATTCAATTCAATCATAAACAGCAATCTAATTACATATATTGATTTCTAAACATCTGGAATTGGTCTAGGAACAACTTAGAACAATTAACTTCAAATATTGAAGCCAATTTAGACATGGACCCATTTGAACCTAAAACTAGAACTTGGTAGAATTTGAGAAGAAAGCTTACAAGAATCAAGAGGATGATGTAGAATAGATTGCAACAAAGATTCACAGCAGATTGTTGGCTTCAATTCAAGTCTTGATTGCTTGTGTTCTTCAATCTTCAAGAGATAAAGAGGCAAGAGTTTAGTGTGTGTATGGGTGAAGTGTGTGTGAGTGTCGTGTATGAGTATAGAGAGGATAGACATGAGGACTATTATTAGTTCTCATTTATCCACAAGGGGTATCTTGTTCCTCTTTTCAATATACAACTCAACGTACGAATACTCGTTTTAACTAACAGGGATATTTTTGGAAACCTCGTTTGAAACCATTTAATATTTAATCATTATTATCTATTTTCTTTATTATTTTTAAATTCCCATTTAATTAACCAATCACTTATTATCTTTAAATACTTAACTTATATTCTTAATTTAATTCTTTTAAATTAATTCACGTACCAAATGGAGCGCACGAATAGGCCCGATTTGAGGATGTTACACCGGGACAACGTGATTATGTATTTATACTCATTGGAATGAGGTTTGGTACTAGAGGTTGTACCTTATTAAACATCATGTGGGTGTAAGGAGGTGTAAGACCTAAAACACTGTTTTTACTTCACCTGAACGGCATTGTGGAATACGCTGTATACCACGTAGCCTGAGTAGCGATAGCGGGAGATGTTACGGTCTAAGAGTTAGTAGAAGTCGCACTCTAATGATTTTTAGTCTGGTAATAACGCGACTCGTGAACCGGGTCTATACGTTGGATTAAGATAATATCCCTAAACCATTAATGATGAGTGTGATGATGATGATTATGATTTAAAGAACTATACTAACGAAATATATGAAATAACTTTTATGATATACTATGATTAGTTGACCGTTATGTGTTATTGTTGGTCCCAAAGAGGGTGAACAAGCAACCGATACAGTGTAGAAGGGGGGGTTGAATACACTTTAAACAATCAAACAAATTAATCAAATGTATATTCAATTATCAACCAGTACAATAACTATTATCACTCTCTAATCAAATCAACATGATGATTTGATGTTACAATGATTATAACCTCAACTCTCTCTAAACACTCTTGAATCACAAACTAATTGATGATCGAATTTCTTGTTAAAACTGATTAACAAGAACTCTTGAAAAGTCTCTCGATCTTTGAACTTACAAAGTTATCGCAACACATGCGTATCAAGTATCACGAACACACGTACGTTTTGCAACTTATGCAGTCGTCGTTGTGTATCGCGTATTTGTTCTCATACACACGTAAGAACATCTATATAAAACCCATGAGAAGGTTTATACTTATACTTGATATATCTACGAGTAAATCGCAGTTTAAAGATAGAACATATATTATCTTTAAAACCGTAACAAACTCCTTAATTAGAACATATCTAATTAATTTTCATTTAAGATTTCTATCCAACTAATAGATAGTTTAAATTAGGTTTAGATATCCTAATTAAAATGTCGTAGATATAGAGAGTTTATAACAGAATTTAGAACTTACTTAAATTCTGAACTGACTTCTGACGCTGAGCTGACATACTCAGTCTTGACCTTGTCAAGCTGACTTCTTGAATCTTAGATTCTTGAATCTTCAAGTCTTCAAGTCTTCAAATTTTCAAGTCTTCATTCTTAAGTCCTATCTCAGCTTAGAAGTCACTGAGTTATCTAGTACTTACATAGAAAACTCTATATCTGTTTATATGCTGACTACTCAGCTGAAGCTGACTAGTCAGTCTAAAACAGACTTACATAATTCCTAACTCTTAACCTATTATCTATACATATCGATAGTTTGTCTCATCAAATCTGACTATTCTAAACATGGGACTAACAATCTCCCCCTATTTGATGATGACAAAACATTGAATCAAATAAGTTATAGGTTAATAGAATTATGTTGAACCACTCTGGAACTGACCAAAGTTAGTTCTTGACATAAGTATTGAACTGATCCATACTTATTCACGTATCTTGAACTTACAAGATATTTATGTTACAAATCTATTGTAAGACTTGTATTCTAAGTATTTGAATATACAAGTACTTAGATTCTGAACTTATCAAAAGAAATTTAAGTTCTGAATCTACAAAACTTATATTACTGAACTTATCAGTTTACAATTGAACATATCAATCATCAGCTTAAACTTACAAAGCTGTCTGTTTGAACATATCAATCATAATTTTTTAACATATCAAATAATAAAACAGTTGAACATATCAAACTTGATTTTGTATTTATGAACATATCATTTACATTTTAGCTTAATCTTTATGATTAGCTTCTACACACTTAGTGCTAACAAAAACATAGAACTAATCTATTTACTCAACGTAATCTTCAACTTCTAACCACATATCAGAACATTTAAGTTCCCAAATTGCAGCTTTCTTGATAGCATCAACCATAATTTCTTCACCTTCTGGCATTTCTTTCATCTCAGCTTTTCTTGATCTGATTTCTTTGTTGAGATGATATCTGAATACCAAGTTCTGAATTGAGTCATCACATAGAATTCTCAAGTACAGAATTAATTCCAGATTTGCCAAATGAAGATCTGTTACTTTCAAGAAACATTGATTACCTTCCACATGAAGATACAAGAATCCTTCCAAAGGTTGAGTGATATAAGTGTTCTCTCTTAATTCAACTTCCTCTGGAACTTGTAAAATGATGTCTCTTTTAGCTCGCTGGCTTGCTGCTCTAACTCTTGCAGCTTTGCCTCGATTAAGAAAGGTATCAATTTCATTAGTAGGAATCTGACCTAGCTGATCGATTCTTATGAAGATTGTCTTAAGCACATCAACTATCTCTTGTCTGATTTGACTCTTTTTCATCTGCTTGATAGTTGTGGCTACTGTCTTCAGCTCTGAGAATCCCAACTTGTACAGACATCTCATATCTAGACCAATTTCTTGTTTGTTGTCTAGTACAAAGTTGATGATTACCAATTCTCCTTTTCTACTTAGTGTAATTGATTCAATCTTGTTATTAAAATGTGTTCTTTTATAACAATGCCTTAGATCCACATCTGAGTAGGGAATTGGGGCAGCTCTTGGACCAGAATAATCAGCTTCAGCTTCAGCTCTGGCAGCCTCAGCTTTAGACCTTTCTCGTTGAACTTCAGCTTGTCGTTGCTGCTTTTTTATTTCCTCCAATGTTACGCCTAGTTCTTTAGCCATCTCTTGTAACATTTGCTCAGCAAGTATGTTACTGGCTTTCTGTGCTGCATCAGCTTCATCACTTGAGTCAGATTCAAGTGCAACTAATTGAGACTTACCCTGTTGCTCTGGTTCAGGCTCAGTAATGATGACCTTTCTTTTCTTTGCTAAAGGCATAACACTTCTTTTCTTTCTTTTTACCATCTCAAACACCTTACTCTTCCCTTTATCTATTTGTGAAGTTGGAACGGACTCAGCTTCAACAAATTTTGGCAAATTAGCTTGAGGAAGATTGGTGTGAGCAGCTTGAGATGTTTCTTCAAGTGGAGTTTCTGTTTGAGCTTGTGAAGTTGTGGTTATTTGGACTGTTGGAGCATGTTTTTGTTGAGAAGGCTGATCTACAGTACTTATGAACTGATCATGAGCTTGTTCAAATTGTACTTCCTCTGTATGCTCCCCCTCAACCTTATCATCATACTTCTTTGATTCTTCCTCCCCTTTTTTGTCATCATCAATAGGGGAGGGTCTGAGTTTGAACATGAAGCTTTTCAAGTTGGCAACTGAAGTTGACAAATCATTAAGTTTGCGCATCAACTTGGCTTTGTCAGCTTTCCTCTTCCTGTGAAGAAGCTCAAACTGAGTTTGTAAATAGTCCATAATGACTTAAGCATCGGTTTTCATCAGCTTGAACTCCTCATGTCTTCGTCTCACGTCAACATCCTCTTGTCCAGTGGAAGAGTGTATTTCCACCGTAGGAGTAGCTGTTGAGTGTTCCTCAATAGGTAAGGATGTGGGTCCCATATCCGAAGGTTGGTGAAGGCCTATGGAATCAAGGGGGCCAGAAAGGAGACCCTGTAAACCTTCCTGGTGTATGAAAGGTTCATTGACAGGTCGTGCGAGAGTGTGTGAGAATAGAATAGAAGAATGACCAAGTTCGTGAGGTATGATATTGGGGTGAGCTAGGCTTATTGGTGAGGAGGGGGGTAATTGACCCTGTGGATTGGTCAGTATTTCAATGTTACCTTCATGGGGCTGTGAAGGCACAGAAGTAGGCTCTCCCATGGCACTAGTAAGTATGGGCTGAGTAGACACCATACCTGGTATAGGCTTAAGGGTTGAACTGAGCCTAGAGGTTGGCACCTTAAGAGAAGGTGTCTCCCCCTCAGCTCCTGCCGGTGGAGGTATCAATGTGATATCAACTCCAGTATCCTATTGAGGTGAAGGACCACCTTTGGCAGATTTCCTCGTATAGGTGTAGGAAATATCCTTGGTAGTAGTGGGCTGACCAAGGTTGGCTGTAGATTGTAAAATAGATGGAGATGTTTGAGGTAGAGGAGAGGGGTTAGAATGAGTTGGACTTGACTCAGTCCTATCTCCTAAGTTTGGAGATGGAGAAGTAAAAGAGAGAGAAGGAGATAAGGGTTGAGAAATCATACCTGCTGCACCTAGCAGTTGAGACTTAGAGCTAGGAAACAAACTCCTTTGCTCAGAACTCGAAGTGGTGGATGAAATTATTTGAGTACGAGGTCTGAACTGAGTCCTAGGTTGATCAGCTTGAGGAGACTTAGCCTCAGAACCAACATCGTCACCCATTTCTTCCACAGCTTCTTCCTTTGTCTCATATTCACTTGACTCAGGAGTCGGAAGCTGTATATACGCCCTCATCTGAGCACTCAAAGTAGGGTGCCCAGGGAAAATATCATGGGCGAACATCCTGTAGCTGAGAACCAGAGTAGGGATTGACTCATATTGAGCATTATATTTTCTACCCAACCTGTCCTCGATGACCATGGATATGAATCTTGCAAAGGGTACAATAGTTTGCCTGATGTTCTTCGTCACCAATGACTTGAATGCCTCAAAGATCAACTCAGCGTAATCCACTCGTCGATCATAAAATAAGTTGTATAATAATTGCATTTCAAAGTCATTTACATTATCCAGGCCACCCACCTTGTATCCAAGGGAACGAACCACAAAGGATACCATAAATCCCCATGCCGTCTGGAAAACAGATTTCCGTATGACGCCAATAACTTGAGGATGATCCATTAAGTGTAAAACACTTCGTGATGTTTCCCTAGAAACCGTCGCTTCATATTGATTGTGAATCGGGAGATGAAGAATTCGGCGGAGACAGTTTGCATCGACTTCTATCGCCACTTATCCACTTAGGACTGTGCCCCGTATAACCGGTTGGGTTACATCGAGTTTACACGTATACCAGAATTCCGTGAGAAGTTGAGGGATGAGCACAGCAGGTCCACGAAGAAATGCATGTGCCAGGGGACCCTTGTGAATGTAGGAGACCCACTCCTCATATCCCCTGCCAATTTTGGACTTTGGAATGTCGGTACAGGCGATGACGTTGTTTTGTTTGTAGGTGGGGAGTGCATTGTTCTTGAAATTTCCTCCACGAATCATTTGTTCAGTCAGGTTTAGAGTATACCCCTCCATTGAAATCGAACTTATCGTATTGGATTGCACTTAGCAGTAATAAGCACTTAGCAATGAACTCTGTACACAGCAATGTTAGGGTTTAAGAGAGAAGAATATTTTGCAAGTTTAAACGAAATATGATGAACAATCTCTTTTATTTATACCTTTTCAATGTAAGAGAAAAGTTACCGTTATCTGAGGGTAATAAATATGACCGTTACCGTAAAAACTTCTACGCAGTTTGTTACAACGGTTAAATTTATTATTAGTTACCCAAACGCACACTGTTATATTGAAAAGATGTTTTATTAAAAAAATATATATCAGAAAAAAATTTCTGAACTACTAACGTTTATTTACCGGACACACCGTAAATATGTTGGACTTACCATATTATTAGACTTACCATATTGTTAGGACTAACCTAGACTTGTGGAACTGACCACACTTTGGAACCGATTACTCAGCTGATCCTGAATGGTCAACTTATATGGAGTATTCAGCTGATCCTGAACGTTCAGCTTATATGAAGCACTCAACTGATCCTGAACGTTCAGCTTATGTGAAGCACTCAGCTTCAGCTTGAGCACTTAGCTCAGATTTTGACACTTAGTCAAATATAGCACTTAGCAAATATTAAACAGAGATAAAGAACGAACATACCAATTAAGGGTTGAGCATTCCAAGCTTGCTGAGTAGAGTTGTAAATCTTGTGCCTTCTATTGGTTTCGTGAAGATATCCGCAAGCTGATCTTCAGTCTCAATGAAGACTAACTTTATCTTTCCCTTTCCTACAATATCTCTGATGAAGTGATGTCTTATCTCAATGTGCTTGGTTCTTGAGTGAAACACTAGGTTGTGTGTAATGGCAATAGCACTTTGATTGTTACAAAATATGGTAGTCTTTGAATAATGCAGATCAAAGTCCTTCAGCTGATGTTGCATCCACAGTATTTAAGCACAACAGCTCCCTGCAGCTACATATTCAGCTTCAGCTGTTGAAATTGCCACTGAGTTTTGTTTCTTGCTCGTCCAGCTGACTAATTTTCCACCCAAAAGTTGACATCCTCCAATAGTACTCTTTCTATCAAGACCACATCTTGCGAAGTCTGAATCGGAGTACCCTATCAGCTCAAATCCTCATCCTTTGGGATACCATAAACCTAAGTGTTCCCTTCAGATATTTGAGTATTCTTTTAACAGCTAGCAAGTGTGATTCCTTTGGATCAGCCTGATATCGTGCACAAACACATGTAGGAAACATTATATCAGGTCTGCTTGCTATTAAATAGAGTAATGAACCTATCATTCCTCTATATGTAGTCTGACATACAGACTTTCAATCAATGTCCTTGTGTAGCTTGACATTGTGTAACATTGGAGACTTTGCGGGATGGCTTGAGTCTAATCCATATTTCTTAATCAGATCAAAGACATACTTGCTCTGATTAATGAATATACCATCTTCTTTATGATAGATTTGAAGTCCCAAAAAATATGTCATCTCACCCATCATGCTCATTCTGTATTGATTAGACATTATCTTGGAGAACCAATCACACAGATCTTGGTTTGTTGATCCAAAGATAATGTCATCCACATAAATTTGAACTAGAATGACATGTCCTCTGCTCTTTCTTATGAAAAGAGTTTTGTCAATACTTCCTCTTACAAAATCATTTGAGAGCAGATAGGTGGATAGTGTATCATACCAGGCTCTTGGAGCTTGCTTGAGTCCATACAAAGCCTTGTCCAACTTATAGACATAATCTGGATGTTTAGCATCAATAAAACCAGGGGGTTGTTTCACATAGACCTCCTCTTGTAGTGCTCCATTTAAAAATGCACTTTTAACATCCATTTGATACACTTTAAAGTTTTTGAAGGCTACATAGGCTAGAAACAACCTTATAGCTTCAATCCTCGCAACAGGGGCAAAGGTCTCATCATAATCAATACCTTCTTCTTGTCGATACCCCTGAGCTACTAGCCTTGCCTTGTTTCTGATCACTACTCCATCCTTGTCCATTTTATTTCTATAGACCCACTTAGTGCCTATAATTGTTTTTCTTTTGGGAGCAGGGATAAGGGTCCAGACCTTGTTTCTTTGAAATTCTGTCAGTTCCTCTTGCATAGCTTCAATCCAATCTTCATCTTTCAGAGCCTCTTCAGTCTTCTTTGGTTCCATTTGAGATAGAAAATTAGCGTAGGCAGCATAGTTTGCATTTGCCTTGGATCTAGTTAACACACCATCTTCAACGTTCCCAATGACATCATCAAGAGGATGATCTTTTAATACTCTGAAGGTTGCAGTAGGAGACTGAGGTTCTGGGTCTGAGTCAGAGTAGTGTCTCTCAGGCTGAATAGGACTTACTTCTTCAGTCTGAGTAGGAATTTGATGATCACTTAGATCTTCAATCCGACATGTACCTGATGATTCACCGAGATTCTCAGGCTGATTATCTTCAATATTGATAATTTCTTTCAGTGATGCACGTTTGTCAGATTTACTATCATCATCATCATCAGAATCATCCATAACATACATGGGATTTGATGTGAGATCTTCTTTACTCCTCTCAAGCTCACTCAAACTAATCGAGTCAGCTTGAGCTCTGTTGGATTCATCAATACTTGTCTCATCAAACGTAACATGTACTGACTCTTCAATTACCTTTCTTTTAAGATTAAAGACTCTATAAGCTTTGGAGATTGAAGAATATCCAACAAATATCCCTTGATCAGCTTTGGGTTCCAACTTATGGAGCTGATCTCTTTGGTTTAGCACATAGCATGTTGAAAAATAAATATGGAAATATCCAATGTTGGGTTTTCTGCCATGATACATCTCGTAAGATGTTTTACCATGTCTTTTCACTATAATTGATCTATTCTGAGTATAGCAGGCTGTACTTACAGCTTCTGCCCAGAAGCTTAGCTTGAGCTTTGCCTCACATTGCATGGTTCTGGCAGCTTCAATTAAGGTTCTGTTTCTCCTTTCAGCAACTCCATTTTGTTGTGGAGTTCTTACAGATGAGAAATTCTGGATAATTCCTTTCTCTTCACAAAATCCTTCAAGGGTTGAGTTTCTGAACTCAGTCCTATGATCACTTCTGAGTTGTTTAAGAGACTTACCTTTTTGCAACTCTTCTTGTCTTATGAAGCTGATTAACTCATGTGCAGCTTCACTTTTAGCTTTTAAGAAGATTACCCAAGTGAATCTTGTGAACTCATCAATAATCAATAGAGTATACTTTTTGCCATTTAGGCTTGGGGTGCTGATAGGTCCAAATAGGTCCAAATGCAACATATGCAATGGTTTTGTAATTGAGAAATTCTGTTTGGACTTGAAGGATCCCTTATGATGTTTTCCCATTTCACAGGCTGAGCAGAGTTTGTCTTTAGTGAATGTGATCTCAGGCAGACCAAAGACTAACTCTTTGATAGACAACTTTTTAATATATTTGAAGTTTAAATGAGACAGTCTTTTGTGCCATAACCAGCTCAGTTTGGGAGTTAAGTCATTATACAAGCAGGTTTCAGTTGAAGGATCTGCGGAGCTGAGATCTAACAAATAGATATATCTCTATCTTTTTGCCATTAATATTGGTTTTCCCTTCTTATCATAAATTGTCCATGCATGCTTTCTGAAGGTGACTTCATAATCCTCATCACACAGTTGATTGATACTTATCAGATTGTGTTTAAGGCCTTCAACATATGCTACCTTTTTGAAAGTGACTTTTCCAGCAGTTATCTTTCCATAACCTTTAGTCCTTCCTTGAGAATTATCCCTAAATGTCACCTTGGGTCCTTCATTGTTTTGGAATTCACTTAGAATCCCCTTGCTTCCTGTCATGTGCCTTGAGCATCCACTATCGAGATACCACTTGTAGGAGCCCTGCACATGATCAACTAAACGTATTAGTTTCTTTTTGGAACCCACTGTTTGGTGGGTCCTGAGGATGAGCACTTAGCTGATCCTTTGGAGTTTGATTTATCAGCTCGAATTGATTTTGGGTCTGTTTTGGACTGATCATCCTTTTCGTTTTCAGGTCTAAGATTGGTACTTACGCAATCTTTGGCCTCATGACCTCTATCACCACACTTATAGCATTTTCTTCTAAAGATGGGTGTTTGGGTGATTTCTTTCAGTTTTCCAACATTAAATTTGGATTCAGATTTAGGGTCATATGATGTGGATAACCTTTCAATCCTCTTTGACAGTTTGTCTACTTGATTTTCACTGACTTTGGACTTACCTTTGTCAGCTTTATGGTTACCTTTATTTGGTGAGGTCTGACTTACAGACAACTTCCTGTTTTTAGACATCCTTTCATGTATGACTTGAGAATTATGTCTTTTTGAGTTAACATGAGATATTCTATCAAAAACAATTGTTCTCACCGGATTGTAATCTAATCTTTTGAAAACTGACTTACAGTTTCTGTTGGATCTGGAACATTCAGCTTGATGATTTGAGTGAATAACTTGAGGACTTTGGGTTGGTCTCACAAACTTATTGGTTTTGACCTGTTTACCTTCCTTGTTCCTTAAGAATGTTCTTGGGAGTATGTCATCTGATTTCATCGTTCTGTCTTCAAGACTGACTTGATCTTCGATGATTTCATCAGCAGCAGCACTATAATCTCCCCCTAGCACTGCTTTTACTTGATTTGGTATCTGCTGGTTAATGCACTTTTATGCTTCTCTTGATGACTTACACCAAGATTCACAAATTTTTCTTAGATTGTCAGCTTGTTCTTTTGATTCTTGCAGTTCTTCAATTAGAAGTTTGTTTATATGAAGCTGACATTGATAATCACTTTGGATCTTTTTACCAGCATTTAAGAGAGTTTCAGAGTGTTTAAGTTCATCTTTTAGTTTTGAAATTTCAGTTTTCAAACCAGATTGGACTGTGAGAGAGGTTTTGAAGTCATTCAACAAATAGTTGAACATTAGACATTTTTGTTCATCAGTGTAAGAGCTAAAGTTATTTACCTTATACATTGAGGCAGGATCCCAGTTACTGGTTTGCTTACTCAGCTTAGCTGCTTCTGCTAGATCCTCATCAAAGGAACTGTCTTCTAACTCATAGTCAACTTGTTCCTCTTCATCCTCAATGGATATCAAATACCTATCTGGCTCATCATCATCTGAAGTAGATGATTCAGTATCCCAAGTTTCAGCAAGGAGGCCTTTGGTGTTTTCATCTGGCTTGCCTTTGAGTTTTTGATATTTCTTTTTATATTTATCAGCTCTGTAGGCATTCTTGTCAGCTACTGAAGCTGATTCTCCCTTCTTTACTCTACACTCAGCAGCTATGTGTCCTATCCTTTGACAGTTATAGCACTTAGCTTTCTTAGGATCAAAAGTAGACTTACCACTTTTGCTTATGTCAGATTGACCCCTTCCTCTTCCGAACTTTCTAAAGTTTCTTACTAACATTGCCATTTGTTCAGTAAGAGCATCCATCTCTTCATCATCTGAACTAGAGTTAAGACTTACTTCCTCAGATTCAGATTCAGAGTCAATCTCAGCTTGAGACTTTTTAGATCCCTTTTTTTTCTTTTCTGCAATTAATGCAGATCCAGCATTGTTTATAGATTCTTTTAGTTGTTGCTGGGCCACTTTCTTCTGCTCCATGATCTGTTGATGATTTAGAAGGAAACCATAGATAGATCTGAGATCATATTTTCCTAAGGTTCCTCTAGCATGAAGTGCAATGGTGATCTCATTGAATTGTTCTGGTAACACACCCAAGAACTTGAGTACCAACTCATTCTCATCTTTCTTGACACCTACCAAGATCAGATCATTTATCAAGCATTGAAATCTGGTAAACAAATCTGCCAGAGTTTCATTCTGTTTAGCAAAGAAAGTTTCATAAGAACGACTTAGATTTGTCTTCTTATGTTGCTTGACCAAGTCAGTGCCTTCATATGTGACACTGAGAGTATCCCACATCTCTTTTGCAGTTTGGCACCCAGCCACAGTATGCAGAAGAGGGTTTGTTAAAGCATTTGCTATAATGCTTTGTGCCTTATCATCAAGATTGAACAGTTTACGATCTTCCTCAGTCCAGGATGCTTCAGGCTTGGGAGTTTCTCCAGAGGGAACAGTTTTGTCAGTGGCAGTAATATGGATCATTGGTATGATTGGGCCATCTTGAATCACGGTACTCATCCTGTGATCCACTGACTTTAGATATAGCATGGCTCTAAACTTCCACATAGGATAGTCAGTGCCATCAAAGATAGGACAACCTTTTGCCGCCATTGTTGGTATGTGACTTGATTGTTTGCTAGTAGACATCTTAACCTCTTGACAACGGATCTTGATCTTCAACTTATGAAGAAACTAGCTCTGATACCAGTTGTTGGTCCCAAAGAGGGTGAACAAGCAACCAATACAGTTTAGAAGGGGGGGTTGAATACACTTTAAACAATCAAACAAATTAATCAAATGTATATTCAATTATCAACCAGTACAATAACTATTATCACTCTCTAATCAAATCAACAGGATGATTTGATGTTACAATGATTATAACCTCAACTCTCTCTAAACACTCTTGAATCACAAATTAATTGATGATCGAATTTCTTGTTAAAACTGATTAACAAGAACTCTTGAAAACACTCTCGAACTTTGAACTTACAAAGTTATCGCAACACACGCGTATCAAGTATCACGAACACACGTACATTTTGCAACTTATGCAATCTTGCAACTTATGCAGTCGTCGTTGTGTATCGCGTATCTGTTCTCATACACACGTAAGAACATCTATATAAAACCCATGAGAAGGTTTATACTTATACTTGATACATCTACGAGTAAATCGCAGTTTAAAGATAGAACTTATCTTTTCTTTAAAACCGTAACAAACTCCTTAATTAGAACATATCTAATTAATTTTCGTTTAAGATTTCTATCCAACTAACAAATAGTTTAAATTAGGTTTAGATATCTTAATTTAAATGTCGTAGATATAGAGAGTTTATATCAGAATTTAGAACTTACTTAAATTCTGAACTGACTTCTGACGCTGAGCTGACATACTCAGTCTTGACCTTGTCAAGCTGACTTCTTGAATCTTGGATTCTTGAATCTTCAAGTCTTCAAATTTTCAAGTCTTCATTCTTAAGTCCTATCTTAGCTTAGAAGTCACTGAGTTATCTAGTACTTACATAGAAAACTCTATATCTGTTTATACGCTGACTACTCAGCTGAAGCTGACTAGTCAGTCTAAAACAAACTTACATAATTCCTAACTCTTAACCTATTATCTATACATATCGATAGTTTGTCTCATCAAATCTGACTATTCTAAACATGGGACTAACAGTTATATGTCATATGATGGGTTGGTCAATTATGTGAATGGGCGGGAATGGATTATTATTTATTCTGTTATTACCACCTAAAGCATGATATGTTTTAATTGAATCTTTTAGTAACTCTTTGACTCACGAGGCTTTAAGCTGACACTTGTTTCTTGAAATGTGTCTTGTACTCGTGCAGGTTGCTTGGAGGTGGCTTTTGAGAGACAGGGAGTTTGGGTAATGTACTGCCTTACATGATAACTATTGTGGTTATTTTTCAATCAAACAATTTATGTCTTAATGATTAATGTTTATGAACGTGATGTCGTGATTTTCATATTAACGTAAACTCTTATCATTTCGGTAAGATGTATTTTATGATTAAAGACTTCTGTTGCATGTTTTCTGATAGAATTACAAGTTTTTTGTAAAATGGTAAATTTTGGGAAATCGCGGTCGTCTCAAGTTGGTATCAGAGCCATGTTGTGAGCGAACTAAGCATTGAGTCTAGTGCTTAGACTTACAACTGTTAATGGCTCGTTAGGAAAGAACAAGACTTCTAAGTGGGGGAAGGTTGTGTGCTGAGTGCTATAGGAATTCTAGATCTTTTCCTTATAGTTTAACTCTACCTCTTTTCCTTACAAGAATTCTTTTGTATATCTACGTTCTTATGAAGTACATTTCCGACTCATTTCTTGTGTCTTCCATAAAAGATGGTGGTTACACGCAAGAACAATGGCAAACAAGGTGCTAATCAAGGAAGTGAAGCTAGTGGATCACGTCCACAGAACGAGGATGAGGATGTGGGAATCTTTTACTCACAACCACATGTTGAATCGGTTCCAACTACTATTGAAGGGATTGCGTCTACTAAGCAGCATACAAAAAGGAGTAGCTACAGTAGGACCAACACAATCAAAATTGCTTCTTTGGAGCAACAACTAAAGATTTGAGATAATCAAATAGCTCAAATGAGGGAGGCTATGATAGTTGCGGGTCTCCTGAAAGATACCACTAAATAGGACCATAATGATGAAAGTGAAACAAGCAGCATGGATAAACGCCATAGCTCTAAACCACGTCGAAGGACTGCGAAGGCAGAGGGTAGTTCGTTTAGAGTTTTCATGTGCTGCAAACCTCCAGTCTATAAGGTAGGTGAGGATCTACCGGTGTGTTCACGATGGTTGATGAAGATGGAGCAAGTCTCTGATTCGGGAGATTTTACTGATCAGCAACAGGTCCGTTATGCTATTCGGATGCTTGAGGGAGAGGCTCTTGAATAGTGGAACTCTGTATACTAGAACCTTTCTGAGACGGTGCGCAAGGAGATTACTTGGTCCCAATTTGTTAAGAAAGTGCAGATCCGTGTCTACAACTTGGGTGCTTAGAGACGGGCTGAGAGAGAGTTTTTGGAGTTGAAAAAGGGGACGATGTCGATCAGCAAGTATAACACGACTTTTTCGGATAAGCTTACTTTTGCAAGGAGACTTTATCCTGATGAAGCTTCTTTGGTAAACCGGTATATGGGAGGGTTACCGTTTGAGTACCGGTATGCTTTCCGTAATAATTCTACCCTGGATGCGGCAATGGAGGAAGCCAAGAATATTGAGGAAGATTTGGGTCTGAAGAATCCTGTCAACGGAGAAAAGAGAAAGTGGGAAGGGCTGTCTGGGTCTTCAAATAAAAAGAATTCTGGGTCCGAGGGTAAGAAGAAGGACTCAAATTTCTGTAAGACTTGTCACTCTTCCTATAAGAGTCCCTGCACTAGAAGCACTATGTTTTGCAGGAGGTGTGGTAAGATGGGGCACACTAGTTTTGAGTGCACAAGTTCTAAACTTATGTGCTATTACTACAAGGAGATGGGGCGAGCACATGGCTTCTGCCTGCCCGAAACTGAAAAACAAGAGTGCTGATGGTGGCAAAAAGCCTGTTGCGGGTAAACCTACTGGACGAGCTTTCAAGATGACTACCGATGATGCTCACAATAATGATGAGGTGATTTCTGGAACTTTTATGATAAATTCTTTGCCTACTAGAGTACTATTTGATTTTGGTGCTAGTCGATATTTTGTTTCGCATGCCTTCTGTGCTAAATTTGATAAACCCTGTAGTACTTTGGATTCGGCTTTAGTTATTGAGATTGCAGTCGGAAAACCCATCTCTATTCATGATAAGTTTGATGATTGTGTCATTACTATTGATGGTAATGATTTTATTGTGACACTACTTCCTCTAGAGATATAGAGTTTTGACGTAGTAACAGGTATGGACTGGATGTCTAGTCTTAAGGCTGAAATTATGTAACATCCTCGACTTGGGCCTAGTTGTAAATAATATGTACAAGTGTGTAGTTAATATAATAGGAGAGTGTTTTATTTGTATGTACTTGGAATATTAAGATTGATTGAATATATGTATGTTTGTGTATTTTAAGTGTGTATTAAGTATGACATATTTAAATTAAATAAAGAAAAAGAAATAAAAATAAGAAAATAGTTCAGAGGCAAACCACCTCTGGAATGTGTGTGTATATATGTGAGCGTGTGTGTGTAAACTTGACTTGTAAAGTCAAAGTTGGAAAGTTGATACACCTACAAACACACACACTTCTCTGCTCTCGGTTTTTGAAGAAGAAAAGAAGAAGGCAGTTGTTTTTGATTTACAAAAGGTAAGTGGTATGATTTAAGCATGTTTTGAAGATTAGATGTATGCTTTATTAAGGCTGGAAAACACAAATTCATGCTAGAACACCTTGAAGGAAATGAAAGCTTACTTTGGAAGTGGGTTTTGCATGTTTGGTGTTGTTACTTGAATTTGTTGTGTTTATAAAGGTTATATGGGTAGAACATGAAGCTATGAAGTGTTTTAAATGTAACACCAACAAGTATGCAATGCTTAGAATGGATTAAAGTAGATGTCGGAATTTCAGAGTATGAAGGTGTCGGATTCCGAGACCTATGAAGGTGTCGGAATCCGCTGTTGTTAAAATCTGCATATGTTAGTCCCATGTTTAGAATAGTTAAATTTGATGAGACAAACCATAGCTATGTATAGATGATAGGTTAAATGTTAGGAATTATGTAAGTTTGTTATAGACTGACTAGTCAGCTTAGGCTGAGTAGTCAGCGTATAAACAGATATAGAGTTTTCTATGTAAGCATTAGATAGCTCTGTGACTTCTAAGCTGAGATAGGTTTCAAGAGTGAAGGCTTGAAGATTTGAAGATCCAAGAACTCAGCTTGATGATATTAAGACTCAGTGAGTCAGCTCAGCGCCAGAAGTCAGTACAAGAGTTTAAGTAAGTTTTAAATTCTGTTATAAACTCTCAATATCTACGACATTTAAATTAGGATATCTAAACCTAATTTAAACTATCTATTAGTTGGATAGAGATCTCAAACGAAATTAATTAGATACGTTCTAATTAAGGAGTTTGTTATGATTTTAAAGAAAAGATAAGTTCTATCTTTAACCTTCTTATGGGTTTTAAACACACTGAACAGAGAGTTCTGCTTAAGTTGCAAAACGTACGTTCGTCATACTTGATACGCGTGTGTTGCGATAACTTTGTGAGTTCAAAGTTCAAGAGAGTTTTCCAAAGAGTTCTTGTTAATCAGTTTTAACAAGAAGTTCGATCATCAATTAGTTTGTGATACAAGAGTGTTTAGAGAGAGTTGAGTTTATAATCAGCGTGACATCAAATCATTCTATTGATTTAATTAGAGAGTGATATTGTAATATCTTGATTGATTATTGAATATATTCTTGTGAAATTGTTTTATTGTTAATTGAGTGTATTCTACCCCCCTTCTACACTATACCGGTTGCTTGTTTACCCTCTATGGGACGAAAACTTGTATCAGAGCAAGTTTCTTCATTAACTGAAGATCAAAATCCGCTGTCAAGAGGCCAAGATGTCTACTAACAAGAAATCAAATCATATTCCAACAATGGCGGCAAAAGGTTGTCCTATCTTTGATGGCAATGACTATCCTATGTGGAAGTTCAGAGCCATGTTGTATCTGAAGTCCGTGGATCACAGGATGAGTACAGTGATTCAAGATGGCCCAATCATACCCATGATCCATATTACTGCCACTGACAAAACTGTTCTCTCTTGAGAAACTCCTAAGCCTGAAGCATCTTGGATTGGACTGAGGAAGATCGTAAACTATTTAATCTTGATGACAAGGCACAAAGCATCATAACAAATGCTTTGACAAACCCTCTTCTGCATACTGTGGCTGGGTGCCAAACTGCAAAAGAGATGTGGGATACTCTCAGTGTCACTTATGAAGGCACTGACCTGGTCAAGCAACATAAGAAGACAAATCTGAGTCGTTCTTATGAAACTTTCTTTGCTAAGAACAATGAAACTCTGGCTGATCTGTTTACCAGGTTTCAATGCTTGATTAATGATTTGATTTTGGTAGGTGTCAAGAAAGATGAAAATGAGTTGGTACACAAGTTCTTGGATGTGTTACCAGAACAATTCAATGAGATCACCATTGCTTTTCATGCTGGAGGAACCTTCGGAAAATATGATCTCAGCTCTATCTATGGTTTTCTTCTAAATCATCAACAGATCATGGAACAGAAGAAAGTGCCCCAGCAACAACTAAAAGAATCTATCAATTGTAACACCCGCAAACCTGGGCTAGGAGATTAGCGGGTTAGCGGTATGTGATTGGTTTCGTTTTAATTGATTATGTGTTTTGTTAAGGTAATTGATTAGTTAAATATATTTATGTTTACTGGTGGATTCTTACTTAGAAAAAGAATTATATGAATGTATGTAATATATATGTATGGTATGTTAAGTATGCATGGTTGATATAGAAAACACCTCATGCTTTGTTTGTGTTAAACATGTATACGTGTATAGTTGGAAGAAACTATGTGGTCATTTTTTATCAAAGAGTGCAAAGGTGTAGTGTGTGTATTTGAGAGAAAACCCCTTGAGAAGGAAACCTTCAAAACAAGCCAACTTGAATTTGAGAAGTCAAGATTTAGAGTTCTAGAATTCAAAAGGAAGGTAAGGAAATGTTTATAGCATGTTATGATCTATGTTGATGTGTTTATCTGTTGAAAAACATGAATATATAGTATTTCACCATTGATGGAGCTTCAAAGCTCAACTAGTAAATGGGTTTTGCATAAAATGATGATTTGATGAGTTCTAGGATGTTCATGATAGTTGTATACATGTTATATTATGTTTATACATGTTTGGAAGTGTTTTGGATCGAAAATCAGAAGTAAAAATGGAGTTTGAAAGCTTGAGTCGGCTGAAAAAATGAAGAAGATGATGCAGAGTTTGTTGCGACGCGACACGTCAAACTCTTGGATGCGACGCATTATCGATTATTATCGGATTCTTTGAAATCCGAAGTCCAAATCCGATTATGTGAATTCCGATACCCAAAATCCGATTCTTGATAATCCACCAACTGAATTCCGACACTAAATCCGAGAGTTGAAATCCGAGTTCGAAATCCGACCTTGAAATCTGATATTTTGTGAATTCCGATTGAGAATCCGACACTTTGAAGCGACGCGACGTGTCGGAGACTTGGACGCGATGCGTCCGGCGAATTTCAAGATTGTGAACTTTGTTTGATTTATAATTTGATTGTGTTTCATGTGTTTATGTTTTATGGACTTGTTATATGAATTGAAGCATAAATATATGTGGGTAAATATATTTATATATTCAAGACTGATTTGATTGTTGCTGTGTTTTCCGGCAATCAAAAGACTCAGTAATATTAGATCTCTGGGCTCGTGGCGATTTTGAGGTGAGTGGACGTTAATCATGGATGGTAAAGATTGCAGTTAATGTTATTGATGTGATGCATGATTGTGATTGAGATTGGATTGATTGATTGAATTGTTGATTGTGATATTGATTGTTGATATCTGCTGCATGACTATTTGGTCGATACGCACTCTTAGGATGATTTTGAGTTGCGTTTGAGAAGTAAGCTATACGTGGACTTGGGCTGGGCTTGTCTACTGGTTGGTTGAACAGTAGTAGCCCTTCTGTTGCATATGTTGCTTCAGAGGTGGAGTTTATATTGGGTTTTCGTGGTCTAAGATCGCAGCGGAAGCAAAACGAGTAGAAAAATAGTTTCAAAAATTGACCACGAATGTGCCCACCATATGGACCAAAACTCTAAACATGGATAAGCAACAAAGTAATTACAAGAAGGAATAGATTCATACCCTTGAAGCTATGTTCATTAGTCAAATGGATTTGGAGATTGGAAGCGCGTATACTAACGTGTACACCTCTATTGAAGTACACACCAAGTCTTGATCGTTTCCTACTTGCTAGAGTGTTAGGTGTGTCAACCTAAACACCACAAATATGTCTAACACAAGAACACAAATGCCTTAGTACTTCTAGTGCTTGAGAGAGATGTATATATGCAAATATATATATTCTAGTAGAACCAATTCTTGGAACATGACCACATTAGCTTCATAGCACTTATATAGAGCTCAAAAAACAGTTCAAATTCGTGCATACTAATGTCATATACAGTTACTAGATTAATGGCAATAAACACCACATTTAACTAGCTTTGAAAGCCTAGTAAAGTGGCTGTTACTGCATAAGGCACGGCCATGCCTCACAAGGTACGGGCGTGCCAGCCCAAGAGGCCACGCCCAAGTCACGCCTGACTTGGGCTCGTGCCTGTCCATTGGGCACAGGGCACGGGCGTGCCTCCCACAGGCACGGGCATACCTAGCCACAGGCCACGCCCAAGTCACGCCCGACTTGGGCTCGTGCCCGCCCGTATAGCACGGTCGTACCTCATAGAGGCACGGGCGTGCCTTGGCCCACCAGAACCAGTTTCTGGTTTTCTCTCTCATTAGACCATCCATGATGCCGGAATCGATACTTGGCATGTGACCCAATAGGCCTTTGCTTCATCAGCCATGATACCAACTCGTGTGTGTGTAAGTGGGCATAATCCAACAGACTCCCACTTGCACATGACAAACTCATGAAAGGCGTCACTGACATAGAGCGGCCTCTAGCAAGGCATCTATGCCCCCAAGTCAGCATAGGGTTTGTCTTTCCAAAACAAATACCTCACCAAAAGGAAAGGTCCTACAGATAAGTGATTATATACCCCTTCGTTCACGATATCCGTTGTGAATGTAGGTCATGAAAGATGATCAACCCCAAATCATTCACAATTATGTTTCTCGATATAAACTAACTATGACTAACAATACAAGTTGCACAATTGATCCATTATCAATTCAACTTGAGCACGACCATGCATTTTGATTTGTCATCAGCTTAGTCAACGAGGGGCCCAAGGATATCTCTCAAAAGAGGAACGAATACCTTTGACTACACCGCCCTATCATAATAAGTTCTTGCTTGAAAACTTCCCTTATAACAGCAGTTACGAACTGCGTTAGAAAGCAATCTAAACAAGTTCATGTTAATAATCAAGCACCACGTGCATCTCTAGTAAAAGGATAAATAATATTATCATCCTCATTTACTCGTGATAACATCCATGAAGTAAACTCAGGTACGGGTCCTCCAATTACTTAATCACCATTAAGTACAGGCTAGTGTTGCGTAAACAGGTATTCAATCCAAGATGAAAACTTTACCAACCACTCGCCTCGATCTTAATTCACTTCTTCCTTCCAATGAATAACGACCGACCATGGAGTATTTAGAATAAATAAATTTATTCAAGGAAGTATTAAACATGCAAAGATATAACACAATAATGTTTCATAAAGTAATCGCATTATGCGTATATTAAATCCCCATTTAATAGTCATTACAATAAGAAATACATTATTGCTTTAATGTTCTCAATAACAAATACAACTAAAATAATTAAACCAAGTCACTAGCAAATTTAATACCAATAGACTTAGCATGAGAATCATGCTTAACTTGTGACAAAGGTTTGGTGAGTGGATTTGCCAGGTTCCCCTCAGTCGGTACTATACTAACCACAATCTCTCCATTCTCAATAATATCACGGATAAAATGATATTTCCGAGCAATGTGTCTCGTACGTCGATGCGCTCTTTGTTCCTTAGCTAGAGCTACTGCACCCTCATTGTCATAGAAGATCTCAATAGGGTTAGCGATGCTAGGAACAACTCCAAGGTCTTGAATGAATTTCTTCATCTAGACGGCTTCCTTAGCATCCTCGCTTGCAGCAATATTCTCTGACTCCGTGGTTGAATCGGCCACGATATCTTGCTTGGAACTTCTCCAACTTATTGCTCCACCATTTAACAAGAATACAAATCCCGATTGAGACCGGCAATCATCCTTGTCCGTTTAGAAGCTAGCATCAGAATATCCGGTAACTCTGAGCTCCTCCGATCCACCGAACACTAAAAACATTTCCTTAGTTCTCCGAAGATATTTAAGGATGTTTTTAACCGCAACCCAATGACTTTGACCAAGGTGAGCCTGATATCGGCTCGTCATGCTCAAGGCATACGACACATCAGGTCTAGTACATAGCATAGGATACATGATCGATCCTACTGCCGAAGCATACGGGACTCGACTCATTTCCTCTAGTTCCTTTTGAGAACTAGGACATTGTGACTTGCTCAACGCCATACCATGCAACATAGGCAAATTCCCTTTCTTGGAATCTTGCATCTTGAACCTCTTCAAGACTTTATCTATGTACGTACTCTGGCTCAAACCAATGAGTCTTTTAGATCTATCTCTATAGATCTTTATCCCTAAAATATATGTTATCTCTCCTATGTCTTTCATAGAGAAGCAACTCCCAAGCCAGGTTTTCACTTCCTGCAAGGTAGTCACGTCACTTCCTATGAGTAGTATGTCATCTACATACAAGACCAGGAAAACTACAGCACTCCCACTAGCCCTGACATATACACAAGGTTCATCCTTGCTTTTAGAAAAGCCAAACTCTTTGACCTTTTCATCAAAGCAAATGTTCCAACTCCGAGATGCTTGCTTAAGTCCATAAATGTACCTCTTAAGCTTGCAGACTTTGTTAGGATATTTGGGGTTTACGTAACCATCAGGTTGTGCCATGTAAACCTCCTCTGCCAACTTCCCGTTAAGGAAGGCAGTCTTGACATCCATCTGTCATATTTCATAATCGTAATATGCAGCAATAGCCATTAATATCCTAATAGACTTCAACCTAGCCACTGGAGAAAAGCTTTCATCATAGTCTACACCATGAGTTTGAGTGAAACCCTTTGCCACCAGTCGGGCTTTGAAGGTGTCTACTTTTCCATCCATGTTAGTCTTCTTCCTTAAGACCCATTTGCACCCCACTGGTTTGTGGCCGGGTACCGGATCAACCAAGTCCAAGACTTGATTATCCGCCATGGATTGCATCTCACTGTCCATTGCCTCCTTCCACCTAGTAGACTCAGGGCCCGCTACGGCTTCCCGGTAGTTGGTCGGTTCACTATGACCCACCAATAGTTCGTCGCCCTCAGATATGAGAAACCCATATCTTTCCGGCTCACTACGAACTCTACCAGATCTACGGAGCTCTAATGGTTGTGTATCAGGCACCTCATCCACCATTGGTTGAGGTTCCACTTCTTCCGGTACGCCAACCTCAGAAGTGGTACTAGTGCCAACATCAGGTTGATCATTGATGTCATCTAGAATTTCTTCTAGATCGACTTGCCTCCCACTGGCTTCTGTAGATATAAGCTCCCTTTCAAGGAAGACCGCCCTTCGAGCAACAAACACCTTTTTCTCCGAAGGTTTGTAAAAAAAATATCCCATAGAACCAGCTGGGTAGCCAATGAAGATACACTTCTCGGCTCTGGGTTCAAGTTTGTCTTGAGCTTCACGTCTCATGTAAGCTTCACAACCCCAGACCTTGAGATAGGCTAGCGAAGGAACCCTTCCATGCCACATCTCGAACGGTGTACTTACAACCTTCTTTGTTGGTACAAGGTTTAAGGTCCTAGCAGCGGTTTCCAAAGCATAACCCAAAAAACTTACGGGTAGCTTTGTACGACTCATCATAGGCCGAACCATATCCAATAAAGTTCGGTTCCTCCTCTCGACGACCCCATTTAATTGTGGTGTCCTGGGTGGAGTAAGTTGTGAAATAATTCCACAACCCCTAAGATGATCAAGAAACTCCGTACTAAGATACTCACCACCCCTATCGGATCTGAGAATCTTAATCCACTTGCCCAATTGATTTCGCACTTCATTTTGGTATGTCTTAAACACCTCAAAGTTTTCAGACTTATGCTTAATCAAATAAACATAACCATACCTACTGAAATCATCAGTAAAAGTAACAAAGTACCTACAGTTGTTTCTTGTAGCAGACCTGAACGGACCACACACATCCGTGTGAACAATGTCCAACAAGTCTTTGACCCTTTCACTAACACCGGTGAAGGGCGCTTTAGTCATTTTGCCTAATAAACAAGAATCGCATACTTCGCTTGACCCGTGATCAAACGACTCCAAAATCCCATCCACTTGGAGTTTGGCGATACGTTTCTTGTTTATATGGCCAAGACGACTATGTCACAAAGATAACTTGTCCAATACACCTCTTGACTTAGAATCAATGTTCATGATTGATTTATTACCATCCAAACAAACACTTGTTTCATAAATCCCACGACATGGATAAGCTTTAAAGTAATGAACATCATCTCTTAAACAAGAAATAATTCCATTATCAAAATTAAACTCATAACCATCGTCAAACAAAGCGTGAAAGGAAATAATGTTTCGTGCCACGCAGGGCGAAAAACAAACATTTAAGAAGGTAATAGCAAGTCCTGAAGGAAAGGCGAGATCAACACTCCCTATCCGCTCCAAGGGAACCACATCCTTGTTTCCCATGATCAGGTCAAGCTCTCCAGCACCCAGTGCCCTACTTCTTTTTAGCACCTGCACATTATTACAAATACGAGTGCCACAACCGGTATCAAGTACCCAGCCGTTAGAAGTAGCGGTATTGTGGAGTTCAATCATAAATGTACCTGAGTTACCCGCTCCCTTCGGTTTTACCCGCTTGAGCTCCTCAAGGTACTTTGGGAAAGAACGCCGCCAATGCCCCTTTTCCTTGCAATGGAAGCACTCAGCTTCCGCAGGGTCCTCGGCCGGTGGAACCATCACAGCTTTCCCCTTGCCCTTCAGGGCCGGACTCGGGTTAGGTTTTGCAACCTTCCCCTTACCCTTTCCCTTGGAGGGGGGAGTGCCTTTTCTTTTGGTTCCGCCTCCCTGGATAGCTAGGACGGGTTTGGACGAGGAGGGCTTCTTAGACATGTCAAACTCGACGGTCTTTAACGTTCCGTGAAGCTCCATTAGGGACTTGTCCATGCCATGGACATGATAGTTCCACACAAATTGTGGAAAGGAACTAGGAAGAGAACGAAGGATCACATCCACCGCTAACTCCCTCCCTAACGGGAATCCCAACCTCTCCAAGCGATTAACCAATGCTTTCATCTTAAGCATGTGAACGCTCACATTTCCACCCTCCTACATATGGCAGTCGAAAAGGGACTTTAGGCACTCGAAGCGCTCTAGCTTAGCCTGCTGTTGCAACATTTCCTTCAGCTGGTTAAGCATGTCATATGCCCCTAAATGTTCCATTTGCTTTTGAAGCTCAGGAATCATTGACGAGAGCATAATGCAAGCCACTTCGTTCGTTTCCTTGACGCGCTTGTCATACGCGTCTCGGACCACCCTTGTCGTACTAGCCGCAGGTGCTTCCGGCAAAGGCTCCTCGATGGCCGACATCTTTTGTTCATACCTAAGGGCTATCCTTAGTTGCATGAACCAATCCATAAAGTTTTGGCCATCGAGTTTGGCCTTTTCGAGGAACAATTTTAGGGAAATAGAGTTCGATGATGATGTAGAAGCGTTGTTGGATGCCATCTACAAAATTAGAGTACCAATTTTAGTTGTCAAATCCCTGTAGAAATAATTACCCAATAGTTATAAAAACTCAATTATTTGAACAAGGCTAAGAACTGTATTTCACTCTATCTCGTGACGGGTTTGCCGCGGATCACGAAATAATTTATTTAGGCTGGTAGACAATTTACCGATTGCAACCATTGCAACTCTTAGATCCTTGCGGGATCCTTTTTGACATCAAATGTCTAAGGCATGTTTGATCCCTTCATACACCAATCCTTTTATTATTTCTTAAATTACTCGGCTAGAGATCGACATCATTTAAGCTTTATAAAAGAACTTGTAAGTCGCCTGTCAAGACACACGTGCTTAAGCTCGACTACCAATATTGAGGGTTTCCACACTCATCATCCGCACAACTTCACAAAGCATGACTCTTGCTAGTGCTCGACAATCATCCAAGTTTCATTAGATTTGGGTGGTTTCGTCTTACGGGTGGCGCGTGACTTACTTTTCGTCAAGACGCCAAAACCGTGTCTCCCGGTTGGTTTGATGCAATATTTACATATTTCAAATAATCTAAGTACGAGTACAAAATAATAAGAAAACGACATGCAGGTCGCGATCATAATAATCTATTACGAGTACAAAGAGTCAAATAAACGACATGCAAGTCACACCAAATATAAATATTACAACAATATGGCACGCAGGCCAAAACCAAAACCAACCACAAACATCACAATGGCTATGGGCATAACAACTTACCGGACTACCACAACAAACACAACCAAATGAAAGCAATGGTGTGCCACAAAACCATGTCCAACAAAAAATATATTTTGATCAAGATTGCAAAGCAATACTTAAGGCACAACAAGCAATCCTTGTACATATGCATTAGCAATTTTAATACACCTTTAAAATTGCATATTCATATCTACACCTAAAAATATATGTTTTTGTGAACTTCATGCCAAGTCACACAAAACATATAGAATTAGGAACCAAAATATAGTGGGGATCAACAAAATCAAGACTAGTCAAAAATCCGGATTTTAATATATAAAAACATATGATTTTATATATATGTATGTATATATATATGTGTATTAATATATATTTGTTACAAGTAAATTGTTACTAGTAACAATTATATAAGTGTATGTATATCTTTGTTACTAGTAACAATCAAGTATGTATATAAAATACATCATATAAAATACATGTAGATGTATTTTATACATAGTATGACAAATCTAGTATACCTTTTATATATATCTATAAAAGAAACTAGAAATGCTCATCATAATCACCAAGAGGGGCCTATTTGAGGTTGCTTGAAAGGAAATCAACCAAGAAATGCATACCATGGACAAGTGAAGCAACAAGAGCAAGAGGGGACCCTCCCCCTTCATATTTTCGTCCAAAATGACAAGGGAGGGGCCTCCATCTCTTGTTTTGGCTTCTTGGATTTTAAAGTCACTTGCATGGTCCCTTTTGTGTCACACTTACATGCTATCACCTTTGTGCTTATTTAGAAAAGCTCTAAGTGTTTTCATATGTGAAAAACATCCTTACTTACTAGTATTGGTGTTCTTTCATTTAAGCCAAGTGTGGTAACATAATACATACTCAAACATACATCTAGTTCAAAGAAGAAAACAAGGTTGTTGTGTTGCTTGCTTGTGAGCTACAAAGGGTTAGAGAAACTAGCATTTCAAGGTGTTGGACTCATTGATTTGTGGATACCTTGGAGGAGGTCTCTACTTGGCTTCTCATTGATCAACCACTTCGCCAATGGGTTTATCACGCTACAAAGGTTGTAGTTCTTAACACCCTATGGTTGGTTTTGTTTCTTAAGGCTTGCATATGGATCATTGGTGGGGAGTTTTAAAAAGTTTATAATTGTTGTTCATGCTTCCATTGCTAAAATATATTTTGAAAATCCGAACAAACCCCAACAACTAGATCTAAGGCACAACTAGATCTAAGGCAAATGCAAACTATGTTGCCTACTCCAGTTTTCTATCTCAAATGGAACCAAAGAAGACTAAAGAGGCTCTAAAAGATGAAGATTGGATTGAAGCTATGCAAGAGGAGCTGACAGAATTTCAAAGAAATAAGGTCTGGACCCTTGTCGCTGCTCCCAAAGGAGAAACAATTATAGGCACTAAGTGGGTCTATAGAAATAAAATGGACAAGGATGGAGTAGTGATCAGAAATAAGGCATGGCTAGTAGCTCAGGGGTATCGACAAAAAGAAGGTATTGACTATGATGAGACCTTTGCCCTTGTTGCAAGAATTGAAGCTATAAGACTGTTTCTAGCCTATACAGCCTTCAAAAACTTTAAAGTGTATCAAATGGATGTTAAAAGTTCTTTCCTAAATGGATCACTAAAGGAGGAAGTCTATGTGAAACAACCCTCTGGTTTTGTTGATCCTAAACATCCAGATTATGTCTATAAGTTAGACAAGGCTCTATATGGACTCAAGCAAGCTCCAAGGGCATGGTATGCTACACTGTCCACCTATCTGCTTTCAAATGATTTTATTAGAGGAACTATTGATAAAACTTTATTTATAAGAAAGAGCAAAGGACATGTTATTCTAGTTCAAATCTATGTGGATGACATTATCTTTGGGTCATCTAACCAAAATCTATGTGATTGGTTCTCTAAGATAATGTCTAAACAATACAGAATGAGCATGATGGGTGAGATGACTTATTTTTTGGGACTTCAAATAAACCAGAAAGAAGATGATATATTTATTAATCAGAGCAAGTATGTTTTTGATATGAATAAGAAATATGGATTAGACTCAATCCATCCTATAAAGTCCCCAATGTTACACAATGTCAAGTTGCACAAGGACATTGATGGGAAGTCTGTATGTCAGAATACATATAGAGGAATGATAGGTTCATTACTCTACTTGACAACAAGCAGACCTGATATAATGTTTGCTACATGTGTTTGTGCATGATATCAGGCTGATCCAAAGGAATCACACTTGCAAGCTTTTAAAAGAATTCTTAAATATCTGAAGGGAACACCAAATTTAGGTTTGTGGTATCCCAAAGGATCAGGATTTGAGCTGATAGGGTACTCAGACTCATACTTTGTAGGATGTGGCCTAGACAGAAAAAATACTACGGGAGGATGTCAACTATTAGGTGGAAAATTGGTTAGCTGGACAAGCAAGAAACAAAACTCAGTGGCAATTTCCACAACTGAAGCTGAGTATGTTGCAGCAGGGAGCTGTTGTGCTCAAATATTATGGATGCAACATCAGCTTAAGGACTTTGATTTACATTATTCAAAGACTCCATATTCTATGACAATCAAAGTGCTATTGCCATCACACACAACCCAGTGTTTCACTCAAGAACAAAGCACATTGAGATAAGACATCACTTCATCAGAGACATAGTAGAAAAGGGAAAGATAGAGTTAGTCTTCATTTAGACTGATGATCAACTTGCAGATATCTTCACTAAACCAATTGAAGGCACAAGATTCACAACTCTTAATTTGGTATGTTCCATTATTTCTCTATCTTTGTTTACTATATGCTAAGTGCTAACCTTGACTAAGTGTCACAATTTGAGCTGAGTGCTCCATTTGAGCTGAGTGCTCAATCTGAGCTGAAAGTTACATTAAATATAGCCGTTATAACAAACTTCGTAGTCGGTTGTTACTGTAACGGTCATATTTATTACCATTTAATAACGGAAACTTTTCTCTCACATTGAAAAAGTATAAATATAGAGACTCTTCACCATATTTCGTTTACTCTCCCAAATCCTATACCTCCTTCTCTACTCTAAAACCCTAACATTGCTTTGTGCAGAATCAATCGCTCGGTGCGAAACCCTACAACTGCTAAGTGCAATCCTATACGATCAGTTCGAAATCAATGGAGGGATACACTCTTAATTTGAAAATCAAATGATCCGTGGTGGTTCTTTCAAGAATAATGCGCTCCTCATCTACAAACGGAACAATGTCATGGCATGTATCGACATTCCAAAATCAAAGGTTGGCAGGGGATATGAGGAGTAGGTCTCCTACATTTGAAAGGGTCCCCTGGCTCACACTTTTCTCAGTGGTCCGCCGTGCTCATCCCACAACTCCTTACAGAGTTTTGGTACACATGCAGACTTGATGCCACTCAGAATGTTATAAGGGGTACAGTCCTAAGTGGACGAATAGCGGTCGACATAGACGCAAATTGTCTCCGACGAATTCTAAATCTCCCTGTTCACAATCAATATGAGGCCGCAGTTTCTAGGGAAACTTCAAGGAGTGTATTACCTTTAATGGGTCATCCTCAAGTTGTTGGAGTGATAAGGATTTCAACGGATTTCCTCCACCTCCAGCTCTGAGCAAGAGAGTATCTTTCCTAGCTTAGAGTCTCCACTGATTGGCGTAGCAGGTATAACCTCTCTTCCTTCCTCTCCTTATTTCTCTCTTATTTCTCCATCTCCTATACAGGGAGATAAGACTGAGTCAAGCCCATCTCTGTCTAACCCCTCTCCCCCACCACAAACATATCCATATACTCTCCAATCTACAACCAACCTTGGTCAGCCCACTGCTACCAAGGATATTTCCCAAACCTATACTCGTAAAACTGCCAAAGTTGGTCCTTTACCTAAAAAGCATCATGGAGCTGATGTCACACTGACACCTCCACCGGCAGGAGCTGAGGGGAGACACCTTCTCTTAAGGTGCCAACCTCAAGGCTCACTTCACCCAGTCAGCCTATACCGGGTATGGTGTCTACTCAGCCCATACCTATTCTAGCCATGGGAGAACGCATTTCTGTGCCTTTACATACACATGAAGGTTACATTGAACATATGACCTCTCCCAGGGTCAACTACCCCCTCCTCACCACTCAGCTCAGCCCACCTTCCACTAAAGCACACGACCTTGGTCATTCTTCTTCTCCTCTCTTCTTACACACCTTCGCACGACCGGTCAATGATCCTTCTATACACTAGGAAGGTTTACAGGGTCCCCAATCTGGCCCCCTTGATTCCATAGGTCAGCACCAACCTTTGGATATGGGCCCCACATTCTCACCTCATGAGCACACTCAACAGCCTCTCCTACAATGGAAATTCATTCTTCCATTGGTCAGGAAGGTTTTGAGTTTAAAAAGAGACCGAAGGAGCCCATAGTAGCTGAAGCCACTGATAATCAATCACTTATGTTGTATCTACAAAATTAGTTTGAGCTTCTGCACAAGAAGGGAAAGAGTAATAGAGCCAAGTCGATGCGCAAGCTGACTGATCTTTCAAATTCTGTGGCCAAATTGGAGAACTTTGTGCTTAAATTAAGACCCTCCCCTAATGATGATGACAAAAAGGGGGAGGAAGAATCAAAGAAAGATGATGATACAGTTGAGGGGGAGCATACAGAGGAAGTGCAAATTGAAGAAGAAGCTCATGATCAGTTCATGAGTACCGTAGATCGACCTCCTCAGCACAAGTCAACTCAACCAGACATTCCACATGCTATGATCCCTCAAGCTGAACCTTGTTAGGTGCTACAAGCTGAATTGTCAAAGATTGTTGAAGCTGAGTTGGTTCCAGCCACACAAGATGATAAAGGGAAAGGGGAGGCTATAGAGACTGTAAAAATAAAAAGGAGATCAAGTACTGTGTCTCTAGCCAAGAGAAGAAAAATCATCATTGTTGAACCTAAGCTAGAGCAACAAGGTCAGTCCCAAATTGTTGAATATGACTCTGACTCAAGTGATGAAGCTGATGCGGCACAGAAGGCCAGTGACATGCTAGCCGAGCAAATGTTACAAGAAATGGCAAAGGAACTCGGCATGACAGTGGAGGAAATGAAAGAGCAGCGAAGACAAGCTGAGCTGCAAAGAGAACAGGCTAAAGCTGAAGCTGCTAGAGCTGAAGCTGAAGCTGATTACTCTAGAACAAGAGCTGAACCAATTCCATACATTGATGATGATCTAAGATACTGCTACAAAATAAGATATTTTGGTGATACAATTGAAAGTTTAACATTGAGCAGAAAAGGGGAGTTGGTAATAATCAACTTTGTGTTGAAAAACAAAGCTAAAGTGGGACTAGACATGAGAAGATTATATAAGTTGGGATTCTCTGAATGGAAGACAGTGGCCTTAATATTAAAAGAATGAAACAAAGCCAGATCAAACAAGAGGTCATTCAAGAGCTTAAAAGAATTTTTCTTAGAATTGACTAGCTTGGAGAAATTCCAACAGCTGAATTTAATGTCTTCCTAAATCAAAATAAAGTTGCAAGAGAAAGAGTAGCTAGGCAAAGGAAAAATAGAGTTCTCAGCCTACAAGTTCCCAAGGGTGTTGAGTTCAAGGAAAATACATATATTGATCAACCCCTATCAGGCTTCATGTACATAGACATTGATGGAAATTAGTGTTTCTTGGAGGAAGCCAATATACATTTGGCTAGCTTGGAGCAGATTCTGTATTTGAGGATTCTCTGTGATGGCTCAAGTCAGAATTCACCATTTAGATATCAACTAAACAGAGCAATCAGATCAAGAAGAGATGAAATGAAGGAATATCAAGATGGTGAAGAAACTCTTGTCAGTGCTATTAAAGAAGCAGCAGTATGGGAACTCAAATTATCAAATTAATGGTTAGAAATAGAAGAAGGATTATAAATAGATTAGTTCTATGATTTTGTAAGCACTAAGTGTGCATAAGCTGATCAAAATGATCAAGCAAAATGTAAAAGATATGTTCATTAATGAAAAGTTAAGTTTGATATGTTCAACTTTTTGAAATGTTTAAATATTATGGTTGATGTGTTTAGATAAATAGCCTTGTAAAGTTAAGTTGAGAATTGATATGTTCAAATATAATCTGATAAGTTTAGTATCTAAGTAGTTGTATGTTCAAATACTTATAATACAAGTCTTATAAATATATTTGTAGCATAGTAAATCTTGTTAGTTTAAGGTATAGTGGACAAGTTTAGATAAGTTCGATACTTGATTCAAAACTAACTTTGGTCAGTTCCATAGCCGTTTAACATAATTCTTTAACATGTGCTTAGTTTGATTCAATGTTTTGTCATCATCAAATAGGGGGAGATTGTTAGTCCCATGTTTAGAATAGTTAAATTTGATGAGACAAACCATAGCTATGTATAGATGATAGGTTAAATGTTAGGAATTATGTAAGTCTATTATAGACTGACTAGTCAGCTTAGGCTGAGTAGTCAGCGTATAAATAGATATAGAGTTTTCTATGTAAGCATTAGATAGCTCAGTGACTTCTAAGCTGTGATAGGTTTCAAGAGTGAAGACTTGAAGATTTGAAGATCCATGAACTCAGCTTGATGATATCAAGACTGAGTAAGTCAACTCAGCGCCAGAAGTCAGTACAAGAGTTTAAGTAAGTTTTAAATTCTGTTATAAACTCTCAATATCTACGAAATTTAAATTAGGATATCTAAACCTAATTTAAACTATCTATTAGTTGGATAGAGATGTCAAATGAAATTAATTAGATACGTTCTAATTAAGGAGTTTGTTACGATTTTAAAGAAAAGATAAGTTCTATTTTTGAACTGCGATTTGCTCGTAGATAAATCAAGTATAAGTATAAACCTTCTTATGGGTTTTATACACACTAAACAGGGAGTTCTGCATAGGTTGCAAAACGTACGTTTGTCATACTTGATACGCGTGTGTTGCGATAACTTTGTGAGTTCAAAGTTCAAGAGAGTTTTCCAAAGAGTTCTTGTTAATCATTTTTAACAAGAAGTTCGATCATCAATTAGTTTTTGATACAAGAGTGTTTAGAGAGAGTTGAGTTTATAATCAGTGTGACATCAAATCATTCTGTTGATTTGATTAGAGAGTGATATTGTAATATCTTGATTGATTATTGAATATATTCTTGTGAAATTGTTTTATTGTTAAATGAGTGTATTTAACTCCTCCCTTCTACACTATATCGGTTACTTGTTTACCCTCTTTGGGACCAACAACATATGTGTCGGAATCCACTAGAATTGTCGGATTCCGCATGTCTGTCGGATTTCCTTCTATGTTCCGGAATCCGCAAGAGTGTCGGATTCCATGTGCATGTTGGATTCCCAAGTGTTGGAATCCGCAAGATGAATGTTGGATTTTGTATATGTAAGTGTCGGATTTCTCAAATCCGCAGAAACTATCGGATTTCCCCAAATCCGACAGTTTTGGCCGATTTATGCTACGTCCAAAGTTAAGTTCCTATGTTTATTTTATAGTCCTACTTTGTATGTATAGATGATTAATGTGAGTAATAATGTTCTAGGTGAACTTGTCGTATTAGTGAAGCCAAAACAAATACTTGTACGTTGTAAGTTACACAGGTGAGTACCTGCTTTCATGAGACTCAATGAAGTAAGACTTGTCTGCTAGATGACTACCTGATTAACTATACATGATTGTATTATGTATATCTAACTTGTTTTTACAACTATGCTTAAGGAGCTAAGTGTATGTCTTGAATGATGTTAAGATATGTATTAGGTTCATGCCAGTAGGTCCAGATTGGAACCTCTTACTTAATACATGATGATATGCATGAATGACTAACTGAAAGATGTTATATGTAAGATGATGGATCCCTATGGGATCATATGTATGTATGAATGTGTGTGAACTGTTTGGAGACTATTTGAAGCATGGTTAAGGTCAGTAGGTTCTAACTGGATCCCATGAGTACTTCAGGATTTCACGGTGATTCGGGAGGCATTCCGGATCGTAGGTTCTGCAGAACCGCCGTGCCTTAACGTGAGTGGTAATCAGCTAGATGACTGCTGGATTACTTGAGGAGTCTTTGACCCTGTGAATGATGTTTGGTGGACTGCTTTATGCTCCCCCACCAGCGCGGTTGGTTGTGTCTGATCCCCCGGTTTGAGTTGTTGAGCAGGATTGATTACCCTGCAAGACATGACTCTTACTGATCTTGTCAGCACACCGCTATGTGTTAAGCTAGCAATGATTGCTTATGTATGATATATGTTTAATGACTTACTTTATTGATGCTTGTGATAAGTATGTACTCACTAGCTATGTTGTTTAGCTAATGGAGCTACGTTGCCCCTTTTCAGGTAAAGACTAGAAGGCCTGGTGAGGCGGGTGGCTTTTGATGTACATATACCCTTGTGGGTTGTAACACTTTATTTAAATGTTGTAATATGATACTTATGGTCGGTTCCGGTGTTAGGTAACACCATCGTTGATTTTGAGATGATGATGTAAATGCTTGATGATATCTTTTGAAAAGAAAATTCCACTGCTCAATGTTGATCTTGATTATAAAGAAATGAATCCACACGGATTAAAAGTTTAAATTTTCAGTAAATTCGTTGTTTTCAGAAGCGGTGTTACAATTAGGTATCAGAGCCTAAGTTTGAGTGAATTGGGTACTTGTAAGAGTATTCGAACTGAAACTCGAACCCGATCATAAATAACTGTTCCTATGGGGGGCTAAGTGAGAGTATTATGTGAATGTTAACTGTTGTAAGATAGCTTGTTAGTAAGATAAGTAAGTGAGATAGAGTGTTAACTGCTCTTTCTCTGTTATATAGAAAGTTGAGAAAAGATGTCTGCCAAACGTGGCAATACTGAGCAAGCTTTGAAAGAGATGGAAGATGAGGCTTCTCATATGCCTCATCAAGCTGAGGATGAGCGTTCTCAGCATAATGATGGAGGTGGCGGACCTGAGCCAGATCAGGCTGCTTATATCAGGCGTCTGGAGGAAGAGTTGCGGATAGCCAAAGAGCTCTTACTACAGACCACGTTGAACAAGCCTCGCAAGACTTGTTCTTACAAGAAATTCTTATCTTGCAAGCCTCCAACATTCGAGGGGAGTGATAACCCCACAGTTACCATCCAGTGGCTCCATAAGATGGAGCAAGTGTTTGAATCATGTGACTGCGAACCCGAGTATTGCGTGAAATACGCAGTACGTATGCTAAAAGGCCGTGCCATCTTCTGGTGGGATACGGTAAAAGCTTCTATTGATAAAGAGGTGCTGAGTGCTCTGTCTTGGGAGCAATTCTCAGAGAAGTTGCTGAATAAGTATTGCACCGTGTATGACATGGAGAGAATGGAATGTGAATTCAATAATCTCTAGAAAGAGGATAAGACCATGGAAGAACTCATCACCGCTTTTACTGACAAGATGAGGTTCGTTCCACATCTGATCCCTAATGAGACCACCAAGATAAGAAGGTTTGTGGCAACCTTGTCGTTGGAGTTTTGTCCTCATGTACGAGCAGCTGTTAATCTGGATCGGGCTTTTGAAGTAGCCCAACAAATGGAGGGAGATCGTATTCACTGTAAGGGCGAATCTACCAGTGGGGGGTTAAAAAGAAAGTTTCAGCCATCTGATAAATCGGGTCCTTCCAAAGGAAAATCCTCAGCAGGTGGGAAGACTGAGACTTCAAAGAAGCCGAGACCTGACACTCCTTGGTGTTCTCAGTGTCGTACATACCATTCTGGTGAGTGTTCGAATTCTACCAGAAGGTGTTGGAGGTGCGGGCAGAAGGGCCATGCTAGTACTGAGTGTGGTTTCAAAGAGGATGTCTGCTACCGGTGTCACAAGCCTAGGCACAAGATGACTGATTGCCTGAAGAGACAGAGTGCTGGAGCCAAAGGGTCTTCTAGAGGCCAGAAGAGAGAAGATGCGCCTCGCGCTAAGGGGAGGGCATTTCAGATGACGGCAGAAGAGGCCAAAGCAGCAGGGGATGTCATCACGGGTACATTCCATATTGATTATATCCCTGCTTGTGTATTATTTGATTCTAGAGCTACCTATTCCTTTGTATCTATGGTGTGTCGTAAAAGATTGCAATTACCTGTTGTTCCGTTAACTGAGCCACTCAGAGTAGAGGTTGCTGACGGTAAAGTAGTCTCTGTAACAGAGAAAGTTCCTATTGTTGTTATTTATATCAATGGGAGTAGTATCCCTATTTTCTTTTTCATTATGCCTATTGCGGGCTTCGATGTCGTGATCAGGATGGATTGGCTCAGTAAGCGCGATACAGAGATTCTCTGTTCCAAAATGATGATTAAGATTCCTCTTTCCAATGGATCTTATGCTGTTGCTCGAGGAGAACGACGGGATTCTGATATTCCCATTGTCTCCGTCATTAAAGCTCATAAGTCTATTTCCAAAGGTTGTGACTCTTATTTAGCATATGTTATTGATGCTACGATGGAGAAATGACCAGTCTGAGATATTCGGGTAGTGTCTGATTACCCTGAGGTATTCCCTGAAGAGCTTCCGGGTTTGCCTCTGTTTAGAGATGTTGAATATAAGATTGAGCTTATTCCAGGAGCTACACCCGTGGCTCGATCTCCATATCGTCTTGCTCCTTCTAAAATTAGAGAGATGATGACTCAAATTTAGGAGTTTCTTGACAAAGGTTTTATTCGTTCGAGTTCCTCACCGTGGGGAGCTCCTGTATTGTTTGTGAAAAAGAAGGACGAAACGATGCACATGTGTATATATTAAAGGGAGCTTAACAAGCGAACTGTAAAGAATAAGTATCTTCTTCCTCGAATCGACTAGAATTGTCGGAATCAACTAGAATTGTGTCGGAATCCGCTAGAATTGTCGGATTCCGCATGTCTGTCGGATTTCATATCGGATTTCCTTCTATGTGTCGGAATCCGCAAGAGTGTCGGATTCCATGTGCATGTTGGATTCCCAAGTGTAGGAATCCGCAAGATGAATGTCAGATTATGTATATGTAAGTGTCGGATTTCTCAAATCCGCAGGAACTATCGGATTTCCCTAAATCCGACAGTTTTAGCGGATTTATGCTAAGTCCAAAGTTAAGTTGCTACGTTTATTTTGTAGTCCTACTTTGTTTGTCTAGCTGATTAATGTGAGTAATAATGTTCTAGGTGAAGTTGTCGTATTAGTGAAGCCAAAACAAATACTTGTACGTTGTAAGTTACTCAGGTAAGTACCTGCTTTCATGACACTCAATGAAGTAAGACTTGTCTGGTAGATGACTACCTGATTAACTATACATGATTGTATTATGTATATTTGATTTGTTTTTGCAGGTATGCTCAAGGAGGTAAGTGTATGTCTTGAATGATGTTAAGATATGTATTAGGTGCATGCCAGCGGGTCCAGATTGGAACTGTTTACTTAATACATGATGATATGCATGAATGACTAACTAAAAGATGTTATATATAAGATGATGGATCCCAATGGGATCATATGTATGTATGAATGTGTGTGCACTGTCTGGAGACTATCTGAAGCATGGTTAAGGTCACTAGGTTGTAACTGGATCCCATGAGTACTTCGGGATTTCACGGTGATTCGGGAGGCATTCCGGATCGTAGGTTCTGCAGAACCGTCGTGCCTTAACGTGAGTGGTAATCAGCTGGATGACCGCTGGATTACTTAAGGAGTCTTTGACTCTGTGAACGATGTTTGGTGGACTGCTTTATGCTCCCCCACCAGCGCGGTTGGTTGTGTTTGATCCCCCGGTCTGAGTTGTTGAGCAGGATTGATTACCCTGCAAGACATAACTCTTACCGATCTTGTCAGTACACCGCTATGTGTTAAGCTAGCAATGATTGCTTGTGTATGATATATGTTGCATGACTTACTTTATTGATGCTTGTGATAAGTATGTACTCACTAGCTATGTTGTTTAGCGAATGGTGCTACGTTACCCCTTTTCAGGTAAAGACTAGAAGACCTGGTGAGGCGGGTGGCTTTTGATGTACATATACCCTTGTGGGTTGGAACACTGTATTTAACTGTTGTAATATGATACTTATGGTCGGTTCCTGTGTTAGGTAACACCATTGTTGATTTTGAGATGATGATGTAAATGTTTGATGATATCTTTTGAAAAGAAAATTCCGCTGCTAAATGTTGATCTTGATTTTAAATAAATGAATCCACACGGATTAAAAGTTTGAATATTCAGTAAATTCGCTGTTTTCGGAAGCGGTGTTACAAATTATTTGTTCTAAAATGCTCATACGAATACCTCTTTCTACTGGAAAGTTTGCTATTGCTCTTGGAGAAAGGTGTCCGGGAAGTCCGACTGTACTTTCAGTGATGAAAGCACCCAAGTGCCTATCCAAAGGCTGTTCAGCGTTCTTGGCTTATGTCATATCTTCTGCAAAGAAGAAGGTCGAATTACGAAATGTGGAGGGGGTAGAAGATTATCCGGATGTTTTTCCTGAGGATTTGCCCGGATTACCGCCGACACGTCATGTGGAATTTCAGATTGATCTCGTTCCGGGTGCAGCACTGATTGCTAAGGCGCCCTACCGTTTAGCTCTGTCCAAAATGAAAGAGATGATGACCCAACTACAAGAACTCTTGGATAAAGGTTTCATTCGACCAAGTTCCTTACCTTGGCGAGCGCCAGTTTTGTTTGTTTGGAAGAAGGATGAAACCATGCGGATGTGCATTGATTATCGGGAGTTGAACAAGGCTACTGTTAAGAACAAGTACCTGTTACCAAGAATAGATGATCTTTTTGATCAATTGCAAGGTGCTTGTTACTTTTCGAAGATCAACTTACGTTCGGGATATCACCAAGCGAAGGTCCAAGAAAGACAACATTCAAAAGTCGCTATGGCCACTATGAGTTTCTCGTGATGCCTTTTGGTTTGACTAATGCTCCGGCTGTTTATGGATTTGATGAACCGAGTGTTTATCGATGATATTCTTATTTAATCTTGTAGTGAGGATGATCATCGCAGGCATTTGCGTGAAGTTCTTGATACTCTTCGCCAAGAGAAACTCTATGCCAAATTTTCGAAGTGTGATTATTGTTTGCGAGAAGTCCAGTTTTTAGGACACGTATAGTCAGGATGGATTGAAGGTAGATCCAGCTAAGATCGAGGCGGTCGAGAAGTGGGATTCGCCCAAAACTCCAACTGAAATTCGAAGTTTCTTGGGTCTAGCCGGTTATTATAGGACGTTTATTAAAGATTTCGTAAAGATAGCGACCCCTATGACTCGTTTAACGAGGAAGACAGAACTCTTCAAGTGGACTAAGAAACAAGAGAATGCTTTTCAAACTTTAAAGAAGTGTTTGTGTGAAGCTCCTATTTTGTCCTTACTAGAAGGTAATGAAGACTTTGTTGTATTTTGTCCTATTTTGTCCCCCTTCATATTTTTGTCCAAAATAACAAGGGAGGGGTCTCCCTCTCTTGTTTTGGCTCCTTGGCTTTTAAAGTCACTTGCATGGTCCCTTTTGTTTTACACTTACATGCTACCACCTTTGTGCTTCTATAGAAAAGTTATAAATATTTTCATACTTGAAAAAACATACTTATTTACTAGTGTTGGTGTTCTTTCATTTAAGCCAAGTGTGGTAACATAATACATACTAAATCATACATCTAGTTCAAGAAGAATACAAGGTTGTTGTCTTGCTTGCTTGTGAGCTACAAAGAGTTGGAGAAACTATCATTTCAAGGTGTTGAACTCATTGATTTGTGGATACCTTGGAGGAGGTCTCTACTTGGCTTCTCATTGATCAACCACTTCACCAACGGTTTTAACACGCTACAAAGGTTGTAGTTCTTAGCACCCTATGGTTGGTTTTGTTTCTTAAGGATTGCATATGGATCATTGGTGGGGTGTTTTAAAAAGTTTAAAATTTGTTGTTCATGCTTCCGTTGCTAAAAATATATTTGAAAAACCAAACAAACCCCAATAGAGTGTAGCTCGGGAGAGGCAAAAGAAATACTCCAACAAAAGCACCGACCCAAAACTTTTGAAGTCGGTGAGAAAGTGATGTTGAAGGTCTCTGCTTGGAAGGGTATTATCCGTTTTGGGGAAACGGGGTAAGCTTGGACCTCGTTTTATCGGTCCATTCTTGATACTTGAACGTGTTAGAGAACACGTGTACACACTTGAGCTACCACAAGAACTGGAAGGAATACACAATGTGTTCCATGTATGTTATTTACGAAGATGTTTGGCCGAGGAACCGAGTATACTACCATTGGACGAACTCCATGCCGACGAAATTAAGAAGTTATTCAAAGAACCCGTTGCAATCTTGGATCGTAAGGTCAAACATCTCCGAAAGAAACGGGTGAAACTAGTGAAGGTACAATGGAAGAATAAGCACGGTAGGGATATGACGTGGGAAACCAAAGATGAGATGAAGACTAGGTATCCCCAGTTGTTTTTTTAGTCGATTCCGAGTATGGAATCTGTTTAAGGAGGGGAGGATTGTAACGAACGGAAATTCGAGATAAATATTGTAAAATTATTTTACCGAGAAATAAATATTATTTATGGAGTTTATTCCTTTTAATGATAATTAATGATATTATTATTATTTAAATAAAATATTGAAAGTTGGAATATAAAAGAAAATTTCAGATTTCAGAATTCGTCACGACGCGACGCGTTTGAAGTTCGCGACGTGACGCGTCGTCTGTCGCGTGTGTTAGTTAGGTTGTGTGTGTCAGTATCTGCATGCTGCGTGTGTTAGTATCTACATGCTTCAGGATTGGCCAGTTTGGAGGCGGTCGCAACACGAGGCGTTTCGAGATTTCTATAAATATGGGATGTTGCTAGCCATTTTTCACACACAACTCCTCTAGAGCCGTTACTTTGCCAAAATTCCGAGCATACCCGATATTCTTGAGCCTACGTGAGTGTCGGGTTTTGTTTGTAAACATATTTGAAGTTCTGGAAGATCGGAATCACCGTCACGGGCGTAGTTTTATGCTTCTATTTCGATTATAAAGTTATTTAGGCTGAATGCATGTCGCGTATGTGCGTTTTTATGAAGTTTCTAAGCATGTGACGCGTTAATCTTTGGTCGGAAGTTGTCTTTTTGCATATCTAAGCCTACTAAGCTAGTTTAGACTTGTTTAGGATCTGTGGATCGTGTTTTTAATGCAGTGATCTCCACAGGTTGTTCGAGGCGTTTGAGATCGAGTTTTGACGATCCCTGAACGTTATTTGCCTTTTCGGGATCGTGTGTGTCGTTATCTGGACTGAGGTGAGTTCAATATTTCTCAAAACCGAGTACTAGACAAAAATGATATATTTTCGAAAGTAATGTTTTACTATACAATGGTAATATGTGCTTATGTATTACTTATGCAAGAAATATGTGATACATGTATGATTGTAACATGTTATGTGATACACGTATGATTGTAACATGTCATTGATTTGTGGATACCTTAGAGGAGATCTCTACTTGGCTTCTTATTAATCAACCACTTCACCAACGGTTTTATCACGCTACAAAGGTTGTAGTTCTTAACACCCTATGGTTGGTTTTGTTTCTTAAGGCTTGCATATGGATCATTGGTGGGGAGTTTTAAAAAGTTTAAAATTTTTGTTCATGCTTCCATTGCTAAAAATATATTTAAAAAACCGAACAAACCCCATCAGTGGTATCAGAGCCACTTATGCATAGTTTTAAGAAACTTTATTTTTTTGAGTATGTATTGTTTAAGAAAATGGACAACTTTTCTTTTGTTAGAAAAGTTGTGAATTTTCTTGTTGGCAACTTGTATATGTTTATACATTTATTTTGGGAAACAACCAAACCACATGCATGTTTGGTTGTAAAAGTTGCCTAAATATCAAGTGTTGATATATATGTTTATTTGAGTGTATGTTGTCCATAACAAGCCATAGACCTTTTGTGATGTGTTGTAAATTCGATTTGGTTGTAATAATATTCTTTCATTTGGCATGTAATAATATTTAATTTTTGTTTCATCTTGTTGTATTTGTAAGTAGTAGAATAGTTTAGACTAGTTTACTTTTATAAAAATGTAACAAGATGAAGAAATGACCAAGTTGGAGTTTTCAAGTGTGGTGGATTCAACCATGAAGGCTTGGAGTCATTTGCACTACAATGAGTTGTTTTGGCAAGTGGGAGCTTCAAGTTTATCACAAGAGGGATATTTATGGTCCTTAGTTATGACTTGGTATTTTTGTATGACTCACAAAAATACCACTTAGGATAAATGGCTTGGTTATGCACTTATACTTGTTATTTGTGTGTGTTTTTGTTTATATGATTATGCATGGTTGAAAATAGGATTTTTGCATGCTAGATAATATTTTTGACATAATATAAATTACACAATAGGAGTTCGGTATTTTAAGTTGACATAATATAAGATGTAAATTGAATTTTATATAAAAAGGGTTTTATAAAGATTAAAACTCATTATATCAAAATATATATATGTACATATATATATATATGAGTTTTATAAAATAAAGATTTTAAAAACTCAACCAATCTCCATTCAAGCTCAATAATAAAATGGTTTTATTACAAGTTAAAATTGGTCGTATTCGCGCGCTCGAAACTACACACGTTAATATAGGATATTAATACTAGTTTAAAATTGAACGTGTCGAGAGTTCGTAAAATATGGATTTTAAGAATACTCAAGACCTATATATATATATATAATATGATTTTATAAAAAGGTGGACTTACGATTGTATGTATGCAATATTAGTCACACGATTCGTTTTGTTTTATTTAATAAATATACAAAACGGTTAAAGCCCTTTTCAAAACATAAGTCTATGCCATCTCATTTTGAGACACTCGCTTGTTGCAACGACACTCACGTGGAGAGAGCAGTAGCCAAACACGTGGGTTGTTTTTGTAACAACCGAGGTGTTTTTTCACGAATTCCATGAACGTCTTGGGCCGGAAATTCACCATCTTAAAATAGGACGACTTAATCGGAATCTTATTACGGAGAGAGCATTAGCCAAACGTAAGGAAGCCCGAGGCATAGATGGGATCAAACATGCCAAAATTGACAATCGTTGTCTAGGATCCCATAAAGATCAATGAATTACATACGAGATGTAATTGGTAAATGTTACCTACCTTGTTGTTTTAACTTGATGGAGAGAGCATTAGTCAAACATTCAAGGTTAAGTTCAACTTGGATCCTAGCCTTTAAATATTGAAGAATTTTTATAATTCTAAAGGGTATTAATTATTAAAGGGTTAAATATCAAAAATACTAAATTGAACTTTGTTAATTTTGTAGATGGCCCCTAACTCAACTACGCCCGTTAACAACTTATCTCTTCGTTCAATCTTAGAGAAAGAAAAACTCAATGGTACAAATTTCTTAGACTGGTATCGTAACTTGAGAATCTTTCTTAAGCACGAAAAAAAATTGTACGTACTTGAGGATCCCGTCCCTGAGGAACCTCCATTGATTGCAGCAAAGCTGTTAGGGATGATTGGGTGAAGCATTCCGATGACTCGGCCGAAGTTGCATGTATCATGCTTGCTACCATGTCTCCGGATCT
The DNA here is from genome assembly GCA_038502395.1 of Dittrichia graveolens. Taxonomy (NCBI): domain Eukaryota; kingdom Viridiplantae; phylum Streptophyta; class Magnoliopsida; order Asterales; family Asteraceae; genus Dittrichia; species Dittrichia graveolens. The sequence goes on from JARJIL010000009.1 coordinate 33,646,911, forward strand.
TCAAAAGAACCTTGAGGAGCATGGAGCATATGAGACGCTTCATCAGCTTAAGGAAATGTTCCTAAAGCAAGAAATCAAGAACGCTTCGAGGTCACTCGAGCCTTCCGTGCATGCAAGATGGAGGAAGGTCAATCCGTTAGCGACTATGTGCTAAAGATGAAAGGATACATTGACCAGCTTGCTAGGTTTGGATCTCCCATAACCAACGAGTTTGCACATGATATGTCACACCCCGCCAAGGCGGAATCGCAAAGTGTGACGGAGAGGATCGTCATAACACATTGATGATAATCCCTTAATTCTTCAAGTATCAAGCTAATCTTCAATTGTATGTGTAGAACTATGAGAGAATACTAATTTCACCTTGATTAACACATAGTTCATATCATTGATTATGGCAATTGATACATGATTAGCCTTAATCATAGGCTTATATACTCCATGAGTATATTTGCAATTAAGACCCTCTAGTTTGTAATTAATAAAAACTTCACTCAAAATGTAATCTTCTATTCTATACAATTAATAAACCTAACAATCTCCCCCTTTGTATAGAAATAGAAGATGTTATGTCTTTTTGGCATCTGACGCAAACTTTAACAATCTCCCCTTTTGAATCATGCAGTTATTCTTTTTCGGTTAAATATTCTTTTGATGCTTTGGGAATCTTCAAACCTTTACTTGATATCTTCAAAATTACTTCTCATTTTTAAATAGAGACTCTTCATTTCGAGAATATTATTCACTTCAACATCTTGATGAGAACTTGAAACTTGATAGCATACAATAACATCTTTTCTCTTCAAACTCCTCTTTTGCATTGGTAACCTTAGGCTTTTCAACCTTTGGTTGTATTGTCAATTTAACATGTACTGATTTTCAGCGTTTTCCTATCTTCAACCTATTCTTTCTGATCTTGAGCTCTCTTGTCATCAAATAAGCTTTGCTTTTGCGTGAGTAATATTTTGTTCTCTTCCCCTTGAATGTAGCTCTTGATCTTGTTTATCCTGATCATAATGTCTTGATCACACAATTATCTTTTCTTTTGAATCTCTTGATCTTTTTCAAATTTGATAGATATCTATTTTCTTTGCTCTCCCTTGACTTGACATATATTGATTTTTCAGAATTAAACTTTTCTTTGTCTCCCTCTCAACACATGAATCTGGTCTTCAACTCATCATCATCTTCAACTCAGTAAGAATCAACTAATATTTTTGTTTCCTTCTTTCAAGATCAACTGAATTTCAATTTCTTTAAACTTTCTCCCCCTCATGATGATCAAGATTCTTCATGAACATCATGCAACTATAATTGACATTCAGCTTGATTTGTGCATGAATACTTCAACATTTATAGCTTAGAATCCTTATCATGACATTCAGTTGAATTTATCAAATATGTATCAGCATTCAATTGATTTGTGTATCCTCCACAATGATATTACAATGAAAGTATCTGAGACAGTCTGTGGGGCACCATCTCAAAGTTCCCGTTTGGAAATGTTAACACCGAGATCAAATAGATTGATCGTTGACATAACAGTTTTTAAACTGTGTGGCCTACGTTCAGTGTTGGAATAATGATAGCACTGGTAGGATTTCCATCTATCATCGTGAATATCACAAAGATAACACTCAAGATGTTCCGGTATTAGTTACGAAAACTAGATACTTGTGACATTTCCATCATGTGTCCTAAGAAATAAAATTATATAGCAATAAGCTCTGGACTCTATAAGTGCATGAAAGAAGTCGGGGACCGGAGCAGCGTGTCCTCCTTGTTTCAATATTAACAATCTCCGAGTGAGATGTCAATAGAGATGTGCTAATTCTCCGTGTGAAGCTGAAACAATCACCTTTTAAGAGATAATTGAGTAGCTGGGTGGGGTTAGTGCATTGCATCACTGGGTCCATGATGTCTTTTTCAATACCAAATGTCAACACATGAAATCTAGTAGTATATGTAGTTACCCAGATTGACACTATTATGAGAGGATCTTTCTTTTATTTTGATCCTATCTCTCACCCTCAGCTCTCTAAATATTTTTCAACTTCTCTCTCAAACTCTCTTTCCAAAATGAATGTTTGTATCTCCGTTGGATACAAATGGACACTTGTTATCTATTCAAATGATTAGGAGCAATCATATTGATGTCAACAAGAATGATTTTCACAAAATATTCAATTGAGAAAGATTGTCAAGAATGATTTGAGCAATCAAAGAATATGAACAATCAAAAAAATTTTGAAGTAGGAAATGACAAAATGATTTGACATGTATGCTCAAAGTGATTTGTTGATCATATGCATCCCCATCTCCTGTTCCACCCCTCTCATTTTCATTTTATCTCTGCCCACCAATCAGTATCACGTGATAACTGATTCTGCTCACCTATTTGACCTATTAAACCCTTACTTTGTTTTTTTAAAGCATAAGGGGAACTCCTGGGGTAGGTCCTTCCGGTTCTGGATTGACCATAGGAGTAGAATTATCCTACACTCCCTTACTCTTTGGTGCCTTATTGATCATTTGAAAAATACATGTTACATAAAAAATGATTGACACAAGAATGAACGGTTTCCATAATGAATGGAATATTCGACAATCAAAGAAGGATTTTCATAATTATTATCGGGATAGAATTCAAGGAATGAAAAATGAACGTTCAGAAGATCAACAATCAAATGAATCAAGAAAGACATCAGAATGAATGCCTTCTCGATGGGAAAAACAATAAAATTTGAAAATTGAAAATCTTTTTGAATTTTAAAAGTTTGTATTGTTTTTGAAATATTCATTTTTTGATTGAAATCTCCCTAAGTAGACACATTTGAATTCGAAAATGATTTTTTATCAACTTGGTTAAAAAAAATTGATCCCCCCTACAAGAATGCACAAAAATAATTTTCATTTTAAAACAAAATTGCAATCTTGTAGGTTCTCGACAAAAATGATTTGTCTCTCAAAGAATCTATGTCGTTCTTGCTCCCCCTGCAAATAATGAACCATTATCACAAAAGTTATATCAAGGAATGATAAACTACAAACGTTAACTTCATATCATTAGACTCGGGCTAATGCGAACACAATGACATGTGAAATGGAATGCAGGGAATACTCTTCTTCCTTCAAGTCAGGATGTTGAACTTGTTAGCATACTAAACACAATGTGCTTTTCAACGCATTCTGAATGATCTTCATTGTGTTCCAACAATGTCTCTGACTTGATCTGTAAAACAGATTAAGCACATTTTGGTACCCACTTGAAGTTGGGTCCAGCTATGTTAGGTTTATGAACCTTTCTATGCATTGGGCCTGTGTGCCATTGGGGAATACCATTTTGAACAACAAATTTATGATTTGTTCTTGAAGTTTTATAAATCTTCTCTTTTGAAAGTCTGATTAAGTGCTTGACTGAGTATACCACAAAAGGATATTTGACATCAGTTTTGAGCACAAATTTTCCATTATGCTTTGCTTTAGAAAGGAATTTGGTATTTAGATGTTTAAACAAATGATATTTCATATCAACATGATTGTCCTTACCAGAATGATGTTGATTATGCATTCTTCTTTGTGGTACAACATTAGACTTAAAACCATCATTGATGACATTCTTCATTTGAAACTCAAATGCTCTAGGTTTAGTTTCTAAAGATGTCCTGGTAGGTATTGCGTTGGATGAGAATTCATTAGTTATGACATTTTTGATACAGATTTCTGATGATGAAAAAAATGCATTTGAATGCACATGATTGATTGAACCACATGGTGAATTAAATATTGAGGTTTTTGTGGTTTTCTTTTTTTCAGTCCAGAATGATGATATCTTTACAAACATGTCACCTAGATTCTTCTTTGGAATCCAAGCTTGTTTAGTCTTTGGTAAAGAATCATTTGAGCTTACTGAAAATTCAGAATCAATATAACTTGAATAAGATGCATTCGGTTGACTTCTGAATTCAGTTTCTTTTGGCTTTTGAGAAGAAATAGTTGCTTTGGGAGTAGAAGCATCAATGAAATCGTCATCTGATTTTCTCATTTTAGCATCTGCAACAGAAAAATAAGAGTCAGTATCGCTACCACAATGTGTTTCTGTATCAAAATTGATATTGTCAGCGGAAGTCTTGGTAGATTCAAAAGCTTTTTTTAGCAAGAAGTATTGCGAACTTGAGTTTAGCCAAAAACTGTAGTCACTCTTTCTCCAATGTTTTCTTCTCTGTGTCAAGGGTCTTCTGAAGCTCAGATATTTTGTTTTTCAGAACTGAGCTGGGAATATATAGTTTAGAAGAAGCAAGAAGTTGTTGCTCAAGTCCCGTGACTTTTCTTTGCAATTCAGTCTTTTCAATACCTAAACTCGCTATCAACTTATCATCATTCTGCAACATCCTTTGAAAATCTTGACGTTCAACAGAAAATTCAGATATGAGGTCTTTAAACTTGGCATTCTCTTCAAACAAAATCTCTGCTTTCTTTTTCTCCTCTTTAGAATGTACTTCAAGTTGTGAAATTTTCTTCACAAACTTACTTCTTTCTTCTTCAAACATTTTCTTTTCACTTTCCAAACTCTTTTCTAGGTCTAATACCTTTGTTTCTTTCTGTAACTCAACTTTTTCAACAAGTAGCTATTGCTCAAGTTGTTTCAACTTATCATGCAATGCAGCTTTTTCAACTTGTAATTCACTTGCTCTTTTCTTTTCAAATTCAACTTGTTCTTTTAGTAATGAACTTTTTCCACTCAGAATTTGCATCTGTTTCTCCTTTTTGATTATATCATCTGATATACGTTCAATCCTTACATCATAAATTGTATTTCTCCGTGTCAATGTGTGAATCTCTTTATTCAGTGAAGAAATCTTCTCTTTGAGCTGGATATTCTCATTAACCAATCCGTCTACCTTCTTTTTCGCAAAATTTACTTCAACATGTGGAATCTTCGTTGACATCTTGATATTTATCTTGATACTTGAAAACTATACGATCGTTTAGGAATGATTTGATTTGATCAAAAATTTAATCAATAATAATGATTTGATCAATTAAGAATGAGTTGGTAATGATCAACAGTGATTAAAAGTGTACTAGGAGAATCAATTAAAGCGACTATGAGTTGAGAAAATCTGATTCTAATTCAGTCACAACGACGATGGGGGTTCGGGGACAGCGCCCCTGATAGCATGGTCCAAGGGGTGGCAACCCCTGGCGGGGTCCAAGGGGCAGAGCCCTTAGCTGGGAATTTCAAAAAAAATCCGACACTTTCAAAAAATCCGAGAATTTCAAAAATCCGACACTTTCAAAATCCGACACTTTTCAAAAATCCGACACTTTCAAAAAAATCTGACACTTTTCAAAAATCCGACACTTTCAAAAATCCGACACTTTTCAAAAATCCGACACTTTCAAAAATCCGAGAATTTCAAAAATCCGATAGTCTTGGAAATCCAATGTGTAAATCCGATAACACGAAAATCCGATACTTACCAATTCTGTAAATCCGATACTTTTTGACCCACAAACACCAAAAACACTTTTTGACTTAAAATTTTTGGATCAAACTCCTCATTTCTTCATCTTCTACTCAAGAACACCATCAATCTTGAATTTTCAAACTCACCAAAATCAGATTTTCTTTTTAAATTTATCAATCTCCACCTTCACAAATACTTTTAAAACACTCCTTTTAACCAAAATTAACTAAGAACACCAAAAACACAACAAACTTAATTTTCAAATTACTCCATGTGTGATTCCTGAATTGATATGAAACTTTGCACATTGATTCGTGATATGATTACTAACACTCGTTCAAAAATTGAGCAATTAATTCCAACTAAATCGCGAATTTCAAAATTCATGTCTTAAGAACATCTTTCAAAAACCCAGATTCGTAATTCTTAGATTTCTCTCACATGGAGTTGACTTTGCACTTGAAAATTTTACTATAGGTTCCTGCAATCATACGCAACAACATATCCAAAATTTAGATCAAATGAAGATCTTATGAATTTTATAGAATTTTTCAAAGTTTCTACCCAAAAATAATCCAAAAATTTCAAAAAAAATTTCAAAATTTCTTCAAATTTTTTGCAATTCTTGATCAAATCTTCAATCAAATCACTCCTTAGGCTCTGATACCAATTGATAATCCCTTAACTCTTCAAGTATCAAGCTAATCTTCAATTGCATGTGTAGAACTATGAGAGAATACTAATTACACCTTGATTAACACATAGTTCATATCATTGATTATGGCAATTGATACATGATTAGCCTTAATCATAGGCTTATATACTCCATGAGTATATTTGCAATTAAGACCCTCTAGTTTGTAATTAATACAAACTTCACTCAAAATGTAATCTTCTATTCTATACAATTAATAAACCTAACAATTGATATCAAGTAATTAATACAAACTTCACTCAAAATGTAATCTTCTATTCTATACAATTAATAAACCTAACAATTGATATCAAATAGAGACAAATCACTAAATGCAAATATTCCAACGTGTCATGACGTTTCCCCGACACAAGAGAGGACTTGTGCCGTGTTAAGTCGATTCTACAGCAACATAGCCAAACAACAAAAAAAGAACGTGCGAATATAAACGCCACAACCCGGGTCAGGTATACGGGCGACAAGCCCATAACCACATAATAGTTTTGAAATATTTGTAAACATCCACATCACAAAATAACTAAATACCCGATTCGCGCTATTAGACACACTAAGGCCCGACTAGAGTCTTCTAAGCACCTTAAGCGTTAGTGTTAGGATTACCTGAAAATGAACACTGAAAATGTCAACATAAAGTTGGTGTGCTCGCAGGTTTATAGAAATAGCATAGTTGTTGTGTAAAGTGTTTAAGTAGGACAAATATGCACGTATAGCATGTTAAGCGTGTAGACGTTGTACCAACATCCAGACCACTAGGTTCAATAGGAATCAATAGGAATCAAATCATAGTCTTCTAAGCAGTTATTATAGCATACCCAGCTGGAGCATAAACCGTTGGCTCATAGGAATGTAGGAATCAATTGTCATCAACCAACAACAAGTAGTTTTTGTATATACGTCACATAAGTTTTCCAAAAGAAATAAGAAATAGTCATCACGGTATAAAAGTTTAAAAGAGAGTTTGAGTGTCATTCTCTCCCGAGAAATATAGTAAAAAGGGGCCATGAGTACTCACCTTAGTAAATAGCTTAGTCAATCGAGTCTTAGCATGCTCACAAATCTACAAACAATTAGTTCATATATATTATATTAGATTCACGAGTAATAGTCTTTTTATGCGTTATCCTTGAGCTATTAAATTTATTTAGGATTCGCGATTAACTTTTACACTAGGTTGCATAAGTGCATCCATCTCTTGGGTCTAACCCCAATATGTATATTTTAGTTTTGAAATTTTTCTTATTTTCCTTTTTAAATTGTGTAAATTAAATACTGAAATTATGGGTACTCTTCGTTTATTTTTAATTAAATCCAAACGTCCTAATTATTTTCCTAAGTTTTTATGGCAGAGACCTTAATGTATCTATTATTTTATACAAATTTTCTAGAATTTAATAACATGTTTATTATTTTATGAAAATACTTTAATTAGTGTGGGTTAGAAAATGCCTCCAGTTTGCACGTCACAAAGATTTTATTTGTTTAAAATACTAAAAAACTTTATTAAACTCTAAACATTTTACATTAACATAAAGACACATAAACATTCATTCACACAATTTTTGGTTAATTAATTCGGACTTTTGAATATTTTACATTATTTTAAAGGGTTTAGTAACTAAAAATGTATTGAAGTTGTCAACTTTTGTTATTGTGTGTACTCATCTTTCAAAACTATTAATTGATGTACTCCACTTTCTAAACTACCATTTCATGTTCTGTTACCTTTAATAGCAGGTTGCAAGTATTGTTAGCAGGTCATCATCTTTTAAGCATTAATTTAAATTAAAATTAGCGTTTAATTATTATTATTAGGAATAATAAAATCAGTTTTCCAGATTTAGGTCTCAATTCCCGTACCAAATCATCTTTCGATTTAGATGGTTGAAATTCCCAGATCAAATCATCTTTCAATTTAGATGGTTGTTGTGTTTCTTGAAGATTTAGGGTTCATAACATGAGGTTACGATGGTTGAAATGCCAAAACAGTCTTCATTGATGGCATGTTTCTCGAAGATTTAGGTCTACCGTGATTCTCGAAGATTTAGGGTTGCTGTGTTTCGCAAAGATTTAGGGTTAATAACATAGATTGAGGTTTCATCGATGGTTGCGATTTCAGTCTTCATCATCGACTATTGTTGTGAACACTCGTAAGTTTTTGGGGTTCTTCATTTTGGTTTTAGTAGATTCGATTTCACCATCTCTGTTTAAATCTGTTTAAATCTGTTCACTCAAATAAAATAGAAAATAAAACTAATAAATCCTAATGTTTTCTAAAGTGATTAAAAACAATCCAAAGTTTATTAATATTAAGTTTTGGCCTCTAATTCGAGATCTAGGATTAATTATGTTAATTCAAAGTCTTTTATAGAAAACCCTAAGTTTTCCAGATTCAACCACAAAAATACTTTTAATTAATTAAAATAGTAAAACAACTTAATAAATTATCAATATTTTACAGGACTTTTAAAACTCATGAAATATTCCCCAGATTCATTTTGAAGAATTTTCGTGATGTTTAGAATAGGTTTTAGGAATTTCAAAGTTGGTAGATTAAACTGTCAGAAAACACAGATTTGCGCAACTAGACGATTTTGGTTATTTGAGTAACCAAATCAACTTAGTTTTGTATGAAACCAGTTGGAGATGAAAATAGACTCAGATTCCTTGATTCTAGAATCAAAAATAGATTTATTTAGGTTTTGTTTGGTCGAGATAAGAACTCTTGAAGTTCACCTATTTTCTGTTCAGTTTGAAACTCTTTGTTCTTCATATTTTTGTTCAAATAAATCAATCTTATGGATTTGTTATTCACCCAAACACATCAAAATCATTAATTTATGTTTTATTAGGATGTGTTTGATTCATTTGATAATCCATCAATTAGGGTTATAGAAGAGAAACAAGAAAAGAGATTAAATATTTATAGAAGCCAAATACGTACCTAAAACTCTTCGAGTGGAACCGATTTTTGACTAGGCTTCTTGAAGCTTTGAAGAACCACTCTAATGGTTATTTTGGGGCTGAGAATTTCGTGAATGATGAGAAGAAAGTGAGAAATTGTGTGTGTGTGTTTATGGTAACTAGATAGGTACTTAGGTAGGTTTTTGAATAGTTTGTATTATTTTGGAAACCTTGGGTTGTTCATCCTTCCTTGGCTGATTTTCTTCTAATTTATTTGTATTATTACTATTATTATTTTTAATTAATCATATCTATTATTATTTACTTGTGTTTTACACTTACATTTCTTGTTGGTGCATTTTATTTTTAATGTATGGTACAACTTAGTAGAGTTCTTGAGTGAACTTTTAGATGTTTTATTTGATTTAATATATTTGTTATTATTTCTATACATCATTAACATAGTTCATTAATTCATGGAATTAACTTGCCATTACGTTCTTCTATAGAAATTTGTTTATTTAACCGGTGCACAAGGAGTTAGTTCAACTTTCGTAGTATAAAGACTTCGCCCTGACTCTATTGTTAGTACAACCCAAGTATTTTGAGTAATTAGCCATACTTGGCACCATGAATTTAGCATTTACTAGGTTTTAGAAATCACATTAGCACACGAGTTTAAGTTAAATGACTAGCGATCGGCTACAAGTCAAGCCAACGAATTGGATTTGGTGACGGATGTCACAGCATTCCCCCGTTAGAAGAATTTCGTCCCGAAATTCAGCTTGCACAGTGGTTTGAATTTCACTTGTCAAATAGATGCTGGTATTTGATTCTCATTTGCTCTTCCCGCTCCCAAGTAAACTCCGGTCCGCGATTGGAGTTCAAGCGAACCTTGACTATCGGGATTCTGCTCCTTTTTAATTTCTTCACCTCTCGACCCAAATTTTCCATGGGTTCTTCTATGAAATGCAATGTGTTGTCTATTTTGATTTCGTTTAAGGGCACATGTAGGTTCGCATCCGCCAGACACTTCTTAGTTGATAGGCCACATGGCCAACCTATTCAATGATTTCGAAAGGTCCCACATATCTTGGTTCTAGCTTACCCTTCTTATAATCTTTCCAGATTACTAGGAAGTGGGCTACTTTGCTTTTCTATCCACGATGACCCACATTGAATCATGTCCACTACCAGTCCTGGGTAATTTGTGATGAAATCCATGGTTATGTTTTCCAATTTCCATTTAGGAATCTCCGGCTGTTGCAATAGGCCTGAAGGTCTTTGATGCTCGGCCTTTAACTTTGAGTAAGTCTGGCACTTGCTGACATAGATGGCTATGTCCTTTTTCATCCCTGGCCACCAATACATGTCCTTGAGATCTTGGTACATCTTATCCGCTCCTGGGTGAACGAAATACTTCGTCAGGTTAGCTTCATCCATTATTAATCTCCTTAAATATCCTGCCCTTGGAATCCAAATCCGTTCCACAAAGTACAAACCACCATCCTGTCCTTTCTCTAGTTTTTTGTCCAATCCTCGTAACATCTCATTTGGAGCATTCATGTCATTAATTGCTTCTTTCTGAGCTTCAAGTATCTTATCCTTGATACCTAATTGTATTGTCACACTCATTGCCCGTATTCTCCTTGGCTTGACCCTCTCCTTCTTACTTAAGGCATCAGCTACCACGTTCGCCTTACGTGGGTGGTAATGAATTTCACAATCGTAGTCACTAAAGAGCTTGATCCAACGCTTCTGTATCATGTTTAACTCCATTTGGTCGAAAATGTGCTAAGTGTAAATAATAGTTTTTGTCCCATACAAGTAGTGTCTCCAACTCTAGATTGCAAAGACTACGACTCCTATTCTAAATCATGGATAGTATAGATTTTCTCATGAATCATTAGTTATCGGGATGCATATGCTATTACATTGTCCCTCTTCATCAACACGCATCCTAGACCCTGGTGTGAGGTGTCACAGTAGACCACAAAGTCATTGGGTCCGTCGGGAAGTGCCAATATCGGAGCGTTACACAACTTACCCTATAGGGTCTGAAAAGCTCCCTCTTATTCCTCGTTCAAATCAAATCTTATGTCCTTCTAGGTTAGTATGGTAAGGGGTTGGCGATCTTTGAGAAGTTCTCGATGAACCTGCCGTAGTAGCCTGCTAATACTACGAACGAGCGGATTTCTGAGGGTGTGGTTGGGGTTTTCCCATTTCCTTTTTTTTGGCCTTAATCTTACTGGGAGGTCCACATGTATTCCTTGTAGCCAAAATTTGCATTTCAAAATTTAGCGAATAGCTTCTCCTTCCCAATTAACTCCAAAATCGATCTCAAATGTACCTCATGTTCCTCCTTAAACTAGGAATAAATTAGAATGTTATCAATAGAGAAGATAACGAATTTGTCCAAGAATGGCTTGCATACGCGGTTCATTAAAACCATAGGTACTGTGGGTGTGTTAGTTAACCCGAAAGGCATAACGGTGAACTCAAAATGTCCATAACGAGTTCTAAATGCGGTCTTTGGGATGTCAACCTCGCGTAATCTTAGGTGATGGTAATCGGAACGAAGATCTATCTTGGAAAAACATTGCGAGCCTTTCAACCGGTCAAAAAAATCTTGTATCCTAGGAAGAGGATATCAGTCCTTGATAGTGAGTTTCTTCAGCTTATGGTAGTTGATGCACATTCAAAACGAATCATCCTTCTTTTGACGAATAGAACATGTGCTCCCTAAGGCAATTGACTGGGTTGGTTGAACCCTTGTTCTGTAGTTCCTGAAGTTGGCTAGACAACTCTTGCATTTCTAATGGTGCAAATCGATATGGTGATCTTGCTATAGGAGTCGCTCCTTGTATCAAGTTGATGCCAATTTCTACTTGTCGAATAGCGGTATTCCGGATAGTTTTTCGGGAAATACTTCTGGAAATTCTCGGACCACTGGAATCCCTTCGAGTTTCTTCTCTTATGCATTTTGTGCTCATAGGATACTTTGGATCCCCTTGGGTTGGTCTCCACGGACCATAAACATTTTGTCGTTCGATAATGGAATTCGAACTACCTGCTTGTGACAAATAAACTCGGCCTTGTACTTTGACAATTAGTCCATTCCCTCCACAACAAGACTCTCATGCCCAAAAGGAATCAAATCTATACTAAAGGAAACACCCTCCAATTCTAAGTTACACCCACGTTTAATCGTACTGGCTTATTCCTTTTTACCATTAGCTATCTCTATTAAGTAACTAGTGCCTAAATTATTATGTTCTATATCTGTTAAAATTATGATTTTAGTGAAAATAAAGCTATATTCATCATCAGAATTAAATAACGCAATAGCATAGTAATTGTTCAAAGAGAATGCACCCATAACCACGACGAGGTCCTAGTGAGCTTCAGTAGCCCCATATCGAATGCTCTCCCACGAGCTTGGTTCCCTTGTCAACGTCCCATTCTTTACCATCTCATCTATTAGCACCCTAACTTTTAGTATCGCGCTTTGTATCGTAGGTAGTTCAGCTGCCTTAACCATTGCCCTGATTTGGGGTATCCTCCCTGATATGTATCTCTCTATCCGTTTGAACTTGGGGGTAACCAGGTGTAGATCTAGCTTGGCTAGCTTGTGAAATCTGTTATTATAAGCAGCGTGGTTTGCTTCCACAATAGTGAGATTCCACAATTCATCCTCCAACCGTTGTATCTCGGTACTTGGGTAGGGTTTCTCCACTAACAATGCCTTGAACTCTTCCTAAATCATCCCTAACACCGCATGCCTTCCCTTGGCCTGAATCTGGGTGTTCCATGAAGTTAAAGCTTTATTAACTAAAGAACTTGCTGCATACTTCACCTTCTAGTGATCATCACAGTTGCTGTTGTCCATCACTGATTCCATCTTCTAGAACTAGCAGGTAAGCGCCATTGCACCCCCTTGCCATCAAAGTCCCTTGGTTTACAAACTAGAAATTTCTTATAAATGTAGCCGCCGCCATTTCTAGAATTGGTGTTCTCAACCCCTCCTCCGTTGGCATTATTGGTCTCGGCGCCATTATTGCTTTGGTTAGCAAGGTTATTGCTAACTTGTGTGACAATGGTAGGGATTAGGGCCTTCTGTTGTTGAGCTATGATTTCCGAAATGTTGGGGTTTTCGTGCCCCGCACCCCAGCATCGCCGTTATTACCGCAACCTCTACATCCTCTCTTGGCGGTTCCGCCACACCTAGCATTTCGAGTTGATCTTCTTGGAGGTATGTTATATACGAAGATAAGTACATAATTTAAATGGAAGGCAAATCATGGGTATCGTTACTCTTAGTATTGTGTATGTCATGTGTCATAGCATTTGGCTACTTTCAATCATATAGTTATAAATATCGGTCTCTCGCGCACTATCTTAACCCGAAACCGTAGTCTGTTTCACAGGATGCTTCACAATGCTTTAAGTGTCCTCGTGCTAGGTATGTGGGCATGGCGATGATCAGGCGCAATGCATCCATACTTATCACAACTCTCCTTACGGCACTACTAATCATCCCGATTCACTAACATAGGTCGATACTCTACTTCCTATAGGTCTAGGTAGTTATGAACACTCGACCATGTATGACACTAGATCACATACTCATTCGAATTATTGGCCCTACTCTAAAGCAACATCAAACGAGAACATGCAGTAAAGCTAGGTCAAGAATTCTAAGTCTATATGATTTGAATCATACATTATTAGAAGTGCTCACACAACCCTTCCCTTTATTTTCTAACAACATATAATAACAAACAAATATGTGTGCACATAGTCATTCAAAGAGGCTTTGCATGTATGCTTGGGTTGCACAGGAATTTGTAATTAAACAATGCGTGCTAGATATAAGTAAGCAAGGTATTTAGTAATCAAGTCGTTTGGCTTTTATTCGTATCAAATTTGTGGGTTCGAAAAGCGTACAAGAAATCATGAAAAGAAATTAAACAACATAAATAGAATAATAGTGGGTAATCCGATAGGCGGAACGATAGACTATATAATAGGTGTCCTCTACTCATCGGTAGGATCCTCAGACGGGTCCTCCTTGGGGTCCTCTTCAACCTTATCCAAGGTTGCCATAAGATGACCTTGGATCCTAACGATCTCCTCTAGTACTTGAATCCTTCGGCCTTGTCGTGCCTGCTCCTTAGCTTGGTTGTTAACCCGATCTTCAAGTTAGGAGATGGCCTGGTTCTCTCCATTACTCATTCTCTTTAGTTGACCTTGAGGGTCTATGCTTCCCACTAGGACGGGATCGGGCTAGTCTACTATGGCTTTACGGGGTCGGCTCGTCGCCGTATGCTCGGTAAATGGTGTTTCCCGTCCGTAGATTGAATTATACCGACCGATCGTATCATCGTCTTGAGCCGACGGATCTCATCCTCTTTCTCCTGGATTTGTTGGTCCCTTTCTTCAAGTTTCCTTTTTAGGGAGGCGATCGTCACCTCGGATAGAGTAGGGGTTTGGATAGTGCGTACCATCGTATCCTAGATAGAACAATTAACGTGTTTTTATAATCTTGAAGAATGTCGTCCGCGGTTTACGTTAGCCGACTTGGCTGAAGCGTGAGAATTCGCGAAAAGAAATAGTATGCACACATAGTTCCTATTATGCAACTACATGAGGTACTTAGGTATAGTCTAGGTCAAACCACCTAATTCTCTATAACCAGTGGCTCTGATACCAATCTGTCACACCCCGCCAAGGCGGAATCGCGAAGTGTGACGGAGAGGATCGTCAGAACACATTGATATCAAATAGAGACAAATCACTAAATGCAAATATTCCAACGTGTCATGACGTTTTCTCGACACAAGAGAGGACTTGTGCCGTGTTAAGTCGATTCCACGGCAACATAGCCAAACAACAAAAAAAGAACATGCAAATGTAAACCCCACAACCTGGGTCACGTATACGGGCGACAAGCCCATAACCAAATAATAGTTTTGAAATATTTGTAAACATCCACATCACAAAATAACTAAATATATCTGATTCGCACTATTAGACACACTAAGGCCCGACTAGAGTCTTCTAAGCACCTTAAGCGTTAGCGTTAGGATTACCTGAAAATGAACACTCGAAAATGTCAACATAAAGTTGGTGAGCTCGTAGGTTTATAGAAATAGCATAGTTGTCGTGTAAAGTGTTTAAGTAGGACAAATGTGCACGTATAGCATGTTAAGCGTGTTGACGTTGTACCAACATCCAAACCACCAGGTTCAATAGGAATCAATAGGAATGAAATCATAGTCTTCCAAGCAGTTATTATAGCATACCTAGCTGAAGCATAAACCGTTGGCTCATAGGAATATAGGAATCAATTGTCATCAACCAACAACAAGTAGTTTTTGCATATACGTCACATAACTTGTCCAAAGAAAATAAGAAATAGTCATCACGACATAAAAGTTTAAAAGTGAGTTTGAGTGTCATTCTCCCCCGAGAAATATAGTAAAAAGGGTTCACGAGTACTCAGCTTAGTAAATAGCTTAGTCAATCGAGTCTTAGCACGCTCACAAATCTACAAGCAATTAGTTCATATAGATTATATTAGATTCACGAGTAATAGTATTTTTATGCGTTATCCTTGAGCTATTAAATTTATTTAGGATTCGCGATTAACTTTTACACTAGGTTGCATAAGTGCATCCATCTCTTGGGTCTAACCCTAATATGTATATTTTAGTTTTGAAATTTTTTTTATTTTCCTTTTTAAATTGAGTAAATTAAATACTGAAATTATGGGTACTCTTCGTATATTTTAATTTAATCCAAACATCCTAATTATTTTCCTAACTTTTTTTCGAAGAGACCTTAATGTCTCTATTATTTTATATAAATTTTCTAGAATTTAATAACATGTTTATTATTTTATGAAAATACTTTAATTGGTGTGGGTCCGAATTTACATTAACTTAAAAACACATAAAATTTCATTCTCACAATTTTTGGTTAATTAATTCGGACGTTTGAATATTTTATATTATTTTAAACTCTAAATATGAAAATTTTCAAAACCTCCAGATTTGACAATTAAAAAGTTTTCACTCAAATAAAATAGAAAATAAAACTAATAAATCCTAATATTTTTTACAGTGATTAAAAACAATCCAAAGTTTATTAATGTTAAGTTTTGGCCTCTAATTCGAGACCTAGGATTAATTATGATAATTCAAAGTCTGTTATAGAAAACCCTAAGTTTTCCAGATTCAACCACAAAAATGTTTATAATTAATTAAAACAGTAAAACAACTTAATAAATTCTCAATATTTTACAGGACTTTTAAAACTCATGAAATATGCCCCATATTCATTTTGAATAATTTTTGTGATGTTTAGAATAGCTTTTAGGAATTTCAAAGTTGGTAGATTAAATTGCTAGAAAACACAGATTTGCGCAACTAGACGATTTTGCTTATTTGAGTAACCAAATCAACTTAGTTTTGTATGAAACCAGTTGGAGATGAAAATAGACTCAGATTTCTTGATTCTAGAATCAAAAATAGATTTATTTACGTTTGGTTTGGTCGAGATAAGAACTCTTGAAATTCACCTATTTTCTGTTCAATTTGAAACTTTTTGTTCTTCATATTTTTGTTCAAATCAATCAATCTTATGGATTTGTTATTTACCCAAACACATCAAAATCATTACTTTATGTTTTATTAGGATGTGTTTGATTCATTTGATAATCCATCAATTAGGGTTATAGAAGAGAAACAAGAAAAGAGATTAAAGATTTATAGAAACCGAATACGTACCTAAAAGTCTTCGAATTGAACCGATTTTTGACTAGGCTTCTTGAAGCTTTGAAGAACCACTCTAATGGTTATTTTGTGGCTGAGAATTTCGTCAATGATGAGAAGAAAGAGAGAAATTGTGTGTGTGTTTATGTTTTTTGAGTGTTTATGGTAACTAGATAGGTACTTAGGTAGGTTTTTGAATAGTTTGTATTATTTTGGAAGCCTTGGTTTGTTTCCTCCTTCCTTGGCTGATTTTTTTCTAATTTATTTGTATTATTACTATTATTATTTTTAATTAATCATATTTATTATTATTTTCTTGTGTTTTACACTTACATTTCTTCTTGGTGCATTTTATTTTTAATGTATGGTACAACTTAGTAGAGTTCTTGAGTGAACTTTTAGATGTTTTATTTGATTTAATATATTAGTTATTATTTTTGTACATCATTAACATAGTTAATTAAATCATGGAATTAACTTGTCATTACGTTCTTCTATAGATATTTGTTTATTTAACCGGTGCACAAGGAGTTAGTTCAACTTTCATAGTATAAAGACTTCGCCCTGACTCTATTCTTAGTACAACCCAAGTATTTTGAGTAACTAGCCATACTTGGCACCATGAATTTAGCATTTACTAGGTCTCAGAAGTCACATGAGCACCCGAGTTTAAGTTAAATGACTAGCGATCGGCTACAAGTCAAGCCAACCAATTGGATTTGGTGACGGATGTCACAGAATATGATTTTGTACTCGTTGACCAAAGCTTATGATCAATTTGTCATGAATTATAACATGAACAATTGGGAGAAATCTATCTCAGAGTTGCATGGGATGCTTAAAACTGCTGAGAGCAAGATTCCAAGCAAAACACCTCAGGTCTTGATGATTCGGGAAGGGAAAATCATGAAGAAAAAGAAAAACAACCCGAAAGGGAAGGCAAAGGGAAAAGGACAAAGGCAAGCAGGTTGCCAAGGCTCCTACACCCAAGACGGCGGGAAAGGTTCCCAAGAATGACCTGTGCTTTGAATGCGGGGTGGTAGGACATTGGAGGCGTAATTGTCCGACCTACCTCGCGGAGTTGAAGAAAAAGAAGGCTGGCGAGGCCAGCACTTCGGGTATATATATGATTGAAATGTATACTTTTTCTATTAATTCCTGGGTATTTGATACCGGTTGTGGAACTCACATTTGTAACAATGTGCAGGGGTTGAGAAAAAGTAAGCTGCTGAAGCCAGTCAATTTGGACCGCCACGTGGGCAATGGAGCAAATGTTGCTGTTGAAGCCCTTGGAACTTTTGAATTACTATTACCAAATGGTCTGTACTTAATATTAAAAAATTGTTGTTATGAACCTAGTTTAACTAAGAATATTATTTCAGTAGCTCGATTAAGAGAATCTGGATTCACTTTTAATTTCGTTAATGATGGCATTCATTCCTTCAAAAACGACATTTTGTATTTTGAGGCTCGCCCTGTTAATGGAATATATGAAGTTAATTTTAAAAGATCTCTTGATGATAATTCTATATATACCACTAGCACCAAACGACCTAAGCACGACTTAAGTCAAACATACCTATGGCATTGTCGACATGGTCATATAAACAAGAAACGCATTGCAAAACTTCAAAATGGTGGTATTTTAAAATCAAATGATTCTAGCTCATTTGAAGTTTGCGAATCATGTTTATATGGGAAGATGACTAAGGCTCCTTTCTCTGGTTCAAGTGAAAGAGCCAAAGATATATTAGGAATCATACATACGGATGTATGCGGTCCTTTTAGATCGATGTCTAGGGATGGTGATAGATACTTCGTTACTTTCACCGATGATTATAGTATATTTGGTTATGTTTATTTAATGAAACATAAACATGAAACATTTAAAATGTTCAAGTTGTTTCAAAACGAAATACAAAATCAACTCAACAAAACAATCAAGGCCCTTCGTTCCGATCGAGGTGGCGAGTACCTAAGCCAAGAATTTATGGATCATCTTAGTAATTGTGGAATTATATCACAACTTACTCCTCCTAGAACACCACAACATAATGGTGTATCTGAAAGGAGGAACCGAACTTTACTAGATATGGTTCGGTCTATGATGAGCCGAAGTACTCTACCCTCGTCCTTTTGGAATTATGCTTTATTAACTGCTGCGCACATATTGAATATGGTTCCAACCAAGAAGGTTGATAAGACACTATATGAGATGTGGTATAGAAAGGTTCCAAACTTATCTTACTTGAAAGTCTGGGGTTGTAAAGCTCATGTATGACAAGAAGCTTCAAGCAAACTCGATCCTATATCTATCAAATGTAATTTTGTAGGATATCCTAAAAATTCGTTAGGATATTATTTCTACAAGCCGGCTGAGAACAAAGTGTTTGTTTCTAGGAATGCCACTTTCTTAGAAAAGGGGTTTCTTTCGAAAAAGGAAAGTGGGAGAAATGTAGACTTTGAAGAAATTCAAGAACCACAAAATACAAGTCAGGTTGGCACTAGCACTCAACAAACGGTTGTTGAACGTGAACAATTGGTTTTTCACGAACCTACTGAAACACAAAGTGTTCGTAGATCTGGTAGACCTCGTCAAGAACCCGAGAGATACGGATTTCTCGTGTCCAATGATGAGATTTTCTTGTTAGACTCTTCGGAGCCTACTAACTACCAAGATGCTATATCGGATCCGGAATCCAATAAATGGCTTGATGCCATGAACACTGAGATGTAGTCCATGTATGAAAATCAAGTATGTGACTTGGTTGATCTTCCTCCCAATAGTAAGACTGTAGGGAACAAGTGGGTCTTCAAGAAGAAGACCGACATGGATGGAAATGTACACACATTTAAGGCAAGGCTAGTGGCGAAAGGTTTCGCTCAAACTCGTGGTATTGACTATGATGAAACTTTCTCTCCAGTAGCCTTGATTAAATATATTAGAAAACTTATTGCCATAGCCGCATATTATGACTATGAGATATGGCAAATGGATGTCAAAACGGCTTTTCTAAATGGACACTTAAGTGAAGATGTCTATATGGTTCAGCATGAAGGTTTTGTGGATCCTAAGTATCCTAACAAGGTGTGCAAGCTTAAAAGATCCATTTATGGACTAAAGCAGGCATCTCGAAGTTGGAATCTTCGATTTGATGAGAAAATCAAAGAGTTCAGTTTTATCAAATCAAAAGATGAACGGTGTGTTTACAAGAAAACTAGTGGGAGCGCAGTAGCATTCCTTGTCTTATATGTTGATGACATACTACTCATTGGAAATGACATCCCAACCTTGCAAGACATCAAGTCTTGGCTTGGGAAGTGTTTCTCAATAAAAGACTTGGGAGAAGCCGCCTATATTCTTGGAATAAAGATCTATAGGGATAGATCTAGGCGTCTTATTGGCCTAAGTCAAAGTGCATATATTGACAAGATCTTGAAACGGTTCAAGATGGAGAATTCGAAGAGAGGATTCTTGCCAATGGCACAAGGCATGGTTTTGAGTAAAGCTCAAAGCCCTAGCCCAAAAGAAGAGCTAGATAGAATGAGTGAGATCCCATATGCTTCTGCAATGGGATCCATCATGTATGCCATGCTATGCACTAGGCCAGATGTCTCGTATGCTTTGAGCATGATGAGCAGATACCAGCAAAACCCAGGAGATAGCCATTGGATGGCAGTCAAGAACATTTTAAAATACTTAAGAAGAACCAAAGACATGTTCTTGATCTATGGGGGTTTGGAAGAAGATCTTTGTGTAAAGTGTTACACAGATGCTAGTCTCCAAACAGATCGATATGATTCACAATCACAATCGGGCTATGTCTTCGTTATGAATGGAGGCGCGGTTGCTTGGAAAAGTTCTAAGCAAAGTGTAGTTGCACAATCCACTACAGAATCTAAATACATTGTTGCATTTGAGGCTGGACAAGAAGCTGCATGGATGAAGAAGTTCATAGCTGACCTTGGGGTAGTAACAAGCATTCAAGACCCCATAGAGATATTTTGTGATAATGAAGGTACTATTGCCCAGCAAAAGAACCTAGATCACATCATAGCAATAAACACATCCTTAGGCATTTGCACTACATACGGTATATAGTGGATAGAGGAGATGTGTGTATTCGCAAAGTTTATACAGATCAGAATCTCGCAGATCCTTTTACGAAACCTCTTGCCTTGTGTTAGTCCCATGTTTATAATAGTTAAATTTGATGAGACAAACCAGAGCTATGTATAGATGATAGGTTAAATGTTAGGAATTATGTAAGTCTGTTATAGACTGACTAGTCAGCTTAGGCTAAGTAGTCAGCGTATAAACAGATATAGACTTTTCTATGTAAGCATTAGATAGCTCAGTGACTTCTAAGCTGAGATAGGTTTCAAGAGTGAAGACTTGAAGATTTGAAGATCCAAGAACTCAGCAGGATGATATCAAGACTGAGTGAGTCAGCTCAGCGCCAGAAGTTAGTACAAGAGTTTAAGTAAGTTTTAAATCCTGTTATAAACTCTCAATATTTACGACATTTAAATTAGGATATCTAAACCTAATTTAAACTATCTATTAGTTGGATAGAGATCTCAAACGAAATTAATTAGATACATTCTAATTAAGGAGTTTGTTACGATTTTAAAGAAAAGATAAGTTATATCTTTAAACTGCAATTTGCTCGTAGATAAATCAAGTTTAAGTATAAACCTTCTTATGGGTTTTATACACACTGAATAGAGAGTTCTGCATAATTTGAAAAACGTACGTTCGTCATAATTGATAAGCGTGTGTTGCGATAACTTTGTGAGTTCAAAGTTCAAGAGAGTTTTCCAAAGAGTTCTTGTTAATCAGTTTTAACAAGAAGTTCGATTATCAATTAGTTTGTGATACAAGAGTGTTTAGAGAGAGTTGAGTTTATAATCAGTGTAACATCAAATCATTCTGTTGATTTGATTAGAGATTGATATTGTAATATCTTGATTGATTATTGAATATATTCTTGTGAAATTGTTTTATTGTTAATTGAGTGTATTCAACTCCCCCTTCTACACTATATCGGTTGCTTGTTTACCCTCTTTGGGACCAACAACTGGTATCAGAGCAAGTTTCTTCATTAACTGAAGATCAAGATCCGCTGTCAAGAGGCTAAGATGTCTACTAACAAGCAATCAAATCATATTCCAATAATGGCGGCAAAAGTGTCTCCTATCTTTGATGGCAATGACTATCCTATGTGGAAGTTCAGATCCATGCTGTATCTGAAGTCCGTGGATCACAGGATGAGTAAAGTGATTCAAGATGGCCCAATCATACCCATGATCCATATTACTGCCACTGAAAAAACTGTTCCCTCTAGAGAAACTCCCAAGCCTGAAGCATCTTGGACCGAGGAAGATCATAAACTGTTTAATCTTGATGACAAGGCACAAAGCATCATAGCAAATGCTTTGACAAACCCTATTTTTCATACTGTGGCTGGGTGCCAAACTGCAAAAGAGATGTGGGATACTCTCAGTGTCACTTATGAAGGCACTGACCTGGTCAAGAAACATAAGAAGACAAATCTGAGTCGTTCTTATGAAACTTTCTTTGCTAAGAAGAATGAAACTCTGGCTGATTTGTTTACCAGGTTTCAATGCTAGATTAATGATCTGATCTTGGTAGGTGTCAAGAAAGATGAAAATGAGTTGGTACTCAAGTTCTTGGATGTGTTACCAGAACAATTCAATGAGATCACCATTGGTCTTCATGCTAGAGGATCCTTAGGAAAATATGATCTCAGATCTATCTATGGTTTTCTTCTAAATCATCAATAGATCATGGAACAGAAGAAAGTGGCCCAGAAACAACTAAAAGAATCTATCAATAGTGTTGGATCTGCATTGATTGTAGAAAAGAAGAAGAAGGGATCTAGAAAGTCTCAAGCTGAGACTGACTCTGAATCTGAATCTTAGGAGGTAAGTCCTAACTCAGACTCAGATGATGAAGAGATGGATGCTCTTACTGAACAAATGTCATTGTTAGCAAGAAAATTTTAGAAAGTTCAGAAGAGGAAGGTGTCAATCTAACAAAAGCAAAAGTGGTAAGTCTACTTTTGATCCTAAGAAAGCTAAGTGCTACAACTGTCAGAAGATAGTACACATAGCTGCTGAGTGCAGAGCTAAGAAAGGAGAATCAGCTTCAGTGGCTGACAAGAATGCATACAGAGCTGATAAATACAAAAAGAAATGTCAGAAACTCAAAGCAGCCAGATGAAAACACCAAAGGTCTTCTTGCCGAGACTTGGGATACTGAATCATCTACTTCAGATGATGATGAGCCAAATAGGTGTTTGATGGCCATTGAGGATGAAGAGGAACATGTTGATTATGAATTAGAAGAAAGTTCCTTTGATGAGGTTCTAGCAGAAGCTGCTAAGCTGGGTAAGCAAACCAACAACTGGGATCCTGCCTCAGTGTATAAGGTAAAGAACTTTAGCTCTTACACTGATGAACATAAATGTTTAATGTTCAACTATTTGTTAAATGACTTCAAAACTTCTCTCACGGTTCAATCTAAATTGACAACTGAAATTTCAAAATTAAAAGATGAACTTAAACACTATGAAACTCTCATAAATGCTGGTAAAAAGACTCAAAGTGATTATGAGTGTCAGCTTCACATAAATAAACTTCTAAGTGAAGAATTACAATAATCGAAGGAGCAAGCTGAAAATTAAGAAAGATCTGTGAATCTTGGTGTAAGTCATCAAGAGAAGCAGAAAAATGTATCAACCAGCAGATACCAAATCAAGTAAAAGCAGTGCTAGGAGAAGATTATATGTAACACCGTATTTTCACTCATAAAATTTTTTATTTAAATTAACACTGCGGAAGCGTTTACCAAAACATAAAAGGATTTACAACTAAAGATAAACCACTATTTATCAACCAATCAGTTTAAAATACAGTATTACAAAAACTACGGCTCGTCACAATTCCAATCAGAGTGTCTGTCAATTATTCCCCAGGCTACACCCCCTTACAACTGAACCGCGGAACTTACCAGCCACCTATAAAAGTAGTGAGAGGTGGGGGATTAGCACAAAGCTAAGTGAATGGAAGTAAACCATCACAGATATACCAGCAAATAACCGCATGATATCAACAACAGTAAACACATAATCACCCTTAGCCTCATGAGAAGACCGGCGGTTCTGCAGGAACCTACAACCAATACCGGCCAAAGCAAAGGTTTACCGATAGTTCATTTGCTATTCTCACATAGTATTATATTAAGTTGCAACAAATGCATCAAAAGATCACAATACTGATTAGCCGATAGCAAACAAACCCAGCCCATGGCCCAAACCGAGACTGACTTCACAACATGGGCGCAACAATCAATTAACATATCACAGTTAATCAATTAGTAGACAAACAGTCTATCCAATATCACAGTTACTCAACCAGCAGACAAGCAGTCTATCCATGCATCAAATCACATACAGTTGCAACCAAACCAGTTACAACTAATATCACCCGTGAGAAAACATCTACTCACCTCGAGTTCTCGAACTCCCACTCAGTGGTCTAATATTACTGAGCCTTGTCTTTTCCTGAGATCAGAATAAACTGGAATCAGTAACCGATTCATAAATATATACCAAACACATATATTTATATCCTTTTAAATCAAACATCACATGTGAGATTCACATATGCATAAACACTTAACATATAGCTTCAAATAATCAACACACCCCCAAAACTATCGGATTTCAAGGGAAATCCGATACAACCATCGGATTCTAGCAAAATCCGATACATCTGTCGGTGTTGAACAAATCCTCAACACTTGTCGGCTTTCAAGGAAATCCGACACTTCCCTCGGATTTCACCCTTTGAACTTCAATTATCGGATTACTTCGTAGGATTATACACATTCGGATTTCACTCGTGGAACCCACCATCGGATTTCAACAATCGGATTTCCAGAGTTCCGGATTTCACAACACCCGGATTCATGAGTATCGGATTCCGACACTTGGATTTCCAACATTCGGACTTCCCTTCATCTTCTTTACAATCCGACAACTTCAAAAACTCCATGAATCATATTACTAGTTCATATAATTCATATAAACACTTTCCAAAACAACCACAAACATGTTTAAATATGTAAACATGCATCATAAACACTTTAACACCCAAGAACACCAAATCCGCCAAACCCATAAAGCAATTTCACATGTTCATAAACAAAACCCAGCATGCTCATCATGTTTCAAGAAGCATAGCAATAATCAAACAAGAATCAACAAACCTTAAACTTGAGTTCACGAATTCAAATCACCAAATCCGATTGATTCCTACTTCCTTTCCTCTCGGCAAACACACAGCACACACACACAAGAACTTCAAAGTGAAGAATGGTTAATGAAACCCACGTATTAATGTGTTGAAAACACAAGCAAAAGGTGTCACTCCTCAAAACTCACAATCGCATGCACACACACACACAACTGCACATGTATATATAAACCAATATATATTTTTAAACCAACATATAATTAAATTAGTTAATCATTTGATTAAATATCAATTAAAAAATTAATCAAATACTAATCTTGTATAAACATACCCAAGCCTACGAAACTGCTAGGCCCAAAATCAGGATGTTACAAATCTTCACTCCTTAAAAGGATTCCGTCCTCGGAATCTCACTCCACTCACATCAATCAAGATATCAGCTCTTCATATCTCCTTCTGATAGTTTAACCAGATAAACTCCATCATGCTTTTAACTGTTAATATATAACAGCACAAGCCTTACAGCTTATCCTCTGAACTCATTTTTAGACCAACAGTTAGTTCATAAATCCCCTAAATTTATATTTAACTCACTTATAAATCACAATATCTTTCAATCATCTACTATCTACGATATCAAATTATTCACATGTATTTTATTACTTACTTCAAGTCAACAGGTTGAAGTATTACCACCACAATCTCATAGCTCTACATAGAGTATTCTGATGTCCCACTATTAGAAATTAGTTCACCACTCAATCTGAATATATATGAGTTCCACAAATCGTTGTGTTTCAATCCCACTTTTGGCTATCCATCAGGAAAATCTTGTCACATCGTCCAACTCTCGTTTGTAAACTCTTCATAAGTTTAAACAAATCTACATTTTTTTCAACACAAGCCATCAAAATATGAATTATCATCTCTTGAATTCATCCCTTTAAACACTCAATCAGGTACATCTGTCCAACAAATACTGTCTCACTGGTAATAAAATACTGAACAAGCAATAACCACTCAAAACATATCCGAGTTTCCCTTTATCTGATCTAGTCAAATACAATTTCCATCACGTCTTGTCATCATCACCCCTCAGACATCTCAAATATCTCAAGGTTACATAAGTTTCCTGTATACCACTTCAATTTACACTCCATATGTCAAATCTCATATCACATAATATCTCTGTCCACATAGTATACCATTAGTACTCAACCCTCAGGTTGTTACTCCAAAATATAGCATTGGCAATGAAATTCATCAACCTTTGTAAAGTTCAACTCCAGTGCTTAGCAAAGGCACTTCCTAGCAAAGGCAATCTCCAAGCATATGCATCTCCAAGCAAAGGCATCTCCAAGCAAAGGCATCTTCACACACAAGATCCACAAGTTGTCACTCCATAAGTTCAGGTTATTGCAATCCTCTTCTCTCTTTTCATTCTCAAAGGTGTCAACCTTTTCATTCTCCAAGACTTTCTTGCAAAGGAAATCTTGATTCATCTACTAAGTCAGAGATACTTCCAAACTCACATATACAAGATGTTATCATTACTAACTCTTTCACAGATTAATACATCTGTCATCACGTCGTCTTTCAAGGTAACATCAAATTCTACAATTATTTTCTCTGATTTAATCCGATCACCGTCTCAATCTTCCGGATAACCTCTTCTAATTAGTCATCTAATTCATCTCTCATTGACCAAGTCGATCACAAATGTCTTCTCTCACAGTTAACATATCATCACTGCACTTATATCAGCTGCAACTTCCAAGTCATGGTAAAATTTCGTCTCGTGATATCTCAAATAACACAAGATATCCACTATACATCCAATTTCAAAGCATAGCATCATATTTCAAACCAACAAATGCGATTTCCCGTCATACTACAAAATTCGTTGAAAACCATCATTCATCTTCATGAATCAACTGTACTCAGTAGATTATACATCCACATATAATCTCCAACACACCTTATACTTGAACTATACTGCACACTCCAGACTTGCAGCAATTCATCTCTGTCTTCTTTCTTTGCACAATTGAATTCACATAAACACATAATGTATATAAATCTTACAATACACATTATATCATGCAATTCAATTAATCTAAACATATATCTATATGGTATATCATGCTCACTTAGCATTTAATCAAGTATCACACATACTTATCATCATACCATATCTTGATATATAACACATAACTCATAATAGAAAATCATTTATTGTCATTTAGTTCTATTTCTAGAGAATTAATCTCATCTGAAATAAACTCAAACATTTTAGCACATACTATGTATAAAATATCCATAATTAACTTTAAAGTTAATTAATACACACACAAAGGTATAAAGTTTTATCAAAACATACCCGTTTCATCTTCATCAGCGGTGGCATTATCATTAGCCATCATATTGTACACCCCACCCTCTCGCACAGTAGGGTTCTTTCTCTTTTGCCCTGCTGATGATGATCCCTCAACCGCTTCTGCCCCAGTCCCTGTCCCAGTTTTCCTCCCAGAAGGACACTCACCAACCCTGTGTCCCTCATTTTAATAGTTCCAACACACACTTCGGGGAAAATCACATTCCCTAGCTTCATGCCCTAACGTTCCACAACGCATACATCACATGGTCTGAGCAGTACACTGCCCAGAATGGTTAGATCTACACCGTCTACACCATTGTGGTCTCTGACCAGATCCCCAGTGGTTACCCCACTATCCTGACTTCCCTGTGACTGGTTTCCTTGCCAATTCCTCTTTTGTTGATTACCAGTCTGTTCATACCTTGGCTTCTGCAAAGCCGCCTCATCTCGATTTTGATTATCTCTTGCCTGGATGTCCCCCTCAGCAGACTTTGCCAAGGTGAAAGCCTGGGATAACGATCCAGCCAACCGAGTTCTGCTCCTGTACTCAGGAAGTAATGCTCCAATGAAATGTTGAACCTGGGAAGATTCATCAGGCACCCATTGAGTCACAAATCTCAGTTTCGAATTGAACTGCTCAATCAATTCATCCACAGACATCTTTTTCGTCATACGCAGTTCCATAAACTCTTGCCTTATCTTGTTCAACTCAAAAGCATTGCAATACTGTTCACACAATTTATTTCGAAATTGATCCCAAGTAATTACATCCTTCTGAGCTCTCGATAAATGTGTAGTGATAGAATCCCACCATACCATTGCTTTTCCCTTCAACATCCTGGTGGCAAAACAAACCCTCATTTCTTCTTCACAATTGCAAGCATCCAGAATTCTAGAAATATCTCGCAACCAATTCAGGGTAACATTTGGATCCGTGCTACCATAATACTCCTCGGGTTTACGATCCAAGAACTGTTTATACCTATACGGTTGTTTAAATCCTATACGAGGTGGAAATCCCATGAAAGGATATGGCATTGATCCTTGTGAAAACATAGGGTAATAGAATGGTTGAGACATCGGTTGAGACACTGGTGGAAATGGTATCGATGCAGAAGGCATACCTGTATACATAGTATTAGCCGGGTAAATTGGTGGTATCTCAAGTGTAGTAGAAGCCCCTGTAACAACCGGTGGTTGATTCACAAAATCCTGTCTCTATTGATCCAACTCTTTTCTCAAATCTTGTAACTGACCCTCAAGCTGAAAGATGTACTCATCTCTCTCATCTCCAGCTGTACCAGATGTACCAACACTCTGTAGAGTTTCCGATACATCTATCGGTGTTGAACAAATCCTCAACACTTGTCGGATTTCAAGGAAATCCGACACTTCCCTCGGATTTCACCCTTTGAACTTCAATTATCGGATTACTTCGTAGGATTATACACATTCGGATTTCACTCGTGGAACCCACCATCGGATTTTAACAATCGGATTTCCAGAGTTCCGGATTTCACAACACCCGGATTCATGAGTATCGGATTCCGACACTCGGATTTCCAACATTCGGACTTCCCTTCATCTTCTTTACAATCCAACAACTTCAAAAACTCCATGAATCATATTACCAGTTCATATAATTCATATAAACACTTACCAAAACAACCACAAACATGTTTAAACATGTAAATATGCATCATAAACACCTTAACACCCAAGAACACCAAATCCGCCAAACCCATAAAGCAATTTCACATGTGCATAAACAAAACCCAGCATTCTCATCATGTTTCAAGAAGCATAGCAATAATCAAACAAGAATCAACAAACCTTAAACTTGAGTTCACGAATTCAAATCACCAAATCGGATTGATTCCTTCTTCCTTTCCTTTCGGCAAACACACAGCACACACACACAAGAACTTCAAAGTGAAGAATGCTTAATGAAACCCATGTATAAATGTGTTGAAAACACAAGCAAAAGGTGTCACTCCTCAAAACTCACAATTGCATGCACACACACACACAACCGCACATGTATATATAAACCAATATATATTTTTAAACCAACATATAATTAAATTAGTTAATCATTTGATTAAATATCAATTAAACAATTAATCAAATACTAATCTTGTATAAACATACCCAAGCCTACGAAACTGCTAGGCCCAAAATCAGGATGTTACATTATAGTGCTGCTGCTGACGAAATTAACAAAGAACAAGTTAGTTTGAAGATAAAAATGTGGAATCTGATGATATACTTCTAAAGACATTTTTAAGAAACAAGGATGGAAAGCAGGTCAAAACCAATAAGTTTGTGAGACCAACCTAAAGCCCCCAGGTTATTAATACAAACCATCAAGCTGAGTGTTATAATCCAACAGAAACTATAAGTCAGTTTTCAAAAAATTGGATTACAATCCTGTGAGAACAAATATCTCTGACACAATAACTCACATCAACTCAAACAGACATAACTCTCAAGTCAAGTATGAAAGGATATCTAAGAACAGGAAGTTGTTTGTAAGTCAGACTTCACCAAATAAGGGTAACCATAAATCTGACAAACGTAAGTACAAAGTCAGGGAAAATCAAGTAGACAAATTGTCTAAAAAGATTGAAAGGTTATCCACATCTTATGATCCTAAAACAGAATCCAAATTTAATGTTGGAAAACTCAAAGAGATCACCCAAACACCTATCTTTAGAATAAAATGCTATAAGTATGGTGAAAGAGGTCATGAAGTCAAGGATTGTGTAAGTTCCAATGTAAGGCCTGAAAAAATAAAGGATGATCAGTCTAAAACACACTCAGAATCTGTTCAAGCTGATCAGTCAGCCTCTAAAGGATTAGCTAAGTGCTCATCCTCAGAACCCACCAAACAGTGGGTTCCTAAAAGAAACTAATATGTTTAGTTTATCATGTGCAGGGCTCTTACAAGTGGTACTTAGACAGTGGATGTTCAAGGCACATGACAGGAAGCAAAGGGATTCTGAGTGAATTCCAAAACACTAAAGGACCCAAGGTGACATTTGGGGATAATTCTCAAGCAAGGACTAAAGGTTATGGAAAGATAACTGCTGAAACAGTCACTTTCAGAAATGTAGCATATGTTAAAGGCCTTAAACACAATCTGATAAGTATCAGTCAATTATGTGATGAGGATTATGAAGTCACCTTCAGAAAGCATACAGGAACAATTTATGATAAGAAGGGAAAGCCAATACTAATGGCAAAAAGAGAGAGAGAGAGAGATATCTATCTGTTAGATCTCAGCTCCGCAGATCCTTCAACTGAAACCTGCCTGTATTCTAACTCAACTCCCAAGATGAGTTGGTTGTGGCACAAAAGACTTTCACACCTGAATTTCAAATATATTAACAAACTGTCTAGCAAAGAGTTAGTCTCTGGTCTACCAAAGATCACATTTGCCAAATACAAACTTTGCTCAGCTTGTGAAATGGTAAAACATCATAAGGGATCCTTCAAGTCGAAACAGAATTTTTCAATTATAGAACCATTGCATATGTTGCATTTGGATCTATTTGAACCTATAAGCACCCCCAACCTAAGTGGTAAAAAGTACACTCTAGTGATTGTTGATGAGTTCACAAGATTCACTTGGGTGGTCTTCTTAAAAGCCAAAACTAAAGCTGCAAATGAGTTAATCAGCTTCATAAGACAAGAAGAGTTGCAAAAAGGTAAGTCTATCAAGCAGCTCAGGAGTGATCATGGGGCTGAGTTTAGAAACTCAACCCTTGAAGGCTTTTGTGAAGAAAAGGGAATTATCCAGAATTTCTCATTTGTAAGAACTCCACAATAAAATGGAGTTGCTGAAAGGAGAAATAGAACCTTAATTGAAGCTACCAGAACCATGTTATGTGAAGCAAAGCACAAGCTGAGCTTTTGGGCAGAAGCTGTAAGTACAGCTTGCTACACAGAGAACAGATCTATGATAGTTAAAAGACATGGTAAAACACCTTATGAGATGTATCATGGCAGAAAACCTAATATTGGATATTTCCACATCTTTGGTTCAACATGCTATGTGTTAAACCAAAGAGCTCAACTCCATAAATTGGAACCTAAAGCTGATCAAGGTCTATTTGTTGGATATTCTTCAATTTCCAAAGCCTACTGAGTCTATAATCTTAAAAGAAAAGTAATTGAAGAGTCATTACATGTTACGTTTGTTGGAGATCTGCCCACTGACACACGTATGCCAGTATCACTGCTAATGAAGCGCGAACATAATAGGTCACACGCCAAGGATTGATCCCGGCAGCTTTATGTGGATGGAAAAAGTCAAAGAATCAAAAGTGTTTTGATTCGGGGCTTCACGACCATGAAGGGTGCTCCACGGGTCATGAAGCAGACTGCCCTAATGATTGTTCGACGGCCGCCACGCGTCATGATGCCTTTGTGCTTCACAGCTCGTGACGAGGTCGTGAGGGGTCGTGAAGGAGATGCCCTCACGAGTCCTCGGCCGAGCGGCACGACTCGTGGAGAACTAAGTCCCCTCGTGGCGCATTTAGTCTTCACGACCCGTGAGGGGTCGTGAAGAGGGTAGCTGCAGTGACAGTTGTGTTTTATTGGACCATTTGATGGTCCAATCAATTGACATGCAAGATGGCCGAGATTTGACTCCTAATCTGGCAATTTGAGGCTGGAAGATGCATAGAACATATCATAACATTTTTCTCTCTACTTGAAGCTCTCTCTTGGTGCAATAGTAACACATACACTAAGATGATCTTGAGTGTTCATGTGAGGCTTTCATGGCGCAAGAGGAGATCTACATGAGCTGTTCCAGATGATGGAGTCATGGTGGACGTTAATCTATGGATTGCTAGTACAATGGGATCAAGCATACTTGGTGTGGACTTGCAATGGAGAAGAAAGCCCTTTGTTTTCTTCGTGTTCATCCTAATCCACATGAGAAGCTCGATTTCGAGCCATGGTAAGGAGGTACTTTCTTCCTCCTTCTTCTTGTTCTTTAGTTGCAATTTGCTTTGTAGTGTATTCCACCACTGGAAATAGTTGTGGGCTTTGTGTGTGCTTTAATTTTATGTCTTGCATGCTAATTTTCTTTTTGCTTCCGCTGTGTTTGTGCCCACCACGAGTTCCAACAGTGGTATCAGAGCCATCTCTACAAAGAAATTGCACTTTGATGGCTTGAAAACCGAAAATGGACATTCTGTCCAGATGAGCTTCACGGGTCGTGGAGCTTTTGGCTTCACGAGTCGTGAAGCCTACACGACCGGCTTCATGGGGTGTCGCTCGTGAAAGGTTTTGACTGTGTCAGAGTCGTGGAGCTCATGGGCTTCACGGGCCGTGAGGACCCGTGAAGGCTTCTGGGCCGTGAAGGTCTCGTGAACAGTGTTTTTATCCTTGTTTATAAAAGAAATAGATTTTCGGTTTTAGCACCTTTCGATTCTGTTTTTCCAGAATCTGTCCTTTTGTTTGGACATTTGAAATGCCCCGTTTATGTGTCTTGATTCATATATTTATATGTAGTGGGTGGTTTTGGCATAAAATGCACACATGCATATACTTATATTGTGTATATATGAATATGTGTTCTCAAAGTGTTTGGGATACTAATGCATATGTACAAGGATTGTTCCTTTTGTGCCTTGAGTGCTTTGCTTGTTTGAAAAATCTTAATTGAGATAAATTTTGCAATGTTTTGTTGTGGCACACCATGTTTTGTTTGTGGTTGTTGTTGTGTCCGGTAATGCCTTTCCCGTTAGACCTATGTGTTGGTTGTTTGGTTGTTTATTTATGTATTCATTCATTTGGTGACTTTTAGTCACAATGGTTTGTAATAATATTTAATTCGGTTTGTAAATTTGTAAATTTATTATGGCTTGCATGCCATTGCTTTCCTTTGTACTTTTTGTAAGTAGCTTAGAATAGCAATCACGGCTTGCATGCCGTTTCTTTTCAAATTGTTTGTAATTGTGAAAAGAAGACCGAAGACAACCATCGAGAGTCGTGGAGGAGACGTCTCTGCTATATTTGATCCGGTGGATCATTTGGAGATGACGGATTCAGTGGGAGCACATCCGGCAAGGCCTTTTGGTTGTGTCCTTAGTTTGGCCTTGCTCTCTCCGTTTGGCTCACGGGGAGGGCGCATAGGGTTTAGGGGCATGTTACCGGATATTTGCTTTGTGCGTGGTTGTGATTTATTTTGTTATTTTCTTGCGTGGTTGTTTAGGATCTTCGCATGCTAGAAAACTTTTCAAAATAATAAAATCACAAGAGTTGTCAAATTGTTTAACAAACCCTGCGCGCTCACGATTAACAAATAAATATAAATTGGTTTGTACTAAAGTGAAAAATGCGTTTTGTCACTTGTTTGTTAATCAACTTGAAAAGAGGTTTTTTTTTAAACCGGAAAGACAAAAGTCCCGTTTTTCTCAAACGTAAATCACACGCCACCCGAATCTAGTGAGGCATGGGATGATTGTCGAGCTAAGCACGAGTTGTTCCATGTGGATCTGTGTGGAAGGTGAGTGTGGCGACTTGAAATTATTGGTTGAGCTTAGCACGAGCCAATGATTGTCAAGGGTGTCATCGTGTATCTTGACGGACGATTTACAATTCCAACTTAATACGCCTTGGTAATTGTCGTGCCTATACCGAGTTGTCAAAGCGGCTTAACAAGGAATTGTTGTGAGAAGGGATCAAACATGCCAAACCGACGCTATGAGTGTTGATGGATCCCGCAAGTGTCTAAGAGTTGTAGTCTCGGATTACAATTGGTAAAGCGTTTACCGGCCTAAATAACTTCATGAAGTGATCCGCGGCAAACCCGTCATGTATTGAAGTGAAATAAGGTTCTTAGCCCTTGTTAAGATAATTGTTTTTCTTAAAACTAAATGGGTAATTATCGTAACGAGGATTGTATCAAAACCAACTAAAACGTGTATTCTTATATCTTTAATTGGCAAACATTAACGACACCGCTTCAACTTAAAACTCCGTTCGTTCCTAAAGAAGGTGAGACTCATTAGTGTAGACTTCGTGGACTAGGATTGGTTGTTGAGGATTGTCTTCCACCATGAGTCAAAGTTGCACATTATAGAGAAATCCCTTCTAGAGCCAAAATGATACCAACGCAACCTAGACCTCTAAATGCATGTAAAAGTGCATCGTGGCCTTGATCGGTTGAAGGATGCATGAAGGCGGGAATATTAGTGTCCATATCCCTGAGATGAAGGCGTATGTGGACCTAAAGGAGAGGCATGGATTCGTCATAGGGAGGGAGCTTGTGGTGAATGAAAATTTTCCAAAGTCCCTGCCCACGTGATGTAAATAGTTCATTGTGAAGTATCACATGCATAATATGGAGAAATCCTTGATAAAGCATTATGGCATGTTATGGACTGCTAAGTCCTGCATGGCCAAAGTATGACTTGCCTCACCAAATCCTGCTAACATTATAAAGGAACAAGAAACCGAGAAGAAGAAATTGACCTCAAGTGGAAAGTTTGGTTTTACCAAACCTACCATATATGTGAAGTCAGAGGGCAATGAGATTGTGCTTCAAGATATGACTCCACAAGGGGTAATTTGCTACTTCTGCGGAAAGATTGGAAAATTGGCGCCACCACACCTGCCCTATGAGCCTGAAAGAGCTAAAATCACTTATAAGTAAGAGAAATTAGCTCCTTGACTTCAGGAACATTCATGATCAAACTCCATTGCTCTTCTACTTCTAAAGGCTAGGTTTTAAACGCTAGCAATAACGCTCACATTTGTCAAAAATTTGTTTGTTACAAAGTGAAGGTGTTAAAAGAGAAGTAGGCGGATGAGGCATGGAGAACTGGAATTCAAAAGTGGGAAACATAGTTGTTGTCCCTACTGAGAGGATTGGAGGTTTGTATCTTGCCTTTCCTTCCAGCTATTCTATTACTTTATTGGATGTATGTTTATGCCATGTATGGCTAGAAACATTATATCTAAACACCTTTGTTTACGATGGATATTACTTTGACTTTTGAAATTAGTGGTGATTTATTTCAAAGTTTATCCATGTCGTGGCATTTAAAGTAAGATTTTGCTTAAGGAGTAATAGAACGATCATAAATGTACTAATAAGTTATCCTTATGTAGAAGTCGATTTAGCTATATAAACAAGACTTGCTTCACCAAGATCCGTGAGGTTTAGGAACTTGGAACCCTTTGACCATGGGTCAAATGTTGAATGCATATCTTGTTTATTAGGTTAAATGACTTAAACATCCTTCACTTGAGTATGTGAGAGGATTGAAAGCTTGTTGGATTTCGTTCACACTTTTAGTGTGTTGACCGTTCAAGCAAACATTAAGGAGTAACTTTAGATACCTTGTTACCTTTACCGGTGATGGTAGAAGGGATGGTAAGTCTATTTTAATGGACTAGTTTTGAAACCTTAGAGGTGTTCAAAACTCACCATAACGAGGTACATGAAAGAGAGGGCAATGCAACTATGATACTCGGATCTAGTTAAGATGCTGAGTACCTTAGTTTTATATTACGTGACTATCATAAGAATTATGGGATTGTCTCACAATTCATTTCTCTTAAGACACATTGTTACATGTGGTCGTCTAAAGGAGGAACCTGACATTTTGATATGGTCCGACAAGTGATAGGTTACACTTTTATGTCCAAAATTGTTTTGGGTCATTCTCCAAATGGTGGGCATGAGTTCTAAATCTTATAAACAACAAAGATGGTCATGTAAACACCTTAGAGGATATGACGAAAAGGAGGATCCTTGTTTGTCTATTCCAAAGACTGGATTGTCTAGCCTACGTTTAGACGTGAGGTGAAGGAACCCAGGATCTAGAGGTATTTACTCCATTAGGTACTCTACTAAGACCATGGGATATTTGTCTTGACAAACCTTGTGAGAACTTGAAAGTTGCTCAAAGGTAGAGTCTCTTAAGAAATTAATATCCATGGATGCCAGTGAGAGTAAAGTATACCTTGAATGGAAGAACCTGATGTTGACACTATAATCCAATCAGAAATGATTGAAACTCAGCATGGCAATGCTGGAGAACCTGGCATAAAATCATTACCTCTTGGTAGAAGTTGTCATAAGACCAGAAAGATATAACTCGTTATATCTGAGGAAGACAACTTAATGATGATTCATGATGAATGCGTCAACTACCGGAAAGCGTAGTGGGCTTGGAGTCCGCTAGGAGAAAGGAGGAAATGATAAGATGAGATACTATCCATGATGGGTATCCAAGGTTTCGACTTGGTTGATCCTACACCTGGGTGTGAACCCGCGAGGTATGATTGGTTATTTGAGGAAATAGACCAAACATGGATAAGTTTGTAGACTACTTCAAATACCGACTGGTAGGAATGGTTTCACGATGATTGACCATGAGGAAGGTATCATCTAGAAACATTCTCCCGGTGGTTATGTTGAAATCCACATGGATACTTATTTTATAAGTGCCTTTTAGGCTATATTGGATAGAAGTGAAGATTACATTCCTTAATAGGAATTTCTGAGGAAATGCTCACAACATTTTCGAGGGTCTTTTACTATCAATAAGTATCCTAATGAAATCTACAAACCCTAAGTAGTCCACTGGTGGACTTATGTTGCCATCTCAATGTTAGAATCTTTGCGTTGATATGAAAATCATTCGTTTGAGTTTTCAAATAGCAATGATGAAACATGGAAGAATGCCAGAGCTAGTTGGAGCATTTTGTAATCCTATTCTAAATATGTCTAGCACATACAACGTATTGGAGATAATGTCCTGATCTTGCTTGGAAAAGCTTAAATCAAGAATTATGCATCCATAACGATTATAGGATATACAAAACCTATGGAAGGAGTTAAAGAAATATTGAAATATGTTCTTGTTGATCTATAGTAAGAAGCAACATAGAATAAGTTGTTATTCAAATGCTTGCTTATATACTTCTTAGGATAACTGCCGATCTTTATCGGGGTTCGTAATCCTACTAAATATGGTGTTAATAAGTATGCTTCTCAAAGCATCGCTGACTCTATTGGGATCTTATGAGACAATGAGAGTACGATGGATTATGAAAGATAACCTTTATCTCAAGCATCCTTGATCTTATTGAGTTCTGATGAATCAATGAAGGTGCGATAGCTTGACAAAAGACCGTTATCTCACCAACGCACACTTTTGAGTGATTGGTTGAGGTAGAGATATGGTCATCTTACGAATACACACGGATAGCATGGTGGCGGATCCGTTTTGCTAAAGCCGTAGTTGCAAGATAGTGATGATTGACATACTAATGCTTGCAAAGACTTGGCTTGAGTTTGTTTTAGTTGAAATTTTGATATGCTGATTATGGGAACGTTAAGCAACATTGTGCTTCTGCTAGTATCGATTATCAAATGGGGATTTGTTAATACGCGTGTAGCAGGTACTCTCAGTTGCCTTTATTGTGTTCCATCTTAGCATGTTAACCACTTCCCTGAATGTTTTACATTCTAAAAGTCCACAGTCGGTCACTCTTCATCGGAAGGAAGTTTGAATGAAGATTGAGGGAAAGGGTTGGTCGTGTATTCAATGTTGATTGGATATAAGAGACGCAACACTTTACCTATACTTGAAAAGAGTTTCAAGTGATTGGACGACCCACACCTGAGTGTACTTCATGGTACATGTCAAGAGTAACTCGGGATGATAATATCATTTCGTCCTTAGACCGGAGATACATGTGTTTCGACGACATTGGTCTGCCTTGTTCTGATTGCTTTCAAACGCAGTCCGTAACTGGTTGTTATAAAGGAAGCTTTTGGGGAAGGTATTACCGATGTAATGGGGCAATGTAGTCGCAGGAATTTGTTCCTCTGCTTAGAGAGATATCCCTGGGCCCCTCGATGATTGGGAGCTGACTCCTAAATGCACGGCCGTGCTCATGCTTGCAATGATAGTTGATCAGTTGCAAACTTGCACATTTTGGTCACCACCAATCTTGAACGAGAAACATAATCGTGAACGATCGGAGAATGAATTTGTACCATGTCTCGTGTTCACCCGGATATCGCGAACAATAGGATGATTGATCACTTATCTATAGGACCTTTTCAAACCCGTTTGGATTGTGATTAGGTACTTGTCAGGGATGACATACCTCGTGTTGATTTGGGGGCAGGGATGTCTTGCTAGAGGCCGCTCCCTGTCTGTGATGCATATGGGTACGGTGTGTCATGTGCAAGTGGGAGTTTGTTGGAGATTTGCCCACTGACACACGTATGCCGGTATCACTACTAATGAAGCGCGAGCCTATTGGGTCACACGCCAAGGATTGATCCCGACAGATTTATGTGGATGGAGAAAGTCAAAGAGTCAAAAGTGTTTTGATTCGGGGCTTCACGACCGTGAAGGGTGCTCCACGGGTCGTGAAGCAGGCTGCCCTAACGATTGTTTGACGGCCGCCACGTGTCGTGATGCCTTTGTGCTTCACGGCTCGTGATGAGGTCGTGAGGGGTCGTGAAGGAGATGCCCTCACGAGTCCTCGGCCGGGCGGCACGACTCGTGGAGAGCCCGTGAGGGGTCGTGAAGAGGGTAGCTGCAGTGACAGTTGTGTTTTATTGGACCATTTGATGGTCCAACCAATTGACATGCAAGATGGCCGAGTTTTGACTCCTAATCTGGTCATTTGAGGCTGGAAGATGCATAGAACATATCACAACATTTTTCTCTCTACTTGAAGCTCTCTCTTGGTGCAATAGTAACACATACATATACTAAGATGATCTTGAGTATTCATGTGAGGCTTTCATGGCGCAAGAGGAGATCTACATGAGCTGTTCCAGATGATGGAGTCATGGTGGACGTTCATCTATGGATTGCTAGTACAATGGGATCAAGCATATTTGGTGTGGACTTGCAATGGAGAAGAAAGCCCTTTGTTTTCTTCGTGTTCATCCCAATCCACATAAGAAGCTCGATTTCCAGCTATGGTAAGGAGGTACTTCTTCCTCCTTCTTCTTGTTCTTTAGTTGCAATTTTCTTTGTAGTGTATTCCACCATTGGAACTAGTTGTGGGCTTTGTGTGTGCTTTCATTTTATGTCTTGCATGCTACTTATCTTTTTGCTTCCGCTGTGTTTGTGCCAACCACAAGTTCCAACAACGTTTGATGAGACAAGTATTGACAAATCTTACAAAGCTTAAGTTGACCCGGTTAATCTGAGTGAGCTTGAAAGGAGCAAAGAAGAGCTCACATCAAATCCCATGTATGTTATGGATGATTATGATGATGAGGATGGTGGCAAACCCGACAAGCTTGTATCAACGAAAGAAGCTATCAATATTGATGATGATCACATAACTGAGTCTTTTGACACTAATACTCAGCCTGAGAATCTAGGTGAATCATCGGGTACAAGTCAAATTGAAAATCTAAGTGATTTCTCAATCCCCACCCAGACTGAAAAAGTAAGTCCTATCCAGCCAGAAAGACACTACTCAGATTCAGACACAGAACCACAGTCTCCTACTACAACCTTCAAAGTATTAAAAGATCATCCTCTTGATGATATTATTGGTAACATTGAAGATGGTGTGTTAACTAGTGTTGATTCTATGTGCACAAGACACAAATTAATACGATATTACTCATAATAAATAAACTCATAGCGTCACACATTTACAATCAATGGACACCAATTACATATTTGAATATGATTTAAATATGTTTCCAACTCATTATATATATATATAAATTTATATGCATTGTTGAATATTATTATTTATGTGAAATAATAATGTAACTCTTATATATTGATATAAGATAATGCATATCAAATACATATAAATAAACATATGATTTTATATATATGTATGTATATAATATATATATATATATATATGTATTAATATATATTTGTTACAAGTAAATTGTTACTAGTAACAATTATATAAGTGTATGTATATCTTTGTTACTAGTAAAGAGTTACTAGTAACAATCAAGTATGTATATAAAATACATGTAGATGTATTTTGTACATAGTATGACAAATCTAGCATACCTTTTATATATATATTTATAAAAGAAACTAGAAATGCTCCCAATAATCACCAAGAGGGGCCTATTTGAGGTTGCTTGAAAGGAAATCAACCAAGACATGCATACCATGGACAAGTGAAGCAACAAGAGCAAGAGGGGACTCTCCCCCCTTCATATTTTCGTCCAAAATGACAAGGGAGGGGCCTCCCTCTCTTGTTATGGCTTCTTGGCTTTTAAAGTCACTTGCATGGTCCCTTTTCTGTCACACTTACATGCTACCACCTTTGTGCTTCTTTAGAAAAGTTATAAGTGTTTTCATACTTGAAAAAACATCCTTACTTACTAGTATTGGTGTTCTTTCATTTAAGCCAAGTGTGGTAACATAATACATACTCAAACATACATCTAGTTCAAAGAAGAAGACAAGGTTGTTGTCTTGCTTGCTTGTGAGCTACAAAGGGTTGGAGAAACTAGCATTTCAAGGTGTTGGACTCATTGATTTGTGGATACCTTGGAGGAGGTCTCTACTTGGCTTCTCATTGATCAACCACTTCACCAACGGTTTTATCACGCTACAAAGGTTGTAGTTCTAAACACCCTATGGTTGGTTTTGTTTCTTAAGGCTTGCATATTGATCATTGGTGGGGAGTTTTAAAAAGTTTAAAATTTTTGTTCATGCTTCTGTTGCTAAAATATATTTTGAAAAACCGAATAAACCCCAATAGTTGTATGAGAGCCACTTATGCATAGTTTTAAGAAACTTTATATTTGAGTATGTATTGTTTAAAAAAATGGACAACTTTTCTTTTGTTAGAAAAGTTGTGTATTTTCTTGTTGGCAACTTGTATATGTTTATATATTTATTTTGGGAAACAACCAAACCACATGCATGTTTGGTTGTAAAAGTTGCTTAAATATCAAGTGTTGATATATATGTTTGTTTGAGTGTATGTTGTGCATAACAAGCCATAGACCTTTTGTGATGTGTTGGAAATTTGATTTGGTTGTAAAATTATTCTTTCATTTGGTATGTAATAATAATTTTAGTTTTGTTTCATCTTGTTGTATTTTGTAAGTAGTAGAATAGTTTAGACTAGTTTACTTTTATAAAAATGTAACAAGATGGAGAAATGACCAAGTTGGAGTTTTCAAGTATGGTGGAGTCAATCATGAAGGCTTGGAGTCATTTACACTACAAGGAGTTGTTTTGGCAAGTGGGAGCTTCAAGTTCATCACAAGAGGAATTTTATGATCCTTAGTTATGACTTGGTATTTTTGTATAGCTCACAAAAATACCACTTAGGATAAATGGCTTGGTTATGCACTTATACATGTTATTTGTGTGTGTTTATGTTTATATTATTATGCATGGTTGAAAATAGGATTTTTGCATGCTAGATTATATTTTTGACATAATATAAATCATACAATGGGAGTTTGATATTTTAAGTTTACATAACATAAGAAGTAAAATGAATTTTATATAAAAAGGGTTTTATAAAGATTAAAATTCATTATGTCAATATATATATATATATATATGTACATATATATATATATGAGTTTTATAAAATAGAGATTTTAAAAACTCAACCAAACTCCATTCAAGCTTAATAATAAAATAGTTTTATTACAAGCTAAAATTGGTCGTATTCGCGCATTCGAAACTACAAACGTTAATATAGGATATTAATACTAGTTTAAAATTAAACACGTCGAGAGTTCGTAAAATATGAATTTTAAGAATACTCAAGACCAATATATATATATATATATATAAAATATGATTTTATCAAAACGTGGACTTATTATTGTATGCATGCAATATTAGTCACACAATTCGTTTTGTTTTATTTAATAAATATACAAAACGGTAAAAGCCCTTTTTCAAAACGTAAGTCTATGCCATCCCATTTTAAGACACTCTCTTGTTGCAACGACACTCACGTGGAGAGAGAATTAGCCAAACGCGTGGATTGTTTTTGTAACAACTGAGGTGTTTTTCCGCGAATTCCATGAACGTCTTGGGCCGGAAATTCACCGTCTTGAAATAGGACGACTTAATCGGAATCATATTACGGAGAGAGCATTAGCTAAACGTAAGGAATCCCGAGGCATAGATGGGATCAAGCATGCCAAAATTGACAATCGTTGTCTAGGATCCCATAAAGATCTAGGAGTTACATACGAGATGTAATTGGTAAACGTTACCTACCTTGTTTTTTTAACTTGATGGAGAGAGCATTAGCCAAACATTCAAGGTTAAGTTCAACTTGGATCCTAGCCTTTAAAAATTAAAGAATTTTATAAATTCTAAAGGGTATTAGTTATTAAAGGATTCAATATCGAAAATACTAAATTGAACTTTGTTAAATTTGTAGATGGCCCCTAACTCAACTACGCCCGTTAACAACTTATCTCTTCGTTCAATCTTAGAGAAAGAAAAACTCAATGGTACAAATTTCTTAGACTGGTATCGTAACTTGAGAATCGTTCTTAAGCACGAAAAGAAATTGTACGTACTTGAGGATCCCGTTCCTGAGGAACCTCCATTGACTGCGGCTAAAGCCGTTAGAGATGCTTAGTTGAAGCATTTCGACGACTCGGTCGAAGTTGCATGCCTCATGCTTGCTACCATGTCTCCGGATCTTCAAAAGAACCTCGAGGAGCATGGAGCATTTGAGATGCTTCGCTAACTTAAGAAAATGTTCCAAAACCAAGCGAAGCAAGAACGCTTCGAGGACACTCGAGCCTTCCATGCATGCAAGATGGAGGAAGGTCAATCCATTAGTGACTATGTGCTAAAGATGAAAGGCTACATTGACCAACTTGCTAGGCTTGGATCTCCCATAACCAACGAGTTTGCACAGGATATGATCCTTAACTCCTTGACCAAAGCTTATGATCAATTTGTCATGAATTATAACATGAAAAATTGGGAGAAATCTATCTCAGAGTTGCATTGGATGCTTAAAACTGCTGAGAGTAAGATTCCAAGCAAAACACCTCAGGTCTTGATGATTCCAGAAGAGAAAATCAAGAAGAAAAAGAAAAACAACTCGAAAGGAAAAGGCAAAGGGAAAGGATAAAGGCAAACAGGTTGCCAAAGCTCCTACACCCAAGACTTCGGGAAAGGTTCCCAAGAATGACCCGTGCTTTGAATGCGGGGTGGTAGGACATTGGAGGCGCAATTGTCCAACCTACCTCGTGGAGTTGAAAAAGTAGAAGGCTGGCGAGCCCAGCACTTCAGGTATATATATGATTGAAATGTATACTTTTTCTAT
This sequence comes from Dittrichia graveolens, assembly GCA_038502395.1. Lineage (NCBI taxonomy): Eukaryota > Viridiplantae > Streptophyta > Magnoliopsida > Asterales > Asteraceae > Dittrichia > Dittrichia graveolens. Next base: position 33,690,741 of record JARJIL010000009.1, read on the forward strand.
AAATTCCTGGGTATTTGATACCGGTTGTGGAACTCACATTTGTAATAATGTGCAGGGGTTGAGAAAAAGTAAGCTGCTGAAACCAGGCGATTTGGACCTCCACGTGGGCAATGGAGCAAATGTTGCTGTTGAAGCCCTTGGAACTTTTGAATTACTATTACCAAATGGCTTGTACTTAATATTGAACAATTGTTGTTATGTACCTAGTTTAACTAGGAATATTATTTCAGTAGCTCGGTTAAGAGAATCTGGATTCACTTTTGGTTTCGTTGATGATGGCATTTGTGCTTTCAAAAACGATATTTTGTATTTTGAGGCTCGCCCTCTTAATGGAATATATGAAGTTAATCTTAAAAGATATCTTGATGATAATTCTATATATACCACTAGCACCAAACGTCCTAAGCATGACTTAAGTCAAACATACCTACGGCATTGTCGAATTGGTCTTATAAATAAGAAACGCATTGCAAAACTTCAAAAGGATGGAATTTTAAAATCAAACGATTCTAGCTCATTTGAAGTTTGTGAATCATGTTTATATGGGAAGATGACTAAGGCTCATTTCTCCGGTTCAAGTGAAAGAGCTAAAGATCTATTAGGAATCATATATACGGATGTATGCGGTCCTTTTTGATCAATGTCTAGGGATGGTGAAAGATACTTTGTTACATTCACCGATGATGATAGTAGATTTGGTTATGTTTACTTAATGAAACAAAAACATGAAACATTTGAAATGTTCAATTTGTTTCAAAATGAAGTACAAAATCAACTCAACAAAACAATCAAGGCCCTTCGTTCCGATCGAGGTGGCGAGTACTTAAGCCAAGAGTTTATGGATCATCTTAGTAATTGTGGGATTATCTCACAACTTACTCCTCCTAGAACACCACAACATAATGGTGTATCTGAAAGGAGGAACCGAACTCTACTTGATATGGTTCGGTCTATGATGAGCCAAAGTACTCTACCTTCGTCCTTTTGGAGTTATGCTTTATTAGGATATTATTTCTACAACCCGGCTGAGAACAAAGTGTTTGTTTCTAGACATGCCACTTTCTTAGAAAAGGAGTTTCTTTTGAAAGAGGCATGTGGGAGCAATATAGAGCTTGAAGAAATTCAAGAACCACAAAATACAAGTCAGGTTGGCACTAGCACTCAACAAACGGTTGTTGAACCTGAACAATTGGTTGTTCAAGAACCTACAGAAACACAAAGTGTTCATAGATCTGGTAGACCTCGTCAAGAACCTGAGAGATACGTATTTCTTGTGTCCAATGATGAGATTTTTTTGGTAGACTCTTCTGAGCCTACTAACTACCAAGATGCTATAACGGATCTGGAATCCGATAAATGGCTTGATGCCATGAACACAGAGATGCAGTCCATGTATGAAAATCAAGTATGGGACTTGGTTGATCTTCCTCCCAATAGTAAGACAGTAGGGAGCAAGTGGGTCTTCAAGAAAAAGACCGACATGGATGGAAATATACACACATTTAAGGCAAGGCTAGTGGCGAAAGGTTTCACTCAAACTCATGGTATTGACTATGATGAGACCTTCTCTCCAGTGGCTATGATTAAATCTATTAGAATACTTATTGCCATAGCCGCATATTATGACTTTGAGATATGGCAAATGGATGTCAAAACGGCTTTTCTAAATGGACACTTAAGTGAAGATGTCTATATGGTTCAGCCTGAAGGTTTTATATATCCTAAGTATTCTAACAAGGCGTGCAAGCTTAAAAGATCCATTTATGGACTAAAGCAAGCATCTCGAAGTTGGAATCTTCGATTTGAGGAGAAAATCAAAGAGTTTGGTTTTATCAAATCAGAAGATGAACCGTGTGTTTACAAGAAAACTAGTGGGAGTGTAGTAGCATTCCTTGTCTTGTATGTTCATGACATACTACTCATTGGAAACGACATCCCGACCTTGCAAGACATTAAGTCTTGGCTTGGGAAGTGTTTCTCAATGAAATACTTGGGAGAAGTCGCCTATATTCTTGGAATAAAGATCTATAGGGATAGATCTAGGCGTCTTATTGGTCTAAGTCAAAGTGCATATATTGACAAGATCTTGAAACGGTTCAAGATGGAGAATTCTAATAGAGGATTCTTGTGAATGCCACAAGGCACGGTTTTAAGTAAAGCTCAAAGCCCTAGCACAAAAGAAGAGCTAGATAGAATGAGTGAGATCCCATATGCTTCTGCAATTCGATCCATCATGTATGCCATGCTATGCACTAGACCAGATGTCTCATATGCTTTGAGCATGATGAGCAGATACCAGCAAAACCCAGGAGATAGCCATTAGATGGCAGTCAAGAACATTTTAAAATACTTAAGAAGAACCAAAGACATGTTCTTGATCTATGGGGGTTTAGAAGAAGATCTTTGTGTAAAGTGTTACACATATGCTAGTTTCCAAACAAATCGAGATGATTCACGATCACAATCGAGCTATGTCTTCGTTATGAATGGAGGCGCGGTTGCTTGGAAAAGTTCTATGCAAAGTGTAGTTTCACAATCCACTACAGAATCTGAATACATTGCTGCTTCTGAGGCTGGACAAGAAGCTGCATGGATGAAGAAGTTCATTGCTGACCTTGGGGTAGTAATAAGCATTCAAGACCCCATAGAGATATTTTGTGATAATGAAGCTGCTATTGCCCAGGCAAAAGAACCTAGATCACATCACAGCACCAAACACATCCTCAGGCGTTTCCACTACATATGGGATATAGTGGATAGAGGAGATGTGTGTATTCGCAAAGTTCATACAGATCAAAATCTCGTAGATCCTTTTACGAAACCTCTTGCCTCGACTAAGCATGAGTCTCATACTAGGGCAATAGGTCTTCGCTTTGCAAGGGATTGGATTTGAATTGTAATTTAGTATTTGGATATTTTGGAACATTATGACAATACTTATTTTATCTGAATGATATATGGGATATAATCACTTCATTAATATTTATTGTGTTCTTTATTAGCATGTTTAAATCCATGAATAATTCTTTATTCTAAAACGTCCATAGTCGGTTATAACTATGGGAATAGTTATGAATTAAGATTAATGTGAATCGGTTGGTTGACTTTCATTCGTGATGAAAGTAGGCAAAAGGGTTTGCAGCCAAATTCACTAATGCTTGTTAGGGAACGGACATTGGACATGACACACTCTCAAGATCACTTCATGGATCTGTGTCGTATGCGAATCTTGAGAAAAAGGTGTTATATTTGTATCCTTAGACCTGAGACACATATTGGGACTCGAGTATGACGAGTATCATGCTTTAATGTGGTTAAACGCTATCTTTAACCGGGTAGTTATAAAGGCCATTATTAGATGTGATATGAGTCTTATTAGAGACGTATGTGGTCAAGATGGAATTTGTTTCTCACATTTAATTGGGAGTATAATATCTCTGGGCCCTAAAACAAGTTGAAGAACATATGAGAATTGATGACGATCCATGTCTCATGTTCAACGAGATATTAAAACAAAGGGATAAATTGATGACTAACCTATAACAATGATTTGTAGCTAGTGAGTTAATTTCGTTGGTGAAAGTATTGATCAAAACACTTTATTTATTATTAAGGGCAATAGGATGTTGCTAGACGTTCTTACCATTGTCTATATCGGCTTAAGTTGTAACTTGTGCAAGTGGGAGATTGTTGATTCTATGTGCACAAGACACAAATTAATACAATATTACTGATAATAAATAAACCCATACGGTCACACATTTACAATCAATGGACACCAATTACATATTTGAATATGATTTAAATATGTTTCCGACTCATTATATATAAGTTTATATGCATTGTTGAATATTATTATTTATGTGAAATAATAATATAACTCTTATATATTGATATAAGATAATGCATATCAAATACATAAATATAAACATATGATTTTATATACATGTATGTATATATATATATGTATTATTATATATTTGTTACTAGTAACAATTATATAAGTGTATGTATATCTTTGTTACTAGTAACAATCAAGTATGTATATAAAATACATGTAGATGTATTTTATACATAGTATGACACATCTAGTATACCTTATATATATATATATATTTATATAAGAAACTAAAAATGCTCACAATAATCACCAAGAGGGGCCTATTTGAGGTTGCTTGAAAGGAAATCAACCAAGACATGCATACCATGGACAAGTGAAGCAACAAGAGCAAGAGGGGACCCTCCCCCCCCCCCTTCATATTTTCGTCCAAAATGACAAGGGAGGGGCCTCCATCTCTTGTTTTGTCTTCTTGGCTTTTAAAGTCACTTGCATGGTCCCTTTTGTGTCACATTTACATGCTACCACCTTTGTGCTTCTTTAGAAAAGTTCTAAGTATTTTCATACTTGAAAAAACATCCTTACTTACTAGTATTGGTGTTCTTTCATTTAAGCCAAGTGTGGTAACGTAATACATACTCAAGCATACATCTAGTTCAAAGAAGAAGACAAGGTTGTTGTCTTGCTTGCTTGTGAGCTACAAAGGGTTGGAGAAACTAGCATTTCAAGGTGTTGGACTATTGATTTGTGGATACCTTGGAGGAGGTCTCTACTTGGCTTCTCATTGATCAACCACTTCACCAACAGTTTTATCACGCTACAAAGGTTGTAGTTCTAAACATCCTATGGTTGGTTTTGTTTCTTAAGGCTTGCATATGGATCATTGGTGGGGAGTTTTAAAAAGTTTAAAATTGTTGTTCATGCTTCCGTTGCTAAAATATATTTTGAAAAACCAAACAAACCTCAACAACTAGATCTAAGGCAAATGCAAACTATGTTGCCTACTCCAGTTTTCTATCTCAAATGGAACCAAAGAAGACTGAAGAGGTTCTAAAAGATGAAGACTGGATTGAAACTATGCAAGAGGAGCTGACAAAATTTCAAAGAAATAAGGTCTGGACCCTTTTCCCTGCTCCCAAAGGAAAAACAATTATAGGCACTAAGTGGGTCTATAGAAATAAAATGGACAAGGATGGAGTAGTGATCAGAAATAAGGCAAGGCTAATAGCTCAGGGGTATCGACAAGGAAAAGTATTGCCTATGATGAGACATTTGCCCCTGTTGCAAGAATTGAAGCTATAAGACTGTTTCCAGCCTATGCAGCCTTCAAAAACTTTAAAGTGCATCAAATGGATGTTAAAAGTGCTATCCTAAATGGATCACTACAGGAGGAAGTCTAAAGAATAGAATGAGCATGATGGGTGAGATGACTTACTTTTTGGGACTTCAAATAACCCAGAAAGAAGGTGGTATATTTATTAATCAGAGCAAGTGTGTTTTTGATCTGAATAAGAAATATGGATTAGACTCAAGCCATCCTGCAAAGTCCCCAATGTTACACAATGTCAAGTTGCACAAGGACATCGATGGGAAGTCTGTATATCAGAATACATATAGAGGAATGATAGGTTCATTACTCTACTTGACAGCAAGCAGACCTGATATAATGTTTGATACATGTGTTTGTGCACGATATCAGGTTGATCCAAAGGAATCACACTTGCAAGCTTTTAAAAGAATTCTCAAATATCTGAAGGGAACACCAAATTTAGGTTTGTGGTATCCCAAATGATCAGGATTTGAGTTGATAGGATACTCAGACTCAGACTTCGCAGGATGTGGCCTAGACAGAAAGAGTACTACTGGAGGATGTCAACTATTGGGTGGAAAATTGGTTAGCTGGACAAGCAAGAAACAAAACTCAGTGGCAATTTCGACAGCTGAAGCTGAGTATGTTGCAGTAGGGAGCTGTTGTGCTCAAATATTATGGATGCAATATCAGCTTAAGGACTTTGATTTACATTATTCAAAGACTCCCATATTTTGTGACAATCAAAGTGCTATTGCCATCACACACAACCCAGTGTTTCACTCAAGAACAAAGCACATTGAGATAAGACATCACTTCATCAGAGACATAGTAGAAAAGGGAAAGATAGAGTTAGTCTTCATTGAGAATAAATATCAACTTGCAGATATCTTCACTAAACCAATTAAAGGCACAAGATTCACAACTCTACTTGGCAAGCTTGGCATGCTCAACCCTTAATTTGGTATGTTCCATTATTTCTCTATCTCTGTTTAATATATGTTAAGTGCTAACCTTGACTAAGTGTCACAATTTGAGCTGAGTGCTCAATTTGAGCTGAGTGCTCCATTTGAGCTGAGTGCTCAATCTGAGCTGAAAGTTACATTAAATATAGCCGTTATAACAAACTGCGTAGTCGGTTGTTACTGTAACGGTCATATTTATTACCATTTAATAACGGTAACTTTTATCTCACATTGAAAAAGTATAAATAGAGAGACTCTTCACCATATTTCGTTTACTCTCCCAAATCCTATACCTCCTTCTCTACTCTAAAACCCTAACATTGCTTTGTGAAGAATCAATCGCTCGGTGCGAAACCCTACAACTGCTAAGTGCAATCCTATACGATCAGTTCGAAATCAATGGAGGGATACACTCTTAATTTGACAAATCAAATTATCCGTGGTGGTTCTTTCAAGAATAATACGCTCCCCATCTACAAACAGAACAATGTCGTGGCATGTATCGACATTCCAAAATCAAAGGTTCGCAGGGGATATGAGGAGTAGGTCTCCTACATTCGAAAGGGTCCCCTAGCTCACACTTTTCTCAGTAGTTCTGCCGTGCTCATCCCATAACTCCTTACAGAGTTTTGGTACACATGCAGACTTGATGCCACTCAAAATGTTATAAGGGTACAGTCCTAAGTGGATGAATGGCGGTCGACATAGACGCAAATTGTCTCTGATGAATTCTAAATTTCCCTGTTCACAATCAATATGAGGCCACGGTTTCTAGGGAAACTTCAAGGAGTGTATTGCCTTTAATGGGTCATCCTCAAGTCGTTGGAGTGATAAGGAAATTTGTTTTCCAAACAGCATGGGGATTCATGATGTCCACGGTGGTTCGTTCACTTGGATACAAAGTGGGTGGACTGGATAATGTCAATGACTTTGAAATGCAACTGCTATATAACATATTCTATGATTGAAGATTGGACTATGCTGAGTTAATCTTTGAGGCACTCAAGTCTCTGGTGACTAAGAATGTGAGGGATACCATTGTGCCCTTTGTAAGATTTTTATCAATGGTTATCGTGGATAGGTTAGGTAGCAGATACACTGCACAATATGAGTCAACCCCAACTCCTGTTCTCAGCTCCGGAATGTTTTCCCATGATATTTTCCCTGAGCATCCCACGATGAGTGCTCAGATAAGGGTGTATGCACAGCTTCCGACTCTAGAGTCAAGTGAAGTTGAGGAGGATGAAAATGATGAGGAGGAATTAGAAGGAGCCAATGATTCTGAGGCTGAGTCCTCCAAGGACTCAGCTCCGATAGTGCATTCAACGGATTTCCTCCACCTCTAGCTCTGAGCAAGAGAGTATCTTTCCTAGCTCAGAGTCTCCACTGATAGGCGTAGCAGGTATAACCTCTCTTCCTTCCTCTCCTTCTTTCTCTCGTATTTCTCCATCTCCTATATAGGGAGATAAGACTGAGTCAAGCCCATCTCAGTCTAACCCCTCTCCCCCACCACAAACATATCCATATACTCTCCAATCTACAACCAACATTGGTCAGCCCACTGCTACCAAGGATATTTCCTAAACCTATACTTGTAAAACTGCCAAAGGTGGTCCTTCACCTAAAAAGGATCATGGAGCTGAAGTCACACTGATACCTCCACCGGCAGGAGCTGAGGGGGAGACACCTTCTCTTAAGGTGCCAACTTCAAGGCTCACTTCACCCAGTTAGCCTATACCGGGTATGGTGTCTACTCAGCCTATACCTATTCTAGCCATGGGAGAACCTATTTCTGTGCCTTCATAGACACATGAACGTTTTATAGAACATATGACCTCTCCCCAGGGTCAAATACCCCCTCCTCACCACTCATCTTAGCCCACCCTTCCACCAAAGCACACGACCTTGGTCATTCTTCTTCTCTTCTCTTCTTACACACCTTAGCACGACCTGTCAATGATCCTTCCACACACCAGGAAGGTTTATATGGTCCCCAATCTGGCCCCCTTGATTCCATAGGTCAGCACCAACCTTTGGATATAGGCCCCACATTCTTACCTCATGAGGCACACTCAACAGCCTCTCCTATAGTGGAAATTCATTCTTCCACTGGTAAGGAAGGCTTTGAGTTTAAAAAGAGACCGGAGGAGCCCATAGTAATTGAAGCCACTGATGTTTAATCACTTATGTTGTATCTACAAAATCAGTTTGAGCTTCTTCATAAGAAGAGAAAGAGTGATAAAGCCAAGTTGATGCGCAAGCTGACTGATCTTTCAAATTCTGTGGCCAACTTGGAGAACTTTGTGCTTAAATTAAGACCCTCCCCTAATGATGATGACAAAAAGGGGGAGGAAGAATCAAAGAAAGATGATGATACAGTTGAGGGGGAGCATACAGAAGAAGTGCAAATTGAAGAAGAAGCTCATGATCAGTTCATGAGTATCATAGATCAACCTGCTCAGCAAAAGTCAACTAAACTAGACATTCCACATGCTGTGATCCCTCAAGTTAAACGTCGTCAAGTGCTACAAGCTGAATTGCCAAAGATTGTTGAAGCTGAGTTGGTTCCAGCCACACAAGATGATAAAGGGAAAGAGAAGGCTATAGAGACTGTAAAAAGAAAAAGGAGATCAAGTACTGTGTCTCTAGCCAATAGAAGAAAAGTCATCATTGTTGAACCTGAGCCAGAGCAACAAGGTCGGTCCCAAGTTGTTGAATATGACTCTGACTCAAGCGATGAAGCTGATGCAGCACAGAAGGCTAGTGACATGCTAGCTGAGCAAAGAAATGGCAAAGGAACTGGGCATGACAGTAGAGGAAATGAAAGAGCAGCAAAGACAAGCTGAGCTGCAAAGAGAACAGGCTAAAGCTGAAGCTGATTAATCTGGACCAATAGCTGAACCAATTCAATACACTGATGATGATCTAAGATACTGCTACAAAAGAAGATATTTTGGTCATACAATTGAAAGTTTAACATTGAGCAGAAAAGGGGAGTTGGTAATAATCAACTTTGTGTTGAAAAACAAAGCTGAAGTGGGACTAGACATGAGAAGATTATATAAGTTGGGATTCTCTTAATGGAAGATAGTGGCCTTGAATGTTAAAAGAATGAAACAAAGCCAGATCAAACAAGAGGTCATTCAAGAGCTTAAAAGAATTTTTCTTAGAATTGATCAGCTTGGAGAAATTCCAACAGCTGAATTTGATGTCTTCCTAAATCGAAATAAAGCTACAAGAGAAAGAGCAGCTAGGCAAAGGAAAAACAAAGTTCTCAGCCTACAAGTTCCTAAGGGTATTGAGTTCAAGGAAAATACATATATTGATCAACCCCTATCAGGCTTCATGTACATAGACATTGAAGGAAATCAGTGTTTCTTGGAGGAAGCCAGTATACATTTGGCTAGCTTGGAGCAGATTATGTATTTGAGGATTCTCTGTGATGACTCAAGTCAGAATTCACCATTTAGATATCAACTAAACAGAGCAATCAGATCAAGAAGAGATGAAATGAAAGAATATCAAGATGGTGAAGAAACTCTTGTCAGTGCTATTAAAGAAGCAGCAGTATGGGAACTCAAATTATCAAATGAATGGTTAGAATTAGAAGAAGGATTATAAATAGATTAGTTCTATGATTTTGTGAGCACTAAGTGTGCATAAGCTGATCAAAATGATCAAACAAAATGTAAATGATATGTTCATTAATGAAAAGTTAAGTTTGATATGTTCAACTGTTTGAAATGTTTAAATATTATGGTTGATGTGTTCAGATAAACAACCTTGTAAAGTTAAGCTGAGAATTGATATGTTCAAATATAATTTGATAAGCTCAGTATCTAAGTAGTTGTATGTTCAAATACTTAGAATACAAGTCTTATAAAAAGATTTGTAGCATAGTAAATCTTGTAAGTTCAAGGTATAGTGGACAAGTTTAGATAAGTTCGATACTTGATTCAAAACTAACTTTGGTCAGTTCCATAGTTGTTTAACATAATTCTTTAACATGTGCTTAGTTTGATTCAATGTTTTGTCATCATCGAGTAGGGGGAGATTGTTAGTCCCATGTTTAGAATAGTTAAATTTGATGAGACAAACCATAGCTATGTATAGATGATAGGTTAAATGTTAGGAATTATGTAAGTTTGTTATAGACTGACTAGTCAGCGTATAAACAGATATAGAGTTTTCTATATAAGCATTAGATAGCTCAATGACTTCTAAGCTGAGATACGTTTCAAGAGTGAAGACTTGAAGATTTGAAGATCCATGAACTCAGCTTGATGATATCAAGACTGAGTGAGTCAGCTCAGCGCCAGAAGTCAGTACAAGAGTTTAAGTAAGTTTTAAATTCTGTTATAAACTCTCAATATCTACGACATTTAAATTAGGATATGTAAACCTAATTTAAACTATCTATTAGTTGGATAGAGATCTCAAACGAAATTAATTAGATACATTCTAATTAAGGAGTTTGTTACGATTTTAAAGAAAAGATAAGTTCTATCTTTAAACTGCGATTTGCTCATAGATAAATCAAATATAAGTATAAACCTTCTTATGGGTTTTATACACACTGAACAGAGAGTTCTGTATAATTTTCAAAACGTACGTTCGTCATACTTGATACGTGTGTGTGTGTGTTGCGATAACTTTGTGAGTTCAAAGTTCAAGAGAGTTTTCCAAAGAGTTCTTGTTAATCAGTTTTAACAAGAAGTTCGATCATCAATTAGTTTGTGATACAAGAGTGTTTAGAGAGAGTTGAGTTTATAATTAGTGTAACATCAAATCATTCTGTTGATTTGATTAGAGAGTGATATTGAAATATCTTGATTGATTATTGAATATATTCTTGTAAAATTGTTTTATTGATAATTGAGTGTATTCAACCCCCCCCCCCTTCTACACTATATCGGTTGCTTGTTTACCTTCTTTGGGACCAACACCTTGACTAAGCATGAGTCTCATACTAGGGCAATAGGTCTTCGTTTTGCAAGGGATTGGATTTGAATTGTAATTTAGTATTTTGATATTTTGGAACATTGTGACAATACTTATTTTATCTTAATGATATATTGGATGTGATCACTTCATTAATATTTAATGTGTTCTTTATTAGCATGTTTAAATCCATGAATAATTCTTTATTCTAAAACGTCCATAGTCGATTATAACTATAGTTATGAATTAAGACTAATGTGAATCGGTTGGTTGACTTTCATTCGTGATGAAAGTAGGCAAAAGGGTTTGCAGTCAAATTCACTAATGTTTGTTAGGGAACGAACATTGGACATGACCCGCTCTCATTATCACTTCATGGATCAGTGTCTAAAGCAAATCTTGAGAAAAAGGTGGTATCTTTGTATCCTTAGACCTGAGACACATATTGGGACTCGAGTGTGAGGAGTATCATGCTTTAATGTGGTTAAACGCTATCTTTAACCGGGTAGTTATAAAGGCCATTATTAGGTATGATATGAGTCATATAAGAGACATATGTGGTCAAGATGGAATTTGTTTCTCTCATTTAATTCGGAGTATAATATCTCTGGGCCCTAAAACAAGTTGAACACCATATGAGAATTGATAACGATCCATGTCTCATGTTCAACGAGATGTTAAAACAAAGGGATAATTGATGACTAACCTATAACAACGATTTGTAGCTAGTGAGTTAATTTCGTTGGTGAAAGTGTTGATCAACACACTTTATTTATTATTAGGGGCAATGGGATGTTGCTAAACGTTCTTACCATTGTCTATATCGGCTTAAGTTGTCACTTGTGCAAGTGGGAGATTGTTGGTTCTATGTGCACAAGACACAAATTAATACGATATTGCTGATAAGAAATAAACCCATAGGGTCACACATTTACAATCAATGGACACCAATTATATGACTTAAATATGTTTCCAACTCATTGTATATATATATATATATATATAAGTCTATATGCATTGTTGTATATTATTATTTATGTGAAATAATAATATTACTCTTATATATTAATATAAGATAATGCATATCAAATACATAAATACAAACACATGATTTTATATATATGTATATATATGTATAAATATATATTTGTTACAAGTAAATTGTTAATAGTAACAATTATATAAATGTATGTATATCTTTGTTACAAGTAAAGAGTTACTAGTAACAATCAAGTATGTATATAAAATACATGTAGATGTATTTTATACATGGTATGACATATCTAGTATTATTTTTTATTTATTTAAAAGAATACACTAGAAATGCATACAATATTTACTAAAGGGGGTCCATTTGAGTTTTCTTGCAAGGAGGTAAACATGGACATGCCCTACTTGCATAAGGGTGGAAGAAAAAAAAAAAGGGGACCCCTCCCACTCTTGTTTGGATGAAAATGAAGCCAAGAGGGGTCCTCCCTCTTGGTTTTTTGCTTCTTGGCTTCATATACTCCATGCATGGCTCTTTGGTGAATAATATACATACCACCACCTTTGCTTGTTATTTTAAAGTGCTATTACAAGTCTTGCATGCATCTTTACACTCTTGTATTGGTGTATCAAGTTGGCTAAGTGTGGTGATAAATACATACTCATAAATATACACAGTTGGTTTAAGAAGAAGAACAAAGGTTGTTGCTTGCTTTCTTGAATTTCAAGAGTTAGAGAAACTAGCATTTCAAGGTGTTGGAATCATTGGCTTGTGGATACCTTGGAGGAAGTCTTTACTTGAATTCTCTTTGATCAACCACTTCACCAACGGTTTTATCACGCTACAAAGGTTGTAGTTCTAAACACCCTATGGTTGGTTTTGTTTCTTAAGGCTTGCATATGGATCATTGGTGAGAGTTTTAAAAAGTTTAAAATTGTTTTTCATGCTTCCGTTGCTAAAATATATTTTGAAAAACCAAACAAACCCCAACATTATTCTTGATGGTTACTTTATTAAGTTCACGGTAATCAATGCACATACGGAAAGTACCATCCTTCTTTTTCACGAATAAAACAGGAGCATCCCACGGAGAACTACTGGGTCTAATGAGTCCCTTATATAGCAGTTCCTAGAGTTCTTCATTAACTCTTGCATCTCTAAAGGAGCAAGTCTGTACGGGGCTCTTGCAACAGGTGAAGTTCCCGGCACTAAGTCTATTCTGAACTCAACCAGTCTGTTCGGCAGTATTCCCGGTAAATCCTCAGGAAACACATCGGGATACTCACATACCACTTTCACATCTTCTATACTCATCTGTCTCTTTTCAATTTTACTATCTATCACATAAGCTATGAAGGTCGTGTACTCATGCAGAAGATACTTCCTAGCTTTGGAAACTGAACACATACATGATTTTCCCCTTATAGTATCACCACATATAATCAGTTCTTCCCCACTTGGGGTATGAACCCGTATCACTTTTTGTTCACATAATATCGTAGCCTGGTTACAGCCTAACCAGTACATTCCCACTACCACTTGAAATTCCCTCATAGTCATAGGTATCAATTCTATAGGGAATCTGATAGTATCAATTTCTAACATATTATGCTTAAACACATCTGATACAATTACACTTTTATCATCTGCTATCTCCACTTGAAGAGGAGAATCTAGCTTTTCACACATATGATTGAAATTTTTGCAAAAAGAAACAGATTCGAACGATTTACTTGCACCCGAAACAAACAGAACGAGAGGAGGCATATTATTGATAAGATATGTACCTGTGACAAACATTGGACATGACCCACTCTTAGGATCGCTTCATGGATCTGTGTCATAAGTGAATCTTGAGAAAAAGGTGGTATCTTTGTATCCTTAGACCTGAGACACATATTGGGACTCGAGTATGAGGAGTATCATGCTTTAATGTGGTTAAACGCTATCTTTAACCGGGTAGTTATAAAAGCCATTCTTAGGTATGATATGAGTCTTATAAGAGACGTATGTGGTCAAGATTGAATTTGTTTCTCTCATTTAATTCGGAGTATAATATCTCCGGGCCCTAAAACAAGTTGAACACCATATGAGAATTGATAACGATCTATGTCTCATGTTCAACGAGATGTTAAAACAAAGGGATAATTGATGACTAACCTATAACAACGATTTGTAGCTAGTGAGTTAATTTCGTTGGTGAAAGTGTTGATCAACACACTTTATTTATTATTAGGGGCAATGGGATGTTGCTAGACATTCTTACCATTGTCTATATCGTCTTAAGTTGTAACTTGTGCAAGTGAGAGATTGTTGATTCTATGTGCACAAGACACAAATTAATACGATATTACTGATAATAAATAAACCCATACAGTCACACATTTACAATCAATGGACACCAATTACATATTTGAATATGATTTAAATATGTTTCCGACTCATTATATATATAAGTTTATATGCATTGTTGAATATTATTATTTATGTGAAATAATAATATAACTCTTATATGTTGATATAAGATAATGCATATCAAATACATAAATATAAACATATAATTTTATATATATGTATGTATATATATATATATGTATTATTATATATTTGTTACTAGTAACAATTATATAAGTGTATGTATATCTTTGTTACTAGTAACAATCAAGTATGTATATAAAATACATGTAGATGTATTTTATACATAGTATGACACATCTAGTATACCTTTTATATATATTTATAAAAGAAACTAGAAATGCTCATTAATCAGCAAAAGGGGCCTATTTGAGGTTGCTTGAAAGAAAATCAACCAAGATATGCATACTATGGACAAGTGAAGCAATAAGAGCAAGAGGGGACTCTCCCCCCCTTCATATTTTCATCCAAAATAACAAGGGAGGGGCCTCCCTCTCTTGTTTTGGCTTCTTGGCTTTTAAAGTCACTTGCATGGTGCCTTTTGTGTTACACTTACATGCTACCACCTTTGTGCTTCTTTAGAAAAGTTCTAAGTATTTTCATACTTGAAAAAACATCCTTACTTACTAGTATTGGTGTTCTTTCATTTAAGCCAAGTGTGGTAACATAATACATACTCAAACATACATCTAGTTCAAGAAGAAGACAAGGTTGTTGTCTTGCTTGCTTGTGAGCTACAAAAGATCAGAGAAACTAGCATTTCAAGGTGTTGAACTCATTGATTTGTGGATACCTTGAAGGAGGTCTCTACTTGGCTTCTCATTGATCAACCACTTCACCAAAGGTTTTATCACGCTACAAAGGTTGTAGTTCTTAACACCCTATGCTTGGTTTTGTTTCTTAAGGCTCGCATATGGATCATTGGTGGGGAGTTTTAAAAAGTTTAAAATTGTTGTTCATGGTTCCGTTTCTAAAAATATATTTGAAAAACCGAACAAACCCCAACAGAGGGTAGCTCGGGAGAGACAAAAGAAATACTCCAACAAGAAGCTCCGACCCATAACTTTTGAAGTCGGTGAGAAAGTGATGTTGAAGGTCTCGCCTTGGAAGGGTATTATCCATTTTGGGAAGCGGGGTAAGCTTGGACCTCGTTTTATCGGTCCATTCTTGATACATGAACGTGTTGGAGAACAAGCGTACAAACTTGAGCTACCACAAGAAATGGAATGAATACACAATGTGTTCCATGTATGTCATTTACGAAGATGCTTGGCCGAGGAACCGAGTATACTACCATTGGACGAACTCCGTGTCGACGAAAGTAAGAAGTTAATCAAAGAACCCGTCGCAATCTTGGATCAGAAGGTCAAACAACTCTGAAAGAAACGGGTGAAACTAGTGAAGGTACAATGGAAGAATAAGCACGGTAGGGATATGACGTGGGAAACCGAAGATGAGATGAAGACTAGGTATCCCCAGTATTTTTCTTAGTCGATTCCGAGTATGGAATCTGTTTAAGGAGTGGAGAATTGTAACGAACGTAAATGCTAGATAAATATTGTAATATTATTTTACCAAGAAATAAATAATATTTATGGATTTTATTCCTTTTAATGATAATTAAGGATGTTATTATTATTTAAATAAAATATTGAAAGTTGGAAAATAAAAGAAAAATTAGGATTTCTGAATTCGTCGCGACGCGACACGTTTAAAGTTCACGACGTGAGGCGTCGTTTGTCGCATGTGTCAGTTAGGTTGCATGTATCAGTATCTACATGTTACGTGTGTCAGTATCTTCATGCTTCAGGATTGGCCAGTTTGGAGGTGGTCACGACGCGTTTCGAGATTTCTATAAATATGAGATGTTGCCAGCCATTTTTCACACACAACTCATCTAGAGCCATTACTCTGCCAAAATTCCGAGCATACCCGAGATTCTTGAGCCTACGTGAGTGTCGGGTTTTGTTTGTAAGCATATTTGAAGTTCCGGAAGATCGGAAACACTGTCACGGGCATAGTTTTGACCGAGACTTCGCGTGGGTGAACCCAAGAGGTATATTTCTCTAATATTACGCTTCTATTTCCATTATAAAGTTATTTAGGCTGAATGTGTGTCGTGTATGTGCGTTTTTATGAAGTTTCTAAGCATGTGAGGTGTTAATCTTTGGTCGGAAGTTGTCTTTTTGCATATCTAAGCCTACTAAGCTAGTTTAAACTTGTTTAGGATCTGTGGATTGTGTTTTTAACATAGTGATCTCCATAGGTTGTTCGAGGCGTTTGAGATCAAGTTTTGACGATCCGTGAGCGTTATTTGTCTTTTCGGGATCGTGTGTTTCGTTATCTGGACTGAGGTGAGTTTAATATTTCTCAAAACCGAGTACTAGACAAAAATGATATATTTTCGAAAGTAATGATTTACTATACGATGGTTATATGTGTTTATGTATTACTTGTGCAAGAAATATGTGATACATGTATGATTGTAACATGTTATGAGATTGTATGACGATTATGCTATGTTATGAAATCGTTATATGTTATTGTCGTTTGGTCCCATCGATACAAACACGATGTGAGAATAAATTGATGTTTTACTCAATTGTTTCAAGTTGAGCTTTTATGAAATTATGATTTTTAACACACTGATGATTTATGAGGCCTTGGGATGGGGGTAGTCCTATCATTAATAATGATGCCTAGTAGGTTGAACCTTCTAGGAAAAGTGCTAGCCATTTGTGAGTTACCGAGCGTTCATGACAAGCCCGGGACAACATGATGGTGTATTTATACTCATTGGAATGATGTTTGGCACTAGAGGTTGTACCTTATTAAATATCATGTGGGTGTAAGGAGGTGTAAGAGGTAAAACACCGTTATTACTTCACCTGAACGGCATTGTGGAATACATTGTATACCACGTCGCAGGAGTAGCGATAGCGGAAGATGTTTCAGTCTAAGAATTAGTAGAAGTCGCGCTCTAATGATTCTTAGACGGGTAATAACGTGACTCGTTAACCGGGTCTATACCTTGGATTAATATAATATCCTTAAACCATTAATGATGAGTGTGATGATGATTATTATGATTTAAAGAATTATGATAACGAAGTATATGAAATGACTTTTATGATATACTATGATTAGTTGACCATTATGTGCTATATGTTAGATGATGGGTTGGACAATTATGTGAATCGGCAGGAATAGATTATTATTTATTCTGTTATTACCGCTTAAAGCATGATATGTTTTAATTGAATCTTTTAGTAACTCTTTTGACTCACAAGGCTTTAAGCTGACACTTGTTTCTTGAAATGTGTCTTGTACTCGTTCAGATTACTTAGAGTTGGCTTTTGAGAGACAGGGACTTTGGGTAATGTACTGTCTTAGATGATACCCATTGTGGTTATGTTTCAATCAAACAATTTATGTCTTAATGATTAATGTTTATGAACGTGATGTCGTGATTTTCATATTAACGTAAACTCTTATCGTTTCTGTAAGATGTATTTTATGATTAAAGACTTCCGTTGCATGTTTTTTGATAATATTACAAGATTTTTGTAAAATGGTAAATGTTGGGAAATCGCGGTCGTCTCAGATTGTGTGAAGTTTATGAGATATAGAAAAAGAAGTTAAAATACATGTTAAAATCTATTTCAAATATTAGAGTGACCACATATATGTGGAAATGTACTAATCAAAATATTGAGTATATGGTACTCACTGGCCATTTTGTAGATTCAAATTGGAAATTGCATAAGCGTATTCTTAGTTTTGTTCATTTACCTCCTCCTCATCGAGGTGTTGAGATAGCTACCAACTTTTACAAGTGTTTGAAGGAGTGGGGTATGGAGAATAAAGTATATACAATTGTAGTTGACAATGCTTCAGAAACAATGTGGCTATTAGAATTTTAAGTGACACTTTCATTAGGACTAAGAAATTACCTTGTGGGGGTAAGTTATTCCATGTGCGTTGTTGTGCACACGTCTACAATCTTATGGTTCAAGATGGACTTTCAAAAATTGGTCATATAATTGAGGATATTATTCCTAGTGTGACCTTTATCAATCAAAATGAAGCAAGACTTAAGTTGTTTTTAGAAATTACACAACAGTGAAAACTACCTCATAGAAAGCTCATCCTTGAATGCAAAACAAGATGTAAATCCACATATGATATGTTAGTAGCTACAATCAAGTTCCAAGAAGTGTTCGTAAGATTCCAAGATAGAGAGCCCCACTACCTTTGTTGTCCAAGCAATCAAGATCGGCTGAAAGTTGAGAAGGTTTGTGATGTTTTCCAAGTATTTAGTTATATTTCTAATCATATCAGGTAGTGATTACCCAATAGAAAACTTGTTTCTTAATGAAGTGTATCAAGTAAAAATTTTGTTAGACAAAATGTTTAAGGATCCTAAAAAACGCAAGTTTATTAATGATATGGTGGTGTCTATGAAGACAAAATTTGATAAATATTGAGGCAAATGTACTTGATGATGATAGTTGGTGATGTTTTAGATCCTAGATGTAAACTAAAGGTGGTAGAGGAGTTCTGTTTTCCTAAATTGTACAATTTTGAAAAAGTGGCAGACAAGGTTGACATGGTTAAAAAAACTATTCATGAGTTATATGCCGTGTATGTAGATGAATATTATTCCGATGATGGCGAACAATGTGGTGACAAAAATTTTGGTTAAAATCAGAACGAGAATTTTGTTGGTTTGAATTTGCTCAATTTGTGAGGACGAGTGAAAATGTTCAACCACAAAAATTAGAACTAAGAATCTAGGAGGGAGTTTACATTTTTTTATGATGTCTCAATACCCTTTGATGTTTTGGAATGGTGGCATGTGAATTCTTTAAAGTATTACATCTTGTCCCAATCGCTACAGATATACTAGTTGTCCCTATAACAACTGTTGCATTGGAGGCTTCTTTTAATGTATGGAGTAGAGCTATCAATACCTACAGAGCATCCTTATCTCCCAAAATAGTTCAAGTCTTACTTTGAGGAGGTGATTTGTGTTATCGTCTTCACGGATTGAAAAGGAAGAACAAAGTTTTTTTTTCATCCTTCACTAATGTCTTGTGATTTTTATACAATTGAGTATACTAAAAGAGAAGAACCTAACCGAGATCATCCTTCCCGCTCCTTAAAGTTTTTTGAGATTAGTTTTGATGTAATGGACAAAATGTATTTGGCTAGCCCAAGAATACTTGCATGTAACAATGGGGGCGTACAAAATATTATTTTCAAGAGGTAAATCAAATAACAAGTATATTACTTAGATGCAAAACTGATTTAACTAATTTAGAAACAAAATTCGGATCAAGTCACATGTTAGTCTAATAGAGTAAAATATTATGGGTGTTCTTTTCTTTTAGAGATTGAGGGTTTGAATATTGTTGTGGACATAAGTATAGTTTAGGAGGGTAAGTGTGTTTGCCGTCAAATATAGAGTAAATCATTTTGGGTCTTTGATACTCTAGAATGGCCCATAGAAGAAATTTTAAAACTAAGAATGAAAGGAGAGATAACATTGTGTCACACCCATCAAACCGTCATGTTAGTTTTTTTGTGCTCACCATTTATCCACGTAGTAATTGCTACTTATCACACTAAATTTTGGGATCCACATAATACCTACTAACCGATTAAAAGTTAAGTAAAAAAGAATGTGAAAGAAGTAGGGACCGGCCCAACTTGCCTCTACACCACACAACCTCCACAGCGTGAATATTTCCACCTTCGGCCATTATCCACGCCACCATGGAGTAGGGAGACTCTACAACGCGTCGTAGATACTCACCACACCTTGTTTTTCCTCACTTCGGGAACTCTAAGGCGGTGCTTGGTTTATGGACTTGAAATCCTAGGATTCCAAATCCTATGGGATTTTAAATCCTTAGGATTTCAAATTTAATCACATCCCTTATTTGGTTCATTTAAAAGATAATGAGATTTTTATGCGCAAAGATAGTGTAGAAGTCAACTCACCTTCACAACTTGATAGACTCAGAGATGGGGAAGGCAGAGAGGTGAAGGGTGACGACGTCGGAGGCAGAGACAATGAAGGGCGGCTGCGGCGGCGGAGACGGTGAAGGGAAGCGGCAGAGGAGACGGTGAAAGGTGACGGCGGCAAAAAGGTTAAGGGCGGTGGCGGCGGAGACGGGGAAGGGTGACGGAGGACGAGACGGAAACGGTAAAGGGTGGAGACAGTGAAGGGTGGAGACGAATATAGGGAAAGGTGGCGGGGGAGGCGGAGACAGTGAAGGGCGGTGGTGGCAGAGATGGTAAAGGGTGACAACGAAGACAGGGAAGGGCGACGGCGGAGGAGGTGGAGACGGGGAAAGGCGATGATGGCGGAGGCGTAGACGGTGAAAGGCAATGGCGGTGACCGGGAACGGCGGCGGAGGCAGAGACATTGAAGGGTGGTGGCAGAGATGGTGAAGGGCAACAATGGATTTTTGGTTAGATATGTCCGATTTTGAAATCCCATATATGAGTGATTTAGAAATACCACCACTCCTCCAAGGATTTTAAAATCTCACATCTATAGGATTTGAAATCCAAATCCCTTCCTTCTTATTTTTTTACCAAACATAGGATTTCAAGAGATTTGAAATACAAATCCTGTGACATCCTTCGAAATCTCACAAACAGCCCTAAGGGTATGTTTGGGGTAATTAGTTAGAGCTAGGGCTGGAGCATTTTTCGAGCTGAAAGATAAAACTTTTATTTGTCTAAAGATGTTTGGAAAGTACTGTAGTTATAGCTTAATGTAAAATGACATAAAAGAAAACAAAAATGAAACCCTTAGGTAAGAAACAAAATTAATTGAAAAGTATTTACGTAATTTAATATCAAAAGCTAAATTAGCTAAAAAAACTACTTTAAGTATTTTTTTTTTCTTTTTAGAGAGCTTTTAAAGTATATTTTAAAAAAATAAAATCTTAAGCTATTTTCACCAAACAATGTTTTTTTTAAGATAAAACTTATTTAAAAAACTAAAAGCTTTAAAAAGCTCCCTATCAAACACTATCTTATACCTTTATTAAAATTGCTTAGAAATTAAACTATTTTAAAATATGAAATTTGATGATTTAGTCATATTTTATCCAAAATATAAAATGTATTCAACTTAAATAAACAACATTATTTTAGAGTACTACCTGAAAACTAAAGAAGTAAATAGTTTATGGGCTCACATTTCCAAATGGGCTTTTCTTACGTTATTTTGAATTAATGAAGTTTATTTGTGAGTAACTAATTTTTAAATTTTTTTTTTATTAATTAAACCTTTCAAAATTTAACATCTAAGTAAAAAACAAAGAAACATGTGGACTTGAGAATCTCAATAAAGAAGTTAACTTTGAAAAACACTTTAATTCAATGAATATCTTAAAGTTAAGTTTAAAATATTCAACAATTAACATTCAAATCAAACCAAAACCTCAAATTTACAATTAATTAAAGTAAAACCAATAAGGATATTTGACAAATTGCATTAAAATAAAATAAACTTTATATTAGTTACTATTGAATACAACTAAGTTTAAAATTTTAAAAATGATATAATTAACTTTTATAATCCTTTCATTGTATGCAAATAACTTTTTTATGTGTGTTGTTTAGTTATCATTGTATACAATGAACTTTTTCGTAACTTTCATATTATACAACCAGTTGCATACAATATAAGGATTACGAAAGTTGGTTGTGTTATTTTTAACAAAATAAAGTTGATTGTATATAATAGTAACTAACACAAAATTTATTGTATTTTAATGCAATTTGCCATAAGGAGAAAGAAAGAAGGAATGCGAGATTGTGATTGTAAATGGTGAATGATCGGTCTATCTCAAAGAGTCAAGTATTGCCAGTTCGATTGTATCTCAGTGTCTCTCTTCCCTTTCTCGATCGTGCATCTCCCCTCTATCTTGGCTTGCTTATGTCTCTCTTAATATGACATAAATATTTATCGAGTTCGAGCTCAAACCCCAAAACGAAGTAAATTATATTAGAGCCAATCGAGCTTAAAAGGACTCAATATTAATTTCTTCGAGTTTTATACAATATATGGTTATGTATATAACTATATATTACCTTTTTGAATTTACAAAGTTATTTCTGATGAATCTTACTAATGTCTGAATTATGTAAAATTGTTTATACTTTTGTCAAGTTATTGTTATAGTTAACCCGAGCTCAAACTCTAAAATTCGAGCTCAACACGAATCATTTACATTCTTATCTCTCTTAGCTTTCTAAATTCTCTATCAGATATATACTTCCACTCGACAACTTAAATAATTTGTTTAGTTCAATATTTTGACATTAATTTCAGTTTTATTGGATAATTAGTAATTACAAAATTAGAATAGTCTAATGAATTGTATGATTTAATCATCTTCATCTTCTTTTATCAGACTTGGAGGTGGAGCAATAGAAGCTTGTACTCCAAAATTGAGTGAATAATAATTCGAAACATCTTGAAAATTATTTTTTTCAATTTGCTCATTGGGAAGTGTATGCCAACATTTGACTTTAAATGATCTTTGTAGTAACGGTGGAGAGAGTCCATTACTAGGAGTAACTACGAAGCATAAAATAATCCATGGAATCATGAAATAAATTTGTGAACTACAGTATGTAATCGAAGTCTGAATGTCATGAACAATGTAACACCCAAGGTTCAAAAATTTCCTTAATTAGTAACTTTACGATATGATGTGTTTTGGTATTGCCTAATTGAGATTAGGAGGTGTTTAGAAACTTGAGGGCTTATGTTGTCATTTTAAAACTAGAAAAGTTGAGGAGCTAGTTTTGTCAAATCTCAAAGTTATATATATATATATATATATATATATATATATATATATATATATATATATATATATATATATATATATGTAGACTAGTAATGTAACACCGCTTCTGATTTCAGGTACTTTAATGGCAAATTAGATTTTAGCAGCGGAAATTATTTTTTTTAAAAAAACAACAAACTGTTATTTAAATTAATAAGTAATCGAAGAAACGATGGTGTTACCAAGTACAGGAACCGACCATAGTATCTATTTACATTACATCATAAAATACAAGTGTTCCACCCACAAGGGGCAATACATTTCCCAAAAGCAACCCGTCTCGCAGGCCATCTAATCTTTACCTGAAAAGGGAAACATAGCATCATTAGCTACACTAGCTAGTGAGTACATGCAATCACAAGCATCAATACATTAAGTCATGCATCATATCATAAACAATCATTGCTAGCTTAGCACATAGCGGTGTGCTGACAAGATCAGTAAGAGTCGTGTCTTGTAGAGTAATCAATCCTGCTCAACAACTCAAACCGGGGAATCAGACACGACCAATCCGCGTTGGTGGGGGAGCATAAAGCAGTCTACCAAGCATCATTCATAGAGTCAGAGACTCCACAGGTAATCCAGCTACAACCGGCTGATCACCACTCACGTTAAGGCACGACGGTTCTGCAGAACCTATGATCCAGAATGCCTCCTGAATCACCGTGAAATCCCGAAGGATCCAGTTACAACCGACTGACCTTAACCATGCGTCAGATAGTCTGCAGACAGTGCACATACACATATACGTACATTAGATCCCACATGAATCCATCATTTCACATATTACATCACACATGCATTCATACGTTCATATCATCATGTATTAACTAAGTGGTTCCAATTTGGACCCACTGGCATGCTCCTGATACGTATTCTAACATCATACAAGTCATACACTTACCTCCTTGAGCGTACCTACAAGAGCAAGTTAGTCATACATAGTACATTCACATAGTCACTTAGCATGCAAGCCTTACTCTACTAAGTCTCATGAAAGCAGGCACTCACCTGAGTTGTTTACAATGCACAGGTATTTGGCTTGAGTCCTCTAACAAGTTCACCTAGCATATTATACTTACATCAATCATTCACATGTGCACTCAAGACTTACAAAATAACATTTAACCTTGGACACACACAAATCCGCTAGGACTGTCGGATTTGGGGAAATCCGATGGTCCTGTCGGATTCATGAAATCCGACATACGAACTTCAAATTCCGATACTTACTCAATCAATCGGATTCCAATACTTAGGAGTTCCAATATGCATGAGAAATCCGACACTTGCGGATTCCAACACATGAAGGGAAATCCGATACACAGGAATCCGATACTTACAATGAAATCCAATACTTATCGGATTTCAACACTTAGCAAAATCCGAGACATTAAATCCGATTCTTGAATTGAAATCCGACAATCACCAAATCCAACACTTAACCTCTTAACTTAGGAATCACACAACATGAAATCCGATATATATGCAGAATCCTACAAATCCTTCGGATTTCACCTCATGCGGATTCCGATACCTTCATAGTATCGGAATCCGACAGATTTATCATTTGTGATTTCGACAACTTCAAGGGTCACCTTAGCAACTTCATACTTGTTGGTTTTAAGCCTAGAACTCCTCTGAACATCATAATATCATTATTCAATCATCATATACACATGAAATCCTAACAAGAACACCATTCATGCAAAACCCACATTCAAAGTGAGTTTCCCATGTTCTTCAAGGAAGTTCTTGCATGGATTCATAGTTCCTAACATCTTATACATGCTTCGAATCTTCTAAATATCTTAGAATTATGTTGCTAACCTTTAAGATCAAACACCGAGAATTCTTATCCTTCTTCTGGAAATCCAATGGTAGCGAGAGAAACCGAGAGAAAAAGTGTGTTTGTGTTTTCCTTCTTTGACTTGTAAAGTCAACAAGGCACATGCACACACATATATATTTCTAATTTCCAGAGGCGGTTGCCTCTGGCTTTCTTTGCACTTGGTTTTCCTCTTCTTTAATTTCTAACTAATTAATTATATACACACTTAACATACATATATATTTAACATGCATGCATACGTACATACATACCTATAAACACATAAATATCAATTCATTTAATTCAACAAATACTTCTTTATTACAACAACTATACATACGTACATTTACTACTAGGCCCAAGTTGAGTATGTTACAAATCTACCTCCCTTAAGAAGATTCCGTCCTTGGAATCTACTAAGTGATAAACAGGCGAGGGTACCTTGTCTTCATCTCGTCCTCAACTTTCCACGTCAGGTTTGGACCCAGTTTGTGCTTCCATTTCACAAGGACTAGTTTAATCATCTTCTTCCGTAGCTTCCTGACCTTCGTGTCAAGAATCTCAACAGGTCTTCCATTAGTCGCTTGGAAGAGTCAACCTTCAATTCCTGCAAAGGAATAATCTGTTCTTCTTCAATGTGGCACTTGCGTAAGTAACACACATTAAAGGTGTCGTGTATTCCAGATAGCTCAGGCGGCAGCTCTAGAGTTACCGTCTGATCATTCACTTTGCGTAAAATCTTGAATGGGCCAATGAAACGTGTACTTAGCTTCCCTTTGCGCCCAAAACGAATGACGCCTTTTCAAGGAGAAACTTTTAAGAACACACGGTCACCGACTTCAAACGTAGCGGAACGACGCTTTGGATCCGCATACATCTTTTGTCAATCCCGAGCTCCTTTCAGCTTTTCAAGACCCACGTTCACTTTGTCAGAAGTAATCTGGACGATTTCAGGTCCAGCGAACTGCTTCTCGCCAGGCTCCAACCAACAGGTCGGAGTGCGACATCGTCTTCCGTAAAGCATCTCGTATGGTGGCATTCCAATGCTTGAATGATATGAATTATTATAAGCAAATTCAATCAATGGGAGATGAGAATCCCATGATCCACCAAATTTGAGTACACAGACACGAAGCATATCTTCTAACGTTTGGATCCTACGTTCACATTGGCCATCAGTCTGCGGATGATAGGAAGTGCTCAAATGAACTCGAGAGCCGAGTTCGCGTTGCAGACTCTGCGAGAAATTCGAGACAAACCGAGAGTCACGATCAGATATAATTGAACAGGGAAGACCGTGACGTGATACAATCTCATCGATATACAGCTGGGCTAAACGGGCCAGTGAAGCAGACTCGTTTGTTGCCAAGAAATGAGCACTTTTCGTCAGTCGATCAACGATAACCCCAATCATGTCGTGTCCTCTGGACGTCCTCGGTAACTTCATCACGAAATCCATCGTGATATTATCCCATTTCCACTCCGGAATATCTAGTTGCTGCAGATTACCATAAGGTCTGTGGTGCTCCGTCTTCACTTGCGTGCAGATCTGACATCTCTCCACGAATGAAGCAATGTCTTTCTTCAGAGTTGGACACCAGTATAGCATCTTCAGGTCGTGGTACATCTTTGTGATTCCCGGATGGACATATAATTTGGACTTATGGGCCTCCTGCAGAATCAGCTCACGGTTACCTCCAACAGAAGGTACCCAAATCCTGGATTGAAAAGTCTTCAACCCACGATTATCTTTAGCAAGTTGATCCTTTAATTTCTTCATCGTCTCAGCCTTCAGATTTTCTTCTTGCAATGCAGTTTGCTGAGCTTCTTTCAATTTAGCAATCAAGTCTGATACAATGGCGATTTTCATAAACTTAGCTTCTGCTGTCGGTCCTTTACGGCTTAAAGCATCCGCTACAACATTGGCCTTGCCAGGATGGTAACGGATCTCACAATCGTAGTCTTTTATTAACTCTAACCAACGGTGTTGCTTCATGTTGAGTTCTTTCTAGGAAAAGACATACTGAAGACTTTTGTGATCTGTGTAAATCACACACTTTGTGCCATAAAGATAATGTCTCCACAACTTCAGTGCAAAGACAACGGCAGCAAGCTCAAGATCATGGGTTGGGTAGTTCCGCTCGTGTGATTTCAACTGCTTAGAAGCGTAGGAAATTACTTTATCACGTTGCATCAGGACGCAACCCAAACCCGCGTACGACGCATCACGATATACCGTGAAGTCCTCCGAACCCTCAGGCAGAGTAAGGATTGGAGCTTCACACAGTAATCGCTTTAAGGTCTGAAAAGCTTCTTCTTGAGCTTCCGACCAAATAAAAGCAACATCCTTGTGAGTTAGTTTGGTCAACGGACCCGCAAGCTTTGAGAAATCGCGGATAAACCGCCGATAGTAGCCAGCCAAGCCAAGGAAACTTTTAATTTCGGAAGGAGTCCGAGGAACTCCCCAATTCATCACAGCTTCCACCTTAGCTAGATCTACTTTGACACCATCATGACATATAACATGGCCAAGGAAATGAACTTCCTTAAGCCAGAATTCACACTTGGATAGCTTAGCATACAACTATTCTCGCTTTAGAGTCTCGAGAACCTGGCGAAGATGAAGCTCATGACCAGCTTCCGTCTTCGAATAAACAAGAATGTCATCAATAAATACAATCATGGATCTGTCAAGAAACGGACGACAAACCCGATTCATCAAATCCATGAAGACGGCAGGGGCATTGGTAAAGCCGAACGGCATAACCAGAAATTCGTAATGACCATAACGAGTTCGAAACGCGGTCTTCGGAACATTTTCTTCACGAACTCGTACTTGGTGATACCCCGACCGGAGATCAATCTTAGAGAAGCATGTAGCTCCCTGCAACTGATCAAAAAGATCATCTATACGAGGAAGCGAATACTTATTCTTTATAGTTCGCTTGTTCAGCTCCCTGTAATCTATGCACATTCGCATTGTTCTGTCCTTCTTCTTCATAAACAACACAGGAGCTCCCCACGGCGAGGAACTCAAACGAATAAAAACTTTGTCGAGCAACTCCTGAATTTGAGTCATCATCTCTCTTATTTCAGAAGGGGCAAGACAATACGGAGAACGAGCCACAGGTGTAGCTCCTAGAATAAGCTCTATCTGGAATTCAACATCACATATTGGAGGCAAACCCGGAAGTTCTTCAGGGAATACCTCTGGGTAGTCAGACACCACCCGAATATCACAAACAGTTCGCTTCTCCATTCCAGATAAGAGTCACAACCTTTGGCAATCGAATTTTGAGATTTTATCATGGAGACAATAGGAATATCAGAATCTCGTCGTTCTCCACATGCAACAGCATAAGATCCATCAGAAAGAGGGATCTTAATCATCTTTTTAGAACAGATAATCTCAGCATCACACTTGCTGAGCCAATCCATCCCGATCATGACATCAAAGCCCGCAATAGGCATAACAAAGAAAGAAATAGGGATGTTACTCCTGTCAATAAAAATCGCAGCTATTGGGACTTTCTCTGTAATAGAGACTACTTTGCCGTTAGCGACCACTACTTTGAGCGGCTCAGTCAAAGGGACAACAGGTAATTGCAATCTTCTACGACACGCCATAGATACAAAGGAGTAGGTAGCTCCAGAGTCAAATAAAACACTAGCAGGGATATAATTAATAAGAAAAGTACCCGTGACGACATCCCCTGCTGCTTTGGCCTTGTCAGCCGTCATCTGGAAAGCCCTGCCTTTCGCGCGGGGCGCGTCATCTCTTCTCGGTCCTCTACAAGAAGAAGACCCTTTAGTTCCAACACTTTGTCTTTCTGGGCAGTCTGTCAGCTTGTGCCCGGGCTTGTGGCACCGATAACAAACGTCTTCTTTAAAACCACACTCAGTTGTAGCGTGGCCCTTCTGCCCGCACCTCCAGCAACGTCTGGTAGAGTTAGAACACTGAGCAGAGTGGTATGTACGGCACTGAGAACACCAAGGAGAATTAGGCCTCGGCTTCTTTGAGGAATCAGTTTTCCCGCCTGCAGAGGATTGTCCTTTGGAAGGACCCGATTTATCAGACGGATTGAACTTCCTCTTCGACCCTGCACCAGAAGATTCAACCTTGCAGTATAAACGGTCACCCTCCAGTTGTCGAGCTATATCAAAAGCCCGATCCAGTTCAGTAGCAGCCCGTACATGAGGGTGAAATTCCAGTGTCAGAGTTGCCACAAACCGCCTTATCTTGGTGGTCTCGTCGGGGATCAGATGGGGAACAAACCGCATCTTGTCAGTAAACGCGGTTATATATTCTTCGATCGGCTTATCCCCTTTTTGGAGATCATTGAAATCCCTCTCCGTTGTTTCCAAGTCATAATCAGTGCAGTACTTCTTCAGCACCTTCTCGGAAAATTGCTCCAAGGTGAGAGCACTCAGCACCTCCTTATTAACAGAGGCTTTCACTGTGTCCCACCAAAAGATGGCACGGCCTTTCAACATCCGTACTGAATACTTGACGCAGTACTCAGGTTCACACTCACATGATTCGAACACCTGCTCCATCTCCCGGAGCCATTGGATAGTAACAGTGGGGTTATCACTCCCCTAGAATGTCGGAGGATGGCAAGTCAGAAACTTCTTGTACGAACAAGTCTTGCGAGGCTTGTTCAGTGTTGCTTGCAATAAGAGCTCTTTAGTAACTCGAAGCTCCTCCTCCAGTCGCCTAATGATAGTAGCCTGATCTGGCTCAGGTCTGCCACCACCAACATTGTGCTGAGATCTCTGATCCTCAGCCTGATGAGGCATATGAGATGCCTCATCTTCCATCTCTTTCAGAGCTTGCACTGTATTGCCACGTTCGCCAGACATCTTAATTTAACTTTCTATATGACAGAGAAAGAGCAGTCAATACTCAATCTCACTTAATGAACTTACAAATCATCATATAATACTAGCATACATATAACTCTCATTCAATCCCCCCTAGGAACACTTCTTTATGGTCGGGCCCGAGCTTGAGATCGAATACTCTTACAAGTATCCAATTCACTCAAACTTAGGCTCTGATACATAATTGTAACACCGCTTCTGATTTTAGGTACTTTAATGGCAAATCAGATTTTAGGAGCGGAAATTTTTCTTTTTTTTAAAACAACAAACCGTTATTTACATTAGTAACTTATCAAAGAAACGATGGTGTTACCAAGTACAGGAACCGACCATAGTATCTATTTACATTACATCATAAAATACAAGTGTTCCACCCACAAGGGGCAATACATTTCCCAAAAGCAACCCGCCTCGCAGGCCATCTAGTCTTTACCTGAAAAGGGAAACATAGCATCATTAGCTACACTAGCTAGTGAGTACATGCAATCACAAGCATCAATACAGTAAGTCATGCATCATATCATAAACAATCATTGCTAGCTTAGCACATAGTGGTGTGCTGACAAGATTAGTAAGAGTCGTGTCTTGTAGGGTAATCAATCCTGCTCAACAACTCAAACCGGGGAATCAGACACGACCAATCCGCGCTGGTGAGGGAGCATAAAGCAGTTCACCAAGCATCGTTCACATTGTCAACTCCACAGGCAATCCAGCTACTACCGGCTAATCATCACTCACATTACGGCACGGCGGTTCTGTAAAACCTATGATGCAGAATGCCTCCTGAATGACCGTGAAATCCCGAAGGATCCAGTTACAACCGACTAACCTTAACCATGCGTCAGATAGTCTGCAGACAGTGCACATACACATCTACGTTCATTTGATCCCACAGGAATCCATCATTTCACATATAACATCACACATGCATTCATACGTTCATATCATCATGTATTAACTAAGTGGTTCCAATCTGGACCTACTGGCATGCTCCTGATACGTATTCTAACATCAAACAAGTCATACACTTACCTCCTCGAGCGTACCTGCAAAAGCAAGTTAGTCATACATAGTACATTCACATAGTCACTTAGCATGCAAGCCTTACTCTACTGAGTCTCATGAAAGCAGGCACTCACCTGAGCTGTTTGCTATGCACAGGTATTTGGCTTGAGTCCTCTAACAAGTTCACCTAGCATATTATACTTACATCAATCATTCACATGTGCACTCAAGATTTACAAAATAACATTTAACCTTGGACACACACAAATCCGCTAGGACTGTAGGATTTGAGGAAATCCGATGGTCCTGTTGGATTCATGAAATCCGACATACGAACTTCAAATTCCAATACTTACTCAATCAATCGGATTCCAATACTTAGGAGTTCCAATATGCATGTGAAATCCGACACTTGCGTATTCCAACACATGAAGGGAAATCCGATACATAGGAATCCGATACTTACAATGAAATCCGATACTTATCGGATTTCAACACTTAGCAAAATCCGAGACATTAAATCCGATTCTTGAATTGAAATCCGACAATCACCAAATCCAACACTTAACCTCTTAACTTAGGAATCACACAACATGAAATCCGATAGATATGCAGAATCCTACAAATCCTTCGGATTTCACCTCATGCGGATTCCGATACCTTCATAGTATCGGAATCCGACAGATTTATCATTTGTGATTTTGACAACTTCAAGGGTCACCTTAGCAACTTCATACTCGTTGGTTTTAAGCCTAGAACTCCTCTGAACATCATAATATCATTATTCAATCATCATATACACATGAAATCCTAACAAGAACACCATTCATGCAAAACCCAGATTCAAAGTGAGTTTCCCATGTTCTTCAAGGAAGTTCTTGCATGGATTCATAGTTCCTAACATCTTATACATGCTTCGAATCTTCTAAATATCTTAGAATTATGTTGCTAACCTTTAAGATCAACAACCGAGAATTCTTATCCTTCTTCTGGAAATCCAATGGCAGCGAGAGAAACCGAGAGAAAAAGTGTGTTTGTGTTTTCCTTCTTTGACTTGTAAAGTCAACAAGGCACATGCACACACATATATATTTCTAATTTCCAGAGGCGGTTGCCTCTGGCTTTCTTTGCACTTGGTTTTCCTCTTCTTTAATTTCTAACTAATTAATTATATACACACTTAACATACATATATATATTTTACATGCATGCATACGTACATACATACCTATAAACACATAAATATCAATTCATTTAATTCAACAAATACTTCTTTATTACAACAACTATACATACGTACATTTACTACTAGGTCCAAGTTGAGGATGTTACAAGTAAGAGTCAAAGTTGGCATTTTAATTCATCTGCACTTCACGAGAGTTTTAGAGCAGCCATATTTCTTTGAGTTTTTGGAGCTAGAACAACAAGAGCAAGTGGTTACATCAGATCTTAGATTATCACAAGTTGGAGGTAAGGTTTCTTGCTTGATTTCTTTGAAGTTTCATGGGTTTAGTAGCATGATTCAATGGTGAATCATGTTAGAAGTGATGTATTTTGAGTAAGCTAAGTTCCTTTACTATATGGGGTGTAGGAAAACACCCCTAGCATGTTTTTAATGAGTTTTTGTTGGATTTGTGGCCAAAACAACGACTGTAAGGAATAACAGTCGGCCGGGTCAGTAAGGTACACGGCTCGTGTAGCGGTACAGGGCCCGTGTAGAGTGGAAGGCGGTTACAGGCCATGTTGGTATACATGGTCGTGTAGAGATTGACGTACACGGCCCGTGTGGGTCTACACAGCCCGTGTAGGTGATTTGTCAACACCGGCCATGTAGCCAAGACATGGTCTATAGCATGTAGTGTACACGGCCCGTGTAGGTGACGTGGACAGCACTGGCCATGTGGTCAAGTTAGGTTGTGTAGGGTGCAAGGGACACGACCCGTGTAGGGTTACACGGCCCGTGTAGGTCCCCTGCCCTGTTTCATTTGTTAAGTGCTGACCTTGTATATGTTTTGATAACATGATTATATGATTGTAGGGATTACTATTTGACGTATCCTGAGTTTATCTGACATATCTCTGTGTGATATTATTTGCTGAGGTGAGTTTCCTAAACTCTGATTCATATCTGTGATATGTGTGTTACATTGCAATGTGATATTAGTTATCAGAGGATCACGGAGAGAGAGCTATAGCATGCTGCTTCGTGAAGTAATTGTTACAGACAGCATTTTAGCCTTCTTGGTGGATGCTAAGATGGTGCAGTACTGTATCCATAAGAACTGTTACAGCATTCGTATATGTGTATGCATATGCTTATATGTTTTACAGTTTAGTTTTCTTACTAAGCTCTCGTAGCTTATCAGATACTGGTTACTGTTGTTTTGCAGGGCGTGATAACTCCAGAGGCAAGGCCCTAGTTTGACGGTTGTTGTTTGTATGCGGAAAACAGTATTTTGAAACCTAACGCCCGGTTGTACTTTGATAAAACATATTTTGATGTAAATATGTAAAAATAACTCCTTTGTATGAACCTAAGGGTTCAAAACTGCTTTTATTATTTCCGCTCGTTTGTTTTTAACTCTTTTAACTCTAAAAGACTTTTATTTAGAGATTTATTCGTATTTAAGAATTTGTGGCGTTACAAACAAATATTTCTTTAAATTTAAATATATCTTCTTTGACACGAACAGGGAATATTTCAAGAATGTTTCCTAAATATTTGAACTATTTGATAAAACATCTAGGATTATTGCAGTCAAAATTCTTATCAAAGAAGAGAAACCGCAAATGATTATATGAAGGGTGTTGAGGAAAATTTAAAAAGGTTTTATTGGTGTACCTGCATGCTTTCCATTATTGGATATACATAATATGAAAGATTTGTGCTTTGCTAAAATTAATTTGAGAAGGGTTTGAAGACCTATGATTATGTATAATTTTCACATCTCCAATATCGGTTAAAATAGCTTGATAATAGTTGCGTGTCATTTGAGTATTACCAATAAACAGAGAATCTTTTGGAAAATGAAAATCTGTTAGAAGATATAAACCTTTTCATGTAATTGTAATTCAAAATCTTCTAGGATTTTAACAAATTGTGAATTTGGATTTAATATGTAAGAGCTGTTTGCTGATTTTGATAAGGAATAAAGGGTAACTAGTTTTTCAAAAGGGGTGATAATACCAGTGGTTTTGTTTGGAGAAGATAGTGAAGAACTTGGAAGGATTGTAATTGGTGTCTTAACTAAAGACGAATATTATAAGAGAAGATAGTAAAGAACTTGGAAGGATTGTAATTGGTGTCTTGACTAAAGACGAATATTATGGGTAATTTTTATGGGAGGTAATTAAAGTAAATCTATTTTGAATAGGAAAAGGAGAAGAGCTTTGATTTTTGAATGGGAGAGAACCAATTTTTTATTTTGATCAGAAGTTTGAGTATAATTTTGAGAAGTCATTTGTCCTGTAAAAATTCTCATCATAAGAAATCTGGTAAAGAATTATCTTTACATTTGATGAATTCAATTTGAAAATCAAAATTGTTTAGCAAGGTTTGTCATCTTGAAAATATTTGTTTAAAATAGGTTTTGCAAATTGATAATCAATTCTTAATAAAAAGGGTTTCATATATAAATCATCATCAAATTTATTAATACAAAGAACAATACTTAAAACTTCCTTTTTAGCAATTGAATGGTTTTTTTGAGTATCATTCCAAGCACGTGAAAAAATTCTAACTAATTCTTCTTTTGCTTGATCATTAAGTTTTTGTTTAAGAATTGCTTCAAATCCTAAATCACTAGCATCTGTTTCAACAATTATTTTAGCATTAGGTTGAGGAATACTAAGACATGGTAAATATTTATTTTTTTTAAATTTGTTTAACAATATTAGTGTGTTCTTGGGTCTCCGATAAAGGGGTTTGTATATTGTTCCAAAGTCTTGTAAAAAATCATGGACATAATTTAAGCATCCCAAAAATCTTTGGAGTTGTTTTATCTTTGATTTCGTCTGGAAATTTATTGGCAAATTCTAAACTTCTTTGAATTGGTCTTATGGATCCTTTAATAATAAGACCAATTCAAAGAAGTTTAGAATTTGCCAATAAATTTCATTACCTAAAAATCTAATTGGTGTTTAAAAAAGACTCATTTTTGGAGCAAAGACGACTAATCCGTTTTTATGAGTTAAGTCATAAAAAATGTGTAAATGTTTAAAATGTTAATCAATAGATTTTGAAAAAATTAAAACATCAACAATATAAACAATTACAAAACTACTTATAGGAATATAATGTCATTCATAATGTTTTGGATTTCTGTAACACTGTATTTTTAACCGAAAATTTTTCACTTTTAATTACACTGCGGAAGCGTTTATAAACACCAATGTAATTACAACTAATTACAAACCACTGTTTACAAAACACGGCTCGTCACAAATAATCTATCAGATTCCTAGGTGATTACTCCCCAGGCTAACCACTCTCAGCTGAGCCGCTGACTTACCAAAACCTGTAAAAAGAGTGAGAGGTGGGGATTAGCACAAAGCTAAGTGAATGGAGTAACACACAACAGATATATCAGTCTGAACCGCATGATATCAACAACCACAAATAAGCACCCTAGGAAGACCGGCGGTTCTGTAGGAACCTACAACCAATGCCGGCCAAAGCAAAGGTTTACCGATAGTCCATTTGCTATCCTCACACAGTATCATCCTCTAGTAGCAACAAATGCATCCAAAGGTCCTGATACTGCTTAGCCAATAGCAAATGAACCCAGCCCATAAGCCCGATCGTAAACTGACTTCTCTTCCAACATGCATACATATCACAGAGTACCACAATTAACATTTACAGTTAATTAACCAACAGATATACAATCTATCCAACAATAGTTGCACCCAAACCAGTACAACTAATATCACCCCTGAGTAAACATCCACTCACCTCAAGCTTTCAGCTTTTTCACTTAGTGATCTAATGTTACTGAGCCTTGTCTATTCCTGAGAACACAACAAACTGGAATCAGTATCCAATTCATAATATATATATATATATATATATATATATATATATATATATATATATATCAATCATATATTTATATCCATTTAATCAAACATGTAAGATTCACATATGCATGCACATATAACACATAGTATTAAACAATGCAAATCAACAACTCAATACTTTCGGATTTCATAAGAAATCCGACACTACTATCGGAATCCGCAACCACCATCGGATTTCAAAGGAATCCGATACATCCTATCGGATTTGAAGGAATCCACAACTTCAATCGGATTTCCACATTTGCATCATAACTTGACATCCACAATCGGATTTCATACTTGAGAATACACCATCGGATTCAAACCTTCGGATTTAATAATATCGGTTTCTAAGTACCGGATTTATCATGCTCCGGATTCAAGAGTATCGGATTTCCAATACTCGGATTTCAACTCCCGGTTTTCATCATCTTCATCAAAATCTGCCACATTCATAGTCTTTAACAATCTGACAACTTCAAATCTTGGACAATTATCATTTCCAGATTATACAATTCACATACAAGTTTATAGAAACACATATAAACATGTTTAAACATGCAAGCATGCATCAAAACACCTTTTAACACCCAAGAACACCAAATCTGATAAAAGCATGATCACATGATGTTCATACTAAAACCCAGCAAGATTAAAAACTGTAACACCCGCAAACCAGGGCTAGCAGATTAGCGGGTTTACGGTATGTGTTTGTATGTATTATAATTACTTTAATTAATTATATGATTAATTAAGTGATATTAGTTAATTAATTAATTTAGAATTATGAAATTATTAAAAGTATGTATATTTATTTATGCATGTATGACCGTATGGTTGTGTGTATGTAGGTGAGTGGGATAGTACACATGGGGTGGGGGGTTAGGAGGTAATGACACCTCTTTGCATGTAAACTTAGGTTTGAGTGAATACCTCTATCTACTCATTTTCTTAAAACAAAGAAAAGTGTGTGTGTGCTAAGTGCTCTGCAAGAAGAAAACCGAGAGAAGAAAAGAAAGAGAATCGGAATTCCCATTTGTGAAATTAATCAAGATTATAAGGTTGGTGTTCATAAATTAACATGTTATGATCCTTCTTGTTATGCTATATGATTTAAAACATGATTCATGTTTAATTTAAAGATTACATGTTAAATAACATCATGATCGGTTTTTGAAAGAATAGGATTTTGATAGCTTTGAACGTTCATATGATTAATTGCATGAGAATGTATTTAGAAATGCTAAATGTATGTTTCTGGAATGATGGTATAAAACTGGGTTTTGTATTATGATATTTTGAAGTTGTGGGATTTGTTATATTATGAAGCTCTCGGATTGTTGAGAAGAAGAAATCCGAGTCTTGCAAAAATACGGATCTTATGAAATCTGAAAGTATAAATCCGATTACTTTAGAATCCGAAACTTGGTTTATGACAACCCCAAATCCGAATACTATAATTGGATATGAAATCCTAAACTTTGAAAATGACTAAAGTCAGAATCCGATTCATGAAATCCGAAACTTGAAAAATCCGGGACTTTGAAACCAAGTGCTTGAAATCCGATTAAGGTAAATCCGACAGTTAGGAATCCATCGGATTCCCAAATCCGACACTAGTGAAATCCGACACTTGAGTTGCGGATTTTGAGAAATCTGAGTGTAAATCCGATAGTTGTTGAAATCCGATATTTTGTGTTTGGATTCGTTATTGTTTATTGATTGTTGATGTTATGAATGAATTATAGATATATGATGAGATATATTTATAAGATTTGGACTGATTAATTGTTATTATGTTTTCAGGAAATCAAAAGCCTCAGTAATATAAGAATTCTGAGTGCTTCGTCTGAACTTGAAAGGTGAGTGGATGTTGTATACGAATGGTAAAGATTGTGTTTAATATTATTGATGTGAGACATGATAGTATGTGATGGTTTGATATTGGAACCGCTGAGTGTGAATATTATGTATTATGATTCTTGCATGATTATTTGTTCGATACGCACTCTTAGTATGATTTTGAGTTGCGTTTGAGAAGTCAGCTATACGTGGAATTGGGCTGGGCTCGTTTACTGGTTGGTTGAATAGTGGTAGCCTTACTGTTGCATATGTTTCTTCAGAGTGGGATTTCACTGTGCCAATTCAGTAGAGTGCTATCGGTAAACCTTTGCTTTAGCCGGCATTGGTTGTAGGTTCTGCGCCGAACCGCCGGTCTTCTTAGTGATTGTGATTACATGATTAGTATTGACTTAATGTTTGCTTTTGGGGTTTAGCCTCTACTCACTTAGCTTTGTGCTAATTCCCCACAGTTGTTGCTTTTTTTGCAGGTTTGAGTTTGTAGGTGCTAGTGGAAGGAAAAGTTGACTTGACTCTGATGTTTAGATTTAAAATGAAACGAGCCAGTTTATTTTGTAACACAGACTTATGCTTGTTAGATTTTGAGAACTGATATTTTGTTTGTAAATGATTGTAATGTTTGTGAATGAAAAGTATGTTTATTCAATTAAGCTTCCGCAGCGCAATTAATTAATAAAAATGGCTTAGATTTTACGGTGTTACAAAAACCATAGCATGCTCATAACAATCAATAGCATGTTAATCAAGAATCATGAAATAATCAAAAACCTTCGAAGCTTGAATCACACAATCAAGAAATCACAAATCCGATTACTTCGTCTTCTTGCTTTCTTTCTCTCGGTTTTTCACACTTATTTCACACACACACTTCACAGAATTGATAATGACAATCTCATCAGTGAAACCCATGTATAAACATATTTTAACAACCTAAGCATGAGGTGGCATGCCTAAACCGACTAAGCACATGCACACACACACTAAATCGTACAACACATATATATACAATACTTAATTAACAATTATAATCAATTTAGAATTAAAGTAAACTTAATTCAATAATAATCCACGTGTAACATACCCAAAGCCTACGTTTCTACTAGGCCCAATCTCAGGATGTTACAAATCTTCCCCCCTTAAACTGGATTCCGTCCTCAAAATCTATTCATCAATAAACAACTGCGGGTAACGAGCTTTCATGTCGGCCTCGGTTTCCCACGTCAAATCTGAACCCAAACTGTGTTTCCACTTTACCAGAACCATCGGAATCTGTTTCTTTCGTAGTTTCGTCACTTTCCGATCCAATAGTTCTACGGGTTCTTCCACCAACCTCTTGCTGGAATCCACTTTAAGATCATGTAGAGGTAGAATCTGACTCTCATCCTCAACTCTACATTTCCACAAGTAACACACGTTGAAGGTATTGTGAATACCTGACAATTCTGCCGGAAGGTCGAGAGTAACCGTCTGATCATTAACCACCCGTTGGACACGAAACGGCCCAATATAACGCGGAGCCAACTTTCCCCGCTTCCCAAAACGGATAACCCCCTTCCACGGAAAAACCTTCAGATAAACCAATTCCCCCTCAACAAATACAACCGACCTACGACGTGGATCAGCATACATCTTTTGTCGATCCCTCGCAGCTTTCAATTTATCTCGCACAATACCTACTTTATCTGCGGTGATCTGCACAATATCAGGCCCTGCATACTGTTTCTCACCTGCCTCTAACCAACACGTAAGAGTACGACAACGACGACCATATAGCATCTCATAAGGCGGCATACCGATACTCGAATGATACGAATTGTTGTACGCAAATTCAATTAGTGGCAGATGGGAATCCCAAGAACCTCCATATTCTAACACACATGCCTGCAGCATATCCTCGAGTGTTTGAATAGTTCGCTCAGATTGCCCGTCTATCTGGGGGTCGTAAGTTGTACTCAGATTCACACGTGTACCCAACTCCCGCTGTAAACTGTTCCAGAAGTTTGACACAAACCTGGAATCTCTATCTGACACGATCGAAAGCGGTATACCATGTCGGGAAACAACTTCATCTATATACAACTGAGCCAACTTACTGAGTGATGCCGTCTCACTGGTAGCCAAGAAGTGAGCACTCTTGGTTAATCTATCAACGATCACCTAAATCATATCATTATTCCTCTGCGTACGTGGAAGTTTTGTTACGAAATCCATCGTTATCTGCTCCCACTTCCATTCTGGAATCTACAACTGTTTCAATGATCCATAGGGTTTCTGGTGCTCTGCCTTAACCTGTGCAAAAATATGGCAAGACTCCACAAACTGTGCAACATCTGTCTTCATTGTAGGCCACCTATACAGCACCTTTAGATCGTTATACATTTGTGTGCTACCTGGGAGAACAGATAGTCTAGACTTGTGAGCTTCAGTCATAATTAAACTCCGGAGACCTCCAAGCAAAGGCACCCAAACATGAGATTGATAAACCTTCAATCCCCTAGTGTCATCATTCAAGTCATTCTTCTTCTTAGTCATAATCTCTGACTTCAGATTTTCATCCCTCAAGGCTTCCAACTGAGCTGCCTTTAATCTGTCAATCAAGTTGGAGACTATTTCAATTTGCATAAGCTTGACATGTTTACTAACTCCCTTGCGACTCAAAGCATCGGCAACCACATTGGCTTTCCCTGGATGATAGCGTATCTCGCAATCATAATCTTTAACAAGTTCCAGCCATCACCTCTGTCGCATATTGAGTTCTCTCTGCGAAAATACATACTGCAGGTTTTTGTGATCCGTACAAATTACGCACTTTGTACCATAAAGATAGTGTCTCCACAATTTTAACGCAAAAACCACAGCTGCCAGTTCTAAATCATGGGTTGGATAGTTCTTCTCATTAGGTTTCAACTGACAAGAAGCATACGCAATCACTCTATCCCGTTGCATCAGCACACAACCCAACCATGCCAATGACGTGTCACAGTAAACTATGAAGTCATTTGACCCATCCGGTAATGCAAGAATATGAGCCTGGCACAAGAATCGTTTCAACATCTGAAAAGCTCTCTCCTGTTCATCACTCCATTTAAATGGAACCTCCTTGCAAGTCAATTTAGTCATGGGATTCGCAATCTTAGAAAAGTCTTTAATGAATCTTCTGTAATACCCAGCCAATCCCAAGAAGATTTTAATCTCAGAAGGCGACTTCGGAGCCTCCCAGTTCATCACTGCTTCTATCTTTGCCGAATCTACTTTGACTCCATCACTGCAAATGACATGCCCCAGAAAGTGAACTTCCCGCATCCAGAATTCACACATCGAATACTTGGCATACAATTGCTCCCGTTTCAGAGTTTCAAGAACCTGTCTCAAATGAATCTCGTGATCAGCTTCAAATTTCGAATAAACCAGAATGTCGTCAATAAATACTATCACAGATTTATCCAGAAACAGTCAACAAACCCGGTTCATCAAATCCATGAACACTGCAGGTGCGTTAGTCAAACCGAACGGCATGACTAAAAACTCATAATGGCCATACCTGGTACGGAAAGCAGTCTTAGCAACATCCCCGTCAGAAACTCGTACCTAGTGATAACCCAATCTCAAATCAATCTTCGAGAAATACGAAGCACCCTGCAACTGATCAAACAAATCATCAATCCTGGGCAGAGGGTATTTATTCTTCACTGTCCTATTATCAGTTCTCTGTAATCAATACACATTCGTGAAGTACCATCTTTCTTTTTCACAAATAAGACTAGTGCACCCCACGGTGAAGAACTCAGACGAATAAATCCCCGATCTAACAAATCCTGAATCTGTGTCATCATCTCCCTTATCTCAGAAGGAGCCAACCGATAAGGAGATCTAGCCACTGGATTAGAACCTGGTATCAACTCAATCTTGTACTCTACCTCTCGAACAGGAGGTAACCCAGGTAACTCATCCGGAAACACCTCAGGATATTCTGATACAACTCGTACATCAGTAACTGCCCGTTTCTCTTTTCTAGCATCAATAGCATATGCTAGAAAACACTCACATCCCTTACTCAAGGATTTCTTGGCTTTCAACATCGAAATGATAGGAAACACAAACTTGTTCCTTTCCCCTCGAGCCACCACACGCGAGCCATCAGATAACGGAAACGAAATCAGCTTCCTATGACATTTAATACTCGCCCCGTGCTTACTCAGCCAATCCATCCCCAATACCACATCAAAACCCGCTAATGGCATCAACATGAATGATACAGGAAAGCACTCACCATCAATATCTATCTCAGCACCCGTCACGGAAGTCGTAACAGGCACTATCTTACCATCTGCTACTTCTATATCAATTGGCACAGAGATACTAGTAGTAGGAAAATTCAACTTAGCACAAAATGCTACAGAAATAAAGGAGCGATTCGCTCCAGAATCAAATAATACACGAGCAGGTAAGGAGTTTATAAAGAACGTACCGGTGATCAAATCATCAGTGGCAGTAGCATCATCTACTGTCATCCAGAACTCCCTACCCTCCAGAGTCGGAGGATTCTTCCTTTTCTACCCTCATGCTGCAGACGAACCCCCAACCGCCCCTGCCCCAGTCCCTGACCCAGTCCCTGCCGCTGGTCTTCTCCCTGTAGGGCAATCACCCGCCCTATGACCTTCCTGATGGCAGTTCCAGCATACGTTCCGAGGGTACCGACAATCCTTCGATTCATGCCCGTGCGTTCCACATCGCACGCAATGCATAGTCTGAGCAGTATACTGCCCAGTGTGAGTAGCCCTGCACCTCGTGCACCACTGTGATTTAACTCCAGAATCCCCTGAAGATTCCTTCCTATTCTGGTTGCCCTAGGACTGGTTACCCTGCCATTTCTTTTTCTGCTGGCTACCCCCAGCCTGATCATACCTCGGCTTCTGCAAAGCCGCCTCATCCTTGCTCTGTTTGTCTTTGGCCTGGATGTCCCCCTCAGCAGATTTTGCCAAGGTGAAGGCCTAGGACAGAGATCTAGCCAATCTCGTGGTTCTCCTGTATTCTGGCAATAATGCCCCGATAAAATGCTGAACCTGGGAAGATTCATCAGGCACCCACTGAGTTACAAACCTCAGCTTAGAATTGAACTGTCAATCAGTTCATCCACCGTCATTTTCCTTGTCATCTTTAGTTCCATGAACTCCTGCCTTATTTTATTCAATTCGAAGGCGTTGCAGTATTGTTCACATAACTTATCCTGAAATTGATTCCACATGATAGAATCCATTTGTACTCTCGATAAGTGGGTGGTAATGGAATCCCACCAAACCATCGCTTTGCCCTTGAGCATCCGGGTGGCAAAACATACTCGCATTTCATCCTCATAGTTGCAAGCATCCAAGATCCTTGAAGTGTCCCTCAACCTGTTCAGAGTAACATTAGGATCTGTGCTGCCGTGATATTCATCTGGTTTACAATCCAAGAACTGCTTATACGTACATGGTTTCCTGTATCCCATGCCTGGTGGAAATCCCATAAACGGATACGAATAAGATCCTTGTGGCATTGACCCCTGTAGAATAGATCCTTGAGGATAGGGTCCTTGCGGAAACAACTGTTGGAACTCGTGGTGGGCACAAACGCAGCGGAAGCAAACAAGAAAGTAGCATGCAAGACAAAAACAAAAGCACACACAAAGCCCACAACTTGTTCCAATGGTGGAACACACTACAAAGCAAATTGCAACAAAAGAACAAGAAGAAGGAGTAGAAAGTACCTCCTTACCATGGCTGGAATTCGAGCTCTTCAAATGTGGGATGAACTTGAGGAAACAAAAGGCTTCCTCCTCCATTGCTAGTCCACACCAAGTATGCTTAATCCCATTGTACTAGCAATCCATAGATGAACGTCCAACATGACTTCACCATCTGGAATAACCCAAAGATGTTCTCCTCTTGCACCAATGATATTCATATGAACACTCAAGATCACCGTCTTAGTATTGTAGCATGAAACCCATTTAGTACCAAGAGAGAATAAGGAGTAGAGATAAGTTGTATATGGTTGCTTGTGTTCTACAGCCTCAAACCATGCCTATTGACACCAGAAACTCGGCCAAATTGCATGTCATTTGATTGGACCATCAAATGGTCCAATAAAACACAACTGTCACTGCAGCTACCCTCTTCACGACCCCTCACGGGCTCTCACGGGTCGTGAAGCCTAAGTGTGCTACGAGGGGACTTAGAACTCCACGAGCCGTGCCGCCCGGTCGAGACTCGTGAGGGCATCTCCTTCACGACCTCGTCACGGGCCGTGAAGCCCAAAGGCCTCACAACACGTGGCAGCCGTCGAACAATCGTTAGGGCAGCTTACTTCACGACCCATGGAGCACCCTTCACGGTCGTGAAGCCCCAAATCAAAACACTTTTGATTCTTTGACTTTCTCCATCCACATAAAGCTGTCGGGATCAATCCTTGGCATGTAACCCAATAGGCTCGCGCTTCATTAGCAGTGATACCGACATACGTGTGTCAGTGGGCAGATCTCCAACAAACTCCCACTTGCACATGACACACCGTACCCATATGCATCACAGACAGGGAGCGGCCTCTAGCAAGACATCCCTTCCCCTAAATCAACACGAGGTATGTCATCCCTGACAAGTACCTAATCACAATCCAAATGGGTTTGAAAAGGTCCTATAGATAAGTGATCAATCATCCTATTGTTCGCGATATCCGGGTGAACACGAGACATGGTACAAAGTCATTCTCCGATCATTCACGATTATGTTTCTCGATCAAGATTGGTGGTGACCAAAATATGCAAATTGCAACTGATCAACTATCATTGCAAGCATGAGCACGGCCGTGCATTTTGGTGTCAGCGCCCAATCATCGAGGGGCCCAGGGATATCTCTCTAAGCAGAGGAACAAATTCCTTTGACTACATTGCCCCATTACATTGGCAATACTTTGCCCAAAA
The DNA here is from genome assembly GCA_038502395.1 of Dittrichia graveolens. Classification (NCBI taxonomy): domain Eukaryota; kingdom Viridiplantae; phylum Streptophyta; class Magnoliopsida; order Asterales; family Asteraceae; genus Dittrichia; species Dittrichia graveolens. The sequence goes on from JARJIL010000009.1 coordinate 33,735,672, forward strand.
GCCTCCTTTATAGCAACCAGTTACGGACTGCGTTTGAAAGCAATCAGAACAAGGCAAACCAATGTCGTGGAAACACATGTATCTCCGGTCTAAGGACGAAATGATATTATCATCCTGAGTTACTCTTGACATGTATCATGAAGTACACTCAGGTGTGGGTCGTCCAATCACTTGAAACTCTTTTCAAGTATAGGTAAAGTATTGCGTCTCTCGTATCCAATCCCTATTGAATACACGGCCAATGCTTTCCCTCAGTCTTCGTTCAAACTTCCTTCCGATGAAGAGTGACTGACTATGGACATTTAGAATGTAAAACATTCAGGGAAGTGGTAAACATGCTAAGATGGAACACAATAAAGGCAACTGAGAGTACCCGCTACACGCATATTAACAAATCCCCATTTGATAATCGATACTAGTAGAAGCACAATGTTGCTTAACGTTCCCAAAATCAGCATATCAAAATTTCAACTAAAACAAACTCAAGCCAAGTCTTTGCAAGCACTAGCATGACAATCATCACTATCTTGCAACTATGGCTTTAGCAAAACGGATCCGCCACCATGCTATCCCTGTGTATTCGTAAGATGACCATGTCTCTACCTTAACCAATCACTCAAAAGTGTGCGTTGGTGAGATAACGGTCTTTTGTCAAGCTATCGCACCTTCATTGATTCATCAGAACTCAATAAGACCAAGGATGCTTGAGATAAAGGTTATCTTTCATAAGCCATCATACTCTCATTGTCTCATAAGATCCCAATAGAGTCAGCGATGCTTTGAGAAGCATACTTATTAACACCATATTTAGTAGGATCACGAACCCCGATAAAGATCGGCAGTTATCCTACGAAATATATAAGCAAGCATTTGAATAACAATTTATTCTATGTTGCTTCTTACTATAGATCAACAAGAACATATTTCAATATTTCTTTAACTCCTTCCATAGGTTTTGTATATCCTATAATCGTTATGGATGCATAATTCTTGATTTAAGCTTTTCAAGCGAAATCAGGACATTATCTCCAACACGATGTATATACTAGACATATTTAAAATAGGATTACAAAATGCTCCCACTAGCTCTGGCATTCTTCCATGTTTCATCATTGCTATTTGAAAACTCAAACAAATGATTTTCATATCAACGCAAAGATTCTAACATTGAGATGGCAACATAAGTCCACCAGTGGACTACTTAGGGTTTGTAGATTTCATTAGGATACTTATTGATAGTAAAAGACCCTCGAAAATGTTGTGAGCATTTCCTCAGAAATTCCTATTAAGGAATGTAGTCTTCACTTCTATCCAATATAGCCTAAAAGGCACTTATAAAATAAGTATCCATGTGGATTTCAACATAACCACCGGGAGAATGTTTCTAGATGATACCTTCCTCATGGTCAATCATCGTGAAACCATTCCTACTAGTCGGTATTTGAAGTAGTCTACAAACTTATCCATGTTTGGTCTATTTCCTCAAATAACCAATCATACCTCGCGGGTTCACACCCAGGTGTAGGATCAACCAAGTCGAAACCTTGGATACCCATCATGGATAGTATCTCATCTTATCATTTCCTCCTTTCTCCTAGCGGACTCCAAGCCCACTACGCTTTCCGGTAGTTGACGCATTCATCATGAATCATCATTAAGTTGTCTTCCTCAGATATAATGAGTTATATCTTTCTGGTCTTATGACAACTTCTACCAAGAGGTAATGATTTTATGCCAGGTTCTCCAGCATTGCCATGCTGAGTTTCAATCATTTCTGATTGGATTCTAGTGTCAACATCAGGTTCTTCCATTCAAGGTATACTTTACTCTCACTAGCATCCATGGATATTAATTTCTTAAGAGACTCTACCTTTGAGCAACTTACAAGTTCTCACAAGGTTTGTCAAGACAAATATCCCATGGTCTTAGTAGAGTACCTAATGGAGTAAATACCTCTAGATCCTAGGTTCCTCCACCTCACGTCTAAACGTAGGCTAGACAATCCAGACTTTGGAATAGACAAACAAGGATCCTCCTTTTTGTCATATCCTCTAAGGCGTTTACATGACCATCTTTGTTGTTTATAAGATTTAGAACTTCTGCCCACCATTTAGAGAATGACCCAAAACAATTTTGGACATAAAAGTGTAACCTATCACTTGTCGGACCATATCAAAATGTCCGGTTCCTCCTTTAGACGACCACATGTAACAATGTGTCTTAAGAGGAATGAATTGTGAGACAATCCCATAATTCTTATGATAGTCACATAATATATAAAACTAAGGTACTCAGCATCTTAACTAGATCCAAGTATCATAGTTGCATTGCCCTCTCTATCATGTACCTCGTTATGGTGAGTTTTGAACACCTCTAAGGTTTCAAAACTAGTCCATTAAAATAGACTTACCATCCCTTCTACCATCACCGGTAAAGGTAACAAGGTATCTAAAGTTACTCCTTAATGTTTGCTTGAACGGTCAACACACTAAAAGTGTGAACGAAATCCAACAAGCTTTCAATCCTCTCACATACTCAAGTGAAGGATGTTTAAGTCATCTAGCATAACAAACAAGATATGCATTCAACATTTGACCAATGGTCAAAGGGTTCCAAGTTCCTAAACCTCACGGATCTTGGTGATGCAAGTCTTGTTTATATAGCTTAATCGACTTTCACAATAGGATAACTTATCAATACATTTATGATCGTTCTATTACTCCTTAAGCATAAGCTTATTTTAAATGCCACGACATGGATAAACTTTGAAATAAATCACCACTAATTTCAAAAGTCAAAGTAATATCCATCGTCAACAAAGGCGTTTAGATATAATGTTTCTAGCCATACATGGCATAAACATACATCCAATAAAGTAATAGAATAGCTGGAAGGAAAGGCAAGATACAAACTTCCAATCCTCTCAATAGGAACAACAACTATGTTTCCCTTTTCGAATTCCAACTCTCCATGCCTCATCCGCCTACTTCTCTTTTAACACCTTCACTTTGTAACAAACAAATTTGTGACAAACGTGAGCGTTATTGCTAGCGTTCAAAACCTAGCCTTTAGAAGTAGAAGAGCAATGGAGTTTGATCATGAATGTTCCTGAAGTCAAGGAGCTAATTTCTCTTACTCATAAGTGATATTAGCTCTTTCAGGCTCATAGGGCAGGCGTGGTGGCGCCAATTTTCCAATCTTTCCGTAGAAGTAGCAAATTACCTCTTGTGGAGTCTTATCTTGAGGCGCAACCTCATTGCCCTCTGACTTCACATATTTTACCAAACTTTCCACTTGAGGTCAATTTCTTCTTCTCGGTTTCTTGTTCCTTTATAATGTTATCGGGAGTCGGTGAGGCGAGCCATACTTTGGCCATGCAGGACTTAGGAGTCCATAGCATGCCATAATGCTTTATCAAGGACTTCTCCACATTGTGCATGTGATAGTTCACAATGAACTATTTACATCACGTGGGCAGGGACTTTGGAGAATTTTCATTCACCACAAGCTCCCTCCCTATGGCGAATCCATGCCTCTCCTTTAGGTCCACATACTCCTTCATCTCAAGGATATGGACACTAATATTCCCGCCTTCATGCATCCTTCAACCGATCAAGGCCACGATGCACTTTTACATGCATATAGAGGTCTAGGTCGCGTTGGTAGCATTTTGGCTCTAGAAGGGATTTCTCTATAATGTGCAACTTTGACTCATGGTGGAAGACAATCCTCAACAACCAATCCTAGTCCATGAAGTCCACATTGGTGAGTCTCACCTTCTTTAGGAACGAACGGAGTTTTAAGTTGAAGCGGTGTCGTTAACGTTTGCCAATTAAAGATATAAGAATACACGTTTTAGTTAGTTTTGATAAAATCCTCGTTACGATAATTACCCATTTAGTTTTTAAGAAAACCAATTATCTTAACAAGGGCTAAGAACCTTATTTCACTTCACTACATGACGGGTTTGCCGCGGATCACTTCATGAAGTTATTTAGGCCGGTAAACGCTTTACCAATTGCAATCCGAGATTACAACTCTTAGACACTTGCGGGATCCATCAACACTCATAGCGTCGGTTTGGCATGTTTGATCCCTTCTCACACCAATTCCTCGTTAAGCCGCTTTGGCAACTCGGTATAGGTACGACAATTACCAAGGCGTATTAAGTTGGAATTGTAAATCGTCCGTCAAGATACACGGTGACAACCTTGACAATCATTGGCTCGTGCTTAGCTCGACAACCAATAATTTCAATCGCCACACTCACCTTCCACACAGATCCACCTGGAACAACTCGTGCTTAGCTCGACAATCATCCCATGCATCACTAGATTCGGGTGGTGTCATCTTACGGGTAGCGTGTGATTTACGTTTGAGAAAAACGGGACTTTTGTCTTTCTGGTTTTAAAAAACCTCTTTTCAAGTTGATTAACAAACAAGTGACAAAACGCATTTTTCACTTTAATATAAACAAATTTATATTTATTTGTTAATCGTGAGCGCGCGGGGTTTGTTAAACAATTTAACAACTCTTGTGATTTTATTATTTTGAAAAGTTTTCTAGCATGCAAAGATCCTAACAACCACGCAAGAAAATAACAAAACAAATCACAACCATGCACAAAGCAAATATCCGGTAACACGCCCCTAAACCCTATGCGCCCTCCCTATGAGCCAAACGGAGAGAGCAAGGCCAAACTAAGGACACAACCAAATGGCCTCGCCGGAAGTGCTCCCACTGAATCCGTCATCTCCACCGGATCCAAGGTAGCCAAGACGTCTCCTCCACGACTCTTGATGGTTGTCTTCGGTCTTCTTTTCATAATTACAAACAATTTGAAAAGAAACGGCGTGCAAGCCGCGATTGCTATTCTAAGCTACTTACAACAAGTACAAAGGAAAGCAATGGCATGCAAGCCATAAATAAATTTACAAATCTACAAACCGAATTAAATATCATTACAAACCATTGTGACTAAAAGTCACCAAATGAATGAATACATAAATAAACAACCAAACAACAAACACATAGGTCTAACGGGCAAGGCGTTACCGGACACAACAACAACCACAAACAAAACATGGTGTGCCACAACAAAACCATGCAAAATGTATCTCAATTAAGATTGTTCAAACAAGCAAAGCACTCAAGGCACAAAAGGAACAATCCTTGTACATATGCATTAGTATCCAAAACACTTTGAGAACACATATTCATATATACACACTATAAGTATATGCATGTGTGCATTTTATGCCAAAACCACCCAATACATATAAATATACGAATCAAGACACATAAACGGGGCTTTTCAAGTGTCCAAACAACAAGGACAGATTCTGGAAAAACAGAATCGAAAGATTCTAAAACCAAAAATTTATTTCTTTTATAAACAAGGATAAAAACACTGTTCACGAGACCTTCAAGGCCCAGAAGCCTTCACGGGCCCACACGGCCCGTGAAGCCCGTGAGCTCCACGACTCTGACACAGTCAAAACCTTTCACGAGCGACACCCCATGAAGCCGGTCGTGTAGGCTTCACGACTCGTGAAGCACTTCTGGACAGAATGTCCATTTTCGGTTTTCAAGCCATCAAAGTGCAAGTTCTTTGTAGAGATGGCTCTGATACCACTGTTGGAACTCGTGGTGGGCACAAACGCAGTGGAAGCAAACAAGAAAGTAGCATGCAAGACAAAAACAAAAGCACACACAAAGCCCACAACTAGTTCCAATGGTGGAACACACTACAAAGCAAATTGCAACAAAAGAACAAGAAGAAGGAGTAGAAAGTACCTCCTTACCATGGCTAGAATTCGAGCTCTTCAAATGTGGGATGAACTTGAGGAAACAAAAGGCTTCCTCCTCCATTGCTAGTCCACACCAAGTATGCTTAATCCCATTGTACTAGCAATCCATAGATGAACGTCCACCATGACTTCACCATCTGGAACAACCCAAAGATGTTCTCCTCTTGCACCAATGATATTCATATGAACACTCAAGATCACCGTCTTAGTGTTGTAGCATGAAACCCATTTAGTACCAAGAGAGAATATGGAGTAGAGATAAGTTGTATATGGTTGCTTGTGTTCTACAGCCTCAAACCATGCCTATTGACACCAGAAACTCGGCCAAATTGCATGTCATTTGATTGGACCATCAAATGGTCCAATAAAACACAACTGTCACTGCAGCTACCCTCTTCACGACCCCTCACGGGCTCTCACGGGTCGTGAAGCCTAAGTGTGCCACGAGGGGACTTAGAACTCCACGAGCCGTGCCGCCCGGTCGAGACTCGTGAGGGCATCTCCTTCACGACCCCTCACGACCTCGTCACGGGCCGTGAAGCCCAAAGGCCTCACAACACGTGGCAGCCGTCGAACAATCGTTAGGGCAGCCGTAGTAATTGCGGGAAAGATAGGGGTATCGCAACCGTAGTTTAAGCTGCAAAAATAACTGGTGGTTGTGCTGCAGGAGCCTGCCTCTGCTGCTCTAATTCTGATCTCAAATCTTGCAGCTGACCTTTCAGTTGAAACTGTTGCGGTAGGAACCTCAGCAGTAGTTGGGACAGTAGGGGTACCAGTCGAGTAATCACGTCCAGCCATTGTTATCTGTAACAATCACATCACCTCACGATTTATTAGATAAATCCGTTAGTACACAACATACTAACTCCACCACACTCCAATTCACCCCAATCCCACACCCAAGGAGTAATCGACCTACCACGAGCCAAGATTTGGGAATGTAACACTTCCACTGTGCCTACACTGCCAAACCAAGGCTCTGATACCAAACTTGTAACACCGTATTTTTAACCCATAAATTTTCACTTTTAATTACACTGCGGAAGCATCTATAAACACCAATGTAATTACAACTAATTACAAACCACTGTTTACAAAATATCAGTATTACAAAACACGGCTTGTCACAAATAATCTATCAGAGTCCTAGGTGATTACTCCCCAAGCTAACCACTCTCAGCCGAGCCGCTGACTTACCAAAACCTGTAAAAAGAGTGAGAGGTGGCGGATTAGCACAAAGCTAAGTGAATGGAGTAACACACAACAGATATATCAGCCTGAACCGCATTGATATCAACAACCACAAATAAGCACCCTGGGAAGACCGGCGGTTCTGCATGAACCTACAACCAATGCCGGCCAAAGCAAAGGTTTACCGATAGTCCATTTGCTATCCTCACATAGTATCATCCTCTGGTAGCAACAAATGCATCCCAAGGTCCTGATACTGCTTAGCCAATAGCAAATGAACCCAGCCCATAAGCCCAGTCGTAAACTGACTTCCCTTCCAACATGTATACATATCACAAAGTACCACAATTAACATTTACAGTTAATTAACCAACAGATATACAATCTATCCAACAATAGTTGCAACCAAACCAGTACAACTAATATCACCCGTGAGTAAACATCCACTCACCTCAAGCTTTCAGCTTTTCCACTCAGTGATCTAATGTTACTGAGCCTTGTCTGTTCCTGAGAACACAACAAACTGAAATCAGTATCAAATTCATAATATATATATATATATCAATCATATATTTATATCCATTTAATCAAACATAAGCATGTAAGATTCACATATGCATGCACATATAACACATAGCATTAAACAATGCAAATCAACAAGTCAAAACTGTCGGATTTCATAAGAAATCCGACACTACTATCGGGATCTACAACCACCATCGGATTTCAAAGGAATCCGATACATCCTATCGGATTTGAAGGAATCCGCAACTTCAATCGGATTTCCATATTCGCATCATAACTTGACATCCACAATCGGATTTCATACTTGAGAATACACCATCGGATTCAAACCTTCGGATTTAAAAATATCGGTTTCTAAGTACCGGGTTTATCATGCTCCGGATTCAAGGGTATCGGATTTCCAATACTCGGATTTCAACTCCTGGTTTTCATCATCTTCATCAAAATCCGCCACATTCATAGTCTTTAACAATCCGACAACTTCAAATCTTGTATAATTATCATTTCCAGATTATACATTCACATACAAGTTCATAGAAACACATATAAACATGTTTAAACATGGAAGCATGTATCAAAACACCTTTTAACACCCAAGAACACCAAATCCGATAAAAGCATGATCACATGATGTTCATACTAAAACCCAGCAAGATTAAAAACCGTAGCATGCTCATAACAATCAATAGCATGTTAATCAAGAATCATGAAATAATCAACAACCTTCAAAGCTTGAATCACACAATCAAGAAATCACAAATCCGATTACTTCTTCTTCTTGCTTTCTTTCTCTCGGTTTTTCACACTTATTTCACACACACACTTCACAGAATTGATAATGACAATCTCATCAGTGAAACCCAAGTATAAACATATTTTAACAACCTAAGCATGAGGTGGCATGCCTAAACCGACTAAGCACATGCGCACACACACTAAATCGTACAACACATATATATACATCAACACACATATATATACAATACTTAATTAACAATTATAATCAATTTAGAATTAAAGTCAACTTAATTCAATAATAATTCACGTGTAACATACCCAAAGCCTACGTTTCTACTAGGCCCAATCTCAAGATGTTACAATTTCTGAATGAGTTTTTTTAAGAACAAAGGGCATAACAGTCCATTCATAATGTCCAAAGGGAACATTAAAACCAGCTTTGTATTTATCTTGGTCATGAATTTGTATTTACCAAAATCCGGATTTCATATCAAATTTTGAAAAGATTTTTGAATCATATAATTTTTTTAATTAATCTCTTTTGTTAGGAATTGGATATATTATCCATTCTAAAACTTTATTTAAGGGTTTGTAATTAATAACAAGTCTTGGAGATCCTCTTTCTAATGTAGCTGCATTCATAAAATAAAAGACTGAGCAAGACCAAGGAGACTTAGATGGTCTTACAAGTTTTTTACTTAATAAATCCTGAATTTCTTTCTTACAATGTTCTAGCAATTTAGAGGATATATGAATGGATATGGATTTTGAAGGTATTTCTTTCTTCCTAAAATATTTTATATAGGGTAACTTCACAATATGTTGTTTTCTATTCCAGAAAGCATTTGGAATATTAGAACAAACATTTCCTTCAAAATTTTCTTTTATTTGTTTAATTTTATTTTGAATCATCTTTTCTTGCAATTGATCAGAAATCTTTAAACTGTTTATTTCATTTATTAAGTATTTTGTTTGATTAACCCTATTATTTAAATTATTTAATTCTAAAAAAGAAATTGGATTAGTAAACTTAAAAATTAGTTCTTTATTTAAGACTTTTATACTAATTCCATCTTCATTAATAGAAAGAGGATATAATTGAGAAATAAACAGTGTTCCTATTATTAAGGTATAGATTAAGTTTTTTGCAAGAATTAAAGAGGTTTTATAACAATAATCATTATTACAAATTTGAACATTTGTAACTTTGTATTTAAGATTTAACGAAGATCCACTAGTTGTTGATAAACGGTTAGCAGTTTTTCATAATATTTGGTGGGGATAATCCCTTCTTGTGTGCAATTCATATCTACTCCACTCTCAATTAATGCTAAACTATAATTTTGGAATCATTTGCTATACAAAGGTTTATATAAGTATCCATCTATAGAATGATATATTTTTTGAGATTTTAATAATTTTATCTGAATTTTTATTAATTTTATTAACCTTTTGATCATGTTCTTCTTTTGTATTATCAATGATTTCTTTGTCTTTTTCGACCTTAGATAGTCTTTCTTTAATTAATCTAATTTATGTCTTAACAGTTTTTAACTCTTTTTGCGGGTCTTGAATTGTTATTGGAGTATTTGATTTAGAAAATCAGTCATAGATTTCTTGAAAATTATAGGGATTGTCATATGACCAACTTTTCCACATTTATAAAAAATAATAATATCCTTTTGATTATTTTGAAACTTGATTTGTATCGAATTTTTTATAATTTCTCTTTTTATTCTTATTAGTATTTTTTTCTGTGTTATTGGGTTTTGACATATATTTTTTATTAGAAAATTGTTTTCTGTAAAGCTGTCTCTTAGGTTTGGAAGATGAGGGTTTAGAAATTGGTTGATAACCATATTGTTGACAAAAGTCCCATGTGTGAGCCGAGAGCTTGAAGGAGGAAAAGAGTATCAATCTTGCATCAAAACGTAAATTGTTGTATAATCGCCAGGTATGATTCCTTAACCTTTTGTGGTCAATTACAAACAGGTTTCGTGTCAACTGATTAAAGATTTCTAGGGATATAATCCATTTATGTAACTATTGAATGGTACGAAGAAACCGAGTGCAAAAGTGAGGATTAGATCATGTAAACTTGATGAAAATGGAATTAACTTGGAAGGGTTTGATTAAATGGTGTTTAGAATACATTGTAACAAGAATCGTGTGATTTGGTTAAGTTTTGGGGTAGGATTGAATCTAGAACCATCGGTTGTGTTTTCTTGAATTGCAAACTATGAGCTCTAAATCGCCAAAGGATTGAGTTCTTATAGAAGTCCCCAATCGCCATCCCTCGGATCGCCAAGTGCCTTAGGGTACTGGAATAGCAAAGTGATTACAAGTTGAATTGCCTTAGGGCACTAGGATCATGAAGTGTGGGATTGCCAAGTTCCAGCATTAGATCGCGAACTAGGGAAGAAGTCTAAATCGCCAACTACCTTCTTGTACTTGGAATCACCCAGCAACCTAATGTTAGAATTTTGAGGGTTTCCTAGCGTGTCTGTAAATAGGGTATGTAGGTGAGTTACACTAACCTGGTCATTATATTACTATAAAATGTGCTTGTTATAATTATGTGAATGTTTATAAATGTGTTATGATGATGAAGTTAAGGGTTGTGTAAATGAAGTGAAAACACAACTCAGGCATAGAAAAAACGTAAAACCCATGGAGTGCCTTGGGTAGTCAACTGTGACCCAAAAGAGTGAAATCATTGCTACTGCACTGTTTTGGTATTATGTGAATTGATTATTGTGAATCATATGAATGTGTAATGATTTGTTCTCTATATATTTTCATGACATGACCGTAGAAAATCTCTTGCCTAGCGAAGATAGCACGTGAATAAAAGATATTTTCCGAATAGTTTTGATTTTTACATTACTTGGCATTTAAAAAACAATATCATTTTAATTCCACGAATGTATTAATGACGTGTTGTCCGAGTGTAGGCCTCGTTGTAGATTTTGTGTAATAACTTGATTGTCCTTTTTACTCTGGATTTAAAAGATAAAAAAACCGGGGGCATTACCGTTGGTATATGCCCGCAGACACGAACGAGTTAATAGCACTGCTGATGAAGTATAGGCCTATTGGGTCACACACCAAGTATTGATTCCGGCAACACGATTAAGAAAAAGAGAGAGAAAGGCCAAAATGGTTTTTGGCAGGATGATACACGGGCCGTGTTCTTCAACACGGGCCGTGTCCAGTCCAACTAGCACGGGGCGTTTTGGCCCAAATTGAGGCCGTGTGCTTTGGGCCGACACGGCCGTGTAGATGAACACGGGTCGTGTTCAACCTATTAGACACGGGCTGTCTTGGCCCATTTGGGGCCGTGGACTTTGGGCCTACACGGCCGTGTTGATGAACACGGGCATGTACATGCTCTGTAACAGCAGAATTGATTTGTTTTAATGCTCATTTTAAAGGGATTAAGTGGATTTCAATTTGGCAGTTTTGATAGTCACGAAATTCAGAGAGTTCTTATGATGAACACAAGTTAGAACACAAGAACAATATTTGATATTATCATCTCTAATTGCTCTTCTTCTTGGTGATCAAGTTTGATGCACTAGAGAAGGTTACATACTTGTTTTGATTGTTGTTTTTGTGTCTAACATCAACCTACTAGAATTGGGGAATCAAGTGTGCTTGGGGTGAACTACTCTCGAGGAATTCTTTCTTGAATTCTACACACTTTGACAAAGAAGAAATCTTTTTGGTGACCTTGTATTATGGTATAATCTTTCTTCTATCTTGTCCATTATATTTTAGTTGCAACTTCATATTTAGATGTTGGTCCATGGGAAGTATTTGTTTGGTTAGCTTTGAATTTATGTATTGTATCATGCTTCCGCTTCGTCTTGAAGAGCTAAATAAATACCTTCAGTGGTATCAGAGCCATATCTAACATGGTTTTGCACTAACGAGTCTAGAAAAATCATATAAATATTTTTATATAAGAAAATTGTTTTCTTGAAATGTTTTTTCGTGTAGATTCTTGTTAGGCTAAAATTGATATATTTGTAGCCTACATAATATTTTAGTTTTTATATTTATATATTTGTTGTAACTTGGCATGAAGTGTACACAAATATATACTTATAAATGTATATATGAATATATGTCTCAAAAATGGTTTGGTACAGTAATGCATATGTACAAGGATTGTTTTTTTGGTGCCTTTGATGTTATTGACAATCTTAACTAAAATATAGATCTATATTTGTATCATGGTTTTGTGTGGCACACCATGTTTCATTTTGTTGCGTTTGGTCAATTCAGTAACGTGATATGCCCTTAGACCTATGTGTTGTGGTGATTGATTAATTTGGTTTTGGCGGCATGCGTGCTGTATTGTTGTAATATTATTTATTCATTTATTTATTTATTAGTGCGGATTGCATGTCGTTTCTTTTATTCCGTGTATTTGTATAAATAGTGTAGGAATGCGACCTGCGTGTCGTTTATATATTCTATGTATTCGTAAATAGTATAGAATTTAAACCGGAAATGTCAAAGGGAGTCATGATGATGACGTCTTGGCGAGGAGTCAACACGCTATTACGGGGGTTGGATTTTGTGGGAGCTCACCCAACGAGACATTACCTTGTCCTTGGGTTTTGGCATTGTTTTCCCCGTTGTGGCTCACGGGGAAAACGCATAAGATTTTTGGGCATGTTACCGAATTATATATATATTTTCGTTGTTATATTTTATATGCATCGTTTAGGATTCGCATGCTAGATAATTTTTCTTATAAAATTAAATAAAATACAACGTTTGTTAAATGGTTAACAATCTCGCGTGAAGAGAATTAACAAAGAAAATATAAAATTGGTTTTATATTTATAAAGTGCCTAAAATCGTTTTGACACTTACTTTTTTAATTCACAAAAGGTTTTTATAAACCGGAAACAAAATCTCATTTTTCAAAACGTAAATCACGCACCATCCGTAAGACGACACCACCCGAATCTAACGAAGCAAGGATGATTGTCGAGCTAAGCACGAGTCATTCCTTGTCTATTTGTGTGGAAGATGAGTGGGGTAACTCGCATGATTGGTTGTCGAGCTAAGCACGAGCCAATTAATGGTCGTGAGTGCCACCCGTGTATCTTGTCGGACGATTTACAACTTTAGTATATAATTCTTGGTTAGTTGTTGAGCTAAGCATGAGCTAAACAAAAATTATATATTAAGATTGGTGTAAGGAATGGATCAAACATGCCAACCGACATAATGGATGTCAATGGATCCCGCAAGTGTCTAAGAGTTGTAATAGAGATTACAATTGGTAAAATGGTTACCGGCCTAAATAGCTTCGCCACGTGATCCGCGGTAAACCCGTCACGGTGCGAGGTGAAATAAGGTTCTTAGCCCTTGTTAAAATAATTGTTTTTCTTAGACATTTGGGGTAATTATCTTTAACAAGGTTTATCTAACTAACCAAAACTCGCATTCTTGTTATTTATAGATGTCAAACCATAACAACACCACGTCAAACATCTCACTTCGTGTGTTCCTAGAAAGGGAGAAACTCACGGGGGTGAACTTTATTACATGGCTTAGGCAATTGAGGATTATCCTTCGCCATGAGTCAAAGTTGCACATTGTTGAGAAACCCCTTCCGATGTTTCCTGCCTCATGTTATTGACCATGAGCTCAGAGCTACAAAAGCAGTTCGAGCATATGAGTGTGTACAACATGTTAAACAAGCTCAAGGACATGTTCCAACAGCAAGTTAGGCGGGAACACTATGAGTGTGTTAAAAGCCTAGTCAGTTGTAGGATGCAGGAAGGTGGGAATGTTGGTCTTCACATCCTTAAGATGAAGACGAACGTGGACCAAATGGAGAGGTTAGGATTTCCTATTAGGAGAGAGCTCGCTGTGGATATTGTACTCCAGTCTCTGCCCGCATCATATGATCAGTTTGTCACAAACTATCACATGCAAGGAATGGAGAAATCCATAAGCGAATTGCATGTCATGTTGAAATCTGCGGAATCTGACATAGCCAAGCGTAATTCTACCTTAACCATTCCCGTCTTGGGTTTAAAGAAACAAAAGAAAAGGAAGAAGAAACCGATCCTAAAAGGAAAGGTTGGAGTTTCCAAGCCTATCCTTGATATTGAGTCGAAGGACATAGAAAATGTGCCTCAAGAAGAGACTCAAGAAAAGGTGGTTTGCTACTTTTGTGGAATATTTGGAAATTGGGGCCGTCATGCCTGCCCTACGTGCCGAGAGGATATAAAACATCTCAGGAAAGAGAGAATTAACTTTCCATCTTCAGGTACGTTCATGATTCATTGCTATTCTTCTATAATCTGGGTTGTTGACCCGAGCTGATTGACTCACGTTTGTCACAAATTTATTTTGTTACAAAATGCAGGTCCTTGGGTGAAAGAAAAGCATGAAGAACCGGATCTCGGACGAGGAAACCGGGATGATTGTCCTCTAAGAGAAGATAAGGAGACTTGATCTTGCTTTTGTCGCCGGTTTATTTATTACTTTATTTTATTGCCCTGCGTGGCAAGTAACATCTCTTTGTATGCTTGCTTTTGATTACGATAGACACAATTTTGAAGTTTTAAGAATTTATGTAAAACCTTTTAAGCATTGTTTATTCAAGGTTTATTTATGTCATAGCTCATGTGTTGTTTTGCCCTGCGTGGCACACAACTTTACATGTGGTGACGATGAGTTTATTCTTAAAATATGAAATTTGTTATGAAAAATTTATTGTGAGACATTTTGTTATATTCAAAATTTTCTATGTCATGGCATACACAAGGTTTTGTTACAAGTAGTAGAATATTCATGAATAATGGATTCTGAATCCAAAATAGTTTGGATAAATTATCTTTGTGTGATAATCAACTTTACCACATAAACAAGAGATATATCACCTAGATCCGTGTGGTTGGGATCTCGGGATAGTTTAGCCTCAGGCTAAACGTTTTGATGTTGATCTTGTTTATTAGGCTAAGATTATTATGAGATCCTTCACCGGAGTTTGTGAGATGATTGAAGGCTTGTTGGATATTGATCACATTTTTGTGGATAATCCGTTCAAGCACACCACAAAGAATAACGAAAGAGAAACTTCTTCGTCACTACCTTGATGGTAGTAGTGGCGAGACGTTTACTAGTTTAGGTATATGTCTGAAACCTTGTTGGTGTTTAGAATTAGCCAAAACGATTTTCAGAATCAATAGGGCATATGGATCAAGATGCTTAGATCTAGTTGAGATTCTAAGATACTTTCTATCTATATTTAATGACCATATAGTGAATTGTGGAATTGTCTCACAATTCATATCCTACTTAGGCACATTGGTACATGGTGTCATGGTGTAGGGAACCGGGGGTTATTGATAATGATCCGGTTTATGACAGGTCAAGAATGTATGTCCGATATGTTGGGACATTCATCTACCATTGTGGTTAAGTCCTCAAATCTAAATTCAATTGATGGTCTATTTAGCACTTATTAAGATATGATTAGAAAGGTTCTTTGCTTATCTATCTTATAGTTCGAAATTTCCAATCTACATTCAGTGGGAGATGGATGAACTTGAAATCAAGAAGTGCCAATACATTTGAGGAGTTTTTCTAAGCCTTAGTTATTTAACCTTTCGAGAACAATGTTTTGTTGCTTAAAAGGGGACAAAAGCTAAGGCGTTCCAGTGGAAGAACGTGGAACTTAAATGAAAGACTTGATGTTGATACTAGCATATAGTCTGATATCTTTGATTGATGATCAGCATGGATATGCTGGTATACCTGACTAAGATTCATTACTTCTTTTAATTCTAATGGGAGTTATATAGAGCCATAGAGATATGGGTTTCTCATATCTAAGTGGCAATGACTTGATGGTGAGTCATGTTGAGTTCACCTCCTATCAGAAGACGTAGTGGGTCCAGAATTTGCTAAAATAAAAGGAAATAAATGATAGAGAGATGCAATTCATTTGAAATGTCCACGTACTTGACTTGGCCTAATCCCATACCTAGGTGTAAACCAAGACGATGGTAATGGGATTAACCTAGATGGAATTGTAGACAACTTCAAATGCCGACTAGTTGTAAAGTTTTCATGATGGTTATGGAGAAACTTTTCCTAGTGGCTATGATGAAGAATGTTTGATACACGTGCATATTAACGACCGCGTTCCTTCGTGGAACGAAATGATGAGGAAGTGCTTATAACACTCTCCGAGGGTCTTAATATGCATTCGTAGTATCCGAATTATATCTACAAAAGTGAATAAGTCCAATTCAAGCTTATGCTAGCATCTTAAAGGAAAGATCTTTGCTTACTATTAGAAAATCGAAGTTATGAGTTTTCTAGAAGCATAGATAAAGCCTTTTTATATATGTCAGGGCTAATGGGAGCTTTGTTGTATTCCTAATGTTCTATGTCTTTTGAAGATAATGTCCCGATATTAGGTTATCTGCGACCCAAATTCAGGAATTATTGCTTCATAAGGACACTTAGGAGATACAAAATTGGATTATATTTAGTACAAGAAATATAGAGATATGTTCTTGGTGTTTGACGACTAGAATAGGCTTGGAGTGAGTAGTTACTCTAATGCGTGTTTCTGCTAGGATAACTGTTGATCTTTGATCAAAGTTTATGATCCTAACTTGTGGTGCTGTTTGTTGATTCTTACAGTATCACTAACCCTATTGTGGGCTTTTGAGACAATGAGGGTGTGATTACTTTAACTTTTTTAAAAATGAGATTTCTTTGTCGCATACTTTTATAGTAGTCTTGTCAAAAGAGATATAAGTAAATAACAAAAGTACATGTGGATGTTGTGGGACAAATCCACTATTAAGCCGTTGTTATGGACTAGTGATGTTTATCATACTAGGTCAATTAGCATTTCTTATGCGCATGACTTGGCTTGAATATTATTTTGGTTTATGATTGATTGGTATTTATATTTTGGGGACGTTAAGCAGTATTGTAATTCATACTATATCGGTTATTAAATGGAGATTTAATAATACGCTGAGGGCGGATATTTTATGAATCTTTATTGTGTTCCATCTTAGCATGTTTAAACACTTCCTAGAATGTTTTTCATTCTAAATCTCCACAATCGGTAATACTTTATGGGAAGGGAGTATAAAATAAGATTGAGGTAAAGAATTGGTTTTGATAAACGTGATTCTTGCCTATACTTCCCGCACCCGAGTTCACTTCATGGTTCTGGTCATAAGTAACTCGGGATGATGATGGCGTTTCATCCTTGAACTAGAGATACATGTGATTCCAAAGCATAGGTCTGCTTTGCTTTGATCATCTTCTAACGTGGTCCGTAAACTGGTCATATAAGGGAGATGATTGAGTTAAGTATTATCTATGTGGCGGGACTATGTAGTCGAAAGGAATTTGTTCCTCTATGGATAGAGAAGATATCTATGGGCCCCTTGATGATTGAGTGCTGACGTTCATATGCATGGCCGTGCTCAAGTTATATTGATGATGGATCAATGTTAACTTGGTTTGTTGGTCACCACTAATCTAGAATCGAGAAACATAATCGTGAACGATCTGAAGGTTGACTATATTCCATGCCTTGTGTTCACATAGGATATCGCGAACAAAGGGATCTACATGATCATTTATCTTTAGGACAATCATTCTATGATTGAGATCTTGTCAAAAGTGGCATACCCTATACTGACTTCGGAGCATAGATGTCTTGCTAGAGGCCGCTCTATGTTTGTGTTATTTTCCGTAGTCGTGTCACGTGCAAGTAGGAGTCTGTTGGTATATGCCCGCTGACACGAACGAGTTAATAGCACTGCTGATGAAGTATAGGACTATTGGGTCACACACCAAGTATTGATTCCGGCAACACGATCAAGCAAAAGAGAGAGAAAGGCCAAAATGGGTTTTGGCAGGATGATACACGGGCCATGTTCTTGAATACGGGTCGTGTCCAATCTAACTAGCACGGGGCGTTTTGGCCCAAATTGAGGCCGTGTGCTTTGGGCCGACACGGCCGTGTAGATGAACACGGGCCGTGTTCAGCCTATTAGACACGGGCTGTCTTGGCCCATTTGGGGCCGTGGACTTTGGGCCTACACGGCCGTGTTGATGAACACGGGCCGTGTACATGCTCTGTAACAGCAGAATTGATTTGTTTTAATGCTCATTTTAATGGGATTAAGTGGATTTCAATTTGGTAGTTTTGATAGTCACGAAATTCAGAGAGTTCTTATGATGAACACAAGTTAGAACACAAGAACATTTTTTGATACTATCCTCTCTAATTGCTCTTCTTCTTGGTGATCAAGTTTGATGCACTAGAGAAGGTGACATACTTGTTTTGATTGTTGTTTTGGTGTCTAACATCAACCTACTAGCATTGGGGAATCAAGTGTGCTTGGGGTGGGCTACTCTAGAGGAATTCTTTCTTGAATTCTACACACTTTGATAAAGAAGAAAGCTTTTTGGTGACCTTGTATTATGGTATAATCTTTCTTCTATCTTGTTCATTATATTTTAGTTTCAACTTCATGTTTAGATGTTGGTACATAGGAAGTATTTGTTTGGTTAGCTTTGAATTTATGTATTGTATCATGCTTCCGCTTCGTCTTGAAAATCTAAATAAATACCTTCAATTACATCAGGTCACTAAAGCATTGTTTTCATACTAGCTCTATATGTTATAACTAAACATGCCCATCACTTGAATAAGTTTTAGTTTGTTGTTTGATAAATTTATGACTATTTACGTATTAGTTTGCAATGAATATTAAACTAAGTTTTGAATATAAATTGCATTTTAATAGATGTCTTTTTTCATGTTTAAACACCTCCAATAGTTTATATGAACTCTAAATTATCCACAATCAGTAGTACTTTTGGGAAGGAGGTAGTGAACGAAGGTTGCAAGTGATGGTGTTGGTTGGATACTTGGATTGCAACCAAACTGACTTGTGCTTGATGTCATCAAGTATGAAGGTGGCCACATTTGAAATTGCTTCATGGATAAAGTCATGAGTGAATCCAAATCCGTAATATCGGTTGTCCTTAGACCGGAGATATATGTGTAGCTTATTATGACTCTATCATGCTTTGATATCTACCAAACGTTGTCCATAAATAGCTGCTATAAATGGAATGTTGGGTGTGATATGACGAAATAAATAAGTACTATATAGTCAAAGGAATTTGTTCCTCTTATTGTACACCCTGATTTTTTGTTCAAATTTAAACTTTTCAAAAGCTCATAAAAAACATGGTTTATATAAAACTATTTAACTAAAGCAGAAACATCATGAATTATTTACATTGTCTTTACAAAGTTACATCATAAATTTAATAATCAATCATATATGACCCGAAATCTTTTAGTGTTACCATATCCACGACCATTAACAGACAAATAGGAAATCCAAGATTACTAGAAGGCTAAAGCAAGCCCAAAGCTTCTACCCACCGCACATAGGCCATTAATCTACCTGCGGATACAAAACATTTTATACACCGTGTTAGCTATAAAAATAGCTAGTGAGTACTCCAAAAACATATATCTTTCAAAACCAAGCCATCATATTTCAAAAACACAAGTTTAGCAATAAATTCTATAAACAAAAGTACACATAAGAGCACATAAGGATGTGGGTCAGTCCATTGAGCAACAGCATCTCCACGTGGTAGCTAGCCATGATTGACACGTGCCCACATGGGGAATAACCACATCTCCCCCATCAAGATGGGGGAGCATGAAGCATTCCACCATACAACGCTTATTTTGAGCGAATGACCTTTTCCCCAAGTGCACTCGTGTATACATTTGTTCGGTTCGCTCGTCAGCCTTTTGAACCACACGGTCATAATGGGTACTTATCATCCCGACGCCACCAATTGCAACATCCCACAATGATACCACACACGTGTCCCATGGTTTAGTTAGCCACAGCCTCTTGAACCACACACACGCCCATAGTGGTCAAAACACAATTGGATGTGCAATTGAAACAACACTAGTCCGGACTATAACTCATACCACATGGGTCACATAAAGCACATGTCATCAAGGCCAAGTAATTCAAGAACTTATAAGCTCAAAAATAAGCAATTAGGTATTACAATACCCATATCTCTTAAGCTTAAAAACTCAATAAACAATATTTATAATTGGCGTCTCAATACCCATATCACGAATTGTGTGTAAAACACAATTCATCAAATCATGATCATTTGAGTTAATACAATAATCGTAATCTACTCCTACGCGGAGTATCTCATCACAAGCAAATATCAAGTACAAAACATGTCAAAAACATAGGCCTCTCCTAAATGGAACATTGGCCTCACTTTGATATCCATAGTTGATGTGCATTATAAAAACATTTCACAAAATCACATCCTAAATCCCATATATTTCATGATTCAAATTGCCAAACATAAACATGTACAATGATGATAACTTACGATTTTTTATGAAAACCAGGTATCCATAGGGTGTACTCACCTCAAGGGTGTGATGAGGATCATCACCCAACTCAAAGGCAAAAACCAATCACAACTTAAATAAGCTTATACGTAAAACTAATCACCATTTAATCATTCTTACAAGAACGAATGACTCAAGTTTCATCTATGGTTATATAAGGTCCAAACCTTTCTAAGACTCGTTTCCTAATCGCTTGACAATTCAATAATGTCCAGACCGAACAACTCATATGAACAAACAATTGGGATTAAGGACTCTTAATGCACAATAAAAATGGTATCAATGCAATCTAAGATGCTTAAAAGGAGTTTAGAGTTCAAACTTATTGGATCTTGAACTTGCTTGAATAAAAACATCCTTCAAAATTGACCCTTAAGTATACTCGAAGAGCTTTCCAACTATATATAATATGACTTCTAATGATTTTTCTTTGATTTTATATCATTTTTACAAACTGGACAAGTTTCAACGTCTGGCTCGCGCCCCGAGACATCTTCCTCGCAGCGTGAGAAATCCATGGAACGTAAAACTTACCCAAACAACGTCCTCGCACTACAAGACACCCCCTTGTGCCGCAAGACATCTCCCGGTCAAAATTTGCTTCTTTTCAAGTCCAAAACTAACCTTTTGCAACCGAAATCAAGTTCAATTAAGTTGGACACTTAAAATGATATCAAAACAGACACAAAGACACCATAAACAAGAATCTAACATAACTCACATGAGTCAAACCCAAACTTGATGGGTTTTGACCCATTTGCTAAGAAATTCAACATACAATATAGGGGCTTGATAGCAACTAAGAACACTACAATCATTGATAAACAAGAGTTAGAACTTGTGATCACAAACCAAATTTGTCTAGCTCCAAATTTTGACCTAAATCAAAGCTTCAAAGGTAGTAATATTGCTAGAGCACCTCAATTTTGACCTTAAAGTCAACAAAATCAACACACCTTATGATTTCTTCATGTCACCTCTCCTTCCTCCAGCTCTCCCTCTTTCTCTCGAGAGTTACAGAGAAAATAAGACTCACAAATGAGTCATAAATTTGGTGTGGGATATTTATATCCCTTATTTACATATCCAGTCTCTCAAGTATTAAACTTGATCTCTGCAGCCCCTATGGTTTCAATGTTTTTTAACTGGACTACATAACTTGCATGGAACTTATATGTTTAACAAATTGTTATAAATAAAATAAACCAATATCATTCTTATCAAATCATTAACTTAAATATTCTTAATAAGTATCTAAAACACCTCATTATTTCAATTAAATGTTATTTCAAAATTGGGGATATTACACTTATCATTAGACGAAAGTGATATCCTTGGGCCACTTGATGATTCTTGCTAATGCTAAATGCATGGCCATGCTCTGACTAGATATGCTCATAGTCTGATATAGTTGGTTACCACAAATCTTTATCGAGAAACACAATTTGAATGATCAGTAGATGACTTATTCCATGTCTTGTGTTCAATATGATTTACGAAGACGGGAGTTCGATTGTTATCTTTCTAAGAGATAACCTCTACTGATTTGGGGGCAATGATGTACTTCTAGGTACCTCTCATTGTCAGTGTAACTGAAGTTACACCATGTATTGTGCAAGTGGGAGTGTGGAAATGTCCATTGACATGTGAACTTATGACACGGCTGAGGATGCAAGGGCCTTCCGGTCACACGGCAGGAATATCCGCAATCCGTTTCTAAGAACAAAAGAAAAGTTCAAATTTGTAAAGCACGGCCATGCCTTGTTAAGGCGCACGACCGTGCCTGTGCACCATCTTCAATTTGTGAAGAATGGTTGTGCCTTGTTAAGGCGCACGGCCGTGCATTTGTAACAAAATTGAAGATAAAACTCCAACTTAATAGAATTCGACTCCAACTCAAGTTTATCCTCTACCTAGTACATATCTACCTAGTACATATACAGGTTTTGGTTGTTCCATAATATTAGAAACACCCAGAAACAAATTAGAGTTGTGAAGTGTTCTTGGAGGTTTATAGGCTACCACCTTGGATTGCACAAGGTTCTTGTCATGCTAAAGGAAGGATTCACTCTTCTCTTCACGTTTCAAAACCCCTATTCGTTGAGGTAAACGTTACTGCATTCTTCTTTTGTTGCCAATTGTTGGGCATGAGATCCAATGGTGGCTCGTATGGTGAAAATTCTCTTGCTTCAGCTACATAAAACCGTTTTTAAAAGGTCACCACATGTTCCAACCGGTCGTAGTCATACCATAGCAAGAGAGAGGGGCGGTGACGGGCATCTTCAGATCAATCGGGGTCGGTAGAGGGTGTGACTGTGTGGAACAACATAGAAAAGGGAGTGCGAAGAGAGTTCATATACATTGTTAATTAAACTTATTGCCACATAAGATCAATTCCAACAATCTAATTAATTGTTAACCGGTGTTCTTTATGACATCAAAGTTATGTTTCCAGACAATTTGATAAATAACAACCAGGGAATATAAGAAATGAGCAAATAGAAGAGCGAGTCTAATAAAACATGGTGACTGACATTAAACAAATAATTAGGGTTACAAGAACCATACCAACTTAATGTCACCCCAACCAAAACAAACTACAAATACCCAATATAGCCTCAACTATCTGGAGTTAAAACAATATACATATATGAGCTTAGAAACACCTCCACAATCTACTTTATATTTGGCACAACACAGCTTGTTTTCTTGAGACAGAAAGCAAAAGTGGGAAATTTCATCAGGTACTTTAAAATGGGTAGAAGGGTAATTAGCACAGCATGGTTGACTTTTCTCTCACTCGGGGCGAAAATCATACACTAAGTCACAATATCGAGCACGCCTTTTGGCCCTTTCGCTTCTTTTTCTTCTTTTGCTTCGGTGGCTGCAGAACAACTTTAATCGCTGCATCAAAAACAGCCTTCACATTCTGTAAAAATGATAGCAAAGTTTCAGTGAAGATAATTTTTGCCATTTTACAACAACAGATTTGATCTTTAACAAAATTTGATTAGAAAAAATGGTGTGCTTAAATACAGTAATCAACAAGAAAATGATAAGGGATTATAGTTATAGCACTCGCACGTCAGCATCACTAAACTAGCACTAAACCCTCGCAATAATAACCGCCATCACTACTGGACCCACAAAAAATTATATTTATTACATAAAATACGTTTAAAAAAAAGAAATTGCCGTAGAGTGCCTACGATAGTAATTGTTTGTCACTAACAGCCATGTCAGTATCACTAACCTATCACCTATACAGTTATCACGGTGGGAAATCAAATAGCGGTCAAGGTCTTGATTTGGGATAATGGTTATCACGGTGGGATAGCAGTGGGATAGCGGTTTTTAATATTACGTAATATATATATATTACGTAATATATATATATATAATTAAAATCATAAAACATTAATTAAAAGCATTGTATAAAACGTAGTACACTAATATAGTAAACAGTAATATGGGAATCGACTTTGGAGTGTGAGCTGTTGACGTCGAAGGAAGATGAAGGCTGGAGCAGTTGACGTTGAAGGAAGACAAAGGCTAGACTGCTTTGGGTGTCGTCAAAGAAGAAGGGAAAGAACGAGACAACTAGGTTTAATATTATATTGGGTTTAGAGTCATGGACATAAAACAGATGGGCTCAAAGGGCCGCCTAAAACAACTATAATCTTCCCAAAAAAAACTAAAAAAGTGCAAACCGCTATCCTACCGGAAAATACCGCTCAAATAGTGGAAATAGCGCCGCTATTAGAGCCTCCGCTATTCCCGACCGCTATTTTGCCTAGGTCCGCTAACCGCTATCCCACTGCTATTGACTGCATAGCCTATCACTAACATTCCGCAATAAGAAATGTCATTACTACCATTACTAAACCCACACAAAATTGTTCATCTTGCGTACCATTGGTTGAAAAAAGAAAGAACAAGCTCGTGAGGGTCGTGATAGTAGTAACCAACATCCAAATAACTAACACATCAAGGCACATGCCGAGTACTATCATGATGGTAATGAGCAAATTGTGGCCATATAATGAACTCGTCGTAATAATACTCTGGGCACTCTTATGGGAGTCATCCGGATACCGACAGAGAGGATAATGGACAATGACCGGAGAGGCTGAGTGGTTGACAAAGCATCACGGGTCTAGTGATGGTGAATAACGCACAAATGTCTATATTACTCCATCTACTCTTAAAAACTTAAATTACAACATTTGTGGTTTCAACATCAACAGTTGTGTGGACTATAATAACTGTATCGCACCAGGTTGAGATTTAAAACTACAAAAAGGTTTAACAATAGAAACATACGTCGAACTATAATGCTAAGTAGATATTACAAATTGTAATCCAAATTTTTAATTAGTAATGAAACATCACCTGCTGTGTTTTTGAGCTACACTCGATGTAAGCAGGAGCCCCGATTAGCTTCTTCAACTCTTCTCCCTATTTTAATTCGGAAAGTGAAAGTTAAATTATCATCTGAATAAAAGAAATAAACTTTACGAATATAACAGGCAATTGGGAGTACTTGAGCTGTTGTAATTGGAACTGCACCAGGATGGTCTGTAAAAAACTGCTTATCATCACGAAGATCTACAAGAAACAATCTTTAGTTGTCATTTGTGTTTATTAAACTAAAATGAAGATGGCACAAAAGAGGGAAAAAAAGCATCAACATTGTCATCTTTGATGACAAATGAATTTCTATTGTTCAATGTTTCTAGCTGCAATAGCAAGATTTGTGAAGGGTGTTTTAGAAATTATAAGCCGTCATATTTTGATTATTTTCTTGAACCAAGTTTGCGGTCAAATATTTCATAAATAAAGTCAAATCAAGTGTAAAGATTGCATAGAAAAATGAATATCAGATAACATAATTATTAATTGCAATTCACATGTGTAAAGATAAATAGAAGAATCTTACCTAACTTTGTTCCAACAAGGATTATTGGAACCCCAGGTGCGTAATGCCTCAATTCAGGAATCCACTGCACAATGCAACAACCGACAAACAATAAGAACGAAGATGTCCAAATGATCTAGTTTTAAGATTAAAAAACGATATAGTCTCTTCAATAACCGTATACAACTTTAAATATAAAAAGTTTGCTGCTAGAATTTTGTTTTACACATCTACAAAAGTAATCTTGATTGAATTTTAAAAGTCAAATTAGAACTCATAACATAATGTAAATCTCTTTTTGTTGGAATGTAGGGGAAAGAGGATATAATTTTCATTTTTACGTAGGCATTAGTTCACTTGTATAATTGAACCTATTCGAATTAGCAAAACACACTATAAGTAAAGCTATTATTCTCACTGCAAATTTAAAGAAAATTTCACATGACCAGTTCTTTTAAGAAAGACAACTATCACACACCCCAAATGAAGTGCTAATTAAATATGAAAAACTTAACAACAATGGGAATGGGCCAAACGAATTGAAAGTTATCCCCGATGTCTATTTTCAATTCATACATCATCTTAAACCGTTTTATTTAAAGATTTACATTATTATTATTAGTATGGTTGTATTTGTAAGTTGTAACCATAATTTATAATCCTAATTATTTAAAAAGATTAAAAGAATCGGTCAAAAAAAAGTGTTTATGGGTCCACCCAATCCAAACCAACATCACCCGTCTCAAACCATAGTACCATACTATAAAATATTATCTGTCATAACTTGAACTTGTTTTGACCCGTTAACTAAACTACCCACCCCCACCCATCTTGCTGCCTCTAGTTATTATATTTGCACCGTTGCATAAAAAATCATAGGATATTTGCAGAGAACTAAGAATCACTCGCACAATTATTTGATACATATAGTGTACAAAAAATGGATATATTAATAATTCGAAACTAAATCACCTTTTTTGAGACATTTTCATAGCTGGCCTTACTAATGAGAGAAAAAGCAAGTATAAATACATCAGCACCACGATAACTCAAAGGTCTCAATCTATTGTAATCTTCTTGCCCTGTTTCATTCAATAAATTATTTTAGCAGAAAAAAGGAGAGAGAGACACATCAGACAAAACCAATAAATCCAAGTTATTGATAAAAGATGGTAAGCAATCATTGCACAAACTTTCGGCGAAAATGTACACTTTTCACATGGTATTGTTGCTTACAATTCGTGCAATAGCTACGGACCATTTACAACCACTTACCTGCAGTATCCCATAATCCTAGATTAACGGTGCTCCCATCGACTACCACATTTGCACTAAAATTGTCGAAAACAGTTGGTACATAATCCTGTCAAAATAAAGTGCACATTCAAGAAAGTGTTAAAGTGAATGTTTTTATGGTGAAAACACACACTTTAAACAATTCCCACATTTTCAGTCTCTATGCGTCACCAAAAAGAAAGTAAAACAGAGATTTCTACTTCATAAATTAGATTAACAGGCCCAAAAGGTATCTGACATACCAAAATTATATTTTTGATAAAGAAATATCAAAAGTTAAGGGACAGAACCAGTGAATCCAAGCATTATAGTTTTATAGTTAATTGCAAAAGAAGAAAAAAAAGGAACAGATTCACTACAAACTTTCAATCAAAGAAATGGCTACAAACTATGGAGAAAAATAAAGGGTTGAATTAGGGTAGACTTGCACAAAAAAAGGAGACAAAAAGAGTAACCACTTCCTTTCAAATGAAGAAAAAGGCACAATTTGAATTGGGTTTAAACCAAAACACTGAAATTGAAGGCTACCCTCCAAAATAGAACAAAAAAAAAACAATCTTATTGATAATAATCTGAAGAA
Source organism: Dittrichia graveolens (assembly GCA_038502395.1). NCBI lineage: Eukaryota > Viridiplantae > Streptophyta > Magnoliopsida > Asterales > Asteraceae > Dittrichia > Dittrichia graveolens. The sequence goes on from JARJIL010000009.1 coordinate 33,763,224, forward strand.
ATTAAGTTGAAGAGTGTTTGTCACAGAAACATAAATTTGATTCAAATCGAATTAATCAGATGGATCAAAATAACAAGAAAGTGTCCATTTTGGGAAATTTCAAAACAATATTAGCATAGAATTCAAAGTAAAAGTTCACTAAGAGAAATTAGATTGACTAAGAGTTGAGTTGAATTGACTTTACAGTGGGGAAAGTGTTGCTGGTGTATGAAATAAGCATACAAGTCTTTCCAACAGCTCCGTCGCCGACTGTCACACACTTTATAAACCGAGAAGCACTCATTCTTGATTTTCCGGCGACCGGAGTTCGAATCTGACCACTAAAGACCAAATACGAATACCCTTTTGACTTGATTTTGATTTTAAGTCAATGGGCTTCAATTTTTCCCCTAAAAAATCAAAACCCTAGAATGGTTTTACACAAAGAAGTGCAGAATAAACCAAATTAGAAGGCAATTAATTGATTCTGCAGATACTCTGAGTGTGTGATTGTGTTGTGAAAGAAGAAAAATGGGAAACACCTCTGTGGAGAAGAGATTGGGAGAGGGCCAGCATCTAAGAGAGACTTGCAGAGTAGTTTGTTGGGTTAGGACAGCTGCCTACACATATAAACAAACAAACTACCAAAGCTTTATTTATTCAATCCCTTCATTTCAAAGTTTTCTAAGGCAACACCTTTTTCCATAAAAATGCACCTTTAAACTTGAGGAAATTGCATAAATATGAACTATTTTTACTCTTTTTTTTATAATTAATGTCATTTTTCAAACTCTATGATTAGATACATGATCTTAAAGGTGTTTAACATAGTTTGGAAATTTGGATATCAATATTTAAAATTTTTAATAATTTTGGATATTTGAAAAAATAATTTTTAATTTTTTTATAATTTATATTGCTTAGTTTTTATTTCTTAAGATAAATAGTATTTATATTTGTATTGCTTATTTGAACGGATGTGTGCTATTTTTTATGATTATAGTTTAAAATGTTATTATTTCTATAATTTCTTATATATATATATATATATATATATATATGGAAAGAGAGAAAATGATTCAAACGAAAACTGTTTTTCGTACGAGAATTACGAAACCAATTATATATATATATATATATATAATATTAGTCAAAATTATACAACTAATATAGTTGTACGGTCTATTTCTTTAGTTAAACTTAGTAATCATCCTTATACAACTAATATAAACCTGCTTATTATAATATTAGTCAAAACTATATAATTGTAGAATAAAAATTAAACCCTGCCTTTTTTTTATTTGTCAACTTCCTTTTGTATTCATCAACTTATGCCAACCCACCCCTTCTTCCCCTTTCTTCTTCACCATAGGACATCGTAATGTCACCTCCCTTTTTCAGCACTTGTCTCTCATCTCTTTTCTCTCCCTCCTCTCCTATGTATATGTTGTGTGGGCTTACGTGTGACTAACTTCCGTGTGTGTACGGTTGCTGAATGGTCAAAGAAGACAAATATGTGTGAATTTATGTATGTCAATTGTATGTTAGTTTGTCAAATGACCACTTAAGATAACCGTTAAACTATCGGTAGGTAAGTGGTTAAAGAAAATGGAAGTTATAGTTGTGACCAGTAGTTGAAGATTGTGTTGGTCGAATGTTAAGGTGGTAGTGGTCGAAGATGGTCTTATCGAACAAGGGGTATGGGTTTTGTTATTTTATTAATATTAATGAAAAATGTCAAAAATAACTGGGTTGATCGGTTATCTATATATATTATTAAAATCCTTACTTTCTTACTAATTATAGACATAAAAAAAATTTCAATCAACCATTCACAACCTTCCATTCCTCAATTTTGACTTTGGTTGACTGCATTTTGGGAAAGACCCGAATTAAAAAAAAAGGTGGACCCTGTATAATTTGGAGGATCCAACTTCGGATTATTCCTCTGTATCTTGTACCTTCGCTTTGTCTCATTATCACAAAACAAATCTCAAACAAACCCTAATTTCCTCTTTATCGGTGAGGATATAGTCGACAAGAGTTTGGTGAATCGAATAAGCCCTAAAAGGTTGTTGAAACTCCATCGTCGTCTCCTTCGCTACCACCAAAAGAATCTGTAAAAGGCTTCAATCATCTGCTCCTCATTTAAGAATTCGTTTACTGTCTCTGTTCTAAAAAAAGAGGTATATTTTTTTGTTTCAAACTTTATATTAGGGTTTCGATTATATGTGTGTTAATTGAAAGATTATCTAACTTTCTTTGTTGTATATTATCGGTGTTTGTCTCCTTCGCTGCCACTCGTAGAAGCCCTAAAAGACTTCAATCATCTGCAAATCATTCAAGAATGTTTTGCGGTCTCACTTTTAAAAAAGAGGTATATTTTTTTGTTTCAAACTGTGTATTAGGGTTTTAATTATATGTTTTCTTTTTGAAAAAAATTCTTACTTTTTTTGGTTTTAGGTTATCTGTGGTAATCATGTTCTTAGTTTTAGGTTCTTGATTATATTAGTGTTTTATACTTACGAAAAAGTTGTAACGCCCAGTTTTCAATATAAAAACTTTACGAAAATATTCGTAAATAAATGAACTTTACTGCAACCAAAAATCCAGTTTAGAAATAGCAGCGGAAGCATATACTAAAAACGTTTACAAACACTTCATATTTAATTCAAAAGTCAGGGAAACAACTGACATTAAATAATATTTAAATAATTTGGTTGCAAAACATGAGCCCATCCACTGAATCCACATTCAAAATCTTCAAGTACCTGAAAAAATGTTAGGAGTGTATGATGAGCTATGAAGCCCAGTGAGCAACCCAAAATAAGTAACTGTAAAGAATATTTCACGATATGATTAAGCTTTGTTCTTTTAATATATTATGTAATTTGTTACCACGTTTGTATAATAAATATCCATGTATTTACCTCCGTTTAATGATAATATTTGTAATCACGTCTGTTCTGTAACTAATTCTACATAATAACTGTATCCATCTCCATGATCGTATTTATATATATATGGTTGTATCCATATTTCAACTGTGAAATGACATTTGTATTCACACCTTTATATTTGTAACCGTATTCCAACTACTGCATAGGTAGTTGTGTTCACGCATTGTAATTGTCTATATATCTCAACTACTGTAACTGTAGTTGTATTAACACATCATTGTTGTATGCGTATCACATTTGTATTCTATATAACCATTGTGTATGTGTAATGTAACACCGTATTTTTACCCATAAAATTTTCATTTTAATTAACACGGCGGAAGCGTTTACCAAAACATAAAAGTATTTACAACTGAAGTTAAACCATTATTTAACAAAACCGATCAGTTTAAAATACAGTGTTACAAAAACTACGGCTCGTCACAATTCCAACCAGAGTGCCTTTCAATTATTCCCTAGGCAACACCCCCCTCACGACTAAACCGCAGAACTCACCAGCTACCTGTAAAAGTAGTGAGAGGTGGGGGATTAGCACAGAGCTAAGTGAATGGAAGTAAACCAACATAGATATGCTAGCAAATAACCGCATCAATATCAACAACACATAACTGATAATCGTGCCCCGGGAAGACTGGCGTTTCTGCAAGAACCTTCAACCAATGCCGGCCAAAGCAAAGGTTTACAGATAGTTCATTTGCTATTCTCACACAGTATTACCTTAAGTTGCAACAAATGCATCAAAAGATCCGAATACTGATTAGCCGATAGCAAACAAACCCAGCCCATATGCCCAGCCGAAGCTGACTTCCCAAACCTCATGTATACATATCCCTGACGCACAATTAATTAACAATCAACAGTTAATCAATTATCAGATGCACATCTATCCATGCGTCAAACCAATAGCAGTTGCAACCCAATCTAGTTACAACTAATAACATCTATGAGTAAACGTCCACTCACCTCGAGTTCTCGAACTCCCACTCAGTGGTCTAATATTACTGAGCCTTGTCCTTTCCTGAGATCAGAATAAACTGAAATCAGTAACCGATTCATAAATATATACCAAACACATATATTTATATCATTTCAATCAAACATAAACATGTAAGATTCACATATGTATAACATATAGCACATAGCATTAAACAATGCATCAAACACCAAAATCCTCCAAAACCGTGGACGCGTCGCGTCCAAACACCCGACGCATCGCGTCGAACAACTATCGGATTTCCACAATCCGATTCCTAACTTTTCGGATTTCATGTCCCGGACTTCAAGTTCCGGATTTCCACTATCGGATTTTGGATCCGGATTTCACCAATCGGATTTCTAATCAGATTCTCACAAGAATCCGATACTTACCAAGAATGCCTCACGTTCTCTTCTTGGACGCGTCGCGTCGCAACCGACCCTTCATCATCTTCTTCATTTTCCAGCCGACTTAACTTTTTCAAAACCGATAAACACACTTGAAATCAAATATGAACACTTCTAAAACATGTATAAACATCTTATAACATGTATCTAACATCAAGCACACATTAATAACAATTAAAACTGTAACACCACGTTTCTGGAGGCTACGCATACGATACAAAACAGAGCAAAACTCTAAGAATTTAATACCTCAAACAACTCGTTCTTTGCTCTCGATCTCTTTACCCTTCAATTCCCGTGTACCGGCCACATGGAAAGAAAATGCAGCTGAGCCAAATGCCCAGTGCGCGGATACAAACCAAAACAAGATAATACAATACGAACATAACATATAGGATAGTAAGACTAACAATAAGACAAATAACGAAAGCAGAACCATAACTAACGAATCAATGGGGTATGTAAAATCCGAGCTCAATAATACCAACACTTGTATAAAACAAGTGCCGGTCAATAAACAATGGGTACATGGACCTGCAGATCCAAAGTACCAAACAATGGTGGATAAGGTGTTGGGCACTACGCCTCTATCCACAAACAATATCAATACAATAACTATGGTTAACCAATACGCCTCCTAAAACCCTTATCACACCACAATGAGGAGACGCCGTAACAAATCACACCGTTACGGAAGTGTCGCACCACCGGTGCCACAGTGACGTGCCTATGGTACCCCCATAGGTGGTTAAATAGCTCGCATACACAGAGTAAGACGGTCAATACAATAAACAATGAATCAATAACGATGAGGTAATAACAATGACGCAAGAACGGTGACGTTAAAAGCACTAACGATAAAACAATACCAATGAAGCAATAACAATACAATACTAGCGGAGACACGATCTCAATAAGGAACTCTTAAAGAGGTATATAACAATAATCAATAAGTCAATGAACGAACGAAGTCTAACCAATCTAACTAAACGGTATAAGACGTGAAAAGAACCAAGTTTAGTTTCGATGTAAAGAGACAAGATTTTAGGACTAACTTATATAAAATGTTTTAAACAAGATAGTTTGAGAAAACTTGATTTTGAAGGAAACAAGAATCCTTAACGTATGAAATCTCAATAACCACATGTCGATAGAACCAAGAAACAAAAACTAATAGGATCAAAAAGGAACCTTTAAAAGATAGGAATCCGTACATAGAAGTTAAGAATCCGTACGACAATAATAATTGTAAAGGGAGCTAGAATCTGTACCTTAACAAACACCCAATCTATGAGCAAAGCGTACCTACTCCCCTTGTGCCGGATCTATGTAGGATATAGAAAACCATCACTAACCAAACTATTTACTAACCTCTTTCGTTATTTATTTATTAATCAACTTCTTTTGAATACTTGATGATTCTATCAGTTAGCAACACAAATTAAATAACCACTTTAAGCTTTTATATAAATTAGCTTTTATATAAATTAGTTCAAGATTTCACACAACACAGTTTTCTACAATGTATTTAGACTAGACCAGCATCAAAGCTTTGTAAAACATGAACACTACATTTACTGTTGGTTAATTCTAATTTCATGAAGACCTATAATCTGGTACTTTAGTCCTATAGAAATATTGCAAGAACACTAACAACCTAATCTGTTAACCATCAGACCCATCCTACAGATTCAAGGACCAATTAATTCCAATTTTAACCAGAATATATCTAGATAGCCATTCCTATAAGAGAGTGGTTCAATTCTTACCAAAACAGCAACTCAAAGTTTTTTTGCAATTCATCAGTGTTATAACCAACTTATGTTTCTTATCCAGTGTATTTTAATAGCCATCATAGACTTATCAATAACATTAAGGACACTGGAACCCAATTAACAGAATTAATTAGCATCAGTTTATGTACTGTTCTATGATACTAGTCTGATTCATATGTTCATAAAAAGAACTTGTATAAAATCAGTGTCCTGTGAGTTAAATTAGTCCCGATCACTAGTCAAGGAAACCTTTTGTATGTGTTCTAATTATCATTCTAAAAGAGCCAAAGACTAAGTCTTTCGAAATAAACAGAATGGGGTCTTGGCATGAGGACCAGTCGAGAATCATATGGAGATCGCAAAGAGTAATAAAAACAAACCTTAATTGCTGCTGACAAGGAAGAATCAAAGCTAAACCGACCCCAATCGAGCTTAATCGCAACTCCTACCATGCGTCTCTCTACTCGAAGGCTTCTGTTGGTGCTTCGATTTCAGTCTTCTTCAATCATCAATCGCCCCTCGTAAGCCTCTCCCTCACTCTTGATTTCAAGTATGTAGCTCGATAGCTTGAACAGCAGAATGCCATGGGTATATATCGAGCTCCTGGCTGAAGAGTCGTGAAGGACTCTTGTCGAAGCATCAGGGTTCGCTCCCCCTTTCCCATCTTCTAGTTCCGATCGTTTCCCCGGATAAGCTTTAAGAAATATGGATTGGGCTATATTTCATCTGTGTTTAGGTTAAAGGGTTAATTCAAGTTGGGTTAGTCCATTAGTCTAATTCTTAGCCCAAGTTCTAATTTGTTTTATTAATGGCTTTATTCATTATTATTATTATTATTATTATTATTATTATTATTATTATCATCTTTATTATTATTATTATTTCAGGGTATTATAAAAACACCAAATCAAACAAAACCCATTTCTCAAGTATGGAGCTTCAAGCTCCATTCATGGTGTTTCATCATATACACATGTATTTCATCAGAAAAGCATATCAATATTATCATAATCAAACAAAGAACATCACCATACCTTTGTTTTGGATTAACACCCACAAATCCAATCTTTCACTTTTCCAAGTTTATGTTTCTTTCTATGTTTTTCTTTCAAGAACACACAACACACACTGTCGGTTTTGCAAATGAGAAACAATATTCAGAAGTAAACCCCTATAACCCCACGTAGGTTTCAAGGAAGCACGAGGTGTACATGCATACACACCACATACACATGCAATTATCTTCACATATTTGCATATATACAATTGAATATATATATATATATATATATATATTCGTACACACATATTGTTGGGGAGATAATCACTTCACCCTAATAATCAACTCTGCCTATCCTAAAACATAGGATTTGATGATAACCAAACCCTACATTCAGTATGACTTAGAAAGAATTCAAACATGTGATGTTTGAATCAGTTTATGTAAAAATATGCTAAGTATGGAACCATTAGCTGAGGAAAATAAGACATCAGCTGAGCATTAGATCCTACTCAATGTATCAGCCAAGGAGCATCAAATGAGGGAAACAAGTAAAGAAGACCATCAGCAGAGGAAAACAGTCTATCAGCTGAGCAAAATTGTTGATCAGCTGATGAAAATATTCCATCAGCTGAGTAAACAGATTGATCAGCTGAGTGAAGAAAGTGATCAGCTGAGTGAAGAATTTGATCAGCTGAGTGCCTACTCTATCAGCTGAGTGAACAAATGGATCAGCAGAGGCCTAGAAGCATCAACTAAGTAAGTCTTTCTTTACACAAGTCATCTCCCCTCACAAACTGATGTATTTGATTAATCAGCTGAGCACTCTTGATCAACTGATCATCCAAATACATGAGCTTATGTCCTCCTAAGCTTACTATTGATCAGCTGAGCATCTATATGATCAGCTGAGCAATATGTGTCAACTGAGTCCTAGCAAAAAGTGATCAACTGATATATTTTGTCAACTGAGTAGTGAATATCAGAGTTCCTTGTACAATCTGTTAACTAAGTCATGAAAAATGTCAAATCTACTCTATCTTTTCAGATTGTAAGTCATATGTAAAAGGCAGAACATGTGTTGTTCTATTATGCCTTGGATCTTTGTTTGTAAAAGTAAAAATGCACTTTTTGGATCAAGCATGAGACAAAAAGGTTTGATCTTATCCTCTGGAAAAGGATAATGATACCTCAAACAGACGAAGATCTTGAAGATTTATTCAAACAACTAAGTATGGCTGGCAATCCCATACTTGGTAAAGTCAAATCAATCAGAAGTATGGTGTTGATTAAAGTACAATCATGGAAAGGGAAAGATACATCTACACGACAGTAGATGTGGGTTTTAATATTTTATATTGTAATGGGTTACACTTTTGCAGAAAAGTACAATTACTTTTATCATACATTTGATTAAAGTAACTTTACTTTTCACCCACTACCTTTACAATTAAAATATTATATTTCCACATCCTTTTGGTCTCTTACCTTCATGCAACCATATCCACCAAGACTTCTATATATACTCATGCATGGTGGACATGCAAACACAACAATACTACACAACACAACAAAGTGAAGTCTCTACTACACTAAAAGAAAATCTCATCATTTGAGAAATTTCGTAGAGTATAAGCATTGTGTAGAATCAAACTTGTTCATGTGTCGAACACTCTAAATACATTAGTTGTTTCAGAGTTAGCTTGTCTATGTGTTAGACAAATTGATTGCCATCTTTTATTGTACTTAGAATTTCCGCTTCTAGTACATGTAATTCTTGATTCATATCAATAAGAATTATATAAAAGTATATAAGTGCGTCTTTAATTTTTAAAAGCTAAATTTTGTATTCAACCCCCCCCCCCTTCTACAAACATTTGTTGTTGGGTACTCAATCTGGGACTAACAACTGGTATCAGAGCAGGTTAGATAATCAATATCTAGATCTGTTTTGCTTACTCTACAACTGCTTCTACCCCTCTCAATATGGCCTCATCCGCAAACAATATGAATATCTCAAACACTCGGTCCTTAACAAGATGTCCCATGTTTGATGCTGAAAATTTCTCCATGTGGAAAAGTAGAGCACATCTTTTCCTATCCACCCTTAATATCCAAATGCTTGAAATAGTCACTGATGGTCCTTATGTTCCAACATCAGTGTTATCTATTCCATCAGAATATGAAGGTCAAACCTCTACAACTGAAAGAATCATAAGCAAACCCATGCATCTGTGGACAGATGAGGATAAGAGGTTGGTTAGCCTAGATGTTAAGGCTAGATCAGCTCTTGTCTCTGCATTACCCAATGAAATCTATCATCAAGTGCTTAACTGTTCTTCTGCAAAAGAGATGTTAGATACACTCACAGTTGCATATGAAGGGACTGAAGAGGTGAAGGAGAACAAGAAGCTCCTCCTCAACAGAGAGTATGAATTCTTCTTTGCTCAGAAAGGTGAGAGTCTTACTCAGACATACACCAGGTTCAACTACCTTGTTAATGACTTGAAAAGGGCAGACATAACCAAGAGCAACTTTGTCTTAGTGAACAAGTTTCTAGACTCCCTCCCTGAAACATGGGATCACTTTGTCACTATTTTAAGACATAGTGAAAAGATTAAGGGAATGTCTCTAGTTGCTCTCTATGGTAACTTACTCAACCATGAGCAATCAGTCAAGCAAAGGAAGTTATCATCCAAGGAGATGAAGGAGGTAATGAAAGCTGCACCAACTGCCCTTGTATCTAGAGATACAAAGATGAGAAGCTTTGCAGCTATTGATTCTGGTTCTGATGAAGAAGGAGATGGAGAGGAGAGTGCTGGAGAAAGTGATGAGGAAGTTTGTGAGGAAAGTAATCTGGAGGAGTTGGTTGAAGGTGTAGCTATGCTGGTTAAGAAGTTCAGACCTTTCAAGAAGGGAAAGGGTGTCAAGAGGTTCAGCAAGAGGTCATCAAAGTTTGTCAAGCCCAAATCCACTTTTGATCCCACAGTAGAGTGTTATAAGTGTGGCAAGATTGGACACATAGCCAGTGACTATAAGTCCAAATATAACACTGGTTCTTCATCTGTGCAAAAGCAGGAGGGCAAGATTGATTATGAAGCCAAGTATAAGAAACTCCTTGCTGCTGTCCTTGACAAGAAGAAGAAGAAGAAGAAAGCCCAAGGCCAAGTTCTTGTTGCTGAAGAAGAAGATTGGGCAGAAGAAGATCTCTCCTCAGATGAAGATGAGGTGATCTCTGCTCAGTTCTGCATGATGGCCAACAACAATGATGGTAGTTCCTTTGATGAAGATATGAAAAAGGCTGCTAAAGCTTGTTCAACTACCAACTGGGATCCTTCTTCTATGTATCAGGTTGGAAAATTTATTAACTATGATGAAAATGAGAAGAATGCTATGTTTGATTACTTGTGTATTGATTTCCAGTCTGCTATTCAAAGAGAGAAGAAGCTAAAACTAGAAGTAGAATCACTAAAGGAAACGTTAATTCTTAAGAATGAGGAACTTAAGCAGATAACAATCTTAAATGATGAACTAGCTAATCAAAAGATACTTAATGAGATCTTAGTAAAAGAAACTAGTGAAGCAACCAAAAAGTTTAATGACCTCCAAAAAGTAGTAAAGTCTTGGTGTGTATCTACAGAAAAGACCACTCAGTGTGTCAAGGAGCAGATACCCAAACAAGTTCAAGCTATTATTGGTGGAAATTACTCTAAGGCTGCTAACTATGTTGATTCTAGTAAGAACCTTAATATCTTAGACAAAGCTGACATCTTGCCACAGACCTTTCAAAAGACTGTTAAAGGCAAAAGTGTGTTCACAAATAAGTTTGTTAGAAGCAAGAGTTCCCACTCAAAAGAATCAATTATTCCTTCTGTTGAATCATCCTCTAGTATGATTTCAGAATGTAAAAATACTAATAACACAAAGTCAAAGGATGTGATTAAAGGAAAGGAATCATTAGTTGAGACCTCAGAGACATTATGTTTTCAAACCTTGAAAACAGATGACTTAATTCTTAGCATTTCACAAACTGAAGAATCATTAGCTAATACTACTCCATCAGCTGATAGGTTAGTAGATGATAGATGCTCAGCTGATAACCTGTCAGCTGATCATAGCTCATCTTCTAAACAATCAGTTGATCTAGAAGTAATCAACTCTCTTTCAATAGAAGAAACTATGAGTAAAAAGAATGATGTTCACATTGTTCCCATTTCTGCCACTCCAAAGATTGGTCAAAAACTTTCCAAAAACAAAGATCAATCTAAGGTGCCTGTAAATAAAGACCTAAGAAATTTATAGGATAAGCTTCATAAGCTTAATGGTCAAATTAGTCAAATGATGACTGATAGGAAATCTCATAGGCATTCAAACCATGTTGTTCAATGCTCCAAGGCCACAAAATCTCAAAAATGCTATAAATGTGGAAGCAAAGAGCATAAGGCATTTGAATGTTCTTTAGAAGGAAATTCAAGACAGCGGACTTGTGATTATAACATAGTCACTCCTCTCATACATAAGAAACCTGAGATGAAGTGGAAAGCTAGGTGCATTCCACAGGGATCCACTGAGTAGTGGATTCCTACTTGTGTCACTAACTCTTCTTTCATTCAAATCTGTGCAGGGTGTTGGTTCTTGGTTTCGTGACAGTGGATGTTCAAGAACCATGACAGGTAACAAGGCCTTGCTCAGCAACTACAAGAAAGAGAAAGGTCCAAGGGTGACTTTTGGTGACAACAATCATGGGCAAACAAAAGGCTATGGTGAGCTTCATAATGGAAACCTCAAGCTGTCAAAAGTTTCATATGTCTAAAGGCTGAAATATAATCTCATAAGCATAAGTCAATTGTGTGATGGAGATAATGAAGTCCACTTCACAAAGACAGGAGGCTCCATCATAAATAAAGAAGGTAATACAATATTCAGTTCCAAGAGAACCAAGGATGTGTATACACTTGACATGTCCTCTGGTGACCCTTCAAAGGAAACATGTTTGTACTCCAAGAATAATGAGGATACAAACTGGCTGTGGCACAAAAGGCTTTCCCACCTTAATTTTAAAAACATCAACAAGTTGAGCAAGGGTGAACTAGTGTCAGGACTACCTTCACTGACTTATCTTAAGCCTAAACCTTGCACTGCTTGTGAGAAGGGAAAGCAGCATAAGACATCATTTCCATCCAAGCAGTCCTTCTCAATCACAGAACCTTTCTATATGTTGCACATGGATCTCTTTGGTCCTGTTGCAACTGCTAGTATTGGTGGAAGTAAGTATGCTCTTGTATTGGTTGATGAATTCTCAAAATATACTTGGGTTTCCTTTCTTAAAGCAAAGAGTGAGGCTGCTGAAGAAATTATCTGTTTTATCAAGAAGATGGAAGTGTTGAATGGCAATCTGGTGAGGAGTCTTAGAAGTGATCATGGAACTGAATTCATAAATCAAACTCTGGAATCTTTCTGTGATGAGAAAGGGATATCTCAAAACTTTTCTGCTCCAAGAACCCCACAACAAAATGGTGTAGCTGAAAGAAGAAATAGAACATTGATTGAAGCTGCCAGAACCATATTGTGTGAAAGTGGGGGTTACCCTTTAATTTCTGGGCTAAGGCTGTAAGCTGTGCATGTTTCACACAGAACAGGTCCCTTATTATCAAGAGGCACAATAAAACTCCATATGAAGTGCTCAAGGGAAGGAAGCCAAGCATCAGCTTTCTGCATATCTTTGGTTGTCAATGTTTCATACTCAATCAAAAAGATCAATTGCAGAAGTTTGCTCCTAAAGCTGATGAAGGAGTGTTTGTAGGTTACTCTGTGATTTCTAAAGCATATAGAGTATATAACCTCAGAACCAAAGTCATAGAAGAATCTATGAATGTAAGTTTTAATGAAAATGACTTTGTTGCTTCCTGTTCTTCTAATCATGTTTCAGGTGAAGAATCTAATGATCTTATGCAAACTGGAGAAGTTCCTTCAGAGCAAGTAGATCCCTCTCCACCAGCTGCTCAGGATATAGATGAACCTATTCCTATCCAAGTTTTTAACCATGTACAACCATCCTCATCCAATCCTATACCTCTACTGAATTATTTGGAAAATGACTCAACATCATTGGATTCCAATTCCATATCACTCATTCCCTCTTCAGTAGAGATAACCACAGATTGTAATAATGAAGTTATATCAGCCACTCAAAATGAACTCATTTCTACTGCTGATAGCCAACATATAACTTCTTCTCCCCAAATCCAAATGAATCCCAATTCCCAAGAAATCCAAAAAGCCTTCAAAGACCTCAAGCACCATCCTCATAATTTGGTGATAGGCAACATAGATGATCCAGTTAGAACAAGATCAAAAGCTTGCAACATCTGCTTGTATTTTGGATTTGTCTCAATGATTGAACCAAAAAAGGTTGATAAAGCACTCAATGATCCCCACTGGGTGTCTGCCATGCAAGAGGAACTGGCAGAATTCAAAAGAAATAATGTATGGACTTTGGTAGCCAAACTAAAGGATAAATCCATCATTGGAACAAAGTGGGTGTTTAGAAATAAGCTAGATGAAAATGGGCAAATCATCAGAAACAAAGCAAGGCTAGTGGCACAGGGGTACTGTGAAGAAGAAGGTATTGATTTTGATGAAACCTTTGCCCCTGTTGCAAGATTGGAAGCTATCATATTATTCCTAGCCTATGCTGCCTTCAAAAGCTTCAAAGTGTTTCAAAGGGATGTGAAGAGTGAATTTCTGAATAGAGATTTGAAAGAAGAGGTGTATGTCAAACAACCTCCTGGTTTTGAGGAGTCAAGCTTACCTGATCATGTTTACTTCCTAAACAAAGTATTATATGGTCTTAAGCAAGCTCCAAGAGCCTGGTATGATACCCTATCTTCCTTTCTCATTAATAAAGGTTTTACAAGAGGATGCATAGATAGCACTTTATTTATTAGGAAGTACAAAGGTGATGTGATACTTGTGCAGATATATGTAGATGATATAATATTTGGGTCTACTAATTTGGAACTATGCAAAAAGTTTTCTAAACTCATGTCTGATAATTATCAAATGAGCATGATAGGTGAGTTAAACTATTTTCTTGGTTTGCAAATTAAACAAGAGGTTGATGGTATTTTCATTCATCAAACAAAGTATGTCAAAGATTTACTCAAGAAGTTTGATTTTGAAAACTGTTCTTCAATGAAAACACCTATGTCTACTTCTATTAAGTTAGGAAAGGACACTGATAGCAAATCAGTGAACATTACTACTTATAGAGGAATGATTGGATCACTTTTATACCACACTGCAAGTAGACCAGATATAATGTTTTCAACATGTCTCTGTGCAAGATATCAAGCTGATCCTAAAGAATCACATCTTGCTGCTGTTAAGAGAATATTCAGATATCTCAAAGGAACTCCTAATCTTGGTCTTTGGTACCCCAAAGACTCAGATTTTGAGTTAGTTGGATATTCTGATTCTAATTTTGCAGGATGCACATTAGACAGAAAAAGTACTTCAGGTGGTTGTCAACTTCTAGGAGGAAGATTGATTAGTTGGTCTAGTAAGAAACAGAATTCAGTGTCAACATCTACTGCAGAAGTAGAATACATTGCTGCAGGAAGCTGTTGTGCTCAAATTTTGTGGTTACAAAATCAACTACTTGATTATGATATGAAGTTTGAAGACACCCCAATTCTTTGTGACAATACAAGTGCAATCTCCATCTCAAATAATCCATTCATGCATTCAAAAACAAAGCATATTGAAATCAGACATCATTTTCTCAAAGATAATGTGCAAAAGAAGAAGGTAACTTTGCACTACATCAACACTGATTTACAACTTGCAGATTTATTCACAAAGCCATTAGATGAAGCAAGGTTCAACTTCCTAATATCCAAACTAGGTATGCTAAATTTTTAGTTTAGAATAGTGGTAATTTAGTGCATATCTAAGTCTTACTTGATTTGTGTAAAGTGAATAACTATGCTCAGCTGATGCCTATCAGCTTATCAAATTTACTCAGTTGATCACTTTAAGATAAGGAAGACATACTCAGCTAAGTACTTTACTCAGCTAATACCCAAACTCTCACTATCAGTTGATAGTTTTCCATCAGCTGATACCCATTATCTAATAGTTTTTCAATAGCTGATACACCTATACTCTCCTTGATCAGCTGATGATTCTACACTTAGTAAATTTTCACTTTTTACTCTCATTTAATGCTTTTTAACCCTAGTTATTTACTCCGTTTGTCAGTTTTCATTTAATAGCTAATTAATTTGTTCTCCGTTAGATCTTTTGTCAGTATCTAACGATCTCTGTTAACTAACCTTCATAAATATCCCAATTTCTCTCTCATTCACCTTTACCTGTTCAAACTTTCCAAATTCCCTCTCTCTCTCTACAAAGAACTACCTTACCTTCTCTCTCGATACTCACTGCTCATCATCCCTACCAAATGGCCACCTATATTCCAGACCCGGCTGTTAACCCCGGTGAGAATGTTGCACCTAATCAACCGATGAATATAACTCCCAACAACATTCTGCTTTGCACCACCATCCCTGCCTCGCGAGAAAACCAAGGATATGAACCAATGGTTCAGTTCCTTCAAGCTCATCCACTGTTTGATAGTCTCACCGCTGATCCACACTACATTTACCCTACCATTATTGGTGAACTATGGTACTCCGCAACCTATAACCTAAACACCAACACCATCCACTGCACCCTAGCCCAAGGAAACTATCATCTCCAGATCACCACCGAAACCCTTCGTGAAGCCTCTGCTATTCCTAACTTCCCACCGTACACCGCTTTTCCCTCCAGAGCAGAAGTTCAAACCGTTTTAGACACCATCGGCTACAATGAACCTGTAGTGCATGGTCAAGTCAAAGTCTCTGCTCTCGCTCATCCATGGAAGTATTTGGCCAACGTGGTCATACGTTGCTTCGGTCCTAAATCTGGAAGCCATCATCTCATCTATCAAACCGAGCTCCTTGTGCTTTATGCCCTAGTCTTCGGGGTAAATATCAACTTTGCTCAAGTGATATTTTCGGACCTTATTGATAAAATCACCCAGAGCACCAACAAGAAATCATCGAGGTCACAGGTGCCCTACATTAGACTATTGAGCCTGATAGCTATGAGGGAGATTGGAGAGGATGATTATGTGGGCTTAATAGAACATCTTGAGCATATACCTATCCTTGCCATGGGTGAAAAGATATTTCATTTCTTAAAGGCAAACATAGGTCCTCCAATCACTGCCTAAATGCAAGAGCTTATAGATGCTGTAAATGGTGATGAAAATGCTGATGATGATGATAATGGTGATGATGATGCTGATGAAAGCCACACTGGTTCTAAGCATGATGATGATGATGCTGGTGATGGTGATGCTGGTGATTTTGCTCCTCCCAGTCCAATGGAGCTAAGTCCTCTTGGTGATGATGGTGATGCCCAAGAACAAGAGATCTCTGAGCAACTTCTGGCGCTCATTAACAGAAGTAGGCACATCATGACCCAAGGTATGGACAATACTGATTCCACCTCTGAGGATATTCAATTGGTCGTCCCAACCTTTGATAGCCCATCCTCATCTCCAGTCCAAACACCATTCCAATAGCCAAGCTCTAGTGCACCTCCTGTGGTCACTAGTTCTACTCCTATCCGTAGCACCATATATACAAGGTCACCAGAAGTGACTCATTATGAGCACTTTGAGGGAGTGCAATCCACACCTCTGACCTCAACTCCAATTAGCCTTCCTCATGCTAAGGAGGAGCAATTGGATGTTGCAACCTTTGAACTAGTGGATGTATCCTCACAACAGGATACATCTGTAAATAAGGGACTTAAACCGCTAGCTGAGACAACCTCCCAAAAGGTTGATCTCATTGAAAGACAGACCTCAACCCAAGGTCACACTATGTCTATCCCACAATTGATTCAGCCTATACCATCCACATTCTCCCAACAGAATGTGGATCCAATAAGGGATTCCCTGTTATTGAGTGCATCCCACACTTAGTCCACTTATCTTGCACCCATCATTGATTCAATTCTTACACTTGCACAGCCTGCCAATGCTAGTGGTACAAACCAACCACTAGCATAGGGCTCAACACTCTTCCCCAATGAATTTGAGCTTATACACGAAGGCTCAAATGAGGGGACACAAACCTTACCCAACTTCTTTGAACCTCTATCTACTCCTTCCACCTCTACCCCATCCATATCTACCCAAACCCCAAACCTTACCCTTATCCAGACTATTAACCAAAACCTTGATCAACTAGCCCAAACCTTCCAAACCTTCCAAACCCAAACCTCTGCGCAATTGTCTCAACTTACCAAAGACATTAAGTCTCTAAAAACCCCACCCACACCCTCCCCTGCACCCATTAACCTTACCCTAATCCTTACCAAAATAGACCATCTTTCTACCCTTCTTCCCTCTCAACCACAAATTCCCAGCCTACCTCAATCTACCATATCTACCCTAAACCAAACCATATCCAACCTCCTATCCAAACTCCAAACCCTACGCCCAATAAACCCCACCATTTCTGTACCCATTCCTGAACAACTACTCCCTATGCCTTCTTTTCTCAAAGGCATCCTTGATGACATAGAGACCTTAACAGAATAATCCAGAATGAGTCATCTCTCATTATGGAAAGCCATTAAAGATCTCAAGGATGACCTCTTCCTTCAGCTCTCTAAAATTACCTCTACCCCTTCCTCCACCCATACCCCTACCCCTGCCCCTACCCCATCCCATAAGCCTGCAGTAGGTGACTCTTCTCCTCCTTTTGATGATGCCAAAAAAGGGGAGAAATTCTCAAGTTCTTCCAGGAAGGATGATCCTAAATCAGAGGATATTGATGCTGGCTATGCTAAAACAGCCACCAAAACCATTCAGCAAGAAGCACCCAAAGCAACAGCTCCCTCACCCATTAAAAGAAAAGCATCTTCTGAGGGGGAGCAAAGGTTTCCCAAAAGGCTGAAAAGGATGGCAAACAGGCCAAAGCCTATAAGAAAAATTGCTGAGGGTTGCTCTCCACAAATCAACATAGAGTCTGATTCTGATGATGAGGATGATACTCCACTTTCTGACATCCTCAGAAGAAGAAGACAGAGCCCTAAGCCATCTGCTCCACCTGTCCAATCAACCCCATCAGTCCAAAAGGCTTCAACCTCTGCTCCTAAGGATAAAGGCAAACAAAAGATGACAGATGAGCAAGTTGAAGCAGATGCTCAAATGAAAAGAGAGCTTGCTCTTAAAGAACAGGAAGAAAGGGAAAATGCTCAAATGGCTCAAGCATTGGGTGTTTCAGTTGAGGAAATCTACCAAGACAAAGAGCTAGCATATCAGCAAGAGAAAGAACAAAGTCAAAATCAAGCTGCTGCTTAACACAAATTGGCAAAGGAAAAATCTCAGGCTGAACTACTCAAAGCTAGATTCCATGCCGATGCCATCAAAACCCTCTTCAACCTTGATTTATCTGCTCCCATCAACCTAAGTCAACAAAGACTTCAAAGCTTCAGAGAAAGAATTAATATTCTGAGAAACAGAACAGAACCAACTCCAATAACAAGAGCCACTGTCCATAAAGGTGATGGTGAACCCTACCTCAAAGCAATAAGACAGAACAACTTCAACAGCTATGAAGTTGTATCCTATGAGAGGTGTCACATATATGGGTTCACAGAGTTAGTT
The DNA here is from genome assembly GCA_038502395.1 of Dittrichia graveolens. Taxonomy (NCBI): domain Eukaryota; kingdom Viridiplantae; phylum Streptophyta; class Magnoliopsida; order Asterales; family Asteraceae; genus Dittrichia; species Dittrichia graveolens. The sequence continues at coordinate 33,782,052 of JARJIL010000009.1, forward strand.
GAGATCCTGTACCTTCTCTTCAAATCCAAATCAAAGCTCAAAGTTCAATTCATTCAAAAAATTCAGAATTGGATAGCTCTAGTTGTGTCACAAAGGCCTTCACTCCAGATGACTATTACATGCATGTGCACACAGTTGATAATCTTCATAAGAAAGGTTCCAAGCCCTTCAAACCATTTGAGCTAAGAGAGGTACTACCCCAGCATGAATTCCTATCAGATTTTGAGGGTCTCAACACTTCTCTTCCACTGAACATCACTCCTGAGCTGTACAAGTTTATAATTATGCCTGTTGAAGGTATATTCTTTTTGGACAGAGTTGGCACATGGAGGTTCTTTAGACAGTCTAAAATCCTTAAGGCTAGCAATAAGTTTCTATTTGGGCTAAGGATATCTACAAGAGACAGAACTAGAAATGAAAACTTTGAAGCCCTTGTTCAAGCCCAATGTGAAGTCTTAGCTAAAGCTGATCCCCATGCCAAAGATTTTGAAGTTAAAGAAGAGCCTTGGTGGGATGATTGAAGACTGATTCTAACTCTGAAGATTTTGTTGTTATTTAGTTGATTGTACATTATAGAATAGTTAGTTAGTAGTCTATCTTTGTAATCACTTATGTACATTTCTTTATTCTGTTATTTCAAGTGATGTTTATGTATATCAGAAAATCAAAAAACATATAAAAATTGAAAAACGAAAAGATACCACAAAAACAGAACAAAATGGTACAACACAGAAAAAGATTCCACAAAAACAGAACAAAATGGAACATTAGAAAAGAAACCAAAAACAGAACAAGGTTCAAATAAAAATAGCTACCAAAAACAGATAGCTAGGTAGCCATATGTACTTAAAAGTTTAAATCTTTTGTAATTCGAAGTCAAACTGATTCTTCAAAAAGAAAAAGGTTTTGTCATCATCAAATAGGGGGAGATTGTTGGGGAGATAATCACTTCACCTTAATAATCAACTCTGCCAATCCTAAAACATAGGATTTGATGATAACCAAACCCTACATTCAGTATGACTTAGAAAGAATTCAAACATGTGTTGTTTGAATCGGTTTATGTAAAAATATGCTAAGTATGGAACCATCAGCGGAGGAAAATAAGCCATCAACTGAGCATCAGATCCTACTCAATGTACCAGCGAAAGGATATCAGCCAAGGAGCATCAGATAAAGGAAACAAGTAAAGAAGACCATCAGCTGAGGAAAATAGTCTATCAGCTGAGCAAAATTGTTTATCAGCTGATGAAAATATTCCATCAGCTGAGTAAACAGATTGATCATCTGAGTGAAGAATTTGATCAGCTAAGTGTCTACTCTATCAGCTGAGTGAACAAATGGATCAGCTGAGGCCTAGAAGCATCAGCTAAGTAAGTCTTTCTTTACACAAGTCATCTCCCCTCACAAACTGATGTATTTGATTAATCAGCTGAGCACTCTTGATCAACTGATCATCCAAATACATGAGCTTATGTCCTCCTAAGCTTACTATTGATCAGCTGAGCATCTATATGATCAGCTGAGCAATATGTGTCAACTGAGTCCTAGCAAAAAGTGATCAACTGATATATTTTGTCAACTGAGTAGTGAATATCAGAGTTCCTTGTACAATCTGTTAACTAAGTCATGAAAAATGTCAAATCTACTCTATCTTTTCAGATTGTAAGTCATATGTAAAAGGCAGAACATGTGTTATTCTATTATGCCTTAAATCTTTGTTTGTAAAAGTAAAAATGCACTTTTTGGATCAAGCATGAGACAAAAAGGTTTGATCTTATCATCTGGAAAAAGATAATGATACCTCAAACAGACGAACATCTTGAAGATTTGTTCAAACAACTAAGTATGGCTGGCAATCCTATACTTGGTAAAGTCAAATCAATTAGAAGCATGGTGTTGATTAAAATACAATCATGGAAAGGGAAAGATACTTCTACACGATAGTAGATGTGTGTTTTAATATTTTATATTGTAATGGGTTGCACTTTTACAAAAAAGTACAATTACTTTTATCATATATTTGATTAAAGTAACTTTACTTTTCACCCACCACCTTTACAATTAAAATATTATATTTCCACATCCTTTTGGTCTCTTACCTTTATGCAACCGGATCCACCAAGACTTCTGTATATACTCATGCATGGTGGACATGCAAACACAACAATACTACACAACATAACAAAGTGAAGTCTTTACTACACTAAAAGAAAATCTCATCAGTTGAGAAATTTCGTAGAGTATAAGCATTGTGTAGAATCAAACTTGTTCATGTGTCAAACACTCTAAATACATTAGTTGTTTTAGAGTTAGCTTGTCTATGTGTTAGACAAATTGATTGCCACCTTTTATTGTACTTAGAATTTCCGCTTCTAGTACATGTAATTCTTGATTTATATCAATAAGAATTATATAAAAGTGTAAAAGTGTGTCTTTAATTTTTAAAAGCTAAAGTTTGTATTCAACCCCCCCTTCTACAAACATTTGTTGTTGCGTACTCAATCTGGGACTAAGACATATATACATATTATTTCTTCAAGTTAATTAACTTATCAATTAATTCAAGTAAAGCCATTAGTAAGTAATCAAACATATAATTAAATATTAATCACGTGTTTAAAACATACCTTGGTCTACGTAACCACTAGGCCCTAAATCAGGATGTTACATGTAACAGTTATGTTTGTATAACATACAATTGTATTTGTTGTGTTTGAATTGTTGTATTGTGTGTATGTATATATATATATATATGTATTCGTTCAAATATAAATATGTGTAATTGTAGTAATTTTTGTAACTGTATAACGATAATTGTATCTGTATGAGTACCATATTTTCATCTCCATATGTGTATATCTGTAATTATATTAATATAAATACCACACTTGTAATTCACATCTATGTACTGTCTTTGTAATCATAACACCTGTATATGATTGATTGTACTGCTGTACATAAAAGAACTGTATTCGTATAGTCATGTTTGGATAATTATAACACTTCATATCTGTACCACTATCATGGTATTCACATAGATATTGTATTTGCACATGTAATTCTATAGATATTTCGTTATCTATATAACCATAAACATATATGTACGCGTATCATATAATTCCTTACATATATCACTTTCACTATTTGACATAACAGTGGTAATTTCCACTTAAAATAACCGTACTATTTATCTCAATCTCATATATGTTAAACTATATAGTTGTACCATATTCATATGACTCATATATACTTTTGCATAGAATTATATTAATTCATGAATCACTATTTACGAGTACTATATTAAGGTACTCACCTGCGGTCCATCGCTTCCAAAGCTTTCTCATATATTTTCCTTAGGTCAACAAATAACTAAGAACAAGCATATTATAATTATTACGCTTTCTTACGTCAAAATACAACTTCTAAAACATTACTATGGTCATGGCACGCCCGTACCCTTTTTGAGGTACGCCCGTGCCTCCTCAGGTACGCCCTGGGCATGGTTTGTTCTTAAGGGGCATGCCCTTGCCCTATAATTTACTACCCAGTTTCGATAGAAACTCACTATTTTCTTACCAAAACACCTCTTATTCATATTTATATCATATCTAACATTTTGTAATCACTCCATATCATAAAATAATCAAGATTAATCTCTAGTAATTCATTTGACCCATTCAAAATGGGTTTAAGTCCAAATCTATAAATTTTGATGTCAAAATCACTTTTTGTATATAATATAATCTATAGAAGTTATAGGAGTCAATAGGAGAACTCTTAACATCACTTAAAAGTAAGAATTAATATTTGATCCAAGAACTCCAGATTTATTTTTAATTGAAACTTAATCATTTGTATACTCTCCTAACCTCTTAATGAGTCTACTAACATATATGAAAACTCATTTGAACAATCCTTTCAAGATTTGGGTTAATTACCCTTTAATACTCCAAACCTTTAAAAATAATAATAGGAGTAGATAAAAACACTTACTAATGAAGGAGGATGATGAAGAACATGATTTAAGATCTTGATGAAATCTTGATTTCTTCTTTGTAATTCTTACATATTGTTTGTGTGTTTGTAAGAACATATATATGAAAGGAAAGATAAGAAAAATGGAGTAAGAAAGAAAATGAATGAAAGTGGGTAGATTTGAAAGAAAAAGGGGCGGCCGACTTTGGAGAGTCGGTTGTCAAGTTGGTGACCCAACTAGCGGGTATCCCGCTCCCCTATCCGACTTACAACTCATCCATACGATATCTATAAATCGTAACGAGGATATATTTGGAATCATTATTCTAATCCTTCAATAATGTATAATTTATATCCATTTTCCTCAACTTTTATCTCACACCTCATTTATATAGATTTTATAAATTTGGGGTGTTACAAATATGGAGAAGACTATGGTTTACACAAAAACGTTTATGTAAACAATGTTCTTCTATTTAGGTTATGTATTTTGATTTTAATATTTTGATATACCTTCAGATTGTGATTAAATTTCATAAGAAGGATTTATTTGTTAAAAAAGACAAATGTAAACAATTTAAAAATAAAGATTTATTTTAAGTGTCAATTCAATATGTTACTTGTAGGTTTGCATTCAGTGTGTAATCTTTTTGTTAATATCTTTTGATGATTTGCAATTAGTTAGGTTCAAAATATTGTATAGAAACATAAATTTAATTATGAGTGGGGTTTGCATAAAATGCAAATATGTGTGTCTAAAATGTATATACTCCAAGGAGTATAAATAGGGATATGACTAAGGGTAAATGTAACTAGATCTCGGCTAAGCTCATTTTCGTAATAAAGGTGTGTGTGTTTTTATGATGTAAATACCTTTCTCTCTCTACTCACACTTCACTATCCATCGAGATTTCCTAGTTCGGCTTTATCTTTGAGATTTGGCTTGAATCACGACCGTTAACAAGTTGTATCAGAGCTAAATAGAGTGAAGATTTGACTTAAAAACATCATCTAAATTGAATTTTTTGAAGATCTGTTCTTCACTGTTCATACCGAGAGCTGTACACCTTGAGTTCAGTTTGTGTCAAAACTTGTGTTTTGCTTGATTTTTTGCTCGATCTATAGTCGCCTTAGCTCATAGATCCATTACGAAAAGGTTTTAATCCAAATGGATTACATTTCGTGGGTCAATTTTCAGATCTGAGTTTTGAAGTGTTCTTGAGAAAAATTAGATGATTAGCGCTGATTTGTTGTTGTTTCGGTTAGATTTCAGGCTTGAAAGTGTTTAGACATTGTTGGGAAAAATAGGCTTACAAATATATCCTCTTTTGTTGACACAAAAATATACAACTTGTTTATATAATTGTATGTACTAACATTAACATATGTGCACATATACATATATATATTCAATCAAATATATTCTCATCTATGATCTAGAAAATAAGCTTCATCAAATGGCCAAGCTCCAATCGTCAAGATCCGAGTTCAAGTAGAAGCCGATGTCGAAGATTCCTACAAATAAACGTTCAAAGTTTATGAGCTTACAAAATAAATAATTAAATGAGTTTAAGTTTTTATAAAATAATTTTTATAAAAACTTTTATAAAAATTGAGAATTTTTTTATAAAATCACAAGCTTGGTAGTCAAAGCAAATGAATTCCTATTTTGGCAAATACTAAACATAATCTTCTATTGAAATAAGCCAAAACCATATTTAGCAAAAGGAATCTCTCAAGGAGGTAAACTTCCAACATGTTTTGTGCATTTGGTTTCTAAACTACCATTTTTATGATTAAATTCAAACTTAAGAAGTATGACACTAACCCAACTTTTCTTAAGCTTCTTTTCAGTGCATTTTTATGGTAAAAATAGGTTGTGTGTGATTTTGATAAAAGGCCAACGTCTATATTCACAAGTCTCAAAAAGTTCCAGCAGGCCAACGGTCGATGCCACGGTCGACCGTGGATCGACCGTGGACAGTCTAGACACTTTTTGAGCTTGCACCTTTTTCCTTATTTAAGGCAACTCAAGTCTTGTTTTTCACCAAGCTCTTGCAATCTGAAAAACACAGAACACATACTAAATCTTGTGAGCTCATATTCTTTGATAAATATTCTATCTTTCAAGATCAAGAATGAAGCAAGAGTGAAAGCATTCAAAGTTCAAACACTGCAATACTTTCTTATATATTTGTAATAGTGTGAGGATCATTGTGACAACCGTCACCAAAAGCAAATGTATATATATATATATTTATTTATTTATATTTATATAAAAAAGTAATAAATAATAAATAAATATAATAATAATAATAAATAAATAAATAAAATTATATACATTTATATATAAAAACATGTATGTAATTATATATATATATATATTGTATATAATAAACAAAAAGAAAAAAAAAGAAAAAAAAATAGAAATCAACCCAACCCAACACAATCATTTATTTTACTTACACACTCAACCATCAACACCACCTCACCCCCCCCCCCCTCACTCTCTTCTTCTTTTTTCTATAAATACCAACCCTTTTTATTCATTTTTCACACTACCTTCAACCAACTTACTCTCTCTCTCATTTTCTTACACTCCATCTCTTCTCTTTTCTCTCTTCTTCTTTCACCAACAAAATCTCCCAAGAACATCAAACCCTTGTTCATCTTGTGAAGATCAAAGACAAATCAAAGAAAAAGAGTTGGTAAGATAATCATAAAACACTCATCTCTACTCTTCTACCTTTCTTCTTTCTTTTATTTATTTTCTTTGTTGTTCATCTTATTTCCTTTATATATATATATATATATATAATCATGTAATTATAAACATCCTACCAATGTTGTAAGGAGCACATGAAATGTGCATCATCCTACCATTGCTGTATGGAACTTAATCAACTAAAAATCAAGAAAATAAGACTTTGATCATGCATGTGTTTCATCTTAACAAATGTTGTAAGGAACACATAAATTGTGTATTATCCTACCATTGTTGTAAGAACACATGGATTATCAAAGCTTATACTCATACAATATGATTAATCCTGAATATAAACATGTTATATTAAAGTTATGACCCATAAACAAAAAGAATATTAAATCTGGCAGATTCTGATGCTAGAACTCCCCACTTGTTTTTGTTATATCTGTAGTTCAAGGTATCAAAATCAGTTGAATATTTTTGCTAATCTTAGTTTAAAGTGTTACCTTTCATTTAAACCTGGATTCACTAATTTTCATGAACGTTTGATCCTTAAAACATACTTAAAAAGACACATATGTTGAATCTGGAAATCTGACAGATTTAGAAAGGTACACTTTAAACGCGTGCAACATACTCATTATTGGGTCAAAATACGTCTAGTTTTTTTAAAAGTTTCCTATTTGAGTCGTTGTTAATTCCCATTTTGACTCATGTAAAAACAAGGTCGTATGAGCCCTAAAAAGACGTTTTAGTAACAATATGCCATCCAGACACTGATCAGTGGACATCCTATACACTTTTAATTATTAAAAATATTAAAAATGGATTATAAATTCCTATATTTTTACTGGATATTCTAGAAACATTTATTAAGATTATATTAAAATATCAAGCCTTAGTATGACTCCTAAAACACAGTTTTTAATTTATAAAGTTCAACTTAAAGAACTGAAAATTCCAGTGAACACTTATGAATTTTGGAAAAATAGAAACAACGTTTAACTATTTAATAAATAAGTTAACAACAAATAAATAATACAAAATAATAAATAAAATAAGTCTAATGGAGCTACATACCTCTTATATTAGGAAAGGAGCTTCGGTAGGAACAAGAAATCCTTACGAGTGAACACCTTTGCATATCGAGTGAGTATCATAGCCCCTTTTTACCGTATTTCATATTATTTTGGGGTGAAAGCATGTGTATACGTTTCATGAAAAGTTTATTGCCTATATTCTTATTTATTTCAAATATTATTTTGAGCACTTATGGTATTATTCTTTGATGTGCTTGGGTGATCGTTGTAAGGCCATTTCGTTGGACATTATTCCTTAACTCCGCTAGTGAGCCGATGGTATTAGTAAGTAGCGCTATTTGGAGATTCCGACATCTCCCATTTATGGTTGACGAATTATAGATGTACTTTACCACTACTAACGTCATTTAATATAGGCGTTAGGTTTATCATGGGCAATTGGTTGTCGGCTAGGTTGGATAATGGCTCAAGCAACAATCATCATAGTATATTACTACATGTGCAACGTATTGGGCAATATATAATACATCTTCTATCATTTATTTCATACTTGGATTTTATTCAAAAACCTCCATCAATTATTTAAACTTTTCTCATTTAAAAGATATTTTGTGCATATATTAAAAACCTATGAACTCACCAACTCTAGTAGTTGACCGTTTTCTTTCTTTTACCCGTGCTTTCAGGTGATCATCGTTAGGTACCTTATGCATAGAAGCATGATGTGTGGCATCTTCATCGTCACGTTTTATAAAAACAATATCTATTTTTTTTACACATCGTACAAGACAATGTCATTTAATTATTATTCGGTTGTGTAACTTTTATTTATGTTTTACCCGAACTACTTATTTTTGTTAAGTTAATATAATGGTTATTGTATATTTACCTTGTGCGATGATATCTTGTGCTGTGACACCTCGTGTTTCCGCTTTAGCGGGGTGTGACAGATTTGGTATCAGAGCCAGGTTATAGAGAATGTTGTTTTCCTTATGGGGGGGAAAACACCAACTATAACCAAAGGTTTATAAAAATGCTTTTCAAAATAATTTTGTTTGAAATGCATTAAGTGTATTGATAATATAATTAAGCTAAGTACCACATTGTTATACCTCAATTAGACAAAGCTTGATCACCTATGTCTAATTTAGCTATGTACAATATGGGACTTAGGGTAGTTATAATAAAAATATACTTAGAAACATTTTTCATTTATTTTCTTTTTGGAGCACGATTATTGTGTGTATGCATAAGCATGGCATATCATTTGTACTTGCATATATTAGCACACTTAGTAACCAATTTTCTGTATATCGAAGTCTGTAATGTCATCATTAAGTTGACACACTAAGATTACATATTCTTTACCCATGGAGGTTAGAATAGAAACTTAGTGGGAGAGTCATGTGTTAGGCTCACGGCTAGGATAAGAGTCCCCTTACCAACAAGAGTGACCTCGTGACCTTTTCATTAGGAGGGAGAGAACTGCTGATTTAGGGAGCACATAAAGGCACCCTGAGTAGTAACGGGAACTATCGTAAGGACATTAAGGGTGACCCCCAAAGAGGGAAGGTGGGTACAAAGCATATCACTAGAACTGAGTATTCATCATACTAGTTTAGACCACCAGCACCATGTCCTATGTAATTTTTTTTTCTTTTCTATGCTCTCGGAGTCGCAACACCATGAAGCGTTAAGAACTGTGGGGACCACCATTGCAACAAGGAGGGCCCGTGTAGATGATGTAATTATATATGTGCTTGGGAGGATTTTTTTTATAGTGATGATGATGGTACGCTAGGGTTGTTTTTAAGGAGATTGAATTAGTGAAAGATTTGGAGTTTCTTTCGATTATTAAACTTGGTGGTTTATTTTGTTGATTTGTTAAAAATTAATCACTTGATGTCTTTTAGGAAATCATTTTGGTACTTTTGTGAACTATATGATTGAACATGTGTTGCTTAAATCACGTTATGAAATGTATGATTTTAAAATTTTACATGCATTGCTATATGATTGAACGGGACTGTTAATTGTTAGACCTTATATCTTAGGATCACCATAACCTAGCTAAGTAAGTTTGTACAAAGGAGAGACCCGAATGTGATTACTAGTATGTTTCTTCTGAACAATTATAATGCATCAATGCTATCTGACTCTAGAATATATAGAAGCTTCGTACCACTAGTTTTTAGGCCAAAGCTCAATCTAAAATTTCAAATGTTGAAAGAGGCCTATATCATGGAATTTGCTAATGGACAAGAAGTCAAGACTAGAGATATAATCACTAAGTGTACCTTGAACTTAGCCAGCAAAAACTTCAACGTAGACCATACCAATCAAATTAGGGAGCTTTGATGTAGTTGTTGGTATGTATTGGCTATCCAAAAATCAAGCTGAAATACTTTGTTCTGCAAAGATCATTCAGATTCCACTATCACAAGATGAAACGCTTGTCGTATAAGGAGAAAAGACCAGGAAGAATGTCAAGGTGGTATCATGCATGAAAATGCAAAAATATTTAAGAAAGGACTATATCGCATTCTTCGCTCACGTTGTAGAAACGGAGATTTAGGAAAAGCACATTCACGATTTTCCAATCATTCGGGATTCTCCCAAGGTGTTTCCGGATGAATTACTTGGATTACCCTCAGTTAGACAAGACAAATTTGGATTGATTTAATCCCTGGAGCCGTGCCCGTAGCAAAGGCACCATATCGGTTAGCCCTGTTGGAAATGTAGGAAATTGCCTGCACATCTTCAAGAGCTACTCGACAAAGGAATTATTCGACCTCACCATGGGGTGCCGTAGTCCTATTCGTCAAAAAGAAAGATGGATTGCTGCGAATGTGCATAGACTATAGGGAACTCAACATATTGACCATCAAAAATCAATACCCTCTTCCTCGAATCGATGACCTTTTCGATCAACTTCAAGGTGCTACCTATTTTTCTAAAATCGATATTCAATCTGGATATCATCAATTAAGAATCTGTGAAGAGGACGTGCCCAAAACCGCGTTTAGAACACGCTATAGTTATGCCCTTTTGATTGACAAATGCACCAATTGTCTTCATGGACGTAATGATCCGAGTATGCAGACTATACTTAGATAAGTTGTGATTGTGTTTGTTGATGATATACTCATTTACATGCGACACAAGAGCAACCATGAAAAGCATTTAAGGTTGATACTAAAGTTACTTAAGGATTAGAAGTTGTATGCTGGGAATTACGTTTTCTAGGCCACGTAATTAATAGGAATTCATGTTGACCCAACAAAGATCGAAGCCATAAGGAAATAGGAACCCCATATATCCCGACTGAAATTGTAAATTTCTCGATTAAGTACATTTATTTATAGCAAATTTCTCAAAATTTGCGCATCCACTCGCGGCATTAACTCAAGAGGATAAGAAGTTTGTTTGGTGAAAAAAAACATTTTCTACGCTTAAGAATAAGTTAGCAATGCACCAATTTTGGCGTTACCCGAAGGAACATATAACTTCGTGGTATATTGCGATGCGTCACACCAAGGATTGGGTTGTGTGTTGTTGCAAAAAGAGAAAGTCATTGATATGATTCGAGACAATTCAAAGTGCATGAGAAGAAATTTACTACCCACAACTTAGAGTTAGGAGCCGTAGTATATGCCCTTAAAAAAATGGAGATATTAGCTTTATAGTACTAAGCGAACTATTTATACAGACCACAAGAGTCTTCAACATATTCTTGATCCAAAGATGCTCGATATGAGGCGTAGAAGATGAGTGGAATGGCTTAGTGACTACGATTGTGAAATCAAATACCATACTAGCAAGACCAATATGGTCGCTGATGCTCTATGAAGAAACAAAAGAGTGAATCCATCTAGGGTACAAGCTTTAGGAGCAACCATTCAAACAAGCCTAAAGGAAAGAATAGTTGAAGCTCAAAAAGAAGCATCAAAGACGGAAAATTTGAAGAACGAGACCCTATATCACTTGGAGCGATGATTCAAAACAGGCCAGATGGAGTGCACCACTTCGAAAACAAGAATTGGATAGCTAAGTTTAATAACCTTTAATCAACAATTTTATACGAGGCTTATAATATTCAATCCACCCTGGAGCCGACAAAATGTTCTCAAGGAATACTATTGGTCGGCGTGGAATAAAGAAAGACGTCTCCTTGTTCGTGGGAAATGTTTAACTTGCGCAAGGGTTAAGACAGAACACCAGAAGCCATCCGGTTTGTTGCAACAGCCAGAATGGAATGGGAACATATAAGCATGGATTTCGTATCTAAATTACTCCGATCTGCAAAAGGGTACGATTCCATTTGGGTTATAGTAGATCGACTCACGAAATCGGCACCTTTTCTCCCTATACGGGAAGATTACAAAGTGGAAAACTGGCTCAGAATTATATTGACGAAGTTGTTGCCCGACACGTAGTACCAATTGCAATAATATCTGATAGAGGTAGTCGGTTCACATCCCGATTTTGGCAATCATCACAAAGGGCGTTAGGTACGCAAGTAAACCTGAGCAGCACCTACCACCCTCAAACGGATGGGCAATCGGAGAGAACGATTTAGACACTAGAAGACATGTTGTGTGCATGCGTAATAAATTTTAGTGGAACTTGAGATTCACATATACTATTAGTTAAGTTTTCTTAGAATAATAGGTGTCACACTAGCATCCAGTGTGCACCATATGAAGTCTTGTATGGGCGCAAGTGTAGATCCCCACTTAATTTGTTGAAAATTGGTGATAGGAAATTGACTAGACCTGATATCATGCAAGCGGTCATTGACAAGAATACAATTATGAACGATAGGCTTAAGACTGCCAAGGATCATTAGAAAATTTACGCTGATAATCTCCGTAAGCCTTTAGAGTTCCAAGTGGGCGATAAAAGTGCTTATAAAGGTATTGCCGTGGAAGAAAATAGTACATTTTAGGAAAAGAGGAGAACTATATCCCAGATTCTTTAGACCATTTGATATAATTAGAAGAATTAGGCGAGGGGCGTATATGCTTAAATTATCACAAGAACTAAATGCCATACACGATACCTACCATGTGTCAAATCTAAAGAAATTATTAGCTGATGAAACTCTAGTACTACCCCTAAAGTATGTTCAGATGATCGGTTAAATTTCGTACATGAACCAATTGAAATTTTTGACTGTAAGGTCAAACAGCTTAGAAAAAGTAAGATTCAAATTATAAAAGTTCGATTCGAATTCAAGTACGGACCCGAATACACATGGGAACGCGAAGACTACATGAAACATAAATATCCTCACCTCTTTAATAACGTTAGTACAAAGTAAATTTCGGGACGAAATTTCTCTAACTAGGGGAGACTGTGACAACCGTAACCAAAAGCAAATGTATATATATATATATATATATATATATTTATATAAAAAATAATAAATAATAAAAAAATATAATAATAATAAAAAATAAATAAATAAAATTATATACATTTATATATAAAAACATGTATATAATTATATATATATTGTATATAATAAACAAAAAGAAAAAGAAAAAGAAAATAGAAATCAACCCAACACAACACAATCATTTATTTTACTTACACACTCAACCATCATCACCATCTCACCCCCCTCACTCTCTTCTTCTTTTTTCTATAAATACCAACCCTTTTCATTCATTTTTCACACTACCTTCAGCCAACTTACTCTCTCTCTCTCTCATTTTCTTACACTCCATCTCTTCTCTTTTCTCTCTTCTTCTTTCACCAACAAAATCTCCCAAGAACATCAAACCCTTGTTCATCTTGTGAAGATCAAAGACAAATCAAAGAAATAGAGTTGGTAAGATAATCATAAAACACTCATCTCTACTCTTCTACCTTTCTTCTTTCTTTTATTTATTTTCTTTGTTGTTCATCTTATTTCCTTTATATATATATATATATATATATATAATCATGTAATTATAAACATCCTACCAATGTTGTAAGGAGCACATGAAATGTGCATCATCCTACCATTGCTGTATGGAACTTAATCAACTAAAAATCAAGAAAATAAGACTTTGATCATGCATGTGTTTCATCTTAACAAATGTTGTAAGGAACACATAAATTGTGTATTATCCTACCATTGTTGTAAGAACACATGGATTATCAAAGCTTATACTCATACAATATGATTAATCCTGAATATAAACATGTTATATTAAAGTTATGACCCATAAACAAAAAGAATATTAAATCTGGCAGATTCTGATGCTAGAACTCCCCACTTGTTTTTGTTATATCTGTAGTTCAAGGTATCAAAATCAGTTGAATATTTTTGCTAATCTTAGTTTAAAGTGTTACCTTTCATTTAAACCTGGATTCACTAATTTTCATGAACGTTTGATCCTTAAAACATACTTAAAAAGACACATATGTTGAATCTGGAAATCTGACAGATTTAGAAAGGTACACTTTAAACGCGTGCAACATACTCATTATTGGGTCAAAATACGTCTAGTTTTTTTAAAAGTTTCCTATTTGAGTCGTTGTTAATTCCCATTTTGACTCATGTAAAAACAAGGTCGTATGAGCCCTAAAAAGACGTTTTAGTAACAATATGCCATCCAGACACTGATCAGTGGACATCCTATACACTTTTAATTATTAAAAATATTAAAAATGGATTATAAATTCCTATATTTTTACTGGATATTCTAGAAACATTTATTAAGATTATATTAAAATATCAAGCCTTAGTATGACTCCTAAAACACAGTTTTTAATTTATAAAGTTCAACTTAAAGAACTGAAAATTCCAGTGAACACTTATGAATTTTGGAAAAATAGAAACAACGTTTAACTATTTAATAAATAAGTTAACAACAAATAAATAATACAAAATAATAAATAAAATAAGTCTAATGGAGCTACATACCTCTTATATTAGGAAAGGAGCTTCGGTAGGAACAAGAAATCCTTACGAGTGAACACCTTTGCATATCGAGTGAGTATCATAGCCCCTTTTTACCGTATTTCATATTATTTTGGGGTGAAAGCATGTGTATACGTTTCATGAAAAGTTTATTGCCTATATTCTTATTTATTTCAAATATTATTTTGAGCACTTATGGTATTATTCTTTGATGTGCTTGGGTGATCGTTGTAAGGCCATTTCGTTGGACATTATTCCTTAACTCCGCTAGTGAGCCGATGGTATTAGTAAGTAGCGCTATTTGGAGATTCCGACATCTCCCATTTATGGTTGACGAATTATAGATGTACTTTACCACTACTAACGTCATTTAATATAGGCGTTAGGTTTATCATGGGCAATTGGTTGTCGGCTAGGTTGGATAATGGCTCAAGCAACAATCATCATAGTATATTACTACATGTGCAACGTATTGGGCAATATATAATACATCTTCTATCATTTATTTCATACTTGGATTTTATTCAAAAACCTCCATCAATTATTTAAACTTTTCTCATTTAAAAGATATTTTGTGCATATATTAAAAACCTATGAACTCACCAACTCTAGTAGTTGACCGTTTTCTTTCTTTTACCCGTGCTTTCAGGTGATCATCGTTAGGTACCTTATGCATAGAAGCATGATGTGTGGCATCTTCATCGTCACGTTTTATAAAAACAATATCTATTTTTTTTACACATCGTACAAGACAATGTCATTTAATTATTATTCGGTTGTGTAACTTTTATTTATGTTTTACCCGAACTACTTATTTTTGTTAAGTTAATATAATGGTTATTGTATATTTACCTTGTGCGATGATATCTTGTGCTGTGACACCTCGTGTTTCCGCTTTAGCGGGGTGTGACAGATTTGGTATCAGAGCCAGGTTATAGAGAATGTTGTTTTCCTTATGGGGGGGAAAACACCAACTATAACCAAAGGTTTATAAAAATGCTTTTCAAAATAATTTTGTTTGAAATGCATTAAGTGTATTGATAATATAATTAAGCTAAGTACCACATTGTTATACCTCAATTAGACAAAGCTTGATCACCTATGTCTAATTTAGCTATGTACAATATGGGACTTAGGGTAGTTATAATAAAAATATACTTAGAAACATTTTTCATTTATTTTCTTTTTGGAGCACGATTATTGTGTGTATGCATAAGCATGGCATATCATTTGTACTTGCATATATTAGCACACTTAGTAACCAATTTTCTGTATATCGAAGTCTGTAATGTCATCATTAAGTTGACACACTAAGATTACATATTCTTTACCCATGGAGGTTGGAATAGAAACTTAGTGGGAGAGTCATGTGTTAGGCTCACGGCTAGGATAAGAGTCCCCTTACCAACGAGAGTGACCTCGTGACCTTTTCATTAGGAGGGAGAGAACTGCTGATTTAGGGAGCACATAAAGGCACCCTGAGTAGTAACAGGAACTATCGTAAGGACATTAAGGGTGACCCCCAAAGAGGGAAGGTGGGTACAAAGCATATCACTAGAACTGAGTATTCATCATACTAGTTTAGACCACCAGCACCATGTCCTATGATTTTTTTTTTCTTTTCTATGCTCTCGGAGTCACAACACCATGAAGCGTTAAGAACTGTGGGGACCACCATTGCAACAAGGATGGCCGTGTAGATGATGTAATTATATATGTGCTTTGGAGGATATTTTTTTATAGTGATGATGATGGTACGCTAGGGTTGTTTTTAAGGAGATTGAATTAGTGAAAGATTTGGAGTTTCTTTCGATTATTAAACTTGGTGGTTTATTTGGATGATTTGTTAAACATTAATCACTTGATGTCTTTTAGGAAATCATTTTGGTACTTTTGTGAACTATACGATTAAACATGTGTTGCTTAAATCACGTTATGAAATGTATGATTCTAAAATTTTACATGCATTGCTATATGATTGAACGGGAGTGTTAATTGTTAGACCTTATATCTTAGGATCACCATACATATCGAGTGAGTATCATAGCCCCTTTTTACCGTATTTCAAATTATTTTGGGGTGAAAGCATGTGTATACGTTTCATGAAAAGTTTATTGCCTATCTTCTTATTTATTTCAAATATTATTTTGAGCACTTATGGTATTATTCTTTGATGTGCTTGGGTGATCGTTGTAAGGCCATTTCGTTGGACATTATTCCTTAACTCCGCTAGTGAGCCGATGGTATTAGTAAGTAGCGCTATTTGGAGATTCCGACATCTCCCATTTATGGTTGACGAACTATAGATGTACTTTACCACTACTAACGTCATTTAATACAGGCGTTAGGTTTATCATGGGCAATTGGTTGTCGGCTAGGTTGGATAATGGCTCAAGCAACAATCATCATAGTATATTACTACATGTGCAACGTATTGGGCAATATATAATACATCTTCTATCATTTATTTCATACTTGGCTTTTATTCAAAAACCTCCATCAATTATTTAAACGTTTCTCATTTAAAAGATATTTTGTGCATATATTAAAAACATATGAACTCACCAACTCTAGTAGTTGACCATTTTCTTTCTTTTACCCGTGCTTTCAGGTGATCATCGTTAGGTACCTTATGCATAGAAGCATGATGTGTGACATCTTCATCTTCATCGTCACGTTTTATAAAAACAATATCTATTTTTTTACACATCGTACAAGACAATGTCATTTAATTATTATTCGGTTGTGTAACTTTTATTTATGTTTTACCCGAACTACTTATTTTTGTTAAGTTAATATAATTTAACTTGTGCGATGATATCTTGTGCTGTGACACCTCGTGTTTCCGCTTTAGCGGGGTGTGACAATCATCTCTAGCCTTAGAATTAGAGAGAAGTGAGGATCAACTCTAGCCTTAGAATTAGAGAGAAGTAAGGATAATCTCTAGCCTATAGAATTAGAGAGAAGTGAGGATCAACTCTAGCCTTTCCAATTAGAGTGAAGTGAGGTTTATCTTAGCCTTGTTTGCAAGAGTGAAGTGTAATTCTTGTAAGCTAAAGAGAGAAGTTGTAAAAGGTTTATCTCTACCTTCAAAGAGAGAAGTTAGTGGAGCAACTCTTGGTGGGTGAGGCCAAGGAGTGGATGTAGAGCAAGGTTGTTAACCCTTGCTTGAACCACTATAAATCATTGTGTCCAAACTACTTCATTGGTGATATATTTCTTCCTTAAACTCTTTAATTACTTGCAAATATTGTTAAAAACTTCAAAAAGTGGGCATATAACCTATTCACCCCCCCTCTAGGTTCTAACAATTGGTATCAGAGCAAGTTGCTCTAGATAATTTTTGAAAAGTTGTTTAAATCTTCTAAAAATGTTTTTCAAAAATTTTTGAGGTTATAAAATGGGACAAAATTATATAGAGGGGAATTCTATGGTTAGACCTCCACTTCTTGAAGAAGAAGACTTTTGCTATTGGAAGCAAAGATTCATTACCTCTGTAAAGGCCAAAGATATTGACCTTTGGGAGATTATTGAAGAAGGAGATCATGTTCCAAAAACCTTTGATTCTAAGAAAAATGCTTATGTTCCAACCCCTAAAGAAAAATGGGATCAAGAGGATAAGAAAATGATTTCAAAAAATTTTCAAGCAAAACTTTTTCTATACAATGCTTTACCTAGAAAAGAGTTTGAAAGAGTTTTCATGTGTGAAAGTGCAAATGCAATTTGGAAATCTCTTGTCATCACACATCAAGGAAATGCTCAAGTTCTAGATAACAAAATTGAATTACTTGTGCAACAATATGAAAATTTTCAAATATTTGATGATATGCAAATTGATGATGCTTTTGCAATGTTTAATACTATTGTTACTATTCTCAAGGCACTTGGGACTATTTACTCTAACAAAAATATTGTAAGAAAGTTTCTTAGGGCTCTTTCACCAAAATGGAGAGCAAAGGTGACGGCTATTGAGGAGTCAAAGGACTTGAACATACTACAAATGGATGAACTAATAGGAAATATCAAGGTGTATGAAGTAATCATGCAAAAAGATGATGAGATTGCCAAGCTAAAGAAAGAAAAGAGCAAATCCATTGCACTTAAAGCTAAACATGCCAAAGAATCCTCAAGTGATGAAGAAGAGGAAATAAAAGAAGAAAAATGTCTCATGGCTTTTGAGACAAGTGAGGTACATTCCGATTCTAGCTACTATAGTGATAATGATGACCATCAATATGATCAATTATGTGACTTTAGCTCTAAAATACTTGTTAAAAATGAGGAGTTAAAAAATGATAACAAGAGCTTGAAAAAGGAAAATGTCAAGTTAAGAAATGAAAATGATAACTTGAACTTGAAAATAAAAGATCTAGAAAGTAAAATTGCTTCTCATATATATCTTCAAGCTTGAAAGATTTGGAAATTAAGCTAAAGACAAATTTTGACACAACCACCTTGTCAAAATTTGAAGATAGTTCAACCAAGTTAGATGAGATGTTAAAGATTCAAAAATCATCAAAAGATAAAGGTGGTCTTGGGTTCTCAAGTTACTCAGACAACATGCCAACTAGTTACCTAACACCTATCAAATTTGTGAAATAAAAAGAGGAAGAAAAAATCCAGGAGCCTCACGGTCGACCCACGGTATCGACCGTCGTCTCACTGGAATTTTCCAAAAGTTCAAAATTGCAACATTGTTTCTAGTCCTTCCACTTGTATGCCAAAGGTTGCAAGTAATGAATTAATGAGAAAGTTTTATACTCCAACTACAAGGCATGGACTTGGATTCAAGAAACCTAAATCAAATACAATTCAAAAATCAAGACATTCTCATAAACCTATTAACTCTATGAACACATGGTATCATAAAGGGGTTAAGATTACACAAAGGTGGATTAGAGTAGGAGTTTTTGATACTAACCATCATGGACACACGGTATTCGGTAAAACTGGTACCGGTACCGGTACCGGTCGGTACTGGTTCCGGTACCATGCTCACCCCTATTTTGACCCATTTAAACTTTATTTTCCAAATTCAATCAAAATCAACTCTTTAATTCATGAAACTGATTTCTATATACTTAGAATCAAACTAGAAACTAATTAGGAACATCTAATTAAATTCTTGGCATCAATTCAAGCATTGACACATTTGAACCTAACTTGAAGAACTTGGAGAATAACTTACAATAAAGATGAAGATGAAATCAACGATCGGTTTAGAACTTAAATTCAGCAGCAAAGATTTAATCTTGATGATCTCCTTCCAAGCTATCCAAGAACAATGGTAGTGAGAGTTTGAGAGTGTGTGTGTATATGTATGAAGCTGTGTGTGTGTGTGTGTCTGCAATAGATACACACAATGCCTACTTGTTGGTCAATATTAGGGTTAATAATGGAAAAAACCTTAAACTTTGGCTTACTTTTTAGTTTAAACCTTAATTTTTGTTTTTGAATGATTTAAACCTCAAACATTGAATATATTTCTATTTAACCCATAAACTATCATTTACTTAATTAAAATAGGTAAAAAGTAACCCTACAACCTAGTAATGTAACACCACTTTTCTGTTTTTAACTTAAAAACATTATCTTACAAATTAGCACAAAAAGATATCAGAGTTTCACAAAAATACTGTTTCTAACCATACACGTGCTAACATTTACAAAAGTAGTGTCAAAGTTTGCTTCTTCAAAACCAGGAGCTATCCGGCTGAACATCGCACTAGGGCCTCACCTTGCTTGAATTGCCACCTTCAAACACATAATACTGAAACATAAGCTAACGCTTAGTGAGCATACTAACTGAATATAAATAACCTAAACAGAAGTAAAGTCTTCCCAGATGTATTGCACCCAAGCTGTAGCACCTGCAACCTGCATAAACTATTATTGTTCTTGGTATACAGCGTAGCTGTACACCCTGTCACTGATCTGGTACATAACTATGTACCCTGATACTGATCTTGTGCATAGCTAACCACCTGGTTAGCTATACACCTCTGCTATACAACATATATACATATCAAAGTTGTGTCTCATAACAAGAATATCATGCTATTCATCTATATCATAGTAATATTCTAACGATTCTATAGGACTAGTACATTCACCTGGTAACTGGGTTGAATGCTAAACAGATAACTTGTGCTGTCAAGTCTTCAAATAGCTACCTGTATCAGAGAATAAGCTAAACATTACTAACTGCTCAAGCTGTGCTGAAAATGGGCCTACACGAGCCGTGTAAACCTACACGGGCCGTGTACCCTATACACTACACGACCTATCTTGGCCACATGGCATGTGCTAACACATCACCCTACACGAGCCGTGTAACCCTACACGGGCGGTGTATCCTTTATGCTACACGACCATGTATCCCTACATGGCCTAGCACCGCCTTTGACCTCTACACGGGCCGTGTACCTTACATGCTACACGACCATGTTCAACTACATGGTCTATCACTGGCTTAGAACACATGTACACGGGCTGTGTAGACCTACACGGGCCGTGTACACGACGACCTGCAACTTTCTGCCAAGAACACAGCTGCTATTCTTGATCCAATTCTTACTACAAATGTTTTCCAGCACTTGTATTATGTACTATGACTTACAAAACAGCTAAACAACATCATAAACATGAAAACAACATGAGGTCAATGATTCACCATGAATCTCTCTTTGACCCAAAAACTACCAAACAACACATACCTCACTACTTGAGATAGCTTGGGTGAAATCATGGTGCCCTTGTCTTGTTGATTGAATCCAGAGATTGCTAAACAAGCTTGGATCTTGAATGGAGCTGGAAAGGCTTGAAGGTGTTTATGGGTTTGACTTTTCAAGTCAAACCTAGCTACACACACATATATATATGTATATATATACACACACACACACACTTTCTAGTAATTACAAAACAACCCCTGGACTTATCATCTTTCAAACTGATAATTTTAGCCCCTCTAGTTTTACAAAAACCTCTAGTCTTTAATTACACATAGCCATAGCAACTTTTGAACTTTGGGCGTTACAAAACTTCCCCACTTGGAATGATTTTGTCCCCGAAATCTACTGTACACATAACTATGTATATCACTAGGTTGAATGCTACCGTAGCGCACCTAACGGTAGTCTTACATTTCCTCATCTTTGAGAGCTATCTTGGCGCACTGACAATAGCCTTACACCACATACTATCTGCTACCGAGGTAGACGGTCTGCAACATACATATCATGTAACACTTATCACCCATATCATGACACCCATACACTTAAGTGTAATTTGAACCCTTTCTATATCTTCACCGCACCTTTACTAGTTCTATCCATTCTTTACATAAATCTTAACCCTTTCTCTCTAAAATAGCCACTGGCTATTTTATATAACTGATCATCTCATCCACTAGCACATTGTATAGAGAAACAACTGCTGATTCATCTGCTAACCACCCACAAGGGTGGAACATCTATGGTAATTCCAGTCTGTATACTACTTTACCTCATCTTGCGATGATCCATTAACTTTCTACTATGGTGTCATTCTTAACAATACATAGTCTGGAACTCTAACAGTCTGCATATCCTTTCCATCTATTTTGGCCTGCTCTTAACTGCTCACGTATCTACTGTATATACTCGGTCTACTGCTATACTGTTCCTACACCATTCCACTTTTCTGTCTGGCTTTACCTCAACAAACAGGGGTCTTACACTTTCTATTACACAACATCTCGTATGGTAACATACCAACATTCAAAAAGGTAACTACTAACTAAAGAGCTCTGCTAACGATAGACAAATGTCCTAACTACCACTGAAATAATCTAACACATGATTCGCGTCTGTCCTCTAGTGTCTATATCTTTCTCTCACTCTGTTCTTCCTCCCGAGGGTGGATTACTGAACTGAGGTGTAACAGGAACTCCAAATCTGACTACTATCTTTTCCAACTAAAACATCTATCACTCTTTCTGAAGAATACACTTCCTTTACTAGAACAGGAATATATATATATATATATAAACTTACTGCTTCTTATATGACATCAAAACCCCGAGGGGTTCTATGTAATCTAACAACTAGATTACTTACATCCTCTTATTTTCATACTAATATTATCAACAACTATAGCCTCCCACATAACTTCTAGTGCTCTGCTCTATCTCAATACGAGTTAGATGTATTCAATATGCCTTGCTATATCACGTTTCATTCTTGATGATCATCTGTTACTAATTCTAACACTAGGCCTTTATTACACTACCACTGATTGCTTCTTTTATTTGCTTCAATTGAACTACTTTAAACTTATCGAATTTGAGACTAACGGTTTCCATTATTGTTCTATACATATGAATCCATATAGTTTATGTCTTTTTGCTTAAAATATCTGTAACCACATTAACTTTACTTAGGAGATTTAAAATCTCATAAACACCATCTTTAAAAGCTCTGCTCGCTATCACTGACACATACTTATATTCTACTGTTCTAGGAAATACTTAAGGCTGCTATAGTCTGAATAGCTAGTACACTTAACTTCATAAGGACAATGTCGTCCTATCTTAATAATAAAAACATTCACTATCTGGTCTATACCATGAGTTGGGGAGTTGCTTTCATATATCTTTAACTAGCAGTTAACATATACCATAACCTTTTCTCTGTACAATTTAACCTCCACCAAAGGACATCACTATTAACCACCATGACTTCCATTTCATATGGTAATGTTGACACTCGAGTATTACATCAATCATACTTTAACATATCACCCACTTTCTGCTGATCCTCATTTCTCCTGAATTCATTGATCTTCTAGTCAATGGACTTGGGGATAATGCTATCTTAGAAAAGTCTAGTATAATTCATCTGTAGTACTCTGCAAGCTCATCGAAACTTCTTACTTCTGTAGGATTCTGTGTCAGTTCCCACTTCATCACTGCTTTGACCTTGGCTGAATCTGTTTCAATCTTTTCTAATTAACGAAGCAACATAAGGATTGCACTTCTTATAACTACACTTTACACTTGGAGAATTTCACATACCAATTCTCCCTGCATAATGTGTCTAATACTCCTCTGAAACTAACACCATGTACTTGTGAAATCTTGGAGTAAATAGCTGATCGTCACTAATCACAATCGCTAATCTATCGAGAATAGTTCAATAAACTATACTCATTAACTCTATAATCTATACATATTCTGAACATGTCATCTTTCTCTTTTTCACAACTAAACTCAATATACCTCACAGTAAGCTACTGGGTTGGATAAAACTTTTATCCATCAACTCTTGCACTGACTTTAACAATTGCTGTATATCTGAAATCTGCTTCGGCTGTCCCTCTCCTTACTAGAATCTTCTCACCAAAGCTGATAACGTTTAACCATCAATGACTAGATACTTTCTTTCTTTTGCTAACAAATAGGCATACTAGTTCTTATATATTTATCTTTACTAAACACTTCTTCCCCACTTGGGGGTCTAAAGCCATACTATTCTCTGATTACAAACTATCTGAACTTGATACTAACCCAACCAATTAACACCGATAACTGCTCAAAACTCTTTAATCATGATTGGTATAAGATCAATGGAAAACTGGCAATCATCTTTCTTATCACATTATTCTTACACCTACTATTCTCAATAGTAGTCTCATCATCTATTGCTTCATCATAAAGAGGAAATTCTGTTATACTATGTGGAACACTCAACTGAACATAATGTGGAATAGCAGCAAAGATCTACTTTAACAGAGTCAAATAATACTAGTGCAGGTGTACTATTAGCAACAAAGGTACTTGCTACTACACTTGGTTCCACCATTTCCTTTACAGCCATAAGCTGCACTTTCACTTACTCATCCCTACCCTTGCTTATCCATAATGGGGTAGAGGATCCACTATGCTTTTCTCTAGAGCTATCAACTTAGGGCAATAAGCTCAATATGCCCAACTGGTAATAATGGTAACACCTTTAAAGCGAACTCTAACAATCTCTAGGCGCATGCCTTTGCTTCTCATACTTTCATACATCTAAGTAAGGAACTATCCTTCCTTACTGTAGTACAAATACTGATCTCTTGCTTGACGTATTTGCTAGCTCAACTTCTCACTTTTCCCACTTATTAATCCCTATCTGATCCACTACTACTCTCTCTTTTATACAAAACTCACCTTCTCTTTTGATGTGTTACCAATAACTGTCACTAAACTTTTCAGATATTACTTTTAAGTATCTAAATGTGTCACTACAATTCATATAATCAATAAAAATACACTCTAGACAAAACAAGTTACTTCTATCAACTTCTTGGTGATATTATTCACCATTTCAGTCATCTGTCATAGAGCTAAAAACTCTTCTGTAATCTTATCTATTCAAGCTGATTGGTGCAAATTGCGACTCTGACATTTCTTTAAACTGAGACCTAATCATTGCCTCCATTTGTACCTTTTCTTTTCCTAGTAACAATAAAGTCTACTTTTCCACTCAACAAGCTCAAAACATGCATAACTTTTCATTCTACTAGACATCCAACTGTACAGAACACCCCTTTGTTTATGCTAGTCAACGATTGTTCACAATCGAATCTACAACCCCCTTCCAAAAGGAGATGCTTTACCTCCTGAAAATCTCTATAAGTATACCCCTTTTTAACTCGTATAACTGATCTATTCTGGCCTTGGTTCTCCCAACCCTCTGAACCTACATCACTGCAGCCTATACCAATGTATCTACTCGTTTCTATAACATCACCTCTAGTCTCTCTGACACTTGCTCAACCACCTGGTTGGTTGTACAAGGGATGTTCATCTGTAATGCTTTACTCAACTATGTAGGTACTGCCTCTCTCAATGTACTATTCTCATACTCTTGCAATTCCTCTGTATCTGAAATCTTTCTAGTAACATTACCCGAAGGTCTAGCGGTTGAGATAAGAATTGCATTCTAAATCATACCTGTCTTTAGCTTCTCAAGGCCTACTTGCCTCAGACTACTATGTCTGACACATTCTAGCTCTTTCTATACCAAAACTGTGCTGAACTTGCTATATAAACATGCTATCACACATAATCCACAGGTTTCATCATGATCCTGCCAAGCTTCAATATGTACCATGTGTTTATAACAATATGGGCCCTATATTATTATGAACACATTATACCTTACTTATGCTTAACTTAACCAATCAGGTTCCCGCTTCATAAAACAATACTGAACACTTATTCACATAACTGTGCTACTCAAGCATATACAAGATATCTCATGCTCAAACTACTAAAACAGATAATAATTTAAACTGCTACTACTCGTATGCTCACCAAGGTTTACTGCCCCAGGGATAGCTCCACTTAATCTCAAAACCATGGTTTAAGTTCAGACATCACACTCATGTGTGTCCGAATCCCTTAAACCTTGGCTCTCATACCAAGTTGTAACACCACTTTTCTGTTTTTAACTTAAAAACATTATCTTACAAATTAGTACCAAAAGATATCAGAGTTTCACAAAAATACTGTTTCTAACCATACACGTGCTAACATTTACAAAAGTAGTGTCAAAGTTTGCTTCTTGAAAACCAGGAGCTATCCGGCTGAACATCGCACTGGGGCCTCACCTTGCTTGAATTGCCACCTGCAAACACATAATACTGAAACATAAGCTAACGCTTAGTGAGCATACTAACTGAATATAAATAACCTAAACAGAAGTAAAGTCTTCCCAGATGTCTTGCACCCAAGCTGTAGCACCTGCAACCTACATAAACTGTTACTGTTCTTGGTGTACAGCTACGCTGTACACCCTGTCACTGATCTGGTACATAACTATGTACCCTGATACTGATCTTTTGCATAGCTACACCACCTAGTTAGCTATACACCTCTGCTATACAACATATATACATATCAAAATTGTGTCTCATAACAAGAATATCATGCTATTCATCTATATCATAGTAATATGCTAACGATGCTAAAGGACTAGTACACTCACCTGGTAACTGGGTTGAATGATAAACAGATAACTTGTGCTGTCAAGTCTTCAAATAGCTACCTGTACCAGAGAATAAGCTAAACATTACTAACTGCTCAAGCTATGCTGAAAATGGGCCTACACGGGCCGTGTAAACCTACATGGGCCGTGCACCCTGTACACTACACGACCTATCTTGGCCACATGGCCTGTGCTGACACATCACCCTACACGGGCCGTGTAACCCTACACGGGCCGTGTATCCTTTATGCTACATGACCATGTAACCCTACATGGCCTGGCACCGCCTTTGACCTCTACACGGGCTGTGTAACCCTACACGGGCCGTGTACCTTACATGCTACACGAACATGTTCAACTACATGGTCTATCACCGGCTTAGAACACATGTACACGGGCCGTGTACACGACGACATGCAACTTTCTGCCAAGAAGACAGCTGTTATTCTTGATCCAATTCTTACTACAAACATTTTCCAGCACTTGTATTATGTACTATGACTTACAAAATAGCTAAACAACTCACAAAAATGCAAACAACAACATAAGGTCAATGATTCACCATGAATCTCTCTTTGACCCAAAAACTACCAAACAACACATACCTCACTACTTGAGATAGCTTGGGTGAAATCATGGTGCCCTTGTCTTGCTGATTGAATCCAGAGATTGCTAAACAAGCTTGGATCTTGAATTGAGCTAGAAAGGCTTGAAGGTGTTTATGGGTTTGACTTTTCAAGTCAAACCTAGCTACACATATATATATATATACACACTTTCTAGTAATTACAAAACAGCCCCTAGACTTATCATCATTCAAACTGATAATTTTAGCCCCTCTAGTTTTACAAACACCTCTAGTCTTTAATTACACATAGCCATAGCAACTTTTAAACTTTGGGGCGTTACAAGTAAACCGGTTGCCTCGTCTCCCCCATTAACACACGCCTTGCAAAATTAATTTGAGCAGAAAACCTAATAAGCCAACGACGGGAACAAGGGTAGCGAGCGGCGAAATCGACGACGGGAAGAAAGGGAGCAAGCGATGAAATCGACGGCGGGAACAAGGGGAGCGAGCAGCGAAATCGACGACGGGAAGAAAGGGAGCGAGCGGCGAAATCGATGACGGTAACAAGAGCTGTGAACGATGGGGAACAAGGGCTTAAATAGTGATGTGAGACCGGCATGGCCAGCATGGGCAATACCAAGATCAGTATTACATGATGGTGGAAACTTCTCGGGTGCTACTTTCGATGTTGATGATGGTTCTAAAGTTAATTAACCAATGTCTTGATGTTATTGCTCGAGTTTTTTTGGTGTCTTTTGATGTAATTATGGTTGTGTAGATGTCTAATACCTACAAATAACTATACTCTTGAGCTTATTTTTAGCAATGTGATTCCAAGCTTTGGTTATTTATTTGTTAATGTATTGGGTGTTTTTTTACTTGGGTTATTATAATAGGTAAAAACAAATTTAAGGTTTAAACCAACAAGTAAAATAAAGTTGAAGGTTTAAATCATTTAAAAACAAAGATTAAGGTTTAAACCAAAAAGTAAGTCAAAGTTTAAGGTTTAAACCAACAAGTAAAATAAAGTTTAAGGTTTAAATCATTTAAAAACAAAGATTAAGTTTTAAACCAAAAAGGAAGTCAAAGTTTAAGGTTTTTTTCCATTATTAACCCTTAATATTATCCATAAGTAGGTATCTTTCCCCTTTTCAACATACAACTCAACGCACGAGTACCCATTTTAAGCAACGGAGATATTTTTGGAATCCTTATCTTAAACCATTTAATACTCTATTATTTTTATCTATTATTGTTATTATTTTTCTCAACTCATTAATAACTATTTTAGTCATTTATATCAATAACTAACAAATATATATTAATTCAATTTATTTAATTTATCTATCGTACCACGTTCGCGTGCGTCTAGGACCATTTTGAGGATGTTACAAATCTACCCCCCTTAAGAAGATTCCGTCCTCGGAATCTGTTCAGTAGTGAACAAGTAAGGGTAGCGTGTTTTCATTTCATCCTCGGCTTTCCATGTCAAGTTAGGACCCAAATCGTGCTTCCATTTGACAAGAACTAACTGGATCGTCTTTTTACACAGCTTCATGATTTTGTTGTTCAATATCTCAACAGGTTCCTCTACAAGGCGTTTAGCTGAATCAACTTTCAACTCTTGTAGAGGTAGGATTTGATCATCATCAACCTTGCACTTCCTTAGATAGCACACATTGAATGTGTTATGAATACCAGATAACTCAGGAGGACGTTCAAGTAATACCGTCTGGTCATTGACTCGTTGCAGAATTCTGAACGGACCATTATATCTCGGGCTTAGCTTACCTTTGGGACCAAATCGAATCACCCCTTTACAAGGTGAAACCTTCAAGAACACCCGGTCACCCACTTCAAAAGTAATGGGTCGCCGTTTAGGATATGCGTACATCTTTTGCCAATCTCGCGCAGCTTTTAGCTTCTCACGTGCCATCTTTACCTTATCAGCCGTTATTTGTACTATATCAGGACCTGCATTTTGCTTTTCACCAGGTTCTAACCAGCATTTAGGTGTACGACATAGCCTACCGTACAACATTTCATATGGTGGCATGCCTATACTCGAATGATAGGAGTTGTTATAGGCAAATTCAATCAAGGGAAGATGAGAATCCCAAGAACCACCAAATTCAAGAATACAAGCTCTCAGCATATCTTCGAGAGTTTGAATAGTCCTTTCGGACTGTCTGTTAGTTTGAGGATGGTATGCTGTGCTAAGATTAACTCGCGTACCAAGTTCACGTTGAAGACTATGCCAGAAATTAGATGTGAACCGTGCATATCGATCCGAGAGAATAGATAGAGGTATACCATGACGTGATACAACCTCTTTAATGTATAATTGAGCCAAACGATTCATAGGTGTAGATTCGTTAGTCGCGAGAAAATGAGCACTTTTAGTAAGGCGATTAACCACAACCCATATCATGTCATGCCCCTTTGCAGTTCGGGGTAATTTGGTAACAAAATCCATGGTAAATGATCCCATTTCCACTCCGGGATCTCCAATTGTTGCAGCTTACCATAGGGCTTTTGGTGTTCGAACTTGCGTTCAGAGTTGACATTTTCTACAAATGAAGCTATGTCACGCTTCAATGTAGGCCACCAATACAATGACTTCAAATCTTGGTACATCTTCGTGCTTCCGGGATGAATAGACAATCTAGATTTGTATGCTTCATGTAAGATTGTCTCCCGATTACCACCAAGACTCGGTAACTAGATTCGGGATTGAAATGTCTTCAGACCTTGACTATCTTCTCCCAACTGCTTTAACAACTTTGTAATGGTCTCAGCTTTTAAGTTGTTTTCTTGCAATGCTTCTTGTTGTGCTACTTTAAGCTAAGAAATTATATCAGATTCTACAATGAGTCTCGTGAATTTAGCTACTCCAGGAGAGTTCTTTCGACTCAATGCATCAACTAACACATTCGTCTTACCAGGATGATACTTTATTTCACAATCATGGTCTTTAATTACCTCCAACCAACGTCATTGTCTCATGTTAAGCTCTTTCTGCGTGAACACATATTGCAGACTCTTGTGATTTGTGCATACAATACATTTGGTGCCATACAAGCAATGACACCATGCCTTTAAAGCAAATACCACAGCTGCAAGCTCTAGATCATGTGTTGGATAATTCTTCTCGTGTGGCTTCAATTGACGAGAATCATATGCAATCACCTTGTCTCGTTGCATCAAAACACAACCTAAACCTGCATATGAAGCATCACAATAGACAATAAAGTCTTCTGACCCATTAGGCAATCTTAGAATAGGTGCCTGACATAATAATTGCTTCAGAGTCTGAAATGCTCTCTCTTGTTCATCATTCCACACATAGGCAACATCCTTGTGGGTCAATTTAGTCAATGGACCAGCAATTTTAGAAAATTTTTGTATGAACTGCCTGTAGTAACCAGCAAGACCTAAGAAACTCTTTATTTCTGAAGGATTCTGAGGAGTTTCCCAGTTCATAACAACTTCAATCTTCACGGGATCAACCTTAACACCTTCATTAAAGATAGCATGATCCAAGAAATGCACCTCCTTAAGCCAGGACTCACATTTAGAAAGCTTTGCGTAGAGTAGTTCTCGCTTAAGAGTTTCCAAAATTAGACGAAGCTCGTGTTCCGCTTCTGTTTTGGAATAAATAAGGATATCATCGATGAACACGATCACAAATTTATCAAGAAAAGGGTGACATACGCGATTCATCATATCCATGAAAATAGCTGGAGCATTGGTTAAGTTGGATGGCATAACCAAGAATTCATAGTGCCCATATCGAGTTCTAAACACAGTTTTAGAAGTATCATCTTCTCGAACACGGACTTGATGATATCCAGAACGTAGATCAATCTTGTAAAAGCATGTGGCACCTTGCAATTGATCAAACAGATCATCAATGCGAGGAAGTGGATATTTGTTATTTACAGATAACTTATTAAGCTCCCTGTAATCGATACACATATGACTGTCCCATCCTTCTTCTTAATGAATAATACAGGAGCTCCCACGGTGAAGAACTTGGGCGTATAAAGCCCTTGTCAAGCAGTTCCTGGATTTGGGTCATCATCTCCCGAATTTCAGATGGAGCGAGGCGATAGGGAGATTTTGCTATAGGTGTAGCACCAGGAATAAGATCAATCCGGTATTCTACATCCCTGACAGGAGGTAAACCCGGTAGGTCTTTAGGAAAGACATCAGTGTATTCAGAAACAACCCTGATATCTCTAACATTCTTTTCGCCTATCTCTGCATTAATCACATATGCTAAGTAGGAATCACATCCCTTGGCAACAAATTTCTAAGCTTTTATCAGTGAATCAAAGGGTTTTCAGAAATTCTCCCTTCACCACGAGCCACCGCATATGACCCATCGGATAAAGGAAATCTGATTATCTTTTTAGAAAATAGAATCTCAGCATCTTGACTTCTGAGCCAATCCATCCTAATTAGAGCATCAAAGCCCGCGATAGTCATAATAAGAAATGAAATAGGAAAACTATTCTCATCAATATAAACAACAACTATCGGAACTTTCTCTGTAACATAGACTACTTTTGTTGGGGAGATAATCACTTCACCTTAATAATCAACTCTGCCTATCCTAAAACATAGGATTTGATGATAACCAAACCCTACATTCAGTATGACTTAGAAAGAATTCAAACATGTGTTGTTTGAATTAGTTTATGTAAAAATATGCTAAGTATGGAACCATCAACTGAGGAAAATAAGCCATCAGCTGAGCATCAGATCCTACTCAAAGTATCAGCCAAAGGATATCAGCCAAGGAGCATCAGATGAAGAAAACAAGTAAAGAAGACCATCAGCTGATGAAAATATTCTATCAGCTGAGTGAACAGATTGATCAGTTGAGTGCCTACTCTATCAGCTGAGTGACCAAATGGATCAGCTGAGGCCTAGAAGCATCAGCTAAGTAAGTCTTCCTTTACACAAATAATCTCCCCTTTTAAGCCAATGTATTTGATTGATCACTGAGCATTCTTGATCAACTGATCATACAAATACACATGCTTATGTCCTCCTAAGCTTACTATTGAATAGCTGAGCATCTATATGATCAGCTGTGCAATATGTATCAACTGAGTCCTAGATAAAAGTGATCAACTGATATATTGTGTCAACTGAGTGGTGAATATCAGAGTTCCTTGTACAATCTGTTAGCTGAGTCGTGAAAAATGTCAAATCTACTCTATCTTTTCAGATTGTAAGTCATATGTAAAAGGCAGAACATGTGTTGTTCTATTATGTCTTAGATCTTTGTTTGTAAAAGTAAGAATGCACTTTTTGGATCAAGTATGAGACAAAAAGGTTTGATCTTATCCTCTGGAAAAGGATAATGATACCTCAAACAGACGAAGATCTTGAAGATTTGTTCAAACAACTAAGTATGGCTGGCAATCCCATACTTGGTAAAGTCAAATCAATCAGAAGCATGGTGTTGATTAAAGTATAATCACGGAAAGGGAAAGAAACTTCTACACGGCAGTAGATGTGGTCTTTAATATTTTATATTGTGAATGGGTTGCACTTTTGCAGAAAAGTACAATTACTTTTATCATACTTTTGATTAAAGTAATTTTACTTTTCACCCACTACCTTTACAGTTAAAATATTATATTTCCACATCCTCTTTGTCTCTTACCTTCATGCAACCGGATCCACCAAGACTTCTGTATATACTCATGAATGGTGGACATGCAAACAGACAATACTACACAACACAACAAAGTGAAGTCTCTACTACACTAAAAGAAAATCTCATCAGTTGAGAAATTTCGTAGAGTATAAGCATTGTGTAGATTCAAACTTGTTCATGTGTTGAACACTCTATATACATTAGTTGTTTTAGAGTTAGCTTGTCTATGTGTTAGACAAATTGATGGCCACCTTTTATTGTACTTAGAATTTCCGCTTCTAGTACATGTAATTCTTGATTCATATCAATAAGAATTATATAAAAGTATATAAGTGTGTCTTTAATTTTTAAAAGCTAAAGTTTGTATTCAACCCCCCCTTCTACAAACATTTGTTGTTGCGTACTCAATCTGGGACTAACAATTGGTATCAGAGCAGGTTAGATAATCAATATCTAGATCTGTTTTGCTTACTCTACAACTGCTTCTACCCCTCTCAATATAGCCTCATCCGCAAACAAGTTCAGACCTTTCAAGAAGGGAAAGGGTGTCAAGAGGTTCAGCAAGAGGTCATCAAAATTTGTCAAGCCCAAATCCACTTTTGATGCCTCCTCAGCAGAGTGTTATAAGTGTGGCAAGATTGGCCACATAGCCAGTGACTGTAAGTCCAAATTTAACACTGGTTCTTCATTTGTGCAAAAGCAGGAGGGCAAGATTGATTATGAAGCCAAGTATAAGAAACTCCTTGCTGCTGTCTTTGACAAGAAGAAGAAAGCCCAGGGCCAAGTTCTTGTTGCTAAAGAAGAAGATTGGGTAGAAGAAGATCTCTCCTCAGATGAAGAGGAGGTGATCTCTGCTCAGTTCTGCATGATGGCCAACAACAATGATGGTAGTTCCTTTGATGAAGATATGAAAAAGGCTGCTAAAGCTTGTTCAACTACCAACTGGGATCCTTCTTCTATGTATCAGGTTGGAAAATTTATTAACTATGATGATAATGAGAAGAATGCTATGTTTGATTACTTGTGTATTGATTTCCAGTCTGCTATTCAAAGAGAGAAGAAGCTAAAACTAGAAGTAGAATCACTAAAGGAAAAGTTAATTCTTAAGAATGAGGAACTTAAGCAGATAACAATCTTAAATGATGAACTAGCTAATCAAAAGATACTTAATGAGATCTTAGTAAAAGAAACTAGTGAAGCAACCAAAAAGTTTAATGACCTCCAAAAAGTAGTAAAGTCTTGGGGTGTATCTGCAGAAAAGACCACTCAGTGTGTCAAGGAGCAGATACCCAAACAAGTTCAAGCTATTATTGGTGGAAATTACTCTAAGGCTGCTAACTATGTTGATTCTAGTAAGAACCTTAATATCTTAGACAAAGCTGACATTTTGCCATAGACCTTTCACAAGACTGTTAAAGGCAAAAGTGTATTCACAAATAAGTTTGTTAGAAGCAAAAGTTCCCACTTAAAAGAATCAATTATTCCTTCTGTTGAATCATCCTCTAGTATGATTTCAGAATGTAAAAATACTAATAACACAAAGTCAAAGGACGTGATTAAAGGAAAGGAATCATTAGTTGAGACCTCAGAGACATTATGTTATCAAACCTTGAAAACAGATGACTTAATTCTTAGCATTACACAAACTGAAGAATCATTAGCTAATACTACTCCATCAACTGATAGCTTAGTAGATGATAAATGCTCAACTGATAACCTGTCAGCTGATCATAGCTCATCTTTTAAACAATTAGTTGATCTAGAAGTAATCAACTCTCTTTTAATAGAAGAAACTATGAGTAAAAAGAATGAAGTTCACATTGTTCCCATTTCTGCCACTCCAAAGATTGGTCAAAAGCTTTCCAAAAACAAAGATCAATCTAAGGTGCCTGTGAATAAAGACCTAAGAAATTTACAAGATAAGCTTCATAAGCTGAATGGTCAAGTTAGTCAAATGATGACTGATAAGAAAGCTCATAGGCATTCAAACCATGTTGCTCAATGCCCCAAGACCACAAAATCTCAAAAATGTTATAAATGTGGAAGCAAAGAGCATAAGGCATTTGAATGTTCTTTAGAAGGGAATTCAAGACAGCGGACCTGTAATGATGACATAGTCACTCCTCCCATTCATAAGAAACCTGAGATGAAGTGGAAAGCTAGGTGCATTCCACTGGGATCCACTGAGTAGTGGATTACTACTTGTGTCACTAACTCTTCTTTCATTCAAATCTGTGCAGGGTGTTGATTCTTGGTTTCTTGACAGTGGATGTTCAAGAACCATGACAGGTAACAAGGCTTTGCTCAGCAACTACAAGAAAGAGAAAGGTCCAAGGGTGACTTTTGGTGACAACAACCATGGGCAAACAAAAGGCTATGGTGAGCTTCATAATGGAAACGTCAAGCTGTCAAAAGTTTCATATGTCAAAGGGCTGAAATATAATCTCATAAGCATAAGTCAATTGTGTGATGGAGATAATGAAGTCCACTTCACAAAGACAGGAGGCTCCATCATAAATAAAGAAGGTAATACAGTATTCAGTGCCAAGAGAACCAAGGATGTGTATACACTTGACATGTCCTCTGGTGACCCTTCAAAGGAAACATGTTTGTACTCCAAGAATAATGAGGATACAAACTGGCTGTGGCACAAGAGGCTTTCCCACCTTAATTTTAAAAACATCAATAAGTTGAGCAAGGGTGAACTAGTGTCAGGACTACCTTCACTGACTTATCTTAAGCCTAAACCTTGCACTGCTTGTGAGAAGGGAAAGCAGCATAAGGCATCATTTCCATCCAAGCAGGCCTTCTCAATTACAGAACCTTTCTATATGTTGCACATGGATCTCTTTGGTCCTGTTGCAACTGCTAGTATTGGTGGAAGTAAGTATGCTCTTGTATTGGTTGATGAATTCTCAAGATATACTTGGGTTTTCTTTCTTAAAGCAAAGAGTGAGGCTGCTGAAGAAATTATCTGTTTTATCAAGAAGATGGAAGTGTTGAATGGCAATCTGGTGAGGAGTCTTAGAAGTGATCATGGAACTGAATTCAGAAATCAAACTCTGGAATCTTTCTGTGATGAGAAAGGGACATCTCAAAACTTTTCTGCTCCAAGAACCCCACAACAAAATGGTGTAGCTGAAAGAAGAAACAGAACATTGATTGAAGCTGCCAGAACCATGTTGTGTGAAAGTGGGTTAACATTTAATTTCTGGGCTGAGGCTGTAAGTTGTGCATGTTTCACACAGAACAGGTCCCTTATTATCAAGAGGCACAACAAAACTCCATATGAAGTGCTCAAAGGAAGGAAGCCAAGCATCAGCTTTCTGCATATCTTTGGTTGTTAATGTTTCATACTTAATCAAAAAGATCATTTGCAGAAGTTTGCTCCTAAAGCTGATGAAGGAGTGTTTGTAGGTTACTCTGTGATTTCTAAATCATACAGAGTATACAACCTCAGAACCAAAGTCATAGAAGAATCTATGAATGTAAGTTTTAATGAAAATGACTTTGTTGTTTCCTGTTCTTCTAATCATGTTTTAGGTGAAGAACTTAATGATCTTATGCAAACTGGAGAAGTTCCTTCAGAGCAAGTAGACCCCTCTCCACCAGCTGCTCATAATTTAGATGAACCTGTTCCTATCCAAATTTTTAACCATGAACAACCATCCTCATCCAATCCTATACCTCTACTGAATCATGTGGAAAATGACTCAACATCATTGGATTCCAATTCCATATCACTCATTCCCTCTTCAGTAGAGATACCCACAGATTGTAATAATGAAGTTGTATCAGCTACTCAAAATGAACTCATCTCTACTGCTGATAGCCAACATATAACTTCTTCTCCCCAAATCCAAATGAATCCCAATTCCCAAGAAATCCAAAAAGCCTTCAAAGACCTCAAGCACCATCCTCATAATTTGGTGATAGGAAACATAGATGATCCAGTTAGAACCAGATCAAAAGCTTGCAACATTTTTTTGTATTCTGGATTTGTCTCAATGATTGAACCAAAGAAGGTTGATGAAGCTCTCAATGATCCTCACTGGGTGTGTGCCATGCAAGAGGAACTGGCAGAATTCAAAAGAAATAATGTATGGACTTTGGTACCCAAACCAAAGGATAAATCCATCATTAGAACAAAGTGGGTGTTCAGAAATAAGCTAGATGAAAATGGGCAAATCATTAGAAACAAAGCAAGGCTAGTTGCGCAGGGGTACTGTCAAGAAGAAGGTATTGATTTTGATGAAACCTTTGCCCCTGTTGCAAGATTGGAAGCTATCAGATTATTCCTAGCCTATGCTGCCTTCAAAAGCTTCAAAGTGTTCCAAATGGATGTGAAGAGTGCATTTCTGAATGGAGATTTGAAAGAAGAGGTGTATGTCAAACAACCTCCTGGTTTTGAGGAGTCAAGCTTACCTAATCATGTTTACTTTCTAAACAAAGCATTATATGGTCTTAAGCAAGCTCCAAGAGCCTGGTATGATACCCCCTCTTCTTTTCTCATTAACAAAGGTTTTACAAGAGCATGCATTGATAGCACTTTATTTATTAGGAAGTACAAAGGTGATGTGATACTTGTGCAGATATATGTAGATGATATTATATTTGGGTCTACTAATTTGGAACTATGCAAAAAGTTTTCTAAACTCATGTCTGATAATTATCAAATGAGCATGATGGGTGAGTTAAACTATTTTCTTGGTTTGAAAATTAAACAAGAGGTTGATGGTATTTTCATTCATCAAACAAAGTATGTCAAAGATTTACTCAAGAAGTTTGATTTTGAAAACTGCTCTTCAATGAAAACACCGATGTCTACTTTTATTAAGTTAGGAAAGGACACTGATGGCAAATCAGTGAACATTACTACTTATAGAGGAATGATTGGATCACTTTTATACCTCACTGCAAGTAGACCAGATATAATGTTTTCAACATGTCTCTGTGCAAGATATCAAGCAGATCCTATAGAATCACATCTTGCTGCTGTTAAGAGAATATTCAGATATCTCAAAGGAACTCCTAATCTTGGTCTTTGGTACCCCAAAGACTCAGATTTTGAGTTAGTTGGGTATTCTGATTCTGATTTTGCAGGATGCACATTAGACAGAAAAAGTACTTCAGGTGGTTGTCAACTTCAAGGAGGAAGATTGATTAGTTGGTCTAGTAAGAAACAGAATTCTAGTGTCAACATCTACTGCAGAAGCAGAATACATTGCTGCAGGAAGCTGTTGTGCTCAAATTTTGTGGTTACAAAATCAACTACTTGATTATGATATGAAGTTTGAAGACACCCCAATTCTTTGTGACAATACAAGTGCAATCTCCATCTCAAATAATCTAGTCATGCATTAAAAAACAAAGCATATTGAAATCAGACATCATTTTCTCAGAGATAATGTGCAAAAGAAGAAGGTAACTTTGCACTACATCAACACTGATTTACAACTTGCAGACTTATTCACAAAGCCATTAGATGAAGCAAGGTTCAACTTCCTAATATCCAAACTAGGTATGCTAAATTTTTTAGTTTAGAATAATGGTAATTTAGTTTGTGTTAATTTATAAGTGTTGAAAATTAAAAGATACTTATCTAAGCATATCTCAGTCTTACTTGATTTGTGTAAACTGAGTAACTATGCTCAGCTGATGCCTATCAGATGATCAAATTTACTCAGCTGATCACTTAAAGATAAGGAAGACATGCTCAGCTAAGTACTTTACTCAGCTGATACCCAAATTCTCACTATCAGCTGATAGTTTTCCATCAGCTGATACCCCTCAACTAATAGTTTTTTATCAGCTGATACTCTCCTTGATCAGCTGATGATTCTACACTTAGTAAATTTTCACTTTTTACTCTCATTTAATGCTTTTTAACCCTAGTTATTTACTCCGTTTGTCAGTTTTCATTTAATAGCTATTTAATTTGTTTTCCGTTAGATCTTTTGTCAGTATCTAACGATCTCTGTTAACTAATTTTCATAAATATCCACATTTCTCTCTCATTCAGCTTTACCTGTTCAAACTTTCTAAATTCCCTCTCTCTTTCTCTAAAAAAAATTACCCTACCTTCTCTCTCGATACCCACTGTTCATCATCCTTACCAAATGGCCACCTATATTCCAGACCCAGCTGTTAACCCCGGTGAGAATGTTTCACCCAATCAACTGATGAATATAACTCCCAACAACGTTATGCTTTGCACCACCATCCCTGCCTCGCGAGAAAACCAAGGATATGAACCAATGGTTCTGTTCCTTCAAGCTCATCCACTGTTTGATAGTCTCACCGCTGATCCTCACTACATATTCCCTACCATTATTGGTGAACTATGGTACTCCGAAACCTATAACCTAAACAACAACACCATTAACTGCACCCTAGCCCAAGGAAACTATAATCTCCAAATCACCGTTGACACACTTTGTGAAGCCACTGGTATTCCCCCCTTCCAACTCTACACAGCTTTTCCATCCAGAGCCGAAGTTCAAACAATAGTATCTGGCCAACGTGGTCATTCGTTGCTTCAGTCCTAAATCTGCAAGCCATCATCTCATCAACCAAACCGAGCTTCTTGTGCTCTATGCCCTAGTCTTCGGGGTAAATATCGACTTTCCTCAAGTCATATTTTTGGATCTTATTGACAAAATCACCCAGAGCACAACCAAGAAATCATCAAGGTTACACGTGCCCTACATTCGATTTTTGAGCCTGGTAGCCATGAGGGAGATTGGAGAGGATAATTATGTAGGCTTAATCGAACATCTTGAACATATTCCTGTCACTGCCATGGGTGAGAAGATATTCCATTTCTTGAAGGCAAACAGAGGTCCTCCAATCACTGCCCAAATGCAGGAGCTCATAGATGCTGCCAATGACAATGCAAATGCTAGTGATGATGATGAGAATGATGATAATGATAATGGTGATGATGATGCTGATGAAAGGCACACTGGCTCTAAGCATGATGATGATGATGTTGGTGATGGTGATGTTGGTGATTTTGCTCCTCTCAGTCCAATGGAGCTAAGTCCTCTTGGTGATGATAGTGATGCCCAAGAACAAGAGATCTCTGAGCAACTCCTAGAGCTCATTGACAGAAGTAGGCACACCATGTCCCAAGGTAAGGATAGTACTGATTCCACCTCTGAGGATATTCAAATGGTAGTCCCAACCTTTGATAGCCCATCCTCATCTCCAGTCCATACACCAATCCAACAGCCAAGCCCTAGTGAACCTCATGTGGTCACTAGTTCTACTCCCATCCGCAGCCCCATATATACAAGGTCACCACAAGTGACTCATCATGAGCACTTTGAGGGAGTGAAATCCACACCTCTGACCTCAACTCCAATTACCCTTCCTCATGTTAAGGGGGAGCAATTGGATGTTGCAACCTTTGAACCAGTGGATATATCCTCACAACAGGATACATCTGTAAAAATGGGACTTAAACTGCTAGCTGAGACAACCTCCCAAAAGGTTGATCTTATTGAAATACAGACCTCAACCCAAGGTCACACTGTGTCTATCCCTCAATTGAGTCAGCCTATACCATCTACATTCTCCTAACAGAATGTGGATCCAATAAGGGATTCCCTATTATTGAGTGCATCCCACACTCAGTCCACTTACCTTGCACCTATCATTGATTCTATTCTTACACATGCACAGCCTGCTAATGCTAGTGATACAAACCAACCACTTGCACAGGGTTAAACTCTCTTTCCCAATGAATTTGAGCTTATACACCAAGGCTCGAATGAGGGAACACACACCTTACCCAAATTCTTTGAACCTTTATCCACCCCTTCCACCTCTACCCCATCTATATCTGCCCAAACCCCAAACCTTACCCTTATCCAGAAATTTAACCAAAACCTTGATCAACTAGACCAAACCTTCCAAACCTTCCAAACCCAAACCTTTGCTCAATTGTCTAAACTTACCAAAGACATTGAGTCTCTCAAAACCCCACCCCAACCCTCCCCTGCACCCATTAACCTTACCAAAATAGACCATCTTTCTACCCTTCTTCCCTCTCAACCACAAATTCCCCGCCTACCTCAATCTACTATCTCTACCCTAAACCAAACCATCTCCAACCTCCTATCCCAACTCCAAACCCTACGCCCAATCAACCCAAACATTTCTGTACCCACTCCTGAACAACTACTCCCTATGCCTTCTTTTCTCAAAGGCATCCTTGATGACATAGAAACCTTAACAGAATAATCCAGGATGAGTTATCTCTCATTATGGAATGCCATTAAAGATCTCAAGGATGACCTCTCCCTTTAGCTCTCTAAAATTACCTCTACCACTTCCTCCACCCATACCTATACCCCTGCCCCTACCCCATCCCATAAGCCTGCAGCAGGTGACTCCCCTCCTCCTTTTGATGATGCCAAAAAGGGGGAGAAATTCTCAAGTTCTTCCAGGGAGGATGATCCTGACTCAGAGGATATTGATGCTGCCTATGCTGAAACTGCCTCAAAAATCAAGCAGCAGGATGCACCCAAAGCAACAGCTCCCTCACCCATTAAAAGAAAAACATCTTCTGAGGGGGAGCAAAGGTTTCCAAAAAGGTTGAAAAGGATAGCAAATAGGCCAAAACCTAAAAGAAAAATTGCTGAGGGTTGCTCTCCACCAATCACCATAGAGTCTGATTTTGATGATGAGGATGATACTCCACTTTCTGACATCCTCAGAAGAAGAAGACAAAGCCTAAGCCATCTGCTCCACCAGTCCAATCAACCCTATCAGTCCAAAAGGCTTCAACCTCTGCTCATAAGGATAAAGGCAAACAAAAGATGACAGATGAGCAAGTTGAAGCAGATGATCAAATGAAAAGGGAGCTTGCTCTTAAAGAAAAGGAAGAAAGGGAGAATGCTCAAATGGCTCAAGCATTGGGTGTTTCAGTTGAAGAAATCTACCAAGCCAAAGAGCTAGCATATCAGCAAGAGCAAGAACAAAGTCAAAATCAAGCTGCTGCTCAACACAAATTGGCAAGGGAAAAATCTCAGACTGAACTACTCAAAGCTAGATCCCATGCTGATGACATCAAAACCCTCTTCAACCTTGATTTATCTGCTCCCATCAACCTAAGTCAACAAAGACTTCAAAGCTTCAGAGAAAGAATTAATATTCTGAGAAATAGAACAGAACAACTTCAACAGCTGTGAAGTTGTATCCTATGAGAGGTGTCACATATATGGGTTCACAGAGTTAGTTGAGATCCTGTACCTTCTCTTCAAATCCAAATCAAAGCTCAAAGTTCAATTCATTCAGAAAATTCAGAATTGGATAGCTCTAGCTGTGTCACAAAGGGCCTTCACTCCAGATGACTATTACAGGCATGTGCACACAGTTGATAATCTTCATAAGAAAGGCTCCAAGCCCTTCAAACCATTTGAGCTAAGAGAGGTACTACCCCAGCATGAATTCTTATCAGATTTTGAGGGTCTCAACACTTCTCTTCCACTGAACATCACTCCTGAGCTGTACAAGTTTATAATTATGCCCGTTGAAGGTATATTCTTTTTGGACAGAGCTGGCACATGGAGATTCTTTACACAGTCTGAAATCCTTAAGGCTAGCAC
Organism: Dittrichia graveolens; assembly: GCA_038502395.1. Lineage (NCBI taxonomy): Eukaryota > Viridiplantae > Streptophyta > Magnoliopsida > Asterales > Asteraceae > Dittrichia > Dittrichia graveolens. The sequence goes on from JARJIL010000009.1 coordinate 33,824,563, forward strand.
GAAGTTTCTATTTGGGCTGAGGATATCTACAAGAGGCAGAACTGGAAATGAAAACTTTGAAGCCCTTGTTCAAGCCCAATGTGAAGTCTTAGCTGAAGCTGATCCCCATGCCAAAGATTTTGAAGTTAAAGAAGAGCCATGATGGGATGATTGAAGACTGATTCTATCTCTGAAGATTTTGTTGTTATTTAGTTGATTTCAAATTATAGAATAGTTAATTAGTAGTCTATCTTTGTAATCACTTATATACATCTCTTTATTCTGTTATTTCAACTGAGTCCTAGCTAAAAGTGATCAACTGATATATTGTGTCAACTGAGTGGTGAATATCAAAGTTCCTTGTACAATCAGTTAGCTAAGTCATGAAAAATGTTAAATCTACTCTATCTTTTCAGATTGTAAGTCATATGTAAAAGGCAGAACTTGTGTTGTTCTATGATGCCTTAGATCTTCTGTAATCTTATCTATTCAAGCTGATTGGTGCAAATTGCGACTCTGACATTTCTTTAAACTGAGACCTAATCATTGCCTCCATTTGTACTTTTTCTTTTCCTAGTAACAATAAAGTCTACTGTTCCACTCAACAAGCTCAAAACATGCATAACTTTTCATTCTACTAGACATCCGACTGTACAGAACGCCCCTTCGTTTATGCTAGTCAACGATTGTTCACAATCGAATCTACAACCCCCTTCCAAAAGGAGATGCTTTACCTCCTGAAAATCTCTATAAGTATACCCCTTTTTAACTCGTATAACTGATCTATTCTGGCCTTGGTTCTCCCAACCCTCTTAACCTACATCATTGCAGCCTATACCAATGTATCTACTCGTTTCTATAACATCACCTCTAGTCTCTCTGACACTTGCTCAACCACCTGGTTGGTTGTACAAGGGATGTTCATCTGTAATGCTTTACTCAACTCTGTAGCTACTGCCTCTCTCAATGTACTATTCTCGTACTCTTGCAATTCCTCTGTATCTGAAATCTTTCTAGTAACATTACCCGAAGGTCTAGCGGTTGAGATAAGAATTGCATTCTAAATCATACCGGTCTTTAGCTTCTCAAGGCCTACTTGCCTCAGACTACTATGTCTGACACATTCTAGCTCTTTCTATATCAAAACTATTCTTAACTTGCTATATAAACATGCTATCACACATAATCCACAGGTTTCATCATGATCTTGCCAAGCTTCAATATGTACCATGTGTTTATAACAATATGGGCCCTATATTATTATGAACACATTATACCTTACTTATGCTTAACTTAACCAATCAGGTTCCCACTTCATAAAACAACACTGAACACTTATTCACATAACTGTGCTACTCAAGCATATACAAGATATCTCATGCTCAAACTACTAAAACAGATAATAATTTAAACTGCTACTACTGGTATGCTCACCAAGGTTTACTGCCACAGGGATAGCTCCACTTAATCTCAAAACCATGGTTTAAGTTCAGACATCACACTCACGCGTGTCCGAATCCCTTAAACTTTGGCTCTGATACCAAGTTGTAACACCACTTTTCTGTTTTTAACTTAAAAACATTATCTTACAAATTAGTACCAAAAGATATCAGAGTTTCACAAAAATACTGTTTCTAACCATATACGTGCTAACATTTACAAAAGTAGTGTCAAAGTTTGCTTCCTGAAAACCAGGAGCTATCCGGCTAAACATCGCACTAGGGCCTCACCTTGCTTGAATTGCCACCTGCAAACACATAATACTGAAACATAAGCTAACGCTTAGTGAGCATACTAACTGAATATAAATAACCTAAACAGAAATAAAGTCTTCCCAGATGTCTTGCACCCAAGGTGTAGCACCTGCAACCCACATAAACTGTTACTGTTCTTGGTGTACAGCGTAGCTGTACACCCTGTCACTGATCTGGTACATAACTATGTACCCTGATACTGATCTTTTGCATAGCTACACCACCTAGTTAGCTATACACCTCTGCTATACAACATATATACATATCAAACTTGTGTCTCATAACAAGAATATCATGCTATTCATCTATATCAGAGTAATATGCTAACGATGCTAAAGGACTAGTACACTCACCTGGTAACTGGGTTAAATGATAAACAGATAACTTGTGCTGTCAAGTCTTCAATAGCTTGTACCAGAGAATAAGCTAAACACTAACTGCTCAAGCTGTGCTGAAAATGGGCCTACACGGGCCGTGCACCCTGTACACTACACGGCCTATCTTGGCCACATGGCCTGTGCTGACACATCACCCTACACGGGCCGTGTAACCCTACACGGGCCGTGAATCCTTTATGCTACATGACCATGTAACCCTACATGGCCTGGCACCGCCTTTGACCTCTACACTGGCTGTGTAACCCTACACGGGCCGTGTACCATACATGCTACACGAACATGTTCAACTACATGGTCTATCACCGGCTTAGAACACATGTACACGGGCCGTGTACACGACGACATGCAACTTTCTGCCAAGAAGACATCTATTGTTCTTGATCCAATTCTTACTACAAACATTTTCCAGCACTTGTATTATGTACTATGACTTACAAAACAGCTAAACAACATCACAAAAATGCAAACAACAACATAAGGTCAATGATTCACCATGAATCTCTCTTTGACCCAAAAACTACCAAACAACACATACCTCACTACTTGAGATAGCTTGGGTGAAATCATGGTGCCCTTGTCTTGCTGATTGAATCCAGAGATTGCTAAACAAGCTTGGATCTTGAATTAAGCTAGAAAGGCTTGAAGGTGTTTATGGGTTTGACTTTTCAAGTCAAACCTAGCTACACACATATATATACACACTGTCTAGTAATTACAAAATAGCCCCTAGACTTATCATCTTTCAAACAGATAATTTTAGCCCCTCTAGTTTTACAAACACCTATAGTCTTTAATTACACATAGCCATAGAAACTTTTGAACTTTGGGGCGTTACAAGTAAACCAGTTGCCTCGTCTCCCCCATTAACACATGCCTTGCAAAATCAATTTGAGCAGAAAACCTAATAAGCCAACGACGGGAACAAGGGTAGCGAGCGGCAAAATCGACGACGGGAAGAAAGGGAGCAAGCGATGAAATCGACGGCGGGAACAAGGGGAGCGAGCAGCGAAATCGACGACGGGAAGAAAGGGAGCGAGCGGCGAAATTGATGACGGTAACAAGAGCTGTGAACGATGGGGAACAAGAGCTTAAATAGTGATGTGAGACCGGCATGGCCAGCATGGGCAATACCAAGATCAGTATAACATGATGGTGGGAACTTCTCGGGTGCTACTTCGGATGTTGATGATGGTTCTAAAGTTAATTAACCAATTTCTAGATGTTATTGCTAGAGTTTTTCTGGTGTCTTTTGATGTAATTATGGTTGTGCAGATGTCTAATTCCTACAAATAACTATACTCTTGAGCCTATTTTTGGCAATGTGATTCCTAGCTTTGGTTATTTATTTGTTAATGTATTGGGTGTTTTTTTACTTGGGTTATTATAATAGGTAAAAACAAATTAAGGTTTAAACCAACAAGTAAAATAAAGTTGAAGGTTTAAATCATTTAAAAACAAAGATTAAGGTTTAAACCAAAAAGTAAGTCAAAGTTTAAGGTTTAAACCAACTAGTAAAATAAAGTTTAAGGTTTAAATCATTTAAAAACAAAGATTAAGTTTTAAACCAAAAAGGAAGTCAAAGCACGAGTACCCATTTTAACCAACAGAGATATTTTTGGAATCTTTATCTTAAACCATTTAATACTCTATTATTTTTATCTATTATTGTTATTATTTTTCTCAACTCATTAATAACTATTTTAGTCATTTATATCAATAAATAACAAATATATATATATATATATATTAATTCAATTTATTTAATTTATCTATCGTACCACGTTCGCGTGCGTCTAGGACCATTTTGAGGATGTTACAAATCTACCCCCCTTAAGAAGATTCCGTCCTCGGAATCTGTTCAGTAGTGAACAAGTAAGGGTAGCGTGTTTTCATTTCATCCTCGGCTTTCCATGTCAAGTTAGGACCCAAATCGTGCTTCCATTTGACAAGAACTAACTGGATCATCTTTTTACACAACTTTATGATTTTGTTGTTCAATATCTCAACAGGTTCCTCTACAAGGCGTTTAGCTGAATCAACTTTCAACTCTTGTAGAGGTAGGATTTGATCATCATCAACCTTGCACTTCCTTAGATAGCACACATTGAATGTGTTATGAATACCAGATAACTCAGGAGGACGTTCAAGTAATACCGTCTGGTCATTGACTCGTTGCAGAATTCTGAACGGACCATTATATCTCGGGCTTAGCTTACCTTTGGGACCAAATCGAATCACCCCTTTACAAGGTGAAACCTTCAAGAACACCCGGTCACCCACTTCAAAATTAATGGGTCGCCGTTTAGGATATGCGTACATCTTTTGCCAATCTCGCGCAGCTTTTAGCTTCTCACGTGCCATCTTTACCTTATCAGCCGTCATTTGTACTATATCAGGACCTGCATTTTGCTTTTCACCAGGTTCTAACCAGCATTTAGGTGTACGACATAGCCTACCGTACAACATTTCATATGGTGGCATGCCTATACTCGAATGATAGGAGTTGTTATAGGCAAATTCAATCAAGGGAAGATGAGAATCCCAAGAACCACCAAATTCAAGAATACAAGCTCTCAGCATATCTTCGAGAGTTTGAATAGTCCTTTCGGACTGTCTGTTAGTTTGAGGATGGTATGCTGTGCTAAGATTAACTCGCGTACCAAGTTCACGTTGAAGACTATGCCAGAAATTAGATGTGAACCGTGCATATCGATCCGAGAGAATAGATAGAGGTATACCATGACGTGATACAACCTCATTAATGTATAATTGAGCCAAACGATTCATAGGTGTAGATTCGTTAGTCGCGAGAAAATGAGCACTTTTAGTAAGGCGATTAACCACAACCCATATCATGTCATGCCCCTTTGCAGTTCGGGGTAATTTGGTAACAAAATCCATGGTAAATGATCCCATTTCCACTCCGGGATCTCCAATTGTTGCAGCTTACCATAGGGCTTTTGGTGTTCGAACTTGCGTGCAGAGTTGACATTTTCTACAAATGAAGCTATGTCACGCTTCAATATAGGCCACCAATATAATGACTTCAAATCTTGGTACATCTTCATGCTTCGGGGATGAATAGACAATCTAGATTTGTATGCTTCATGTAAGATTGTCTCCCGATTACCACCAAGACTTGGTAACTAGATTCGGGATTGAAATGTCTTCAGACCTTGACTATCTTCTCCCAACTGCTTTAACAACTTTGTCATGGTCTCAGCTTTCAAGTTGTTTTCTTGCAATGCTTCTTGTTGTGCTACTTTAAGCTGAGAAATTATATCAGTCTTCAATGAGTCTCGTGAATTTAGCTACTCCAGGAGAGTTCTTTCGACTCAATGCATCAACTAACACATTCGTCTTACCAGGATGATACTTTATTTCACAATCATGGTCTTTATATACCTCCAACCAACGTCATTGTCTCATGTTAAGCTCTTTCTGCGTGAACACATATTGCAGACTATTGTGATCTGTGCATACAATACATTTGGTGCCATACAAGCAATGGCACCATTACTTTAAAGCAAATACCACAGCTGCAAGCTCTAGATCATGTGTTGGATAATTTTTCTCGTGTGGCTTCAATTGACGTGAAGCATATGCAATCACCTTGTCTCGTTGCATCAAAACACAACCTAAACCTGCATATGAAGCATCACAATAGACAATAAAGTCTTCTGACCCATTAGGCAATCTTATAATAGGTTCCTGACATAATAATTGCTTCAGAGTCTGAAATGCTCTCTCTTGTTCATCATTCCACACATAGGAAACATCCTTGCGGGTCAATTCAGTCAATGGACCAGCAAGTTTAGAAAAGTTTTGTATGAACTGCCTATAGTAACCAGCAAGACCTAAGAAACTCTTTATTTTCTGAAGGATTCTGAGGAGTTTCCCAGTTCATAACAACTTCAATCTTCACGGGATCAACCTTAACACCTTCATTAAAGATAGCATGATCCAAGAAATGCACCTCCTTAAGCCAGGACTCACATTTAGAAAGCTTTGCGTAGAGTTGTTCTCGCTTAAGAGTTTCCAATATTAGACGAAGCTCGTGTTCTGCTTCTGTTTTGGAATAAATAAGGATATCATCGATGAACACGATCACAAATTTATCAAGAAAAGGGTGACATACGCGATTCATCATATCCATGAAAATAGCTGGAGCATTGGTTAAGCCGGATGGCATAACCAAGAATTCATAGTGCCCATATCGAGTTCTAAACGCAGTTTTAGAAATATCATCTTCTCGAACACGGACCTGATGATATCCAGAACGTAGATCAATCTTGTAAAAGCATGTGGCACCTTGCAATTGATCAAACAGATCATCAATGCGAGGAAGTGGATATTTGTTATTTACAGATCGCTTATTAAGATCCCTGTAATCGATACACATACGACTGTCCCATCCTTCTTCTTAATGAATAATACAGGAGCTCCCACGGTGAAGAACTTGGGCGTATAAAGCCCTTGTCAAGCAGTTCCTGGATTTGGGTCATCATCTCCCGAATTTCAGATGGAGTGAGGCGATAGGGAGATTTTGCTATAGGTGTAGCACCAGGAATAAGATCAATCCGGTATTCTATATCCCTGACAGGAGGTAAACCCGGTAGGTATTTAGGAAAGACATCAGTGTATTCAAAAACAACCCTGATATCTCTAACATTCTTTTCGCCTTTCTCAGCATTAATCACATATGCTAAGTACTAATCACATCCCTTGGCAACAAATTTCTAAGCTTTCATCAGTGAATCAAAGGGTTTTCAGAAATTCTCCCTTCACCACGAGCCACCGCATATGACCCATCGGATAAAGGAAATCTGATTATCTTTTTAGAACATAGAATCTCAGCATCTCGACTTCTGAGCCAATCCATCCCAATTAGAGCATCAAATCCCGCGATAGTCATAATAATAAATGAAATAGGAAAACTATTCCCATCAATATAAACAACAACTATCGGAACTTTCTCTGTAACATAGACTACTTTTGTTGGGGAGATAATCACTTCACCCTAATAATCAACTCTGCCTATCCTAAAACATAGGATTTGATGATAACCAAACCCTACATTCAGTATGACTTAGAAAGAATTCAAACATGTGTTGTTTGAATCAGTTTATGTAAAAATATGCTAAGTATGGAACCATCAGCTGAGGAAAATAAGCCATCAGCTGAGCATCAGATCCTACTCAAAGTATAAGCCAAAGGATATCAGCCAAGGAGCATCAGATGAAGAAAACAAGTAAAGAAGACCATCAGCTGATGAAAATATTCTATCAGCTGAGTGAACAGATTGATCAGCTGAGTGCCTACTCTATCAGCTGAGTGAACAGATTGATCAGCTGAGTGCCTACTCTATCAGCTGAGTGAACAAATGGATCAGCTGAGGCCTAGAAGCATCAGCTAAGTAAGTCTTCCTTTACACAAGTCATCTCCCCTTTTAAGCCAATGTATTTGATTGATCACTGAGCATTCTTGATCAACTGATCATACAAATACACAAGCTTATGTCCTCCTAAGCTTACTATTGAACAGCTGAGCATCTATATGATCAGCTGACCAATATGTATCAACTGAGTCCTAGCTAAAAGTGATCAACTGATATATTGTGTCAACTGAGTGGTGAATATCAGAGTTCCTTGTACAATCTGTTAGCTGAGTCGTGAAAAATGTCAAATCTACTCTATCTTTTCAGATTGTAAGTCATATGTAAAAGGCAGAACATGTGTTGTTCTATTATGTCTTAGATCTTTGTTTGTAAAAGTAAGAATGCACTTTTTGGATCAAGTATGAGACAAAAAGGTTTGATCTTATCCTCTGGAAAAGGATAATGATACCTCAAACAGACGAAGATCTTGAAGATTTGTTCAAACAACTAAGTATGGCTGGCAATCCCATACTTGGTAAAGTCAAATCAATCAGAAGCATGGTGTTGATTAAAGTATAATCACGGAAAGGGAAAGAAACTTCTACACGGCAGTAGATGTGGTCTTTAATATTTTATATTGTGAATGGGTTGCACTTTTGTAGAAAAGTACAATTACTTTTATCATACTTTTGATTAAAGTAATTTTACTTTTCACCCACTACCTTTACATTTAAAATATTATATTTCCACATCCTCTTTGTCTCTTACCTTCATGCAACCGGATCCACCAAGACTTCTATATATACTCATGCATGGTGGACATGCAAATAGACAATACTACACAACACAACAAAGTGAAGTCTCTACTACACTAAAAGAAAATCTCATTAGTTGAGAAATTTCATAGAGTATAAGCATTGTGTAGATTCAAACTTGTTCATGTGTTGAACACTCTATATACATTAGTTGTTTTAGAGTTAGATTGTCTATGTGTTAGACAAATTGATGGCCACCTTTTATTGTACTTAGAATTTTCGCTTCTAGTACATGTAATTCTTGATTCATATCAATAAGAATTATATAAAAGTATATAAGTGTGTCTTTAATTTTTAAAAGATAAAGTTTGTATTCAACCCCCCCTTCTACAAACATTTGTTGTTGCGTGCTCAATCTGGGACTAACAACTTTACCATCAGCTACCTCTACTTTAATTGGATCAGTTAATTGGGAAACAGGCAATTGCAGCATTTTACAATAAGATACGAAGACAAAAGAGTAAGTAGCTCCTGAGTCAAATAAAACACATGCGGGAGAATAGTTGTATCCTTGGCTTCATCAGCCGTCATCTGGAAAGCCCTCCCTTAAGCACGAAGAGTGCCTCCCAGTTTCTGGCCAGTGGCTACTGATGAACCCCCGACAGCTGTACCTTGCCATAATAGGCATAATGAAACGCGGTGCCAAGTTTGTGGCACTTGTAGCAAACATTCTCTTTGTACCTAGAATCATGGGTTTGGTTCCCCTTCTTCCCACATCTACCACACTTCAACAAATCCCAACCTTCAGACTTCTGGGATGTATCTACACACGGTTTACTTCCAGTTCCACTATCACCTCCCTTATAAGTTGATTGTTGCTCAAACTTTCTCTTTCCTCCACCAGATTGTTGTTGTTGCTGTTGTTGAGATCCCGCCCTCTACTTATAATCATCCTCAGTGGCTCTAGCATTATCAAAAGATGATTCCAAAGTTGTTGCAGATCTCATAGTTGGTCGGTACTCCAGAGGCAAATAATTGGCAAAGTAAGTGATCTTTGCCTTTTCATTGGGTAGAAGATGAGGAACAAACCTCATCTTATCAGTGAGTTTAGAAATAAGATCATCCAAAGGTATCTCACCCTTTTGTAATGCCCTGAATTCCTTATCAATCCGCAACATATCATAATTAGAGCAATACTTACCCATGATCTTCTCTTTGAAACCTTCCGAGTTCATTGCTTCCAGAGTTGCTGGTGGTGTAATAGCAATTATAGTATCCCACCATGCTAAGCACGCCCTCTAAACATTCGTTTATCATAATTCACCTTTTTATTTTCATCACACTCGTTGGATTCAAAGGTATTCTGCATCTCTCTGATCCAGGTTTCTACTAAAAAAGGATCATTAGTAGTGCCAGCAAAAGTAGGAGGCTTATGAGTCTCCTTTGTCATTCTCGTAGACTCACGCTTATTTGCTTGCTGCAACTGAGCCTCTAACTGTTAGAACTATATTTGTGTTTATTTTCTAGTTACAATTTAGTGTTTTTATGGTTTACATTGCACTTAGTATAAGTAGTATCTTAGCCTTCTTTCCATGTAACCTTTGGCATATTATTGAAATAGAAAACACACACTTAAAGGTGTTTCCATACATTCTCTCTACTTGATTCTATTGTGTACTCGTTTTATTGCTCTACAATTGGTATCAGAGCCTAATATTTGCTAAGATAAGGTTCTTGATTGAAGAATTCGAGAGAAAACAGCAACAATTCGAAGCAATTTGTTGGATTTGAAGGTATTTTGGTCGACTTTTGACAAAATCTGATTTCTATCATTTCAACACTAAAAATGGAGGATTAGTAGTCTATTAGATTCGCAATCAACATTGGAGTAAGTCTTTGTAAGTCCGCGATCGATCATTACAACAGTTTGTACTGAATTTGAAATTTTGTATTTTTCGAGTTTGAGAAAAATTTGATCGAAAATGTATTCTGGAGGTTGAATTTTGTTGTAAAATTCATTCTAAACTGTAATTTGAGTGTCTACGAACCTTCTAGTAGAAGAAATTCACGAATTTGATCAAAATTCGGAGGAATTTGAAGTTTAGAAGTTTGCGGTTTGTACTGTTGCAAGAACTATCGGATTTACATTCAAGAACAGTCGGATTTCTACAAATCCGAAGATTTTTACCAGATTCCGATACTTTTCTAAATGTCGGATTTTGACATTCGGATTTGGTGTGGCGGATTTTGGGTTTACAAAGGATTGAGTTACGGATTTGAAGTTTGTTTAGTATATGCTACTATCGGATTGATTAGATTGTTTGCTATCGGTTTTGAGTTTCGGATTTCCAAAATACCGGATTTTGGAGTTTCACGGATTTGATTGATCGGATTTCCAAAGTATCTTTCTATCGGATTTCCAAAGTTGGAAGGAATTCTCTCGGATTTCAAGTCATCGGATTTGAATTTCTCGGATTTTGAATTAACCGGATTTCTAACTCGGATTTCAATCTCTCGGATTTCCAACTTGGATTGTCAAGCAATCGGATTTCCACACTAGTCGGATTTGAATCAATCGGAATTCTCAATTCTCTCGGATTTCAAAACATCGGATTTTGAAGTTCGGAGTTCTCAGTCGGAATTTGAATCTATAGGATTTCAAATTCACTCGGATTTCAAGCTCACGGATTTCAAGTCTCGGATTTTGGAGATTTGATAAGTATCGGATTTAAAGCAAAGTTTCGGATTTCAGAGAGTGAGTATCGGATTTGTGTTGAAACTAGTATTCTTCAATCAAATATCTTACACAGAAAAGATCCTAGAGCAATAATGAGTACGTATAGTGAAATCCTTTCGTTCGGTTCAGACACGAAGTCACCTGTATTGTACAGAGGAGAGTACCATGTATGGAAAGGTCGTTTCATGGATTTTATAGACAACAATGAGCAATATGGTGAGGAGATGAAGAAAAGTATACTAGAAGGAAACGGTGTCTTCAGAACTGATCAAGAAGCAAACCCTCACCATAATCCACCCTTGGATGAAATCCACCGGGAAAAACTTCCATCTGAATATACAACTGAGGAAAAGCACAGAGCCACAACAGATCGTAAAGCAAAATACTATCTAAAACATGGTCTTTCTTCAGAATTTTACATTAAAGTGAATGGTCTGAACACTGCTAAGGAGATATGGGACGAGATAAAGAGCCAGATCGAAGGCACTGAGTCCAGGGTCTGGATCAAGGAGACTACACCGGTTAACTCCTTTGATCATTTCAAAGCTAGAGATGGGGAAGCACTTATTGAAACTTACAATCGCTACTATAAATTACTCAATGACCTTAGAAACCAGAAGCTTGATAATTACTCTAATCTCACGAAGAATACAAGGTTTCTAAACTCTCTAGGGACTGAATGGAGATCCTAGGTGGCAATCTACAGACAGATGAATCAAAATAAACTGTAGATCCACTGGCCCTAGTGGTTAATGATAAAAGGGTAAAGAGCTCAACAAAATCTGTCAAAATGAAACAAGTTAAAGAGACAGAATCTTCAGATTCAGAAGAAGAGAGTGTGGTTGATAATGAGAAAATCATGGAGGCAATGGCCTATTTAACTAACATGATGCAAAACAAGTTTCTGCAGAACAAAACGAATTCCAAAAAGAGAGATGACCAATTCCAAAAGAAGGATGGTCAGAGATTGGAAAGGAGGTATGAAAGGAAAGTAGAAACTGCCCAGGAACGCAAATGCTATAACTGTGGCGGAACTGGGCATTTCATTAAAGATTGCAAAAAGCCCAAGGTTAAGGACTCTGAATATTACAAGACTAAACTCAACCTCATCAAGCAGAGAAACAGTGGGAGGGCACTACTTGTTGAAGAGGATCAATTCCTATCTGACACTAATAACAGTGATGAAGGTCCCAATGTCCACGCCTAGTTTGTTTTAATGGCTGAGGTAGAGGAGTGTGAGTTCGAGGAAACCTATGGGGAAAGCGAAGATGAAATAGTGGGAAATGACTCAGGGTTCATGGCCATATTTGATGAGTCAGACATGGAAAGTCAGTATGAAGAAGAGGAAGAGATTGAAGCTGAGGTTGCTACTGAAGGCACCAACCAATCTGTTGCTGATCAACAAGAGAATGGAAAGAAGGTATTGAATTTCCTACTAAGTATATACTAACTCTTATGCAATAGGTGGAGATCTTAACTTCTCAGAATCAATCACTCACGAACAAGAACCAGAAGCTGTATGAAAAGAATTTAAGTCTAAAAATGGAACAAGCAACAAAAAGTGAAGTCGAACTAAAAACTCAATTCTCAAAAATAGAAGAACTTCAACAAGAAATAACAGATAAAGAAAATGCACCCAACAAGTTACAAAAAGAAACAGAGTTAAAAGTGCATGACTTGAATGCAGCCAAACTGTCTGCAGAGATAAATCTTAATTTAATAATGAAGGAGAAAAGGAACCTCGACGAAAAAGTTCAACATCTTGTGGAAAGAGTTAAAAAGCAAGTCACTACTCGTCACAGTATTTTTAAAAAACTTGAACCAAACGTGAAGAATAGATATAAAGGTTTAGGGTATGACGGAAATAACTTTTTCTCAAAGATTAATTGCACTCAACTGTACCAATTAGAAAGAATGAATCAAGGTTGGAGTTCCAAGATGGTGTTTGTGGGAGAGGAAGAAATCAAACACGAAGAAGAACTCAAAAGAAAAACAACAAACAAAATTCAAAACTCAATTAATTATGATGAATTGAACGCGTCATACACAGATGGTGAACAAAGTGGTGGTTGTTCTTCAGAAGAATGTTTCATTCCTATCCCACCTGAGGTGAAGAAAGTTGTTGAAGAAGGAAACAATGGAACTGTAAGAGTTTATATTCCACATATGGAACTGCAGAGAAGACAGGAATTGCTTGAGGTAGCATGCATCAATTAGAAAATTCAATTTGAAGTGGAAAATTGTGTCCTAAAAGAAACAATCTTCAATCTTAACAAGAAGTTAAATTCCGCTGCATTTGAAATTAAGATTGAAATAACTGAAGAGAAAGTTAACAATTCTGATATTGCACAATATCTAATTCCACAATTTATTTCAAATGGAATTGAATGAAGAATGCTTGAAGAGAAGGTTGATCGATTGCTAACTGAATTGGATAGATATCTGGATATTGTGTATCCACAGTGTCCAAAGGCTTGCAGGGAGTTCATGTCACATAAATGCAATCAATTTTGTAATCCAAACAGTGTTATAGAGAAAGGATCATCATCGAAAACAAAGCAAATTCCTGAAATGTCAAAAATCAAAAAGTCATCAACTGTGCATGATTCAAAATTTGTTAAATCACTTCATGTCTCTAACAAAACTTCTTTTTATGAAATAAAATCAGATCAGACAAAAGTGAAGGAAGTTTCAAGCAAAAGAGCGAAGAAAGCAATCACCAAAGGTGTGAAGAATGAAGAGATGACAAAGGTTTCAATGAAGTGGATTCCAAATGAAGATTTGAAAGAAAAAGAGAAAAAGAAAATGCATGTAATCAATTCTATTTCCAAGAACAAAGTTAAACCGTTTTGTACCATTCATAAATCATACTGCAATAAGAATTGTGAGTTACTTTTTTCTTGAAAAGTCAAAACTGAAAACTCAAAAACAAAAACAACTGATAACAAGATGAGTTGTGCTGGAGTTGGCTGTCCTGAAGGACATTGTGAGTTTAAATGTGAGTATCATCAAAGTAGAATCAAAAGAGGATTAAAATCGAACAGAAACTAGAAAAATCCCAATGACTATAAAATTCTGTTTTGGTTTGTAAACAAGAATGGATTTATCATTCACCAATGGATTCATAAACATCAAAGAGCTGGATTGTTGAAAAGGTATGCTAACAGAAGGATACCAGTCCGACCAGGACAGTGGAGAGAACATCTGAACATAATGAATGAAAATCAAAAACCTACATCAACTCCATCAAATCATAACAAATTCACATCTTTCAAACAAGTTCGACAGAAAGCTGCTTCATACTCATTGATTATACCAAATTCAACGAAGAATCAAAAACAAATGATGAATACAAATTTGTCATACAAACACAAAGTGAAAAACATGAATGTTGAGAAAGCCAAGCAGTTTTCACCAGTGATTAAATCTACTCAGTCACTGAATAAAAGAAAATCTTCAACTGAGAAATGGATAATAAAGAAAGAGGTTAACAAAGAAAGTTTGAATCTTGTTAAAACATCTGAAGCATCTAACACAACAAATCAAACTAGTTTCTTTTCCATGTTTAGAAAGATCATCTTTGGTACATGGACTCGGGTTGCACAAAACATATGACGGGGAACAAGGGTCTTCTCAAACACTTTGTGAGCAAGTACACAGGAAATGTAAAGTTTGGGAATGACCAAGTTTCACCGATCTTAGTCCATGGGGTAATAGAAATTGGTAATTTGAAGATAGAAAAGGTGTCCTATGTGGAAGGCTTAGGCCACAATCTATTTAGTATAGGATAATTCTGCGATAAAGGAATGGAGGTCGCCTTCAAGAAAAGCTCGTGTTCGTTAAGAACAGAAGATGGAGCAGAAATTTTGGGTGGCAACAGAAAGTCAAATTTGTATACAATTGACTTGTCTGAGAAAGGTTCTGGCGCACTAGTATGCCTGCTGTCAAAAGCATCATCAGATCTAAACTGGTCATGGCATTGCAAGTTGTCACATTTGAATTTCAAAAATATAAACAAGTTGGTGAATGGTAATTTGGTCAGAGGTCTACCGAAGGTCAAATTTGAAAAAGATCATCTGTGTAAGGACTGCGAAGCGGGAAAAATGAAGAGAGTACCACATAAAGTGAGTCAGATATCCTCAACTACCACACCTTTACAGCTGATCCACATGGACCTCTACGGACCAATGAAAGTCCAGTCAAGAAACGCAAAAAGATATATTCTGGTGATGGTGGATGATTATTCTGGTACACATGGGTCCGGTTTGTGAGTCACAAGAGTGAGGTTCCACAACAAGTGATTCTATTTCTAAAGAAACACAAGACTCAAAACGGATAACCGGTGACGAGTATTCGAACTGAGAATGGGACAAAGTTTAAAAACAGAACATTAGATTCTTACTTGGATTTTGAGGGAATTACCCATCAGTTCTCGGCAGCATATACTCCGGAGCAGAATGGAGTAGTTGAAAGGAAAAACAGAACATTGGTTGAAGCTGCCAGAACAATGTTACAATACTCGAAGTTACCACCACCCTACTGGGTTGAATCCGTGAATACTGCATGCTACACCCAAAACAGATCCTTAATACATCGTCGCTTTAATAAAACTCCATATGAATTATGTAATGGAGTAGTACCTAATATCAAATACTTTCATGTATTTGGTAATAGGTGCTTTGTGCTGAATGAATCGAACAAACTGTCAAAGTTTGATTCGAAAGCCGACGAAGGAATCTTTTTAGGTTACTCAATGGATAAAAAGGCTTTTAGAATTCTGAATCGGAGAACTAACATGATTCTCGAAAGCATGAATGTTACGTTAGATGATTTAGTCAATTTAAATTCCTTAACGAGTAAACCTAGCTCATCTAAACATTCAATTTTTATAAATAACAAAATAGATGAGTCATTCACACATGCAGAAGATATAAGCTTGGATTTTAGGTTTGATTTCTTTAAAAAGAATGATAACACATTTATTGTCTTGCAGGATATTCAGCAGGAGTATGTGTCAATTATTGAGCCACCTAGTGTATCTACAGTTCAACAGACTACAAATTCTGATAACTCGGAGTTTGAAGCTACAAATATCCCTGCAATTGAACAAAGTCCAAGATATGATCAATCAGCAGAAGATATTAATTCAAACGATCTTCAAAATCTTAATGACTACATTCAAGTTCAATCCCCCGAACCTGTTTAGCTGAAGAGTCATCCAGAGACACAAATCATAGGAAGTTTGAACTTCGGTATTCAAACTGGATCTGCCACAGCTAATATATGTCAACACTCAAGCTTTCTAAGCATGGTCGAACCCACACGAGTGTCGGAAGCTTTAGCTGATCCTGATTGGATTATAGCTATGCAAGAAGAGCTAAATCAGTTTGACCGACTCAAAGTCTAGAGACTAGTTCCGCGACCTGAAGGCAAATCTATTATCGGAACGAAGTGGGTGTTTAAGAACAAAAAGGATTCTGATGGTGGTGGTGGTTAGGAATAAAGCTAGGCTAGTGGCTAAGGGGTATAATAAACAGGAAGTGATTGATTATGACGAGACCTTCGCCCCTGTAGCAAGAATAGAAGCAATTCGACTTTTTCTAGCCTATGCTTCCTACAGAAACTTTACGGTGTATCAAATGGATGTGAAGACTGCCTTCCTTAATCGCAAACTGAAAGAGGAAGTGTATGTCAGTCAACCTGAAGGTTTCGTAGACCCTAACAGACCCAATGACGTCTACATTCTGGACAAAGCTCTATATGGTTTAAAACAAGCCCCGAGAGCTTGGTAAGATGAGCTGTCAGAACATCTGCTAAACGAAGGATACGTCAAAGGGAAAACGGATACCACACTGTTTAAAAAGGAAATTGGAAATGATTATGTATTGGTATAAATATATGTCGATGACATAATATTTGGCTCTACAAACCCTAAGTATGGCAATGAATTTTCAAACACTATGAAAAAGAGATTTGAAATGAGCATGATGGGGGAAGTTAATTTTTTCCTCAGATTGCAGATTAAACAATTTAGCCATGGAGTTTTTATGTAACATCCGGAACTTTATTTATAATAGGCGAGAAGTATTCAAAGTGTTTTATAAGTTATAAGTGAATAAATGGGGTTATAAACTAGAGGGGCTAAAATCGTTAAAACAGAACGTGGAAAGTTTGGGGGACTAATTATGTAATTAGCCCAAAGTTGTATTTATATATAGCCATCTTTGACTAAATTTAGTCAAAGTCTTTCATTTCCCCATTTGAAACTCACGTACATCTTTGAGCAGCATGTTTTCTCTCCATGTTTTGATCAAGAGCAACAGATTTCAAGTCATTTAGAACCCTCCTAACTACCTTGCAAGCAGAAAGGTATGGTTTATGGTTTTAGTTATCAAGTTAAGTGGGTTTTAGTTGATTCTATGGTGAATCAAAGATTTAAGCATGTTATTGTGATTATTACTTGTTTAGAAGTAGTTTGGGATATAGGAAAACATCCTAGAATCATTAGAATGTATTAAAATTGAGTTTTGGAGGTGTTTTGGCCAGAGACAGCATGTAAGTCGGCAAAACTGCTGCTGCCAGTTGAAGGGCACGGGCGTGCCCCTCATGATCCAACCGTGCCTCAGGGCGTACCTGCAAGGCACGGGCGTGACCCAAAAGGGTACGGGCGTGCCCTTTTCCAGAAAGGCCCAGATTGTGCCTTAAGACCACGGGAGTACTTGGGTATAGGCACGGGGGTACCTGGGTAGAAGGCACGGGCGTGCCTGGCAAGGCACGGGCGTTCCTAGTGTTTTATTCAGTTATTAAGTTTAGCAGAATTTATGATTGGTATATTTATTTGATATTATTTCATGTAGAGACTTTACATTGGCGTGTTCACTAGATTACTATCGATTGTGGACTGTTATAAAACATTACAGACTATAAGGTGAGTCTTCTAGACTACTCTTCATATCTGCAGCATGTATGCTATTATATCAGATTACTGACATGTAATGTTATTCATATGTGTGTATAAGCTTGCTGCTTTGTGTAGTAAGTCATTAGAGGTAGGGTGCTTACTGCTATGTTCAGTAAGGCTCAATTATGGTACAGTACTGTGACCTATGTTGCTGCCCTGGGTCTAGGACCAGAGGCTAGCATTGTTTCCCAGACATATGTGTATTATCTTCATATGATCTTATACGTGTGTTTATATGATGTTTAGTCTGGTTTACTCACTAAGCTCTCGTAGCTTATCGAATACTATTTCTAAAATGTTTTGCAGGTTTTCTTAGCAATGACAAGGGCAAAGCTTCGGTTTGACTACCTTTGATAAACTCTTTGAAACACTTAATGCCTGGTTTGTAAACAACAAGTTTTTGGTACCAAACTTGTGATAGTATTTATGTGCGTATCTATTGATACATCATAATTTCAAACAAATTATGCTTCCGCTATTATTTCAAACTTTCAGATGCGAACACTTATATGTGTCTGATCTTAAAACATTAAATTTTGGAATTTGGGGCGTTACATTTTATAAATCAAGCTAAGTATATCAAAGATCTGTTAAAGAGATTTAGGTTTGTGGTATACTAGGGATTCTGGGTTTGAGCTAATTTCTTATTCTAATGCAGATTTTGCCAGATGTATGCTAGATCGAAAGAGCACATCTGGGAGTGCACACTTTTTGGAAGACAGACTGGTCTGCTGGGGATCCAAGAAGCAGAATTGTGTTTCATCATCAACGGCTGAAGCAGAGTACATTGCTGATGCTAGTTGCTGTTCACAATGCCTTTGGATTCAGACTCAGCTTTCTGATTTTGGTCTGGTATATAATAAAATTACTTTAATGTGTGACTCTCAAAGTGCCATTGCAATTACATGCAAGCTGGTACATCGTTCTAAAACGAAACATATTGACATCAGATACCACTTTATAAAAGACTATGCTGAAAAAGGTTTAATTGAATTAAAATATGTTCAAACAGATAATCAACTTGCTGATTTTTCATAACTTGTAGGGGGAGAAAACAAATCAGGTTTTGTCTATATTAAATGAAAAATCAAAAACATTTACAAAACAAACAAAATTCAAAAATATTTTTTTTCTTCATCTCAAATTGTTGTATATTTGTGCATGATTTGAGGGGGAGTTTTATTTTTGTTTTTGAATTAAATTTGTCAAATTTTTGAAAATTTAATCTTCTTAATCAAAGAATTATTTTTTTTAAGATGAAATGTGAAGTTTAGGGGGAGTGGAATGATTTGAAAAATCAAATTTTTAATGAAGTGTTAAAAATCCGCTAAAATTGTCGGATTCCGATACTTTTATCAGATTCCGATACTTCTATCGGATTTTGAAAAAACCGAGTGTTTTAACGGTTTTTGTGGGTTTCGGATTTCTTGTGGATCGGTTTTTACCCATTCGGATTTCATGGGTTGGATTTCCTTATAAAAGGAAAAATCCGATTCTATTATCGGTTTTCCAAAGCTTTCAAAGAATCCGAGTGTTCAAAAGAAATCCAAGATTTTCAGAAGTGTTTGTTTGTGAGAAAAATTTACAGATCTGTGATCGCAATCCTTTCATCATTCTAAAGGTATAATCCTTTCATGATTTCATCAACATTTAGATAGTTTTTAATCGATTTTTTGACTGTTAAACCCTCGAAAATTTCGATGTTCAAATCTTTTAAATCAAGTGTGTTGTTAACATTGTTAGGCTTGGTTTTGGTTGTAGATTAGTGGGTTATGCTTTGATTTCAAAATAATCAATTTGTGAATGAGTATTGGTTTGATTTGAGACTGTCGGTTTTCAAATAGTTTAGGGAGAGTTTTGAACTTAACGAAGAAGGGTTTTAGTTGGTGTTTGTGTTGTTTGAATCAAAAGGAGTTCTTAGTTTAGGGTGAATTGCATAAACATTTTGAGTATTGAATGAGAAGTGAACAAAAATGGGTGTTTGAAAGAATCGGATTGTCGAAAAACATGAACTGGGTTCATAAGGATGAACTGTCGGATTTCATGTAAATCCGATAGTTTATCGGATTTCATGATCAATCGGTCACATTGTGTCGGATTTAAAAACAAACGGAGTTCAAGAAAAGGATTTCAAAGTTGTCGGATTTCATGTAAATCCGAGTGTTTGTCAGATTTCAAGTTAGTACCGGATTTCTAATCATTATCGGATTTTCAAAATACCGGATTTCAACTTGTCGGATTTGCAATACTTGTCGGTTTTTGAGAATATCGGATTTTGAAGTTAATGAGTGTCGGTATTTCAATTCCATCGGAATTTGAAAAATATGAGTGTCGTTTTTTCAATATCATCGGATTTTGTAAAACATGACTATCGGATTTTGAAACTTATCGGATTTTGGAAGAAAATCTTATCGAATTTTGAAACTTATCGGATTTTGGAAGTAACTCTTATTGGATTTTAAAAGATGTCGGATTTTGGAACAAAAAGGGTGTCTGATTTTGCCTACATCATATATGTCGGGTTTCTAAGTGTCGGTTTTTACCTACACTTAGGAATTTTCAAAAAAAATTCAAATTTTTGAGATTTGTACTAACTGTTTTATTTCACAGATGGCTCAAATCCCTTCAAATACCCTTTACCTCCAAGCTAATTACCTTCCAAATCAACTGAATGACGCCTACTTATTCCCCGATGTAACGAAGATAGAATACCCGATCATCACCGAACTCATAACTTCCCATCCTTTGAATCATATATTCACTTTCAACCCTTCTGAATCCTTACCTCATGTTCCAGAGGTGTATGTACAACAACTATGGAGTTCTATGTCTTTAACTGAAAGTGCAGAAGGTTTTCCAGTACGCGCAGGCCAAATAGAACAAGTAGAATTTGAGATGGGCGTTGAAAGCATCCGCAGAATTCTTAGACTACCCAAATCAAAAACTTATCCAGCAAAAGCTGACTTTGATCCCATCCCCACCGACAAACAAATTCTAGCCCATGTGATGGACCTCGGATGGAGGGGAGATGAACTGACCGGCATGTCAAAATTCAAACGTTCAGGACTTGTTCCTCAGTGGCAAACTCTTTACGCAATAATCATGCGATGTTTGACCAGCATGACAAAAGGAATAGACGGTGCCAATGCCTTTGCATTGAAGGTGTTGGTTGGAATGGCTAAACATTTACATTTTGATTATGCAGAATTGTTATTTGTGGAGATAGCCAAGGTGGTGAGGGAGAAAGTGATGCCCGGAAAAAGACGAAATTTCTTACAGTTTCCACGGTTTCTTTCAATGATAATTCAACGGGTGATGGCCAGAGATACTGATATCTCGAGGCGTGATGATGAGCCAGCAGTGCAAATTTAGATGATGATAAAGCTATACAAAATCCCGGCGATGCCTGATATTCAACCGTTTGTGATGCCTGCTGACTTAGTACATTTGTTAGATCTAGAAAGTGCAGTGGTCCAGGAGTTTGTGAGAGTTAATAACATTGTTCTTATGGATCGACAAGAGCCTATTGATCCTACCCCGAGAACGTTAGGATCCCCGAGCGCTAGTGAAATTAGGAGTCAGTCTTCTGTGGGAGAAGCTGACAGGGGAGATCAAAGTGAAAAAAATAATTGAGATGGGTGGAGAAGAAGGTGAAGGTGTAGGCGAGCGTAGAGAGGGAGTTGCTCTGGACACGTCTGAAAGTGATACTGATTCGTTTCAAAAACATATTGAGAAAATGTTTCCTGAACAGATAGAGGAGGAGTTGGGTCCTGATGGTCAACGAGTACATCCTAGTTTACCTAAATATGACCAAATGATGGACTTTTCGGATGTTGATACGCAACTGTTATATGATGATATTAGTGTGCTTAACGTAGATGAAGATGCTGAGAGGCAATAACAAAGTGAGGGAGTGAGTGTTGTGAGAAAAGAATATGTGAGTGCTGAGATTCCCCTAGCCATTTCTAGCCGGGACACCACATCCACTGTTGGGTTTATATCTGGCATTGAAAAGACTCTGGCTTCCCACCAGAGCATGCACAAACCCCTCCAGGCCACTCAGTATCCTCTCAACAGGATATTGTTTCATCTCACAGAGATCAAGCACATAATCTAACGGATCCTCATTTGGAGGAAACTGTTATTAAAACAAGTGGCATTCCTCTCCAAGCCACGCCTCTCGTTTCTGCGCACATTGATAACTATCAACAAATTGTTGATTTTCTTTCCAAACACAGGGACACACTTGAGGCAATAACTGGTTTATTCAGTGATAGACCAGCTGGAACTACTATAGGTGAAGCCTTAACAGGCCATATCCGATGATTAGTAGGAAATCCCACCATAGCCAACGTCAATCCAGCTGTGAAAGTGGGTGGTCCTTCATCTACAGAATTTGTTTCTGGAGGTGCTGGAACCTTAACGGGTAATCTAAGTGATCCCGGTGTTACCCAATCTGAATCTGAATCGGCTAAGGAATTTGTTTCCAAGGCTGATTTTGATGCTTCTCTTGAGCATTTACACGTACGAATTGATGATATCCAAAGACTACAACTTGACAGACTGACCAGAGTTGAAAAGAAATTGGATGATTTGGTAGAAAAGAAAGAAATTGAAATGAAAGATCAGGTTACAGATGCCTTATCAGTGGATGAGCTAAAAAGTTTATTGATGGTTAAATTGATTGGCAAAAGTGATAGCAGTTCAGAGGATTTGGATATATTATAATTATTGAGAACTGAAGTGGTGTCTACTTGTAAAACTACTGCCGGGTCATCAAAACGACCTAGGCATGACGACGATGACTCCAACACCGATCGTCCTGAGGGGAGAAACGTTTAAAAACTTATTTCGATACCCCGGCTACTCAGCGAATCGGTGCAGTTGCTGCCAGATTGGAGGAAACTTCGTTCAAACAAAAATATAAAGGCAAGCAGACTGAGATGGTTGAGTTTGAGGAATCAAATGTGCCTGAGGTTGAGGAAGAAGATGAGGATTTGACGCTAGCCTTGTAGCTGAGCAAACAAGAGGTTTAAAAGCCTTCTTCTGAGATTATTGATGAATCAGGGCTTGAAAGATATAATTTGGAAAGTGTTATGCAAGTACATAAAGAAGTGACAGAACAGTTTCCGCTATCTCCTAAGAAATTCAGAACCACTCCTTCAAACATTAGAAAACAACAGCAAAAAGAAAGTCAAATCAGTGAAATATCAAAACAGTCAGAATTGAATATTCCTAAAACAGCTCAAATAGATCCGGTTCACACTGGGTCTTTACCAAATGTGATGGAAAGCTATGTGTTGACTAGGGAGGCCCTGAAGAAGACCGTCAGAAACTGGAGGTACCAAGATATTCCAGTGGCCTTTCTAGAAGAAAAGTTTGTCGACATCTACACAGATGAAATCGAAGAGATGTTGGATGTAAATATGATGGGTGCAAAAAGTGCAGAGGATGCTAAAGCAAAGATGATTCTTAATTTGCACACTGCAAAGAAAGAGGAAATCAAATCAAAACACCAGATCATAAAGCTTAATTATGTTGGAATTCAGAGAGTCGTATACAAAGAAATGATCAGCTATCTCATCACAAGGTCAGATATGAAGAGTTATACAATTGGGCATGTGGACCTACAATTCTTAAACCTTACTGACGTCAACTTTCTGCTAGAGGAGCTCGAAGTTAAATTAGAAAAGAATGCTGAGGATTCAGCTGGTTATAAAAAACTCAGGGAGTTCATCAGACGTCAGTGTCAAATAGCAGAATACACTGATCTTCAGTTGGGAGTTGAATCTGATAAAGCCAAAATAAATTTGCTGAAGCCAAACACGAAGCATTCCAAAATTGACCAATTAAAGATGTATCAAGTTGTCTGGAGTGATGATGAAGAGTTTGAGGGAGATGAAGAGATTGTTCTGTTCAACAGTAATAGAGAAAAGTTCTTCCTAAGGTTCAAAGAAGTCAATGCCTATTCAGATGGATCTTTAAAGATTTGGACCTTAAAAATCTTGGAATATAGTATGAGTTTAAAAGAAGAAGTTGACCAAGCGCCCAGAGTCAGACTTACCGAAGTTATCAAACTATTTGATGCCAAACTCGACGAAAGAAAAATGATCAGAAATTGGCAGAGAAAGATGGGGCAGAGAAATACAAGCTAGACATAAACAAGGGGGAGAATGTTAAAACTGTATTTGTGTTTATTGTCTAGTTACAATTTAGTGTTTTTATGGTTTACATTGTACTTAGTATAAATAGTATCTTAGCCTTCTTTCCATGTAACCTTTGGCATATTATTGAAATAGAAAACACACACTTAAAGGTGTTTCCATACATTCTCTCTACTTGATTCTATTGTGTACTCCTTTTATTGCTCTACACTAACTTTAGGATGTAAGCATCCTTATCACCATCTCCAGAAGAACCAGCTATTTTGAATTAGCTTTATATATATATATATATATATATATATATCAAAAGTAGAGTATTTAGTATATATCATATATAACTTACTATCTTATTAACACTTATACTTTCCTAACACATAAAAAATCTCATAAGTCACTCATCACACCCCAATACCAACCAGGGAACACATAGTAACGGTCGAGCCTGAGCTTGAGACTGTGTACTACTTAAAGTACCCAATTCCCTCAAACCAATGCTCTAATACCAACTTGTAACGCCGCCTAAATTTGAGAAGTCTTTTTTTAATAATAAATGTAACATCCTCAATCGGGCCTATTCGTGCGTGCCATATGTACGAGAATTAATTTAGAAGAATTAAATTAAAATATATGTATAAGAATTAATAGAAAACATGTTATTGGCTAATTAAATGTGATTTTAAAAATAGTAGTAAAAATAGATAAAAATGATTAAATATTAAATGGTTTCAAACAAGGTTTCCAAAAATATCCTCATTAGTTAAAACGGGTACTCGTGCGTTGAGTTGTAAGTTGAAAAGGGAACAAAATACCCCTTGTGGATAATATGAGAACCAAAGTCGGTCCTCATATTTCCAAGTCAGACAAAATACACACACATGCCTAAACACTCACCTCACAACTCTCTCTTGCTCTTGAAGCTTGAAGAATTTAAACTAGAAATCAAGGTCAAAGGCTGGAAGATTAAACAAGGAATCAAGCTCCCAATCTGTTCTTGTAATCATCTACATCATCTTCCTTAATCCTTGTAATCCTTCTTCCTCCACGTTCTACCAATTTCTAGTTTAGGTCCAAATGGGTCAAGAATCCAAATTGACTTCTTAGATTGAAGTTAATGTTTCCTATGTGTTCCCTGATCAATTTCAGATGTTTAGAATCAGTTTGTGTAATTAACTTGATCTTTATAGATGAATTTGGTGAAATTGGGTAAATGGGTCAAATGATAGAAATTAGTCCCAAATCATGAATTTGTAGTTAAAGTGTTTAAAACTGGTGTTTTTAGCTTACTTTGATAGTGTATGTTCACATTTGAATGAAAACTTTGGTCTGGAAATTGATTTAGTGCAATTTGGAAATGGAAACAGCAGGTCCTAGTCGAACCTACTGCTGTGTATTGAAAGGCACGGGCGTGCCTCTCAAGAACAGACCGTACCTCTGGGCGTACCCAGGGAGGCACGGGCGTACCTCGAAAAGGTACGGGCATGCCTAACCCTAAAGGGTCCGGGGGTGTGCCCTTTAGTCACGAGGCGTACCTGGGGTGTGCCTTTGGTCACGGGGGGTACCTGTGACCAGGATACGGGCGTGCCTTGCCTTGTGACAACCCTGTTTTAGCACAGAGTTTGCTGTTTTGTATAATATTGATATATGGGATATTGTTTAGGTGATTCCAATGACTGGGAAGAGCCTGGATAGTATAATTTGATAAATTTAGACACTCAGGTGAGTACGGACTTCCATGAATTCAATAAAGGGAGGTTTGGGCGTTAATTGAAATAAATGACTACCGTATGCTACATATTGCGCATTAGAACTATATGTATATGCAGTAAGATCAGAAAACAAGTATTGACATGATAATTGATACGTTAGACATGTATTAAAGTACATGTGCATATATTGTGATAAATTGATAAATACAATATTAATGTAAATGCATGCATGCTATTGTCCTTGCAAAGGGTTATTGATGAGCTATCTGTGTGTCCGGACAAATCTGTTAATTAAGATCAGCTTCGGTTGGATCCTACGTGCCTTCGGGCAAAGTTCGGGATCAACAGTACTCGAGCATCGTTCCTTTCAGCAAATGAGGTGATTGCCTTAATTGGCTAAGCCTACTGAGCCTATGGCTCTAGAACAAGCAGGTAGAGTTGTTGGAATCTGCCCACTGACACACGTAGGCTGGTATCACTGCCGATGAAGCGCGGGCCTATTGTTTCACACGCCAAGTTTAAATCTCGACAGCCTGCTATAAGAGGAAAGGATCAAAATGGTCAAATTTAAGCTGACCTAACCTTCACAACCGTGAAGGATGCTCCACGAGTCATGAAGCAGCTCGTGTACACGTGTCCTGTCATGGCTGCATGGTTCATGAAACCCTAGGGCTTCACGACCCTACACGGCCCGTGAAGGAGGTCGTAAAGGCACGAACCCTCACGATTCTTGCACGGTGCGGCACGGCTAGTGGAGGATAAATGGCCGGTCATGGCGCATTAATCCTTCACGGCCCGTGAGAACCCGTGAAGAAGTCGTGAAGGTGGAATTTCAAATGACACTTGTGTTTTATTGGACCATTGAAGTTGGTCCAATGATAGGTTGCCATTTAGTCCGACTCTGGCTCATTTAAACAGAACTTGTGTCTTTAAAAGATGCACACTAAGTTCATTTGCTACTCTTGGTCATTCTTTGTGCAAGCATAATACATTGTGAGTTACTACTAGTGTGAGTGAGCAAGAACAAGGTGATTTTGGCTGTGCACAAGTGAGTTCAAGGGCTGTTCCAGAACCTAATCACCAACACTAGATGATTAGGTTCTGGAACATGTTTGTTGGAATCTTCCCACTTACATACGTAGGCCGGTATCACTACCGATGAAGTGCGGGCCTATTGGGTCACACGCCATGTTTCAATCTCGACAGCCTACTATAAGAGGAAAGGGTCAAAATGGTCACATTCAAGCTAATCTAAGCTTCACGACCATGAAGGATGCTCCACGGGTCGTGAAGCAGCTCGTGTACATGTGTCCTGTCATGGCCGCATGGTTCGTGAAACCCTAGGGCTTCACGACCCTACACGGCCCGTGAAGGAGGTCGTGAAGGCATGAACTCTCACGATTCTTCCACGGCGTGGCACGGCTCGTGGAGGATAAATGGCCATTCGTGGTGGATTAATCCTTCACGGCCCGTGAGAACCCGTGAAGAAGTCGTGAAGGCAGAATTCCAAATGACACTTGTGTTTTATTGGACCATTTGAGTTGGTCCAATGATAGGTTGCCATTTGGTCCAACTCTGGCTCATTTGAACAGAACTTGTGTCTTTAAAAGATGCACACTAAGTTCATTTGCTACTCTTGGTCATTCTTTGTGCAAGCACAATACATTGTGAGTTCCTACTATTGTGAGTGAGCAAGAACAAGGTGATTTTGGCTGTGTACAAGTGAGTTCAAGGGCTGTTCCAGAACCTAATCATCTAGTGTTGGTGATATGGTGGCTTGCTAGTACAAGGAAAGTGAAGCATAGCTTGGTGTGGACTTGCACTAGGACTTGGAGCCGTTTGTTTCAAGTTAACATCCCATATCCGAGTTGTTCCAGCCAAGAATCAAAGTCTTCAAGGGTATGACACTATATCCTTCTTCTTGTTGTTCTTGTTTTGGTTGCATTTAGCTTCTTA
Source organism: Dittrichia graveolens (assembly GCA_038502395.1). Lineage (NCBI taxonomy): Eukaryota > Viridiplantae > Streptophyta > Magnoliopsida > Asterales > Asteraceae > Dittrichia > Dittrichia graveolens. The sequence goes on from JARJIL010000009.1 coordinate 33,852,350, forward strand.
CAAGTTTTCACCACCATTGGGACTTCATGGGATCGTTTGTGTGTGTGTGTTTTTTGCTTTCGTTGCGTGCCTTGATCCCCATGGAATCCCAACAATGGTATCAGAGCCATACTTGTAAGATTCATGCACCTTTGTGGCTTGAAAATCCATATCAATATTGGACATTCTGTCCAGATAGCCTTCACGGGCCGTGGAGCTTGCTTCACGAGTCGTAAAGGCCACACGACCAGTCTCGTGGGGTGTTGGTCGTGAAAGGTTTTTTAATTGTTTCACGAGTCGTGGAGCGTACTGGCTTCACAGGCCGTGAGGGCCCGTGAAGAGCAGTAGCTCGTGAAGGCGTCGTGAACAGGCTGTTTTTTGGCCTTTTGAAAAGAAAACTTGATATAGATTTTAGCATTCCGGTTTTGGTGTTTCCAGAATCATTTTAGGCTTTTTAGCCTTGTAGTTAAGCCCCATAATATCATAATTCTTGTATGTGTATGTATTGGGTGGTTTTGGCATAAAATGCACACATGCATACATGTATATTGTGTATATATGAATATGGATTTCAAAGTGTTTGGAATCCTAATGCATATGTACAAGGTTTATTCTTGTACCTTTAGTTTTTGAATAAACTTGATTGGGATATTGATTTGTGCATGGTTTGGTGTGGCACACCATGCTTTGTGGTTATTTCGTTGTTGTGAGCACCGGTTTGAGCCTAGACCTTTGTGTGGTTGCTTGGTTGCTTTGTATTTTATTCATTCATTTGGTGGTTTGTACCACATTTGGTTTGTAATAATTTATTTAATCCGGTTTGTAATAATTTATTTATTTGTGTCTTACACGCCAAAGTATTTATTCTTTGTAATTTGTAAATTAGCTTAGAATAGATTGTGTGGCTTGCATGCCATTTCTTTTTAAATTATGTATGTAATGAAGAAGAGAACACCGAAGGCACCAACGGGAGTCTTGGGAGACGTCTCGGCTACCTCGGATCCGGAGGCGCGGGATCGAGTGGGAGCACGCCACCATGTCTTGGATGTTGTTGTCCTTAGTAGACTTAGTTCCTTAGTCGGCTCACCGGGGAACACTTAGGTTGGCTCAAATCGGTTTTGTATGTGTGGTTGTGTAGTTTTATTTATTTATTTTCTTGCGTGGTTGTAGGATCTTCGCATGCTAGAAAATGTTTTGAAAAATAATAAAACTATATAGTTTTCCTTAATTGGTTAACAAACCCCGCTCGCTCATATGATTAACAAACGAATATGAAGTGTTTATGTTCAAATGGTGAAAAATGTGTTTTGTCACTTATTTGTTAATCAAAACGAAAAGAGGTTTTTAACCGGAAAAATAAAAGTCCCGTTTTTCTTAAAAATGTAAATCACACGCAATCCAAAAGATGACACCACCTGAATCTAATGAAGCATGGGGCAATTGTCGAGCTTAACACGAGTTGTTCCATGTGGACTTGTGTGGAAGGTGAGTGTAGCGTCTTGAAATTTTTGGTTGTCGAGCTTAGCACGAGCTAATTATTGTCAAGGGCGTCATCGTGTATCTTGTTGGACGATTTGCAATCCAATTTAATACGCCTTGGTAATTGTCGTGCCTATACCGAGTTACCAAAACGGCTTATTGAGGAATCGGAGTGGGAAGGGATCAAACATGCCAAACCGGTGCTATGAGTACCGATGGATCCCGTCATGTAGTCAAGTTATGTTGGGTTCATAACCCTTGTTAAAATTAAGTTTTAAACTATTGGGTAATTATTTAACAAGGATTAAAATATGTCGAACTAACCTTTTTTGTGTGCTTTGCCTTCTTTTAGATGGCATCTACAAGCAACACCGCGACACACATGTCACTCCGTCCATTTTTGGAGAAATAGAAACTCGGAGGAGTAAACTTTATGGATTGGCATAGGCAATTGAGAATTGTCTTACGCCATGAAAGCAAGTTGTATGTCCTAGAGGATCCTCTTCCAGAGGCTCCTGCTACCACCACTACGCGGGCCGTTAAGGACGCTTATGAGAAGCGCCTTAAAGACACAAATGAGGTGACTTGCCTCATGTTGATGACCATGAGTTCCGAGTTGCAAAGGTAATTCGAGGACGTTGGTGCGTATGACATGATCTCGCAGCTTAAGGAAATCTTCCAACAACAACCGACGCAAGAACTCTATGAGTGTGTCAAGGCCTTCATAGGGTGCCGGATGCAAGAGGGCGGGAACGTGAGCACCCACGTGATTCGTATGAAGCAATATGTGGACCAGCTCGAGAGGTTGGGCTTTCCAATGGGGAAAGAGTTGGCGACAGATATTATCCTCCAATCTTTTCCTCAAGCATATGGTCCGTTCATTGTAAACTACCATATGCATAATATGGATAAGTCCTTGATGGAATTGCATGGCTTGTTGAAGACCGCGGAGTCTAACATGGCCAAGGCAAAGCCATCAACCTCCGCACCTATCCTAGCCATCCATGAGGGTGGTGCTAAGAGGAAGCGGCCTGCTTCTAGCTCCAAGGCAAAGGGAAGGGGAAGGCCAAGGTGGCAACACCTAAGCCCAAACCACTCCCAGCCCCGGAGCCGAAGGGGAAGGAACCCGCACCTATAACCCCCTCATCGGAAGAGGCTACCTGCTTCTTCTGCGGGGAGAAGGGACACTACCGGCGTAGCTGCCCTAAGTACACGGAAAAGCTCAAGAGGCTTCGCGCCAAGGGACAAGGCGCCTCCGGTACGTATATGATTGAACTCCATAACACTTCTACTTCTAATGCTTGGGTCTTGGACACCGGGTGTGGTACTCACATAGTTAATAATGTGCAGGTACTAAGAAGAAGTAGGGACCTGGTTGATGGGGAGCTGGATCTCATCATGGGAAACAAGACGGTTGTCTCGGTTGAGAAGATTGGGAGCGTGGATCTCGCCTTTCAATCCGGCTTATCTATTTCTTTGTTAAATGTATCTTATTCGCCCTGCGTGGCAAGAAAAATTATTTCTTTTTATGCACTTGTTGACGATGGATTTAGTTTTAATTTCTCTAATGGAATTATTTCTTTCTTTAAGAATGATTTATTTTATTTTAAAGCACATCCATGTCGTGGCATTTATGTGGTCCATGCGTTTCTTATTTCTTTATGGCATGGTCGTTTGGACCACATAAACAAGAAACGCATCGCCAAGCTCCACGCGGATGGGATCTTGGAATCATTTGACCATGGGTCAGATGATGTATGTAAATCTTGCTTATTAGGCAAAACAACCAAAGCACCCTTCACCGGCGTTTGTAAGAGGGGCCAAGACTTGTTGGATATCGTTCACACGGATGTGTGTGGTCCGTTCAAGCATGTCACTAGGGATAACTCAAGGTACTTCGTAACCTTTGCTGATGATTTTAGTAGGTATGGGTATGTCTACTTGGTGAGACAAAAGTCAGAAACCTTTGAGGTTTTCAAGACTTTCAAAAACGAAGTTGAGACCCAATTGGGTAAACGAATTAAGATGCTCAGATCAGATCGTGGTGGTGAGTATCTAAGTTCGTAATTTCGAGACTATCTAAAAGATTGTGGAATTGTTTTGCAATTGACACCTCCTAGGACACCACAATTAAATGGGGTCGCCGGTGTATGATGAGTCATACGGATGTACCCATTAGATTTTGGGGCTATGCATTGAAAACGGCCGTTAGAATCCTTAACCTCGTACCAAGTACGAAGGTCAAGAAGACACCCTTTGAGATGTGGCATGGAAAGGTTCCATCGCTTTCATATCTAAAGGTTTGGGGTTGTCTTGCCTATGTGAGACGTGAGGTGGAGGGCAAATTGGAACCCCGAGCCTAGAGGTGTTTGTTCAATGGATATCCAGCCGGGTCTATGGGATATTTGTTCTACAAACCTTCCGAGAACAAGGTATTTGTTGCTCGGAGGTCTGTCTTCCTTGAAAGGGAGATGCTATCCAAAGACGCTAGAGGGAGAAAGGTTGATCTTGAAGAAATTCAAGAACCTTCCAATGACCAACTTGAAGTTGGCACTAGTTCACAAGATGATTCTCAGCACGACGCTGCTGGAGAACCTGACACGGATCCTTTACCTCTTAGGACATCCGATAGGAGTCGTAATGAGCCAGAGAGATATGGCTTTCTCATGTCTGAGGGTTGCGGCCTAGTGGTGGATTATGATGAACCATCATCTTATCGGGACGCCGTGGTGGGCCCTGAGTCCGCTAGGTGGAAAGAGGCAATGGAGTCCGAGATGCAATCTCTGTCGGATAACCAAGTCTTGGATTTGGTAGATCCGGTACCCGGGTGTAGACCCGTAGGGTGCAAATGGGTCTTTAAGAAAAAGACGTCATAGATGGAGAGGTAGACACCTTCAAAGCCCGACTGGTGGCTAAGGGTTTCACGCAAACTCATGGTGTAGACTATGATGAAACCTTTTCCCCGGTGGCTATGTTGAAGTCTATCCAGATACTCATGGAAATTGCCGCATTTCATGATTATGAGATTTGACAAATGGATGTAAAAACCGTGTTCCTTAATGGGACACTTAGCGAGGAAGTCTATATGACTCAACCCGAGGAGGAGATACATGCCAACAAAAATTTCTCAACTATATTTCTCTCCAACGGTTGTCTGTTGCCCAAGTTCTTCAAAGCAGTGGCAAAGCAGCAATCTCAGAGAAATTCCTCTATGTCCTCTTCCAATTACACATATATCTCCGGTAAACAGTTGATATTGGTATAGATATTGGATGCCTTAAGAGAGTGTAGAAGATGACAGCAATGTAAAGTGACGGTGGATGTAACATCCTCGACTTGGGCCAAGTTGTAAATGCTATGTACGAGTGTGTAGTTAATGTAATAGGAGGATATTATATCTGATTGGCAGTTGATTATATATAGATGTATATTTGTTTACTTGTTATGAGTTAAATGTGTATATGTGTATTTAGTGTAATATATATACATGTGTTAGATTAAATGAAAGAAAGAAAAGAATTAAGAAAAGAAAGAAGATATTCTTAGTCCAGAGGTGGTTTACCTCTTGCTAAGGTTGTATATGTGTATGTGTTATGTGTATGTGTTATGTGTATATTGACTTAAAAAGTCAATAGTTGCAAAACTTTCAAAACACACACAAACACACACTTGTTGTTACTCTCATGAGTTCTTGAAGAAGATTTTGTGAAGTTGGAAGATTTGAAGTTCTAGACTTAAAATAAGGTTAGTATGATGTTTGTTATAAAGAGGAAACACATATTGTGCTAGATATATGTGTGTTGTGTGGCTGGAAGTTTGTGTTGGAGTTAAAAAAACTCCATTGTTGAACATGAGAGCTTACTTGACAAGTAGGTTTCTCATGTTTGATGTATTTAAAAGGTGTTAATGTGTTCATGAGGTTCACATGGGTGATATATCAAGTTCTAAGATGTTTTGGAAGTGAAAACTAACAAGTTTCAAATCTGGGTTTTTTGAATTGGATAATGAAAGTCGCATAAAAGTAGCATGAAGAAGATGATGATACTGTCAAATGCGAGATCGCGGCGCGACCCCGTCGAAAATGCATAATGCGACTATTTGGTCCGACCTTCGGACAAACCATCCGACTTTTGGGTCCGACAGTCGGATGACCCATCTGACTTGTTGGTCCGACTGTCGGATAGTCCATATAACTCCTCATCCGACTTTCGCATGAGTCATGTGACTCATGGTCCGACTTTCACGCGTCGCGGCGCGATGGTTTAGGTATTCGCGGCGCGACGGGGTTTTTTCAGCAAGAATGTGTTTTGATACATGTTCTTGTTGGATAGGTAATGTAATGTCAAAAGTAGGTTTAATAAGTGATTTATGAACATTAGAAAGGTCTTGTAAGTGTTCTAGTCATAGAATTTAATGCGTGCAAACGCTTAACGCGATTGCCGATGTTTTAGGTGAACGTGTGAGCTGAACTAGAGTTAAGTAAACGAACGTTATAAGTTAATCAAGTGAGTGTCTGCTTTAATGAGACTCAGTAAAGTAAGACTTGTCTGCTAGATGACTACCTGATCTACTATACATGATTGCATTATGTATATCTGACTTGTTTTTGCAGGTATGCTCAAGGGGGTAAGTGTATGTCTTGAATGATGTTAAGATATATATTAGGTGCATGCCATCGGGTGCAGATTGGAACCGCTTAGTTAATATATGATGATATGCATGAATGACTAACTGAGAGATGTTGTATGTAAGATGATGGATCCCTATGGGATCATATGCATGTATGAATGTATGTGCACTGTCTGCAAACTATCTGACGCATGGTTAAGGTCAGTCGGTTGTAACTGGATCCCATGAGTACTTTGGGATTTCACGGTGATTCGGGAGGCATTCCGGATCGTAGGTTCTGCAGAACTGCCGTGCCTTAACGTGAGTGGTAATCAGCCGGTTGTAGCTGGATTACTTGTGGAGCCCTTGGCTCTGTAAACGATGTTTGGTGGACTGCTTTATGCTCCCCCACCAGCACGGATGGTTGTGTCTGATCCTCCGGTCTGAGTTGTTGAGCGGGATTGATTACCCTGCAAGACATGACTCTTACTGATCTTGTCAGCACACCGCAATGTGTTAAGTTAGCATTGATTGCTTATGTATGATATATGTTGCATGACTTGCTTTATTGATGCTTATGATAAGTATGTACTCACTAGCTATGTTGTTTAGCTAATGGTGCTATGTTGCCCCTTTTCAGGTAAAGACTAGAAGGCCTGGTGAGGCGGGTGGCATTTGTTGTACATAACCCTTGTGGGTTGGAACACTATTTTGTTGTGTAATGTAATTTGATACTATGGTCGGTTCCTGTGATAGGTAACACCAATGTATGTTTTGAAAAGATGACAATGTAATTAACAGCTGTTACTTTTTTTAAAAAATCCGCTGCTATATTTGATTTATCATTAAAGTCACTATTTTCAGAAGCGGTGTTACAATTAGGTATCAGAGCCTAAGTTTGAGTGAATTGGGTACTTGTAAGAGTATTCGATCTCAAACTCGGGCCCGACCATAGATAAGTGTTCGTATGGGGGGGTTGAGTGAGAGTGTTATGTGAATGTTAAATGTTGTAAGATAACTTGTTCGTAAGATGAGTAAGTGAGATAGAGTGCTAATTGCTCTTTCTCTGTTGCATAGAAGTTGAAAGATGTCTGCCAAATGTGGCAATACGGAACAAGCATTGAAAGAGATGGAAGATGACGCTTCTCATATTCTTCATCAAGCTAAGGATGAGCGTTCTCAGCACAATGCTGGAGATGGCATACCTGAGCCAGATCAGGCTGCTTATATCAGGTGTCTGGAGGAAGAGTTGCGGATAGCCAAAGAGCTCTTACTACAGACCACGTTGAACAAGCCTCGCAAGACTTGTTCTTACAAAAAGTTTATGTCTTGCAAGCCTCCAACGTTTGAGGAGAGTGATAACCCCACAGTTACCATCCAGTGGCTCCGTGAAATGGAGCAAGTGTTTGAATCTTGTGACTGCGAACCCGAGTATTGCGTAAAATACGCAGTGCGTATGCAGAAAGGCCGTGCCATCTTTTGGTGGGATACGGTAAAAGCCTCTGTTAGTAAAAAGGTGCTGAGTGCTCTGGCTTGGGAGCAATTCTCTGAGAAGTTGTTGAAAAAGTACTGCACCGAGTACGACATGGAAAGGATGGAGAGGGAATTTAACAATCTCCAGAAAGGGAATAAAACCATGAAGGAACTCATCACTGCTTTTACTGATAAGATGAGGTTCGTCCAGCATTTGATCCCCGATGAGACCACCAACATAAGGAGGTTTGTGGCAACTTTGCCACTGGAGTTTCGTCTGCATGTAAGAGCAGCTGTTAATCTGGATCGGGCTTTTGAAGTGGCTCGACAAATGGAGGGAGATCGTATTCACTGTAGGGGCGAATCCGCCAGTGGGGGGTTAAAAAGAAAGTTTCAGCCATCTGATAAATCGGGTCCTTCCAAAGGAAAAACCTCTGCAGGTGGGAAAACTGAGACTTCAAAGAAGCCGAGACCTGACACTCTTTGGCGTTCTCAGTGTCGTAGATACCATTCTGGCGAGTGTTCGAATGCTACCAGAAGGTGCTGGAGGTTCGGGCAGAAGGGCCATGCTAGTAAGGAGTGTGGTTTCAAAGAAGATGTTTGTTATCGGTGCCACAAGCATGGGCACAAGATGACCGATTGCCCAGAGAGATAGGGTGCTGGAGCCAAAGGGTCTTCTAGGGGCCAGAAGAGAGAAGATGCACCTCATGCTAAGGGAAGGGCATTCCAGATGACTGTGGAAGAGGCCAAAGCAGTAGGGGATGTCATCACAAGTACATTCCTTATTAATTATATCCCTGCTTGTGAGCTACCTACTCCTTTGTATCTGTGGCGTGTCGTAGAAGATTGCAATTACCTGTCGTCCCATTAATTGAGCCACTCAAAGTAGAGGTTGCTGATGGCAAAGTAGTCTCTGTTACAGAGAAAGTCCCTATCGCTGTGATTTATATTGATGGGAGTAGTATCCCTATTTCTTTTTTTCATTATGCCTATTGCGGGCTTCAATATTGTAATCGGGATGGATTGGCTCAGCAAGCGCAATGCTGAGATTTTCTGCTCCAAAAAGATGATTAAGATTCCTCTTTCTGATGGATCTTATGCTGTTGCTCGAGGAGAACGACGGGATTCTGATATTCCCATTGTCTCCATGATTAAAGCTCAGAAATCGATTTCCAAAGGTTGTGACTCTTATCTAGCATATGTTATTGATGCTACAATGGAGAAGCGACCAATCCGAGATATTCAGGTAGTTCTGATTACCCTGAGGTATTCCCTAAAGAACTTCCGGGTTTGCCTCCGATTAGAGATGTTGAATATAAAATCTAGCTTATTCCAGGAGCTACACTTGTGGCTTGATCTCCGTATCGTCTTGCTCCTTCTGAAATTAGAGAGATGATGACTCAAATTAAGGAGTTGCTTGACAAAGGTTTTATTCGTTCGAGTTCCTCGCCGTGGGGAGCTTCTGTATTGTTTGTGAAGAAGAAGGACGGAACAATGCGCATGTGTATAGATTACAGGGAGCTTAACAAGCGAACTGTAAAGAATAAGTATCCTCTTCCTTGAATCGATGATCTCTTTGATCAATTGCAGGGAGCGACATGCTTCTCTAAGATTGATCTTCGGTCGGGGTACCATCAAGTGCGAGTTCATGAAGAAGATATTCCGAAGACTGCTTTCCGAACTCGTTACGGTCATTATGAATTTCTGGTTATGCCATTCGGCTTAACCAATGCCCCTACCGTCTTCATGGATCTAATGAATCGTGTTTGTCGTCCATTTCTTGATAGATCCGTGATTGTATTCATTGATGATATTCTTGTTTACTCGAAGACGGAAGCTGATCATGAGATTCATCTTCGTCAGGTTCTCGAAACTCTTAAACGAGAACAATTGTACGCCAAGTTGTCTAAGTGTGAATTCTGGCTTAAGGAAGTGCATTTCCTCGGCCATGTCATATGTCAAGATGGTGTCAAAGTAGATCCAGCTAAGGTGGAGGCTGTGATAAATTGGGGGGTTCCTCGAACTCCTTCCGAAATTAAAAGTTTCCTTAGCTTGGCTGGCTACTATCGGCGGTTTATCCGCGATTTCTCCAAGCTTGCGGGTCCGTTGACCAAACTGACACGCAAGTATGTAGCTTTTATCTGGTCGGAAACTCAGGAGGAAGCTTTTCAGACCCTGAAACGATTGTTATGTGAAGCTCCGGTCCTTACCTTGCCTGAGGGTTCGGAAGACTTTACAGTTTATAGCAATGCCTCGTACGCGGGTTTGGGTTGCGTCCTAATGCAACGTGATAGAGTGATTGCCTACGCTTGTAGGAAGTTAAAATCACATAAACGGAACAACCTAACCCATGATTTGGAGCTTGTTGCTGTTGTGTTTGCATTGAAGTTATGGAGGCATTACCTTTATGGCACGAAGTGTGTGATATGCACTGATCACAAAAGTCTGTAGTATGTCATTTCCTAGAAGGAACTCAACATGCGGCAACGCCGTTGGTTGGAGTTAATAAAAGACTACGATTGTGAGATCCGTTACCATCCTGGTAAAGCCAATGTTGTAGCGGACGCTTTAAGCCGTAAAGGACCGACAACATAAGCAAAATTTATGAAGATCGTAGTAGTGCCAGATCTGATTTCTAAATTGAAGGAAGCTCAGCAGACAACATTGCAAGAAGAAAATCTTAAAGCTGAGACGATGAAGAAATTAAAAGATCAGCTAAGTGAAGATAATCGTGGGTTGAAGACTTTTCGATCCAGGATTTGGGTATCTTCTGTTGGAGGTAACCGTGAGCTGATTCTACAAGAAGCCCATAAGTCCAAATTGTCCGTCCATCCAGGAATTACGAAGATGTACCATGACCTGAAGATGTTATACTGGTGGCCGACTCTCAAGAAGGACATCGCTTCATTTGTGAAGAGATGTCAGATATGCGCAAGTGAACACAGAACACCAGAGACCATATGGCAATCTGCAGCAACTAGATATTCCGGAGAGGAAGTGGGATAATATCATGATGGATTCTGTAACGAAGCTACCGAAGACATTCAGAGGGCAGGATATGATATGGGTTATTATTGATCGACTGACAAAAAGTGCTCATTTCCTGGCTACAAACGAGTATGCTTCGCTGATTCGTTTAGCTCAGCTGTATATCGATGAGATTGTGCCACGTCACGGTCTTCCATGTTTGATTGTATCGATCATGACTCTCAATTTGTCTCGAAATTCTGACAAAGTTTGCAGTGTGAGCTTGGCACTCATGTTCATCTGAGCACTGCCTATCATCCGCAGACTGATGGCCAATCTGAACGAACGATCCAGACGTTGGAAGATATTGTAATACCTGAAGTTTGAAAATAAATAAAAAGAATATTTTATTGAGAAAATAATATTGAGTTGAGTTGTGAAATTTATGATGGACTAGTTAAGTTCTATTGGGTTTAAATATGTATGTATATGTTTGGACAAATGGATCTATGGAAATAATTTATATGGACTAAGTACCATTTGGGCTTGTTAAGTCAAGAATGGGCTTAAGACCTTTTTAGAAGGTGTATATAAAGCCCTCTAGGGCACAGCCCCCAACATCACCACCTTCACTTTCCATTCAAACACTGTTTCATAAAGAGAGAGAGAGAGAGAACCAGTGTGTGCTAAACCCACGAGGAGCAAGGAGAAAGAGAGCGAAGAGTCATCTGGAAACTTGAGGAGTTGGTGAAAGAATCATCAGGTAATGTTTCCTACCTCACTATGATGTGGTAGGTATCAATTTTATCTTGTTTGGATGATGCTAGCATGAGTTTCAATCTAGGTTTTGAGGTTGTGGGTTTATGAAGAACTAGTGAGAAAGAATTTGAGTTATGAGCTTTAATACTTAATGAAATATGTTTAAATCTTGAAGGAAGTGCTTAAATGAATGGAGAAATGTTTTGAAACAAAAAGGAAACGATTTGGTTAAGTTTTGAAAGAATTTGATTGTTGGTTATGGGGTCTGGGTTTTTGAAATGATGAACTGATGAAGAAGATAAGCATCATGCGACTTTGGTAATGCATGATGCGACTTCTTGATGATCCATGCGACTTTGAGTAATGTTCCATGCGACTTATGTGTAATTTTCCATGCGACTTTGAGTAATGAGCCATGCGACTTATATGTGTTGTGATACATCATGAGACTTTCCTGATGAACCATGCGATTTATATGTGTTTGTAATACACCATGCGACTTTTGTGAAGTCCCATGCGACTTCCCGATGAGCCATGCGACTTATAGGTGTTGTGATACATCATGCGACTTTCCTGTTAATACATATACAACTTCATGCGACTTTCACATGGCCCAGGGTGGTCATGCGACTTTCAATTACCCATCCGACTTTATGCATGGTCCAACGCATGAAACTTAGTAACGAGGTCCAGCGTGAGACCCGAATGAATTATATGAATAAACGAACAAGAGTCTCGTACACGATATTGATTGATTAGATCTATTGTAGGTGACGGTTGACTAGCAAGTAACCACAAGTGTACTAGTAACCTAACGCTGTGAGATTGAACTGCAAGACAGGTGAGTATTCTTACTTACCCTCTAAACCTTATGAAGCATGTGCTTAATGTGCTTTATGCATGAACCTGTGAAACGATGAATTGATAATTGATGAATGATGAACTGATAAATGATGAAATGATGATGTTGAATTGAAGAACTGATAATGTGTTATGCTATACTTGATAACTAGACCGTTCACTTCGGTGACGGGAATGATGAGACCGTTTACTTCGGTGACGGGAATGATTAGACCGTTCACTTCGGTGACGGGAATGATTAGACTGTTCACTTCGGTGACGGGAATGATCAGACCATTCACTTCGGTGACGGGAATGATGAGACCGTTCACTTCGGTGACGGGAATGATTAGACCGTTCACTTCGGTTATGGGAATGATGAGACCATTCACTTTGGTGACGGGAATGATGAGACCGTTCACTTCGGTGACCGGAATGATGAGACCGTTCACGTCGGTGATGGGAATGATGAGACCGACTACTACGGTAGCGGGAATGAAAAATGTAACAAGATTGTGAAACAGATGATTTGATGTCTTTTGGTCGATTGTAAGTAAGTGTACTCGCTAAGCTTCGTGCTTATGGATGTTGTTTAACCTTCTTTTCAGGTGATGGCCACGGGGGGGGGGGGGGCTCCAGCACGCGGTTGATTGCTCATCTCCCCCAGACTTCCGCAACGTTTTAAACTATTTGTATTTGATGATGTATTCCAAAACAATTACACATGAATTCAAGATTTTACGGGTTATTACCCGGGGTTGTAATCACAGTGATACAATGTTTTTATTTCAATAGACTATGAATCGTACGTGTTGGTAAATGTTTATTTGCAGATTAAAAAATTGGGACGTTACAACTTGGTATCAGAGCCTTGGTTTAAGAGATTCAAATACATTTCCACGTGTTTGGACTTAAACCTTGGTTCGTGAAAGATTTTAGACAAGTTTTGAAAAAAAATTCAAATGTTAAATGTTACGATGAGCTATCGGCTAGAGCTAGTCCGAGTGGTCACACACGAGTACAAGGTATGAATTTATGATATGATGATCATGTTAACTGAACTGTTGAGATTATGATATGCTGACTATGATAACTGAGACTTTGCAATCTAGATGCTCTAGTAGAATCAGAATAGAATGACATGATAACTGATTATATGCTCGATGAGATGATTGATACATGGCCCAAGCTAGTGAATCGGGATTCCTAGTGGTAATGACCAGATCCAATACGTGTAGCGTGTTTGTAATAATAGGGCCCATATTATTATTTGCACACGACACTTGTTGGAAGCTTGTCAAAATCCGGGAATCTTGTGGATCCGGTGAAGGGTACTTGTAAATATGAGATGCCTGTAGCTAGGGTACCTTAGAATGACTAGGGTTGCCTGATAGCTGTACTTATCTTATGAAATACGTGGAATATGAACTGATATAATGATAAGGACTATGTGGCAATGCTGCCTGTTAATTAAGTGCATTTTCTATACATCCAGTATGGTGACTACAAGAAATCGATCGGTGATACCAACGGGTTTTGAAAACCCACCCGATGGGTAGAATGCTAGTGTGACGGGAGAGAGCGACCCCCGAGCACAACCGATCTTGAACCAAACTGAAAATGTGACTCTGGAGAATGTGGTGGCGGAGAATGTGATGAATGATGAGGAATACAGGGATTCGGCTATGACCGAGTTGGTGACTACTGTGGTTACCAACACGCTAAAGAAGCTTTTGCCCAAGATCGTGGAGGATCTGAAACAAGATATGGGCTCGATGATTGACCAGAAATTGGGAGCCCTATAGGCTGCAAAAGAAGCTACCGCGGCTGTTGTGGTCGCTCAAACGGTAGCACAAGCTGCTAATCAAGTGATCCCTGGAGGGACTTTCCGGGATTTCTCGGCATGTCAGCCGCCTATGTTCGATGGAGTGCCAGACCCGGTGCGAAGCACCAGATGGGTTTCTGCGATAGAGGGGGCCTTCTTTACCAGCCGTTGTGCTGAGGATTCGAAAGTGTGGTTTGCTTCTAACTTCCTAAGGGGAGCCGCCAAGGACTGGTGGAACTTGTTGAGAAAGATGAAAGGCGAAGCTATCGCCGAAATGAAGTGGGAAGAATTCACGAAACTGTTCTATGAGGAGTATGCTCCGATGACTACCTGATCTACTATACATGATTGCATTATGTATATCTGACTTGTTTTTGTAGGTATGCTCAAGGAGGTAAGTGTATGTCTTGAATGATGTTAAGATATGTATTAGGTGCATGCCAGCGGGTCCATATTGGAACCGCTTAGTTAATATATGATGATATGCAAGAATGACTAACTGAAAGATGTTGTATGTAAGATGATAGATCCCTATGGGATCATATGCATGTATGAATGTATGTGCACTGTCTGCAGACTATCTGACGTATGGTTAAGGTCAGTCGGTTGTAACTGGATCCCATGAGTACTTCAGGATTTCACGGTGATTCGGGAGGCATTCCGGATCGTAGGTTCTGCAGAACCGTCGTGCCTTAACGTGAGTGGTAATCAGCCGGTTGTAACTGGATTACCTGTGGAGCCCTTGGCTCTATAAACGATGTTTGGTGGACTGCTTTATGCTCCCCCACTAGCACGGATGGTTATGTCTGATCCTCCAGTCTGAGTTGTTGAGCGGGATTGATTACCTTGCAAGACATGACTCTTACTGATCTTGTCATCACACCGCTATGTGTTAAGTTAGCATTGATTGCTTATGTATGATATATGTTGCATGACTTGCTTTATTGATGCTTATGATAAGTATGTACTCACTAGCTATGTTGTTTAGCTAATGGTGCTATGTTGTAACACCGTATTTTTAACCCAAAAATTTTCACTTTAATTACACCACGGAAGCGTTTTTAAACAACAAAGTAATTACAACCACTGTTTACAAAATATCAATATTACAAAACACGGCTCGTCACAAATACATTATCAGAGTCCTAGGTGATTACTCTCCAAGCTAACCACTCTCAGCCGAGCCGCTGACTTACCAAAACCTGTAAAAAGAGTGAGAGGTGGGGGATTAGCACAAAGCTAAGTGAATAGAGTATCACAAAACAGACATATCAGCCAGAACCGCATGATATCAACAACCACAAATAAGCACCCTGGGAAGACCGGCGGTTCTACAGGAACCTACAACCAATGCCGGCCAAAGCAAAGGTTTACCGATAGTTCATTTGCTATCCTCACACAGTATCATCCTCTGGTAGCAACGAATGCATCCCAAGGTCCTGATACTGCTTAGCCAATAGCAAATGAACCCAGCCCATAAGCCCAGTCGAAAACTGACTTCCCTTCCAACATGTATACATATCACAGAATTCAACAATTAACATTCACAGTTAATTAACCAATAGATATACAATCTACCCATAATATTTGCAACCAAACCAGTATAACTAATATCACCCGTGAGCAAACATCCACTCACCTCTGGTTCTCAGATATTCCACTCAGTGATCTACTGTTACTGAACCTTGTCTGTCCCTGAGAACACAACAACCAACCATTAGTAATCAATTCATAAATATATGTATCAATCATATATTTATATCCTTTAATCAAACATAAACATGTAAGATTCACATATATCACCTAGCATCATGCAATGCAAAACAACAAACCAAAACTGTCGGATTTCACATGCAAATCCGACATTACTATCGGAATCCGCAACCCCTATCGGATTTCAAAGAAATCCGATACATCCATCGGATTTCAAAGAATCCGATACTTCCTTCGGATTTCACTTTGCACAATCGGATTTTCCATGCTACTCGGATTTCACACTTAGGATTCCACATTCAGATTCAAACCATAGGATTTCAACACTAGGATTTCATAAAAAGTCTCGGATTACATACATCCGGATTCAACACCCGGATTTCACTTGGAAACGGATTCTACCTTCGGTTTTCATCATCATCACCAAAATCCGCAAACTTAAACTTACCAAGAATCCGACAACTTCATAACTTGCATAAACCAACTTTCCAGTTCATACAATTCACATACCAATTCATATAAACATGTTTAAACATACAAGCATGCATATTAAACACCATAAAACCATGAAAACACCAAGAACATCAAATCCGATTACATCATATGATGTTCATAACAAAACCCACTCAAAACCGTAGCATGCTTATAACAACTAGCATGTTAGCAAGAATCATGAAATAATCATCAACCTTTGAAACTTGAATCACACAATCAAGAAATCACAAATTCCGATTGTTGCTTTATTCTTCTTTCTTCTTGTTGCTCTCGGTTTACACACAAAACACACACACATGCAAACTTCAAAGTGAAGTCACCTCTCTTAATCCCACGTATATAAACTAGATAGCATGAGGTGTCATGTTTTAATCGTCTAAACACATGCACACACACACACACCCGTACATACATATACATATATCAACAAGATTTACCAAGATTTACCAGCTCGGGCCATTCAGTCAATCATATTCCTATAAAGCTACGATAGATTCCAGTTGGTTCAAAGAAGATCTTGACAACAAATTAAAAGGGGAAGATTATTCATGGTTGTCAAAGTTTACTTTCAAGATCAAGATTCTCATCAACATCTCGAAGCTCAAGATGAGAAGATTGTTTCTGAAGACGACAGAGCAAAGATTGATTAAAGACTCACATATGCAAAAAAAGTCTCAATAACTTTTATTTCTATACAAAGGGGGAGATTGTTAGGTTCAAAATATTGTATAGAAATATAAGTTTAAATTGTGAGTGAGGTTTGCATAAAATTCAAACATGTGTGCCTAAAATGTAAATACTCCAAGGAGTATAAATACGGATATGACTAAGGGTAAATGTAATGAAATCTCGTCTGAGCTCATTTTCATAATAAAGTTGTGTGTGTTTTTATGGTGTAAATACCTTTCTCTCTCCACTCACACTTCACTATCCACCGAGATTTACTAGTTCGGCTTCATCTCTGAGATTTGGCTTGAATCACAACCGCAAACACAATCATTTAGCCGTTTAAGGATTTTTCGATGTGTGGTTTATTTTTGTTTGAAACAATAATACTAAGTAGATTTTCAATGCTTTTTTGACTGCTGTTATGATACAGATTGTTGTTTATGGCTTCATAGGATACATTTTTAATGTTTGAAACAATAATACTAAGTAGATTTTTAGTGCTTTGTTGACTGTTGTTATTATCTAGATTGTTGTTTATGGCTTCATAGGATATATTTTTAATGTTTGAAACAATAATCCTAAGTAGCTTTTTAATGCTTTTATGACTGCTTTTATGATATAGATTGTTGTTTATGGCTTCATAGGATATATTTCTAATGTTCGAATCAATAATACCAAGTAGATTTTCAATTATTTCTTGACTGCTGTTGTGATATAGATTATTGTTTATGGCTTCATAGGATACATTTTTAATATTCTGCGGTTATAAATATGTTTTAGAATGAGTTTGTTTCTTGAATGCTTTTAGGATTTTAATTGTTGTTGAATCGTCCCTGTTTTAGTTGGATAATTTACTCAATTAGCTCTTAGATTGTTTAAAACGGGAAATATCTAATTGTTGTACTTTTTGTATTTACTTGGTGTAAAATTCCCATATAAGATGATTTAGAACTTAGTTTTAAAAATTTACATGTGTACTTGAAGAAATATAATTTGTTTTCTTAGTAATGTATTTGAAACTTTTTGTATACGTACACTTTTTACATTTTTCTATTTGATTTAATATATCTCAAGATTTATTATTTGATAACCACCGTCGGCTCCCTTTTTTGTATATAATGTTATATTTTTTTAGGTTTACTTTTGTAATATCCATAATCTCACGGGTCTATCAGCTATTTTGATAGTATATTAATTAGCCAAGATGAAAATATACACCTTTAAACGGATAAAAATTCTCCAATGATGAACATATCAAACAAATTATTTTGAAATTAATTTTTCAAACATTTTGAATAAACTTCATAGGGTTCTGTTTTATGAAAAATAAATTGCTCCAATTTTAAGTAGTAAAATATGAACTTTTGAGTTTGCTGTTACAGGTATAGTGTAACTTTTCTGCTTTTATCTGTCAGCATGATATTTTTTTTCTTTGGTTTTTAGGTTCGGTTTTTGCTCACCCATAATGGATGTGACAACTACAGGACTTAGTAGTTAGTTGAGTGGTTAGTAGTACCCAAAAATTTATAAAATAGACATAAAGTTTAACAATAAACATTAGAGTCAATAATGATTTAACCATTAACGTTTTCTTTAAATTTCGGTTTAACCATCAAAGTTTTTTTCCTAAATGAAATTACCATAAAGTTTGAATTTGTTATGATTTAAACCTCAAGCTTTTTTTTAAATGATTTAAACCTTAAATTTTTGTTAAAAAACTAACTAATCACTTAAGTTTTGTATTGTTTTCAATTTTATCCTCTCTACTTGATTATACATTTTACTTTTTATTAAAAAGTTAACAAAACTTAGAGGGTTAAATCATATTTTAACAAAAATTTAAGTGTTAAATCGTTTGGGAAAAACTTTAAGGTTTAAACAAAAAAGAAGATGTAATTTTGAGGATTAAATAATTATAAATTCAAACTTTATGGTAAAACTATTTAAAAAAATTTAATGATTAAATCAAAACTGAAGTAAAACTTTGATTATTAAACCATTATTTACTCTAAACATTATCCCTTTAGAAGCAATTATATGATAGCTACTTGTGTTATTGTGTATATGATCACAAAATTAAAAACATAAACAAAACAAAGTTGGATGATTTCTTGAAGGTTTAGTTAAGTAGTTGTTCAAGTGTAAAGTGACACTCAATCGTCATTAAACTAATTGTCCATATCCATAATTTGAAATAATTAGTACCCAAATATCACACTTTCTTTCATTTCTACCTCCAACCAAACTTGTCCCCAACTAACTTTTAGGAGGCCAAACCTTATGAACCAATCATTCCAATTTATAATGAATATTTGAATTAAAATAAAGGATTTGATTTGATATATCCTTCTACTTTTTCTTCTTATTTATCTTCCTATTTATCACAAGATGACATGTGGAGTCCACCGATTCTCTTTTCTTACCTCCTACTCGCACGCAAGATCAACACAAGTGTTAAAATCAATAGAGGGGGTGAGGAAAGAAAATTAGTGGATTTCACATATTTTGTGATGAGTAGGAGGATGAAATAGGAGGAAAAAGTAGAAGGATATATTATTTTTCTTATAATAATACAAGTATTTGTTCTTACGATTTTTATTTTACTAACATGTAATCATGTTTTGGTGATCCGAATAGTTGAGCACATTTTCAAAAAATGATTCTTTATGTTGTTTTAATATTTGTCCCCTTTATAGGATAATTTATTGGTGAAGTAAATTACAACATCATTTATAGGTTATATAAAAATGAACAATTTTTAATTATTCTACTATGTTCAAATTAGAAAAGTTTACAGTAAGCTTGATGTTAAGGTCCAGTTTGTTTTGTTGAATTCGAAGAAATAAAATGGAATTGAAATCAAATATTGTGTTGTATTACGTTTGGTAAACTTGTTTTTAAATGGAATCTTATTGTTTAAAATGTCTACATTTCCTCAACTAATGGAAAGTCTTTTCCATTGGTGGATTGGATGGAATTTAAATCAATTTAATTTTTTCGAATTTTATAAAACAAACTGAACCTTAAGTGTCCACTAAACTAAAGGAAATATAATGTGATTGATGTCATTATACCCAAAGTGAAGAGAATAGAAGGAGATAGAGGGTGTAGCCAAATGACTACGTCGTGGTGAGGGTGAGGGAGTTACACAATACGGCATGGTCATGGTGTGATGATGGTCACACGTAGAAAGCTGGTGTGGTGATGGAAATGATCTTTTTATGTTATTTTAGTTTTTTATAATTTCATATGGTAGTGAATGATCATACTATAGGCCAAGTGGTGAGAGTGTACTATAGATATAACGGTATCGTGATAAATGTGACAACTCCCCTTAGTGTAAAGAAAAATGATGCAAGTTATGAAACGACAAACATAAATAAAGAGACAATTGTGTATATGCAAAGGCTGGAGAGTAAAAACATTAGAAAGATATTGATTTATGTTTCTTTTCTTTATACTAAAGGCTTAAACATAAAACCAATTAATTTAGTCACATGATTATGAGTTTTAAATCCGTTATTTATTGTTATTAAAAACTGCAAAAATAAACAATCCAATAAACTCAATAAAATTTAAATTATACAATGTTAAAACTCAAAATTGGGAAGCATAAAGGGCAAATTGTCGAGAAAGGTAATCTAAATATCAAAATTTGCCAATAAAGGTAACGTCTAAATTTTTTGGCTGAGAAAGAATTATAAATTTCAATTTGTAACAAAAATGATATAATGCGTGAAATTTATACCCTTTTTGTTACAAATTGAAATTTATAATCATTTTTTTGTAAGGTCTAAGAGGTCATTATACTCTTTTTTATTATAAATTGAAATTTATAATCCTTTCTCGGCCAAAAAAATTAAACGTTACCTTTATTAGCAATTTTCGATATTTAAGTTATCTTTCTCAACAATATTTTCAAGCATAAATGTTGGGTTTTTATTTGTTAAATTTCTTGTTAGTATTTAATTTTGTGTGTTAGTTAATACTTAATATTATGTCACATGCCATGCGCATATTAAGTTACATAGAATGACCACATCACATGATATCAAAATTTTGGATTAAATGTTATTTAATTTAGGTTTGTTATAGGAAAACAAAACATAGATTAGAAACTGAAAGATTAAATAATCTTTTTTATTTCTTTTAATATATTTTATGGCAATGTACTTTTACTTTTACAAACTGGACCAGGCCTTTATTATCATTTATTTATCATTTATTTATGTTAATGTAAGGAAATTTCGTTAGGGTTGTATACTTGTATTGTATTACTCGTCAGTCGTCACTATATTTATAGTTTTACGTAAGTTATAAGGCACCATACCCTATAAAATAAAGACAATAAGAGTAAGCTACTTAGTATTTATCACTAGATAATATATAAATGGGTACATAGGTAGCGCCGTGTCTTCACATATATGAGTTTGTTTCACATATCCTAACACAAATAATTAGACGAGTCGTATTCGTGTCAAAACCCGTGACCCATCAACTCGAACCCGACATCATTGCAACTCCTAAGGGTCCGTTTGGTTGGCAGAAATTTTTAGGATTCTGAAGGAATTTGAATACAAGTTCTAAGGATTTATGTGTTTGGTTCACTTGAAGAAGAGAATTTCAAAAAATTGGAATCCATTAGGTGAAGAAAAGTGAATTCCGTCAAGTAATGGAGGGATTTTAAAATCCTACGATGAAGACATAGGCGAACCTATGTATACTCTCGTGGGCCACCAGTCAATTTGCAGATGTAGTGACAATTTTTAACGTTTTCGAGCCAATGCCACCGGTCAAATTTTGGGGTGCCACATGTGATTTTTTATGCCACCATAATCTAATGAAAAATGAAAATATTAAAAGAATAATGATAAGATATAGTTCAATCTTCGATTTATACCTTTAAAACAGTTTAGTTTACCTTAAAATAACAATTTAATTAACAGGGCTTCATATAAATTGTGTTTTTTGTTTTAAAATTTAGCCCTAAAATACTAGAACGACAACTGAACCCTCGTTAACACGACCCAATTAACTGAAAACCTGAACAACACCCTCAATTTTAATTAACCTTATTTTTTTTCATTATATGGCGCCACCGGTAAGGAAAAATCCTGGGCCGCCCCGGATGAAGAAATGTAAAATATTACTTTATTACCCTCACATCCTAATATATATCTTCTTCCCCTTCGACTGAGCTCCTCTGCTTCTCTCTTCCTCCATAGCCCTACGTCGTTATCGTCGTCACCATTGTCACCTTCGACTCCTCTCTTCCTTCATCTGTAGCCTTCGACTGTAGCCCTTTGACTCCTCTATCGCCGCCGACTTCCTCCGCCTCCAGCGCCTTCCTCCGCCGCAGCCTCAGGTAAGTTTACTTTCTCTCTCTCTAAGTCACCTTCGACTCCTCTCTTCCTTTATCTGTTTTTATTTTTTAGAATATCCAATTTGTTGAATGTGTGTACCGAACACATTGTTGAATCTGTAGAACCCATCGTGAATTTGAGAAATAATGATTAATGTTAAATTTGTATAACCATGTTGAATCTGTAGAACCATGTTGATACCGTTGAATCTGATTTTATTTTTATTTTTAAACTCTAATTAGTTAATCTCAGTGTATGAATCGTAGAACCCAATGTTAAATTTGTAGAACGCATGGTGAATCTAAACAGAATGGCAATTCTGCCATTTTACATTACTTAAATCAAATTCATCTACGTTGTCTGCAAACCAAACAGAATATGGAATTGGATTCCAAGTTCATTTTCTACCAACCAAACATATTACAAATTCTAGTTCTAATTCCTGACATATTTCAATTCCAATTCCTTAAGAAACATTCTGCGAACTAAACTTCACCTAATAGATACCAACTACTGTGGTGTAGCCCAGTGGTATAGGGGTTTTACCCCATAGCTCAGATCTTGGGTTCGAATCTGGACAGTGCGGGTTTTTCTATACAATGGTGAAGGGTATTACTCCCTCATAGTGTGTGGCTTGGGATTCGTATACATCCCTATATGGATGTCACTGCAGACTCAACCCACTAAATTTGTTGTTAAAAAAACCCTAATAGATACCAATGAATAAACTATAAAAAATGATTAAAAGGTATATTGGAAATACTTTTTATTTCGATGTAACATATTTAGCATACTCTGTTTCGTCGTTTGAAATCTATAAATAAACTACAAGATATGAATACGGGTGCCTCACACATGTTTTTGCTTTGATTTGTATATCTAACTTTTTTGTGCAATCAGAAAATTTTGAGGTAACCTTTATGATGAAAAATGAGTGTTCAGAAATGTGTATTCGAATTAACTTTTTAACTTTTATCATTCGTAAACATTAAAAAGAGTATATGGTGGTTTTGAAAACGTGATTGTGTTTTTTACCTTTAAACATTGTATTGAGAAATGTGTTCTTTATGGTTATGAATTCTAGTCTCATAATGAATAAATGTGTAGATTTGGGAGTATGATTAAAGTGTGCAAAATAAATACAAAATGATTGACAGAAGCATTAAGTTTATTGAGCATATGAAGTTTACTACACATCATACCATCCACCAACTGTCAAAATAAATAGATGTACTTGTTTAAGCGCTCGTGTTATTCCTTGTTAAGGCTTAGGGTATTGTGAGGGTTGTGTAGAACTAGTGTGTAATATGACTTGTAGATGCTTAATTAGTTATAATTTACTTATATGTTGTTCAAATAGTTGTGGTTGTTTAGTTTGACAGTATTGAATATATTTGTGCAAGGTGAGTACTCTGCACTTAGTGCCATTATGACAGATATGTGTAGATGTATGTGCTTTACTGCCTATCACATTGTGTATGTGGATTTGTTAACCAGATCAATGCAAATTGGTGGTTTGTTTATCAAACATTCGTAGTTTTTTTGTAACACCCCGAATCTTGTTAGTTATCATTTGAATTTGAATAAAAAATAATTAATCAATCATATTGTTATGCATGAGTTTATGGGTTTAATAAACTATTTAAATAGTATGAATAATTATGATAATTGAGTTAAGGGATCGAGTTCGTAATTATTAATTGTTATATATATATATATATATGTATGTATGTATGTATGTATGGAACTAATTATGTGACCAAGTTATGAAAGATAGAACATAAAAGGGTAAAGTTGTCATTTATGCAAAGTACATAAGTATGTAAGTGTTGAATTGACTTCATAGAAGTCCAAATTCATTTGGGGTTGTCCGGAAGAATTGTGAAGGGAGAGAGAGCAAAAGAGAAGACTGGACTTGTGAAGAATTGAGTCAAATTTGAAGAAGTTTGGTGATTCAATTGTGTGAGGTATGTATTCTAGCCTCAATTAATATTAAACTTGTGAATTTAGTCATTTCAAAAGAGGGATGGGTGTTCTTGGTGAACCTCTATGATAAGTTGAGTTTTGATTCAGATTTTGTTGATTATGTAGTGGTTTTGAGACAAAATTCATATTTAGCATGATTTATAATGAGTTTTAGAGTCAAATGGGTCAAAATTGTTGTTCTTAAGAGTAGGTGATCCATGGATGATCAAAGAGTGTTATCTTAGTGTTTTATAAGTGTCTTGAATGTTATTTGGTGTTTACTCAGTGTTGGAATCCATTTAATTGTGTTATTGTTGAGTTATGAATGGGTTTGGTCGGATTAACAGTTGTTTTAGTCGAACAAGCTACTAAGAAACACCAGGTGCGGGTTGTGCCATGCCCTAAGTAGGCAAACAATACATGGTAGTACACCCCGTGCTTCTAGGGTTAGGCACCGGCGTGCATATGGAGGCACGACCGTGCCTATGGCACAAGGCAGCATGCTTGAGCCTTGTGAGTGTAGGTAGGGACGTGCCTTGCCCATGCCTTATGATGACAGAGTCAATAATGAGCAATTTAAGTTCTAAAATAGATAGTAATGGATTGTAGGTGATTGTTGTTGATTATAAGATGATAATACTGATATTGACGGTTAAGTGCATACTTACATAACAAGACGAGGTGAGTTACATGATCCCTACTAGCGTTAGAGATATATGTGTACTTATTATGTGTTATGTGATTATATGAGTCAAATTATGATATGCTAATAGCATGAGTGACACTATTATAACCTGAGTAGCATTATGATAGCCTGAGTGGCATAACAAGAGCCTAAGTGACATAACTGAGAAGGGACAATAACTTTTGGTTGACAAGAGATTACTTGTATTAAGTGTGCGCTTGTTATTGTGTTGATGGTGATTGTGTACTCACTAAGCCTAATGCTTAACAAATTGTTTTACATTCCCATTTGAAGGAACTGGTCGTGGGAAAGCTCTAGTTAAAGAATGATAGCTCCTACTTTCGCTTGCACTCACTTTTTGAGACCTGTGTTTTGTTAATCAGCTGGGATAACTTTTTGTACTTGAAAATATAACTTTTGTACTAGTAAAGTTTCTTTTATATAACAAGTGTGGTTTTTTTAAACGAGTCTTTACAATTGTAGATTGCTTAAACCCAACAGATGGTTGATTCTGAGCGTGCATATTAGGTCTAGGTTAGTGTTGTGTCCTGGGAGTGCGGGTTTATATGTGCAGATGGTGGTGTTCTGTGTAGTTGTGCTCACTATGCTTATGGTTATGATGGTTTTGTTCACTTGTTTTCAAGTGTTGATAAAAGACAAGGCTCCAACACTCAATTGACAGTTTCCGAGAGATCTTGTTTTGAATTCAATATTTAACTACGTTTTCCAAACTATCTGGTTTAAATGTTATGTTTTGTACTAGTTTCCACTAAGGCTGGCAATTCGTGTTGTGTCTCTTTCATGTTGACCATTTTTGTGTCGACCTATTTTTGACCTAAGTTAATTTCGTGTTAAGTTAGGTTTGTGTCGCTTTAAATCGTGTTCGGTTCAGGCCGTGTTTCGTGTCGGTCAATTTTACCTGCAAAAAAACGTTGCATATAGAAATGACTTTAAAATAAATAATATTGACTTCAGAAACTAGATTTTCAAGTCGGGTTTGAGTCTCTAGCTGCCTCATTTTACGGGTCATTGGTTCTAAAAGTAAGTCATAAAATTCTTAAATAGAGTTTAATACATTTTAAACTTATCACCTTTACTTAGATTTTTATATAATTTTATATTTAATTAATATCTCAATATTTAATAAAATCAGGTTAATTGGGCCTAGGAATGGCAACGGGGCGGATTCGGGGCGGGGATTGGTCCCCCCGTCACCACTTAAAAACCGCGGGGATTAAACGGGGATCCCTGTCGGGGATCCGGGGAAAACTGCGGGGAAACGGGTATCCCCATTTAATATAAACATGTGATTAAATAGGTAATTTTCATCGCAGAGATACCCGTAAACTAAAACTATGATTTTTTACTACGGAGATCATCACTGTTAAGATTTTACCACGAGTTTTAGTAAATGATTATACTAAATTACATGACATTATCGAATACTAACATATCTTAACCTAAATTAAAGTCTTAAAGATTTTAAATGCATCCAAATATCAAAAACAAATAATTCAAATAAAGACAACGATTAAAATTTGGTTGTGTGAAAGTGTATAAAATTTTTTATATTTTATATTTAAATTAATTTTATGTATATTAATATATATATATATATAGAGTTAATCTTAAATTATAATCGGGTATGTCGGGTAATCGGGGCAGGGATCATCAAACCCGTCCCCGTCCCCATCCCCATCCCCGTTTAACTAATCGGGTTTTCCCGTCCCCGCCCCGTTTATGTTGGTTTTCGGTTTTTCCCGTCGGTTTCGGGTTTTTTTGCCATCCCTAATTGGGCCATTATCAGGTAAACAGGTTTTACCCGAATCTAACACATCTTTTTTTATGTTATGTTCGTGTCGACTCATTTTTTTACTAATTTCAGTTTCATATTGGATTTGTGTTAACCCATTTCGTGTTCGATTCAGGACGGGTTTCATGTTCGTGTCTTAGATTGTTAGTCATTAAAGATTTTATTTTTAAATTGAAAATTTTAATTTGGAAAATTAGACGTTATAACAAGGATAACGACATGTTTCATTCGTAAAAGCATTTCTTAAAGACATCTAAATATTAAAATCATTTAGAGTTCAGTTGACTATAAATTATTACTGAACTAGGTAATAATTTATTTTTAAAATTGTATTAATAGAATTCTTAATATTTGAAATGCGCGTTTATATGGCTGTAAGCAAACCGAACGAACATAAATGGGGCTTGTTCGGGTTCGTGCTTTTAACTTTAATCAAACAAATAAACGAACATGGACGGATAAACGAACGAATGTTTGTATTTGTGTTCGTTCTTTTTAACTTTAGTTGAACAAAGAAACAAACACTAACGATAAACAAACGAGTTTTAGTGTTCCATTGTTTAGAAGATTGGTTAGTTCATATCAATGTTGTAAAACTCTCTAGGCAGCACTTGAGTGGGCAACTGGAGTGTAGCAAGTAATTAGTATAGGCGGAGACTACTTGGGGAGTATTCGTATTGGAATTGTTATATATAAATTTCAAAATGATAGGGGATGACATATTCATGGGACCATAGAATTATAAAATAAATACTCAAACAAGTTGTTAACTCGTGATACGAAGAAATTGGGTATTTAACTATTTATTAAAGACTTTAATTATGAGAACCAATGAGACTAAGTACTTATAACAAAAATTAGGACAGAATCATCCCAAGTTTGACCGAGTTGGGGCCACCTCCCAAGGACAGAATCAACTCGGCAAGGTCACCCACCTTGTTACAAGTATTCGCCGAGTACTCGGCCTTGGAATAGAAGTTTTTACAACACTGGATCATATACATTTATGCTCATTCAATTAAATGATAGCGAACGTAAATGAAAGAATACACATACGAACTCACACACATACGCACAGATACATACACTATAATGCAAATTCAACATTATTAAACACAAATAACCAATATATATATATATATATATATATAAACGAACGGATCACAAACATAAATGAACGAACGAGACTATTGTTCGTGTTCATTTATTTAACCAAATAAACAACATATTGTTTCTATGTCATTCATTTACTAAATAAACAAACATAAACGAAATATGCTTGAATTAAGTTTTTAACAACAAAGGTGTTGTGAACGTTGTAATGTTGTATATTTGGGAAAGAGTGATAGAACACACAAGATTCCAACTCACAATCACAAGATAGGTTTAGTACCAACTCCCATGTGCATGGATCATCGTCCCTATCCAACCACACTCACTCATTGCTTGACTTTTTTGTATAAAAATAGACCAATTGTCATGTCGTCTTCAATGTAAATTGGTTGGTAAGCTATAAGTCAAGTTATATATATAGATAGAAAAAATTAACCACACCAAAAAAAATGTTCAAAAATTTGAAAAAAAGAAATCATAAATGTAAAAACTTCACTCTAGAAAATGAAAAGTTATCAATTAGTTAGTATTTTCTAGTTTTGTGATTCTGCTTATGAAGAAAAACAAGTGATAAGTGGCCAAACTCTCTCAAGGTAGAATAGAATATACTATACTGTTAGAGATAATAACTAGGTTCAGGTCGGCTAAAGGTTCAAGGACCCAAGGGAGGTCCCATCGTTGCCTCCATCCACTGTCAAACTAGGTTCGGGTATTTATGTCTTTTTTTTCTTTTTTTTGAATGATAAACACACCCACCTACCTAGTCTATACTTATGTCCACGATAGGATTCGAACCTTTAACCTTATAGACGGAGGAATACATTATACACCCGGGTTCTTTTACGATCTATTTATAGACAAGTCAGATGTAAAAATTGTCAAATTCATGGCTTTATTGTGTTATGTAGTAGAAAATTAGAAATATTGCATTGATAGAGATTAGTGTAAATGTAACAAACAGATCCCTTTGCTGGAAAGGTAGCCTTTCTTGATTACGTAAGCAAAGGCAACCTATGACTCTGACTTTATTAGGCCAAGACTCCAAGAGTAGCACCCTTTTATAGGATGTAGCCATCCCATAACCATAATAAAGTAAGTGTTTCACATGTTGAGTCACTTAAACTACCTCTTAAAAGTTAAATAAGCATGAAAAATAAAGCAAAAAATAATATAATAAAAGGTCAATGAACTAACATATCAAAGTCAAACTGAACAAGTAAAATAACATAATGCATATGAAATGACAACCTAAATACTGATGGACTTACAATTGTTCAAAATTTTCATGTTACAGATGCAGATTAAGTAAACTTCTTGTCAATGAACAGATATCTTACAAGTTGCATGAACTTCGATAGAGGAAAAAAGGTCAACATACCAAAAGTCAAACAATTCTACATCTCCACTTGGCTAAAATTGTTAATAACTTATGAAATCAGTCAATTTGTTGTCAACAACACAAAAATCTCACGAGGGACTTAGAACTCATCATCTGAACTAAGAATTTCTAACTCAACCATCTTTTCTGTACCTTGTCTGACTTTCTCAGCTGACGTTTGACCTTTTTCAATCTTTATTCTCTTTGCATTCAGTTGTTGACTTGTTTTGACCTCAGGCGGAATTGACCCCACAACCGACGATTTCCTTATTTGTCCACAAACATATAAAAACAAAGAATTAGAAAGACACCAACTTTCTTGAAAAGAAAGCACAGAAATGAAGGAATCATGACTTCTTACCTTTTATCTATGCTCTTAATTGGTTGGTTTAAGCTTGAACCTGGTTTCCCTGTTAGTCAAATTTGACTTTATTGTTGAGAATATTATCATCAAATATGCTGATTCAAGATCACAACAAACATAAAGCACTACCTGCGACTTCGGATAGAAATCTTATTCCTTGCGAGTAAACATTTGTTGTCACTTTTCCTGCATTACTGTCAAAGTAACACCAATTTTAAATCTTGAAGGCCCCCGCAAGTACAAAATATGGACTTGTTAACAGATGCATTTGTTTATAGAACTTTTTCATATTGTTGGTCCCATCATTGAACTAACTGATTAATGATTTTTCATTACATATATCAGGGGTTGCACTAAAAATATCAGTTTAACTAAAAATTCATCACTTTTCAAGTAAATTTGACAAAATGAGTATAGATAACAGGATCCAGAAAATTGAAAAGCTAATTAATTATAAGTATATGTATACATGTGTGTGTATAAAATAATAAAATAAACCTTAATGCCTTCCGTAATCCCTCAACAGACAAAACTTTCATTGGCTGTCCAGGTTTTGATACATTCTTCGGGTTTTCAACCATGTAGATGCCTTCTGATTGCATTTTATCTCTAAAATTGAAGGCTGTCCTTAAATTCCTGAAGCAAAATGTGCAAAATGAGCCCTTTTTTACATCTAAAATAACTATATTGCGGGGTCCAGCTAAAACTATTTGTAAATAGAACCGCAAATATATCTTCATTTCTCCACAAATCACATACAGCAAGCAAATAAATTAGTTCGAATGGTAGACAGCTTAGGGGGTGTTTGGATGTGAGCGTCGAATGAGTTTACTGTTTGGGCAGGCTGTTTCTGCTTACAATTGTTTACTAATCAAAAAATCACTTAGATACTAGATACAACAAGAATGATTATCGGAGGATAGAAAAGAATTACTCATATATCCTTATTTTATAGTACTTCTTTAAAAGATTAAATAAGTATTTTCATTGCATACACTCAACACCATCAGGACTGGATAAGACAACTTCTCTAAGGCTATCTCCTGTGTCACATTTTATTACACTTCATTATGATTAATCGATATCAAAAAATCAGTTAAAGGCGCACAAATCCAAACATGTCCTTAAATGAACAGAAAACTAAGATGAGAATATGTTTTTCATACCCTCCCATGAATTCTGCTCTTTTACTTGAATATTTTTCTGATGCATTCTGGGGTCAAACAAACAAAATATGATTAATCAGCAAGAATAATAAGTTCCCAGAATTGGAAAACTATTAAAAAATCAAGACAAAATGACTTCATACCTTTTTATGGTAATTGCAATATATTCCCTTGCGTCTAAAAACACAACAAAACAATAGTTAAATTTCATTATGTTTTGTTCCAATAAATGATAAATTTTGCAAGAGAGCACGAAAAAAGTAGATGGGAAAAAAACTATATGTGAGTCTAATCTTGTTTCTCTAAATGAGCAAACTCTCTGAGCTACAAATACAGAGAAAAATGAAAAAAATTACCAATTAATTGTGCCTCTTCATAATTCCTTTTAAGAGTGATGACTTCTTTAAATATTTGTGTAGCTTTTCCTTGTAAAAAAACCATCATTTTCGAAAAAAAAGGCGAACAAAACACAATTCTTTTTGAAAAGTAGGTTTTAGCAAAATGTGTCAAGTAGGATCTATACTCTTAAAATTTGTCAAAACTCACCGGTTCTTGCAATCTAGTGCTTTTTTTCTTTTACATTTTTTCAAGCGCAAGGTTAGTGTTCAATAAGAAGTCGAAATACGAAAAAGTCGCTAAAAATTTAAAACATTATTATCGTAGCATGGAAAAAGGTTTTGAAGAAAACGAGTTACAATAATGAGATGTAATCCCATTGGTTTTCATCATTCCATCCATTTTGCATTTTTACAATTTGTGTTCCTATTGCATTTCTCCTAACAGAATTATAAAAACTCATTTAAATGATTAATTAAAACATATAAGCAGAACTTACAATTGTTATGATTTATGACTATTCATTATAACAAGAAACAAAAGGATTCTAATGACATACTTATCGATAAATTGTGTGCAGGATTTGCATTGTCCAAAATCAGCTGAAGTTCCTATTTTCAACACTTGTGGAGCAGAAAAAACTGTCAAACTAAACCCTTCTTTCTGAAAAGATTTAAAATATTTGTCAAGTTCAAGCACAAAAAGTTCTCACTATCATGTTGAAAAAGTATAAAATAAACTATTACCGATTTTGAGTTTTTCCGAGCTTCGCAATTGAATAGAGCAAATATTGCTCCAGATTTTTCATTAATGTTCTTTTGATAAGCATTTCCAAACAAGAAAACCGAAATTGTTTTTTCATTTAAACACCCGATCTGCCATATTGTGTAGGGCTTCCCTGTAGAACTTGTCCTTTTCTCTCCAGTTTCACACAAAACCCCAACTGTTGCCCAACAACCAGAAAGAGTTTCCCCTGATAGAAGATTCCTAACATATACCAAAAAAGTTTAAGTATTAAATAATCTTTTAAGTGATCAAGAGAACGATAGTTAATGAGATTTATGAATAATGATGTACTTTATTGTTGCTAATCGAACGAATCGAATATCTGCAAACCGATCACTCAATTCTGTGCGTGAGACCAACTGGTTCCTGAAAGAGAAAACGATCACATTAAATTTCATTATGGTGTGTATACTGGTTCCTGAAAGAGAAAACGATCACATTAAATTTCATTTTGGTGTGTGTGTGTGTGTGTGCTATAACGTTAACCTACCTGATTCTTAAACCCGAGAATTTTTCTAAATCAACATCACTTGAGCTCTTTAGATGGCTAGATTTATGATTTTTCTTGGAGGTTTCATGCTGGTAATCTAAACAATCCTCAACAGCACTCTTAAAAACAGACATATCTGCATCTCCCCTCTGCCTAGCTGATCCATCATCAGATAGATATCCTGAATTCAGATATATATTGAGAAACCCGCATTAATTCTTCAAAATAAATATTCATTATAGCAATATCAAGCTTAACAGTCTAAATCAATACTAATTTCATGGAAATTGAGAAGATAAAAAGAAAGAAGGGTACTTTTCTGAGAATGAATTGAACATACCCAATTACAAGTTAATATAACTTACGAAAGAGATCATTATATGGATTAGATAAAGACAAAGGCACACATTTAACTTTTGAGAGAGAACAATTCCATTGGAAAATGAAGTAATTTTAAGTAAAAATTGAAGCATCATGAGATGTGTGGATGTCTGTTTTAAAACTTGCGATTGTTACTTGAGTAATCAAACTCAGATTTTGATCCTATAATCAGAAAAGCAGAATCATAATCACATTTTACCCAAACACTCTGAAAATCCCCTCAGTTAAACACAATTGATGTGATAAACACATGAAGATCCTGATGAACTTTTTCATTGAATGCAGTAACAAAAAAACACATAAATAAGGTGACAACAGAGCTTTCACAAACAGATTAAGAGAAAACACTCCAATCTTGTTAGAAATCGAAAACACCCAAAAGTAATCTCATTGCCCTAATTGAATATATATGTATATGGTGAAATAATAGGCTGTCTGCAATTCAAGTTAACTGACCTAAATCAAATAAACAAAACACTCAACATAAAATTAACGCCTATCAAATCGATTATCAAACTAGGTTAATTTATAGCTTTAAATCGAACAATCAACAAATAGGGTTAAGAATAGCAGCGGACGTCGTGCTCTTTGCGTCAAATCGATCAACACAAAACTCACATGGACTTTCAAAACAACAACAAAAATAAGAGATTAAAGAAATTTGAGATGAAACGAAACAAGAAAATACACAAATAATACCAGGTGACGGAGATGAAGGAGGGGTTTCTTGCACCCTATCTTGAAGGGATAGAAGAAGATCGAGATCGTCGCCGTGTGTTGACATGATGGATTCAATGGCGTTGCTGATTATGGTGGCAGTATGACCCTCTCTCTCTCTCTCTCTCTCTGTAATGTGGGTTTTGCTGATTTTTGGAGGGAATTTCGAAGTGTTTTTCAGTGGGAAATCTCCTTTCCCCAATTTATCTTGGGGAAGTTGATTTGCAGGTCCCTTGAGTTCTTCTGTTGGCAAATTTAGTCCTTTTAACAAAAAGTAGCTGTGTATAGCAATTCTTATTTTCATTTTAAAAAATACCTCCTTTTTATTAATTTTACTTTATTTTATTTTTTGTTTTTTGCAAACTTAATTACCTACATTGTTTAGATAAAACTCTTGATATAAATTTAGTGTAACTTGTGTGAATCCATCACATTTGATTGATTGGTCTAAAGTTATTGGAAAAAAAGATTTGTGTATGGTTCTAAAAAGCTCGTTTTGATTTTGTTATGGTTTCGTCAGGACTTGAGGTTTGACTATGACACACAACATGATCAAAGGCTAGGCGTACGCTAAGGTCCAGCTTGACATGCTTTTATTTGTTATAAGCCGTGTTTTTTAGACCTGTTAGAGTTACCGTGCCATATGAGCCAAATATATATAGTTATTGAGTTATAAGGATGGTTGCATATACTAAAAACAATGAAAAAAGATTGATAAACTACGTTATAAACCTATAATTATGTGTTTCTTATTTTTGTTTGTGTAATTTTATATACATATTTAAAATTTATATAAAAAATTGTCGTCATAAGTCGCGCTTTGTAAAACACCATAACATTATCATGACTTTTAAGACTTGAGGTTTAAATTTGCCGTCACACTACACCTCATGTTATTTAAAACCTTGGATTTGGCAAGTCATCCTACTTTTGTCGTTATGAGAGGTTAGAGTGGGTGTGGTTTTGGCGTGGAAGAAGCCAAACCACACTTTGGAAGATGGAAAACCATTCCATAACGCCGTGGAAGAAGTTTTGGTTTGGTGGTATCCATAAGTGCAGTGACTGCAAATGTGGGTCCACCTGTTTTTCATTTTTTTAATTTTGATTGGTAGTAGATGTTAGGTGAGTGCTATAATTTGGTATGGTATAAAGTGATAATTACAGGGCTAAATGATGTGTTAAGTGGTAGACGAAAAAAGTTGACGTAACGATGTGATAGGTGTGACCAAGTATCATAAGGAAAGGAAAAAGAATCCCGATTTTCAAAAAAGTTGTATGTTTTTCAAAAAAAAAATCCCGACCTTTGACTATTTTAAAACTGTAAGTGCAAGAAAAAAAGTTGTACTAAGAGAAAATCGGTTTTTTAGTTGACCCGGTCTCCTCACCGGGTCACGGGTCAACCGGGTCAACCCGGTTTCTAGTTTTTATTTTTATTTTTTTATATATGTACATATGTGTGTATACATATATATAAAGTGCAAAAAATTAAAAAAAGTAACGCATCAAGCTTATGATCACTTAGTATATGCAATTCACTATCATTTTCAACTTCATCATTATCATCAACAAGAACATAACCACTTGAGTTTCCTAAGTTTATGTAAAAACAAAAATATAACCTTATCGAAAAGACTAATAGAAAACTAAGATTATAATACCAAATTACTTTATGCAAAAACAAATTTCAGGATTAAAATAAATAATAAAAAAAATTAATTAATATAAAACCGGGTCAACCCGGGTTAAAATTGACCGGTTCGACCGGTTCAACCGCTAAACCGGCCGGGTCGCTCCGGGTCACAAATTGCCAAAAAACCGGTATACATTGACCCAGTCTTGTGGCTGGGTCCCGGGTCAACCGATTCGACCGGCCGGGTCGACCCGGGTTTTAAAACATTAGTTTTATTACTTATATGAATTCGTTTTTAGATAAGGGTGTTGGTTAATAATTAATTGAGTAAGACCGCTTAATTAATTAACTGTGAGTTAGAAAGCAGATAGGTGCATTGTGTGTGTGTGTGTGTTTAATCGTGGCTCATGATACACAGCTTCCTCCACCTCTTACTTTCATTTTGTGTTTATCTTCTTTGTGTGTGTTCTTAAGCTTGGACTTGAAGAAACATTAGAGGCGGCCTTGAATCTTGATTATTCTTGCTAATTGTGTTGATAAATTGCTACAATTGAAGGTAAGTTATGTTCTTGAATTGTTCTTGCTTCATGCCATGTTTTTCTTGTTCCAAGTAGGGTTCTTGAATTTGGGTATTTGAGTAATTGATGAAATTAGTATTAGTTTGATATTTGGTAGTTAGTTTATGATGATATGGTACTGAATTCATGTCCAATCTTCTGTTTGTTTGGTTTAATAACTTGAACTCTATTGATGGAGGTAGGAGATGAAGATGAATATGGGTTTTGATGATTTGATGATGGAATGGTGTTCTTGTTGTTGTATTTCATGTTTTGTATGTTTAGAAGTGTCATACAAATGTTAGAAGTAAATTTCCAGACTTTGAAAGGAATTTTGAAGTGGTATGTACAATGCTGGAACAGGGCAAAAACCAAAAACTATAGTCTGTTGTGTGAAGCACGTCGCGCCCCGACGGGTAAGGGGGTCGCGACGCGACCCCTGCTGACAGACCCAATTTTTCTTCTTTTCTGTTTAGTTTCAATTGTGTTATGTTATTAAGGTTTAAACTTAGTTCTAACATGATTCAAATGCTACACTTAGGATAGTTTCATGATGGTTAGCATATTTGGTATATTAATTGGGATTTATGCTTACTTGAAATTATGAAATGCAAATTGGTATACTTTATACATGTTTTGTTGCTTGTTACATGTTTAGTATCATGAAAGTAGATTGTATGCAACTTAGACATGTTCTAAATGTTGGTTTTCACATGTGAAATGCAATGGGTTGGTTTTGACTCGTTTGGTGTTTAAACTTGATATTTTGAGATAATTAAGAATTGATTACTAATTCTTGTTATGTGTAACACCCTGATATTTCAGTACAAATTTAAATTTTTCGAAA
Organism: Dittrichia graveolens; assembly: GCA_038502395.1. Classification (NCBI taxonomy): domain Eukaryota; kingdom Viridiplantae; phylum Streptophyta; class Magnoliopsida; order Asterales; family Asteraceae; genus Dittrichia; species Dittrichia graveolens. The sequence goes on from JARJIL010000009.1 coordinate 33,888,748, forward strand.
CTTACTTTAAATCCTAGTTTATATAAAACTTATTAAATATTAGCGGAAGCATAATGATTTCTTTAAAGAATTTCAGCAAAATACCATACTATTTTAAACATTAAACTATATCATACAATACAGTCCAAAACCTTTGGGGTTACCATAGTCGATCTCACGACCAACAAAACCAATAGGAAATCCGAATTTTACCGGAGATGCAACCAAAGCAAAGCTATGCCCACAGCAACTACCCGCCTCACCAAGGCGTCTATATATCCTGCGGATACAAAACATTTTAACACACACTGTTAGCTATAACATAGCTAGTGAGTACAACCAAAATTATTTGTCTTTTCAAAACCAAGCCATCATCTTACTCTTTTGAAAACACATGTTTGGCAATCCATATACTTCAAAATCATACATGTAAGCATATAAGGATGCGGGTCTGTCCATTGGGCCACAATGTCTCCACGTGGTAGCTAGCCACGGTCAACACGTGCCCACATGGGGGATAACCACATCACCCCGTCAAGGTGGGGGATGCACGTAGTAGTCCACCATACAACGATTATCTGGAGTGTAAGCCCTGTTCACCAAATCCACTCGTGTTGCCCCGGGTTCGGTGGCTCGTCAGCCCAGTGAACCCACACGGTCATGATGGCTACTCCCTCCACTCTCTGCACCGATTGCTCAACCACCCGTACATCGCGGTTCCTCAATTGTCGAAGCCACATGAACTTGTGCACGTCTCAATGGCTGGGAACCCTATGGTACAGAGTCCATATCACACAGTGGTCCGGACCAAATCACATACCCCAAAGGGTCACATAAATCACATGCCATAAAGGCCAAGTATCTCAAGCAATCAAGCTTATTAATCAACACATAAGTGTCACAATCATATCACTTGAGCATATATGCTCCATAATCAATATCACATTTGGCATCTCAATGCCCAAAAACATCAGCAGTATAACATATCTTTCATTACTCAAAATCATTTCACGGTTGGCATCTCAATGCCCAAAATACACACAAAGTGTAAGCATATTTTTTTCAACACTCAAAATCATGTATGTTGTTTCAAAATCAAAGTTCACTCCAACATGGTGTATCATGTTCCAAAACCATCAATTAAAGAACAATTTAAACATAGACCATCTCCAACATGAAGCAATGTTCTTTCTTTGAAAACCATTTTCATAAAACGCATCATAAACATTTTCTAATCATATAATTCACATTATAAAACAATTCCATAATCCACATCCTTGATTCATCAAATGTCATCAAACATTTGCCAAACAAGCAAAATACAATCATGATGACTTGAAAACTTTAACAAAACGGGGTATCCGCAGGGTGTACTCATCTGAGGGTGTGATGAGGATCACAACCCCATCCAAACCAAAGCTTAAACACTTGATCATAAACCTATGATCACAAAACACAAGGTTAACTTACGTGAGTTAACCAAAAACAAGATTTCTAAACTCAATTCTAGACTTAGACACTTTTTCGGGTCTAAAAAGACTCCATATATCCCTTATAAAACCTTAGAATCAATCCCTAAACAAGAACATGGTCAAATGGGGTCAAAATCATGATTTTTGGAGGTTTCAGGGGTCCTCGCGCCGCGAGATAGGGTGCTTCGCGCCGCGAAAAGTTCTCTGGAAAATGCCATCTTCGCACAAGAAGGGCCTCGCGCCGCGAGCCCAGCGTGAACAGTGTTCTATAGCTATTTTTTTGACACCAAATCGACCCAAAACTCAAATTTTCCCAATTCTAACTTGATTGCAGCATGTATAACTCTCAATAACACTTCAAAACATCTCAACAACAACATATAACATAACTTTAATCATCAAAACCCTAGCCTTACCAATTTTCCCCCATTTTGACCCATTTAACAACATTTTCACCAATTTCAACCATAATCTACCATAAACAACTATCAAGACTTAAAATCAAACATAATTTAAGAGTGAAACTTACTTGATTCAAGAACTCACTTGTCTTGTTGCTTTCTTGATCCAAATCAAACCCAAAAAGCCAAGAAATGAAGTTCAAACACCTAAATCTTGAATACCCACACTTGTTTTAACAAATTACTCTTTGATTTCTTTTTCTTCCACATTTTCTCTCTCTAGAACTCTCTCTCTCCACCTCCCCATGTTCTTCTCTAGAAATTTCTTCTTTCTTTGACTTCAATTGATGAAGTCAATACATATATATGCATATTTACAAGTTTGGTCCTTAACCTTTCACTCTCTTTACATATACATATATATATATTAGTTTATAAAACACAAATACACTACCAATAACACATAAATACCCACAAAACACATAATTTTTACTAATTTCCAAGTAAACTTGCATATATCTGTATTTTTTATAATTTACAAAAATACGGGTATTATAATTCCTCCCTCCTTACAATGATTCCGTTCTCGGAATCGAATTAAATCACAAACTTACACAATACCCATCTTGTGCTATGATCCTAGATAGGGTTTCATAACTTAACTACCGCTATCTACGTTTTCATAATCTCTTAATCTTTCTTTCTGCAGAAGTAATCATTACTCTTATTTAGACTCAAGCTCTTAATCATCTATTAAAACACTTAACCCAATCTTTATGACTCTTAAGTCATATAAACTTATGGCTAGCAATTGATTGCACTAATTAGTGATCTATCAATCACTTTTCAATTCTCAATTACCTAATTTAGCTCATAAAAATCCTTTACAGTATGTCTCATTTGAAAGTATACTAGCTACTCAAACACCCAAGCAATTGCAAGTCAATTTGGGCAAACAACCCACTCATGAACGTAAGTATTCCTTATAAACATTTTCCCAATAATTAGAGTAACATAAAGAATATTTGTCCAAGGATGAATATCATGTCTCCATGTCTTGTCACAAGCATACCTATGGAGAACTTGCCCTCCTGATTTGGAATGTAGGCTCGTAATTGTCATAAAATAGAATCATTATTTTATCAATTGGTCAACAAAGACCTCAATCATATAATCTCCTCTCAAAGTTCCTAAAAACCTTGAGACATCACATAATTTAATTGTTTCATAGCTCACATCTTAATTCACTGGCTATACTTGCCACTAACAATCAATAACTAATGCACGAGTTCAAATTTTTGCATAATAATAACACCATGCCCAAGAAAGGTTCACTAGAACCGGTATACCTTAAACTCAAATAGCTCATACTTCATATCAAACCTTAAGGCTCAAATTGGCCCATTAGTCAAAAATAACACAATTATCATCCCCAAAAGGATCGTATAACAAGCACAACTCTACTTAGAGATCCTTATCCCGCAAGGCCTTTCGTCGTGCACCCCAAAGTCTCCTCATAACTTTCAAAACATCTTTTGGTCTAAAAGACCCATAATAGAACTTTTAGGACCATAGCCTTGCGACTCTAAACTTGGGTCACAACCTATGCCATGCCTGGATAAAATAGATCTCAAGGTCAAAGCTCTCGACCAACTCTAGCTACCGGCATCGCCGCATGCTTCCCTACGATTGAATAATTAATCATCTCTTGTGGTCTAAAAGCACCACGCCATGTCTGACAATATAAGCCAACTAATTGTCGCAAGGACATCTACCCTCGAAATGGAAAAGTCTTAACTCTACCGCATTGTCTGAGGACAAGCCTCACATCATACATAGGAGCTTCACTTTCAGGATCAACTCCTCTAATCTCTAAATATCTTTTTAGTATCCAATCACATAAACAAAGTGAATCACTCTTTAGTAACAAACCACACATTGTTCTAGGATAACATAACCAAGACTATTTAACCCAAAGAATCACATTTGATTCCAAAAGTAACCACTATGAGGTCCTAAAGATTTTCACCTCAAAGGTAAATCTATAGACCCCCAGCACCATATCACATGAATGTTTTTTAATGGAATTCATATTCATACACCAATTGGATCGTTGATCCGACCCTAACTTACTGTAATCATTAAGAAACTCTTTTCAACACTTCCCAAAACGGGCCACTTAGTCAACTTATCAAATTCTCAACCATTAACACTTACCGCAGTTCTTAATGAACTTACAACAAACTTTCAATCATTTCATTTCCACCCTTTAGGTTAAACCGATACATAAAATCACATCAAATTATGATTCCAATTTTCATATTACAAGGCTGACCTTGTAATTGGTCCATCCTCTTAAGAGGCTTAACATACTAACAATTATATTTCCTCTACACAACTCTCTAAGTCATCAAAGGAAAGAGACTTGGTTACACACATTCTTAAGTGAACACATCACTAATCAATAACATCACAATCTTAATTTCATAAAAGTCCCCACCACTAGAGTGTTAAAATCTCTAAGATTATTTAACAACTTAATCACAAGGTTACTCAGTGTACAACCTTACTTAAACATTTCGTTACATTATCTCAATCACAAACTACCATTGGGATCCCCCAACTAACTTTATACCTCTTATCTCCTCTAAGCACATAACAAGTGTTAAGAGCGGTTAATAGCTTTCAATCAAAACTTGAGAGCTTATGTAACTAAGAGATTTTCCAATTCAAACTTAATCATTCTACATCACATCTCAATGTGAGACTCATTAGCTCTCAAAATCCATAAATGGTTTCAGTGAGGATTCCAACTCAATTGGACTAACCCGCACTATTACAAAGGTGACACCATGTCTATTATTTCATTACAGAAGCTACGATTCAAAAAGGAGTTTCTTGGTTCCTTTGAGAAACACACAAGCACTATTTCTCTTATAACATAATTCATCAAAGTAAGTCTACCATACAAGGAACAATAACTTTAGTTCCCATCACAATTTAACCAATAATCTCAGTAAGGTTTATCCTTAAATAAGGCATCAATCCTCAAATCAACAGATAGAAGGACACTAATAGATAACTCTATCAATAATCCATTAATGATCCAAAACCGCAACCGTAGTTGCATGAAGGGTTCATTCTATAGTCTAAGTCATCTTTTACATCACTTCACATAGGTGCCTCCCTCCTTGAAGCAAGGATAATGTCACTTTTCATATCCAACTCCATTCTATGAAGTCCATCATTTGCTCGCCTTGTTAATTAAGGCATACTAAACAAGGCTTCTAATATCATAATCTCATGTTTCTATTGGCGAAACTAATCTTAATCAAGACTTAGTTTCTCATTCTAGTACTCAAAGCGTCTCATATATCATCAAGGAAATCTTTCCTTCTAAACCAGTCTATCCTTACAAAGGATCTATCAATGACTTATCCATAATATAGAACTCAGTACACAAACTCAAATAGTTTTCTGTCACTATCAAAGGTTCAATGTGAACCAGGACCACTATCCTTGGGTGTGGGATTGGGGTGAATTGGAGTGTTATGGAGTTTAGTATGTTATGTACTAACGGATTTATCTAATAAATCATGAGGTGATGTGATTGTTACAGAAAACAATGGCTGATCGTGATTACTCAACTGGTGTCCCTACTGTCCCGTCTACTACCGAAATTCCTACAACAGTGGAAGTTTTGCAAAACGCTGGTACAGCTGGAGATGAGAGGGATGAATACATATTTCAGCTTGAAGGTCAGTTACAGGATCTGAGAAAGGAACTAGAACAACAAAGACAAGTTCTTGCAACACAACCACCGGTTACTATCGTGACTTCAACTACACCTGAAATACCACCGATCTTTCCAGCAATTACTACTCTAGCTGAGATTCCGAAAGTATCTATACCGTTACGACCAGTGTCTCAACCAACGTCTCAACCGTTCTTCTATCCGTTGTTTCCTCAGGGATCTTACTCTTCTCTTTACATGGGATTTCCTCTGAATACAGGATACAGGCAACCATGTACTTACAAGCAGTTTTTGGATTGCAAACCTGATGAATGCCATGGTAGCACTGATCCTAACGTTACTTTGAACTGGTTGCGAGATATAGCTAGAATCCCATATGCTTGCAATTTCGAAATAAACTATGTGAGCAGTATTGCAATACTTTCGAGTTGAACAAGATAAGACAGGAGTTTATGGAGTTGCGAATGATGAAGAAGATGTCTGTGGACGAATTAATAGAGCAGTTTAATGCGAAACTGAGATTTGTAACTCAGTGGGTGCCTGATGAACCTTCCCAGGTTCAATATTGTATTGGAGCATTGTTGCCGGAATACCGAAGTACGACTCGATTGGCTGGATCGTTGTCCCAGGCTTTCACCTTGGAAAAATCTACTGAGGAGGACATCCAGACTAGAGACAAACAGAGACGGGATGAAGTGGCTTTGAAGAAGCCGAAGTATGATCAGACTGGTAGCCAACAGAAGAAGAAACGACAAGGCAATCAGTCGCAGGGAAGTCAGAACTGGAAGGTATCAACGGGGGATTCAAGTGTTAAATCGCAGTGGTGTACGAGATGTAGATCTACTCATACAGGGCAGTGTACTACCCAGACCATGCGATGTGGAACCCATGGGCATGAAGCGAAGGATTGTCGATTCCCTCGGAACGTATGTTGGAATTGTCAGAAGGAAGGGCATCGGGCAGGTGATTGTCCTTCAGGAAGGAAGGCAGGGACAGGGACAGGGTCAGGGACAGGGACAGGGTCAGGGACAGGGACATGAGCAGTTAGGGGATCATCCTCAACGTGGCAGAAGAGAAAGAATCCTCCGACACCGTAGGGTAGGGCGTTCAGAATGACAGTAGATGATGTTACTGCCACCGATGAGGTTATCACCGGTATGTTTCTTATAAACTCCCTACCTGCTTGTGTGTTATTTGATTATGGAGTGAATCGCTCTTTTATTTCTTTGGCATTATGTGATAGATTAAAATTGCCTACTACTGTTATTTCTGTACCGATTGAGATAGAAGTAGCAGATGGTAAGATAGTTCCTGTTACAACTTTTGTGACTGGAGCTGAAATTGATATTGATGGTAGATGTTTCCCAGTGTCGTTCCTTTTAATGCCTTTACCTGGTTTTGATGTGGTTTTGGGGATGGACTGGTTGAGCAAGCATAAAGCAAGTATTAAATGCCATAGGAAGCTGATTTCTTTTCCGTTGTCTGATGGATCGCATGTGGTGGCTCGAGGAGAAAGAAATAAATCTGCGTTTCCTATCAGTTCTTTATTGAAAGCTAAGAAATCCTTGAGTAAGGGATGCAAATGTTTTCTGGCATATGCTATTGATGCTAGAAAGGAAAAACGGGCAGTTACCGATGTGCGAGTAGTATCTGATTATCCTGAAGTATTTCCGGATGAGTTACCTGGGTTACCTCCCGTTCGAGAGGTGGAGTAGAAGATTGATTTGATACCAAGTTCTAATCCAAAGGCAAAATCTCCTTACAGATTGGCTCCTTCTAAGATTAGGGAGATGATAACGCAGATACAGGATCTTTTAGATCGGGGTTTTATTCGTCCGAGTTTATCGCCGTTGGGTGTAGCAGTCTTGTTTGTGAAAAAGAAGGATGGTACTCTGCGAATGTGTATTGATTACAGAGAATTAAACAAGAGGACGGTTAAGAATAAATACCCTCTGCCCAGGATGGATGATTTGTTTGATCAGTTGCAGGGTGCTTCTTTTTTTTTTCTAAGATTGATCTGAGATCGGGTTATCACCAAGTACGAGGTACGAGTTTCTGACGAAGATGTCGCCAAAACTGCTTTCCGTATCCGGTATGGCCATTACAAATTCTTAGTCATGCCGTTCGGTTTGGCTAATGCACCTGTTGTGTTTATGGATTTGATGAATCGGGTTTGTCGACCGTTTTTGGATAAATCTGTGATTGTATTTATTGATGACATTCTGGTTTATTCTAAATCCGAAGCTGATCACGATATACATTTGAGACAAGTTCTTAAGACTTTGAAACAAGAGCAATTGTATGCCAAGTACTCGAAATGTGAATTCTGGATGCGTGAAGTACATTTTCTGGGGCATGTCATTTGCAAGGATGGGGTTAAAGTTGATCCGGCGAAGGTAGAAGTTGTGGTGAATTGGGAAGCTCCGAAGTTGCCTTATGAGATTAAAAGCTTCTTGGGATTGGCAGGTTATTACAGACGGTTTATTAAAGACTTCTCTAAAATTGTGAATCCCATGACTACATTAACCCGCAAGGAGGTTCCCTTTAAGTGGAATGATGAATGAGAAAGGGCTTTTCAGACGTTGAAGCGACTTTTATGTCAGGCTCCTATTCTTGCTATATCGGATGGCTCAGACGACTTCATCATTTATTGTGATGCGTCATTTGCAGGGTTGGGTTGTGTGTTGATGCAACGGTATAGAGTTATTGCATATGCTTCTCGTCAGTTGAAACCTAATGAGAAGAACTATCTAACCCATGATTTAGAACTTGCAGCTGTGGTTTTTGCGTTAAAATTATGGAGACATTATCTTTACGGTACAAAATGCGTTGTATGTACTGAACGAACAATTCAGACACTTGAGGGTATGTTGCATGCATGTGTGTTGGAATATGGAGGTTCTTAGGATTCCCACCTGCCGTTGATTGAATTTGCGTATAACAATTCTTATCATTCGAGTATTGGTATGCCACCTTATGAGATGTTATATGGGTGTCGCAGCCGTACTCCTACGTGTTGGTTAGAGGCGGGTGAGAAACAGTATGCAGGGCCTGATATTGTACAGATCACCGCAGATAAAGTGGATATTATGCGAGAAAAGTTGAAAGCTGCGAGAGATCGACAAAAGATGTATGCTGATCCACGTCGTAGATCTGTTACTTTTGTTGAAGGTGAACTGGTTTATCTGAAAGTTTCGCCTTGGAAGGAGATTATTCGTTTTGGAAAGTGGGGAAAGCTAGCTCTTCGTTATATTGGGCCGTTTCGTGTCCAAAGGGTGGTTAATGATCAGACGGTTACTCTTGATCTTCTTGCGTAATTGTCAGGTATTCACAACATGTTTAACGTTTGTTACTTGCGTAAATGTAGAGTGGGGGATGAAATTCAGATTCTTCCTTTACAAGATCTTAAAGTGGATTCAAGCAAGAAACTAGTGAAAGAACCCATTGAACTACTTGCGCCCTGACGGGTAAGGGGGTCGCGACGCGACCCCTGCTAATAGACCCAATTTTTCTTCTTTTCTGCTTAGTTTCAATTATGTTATGTTATTAAGGTTTAAACTTAGTTCTAACATGATTCAAATGCTACACTTAGGTTAGTTTCATGATGGTTAGCATATTTGGTATATTAATTGGGATTTATGCTTACTTGAAATTATGAAATGGAAATTGGTATACTTTATACATGTTTTGTTGCTTGTTACATGTTTAGTATCATGAAAGTAGATTGTATGCAACTTATACATGTTCTAAATGTTGGTTTTACATGTGAAATGCAACGGGTTGGTTTTAACCCGTTTGGTGTTTAAACTTGATAATGGACTATTGGTGGCCAGGAATGAAACGAGATGTGGCCAAATATGTTGAGAAGTGCCTTACATGCCTATGAGTGAAAGCGGAGCACCAATGACCGCATGGTAAATTGCAACCGCTGGAGATACCAGTGTGGAAATGGGAGCATATCACCATGGATCTGATAACGAAACTACCGAAAACACAAAGGAACTACGATGCAATCTGGGTAGTGGTGGATCGGTTAACGAAAAGCGCTCACTTCATACCGATCCGAGAGGCAAGTTCGGCTGAGAGATTAGCTGATATTTATGTGAAAGAGATAGTTTCGAGACACGGAGTGCCGATGACCATTATTGTTGGTTTTTGGTGGCATCTAGAAAACGTAGCGGAAACGAAACGAGTATAAAACAATTTAAGTTTTATGCCACCAACACACCACCCAATGGAGCAAACTCTAGACAATAACAATGCAACTAAAAGAAGAAGAACAAGGACAAGAAATCATACCATACAAAATATATTTCTCCTTGTTGCCTTGGAAGATTTATACACAAAGTAGTGTACCACTATCGGTATCCACACCAAGTGTTGATGATCCCCACGTGCTAGCTATGTTTGGACGCCGCCAAAAGCTTCACCAATGATCTAACACCATCTTGAAGATTGATATGGAAATCTATCTTCAAGTGTGTATTGTTTGAGAGAGTATGAAATAATTTGACAAATTACAAGTTCATATATTGCATAACTTTGTGATGATAATTCATATGGCTAACCAAATCACATTAGACTACTAGAACCTTTTTATAAACCACAAAATGAGGCCTAGAAACGTACATAACAGTCCTAGCATCAATGACCATCATGAGCCATGAATACCCCATTAACTTAGTCTTAAAAGACTAAATTAATAGGCTGTTACAGCATGAGGCACGGCCGTGCCTCACAGGACATGCCCGTGCCAGCCCACGGGCACACCCAAGTCACGCCCGACTTGGGCTCGTGCTTTCGCACTAGGCACGGCCGTACCTCCACGAGGCACGCCCGTTCCGGCCCCAATGGGTACACCCTAGGCATGCCGGCCTTGGGCCCGTACCCAGCATAGGGCACGCCCGTACCTTCACAAGGCACGGCCGTGCCCGGACCAACCAAAACCCATTTTGGTATTTTTCTCTCTCTTGTTCAAAGGTGTTTCCGGAATCAATACTTGACGTGTGACCCAATAGGCCTATGCCTCATCGGCAGTGATACCAAATCGTGTGTGTTAGTAGGCATATTCTAACAAACTCCCACTTGAACACGACACACTCACGAAAGGTAACACCGACATACATCGGCCTCTAGCAAGGCATCTATGCCCCCAAGTCAGCATAGGCTATGTCGCCCATGGCAAGTACCAACCTGTAAAGAATGGTCCTACAGATAAGTGATTATTTATCCCTTCGTTCACGATATCCATTGTGAATGCAGGTCATGGAACACCGTCAACCCCAAATCATTCACGATTATGTTTCTCGATCTAGACTAACTATGACGAACAACACAAGTTGCAAAATTGATCCACTATCAATTCAACTTGAGCACGGCCATGCATTTTGATGTCATCAGTTCAGTCAACGAGGGGCCCAGGGATATCTCTCTAAAGAGGAACGAATACCTTTGACTACATCGTTCCATCATAATAACAAGTCCTTGCCTGAAAACTTCCCTTATAACAGCCAATTACGAACTGCGTTAGAAAGCAATCTAAACAAGACCATATTGTTAATCAAGAAGCGCATGTATCTCCAGTAGAAGGACAAACAATTTTATCATCCTGATTTACTCGTGATCATGTCCATGAAGTAAACTCAGGTGCGGGTCCTCCAATTACTTGATCACTATCAAGTACAGGCTAGTGTTGCGAAAACATGTATTCAATCTATTATGAATACTTTACCAACCACTTGCCTCGATCTTAATTCACTTCTTCCATCCAATGAAGAACGACCGATCGTGGAGCGTTTAGAATAAATAAATTTATTCAAGGAAGTAGTTAAACATGCTAAGATGGAACACAATAAAGGCTAACGAAAGTACCCGCTCCGCGCGCATTATCAAATCTCCATTTGATAATCGATACAATCAAAGCACATTATTGCTTTAATGTTCCCAACTCAAAACATATCAAATTCAAATAAACAAACCCAAGCTAAAGCCACTTGTAAACCAATTGTATGCAAGTCTAGTATGAAAACTCATCACTAGCTCACGACTAAAGCTTAGTAAGCGGATTCACAAAGTGACATCCATGCGTACTCTAACAATTACCATATCTTCTCTCGTCCAAACACTTATAAAGTGTGTGCCGGCAAGATCATGGTCCTTTGTCCAAGCCTTCACGTTCTCATTGTTCCAAAGAATCCAATAGAGTCACAATGCACAAGACTATGGTTCACATATATAAGCCATCATACTCTTATTTTCTCAAGAGAACCCAATTAGAGTCAATGATGCTTAAAGAACCATTCTAGTTGATAACATTTCACTTAACAACACAACAATAACAATTCACCAAGAATAATACATTACTCAAAATTCATTGTTACCACCGAACATCAACTTGAAGAACAATGTACCAAGAGTTCTTCCAAGTATGTCAAAATGAGTGAAAAGAAACCATGTGATAAACCAAGTTGCTAATCAAATTAACACACTAGTCCATCATGTTTCAATGTCACTCTCTTAGTTTTTCACTCCAAAAAATCCACGTTCGTATCCTCCCAATTCTTCTTATAAAGCAATAATTCCTCAACCCCGGTTTTATGAACCGCCAAGTTAGGATATTATCTTCAACAAGAAGTACATTATGGATACACAATTTAAGGAACACAAGCGCTCCCACTAGCTCTGGCATACATCCAAGTTTAATCTTCCCTTTTCGAAAACTCAAATCTATGATTTTCTCATTAAAGTGAAGATTACAACCTTGCGATATTTATCCAAGACTACGAGGATACTTTCAACGTACAAGACCTTCGGAAAGTATTGAAACACTCTTCCTCAAAATTCTCACGAAGGAATACGATCTTTACATTGTAGTGATAAACACAAGTATCCGAGTAAACTTCAACATAACCACTAGGACAATTTCCTTATGATACCATCCTCATGGTCAATCATAACGGAAATTTATCATTAGTTGGCATTTAAAGTTCAAGCCCATGAATAGACTTCTTGGGCTTGTAGACTTTATGAGGATACTAATAATGTACAAGACTCTCGGAGAGTATTAAAACACTTCCTCAAAATTCCTATTAAGGAATAGGGTCTTTACAATTCACTTCCATACTTTCATAGCCATGAGAAGGTAGTGATACATCATAAGTCATCCAAGTAGACTTCAACATAATCACCAGGAAAAATCTCTTTTATGATACCGTCCTCATGGTCAATCATATTAGAATTTTTACCACCGGTCGGCATTTGAAGTTGTCTACAATCCATGCATATCCTTAGGTTTACACCAAGGCATCGGATCAACCAAGTCCAATACTTGGATATCCTACATGGATTGTACCCCATTCTCATTACCTCTCTCCTCCTAGTAGACACTAGGCCCACTACGATTTCCAATAGTTGATGAATTCAACTAATCCATCATCAAGTTATCTTCCTCTAGATATAAAACATATATCCATGCGGCCTTACGATAACTCCTATCAGAAATAGGAAGAGTGATGAATTATGCCAGGTACTCCAGCATCGCAATGCTGAGTTCCAATCATTACTGATTGTATGCTAGTGCCAACATTAGGTTTTACTCCCACTGGCTCCCATAGATATTAGACTTCCACTTGCTATTGAGCGACAAAAATTGTCCTCAAAAGTTCGTGAAACAAATATCTCATTCCTAATGGAGTAGCATCTTTTGTCCTCGGATTCAACCACCTCACGTCTACACGTAGGCTGGATAATCTAGGTTTTGAGATAGACAAGCAAAGACACTCTTTCTAGTCTTTTCTCCTAAGATGCGTACTAAACCATCTTTGTTGATTTTATATATAGAACATTGCCTGCCATACTTAAGCATCCCAACACATTGGGTATGAATTTGTGATCCATCAAGACCCGAATATTCGGTTCCTCCTCTACGCGACCCATATGCCAATGTGTCCTAGGAGATATAATTTATGAGATAAATCCCACAATTCTTATGATGATCACAATATTCATATATTAAGATACTCAACATCCTTACAAGATTTAAGTAACTTAAACTTTTGTCCATAAACCTCGTTAAGGTAATCAATGAACACCTCGAAGGTTTCAAATATACCTATCCCTACTACCACTACGGGTAAAGGTAACGAAGTGCATGTAGTTATGCCCATGGATTTTCTTGAACGATTTAAACACACAAGTGTGGACCAATTACAACAATCTCTCAATCCTCTTACATACGCCGATGAAAGATGTACAAGTCATTTAGCCTAATAAACAATTCTCGCATTCAACATTTGATCAATTATCAAATGCATCCAAGATTCCAAACCACACGGAACTTGGTGAAGCAATTCTTGTTTACATAGCTAAATAATCTTGTCACTTGGATAACTAATCCAAACCAATTTTGGATTTAAACACATTATTCATGATTACTTTATAACTTTTAAGCAAAAGCTTATAAATGCCATGACATGGATAAACTTTGAAATAAACCACTAATATATAAAATATATCAAATACAAAGTAATATCCATCATCAACCAATGCATAATAGACTTAATATTTCTCTCGCCACGCACGGCAGACAAAATATTAATCTAATAAAGTAATAAAATAGCTAGATGAAATGGTGAGATCAAAACTCCCAATCCTCTCAATTGAGACAACGTACAAGTTTCCCAATCTTGAGCTCTAGCTCTCCATGCCTTATCAGCTACTTCTTCCGTTTAACACCTACACTTTGTAACAAAACAATTTTGCAACAAACGTGAGTGTTATAGCCAGCATTTCAACAAATCTAGCTATGAAGTAGAAAAGCCATGGAGCTAATCATGAATGTACCTGATGACGAGGAGCTATTCCCTTGCCTCATAGGAAGCTTTAACTCCTCCGAACACTCAGGACAAGCGTGGCAGCGCCAATCTCCATATTTATCGCAGAAATAGCAAACTTCTCCCTTAGGAGTCGTATTCTTTTCCTCGGTTTTACGTTCCTTAAATAACCCGGTGGGAATGAACTTGCGTTTGGCCATGTTAGACTCGAAAGTCTTATGTATGCCATGCAACTCGTCTAAGGATTCTACCATTTTGTCCTTTTGATAGTTTTTTGATAAACTCATCATAAGACGTGGGCAGGGATTGGAGAATCATATTCACCGCAAGCTCCCTTCCAATGGGAAATCCTAGTATTTCCATTTGGTCAATGTATGCCTTCATACGAAGCACATGAACACTTACCTTCCCACTTTCCTGCATCTGGCAACCGACAAGGTCCTTGACACACATAAAGTGTTCCTCTCTAATCTGATGTTGGAACAAGTCCTTCAACCGATTAATCATGTCGTACGCACTCATATGCCCGAGTTGCTTTCGCGACTCGCAGCTTATAGTCGATAACATAAAAGAAGAAACATCTTTTGCGTCCTCGATAGGCTTTTCAAAGGCGTATCTAGTGGCCCAACTTGTGTTGGCAGCAGGTGGTTTCGGAAGAGGTTCCTCGAGGATGTGCAACTTAGATTCATGGCAAAGGACAATTCACAATTGCCTATACCAATCCACAAAGTTCACACCTACGAGTTTCTCCTTTTCTAGGAACAAACGGAGAGATAAATTCGGTGTTGCGTTGTTAACGTTTGTCATCTACAATTTTAGAGTACACATTTTAGTGAATTTAGATATAATCCTTGTATAAATAATTACCCAAATAGTATTCAAAACCAATTATTTACACAAGGCTAGAAACCATATTTCACTTTACCTTATGAAGGGTTTACCGCGGATCACAAAGCAAAGCTATTTAGGCCGGTAACCATTTTACCGATTGCAAACACTTTGCAACTTCTAGATCCTTGCGGGATCCATTGACAATCAAAATGTCTTTTGGCATGTTTGATCCCTTCTCGCACCAATTCTAACTTGATCCCCTTAAATGACTCGGCTAGAGCTCGACGCCACCTAAGTGTCACAAAAAGAATTGGAAACCGTCCGTCAAGACACACGGTGGAACTCTCGCCAATAATTGGCTCGTGCTAAGCTCGACAACCATTATTGCGAGTTACCACACTCACCTTCCACACAGTTCTACTCGGCATGACTCGTGCTAAAGCTCGACAATCATCCAAGTTTCACTAGATTCGGGTGGTGTTGTCTTACGGATGGCGCGTGATTTACATTTTAAAACAGATTTCGTTTTCCGGTTAAAACAATTTTAACCCATTTTGCGAATTAACAAATCAAGTGATAAATACAATTTTTATCCACTTATAATATAATACAGATTTATATTATCTTGTTAATTCTATACGCGCGGAAAAAAATATAAACCAATTTTATAAATCTTTGTGTTTTATATATTTTGGAAAAATTATCTAGCATGCAATATCCTACACATTCATGCAAAATAATAAATATATAAAACAACCACGCATACACAATAGTTCGGTAACATGCCCAAATCCTATGCGTCTTCCCCGCGAGCCACACGGGGAAAACAAGGTCAACTAAGGAATCCAAGATCCAAAGTACCCAGTCGGGTGTGCTCCCACTGAAGTCGGCATCTCCAAAAAGCAATCCGGACTCCACGTTGCCGAGACATCAACGCCGTGATTCCCGTTGGTTTATTACATACAACACCAACTTCTATACTATTTTACAAATACACAAAAGGAGAAATGGCATGCAAGCCACAATCCTATGCTACTAATACAAGTACAAAGGAATAAATAAACGGCATGCAAGCCGCACCAAATAATAATCATAAAAATTACAATAATACGGCATGCAGGCCACCAACACCAAATAAACCAAACACCACAACACATAGGTCTAAAGGGCATCTAGTTACCGAACCACAACCAAACAAAACCAAAGCAAAACCATGGTGTGCCACAAAACCATGTCAAACATATTTTGATTAAGATTGCCAACAAAACACCCAAGGCACAAAAGGCAATCCTTGTACATATGCATTAGTAATTTTAATACACCTTTAAAATTACATATTCATATATACACCTTTAAATATATATATTTTTATGTACTTCATACCAAGCCATACAAAATATATAAATTCAAGAAATCAAAATATAGGGGGGAAAAACTAGATCAAAGACTAGCCCAACCAACAAATCCGGAATTTAAATATAATTTTAAAATACTGTTTCAAGAACAAAATTCTGACCAAAAACCACAAGGCACGGGCATACCCCAAAGGGTACGGGCGTGCCTTTTCTTTTGTCAGTGTACAATGTAAACAGTTTTAAGCATACGAATATTCTGCCGGCACGGCCCGTACCCCCACTGGTACGGCCGTGCCCCGGCCGCCGGCACGCCCCGTACCCCAAGAGGTACGGCCGTGCCCGGTCACCGGAAAACAGATTTTGACAGAAAACTCAAAATTCCGGTTTCAGTGGAAAGCCATGTTAAACCTCGCTCTAACACCACTGTTGGGTTTTGGTGGCATCTAGAAAACGCAGCGGAAACGAAACGAGTATAAAACAATTTAAGTTTTATGCCACCAACACACCACCCAATGGAGCAAACTCTAGACAATAGCAACGCAACTAAAAGAAGAAGAATAAGGACAAGAAATCATACCATACAAAATATATTTCTCCTTGTTGCCTTGGAAGATTTGTACACAAAGTAGTGTACCACTATCGGTATCCACACCAAGTGTTGATGATCCCCACGTGCTAGCTATGTTTGGACGCCGCCAAAAGCTTTACCAATGATCTAACACCATCTTGAAGATTGATATGGCAATCTATCTTCAAGTGTGTATTGTTTGAGAGAGTATGAACTAATTTGACAAATTACAAGTTCATATATTGCATAACTTTGTGATGATAATTCATATGGCTAACCAAATCACATTAGACTACTAGAACCTTTTTATAGACCACAAAATGAGGCCTAGAAACGTACATAACAGTCCTAGCATCAATGACCATCATGAGCCATGAATACCCCATTAACTTAGTCTTAAAAGACTAGTTTAAGAGGCTGTTACAGCATGAGGCACGGCCGTGCCTCACATGACACGCCCGTGCCTCACAGGACACGCCCGTGCCAGCCCACGGGCACACCCAAGTCACGCCCGACTTTGGCTCGTGCTTTCGCACTAGGCACGGCCGTACCTCCACGAGGCACGCCTGTGCCGGCCCCAATGGGTACGCCCTAGGCACGCCGTCCTTGGGCCCGTACCCGGCATAGGGCACACCCGTACCTTCACAAGGCTCGGTCGTGCCCGGCCCAACCAAAACCCATTTTGGTATTTTTCTCTCTCTTGTTCAAAGGTGTTGCCGGAATCAATACTTGACGTGTGACCCAATAGGCCTATGCCTCATCGACAGTGATACCAACTCGTGTGTGTCAGTGGGCATATTCCAACAATTATATCTGATAGGGATGTACAATTCACATCCAGATTTTGGAACAAATTTCACGAGGATTTGGGAACAAGGGTGAACTTGAGTACGTCATATCACCCTCAAACTGACGGGCAGAGTGAATGAACTATCTAGACGCTAGAGGATATGCTAAGGGCGTGTGTGATTGATTTCGGGGGAAGCTGGGATTTGTACTTACCCCTAGCGGAATTTTCCTATAACAATAGCTACCACGCGAGTATTGGTATGCCACCATACGAGATGTTGTATGGTAGGAAATGTAGAACCCCTATCTGTTGGGGTGAGGTTGGACAGAAGGAACTTGGCAACACGGAAATAGTGTAGAGAACCTCAGAATATGTGCAACAGGTCCGTGAACGACTTAAAGCGGCTCAGAGCCGGCAAAAGAGCTATGCGGATAAACGGAGATCCGTACTAGAATTTCAAGTTGGTGATTTTGTATTACTGAAGGTATCTCCATGGAAAGAAGTGATACGATTCAGAAAGTGTGGGAAATTGAACCCGAGGTTTATTGGGCCTTTCAAGGTCATCGCGAGGATTGGAAAGGTGGCTTATTGTCTAGAGCTACCCGAGGAGTTATCAAGGATACACAACACCTTCTATGTATCTCATCTAAGAAAGTGTTTGGCCGACGATTCGGCGTTTGTACCATTGGAGGATATCACGGTAGATGAAAGACTGAACTACATCGAGAGACCGGTTGTGATTCTTGAAAGGAAGACCAAACGGCTACGCAACCGGGAAGTGGGAATGGTAAAGGTGCAGTGGGAGCACCGTAAAGGTTCAGAGTGGACGTGGGAGTCCGAAGAAGAAATGAAGAAAAGTTACCCCTCCATGTTCGAATAAAGATTTCGAGGACGAAATCGTGTTTAAGTGGGGGAGAGTTGTAATACCCGAACTTCCGAAAAATAAATAAAAGAATATTTATTGAGAAAATGATAGATTATATTGGATTGTGAAATGTATTAAAGAGTTTATGGGCTTGAATGGATAAATGAATAATGGACTATTTATATATATGTTATTGGATTAGTTTTGTGTATTATTATATTTAAGTTTCTTGGGCCCAATCATGGAATGTGGGCTTAGGCCTTTTAAGAAAGCATATATATGTTAAAATAGGGCACAACCTCCCACATCATTCAAACACTGTTGCATTGAGAGAGCTTGAGTGTGTGTTTGTGTGTGTGCTAACCCTCACGAGAAAGCAAGGAGAAGATCATCAAGAACCGATTGAAGAGTCAAGGAATTGCTAAACGAATCATCAGGTAATGTTTCTTACCTCACTAGGATACTATAGGTATCAATTTTATCATGTTTGTATGATGATAGCATGATTTAGCTTCTAGGGTTTTTGGGTTCTGGGTTCAAGAAGAACCAGAGAAAAAGAAATGTAGATATGAGTTTGAAAACTCGATGAAATGTGTTCAAATCTTGAAAGAAGTGCTTAAATGAGTGGAGAAATGTTTTGAAACAAAAATGATATGATTTGGTTGAGTTTGGAAAGAACATGATTTTGGCCATGGAGTCTGAAAGTTGAAAAAGATGAACTGACAGGTATGAAATGAGTCATGCGACTTTTGTGTTTGTGTCGTGCGACACTTGAAACTCAGCCATGCGACTTTCGCATGGCAACCCTTGAACCCCATGCGACCTTTGCTTGATACTCCATGCGACTTTCCTATTGTTCTATGCGACTTATTGTTTTTAACCATGCGACTTTCATTCCACCCTCATGCGACTTTCGCATGGTTGTCACCTTCCATGCGACTTTCCACTTGAACCTTAAACCCATTCGACTTATTGTTTGAATCCCATGCGACTTTCATACTTCAAACAACCCATGCGACTTTCAAACTTGAAATACCTTCATGCGACCTTTGTAACCCCACCCCCATGCGACTGTCGCATCATGCAACTGTCGCATGAAGTTTCCATGCGACTTTCATGTTTACTACCCCATGCGACTTTTGTATTGAAACCCATCCCATGTGACTTATAAATCCGACAGTTGCAATCTAAGTGAAATCCGGATAGTGAAATCCGATAGTTTCAAATGAGTTGAAATCCGGATGATAGGAAATCCGAGAGTTGAGAATCCGACACTTTTACACTCGACGCGACGCGTCGGTTTATTGAACACGACGCGTCCCCGACTTTATGGACTTTAGTGAATTTCTTATTGTTACTTGCCTTGTGAAACCCGAATGTATTACGAGGATAAACGAACGAGGGATTTGTGCACGGTATTGATTGTTAGACCTATTGTAGGTGACGGTCGGCTAAGCAAGCAATCACAAGTGTTCTAGTAAGATAAGATTGAGAAACTGAGACTGTAAGACAGGTGAGTATTCTTACTTACTATCTAAACCCTATGATGTGTGTGTTAAATGTGCTATATGCTATATGATTAATGAATGATGAATTGATGAATTGATGAAATGATGACTAGTGAATTGATGAACTGATATTTGTATCATGCTATGCTATTATTTAGACCGTTCACTTTGGTGACGGGAATGTTGGACCGTTCACTTCGGTGTCGGGAATGATTGGACCGTTCACTTCGGTGTCGGGAATGATGGGACCGTGCACTTCGGTGGCGGGAATGATGGGACCGTGCACTTCGGTGGCGGGAATGATTGGACCGTTCACTTCGGTGACGGGAATGATGGGACCGTGCACTTCGGTGGCGGGAATGATTGGACCGTTCACTTCGGTGACGGGAATGGTGACGGTAGCGGGAATGAAAGATGTAACATGAATGTAAAGCAATTGATGTGATGTCATATGGTTGATTGTAAGTAAGTGTACTCGCTAAGCTTCGTGCTTACGGTTGTTGTTTAACCTTCTTTTCAGGTGATGGCCATGGCGGGGTTCCAGCACGCGGATGATAGCTCATATTTCCACAAGCTTCCGCAATGTTTAAACCATTTTGAGCTTTATGATGTATTCCAAACATTTACACTGAAAGTTACGGGTTAACACCCGGGGTTGTAATTAATTTATACAATGTTTTATTCGTGATGAATCATTAAGCGTACTCTTTGTTTAATTGAAAAAAAAATTTGGGACGTTACAAGACTACTGAGTTGGTGATTCGGAGATCTAAGGTGAGTGGATGTTTAACTCACGTAGGGTTTAGTTGTAACAGTTATGGTTGCAACAGTTTATTATTGATGCATGGATAGACTTGTTGTCAAAAAGAAAGATGGTACTCTACGCATGTGTATTTATTAAAGGGAATTGAACAAGAGGACGGTAAAAAATAAATACCCTCTACCCCGACTTGATGATTTATTTAATTAGCTGTAGGGTGCATCATACTTTTCTAAAATTGATCTCCGGTCAGGCTATCATCAGGTACGAGTTTCTGACGGGGTTGTTTCTAAAAATGCTTTCCGTACCAAGTATGGCCACTATAAGTTTCTAGTCATACCATTCGGCTTGACTAATGCACCAGCTATTTTCATGGATTTAATGAACTGTAACATCCTGTATTTGGGCCTAGTATTTACTTAGGCTTTGGTAAGTTAATACAAGATTACTATTTGGTTCATGCTTACTTACTTAATTAATTGATTGATTATAAGTATGCTTTTAATTGAGTTTAATATATATATATATATATGTTGGTTAATATAAATATATATATATATATATATATATGTGTGTGCGGATGTATGTATGTGTTTAAATGTGTATCCGTATGCATGTGTTTAGAATTGTGAGGTCGCCACCTCATGCTTGGTGTTTTGATGATGTGCATACGTGGGTGTATATGTGGTTAAGTTTGTAGATTAACCTCCTCATTATGAAACTTCCGTAAAGTGTGTATGTGTGTGTATTGAGAGAGAAAAGAAGAACAACTAATCGGATTTGAGTTCTTGAAGTGGTTGGATTCAAGTTTAACTTGGTAAACTTATTTTATGTGTTTATGATTAATTCATGAATCATGTTTCATGCTATAGTTTTGTTTATAAGAATCTACTGGGTTTTATGATAATCATCATGTAAGAACATGAAGAAACCTTATTTGATGGGTTTAGTTGAGTTTGATATGTTCTTGAGTGATATGGTGTTTTGATGCACGAAAGCATGTTTATAGATGATTAAATATGTTTTCGTATAATGCAAACATGATTTGATATGATTTCTAGTAAAGTTATGATTGGTGGATTTTGGGTTCTTCATTGGTTGAAGTTGGCGGATTGTGATGAGGAAGAAGATAAAATCCGATGTGTCGAAATCCGAGTATACTAAATCCGACAAGAGAGGAATCCGATGGTGGATTCCGATGTATTGAAATCCGGTGTCTTTGAATCCGATAGAGGAATCCGATGGTGGATTTCTACAAGTTGAATTCCGACAGTTGAATCCGAAGGTGAAGGAATCCGACACTTGTATCGGATTTCCTTCAAATCCAACATTGGGGTATCGGATTTCCATAAATCCGATGATGCTGGCGGATTTTCTTGAAATCCGATAGTTTTGTTGTTTGTTGATTATATGATGCTATATGCTAGATGTACATGCATATGTGAATCTAACATGTTATGTTTGATTTAAAGATGATATAAATATATGTCTGATATATATTTATGAATCAGATACTGATTTTGGTTTGTTGTGTTCTCAGGAACAGATAAGGCTCAGTAACATTAGATCACTGAGTGGGAGTTTGATAAATCGAGGTGAGTGGACGTTTAACTCATGACTGGTGTTAGTTGTAACTGGTTTGGTTGCAACTGTTTATGGTTTGACACATGGATAGATGTTATATCTGATAATTGATTAACTGGTTGATTGTTAATTAATTGTTGCGTCAGTGATATGTATACATGATATTGGGAAGTCAGTTTCGGCTGGGCATATGGGTTGGGTTGGTTTGCTATCGGCTAATCAGTATTGGGATCTTTTGATGCATTCGTTGCAACTTAAGGTAATACTGTGTGAGAATAGCAAATGAACTATCGGTAAACCTTTTCTTTGGCCAACATTGGTTGTAGGTTCCTGCAGAACCGTCGGTATTCCTGGGACACGATTATCTGTTATTTGTTGTTGTTGATATCATGCGGTTCTGGCTGATGTATCTGTTGTGGTTTTACTCCATTCACTTAGCTTTGTGCTAATCCCCCACCTCTCACTCTTTTTATAGGTTTTGGTAAGTCAGTGGCTCGGCTGAGAGTGGTTTGCTTGGGGAGTAATTGCCTAGGCCTCTGATGTATTTATTTGTGACGAGCCGTAATTTTGTAATACTGATACTTTAAACTGGTTGGCTTTGTGAATAGTTGTAAATACAGTTAGTATTTTAATCGCTTCCGTAGTTTATTTTAAAATGAAAATTTTTGGGTTGAAAATACGGTGTTACATGAAATGGGTTTGTCGGCCATTTCTAGATAAATCTGTTATTGTATTCACTGATGACATCCTGGTATATTCTAAATCTGAAGCTGATCACGAGGTACATTTGAGACGAGTACTTGAAACTCTTAAATGGGAGTAACTCTTTGCTAAATATTCTAAATGCGAGTTCTGGATGCGGGAGGTTCATTTTCTGGGGGAATGTTATCTACAAAGATGGGGTTAAATTCAATCCGGCTAAGGTTGAAGCGGTAATGAACTGGAATGCTCTTAAATCTTCTTCAAAGATTAAAAGTTTTTTTGGTTTTGCGGGATATTATCGCAGATTAAGGATTTTTCTAAAGTTGCGACTCCTATTCTTACATTGCTGGATGGGTCAGATGATTTTGTAGTTTATTGTGATCCATCGTTTGCAGGTTTGGGTTGTGTTCTAATGCAGCGTGACAGAGTTATTGCCTATTCTTTTCGAAAGTTGAAACCTCACGAGAAGAACTATTCAACCCACGATTTGGAAATTGCAGCCGTAATTTTTGCATTGAAACTGTGGAGACACTACTTATACGGTACTAAATGTGTTATATGTACTGATCATAAGAGTTTGCAATACGTGTTTTCATAGAAGGAATTGAACATGCGGCAGAGGCGATGGTTATAACTGATTAAAGATTATGATTATGAGATCCGTTATCTCCCGGGGAAAGCTAATGTAGTAGCCGATGCTTTGAGTCATAAGGGAGCGGGTGATGGTATTTCTTTTTATGCGGATGGAGATAATTTCTAATTTGGTAGATAAGTTGAAAGCAGCACAATTGGAGGTATTGAAAGATGAAATCTGAAAACAGAGATTATGTTGAAAAGAAAATATGATCTACATGTTGATTCGCGGGGATTGAAGCTGTATCAGTCTCGTGTTTGGCTGTCATTACTTGGGGGTCTTCGGGGTTTGATTTTGTCAGAGGCTCACAAGTCGAGGTTGTCTGTACACCCAGGTAGCACAAAAATGTATAATGATCTGAAAGTGTTGTATTGGTTGCCCACACTGAAGAAAGATGTTGCACAATTCGTCAAATCTTGTCATATTTGTGCTCAGGTCAAGGTAGAGCACCAGAAACCCTACGGATCACTGAAACAGTTGCAGATTCCAGAGTGGAAATGGGAGCACATCATGATGGATTTTGTGACCAAACTTCCACGTACGAAGAGGAGTCATAATATGATTTGGGTTATTGTAGATTGGTTGACAAAGAGTGCTCATTTTCTGGCTACCAGTGAGACAGCTTCGCTTAGTAGATTGGCTCAGTTATACATTGATGAGATAGTGTCCTAACATGGTATTTCGCTTTCTATTGTTTCAGACAGAGATTCTAGGTTTGTTTCTAACTTCTTGAGGAGTTTACAGCGGGAGTTGGGTACACGTGTTAACTTGAGTACAACTTACCATCCTCACACAGACGGTCAGACCGATCGTACTATTTAGACACTCGAGGATATGCTACGCGCATGTGCGTTAGAATATGATGGTTTTTGGGATTCTGTAACATCCTCGACTTGGGCCTAGTTGTAATTAGTATATACGTGTGTGTAATTAATAGAATATGAGGATATTCTAGTTGTATGTAATTGGAGATTAGTTATTGAAATATATATATGTATATAGTTGTTGATTAAAGAAATGTAATATTGTTGTTTTGAGAGTACATTAAATGTAATTAGTATATATATATATATATATATATATATATGAAGATATTTGTAATCAAGAGGCGGTTTGATTGTTTGGATAAGAATATATATATATATATATTTATATATATATTAGTGTGTAAGTGTTAAATTGACTCACTAAGTCAAAAGTTGATAAAAGTGTAAAACACACACAAACACACACTAGTTCTTTCATGAGTTTCTGAAGAATAAAAGATTGAAGAACTTAAGGTTCTTTGAATCAAAGAAAGGTTAGTATGATCTTTGTTTTGAATTTTAACCATGTTTGAAGTTAGATATGTGATTAGTTAAGGCTGAAACCCATGAATAAGGTGAAGAACTCCATTGATGAACATACAAAGCTTACTTTGAAATTGGGTTTTGTATGTTTGATGTTTTTAATTGATGTTAATGAGTTCTTGAGGTTTGTATGGATGATATATGAAGTTCTAAACTGTTTTTGGAGTGATTCTAACAAGATTGAAATTCTAGGTTTTTGAAAATTGAAATTTAAGTCGGCTGGTATGTAAAATGAAGCAGAAGATAAACTGCCAAAAACGTGATCGCGGCGCGACAAAGCTTAGGGTTGCGGCACGACCCCGTCGGAATTGAATCATGCGACTTATTTTGATCATCCGAATTTTGGATGACCCATTCGACTTTTGGGTCCGAC
Organism: Dittrichia graveolens; assembly: GCA_038502395.1. Classification (NCBI taxonomy): domain Eukaryota; kingdom Viridiplantae; phylum Streptophyta; class Magnoliopsida; order Asterales; family Asteraceae; genus Dittrichia; species Dittrichia graveolens. Next base: position 33,914,504 of record JARJIL010000009.1, read on the forward strand.
TTTCAGGTGAGTCATGCGACTCTTGGATCTGACCTTCGGATGGGTCGTGCAACTCTCCGGTTCGACTTTTACACGTCACGACATGACCAGGGCTTGTTCAACAAGGACATTGTTTCAATACATGTTCTTGTTAGATATGTAATGTAATGTCAAAAGTAAATGTGATAAGTGGTCTATGATCACTAGAAGGAGCTTGTAAGGGTTTTAGTAATAGAATCCCATATGTGCGAACACTTAATGTGAATAATGATGAATTTAGGTGAATTTGCCGAATTAGCCGAATCGGAGTTAAGTAACCAGAAGTTATAAGCTACTCAGGTGAGTACCTGTTTTCATAAGTCTCAATAGAGTGAGACTTGATTGCTAAATGACTAATTGATTGATTGTGTACGATAGTACAATGTATGTTTGAATTTTATTGCAGGTATGCTTAAGGATGGAAGAGTGAGTCTTGTTATGAAGTTAATGTGCAATGCCATGTGTAATATTTGTAATAGGTGCATGCCAGTGGATCTAGATTGGAACCGCCTAGTTAATGATGATGTTATGTATGATGAATGAATGAAATATATGATGCATGAATGAATGAATAAGTAAGTAAGATTGCATGCAAGATTGATTGATCCTTATGGGATCATAAGTATGTTTGTATATGCATGGTCCGCGGACTGCTAGTGGATAAAGGTCAGCCGGTTGTAGCTGAACCCTACTAGTAAATTAAGTCAAACGGTTGTAGCTGGGTTCTAGAAGACCTTTGGGTCGTATTGGGATCAACGGACACTTGGGGGCCTACCGGGTCTAGGTCTTGCAGAACCACCGTTCCTTAACATCAGAGGGAAATCAGCCGGTTGTAGCTGGATTTCCAAGGAGCCATTGGCTTTGAAACGATGTTTGGTGGACTGCTTATGCTCCCCCACCAGCGCGGTTGGTTGTGTCTGATTCCCCAGCCTGAGTTGTTGAGTGGGACTGATTACCCTACAAGACATGACTTTTACTGATCTTGTCAGCGCACCGCAATGTCATAAGATAGAAATGATTGATTGCCTATGTATTGTATGATTTGCTTTATTGATTCTTATGATAAGTTAGTACTCTCTAGCTATGTTGTTTAGCTAATGGTGCTACGTTGCCTCTTTTTAGGTAAAGACTAGAAGGCCTGGTGAGGCGGGTTGCTTACAAATGTATATATATACCTTATGGGGTGGAACACTTTTTGTATAATGTAAATATATGTGGTTATGGTTGGTTCTTGTGTTAGGTAACACCAAATAATTGTTTTGGAAAGACATGATGTAATTATCTGTTGTAACCTTTTTTAAATTAAATTCTGCTGCTTAATCTGATGATTGAGATTTTGAAAGGGACCCACACGGGTTAAAAGTTTGAATTTTTAGTAAATTCACTGTTTTTAGAAGCGGTGTTACAATTAGATATCAAAGCCTAATTTTGAGGGAATTGGGTACTTGTAAGAGTATTCGATCTCAAACTCGGGCCCGACGATAATTAAGTGTTCCTATGGGGGTTGAGTGAGAGTGTTATATGAATGTTATTTGTTGTAAGCTGACTTGTCAGTACGATAAGTGAGTATAGTAGAGTATCAAAATACTCTTCCCTGAACAAGCTCTCAAGGAGATGGAAGATGAGGCTTTGCATATGCCCCATCAACCTGATGATGAACGTTCTCAGCATAATGCTGAAGGTGGTAGACCTGAGCTAGATCAGGCTGCCTATATAAAGCGTCTGGAAGAAGAGCTTTGAATAGCCAAAGAGCTCTTATTGCAGACTACATTACGCAAGCCACGCAAGACGTGTTCGTACAAGAAGTTTTTATCATGTAAGCCTCCGATGTTTGAGGGAAGTGATAACCCCACAGTTACTGTGCAGTGGCTCCGTGAAATGGAGCAAGTGTTTGAGTCATGTGAATGCGAATCAGAGTATTGCGTGAAGTACGTAGTACGTATGCTGAAAGGTCGTGCCATCTTTTGGTAGGATAAGGTAAAAGCCTCTGTTAATAAGGAGGTGCTGAGTGCACTATCATGGGAGCAATTTCTGAGAAGCTATTGAAGAAGTACTGCACCGAGAACGATATGGAAAGAATGGAGAGAGAATTTAATAATCTCCATAAAGGAGATAAGTCGATGGAGGATCTCATCACTGCTTTCACCGACAAGATGAGGTTTGTTCCGCATTTGATTCCTGATGAGAATACCAAGATAAGAAGGTTTGTGGCAACCTTGCCATTAGAGTTTCGCGCCAATGTGCGAGCAGCTGCTAGTCGGATCGGGCGTTTGAAGTGGCCCGACAAATGGAAGGAGGTCGCGTTCAATGCAAGGGCGAATATGCCAATGGGGGTTTTAAAAGGAAGTTTCAGCCATTTGGTAAATCGGGTCCTTCCAAAGGACAATCCTCTGCAGGTGGGAAGACTGATACTTCCAAGAAACCGAGACCTGACACTCCTTGGTGTTCTCAGTGTTGTACTTACCATTCCGGTGAGTGTTCAAATGCTACCAGAAGATGTTGGAGATATGGGAAAAAGGGCCATGCTAGTGCCGAGTGTGGGTATAAAGAAGATGTTTGTTATCGGTGCCACAAGTCTAGGCACAAGATGGTTGACTGCCCGGCGAGGCAGAGTACCAGAGCGAGAGGGTCTTCTAGGGGCCAAAAGAGAGATGATGCACCTCGCGCAATAGGGAGGGCATTTCATATGACAGCAGAAGAGGCGAAGGCAGCGGGGGATGTCATCACGGGTACATTCCTTATTAACTATACCCCTGCATGTGTGTTATTTGACTCAGGAGCTACTTACTCCTTTGTCTCTGTGACTTGTCGTAAAAGATTACAATTGCCTGTTGTCCCGTTAGTTGATCCAATTAAAGTAGAGGTTACTGATGGTAAAGTAGTCTATGTTACAGAAAAAGATCCTATCGTTGTTATATATATCGATGGGAGTAGTCTCCCTGTTTCATTTTTCATTATTCCTATTGAGGGCTTTGATGTGGTGATTGGGATGGATTGGCTCAGTAGTTGTGATACTGAGATTCTCTGTTCCAAGAAGATAATTAAGATTCCTCTTTCTGATGGATCTTATGTTGTAGCTCGAGGAGAGCGACGGGAGTCTGATATTCTTGTTATCGCCGTTATCAAAGCTCAGAAGTCTATTTCTAAAGGTTGTGACTCTTTCTTAGCATATGTTATTGATGCCAAGATGGAGAAGCGACCAGTCCAAGACATCAGGGTAGCATCTGATTACCTTGAGGTGTTTGCTGAAGAACTGCCAGGTTTGCCACCGGCAGAGATGTCGAGTATAAGATTGAACTTGTTCCCAAGACGCCGAACCATTTACTTTGTTGAGGGTGAGTTGGTTTATCTCAAAGTATCACCTTGAAAGGGGGTTCTCCGTTCTGGGAAGCGCGGGAAACTGGCTCCTAGTTATATCAGTCCGTTTCGCGTCCAGCGGGTAGTTAATGATCCGATAGTTACACTTGATCTTCCTTCGGAATTGTCAAGTATTCACGATACATTTAATGTTTGTTATTTGAGAAAGTTCAAAGTAGATGACGAAAGTCAGATTCTCCCTGTACATGAACTGAAAGTCCATTCGAAAAAGAGACTGGTGAAGAACCCTTTGAGTTGTTGGATTGGAAAGTGACAAAGCTATGCAAGAAATATATTCCGATGGTGTTAGTTAAGTGGAAACACAGCCTGGGTTCTAATCAGACATGGGAGACTGAAGCTGACATGAAGACTCGCTACCCTAAGTTGTTTGTGCACAAGGAGATTTCGAGGACAGAATCAACTTAAAGAGCGGGGATTTGTAACACCCTAGACACCGGCCTAGTATGACACGTGTTGTGGTGTGTGTGCTATTTGTTTATTATTATTGTTATTTATTTAGAGATTTTTTTAAAACTAAATTAGAGCCACGAGGTTAGAAAGGGAATATATATTTTATATTTTTATGTGTTTTATTACTTATACGAATTTGTTTTTAGATAAGGGTCACGAATAATACCTTGTTGGCTAATAATTAATTGAGTAGGACCGCTTAATTAATTAAGTGTGAGTTAGAAAGAAGATAGGTGCACTGTGTGTGTGTGTGTGTTTAATCGTGACTCATGATACACAACTTCCTCTACCTCTTGCTTTCATTTTGTGTTTATCTTCTTTGTATGTGTTCTTGAGCTTGGACTTGAAGAAACATTAGAGGTATCCTTGAATCTTGATTATTCTTGCTAATTGTGTTAATAAATTGCTACAATTGAAAGTAAGTTATGTTCTTGCTTCATGCCATGTTTTTCTTGTTCCAAGTATGGTTCTTGAATTTAGGTATTTGAGTAATTGATGAAATTACTATTACTTTGATATTTGGTAGTTCGTTTATGATGATATTGTACTGAATTCATGTTCAATCTTCTGTTTTTATGGTTTAATAACTTTAACTTCATTGATGGAGGTAGGAGATAAAGATGAATATGGGTTTTGATGATTCGATGATGGAATGGTGTTCTTGTTGTTGTATTTCATGTTTTGTATGTTTAGAAGTATCATACAATTGTTAGAAGTAAATTTCCATACTTTGAAAGGAATTTTGAAGTGGTATGTACAATGCTGGAACAGGGAAGAAACCAAAAACTACAGTCTGCTGTGCTAAGCAGGTCGCGCCGTGACGGATAAGGGGGTCGCAACGCGACCCTGCTAAAAGTCCCATTTTTGCTTGTTTTCTTCTTAGTTTCAATTGTGTTATGTTATTAAGGTTTAAACTTAGTTCTAACATGATTCAAATGCTACACTAAGGATAGTTTCATGATGGTTAGCATATTTGGTATATTAATTGGGATTTATGCTTACTTGAAATTATGTAATGGAATTGGTTTACTTTATACATGTTTTGTTGCTTGTAACATGTTTTTAATTATGAGAGTAGATTTTATGCCACTTAGACATGTTCTAAATGTTGGTTTTCACATGTGATGCAACGGGTTGGTTTTGACCCGTTTGGTGTTTAAACTTGATATTTTGAGATAATTAAGAATTGATTACTAATTCTTGTTATTCTGTGTTCTCAGGAGGAGACAAGACTCAGTGCAATTAGACTACTAAGTTGGTGATTCTAAAAGTCCTTTGTTAGTGAAGAAGATGAGTTTCTATGAATACTTGAACAAAAGATGATGAAGGTTAGTAACAACAACTATGAACACTTTGCATGCAAGTTGAAGTTTCTCTGATATTGTTATGAACGTGGATACAAGTTGAGATTACACCATTGGAAATGGTTACCTTGCAAACTAGATTTGCAAGGTATTTAAACAAAAGCCTCATGGGCCTAAAGCCACATGGCCCCAAAACTAGTCAAACTAGACTTTACAATATTAAAGTGGGCTAAGCCCATTACAATGGCTAGTCTAGTTATAATAGATTAAATACAACAAAAGAACACAAGGCTAACAAACTTATAAATATCTAACATTCTCCCCCTTTTATTGCCTTGTGTTGAGGAGGCATGTATCATCTGCTTCTTTGGCCAAGAAGCCTTTCCCAGCTTCTGATGCCCTTCCTTTCTTGGAATTTTCCTCCAACTGATCCGCAATCCAGATCATTTTCACTAATTCAGATTGATCGGTTCGATGTCTGTTGTTGAAGCAAGTTTTGCGGAATTTGGATATGCATCTTTGAAGTGTCCCGTCGAAATATGCATTGACCTCGGAGAGCCTGAGAAATGCTTTGCCGCCATTCAGATTTGACATTATGAATCCATCGGCACCTTCATAATCCTCATCATATTCCTCAATGATCTTATATTTTCAGTACTTGTCAAGCTTTGAATGCTACTACTTGGGCCTCCGAACGTTTATCTGTTCAAGATCGGCCAACACCTAACTGTAGATCATGAGTTTGGCATAGAAGGATTTTCTCTCTCATAAAGTTTCTTAGAACTTGAAGAGCTCTCTGTTCTACTCGGTTCTTTCCAGTTTTGCATGCCAGCTCATCTTCCATATGAGTGATGTCCCCCAAATTCAGATGTCTTAGCTCAACCTCGTGAAATGTATATCTCTTCCCATCTGCTCTGGTGACATGAAAGTGAAACATCGAGTAGCTGAGGAAGTCGGCATGTATACAAACTCGAATTTGACTATCGGAAATTTGGAGGCTACTTGTTGTTTCGAGCTTGCATGGAAGGTGGCGGCGAACCTGACAGACTTCTCGTGCTCTTAAGAGTTTAGCACGTACAGAGCATCAACCTCTCTAACCTCCTCTGAGAAAACCTGAGGAATTCTTTCTTCAAGGTACGGAGCATTGAGCCACTGAGTTAGCCAACGAGGTTGGGCTTTGGCAAGTGCTTCCCTAGGCCTGATGTTTTCTATGTTTGGCCTTTCTGCTATTATTCTCTCGTGAGTGGCCAATAGTTTGGGTCCTCCATGGTAAGTTTCAGGTATGGGCCACTCATCTTCTTGTTGTTCAGGTCTTTGAGGTTGCTGCTGATTGATAACATCTATGGGCGCAACATTGAATTGCCCCTGTTGTGGTGGAAAAATGTCTAGCAGCTCCCTGTTGACTGTAGTGAAGACCTTGCGGATTTTTATTAGCTGGACTTCTTCCTCTTCCTCAGTTATAGGCCTTTTGCCTTTGGCTTTATCTGTTGAGGCTTCGGGAAGGGAAGATTCTGCTTCGGTTATTGTTGTTTGGACTTGTAGGATTTGTTAGTCCCATGTTTAGAATAGTTAGATTTGATGAGACAAACTATAGATATGTATAGCTGATAGGTTAAGAGTTAGGAATTATGTAAGTCTGTTATAGACTGACTGGTCAGCTGAAGCTGAGTAGTCAGCGTATAAACAGATATAGAGTTTTCTATGTAAGTACTAGATAGCTTAGTGACTTCTAAGCTGAGATAGGTTTTAACTGTGAAGACTTGAAGACTTGAAGATTTGAAGATTCAAGAACCCAAGACTCAAGAACTCAGCTTGACAAGGTCAAGATTGAGTGGTTCAACTCAGCGTCAGAAGTCAGTTCCAGAATTTAATTAAGTTCTAAATTCTGTTATAAACTCTCCATATCTACGACATTTAATCTGAGGAGGTAAGTCTTAACTCCAGTTCAGATGATGAAGAGATGGATGCTTTTACTGAACAAATGGCAATGTTAGCAAGAAATTTTAGAAAGTTCAGAAGAGGAAGGGGTCAATCTGACAGAAGCAAAAGTGGTAAGTCTACTGTTGATCCTAAGAAAGCTAAGTGCTTTAACTGTCAAAGGATAGGACACATAGCTGCTGAGTGCAGAGTTAAGAAGGGAGAATCAGCTTCAGTAGTTGACAAGAATGCCTACAAAGCTAATAAGTATAAAAAGAAATATCAAACACTCAAAGGCAAGCCAGATGAAAACACCAAAGGTCTTCTTGCTGAGACTTGGGATACTGAATCATCTACTTCAGATGATGATGAGCCAGATAGGTGTTTGATGGCCATTGAGGATGAAGAGGAACAAGTTGACTATGAGTTAGAAGACAGTTCCTTTGATGAGGATATAGCAGAAGCAGCTAAGCTGAGTAAACAAACCAGTAACTGGGATCCTGCCTCAATGTATAAGGGCTCCTTCAAGTGGTATCTAGACAGTGGATGCTCAAGGCACATGACAGGAAGCAAGGGGATTCTAAGTGAATTCCAAAACAATGAAGGACCCAAGGTGACATTTGGGATTTTCTCAGGGAAGGACTAAAGGTTATGGAAAGATAACTGTTGGAAAAGTCACTTTCAAAAAGGTAGCATATGTTGAAGGCCTTAAACACAATCTGATAAGTATCAGTCAACTGTGTGATGAGGATTATGAAGTCACCTTCAGAAAGCATGAAGGGACAATTTATGATAAGAAGGGAAAACCAATATTAATGGCAAAGAGAGAGAGATATCTATTTGTTAGATCACAGCTCCGTAGATCCTTCAACTGAAACCTGCTTGTATTCTGACTTAACTCCCAAGCTGAGTTGGTTATGGCACAAGAGACTATCTCATTTAAATTTCAAATATGTCAAAAAATTGTCTAGCAAGGAGTTAATCTCTGGTCTGCCTAAGATCATATTTGCTAAAGACAAACTCTGCTCGGCTTGTGAAATGGGAAAACATCATAAGAGATCCTTCAAGTCCAAACAGAATTTTTCAATTACAAAACCATTGCATATGTTGCACTTGGATCTATTTGGACCTATTAGCACCCCAAGCCTAAATGGCAAAAAGTATACTCTAGTGATTGTTGATGAGTTCACAAGATTCACCTGGGTAGTCTTCTTAAAAGCCAAAAGTGAAGCTGCATATGAGTTAATCAGCTTCATAAGACAAGAAGAGCTACAAAAGGGTTAGTCTCTTAAACAGCTCGGAAGTGATCATGGGACTGAGTTCAGAAACTCAACTCTTGAAGGCTTTTGTGAAGAAAAGGGAATTATCCAAAATTTCTCATCCATAAGAACTCCACAACAAAATGGAGTTGCTGAAAGGGGAAATAGAACCTTAATTGAAGCTGCCAGAACCATGCTATGTGAGGCAAAGCTCAAGCTGAGCTTTTGGGAAGAAGCTGTAAGTACAGCCTGCTATACTCAGAATAGATCGATTATAGTTAAAAGACATGGTAAAACACCTTACGAGATGTATCATGGCAGAAAACCCAACATTGGATATTTCCACATTTTTGGTTCAACATGCTATGTGCTAAACGAAAGAGATCAGCTCCATAAGTTGGAACCCAAAGCTGATCAAGGTATATTTGTTGGATATTCTTCAATGTCCAAGCTTACAGAGTTTTTAATCTTAAAAGGAAGGTAATTGAAGAGTCGGTACATGTTACGTTTGATGAGACAAGTATTGATGAATCCAACAGAGCTCAAGCTGACCCAGTTAGTCTGGGTGAGCTTGAGAGGAACAAAGAAGAACTCACATCAAATCCCATGTATGTTATGGATGATTCTGATGATGATGATGATAGTAAATCTGACAAAGGTGCATCATCAAAAGAAATTATCAATATTGAAGATAATCAGCCTGAGAATCTTGGTGAATCATCAGGTACATGTCAGATTGAAGATCTAAGGATCATCAAATTCCTACTCAGACTGAAGAAGTAAGTCCTATTCAGCCTGAGAGACACTGCTCTGACTCAAATCCAGAACCTCAGTCTCCCACTACAACTTTCAGAGTATTAAAAGATCATTCTCTTGATGATGTCATTGGGAACATTGAAGATGGTGTGTTAACTAGATCTAAGGAAACTGCAAACTATGCGGCCTACTCTAGTTTTCTATCTCAAATGAAACCAAAGAAGACTGAAGAGGCTCTAAAAGATGAAGATTGGATTGAAGCTATGCAAGAGGAGCTAACAGAATTTCAAAGAAACAAGGTCTGGACCCTTGTCCCTGCCCCCAAAGGAAAAACAATTATAGGCACTAAGTGGGTCTATAGAAATAAAATGGACAAGGATGGAGTAGTGGTTCGAAACAAGGCAAGGCTAGTAGCTCAGGGGTATCAACAAGAAGAAGGTATTGATTATGATGAGACCTTTGACCCTATTGCAAGGATTGAAGCTATAAGGTTGTTTCTAGCCTATGCATCCTTCAAAAACTTTAAAGTGAATCAAATGGATGTTAAAAGTGCATTCCTAAATGGAGCACTATAGGAGGAGGTCTATGTGAAACAACCCTATGGTTTTATTGATTCTAAACATCCAGATTATGTCTATAAGTTGGACAAGGCTTTATATGGACTCAAGCAAGCTCCAAGAGCCTAGTATGATACACTATCCACCTATTTGCTCTCAAATGATTTTGTTAGAGGAAGTATTGACAAAACTCTTTTCATAAGAAAGAGCAAAGGACATGTAATTCTGGTTCAAATCTATGTGGATGACATTATCTTTGGTTCAACAAACCAAACTATGTGTGATTGGTTCTCTAAGATAATGTTTAATCAATACAGAATGAGCATGATGGGTAAGATGACGTACTTTTTGGGACTTCAAATCTATCAGAAAGAAGATGGTATATTTATTAATCAGAGCAAGTATATCTTTGATCTGATTAAGAAATATGGATTAGACTCAAGCCATCCCGCAAAGTCTCCAATGTTACACAATGTCAAGCTACACAAGGACATTAATGGAAAATCTGTATGTCAGACTACATATAGAGGAATGATAGGTTCATTACTCTATTTAACAGCAAGCAGACCTGATATAATGTTTGCTACATGTGTTTGTGCACGATATCAGGCTGATCCAAAGGAATCACACTTGCTAGCTGTTAAAAGAATACTCAAATATCTAAAGGGAACACCAAACTTAGGTTTGTGGTATCCCAAAGGATCGGGATTTGAGCAGATAGGGTACTCAGATTCAGACTTCACAGGAGTGGTCTTGATAGAAAGAGTACTACTGGAGGATGTCAACTTTTGGGTGGAAAATTAGTTAGCTGGACAAGCAAGAAACAAAACTCAGTGGCAATTTCAACAGCTGAAGCTAAATATATAGCTACAGGGAGCTGTTGTGCTCAAATACTGTGGATGCAACATCAGCTTAAGGACTTTGATTTGCATTATTCGAATACTCCTATATTTTGTGACAATCAAAGTGCTATTGCCATTACACACAACCCAGTGTTTCACTCAAGAACCAAGCACAATGAAATAAGACGTCACTTCATCAGAGATATTGTAGAAAAGGGAAAGATAGAGTTAGTCTTCATTGAGACTGAAGATCAGCTTGCGGATATCTTCACTAAACCAATAGAAGGCACAAGATTCACAACTCTACTCGGCAAGCTTGGCATGCTCAACCCTTAATTGGTATGTTCCATTCTTTATCTCTGTTTAATTTTTGCTAAGTGCTACATTTGACTAAGTGTCAAAACCTGAGCTGAGTGCTATATCTGAAGCTGAGTACTCCATCTAAGCTGAACATTCAGGATCAGCTGAGTACTCCATCTAAGTTGAACATTCAGGATCAGCTGAGTACTCCATTCCAAAGTGTGGTCAGTTCCACATATCTAGGTTAGTCCTAACAAATGGTATGTCCAATTATATGGTAAGTCCAAAATATTTACAGTGTGTCTGTAACTAAACGTCATTCGTCTAGAAATTTTTAAAAAAAATATCTTTTCAATATAACAGTGTGTGTTTGGGTAACTAACAATAAATTTAGCCGTTGTAACAAACTGAGTAGAAGTTTTTACGGTAACGGTCATATTTATTACCCTCCGGTAACGGTAACTTTTCTCTCACATTGAAAAGGTATAAATAAGAGAGATTTTTCATCATATTTCGTTTAAACTTCCAAAATATTCTTCTCTTAAACCCTAACGTTGCTGTGTGCAGAGTTCATTGCTCAGTGCTAATCCTTACTACTGCTAAGTGCAATCCAATACGATAAGTTCGATTTCAATGGAGGGTTATACTCTAAATCTTACTGAACAAATGATCCGTGGTGGAAATTTCAAGAACAACGCACTCCCCACCTACAAACAAAACAATGTCATCGCCTGTATCGACATTTCGAAGTCCAAAATTGGTAGGGGATATGAGGAGTGGGTCTCCTACATTCGCAAGGGACCCCTGGCACATGCATTTCTTCGTAGTCCTGCTATGCTCATTCCTCAACTTCTCACGGAATTCTGGTATATGTGTAAACTGGATGCAACTCAACCGGTTATACGGGGTACAGTCCTAAGTGGGCAAGTGGCGATAGAAGTTGATGCAAACTGTCTCCGCCGAATTCTTCATCTCACGATTCATAATCAGTATGAAGCGACGGTTTCTAGGGAAACATCACGAAGCGTTTTACCCTTAATGGGTCATCCTCAAGTGATTGGAGTCATAAGGAAATCTTTTTTCCAAACGGCATGGGGATTTATGGTATCCACTGTGGTTCATTCCCTTGGATACAAGGTGGGTGGCCTGGATAATGTGAATGACTTTGAAATGCAACTATTATGCAACTATTATGCAACTTATTTTATGATCGACGAGTGGATTACGCTGAGTTGATCTTTGAGGCATTCAAGTCATTGGTGACCAAGAACATAAGGGACACCATTGTGCCCTTCGCAAGGTTTAAATCCATGGTCATCGAGGACAGATTGGGTAGAAGATATACTGCTCAATATGAGTCAATTCCTACTCCTGTTCTCAGCTACAGAATGTTCGCCCATGATATTTTCCCTGGGCACCCTACAATGAGTGCTCAGATGAGGGTGTATATACAGCTTCCGACTCCTGAGTCAAGTGAAGCTGAGATAGAGGAGGAAGCTGCGGAAGAAGTAGGTGACAATGCTGGTTCTGATGCTGAATCCTCTCAAGCTGATCAACCTAGGACTCAGCTCAGACCCCGTACTCAAATAATTTCATCCACTACTTCGAGCTCTGAGCAAAGGAGTCTGTTTCCTAGCTCTGAGTCTCCACTGCTAGGTGCAGCAGGTATACTTTCGCAACCCTTATCTCCTTCTCTCTCTTTTACTTCTCCATCTCCAAACTTAGGAGATATGACTGAGTCAAGCCAAACTCAGTCTAACCCCTCTCCTCCACCTCAAACATCTTCATTTATCTTACAATCTACAACCAACCTTGGTCAGCTCACTGCTACCAAGGATATATCCTACATCTATACAAGGAAAACTGCCAAAGGTGGTCCTTCACCTCAAAAGGACTCTGGAGTTGATATCACATTGATACCTCCACCGGCAGGAGCTGAGGGGGAGACACCTTATCTTAAGGTGCCAACCTCTAGGCTTAGTTCTACCCTTAAGCCTAAACCGGGTATGGTGTCTACTCAACCCATACTTACTAGTGCCATGGGAGAGCCTACTTCTGTGCCTTCTCAACTCCATGAAGGTAACATTGAAATACTCCCCAGGGTCAATTACCCCCCTCCTCACCAATAAGCCTAGCTCACCCCACTACCATACCTCACGACATTGGTCATTCTTCTCTTCCATTTTTACACACTCTCGCACGACCTGTCAATGAACCTTTCATACAACAGGAAGGTTTATAGGGTCTCCATTCTGGCCCCCTTGATTCCATAGGTCAGCGCCAACCTTTGGATATGGGACCCACATCCTTACCGATTGAGGAACACTCAACAGCTACTCCTACGATGGAAATACACTCTTCCACTGGCAAGGAGGACTTTGAGGAAAGAAAAAGACCTGAGGAGCCCAAGCTGATGACTACCGATGCTAAAGTCAATATGGACTATCTACAAACTCAGTTTGAGCTCCTACACAGGAAGAGGAAAGCTGACAAAGCCAAGTTGATGCGCAATCTTAATGATTTGTCGACTTCAGTTGCCAACTTGGAAAGCTTCGTGCTCAAACTCAGACCCTCCCCTATTGATGATGACAAAAAGGGGAAGGAAGAATCAAAGAATTGTGATGATAAGGTTGAGGGGGAGCATACAGAGGAAGTACAATTTGAAGAACAAGCTCATGATCAGTTCATGAGTACTGTAGATCAGCCTTCTCAACAACAACAACAGGCTCCAACAGTCCAACCGCTTTATTATTTGATATGTTCAAAATTATGTTTGATATGTTCAAACAGACAGCTTTGTAAGTTCAAGCTGATGATTGATATGTTCAATTATAAACTGATATGTTCAGTTGTATAAGTTTTGTAAGTTCAGAACTTAAATTACTTCTGATAAGTTCAGAATCTAAGTAGTTGTATATTCAAATACTTAGAATACAAGTCTTATAATAGATTTGTAACATAAACATCTTGTAAGTTCAAGTTACATGAATAAGTATGGATCAGTTCAATACTTATTTCAAGAACTAACTTTGGTCAATTCCAGAGTGGTTCAACATAATTCTGTTAACCTATACCTACTTTGATTTAATATTTTGTCATCATCAAATGGGGGGAGATTGTTAGTCCCATGTTTATAATAGTTAGATTTGATGAGACAAACTATAGATATGTATAGCTGATAGGTTAAAAGTTAGGAATTATGTAAGTCTGTTATAGACTGATTGGTCAGCTGAAGCTGAGTAGTCAGCGTATAAACAGATATAGAGTTTTCTATGTAAGTACTAGATAACTCAGTGACTTCTAAGCTGAGATAGGTTTTAAGAGTGAAGACTTGAAGATTTGAAGATTCAAGAACCCAAGACTCAAGAACTCAGCTTGACAAGGTCAAGACTGAGTGGTTCAGCTTAGCGTCAGAAGTCAGTTCCAGAATTTAAGTAAGTTCTAAATTCTATTATAAACTCTCCATATCTACAACATTTAATTAGGATATCTAAACCTAATTTAAACCATCTATTAGTTGGATAGAAATCTCAAAGGGAATTAATTAGATATGTTCTAATTAAGAAGTTTGTTACGGTTTTAAAGAAAAGATAAGTTTTATCTTTAAACTGCGATTTGTTCGTAGATATATCAAGTATAAGTATAAACCTTCTTCTGGGTTTTACATACACGAACACGAACGAATACGTTTTACATATGTTCTTACGTGTGTACGAGAACAGATACGCGATACACAACAAAGACTGCATAAGTTGCAAGACTGCATAAGTTGCAAATCGTATGTGTGTTCGTGATACTTGATACGCGTGTGTTGCGATAACTTTGTAAGTTCAAAGTTAGAGAGAGTTTTTCAAGAGTTCTTGTTAATCAGTTTTAACAAGAAATTCGATCATCAATTAGTTTGTGATTCAAGAGTGTTTAGAGAGAGTTAAGTTTATAATCATTGTAATATCAAATCATCCTGTTGATTTGATTAGAGAGTGATAATAGTCATTGTCCTGTTTGATAATTGAATATACATTTGATTAATTTGTTTAATTGTATAAAGTGTATTCAACCCCCCCCCCTTCTACACTGTATCGGTTGCTTGTTCACCCTCTTTGGGACCAACAGAATTTGGATTGTAGATGACTAGGAGTATCTGGTCTATCAGCCTCTGTCTCTGCCTCTGCCCCTTGACCAAATTCAAATTCAATTTTGTGCTTTCGGGTTCATTTGGTTGTTGTTGTTGTTTACAGCCACTACCACTGCCGCTTTGACCCTCTTAAGGCTTAGATACCGGGCCGGCTTCGATTCTTAGAGTTGTACTTTGTGCCCTGATGTATCGCCTTTGCCTTTTCTCCCCCTGATGATGTCCTGGGTCCTCAGGATCATCATGCCTACTCTTTCTGGATTCGGCTTGAACTTTACAGGATTCCTCCACCACTTCCATCCTCTTACTTATGCCAGTTATAGTTGCAGTTAGAGTATTAAGGGCTTGGAGGACTGTTTCTTGAAAGTTTGTGGAGCTGGAGGGTGTGGGTTGAGGTTGGGATTGTAGTGCTACAAGGAGATTGCTTTGTTTAGCGGTTGGATCAGCAACACTATTGAGTTTAGCGTGCAGTAGGTCTTTGAGTTCTTCGATAGAGTAATCTCGCTCAATGAAAGTGGGTGGGCGGTTTTCAAGGGCTTGGATTTGAGCTCTAAGGGAATCGATTTCAGAGTGGAGTTGGGTGTTAACATATTCCCTCAGGCCAGAGTCAAGGCGGGAGAAATTTGAATCCATATAGATTCTCAGTTCAGTTGTAACCTCGAGCTCACGGAGAGGCCCGGTTTGCACAGGGAGTCTTTCAGCCTTGTGGCCCTCATGCAGTGTTGGAAAAGTGATAGCATTGGAGGAACTTCCACTCGATCTTTGCGACACCTCTACAGTATAGGCTGCTAAGGGGCGTTCCGACAACGTCACTGAGACATGCAAGTGGTGATTGTATCCTAGCGAAATATTGAAATCCGTTTAAGACAGGCGCTGGACTCGGTTGTGATGGAATTGAAGGTGTGGATGGGGGAGGTAGTCCACTTATTTCAAATCCAGCAAACTCCGAATGAGTTACCGACTGAGTGCTTGATAAGTCCCCGTGGAATGAAACTGCTCCCATTTGAGTGGAAGCAGAGTGGTTGGTGGGGTAAGGTGCTTGCACTACTGGGATGCTAGTGTCTGTTTCAATATCAGACAGAATAGTGTCCCGACCAATATCAGATGTGGCTACCCGGATTTCTGGTTCTAGAGAACTCTCACCCTCTTTCTTTTCCAACTCACTCACACTATCACTCACCACAACGTCCATTTCTACATCTTCTTTCTCAATTACAGGTACATCCCCAAAGGTGCCAGATATGTAAGATAAATTGTGGTGGATGTTCTCCTGGTGATCAGAGACTTGTCTAGTGCTAGTTGATTCAGCATGGACAGGAGAAGGTCTCGGGCCAAACGAGATAGATTGCCCAGATGATGAGGATTCAATATTGGTCCTTTCAGTGGAGGTCTTACTCTCAGATTCAGCATTTGTGGAGGCCTCAGAGTCACTGATCACTAATCCCTTGCTCTCATGTATCTCAACTCCCTCACCACTTCATCCACCCCTCTCAATATTTTCTTCTCTCTCTTGCACAGCCCTGTTCGATGCACCCGTGTGCATATGAGCTCCTAGACGACTAGGACCCTCACTAGGTGCTACAGCTCCTTGGGCAGGCACAACCGGTTCTGGTTGCGCCAGAGGAGGTATCCTATTATCTCTTATATAATTCCTACCTGCCTCACTCTCCTGATTAAATATTCGAAGAAGGGCAGCGGACACCTGCATTGGAATCACGTTAGGTAAATCTCGGATGCACAGAAATCTAGTGATCTGCTGCACTTGGATTTGTGGGTTGTCAAGTCCTCGGGGGATGGTGTGGTAGGTTTCCAAGTCAGTGGCAATTATAATGGTGAGGAACCGCTAGAATGGAATGAAGGTTTTTCTGCGGGAGGTAGTCTTTTCATTCACCATGCGGACAATTTCATCAAAGATGATGGTGGCATAATCTAGATGGGGGTGGTAAGCAACACCAGCCAAAAGCAGCAACGAATAGTACGAGCCACTATATGTACCCCTATGGATTCCGGTGAGGGTACGGGAGATTATTGTTGCAAGTGTCTGCCAAAGAGGTGCAAGGTTGGTCCTCTTGAATTGATGGCTTTGTTGTAGTTCCTGTTGGAAATCCATGGGGATCAAAGCACACAACGGAAGCAACAAAAACACACAAAATGATCCCATGAATTCCCAATGGTGGTGAAAACTTGTAAGAATATGCATGCAACAAAAAACAAGAACAAAGAGAAGAAGGAGATCAAATCATACCCTCGAAGACTTTGATACTTGGCTGGAACAATTCGGATTTGGGATGTAAGCTTGAAACAAAAGGCTCCAAGCCCTAATGCAAGTCCACACCAAGAAACCTTCAACCTCCTTGTACTAGCAAACCGAAGCACCACCAACAGTTGATGGATCTCTTCTGGAACAGCCTTGAAACACTTGTGCACAAATCACCAACACTTGATCTTGCTCTCTCTCTCTCAATGGAAGAACTCACAAGTATATGTATTGCACAAAATAGACCAAGAGTAGCTAATGAACCAAGAGTGCCCTTTTTAAAGACCTCCATTCTGTTCAAAAGAGCCAGAGTCGGACCCCAATGGCACCATCTCATTGGACCAACTCAAATGGTCCAATAAAACACAAGTGTCACTTGGAATTCTGCCTTCACGACTTCTTCATGGGCTCTCACGGGCCGTGAAGGATAAATGCGCCACGACCGGCCATTTATCCTCCACGAGTCGTGCCGCGCCGTGCAATAACCGTGAGGGTTCATGCCTTCACGACCTCCTTCACGGGCCGTGTAGGGTCGTGAAGCCCTAGGGTTTCACGAACCATGCGGCCGATGACAGGACTCGTGGACACGAGCTGCTTCACGACCCGTGGAGCATCCTTCACGGTCGTAAAGCCTAGGTCAACTGGAATTTGACCATTTTGACTCTTTCTTCTTATAGTAGGCTGTCGAGATTGAACCTTGGCGTGTGACCCAATAGGCCCGCGCTTCATTGGCAGTGATGCTAGCCTACGTGTGTCAGTGGGCAAATACCAACAAACTCCCACTTGCACATGACACACCGTATCCATGGGCACCACAGACAGGGAGCGGCCTCTAGCAAGGCATCCCTGCCCCCAACTAAACATGGGGTATGTCATCCCTGACAAGTACCATGATAAACTAAAAGAGTTTGACATGGTCCTATAGATAAGTGATCAATTATCTTATTGTTCGCGATATCCAAGTGAACACGAGACATGGTACAAAGTCATTCTCCGATCGTTCACGATTATGTTTCTCGATCAAGATTGGTGGTGACCAAAAGGTGAGCTGCAACTGATCAACAATCATTGCAAACTCGAGCATGGCCATGCATTTTGGTGTCAGCGCCCAATCATCGAGGGGCCCAGGGATATCTCTCTTTACAGAGGAACAAATTCCGTCGACTACATTGCCTCCAATACAATGGCAATACTTTACCCAAATACCTCCTTTATAATAGCCAGTTACGGACTACGTTTGAAAGCAGTCAGAATAAAGCAAACCAAAATAGTGAAACACATGCATCTCCGGTCTAAGGATAAAAGATATTATCATCCTGATTTACTCTTGACATGTACCATGAAGTAAGATCAGGTGTGGGTCGTCCAATCACTTGAAACTCTTTTCAAGTATAGGCGAAATATTGCGTCCCTTGTATTCAATCCCTATTGAACACTATGACCAATCATTTCCCTCGATCTTCGTTCATACTTCCTTCCTTGAAGAATGACCTATCGTGGACAGTTTAGAATGTAAAACATTCAAGGAAGTGATAAAACATGCAAAGTTGGAACACAATAATGATTTAAAGAAAATATTCGCTACACGCGTATCATTAAATCTCCATTTAATAATCAATACATTCAAAAATACAATATTGCTTAATGTTCCCAATAACACAGTAAATACATCGAATACAATAACCAATATATAACTCAAACCAAGTCACTAGCAAATATAATCTCAATAGCACGTGTGTGGGCATCGTGCTTGGCTTGCGACAACGGTTTAGTGAACGGATCTGCCAAATTGCTATCCGTGTGTACTTTGCTGATGACAATGTCTCCATTTTCGACCACATCCCGGATAAAATGATATTTCCGCAGAATATGCCTTGTGCGTCGATGAGACCTCGGTTCCTTTGCCA
This sequence comes from Dittrichia graveolens, assembly GCA_038502395.1. Taxonomy (NCBI): domain Eukaryota; kingdom Viridiplantae; phylum Streptophyta; class Magnoliopsida; order Asterales; family Asteraceae; genus Dittrichia; species Dittrichia graveolens. The sequence continues at coordinate 33,933,581 of JARJIL010000009.1, forward strand.
AAGCAACGGCACCCTCGTTGTCACAGAAGATCTCAACAGGGTCGCTGATGCTTGGAACCACTCCCAGATGAAGTAGAAATTTCCTTATCCATATGGCCTCCTTAGCAGCTTCACTGGCCGCAATGTATTCCGACTCAGTAGTGGAATCGGCCATGGTGTCTTGCTTGGAGCTCCTCCAGGATATAGCACTGCCGTTTAATAGGAACACGAACCCCGATTGTGATCGGCAGTCATCCCTATCGGTTTGGAAGCTTGCATCAGAGTAACCCTTTACTCTAAGCTCTTCCTCACCTCCGTACACCATGAACATCTCCTTAGTCCTCCGAAGATACTTGATAATGCTCTTCACCGCCGTCAGCCGAAGCCGAAGCATATGGCACTCGCTTCATTACTTCCCGTTCCTCTAGGGAAGTAGGGGATTGAGTCTTACTCAATACCATACCATGTACATTGGAATGAACCCCTTCTTGGAGTCTTCCATCCTAAACCGCTTTAGGACTTTGTCAACATATGTACTTTGGCTAAGCCCAATAAGCCTCTTGGATCTATCTCTATAGATTTTGATCCCAAGAATATAAGTCGCATCTCCTAGATCCTTCATTGAAAAACAATTCCCTAACCAACTTTTTACACCTTGAAGGGTCGGGACATCGTTTCCAATGAGGAGTATGTCATCGACATACAAGACTAGGAACACAACTATGCTCCCACTAGCCCTGACATATACGCATGGCTCATCCTTGCTTTTTGAAAAGCCAAACTCTTTGACTTTCTCATCAAAGCACAGGTTCCAACAGCGTGATGCTTGCTTAAGTCCATAAATGGACTTCTTAAGCTTGCAGACTTTATCCGGATGCTTCGCATGTACAAAACCCTCGGGTTGAGTCATATAGACCTCCTCGCTAAGTGTCCCATTAAGGAATGCGGTTTTTACATCCATTTGCCAAATCTCATAATCATGAAATGCGGCAACTGCCATGAGTATCCGGATAGACTTCAACATAGCCACCGGGGAAAAGGTTTCATCATAGTCTACACCATGAGTTTGCGTGAAACCCTTAGCCACCAGTCGGGCTTTGAAGGTGTCTACCTCTCCATCTATGCCGGTCTTTCTCTTAAAGACACATTTGCACCCTACGGGTCTACACCCGGGTACCGGATCTACCAAATCCCAGACTTGGTTATCCGACATAGATTGCATCTCGGACTCCATAGCCTCTTTCCACCTAGCGGACTCAGGGCCCACCACGGCGTTCCGATAAGATGATGGTTCATCATGATCCACCACTAGGTCGCAGCCCTCAGACATGAGAAACCCATATCTCTCTGGCTCGTTGTGACTCCTACCTGATCTCCTAAGAGGTAAAGGATTTGTGTCAGGTTCTCCAGCAGTGCCATGCTGAGAATCATCTTGTGAACTAGTGCCAACTTCAGGTTGGTCATTGGAGGGTTCTTGAATCTCTTCAAGATCTACCTTTCTCCCACTAGAGTCTTTGGATAGCATCTCCCTTTCAAGAAAGACGGCCCTCCGAGCAACAAATACCTTGTTCTCGTACGGTTTGTAAAACAAATATCCCATAGACCCAGCAGGGTATCCAATGAACAAACACCTCTCGGCTCGGGGTTTCAATTTGTCCTCCACCTCACGTCTCACGTAGGCAGGACAACCCCAAACCTTTAGATATGAAAGCGATGGAACCTTTCCATGCCACATCTTAAAGGGTGTCTTCTTGACCTTCTTAGTTGGTACGAGATTAAGGATTCTAACGGCCGTTTCCAATGCATAGCCCCAAAAGCTAATGGGTACATCCGTACTACTCATCATACACCAAACCATATCCAATAATGTTCGGTTCCTCCTCTCGGCGACACCATTTAATTGTGGTGTCCTAGGAGGTGTCAATTGCGAAACAATTCCACAATCTTTTAGATAGTCACGGAATTCCGAACTTAGATACTCACCACCTCGATCCGATCTGAGTATCTTAATTCGTTTACCCAATTGGTTCTCAACTTCGTTTTTGAAAGTCTTGAAAACCTCAAAGTTTTCCGACTTTTGTCTCACCAAGTAGACATACCCATACCTACTAAAATCATCGGTAAAGGTTACGAAATACCTTGAGTTATCCCTAGTGACATGCTTGAACGGACCACACACATCCGTGTGAATGATATCCAACAAGTCTTTGCCCCTCTCACAAACGCCGGTGAAGGGTGCTTTGGTCATTTTGCCCAACAAGCAAGATTCGCATACATCATCTGACTCATGGTCAAATGATTCCAAGATCCCATCCGCTTGGAGCTTGGCGATGCGTTTCTTGTTTATGTGGCCCAAACGACCATGCCATAAAGATAACTTATCCAAATCACATTTGGATTTAGAGCCAACATTCATGATTGATCTATTACTTTGCAAGCATACGCTTGTCTCATATATGCCACGACATGGATGTGCTTTAAAATAAAATAAATCATTTTTAAAGCATGAAATACTTCCATTAGAGAAATTAAAGTTAAATCCATCGTCAACAAGTGCATAAAATGATAAAATGTTTCTTGCCACGCAAGGCGAATAAGATACATTTAATAAAGTAATAGATAAGCCGGATGGAAAGGCGAGGTCCACGCTCCCTATCTTCTCAACCGGGACAACCACCTTGTTTCCCATGATGAGATCCAGCTCCCCATATTATGCATATGGTAGTTCACAATGAACGGACCATATGCTTGAGGCAAATATTGGAGGATAATTTCCGTAGCCAACTCTTTCCCCATAGGAAAGCCCAACCTCTCGAGCTGGTCCACGTATTGCTTCATACGAAGCACGTGGGAGCTCACGTTCCTGCCCTCCTGCATCTGACACCCCACAAAGGCCTTGACACACTCGTAGAGTTCTTGCCTCGCTTGCTGCTGGAACATTTCCTTTAGCTGCGAGATCATGTCAAATGCACCAACGTCCTCGAATTGCATTTGCAATTCAGAACTCATGGTCGTCAACATGAGGCAAGTCACCTCATTAGTGTCTTTAAGGCGCTTCTCATAAGCATCCTTAATGGCCCGCGTAGCGGTGGTAGCAGGAGCCTCCGGAACAGGTTCCTCTAGGACGTACAACTTGCTTTCATGGCACAAGACAATTCTCAATTGCCTAAGCCAATCCATGAAGTTTACGCCTATGAGTTTTTCTTTCTCCAAAAATGGACGGAGTGAAATGTGTGTCGCGCTGTTGCTTGTAGATGCCATCTAAAAGAAGGCAAAGCACACAAAAGGTTAGTTCGACATATTTTAATCCTTGTTAAATAATTACCCAATAGTTTAACACTTAAATTTAACAAGGGCTAAGAACCCAACATAACTTCACTACATGACGGGTTTACCGCGGATCACTTCGTGAAGGTATTTAGGCCGGTAAACGCTTTACCAATTGCAATCCGTGATTACAACTCTTAGGCACTTGCGGGATCCTTCGGTACTCATAGCACCGGTTTGGCATGTTTGATCCCTTCCCACACCGATTCTTCAATAAGCCGCTTTGATAACTCGGTATAGGCACGACAATTATCAAGGCGTATTAAATCGGAATTGCAAATCATCCAACAAGATACACGATGACGCCCTTGACAATAATTGGCTCGTGCTAAGCTCGACAACCAAAGATTTCAAGACGCCACTCGCACCTTCCACACAAGTCCACATGGAACAACTCGTGCTAAGCTCGACAATTGTCCCATGCTTCATTAGATTCGAGTGGTGTCATCTTTTGGATGGCGTGTGATTTACGTTTTTGAGAAAAACGGGACTTTTGTTTTTCCGGTTAAAAACCTCTTTTCGTTTTGATTAACAAATAAGTGACAAAACGCATTTTTCACCAATTGAACATAAACACTTTATATTCGTTTGTTAATCATGTGAGCGAGCGGGGTTTGTTAACCAATTAAGGAAAACTATATAGTTTTATTATTTTCAAAAGATTTTCTAGCATGCGAAGATCCTACAACCACGCAAGAAAAACAAATAAATAAAACTACACAACCACGCATACAAAACCGATTTGAGTCAACCTAAGTGTTCCCCGGTGAGCCAACCGAGGAACTAAGTCTACTAAGGACAAACAATCCAAGACTTCGTGGTGTGCTCCCACTCGATCTCGCGCCTCCGGATCCGAGGTAGCCAAGACGTCTCCCAAGACTCCCGTTGGTGCCTCCGGTCTTCTCTTCTCATTACATACATAATTTAAAGAGAAATAGCATGCAAGCCACACAATCTATTCTATGCTAATATACAATTACAAAGAATAAATACTTTGGCGCGCAAGCCACAAATAAATAAATTATTACAAACCGGATTAAATAAATTATTACAAACCAAATGTGGTACAAACCGCCAAATGAATGAACAACAAATAAAGCAACCAAACAACCACACAAAGGTCTAGGCTCAAACCGGTGCTCACAAAAATGAAACAACCACCAAGCATGGTGTGCCACACCAAACCATGCACAAAACAATATCCTAATTAAGTTTATTCAAAAACTAAAGGCACTAGAATAAACCTTGTACATATGCATTAGGATTCCAAACACTTTGAAATCCATATTCATATATACACAATTTACATGTATGCATGTGTGCATTTTATGCCAAAACCACCCAATACATACAAATAAAAGAATTAGGATATTATGGGGCTTAATCTACAAGGCTAAACAGCCTAAAATGATTCTGGAAACACCAAAATCAAATTCTAAAATCCATATCAAGTTTTCTTTTCAAAAAGGCCAAAAACAACCTGATCACGACGCCTTCACGAGCTACTGCTCTTCACGGGCCCTCACGGGCCGTGAAGGCAGTACGCTCCATGACTCGTGAAACAGATTAAAAACCTTTCACGACCACCACCCCACGAGATTGGTCGTGTGGCCTTCACGACCCGTGAAGCAAGCTCCACGGCCCGTGAAGACCTTCTGGACAGAATGTTTAAAATCGAAAATATGGATTTTCAAGCCACAAAGGTGCATGCATCTGGCAAGTATGGCTCTGATACCACTGTTGGAAATCCATGGGGATCAAAGCACGCAAAGGAAGCAACAAAAACACACAAAATGATCCCATGAATTCCCAATGGTGGTGAAAACTTGTAAGAACATGCATGCAACCAAAAACAAGAACAAAAAGAAGAAGGAGATCAAATCATACCCTCGAAGACTTTGATACTTGGCTGGAACAATTCGGATTTGGGATGTAAGCTTGAAACAAAAGGCTCCAAGCCCTAATGCAAGTCCACACCAAGAAACCTTCAACCTCCTTGTACTAGCAAATCGAAGCACCACCAACAGTTGATGGATCTCTTCTGGAACAACCTTGAAACACTTGTGCACAAATCACCAACACTTGATCTTGCTCTCTCTCTCAATGGAAAAACTCACAAGTATATGTATTGCACAAAATGGACCAAGAGTAGCTAATGAACCAAGAGTGCCCTTTTTAAAGACCTCCATTCTGTTCAAAAGAGCCAGAGTCGGACCCCAATGGCACCATCTCATTGGACCAACTCAAATGGTCCAATAAAACACAAGTGTCACTTGGAATTCTGCCTTTATGACTTCTTCACAGGCTCTCACGGGCCGTGAAGGATAAATGCGCCACGACCGGCCATTTATCCTCCACGAGTCGTGCCGCGCCGTGCAATAACCGTGAGGGTTCGTGCCTTCATGACCTCCTTCACGGGCCGTGTAGGGTCGTGAAGCCCTAGGGTTTCACGAACCATGCGGCCCATGACAGGACTCGTGGACACGAGCTGCTTCACGACCCGTGGAGCATCCTTCACGGTCGTGAAGCCTAGGTCAACTGGAATTTGACCATTTTGACTCTTTCTTCTTATAATAGGCTATCGAGATTGAAACTTGGCGTGTGACCCAATAGGCCCGCGCTTCATTGGCAGTGATGTTGGCCTATGTGTATCAGTGGGCAGATACCAACAGTTCCCCGTTGTAACCAAGGCTGTGAACAAGTTCTAGTACTTCATCTACCCTGGAGCTTCATCAAAGTCAGTTTTATCTGGGTAGTGGTCAGCTGCAGGCAGATCCAGTACATTGTGGAGTCTGACGGCTGAGAGAGTTAATCGAACATTTTCAATCCGTCCTCTGATGCACTTGTGTCCTAAGCAAGTGACACCCTCGGTAAAAGTATACCATAGTTTTTGTAGATAGATTTCGGGTACATGGGTAGATGAGGTGTTTGGATATTCAGTAATGGCTTTGGCATAGTGGATGGGCTCGGATGATTTCAGTTACGATCGGGATTTTGGTATTTGTTTCCAAGTCAAAGTATAGGTTGTTACTGCTTGTTTCGAGACGCTTGTCAGTAGGGACAAGGCTCTCCTCAGGTAGGGGTTGAGCTGGCTGATTGGCTGTCATCTGTAACAAGTAGTATAAAACAGATCAGTACAGCAGACAAAACCAGTTTAGAATGCACATGTGAATGTTTATCTGAATTTGTGTTCTTTGATTTCAATTCACATGTGAATGTTGGCTTTGACTTGACCTTTGAATTTTGACTTTTGATTTAAATATTACCATGTCAAAATTTGTATAAGTGTTGAAAGTTGGATGAACTTTCACTTGAAAGTCGCATGAGGTGAGTTTCAAGTGAAATTCGCATGAAAAAGTTGCAAGTAAAAGTCGCATGGGTTAAACTTTACTTGAAAGTCGCATGGATTTGTTTCACATGAAAGTTGGATGAACTTAAATCATGCGAAAGTCGGATGGATAGTTTGTGCGAAGGTCGGATGGAGTCAAATTGAGCGAAATTCGCATGGTTTCAAGTCATGCGAAAGTCGGATGGCTTAGTTCAACTTAAAGTCACATGAGTCAATTCAAGTGAAAGTCGGATGGACTCAAGTCATGCAAAAGTCGCATGGTTTCAAGTCATGCGAAAGTCGGATGGCCTTAAGTCATGAGAAGGTCGCATTGTTTAAACTTAGCATTTTTCAAAATTTTGAGATGTGAAAGTCGCATGGACTTAGTCACTTGAAGGTCAGATAGAACAAATGTATTCCAAAGTCGCATAGTCTATTTAGAGCAAAAGTCGCACGGACTTATTCATTTGAAGGTCGGATAGACCATATTCATCCGACTGTCGGATGATTCAACTTTCTTTCATGCGACATTTAAGAACTTCCAGGCATTCGTACCAAGCAAAAATCAGTTTTCGACTAGATGTATGCTTGTGGACTCAAGTTTTATAACAAACGACTCGGATTTCAACACCAAACATCTATGTGTTTTCAAACAAACCTAAACAACACTAAATATCACCAATTTGACTTGAACAACCCCTGTTCATCGAAGAGATGAACAGTACCATTTTTATGAAAACCCATTTCTTTAATCCACATTTTTGTATGAATCTGAACCCCACTTTTGATTCAAAACATGCGCAATCATCAGAAACATACATTACATTGCTCAAACACTACAACCAACATCATTTGAGATGTATAACGTGCAAATTTCAGAGAGAACCAATTGTTCGATAAACAGAGGTTAAAACACAATGCAAAATTCGATTTTTTGCACCTAAATGTGCAAATGCTTCGAAATTTCTTGTTGACATGATGTTACCTTTCAATTTAGAGTTGAAAAAACACAAAATTATCACAAGTGAGAAGCTTCGATCGAGGACAGTTGACAGAGAAAAGGAAGAAGATGAATAGTGTTTGCTTTTTGAACTTTGGAAAGCGTGAGGAAGAAGAAGGGTCAGTAGCAATTTTTATTGACTATCTGACTTTCGGATCTTGGTGGGTCGGGGCTTATCCGACTGTTGGATCGACCCAGATTGGCCCAAATTTGATGGTTGGCCCAGTCCATTCTATTTAAGCCCAAGACTTAGAAATTTACACTATTTAAGCCCTAAAGCTAGAAATAAATTGATTATTCTTGGTTTTATTAGTTTCTACTTCATTTAACCCCTTAGAAATGATAAATAGACATAAAGTAAGCATCTAGAAATCAGTCATCTGAAAATCAGAAACTGCGAGTGTTTGTTTAATTTGAGATGAATTCTTTAATTTCTCCCCCTACACGAATGCACGGAAAGCATTCATGTCAATCAGTGAACCGTTTTGCTCCCCCTAGACAGGAGCATCTAAATATCTGCACAAATAACAAAACCACGCGTAATTTTGTTCAAGAAAGATAAGAAAGTAATGAGTTACAGTTTGAGATTCAACATACTAATCTTAGACCCCAAAAATTTAAACCGTGCTTCATCTAGTGGTTTGGTGAATAGATCAGCCAGTTGATTGTCGGTGGGAACGTACTGTAATTCAATTAGACCTTTTTCTACATTGTCGTTCAAGAAGTGATACCTGATGTCGACGCGCTTGGTTTTGGAGTGATGGACAGGATTGCAAAAGATAGCAATTGCACTTTGAGAGTCGCAAAACAGAGGAATCTTAGAGTAATTGAGACCAAAGTCCCGCAATTGAGTTCGCATCCACAGACTCTGTGAACAGCAACTGGTAGCAGCTACAAATTCAGCTTTAGCAGTTGATGTAGACACATAATTTTGTTTCTTTAAACTCTAGCAGACCAACCAATCTCCCAAGAAGTGTGCACTCCCGGATGTGCTTTTCCTATCCAACATGCATCCGGTGTAATCCAAATCTGAGTACTCAAGCAACTTGAATGACGAATCGCGGGGATACCATAGACCAAGGTTAGGAGTCCCTTTCAGGTATTTGAGGATGCGTTTGATAGCAAGTAGATGTGATTCTTTTGGATTTGCTTGAAAACGAGCACAGAGACACGTAGAAAACATTATGTCCGGTCTACTAGCCGTAAGGTATAGTAAAGAGTCAATCATCCCCCGATAGGTTTTCAAGTTAGCTGCCTTTCCGTCAAGATCGGCAGACAACTTGGTTTTGGAAGACATGGGGGTGGATTTGGACGAGCAATCAGACATTTCATATTTCCTTAGTAAATCATTAATATATTTAGACTGATTTATGAAAATGTCATTGGAAAGTTGTTTGACTTGTAAGCCAAGGAAGAAATTCATTTCTCCCATCATGCTCATTTCAAAATTACTTGCCATTAGTTTTGAAAACTCGAGACTGTACTGTGGGTTCGTAGAGCCGAAGATAATATCATCTACATATATATGGACTAAGATATAGTCATCCCCAATCTTCTTGGTGAATAGTGTGGTGTTGATTCGTCCCTTAGAGTAACCTTCATTTAACAGATAGGCTGATAGAACATCATACCAAGCCCGTGGAGCTTGTTTGAGTTCATATAAAGCCTTGTCAAGTATATAGACATCGTTTGGTCTCTTGGGATCAACAAACCCTTCCTGTTGGGATATGTAAACTTCCTCTTTAAGGGTTCCATTTAGAAAGGCCGTTTTGACATCCATTTGATAGACCTTGAAACCCTGTAAGCAGCATACGCGAGGAAGACCCAAATAGCTTCTATACGGGCAACAGGAGCAAAGGTTTCATCATAATCAATGCCTTCCTGCTGATTGTATCCTTTGGCTACCAGTCAAGCTTTGTTTCGAATCACCACTCCGTCTGAATCTTTCTTATTCTTGAAGACCCACTTGGTGCCAACAATAGTCTTCTCATTGGGGCGAGGCACTAGTGTCCAAACTTTGAGGTGTGTGAATTGATCTAAATTGCGGGACTTTGGGGCGAGGCACTAGTGCATACGTAGTTCGTGTAGGTTCTGTCATGCTAAGAAAGCTGGAGAACTGACACTCATTTTCCGTAACGGATCGAGTCTGAATGCCAGCATCTTTGTCACATATGATCTGTGTTTCAGGGTGTGCGGCAGTCCATTTGGTTACATGGGGGTTGGGGTTATCGGTAAATTCATCGTCGGCATCCTGAGGAAAGAATTCATCCAGCCGTTGTTGTGTGGATGTTTCTGGCTCAGGAGTTGATGATTCTGGATTGTACTGAGGTGTAGTGTTTCCTCGGTTCTCAGTATCAGCATCGTCAGAAGTGTTAACAGTTGAGTTGGATGCAGTGTACCATTCACCCAAAACGAAAAATGGGTCTACAGCCGAATCAACAAGTCTTGATGTAGAAGTAGTAGTTGTTTGATGTGTAAGTTCAAGAGATTTCTGAACAACATCTGCAGGCCTATCGACAGGTACACAATTAGTTCCAGAGTCATCATCTAAGAAATCAAATATATATTTTAGATCTGAGGGTTCATTTGCGTGAGATATATTTGTTTCTTTTTTATTAAGTCTCGGTCCTGAACTGGTGTGTTTAGAAACGATTGCGGGTGACTCATGAGATAAAGATGTTGTGGTTAGTGCATCATCAAAAGTCACATTAATACTTTCAATCACAGCATTGGTTCATTTATTTAACACGCGAAACGCTTTAGACTCAGAAGAGTAACCTAGGAAAACTCCCTCATCTGCTTTGGGGTCGAATTTTCCTAGATTAGCCTTTTCATTAAGGACAAAACACCTATTACCAAACACATGACAATGTTTGATATTAGGAACTCTGCCATTAGACAGTTCATAAGGAGTTTTATTAAAGCGCCGGTGTAAGATTGTTCGGTGCTTCTGCCCACTAGGAAGGTGGTAAATCAGCATAGGACATCATTATTCGAGCTGCTTCAACGAGCGTTCGATTTCTTCGTTCTACAACCCCATTCTGTTCTGGAGTGTAAGTTGCTGAGAACTGATGCATGATTCCCACGGAGTCAAGATAGGAATCCAAGACTTTGTTCTTGAATTCGGTGCCGTTGTCGGTTCGTATTGTACCAACTCTTCCTTGTGATTGGTTCTGCACCTGTTTGAGAAACGAGATGATTGTTGATGGAGCTTCATCCTTCGTTCTTAGAAACTTGACCCATGTATACCTTGAGTAGTCATCAACTATCACAAGGATATGCTTCTTCCTATTCCTTTATTGAACTCTCATCGGACCATATAAATCCATGTGTAACAATTGGAGAGGTTCTTTTGTGTCGGACACCTGTTTGACTTTGTGTGATGCCCTTTTCATTTTACCTCTTTCACAATGTTCACACAGATGTTATTTTTCAAACTTGAGCTTTGGCAATCCACGAACTAGATCACCTTTGACCAACTTCTTGATGTTTTTGAAATTTAGGTGAGATAGTTTGCGATGCCACATCCATGTGAGTTCCGATGAGGCCTTTGATAGAAGACATACCGACTGCTTTCCCTCCAGGTCAGTTAGATCAATGGTATACAGGTTTGACCTTCTGGAGCCCGTCAGTACTACATCACCATTCTCTGTTTTGACTGAGCATGTCTTGGCTTTGAAGTTGACTTCTAGCCCCTTATCACAAAACTGCCCAATGCTAAACAGGTTGTGTCCCAAACCCTCCACATATGACACCTTACTGATTTTATATTTTCTTTTATTATGTCTCCAGTTCCCATTATTGGTGCAACATGGTCATTCCCAAAACGAACATTTCCCGAGTATTTTGTGACATAGTTCGTGGACCATTTTCTCCTGTCATATGTTTTGAACAACCGGAGTCCAAGTACCACCGGCTAGATACCTACACATAGAAGACAAAAGTTGTTGAGGTACCCATTGTGTAGTGGGTCCTTGATTGCTAGCACATGCAACAGTTTCAAATGATATTTCAATTAATTAAGTCGTTGCTTTTGCTTTGGGAACCCATACTTGTGTGGTGGTTTGAGGTTAGGTCGGTGACGGTGTTACAATTTCTTTGGATATGGTGGGGGATTGAATTGCTTTAGATGTGATGATGGATTGTTCAATTACCACATGATTGCAGCCTTTTGGGAGTGAAACATCATCGTCAATGTATTCACTTTGTTTCTTTTCATTGATCATTTTGTTCATGACTGTTTTTGTTTTGGTGGTTTTATGTTGAACTGTTGGTTGTTTGTGCTGTGAGACTTGAGTTTTCTTACTCATTGGATTTGTGAAATGTGTTTTGTTTTCAACAGCATTTTGATTGGCGTGATTCCATTTATTGTAGTATCTGCGATTTGGAGTCCATGAAGTGTGACGATTGGAGAGTCTTAACTATGCTTAGTGGGCACACTTTCATTGTTTGTGTGGAATCGTGCTCTGTTGGAGCATTTCTTTCGCCGATAGGTAATTTTATTACCTTTTCTATTTATGAAGGAATCCTGTTCGTGGTTTGATTCAAAAGATTTGTACTTAGGGTTTGGTTTAACTCCACGGTTCTTTCGATCTTCGTCATATACACAGTGATAAGTACAATGTCCATCAACACAACCATCACTCATGCAAAAAATTTCAAATTTAACAGAATTAACTGGGGTTCGAATAGGTTTGACATGTAAAACAGATGAATCATTACAAAATAGCAGATTTGTTTGTTTACTGAAATTCATGGGGTAAATCAAACAATCTTCGTTCCTTCTTTCTCCATTCTTCTCTTGAGGCTTCTTCCTCCATCCAAAAACTGGTTTCTTCCCGTTCTTCACATTGGCACCTAAATGGACACTTGGGTTAGAAGTAGAAATTGTCAATTGATCATTTTTGGTTAATTGAGAACGAGAATGAGTTGTCTGTTTCTTAGTGCATTTTGTTTTGGATTGAGGTGATCTTGATGTATTGGTTTTATGTGATGAACAAGTATCAATGATTTTGGCTTTCCCTTTAAAGTTGGTAGACTCAATTGTGTGTAGTTTGAAAAATTCATTGTCGAGAGAATTGAGTTTTTCGTGAAGTTTGAAAAAAGAGTTTTCTAATTTTATGCATTCTTCACAGTTTTCACAAGGGTTGGTTAAGGGCAAATCATTTGCAGGTTTGTTGTCTTCCTAATCAGTAAATGAAAAACAGTCATATGTGTGCACCTGTGGGATATGTGTATCAGATGTGCCTGGAGCAGTGGAATTGTGTGATTGGGTGTTTTCATTTACAAGAAGATTGATTATGTTATGAAGAAGTGCAGTCTCAAAATCAATGATGATGGACCTATTGAGAAGTTCATGTTCAACCAATTCAAGGTTTCGTTGTAGATCCATATGAGGGATATAAATGCGAGGCTCAGGTGGAGAATCTAAAATTGACGGTAAGGATTCCATTTCTGTTTGAGAATAACTACGAAAGTAGTCGTCAGAGATCATGGGTTCAAAGTCATCTGTTATGTATGACTGATTTAGACTTTTGTAGTCATATGGAGTTGAAGCTCTTTTTGAGATGCGTCTCTTGTGTTCCTCCTCAGCGAGTTCGTCAACTTGTCCAACGAATACCATTTTCTTGGTTAACCCTATATTCATGCTATCGAAATCGTACATTTGTTTAGCACTAATCTTGTCACTTATGTGGGGATTAACAAAACCTAAACCTTCGTATGTCCACTTTGAAAATTTAACATCCTTAGATTTATTTAGAAAAATGGTTTGTGCAGTTTGGTCTTGTTTTATTAACAAGTCTTCGAGATCTTTTATTTTTTAGTATAGTTGACATCGTTCTTTTTGTAAGAATTTAAAATCTTCTTCCACCGAAACCTTGACCGCTTTTAAATTGTGCATGATTACCTCGTTTTCATTTCTTAAGGTGTTCAATTCATTTTCTTTGGTGGTTAGTTCCGATTGAAGGTCGTCTAAGTTAGAGGTCGATTGATTTCTGATTTTAAGTTCCAACTTAGTGATTTTTTGATTTTGTCTTTCGATGTGTTAAACTAAGGTTTGTGCATACTCAATGCTTACCTTTCCATGAACACCTGCATCATTAGTCTGAGTTTCTTCAAAATCATCATCACCATCAGCTTCATCACCCTCAGCTTCATCACCACCATCATCATGTGAGGAACCTTCTCCTTGAGCCATCAAACAGAAGTGTGCTTGATCTGATCCATCATCATCTGTATCGGTCAAGAATTGGTCCTCTTCAACCAGCATAGCTCTACCACTCTCCTTCTTCTTGGTTAACCGTAACTTGTTCCTGTAGCATTCGGCATCTTTTGTCTTTGGTTTCCTGCAATCTTTGATAAAATGTCCTGTTCTACCACAGTTATAACATCTCCTCTTCCTGGGGCTCTGCGGGTTTATCAAGCCTTCTCTTTTCTTCAAGTAAGCTTCCTCACTTTTTCTCGGGCCGGAGGTGTATCTTTGCTTGTTGTTTGTCTTTCCATACATGGCTTTAAGCACTGCCTCCTTCTCCGATATCTCTAACTCCCCTTCCGATGAGTCAGAATCAATCACAACCTGCTAACCCTTGCTTGACCTTGATGGTTCTCGCGGTCTTCTATCAGCCACCAGTGCAACCGGATCAGATGGTTGCTTCATTGAGAGTTTAGTGAGGACCTCATCCTGAAACTGATTCAGGTCCTCGTAGATTGAATGGTGGGATACCGCCTTGAGATTCCGATTAACATTCTTATACAAACGAACATGTTCACTCTATTCTGAACCAAGAGCATTGATCCAGTTGACATTGATGTCCAGATCGGATTTCGTCACACCATGGTTTCTCATTTCGTTTAACAGTCTGCAAAAACAACTGTATGTATCCTGCAATAGCTCTCCTTCCCTGGATTTGAATTCCCTGAATGTGTTAACCAGCTAAGTTTCTCTAATAAATGACCCCTGTTCAGTTCTCTACATCTGCTGTTTAACTTCATCCTAAATTTCTTTGGCAGAATTCAAACTATCAATCTTAGAATAGATTTCTGCACATAGCCCTTGTTTCAAATAATATTTTACGTCTTTGTCGGCTCGTGCTCGGTCTCTTTCTTCAGCAGTTAATTCTGATGGGAGTTTGCGTCTTCATTCAGCGGCTATTGGTGGATTGTTATCAGGAACAGCCTCGATAATCTTTTCAAAGATGGCATCACCATTTAGTATGCTATCTTTCATCATCTCGCCATATTTCTCGTTGTGTTCTATGAAGTCCATAAACCTTCCTTTCCATACGTTGTATTCATTTATGAAAAGTACAAGAGGTTTAGTGTCTATGCCAATGGCAAGAATCTCATTACTAGAACTCATCTTTTTTATTGGATCTTTCTCCCTGAAGTGGATTGGTGAGAAACTTTGAAAGTCGGATGAAAGTGTTTGAAAGTCGGATGGTTCTATGCGACTGTCGGATGAATGTTTTAGGTGACAATCAGATGGACCAAAGAGTCGGATGGCTCAAAAGTCGGATGACTTTCAAGTGTCGGATGATTTCCAAAATTCAGATGGTTCAAGGTTGCACGACTGTCGAATGGTCTGAAAGTCGGATGACTTAAGGTCGGATGAATTTAAAGGCAACAATCGGATGAGTCTTAAGTTACATGACTGTCGGATGGGTCAAGTGTCAGATGACTTTAAATGAAAAGTCAGATGAACACTCTTAGGCAACTGTCGGATGAACCAAAAGTCACATACACCAATAATCAAGAGTCAGATGAGATAAGGTCGGATGACCTGAAAGTCGGATGAGATAATAATCCAAAAACTTGCAGGTCTGACCTCTATTATCGAACAGACCTCTGATTTTGCCTAAAACACACTAAAAATTCACTTAACTTTTGCTTTGACCTTCCTTATCACTAAAACCACTTTCCTAAACCAATTTTAACCCAAAGCAACAACAAATTCTTGAAGAAATTGATGGAACAGTGAAGAACTTCAAGAACTTGAAGAACAAGAAAAATTCAAAATAAAGACCCAAATGTTGTTTGTTTGTTCTAAAACCACTAGAAAAGGTTTTATCTTACTCAAATACTTCTAAAAGACAACAAAGAACTTGAAAACAAGAAGATTTGAGAAAATGGGTTTTTGGCTTCCAAAGCTTTCACATACCAAGAACAAAGTTCTCCTGGGTTTTTAAACAAAAGCCTCATGGGCCTAAAGCCGCATGGCCCCAAAACTAGTCAAACTAGACTTTACAATATTAAAGTGAGCTAAGCCCATTACAATGGCTAGTCTAGTTATAATAGATTAAATACAACAAAAGAACACAAGGCTAACAAACTTATAAATATATAACAGATTCGGAGATCCAAGGTGAGTGGATGTTTAACTCACATATGGTTTAGTTGTAAAGGTGATGGTTGCAATGGTTTATTATTGATGCATGGTTAGACTTATTGTCCGGTGATTGATTAACCAATTATGTGTTAGTTAATCGTTGCGTCAGTGATATGTGCACATGATTAGATGAGAAGTCAGTTTCGGTTGGGCAATGGTTTGGGTTTGTTTGCTATCGGCTAATCAGTATTTGGATCTTTTGATGCATCCGTTGCAAGTTAAGGGTAATACTGTGTGAGAATAGCAAATGAATTATTGGTAAACCTTTGCTTTGGCTGGCATTGGTTGTAGGTTCCTACAGAACCTCCGGTCTTCTCGGTTGCTTGTTTATTGTTGTATCTTTCGGTTGCATTGATGTTGTTTGTTTGTTTAGCTTTCATTCACTTAGCTTTTTGCTAATCCCCTACCTTCCACTCCATTTTACAAGTTTCGGTAAGTCAGCAGTTGAGCTGGGAGTTGGCGTGCTTCGGGAATAATTGACCGCTACTCTGATAATGTTTTTGATGAGCCTTGGTTTATGTAACACTACCTTGATGATGTTGTTTTTTAAAACAGTTTAACCCTAGTTTACTGAATGGTTTTGTAAACATATATGTATATATTTAATCTATCGCTTTCGCGGCATTTAAAAAAATGGGTTAAAATTGTGGTGTTACACCTCGATCTTCAAGTACTAGAGTGGTGTAAGCCAGAGGGGCTAGATTATACATCATGAGGGTGTGAGGAGAAGCTGAAATACGATCGGCTTTGTTTGGACTCGCACTAGAACAACAACACAGTACTTGTACTCGCACCGTCGGAGTAGCGAAAGTGGAGTCTCGAGATTTATGTTCTCGAGTAGGAGTCGCACCCCACTTGGAAACATAGGTTGACCGGGCACGCGAGTAGTGAACTTTGGGTTATCTAGT
The DNA here is from genome assembly GCA_038502395.1 of Dittrichia graveolens. NCBI lineage: Eukaryota > Viridiplantae > Streptophyta > Magnoliopsida > Asterales > Asteraceae > Dittrichia > Dittrichia graveolens. The sequence goes on from JARJIL010000009.1 coordinate 33,950,509, forward strand.
GTGGGATTAGACTCTACATTAAGATCGCCTTATTGATATGATTTATGTTTTATGATGCGATATGATTTATACGATTATGATATGATATGACTTATGTTATATGCGGTATGATTATGATTATGTGCGAATGATTACATGAAATGATTTGCGGATATTTGACCCATTCGGTGCTATGTGGTTTGTGGGTTATCAGATACGGGTCAAATACACTAAGGGTGGGATATGGTATTATGTCATATTTCTACTTACGAATATATTTTATGGTTTTTTATTTCAACTCCTATTGACTCACTTAGCGTAAGCTGACACTTGTTTCTTTTGAAATGTGTCTTGTACTCGTGCAGGTGGTTTAGAAGTAGCAATTCTGCAAGGAGGGTAGTATTACTAGGTGGTTTGACTTAGTATTTGGTATCAACAAACATCTTGGTTATGTAATATATTTACGGATTAAACTCGTACTGATTTTGAATGATTTCGATCGTAACCCCATGGTTTAACTATGAATGATTTTGAATCGTCTTTATGGCGAAAGCAATTAATCTGGTTTATTATTTAAGACTTCTGCTGCCTTCAATTGCTTATATTTAAAAGTTTTTTTTATTGGTGAAATTTTAAAAATCACGGTTACGATGAAGGTGGCTGCCATGTTTCTATCGACTATGATATGGTTCTCGTTTTTACCATTGTGTGGTTGTTCTTCATAGATTATGATATAGTTCTCCTTTTGTTGGTCTTGAGATAGAATCACAAGATCTTAGGTGTTTGTTCTAGACTTCTGAATGAAGAAATTTAATACAGTATTTTATTAAATTACTATCATTTCCAAATCCAGTAGCAGATTTTATGAGAGGAATGCCACTTACAGTTCTCATCTAACACGTACCCATCAATGGCGGTCCAGATATGGTGACTTGGAGTTTCTTGACACCCATCATCAAATTAGTTTGGATTTACGTAGTTTTTTTTTTTACCAACGAATTTAGTAGGCTGGGTCCGCAGTTACATCTATATAGGGCAGAGTACAAGCCCTAAGCCACACACCATGAGAGAGTAATACCCTCCACCATTTTATAGAAAAACCTTCACTGCCCAGACTCGAACCAAGACCTGAGCTATAGGGTAAAACCCTGTACCACTGGGCTACGCCACAATAGTTGGATTTATGTAGTTATGTCTAGAGGCTTATTTAAGTTCTTATAAAAAGATAATTTTAAGTTTTGGATTTTTCTTGTTGAATTTCAAGGAAGAATGCAGCAAATGAGTTTTATTATTGATTATTGATTATTGACTATGTTTGTATTTTTATATTATATTTTTTGTAGGCAATGTTGGTAACAGGTTAATGATTCTTGTGTTTTCCTGGGTGCAACACATTGTTGATATATTTGTAAAACATCATCAAGAAACATCTTTAAAAACATAAGTCTAAAAACTAAAGATTTATGGACGTAAAAGCATCGAAATCTTTTTTCGTTTCTTTAATTGTTCATTAGTGAACTGTCTTTGTTTGGTTCAAGTATGCTTTGTTGTTGAATATTTGATTTCGATTACCATGTTAAACTATAGGAAAACTCAAAATATAATGACAAATCATCATGTTCATTAGCAAACACACTAATTTTGGCCAGAGAAATATGTTAACGTTGAATGTTCCCTTAGATACCAAGAAAAACAGAGTTACCGGAAAATTGAACGGACATTGTTACGAGGAAAAAAATGGAATTTTAAGAGTGAAAACATAAAATCAATCAACATTTAACAATCAAATTATAAATCAAAAAATGTTTTAATACGTTTACTAGTGAACTTATAGACCAAACTTTACTTAGTTAATAAAAATTAAATTTTGAAACATGTTCACTAGTGAACATTGACGTGAGAGCTAGTCATTAAACTTATTGTGTTAAACTTGCTCATGTGTTAAACACCTTTAGACATTAGTTATCTCCAATAATAGCTAGTCAATGTGTTAAGCAAAACTTATTGTCATCTTTTATAGTGTAAGGAATTCTACATCCTAATATTTGTAATTGTTGCTTTATAATCAATAGCATTATACCCGCGTAATATAACGGCGATGATAATAGTTTGTGCTCAATAACATGTTCAATTTCAATGAATGTATATGTATGAAAAGTTGTGTTAGGTAATGAAATTTGTTCGATAACATATCTAATTTCTTTCTCTTTTTTCTATTTGCTTTATTTTTTTCCCAATCAACCTTTTTATTAGTTATTAAAATAGTTTTTATGGAACAATAAAAAAATATAAATTATTTTAATTAAATAATTTTTATAATGTTTAACGATTTATTAAAACAACAATTACCATAAATTAGTTTAGATAATTAACGGAATGGTTAATTAGGTTATTGCTTTAAGTATTTGTATCTTATGCATAAGCACATGTACTACTTAAAATTAAATAGTTTTAAAAATTTTAAGAGAGAAGGTTAAATGCTTTATAATATAGTATAGATAAGAATTACATTAAAAGTATCTGATTGTTTAATAAGTTTTAAAACGCTAAAATTTGTATTCAAACCCCCCTCACTTTGGCAAACATTTCGTTGATTGAGTACCTAATATTAGACTAACGATCATTTTAAATTCTTTTAATTATAACCAATAAACAATTAATATTATTCATTTATATTAAGGTTTAATATTTTTTTTAAACAATAAAGTAACAGTGGAATCAAGTATATTCTCATACAATAAAAAAATCATTTCATGATTTGGAAGCTTCTTCGTAGAAGTGTAGAACTAGAAACATGGTTCTAAAAAGTCCACCTTGGTTTTACCATGGCTTCGTTTGAAGCTTGATCATGCCATCACGATATGGTTTAAGGCTTGAGCGTAAGGCTTGGTGTACGTTAAGTTCTAGTTTGACATGCCTTTACCTACTATAAGCCGTGTTTTTTAAGGCGTGTTACAGGTACTGAACTATATGACCCGAATATATATAGTTATTCAGTTATAAGGATGGTTAGATATATACATAAAACAAAGAAAAAAATTGATAAATTACATTATAAACATATAATTATGAGGATTTGTTTGTATAATTTAATGTACATAATTATTAGTTATATACAAAATTGACGCCTTAAATCACACCTTGTGAAACGCCGTGACCTCGCCATGACTTCCAAGGCTTGAAGCTTGACCATGCCGCCACGCCACGTCTCACGTTATTTAGAACCTTGACTAGAAATATAGGAATCAAGTATATTCTCATATAATAACTACATATTTTCAAAAATACAGTGATATGGTCACCGTAACGTAACTTTTTATTGCAAATATGACTATTAAATCGTATGTGCACGTTAAAATCAATTGTTTGAGTAAGTTTTAGGCTTGATTTCGGACAATCAGTTTATGACTATTAAATCGTAGTTACAATCCGCAGGTTCGATTCAGTTTAACGTTTTGCAGCAAACGTAAACAACCTCCATTATCGCACAGATATCGTCACCCTGCGTGATTGGTTTTCAATAAGATTAAAGAAACCCAAGACGCAACGACAAACATAGATGAAAAGGCCACATAAAAAAGATAAACATAGCAAAAATATACGTTGTATCGTGTACGATCTTAAAAACCAATCTATGTAATGTTCGGATATAAATCATGAGTAACATCAATCTATGTTATGAATGAAATACGATACAATTAACTGTCTTGATTACTATTATATACAAAAAAAATATTAAACAAGTTGTATACAATGATGAATTATTATAAAATTCATTGTATACAATGGTAATAAAAACCCTTCACATGAAAAAAAATTATTTGCTTATAATGAAAAAATTAGTTGATTTTATACGATAATAACTAAAACAAAGTTTATTGTATTTTCATACAATTTGCCTAATGAAATATCATATTAAGTTCTGCTAGCAGCAGAAATTATTTTCCTTTTTAAGATAAGAATATCATATAACATGCAAACAAGTAACAGGGCATCATTCCAAGTCAAGGTTTCAAGGGATTCAAAAACAAGATAGTAAATGGAAACCATCAAGAGAACCAAAATACAGGGCTCCAAAACAAGGTGCACAGACAAAAATTTGAAGTAGATAAAACCAAACTACAGAATGTATCACATTCCACTATTTATTTACAAAACCTTTGTAGTAAATAAAATAACATTTTAAAAAACAGCTCCGAAAAATTTGTCCGTTCTTTCGGAGAGCCTTACGTCTAAAATAGCCATGACCAACCATATCCAACCCACCTCTGCATCTGAAACAAATAGAACCTGCTCAAATTAAACAAGCCAAAGATCGCCTATTGTGTTAAGCGGAAAATGACCTGTTGGTGTAAGCACGAACCAATTATGCACCAATTGTGTTAGGTGATGTTGCATTCACGAACCATTTAAATCATTAAAACACTGAAATGGCCGAAACCTCGTCTTTTAAGTGGTATATGAATACAACACCTAAATTAAGTGTTGTTAGCAGCACGTATCATTTCCCCTTGTTTTAATAGTAATATAGTTTCTATAACCATGTCTCATATATTAATTATTATTTACAAGTATGCACTAAGCTATAAGGAAACAGGGAAACTAACCTTAACCGTAATCATAACAATGCCACCATTGGAACTTGGGGAAGGTGAAAGAAACCATTATTGAGGCCCAATTATGCACCAATTATCAAAGGATTCTTGGATACAATATACACAATTTGGTTAGAGTTTGAAATGAAAACTCATGACAAATCAAACGATCCCTGTCCTTCGCTAATAGCATACAAGAGTTTCTTGTACATAATCTCCTGTACAAAATAAATTCAATCGTTATATAACAAATCCTAATAAAAATAGTTATAAACCAACTTATTCAAACTAAAAGAACACTTAGTAAAGTGGATTTCACCTTGGTAGAATATGGAGGAAGCTTTAGATAATTAGCACATGTCATCACACTTGGCAAATCATCATCTGCAGATTCCGACATTCCAGCCACATTCGATGCAGTGTTACTGGCGGTTGAAGAATGCTACAAGAGAAGACAAAAACCATTTATTATCACAAATGAGACTACAATAATAATGACAACAACAATAGCAATAATAATAATACCTTTCTCACAATCGTTAACTTTGGATTCAATACAGCCAAACCACCAGGAGGAAGGCGAGGTGCACCAGTTACAAATTGACAGAAAGCCCGTTGCTGTTCTGGGTTGAACTCACCCATGATTTCAAGCAACTAAAAACAAATTATTAGATTATAAGTTTTTTGGGTGACGGATGAAATGAAAAGGTGAAAAAATGTTGCATACGTTAACCACTGCAGGGCTCTTGGAAGTGTAACCATGATCAAATTTAATGTGTTCAACGAGTGTATCAGCCTGCGTTTGGAATAAACTTGAATTACATCTTATGTTCATGTATTTATATACAAGCAGTTAAGTAGAAATAAAAGAAATTTACCTCCCACAATTCTCCACGACCACAGAGCAAGTAATCCAACTCACTTGGAGAAAATATTTGTAGAGCAGCAATGTCGAAAACCTAATTGTTGAATGCAATGCATGTTAGCTTCGAATATATAGATGTCCAGGTGAGCCAAATTATTCAGAAAACATGTTTTTCAAGTTCTAAATGTTTATAAATTCCCGAAAAGGGAAATGCTAACTGAGCACCAGGGACGTGGTTAACAACTAACCTGTAGTTATTCTTTGATTCAGTCATTCAACTTATGGGCTTTTGGCTGTAATTATCAACCAACTTATGATTGGTAGCTGTCTATATCTATGTTAATATATAAAGCATTTAGCTCTCTCACTCTCTCTCTCTCTCTCTCTCTCTCACACACACACACACAAAAGGTCTTAATCTCTTAATTTTAAGTAATTTGAAATTACCAATTTACCACTCATTTAAATCTACAAGGAAACCATTAAATGAAGTTAATTAAATTCCTAAATATCATTTTAGTAAATAAACCTTCCATATTAAATAATGTTTAAAAAATGTCAAGTCAATGCAAATTAATTTTTAACCTATAAGATAAAAAATACAAATTAGAAATTAAGTAAAAAAGTATCCATAAAAATAATAATTTAAATATTCTATTTTAAGTATTACAATATACATATAACTAGAACTCTAAACCTAATAACATGTAACCCGAATTTATAAACACTTCTGAATATTTATAAATGACTCGTATAATTAAAATAAAAAGTTTGATTTATGATATTTTAACATTTTTATTTACTTAAACTTTTAAAATTGAAGTAATGAAAAATTAATTACTCCTAAAGTCCTAAATATCCTTACATTAATAAAAAAAACACTAACCCACTAATACAATCTCTCATAACAATAGAATCCCACCTCGACATCAACACAATTCCAAAGTCATGATATGTTTTCATGATCTTATTTTATAAGTAGAAATTGTTTTTTAGTATTTTATCGTTTTTCAAAAGTTGCTTTATAAATTAATAAAAGAGTTGTTAGAGAAGAGAGAAATAAAGAAAATTGGAAAAAGAGAAAGAAAATGGACATGTGGCGAGGGGAAATTATTCGATGTCACCATATTGCGTGAAAACCATACCCCCTATGTTATCAAAAACGGACATGTTGTCCAGTAGGAATTATTCATCGTCGCCACACTGCGCAGGTTCAATGCTAGTTTGTTATAAAGATTAACAGTAAATTGGCTAATAACCATAACCGTATATGCTTCTTTTTCCCAAAAATAACCAGAAGTTGGTTGCTAACCATAACCCGGGGTAGAATTAGCACTTCTTCAACTAAATAGCAATGCAGTTTTTTTTTTTAATAAAGCAACTCAGGAATTTGTAAGTACATGAAATATACATCAGGTAACTTCTATACCATTCAACCAGCATCACAGCTTCTTTTCAGTCCATTATTTAATTGTGACCATTGACCCGTTATCAATAAAATACAACTCAAATTAACACTTGTAATGCAATGGTATCACTTTGACTCCAACAGTCAGCTTTGATCCAAGTCATTCAGCATTTTACATGATTGATGATTTTTCTTTAAAATCAAAGAATATTGAGAAGAAAATGTGTTCAAACTTTTTGTAATATGCAATTGACTTATTAATTTATAGTACGCCTAATAGTAAGATTAGGATCCCAACTCACCAGTAAATATAGGACATATAAGGTGAAGCATTCTCACATAGATTAATTGGATTGAGAGAACAAATTTCTATAAATAGAAAATTGTGAACAAGTAAGAATGGGTGAAGATGATGACCTGATTAAACCCAGCTCTAAATGCTTCCATTTGCCTCGTGATACCAGTCTTGACAGTAGCATCAACAACCAGAGAAATATATTCCTCCAAATTGTTCATATCAACCTATATAGTCAGAAAGTTGTCAATAAATGTTAAAAAAAAACATAAACCCGTAAACAATGTTGTAAAACTCGCTAGGCGGTACTCGAGCGGTTGACTGGGTGTAGCAAGAAATTGGTCTAGGGGGGGATATAAATTTCAAAATTATAGGTATGGCATGCTCATGGACAAATGAAATAAAAAATAAAGTTGACAGTGTAGTTGTTTACTCTTGACACAAGGAAACTGGGTATTTATATTATGCTCTAATTATGGGAACAAAGTGACAAACTTTTAAAATAAAATGTATACGAGAACCAAGGAGACTGAGTATTTATTGAAGGCATTTAAATGGACATTTAGTAAAGACCGGGGCAGTTAACAATTTATTATGGGTAGATATTTACTAGTGTTTAAATTAAACTAAATAATATGGGATCGATTCTTCCGAGTTTGACCGAGCTGGGGCCGAGTTTGACAGTAGTCAGATTCACCTCAACTCGGCCAGGCCATCCACCTTGTCATGAGTACTCGCCGAGTACTCAGCCTTGCAATAGGAGTTTTACAACACTCATAAAATGAAGAAAAGATGTCGTATGTACATTTTCATCGCCTGTTTTGAGAACGAAATCAGGGTAACCAGGAAGTGTGAAGTCCAAAAAGAGATCTTCAACTGGTGAGCCCCTAAACCTTAAGTTCAGGATTTCGTTTTGGTCGTTTATAGACTCCAGGTATTGTTTCCTACAGACAAGGGCTTGCAATTCTTGCAATGTTTTACCAAATTCACCGTCAAACAATGAAATGTCATGCAAATCGAGTTCCTGTAAAAAAAGAAACCACATGTCTCAACCCAAAACAACAGGAAGAAAAAGATATATATATATATATATGATTAGAGGTGGCAAACTCAATCCATTTATGTTGGGTTATGTTTTATCTCTATCAGGTGAAATCAAATGAATTATTTAAAAGAGCGGTCAAAAGGATTTAAAGCTGACTACAGTATTTTTTTTTAAAATATACCTCATAAGATTGATTAAAGAAAGAAAGTAAATTATTACTAAAATAGGTTTTGAGATAATGTACATAAGCCACCCTAGTATTGTAAGAATGCATTAAGGCGACCCAACTATTAAAGCTATTTTAGAGGCCACCCACGTATGAACATAGCTCCATTTATACCAATTCCGGCAAAAAGTGAAAAAAAATCCTTTCAGGGAGTTGATTCTTTTGACTTATAAGTAACAACTTAGTTTTATTATACCAATTTCGGAAATAAAAGAAATTGCAGGATATTTCTAAAATGATAGAATAACGCTAAACTTAAAGCTTAGTGACATCTTGAGTTGTAAAAATGAGAAAAGAAATAAAAGAAAAGGATAAGAATGAATCATATCATATATGTTTTAAAAATCCATCGAGACTCCAGAGTTGATCCTTTTTAAGTATATTCATCAACATTTTTTGTTCTTTAAGAACTCTATATGTGACAAAAGCTTTAAATTTTGGGCTATTTTCTCATTTTCCAAATTTGCAGGTTTCAGAATAGGTATTTACAAAAATAAATTTGTACTTTAGCAGCCTCTATAAGAATTTCAGTACTTGGTGGCAGCCTTAATGGTTACATAATCCCTTTTCGTATTGATAATCACAACACATCAAACATTTATAAAAAATTATATAAAAATGATGAAGTCCTTTGTGAGTAAACCTGATACACCAAGATAGCATTAATAAAAATGGCTGGATTTGACCCATTGCCAGACCCGCCCATTCAGTCACCTCTAACATATACGAAGCCTTTAATAGTAGTAAACAAGTAGGTTACCTGTCCAAGGATAAGTTTATAAAATGCCACTGAGAGTGGCAGGTCCAAAAGTCTCCCATCTTGAAGTGCTTTAGCCATTACACGACCAAGAAGACGGAAGTTCTCGGTTACTTTAAAAAACGGGCTGCCATCGGAAGCATCAACAGTAAGAGGCCAAGGGCGTGGGAACAACCCAAGGGGGGCTAAAACGAGGTCTCCTGCAACTTTACCACCAGTTTTCTTCTCGCCAAACTCAACTTCCACCGATGTGTTGACTTCAGGAGAATTAGACCTCCACATTTTCAGCACGGATTTCTGAAGATCGTGACTTAATAGAGTATAGAACTCCAAGGTGGGGCCCAAACCAGTGCCCACTTCACCAAAATATTCTACTTCAAGAACCGCTTTCTGGCTTGAATACATTTCCATGACTTTAGCAGCGGAATCCAAAATACGGTTTCGGGACACACGGACTTTCTGGCGTTGTAACCTCCCGACCCTAAATTCCCGTTCATTCATCGATCCATGGCCATCTGCACCCTGCTGTTGTTGAAGCCGATGTAATGCCCGAGATAAACCGAAAGCAGTTGAATAGAAATACTGACGACGTATTTCGAAAGGAAACAAAAATGGGCATGCTTTTGTCAACTGGTAACACCATGAAGGAAGACTACCACTGCAAAGTGCAAGAGCATCTTGAATTTGTCTAGACAACTTGGGAGTTAATTTGCTATTGATAAACTCATCACAAGGAACCCTAACACCAGTAATATTTAAATCATCAAGACTTGAAATCTTCCCTTGAGCAAAACTGTCGGTTGCTGATTGTACACGTAGGCGTGGTGCCAGCTGGTTTAAACCATCCAATACACGTAATAGAGATAATATGTTGTAAGTAGGATTGTTCCTTTCCAAATCACATGGAAGCTCGCCTTGCAAAATGCTGTCTAAAAGAGACATTTGTTGGGCTCGTGAATCGATATTCAAGGTGGAGTTTGAGGTGGATCCTGTTTTAGTTGCAGATTTAGTCGGTGTTGTAGAACTCACAGTTGCAACCGTTTGGCTGTCGGCTCGTTGGTATGTAACAGTATAAATATCACCCCATAATCTGCTTCCATCACTAGATACAAAATCACTTCCGTTATACCTCTCATCATCATCTTCATCAAGTACAAGCTGTCGCTGAATAGCTTGATAGATTGTTAAATGTCGGTTTAGTTGCTTCCCTCCTGAAGAAAATAAAAGCCTTGGAGAATCATTAGATCCAAAAAGGGGCCGCCCGTGACGGTCTCTACCGCTGCCCCTGATACCACCTCTGCCATTTGCAGAAGCAAGCCCAGCCATTGCAGCGGCAGCAAAAGACATCGTACCCCTTGCACCAAAAGAATTTGCGGTCCGAAATTCTGCAGAGTCTGAACCCCGAACTGCAGTACCTCTGCTGCTAGAACCACTAGCAGGATTCGTTTGGCTGTCACTAGTTGTACCACCAACGGGTCTTTCCTCAGTAGAGTCACCCAATTTAACATCATGAACTTTGTCCGGTGTGCAAACAGGAAGGGAATCATCTCTCAGTACCTGCAAAAGCAATTAAGCCATTATGATTCACATAAAAAGGGCATAATACTGAGAATGTATCACAACATACATCATCTTGATCTTCATCGTCGTCCTCAGAAATGTCATCATCCTCAATCACCAATGCATCATCGATCTCAACAGGTGATATATCAAAGTCCTCATCCTGCAACAGGCAATGTTTAAAATTACAAAAAAAAAAGGTAAACTGAAGCAAAATGAGATCAAGTGATCTGGTTGAACAAATAGAAGCTAGAAAAGAACTACAAGGCTGATATTGTCAGTTCAGTTATCTTTCCAGACTAGAACTATTCTAAAAATCGTACAATTTGGTTGATTATGGGTCACAATGCATTAACACAACGATAAGAGCAGGAAGTAGAAAACAAGGAAAAGAAGGATCTATATCATGACTTGAGAAGTTATATAAAAGAAAGCTCCACAACTATTGAGCACGTAAGATCGCCTGAAGCAACATAATTCCCCATAATGAATGGAATTTTATAAGCTAGGCCGCTAGGGTTCCATCAAGCTCTAATCTTGAATCTTAAAATCAAGGCATCTTTTTTAAACATGATGTTTTATACCATAAAGGGTATCATGTATAGGATTCTAGGGATGTATGAGTTCAAAAGCACCGATTTTTTATTTAAAAATGGAAGCCTTTACTTGATGACTTGTTTAGAGATTGAAGCTAAAAAACACTTTATCCTTGATTCAAGATATGTTCTAAGCATTAGTAAGAATGAATATTTTTCTAATCTGTTTAACTGGTGAATTGGTGATACATAAAAAATTCATACCTCAGAAGTAGACTCCCCATCAACAGATTTCATCTGTGCATCTTTATCAAGAGCAGCCCTTCTTCGAGCAGCATTTCTAGTCTGCGGCCCTCTACCTTCATCTTGACCACCTGATTTCAATACAGCTTTCCCTTTTCCTTTTGAACAACTTGCATTTTTCTCTTGTGGTGTCTCCTTTTTAGCTGCTGAGTCACCGATATTAACTGATGACCTGGACCTTGTGGAGTGATGGCGTGTCGCACCCGAAGGAGTTGATGGAGATGAAGCACCGGCTCCCGGAGATTCCGAGTTGCCAATGTTGTATCCAGAAGGCCTCTGGTTAGACTCACTACGTTGAACACGTGGCCAAAGAAAGTCTTCCACGGCTGCCAAACTTGCCAAAGGATCAATAAGTACAACGTTTGAAGAATAATCACGCAAAGATTTTTCACCATGTGCTCTGCAAAGTCGTAATTTAAAAGGTTGAGACAACGCCCCAAGACCAGAGGAGAGACGTGCGTTTCCAGTCGATGATCGAGAACTATGGCTTAAAACCACCGGAAACCGTTCTAAAGAAGTCAAAGCGTATTGCAACTTCTGAACCAAAACACTCATTGGAGGTTGTTTTCCTTCGTTTATGGTTAATGGGAGTGCAACTTGTATAAAAGATGTATATCTTTTAGTAGCTAGTTGTCGTAGCTTAGGTAAATTTGCTTCTGAAACTCGTTCTTTTGAAAAATGTCCACACGACAAGTAGTTTAGTAACGCAGAAACGACCCCACTACCGATGAATTCAAATGTCGAAACTCCATCATCTTTTGTTAGCTCTGATAGCATCTCAGTGACTACTCCCAACAAGTTTTCTTCTTTAGCAGGTATAAAATCAGCAAACCGAGAACCGGAAGCTTTCGACTTCCCTTTGGACTTTGATTTCTGATCATCGACAGCAGCACCTAATTTCTTACAAAGATTTTTCAAATGTAGGAGATCATCGGTAACACCAACCTCAGCAGCAGTGTCAGGATCTGAAGGAAAGTATTTATCTTTGAAAGCTTTTGCACTTGTACTAACAGCAATACGAAGACTAGAACTCACAGCTGGCAATTCTAAAGAATTTGTCGAGTTTTTCAAATCTTCAGCTGCATTTACATCTGTATTTGAGGTACCAATTCGGCGTCGATAACGCCTTGAGCGTGAGGACGATGATCCAGTTATAGAATCATTAACCTTCTCACTTGATAATTGTTGAGAAAGAGGATTACCCGATGATGATGATGATGATGATCCAGCAAGTGTATCGATTGCATGAACAACACCTTCTCTCACAAACATCTTACTGAAAGTTTCTGGAAGTTTCTCCATAAGAATCTCCGCGATCTGAAGGGAAGGTACCAACACTTGCGGGTCTTTCCAAGCCAAAACTCCAGCCAGAAAACTATAAACTCGTTAAACCATATAATATTACACAACTTTTTTACATAATGCCAGTAAATAAATAATAACTGATCACCAAAAGGCAACAATTTACCTTGATATGTTTGTCACCCCAAGTAGAGATTGAATCATATCAGCAGTGCTGAAGTACATCAACTTCCCAATAACCGACAGACATTTGTGACGCACAGGGGCATTTACACTTGACCCATATATCTAAAAGATATAAAAATGTCAAATTTGTTTTCATAAATAGTTGCAGAAAAAAAAGTACAGAGACACCAATAACCTGAATCAGAACAGGAAGAAGGTCCATCCCAAACTGTTGGAGAAGCTCGGGTTGTTCGGTTAACAATTTCTCGCGAGCCGAAACCTCGGTTGCACCACCGCTTACTTCTTCTTGCTTGCTACAACTTCCAGCAGGAGATTTCTTTAAAAGAGACCCTTTGACAAATACGTTAGTGCTGGCAGGAAGAGTTATTGTTCCACTGGGCAATGGTGGAAGAAGCTCATTTGCCAAATTCACAATCTCGAAAATCTGCACATTAAAAAAACATATTAATAAAAGAAAGAATTATTCTTAAGTGTTAAGTAATGAAAGTATTTGTATAAGAGCACATTTACCTGCTCCGGTGGTCTACTCAAAGCCGGTGACACAGACATCGTTGCAACAAGACCAGAACCCGATAATATATCTTTAAGAATCCCACTGATTCCTAGAAGAAGCAAAGTTTTAGATCCTAATGGAGAGCCACTTGCACATGTGGATAGCAAACGGATTAAGCCCTGAAAGGATTTAGAGTAAGTATAATAATTCATTCCAAGAAAAAGGGAAAAATTTATGTAGGTACCGTGTACGTAGATGTACTGAGGGATGCTTGTCCACCACCAGCACAACTGGTGGAAATAAGTGAAGCTGCTTGTTTAACTAAACCGTGGTTACAAAGCTCATCCAGCTGATCAGGAGACGCAGCAAAGGCCTCCGCAATTCGAGTCAAACAAACAGAAGCATGCTCCAAAACCTATAAACAGAATACATGATTATAATGAAATAAGAAATAATATGGTTAACCAATGTGTGAAGCTCAGAAATTGAATACTCACTTTGGCATCATGGTACTGAAGAAGATTTGTCAACAAAGGAACAGCTTCCATGACAAAATCAGCTGCATCAGATGGAAGCTTTTTGCACATGTTTGCAGCAGTAGATAATGCAACACGCTGAGAAACAAAACAGTAAGTCAACATTGTAGGGTTCACCTGTGAATATCCATCCTTCTTTTCCTTTAAACAAAAAGAGCAACAGGGGGTACCTGGACTCCTGTTGAGAAGAAGTCAAGATAAGAGAGCACTGCCATTAGCGCCCCTGCTCGCAAGCAGGCAGTTGGGTGCTCCTGAGATATCTTCTTAAGAGCTTGCAAGGACTGTCACCAAAATGAGTCGAGGAAAAAAAAGACGATCAACATTGGTACAACAATGCACAGATTCCAATTCAAACTTTAAGCAACAATGTCATCATTAACTACAAGATTCTAATGGTAATCAGACTTTAAGCTACAATGTCATAATTAGCTACAATATTTTCCTGATGAAATTAGCTAATAAGCAAACAAACCTGTTCCGCCAAGTCCATATACTCAATAGTAAGCAACCTAGCAACGAAGCATGAAACAGCACCATAGTGCACCACTGCAGCACAAGAAGACGGTAACACATCACATAGATGTGTGAGTGCCCTGGCTGCTAGCAACATAATATCAGGATTGCTCTCATGATTGAGCAACCCAACCAGCACAGGAACAAAAGAATCCACAGAGAATGTACTAAGTGAATCCTCAGTCCCAATAGAAAGCATATCACATAACTGAGTTAACGCCTCAACCTGCTTTCCTTCTTCTCCATCAGCACGCAAACCAGAAAGAATCTTCTTTAGCCGACCACTCTGATGAGATGAAGAAGCAGACGCCATTGCTGATGAAGGAAGCAAATCATCCAACCCTGCACCTAGCTTTCTCAACAAACCTTGAAGTGCACTACTTGCAGAAGTCAAATTCTGATGCAAAATCCCAACACCTCCACCCTCGCTATCGTCGTCGTCGTCGTCAGCTCCACCGGCGCCACCGTCGATATTCAGTCCCAAGTTATTATTATCTCTTTCCTTAACCCTAACTTCATGTTCTTTCTCTTTTCCTTTATCCGAATTATCCCTCTCCGATCCCATATTCAGATTACTAGTATTATTCTTCCTACTACGACGACCTCGACCCGACCCGGACCCAGACGATTCGTTAATGGAATTATCCATGTTACTAGAAGCGCGTGAACGAGTAGAAACTGATTGAACGACGGCGTTTGAAGCTGCGGCAGAGGCTGAGGAAGAAATAGTAGTAGAAAGACGAGTGCGTTTGCTTGAACGGGTGGTAGGTCCGCCGGACGATGAAGAAGAATGGGCTGATGAGGTGGCCTCCGCCCTTTTCCGGCTACGAGTTTCCATACAAAACCCCAAACCCCCTTTTTCGTATCAAACGATCAACGACGATCGAAGAAATAATGAACCCTTATCATCGTTGTTCACAAATCACACACAAAAACACACACACGAATTTATCAACAACAAGGAGCCGAAGTGACTCAAAATCTAACAAACCTAACAACAGCTATTGATTGTGAAATTGATAAATTAAGATAAATGGGAGTGATTTAATTCAATTCAAACCGATCGGCTGAAGGAAGACCGATGATTCTGTGAGTGTAGGTGGAGGAATTTGACGATGTTGGAAGTAAAATCAAGAGAGAGGGTTAAAAAAAACCCTAATTCGTTGTCGTGGTTATTTATATGGCTGTACGTTGTGAGGAAGCATCACGTAAAAGGTTGAAGAAAATTTGGGGGTGTTGAAAAAGAAACGGAAGCCTGATCAACCAGCCCGATGTGAATGCAAAAACCGAAAATTATTATTAAAATATAAGGAGTTAATTAGATTAAAATTTCATTTTTAGTCTTCTTTTTTTTTTTACTTTAAATATTATAAAAATATTTACGGTTTATTATTTTGTTTCACTTTTAACCCTTTATACTAATATTGTTAAGTTTGATCGTTAATTAAAGAGAATTTTCATCGGTATTCAGTTATTCTTGTTACCAAACACATACCTTCTTCAAATAAATACATCCTCACATACTATTAAACTTTAAACAAACACACTTTATCTCTTTCTCTCTTCTCCACACGGAACACCCGTTTTTATTTACTATCATCGTACCTTTATAATGTTGTGATGACAAATAGTTTATGTTTTAAAACATATCTCTTTCAAAAATGTAATGTTATGTTCTTCGTGTGATTCAATGTCACGAAAAAGTATTATACAGCATGTCCGTTTTTTAATTTTTCTTTTATTTACATCAACTATTTTATTAATTTTTAAAATAAATTCTAAAAAATATTCAAATAAGAAAAAAGATTTATATTTATGAAATAAAGGGAGAGAAGTTAATAAGATTTTGAAATTATATTAATGTGGGTAGATAATAGTATTATGTTAGTGTTGAGTCATCTTATCTTTGGATTTCCGTAACTCTCAGCTTATTTGGCTAGAGTAAAAGCTTGTCATAAAGTGCTAGACCACCTAGTAGCACCACGATAATCGGGAAGCAAAGCTCCCACAAAGTGTTGTATCTGTGATGACTCATCTAGCACCCACTGTTTTACAAATCGCAATTTCTAATTAAATTGTCTTATCAATTCATCCATAGACATGTTTCCAGTCATCGGTAATTCCATAAACTCCTTTCTGATTTTGGTAATCTCAAAAGTATCACAGTATTGCAGTTTCTCCTGAAATTGCTCCCAAGTTATACTATCCTGTTGTTGTTTGGTAAAATAACTTGTAAGGGAATCCCACCAAACCATAGCAACTCCTTTAAGCATTCGGGTCGTAAATTTAACTCTCGATTCATCCTTGCAATTGTACGCATCTAAAGCATTTACCATTTCTCGCTGCCAATTCAAAGTTATGTTGGGGTCAGTACTGTCGCGGTACAAGAAGGTTTACAATCTAAAAATTGCTTATATGTACATGGTTGTTTAAATCCTGGATAAGCAAAAGGATAAGCTTCTTGAGTAGTAAATGGATATAAGAACAGTTGTTGTGTCACTTGTGATACCGAAGGAAGCGGGACAATAACCGGTAAAGTTGTAAACTGAGTTGTGATAGATGTAGGAACTGAACTTGTTCAGTCTAGATAATCTTTTCCCGTTCCATGCTACGAACAATATCTCTAAGTTCTTGAAGCTCGCTTTCCAACTTACAAATGTACTCACTTTGATCAGTTTCAGGTTCATAACCCAAAGTACCAGTCTAATTAGTTGTATCCAAAATGTTAATTGTTGAAGTTCCAGCCACTTCTTGGGTCACAGGAGTGTCAACAGGGGTATCTCTGTCAGCCATATTTGTACAATCACATCATCTCACAATCGTATTAGAATAAACCGTTAGTACATATCATACTAACTACCACAGAGCATCTCCAATCACTCTAATTCCCCCAAACAAGGAAAATTTGACCCAACACAAAGCTAAGTGAATAGAAGCTACAAACAAACAGTTATCAGCAACAACCAACACTATCAATAATCAATCAATTAAACAATTCCAAAAGACCGACGGTTCTGCAGAACTGCAACCAATGCGGGTCAAAACAAAGATTTACCGATAGCCTATACCAATTGGCACAGTTAAATCCCTTCCCATACAATGTATGCATCAGAAGGTCTACAACTGCTCAACCAATACCAAATAGGCCCAACTATATTCACAGCAGCTAGCCTCTACCAGCCCCATTCATTGCAGCTGATCTCAAACAAATACCAAATACTCATTATACCGTGAACACATATCGCAACTCGATCAAATAATACATAGGCAGGTATCCAATCACCGATCAACAATTATCAGACTAAGTAGTCTATCATAACATCAATCATCTTAATACCAAGTAACCATATCAACTACAACCAATACCACTCGTGAGTAAACCTCTACTCATCTCTGTTCTCAAACTCTGTACTCAGTTGTCTAATCTCACTGAGTCTTCGCAATTCCTAAGAACACAACAACACTAAAATCAGTCTTCGATTCATAAATATATAATCACATATATTTATATCAAACATAACCATAACCAACAGGTTAGAATCACATATAAACACAACCATATAACATGCAACATAATCGAATCAGTGAACAAAAGCCCAAAAAAACTAATTTTTCACCGGACGCGTCATGTCCAACTAACCGACGCGTCGTGTCGCCTCAATCATAAGTTGGACCGCCCTAAAAGTCGGACCATCAATGTTGGACCAAAATTCGGACAGCCCAATATGTCAGACCAAAACCGGGAACGCGCCATGTTCCCTTCCTGGCTGCGTCGCGTCGCGACCTACAACTTTTCTATTCTTGATTCCGCCTTCTTTCAGCTTCATAAAATTCAACTCAAACACCACTATAAATCTGGAAATCGAATTCTAACAGTTCTAAAGTATAATAAATTTCATTTAACATATTTACAATTAACAAAAACTCATCAAAACCAATTAAAACTTCAAAATCCATAAACCTACATGCCAAGTTCTTCAAAAAATCTTTAATGGTGTTCTAGCTTTATATCATCAAATCTCAGCAAGTATTCAACAATTACTAACATGAATCATGCTAGAAACATTAACCAACCTTTGGTTTGCAAGATTACTTCACAATCTACTACTTCAAGATTTCTAGTTTCACTTCTTTTTGAACTTTCTTCAAGTGTAAGAACACACACACTTTCACACATACATGAATATCTTCTTTCAAATGGAAGAGGAGGTGGCCAATGACTCATGTAAATTCAATTACTCATTCTCAGTACACGTACACCATAAAATCAAACTTAGTGATTATTAAAAACCATGAGGTGGCAATTCATCTTTTCTAGATAATTATAAACGCAGTGTGCTACCCCGCTTTCTAACATACAGTCAATCCAATTAAGCAGTCACCCATTATTAATTAACACTCTACGAAGCATTTTCTACAATCCTCGTTCAAAACTGAATTTATCTATCTCATAAAATCAGGCGATATAAATATTCATTTTAATCACATAATTAAATTCATAAACACGTAAACAATCATAATTAACTTACCACCAACCCGCTCACGACTAGGTCGGGTTTACGGATGTTACAAGTATATTTTAAATAAATAAAAAGTTAAAGTAAATTAGGAGAGTGAATGAAATGGTTAAAGATTGAGGGGATTAGATTAATTTAGATAAACTGAAAGGTCAGGATTTTTTGTTGATTGAATTTTAAGAACTCTTAGGTAGCGTTTAGTTGGCAGAAATCCTTGGGATTATGAAGGAATTGGAATCTAATTCCTAAGGATTCCTGTGTTTGGTTCACTTTAATGAGAAAATTTGAAGGAATCCTTTGAATGAGGAAATGTGGAATATTACCTTGTTACCCTTAAACATCTCTATAGCCCTAATATGTCTATCTCGTTCCATTAACATAACACGTGAGCCGACTCTACCCTCCAAACACCGACGGCTTCTTCCTCAACCTTTAGACCCTCCATCGCAGCCTTCCTCCGTTGTCGCTTCCAAACCCTCCTTCGCAACCTTCCTCCGTCGCCGCCTTCCTCCGCCGCCGCCTCCAGACCCTCCGTCGCAGCCTTCCTCGGCTGCCGCCTCCAGACCCTCCGCGTACCCTTCCTTCACCGCCGCCTCCATAACCTCCGCTGCAGCCTTCCTCCGCCTCTGCTTCCAGACCCTCCACCGCTGCTTCTAGACCCTCCGCCGCAGCCTTCCTCCGCCACCGTCTCCAGACCCTCTACAACATTCTTCTTCCGCCGCTGCTGTAACGCCGGTCTTTAAATTATCAGAGTATATATATATTTTTTTAAAAACACGTGCGGAAGCGAATTATTTATTTCACATTATACAACTTATATAAATATAAGTTGTAATTACAAAAGTATTGTTTTACAAACCTTCCAACGTTACCAACTAGTTCGACCTTTACATAAACTATTACATAACATTGTCTTATTACAGTGTTCCCCAAGAACCTAACATGTCATCCCTGCAGGTACCCGTGCTCACCTTTAGTCTATTTACCTGCATTAGGAATGAACATGAGAGGGTTAGCTATAAATAGCTAGTGAATAACAATTAAAGCAGGAGCAGTATATCAAGAGTATCATAATATATCTCATGCATCACATAACTTCATTCAAGTCTATCCTAACACACGTTGAAGTACCGGTTGTTAGCAGGAATCACGTCTTGCAGGGTTATAAGCCCGGCTCAATGATCCTCACTGTGGAAACCGTTACTTCCTCCGCGCCGGTGGAGAAGCGGGTAGCGGTCCACCATTGCGTTATCGGGAACATATCCCATTTGGGATCAGTGGGAAACTGAGAGCCCCGAGTTTGTATTGAGGGCGGCGGTTTAGCTAGAACCAAGATTCGTGATCATCGAATCCCGCACCACAAGAACATGAAGAACACTAGCATGAACAAGGATGAATTGGAACTTACAATGATCAAAGGATGATTAGAATCAACTTGTAAGACCAATTAGAAGCTCAATCCACTGCTGGAACAAAGCTTAGTAAGTTTCTCTTCAAAACCCAAAAATTCAAGAATGAAGGAAAACCATGGATGAAGCTTACAAGGAAGGTGGAGATGATGAAGATGAAGTTCAACAGCAGGTTATAACTTGATTTGGCACTTGAATCCAGCAAGAATTAGATTGACACTTGAATCTTCAAAGAATTTCTTCAAAGCCAATAACACATGAGATAGGAACAAAGTCTGTGTTTGTGTAAATGGCTGTACACGTGAATTAGCTGCCATGTGCCCACTTGTGGGTTATTATTATCCACAAGTGGGTATTTTGTTCCCCTTTCCAACTTACAACTCATCTCTCGTTTAACCGTTTCAACTAACAAGGATATTTTTGGAATCTTCGTTTGAAACCGTTCAATATTTTATAATCTTTATCTATTTTTATTAATATTTTTAATAACCCATTTATTTATTATTTTCCATATTTTATATCATTTTCTAAAATATATAAATATTATTTAATTAAATTAAATAATCGACGTACCACATTCGCACACGTTAAGGCCCGTTTTTAGAATGTTACAAATCGACCCCCTTAAGAAGATTCCGTCCTCGGAATCTGCTTTTCAAAAAACAAATGGGGATAGTGTGCCTTCATATCCTCCTCGGTCTCCCACGTAAGGTTTGATCCGAGATTGTGCTTCCATTTGACCAAGACTAGCTGAATTGTCTTCTTCCTCAGCCGCTTAGTCTTTGTGTTCAAGATTTCAATTGGTTTTTCCACGAGCCGTGCAGAAGAATCCACTTTCAGGTCTTGCAAAGGTAGAATCTGATCTTCATCTACCTTGCACTTGCGAAAATAGCAAACATTAAAGGTATTATGAATACCTGATAACTCTGGAGGTAACTCCAAAGATACTGTCTGCTCGTTGACTTTCTGAATGATTCTGAAAGGACCAATATATAGTGGGCTCAACTTGCCCTTCTTGCCAAACCTGATAACACCCTTCCATGGAGAAACCTTCAAGAATACCCGATCACCTATTTCAAAGGTAACCGGCCTGCGTTTCGGATCTGCATACATCTTTTGCCGGTCTCTGGCTGCTTTAAGCTTCTCCCGTGCAAACTTGACTTTATCAGCAATAATCTGGACCAGATCAGGTCCAGCATACTGTTTCTCCCCTGGTTCAAGCCAACTGGTAGGTGTGCGACAACGCCTACCATAAAGCATCTCATACGGTGGCATACCGATACTAGAATGATATGAGGTATTATAAGCAAACTCAATCAAAGGTAAATGAGAATCCCATGAGCCATCGTATTTGTAACATCCTCGGATCGGACCTAGTAGTGTAGGTGGCTTTGGCATGTTAATTTGTTATTAATTGTGATTAATTACTTGTTATTACTCATTTAGGTGGTTTTAGTTAATTGTCAATTAATTAAAAGATAAATGAGGAAATATGTTTAGAATATATATATATATATATATATATGTGTGTGTGTGTGTGTGTGTGTACGGTTAGATATATATATGTGTGTTAATATGCATGTTAGTGTATTGACACATCATGCTACACAAATTAAGACAAGCATACGTGGGCTCATATTGTGTGTTAACTTAATAATAGAATTTCCGGGTGTTACATATTGAGTTAAGTTCTAAGTTCTTTCATTCTTGAAATCCGATTGTATGTATGCTTGTATGTGTTTTTGAGAGAAAAGGCTAAGAGGCAAACAAACTTGAAACTTGGAAGTTTAGATTTGTTGCGTGTTAATTCATGCCAAAGGTATGGTTGTGATTCTAGCATGATTCTGATCATTGTGGTATGTTTTTTTTGTAAAGTCATGCTTAGAACATGAAGATGCCATGGTAGAAGTTTAGAAGTAAACTTGTTTGGTGGGTTTTATATGATTTGCCATGATAAAAAGGATTTGATGTGTTCTTGTTGTTCTATACATGTTATAAGGTGTTTATGCATGTTTTAGAAAGTGTTCATAATGGATTTGGAGTGTTTGAATCGGATTTGGAAAGTTGGAGTCGGCTGGAAAATTAAGAAGATGATGCAGGTATGCGAGAAATGCGACGCATTCCTCTCTTGGACGCGACGCGTTCTTCAAGGCAATCGGATTCTTGGAGAAATCCGAGTGGAAATCCGAAAGTGAAATCCGGGACTCAAAATCCGAAACTAGCAATCCTACAAGGCAAATCCGATAGTTGAAATCCGAGACTTGAGGTCCGGGATTGGAAATCCGATTGTGGGATTCGGATTTGTGAAATCCGATACCTGGGGCAACGTGACGCATCGGGTTCTTGGACGCGACGCGTCCGAGGGTTTTGTGGAATTATTTGTTTGTTGCATTGTTTAATGCTATGTGATATATGTTTATGCATATGTGAATCATACATGTTTATGTTTGATTGAAAGGATATAAATATATGTGTTTGGTATATATTTATGAATTGATTACTGATTTCAGTTTATTCTGATCTCAGGAAAGCACAAGGCTCAGTAATATTAGACCACTAAGTGGGAGTTCAAGAACTCGAGGTGAGTGGATGTTTACTCACGGGTGATATTAGTTGTAACCGGTTTGGTTGCAACTATTTATTGATTGGTTGACGCATGGGTAGATTGTATATCTGATAATTGATTAACTGGTGATTTGTTAATTAATTGTTGCTTCAGTGATATGTATACATGTTAGTTGGGGCGTAGGTCAGCTTGGCAAGGCTAAAGGCTGGGCTGGTTTGCTATCGGCTAATCAGTATTGAGATCGTTGGATGCATTTGTTGCAACCTAGGATAAACTGTGTGAAAATAGCAAATAAGCTAATGGTAAACCTTTGCTTTGGCCGGCATTGGTTGAAGGATCCGTAGATCCGCCGTTCTTCCCAAGGGTGATTATGTGTTTACTGTTGTTGATATCATGCATTTATTTGCTAGTATATCTATGTTGGTTTACTTCCATTCACTTAGCTTTGTGCTAGTCCCCCACCTCTAACTACTTTTATAGGTGGCTGGTGAGTTCTGCAGTTTAGTCGTGAGGGGGTGTGGTCGGGGGAATAATTGACAGACACTCTGATTGAAATTGTGATGAGCCGTAGTTTTTGTAATGTTGTATTTTAAACTGATTGGTTTTGTTAAACAGTAGTTTAACTTCAGTTGTAAATACTTTTATGTTTTGGCAAACGCTTCCGCAGTGTTAATTTAAGTGAAAATTTTATGGGTGAAAATACGGTGTTACAAGTTTGGTATCAGAGCCTTGGTTTGGCGATGTAGGCACAGTGGAAGTGTTGCATTCCCAAATCTTGGCTCGAGTTGGGGGTCAATTATTCCTTGAGTGTGGGGATTAGGGTGAATGTGAGTATTGCTTGGGTGGTTAGTATGTGTTATACTAACGGATTTAAACTAATAAGTTGGTGAGATGTTGTGATTGTTACACATGGCTGATAAGGAGAACTCAACTGGCGCCCCTATTGTCCTAACAACAGTGGAAACTTTACAGAATATTGGCACATCTGGTACAACTGGAGATGAGAGGGATGAGTACATCCTTCAGCTTGAGGGTCAGTTACAAGATTTAAGAAAGGAGTTGGATCAACAGAGACAGGATTTTGCGAGTCAACCACTGGTTGTTGCATTGGCTTCTACTACACTTGAGATACCACCAATTTACCCGGTAAGTACTATGTATACAGGGATGCCTTCTGTTTCGATACCATTTCCACCGGTGTCTCAACCGATGTCTCAACCATTTTACTATCCGATGCTTTCGCAAGGATCGATGCCATATCCTTTCATGGGATTTCCACCTGGTATGGGATTTAAACAACCGTGTACGTATAAACAGTTCTTGTATTGTAAACCCGAGGAGTTTCATGGTAGCACAGATCCAAATGTTACCTTGAATTGGTTGCGAGATATTTCGAGGATTTTGGATGCTTGCAATTGTGAGGAAGAAATGAGGGTTTGTTTTGCCACCAGGATGTTGAAGGGAAAAACGATGATTTGGTGGGATTCTATCACTACACACTTATCGAGAGCTCAGATGGATACAATTACTTGGGATCAATTTCGAAATAAATTGTGTGAACAGTATTGCAATGCTTTTGAGTTGAACAAAATAAGGCAAGAGTTCATGGAACTGCGAATGACGAAAAAGATGTCTGTGGATGAATTGATTGAGCAGTTCAATTCGAAACTGAGATTTGTGACTCAGTGGGTGCCTGATGAACCTTCCCAGGTTCAACATTTCATTAGAGCATTACTTCCTGAGTACAGGAGCACAACTACATTGGTTGGATCGTTGTCCCATGCTTTCACCTTGGCAAAGTCTACTGAGGGGGACATAGAGGCAAGAGATAAGCAAAATAAAGATGAGGCGGCTTTGCAGAAGTCAAAGTATGATCAGACTGGTAGTCAGCCAAAGAGGAGTTGGCAAGGAAATCAGTCACAGGGAAGTCAGAACAGTGGGGTAACCACTAGAAGTTCTAGTCAGAATCCGCAATGGTGTATTCGGTGTAGATCTACTCATTCTGGGCAGTGTACTGCTCAGACCACGCGATGTATACGTTGTGGAACGTTAGGGCATGAAGCTAGATAATGCAGTTTTCCCCGAAGTGTGTGTTGGAACTGTCAGAATGAGGGACACAGGGCTGGTGAGTGTCCTTCTAGGAGGAAGACTGGGACGGGGACTGGGGCTGAAGCGGTTGAGGGATCATCATCAACAGGGAAAAAGAGAAAGAACCCTACTGTGCTAGATGGTGGGGTGTTCAATATGGTGGCTAGTGATAATGCCACCGCTGATGAAGATGAAACGGGTATGTTTTGATAAAACTTTATACCTGTATGTGTGTGTTAATTAACTTTAGAGTTAATTGTGGATATTATATGCATAGTATGTGCTAAAATGTGTGAGTTTATTTCTGATGAGATTGATTCTGTAGAAATAGGACTAAGTGATAATAGATAATTTTCTATTATGAGCTATGTGTTATATATCAAGAAATGGTATGATGATAAGTATGTGTGATACTTGATTAAATGCTAAGTGAGCATGATATACCATAGAGATATATGTTAAGGTTAATTAAATTGTATGATATAATGTGTATTGTAAGATTTGTATACATTATGTGTTTATGTGAATTCAATTGTGCAAAGAAAGAAAACAGAGATAAATTGCTGCATGTCTGGGATGGGCAGTATTATTCAGGTTAAAGGTGAGATGGAGATTATAAGTGGATGTATAATCTACTGAGTACAGTTGATTCATGAAGACGAATGATGATTTTAAACGGATTTTGTGGTATGACAGGAAATCGCATTTGTTGGTTAGAAATGTGATGCTATGCTTTGAGGTTGGATGTATAGTGGATATCTTGTGTTATTTGATCTATCACGAGACGAAATTTTACCATGACTTGGAAGTTGCAGCTGACATAAGTGCAGTGATGTTATATTAACTGTAAGAGAAGACATGTGTGATTGGCTTGGTCAATGAGAGATGTATTAGATGGCTAACTAGAAGAAGTTATCTGAACTATTGAGACGGTGATTAGATTGAATCAGAGAAAGTGATTGTGGAATTTGATGTTATCTGGAAAGACGACGTGATGACAGATGTGTTGATCTGTGAAAGGGTTAGTGATGATAACATTTTGTATATGTGAGTTGGAAGTATCTCTGACTTGGTGAATGAATCAAGATTTGCTTTGTGAGAAAGTCTTGAAGAATGAAAAGGTTGAAACCTTTGAGATAGAGAAAGAGAAAAGAGGATTGCAATGGCCTGACCTTTTGGAGTGACAACTTGTGGATCTTGTGTGAAGATGCCTTTGCTTGGAGATTACCTTTGCTTGGAGATGCCTATGCTTGGAGATTGCCTTTGCTAGGAAGTGCCTTTGCTAATTTGGAATTGAACCATTACCTGGATTTATAAATTTATTGCCAATGCTATATTATGGAGTAATGATTTGAGGATTGAGTACTGATGATATACTATGAGAACAGAGATAATATGTGATATGAGATGTGACTTATGGAGT
This sequence comes from Dittrichia graveolens, assembly GCA_038502395.1. Classification (NCBI taxonomy): domain Eukaryota; kingdom Viridiplantae; phylum Streptophyta; class Magnoliopsida; order Asterales; family Asteraceae; genus Dittrichia; species Dittrichia graveolens. Next base: position 33,977,111 of record JARJIL010000009.1, read on the forward strand.
GCAAATTGAAGTGGTATACCAGAAACTTATGTAACCTTGCGATATTTGAGATATCTGAGGGGTGATGATGACAAGACGTGATGGAAATTTTATTTGGTTTGATCAAATAAAGAGAAACCTGGATATGTTTTAAGTGGTTATTGACTATTCAGTAATTTTATTATCAGTGAGACGGTATCTGGTGTACACATGGATTTAATTGAGTGTTTGAGAGGGATGATTTACAGATATGAAGATTCATATTTGATGGCTTGTGATGAAAAAATTGAAGATTTGTTTAACTTATGAAGAGTTTACAAACAAGGATTGGAACGAGAGTTGGACAATGTGACAGGATTTTCCTGATGGGTAGTCCAAAGGTGGGATTGAAACACGATGATTGGCTAAACTCATATGATCGTGTAGGTGAATTAAATTCTGAAGATGGGATATTAGAATACCTTGTGTGAAGTTATGAGATGGTGGTGATGATACTTCAACCTGTTGATTTGAAGTAAGTGATAAAGTGCATGTGAATGCTTCGGCATGACAGATGATAAATGATTGGAAGCTATTGGGATTTATGACTGAGTTAGATATTAATTCAAGGGATGCTTGAAAACAAGAGTTATGAACTAACTGTTGGTTGATGATAAGCTGTAAGGCTTCTATGGTTATATATTAACAGTTGAAAGTGTGATGGAGTTTATCTGATTAAACTACCAAAAAGAAGATAAGAAGAGTTGACATCGTGATTGATGTGTGTGCAGTGAGATTCCGAGGACGGAATCCCTTTAAGGGGGGAGAATTTGTAACATCCTCAGATCAGGCCTAGTAGTTTAGGTGGCTTTGGTATGTTAATTTGTGATTAATTACTTGTGATTAATCATTTAAGTGGTTTTAGTTAATTGTCAATTAATTAAAAGATAAATGAAGAAATATGTTTAGAATATATATATATATATGTGTGTGTATGTGTACGGTTAGATATATATATATATATGTGTGTGTGTGTGTGTGTTAATATGCATATTAGTGTAGTGACACATCATGCTACACAAATTAAGACAAGCATACGTGGGCTCATATTGAGTTAAGTTTTGAGTTCTTTCATTCTTGAAATCCGATTGTATGTGTGCTTGTATGTGTGCTTGTATGTGTTTTTGAGAGAAAAGGCTAAGAGGCAAACAAACTTGAAACTTGGAAGTTTAGATTTGTTGCGTGTTAATTGAAGCCAAAGGTATGGTTGTGATTCTATGATTCTGATCATTGTGGTATGTTTTGTTTGTAAAGTCATGCTTAGAACATGAACATGCCATGGTAGAAGTTTAGAAGTAAACTTGTTTGGTGGGTTTTATATGATTTGCCATGATAAAAAAGGATTTGATGTGTTCTTGTTGTTCTATACATGTTATAAGGTGTTTATGAATGTTTTAGAAGTGTTCATAATGGATTTGGAGTGTTTGAATCGGATTTGGAAAGTTAGAGTCGGCTGGAAAATGATGAAGATGATGCAGATATGCGAGAAACGCGACGCGTTCTTCAAGGCAATCGGATTCTTGGAGAAATCCGAGTGGAAATCCGAAAGTGAAATCCAGGACTCAAAATCCGAAACTAGCAATCCTACAAGGCAAATCCGATAGTTGAAATCCGAGACTTGAGGTCCGGGATTGGAAATCCGATTGTGGGATTCGGATTTGTGAAATCCGATACCTGGGGCAACGCGACGCATCGGGTTCTTGGACGCGACGCATCCGAGGGTTTTGTGGAATTATTTGTTTGTTGCATTGTTTAATGCTATGTGATATATGTTTATGCATATGTGAATCATACATGTTTATGTTTGATTGAAGGGATATAAATATATGTGTTTGGTATATATTTATGAATTGATTACTGATTTCAGTTTATTCTGATATTAGAAAAGGACAAGGCTCAGTAATATTAGACAACTGAGTGGGAGTTCGAGAACTCGAGGTGAGTGGATGTTTACTCACGGGTGATATTACTTGTAACCGGTTTGGTTGCAACTGTTTATTGATTGGTTGACGCATGGGTAGATTGTATATCTGATAATTGATTAACTGGTGATTTGTTAATTAATTGTTGCGTCAGTGATTTGTATACATGTTAGTTGGGGCGGAGGTCAGCTTGGCAAGGCTAAAGGCTGGGCTGGTTTGCTATCGGCTAATCAGTATTGAGATCGTTGGATGCATTTGTTGCAACCTAGGATAATACTGTGTGAGAATAGCAAATAAGCTAACGGTAAACCTTTGCTTTGGCCGTCATTGGTTGAAGGATCTGAAGATCCGCCGTTCTTCCCAAGGGTGATTATGTGTTTACTGTTGTTGATATCATGCGGTTATTTGCTAGTATATCTGTGTTGGTTTACTTCCATTCACTTAGATTTGTGCTAATCCCCCACCTCTCACTACTTTTACAGGTGGCTGGTGAGTTCTGCAGTTTAGTCGTGAGGGGGTGTGGTTTGGGGAATAATTGACAGGCACTCTGATTGAAATTGTGACGAGCCGTAGTTTTTGTAATGCTGTATTTTAAACTTATTGGTTTTGTTAAACAGTAGTTTAACTTCAGTTGTAAATAATTTTATGTTTTGGCAAACGCTTCCGCAGTGTTAATTTAAGTGAAAATTTTATGGGTGAAAATACGGTGTTACAGTATTCAAGTACACATGCGCGTAGCATGTCTTTAAGAGTTTGGATAGTCCTTTCGGACTGTCCATCTGTCTGTGGATGATATGCGGTACTCAAATGAACACGAGTACCGAGCTCCCTTTGAAGACTGCTCCAGAAGTGTGAAACAAACCGTGTATCTCTATCAGAGACAATAGATAGAGGAACACCGTGTCCGGCGACAATTTCATTGATATATAACTGAGCAAGACGAGGCATAGAAGAAGATTCATTAACTGCTAGGAAGTGTGCACTCTTGGTGAGTCTATCAACAATCACCCAGATCATGTCATGCTCTTTTGAAGTCCTGGGAAATTTAGTAACAAAATCCATAGTGATGTTATCCCATTTCCATTCAGGAATTGGTAATTGTTGCAAATTACCATAGGGTCTTTGATGCTCGGTCTTCACCTGTGCACAGATATGACATTTCTCCACATAAGAGGCAATGTCACGTTTTAGAGTAGTCGACCAATAAAGTGCCTTAAGATCATGGTACATTTTAGTGCACCCAGGATGAACAGATAGACGAGAACTGTGCGCCTCCTTCAAGATAAGATCCCGGTTCCCTCCGATGCTAGGTACCCAGATTCGGGACATGTTTGTCTTCAATCCCCTGCTGTCATCTTGTAACTGCTCCTTCATCTTTGTCATAACCTCAGCCTTCAGATTTCCTTCTGTTAAGGCTTCTTGCTGAGCCTCCTTCAAACGAGTGATAAGATCACAAACAATAGTTATTCTCATGAATTTGATGCTATCAATAGAGCCCTTTCGGCTTAATGCATCAGCCACCACATTAGCCTTGCCCGGGTGGTATTTGATTTCACAATCATAGTCCTTAATCAATTCCATCCACCTGCGTTGCCTCATATTGAGCTCCTTCCAAGTAGAAACATACTGGAGGCTCTTATGATCAGTGATACCACACATTTGGTGCCATACAAGTAGTGGCGCCATAGTTTCAGAGCAAAGACAACAGCTGCCAACTCTAGATCATGAGTCGGATAGCTCTTCTCATGTGGCTTCAGTTGGCGGGAAGCATAAGATATAACCTTGTCCTTCTGCATAAGGACACTTCCCAAACCTACGTAAGAAGCATCACAGTAAACAATAAAATCTTATGACCCATCTGGCAGAGTCAGAATAGGAGCTTGACATAAGAGTTGTTTCAATGTCTGGAAAGCCTTTCGTGAAAGTTTCGTCAAAGGACCTGCAATCTTAGAAAAATTATGGATGAACCGCCGATAGTAACAGCAAGTCCTAAGAAGCTACGAATCTCAGATGGGGTTTTGGGAATTCCCCAATTCATCACCGCCTCAACTTTGGCTGGATCAACCATCACACCATCCTTGCTTATCACATGCCCAAGGAAGTGTATCTTTTCGAGCCAGAACTCGCATTTAGAGAATTTAGCAAATAATTGTTCTCACATTAAAATATCAAGAACTATGCGAAGATGTGCCTCGTGTTCTGCTTTAGATCTAGAATAAATAAGAATATAATCGATGAATACAATAACAAATTTGTCAAGAAAGGCACTACAGACACGGTTCATAAGATCCATAAATATTGCCGGAGCATTCGTCAATCCGAAAGGCATCACAAGAAACTCATAATGCCCATATCTCATCCTGAAAGCCGTCTTTGGAATATCTTCATCGCGTACACGGACTTGATGATAAACAGAAAAAAGATCTATCTTTGAAGGCAGGTAGCACCCTGAAGTTGATCAAACAGATCATCAATACGAGGAAGAGGGTACTTGTTCTTTACAGTTCGCTTATTCAGCTCCCTGTAGTCAATGCACATCCGCATCGTCCCGTCTTTCTTTTTAACAAACAAGACTGGAGCTCCCCAAGGCGAAGAGCTGGGACGAATGAAACCCCTATCAAGAAGTTCCTGTATCTGAGTCATCATCTCGCGGACCTCAGATGGTGCAAGACGATAAGGAGATCTTGCTACAGGCGTAGCACCTAGTACAAGATCTATCTGATATTCTACATCTCTTACCGGTGGCAAACCCGGTAATTCATCAGGGAAAACACCCGGGTATTTAGAAACTACCCGAATGTCGTTTACAGCTTTCTTATCCATGTGTGTATCAATAACATAAGCCAAATAGGAGTCACATCCCTTGGCTACAAATTTGCGAGCTTTCATCAAAGAAATCAATGGAGTTTCAGAAATTCTTCCTTCACCACGAGCCACAGCATATGACCCGTCAGAGAAAGGAATTTTAATAATCTTTTTAGAGCAAATAATCTCAGCATTTTGATTGCAGAGCCAATCCATCCTGATTTCTACATCAAACCCAGCAATCGGCATAACAAGAAAAGAAACAGGGAAACTAGTCCCGTCAATATCAATTAGTGCAGTAGGAAATCTATGAACAACAAAGACTATCCTACCACTAGCAACTTCAACGCTTAATGGATCAGTCAGTGTACAGATAGGTAGTTACAGTTTAGCACATAAGAATGCATAGATGAAAGAATATGTTGCTCCTGAATCACATAAAACACAGGCAGGAGAATTATTAATAAGAAAGGTGCCAGTGATAACATCACCTGTAGCTTTAGCCTCATCGGCTGTCATTTGAAAAGCCCTGCCTGGTGCACGTGGTGCAACATTCTTCCCCCGACCCGAGGAAGATCCACCAGCTCCTCCTGATCCGGTGTTGGAACCCGATCTACAGTCAGCCGATCAGTGTCCAGGCTTGAAGCACTTATAGCACACATTGTCTTTATGTTTACAGCTTTCAGCTGTATGCCCCTTTTGCCCACATTTAGGACACTTTGCAGTATCCTTAGTACAATGCCCGGTATGCCTAGATCGACACGAAGCACACCATAGATCATCAGAAGGACTATACATTGAACTCCCTTGTTGCTGTGGCTGCCTCTGCCATGATCCTCCACCTGTAGCCTTCGACCCCGAAGACTGTTCAAACTTCCTTTTGGAAGTTCCCCCAGCCTGTGATGCATGATCAGTCTCATACCGGCGTGCAATATCAAATGCCTTATCCAAAGTGCTGGCAAACCGGACGGATGATCGATACTCCGGTGGCAAAGCAAGTGCAAAGCGATTAATCTTTGCATCCTCGTCAGGTAAAGAACCCTGCACGAAACGAACCAATTCAGTATACCTGGTAATAAGCTCCTCAACTGATCGATTGCCTTTAGACAAGGCTCGGAACTCGTTATCCACCGATTCTACTGCTTGGACAGAAGAGTATTTAGCCCTCAAGATTCTTAGAAAATACGTCCATGTCATGGAATTAAGGACAGCAGCGGGTGTAGAAGCCATAACTGTATCACACCAGTAAACCGCTCGACCCCGCAACATCTTTTTGGCATAAGCCACCTTCTTGGACTCTTCTGCCTCACAAGTTTCGAATGCCAATTCAGTATCACGGATCCACTGCTTCGCGACTACCATATCCATATCACCATTAAAAGTAGGTGGTGAACACATCATAAAAGCCGTCAATACGATGGCCATTTTCTTTTCAAGAACTCGTTCCTCAGAGGCTTTAAGACGAGCCTCCAAGTCACGAATATACGCCTCTCTGTCATCGCTTCCCGACATTGTCAGTCTCTAAGTTCTGTTAGATCATTAAAGTCAGACATACTTAGTATACTTTTCCATACTTGATTAATCATGTTAATCAAATAAGCAAATAATCAACAACAGTGTTAGTCATGTGAATCATATCAATCTCTCTCACACCCCAATACCTCCCGAGAACACTTTAAATAATGGTCAAGCTTGAATTTGAGACTGAGTACTATTTCAAATACCCAATTCACTCAAACTTAGGCTCTGATACCAGCTTGTAACACCGTGATTTTGAGAACCAAATTTTCTTTTTAAAATACAATTTAAGTTTTCAAACTGCGTAGGTTTGACTGTAAATAGAACAATCAAACCTGTCTTAAAATTTAGAAATGCAGCGGAAGTAAAAACACGTGGCAAACAATATAAACAGTCAAAATGATGCCACAAACAACAGTTGGTGTTACGGAATACATAACCGGCTGACCATTATCTTAAACAAACATAAACATGATTCAACAGAGTTTAAGCATAAAAGCAGTGTTCCTCCCAAAGCAAATAACTACCTGCAGGCTCCCGAGCTCACTGAGGATTACCTGCACATGTGGAGTGTCGCATCTGTTAGCTCTAATAGCTAGTGAGTACCAAATAGCATGCAATCAATATAAGTACATCACATATCATCAATCATGCTCAGATAGTTTTATCCTAGCATCTCGCGATGAGCTGGCGTAGTCAGAAGGTAACATATCTTGCAGGGGAGCTAACCCGGCTCAATGCACCAAACTGGGGTACCAGACACATCAACTGCTCCGGTGGGGGAGCTGTTAAGTGTCCACCGTTGCGTTTTGGAATCAACCGATTCCTCTGTTGTATAGCATACGCCCTACCCGAAGAGGACAACTTTGTCCTTAAGTAGAACAGCTTTGTTCTTATGTTGGACAGCTTTGTCCAGGACAGCTTTGTCCACAAGGATCCGGACCAATCACAAACAAATAATTTGATTCAATCGAATCATCAATCAATGCGCGCATATACTCAATTATCATCATAGCATACACCTAATCAAGTGCATACTACATTGTGTCAACATGGTATATTCTAGCATCGTCATGCGATCCTACACTTAAACAAGTGCGTGTACAAATCATGGCATACAATTCCGTGATCATTGTTAATATATGTTATAGGTATACTAATTGTTATGTCATTCGACTCTCACCTGATAGGCTAGAATAAGCAAAGTCCTTGCTTTGGCACACACGGATTGTCAACTTGACCTATAATACCAATATCTACGCATTAATCACTTGAACACGTAAGGAACATCTAGGATACTTGAAACAATACCCTAATAGTGCTATTTAACTATTTATTAACTTGTTATAATAGTCAAGCATCAACACGCGAACGAACAACGCAAAACAGCACTTTGTGCGAAAAAAGGGCTGACGTGACGCGGCCAGTGTTGGACGCGACGCGTCCCATGCTGCAGTGCAATTTTCATTGCTTTTGCACAGCAGTGCCAATTTGCCCCATTTCAACTCCAAATCAACTTTAGTAAAATTCTAGTGTTTCATAAGACCATTTGACATTTGTGGAAGCTTTCTAACATCAAAACCTCCTATCCATTTAATTCATACGAAAATCACAATTAAATGGACAAAGACGTGCGCACAATGGCCAAAACTTGGTGTAGACCAATTCCAACACTTGCAACACACCATATACACCTAATATGATGTATTGAAGGTGTTGCAACTGACCAAAACTTTTAAACTCATTGTTTGGTATCATTTTCCAATTTCTTGCCTATTTTCCACTATTTTAGCCAATTCAAGGAAAACAACTGTAACATCCTCACAAAGGGCCTAGACGCACGCTTACGTGGTACGTGTATTCAATTAATAAATAGAATAATATATATATATATATATATTTGTAGATATCAAGAAAAAATAACTAAAATAGTTATTTAAATGAATAAATAAAATATTGATAAAAATATAAAAGAATAAAAGAATATTTAATGATTTAGAACGAGGTTTCCAAAAATATCCCCATTAGTTAAAACGGGTACTCGTGCGTTAAGTTGTAAGTTGGAAAGGGGAACAAAATACCCACTTGTGGATAACTATTACCCACAAGTCAGCTTTCCTTTTTGATACCCACGTAAAACACACAGAGAACTCATTCTCATTGTGTGTTCTTGTGTTCTAGCCATTTCAAGAGGAGAAATTCAACAGAAGATCATCAAGCTTCAAGTTTGTTGCTGAAATTCGAGATTCAATCCAAGCTACAACCTGTTCTTGATCATCTTCTTCATCTATTCATCCTTGTAAGTTCCATTTCTCCATATTCTTCAAGAAACTAGGTTTTAGTGGGTTTTTAAGGTCAAACCCGAATTTGACCATTGTGGTCTGATTTTGAAGCTTCTAATGCTTCCTACAACTCATATAGATGCTAAAGAACACATAACATGGATTATAATTGGTTGATTTGATCAAAATCAAGATTTGACCAAATTGGTCAAAATAGCCAAAAACGGGTCAAACTGAAATTGACCCTCATGAACTGAAATTTTGTGTTTTAATTGTTCTTATGAAGTGTTAGGATTGATTAGAACACATATGGTTGATTAGAGGTGGTGCTTATGCATATGTTCAAAATTGGCCTAAATGGGTCAAAATGGCCAAAATGAGTTGAATATGTTTTTACACATCAAGGACTGATTTTTAAGGTTCTAATAAGTTCATATGACTTGTATGAATTGATTAGAACAATGGTTTTGAATTAAATTGATGGTTTTGCTTGAATTGGTAAAAATAGTGCTAAAATAGGGTTTAAATAGCCAAAAATTGGAAAATGCTACCAAACACAGGTTTTAAATGAAATGGTCAGTTCCAATAGCTTCAATAAGTCATTTGGATGTGAATGATGCATTGGAAGTGTTGGAATTGATGTGTTTCAAGTTTTTTCCATATTGAACACATTCTTGCTATTTAAGACTTGAATTTTGTGTGGATTGATTGGATAAGTGTTAAGGATGTTAGAAAGCACCTACAAGTGCCAAATGATGTTATGGAACACTAAAAATTGGTTAGAGTTGAATTGGTATTGAAATGGACCAAAATGGTACTGCTGTGCAGAAACAGCAGTTGTGCACTGCTGCACGTGACGTGACGCGTCGGAGGCTTGGACGCGACGCGTCCAAGCAGTTTCTGCACACATTGCTATTTTGTGTTGTTCTTTCGCGTAGAAGTGTTTCGGTCATAGATATAAGTTAGCAAACAAGTTGGGAACATTGTTAGGACATTACACTAGATGTCTTGATGATTTCTTTGCATGTTTAAGTGTCTAAACGTGAATAATTTGATATAGGTACTAAAGGCAACTAAAGCAAGCCGGAGTCGTGTAATTACCTGTTAAGCTCAACAGGTGAGTAACAGTTAACTCGAGTATGATATTAATAGTATTACAAATATGTTTTGTATGTTACGATCCATGAAATTGTAGTTGTGCATGTTTAGAGATTTATGAACTAAATATGAGAACCAAATGATATATATGCATGTGAAAGACCTTGTGGGTCATAATTGAAATGTAAAAAGGCCTGTTTAGGTCACTATTGATATGTAAGGGCCGGAGTAGGCCAATGTGTTTGTGATGAGGCCAGAGTAGGCCATTGTTTGAGTGCCGGTACTACATTGTAGAGATTGTTGTGCGGGATTCGATGATCACGGATCTTGGTTCTAGCTAAACCACGACCCTCAATACTAACTCGGGGCTCTCAGTTTTCCCACTGATCCCGAAGAACGCAATGGTGGACCGCTACTCGCTTCTCCACCGGCGCGGAAGAAGCAACGGTTTCTCGAGTGAGGATCATTGAGCCGGGCTTATAACCCTGCAAGACGTGATGCCTGCTGACAACCGGTGTTTCAACGTGTGTTAGGATAGACTTGAATGAAGTTATGTGATGCATGAAATATGTTATGATACTGTTAATGTACTGCTCTTGTTTAATTGTTATTCACTAGCTATTTATAGCTAACCCTCTCATGTTCACTCCATATGCAGGTAAATGATTAAATGTGAGTTCGGATGCCTGCTGGGATGACATGTTTGGTTCTTGGGGAACACTGTAATAAAGACACTGTGTTGTAAATGTTTAGTGTAATGGTCGATCTAGTTCGTAACGTTGGAAACTTTGTTAAGCAATACTTTTGTAATTACAACTTATATTTATATAAGTTGTATAATGTGAATATAATAATCAGCTTCCGCACGTGTTTTGATAAAAAAATATACTCTGATTTCTGAAAGACCGGCGTTACAAGTTGGTATCAGAGCCTTAGTTTGAGTGAATTGAGTACTATATATAGTATTCAGTCTCAAACTCGGGTTCATAGTCGACCATTACTAAGTGTTCCCAAAGGGTTTAAAGAGAAGATCCGAGGGAAGTACTGTTTTGACTATGATATGATGAGGATTGACAATGAATTCAGGGCACTTGAAAAGGGTGACAAGCCTTTGGAGGATCTAATCTCCAAATTTACTGATAAAAATGAGGTTTGTTACTCATCTTTTGCCAAATGAAAAGGCAAAGATTGCCCATTTTGCCAATACTCTGCCACTGGAATATCGAGCAGCTGTGAGGTCTGCAGCAACTCTAGATGAAGCATTTGATAATGCTCGAACCACCGATGATGATTACACATGGAGGGTTAGATCTTAGCAGCAACAACAACAATCTGGGGCAGGTAAAAGAAAGTTTGAGCAGCAGTCAAGTCAGAAAGGAGGTGATAGTGGTTCTGGTGGTAAGTCACGTGGTAATACATCCCAGAAATCTGGAGACTGGGAAGTGAAGTGTACTAAATGTGGGAAGAAGGGGCATCAATATAAGGAGTGCAGGTACAAGGAAAGTGTGTGTTACAGGTGTCATAAACCTGGGCACCAAATTGCACTATGCCCTACATGGCCAGCTACGGGTGTTGGAGGTTCTTCTGGAGCTACGGCCCCGAACCAGGGAGGCGCTCCTCGTGCACCAGGGAGAGTGTTTCAGATGACGGCTGAAGAAGCCAAGGATGTAGGTGATGTGATTACAGGCACTTATCTTATTAATAATATTCCTGCATGTGTTTTGTTTGATTCGGGAGCTACATACTCCTTTATTTCTAAATCTTATCGTGAAAAGCTTCAACTGCCTGTTTCTCAATTATCTGATTCTGTTAAAGTTGAAGTAGCTGATGGTAAGGTAATATATATTACCGAAAAAGTTCCAAGAGCAATTATGTATGTTGACGGGAATAGTTTCACTATTTCCTTTCTTGTGATGCCGATCGTGGGGTTTGATGCTGTTATCGGTATGGATTGGCTCAGTAGCCGAAGTGCTGAGATCTTGTGCTCTAAGAAGTTGATCAGATTCACTTTATCCGACGGGTCATTTGCTATTGCTCGAGGAGAGAAGAGGGACTTTGCCATTCCTGTGATTTCTATGATTAAAGCTCATAAATTAATTTCAAAAGATTGCATCTCCTACTTTGCATACGTGGTTAATGCTGAGTTAGGAGCAAAGACTGTTGATGATATCAGGGTTGTTTCTGAATACCCTGATGTCTTTTCTGAAGACTTACCGGGTTTGCCTCCTGTCAGGGATGTAGAATACCGGATTGATCTTGTTCCTAGAGCTACGCCTGTAGCCAAATCTCCCTATCGTCTCGCTCCATCTGAAATCCGGGAGATGATATCTCAAATCCAGGAACTACTTGATAAGGGCTTTATTTGCCCTAGTGCTTCACCGTGGGGAGCTCCTGTTCTGTTTGTTAAGAAGAAGGACGGGACTCTCAGAATGTGCATTGATTACAGGGAGCTTAACAAGCGAACTGTAAAGAATAAATATCCGTTACCTCGCATAGATGATCTGTTTGAACAATTGCAAGGTGCCACATGCTTTTCAAAGATTGATTTACGTTCTGGCTATGATCAAGTCCGATTTCGGGAAGATGATATCACAAAGACGACGTTCAGAACACGATATGGGCACTATGAATTCTTGGTTATGCCATTCGGCATAACCAATGCTCCTGCTATCTTTATGGATATGATGAATCGTGTATGTCGCCCTTTTCTTGATAAATTTGTAATCGTGTTCATTGATGATATTCTTATTTATTCTAAGTCTGAGGCAGAACACGAGCAATACCTTCGACTTATTCTGGAGACAGTTAAGCGAGAACAACTCTACGCAAAGCTATCTAAATGTGAGTTCTAGCTTAAGGAGGTCCATTTCTTGGGCCATGTTATATGCAAGGAAGGTGTCAAAGTTGATCCTGTGAAGATTGAAGCGGTTATGAACTGGGGAACTCCTCAGAATCCTACTGAGATAAAGAGTTTCTTAGGTCTTGCTGGATACTACAGACGTTTTATCCAGATTTTTTCTAAACTTGCTGGTCCATTGACCAAATTGACCCGCAAGGATGTGGTGTATGTGTGGAGTGAAGATCAGGAGAAAGCATTCCAGACTCTGAAGTAATTATTATGTCAGGCACCAATTCTAACATTGCCTAATGGGTCTGAAGACTTTATTGTCTATGGTGATGCTTCATATGTAGGTCTAGGTTGTGTTTTGATGCAACGAGACAAGGTGATTGCATATGCTTCTCGTCAATTGAAGATACACCAGAAGAATTATCCTGCACATGATCTGGAGCTTGCGGCTGTGGTATTTGCCTTGAAGATATGGCGTCATTATTTGTATGGCACCAAATGTATTGTATGCACAGATCATAAGAGACTGCAGTATGTGTTCACACAGAAAGAGTTAAACATGAGACAAAGACGTTGGTTGGAGCTGATCAAAGATTATGATTGTGAAATCAAGTATCATCCGGGCAAGGCGAATGTAGTAGCTGATGCACTGAGTCGAAAGAACTCTCCTGCAACGGCTAAATTCATGAAGATGACTGTTGAATCTGATATCATTGCTCAGTTGAAAGTAGCACAACAAGAAGCTTTACAAGAAAACAACTTGAAAGCTGAGACAATGGTTAAGATATCTAAGCAATTGGAAGAAGATAGTCGGGGTCTGAAGACATTTCAATCCCAAATCTGGGTATCGAGTCTTGGTGGCAATCGGGAGACAATCTTACATGAGGCACACAAATCTAGATTGTCTATTCATCCCGGAAGCACGAAAATGTATCAAGACTTGAAATCTTTGTATTGGTGGCCTACATTGAAGCATGACATAGCTTCATATGTAGAAAAGTGCCAAGTCTGCGCACAAGTCAAAACCGAACATCAAAAGCCCTATGGTAGTCTACAACAACTAGACATCCCGGAGTGGAAATGGGATCATATTACCATGGACTTTGTCACTAAGCTACCCCGAACTATAAAGGGGCATGATATGATCTGGGTTATAATTGATCGCCTCATGAAGAGTGCACATTTTCTTGCAACTAATGAGTCTGCACCTATGAATCGTTTAGCACAGTTGTATATCAATGAGGTGGTGTCACGACATGGCATACCTCTATCTATTGTTTCTGATCGTGATTCACGGTTCACATCTAACTTTTGGCATAGTCTTCAACGTGAACTTGGTACACGGGTGAATCTTAGCACAGCATACCATCCCCAGACAGACGGACAGTCCGAAAGGACTATTCAAACTCTTGAAGATATGCTAAGCGCTTGTATTCTGGAATTTGGTGGTTCTTGGGATTCACATCTTCCCTTGATTGAATTTGCCTATAACAACTCTTATCATTCGAGTATAGGCATGCCACCATATGAGATGCTATACGGTAGGCGATGCCGTACACCTACATGTTGGTTAGAACCTGGCGAAAAGCAATACGCAGGTCCTGACATTGTGCAGATGACAGTTGATAAAGTCAAGATGGCACGTGAAAAGCTGAAAGCTGCACGAGACAGGCAGAAGATGTACGCGGATCCAAAACGGAGGCCCATTACTTTTGAAGTGGGTGACCGGGTATTCTTGAAGGTTTCACCTTGGAAAGGCGTGATTCGATTTGGTCGAAAGGGTAAGCTAAGCCCTAGATATATTGGTCCGTTTAAAATTCACAACGGGTCAATGAACAGACGGTATCACTTGAACTTCCTTCAGAACTATCTGGTATTCATAACACATTCAATGTGTGCTATTTGAGGAAGTGCAAGGTTGATGATGATCAGATCCTACCTCTGGAAGAGTTGAAAGTTGATTCAGCTAAACGCCTTGTGGAAGAACCTGTAGAGATTTTGGAATCCAAAATCAAGAAGCTGCGTAAAAAGATGATCAAGTTAGTGCTCGTCAAATGGGAAGCACAATCTGGGTCCTAACTTGACATGGGAGTCCGAGGATGAGATGAAAGCACGCTACCCGCACTTGTTCATTGCTGAGCAGATTCCGAGGACGGAATCTTCTTAAGGGGGTAGATTTGTAACATCCTCACAAAGGGCCTAGACGCACGCTTACGTGGTACGTGTATGCAATTAATAAATAGAATAATATATATATATATATATATATTTGTAGATATCAAGAAAAAATAACTAAAATAGTTCTTTAAATGAATAAATAAAATATTGATAAAAATATAAAAGAATAAAAGAATATTTAATGATTTAGAACGAGGTTTTCAAAAATATCCCCGTTAGTTAAAACGGGTACTCGTGCGTTAAGTTGTAAGTTGGAAAGGGGAACAAAATACCCACTTGTGGATAACTATTACCCACAAGTCAGCTTTCCTTTTTGATACCCACGTAAAACAAACAGAGAACTCATTCTCATTGTGTGTTCTTGTGTTCTAGCCATTTCAAGAGGAGAAATTCAAGAGAAGATCATCAAGCTTTATGTTTGTTGCTGAAATTCGAGACTCAATCCAAGCTACAACCTGTTCTTGATCATCTTCTACATCTATTCATCCTTGTAAGTTCCATTTCTCCATGTTCTTCTAGAAACTAGGTTTTAGAGGGTTTTTAAGGTCAAACCCGAATTTGACCATTGTGGTCTGATTTTGAAGCTTCTAATGCTTCCTACAACTCATATAGATGCTAAAGAACACATAACATGGATTAGAATTGGTTGATTTGATCAAAATCAAGATTAGACCAAATTGGTCAAAATAGCCAAAAACGGGTCAAACTGAAACTGACCCTCAAGAACTGAAATTTTGTGTTTTAATTGTTCTTATGAAGTGTTAGGATTGATTAGAACACATATGGTTGATTAGAGGTGGTGTTTATGCATATGTTCAAAATTGGCCTAAATGGGTCAAAATGGCAAAAATGAGTTGAATCTGTTTTTACACATCAAGGACGGGTTTTTAAGGTTATAATAAGTTCATATGACTTGTATGAATTGATTAGAACAATGGTTTTTAATTAAATAGATGGTTTTGCTTGGATTGGTAAAAATAGTGCTAAAATAGGCTTTAAATAGCCAAAAATTGGAAAATGCTACCAAACAGAGGTTTTTAATGAAATGGTCAGTTCCAATAGCTTCAGTAAGTCATTTGGAGTGTGAATGATGCATTGGAAGTGTTGGAATTGATGTGTTTCAAGTTTTGGCCATATTGAACACATTCTTGCTATTTAAGACTTGAATTTTGTATGGATTGATTGGATAAGTGTTAAGGATGTTAGAAAGCACCTACAAGTGCCAAATGATGTTATGGAACAATGAAAATTGTTTAGAGTTGAATTGGTATTGGAATGGACCAAAATGGTACCGCTGTGCAGAAACAGCAGCTGTGCACTGCTGCACGCGACGCGACGCGTCCAAGCAATTTCTGCACACATTGCTGTTTTGTGTTGTTCTTTCGCGTAGAAGTGTTTCGGTCATAGATATAAGTTAGCAAACAAGTTGGGAACATTGTTAGGACATTACTCTAGATGTCTTGATGATTTCCTTGCATGTTTAAGCGTCTAAACGTGAATAATTTGATATAGGTACTAAAGGCAACTAAAGCAAGCCAGAGTCGTTAACCACCGCCCTCAATACTAACTCGGGGCTCTCAGTTTTCCCACTGATCCCAAATGGGATATGATCCCGAAGAACGCAATGGTGGACCGCTACCCGCTTCTCCACCGGCGCGGAAGAAGCAACGGTTTCTCGAGTGAGGATCATTGAGCCGGGCTTATAACCCTGCAAGACGTGATGCCTGCTGACAACCGGTGTTTCAACGTGTGTTAGGATAGACTTGAATGAAGTTATGTGATGCATGAAATATGTTATGATACTGTTAATGTACTGCTCTTGTTTAATTGTTATTCACTAACTATTTATAGCTAACCCTCTCATGTTCACTCCATATGCAGGTAAAGGATTGAATGTGAGTTCGGATGCCTGCTGGGATAACATGTTTGGTTCTTGGGGAACACTGTAATAAAGACAATGTGTTGTTAATGTTTAGTGTAATGGTCTATCTAGTTCGTAACGTTGGAAACTTTGTTAAATAATACTTTTGTAATTACAACTTATATTTATATAAGTTGTATAATGTGAATATAATAATTAGCTTCCGCACGTGTTTTGATAAAAAAAATATAATCTGATTTCTGAAAGACCGGCGTTACAACAACCATTCCAATTCAAAACCAATGTTCTAATCAATTCATACATGTCATATGAACCTATTATAACCTTAAAAATCAGTTCTTGATGTGTAAAAACAGATTTAGGCTATTTTTAGCCATTTAGGCTAAATATTGGATTTGTGCAAAAACACCACTTCTAATGCTCCAATTGAGTTCTAATCAATCCTAACAAGTTATAAGATCAATTAGTTTGACCCATATTTGACCAATTTTGACCCATTTTAGCCAAAATTCAAAACTCATCAAGAACACTACTTTAATTCATGGAATTGATTCCTATACACTTATAAATGATATTAGAACCTATTTCAATCATCAATTTCAGTTCTTGATTGAAAAATCACAATAACCCATCAAAGCCTAAAATTTCAAGAACATGAAGAACACTAGCATGAACAAGGATGAATTGGAACTTACAATGATCAAAGGATGATTAGAATCAACTTGTAAGACCAATTAGAGGCTCAATCCACTGCTGGAACAAAGCTTAGTGAGTTTCTCTTCAAAACCCAAAAATTTAAGAATGAAGGAAAACCATGGATGAAGCTTACAAGGAAGGTGGAGATGATGAAGATGAAGTTCAATAGCAGGTTATAACTTGATTTGGCACTTGAATCCAGCAAGAATTAGATTGACACTTGAATCTTCAATGAATTCCTTCAAAGCCAAGAACATATGAGATAGGAACAAAGTTTGTGTTTGTGTAAATGGTTGTACACGTGAATTAGCTGCCATGTGCCCACTTGTGGGTTATTATTATCCACAAGTGGGTATTTTGTTCCCCTTTCCACTTGTGGGTTATTATTATCCACAAGTGGGTATTTTTATTAATATTTTTAATAACCCATTTATTTATTATTTTTCATATTTTATATCATTTTCTAAAATATATAAATATTATTTAATTAAATTAAATAATTGACGTACCACATTCGCACACGTTAAGGCCTGTTTTGAGGATGTTACAAATCTACCCCCCTTAAGAAGATTCTGTTCTCGGAATCTGCTTTTCAGAAAACAAATGGGGATAGTGTGCCTTGATATCCTCATCGGTCTCCCACGTAAGGTTTGATCCGAGATTGTGCTTCCATTTGACCAAGACTAGATGAATTGTCTTCTTCCTCAGCCGCTTAGTCTTTGTGTTCAAGATTTCAATTGGTTCTTCCACGAGCCGTGCAGAAGAATCCACTTTCAGGTCTTGCAGAGGTAGAATCTGATCTTCATCTACCTTGCACTTGCGAAAATAGCAAACATTAAAGGTATTATGAATACCTGATAACTCTGGAGGTAACTCCAAAGATACTGTCTGCTCATTGACTTTATGAATGATTCTGAAAGGACCAATATATCGTGGGCTCAACTTGCCCTTCTTGCCAAACCTGATAACACCCTTCCATGGAGAAACCTTCAAGAATACCCGATCACCTATTTCAAAGGTAACCGGCCTACGTTTCGGATCTGCATACATCTTTTGCCGGTCTCTGGCTGCTTTAATCTTCTCCCGTGCAAACATGACTTTATCAGCAGTAATCTGGACCAGATCATGTCCAGCATACTGTTTCTCCCCTGGTTCAAGCCAACTGTTAGGTGTGCGACAACGCCTACCATAAAGCATCTCATACGGTGGCATACCGATACTAGAATGATATGAGTTATTATAAGCAAACTCAATCAAAGGTAAATGAGAATCCCACGAGCCATCGTATTTGTAACATCCTCGGATCGGGCCTAGTAGTTTAGGTGGCTTTGGTATGTTAATTTGTGATTAATTGTGATTAATTACTTGTTATTACTTATTTAGGTGGTTTTAGTTAATTGTCAATTAATTAAAAGATAAATGAGGAAATATGTTTAGAATATATATATATATATATGTGTGTGTGTGTACGGTTAGATATATATATATATATATATATATATGTGTGTGTGTGTGTGTGTGTTAATATGCATGTTAGTGTATTGACACATCATGCTACACAAATTAAGACAAGCATACGTGGGCTCATATTATGTAACGCCCCAATTTTCAAAAACATAAATAAAACCATACTTAAAGTTCTTTTTGAAATAAAAGAGTTATTTTACAAATAAGCGGAAGCAACAAAACTGTTTTGAACCCTCAGGTTCATATAAAAGCCTGATAGTTACATATTTACATCAAAAGATGCTTTCTCACTAAACAAATGGGCGTTAAGTTTAAAACACTGTTTTCTTTAAATACATAACAACTGTCAAACTGAAGCTTTGCCCCTTGTCTTTGATAAAACCTGCAAAACATTTTAGAAAATAATATCTGATAAGCTGCGAGAGCTTAGTGAGTAAACTAGACTGCTCATATAAACACATGAATATAATCATATGATAAACACTGATAATAACTGATAATAAAACTCTGAGTAATTTACTGAGCCACTACTGCCCAAGGCAGTATGCTTACTGATTCACATGATTACTTAACTGAGCCACTACTGCACAAGGCAGTATGCTTTCTGATATCTGATTAATTAACTGAGCCCCAGTACTGTGCAATTTCTGAGCCACTACTGCACAAAGCAGCATGCTTATTATTACAGAGCCTTACTGTACATAGCAGTAAGCTTAACACACATAATATATATATATATATATATATATATATATATATACTGTAACATTACTGTAACACTACTGAACCTTACTAAACATAGCACCCCTATCTGAGTGATCTAACTTATCAATAACCTGATATAATAACATACATGCCGTACATATGAATAGTAGTCTAGAAGACTCACCTTATAGTCTGTGAACGCGCCTCTGATAAGTCTCTACATGAAATAATACTGTATATACATCAACACATGCATCTGCTGAACTGAACAACTGAACAAAACACTAGGCACGCCCGTGCCTCGCCAGGCACGCCCGAGCCTTACTCAAGGTACTCCTATGCCTTACACCCAGACCATCCCGTGGTCTCTAGGCACCCTCTAGGCCTTTCTAGAACAGGGCACGCCCGTACCCTAAAGGTCACACCCGTACCTCCTTAGGTACGGCCAAGGGCACGGTTGGATTTTGAAGGTCACGCCCGTGCCCTTCAACTAGCAGCAGCAGTTTGGCCGACTTACTTGCTGTCTTCGTCCAAAACTCCACAAAAACTCAACTTTAATTCATAAAAACGCTTCTGGGATGTTTTCCTACATCCCAAACAACTTCTAATCCATAACTAACAACAATAAGATGCTGAAATCTGTGATTCACCATTGAATCACTTAAAAACCCATAAAACTTCAAAGTATATAATCAACAACCCTTACCTCCACTTGTGATCAACTGAAATCTGTTGTAGGCACTTGTTCTAGCTCCAAAGATTCCAAAATACTTCTACTCCAGAGCATAAATGAAATTACAAGTGAGTTTTATGAAGACTTTGACTATAAGAAAGTCAAAGTTGGCTATTTATATTAAAACTATGGACTAATTGCACAATTAGTCCCTCAACCTTTCTAAGTTCCGTTTTGACGGTTTTAGCCCCTCTAGTTTATAACCACATACTATCTCATATATCCATTAGTAACTCATATATCACTTTGTACATTTCTCGCGTTAACTTAATAATAGAATTTCCAGGTGTTACAACTCTTCCCCACTTGAAATGATTTCGTCCCCGAAATCAACTGCCGTAAAGTTCTGAATAATATCATCAATTCCTATTCAGGCCCTCATGCATATTCTGACCCCTCTTCTATACCCTTACCGGTTCCTTGACCCTTCTACTCTGTTTATTAGATTCAACTGCTAACATCTGCTGAAATATAACTCACGAAAGGTGTTCTGAATTTATAATAACTCTTTTGACAACTCTGATCTATAAACTGCTTTTCCCCACATGTACAATAATTCTGAATAACTGATTGAATTCCGGGCTTAGTTTTCTCTCTTTTCTGAATCTAATCATCTCTTCCATAGTACCACTGTCAATAATACATACTTCTTCACTGAAACCGATGTGATAATCTCTGTTTATCTGTATAACCCCTCTGTCTATCTTGATCATCTTACAATCTGTTACATACCTTATGAATCTGTTCTGTCTTTCGTTGTACCATTTCTATACTACCCCACTCTGTCTGACTCACATCACCCAATACACTGAAGTTCAATATTAATATCATACATTAAAATCCTGGTGCTGGACTGGTATCTGTTATAACACGAATTTTTGTCAAACAAATTTGTACCCCCGGCTTTCCTTCTGAATCGATAACACAATCATAACATATATTTTCCATCAACTGTATATCTCTTTCATTCTGACTGTACTGAGATAAGACTTATCCCTCAACTCAATATGAAAGCTGTTTCAAATTCTAAAAACACAACTGGCATCCCTGTCTGATTCAGTAGAAATTGATGTACTACCACAAGATACAATTTCTTTCACACATACCTCTGTTAACTGTTCTGAATAATAAGTTTTCTCTAATGAAAACAAATTATATATCTTTAATGATATTTTCCCACTTGTGTGACTATTTCTCATTTCACCTTCAGTTATCAATAATTCACTCTTAGGTACTCATACCCTTAGTAACTTCTAGCTACATCACCACTATAAACTTATGAATTTCATATAGGTGTGTCTTGCACGCACCCCCATAACCTGATACTCATATACGACCATATCCGATTAACATATCATAACTGTTTTTAAACTGATTGACTACTTGTCCCCTTTAATCCCTTCGTTATAATATTTTTTTCATCTTCACTGAACTGTTCTCAACACCTCTGAATAAGAGTGTCGTCATTGTCATTTATATAATTATTTCACATCAGTACTATTTCTGATTTCATGTTCAAACTGTCGGCTATACCATTAGCCTTACTCTGAATAACATAATATTCTATTCACAACCCTCCACTGATTCTGACCACTGTTTCTATCACCTTTACAGGTCTTTCTCATTCAACAATTATTTCCAACTGTCATAATTTAGTGTAAACAACACTTCACACATAAACACATAATCTCATCATATCATACTGAATGCTACTGTAACGTACTAACGGTAGTCTTACATCTACTCATCTCTAAATGCTATCGCAGCGCACTGACGATAGTCTTACATCACCTATGAATGCTATTGCGGCGCTCCGACAATAGTCTTACATCCACATATCCACCCACTATCGGGGTATAACCATCACGTATCATCATAACGTGCCATATATACTACTATCAAGTGCAAGTCTGTGTATTCATCCTCATCCTATTTTAACTGTCTAAAAGTGTAAGCAATAATTCTGCCCCTCTGCATTAAAACACAATCCCTACCACTGTACAAAGCAAACTCAAACTACTGTCATTTCTTCAATCAATTCAGGTAGCGCAAAAACTGTCATTTCACAAAATTTCTGTGAACAATCCCATAATGATACTGACCACAATCTGCCTGTCTGGTGGTAACCCTGGGTATTTCCTCGGTTTACACGTCAAATGTTCGTATACTACTTTCGTATCTTTAAAACTCATTTGTTTCTTCTCTAACTATTACTCGTAACACAATATAAAGAAATAGTATATCCATACTGAGGATACTTCTTATTTCTATAAACTAACCACACATATAACTTTTTGGTTTTGGTACTAACACATACACTTAGTTCTTCCCCACTTGGGATATGAACTCATATCACTTTCTGTTCACATAATACTGTAACCTGGTTACTATCGAACCAGTCTATTCCAAAGACTGTTTGGAATTCTCTCATAATCATGGCTATAGTCTCAACAAGGAATCTAACTGTATCTAGTTCTAGCACACTTGACTGAAATCTTTACAGAATAGCTAAATACTAACAATTTACTTGTAGCAGAATCAAATAACATACGAGCATACAAACTCTTGGCAAGATATATACCTGGAACTACACCTGGCTTTCTTTATACTCCTTCTCCCTCTTCATCTCAGAATATGCGAGGACGGTAAAGTTGAAGCAGACTTGAAATCGGTAAGCGCCGTTATTGCGGTTGGATTGGGACATTCAGACTTCTGATGACCTGACTCATAACAATTATAACACACTTTGATCGGATTCTTGCAATCTCTGCTCCAGTGATCAGGTTTCCCACATTTATAACATGCCAAAGAACCAACCCTGCATTCTCCCAAATGACGTTTCTTGCATAACGAACAAACTGGATATGTCTTCTGCATCACCATCTTTTCTTGAGTTTCAACTCTCGGTTTCTTATATACTGGCGTCACCTTCTCCACTGGCTCTCTTTCTGTTTCCTATCTGACCAATTCTAACTCTCTAGCCCTTGCAGCATCCATCATGGATTTCACTGTTTGATGCTTACTAGCATCAATAAACTCTCGAATACTAGGCTTGAGCACCATCATGTACCTATACATCTTCATCTTTTCATTTGCCACATAGTCTGGGCAAAAACGAGCTTTCTCCATAAACTTTGCATTAATCTCTGGTACAGTCTCCTTTGTCTGTTTCAATTTGTGGAATTCATCCACAATCTTATCCACTTCTGCTTGTGGTACAAATTGTTCGAAAACAATTTCTTTAAACTCCTCCCATGTCATAACCTCTATCTGAACATAACCTCTTTGTTTTACCTCCATATGCCACCAATCTTTGGCTGCACTTCTCAGTTGATTGGTTGCATATCT
The DNA here is from genome assembly GCA_038502395.1 of Dittrichia graveolens. Classification (NCBI taxonomy): domain Eukaryota; kingdom Viridiplantae; phylum Streptophyta; class Magnoliopsida; order Asterales; family Asteraceae; genus Dittrichia; species Dittrichia graveolens. The sequence continues at coordinate 34,000,611 of JARJIL010000009.1, forward strand.
CACTTTATTCTCACGTGCACACGAACAGGTGTGAAACGCACCTTCAATTTCGGAGATCCATCTGTGACCGACGACTGGATAAGTTGCCCCATGAAACAACGGTGGCTGACAAGCTGTAAAGTCTCTGAACGTACAGCTTTTCGGTGCTTCACGTATAATAACCTGAGGTTGAAGATTAACCCCAACACCCGCAGCAGTTAACCTAGCTGCGACTTCCTGCCTAATCACTTCCTTATTCTGATCATTTACCTGATCTACAACCTGTTTTATGTTATATGGAATACTTCGTTCCAACGCTTTACTAATTTCCCTCGCTACAATTTCTCTAATTGCAGCTTCTGGTACTTCCTGATTTATCTCTGGGGCTCCTCCCTTTCCATCATGCTATGTTCCTAGAAGAACATGCTCATCTGTCACACTGGTCTCTACCCCTTCGGGTCTACGACTGGGACCACCCTTAACATTATTAACTGCTCTTGAACCTCTTGTATTAACCATCCTGGTAGTATAGATAAAGCATTTAGGAAAAGGTAGCTCTATGACACCATCCTCTATAACAAACAGTTACTAGTACATCTAACATATCAGTACACCTATCATCTGATCCAAAGTATTTCTGCATATACTAAGGCATTCTATACATCTATAATCTCGGGTGTACTACTTCTATAAGTACCCCTCACCCGATTCACAAGATTCCTCATGATTTCATTAAGTTCCAACACGTATCATATGTCTATAATAATATGAGCTCTTATATTATTATAAACACATTACACACGTTCGATCTTAACTTTACCACAAAAAGTCTCGATTCACAGGCTTAGGCCATGTATCTCTAATAAAATATATCACATATTCATGTCATAATTTATCTCATACTGACTGCACATGAAAAACCAACTCTTAACAGTTGTAAGCATACCTATCATATCCGTTCTGAACACATCATGCACTGACACATAATGCTCGCATAACACATATCAATATAATTACTAGTATACTCACTAAGTTGCAAGCCTCCAGTTTGACTAACTCCGCAGAACCATGGTTTAAGTCTAGACAATGCATAACACACCTCCAGATCCCTCAAACCTTGGCTCTGGTACCAAGTTGTAACGCCCCAATTTTCAAAAACATAAATAAAACCATACTTGAAGTTCTTTTAGAAATAAAAGAGTTATTTTACAAATAAGTGGAAGCAACAAAACTGTTTTGAACCCTCAGGTTCATATAAAAGCCTGATAGTTACATATTTACATCAAAAGATGCTTTCTCACTAAACAACTGGGCGTTAAGTTTAAAACACTATTTTCTTTAAATACATAACAACTGTCAAACTAAAGCTTTGCCCCTTGTCTTTGATAAAACCTGCAAAACATTTTAGAAAATAATATCTGATAAGCTGCGAGAGCTTAGTGAGTAAACTAGACTGCCAATCATATAAACACATGAATATAATCATATGATAAACACTGATAATAACTGATAATAAATCTCTGAGTAATTTATTGAGCCACTACTGCCCAACGCAGTATGCTTACTGATTCACATGATTAATTAACTGAGCCACTACTGCACAAGGCAATATGCTTTCTGATATGTGATTATTTAACTGAGCCCCAGTACAGTGCTATTTCTGAGCCACTACTGCACAAAGCAGCATGCTTATTATTACTGAGCCTTACTGTACATAGTAGTAAGCTTAACACACATAATATATATATATATATATATATATATATATACTGTAACATTACTGTAACACTACTGAACCTTACTGAACATAGCACCCCTATCTGAGTGATCTAACTTATCAATAACCTGATATAATAACATACATGCCGTAAATATGCATAGTAGTCTAGAAGACTCACCTTATATTCTGTGATGCTATAATAGTCCACAATCAATAATAATCTAGCTAACGCGCCTCTGATAAGTCTCTACATGAAATAATAGTGTATATACATCAACACATGCATCTGCTGAACTGAACAACTGAACAAAACACTAGGCACGCCCGTGCCTTACTCAAGGTACTCCTGTGCCTTACACCCAGACCACCCCGTGGTCTCTAGGCACCCTCTGGGCCTTTCTAGAACATGGCACGCCCGTACCCTAAAGGTCACGCCCGTACCTCCTTAGGTACGGCCAAGGGCACGGTTGGATCTTGAAGGTCACACCCGTGCCCTTCAACTCGTAGTAGCAGTTTGGCCGACTTACTTGCTGTCTCCGGCCAAAACACCCCAAAAACTCAACTTTAATTCATAAAAACGCTTCTGGGATGTTTTCCTACATCCCAAACAACTTCTAATCCATAACTAACAATAATAACAAGCTGAAATATGTGATTCACCATTGAATCACTTAAAAACCCATAAAACTTCAAAGTATATAATCAAGAACCCTTACCTCCACTTGTGATCAACTGAAATCTGTTGTAGGCACTTGTTCTAGCTCCAAAGATTCCAAAATACTTCTGCTCCAGAGCATCAATGAAATTACAAGTGAGTTTTATGAAGACTTTGACTATAAGAAAATCAAAGTTGGCTACTTATATTAAAACTATGGACTAATTGCACAATTAGTCCCTCAACCTTTCTAAGTTCCATTTTGATGGTTTTAGCCCCTCTAGTTTATAACCACATACTATCTCATATATCCATTAGTAACTCATATACCACTTTGTACATTTCTCGAGTTAACTTAATAATAGAATTTCTGGGTGTTACATATTGAGTTAAGTTCTGAGTTCTTTCATTCTTGAAATCCGATTGTATGTATGCTTGTATGTGTTTTTGAGAGAAAAGGCTAAGAGGCAAACAAACTTGAAACTTGGAAATTTAGATTTGTTGCGTGTTAATTCAAGCCAAAGGTATGGTTGTGATTCTAGCATGATTCTGATCATTGTGGTATGTTTTATTTGTAAAGTCATGCTTAGAACATGAAGATGCCATGGTAGAAGTTTAGAAGTAAACTTGTTTGGTGGGTTTTATATGATTTGCAATGATAAAAAGGATTTGATGTGTTCTTGTTGTTCTATACATGTTATAAGGTGTTTATGCATGTTTTAGAAAGTGTTCATAATGGATTTGGAGTGTTTGAATCGGATTTGGAAAGTTAGAGTCGGCTGGAAAATTAAGAAGATGATGCAGGTATGCGAGAAACGCGACACGTTCCTCTCTTGGACGCGACGCGTTCTTCAAGGCAATCGGATTCTTGGAGAAATCCGAGTGGAAATCCGAAAGTAAAATCCGGGACTCAAAATCCGAAACTAGCAATCCTACAAGGCAAATCCGATAGTTGAAATCCGAGACTTGAGGTCCGGGATTGGAAATCCGATTGTGGGATTCGGATTTGTGAAATCCGATACCTGGGGCAACGCGACGCATCGGGTTCTTGGACGCGACGCGTCCAAGGGTTTTGTGGAATTATTTGTTTGTTGCATTGTTTAATGCTATGTGATATATGTTTATGCATATGTGAATCATACATGTTTATATTTGATTGAAAGGATATAAATATATGTGTTTGGTATATATTTATGAATTGATTACTGATTTCAGTTTATTCTAATCTCAGGAAAGCACAAGGCTCTGTAATATTAGACCACTGAGTGGGAGTTCGAGAACTCGAGGTGAGTGGATGTTTACTCACGGGTGATATTAGTTGTAACCAGTTTGGTTGCAACTATTTATTGATTGGTTGACGCATGGGTAGATTGTATATCTGATAATTGATTAACTGGTGATTTGTTAATTAATTGTTGTGTCAGTGATATGTATACATGTTAGTTGGGGAGGAGGTCAGCTTGGCAAGGCTAAAGGTTAGGCTGGTTTGCTATCGGCTAATCAGTATTGAGATCGTTGGATGCATTTGTTGCAACCTATGATAATACTATGTGAAAATAGCAAATAAGCTAATGGTAAACCTTTGCTTTGGCCGGCATTGGTTGAAGGATCTGTAGATCTGCCATTCTTCCAAAGGGTGATTATGTGTTTACTGTTGTTGATATCATGCGGTTATTTGCTAGTATATCTGTGTTGGTTTACTTCCATTCACTTAGCTTTGTGCTAGTCCCCCACCTCTCACTACTTTTACAGGTGGCTGGTAAGTTCTGCAGTTTAGTCGTGAGGGGGTGTGGTCTGGGGAATAATTGACAGGCACTCTGATTGAAATTGTGACGAGTTGTAGTTTTTGTAATGCTGTATTTTAAACTGATTGGTTTTGTTAAACAATAGTTTAACTTCAGTTGTAAATACTTTTATGTTTTGGCAAACGCTTCCGCAGTGTTAATTTAAGTGAAAATTCTATGGGTGAAAATACGGTGTTACAAGTTTGGTATCAGAGCCTTGGTTTGGCGATGTAGGCACAGTGGAAGTGTTGCATTCCCAAATCTTGGCTCGAGTTAGGGGTCAATTATTCCTTGAGTGTGGGGATTAGGGTGAATGTGAGTATTGCTTGGGTGGTTAGTATGTGTTATACTAACGGATTTAAACTAATCAGTTGGTGAGATGTTGTGATTGTTACACATGGCTGATAAGGAGAACTCAACTGGCGCCCCTATTGTCCCTGCAACAGTGGAAACTTTACAGAATATTGGTACATCTGGTACAGCTGGAGATGAGAGGGATGAGTACATCTTTCAGCTTGAGGGTCAGTTACAAGATTTAAGAAAGGAGTTGGATCAGCAGAGACAGGATTTTGCGAGTCAACCACTGGTTGTTGCATTGGCTTCTACTACACTTAAGATACCACCAATTTACCCGGTTAGTACTATGTATACAGGGATGCCTTCTGTATCGATACCATTTCCACCAGTGTCTCAACCGATGTCTCAACCATTTTACTATCCGATGCTTTCGCAAGGATCGATGCCATATCCTTTCATGGGATTTCCACCTGGTATGGGATTTAAACAACCGTGTACGTATAAATAGTTCTTGGATTGTAAACCCGAGGAGTATCATGGTAGCACAGATCCAAATGTTACCTTGAATTGGTTGCGAGATATTTCGAGGATTTTGGATGCTTGCAATTGTGAGGAAGAAATGAGGGTTTGTTTTGCCACCAGGATGTTGAAGGGAAAAACGATGATTTGGTGGGAGTTTTAAAAGTTTAAAATTGTTGTTCATGCTTCCGTTGCTAAAATATATTTTGAAAAACCGAACAAACCCCAACAGTGGTATCAGAGCCACTTATGTATAGTTTTAAGAAACTTTTTGAGTATGTATTGTTTAAGAAAATGGACAACTTTTCTTTTGTTAGAAAAGTTATGGATTTTCTTGTTGGCAACTTATATATGTTTATATATTTATTTTGGGAAACAACCAAACCACATGCATGTTTGGTTGTAAAAGTTGCCTAAATATCAAGTGTTGATATATATGTTTGTTTGAGTGTATGTTGTGCATAACAAGCCATAGACCTTTTGTGATGTGTTGGAAATTCGATTTGGTTGTAAAATTATTTTTTCATTTGGTATGTAATAATAATTTTAGTTTTGTTTCATCTTGTTGTATTTTGTAAGTTGTAGAATAGTTTAGACTAGTTTACTTTTATAAAAATGTAACAAGATGAAGAAATGACCAAGTTGGAGTTTTCAAGTGTGGTGGAGTCAACCATGAAGGCTTGGAGTCATTTGCACTACAAGGAGTTGTTTTGGCAAGTGGGAGCTTCAAGTTCATCACAAGAGGAATATTTGGTCCTTAGTTATGACTTGGTATTTTTGTATGGCTCACAAAAATAACACTTAGGATAAATGGCTTGGTTATGCACTTATACATGTTATTTGTGTGTGTTTATGTTTATATTATTATGCATGGTTGAAAATAGGATTTTTTGCATGCTAGATAATATTTTTTACATAATATAAATCACACAATGGGAGTTTGATATTTTAAGTTGACATAACATAAGATGTAAAATGAATTTTATATAAAAGGAGTTTTGTAAAGATTAAAATTCATTATGTCAAAATATATATCTTTATATATATATATATATGAGTTTTATAAAATAGAGATTTTAAAACTCAACCAAACTCCATTCAAGCTTAATAATAAAATGGTTTTATTACAAGCTAAAATTGGTCGTATTTGCGCGCTCGAAACTACACACGTTAATATAGGATATTAATACTAGTTTAAAATTGAACGCGTTGAGAGTTCGTAAAATATGGATTTTAAGAATACTCAAGACCAATATATATATAAAATATGATTTTATCAAAACGTGGACTTGTTATTGTATGCATGCAATACTAGTCACACGACTCGTTTTGTTTTATTTAATAAATATACAAAACGGTAAAAGCCCTTTTTCAAAACGTAAGTCTATGCCATCCCATTTTAAGACACTCGCTTGTTGCAATGACACTCACGTGGAGAGAGCATTAGCCAAACACGTGGATTGTTTTTGTAACAACCGAGGTGTTTTTCCGCGAATTCCATGAACGTCTTGGGCCGGAAATTCACCGTCTTAAAATAGGACGACTTAATCGGAATCTTATTACGGAGAGAGCATTAGCCAAACGTAAGGAAGCCCGAGGCATAGATGGGATCAAACATGTCAAAATTGACAATCGTTGTCTAGGATCCCATAAAGATCTAGGAATTACATACGAGATGTAATTGGTAAATGTTACCTACCTTGTTATTTTAACTTGATGGAGAGAGCATTAGCCAAACATTCAAGGTTAAGTTCAACTTGGATCCTAGCCTTTAAAAATTAAAGAATTTTATAATTCTAAAGGGTATTAATTATTAAAGGATTAAATATCAAAAATACTAAATTGAACTTTGTTAATTTTGTAGATGGCCCCTAACTCAACTACGCCCGTTAACAACTTATCTCTTCGTTCAATCTTAGAGAAAGAAAAACTCAATGGTACAAATTTCTTAGACTGGTATCGTAACTTGATAATCGTTCTTAAGCACGAAAAGAAATTGTACGTACTTGAGGATCCCGTCCCTGAGGAACCTCCATTGACTGCGGCCAAAGCCGTTAGGGATGCTTGGGTGAAGCATTCCGACGACTCGGTCGAAATTTCATGCCTCATGCTTGCTACCATGTCTCCGGATCTTCAAAAGAACCTTGAGGAGCATGGAGCATATGAGATGCTTGGCCAGCTTAAGGAAATGTTCCAAAAGCAAGCGAAGCAAGAACGCTTTGAGGTCACTCAAGCCTTCCATGCATGTAAGATGGAGGAAGGTCAATCCGTTAGCGACTATGTGCTAAAGATGAAAGGATACATTGACCAGCTTGCTAGGCTTGGATCTCCCATAACCAACGAGTTTGCACAGGATATGATCCTTAACTCGTTGACCAAAGCCTATGATCAATTTGTCATGAATTATAACATGAACAATTGGGAGAAATCTGTCTCAGAGTTGCATGGGATGCTTAAAACTGCTGAGAGTAAGATTCCAAGCAAAACACCTCAAGTCTTGATGATTCAAGAAGGGAGAATCAAGAAGAAAAAGAAAAACAACTCAAAAGGGAAGGGCAAAGCGAAGGCAAAGGGAAAGGACAAAGGCAAGCAAGTTGCCAAGGCTCCTACACCCAAGACGGCGGGAAAGGTTCCCAAGAATGACCCGTGTTTTGAATGCGGGGTGGTAGGACATTGGAGGCGCAATTGTCCAACCTACCTTGCAGAGTTGAAAAGGAAGAAGGCTGGCGAGGCTAGCACTTCAGGTATATATATGATTGAAATGTATACTTTTTCCATTAATTCCTGGGTATTTGATACCGGTTGTGGAACTCACATTTGTAACAATGTGCAGGGGTTGAGAAAAAGTAAGCTGCTGAAGCCAGGCGATTTGGATCTCCACGTGGGCAATGGAGCAAATGTTGCTGTTGAAGCCCTTGGAACTTTTGAATTATTATTACCAAATGGCCTGTACTTAATATTAAACAATTGTTGTTATGTACCTAGTTTAACTAGGAATATTATTTCAGTAGCTCGGTTAAGAGAATCTGGATTCACTTTTGGTTTCGTTGATGATGGCATTCGTGCCTTCAAAAACGATATTTTGTATTTTGAGGCTCGGCCTCTTAATGGAATATATGAAGTTAATCTTAAAAGATCTCTTGATGATAATTCTATATATACCACTAGCACCAAACGACCTAAGCATGACTTAAGTCAAACATACCTATGGCATTGTCGACTTGGTCATATAAACAAGAAACGCATTGCAAAACTTCAAAAGGATGGAATTTTAAAATCAAACGATTCTAGCTCATTTGAAGTTTGCGAATCATGTTTATATGGGAAGATGACTAAGGCTCCTTTCTCCGGTTCAAGTGAAAGAGCCAAAGATCTATTAGGAATCATACATACGGATGTATGCGGTCCTTTTAGATCAATGTCTAAGGATGGTGATAGATACTTCGTTACATTCACCGATGATTATAGTAGATTTGGTTATGTTTATTTGATGAAACATAAACATGAAACATTTGAGATGTTCAAGCTGTTTCAAAACGAAGTACAAAATCAACTCAACAAAACAATCAAGGCCCTTCGTTCCGATCGAGGTGGTGAGTACTTAAGCCAAGAGTTTATGGATCATCTTAGTAATTGTGGGATTATCTCACAACTTACTCCTCCTAGAACACCACAACATAATGGTGTATCTGAAAGGAGGAACCGAACTCTACTAGATATGGTTCGGTCTATGATGAGCCGAAGTACTCTACCCTCGTCCTTTTGGAGTTATGCTTTATTAACTACTGCGCGCATATTGAATATGGTTCCAACCAAGAAGGTAGATAAGACACCATATGAGATGTGGTATGGAAAGGTTCCAAACTTATCTTACTTGAAAGTCTGGGGTTGTGAGGCTCATGTACGACAAGAAGCTTTAAGCAAACTCGATCCTAGATCAATCAAATGTAATTTTGTGGGATATCCTAAAGATTCATTAGGATATTATTTCTACAACCCAGCTGAGAACAAAGTGTTTGTTTCTAGGCATGCCACTTTCTTAGAAAAGGAGTTTCTTTCGAAAGAGGCAAGTGAGAGCAATGTAGACCTTGAAGAAATTCAAGAACCACAAAATACAAGTCAGGTTGACACTAGCACTCAACAAACGGTTGTTGAACCTGAACAATTGGTTGTTCAAGAACCTACTGAAACACAAAGTGTTCGTAGATCTGGTAGACCTCGTCAAGAACCCGAGAGATACAGATTTTTCGTGTCCAATGATGAGATTTTCTTGGTAGACTCTTCTGAGCCTACTAACTACCAAGATGCTATATCGGATCCGGAATCCGATAAATGGCTTGATGCCATGAACACTGAGATGCAATCCATGTATGAAAATCAAGTATGGGACTTGGTTGATCTTCCTCCCAGTAGTAAGACTGTAGGGAGCAAGTGGGTCTTCAAGAAGAAGACAGACATGGATGGAAATGTACACACATTTAAGGCAAGGCTAATGGCGAAAGGTTTCACTCAAACTCATGGTATTGACTATGATGAAACTTTCTCTCCGGTAGCCATGATTAAATCTATTAGAATACTTATTGCCATAGCTGCATATTATGACTATGAGATATGGCAAAGGGATGTCAAAACGGCTTTTCTAAATGGACACTTAAGTAAAGATGTCTATATGGTTCAGCCTGAAGGTTTTGTAGATCCTAAGTATCCTAATAAGGTGTGCAAGCTTAAAAGATCCATCTATGGACTAAAGCAAGCATCTCGAAGTTGGAATCTTCGATTTGATGAGAAAATAAAAGAGTTTGGTTTTATCAAATCAGAAGATGAACCGTGTGTTTACAAGAAAACTAGTGGGAGCGCAGTAGCATTCCTTGTCTTGTATGTTGATGACATACTACTCATTGGAAACGACATCCCGACCTTGCAAGACATCAAGTCTTGGCTTGGGAAGTGTTTCTCAATGAAAGACTTGGGAGAAGCCGCCTACATTCTTGGAATAAAGATCTATAGGGATAGATCTAGGCGTCTTATTGGCCTAAGTCAAAGTGCATATATTGACAAAATCTTGAAACGATTCAAGATGGAGAATTCTAAGAGAGGATTCTTGCTAATGGCACTAGGCACGGTTTTGAGTAAAGCTCAAAGCTCTAGCACAAGAGAAGAGCTAGATAGAATGAGTGAGATCCCATATGCTTCTGCAATTGGATCCATCATGTATGCCATGCTATGCACTAGGCCAGATGTCTCGTATGCTTTGAGCATGACGAGCAGATATCAGCAAAACCCAGGAGATAGCCATTGGATGGCAGTCAAGAACATTTTAAAATACTTAAGAAGAACCAAAGACATGTTCTTGATCTATGGGGGTTTGGAAGAAGTTCTTTGTGTAAAGTGTTACACAGATGCTAGTTTCCAAACGGATCGAGATGATTCTCGATCACAATCGGGCTATGTCTTCGTTATGAATGGAGGCGCGGTTGCTTGGAAAATTTCTAAGCAAAGTGTAGTTGCACAATCCACTACAGAATCTGAATACATTGCTGCTTCTGAGGCTGGACAAGAAGCTGCATGGATAAAGAAGTTCATTGCTGACCTTGGGGTAGTAACAAGCATTCAAGACCCCATAGAAATATTTTGTGATAATGAAGGTGCTATTGCCCAGGCAAAAGAACCTAGATCACATCACAGCACCAAACACATACTCAGGCGTTTCCACTACATACGGGATATAGTGGATAGAGGAGATGTGTGTATTCGCAAAGTTCATACAGATCAGAATCTTGCAGATCCTTTTACGAAACCTCTTGCCTCGACTAAGCATGAGTCTCATACTAGGGAAATAGGTCTTCGCTTTGCAAGGGATTGGATTTGAATTGTAATTTAGTATTTGGATATTTTGGAACATTATGACAATATCTATTTTATCTGAATGATGTATGGGATATGATCACTTCATTAATATATATTGTGTTCTTTATTAGCATGTTTAAATCCATGAATAATTCTTTATTCTAAAACGTCCATAGTCGGTTATAACTATGGGAATAGTTATGAATTAAGACTATTGTGAATAAGTTGGTTGACTTTCATTCGTGATGAAAGTAGGCAAAAGGGTTTGCAGCCAAATTCACTAATGTTTGTTAGGGAACGAACATTGGACATGACCCGCTCTTAAGATCGCTTCATGGATCAGTGTCATAAGTAAATCTTGAGAAAAAGGTGGTATCTTTGTATCCTTAGACCTGAGACACATATTGGGACTCGAGTATGAGGAGTATCGTGCTTTAATGTGGTTAAACGCTATCTTTAACCGGGTAGTTATAAAGGCCATTATTAGGTATGATATGAGTCTTATAAGAGACGTATGTGGTCAAGATGGAATTTGTTTCTCTCATTTAATTGGGAGTATAATATCTCTGGGCCCTAAAACAAGTTGAACATTATATGAGAATTGATGACGATCCATGTCTCATGTTCAACGAGATGTTAAAACAAAGGGATAATTGATGACTTACCTATAACAACGATTTGTAGCTAGTGAGTTAACTTCGTTGGTGAAAGTGTTGATCAACACACTTTATTTATTATTAGGGGCAATGGGATGTTGCTAGACGTTCTTAACATTGTCTATATCGGCTTAAGTTGTAACTTGTGCAAGCGGGAGATTGTTGGTTCTATGTGCACAAGACAAAAATTAATACGATATTACTAATAATAAATAAACCCATATGGTCACACATTTACAATCAATGGACACCAATTACATATTTGAATATGATTTAAATATGTTTCCAACTCATTATATATATAAGTGTATATATGCATTGTTGCATATTATTATTTATGTGAAATAATAATATCACTCTTGTATATTGATACAAGATAATGCATATGAAATACATAAATATAAACATATGATTTTATATATATATATATATATATGTATGTATAAATGTATATTTGTTACAAGTAAATTGTTACTAGTAACAATTATATAAATGTATGTATATCTTTGTTACAAGTAAAGAGTTACTAGTAACAATCAAGTATGTATATAAAATACATGTAGATGTATTTTATACAATGTATGGCAAGTCTAGCATTATATTTTATATACTTGAAATATATAAAACTAGAAATGCTTACAAGTATCACAAAGGGGGTCCATTTGAGGTTGCTTGAAGAATGGACTAACCTAGACATGCATGCATGTACAAGTGAAGCAAAAGAACAAAGGGGACCCCCCCTCCCTTTGCTACGGCCGAAACCAAGCAAGAGAGGGGCCTCCCTCTCTTGCTTCACTTCTTGGCTTATTTTAAGGCTTCATGCATGGCTTTTGTGAAGAAGTTTGACATGCTACCACCTTTCCTTGTGTTCTTAGAAAAGTTCTAAGTGTTTTCATACTTGAAAACATCCTTACTTTATAGTATTGGTGTTCTTTCAAGTGAGCAAAGTGTGGTACTAGAATACATACTCATATACATACTTAGTAAGTTCAAGAAGAAGAACAAGAGGTTGTTGCTTGCTTGCTTGAATTTCAAGGGTTGGAGAGACTAGCATCTTGGAGGTGTTGGACTCATTGATTTGTGGATACCTTGGAGGAAGTCTTCTCTTGACTTCTCATAGATTAACCACTTCATCAACGGTTTACTCATGCTACAAAGGTTGTAGTTCTAAACACCCTATGGTTGTTTTGTTTCTTAAGGCTTGCATATGGATCATTGGTGGGGAGTTTTAAAAGTTTAAAATTGTTGTTCATGCTTCCGTTGCTAAAATATATTTTGAAAAACCGAACAAACCCCAACAGGAAGTGCCTTTGCTAATTTTGGAATTGAACCGTTACCTGGATTTATAAATTTATTGCCAATGCTATATTATGGAGTAATGATTTGAGGATTGAGTACTGATGATATGCTATGAGAACAGAGATAATATGTGATATGAGATGTGACTTATGGAGTGCAAATTGAAGTGGTATACCAGAAACTTATGTAACCTTGCGATATTTGAGATATCTGAGGGGTGATGATGACAAGACGTGATGGAAATTTTATTTGATTTGATCAAATAAAGAGAAACCTGGATATGTTTTAAGTGGTTATTGACTATTCAGTAATTTTATTATCAGTGAGACGGTATCTGGTGTACAGATGGATTTAATTGAGTGTTTGAGAGGGATGATTTACAGATATGAAGATTCATATTTGATGGCTTGTGATGAAAAAATTGAAGATTTGTTTAACTTATGAAGAGTTTACAAACAAGGATTGGAACGAGAGTTGGACAATGTGACAGGATTTTCCTGATGGATAGTCCAAAGGTGGGATTGAAACACGATGATTGGCTAAACTCATATGATCGTGTAGGTGAATTAAATTCTGAAGATGGGATATTAGAATACCTTGTGTGAAGTTATGAGATGGTGGTGATGATACTTCAACCTGTTGATTTGAAGTAAGTGATAAAGTGCATGTGAATGCTTCGGCATGACAGATGATAAATGATTGGAAGCTATTGGGATTTATGACTGAGTTAGATATAAATTCAAGGGATGCTTGAAAACAAGAGTTATGAACTAACTGTTGGTTGATGATAAGCTGTAAGGCTTCTATGGTTATATATTAACAGTTGAAAGTGTGATGGAGTTTATCTGATTAAACTACCAAAAAGAAGATAAGAAGAGTTGACATCGTGATTGATGTGTGTGCAGTGAGATTCCGAGGACGGAATCCCTTTAAGGGGGGAAAATTTGTAACATCCTCAGATCAGGCCTAGTAGTTTAGGTGGCTTTGGTATGTTAATTTGTGATTAATTACTTGTGATTAATCATTTAGGTGGTTTTAGTTAATTGTCAATTAATTAAAAGATAAATGAAGAAATATGTTTAGAATATATATATATATATATATATATATGTGTGTGTGTGTGTGTTAATATGCATATTAGTGTAGTGACACATCATGCTACACAGATTAAGACAAGCATACGTGGGCTCATATTGAGTTAAGTTCTGAGTTCTTTCATTCTTGAAATCCGATTGTATGTGTGCTTGTATGTGTTTTTGAGAGAAAAGGCTAAGAGGCAAACAAACTTGAAACTTGGAAGTTTAGATTTGTTGCGTGTTAATTCAAGCCAAAGGTATGGTTGTGATTCTATGATTCTGATCATTGTGGTATGTTTTGTTTGTAAAGTCATGCTTAGAACATGAACATGCCATGGTAGAAGTTTAGAAGTAAACTTGTTTGGTGGGTTTTATATGATTTGCCATGATAAAAAAGGATTTGATGTGTTCTTGTTGTTCTATACATGTTATAAGGTGTATATGAATGTTTTAGAAGTGTTCATAATGGATTTGGAGTGTTTGAATCGGATTTGGAAAGTTGGAGTCGGCTGGAAAATGAAGAAGATGATGCAGATATGCGAGAAACGCGACGCGTTCTTCAAGGCAATCGGATTCTTGTAGAAATCCGATTTCAAATCCGAAAGTGAAATCCGGGACTCAAAATCCGAAACTAGCAATCCTACAAGGCAAATCCGATAGTTGAAATCCGAGACTTGAGGTCCGGGATTGGAAATCCGATTGTGGGATTCGGATTTGTGAAATCCGATACCTGGGGCAACGCGACGCATCGGGTTCTTGGACGCGACGCATCCGAGGGTTTTGTGGAATTATTTGTTTGTTGCATTGTTTAATGCTATGTGATATATGTTTATGCATATGTGAATCATACATGTTTATGTTTGATTGAAGGGATATAAATATATGTGTTTGGTATATATTTATGAATTGATTACTGATTTCAGTTTATTCTGATATTAGAAAAGGACAAGGCTCAGTAATATTAGATAACTGAGTGGGAGTTCGAGAACTCGAGGTGAGTGGATGTTTACTCACGGGTGATATTACTTGTAACTGGTTTGGTTGCAACTGTTTATTGATTTGTTGACGCATGGGTAGATTGCATATCTGATAATTGATTAACTAGTGATTTGTTAATTAATTGTTGCGTCAGTGATATGTATACATGTTAGTTGGGGCGGAGGTCAGCTTGGCAAGGCTAAAGGCTGGGCTGGTTTGCTATCGGCTAATCAGTATTGAGATCGTTGGATGCATTTGTTGCAACCTAGGATAATACTGTGTAAGAATAGCAAATAAGCTAACGGTAAACCTTTGCTTTGGCCGTCATTGGTTGAAGGATCTGCAGATCCGCCGTTCTTCCCAAGGGTGTTTATGTGTTTATTGTTGTTGATATCATGCGGTTATTTTGCTAGTATATCTGTGTTGGTTTACTTCCATTCACTTAGATTTGTGCTAATCCCCCACCTCTCACTACTTTTACAGGTGGCTGGTGAGTTCTGCAGTTTAGTCGTGAGGGGGTGTGGTTTGGGGAATAATTGACAGGCACTCTGATTGAAATTGTGACGAGCCGTAGTTTTTGTAATGCTGTATTTTAAACTTATTGATTTTGTTAAACAGTAGTTTAACTTCAGTTGTAAATAATTTTATGTTTTGGCGAACGCTTCCGCAGTGTTAATTTAAGTGAAAATTTAATGGGTGAAAATACGGTGTTACAGTATTCAAGTACACATGCGCGTAGCATGTCTTTAAGAGTTTGGATAGTCCTTTCGGACTGTCCATCTGTCTGTGGATGATATGCGGTACTCAAATGAACACGAGTACCGAGCTCCCTTTGAAGACTGCTCCAGAAGTGTGAAACAAACCGTGTATCCTTATCAGAGACAATAGATAGAGGAACACCGTGTCCGGCGACAATTTCATTGATATATAACTGAGCAAGACGAGGCATAGAAGAAGATTCATTAACTGCTAGGAAGTGTGCACTCTTGGTGAGTCTATCAACAATCACCCAGATCATGTCATGCTCTTTTGAAGTCCTGGGCAATTTAGTAACAAAATCCATAGTGATGTTATCCCATTTCCATTCAGGAACTGGTAATTGTTGCAAATTACCATAGGGTCTTTGATGCTCGGTCTTCACCTGTGCACAGATATGACATTTCTCCACATAAGAGGCAATGTCACGTTTTAGAGTAGTCCACCAATAAAGTGCCTTAAGATCATGGTACATTTTAGTGCACCCAGGATGAACAAATAGGCGAGAACTGTGCGCCTCCTTCAAGATAAGATCCCGGTTCCCTCCGATGCTAGGTACCTAGATTCGGGACATGTATGTCTTCAATCCCCTGCTGTCATCTTGTAACTGCTCCTTCATCTTTGTCATAACCTCAGCCTTCAGATTTGCTTCTGTTAAGGCTTCTTGCTGAGCCTCCTTCAAACGAGTGATAAGATCAGAAACAATAGTTATTCTCATGAATTTGATGCTATCAATAGAGCCCTTTCGGCTTAATGCATCAGCCACCACATTAGCCTTGCCCGGGTGGTATTTGATTTCACAATCATAGTCCTTAATCAATTCCATCCACCTGCGTTGCCTCATATTGAGCTCCTTCTATGTAGAAACATACTGGAGGCTCTTATGATCAGTGAATACCACACATTTGGTGCCATACAAGTAGTGGCGCCATAGTTTCAGAGCAAAGACAACAGCTGCCAACTCCAGATCATGAGTCGGATAGCTCTTCTCATGTGACTTCAGTTGGCAGGAAGCATAAGATATAACCTTGTCCTTCTGCATAAGGACACTTCCCAAACCTGCGTAAGAACCATTTGACGCTTGTGGAAGCTTTCTAACATAAAAAACTCCTATCCAATTAATTCATACGAAAATCACAATTAAATGGACAAAGACGTGCGCATAATGGCCAAAACTTGGTGTAGACCAATTCCAACACTTGCAACACACCATATACACCTAATATGATGTATTGAAGGTGTTGTAACTGACCAAAACCTTTAAACTCATTGTTTGGTGTCATTTTCCAATTTCTTGCCTATTCATGGCCTATTTTCCACTATTTTAGCCAATTCAAGCAAAACAACTGTAACATCCTAGACGCACGCTTACGTGGTATGTGTATTCAATTAATAAATAGAATAATATATATATATATATATATATATATATTTGTAGATATCAAGAAAAATTAACTAAAATAGTTATTTAAATGAATAAATAAAATATTGATAAAAATATAAAAGAATAAAAGAATAAAAGAATATTTAATGATTTAGAACGAGGTTTCCAAAAATATCCCCGTTAGTTAAAACGGGTACTCGTGCGTTAAGTTGTAAGTTGTAAGTTGGAAAGGGGAACAAAATACCCACTTGTGGATAACTATTACCCACAAGTCAGCTTTCCTTTTTGATACCCACGTAAAACACATAGAGAACTCATTCTCATTGTGTGTTCTTGTGTTCTAGCCATTTCAAGAGGAGAAATTCAAGTGAAGATCATCAAGCTTCAAGTTTGTTGCTGAAATTCGAGACTCAATCCAAGCTACAACCTGTTCTTGATCAACTTCTTCATCTATTCATCCTTGTAAGTTCCATTTCTACATGTTCTTCAAGAAACTAAGTTTTAGTGGGTTTTTAAGGTCAAACCCGAATTTGACCATTGTGGTCTGATTTTGAAGCTTCTAATGCTTCCTACAACTCATATAGATGCTAAAGAATACATAACATGGATTAGAATTGGTTGATTTGATGAAAATCAAGATTTGACCAAATTGGTCAAAATAGCCAAAAACGGGTCAAACTGAAATTGACCCTCAAGAACTGAAATTTTGTGTTTTAATTTTTCTTATAAAGTGTTAGGATTGATTAGAACACATATGGTTGATTAGAGGTGGTGTTTATGCATATGTTCAAAATTGGCCTAAATGGGTCAAAATGGCCAAAATAAGTTGAATCTGTTTTTACACAT
Source organism: Dittrichia graveolens (assembly GCA_038502395.1). NCBI lineage: Eukaryota > Viridiplantae > Streptophyta > Magnoliopsida > Asterales > Asteraceae > Dittrichia > Dittrichia graveolens. The sequence continues at coordinate 34,018,407 of JARJIL010000009.1, forward strand.
CAAGGACTGGTTTTTAAGGTTCTAATAAGTTCATATGACTTGTATGAATTGATTAGAACAATGGTTTTGAATTAAATAGATGGTTTTGCTTGAATTGGTAAAAATAGTGCTAAAATAGGCTTTAAATAGCCAAAAATTGGAAAATGCTACCAAACAGAGGTTTTAAATGAAATGGTCAGTTCCAATAGCTTCAATAAGTCATTTGGAGTGTGAATGACGCATTGGAAGTGTTGGAATTGATGTGTTTCAAGTTTTGTCCATATTGAACACATTCTTGCTATTTAAGACTTGAATTTTGTATGGATTGATTGGATAAGTGTTAAGGATGTTAGAAAGCACCTACAAGTGCCAAATGATGTAATGCAACACTGAAAATTGGTTAGAGTTGAATTGGTATTGAAATGGACCAAAATGGTACTGCTGTGCAGAAACAGCAGCTGTGCACTGCTGCACGCGACGCAACACGTCGGAGGCTTGGACGCGACGCGTTCAAGCAGTTTCTGCACACATTGCTGTTTTGTGTTGTTCTTTCGCGTAGAAGTGTTTCGGTCATAGATATAAGTTAGCAAACAAGTTGGGAACATTGTTAGGACATTACTCTAGATGTCTTGATGATTTCCTTGCATGTTTAAGTGTCTAAACGTGAATAATTTGATATAGGTACTAAAGGCAACTAAAGCAAGCCGGAGTCGTGTAATTACCTGTTAATCTCAACAGGTGAGTAACAGTTAACTCGAGTATGATATTAATAGTATTACAGATATGTTTTGTATGTTACGATCCATGAAATTGTAGTTGTGCATGTTTAGAGATTTATGAACTAAATATGAGAACCAAATGATATGTATGCATGTGAAAGACTTTGTGGGTCATAATTGAAATGTAAAAAGGCCTGTTTAGGTCACTCTTGATATGTAAGGGCCGGAGTAGGCTAATGTGTTTGTGATGAGGCCAGAGTAGGCCATTGTTTGAGTGCCGGTACTACATTGTAGAGATTGTTGTGCGGGATTCGATGATCACGAATCTTGGTTCTAGCTAAACCGCCGCCCTCAATACTAAATCGGGGCTCTCAGTTTTCCCACTGATCCCAAATGGGATATGATCCCGAAAAACGCAATGGTGGACCGCTACCCGCTTCTCCACCGGCGCGGAAGAAGCAACGGTTTCCCCAGTGAGGATCATTGAGCCGGGCTTATAACCCTACAAGACGTGATGCCTGCTGACAAACGGTGTTTCAACGTGTGTTAGGATAGACTTGAATGAAGTTATGTGATGCATGAAATATGTTATGATACTGTTAATGTACTGCTCTTGTTTAATTGTTATTCACTAGCTATTTATAGCTAACCCTCTCATGTTCACTCCATATGCAGGTAAATGATTGAATGTAAGTTCGGATGCCTGCTGGGATGACATTTTTGGTTCTTGGGGAACATTGTAACAAAGACAATGTGTTGTAAATGTTTAGTGTAATGGTCGATCTAGTTCGTAACGTTGGAAACTTTGTTAAACAATACTTTTGTAATTACAACTTATATTTATATAAGTTGTATAATGTGAATATAATAATCAGCTTCCGCACGTGTTTTGATAAATAAATTATACTCTGATTTCTGAAAGACCGGCGTTACAAGTTGGTATCAGAGCCTTAGTTTGAGTGAATTGAGTACTATATATAGTATTCGGTCTCAAACTCGGGTTCATAGTCGACCATTACTAAGTGTTCCCAAAGGGTGGTATTGGGGTGTGAGCAGTGATTAATTGTTTCATGCTATGTGTTAAGTAAGAGTTAAGATAAGGTAAGAGATATATATTTATATATATGTGAAGTATACTGAAGGTTTTATTTTGACTGTGTATAGAATTCTGATTCCTTATGGAGGGATCTTCTGGAGACAAAGATGCGTATATCCTTAAGTTAGAGGCTCAGCTTAAACAAGCCAACGAGCGTGAGTCTACCAGAGCGGGCAAGGAAACACATAAGCCCACGAAGTTTAAAACCTTCCTAAATTGCCAGCCTCCTGTCTTCCATGGTCCAACCAATGATCCGTCAGCAGTTGAGACATGGATTAGAGATATGCAAAACACCTTTGAATCCAGCGAGTGCGACGAAGATAAAAAGGTAAATTTTGCCAAACGAATGTTCAGAGGTCGTGCATTGGCTTGGTGGGATACGGTGATTGCTGTCACACCATCAGCCATACTGGAGGCCATGACCTGGGATGGGTTTAAAGAGAAGATCCGAGGGAAGTATTGTTCTGACTATGATATGATGAGGATTGACAATGAATTCAGGGCACTTGAAAAGGGTGACAAGCCTTTGGAGGATCTAATCTCCAAATTTACTGATAAAATGAGGTTTGTTACTCATCTTTTGCCAAATGAAAAGACAAAGATTGCCCATTTTGCCAATACTCTGCCACTGGAATATCGAGCAACTGTGAGGTCTGCAGCAACTCTGGATGAAGCATTTGATAATGCTCAAACCACCGATGATGATTACACATGGAGGGCTAGATCTCAGCAGCAACAACAACAATCTGGGGCAGGTAAAAGAAAGTTTGAGCAGCAGTCAAGTCAGAAAGGAGGTGATAGTGGTTCTGGTGGTAAGTCACGTGGTAATACATCCCAGAAATCTGGAGACTGGGAAGTGAAGTGTACTAAATGTGGGAAGAAGGGGCATCAATATAAGGAGTGCAGGTACAAGGAAAGTGTGTGTTACAGGTGTCATAAACCTGGGCACCAAATTGCACTATGCCCTACATGGCTAGCTACGGGTGCTGGAGGTTCTTCTAGAGCTACGGCCCCAAACCAGGGAGGCGCTCCTCGTGCAACAGGGAGAGCGTTTCAGATGACGGCTGAAGAAGCCAAGGATGTAAGTTGGAAAGGGGAACAAAATACCCACTTGTGGATAACTATTACCCACAAGTCAGCTTTCCTTTTTGATACCCACGTAAAACACACAGAGAACTCATTCTCATTGTGTGTTCTTGTGTTCTAGCCATTTCAAGAGGAGAAATTCAAGAGAAGATCATCAAGCTTCAAGTTTGTTGCTGAAATTTGAGACTCAATCCAAGCTACAACCTGTTCTTGATCATCTTCTTCATCTATTCATCCTTGTAAGTTCCATTTCTCCATGTTCTTCAAGAAACTAGGTTTTAGTGGGTTTTTAAGGTCAAACCCGAATTTGACCATTGTGGTCTGATTTTGAAGCTTCTAATGCTTCCTACAACTCATATAGATGCTAAAGAACACATAACATGGATTAGAATTGGTTGATTTGATGAAAATCAAGATTTGACCAAATTGGTCCAAATAGCCAAAAACGGGTCAAACTGAAATTGACCCTCAAGAACTGAAATTTTGTGTTTTAATTGTTCTTATGAAGTTTTAGGATTGATTAGAACACATATGGTTGATTAGAGGTGGTGTTTATGCATATGTTCAAAATTGGCCTAAATGGGTCAAAATGGCCAAAATGAGTTGAATCTGTTTTTACACATCAAGGACTGGTTTTTAAGGTTCTAATAAGTTCATATGACTTGTATTAATTGATTAGAACAATGGTTTTGAATTAAATAGATGGTTTTGCTTGAATTGGTAAAAATAGTGCTAAAATAGGCTTTAAATAGCCAAAAATTGGAAAATGCTACCAAACAGAGGTTTTAAATGAAATGGTCAGTTCCAATAGCTTCAATAAGTCATTTGGAGTGTGAATTATGCATTGGAAGTGTTGGAATTGATGTATTTCAAGTTTTGGCCATATTGAACACATTCTTGCTATTTAAGACTTGAATTTTGTATGGATTGATTGGATAAGTGTTAAGGATGTTAGAAAGCACCTACAAGTGCCAAATGATGTTATGCAACATTGAAAATTGGTTAGAGTTGAATTGGTATTGAAATGGACCAAAATGGTACTGCTGTGCTGAAACAGCAGCTGTGCACTGCTACACGCGACGCGACGCGTCCAAGCAGTTTCTACACACATTGCTGTTTTGTATTGTTCTTTCGCGTAGAAGTGTTTCGGTCATATATATAAGTTAGCAAACAAGTTGGGAACATTGTTAGGACATTACTCTAGATGTCTTGATGATTTCCTTGCATGTTTAAGTGTCTAAACATGAATAATTTGATATAGGTACTAAAGGCAACTAAAGCAAGCCGGAGTCGTGTAATTACCTGTTAAGCTCAACAGGTGAGTAACAGTTAACTCGAGTATGATATTAATAGTATTATAAATATGTTTTGTATGTTACGATCCATGAAATTGTAGTTGTGCATGTTTAGAGATTTATGAACTAAATATGAGAATCAAATGATATGTATGCATGTGAAAGACCTTGTGGGTCATAATTGAAATGTAAAAAGGCCTGTTTAGGTCACTCTTGATATGTAAGGGCCGGAGTAGGCCAATGTGTTTGTGATGAGGCTAGAGTAGGCCATTGTTTGAGTGCCGGTACTACATTGTAGAGATTGTTGTGCGGGATTCGATGATCACGAATCTTGGTTCTAGCTAAACCACCGCCCTCAATACTAACTCGGGGCTCTCAGTTTTCCCACTGATCCCAAATGGGATATGATCCCGAAGAACGCAATGGTGGACCGCTACCCGCTTCTCCACCGGCGCGGAAGAAGCAACGATTTCCCGAGTGAGGATCATTGAGCCGGGCTTATAACCCTGCAAGACGTGATGCCTGCTGACAACTGGTGTTTCAACGTGTGTTAGGATAGACTTGAATGAAGTTATGTGATGCATGAAATATGTTATGATACTGTTAATGTACTGCTCTTGTTTAATTGTTATTCACTAGCTATTTATAGCTAACCCTCTCATGTTCACTCCATATGCAGGTAAAGGATTGAATGTGAGTTCGGATGCCTGCTGGGATAACATGTTTGGTTCTTGGGGAACACTGTAATAAAGACAATGTGTTGTAAATGTTTAGTGTAATGGTCGATCTAGTTCGTAACGTTGGAAACTTTGTTAAACAATACTTTTGTAATTACAACTTATATTTATATAAGTTGTATAATGTGAATATAATAATCAGCTTCCGCATGTGTTTTGATGAAAAAAATACTTTGATTTTTGAAAGAACGGCGTTACAACAACCATTCCAATTCAAAACCAATGTTCTAATCAATTCATACATGTCATATGAACCTATTATAACCTTAAAAATCAGTTCTTGATGTGTAAAAACAGATTTAGGCTATTTTGACCCATTTAGGCTAAATATTGGATTTGTGCAAAAACACCACTTCTAATGCTCCAATTGAGTTCTAATCAATCCTAACAAGTTATAAGATCAATTAGAACACTAAATTTCAGTTCTTGAAGGTCAAAATTAGTTTGACCCGTATTTGACCAATTTTGACCCATTTGAGCCAAAATTCAAAACTCATCAAGAACACTACTTTAATTCATGGAATTGATTCCTATACACTTATAAATGATATTAGAACCTATTTCAATCATCAATTTTAGTTCTTGATTGAAAAATCACAATAACCTATCAAAACCTAAAATTTCAAGAACATGAAGAACACTAGCATGAACAAGGATGAATTGGAACTTACAATGATCAAAGGATGATTAGAATCAACTTGTAAGACCAATTAGAGGCTCAATCCACTGCTGGAACAAAGCTTAGTGAGTTTCTCTTCAAAACCCAAAAATTTAAGAATGAAGGAAAACCATGGATGAAGCTTACAAGGAAGGTGGAGATGATGAAGATGAAGTTCAACAGCAGGTTATAACTTGATTTGGCACTTGAATCCAACAAGAATTAGATTGACACTTGAATCTTCAATGAATTCCTTCAAAGCCAAGAACATATGAGATAGGAACAAAGTTTGTGTTTGTGTAAATGGTTGTACACGTGAATTAGCTGCCATGTGCCCACTTGTGGGTTATTATTATCCACAGGTGGGTATTTTGTCCCCCTTTCCAACTTACAACTCATCTCTCGTTTAACCGTTTCAACTAACGAGGATATTTTTGGAATCCTCGTTTGAAACCGTTCGATATTTTATAATCTTTATCTATTTTTATTAATATTTTTAATAACCCATTTATTTATTATTTTCCATATTTTATATCATTTTCTAAAATATATAAATATTATTTAATTAAATTAAATAATTGACGTACCACGTTCGCACACGTTATAGCCCGTTTTGAGGATGTTACAGCATGTGACTTAAATCTTAGTGTTTCACAAACTAAAGAATCATTAGCTAATGCTACTTTATCCAGTGATTCATTAAAAGATGGTAAATGCTCAACCGATGGCCTGTCAGCTGATCATAGCTCAACTTCCAAACACTCAGTTGATTTAGAAGTAATCAACTCTCTTTCAATAGAAAAAAACTATGATAAAAATAATGATGTTCACATTATTCTTGTTTCTGCCACTCCAAAGATTGGTTAAAAACTTTCTAAATCTAAGGATCAATCCAATGTGCATGTGAACAAAGACCTAAGAAATTTACAGGATAAGCTTCATAAGCTGAATGGTCAAGTTAGTCAAATGATAACTGATAATTGTCAAAAGACTAATAAGAAAACTCATAGGCATTCAAATAATGTTGTTCAATGCTCCAAAGCCACAAAATCCCAAAAATGTTATAAGTGTGGAAGCAAATAGCATAAGGCATTTGAATGTTTTTTAAAAGGGAATTCAAGGAAGTGGGCTTGTAATGATAACATAGTTATTCCTTTTATACATAAGAAACCTGAAATGAAGTGGAAAGCTAGGTGCATTCCACAGGGATCCACTGATTAGTGGATTCCTACTTTTGTCACTAACTCTTCTTTCATTCAATCTATGTAGGGTGTTGGTTCATGATTTCTTGATAGTGGATGTTCTAGAACTATGACAGGTAACAAGGCTTTGCTCAGTAACTATAAGAAAGATAAAGGTCCAAGGGTGACTTTTGGTGACAACAATCATGGACAAACTAAAGGCTATGGTGAACTTCATAATGGGAATCTTAAACTGTCCAAAGTATCATATGTCAAAGGACTGAAATACAATCTCATAAGCATAAGTCAATTGTGTGATGGAGATAATGAAGTCCACTTCACAAAGACAGGAGGCTCCATAATAAATAAAGAAGGTAATACAGTATTTAGTGTCAAGAGAACCAAGGATGTGTACACTCTTGACATGTCCTCTGGTGACCTTTCAAAAGAAACATGTTTGTACTCCAAAAATAACGAGGATACAAGTTGGCTATGGCACAAGAGGTTTTCCCACCATAATTTCAAAAATATCAACAAGTTGTGCAAGGGTGAACTAGTGTCAGGATTACCTTCTCTGACTTATCTTAAGCCTAAACCTTGCACTGCTTGTGAGAAGGGAAAGCAACATAAGACATCATTTCCATCCAAGCAGGCCTTCTCTATTACAGAACCTTTCTATATGTTGCACATGGATCTCTTTGGTCCTGTTGCAGTTGCTAGTATTGGTGGAAGTAAGTATGCTCTTGTATTGGATGATGAATTCTCAAGATACACTTGGGTTTTCTTTCTTAAAGCAAAGAGTGAGGCTGCTGAAGAGATCATATGCTTTATCAAGAAGATGGAAGTGTTGAATGGCAATCTGGTGAGGAGTCTTAAAAGTGATCAAGGAACTGAATTCAGAAATCAAACTCTGGAATCCTTCTGTGATGAGAAAAGGATTTCTCCAAACTTCTCTACTCCAAGAACCCCACAACAGAATGGTGTAGCTGAAAGAAGAAATAGAACATTAATTGAAGCTGCCAGAACCATGTTGTGTGAAAGTGGGTTATCCTTTAATTTTTGAGCTGAGGCTATAAGTTGTGCATGTTTCACACAGAACAGATCCTTTATAATCAAGAGGCACAACAAAACTCCATGTGAAGTGCTCAAGGGAAGAAAGCCAAGCATCAGCTTTCTGCATATTTTTGGATGTCAATGCTTTATCCTCAATCAGAATGATCAATTACAGAAGTTTGCTCCAAAAACTGATGAAGGAGTGTTTGTAGGTTACTCAGTAATTTCCAAAGCATACAGAGTATACAACCTTAGGACCAAAGTCATAGAAGAATCTATCAATGTAAGTTTTAATGAAAAAGACTTTGTTGCTTCTTGTTCTTCTAATCATGTTTCAGGTGAAGAATTTAATGATCTTATGCAAACTGGAGAAACCACTCCAGAGCAAGTTGATCCCTCTTCCCCAACTACTCATGATGTAGATGAACCTGTTCCTATCCAAATATTTAACCATGTGCAACCAACCTCATCCAATTCTATACCTCTACTGAATCATGTGGAAAATGACCCAACATCATTGGGTTCTAATTCACACATTCCCTCTTCAGTAGAGACACCCACAGATTGTGACAATAAAGTTTTATCAGCCACCCAAAATGAACTCATTTCTACTGCTGATAGTCAACACATAACTTCATCTCCCCAAATCCAAATAAATCCCAATTCCCAAGCAATCCAAAAAGCTTTCAAAGACCACAAATATCATCCTCATGATCTGGTGATAGGCAATATAGAGGATCCAGTTAGAACAAGATCAAAAGCCTGCAATATCTGTCTTACTCTGGATTTGTCTCAATGATTGAACCAAAGAAGGTTGATAAAGCTCTTAATGATCCCCACTGGGTGACTGCCATGCAAGAAGAGCTGGTAGAATTCAAAAGAAATAATGTATGGACCTTGGTACCTAAACCAAAGGATAAAACCATCATTGGAACAAAGTGGGTGTTCAGAAACAAGCTAGATGAAAATGGGCAAATCATCAGAAACAAAGCAAGGCTAGTGGCACAGGGGTACTATCAAGAAGAAGGTATTGATTTTGATGAAACCCTTGTCCTTGTTGCAAGATTGGAAGCTATCAGATTGTTCCTAGCCTATGCTGCCTTCAAGAACTTCAAATTATTCCAAATGGATGTGAAGAGTGCATTTCTGAATGGAGATCTGAAAGATGAGGTGTATGCCAAACAACCTCCTGGTTTTGAGGAGTCAAGCTTACCTGATTATGTATTCTTTCTCAAAAAAGCTTAATATGGTCTTAAGCAAGCTCCATGAGCCTAGTATGATACCCTCTCTTCTTTTCTCATTAAGAAAGGCTTTACAAGAGGATGCATTGATAGCACTTTGTTTATAAGAAAGTACAAAGGTGATGTGATACTTGTGTAGATATATGTAGATGACATAATATTTGGGTCTACTAATTTGGAACTTTGTAAAAAGTTTTCTAAACTCATGTCTAATAATTATCAGATGAGCATGATGGGTGAATTAAACTATTTTCTTGGTTTGCAAATTAAACAAGAGGTTGATGGTATTTTCATTCATCAAACAAAATACGTGAAAGATTTACTTGAAAAGGTTTGATTTTGAAAATTGTTCCTCAATAAAAACACCTATGTCTACTTCTATTAAGTTAGGAAAGGACACTGATGGCAAATCAGTGAACTTTACTGCTTATAGAGGAATGATTAGGTCACTTTTATACCTCACTGCAAATAGACCAGATATAATGTTTTCAACATGTCTTTGTGCAAGATATCAAGCAGATCCAAAGGAATCACATCTTGCTGCTGTTAAGAGAATATTCAGATATCTCAAAGGAACTCCTAATCTTGGTCTTTGGTATCCTAAAGACTCATATTTTAAGTTAGTTGGATATTCTGATTCTGATTTTGCAGGGTGTACATTACACAGAAAGAGTACTTTAGGTGGTTGTCAACTTCTAGGAGGAAGATTAATAAGTTGGTCTAGTAAGAAACAGAATTCAATGTCAACATCTACTACAGAGGCAGAATACATTGCTGCAGGAAGCTGTTGTGCTCAAATTTTATGGCTACAAAATCAACTACTTGACTATGATGTGAAGTTTGAAGACACCCCAATTCCGTGTGAGAATACAAGTGCCATCTCCATCTCAATAATCCAGTAATGCATTAAAAAACAAAGCATATTGAAATCAGACATCATTTTCTCAGAGATACTGTACAAAAGAAAAAGGTAACTCTGCACTACATCAACACTGATTTGCTGTAACATCCTCGATTTGGGCCTAGCTGTTAAACGTGTATTAAGTTAATAAACTTGTAGTTAATTATGTTAATGAAGAGTTGAATGTATATATATAAGTGTTTTGTGTGTTATGCGCTTATATGTATTTAAATGAGATATTAAGAAAGAAAAGAATAGGAAGAAATCCAGAGGCGGTGCCTCTGGATTGTAAAAGTATATAAATGTAAATACTTTGACTTGTGGTCAAAGTTGTCAAGAAAACACACACACTTAAACTCTCGGATTCTCGGATTCTCTACCTCTCGGATTTTCTTGAAGTTTTGAAAGATTGTTGTTTTGATTCCAAGCAAAGGTAAATACTTGTTTGTTGTTAAGATTTAACGTATATGAAATGGTTTTTATGTTTAAAACATGATTAAATTCTCAAATCCTTGCAAAACACCATTTAGAACATTCAAGTCTTACTTTGCAAGTAGGTTTTGGTTGTTTGGTGTTCTTGTGTGGAATTGATGTGTTTTTGGGATCATACTAATGAAAATGAGTGTTTTCAGAATGTATAAATGTCAAAACAAACAAGAACGAAATCTGGAAATAAGCCAAGATAAAGCTGGCGGATTTCCAGCCATGAATCTATCGGATTCCGGAACTTGATAGTGTCGGAATCCGCATGTTGCCCAAATCCGATAAGTGTCGGATTCCGAGACTTAGTAGTGTCGGAATCCACATCAAGTCTAAATCCGAGTTATTGTTCTAAATCCAATAAGTATCGGATTTCCTAAAGTTCATGTATGGTTTACAAGTCGAATCTGAAAGTATCGGATTCCTTTGTAAATGTCGGATTCCGACAAACGTGTCGGATTCCGATAAAAGTATCGGATTCCGATTGAAGGTTGGATTTCCAATTGCATGTCAAGGTTTACAAGTTCATAAGTGTTGAAATCCGATGAGTGTCGGATTTCGTAGTGTATCGGATTTTCCTTGAGTATCGGATTTCATGTAATCCGACAGTCTGTCGGATTTATGTGGAATCCGGATTTTTGGGATTTCCTTTGTTGGCTTTGTAGCTATTCTAAGTATGTTAAGATAATTAATTTAAATCCTAATGTTCTAGGTGAACTTGACACTCTAGACAAGGAAGAAAATTAAATAGCTATCTGTTTTAAGCCACTCAGGTGAGTACCGACTTCCATAAGCCTCAGTAGAGGAAGAATTATGTGTTAAGTGATTTGAGTGCGTTTGTGCTCATAAGTTAATGAATAAGAATTAACATGTTACTTAAAGTGCAATGCCATGCTAAATACTTGCCGTATGTAAGTTAAGTGCATGCCAGCGGGATCCAGAACTGGAACCGCTTAGTTAAATAAATGTAATGCATGATATTGATTCTAAATGAATCAGTTAAGTAAAGATATGATGATATACATGCTAGGGATCCAGATTGGATCCATAAAGAAGTAACTGAATGTAAATGCATGCTAAAAGAAGTAAATGAATATGCATGCTAAGTAAATGACCAAGATATGTGTATGTGTTCGCGAACATCTACAAGCATGGTTAAGGTTAGCCGGTTAGCTGGATCCCAGGGACCCTTGATCAGGAGATTCGGGATTTAACAGTGATTCGAGGTAACATTCTGGATCGTAGGTTCTGCAGAACCGCCGTGCCTTATATCATGAGGGTTAATCAGTCAGAAATGCCTGAATTACCTAAGGAGCTTCTGGTTCCGTTAACGATGCTTGGTGGACTGCTTTATGCTCCCCCACCAGCGCGGAGGGTTGTGTCTGATCCCCCGGTGTATTGGTGTTGAGTGGGACTAGCTATCCTGCAAGAAACAACTTATACCGATTGTGTTAGCACAGCACAATGTGATAGGATAGCATTGTATGCTTATTCCTGTTAGTCCTTTTATTTGTATATATTCCATTCCTAAAGAGGCTTTCGAAGAAAGTGACTGAAGGTGTGATATATCGTTCTTTTGTAAACTATTCTGACACGACATCTGAAGAAAGAAGCCCGTAGTTCATCTGAAGATTAGTTCTGAAGTGAACGTCAGCTGAAGTTTGTCTTCAGTCATCAAAGGGTCTTCTGAACTGAAGATACATCTGATAACCAGAATCTTCCTGTTATGTAAAGTGCACGGTCTGCGCATTCTGAAGGAGCTCGAAACGGAAATCTTGTTTTATGTTCCTAATTAAGTGTAGAACGGTACACGTGTAAATAAATTAGATGGTCAGGATTAGTTTACTTATCCTATAAATACCTGCTCGATTAACGAGAAAAGGTTATGCGTTTGTTCGCTAATTTGCATTCAAGTTTGTTCTTGATTTAGTTTGTACTCGGTGCTCAAGTTTGTTCTTGTGCACTCTCTGAAGTTTGGTTATTAATATAATCCTACTTTGAAAGCTTTCGTGTGTTCGTTGCTTTAAAACTATTTCCACACTTTGATTTTATTCATAGTTAGTTTTATTCATATTTGGGCAAAACAATTGGTATCAGAGCAGGTTCTAATTTTATCTATAAGTTAGTGATATGTTCAACATGTCAAAGTTTGAATACATCGATAATGGCTCCTCTGCCAAACCACCAAAGTTTTCAATCGAACATTTTTCCAGCTGGAAAAATAGAATGCTTTTGTATTTAGAAAATCTTGACTACAATTCTCTTGTTGTTTTGGAGGAAGGTCCTTATATTCCTCAAACCATCTCCATGGAGACTGATTCTGCTGAAACCTCCATTCCCTCTCGTCCGAAACCAAGATCTCAATGGACAAAGGAGGAGAAGAAGCTTGTGGGTCTGGATGCTAAGATACGAAACAGTATTGTCAATGCATTACCTAACAAAATATTTGATACTGTTTGTAACCTGAAAACAACTAAGGATATGTGAGAGAGCATCTGCATATTGTTCGAAGGAACTGTTTAAGTTCGTGAGAACAAGAAGACAAAAATCATACGCAAGTATGAAAATTTCTGTGCTAAAGACTCAGAGTCTCTCACTGAGGTCTACACAAGGTTTACATGTCTACTGAATGACATGACTGAAGTTGGAGTTGTCAGAGAGCAATTCCAAATACTTAACAGATTTCTGGATTCCCTCCCATCTGAATGGGACACCATGTGCATGATCCTGAGAACCAACAACATGCTCAGGGACATGAACATGCGTAAGCTATATGGAATCTTGCTGAATGATGAACAAACTCGCATTCAAAAAACTGATTTGAAGAAGGCCTTTAAGAAAACTCTAGCCCCTGTTGCTGAAAATCCTCAAAGAGTCAAGTACAAGCAAACTGAAGACTCTGACTCTGATGATGAGCCTCAGATAAATAAAGTGGGGAGGAAGAAAGGTCTGATGATGAAGGTACCGAAAAAGCCTTCATCATGAAGAATTATAAAAAGTTTCAGAAGTTTAAGTCGGATGGGAAGAGAAGATTTGATAGGAAGGTCTCATAAGAGAAAAAAGGCTCATCTGAAGGGTCCAAGAATGAGTGCTTCAAATGTGGGAAGCCAGGTCATTATGCAGCCGACTGCTATGTGAAGGAAACCTCCTCAAATCCTAAGAAAGAGTTTCCTTCTAAGGCTGATAAATACAAAGCTAAATATAAAGCCCTCAAAGCTTCAAATGAAAGAAAGAAGGAAAAGGCCATGATAGCTGATGACCTTGGCTGGACTGATTCTGAAACATCATCAGATGAAGAAGAAGAAAATGAAGTCAGAGGTAAATGTCTGATGGTGGAAGAAATCCTTGGAACTGCACATCCTGAAATGTGCTTGATGGCCACTCAAAGCAAGTTCAGCAAAGATCTGGCTGAGGCTAAAAAACCAAGCTCAGCAGAAGGATGGAATCCCACCATGATGTATAAGGTATCAAATTTCAAAAATTATTCAATGAATGAGAAGGATGATATGTTTGCTTATTTGTGTTCTGATCTGACAATTGCACATAACAATAAAAACAAATCTAAACAAACTATCACCAAGCTCACCTCTGATATAAATGTCATCGAAAAAGAAAATGAGCAATTTCTTCAAGAGTCTTATGCCTTAAATAATCATCTCGAATTTTTAACAAATGAACTCAAAACTCTAAAAATAGATTTGTAAGACTCTAACGAAAAAGTGAAAGATCGTCAGTCGATTATTGTTCTTTGGTTGAGTCCAAATAAACTAGCATTTGAGAGTATCAATCATCAGATGATAATTCAAAGAGAAAGAGTGGGCATATGACACATTAAACAAGCTGCTGATTTCAGCAAAAAGTGTAAAAATGTCGATGAAATGATATTTAATGACATTAGTCTTAATGATGTTGGAAATCAAAATCTACTTAAAAAGAGATTTACCAAATCTGAAGTTGTAAATTCAAGCTTTTCTGAAAGAACAAATTCTGAAATTAGAAATCTTCAACTTCCTACTGAGTATGATACTCTTGCCAACGAAACTACTGAACCAATCACTAAAATACCCATTACTCCAAGTCCTACCGAAACCCATCCTGAAGTTATGTCTGTAATCCCAACTGAAACCCAACCTATAGTCGTGACTGAAACCTGTACTGCAACCCTCGACCAATCTTCATCTGATTCAGTTGGTGAAATATTTTCTGAACTCAAAATAATTGAGTCATCCAACTCAAGCTTTCTTCCTGAAGCCAGTGTCTTCTATGACATTATCATTCCCATGATTTCATCAACTGAAGAATCATCAGTTGAAACCTTACAATCCAAAACTGAAAATTCAAAACCCTCCAAAACCAAAAATAGTGATGAAACCTTTGCTTTGCCCATATCCAAACTCAAAGAAGTTAAGGATTCTCTTTTCAAAGTTTTAAAGTTAATCGATGAAAAAGAGAAGAAAAATAAAAAGATTAAGGCAAAGAATTATAAATCCACTCGGAAATGCTATAAATGTGGAGTAAGAGGTCATGAAGCTACTTCTTGTTCTAATGAAAACAAGATCTCGAGTTGCTTTTCTAAGCAGTGTGTCTTGGAGCCCAGTAAAGTTTGGGCTCTTCAAATGAACTAATCTTTTCGATTATCTGTGTAGGGCGTTTAGCATGATAACATTTGGTACCTTGACAGTGGATGTTCAAGGCATATGACTGGATGTAAGTCCCTACTGAATGGGGTTCAAGAAGCAAATGGCCCCAAGGTCACTTTTAGTGGAGGAAATAGTGGCAAAACTGATGGCTATGGTTATCTCAACCAAGGCTCAGTCAACATTAAGAATGTTGCCCATGTGACAGGACTTGAACACAACCTGATCAGCATCAGTCAGTTATGTGATGCAGATTATGAAGTGCATTTTAAGAAAACCAAAGGTTCAATCTTTAACAAGAAAGGAAAAGGGGTCTTACAAGCAAAAAGGCAGGGTAACATGTATGTTGTCGATTTCAACTCTGCCACCTCTGAAAGAGATGCTTGCTTCTTTTCAGAAGCTGATTCAAAAGTTAACTGGTTATGGCACAAAAGGCTATCTCATCTCAACTTCAAAAACATCAGCAAACTCTCTAAGCTTAAGCTTACCAGAGGTCTACCGTCAGTTCGGTTTTATATAGACAAGATGTGTCATGCATGTGAGAAAGGAAAGCAAAAGCAAAAGCAGTTGGTTTTCAAATCAAAACATTGCAACCAAGTTAACTCCGCCTTTCATCTCTTACATATGGATTTCTTTGGTCCTGTCAGTTCTCCAAGCATGGGAGGCAAGAAGTATACTCTGGTTGTAATTGATGAATACACTAGGTTCACATGGGTATTCTTCTTGTGTAACAAAAATGATACTGCTGAAGTTCTGATGAGCTTTATTCGTCGTGTTCAAAGACAGTTTGACACACATGTTAAACAGCTTCGCAGTGATCATGGGACAGAGTTCAGAAACTCTACCCTCCAAGACTTCTGTGATGAAAATGGCATCATCCAAAACTTCTCAGCTCCATATACACCTCAGCAAAATGGGGTTGCTGAAAGAAGAAATAGGACCCCGATAGAAGCAGCCAGAACGATACTAACTGAAGCATCTCTAAAAGGTCATTTCTAGGATGAAGCTGTTAACGCTGCTTGCTATACTCAGAACAGGTCTATCATTGTGAAGCGCCACAGCAAAACTCCTTACGAGTTACTTTATCTGAAGTCACCCAATGTCGGATACTTCAAAGT
Organism: Dittrichia graveolens; assembly: GCA_038502395.1. NCBI lineage: Eukaryota > Viridiplantae > Streptophyta > Magnoliopsida > Asterales > Asteraceae > Dittrichia > Dittrichia graveolens. The sequence continues at coordinate 34,034,588 of JARJIL010000009.1, forward strand.
CTTTGGAAGTACATGCTTCATCCTGAACACCAAAGATCAGAAAAGCAAGTTTGATCCCAAATGAGAACAAGGAGTGTTCTTAGGCTATTCTGATATCTCTAAAGCATATCGGGTTTTTCTTCCCAAAAAGAACTCTGTGGTTGAAACAATAAATGTTACCTTAGACGAATTCAATGCAGAGTCAACCCCCAATCATACTGATCAAATTGTTTCCGATGAATTTGATGCTCTTCTACAAGAGTCATTTAATGATGATTTGGATGACTATTCTCAGGAGGTAAGTACTGACGATAATGTTGTTTCTGTTAATGTGAATCAGGTTACTGAAGATCTCTTGGAAACAAATAACTCCTCTCCTGATGAACAACAGGATCAACCACAAAGGATCACAAAATGGACTCGAGCTCATCCCATCACAAATGTGATTGGTGATCCAAATACTGGTGTGCAAACCCGAAATGTAACCACATCTGCATTCTGCATGTTCTCTAAATTTATATCACAGGTCGAACCAAAGAAAGTCGATGAAGCTCTGAAGGATCCAAACTGGGTGGTCGCTATGCACGATGAGCTTAATGAATTTGAAAGGAACAAAGTGTGGACGTTGATTGACCCACCTGAAGACAAGTCCATTATTGGCACAAAATGGGTCTTCAGGAACAAACGATTTGAAACTGGGTCAGTTGTGCGTAACAAAGCTAGACTAGTTGCAAAAGGCTACTGTCAGGAGGAAGGGATAGATTATGATGAAACGTTTGCTCCAGTTGCTCGTTTGGAGGCAATACGTATGTTCTTAGCTTTTGCAGCCTTCAAGGGATTCAAGGTCTTTCAGATGGATGTCAAAAGTGCCTTTCTGAATGGGGAACTTCAAGAAGAAGTATTTGTTTAGCAACCTCCTGGATTCGAAAATCCCAAGTTTCCACACCACGTTTATAAGCTCGACAAAGCCCTTTATGGACTGAAACAGGCTCCACGTGCCTGGTATGATACTTTGTCCACTCATCTTTTGAAAAATGGATTTCAGAGAGGGAACATCGATAAAACTCTATTTCAGTGTAGAAAAAAAAGGTGAACTCATTCTAGTTCAAATTTATGTCGATGATATAATATTTGGCTCTACTGACAATCGTTTATGCAAGAAATTTGAGAAAATAATGTCAGAAAAGTTCAAAATGAGCATGATGGGGGAACTGAATTTCTTCCTTGGGCTTCAGATAAAGCAATCTGACCAAGGTATTTTCATTAATCAAGGGAAATACGTCAAAGACTTACTCAAGACGTTCAACTTTTCAGACTCTTCCCCTATGAAGACTCCCATTGTTCCAAAGACCAAGCTTACCGCTGAACCGAATGGGAAAGCAGTTGATCTTCCTACCTTCAAAGGGATGATTGGATCCTTACTATATTTGACGGCCAGTCACCCTGATATTATGTTCTCCACATGCCTATGTGCAAGATTTCAGGCGAACCCAAAAGAATCACATCTGACGGCTATCAGACGTATTTTCAGATACCTGAAAGGTACTCCTGAACTTGGGCAATGGTACTCCAGAGACTCCAGCTTTGAATTAATTAGATTTTCAGATTCAGACTATGCCGGATGTCAGATTGATAGGAAGAGTACTACTGGTGGGTGTCAGCTACTAGGTGGAAAACTAGTCAGTTGGCAAAGCAAGAAACAGAAATCCATTTCTCTATCCACCGCTGAAGCTAGAAGTTGTTGCACACAAGTTTTATAGATGCAACATCAGCTCGCTGACTATGACATCTCCTTTCAGCGCACTCCCATGTATTGTGATAACACAAGTGCAATTGCCATCTCCAATAATCCAGTGCTCCATTCTCGCACAAAGCACATTGATGTTCTCCATCACTTTATTCGCGATCATATAGCCAAGAATGAAATTGAGCTTCGTTTTATCTCCACTGAACATCAGCTGGCTGACATCTTCACAAAAGCCTTAGATGAACACTGGTTCAATCAACTGATTGCAGAAATAGGAATGCTAAATCCTTCAACAATAAAGCTATTTCAGGTAAGTTTGATTGTTACTGTTCATTCTTTCTTGTCACATTTAATGCCAGCCACCCTAATAGCTAAGCTTGAATAATTACTTTTACTCTGCCTCTCTCTAACTGTCAAATCATCTCTGAAGCGTAATCATGAGTAAATTTCTGTATAAACATCCAAAGATTTTCTTTCCTTTTTCATCTTCTGCAAATCAAAATACGATTCAAAGAAAATCTTTCACTTTCTCATCACGGAATTCACAATCACCTTTGTTTTCTTCCCAGTATGCTATGTCATCACCGTACGCATCCCTGATGAAGGGATTGGGATTGAAGTTTCATCTCAAATATTTGTGTTATCATAAACATGATGTAATTTTTTTTTGGCAGTCCATTTAACTCATGATTAACATCATGTAATCTTTTGTTCAGATATGGTATTAGAAATTTCCAAGCTTAACTATTATTCTTGTTAGCATTGTGTTCTTCTTTATTTTTTTTTTGTCTTTCGTTTCTTTTGTTTGTTTAGATAAAAATTTCAAATGCAAAGTTTGGATATTTTTTTCCTTTGTATTGTGAAATTTTTATCTTCCTGCTAATGGTGTGTTGTGGAAGTTTAGCTAGTTCCAAGATAACACTGGGTAAATTAGTTTACCCAATAACTGTTTGACATCACAAAAGTTATCCTTGCGTAATTTCAGGCTTCACGCGCTTATTTTCACCCTAGATTTACTCAACCGCAAAGATTGATTTAGTTTAAACCCCTTTAAAACCCAACATCGCCTTTTCAAGTTCTTTACCTGCAACTCATCTTCTCCGGCGATCTCTCTTGTTCAAAAGCAAAAACAACTCTTGTGCTTGAATCAATGGCCCCCAAAGTTGCTTCCGCAAAGGTAACTCTTCCGTCTGATGTTATCCCCAAAATCCCACTGGAATCCATCTGTTTCAAAGACAACAATTTCGCCGCTGACCTAGCCATCCCTTCGTCTTCCTCACCACTTCACCAAATTATGACCAATCTTCGCAACTGCCCATTGAACTTTGCTCTCTCTGCAAAGGTTCCAATGTTTGAAGAACACCTCTCTGAGTTTTGGATGACCGCTAAAGTCATCAAACCCAAAACCTTCGGCCAAAGTATTCACTTCAGTATGCTCTCTGGTAGCAAGTTTGCTGAAATCACCACGAAGTTGCTTGCATCTATTCTTAATCTTCCTCGCCGGGAAATCACCTCATTCACTGCTAATGCTAAGGAGCTGCTCTTCTCCTTCTTTCAATATGCTGATGAGCACAAGGTCAAAGGTAAGTCTATGGTTCGCACTCGTCTTCCAAAGGAGTGGAACTGTATGATTGCTCATCTGAATTTCTGTATGACGAGCAAAACTAGTGGTCTTGATCAAGTCAATGAAGTTGTTCTGAAAATGGCCTATGCCATTATCCATGGTCATACCATTGACTTCGCTGAACTTATTATGGAGAGTCTTGTGGTCTCACTGACAGCTCGAACAAGGTCTCAACACATTCCTTTTCCCAGGTTTGTGTCATTGGTTATCTACTCACTATTACCACTTGAAGCATTCAATTCTGCTTCTGTTCTACTTCCATCTCCTTCCCTACCGGGTTCAGTATGGACCGGTTCCTCATCTGCCTTGAACCCAGCACTGACTGCTCCAATGCTTTCACTAGTCTCGCTGAAGCCTTCTCCTGCCATACCACTACCATATTCAGGTTTATCTTCTAAAGCTGACCCTTCCAAACCTCAACCCCAAATCCCTCAGTCCTCTCCATCGAAAACAAAGAAAAGGAAGCTGATGTCCACCACAACTAAGCCATCCACCAACCCTTCAGCCATACCCAAATCCACCACTAAACAACCAACCACCGCTCACCCGCTAAGATCACTCTCTAAACGCCACAAACCCCACATGCCCTCTAGTCCCATCATCTCTCACTATGCTTCAAGTGAGGTTTGCCTAATGATACCCCGCTGATTCTTCGCAAAACTCAGCTTCACTCATCAAAATCCGCGAAAGCAGTTCAGGTAAGATCTCCTTTACTTAAATTCTCTAAACCAAGTGTAAAGTATAAAATTGTATAGAAATAGGAGTTTACTTGACAAAATACTCAGAGAGTATAAATAGGGATATGACCCTTGTAATAAGTGAGTTTTGCCATAATCAATGTTTAAGTGTGTGTTTTGTATGGTGTAAATCTTGTACACACTACATTCTTGCATTACTCCATTCATACTCGAACCACTTGGGACTAACAAGTGGTATCAGAGCCTAAGGAGTGTGATTTGATTCTGAATTCAACATACAAGTTCAAGATTTTTGAAGAATTTGAAGAAAACCAAGAACACATTTTGAGATTTTTGGGTTTTCATCAAATTTTGTGATTTTCGTGAAGATTATGGTTGATTGATGCTCGATTATCATTTTAGAATCATTCTAGAGTGAATGAGATCAAATTAACATCAAAACAGCAAGCAAATTGAAGATTTATGTATGTTTTTTGAAAAACGAATTTTGGGGAAAATCGTCTAATTCGATATCAATTCGTTGTTGTTTATCAGAAAAATTGATATAGGATTGATTGAAGTTGATAGGCGAAGTGATCTGGGCAAGAAATATATAGATTCGTGCAAATTTGAAGAATTTTTGAATCTGAACGGGTTGAAGATGAAGGTACCGGATTTTGAATATGAATGTATCGGATTTTGAAGATGAAGTTATCGGATTTCATAAATCCGATTGTGTTTACCGGATTTGGTTTATGCGGATTTGAAAATTATCGGATTTCAAATTTGGTGGATTTCAAAGTCTCGGATTTGGCTTCTTCCGGATTTGAAAGTGTCGGATTTGGCTTCATCCGGATTTGAATGTATCGGATTTTGTTTCTTCCGGATTTAAAAGTATCGGATTTGTCTTCTTCCGGATTTGAAAGTATCGGATTTTGCTTCTTCCGGATTTGAAAGTGTCGGATTTGCATTCTTCCGGATTTTGAAAGTGTCGGATTTTGAAAGTGCCGGATTTGGGATTTGGCGGATTTGGAAATATTTTCAATTTTCTTATCAATTTCGACCCCAGCCAGGGGCTCTGCCCCTTGGACCCCGCCAGGGGTTGCCACCCTTTGGACTCCGCTATCGGGGGCGCTGCCCCCGAACCCCCATAGTTGTTGTGACTGAATTATCTGGTCACCTTGATTCCTAAGACAAGTGTTTGGATTTTTTGGCTGAGTCAGGAGTTCTCAAAGTTTCAGTTATCATTCTGATGTTTCTTGATTTGGTTTACTTTGGGTCATTGCTACCATATGCTGAATGTCTAGTACCTTATGTCTAGTCATCCTACCCTTTCCTAACTGTTTTTTGGTTCTTCTTTCTTAGTGTCACCAATTTTTGGTCTCAAAACCAGATTTTGGCCACCTATTCCTTGTTTCTTTTGAATCTTGGTTATCTTATATCAATCATTTCTGACAACCCAGATCATATTGTTGGTGAAATTGTTTGAAGGATTGACCAACATCAAATTACTTCAGGTTTTTGAGAAAAATTTGTATTACATGCGGTAGCTCTTGAGTAAGGATGGATCCGACTCACTGATTATTATATCAAAGTCACCTACCCACTTATGTGTACCCAAGTTCTTTTGCACCCGTATGTCTTCCAAAATTTTTTTTGGGACTTGCGATGATTTGGTCAAGGTTGATTACACGGTATTGGGAGACTTACTTGACAACATTAATCTCCAATATCAGGTTACATCCAACACAAAGTTATAAATCTTCACGAATTCAGATCAAATCATTACCACTCCTTAACAATCGAGAGTGGTTCGAGTATCTACTCATGTCTTACAACAAATGTAGATCTTTTTCACATGAATATGTAGGCTCCTCCCCATCCCTTTTTCCATGTTTGTTACAACTGAATCTCAGAGTGATGTCCTTTATGCATAATGCTCATAATGTATCATAATCATCATGAGGGGGAGAATAAAAAAAATAAGTAAAGAAATTTTACATTGTTGATTCAGTTGTTGTTGAGGGAGAGTTAAAGAACATATTGAAAAGTTATTGTGTCTACTCATGTCTAGGGGGAGTCAAGATTGTTAGACTTATGAAGACATAGGAACAATCTGAGCTACATTGTAGGGGGAGAGAAAAAGAAGATTCTTCCCAACACATCAAAAGTGTTTATGCTTCCGCTATCAAAAGCTCATGATAAAGCATTGTTTCAGACTGATGTATTTGGTGGGACGCTACATCCGAAACTACTTGTATAATCTAAGAAAGACAGTCCTTAGGTTACTGGCGTTTACACTCCTATTTCAATACAAAGGGGGAGAATGTAAAGTATAAAATAGTATAGAAATAGGAGTTTACTTGAGAAAATACTCAGAGAGTATAAATAGGGATATGACCCTCGTAATAAGTGAGTTTTGCCATAATAAATGTTTATGTGTGTGTTTTGTATGGTGTAAATCTTCTACACACTACATTCTTGCATTACTCCATTCATACTCGAACCACTTGGGACTAACACCAAGTCTGGCTGATGAAGAGACAGCTCAAAACCAAGCTGTCTCTGAAGTCCCACTTTTACTATCACAAGTTCAAGACACTGACAAACACCAGTCAGCCGAGACTTCCTCTATACCCACCATTGAGTCTGCCAGCACACCCACTGCAACTCAGGTACCACCAGAACAGGGAACATCCATTCCTGTCTCTGCTGAACTTCCCCCTCTATCCCTTAATTTATCAGTAAACCCAACTGACACTATGGATATTGACCAAGCACATGATGAGTCAGCACCAAAAACGGCTGACACTGATGCTCAGCCTATCACCAATGATGAGACTACAATTCCCTTAGTTTCGGAGGTCCAACCAGTTGATGATTCTTCGTTTACCCTGAAGATGAGACTGCACCCAAATCCCTTGAAGTGTCACAAAACCCCATTGACACTATGGATTCTACTAGGGCAGATGATTTATCAGTTTCAAACCAAACTGAGAGTGATGCCCAACCTTCCCTCGTCAATGACACTGAAGTTCAACCTCCTTCAGTCGAGATTCCTAATGCTAATGAAGACACAGTCTTACACCAGACTGTAACTGAAGCACATGAGCCTCAGGCCCCTGATGCATCAGTCACTCCTCCTGATGCTACAGCCTCCCCATCTCTCCTAAACACCTTGTTTGACATTCCTTCTCCTGATACAACTGTCAATCCTTTTGATGACAGTGATGCTTTTGATTTTCTTCAATCCCCCAAGTCTGTACATTCTCAAACCTCTGAGCCTTCAAAGACATTGCTTCCTCATTGGAAAGTCTATCTGAACTCGTCCTCTTTGTTTCGAATTCTGTTAAGTCGAACACCTTTCAGGGTCAGTGTGTAGCCAATAATCAAGCCAAGCTTGCATCTGAACTCAAATATCTTGTAGAGTCTATCAAAACTCAGTTCACCACCCTCACTCAAACCATTGATTGTAAAAATTTGATTCTTCATGGGATGTACATGACCCTTCACCATCTTATCAAAACAATAGCTGATTCCGTCACTCTTGAGTTTTCCAAGCTAAACACTCAACTATCTACTCTCTCCAATACTATAAATTCTCTTTCCTCCAAGGTTGACAACATTCATGCTGTCAATCATTCTGAAAATGCAACTCGTCAGTTGCAAGAATTGTTTGCTCCCTCCTTCTCTAGCCTTTCAAGAGAGATTTTGGCGCTGTCTCGGTAGGTAGAAGCTTCAGGAATCTCTGCAGCTTCTAAGGGGGAGAAAGTAAGAAGACAGTCCAAAATCTGTCAGATCATAAGAAGGAAGGCCATCGCTGATCGGAAGATAATCAAATGGGATAAAAAGTATTCACGTGTTGAATACCTACAAAGATTAGAAGAGGAGGTGTCACACCTCAAAGCCACTAAAGAAAACAAGAATAAGGCCTTGATCGAATTCGAGGCCAAATTAGCCAAAGCCGAGGAAGCTAAGGCACTTGCTGAGGGGGAGCTCAAAAGTCTCCTTGATCAAAGAAAAGCTGAAGCTGAACTTTTCAGTTCAGAACTAGATGGAGCTGAATGTTTGCAAATAATAACTAAAGCTAAAGCCTCTCAGATTCCCAATCAATCAGCTGTTCCTTCATCCAGTGGTCAGCCAAGCCAATCTGACAAAGGTAAAGGAAAAATGGTGATAGTCTCTCTGGATGATCAGATGAGTAAGGGTATATATGATTTAAGTGACTCAGATGACGAAAAATCCAAGAGTAAAAGACTTGAAAGTGATTGATGAACTTGGCAGAATAGCAGCAGAGAAATTTGCACATGAAGAGCTTGCTGCAAACAAAATTGATCTATCTTCTTTCGATCATCAAAAATAGATTCAGGAAAACATTGAAGCTAAAAAGCTTTAATTGAGGAGAAGAAAAGGATCATGGAAGAAAAGCAAGAAAAGTGGCTAAGCTCTCTACATCAAAGAACGCATCCTGATAAAATCACGGCAATAAAGCTAAAGAAAGTAAATAATGAAATCCTTTTGACGGTTCAGCGCAAAAATCTTCCTCTCTTCAGCATACAATCTGTCAAGGATGTTCAACTCAACTATGCTGTGTCTGAATGGAACGAAATACTTGCTTGTTTATCAAAACGCAAGCAAACTGATGATGTTAAGTTCATTCAACGAGAGATCAACAAAGTAATTGAATATTATGAGGAAGAAGTAAAGAAGAGGGGATCTGATGCAACTGTCATTACACAGTAAGAGAAACCCACTCGAGCTAAAAAGTTAAAGTTTTAGAGAAGGAGGCTCGCTATCAAGAAATCCCAGCAACAAATCCTGGAACTGATATCTATTGGAGAGCTTCCAAATTGCAAAGGCTTCGACACCACGTTGATTCCTGGCTTCATTCCTGAAGTGGGTAAAGTTCTCTCAAATCCAAGGGGATTTTATTTTCTTGATGCATATGACAAGGTTCGTTTTAAAAGAGTTTCTGACTTCGCCAAAGCTGACTGGCTTCATCTGTGATCTCTTCGATACTTCATAGATAATAAAAATCCAGAAGTCAAAGACATTCTGGTTGAATACTTAAAGCAATTGAAGCTCAAAGCTCCAAAGGAATCTTCTCCTGAAGAGTTCAAACCGGACATATAGAATAGTAATTCTTTATTCTTTTTGTACATAGTCATGGATTATAAACAAATAGGGGGAGATTGTTAGTCCTTTTATTTGTATATATTCCATTCCTGAAGAAGCTTTCGAAGAAAGCGACTGAAGGTGTGATATATCATTCTTTTGTAAACTGTTCTGACACGACATATAGAAAGAAGCCGGTAGTTCATCTGAAGATTAGTTTTGAAGTGAACGTCAGCTGAAGTTTGTCTTCAGTCATCAAAGGGTCTTTTGAACTGAAGATACATCTGATAACCAGAATCTTCCTGTTATGTAAAGTGCACGATCTGCGCATTCTGAAGGAGCTCGAAACGGCAATCTTGTTTTCTGTTCCTAATTAAGTGTAGAACGGTACACATGTAAATAAATTAGATGGTCAGGATTAGTTTACTTAGCCTATAAATACCTGCTCGATTAACGAGAAAAGGTTAAGCGTTTGTTCGCTAATTTGCATTCAAGTTTTTTCTTGATTTAGTTTGTACTCGGTGCTCAAGTTTGTTCTTGTGCACTCTTTAAAGTTTGGTTATTAATATAATCCTACTTTGAAAACTTTCGTGTGTTCGTTGCTTTAAAACTATTTCCGCACTTTGATTTTATTCATAGTTAGTTTTATTCATATTTGGGCAAAACAATTCCTGATATGCATGTTCTACTCTAATGATGCTTATGCTAAGTTTGTGTTCACTAGCTAAGTGTAGCTAACGGTGCCATGTTAACTGCTTTTGCAGATCGAAGTTAGATTGCCTGGTGAGCCGGGTCTCCTACCTCTCGATATTTTGCTGGAACATTTAATGTTGTAATAAATACATTATGGTCAGTTTTGGTAGAGTAATACCAGATACTTAAACGATGCTTTATGTAAATTATTCCGCTGCTTAATGATAATATTTCGTGATTAAGTTCAAGTTTGTTTAAAAACGCAATTTTTTTATAAAATCTAGTATATGCGAAGCCGGTGTTACATTTGCAACTTGCAGACTTGTTCACAAAACCATTGGATGAAGTAAGGTTCAATTTCCTAATATCCAAACTAGGTATGCTTAATTTCTAGATTAGAATAGTGGTAGTTTTGTTTATGTAAATTGGTAAGTGTTGAATATCATGTTTTACTTATCTAAGCATCTCTAATTTTTACTGAGTCTGTGTAAACTAAGTAAGTTTGCTCAGCTGATGCCTATCAGCTGATCAAATTTACTCAGCTGATCACCCTCAACTAAGAAAGAAATGCTCAACTAAGTACTTCTCTCAGCTCATAAAGCCTAAATTTTCACTATCAGTTGGATGCCTTTCAACTGATACATTTCAATGCTCCGCTAATGGTTCAACACTTAATCAATTTTTATCTTTTATGCTTAGTTAATGCTTTTTAACCCTAGTTATTTACTCCGTCTGTCAGATTTCATTTAATAGCTTGTTATTATGTTTTCCGTTAGAACTTTTCTCAGTATCTAACGATCTCTGTTAACTACACTTCATACATAACCCCACTTCCTCTCTCATTCATCTTTACCTGTTCAAATTCTCCAAATTCCCTCTCTCTCTAAAAAGCTTTACCCTAACTTTCTTTCTCGATACTTCTCCATTTCTCTCACTGTTCATCATCCCTACCAAATGGCAACTTACATTCCTGATCCTGCAGTCATCCCCGGTGAGAATGTTGCACCTAACCAACCCATGAATATAACTCCCAACAACATTCTACTATGCACATCCATACCCGCCTCACGCGAAAACCAAGGATACGAGCCAATGGTGCAGTTCCTTCGAGCTCACCCTCTGTTTGAAAGTCTCACTGCTGATCTCCACTATATATTCCCCACCATCATCGGAGAACTCTAGTACTCCGTCACTTACAACCTTAATGACAATGCCATTCATTGCACCCTAGCCTAAGGAAACTTTCAACTCCAAATCACTCCTAAAACCTTGAGGCAAACTATCGGTATTCCTCATTTCCCACCATACGCTACTTTCCCCTCCAAAGTTGAAGCTCAAACCGTTCTGCAAACAATAGGCTACAACGAGCCTGGTATACATGGGCAATCAAGGTCTCTGCTCTATCGCACCCATGAAAGTATCTGGCCAACATGGTCATCAGATGCTTTGGTCCAATAACGGGAAGCCACCATCTGATCAACCAAACTGAGTTATTGGTGTTGTATGCCCTAGTCTTTGGGGTTAATATAGATTTTGCTCAGGTCATCTTCTCTGACGTTGTTGATAAAGTAACCCAAAGCACAAACAAGAAATCTTCCAGAGCTCAAGTGCCTTACATCTGCTTTTTAAGTATGGTTGCGATGATGGTGATAGGTGAAAATGATTATGTTGGTCTTAATGAACATCTTGAAAGCATTCCTGTCCCTGCCATGGGTGAAAAGGTATTCTACTTTATCAAGGCAAACAGAGGTCCTCCCATCACTGCTCAAATGCAAGAATTGACAAATGCTGCTGAGGAAAATGTAGATGATGTGGATGGTGATGGTAGTGGTGGTGACAGTAATGTTGCTGGTGATGCTGCAGAAAGTGATAATGGTAACAATGATGATAGTGATGATGGTGATGGTGATGCTGGTAATTTTGGTGATTCTGGCTTCACTGCCTTAAGTCCAATAGTCATGAGTCCTCTTGGTGATGATGCTGAGCTAGACCAACCAGAACAAGAAATCTCTGAGCAACTAATTGAGCTCATTGATAGAAGCAGGCACATCATATCCCAAGGTAAGGATAGTTCTGACTCCACATCCAAGGATATTCAAATGGTAGTCCCAACCTTTGATAGCCCATCCTCATCTCCAATCTATACACCTATCCAATAGCCAAGCTCTGGTGAACCTCCAGTGTTCACTAGCTCTACTCCTCCTCATAGCCCTCTATATACAAGGTCAACAGAGGTTGCTCATCTCGAGCCCTTTGAGGTAGTGACATCCACACCTCTGACCTCAATTCCAATTACCCTTCCTCATGTTGAGGGGGAGCAATTGGATGTTGCTAACCCTGAGCCAGTGGATGTATCTTCCCAAAAGGATGCATTTGTAAAAATGGGACTTGAACCGCTATCTGAGGCATCCTCCTAAAAGGATGATCTCATTGAAATACAAACCTTATCCCAAGGTCATACTATGTCCATACCAATTCTGAGTCAGCCTATACCATTTACATTCTCCCAACAAAATGTGGATCCAATACGGGATTCCCTACTATTGAGTGCATCCCACACTCACTCCACATATCTTGCACCTATTCTTGATTCTCTTCTTACACATGCACAGCCTATCAATACTAGTGGTACAAACCAACCACTTGTATAGGGATCCACAGTCTTTCCCAATGAATTTGAGCTTATACACCAAGGCTCAGATGAGGGAACACAAACCTTACCTAAATTTTTTGAACCAATCTCCACCACTCCCACCTCTTAACCCTCTACCTCTATCCAAACCCAAAACCTTACCCTTCTCCAAACCATAAACCAAAACCTTGACAATCTTACCCAAACCTTCCAAACTTTCCAAACCCAAAGCAATACTCGACTGTCTAGACTTGCTCAAGACATGGAGTCCTTAAAACCCAAACCGCACCCTCCCCTGCCCCTCTCCAAACTTCAACTGACATATCTCCCATCCTAGCCAAAATAGACCAATTATCTACCCTTATTCCCTCTCAAACACAAACTCCCATCTTTCCTCAATCCACTATCTCTTCTCTAAACCAAACCATCTCAAACCTTCTAACCCAACTCCAAACCCTCCGACCAATCAACCCAAACATCTCCGTCCCCATACCAGAACAGCTCCTACCCATGCCTTTTTTTCTCAAAGGCATCCTTGATGACATAGAATCCCTAACTGAATAACAACAAATGAGCCACCTTTCCCTATGGAAAGCTATCCGGGATCTCAAGGATGACCTCTCCCTCCAACTCTCTAAACTTACCCCTACCTCTATTCCTACTCATACACCTACCCCTTCCTCAACTACTAAACCTACCCCTGCCCCTACCCCATTCCCCAAACCTACCAAAGGTGACCCCCTCCTCCTTTTGATAATGACAAAAAGGGTGACAAATCTTTAAGTTAAACAAGGGAGCATGATCCTAATTCAGAGGAAATAGATGCTGCTTATTCTGAAACAGCCACCAAGATCCTACAGCAAGAAGCACCCAAAGCAACAGCTCCTCCTGTTCTCAAAAGAAAAGCACCTTCTGAGGGGGAGCAAAAGTTCCCAAAGAGATTAAAATGTATGGAAAACAGGCCCAAGCCTAAAAGAAAGGTTGCTGAGGGTGGCTCTCCACCAATTAATGTAGAGTCTGATTCTGATTATGAGGATGATACTCCACTATCTGACATCCTCAGAAGAAGAAGACAAAGCCCCAAACAATCTGCTCCACCAGTCCAATCAGCTCCATCAGTCCAAAAGCCTTCAACCTCTACTCCCAAAGATAAAGGGAAAAGAAAATTGACAGAAGAGCAAGTTGAAGAAGATCTGAATAGAAAAAGGGAGCTTGAGCTAAACGAACAAGAGGAAAGGGAAAACATCCAAATGGCTCAAACCTTGGGTGTTCTAGTGGAAGAAATCTACCAAGCCAAGGAGCTAGCATATCAGCAAGAACAAGAAAAGGCTCAAAGCAAAGTTGCTGCTTAAACTAAATTGGCAAGGGAGAAGTCTCAAGCTGAGCTTGTTAGTCCCAAGTAGTTCGAGTATGAATGGAGTAATGCAGGAATGTAGTGTGAGAGATGATTAGCACCATACAAACACACACTTAAACATTGAATATGGCAAAACTCAACTAATTACAAAGGACATATCCTTATTTATACCCCATGGGTATTTTACAAGCAAACTCCTATTTCTATACAATTTTATACTTTACATTCTCCCCCTTTGTATTGAAATAGCAATGTAAACGCCAGTAACCTAAGGATTTTATGTATCTTCCTTAGATTATATAAGAAGTTTTGGATGTAGCGTCCCACCAAATACATCAGTCTGAAACAATGCTTTACCTTGAGCTTTTGACAGCGGAAGCATAAACACTTTTGATGTGTTGAGAAGAACCTTCTTTTTGTCTCCCCCTACAATGTAGCTCGGATTGTTCCCATGTCTTCATAAGTTTGATAATCTTGACTCCCCCTAGACATGATATAGACTGACGTTTCTTTCTCTCTCTCCCTCTTGAGTAGATGCAATAACTTTTCAATATGTTCTTTTACTCTCCCTTAACAACTGAATCAACAATGTAAACTTTCTTTACTTATTTTTTTTATTCTCCCCCTCATGATGATTATGATACATTATGAGCATCATGCATAAAAGACATCACTATGAGATTCAGTTGTAACAAACATGGAAGAGGAATGGGGAGGATCCTACATATTCATGTCAAAAAGATCTCCGATTGTTGTATGACATGAATAGATACTCGAACCACTCTCGATCGTTAAGGAGAGGTAATGATTTGATCTGAATTCGTGAAGATTTATAACTTTGTGTTGGATGTAATATGATATTGGATTAATGTTGTCAAGTAAGTCTCCCAGTACCGTGTAATCAACCTTGACCAAATCACCGCAAGTCCTAAAAAAATTTTGGAAGACATATGGGTGTAAAAGAACTTGGGTACACATAAGTGGGTAGATGACTTTGATATAATAATCAGTGAGTCGGATCCATCCTTATTCAAGAGCATTCGCATGTAATACAAATTTTTTTCAAAAAACCTGAAGTAATTTGATGTTGGTCAATCCTTCAAATAATTTCACCAATAATGTGATCTGAGTCGTCAGAAATGACTGATAAAAGATAACCAAGATTCAAAAGAAACAAGGAATAGATGGCCAAAATCTGGTTTTGAGACCAAAAATTGGTAACACTAAGAAAGAAGAACCAAAAATCAGTTAGGAAAGGGTAGGATGACTAGACATAAGGTACTAAACATTCAGCATATGGTAGCACTGACCCAAAGTAAACCGAAATCTAGAAACATCATAATGATAACTGAAACTTTGAGAACTCCTGACTCAGCCAAAAAATCTAAGCACTTGTCTTAGGAATCAAGGTAACCAGATAATTCAGTCACAACGACTACGGGGGTTCGGGGGCAGCGCCCCTAATAGCGGGGTCCAAGGGGTGGCAACCCCTGGCGGGTTCCAAGGAGTAGATCCCAAATCCGCTATCAGTACACTTTCAAATCCGGTAGAAGCCAAATCCGATACTTTCAAATCTGGTAGAAGGAAAATCCGGTACTTTCAAATCTGCCAAATTTCATGTAACATCCTCAGAAACGGCCTAGACGCATGCTGACGTGGTTCGTATATTAAATTAGATAAATGGAATAAAATATATATATATATATATATATATATATATTTAAAGATATTAAAAGAAAATAACTAAATTAGTTATTCAATGAGTAAAGATAAAATATTAGTAAAATATAAAAGAATAAAAGAATATTAAATGGTTTAGAATGAGGTTTCCAAAAATATCCCTGTTAGCTAAAACGGGTATTCGTACGTTAAATTGTAGGTTGAAAAGAGGAACAAAATACCTACTTGTGGATAGTGTTAATCCACAAGTAGGCTGCTTTTGTTGCTTAGTCACGTAACACACACAGACAACTCACTTGTTGCCTTTGTGTGTGTGTTCTTGTGTAGCTTTGGAAGAGAGCTCAAGATAATTCAAGAGAGGATCAATCAAGGTGTCAATCTGCTGCAAATTCAAGGATTAAATCAGAGTTTCAATCTACTGATCATTCTCTTCTTAATCCAATCCTTGTTCTTGTAAGTTCCTCTCTTATTCAAGTTTTTGTGTTTTTGGGTTTTGGGTGAAAATCACCAAATTAATGTCAACAAGTGAAATTGTTGTTACCAATTGATTTCTAGATTGATATTAGGATCACTGAAGTTGATTTTGTTAATTAAAGGTTCCATATTGATGGATTTTGTGAATTAAAGTTTAGTTGGGTCAAAATGAAGAAATTGGTCCCAAACACTGATTTTGATGTTATATGATGTAAAAATTGTACCTTTAACTTGTATTTGATGTGTTAGTTTATATGTGAACCAAAGCTTTTGACTGGAAATCGATTTGGTAAATTTTGGTGAATTGTACCTTTAACTTGTATTTGATGTGTTAGTTTATATGTGTATTGATTACATGGAGCTTAACAAGCGAATTGTAAAGAACAAATATCCGTTACCTCTCATAGATGATCTGTTTGATCAATTGCAAGGTGCCACATGCTTTTCAAAGATTGATTTACGTTCTGGCTATCATCAAGTCCGAGTTCGGGAAGATGATATCACAAAGACTGCATTCAGAACACGATACGGGCACTATGAATTCTTGGTTATGCCATTTGGCTTAACCAATGCTCCTGCTATCTTTATGGATATGATGAATCGCGTATGTCGCCCTTTTCTTGATAAATTTGTGATCGTGTTCATTGATGATATTCTTATTTATTCTAAGTCCGAGGCGGAACATGAGCAACACCTTCGTCTTATTCTGGAGACACTTAAGCGAGAACAACTCTATGCAAAACTATCTAAATGTGAGTTTTGGCTTAAGGAGGTCCATTTCTTGGGCCATGTTATATGCAAGGAAGGTGTTAAGGTTGTTCCTGTGAAGATTGAAGCTGTTATGAACTGGGAGACTCCTCAGAATCCTACTGAGATAAAGAGTTTCTTAGGTCTTGCTGGATACTACAGACGTTTTATCCAAAAAAATTCTAAACTTGCTGGTCCATTGACCAAATTGACCCGCAAAGACGTGGCGTATGTGTGGAGTGAAGATCAGGAGAAAGCATTCCAGACTCTGAAGCAGTTATTATGTCAGGCACCGATTCTAACATTGCCTAATGGGTCTGAAGACTTTTTTGTCTATTGTGATGCTTCATATGCAGGTCTAGGTTGTGTTTTGATGCAACGAGACAAGGTGATTGTATATGCTTCTCGTCAATTGAAGATACACGAGAAGAATTATCCTACACATGATCTGGAGCTTGCAGCTGTGGTATTTGCTTTGAAGATATGGCGTCATTATCAGTATGGCACCAAATGTATTGTATGCACAGATCATAAAAGTCTGATGTATGTATTCACGCAGAAAGAGCTTAACATGAGACAGAGGCGTTGGTTATAGTTGATCAAGGATTATGATTGTGAAATCAAGTATCATCCGGGCAAGGCAAATGTAGTAGCTGATGCACTGAGTCGAAAGAACTCACCTGCAACGGCTAAATTCATGAAGATGACTGTTGAATCTGATATCATTGCTCAGTTGAAAGTGACACAACAAGAAGCTTTGCAAGAAAACAACTTGAAAGCTGAGACAATGGTTAAGATATCTAAGCAATTGGGAGAAGATAGTCGGGGTCTGAAGACATTTCATTCCCGAATCTAGGTACCGAGTCTTGGTGGCAATCGGGAGACAATCTTACACGAGGCACACAAATCTATATTGTCTATTCATCCCGGGAGCACGAAAATGTATCACGACTTGAAGTCTTTGTATTGGTGGCCTACATTGAAGCGTGACATAGCTTCATATGTAGAAAAATGCCAAGTCTGCGCGCAAGTCAAAACCGAACACCAAAAGCCCTATGGTAGTCTACAACAACTAGACATCCCGGAGTGGAAATGGGATCATATTACCATGGACTTTGTTACTAAGCTACCCCGAACTGCAAGGGGGCATGATATGATTTGGGTTATAGTTGATCGCCTCACGAAGAGTGCACATTTTCTCGCGACTAATGAGTCTGCACCTATGAATCGTTTGGCTCAATTGTATATTAATGAGGTGGTGTCACGACATGGCATACTTCTATCTATTGTTTCCGATCGTGATTCACGATTCACATCTAACTTTTGGCATAGTCTTCAACGTGAACTTGGTACGCGGGTGAATCTTAGCACAGCATACCATCCCCAGACAGACGGACAGTCCGAAAGGACTATTCAAACTCTTGAAGATATGCTGAGAGCTTGTATTCTGGAATTTGGTGGTTCTTGGGATACACATCTTCCCTTGATTGAATTTACCTATAACAACTCCTATCATTCGAGTATAGGCATGCCACCATATGAGATGTTATATGGTAGGCGATGCCGTACACCTACATGTTGGTTAGAACCTGGCGAAAAGCAATACGCAGGTCCTGACATTGTGCAGATAACAGCTGATAAAGTCAAGATGGCACGTGAAAAGCTGAAAGCTCCACGAGACAGGCAGAAAATGTACGCGGATCCAAAACGAAGGCCCATTACTTTTGAAGTGGGTGACCGGGTATTCTTGAAGGTTTCACCTTGGAAAGGGGTGATTCGATTTGGTCGAAAGGGTAAGCTAAGCCCTAGATATATTGGTCCGTTTAAAGTTCTACAACGGGTCAATGAACAGACAGTATCACTTGAACTTCCTCCAGAGCTATCTGGTATTCATAACACATTCAATGTGTGCAATTTGAGGAAGTGCAAGGTGGATGATGATCAGATCTTACCTCTTCAAGAGTTGAAAATCGATTCAGCTAAACGCATTGTGGAGGAACCTGTAGGGATTTTGGAATCCAATATCAAGAAGCTGCGTAAAAAGATGATCAAGTTAGTGCTCGTCAAATGGAAGCATAATTTGGGTCCAAACTTGGCATGGGAGACTGAGGATGAGATGAAAGCACGCTACCCGCATTTGTTCACTGCTGAGCAGATTCCGAGGACGGAATCTTCTTAAGGGGGGTAGATTTGTAACATCCTCAGAAAGGGCCTAGACGCATGCTGACGTGGTACGTATATTAAATTAGATAAATGGAATAAAATATATATATTTAAAGATGTTAAAAGAAAATAACTAAATTAGTTATTAAATGAGTAAAGATAAAATATTAGTAAAATATAAAAGAATAAAAGAATATTAAATGGTTTAGAACGAGGTTTCCAAAAATATCCCCGTTAGTTAAAACGGGTATTCATGCGTTAAGTTGTAGGTTGAAAAGGGGAACAAAATACCCACTTGTGGATAGTGTTAATCCACAAGTAGGCTGCTTTTGTTGCTTAGTCTCGTAACACATAGAGACAACTCACTTGTTGCCTTTGTGTGTGTGTTCTTGTGTAGCTTTGGAAGAGAGCTCAAGATAATTCAAGAGAGGATCAATCAAGGTGTCAATCTGCTGCAAATTCAAGGATTAAATCAAAGTTTCAATCTACTGATCATTCTCTTCTTAATCCAATCCTTGTTCTTGTAAGTTCCTCTCTTATTCAAGTTTTTGTGTTTTTGGGTTTTGGGTGAAAATCACCAAATTAATGTCAACAAGTGAAATTGTTGTTACCAATTGATTTCTAGATTGATATTAGGATCACTGAAGTTGATTTTGTTAATTAAAGGTTCCATTTTGATGGATTTTGTGAATTAAAGTTTAGTTGGGTCAAAATGAAGAAATTGGTCCCAAACACTGATTTTGATGTTATATGATGTAAAAATGGTACCTTTAACTTGTATTTGATGTGTTAGTTTATATGTGAACCAAAGCTTTTGACTGGAAATCGATTTGGTAAATTTTGGTGATGTTTTGGCTTGGAAACAGCAGGTTCTGGTCGAACCTACTGCTGCAAATGGAAAGGCACGGGCGTGCCTCTCAAGAACAGACCGTGACCTTGGGCGTACCCGGGGAGGCACGGGCGTACCTCCAAAAGGTACGGGCGTGCTGTAACACCACCATTTTGAGAACCAGATTTTTTTTAAAACATTTATTTTTCTTATTCATTTGAAAACACGCATCGGAAATAGAAAACACATGGCAAATATATTACAAACCAAAAGATGCCACATACAAGTTCGGTGTTACTGTTACTTATCCGGTCGACCATTACTAAATTCAAAGAAACATTATATCAGAGTTATTACAGACAAAGTGTTCCTCCTATGAAAACATACTACCCGCAGGGTCCCAAGCTCACTGAGGATCACCTGCACATGTAGGGTGTAGCATCTGTTAGCTATAATATCTAGTGAGTACTCAAATAGCATATGATTAACATAAATACATCACATATCATCAATCATGCTCAGATAATTCTATCCTAGCATCTCGCGATGAGTTGGCGTAGTCAGGAGGTAACATATCTTGCGGGGGAGCTAACCCGGCTCAATGCCCCAAACTGGGGTACCAAACACATCAACTGCCACGGTGGGGGAGCTATACAGCATCCACCGTTGCGTTTTGGAATCCGCAGATTCCTCTGTTGTACAGCCGCAGCTATACCCAAAGAGGACAGCTTTGTCCTTAATTAGAACAGCTTTGTTCTCGTAGGACAGCTTTGTCCATAGGATCCGGATCAACCACAAACAAACAATTGATTCAATCGAATCATCAGTCAATGCGCGCATATATATTCAATACTCATCATAGCATACACCTAATCAAGTGCATACTATACTGTGTCAACATGGTATATTCTAGCATCATCATGCAATCCTACACTCGAACAAGTGCGTGTACAAATCATGGTTTACAATTCTGTAATCATTGTTAATATATGTTATAGGTATATTAATCGTTATGTTATCAGGCACTCACCTGTCAAGTTAGAGTACTTCTCTCTACGATACTGTAGCTTCTGGATCAATCGGAATACCTAAACAAGGTTTACAACTATTAAAACCTTGTAAAACAGATTCTGCTAGGGGCAGGGCACTCCCGTACCTTGCCAAGGCACGCCCGTGCCTGGCGTGGCACGCCCCAGGTACGCCCCGTACCTGGGTCTCAGGTACACCCCGTGACTTCAGGGTACCCCCGGGCTCGCTAGGGTTAGGTACGCCCCGTACCCTTGGGAGGTACGGCCGTGCCTCCCAGGTACGCCCTAAGGTACGATCTGTTCTTGAGAGGCACGCCCGTGCCCTTCAATATACAGCAGCAGGTTCGTGCAGAACCTGTTGTTTTCCATCCAAAAACATACCAAATCACTTCTAGAGTATTACCAATCCGTTTCTAATGTTCACATTTGAAAATACCCATCAAAGGCAACCTAAAAACAACATCTTTACATACCAAAACATCAAATTCATAGATTGGGACCAAAATCCTCTTTTTGATCCATTTGACACTTTAATTCTCAAAATCCCTTTAAACCTTCAATTTAATTACAGAATTTGATTCCTAAACACTTAGAAATCATTTAGAAACAGATTGGCAATCTTAGAAACACAGATTGGGATCAAAATCATTGAAACCCAACTTAGAACCTAAACTTAAAAATGAAGAACTTGGAACTTGGAACTTACTTGAATTGGGAGATGATTAGAGAAGAACAACAGCAGATTGAAATTGGATTTATCTCTTGAATACAACAACAAATAGATTGCAATATGATCTTCTTCTTGAATCCCTTCTCTTCAATTTTGCAAGAACACAACACAAAGTCAAAGACTTGGAAAATGTCTGTGTTTGTGTTTGAGGAGGTGGCTGCCAACGTGAGTGTGTAGCCAGATGCCCACTTGTGGGTTGTGCATATCCACAAGTGGGTATCTTGTTCCCCTTTTCAACTTACAACTTAACGCACGAATACCCATTTTAACCAATGGGGATATTTTTGGAAACCTCGTTCTAAACCATATAATAATTCATTATTATTATCTATTTTCAATAATATTTTTAATATTATCATTTCTTTATTATTTTCCTTTATTGTCAAATATATATATTTAATCCCTTTTATTCAATATTTAATTAGAATTTAGACGTACCAGATTCGAACACGACTAGGCCCATTTTGAGGTTGTTACACGTGCCTAACCCTAGAAGGTCCGGGGGAGTGTTTCTAGCCACGGGGCGTACCTGAGTGTCAGGTACAGGGCATGCTTGCCCAAAGTCCGGGCGTGCCTCGCCAGGCACGGGCGTGCCTTGGCAAGGTACGGCCGTACCCTGCTTCTGGCAGGTTCTGTTTTAAGTGTTAAATGGCATGTTTTGATTTGTTTAGGTGAACCAGTTGATCAAGGATCACCTGTAACGTAGTACTTACTTGTTATAGCTCAACAGGTGAGTAATAATTAAACTCGAGTATGATATTAATAGTATTAGAAGATGTTTTGTATGTTACAATCCATGAATTTGTAGATATGTATGTTTAGAAGTTTATATGCATGTTTAGAGGTTCCTTAAACCAATTGTGTGAAACAAATGATATGTATGCAAGTAAAAGACCTTATAGGTCATCGTTGATTTGTGAAAAGGCCTGTTTAGGTCACTCTTGTTATGTAAAGGGCCGGAGTAGGCCAATGGGTTTGTGATGAGGCCAGAGTAGGCCGTTGTTTGAGTGTCGGTACTACGTTGTAGAGATTGTGGTGCGGGATTCAATGATAACGAATCTTGGTTCTAGCTAAACCGTCGCCCTCAATACTAACTCGGGGCTCTCAGTTTTCCCACTGATCCCAAATGGGATATGTTCCCGAAGAACGCAATGGTGGACCGCTACCTGCTTCTCCACCGGCGCGGAGGAAGTAACGGTTTCCCCAGTGAGGATCATTGAGCCGGGTTTATTGCCCTGCAAGACGTGATGCCTGCTGACAACCGGAACTTCAACGTGTGTTAGGATAGAATTGAATGAGGTTATGTGATGCATGAAATATGTTATGATATTGTTAATGTACTGCTCCTGCTTTAATTGTTATTCACTAGGTATTTATAGCTAACCCTCTCATGTTCATTCCTAATGCACGTAAATAGACTAAAGGTGAGCACGGTACCTGCAGGGGTGACATGTAGGTTCTTGGGGAACACTGTAATAAGACAATGTTATGTAATAGTTTATGTAAAGGTCGATCTAGTTCGTAACGTTGGAAACTTTGTTAAACAATACTTTTGTAATTACAACTTATATTTATATAAGTTGTATAATGTGAATATAATAACTCGCTTCCACACGCGCTTTAAATAAAAAAATGTACTCTGATTTCTAAAAGACTGGCGTTACAAGTTGGTATTAGAGCCTTAGTTTGAGTGAATTGAGTACTATATATAGTATTCAGTCTCAAACTCGGGTTCATATTCGACCATTAATAAGTGTTCCCAAAGGGTGGCATTGGGGTGTGAAGAGTGATTAATTGTTTCATGCTATGTGTTAAGTAAGAGTTAAGATAAGGTAAGAATTATATACATATATACAAAGTATACTGAAGTTTTATTTTAACTGTGTATAGAATTTTGATTCCTTATGGAGGGATCTTCTGGAGACAAGGATGCATATATCCTTAAATTAGAGGTTTAACTCAAACAATCTAACGAGCGTGAGTCTACTCGAGCGGGCAAGGAAACACATAAGCCTACGAAGTTTAAGACATTTCTGAATTGTCAACCTCCTGTTTTCCATGGTCCAACCAATGATCCGTCAGCGGTTGAGACCTGGATTAGAGATATGCAAAACACCTTTGAGTCTAGCGAGTGCGACGAAGACAAGAAGGTAAATTTTGCCAAACGAATGTTCAGAGGTCGTGCATTAGCTTGGTGAGATACGGTGATTGCTGTCACACCATCAGCCACACTGGAGGCCATGACCTGGGATGGATTTAAAGAGAAGATTCGGGGGAAGTACTGTTCTGATTATGATATGATGAGGATTGACAATGAATTCAGGGCACTTGAAAAGGGTGACAAGCCTTTGGAGGATCTAATCTCCAAATTTACTGATAAAATGAGATTTGTTACTCATCTTTTGCCTAATGAAAAGGCAAAGATCGCCCATTTTGCCAATACTCTGCCACTGGAATATCGAGCAGCTGTGAGATCTACAGCAACTCTGGATGAAGCATTTGATAATGCTCGAATCACCGATGATTGTGGTGCCGGTACTACATTGTAGAGATTGTGGTGCGGGATTCGATGATCACGAATCTTGGTTCTAGCTAAACCGCCGCGCTCAATACGAACTCGGGGCTCTCAGTTTTCCCACTGATCCCAAATGGGATATGTTCCCGAAGAACGCAATGGTGGACCGCTACCTGCTTCTCCACCGGCGCGGAGGAAGTAACGGTTTCCCCAGTGAGGATCATTGAGCCGGGTTTATAGCCCTGCAAGACGTGATGCCTGCTGACAACCGGAACTTCAACGTGTGTTAGGATAGACTTGAATGAGGTTATGTGATGCATGAAATATGTTATGATACTGTTAATGTACTGCTCCTTCTTTAATTGTTATTCACTAGCTATTTATAGCTAACCCTCTCATGTTCATTCCTAATGCACGTAAATAGACTAAAGGTGAGCACGGGTACCTGCAGGGGTGACATGTAGGTTCTTGGGGAACACTGTAATAAGACAATGTTATGTAATAGTTTATGTAAAGGTCGATCTAGTTCGTAACGTTGGAAACTTTGTTAAACAATACTTTTGTAATTACAACTTATATTTATATAAGTTTTATAATGTGAATATAATAACTCGCTTCCGCACGCGTTTTAAATTAAAAAAAATGTACTCTGATTTCTAAAAGACCAGTGTTACATTTCAAATCCGGTAATTTCCAAATCCGCATAAACCAAATCTGGTAAACACGATCGTATTTATGAAATCCGATAACTTCATCTTCCAAATCCGATAAATTCATATTGTAAATCCGATAAATTCATATTCATCTCGCACATATTCAAAAATTCTTCAAATTTGCACGAATCTGTATATTTCTTGCCCAGATCACTTCGTCTATCAACTACAATCAATCCTATATCAAATTTTCCAATAAATAACAACGAATTGATATCGAATTAGATGATTTTCTTCAAAACCCGTTTTTCACAAAACATACTAAAATCTTCGATTTGCTTGCTGTTTTGTTGTTAATTTGATCTCGTTCACTCCAGAATGATTCTAACATGATAATCGAGCATCAATCAACCATAATCTTCACCAAAATCACAAAATTTGATGAAAACCTAAAAATCTCAAAATGTGTTCTTGGTTTTCTTCAAATTCTTCAAAAATCTTGAACTTGTATGTTGAATTCAGAATCAAATCACACTCCTTAGGCTCTGATACCAATTGTTAGTCCCAAGTGGTTCAAGTATGAATGGAGTAATGCAAGAATGTAGTGTGAGAGATGATTAACACCATACAAAATACACACTTAAACATTGAATATGGCAAAACTCAACTAATTACAAAGGACATATCCCTATTTATACCCTATGGGTATTTTACAAGCAAACTCCTATTTCTGTACAATTTTATACTTTACAGGGCTACTCAAAGCAAGATCCCATGCGAATGCAATCAAAACCCTTTTCAGTATTGACCTATCTGCTCCCTACAATCTAAGTCAACAGAGGATACAAAGCTTTAGAGAAAGAATCGATATTCTAAGAAACAGAACCGAGCCAACTCCTATCACAAGAGCTACTGTTCACAAAGGTGATGGTGAACCCTACCACAAAGCTATAAGGCAAAACAACTTTAACAGCTGTGAAGTTGTATCATATGAAAGGTGTCACATTTATGGGTTCACAAAACTGGTTGAGATCCTATACCTTCTCTACAAATCCAAGATCAAGCTCAAAGTGAAATTTATTCAAAAGATTCAAAATTGGATAGCTCTTGTTGTGTCATAAAAGGCCTTCACTCTAGATGATTACTATAGGCATGTGCATACAGTTGAAAATGTACACAAGAAAGGCTCCAAGCCCTTTATTCCAATTGAGCTAAGAGAGGTACTGCCCCAACATGAATATCTATATGAATTTTGAGGGTCTCAACACAGCCTTGCCACTCAACATCACTCCTGAGCTTTTCAAGTTTATATCTATGCCTGTTGAGGGTATCTTCTTCTTGGACAGAAGTGACTCTTGGAGATTCTTTAGGCAGTCTGAAATTCCCAAGAATAGCAAGAGTTTTCTGTTTCATGTGAGAGAAGCTACAAGAGGCAGAACCGGCAGTGAACAATTTGAAGCCCTTGTACAAGCTCAATGTGAAAATCTTGCCCAAGCAGATCCTCTTGGTAAAGTCTTTGATGTTAAGGAAGAAGAATGGTGGGATTGAAGACTGATCTATCTCTAAGGACTTGTTAATCACTCCAGTTGATTGTATATACATTGTAAATTTTGTTTAGCCTAGTTTAGTTACAGATTAATTTTTGTAAATACTCCTGTACTTTCCTTTATTCTGTTATTCAAGTGATATTTATGTAAATCAGAAAATCAAAAATATATAAGAATGGAAAAATGAAAAGATACCACAAAAACAGAACAAAATGGTACAACAAAGAAAAAGATTCCACAAAAACAGAACAAAATGGAACACTAGAAAAAAACCAAAAACAAAACAAGGTTCAAAATAAAAAGAGTTACCAAAAAAATAGATAGCTAGGTAGCCAAATGCACTTAAAAGTTTAAATATTTTGTATTCGAAGTCAAACTCATTCTTCAAATAGAAAAAGGTTTTGTCATCATCAAATAGGGGGAGATTGTTAGGGAGATAATCACTTCACCCTAATAATCAACTCTGCCTATCTTAAAACATAGAATTTGATGATAATTAAACCCTACACTCAGTATGACTTAGAAAGTATTCAAACATGTGTTGTTTGAATCAGATTTTGGAAAATATGCAAAGTATGGAACCGTCAGCTGATTATCAGCCCCTACTCAAAGTATCAGCCAAGGGACATCGGCAGAGAAATATCAGATGAAGAAAACAAGTGTAGAAGACCATCAGTTGAGGAAAATGAACTATCAGCTGAGTAAAGAAATTCGATCAGCTGAGTGCCTACACCATCAACTGAGCAAGGACTTTGCTCAGCTACACCATCAGCTGAGTGAACATTGCATAAGCTGAGGCCCAGAGCATCAGCTAAGTAAGTCTTTCAAAAACACAAGTCATCTTCCTACATAAACTAATGTATTTAAATGATCAGCTGAGCATTCTTAATCAACTGATCATATCAATACATGAGCTTATGTCCTCCTAAGATAACTATTGATCAACTGAGCATCTATATTAGCAATATGTATCAACTGAGTCCTAGCAAAAATGATCAACTGATCTATCTTGTCAACTGAGTAGTGAAATTTAAAGTTCCTAGTACGTTCTGTTAACTGAGTCGAGCAAAATGTCAAATCTGCTCTATCTTTCAAATTGTAAAAGTCATATGTAAAAGGCAGAACATGTGTTGTTCTATTATGCCTTAGATCTTTGTTTATAAAAGTAAAAAGCACTTTTTGGATCAAGTATGAGACAAAAAGGTTTGATCTTATCCTCTGGAAAAGGAGAAAGATACCTCAAACAGACAAAGATCTAGAAGATTTGTTTCAACAAATAACTATGGTTGGCAATCCCATACTTGGTAAAGTCAAATCAAGCAGAATCATGGTTGTTGTTTAAAGTACAAGCACGAAAAGGGAAAGAAAGTTCTACACGATAGAAGATGTGGGTTTTAATATTTTATATTGTGAGTGGGTTGCACTTTTTCAGAAAAGTGCAATTACTTTTCTCAAACAGTTGATTAAAGTAATTTTACTTTTCACCCACTACCTTTACAAATAAAATATTATATTTCCACACATTTTTTTGTCTCCCTCCTTCATACAACCGGACGCCAAGAATTCTATAAGTATACATGCATGGTGGACTTGCAAAATAATCTGATCTTATCCCAAAAAGATCAAGCTTCTACACAACAAAAAGCAATCTCGTTAGTTGAGAAAATTCGTAGAGTTTAAGAATTGTGTAGAACCAAACTTGTTCATGTGTTGAACACTCTTTAAACATTAGTTGTTTTAGAGTTAGCTTGTCTATGTGTTAGACAAATTGATTGCCACCTTTTATTGTACTTAGAATTTCCGCTTCTAGTACATGTAATTCTTGATTCATAATCAATAAGAATTATATAAAAGTATAATGGTGTGTCTTTAATTTTAAAAAGCTAAAGCTTGTATTCAACGCCCCCTTCTACAAACATTTGTTGTTGAGTACTTAATCTGAGACTAACACCTTCCACAAAAGAAAACTTTTTTATTTTTATGATTTTCTTGATTATATCTCCGTCACCAGTCATATGTTTCTTGCACCATGAGTCCAGGTACTAGAGATTAGGTTTCTACACAAAGAAAAGAAAGAGGATTTAGGTCCCCAATTTGTAATGGGTCCTTACGTGTTAGCGTTACCCGAATCAGCGACCTCTTTTAGAATACAGTGATGTGTTTCTTTGTTATCCAGTGATTCTTTTGTTCTTCAGCATTAAACATTGAGTTTTTAATCCAGAACAGATCAGGAACACTTTGTGTACTAATTTGAAGTGGAATTTTAACTGGTTCCATTACTGGAGGTTGAATTTATGCCTTTGGTTTCCACACTTGAACTATTTTTGGTTGATGTTGGATATTTGAATTGAGTTTTGATTGTTGAAGGGGTTTTCCATGATTTTGATTAAATTGTCGTTGAGTTGGTTTGGATTTAGAAAGATTTGGTGTTGTTTTCACCTTGGAAGCTTGATGATTAATTTTGACTTGGGGTGGCTGATTTTTATTCTTGACAAAATATTGCATTTTTTATCTTCGTGAGAAAATTGGTTTGAACCTTTGAGATTTTGTTGAATGCCAAACCTTGAGGAATTCATTGTATCCACCTCGCCTGTATGCTTCCAGTTCTTTGATTGTGAGTAAACGATTTGTGTAATTCAAGCGATTCATCAAGTATAATGCATGTTTTGAGACCCATTGATGAATAATTACACCTCCTGAGTTAATGAATGGAACATTGCATTGGTTGTTGTATGGAGCTCTCCAACTCTCACATGGTCTAATTCCAAAAGATTTTTTCAGTTTATCATATGCACATTTAAACTCATAATGACCATGCATGTAACCATTACTCAGTTCATCATATGCACAACCTAGCAGATCTAGGTGCATCTTTTCTCATATTTAGCTCCATTTTACTTTCTGTCTTTTTGTTGTCAGCTATCTTTAAATCTGAAACATGAACAAATTTATTAGTTATGTTGTGATGATGATTATGTTTAACATATTTGACAGGAGATTTTTGTTTATGTATTTGGACAACTTGAGTATGCTTGATCACAAGGGTGTGATTTTTGAACCCATTTTTGAGGAATACCTTCTTCCATCTTCATCTTGCTTTTTTCAGCAGTGGAAGTCTTCCTTGTAGGTTGTGAAGTAGAAGTAGTTATTGAGGATTGTGTCAAATTTTCCTCATGACAGTGACACGAAACAACTTTGTCCAATTCAGTTATTGTATTTTCCAAATGACTCATTATTATGGTTTCAAAATAGTAAGCCTCAAGTGCTTCGAGTCGTCTTTGTAAAACCATATGAGGAATGTAAATTATTGCTTCTCTTATCACTTCAGGCTTTTTCAAATCATCGGGATATGTAAGAACTGAAGTATCTGATTCACTAGGTTCTTGAGGTTCAGTAGAAACAAATTCATTAAATGCTTCATAGTCAAAAGGAATTTCTGTTTTTAATTTTGAACTCCTTTTATATTCTTCTTCAACTACCTCCTCCTCGTGACCAACAAACACCATGTTCTTTGTGATGCCATCATTCATGATATTGAAGTCATATAATTGCTTGGCTGACACCTTTTCACTTATCCTTGGGTTTTCAAAACCCAGACCATCGTATGTCCACTTGAAGAATTTTCTCTCTTTCGGTTTGTTTAGGAAGATTGTTTGTTCAAATTGACCTTTTTTTATTAACATGTCTTCAATTATTTAATCTTTGAGCAGAGTTTTGTTTAACTCGATTAATTCATTTTCTTTTTCTATGATTTTTGTTTTCAATTCGGATATTTCCTTATTTGTTTGATAAGTTTCCATTTCCTGATTTCTTATGATTTCTTTCATTTTCTCCTTTCTAATTTTAGATTTCTTTACCTTTCTTTCTAAGTTTTTCAAGCATTTCATTATGATCTGAACATGTTCCATACACAAACCACCACCTGTTTGAGAGGTAGAATGTACCTGTTGATCTTCATCATCAGCATCAAGCTGGTCTTCTGAGTTGTCATAGTGTGTCTCTGGCTCTTCATCATTTTCTGAAAATTCTTCCTCCACATCTGCCATGAGACAAAACTGAGCTTCTGCATCATCTTCAAGATCACTGTCATGAGTATCTGACAGGAACTGCTCTTCTTCCACTATCATGGCCTTCCCTGAACTTTTCTTCTTGGATAGCCTGAGTTTATGTTTGTAATACTCAACATCCTTTTTCTTTTTCTGAGTGCAGTCCTTGATGTAATGGTTATTGCCCCCATAGTTGTAGCATTTTCTTTCATCCTTCTTCTCATCCTTGATGAACCTAGGTTTATCTGCAACCTTGAAGGTATCTTGTCTACGAGACCCAGATGTATATCTCTAACATTTTTGGTTTTGCAATACCGGTTCTTAAAAGCTTTTCTGATGAAGGACATGGCTTTTATCACTTGTTTCATCTTAGTTCCATCTGACTCTTCAGAATCTGAGTCAGAGATAACCACTTGTTTGAACTTTTGAGTCCTTAATGGTTCCCGGGGGCTAGGTTCAACAGCTATAAGAGCAAGGGGATCAGCAGACATCTTTGGTGATGATTTCAAGACTTCATCCTTGTATTGTTGAAGGTCTTCAAAGATGTCGTGGTAGGTGACAATCGTCAAATTCATGTTAATGTGTTTGTTCAGTTTGACATGATCCTTCCATTCCGGACCCAGAGCCCTTAGGAAAAGTCCTTAGGAAAACACAGTTTATATCCAAATCAGTTCATTTAACTTTGTTTGTTTGCAGCTCGTTTTGCAGTTTGCAAAAACGACTGTGTGTATCAATCAACAGCTCATTTTCTTTTGCAGTGAATTCATGGAACATATTGACCAGTTGGGTTCTTTTTATGTGTTCTACCTGCTTTGTACCTTGGAATTGTCTCTTTATCTTATCCAATATCTCTTTGGGAGTGGCCAGGCTATCAGCCTTCATGTACATCTCAGACGAAAGTCCCTACTTTAAGTAGTACTTGGCCTCTGCTTTCTTTCTCTCTTTTTCAGTTGATGTTAATTCATCCAGTATTTTCTCTCGTGCAACACCTGGAATGGGTGGATTGTTATCTGGTTGTGCGTTAATGATCCTGTAAAATTTCTTATCTCCGTTGAGAATACAGTCAATCATCATCTCTTTATAAACTTCGCTATGTTCAAGAAAATCCATAAACCTACCCTTTCATACGAGATAGTTGTTCCGGAATAGGATTTTGTTTGAACTTGACATTTTCTTTTACTTGATTTCAAACTGATCGTTAACTTGAAAAGTGAGGTGTGATTGCGTTCGAATAAGGAATTTGAAGTATTCTTAGAAAGTACTGTTTGAAGTTTGTTTAAAAACTTGCTTCGAAGGGATTGAAAAACTTGGTTCGAAGTTAGTTTACAGTTTGAAGTTACTCAAAAACTTGGTTCTAAGTTGGTTTCATCGAAGGGACTTGAATGAGTTCGAAGTAATTTGTATCTTGGTTCGAAGTGAATTGAAATTTGGTTCAAAGAATTTGTCTTGATTTGAAGTGCGTTAGTTCAAAGTAGCTTGAAGGAATTGGTTCGAAGTTTGTTCGACGTGGAGTTTTGAATTCGAAATAACTTGGTAAGTTTCGAATTGAGTTTGAATTTGGAATGAACTTGGTTCAATTTTGAATTAAGTTTCAAATTCGAAAAGAAGTTGGATGTTGATTCAAAGTATTCCAAGCGCTCGAAGTCGGTTGTAACTGTCTTCGAAGTAAGAATGTTTCGGGTTCGAAGCTGATTTGAGTTCGAAGTGTAAAGGTTTAGTTTTCGAAGTGCATAGGTAATCAAAACCCCGCTCAAAGTCAAGAATGAGTATCACACTTAGTTTTTGAAGTGTACGAACTTTGTATTCGAAACCCAATTGTCTACTCGAAGTCTATTGACTTCGTATTCGAAGTAAACTTGAACTTCGAATTCGAAGGAAGTAATCCGCTCGAAGTCTTCTTCCTTAAACGGTTCCCGGATTTTCAGGGATTTGTTTTGTAACTGACAAGCTCGAAGTGTATAGGCACGTAACTGACAAGCTCGAAGTCAACTTACAAACACTTTTCCTTTAGATTAATCAACAAAAATCAATCAAAAACTCATATGTGCATTGTTCTTCGACATTTTCAAGTGTTCTTCAACAAATTTTAAATATCAATGAAAACTTTGAATAAGACCTTCGAAACTGATCCTTTTGATTCGTAAACCACTGATATCAATCAAGAATCAATCAATTCCATCTTCCACTTGATTTTAGACAGGATTTAGAGGCAAAAACCGTAAATAACACCTTACGTAAAACCTTTAAAATCCGATAAAAACTTCTTCAAATCACTCCATAATGGATTGTAATCAATTCAAGGATGATTTTTTAGTAGAATATAATTGATTTCAACTGGAAATACACTTAAACCTTTATCTTCGATTTCCGAACAATAGATCTCTTCGATTTCTGCACAGTACCTTTGCTGATTTTGATCTTCGATGGATGATGTAACACCACTTTTCCGTTTTTGACTTATAAATATTATTTCCTGTGTTAGCACCTCAAAAGTTATCTGAGTTCACAAAAATACAATTTCTAATTACACATGTCCTAACTTTTACAAAAGTAGTGTTAAAAGTTTGCTTCTCAATAATCAAGAGCTATCCGGCTGAACATTGTGCTGGGGCCTTACCCTAACTGGAACCTGTATTACCTGCAATATAAAACACTGAAAACATAAGCTAATGCTTAGTGAGCATACTAGCTAAACATAAATAAACCTAAATAGAAATAAATCTCTCCGGGATGTCTTGCATCCAAGCTATAGCACCTACAAACCTGCATAAACTGATACTGTTCTAGTATACAGCGCAGCTGTACACCCTGTCACTGTTCTGGCACATAAGTATGTACCCTGATACTGATCTTGTGTATAGCTATACTACCTACATAGCTATATACCAATACTGTACAATATACACATATCAAACTGTCTGACATAACATAGATATCATGTTGTTCACTCAATGGATATATATATATATATATATATATATGTTAATCTTACTAAAGGAATAGTATACTCACCTGGTAACTATGCAATATGCTAAACAAATCACGAGTGCTATCAAGTATTCAGACACCTCCCTGTACCAGATAATAAGCTACTCATCATAAACTTAACAAACTATACTGAAAAATGGACTACACGGGCCGTGTACCCTGTACACTACATGACCTCTCTTGGCCACATGGCCTATGCTGACACATCACCCTACACGGGCCGTGTACCCTGTACACGGTCCGTGTACCCCATCTGCTACACGCCCATGTGACCCTGCATGGCCTGTCATTGCCTTTGACCTCTACACGGGCCGTATACCTTACACATTACACGACTATGTTTACCTACATGGCCTGAAACCGTCTGAAAATCATGTACACGGGCCGTGTACATGACCGACCTGCAACTTTCTGTCAAGAACACAGCTGTTGTTCTTGATTCAAATCTCCTTTTTAAATACTTTCTGGAACTTGTAAAACATGTTACCACATCTGAAATTACTAAATAACAACTAATAACACCACTACTAGCTGTTGGGGTTTTTTTGGTTTTTCAAAATATATTTTAGCAACGGAAGCATGAACAACAATTTTAAACTTTTTAAAACTCCCCACCAATGATCCATATGCAAGCCTTAAGAAACAAAACCAACCATAGGGTGTTTAGAACTACAACCTTTCTAGCGTGAGTAAACCGTTGGTGAAGTGGTTGATCTATGAGAAGCCAAGAGAAGACTTCCTCCAAGGTATCCACAAATCAATGAGTCCAACACCTCCAAGATGCTAGTCTCTCCAACCCTTGATATTCAAGATTGCAAGCAACAACCTTTGTTCTTCTTCTTGAACTAGATGTATGTATTTTGAGTATGTGTTTATGTATCACCTTTGCTAACTTGAAGAACGCCAATACTAGAGAGTAAGGATGTTTTTCAAGTATAAAACACTTAGAACAATTCTAAGAACACAAAGAAAGGTGATAGCATGCAAGTATGTTACAAAAGGGACCATGCATGTAATTATAAAAGTCAAGAAGCAAAGAAAGAGAGGGAGGACCCCCTCCCTTGCATTATGGACGAAAATTAGAGGGGGGAGGGTCCCCTCTTGCCTCTTGCTTCCTTACTTATCCCAAACATGCATGTCTTGGTTAAGTCTTATGCAAGAATACACCATATGGCCCCTTTCTTGCTCATTGTGAGAATTTCTAGCTATTAATCTTTTAAATATATAAAAGATATACTATATATGTCATACTATGTATAAAATACATCTACATGTATTTTATATACATATTTGATTGTTACTAGTAACTCTTTATTTGTAACAAGGATATACATACATTTATATAATTGTTACTAGTAACAATTTACTTGTAACAAATATATATTTATACATATATATATATTCATACATATATATAAAATCATATGTTTATATTTATGTATTTGATATGCATTACCTTATATCAATATATAAGAGTGATATTATTATTTCACATAAATAACAATATGCAACAATGCATATATACTTATATATATAATGAGTTGGAAAAATATT
Source organism: Dittrichia graveolens (assembly GCA_038502395.1). NCBI lineage: Eukaryota > Viridiplantae > Streptophyta > Magnoliopsida > Asterales > Asteraceae > Dittrichia > Dittrichia graveolens. The sequence continues at coordinate 34,069,366 of JARJIL010000009.1, forward strand.
TAAATCATATTCAAATATGTAATTGGTGTCCATTGATTGTAAATGTGTGACCCTATGGGTTTATATATTATCAGTAATATCGTATTAATTTGTGTCTTGTGCACACAGAACCAACAATCTCCCACTTGCACAAGTTACAACTTAAGCCGATATAGACAATTGTAAGAACGTCTAGCAACATCCCATTGCCCCTAATAATAAATAAAGTGTGTTGATCAACACTTTCACCAACGAAATTAAATCACTAGCTACAAATCATTGTTATAGGTAAGTCATCATATATCCCTTTGTTTTAACATCTCGTTGAACATGAGACATGGATCGTCATCAATTCTCATATAATGTTCAACTTGTTTTAGGGCCCAGAGATATTATACTCACAATTAAATGAGAGAAACAAATTCCATCTTGACCACATACATCTCTTATAAGACTCATATCATACCTAATAATGGCCTTTATAACTACCCGGTTAAAGATAGCGTTTAACCACATTAAAGCATGATACTCCTCATACTCGAGTCCCAATATGTGTCTCAGGTCTTAAGGATACAAAGATACCACCTTTTTCTCAAGATTTACTTATGACACTGATCCATGAAGCGATCTTAAGAGCGGGTCATGTCCAATGTTCGTTCCCTAACAAACATTAGTGAATTTGGCTGCAAACCCTTTTGCCTACTTTCATCACAAATGAAAGTCAACCAACCGATTCACATTAGTCTTAATTCATAACTATTCCCATAGTTATAACCGACTATGGACGTTTTAGAATAAAGAATTATTCATGGATTTAAACATGCTAATAAAGAACACAATAAATATTAATGAAGTGATCATATCCCATATATCATTCACATATAATAGATATTGTCATAATGTTCCAAAATATCCAAATACTAAATTACAATTCAAATCCAATCCCTTGCAAAGACCTATTGCCCTAGTATGAGACTCATGCTTAGTCGAGGCAAGAGGTTTCATAAAAGGATCTGCAAGATTCTGATCTGTATGAACTTTGCGAATACACACATCTCCTTTATCCACTATATCCCGTATGTAGTGGAAACGCCTGAGGATGTGTTTGGTGCTGTGATGTGATCTAGGTTCTTTTGCTTGGGCAATAGCACCTTCATTATCACAAAATATCTCTATGGGGTCTTGAATGCTTGTTACTACCCCAAGGTCAGCAATGAACTTCTTCATCCATGCAGCTTCTTGTCCAGCCTCAGAAGCAGCAATGTATTCAGATTCTGTAGTGGATTGTGCAACTACACTTTGCTTAGAACTTTTCCAAGCAACCGCGCCTCCATTCATAACGAAGACATAGCCCGATTTTGATCGAGAATCATCTTGATCCGTTTAGAAACTAGCATCTGTGTAACACTTTACACAAAGATCTTCTTCCAAACCCTCATAGATCAAGAACATGTCTTTGGTTCTTCTCAAGTATTTTAAAATGTTCTTGACTGCCATCCAATGGCTATCTCCTGGGTTTTGCTGGTATCTGCTCGTCATGCTCAAAGCATACGAGACATCTGGCCTAGTGCATAGCATGGCATACATGATGGATCCAATTACAGAAGCATATGGGATCTCACTCATTCTATCTAGCTCTTCTCTTGTGCTAGGGCTTTGAGCTTTACTCAAAACCGTGCCTTGTGCCATTGGCAAGAATCCTCTCTTAGAATTCTCCATCTTGAATCGTTTCAAGATCTTGTCAATATATGCACTTTGACTTAGGCCAATAAGACACCTAGATCTATCCCTATAGATCTTTATTCCAAGAATGTAGGCGGCTTCTCCCAAGTCTTTCATTGAGAAACACTTCCCAAGCCAAGACTTGATGTCTTGCAAGGTCGGGATGTCATTTCCAATGAGTAGTATGTCATCAGCATACAAGACAAGGAATGCTACTGCGCTCCCACTAGTTTTCTTGTAAACACACGGTTCATCTTCTGATTTGATAAAACCAAACTCTTTGATTTTCTCATCAAATCGAAGATTCCAACTTCGAGATGCTTGCTTTAGTCCATAAATGGATCTTTTAAGCTTGCACACCTTGTTAGGATACTTAGGATCTACAAAACCTTCGGGCTGAACCATATAGACATCTTCACTTAAGTGTCCATTTAGAAAAGCCGTTTTGACATCCATTTGCCATATCTCATAGTCATAATATGCAGTTATGGCAATAAGTATTCTAATAGATTTAATCATGGCTACCGGAGAGAAAGTTTCATCATAGTCAATACCATGAGTTTGAGTGAAACCTTTCGCCACTAGCCTTGCCTTAAATGTGTGTACATTTCCATCCATGTCTATCTTCTTCTTGAAGACCCACTTGCTCCCTACAGTCTTACTATTGGGAGGAAGATCAACCAAGTCCCATACTTGATTTTCATACATGGACTGCATCTCAGTGTTCATGGCATCAAGCCATTTATCGGATTCCGGATTCGATATAGCCTCTTGGTAGTTAGTAGGCTCAGAAAAGTCTACCAAGAAAATCTCATCATTGGACACGAAAAATCCGTATCTCTCAGGTTCTTGACGAGGTCTACCAGATCTACGAACACTTTGTGTTTCGGTAGGTTCTCGAACAACCAATTCTTCAGGTTCAACAACCGTTTGTTGAGTGCTAGTGCCAACCTGACTTGTATTTTGTGGTTCTTGAATTTCTTCAAGGTCTACATTGCTCCCACTTGCCTCTTTCGAAAGAAACTCCTTTTCTAAGAAAGTGGCATGCCTAGAAACAAACACTTTGTTCTCAGCTGGGTTGTAGAAATAATATCCTAATGAATCTTTAGGATATTCTACAAAATTACATTTGATAGATCTAGGATCGAGTTTGCTTGAAGCTTCTTGTCGTACATGAGCCTCACAACCCCAGACTTTCAAGTAAGATAAGTTTGGAACCTTTCCATACCACATCTCATATGGTGTCTTATCTACCTTCTTGGTTGGAACCATATTCAATATGCGCGCAGCAGTTAATAAAGCATAACTCCAAAAGGACGAGGGTAGAGTACTTCGGCTCATCATAGACCGAACCATATCTAGTAGAGTTCGGTTCCTCCTTTCAGATACACCATTATGTTGTGGTGTTCTAGGAGGAGTAAGTTGTGAGATAATCCCATAATTACTAAGATGATCCATAAACTCTTGGCTTAAGTACTCGCCACCTCGATCGGAACGAAGGGCCTTGATTGTTTTATTGAGTTGATTTTGTACTTCGTTTTGAAACAACTTGAACATTTCAAATGTTTCATGTTTATGTTTCATCAAATAAACATAACCAAATCTACTATAATCATCGGTGAATGTAACGAAGTATCTATCACCATCCCTAGACATTGATCTAAAAGGACCGCATACATCCGTATGTATGATTCCTAATAGATCTTTGGCTCTTTCACTTGAACCGGAGAAAGGAGCCTTAGTCATCTTCCCATATAAACATGATTCGCAAACTTCAAATGAGCTAGAACCGTTTGATTTTAAAATTCCATCCTTTTGAAGTTTTGCAATGCGTTTCTTGTTTATATGACCAAGTCGACAATGCCATAGGTATGTTTGACTTAAGTCATGCTTAGGTCGTTTGGTGCTAGGGGTATATATAGACTTATCATCAAGAGATTTTTTAAGATTAACTTCATGTATTCCATTAAGAGGGCGAGCCTCAAAATACAAAATGTCGTTTTTGAAGGCACGAATGCCATCATCAACGAAACCAAAAGTGAATCCAGATTCTCTTAACCGAGCTACTGAAATAATATTCCTAGTTAAACTAGGTACATAACAACAATTGTTTAATATTAAGTACAGGCCATTTGGTAATAATAATTCAAAAGTTCCAAGGGCTTCAACAGCAACATTTGCTCCATTGCCCACGTGGAGATCCAAATCGCCTGGCTTCAGCAGCTTACTTTTTCTCAACCCCTGCACATTGTTACAAATGTGAGTTCCACAACCGGTATCAAATACCCAGGAATTAATAGAAAAGTATACATTTCAATCATACATATACCTGAAGTGCTAGCCTCGCCAGCCTTCTTCTTTTTCAACTCCGTAAGGTAGGTTGAACAATTGCGCCTCCAATGTCCTACCACCCCGCATTCAAAGCACGGGTCATTCTTGGGAACCTTTCCCACTGTCTTGGGTGTAGGAGCCTTGGCAACTTGCTTGCCTTTGTCCTTTCCCTTTGCCTTCGCTTTGCCCTTCCCTTTTGAGTTGTTTTTCTTTTTCTTCTTGATTTTCCCTTCTTGAATCATCAAGACTTGAGGTGTTTTGCTTGGAATCTTACTCTCAGCAGTTTTAAGCATCCCATGCAACTCTGAGACAGATTTCTCCTAATTGTTCATGTTATAATTCATGACAAATTGATCATAGGCTTTGGTCAACGAGTTAAGGATCATATCCTGTGCAAACTCGTTGGTTATGAGAGATCCAAGCCTAGCAATCTGGTCAATGTATCCTTTCATTTTTAGCACATAGTCGCTAACGGATTGACCTTCCTCCATCTTGCATGCATGGAAGGCTCGAGTGACCTCAAAGCGTTCTTGCTTCGCTTGCTTTTGGAACATTTCCTTAAGCTGGCGAAGCATCTCATATGTTCCATGCTCCTCAAGGTTCTTTTGAAGATCCGGAGACATGGTAGCAAGCATGAGGCATGCAACTTCGACCGAGTCGTCGGAATGCTTCACCCAAGCATCCCTAACAGCTTTGGCCGCAGTCAATGGAGGTTCCTCAGGGACGGGATCCTCAAGTACGTACAATTTCTTTTCGTGCTTAAGAACGATTCTCAAGTTACGATACCAGTCTAAGAAATTTGTACCATTGAGTTTTTCTTTCTCTAAGATTGAACGAAGAGATAAGTTGTTAACGGGCGTAGTTGAGTTAAGGGCCATCTACAAAATTAACAAAGTTCAATTTAGTATTTTCGATATTTAATCCTTTAATAATTAATACCCTTTAGAATTATAAAATTCTTTAATTTTTAAAGGCTAGGATCCAAGTTGAACTTAACCTTGAATGTTTGGCTAATGCTCTCTCCATCAAGTTAAAACAACAAGGTAGGAAACGTTTACCAATTACATCTCGTATATAATTCCTAGATCTTTATGGGATCCTAGACAACGATTGTCAATTTTGGCATGTTTGATCCCATCTATGGCTCGGGCTTCCTTACGTTTGGCTAATGCTCTCTCCGTAATAAGATTCCGATTAAGTCGTCCTATTTCAAGACGGTGAATTTCCGGCCCAAGACATTCATGAAATTCGCGGAAAAACACCTCGGTTGTTACAAAAACAATCCACGCATTTGGCTAATGCTCTCTCCACGTGAGTGTCATTGCAACAAGAGAGTGTCTTAAAATGGGATGGCATAGACTTATGTTTTGAAAAAGGGCTTTTACCGTTTTGTATTATTTATTAAATAAAACAAAACGAGTCGTGTGATTAGTATTGCATGCATACAATAATAAGTCCACGTTTTGATAAAATCATATTTTATATATATATATATATATATATATATATATATATTGGTCTTGAGTATTCTTAAAATCCATATTTTACGAACTCTCAACGCGTTCAATTTTAAACTAGTATTAATATCCTATATTAACGTTTGTAGTTTCGAGCGCGCGAATACGACCAATTTTAGCTTGTAATGAAACCATTTTATTATTAAGCTTGAATGGAGTTTGGTTGAGTTTTAAAATCTCTATTTTATAAAACTCATATATATATATATATATATATATTTATATTTTGACATAATGAATTTTAATCTTTACAAAAACCCCTTTTTATATAAAATTCATTTTACATCTTATGTTATGTCAACTTAAAATACCAAACTCCCATTGTGTGATTTATATTATGTCAAAAATATTATCTAGCATGTAAAAATCCTATTTTCAACCATGCATAATAACATAAACATAAACACACACAAATAACATGTATAAGTGCATAACCAAGCCATTTATCCTAAGTGGTATTTTTGTGAGCCATACAAAAATACCAAGTCATAACTAAGGACCAAATATTCCTCTTGTGATGAATTTAAAGCTCCCACTTGTCAAAACAACTCCTTGTAGTGCAAATGATTCCAAGCCTTCATGGTTGACTCCACCACACTTGAAAACTCCAACTTGGTCATTTCTTCATCTTGTTACATTTTAATAAAAGTAAACTAGTCCAAACTATTCTACTACTTACAAAATACAACAAGATGAAACAAAACTAAAATTATTATTACATACCAAATGAAAGAATAATTTTACAACCAAATCGAATTTCCAACACATCACAAAAGGTCTATGGCTTGTTATGCACAACATACACTCAAACAAACATATATATCAACACTTGATATTTAGGCAACTTTTACAACCAAACATGCATGTGGTTTGGTTGTTTCCCAAAATAAATATATAAACATATACAAGTTGCCAACAAGAAAATCCACAACTTTTCTAACAAAAGAAAAATTGTCCATTTCTTAAACAATACATACTCAAAATAAAGTTTCTTAAAACTACACATAAGTGGCTCTGATACCATTGTTGGGGTTTGTTCGGTTTTTCAAAATATATTTTAGCAACGGAAGCATGAACAACAATTTTAAACTTTTTAAAACTCCCCACCAATGATCCATATGCAAGCCTTAAGAAACAAAACCAACCATAGGGTGTTTAGAACTACAACCTTTGTAGTGTGAGTAAACCGTTTGGGAAGTGGTTGATCTATGAGAAGCCAAGAGAAGACTTCCTCCAAGGTATCTACAAATCAATGAGTCCAACACCTCCAAGATGCTAGTCTCTCCAACCCTTGATATTCAAGAATGCAAGCAACAACCTTTGTTCTTCTTCTTGAACTAGATGTATGTATTTTGAGTATGTGTTTATGTATCACCTTTGCTAACTTGAAGAACACCAATACTAGAGAGTAAGGATGTTTTTCAAGTATAAAACACTTAGAACAATTCTAAGAACACAAATAAAGGTGATAGCATGCAAGTATGTTACAAAAGGGACCATGCATATAATTATAAAAGTCAAGAAGCAAAGCAAGAGAGGGAGGACCCCATCCCTTGCATTATGGACGAAAATTAGAGGGGGGAGGGTCCCCTCTTGCCTCTTGCTTCCTTACTTGTCCCATACATGCATGTCTTGGTTAAGTCTTACGCAAGAATACACCATATGGCCCCTTTCTTGCTCATTGTGAGAATTTCTAGCTATTAATCTTTTAAATATATAAAAGATATACTAGATATGTCATACTATGTATAAAATATATCTACATGTATTTTATATACATACTTGATTGTTACTAGTAACTCTTATTTGTAACAAGGATATACATACACTTATATAATTGTTACTAGTAACAATTTACTCGTAACAAATATATATTTATACATATATATATATTCATACATATATATAAAATCATATGTTTATATTTATGTATTTGATATGCATTACCTTATATCAATATATAAGAGTGATATTATTATTTCACATAAATAATAATATGCAACAATGCATATATACTTATATATATATAATGAGTTGGAAACATATTTAAATCATATTCAAATATGTAATTTGTGTCCATTGATTGTAAATGTGTGACCCTATGGGTTTATTTATTATCAGTAATATCATATTAATTTGTGTCTTGTGCACATAGAACCAACACTAACAACAATCTATGATTTCACCTTTGAAATCACTTTATTGACTCAATACACATAAAACTCATTCAAGAACACATACCTTGATACTAAGGATTACTTGAATGTGTTGCTACACTCCAACCTTGCTGTACTTAATCAAAATTACTTGGAAGAATGCTTGTATATGTGGTTGTGTAATATGGAGAGTTTGACTATCACAAGTCAACTAACTATCATATATATATAAGCACTTTCCAAAAATTACAAATCAGTCCCTGGACTTATCATCTTTCAAAATGACAACTTTAGCCCCTCTAGTTTTATAAATACCTTTATCCATTTATAACACTTGGTCACAATATTTTTGAACTTTGGGGCGTTACAAATGAACACACAATCATGAGCCTACTTAGATAAACCTGGCTCTGATACCAATTAAAGAACCGAGTATCAAGTAAGCTTGTATGAGAATAGATGAAGTTTGAGAGAAACACACACAAACACCTTCGGCAATTACTTAGAATGAGTAACTGTAATATTGAAAAAGCTTGCTTACACTAGGTGACATATCCTTATATATAGGCAAAAGGGAATGGTTGGCCTATCTCTCCATTTTACAAAACTAACACTTTATAACCACCTGGTTAAGGGAAGCGTTTAACCATATTAAAGCATGATATTGGTTAAGGGTAGCGTTTAACCATATTAAAGCATGATACTCCTTATACTTAAGTCCTAATATGTATCCCAGGTCTAAGGATACAAAGATATCACAATTTTCACAAGAATCACTTATGACACCGATCCATGAAGTGATCTTGAAAGTGGGTCAAGTCCAATGTTTGTTCTCTAACAAACACTCGTGAACTTGGCTACAAACCTTTTGCCTGTTTTCATCATCTATGAAAATCAACCATCCAATTTACAATAGTCTTCATTCATAATAGCTCCCGCAGTTATGATTGACCATGGACCATGTAGAATAACAAAGTTATTCAAGGATTAAACATGCTAATATAGAACACAATATATTAATGAATATGGTTCTAACCAATACGTGATCATCCCATGAGACATCACCATATTAGATAAGATAATAGTGCTTGCTGTTCCAAAATATCCAAATACTAAAAGTATAGATACAACTCAATCATATATGAATAGAATTCATATTAGACATAACAACAATGTTTAGTCCACAATAATTGACAACCAAAGGATCTATAGGAACTTAATCCTTTTGGGACTTTATTTTTAGTGTTATCTTTAACTGAAGAAGTCTATGGTTTGATAACATCCAAGTGTTTTAACATGAAACCGTTAATTTAACGAAGAACTCAAGTCTTTAAGGTAATCCCGTAGGAAGGATTTGCCTTTATATCAAACATGATATACTTGATGAAACATTTCGTCATAAAACGGTTTTATAGTAGCATATAATTGTACTATACACTTGGTTTGGAACTCTTTCCAATACATTTCGTAAGATTATTAGCTCTATTGTGATTATGGATACAATATCCATTTGTTCGAAACGGTCTTATGTGTAACCCCTTTACGCACAAATCTCTATTCAAACAAGAACACACTTATTGTGACTCAAGCAAACATAAGTATGTTTTGATGGTAAGCACTTCAAAAGGATACAACTACGATCTATCTTGTAGTCCTAAAAGTACACAAGATAAGAGCCCTAGTGTGTAGCATGCATAATGAAACCATTTGTCAAAACAAAATTCATTATGCGATCTTCCTCAAACTCAGTGAGTAAGAACACTGAGTAATACTCAGATTTATGCTAATTGACTTAAAAGGAAACCTCTCATTGAGTTTTATATCTTGAGTACAGTATGCTTCAATCTAGTACTCTAATTTGATCTTTCCCTAAAGATCATGTTTCAAGATTATATGCACATTTCTTCCATTTCTATCATTTGAAAATAATTTCTAGTCTAAGATATTCCATCTTACAATATTGGAAATAATTTCTAATGACCATTATGTCTCCCACATAATTACTGAAGAAATTTTACTATGTTTTGCTAGTATTATATTGAACACTTGTCAAATCTATAACAGTTGATAAAATCAAGCAAGTTGATTTTTTTCACCCAATCATAGATTCTATTTTGAGATAATTGCTATAATCCACAAATGGATTAATTGCAACTTACACATTTAGAATACCTTGTGTGATGCTTCAATTATTCGTCCTTGCTTCAATTTCCTAAAAGAAAATAGCATCCACACACACTTGCCAATAAAAGATAGTAAACTATACTTGTATTGCAAAATTATTCTAATTAGTTCATCCATAACTACCCATGATAAGTTCTATTCATATTAAACACAATGAGCTGCAAGAGAACTTTCATGTTTGTAGCATATGAACTTGTGTCCACTTCTTGTCCATAAAAATCTTTCTCAAAAGATTAATTGCATCTAATAGCCATGCTATTCATAGGTGCAATCACCAAGTTCCAAAACTTGGTTCTTGGACATGAAATGCATCTTAGTACTCATGATCTAATACAATATTAATATTTCATAGGGTAGATGGCGTCATCACAAAGACTTATTAAATTATTACTTTATACGTGAAATAACATTTCTCGGATCTTTTATAATTTTACCAATATCATGAATATGACAAGTACCTGAGCAACCAATTTGGTCAGGTCTAACAACACGTGGTCGAATAATAGCACAAACCATAGGTTCTTTAGTGTGTCATTCAAACTCCTTTTGAAATTCACAATACTCCTACTAATTCTTATGGAATGAAAAAACCTTTTCATAAAAGAATCATATAAGTAACAACCAAGTTGTTCTTAATCGAGCTTGCAAGAATAGATTCTCACAATGTAGTCAAGCAAGATCCTTATGATTGTCAAATGTCATAAAGACATTACAATCTTAGATTACATAAGATAAACTTGGAACTCATTTCCAATTTATATCAAATATAGAGTCTTATTAATCATTTGGTTGGAATCTAACATAACCATTATGTTTGTAGTCTAAAGTACATCCCACAATTTACAAGAAAAATATAGTATGACCCATCATACTAGCGGCTCAAATATTTGCCAACTCGAAAGATCGAATGGCATATATTATCTTGCCTAGCTGAAATAGTACTTTATTATGTAACCTTTTGAACAAGTCAAAAGTCTCATATGTATGTCTAAACAATTAGACATAAAACTATCTTGTGTTTCACGCAGAGATTAGTTAAAGTACGATGATCTACTAGTGCTACATAAATAAAAAAACTCACATACATTAAATGTATCGGCCTTTCAATCATTTATCCTAACTACCAAAAAATGGTAAAAGAATTGTAGCACTTATCTTACTAATCCATAAGACTTGCATACATCATCCAACTCAAGGTTAATGATCTCAAAGTCCTATCCACTTGGGCTTTGATAATGCAATTCTTATCAATATGGTTCAAATAATATATATAATATGTAACATTACGAATTTATTTATTATTTAATAAAGGGTTTTTGCATTAGCTATTGAGCTTATACTAAGTTATTACATCACAAAGAGGTTAATGCTACTTGGGTCTTGTTGTACTTACACTTGAACATCTACTAAGAAAACAAAAGGGCCTAAGATGGATTAATGAACCTGTATGGGCTTGGCTTAAGAAAGTGTTGAGAGCCCATTTAGGGCATCTCCTTGTTTACTGTAGCCACAATTTAAAAGAAAAGGGGGTGTTCGTGTTTGAAGCTGCCGAGAGGGAGAGGAGCAACTGAGAGAGCAAGATCGACCATCTCGTCACAATCCTTGAAGAATTGATCGATAATTCTAAGGTATGTAATCCTCACCTAGGGCTCTCGATTGTTCGTTGAGGTTTGGAATTTATTGTGGGTTTCATGCCTTGCGTCCACCATAACTTGCTCAGCATCGAATTAAAGGAGCAAGTATACATCTAAATGTTACTAGGATTATTATGTTACAGATGTACATAGATTATGAAGGATTAATCAACTGTGAAATATGATGTCTGTGTGTTGTCGCTGCCGAGACAAAAAAGAAGGATTTCCAGCATCTGAGTTGCTTCAAACAATTCAATAATCAATAGGTAATGATTCTACATTCTCCATTAATGATTTTCGATGGTTGTTGTTAATGGTTACTAAGTTTATATATCGATTTTGGGGGATTTTATATGTTGTTCGAGAAGGACTGAAACCGAGAAAAAGATGGAGTTTTAGGCCCTCGAAAATATGTTTTTAATGCAGTTAAACCTTTAGGATTAATCCAAATGATGTTAGGTGCCTTTAGATACTGAAATCCAGCAAGATAATTGAGTAATGGTTAGATTTTGAATCTGAAAGTGTGTCGACCATATGCTAGAACATACTTCAATTGCACCTGTTCTTGGACTAGGATTGCTAAATGGGTTTGGGAGTTGTGCTTTCTTGATCGATACATACATACATATATTCTGGAAGATGACAAACTAATATATGTATATATATATATATATATATATATATATTGAATATGCAATTGCATATTGATTATGGACTTGAATCACAAACGGTGTATGGTGAAAATGGAGAACTAGGTGATTCAACATTTGAATTAAGGACTAATCAAAATTTCAATTAGTTAATAGGCCCACACATGGATCTCAATTAATTGACATTGGGCTATGAATTTGTTTGTCGACGAACTTGAATCTTCAAAATTTAATAGGAACATGTGGGATCATATAATTGGGGTAACCTTTGGATTGCAAATTAGTTACATATTTTGAATCACAAAATGGGTCTTGTCTCTTAATCACAAATTGGTTTAAAGGATTGAATTATAAATCGATTCATGGTTTCGAATCGCAAAATTAGTTATTGTTATTGAACCACAAATTCTAGTGGCTCATGGGATTGCTTGTCTAACTTGCACACTTGAATTCCAAAAACTTGAAGTTTCATTAATTAAATGAACATTTAGAATTAGTAGCTATTCTAATTGATTTTGAGCATGATTATAGGGGTCATTGTAGGTAATATTTTTGGGACTACTTATGAACGCAAAAGATTGGTGGATTATTGTTTTACGCAAGTTCCTTTGAAACGGGTCGGTATGACCCGTTAAGTAAAGAAATGCGTGGATTAACTAATTGATTGGCTTTTGCACTATCTAAATACCCTATACATGTTTCTTAGAATGAATATATGAGAGTGCAAGTGATGCAAACCAGATTCGGGTTAAAACGGTGAAAATGACGGAATATTTGCAAGTTTGACTTTTGTTGACTTTTGTCATCTTTTCGAGTTAGGGCCTCAAATTTTGCAGATAAATCCCTCATAATAAGGGGAACAACCTGTCTTTAGGATGTTTTAGTCAAAAACGTCGTTTTGGGCTCGGTTCGTTAGAATCAAAGTTGTGAATTTTTGACCTGTTTAGTCATTAAAGAGCTTTAAGCTTGGTTTCATCTTCTGGGCAGATTTCTTGGGAGATTACTTGCATTCTAGTATGCTTTTAGTGAGTTAAGTAAGTGGTAAAGTTTTGGAAAAAGTAAATTGAGTTGGTGGATCGTCGAGTGAACTTGGGCCTAGTGTATGTGTTAGGCCCAATGTGCATGACTAGCAAACTTAGAGTATCATGAGGGATTAATTAGGTATTTAGTAATATTACCTACTGTATCTTGTACTTAAAATGATTTATTTTAATTGTAGGTTGTTGTCGGTGAATTATCGTGACTCGCAGATTTACTGTTTTACTATGTTTTGCTTTTGTGCTGAAATCCAGGTGAGTTACACTAACTTATATCTTATATTGTGATACGTGTTCATATGTGATATTGTGATGATTACCCGCCTATGTGGCATGGCAGACGGCCACCTCGCCTATGTGGCATTTTGAGCAGATGGCTCTTTTGACAGACGGCCACCCCGCCTGTGTGGCATATATGATGTGATGTGTATTAGCTGTGAATGTGTTATCTGATATAATATATGAGTGTTGTGTGCTCACTAAGCTTTGTGCTTAACCCGTGTTGTTGATTATTTTTCAGGACTGTCGTGTGTCAACAAGAGGAAGGCTCCCGCGTGATAGCTATACTTCCGCAACGTGTTTATACTCTGATTTCTATAAACAAATATAATTAAATATTTTATTGATTTAACACCATAAGTCCCGTGTGTTGGGCAGACAATTGATGGATGCGTGTAATGAATATATTTTAAGTATTTTAGTCTAAATGATTTTCTGAAATTAATTATGGACACTATATATATACTAGTGAGTCCTTTAGGCTGTGCTATGCACAGCCCATGGCACTTTACGTTGATTCCTCAAGAATGATACATTATTTTGTAAGAGTGATTCTAAAAATATGGTTTGTAGCTTGATATTTATATATAATAACCCAATTACATAATATGACCAACCCAAGGTGATGCTACAAAAGTTGGACTATACAAAGATTATTAAGTAGGTAAGTAGCTAAAAAGAAACTTCATAAGTTGGTTTCAAACAGGAAAACATCATTAGCTAGTTTTAAAAGGAAAGTATTCCTATGCACATAAGAAGATAACTACATTCAAGATTCTTTTGTTTTCTTAGTTGGGCTTCCATCTTGTACTTGAGCTCCAACCTCTTTCTTTATAACAAGTGTATGTTGAGGCTTGTTGATTGATGAGGTTTTCTCAATTTTGATATCTTCCTTAGCAAAAGGCAATGATCTTTTAACAATTTTGGAGGAAATTGCATTGCCAATTTCTTCAAGGACCTTTTTTGTGGTTGGCATGAAAAGCTGGTCTTTTCCTTTGCTGGTAGATGTATCACACAGAGCAAGAAGGACGACTGATGACATTAGTTAAAGGTAGCACCGGCAGAAACCCAGGTTCTACTTTGTAAGCTTGAACAATAGTCATCTTCATTGCAGTTTGACAACTAAGTGCATATTCGAAAGGCCGTATGAAGGCAACTACTGTATGTTTTTAATTGACATGACGATATCATCATAAAGGTCTATGCCCTATGATTAGTGTTAAGTAAAGATAACATTAGTTGGAATGCACTTTATTGTGAATTTATATAATTGCCAAGCATATGAAGGAAATATTTATACAAAAATAGAAATCGGAAAGGATGTCAAGGAGGGTTTTTTTGTCCACCGGTGAAACAATAGTAAACCCTATGAATAGGAATTAGTGTGTTCCATGTGACCAAGACAATTAATCTTGTCATTAGTCCACGGGTTGTTATTTAGCCACTATTAAATATCTTTAAAAGCCTCAACCAGCTAGTTTTTTAAGAGTAAGTTTTAAAATTTTCATATATTATTTATGAACTTACCGCTTCCTCGGCTTCTTTGAGTTGTAGAGATGTAAACGGAATCAACTCCTCAACATGCAGCGTATATAGAATGGCATGAATACTTCTTATTTCATCATCTAGTTTAATTGTAAGCCTTGATCTGTTGAATGCATTGACAAGTGAATACCTAAATTAGGTTTGAAATGATTTAGGTTGTTCATGAATCACGGTTTCCCTACCAACAAAGTGAATCCAAATTGGGGACATAAACAATGTTCCGAACAACCACAACATAAACTAATCAAGTAACTAAAGTGAGCTTTGAAAATGGGTAAAAATCATACACACCATGATGGCTATTCCTAATCTCGATTTCGTCTATTTGAAGAAAAAAACCTAAATTAAAAGGGTAAATTAGCACCTATGAAATTAGATTCAGTATAAGTATCTACACAATGAGTACACTACATAGAGTCATGATTAGATCAACCTTAGATAGGTGCAATTACTTAAATCACCATTTCACTACCGACAACGTGAATCCAAATTGTGGACAGAAATAATGATCCAAACAATCATGCAACATAAACTTATCAAATAACTTAATTGAGATTTGAAAATGGGAAAAAATCATACACACCACTATGGGTATTCCTAATATGTATTTGGTTGATTAATCATTGTAGACCAATTTAGGATACATAGCTCAACTATAACTATTAAACGGCAAAAGATATATGCTGCAACATCATACATCATTTTTCTATACATTAATCTTCTAAAGGTAAAATGTAAAAAAAAAGAGCATAAAAAAAGGTAAAATGGAAGAAAGAAACCAAAGAAATGTTCTTTATGGACAAGCAGGACAAAATAAAAAACAGCAACTATCAGGAGTTCACTTTTATCTTTTTATTCTACACACACCCAAAACAATGCATAAGAAGAGGAAATTTCAATTAATATATAAAAGTTGAAAAGACTAACCACAACTGACCAACTTTCAGAACACAAACCATAAGTCCAAAATTCTTGTAAATGATTATATTCGTATAAGAGCTGTTTTCTTAAGCAATTGCCGAAAAAAAGAACTAATATCTTTCATGGACTGCGCACAAAGAAAGAAAAACTTTTCAGCAATATTTAGTGGCAATATGGTTGACTGAGTGATGGGAATATTGTGCTTTACCTGATGGAGACAATTGTTAAAGAAACAGATAAAACCTGAGAAATGTGTCATATATAAGGAAAACTACAAAAGGTGCAATTAGACGAAGTAAATATGATGAATTAAATTTCTCAAGTAATATGATAGACACTTTATCAAAATATTTCAGAGCTCATGTTAGTGTAGAGCTCCAGAAAAGAATTCAACACAAATTTAGGATACAAACGGTAACACTCAATCTCATCTCATGACTGAACAAGAAAAGAAAAAGAAATTAATGTAGTTTTGCATGTTCATATATAGAAGCAAAACAAACTAATAGTCCAAGTGCTGAATCAAGAAAAGATAATTAAAAAATAAACACTTAACATAATTAAAATCAGTACGTCTTTACCTAACTAAAACAGATGGTTAGGTTGCTGTTTATGTAACCTAACCAAATTATTATGTGTTAATAGATCAAAAACCAATCAAAGTATTAAACGTCAAGACTAAAGTGTTAATATATCATATGATTCTTCACAATAAGCCGGTCAGGTCAACACAAAAAAAATAGAAATCTAAACTAACAACGAACCAATAGGACCGGAGCAAGAACGGCAACATCCACAACGACAACTACAAGTCAAAATTAACTAAATCAAAGCCCAAAATACAAACTGTTGAGGAGATAATCACTTCACCCTAATAATCAACTCTGCCTATCCTAAAACATAGGATTTGATGATAACCAAACCCTACATTCATTATGACTTAGAAAGAATTCAAACATGTGTTGTTTGAATCAGTTTACGTAAAAATTATGCTAAGTATGGAACCATCAGCTGAGGAAAATAAGCCATCAGCTGAGTATCAGATCCTACTCAAAGTATCAGCCAAAGGATATCAGCCAAGGAGCATCAGATGAAGAAAACAAGTAAAGAAGACCATCAGCTAAGGAAAACAGTCTATCAGCTGAGCAAAATTGTTGATCAGCTGATGAAAATATTCCATCAGCTGAGTGAACAGAGTGATCAGCTGAGTGAACAAATTGATCAGCTGAGTGCCTACTCTATCAGCTGAGTGAACAAATGGATCAGCTGAGACCTAGAAGCATCAGCTAAGTAAGTCTTCCTTTACACAAGTCATCTCCCCTTATAAGCTGATGTATTTGATTGATCAGCTGAGCATTCTTGATCAACTGATCATACAAATACATAAGCTTATGTCCTAAAGTTTACTATTGATCAGCTGAACATCTATATGATCAGCTGAGCAATATGAATCAACTGAGTCCTAGCAAAAAATGATCAACTGATAAATTTTGTCAACTGAGTAGTGAATATCATAGTTCCTAGTACAATCTGTTAGCTGAGTCGTGAAAAATGTCAAATCTACTCTATCTTTTCAGATTGTAAGTCATATGTAAAAGGCAGAACATGTGTTGTTCTATTATGCCTTAGATCTTTGTTTGTAAAAGTAAGAATGCACTTTTTGGATCAAGTATGAGACAAAAAGGTTTGATCTTATCCTCTGGAAAAGGATAATGATACCTCAAACAGACGAAGATCTTGAAGATTTGTTCAAACAACTAAGTATGGCTGGCAATCCCATACTTGGTAAAGTCAAATCAATCAGAAGCATGGTGTTGATTAAAGTACAATCATGGAAAGGGAAAGAAACTTCTACACGGCAGTAGATGTGGTCTTTAATATTTTATATTGTGAATGGGTTGCACTTTTGCAGAAAAGTACGATTACTTTTATCATACTTTTGATAAAAGTAATTTTACTTTTCACCCACTACCTTTACAATTAAAATATTATATTTCCACATTCTCTTTGTCTCTTACCTTCATGCAACCGGATCCACCAAGACTTCTATATATACTCATGCATGGTGGACATGCAAACACACAATACTACACAACACAACAAAGTGAAGTCTCTATCTACTACACTAAAAGAAAATCTCATCAGTTGAGAAATTTCGTAGAGTATAAGCATTGTGTAGATTCAAACTTGTTCATGTGTTGAACACTATATATATTAGTTGTTTTAGAGTTAGCTTGTCTATGTGCTAGACAAATTGATGGCCACCTTTTATTGTACTTAGAATTTCCGCTTCTAGTACATGTAATTCTTGATTCATATCAATAAAATTATATAAAAGTATATAAGTGTGTCTTTAATTTTTAAAAGCTAAAGTTTGTTTTCAATCCCCCCTTCTACAAACATTTGTTGTTGCGTACTCAATCTGGGACTAACACAAACCTTGTTTTCATTAGAGGACCGCAATGGAAGTGAATAGGATAATCACCTACGTTGTTACTTGTTAGTCCTTACATTGACTCTAAAACAAAACCAACCATATTCTTTTCTCTTGAACACCTAAAAAGGTTTCTGCAAACCTATTAAAATTCTTACGGGTTAGTCATATAGATTGCAAATCCATTAGAAAAATCTCCAAATCCTCATTATAGGTGAACATATATTCAATGTTAACATAACTAACTTTACTTATAAGAAGAGAAAAACAAATCTAAAAGATTGGTAAATAATAGATATATAAAAAATCAAAACCAACTCATTGAGGCATTTTGTCAAATACTTGGTATGCATTTTATTTAAAACTTGCTAGAATACATATGCAAAAACGTAGGCCGATTCAACAATATCATAAAAACCATAATCGAAATTTGGATACATAAAAACCTATATTCGAAGTCTTGATCTGGGTGTTTCTAGATACAAAAAGAGGCAAGAATGTTTAGGTGTTTCTCATCTAGATGAAGCATATACAGAAGTGGAATTTTTTTGAATTTGTAAGTAAAGAACAACCTATCCTCTTACCGTGCTGAGGGGGGCGGCGTCGAGTATGGCCGAAGCAGGAGATCGAGACGATGCTGATGGCGTCGTTGTCGAGTATGGCCGGAACAAGAGATTGACTGGTTGAGTGGTTGACGAGTTTTTTTTCTTTGTATGGGTTTGAAGGAGGTGAATTATACCGGGAGTGTAATCTATTAAGGCCGAAAGAATGCAATTTGGGGGAGAAATCAACAGATGATGTAGTAGTGGTGTTTTCTCTATGAAAAGGTTGTTACTATTTAGAGGGCACATGTAAATTTTTTAGGGTATATAGTCTTTTTATATAATAGGTAGATATATATATATATATATATATATTAATTTGGGGTGTTATAACTTGGTATCAGAGCCTCGTTTTAAGGGATTCAAGTGCGCGAGTGGTGTGTTTGGACTTAAACCTTGGTTCAATACGAATTTTTCAAGCTAAATTTTTTTACAAATTATTTTCAAACGCGCTGTCAGCTGGAGCCGAAGGTCCTGGTGAGCAATTATTGATGACGTGATTACTGAATGGTGAGTATTACTCAGATATTGATGATATTGTTGATATTGGTGCTTAGTGTATTGTGAATATATTATGCCATGCATGAAACTGGACATATAGGTTTAGAAAACTTGAGTTGGCCTTATTGCATGTTCTCGTTTGATGTTGTGGTAGGGTAGATTCAAGGATTCGACTACCTGTATGGCTAGGGTTATGTATAGCACTATATTTACATTACACTAGACTAATGTAAGAAGTGATGACTTATAAGTGACGACTTATACATGATGACTTATATGTGATGCCTTATATGTGATGCTTTATATTGTGATTTATGATGTGATACATGACCAAAGCCTGTGAGTCGGGACTTCTCGTGGTAAAGTTAAGATCGAATATGTATAGTGTGTTTGGAGTAATATATGGGCCCATATTATTACAACACATAGTACATGTTGGAACTTGATATAATCATTGGAAATCTTGTGAATCAGGTGAGGGGTACTTGTAGGATGTGGTACACTTTTAGTGTGTATAGGGCTACTTCGGATTTGAGAATAGGCATACGAACGTATTGATTGGATATAACCTGTTTTATATGGTGGACAATATGGTAAAGTCGCCTTAAATTTTAGTGCTTTACCTTTACTTCCAAAATGGCGATTATGATGAGAAATCAGAACCTACTGATCAGGGGAAACTATGATACGCCCCGGGATGGGGACACTACTAGCTTCACTACCTAAACTGGTCCATGACAACAATCTAGGATACCGGTGTGTAGTGTTGAGATTGTGAAAAATCAACAAGCGCCAGTTTCAGATATACGGCCCGTAGCTGGGATGTGAAAGTCTTGGAATAGATACTACCAAATTTGTTCCGGTAGATGACTGAGGGGATGAAAGTGATTGTGTCTGAAGAAGTTGATAGAGTTAGAGAAGTCAGGCAGACTAATCGACGACCCGAGAACCCGGTAATGAACCAAGGTACCATTGGGCTATGTACTTATAGAGATTTCTTGCCACCTGTTTTCGAAGGGAAACCTAACCCTATGGTTAGTAATCTTTGGGTAGCGGAGGTAGAAACTGTTTTTCTCATGTGTTATCGTATGATAGATCGAAAGGTGTTGGGTGCCATGGATCTTCTTAGAGGGTCAACCAGGGACTAGTGGTCGCTTTTGTTGCAACAAAGGGGTTATCCAGCCGAGTAGTTCTCCATGAGGAGCACCGATTTAAATTGTAAAGAAAAAGGATGGGTCTTTCGGATGTGTATCGGTTATAGGGGGTTGAACAAACTTACCATCACGAAACTGTTACCCGCTATCCAGGATAGACGACTTGCTTGATCAACTACAAGGAGCATCAGGGCTTTCCAAGATAGATCTTCGATCTAGATATCACAACTGCAAGTATAGGGAGAAGATATCGGTAAGACCGTGTTTAGAATGAGGTGTGGGCACTACGAGGTTGTGGTAATGCTCTTTGAATTTAGCAACGTACCACTCGCTTTCATGAATTTAAAGAACAGGGTATGCCGACCTAGGTTGAATCAACCAGTGATTGCCTTTATCGATGATATCTTAACTGTTGGGAATCCATGGGGATCAAAGCACGCAACGGAAGCAACAAAACACACAAAAATGATCCCATGATTTCCCAATGGTGGTGAAAACTTGCAAGAACATGCATGCAACCAAAAACAAACACAAAGAGAAGAAGGAAAGCAAGCAATACCCTAGAAGACTTTGGTAAAATTCTGGAACAACTTCGAATTTGGGATAAGCTCGTGAAACAAAAGGCTCCAAGCACCAAAGAAGTCCACACCAAGCTTAGCTTCTTTCTCCTTGTACTAGCAAGCCACCAAACCACCAACACTTGACGATTTGGTTTAGGAACACTCACTTGTGTATATCTCTAGTGTGTATAACTGCAAGAATTAACCAAGAGAGTAGAATGCACCAAAAGGATCTCTTTTATAGGCATTCTATCTGTTCAAATAGCCCAGAGTTGGAGCTAAGTGGCACACCATGATTGAACCAACAAAATGGTCCAACCAAATACAAGTGTCACTTAGAATTCTGCCTTCACGACTTCTTCACGGGCTCTCACGGGCCGTGAAGGATAATGTGCCACGACCGGCCATTTATCCTCCACGAGTCGTGCCGTGCCGTGCAAGAATCGTGAGGGTTCGTGCCTTCACGACCTCCTTCACGGGCCGTGTAGGGTCGTGAAGCCCAAGGGTTTCATGAACCATGCGGCCCACGACAGGACTCGTGGACACAAGCTGCTTCACGACCCGTGGAGCATCCTTCACGGTCGTGAAGCCTAGGTCAACTGGAATTTGACCATTTTGACTCTTTCTTCTTATGGTAGGCTGTCGAGATTGAAACTTGGCGTGTGACCCAATAGGCCCGTGCTTCATTGGCAGTGATGCTGGCCTACGTGTGTCAGTGGGCAGATACCAACAAACTCCCACTTGCACATGACACACCGTATCCATGGGCACCACAGACAGGGAGCGGCCTCTAGCAAGGCATCCCTGCCCCCAACTAAACATGGGGTATGTCATCCCTGACAAGTACCATGATAAACTAAAAGAGTTTGACATGGTCCTATAGATAAGTGATCAATTATCTTATTGTTCGCGATATCCAAGTGAACACGAGACATGGTACAAAGTCATTCTCCGATCGTTCACGATTATGTTTCTCGATCAAGATTGGTGGTGACCAAAAGGTGAGTTGCAACTGATCAACTATCATTGCAAACTCGAGCATGGCCATGCATTTTGGTGTCAGCGCCCAATCATCGAGGGGCCCAGGGATATCTCTCTTTACAGAGGAACAAATTCCTTCGACTACATTGCCTCCAATACAATGGCAATACTTTACCCAAATGCCTCCTTTATAATAGCCAGTTACGGACTACGTTTGAAAGCAGTCAGAATAAAGCAAACCAAAATAGTGAAACACATGCATCTCCGGTCTAAGGATAAAAGATATTATCATCCTGATTTACTCTTGACATGTACCATGAAGTAAGATCAGGTGTGGGTCATCCAATCACTTGAAACTCTTTTCAAGTATAGGCGAAATATTGTGTCCCTTGTATTCAATCTCTATTGAAAACTATGACCAATCATTTCCCTCGATCTTCGTTCATACTTCCTTCCTTGAAGAATGACCGATCGTGGACAGTTTAGAATGTAGAACATTCAAGGAAGTGATAAAACATGCAAAGTTGGAACACAATAATGATTTAAAGAAAGTATTCGCTACACGCGTATCATTAAATCTCCATTTAATAATCAATACATTCAAAAATACAATATTGCTTAATGTTCCCAATAACATAGTAAATACATCGAATACAATAACCAACAACTCAAACCAAGTCACAAGCAAATCTAATCCCAATAGCACGTGTGTGGGCATCGTGCTTGGCTTGTGACAACGGTTTAGTGAATGGATCCGCCAAATTGTTATCCGTGTGTACTTTGCTGATGACGATGTCTCCATTTTCGACCACGTCCCGGATAAAATGATATTTCCGTGGAATATGCCTCGTGCGTTGATGAGACCTTGGTTCCTTTGCTAAAGCAACGGCACCCTCGTTGGCACAGAAGATCTCAACAGGGTCGCTGATGCTTGGAACCACTCCCAGATCAAGCAGAAATTTCCTTATCCATACGGCCTCCTTAGCAGCTTCATTGGCCGTAATGTATTCCGACTCAGTAGTAGAATCGGCCACGGTGTCTTGCTTGGAGCTCCTCCAGGATATAGCACCGCCATTTAATAGGAACACAAACCCCGATTGTGATCGGCAATCATCCCTATCGGTTTGGAAGCTTGCATCAGAGTAACCCTTTACTCTAAGCTCTTCCTCACCTCCGTACACTAAGAACATCTCCTTAGTCCTCCGAAGATACTTGAGAATGCTCTTCACCGCCGTCCAATGAGCTTTGCCAGGGTTGGCTTGATATCAACTCGTCATGCTCAAGGCACACGATACATCAGGCCTTGTACATAGCATGGCGTACATGATCGAGCCCACAGCCGAAGCATATGGCACTCGCTTCATTACTTCCCGTTCCACTGGGGAACTAGGGGATTGAGTCTTACTCAATACCAAACCATGTGACATTGGAATGAACCCCTTCTTGGAGTCTTCCATCCTAAACCGCTTTAGGACTTTGTCAACATATGTACTTTGGCTAAGCCCAATAAGCCTCTTGGATCTATCTCTATAGATTTTGATCCCAAGAATATAAGTCGCATCTCCTAGATCCTTCATTGAAAAACAATTCCCTAACCAAGTTTTTACACCTTGAAGGGTCGGGACATCGTTTCCAATGAGGAGTATGTCATCGACATACAAGACTAGGAACACAACTATGCTCCCACTAGCCCTGACATATACGCATGGCTCATCCTTGCTTTTCGAAAAGCCAAACTCTTTGACTTTCTCATCAAAGCACAGGTTCCAACTGCGCGATGCTTGCTTAAGTCCATAAATGGACTTCTTAAGCTTGCAGACTTTATCCGGATGCTTGGCATGTACAAAACCCTCGGGTTGAGTCATATAGAGCTCCTCGCTTAGTGTCCCATTAAGGAACGCGGTTTTTACATCCATTTGCCAAATCTCATAATCATGAAATGCGGCAATTTCCATAAGTATCCGGATAGACTTCAACATAGCCACCGGGGAAAAGGTTTCATCATAGTATACACCATGAATTTGCGTGAAACCCTTTGCCACCAGTCGGGCTTTGAAGGTGTCTACCTCTCCATCTATGCCGGTCTTTTTCTTAAAGACCCATTTGCACCCTACGGGTCTACACCCGGGTACCGGATCTACCAAATCCCAGACTTGGTTATCCGACATAGACTGCATCTCGGATTCCATAGCCTCTTTCCACCTAGCGGACTCAGGGCCCACCACGGCGTTCCGATAAGATGATGGTTCATCATGATCCACCACTAGGTCGCAGCCCTCAGACATGAGAAACCCATATCTCTCTGGCTCGTTACGACTCCTACCGGATCTTCTAAGAGGTAAAGGATCCGTGTCAGGTTCTCCAGCAGCGCCGTGCTGAGAATCATCTTGTGAACTAGTGCCAACTTCAGGTTGGTCATTGGAGGGTTCTTGAATCTCTTCAAGACCTACCTTTCTCCCACTAGCGTCTTTGGATAGCATCTCTCTTTCAAGAAAGACGGCCCTCCGAGCAACAAATACCTTGTTCTCGGACGGTTTGTAAAACAAATATCCCATAGACCCGGTAGGATATCCAATGAACAAACACCTCTCGGCTCGGGGTTTCAATTTGTCCTCCACCTCACGTCTCACGTAGGCAGGACAACCCCAAACCTTTAGATATGAAAGCGATGGAACCTTTCCATGCCACATCTTAAAGGGTGTCTTCTTGACCTTCTTAGTTGGTACGAGGTTAAGGATTCTAACGGCCGTTTCCAATGCATAGCCCCAAAAGCTAATGGGTACATCCGTACGACTCATCATACACCGAACCATATCCAATAATGTCCGGTTCCTCCTTTCGGCGACACCATTTAATTGTGGTGTCCTAGGAGGTGTCAATTGCGAAACAATTCCACAATCTTTTAGATAGTCACGGAATTCCGAACTTAGATACTCACCACCACGGTCCGATCTGAGCATCTTAATTCGCTTACCTAATTGGTTCTCAACTTTGTTTTTGAAAGTCTTGAAAACCTCAAAGGTTTCCGACTTTTGTCTCACCAAGTAGACATACCCATACCTACTAAAATCATCGGTAAAGGTTACGAAGTACCTTGAGTTATCCCTAGTGACATGCTTGAACGGACCACACACATCCGTGTGAACGATATCCAACAAGTCTTTGCCCCTCTCACAAACGCCGGTGAAGGGTGCTTTGGTCATTTTGCCCAACAAGCAAGATTCGCATACATCATCCGACCCTTGGTCAAATTATTCCAAGATCCCATCCGCTTGGAGCTTGGCGATGCGTTTCTTGTTTATGTGGCCCAAACGACCATGCCATAAAGATAACTTATCCAAATCATATTTGGATTTAGAACCAACATTCATGATTGATCTATTACTTTGCAAGCATACGCTTGTCTCATATATGCCACGACATGGATGTGCTTTAAAATAAAATAAATCATTTTTAAAGCATGAAGTAATTCCATTAGAGAAATTAAAGTCAAATCCATCGTCAACAAGTGCATAAAATGATAAAATGTTTCTTGCCATGCATGGGTGAATAAGATACATTTAATAAAGTAATAGATAAGCCGGATGGAAAGGCGAGGTCCACGCTCCCTATCTTCTCAACCGGGACAACCACCTTGTTTCCCATGATGAGATCCAGCTCCCCATCAACCAAGTCCCTACTTCTTCTTAGTACCTGCACATTATAAACTATGCGAGTACCACACCCGGTGTCCAAGACCCAGGCGTTAGAAGTAGAAGTGTTATGGAGTTCAATCATATACGTACCGGAGGCGCCTTGTCCCTTGGCGCGAAGCCTCT
This sequence comes from Dittrichia graveolens, assembly GCA_038502395.1. NCBI lineage: Eukaryota > Viridiplantae > Streptophyta > Magnoliopsida > Asterales > Asteraceae > Dittrichia > Dittrichia graveolens. The sequence continues at coordinate 34,095,371 of JARJIL010000009.1, forward strand.
TGAGCTCCTCCGTGTACTTGGGGCAACTACGCCGGTAGTGTCCCTTCTCCCCGCAGAAGAAACAGGTGGCCTCTTCCGGTGAGGGGGCTATAGGAGTGGGTTCCCTCCCCTTCGGCTCCGGCGCTGGGAGTGGCTTGGGCTTGGGTGTTGCCACCTTCGCCTTTCCCTTTCCCTTGCCCTTGGAGTTTGAAGCGGGCCGCTTCCTCTTAGCACCACCCTCATGGATGGCTAGGACAGGTGCAGAGGTTGATGGCTTCGCTTTGGCCATGTTAGACTCGGCGGTCTTCAACATGCCGTGCAACTCCATCAAGGACTTATCCATGTTATGCATATGGTAGTTCACAATGAACGGACCATATGCTTGAGGCAAAGATCGGAGGATAATTTCCGTAGCCAACTCTTTCCCCATAGGAAAGCCCAACCTCTCAAGCTGGTCCACGTATTGCTTCATACGAAGCACGTGGGAGCTTACGTTCCTGCCCTCCTGCATCCTACACCCCACAAAGGCCTTGACACACTCGTAGAGTTCTTGCCTCGCTTGCTGCTGGAACATTTCCTTTAGCTGCGAGATCATATCAAACGCACCAACATCCTCGAATTGCCTTTGCAACTCGGAACTCATGGTCGTCAACATGAGGCAAGTCACCTCATTGGTGTCTTTAAGGCGCTTCTCATAAGCATCCTTAATGGCCCGCGTAGCGGTGGTAGCAGGAGCCTCCGGAAGAGGTTCCTCTAGGACGTACAACTTACTTTCATGGCGTAAGACAATTCTCAATTGCCTAAGCCAATCCATAAAGTTTACGCCTACGAGTTTCTCTTTTTCCAAAAATGGACGGAGTGAAATGTGTGTCGCGGTGTTGCTTGTAGATGCCATCTAAAAGAAGGCAAAGCACATAAAAAGGTTAGTTCGACGTATTTTAATCCTTGTTAAATAATTACCCAATAGTTTAACACTTAAATTTAACAAGGGCTAAGAACCCAACATAACTTCACTACATGACGGGTCACTTCGTGAAGGTATTTAGGCCGGTAAAAGCTTTACCAATTGCAATCCGTGATTACAACTCTTAGGCACTTGCGGGATCCTTCGGTACTCATAGCACCGGTTTGGCATGTTTGATCCCTTCCCACACCGATTCCTCAATAAGCCGCTTTGATAACTCGGTTTAGGCACGACAATTATCAAGGCGTATTAGATTGGAATTGCAAATCGTCCAACAAGATACACGATGACGCCCTTGACAATAATTGGCTCGTGCTAAGCTCGACAACCAAAGATTTCAAGACACCACACGCACCTTCCACACAAGTCCATATGGAACAACTCGTGCTAAGCTCGACAATTGTCCCATGCTTCATTAGATTCGGGTGGTGTCATCTTTTGGATGGCGTGTGATTTACGTTTTTAAGAAAAACGGGACTTTTGTTTTTCCGGTTAAAGACCCATTTTCGTTTTGATTAACAAATAAGTGACAAAACGCATTTTTCACCAATTGAACATAAACACTTTATATTCGTTTGTTAATCATGTGAGCGAGCAGGGTTTGTTAACCAATTAAGGAAAACTATATAGTTTTATTATTTTCAAAAGATTTTCTAGCATGTGAAGATCCTACAACCATGCAAGAAAAACAAATAAATAAAACTACACAACCATGCATACAAAACCGATTTGAGCCAACCTAAGTGTTCCCCGGTGAGCCAACCGAGGAACTAAGTCTACTAAGGACAAACAATCCAAGACTTCGTGGTGTGCTCCCACTCGATCCCGCGCCTCCGGATCCGAGGTGGCTAAGACGTCTCTCAAGACTCCCGTTGGTGCCTCCGGTCTTCTCTTCTAATTACATACATAATTTAAAGAGAAATGGCATGCAAGCCACACAATCTATTCTAAGCTAATATACAATTACAAAGAATAAATATTTTGGCGTGCAAGCCACAAATAAATAAATTATTACAAACCGGATTAAATAAATTATTACAAACCAAATGTGGTACAAACCACCAAATGAATGAACAACAAATAAAGCAATCAAACAACCACACAAAGGTCTAGGCTCAAACCGGTGCTCACGAAAACGAAACAACCACAAAGCATGGTGTGCCACACCAAACCATGCACAAAACAATATCCCAATTAAGTTTATTCAAAAACTAAAGGCACAAAAATAAACCTTGTACATATGCATTAGGATTCCAAACACTTTGAAATCCATATTCATATATACACAATTTATATGTATGCATGTGTGCATTTTATGCCAAAACCACCCAATATATACACATAAAAGAATTAGGACATTATGGGGCTTAATCTACAAGGCAAAACAGCCTAAAATGATTCTGGAAACACCAAAATCATGTGCCAAAATCCATATCAAGTTTTCTTTTCCAAAAGGGCCAAAAACAGCCTGTTCACGACGCCTTCACGAGTTACTGCTCTTCACGGGCCGTGAAGGCAGTACGCTCCACGACTCGTGAAACAGATTAAAAAACCTTTCACGACCACCACCCCACGAGACTGGTCGTGTGGCCTTCACGACTCGTGAAGCAAGCTCCACGGCCCGTGAAGGCCTTCTGGACAGAATGTCCAAAATCAAAAATATGGATTTTCAAGCCACAAAGGTGCATGCATCTTACAAGTATGGCTCTGATACCACTGTTGGGAATCCATGGGGATCAAAGCACGCAACGGAAGCAACAAAACACACAAAAATGATCCCATGATTTCCCAATGGTGGTGAAAACTTGCAAGAACATGCATGCAACCAAAAACAAACACAAAGAGAAGAAGGAAAGCAAGCAATACCCTAGAAGACTTTGGTAAAATTCTGGAACAACTTCGAATTTGGGATGAGCTCGTGAAACAAAAGGCTCCAAGCACCAAAGAAGTCCACACCAAGCTTAGCTTCTTTCTCTTTGTACTAGCAAGCCACCAAACCACCAACACTTGACGATTTGGTTTAGGAACAGCCCTTGAACAACACTAGAAGATCACCAACACAAGGTCTTGTGCTTCTCTCAACTTAGAACACTCACTTGTGTATATCTCTAGTGTGTATAATTGCAAGAATTAACCAAGAGAGTATAATGCACCAAAAGGATCTCTTTTATAGGCATTCTATCTGTTCAAAGAGCCCAGAGTCGGAGCTAAGTAGCACACCATGATTGAACCAACAAATGGTCCAACCAAATACAAGTGTCACTTAGAATTCTGCCTTCACGACTTCTTCACGGGCTCTCACGGGCCGTGAAGGATAATGCGCCACGACCTGCCATTTATCCTCCACGAGTCGTGCCGCGCTGTGCAAGAATCGTGAGGGTTCGTGCCTTCACGACCTCCTTCACGGGCCGTGTAGGGTCGTGAAGCCCAAGGGTTTCACGAACCATGCGGCCCACGACAGGACTCGTGGACACGAGCTGCTTCACGACCCGTGGAGCATCCTTCACGGTCGTGAAGCCTAGGTCAACTGGAATTTGACCATTTTGACTCTTACTTCTTATGGTAGGCTGTCGAGATTGAAACTTGGCGTGTGACCAAATAGGCCCGTGCTTCATTGGCAGTGATGCTGGCCTACGTGTGTCAGTGGGCAGATACCAACATTAACGTATTTTAAGGCTCGGAAAAAAAACACGAACTACATCATCGGGAAGTACTAGAGACATTGAAACGGGAGAGATTATACCGAAGATCTACAAGTACGAGTTTTGGTTGCAAGAGGTTCAATTCCTAGGACACCTAATGAACAAAGATAGGATAAAGGTAATCGCCTATGCTTCGAGATTGCTTAAACCTCACGGGAGCAACTACCTGACACCTGTTTTATGGATCGCGCTTGTAGTTTCGCGCTAAAGATTTGGAGACACTATATCTGCGAGGTGAAATGTACCATCTATATTGATCACAAGAGTCTAAAATACTTGGTGGATCTGAAGAGTTTGAACATGCAGCAACGGAGGTGGTTAGATCTAGTGAAGGATTACAATTGCGAAATTCTATACCACTCGAGTAAGGCCGATGCATTGAGCTGTAAGGCGGGATATGAGTTATCAAGGTGAAATGTCTACGGATGACAGTTACCTTCGCTATTTTATTTGATTCGAACGGTACAGACAGAGGCAATTAAGACAGAAAACCACAACAAAGAGTGAATTAAGGGCCAAGTAAAGGACCTTGTTAAAGACAGTCGGGATTTATTCACGGTTATGGACAAGTATCAGTGCCGATGACAATTGATGTTAGATTGACTTTATTAGAGGAGGCCCATAAGTCAAAGTTTTCTGTCCATCCATGGGCTATAAGGATGTATGAGGATTTAAAAGTGGATTATCGGTAGCACATGATGAAGCGAGATGTGGGAAATTTGTAAACGGATGTTATCGTACTTGAGGGTTAAAGCTGAACGTCAGGGATTGCACCGAAAGTTACAGCTGTTAGAAATTCCGAAATGGAAATGAGAGTACATCACGATGGATTTCATTTCTAAACTACCACGGATACTAAGGAACTTCAATACTATTTGGTGGTGGTGGATAGGTTGACGAAGAGTGCACGCTTCATACCGATTCGTGAGACCTTCTCGTTGGCAACGCTGGCTGATGTGTATGTGAAAGAGGTAATCTCCAGGGCATGGTGTGCCGGAGTCGATGGTGTTCGACAGGGATGCGAGATTCACTTCTAGGATTTTGGGAGAAGTTTCACGGTGATTTGGGAACGAGGTTGCACTTTAGTACCACCTATCATCCACAGACAGATGATTAGAGCGAGAGAACGATTCAGACTTTTAGGATATGCTGAGGACTTGTGTTTTAGACCTTGGTAATGGTTTGGATACTTACTTTCCATTGGTAGAGTTTTCCTATAACAAAAGCTTTCATGCTAGTATCGGAACGCCTCCATATTAGATGCTTTACGGGAAGCGGTGTAGAATGCCTGTTTGTTGGGGCGAGGTCGGGCATAGAGTACTTGGGAGTATCAAAGTAGTGTAGAAAACGACGGAGAATATTTAGAAAATTCGGGAAAGATTGCGTGCAGCTTAGAGTAGACAAAAGAGTTATGTAGAGAAGAGATGCTCAAACCCGGATTTTCAAGTGGGAGACCTTGTATTAATAGAAAAGTATCACCTAAAAAGTAGATTATACGTTTCAGGAAGCAAGGTAAGCTAAACCCTAGGTTTATCAGCCAGTTCAAGTTTGTTGCACGAGTGGGCAAGGAGGCGTATCGTTTGGAGCTACCCGAGGAGTTGTCAAGGATTATAACACGTCTCACGTTTCATATCTGAGGAAGTGCCTAGCTGCTGAGTTTACCTTCGTACCCCTAGAAGATATTATGGTTCATGAGAACCTAAACTATATAGAAAGACCTATTACTATATTAAATCGTGAAACTAAAGCTCTCCGAAACAAGCGAATTGAAATGGTAAAGATTCGGTGGGAACATTGCAAGAGCTCAGAATAGATATGGGAACCAAAGTCGGAAATAAAGAGATACTACCTCAATGTTATTCGGACAGTGACTTCAAGGACGAAGTCGTGTCTAAATGTGGGAGAGTTGTTATACTCGTTTTCAAATAATATATATAATATGTAACATTACGAATTTATTTATTATTTAATAAAGGGTTTTTGCATTAGCTATTGGAATTATACTAAGTTGTTACATCACAAAGAGGTTAATGCTACTTGGGCCTTGTTGGACTTACACTTGAACATCTACTAAGAAAACAAAAGGGCCTAAGATGGATTAATGAAAGGTGTATGGGCTTGGCTTAAGAAAGTGTTGAGAGCCCATTTAGGGCATCTCCTTGTTTACTGTAGCCGCAATTTAAAAAAAATGGGGGTGTTCGTGTTTGAAGCTGCCGAGAGGGAGAGGAGCAACTGAGAGAGCAAGATCGACCATCTCGTCACAATCCTTGAAGAATCGATCGATAATTCTAAGGTATGTAATCCTCACCTACGGCTCTTGATTGTTCGTTGAGGTTTGGAATTTATCGTGGGTTTCATGCCCTGTTTTGTTGAACCGAGACCGAGAAGAAATCAGGACCTTGGGTCCACTGTAACTTGCTCAGCATCGAATTAAAGGAGCAAGTATACATCTAAATGTTACTAGGATTATTATGTTACTGATGTACATAGATTATGAAGGATTAATCAACTGTGAAATATGATGTCTGTGTGTTGTCGCTGCCGAGACAAAAAAGAAGGATTTCCAGCATCTGAGTTGCTTCAAACAATTCAATAATCAATAGGTAATGATTCTACATTCTCCATTAATGATTTTCGATGGTTGTTGTTAATGGTTACTAAGTTTATATATCGATTTTGGGGGATTTTATATGTTGTTCGAGAAGGACTGAAACCGAGAAAAAGATGGGGTTTTAGGCCCTCGAAAATATGTTTTTAATGTAGTTAAACCTTTAGGATTAATCCAAATGATGTTAAGTGCCTTTAGATACTGAAATCCAGCAAGATAATTGAGTAATGGTTAGATTTTGAATCTAAAAGTGTGTCGACCATATGCTAGAACATACTTCAATTGCATCTGTTCTTGGACTAGGATTGCTAAATGGGTTTGGGAGTTGTGCTTTCTTGATCGATACATACATACATATATTCTGGAAGATCACAAACTAATATATATATATATATATATAATATATATATATAATATATATATATATATAATATATATATATTGTAACATCCTAAGATTGAGCCAAATGATTGAATAGGCTTTGGTACATTATCAGTTGATTAGTATTTGGTTACTTGTTTAATTAATTACTTAGTTAACATTATGTGAGTTAATTATTAAATTAATTAACTAAGTTGAGATAATTGCTACATGAATATATGTACGGTTATATATATATTTGTATGTTTAAATGTTTGTAGATATTTAGCAAACATGCCACCTCATGCTACTTACTTTGAGAAAAGCTATACGTGTGTTGTTAATGGAATTATCATCTGATTATCTCTCATTTGAAAACCGATTGTATGTGTGCTTGTATGTGTTTTTGAGAGAAAAGGCTAAAGAGGCAAACAAACTTGAAACTTGGAAGTTTAGATTTGTTGTGTGTTAATTCAAGCCAAAGGTATGATAATGTTCCTTGCACGAATCTGATCATGCTGATATGATTTGTTGTTAAGATCATGTTGGTTCCATGAATTTACCATTGTAGAAGTTTATATGTAAACTTGTTTGGTGGGTTTTGTATGATTTGCCATGATAAAAAGGGTTTGATGTGTTCTTGTTGTTCTATACATGTTATAAGGTGTTTATACATGTTTTAGAAGTGTTCATAATGGATTTGGAGTGTTTGAATCGGATTTGGAAAGTTGGAATCGGCTGGCAAAATGAAGAAGATGATGCAGGTATGCGGGAAACGCGACGCGTTCCTCTCTTGGACGCGACGCGTTCTTCAGAACTATCGGATTCTTGGAGAAATCCGAGTGGAAATCCGATGGTGCAATCCGAGACTCAAAATCCGAAACTAGCAATCCTACAAGGCAAAATCCGACAGCTGAAATCCGAGACTTGAATTCCGGAATTGGAAATCCGACATATGAGTATCGGATTTGAGAAATCCGATACTTGGGGGCGACGCGACGCGTCCGATGTTTTTGGTGAATTATTTGTTTGTTACATTGTTTAATGCTATGTGATATATGTCTATACATATGCGAATCATACATGCTTATGTTTGATTAAAGGATATAAATATATGTGTTTGACATATATTTAGGACTATGATATGTTATTTTATGACGAGTCGTGTTTTGTAATAGTGATATTTAAACAGTTGTGTTACATATATATATATATATATATATATATATATATTGAATATGCAATTGCATATTGATTATGGACTTGATTCAAAAACGGTGTATGGTGGAAATGGAGAACTAGGTGATTCAACATTTGAATTAATGACTAATCAAAATTTCAATTAGTTAATAAGCCCAGAGATGGATCTTAATTAATTGACATTGGGCTGTGAATTTGTTTGTCGACGAACTTGAATCTTCAAAATTTAATAGGAACATGTGGGATCATATAATTGGGGTAACCTTTGGATTGCAAATTAGCTACATATTTTGAATCACAAAATGGGTCTTGTCTCTTAATCACAAATTGGTTTAAAGGATTGAATTATAAATCGATTCATGGTTTCGAATCGCAAAATTAGTTATTGTTATTGAATCACAAATTCTAGTGGCTCATGGATTGCAAATCTAACTTGCACACTTGAATTTCAAAAACTTGAAGTTTCATTAATTAAATGAACATTTAGAATTAGTAACTATTCTAATTGATTTTGAGCATGATTATAGGGGTCATTTTAGGTGATATTTTGGGACTATTTATGAACGCAAAAGATTGGTGGATTATTGTTTTACGCAAGTTCTTTTGAAACGGGTCGGTATGACCCGTTAAGTAAAGAAATGCGTGGATTAACTAATTGATTGGCTTTTGCACTATCTAAATACCCTATACATGTTTCTTAGAATAAATATATAAGAGTGCAAGTGATGCAAACCAGATTCGGGTTAAAACGGTGAAAATGTCGGAATATTTGCAAGTTTGACTTTTGTCGTCTTTTCGAGTTAGGACCTCAAATTTTGCAGATAAATCCCTCATAATAAGGGGAACAAGCTGTCTTTAGAATGTTTTAGTCAAAAATGTCGGTTTGGGCTCGGTTCGTTAGAATCAAAGTTGTGAATTGTTGACCCGTTTGGTCATTAAAGAGCATTAAGCTTGGTTTAATCTTTTAGGCAGATTTCTTGGGAGATTACTTGCATTCTAGTATGCTTTTAGTGAGTTAAGTAAGTGGTAAAGTTTTGGAAAAAGAAAATTGAGTTGGTGGATTGTCGAGTGAACTTGGGCCTAGTGTATGTGTTAGGCCCAATGTGCATCACTAGCAAACTTAGAGTATCATGAGGGATTAATTAGGTATTGAGTAATCTTACCTACTGTATCTTGTACTTAAAACGATTCATTTTAATTGTAGTTTGTTGTCGGTGAATTGTCGTGACTCGCAGATTTACTGTTTTACAATGGATTTCGTAACAAAACTTCCACGTATGCAGAGGAATCACGATATGATTTGGGTGATCGTTGACCGATTAACCAAGAGTGCTCACTTCTTGGCTACCAGTGAGACAGCGTCCCTCAGTAAGTTGGCTCAGTTGTATATCAATGAAGTTGTTTCCCGACATGGTATACCGCTTTCGATTGTATCAGATAGAGATTCCAGGTTTGTGTCAAACTTCTGGAACAGTTTACAGCGGGAGTTGGGTACACGTGTTAATCTGAGTACAGCTTACCACCCTCAGACAGACGGGCAATCTAAGAGAACTATTCAGACACTCGAGGATATGCTGCGGGCATGTGTGTTAGAATATGGAGGTTCTTGGGATTCCCATCTACCGTTGATAGAATTTGCGTATAACAATTCTTACCATTCGAGTATCGGTATGCCGCCTTATGAGATGCTATATGGTTGTCGCTGCCGTACTCCTACATGTTGGTTAGAGGCGGGTGAGAAACAGTATGGAGGTCCTGATATTGTGTAGATCACCGCAGATAAAGTAGCTATTGCACGAGAAAAGTTGAAAGCTGCGAGGGATCGACAAAAGATGTATGCTGATCCGCGTCGTAGGTCTGTTACCTTTGTTGAGGGGGAATTGGTTTATCTGATGGTTTCTCCGTGGAAAGGGGTTATCCATTTTGGGAAGCGGGGAAAGCTAGCTCCGTGGTATATTGGACCGTTTCGTGTCCAATGGGTGGTTAATGATCAGATGGTTACTCTTGATCTTCCAGCGGAATTATCAGGTATTCACAATACCTTCAACGTTTGTTACTTGCGGAAATGTAGAGTTGAGGATGAGAGTCAGATTCTACCTCTACATGATCTTAAAGTGGATTCCAGCAAGAAACTAGTGGAGGAACCCATTGAACTACTAGATCAGAAGGTGACGAAACTGCGTAAGAAACAGATTCCGATGGTTTTAGTTAAATGGAGGCACAGTTTGGGTTCAGACTTGACGTGGGAAACCGAGACTAATTTAAGAGCTCGTTACCCTCAGTTGTTTGATCATGAATAGATTCCGATGACGGAATCCTGTTAAGGGGGGAGGATTTGTAACATCCTAAGATTGGGCCTAGTGATTGAATAGGCTTTGGTACGTTATCAATTGATTAGTATTTGGTTACATGTTTAATTAATTACTTAGTTAACATTATGTGAGTTAATTATTAAATTAATTAACTAAGTTGAGATAATTGCTACATGAATATATGTACAGTTATATATATATTTGTATGTTTAAATGTTTGTAGATATTTAGCAAACATGCCACCTCATGCTACTTACTTTGAGAAAAGCTATACGTGTGCTGTTAATGGAATTATCATCTGATTATCTCTCATTTGAAAACCGATTGTATGTGTGCTTGTATGTGTTTTTGAGAGAAAAGGCTAAAGAGGCAAACAAACTTGAAACTTGGAAGTTTAGATTTGTTGTGTGTTAATTCAAGCCAAAGGTATGATAATGTTCCTTGCACGAATCTGATCATGCTGATATGATTTGTTGTTAAGATCATGTTGGTTCCATGAATTTACCATTGTAGAAGTTTATATGTAAACTTGTTTGGTGGGTTTTGTATGATTTGCCATGATAAAAAGGGTTTGATGTGTTCTTGTTGTTCTATACATGTTATAAGGTGTTTATACATGTTTTAGAAGTGTTCATAATGGATTTGGAGTGTTTGAATCGGATTTGGAAAGTTGGAATCGGCTGGCAAAATGAAGAAAATGATGCAGGTATGCGGGAAACGCGACGCGTTCCTCTTTTGGACGCGACGCGTTCTTCAGAACTATCGGATTCTTGGAGAAATCCAAGTGGAAATCCGATGGTGCAATCCGAGACTCAAAATCCGAAACTAGCAAATCCTACAAGGCAAATATGACAGTTGAAATCCGAGACTTGAAGTCCGGAATTGGAAATCCGACATATGAGTATCGGATTTGAGAAATCCGATACTTGGGGGCGACGCGACGCGTCGGGGCCTTGGACGCGACGCGTCCGATGTTTTTGGTGAATTATTTGTTTGTTGAATTGTTTAATGCTATGTTATATATGTCTATACATATGGGAATCATACATGCTTATGTTTGATTAAAAGGATATAAATTTATGTGTTTGACATATATTTATGAATCGTTATTGATTTCAGTTTGTTGTGTTCTCAGGAACAAACAAGGCTCAGTAATATAAGATCTCTGAGTGGAGTAACTGAAAGCTTAAGGTGAGTGGACGTTTACTCACAGATATTATTAGTTGTATCTGGATTGGGTTGCAACTGTTATTGGTTTGACGCATGGATAGATTGTGCATCTGATAATTGATTAACTGTTGATTGTTAATTAATTGTGCGTCAGTGATATGTATACATGAGGATTGGGAACTCAGCTTCGGCTGGGCATATAGGCTGGGTTTGTTTGCTATCGGCTAATCAGTATTTGGATCTTTTGATGCATTTGTTGCAACTTAAGGTAATACTGTGTGAGAATAGCAAATGAACTATCAGTAAACCTTGCTTTGGCCGGCATTGGTTGTAGGTTCCTGCAGAACCGCCGGTCTTCCCGGGGCACGATTATCTGTTATGTGTTGTTGATATTGATGCGGTTATTTGCTGATATATCTGTTGTAGTTTTACTCCATTCACTTAGATTTGTGCTAATCCCCCACCTCTCACTCTTTTTACAGGTTTTGGTAAGTCAGCGGCTCGGCTGAGAGTGGTTAGCTTGGGGAGTAATTACCTAGGACTCTGGTATGTTATTTTGTGATGAGTCGTGTTGTGTAATACTGATATTTAAACAGTTGTGTTTGTATAGTTGTAAACACTTGGGTTATTTAATTCGCTTCCGCAATCATTATGAAAATAAAAATTTTTAGGTTAAAAATACGGTGTTACATATATATATATATATATATATTAAATATGCAATTGCATATTAATTATGGACTTGAATCACAAACGGTGTATGGTGGAAATGGAGAACTAGGTGATTCAACATTTGAATTAATGACTAATCAAAATTTCAATTAGTTAATAGGCCCACAGATGGATCTCAATTAATTGACATTGGGCTGTGAATTTGTTTGTCGACGAACTTGAATCTTCAAAATTTAATAGGAATATGTGGGATCATATCATTGGGGTAACCTTTGGATTGCAAATTAGCTACATATTTTGATTCACAAAATGGGTCTTGTCTCTTAATCACAAATTGGTTTAAAGGATTGAATTATAAATCGATTCATGGTTTCGAATCGCAAAATTAGTTATTGTTATTGAATCACAAATTCTAGTGGCTCATGGATTGCAAGTGAATTTCAAAAACTTGAAGTTTCATTAATTAAATGAACATTTAGAATTAGTAGCTATTCTAATTGATTTTGAGCATGATTATAGGGGTCATTTTAGGTGATATTTTTGGGACTATTTATGAACGCAAAAGATTGGTGGATTATTGTTTTACGCAAGTTCTTTTGAAACGGGTCGGTATGACCCGTTAAGTAAAGAAATGCGTGGATTAACTAATTGATTGGATTTTGCACTATCCAAATACCCTATACATGTTTCTTATAACAAATATATAAGAGTGCAAGTGATGCAAACCAGATTCGGGTTAAAACGGTGAAAATGCCGGAATATTTGCAAGTTTGACTTTTGTCGTCTTTTCGAGTTAGGACCTCAAATTTTGCAGATAAATCCCTCATAATAAGGGGAACAAGCTGTCTTTAGAATGTTTTCGTCAAAAATGTTGTTTTGGGCTCGGTTCGTTAGAATCAAAGTTGTGAATTTTTGACCCGTTTGGTCATTAAAGAGCTTTAAGCTTGGTTTAATCTTTTGGGCAGATTTCTTGGGAGATTACTTGCATTCTAGTATACTTTTAGTGAGTTAAGTAAGTGGTAAAGTTTTGGAAAAAGTAAATTGAGTTAGTGGATTGTCGAGTGAACTTGGGCGTAGTGTATGTGTTAGGCCCAATGTGCATCACTAGAAAACTTAGAGTATCATGAGGGATTAATTAGGTATTGAGTAATCTTACCTACTGTATCTTGTACTTAAAACGATTCATTTTAATTGTAGTTTGTTGTCGGTGAATTGTCGTGACTCGCAGATTTACTGTTTTACTATGTTGTGCTTTTGTGCTGAAATCCAGTTGAGTTACACTAACTTATATCTTATATTGTGATACGTGTTCATATGTGATACTATGATAATTACCCGCCTGTGTGGCATGGTAGACGGCCACCCCGCCTATGTGGCATTTTGAGCAGATGGCTCTTTTGGCGGACAGCCACCCCGCATGTGTGGCATGTATGATGTGATGTGTATTAGCTATGAATGTGTTATCTGATATAATATATGAGTGTTGTGTGCTCACTAAGCTTTGTGCTTAACCCGTGTTATTGATTATTTTTCAAGACTGTCGTGTGTCGACAAGTGGAAGGCTCCCGCGTGACAGCTATACTTCCGCAACGTTTTTACAAGTCTGATTTCTATAAACAATATAATTAAATATTCTATTGATTTAACACCATAAGTCCCGTGTGTTGGGCAGACAATTGATGGATGCGTGTAATGAATATATTTTAAGTATTTTAGTTTAAATGAGTTTCTGAAATAAATTATGGACACTATATATATATATATATATAATTTGGGGTGTTACATATGGGAGATAATAATAGTAAGTCAACTAAGTCATAATTAATCCATTTGTATCATATACTAAGGATTATCATGAACTTATAAGATCTATCATATAGATACATAAAGATTTATATAAGCAAATCTTTATATTTCACCTCATTCAAGTAAAATAATGTAGTTTTGATTCAAACGTTTAATCTTATTGAAAACGGAACAAACTACAACACTTTGGGATTGTCTCTTTTAAGTTTGCCTAGGGTAAGGTTTGTTGTAGTACCTTTCGACTCAATGTTTACCCTTATCTTGATACCATTCAAGTTATCCTTTTGATCTAAGTCAACTCTTTTGACTTCGCTTAGAATTCTTCTTACATAAAAATATTTTCCATAATTAGTTTATACTAAAATCATAAACTAAAAGTTACATGATTTTGTAATGAAACTAAATTATGGAGTATCAAGCCGATTAAGGTAATCTATATAACACCGCATCAACATGATGCAAATATTTAAAAGATTCACTTCTAGCCATTTGATAAAACCCGGGAGTTTTATACTTTGAAACTCTTTGACTATTCTCATGCAAGAACCCTTTCTTTAATGATATCAAAATATCATATATTTCAAGTGAAAGTCCTTCAAAAAAGGTCCAAGTCTTGTGGAATCAACCATGAGAAAAGTAATAACAATAAGTAAATACTTCTCATAAGTATCTCCACAATTTTATTAACGTTTCTAAATGACTTAACCAATTAAATGTGTACTAATAGTTTCCTTTTCATGTTATGAGAACATTTCTCAAGTCATGATACCAAGCAAGAAAATTAGTGCAATCTGAATTTGTTCTTCAAAAGAATGAATCGCAATAATTAGTTAATTATCATCGACAAAATAATAAAGTCAAGTTTTAGTATTTTCGATATTTATTCTTTAAAATTAATGTCCCTTCATTTTAATTTAATAAAACATTAATTACTAAAGGCTGGGATCCAAGTTAAACTTAATCTTAAATGTTTGGCTAATGTTCTCTCCATCAAGATTAACACAACAACGTAGATAACGATTACCAATTGTATCTCCACATAATTCCTAAATCTTTATGGGATCCTTGACAACGCTTATAAAAACCGGCATGTTTGATCTCATCTATATCTCGTACTTCCTTGCGTTTGGCTAATGCTCCCTCCACAATTAGTCATGATTAAGTCATCCTAATTTAAAACACCTGTATACAACCTGCATCCCTCAAATAATCAATTAACCTGCAAATGACTCGCCGAAACCCTAACCTATACGAATAAATAGGTTTTGCCAAGTCTTATCTATACGAGTTAGTGTTTTGTATCCTAACACGAATAAATAAATGTATCAGTTCGATCGTATGCTTGTGACATTAACCCAAACACGCCCGGTATTATCATATGGTATAATAGTATTACAAAAATGTTTAATATAGTTCATACTTAATTTATAATTCTAAGAAATTAATTTTAGTATTTGAATTAATAGTACGGTATAAATTACATTTTAAAATTTTAAATGAAATGTTATTTTCTTAATTTGGTTGAATAAATGTTTTTTACACAACTCAATGGTATTATGGTTGGGGAATGATCGAC
This sequence comes from Dittrichia graveolens, assembly GCA_038502395.1. Taxonomy (NCBI): domain Eukaryota; kingdom Viridiplantae; phylum Streptophyta; class Magnoliopsida; order Asterales; family Asteraceae; genus Dittrichia; species Dittrichia graveolens. The sequence continues at coordinate 34,110,720 of JARJIL010000009.1, forward strand.
ACAAGCAAACAGTTAAAATTGGGATTTACGAATTCCTTCGAACGGCAGCTCTGAAGGCTCCATGATTCCTTCTACTTCTAGGTATCTCCTAACATTCGATTCGACGATTCCTGTGCATACAACAGGCTCAGATTTGGTTGATTTATGATTTATTTTAGGTTGATTAAATCTTTTCGCATTCTTAATTATCGTTCGATTGATTCTTATTTGTGTCAAATAGAATAATAATCGTTTGTTCAAATGTTATTGTTCCAGCACGATGACGAAGAAAAGGGACCGACCGAGCATTGGTACGGCGGTGGTCGATATTTACCGGCGTGAGGTCGGATGTCTTTCAGCTCGGAGATTTACCAACCGACTTGCTGCTTCCGAGGTATATTTATCTATAGTTCAGTTTTGTATTCCCGTTGTTCTAATGGAATAATTCGTGTATGAATATTCTCGACCCTGTGGATTGAATTGATTTTGGTATATATTTGTAAAGCTTGATTTGACTTCTTTTTTAGGGCACGGTTTATTGTTAAAAGCTTTATTTGTAGGTGTTCTCTTACTGTCTCAGAATCACCAATACCGCTCTTATTGAGTTGCTTTTTCCTTGTTTTCTGTTCTTGAATATGAGAACTTTACCTAATTAGATAAAAAGATCGAGACGGATATATACATGTACATGGTCAATGTCTGGTTTTTATACTTGCAGTTTGTAATACTTTCATTCAGTTTATCTCACTTGTTCCATTATGTTCTTGTATGTAAAATAAATGAAATTATTATCTTTAATGAATAATGTATCATGTTAAGCAGCATTGCGACTCTGCCTCTGATGACATCTTCATAAATGTTTTTTTTTCTTTTTCTTGTTAGGATCTAGTCCTAAAACTTGATCTTTTGAGGAAGCTAGATAAACACAAAGGATGTGTGAACACAGTCAGTTTCAATTCAGATGGAGATATCCTTGTTTCAGGCTCAGATGACAGGAAAGTTATACTTTGGGATTGGGAAGCTGGATATATCAAACTCTCCTTTCATTCAGGCCACAATGGCAATATCTTTCAAGCAAAGATCATGCCAGGCACTGATGATAGAAGCATTGTTACTTGTGCTGCAGATGGCCAGGTATCTTATAGTTTTTTGGCGATACCATAAATCATAAGCCAACATGGTTTGCTGATTTTCGTCTTTGTGATAATGGTTTTTTAGGATCTATATATTATAATGTATATTACCATTGTAGTTGGGAATTCTATACTGAGATTCTTCTACAATTTAGGTGAGGCATTCTATAATCCAAGAAGGTGGACATGTTGAGCCAAAACTGCTCGGTCAACATGAAGGGTGGGCTCATAAACTAGCCAGCGAACCTGGGAGCCCACATGTTTTTTATACATGTGGTGCAGACGGATTAGTCCAACATGTAAGTCATGACCTGTTTACTTGCATGACAATGTATTCTGAAATCGCTTATTATTATTATTACTTTTTTCATGTTATATTTTCAGTTTGATCTAAGGACACAATTGGCTAATGAACTTTTCCGTTGCCTACCAACGCCTGATAGAAGTTTTCTAGGAAGCTTTAATCTGAATTCAATAGCTATCGATCCAAGAAACCCTAACTTGTTTGTGGTTGCTGGTTCTGATGAATTTACTAGACTATATGATATGCGTCGATATAAGTGGGACGGTTCTTCTGCTTTTGGTAAACCAACCGACTATTTTTGTCCCAGACATTTAATCGGTGATGAAAATTTGGGGATTACAGGATTAGCGTTCTCGGATCAGAGTGAACTGCTTGTGTCCTATTGTAACGATTCCATCTATCTTTTCTCAAAAAACATGGGTTTGGGTAGTGATATAAATTCAATTTTTGATAATTTCTCTTTTGGTTCTGATTCTGAGATGGAAAACGAATGCAAAGACGGGCCCCTTGTGTACAAGGGGCATAGAAACTATGTGACGGTGAAGGATGTTAACTTTTTTGGGCCAAAATGTGAGTATGTTGTGAGTGGATCAGATTGTGGGCGCATGTTTATTTGGAGGAAAAGTGATACAGAGCTCATTCGTGTTTTGGAAGCTGATAAGAAAGTGGTGAATTGTATTGAACCCCACCCACATACAACTATGCTTGCCAGTAGTGGGGTTGAACGTGACATAAAGATTTGGACACCCAATGCGGTTGAAAAAGCAACCCGCCCTGCAAATTATCAGAAGGTATGTTTCCTTGCTTTCACATTTATGGTTGTGCTTTATTATCATCGAAATTCTTGCTCTTTTATTTGATGTGAGCTCTATAATAATACACTATAATATATAATATACATTAGTGTTGTAAAAGTCGGGCTAGGCGGGACTTCACCTTATAGAATAGTAGCTAGTCGGCCTCATTCCTCGGCCTAGGTCAAAGTCGGGTCTGGGCGGTCAAAGAAGTCATTTTTTTATAATGGCAGCCACGTAAAATCTAGGGAAAAAATTAGCATCGCTGTATACCCGCCCTTTCTGTCTCTCCTCTCGTTGACAGAGAACCATGAAAACCTGACCATCGCTGTCTCTCCACTCGTCGACAGATAACCACGAAGACCTCACCATCGCTGATTGCTTCAGGCCTTCACGTCAACAGTAGGCCTTCACGTTGACAGCAACCTTCTCGTCCATAGCAACCTTCATGTCGACAGCACCCTTCACGTCGACAACAGTAGGTAAAGACTTCAGATTTTGAGATTTCTTGCACAACAGCTCTTGAATTTGATTCTTTTTGCTCCTTTCTCGTACCCCTGTTCTTTTTCAACCTTCAAATTCTTAATTTCTTGTATAACAGCACTGAAATCGACTTTCTATGAACAAATATATATATATTTGACTATTTATGAACATGTAGTATATATAATTTTGAAATTTTTATATAAAAATCCAATCCGAGTATTCCCCGCCTAGGCCGAGTGCTCGCTACTCCCTGCTTACCGCCCGGCTCCCGCCTAGCGATTTCTACAACATTGATATACATAAAATATATGTAGGGAAAAGTTCAAACAAGAACTGTTTTATGTACGAGAACTAAAGTGACATTTACTAAAATGATATAAATCAAATTGATAATCAGACAAGGAATATAAAATACGCCATACAGAAATTAACCAACCTGGTTTCGAGTTCCAGGCAGCAAGAATAAGGAACAGAAAACAGTCTCTCGATGATCCTCCCCTAAGCCAATCGGCCCTCCCTAATAAGAGCCGATCCCCTCCCAAAAATAATTAAACATTGCCATAATTAACCAATAATTATAATTAATTAACATTCAAGCCCTGGAGTTGTTTTTCTTGCGTTGGTAGACTTTTCCCTATTTATTACGATCCATATCATCACTCCCGCCCCGAAAACTCACCTTGTCCTCAAGGTGAAAGTTAGGGAACTTCCGTTTGAGTACCTCAAGGTCTTCCCATGTTGCCTCCGATTCAGGTAACCACTTCCAAACAATTAAGACATCTTGGCTACCCCCGTTTAATTGTGTCTCCAACACCTTCTCAGGAACCACAACCCCTTCTACGTCTAGCCCCCTGGGAAGTGATACGAACCAAATTGATATATTGATAAATTGGAACAAATACAATAGTCGGCGTGCTTTTGAGAGGCACCCGTCTCTCCTTAACCTACTTTCGAGAGGTAGGAGCTCTACAAAACAAATAAAATATCCAAATAACTCTAAACTCTCTTCCCTTCAAATGATACCCCTAAACCTCTATTTATACTAAATAAATAACTTCTTTCCTAAGATAATAGATTACCTACCTAAGATAATAGATTATCTCTACTTAATACTTAATATATAATAAGTACAATAATTAAAAGATCTCTAGAATATTGATCATATCATTACTTTCCCCCCAAAACACACCTTGTCTTCAAGGTGTGGCTTTATAAACTTGCCTAGAATTATTCCCGGATCCCAAATGTAATGATCTTTGTCCAGGGCCGTCTCAAACTTTTTTGGGGCCCGGGGCAAAACTAGAAAAGGGCCCCTAAACTGTTAAAGTATATAAAAACACACTAAACTATATAAAAATGTCACATAAGAAACTTACAATTGTAGGTAACCATAACAATAGATGATACAATTTCTTCCAATGATTTTAGCTTCCATATTTAGGATCATAAATATCTTTTAATTTTTCATTATTGTTTTCATGTAAATTGGTATCATTCTCATCTATATTAGAATCACTTTCATTCACGTTCTTATCACTTTGATTCAAGTTCGTATTATTTTCATTCATATTAACTTCATTTTCATTCTCATGATCATTTTCATTTTGAAATATTAGAAGTACTTACTTTCTTTTTATCCATTGATCCTCTTTAAGATCGTTTTAGTTTTTCAAATTCTTCTCTTTTCTTTCTTTTTTGATTACCGGATAAATGCTTTTTGGGAAACATTATTTAAAACGAGCTAATGAAGTAATGAACTAGTTATCAAGCAATTCAACTATTCAAGTAAGTAAACTAACTAATTTATTTGATATCAAGTAATTCAAGTAACTAATTAACTATCAATTGATTTAAAAGTAGCTAATGAACTAGTTATCAAGCAAATAAGCACATTAACTATCAAGTGGTTCAACTAGTAAACAAACCAATCAATAATCCAAACAAGAAATTAAGAATTCAAGGATAAAGGAGAGTTTACACCCGTTTGGCTGTTTGTTTGACCATTTCACTGTTTGAGCAATTTAATTTATAAGCTACGAAGCCTTGATTCTTGAAGTACTCCTAGTCTCCTACTCTGTGAGTTTGAGTTTTCAATACTGCAAGTCTGCAAGAAATCAAGAACAAAGGATTCAAATACAATTACAAAAACTGCATACAAGCAACAAATCAACATTCAACAATAAGCTAAAATTAAGGATCAAATTACAAATATGTACCAAAAGTCCAAAACTCTTCTCGAAGTATCTAACTTCATTTTAAAATCGTCGACTAAGAATCTAAGATCTGAAATTCTGAATAATTAAAATCCTGAGTTCGTGACAACTAACGAGTCGATGATGGACGATTGAGAATCTCAATCTGATGACAACCAATATCGGGAATTCGTGACTGAAATTATGACTAATGAGCATGAGAGTGTTTGAACTTTGAAGTAGTGGAGCTCTGAACCACTGAACTAAAAGTTTGAAAAATACCGTTTGATTTTGTGTAATTGTGTTTCATCGAAAGCCAAGAACAGCAACGTTTGCTGATTCGCTGAACGCCTGAACCCCGACGCCCCGTCTTCTGCGCATTGCTCCATTGCCGATTGACGTAATCGAAAGAGCCCCTTGCGTTCCCCTAGGGCCCTAGGTTAAACGGGATATCAGTAATTAGCGAAAGAGCCCCTGGAGACTTAATCGAAGGCTGAAAGGTTTATATTGGGCCTCACAAGCAGATTAGTGGGTTTATTTTATTATTTAGTGGGCCTTTCATTTAATTATTTAGTGGGTTTTTTAAACTGGGCTGCAGATATATTATATATATATAAGGTATATCTTGATGATGGGCCCCCTCTAGCTATGGGCCCAGGGCGGTTGCCCAGGTGGCCCGGCCCTTAAGACAGCCCTGTCTTTGTCGTGTAGCCCTTTTTGAGATATGTCTTCTGGCCTACACAAAGTTCTTTGTAGTTGTCCCACTAAGTCTTCCCGCCATGCATCCTCTCGTAACATAGGCTAGAAGAACCCTCTAATATTGCTAATGGGAAAGAGGAATGCTTGGGCAACAAACTCTAATCTTGACGACTGATCTTGGGAAGCCCCATTCTTAGACTCAAAAATCGCTAGAGGATGCGAAATAGGTAAGGGTTGATTGAGTTTGAATGCTGGTGGCAGTGATAGTAAGGAAGGACAAAGGGACTGTGGCGGTTGTGTGGGAGGAATGAAGGCTGGCGGCAGTTGTAGTGGCAGGTTTACTGGCTGTGGCGATTGAGAGGGAGGATTGATGGGCGATGATGTTGTAGGGTCTGGCTGGGCGGTCGGCGTTTGGGAGGGTTGGTCGAAAGGTGGTGGCTGGGAGGGAGGGTGGTAAGGCGGCAACGGCTGTGAGTGAGGGTAAGTGAACGGCGGCGGCGGCGGCGACGGTTGGGTGGTGTGGCTAGGAGGCGGCGGTGGCCTGGAGGCCTGCGCCAGCTGCAGCAGTCGCTTCGTCTCCTTTATTAAACTTATCGGTTCTTCATGCTGTCTTGCACTTTGCGCTCTGTATTCTTTAATCTTTCTCTCCAATCTCTCAAAAGCGTTCATACCAGAAAAAAATAAATATATATTATTTTTTGGCTGGATGAACAGTACCCCGCTGAGTAGTAGTCGTGTGAACAGTAACTTCGATTTTATTTTCCTCTTTTATGCCCAGAATCGTGGCTCTGATACTAATTTGATATGAACCAAATTGATAATCGGATATTATTGATAAAAGACACCAGAAGTCGGATGCTTGAGGAACAAAGCGACTGGAATTCGAGACCCAGTAATCTCCCGTACAAGAATAAAGAAAACATAAACAATTCTCTTCCCTAATATCTTCCTCATAGACCTCTATTTATAATAGATAAATAACTGGCTCCCTAAGATAATATAATTTCTATAATTAAAATCTAATAACTACCATAATTAAAAGATTTACTAAATAAGGGTCATATCAGTATTCAACCCCCGTTTTACACATTATTAGTTGTTTGTTTGCCTCTTTTAAGGTCTTGTAGGTTTTTCTTTCTTTTGTGCATGTGTATTCTTTTCTTTCTTTCTTTTTTTCGTATTCTAAGAATTGGTGTTGTTAGTATCCCAAAAAGTCTGAATTTGGTTGCTTACTATTAAAACACCTATCAAAACTATCATAAAATCATTTACCTTTCACGAAAGACCTCATCCCTCTATGCTGCAAATTGTCAATGAATAAGAAATTTTACAACAAAACAAACATAATATTAGTCCTTAGCCATATAGTATAAATTCCATAAAGATCAACAGTTGAAGATAAAACATATAGTCAAACAAATCAGGTTTATTAGGGTTACTAAGATTTTAAACCAATCAGTAAAATATATTAATCATGCTCTTAGGGATTAAGGGCATGGTGAAAATGAGCATAGAGACTATTACAAATTGTACTAGGGTGGACTTTCTAACAAAAGTGACATTGTTTACTTGCTTTTGTACCATAAATCTTCATTTCAGTTGGATCAATCTTGTATTTTTGTACTAAATCTGGTTGCAGTAATTGCACGCAGTGTTGTAAAACTTCTATTCCAAGGCTGAGTACTCGTGACAAGGTGGGTGACCTTGCCGACTAGAGGTGAATCTGAGGAATCCGAGTACTTCAAAACTCGACCCCAACTCGGTCAAACTCAGGATGATTTGGTCCTATATTTTTTTATAAATACTTAGTCTTATTGGTTCCCGTAATTAAAGCTATTAATACATACCCAGTTTCCTTGTGTTATGAGTTAACAGCCTATTTCGGTATTTATTTTCTAATTCTATAGTCTCATGAACATGCAATACCCTATAACTTTTAAATTTATCTATAAAAGTTCCAATCCGAATACTCCCCGCCTAGGCAGATTACTCACTACACCCTAGTCGGCCGCTCGAGTACCGCCTAGCGAGTTTTACAACATTGATTGCACGAACAAAATATATTTAAGTTAAAAGATATCAAAGTTTAGGAGGTTGAAAACATTTTTGTTTCATTTTTAGCCGAGTTTTAAGATTTGATTTTTTTTTTTATTTGTGATCAAATATAACCCACATCAACCCTTTTGGAAATCTGACTTTTTTGGTATTATTGTTTTTGTAGAAGGTGTTCGAGTCCAGGGGATTTCAACTCTATCCTCCTTTTGATGTTTCTGATGATGAGTATTACTCTGACTATGATGACGATAGTTCTAGCAATTATACCGATAGCGAGGATGAGGATGATGATGATGATGATGATGATGAATATGATGACGAGGATGAATATTATGATGATGATGACGAGGAGGATGACGACGACGACGACAATGGTGATGGTGATGGTGATGGTGGTGGTGATGATGATGAGGAAATGGATGAAGAAAATGATATTGTTACTTATGATATTATTGATGAAGATGTTCATGAAACTCCTCATGACGATTCTGAAATTTTTGGCACTGAATACGACGATCCACTTGATGACTTCCATGCTAATGAAGAATGATGATGATAATGTCTTTGCAGTTTGTGTTGTATCCAATTGAGGCCGAGAAATAGGTGGATGTACAGTCTGGGTTCACCAAGGGATATGATGTTGCAATGTCGCAACCATTTTCTACGCAAACAAGTATCGATTTGGAGATACAAACGTTCAATGGTGATGATTTGGATGAGGAAAAAGAAAGATTATTTTGAATGAATCAAAAAGGGTGCCTCAAATTGTACATAGCAAGTCAAAAAAAATTTGTAATATACTGGTTTTGAACTTTTGATATTTGGAGATATGATGATATATATACACATCTGGATGGGTGATGGTTCCTTTTACATCTTTATTGTTCATGTTAATATGTTATTCGTTTCTAATGATTTCGTCGGGTTTGAATTTGAGTTTCTCCATCGAGGAAAATACTTGAATTGATTAGTGATTTTTAAGGGCAAATTATCGAGAAAAGATATTAAAATTTGCTAATAAAGGTAACGTTCAACTTTTTGACCGAGAAAGGATAAATAAATTTCAATTTGTAATAAAAAGGGTATAAGGAGTGACATTTATACCTTTTTTGTTACAAATTGAAATTTATAAATTCTTTTTATGTTAGGTTTAAGAGGTGAATATACGTTTTTTTGTTACAAGTTGAAAGTTATAATTTTTTCTCCGTCAAAAAAATTGGATGTTACCTTTATTGGCAATTTTTGATATTTAAGTTATTTTTCTTGACAATTTTCCCATTTTTAAATAAAATGTTAAATTAGTTTATATAAGGGAAAATTGCAAACAAGGGTAACCTAAATATCGAAAATTGGCAATAAAGGTAACATCCAATTTTTTTAGCCAAAAAAGGATTATAAATTTCAATTTGTAATTAGACCTAACAAAAAAAATATTATAAATTTCAATTTGTAACAAAAAAATGTATAAATTTAATGCATTATACCTTTTTTTTGTTACAAATTGAAATTTATAATCATTTCTCGGCTAAAAAAATTGGACGTTACCTTTATTAGTAAATTTTGATATTTATATTACCTTTATCGACAATTTACCCTTTATAAAATTGGACAAGGTTATTGTGAAACGAGAGGGACATAGCGCGCGCACCTAAGTCCATTCTCATTCAATTGAATTGGAAAGAACACTACAAGTATAATTACATAACTCATAGAGTTGTGTTCAATAAAGTCCATGTAAAAAACAGTCATAAAATTTTAATATTCAACCGCAAGTGATTCTGTATACAATCATATGTGATTTGTAAAAGCATCACATGAAAGTCACTCCGTCCAAATTTTTAAAATGCAATGTGGATTGTTGATGTCATTGATCCAAAGGCTAAAATTAATCCTTTAGGACTATGAATTAAGTATGGACTATATTGAACATTCTTCAATTCATATAATGCACATACATATCAAATATTAACATGAATCATGATAGAAACATATAAAAACATTTATTTTGCAAAATCTCACACTAAATCAAAGATTCAAGAAATCAAGTTTGCTTCTAAAACTTCTCTGGTTTCTTTCTTTAAAACTCACGTACTCATACACACATACAAACATGGAGAATACTTCACAATGAAGTCTATTATCAAGAAAGAGGCGGCCATGCATTTGGATAATTACAAACAACAGTACATTACATTGCTTATTAACATACAACTAATCAATTAAGCAGTCAACCAAACATGCAACGAGGTATTATTTACGAACCTCGTTTAAAAATGATTTCAAATAAATCATAAACGCATTTGATATAAAATATTCATATTATCACATATTATTCGAGTTCGATTATTTATCAATATAAACAAACAAACACGTACACAACCCCAATTAACTTACCACTGACACACTAACAACTAAGCCGGTTTCGCGGATGTTACAACTTGAAATTTATAATCTTTTTTATGTTAGGTTTAAGAGGTCAATATACTCTTTTATGTTACAAATTGAAAGTTATAATCTTTTCTCGGTCAAAAAAATTGGACGTTACCTTTATTGACAATTTTTTATATTTAGGTTATCTTTCTCAGCAATTTATCCATATTTTAAATAAAATGTTAAATTAGTTTATTAAAGGGAAAATTGTACCTAAATATCAAATTGCCAATAAAGGTAACATCCAATTTTTTTGGCCGACTAAGGATTATAAATTTCAATTTGTAACAAAAAAGGTATAATGACCTTTTAGACCTAACAAAAAAGGATTATAAATTTCAATTTGTAACAAAAAAAAGTATAAATTTCACGCATTATACTATTTTTTGTTACAAATTGAAATTTATAATCATTTCTCGGCCAAAAAAATTGATTGTTATCTTTATTAATAAATTTTGATATTTAAATTACCTTTCGCGACAATTTACCCTTTATAAAATTGGACAAGGTTATTGTGAAATGAGAGGGACGGAGCGCGCGTGCCTAAGTCAATTCTCATTCAATTGAATTGGAAAGAACACTACAAGATATAAATACATAATTCACATAGAGTTGCATTCAATAAAATCTATGTAAAAAACATAGTCATAAAATTTTAATAATCAATTGTAAGTAATTTAGTATACATCACATGTGATTTGTAAAAGCAACATATGTGAATTACAAAAAGCCACTCCGGTCAAAATTTTAAAATGCAATGTGGACTATTGATACTATTGATCCAAAGGCTAAAATTAGTCTCCTAGGACTATGAATTAAGTATGGGCTATATTGAACATTCTTCAATTCAAATAATGCACATACATATCAAATATTAACATGAATCATGATAGAAACGTATACAAAACAAAAGTTTTGCAAATTCTCACACTAAATCAAAGATTCAAGAAATCATGTTTGCTTCTAAAACTTCTTTGGTTTCTTTCTTCAAAACTCACATACACATTCACACATACAAACATGGAGAATACTTCACAGGGAAGTCTATTATCAAGAAAGAGGCGGCCATGCATTGGAATAATTACAAACAATAGTACATTACACTGCTTATTATCATACAACTAATCAATTAAGCAGTCAACCACAATTAATTAAAATTCAATGAGGTTTTATTTATGAACCTCGTTTAAAAACGATTTCAAATAAATCATAAACGCATGTGATATAAAATATTCATTTTATCACATATAATTCGAGTTCGATTATTTATCAATATAAACAAACAAACACGTAAACAACCCCAATTAACTTACCACTGACACACTAACAACTAGGCCGGTTTCACGAATGTTACACCTTTTTTCTTACAAGCTCTCATTTGCTAAGATTTTCTAACAAACGTTTCTTGTTATTTTCCAAGTTATAATGTAGCCTCTTTTCTAGCAACTTAACTTTCTTGTTCTCATGCTTAAGTTTAGATATTCTACTTTACAAGTTATGAACTAAAATATTGAATTCAAGAGAGTCATGATTTACCTTTGATAAGCAATATACGAGAACTTATGAATTCAAGTAGAGAGAAACACTCTTAAGCAGTTAAGTGTGTGTGTTGATATTCAAAGTTGTAAGAGTTACAACATACAAAAGCATATGTCACCGTATATACTACATGTATTTATCACTAGTTCTATGTACATAAGGTGACACTTAGTATATCTAACATAAAATACAAAGTAGATTCCAAACACAAAATTAAGATCTAACAATCTCCCCCTTGTTTGAATCTAGTCGACATTTCTCTGTCCTATCTTTCTTTGCCAATATCTGATCATCTTTCGTTCATCACGTTTGGCTTCAAACACTTTGATTACTTCAGTTAAGCAAACTCAAGGCGCTTGATCAACATCTTCTTTAAGACTCAAGCTGTGCTCTCCTATGTTGATTAACCACACCCTCAGCGAACCATCAGAATAAGCATTAGCATCATCTAGTCTCGTGAAGAATTTTTGTTGTTTGCTGTTGAACAATACAATTCCCTCATCTCCTTCATACTTATCATCACAACTCTAGATTACTTGATACATCTCCAATTGATCGAGCTTTGAATGAAATGTTTTTGGCTTTAAAACATTGACAGCTTCAGCTCCTAATTGAAGATCTGTTTCTTCAACTCTTTTACTCCTGTGGCGCATGAATTTCCACAACTTTTGATATCCAACACATTCATCCATATTCTTTTCTAATTTTGACCCAAGCTCCTCTACAAGAAAATTAACATCTTCGAAACTTAGAAATTTTAAATCCATATGTTTAAAGCTGTAGCTCTTTTGATCAGATCTGTTAACATGATAACAAATCAAATCCACAAACATCACTTTCTGAATTACCACATGGTTCAGCTTTATAATAGGATATTTAGACTCAACTTCTTCTTTCTTTAATCCATGCATATGTAGAAACATTCTTGTTCGAGCTTCATCAACATTAGTAACACCCAAAAAATCTATATCAAGTAGTTCAATAAGTTGTTTAGAGTAGATGTTCACAAACTTTTCTTCAAGAAATACAACCGGAATATCTTGATATCTCCAATTACTAACCTCTTTATTTAGTGTTTATCTTGTCAAAACATAACTCCTTTTCAAATTAGGTAAAGATCCTGTGTTGATTGGATCTATTTGAACATTTTCAGGAAGTTCCCATTCAGAATCTTTCAAGAGTTTCTTTTTCAATTTTTCTTTTCGTTGTTTCCTGAGTATATCAACTGGTGTTATTCTGAATTGGCCTGAAGACAGTGGGAACATATCAGATACTTCCTTGTTAACTTTCAAAACACTTTCTAAGCTCAACTGTTTAGATGATGCCGCAATCTCTGGAGTAGGTATCTCTTCAATTGCAGACTTTGCAACCTTTGGTGTTGTTAGATTTTCATATTTTTGTTTGCTCAACCATAAAGCTAAAGTTAGAAATTCATCTTCAGCATCAGATTCTGCTATATCAGGAATATCATCTTTTTCAAACTCAAACTCTGTATCAGCCATCTCCACTACCTTTTGCTTTCCTTTGTATTTCTATGTAAATGATGTTTCATCCAATTTAGCAGCAACAACACTTATCCTCTGAGCAGCCGGGGTATCAAAATATGTCTTTAATCTTTTCTCCCCCTCAGGGCGATCGATGTCTGGATCATCATCATCATGCCTAGGTCATTTTGATGACCCGACAGCTGTTTTACAAGTAGCATCAACCTCCATTCTCAACAAAGTTAGCAAATCAGCTTCTTCAGTTGTATTCTCAGACCGACCTAATAAACGAACAAGCAATAAACTCTTAAGATCATCTACAGATAATTCATCCAACTTAGATTCAATCCGTTCATTCTGCTTTTTGATTTCATTTAACCTTTCGGTAGTTAATTGTTAAGTATCATCAACTCTTATGTTCAATTGTTCCATAGCAACATCAAAATCAGCTTTGAAAATAAATTCCTTAGTTGACTCAGTAGGTGTAACACGCCCGAGATCACTTAGATTACCCGTTGAGACACCAACATCCTCAGAAACAAATTCTGTAGACGAAGGGTCACCCACATTCACAGCTGGATCATTGATGAACGTGGTGGGATTTCCTACCAATCTTCGGATATGACCAATAAAGGCCTCAGCTATGGTAGTTCTGGAAAGTCTATCTTGGAATAGACTGCATATAGCTTCTAGTGTTGCTGAGTGTTTAGAAAGAAAGTCAATTACTTGTTGACGGTTTTCAAAGTGCTCAGAAAGATCAGTTGTGACCTGGAGCTGTTGGTCACTTGTTTCAATACCAACACCCTTCGAATGAGGGGCCGATAGTGTATATGGTATATCTACATGCAATGAAACAATAACCTTTTGAGAGGATATTGAGTAGCTTTGTAGGGTTCGTGCATGCTCTGGTAGGATGCCAGAGTCTTGTTCAATGTCAAGCCATAGCCCAACAGTGGATGTGGTTTCCCGACTTTCTGTGGCTAGAGAACTCTCATCACTCATTTTTTATTTTCTCTCTTCTCTCACTCCCTCACTTTGTTTTTGCCTCTCAACATCTTCTTCTACGTTTTTAATAATATTCACATAATCATATAAACCCTCTGTATCCACATTCTCAATATCAAATTCCAGATTTTTAGATTCCCTCGGTGATTGTATTGATATAAACTGTTGTTGTTCAGTTGGTTTATCCAGAGAAATTACCTTCTGCACCAGAGGAGTCATAATAAGATACATAATTTGATCATCATAATCAGAAGTAGGATGTATCCTTTGACCATTAGGAACAAGTTCCTCTTCAACCTCATCAAATTCATCATCATCTAATGTATGTTTGATAAAGCATCTTTAGAGATTATCATATCAATATGCATTAAAGGAATCTGTATGACTAGATTGAGAGCCCACTGTTTCAGTGTCACCATAAATAGATTGTACATCTTGCTTGGCAATCTCAGCAACCGTCAAATTATTAATTGAGTCCACAGTAACTCACTCACTAACTGAATCACCTTCACTAACTTCACCACCCCTCTCAGAATTTTCACTCTATACTCCCCTGTCAGCTTCTCCCTGAGAAGACTGACTCTTATTTTAACTACTATTGGGACCTACGGCTCTTTGGGTAGGACCATCAGGCTCTTCCCGACCCGTAAGAACCAAATTATTATCGCTCACATACTGCTGGACTATTGGACTATCAAGATCAGGCAATTGCACTAAGCCCACCGGCATAACATATGCATCAACATTTGGCATAGCTGGAATTCTATACAACTTAATCATCATTTGTACTTGTGGTGAAGGATCATCATCACGCCTTGATATCTCAGGATCTCTTGACATCAATCTTTGAATTATCATTGTTAAGAATCGCGGAAATGGTAAGAAATTCCTTCTCTTTCCAGGTATCACCTTTTCACGAACAACTTTTGACATTTCCACAAAAATTAACTCAGCATAGTCAAAATGCAAGTGCTTAACCATTCCAACTAGAAATTTCATAGCAAATGCATTGGCTCCATCAATTCCCTTTGTCACACTTGTTAAACATCTCATGATAATGGCATACAGAGTTTGCCATTGTGGAACCAAGCCCGATCATTTGAACTTAGACATTACAGTTAATTCGTCTCCATTCCATCCAAGATCCATAATATGAGGTCATACCTGATTGTCTGTTGGAATTGAATCAAATTCAGTATGTGGAGGATAAGCATTATGTCTTGGTAGTCTCAGGATTCGTCTAAAACTGTCTATTCCCATTTCAAACTCCACTTGATCCACTTTGCCAGAAATGATAGGGTTTCCTTGTTCACTCTCAGTCAGAAATAAAGAATTCCATAATTGTTGAACATAAACTTCAGGTACATGAGGTTCAGCTTCCAAAGTATTGAATGTGAATATATGGGAAAGTGGGTGTGAGGCTATAAGTTCGGTGATAATGGAAAAATTAATTTTAGTAAGTTCTGGGACAAAGTAAGCATTGTTTAATTGATAAGGAAGGTAATTGGCTTGGGAGAAAAGGTTTTCAGATGGAATTTGAGGGTTTCCTTGAGGTTCTGTCATCTGTATGAGCAAACCGTTAGAACATAGTTCAAAGAATAGCTTTTTCTAAAAAGTTAGGATTTTTGATAAATTTCCTAAGTGTTGGATACGAAATCCGATAGTTTTTATCAGATTTACTGAATCTGACACTTTTCTTTACCAAAAACCGACACTTTTGAAATCCAAAACTTTTCTTTGTCTAGATATTCATGAAATCCGATACTCCACAAAATCCGACACTCCTAGAAATCCGATATTTCTAAGAAACCAACACTTTTCAATAATGACATCAAAATCCCCTAAGTATCTCAAAACCCGACAGTTCGAAATCCGACACTTTCCAACACTTTTCTAAAAAACTATCGGATTTGTCTCAAAATCCGACGGTTCATCCCCAATTTTGAAAAACCCCTAAGTGTCAAGAACCGACAGTTTCCAAAATCTCAAAATTTGTTACTTTTAACAACCAAAAACCAAATTCTCATGTAATTAACCTCAAACAAAGAACTCCTTTTGATTAAAAACAACATTTAACCCTTGAAAAACCCTATGTCGAGTTCGAACATTCAAAAACCATTTACGAAAAAACAATCAACCACATATCAATCTCATGATAAAAAAGAACAGATTAATGAACCGATTAACCACATATCGAGTTCCTACAACCATTTTCGATTTTAATAAACAAACTCATGACTCAAAAACATTAAACAATCGAGTTTATTGAATTGTTTCAATCCCATTGAAACAAGGTTTTCAAACCCTTTAGATCCGTTAAAGCCCCACCAAGAATAAATGATAACAAAAAAAAAATTATACCTTGAAGATCAGAAGACAATGACGAACACAGATCTACTAACAAATTTCTCAAACAACAACATTGAAATCTTCGTATTTGAAGAAAATGAATTGTTCAAGTGTTTGGAAAACCGACACTTGTTGTCAAATTTACCTTTTATAGGTAAAATCTAAATCCGACAAACCATGGTTAAAAACCAAGAAAAATCTGACCCAAAGTAAATCCGAAACCAAATCTAGCGGATTTGTGAAATCCAAAAAAAAAACTTGACAAAAATCTGATAAAAATAACGGATTTGGAGTAAAACCGAGAAAAGTTGCGGATTTTGAGCAATTAGCACAGATACTTGGTACGTTTAAACCAATATACTCCCCCTTGACCTAACACCTCATCTTTGATAGAAACAGTATGATCTTCATGATGAAAATTTTGAATTTCAACAAAATTTGAACTTGAAAACAGATTCAAAAACAAACATAAAACTCCCCCTCAAACCATGCACAATTGTACACCAATTTGAGATGAAGAGAAAAAATATTTTTGACTTTTTAAGATTTTGAAATTTTTTTTGGTTTTTGTATTGTTTATATACAAACTTTTAACTTTTTCTCCCCCTACAAACATGAATCATCAGTAATTCATGACTTGTATTCCATGTACCACTCCTCCTCGACTCATGATTGGTACCTGCATACACTAACACATACCGTGATATATCTGTTTAATCCAAAATAAATAAAGAAACAATATGTCAAAAAGAAACATTCAACATGCCTAATTTTGACACCAAAGCATTAAAACGAGATTCGTCTAAAGGGTTTGTGAAAATATCAGCAAGCTGATTTTCAGTTTGAACATATTTCAATTCGATTAATCCTATTTCTGCATAATCTTTGATAAAATGATATCTGATATCTATATGTTTATTTTTGCAATGATGTATCGGATTACATGTAATAGCAATTACACTATGAGAATCACACAACAAAGGGATCTTGTTGTAGTCCAGACCAAAGTCAGATAGCTGAGTCCGAATCCAAAGACACCGTGAACAGCAATTAGCAGCAGGAATGTATTCTGCTTCAGCTATTGAAGATGACTCATAGATTTGCTTTTTGGACCCCCAACATACCAGTCTGTCTCTTAAGAAGTGTGCACCTCCAAAAGTACTTTTTCTGTCCAGCATACATCCGGCATAATTTGCATCAAAATAGGAAATTAGTTCAAATCCCGAATCTCTAGGATACACAAACCAAGATCCGGAGCACCCTTAAGATATCTCAAAATATGTTTGACTGCTAATAAGTGATATTCCTTAGGATTTGCTTGAAATCTAGCATAGAGACATGTTGAAAACACAACATCCGGCTTACTTGCCGTCAGATATAGCAATGAACCTATGATACCCCAATAAGTTTTTAAATCTACTGCTTTTCCATCAGAATCAGCATATAATTTTTTTAGCAGCCATAGGTGTATTTATTAGTGAACAGCTAGACATATCAAATTTATTTAAAAAAATCCTTGGTATACTTAGCTTGATTTATAAAAATCCCATGCTTCAGTTGTTTTATTTACAATCCAAGAAAAAAATTAACTTCCCCCCATCATGCTCATTTCAAAATGCTTTTACATAATATCAGAAAATTCATTGTCATACCGAGGATTTGTTAAGCCAAATATTATATCATCTACATATATATGCACTAACACATAATCCTTTCCCATTCTCTTTTTGAAAAGCGTTGTATCTGTTATCCCTTTGACGTAGCCTTCACTTATCAAGTGTTCTGACAACTCATCATACCAAGCTGTCGGGGCTTGTTTTAAACCATACAGAGCCTTGTCTAGAATATATACATCATTGGGCCTCTTGGGATCAAAAAAGCCTTCAGATTGTCCAACATATACTTCCTCTTTTAGTTTTCCATTGAGGAAGGTTGTTTTGACATCCATTTGGAACACCGTCAAGTTTTTGAATGCAGCATAGGCTAGAAATTATCTGATAGCTTCAATCCTTGCTATAGGGACAAAAGTCTCATCATAATCAATACCTTTTTGCTAATTGTACCCCTTAGCCACTAACCTTGCCTTATTTCTTACCACTATTCCATCCGAGTCTTTCTTATTTTTAAAAACCCATTTAGTTCCAACAATTGACTTTCCTTCAAGTCTAGGAACTAATCTCCACACCTTGAGCCACTCAAATTGATTTAATTCTTCTTGCATTGCAATGATCCAGTCAACATCAGCCAGAGCTTTAGAGACTCATGTGGGTTCAATCATGTTTAGAAAGCTTAAGGATAGACATTCGATAGTAGTAGCAGCTCTTGTTTGAACACCTTCATTCAAACTACCAATAACTTGAGTCTTAGGATGACTTCTTAACCACACAGCTTCAGGTTATGAACCTGGATGTAATCATCTATTTTCCTTATATCCTCAGAATTGACGTCTTCCATGAAAGGATGAAACTGATCATATTGGGGAGCTTCTTGAATAACAGGACTATTAGTTGCTTCAAATTCAGAATTATCAGACTGTTGTTGTATAGTAGAAACACTTGATGGTTCAGACATTGTCACAGACTCATGTTGCAGTGGTTCAGTGTTGTGCATAACAGAAGCAAAGTTATCATTCGTTTCAAGGAAATTAAACATAAAATCTAAATCAATATCCTCATTCTGAATTAATGGTTTATTAGCATTGTTATTTTTTAAAAATGATTCTATGGATGAGGAAGGTTTATTAGTTAAAGAATTTAGATTAACCAAATCATCAAACATAACATTCATGCTTTCCAAAATCATGTTAGTTTCCGATTTAGAATTCTAAAAGCCTTTTTATCTGTTGAATAACCCAAGAAAATCCCTTCGTCAACTTTAGGATCAAACTTAGACAGTTTGTCCAATTCATCCAGTTAAAGCACCTATTACCAAATACATGAAAGTATTTGATATTAGGCATTACTCCATTACACAACTCGTAAGGAGTTTTGTTAAATTGACGATGAATGAGAGAATGATTCTGGGTATAAAAAGTAGTGTTCACGGCTTCAGCCTAGTATGATGGTGGCAACTTTGAATATTGAAGCATCGTTCGTGCAGCTTTAACTAAAGTACGATTCTTTCGTTTGACTACCCCATTTTGCTCCGAAGTATAAGCCGCAGAAAACTGGTGTGCAATTTCCTCATAATCTAAGTAGAAATCAAGTGTTCTGTTCTTGAATTCCGTTCCATTATCAGTGCAGATAGCCTTCACCGGTTGCCCTTGTTGAGTCTTGTGTTTTGTCAGGAACAAGATAATTTGTTGAGGAACTTCACTCTTGTGACTAACAAACCGGACCTATGTATACCGGGAATAGTCATCCACCATCACCAAGATATACCTCTTTCCATTTCTTGACTTTACCTTCATTGATTCACAGAGGTCCATATGAATCAAATACAAAGGAACTGTAGTTGTATATATCTGACTTATTTTATGAGGTACTCTTTTCATTTTGCCTGACTCACAGTCCTTGTAGAGATGATTTTTCTCAAACTTCAGTTTTGGTAGACCTCTGACCAGATTCTCATTTACCAACTTATTCATGTGCTTGAAATTCAAATGAGACAATTTGTGATGCCATGACCAGTTTAGATTAGATGAAGCTTTGGTCAATAAGCACACATGTAAACCTGAACCTTTTTCAGACAAATCAATTGTATACAAGTTTGATTTTCTGTTTCCATTTAAAATCTCATTCCCTTCCTCAGTCCTTAAAGAACATGATGTCTTCTTGAAAACAACTTCCATCCCTTTATCACAAAATTTCCCGATACTGAACAGATTGTGTCCTAATCCCTCTACATATGATACCTTCTCAATTTTCAGATTTCCAGTTTCAATGACTCCATGCCCCAGTATAGGTGATACTTGGTCATTCCCAAACTTAACATTGCTAGAATACTTACCAACAAAGTCTTTAAGAAGACCTTTGTTACCCGTCATATGTTTGGTGCAGCCGGAGTCCATGTACTAGATATTATCTCTCCGCACATTGAAAAGAAACAAAACTGAGGTGCCCACGGAGACTTGGGACCTTTAGAGTTAGCATAATCAGGAAATGCAGTATCAACAATAGTAGGGATTAAAGGTTCTATTTTTACAACTCTTTTGACTATCCATTTTTCATTTGAAGTTGATTGAGATGGATTCACAGTAACTTTTGTTGTTTTGTTCTGTTGTGAAGTTATTGCAAGAAATTGTGCTTTCTTGATTGATGAAACTTGCTTTGATATTGATTTGAATTTTGTGCATATTAATTCAAATTCCAATTGAAATTCCTTGAATGATCAAATGGTGTGAAATTTCTCTGTGAATTTCCAACAGAATTACGATTGTGTTGTTTTTGAGGAACTCAGCAATTTGTTTGTTTAGTCTTTTGCTTGTTAATAAATTCCTGTTGTTCAACTCTTCGATCTGCTTGCATTCTATCCAAATGTTCTTTCCATTGACCTAGTCTTACAGGTATTCATCTCTGAGCATAACGTTTCAAGAAATCGATTCGAGGATGTTTGTTAATCCATTGATGAAAAATGTAACTTTGTTTATTCAAAAACCATATTAAGATTTTGTTTTCATCTGGATTCCTCTAGTTCTTCTTTGGTTTCACTCCTCTCTTCATCCTATCTTGATGATGACAGCCGTTAAACACACAATGACCCTCAGGACAGCCATTCCCAAACAGAATATATCTCTCTCAGGTATTATTGGTGTGGAATTTTCAGATTTTATTTTCCATGAAAACAAAGATTTAGAATCTTTATTACAGTAAGCCTTATGAACAACACAAAAAGGTTTAATCTTTTTCTTTGATTCAACATTGTTTATAAGCACTGACGACTTCAGTTTTTCTTTCCGTTTCACCTTCGTCTTCAACTTAATCTTTGCATCAGACGTAACTCTTTTCTTCACATCCTTCTTCACTCCATTCCTTATACCTTTGTTTAAGTCTTCTTTCCTTCGTGTGTGATCTGGTTTAGAACAAAAAACATAAGGTTTGTTAGTGGTATTATGTAGTTTGGATTTATTAGAAAATTGTGAAGTTGATGTATTCGTGGATTTTGACTTCTTTGGAGACTCTGTAGATCCAGAAGGTGATCCTTCCTCCCTAATGCTGTTAGGATCACAAAACTGATTACACTTATGAGCAACAAACTCACTATATGCTTTAGGACATTTTAGATAAGCGATGTTGAAATAGTCCTCCAACTCTGTTAACAATCGCTCAGTTTTCTCTTCATGCATTCTTTTCTCAATTGCATTGAAAACAAACTGAGGAATTAAGTATTGTGCCAAATTAGAATTATCTGTGCCATTCGAATTACATGATTGCTTTTTAGTTGTGATCTTAAATGGTTACAATTCATACACTTGTTTCCTAAGATCATCAATTTCTTGTTTAAGTTCAGTAGATTCAATCTCTTGTTTCTCAATTCTATCGGATGTAGCGTAATTGTTTTTTTGTACATTGAGTTTCAAGATTGTTTCTTTCAATACACAGTTTTCCATTTCAAAAAGAATATTTTGTGTAACACATGTCGTTCCGAAAATTTCTTGTCGCCTTTGCAACTCCATGTGAAGAATATAAATGCGTGCAATACTTATTGATTGACTTTTCGACTCAGTTTGCTCTTCTGGTGAATGAGGAATAAAAAACTCTCCTTGAGACTCCGATTTTCCTTTGATGTTTTTACAATCTTCATATGACGCATTCAACTCATCATAATTTAGTGTGTTTTGAAGTTTAGTTGTGGTTCTCCTTTTGAACTCCTCTTCTTGTTTAATTTCTTCCTCTCCCACAAACGTCATTTGAGCAATCCATCCTAGATTCATCGTTTCCAACTGATATAATTGCGTGTAATTTATTTTGGAAAAGAAATTACTTTCATAATAACCCAAAACTTTATATTTCTTTTTAACATCAGGTTCAAGTTCTTTGAAAATTGTATGACGTGTGATTATCAGTAACTTGACTCTCGCTTCAAGATTCTGCACTTTAGTATCCAAACTTTTCTTTTCTTTCATGATTAAGTTTAGATTTATCTCTGCACTCAGCTTCGCAACATTTAAATCATGAACCTTCAGTTCTTTCTGTTTTTGAATTTTGATTAACTCATTTTCTTTTTTCTTCAATTGCTTGTTGAAATTGAATTATTATTTATGACAGATTTGTTGTTTGTTTTTTACTTTTAGCCGCTTGGTTCATTTTAAGATTTAGATTCTTTTCTTGTAATTTCTGATTCTTTGATGTGAGTGATTGGTTCTTTGATGTTAGATGTTCAACTGTTGCATGAGAGTTAGTATATAATCTACAGAATATCTAGATTGGTCCAACATTACCCTTTCACCAGTGTCATGTTGATCTACAGCAGTTTGACTTGAACTTTGAACACTAGCTTCAGCCTCTTCCTCATATTGACTTTCATCACCATACTCATCAAACTTAGCCATAAAACCAACATCAGAACCCGTATTCACATTCTCTTCTTTTACAACTTCTTCAGCCAATGGTAATTCTACAGCAAAGACATTAACCATTGCATCATCACTCTCTCCATCTGTTTCCTCAAACTCAAATTCTTCTACATTCGCCGTCAGCACAAACTGAGCATGGACACTAGTATCCTCATCACTGTTGCCTGTATCGAACAAAAACTGGTCCTCTTCAGCCAGCAAAACCCGTCTACTATTCTTCTGTTTTATCAAGTTAAGCT
This sequence comes from Dittrichia graveolens, assembly GCA_038502395.1. Classification (NCBI taxonomy): domain Eukaryota; kingdom Viridiplantae; phylum Streptophyta; class Magnoliopsida; order Asterales; family Asteraceae; genus Dittrichia; species Dittrichia graveolens. The sequence goes on from JARJIL010000009.1 coordinate 34,133,922, forward strand.
TTGCCTTATAATATTCTAAGTCTTTAACTTTTGGATTTTTGCAATCACGAATAAAGTTCCCAGTGCCACCACAATTATAGCACTTTCGTTCTTGGGCAGACTCAAACTTTCTCTCATATCTCTTCTCTAGTCTTTGACCATCTCTCCTTTGAAATTGGTCATCTCTGCAATGAGACTCAGAAGTAAATCTCTGTTTATTGTTGGTTTTATTTTTAGTAAACTGGCTTTGCAACATATTAGTGAGATATGCCATGGCTTGCATAATCTTCTCATTATCAACCTGATTATCATCATCAGAATCAGAGGAATCTGTTTCTTGTATCTACTTCATCTTGACAGACTTAGATGAACTTTTCACTTTCTTGTCATTTGCAACTAATGCCAAAGGATCTACATTTTCTTTCTGTACACCCATTCCAACATCATCCTGATACTGATTTAACTCCTCAAAGATCATATGATGTGTGACTTTGTTTACATTATTCTAATTCATTTGCCTATAGATAGTCATTTGTGACTTCCATTCAGGCCCTAATGAATTCAGGAATCTTGTATTCTTAGTCAGATTAGAATAGTCTTTAGATTTCAAAGATCATTAAGAAGTTTACAATATCTGCTATACGTGTCTAACAAAGCTTCACCCTCTCGTGCTTTGAAGTGATCAAAGGAATTGACTAAAGCAGTGTTTAACCCATTGACTTTTATGCAAAATTCTACAGACAGACCATGTTTAAATGATACTTAGCTTTTCTATCAGCAGTAGCTCTGTGTTTTTCTTCTGTAGTATATTCACTTGGTAGCTTTTCTCTATGAATTTCATCCAATGGTGGATTACGATTTGGATTAGCATCTTGATCAATCCGGAATACACCATTTCCTTCCAATATACTCTTCTTCATGTCCTCTCCATAATGTTCATTGTTCTTGATGAAATCCATAAAACGCCCTTTCTAGACATGATATTCACCACGATAAAGCACGGGTGACTTTGTATCCAAACCAAAGGACAAAGTTTCACTATATGTACTCATATTGCAAACAAGATCTTTTCTTTGTAATATTTTGTTGAAAAATCCGATAAAATCAACTATCTTAAAATCACTAAGTATTGAAATCCGAGAATTCTTAAATCCGACGTTTTCTAGAATCCGATGCTTTCTAGAATCCGATGCTTATTAGAATCCGTATATTCGCTAAGTAACACAATCTGATGCTTTCTAGAATCCGCTAGTTATCAGAATCTGATATTCAAAAATCAAACAATCCAATAGTCACTCAATCCAAACAATTTCAGAATCCGTAAGTTTCCCAAAAACTGATGGTTTCAAAATCCGTTGTTTTCAAACCAAAACAAAATCCGGAGTATCTAAATCAACACTTAGAATCTGATACTTACCAAAAAAACTATCAGATAGTTCTTCGGATTTTAGGAAATCCGCTAGTTCTTCAATCTTTGCAATCCGACACCTTAAAAAATCACCAAAATCTTCAAATCTTGTCCAAATTTGAAAATTTCTTCTTCCACTCTGTTCGACTAGGTACGAATTACAAATAGAATACAAAATTCAATCAAATCTATACATTTTCTATCAAAATACTTCATGAACTCGAAAACTTGAAAATCAAAATTACAACCAATCTGTTACAAACACTCCATGATTACTGCTATCTTGATCAAAAAACCAAAATTCCCGAAGTCGACTTTTGAATCTTCAAAATCCGATAATTTGATCACAATTTGTTGTTGTTTCTCGTTGATTCTTCAATCAAGAGCCATCTTTTTAACAAAGATTTGGCTCTGATACGAATTGATAAGCAATATACAAGTACTTATGAATTCAAGTAGAGAGAAACACTCAAAAGTGTGTGTTTTGATATTCAAAGTAGTAAGAGTTACAATATACAAAAGCTTAAGTCACCTTATATACTACATGTATTTATCACTAGTTCTATGTATATAAGGTGACACTTAGTATATGTAACATACAAAATACAAACTAGATTACAAACACAAAATTAAGATCTAACAACCTTTGAGGTGGAGTCAATCCTTTTGGAGCATTCACCCTCTTCAAAATTTTCAACATCATGAGTTCTCGCCATCAGATCCATATTGTCAGCATTCTCATCAGAATTGGAATCCTCCATAAATTAGTCATCCTCAGCCATCAGCACTTGATTTTCCTCCCTCTTTTCATCCAACATGACCTTTTAACGGTAGTATTCAACATTCTTTTTGGTCAGTTTCCTACATTCTTTGGCAAAATGACTTGCCTTCCCACAGTTGTAGCATTTTGGGACGTCATATCTTTCTTTGGAGTCTGGCTTTCTAGGCTCACACCTCTAATGGTCTACCTTGTCTTTTCCCTTGGAGGTAGATGAGTATCTCTGCTTATTTGCGGAGGACAGTTTCTTATAGTGCCGATTGGAAGCTGTGGAGAGAATGGATGATAACATATCTTTTACTTCTTGTAGCCGGGGTTCAAAACCATCATTGGACAATTCTTTCTTAGAGAAGCCAAAGAAAAAGGGCTTTTCTTTTGAGACTCTAGTGTCTAGTTTTTGGTTTCTTTCATAAACCAGTGCAAGTAGATCTACAAAGTGTTTCTCAAGGTGTTTGGTTTGCATTTTCTTAAGGACCATTTCTTTGTACTGGCAAAGGTCCTCATAGATAATCATTTCTTGAGATATCCATATCTTGATGGATGTGATTAGCAAACTTCATCCACTCTAGATGGAGATTCTTCATAACCTTGATATTAATCTGCATGGTTGCATTGTTGATGTTGTTCTTCCATAGTTCATCAGGGAGATTAAAGAATCGGTGAAAACATTCTTCCAAAGATTTGGCACTTTTTGATTTGAATTCTTCATAAGTTGATAACACTTTGGTGATCTTGATTATTGCACCCTTTTACAGTGCCTTGCATTAGCTTGGCAACCTCAACCCAAAATATATTTTGCACAAGTATAACTATCAACACTTGTGTAGGTCTCACTGGTTAGACCTGTTGGGTTTCAAGGGCACTATAATGGAGGCAAAACAAACTAGAACATACAAGAACTTATGCCATTAAAATCCATTAAGAGGACCAAACCCTACATGCAAGTAAAGAAAATAAAACAAAGAGAGTAAAGAGTAATACCTGCTTGAAGTGGCTATAACCAAGCGCCAAAAGGGAATGACAAGATCAACCAAGAGTAGGCCTCCTTAATAGTATAATTGTAACACCCGTAAACCTGGGCTAGTAGATTAGCGGGTTGGAGGTATGTGATTTAATGCATTAATTTAATTTTGTGGTTAATTGATTTATGTGATTTAAAGTAATTAACTTAAAATATATATGTTTACTGATGGATTTACATTTAGAAAAGAATTATAATAATATGTGTTAGTATGTATATATGTATGTATGCATGATTAAAGGGATAAGAGAAGTTATGCCACCTCCTGCTTTAGTAAAATAAGTCATATGTATACGTGGTCTTGATCATCTGCTCATTTTATTAAAAGTGTTGAGGTGTAAGTGTGTGTAGAAAACCTTCCATTGAAGAAAGCTAGAACAAGCAAACTTGAAGTTTCAAAGGTGTTGGATTTGAAGTTGTTAATTCAAAGTAAAGGTTAGTTTATGATTACAGCATGTTAAGGATCATCTTAGTATGTTTTCTTGTTGATTTACATGAATATATGAGGATTCACCATTAATGGAGCTTGAAGCTCAAACTTATCAAGTGGGTTTTGATTATTTGATGTTATAACATGGATTTGATGTGTTCTTGATGTATGTTTATATGTTATTTGATGTTTGTATGAATTTAGATATGTTAGAAATCATTTTCTATCTTGAAAAATATGTTGGGTTTCGAGCTGGAAGATGAAGAAAGTTGCAGGTTTGAAACTGGAAAACAGGCGACGGGACGCGACACGTCCAAGGGAGGAACGCACCGCATTCCCTTCGAATTCGAAGTCCCGTGCGAAGTGAACTACGGCTCGAAGCTTAGGACGGTTTGGGATCCGCTCGAAGCGTGAGTGCTCGAAGGATCTGCTCGAAGTGAACTACGGCTCGAAGTGGTCGGTGGTTCGAAGTATGAGGCGCTCGAAGCCTCCATGAGAAGTGGCCGATCGAAGGCCCGACGCGACGCGTCAGCCAAATTTCAGTATATGGAATGTTGTTTGATGAATCTTTTGGAGTGTATTTTGTGTGTTTATGATATGTGAGATTGTTATGGATATTATGATATAAATATATGTGATTATATATATTTATGATTCGGAAACTAATATTGGTGATTGTTGTGTTTTCAGGCAATACCAAGGCTCAGTAATATAAGAAATTTGAGTTCTACGTTTGAGATCAAGAGGTGAGTGGACGTTAATCGCGGATGGTAAAGATTATGGTTGATGTTATTGATGTGATGCATGCATATGTGATTGATAGATTGTTGAGTCTGATTGTTGATTGTTGAATGATTATATCTGTTGCATGACTATTTGGCCGATACGCGCTCTTTGGATGATATTGAGTTGCGTTTGAGAAGTCAGCTACACATAGAATTGGGCTGAGCTCGTTTACTGGTTGGTTGAACAGTGATAGTCTTACTGGTGAATGCGTTGCATCAGAGGGGAATTTTCACTATGCCAACTCAGTTGAGGGCTATCGGTAAACCTTTGCTTTGGCCAGCATTGGTTGTAGGTTCTGTGCCGAACCGCCGGTGTTCTTATTTGTGTGATTACATGCTTTGATGTTGACTTGATGTTCGCTTTTTTGATTTTCTTCTTCTCACTTAGCTTTGTACTAATTCCCCTCAGTTGATGTTTTTGCAGGTTTGTGTTTGTTGGTGGTTTTAGAAGGAAAGCTCGACCCTGCTCTTATAGATTTTGACTTAAAAAGAAACGAGCCAGTTGTTTTTATGTAACACCAAGATATTGTTTTTTTGGTTTTGAACAGATGTTGTTATATGTGAATATTTGTATTGTATATAAGTAGTTTGTTAAATTAAGCTTCTGCAACACGTTTTAAAAAAAAGACTTTGGTTTTCCGGTGTTACAATTTTGGTATCAGAGCCTTGGTTTGGCGATGCATGCACGGTTAGAGTGTCGCATTCCCTAATCTTGGCTCGTGACGGGTCAAACTTTCCTTTAGGGGAATTAGAGTGAGTTTGAGATGTTTGTAGTAGTTAGTATTTTGAGTACTAACGGTTTATGCTAATAAGTTGTGATATGATGTGATTGTAATAGATATGGCTGATAGAGAAACCCCCATCCTTCCTCTTGTGACCCAAGCTACATCGGAAGCACCAGTGATTGAAAATCTGGATAATACAAAAAAATAGGAACGTCAAGCCAGGCTCACGAAGAAGACCAAAGTGAGTACATCTTTAAACTAGAGAACGGATTGTTGGATTTGAGGAATCTGGTTCACAGTTTGGAGCAGCAGAGGCATACTTAATCCGAACCAACCCTAGTTCCGACTGCGATTCCAACACAATCAACCACAACACCAGTAACAACACCACTACCCCCAGTAACTCAAGTTATGCCACAACCATGTTATTATCTGTTTGCACATAGGGAGGTTACCCTTTTTCGTTCACAGGATATAAACAACCCTGCACATACAAGCAATTCCTAGATTGCAAGCCTTCGGAGTATAGAGGGAGTTCTGATCCTAACGTTACCCTTAACTGGTTGAGAGAGATGGTTAAGGCATTAGATGCCTGTAACTACGAGAATGAATTAAAGGTGAAATACGCCACAAGGATGTTAAAGGGAGATGCCATGGTATGGTGGGATTCTATCACCGGTCATTTCACCGAACTGCAACAGGAGGGTATCACCTGGAGTCAATTTCAGGAAAACTTATGCGAGCAGTACTGCAGTTCCTTTGATATTGCCAAAATCAAGAAGGAATTTATGGATTTACGAATGACATGGAATATGTCGGTGGATGACTTGATTAAACAGTTAAATGAAAAGTTGAGGTTTGTGAAACATTGGGTGCTGGATGAGGCATCAAATATTGCTCATTTTGTAGGAGCTTTGCACCCGGATTACCGCAGCGCCACTAGGTGGGCTACCACATTATCCCAGGCTTTCACTTTGGCCAAATCGGTTGAAGGGGATAATCTTGCGAGAGAGAGTTTAAGCAGGGAGAGAATCTCCCAACAGAAATCAAAGTTTGAACATTACAGTACTCAATAGAGGCAGGGAGGGCAGAGCGGTGGTAATTGGCAGGGAGATCAGAGTAGGAGGCCTACTTCAGGTGGGTCTAATCAATGGGCACCTTGGTGTGGCAGGTGCAAGTCTTTTCACAATGGTCAGTGTACGCCACATACATTGAGATGTGTAAAGTGTGGTCAGTTTGACCATGACTTTAAAAATTGTAGATTCCAGAAGAGTGTGTACTGGAATTGTTAGAAAGAGGGGCACAGAGTTGGTGAGTGCCCAATAAGTAATAAGTCAGGGTCTGGGTCAGGAGCAGGAGCGGCTGGGGGATCATCTTCAGCATCTGGTTAGAAAAGAAAGAACCTATCCACTGTTTAGGGTCGGGCGTATAAGATGATGGTGGATGATGCTACCACCACAGACGATGTCATAACTTGTATGTTTCTAATAAACTCTACTCCTGCTAGAGTGTTATTTGATTCTAGAGCTAATCGCTCCTTTGTTTCTGTGGAGTTCTGTGGTAGATTAAATGTGCCTGTTATTAAGCTTACTAATGCTTAGAAATAGAAGTAGCTGATGGCATGATGGTTCCGGTCACGACCGCTGTGGCTGGAGCTAAGATTGATATAAATGGTGTGTGTTTTCCTGTTTATTTTCTTGTCATGCCATTATATGGATTTGATGTGGTGCTCGGAATGGACTGGTTGAGTTTGAATCAAGCCAATATTAAGTGACACAAGAAGTTGATTTCTTTCCCATTGGTGGATGGCACGCAAGTGGTAGAAAGGGGTGAGAAAGCTGGGTCTGTGATCCCGATTATTTATTGTTTGAAAGCTAAGAAGGTGTTGGATAGAGGATGTGAATCTTACATGGCATATGTTATTGACGGGAAGAAAGAAAAGCAAGCTATGAATGATATTCGGGTGGTAACAGAATGCCCGGATGTGTTTCTAGAAGAATTACCAGGGTTGCCTCCGGTTCGTGAAGTAGAGTTCAAGATTGACTTAATCCTTGGGTCTCGACCAGTGGCGAAGTCTCCATACAGACGCGCACTTTTAGAGATTCGAGAGATGATGACGAAGATTCAGAATCTATTGGATAAAGGGTTTATTTGTCCGAGTTTGTCTCCATGGGGTGCACCAGTGTTATTTGTGAAGAAGAAATACGGTACGTTGCGTATGTGTATCGACTACCGTGAGTTGAACAAGAAAATGATAAAGAATAAGTATCCGTTGCCCAGAATCGATGACTTATTTGATCAACTACAGGGAGCTTCATTCTTTTCAAAGATTGATTTGAGATCGGGTTATCATCAAGTACGTGTATCTGAGGAGGATGTGTCAAAGACAGCTTTTCGTACGCGCTATGGTCATTACGAGTTCTTAGTTATGCTGTCCAGCTTAACTAATGCACCTGCGATATTCATGGATCTTATGAACAGAGATTGTCGACCATTCTTGGATAACTTTGTAATTGTTTTAATTGATGATATTCTGATTTATTCAAAGACTGAGATGGAACATGAACAGCATTTGAGACAGGTTTTGGAGAATCTAAAGAAAGAACGTTTGTATACAAAGTTCTCAAAGAGCGAATTCTGGTTGAGAGAGGTTCAGTTCTTGGGGCATGTTATTTGTAACGAGGGAGTAAAAAGTGGATCCTTCGAAACTGGAAGCAGTGATGAACTGCAACGCTCCAAAGACACCGTCAGAAATAAAGAGTTTTCTTGGATTGGCAGGATACTACTTCAGATTTATCAAATATTTTTCCAAAATTGCGGGTCCGTTGACTAAGTTAACTCGGAAATATGTAATGTTTGTGTGGAGTGATGAGCAGGATAAAACTTTCCAGACGTTAAAGCAGTTGTTATGCCAGGCTCCTATCCTTGCTTTACCAAGTGGATCAGATGATTTTATCGTGTATTGCGATGCGTCGTTTGCTAGATTGGGATGCGTGTTAATGCATAGAGATCGGGTGATTGCGTATGCTTCAAGGCAATTGAAACCTCATGAAAAGAATTACCCGACTCATGACTTGGAGTTAACAGCTGTTGTATTTGCGCTAAAACTATGGAGACATTACTTGTATGGAACTAAATGCGTAATCTACACTGACCACAAGAGTCTACAGTATGTATATACCCAGAAAGAATTAAACATGAGACGGAGGCGATGGGTAGAGCTGATAAAAGATTATGATTGTGAGATCGGATAACATCCTGGAAAAGCGAATGTGGTAGAAGATGCCCTAAGTCGCAAAGGAGTTGGAAGTTCTATCCAATTCATGCGTATGGAGATGGTATTAGATTTAGTGGATAAACTAAAATCTACACAGTTGGAAGCATTGAAGGAAGAGAATCTGAAGACTGAACTAATGAAGAAACGAAAGGATGAACTGACTGATGATTCTCGTGGATTGAAAGTACATAAGAACCGTGTGTGGGTGCCTATGCTTAGAGAGTTGAGGAAGTTGATTCTAACTGAAGCACATAAATCGAGATTGTTTGTACACTCAGGAAGCACCAAAATGTATATTGATTTGAAAGTGCTTTACTGGTGGCCAACGATGAAATCAGATGTGGCACATTTTGTAGAATTGTGTCATATATGTGCGCAAGTAAAAGCTGAACATCAGAAGCCTTGTGGATCTTTGAAACAGTTAGAGATTCCTGAGTGGAAGTGGGAACACATAACGATGGACTTTGTAATGAAACTTCCACGTACTCAGAAGAATCATGATATGATATGGGTGATCATGGATCGATTGACGAAGAGTGCTCACTTTCTGGCTACTTGTGAGACAGCTTCCTTGAGTAAGTTGGCTCAACTGTATATTGATGAGATTGTTGCGAAGCATGGCATACCGTTGTCAATAGTGTCTTACACAGACTCCAGGTTTGTTTCTAACTTCTGGAGGAGTTTACAGAGAGAATTGGGGACAAGATTTAACTTGAGTACTGCATATCATCCCCAGACTTGATGGTCAAACTAAACGAACCATACAGACACTCGAAGATATGTTACGTGCCTGGGTAATTGAGTATGGTGGATCTTGGGATTCGCACCTGCCATTGATAAAGTTTGCGTATAACAATTCTTACCACTCAAGTATTGGGATGCCTCCGTATGAAATGTTGTACGGTCGACGCTTCCGTACTCCAACTTGTTGGTTAGAGGCTGGTGAGAAACAATTTGTAGGTCCAGAGATTGTCCAGTTAACTGCTCATAAGGTTGCTATCGCCAGAGAAAAGTTGAAAGCTGCCAGGGATAGGCAGAAGAAGTATGTAGATCCGCGACGTTGTCCGGTATCGTTTGATGTAGGAGAGTTGGTGTATCTAAAAGTCTCTCGGTGAAAAGGCGTAATTCGTTTCAGCAAACGCGGGAAGTTGGCTCCTATTTTATTGGCCCTTTCCGCATTCGTCATATAGTGAATGACCAGACAGTTACGTTGGATCTTCCAGCAGAACTTGCAGAAATTCATGATACATTTAATGTGTGCTATCTGCGAAAATGTAGAGTTGAAGATGAAAGCCAGATTCTTCCAGTGCATGAGTTGAAAGTGGATTCGAAGAAAAGATTAATAGAAAAACCTGTTGAACTGCTGGATCAAAAAGCGACCAAGCTCCGTAAAAAGCAGATTCCGATGGTGTTGGTCAAATGGAAACACAGTTTAGGTTCTGATTTGACTTGGGAAACTGAGGCGGATATGAGAGACGGATATCCCTAGTTATTTGAACAAGAAGGGATTCCGTGGACGGAATCCACTTAAGGAGGGGATATTTGTAACACCCGTAAACCTGGGCTAGTAGATTAGCAGGTTAGCGGTATGTGATTTAATGCATTAATTTAATTTTGTGGTTAATTGATTTATGTGATTTAAAGTAATTAACTTAAAATATAAATGTTTACTGATGGATTTACAGTTAGAAAAGAATTATGATAATGTGTTAGTATGTATATATGTACGTATGTATGTATGTATGTATGAATGATTAAAGGGATAAGAGAAGTGATGCCACCTCCTGCTTTGGTAAAATAAGTCATATGTATACGTGGTCTTGATGAAATCATCTGCTCATTTTATCAAAAGTGTTAAGGTGTAAGCGTGTGTAGCAAACCTTCCATTGAAGAAAGCTAGAAACAAGCAAACTTGAAGTTTAAGGTGTAGGATTTGAAGTTGTTAATTCAAAGTAAAGGTTAGTTTATGATTACAACACGTTAAGGATCATCTTAGTATGTTTTCTTGTTGATTTACATGAATATATGAGTATTCACCATTAATGGAGCTTGAAGCTCAAACTAATCAAGTGGGTTTTGATTATTTGATGTTATAACATGGATTTGATGTGTTCTTGATGCATGTTTATATGTTATTTGATGTTTGTATGAGTTTAGATATGTTAGAAATCATTTTCTAGCTTGAAAAATATGTTGGGTTGATTTTGGTTCGAGCTGGAAGATAAAGAAAGTTGCAGGTTTGAAACTGGAAAACACGCGACGCGACGCGTTTAAGGGAGGAAAGCGCCGTGTTCCCTTCGAATTCGAAGTCCCATGCAAAGTGAGCTACGACTTGAATTTTAGGTCGGTTTGGGATCCGCTCGAAGCTTGAGTGCTCGAAGGATCCGCTCGAATTGAACTACGGCTCGAAGTGGTCAGTGGTTTGAAGTATGAGGCGCTCGAAGCCTCTGTGCGAAGTGGCCGCTCGAAGGCCCGACATGATGCGTAAAGTTGTTGGACGCGACGCGTCCACCAAATTTCAGTATATGGAATGTTGTTTGATGAATGTTTTGGAGTGAATTTTGTGTGTTTATGATATGTGAGATTGTTATGGATATTATGATATAAATAAATGTGATTATATATATTTATGATTCAGAAACTAATATTGGTGATTGCTGTGTTTTCAGGCAATACGAAGGCTCAGTAATATAAGAAATCTAAGTTCTACGTTTGAGATCAAGAGGTGAGTGGACGTTTATCGCGGATGGTAAAGATTATGGTTGATGTTATTGATGTGATGCATGCGTATGTGATTGATAGACTGCTGAGTCTGATTATTGAATGATTATATTTGTTGCATGACTATTTGGCTGATACGTGCTCTTTGGATGATATTGAGTTGCGTTTGAGAAGTAAGCTACACGTAGAATTGGGCTGGGCTCATTTACTGGTTAGTTGAACAGTGATAGTCTTACTGGTGCATGCGTTGCATCATAGGGGAATTTTCACTGTGTCAACTCAATTGAGGGCTATCGGCAAACCTTTGCTTTGGCCGGCATTGGTTGTAGGTTCTGCGCCGAACCGTCGGTCTTCTTGTTTGTGTGATTACATGCTTTGATGTTGACTTGATGTTTGCTTTTGTGATTTGCTTTTGCTCACTTAGCTTTGTGGTAATTCCCCTCAGTTGATGTTTTTGCAGGTTTGTATTTGTTGGTGGTTTTAGAAGGAAAGCTCGACCTTGCTCTGATAGATTTTGATATAAAAAGAAACGAGCCAATTGTTTTTATGTAACACCAAGATATTGTTTTGTTGGTTTTGAATAGATGTTATATGTAAATATTTGTATTGTATGTAAAGCAGTTTGTTAAATTAAGCTTCCGTAACGCGTTTTAAAACAAATGACTTTGGTTTTCCGGTGTTACAGTAATCCACACCAAGTTTACTTGAACCCAAAGTGTTATCCCTCCTTCTAGTAGCTCCACGAGCTGGACTACCTTCTAGAACAACCACACAATCTCCTTTTTCACCCAAGAATCACTCAGTCACATTCAAGAATGCCTTACCTGGTATAAATTAGTGATGGAGTATTATCATATTCGAAAGGAGACATATAAGAGAGTTATTCAATTATTATTTTTGAAGAAATCACATGCATGTAGTTTACCCACAAGCAACGGAAGCAAAGGTCTACAAAAACAATTTTTCGAGTATACAAAAGCCACATACACATGATTCTTAGAGAGGATCATACTACAACGGAATATAGCAACAAGAACAAAACAAGAAACACAGAAGAGTAATATATACCCTTGATGTCTCTAGTGGTTGTAGTCTTTAGGATGTGATACTTGAACCCGAGCTTGAGTCCCTCTATTAGTATCCACACCAAGCACACAAGAATATCCTTTGTTGAAGCTTGGAATATTGATCTCCTTGCTGGAAGGATGTCCCAAGAATAGCAACAAAACCCTTGCCTTGAAAGCACTCACTTAAACTTGCTCAAGAAGCTCTAAGTATGCTTAATATGTGTGTATTGGTAAAATGGCAAAAAGGTTCTTACAAGAGAAACAAGTAGGATTTATGAAGGCTGGAGGGGAGCTCAAATCGCACCAGGGTAGGCCTCAATGGCTAGCCCTCATTGGACCACCCAAAAGGTCCAATAAAATAAAAGTGCCACTTTGACTTCTGCCTTCACGGGCTTGCACAGGCCGTGAGGCAGTTGTGAAGGCGGCGCCCCCACGACTCCTTACTGGCTCATGAAGCCTCGTGAAGGGCTTCACGTCAAGACCTCTTCATGACCCGTGAGGGCCCGTGAAGGTCGACATAAACCCTAATTAAATAATTTGCTTCTCTTGAGTTGTGTTGTCGGATTCTACACTTGGCGTGTGACCCAATAGGCATGTGCCTCATCAGTAGTGATACCACTTGCACATGATACATCGTCATAGTTAATCACAAACAAAGAGCATCTCTAGCTGAGCATGAATGCCCCCAAGTCAGCACCAGTTGTCATCCTCGACAAAAGCTAATAGCCTTAAAAGGCTTAAAAGGTTCACAGATAAGTGATCATGTGCATCCTTTTGTTCGTTATATCCATGTGAACACGAGACATGGATGTTGTCAATCTCTAGCTCATTCACTATTATGTTTCTCGATTACAGATTGGTGGTGACCAAACAAACGATTTGCATCTAATCTAAAATCAGTGTAACTCGAGCACGGCCATGCATATTTGGTGTCTGCTCCCAATCATCGAGGGGACAAGGGATATCTCTTTAAATAGATGAACATCCTCTTGACTACATAGTTCCATCATATGTTTCATACTTTACCCAACTATTCCCTTTATAACAGCCAGTTACGAACTGCGTTTGAAAATAATTAGAGTAAGGCAGATTCATAATTTGGCTACTCGTGTATTTCAAGTCTTAGGATGAAATGATGTTATCATCCTGATTTACTTGTGACTATAAATCCATGAAGTAAACTCAGGTACGGGTCTTCTAGTCACTTGAAACACCTTTCAAGTACAAGTAAGTGTTGCATCCTTATTTAACCAATTTGAATACCGGGTCAACCACTTACTTCAATCTTATTTAATTCTTCCTTCTATTGAAGAATGACTTATTGCAGAAATTTTAGAATGATAAACATTCAAGGAAGTGTTTAAACATGCTAAGATGGAACGCAGTATAGACAATATGAGTGTAACCGCAACACGCGTATACATAAATCTCCATTCATATATCGAAACAAACATAAGTTACAATACTGCTATAATGTTCCCAAACTACAAATACATATCAAACAAACTAAGTACAAACGTCAAGCCAAATCACTAACGAATCTAACACCTATTAATCTAGTGTGAGAATCTAACAGCCCCTTCATGACCACTCACGGCTTGTTAAGCCTGAGAGCTTCATAACCGCTCATAGACCATGAAGAACCCGTGAACCATAAGAACCTATTTCATGACCACACCCCAAGAACACTAGTCATGTAGCCTTCACAACCCAAGAAGCACGAAACTTCACTGCCCGTGAAGAGCTACTAGACAGAAAATAAATTGAAAAATGTCAATTTTCAGGCCATTAAAAGTACTATACTCATGTAAGGGTGACTCTAATACCACTTTAGGGATTCAAGGGCACCATAACGGAAGCAAAAAAAAAACTAAAACAAACTAGAACATCCAAGAACTTATGCCATTAAAACCCATCAACAGGACCAAGCCCACTTGAAGTGGCTAGAACCAACTATCAAAAGCGAATAAAAAGATCAACCAAGAGTAGGCCTCCTGTATTGTATAATCCACACCAATTTTACTTGAACGCTAGGTGCTAGCCCTTCTTCTAGTAGCTCCACGAGCTGGACTACCTTCTGGAAGAACCATACAATCTCCTTCTTCACCCAAGAATCACTCATTCACACTCAAGAACGCCTCACTTTGTTTATATTAGTGATGGACTATTATCATATTCAAAAGGAGACATAGGAGAGAGTTATTCAAGTGTTATAATACCTCCATAAATACTAAATAAAGCCCCAAGGCCGGCTAAAATAGCCATCATGCATTGGACCAACAAATGGTCCAATAAAAACAAAGTGACTTTTCAGTTGCCCTTCATGGACCATGAAGCATAAGGACTTCACAGCTTATGAAGCAAAAAACCTTCATTTTCATGAACCACCTTTTGAAAGCAAAAAGACTATTTTGCTCTTTTGGTCCACTTCTTTCATGTGAGCTGTCAGGATCAATCCTTGGTGTGTGACCCAATAGGCCTGTGATTCATCCGCAGTGATACCGGCATGCGTGTGACAATGGGTAGACACCAACAAGACAAAGAAGAAGCTATTTCATTACATCTTCATCAGCTTTGGCATGGGCTTTTTAGTGACAGTGTATTCGGATAGGGTTTTATGCTTAAGGGATGCGGGAATGGGACGATCATTGTTGGGATTGACATCTACTTCTATTCAAAATTTAGTTGGTCCATTCAGAATGGACTCCAGCGTTATCTCACCATGTTCTTGTGTAACACCCGAAGTTTGGTATTTCATGAATTAACAATCAAAACAAGTATTATAGTTTTAGTGGATAGCCTAATTAAGATTAGGAGGTGTTTAGAAACTTGAGGGGTTAAAGTTGTTAAAATGAAAGATAAAAGGTTGAGGGACCAGTTGTGTCATTTTACCAAATTTATGTATATATATGGCTACTTTTACCATGAGTTAGTTAAAAGCTTCTAACGCCATCTTCATATGTACGTATACTTGAGAGTTTCCTAATTCCTCATTCTTTTCAGATCAAGAACAGCAAGCCAAAGTAGCACAAATTAAACCATAACAACCCTTGATAGTTAAGGTATGATTATTTGATTTGTTTTCAAGCTTTAATGGGTTTTTAAGATGATTCAACGATTGAATCAAGAAATTGCATGTTATTGTTGTTATTATTTGTTTAGAAGTTGTTTGGGGTGTAGGAAAACACCCTAGTAGCATTAGAATGAATTAAGGATAAGTATTTATGGAGTTTTGGCCGTGAATAGCAGGGCAGTCGGTGTAACTGCTGCTGTGTATTGAAGGGCGCGGGCGTGACCCTCAAGATCCAACTGTGCCCCAGGGTGTACCTGTGTATTGACAAGTTTCAACAAGTATTGGATCTTGTCATTACCACTAGGAATCCCGATTCACTACCTTGGGCCATGTATCAATCATTTCATCAAGCATATCGTCAGTTATCATGTAAGCACTATCATGTCATCCTGTTTTGGTCCTACTAGAGTAGTTCGAGTTCAAAATCTTTGATCATATCATAATTTCATACCTTGTACTCGCGTGTAACCACTTGGACTAGCTCCAGCCGATAGCTCATCGTAACTTTTATCATTTGAAAAAGTTTCAAAACTTTGTCTAAAATCTTTCACGAACCAAGGTTTAAGTTCAAATACGCGGAAACACATTCGAATCTCTTAAACCTAGGCTCTGATACTAAGTTGTAATGTCCCAATTTATTTTTACAAATAAACGAACACCAAAACGTACGATTAATAATCTATCATAATTTGAACATTGTGTAACTCAGATTACATCCCAAGGTGAGAACCCGTAAAAGCTTGGGTTCGATTGTAATTGTTTTGGAATACATCATTAAATACAAAATAGTTAAAACATTGCGGAAGCTAGTTGGAGATGAGCTATCAAACACGTGCTGGAGCCCCGCCGTGGCCATCACCTTAAAAGAAGGTTAAACAACAACTGTAAGCACGAAACTTAGCGAGTACTTTTACTTAGAATCAACCATATGACATCAAATCATTTGTTTCCATCATCATGCTACATCCTTCATTCCCGCTACCGTAGTAGTCGGTCCCACATTCCCGCTACCGTAGTAGTCGGTCCCACATTCCCGCTACCGTAGTAGTCGGTCCCACATTCCCGTCACCGTAGCAAACGGTCCCATCATTCCCGTCACGGAAGTGAACGGTCCAAATCAATCCCGTCACCGAAGTGAACGGTCCAAATCATTCCCATCACCGTAGTGAATGGTCCCATCATTCTCATCACTGAAGTGAACGGTCCAAATCCTTCCCGTCACCAAAGTGAACGGCCCAATCATTCCCGTCACTGAAGTGAACGGTCCAAATATTAAGCAAGGCATAATACATCATCAATTCATCAATTCATCGGTTTATCAAATCATATAACATACAATCACCTCAATCACGTACATCACTAGGTTTAGATAGTAAGTAAGAATACTCACCTATTTCGCAGTCGTAGTTACACAACCTTAGTCCACTAGTACACTTGTGATTACTTGCCAGTCAACCGTCACCTACAATAGGTCTAATTAAGTCAATACCGTGTACGAATTCCTTGCTTTTTACTCACATAATTCATTCGGGTCTCACATTGGACCCCGTTACCAAGTTTCAAAAGTTGGATCGTGCAAAGTCCCCAAAGTCGGGTAGGTGGTTTGAAGGTCGCATGAGGGTTTGACACCAAAGTCACATGGGGCAAACACAAAGGTTGCATGAGGGTTTGACACGAAAGTCACATGGGGCAAACACAAAGGTCGCATGAGGGTTTGACACGAAAGTCGCATGGGGCAAACACAAAGGTCGCATGAGGGTTTGACACGAAAGTCGCATGGGGTAAACACAAAGGTCGCATGAGGGTTTGACACGAAAGTCGCATGGGGTAAACACAAAGGTCGCAAGACTCCAACATGAGAGTCGCATGGGACATTTCATCTCTGTCAGTTCATCATTTTCAACATACAAGCTCCATGGCCAAAAATCAAGCTCTTTCAATACTCAACCACTTCATTCCATTCTTGTTAAAAACATTTCTCCATTCATTTGAACACTTCCTTCAAAATATAATCACGTTTCTTCAAGTATTAAAGCTCATATCTCAAATTCTTTTCCCGGGTTCTTTCATAAAACCAAAACCACAAAAACCCATATTCTAACTTGTTTTATAATCATTCAAACAAGATAAGATTGGTATCTACAATACCATAATGAGGTATGAAACATTACCTGATGATTCTCTTAACAATTCTTTGAGTCCACAAATGATTCTTGCTGCTCCCCTTCTTTGTTTCTCGAGAGCAGAATGCTCACACAACACACACTGATTTAAATGAATGAAACAGTGAAGATGGTGGTGTTGGGGGTTGTGCCCTAGCCACCTTATATATTTGCTATTTAAAAGGCCTAAGCCTAAATTCCAATTGATTAGGCCCAATAGTGTTTAATCCAATTGAATTTTTCACATTAGTCCATTTACCCAACTATGTACATACATAATCAAGCCCAATCAATTTAAACTAGTCCACCACTAAATTCATAATCCAGCACCAATATTATTTTCCCAATAAAATATTCTTTTATTTATTTCGAAAGTTCAGGTATTACAACTCTCCCCCACTTAAACACGATTTCGTCCTCGAAATCTTCATTCAAACATTGCAGGGTAGTTCTTCCTCATTTCTTCCTCGGACTCCCACGTCCACTCCGAACCCTTGCGGTGCTCCCACTACACCTTTACCATTCCCACTTCTCTGTTGCGTAGTCGTTTGATCTTTCTTTCGAGGATCGCAACCAGTCTCTCGATGTAGTTCAATTTCTCATCTATGGTGATGTCCTCCAATGGCACAAACGCCGACTCGTCGGCTAGACACTTTCTTAAGTGAGATACATGAAAGGTGTTGTGTATCTTTGATAATTCCTCCGGTAGCTCTAAACGGTAAGCCACATTACCAATTCTTGCGATAACTTTGAAAGGCCCAATAAATCTTGGGTTCAGTTTCCCTCGCTTTCTGAATCGTGTCACTCCTTTCCATGGAGATACTTTTAGCAATACATGGTTACCAACTTGGAATTCCAGTGATGACCTGCGTTTATCCGCATAACTCTTCTACCGGCTTTGAGCCGCTTTAAGTCGTTCGCGAACTTGTTGGACATACTCCGAGGTTTTCTGTACTATCTATGTGTTGCCAAGTTCTTTCTGTCCAACCTCACCCCAATAGATCGGGGTTATACGTTTCCTACCGTACAGCATCTCGTACGGTGGCATACCAATACTTGTGTGGTAACTGTTGTTATATGAAAATTCCGCTAGGGGTAAGTACAAATCCCAGCTTCCCTCGAAATCAATCACACAAGCTCTTAGCATGTCTTCCAATGCTTGGATAGTTCATTCACTTTACCCGTCAGTTTGGGGGTGATATGTCGTACTCAAGTTAATCCTGGTGCCCAAATCCTCATGAAACTTGCTCCAAAATCTGGATGTGAATCGTACATACCTGTCGGAGATGATGGTTATCGGCACCCCGTGCCTTGAAACTATCTCTTTTACATAGACATCAGCCAATCTCTCGGCCGAGCTAGCTTCTCTGATCGGTATGAAATGGGCGCTTTTCGTCAATCGGTCTACCACTACCCAGATTGCATCGTAGTTCCTGGGAGCTTTAGGTAGCTTCGTTATTAGATCCATAGTTATGTGCTCCCATTTCCACACGGGTATTTCCAGCGGTTGCAATTTACCATGCGGTCGCTGATGCTCAGCTTTCACTCGTAGACATGTAACGCACCTTTCAACGTATTTGGCCATATCTCTCGTCATCCCCGGCCACCAGTAGTCCATTTTCAGGTCTCTGTACATTTTTGTGGCTCCCGGATGTATAGAAAATTTTGACTGTGCGCTTCATCAAGAATGAGATTCCGGACTTCTGTGATTTTTGGTACCCAATTTCGTCCGTATCGGGTCCACAACCCGCGGCTATCCTTAACCATCAACGCCATCTGGCCCTTTACCCTCTCAGTTTCTGGTTTTCTTCCTTGACTGCTTCGCTTTGGGCTTCTAACATCGAATCGAATAGTGAAGTTGTAACCGTCATCCTTAAACACTTTACATTCAACTGCACAAGACTCGCCTTGCGGCTTAGCGCGTCTGCTACAACATTAGCTTTCCCCCGAATGATACAAGATTTCACAGTCGTAGTCCTTGACTAGGTCTAGCCATCTCTGCAGGCGCATGTTCAGATTCTTTTGATCAGCGAAGTACTTTAAACTTTTGAGATCCTTATATATCATGCACTTGACTCCGTACAAATAATGTCTCCATAATTTGAGCGCGAAAACCACGGCTGATAGCTCTAGGTCATGAGGCGGGTAATTGCATTCGTGCGGTTTCAGTTGTCATGAGGCGTAGGCAATCACTTTCCCTCTTTGCATCAACACACAGCCAAGTCCCACATGGGACGCATGGCAATAAACTACCAAATCCTCCATTCCTTCCGGTAAGGCTAGTATCGGGGCTTCACACAATTTGCCTCAAAGGGTCTCGAATGCTTCCTGTTGCTTTTCTCCCCAATCAAAATGAACATTCTTCTTCATCAACTTGGTTAGTGGTACTGCTATATTTGAGAAGTCCTTAATAAACCTCCTGTAGTAGCCGGCCAACCCTAGAAAACTTCGGACCTCCGTAGGACTTTTCAGCGTTTCCTATTTCATCACAGCCTCGATCTTTGCGGGGTTGACCTTGATCCCTCGCGGTTAACCAGGTGCCCAAGAAACTGAACTTCCCGTAGCCAAAATTTACACTTGGAGAACTTCACGTAAAGCTTCTCCGTCTTCAAGGTTTCGAGTACTTCTCGCAGGTGTAGTTCGTGCTCGGCCTCCGTGTTTGAGTAAACCAAGATGTCATCGATGAATACTATCACAGATTAGTCAAGCATTGGTCTGCAGTCTCAGTTCATCAGATACATAATGCTTCCAACGCTTTTGTGAGACCGAAAGGCATGACGACAAACTCGAAGTGCCCATAATGCGTGCGAAAAGCCGTTTTGGCTATATCCTCCTCCCGGACCTTGGGTTGATGATATCCTGACCGTAAGTCTATCTTTGAGAAACAGGCCGCTCCTTGTAGTTGGTCAAACAAATCGTCGATCCTTGGCAACGGATAACAATTTTTAATTGTCACCTTATCGAGCTCGCGATAATCTATGCACATTGTGAAGGTTCTGTTGGAATATGCCCGCTGACACGAACGAGTTAATGACACTACCGATGAAGTGTAGGCCTATTGGGTCACACACCAAGTATTGATTCCGGCAACACGATCAAGCAATAGAGAGGAAAAGGCCAAAATGGGTTTTGGCAGGGTGGTACACGGACCGTGTTCCTGAACACGGACCGTGTCCAGTCCAACGTACACGAGGCGTATTGGCCCAATTCAAGGTCGTGTAGTTTGGGCCTACACGGGCTGTGTAGGTGAACACGGGCCGTGTAGTGCCTGTTAGACACGGGCCGTCTTAGCCCAATTGGGGCCGTGGACTTTGGGCCTACACGGCCGTGTAGATCTACACGGGCCGTGTACGTTCGATGTAACAGCAGAATTAACAGCCTTAAACACTTGGTTTAATGGGGTTAACTTCTAATAATGATGGTAGACAAAGAGACCACGAGTGATCGGCTCTTGTAGAGGCTTTTGGCTATCACTTGGTCCCTTGGTTGACACTTGAACTCTCTCTCTCTCTTGTTCTTGGTGTTCTTGGTGTTCTTGAACACAAGAAGCAAACATACACATACTTGATTGTTGTTTTGGTAGTCATACATCAACTTGCTAGCACTTGGGAATCAAGGAAGCTTGGGGTGGACTTCATTGGAGGAGTTCTTTGTTGGACTCTAAGCCACTTGATTAGGAAGGCTACTTTGTGTTTTGCACCATTGAGATATAACCTTTCTTCTCATCTTGTTTATATATATTTTAGTTGCAACTCCATTGTTAGATTTTGGTCCATGGGAAGTATTCATTGTTTGGCATCGATTTTTGTTATGTACTTTGCTTCCGTTGCTACTTGATTTTGCCAAACGAATACCTTCAGGTTCCATCTTTCTTTTTCAGGAAAAGAATCGGTGCTTTCCACGGTGAGCTACTTGGGTGTATGAAGCCCTTATCAAGTAGTTCCTGAAGTTGCGACATCAGCTCTTGCATTTCTGGAGGTGCTAGACGGTATGGTGCCTTGGCGATGGGTGCCACTCCAGGCACTAGATCTATACGGAACTCCACTTGTCTATCTGGCGGAATCCCTGGCAGTTCCTCCGGAAATACTTCTGGGTAATCACACACAACCGGTACATCGAAAACTGTCAATTTCTTCTTTTCCATTCTCGAGTCGACCACATGAGCTATAAAGGCCGCACAACCGTTACGTAGATACTTCGCCGCCTTAGTCACAGTGCATCACGCCGTCAATCCGTTCTGCCGTTTACTGTAGATGGAGTTTTCTCCCCCACTTGGATTCTGAATCCGTATAATCCCTTGCT
Source organism: Dittrichia graveolens (assembly GCA_038502395.1). Taxonomy (NCBI): domain Eukaryota; kingdom Viridiplantae; phylum Streptophyta; class Magnoliopsida; order Asterales; family Asteraceae; genus Dittrichia; species Dittrichia graveolens. Next base: position 34,155,650 of record JARJIL010000009.1, read on the forward strand.
TGCACAAGATGTTTGCCTGCTGACGCCCCAGCCAATCCATTCCCACTATTACTTGAAACTCTCTCATAGGAGTCGGTAGCAGATCTATAGTAAACTGTACATCATCTATCACTATTGCATTATCCCTATAGATCGTGGTAACACACAAAGCCTTATCATCGGCTATCTCTACTTCTAACGGCGTTTCTAACTTCACCGGTGCTATTACAAATTTATTACAGAAGGTAGAAGATACAAAGTACTTACTCGCCCCGGAATAAAATAATACAAGTGCAGGCAGAGAGTTAACAATAAATGTACCTGCAATTACATCGGGCTCTTTCTTCGCCTCCTCCACGGTCATCTGGAAAGCACGCCCTGAGGCTATGGAACCTCGGGCTTCTTTCCCTTCTCTCCGTCAGTAATCCTCAGTGGTGGTTGCCAGGCAGGTCTCCCGCTGCCTCCAGTCACTTCCGGGCACTCGGCTATGCGATGCCCTGGCTTGTTTCATTTGAAGCACATGTTCAAGTGAACTCTATGTTAGAACTGAATTTGTGTTTATGATCTAGATACGATTTAGTGTTTTTATGGTTTATTTTGTACTTAGTATACATAGTATCTTAGCATTCTATCCATGTAACCTTTGACATATTATTGAAATAGAAAACACACACTTAAAGGTGTTTCTATACATTCTCTCTACTTGATTCTATTGTGTACTCATTTTATTGCTCTACAATTGGTATCATAGCCTAATCTTTGCTAAGATAAGGTTCTTGATTGAAGAATTTGAGAGAAAACAGCAACAATTCGAAGCAATTTGTCGAATTTGAAGGTATTTGGTCGACTTTTGGGTGAGATCTGATTTCTATTGAATTAAGAATGAAAATGGAGGATTAGTAGCATATTAGACTCACAATCAACATTGGAGTAAGTCTGTGTAAATCCGCGATCGATTACTACAACAGTTTGTATTGAATTGAAGTTTTTGTATTTTTCGGTTTTGATACAAATTTGATCGAAAATGTATTCTAGAGGTTGATTTTGGTTGTAAAGTTGCTTGTAATCTGTAATTCGCTTGTCAAAATTACTCACCATATGATTTTTGAAGAAATTCACGAATTTGATCAAAATTCGAAGGAATTTGAAGTTTAGAAGTTGGCGGTTTGTACTGTTGCAAGAACTATCGGATTTACACTCAAGAACAATCAGATTTTACAAAATCCGAAGATTTCTACCAGATTCCGATACTTTTCTAAGTGTTGGATTTGGACATTCGGATTTGGTGTTGCGGATTTTGGGTTTACAAAGGATTGAGTTGCGGATTTGGAGTTTGTTTGGTATAAGCTACTATCGGATTACAAGGATTGGTTGCATTCGGATTTGATAACTCGGATTTGAGTATCGGATTTTAAGTCCGGATTTGCACTGTTTTGAGTTTCGGATTTCCAAAAATTGGTATTTGATCGGATTCACATCAAACGGATTTCCAACTATTGGAATTTGGAAGTCTCGGATTTGCACAATTGAATTTCCAATTCATCGGATTTTAGGTCTCGGATTTGATTAATCAAGGATTTTCAAAACCAATCGGATTTGAATCAATTCTCTCGGATTTCAAAACATCGGATTTTTGAAATTCACGGATTCCTACAATCGGAATTTGAATTAACCGAATTTCTAACTCGGATTTCAATTACTCAGATTTTCAATCGGATTTCTAACTCGGATTGTCAAACAATCGGATTTACAATTGTTTCGGATTTCAAATCATCGGATTTGAAGAATCGGATTTTAACTTTCGGATTTCAGAGAGTGAGTATCGGATTTGTGTTGAAACAAGGATTCTTCAATCAAATATCTTACAGAGAAAAGATCCTAAAGCAAGAATGAGTACATATAGTGAAACCCTTTCGTTCGGTTCAGACACTAAGTCACCTGTATTGTACAGAGGAGAGTACCATGTATGGAAAGGTTGTTTCATGGATTTTAATGACAACAACGAGCAATACGGTGAGGAGATGAAGAAAAGTATACTGGAAGGTAATGGTATCTTCAGTATTGATCAAGAAGAAAACCCTCATCATAATCCACCCTTGGATGAAATCCACCGGGAAAAGCTTACATCTGAGTATACAGCAGAAGAAAAGCATAGAGACACAACAGATCGTAAAGCAAAATACTATCTAAAACATGGACTTTCTTCAGAATTTTACATTAAAGGGAATGGCTTAAACACTGCTAAGGAGATTTGGGATGAGATAAAGAGCCAGATGGAAGGCACTGAGTCTGGGGTCTGGATCAAAGAGACTACATTGGTTAACTCCTTTGATCATTTCAAGGCTAGAGATGGGGAAGCGCTTACTGAAACTTTCCGTTGCTACTGTAAATTGCTTAGTGACCTTAGAAACCAGAAGCTTGATGATTACTCTAATCTCACGAAGAATACAAGGTTTCTAAACTCTCTAGGGACTGAATGGAGATCCTAAGTGGCTATCTACAGATAGATGAACCAAAAGAATCACAACAAAGTTACTCACCATATGATTTTTCAGGAACTAAATCAATATCAGGATGATGTTGGTTTGGGGACACAAAAAGACATTGTAGATCCACTGGCCCCGGTGGTTAATGAGAAAAGGGTAAAGAGCTCAACAAAATCTGACAAGATGAAACAAGTTCAAGAGACATAATCTTCAGATTCGGAGGAAGAGAGTGTGGTTGATGATGAGAAGATAATGGAGGCAATGGCCTATTTAACTAAGATGATGCAAAACAAGTTTTTGAAGAACAAAATGAACAACAGGCAAATGTTCACTTCTGGTTCTAGAAGGAGAGATGACCAATTCCAAAACAAGGATGGTCAGAGATTGGAAAGGAGGTATGAACTGGGCATTTCATTAAAGATTGCAAAAAGCTGTAACATCCTGAGATTGGGCCTAGTAGAAACGTAGGCTTGGGGTATGTTACACGTGAATTATATTTGATTTGGTTTATGTTTAATTGATTGTTAATCATTTAAATGTTATATATATATATATATATATGTGTGTGTGTGTGCATGTGTTTAGAGGCTTAAAACCATGACACCTCATGCTTACAATATAATTGAGTATGTATACGTGTGTTTAGTGAAGTTTACATCACTTTGAAGTTTGTATGTGTGTGTGTTATTGTGTGAAACCGAGAGCAAACAAGAAACAGGGAAGAAGAAGAGCAATCGGATTGTTAGGAATTCTTGACTTTGTGTGATTCAAGCTTTAAAGGTTGTTGATAATTCCATAATTCATGTTAATATGCTTTGATTAGTTACTAACATGCTACGGTTTGAGTGAGATTGATATGAACATGTTCTATGAGTGTATCGGATTTGGTGTTCTTGGGGTATAAGGGTGTTTTGATGCATGTTTGTATGTATAAATATGTTTATATGTGTTTTTATAATCTTCTATATGATTTGTGTGTTCTGGGTAGATGAATTATATGCAAGTTTGAAGTAATCGGATTCTTGAAAGGTTGAAGGTTGCGGATATTGGTGTTGATGGTGAAAACCGATACAATAAATCCGATTCTAGTGAAATCCGGGTGTTGAATCCGGAACTTAGAATGCGATACTCATGAAATCCGGATGTGTGAAATCCTAGTGTCAAACGCCTATGGTTTGAATCCGAATGTGGAATCCTAAGTATGAAATCCGAGTAGCATGGAAAATCCGATTGTACTAAGTGTAATACGAAGGAAGTATCGGATTCTTTGAAATCCGAAGGATGTATCGGATTTCTTTGAAATCCGATAAGGGTTGCGGATTCCGATGGTAGTGTCGGATTTCTCATGAAATTCAACAGTTTTGGCTAGTTGTTTTGCATTGTTTAATGCTATGTGTTATATGTGCATGCATATGTGAATCTTACATGTTTATGTTTGATTAAATGGATATAAATACATAATTGATATATATTTATGAATTGAATATTGATTTCAGTTTGTTGTGTTCTCAAGAACAGAAAAGGCTCAGTAACATTAGACCACTGAGTGGAATAGCTGAGAATCAGAGGTGAGTGCATGTTTACTCACGGGTGATATTAGCTGTACTGGTTTGGTTGCAGCTATTGTTGGATAGATTGTATATCTGTTGGTTAATTAACCGTGAATGTTAATTGTTGTAGTCTGTGTTATGTATACATGTTGGAAGGGAAGTCAGTTTACGACTGGGCTTACGGGCTAGGTTCATTTGCTATTGGCTAAGCAGTATCAGGACCTTGGGATGCATTTGTTGCTACCAGAGGATGATACTGTGTGAGAACAGCAAATGGACTATCGGTAAACCTTTGCTTGGGCCGGCATTGGTTGTAGGTTCCTGAAGAACTGCCGGTCTTCCCAGGGTGCTTATTTGTGGTTGTTGATATCATGCGGTTCAAGCTGATATATCTGTTGTGTGTTACTCCATTCACTTAGCTTTGTTCTAATCCCCCACCTCTCACTCTTTTTACAAGTTTTGGTAAGTCAGCGACTCGGCTGAGAGTGGTTGGCTTGGGGAGTAATCACCTAGAACTCTGATAAAGTATTTGTGACGAGCCGTGTTTTGTAATACTAATATTTTGTAAACAATGGTTTGTAACTAGTTGTAATTACTTTGATGTTTAAAACGCTTCCGTAGTGTAATTAAAAATAAAAAATTTTGGGTTAAAAATACGGTGTTACAAAAGCCCAAGGTTAAGGACTCTGAATATTACAAGACTAAACTCAACCTCATCAAGCAGAGAAACAGTGGGAGGGCATTACTTGTTGAAGAGGATCAATTCCTATCTCACACTGACAATAGTGATGAGGATCCCAATGTCCACGCCTAGTTTGTTTTAATAGCTGAGGTAGAAGAGTGTGAGTTCGAGGAAACCGATGGGGAAAGCGAAGATGAAATAGTAGGAGAAGACTCGGGGTTCATGGCCAGATTTGATGAGTCAGACATGGAAAGTGAGTATGAAGAAGAGGAAGAGATTGAACCTAAGGTTGCTACTGAAGGCACCAACCCATCTGTTGCTGAGAATGGAGAGAAGGTATTGACTGATTACTCTGAATTTCAAACTGAGTATATACAAACTTTTATGCAACAGGCGGAGATATTAACTTCTCAGAATCAATCACTCACGAGCAAGAACCAGAAGCTGCATGAAAAGAATTTAAATCTAAAAATGGAACAAGCAACAAAAGTGAAGTCGAACTAACAACTCAATCTTCAAAAATAGTACAACTTCAATAGGTAATAACAGACAAAGAAAATGCACTCAACAAGCTACAAAAAGAAACAGAGTTAAAAGTGCATGACTTAAATGCAGCAAAAATGTCTGCAGAGATGAATCTTAATTTAATAATGAAGGAGAAAAAGAACCTTGACGAAAAAGTTCAACATCTTGAGGAAAGAGTTAAAAAGCAAGTCACTACTCGTCACAATATTTTTAAAAACCTTGAACCAAACGTGAAGAATAGATATAAAGGTTTAGGGTATGACGAAAACAACTTTTTCTCAAAGATTAATTGCACCAAACTATACCAATTAGAAAGAATGAATCAAGGTTGGACTTCCAAGATGGTGTTTGTGGGAGAGGAAGAAATCAAACACGAAGAAGAACTCAAAAGAAAAACAACAAAGAAAATGCAAAACTCAATTAATTATGATAAACTGAACGCGTCATACGCAGATGGTGAAAAGAGTGGTGGTTGTTCTTCAGAAGAATGTTTCATTCCTATCCCACCTGAGGTGAAGAAAGTTGTTGAAGAAGGAAACAATGGAACTGCAAGAGTTTATATTCCACATATGGAACTGCAGAGAAGACAAGAATTGCTTGAGGTAGCATGCATCAATCAGAAAATTCAATTAGAAATGGAAAATTGTGTCCTAAAAGAAACAATCTTCAATCTTAACAAGAAGTTAAATTCCGCTGCATCTGAAATAAAGATTGGAATAACTAAAGAAAATGTTAACAATTCTGATATTGCACAATACCTAATTCCACAATTTATATCAAATGGAATTGAATGAAGAATGCTTGAAGAGAAGGTTGGACGCTTGCTAACTGAGTTGGATAGATATTTAGATATTGTGTATCCTCAGTGTTCGAAGGCTTGCAGGGAGTTCATGTCACATAAATGCAATCAATTTTGTGATACCAACAGTGTTACAAAGAAAGGATCATCTTCGAGAACAAAGCAAATTCCTAAAAAGCCGAAAATCAAAAAGTCATCAACTGTGAATGATTCAAAAACAGTTAAACCACTTCATGTTTCTAACAAACCTTCTTTTTCTGAAATAAAATTAGATCAGTCAAAAGGGAAAGAAGTTTCAAGTAAAAGTGTGAAGAAGTCAAACACTAAAGGTGTGAAGAATAGAGAGACGACAAAGGTACCAATGAAGTGGATTCCAAAGGAAGATCTGAAAAAAAAAAAAGAAAGAGAAAGTGCATGTAATCAATTCTGTTTCCAAGAATAAAGTTAAACCGTTTTGTAACATTCATAAATCATACTGCAATAAAAATTGTGAGTCACTTTTTTCTTGGAAAATCAAAACTAAAAGCTCAAAAGCAAAAATACTTGATAACAAGATGTGTTGTGTTAGAGTTGGTTGTTCTGAAGTACATTGTGAGTTCAAGTGTGAGTATCATCAAAATAGAATGAAAAAAGGATTAAAATCGAACAGAAACTAAAAGAATCCGAATGACGATAAAATTCTGTTTTGGTTTGTAAACAAGAATGGATTCATTATTCACCAATGGATTCTCACAAACATCAAAGAGCTGGATTGTTGAAAAGGTATGCTAACAGAAAGATACCAGTCCGCCCAGGACAGTGGAGAGAACATCTGAACATAATGAATAAAATTCAAAAACATACACCAACTCCATCAAATCATGACAAATTCCCATCTTTCAAACAAGTTCAACAGAAACCTGTTTCATATTCATCGGTTATACCAAATTCAAAGAAGAACCAAAAACAAATGATGAATACAAATTTGTCATATCAACCCAAAGTGAAAAACATGAATGTTGAGAAAGTCAAGAAGTTTTCACCAGTAGTCAAATCAACTCAGTCACAGAATAATAGAAAATCTCCAACTGAGAAATGGATAATAAAGAAAGAGGTTAACAAAGAAAGTTTGAATCGAGTTAAAACATCTAAAGCATCTAACACAAAAGATCAAACTAGTTTCTTTTCCATGTGCAGAAAGATCATCTTTGGTACATGGACTCGGGCTTCACAAAACATATGACGGGGAACAAAGGTCTTCTCAAACACTTTGTGAGCAAGTACACAGGAAATGTAAAGTTTGGGAATGACCAAGTTTCACCAGTCTTAGGCCATGGGGTAATAGAAACCGGTAATCTGAAGATAGAAAAGGTGTCCTATGTGGAACGCTTAGGCCACAATCTGTTTAGCATAGGACAATTCTGCGATAAAAGAATGGAGGTCGTTTTCAAGAAAAGCTCATGTTCGTTAAGAACAGAAGATGGAGCAGAAATTTTGGGTGGCAACAGAAAGTCAAATTTGTATACAATTGACTTATCTAAGAAAGGTTCCGGCGCACCAGTATGCCTGTTGTCAAAAGCATCATCAGATCTAAACTGGTCATGGCATCGCAAGTTGTCGCATTTAAATTTCAAAAATATAAACAAGCTGGTGAATGGTAATTTGGTCAGAGGTCTACCGAAGCTCAAATTTGAGAAAGATCATCTGTGTAAGGACTGCGAAGCAGGAAAAATGAAGAGAGTTCCACATAAAGTGAGCCAGATATCTTCAACTACCGCACCTTTACAGCTGATCCATATGGACCTCTGTGGACCAATGAAAGTCCAGTCCAGAAACGCGAAGAGATATATTCTGGTGATGGTGGATGATTATTCCCGGTACACATGGGTCCGGTTCGTGAGTCACAAGAGTGAAGTACCACAACAAGTGATTCTATTTCTAAAGAAACACAAGACTCAGAACGGACAACCGGTGAAGAGTATTCGAACTGACAATGGGATAGATGTAACACCGTGATTTTGAGAACAAATTTTTTTCTTTTTAAAATACAATTTAAGATTTCAAACTGCGTGGGTTTGACTGTAAATAGAACAATCAAACCTGTCTTATAATTTAAAAATGCAGCGGAAGTAAAAACACGTGGCAAACTATATAAACATTCAAAATGATGCCACAAACGACAGTTGGTGTTACGGAATACATAACCGGTTGACCATTATCTTAAACAGACATAAACAGAGTTCAACAGAGTTTAAACATAAAAGCAGTGTTCCTCCCAAAGCAATTAACTACCCGCAGGCTCCCGAGCTCACTGAGGATTACCTGCACATGTGGAGTGTAGCATCTGTTACCTATAATAGCTAGTGAGCACCAAATAGCATGCAATCAATATAAGTACATCACATATCATCAATCATGCTCAGATAGTTCTATCCTAGCATCTCGCGATGAGCTGGCGTAGTCAGGAGGTAGCATATCTTGCAGGGGAGCTAACCCGACTCAATGCACCAAACTGGGGTACCAGACACATCAACCGCGCCGGTGGGGGAGCTGTTAAGAGTCCACCGTTGCGTTTTGGAATCAACAGATTCCTCTGTTGTACAGCCGCAGCTATACCCGAAGAAGACAAACCTTGTCCGGGGCAAACCTTGCCCAATAAGTAGGATAACTTGGTCCGGGGCAAACCTTGCCCAATAGATCCGTACCGATCACAAACAGATAATATAATTCAACCGAATCATCAATCAATCATTCATCAATGCGCGCACATATTCATTTATCATCATAGCATACACCTAAACAAGTGCATACTACATTGTGTCAACATGGTAAGTTCTAGCATTATCATGCAATCCTACACTTAAACAAGTGCGTGTACAAATCATGGTATACAAGTCCGTGATCATTGTTAATATATGTTATAGGTATATTAATTGTTATGTCATTCGTCACTCACCTGTTAGACTAGAATAAGCAAAGACCTTGCTTTGGCACACACGGATTGTCAATTCAACCTATAATACCAAGACTTACGCATCAATCATTTGAACACGCGAGGAACGTCTAGGATACGTGAAACAATACCCTAATGATGCTATTTTACCATTTATTAACTATAGCAGTCCAAGCAACAACACGCGAATACGTGGCACAAAACAACACATTAGGCTGTGTGCAGGGGTGTCGCGTCGCGACCAGTCTGCAGAACTGCAGCTGGTGCTTGTTTTGTGCATAGCAGGCCCATTTTAGCTCATTTCAATTCCAAATCAATTTTGGTAAAATTCTGGTCTTTCATAGGACCATTTGACACTTGTGGAAGCTTTCTAACATCAAAAACTCCTATCCAATTAATTCATACGAAAATCACAATTAAATGGACAAAGACGTGCGCATAATGGCCAAAACTTGGTGTAGACCAATTCCAACACTTGCAACACACCATATACACCTAATATGATGTATTGAAGGTGTTGTAACTGACCAAAACCTTTAAACTCATTGTTTGGTATCATTTTCCAATTTCTTGCCTATTTATGGCCTATTTTTCACTATTTTAGCCAATTCAAGCAAAACAACCATTCCAATTCAAAACCAATGTTCTAATCAATTCATAAAAGTCATATGAACCTATTAGAACCTTAAAAATCAGTTCTTGATGTGTAAAAATAGATTTAGGCCATTTTGACCCATTTAGGCTAAATATTGGATTTGTGCATAAACACCACTTCTAATGCACCAATTGAGTTCTAATCAATCCTAACAAGTTATAAGATCAATTAGAACACTAAATTTCAGTTCTTGAAGGTCAAAATCAGTTTGACCCGTATTTGACCAATTTTGACCCATTTGAGCCAAAATTCAAAACTCATCAAGAACACTACTTTAGTCATGGAATTGGTTCCCATACACTTATAAATGATATTAGAACCTATTTCAATCATAAATTTCAGTTCTTGATTGCTAAATCAAAGAACCCACTTGTAAACCTAGAATTTCAAGTCTTGAAAGGCATTATCCATAAGTGAGTATTTTGTTCCCCTTTTCAACTTACAAGTCATCTCTCGTTTAACCGTTTCAACTAACGAGGATATTTTTGGAATCCTCATTTGAAACCGTTCGATATTTCATAATCTTTATCTATATTTATTAATAATTTTAATACCCCTTTTATTTATTATTTTCCATATTTTATATCATTTCCTAAAATATATATTTATATTATTTAATTAAATTAAATAATTGACGTACCATATTCGGACACGTTTAGGCCCGTTTTAAGGATGTTACAATAGAGTTCAAAAATAGAACATTAGACTCTTATTTGGACTCTAAGGAATTACTCATCAGTTCTCGGCAGCATATACTCCGAAACAGAATGGAGTAGTTGAAAGGAAAAACAGAACATTGGTTGAAGCTGCTAGAAAAATGTTACAATACTCAAATCTACCACCATCCTACTAGGCTGAAGCCGTGAACACTGCATGCTACACCCAAAACAGATCCTTAATACACCGTCGCTTTAATAAAACTCCATATGAATTATGTAATGGAGTAGTACCTAATATCAAATACTTTCATGTATTTGGTAATAGGTGCTTTGTGCTGAATGAATCGAACAAACTGTCAAAGTTTGATTTGAAAGCTGACGAAGGAGTCTTTTTAGGTTACTCAATGGATAAAAAGGCTTTTAGAATTCTGAATCGGAGAACTAACATGACTGTCGAAAGCATGAATGTTACGTTTGATGATTTAGTCAATTTAAAATCCTTAACGAGTAAACCTAGCTCATCTAAACATTCAATTTTTACAAATAACAAAACAAATGAATCATTCACACATGCAGAAGATATAAGCTTGGATTTTATGTTTGATTTCTTTAAAAAGAATGATAACACATCTACTGTCTTGTAGGATATCAGCAGGAGTCTGTGTCAATAACTAAGCCGCCTAGTGTGTCTACAGTTCAACAGACTACAAATTCTGACAACTCAGATTTTGAAGCTACAAATATCCCTGCAACCGAACAAAGTCCAAGATATGATCAATCAGCAGAAGATATTAATTCAAACGATCTTCAAAATCTTAATGACTACATTCAGGTTCAATCCCCCGAACCTATTTGGCTGAAGAGTCATCCGGAGACACAAATCATAGGAAGTTTGAACTCCGGTGTTCAAACTAGATCTGCCACTACTAATATATGTCAACATTCAAGCTTTTTAAGCATGGTCGAACCCACACGAGTGTCGGAAGCTCTAGCTGATCCAGATTGGATTATTGCTATGCAATAAGAGCCGAACCAATTTGACCGACTAAAAGTTTGGAGATTAGTTCCGCGACCTGAAGGCAAATCTATTGTCGGAACGAAGTCGGTTTTTAAGAACAAAAAGGATTCTGATGGTGTGGTGGTTAAGAATAAAGCTAGGCTAGTGGCTAAGGGGTATAATCAACAGGAAGGGATTGATTATGACGAGACCTTCGCCCCTGTAGCAAGGATAGAAGCAATTCGACTTTTCCTAGCCTATGCTTCCTACAGAATCTTCACGGTGTATCAAATGGATGTGAAGACTGCCTTCCTCAATGGAAAACTGAAAGAGGAAGTGTATGTCAGTCAACCTGAAGGTTTCGTAGACCCTAACAGACCCAATGACGTCTACATTCTGGACAAAGCTCTATATGGTGTAAAATAAGCCCCGAGAGCTTGGTATGATGAGCTGTCAAAACATCATTGTTTAAAAAGGAAATTGGAAACGATTATGTATTGGTACAAATATATGTCGATGACATAATATTTGGCTCTACGAACCCTAAGTATGGCAATGAATTTTCAAACACTATGAAAAAGAGATTTGAAATGAGCATGTTGGGGGAAGTTAATTTTTTCCTCGGATTGCAACTTAAACAATTTAGACATGGAATTTTTATAAATCAAACTAAGTATATCAAAGATCTATTAAAGAGATTTGATATGACTGGCTGTTCATCAATAACAACACCCATGGCTTCAAGAACCAAACTATTTGCTGATCTGGAAGGAAAAGCAATAGATTTGAAAACATATAGAGGGATGATAGGTTCATTGCTATATTTAACAGCTAGTAGGCCGGATATTATGTATTCTACATGCCTTTGTGCCAGATTCCAAGCAAATCCCAAAGAATCTCATCTTCTGGCGGTAAAACGCATATTTAGATATCTAAAGGGTACCCCAGATCTAGGTTTGTGGTATCCTAGGGATTCTGGGTTTGAGCTAATTTCCTATTCTGATGCAGATTATGCCGGATGCATGCTAGACCGAAAGAGCACATCTGGGAGTGCACACTTTTTGGGAGACAGACTTATCTGCTGGGGTCCAAGAAGCAGAATTGTGTTTCATCGTCAACGGCTGAAGTAGAGTACATTGTTGCTGCTAGCTGTTGTTCACAATGCCTTTGGATTCGGACTCAGCTTTCCGACTTTGGTCTGGTATATAACAAAATCCCTTTAATGTGTGATTCTCAAAGTGCCATTGCAATTACATGCAATCCGGTACATCACTCGAAAACGAAACATATTGACATCATATATCACTTTATTAAAGACTATGCTGAAAAAGGTTTAATAGAATTAAAATATGTTCAAACAGATAATCAACTTGCTGATATTTTCACCAAATCGTTAGATGAATCTCGTTTTAATGCTTTAGTGTCAAGATTAGGAATGTTGAATTTGACAGTTTAACATAACATTCTGAATCATCAGATCTTACATGGTATGTGCTAGTTGTGCAGGTCAAATTCAGTCAAAGGACAGACAAATCAAATACAAGTTATGAATCACTGAGGGTTCATACTTGTAGGGGGAGAAAACAAATCAGGTTTTATATATATTAAATGAAAAATCAAAAAGATTTACAAAACAAACAAAATTCAAAAATATTTTTTCTTCATCTCAAATTGTTGTACTTCTGTGCATGATTTGAGGGGTAGTTTTATTTTTATTTTTGAATTAAATTTGTCTAATTTTTGAAAATTTCATCTTCATAATCAAAGAATTATTTTTAAAGATGAAATGTGAAGTTTAGGGGGAGTGGAATGATTAGAAAAATCAAATTTTTAATGATAAGTTTTAAAAAAATCCGCAAAAGTTGTCGGATTAAGTCAAAATCCGCTACTTTAATCGGATTCCGCTACTTTTATCGGATTGCGATACTTCTATCGGATTTTGATAAAACCGAGTGTTTTATCGGTTTTTGTGAGTTTCGGATTTCTTGTGGATCGGTTTTTACCCATTCGAATTTCATGGGTCGGATTTCCTTATAAAAGGAAAAATCCGATTCTATTATCGGTTTTCGAAACCTTTCAAAGAATCCGAGAGTTCAAGAAATTCAAAATTTTCAAAGTGTTTGTTTGTGCAAATAATTTACAAATCATTGATCGCATTTCATTCCTGATTCTAAAGGTATAATTCTTTTTTGATTTTATCAACATTTACATGATTTTTAATCAATTTCTTTGACTGAAAAACCCTAAAACCGTTCGATGTTCAAATCTTGGAAATCAAGTTTGTTATTAACTTTGTTAGTCTCGGTTTTGGTTGTAGATTAGTGGGTTGTATATCGATTTCAAGATAATCGATCTTTGAGTTGGGTATTTGTTAGTTTTGGATCTGTCGGTTTTCAAAATGATAAATCGCGACTTTTGAACTAACCGACGAAGGGTTTTAGTTGTTGTTTGTGTTGTTTGAATCAAAAGGAGTTCTTAGTTTAGGGTGAATTGCATAAAAATTTTGAGTATTGAATGAGAAGTGATCAAAAATGGGTGTTTGAAAGAATCGGATTGTCAAAACACATGAACTGGGTTCACAAGGATGAACTGTCGGATTTCATGTAAATCCGATAGTTTATCGGATTTCATGATCAATCAGATTTTGACAAATCCGAATGTTCACATTGTCTAGTGTCAGATTTTAAAACAAACGGATTTCAAGTATAGGATTTCAAAGTTATCGGATTTTATGTAAATCCGAGTGTTTGTTGGATTTCAACGTGTCGGATTTGCAATACTTGTCGGTTTTTGAGAATATCGGATTTTGAGTTAATGAGTGTCGGTTTTTCAATTCCATCGGAATTTGAAAATTATGAGTGTCGGTTTTTCAAATTCATCGGATTTTGAAAAACATGACTGTTGGATTTTCGTATCTATCGGATTTTGAAACTTATCGGATTTTGAAAGTAACTCATCGGATTTTAAAAGATGTCGGATTTTGGAACAAAAAGGGTGTCGGATTTCGCCTAAACCATATATGTCGGATTTCTAAGTGTCGGTTTTTGCCAACACTTAGGAAATTTCAAAAAAAATTTAAATTTTTGAATTTTGTACTAACTGTTTATCTTACAGATGGCGCAAATTCCTTCCAATACCCTTTACCCCCACGCCAATTACCTTTCAAACCAACTCAATAACGCCTACTTCCTACCCGATGTAACCAAGATCGAATACCCAATCATCAGCGAACTCATAACTTCCCATTCCCTAAACCATGTATTCACTTTCAACCCTTCTGAATCCTTACCTCATGTTCCAGAGGTGTATGTGCAATAACTGTGGAGTTCTCTGTCTTTAACTGAAAGTGCAGAAGGTCTTCTAGTACTTGCAGGCCAAATAGAACAAGTAGAATTTGAGATGGGCCTTGAAAGCATCCACAGAATTCTTAGACTACCCAAGTCAAACACTTACCCAACCAAAGCTGACTTTGATCTCATCCCCACCGATAAACAAATTCTAGCCCATGTGATGGACCTTGGATGGAGGGGAGATGAACTGACCGGCATGTCTAAATTCAAACGTTCAGGACCTGTTCCTCAGTGGCAAACTCTTTACGCAACAATCATGCGATGTTTGAACAGCGTGACAAAAGGAATTGACGGTGCCAATGCCTTTGCATTGAAGGTGTTGGTTGGTATGGCTAAACACTTACATTTTGACTATGCAGAGTTATTATTTATCGAAATAGCCAAAGTGGTCAGGGAGAAAGTAATGCCCGGAAAAAGACGAAATTTCTTACTGTTTCCACGGTTTCTTCAATGATAATTCAACGGTGATGGCCAGAGATACTGATATCTCGAGGCGCGATGATGAACCAGCAGTGCAAATTCAGATGATGATAAAGCTATACAAAATCCCGGCGATGCCTGATATTCAACCGTTTGTGATGCCTGCTGAGTTAGTGCATTTGTTGGATCTAGAAAGTGCAGTGGTCCAGGAGTATGTGAAAGTTAATAACATTGTTCTTATGAATCGACAAGAGCCTGTTGATCCTACCCCGAGAACGTTAGGATCCCCGAGCGTTAGTGAAAATAGGAGTCAGTCTTCTATGGGAGAAGCTGACAGGGGAGAGCAAAGAGAAAATATTAATGAGAGGGGTGGAGAAGAAGGTGAAGGTGTAAGTGAGCTTAGAGAGGGAGTTGCACTGGACACGTCTGAAACTGATACTGATTCGTTTTGGAAACATATTGAGAAAATGTTTCCTGATGAACAAATAGAGGAGTTAGGTCCTGATGGTCAAAGAGTACATCCTAGTTTACCTGAATATGACCAAATGATGGACTTTTCGGATGTTGATACGCAACTGTTGTATGATGATATAAGCGTACTTAACGTAGAAGAAGATGTTGAGCGGCAAAAATAAAGTGAGGGAGTGAGTGTTGTGAGAAAAGAACATGTGAGTGCTGAGATTCCTCCAGCCATTTCAAGCCAGGACACCACATCCATTGTTGGGTTTATACCTGGCATTGAAAAAGACTCTGGCTTCCCACCAGAGCATGCATAAACCCCTCATAGCCACTCAGTATCCTCTCAACAGGATATTGTTTCATCTCACGGAAATCAAGCACATAATCTAATGGATCCTCATTTGGAGGAAACTGTTATTGAAACAAGTGGCATTCCTCTCCAAGCCACGCTTGTCGCTTCTGCGCACATTGATAACTATCAACAGATTGTTGATTTTCTTTCCAAACACAGGGATACACTTGAGGCAATAACTAGTTTATTCAGTGATAGACCAGCTGGAACTACTATAGGTGAAGCCTTAACAGGCCATATCCGAGGATTAGTAGGAAATCCCACCACAGCCAACGTCAATCAAGATGTGAAAGTGGGTGGTCCTTCGTCTTCAGAATTCGTTTCTAGAGGAGTTGGAACCTCAACGGGTAATCTAAGTGATCCCGGTGTTACCCAATCTGAATCTGAATCGGCTAAGGAATTTGTTTCCAAGGTTGATTTTGATGCTGCTCTTGAGCATTTACATGTGCGTATCGATGATATCCAAAGATTACATCTTGACAGACTGAACAGAATTGAAAAGAAATTGGATGATTTGGTAGAGAAGAAAGAAATTGAAGTGAAGGATAAGGTTACAGATGCTTTGTCAGTGGATGAGTTAAAAAGTTTATTGATGGTTAAATTGATTGGCAAAGGTGATAGCAGTTCAGAGGATTTGGATATATAATCATTATTAAGAACTGAAGTGGAGTCTACTTGTAAAACTGCTGTCGGGTCATCAAAAAGACCTAGGCATGACGACGATGACTCTGACACCAATCGTCCTGAGGGGGAGAAACATTTAAAAACTTATTTTGATACCCCGGCTGCTCAGCGAATTGGTGCAGTTGCTGCCAGATTAGAGGAAACTTCATTTAAACAGAAACATAAGGGCAAGCAAACTAAGATGGTTGAGTTTGAAGAATCAAATGTGCCTGAGGTTGAGGCAGAGGATGAGAATTTGAAGCTAGCCTTGAGGCTAAGCAAACAAGAGGTTGAAAAGCCTTCTTCTGAGATTGTTGATGAATCGGGTCTGGAAAAATATAATTTGGAAAGTGTGACACAAATACATGGAGAAGTAACAGAACAGTTTCCGCCGTCTCCTAAGAAATTCAGAATCACTCCTTCAGACATCAGAAAACAACAGCAAAAAGAAAGTCAAATCAGTGAACTATCAAAACAATCAGAATGGAAAATCCCTAAAACTGCTCAAATAGATCCGGTTCACACTGGGTCTTTACCAAATGTGAAGAAAAGCTATGTGCTGACTAGAGAGACTCTAAAGAAGACCGTCAGAAACTGGAGGTACCAAGATATTCTAGTGGCCTTTTTTTCTAGAAGAAAAGTTTGTCGACATCTACACAGATGAAATTGAAGAGATGTTGGATATAAATATGATGGGTGCAAAAAGTGCAGAGGAAGTCAAAGCAAAGATGATTCTCAATTTGCACACCGCAAAGAAAGAGGAAATCGAATCGAAACACCAGATCATAAAGCTTAACTTTGTTGGAATTCAGAGAGTCTTATACAAAGAAATGATCAGCTATCTTGCCACAAGGTCAGATATGAAGAGTTATACGATTGGGCATGTGGACCTAAAACTCTTAAACCTTAGTGATGTTAACTTTCTGCTAGAGGAGCTCGAAGTAAAACTAGAAAAGAATGTTGAGGATTCAACTGGTTATAAAAAGCTCAGGGAGTTCATCAGACATCAATGTCAAATAGCATAATACACTGATCTTCAGTTGGGAGCTGAATCTAATAAAGCCAAAATCAATTTGTTGAAGCCAAACACGAACCATTCCAAAATAGACCAATTGAAGATGTATCAAGTTGTCTAGAGTGATGATGAAGAGTTTGAAGGAGATGAAGGGATTGTTCTGTTCAACAGTCAAAGAGAAAAATTCTTCCTAAGGTTCAAAGAAGTCAATGCTTACTCCGATGGATCTTTAAAAATTTGGACCTTAAAAATCTTGGAATATAGTATGAGTTTGAAGGAAGAAGTTGACCAAGCGCCCAGAGTCAGACTTACCGATGTTATCAAACTATTTGATGCCAAATGCGACGAAAGAAAAATGATCAGACATTGGCAGAGAAAGATTGGGCTGAGAAATACAATCTAGACATAAACAAGGGGGGAGAATATTAGAACTGAATTTGTGTTTATGATCTAGATACGATTTAATGTTTTTATGGTTTATTTTGTACTTAGTATAAATAGTATCTTAGCCTTCTATCCATGTAACCTTTGACATATTATTGAAATAGAAAACACACACTTAAAGGTGTTTCTACACATTCTCTCTACTTGATTCTATTGTGTACTCGTTTTATTGCTCTACACTCTACAATCTTTCCCATAGTGTCCGCTCTTCCCACACACAAAACAATTGACCGTCTCAGTGGTTTGTTTGAGTTTCATGAACTCATCCATTACTCGCTCCACCTCCACCTTGGGAGCATACTCCTCATATAACAATTTTGTAAATTCTTCCCAGGTCATTCTCGTAATCTCCTCGCCCTTCATTTTCCTCAACAAATTCCACCAGCCCTTGGTGGCTCCCCTAAGGAAGTTAGAAGAAAACCAAACTTTTGATTCCTCAGCACAACGACTGGTAAAGAAAGCTCCCTCGATCGCCGAGACCCATCTAGTGCTCCGCACCGGGT
This sequence comes from Dittrichia graveolens, assembly GCA_038502395.1. Lineage (NCBI taxonomy): Eukaryota > Viridiplantae > Streptophyta > Magnoliopsida > Asterales > Asteraceae > Dittrichia > Dittrichia graveolens. The sequence goes on from JARJIL010000009.1 coordinate 34,174,120, forward strand.
CCGGCACTCCATCAAAAACAGGCGGCTGACACGCCGAAAAATCCCCAAAGGTCCCTTCTGGGGCCACCTGATTAGCAGTCTGTGCTACCGGTTGGGTGACAACAACAGCCGCGGTAGCTTCCTTCACATCCCATAGGGCTTCCCGTTTCTGGTCAATCATCGTGCCCATATCTTGCTTCAAGTCCTCCATAATTTTGGGCAATAGCTCCTTCAGTGTGTTGGTAACCACAATAGTCACCAACTCGGTCATAGTCGAATCCCCGTATTCCTTATCATTCCGCGCGTTTTCCGGTACAACATTTTCCAGAGTCACATTCTCAGTTTGGTTAAGATCGGTTGTGCACGGGGGTCACTCTCTCCCGTCACACTAGCATTTTCTCCATCAGGTGGGTTCTCAAAACCCGTTGGTATCACAAATCGATTTTATGTAGTCACCATACTGGATGTATAGACAATGCACTTAATTAACAGGCGGCATTGCCTCACAGTCCTCATTACTATATCAGTTCATATTTCACGTATTTCAAGTCGTAAGTATAGCTATCAGGCAACCCTAGTCATTCTAAGGCACCCTAGCTACAGGCATCTTATCTCTACAAGTACCCCTCACCGGATTCATAAGATTCCCCGGATTTTGACAAGTTTCAACAAGTGTCGTGTGCAAATGGGCCCTATTATTATAAACTCGCTACACGTATTGGATCTGGTCATTACCACTAGGAATCCCGATTCACTGGCTTGGGCCATGTATCAATCGTTTCATCAAGCATATCGTTAGTTATCATGTAAGCACTATCATGTCATCCTGTTTTGGTCCTACTAGAGCAGTTCGAGTTCAAAATCTCAGTTATCATAATCATCATATCATAATTTCATACCTTGTACTCGCGTGTGACCATTCGGACTAGCTCCAGCCGATAGCTCATCGAAACATTTATCATTTGAAAAAGTTTCAAAACTTTGTCTAAAATCTTTCATGAACGTTTAAGTTCAAATACGCGGAAACGCATTCGAATCTCTTAAACCTAGGCTCTGATACCAAGTTGTAATGTACCAAATTTTATTTTTTTTACAAATAAACGAACACTAAAACGTACAATTAATAATCTATCATAATTGGAACATTGTGTAACTCAGATTACATCCCGAGGTGAGAACCCGTAAAAGCTTGGGTTCGATTGCAATTGTTTTGGAATACATCATTAAATACAAAATAGTTAAAACATTGCGGAAGCTGGTTGGAGATGACCTATCAAACACGTGCTGGAGCCCCGCCGTGGCCATCACCTGAAAAGAAGGTTAAGCAACAACCGTAAGCATAAAGCTTAGCGAGTACTTTTACTTACAATCAACCATATGACATCAAATCATTTGTTTCCATCATCATGCTACATCCTTCATTCCCGCTACCGTAGTAGTCGGTCCCACATTCCCGCTACTGTAGTAGTCGGTCCCACATTCCCGTCACCGTAGCGAAGGGTCCCATCATTCCCGTCACTGAAGTGAACGGTCCAAATCATTCCCGTCACCGAAGTGAATGGTCCAAATCTTTCCCGTCACCATAGTGAATGGTCAAATCATTCCCGTCACCGAAGTGAACGGTCCAAATCCTTCCCGTCACCGAAATGAACGGTCCAATCATTCCCGTCACCGAAGTGAACGGTCCAAATACTAAGCAAGGCATAATACATCATCAATTCATCAATTCATCAATTCATCAGCTCATCAAATCATATAACATACAATCACGTCAATCACGTGCATCATTAGGTTTAGATAGTAAGTAAGAATACTCACCTGTTTCGCAGTTTTAGTTACACAACCTTAGTCCACTAGTACACTTGTGATTACTTGCTAGTCAACCGTCACCTACAATAGGTCTAATTAAGTCAATACCGTGTATGAATTCCTTGCTTGTTTACTCACATAATTCGTTCGGGTCTCACATTGGACCCCGTTACCAAGTTTCATAAGTTGGATCATGCAAAGTCCCCAAAGTCGGGTAAGTGGTTTGAAGGTCGCATGAGGGTTTGACACGAAATTCGCATGGGGCAAACACAAAGGTCGCATAAGGGTTTGACACAAAAGTCACATGGGGTAAACACAAAGGTCGCATGAGCGTTTGACACGAAAGTCGCATGGGGCAAACACAAAGGTCGCATGATGGTTTGACACAAAAGTCGCATGGGATAAACACAAAGGTCGCATGAGGGTTTGACACGAAAGTCGCATGGGGTAAACACAAAGGTCGTATGTGGGTTTGACACGAAAGTCGCATGGGGTAAACACAAAGGTTGCATGAGGGTTTGACACGAAAGTCGCATGGGGTAAACACAAAGGTCGCATGAGGGTTTGACACAAAAGTCGCATGGGGTAAACACAAAGGTCGCATGACTCCAACATGAGAGTCGCATGGGACATTTCATCTCTGTCAGTTCATCATTTTCAACATACATGCTCCATGGCCAAAAATCAAGTTATTTCAAAACTCAACCAATTCATTCCATTCTTGTTACAAAACATTTCTCCATTCATTTGAACACTTCCTTCAAAATATAATCATGTTTCATCAAGTATTAAAGCTCATATCTCAAATTCTTTTCCCTGGTTCATTCATAAACCCAAAAACCCATATTCTAACTTGTTCTATAATCATTCAAACAAGATAAGATTTGTATTTACAATACCATAATGAGGTAAGAAACATTGCCTGATGATTCTCTTAACAATTCTTTGAGTCCACAAATGATTCTTGCTGCTCCCCTTCTTTGTTTCTCGTGAGCAGAATGCTCACACAACACACACTGATTTGAATGAATTAAACAGTGAAGATGGTGGTGTTGGGGGTTGTGCCCTAGCCACCTTATATATTTGCTCTTTAAAAGGCCTAAGCCCAAATTCCAATTGATTAAGCCTAATAGTGTTTAATCCAATTGAATTATTCACATTAGTCCATTTATCCAACTATGTACATACATAATCAAGCCCAATCAATTTAAACTAGTCCACCACTAAATTCATAATCTAACACCAATATTATTTTCCCAATAAATAATTCTTTTATTTATTTCGAAAGTTCGGGTATTACACAGCTTCAGTTTTAAGTATGATTTTAATACTTTAAATTGTATATTGTGTGTAGGATATTATAGTGGACATAAATACATCAAGGTATTTGAGGCATAACTCTGTGTTATAACTTGATTTCTAAGGTCAGTCTTCTAGACTACTTTTCATATCTGCAGCATGTGTGTTATCATATCAGATTACTAACATGTAATGTTATTCATGTGTGTGTATAAGTGTACAGCTTGTGGTCTAGACTTGATGCACAAAGGTGTTCCTTGTTCTTGTATTGTGTTGTTTTGGTGTCTACACCAATCTACTAGCATTAGGGAATCAAGTGTGCTTGGGGTGGACTTCACTAGAGGAATTCTTCTTGAATTCTTCACACTTTGACAAAGAAGAAAGCTTGTGGTGATCTTGTATGATGGTATAATCTTTCTTCTACCTTGTTTATTATATTCTAGTTGCAACTTCATGTTAAGATGTTGGTCCATGGCATGTGTGTTTGTTTGGCTAGCTTAGAGTTTTGTATTGTATCTTGCTTCCGTTGCTACTCGTTTATGCCAAACAAATACCTTCACAGATATGGTACAGTACTGTGACCTATGTTGCTGCCCCGGGTCTAGAACCAGAGGCTAGCATTGATTGCCAGACATTCGTGTATTATCTTCATATGATTTTATACGTGTGTTTATATGATGTTTAAATTGGAATACTCACTAAGCTCTCGTAGCTTATCAGATACTATTTCTAAAATCTTTTGCAGGTTTTAGCAAAGACAAGGGCAAAGCTTTGGTTTGATTACCTTTTTGATAAACTTAACGCCTAGTTTGTAAACAATAAGTTTTTGGTTCTAAATATATGTACGTATCTTTTGATACATCCGATTTTCAGCGATTTACTCTTCCGCAATTGTTTAAAACTTTTAGAGGTGTATACTTATATGTGAATTTATATTAAAATATAAATTTTGGGACGTTACAACTTGCAGTTTGAGAGATCTGGATGTGTGTAATACACAGTCTGAAGTTGAACCATGGTTTTGAAAATTTTGTCAAACTAGAGGCTTGCGACTTATGGCTTGGTGAGTATACTAACAATTGACATTGATTATGTGATATATACAAGAATTTTATGTGAATACTTAATATATTTATAAATGATATTATCTTATGATTTATGTTACCGGGATGTCTTGTGTTTCAATTAATGACAGAATGTAACATATAGGTGCTTATAAACCATGTATGATATTAAACGAATCAAGGATGTGATAGTTATACACTTATACACAATATGTTGTATTATAGTTGACAATGTGATATATGGCCTAAGCCTGTGATTCGGGACTTTTTGTGGTAAAGTTAAGATCGAGTGTGTGTAGTGTGTTTGGAGTAATATAAGGGCCCATATTATTACAGACACATGATATATGTTGGAACTTGATGAAATCATGAGAAATCTTGTGAATCGGATGAAGTGTACTTGTAAGAGATAGTACACCTGTAACATAAGAGTGCTTTAGTATGAGCAGGGATACTTCGGATATGAGGATAGGTGTACGGATATGTTAATTAAATACAAATTGTTTGATATAAAGGATAGTGTAGTAAAGCTACCTTATGTTCCAAATGCTTTATCTATACTTCCAAGGTAGTGGGTACAAGGAGAAAATTATAATCAGGGAAACCTGAGTAGTTACTTGTAAGAACCATAATTGACATAATTTTAGCATGATAATACAAGGGAATCGTGAATAACTAAAATTCTAAAGGACGGTTTTAATTTTAGGTCAGAGAGAACAGAACCAGTGTGACTGGTGAGAGAATTCTAATAAAAGCATAACTTATCAAAGTAAGACGAATATTGAATCGGAAAATGAGTTGATATCAGAAAAGCTTGTTAATAAAAGTTGATATTAATATTATTTATAAATAAATAATGAAAATAGTATGATATATCTTATTAAGAAAGAAATGATACGAGACTTGATTAAGCCTGAGTTTATGTGTGAATAAAATAGTACGAGGATACTATAAAATATGTGATGTGATAAAATATATTACTATAGAAAATATTTTTTATATATATATATAGACCAAGGAATCATAAATATGAAGAAAATGTATAAAACAGAATGAGTTACAAGATGAATAATGTAATGCCGAGAATAGAATGTATAACGAGAAAGGACTATGAAATTAAAAAGAATATAAAGACGTGAGAGTATTGGCACGTATAATATTATATATCAGTCTCAATTGATTGGTTAAAAACAAGCTATAATGTGTGAGATTATAAAGACGAAAATAAATAGTAAAATTCGTAAAGATATATTGGTTATTGAAACTCTATGTTTCAAAAGAAAATGAAATATATGATGTATTGGTAAGAGTGGTATTAAAACAAGATGTACACGTGACATGTATATGTAACAATAACGAGAAATATGAAAGGCAAGTTAACAAAAAATGGAAAGAGATATGAGTTGGTATGAATATATATAATATCATTCAAAGATAGTAAGAGATTAAAGAATTTGAGAAACAAAGAAAAGAACAAGTGATGAGAGGTGTGATTGATATTTTAACTCATGTATGACCAAGAATTGTTTTGTTTCAGTATAATGAATCCAAATACAAATCTAAAGCAGAAAATGAGATAAGGAAAGAAGAAAATCCTGATGTAATTACTATAGGAGAAGTAGAAGATTATATTTCTTTGTATGTGAAAAGGCGTGAAGCCATACCTACTAGACACCTCAGGAGTGTCATCACAGACAAGTTTGGAAAGTGTGTTAGGACAATTATGCCACCCATTAGGATAGAGATGAAAAATGAAATAAGAAGTGCAATTCAAGAAGAATGCCATATACTAAAAGACGAAATGATTAATGAGATGAAAGAGGATAAAATAGAGGTAAAGGCTGAGGGATCCAGAAGAAGATTAGGATGCGAAACTTGTGGTAAAAATCATACTGGTCAGTGTAAACATAAGACCAAAGGTTGTTATATGTGTGGAGAAGTGGGACATAATTATAAGGATTGCTTATCCTTAGAAAAGTTTTGTTATGACTGTGCTCGGTATGGGCATGAGTCTTCAGAATGTTTTAACTAGTTAAAATGTCAGTTAGTCGAGATGTTAAATAAATAAGTAAATATAGTGTAAGGTTCCTTTTTAAATGTATGTAAATTATGTAAAAGCGATATGTACTTTTATTTAATAATAAAACATCAAAGGAGGAAGAATCAAAGAAGACTTTGTGTTAATGGTTAAATTACAGATAATGAGTATTATGTATTCACATTATGAGTTGACCCAAGTGGGGGAGAGTAGTGTGAAAAGATATGGAAGAATTATTTATTAAAATAATTCTTTTAATTACGAGATCGTGGTAGAAATAATTATTGATAAAAGTTACAATATTAAACGAAGAAATTGCATAAATTAAGTTGGAAGGGAAAATTTAAAACTACAATAAATAATGTTCAATGATTGGTAAAACGAGTAAAAGAATAAATGAAAGAGATTATTATCTCTCGTTAAATAAAAATGTGACAGTGACTATATTATTATAGATAAAATTTGAGTGAGTAATAAATAAAATGTGAATTATTATAGATAAAATTTGAGTGAGTAATAAATAAAATGTGAATAAAGTAAGATATATGATCAGTCATGTACATATTAATTACCAGAAAAAAATTTAACAATAATACAAAAAGGACAGGGTGGAAGTGGTGTTAAAATTTTAAATTTTGGGTCTTGGCCTATGTATGAGTGGAGTATATAAATTTGGACAGAAGATCGGATGTTGATCTAGCAGGTAATTAAACACGATTAGTGTTTTATCGATCATTAACATGCAAATAAAATAGTACTCGAGAGAGAACGGGAATAGTTAACAAATGATTAATTCTTGAGAATATGTATTTAATTTAAACTTATAATGTAATTCTTACTCAGCAGAGTTGAATTGAAGTAAATGTAATAGCAATAACCATAAGTGAATCTTTTAAAGAAGATCGAAACCATATCCTTAATTAATATAGTAAGAAATATATAGTTGAAATAGTAAGAATGAAAACCAAAGCAAAAGCGGATCAAGAAACATACAATTAACCCTATCAAGAATAGTCGTGATTTATTTAATTATTACAATTAAATACAGGCATTTAATTATAGTAAAGCTAGATAAAGCTTTTCGAATAGAATATTCAGAATTGAATTCTCAATTCGTCAGATTTAATTAAGATATATAAAGACTTAAAAGTGAAAAAAAATGGTGGCTAGTTATGAAGCCAGATGTAACCGTGTATGTGGAAAAGTGTTGCAAAGATTCAAACGTGAATGAGGAATATTGAAACATATGAGGAGTTATAATGTGGATGAGTTATAAAACGATATGAATGATGGTAGTCAGATTATTTAAAAATGTACATTTTATTTCCATCAATAAAATTTTAAATTTTCTAAATGTTAGTTGATATTTATGTAAAGAAATTATTTTTATTAGTGTCCTAGTTTTCATTACTTCATATAAAGATAATCGGTTTATTCTAGATTTCGAAAAAAATTGAAAAAGAAATGGCGTGTAATTATCAGGAACACTCTAGCAGTTGATTGCGAGGACGAAATCTATTTTAAGTGGGGGAGAACTGAAACACCCGAAGTTTGGTATTTCATGAATTAACAATTAAAACAAGTATTATAGTTTTAGTGGATAGCCTAATCAATATTAGGAGGTGTTTAGAAACTCGAGGGGTTAAAGTTGTTAAAATAAAAGATAAAAGGTTGAGGGATCAGTTGTGTCATTTTACCAAAGTTATGTATATATATGGCTACTTTGATCATGAGTTAGTCAAAAGCTTCTAACGCCATCTCATTATGTACGTATACTTGAGAGTTGCCAATTTCCTCATTCTTTTTTGATCAAGAACAGCAAGCCAAAGTAGCACAAGTTGAATCATAACAACCCTTGATAGTTAAGCTATGATTATTTGATTTGTTTTCAAGCTTTAATGGGTTTTTAAGATGATTCAAGGATTGAATCAAGAAATGGCATGTTATTGTTGTTATTATTTGTTTAGAAGTTGTTTGGGGTGTAGGAAAACACCCCAGTAGCATTAGAATGAATAAAACATAAGTATTTATGGAGTTTTGGCCGTGAATAGCAAGGCGGTCGATGTAACTGCTGCAGTGTATTGAAGGGCACGGGCATGACCCTCAAGATCCAAGCGTGCCCCAGGGCGTACCTGAGGAGGCACGGGCGTGACCCATAAGGGTACGGGCGTGCCCTAGTCTAATTAGGCCCAGGGTGTGCCTCTTGTTCACGGGGGTACCTGTGGATAAGGTATGGGCGTGCCTTGTACTTGTGCAATTTCCCAGCTTCAGTTTTAAGTATGAATTTAATACTTTAAATCGTACATTGTGTGTAGCATATTATAGTGGACATAAATACACCGAGATATTTGAGGCATAACTCTGTGTTATAACTTGATTGCTGAGGTGAGTCTTCTAGACTACTCTTCATATCTGCAGCATGTGTGTTATCATATCAGATTACTAACATGTAATGTTATTCATATGTGTATATAAGCGTACTGCTATGTGCAGTAAGGCTCAGATATGGTACAGTACTGTGACCTATGTTGCTGCCCTGGGTCTAGAACCAGAGACTAGCATTGATTTCCAGACATTCGTGTATTACCTTCATATGATTTTATACGTGTGTTTATATGGTGTTTAGTTTGGAATACTCACTAAGCTCTCGTAGCTTATCAAATACTATTTCTAAAATCTTTTACAAGTTTTAGCAAAGACAAGGGCAAAGCTTCGGTTTGACTACCTTTTTTATAAACTTAACGCCTGGTTTGTAAACAATAAGTTTTTGGTACTAAATATATGTACGTATCTTTTGATACATCCAATTTTCAACGATTTACGCTTCCGCAATTGTTTAAAACTTTCAGAGGTGTATACTTATATGTGAATTTATATTAAAACATAAATTTTTGTGCGTTACATCTTGGCATTTGATAAAGTTTTATAAACGTTCACACCATGGTACATAGTGTTAGTATATGTCCCCCGATACAAGTGCACTAGCATCACTGTTGATAGGTACGGGCCTATTGGGTCACACGTCAAGGGTAGATTCCGACAGCACAACCCAAACATAAGAGAATATGGAAATAGGGTTTCTTGCGATCTTCACAGGCCTTCACGGGCCATGAAGAGGTCATGAAGAGAAACCCTCCACAAGGCTTTACAACCTGGACAGGTAGTCATGGGGGTTGTACCTTCACGAGGGCTTACCGGCCTATGAGAGCCCGTGAAGGCAGACACCTTGATCTTATTGGACCACCTTGTTGGCCCAATAAGAGCGTGTGGACTATCGGTAGAGGAGCTCAGTAACTTGATCTTCTTGGACCACCTTCTTCAGGTTTAAGGGTCGTTAGCAAGACGGAATCTCAGTAACTTGGTGTGGACTACCTGTAGAGGAGCTCCGTTTCTTAAGTTTATCCTTCTTGTTGCCTCGTTCCAGCCCATTCGAGATGGTATACTTCCTTCTCCCTCTATTTTGTTTTCAGTTTCTATATTTCTTTCTAGTCCCGATCCCGACTTAGGAAGTACATGCATTACGGTTTAGATACCCGAAAACTCCATTTTATGATCTCGTTGCTTCCGCAACGTACGGGTGTTGATGTGCATGGATTTCCTACACATAGTAACCATGATAAAGAACCGGAGGTTTGGTGTCGGATCCGATAGCAAGAGCGTCTTTTGACATGGTTAAGTGGATACTTGAAAATGATCGTTTGGAATGGATTTTAATCGATAGATTTTCAATTAGATGTTCAAAAGTGAAACTTCAATGTGCGGATGGAGCGACCCAAAGTTAGAATTGTGAGAGAAAAAGTAAAGATGGTGCAAGCTAAACTTAAGATAGTGTGAGATAAAGTTAGAATAGTGAGAGCTAAAGTTAAGATGGGGTGGGGTAAACTTAAGATGGTGCGAGCTAAAGTTAGAATGAGGCAAGCTAAAGTTAGGATGGGATGAGCCAAACTTAAGATCGTGCAAGCTAAAGTTAGGATGAGGTGAGTTAAACTTAAGATAGTGCAAGCTAAAGTTAGAATAGTTCAAGCTAAAGTTAGGATGGTGTGAGCTAAAGTTAGGATGGTGAGAGCTAAACCTAAGATAGTAGGATTCAAACTTGTGATGGTTCGCTAACGTATATAATTTTGGTTTAAGAACTTAGTTTGAACTTTTCTTACAAAATAGCTTACAAGATAGCTCATAAGATAGTTCCAAATAGCTCACAAACAAGATAGCTCACAAGCACAAGATAGCTCAGTAATAGAATGAATAAGTCAAACAAACTTTTCAGAGAAGTACACCTACTTCTAAGTTAAATATCATTTTGTCTTGTAATGTTTGTTACTTACTTGAAATTGGGGTTCTGCAAGCTTTGGTGAAGTGGAAAGAAGGTTGGAGCAATCCAAAATAAGATGACTCACAAGATGGGTTAAGCCAAAATGAGGATGGCTCTCAAGTGAATGATGGCGTGCGATGCTTGAGAATGGGGCAATCTTCAAGAAAAACTTCGGTGCAGTAGCAAGAACTTGAAACCAATCTTCCAAAATCACAAACTTTCTACTTGTTTTTACTTAAGATTAGTTCCAAAAGATCCACAAACACTTTCTAACATACTTTTAGTGTTCCATATCTATCAAAACACAAGATTTTATCCTTTTTCAACCAAGATGAATAAAAACTTACTTGAAGAACTAGAAGATGAAGACCTAAAGAACAAGAGAAGCAAGGATGATATAAGTTTCCATTCCTTGCTAAGCCACTTGTTGGTCCAAGATTCAAGTATCAAATAGTAAAGCTAACATAAACTTACACAATATAGTGGAACAAATATGTAGAATATGAAGAACACACACTACACACTAGAACATGCACTAATTCTCTTTCAAATTTTACTGAATATATGAAAGCTCGGAATTCAAGTTGTTACTTGAATCTATTTATACAAACAGAAGTTACATTACTTACCCACAAGAATGGGTAAATACAAAATAATCCATTGGCCTTTTACTATCTATCACAAATAATCTAAATCGGCCTATTACAAATAGTAATGAAGACCACAAAATTCCTAACAATTAATCATGATGTATAGCGTTATACTATATACAAAGTATGATAAACATTAACTTTATTTAATTTCATACTTTCTAAACATGGATACTTTTTTACATCTCATCATTTCATGTACCTTGGGTTCTTTTATAACCTTCATGTCTAGTATCTCCTTAGAAGATTAACTCATTGCTCTTCTTTTTTTTCTTTTCTACTTGAAATGACTTGTCTACCACTGGTTCTAGAGACTCTTGTTAGCAAATTATCTTTCTGCAATACATATCTTACTCGGAGCATTAGAGCCGAATATGTGACCTAGTCATACTCTTTGAGTTTCTGGTTCATATTCTTTATTATGATGATCAATAATTCATTTCAATTTTTTTAATTATAACAGCTTATTCTCTCCATCGAATGTTAGAGTGGTTGATCAAATCAAATCATGAAAATATCATATTGTTGGCATTAAATATAAAAGTATTTTTTCAAAAATGTAGGCTTAATTGTTCTCAAACGCAAATTCTTAATAAGCTAATCACAAATAATAGTTGTATTGTAATATTGATATCATGTTCAACTTTGAATCTAATATTACGGTCTGTTCTCAAATTAATTTAAGGAGGGGAAGGAAGGGATGGGAATAGAAGGAAAGGGAATGATAGATAAAGCTCCCCTCCCAATCATCTAATAAATGGAAGGAAAGTTTTATAACATAAAAATGGTAAAATAGCCCCTCCCAACCTTTCCCTTTCCTTCTTAAAAAAACTCAAAAACACGATTTCCTCTTTTACTCCTTAGCAATCATTTCCTTCCTCTCATTAAATTAACTCGAGAACATGGTGTGTTATAAATTTATCATTCGAGAAAAATTAGTGAAACTACGAAACATATATGGTAATGATTAACTATATTGTACATAAACAAGCAATATTAATTATTATCATTCTCATTTACCCCTAAAACATCAAACCAAGCACACCCTAAAATGTTTAAGTAAGGTCTTTCGATGTTGATTCAATTTTACGATTCAATCTCGTAAAGAATAACGATCCATCAAAGATCTTTACAACCTAGGAAGAATAGTTATCTTATTTGTAACCCATTTCATAAAACTTGACCTATGGAGTGTTTTCATTAATAAATGACCATTTGGGTAAAAATTCAAAACATGCTAGACTTTTTCGAAAGTTTTGTTAGGTGTGAATTAAAATTAGTGGTACAATATTGAAACTAGAATCTAATTAAGGGGCTGTTTGACATGAAATCTACTATGTGGGATCTTGGTTTGATCAAGATGTTTCACAACATGAGGGAAGATGGTTCACAGCGTGAAATATGGGTGCATGACGAGTAGATCGAGAACAGGGTTTTTGGATTTGGGATTTTCAGAGGGTGATCGAGATGGAGCCATCAGTAGTAAATCCAAGTTGTTTTGGTAAAGATTGGATCGACGGCCCATTTATTATTAATTAAAGTTTTCTAGTTTTGTTTCTATAAATATCATAACTATGTTTCATTCAACCTATGTGCCTTAGGATGATAACTTGTAAACACTTTCAGTCATAATAAAAAAAGTCTCTTCTTCCTACCCTATGTTCATGACATTTGTTTATTTTGTTTCTGCTATCCAGATTTTCTAACGTTTTCTTGTTAAGGTTTCAAGTTCGATTTTCATAGAGAGATAGATTCGATCCTTAGATGTTTTAACTATATCAGTTACTTCATTCAAACAAATGTATAAAAAAAGGACCAGTAAAAGAGCCATGGAGAGAATAGTAGAAGTAATCATATTTCAAAATTTTATAGAAGACAAAAAAAAATTCCAAATAATTAGTAATTTTTGCCCATGCTTCGTACATATTCAATCTCCTTTCCCCCATCAAACCTGACTGGACTCGACCTAACTAGGGATGGCAAAAAAAAACCGAACCCGGCGGGAAAAAACGAAAACCGAGTTAAACGGGGCTGTTTCGGAGATGCTAAACGGGGACAGGGATGGTGAAAAACCGAATAATTTAAGCGGGGATGGGGACGGGAACGGGGACGGTGATACCCGCCCCGATTACCCGGCCCGATTACCCGATTATATTTTATATATTTTTTATTCTATTTTTATATTTTATATTCTATTTTTAATTATATATTATATATTCATATGAAGTTGGAAGAATGATATAATTTATAACTTGGATCGTCCTTGAACACTTAATATTTTAAAACCATTTGTTTGGATATATTTGAACACTTAATCATTATCTTGGATCGTTTTGTATATATTTGTGGAGAATGTATTAATGTTGTATAATTTTAGTATAATTGTTTTTTAAAACTCGTGACAAAATCTTAATAGTTACGAGAATCCCCGCGGTGAAAAATCACCGTTTAACTTTATACGGGTATCCCGCGGTGAAAATTACCCATTTAATTACCCGTTCACATTAAACGGGGATACCCGTTTTCCCGCGGTTTTCCCCGGTTACCCGACGGGGATCCCCGTTTAAATCCCCACGGTTTTTTAAGCGAGGACGGGGACGGTTTTTTTAAAAAGGGACGAGGACGGGGGGACCTATCCCCGGCCCGTTGTCATCCCTAGACCTAACCTGCTTGTTTTACCATGTTGTTCCTAAGTGAAATCTTAAGGTTATATTTAGCCGGAAAAAAAAATTTATGCTTTTTGTTTTCTGTTTTTCTATAAAAAATAGTGAAGCTTTCGTTTTCTGAAAAAAAAAAAATAGAAAACATGTTTAGATGAAAGAATGAAGTTTTTCTTTTTCAAAAAAAAATAGAAAACATATTCAGTTAAAGTGTTTTCTTAAAAAGTTGTTACAAGGTATAAGAGTTAGAAAAAATTGAAGAGGAAAATATGAAAAAGTGATAAAGTTTTCTGTTTTCTTAAAAAATGCGCAAGTGAACATGTTTTGTAATTTTTAGTTTTCTTAGAAAAAATTTCTAAAAAAATAGAGGATTTTTCTTAGACCGACGCAACCTAACAAATACTCTTTACCAACCAATGCCACCAAGCATAAATTGGATTATTCCCAATTTGGAAAAAATAACACCAACACAAGAATAAAACTCAATATGCTCATATCTCTACTATCATTAGCAAAAAACAATCTCTAGCATAAGAAACCTGTCACTAAGACCCGCTCATCTTCCTAAACACATATACAATCATAACAACCAACAATCATGAATTGGATTAACCTCTTAGATCCCCACTTCCATATTTAAGACTACCTGCATACATCCATAGCTTGTCGAGATCAGCAGGCTTCGGGATTTCTAAATTATTGTCAACACAATTGTCGTGGTTGATTGGTGTTGGTGCTCTAGCGGGGCTACGGATCAAAGTAGGTGATAGGCAGAATGTAGGGGTGGCAAATGGGGAGATATTAGGGGTGTGTTGGATTGAAAAAGGACTAGGGGACAATCGCTTTTGTATCGGGCGGCCTCCTAAACCTCCTCGGTTAAAAGTAGATAATGATTCTGAAGCCACACAACGTTTTGTAGAATCGTCTACAAAGATAACATCATCAATTCTTGCCATTATGTTAAATGCCAAGCTCTCCATTACCCTCGAGTAGCTTTCGAGAATCGATTGCCCAACATCCTGCAGTTAAAAAGATTTATTAAAACAAAATGATAACAATCGTGAAATCAGGTCATAATAACATCATGGAAGAGCTAAGCCAAATATGAACACTCCTTTTTTCTCCCAACGATCGTCGTTCAAAACTTCAGAACATTCATCTAATTTTATCTTCATTAAAACAAGTGGCAATTTTTGACCCATTTGCTTATAAATGAGTCAATAAGTGTTATGCAGTGTTTTCAGAACCGGACCGGACTGGTCCAACCGGGAACCAAACATGCCTACGGTCTAAAACAGCCCGGAAAACCGTCCTTAAAAAACCGTACGGTTATCAAAAAACCGGTGAACTGGACCGGACCGGTGAACCATTGAACCGGAAATTTGCTTGAAATGTTACTGTTTTTCTATCGTAAGACTCCTTTAAATGAAGTAGAAAAGGTTTGAATGTTCGATAACAATAATTCTCATCTTTCAAGAATTATTTTATGCTTTATGTGTTTTATGAGAGTATATTTTTAGAAATCGATATATTTTTTTGTTTTTAAATAATTATGACATCATCCGATTTTTCCTTCCGATTCAACAGGTCGGACCAGTCCGACCAATAAACCAGTAGGGTGAAGGTTCAATGCCCGGTCCGGTTTTCAAAACATTGGTGTTATGGTCTCTTTATAACCGGTTCCATCTGTACAATAGAAAATAGTTTCAAAGAACATGGGTCATATGGGTTGAAACTCGCGTAAAGTATAGTTTTGAAGCATAAAACCGCATAAATCAAAATATCAGATTATTACCAAAAAAGACATACTTTGCGCAATCTTATATTCATATTTGACATACTAATAATTGTTCAAAGAAACATTTGGACAAAAGTCCACCCGGCCGGATTCATTTGTACCAAAAATACCAACTTTACCAAGATAAAATAAAATAAAAAGTAAGAAATAAGAAAATTAAAAAAAAAAACCCATCTTTTGGCACCTCCGATTGTTAGAAAAGATTAGCAAAAAAGGGTGTGTACTATAAAATCGTGATTCATATTTTAGATAGTTTAATACACATACCCTGTTATATTGAATTTTGCTCATATCCAATGAAGTTTGTGGAAGCCCAGGAAATCGAAGTCTCAAGCTATGAAGCAATGTTTCAGCCCTTTGTGATAAGTAACTGTTCTTGTCACCATCAGCAACTAGGCCCTTAACTTTCCCACTCCATGATGAATGCTTTGCTTTTGAATGATTCTTATACTTTTTGCGATCTTTCGATTTCCACGCGTAAATTGCTCCCTCAACCCTATTTGCTACTTCTAGAGTGTGATGCTCTGATGACAAATCCAAACAATCAAGAAGACATTCGGGAGAAAACTTTTCTGCAGTTATGTAGCGGTAGATGATGTCCCCTAAACACGCTTTTCCTTTCTGTGTTGATATTTATTAACCAATTAATAGATACATAAATAAATACAAGCGCTTGTTCTAATATATATCGAATAAAATATTGTATAACCACATGATTAAATGAAGGATTTCAATACTTTTTTTATTTGAATGCTTAATTAACCACATTCAACAATACCTTGGGTAAGGATTCCAAGTATGCATTTGGGATCTGCATTTCAGCAAGAACATTGCTATTTATTGCCAATGCTGCCTTCAGGATCTGGTTTGTGCAGTCCCTGAACTGCTGCAATCTCTTTCTGGCATCCTCAGATAAACCATTGGGCGGCACTTTTGGATATGGTAACCACCACTTATCTTCTTGCCTAATTGAAGGCCGACCTCCACAAACATGTGATGGAAACGATTCACAATTATCCCCTTCTGCTAAGATTATGCCACGATCCACATACCAGAATTCGGTATTACAAAACCCATCTAGCATATTGATCAACATTGAATCAAGCTTCTTCAAAGCTGGAAGGTTTAGAGACAAATCTGCTCGTGGTCGTGTTTCCATGACTTCATAAGTGGCCCCAGAAGGAGATTGTTGTATTGATGGTACAAAATCTACAATGGAGTCGCTTACAGATAGCAACCACTCCATCTCCCTTTGCCACATTGCCTTCTTTTGAGATGCTAATGGCTCCAACCTCCATAGCTCTCCAAATACAGAGGCTTTAATCATTCAACCCCCAAATAGAAAATTAAAAAAAAAAAAATAATCTCAGTATAATTCTTGTAAATATGATTTTGAGACAATTAAAAATGAAATTCACTAACCAGAGAGATTTGTTATAGCGTTTGAAATTGCTAGGGCAGTACAGACACCTTTACCCCCTCCAGACATGTCTTCTCCAAGCAGAAGCTTAGCGAACTTTTCCTTCATCATATCAGTTTCTGCAAACTCATGAAAGTTTCAACAAATTACTACAAACGAAAACCGCAGTTCGTAGCAAATCTTGCTAATTGATTAATATATGAATTGTAACTTGTAAATCCAACTAATAAGCAGGAATTTGCCCTAATTGGAGGAATCAATTACAAAAACATATCTGCATATGTTCGTACCCTAATCTGTATCTAACTATATTCTTATATAACAATGAGATGAATAGGTTATTATGAGTGGTTTAATGTGGCGAAAGTGCAAAACATACACCTAAAGATCCAGGGAGGCTAACCAGATAAATCGGCGTCAGGCTGTTTCTTTGGCTTCTTCTTCTCCCAAATCATCATTTCATCATTCGCGCCAATCAGCGGGAACGAGAACGGCGGCAAATTGAATATAGAATCATTGCCAGAAACAGAATGACAAGCAGCAAACGATGAAGATTTTAAGGAACTAGAAGAAGCGCCGTCGTCATACCGGCAGCCGGAGAAACCGCTCGAACTCTCGGATTCGCTGATGTCAGCACTAAGACTGTAACTCTCCTCCTCACAACATCTTCCACTATTACTCGAGATATTGTTAATGGTGTTGTTGTCTTCTTCCGAAGAACAAACACTCGAAGCCATCGGAATGATTTCAATTTGAACCTTTCTTGTCTCAGATTAAACCTTACCCTAGCAAATCTTGGCCGAAATTAGCCATATATATTTCACTTGAAATGCGAAATGCACATTGCCGGTAGTGGCGGAGTTGGCTTACGGCGACGGTGGTACTGCGGTGGTGGTCGTGGTGACTGGTGACAAAAAGGTAAAAGGGGGCAGAAGATGATATAAAGCTGAGCGAGTAGAGTGAAGGAGTAGAATGCAAACAACAGAGTTTTACTTTTTCTCAAAATATATTACCAGTGATATTTTTCTTTTCCACCCTTCAATTATAAATATATAATAAACAAACCTTTTAGTTTTACATTACTGCAGTATACTACCTCCATTTATTATTTTTAATGAGAAGTTATTATGTGAAACTTTTATTTTTTTAGATTATTTTAAAAAATGTAAAATTAACTACTTTTTTCAAAAGAGATTAATTATATTATCTTGTTACCAATTTCATAATTATTTTCTATTCTATAAACATCAAATATATTTAACCAACAAGAATTAAATTTTTCATAACAAAATAACATTATCTACATAAAATTTAGAAAGTATGTGGAGATGGGATGAACTCACCTAACTATCAATTCTTATAATAATCGTCCCCTATATATAAATTAGAACTGTTTTTCGTACGAGAATTGCGAGAACTATTTGTAACATCATTAATGACTCATTAACAGAGGTATTTTGATCATTTATATATTTTTTTCAACCTTAAATTGCGTTCAGGTGAGCCGTCATTAATTTTCGAGACTTAGTTTGCCCAAAATATCAATCATTAATAAGCCATTAATGAGTTAATCGTTAGTCATTAATAAGCCAATCATTAGTCACCAAAATTATTAGTCATTAATTTATATTAATCAAGAGCCATTATTGGTTCTCGCAGTTCTCGTACGAAAAACAGTTCACGCTTGTACTTTTCCATATATATATATATATATATATATATATATAAGTTTAAGCGAGAACTGTTTTTCGTACGAGAACTGCGAGAACTAATTTTAGCCGTCCAATTACTCTTTCTTAAATTGAATTATCTACCAATGAATTCTTTACACACTCAACTCCCTACACTCTTGATAGATTAAATAATTGTGTGTTTGGCGTTAAAAGAATGTAAAAGTTTGTTTAAATGGAAGAAGCTATTTTATTGAAGTTGGCAGACTTGGTCATGTTGTGGGGCCAAATGCTTGCGGAGGTGGTAGACAAACAATTAATTATGTGTATTTACGTTTTCAACCATTTTATTTGTTGTGCTTATTAATTCTCAAGCTAACCTAGATACAAGAAAAGTAAATTATAAAAATTATAATATATTTAATGATGCACTATTTGTATTCTCTTTCTTTTACATGTTACACGTTTTGCGTTAATTGATTATAGTTTTTAATACAGATTATATATTCGCATATATCATATCACAGGTGTAATAATCACGTTTTATAATGAAATAAGAATTAAATACTTTTAAAATTCGAGTTACATTAATTTATTTATGCTAGGTAGCAAGGGTGAATTTACATTAAAGTAGGTGGGTCTTAGGACGTACCTAATTTTTTAATTTTTTCTAGAAGTTATATAATTATTTTTGGAAACTACTTCAGAAAAATTAAAGAACTACCTTATAGTATTTAATAAAATAAAACAAAATAATATATTAGAAATTGTGAGGCCCAAATTTTATCTTTCTTACAAAATAACCCAACTCAAAACTATCCTATAACCAAAACTAACTTATTCTTAAAACTAATAGTTAGTAAGAAAAAGGGTGAAAATTTGCGGTGAAGTTAATAGGTTACATATTGGCTGTTGCCTCATCTCGACTTGATGATTCACTGTCTACCTTAGTCCCTCATCGGCCGATCTCAACTTGCACGGTTCCGATCTTCAAGATTTGCTCATTTGTAGGCTTGTGTCAGGTTGGTTAAAAAAACTTCAAATCTTCTTAAACAGTAAGCTTCTCTTTGTGGTAGTCTCTTAGAATGGAAAGTGGTGAGTGAAAACCTGCATTCATCGATTGTCATTTGTATTTGTGAAGTGTGAACTATGAAGAAAAAGTTGTTACACTCTGATTTTCAGCTCAAATTTAAATTTTTCAAAAAATCAATTTAAAACCATATTTATACAAAATCCTTAAAATTTATCGCGGAAGCATCATAACGTTCTTGAAGTATTTCAACGAAATACAATACAATTTATCAATAAACTTTTCAATAATTATAGTCCAAAACCTTGGGTGTTGCCACAGTCAATCTCACGACCATAAACATAGAGTAGGAAATCTAAGATTACCGGAAAATTAACCAAATCAAGACTTGCCCAAGGCAGCTACCCACCTCCCCAAGGCATCTATACAACCTGCGGATACAAAACATTTTCACACACTGGGTTAGCTATAAACATAGCTAGTGAGTACAACCAAAACATTTGTTTTATCAAAACCAAGTCATCTTTTTTCACTTTTGAAAACATAAGTTTGGCAATCAATATCCTTTAAAATCACACATAGTAACACATAAGGATGCGGGTTTGTCCATTGGGCCATAATGTATCCACGTGGTAGCTAGCCACGGTCAACACGTACCCACATGGGGGATAACTACATCACCCCGTCAAGGTGGGGGATGCACGAAGCAGTCCACCATACAACGGTTACCTGGAGTGCATGCCCTGTTCACCAAATCCACTCGTGTTGCCACGGGTTCGGTGGCTCATCAGCCCAGTGAACCCACACGGACATGATGGCTACTGACATACCCCTCCACTCTCTGCACCGATTCCTCAGCCACCCGTACCTCGCGCTTCCTCAATTGCCGAAGCCACATGAACCTCTATGTACGCCTCAATGACTAAGAACCCTATGGTACAGAGTTCATATCACACAGTGGTCCGGACCGAAGCACATATACCCCGAAGGGTCACATAATCACTTACCCTGAAGGGTCATAAAATCACTTACCCCGAATGGTCACATGAATCACATGCCAACAAGGCCAAATATCTCATGCCATAAAGGCCAAGTAAGTCCAAGCATACCAGCTTATCATAAAACGAGCAAGTATCACAATTCATATCACTTGAGCATAAATGCTCAACAATCAAAACCATGTTTGGCATCTCAATGCCCAAAAAATTCTTGGTATAAACATATCTTTATTTCTCAAAAACCATGTTACAGTTGGCATCTCAATGCCCAAGGTACACCATAAGTGAAAACATGAATTTCATTAACTCAAAATCATGTCTTTTGTTTCAAAATCAAAGTTTACTCCAACATGGAGTGTCATGTTTCAAAACCATCCATTAAAGCACAATTTAAACATAGACCATCTCCAGCATGGAGTAATGGTCTTATTTTGAAAATCATTATTAAAACAACTTATATCAAGTTCCCAATTCCACATTCATAAACCCAAAAGTTTCATAAAGCATTTATACTTCACGAAAACCATAGTATAAAACAATACATATATGGTTTACACATTCCTTAAGTTCAAAACTTATAAACAATTTCAAATCATATAACCCGCATTATGAAACAATTCATTAGTTTCACAAACTTTGATTCATCAAATTTCATCCTCAATTGCCAAACAAACAAAACATAACATGATGACTTGAAACTTTTAAGCAAAAGTTAGGTATCCGCAGGGTGTACTCACCTGAGGGTGTGATGAGGATCACAACCCCATCCAAACCAAAGCTTAACACTTGATCATAAACCTATGATCACAAAACAATAGGTTAACTTACACAAGTTAACAAAAAACAAGGTTTCCCAACTCAATACGAGCCTTAGACACCATTTCGGGTCTTTCGGACTCTCTATGAACTCCCTAAAACATTAGAAACAATCCCCAATCAATTACAAGGTCAAATGGGATCAAAAACAAGTTTTTGGACACTTCAGGGGTCCTCATGCCGCGAGACAAGGAACCTCGCGCCGGGAAGAATTCTCTGGAAACTTGACCCTCGCCAAGAAGGTCCCTCACGCCGCGACACTTAAGGGTCGCGCCTGTGAACAGAACCCTGGGCCTTTTCTTTGCTGCAGGCCCCGAATTTCTTCCAAATTTCCAAAACACAATTCAAGTCTTCCTTCAAAACTTAAGAACCATGTCAAAAACCACCTCATATCTCAATTATAACCATTATCCAACACATTTAACCAACAAATTAATCATCAAATACCCTCACTTCTTCCATTTTCAAGTTTTGACCCATTTAACCAAACAAACACAATTTTAACCATAGTTTCACCAAGATAACTTGCAAAACCACCATCAAACTCATTTACCAACACCTTAAACACATTGGATCACTCAAACCATAACTTTGAAAATTACCCCCAAACTTGACCCATTTAACATGATTGGTCAACATAAAAGTCAAAGATCATGACAACCAACAACCCAAACTTAAAATCAAACACAAAATCAAGCTTAGAACTTACTCGTCTTGTAACCCCAACTTGATTTCCACCTTCTTGCTTCAATCCAAACTCAAGGATGAAGGACATGGTGTTCAAACATCAAAATCTTGAGTCAAAACTCACCAAACACCAATTTTTCTCCTTGATTTCCTCTTCTTCTCTTGAATTCCTTTTTAGAACTCTCTCCCCTCTACTTCATGATTTTCTCCAGAAAAATGGAGTTGGTTTGACCAAAGAGAAGAATCTAGATACATATATATGTATATTTACATTTCTAGTCCCCAAGCTTCATTCCCTTTTGCATTTCTTACCCATATTTAATATCTATATACACCACATGTTATATATATATATATATATATATCTAACATATAAATAACATCTTGACACATAATTGTTTTTACAAATTTTACTTGCTTGCATTTTATATAAATATTTTATAATTTACAAAATACGGGTATTAAAATTCCTCCCTCCTTACAAAGATTTCGTCCTCGGAATCAAATTATCCACAAGCTTAGGTATTTCCACATGTTTGTACTAAGATCCTAACTAGGATCATTTAATTTAACTAATAGTATCGACCCTTTCATAATCCCGCAATCATACTTTCTACCAGAGTATTCATTACTCCTATCTAGTCTCAAGCTCTTAATCATTGATTAAGACACTTAATCACCAATAAATGGTTCATAACTAACTCCCAATTGGACTATCGGTAATTTAACATTGACAAATCATGCTTTACGACTCTTAAGTTTTATCACCTCATTGCTAGCTATTGATCAATCTAATCGGTGAACTATCATTCACCTTCTAAATTCTCAAACACTAAGGTGATTGTAAGCCAACTTGGGAAAATAACCCATTCGTAAACAAAAGTGTTCCTCATCAGTATTTTTCAATAATTGGAGTAGCACCAGAGTGGTTATTCATAACTACATGTCATGATTCCACACCTTCTCACAAATATAGTTCTATATCAAAATAAGTCTACTTATCTGAACAAGAAAGTAAACTTACAAGTATCACTAATAAAATCATTCTATAACATTGGTCCAACATTGACCTGAGTCATAGTATATTCTCTCAAGGTTCTTAACAACCTTGACACTTCACATAAATTATATGTTTCAAGGATCACATCTTAATTTATTGGCTATACTTGCCACTATCAATCGATATCTAATGCACGATCTCAAATCGCTTACACAATATTATCACAATGCTAAAGAAAAGTTCACTTGAACCAGCATGCATTAAACACCAATAATGCATAAATCTCATCAAGCCTTAAAGTTCGAATCAGCTCAGCAGCCATGGTTGACACAATTTGTCGTCGTTAAGACAATCACTAATGTAAGCGCAGACCCTACTCAAAGATCTTAATCCCGCAAGGCCTTAGTCGTGCACCCCTAAGTCGCCTTATAAAATTCAAAACATCTTTTGGTCTAAAAGACCCACAACAACACTATTAGTGATATAACCTTGCGACTCCAAACTTAGGTCACAACCTATGCCATGCCCGGATAAAACAGATCTCAAGGTCAAACCCCTCGACCAATTCGAGCTACCGGCATCGCCGCATGCTTCCCTATGGTCGAATACTCTGTCATCTCTTGTGGCCTCAAAGCAACACACTATGTCTAACACATGAAAGCTAGCTATTTGTCACAAGGACATCTGTTATCGAAATAGAAGGGTCTTAACTCTATCTCATTGCGTGAGGATATGCCTCAATTCATACATAGGAGCTTCACTTTCGGGTTCAGCTCCACTAATTTCTAAATTTCCTTTGGTATCCAAAGACATAAACAAAAGGGAATCACCCTTAGGCATCAAACCACATGTTACTCTTTAGTAACACAAACAAACCAATTGAACTCAAATAATCATATTTGCTTATGGTGGCAATGACCATTACGTTCTAAAGGTTCTCCTTAGAGAAAGATTTATAAACTTGCCATTACAAGATCATCTATCATGCTTATGATCTTAATATATCTCACTTTCATAACTATCATGGTCTTTGAGCAGACTATAACTAGATGTAGTCATCACGAAACTCTCTTCAGCATTACCCAAACCGGGCCACTTAGTCAACTTATCCAATTCTCAATCATTAACACTTATCGCAGTTCTAATGAACTTACAATTAATCATTCCCACTATTAGGGATAAACTTATACATAGGGTCACACCAAGTTATAATTCAAATTTTCATATCACAAAACTGACCTTACAATTGGTCTATCCTCATAAGAGGTTTGGTAATCGATAATTACCTTTCATTTCCACAACTCTCTAATACATCAAAGGACAAAGACTTGGTTACACAGGTTCTTAAGTGAACGCATCAATAATCAATGGCATCTTAATCTTAATTTCATAAAAGTCTCAACCACTAGAGAGTTAAAATCTCTAAGATTAATCAACAACTTAATCTCAAGGTTACTGAACCGACTTTATACTTCTTATCTCCTATAAGCACTTATCAAGTGCTAGGAGCGGTTTAAAGCTTTCAATCAAAACTTGAGAGCTTACATGACTAAAGGTTTTCAATTCATCTTAGTCATTCTACATTAGATCTCAACGTGAGACCCATTAGATCACAAGATCTATACATGATTTCCATGAGGAGTCCAACTCATTTGGACTAAACTACACCACCTCGATTGTGACACAATATCTATTCTTCTATTATAGAAGACACAATTCAACAGAAGATTCCTATTTCTCTCGGAGAAACACACAAACACTATTTCACTTATAACTTAACTTATCAGAGTAAGTCTATCATACATGAAGCATTAACTTCAATTTCAATTTAACCAATAATCCCAGTAGGATTCATACTTAGACAGAGAAACAGCTCTCAAGTCAAAACACATAGAATGTCACTAACAGATGACTCTAAAAATATCCATAAAGGATCCAAACCCGCAACCGTAGTCGCATAAAGGGTTCATTCTATAGACCAAATCGTCTTTTATATCACTTCACATAAGATGCCTCCCTCCTCGAACCAAGGATAATTGACACATTTCGGTTCAAACTCCATTCTATGAAGTTCATCACTTACTTACCTTATTATTAAGGCATACTAAACAAGGCTTCTAATGTCATAATCTCATGCTTCTCTTGACGAAACTAATCTTAATCAAGACTTAGTTTCTCATTCTAGTGCTCAAAGCGTCTCATATATCCTCAAGGAAATCTTTCCTTCTAAACCAGGCTATCCTTACAAAGGATTCATCAACGACTTATCCATAATACATGATTTAGTACACAAGCTCAAACAGCTTTCTATCTCTATCTGAGGTTCTATGTGAACCAGGACAACTATTCTTAGTACTCAACAGTACAATTAACTTCTAAACTGCTACCCAAGGTAGGCTTTCTCATAAAACGTATCTCAACTCTGAAGTCAAACTTAGTAACATAGGGCTAGCAACACATTTGAGTTACCTAACACTCAGGCAACTCTCATCCTAACCCAAGTTACCCCTTCCAGTTCAAATGGATTTCCTGTAATGGTCGGCCTGGTTTGAGACCAAACACTAACTCGAGTGCATGATTCACTCAAACCCAGGCTCTGATACCAACTTGTAACACCCTGATTTTCAGCTCAAATTTAAATTTTTCAAAAAATCAATTTAAAACCATATTTACACAAAACCCTTAAAATTTATCGCGGAAGCATCATAACATTCTTGAAGTATTTCAACGAAATACAATACAATTTATCAATAAACTTTTCAATAATTATAGTCCAAAACCTTGGGTGTTGCCACAGTCAATCTCACGACCATAAACACAGAGTAGGAAATCCATGATTACCGGAATATTAACCAAAGCAAGACTTGCCCAAGGCAACTACCCACCTCCGCAAGGCATATATACAACCTGCGGATACAAAACATTTTCACACACTGGGTTAGCTATAAACATAGCTAGTGAGTACAACCAAAACATTTGTTTTATCAAAACCAAGTCATCCTTTTTCACTTTTGAAAACATAAGTTTGGCAATCAATATCCTTTAAAATCACACATAGTAACACATAAGGATGCGGGTCTGTCCATTGGGCCACAATGTATCCACGTGGTAGCTAGCCACGGTCAACACGTGCCCACATGGGGGATAACCACATCACCCCGTCAAGGTGGGGGATGCACGAAGCAGTCCACCATACAACGGTTACCTGGAGTTCATGCCCTGTTCACCAAATCCACTCGTGTTGCCACGGGTTTGGTGGCTCGTCAGCCAAGTGAACCCACACGGTCATGATGGCTACTGACATACCCCTCCACTCTCTGCACTGATTCCTTAGCCACCCGTACTTCGCGGTTCCTCAATTGTTGAAGCCACATGAACCTCTATGTACGTCTCAATGACTAGGAACCCTATGGTACAGAGTTCATATCACACAGTGGTCCGGACCGAAGCACATATACCCCGAAGGGTCACATAGACACATTCCCCGAAGGGTCACATATTCACATACCCCGAAGGGTCACATAATCACTTACCCCGAAGGGTCATAAAATCAGTTACCCCGAAGGGTCACATGAATCACATGCCAACAAGGCCAAATATCTCATGCCATAAAGGACAAGTAAGTCCAAGCATACCAGCTTATCATAAAACGAGCAAGTATCATAATTCATATCACTTGAGCATAAATGCTCAACAATCAAAATCATGTTTGGCATCTCAATGCCCAAAAACATTCTTGGTATAAACATATCTTTATTTCTCAAAAACCATGTTACAGTTGGCATCTCAATGCCCAAGGTACACCATAAGTGAAAACATGAATTTCATTAACTCAAAATCATGTCTTTTGTTTCAAAACCAAAGTTTACTCCAACGGGGAGTGTCATGTTTCAAAATCATCCATTAAAGCACAATTTAAACATAGACCATCTCCAGCATGGAGTAATGGTCTTATTTTGAAAATCATCATTAAAACAACTTATATCAAGTTCCCAATTCCACATTCATAAACCCAAAGGTTTAATAAAGCATTTATACTTCACGAAAACCATAGTATAAAACAATACATGGTTTACACATTCCTTAAGTTCAAAACTCATAAACAATTTCAAATCATATAACCTGCATTATGAAACAATTAATTATTTTCACAAACTTTGATTCATCAAATTTCATCCTCAATTGCCAAACAAACAAAACATAACATGATGACTTGAAACTTTTAAGCAAAAGTTGGGTATCCGCAGGGTGTACTCACCTGAGCGTGTGATGAGGATCACAACCCCATCCAAACCAAAGCTTAACACTTGATCATAAACCTATGATCACAAAACAATAGGTTAACTTACACAAGTTAACCAAAAACAAGGTTTCCCAACTCAATTCGAGCCTTAGACAACATTTCGGGTCTTTCAGACTCTCTATGAACTCCCTAAAACCATTAGAAACAATCCCCAATCAATTACAAGGTCAAATGGGGTCAAAAAAAGTTTTTGGACACTTCAGGGGTCCTCGCGCCGCGAGACAAGGAGCCTCGCGCCGGGAAGAATTCTATGGAAACTTGACCCTCGCCAAGAAGGTCCCTCGCGCCGCGACACTTAAGGGTCGCGCCTGTGAACAGAACCCTGGGCCTTTTCTTTGCTGCAGGCCCCGAATTTCTTCCAAATTTCCAAAACACAATTCAAGTCTTCCTTCAAAACTTAAGAACCATGTCAAAAAACACCTCATATCTCAATTATAACCATTATCCAACACATTTAACCAACAAATTAATCATCAAATACCCTCACTTCTTCCATTTTCAAGTTTTCACCCATTTAACCAAACAAACACAATTTTAACCATAGTTTCACCAAGATAACTTGCAAAATCACCATCAAACTCATTTACCAACACCTTAAACACATTGGATCACTCAAACCATAACTTTGAAAATTACCCCCAAACTTGACCCATTTAACATGATTGGTCAACATAAAAGTCAAAGATCATGACAACCAACAACCCAAACTTAAAATCAAACACAAAATCAAGCTTAGAACTTACTTGTCTTGTAACCCCAACTTTATTTCCACCTACTTGCTTCAATCCAAGCTCAAGGATGAAGGATATGGTGTTCAAACATCAAAATCTTGAGTCAAAACTCACCAAACACCAATTTTTCTCCTTGATTTCCTTTTTTTCTCTTGAATTCCTTTTTAGAACTCTCTCCCCTCTACCTCACGATTTTCTTAGAAAAATGGAGTTGGTTTGACCAAAGAGAAGAATCTAGATACATATATATGTATATTTACATTTCTAGTCCCCAAGCTTCATTCCCTTTTGCATTTCTTACCCATATTTAATATCTATATACACCACATGTTATATATATATAATATCTTGACACATAATTTTTTTTACAAATTTTACTTGCTTGCATTTTATATAAATATTTTATAATTTATAAAATACGGATATTACAAAAGTAAATAAATAATCTTAAACCTAAATGAAATTAAGAAAGTGTAGGTTATAGGTTTTGTACCTTTGTACCAATATGAACCCATTTGCGCCGCCTGGTGCTCTGCGTATTTGAGAATGAGATTTGACAAATCAATAAAATATTTGGTTTAATATATATTAGATTTAGATGCAAATGTTTGTTAAGATGTAACTAGGGATGATGTAGGGTGTTGTTAAGTGTATCCCTTTTTTCTTATTACATATGTTATATCAATATTTGTAATGATACAATTATGTAAATATTTCAAGTATATCTGACCTCGTCGGGTAAAATTTTGTAAGAACTTTAATATCACCGTTAGGTATATTTTTAAATTTTAATTTTAATGATCGGACTGGACACAAGTATACTTGACTCATTCATATTTATTGGTTTAACTTAATTAGAAAACCACGTGGTTTTTTATTCTAGATTGGTCGTTGTTGGGTAATTAAATATATAAGCAAGAGGTCGTCGGGTATGATGAGACCGTTCAAAGCCGACGGGTATGATAATACCAACTACCTCGATAGCGGGTATGCCTTAAATGATATGTGTAGAGTATGTGTTTGATACGAGTATGTGTTTATGTTGACTGGTTCCGTGTATAAGTAATGTACTCGCTGAGCTTTGCACTTACTATTGTTGTTAACTCTATTTTCAAAAGACGGTTATGGCAAGGCTCCGGCACTATAGGGATGACTCATTGCTTAGGGGACTTCCGCTTGATATTTTAATAGAATTCACCTTGATTTTAATTAAATTGATACAATTGACATAATTTGAAAGAAATTAGAATGTTGACCATGACATTGTTGTAATTAAATATTTGGAATGAATTAATGGCTTGTATACATGTTGATTAATGGTTTAGATTTATAAGGTGTTTTAAAAAAAAACTGGACCTTACAACATGAGTCAAATTAGGCTATTAAGGAGATCTAAATAGTCCCTCGCTATATATTCAAGAAAAATGCTAACTACAACCCTTAAGGTTGTGGATACGAATAAAATAAAAGTTATTTTTAGTTTTTAAAATGACAGGCTTGTTTTATGTATGAAAAGTCGAAAACTAATTAAAAAGTAACTATACAAATTATAGAAAATTAATTATGATGACACAAGTTATGATTGTTATTTTTAAAAATTAAAATTGCCTTTTTTATTCTTAACCACAGTCCTCATGGCTGTGGTTAGCATTCTCCTGAATTTAATTGTGGTATTTAACTATTGGTACCATTGTAGTTATACTTAATCCGTGTGACTATTTCTGAATAATTTCTGACTTTGGGAATTAATTATAGAAATTGTAAGCAATAGGTAAGTTATATAAAAGGGAAAATTGTCGAGAAAAATAACCTAAATATCAAATTTTGTCAATAAAGGTAACGTCCAATTTTTTTTTGCCAAGAAGGGATTATAAACGTAACCTAAATATCGAAACTTCAAGGTGTAAGTATGTTTGTTCATATACGCTTCTTTCTACATTGCTCAATCTTGCTATCGTAGTTCTATCCGATTTGATTCTCATTTGATAGTCAAGGGACAAACAACCAGAAACCCTAATTTCATATTCTCTCATGTTTGGATTGTGCTGTCAGAATCCACCCTTGACGTGTGACCCAATAGGCTCGTGCCTCATCAATAGTGGTGCCGGTGCATGTGTCTCAATGGGTAGATTCTAACAGCTACAAGGACTTTGCTATTTGTGTCATCTACAAGAATTTGTATATTATGTGGAATAAACAATTTTCTTATGTGAAAGTATCATTTACTTTTTATTTTAAGCCACATAGTTATTATGATTTAAAACTGCAATAGTTTATAACATCCTAATCAATTTTTTTTTATGGCTATATGATTGTATACTGATAAAAATATAGAATGATCAATATTCTACTTAGACATGCAATGTAGTTTATGATTTTAAACACTCATTTATATAATTTAATAAATGTTAAAATCACTTAAAAAACATAAAAAGTAAACTTTATTACCAATCAAAAGTAATAAAAATATAGATTAAGGTATCTAAGATCTTTAGAGTATGGTGTATAAATCATTACCCTAAATTAAAAGTTAATTTAGTTGGCTTAGCTACTATTTTCATCAAAATACTAGAGTTTGTTATAACTTAAAGTAGCATAAACATATATAAACACTTTATCTATACTATTATATAAAACATTTAAGCTTTTTTCTTAAAACTCTTAAATTTTAAGTCACTTAAAATTACTATTCTACCCTCATCTACCAAAAAATGATTCCATAAAATAAATTAATAACATTCCTTTTTCATAAATTCCAGAATATTCCCTTTCTATAAATTCCATAGCAAAACTTACGAAACAGAATATTCCATAAATTTAATAACATTCCATAAATTCCAGAAAGGAAAAATATATAATATTCGCTTTTCACCTGCTAAATAAAAATCTATACTATTATATAAAGCATTTAAGTTTTTTCCTTAAAACTCTTAAATTTTAAGTCACTTAAGATTACTATTCTACCCTTATCTACCAAAAAATGATTCCATAAAATAAATTAATAACATTCTTTTTTCATAAATTCCAGAATATTCCCTTTCTATAAATTCCATAGCAAAACTTACGAAACAGAATATTCCATAAACTTAATAACATTCCATAAATTCCAGAAAGAAAAAATATATAATATTCGCTTTTCACCTGCTAAATAAAAATCTATACTATTATATAAAGCATTTAAGTTTTTTCCTTAAAACTCTTAAATTTTAAGTCACTTAAGATTACTATTCTACCCTCATCTACCAAAAAATGATTCCATAAAATAAACTTAATAACATTCTTTTTTCATAAATTCCAGAATATTCCATTTTCATAAATTCCATAGCAAAACTTACGAAATTCCATAAACTTAATAACATTCCATAAATTCCAGAAGGAAAAATATATAATATTCGCTTTTCACCTGCTAAATAAAAATTATAAAATTACATCTAAATTTCATTCCCTTTTCACCTGCTAAATAAAAATTACAAAATTACGTCTTGTTTGTCCTCTTGATTAATACCTACCAAAACAACTCCTTACAAACCATTTTTATTCACCATCGCTGCATTGCGCGGATACCCCGCTAATCCTATTAAATATTTTCGATTAAATTTGATATTACGTTACACAATATTTTTAACAAGAGTTGTTCATTCCGCACTTCGCTGCGGATTAATTTATTCCCATTTTAATAAGTAACTTCCTTTTATTGATAATATGTAATTAATATTGTTTTACTTTAGAGTGTTTTTGTTATACTTTTAATATTAATTATTTTAATTAAATAAAGCAATTTAACTTTTCAAATTCATTCTTTATTTTGCAAATTTTAGGTTGTTAAACCTTGTTTATCATTTGTTTTTGGTGATTTTCAATTGTTAAACTTTTTTTTATCAAGTTGGTTTATTGGCATGCTTGATTTTGTAAAACTTTTGCATATTAAAAAGTATGAGTTGTGTTTAATAAAGTCTATATAAAAAACATAGTCCTAAAATTTTGTGATTCAATATACAATTACGAAAATTGTATAAGCATCACATGTTATTTGTAAAAGCATCACATGTGAATTACGAAAATGTTACTCCGCTCAAATTTTTAAAATACAATCTGGACCATTAATGCCATTGATCCAAAAGTTAAAATTAATCTCTTAGGATTATGAATTAAGTATGGACTATATTGAACATTCTTCTAAAAAGTATATATAAAATTAAGCATGCTATAAGAAAACTTTTTCAAACAAAAGATATAACTATATGTTAATATAATTTTTTTTAAAAAAGATGAAAACATAATGGTTTTGTATTAACAAATAAAAAATTACAAAAAATGAGAAAAAAAGAACATATGAGGCGATAAATAGATATTTTAGTAAAAGTAATAATTATATTAAAAGTAATTAAAAAGTAAAAAAAGCAAAATAATTTAATATGATGTCATATAAGAAAAATGTTATGACATTATATATTTTAATAAATAATATTTTACAGATAACAGTGAAAATATTAAAGAAAATATAAAAAAGAAAAAAGAAAATAGCAGAAAATGTTTCATTAGAGGAAGAAACAGAAAAAAAGATACAAATGAAAATGTAAGAGAAAAAGAAATAACAAACTTTTTTAATGAATGTTTTAACCTATAAACTTGTTACAATTCATCGTTTTAGTCACTTGACCTTCTATAACAGGTTACCAAGATTTTAAAGAACATTTTAATCCCTATGCTTAGGTGTAATCGAATCGAGCCGGACCGAATCCAGTCAAACTCTAACTTGACTTAGCCTCTAAAACTTGAGCTGGTGAAGATTGAAGAACCAATTGTTTAGTGGTAACGATATTTGACAATCTACAGATTCACGAATCACCATCTTATGGATTGCCAAAGAAACTCGAAAACAAAGATAGAGATAGAGGAAATCAAGGATGTGCAATCATCAAACTAGTGCAACTATACGAACTTGTGAGTGCAATCGAGATATTATTTGTGCTATCCAAGGAGTTAACAATGGAACTATGGTCCTAATATGAGTTTTCATCAACCAGTTTCTAGAGAATGCGTATTTTTATTGATAGGATTGATCGTGTTTTTCCGTTGATACCGTAACAAGTATTTTAGATTTAGATTAGGGATAAAATTCATAAGATAAAATAAGATTAAGGCTTAAATTATCTAACAAAAATTGTTTAAGAATTATAATGTTTATTATATAAGTTTAGTAGTTAAACCATTTTCAAATCTAAAGTTTAGGAATTAAAACATATTTTACCTTAAAAAAGAAGATAACAAATGAAAATGTTTAAAGAACAAATAAAAAACAAAAAAGAAGAAAGAAAATAGCACTGGATGTTTTATGAGAGGAGAAAACAGGGAATAAAAAAGGAAAAAAAAAAAAAACAAAAAACAAAAGGAAGGTTTCCTGGGTCGAACTTAAGAACATTATCTATTAACCATTCCAAACTGCAAATATATAATACTTGAGGCTTATTTTAGAAAACCTCAGTTATTTGGCGCAGGATAAGGGAGCGATAATTGTATATATTTATAATACCTGCTTTCAATCATCGTGACTAAACATTAATTCATCGAGTAGCTCCTTGTTGAGCTTGTCAAAGAGCCACAACAAGCAAGTGAAGCTCGTGATCGTATTATGGTGGGTTTGTCATTCATTCTCTCACTCTGATGAATCTCGTTACGAGGATAACGAGTAGCATAACACCAACACCTTTGTTTTTTTAACCAATCACATGTCAAAAATTTTTTGTGGGGTGTTCCGATGATAGTAGTTATTATCGAGTGGAGTTGGTGAATGGTGATAGTTTAGTAATGACGATGCATTGATTATTAATAGTAGTTATATGTGTTATTACTGTTTATTGTAATGTATGGGTTATTTTTTATATTTTTTTGCACGTTTAAATTGTAAAACACATAAACAAAATGTAAAAAATTGGTAAAAGTGTAACATCTTCGATTTGGGTCTAGTTATAAAGCGTTTGTAATTATACATACGTTAATAATTAATGAATGTAAGTACTTCAAAGTTGTAATTATATGAGTATTAAATGTATGTATATGTGTTATGTGTTTTATGTGTAATATGTGAAATATATATGTTAATATGTATATATGTATAAATATTGTTAAAAAGGAAAAGAAATGAAATCCAGAGGCGGTGCCTCTGGATGTGAATGTATATAAATACATATGGTTACTTTGACTAAGTCAAAGTTGGTAAAGAAAAGCAAGAACAAACACCTACAAACACTCTTTCTCGTGTCTCTCTCGTATCTCTCGGATTTCTTGAAGGGTTGAAGAATTGGTGGATTTTGAATCAAACAAAAGTAAACATTTGTTTATTATAAAGATTAAACATGTTTGAAATCAGTTTTATGTTTAGAATATAACTAAAACTCAAATTCATGCAAAACATCCTAAAAAAACATTCAAGGCTTACTTTACAAGTGGGTTTTGATTGTTTGGTGTTCTTGCTTGGGTTTGATGAGTTTATGAAGTTCATATGAATGAATCATGATGTTTTAAAGTGTTTAAATGTAAAACTAATGAATGAAATTCTGGAAATAAGCCAAGAATGAAGGTGGCGGGATTTCATTGTGTTGAATGTATCGGATTCCGGGACTTCAAAGTGTCGGAATCCGCATATGGTCTAAATCCGTAAGTGATCTAAATCCGCAAGGTTGTCAAAATCCGGTAATGTGTCGGAATCCGCAAGTTGTCGGATTTCGTATATGTCGGATTTTATTGTAAGTATCGGATTCCCTTGAAAGTGTTGGAATCCGACAAAGTGTCGGATTTCTTCATAAGTATCAGATTCCGATAGAATGTCAGATTCCATTGAATTGTTAAATCCATAAAATGTCTAAGTATCGAAATCCGATAATGTATCGGATTTCCTCATATGTCGGATTTCCTAAGTGCCGGATTTCCTAAGTATCGGATTTCCCAAGTGTTGGATTTTCCACAATCCGACAGTTTTTTCGGATTTGTGTGAGGTTCGGATTTGAGGATTCCTATGTTGATTTTGTAGCCATTCTTTGTATGCTAAGATAATTAATGTAAGCCATAATGTTCTAGGTGTATTTGACATACTAAGTACAGCAGAAGTGAAATAGCTATCTGTTAAGCCACTCAGGTGAGTACCGACTTCCGTAAGCCTCAGTAGAGTAAGATTTATTTGTTAAGTGTTTTAAGTGCACGTATGCTTAAAAGTAAATAAATAAGTGTTGCCATGCTACTTAGTGCACAATGCCATGCTAAATGCTTGTCA
Organism: Dittrichia graveolens; assembly: GCA_038502395.1. NCBI lineage: Eukaryota > Viridiplantae > Streptophyta > Magnoliopsida > Asterales > Asteraceae > Dittrichia > Dittrichia graveolens. Next base: position 34,209,654 of record JARJIL010000009.1, read on the forward strand.
TATGTAAGTTAAGTGTATGCTAGCGGAATCTAGAATTGGAGCCTCCTAGTTAAGATGAATGATATGTATGCTAGGGGTCCAGATTGGATCCGTAATGATGTAATGAATAATTATGCATGCTTAATTGTAACATCCGAAAACCCGGCCTAGTAGTAGACGGGCAAATGGTAAGATGAAATGTGTTTAATTATGTATATTTAAAGATTTATTATGAGATTAAATGAGTATATGATATCGTATGTGTTTATGATTAAATAAGATTAAGTTTGGTACGAGGATTGTAGAAAATACCTCGGTTGTATGTTGAGTAATTGGTTAAGTAATTATTGAGAGTAACTAAATTAATTGGTTTAGTTTATAAAGTTGTAAGTTGAATTACTGAGGAAAAGAAAAGAATTATATGTGGTATATATGTATGATATCATGTATGTATGTATGTATGTATGTATGTATGTATGTTAGTATGTATGTATGTGTGTATGAAAGTTGGTGGTGACACCTAATAATGGAGAAGGTTACACGTGTATGTGTATATGTGTGTACCTAGAAAGAAAAGAAAAGAAAAAGTTAGGTGTGTGTGTGCATGTGTATTGTCTGGAAAAGAACAACAGAAGAAGAAGAAGAAAAATTGGAAATTTCAAAAGTAGAGGTTTTGTGATTCAAAATTCAAAATAAAGGTTAGTTGATAATCCATACATGTTACTGATCATTTAGTTATGCTTTTGATTATGTTTATATGGCTGATTGGAATTTCACCATTGTTGGGTTTTTTAAGAAATTAGGTGAAAATGGGTATGGATGATTTGGTTGTTATGATTGATTAAAAGTGTTTATAATGAGTTATAACATGATATATGAAGTTATATGTATATTAGAAATGTTTTGAAATGAGAAATTATATGTTAAATATGAGTTATGTGACTATTGGTGGCTGGAAATCCGAAAGAAAAGAGAAGATAATCTGGAAAGAGGCACGTCGCGGCGCTAGCTTGAATGTCGCGGCGCGACCTTCATGCAAATCCGCGAGATTGGTTAGTTTGTGTAGAAATTCGAGTGCTACAATCCGAAGACCTCAAAATCCGACATTTGAAATCCGAATCCATGAAATCCGACACTAAATCCGACACTAGAAAACCGAGAACCAAAATCCGACACTAGAAAACCGAGAACAAAAATCCGAGCCTCAAATCCGATTGTGAAATCCGGATTCGAAATCCGACAGTGTCGCGGCGCGACACAAAGGAATGTCGCGGCGCGACGGGGCTTCTTTCAGAATTGTTGCTTGTTTTGTTTGTGTTTTGTTTGGGAAAAGTTGTTTTGTTAATCATATGATTAAATCAAGTTATTTACATGATTATGAGATATAAATATATGTTGAAAGATATATTTATATATTCGAGACTTATTCGGTTGTTGTTGTGTTTTCAGGCAAACCACAGACTCAGTGATATTAGACAACTGAGCACGCGTGATACAAGGACCGAGGTGAGTGGAAGTTTACTCATGGGTGGTTTCCTTGGTAACATTATGAATTGAATGATTGAAGGATTGTTTGAATGCAATAATTGCCTGTTGATTTGAATATGATATATTTGACTGATAAGTTCATTATGCGAAGATAGATCGATTGTAATGCCATGATAGACTGTTAAGTCTGCTATTTGCTAAATGAGAATTACATGTTCATGTATGTTAAATATGAAAGAGTTTTGATTGTGATTGTGACTGGAGGAGTAATTGGATTGTTTGAGAACCGACTTCTGTGTTACGGGTCGGAAGAGATCAGCTTCTGTGTTAGAGCTGGTTGGGGTCAGCTGCTGATGCAAATCCGAGAGATTGGTCGGTTTGTGTAGAAATCCGAGTGCTACAATCCGAAGACCTCAAAATCTGACATTTGAAATCCGAATCCATGAAATCCGACACTAGAAAACCGAGAACCAAAATCCGAGCCTCAAATCCGATTGTGAAATCCGGATTCGAAATCCGACAGTGTCGCGGCGCGATGGGGCTTTTTTTCAGAATTGTTGCTTGTTTTGTTTGTGTTTCGTTTGGGAAAAGTTGTTTTGTCAATCATATGATTAAATCAAGTTATTTACATGATTATGAGATATAAATATATGTTGAAAGATATATTTATATATTCGAGACTGATTCGGTTGTTGCTGTGTTTTCAGGCAAACCACAGACTCAGTGATATTAGACAACTGAGCACGCGTGATACAAGGACTGAGCTGAGTGGAAGTTTACTCACGGGTGGTTTCATTGGTAACATTATGAATTGAATGATTGAAGGATTGTTTGAATGCAATAATTGCCTGTTGATTTGAATATGAGATATTTGACTGATAAGTTCATTATGCGAAGATAGATCGATTGTTATGCCATGATAGACTGTTAAGTCTGATATTTGCTAAATGAGAATTACATGTTCATGTATGTTAAATATGAAAGAGTTTTGATTGTGATTGTGACTGGAGGAGTAATTGGATTGTTTGAGAACCGACTTCTGTATTACGGGTCGGAAGAGATCAGCTTCTATGTTAGAGCAGGTTGGGGTCAGCTGCTGATGCGAGAGCTGGGCTCGCTTGCGGTTGGTTGAACAGTAGTAGCTCCTCTGTTGCATTTGTTGCTCAGAGGGGAGTTTACTGTGCCAATCGGCAGGGAGCTATCGGTAAACCTTTGCTTTGGCCAGCTTTGGTTGTAGGTTCGGTAAAACCGCCGGTCCTCGGGATGGAAGAGATTGTTGAATTGATGGATTGCTTGAGGATTGATGTTGAGAGGTTCCGTTGGGAACAGTGATTGTTATGTGCTTGTCTGTAGCTTCCATTCACTTAGCTTTGTGCTAATCCCCCACGGTTGATTGCTTTTTGCAGGTTTATGTGAGTAGCTGTTTAGCTTGTTTGTGAAAAGGGGAATTTGACCAATACTCTGATATTGTGTTTTGAGAAGAGACGAGCCACGTTTTATAATATTTTGTAACACAAACGAATGTTGTGATTTGTAAAAAGTACTTTATACTTTGAATGTTTATGTTAATGAAATCTAGTATATGCTTCCGTAGCGTTTAAAAAAAATGGCTTAAGTTTTACGGTGTTACAAGTTGGTATCAGAGCCTAGGTTTAGCGATGCAGGCACGGCTAGAGTGTTGCATTCCCAAATCTTGGCTCGTGTTGGGTCAAACTTTCCTTTGGGGGATTTAGAGTGAATTGGAATTGTTGTATGATAGTTAGTATGTTATGTACTAACGGTTTATCTAATGAGCTTGAGAGATGATGTGATTGTACAGATATGGCTGATAGAGATACCCCTGCTGACACTCCTGTGACCCAAGAAGTGACTGGAATTTCATCAGCGGATGTTTTGAATGTAACAGGTCAGGTTGGTACTTCAAGTTTTGAATCTGGAATGGATCAGAGGGAATATATTTCCAAATTGGAGAATGAATTATGGGAACTTAGAAATGCTATGGGCAATATGGAACGAGAGAGGATTATCCAGAATGAACGAATTCAGAATCCTATGTTTAGTACAACTCAAGCTACAAGTGTGCAAGTTACAGTTCCGTTTCCTCCAATATCACAAGTGGTACAACAATCGAGTTCTCATCCTTTTGTTACCCAAGGAGTTTATCCTTTTGCGTATCCAGGATTTAAACCACAAGGCACTTATAAGCAATTCTTGGATTGTAAGCCTTCAGAGTACTATGGCACTACAGACCCCAATATAACTTTGAACTGGTTGCGAGAGATGGTAAAGGCTTTTGAAGCATGCAATTGTGAGGATGAACTGAGAGTTTGTTTTGCGACTCGTATGCTAAGAGGAGATGCAATGGTTTGGTGGGATTCCCTTACAGGGCATTTTTCTAAACAACAACAAGATAGTGTGACCTGGGATCAGTTTCAGGAGAAACTGTGTGAGCAGTATTGTAATACTTTTGAGATAGTTCGTATCAAAAAAGAATTCATGGAGTTGCGTATGACTAAAGACATGACTGTGGATGAATTAATCAAGCAATTTAATGAAAGATTGCGTTTTGTGAAGCAATGGGTACCTGATGAGGCGTCTAAGATACAACACTTTGTGGGAGCTTTGCTTCCTGAGTATCGAAGTACTACCAGATGGGCTAGTACACTTTCGCAGGCATTTACCTTGGCCAAGTCGGCTGAAGATGATTTGAAGGCTAGAGATAGAACGAATCGAGATGAGATATCTCAGCAGAAATTGCGATTGGAACAGTATAATATTGAAAAGCAAAGAGGCAAGAGTAGCCAGAGTAAAATAAATTTGAAGCGTAGTCCTGCGTTTGATGTGTCTAACCAACGAGTGTCACGGTGTGGGAAGTGTAAGTCTCACTACACAGGACCATGTACGACTCAGACTATGCGGTGTCTGACTTGTGGGCAGTTTGGCCATGAAATGAAGGAATGTCGTTTCTCACGAAAGGTATGCTGGATTTGTTTTGAAGAAGATCATCGAGAAAGAGATTGCAAAGTTGGCAAGGAGTTAGAGTCAGGGTCAGGACCTATGGCAGGTGGGGGATCCTCGTCAGCAAGTAGGCAAAAGAGAAAGAACCCGTTTGAGCAAGAGGGTAGGAATTTCAACATGATGGCTGATGATATTGCCACTACTGATGATATAACGGGTATGTTTTGATAATCTTTATATTTACGCGTATGTTTATTAACTTTAGAGTTAATTGAGAATGTATGATGCCTAAGTGTGTTAAGTGTGTTTGATTGTTTCTAAAGAGTATGAGTCTTTAGAAAGTTGAGATATTTGAATGTAAAACTGTTTGATGCGTATGGTAGTAAGTAAATATGACGGTAAATGATGAAATATATGATATGACGTGAATTGGGTATGAAATACCCTAGAGTGATGTTTGTAGATTTGTGGAACTGCATGCTAGGTTATGTGTTGCAAGAGTTGTTTTGCCTTTTGTGTTTATATATGCTTATATGTATATGTGTTTGTACAAAGAAGAAGGAAAATGGATAAGTTAATGAAGTTTGAAAGGTTTTGTGATGATCTAGAGATAGTATGATAAATGTATAACTGAGATTGCGAGTATGGGTAAAGTTAATGATTGAAGATAATCTGTAATATCGATTAATGAACCTGAGGAGATTGATTATTGTTGAGATATTGCATTAATTGTATTGATATAAAGCTACCATGTTATGAAAATGGAGGAATAGTCTATGTTGAAGATTCTTAAGAGGAATGATTTAAGCCCTATCTTTGAAGTTACAGCAGATGCGTTGCGTTGATAATATGAAGATATTGATATTGAATATAAAGAAATATATGAGATTAATTCGAGTATTAAAAGAAGTAGTGGATATTTACATATGAATGAATTGATTATAAAGAAAGACATGTGAAACTGGTCTGAGTATTAAAAGGAACAGCAGATGTTCATAAATATGAATGAAATCAACATGGGATAGAGATGATGGTTAGCAAGAATCAAAGATTGTAATTGAGAAGTTTGATATTATACTGGGAAGACAATTGAACGCGAGGGAATTGGAGATGGTAACCTTGAAGATTATGTGAATCGACGCGTATTGGACTTGATGGATAAAATTGAGATTATTTTTATTAGAAATTGGTGACAGGGATAATTGAGATCATCAAGTAAAAGAAAGAAGTAGATTGCTACAGATTGGGCAAGTATAAAATATGCAAGAATTGGTTGAATAAAGATGTTATTGGTGCCTAATTACAAGAAGATACACATGAGAAAGAGCCAGTTATGATGATAATTGACACGTAGGAACTGAAGATATATGTAAATTGAATGACAGAACGAATTTATGGGAAAAGAGAAATGTAATGGCCTAAGCTTATGGAACGAAGACTTGTAGATCATATGAATGAATTGCCTTTGCTAAGGAGTACCTGTGCTTGGAACTGGAAACTTAATTTGAAACCGAACTCTCAGAACTTATTGCCAATGCATTTGGAAGGGCTAAATAGTATAATGCCATATGAAATAATTGATTGATGATTTATTAAGAAGAGTGAATATGATAGATATACTTTCATGGAATTATGATTCGATCATGTTTAAAGTAAAGTATCAGGGATTTACAAACTGCTGAAATAATTTGAGATACCAGGGTTATGGTAACGACAAGCTATGATGGAACTAATGTCAAATGTACTACATAAGAAGGAATTTAGTGTATCACCAATGATTATCGACTAATTAATAAGAAGTGTTGGTATTATTACTCCAGTGGAACGTAACCTTTAGAGAAGAATTACATTGATGAGAATTGAAGAAAATTAACTAAATTTCTAGAAGAATTTATGATAAGAAATGAGATGCGAAATGAGCAGTACAACTGAATTTTATGAGATAGTCGAATAGGAAGAATTGCACAGATATATATGAGAATGAATTCGTACTTTGCATTGAAATTTTGATGATTCGTGGAATTTGTAATTATACTGAGTGGACAAGCATGATGTGATTTCTATCTGATGAAGGTTAAGATATCAGTGGTGAGTCAATATGTGGATAAAGTGATAATGTTTAACAGGTTAATTGGAAACCAGAAAGAAGTGATATGTAGATACCTTTGTGTGTGAGACAGCGAATGACAGATATGTAGAATTTGTCAATTGAGATAAACAGATTGACGTGAACAAGTATTTAAGAGACGTTTTAATATTGTTTAAAAGTGTAAATGTGAAGGAAAATGACTGAAAGACAGGTTTCTCGAGTTTTCGAGTTTTATGATTGAAGAAGAGTTGTTAAACTCTGAGGACTACCAGATAACAAAGATAAGTAGAAGTGAATGCTAGTGAATGGTAATAAGAAAGGTATGGATATGCGTTACAAAGGACTTGACAACCTGAAATGAATAAACATGAAGAATGAGTTTCCATTTGAGATATGCTATAGGATTCCGAGGACGGAATCCTCTAAAGGAGGGAAGATTTGTAACATCCGAAAACCCGGCCTAGTAGTAGACGGGCAAATGGTAAGTTGAAATGTGTTTAATTATGTATATTTAAAGATTTATTATGAGATTAAATGAGTATTTGATATCGTATGTGTTTATGATTAAATAAGATTAAGTTTGGTACGAGGATTGTAGAAAATACCTCGGTTGTATGTTGAGTAATTGGTTAAGTAATTATTGAGAGTAACTAAATTAATTGGTTTAGTTTATAAAGTTGTAAGTTGAATTACTGAGGAAAAGAAAAGAATTATATGTGGTATATATGTATGATATCATGTATGTATGTATGTATGTTAGTATGTATGTATGTGTGTATGAAAGTTGGTGGTGACACCTAATAATGGAGAAGGTTACACGTGTATGTGTATATCTGTGTACCTAGAAAGAAAATAAAAGAAAAAGTTAGGTGTGTGTGTGCATGTGTATTGTCTGGAAAAGAACAACAGAAGAAGAAGAAAAACAGGAAATTTCAAAAGTAGAGGTTTTGTGATTCAAAATTCAAAATAAAGGTTAGTTGATAATCCATACATGTTACTGATCATTTAGTTATGCTTTTGATTATGTTTATATGGCTGATTGGAATTTCACCATTGTTGGGTTTTTGAAGAAAATAGGTGAAAATGGGTATGGATGATTTGGTTGTTATGATTGATTAAAAGTGTTTATAATGAGTTATAACATGATATATGAAGTTATATGTATATTAGAAATGTTTTGAAATGAGAAATTATATGTTAAATATGAGTTATGTGACTATTGGTGGCTGGAAATCCGAAAGAAAAGAGAAGATAATCTGGAAAGAGGCACGTCGCGGCGCTAGCTTGAATGTCGCGGCGCGACCTTCATGCAAATCCGCGAGATTGGTTAGTTTGTGTAGAAATTCGAGTGCTACAATCCGAAGACCTCAAAATCCGACATTTGAAATCCGAATCCATGAAATCCGACACTAAATCCGACACTAGAAAACCGAGAACCAAAATCCGACACTAGAAAACCGAGAACAAAAATCCGAGCCTCAAATCCGATTGTGAAATCCGGATTCGAAATCCGACAGTGTCGCGGCGCGACACAAAGGAATGTCGCGGCGCGACGGGGCTTCTTTCAGAATTGTTGCTTGTTTTGTTTGTGTTTTGTTTGGGAAAAGTTGTTTTGTTAATCATATGATTAAATCAAGTTATTTACATGATTATGAGATATAAATATATGTTGAAAGATATATTTATATATTCGAGACTTATTCGGTTGTTGTTGTGTTTTCAGGCAAACCACAGACTCAGTGATATTAGACAACTGAGCACGCGTGATACAAGGACCGAGGTGAGTGGAAGTTTACTCATGGGTGGTTTCCTTGGTAACATTATGAATTGAATGATTGAAGGATTGTTTGAATGCAATAATTGCCTGTTGATTTGAATATGATATATTTGACTGATAAGTTCATTATGCGAAGATAGATCGATTGTAATGCCATGATAGACTGTTAAGTCTGCTATTTGCTAAATGAGAATTACATGTTCATGTATGTTAAATATGAAAGAGTTTTGATTGTGATTGTGACTAGAGGAGTAATTGGATTGTTTGAGAACCGACTTCTGTGTTACGGGTCGGAAGAGATCAGCTTCTGTGTTAGAGCTGGTTGGGGTCAGCTGCTGATGCTAGAGCTGGGCTCACTTGCGGTTGGTTGAACAGTAGTAGCTCCTCTGTTGCATTTGTTGCTCAGAGGGGAGTTTACTGTGCCAATCGGAAGGGAGCTATCGGCAAACCTTTGCTTTGGCCAGCTTTGGTTGTAGGTTCGGCAGAACCGCCGGTCCTCGGGATGGAAGAGATTGTTGAATTGACGGATTGCTTGAGGATTGATGTTCAGAGGTTCCGTTGGGAATAGTGATTGTTATGTGCTTGTCTCTAGCGTCCATTCACTTAGCTTTGTGCTAATCCCCCACGGTTGATTGCTTTTTGCAGGTATATGTGAGTAGCTGTTTTGCTTGTTTGTGGATAGGGGAATTTGACCAATACTCTGATATTGTGTTTTGAGAAGAGACGAGCCACGTTTTATAATCTTTTGTAACACAAACGAATGTTGTGATTTGGAAAAAGTACTTTGTACTTATGAATGTTTATGTTAATGAAATCAAGTATATGCTTCCGCAGCGTTTTAAAAAAAATGGCTTAAGTTTTACGGTGTTACATTAATGAAGTAAATGAATATGCATGCTAAGTGAATGGTCCAGATTGGATCAGTTTGTGTATGTGAAATGTTCGCGAACAACTGTTGCATGGTTAAGGTCAACTTTGTAGTTGGGTTCCAGGGATTCTTAACAGGTGATTCGGAACTTAACGGTGATTCGGGGTGCATCTCGGGTCTTAGGTTCTGCATAACCACCGTGCCTTAACGTGAGATTGTAATTAGCCAGAATCTGGCCGGGATTACCAGGGAACCTATGGTTCCGTAAACGATGCTTGGTGGACTGCTTTATGCTCCCCCACCAGCGCTGATGGTTGTGCCTGATCCTCCGGTGTATTGGACCAGTTGAGCGGGACTAGCTATCCTACAAGAAACAATTTATACCGATCGTGTTAGCACACCGCAATGTGATAGGATAGCATTGTTTGCTTATTCCTGTGATGCATGACTTGCTCTAATGATGCTTATGTTAAGTTTGTACTCACTAGCTATGTGTATAGCTAATGGTGCCATGTTAACCCTTTTTGCATATTGAGAATAGGTTTCCTGGTGAGCTGGGTTGTCTTCTACTGGATATTTTTGGTGGAACACTTCGTATTGTAATATACATTATGGTCGGTTTGTATGTAGAGTTACACCAATACTTGAAACAAAGTTTGATTGTAAATAACTTCCGTTTCTTAATGTAATGATTTTTAATCGTGATTGAGTTCACGTTTATTAAAAACGCAAATTTTTGCTAAAATATGGTGATTGCAAAGCCGGTGTTACAAATAGGTATCAGAGCCTAAGTTTGAGGGAATTGGGTACTTGCAAGAGTATTCGATCTCAAACTCGGGCCCGACCATAATAAAGTGTTCCTTATGGGGGGTGGAGTATGAGAGTTGCATGAATATTATTTGTATAGTATAGCTTGTCAAGTATGACGAGCAAAGTCAAAGTTAAGTCAAAGAAAATGTCTGCTGAACGTGGAAACACTGAGCAAGCCTTAAAAGAAATGGAGGATGAGACTTCTCACATGCCTCATCAGGCTAAAGATCAACGCTCTTAGCATAATGCTGGTGGCGAAAGACCTGACCCAGACCAACTAGCATACATCAAGCGTCTGGAAGAAGAACTCCGTTTAGCTAAGGAGCACTTATTACAGTCTACCCTTGGCAAACCACGCAAGACCTGCTCATACAAAAAGTTCTTGTCGTGAAAGCCTCCGACTTTCAAGGGGAGTGATAACCCCACTGGTACAATTCAATGGCTCCGTGAGATGGAGCAAACGTTAGAATCTTGCGAGTGTGAACCGGAGTACTGTGTGATATACGCAGTACGTATGCTAAAGGGTCGCGCCATATTTCTGGTAGGACACCGTGAAGGCCTCCGTCAGTAAAGAGGTACTGAGTGCTCTCTCTTGGGAGCAATTTTCTGAAAAGGTGTTAAAGAAGTATTGTACGGAGTACGACATGGAACGGATGGAAAGGGAGTTTACTAATATCCAGAAAGGAGATAAACCGATAGAAGAGCACATCACCTCATTCATTGATAAAATGAGGTTTGTTCCACACCTGATACTGGATGAGGTAACCAAGATAAGAAGGTTTGTGGCGACCCTGCCACTGGAATTTCGCGCCCATGTGCGGGCAGCTCCAACACTGGATCGGGCATTCGAAGTGGCCCGACAAATGGAGGTACTAAAAGAAAATTTTAGCCATCTCTCAAATTAGGCTCTTCAAAAGGGCAATCCTCTGGAGGTGGAAAGACTGAATCTTCCAAGAAACCAAGACCTGACAATCCTTGGTGTTCTTCATGCCGTACCTATCATGTTGGGGAGTGTTCCGCAGTAACCAGAAAGTACGGCAGGTGTAGGCAGAAGGGGCTCTCGGTGAGCGAGTGCCGGTATAAAGAGGATGTGTGATATCGGTGCCACAAGCCCGGACACAAGATGGTAGAGTGCCCGGATAGGCAAAGCTCGGGAGCCGGCGGGTCTTCTGGAGCAGGTGGATCTTTTGGAGGGCCAAAGAAAGATAATGCACCTCGCGCCAAAGGGAGGGCATTTCAGATGAGTGCAGAAGAGGCAAAGGCTGCAGGGGATGTCATTACTGGTACATTCCTTATCAATTTTATTCCTACCAGTGTGCTATTTGATTCAGGAGCAACATATTCTTTTGTTTCTGTTGCTTGTCGCAAAAGACTTTAATTACCTGTTGTACCATTAGACGAGCCTCTTAATGTAGAAGTTGCTGACGGCAAAGTAGTCTCGGTTACCGAGAAAGTCCCTATCGCCGTTATTCACATTGATGGGAGTAGTATTCCTATCTCATTCCTTATAATGCCTATTGTGGGCTTCGATATTGTAATTGGAATGGATTGGCTTAGCAAGCGTGATGCTGAGAAGAAAATGATCAAGATCCCTCTTGCTGATGGATCTTATGCAATAGCTCGAGGAGAACGACGGGAGTCTAACATTCCTGTTATCTCCGTCATTAAAGCTCAGAAGTCTATTTCCAAAGGCTGTGATTCCTTCTTGGCATATGTTATTGATGCTACGAAGGAGAAGCGACCGGTTCAAAATATCAGTGTAGTGTTTGAGTTCCCTGAAGTCTTTCCTGATGAATTACCGGGTTTACCTCCGGTAAGAGACGTTGAATATAAAATCGAGCTGATTCCTAGAGCTACACCTGTAGCTAGATCTCCATATCATCTCGCTCCTTCCGAGATCCGCGAGATGATGACTCAAATCCAGGAGTTACTTGAGAAAGGTTTCATTCGTCCAAGTTCCTCGCCTTGGGGAGCTCCTGTGTTATTCGTTAAGAAGAAGGATGGAACCATGCGAATGTGTATAAATTACAGGGAGCTGAATAAGCAAACTGTAAAGGATAAGTATCCCCTTTTGCGAATCGACGATCTTTTCGATCAATTACAAGGAGCTACGTATTTTTCTAAGATCGATCTTCATTCAGGGTATCATCAAGTACGAGTTCACGAAGAAGATATTCCGAAAACCGCCTTTCGAACTCTCTACGGTCATTACGAATTCTTGGTTATGTCGTTCGGCTTAACCAATGCTCTTGCTATATTCATGGATCTAATGAATCGCGTTTGTCTGGTCGGAAGCTCAAGAGGAAGCTTTTCAGACCTTAAAGCGATTATTGTGTGAAGCTCCGATTCTCGCCTTGCCTAACGGTTTGGAGGACCTCACCGTCTATTGTGATGCCTCTTATGCAGGTTTGGGTTGTGTCCTCATGCAAAGAGATAAAGTAATTGCTTATGCCTCTCGGTAACTGAAATCTCACGAAAGGAACTACCCAACTCACGATCTTGAACTTGTTGTTGTTGTCTTTGCACTAAAATTATGGAGGCATTACCTTTATGGCACAAAGTGTGTGATATACACAGATCACAAAAGCTTACAGTATGTCTTTACTCAGAAAGAACTCAACATGCGGCAGCGCCGTTGGTTGGAGTTAATTAAAGACTACGACTGTGAGATCCATTACCACCCGGGTAAAGCCAACATTGTAGCGGATGCTTTGAGCCGTAAGGGGCCAGCAGCAGAGGCAAAGTTCATGAAACTTACAGTAGTGTCAGATTTGATTGCAAAGTTAAAAGATGCCCTAAAGTTAGCTTTGCAAGAAGACAATCTGAAAGCTGAAACGTTGAAAAAGTTTAGAGACCAGCTGGGTGAAGATAATCGTGGATTGAAGACTTTTCAATCCAGGATTTGGGTTCCTCTCATTGGAGGTAATCGTGAGTTGATCTTGCAAGAAGCTCATAAATCTAAATTGTCTATCCATCCGGGTATCACCAAAATGTACTATGACTTGAAAAGGTTGTATTGGTGGCCCACTCTGGAAAAGGACATTGCTTCATTTGTAGAGAGATGTCAAATCTGTGCCCAAGTCAAGACAGAGCATCAAAGGCCTTATGGAAATTTGCAACAACTTGACATTTCGGAATGGAAATGGGATCACATCACGATGGATTTCGTGACAAAGCTGCCAAAGACGTTCAGAGGGCATGATATGATTTGGGTCATTGTTGACCGATTAACTAAAAGTGCTCATTTTTTTGGCAACCAACGAGTCTGTTTCGTTGACTCGTTTGGCACAGCTTTATATCGATGAGATAGTATCACGTCACGGTCTTCCTTGCTCAATTGTTTCTGATCGTGACTCCCGATTTGTATCTAATTTCTGGCAAAGTTTGCAACGTGAGTTAGGCACTCGTGTGCATCTGAGCACTACCGATCACCCGCAGACCGATGGCCAATCTGAACGAATGATCCAGACACTGGAAGATATGCTTCGGGCGTGTGTACTCGAATTTGGTGGTTCATGGGATTCTCATCTCCCATTGATTGAATTTTCTTATAACAATTCATATCATTCCAGCATTGGAATGCCACCATATGAGATGCTCTACAGGAGACGTTGTCACACTCCAACTTACTAGTTGGAGCCCGGAGAGAAACAGTTTGCTGGACCTGAGATTGTCCAGATAACTGCTGACAAAGTGAATGTGGCTCTAGAGAAGCTGAAAGCAGCCCGTGACCGACATAAGATGTATGCGGATCCTAAACGCCGTCCCGCTACGTTCGATGTTGGTGATCGTGTATTCTTGAAGGTTTCCCCTTGGAAGGGTGTCATTCGTTTTGGGCGCAAGGAGGAAGTTAAGTCCACGTTTTATAGGCCCATTTAAAATCGTGCATAAAGTCAATGATCAGACGGTAACCCTTGATCTACCGCCTGAGCTATCTGGAATCCATGATACCTTTAATATATGCTACTTACGTAAGTGCAACGTTGAAGAGGAGCAAATTTTTCCGTTACAAGAACTAAAGGTTGACTCTTCTAAGCGACTCGTAGAAGAACCCGTCAAAATTCTTGACACGAAGGTCAAGAAGCTACGAAAGAAGATGATCAAGCTGGTTCTTGTCAAGTGGAAGCACAGCTTAGGCCCAAACCTGACATGGGAAGTCGAGGACGAGATGAAGACAATATACCCTCACCTGTTTATCACCGAGTAGATTCCGAGTACGGAATCTTCTTAAGGGGGTAGATTTGTAACATCCTCGATTTGGGCCTAGTTATAAAGCGTTTGCAATTATACATACGTTAATTATTAATGAATGTAAGTACTTCAAAGTTGTAGTTATATGAGTATTAAATGTATGTATATGGGCTATGTGTTTTATGTGTAATATGTGTAATATATATGTTAATATGTATATATGTATAAATATTGTTAAAAAGGAAAAGAAATGAAATCCAGAGGCGGTGCCTCTGATGTGAATGTATATAAATACATATGGTTACTTTGACTAAGTCAAAGTTGGTAAAGAAAAGCAAGAACAAACACTCTCTCTCGTGTCTCTCTCGTATCTCTCAGATTTCTTGAAGGGTTGAAGAATTGGTGGATTTTGAATCAAACAAAGGTAAACATTTGTTTATTATAAAGATTAAACATGTTTGAAATCAGTTTTGTGTTTAGAATATAACTAAAACTCAAATTCATGCAAAACATCCTAAAAGAACATTCAAGGCTTACTTCACAAGTGGTTTTTGATTGTTTGGTGTTCTTGCTTGGGTTTGATGAGTTTATGAAGTTCATATGAATGAATCATGATGTTTTAAAGTGTTTAAATGTAAAACTAATGAATGAAATTCTGGAAATAAGCCAAGAATAAAGGTGGCGGGATTTCATTGTGTTGAAATATAGCAGGAGCATTGGTTAAGCCGAACGGCATAACCAATCACAGGTGAATCAGTAATATTGAATCACAGGTGATTCAGTATATAATCACATATGATTTGTAAAAGCATCACATGTGAATTACGAAAAATTACGAAAATTTCACTCCGCCCAAAATTTTAAAATTTAATCAGGATCATTGATGACATTGATCCAAAGGCTAAAATTAGTCGACTATGAATTAATTATGAAATATATTGAACATTCTTCATGAAACGAAAGATGATTTATACACAACATTTACAAATATTTAACAACACATGATAAATATTAAGAGTAACTTACTGAAATAGTCCTTGTGGTTTGTCAAAAGTTACTGGGTTGGTCATTTAAGATCAAAAATTACACTACATGTCCTTATGGTTGCTTTTTTGTTACTAAACTGATCCTTTAGCCATTTAAACTAACGGCGCAACTGTTATAGATTTAAAAATGACCATTTTGCGCTTTTATAACATCACAAACTCAGTCCATATGGTTTTCAAATAGTTTCACATTTAGTCATTTAACATTTTTTTAATAATTTACTCTATACATTTATGTATGTGTGTACATGTATATATGTTTAGTATTTTTATTCTAGTACTTAGAATTATATTTTATTCCTCTTATTATTTTTTTTAATGATTTTAATTTATATTTATTATCGTACAACGGCCTATTAAAATTAGTGTTATAATACATTATTATATACTACCTTAACTTTTTGTTGTTTACCATTTATCAACGGTCAACATTATTTTTTTATTCAAATACTTACATATTTAATCTTAAATTTTATTAATAAAAATTATCTTTTCTTTTCTCCGTCTAACTTTATCTTTAACATAACAATATACAATTTCAAAATATTAGTTGATAATGCATTATCTTATTTAATAGTCTGATTATATCCGAAATTAGATAAGTTTTCTAATTAAGTTTAAATACGATATCAATCATCACGTAATTAGGGTTAAGCAATTAGAAATTTTTTTCCCACCTTTCCTTCTTTATTTGCATCAAGAACACTAGAACCGAAAGTGTATTAATTGTTATTATCGGTTAAATATTTAACAAAGATCATTTTGGGCTTTAAAATGTTTATTATTGTTTGTTTAATTTTTTTTTGCAATTTGATTTTAATTAAAGTTTTGTTTTTTATAATTTAGCAAAAAATTAATTTTAAAGTATAATAACAATTAATACATTTTAAAGTTTTGTTGAAGTTTTGCTTAATTAAAACATTTTTTTGCAAAATTTTAAAGTATAATAACAATTAATACATTTTAAAGTTTTGCTGAAGTTTTACTTAATTAAAACATTTAAACAAAAAACAAAAGTATAAAAAGCAAAACTTTAATTAAAATCAAATTACGAAAAAAATTTAAACAAACAAGATTAAACATTTTAAATCTCAAAATGATATTTGTTAAATATCAAACCTATAATAACAATTAATACACTTTCGGTTATAGTGTTCTTGATGTAAATAAAGAAGGAAAGACAAAAAAGATTTTTCTAATTGCTTAACCCTAATTACGTGATGATTGATATCATATTTAAACTTAATTAGATAACTTATCTAATTTCGGATATAATTAGACTATTAAATAATATAACTCATTATCAGCTAATATTTCAAAATTGTATATTATTATGTGAAAGATAAAAATAGATGGAGAAAATAAAGATAAGGTTTATTAATAAAGTTTGAGATTAAATATGTAATTATTTGAATAAAAAATAAAAATAATGTTGACCATTGATAAATGGTAAGCAACAAAAAGTTAAGATATTATATAATAAAGTATTATAACACTAATTCTAATGGACTGTTGTACGATAACAAATATAAATTAAAATCATTAAAAATAAATAATAATAAGAATAAAATATAATTATAAGTACTAGAATAAAAATACTAAATATATATACATGTACAACATATATATATATATATATATAAATGTATAGAGTAAATTATTAAAAAAATGTTAAAGGACTAAACGTGAAACTATTTGAAAACCATAGGGACTGAGTTTGTGATATTATAAAATGGCAAAATGGTCATTTTTAAATTTATAACAGTTGCGCCGTTAGTTTAAACGGCTAAATGACCGGTTTAGTAACGAAAAAAACAACCATAGGAACATGTAGTATAATTTTTGATCTTAAATCAACAAACTAGTAACTTTTGATAAACCACAAAGACCATTTTAATAATTTACTCAAATATTGATAATATATAAATTATTATGTATAAACAATTTTTATTACATACGAATTATAACATATGTAAATTATGTTTTCCTAAGTCCTAACCAAAAACCAAACCCTTGTTTTCCTTACTTTCGCCATTTCCAAAAAGGACATTAATAATTAATAAAAATAATCATTTTTAGAAAGGAAGTTTGAACAACGTTGACTATTAAAATTTGACAATCCTTATATTTTTAAATTATAATATATTTTTTAAATATCTACAGTTAATATAAAAATATTTTCAAACTAGAAATCAAAATTAGTATTGATTAGTTAAACTTTTTTTTATAAATAAATAGATACCTTTTATATTTTGTATTTAGAAGCAATATCATATCCTATAAAACAATCTTTTTAATTATAATTTTGACAATAAACTAAACAAATTAAAATAGCAAAAAAAAAATATTTAGTTGATAAAATAAGTGAAAAATAATTGTTATATTTTATAAATTATATTTTTAAATTAGAATATATTTTTTAAATATGTATAGCTAATATAAAAATATTTTCAAACTGGAAATCAAAATTAGTATTGATTAGTTACACTTTTTTTATAAATAAATAGATACCTTGACTTTATATTTTGTATAATTGCGACAATGAAATAAGCAAATGAAAATAGCAAAAACAAAAATATTTAGTTGATAAAATAAGTGAAAAATAATTGTTATATTTTATGAATTATTGGTTTAATTAAAAAGGGATATTATTTTTGGTCAAAGACTTGCATTATTCTTAATTCAATTTCCAATAATTAAATTTCTCTTGAAATATTTAATGCATATTTTAAACAAAATAATTGCCAGATTTTATCGACTAATTTTCAGGTGTGTTAATTGGACGGTCCATTTACAAAGCGGCGTTGTACCTCATGCATTAGTAATTGTACATGCTGCAAGTACAATGCTTTCATGTGGAAATGGTGCCACGTTGGCATATAAATATTGGTCAAGGGTCAACGTGATTTGTTTCCAATGTTCCGACTTTCGAATGAGATTTTGTTTCATCAACAATGAGTTTTTTTTTTCTATTTTAGAAAAGGCATTTAATTTTTTTAAAATCTTAAACATGTCAGGGTGACAATTACCAACACGATAATAAATCCGATATAAAAATAAATACGTTTTGGTTGACTTTAAGCGGGTTCAAGTTATTTTCGGGTTGACCTATCTATTGGCTTGTTTAGGCTCGTTTAGGCTCGGTTATTATTTTGATATTTTTATTAAAATGATATATATAATTATTAAAAATTAAACATATAAAATATAAACTATATTATATATGGAGCTCGTTTAGTCTTGTTTAAGCTCACAAGCCCACACTTTGGAGCTCAAGCTCGGATCGTTTATTAAATGAGCTTTAATCTAGGCTCGAGCTTGTTAAGGATCGGCTCGTTTCAAGCTTTTAAAGATCTGAGTTTGAATAGCTCGCGAGTAGCTCGGCTCATTTACATCCCTAGTTGGAAGTGGAGTTGAAATATTTGGCATTGAAAGTGGAATTAGGTGTGGGAGTTTGAGACTTTGAGGGAGGGTGATCGGGGAGTTGGATAACTTGTTATAACTTATTAATCTTCTTTGTTCTAATAAATATAACTATGAGCGTTACATTTGGAGCGGCAACCATATTGGTAAGTTAAAGATATGCAATCAAAGATTGAAGAAAATTTAGTTCAAGTAGATACAAATGGAATAAATTTAGGTTCAATAAATTTGTTCCAAAGAAGGTTAGTGTTTTTGCTTTGAGGGTTGCTCAAGATAGCCTCTTGATTCTATTTTGTCGTTGTTTTGTATTGTTGTACTAGTAGTGTAATCTGGGTGTAAGTGGTCTTATAGTTGGCTTTTTGGGGTTTCGGTTTTCATAGTAAGTTGTTGGTTTGTGCTTCTTGCAAATCCTATTCTGTTGGTCCAAGATTCAAGTATCAAATAATAAAGCTAATATTAACTCATACCATATGGTGGAACAAGTATGTAGAAGATGAAGAACACACACTACACACTAGAAAAAACACTAATTCTCTCTCAAAGTTTATTGAATATAAGACAACTTTTGAATTAAAGTTGTGACATGAATTATATTTATACAATTGAAGTTACACTACTTACCCACAACAATAGGTAAACATAAAAGAGGGCCTTGGTGTTTCACTATTTATAATAATAGTCTGAACTAGTCTATTACAAGATAACAACAAAATATTGGAATATTAAACACCTCAAAATATATTTCTAACATTCTCCAGGTGTTCAAATGAAAAAAAAACTACAATCATGATCTTTTTGCATTGTATTCCAGAGGGCTTAAGGGTAAAAGCTTGGACCAGTCCTTTTGAGGGGACTTAGGTCAGGTGTTTAAGATCTTTAATGATCATGTTGTTTTCAGAGTTTGCAGCGGAAACCTCGGGATTTTCAACCTTTGGTTTTATGGTAGGGTTATCACACTTAATTTACAAACATAACAATTTTCTTTATTTCAGAGGAGCATTTGATCTTACGTTGAAAAATAAATCGAGTGATTTACGTTCAGTGTTGATATAATGATAGCACTGGTAGGATTTCCATCTATCATTGTAAATATCATAAAAAATAATACTTAAGATGTTCCGGTACCGTCACAAAGACATGATATATGTGATATGCCGAAAAGTGTCGTATAGATGAATTATAATCAAGAAAAATAAGCTCTACACTCGATTAGTGCTTAATATAAGTCGGGGACCGGGGTAGATATCCTCCTATTTTCAATATCAAAAACCTCCAAGCGAGAAGTTGATAAAATATGTGCTACATCTTTGCATGAAGTTATGTTAGTCCCAAATTAGGTACTCACTATTATGTTTGTAGAGGGTTGAATACAACTCTAGCTTTTGAAAACTTCATGCTCAAGTTTAGTAATTCTACTTTGAAAGTTATGAATCAAAATTTCTACTTCAAGAGAGTCATGGTTTACTTTAGAGTGGACTCTGACTTGCTAGAGTTATGGTCATCCTCGTCAGAATGGTTATGAAGGTAGAGAACATGAGGCTTAGTATCATATCGATAGTAAGTGCATTTCTAGACATGATTATGATACTTGAAATATGATCGTTGAGAATGGATATTAATAGTAATATGGTCAACTGGAAGTTCAAAAGTGAAACTTCAAGTTGGGATGGGGTGAGCCAAACTTAGGATGGTGCGAGCCAAACATAAACTTAAAATGAGGTGAGCCAAACATAGAATGGTATGAGCCAAAAGTAGAATGGTGTGAGCCAAACTTAGAACGGTGAGAGCTAATCTAAGAATGGAGCAAGCTAAACTTTCAATGGTGCGAGTTATAGCACGTGTGTGGGCATCGTGCTTAACCTGCGACAATAGTTTAGTGAATGGATCCGCCAAATTACTATCCGTGTTTACTCTGCTGATGACGATGTCTCCACTATCGACCACGTCCTAGATAAAATGATATTTCCGTGGAATATGCCTCGTGCGTCGGTGAGATGGTTCCTTAGCTAAAGCCACCGCACCCTTGTTGTCACAAAAGATCTCAACAGGGTCACTGATGCTTGGAACCACTCCTAGATCAAGAACAAATGTCCTCATCTATAGGACCTCCTTAGCAGGTTCACTGGTCGCAATGTATTCTGACTCGGTAGTGAAATCAGCCATGGTGTCTTGCTTGGAGTTCCTCCAGGAGATAGCATCACCGTTTAATAGGAACACGAATCCCGGTTGTGACCGGCAGTCATCCCTATCGGTTTGGAAACTAGCATAAGAGTAACCCTTTACTCTAAGCTCTTACTCACCTCCATACACTAAACAACATCTCCTTAGTCCTTAGAATATACTCGAGAATGCTCTTCACCGCTGTCTAATGAGCTTCACCAGGGTTGGCTAGATATCTACTCGTAATGCTCAAGGCATACGATACATCAGACCTAGTACATAGCATGGCGTACATGATCGAGCCCACAGCCGAAGCATATGGCATTTGCTTTATTACTTCCCGTTCCTCAAGGGAACTAGGGGACTGAGTCTTACTCAGAACCAAACCATATGACATAGGAAGGAACTGTTGGAATCTGCCCACTAACACATGTAGGCCGGTATCACTGCCAATGAAGCGTGGGCCTATTAGGTCACACGCCAAGTTTCAATCTCGATAGCCTGCTATAAGAGGAAATGGTCAAAATGGTCAAATTCAAGTTGACCTAAGCTTCAAGACTATGAAGGATGCTCTACGGATCGTGATGCAACTCGTGTACACGTGTCCTGTCATGGCCGCATGGTTCATGAAACCCTAGGGCTTCACGACTCTACACGGCTCGTGAAGGAGGTTGTGAAGAGTTATGCCCTTCCGATTCTTGCCCGACGCGGCATGGCTTATGGAGGATTAATGGGCAGTCGTGGCGCATTTATCCTTCACGGCCCGTAGAGCCAGTGAAGAAGTCGTGAAGGCAGAAGTTCAAGTGACACTTGTGTTTTCATTGGACCAGCTTGTTGGTCCAATCACTAGTGGCCATTTGCACGACCTATGTGTAGCCTGGAGCTGGCAGAAGTTTTTAAAAGGGCTCTCTTCCTCCTAGTTGCTACTTTTGGGCAAATTAAGCAACATTAGATACACACTTGTGAGTTCAAACAAAGAGAGTTGTGAGTTCATCAAGTGGCAATTGTTGTGCACTATTCTTCAAGGCTGTTCCAGTTGTAAGTCATCAAGTGTTGGTGATTTCGTGGCTTGCTAGTACAAGGAGAGTGAAGGTTTGCTTAGTGTGGACTTGTATTAGGGCTTGAAGCCACTTGTTTCAAGTTAACATCCCAAAATTCGGATTCATCTAAGTTCGAGCAAGTTCTTCAAGGGTATATCTTCCCTTCTCCTTTGTCTTTCCTTTTGGTTGCATGTTGTTTCTTGCAAGTATCACCACCATTGGGACTTCATGGGTTTGTTTGTGTGTTTATTTATTGATTCCGTTGCGTGTTTTGCTACCCATGGAATCCCAACAGTGGTATCAGAGCCACACTTGCAAGATGCATGCACCTTTGTGGCTTGAAAATCCATATTTTCGATTTTGGACTTTTTGTCCAGAGAGCCTTCTCGGGCCGTGAAGCTTGCTTCACGAGTCGTGAAGGCTCCACGACCAGTCTCGTGGGGTGTTGGTCGTGAGAGGTTTTTTAAATGTTTCACGAGTCGTGGAGCGTACTGGATTCACGGGCCGTGAGGGCCCGTGAAGAACAGTAGCTCGTGAAGGCGTCGTGAACAGGCTGTTTTTGGAATATTTGAAAAAGAAAACTAAATATGAATTTTAGCATTCTGATTTTGGTTTTCCAGAACCATTTCTTGGCTTTTTAGCCTTGTAGATAAGCCCCATAATGTCCTAATTCGAGTATGTGCATGTATTGGGTGGTTTTGGCATAAAATTCAGACATGCATACATGTATTTTGTGTATATATGAATATGGATTTCAAAGTGTTTGAATCCTAATGCATATGTACAAGGTTTATTCTCGTGCCTTGAGTTTTTGAATAAATTTAATTGGTATATTGCTTTGTGCATGGTTTGGTGTAGCACACCATGCTTTGTGTTTTGTTTCGTGTTTGTGAGCACCGATTTGAGCCTAAGACCTTTGTGTGGTTGTTTTGGTAGCGTTGTATGTTATTCATTCATTTGGTGGTTTGTATAGCATTTGGTTTGTAATAATTTATTTAATCCGGTTTGTAATATTTATTTATTTATGGCTTGCATGCCAATGTATTTATTCTTTGTAATTTGTAAATTAGCTTAGAATAGATTGTGTGGCTTGCATGCCATTTCTCTTTAAATTATGAATGTAATTTTGAAGAGAAGACCGAAGGCACCATTGGGAATCTTGGGAGATGTCTCGGCTACCTCGGATCTGGAGGCGCGGGATCGAGTGGGAGCACGCTACAAAGTCTTGGATTGTTTGTCCTTTGTAGACTTTGTTCCTCGGTTGGCTTACCGGGGAACACTTAGGTTGGCTCAAATCGGTTTTTGTATGCGTGGTTGTTGTAACACCGTTCTTTTGAGAACCAAAATTTCCTTTTAAAATACTAATTTAAGTTTAATTTAAATACGCAACGGAATAAAACACGTGACTATTTATTTACATTCAAAATTTAGCCACATACATCATTGGTATTACTGTTACTGAACCGGTCGACCATTATCTGATTACAAATACATACATAATATCAAAGTGTTTGTTAGTCCTTTTATTTGTATATATTCCATTACTGAAGAAGCTTTCAAAGAAAGCGACTGAAGGTGTAATATATCATTCTTTTGTAAACTGTTCTGATGACATCTGAAGAGAGAAGCCCATAGTTCATCTGAAGATTAGTTCTGAAGTGAATGTCAGCTGAAGTTTGTCTTCAGTCATCAAGGGTCTTCTGAACTGAAGATACATCTGATAACCAGGATCTTCCTGTTATGTAAAGTGCACGATCTGCGCATTCTGAAGGAGCTCGAAACGGCAATCTTGTTTTATGTTCCTAATTAAGTGTAGAACAGTACACGTGTAAATAAATTAGATGGTCAGGATTAGTTTACTTAGCCTATAAATACCTGCTCGATCAACGAGTAAAGGTTAAGCGTTTGTTCGCTAATTTGTATTCAAGTTTGTTCTTGTTTAGTTTGTACTCGGTGCTCAAGTTTGTTCTTGTGCACTCTTTGAAGTTTGGTTATTAATATAATCTTACTTTGAAAACTTTCGTGTGTTCGTTGCTTTAAAACTATTTCCGCACTTTGATTTTATTCATAGTTAGTTTTATTCACTTTTGGGAAAAACAATTGGTATCAGAGCAGGTTCTAATTTTATCTATAAATTAGTGATCTGTTCAACATGTCGAAGTTTGATTACATCGATAATGGCTCATCTGCTAAACCACCAAAGTTTTCAATCGAACATTTTTCCAGTTGGAAAAATAGAATGCTTTTATATTTAGAAAACCTTGACTGCAATTCACTTGTGGTTTTGGAGGAAGGTCCTTATGTTCCTCAAACCATCTCCATGGAGACTGGTTCTACTGAAACCTCCATTCCCTCTCGTCCTAAACCAAGATCTCAATGGACAGAGGAGGAGAAGAAACTTGTGGGTTTGGATGCTAAAATACGAAACAATATTGTCATTGCTTTACCTAACGAAATATTTCATACTGTTTGTAATCTGAAAACAGCAAAAGATATGTGAGAGAGCATCTGCATATCGTTCGAAGGAACGGTTGAAGTTCGTGAGAATAAGAAGACGAACATCATACGCAAGTATGAAAGTTTCTGTGCTAAAGACTCAGAGTCTCTCACTGAGGTCTACACGAGGTTCACATGTCTACTGAACGGCATGACTGAAGTTGGAGTTGTCAGAGAGCAATTCCAAATACTCAACAGATTTCTGGATTCCCTCCCATCTGAATGGGACACCATGTGCATGATCCTAAGAACCAATAATATGCTCAGGGACATGAACATGCGTAAGTTATATGGAATCTTGCTGAATGATGAACAAACTCGCATTCAGAAAACTGATCTAAAGAAGGCATTCAAGAAAACCCTGGCTCTTGTTGCTGAAAATCCTCAAAGAGCTAAGTATAAGCAAACTGAGGACTCAGATTCCGATGATGAGTCTCAGATTAATGAAGATGAGGAGGAGGAAAGGTCTGATGATGAAGATACTGAAAAAGCCTTCATCGTGAAAAATTACAAAAAGTTTCAGAAGTTCAAATCTGAAGGGAAGAAAAGATTTGATAAGAAGTTCTCTTCAGAGAAAAAGGGGTCATCTGAAGGATACAAGAATGAGTTCTTTAAGTGTGGGAAGCCTGGTGATTATGCAGCTGAGTGCTATGTAAAGGAGACTTCCTCAAATCCTAAGAAAGGGTTTCCTTCAAAGGCTGATAAGTATAAAGCCAAATATAAAGCCCTCAAAGCCTCAAATGAAAGGAAGAAGGAAAAGCCCATGATAGCTGATGACCTGGGCTGGACTGATTCTGAAACTCTATTAGATGAAGAAGAAGAAAATGAAGTTAGGGGTAAATGTCTGGTGGCTGAAGAAATCTGTGGAACTGCACATCCTGAAATGTGTTTGATGGCCACTGAAAGCAAGTTCAGCAAAGATCTGGCTGAAGCTGAAAAACTCAGCTCAGCTGAAGGATGGAACCCCTCGATGATGTATAAGGTATCAAATTTCAAAAATTATTCAATGAATGAGAAGGATGATATGTTTGCTTATTTGTGTTCTGATCTGACAATTGCACATAACAATAAAAACAAATCTAAACAAACTATCACCAAGCTCACCTTTGAGATAAATGTCATCGAAAAAGAAAATGAGAAATTTCTTCAAGAGTCTTATGCATTAAAGAATCATCTCGAATTTTTGACAAATGAACTCAAAAATGTGAAAATATATTTGCAAAACTCTAACGAAAAAGTGAAAGATCGTCAGTCGATTATTGATCTTTGGTTGAGTCCAAATAAACTAGCATTTGAGAGTATCAATCATCAGATGGTTATTCAAAGAGAAAGAGTGGGTATAGGACACATTAAACAAGCTACTGATTTCAGCAAAAAGTGAAAAAATGTTGATGAAATGATTTTTAATGACATAAGTATTAATGACATTGGAAATCAAAATCTGCTCAAAAAGAGATTTACCAAATCTGAAGTTATTAATCCAAGCTTTTCTGAACGAACAAATTCTGAAATTAGAAATCTTCAACTTCCTACTGAGTATGATACTCCTGCCAATGAAACTACTGAACCAATCACTGAAATACCCATTACATCTAGTCCTACCAAAACCCATCCTGAAGTTATACCTGTAACCCCAACTGAAGCCCAACCTATAGTCATGACTGAAACCTGTACTAATCCAGTTGACGAAATATCTTCTGAAATCAAAATAGCTGAGTCATCCAACTCAAGCTTTCTTCCTGAAGCCAGTGTCTTCTATGACATTATTATTCCCATGGTTTCATCAACTGAAGAATCATCAGTTGAAATCCTACCATCCAAAGCTCAAAATTCAAAATCTTTCAAAATCAAAAATGATGATGAAACCTTTGCTTTGCCCGTATCCAAACTCAAAGAAGTTAAGGATTCTCTTTTCAGAGTTTTAAAATTAATCGGTGAAAAAGAGAAGAAAAATAAAACGATTAAGGCAAAGAACTCAAAATCCACTCGTAAATGTTACAAATGTAGAGTAAGAGGTCATGAAGCTACTTCGTGTTTTAATGAAAACAAGACCTCGAGTTGCTCTTTTAAGAAGTGTGTTTTGGAGCCCAGTAAAGTTTGGGCTCTTCAAATGAACTAATCTCTTTGATTGTATGTGTAGGGCGGTCAGCATGATAACACTTGGTACCTTGACAGTGGATGCTCAAGGCACATGACCGGATGTAAGTCCCTACTGAATGGGGTTCAAGAAGCTAATGGCCCCAAGGTCACTTTTGGTGGAGGAAAATGTGGCAAGACTGATGGGTATGGCTATCTTAACCAAGGATCAGTCAACATCAAGAATGTTGCCCATGTGACAGCACTTGAACACAATCTGATCAGCATCAGTCAGTTGTGTGATGCAGATTATGAAGTACATTTTAAGAAGACCAAAGGTTCAATCTTTAACAAGAAAGGAAAAGAGGTCTTACAAGCAAAAAGGCAGGGCAACATGTATGTTGTTGATTTCAATTCTGCTACCTCTGAAAAAGATGCTTGCTTCTTTTCTGAAGCTGATTCAAAGGTTAACTGGTTATGGCACAAAAGGCTTTCTCATCTCAACTTCAAAAACATCAGCAAACTCTCTAAGCTTAAGCTTACCAGAGGTCTACCATCAGTTCGGTTTTAGAAAGACAAGTTGTGTCATGCATGTGAGAAGGGAAAACAAAAGAAATCAACCTTTAAATCAAAACATTGCAACCAAGTTAATTCCACATTTCATCTTTTACATATGGATCTTTTTGGTCCTGTAAGTTCTCCAAGCATGGGAGGTAAGAAGTATACTCTGGTTGTAATTGATGAATACACCATGTTTACATGGGTATTCTTCTTGCGAAACAAAAGTGACACTGCTGAAGTTCTGATGAGTTTCATTCGTCGTGTTCAAAGACAGTTTGACACACACATATAAAACAGCTTCGCAGTGATCATGGGACAGAGTTCAGAAACTCTACCCTCCAAGATTTTTGTGATGAAAATGGCATCATCCAAAACTTCTCAGCTCCATATACCCCTCAACAAAATGGGGTTGCTGAAAGAAGGAACAGGACCCTGATAGAAGCAGCTAGAATGATGCTGGCTGAAGCATCTCTGAAAGGCCATTTCTGGGCTGAAGCTGTTAATGCTGCGTGCTATACATAGAACAGGTCCATCATTGTAAAGCGCCACAGCAAAACTCTCTACGAGTTACTCTATCAAAAGTCACCCAATGTCGGATACTTCAAAGTCTTTGGAAGTACATGCTTCATCCTGAACACCAAAGATCAGAAAAGCAAGTTTGATCCTAAAGGAGAACAAGGAGTGTTCTTAGGCTATTCTGATATTTCTAAAGCATTTCGCGTTTTTCTTTCCAAAAAGAACTCTGTGGTTGAAACAATAAATGTTACATTTGATGAATTCAATGCAGAGTCAACCTCCAATCATACTGATCAAATCATGTCCGATGAATTTGATGCCCTTCTACAAGAGTCATTTAATGATGATTTGGATGACTACTCTCAAGAGGTAAATACTGACAATGATATTGTTTCTGCAAATGTGAACCAGGTCACTGAAGATCTCTTGGAAACAAATAATTCCTCTGCTGATGAACAACAAGATCAACCACAACGGGTCACAAAATGGACTAGAGCTCATCCCATCACTAATGTAATTGGTGATCCAAACACTGGTGTGCAAACCCGAAATGCAACCACGTCTGCTTTCTGCATGTTCTCTGAATTTATTTCACAAGTCGAGCCAAAGAAAGTCGATGAAGCTCTGAAGGATCCTAACTGGGTAGTCGCTATGCAAGACGAGCTTAATGAGTTTGAAATGAACAAAGTGTGGACACTGATTAACCCACCTGAAGACAAGTCTATTATTGGCACAAAATGGGTCTTCAGAAACAAACGTGATGAAACCGGGTCGGTTGTGAGAAATAAGGCTAGACTAATTGCAAAAGGCTACTGTCAAGAGGAAGGGATAGATTAGGATGAAATGTTTGCTCCTGTTGCTCGTTTGGAGGCAATACGTATGTTCTTAGCCTTTGCCGCCTTCAAGGGATTCAAGGTCTTTTAGATGGATGTCAAAAGCGCCTTTCTGAATGGGGAACTACAAGAAGAAGTATTTGTTCAACAACCCCCTGGATTCGAAAATCCCAAGTTTCCACACCACGTTTATAAGCTCGACAAAGCCCTTTATGGACTGAAACAGGCTCCACGTGCCTGGTATGATACTTTGTCAACTCATCTTCTGAAAAATGGATTTCAGAGAGGGAACATCGATAAAACTCTATTTCAGTGTAGAGAAAAAGGTGAACTCATTTTAGTTCAGATTTATGTCGATGATATTATATTTGGCTCTACTGACAATCGCTTATGCAAGAAATTTGAGAAAATAATGTCAGAAAGGTTCAAAATGAGCATGATGGGAGAACTGAACTTCTTCCTTGGGCTTCAGATGTAACGACCTGAATATTTTAATAATATTTATTGAAAAATGAATACTATTTTCGAAGTTCAAATTGATCATAATAATAATGAAATATTATTATTTAAAAGAAAAGTAAAAGAAAGGAAAAGAAAAGAAAAGAAAAGAAAAGAAAAGAAGGGAAATAAATTTTAAAAAAAAGAAAATAAAAATTCTAGAAAATACGAGGTCGCGACGCGACGCGTCGGGGTGGACACGTGTCGGTGGCGTGTGTCGGGAGATGGCGTGTGTCAGGCGATGGTGTGTGGCAGACCGGTGGCGTGTGTCAGAACGTCACGACGCGACGCGTCCGGGGGTCGCGACGTGACGCGTCGGCCAGGTTCGAGGGGCTATATATTCAAGCTCATTTCAGCCGATTTTTACACACACACTTCCACGTCTTCGTTACTCTGCCCAAATTTCAAGAGAAATCAAGTTTAGTGAACGATCAAGGGTGTCGGGTTTCGTTAGAACTCGTATTAGAGGTGCGGGGTGAACGGAGATAGCGTTTCGGGTGTAGTTTTGAGCGTGGTTTCGCTTTGGTGACCCCGAAAGGTATATTCTTCTAGACTTAAGCTAACATTTCGGTTGTGTGGCTTGATATTCTACATGCATGTCGTTCTAGCATGTTTTGATGGACTTTCTAAGTTCACGACACGTATATCTTTGATCGAAAGTATATTTTTACATATCTAGGTTATTCGAGACGGTTGAGGTCGATTTCTTGACGATCCGAGAGTGTAGTTCGTCGAATCTAGAGTGTGGGTTTATTTCTGGACTGAGATGAGTTCAGTAGACTTTTACAAAACCGAGTACATAGACAAAACCTTATTTTTCGAAATAAAGATGATTATACATATATCTATATATTGATTGATGAAACATGTTATGTGTTCTAAGTTAAATACTCGTTGCATGCATGATCAAACACGAAATACGCATGTTACGATTATTCACGATTTTACTACGATTTACATATGACTGCCTACGAGTTATTGCACATATTTTTGTGGCGGGGGTAGAATACGATATTACCCATATTGCGGATTTACGGGCCTAGTTGGTATGATTGACCTTCTAGGATTAAAGTGCTAGCCAACAAGAGTCATTTGGCCTTTCTAGACGACTATTTTGACACGTGGTATGCGGACACTTCAGTGTTCAAGTACTGGAGTGATGTAGGCCAAGGAGGCTAGATCATACATCACGTGAGTGTGAGGAGAAGCTGAAATACGATCGGCTTCGTTTGGACTCGTACTAGAACGACAACGCAGTACTTGTACTCGCACTGTCGGAGTAGCGAAAGCGGAGTCTCGGGATTTACGTTCTCGGGCGGGAGTCGCGCCCCGCTTGGAAACATAGGTTGGCCGGGCACGCAAGTAGTGAACCTTGGGTTTTCTAGTGTGGGTTTAGACTCTACAATAGAACCATCCTATTGATATGATCTACGCCATATGATTTATGCGATATGATATATGCGATTATGATGCGATATGATCTAAGAAATATTATGCGGTATGATTATGATTATGTGCGATTGACTTCATGAAATGACTTGTGAATATTTGACCCATTTGGTGCTATGTGATCTGCGGGTTCTCGGTACGGGTCAAATACGTTAAGGGTGGGATATGGTATTTATTTACATGTCATATTCTACTTACAAACATGTTTTATGGTTTTTGATTACAACTTCTATTGACTCACTTAGCGTAAGCTGACACTTGTTTCTTTCGAAATGTGTCTTGTACTCGCGCAGGTGGCTTAGAGGTTGTGGTTCTGCGAGGAGGGTAGTATTAGTTCTGGTTTATATTTTGGTATCAACAAACAATCCGGTTATGTAATAAATTCATAACATTGAACTTGTACTGACTTTTGAATGACTGTGGTCGTAACCCTGTGGTTTATATTATGAAGGATTCTGTAATCGCTTCTATGGCGAAAACAACTATTTCCATTTATGACTTTTAAGACTTCCGCTGCATGTTTTTGCTATTAATTAAAGGTTTTTATAAATGGTGAAATTTTGAAAAAAAATCATGGGCGTTACATCAGATAAAGCAATCTGACCAAGGCATCTTTATTAATCAAGGGAAGTACGTCAAAGACTTACTCAAGAAATTCAACTTTTCAGACTCTTCCCCAATGAAGACTCCCATTGTTCCAAAGACCAAGCTTACTGCTGATCCGATCGGGAAATCAGTTGATCTTCCTACCTTTAGAGGAATGATAGGATCCTTACTTTATCTAACAGCCAGTCGCCCTGATATAATGTTCTCCACATGTCTATGTGCAAGATTTCAGGAGAACCCAAAAGAGTCACATCTGACGGCTGTCAGACGTATTTTCAGATACCTGAAAGGTACTCCTGAACTTGGGCTATGGTACTCCAGAGACTCCGGATTCGAATTAATTGGATTTTCAGATTCAGACTATGCCGGATGTCAGATTGATAGGAAGAGTACTACAGGTGGATGTCAGTTACTGGGTGGAAAACCAGTGAGTTGGCAAAGCAAGAAGCAGAACTCCATTTCTCTATCTACCGCTGAAGCTGAATACATTTTAGCTGGGAGTTGTTGCGCACAAGTTTTATGGATGCAACATCAGCTTGCTGACTATGGTATCTCCTTTCAGCGAACTCCCATCTATTGTGATAACACAAGTGCTATTGCCATCTCCAATAATCCTATACTTCATTCTCGCACAAAGCACATTGATGTTCGTCATCACTTTATTCGCGATCACATAGCCAAAAACGAAATTGAGCTTCGGTTCATTTCCACTGAACATCAGCTGGCTGACATCTTCACCAAAGCCTTAGATGAACACCGGTTCAATCAGCTGATTGCAGAAATAGGAATGCTAAATCCCTCCACAATCTAGCTATTTCAGGTAAGTTTGATTGTTACTGTTCATTCTTTCTTATCACATTTAATGCCAGCCACCCTAATAGCTAAGCTTCAATAATTACTTTTACCCCGCCTCTCTGACTGTCAAATCACCTCTGAATCGTAATCATGAGTAAATTTATTTATAAACAACCAAAGATTTTCTTTCGTTTTTTCATTTTCTACAAATCAAAGACACGATTCAAAGAAAATCTTTCACTTTCTCGAAAACTCATGGAATTCACGATCACTTTCGTTTTCTTCCCAGTATGCTATGTGATCACCGTTCGCATCCCTGATCAAGGGATTGGGATAGAAGTTTCATCTCAAATATTTGTGTTATCTTCAACATGAATGTATTTTTTTTGGCAGTCTATGTAAATCGTGATTAACTTCATGTAATCATCTTTTGTTAATATATGGAATTAGTAATTTCCAAGCTTAACTATTATTCTTGTTGGCATTGTGTTCTTCTTTATTTTTCTCTTTCGTTTCTTTTGTTCTTCACTATGCTTCCAGTGAGGATTCGCCTGATGACACCCCGCTGATTCTTCGCAAGACTCAGCTTCACTCCTCCACATCAACAGCCGTTGTTCAGGTAAGCTCTCCTTTACTCAAAGTCTCTAAACCTAGTCTGACTGATGAAGAGACAGGTCAAAACCAAGCCGTCCCTGAAGTCCCTCCTCTACCTTCACAAGTTCAGGACACTGACAAACACCAGTCAGCCGAGACTTCTTCTTTACCCACCATTGAGTCTGCCAGCAAACCCACTGCAACTCAGGTACCACCAAAACAGGGAATAACCATTCCTGTCTCTGCTGATCTTCCCCCTCTATCCCTTAATGTATCAGAAAACCCAACTGACACTATGGATATTGACCAAGCACATGATGAGTCAGCACCCAAAACGGCTGACACTGTTGCTCAGCCTATCACCAATGATGAAACTACAATACCCCTAGTTTCAGAGGTCCAACCAGTTGATGATTCTTCAGTTCACCCTGAAGATGAGACTGCAACCAAATCCCTTGATGTGTCACCACTCCCCATTGACACTATGGATTCTACCAGGGCAAATGATTTATCAGTTTCAAACCAAACTGAGAGTGATGCCCAACCTTCCCAAATCCATGAAACTGAAGTTCAACCTCCTTCAGTAGAGATTCCTAATGCTAATGAAGACACAGTCTTAAACCCGACTGTAACTGAAGCACATGAGCCTCAGGCCCCTAATGCATCAGTCACTCCTCCTGATGCTATGGCCTCCTCATCTCTCCAAAACACCCTGTTTGATATTCCTTCTCCTGATACAACTGTCAATCCTTTTGATGACAGTGATGCTTTTGATTTTCTTCAATCCCCCAAGTCTATACATTCTCAAACCTCTGAGCCTCCCATAGACATTGCTTCCTCTTTGGAAATTCTATCTGAACTTGTTCTTTCTGTGTCTACTTCTTTTAAGTCTAATACCTTTCAAGGTCAGTGTGTAGCCAATAATCAAGCAAAGCTTGAATCTGGGCTAACGTGTCTTGTTGAATCCATCAACACTCAGTTTACCACCCTCAACAAAACCATTGATCGTAAAAATCTAATTTTTCATGAGTCGTATATAAATTTTCACCATCTTATCAAAACTATAGCTGACTCTGCCACTCTTGAGTTTTCCAAGTTGACCTCTCAACTCTCTTCTCTCTCCTCCACTGTAAATTCCCTTTCCTCCAAGGTCAACAACATCCATGCTGTCAATCTTTCTGAGACTGCAACTCGTCAGTTGCAAGATTTATTTGTTCCCTCCTTATTTGGACTTTCGAGGGAGATTTCGGCCTTGTCTCACTCGGTAGAAGCTTCAGGACTCTCTGCAGCTTCTAAGGGGGAGAAAATAAGAAGACAGTCCAAAATCTGTCAAATTATAAGAAGGAAGGCCACTGCCGATCGAAAAATAATTAAATTGGATAAAAAGTATTCACGTGTTGAATACTTACAAAGATTGGAAGAAGAAGTGGCACACCTCAAAGCCACTGAAGAAGAAAAGAATAAAGCCTTGATCGATTTCGAGGCCAAATTAGCCAAAGTTGAGGAAGCAAAGGCATTTGCTGAGGGGGAGCTCAAAAGTCTCCTTGATCAAAGAAAAGCTGAAGCTGATATGTTCAGATCAGAACTTGATGGAGCTGAATGTCAGCAAATAATCACTGAAGCTAAAGCCTCTCATATTCCTATTCTATCAGTTGCTCCTTCATCCAGTGGTCAGCCAAGTCAAGATGACAAAGGTAAAGGAAAGATGGTAATAGTCTCTTCGGATGATCAGATGAGTAAGGGTATATATGATCTAAGTGACTCAGATGACGAGAATCCAAGAATAAAAGACTTAAAAGTGGCTGATGAACTTGGCAGAACAGAAGAAGAAAGAGTTGCACTCGAAGAGCTTGCTGCTAACAAAATTGATCTAGATCCGTTCGATCTCCAAACATAGATTCATGCAAATATTGAAGTCGAAAAAGCTTTAGTTGAGGAGAAGAAAAGGATAATGGAACAAAAGGCTGAAAAGTGGTTAAGCTCTCGACATCAAAGAAGGCATCCTGATAAAATCACTGCAATCAAGCTGAAGAAGGTAAACAATGAAACCTGTCTGATGGTTCAGCGCAAAAATCTTCCTATCTTCAGCATACTATCTATCAAGGATGTTCAACTAAACTATACGGTGTCTGAATGGAATGAAATACTTTATTGTTTATCAAAACATAAGCAAACTGATGAGGTCAAGTTCATTCAGAGAGAAATTACCAAAGTTATTGAATATTATGAGGAGGAAGTAAAGAAGAGAGGATCTGATGCAACTGTCACGTCCCAAAAGGAGAAACCCACTCGAGCAGAAAAGTTAAAATTTCAAAGAAGGAGGCTTACTCTCAAGAAATCTCAGAAACAAATTTTGGGGTTGATATCTCTTGGAGAGCTTCCAAATTGCAAACGCTTCGATACCTCGTTGCCTCCTTGTCACATTCC
The DNA here is from genome assembly GCA_038502395.1 of Dittrichia graveolens. Lineage (NCBI taxonomy): Eukaryota > Viridiplantae > Streptophyta > Magnoliopsida > Asterales > Asteraceae > Dittrichia > Dittrichia graveolens. Next base: position 34,244,334 of record JARJIL010000009.1, read on the forward strand.
TGAAGTGGGTAAAGTTCTCTCAAACCCTAGGGGATTTTATTTTCTCGATGCTTATGACAAGATTCGCTTTCAGAGAGTTTCAGATTTTGCCAAGGCTGACTGGCTTCATCTGAGATCTCTTCGATTTTTCATTGACAATAAAGATCCGAATGTCAAAGACATTTTGGTGGAATACTTAAAGCAGTTGAAGCTGAAAACTCCAAAGGAATCCTCTCCTGAAGAATTCAAACCTGATTTGTAGAATAGAAATTCTTTATTCTTTATACTTTCTATTCTTTATTCATTTTGTACATAGTCATGGATTATAAACAAATAGGGGGAGATTGTTAGTCATTTTATTTGTATATATTCCATTCCTGAAGAAGCTTTCAAAGAAAGTGACTGAAGGTGTAATATATCATTCTTTTGTAAACTGTTCTGACGACATCTGAAGAGAGAAGCCCGTAGTTCATCTGAAGATTAGTTCTGAAGTGAACGTCAGCTGAAGTTTGTCTTCGGTCATCAAGGGTCTTCTGAACTGAAGATACATCTAATAACCAGGATCTTTCTGTTATGTAAAGTGCATGATCTGCGCATTTTGAAGGAGCTCGAAACGGCAATCTTGTTTTCTGTTCCTAATTAAGTGTAGAACGGTACACGTGTAAATAAATTAGATGGTCAGGATTAGTTTACTTAGCCTATAAATACCTGATCGATCAACGAGTAAAGGTTAAGCGTTTGTTCGCTAATTTGTATTCAAGTTTGTTCTTGTTTAGTTTGTACTCGGTGCTCAAGTTTGTTCTTGTGCACTCTTTGAAGTTTGGTTATTAATATAATCTTACTTTGAAAACTTTCGTGTGTTCGTTGCTTTAGAACTATTTCCGCACTTTGATTTTATTCATAGTTAGTTTTATTCACTTTTGGGAAAAACAGTGTTTAACAAAAACAGTGTTCCTCCTAAACAAGTAACTACCCGCAGGCACCCGAGCTCACCGCCTAAGGATCACCTGCATATGCGATAGGGAGTATCTGTTAGTTATAATAGCTAGTGAGTACAGAATGATACAATAATCAATCATGCTCAAATAGTGCTATCCTAGCATCTCGCGATGAGCTGGCGAAGTTAGAAGGCGACATATCTTGCAGGGTAGCGAACCCGGCTCAATACACAAAACTGGGGTACCAGACACATCAACCGCGCCGGTGGGTGAGTTGTAAAGCGGTCCACTATTGCGTTGTGGAATCTATCGATTCCTCTGAGTACAGCTGGAGGCTATACCCATCTGTTCGGGGAGCATTGGCCTTGCAAGGCCCTAAATACCTACACAGGTACCGCTAATGCTATCAATGGTCTGCAAACCTCAAGCAATCCTAGGCCATCGCTGGCCCGATGAAGGACTAGTCAGTCCCAAGGGTTCGGATTGTTCACAAACACATAACTGATCCAATCGGATCTTAATTGTGCGCACACAATCATACATATCATCATAACATACACCTAATTAAGTGCATATTATATTGTGTCAACATGTTAAGTCTAGCATCTTCATGCATTACAACCTACACTTAATCAAGTGTGTATAAGTCATGGTATTCATTTCTCAATCATACAACAAGGTATTATATTTTTTAAATTATATATTCAATTCGTTTGTTAATATATGTTATAGATATATTAAGTGTTATGTTATCCGGCACTCACTTGACGAGCTATAATAAGATGAACTAAAGTACTGATGCTTCTGGATCAACTGGGTCACCTAAACAGGGTTTCCAAACATTAGCACTTAACTAAACAGAATCTGCCAATTGACAGGGCACGCCCGTACCCTACTCTCATGTACACCTGTGACATCAGGGCACACCCCCGGACTATCTAGGGTTAGGCACGCCCGTACTTTTTGAGGTACTGCCGTGCCTCCCAGGGTACGCGCTAAGGCACGGTTTGTTATTGAGAGGCACACCTGTGCCTTTTCATTTACAGTAACAAGTTCGACCAGAACCTGCTATTTTCCAACCATATTTACCTCAAAACGTTTCCAGCCAATTTCTTTCATTCACATATAAAAATACACTATCTAACTAAGCTAGAACAACACTTTTAATGCAATTTAACAACCAACTCAAGCTTTGGGATCAAATTCACCATTTTGACCCATTTACACTTTCTTCCAAAATCAATCATAAACATCATTTTTAATCAAAATTCTTATTGCCTAAACCTAGAGTAGGAATTGATTGGAAACAATAATTTCAATTATTGGTGTCAATTTCAAGCCTTAACCCATTTGACCTAAACTTAGAGAACTTGAACAAATGAAGAACAAGAACTTACAAGGGACAAAGATGATGAAGAAGATGATTATAGGCAGATCGAAACTTGGATTTGCAGCAAGGAATCAAGCTTGATGATCTTTCTTGAATTCTCCTTCAAAAGCCAAAAACAAGAACACAATGAAGACTTGAGTTTGTATGTACGTATGGTGTGTATCTGTGCAAATATTAGAATCAACTTGTGGGTTGATAATATCCACAAGTGGGTGTCTTGTTCCCCTTTTCAACATGCAACTCAACGCACGATTACCCGTTTTATCTAACGGGGATATTTTTGGAATCCTCGTTTTAAACCGTTTAATATTTTATTTTTTTATCTATTTTTATTAATATTTTTGTATTATCATTTCTTTATTATTTTCTTCTAATTTCAAATTAATTAATTAAATAAAATTCTTTTATTCAATATTTAAATTCGAGATTTCAACGTACCAAATTCGAACACGACTAGACCCAATTTGAGGATGTTACAAATCTCACCCCCCTTAAAAAGATTCCGTCCTCGGAATCTGCTTTTAAGAAAACAAATGGGGGTAGCGGGCCTTCATATCCTCCTCGGTCTCCCAAGTCAGGTTTGACCCGAGGTTGTGCTTCCATTTGACCAAAACCAGCTGAATAGTCTTCTTTCTCATCCACTTAGTCTTCGTGTTCATAATCTCGACTGGTTCTTCCACGAGCCATGTAGAAGAATCCACTTTCAGATCTTCCAGAGGTAGAATCTGATCTTCATCTACCTTTCAGTTATGAAGATAGCAAACATTAAAGGTATTATAAATACCTGATAACTCTGGAGGTAGTTGTGACATCCGTCAACTGGAACCTTGAGGTCATTCACCGAGTACCATAAATTGAGTTTAAATATATAAAATAAGTTAATATAACTTAAAAATGGTAAAGAAAGCCTTAGTATCCATATAAATCCCAGTAGAAGACTTAGATTCCTTAAAACCCATAAAACGTCAAATCATTAAAGAAGGGTGTCGAAATGCAACGATTTGCACTTAATGTTAATAGTGATATATATAAAATACCAAATACTAATAATAACATTCAAAAATAATAAAAATTTATTTGAACTTATAAAACTAGAAAAAGTATAAATAAACAAGATTTAAAACACATAAAATACACTTGTATTAAAAAGAATTATTTACATACAATTAAATACTTAAATTAAATAAAAATATATATAAATACACACAAACACATCAAATTTGGCCAGCCACATGCACTAACACCATCTACACACTCCCCTTATATTTGTTATACCAACATATTTTTTATCAATCACCAACACCTCTCTCTCTCTCTAAAATCATTTCTCTCAAGAATTCTCTCAAATATCTCTCTAAAAATTTGCCATAAACTAGATATTAAACACATAAACAAAGTGTATTTCAAAGATTCAAGTGAAGAACAGGCATTAATCAAGTGATGGTATGATATTCTTCTTAAATTTTTCTTCATTTTTTGCATTTTCATGACTTTTCTTCATCTTTTCTTGAGTTTTCTAAAAATATATAAACACCAAGGTGTTTTTATGGTAAATCATCTACTAAAAATTATGAATATGTTCAAATCAAAGTGTTAATCAATGATCCATACAACAAAAACTCAAGAAATATGATGTTTAAGCACATGCATGTGTGTTTATACACTTGCATGTGGGTTTTTCTTGAAGTTATTGTAATTTTATGTACATGCATGTGAGAATCCATTATCAAATCTGTAAAATAAGAGTATTCAAGTTAATAATATAGTAAAAATCTAATGATGGTGGTGAAGAACACCAAATTTATGTTTATAATTGAGTAAATGAAAGATCATCAAGCTTGATTATGTGACCCGAATTTCTTTGATCATAACATGAAAAATATAATCTCAAATGACTTGATTCTTTTTCTGGAAGTTAGAATTAAGTCTTAGCTTTCAAACCCATGTAAAAGGACTAAAAAATTCGACCATTTGATCATCCAACTATTCAAATCTTGATGCATGCATGAACTGTTACCTGATAGAAACCAAATCCGACTTTCACAAGCCATATCTCTCTCATTAATGCAATAAAAATAATGAATTTTCTTCTGTAATTTAATTTAATGTGTTATCTTTCAAATAAATCTGGTCTCACTTAATTTCAACTAGATTTTGTAACACCGTATTTTCACCCATAAAATTTTCATTTAAATTAACACTGCGGAAGCGTTTACCAAAACATAAAAGTATTTACAACTGAAGTTAAACCACTGTTTAACAAAACCACTCAGTTAAAAATACAGTATTACAAAAACTACGGCTTGTCACAATTCCACAATCCCAGTCTTCCTCCCAGAAGGACAATCACCAGCCCTGTGTCCCTCATTCTGACAGTTCCGGCACACGCTTCGAGGGAAATCACATTCCCTAGCTTCATGCCCTAACGCCCCACAACGTATACATCGCATAGTCTAAACTGTACACTGCCCAGAATGGTTAGATCTACACCGTCTACACCATTGCGGTTTCTGACCAGAACTTCGAGTGGTTACCCCACTGTTCTGACTTCCCTGTGACTGATTTCCTTGCCAACTCCTCTTTGGCTGACTACCAGTCTGATCATACTTCGACTTCTGCAAAGCCGCCTCATCTTTATTTTGCTTATCTCTTGCCTGTATGTCCTCCTCAGCAGACTTTGCCAAGGTGAAAGCCTGGGACAACGATCCAGCCAATCGAGTTGTGCTCCTATACTTAGGAAGTAATGCTCCAATGAAATGTTGAACCTGGGAAGGTTCATCAGGCACCCACTGAGTCACAAATCTCAGTTTCGAATTGAACTGCTCAATCAATTCATCCACAGACATCTTTTTCGTCATTCGCAGTTCCATGAATTCTTGCCTTATTTTGTTCAACTCAAAAGCATTGCAATACTGTTCACACAATTTATTTCGAAATTGATCCCAAGTAATTGCATCCATCTGAGCTCTCGATAAATGTGTAGTGATAGAATCCCACCAAACCATCGCTTTTCCTTTCAACATCCTGGTGGCAAAACAAACCCTTATTTCTTCCTCACAATTGCAAGCATCCAAAATCCTCGAAATATCTCGCAACCAATTCAAGGTAACATTTGGATCTGTGCTACCATGATACTCCTCGGGTTTACAATCCAAGAACTGTTTATACGTACACGGTTGTCTAAATCCCATACCAGGTGGAAATCCCATGAAAGGATATGGCATCGATCCTTGCGAAATCATCAGATAGTAGAATGGATGAGACATCGGTTGAGACACTGGTAGAAATGGTATCGATGCTGAAGGCATCCCTGTATACACAGTACTGGTTGGAAAAATTGGTGGTATCTCAAATGTAGTAGCAGCCACGGTAACAACCGGTGGTAGACTCGCACAGTCTCTGTTGATCCAATTCCTTTCTTAAATCTTGTAACTGACCCTCCAGCTGCAAGATGTACTCATCCCTCTCATCTCCAGCTGTACCAGATGTACCAATATTCTGTAAAGTTTCCATTGTTGCTGGGACAATAGGGGCGCCAGTTGAGTTCTCATTATCAGCCATCTGTAACAATCACAACATCTCACCAAGTGATTAGTTCAAAACCGTTAGTATAACACATACTAACCACCCAAGCAATACTCACATTCACCCTAATCCCCACACTCAAGGAATAATTGACCCCCAACTCAAGCCAAGAATTAGGAATGCAACACTTCCACTGTGCCTACATCGCTAAACCAAGGCTCTGATACCAAACTTGTAACACCGTATTTTCACCCATAAAATTTTCATTTAAATTAACACTGCGGAAGCGTTTACCAAAACATAAAAGTATTTACAACTGAAGTTAAACCACTGTTTAACAAAACCACTCAGTTAAAAATATAGTATTACAAAAACTACGGCTCATCACAATTCCAATCAGAGTGCCTGTCAATTATTCCCCAGGCTACACCCCGTCACGACTAAACCGCAGAACTCACCAGCCACCAGTAAAAGTAGTGAGAGGTGGGGGATTAGCACAAAGCTAAGTGAATGAAAGTAAACCACCACAGATATATCAGCAAATAACCGCAGATATCAACAACCGTAAACACATAATCACCCTGGGAAGAACGGCGGATCTGCAAATCCTTCAACCAATGCCGGCCAAAGCAAAGGTTTACCGTTAGCTTATTTGCTATTCTCACACAATATTATCCTAGGTTGCAACAAATGCATCCAACGATCTCAATACTGATTAGCCGATAGCAAACTAGCCCAGCCTTTAGCCTTGCCAAGCTGACCACCCCCAACTAACATGTATACATATCAATGACGCAACAATTAATTAACAAATCACCAGTTAATCAATTCCAGATATACAATCTACCCATGCGTCAATCAATCAATCAATCAACAGTTGTAACCCAGCTAGTTACAACTAATAACACCCGTGAGTAAACGTCCACTTACCTTGAGTTATCGAACTCTCACTCAGTGGTCTAATATTACTGAGCCTTGTCCTTTCCTGATATCAGAATAAACTGAAATCAGTAACCAATTCATAAATATATGTCAAACACATAAATTTATATCCTTTTAATCAATCATAAGCATGTATGATTCAAATATGTATAAACATATATCATATAGTTAATATGTTAACTTAAACCAAGTAAAACATATTAAAAACAAACATCTTTCCGAAATAGTGCCCGTCGCGCCGCGACAAGTTATCCGTCGCGCCGCGACCCCTGTCGGATTTCAAAATCCGGAACCCTACAATCGGATTTCGAGTCGGATTTTCAACAATCCGTATTTAAGTGTCGGATTCTGTCAAGTCTCGGATTTCCCAAGGGTTCTTTTGCAATTTCATCGGATTCCAACAATCCGAATCTAATCTCTCGGATTCCACCCTCGTCGCGCCGTGACCCTTAGCGTAGCGCCGCGACATGCTGAATTCCAGCTTATCTTCTCCAAGCAAGTGTTGGATTTCCAGCAAACATAACTCCCCAAATCCGATTCAAACCCTCATAAATCAATATGAACACTTCTAAAACATGTATAAACATCTTATAGCATGTATCTAACATCAAGAACACATCAATAACAATTAAAACACCAATTCAAACAAAACCCATTTGTCAAGTATGGAGCTTCAAGCTCCATTCATGGTGTTTCATCATGTACACATGTTTATCATTAGAAAAGCATACCAATATGATCAACATCATATAAGGAACATATTCATACCTTGCTTTGAGTTTACAAACCACAAATCCAATCTTTCACCTTTTCAAGTTTATGTTTCTTTCTATGCTTTTCTTTTTCAAGAATACAACACACACTAACTATCGGTTTTCCAAATGATACAACAAATCAGAAATAATCCTCAAATACATACGCAGGAGGTGTTAACCTCCCTAGCTTCCAAACCATGCACACACACACTTGCATACATACATACTTAAATGTATATATATATATATATATATATATATATATATATATATATATATCCGTATGCACATATATATAAAAATTAATCGTTGATTAATTAACTTGTCAATTAATTCAATAATTGCCATTAGTAAATAATTAAACATATAATTAACTACTAATCACGTGTTTAAACATACCTTGGCCTACGTAACCACTAGGCCCAAAATAAGGATGTTACAGATTTGGTCAGTCAACCATGCAAAATAAATTTGATGTGCAAGAAAGGATTATCTGTCAGAATCTTGCATGTGACTTCAAAACCACATAACTCACTCATTAAAAATATAAAAATCATGATTTTTCTTGTTACTGATTGATACACAAATTATTTAAAAATTCCAATTTAAAATACTTAAAAATGATTAATTTTGAATTTTAGATGAATAAAATAAGAAAGGTGTGCAAGCAGCTTCATAAGCACTGGCACTTGACATAACAAAATTCGAATAAAATATTTAGACTCCTCTAAAAATTATTATTCTTATGTCAAAATTTACCTAAGACATTAAATAATATTATATAGAAATTTTGAAAATTTAGTAAGTCGTTAAGATATTAATATATTACTATAAAGTGACCCTAAAACTTTGGGCAGAAAGCTGTAATTTATATGACTTTAGGAAAAATAAACTTTCTGTTAAGAAACACTAATTAAATAAATAATAAGCTAATAATATCTTAAAAATTTAAGAACGAGTATAAAAATATTATTATAAATGATTATTAATAATATAAGGTCACTAACTTATAAAATATAAAAGTTCTAACCAAATAAAATTCATCAAACATAATAACAAATTCTACAAGAAAATTTATAAAAATTTATAATACGTGTAGAGTTGTATACAAGTTTAAAAATGCTAAACCAAGTTTTATCCATAAAAATTTAGAATTTGAAAATAATAATACTTTATTTAATTATGAAGGAATCTAATCCAGCCGAGCGACGTATAAGATATTCCTCACGTCACCGATTGAGCTTAGTGAGTATTCACGGCCCCACTTTTTATTGTTTTGAATATTTTTGGGGGTAAAGCATGCTACTATTTAAATCATCGGTTGATCTGTTTATCAAACTGTTATCTTATCTTCGCACTTTGGTATATATGCTTATGTTTAACGATTATGAGTTTCTCTCTTTATTAAGTCCCACCGTTCAACACTACTTATTAACTCATTGTATCGAGCCGTTAGTAATCTATGGATAGCGCTATTAGGTTGACACCCCACTTACTTGTGTAAGTGCATAATTACTGTGAAACAGGCTCTGTTTATTATTCTATGGGCATTCAGTCAGTAGGCTTAGATAGTGGGCTCTTTGCGTTAACATTCTGCATATACTTATACCACGTGCAAACTAAACAACCGATTTACGTACTCATCGTTCAGTGATGAATGTTTTTGGCATTAAAATCTTATTTTATTGCATATCAAAACCTATGATCTCACCAACTATTTCTATAGTTGACACTCTCTTTATCATGCTTTTCAGGAAATCATTAGTAAGTGGTCAACACCTATTCGGCATGCATGTGGCAGCATTATCTAGCAATTTACATCATGTTATTTTCCAAACTTTTGAACAATTATCGAAACTTGTTGTAAACAATTGTAATACTTTTAATTATCTATGGTTGGTGTGATCTTGTACCTTATGCTATGAAACCGTAAACTGTTACATCTCGTGATTCCGCTTTAGCGGGGTGTGACAGTAGTTCCAAAGATATTGTCTGCTCATTGACTTTTTGAATGATTCTGAAAGGACCAATATATCGTGGGCTCAACTTGCCCTTCCTTCTAAATCTAATGACACCCTTCCACGGAGAAACCTTCAAGAATACCCGATTGTAACACCGCCTTTGCTATATTAAAAATCAGTATAAATTTGAGTTTTCAAACTGCATGGGTTCGTTTGTAATTTGAATATTTACCTGTTTGCTTACTTAACTAAATTTCAAAACAATGAAGCGGAATTTTAAACCACAAACAAACCAACCCTATTAACTATTACAGTTTAAAAACACATCTTTGGCGTATATACAAATATACAATACAAAAATTGCCAAACATGACACCAGGTGTTACATTAATCTAACCGACCATTGTATATAATAATACCAAAAGTAGTGTTCCTTCAAATAGGCATGTACAACTGCCACAAGTGTCCCCAACTCACCAAGCCTGCCTATTCTTTATCTGTAAAAAGGGAAATATCAACAACATTATCTATTTAAAATAGCTAGTGAATACATGCAAGAATGAATACAATAAAGCAAGTCATATATTAGGAATGAGCATACAATACTATCCTATCACATAGCGGTAATGCTGACATGTCCAGCGGTATTATATCTTGCCAGATATCTACTCCAGCTCAACAACTACCACCAGGGGAATCAAACACTGCCAACCGTGCTGGTTTCATCACCTAAGTGACTCTACCTGCTCGTTCTGGAGCCATAGGCTCAGTAGGCTTAGCCAATTATGGAAATCACCTCATATACTGAAAGGAACGGTAGTCGAGTACCGATGATCCCGAACTGTCGCCCAAAGGCCTCATAGGACCCAGCCGAAGCTGACCTTAAATAACAAATTGTCCGGACACACATATAGCTCATTACTAACCCTTTGCAGGAACAATAGCATGCATGCATTTACATATAGCTTTATTCATCAAAATATCACAATATATGTACATGTACTTAAATACATGTCTAGCATATCATTTATCAGGTCATTAATCTTATTTTCATATACATACAATTCTATGTGCAATAAATATCATACAATATTCATTTAACTCAATTAGCATTCAAACCTTCCTTAATGAACTCATAGAAGCCGGTACTCACCTGTGAGTTTAAAGCAACAAAAATATGTATTCGGCTCTCCTTGTTTGCTTAATTACCTATTGCATAAATACAAGCCCACTTAGATTATCACACAACATGTAGATGTACTACTATACTAGTTTTAACCCCCAAATATCCCTTAAAGTGCTAAAAATGTTCTACTAATATTCCATGTACCTAAACCATTGAAAAAATAGCAAACAACTTACTGCAGAGTAGTTCATGCTGTGAACTCCTTACAGTTCACGCCGTGAACTCAGACCAGAGGCACGAACAGTAGGCTCTACACTGCTGTGTTTCCATCCAAACCCAAGTTCAACATTCTTCTAATTATTTCCAGGTTATACACAAGTTTTGGGACATTAGTAGGAGTCTGTAAACACTAACATAACATGTTTTAACATATGATTCAAGTTTGAATCATCAAATCATAATATTTGACCCATTTGGTCAATTTCATGAAATTCAATCAAGTTAGCATCTTTAATTCATATAATGAATCCTAAACTACTTATAGATGATACTAAATCAGATTAGAACATAAAAATCTAAGCTTTGTTGACTAATCTTGTTTTACCCAATTCTTGACCTAAACCTTAAAAGGAAGAACAAGAATGGATGCTTACAAGGAATAAGGAAGAGGATGAAGATGTTTGATAGAACTGAACTTGGATCTTGAATCCTAGCTTGAATTCCAAACTTGGTTGATCTTTTATTGAGTTGCTTCAAGAACACAAGAGAGAGTTGTGAGGTGTGTGTGTTTGAACGTTAATAGGTGTGTGTGTGTGTGTTGTCTGTGTAGACAACTTAAGAACCGCCTTTAGGTTCACAATTATCCACAAGGGGTATTTTGTTCCCCTTTTCAACATACAACACGGCTCCCGATTAACCGTTTCAACTAACGAAGGTATTTTCGGAATCCTTGTTTGAAACCAGTTAGTATTTTATTATTCTTATCTATTTTTATTACTATTTTTAAAACCACATTTAACTGACCAATAACATATTTTCTATTAATACTTATAAGTATATTCTTATTTAATTTTTTTAAATAAATTCACATACCAAATGGAGTGCACGAATAGGCCCGATTTGAGGATGTTAGAACTCTACCAAATGGAGCGCACGAATAGGCCCGATTCGAGCAACAGGTAGGGGTACGACAATGCCTACCATAAAACATCTCATACGGTGGCATTCCAATACTAGAATGATATGAGTTATTATAAGCAAACTTAATCAAAGGAAAATGAGAATCCCACGAGCCACCGTATTCGAGTATACATGCCCGCAACATATCTTCAAGACTTCTGATAGTCCTTTTGGACTGTCCATCCATTTAGGGATGATATGCGGTACTCAATGTTGGATATTTGCCCACTGTTATTGGTGAATCAGAAACACGGCCGGTGACGCGAGGGCCTTCTGGTCACACGGCAAGAACATCCGCGATCACCTCGCAGGAACAAGGGATTAAACCAAATAAGGTTACACGGTCGTGCCCTGTGTGGCACGGGGCGTGTATGTCTGGGAGACACGGGCGTGTTGCTCTACACGGGCCGTGTTGACCCACCGGACTCCTCTTATTGGGCTCACTTATGTCCAGGCCCAAAGGGCCAACACGGGCGTGTACCCTGAGCTACACGGGCCGTGTTCGGCGCCTGATTAAGTGATTTACCCTAATTGGTTTCCTAATTGAACTCAAACTCCTTCTCCTATATATAGGGGTCATTAGGCTCCGGTTTTGGTACATAAAAACTCATAAGGAGACTCTAGATAAACACATTGGTGGTTTGTCCAAGAGAGGAAGTTCTGCCCGAATTCCCGGAGGCTTACGGCTAGCACCCAATCGCACTAAGATTCTTGTGGTGTCAAAAGAAGGACTAGTCTACAAGCTCTGATTTCTAAAGGTAATCTTTTTCCTTCCTTTCCCCTTTTGTTTGTTGCTAATTCGATTGTGCAAATCGTACCCTGGTTCTACATTGTGGTGATAAAACCTTTATTCCGCTGCCAAAACTTTTCTGTTAAGATCAGCATAATGTTCCAACAGTGGTATCAGAGCCAGGTTGCACAATAATTGAGCACAAGATCAAGAAAAATCGAATCCTTAACAATTCGGTCACTGACATGGCCTCGGACACGCCCGTGTTCAAGGCCGTGTTAGTGGCGGATCGATTCCAGATCTGGACATGGGCTTTGGGCTTACAAGCCCACTGCAATGTGCTGGAACACGGGCGTGTAGGTTTTGACATGGCCCGTGTCTATTCAAAACACACGGGCGTGTTTCTTTACACGGCAGTGTTGATTTAATTTTTTAATTTCTATTCTGAAATATCGACACAGCCCGTTTTGAAGGACGTGTACGTGAACACGGTCCGTGTCACTTAGACACGGCCGTGTTGCACTGTTCACAGTGCAGAAAATTCGTTTTTTATCTCGTTTCTTTTTTTTATGTTTTATTCTGTTTTGCCAAGTATTCTATTATACACGTGAGATGTATCTGGATGATTTTGGCATGAAATTCATACGGGTACATACACGGTGTACGTTTATACGAAATACCGTTTATTATTTTGTTTGGTATTTTAATAGAATAATTGTTGTGCATGTTTGGTTGGTAACCCCTATGCCTTGACATATATACATTTGTTGTGGTGTGTTTGCTTTATTATGGTTTTGGTTTTGTGCGGCCTGCGTGCCGTTTCTTTTGGATATTTGTCATTGTAACCGCGACTTGCATGTCGTTTCCTTAATTCTATGTAACGTATATTAGTATAGAATAGGATAGGTTATTTATTTACAATTATTCAAATGTAATTAATCGAAGACCGGCGCAATGGAATCAAAAGATGATGTCCCGGTGAGGCGTGAAGTCAAGGACCAAGAATGGTGCCAAGATTCAGTGGGAGCCAACCGGCGCCACGATGGTTTACTCTTGTCCCTAGAATTGACCATGTCTTCTCGTTGGCTCGCGAGAAGACGCATAGGTTTATATGGCATGGTTACCAATCTTTATTATTGTTTGCGTGGTTGTGTTTATTTTATATGTTTATTGATCTCGTATGATGCTTAAATATAAAAACGTTTTATAAAGAACACTTCACAAGTAGATATAACCAAGAAAGTGGTGTCTAGAATAGTCGCATTCGGCTTGGTTGTTAGATTTTCCGAAAGGTCTTTTGACTGAAAGGATCCTGCCTCCCGATCGACCTGCCTGGCCACTTGTCTTTGGCAGTCAAACGTGTATGTGTTATAAAATCTGTACAAGTCGCGTAAACAAAGCAATTTCTAAGACTATATGGTTTGATACGATTTTGCCTAAAAGTTAAAATCTTTTAACTCGGAAAACAAAAACCCGCTTTTCATAAATGTAAGTCTCACGCCGTCCATTTTAAGACACACATCGGTTCTAGGTTCGCGATACCCGGGAGTCTTGGGCCAAATCTAGGATTGGTGAGTATTCGCGATTCCCGGGAGTCCTGGGCCTGATAACTACTTGTTTTATTAGGGATGAATTGCGATCCGGATCCGTTGTTAGGTAAACTGTCTTCGGGAAAGGATCGGCGTGGAAGGGGTTAAACATGCCATTTGACACACTTGTCGTATTGAACCCCGCAAGGATCTAAGAATCGGACATATGGTCGCGATTGGTAATTCGTTACCTACCTAAATAGTTTCACTTTTGTGGGCACGGCAAACCTCCACGGACTTGAAATAAAATATGGATCATAGCCTTGTTAAAACAATTTTTTGGGTAATTATTTTAACGAGGATATTTATTCAGTGGAAACTAAAACTATTAAACTTTTTCTTTTGTAGATTTTTTCATGATCCCATTCGAATTTAACACTGCGATCCTTCCTTGAGAAGGATAAACTTACTGGGATCAATTACCTTGATTGGTTGCGTAACTTAAGGATCGTCCTTAGGTACGAACACAAGGAGTATGTCCTAGATGAGCCTGCTCCTCAGGAACCAAGGGATAACGCTGCGTAGAATGTGAGGGATGCTTTCGCAAAGCATGAGAAAGAGTCTCTCGAGGTTGCCTGTTTAATGCTTACCACTATGACACCGGAGCTCCAAAAGGTATTCGATGGTCGTAGCGCGTATGATATGATTGTGCAGTTGAAGGAGATGTTCCAAAAACAAGCACATCAAGAACGGTTTGAGACGATGAGATCTCTCCTCACGATCAAACTGCAAGAGGGTACTAGTGTCAGCAAACATGTCTTGAAAATCAAGTCATATGTTGACCAGCTTCAGAGGTTGGGTTTTGAAGTTCAGAAGGAGATGGTTGCTGACATCATCCTTAGTTCATTGACCAGGGCATATGAGCAGTTCGTTACGAACTACATCATGCATAACATGAACAAAACCCTAATGGAGTTGCATGGCATGCTAAAAAATGTTGAGGAGTACATGGCCAAGCAAAAAACTCCTACCTCTAGTGCCACTCCTGTGTTAGCCATCCGTGAGGGTGGAGTCAAGAAGAAGAAGAAGAAGGGGTCTTCCAAGGCCAAGGGTAAAGGTAAAGCAGTTGCTGAGCCTAAGCCAGCAACCAAAGGGAATACCTCCAAAGCTCCTTCTCCTAAGGCCACGACGCTCGAAGATGTGACTTGCTACCAATGCGGTCTGAAGGGTCACATGAGGCGTACCTGTCCTATATATCTGGATGAGCTGAAGAAGCTTAAGGCCAAAGGTATTGGGCCTTCAGGTATATACATGATTGAACTTAATTCAACTTCTTTTTCTAACTCCTGGGTACTAGATATGGGATGTGGATCTCACATTTGTACAAATGTGCAAGGTCTAAAGGAAAGTAGAAAGTTAAAGAAAGGAGAGCTGGACCTGATCATGGGCAACAAGCAAGTTGTTGCTGTGGAGAGGATTGGAAGCTATGAGCTGTCTTTTCCTTCCGGCTCCTCTATTTTATTATTAGATTGTTGCTATTCTCCTAGTATATGTAGAAACATTATTTCTTTCCACGCATTATTCAAGGATAATTTTGATTTTAGTTTTAATAAAGGAGTTATATCCGTATTTAAAGATTCCATCTTAATATTCAATGCTTATCCTTGTCATGGTGTTTATGAAACTGATGTTTGCAACAATAATAATAGATATTCAATCATGAATGTTGGCACTAGCAAATCCAATACTTTGGATAAAATGTCTTTGTGGCATAGTCGTCTTAGCCACATAAGCAAAACCCGCATCACCAAACTCCAAGTGGATGGGATTTTGGAATCATTTGATCTTGGATCTAATGAAGAATGCGATTCTTGCTTACTAGGCAAGATGACGAAGGCACCGTTCACCGGGTCAAATGAACGGGGCAAAGATCTATTGGATATCGTACACACGGATTTGTGTGGACCTTTTAGACCGTGCACAAGAGACAATGCTAGATACTTCGTGTCGTTTATTGATGATATCAGTAGATATGGTTATGTTTATCTTGTTAGACATAAACATGAAACGTTTGACGTGTTTAAAATGTTTCAAAACGAAGTAGAAAAACAACTGGGCAAGAAGATTAAGATACTCAGATCTGATAGAGGTGGTGAGTATGTTAGTCTTGAGTTCCGCGAACATCTTAGGAATTGTAGGATTATCTCACAATTGACACCTCCAAGGACACCACAACATAATGGGGTTGCCGAAAGGAGGAATCGAACATTACTTGATATGGTTCGGTCCATGATGAGCCGGACTACGCTACCAATAAGTTTCTGGGGTTATGCCTTAGAAACTGTGGTTAGGATCCTTAACTGCGTTCCAACTAAAAAGGTTTCAAAGACACCTTATGAGATGTGGATTGGTAAAACGCCATATCTTCAGTATCTAAGAATCTGGGGCTGCGAGGCTTACGTTATATGTGAGACTCAAGACAAGCTAGAATCTAGATCTGAGAAATGTCTATTCATCGGATACCCGGCATCCTCATATGGATACATATTCTATAAGCCTTCCAAGAGGATAGTGGGAACCGAGTTGACCTTGAAGAAATTCAAGAGACAACTAACATGGAACCTGAAGTTGACACTAGCGAGCCTCAGCCGATGGAAGTTGATGAATCTGACATTGTACCATCTGCTCCACGCAGGTCTGGTAGGATTCGTCAAGAACCGGAGAGATATGGGTTATTCGTCTCTGGAAGTGATGAGCTAGTAGATTCTGATGAACCTACAAACTACCGGGAAGCAATGGCGGGCCAAAAGTCCGCTAAATGGAAGGAGGCGATGGATAGCGAGATGCAATCCATGCAGGATAACCAAGTCTGGGACTTAGTTGATCCTACACCAGGTTGTAAAACCTTTGGGTGTAAATGGATCTTCAAGAAGAAGACCGATATGCATGGAAATGTGCACACCTTTAAGGCACGACTGGTGGCTAAGGGTTTCACTCAAACTCATGGTGTTGACTATGAGGAAAACTTCTCCACAGTGGCCATGATAAAGTCTATCAGGATTCTCTTAGCAATAGCGGCATACTATGACTATGAGATCTGGCAGATGGATGTTAAAACTGCATTCCTCAATGGAAAGCTTAATGAGGATGTGTATATGGCACAACCTGAAGGTTTTAAGCACCCACAACATCCAGATAAAGTGTGCAAGCTACATAAGTCCATCTATGGACTAAAGCAAGCATCACGTAGCTAGAATCTTTGCTTTGATGAGAAGGTTAAAACCTTTGGTTTTAACAAAAGCGAAGATGAACCATGCGTATATGTCAAGGCTAGTGGGAGCAACACTACATTCCTAATCTTATATGTCGATGACATACTACTCATAGGAAACGATGTTCCAACACTTAAAAGTGTTAAGGATTGGTTTGGAACATGTTTCTCTATGAAGGACATGGGAGAGGCGTCGTATATATTGGGCATAAAGATCTATCGAGATAGGTCCAAGCGCCTAATAGGGCTCAGCCAGAGCACGTACATAGACAAGGTCCTAAAAAGGTTTAGGATGGAAGAATCCAAGAAAGGATTTGTTCCTATGCAACATGGCATGACACTGAGCAGGGCTCAATGCCTAGTTCTTCTGAAGAACTAGAAGAAATGAATAGGATCCCATATGCCTCGGCTGTAGGATTAATTATGTATGCCATGCTATGTACGAGACCTGATGTATCGTGTGCTTTGAGCATGACGAGCAGATATCAGTCTAACCCTAACAAAGCTCATTGGATAGCAGTGAAGAACATTCTGAAGTATCTGAGGAGGACTAAAGAAATGTTCTTAGTATTTGGGGGAGAGAAAGAGCTTCGGGTGACCGGTTATACTGATGCTAGCTTCCAAACAGATAGGGATGACTCACGTTCTCAATCGGGATTTGTATTCCTACTGAACGGGGGAGCGGTAAGTTGGAAAAGCTCCAAGCAAGAGACCGTAGCTGACTCTACAACTGAATCTGAGTATATTGTGGCAAGCGATGCTGTGAAAGAGGCGGTCTGGATGAAGAAATTCATCAAAGATCTGGGTGTCGTTCCAAGTATTGAAACACCTACTGAGATCTTTTGTGATAATGAAGGGGCCGTTTGTCTTGCAAAAGAGCCCCGGTCACATAGACGTACAAGACACATACTCAGAAAATATCACTACATTAGAGACTCAGTTGCTAGTGGTGAAGTGATAATAAGCAAAGTTCACACGGATGCAAATTTGGCGGATCCTTTCACCAAGCCACTATCTCAGGCCAAGCATGAGACCCATTCTAGGTCTTACGGTCTTAGATTAGACATGCCATTAGCTTGATGTAATAGTTTTAAAATTTTCCTGAGTATTTTGGTTTTAATTATTGTCGGACTTAATGTAATTATTATTTGATGAATGGATGCTTAGAGCAAATTACATTAATTAAAAATAGATTGAAAAAAAAACTTTTGCATGTTTAAAACACTTCCATGAGTTGTATTGATAAACTCTAAACTCTCCACAATCAATCATTCTTTGCTTGGGAAGGAAGAATTGAATTAAGATTGTTGTGATGGTGTTAGTTGATTAAGTTGCAACTAAACTCACGAATACTTGAGCCAGTACTAAGTATTGGAGGTGACCACACTTGGGTATTGTATCATGGATATGTCAAAAAAACAAATCCAAGTATTTGTCCTCTAACCTGAGTTACATGCCTACTTACTATGATTCTATCACTCTTTGATATCTCTCAAACGTTATCCGTAAATGGCTGCTATAAAGGGAATGTTGGGAGTGATATGATGAAATAGATAAGTATGATGTAGTCAATGGAATTTGTTTCTCTTATCATTGATAAGAGTGATGTCCGTAGGCCACTCGATGATTCTGTGCTAACGATAAATGCATGGCCATGCTCAGACCAGATTTGATCGTAGTCTGTTATAGTTGATGACCACGAATCTTGTTCGAGAAATACAATTGAACAATCTGGGTTGACTTTTCCATGACTCATGTTCAAATGGACGTCGGTAACAATAGGACAATAATGGGATTGTTACACAAATTATGTGGTTTCGGCTATCGTCTGCATAAGAGATACCCTATGCTTAACTGGGGGCAATGATGCATTGCTAAATGCCGTTCATTGTCAGTGTCACTGGATTGCACCATACCATGTGCAAGTGGGAGTTTGTTGGATATTTGCCCACTGTTATTGGTGAATCAGAAACACGGCCGGTGAGACGAGGGCCTTTTGGTCACACGGCAAGAACATCCGCGATCACCTCGCAGGAACAAGGGATTAAACCATATAAGGTTACACGGCCGTGTCCTGTGTGGCACGGGGCGTGTATGTCTGGGAGACACGGGCGTGATGCTCTACACGGGCCGTGTTGACCCACAGGACTCCTCTTATTGGGCTAACTTATGTCCAGGCCCAAAGGGCCAACACGGGCGTGTACCCTGAGCTACACGGGCCGTGTTCGGCGCCTGATTAAGAGATTGACCCTAATTGGTTTCCTAATTGAACTCAAACTCCTTCTCCTATATATAGGGGTCATTAGGCCCCGGTTATCATACATAAAAACTCATAAGAAAACTCTAGATAAACACATTGGTGGTTTGTTCAAGGGAGGAAGTTCTGCCCGAATTCCCGGAGGCTTACGGCTAGCACCCGATCGCACTAAGATTCTTGCGGTGTCAAAAGAAGGACTAGTCTACAAGCTCTGATTTCTAAAGGTAATCTTTTTGCTTCCTTTCCCCTTTAATGAGATTGTTGCGAGGCATGGTAGACCGTTGTCGATAGTTTCTGACAGAGACTCCAGGTTTGTTTCGAACTTCTGGAAGAATCTACAGAGAGAGTTAGGGACGCGAATTAGTCTGAAAAACTGCTTATCATCCCTAGACTGATGGTCAGACTGAACGAACCATACAGACCCTCGAAGATATGTTACGTGCCTGTGTAATTGAGTATGGAGGATCTTGGAATTCGCATCTGCCATTGATAGAGTTTGCGTATAATAATTCTTACCACTCCAATATTGGAATGTCTTCGTATGAGATATTGTACGGTTGTTATTACCATACTCCGATGGGTTGGATAGAGGCCGGTGAGAAACAGTTTGCAGGGCCTGAGATTCTTCAGTTGACTGCTAACAAGGTTGTTATAGCCAGAGAAAAGTTGAAAGCGGCCAGGGATAGACAGAAAATGTATGCGGATCCACGACGTCGTCTAGTATAGTTTGATGTAGGAGAATTAGTGTATCTAAAGGTTTCTTTGTGGAAGGGCGTGATTCGATTTGGCAAACGCGGGAAGTTGGCTCCCCGTTACATTGGTCCTTTCAGAATTCGTCAGATTGTAAATGACCAGACAGTTACATTGGATCTCCTAGCAGAGCTTGCAGGTATTCATGATACGTTCAATGTTTGTTATTTGAGGAAGTGCAAGGTTGAAGACGAGAGTCAGATTCTCCCAGTACACGAATTGGAAGTGGATTCAAAGAAGCGACTGATTGAGGAACCTTCGAACTGTTAGATCGTAAGGTGACCAAGCTCCGTAAGAAGCAGAACCGATGGTGTTGGTCAAGTGGAAACACAGTTTAGATTCCGATTTGACATGGGAGACTGAGGCGGAAATGAAAGATAGATACCCTCATTTGTTTGAGCAAGAAGGGATTCCGAGGATAGAATCCTCTTAAGGAGGGGAGATTTGTAACACCCGCAAGCCTGGGCTAGGAGATTAGCGGGTTAGCAGTATGTGATTGGTTATTTTAATTAATTATGTGTTTGGTTAAACTTGACTAATTAATTTAAATATATATATGTTACTGATGAAATTTAATAGGAAAAGAAAGTACAAGTTAAGTATGCATGTATGTTAGAATATATGTATGTATGCATGTAGGAATTAAAAGAAGAGGATTTCCATGAGAGCCACCTCCTGCTTAAGTTTAATTAAATAGATGTGTACGTGTCTGAAAACAATTATCTGCTCATATTCTAAGTGTAAAAGGTGTATGTGTGTGTTTTTGAAAGGAAAACTCCAAGTGAAGAAAAGTCACAAAACTTGAATTTGTGAAGCAAAGTGTTTGTGTATTTTAATTCAAAAAGAAGGTAAGGAAGTGTTTATGAGATGTTATGATTTGTATTGATATGTTTAAATGTTAAAAAGCACGAGTTTATTCAAATTCACCATTGTTGAAGTTGGAAGAAAGCTTGGTAAATGGGTTTTGTAGATTTTGATGTTATGATAAAGTATATAGGTGTTCATGATGATTTATGAACATGTTATATGTTAGATACATGTTTTGTTTGAAGAAGATGATGTTAGAAAGGTTTATTTGGAAGTTAAGTTGGCTGGAAATCCGACATTCATGAAGAAGATAAGCTGGAACCATGCCCGTCGCGGCGCTACAATAGAATGTTGCGGCGCGACATTCAAGAAATCCGACTATATGAGTTTTGGATTGTAAGAATCCGAAAGTTTGACAAATACGACCCTTGGAAATCCGAAAGTTTGCAAATCCGACCCTGAAATCCGACATATTCGAGACTGATTTGGTTGTTGTTGTGCCAATTCAGTGGAGGGCTATTGGTAAACCTTTGCTTTGACCGGCATTGGTTGTAGGTTCTGCGCCGAACCGCCGGTCTTCTCGGGATATGTGATTAAATGCTTTGATATTGACTGTGGATGTTTGGTTTTGGGTTTAGCCTCTACTCACTTAGCTTTGTGCTAATTCCCCTTAGTTGTTGCTTTTGCAGGTTCGTGTTTGTGAGGTAAGCTGAAGGAGAAGTTGACCTGACTCTGATATTAGATTTTGAAAAGAAACGAGCCTGGTTATTTTGTAACACCAAAACAATGATACTTTTGTTTATGAACAATGATTGTACAATTGTTAATATTGGTTTGTATGTAAATGATTTGTTTACTTAAAGCTTCCGCAACGTATTTAAAAAAAATGGCTTGAGTTTTCTGGTGTTACAGTTTGGTATCAGAGCCTAGGTTTGGCGATGCATGCACGGCTAGAGTTTTGCATTCCCAAATCTTGGCTCGTGACGGGTCAAGCTTTCCTTCGGGGGAATTAAGGTGAGTTAGAGTTGTTTGTACTAGTTAGTATTTTGGGTACTAACGGTTTATGCTAATAAGATTGTGAGGTGATGTGATTGTACAGATATGGCAGACAAAGATACCCTTATTGACATTCCTGTGACCCAAGAAGTAGCTGGAACTTCAACAGTGAATGTGAAGGATATGGCATATCAAACAAGTACATTGGGGTATGAACAGAGGGATGAGCAGAGCAAGTGTATTGATAAACTAAAAGATGAGATACAAGAACTTCGAAATACTGTGCACCGAATGGAACAAGAGAGGATAACCCAAAATGTTCAAACTCAGACTTATCCAGCTGCTATTACACAGGCTACAACGTTTCTAGTTCCAGTTCCATATCACCCTATGGCACAAGTAACACAACAACCATACTTATATTCAGTCCCATTTCAGGGAGCTATGCACCCGGATTACTTAAGCGTTACTAGGAGGGATAGTACTTCTTCCCAAGCCTTTGGCTTAGTTGAACTGGAAAGAAGAAATGTGGAATCCAAAAACAACATGACCCGAGAGCAAGTTTCTGAACCTGAATCAAGGATTGAGCAATACTATATACAAAAGCAAAAAGAGCAAGGTGGTCAGAGACAAGAGAACTTGAATTGTGGATCTAGGTTTAGTGGAATCAATCAACAAGCACCACGATGCGAAAAGTGTAAGTCACACCACACAGGACCTTGTACTTACCAAACTATGCGATGTCTTACCTGCGGACAGTTTGGTCATGAGATGAAAGATTGTTATTTCTCCCAGAAGGTATGTTGGATTTGTTTGGGGAAAGATCATAGGGCAAGGGATTGTAGAATTAAAAGAGAACTCGAATCTAGATCAAGTATTGGGGAACCCTCATCGGCAGTTGGTCAGAAACAAGAAAATCAACGCAAAAGACCTATTACAGGCGAGTCTACCCAAAGTTCGCAATGGTGTCGCCGGTGCAGATTTGTCCATACGGGGTCATGCACACCCTAGAGTTTGCGTTATATTCGATGTGGATTATTCGGACATGAAATTAAAGAATGTGATTTCCCTCGGAGTGTGTGTTGGAATAGTCAGAAAGAGGGTCATCGTTCGGGTGAATGTACTGAGGAAAGGAAAATGAGGTCAGGGTCAGGAGTGGGTGCAAGTGGGGAATCCTCGTCAGCAGATGGACGGAAAAGAAAGAACCCTTCTATGCCAGAGGGTAGAACTTACTATATGATGACTGATGACGATGCTAATATTGAAGATGATGTAACGGGTACGTTTTAATAACCCTTATGTTTATACGTATGTTTATTAACCCAGAGTTAATTATAGATGTTTGATGGCTATGTGTGTTAAGTGTATGTGCTTACTTCTGAAAGAGAATGATTCTTTAGAAGTAGAGTTAGTTATTATTTAAATTGTGAAATTTCCTGAGGCTGCTGTTAGAAAATTATATGATAGTATGTATGTGGTATTTGATAAGAAGTGAATTTGATATGAGCTATTAGAGAAAGATATGTCTACATTAATCGAATTGCATGTTATGCTAAGTGTTATAAGATTTGCTTTGCAAACCGTGATTGTATATGTATATTTGTATATTATGATTGCGCAAGGAGAAAGGAAAGAAGAAGAAAGTGAACAAGTATAGAAATCGAATGATTTTGTGATACTCAGATATGTTTTGATAAAAGATATAATTGAGATTAAGAGTTATTGTTAAACCTAATAAGTAAAGATAATATATGAGGATGATTAGTGAATCTGAAGAGATTTGTGATACGTTGAGATATGATATTTGTTGGATTGATACATGATATTATGCTTTGAAATTGGAGGAATGATTCATGCCCTACGATAGTTAAGGATTTCTGAGAGGAATGATCTAAACCATGACTTGGAAAATGTAAGAGATGCGTTTATATTGACAAGGTGAAAAGATATTGATTGTAAAGGTATGTGTGATTGGTTGGATTATTAAAAAAAAATAGTGAATTCTTGTATACGGATAAGTTGAACAAATGACAGAGACAATGATTAGTAGGAATAGAAGAATGTGAATGAGAGATTCAAAGGATAACTGATGTTATACAAGTGGATATACGAGGGAGTTTATGATGACAACCCTGGAATTATGCGAGTTAAAGTATAATGGACTTGATGTATGAAATTGAAATTTCCTTTATTAGGGAACTGATGACTTAAATGATTTAAATTATGAAGTATAAGAAAGAGATGGATTGCTACAGATTGGACAAATTTGAGATGTACAGAATTGTTTGGGTAAAAGATATAATTGATGCATTTGATGCCTAATTACAAGGAGTTATATATATGGGAAAGAGCTAGTTATGATAACAGTTGAATCCTGTGAACTGAAGATATATATATATATATATGATTTAAAGAATGACAGAGTGAGTTCATTAGAAAATAAGGAGGAAAGAAGAGGAATGTAGTGGCCTGAACATATGGAATGAAGACTTGTGGATTTTGTGCATGAACTTGCCTTTGCTAGGAAGTGCCCTTGCTTGGAATTGGGGATTTAATTTGACAAAACTTACGAAACTAAATTGCTAGTGCACTTGGGAGGGCTAAATAGTATAATGCCATACAGAGTATTTAACGGATATCTTATTAAAAGGAGTGAACATGATATAATTCGTGGAAACATGACATGATCAGGTTTGAGTCAAGACAGAGTATTAGAGAATTATGAACGGTTGTGGTGATCAGAAATATTAGAATAGTAATGAAAACAAGTTATGATGGAATATGTATGAGAGGTATGATATGCAATGAAGTCCGGATATATTACGAGGGATTGTGATTAACCAATAAAAGTAATTGTATTCTACCACTATGAGATGAAAATGGTGAGTGAAATTGTATCTTGATGGAATAAATTGAATGTGTAATTGAAAGATTTAGTTAAACTTTGGAACGATTTATAATTAGCATAAAGATGTGAGGTGAACAATGCGACTGAATCCTTATTGGATAATGAAGTAGTAGGAGTTGTGCAGATATATGGGAATGAACTTGTGTTTGAGTTGAATTTTGATGATTCGAGGAATACATGATCAAGTTGATTAGACAAACGTGATGTGATTATATTGGATAAATGTTAAAATATCAGTGGCAAGTTGATTTATGAGTTAGAAAGGACTCAACAATCAGAAATAAGTATGAAGACTGCTCATTTTCTGGCTACATGCGAGACGACTTCTTTGAGTAAGTTAGCTCAACTGAATATTAATGAGATTGTTGCGAGGCATGGTAGACCGTTGTCGATAGTTTCTGACAGAGACTCCAGGTTTGTTTCGAACTTCTGGAAGAATCTACAGAGAGAGTTAGGGACGAGAATTAGTCTGAAAAACTGCTTATCATCCCTAGGCTGATGGTCAGATTGAACGAACCATACAGACACTCGAAGATATGTTACGTGCCTGTGTAATTGAGTATGGTGGATCTTGGAATTCGCACCTGCAATTGATAGAGTTTGCGTTTAATAATTCTCACCACTCCAGTATTAGAATGTCTTCGTATGAGATATTGTACGGTTGTTAATACCATACTCCGATGGGTTGGATAGAGGCCGGTGAGAAACAGTTTGCAGGGCCTGAGATTCTTTAGTTGACTGCTAACAAGGTTGTTATAGCCAGAGAAAAGTTGAAAGTGTCCAGGGATAGACAGAAAATGTATGCGGATCCACGAGGTCGTCCAGTATCGTTTGATGTAGGAGAATTGGTGTATCTAAAGGTTTCTTCGTGGAAGGGCGTGATTCGATTTGGCAAACGCGGGAAGTTGGCTCCCCGTTACATTGGTCCTTTCAGAATTCGTCAGATTGTAAATGACCAGATAGTTACGTTGGATCTCCCAGTAGAGCTTGTAGGTATTCATGATACGTTCAATGTTTGTTATTTGAGGAAGTGCAAGGTTGAAGACGAGAGTCAGATTCTCCCAGTACACGAATTGGAGGTGGATTCAAAGAAGAGACTGATTGAGGAACCTGTCGAACTGTTAGATCGTAAGGTGACCAAGCTCCGTAAGAAGCAGATACCGATGGTGTTGGTCAAGTGGAAACACAGTTTAGATTCCGATTTGACATGGGAGACTGAGGCGGAAATGAAAGATAGATACCCTCATTTGTTTGAGCGAGAAGGGATTCCGAGGACGGAATCCTCTTAAGGAGGGGAGATTTGTAACACCCGTAAACCTGGGCTAGGAGATTAGCGGGTTAGCAGTATGTGATTGGTTGTTTTAATTAATTATGTGTTTGGTTAAACTTGAGTAATTAATTTAAATATATATATATATATATATATATATATATGTTACTGATGAAATTTAATAGGAAAAGAAAGTACAAGTTAAGTATGCATGTATGTTAGAATATATGTATGCATGCATGTAGGAATTAAAAGAAGAGGATTTCCATGAGAGCCACCTCCTACTTAAGTTTAATTAAATAGATGTGTACGTGTCTGAAAACAATTATCTGGTCATATTCTAAGTGTAACAGGTGTATGTGTGTGTTTTTGAAAGGAAAACTCCAAGTGAAGAAAAGTCACAAAACTTGAATTTGAGAAGCAAAGAGTTTGTGTGTTTTAATTCAAAAAGAAGGTAAGGAAGTGTTTATGAGATGTAATGATTTGTATTGATATGTTTAAATGTTAAAAAGCGTGAGTTTATGCAAATTCACCATTGTTGAAGTTGGAAGAAAGCTTGGTAAATGGGTTTTGTAGATTTTGATGTTATGATAAAGTATATAGGTGTTCATGATGATTTATGAATATGTTATATGTTAGATACGTGTTTTGTTTGAAGAAAATGATGTTAGAAAGGTTTATTTGGAAGTTAAGTTGGCTGGAAATCCGACATTCATGAAGAAGATAAGCTGGAACCATGCCCGTTGCGGCGCTACAATAGAATGTCGCGACGCGACATTCAAGAAATCCGACTACATGAGTTTCGGATTGTAAGAATCCGAAAGTTTGACAAATCCGACCCTTGGAAATCCGAAGGTTTGCAAATCCGACCCTGAAATCCGACATATTAGAAAACCGACACCAAAATCCGACACTTGACTCTCGGATTCGAAATCCGCTTCGGTCTCGGCGCGACGGACCCTATTTCAGAAAGATTCTTTATTTTTATTGTGTTTTTCTTGGAATTAGTTGGCATAATATTTATGTGATTTAATTGAGTTATTTTATGGATTTAAGATATAAATATATATGAGAAGGTATATTTATATATTCGAGACTGATTTGATTGTTGCTGTGTTTTCAGGCAATCAAAAGACTCAGTAAAATTAGATCTCCGAGCCCGTGTTGATTTTGAGCTGAGTGGACGTTAATCGCTGATGTTAAAGATTTCGGTTAATGTTATTGATGTGATGCATGACTGTGATTGAGATTGGATTGGATTGATTGAACTGTTGATTGTGATTATTGATTGATTGATATCTACTGCATGACTATTTGGTCGATACACACTCTTAGGATGATTTTGAGTTGCACTGGAAAGTCAGCTACACGTGGAATTGGGTTGGGCTCGTTTACTGGTTGGTTAAATAGTAGTAGCCCTTCTGTTGCATATGTTGCTTTAGAGGTGTAGTTTACAGTGCCAATTCAGTGGAGGGCTATCAGTAAACCTTTGCTTTGGCCGGCATTTGTTGTAGGTTCTGCGCCGAACCACCGGTCTTCACGGGATATGTGATTACATGCTTTGATATTGACTGTGGATGTTTGGTTTTGGGTTTAGCCTCTACTCACTTAGCTTTGTGCTAATTCCCCTCACTTGTTGCTTTTGTAGGTTTGTGTTTGTGAGGTTGGCTAAAGGAGAAGTTGACCTGACTCTGATATTAGATTTTGAAAAGAAACAAGCCTGGTTATTTTGTAACACCAAAACAATGATACTTTTGTTTATGAACAATGATTGTACAATTGTTAATATTGGTTTGTATGTAAATGATTTGTTTACTTAAAGCTTCCGCAGCGTATTTAAAAAAAATGGCTTGAGTTTTCCGGTGTTATACTCTTGGTGAGTCTGTCAACAATCACCCATATCTTGTCATGCCCTTTTGAAGTCTTGGGCAGTTTAGTAACGAATTTCATGTTGATGTTGTCCCATTTCCATTCTGGAATTGGTAATTGTTGCAAATTACCATAAGGTCTTTGGTCCTCAGTTTTCACCTCTGCACAAATCTGACACTTTTCCACATATGAAGCTATATCACGCTTCAATGTAGGCCACCGGTAAAGTGCCTTAAGATCATGGTACATCTTCGTGCACCCAAGATGAATAGATAAACGAGAGTTATGCGCCTCCTTCAAGATTAATTCCCGGTTCCCTCCGATGCTAGGTACCCAGATTCGGTACCTGTATGTCTTCAATCCCTTCGGATTAGCTTCCGATAAGGCTTCTTGCTATGCCTCCATCAGCCGATTAATAAGACCATATACAATACTGATTTCATGAATGTGATGCTTTCTTTGGAGCCCTTCCGGCTTAATGCATCAGCCGCCATGTTAGCCTTGCCCGGGTGGTATTTGATTTCACAATCATAATCCTTTATTAGCTTTAACCACCTGCGTTACCTCATATTGAGCTCCTTTTGTGTGAAAACGTATTGGAGGCTCTTATGATCAGTGAATACCATGAATTTGGTGCCATACAAGTAGTGGCTATTGGGGTTTGCTAGGAACGCAACGGAAGCAAAAGAACAAGATAAACAAGAAACATATTGCCAAGAAACCCCAAAGCATGGACCAAACACTACATGCAAGACATGCAACATGAAAAAGAGCAAGGAGAAAGTTATACCACTCTAGACTCGGAGCTGGAGTTGAGCTTGTAGTTGGATGAACGAGAAAGCCAAGTCAAGCCTTCCTCTATTGCTAGTCCACACCAAGCTTTGTGTAATCTCCTTGTACTAGCAAGTCTTGATGATCTTCAATGACTTGAAATAACCAAAGAAACAATACCGAAATGATCTCCCTTGCACTCCTTTGGAAATCCTCACAAGAACACCAAGAACACTCTATGTATGCACCTTACAAGAAGTCTCTAAGTGTTTGGGTGTTTTTAGTTGCAAGAGTATAATAGGAGTTTATGCATGGCTCTTTTATAGACCTTAACATGACCCTCTAGTGCCCCAAGCCGGCCATAAGGTCATCATTGAGCTCTACATGCATTGGTGGAGAGTGGAGGCAAAAGCAAAGAGCAGCCTGCTGTTCTGACAGGAGTTTACGCCGTGAACTCCAAGGAGTTCACGCTGTGAAGTCCACCTGGCCGGGTTCTTTTTGTAACTTAAACAATTTAAGTCCCTTTTGCCCCTTTCACTTTGGTTGTTGTCGAGATTAACCCCTGGTGTTTGACCCAATAGGCCTATGCATTATCGGTAGTGATATTGGCGTACGTATGTCAGTGGGCATACTCCAACAGGCTGCCACTTGCACATGACATACCGTACCCATGGTACCACAGACAAAGAGCGGCCTCTAGCAAGGAATCTTTGCCCCCAAGTTAGTATAGGTTTTGTCATCCTAGAAAAATGCCAAATCTCAAATATAGATAAGAAATGGTCCTATAGATAAGTGATCAAACATCCCTTTGTTCGCGATATCCGTGTGAACACGAGAAATGGTTAGATGTCAATCTCCAGATCGTTCACGATTATGTTTCTCGATCAAGATTGATGGTGACCAGAATTCTAGTTGCAATCGATCAAACATTATTGCAACTTATGCACGACCATGCATTTTGATGTCATCTCTCAATCATCGAGGGGCCCATGGATATCTCTCTAAAACTAGAGGAACAAATTCTTTTGACTACATTGTTCCGCCACATATACCATACTTTACCCAAAAACTCCCTTTATAACAGCCAGTTACGAACTGCTTTGAAAGTAATCAAAGCAAAGCAGGTACATGCTTTGAAACACATGTATCTACGGTCTAAGGATGAATTGATATTATCATCCTGAGTTACTTGTGACAATAACCATGAAGTAACTTCAGGTGTGGGTCGTCCAATCACTTGAATAATTCAAGTACAGGCGAAGTGTTGCGTCTCTTGTATTCAATCCATTATTGAATACGCGACCAACCCCTTCCCTCAATCTTAATTCAAACTTCCTCCCCTAGAAGAGTGACTGATTGTGGATATTTAGAATGATAAATCATTCTGGGAAGTGATTAAACATGCTAAGATGGAACACAGTAAGGATTCAAGAAAATACCCGCCCAAGGCGTATCATTAAATCTCCATTTAATAATCGATATAATATGAAATACAATACTGCTTAATGTTCCCAAGAATAAATACATATCAAACATAAAATAAAATACTCAAGCCAAGTCACTAGAGAATCTAACACCTATAGATCTAGTGCGAGAATCATGAACGGCTTGTGATAACGGCTTTGTGAACGGATCAGCCAAGTTGCTCTCCGATGTTACGCTGTTGATGACAATATCACCGTTCTCTATTACATCTCTGATGAAGTGATATTTGCGAGGAATGTGCCTCGTCCGCTTGTGAGCTCTTGGTTCCTTTGCCAATGCAACTGTACCCTCATTATCGCAAAAAAGCTCTATGGGGTCGGTAATGCTAGGAACCACTCCAAGATCTTGGATGAACTTCCTCATCCATACAGCTTCCTTTGCTGCTTCACTTGCCGTAATGTATTCGGATTTGGTAGTTGAATCTGCGACCGTGTCTTGCTTGGAGCTCCTCCAGCTGATAGCACCACCATTTAAAAGGAACACAAACCCCGATTGTGATCGGCAGTCGTCCTTGTCTGTCTGGAAGCTTGCATCAGAGTACTCACGTACTCTTAGCTCTTCCTCACCACCATATACCAAGAACATTTCCGTTGTCCTACGAAGATACTTGAGAATGTTCTTGACTGCGGTCCAATGGGCTTGCCCGGGATTTGCCTGATATCTACTCGTCATGCTCAATGCACACGATACATCAGGGCGAGTGCATAACATGGCGTACATGATTGATCCTACCGCCGAAGCATAAAGAATCCTCTTCATCACGTCTAGTTCCTCCTTGGAACTAGGACATTGAGTCCTGCTCAATGCCATTCAATGCATTATAGGGGTGTTACCCCTCTTAGAGTCCTCCATCTTGAATCGCTTCAAGACTTTGTCCACATATGCACTTTGGCTTAGCCCAATAAGCCTTTTGGATCTATCTCTATAGATCTTTATGCCCAAGATATACGCTGCCTCTCCCAAGTCCTTCATAGAGAAACAATTCCCAAGAAAAGATTTAACGTCTTGTAAGGTTGGGACATCGTTTCCAATAAGTAGAATATCATCTACATATAGGATTAGGAATACTACAACGCTCCCACTAGCACTGACATATATGCATGGTTCATCCTTGCTTTTCGAAAATCCAAATTCCTTGATTTTCTCATCAAAGCATAGGTTCCAACTGTGAGATGCTTGTTTAAGTCCATAAATGGACTTCTTGAGTTTGCAGACTCTATTAGGATACTCAGGATGTACAAAACTCTTGGGTTGTGTCATAAACTCCTCTTCATTTAGCTTCCCATTAAGGAAGGCGGATTTACATCCATTTGCCAGATCTCATAATTATAAAATGCAGCAATGGCCATGAGTATTCTTATAGATTTCAACATAGCCACTGGGGAAAAGGTTTCCTCATAATCAATACCATGAGTTTGTGTGAAACCCTTAGCCACCCGTCGGGCTTTGAAAATATCTACAGTTCCATCCACACCGGTCTTCTTCTTCAAGACCCACTTACACCCTACTGTCTTAAACCCGGGTGTGGGATCAACCAATTCCCATACTTGGTTGTCCGACATGGATTCTATCTCGCTTTCCATAGCCTCCTTCCACCTAGCAGAGTCAACGCTTGCTACAGCATCCTGGTAGTTGGTGGGTTCATCATGATCCACCAATAATTTGTCACCCTCAGATATGAGAAACCCATATCTCTCCGGCTCGTGACAGGATCTACCAGATCTACGATGAGGTAATGGATTGTTGTCAGGTACCGACACATCATCATGTTCGGTTTCAACCACTTCGGGTTGAGTGCTAGTGCTGACGCTAGTCTCTTCATTCGTGGGTTCTTGAATTTCTTCAAGATCAATCTTCTTCCCGCCAGACTGCATGGATATCAGTTCTCTTTCAAGGAAAACTGCCCTCCTTGCAACAAAAACATTGTTTTTGGAGGGTTTGTAAAACAAATATCCCATGGCTCCGGTAGGATACCCAATGAAGTAACACTTCTCTGATCGGGGTTCAAGTTTGTCCTCAACCTCACGTCTAACGTAGGCAGGACATCCCCATACTTTGAGATATGCAATTTTAGGAGCTATTCCATGCCATATCTCATAAGGTGTTTTCTGGACTTTCTTTGTGGGTACGAGGTTGAGGATCCTAGCCGCCGACTCAAGAGCGTACCCCCAAAAACTGATGGGTACTTTCGTGTGACTCATCATTGATCGGATCATATCCAACAATGTCCGATTTCTCCGCTCGGCGACACCATTAAATTGTGGTGTCCTAGGAGGTGTTAATTGTGAGATAATCCCACAATTTTTAAGATGATCACTGAACTCTGAGCTAAGATATTCGCGTCCCCTATCGGATCGAAGTATCTTTATAGATTTGCCCAATTGATTTTAAACTTCGTTTTGGAATGTCATGAAAACCTCAAAGATTTTAGATTTACGCCTAATCAGGTAGACATATCCATATCTACTATAGTCATCGGTAAATGTAACGAATTATCTTGAGCTGTTCCTTGTGACATGCTTGAATGGACCGCATACATCGGTATGCACAATGTCCAACAAGTCCTTACCCCTTTCACTCACACCAGTAAAGGGAGATTTTGTCATCTTACCCAATAAACAAGATTCGCATACTTCACTTGACCCGAGGTCAAATGATTCCAAGATCCCATCCGCTTGGATCTTGGTGATGCGCTTCTTGTTTATATGGCCAATGCGACTATGCCATAAAGAAAGCTTGTCCAAAGTATTTCTGGACTCAGAATCGATATTCATGATTGTTCTATCATTTGAGATATATGCATCGGCTTCGTATATACCACGACATGGATATGCTTTAAAATAACAAACATCATCTTTAAGACAAGAGATGATTCCATTATCAAAATTAAAGTAATATCCATCATCAAGCAAATAGAGAAAAAAATTTTCGCGCCACACTTGGCGAATAGCATACATTTTTCAAAATAATAGAGTAACCGGATCTAAAAGTTAGCTCCATGCTCCCTTTCTTCAAAACGGGGACGACCTCCATGTTCCCAATTACAAGATCCAACTCTCCATCTCTCAGCCTTCTACTTTCCTTTAGCACCTACACAATGTTACAAATGAAAGTGCCACAACCGGTATCTAATATCCAACCATTTGAAGTAGAAGTATGATGAAGTTCAATCATGAACGTACCTGAAGTAGAAGCACCTGCTCCCGAAGCTCTAAGCTTCTTTAGGCCTTCTAGGTACTTTGGGTAGCTCCGGCGCATGTGCCCTTTTGCCCCACAGAAGAAGCAAACCGCCTCCTCCGGAGTCTTTGCCTAGGGAATAAGACCCTTTGGCTTTGGCTCCGGGGTAGGGTTAGGCTTGGGAGCCCCAACCTTTCCCTTACCTTTACCCTTAGGGGTAGAGGCCGGTTTCTTCCTTTTCTTGGTTTCTCCTTCCGTGATAGCCAGGACGGGAGCTGGAGAGGTGGGCTTTTGTTTGGTCATGTTGGACTCAACGGTCCTCAACATACCATGTAGCTCCATTAGGGTTTTGTCCATTCCATGCATATGACAACTCAAAGTGAATTGATCATAAGATGGAGGAAGGGATCGCAAGATAATATCCACCGCCATTTCCCTTCCTATGGTAAACCCTAGTCTCTCCAAGCGCTCCACGAGTGCCTTCATCTTGAGCACGTGGAGGCTTACGTTCCCGCCACTCTTCAACTAGCAACCAAGTAGGTCGTTCAAGCACCCATACCGTTCTTGCCTTGCTTGTTGTTGGAACATGTCCTTCAACTCAAGCATCATTTCATAAGCATTTAGATGCTCCATTTGCTTTTGCAAATCGGGGCTCATCGTGCTTAGTATGAGGCAAGTAACCTCGTTGGTGTCTTTGACGCGTTTTTCATACGCATCACGAATGGACCTACTTGCATTTGGAGCAGGGGTCCCCGGAAGGGGTTCCTCATGTCGTGGGACAATACGTAATTGCCTAGACCAATCCATAAAGTTGGTCCCATCAAGTTTCTCCTTCTCTAGAAAAATTCTCAAAGAGAAGTGGGTGGTGTTGTTGGTGCTTGAAGATGCTATCTATTAAAGAAAAGTAGTTTAGTTAGTTTGATAAACCTTGTTAAAATAATTACCCCATGTGTTAAATAAAACTATCATTTTAACAAGGGCTAAGAACCTTATTTCACTTTACACCGTGACGGGTTTTCCGCAGATCACGTGGTAAAGTTTATTTAGGCCGGTAACCATTTTACTGATTGTAATCTATTATTACAACTCTTAGTTCCTTGCGGGATCCAAATTGACAACCATTGTGTCGTATTGGCATGTTTGATCCCTCCACACCATCTCAAACTAAAATTTTGAATAATCTCGGCTAGAGCTCGATGATCATTCAAAATTCTATTTCGAAATTGTAAATCGTCCATCAAGATACACGGTGATACTCTTGCCCAATGGTTGACTCGGCTAGAGCTCGACAATCAACCTTGCGAGTTGCCACACGCACCTTCCACACAGCTCACGCATGGATTGACTCGGCTAAAGCTCGACAATCAACCTTGCGTGACTAGATTCGGGTGGTGTCATCTTATGGGTGGCGTGTGATTTACTTTTAGAAGACGGGATTTGTTTTCTAGTTAAAAAACCATTTTGTTTTGATTAACAAATTTAGTGACAAAACCAATTTTTTTTCACTTTGAATATAAACCAATTTTATATCCTTTTGTTAATCTAATGCGCGCACGAGTTTGTAAACCAATTTTAAAACTCTTGTGTTTTTACAATTCATAAAAAGTTGTCTAGCATGCAATAATCCTAATATCCATGCATAAACAAATTAAAACACATGACACGCATACAACATATTGGTAACCATGCCCAAAGCCTATGCGTTTTCCCGTGAGCCAAAACGGGAAAACTAAGTAAACTAGGGAAAAACTTCTAATGACTTCGGATGTACTCCCACTAAACCTGCCACCTCCATAGGGCCTCCCAGATTTGTGATCGCCAAGACATCATAGCCATGACTCTCGATGGTTGCCTCCATATTACAAATACATATTTAAAAATAGTAATTGCATGCAAGCCACAAGATCCTATCTTCTAGTACTTTACATAAATTTGGGATTTAAATGGCATGCAATCCACAAGAACAAATTTACATACCAAATAAATAGACAAATAACTTATTACAAACCATGTGACTAGAAGTCACCAAATGAATGAATAAATATAAATACAACCAAACATCACAACCAAAGGTCTAGGGCATATTGGTTACCAACAAAGCTATCTAATCAACATAAGAAAGCAAACAAGCATGGTGTGCCACAAGAAACCCATGCAACATATGTATCTTGGTTAAGATTATTTATAATACTCAAGGCACAAGAAATAATCCCATGTACATATGCATTAGTAAAACCAAACCAATTTTGATGAAACATATTCATATATACATAATATAAGTACATGAAATTACTTATTTCATGCCAAATAATAATCCACATGTAAATATATCAACCAAGACACAAGGCAACTAGCTACTGGAAAAACCAGAAACAAACAACAAAAAGGCCAAAACCAAAAAACCAA
Source organism: Dittrichia graveolens (assembly GCA_038502395.1). Lineage (NCBI taxonomy): Eukaryota > Viridiplantae > Streptophyta > Magnoliopsida > Asterales > Asteraceae > Dittrichia > Dittrichia graveolens. The sequence continues at coordinate 34,280,355 of JARJIL010000009.1, forward strand.
AATAGATTTAAAATTTAAAAACTGAAAAAAAGAGTTCTGTCAAGCACTTCATGGCGTGAACTCTGTGAAGTTCATCTGACCAGTTTTCAAAAATTTTGTTTTTCGGTTTTAGGCCGCCAAGTGCAAATCTGATGTAGAGGTGGCTCTGATACCACTGTTGGGGTTTGCTAGGCACGCAACGGAAGTAAAAGAACAAGATAAACAAGAAACATATTGCCAAGAAACCCCAAACCATGGACCAAACACTACATGCAAGACATGCAACATGAAAAAGAGCAAGGAGAAAGTTATACCACTCTAGATTCGGAGCTAGAGTTGAGCTTGTAGTTGGATGAACGAGAAAGCCAAGTCAAGCCTTCCTCTATTGCTAGTCCACACCAAGCTTTGTGTAATCTCCTTGTACTAGCAAGTCTTGATGATCTTCAATGACTTGAAATCACTAAAGAAACAATACCGAAATGATCTCCCTTGCACTCCTCCGGAAATCCTCACAAGAACACCAAGAACACTCTATGTATGCACCTCACAAGAAGTCTCTAAGTGTTTGGGTGTTTTTAGTTGCAAGAGTATAATAGGAGTTTATGCATGGCTCTTTTATAGACCTTAACATGACCCTCTAGTGCCCAAGGCCAGCCATAAGGTCATCATTGAGCTCTACATGCATTGGTGGAGAGTTGAGGCAAAAGCAAAAAGCAACTTGCTGTTCTGACAGGAGTTCACGTCTTGAACACTAAGGAGTTCACGCGTGAAGTCCACCTGGCCGGGTTCTTTTTGTAACTTAAACAATTTAAGTCCCTTTTTCCCCTTTCACTTTGGTTGTTGTCGAGATTAACCCCTGGTGTGTGACCCAATAGGCCTATGCATTATCGGTAGTGATATTGTCGTATGTATGTCAGTGGGCAAACTCCAACAGTGGCGCCATAATTTTAGAGCAAAGACAACAACTACCAACTCCAGATCATGAGTCGGTTAGGTCTTCTCATGTTGCTTTAGTTGGCGGGAAGCATAAGCTATCACTTTGTCCTTCTGCATAAGGACACTTCCCAAACCTGCGTAAAAAGCATCACAAAAAACAATTAAATCTTTTGACCTACTTGGCAGAGTCAGAATTGGAGCTTAACATAGCAGTTGTTTCAATGTCTGAAAGGCATTGTGTAACACCGCAATTTCAGAGTAAAATTTTGACTTATAAAAACCTAATTTCAAATATATTTTAGTTTGATAAAAAAACATCGGAAGTCTTAAAACATTTTCATTATTTACAAATGGGTGTTACCACATTAATACCAACCGACCATCATACCTGCAATAAGCAACAAATGTCCCAGCACAATAAAAGCACTCTCATGCCCAGGCTAAGCATACATCTGCAAAAACATACATATATACTGGGAGGGGGTTAGCTTTAAAAGCTAGTGAATACAAACTTAACCCTAAGCATCATGCAGCACATAGGACATCATATTCTTCACATCATAAGCATAGCAACATACATACATGCGAGTCATATAACATAGGATTTAGCAAACAATGCTATCCTATCACATAGCGTAGTGCTGATCCTACCAGCAAGCATCATATCTTGCCAGGTAGCTAATCCAGCTCAAAAATTTTCCAACGAGAAATCAGACACTACCATCCGTGCTGGTTTCATCACATAAGTGACTCTACCTGCTCGTTCGGGATCCAAAGGCTCTAGGCTCAGCCATTTAAGGCAATCACCCCATATAATCCAAGGAACGGCACTCGAGTACCATTGATCCCGAACTGTCGCCCGAAGGCCTCATAGGATCCAGCCGAAGCTGACCTTAATCACAAATATGTCCGGACATTCACATAGCTCATCAATAACCCTTTAAAGGGACAATAGCATGCATGCATTTACATATAACTTGTATTTGTCAATATATCACAATACATGCACATGTAATTGAATACATGTCTAGCATATCAATAATTCCACATGGTTGATCCAATCAGGATCCATAGCATGCATAACAACAACTTCTACTCACATTCAATAAGTAGAATTTATAAATACAACATGGGTGATCCAATCAGGATCCATACATTTGCAAACTAATCACAATCCAACATAACATACATATCGTATAACACGTATTCGTTCATTATCACTGTAAACTTAAACCGTACAGGCATCTATATTTCGTGATTCTTATAAACACAAGTCTAAACTCAACTTTACAATCTTGCGAATCATAATCGTAACTATCACATCTCGTATCTACCTAATGGTAATAAATAAATCCATATGTACTGCATAATGATTACAAGTTAAGTCGGTACTCACCTGAGTTCATGGTGCTCGTATTAATCTTCTAACGATGCCTTTTAGTCCATATATAAACCTATAATAATAGCCCAAGCATCGGTACGCGAAAAACAGTAAAACTGCTAACTGACGCCCTGACGCATCTAGTCCCAATTACTGACGCGTCACGTCATGCTAGAAACGTCGGCTACTCTTTAAAATGTCGTGGCGCGACGCAAAAACACCCAAAACCGCCATATATTTTCTGTAGATAAAAACTCGAGTAAATATCATCTAAATCAATCCCAAACATCTCCTAACGTTTACAAAGTTTGTTTGGGACTATTTAGGCACTTTATTATATTAAAATCAAAATAATCCCATTAAAATAGTTTAGACTCAAAACATCAGTTTTGATCTTATATTCACTTATTTACATAAAAATAGTCTGTCTAAGTTATAGGGATCAATAGGAGACCTACAATCAGTTTATAATTAAAACTTAATCATTTGTATACTCTCCTATCCTCTTAAGGAGTCTTCTAAGATATATTAAAACTTATTTTTAACAATCCTCTCAAGATTTGGGTTAATTACTCATTAACACTTTAAACTTCAAAAAATAATAATACTTACTTGTCTCCAAATACTAGATGAAATCTTCTTCTTTATAATCATCAATTAATACTCCAAAAGCTAGTAATTATAGAGATGTGCTTGTGACTTTGTTCAAAGAAAGAAAGAAAAGAAAAACTAGAAAGAAAAAGAAGAAAAGAAAGGAGGCGTGAGAAGATCAGAAGAAGAAAGAACCAAAGAAAATAAACTAATATAACCAAGGAAAGGGGCTGCCGCCTCTTTGGTTGGTGGCCCTTTTTAACGGGTATTCCGCCCCTTTTTAACTTATCAAAACGCTATCCGTAAATTCTAACAAGGATATATTAGAAATCCTTATTTCAAACCATTCAATAATTAATAACTATTTTTCATTTTCATCAACTTTTATCAACACCTCATTTAGTAATAATAATATATTTATTGTCCTCCTATAAACTTAGAATTCTTATTTATTTCACAAGGGTACAACCCTAAATACAAGGGGTACAACTAGGCCCTATTTTATGGTGTTACAAATCTACCCCCCTTAAAGAGGATTCCGTCCTCGGAATCCTGCCACATCTATACATGTAGTCATAACTACATTTATCATTCAACAATAAGCAACGCTTACAATTAAGCTTAATATCACCAAGAAACATCAAATACATCACTTTGGGTTTTTACATTCATCATGACCTCTATTTCACATTATAGGGTTCAATAAAATCTTACGAATGGTCACCATTCATCTTACATTCAAACTTTACACAATATCTACTTCTTCTATCATAATAGAAATGTTCCCGTCTGTAGTCATCATTAACAACTTAACTAGATTTAAACACTTATTTCTCTAATCCGTACACGCACCCGTACATGTACAGATACATACTCTCATGGTTTTATCTCATTACTTTACATACATTTTTATACTCTGATCACTGATGTTTAACATCAGTTTCACTTATAGATCTTTGGTTAACATCTTCAATCATTCATACATAACTACTTTACCTCAATAGGTTAAATCCTATTCATAAGTACACTCTTGTTTAAGTACATATCCTTAGACAAGGATTGTCTCAATTAAATTAATAGACTTTAGCGAATCCATTACTCTCATTACCTTCTAATCTGTATATCATACAATCTTACAACTGATTATGTAACATCAGTCACACATTCAGTACTTAAATACTTCATTATCATATTAACATCAATAACACTCGCATTATACTTACAATAGTTGTTTATCTTCCAACTAAGGCAGTGTTCAACAGAACCTGCCGTCTAATTAGACACTTTGCTTAATTCAACCTTAAACATCATTGGTTCTTGCATTACTTACTTTCACATTATGTCTTTCTAAACAATTTCTCATATTTCATCTTATGTTAAGAATGGTGTTTATCAAAACACTACTCATTCATAACATTAACTAAATTTCATTCATATATATATATATATATATATATATATATATATATATATATAAATACTTCACTTTAGTAAATCACCACTTGTCACTTTACCACTTATTTTCAAACACACTTAATCTTTCTTAACTTACCCCATAAAGGTCTCTATTCTTATGATCACAGTTACACCCATAGGTGTACTTATCATTTCTGAAAATTCATACCATACATGAATTCCCATGTACTATTACACTTTTACACATACGTATTACTTTATACACCTCATAATTTTAGATTTCGTTTACTATCAAATGGGACTATGTGTCCCCATTTTGTCTCAATCACAAACTTCACTCATCTACTTGTAACCGCCGATTATTCAGGGATACCTTCATGTTCATTTCACTCTCAACTTTTATAAATAAACATCTCTTTACTTATACATTTGGACGTTTATGTCCTTATATCATTGTTCAGTTGCACCATGATATATCATTACTTATACTTCTTGGAAATCACACACATTTGATTAATTAAACACATAATCAACCTTTAGGCTTTAAGCTCATTACATTAGATCTTAACAACAATTTTTATGACTACTATTTGTTCTCACGTTCGATCTCACAAACTGTTCAACTGTGAAGTGTTAATTACACTTACACATTTCAATCCGAACAACTTACGACTTTCTTTCTAATACCAATGAAAACTGCTAACTCGATAGAGTTAATCTTACTTCTGTTCAATCTTATTCAACATTTTGGGTTAACCAATCTTGAACCCACAATTCTTCTTTTATTAATCACTTAAATTTCATCAACACGCTTATAGTGTTTCACATATCATTTAGAGTTTCAACTATTATAAAACATCATGTACCATTGTGGTACCACATCACATCTAAAGTATACTTCTTCAATATCTTTATATTTCAAATTTCAATTCTTATTAACTCATGTTAGTTTAACATTTCATCATCAATCATTCTAATTATTTAAAATTAGAACGATTGTATTTAACCAACACTCAACTTCAATCAACATTCATCTTAGCATAACTATTCATCAAAACTCTTCATCATACTTCAGGATTTAAATAGAATCCGTGACTAGACTTCATCATTTACTATTCGTTACCTTTCATAGGAACTAAGGACAGTTTTCCTGTTTATCATATGACTAGTAGTCCACAAGACTACTATTATTTTAGCTATTCATTTGGCATCACTCTTAATCTATCATTTTCAATTTGATTACATCAGATTGATCTAAACATCGCTTTATTATGTAACCAATAAATATATTGGTAGTCGTATTTTAAACTTTTACGGTTATCATTCTGAGTTATCTTGCATAACCCTACCAATTTGTACCATTAAGGAACTTATCATAAGTTTTACATACTTATTAGTCTCATGGTTCAATACTTTCTTGCTTCCAATTCACTTCTTGTGATTTAACATCAAGCTATCACTTTCATTCTACTAGGCAATCCTATCTCTAGGCAACCTAGTTTAGCAATACTGAAGCAAGAATCATTCTTACCTCACAAATATCTGCATATAATGCATAACATACTCATAACAATTTTGGGACACTATGATGGTCGGGCCCGAGTTTGAGACTGAACACCCATCAGATGTCCAATTCACTCAAACTTAGGCTCTGATACCTAATTGTAACACCGTAATTTTAGAGTTAAATTTTGACTTATAAAAACCTAATTTCAAACATATTTTAGTTTGATAAAAAACAGCGGAAGACTTAAAACATTTTCTTTATTTACAAATGGGTGTTACCAACATTAATACCGACCGACCATCATACCTACAATAAGAAACAAATGTCCCAGCACAATAAAAGCACTCTCATGCCCAGGCTAAGCATACATCTGCAAAAACATACATATATACTGGGAGGGGGTTAGCTTTAAAAGCTAGTGAATACAAACTTAACCCTAAGCATCATGCAGCACATAGGACATCATATTCTTCACATCATAAGCATAGCAACATGGCAACATAGATACATGTGAGTCATATAACACAAGATTTAGCAAACAATGCTATCCTATCACATAACGTAGTACTGATCCTACCAGCAGGCATCATATCTTGCCAGGTAGCTAATCCAGCTCAACAATTTTCCACCGAGGAATCAGACACTACCATCCGTGCTGGTTTCATCACATAAGTGACTCTACCTGCTCGTTCGGGATCCAAAGGCTCTAGGCTCAGCCATTTAAGGCAATCACCCCATATAATCCAAGGAACGGCACTCGAGTACCATTGATCCCGAACTGTCGCCCGAAGGCCTCATAGGATCCAGCCGAAGCTGACCTTAATCACAAATATGTCCGGACATTCACATAGCTCATCAATAACCCTTTAAAGGGACAATAGCATGCATGCATTTACATATAACTTGTATTTGTCAATATATCACAATACATGCACATGTAATTGAATACATGTCTAGCATATCAATAATTCCACATGGTTGATCCAATCAGGATCCATAGCATGCATAACAACAACTTCTACTCACATTCAATAAGTAGAATTTATAAATACAACATGGGTGATCCAATCAGGATCCATACATTTGCAAACTAATCACAATCCAACATAACATACATATCGTATAACACGTATTCGTTCATTATCACTGTAAACTTAAACCGTACAGGCATCTATATTTCGTGATTCTTATAAACACAAGTCTAAACTCAACTTTACAATCTTGCGAATCATAATCGTAACTATCACATCTCGTATCTACCTAATGGTAATAAATAAATCCATATGTACTGCATAATGATTACAAGTTAAGTCGGTACTCACCTGAGTTCATGGTGCTCGTATTAATCTTCTAACGATGCCTTTTAGTCCATATATAAACCTATAATAATAGCCCAAACATCGGTACGCGAAAAACAGTAAAACTGCTAACTGACGCCCTCACGCGTCTCGTCCCAATTACTGACGCGTCACGTCATGCTAGAAACGTCGGTCGCGGCGCTACTCTTTAAAATGTCGCGGCGCAACGCAAAAACACCCAAAACCGCCATATATTTTCTGTAGATAAAAACTCGAGTAAATATCATCTAAATCAATCCCAAATATCTCCTAACATTTACAAAGCTTGTTTGGGACTATTTAGGCACTTTGTTATATTAAAATCAAAATAATCCCATTAAAATAGTTTAGACTCAAAACATCAGTTTTGATCTTATATTCACTTATTTACATAAAGATAGTCTGTCTAAGTTATAGGGATCAATAGGAGACTTCCTAACATCACTTAATTGCAAAAATTAAGATTTGATTCAAGAACTCCAATCAGTTTATAATTGAAACTTAATCATTTGTATACTCTCCTATACTCTTAAGGAGTCTTCTAACATATATTAAAACTTATTTTTAACAATCCTCTCAAGATTTGGGTTAATTACTTATTAACACTTTAAACTTCAAAAAAATAATAATACTTACTTGTCTCCAAATGCTAGATGAATTCTTCTTCTTTATAATCATCAATTAATACTCCAAAAGCTAGTAATTATAGAGATGTGCTTGTGACTTTGTTCAAAGAAAGAAAGAAAAGAAAAACTAGAAATAAAAAGAAGAAAAGAAAGAAGGAGGCGTGAGAAGATCAGAAGAAGAAAGAACCAAAGAAAATAAACTAATATAACTAAGGAAAGGGGCTGCCGCCTCTTTGGTTGGTGGCCCCTTTTTAGCTGGTATTCCGCTTCCCTTTTCAACTTATCAAAATGCTATCCGTAAATTCTAAGCAGGATATATTTGAAATCCATATTTCAAACAATTCAATAATTAATAACTATTTTTTATTTTCGTCAACTTTTATCAACACCTCATTTAGTAATAACAATATATCTATTGTCCTCCTTTAAACTTAGAATTCTTATTTATTTCACAAGGGTACAACCCTAAATACAAGGGGTACAACCAGGCCCTATTTTAGGGTGTTACACATAGTCTTGTTCATCGGACGATGAATAATGCAACACCGCGATTTCAGAGCCAATTTTAACTTTTAAAAAAAAACTAATTTCAAACATTATTTTAGTTTGATAACCAAAACAGCGGAAGTCTTAAAACATTTTCTTTATTTAGAAACGGGTGTTACCAACATTAATACCGACCAATCATCATACCTGCAATAAGCACCGTATGTCCCAGCATTATAAAAGCACTCCCATGCCCAGGCTAAGCATACATCTGCAAAAATATACATATATACTAGGAGGGGGTTAGCTTTAAAAGCTAGTGAATACAAACTCGACCCTAAGCATCATGCAGCACATAGGGCATCATATTCTTCACATCATAAGCATAACAACATGGAAACATAGATACATGCAAGTCATATAACACAGGATTTAGCAAACAATGCTATCCTATCACATAGCGTAATGCTGATCCTACCAGCAGACATTATATCTTGCCGTGTAGCTAATCCAGCTCAACAATTTTTCACCGAGGAATCAGACACTACCATCCGTGCTGGTTTCATCACATAAGTGAATCACCGTGCTCGTTAAGTATCCAAAGGCTCAATTAGGCTCAACCACTTAAGGTATCTCACCCCATATACCGAAAGGAACGGCACTAGAGTACCGTTGATCTAGAACATTATGCCCGAAGGCCGAGGATCCAGCCGAAGCTGACCTTAATTAACATGTTAGTCCGGACACACAGATATCTCATCAATAACCCTTTTTGGGACAATTGCATATGCATTTACATATAACTCATATTCAACAATATATGCACATGTACTTAAATACATGTCTGGCATATCATTTATCATGGCAATACTTGTTTCAACATGGGAATCCCATCAGGGTCCAACAACATATATAACAATAATTCAACATGGTTGATCCAAATCAGGATCCATAGCATACATAATAACAAGTTGTACTCACATTCAATGAGTAGAATACACAAGTACAACATGGGTGATCCAATCATAATCCAATTTAACATACATATCATCAAGTCTAACTAGGCGGCTCCAATATTTATCCGCTAGCATGCACTCTACAGTAACTAACAACTTAACAAGGCGGATCCAATCCGAATTCATCAACATGCATACATATCATATAACACATATTCGTTCATTATTATTGTAAACTTAAACCATACAGGCACCTATACTTCGCGTTTCTATAAACACCATTTTAAACTCACTTTACAATCTTACTAATAATAATCGTAATTATCACATCTCGTATATACCTGATGGTAATCAATAAATCCATAATACTGCAGAATGATTAAAAGTTAATTCGGTACTCACCTGAGTTCTGGATGCTCGTATTAATCTTCTAACGATGTCTTGAATCCATATATTAAACCTACAATAATAGCCCAAGCATCGGTACACGAAAAACAGTAAAACTGCTAACTAACGCCCTGACGCGTCGCGTCATGCTAGAAACGTCGGTCGCGGCGCTACTCTTAAAATGTCGCACCGCGACGCAAAAACACCTAAAACCGCCATTTATTTTATGTAGATAAAAACTCGACTAAATATCATCTAAATCAATCCCAAACATCTCCTAACACTTACAAAGCTTGTTTGGGACTATTTAGGCACTTTATAATATTAAAATCAAAATAATCCCATTAAAATAGTTTAGAATCAAAACATCAGTTTTGATCTTATATTCACTTATTTACATAAAGATAGTCTATTTAAGTTATAGAGACCAATAGGAGACCTCCTAACATCACTTAATTTCAAAAATCAAGATTTGATTCAAGAACTCCAAACCAGTTTATAATTGAAACTTAATCATTTGTACACTCTCCTATCCTCTTAAGGAGTCTACTAACATATATTAAAACTCATTTTAACAATCCTTTCAAGATTTGGGTTAATTACCCATTAGCATATTAAATCCTTGATTATAAATATGAAATAAATACATACCTTTCTCATAATTTCTCATAGATTCCTACGTATGGCATGAACTCATGATATTCACCAAAATAATTCAAGGCTTGGAGCCTCCTGCTTATTCATTTTCAATTCTCAAATTCTCTGCTGGAAAATCATACATATTCTATCCTTGGTTCTTTGGTAAGAAAAAAGAAAGAAAGAAGAAAGGAAAAGAAAGAAGAAACGTGAAGGAGAAGAATACATCCAAAAAGATAAGTATATAAATATAAATGGGTTGCTTTCTCTTTTGGTGGTGGCCCCACTCAACGGGTATCTCGCTCCCTTTTTCAACTTACAACTCCTCCAAACGTTATTTATAAATTCTAACGAGGATATATCCGAAATCCTTATTTTAAACCATTCAATAATTAATAACTATTATTCATTTTCATCAAATTTTATCAATACCTCATTTAGTAATAACAATATATATTGTCCTCCTTTAAACTCGAAATTCTTATTTAATTCACAAGGGTATAACCCTAAATACAAGGGGTACAACTAGGCTCATTTTGAGATGTTACAAATCTACTATTCTTAAAGAGGATTCCGTCCTCAGAATCCTGCCACATCTATACATGTAGTCATAACCACATTTATCATCCAATAATAAGCAACTCTTATAATTAAGCTTAATATCACCAAGAAACATCGAATACATCACTTTGGGTTTTTTACATTCATCATGACCTCTATTTCACATTTTAGAGTTTAATAAAATCTTACGAATGAGTCACCATTCATCTTACATTCAAACTTTACACAATATCTACTTCTTCCATCACAATACAAATGTTCCCGTTTGTAGTCATCATTAACAACTTAACTAGTTTTTTTAAACACTTATTTCTCTAATCCGTACATGCACACGTACATGTACAAATACATACTGTCATGGTTTTGTCTCATTACTTTACCTGCATTTCTATACTCTGATCACTGATGATTAACATCAGTTTCACTTATGGATCTTTGGTTAACATCTTTAGTCATTCATACATAACTATTTTACCTCAAAAGGTTAAATCCTACTCACAAGTACACTCTTGTTTAAGTACAAATCCTTAGACAAGGATTGTCTCAATTGAATTAATAGATTCTAGCAAATCCATTATTCACTTTACTTTCTAATCATTCTCTTTTATCATTGGATTCACATACTAGCATGATCAATTTAATCATCTTTTATTACACTATACTCTTACAACGTCTGTATATTATACAATCTTACAACTGATTATCTAACATCAGTCGCACAATCAGTACTTAAACACTTCCTTATCATATTAGCATCATTAACACTTACATTATACTTATGACAACTTTACATCTTCCATCTGAGGCAGTGTTCAACAAAACATGTTGTCTATTAAACACTTACCTAACAGTCATCTTTCACATGTACTTGATGTTATTTACGCGTATTTTTCCAGGTCAATCTTAATTCTTTCAAATAACTCAAACATCTTACTATTATCATAACCATTTACAATTGTAGGCTAATTCTTAACCCACTTGAAAGTCACATTACACTTGGAATACCTCCAAGTATTCTTTTATTACACATATATACATTGCTTAATACAACCTTAAACATCGTTGGTTCTCGCATTACTTACTTTCACATTATGTCTTTCTAAACAATTTCTCATAGCTCATCTTAGTTAAGAATGGTGTTTATCAAAACACTACCCATTCATAACATTAACTAAATTTCATTCGTATACATATACTTCATACACCTCATAATCTTAGATTTCGTTTACTACCAAATGGGCCTATGTGTCCCCATTTTTGTCTCAATCACTAACTTCACTCGTTTACTTGTAACCACCGATTATTCAGGGTTACCCTTCATATTCATTTCACTCTCAACTTTAGAAATTATCATCTCTTTACTTATACATTTGGACTTTTATGTCCTCATGTCATTGTTCATTTGAACTATGACATATCATTACTTATACTTTTTGGAAATCACACACGTTTGATTAGTTAAACACACAATCAACAATCGAGCTTTGAGCTCATTACATTAAATCCCAACAACGATTTTACGACTACAATTTGTCTCACGTTCGGTCTCACGAATGGTTCAACTGTGAAGTGTTAATTACACTTAAACATTTTAATTCGAACATCTTACGACTTTCTTTCTAATACCAAAGAAAACTGCTAACTCAATCGAGTTTATCTTACTTCCGTTCAATCTCATTCTGCATTTTGGGTTAATCAATCGTGAACCCACAAGTCTTCTTTTACTAATCACTTAGATTTCATCAACATATCATTTAGAGTTTTACCTATCACAAGACATTATATACCGTTGAGGTACCGCATCACATCTAAAGTATACTTCTTAAATATCCTTGTATTTCAATTCAATTCTTATCAACTCAGATTTGTTTAACATTTCTCCATCAATCATTCTAATTATTTAAGATTAGAACGATTGTCTTTAGTTAATATTCAACTTTAATCAACATTTATCTAGCATAGCTATTCATCAAAACTCTTCTTCATACTTCAGGATTCAAATATAATCCGTGATCAGACTTCATCTTTTACTATAGGTTACTTTTCATAGAAAATGAGACAGTTCCCCTGTTTATCATACTACTAGTAGCAACAAGACTGTTATGATTCTGGTTATTCATTTGGCATCACTTTTAATATATCGTTATCAATCTGATTACATCAGATTGATCTAAACACCACTTTATTACGTAACCAATAAGTATATTGGTAACTGTATTTTAAACTTTTACTATTATCGTTTTGAGTTATCTTGCATAACTCTGCCAATTTGTACCATTAAGGTACTTATTGTAAGTTTTACATACTTATTTAGTTTCATGGTTCAATACTTTCTTGCTTCCAATTCACTTCTTGTGACTTAATATCAAGCTATTACTTTCATTCTACTAGGCAATCTTATCTCTAGGCAACCTAGTTTATCAATACTGAAGCAAGAATCATTCTTACCTCACAAATATCTGCATATAATGCATAACATACTCATAACATTTTTGGGAGACTATGATGGTCGGGCCCGAGTTTGATACTGAACACCAATCAGATGTCCAATTCACTCAAACTTAGGCTTTGATACCTAATTGTAACACCGCGATTTCAGAGCCAATTTTAACTTTTTTAAAAAAACTAATTTCAAACATTATTTTAGTTTGATAACAAAATAGCGGAAGACCATCATACCTGCAATAAGCACCGAATGTCCCAGCATAATAAAAGCACTCCCATGCCCAGGCTAAGCATACATCTGCATATATATATATATATATATATATATATATATATATATATATATACTGGGAGGGGTTAGCTTTAAAAACTAGTGAATACAAAATCAACCCTAAGCATAGCACATAGGACATCATATTCTTCACATCATAAACACAGCAACATGGCAACATTATACATGCGAGTCATATAACACAGGATTTAGAAAAAAATGCAATCCTATCACATAGTGTAGTGCTGATCCTACCGGCAGGCATCATATCTTGCCGGGTAGCTAATCCAGCTCAACAATTTTCCACCGAGGAATCAGACACTACCATCCATGCTGGTTTCATCACATAAGTGAATCACCGTTCTCGTTAAGTATCCAAAGGCTCAATTAGGCTCAACCATTTAAGGTATCTCACCCCATATACGGAAAGGAACCGCACTCGAGTACCGTTGATCTAGAACATTATGCCCGAAGGCCCAGGATCCAGCCGAAGCTGCCTTAATTAACATGTTAGTCCGGACACACAGATATCTCATCAATAACCCTTTTTAGGGACAATTGCATGCATGCATTTACATATAACTCATATTCAACAATATATGCACATGTACTTAAATACATGTCTGGCATATCATTTATCATGGCAATACTTGTTTCAACATGGGGATCCAACCAGGGTCCAATAGCATATATATCAATAATTCCGCATGGTTGATCCAAATCAGGATCCATAGCATACATAATAACAAGTTGTACTCACATTCAATGAGTAGAATACACAAGTACAACATGGGTGATCCAATCATAATCCAATTTAACATACATATCATCAAGTCTAACTAGGCGGCTCCAATTTGGATCCGCTGGCATGCACTCTACAATAACTAACAACTTAACAAGGCGGATCCAATCCGAATTCATCAACATGCATACATATCATATAACACGTATTCGTTCATTATTACTGTAAACTTAAACCATATAGGCACCTATACTTCGCGTTTCTATAAACACCAGTTTAAACTCACTTTACAATCTTACTAATCATAATCGTAATTATAACATCTCGTATATACCTAATGGTAATCAATAAATCCATATATACTGCATAATGATTAAAAGTTAAGTCGGTACTCACCTGAGTCCTGGATGCTCGTATTATTTGTAACATCCTCAAAACGGGCCTAAACGTGTGCGAATATGGTACGTCAATTATTTAATTTAATTACATAATATATATATATATATATATATATATATTCTAGGAAATGATATAAAATATGAAAAATAATAAATAAATGGGTTATTAAATATATTAATAAAAATAGATAAAGACTATAAAATATCGAACGGTTTCAAACGAGGATTTCAAAAATATCCTCGTTAGTTGAAACAGTTAAACGGGAGATGAGTTGTAACTTGAAAAGGGGAACAAAATACCCACTTATGGATAATAATACCCACAAGTCAGTCCAGGCCCTTTTGTCAAGACACAGACACACTCAAACACGTATCAACACACACCTTCAAGCTTTCTTCTGTTCTTGCAAGATAGAAGAAGAATATCAAGAAGAGATCAATTAAGCCAAGTTCCAGCAACAAATTAAAGGCTAAATCCATCCTAGAACATCATCGTCGTCATCTCTAACCTAGAGAGTTCCATATCCATGGCTTTTTCTTCTTTCTTGAATTGTTGGGTTTTTGAAGAAAACTCATAAACTCTTGTTCTAGCAGCTAAATAAGGATCAAAATTGTCCCACAAGTAGTTCCTAAACATCCTTTGATCATTGTAAGTGCCAATTCATCCTTGTTCATGCTAGTGTTCTTCATGTTATTTAAATTCTAGGTTTTGATGGGTTATTGTGATTTTTCAATCAAGAACTGAAATTGATGATTGAAATAGGTTCTAATATCATTTATAAGTTTATAGGAATCAATTTCATGAATTAAAGTAGTGTTCTTGATGAGTTTTGAATTTTGGCTCAAATGGGTCAAAATTGGTCAAATACGGGTCAAACTGGTTTTGACCTTCAAGAACTAAAATTTAGTGTTCTAATTGATCTTATAACTTGTTAGGATTGATTAGAACTCAATTGGTGCATTAGAAGTGGTGTTTTTGCACAAATCCAATATTTAGCTAAATGAGTCAAAATGGCCTAAATCTGTTTTTACACATCAAGAACTAATTTTTAAGGTTCTAATAGGTTCATATGACTTGTATGAATTGATTAGAACATTGGTTTTGAATTGGAATGGTTGTTTTGCTAGAATTGGCTAATATAGTGAAAATGGGCCATAAATAGGCAAGAAATTGGAAAATGATACCAAACAATGAGTTTAAAGGTTTTGGTCAGTTGCAACACCTTCAATACATCATATTAGGTGTATATGGTGTGTTGCAAGTGTTGGAATTGGTCTACACCAAGTTTTGGCCATTATGCGCACATCTTTGTCCATTTAATTGTGATTTTCGTATGAATTAATTGGATAGGATTTTTTGATGTTAAAAAGCTTCCACAAGTGTCAAATCGTCCTATGAAACACTAGAATTTTACTAAAATTGATTTGGAGTTGAATTGAGCAAAAATGGTGATGTTGTGCACAAAATAGATTGCTGCTGTTGCACTACAGGTTGGTCGCGGCGCGACCCAAAGGGGTGTCGCGGCGCGATGCCCCTGCACACAGCCTATTGTGCTGTTTTGTGCTATGTGTTTGCGTGTTGTTGCTTGGACTGCTATAGTTAGTTAATAAATGGTTTAATAACACCATTAGGGTATTGTTTCAAGTATCCTAGACGTTCCTCGCTTGTTCAAGTGATTAATGCGTAGATATTGGTATTATAAGTCGAGTTGACAATCCGTGAGTGCCAAAGCAAGGTCTTTGCTTATTCTAGCCTATCAGGTGAGTGTCGAATGACATAACAATTAATATACTTATAACATATATTAACAATGATCACGGAATTGTATACCATGATTTGTACATGCACTTGTTTAAGTGTAGGATTGCATGATGATGCTAGAATATACCATGTTGACACAATGTAGTATGCACTTGATTAGGTGTATGCTATGATGATAATTGAATATATGCACGCATTGATTGATGATCCGATTGGATCAGATTATTTGTTTGTGAATGGTCCGGATCCTTATGGACAAAGCTGTCCTACAACAAGGACAAAGCTGTCCTACAACAAGATCAAAGCTGTTCTACCAAAGGGACAAAGCTGTCCCCTATGGGTTTAGCTCAGGGCTTTACTCAGAAGAACCGTTTGGTTCTGAAACACAACGGTGGACGCTTAACAGCTCCCCCACCGGCGCGGTTGTTGTGTCTGGTACCCCAGTTTGATGTATTGAACCGGGTTTGCTCCCCTGCAAGATATGCTACCTCCTAACTACGCCAGCTCATCGCGAGATGCTAGGATAGAACTATCTGAGCATGATTGATGATATGTGATGTACTTATATTGATTGCATGCTATTTGGTAGTCACTAGCTATTATAGCTAACAGATGCTACACTCCACATGTGCAGGTGATCCTCAGTGAGCTCGGGAGCCTGCGGGTAGTTTATATGCTTTGGGAGGAACACTGCTTTTATGTTTAAATTCTGTTGAATCATGTTTATGTTTGTTTAAGATAATGGTCACCCGGTTATGTATTCCGTAACACCAACTGTTGTTTGTGGCATCATTTTGACTGTTTATATAGTTTGCCACGTGTTTTTACTTCCGCTGCATTTCTAAATTTTAAGACAGGTTTGATTGTTCTATTAACAGTCAAACCCACGCAGTTTGAAAACTTAAATTGTATTTTAAAAAGAAAAAATTTGGTTCTAAAAATCACGGTGTTCCCTATTCGTGGTCTGATGAACAAGATAAAGCCTTCCAGACATTGAAACAACTCTTATGTCAAGTTCCAATTCTGACTCTGCCAGATGGGTCAGAAGATTTTATTGTTTACTGTGATGCTTCTTACGCAGGTTTGGGAAGTGTCCTTATGCAGAAGGACAAGGTAATAGCTTATGCTTCACGCCAACTGAAGCCACATGAGAAGAGCTATCCGACTCATGATCTGGAGTTGGCAGCTGTTGTCTTTGCTCTGAAACTATGGCGCCACTACTTGTATGGCACCAAATGTGTGGTATTCACTGATCATAAGAGCCTCTAGTATGTTTCTACACAGAAGGAGCTCAATATGAGGCTACGCGGGTGGATAGAGTTGATAAATGATTATGACTGTGAAATCAAATACCACCCGGGCAAGGCTAATGTGGTGGCTGATGCATTAAGCCGAAAGGGCTCCACAGAAACCGTTAAATTCATGAAAATCACCATTGTTTCTGATCTTATTACTCGTTTGAAGGAGGCTCAGCAAGAAGCCTTAACAGAAGCAAATCTGAAGGCTGAGGTTATGACAAAGATGAAAGAGCAGCTACAAGATGAGAGCAGGGGATTGAAGACATACAGGTCCCGAATCTGGGTACCTAGCATCGGAGGGAACCGGGATCTTATCTTGAAGGAGGCGCACAGTTCTCGTCTATCTGTTCATCCTGGGTGCACTAAAATGTACCATGATCTTAAGGCACTTTATTGGTGGCCTACATTGAATCGTGACATTGCCTCCTATGTGGAGAAATGTCAGATCTGTGCACAGGTGAAGACCGAGCACCAAAGACCCTATGGTAATTTGCAACAATTACCAATTCCTGAATGGAAATGGGACAACATCACCATGGATTTTGTTACTAAACTACCCAGGACTTCAAAAGAGCATGACATGATCTAGGTGATTGTTGACAGACTCACCAAGAGTGCACACTTCCAAGCAGTTAATGAATCTTCTTCTATGCCTCGTCTTGCTCAGTTATATATCAATGAAATTGTCGCCCGACACGGTGTTCCTCTATCTATCGTCTTTGATAGGGATACACGGTTTGTTTCACATTTCTGGAGCAGTCTTCAATGGGAGCTCGGTACTCGTGTTCATTTGAGTACCGCATACCATCCACAGATAGATGGACAGTCCGAAAGGACTATCCAAACTCTTGAAGACATGCTACACGCATGTGTACTTGAATATGGTGGCTCGTGGGATTCTCATTTTCCTTTGATTGAGTTTGCTTATAATAACTCATATCATTCTAGTATCGGTATGCCACCGTATGAGATGCTTTATGGTAGGCGTTGTCGCACACCTACTTGTTGGCTTAAACCAGGGGAGAAACAGTATGCTGGACCTGATCTGGTCCAGATTACTGCTGATAAAGTCAAGTTTGCACGGGAGAAGCTTAAAGCAGCCAGAGACAGGCAAAAGATGTATGCAGATCCAAAACGCATGCCGGTTACCTTTGAAATAGGTGATCGGGTATTCTTCAAGGTTTTTCCATGGAAGGGTGTTATCACGTTTGGCAAGAAGTCAACGAGCAGACAGTATCTTTGGAGTTACCTCCAGAGTTATCAGGTATTCATAATACCTTTAATGTTTGCTATCTTCGCAAGTGCAAGGTAGATGAAGATCAGATTCTACCTCTGCAAGACCTGAAAGTGGATTCTTCTGCACAGCTCGTGGAAGAACCAATTGAAATCTTGAACAAAAAGACTAAGCGGCTGAGGAAGAAGACAATCCAGCTAGTCTTGGTCAAATGGAAGCACAATCTCGGATCAAACCATACGTACGAGACCGAGAAGGATATGAAGGCACGCTATCCCCATTTGTTTTCTGAAAAGCAGATTCTGAGGACGGAATCTTCTTAAGGGGGATAGATTTGTAACATCCTCAAAACGGGCCTAAACGTGTGCGAATATGGTACGTCTATTTAATTTAATTAAATAATATATATATATATATTCTAGGAAATGATATAAAATATGAAAAATAATAAATAAATGGGTTATTAAAAATATTAATAAAAATAGATAAAGATTATAAAATATCGAACGGTTTCAAACGAGGATTTCAAAAATATCCTCGTTAGTTGAAACGGTTAAACGGGAGATGAGTTGTAAGTTGAAAAGGGGAACAAAATACCCACTTGTGGATAATAATACCCACAAGTCAGTCCAACCCTTTTTGTCAATACACAGACACACTCAAACACGTATCAACACACACCTTCAAGCTTTCTTCTGTTCTTGCAAGATAGAAGAAGAATATCAAGAAGAGATCAATTAAGCCAAGTTCCAGCAACAAATTAAAGGCTAAATCCATCCTAGAACATCATCGTCGTCATCTCTAACCTAGAGAGTTCCATATCCATGGCTTTTTCTTCTTTCTTGAATTGTTGGGTTTTTGAAGAAAACTCATAAACTCTTGTTCCAGCAGCTAAATAAGGATCAAAATTGTCCCACAAGTAGTTCCTAAACATCCTTTGATCATTGTAAGTGCCAATTCATCCTTGTTCATGCTAGTGTTCTTCATGTTATTGAAATTCTAGGTTTTGATGGGTTATTGTGATTTTTCAATCAAGAACTGAAATTGATGATTGAAATAGGTTCTAATAGCATTTATAAGTTTATAGGAATCAATTCCATGAATTAAAGTAGTGTTCTTGATGAGTTTTGAATTTTGGCTCAAATGGGTTAAAATTGGTTAAATACGGGTCAAACTGATTTTGACCTTCAAGAACTGAAATTTAGTGTTCTAAATTATCTTATAACTTGTTAGGATTGATTAGAACTCAATTGGTACATTAGAAGTGGTGTTTTTGTACAAATCCAATATTTAGCCTAAATGGCCAAAATGGCCTAAATCTGTTTTTACACATCAAGAACTGATTTTTAAGGTTCTAATAGGTTCATATGACTTGTATGAATTGATTAGAACATTGGTTTTGAATTGGAATGGTTGTTTTGATTGAATTGGCTAAAATAGTGAAAAATAGGCCATAAATAGGCAAGAAATTGGAAAATGATACCAAACAATGAGTTTAAAGGTTTTGGTCAGTTGCAGCACCTTCAATACATCATATTAGGTGTATATGGTGTGTTGCAAGTGTTGGAATTGGTATACACCATGTTTTGGCCATTATGCGCACGTCTTTGTCCATTTAATTGTGATTTTCGTATGAATTAATTGGATAGGATTTTTTGATGTTAGAAAGCTTCCACAAGTGTCAAATCGTCCTATGAAACACTAGAATTTTACTAAAATTGATTTGGAGTTGAATTGAGCAAAAATGGTGATGCTGTGCACAAAATAGATTGCTGCTGCTGCACTGGAGGTTGGTTGCGGCGCGACCCAAGGGGGTGTCGCGGCGCGATGCCCCTGCACACAGCCTATTGTGTTGTTTTGTGCTATGTGTTTGCGTGTTGTTTCTTGGACTGCTATAGTTAGTTAATAAATGGTTTAATAACACCATTAGGGTATTGTTTCAAGTATCCTAGATGTTCCTCGCGTGTTCAAGTGATTAATGCGTAGATATTGGTATTATAGGTCGAGTTGACAATCCGTGAGTGCCAAAGCAAGGTCTTTGCTTATTCTATCCTATCAGGTGAGTGTTGAATGACATAACAATTAATATACTTATAACATATATTAACAATGATCACGGAATTGTATACCCTTATTTGTACATGCACTTGTTTAAGTGTAGGATTGCATGATGATGCTAGAATATACCATGTCGACACAATGTAGTATGCACTTGATTAGGTGTATGCTATGATGATAATTGAATATATGCACGCATTGATTGATGATCCAATTGGACCAGATTATTTGTTTGTGAATGGTCCGGATCCTTGTGGACAAAGTTGTCCTACAACAAGGACAAAGCTGTCCTACAACAAGAACAAAGCTGTTCTACCAAAGGGACAAATCTGTCCCCTGTAGGTTTAGCTCAGGGATTTACTCAAAAGAACCGTTTGGTTCTGAAACGCTACGGTCGACGCTTAACAGCTCCCCCACCGGCGCGGTTGATGTGTCTGGTACCCCAGTTTGGTGCATTGAACCGGGTTAGCTCCCCTGCAAGATATGCTACCTTCTAACTACGCCAGCTCATCGCGAGATACTAGGATAGAACTATCTGAGCATGATTGATGATATGTGATCTACTTATATTGATTGCATGCTATTTGGTACTCACTAGCTATTATAGCTAACAGATGCTACACTCCACATGTACAGGTAATCCTCAGTGAGCTCGGGAGCCTGCGGGTAGTTTATATGCTTTGGGAGGAACACTGCTTTTATGTTTAAACTCTGTTGAATCATGTTTATGTTTGTTTAAGATAATGGTCAGCCGGTTATGTATTCCGTAACACCAATTGTTGTTTGTGGCATCATTTTGACTGTTTATATAGTTTGCCACGTGTTTTTACTTCCGCTGCATTTCTAAATTTTAAGACAGGTTTGATTGTTCTATTTACAGTCAAATCCACGCAGTTTGAAAACTTAAATTGTATTTTAAAAAAAAATTTGGTTCTAAAAATCACTGTGTTACATTAATCTTCTAACGATGTCTTGAATCCATATATTAAACCTATAATAATAGCCCAAGCATCGGTACGCGAAAAACAGTAAAACTGCTAACTGACGCCCTGACGCGTTGCGTCATGCTAGAAATGTCGGTCGCGGCGCTACTCTTTAAAATGTCGCGGCGCGACGCAAAAACACCCAAAACTGTCATTTATTTTCTGTAGATAAAAACTCGACTAAATATCATCTAAGTCAATATCAAACATCTCCTAACACTTACAAAGCTAGTTTGGGACTATTTAGGCCCTTTATAATATTAAAATCAAAATAATCCCATTAAAATAGTTTAGACTCACATAAAGATAGTCTATTTAAGTTATAGGGACCAATAGGAGACCTCCTAACGTCACTTAATTGTAAAAATCAAGATTTGATTCAAGAACTCCAAACCAGTTTATAATTGAAACTTAATTATTTGTACACTCTCATATCCTCTTAAGGAGTCTACTAACATATATTAAAACTCATTCTAACAATTCTTTCAAGATTTGAGTTAATTACCCATTAGCATATTAAATCCTTGACTATAAATATGAAATAAATACATACCTTTCTCATAATTTCTCATAGATTCCTACGTATGGCATGAACTCAAGATATTCACCAAAATAATTCAAGGCTTGGAGCCTCCTGCTTATTTATTTTCCATTCTCCAATTCTCTGGTGGAAAATCATACATATTCTATTATATACATATCCTTGGTTGTTTGGTAAGAAAAAAGAAAGAAAGAAGAAAGGAAAAGAAAGAAGAAACGGGAAGGAGAAGAATACATCAAAAAAGATAACTATATAAATATAAAGGGGTTGCCGCCTCTTTTGGTGGTGGCCCCATTCGGCGGGTATCTCTCTTCCCTTTTCTACTTACAACTCATCTAAACGTTATTCGTAAATTCTAACGAGGATATATTCGGAATCCTTATTTCAAACCATTCAATAATTAATAACTATTATTCATTTTTATCAACTTTTATTAACACCTCATTTAGTAATAACAATATATATTGTCCTCCTTAAAACTTGAAATTCTTATTTAATTCACAAGGCTACAACCATAAATACAAGGGGTACAACTAGGCTCATTTTGGGATGTTACAAATAAGCAACATCCTTTCTAGTAAGCTTCATTAGAGGACCTGCTATTGTAATACTCGTAATTTTGTAAAATTATAAATATATATATTATGCAAGTTTTAGTAAGAATTAGTAAAATTATGTGTTTTATTGATACTTAATTGCTACTATTGTTTATGTGTGTGTTATTAAATTAAAGAGTGGTAACCAATGTAAAGGAAAAGAAAGTTGGAGGACTTGTTGTGTAAATAAGTGTATATATATATATATGTATGTATGTATGTAAGACTCTAATTATTGAAGTCAAAGCCCTAAAATTCTGGAGCAAGAATCTTGAGAGAGAGAGAGAGAGAGGGTTCTAGAGAGAGAATTTTGAGGAAGAAAAAGAAATCAAGAAAAAATTGAAGGATTAAATGCTTGGGTTCAAGATTTGGTGTTATTTCTTCATCTTCTCCAACCTTGGTTGAGTTGAGCATAGAAAGTGAATCACTCAAGTTGGGTTTTGAATCAAGTAAGTCATAACATGTAATTTGTGCTTGATTTTAGTTGTATATGTTGTAGTTGGTGATTCTTAGTTAAAAGTTTGGTATATATAGTGTTAAATGGGTCAAAATGGGGAAAATTAGTATGGTTAGGGTTTTGATGATCAAAGTTATGTTAAATGTTGATATTATAGTGTTTTGAAACATACTTGAGCCCTTTTAGTGCTGCAATTGGTTTATGTTGAAAAGAATTGGATTTGGCAACATTTGGTGCAAAAACAAGCTGCAAATCACTGTTCACGGGAGGCTCGCGGCGCGAGGCCTTGCCTCCGCGAGGGTGACTTTTTCCAGCGATTTTCTCGCGGCACGAGCTCCATTCTCTGCGGCGCGAGACACCCTGAAACCTCCGAAACTCATGTTTTTTACCCCAATTGGCTATGTACTTGTATGGGGTTTGATTCTAAGATTTTATAAGGGTTTAATAACGTCTTTTAGACCCGAAAAATGTGTATAAGTTGAGTTTAGAGTCAATTCTCTTGTAGAACCTTTGTGTTTGGTTAACTTAACTAAGTTAACATTGTGTTGTGATCATAGAATCTTCGTGCAACTGACTTATAGCTTTTTTTTGAAGTGGAAGTGATCCTCATAACTTCAAACAGGTGAGTTGTGCCCCGCGGATACACAAAATGCTTTTCAACGTGCAAGTCATCAATTGTTTCTTGTGTACTATGTTTTATGTATATATATGGCATCAATGTGAACTGTTATTGTGTACTATGTTTTATGTTTTATGTATATATATGGCATCATATTTATGATAATGACTCATGCATTTGAGTATATGATTCCCCTTATTTGAAGCATGCTATGCTATATGTTGATTCTGGCAAGTTGTGACCTTATGTGTATAACTTGCTTGTGATGTGATTGATCCTTGTGGTCCGGACCTATGTTTGTGATTTGTACTTTGCACCATCAGGGTTCCTAGCCATTGAGACGTGTACTGGTTCATGTGGCTTCGGCAATTGAGGAGCGTCGATACATGGGTGGTTAAGGAATCGGTGCAAAGAGTGGAGGGGTATGTCAGTACCCATTATGACCGTGTGGGTTCACTGGGCTGACGAGCCACCGAACCTAAGCAACACAAGTGGACTTGGGGAACAGGGCATACACTCCTGATAACCGTTGTATGGTGGACTGCTTCGTGCGTCCCCCTCCTTGACGGGAGATGTGGACACACCCCCACGAGGACTTGTTGACCATGGTTGGCCCCTATGGAAGATACAAGTATAAGTGGACTTGTCCCCCACATCTTGTGTGATATGTTGATTGATGCCATAGCGGTATTTTCATGTGAATATGACCTGTTTATTTGATTAACTTGTTTTGGTGCACTCACTAGCTTATGCTAATAAAAGTTGTGTGTATGCTTTCTGTATCCGCATATAAATAGTAGCATGGTGCCGGTGAGGCGGGTAGATGCTTTTGGGAGAAGCTTGTTTCCATTGGATATGTTTGGAATACATGATTCTTCTCATATTTTGATTATTTGTAATTAATGGTCGTGTATTCGGATCAATAAGTAACACCAACTTTTGTATATCTTACACAGCTACCGCCTAATGTTGTAAACTAATATCGAATCAATGATGTTTTTGTTTAAATTTAAAAAGTTTAAATTTGTGTTAAAATTCAGGGTGTTACAGCTATCTTAGAGAAATTCTAGATAAACCGCCGATATTAACCGGCAAGTCCTAGAAAGCTGCGAATCTCTGATGAGGTTTTGGGAATTCCCCAGTTCATCACTGACTCAACCTTGGCTGGATCAACCATAACACCATCCTTGCATATAACATGCCCAAGGAAGTGTATTTCTTCAAGCCAAAACTCGCATTTAGAGAATTTAGCATATAAGTGTTTTCGCATCAAAGTGTCAAGAACAATTCGAAGGTGTTCCTCGTGTTCTGCTTTAGATTTGGAATAAATAAGAATGTCATCGATGAATACAATGACAAATTTGTCAAGAAAGGCACGACAGACACGGTTCATAAGATCCATGAATATAGCTGGGGCATTCGTCAACCCGAAAGGCATCACAGGAAACTCATAATGCCCATATCTCGTTCTGAAAGCTGTCTTTGGAATATCGTCATCGCGTACACGGACTTGATGATAACTAGCGAAGATCTATCTTTGAAAAGCATGTAGCATCCTGGAGTTGATCAAATAGATCATCGATACGTGGGAGAGGGTACTTGTTCTTTACAGTTCGCTTATTTAGCTCCCTGTAATCAATGCACATTCACATCGTCCCATACTTCTTTATCACAAACAAGACTGGAGCTCCCCAAGATGAAGAGCTGGGACGAATGAAACATCTATCAAGAAGTTCCTGAATCTTGATCATCATCTCACGAACCTCAGATGATGCAAGACGATAAGGAGACCTTGCTACAGGCGTAGCACCTGGTACAAGATCGATCTGATATTCAACATCTCTTACCAGTGACAAACCTGCTAATTCATCAGGATAAACATTAGGGTATTCAGAAACTACCTGAATGTCATCAATAGCTTTCTTCTCCATCTTTGTATTAACAACATAAGCCAAATAGGACTCACATCCCTTGGCTACAAATTTTCGAGCTTTCATCAATGAAATTAATGGAGTTTCAGAAGTTCTCCCTCACCACGAGCCACAACATATGACCCGTCAGAAAGAGGAATTTTAATGATCTTTTTGGAGCAAAGAATCTCAACATTTTGATTGCTGAGCCAATCCATTCCGATTACAACATCAAACCCCGCAATCGGCATAACAAGAAATGAAAGAGGGAAACTAGTCCCGTCAACATCAATCACTGCCATGAGAACTCTATGAACAACAGAAACTATCCTGCCGCTAGCAACTTCAACGCTTAATAGATCAATCAATGTAGAAATAGGTAGTTGCAGTTTAGCACATAAGGATGCAAAGACGAAAGAATAAGTAGCCCCTGAATCAAATAAAACACATGTTGTAGAATAGTTAATCACAAAAATGCCAGTGATCACATCACCTGCCGTCTTCGCCTCATCAGCGGTCATCTGGAACGCCCTGCCCGGTACACGGGGCGTGGTATTCTTCCCCTGACCTGAGGAAGATCCTCCAGCTCCACCTGACCCAGGGTTAGGACCCGATCTGCATTCTGACGATCGATGCCCCGGTTTGAAGCACTTGTAACAAACGTTATCCTTATACATGTAGTTCTCCGCGTTATGCCCTTTATGCCCACATTTGGGACACCTCACGGTATCCCTGGTACAGTGTCCCGGGTGTTTAGTACGACACTGGAAACACCATAAATCATCCGAAGAATTATGCCTCTGACCCCTGTTGCTGATGCTGCTGTCGCTGCCATGATCCACCACCTGTATTCTTTGACCCCGAAGACTGTTCAAACTTCCTTTTGGAAGTTCCCCCATCCTCTTTCTGTTGAGCATGATCCCTCTCATACGGACGAGCGAAATCAAAAGCCTTATCCAGTGTAGTAGCAAATCGGATAGAGGATCTGTGTTCAGGTGGTAATGCCATAGCGAAATGGTTAATCTTTGCCTCTTCATCAGGTAACATGTGTTGCCCAAATCGTAGTAGATCTGTGAATCTAGTAATAAGCTCCTCAACAGATTTGTTTCCTTTTGTCAAGGCCCTGAATTCATTATCCACACTTTCCAATGCTTGAGCCGAACAATACTTGGCCCGTAAGATTCTCAATAAATCAGACCAAGAGAAAGCATCACGGATTGTAGCTGGAGTGGATGCAATCATGGTATCGTACCATGTTATAGCTCGGCCTCGAAGCATTTTTCGAGCATATGCCACTTTCTTAACTCCTCCGCCTCGCTGGTTTCAAAGGCCAACTCAATGTCACGAATTCACCGTGCGGTAATAGATAGGTGGTTTGCACGATAAGAATGCCTTTAGGCCCACGGCCATTTTCTTTTCGGGAGTAGGAAGAACAGGTGCATGTTCCTCGGCTACTTTAAGACGAGCCTCAAGTTCATGGATATAGGCCTCCCTATCTTGACCACTATCCATAATAATATCTTAGTTCTGTTGGACCAAATACAGTCATAATATACTTAGTATACTTATCATACTTAATTAATCATAATAAGCAGATAAGCAATAAAATGTCAATCATAACAATATCTCTCACATCCCAAAACCTCCCGAGGAACACTTTAAATAATGGTCGAGCATGAATTTGAGACTGAATACTCTTTCAAGTACCCAATTCACTCAAACTTTGGCTCTGATATCAGCTTGTAACACCGTTTTTTTTAGAACCAAAATTTTCTTTTTAAAATACTAATTTAAGTTTAATTTAAATACGTAGCGGAATAAAACACGTGGCTATTTATTTACATTCAAATTTTAGCCACATACATCATTGGTGTTACTGTTACTGAACCGGTCGACTATTATCTGATTACAAACACATGATACGCGAATATCAGTCTTAAAATTTAACACTAATCTGTCCTAATTTGACTGACACACTAACGGGTAAGCGTACCCGATCGTATAGTAGTAAACAAAGGTAAGACCAGGATCGTATCCTTAGGGAACCTGAATTGAATGTACTATCAAGGAATTAACTTGCTAAACTAAAATGCTTTTAAAAATAAAGATGGGTTTTTTTTGAAACTAGCAGCTAACCGCTACCAAGGTATTGCAAATTGGTTAAAAGCAGTAAACTAAAGAAATAATTTTCAAAGAGTTTAAATCAGATGCCAGAGGTGTATTTAACAATTAATCACTCCCCCTAGGTTTAATATGTTATAGGTATAGTTAATATGATAAGTTTCTAAGGGCGTTCGAACCAACAACCATCAGTCATACTAATCCGATTAGGACTTAATCTTTCTAAAACACACTTAACTCTCGTTGTATGGTGAATTAGACTAAACTTTTATCTAAGATATTACTGAATAATCTTAACCCTCATTATCTCAGAAAAGTTATCTATCCTATTGCATGCAAACGTCATTATCTCAGAACAAGCATACAATAATCCAAAAGAAAATACACATGCAAGTCATTATCTCAGAGCATGTACAAACTGTATCTAACAGATTACTCAGCAAAGGTTAAGATCAAAAACTCAAGGTTCACGATTAAGCATAAACAAAACTAATCGTAAAATATAAAATCATAGGATTACATATCAAACCTAGGGGTTGTTTATCATGGTAAATACAATAAAAACTTAGCCCATAATCATACTAGAAATCATACATAGATCAAGAATTAAATTAAATGTAAACATTATCAAAAATTTACAAGCAATAAAATACTCAATCATGATGAAATCAAGATCTGCTATGCGCCTTTCGTTTCCTGCCGTGGACTGTTTGTTGCTTCAGAAGAAATTCGACTGCCGCTTGGAATCTCTCGTTAATTCGGCCGCCGCATATATATAAAAAAAACCTTACGTCCTCTCAACGAATTAAATTATACCACCGCTTAACTGGAGTTTCGTTTTGGGCTTCTTGGCCCGGATGCCAAACAATTGTTAGCCGCCGTTCCCACCTGATTAATATCAACTAGCAACTTCAATTAATTTGAAGCCCACAACATTTATTTAATGGCCCAACCACATCACCTCCTTCTTGGTTTAGAAACTAAAATTACCATCCGTAGAAAGGAGAATTCCATAATTAAAACCATCATCTCTTTTTGGGCTTTCAACTCCACGTAGGTCCATTTTAATTGCATTCTTTAATTTATTTGTTGTTTGCTGGAACTCTCGGCCCACATGCTCCAGAATCACGGCCCAATTAATAACACAAACATAATATTCTTGTGGTCCATTTTATCTAGTTTTCGTAGCTTTTTGAATCACAACGTTTCAAGTTCGTATGAGTGAGATACGACCAAAACATTGAAGAGGTGTTAAAGCTGTCAGTTATTCTCTCTTTCTCTTTTCTTCGTTATTTTTTAGCACATTCTCCATTTCTTCTCCAAAGAGCCCTAAAACACATATTACAATAGATTAGACAAATAATTATCTTATTCAATCAATAAAATACAATCAAAGAATTAGATATCGTATATAAATAATATGCATATTTTAGACGATATCAAACACCCCACACTTAATCTTTGCTTGTCCTCAAGCAAACTATCTTTTAAAAACCACTACACCAGGTAGGGCACATGAATAACTCAATAAACAACTCCCATGTACACGTCGAACTATCAAAAGAATCGTTAGAAATGTCACTCAACTCGGCAACTACAAGTTATATTGAGACCTATGCACATGTTTGTGTAAAAATCCTCTTTAACTTTTCATTATTCTAAATAATTTCTCACAACACTATTCAATTCTTTATAACTCAAATCGTACTCATTCTTGCATATTTTATTAACATATTCCACCAGAAAACTCCCGACCTCAAGGTTTATTGATGATTCCAAAGTTTACTCGACTAATGTGCTACTTTTTTTTTCATTTCTTTTTTATGCCTTTCTTTTTTGCTTTTTTTTTGAATTTAATAGATCAAACGTGACTTTCTAATGGATCCATGTAGCGGACTTTCGGCCAACAAATCGAAACTAGTTGGCCTTAGTATGCTAGACCTGAAATATCCCTCGGGTCTACTTATCTAAATCCAAAAGGCTACATAGTGTTTTTCACTATTAATTTAGGCACATAACTCTTGTAAGCAACACATAAGATTTGTAAAACTAAAGAATCAATCTCAACCTATTTTTGTCAGGATTCAGCTACTTCATTATTTATTGTGGTATCTTAGGATACAGACACGCTGATTATAATTTTCTGAAGGTTCTATCATATTTATTATGCAAGACTTTTTGTATTTTCTGAATAACTCAGGATTAAAAGTGAGATAAAAATTTTTACAATGATGAAAAGTCACAAACACTGACACATAGAATCTAAACATAATTTCGCCACCAAGTTAAATTCTTTTTCTTAACAAGTCAATTAACAATTTGCGACTTGTCTAAAAATTAAAAATTTCTGGCACAATAGGCAAAATTTAAAAACTATTCAAGCTTGAAGATAGTGTTCATAGGACAACAAGCAATCGGTTTAATATTTAACCCCCACCCTACACTTAGAAATTTGCATTGTCCCCAATGCAATGATAGAAACAAAATAATGTGGAACAAATAGGAGTTTCAAGAAACAATACTCCCTGGGGGGTTGTCGGCGATAGGTCAGCAGATCGAACTCTTGCATTCGGCACATCATTGAGATTAACTACTGCAAGCAACATAAATAAAACACACACACACAAAACAAAGAGATAAAGCTAATTTTTTTGGTTTTCCTTTTTTTGTGATTTATAAATTTTGCATATTTTTTTTGTATTTTTGGGTTTTATAAAAAAACAAATCGAAAGAAAACTACAGAATCGGGTTACCTCCCGAAAAGCGCCTCATTTATTTCCGAGTCTGAGCTTGACTCGCCCCCAAGATAAATTACTTGGGGTAGATCAGCATGACCTCCTCGAGGCCAGGTTCTTGCATCTCATTGTAATATTTCAAGCGATGTCCATTAACTCGGAATGGACCTCTATCTGACTGAAGATCAACGAAACCCATAGGTGATGCTTTAATGACTGCACAAGGGCCAGTCCATCGCGACCGAAGTTTTCCCGGCGTGAATTTCAAACGCGAGTTGAAAAGTAAAACTTTGTCGCCCGATTAGAATTCTTTGATAATTTTTAAGCGCTTGTCATGTAATAACCTTGACCTCTCCTTATACATTAATGAGTTATCATAGGCTTAGTACCTCAACTCATCTAGTTCATTCAGTTGGAGAAATCTATGTTTTCCTCCTTCCTCAGGGTCGAGATTGGCATTTTTCAATGCCCATAATGCGCGATGCTCAATCTTGATAGGATGGTGACAAGCTTTACCGTAAACCATACGGTATGGAGTAGATCCCGTAGGTGTTTTGTAAGCCGTCCGAAATGCCCACAAGGCATCATCAAGCTTTTCGGACCATACTTTCGGGTTAAATCCGATTGTCCGCTCAAGAATGTGTTTCAACCCACGGTTAGTGTTTTTGACTTGTCCGCTTGCCTGCGGATGATACGGGGTCGAGAATCTATGTGTTACCCCATATCATTTCAAGACTTTCTCCAACTGTTGATTACAGAAGTGAGAGCCTCGATCACCGATGAGTGCTTTCGGACACCCAAATCATGAAAACAACGCTTTCAGAAAATTGACGACTATTCGGGCGTTATTTGTAGGCAAGGCTTTCACCTCAGCCCATTTGGACAGATAATCGACCACCACACGTATGTATTTGTTTTTGTGAGACGTAGGGAATGGACCCATGAAGTCTATCTCCCAGACATCAAATATCTCACACACTTGGATGCCTTGCTGGGGCATTTCATCTCGTTTGGAGATGTTCCCAGCTTGCTGGCACGCATCGCAGGTTTTGACCATAACGAATGTATCTTTGAAAAGGGTTGGCCAATAAAAACGACTATCCAACACCTTTTTAGCGATGTAATTCGGGCCGAAATGTCCTCCGGTGGGACCTTCGTGACATTTGTGAAGAATTTGTTTGGCTTCGGTACCAAACACACAACGGCGCAAGACATAATCTACGCCTAGGTGAAACAGATGGGGCGGGTACAAGTAAAAATGTTTAACATCAGACAAAAATTTTTGTTTCTGCTGATGCGTTAGCCCCTTTTGGATGAACCCTGCTGCTAGATAATTAGCTATGTCAGCATACCCAGGTTCTTCCTCTTGTTGAGACTCGATCATCTGTAAGAACTCATCAGGAAACGTGTCGTCGATGGTAGACTCGTTGAGTTCTTCGAGATTTGGAGTCTCGATTCTGGAAAGATGATCAACAGCTAAATTTTCTGCGACTTTTTTTTTATCCCGGATCTCAATATCAAATTCTTGCAGAAGTAGAATCCAACGAATGATCCTGGGTTTTGCATCTTGTTTGGCGAACAGATATTTGAGAGCGGAGTGGTCGGTGTATACTATGGTCTTCGATAGGACTAAGTACAGACGGAATTTGTCGAAAGCAAATATCACCGCTAGGAGCTCCTTTTCGGTAGTGGTATAATGGTCCTGCGCATCCGTCAAAGTCCTACTCGCATAGTAAATGGGCTGAAAATGATTGTTCTTTCATTGGCCCAACACCATCCCGAGTGCATAATCACTTGCATCACACATGAGCTCGAATGGAAGGGACCAATCGGGTGGCACCATGATAGGCACATGTGTGAGCTCATGTTTCAACAGATCAAAGGACTTCACACATTCTGGTGAGAAAACGAATGGTGTATCCTTCTCGAGTAGCTGGGTCATTGGCTGGGCGATTTTAGAAATTTCTTTAATAAAACGCATGTAGAAGCCGGCGTGACCCAAGAAGCTACAAACAGATTTAACATTTGTGGGTGGAGGGAGTCTTGCGATAACCTCAATTTTGGATTTGTCGACCTCCAACTCCACACTTGAGATTTAATGTCCGAGAACAATGCCTTCTCGGACCATAAAGTGACATTTTCCCAGTTCAACACGAGGTGGGACTCCTCGCATCGAGCCAGGATACGATCAAGACTAGCAAGACAGGAATCGAAAGAACTGCCAAAGACAGAAAAATCGTCCATGAAGACCTCCATGCATTCCTCAATCATGTCATGGAAGATTGCCGTCATACACAGCTGAAAGGTAGCGGGAGCGTTACAAAGGGGCCAAATGGAATCCTCCTATAAGCAAAAGTCCCAAAAGGGCAGGTGAAGGTGGTCTTCTCCTGATCCTTCGGTTCTATTGGGATCTGAAAATAACAACAGAAACCATCAAGGAAACAATAGAACTTGTTCCCTGCCAGTCTCTCCAACATTTGATCGATAAAAGGGAACGTGAAATGATCTTTACGGGTAGCATATACGATTTGGAACGAGTTCGTTCCGTTCATTGAGAACAATGGTCGTACCTCCCTTTTTAGGAAGTACCTAAACGGGGCTCACCCAAAGACTATCAGAGATTGGATAGATGAGCCCGGCATCCAGTAGTTTTATCACCTCTTTCTTAACTACCTCCTTCATATTTGGATTTAATCTCCTCTGTCGCTACATACATGGCTTATAAGTGTCTTCCATGAGAATTTTGTATGTGTAGTAAGAGGGATTGATCCCAGGTATGTCGGCAGTTTTCCAGGCGATTGCCCCTTTGTGGGCCTTAAGGACATGAATCAGACTCTCTTTCTCACTCACAGAAAGGGTGGACGAAATGCTAACAGGGAGGGAAGAATCTCCTTACAAATATGTAACACCGCCTTTGCTATATTAAAAAATAGTATAAATATGAGTTTTTAAACTGCGTGGGTTTGTTTGTAAATCGAGTGTTTACCTATCCTGTTACTTAATTCAAATTCAAAACCATGCAGCGGAAACTTAGGTAAAAGAAACCCTATTAAACTATTACAGCTTTAAAAAACACAATGATTTGGAGATTATATTAACATAACAAAACTTGCCAAATCATTTAACACTGGTGTTACTCTATTCACGACCAACCATCATATCATACAACATTGTGCAGTGTTCCTTCCCAAAAGATATATACAACAGCTACAAGTGTTCCCATCTCACCAAGCCTGCCTAATCCTTATCTGAAAAAGGGAAACATCAACAACATTAGCTATATAAAATAGCTAGTGAATACAGACAAGCATTATTCACAATAAAGCAAGTCATCTATTAGGAATAAACATACAATGCTATCCTATCACATTGCGGTAGTGCTGACATATCCAGCGGGTGTTCTATCTCCCAGGATAGCTAGTCCCGCTCAACAACTTCCACTGGGGGAATCAGACACTGCCAACCGTGTTGGTTTCATCACATAAGTGACTCTACCTGCTCGTTCTAGAGCCATAGGCTCAGTAGGCTTAGCCAATTAAGGCAATCACCTCAAGAAACTCTAAGGTAGGGCACTCGAGTACCATTGATCCAGAATGTTAGCCCGAAGGCACTGGACCCAGCCGAAGCTGACCTTAATCAATATATTTGTCCGGACATTCACATAGCTCAGTAATAACCCTTTACAGGGACAATAACATGCATGCATTTACATATAACTTGTATTCATCCAAATATCACATTATATGCACATGTACTTGAATACATGTCTAGCATATCAATTATCAAGTCAATATTCGTTTTTCAATCTTAACTGCATAAACATATATTTCTAATATGCAATAACTAGCATACAATGGTCATTTTTACTCGATTAGCATTCAAACCTCCCTTTATTGGACTCATGAAAGCCGGTACTCACATGTGTGTATAAAGCAACACAAATATGGATTTGGCTCTCCTTGTTTGTTTAATCACCTATTGCATAAATTCAAGTTCTCCTTTAGATTATCATACAACATGTACATATACCAACACTAGTGTTACACCCTCAACTATGTGTTTAACTTATTAAAAATACTATAAACCATCCCAAGTACCCATAACCATTGAAAAATAGCAAACAAAATGCTGTAGAACAGATCGCGCCGCGATCCTCTAATGGGTCGCGCCGCGATCCTCTAATGGGTCGCGCCGCGACTTCGAACTAGAGCCACGAATAGCAGGCCCTGCATTGCTGTGTTTCCATCCAAACTCAAATTCAAATGTTTCTCAGTTGTTTTCAGGTTATGTAAAAAGTTTGTGACATCAATTGGAGTTCATAAACACTAACATAACATGTTTTTACATCAAATTCATGATTAAATCATCAAATCATCATTAAAGACCCACTTGGTCAATTTCAAAGAATTACCTCAAACTAGCATCTACAATTCATAACATGAGTTCCAAACTACTTATAAATGATCTTAGAACAGATTGTAACATAAAAATCCAAGCTTTAATGGCTAAATTCGTTTAACCCATTTTTGACCTAAATCCTAAAATGAAGAACAAGGATGAAGAAACCTTACAAAGAACAAAATGATGATGAAGAGAGGATCTAGAACAGATTATCAGCTTAATTTTTACTTGATTCCAATACTTGATTGATCTTTGGTTGATCTTTCAATGGTGCACACGAATAGGCCCGTTTGAGGATGTTACAACTCTACCCCCTTAAGAAGATTCTGTCCTCGGAATCTGCTTATCTGGGAATAAGTGAGGGTATCGTGTCTTCATGTCATCCTCAGTTTCCCATGTCAGGTTGGGACCTAGGTTGTGCTTCCATTTGACGAGAACTAACATGATCGTCTTCTTACGCAACTTCTTTGTCTTGGCGTTAAGAATTTCAACAGGCTCCTCTACAAGGTATTTAGCTGAATCAACCTTCAACTCTTGCAGAGGTAGAACTTGATCTTCATTGACTTTACACTTTCTTAGATATCATACATTAAAAGTGTTGTGAATACCAGATAGCTCAGGAGGTAACTCAAGAGATACAGTCTGATCATTGACTTTTCGGATAATCCTGAATAGACCAATATAACGTGGGCTCAACTTGCCTTTGTTTCCAAACCGGATTACACCCTTCCAAGGAGATACCTTCAATAAAACCCAATCGCCCACACTGCACATAATAGGTCGGCGCTTTGGGTTTGCATATATCTTTTGACGATCATGAGCTGCTTTCAGTTTCTCTAGAGCCACCTTGACTTTATCAGAAGTGATCTGCACAATTTCGGGTCCGGCATACTGCTTCTCACTCGGCTCAAGCCAACAGGTGGGAGTGCGAAAACGCCTCCCGTATAACATTTCGTATGGTGGCATTTAAATGCTGGAATGATAGGAGTTATTATAAGCAAACTCTATCAATGGGAGATGAGAATCCCAAGAACCACCATATTCAAGTACACATGCTCTCAGCATATCTTCCAGAGTCTAAATTGTTCTTTCAGGCTGACCATCCATTTGTGGATGATAAGTAGTACTCAATGTTGGATTATGCCCACTGACACACACACGAGTTGGTATCATGCCTGATGAAGCAAGGGCCTATTGGGTCACACGCCAAGTATCAATTCCGGCATCAGGGATCGTCTAATGAGAGAGAAAACCAGAAACTGGTTCTAGTGGGCTAAGGTACGCCCGTGCCTCTATGAGGTACGGCCGTGCCCTACGGGCAGGCACGTGCCTAAGTCGGGCGTGACTTGCGCGTGGCCTGTGGCTAGGTACGCCCGTGCCTCTTGGAGGCACGCCCGTGCCCTGTGCCCAATGAACAGGCACGAGCCCAAGTCAGGCGTGACTTGGGCGTGGCCTCTTGGGCTGGCACGCCCGTACCTTGTGAGGCACGGCCGTGCCTTATGCAGTAACAACCACTTAACTAGGCTTTCAAAGCTAGTTAAATGTGGTGTTTATTGCAATTATTCAAGTAACTGAATATGACATTAGTATGCACGAATTTGAACTATTTTTTGAGCTCTATATAAGTGCTATGAAGCTAATGTGGTCATGTTCCAAGAATTGGTTTACTAAGAATATATATATTTGCATATATACAACTCTCTCAAGCATTAGAAGTACTAAGGCATTGGTGTTCTTGTGTTAGTCATCTTGGTGGTGTTTAGATAGGCTTATCTAACACTCTAGCAAGTGGGAGGCGATAGTAACTTGGTGTGGACTACAATAGCGGTGTACACGTTAGTATGCGCAACTTCCAAACTCCAAACCCGCACATACAAAGAAGATAGCTTCAAGGGTATGACCACGAAAACTCTTTTCCATGTTTAGAGTTTTGGTCCATTTGGTGGGCGTATTCGTGGTCAAAATTTTGAAACTCTTTGTCTACTCGTTTTGCTTCCGTTGTGATTTTAGACCACGAAAACCCAACAGTGGTATCAGAGCCATCTCTAACATGGCTTTGCACTTTTGGAGTTAAACCGAATTTTCTGAGTTTTCTGTGAAAAATGATTTTCTGATGACCGGGCACGGTCGTACCTCTAGGGGTACGGGCCGTGTCGGCGACCGCGGCACGGGCGTACCAGTGGGGGTACGGGCCGTGCCGGCAGAATTCGTAAATTATTTAAAATTGTTTAAACTGTACACTAACAAAAGGGCAGGCATGTCTGTACCCTCTGGGGTACGCCCGTGCCTTCTGGTTTTAGGTCAAAATTGCTTTTTGAAACAATATGTTTATATATATTAAAATGCGGGTTTTGGACTAGTCTTGATTCTGTTGATCCCCACTATATCTTGGTTCCTAATTCTATATGTTTTGTGTGACTTGGCATGATGTTCACAAAAACATATATTTTTAGGTGTATATATGAATATGCAATTTTAAAGGTGTATTAAAATTGCTAATGCATATGTACAAGGATTGCTTGTTGTGCCTTAAATGTTGTTTTGCATTCTTGATCAAAATATATATATGTTGAACATGGTTTTGTGGCACACCATTGCTTTCGTTTGGTTGTGTTTGTTGTGGTAGCCCGGTAACTTGTTATGCCCATAGCCTTTGTGATGTTTGAGGTTGGTTTTGGTTTTGGCCTGCGTGCCGTATTGTTGTAATGTTTATATTTGGTGCGACTTGCATGTCGTTTATTTGAATCTTTGTACTCGTAATAGATTGTTAGGATCGCCACTTTCATGTCGTTTTCTTATTATTTTGTACTCGTACTTAGATTATTTCAAATATGTAAATACGCTTTGTTTGACGATGGTTATGAGTTTAATTTTGATAATGGAATTATTTCTTGTTTAAGAGATGATGTTCATTACTTTAAAGCTTATCCATGTCGTGGGATTTATGAAACAAGTATGTGTTTGGATGGTAATAAATCAATCATGAACATTGATTCTAAGTCCAAAGGTGTATTGGACAAGTTGTCTTTGTGGCATAGTCGTCTTAGCCATATAAACAAGAAACGTATTGCTAAACTCCAAGAGGATGGGATTTTGGAATCGTTTGATCACGGGTCAAGCGAAGTATGCGATTCTTGTTTATTAGGAAAAATGGCTAAAGCGCCCTTCACCGGCATTAGTGAAAGGGGCAAAGACTTGTTGGACATTGTTCACACGGATGTGTGTGATCCGTTCAAGTCTGCTACAAGAAACAACTGTAGGTACTTCGTTACTTTTACTGATGATTTCAGTGGGCATGGTTATGTTTATTTGATTAAGCATAAGTCTGAAACCTTTGAGGTGTTTAAGACATACCAAAATGAAGTGCATAATCAATTGGGCATGCGGATTAAGATTCTCAGATCCGATAGGGGTGGTTAGTATCTTAGTACCGAGTTTCTTGATCATCTTAGGGGTTGTGGGATTATTTCACAACTTACTCCACCCAGGACACCACAATTAAATGGGGTCGCTGAAAGAAGGAACTGAACTTTATTGGATATGGTTTGGCCCATGATGA
Organism: Dittrichia graveolens; assembly: GCA_038502395.1. NCBI lineage: Eukaryota > Viridiplantae > Streptophyta > Magnoliopsida > Asterales > Asteraceae > Dittrichia > Dittrichia graveolens. The sequence goes on from JARJIL010000009.1 coordinate 34,319,284, forward strand.
GTCGTACAAAGTTACCCGCGAGTTTTTGGGGTTATGCTTTGGAAACCGCTGCTAGGACCTTAAACCTTGTACTAACAAAGAAGGTTGTAAGTACACCGTTCGAGATGTGGCATGGAAGGGTTTCTTCGCTAGCCTATCTCAAGGTATGGGGTTGTGAAGCTTACGTGAGACGTGAAGCTGAAGACAAACTTGAACCCAGAGCCGAGAAGTGTATTTTCATTGGCTACCCAGCTGGTTCTATGGGATATTTGTTTTACAAACCTTCGGAGAACAAGGTATTTGTTGCTCGAAGGGCAGTCTTTCTTGAAAGGGATATGATATCTGCAGAAGCTAGTGGGAGGCAAGTCGATCTAGAAGAAATTCTAGATGACACCAATGTTTAACCTGATGTTGGCATTAGTACCGCTTCTGAGGTCGGCATACCGGAAGAAGTGGAACCTCAACCAATGGTGGATGAGTGCCTGATACACAACCGTTAGAGCTCCGTAGATCTGGTAGAGTTCATAATGAGCCAGAAAGATATGGGTTTCGCATATCCGAAGGTGATGAACTATTGGTGGATCATAGTGAACCGACCAACTACCGAGAAGCCGTAGCAGGCCCTGAGTCTGCTAGGTGGAAGGAGGCAATGGACAGTGAGATGCAATCCATGGCGGATAATCAAGTCTGGGACTTGGTTGATCCGGTACCCGGCCACAAGCCAGTATGGTGAAAATAGGTCTTCAGGAAGAAGACTAACATCGATGGAAAAGTAAACACCTTCAAAGCCCGACTGGTAGCAAAGGGTTTCACTCAAACTCATGATGTAGACTATGATGAAACTTTTTCTCCAGTGGCTATGTTGAAGTCTATTAGGATATTAATGGCTATCGCTGCATATTACGATTACGAAATATGGTAGATGGATGTCAAGACTACCTTCCTTAACGGGAAGTTGGCAGAGGAGGTTTACATGGCACAACCTGATGGTTACGTAAGCCCCAAATATCCTAATAAGGATCTGCAAGCTTAAGAGGTCCATTTATGGACTTAAGCAAGCATCTCGGAGTTGGAACATTTGCTTTGATGAAATGGTCAAAGAGTTTGGCTTTTCAAAAGCAAGGATGAACATTGTGTATATGTCAGGGCTAGTGGGAGTGCTGTAGTTTTCCTAGTCTTGTATGTAGATGACATACCTTTCATAGGAAGTGACGTAACTACCTTGCAAGAAGTGAAAACCTGGCTCGAGAGTTGCTTCTCTATGAAAGACATGGGAGAAGCAGCATATATTTTGGGGATAAAGATCTATAGAGATAGGTCTAAAAGACTCATTGGTTTGAGCCAGTGTACGTACATAGATAAAGTCTTGAAGAGGTTCAAGATGCGAGATTCCAAGAAAGGGAATTTGCCTATGTTGCATGGTATGGCGTTGAGTAAGTCTCAATGTCCTAGGTCTCAAAAGGAACTAGAGGAAATGAGTCGAGTCCCTTATGCTTTGGCAGTGGGATCGATCATGTATGTTATGCTATGTACTCGGCATGATGTGTCGTATGCCTTGAGCATGACGAGCCGATATCAGGCTAACCCTGGTCAAAGTCATTGGATTGCGGTTAAAAACATCCTTAAATATCTTCGGAGAACTAAGGAAATGTTTTTAGTGTTCGGTGGATCGGAGGAGCTCAGAGTTACTGGATATTCTGATGCTAGCTTCCAAACGGACAAGGATGATTGCCGGTCTCAACCGGGATTTGTATTCTTGTTGAATGGTGGAGCAATAAGTTGGAGAAGTTCCAAGCAAGATACCGTGGCCGATTCAACCACGGAGTCAGAGTATATTGATGCAAGCAAGGCTGCTAAGGAAGCCGTTTGGATGAAGAAATTCATTCAAGACCTTAGAGTTGTTCCTAGCATCGCTAACCCTATTGAGATCTTCCGTGACAATGAGGGTGCAGTAGCTCTAGCTAAGGAACCAAGAGCGCATCGACGTACAAGACACATCGCTCGGAAATATCATTTTATCCGTGATATTAGCGAGAATGGAGACATTGTGGTTAGTAGAGTACCGACTGAGGGGAACTTGGTAGATCTACTCACCAAACCTTTGTCACAAGTTAAGCATGATTCTCATGCTAAGTCTATTGGTATTAGATTTGCTAGTGACTTGGTTTAATTATTTTAGTTGTATTTGTTATTGAGAACATTAAAGCAATAATGTATTTCTTATTGTAATGACTATTAAATGGGGATTTAATATACGCATGGTGCGATTACTTTATGAAACATTATTGTGTTCTATCTTTGCATGTTTAATACTTCCATGAATAAACTTGTTTATTCTAAATACTCAACGATCGGTCGTTCTTCATTGGAAGGAAGAAGTGAATTAAGATCGAGGTGAGTGGTTGGTAAAGTTTTCATCTTGGATTGAATACTTGTTTACGCAACACTAGCCTGTACTTAATGGTGATTAAGTAATTGGAGGACCCGTACCTAAGTTTACTTCATGGATATTATCACGAGTAAATCAGGATGATAATATTATTTATCCTTTTACTGGAGATGCACGCGTTGCTTGATTATTAACATGGACTTGTTTAGATTGCTTTCGAACGCAGTTCGTAACTGGCTGTTATAAGGGAAGTTTTCAGGCGAGAACTTGTTATTATGATAGGGCGGTGTAGTCAATGGTTTTCGTTCCTCTTTTGAGAGATATCCTTGGGCCCCTCGTTGACTAAGCTGATGACAAATCAAATGCATGGCCGTGCTCGAGTTGAATTGATAATGGATCAATTATGCAACTTGTATTGTTAGTCATAGTTAGTCTATATCGAGAAACATAATCGTGAATGATTTGGGGTTGATCATGTTCCATGACCTGCATTCACATCGGATATCGTGAACGAATGGATAAGTAATCACTTATCTGTAGGACCTTTCCTTTTGGTGAGGTATTTTTTTTTGGGAAGACAAACCCTATGCTGACTTGGGGGCATAGATGCCTTCCTAGAGGCCGCTCTATGTCGGTGACGCCTTTTGTGAGTTTGTCATGTGCAAGTGGGAGTCTGTTGGATTATGCCCACTAACACACACACGAGTTGGTATCATGGCTGATGAAGCAAGGGCCTATTGGGTCACACGCCAAGTATCGATTCCGGCATCACGGATGGTCTAATGAGAGAGAAAACTAGAAACTGGTTCTGGTGGGCTAAGGCACACCCGTGCCTACGGGCAGGCACGAGCCCAAGTCGGGCGTGACTTGGGTGTGGCCTGTGGCTAGGTACACCCGTGCCTCTTGGAGGCACGCCCGTGCCCTGTGCCCAATGAACAGGCACGAGCCCAAGTCAGGCGTGACTTGGGCGTGGCGTCTTGGGCTGGCACGCCCGTACCTTGTGAGGCACGACCGTGCCTTATGCAGTAACAGCCACTTAACTAGGCTTTCAAAGCTAGTTAAATGTGGTGTTTATTGCAATTATTCTAGTAACTGAATATGACATTAGTATGCACGAATTTGAACTGTTTTTTGAGCTCTATATAAGTGCTATAAAGCTAATGTGGTCATGTTCCAAGAATTGGTTTACTAAGAATATATATTTGCATATATACAACTCTCTCAAGCACTAGAAGTACTAAGGCATTGGTGTTCTTGTGTTAGTCATCTTGGTGGTGTTTAGATAGGCTTATCTAATACTCTAGCAAGTGGGAGGCGGTAGTAACTTGGTGTGGACTACAATAGCGGTGTACACGTTAGTACGCACAACTTCCAAACTCCAAACCCGCACATACAAACAAGATAGCTTGAAGAGTATGACACTATTTCTTTGTATCTTTATTTTGTTGCTTATCCATGTTTAGAGTTTTGGTCCATTTGGTGGGCGTATTCGTGGTCAAATTTTTGAAACTCTTTTTCTACTCGTTTTGCTTCCGTTGCGATTTTAGACCACGAAAACCCAACACTCAAATGAACCCGTGTGCCAAGCTCTCGTTGCAAGCTTTGCAAGAAATAAGACACGAAATGAGAGTCACGGTCAGAGACAATAGAACAAGGTAAACCGTGACGTGTCACAGTCACATTGATATAGAGTTGAGCTAGGCGTGTTAACGATACAGATTCATTCGTAGCAAGAAAATGAGTACTCTTGGTCAACCGGTCAACAATGGCCCAAATCATGTTGTGCCTTTTGAGTGTTTTAGGTAGCTTTGTCACAAAATTCATTGTAATATGATTCCACTTCCATTCTGGAATGTCAAGCTGTTTGATGTGCGTGTAGTGTATCAGTTTTAAATTTATAAAATCCGAGTTATTTAGCACGACTACAACACAAATAGGCAAGAGAACCTAATCGTATCGTAGTATAGTAAATAAGTACGGGTGTCGAACACAAGGGGAATGGGTATGATTTTAATATAACTTTACTAATTAAATATTAAACTAATTAAAATAACTAAGAGAGGATTTAAAACCTTAACAATAAAGATCCAAACTTTATGATCCAACTCAATAAATAATAGCAACACGAACCAAGAACAAACCAAAGGAAGTGAAAGCAACAAACTTTATCGGACTTAAGCTTATGAATTCAAAGGTTTCCCTCCCTAGACTCGATTTCACCTCTTTTAAACTGATTAATTCAATTAATACGTGCAATGGACATATAAGCACTATATACCGATTCCTATATTAGTTATACTCATGGTCAGATTATAACTCTATAATTATGGTTTTAACAAACCTTATGGTCATGAGATTGATCAAAACACATAATTAGCCGATTTTAAGTTCGTGTCAAGAAAGACTTAATCTTTATGTTTGTTTAGGTTAACAAAATATGTATTAACATATAAATGGTCATTATATATTAATCACACATTAAAGTTTCCTTTTTTAGAATCTTAACCTAGGATTGGTTTATCACTAGTCTAGATTGTCTATTGCTCCTAAACAATCAAGATTCAAGTCACACAAGCGGATTGGTCCTCCAACTTGTGCAAACTCAGTAAATAAACTCTAAAAACAAAAACCAAAACACATATGGATCATCAATTAAGCAATACAAGACAAATTATATAGCAAACATGTCCAAATTAAAATAAATTAATCAACTTTATTGAGGTTCATCTCCTCTAGGGAGGAAAACATGAAATTCTAGCCTAGAAACGCCATAAAATACTTTTGGAAATTAATAAACATTAAAAACACAGAAGATAAATAATAAGAATGATAGAACCAGGATGATTTCTAAGCCGAAATCTTCAAAATATAAGCTACAATCCTTAAAAGTTGAGCTCCACAGCCCCTAGAATGTTTTGGACGAGTTTTGGGAGTATTTGGGTAGTATAAGTTGTGTTGTTCTCCCCAAAATCGATCTGGATGTTCGTTTATATAGAAAAATGAAAACAGGGGTGTCGCGCCGCGACAGGTGAGTTTGACGCGATCCAAAACTCTTTTAAAAATTGAATTCTGACCTGATCTGACGCGTCATGCCACGATGACACGTGGCGAGCTTTTGGATCTTATCTTGAACAGCTCCGTCGCGCCGCGATTCTTGAAGGTGTCGCGCCGCGACATCGCTTTTTTAGACTTTGACCATAAAATTGATTTTGTAGCCCTCTGAGTCTAGTTTCCGTGGCCTTTTGAATCACCTCAATCCGAGTTCGTATGAGTGAGATATGATCAAAACAGTGGAGCTGTGTCGGCGCGGACAACTTTTCATATTTCTTTGGTTTCTTCCGTTTTTTGCTCAAAACTTTTCATATCCCGTCTTTCTAACCTGTACTTCAATAAATGAAGATAATTAAGTATCTTTTACTTATTTATAAACAATAACAGACTAAAATAAAACAGATATCGCTTAAAATATATATCTAAATTTGACGATATCACTGTTGCAGATTGCCATACGGCCTTTGGTGTTTGGTTTTGACTTGAGCACATATTTGATAGCTTTCCACTAAACAAGAGATGTCTCTTTTAAGAGTAGGCCACCAATACAACTTTTTAAGATCATAATACATCTTTGTTATACCTGGGTGAACAAACAAACTAGAATTGTGATCTTCCTATAGTATTAACTCACGATTGCCTCCAATAAATGGTACCCAGATTTGGGATTGAAAAGTCTTCAAATCCCGACTATCTTCAGCTAGCTGATCCTTTAACTTCCGCATAGTCTCAGCTTTTAGATTATCCTCCTGTAGGGCCAATTGCTGTGCTTCCTTCAACTTTGAAATGATATCAGGAATCATAGTAAGTTTCATGAATTTGGCTTCTGTTGAAACCCCTTTCCGGCTTAAGGCATCAACTACTACATTAGCTTTGCCTGGGTGATAACGGATCTCATAATCATAGTCTTTAATCAACTCAATCCAACGTCGTTGCCTCATATTGAGTTCTTTTTTAGAAAAGACATACTGTAAGCTTTTGTGATCCGTGCATACAACACATTTTGTGCCATATAGATAATGCCTCCACAGCTTCAATATATAGACAACTGCTGCGAGCTAGATCGTGTGTTGGGTAGTTCTTTTCATGCAGTTTTAATTGTCTCGAAGCATAGGCATATACTTTGTCGCGTTGCATTAGAACACAACCCAATCCATAGTAAGAGGCATCACAATAAACCATAAAATCCTCCGACCCGTTTGGCAAGGTGAGAATCGGAGCTTCACATAATAGCTGCTTCAAGGATTGAAAGGATTTCTCTGGTGCTTCAGACCACACATAAGCAACATACTTTTGTGTCAATTTAGTAAGAGGACCATCGAGTTTAGAAAAATTACGGATAAACCGCCGATAATAGCCAGCTAGACCAAGAAAACTCTTGATCTCAGTAGGAGTTCTGGGTGTTGGTTCTATGTGCACAAGACACAAATTAATACGATATTACTGATAATAAATAAACCCATAGGGTCACACATTTACAATCAATGGACACCAATTACATATTTGAATATGATTTAAATATGTTTCCAACTCATTATATATATATATATTTAAGTATATATGCATTGTTGCATATTATTATTTATGTGAAATAATAATATCACTCTTGTATATTGATACAAGATAATGCATATCAAATACATAGATATAAACATATGATTTTATATGTATGTATGTATATATATACATAAATATATATTTGTTACATATAAATTGTTACTAATAACAAATTATATAAATGTATGTATATCCTTGTTACAAGTAAAGAGTTACTAGTAACAATCAAGTATGTATATAAAATACATGTAGATGTATTTTATACATAGTATGGCACATCTAGTATATCTTTTATATATGTATTTATGAAGGAAACTAGAAAATCCCTCATTAATTCAAATGGGGGCCATGTTGTGTATACTTGAAAGCAATCAACCAAGGCATGGACTAGATGTACAAGCATGGAAGGAAGGCAAGAGGGGACCCTCCCCCCTCACCTATTTTCGGCCGAAAATGGGAGCCAAAGGGGGCCTCCCTCTTGTTGCTTCACTTCTTGATCTTATTTAGTACATGCATGGTTCTTTGTTCTAACTATTGCATGCTACCACCTTTAGGCTTCTTTTAGAAAAGTTCTAAGTATTCTTGAAGCTTTGAAAACATCTCTACATTCTTGTATTGGTGTTCTTCAAGTAAGTCAAGTGTGGTGCTACAATACATACATCTTGTTCAAGAAGAAGATCAAAGGTTGTTGCTTGCATTCTTGAATATCAAGGGTTGGAGAGACTAGCATCTTGGAGGTGTTGGACTCACTGATTTGTGGATACCTTGGAGGAAGTCTTCTCTTGGCTTCTCATAGATCAACCACTTCATCAACGGTTTACTCACGCTACAAAGGTTGTAGTTCTAAACACCCTATGGTTGTTTTGTTTCTTAAGGCTTGCATATGGATCATTGGTGGGGAGTTTTAAAAGTTTAAAATTGTTGTTCATGCTTCCGTTGCTAAAATATATTTTGAAAAAACCGAACAAACCCCAACAGTGGTATCAGAGCCACTTATGTATAGTTTTAAGAAACTTTTTGAGTATGTATTGTTTAAGAAAATGGACAACTTTTCTTTTGTTAGAAAAGTTATGGATTTTCTTGTTGGCAACTTATATATGTTTATATATTTATTTTGGGAAACAACCAAACCACATGCATGTTTGGTTGTAAAAGTTGCCTAAATATCAAGTGTTGATATATATGTTTGTTTGAGTGTATGTTGTGCATAACAAGCCATAGACCTTTTGTGATGTGTTGGAAATTCGATTTGGTTGTAAAATTATTTTTTCATTTGGTATGTAATAATAATTTTAGTTTTGTTTCATCTTGTTGTATTTTGTAAGTAGTAGAATAGTTTAGACTAGTTTACTTTTATAAAATGTAACAAGATGAAGAAATGACCAAGTTGGAGTTTTCAAGTGTGGTGGAGTCAACCATGAAGGCTTGGAGTCATTTGCACTACAAGGAGTTGTTTTGGCAAGTGGGAGCTTCAAGTTCATCACAAGAGGAATATTTGGTCCTTAGTTATGACTTGGTATTTTTGTATGGCTCACAAAAATACCACTTAGGATAAATGGCTTGGTTATGCACTTATACATGTTATTTGTGTGTGTTTATGTTTATATTATTATGCATGGTTGAAAATAGGATTTTTTACATGCTAGATAATATTTTTTACATAATATAAATCACACAATGGGAGTTTGGTATTTTAAGTTGACATAACATAAGATGTAAAATGAATTTTATATAAAAGGAGTTTTGTAAAGATTAAAATTCATTATGTCAAAATATATATCTTTATATATATATATATATATATGAGTTTTATAAAATAGAGATTTTAAAACTCAACCAAACTCCATTCAAGCTTAATAATAAAATGGTTTTATTACAAGCTAAAATTGGTCGTATTTGCGCGCTCGAAACTACACACGTTAATATAGGATATTAATACTAGTTTAAAATTGAACGCGTTGAGAGTTCGTAAAATATGGATTTTAAGAATACTCAAGACCAATATATATATATAAAATATGATTTTATCAAAACGTGGACTTATTATTGTATGCATGCAATACTAGTCACACGACTCGTTTTGTTTTATTTAATAAATATACAAAACGGTAAAAGCCCTTTTTCAAAACGTAAGTCTATGCCATCCCATTTTAAGACACTCGCTTGTTGCAACGACACTCACGTGGAGAGAGCATTAGCCAAACGCGTGGATTGTTTTTGTAACAACCGAGGTGTTTTTCCGCGAATTCCATGAACGTCTTGGGCCGGAAATTCACCGTCTTGAAATAGGACGACTTAATCGGAATCTTATTACGGAGAGAGCATTAGCCAAACGTAAGGAAGCCCGAGGCATAGATGGGATCAAACATGTCAAAATTGACAATCGTTGTCTAGGATCCCATAAAGATCTAGGAATTACATACGAGATGTAATTGGTAAACGTTACCTACCTTGTTGTTTTAACTTGATGGAGAGAGCATTAGCCAAACATTCAAGGTTAAGTTCAACTTGGATCCTAGCCTTTAAAAATAAAGAATTTTATAATTCTAAAGGGTATTAATTATTAAAGGATTAAATATCGAAAATACTAAATTGAACTTTGTTAATTTTGTAGATGGCCCCTAACTCAACTACGCCCGTTAACAACTTATCTCTTCGTTCAATCTTAGAGAAAGAAAAACTCAATGGTACAAATTTCTTAGACTGGTATCGTAACTTGAGAATCGTTCTTAAGCACGAAAAGAAATTGTACGTACTTGAGAATCCCGTCTCTGAGGAACCTTCATTGACTGCGGCCAAAGCCGTTAGGGATGCTTGGGTGAAGCATTCCGACGACTCGGTCGAAGTTGCATGCCTCATGCTTGCTACCATGTCTCCGGATCTTCAAAAGAACCTTGAGGAGCATGGAGCATATGAGATGCTTCGCCAGCTTAAGGAAATATTCCAAAAGCAAGCGAAGCAAGAACGCTTTGAGGTCACTCGAGCCTTCCATGCATGCAAGATGGAGGAAGGTCAATCCGTTAGCGACTATGTGCTAAAGATGAAAGGATACATTGACCAGCTTGCTAGGCTTGGATCTCCCATAACCAACGAGTTTGCACAGGATATGATCCTTAACTCGTTGACCAAAGCCTATGATCAATTTGTCATGAATTATAACATGAACAATTAGGAGAAATCTGTCTCAGAGTTGCATGGGATGCTTAAAACTGCTGAGAGTAAGATTCCAAGCAAAACACCTCAAGTCTTGATGATTCAAGAAGGGAAAATCAAGAAGAAAAAGAAAAACAACTCAAAAGGGAAAGGCAAAGCGAAGGCAAAGGGAAAGGACAAAGGCAAGAAAGTTGCCAAGGCTCCTACACCCAAGACGGTTGGAAAGGTTCCCAAGAATGACCCGTGCTTTGAATGCGGGGTGGTAGGACATTGGAGGCGCAATTGTCCAACCTACCTTGCAGAGTTGAAAAAGAAGAAGGCTGGCGAGGCTAGCACTTCAGGTATATATATGATTGAAATGTATACTTTTTCCATTAATTCCTGGGTATTTGATACCGGTTGTGGAACTCACATTTGTAACAATGTGCAGGGGTTGAGAAAAAGTAAGCTGCTGAAGCCAGGCGATTTGGATCTCCACGTGGGCAATGGAGCAAATGTTGCTGCTGAAGCCCTTGGAACTTTTGAATTATTATTACCAAATGGCCTGTACTTAATATTAAACAATTGTTGTTATGTACCTAGTTTAACTAGGAATATTATTTCAGTAGCTCGGTTAAGAGAATCTGGATTCACTTTTGGTTTCGTTGATGATGGCATTCGTGCCTTCAAAAACGACATTTTGTATTTTGAGGCTCGCCCTCTTAATGGAATATATGAAGTTAATCTTAAAAGATCTCTTGATGATAATTCTATATATACCACTAGCACCAAACGACCTAAGCATGACTTAAGTCAAACATACCTATGGCATTGTCGACTTGGTCATATAAACAAGAAACGCATTGCAAAACTTCAAAAGGATGGAATTTTAAAATCAAACGATTCTAGCTCATTTGAAGTTTGCGAATCATGTTTATTTGGGAAGATGACTAAGGCTCCTTTCTCCGGTTCAAGTGAAAGAGCCAAAGATCTATTAGGAATCATACATACGGATGTATGCGGTCCTTTTAGATCAATGTCTAGGGATGGTGATAGATACTTCGTTACATTCACCGATGATTATAGTAGATTTGGTTATGTTTATTTGATGAAACATAAACATGAAACATTTGAGATGTTCAAGCTGTTTCAAAACGAAGTACAAAATCAACTCAACAAAACAATCAAGGCCCTTCGTTCCGATCGAGGTGGTGAGTACTTAAGCCAAGAGTTTATGGATCATCTTAGTAATTGTGGGATTATCTCACAACTTACTCCTCCTAGAACACCACAACATAATGCTGTATCTGAAAGGAGGAACCGAACTCTACTAGATATGGTTCGGTCTATGATGAGCCGAAGTACTCTACCCTCGTCCTTTTGGAGTTATGCTTTATTAACTGCTGCGTGCATATTGAATATGGTTCCAACCAAGAAGGTAGATAAGACACCATATGAGATGTGGTATGGAAAGGTTCCAAACTTATCTTACTTGAAAGTCTGGGGTTGTGAGGCTCATGTATGACAAGAAGCTTTAAGCAAACTCGATCCTAGATCTATCAAATGTAATTTTGTGGGATATCCTAAAGATTCATTAGGATATTATTTCTACAACCCAACTGAGAACAAAGTGTTTGTTTCTAGGCATGCCACTTTCTTAGAAAAGGAGTTTCTTTCGAAAGAGGCAAGTGAGAGCAATGTAGACCTTGAAGAAATTCAAGAACCACAAAATACAAGTCAGGTTGACACTAGCACTCAACAAACGGTTGTTGAACCTGAACAATTGGTTGTTCAAGAACCTACTGAAACACAAAGTGTTCGTAGATCTGGTAGACCTCGTCAAGAACCCGAGAGATACGGATTTCTCGTGTCCAATGATGAGATTTTCTTGGTAGACTCTTCTGAGCCTACTAACTACCAAGATGCTATATCGGATCCGGAATCCGATAAATGGCTTGATGCCATGAACACTGAGATGCAGTCCATGTATGAAAATCAAGTATGGGACTTGGTTGATCTTCCTCCCAATAGTAAGACTGTAGGGAGCAAGTGGGTCTTCAAGAAGAAGATAGACATGGATGGAAATGTACACACATTTAAGGCAAGGCTAGTGGTGAAAGGTTTCACTCAAACTCATGGTATTGACTATGATGAAACTTTCTCTCCGGTAGCCATGATTAAATCTATTAGAATACTTATTGCCATAGCTGCATATTATGACTATGAGATATGGAAAATGGATGTCAAAACGGATTTTCTAAATGGACACTTAAGTGAAGATGTCTATATGGTTCAGCCTGAAGGTTTTGTAGATCCTAAGTATCCTAATAAGGTGTGCAAGCTTAAAAGATCCATCTATGGACTAAAGCAAGCATCTCGAAGTTGGAATCTTCGATTTGATGAGAAAATAAAAGAGTTTGGTTTTATCAAATCAGAAGATGAACCGTGTGTTTACAAGAAAACTAGTGGGAGCGCAGTAGCATTCCTTGTCTTGTATGTTGATGACATACTACTCATTGGAAACGACATCCCGACCTTGCAAGACATCAAGTCTTGGCTTGGGAAGTGTTTCTCAATGAAAGACTTGGGAGAAGCCGCCTACATTCTTAGAATAAAGATCTATAGGGATAGATCTAGGCGTCTTATTGGCCTAAGTCAAAGTGCATATATTGACAAAATCTTGAAACGATTCAAGATGGAGAATTCTAAGAGAGGATTCTTGCCAATGGCACAAGGCACGGTTTTGAGTAAAGCTCAAAGCCCTAACACAAGAGAAGAGCTAGATAGAATGAGTGAGATCCCATATGCTTCTGCAATTGGATCCATCATGTATGCCATGCTATGCACTAGTCCAGATGTCTCGTATGCTTTGAGCATGACGAGCAGATACCAGCAAAACCCAGGAGATAGCCATTGGATGGCAGTCAAGAACATTTTAAAATACTTGAGAAGAACCAAAGACATGTTCTTGATCTATGGGGGTTTGGAAGAAGATCTTTGTGTAAAGTGTTACACAGATGCTAGTTTCCAAACGGATCGAGATGATTCTCGATCACAATCGGGCTATGTCTTCGTTATGAATGGAGGCGCGGCTGCTTGGAAAAGTTCTAAGCAAAGTGTAGTTGCACAATCCACTACAGAATCTGAATACATTGCTGCTTCTGAGGCTGGACAAGAAGCTGCATGGATGAAGAAGTTCATTGCTGACCTTGGGGTAGTAACAAGCATTCAAGACCCCATAGAGATATTTTGTGATAATGAAGGTGCTATTGCCCAGGCAAAAGAACCTAGATCACATCACAGCACCAAACACATCCTCAGGCGTTTCCACTACATACGGGATATAGTGGATAGAGGAGATGTGTGTATTCGCAAAGTTCATACAGATCAGAATCTTGCAGATCCTTTTACGAAACCTCTTGCCTCGACTAAGCATGAGTCTCATACTAGGGCAATAGGTCTTCGCTTTGCAAGGGATTGGATTTCAATTGTAATTTAGTATTTGGATATTTTGGAACATTATGACAATATCTATTTTATCTGAATGATGTATGGGATATGATCACTTCATTAATATATATTGTGTTCTTTATTAGCATGTTTAAATCCATGAATAATTCTTTATTCTAAAACGTCCATAGTCAGTTATAACTATGGGAATAGTTATGAATTAAGACTAATGTGAATAAGTTGGTTGACTTTCATTCGTGATGAAAGTAGGCAAAAGGGTTTGCAGCCAAATTCACTAATGTTTGTTAGGGAACAAACATTGGACATGACCCGCTCTTAAGATCGCTTCATGGATCAGTGTCATAAGTAAATCTTGAGAAAAAGGTGGTATCTTTGTATCCTTAGACCTGAGACACATATTGGGACTCGAGTATGAGGAGTATCATGCTTTAATGTGGTTAAACGCTATCTTTAACCGGGTAGTTATAAAGGCCATTATTAGGTATGATATGAGTCTTATAAGAGACGTATGTGGTCAAGATGGAATTTGTTTCTCTCATTTAATTGGGAGTATAATATCTCTGGGCCCTAAAACAAGTTGAACATTATATGAGAATTGATGGCGATCCATGTCTCATGTTCAATGAGATGTTAAAACAAAGGGATAATTGATGACTTACCTATAACAACGATTTGTAGCTAGTGAGTTAATTTCGTTGGTGAAAGTGTTGATCAACACACTTTATTTATTATTAGGGGCAATGGGATGTTGCTAGACGTTCTTACCATTGTCTATATCGGCTTAAGTTGTAACTCGTGCAAGTGGGAGATTGTTGGTTCTATGTGCACAAGACACAAATTAATACGATATTACTGATAATAAATAAACCCATAGGGTCACACATTTACAATCAATGGACACCAATTACATATTTGAATATGATTTAAATATGTTTCCAACTCATTATATATATATATAAGTATATATGCATTGTTGCATATTATTATTTATGTGAAATAATAATATCACTCTTGTATATTGATACAAGATAATGCATATCAAATACATAGATATAAACATATGATTTTATATGTATGTATGTATATATATGCATAAATATATATTTGTTACATATAAATTGTTACTAATAATAAATTATATAAATGTATGTATATCCTTGTTACAAGTAAAGAGTTACTAGTAACAATCAAGTATGTATATAAAATACATGTAGATGTATTTTATACATAGTATGGCACATCTAGTATATCTTTTATATATGTATTTATGAAGGAAACTAGAAAATCCCTCATTAATTCAAATGGGGGCCATGTTGTGTATACTTGAAAGCAATCAACCAAGGCATGGACTAGATGTACAAGCATGGAAGGAAGGCAAGAGGGGACCCTCCCCCCTCACCTATTTTCGGCCGAAAATGGGAGCCAAAGGGGGCCTCCCTCTTGTTGCTTCACTTCTTGATCTTATTTAGTACATGCATGGTTCTTTGTTCTAACTATTGCATGCTACCACCTTTAGGCTTCTTTTAGAAAAGTTCTAAGTATTCTTGAAGCTTTGAAAACATCTCTACATTCTTGTATTGGTGTTCTTCAAGTTAGTCAAGTGTGGTGCTACAATACATACATCTTGTTCAAGAAGAAGATCAAAGGTTGTTGCTTGCATTCTTGAATATCAAGGGTTCGAGAGACTAGCATCTTGGAGGTGTTGGACTCATTGATTTGTGGATACCTTGGAGGAAGTCTTCTCTTGGCTTCTCATAGATCAACCACTTCATCAACGGTTTACTCACGCTACAAAGGTTGTAGTTCTAAACACCCTATGGTTGTTTTGTTTCTTAAGGCTTGCATATGGATCATTGGTGGGGAGTTTTAAAAGTTTAAAATTGTTGTTCATGCTTCCATTGTAAAATATATTTTGAAAAAACCGAACAAACCCCAACACTGGGGACCTCCCAATTCATCACTGCCTCAACTTTAGCAGGGTCTACTTTAACACCTTCCGTGCATATAACATGGCCAAGAAAGTTCAGAGTTGTTCTCGCTTGAGAGTCTCGAGAACTTGACGAAGATGTGATTCATGCTCAGCTTCGGTTTTTGAATAAACCAATATGTCATCAATAAATACTATCACGAACCTGTCCAGAAATGGATGACAAACACGGTTCATGAGATCCATAAAGATAGCTGGTGCATTGGTTAAGCCGAATGGCATAACCAAGAATTCATAATGGCCATAGCGGGTACGAAAGACAGTCTTTGGAATATCTTTAGCATGAACCCGTACCTGATGATACCCTGATCGGAGATCAATTTTGGAGAAGAAAGTTGCCCCCTGCAATTGATCAAATAAATCATCTATGCGCGGGAGAGGGAATTTATTCTTTACAGTTCGCTTGTTAAGCTCCGTGTAATCTATGCACATTCGCATAGTACCATCTTTCATCTTAACAGAAAGAACTGGAGCTCCCCAAGGAGAAGAGCTTGGGCGAATGAAGCCCTTGTCAAGTAGTTCTTGAATCTGATTCTTCATCTCGTGAACTTCAGAAGGAGAGAAACGATACAGAGCTTTAGCCACTAGGGTAGCTCCGGAAACAATATCAATCCTATATTCAACATCCCTGACTGGAGGCAGTCCGGGTAATTCATCTGGAAACACCTCACAAAATTCTGACACTACCCTGATATCTTCAACTGGTTGCATCAATGACATATGCTAAGTAGGATGTACAACCTTTTGCCACCGATTTACGAGCTTTCATAACCAAGATAATTGGAATATCATACCCCATCCTTCACCCCTTGCTATTGCATACGACCCATCAGATAAAGGAAACTTGATTATCTTCTTAGAACACAAAATCTCAGCATTGTGATTGCTGAGCCAATCCATTCCAATCACAATATCAAACCTAGCAATAGGCATGACAAGGAACGAAATAGAGAAACTAACGCCATCGATATAAATAACCGCTATAGGAACTTTGTCAGCAACATAAACTACTTTACCATTAGCGGTCTCTACTGTAAGTGGATCAGTGAATGCGGATATAGGTAATTGTAGCTTACGACAAAAAGATACCCAGACAAAAGAATAAGTAGCCCCGGAAATAAACAATACACATACGATAGTATAATTAACAAAGAATGTACTAGTAATCACATCCCTACAACTTTAGCTTCCTCAACCGTCATCTGAAATGCCCGCCTTTGCTATATTAAAAATCAGTATAAATTTGAGTTTTAAATTGCGTGGGTCTATTTGTAAATCGAGTGTTTACCTGTCCTATTACTTAATTCAAATTCAAAACCATGCAGCGGAAACTTAGATAAAACAAACCCTATCAAACTATTACAGTTTTAAAACACAATGATTTGGTGATTATATTAACGTAACAAAACTTGCCAAATCATTTAACACTGGTGTTACTCTCTTCACGACCAACCATCATATCATACAACATTGTGCAGAGTTCCTTCCCAAAAGATATATACAACAGCTACAAGTGTTCCCATCTCACCAAGCCTGCCTAATCCTTAACTGAAAAAGGGAAACATCAACAACATTAGCTATATAAAATAGCTAGTGAATACAGACAGGCATGATTCACAATAAAGCAAGTCATATATCAGGAATAAGCGTACAATGCTATCCTATCACATTTTGGTAGTGCTGACATGTCCAGTATTGGTATGCCACCGTATGAGATGCTTTATGGTAGGCGTTGTCGTACACCTACCTGTTGGTTTGAATCAGGGGAGAAACAGTATGCAGATCCGAAACGCAGGCTGGTTACCTTTGAAATAGGTGATCGGGTATTCTTGAAGGTTTCTACATGGAAAGGGTGTTATCAGATTTGGCAGAAAGGGCAAGTTGAGCCCATGACACATTGATCCTTTCAGAATTATTCAAAAAGTCAATGAACAGACAGTATCTTTAGAATTACCTCCAGAGTTAACGAGTATTCATAATACCTTCAATGTTTGCTATCTTCGAAAGTGCAAGGTGCATGAAGATCGTATTTTACCTCTACAAGACTTGAAAGTGGATTCTTCTGCACGGCTCGTGGAAGAACCAATTGAAATCTTGAACACAAAGACCAAGCGGCTAAGGAAGAAGACAATTCAGCTTGTCTTGGTCAAATGGAAGCATAATCTCGGATCGAACCTTACGTGGGAGACCGAGGAGGATATGAAGGCACTCTATCCCCATCTGTTTTCTGAAAAGCAGATTCCGAGGACGGAATCTTCTTAAGGGGGGTAGATTTGTAACATCCTCAAAACGGTCCTAAACGTGTCAGAATATGATACGTCGAGTATTTAATTAAATTAAATAATATATATATTTTTTAGAAAATGATATAAAATATGAAAATAATAGATAAATGGGTTATTAAAAATATTAATAAAAATAGATAAAGGTTATAAAATATCGAACAGTTTCAAACGAGTATTCCAGAAATATCCTCGTTAGTTGAAACGGTTAAACGGGAGATGAGTTGTAAGTTGAAAAGGGGAACAAAATACCCACTTGTGGATAATAATACCCACAAGTCGGTTTTGGGCTTTTTGAATACACAGACTACACACACACACACCCTTACTTTTCTTCCTGTTCTTGCAAATTCAAGAAGAAGAAGTCAAGAGAGATTAACCAAGCGAAGTTCCAGCAGAAAATTGAAGTCCTAATCCATCCTAGAACATCATCTTCTTCATCTCTAACCTAGTAAGTTCCATATCCATGGTTTGTTCTTCAATCTTGATTTTTGGGTTTTGAAGAGAAACTCATAAACCTTTGTTCCAGCAGAGAATTAAGCTTCTAATTGGTCTTACAAGTAGTTCCTAATCATCCTTTGATCATTGTAAGTTCCAATTCATCCTTGTTCTTGATTTTGCTCTTTCAAGACTTGAAATTCTAGGTTTCAAGTGGGTTCTTTGATTTAGCAATCAAGAACTGAAATTTATGATTGATATAGGTTCTAATATCATTTATAAGTGTATAGGAATCAATTCCATGAATTAAAGTGGTGTTCTTGATGAGTTTTGAATTTTGGCTCAAATGGGTCAAAAAAGGTCAAATACGGGTCAAACTGATTTTGACCTTCAAGAACTGAAATTTAGTGTTCTAATTGATCCTATAACTTGTTAGGATTGATTAGAACTCAATTGGTGCATTAGAAGTGGTGTTTTTGCACAAATCCAATATTTAGCCTAAATGGGTCACAATGGCCAAAATGGCCTAAATCTGTTTTTACACATCAATAACTTATTTTTAAGGTTCTAATAGGTTCATATGACTTGTGTGAATTGATTAGAACATTGGTTTTGAATTGGAATGGTTGTTTTGCTTGAATTGGCTAAAATAGTGAAAAATAGGTCTTAAATAGGCAAGAAATTGGAAAATGATAACAAACAATGAGTTTAAAGGTTTTGGTCAGTTGCAACACCTTCAATACATCATATTAGGTGTATATGGTGTGTTGCAAGTTTTGGAATTGGTCTACATCAAGTTTTGGCCATTATGCGCACGTCTTTGTCCATTTAAATGGGATTTTCGTATGAATTAATTGGATAGGAGTTTTTGATGTTAGAAAGCTTCCACAAGTGTCAAATGGTCCTATGAAACACTAGAATTTTACCAAAATTTATTTGGAATTGAAATGAGCCAAAATGGGGTTGTTGTGCACAAAACAACACTTGCTGCAGCCACTGCAGGCTGGTCGCGGCGCGACCCATAAGGCTGTCGCGGCGCGATGCCCCTGCACACAGCCTATGGTGCTATTTTGTGCCATGTGTTCGCGTGTTGTTGCTTGGGCAGCTATAGTTAGTTAATAAATGGTTTAAAAACACCATTAGGGTATTGTTTCAAGTTTCCCAGACGTTCCACGCGTGTTCAAATGATTGATGCGTAAGTCTTGGTATTATAGGCCGAGTTGACAATCCGTGAGCGCAAATGCAAAGTCTTCGCTTATTCTAGCCTAACAGGTGAGTGCCTGATAACATAACAATTAATATATCTATAACATATATTAACAACGAATTGAATTGAATACCCGGAATTGTAAACAATCGATTAAGCGTTTGAATATGTTGTTGAAAGGTTGTATACCTTGTAGTATGTATGATAAATGATTATCAGGATATTATACGCACTTGATTAAGTGTAGTTTGTAAAGCATGACGATGCTAGACTTAACATGTTGACACAGTATGATACGCACTTGTTTAAGTGTAGATTGCATAGCATGATGATGCTAGGCTTAACTTATGGATATACAATAGCATGTACTTGATTAGGTGTATGTTATGATGATAGATATATATTATTGCATGCGCGCAATGAGGTAAAGAATGAATGGCATGATGATGCTAGATATTTGATTGGTATAAATAATATGCATCTGTTTAGGTGTATGTTATGTGGACATGATTAGGGATTGATTGATGATTCGGTTGAATCAGATTATGTGTTTGTGATTGGGCAAGGTTTGCCCGGACAAAGCTGTCCTACCTGTTGGGCAAGGTTTGCCCGGACAAAGCTATCCTACCTATTGGGCAAGGTTTGCCCCGGAAAAAGCTGTCCTTTTCGGGTATAGCTGCGGCTGTACAACAGAGGAATTGGTTGATTCCAAAACGCAACGGTGGACACTTAACAGCTCCCCCACCGGAGCGGTTGATGTGTCAGGTAACCCAGTTTGGTGCATTGAGCCGGGTTCGTTACCCTGCGAGATATGCTACCTCCTGACTACGCTAGCTCATCGCGAGATGCTAGGATAGAACTATTTGAGCATGATTAAAGATATGTGGTATGTTTATATTGATTGCATGCTATCGTGTACTCACTAGCTATTATAGCTAACAGATACTACTCTCCACATGTGCAGGTGTTCCTTAGGCTGTGAGCTCGGGTGCCTGCGGGTAGTTGCATGTTTTTAGGAGGAACACTGGATTTTGTTTAACTATGTTATAATATGTTTAAGTTTGTTTAAAGATAATGGTCGGCCGGTTATGTGTCCATAACACCAAATGTCGTATGTGGCAACATTTTGACTGTTTATACAGTTTGCCACGTGTTTTTAATTCCGCTGCACTTTTAATTTATAAGACAGGTTTAAATATTTTATTTACAGTCAAACCCACGCGGTTTTAAAACTTAAATTGTATTTTAAAAAGAAAAATTTGGTTCTCAAAAGCACGGTGTTACAAAAACTCTAAGGTAAGGTACTCAAGTACCATTGATCCAGAATTTTAGCCCGAAGGCACTGGACCCAGCCGAAGCTGACCTTAATCAATATATTTGTCCGGACATGCACATAGCTCATCAAACCCTTTATAGGGACAATAACATGCATGCATTTACATATAACTTGTATTCATCAAAATATAACATTATATGCATATGTACTTGAATACATGTCTAGCATATCAATTATCAAGTCAATATTCGTTTTCCGATCTTAACCGCATAAACATGTATTTCTAATATGCAATAACTAGCATACAATGGTCATAATAACTCAATTAGCATTCAAACATCCCTTTATTGGACTCGTGGAAGCTGGTACTCACCTGTGTGTCTAAAGCAATACAAATATGGATTCAGCTCTCCTTGTTTGTTTAATCACCTATTGCATAAATTCAAGTTCTCCTTTAGATTATCATACAACATGTACATATACCAACACTAGTGTTACACCCTCAACTATGTGTTTAACTTGTTAAAAATACAATAAACCATCCCAAGTACCCATAACCATTGAAAAACAGCACAAAATGTTGCAGAACAGATCGCACCGTGATCCCCTAACGGGTCGCGCCATGACCTCGAACCAGAGCCACGAACAGCAGGGCCTACACTGCTGTGTTTCCATCCAAACTCAAATTCAAATGTTTTTCAGTTGTTTCCAAGTTATGTACAAAGTTTGGGACATCAATTGGAGTCATAAACACTAACACAACATGTTTTAACATCAAATTCATGATTAAATCATCAAATCACCATTAAAGACCCATTTGGTCAATTTCAAAGAATTGCCTCAAACTAGCATCTACAATTCAAAACATGAGTTCCAAATTAGTTATAAATGATCTTCGAACATATTGTAACATAAAAATCCAAGCCTTAATGGCTAAATTCGTTTAACCCATGGAAAATCCTTGAGAATCATATTCACCACAAGCTCCCTCCTAATGGGAAATCCTAGTATTTCCATTTGGTCAATGTATGCCTTCATACGAAGCACATGAACACTAACCTTCCTGCATCCGGCAACCGACAACCGACAAGGGCCTAGATACACATAAAGTGTTCCTCTCTAATCTGATGTTGGAATATGTCCTTCAACCGATTAATCATGTCATACGCACTCATATGCCCGAGTTGCTTTCGCAGCTCGCAGCTGATAGTCGATAACATGAAAGAAGAAATATCTTTTGCGTCCTCAATACGCTTTTCAAAGGAGTATCTAGTGGCCCAACTTGTGTTGGTAGCAGGTGGTTCCGGAAGAGGCTCCTCGAGGATGTGCAACTTAGATTCATGGCGAAGGACAATTCACAATTGCCTATACCAATCCACAAAGTTCACGCCTTCGAGTTTCTCCTTTTCTAGGAACGAACGGAGTGATAAATTCGGTGTTGCGTTGTTAACGTTTGTCATCTACAATTTTAGAGTACACGTTTTAGTGAATTTAGATATAATCCTCGTAGAAATAATTACCCAAATAGTTTTCAAAACCATTTATTTAAACAAGGCTAGAAACCATATTTCACTTTACCTTATGACGGGTTTACCGTGGATCACAAAGCAAAGCTATTTAGGCCGGTAACCATTTTACCGATTGCAAACACTTTGCAACTTCTAGATCCTTGCGGGATCCATTGACAATCAAAATGTCTTTTGGCATGTTTGATCCCTTCTCGCACCAATCCTAACTTGAACCCCTTAAATGACTCGGCTAGAGCTTGACGCCACCTAAGTCTCACAAAAAGAATTGTAATCCGCCCGCCAAGACACATGGTGGAACTCTCGCCAAAAATTGGCTGGTACTAAGCTCGAAAACCAATATTGCAAGTTACCACACTCACCTTCCACACAGTTCCACTCGGTATGAGTCGTGCTAAAGCTCGACAATCATCCAAGTTTCACTAGATTCGGGTGGTACCGTCTTACGGATGGCGCATGATTTACATTTTAAAACAGGATTTCGTTTTTCCGGTTAAAACAATATTAACCCACTTTGCGAATTAACAAATCAAGTTATAAATACAATTTTTATCCACTTATAATATAATACAAATTTATATTATCTTGTTAATTCTATACGCGCGGAAAGAAATATAAACCAATTTTATAAATCTTTGTGTTTTTATATATTTTGGAAAAATTATCTAGCATGTGATATCCTACAAATCCATGCAAAATAATAAATATATAAAACAACCACGCAAACACCTTAGTTCGGTAACATGCCCAAATCCTATGCGTTTTCTCCTTAAGCCATACGAGGAAAACAAGGTCAACTAAGGAATCCAATATCCAAAGCATCTAGCCGGGTGTGCTCCCAATGAAGCCGGCATCTCCAAAAGGCAATCCGGACTCCATGTTGCCGAGACATCAACGCCGTGATTCCTGTTGGTTTATTACATACAAAATCAAATTCTATACTATTTTACAAATACATAGAAGAATAAATGACATGCAAGCCACAATCCTATGCTACTAATACAAGTACAAAGGAATAAATAAACGGCATGCAAGCCGCACCAAATAATAATTATAAAAATTACAATAATACAGCATGCTGGCCACCAAAACCAAATAAATCAACCACCACAACACATAGGTCTAAAGGGCATCTAGTTACCGAACCATAATAAAAAACAACCAAAGCAAAACCATGGTGTGCCACAAAACCATGTCAAACATATTTTGATTAAGATTGCCAACAAAACACCCAAGGCACAAAAGGCAATCCTTGTACATATGCATTAGTAATTTTAATACACTTTTAAAATTACACATTCATATATACACCTTTAAATATATATATTTTTATGTCATTCATGCCAAGCCATACAAAATATATAAATTCAAGGAATCAAAATATAGTGGCAAAAAACTAGATCAAAGACTAGTACAACCAACTAATCCGGAATTTAAATATAATTTCAATTTCAAACTTACTGTTTCAGAAACAAAATTCTGACCAAAAACCAGAAGGCACGGGCGTACCCCAAAGGGTACGGGCGTGCCTGCCGTTTTGTCAGTGTATAGTTTAAACAGTTTTAAGCATACGAATATTCTGCCGGCACGGCCCGTACCCCCACCGGTACGGCCATGCCCCTGCCGTCGGCACGCCCGGTCACCGGAAAACTAGATTTTGACAGAAAACTCAAATTTACGGTTTCAGTGCAAAGCCATGTTAGAGATGGCTCTGATACCACTATTGGGATTTGGTGGCATCTAGAAAACGCAGCGGAAACAAAAACGAGTATAAAATAATTTCATTTTATGCCACCAACACACCACCCAATGGACCACACTCTAGACAATGTCAAAGCAACTAAAAGAAAGAAACAAGAGAAGAAATTATACCATACAAGTTCTCCAACTTCCTTATTGTTGATGATTGAAACGGAATGGACTTAAGAATACAAAGGTGTATTCCTCTATCGGTATCCACACCAAGTTTGGTTTGATCCTCACTTGCTAGAGTGCTTGTATCCCAACAAGAACACCACCACTAAAGAACCAACATCACTTGAAGATTATGAGTGCCTTAGCTTCCTTCCAAGTTTGTTTTGAGAGAGTATGAACTAACATGCAAGTTACAAGTTCATATGTTGATAATATGTATCTATATTAATCAAGAATGGCTAACCCCTCATATTAGACTTCTAGGAATATTTATAGACCCATTCCAATAGCCAAAAAACGTCCATAATAAGTCTAGCATGAATAGCCATAAGTCCACCATTAAACTAGCCTTAAAAGACTAGTTAATTAGGCTGTTACAACGTGAAGCACGGCCGTACCTTGTAAAGCACGACCGTGCCAGCCCAAACAAGCACGCCCCAAGTCACACATGTCTTGGGCCCGTACCCTGACCATAAGCACGGCCGTTCCATCAAGAAGCACGGTCGTGCTTGGCAAACCACCGCCGTACCAACAAGAAGTACGGCCGTTCATAGCACCACCAAAAACATTTTTGGCGTTTTCTCTCTCTTGTTCAAAGGTGTTGTCGGAATCAATACTTAGCGTGTGACCCAATAGGCCTATGTCTCATTGGCAGTGATACCAACTCGTGTGTGTCAGTGGGCATTTTCCAACAATCACACCCCTCGTAGGTGGGTGGTTTACAAGACAAGAATTTATTAAATGAACACGGATGATGAGGTGGTTTACCCAGAGCTGACTGGAGTAGAAGCTCCTTCGCAATGCGGGGCTCCTCCTCAAGGTGTTTGATGTACGCCTGTTGGACCTTCTCGGGTATAGCACCCGCAGAATGGTGCTAGTGTAATACCCGAATTCTTGTAAATAAATAAAAAGAATATTTTATTGAGGAAATATAAATCGGATTGAATTTTTATGCACTTAGTTGTGAAACATATCAAGTATTTATTGGGCTTGAAGGGATAAAAGGAATTATGGAGTAAATATGTATGTGTTAATGGATTATTGGAACTATGGGCTTAATTGTTAAATTTTAGGCTTAGGCCTTTTGAGGGATAGTATATAAAGCCAATTAGGGCACAACCCCCAACATTCTACTATTCCATCCATTCAAACCAAGAGAATTCTCTGTGCTTGTGTGTGTGTGTGTTCAAACCCACGAGAAGAAGGAGCCATCAAGAATTGTTGGGAACTCAAGGAATTTGCAAGGAAATCATCAGGTAATGATTCCTATCTCATTGTGGTAATGTAGCTATAAGTTTTACCTTGTTTAAATGATGCTAGCTTAAGTTTTGTTCTGAGTTTTTTGAAGTTTGGGTTTATGAAGAACTAGAGAGAGAATTTATGATATGATCTTTGTTACTTGATGAAATATAGTTAAATCTTGAAAGAAGTAACTAAACGAATGGAGAAATGTTTTGGAACAAAAATATAGTGATTTGGTTAAGTTTTGAAAGAGTTAGGATTGTGGCTATGGAGTCTGGGTTTTAGAAATAATGAACTGATGGAGAAGATGATGCTTTATGCGACTTCCATATGCCCCATGCGACCTACGCATGACTCCATGCAACTTTTTTAGTGTTCATGCGACCTTCGGACCCTGTACCATGCGACCTTCGGACTTACACCATGTGACTGTCGGATGGTGTCTTCATGCGACTTACAGTTTTGTGCCATGCGACCTTCACGTATTCATGCGACTTTTGTGTTATGTGCCATGCGACTTAGGTGTTACACCATGCGACTTTTATCATTTCATGAGACACTAGGCCCCAAATCCGATAGTGAGGACCCGGATTCTTGAAATCCGATAGTGAGGATCCGGATTCTTGAAATCCGACACTTTGACTCGACGCGATGCGTTGGCTTGGGGGACGCGACGCATCCCTGGTTTTATGGACTCTGATGATTACATTCTGTATTACTACGTGTCTATGTGAACTTGTGTTATGACTATCAGACTTGTGGAAATTGTGTTAGTAAGTTTGGGCCTTTGCCCGGTATTGATTTGTCAGACTTGCATCAGGTGACAGTTAACGTGTAGAGTAACCAAGTTAAGTTCAGTAAGAACCAGTGACAGCTGCCAGGTGAGTATTTTTATTTGCACACCAAACCAGTGGAGAATGTGAATGTGTTATGACCGTCTGCTTCGGCAGCGGGTAGTGATGACCGTCTGCTTCGGCAGGGGGTAGTATGACCGTCTGCTTCGGCAGCGGGTAGTGATGACCGTCTGCTTCGGCAGCGGGTAGTATGACCGTCTTCTTCGGTAGTGGGTAGTATGACCGTCTGCTTCGGCAGCGGGTAGTTATGACCGTCCGCTGCAGCGGCGGGTAGCATGATCGTATGCTTCGGCATCGGGTAGATATGACTGACCACCTTGGTGGCGGGTAGAATGTGCATGATTGGGACTATGGTGTAATGTCATAGGTTGCAGTAACTTACTCACTAAGCTTCGCACTTACCGTTGTTAATTTCTTATCTTTCAGGTCGGGACCATGGTAGAGCTCCTGGGCAGTGACGACAGCTCGCAGCTAAAAGACTTTCAACTTGTTTTTGAAACTTATCTCAGTTAAAATGATGTAGACTTAATTTTGGAATTTGTAATTTACTTGTAATGTCTTTTGATACTTCCGCATTTACTCTAATGTGAAATGATGTTATATTCATGTGGGTCTTGCAAAAAAAAAATTGGGATGTTACAACTTGGTATCAGAGCCTAGGTTTAAGAGATTCGGATGCGCTTCTGCGTGTTTGAACTTAAACCTTGGTTCTAAGGAAAATTTTTACCAATATTTATTCAATTTTTTTAAACGACAAATTTCGCGAAGAGCTGTCGACTGGAGCCTGGTCCCGATAAGCGCGAAGTGGAGTATGGTACGACACGATGATATTGGTAAGAGTAACTGATAACTATCTCCGTGTTTAGGCAAATCGTGGATACTATATACCGTATACAATGATAACCGTGTAGGTTTAGAGTGGATGACTTGACCTTATTTCATGTTCTCGTTTGATGTTGGGGTAGGGAAGAATCATACACTCGACTACTTATACGATTTAGCATTGTACACGGATGTATACATGATTTACTTAAACTAGGATATACGAATTGAATGTGAATCTGTTATGCTTGTGTGATACCCTGGCAGTAGAAGGACTTACATATACACATATGATATATTTTCACCTAGTATGCCACAGCAACCGATTTTGAACGAAGGAATATATGGGGTACCCGACCTAAGGAACGTGACACCGGTGACTGCTATACCCGGTACTGAGGAACGGGAGGGGGAAGAAGAAGTGGATAGAGAGGCAGCGATAGCGTCAAAGGTAACTGCTGACGTGATGAAGGAGCTGAAAGACATGCTGTCACAGATTGTGGTAGAGATAAAGGAAGACATGGGAACCATGATCGACCAAAAGCTGAGTGCCCTATGGGCAGCAAGGGAAGCTGTAGCAACCCAAACCACTAACCGCACGACAAACCAGCCACAACAAGGGGGTAGCTACCGGGGTTTTTCTGCTTGTCAACCACCTACCTTCGAAGGGACCCCGGACCCCGTGAAGAGTACTCAGTGGGTATCTGAAGTGGAGGGAGCGTTCCACACCTGTTGTTGTGCGGAAGAGAACAAGGTATGGTTTGCGTCCAATCTTCTGAGGGGAAAGGCAAAGACCTTGGTGGAACTTGCTGAGACAGTTGAAGGGGGAGACGATTTCCACCATGACTTGGGAGGAGTTTACGAAGTTGTTCACTGAACAGTTTGCACCAAGGGTAGAACGGGAAAGGTTGCTGAATGAGTTCCTAAAGCTGGAACAAACTACTGAATCGGTGAACGAGATCACCACGATTTTTAAGGAGAAAGTCCTGTTCTGCCCCGTCTATGTGGCAGATGAGGGCTTGTAGATGAATCGTTATGCACAAACGCTGAAGGAGGAGATCCGAGATTTTGTTACAACTGGTAGGTGCTAGACGCTAGAGGAGATGATTAAGGTTGAGAGGAAAAGGGAAATGGATTTAGAGCTGAGGGCCAAGAAGCGGACGGCCGATCGGGCTGCCTTGGGGCATGCGCAGGGAAAGCAGTTTGTCAAGAAACCTAACACCGGTGGTACCGGATCTGTAGGGAGGAACATGGGGAGGAGATGCCACAAGTGTGGAAGGGGGCATGACGGGCCATGCCGGATGGGAATGGATATATGTTTTCGATGTGGGAAGAGTGGGCACCTAGGAAGAGACTGTAAGGCTTTTGTCAACGTGTGCTTTAGGTGCAACCAACCAGGGCACCACATTGCAGAATGTCCCCGAGCAACAGGAGCGGAAAGACCAGCTGGGCAACAGCCGCTCCGGATTACTGATGGGAGGGAAGGCAAGAAAGTTGATGTGCCGAGAGCAAGGGGGCGTGCCTTTCAGATGACGGTTGAGGAGGAGGTCACGGAACCCGATGTCATAGCAGGTACCTTTATTGTCAACTCTTCACCTGCACTCGTGTTATTTGATTCCGGGGCCAGTAGGTCCTTTGTATCTTCCTCTTTTTGTAAAAGTCTTGTAACTAAGCCGGTGGAGTTAGAAACACCATTAGAGGTAGAGATAGCCGACGATAAGACGTTAAACGTATCTACTGTGTATAGGAACAATGTATTTGTTTTAGATGATGTAAAATTCCCCATAGACCTTATTCCAACACCAATGCGGGAATTTCAAGTGATCGTGGGAATGGACTGGCTAGGACGGCACTAGGCCAGCATATTGTGCAGTCAGGGAATCATCCGTATCCGAAACCTAAGTGGGGGAGAAGTTATCATCTACGGGAGACGCAAGAAGGGGGTGACGGCTTTTTGCACTATGGTAAAGGCAGCCAAATATCTGCACAAGGGTTGTGAAGCCTTTCTTGCCCACGTGGTGAATAGTAAGATGGAAAAGAGGAAGCTGGTAGTGGCAGACGCACCGATAATACGAGAGTACCCAGAGGTTTTTCCTGAAGATCTACCAGGAATCCCACCCGACCAACAAGTAGAGTTTCGAATAGACCTCACGCCTGGAGCCGCACCAATTGCTAAAGCACCATATCGCCTAGCGCCACCAGAAATGCAGGAACTCATGTCACAATTGCAAGAACTACTGGATAAGGGGTTCATCCGGCCGAGTAGTTCACCTTGGGGAGCACCAGTGTTATTCGTAAAGAAGAAGGATGGAACCATCCGAATGTGTATCGACTATCGGGAGTTGAATAAGGTAACCATAAAGAACCGGTATCCATTGCCTAGGATCGACGACTTGTTCGACCAACTGCAAGGGGCGGCTTGGTTCTCTAAAATCGACCTGCGTTCGGGTTATCACCAATTGAAAGTTCGGGAAGAAGATGTAGCAAAGACAGCGTTCCGCACCCGTTACAGGCATTTCGAATTCGTAGTCATTCCCTTTGGTCTCACAACGCTCCTGCGGCCTTCATGGATTTAATGCATAGGGTTTGCTGACCCATGCTGGACAAGTCCGTAATAGTATTCATTGATGACATTCTGATCTACTCCAAGACCCGAGGGGAACACGAGGACCATCTAAGAGAGGTATTGAGAACACTAAAGAACGAGAGACTGTACGTCAATTTTTCAAAGTGTGAGTTTTGGTTACGAGAAGTGCAGTTCCTCAGACACTTGGTAAACAAGGACGGTATCAAGGTTGACCCAGCAAAGGTCAAAGCAGTAATGAAGTGGGAAGTACCCAAGAGCCTGACGGAAATTAGGAGCTTTTTAGGGTTAGCCGGCTACTACAGGAGGTTCATTCAAAACTTCTCCAAGATTGCAGTACCGTTGACTAAATTGACAAAGAAGAGCGTACATTTCAACTGGGGAAGGGAGCAACAACAAGCCTTTGAAACACTACGAGAGAGACTGTGAAGTGCCAATCTTGACGTTACCAGATGGAATGGAGGACTTTGTGGTCTACTGTGATGCCTCGCACGTAGGCATGGGGTGTGTCTTGATGCAGCGAGGGAAGGTTATAGCATACGCATCGCGAAAACTAAAGCCACATGAGAGTAACTACCCAACCCACGATTTAGAGTTGGCGACAGTGGTGTTTACGTTGAAAATTTGGAGGCACTATCTGTATGCGGTCAAGTGCACGATCTACACCGACCATAAGAGCCTAAAGTACTTCGCCAACCAAAAGAATTTGAATATGAGGCAGCGGAGGTGGTTGGATTTGGTCAAGGACTACGAGTGCGAGATTATTTACCACCCAGGAAAGGCGAATGTGGTGGCAGACGCCTTGAGCCGTAAGACCAGTTACGAGAGGCTATCGGTGGCTTGTATGAGAATGACCATGTGGACAACGTTACTTGAGTCGATTAGGGGCGCACAAGAGCAAGCGATAAGGGAAGAGAATCAGAAGGCGGAAAGGATAAAGGGACAGGTAATGCACATGATGAAAGATAGTAGAGGGTTGATGGTTCGATACAACCGCGTCTGGGTGCCGAAAGCGTTAGGGATTCGCGATACGCTACTCGAGGTAGCTCATAAGTCTAAATTCTCTATCCACCCAGAGGCAACCAAGATGTATAGAGACTTGAAGATGGATTATTGGTGGCCGAGTATGAAGAGAGACGTAGCCAAGCATGTAGAAACGTGTTTAACCTGTTTGCGAGTGAAAGCCGAGCACCAGAGGCCTTATGGGAAATTGCAACCATTGGAAACACCAGTATGGAAATGGGAGCACATAACTATGGATTTGATCACCAAACTCCCGAACACGCCAAGGAACTTTGATGCAATATGGGTCGTGGTGGACCGACTCACAAAGAGTGCTCACTTCATACCTATAAAAGAAGCGTTTTCCGCTGAAAACATGGCAGAAGTGTACGTAAAGGAGGTGGTATCGCGGCACGGAGTGCCAGTTCCTATTGTCTCCGACCGAGACGTACATTTTACTTCCAGGTTTTGGGAGAAGTTTCATCAAGATTTGGGTACCCGGGTCAATCTCAGTACAGCTTACCACCCCCAGACCGACGGACAGAGCGAAAGAACGATACAAACACTGGAGGATATGCTACGAGCATGCGTCATAGACTTTGGGGGAAGCTGGGATTCGTACCTACCACTAGCAGAATTTTCTTACAATAACAGCTACCATACGAGCATTGGAATGCCGCCTTACGAAATGTTGTACGGGAGAAAGTGCTGAACCCCCATTTGCTGGGAAGAGGTTGGGCAGAGGGAGCTCGGCAGTACCGAGATAGTACAGCGAACCAAAGAATACGTACAACAAGTTTGTGAAAGGTTAAAAGCGGCTCAGAGTCGCCAGAAGAACTACGCGGATAAACGAAGATTCCCTTTAGAATTTCAGGTTGGGGATTTCGTACTTCTCAAGGTGTCCCCATGGAAGGGCGTGATACGATTTAGGAAACGGGGAAAGTTGAATCCGAGGTTTATCGGGCCATTCAAAGTGATTGCAAGAGTCGGCAGGGTAGCCTATCGATTAGAATTACCTGAGGAATTATCAAGGATACACAACATGTTCCATGTGTCCCATCTAAGGAAATGTTTAGCCGACAAGACGGCTTTTGTGCCCTTGGAAGATATCACCGTGGATGAGAAGTTGAACTATGTTGAAAGACCGGTTGCAATCATCGATAGAAAGACCAAGTAGTTACGCAACAAGCAAGTGGGTAGATATGACCGACCACCTTGGTGGCGGGTAGAATGTGCATGATTTGGACTATGGTGTAATGTCATAGGTTGCAGTAACTTACTCACTAATCTTCGCGCTTACCGTTGTTAATTTCTTATCTTTCAGGTCGGGACCATGGTAGAGCTCCTGGGCAGTGATGACAGCTCGCAGCCAAAAGAATTTCAACTTGTTTTTGAAACTTATCTCAGTTGAACTGATGTAGACTTAAATTTGGAATTTGTAATTTACTTGTAATGTCTTTTGATACTTCCGCATTTACTCTGATGTGAAATGATGTTCTATTCATGTGGGTCTTGCCAAAAAAAAAAATTTGGGACGTTACAGCTAGGACTACTCGTCCTCAGCCTGATGAGGTATATGAGAATGTAACAGCCGCAAACCTGGGCTAGATTATTAGCGGGTTGGCAGTACGTGATTAATTGTGTTTTAATTGTTTATGTGTTATGTTAAGGTTAATTGGTTAATTAAAGTAATTAATTTAACTTAATATATATATATATATGTGTGTGTGTGTGTATATTTGTTACTGGAAAGTTTGAAAGAAAAGAATTATGTAGTATGTATGTATGGTATGTTGTATGTGTGTATGCATGCATGATATTATGGATAAGTCTTGCCACCTCCTGCTTAGTTTTGATAGAATATGTGTGTACGTGTAGTTGCATAAGAACCATCTGCTCATTTTGTTTCAAGGTGAAAAAGTGTAGTGTGTGTTAGAAAAACTTTTAGTGAAGAAACCTCTCAAACAAGCAAACTTGAATTGTTGAGTTTAAGATATGTGATTCTATAAATCAAGATTAAGGTTAGTATGTGTTTATATTATGCTAAAGATAGTCTTGATGTATTTATATGTTGAAATACATGACTATATGATGTTTCACTATTAATGGAGCTTGAAGCTCAAATTATGATTTAGTGGGTTTTGTTGATTTGGTTGTTTTCAAGTGTTTAATAGTGTTATGATGTTTGTTTACAAGTTATATGAGGTTATATATGTGTTAGAAGTGTTCTAGTTCAAGATTTGGATGTTAAAAATGGAAATATGAGAAGTTTATGTTGGCTGGAATCAAATTGAGGAAGAAGATGACGTGCAGAAATGAAGATCGCGGCGCGAAAATTTTAAGGGTCGCGGCGCGACCCTGTTGGAATCCGACAAATTCAAATCCGGTCACATGGAAATCCGCCATTTACAAAATCCGACCTTATGAATTCCGATAATTGCAAATCCGACCCTGAGAATCCGATTCTTGGAAAACCGATACCCAAATCCGACATTTGAAATCCGGAGTTTCAAAGCGCGACGAACTTGTAGGTCACGGCGCGACTGGGCTACTTCAGGAAGATTTATTTGTTTTATTTGTGTTTGTTTGAGATATGTTGGAATATCACTTGTATGATTATATTAAGTTGTTAACAAGCTATTGAGATATAAATATATGTGAACAGATATATTTATATATTCGAAACTGAATTAGGTGTTCCTGTATTTAAGGCAATCCAAAGAATCAGTGGTATTAGATATCCGAGTTCGCATTGAATACAAGGTGGGTGGACGTTAATGGCGGTTGGTAAGGATTATGGTTGATATTATTGATGTGATGCATACGTATGTGATTGATAGACTGTTGAGTCTGAGTATTGATTGTGATTGTTGATTGATTATATCTGTTGCATAACTATTTGGCCGATACACGCTCTATGGATGATATGGAGTTGCGTTTGAGAAGTCAGCTACACGTAGAATTAAGCTGGGCTCGTTTACTGGTTGGTTGTACAGTGATAGTCTTACTTGTGCATGCATTGCATTAGAGGGGAATTTTCACTCGGCCAACTCAGTAGAGGGCTATCGGTAAACCTTTGCTTTGGCCGGCATTGGTTGTAGGTTCTTCGCTGAACCGTCGGTCTTCTTGTTTGTATGATTACATGCTTTGATGTTGACTTGATGTTTGCGTTTGTGCTTAGCCTCTACTCACTTAGCTTTGTGCTAATAACCCTTAGTTGTTACTTTTGCAGGTTTGTGAGTGTTGTTGTTAGTAGAAGGAAAACTCGACCCCTCTCTAATAGATTTTGATTTAAATGGAAACGAGCCTGTTATTTTTGTAACACCAAAACAATGTTGTTGTAATTTGTGAACAAATGTTTTAAGTTATAAAGATTTGTATTATATGTTAAGTGGTTTGTTTAATTAAGCTTCCGCAACGTGTTTAAAAAAATAATTTTGCTTTGGTTTTCCCGTGTTGCAGAGAAGCCTCATCCTCCATTTCCTTAAGAGCCTATTTGGTATTACCGTGCTGACCCGACATGTTTACAATTTGCTATAAGAAAGGAAGACCAGTCAATATAGAACTTATGATTACATATTAACATATAGGTTAGCTTTATCAAGCATTAATCATATAACTCTCACACTCAATCCCTTTTACCCAATAAGGAACACTTTATAATGGCCGGGCCCGAGTTTGAGACTGAATACTCTTTCAAGTACCCAGTTCCCTCAAACTTAGGCTCTCATACCTAACTCGTAACACCGCCTTTTCTATATTAAAATTCAGTATAAATTTGAGTTTTTAAACTGCGTGGGTCTGTTTGTAAATCGAGTGTTTACCTAACCTGTTACTTAATTCAAATTCAAAAGCATGTAGCGGAAACTTAGATAAAACAAACCCTATTAAACTATTACAGTTTTAAAACACAATGATTTGGCGATTATATTAACATAACAAAACTTGCCAAATCATTTAACACTGGTGTTACTCTATTCACAACCAACCATCATATCATACAACATTGAGCAGTGTTCCTTCCCAAAAGATATATACAACAGCTACAAGTGTTCCTATCTCACCAAGCCTGCCTAATCATTATCTGAAAAAGGGAAACATCAACAACATTAGCTATATAAAATAGCTAGTGAATACAGACATGCATGATTCACAATAAAGCAAGTCATATATCAGGAATAAGCATACAATGCTATCCTATCACATTGCGGTAGTGCTGACATATCCAGCGGGTGTTATATCTCGCCGGATAGCTAGTCCCGCTCAACAACTTCCATCGGGGGAATCAGACACTGCCAACCGTGCTGGTTTCATCACATAAGTGACTCTACCTGCTCGTTCTGGAGGCATAGGCTCAGTAGGCTTCGCCAATTAAGGCAATCACCTCAAGAAACTCTAAGGTAAGGCAGCCGAGTACCATTGATCCAGAATCTTAGCCCGAAGGCACTGGACCCAGCCGAAGATGACCATAATCAATATATTTGTCCAGACATTCACATAGCACATCAATAACCCTTTACAGGGACAATAGCATGCATGCGTTTACATATAACTTGTATTCATCAAAATATCACATTATATGCATATGTACTTGAATACATGTCTAGCATATCAATTATCAAGTCAATATTCATTTTCCGATCTTAACCGCATAAACATGTATTTCTAATATGCAATAACTAGCATACAATGGTCATTCTAACTCAATTAGCATTCAAACCTCCCTTTATTGGACTCATGAAAGCTGGTACTCACCTGTGTCTCTAAAGCAACACAAATATGGATTCGGCTCTCCTTGTTTGTTTAATCACCTATTGCATAAATTCAAGTTCTCCTTTAGATTATCATACAACATGTACATATACCAACACTAGTGTTACACCCTCAACTATGTGTTTAACTTGTTAAAAATACTATAAACCATCCCAAGTACCCATAAACATTGAAAAACAGCAAACAAAATGTTGCAGAACAGATCGCGCCGTGATCCCGTAATGGGTCGCGCCGCGACCTCGAACTAGAGCCACGAACAGCAGGCCCTACACTGCTGTGTTTCCATCCAAACTCAAATTCAAATGTTTCTCAGTTGTTTTCAGGTTATATAGAAAGTTTGGGACATCAATTGGAGTTCATAAACACTAACATAACATGTTTTAACATCAAATTCATGATTAAATCATCAAATCACCATTAAATACCCATTTGGTCAATTTCAAAGAATTAACTCAAAGTAGCATCTACAATTCATAACATGAGTTCCAAACTACTTATAGATGATCTTTGAACAGATTGTAACATAAAAATCCAAGCTTTAATGGCTAAATTCGTTTAACCCATTTTTGACCTAAATCCTAAAATGAAGAACAAGGATGAAGAAACCTTATAAAGAACAAGATGATGATGAAGAGAGGATCTAGAACAGATTATCAGCTTGATTTTTACTTGATTCCAATACTTGATTGATCTTTGGTTGATCTTTCAATGGCGCGCATGAATAGTCCCGTTTGAGGATGTTAGAACCTAAGCATACTCAAGATGGGAAAGTAGAGGTTTTAGTGTATCACCGTAAAATCTAAGCCATTTTTTTAGAACTACGCTGCGGAAGCTTTAATTAATTAAACGTACTTTTCATTCACAAACATTTACATACAAAATATATGTTCATTAATATCCAACAAACATAATTCTGTGTTACAAAATAAACTAGCTCGTTTCATTAAATCAAAACATCAGAGTCAAATCAACTTTTCCTTCCATGAGCACTCACAAACACAAACCTGCAAAAAGTAACAACTGTGGGGAATTAGCACAAAGCTAAGTGAGTAGAGGCTAAACCCAAAAGCAAACATTAAGCCAATATCAATCATGTAATCACAACTCTAAGAAGATCGGCGGTTCGGCGCTGAACCTACACCCAATGCCGGCAAAAGCAAAGATTTACCGATATCCCTCTACTGAATTGGCATAGTGAAATCCCACTCTGAAGCAACAAATGCAACAGTATGGCTACCACTGTTCAACCAACCAGTAAACGAGCTCAGCCCAATTCCACGTATAGCTGACTTCTCAAACGCAACTCAAAATCATACTAAGAGTGCGTATCGAACAAATAGTCATGCAACAGACATCAATAATAATCACAATCAGCAGTTCCAATATCAAACCATCACATACAATCATGCCTTACATCAGTAATATTAAACACAATCTTTACCATTCGCATCCAATATCCACTCACCTTTCAATCTCAGATGAAGCACTCAGAATTCTTATATTACTGAGCCTTTTGATTTCCTGAAAACAAAATAACAACCAATCAGTTCAAATCTCATAAATATATCTTATCATATATTTATAATTCAGTCATAACATTTAAAAATCAATAAACAAATACAATTGAAACTCAAAAGTATCGGATTTCAAAACTATCGGATTCTCTCTTTCGGATTCTTGAAAATCCGTAACCAAGGTATCGGATTTCCAAAATCCGCAACTATTTAAGGATTTCAAAACTGTCGGATTTAGGAATCCGATGGGTTCCAATCTCTGTTTTGTCTTAATCGGATTTCAAGTTAATTAATAAACTAATACACTTAATTAATCACATAATTAAATTAAAGAATTTAAAACACAAACAAACACATACCGTAAACCCGCTAATCTACTAGCCCTGGTTTGCGGGTGTTACAAATCTCCCCTCCTTAAGAGGATTCCGTTCTCGGAATCCTTTCCGGCTCAAATAACTGGGGATACCTATCTTTCATTTCCGCCTCAGTCTCCCAGGTTAGATCAGAACCTAGACTGTGTTTCCATTTGACCAGTACCATAGTATCTGCTTCTTTCGAAGTTTGGTCACCTTTCGATCTAGCAGTTCAATCGGTTTCTCTATCAGTCTCTTCTTAGAATCAACTTTCAACTCATGTACTGGGAGAATCTGGCTTTCATCATCAATCTTACATTTCCTCAAATAACAGACATTAAATGTATCATGTATCCCAGCAAGCTCTGTAGGAAGATCTAGAGTAACTGCTTGATCATTCACAACTTGACGGATACGGAAAGGACCGATGAAACGGGGAGCCAACTTCCCACGTTTGCCGAAGCGAATTACACCTTTCCACGGAGAAACTTTTAAGTATACCAACTCCCCCACCTCAAACTTTACTGGATGTCGTTTCGGATCAGCATACATTCTCTATCTATCTCTAGCTGCTTTCAACTTATCTCTGGCTATAGCAACCTTGTCAGCAGTCAACTGTACTCTCTCGAGACCTGCAAACTGTTTCTCACCTACCTCTAACCAACAAGTCGGAGTACGGAAGCGACGACCGTACAACATTTCATACGGAGGCATTCCAATACTAGAGTGATGAGAATTATTATACGCAAATTCTACTAACGGCAGGTGTGAATCCCAAGATCCACCATACTCAAGTACACAAGCTCACAACATATCCTCGAGTGTCTGTATGGTTCGTTCAGTCTGACCGTCTGTCTGAGGATGTTAGGTTGTACTCAAGTTAACTCTAGTTCCCAATTCTCTTTGCAAACTTCTCCAGAAATTAGATACAAACCTTGAATCTCTGTCGGACACAATTGACAACGGTATACCATGCCTCGCGAAGATTTCATCTATGTATAGTTGTGCCAGTTTACTCAATGAAGCCGTCTCACAAGTGGCTAGAAAATGAGCACTTTTTGTCAGACGATCCACTATTACCCATATCATATCATGATTCCTCTGAGTTCGTGGTAATTTTGTCACAAAATCCATTGTGATGTGCTCCCATTTCCACTCAGGAATCTCTAACTGCTTCAAAGACCCATAAGGCCTCTGATGTTCCGCTTTCACTTGCGCACAAATATGGCACGATTCTACAAAATGTGCCACATCTGCTTTCATCGTAGGCCACCAGTAAAGCACTTTCAGATCGTTATACATTTTAGTGCTTCCTGGGTGTACGAACAATCTCGACTTGTGTGCTTCTGTCAAAATTAATTGTCTCAATTCTCCAAGCTTAGGCACCCATTCACGAGTTTTGAATGTTTTTAATCCACGAGAATCGTTATTCAATTCATCTTTTCTCTTTTTCATTAACTCAGTCTTTAAATTTTCTTCTTTAAGGGCTTCCAACTGAGCAGACTTCAGTCTATCTATCAGATCAGATACTATCTCAATTCGCATAAACTGAATAGAGCTTCCATTCCCTTTTCAACTCAGGGCATCTGCCACAACATTTGCCTTTCCCGGGTGATATCTAATCTCGCAGTCATAATCTTTTATCAATTCTACCCAGCGTCTGCGTCTCATATTCAATTCTTTCTGAGTGAATACATACTGCATGCTCTTATGATCTGTACAAATTACGCATTTTGTGCCATACAAGTAATGTCTCCACAATTTGTGCGCAAATACCATTGCTGCTAACTCCAAGTCGTGAGTCGGGTAGTTCTTTTCATGTGGTTTCAACTGTCTGGAAGCATAAGCAATTACCCGATCTCTCTGCATTAATACACACCCTAAACCAGTCAATGATGCATCACAATATACTGTAAAATCTTCAGATCCACTTGGCAAAGCAAGGATTGGAGCTTGACACAATAGTTCTTTTAATATCTGAAAGGCCTTGTCTTGTTAGTTACCCCACATAAACTTTACATCTTTCCGAGTTAACTTGGTTAACGGTCCCGCAATCTTAGAAAAGTCTTTGATAAATATGCGGTAGTATCCACCCAATCCCAGAAAACTCTTTATCTCGGATGGTGTTCTTGGAGCTTTCCAACTCATTATTGCCTCTACCTTTGAAGGATCTACCTTTACCCCTTCCTTACAGATTATATGCCCCAAAAACTGAACTTCTCTTAACCAAAATTCACATTTCGAGAACTTTGCATACAGCTGCTCTTTCTTTAGAATTTCCAAAATTTGTCTCAAATGCTGCTCATGCTCTATCTCAGTCTTCGAGTAAATCAAAATGTCATCAATAAAGACAATCACAAACTTATCAAGAAATGGTCGACAGACTCTGTTCATGAGATCCATAAATATCGCTGGTGCGTTGGTTAGACCGAATGGCATAACCAGGAACTCATAATGACCATATCGCATACGGAAAGCTGTCTTTGACACATCCTCCTTTGACACTCGTACATGATGGTAACCCGATCTTAAATCAATCTTCGAGAAGAAAGAAGCTCCGTGTAGTTGATCGAACAAATCATCAATTCTGGGTAACGGGTATTTATTCTTTATCGTTCTTTTGTTCAATTCCCGATAATCAATGCACATACGCAAAGTACCATCTTTCTTCTTTACAAATAACACTAGCGCACCGCACGGTGATGAACTTGGACGAATAAACCCTTTATCTAACAAGTCTTGAATTTGCGTCATCATTTCTCGAATTTCTGAAGGTGCCAGTCTATACGATGCTTTAGCCACCGGTCGGGAACCCGGAATCAAATCTATCTTGAACTCTACCTCTCGGACTGGAGGTAGTCCCCGTAATTCTTCTGGAAACACCTCTAGGTATTCCGTTACCACCCGGATGTCTGTCATAGCTTGCTTTTCTTTCTTCCCATCAATCACATACGCTATAAATGATTCACAACCTTTACTCAGTTCTTTCTTTGCCTTTAAACATGAAATTATTGAAATTGTAGACCCGGCTTTCTCACCCCTTGCTATTACCCATGTACCATCCGCTAATGGAAACGAGATTAACTTCTTATGGCATTTTATACTTGCTTGATTCACACTTAACCAATCCATCCCCAATACAACATCAAAACCAGATAAAGGCATGACAAGAAAATAAACAGGAAAACATACACCATCAATGTCAATTTTAGCTCTAGCCACAACAGTCGTGACTGGAACCATCATGCCATCTGCTACTTCTATTTCTAGGGTACTAGCAAGTTTAATAACAGGTATATTTAATCTACCACAAAACTTCACAGACACAAACGAGCGGTTAGCTCCAGAATCAAATAACACTCTTGCAGGGATAGAGTTATGATCCCCCAGCTGTCCCCGCCCCTGCTCCCGATCCTACTTTCTTTCCCACCGGTCACTCTCCCACTCTGTGCCCTTCTTTCTGGCAGTTCCAACAGACACTGCGCGGGAACCTGCAATCCTTCAGTTCATGGCCAAACTGGCCACACTTAACACATCTTCTTGATTGGGGCGTACACTGCCCGTTGTGGTATGACTTGCACCGACTACACCACGGTGCCCTCTGAGTTGACCCACCAACATTTGACCTCCTACTCTAGTCTCCCTGCTTATATCCACTGCCTTGCCCACCCTGTCTTTGTTGGGAATTATAATGATCAATCTTTGACTTTTGTTAGGTAATTTTCTCCCCATTCCACTTATTCCTGGAAATTAAATTCCCTTCTGCTATCTTTGCCAAATTAAATGCTTGTGACAAGGTAGTAACCCACCTAGTGGCGCTGCGGAGATCAGGATGCAATGCTCCAACAAAGTGAGCAATCTTGGATTCTTCGTCCGGTACCCAGTGTTTCACAAATCTCATTTTTCTGATTAAATTGCTTAATTAGATCATTCACTGTCATGTTCCCGGTCATTTGTAAGTCCATAAATTATTTCTTGATTTTAGCAACCTCAAATGTG
The DNA here is from genome assembly GCA_038502395.1 of Dittrichia graveolens. Lineage (NCBI taxonomy): Eukaryota > Viridiplantae > Streptophyta > Magnoliopsida > Asterales > Asteraceae > Dittrichia > Dittrichia graveolens. The sequence continues at coordinate 34,360,636 of JARJIL010000009.1, forward strand.
CCACAGTGCTGTTCACAAAGTTTCTCTTGGAATTGACTCCAAGTAATGCTCTCCTGTTGTTGTTCAGTGAAATGGCCAGTGATGGAATCCCACCAAACCATAGCATCACCTTTTAGCATCCTTGATGCATATTTCACCTTCAGTTCGTTCTCACAGTTACAGGCATCTAGTGCCTTTACTATTTCCCTCAGCCAGTTTAGGGTTACGTTCGGGTCAGAACTTCCACTGTATTCTGATGGCTTACAGTCTAGAAATTGTTTATATGTGCAAGGCTGCTTAAACCCAGGAAACGCAAAAGGGTAAGCTCCCTATTGTGGATATGGATAATAGAACGGTTGTTGCATTATCTGTGTCACTGGTGGTAGGGGCATTGATACTGGTGATACGGTTTCCTAAGTAAAGATTGCAGTTGATACAGGAGTTTGTTCAGTTTAGGTTAATCTTTGCTCCGGGTTATTTAACTTAGCTCTAAGATCCATTAGTTCATTCTCTAGTTTAAATATATACTCGCTCTGATCTTCTTCCGGTTCCTGCCCAGATGTTCCTGCTCGGTTAGTAGCATCCAACTCTTCTATCACTGGTGCCTCTGCAGATGATTGAGTAGCAGGAGGGAGGATAGGGGTCTCTCTTTCAGCCATATCTGTTACAATCACATCATCTCACAACTTATTAGCATAAACCGTTAGTATTCAAAATACTAACTACTACAAACAACTCTAACTCACTCTAATTCCCCCTGAAGGAAAGCTTGATCTGTCACGAGCCAAGATTTGGGAATGCAAACACTCTAGCCGTGCCTGCATCGCCAAACCTAGGCTCTGATACCAAACTGTAACACTGTAAAATCAAAGCCATTTTTTAAACTACGTTGCGGAAGCTTTAATTAATTAAACGTACTTTTCATTCATAAACATTTACAAACAAAATATCTATTCCTTAATATTCAACAAACATAATTATGTGTTACAAAATAAACTAGCTTGTTTCATTAAATCAAAACATCAGAGTAAAGTCAACTTTTCCTTCCACGAGCACTCACAAACACAAACCTGCAAAAAGTAACAACTGTGGGGAATTAGCACAAAGCTAAGTGAGTAGAGGCTAAACCCAAAAGCAAACATTAAGCCAATACCAATCATGTAATCACAACTTTAAGAAGACCGGCGGTTCGGCGAAGAACCTACAACCAATGCCGGCCAAAGCAAAGATTTACCGATAGCCCTCTACTGAATTGGCACAGTGAAATCCCACTCTGAAGCAACAAATGCAACAGTAAGGCTACCACTGTTCAACCAACCAATAAACGAGCCCAGCCCAATTCCACGTATAGCTGACTTCTCAAACGTAACTCAAAATCATACTAAGAGTGCGTATCGAACAAATAGTCATGCAACAGACATCAATAATAATCACAATCAGCAGTTCCAATATCAAACCATCACATACAATAATGCCTTACATCAGTAATATTAAACACAATCTATACCATTCGCATCCAACATCCACTCACCTTTCAATCTTAGATGAAGCACTCGGAATTCTTATATTACTGAGCCGTTTGATTTCCTGAAAACATAATAACAACCAATCAGTTCAAATCTCATAAATATATCTTATCATATATTTATAATTCATTCATAACATTTAAAAATCAATAAACAAATACAATTGAAACTCAAAAGTATTGGATTTCAAAACTATCGGATTCTCTCTTTCGGATTCTTGAAAATCCGTAACCAAGGTATCGGATTTCAAAATCCGCAACTATTTAAGGATTTCAAAACTGTCGGATTTAGGAATCCGATGGGTTCCAATCTCAGTTTTGTCTTAATCGGATTTCAAGTTAATTAATAAACTAATACCACTTAATTAATCACATAATTAAATTAAAGAATTTAAAACACAAAAACACATACCGTAGACCCGCTAATCTACTAGCCCTGGTTTGCGGGTGTTACATTTAGTTCAAGAGTAGGAGGCTCCTCGAGAGAGGTTTTCATCTGGATTATTTCACTGGGAGAGATTTGCTTGAATGCTCCATCGGTCGATTGGGCATCTACGGCGTCAGCATGTAGGATTTCTTCGAGCTCTCGCATCATGGCATCCGGGTTAATGGCATCAGTACCATTACCTAAGAAGCTTTCCTCAGAGGTGTCGGTCATCAGAAAATTTTCCATTTCGGCGTTGAGGCAATTATCAATGATATCGACAAAGTAGCAGGAGTCATCAGTAGTGTGTGCATGTGACATGGCTTTGTCTATAGAAAAAATAACCCTATCGTCAGCTATGCCTAGATTGAGTTGTTTCTTCGAGACATGAACAATGGCATCTGTAGTGTTCAAGAATGGCCTACCTAGAATTAAAGTCACATGACTATCCTCTTTCATTTCTAGAATGACAAAATCAGCAGGAAAAACAAATTTATCCACTTTAACAGGGACATTTTCAGCTATTCCTATAGGATATTTAAAACTACGATCAGTAAGTTGTAGGCACATTCTAGTTTGTTTAAGTTCTCCTAAATCTAGTTTAGCATACAAAGTAGATGGTATTAAATTAATGCTAGCTCCTAAGTCTGCTAAAGCATTGCAAACAGTATTAGAACCTAAAAAGCAAGGGATAATGAAACTCACTCGGTCTCCTAGTTTAGGAGGCATGGCTGCAGTCTGGAGAATGGCTGAACATTGCTCACCAAGTGGTAAGGTAGTAGCCTCCTCCAACTTCTTCCGGTTGGACACCAAGTCTTTCAAAAATTTCCCATAATTGGGCATACCTGCAATCACATCAACAAGAGGCACGTTAATTCTAATTTTCTTAAGTAGATCAACAAACTTACCATATTGCTCTTTTATGCGCTCCTTTCGGTGACGGTTAGGAAATGGCAATTTTGGTTGGTACTCCTTTAGAGGAGGTTGAGTTTCCTTCTTTTTGCTGCTTGACTCTGCTAGAACAATTTCCTGTTTCTTTTGCTTCTCCATTACTGGAGTCTCGATCTCATCATCAGATGAATAATCCTTTACACTAGGAGTAGAAAAATCGTTAGTAGACTCAATAGTATTATCATTACCAACGGACTTACCTGAACGAGTCATAATGATTTTGACGTTCTCGTTTCAATGTTTATCAACATTCGGGTTCTGTTGGGTATTGCTCGGTAGCGAACCACTCTGCCGATCCGCTAACCTCCCTAAGTCACGCTCCACGGTCTGAATGGAGGCTTGTTGGTTTCTTTGAATTTGCTCGTTCATACTCTGGTTTTGTTGTACAATAGTCTTCAAAGGCTCTACTGACCGAGTAGTGGTGAGCATGAAATTCTTTAAGAGGTCCTCTATACATGTGCTTGACTCTCATTGCAGTTGCGTAGGTTGAGGTTGAGGTTGAGGTTGAGGTTGAGGTTGAGGTTGGGGAAGATGTGCATTACCCTGGTTGAAGCGATAAAACCCCGGTGGGTTTTGTCTCTGGAAATTACCTCGGTTCCCCTGCCAGTTCGATCCACCTCCCTGGTAGTTACCTCCGGATCTCGGATTGAGAAATATCACATCTTGGTTTGATTCATTGGGCGATCCTTACAGTCTTTCGTGATATGAGGTCCTCCGCATGATTCACATCCTACGTCATAGCGTGGATGGATTGGATGAGTTTATCAACTTTCCTCTCTAATGATTTTTGATTATTCGCTAAGGATGCGATAGTGTCTCTGCTGCTCTCGTCTTCAATGGCAGCTACCATCCTCCTGGACGACTTTCTCTCGACATTCCAGACCTGCTTATGAATAGATATATCCTCAAGCAATTTGTAAGCTACCCTTAGGCTTTTATACTGGAAGATCCCACCACATGCCGAATCGATCTTCTCCCTGATATCATCATCCATTCCTCAGTAGAATGTCTGAACTTGCTCGCTTTTGTTGAGCCCATGATTTGGACACTCCCGTAACATCTTCTTAAAGCGGCTTCAAGCATCATTGAATGATTCTCCATCTTTTTGTGAAAAGTTAAGGATGTCGGCTTTCATCCTTTCCTTTTTAGCTGGAGGGAAAAAGTGGTTGATGTAGAGATTCTTCATGTCATTCCAGGTTGTGATGGATCCTAGTTCTAAAGATTCGAGCCATTCTTGATCTTCCCCAATTAGAGTAAATGGGAAGACTCACTGGCGCACAACATCAGTGGTAGCTCCTCTGACTTTAAACAGCTCACAGATGGCGAGGAAAGATTGAATATGGCGGTTTGGGTCATGCTTAATCCTCCCATCAAAATTTAGTTCTCTAGCCATGCTGACGAACTGTCCTTTGATCTCAAATACCGCATCATTAATCTCAGGAACTCGAATAGCAGGCTCCGGGCCAGCAGTGGAAAGATCAAACAACACCTAAATACTAGTTCTAAACTAAAGGAAGGAAACTAAAGAAATAAAAAAACTACTAAAACGGCAACTTACTCGAGGTAAAACCTCGAACAAGGATCGGATAACTAGAAATTTCTAGATAGCACAGTTGGTCACCGTTCCCCAGCAACGGCGCCAAAAACTTGATATGCGACTATCAGTCTTAAAATTTAACACTAATTTGACCTAATTTGACTGACACACTAACGGGCAAGCGTACCTGATCGTATAGCAGTAAACAAGGGTAAGACCAGGATCGTATCCTCAGGGAACAGGAATTGAATGTACTATCAAGGAATTAACTTGCTAAACTAAAATGCTTTTAAAAATAAAGATGGGGTTTTTTGAAACTAGCAGCTAACCGCTACCAAGGTATTGCAAATTGGTTAAAAGCACTAAACTAAAGAAACAATTGTCAAAGAGTTTAAATCAAATGACAGAGGTGTATTTACCAATGAATCACTCCCCCTAGGTTTAATATGTTATAGGTACAGTTAATATGATAAGTTTTTAAAGGCGTTCGAACTAACAACCATCAGTCCTACTAATCCGGTTATGACTTAATCTTTCTAAAACCCACTTAACTCTCGTTGTATGGTGAATTAGATTCAAACTTTTATCTAAGATATTACTAAATAATCTCAACCCTCATTATCTCAGAAAAGTTATCTATCCTATTGCATGCAAACGTCATTATCTCAGAACAAGCATGCAATAATTTAGAAGAAAATACACATGCAAGTCATTATCTCAGAGCATGCACAAACTGTATCTAATAGATTACTCGGCAAATGTTAAGATAAACACTCAAGTTTCACGATTAAGTATAAACAAAACTAATCATAAAATATAAAATCATAGGATTACATACCAAACCTATGGGTGGTTGATCATAGTAATTACAATATACATAGATCAAGAATTAAATTAAATATTAACATTATCAAAAGGTTACAAGTAATAAAATACTCAATAACGATGAAATCAAGATATGCTATGCTCCTTTCGTTTCCTACCGTGGACTGTTTGTTGCTTCAGAAGAAATTCGACTGCCGCTTGGAATCTCTCGATAATTCAGCCGCCGCATATATATAAAAAAACCTTACGTTCTCCACGAATTAAATTATACCACCGCTTAACTGGAGTTTCGTTTTGGGCTTCTTGGCCCGTATGCCAAACAATTGCTAGCCGCCTTTCCCATCTGATTAATATCAACTAGCACCTTCAATTAATTTGAAGCCCGCAACATTTATTTAATGGCCCAACCACATCACCTCCTTCTTGGTTTAGAAACTAAAATTACCATCCGTAGAAAGGAGAATTCCATAATTAAAACCATCATCTCTTTTTGGGCTTTCAACTCCACGTAGGTCCATTTTAATTGCATTCTTTAATTTATTTGTTGTTTGCTGAAACTCTCGGCCCACATGCTACAGACTCACGGCCCAACTAATTACACAAACATAATATTATTGTGTCCCCTTTTGTCTAGTTTTCATAGCTTTTTGAATCACCACGTTTCGAGTTCGTATAAGTGAGTACGACTAAAACATTGAAAAAGTGTTAAAGTTGTCAGTTATTCCCTCTTTCTCTTTTCTTTATCATTTTTTAGCACATTCTCCATTTCTCCTCCAAAAGCCCTAAAACACATATTACAATAGATTAAACAAATAATTATCTTATTCAATCAATAAAATACAATCAAAGAATTAGATATCGTATATAAATAATATGCATATTTTAGAAGATATCAAACACCCCACACTTAATCTTTGCTTGTCCTCAAGCAAACTATATTTTAAAAACCACTGCACTAGGTAAAGCACATGAATAACTCAATAAACAACTTCCATGTACACGTCAAACTATCAAAAGAATCATCAGAAACGTTACTCAACTCGGCAACTACAAGTTATATTTAGACCCATGCACATGTTTGTGTAAAATCCTCTTTAACTTTTCATTATTCTAAATAATTTCTCACTACACTAATCAATCCTTTATAACTCAAATCGTACTCATTCTTTCATATTTTATTTACATACTCCACCAGAAAACTCCCGACCTCAAGGTTTATTGATGATTCCAAAGTTTACTCGACTAATGTGCTACCTTTTTTTCATTTCTTTTTGTATGCCTTTCTTTTTTGCTTTTTTTTAATTTAATATATCAAACGTGACTTTCTAATGGATCCATGTAGCGGACTTTCGGCCAACATATCGAGACCAGTTGACCTTAGTATGCTAGACTTGAAATATCCCTCGGGTCTACTTATCTGAATCCAAAAGGCCACATAGTGTTTTTCACTATTAATTTAGGCACATAACTCTTGTAAGCAACACATAAGATTTGTAAAACTAACGAATCAATATCAACCTATTTTTGTCAAGATTCAACTATTTCATTATTTATTGTGGTATCTTAGGATACAGACACGCTGATTATAATTTTCTGAAGGTTCTCATATTTATTATGCAAGACTTTTTGTATTTTCTGAATAACTCAAGATTAAAAGTGAGATAAAAATTTTTACGATGATGAAAAGTCACAAACACTGACACATAGAATCTAAACATAATCTCGCCACCAAGTTAAATTCTTTTTCTTAACAAGTCAATTAACAATTTGCGACGTGTCTAAAAATTAAAAATTTCTGGCACGATAGGCAATATTTAAAAACTATTCAAGTTTGAAGATAGTGCTCATATGACAACAAGCAATCGGTTAAATATTTAACCCCCACCCCACACTTAGAAATTTGCATTGTCCCCAATGCAATGACAGAAACAAAATAATGTGGAACAAATAGGAGTTTCAAGAAACAATACTCCGTGGGGGGTTGTCGGCGACAGGTCAGCAGATCGAATTTTTGCATTCGGCACATCATTGAGATTAACTACTGCAAGCAACATAAATAAAACACACACACACAAAGCAAAGAGATAAAGCTAATTTTTTTGGTTTTCCTTTTTTTGTGTTTTATAAATTTTGCATATTTTTTTGTATTTTTGGGTTTTATAAAAAAAACAAATCGAAAGAAAACCGATCACTGATGAGTGCTTTCGGACCCCCAAATCGTGAAAACAACGCTTTCAGAAAATTGACGACTACTCGGGCGTTATTTGTAGGCAAGGCTTTCACATCAGCCCATTTTGACATATAATCGACCGCCACGAGTATGTATTTGTTTTTGTGAGAGGTTGGGAATGGACCCATGAAGTCTATCCCTTAGACATCAAATATCTCACACACTTGGATGCCTTGCTGGGGCATTTCATCTCGTTTGGAGATGTTCCGAGCTCGCTGGCACGCATCGCAGGTTTTGACCATAACCAATGTATCTTTGAAAAGGGTTGGCCAGTAAAAACCACTATCCAACACCTTTTTAGCGGTTTAATTCGGGCCGAAATGTCCTCCGGTGGGACCTTCGTGACATTTTTAAAGAATTTGTTTGGCTTCGGTACCAATCACTCAACGGCGCAAGACATAATCTACGCTTAGCTGAAAGAGATGGGGCGGGTACCAGTAAAAATGTTTAACATCAGACAAATTTTTTTGTTTCTGCTAATGCGTTAGCCCCTTTTGGATGAACCCGGCTGCTAGATAATTAGCTATGTCAGCATACCAAGGTTCTTCCTCTTGTTGAGACTCGATCATCTTTAAGAACTCATCAGGAAACGTGTCGTCGATGGTAGACTCGTTGAGTTCATCGAGATTTGGAGTCCCGAGTCTGGAAAGATGATCAACAGCTAAATTTTCTGCGCCTTTTTTATCCTGGATCTTAATATCAAATTCTTGTAGAAGCAGAATCCAACGAATGAGCCTGGGTTTTGCATCTTGTTTGGCGAACAGATATTTGAGAGCGGAGTGGTCGGTGTATACTATGGTCTTCGATAGGACTAAGTACGGACGGAATTTGTCGAAAGCAAATACCACCGCTAGGAGCTCCTTTTCGGTTGTGGTATAATGGTCCCGCGCATCCGTCAAAGTCCTACTCGCATAGTAAATGGGCTGAAAATGATTGTTCTTTCGTTGGCCCAACACCGCCCCGAGTGCATAATCACTTACATCACACATGAGCTCGAATGGAAGGGATTAATCAGGCGGCACCATGATAGGCGCATGTGTGAGCTCATGTTTCAATAGATCAAAGGACTTCACACATTTTGGTGAGAAAATGAATGGTGCATCCTTCTCAAGTAGCTGGGTCATCGGCCGGGCGATTTTAGAAAAATCTTTAATAAAACACCTGTAGAAGCTGGCGTGACCCAAGAAGCTACAAACAGATTTAACATTTGTGGGTGGAGGGAGTCTTGCGATAACATCAATTTTGGATTTGTCGACCTCCAAACCCACACTTGAGATTTATTGTCCGAGAACAATGCCTTCTCGGACCATAAAGTGACATTTTTCCCAGTTCAGCACGAGGTGGGACTCCCCGCATCGAGCCAGGATACGATTAAGACTAGCAAGACAGGAATCGAAAGAACTGCCAAAGACAGAAAAATCATCCATGAAGACCTCCATGCATTCCTCAATCATGTCATGGAAGATTGCGGTCATACACCGCTGAAAGGTAGCGGGAGCGTTACAAAGGCCAAATGGCATCCTCCTATAAGCAAAAGTCCCAAAAGGGCAGGTGAAGGTGGTCTTCTCCTGATCCTTCGGGTGTATTGGAATCTGAAAATAACCATAGAAACCATCAAGGAAACAATAGAACTTGTTCCCTGCCAGTCTCTCCAGCATTTGATCGATAAAAGGGAAGGTGAAATGATCTTTACGAGTAAAATCATTGAGTTTTCTATAGTCAATGCATACCCTTCATCCGGTGACCATACGATTTGGAACGAGTTCGTTCCGTTCATTGAGAACAACGGCCGTACCTCCCTTTTTAGGAACTACCTAAATGGGGCTCACCCAAAGACTATTTGAGATTGGATAGATGAGCCCGGCATCCAGTAGTTTTATCACCTCTTTCTTAACTACCTCCTTCATATTTGGATTTAATCTCCTCTTTCGCTGCACACATGGCTTATAAGTGTCTTCCATGAGAATTTTGTATGTGCAGTAAGAGGGATTGATCCCAGGTACGTCGGCAGTTTTCCAGGCGATTGCCCCTTTGTGGGCCTTAAGGACACAAATCAGACTCTCTTTCTCACTCATAGAAAGGGTGGACGAAATGCTAACATGGAGGGAAGAATCTCCTTGCAAATATGTAACACCGCCTTTGCTATTTTAAAAAACAGTATAAATTTGAGTTTTTAAACTGCGTGGGACTGTTTGTAAATCGAGTGTTTACCTGTCCTTTTACTTAATTCAAATTCAATACCATGCAGCGGAAACTTAGATAAAACAAACCCTATTAAACTATTACAGTTTTAAAACACAATGATTTGGCGATTATATTAACATAACAAAACTTGCCAAATCATTTAACACCGGTGTTACTCTATTCACGACCAACCATCATATCATACAACATTATGCAGTGTTCCTTCCCAAAAGATATATACAACAGCTACAAGTGTTCCCATCTCACCAAGCCTGCCTAATCCTTATCTGAAAAAGGGAAACATCAACAACATTAGCTATATAAAATAGCTAGTGAATATAGACAAGCATTATTCATAATAAAGCAAGTCATCTATCAGGAATAAGCATACAATGCTATCCTATCACATTGCGGTAGTGCTGACATATCCTGCGGGTGTTCTATCTCGCCGGATAGCTAGTCCCGCTCAACAACTTCCACCGGGGGAATCAGACACTGTCAACTGTGCTGGTTTCATCACATAAGTGACTCTACCTGCTCGTTCTAGAGCCATAGGTTTAGTAGGCTTAGCCAATTAAGGAAATAACCTCAAGAAACTCTAAGGTAAGGCACTCGAGTACCATTGATCCAGAATGTTAGCCCGAAGGCACTGGACCCAACCGAAGCTGAACTTAATCAATATATTTGTCCGAACATTCACATAGGTCATTACTAACCCTTTACAAGGACAATAGCATGCATGCATTTACATATAACTTGTATTCATCGAAATATCACATTATATGCACATGTACTTGAATACATGTCTAGCATATCAATTATCAAGTCAATATTCGTTTTCCGATCTTAACTACATAAACATATATTTCTAATATGCAATAACTAGCATACAATGGTCATTTTAACTCAATTACCATTCAAACCTTCCTTTATTGGACTCATGGAAGCCAGTAATCACCAGTGTGTCTAAAGCAACACAAATATGGATTCGGCTCTCCTTGTTTGTTTAATCACCTATTGCATAAATTCAAGTTCTCCTTTAGATTATCATACAACATGTACTTATAACAACACTAGTGTTACACCCTCAACTATGTGTTTAACTTATTAAAAAAAACTATAAACCGTCCCAAGTACCCATAACCATTGAAAAACAGCAAGCAAAATGCTGCAGAACAAATAGCGCTGTGATCCTCAATGGGTTGCGCCGCGACCTCGAACCAGAGCCACGAACAGCAGGCCCTGCACTACTATGTTTCCATCCAAACTCAAATTCAAATGTTTCTCAGTTGTTTCCAGGTTATGTACAAAGTTTGGGACATCAATTGGAGTTCATAAACACTAACATAACATGTTTTAACATCAAATTCATGATTAAATCATCAAATCATCATTAAAGACCCATTTGGTCAATTTCAAAGAATTACCTCAAACTAGCATATACAATTCATAACATGAGTTCCAAACTACTTATAAATGATCTTAGAACAAATTGTAACATAAAAATCCAAGCTTTAATGGCTAAATTCGTTTAACCCATTTTTGACCTAAATCCTAAAATGAAGAACAAGGATGAAGAAACCTTACAAAGAACAAGATGATGATGAAGAGAGGATCTAGAACAGATTATCAGCTTGCTTTTACTTGATTTCAATAATTTATTGATCTTTGGTTAATCTTTCAATGGTGCGCACGAATAGGCCCGTTTGAGGATGTTACAACTCTAATGATAAGCAGTACTCAAATGACCATCCGTTTGTGGATGATAAGCAGTACTCAAATGAACCCGTGTGCCAAGCTCTGGTTGCAAGCTTTGCTAGAAATTAGACACGAAACGAGAGTCACGGTCAGAGACAATAGAACAAGGTAAACCGTGACGTGTCACAGTCACATTGATATAGAGTTGAGCTAGGCGTGTTAACGATGCAGATTCATTCGTAGCAAGAAAATGAGTACTCTTGGTCAACCGGTCAACAACGACCCATATCATGTTGTGCCCTCTGAGTATTTTGGGTAGCTTTGTCACAAAATCCATTGTAATATGATCCCACTTCCATTCTAGAATGTCAAGCTGTTGCAGATTGCCATATGGCCTTGGGTGTTCAGTTTTGACTTAAGCACATATTTGACACCTTTCCACGAAAGAAGAGATGTCTCTTTTAAGAGTAGGCCTCCAATATAGATTTTTAAGATCATAATACATCTTTGTTATACCTGGGTGAACAAACAAACTAGAATTGTGAGCTTCCTGTAGTATTAACTCACGATTGCCTCTAATAAATGGTACCCAGATTTGGGATTGAAAAGTCTTCAAACCCCGACTGTCTTCAGCTAGTTGATCCTTTAACTTCCGCATAGTCCCAGCTTTTAGATTATCCTCCTGTAGGGCCAATTGCTATCCTTCTGTTGAAACCCCTTTCCGGCTTAAGGCATCAGCTACTACATTAGTTTTGCGTGGGTGATAACGGATCTCACAATCATAGTCTTTAATCAACTCAATCCTATGTCGTTGCCTCATATTGAGTTCTTTTTGAGAAAAGACATACTGTAAGATTTTGTGATCCGTGCATACAACACATTTTGTGCCATATAGATGATACCTCCACAGCTTCAATATAAATACAACTAATGCGAGTTCTAGATTGTGTGTTGGGTAGTTCTTTTCATGTAATTTTAATTGTCTCGAAGCATAGCAATTACTTTGTCGCGTTGCATTAGAACACAACCCAATCTAGAGTAAGAGGCATCACAATAAACCATAAAATCCTCCAACTCGTTTGGCAATGTGAGAATAGGAGCTTCACATAATAGCTGCTTCAAGGATTGAAAGGATTGCTCCTGTGCTTCAGACTACACATAAGAAACATCCTTTCGTGTCAATTTAGTAAGAGGACCAGCAAGTTTAGAAAAATCGCGGATAAACCACCGATAATAGCAAGCTAGACCATGAAAACTCTTGATCTCAGTAGGAGTTCTGGGGACCTCCCAATTCATCACTGCCTCAACTTTAGTAGGGTCTACTTTAACACCTTCCTTGCATATATCACTGTTCTCGCTTGAGAGTCTCGAGAACTTGATGAAGATGTGATTCATGCTCAGCTTCGGTTTTTGAATACACCAATATGTCATCAATAAATACTATCACGAAGCTGTCCAGAAATGGACGACAAACACGGTTTATGAGATCCAAAAAGATAACTGGTGCATTAGTTAAGCCGAATGGCATAACCAAGAATTCATAATGGCTATAGCGGGTACGAAAGACAGTCTTTGGAATATCTTTAGCATGAACCCGTACCTGATGATACCCTGATCGGAGATCAATTTTGGAGAGGCAAGTTGCCCCTTGCAATTGATCAAATAAATCATCTATCCGCGGGAGAGGGAATTTATTCTTTACAGTTCGCTTGTTAAGCTCTGTGTAATCTATGCACATTCGCATAGTACCATCTTTCTTCTTAACAAAAAGAACTGGAGCTCCCCAAGGAGAAGAGCTCGGGCGAATGAAGCCCTTGTCAAGTAGTTCTTGAATCTGATTCATCATCTCGCGAACTTCAGAAGGAAAGAAAGGATACGGAGCTTTAGCCACTGGGGTAGCTCCGGGAACAAGATAAATCCTATATTCAACATCCCTGACTGGAGGCAGTCCGGGTAATTCATATGGAAACACCTCAGGATATTCTATCACTACCCTGATATCTTCAATTGGTTGCTTCTCCGTCTTAGCATCAATGACATATGCTAAGTAGGATGTACACCCTTTTGCCAACGATTTACGAGCTTTCATAACCGAGATAATAGGAATATCAAACCCGCGTCCTTCACCCCTTGCTATTGCATACGACCCATCAGATAAAGGAAACTTGATTATCTTCTTAGAACACAAAATCTCAGCATTGTGATTGTTGAGCCAATCCATTCCAATCACAATATCAAACCTAGCAATAGGCATGACAAGGAACGAAATAGAGAAACTAACGCCATCGATATAAATAACCGCTATAGGAACTTTGTCAGCAATAGAAACTACTTTACCATTAGCGGTCTCTACTATAAGCGGATCAGTGAATGCAGATACATGTAATTGCAGTTTACGACAAAAAGATACCGAGACAAAAGAATAAGTAGCCCCTGAATCAACAATACACACGGGGGAGTATAATTAACAAAGAATGTACTAGTAATCACATCCCCTGCAACTTTGGCTTCCTCAACCGTCATCTGAAATGCCCGCCCTTTAGCACGAGGGGGGCGTCTTTCTTTGGCTTTGTGGATGATCCACCAGCTCGGGTACTCGGATTCTGAGGACATTTGCCTATTTTATGCCCTGACTGGTGACACCTGAAGCAAACATCCTCCTTGTATCTGCATTCCTCCACTAGGTGCCCTTTTGAACCACACCTGATGCACCTTCTAGTGGCTTTAGAACAATCACCAGAGTGGTAGGAGCGGCACTGACTGGACCATGGGCCATCAGATCTAGGCTTCTTGGAATCGCCAGATTTAGTACTTGCCGAAGATTATCCTTTAGAAGGATTTGGTTTAGAAGAGGATTGAAACTTCCTCTTATTGCTTCCCCCTGCAGAATCTCCCCTGCATTGAATGCGATCACCCTCCATTTGTTGAGCTACCTCAAAAGGATCCAAATCAACTGCTACTCGGACATTTGCCCGAAACTCTAGAGGTAGGGTGTTAACAAACCTCCGGATTTTGGTACTCTCATCAGTCAACAAATGAGGAACAAACCTCATTTTAGCAGTAAAAGAACCAATATGATCCTCCATAGATTTATCTCCTTTTCAGAGATTGTTGAACACACGTTCTAGTCTATCCATATCATATTCGGTGCAGTATTTCTTTTGTAGCTTTTCAGAAAACTCTTCCCAAGATAACGCATTAAGTACCTCCTTATTAACAGAGGCCTTAACCGCGTCCCACCAGTAGATGGCACGGCCCTTCAACATCCATACCGCATATTTAACGCAGTACTCCGGCTCACAATCGCAGGATTCAAAGGCCTGCTCCATCGCTCGAATCCACCTCATAGTAACTGTGGGGTCATCACTCCCCTCGTAGGTGGGTGGTTTACAAGACAGGAATTTTTTAAACGAACACGGATGATGGGGTGGTTTACCCAGAGCTGACTGGAGTAGAAGCTCCTTTGCAATGCGGAGCTCCTCCTTAAGGCATTTGATGTACGCCTGCTGGACTTTCTCGGGTATAGCACCCGCAGAATGGTGCTAGGACTACTCGTCCTCAGCCTGATGAGGTATATGAGAATGTAACAGCCGCAAACCTGGGCTGGACGATTAGCGGGTTGGCGGTACGTGATTAATTGTGTTTTAATTGTTTATGTGTTATGTTAAGGATAATTGGTTAATTAAAGTAATTAATTTAACTTAATATATATATATATATGTGTGTGTGTGTGTGTGTGTATTTGTTACTGGAAAGTTTGAAAGAAAAGAATTATGTAGTATGTATGTATGGTATGTTGTATGTGTGTATGCATGCATGATATTATGTATAAGTCTTGACACCTCCTGCTTAGTTTTGATAGAATATTTGTGTACGTGTAGTTGCATAGGAACCATCTTCTCATTTTGTTTCAAGGTGAAAAAGTGTAGTGTGTATTAGAAAAAACCTTTAGTGAAGAAACCTCTCAAATTATGATTAAGTGGGTTTTGTTGATTTGGTTGTTTTCAAGTGTTTAATAGAGTTATGATGTTTGTTTACAAGTTATATGAGGTTATATATGTGTTAGAATTGTTCTTGTTCAAGATTTGGATGTTAAAAATGGAAATATGAGAAGTTTATGTTGGCTGGAATCAAGTTGAGGAAGAAGATAACCTGCAGAAATGAAGATCGCGGCGCGAAAATTTTAAGGGTCGCGGCGCGACCCTGTCGGAATCCGACAAATTCAAATCTGGTCACATGGAAATCCGTCATTTACAAAATCCGACCTTATGAAATCCGATAATTGCAAATCCGACCCTGAGAATCCGATTCTTGGAAAACCGATACCCAAATCCGACATTTGAAATCCGGAGTTTCAAATCCGATAGCGTCGCGGCGCGACAAACATGTAGGTCGCGGCGCGACCGGGCTACTTCAGAAAGATTTCTTTGTTTTATTTGTGTTTGTTTGGAATATGTTGGATTATCACTTGTATGATTATATTAAGTTGTTTACAAGCTATTGAGATATAAATATATGTGGACAGATATATTTATATATTCGAAACTGATTTGGGTGTTGCTGTATTTTCAAGCAATCCAAAGACTCAGTGATATTAGATATCTGAGTTCGCATTGAATACGAAGTGAGTGGACGTTAATCGCGGATGGTAAAGATTATGGTTGGTATTACTGATGTGATGCATGCGTATGTGATTGATAGACTATTGAGTCTGAGTATTTATTGTGATTGTTGATTGATTATATCTGTTGCATGACTATTTGGCCGATACGCGCTCTTTGGATGATATTGAGTTGCGTTTGAGAAGTCAGCTACACATACAATTGGGCTGGGCTCGTTAACTGGTTGGTTGTACAGTGATAGTCTTACTGATGCATGCATTTCATCAGAGGGGAATTTTAACTATGCCAACTCATTAGAGGGCTATCGGTAAACCTTTGCTTTGGCTGGAATTGGTTGTAGGTTCTTCGCCGAACCGCCGGTCTTCTTGTTTGTATGTTTACATGCTTTGATGTTGACTTGATGTTTGCGTTTGTGCTTAGCCTCTAATCACTTAGATTTGTGCTAATTCCCCTCAATTGTTGCTTTTGCAGGTTTGTGAGTGTTGTTGTTAGTAGAAGGAAAGCTCGACCCCGCTCTGATAGAAACGAGCCTGTTATTTTTGTAACACCAAAACAGTGTTGTTGTAATTTGTGAACAAATGTTTTAAGTTGTAAAGATTTGTATTATATGTTAAGTGGTTTGTTTAATGAAGCTTCCGCAGCGTGTTTAAAAAAATTTTGCTTTGGTTTTCCCGTGTTGCAGAGAAGCCTCATCCTCCATTTCCTTAAGAGCCTACTCGGTATTACCGTGCTGACCCGACATGTTTTCAATTTGTTATAAGAAAGGAAGACCACTCAATATAACACTTATGATTACATATTAACATATAGGTTAGCTATTATAACACATTAATCATATAACTCTCATACTCAATCCCTTTTACCCAATAAGGAACACTTTATAATGATCGGGCCCGAGTTTGAGAGTGAATACTCTCTCAAATACCCAGTTCCCTCAAACTTAAGCTCTCATACATAGCTTGTAACACCGCTTTTCCTATATTAAAAATCAGTATAAATTTGAGTTTTTAAACTACGTAGGTCTGTTTGTAAATCGAGTGTTTATCTGTCCCGTTACTTAATTCAAATTCAAAACCATGCAGCGGAAACTTAGATAAAACAAACCCTATTAAACTATTACAGTTTTAAAACACAATGATTTGGCGATTATATTAACATAACAAAACTTGCCAAATCATTTAACACCGGTGTTACTCTATTCACGACCAACCATCATATCATACAACATTATGCAATGTTCCTTCCCAAAAGATATATACAACAGCTACAAGTGTTCCCATCTCACCAAGCCTGCCTAATCCTTATCTGAAAAAGGGAAACATCAGCAACATTAGCTATATAAAATAGCTAGTGAATACAGACAGGCATGATTCACAATAAAGCAAGTCATATATCAGGAATAAGCATACAATGCTATCCTATCACATTGCGGTATTGCTGACATGTCCAGCGGGTGTTACATCTCGCCGGATAGCTAGTCTCGCTCAACAACTTCCACCGGGGGAATCAGACACTGCCAACCGTGTTGGTTTCATCACATATGTGACTCTACCTGCTCGTTCTAGAGCCATAGGCTCAGTAGGCTTAGCCAATTAAGGCAATGACCTCAAGAAACTCTAAGGTAAGGCACTCGAGTACCATTGATCAATATATTTATCCGGATATTCACATAGCTCATCAATAACCCTTTAGAGCGACAATAGCATGCATGCATTTACATATAACTTGTATTCATCAAAATATCACATTATATGCATATGTACTTGAATACATGTCTAGCATATCAATTATCAAGTCAATATTCATTTTCCGATCTTAACCGCATAAACATGTATTTCTAATATGCAATAACTAGCATACAATGGTCATTTGAAGTCAATTAGCATTCAAACCTCCCTTTATTGGACTCATGGAAGCTGGTACTCACCTGTGTGTCTAAAGCAACACAAATATAGATTCGGCTCTCCTTGTTTGTTTAATCACCTATTGCATAAATTCAAGTTCTCCTTTAGATTATCATACAACATGTACATATACCAACACTAGTGTTACACCCTCAACTATGTGTTTAACATGTTAAAAATACTATAAACCATCCCAAGTACCCATAACCATTGAAAAACAG
Organism: Dittrichia graveolens; assembly: GCA_038502395.1. Lineage (NCBI taxonomy): Eukaryota > Viridiplantae > Streptophyta > Magnoliopsida > Asterales > Asteraceae > Dittrichia > Dittrichia graveolens. Next base: position 34,378,736 of record JARJIL010000009.1, read on the forward strand.
CAAACAAAATGTTGCAGAACATATCGCGCCGCGACCTAGAACCAGAGCCACGAACAGCAGGCCCTACACTGCTGTGTTTCCATCCAAACTCAAATTCAAATGTTTCTCAGTTGTTTCCAGGTTATGTACAAAGTTTGGGACATCAAGTGGAGTTCATAAACACTAACATAACATGTTTTAACATCAAATTCATGATTAAATCATCAAATCACCATTAACGACCCATTTGGTCAATTTCAAAGAATTACCTCAAACTAGCATCTACAATTCATAACATGAGTTCCAAACTACTAATAAATGATCTTCGAACAAATTGTAACATAAAAAACCCAAGCTTTAATGGCTAAATTCGTTTAACCCATTTTGACCTAAATCCTAAAATGAAGAACAAGGATGAAGAAACCTTACAAAGAACAAGATGATGATGAAGAGAGGATCTAGAACAGATTATCAGCTTGATTTTTACTTGATTCCAATACTTGATTGATCTTTGGTTGATCTTTCAATGGCGCGCATGAATAGTCCCGTTTGAGGATGTTACAACTTAAGCATACTTAAGATGGGAAGGTAGAGGTTTTAGTTCAAGAGTAGGAGGCTTCTCGAGAGAGGTTTTGATCCGGATTATCTCACTTGGAGAGATATGCTCGAATGCTCCATCGGTCGATTAGGCATCTACGGCGTCATCATGTAGGATTTCTTCGAGCTCTCGGATCATGGCATCCGGGTTAATGGCATCAGTACCATTACCTAACAAGCTTTACTCAGAGGTGTCGGTCATCAGAAAATTTTCCATTTGAAGTTGATGCAATTAACAATGATATCGACAAAGTAGCAGGAGTCGTCAGCAGTGTATGCATGTGACATGGCTTTGTCTATAGAAAAAATAACCCTATCGTCAGCTATGCCTAGATTGAGTTGTTTCTTCGAGACATGAACAATAGCATCTACAGTGTTCAAGAATGGCCTACCTAGAATTAAAGGCACATGACTATCCTCTTTCATTTCTAGGATGACAAAATCAGCATGAAAAACAAATTTATCCACTTTAACAGGGACATTTTTAGCTATTCCTATAGGATATTTAAAACTATGATCAGCGAGTTGTAGGCACATTCTGGTTTGTTTAAGTTTTCCTAAATCTAGTTTAGAATACAAAGTAGATGGCATTAAATTAATGCTAGCTCCTAAGTCTGCTAAAGCATTGCAAACATTATTAGAACCTAAAAAGCAAGGGATAATGAAACTCACTGGATCTCCTAGTTTAGAAGGCATGGCCGTAGTCTGGAGAATGGCTGAACATTGCTCCCCAAGTGGTAAGGTAGTAGCATCCTCCAACTTCTTCCGGTTGGACACCAAGTCTTTCAAAAATTTCCCATAATTGGGCATACATGCAATCACATCAACAAGAGGCACGTTAATTCTAATTTGCTTAAGTAGATCAACAGACTTACCATATTGCTCTTTTATGTGCTCCTTTCGGTGATGGTTAGGAAATGGGAATTTTTGTTGGTACTCCTTTAGAGGAGGTTGAGTTGCCTTCTTTTTGCTGCTTGACTCTGCTGGAACAATTTCCGGTTCCTTTTGCTTCTCCACTACTGGAGTCTCGATCTCATCATCAGATGAATAATCCTGTACACGAGGAGGAGAAAAATCTTTAATAGACTCAATAGTATTATCATTACCAACGGACTTACCTAAACGAGTCATAACGAATTTGACGTGCTCGTTTTGATGTTTATCAGCATTCGGGTTCTGTTGGGTATTGCTCGGTAGCGACCCACTCTGCGGATCCGCTAAGATTTCCGCTAACCTCCCTAAGTCACGCTCCACGGTCAGAATGGAGGCTTGTTGGTTTCTTTGAGTCTGCTCGTTCATACTCTGGTTTTGTTGTACAGTAGTCTTCAAAGACTCTACTGACCGAGTAGTGGTGAGCATGAAATTCTTTAAGAGGTCCTCTATACTGGTGCTTGACCCTCATTGCAGTTGCGTAGGTTGAGGTTGAGGTTGATGTTGGGGAGGAGGTGCATTACCTTGGTTAAACCGATAAAACCCCGGTGAGTTTTGTCTCTGGAAATTACCCCGGTTCCACTGCCAGTTCGATCCACCTCCCTGGTAGTTACCTCCGGATCTCTGATAGAGAAAATTCACATCTTGGGTTTGATTCATTGGGCGATCCTCCCAGTCTTTCGTGAGATGAGGTCCTCCGCATGATTCACATCCTACGTGCATAGCATGGATGGATTGGATGAGTTTATCAACTTTCCTCTCTAATGATTTCTGATTATTCGCTAAGGATGTGACAGTGTCTCGGCTGCTCTCGTCTTCAATGGCAGTTACCGTCCTCCTAGACGACTTTCTCTCATCTTCAATGCTTATAATAACTCATATCATTCTAGTATCGGTATGCCACCGTATGAGATGCTTTATGGTAGGCGTTGTCGCACATCTACCTGTTGGCTTGAACCAGGGGAGAAACAGTATGCTGGACCTGATCTTGTCCAGATTACTGCTGATAAAGTCAATTGCACGGGAGAAACTTAAAGCAACCAGACATAGACAGAAGATGTATGCAGATCCGAAACACAGGCCGGTTACCTTTGAAATAGGTGATCGGGTATTTTTGAAGGTTTCTCCATGGAAGGGTGTTATCAGGTTTGGTAAGAAGGGCAAGTTGAGCCCGCGATCATTCAGGATTATTCATAAAGTCAACAAGCAGACAGTATCTTTGGAATTACCTCCAAAGTTATCAAGTATTCATAATACCTTTAATGTTTGCTATCTCCGCAAGTGCAAGGTAGATGAAGATCAGATCCTACCTCTGCAAGACCTGAAAGTGGATTCTTCTGCACGGCTCGTGGAAGAACCAATTGAAATCTTGAACACAAAGACTAAGCGGCTGAGGAAGAAGACAATTGAGCTAGTCTTGGTCAAATGGAAGCACAATCTTGGGTGAAACCTTACATGGGAGACCGAAGAGGATATGAAAGCACGCTATCCCCATCTGTTTTCTGAAAAGCAGATTCCGAGGACGGAATCTTCTTAAGGGGGGTAGATTTGTAACATCCTCAAAACGGGCATAAACGTGTGCGAATATGGTACGTCAATTATTTAATTTAAGTAAATAATATATATATATATATATTTTAGAGAATGATATAAAATATGAAAAATAATAAATAAATGGGTTATTAAAAATATTAATAAAAATAGATAAAGATTATAAAATATCGAACAGTTTCAAATGAGGATTCCAAAAATATCCTCCTTAGTTGAAACGGTTAAACGAGAGATGAGTTGTAAGTTGAAAAGGGGAACAAAATACCCACTTGTGGATAATAATAACCCACAAATCGGTATTGTTGATAACACAGACAACTACACACACGTATACACACACACACCTCCTCATTCTCTTCTTGTTCTTGAACCTTTGAAGAAATCATCAAGGAGATCATCTAAACAACTGATTTCTAGCAGCAAATCAAGGATCAAATCTGTCCAAGATCATCATCTTCATCTTCTCCATCCATCACTTGTAAGCGTCATCCATGGCTTTTCTTCATTCTTGAATTTTTGGGTTTTGAAGAGAAACTCACTAAGCTTTGTTCTAGCAGTGAATTGAGCTTCTAATTGCTCCTACAAGTTGATTATAAACATCCTTTGATCCTTGTAAGTTCCAATTCATCCTTGTTCTTGATTATGTCTTTCAAGACTTGAAATTTTAGGTTTACAAGTGGGTTCTTTGATTTAGCAATCAAGAACTGAAATTGATTATTGAAATAGGTTCTAATATCATTTCTAAGTACATAGGAATCAATTCCATGAATTAAAGTAGTGATCTTGATAAGTTTTGAATTTTGGCTCAAATGGGTCAAAATTCGTCAAATACGGGTCAAACTGATTTTGACCTTCAAGAACTGAAATTTAGTGTTCTAATTGATCCTATAACTTGTTAGGATTGATTAGAACTCTTATGGTGCATTAGAAGTGGTGTTTTTGCACAAGTCCAATAATTAGCCTAAATGGGTCAAAATGACGAGAATGAGGTCAAACAGTTTTTACACATCAAGAACTGATTTTTAAGATTCTAATAGGTTCATATGACTTGTATGAATTGATTAGAACATTGGTTTTGAATTGAAATGGTGGTTTTGCTTGAATTGGCTAAAATAGTGAAAAATAGGCCATAAATAGGCAAGAAATTGGAAAATGATACCAAACAAAGACTTTAAAGGTTTTTGTCAGTTGCAACACCTTCAATACATCATATTAGGTGTATATGGTGTGTTTCAAGTGTTAGAATTGGTCTATACCAAGTTTTGGACATTATGCGCACGTCTTTGTCCATTTAATTGAGATTTTCGTATGAATTAATTGGATAGGAGTTTTTGATGTTAGAAAGCTTACACAAGTGTCAAATGGTCTTATGAAACACTAGAATTTTACTAAAATTGATTTTGAGTTGAAATGAGCAAAAATGGCATTGATGTGCACAAAACAACAAGCTGTTTGGGCATTGCAGGCATGTCGCGGCGCGACCCAGAAGGGTGTCGCGGCGCGATGCCCCTACACACAGCCTACACTGTTGTTTTGTGCTATTGATTCGCGTGTTGTTGCTTGGACTACTATAGTTAGTTAATAAATGGTTAAATAGCATCATTAGGGTATTGTTTCAAGTATCCTAGATGTTCCTTACGTGTTCAAGTGATTAATGCGTAAGCATTGGTATTATAGGTCGAGTTGACAATCCGTGAGTGCCAAAGCAAGGTCTTGGCTTATTCTAGCCTATCAGGTGAGTGTCAAATAACATAACAATTAATATATCTATAACATATATTAACAATGATTACAGAATTGTATACCATGAATTGTACACGAACTTGTTTAAGTGTAGGTTGCATGATGATGCTAGAATTTAACATGTTGACACAATGTAGTATGCACTTGATTAGGTGTATGCTATGATGATAATTGAATATATGCGTGCATTGATTGCTGATCCGATTGAATTAGATTATTTGTTTGTGAATGGTCCGGATCTTTATGGACAAAGTTGTCCTACTACAAGAACAAAGCTGTTCTACTTAAGGACAAGGCTGTCTTCTTCGGGTATGGCGTATGCTGTACAACAGAGGAATCGGTTGATTCCAAAATGCAATGGTGGACTGCTTTATAGCTCACCCACCGGAGTGGTTGATGTGTCTGGTACCCCAGTTTGGTGCATTGAGCCGTGTTAGCTCCCCTGCGAGATATGCTACCTTCTGACTACGCCAGTTCATCGCGAGATGCTAAGATAGAACTATCTGAGCATGATTGATGATATGTGAAATATTTATATTGATTGCATGCTATTTGGTACTCACTAGCTATTATAGCTAACAGATGCTACACTCTCACATGTGCAGGTGATCCTCAGTGAGCTTGGGAGCCTGCGGGTAGCTTAAATGCTTTGGGAGGAACACTACTATTATGTTTAAAACTCTGTTGAATTATGTTTATGTTTTTTTAAGATAATGGTCAGCCGGTTATGTATCCGTAACACCAACCATTGTTTGTGGTATCATTTTGACTGTTTATATAGTTTGTCACGTGTTTTTACTTCCGCTGCATTTTTAAATTATAAGACAGGTTTGATTGTTCTATTTACAGTCAAACCCATGCAGTTTGAAAACTTAAATTGTATTTTAAAAAGTAAAATTTGGTTCTCAAAAGCACGGTGTTACAACCATTCTTGAGCTTCCCCAATTAGAGTAAATGGGAAGACTCTCAGGCGCACAACATCAGTGGTAGCTCCTCTGACTTTAAACAGCTCACAGATGGCGAGGAAAGACTGAATATGGCGGTTTGGGTCATGCTTACTCCTCCCATCAAAATTTAGTTCTCCAGCCATGCTGACGAACTGTCCTTTGAACTCAAATACCGCATCATTAATCTCAGAAACTCGAAAAGCAGGCTCCGGGGCTGGTGGTACAGTCTCTTGGGCGGACCACATCGGTGTATCATCCTCGTTTGCCATAGTTCATGGTGGTCCCTCGAACTCTTCCTCAGAATCAGATGCTTCCTGATAAATCTCCGTGGTTGCAGAATTTAGTGCACGTAAACGACGATGAAATTCTCACTCGGGTTCTTGAAATGGAATTTCCAAGAATGGCGTGGAGCTATGGGTCATACACTTGCACGGCCAGCAGTGGAAAGATCAAGCAACACCTAAATACTAGTTTTAAACTAAAGGAAGAAAACTAAAGAAATAAAAAAACTACTAAAACGGCAACTTACTCGAGGTAAAACATCGAATAAGGATCGGATAACTAGTTTCTAAATAGCACAGTCGGTCACCGTTCCCCGGCAACGGCGCCAAAAACATGATATGCGACTATCAGTCTTAAAATTTAACACTAATTTGACCTAATTTGACTGACACACTAACGGGCAAGCATACCCGATCGTATAGCAGTAACCGAGGGTAAGACCAGGATTGTATCCTCAAGGAACAGGAATTGAATGTACTATCAAGGAATTAACTTGCTAAACTAAAATGCTTTTAAAAATAAAGATGGGGTTTTTTGAAACTAGCAGCTAACCGCTACCAAGGTATTGCAAATTGGTTAAAAGCAGTAAACTAAAGAAACAATTTTCAAAGAGTTTAAATCAGATGACAGAGGTGTATTTACCAATTAATCACTCCCTCTAGGTTTAATATGTTATAGGTACACTTAATATGATAAGTTTTTAAGGGCGTTTGAACCAACAACCATCAGTCCTACTAATCCGGTTATGACTTAATTTTTCTAAAACACACTTAACTCTCGTTGTATGGTGAATTAGACTCAAACTTTTATCTAAGCTATTACTAAATAATCTTAACCCTCATTATCTCAGAAACGTTATCTATCCTATTATATGCAAACGTCATTATCTCAGAACAAGCATGCAATAATCTAGAAGAAAATACACATGCAAGTCATTATCCCAGAGCATGCACATACTGTATCTAACAAATTACTTAGCAAAGGTTAAGATAAAAACTCAAGGTTCACGATTAAGCATAAACAAAACTAATAATAAAATATAAAATCATAGGATTACATACCAAACCTAGGGGTTGTTCATCATGGTAATTATAATAAAAACTTAGCCCATAATCATACTAGAAATCATACATAGATCAAGAATTAAATTAAATGTAAATATTATCAAAAGCTAATAAAATACACAATAACAATGAAATCAAGATCTGCTATGCTCCTTTCGTTTCCTGCCGTGGACTGTTTGTTGCTTCAGAAGAAATTCGACTGCCGCTTGGAATCTCTCGATAATTCGGCCGCCGCATATATAAAAAAAAAAAAACCTTACGTCCTCTCCGCGAATTAAATTATACCACCGCTTAACTAGAGTTTCGTTTTGGGCTTCTTGGCCCATATGCCATACAATTGCTAGCCGCCGTTCCCATCTCATTAATATCAACTAGCACCTTCAATTAATTTGAAGCCCACAACATTTATTTAATGGCCCAACCATATCACCTCCTTCTTGGTTTAGAAACTAAAATTACCATCCGTAGAAAGGAGAATTCCATAATTAAAACCATCATCTCTTTTTGGGCTTTCAACTCCATGTAGGTCCATTTTAATTGCATTCTTTAATTTATTTGTTGTTTGCTGTAACTCTCGGCCCACATGCTCCAGACTCACGGCCCAACTAATAACACAAACATAATATTATTGTGTCCCCTTTTGTCTAGTTTTCGTAGCTTTTTGAATCACCACGTTTCGAGTTCGTATGAGTGAGATATGACCAAAACATTGAAGATGTGTTAAAGCTGTTAGTTATTCTCTCTTTCTCTTTTCTTCATCATTTTTTATCACATTCTCCATTTCTTCTCCAAAGAGCACTAAAACTGTAAAGTATAAAATTGTATAGAAATAGGAGTTTACTTGAGAAAATACTCCGAGAGTATAAATAGGGATATGACCCTTGTAATAAGTGAGTTTTGCCATAATCAATGTTTAAGTGTGTGTTTTGTATGGTGTAAATCTTCTACACACTACATTCTTGCATTACTCCATTCATACTCGAACCACTTGGGACTAACAAGTGGTATCAGAGCCTAAGGAGTGTGATTTGATTCTGAGTTCAACATAAAAGTTCAAGATTTTTGAAGAATTTGAAGAAAACCGAGAACACATTTTGAGATTTTTGGGTTTTCGTCAAATTTTGTGATTTTCGTGAAGATTATGGTTGATTGATGCTCGTTTATCATTTTTAGAATCATTTTGGAGTGAACGAGATCAAATTAACATCAAAACAGCAAGCAAATCGAAGATTTATGTATGTTTTGTGAAAAACGAGTTTTGGGAAAATCGTCTAATTCGATATCAATTCGTTGTTGTTTATCAGAAAAATTGATATAAGATTGATTGAAGTTGATAGGCGAAGTGATCTGGGCAAGAAATATATAGATTCATGCAAATTTGAAGAATTTTTGAATCTGAACGGGTTGAAGATGAAGGTACCGGATTTTGAATATAAATGAATCAGATTTTGAAGATGAAGTTATCGGATTTCATAAATCCGATTGTGTTTACCGGATTTGGTTTATGCGGATTTGAAAATTATCGGATTTCAAATTTGGCGGATTTCAAAGTCTCGGACTTGGTTTCTTCCGGATTTCAAAGTCTCGGATTTGGTTTCTTCCGGATTTCAAAGTCTCGGATTTGGTTTCTTCCAGATTTGAAATTGTCGGATTTGGCTTCTTCTGGATTTGAAAGTGTCGGATTTGGCTTCATCCGAATTTGAAAGTATCGGATTTTGCTTCTTCCGGATTTAAAAGTATCGGATTTCAAAGAGCCAGGGGCTCTGCCCCTTGGACCCCGCCAGGGGTTGCCACCCCTTGGACCCCGCTATCAGGGGCGCTGCCCCCGAACCCCCGTAGTCGTTGTGACTGTATTATCTGTTAACCTTGATTCCTAAGACAAGTGTTTGGATTTTTTGGCTGAGTCAGGAGTTCTCAAAGTTTTAGTTATCATTCCGATGTTTCTAGATTTGGTTCACTTTGGGTCATTGCTACCATATGCTGAATGTCTAGTACCTTATGTCTAGTCACCCTACCATTTCCTAACTGATTTTTGGTCCTTCTTTCTTAGTGTAACCAATTTTTGGTCTCAAAACCAGATTCTGGCCATCTATTCCTCGTTTCTTTTGAATCTTGGTTATCTTATATCAGTCATTTCTGACAACCCAGATCACATTGTTGGTGAAATTGTTTGAAGGATCGACCAACATCAAATTACTTCAGCTTTTTGAGAAAAATTTGTATTACAAGCGTATGCTCTTGAGTAAGGAGGGATCCGACTCACTGATTATTATATCAAAGTCACCTACCCACTTATGTGTACCCAAGTTCTTTTGCACCCGTATGTCTTTCAAATTTTTTTTTGGGACTTGCGGTGATTTGGTCAAGGTTGATTACACGGTATTGGGAGACTTACTTGACAACATTAATCTCCAATATCAGGTTACATCCAACACAAAGTTATAAATCTTCACGAATTCAGATCAAATCATTATCACTCCTTAACGATCGAGAGTGGTTCGAGTATCTACTCATGTCATACAACAAATGGAGATTTTTTTGACATGAATATGTAGGATCCTCCCCATCCATTTTTCCATGTTTGTTACAACAAAATCTCAGAGTGATGTCCTTTATGTATGATGCTCATAATGTATCATAATCATCATGAGGGGGAGAATAAAAAAAATAAGTAAAGAAATTTTACATTGTTGATTCAGTTGTTGAGGGAGAGTAATAGAAGATATTGAAAAGTTATTGGGTCTACTCAAGGGGGAGAGAGACAAAGAAACGTCAGTCTATATCATGTATAGGGGGAGTCAAGATTGCCAGACTTATGAAGACATGGGAACAATCTGAGCTACATTGTAGGGGGAGACAAAAAGAAGATTCTTCCCAACACATCAAAAGGGTTTATGCTTCCGCTATCAAAAGCTCAAGATAAATCATTGTTTCAGATTGATGTATTTGGTGGGACGCTACATCCAAAACTGCTTATATAATCTAAGGAAGACAGTCCTTAGGTTACTGGCGTTTACACTCCTATTTCAATACAAAGGGGGAGAATGTAAAGTATAAAATTGTATAGAAATAGGAGTTTACTTGAGAAAATACTCAGAGAGTATAAATAGGGATATGACCCTTGTAATAAGTGAGTTTTGCCATAATCAATGTTTAAGTGTGTGTTTTGTATGGTGTAAATCTTCTACACAGTACATTCTTGCATTACTCCATTCATACTCAAACCACTTGGGACTAAGAAAAACACATATTACAATAGATTAGACAAATAATTATCTTATTCAATCAATAAAATACAATCAAAGAATTAGATATCGTACATAAATAATATGCATATTTTAGATGATATCAAAACACATACATAATATCAGAGTGCTTAACAAAAACAGTGTTCATCCTAAACAAGTAACTACCCACAGTCACCTGAGCTCACCGCCTAAGGATCACCTGCACATGCGAGAGTGAGTATCTGTTAGCTATAATTGCTAGTGAGTACAGAATGACACAATAATCAATATGAACATATCACATATCATCAATCATGCTCAAACAGTGCTATCCTAGCATCTCGTGATGAGTTGGCGAAGTCAGAAGGCGACATATCTCGCAGGGTAGCGAACCCGGCTCAATACACCAAACCGGGGTACCAGACACATTAACCGCGCCGGTGGGTGAGCTGTAAAGCGGTCCACCATTGCGTTTTGGAATCAGTCGATTCCTCTGAGTAGAGCTGGAGGTTGTACCCATCCATTCGGGGAGCATTGGGCTTGAAAGGCCTTAAATACCTATATAGGTACCGCTGATGCTATCAATGGTCCGTAGACCTCAAGCAATCCCAGGCCATCGCTGGCCCGATGAAGGACTGGTCAGTCCCAAGGGTCCGGATCGTTCACAAACATATAACTGATCCAATTGGATCTTAATTACGGGCACGCAATCATACATATCATCATAACATACACCTAATCAAGTGCATATTATATTGTGTCAACATGTTAAGTCTAGCATCTTCATGCATTACAACCTACACTTAACCAAGTCTGTATAAGTCATGGTATTCATTTCTCAATCATACAACAAGGTATTATATTTTTTTAATTACATATTCAATTCGTTTGTTAATATATGTTATAGATATATTAATTGTTATGTTATCCGGCACTCACTTGACAAGCAATAATAAGATGAACTAAAGTACTGATGCTTCTGGATCAACTGGTTCACCTAAACAGGGTTTCTAAACATCAGCACTTAACTAAACAGAATCTGCCAATTGACAGGGCACGCCTGTGCCTGGCTAAGGCACACCCGTACTTGGCTAAGGCACGCCTGTACCCTACTCTCAAGTACACTCGTGACATCAGGGCACACCGGACTATCTAGGGTTAGGCATGCCTGTACTTTTTGAGGTACGGTCGTGCCTCCCAGGGTACGCCCTAAGGCACAGTTTGTTCTTGAGAGGCACGCCCGTGCCTTTCCATTTACAGCAACACGACCAGAACCTGCTGTTTTCCAACCAGATTTACACCAAAACATTTCCAGCCAATTTCTTTGATTCACATATGAAAATACACTATCTAACTAAGCTAGAAGAATACTTTTTATGCAATTTAATAACCAATTCAAGCTTTGAAGATCAAATTCACCATTTTGACCCGTTTACACTTTCTTTACAAAATCAATCATAAACATCATTTTTAATCAAAATTCTGATTGCCTAACACTTAGAACTTGAGTAGGAACTGATTGGAAACAATAATTTCAATTATTGGTATCAATTCAAGCATTGACCCATTTGACCTAAACTTGGAGAACTTGAACAAATGAAGAATAAGAACTTACAAGGGACAAGGATGATGAAGAAGTTGATTATAGGCAGATTGAAACTTGGATTTGCAGCAAGGAATCAAGCTTGATGATCTTTCTTGAATTCTCCTTCAAAAGCCAAAAACAAGAACACAATGAAGACTTGAGTTTGTATGTACGTATGGTGTGTATCTGTGCAAATATTAGATCCGACTTGTGGGTTGATAATATCCACAAGTAGGTATCTTATTCCCCTTTTCAACATACAACTCAATGCACGATTACCCGTTTTAACTAACGGGGATATTTTTGGAATCCTCATTCTAAACTGTTTAATAATTTATTATTTTTATCTATTTTTATTAATATTTTTATATTATAATTTCTTTATTATTTTCTTCTAATTTCAAATTAATTAATTAAATAAAATTCTTTTATTCAATATTTAAATTCAAGATTTCAACATACCAGATTCGAACACGACTAGACCCAATTTGAGGATGTTACAGTTGTATGGTAAAGCGTTTACCGGCCTAAATACCTTCACGAAGTGATCCACGGTAAACCCGTCGTGTAGTGAAGTTATGTTGGGTTCTTAGCCCTTGTTTAAATATAAGTGTTAAACTATTGGGTAATTATTTAACAAGGATTAAAATATGTTGAACTAACCATTTTTGTGTGCTTTGCCTTCTTTTAGATGGCTTCTACAAGCAACAACGCGACACACATATCACTACGTCCTTTTTTTGGAAAAAGAGAAACTCGTAGGAGTCAACTTCATGGATTGGCATAGGCAATTGAGTATTATCTTACGCCATGAAAGCAAGTTGTATGTCCTAAAGGAACCTCTTCCGGAGGCTCTTGCTACCACCGCTACGAGGGCCGTTAAGGATGCTTATGAGAAGTGCCTTAAGGATACAAATGAGGTGACTTGCCTCATGTTGACGAACATGAGTTCGGAGTTGCAAATGCAATTCGAGGACGTTGGAGCGTACGACATGATCTTGCAGCTTAAGGAAATGTTCCAATAGCAAGCAAGGCCAGAACTCTATGAGTGTGTCAAGGCCTTGATAGGGTGCTGGATGCAGGAAGGCGGGAACGTGAGCTCCCACGTGCTTCGTATGAAGCAAAAAGTGGATCAGCTCGAGAGGTTGGGCTTTCCTATGAGGAAAGAGTTGGCTAAGGATATTATCCTCCAATCTTTTCCTCAAACATATGGTCCGTTCATTGTGAACAACCATATGCATAACATTGATAAGTCCTTGATGGAATTGAACAGTATGTTGAAGACCGCGGAGTCTAACATGGCCAAATCAAAACCATCAACCTCTGCACCCGTCCTAGCCATCCATGAGGGTGGAGCTAAGAGGAAGCGGCCCGCTTCAAGCTCCAAGGGCAAAGGAAAGGGGAAGTCAAAGGTGGCAACACCTAAGCCTAAACCTCTCCCGGCCCCGGAGCCGAAAGGGAAGGAACCCGCATCTATAGCCTCATCACCGGAAGAGGCTAACTGCGTCTTCTGCGGGGAGAAGGGACACTACCGGCGTAGCTGCCCCAAGTATACGGAGGAGCTCAAGAAGCTTTGCACCAAGGACAAGGCGCCTCCGGTACGTATATGATTGAACTCCATAACACTTCTACTTCTAACGCTTAGGTCTTGGACACCGGGTGTGGTACTCACATGGTTAATAATGTGCATTTTACTAAGAAGAAGTAGGGACTTGGTTGATGGGGAGCTGGATCTTATCATGGGAAACAAGACGGTTGTCCCGGTTGAGAAGATTGGGAGCGTGGACCTCGCATTTCAATCCGGCTTATCTATTTCTTTGTTAAATGTATCTTACTCGCCCTGCGTGGCAAGAAACATTATTTCTTTTTGTGCACTTGTTGATGATAGATTTAGTTTTAATTTCTCTATGGAATTATCTCTTGCTTTAAGAATAATTTATTTTATTTTAAAGCACATCCATGCATATATGAAACAAGCGTATGCTTGCAAAGTAATAGATCAATCTTGAATGTTGGTTCTAAATCCAAATGTGATTTGGATAAGTTATCTTTATGGCATGGTCGTGTAGGCTACATAAACAAGAAACGCATCGCCAAGCTCCAAGCGGATGGGATCTTGGAATCATTTGACCATGGGTCGGATGATGTATGCAAATCTTGCTTGTTGGGCAAAATGACCAAAGCACCTTTCACCGACATTTGTGAGAGGGGCGAACACTTGTTGGATATTGTTCACACGAATGTCTGGGTATGTCTACTTGGTGAGACAAAAGTCGGAAATCTTTGAGGTTTTCAAGACTTTCAAAAATGAAGTTGAGAACCAATTGGGTAAATGAATTAAGATGCTCAAATCGGATCGTGGTGGTGAGTATCTAAGTTCGGAATTCCGTGACCATCTAAAAGATTGTGGAATTGTTTCACAATTGACACCTCCTAGGACACCACGACTAAATGGTGTCGCCGAGAGGAGGAACCATGCATTGTTGGATATGGTCCGGTGTATGATGAGTCGTATGGATGTACCTATTAGCTTTTGGGGCTATGCATTGGAAACGGCTGTTAGAATCCTTAACCTCGTACCAACTAACAAGGTCAAGAAAACACCCTTTGAGACGTGGCATGGAAAAGTTCCATCGCTTTCATATCTAAAGGATTGGGGTTGTCCTACCTACGCGAGACGTGAGTTAGAGGACAAGTTACAACCCCGATCCGAGAGATGTTTCTTCATTGGATTTTCTGCCGGGTCTATGGGATATTTGTTCTACAAAACTTTCAAGAACAAGGTATTTGTTGCTCGGAGGCGGTGTTCCTTGAAAGGGAACTGCTATCCAAAGATGCTAGTGGGAGAAAGGTTGATCTGAAGAAATTAAAGAACCTTCCAATGACCAACCTGAAGTTAGAACTAGTTCACAACTTGATTCTCAGCACGGCGATGATAGAGAACCTGACACAGATCCTTTACCTCTTAGGAGATCCTATAGGAGTCGCAATGAGCCAGAGAGACATGGGTTTCTCATGTCTGTGGGCTGCGACCTAGTGGTGGAGCATGATGAACCATCATCTTATCAGGACGCCGTGGTGGGCCCTGAGTGCGCTAGGTGGAAAGAAGCGATGGAGTCCGAGATGCAATCAATTTCGGATAACCAAGTCTGGGATTTGGTAGATCCGGTACCCGAGTGTAGACCTATAGGGTGAAAATGGGTCTTTAAGAAAAAGACCGACATAGATGGAGAGGTAGACACCTTCAAAGCCTGACGGGTGGCTAAGGGTTTCATGCAAATTCATGGTGTAGACTATGATGAAACCTTTTCCCCGGTGGCTATGTTGAAGTCTATCCGGATACTCATGGTAATTTCCGCATTTCATGATTATGAGATTTGGCAAATGTATGTAAAAAACGCGTTCCTTAATGGGACACTAAGCGAGAAAGTCTATATGACTAAACCCAAGGGTTTTGTACATGCCAAGCATCTGGATAAGGTCTGCAAGCTTAAGAAGTCCATTTATATACTTAAGCAAGCATTGTGCAACTAAACCCTTGCTTTGATGAGAAAGTCAAAGAGTTTGGATTTTCGGAAAGCAAGGATGAGCCATGCGTATATGTCAGGGCTAGTGGGAGCATAGTTGTATTCTTAGTCTTGTATGTCGATGACATACTCCTTATTGGGAACGATATCCCGACCCTTCAAGGTGTAAAAACCTGGTTAGGCAATTTTTTTCAATGAAGGATCTAGGAGATGGAACTTATATTCTTAAGATCAAAATCTATAGAGATAGATCCAAGAGGCTAATTAGGCTTAGTGAAAGTGCTTATATTGACAAAGTCCTAAAGCGGTTTAGGATGGAAGGCTCCAAGAAATGGTTTCTTCCAATGTCACATGGTTTGGTATTGAGTAAGACTCAATCCCCTAGTTCCTCTGAGGAACGGGAAGTAATGAAGCGGGTGCCATATACTTCGGCTGTGGGCTCGATCATGTACGCCATGCTATGCACTAGGCCTGATGTCTCGTGTGCTTTGAGCATGACGAGTAGATATCAAGCCAACTCAGGCGAAGCCTATTGGACGGCGGTGAAGAGCATTCTCATGTATCTTCGGAGGACTAAGGAGATGTTCTTGGTGTACGGAGGTGAGGAAAAGCTTAGAGTAAAGGGTTACTCTGACGCAAGCTTCCAAACCAATAGGGATGATTGCCGATCACAATCGGGGTTCATGTTGCTATTAAACGGCGGTGTTATTTCCTAGAGGAGCTCTAAGCAAGACACCGTGGCCGATTCCACTATAGAGTCGGAATATATTGCGGCCAATGAAGCTGCTAAGGAGGTCGTATGGATGAGGAAATTTGTACTTGATTTGGGAGTGGTTCCTAGCATCAGCGACCCTGTTGAGATCTTCTATCACAACGAGGGTGCCGTTGCTTTAGCCAAGGAGCCAATGTCTCACCAACGCACGAGGTATATTCCGCGGAAATATCATTTTATCCGGGAAGTGGACGAGAATGGAGACATTGTCATCAGCAGAGTACACACGGATAGCAATTTGGCGGATCCGTTCACTAAACCGTTGTCACAAGCTAAGCACAATGCCCACACACGTGCTATTGGGATTAGATTTGCTAGTGACGTGGTTTGAGTTGTATATTGGTTATTGTATTTGATATATTTTCTATGTAATTGGGAACATTAAGCAGTATTGTATTTATGAACGTGTTAATTATTAAATGGAGATTTAATGATACATGTGTAGCGGATACTTTCTTTAAATCATTATTGCGTTCCAACTTTGCATGTTTTATCTCTTACTTGAATGTTTTACATTCTAAATTGTCCACAATCGGTCATTCTTCATTGGAAGGAAGTATGAACGAAGATCGAGGGAAATGATTTATCATAGTGTTCAATACGGATTGAATACAAGGGACACAATATTTCGCCTATGCTTGAAAAGAGTTTCAAGTGATTGGACGACCTACACCTGACTTTACTTCATGGTACATGTCAAGAGTAAATCAGGATGATAATATCATCTTATTCTTAGACCGAAGATGCATGTGCTTCCACTATTTTGGTCTGCTTTATTCTGATCGCTTTCAAACGTAGTCCGTAACTGGCTATTATAAAGAAGGCTTTTGGGTAAGTTATTGCCATTGTATTGGGGCAATGTAGTCAAAGGAACTTGTTCCTCTATTTAGAGAGATATCCCTGGCCCCTCAATGATCGGGCGCTGACACCAAAAATGCATGGCCATGCTCAAGCTTTCAATGATTGTTGATCAGTTGCAACTTACTTTTGGTCACCACCAATCTTGACCGAGAAACATAATCGTGAATGATCGGAGAATGACTTTGTACCATGTCTCGTGTTTACATGGATATCGTGAACAATAGGATGATTGATCACTTATATATAGGACCATCTCAAACCTTTTAGGTTGTGATTTGGTACTTGTCAGGGATGGCATACCCCGTGTTTAGTTGGGGGCAGGGATGCCTTGCTAAAGGCTGCTCCCTGTGTGTGGTGCCCATGGATACGGTGTGTCATGTGCGAGTGGGAGTTTGTTGGAATCTGCCCACTGACACATGTAGGCCGGTATCACTGCCAATGAAGCACGAGCCTATTGGGTCACACGCCAAGTTTCAATCTCGACAGCCGGCTATAAGAGGAATGTTTCAAAATGGTCAAATTCAAGTTGACCTAAGCTTCATGACCGTGAAGGATGCTTCACGGGTCATGAAGCAGCTCGTGTACACGTGTCCTGTCATGGCCGCATGGTTCATGAAACCCTAGGGCTTCACGACCCTACACGGCTCGTGAAGGAGGTCGTGAAGAGTTGTGCCCTCACGATTCTTACCCGGCGCGACATGACTCGTGGAGGATTAATGGCCATTTGTGGTGCATTTATCATTCACGGCCCACGAGAGCCCGTGAAGAAGTCGTGAAGGCAGAAGTTCAAGTGACAGTTGTGTTTTCATTGGACCAGCTTGTTGGTCCAATCACTAGTGGCCATTTGCACGACCCATGTGCAGCCTGGAGCTGGTAGAAGTCTTTAAAAGGGCTCTCTTCCTCCTAGTTGCTACTCTTGGGCAAATTGTGCAACATTAGATACACACTTGTGAGTTCAAACAAAGAGAGTTGTGAGTTCATTAAGCGGCGATTGCTATGCACTATTCTTCATGGCTGTTCCAGTTGTAAGTCATCAAGTGTTGGTGATTTCGTGGCTTGCTAGTACAAGGAGAGTGAAGGTTTTCTTGGTGTGGACTTGCATTGGGGCTTGGAGCCACATGTTTCAAGTTAACATCCCAAAATTCAGATTCATCTAAGTTCCAGCAAGTTCTTCAAGAGTATATCTTCTTTTCTCCTTAGTCTTTGCTTTTGGTTGCATGTTGTTTCTTGCAAGTATCACCACCATTGGGACTTCATGGGTTTGTTTGTGTGTTTATTTCTTTCTTCCATTGCGTGTTTTGCTACCCATGGAATCCAAACAGGAACCCTTTCTTGGAGTCCTCCATCCTAAACCTCTCTAGGACTTTTTTAACATATGTACTTTGGCTAAGCCAAATTAGCCTCTTGGATCAATCTCTATAGATTTTGATCCCAAGAGTATATGTCACGTCACCTAGATCCTTCATCGAAAAAACAATTTCCTAACCAGGTTTTTACACCTTGAAGGGTCAGGATATCATTTCCAATGAGGAGTATGTCATCAACATACAAGACTAAGAATACAACAATGCTCCCACTGGCCCTGACATATACGATTGGCTCATCCTTGATTTTAAGGTTTGGGGTTGTCCTGCCTACGTAACACGTGAGGTTAAGGATAAACTAGAGCCCCGAGCCAATAGGTGTTTATTCATTGGATGTCCTACTGAGTCTATGGGATATTTGTTTTTCAAACCTTCTTAGAACAAGGTATTTGTTGCTCGAAGGGCAGTCTTTCTTGAAAGGGAGCTCATATCCAAATATGCTTGTGGGAGAAAGGTAGATCTTGAAGAATTTCAAGAACTTTCTCATGATCAACCTAATGTTGGTACAAGTTTACAACCTAATTCTCAGCACGGCAATGCTGGAGAACCTGACACAGATCTATTACCTCTTATAAGATCCGATAGGAGTCGCTTTGAGCCAAAGAGATATGGGGTTCTCATGTCTAAGGGTAATGACCTTGTGGTGGATCATGATGAACCATCATCTTATCGGGATGCCTTGGTAGGCCTTGAGTCCGCTTGGTGAAAAGAGGCTATGGAGTGCGAAATGAAATCTATTTTGGATAACCAGATATGGGAATTTGTAGATCTGGTACCCGGGTGTAGATCCATAGGGTGCAAACGGGTCTTTAAGAAAAAGACCGGTATAGATGGAGAGGTAGACATCTTCAAAGCCTGACCGGTGGTTATGGGTTTCACGCAAACTCATGGTGTAGACTATGATTAAACCTTTTTCCCGGTGGCCATGGTAAAGTCTATCTGGATACTTATGGCTATTGCCGCATTTCATGAGTATGATATTTGGCAAATGGATGTCAAAACCGTGTTCCTTAATGGGACACTTTTAGAGAAAGTCTATATGATAGTGATGGAACCTTTCCATGCCACATCTCAAAAGGCATTTTCTTAACCTTCTTTGTTAGTACGAGGTTAAGGATTCTACTGGCCGTCTCCAATGCATGGAAAAGCTAATGGGTACATCCGTACGAATCATCATGCATCTGACCATATCCAATAATGTTCAGTTCCTCCTCTAGGCGACACCATTTAATTGTGACGTCCTAGGAGCGTTCAATTGTGAGACAATCCCACAATCTTTTAGATGGTCACAAAATTCCGAACATAGATACTCACCACCACAATCTGATATGAGGATCTTAATTTGTTTACCCAATTGGTTTTGAACTTTGTTTTGGAAAGTCTTAAATACCTCAAAGGTAACCGACTTTTGTCTCACCAAGTAGACATAACCATACCGACTAAAATCATCGGTGAAGGTTATGCAGTATCTCGAGTTGTCTCTAGTGGCATGCTTGAACGGACCACACACATCCGTGTGAACCATATCCAACAAGTCTTTACCCCTCTCACAAATGCCAGTGAAGGGTACCTTGGTCATTTTGCCTAGCAAGCAAGATTCACATACATCATCTGACCCATGGTCAAAGATTCTAAGATCTCAGCCGTTTGGAGCTTGGTGATGCGTTTATTGTTTATATCACCTAGTTGACCATGCCATAAAGATAGCTTGTCCAAACAATCTTTGGACTTAGAACCAACGTTCATGTTTGTTCTATCACTTTTCAAGCATACACTTATCTCATATATGCCATGACACGGATATGCTTTAAAATAAAATGCATCATTCTTAAAGCAAGATATAATTCCATTAGAGAAATTAAATAAATATCCATTGTCAAACAAAGCATAAAGAGAAAAAATGTTTCTTGCCACACAAGGTGAATAAGAAATATTTAGTAAAGTAATAGACACCCGGTGTCCAAGACCCAACCATTAGAAGTAGAAGTGTTATGGAGTTCAATCATACACGTACCAGGGGCAGTGGTCCCCCTAACACGAAGCCTTTTGAGCTCCTCTGTGTACTTGGGGTAACTATGCCGGTAGTATCTCTTCTCCCTACTGAAGAAGCAGGTGGGATCTTCCGGTGAGGTGGCTATAGGAGCGATTTACTGCCCCTTCGGCTCCGGGGTAGCATTAGGTTTGGGCTTAGGTGTTCCCACATTCGCCTTCCCCTTCCCCTTCCTTTTTTCCTTTTGAGGCGGAAGAGGCTCGCTTCCTCTTAGCTCCACCCTCATGGATGGCTAGGAAGGGAGTAGAGGTGGATGGCTTCGCCATTGCCATTTTAGACTCGGCAATCTTCAACATGCCATGCAATTCCAATAAGGAATTATCCATGTTATGCATGTGGTAGTTCACCATGAACGGACCATATGCTTGAGGCAAAGATTGGAGGATTATATCCGTAGCCAACTGTTTCCCCATTGGAAAGCCCAGCCTCTCGAGCTGGTCCGCATATGCCTTCATAAGAAGGATGTGGGAGCTCACATTCACACCCTCCTGCATCCTACAACAGATAAAGGCCTTGACACACTCATAGAACTCTTGCCTAGCTTGATGTTGGAACATTTCCATTAGCTACATGATCATGTCATACGCACCAATGTCCTTGAATTTCCATTGAAATTCGGAACTCATGTTCATAAGCATGAGGCAAGTAACCTCATTAGTTTCTTTAAGGTGCTTCTCATAATCGTCCTTAATGGCCCTAGTCGCGTTGGTAGCAGGAGCCTTCGGAAGAGGTACTTTAGAATGTACAACTTACTTTCATGGAGTAAGACAATTCGCAATTACCTATGCGAATCCATAATGTTTACTCCTACAAGTTTCTCTTTCTCCAAAAATGGACGGCGTGATATGCATGTCGCGGTGTTGACTATAGATGCCATCTAAAAGAAGGTAAATCACACAAAACGTTTTGTTCGATATATTTTAATCCTCGTTAAATAATTACCCCATTGTTTAAAGCTAATTAATTTAACAAGGGCCAAGAACCTTATTTCACTCCACTACATGACGGGTGTACTGCATTAAATAATGGACGGAGTGACATGTGTGTCGTAGTGTTGCGGGATCCTACGATACTCATAGCATCGGTTTGGCATGTTTGATCCCTTCCCACACCGATTCCTTGTTAAGCCGCTTTGGTAACTTCGTTAAGGCACGAAAATTACCAAGCTGTATTAAGTTGGAATTGTAAATCACTCGTCAAGATACGCGGTGGTACTCTAGCCAATGGTTGGCTCGGTTTATGCCCGACAACCAACCTTGCAAGTTGCCACACTCACCTTCCACACAGCTACGCAAGATTAGCTAGGCCTAGCTTGACAACTAATCCTTGTTTCGCTATATTCGGGCGGCGTAATCTTACAAATGGCTCTATGATTTACATTTGAGAAAATGGGACTTTTGTTATTCCGGTTAAAAACCTCTTTTCGTTTTGATTTACAAATAAGTGACAAAACGCATTTTCCACTTTTGAATATAAATAATTTACATTCTAGTTAATCATTTGAGCGCGTGGAGTTTGTTAACCAATTAAGGAAAACTCTATAGTTTTATTTTTTTGAAAGATTTTTTAGCATACGAAGATCCTAACAACCACGCAAGAAAATATAACAAAACGAAAAACAACCACATACAAAATTCCCATAATGAGCCACTAAAAGCTAAGTGTTCCCTCGTGAGCCAACAGAGAGAACAAAGTCTACTAAGGACACATCCAAGACTTCGCGGTGTGCTCCTACTTGATCCCCCGCCTCCAAATGGCCTCCAGATCCGTGATTACCGACACGTCTCTCAAGTATCCTGATAGTTGCCTCCAGTCTTCTCTTCATAATTACATACAAATATGAAAAGAAATGGCATGCAAACAACGATTACTATTCTAAGTTAATACAATTACCAGGAATAACAATGGCATTCAAGCCACAATAAATTACAAATTTACCAACCGAATAAATTAATTATTACAAACCATTGTGGTACAAACCACCAAATGAATGAAATAAATAAATACAACCAAACACCACACAAAGGTCCATGGGCTCAAATTACCGGTGCTCACAAACAAGCATGGTGTGCCACACCAACGATGCAAGGTAGTCGCCCAATTAAGTTTGCTTCCAAAAGTCAAGGCACAATGCAATAAACCTTGTACATATGCATTAGGATTCTAAACACTTTGAAATACATATTCATATATACACTTAATATGTGTATGCATGTGTGCATTTTATGACAAAACCACCCAATACATACACATATAAGAATTACGACACTTATGGGCCTTTACAAGGCTAAAAGCAAAAAAAAAAAAAAACAGATTCTTGAAAAACCAAAATCGAGGTGCTAAAAACCGAATTTGTTTTCTTTTTCAAAAAGGCCAAAAACGGCCTATTCACGACGCCTTCACGAGTTACTACTCTTCATGAATCCTCATAGCCCGTGAAGCGAGTATGCTCCACAACTCGTGAAATAGTTAAAAAAAACCCTTCACGACAAGCACCCCATGAGGTTGGTCGAGTAGCCTTCACGACCCATGAAGTGAGCTTTACGGCCGCTGAAGACCTACTGGACAGACTGTCCAAAATCAAAAACTCGGTTTTTCAAGCCACAAAGGTGCAAGTATTTTGCAAAGGTGGCTCATGATACCACTGTTGGCATTCACTAGAGAACAAAGCATGCAACGGAAGCAAATAAAACACTTAAAAATAAGTCTAAATGAATCCTAATGGTGGTGGAACTTTGTAACAATACAAGCAACCAAAGAAATAACAAAGGGAGAAGAGAAATATACCCTTGAAGAAGCTAGAAATCAACAAGTTCAAATGACTTGGGATGTAGCTTGAAATAAGTGGCTCCAAGTCCTAATGCAAGTCCACACCAAGCTTCTATGCAATCCCTTTGTACTAGCAAACCAAGATCAATGTCACCAACACTTGGTTATGATTCTAGAATAGCCCCTGAACTCTTTAATGCATAGCAACAAATTTCAAGCAACTCATTACCCTCACAAAGTTGTAAGTTCTTAAGGTGTATCAATTGCACAAGTAAGCAAGAGTACTAGAGGAACCAAGAGAGGGGTTTTTATAAACCATGAAAAGCCTCCAAGACTCCCCTAGGTCGGCAATGCAAGGATATACTGATGGGACCAACAAAATGGTCTAATAAAACACAAGTGTCATTTAAAATTTTGCCATCACTACTTCCTTCACAAGTCGTGAAGACCAAAGGTATCACAACCCGTGCTAGCCAGACAGGACTCGTGGGGTTACGGTTCTTCATGACCCGTGACGCATCCTTCATGGTCATGAAACCTTGTTCGGATTGGATTTGACCCTTTTGATACATTCCTCTTATAGTAGGCTGTTGAGATTCTAACTTGGCGTGTGACCCCAATAGACCCGCGCTTCATTGGCAGTGATACCGGTCTGCGTGTATCAGTGGGTAGATTCCAACATTTCAAACATATCACAAGGAATAAAACTAGATACTTCGTTACATTTACGGATGATTGTAGTAGGTATGGGTATGTCTATTTGATTAGACATAAGTCTAAAACCTTTGAGGTGTTCAAGACATTCCAAAACATGGTCGAGAATCAATTCGACAAAAGGATCAAGATACTTCGATCGGATAGAGGCGGAGAGTATCTTAGTTCCAATGTAATAGATCATCTTAGAGGTTGTGGGATTATCTCACAATTAACACCTCCTAGGACTCCACAGTTGAACGGGGTCGCCGAGAGGAGAAACCAGACCTTGCTAGACATGGTCTGCTCTATTAGGTGTTGTGAAGAGGTACTCATTAGTTTTTGGGGTTACTCTCTTGAAACGGGGTAAGAGTCCTTAACCTCGTATTAACAAAGAAAGTTGAAATAACATCTTATGAGTTGTGGGCAAGAAAAAGCCCACTCTTACATATCTTCAAGTATGGTAATGTCAAACGTACATGAGATGTGAGGTAGATGACAAACTAGAACCCCGTTCTGAAAGGTGTCACTTTATCAGATATCCTCATGTCGGTATCGGATATATATTCTATAGACCTTCTAAGAACAAAGCTTTTGTTGCTTAGAGGGCATTTTTCTTTGAAAGAAAACTAATACACAATGTACTGAGGGATATGGAAATAGATCTGGAGGAAGTTAAAGGATCAACCGATAGAGAACTTGATATTCGCACTAGTACTCAACCATCTATGGTTGTGACCAAGCAAGATAATGTGGTGGTACCTTACACACTTTCGTTGTCTACTCCACGTAGATCTGGTAGAACTAATTATGAACCAAAAAGATATGGGTTTCTCATATTTGAGGACAATGAGCTATTGGTGGATCAATATGAACCCATCAACTACCAAGAAGGGATTGGCGGGCCCTGAGCCTACACAGTGGAAAGAGGCAATCGAAAGCAAGATAGAATCCATTTTGGAAAACCAGGTTGTAACACCATTTCTGATTTTAGTTACTTTAATGACAAATCAGGTTTTAGCAGTGGAAATTTTTCTTTTTAAAACAACAAACTATTATTTACATTAGTAACTTATCAAAACAAGGTTGGTGTTACCAAGTACAGGAACCGACCATAGTATCTATTTACATTACATCATAAAACACAAGTGTTCCACCTACAAGGGGCAATGTAATTCCCAAAAGCATCCCGCCTCGCAAGGCATCTAATCTTTACCTGAAAAGGGAAACATAGCATCATTAGCTACACTAGCTAGTGAGTACATACAATCATAAGCATCAATACAGTAAGTCATGCATCATATCATAAACCATCATCGCTAGCTTAGCACATAGCGGTGTGCTGACAAGATCAGTAAGAGTCGTGTTTTGCAGGGTAATCAATCCCGCTTAACAACTTAGACCGGGGAATCAGACACGACTAATCCGTGCTGGTGGGGTAGCATAAAGCAGTCCACCAAGCATCATTCACAGAGCCAGAGGCTCCACAAGTAATCCAGCTACAACCGGCTGATCACCACTCACGCTAAGGCACGACGGTTCTACATAACCTATGATCCAGGATGCCTCCTGAATCACAGTGAAATCCCGAGGGATCTAGTTACAACTGACTGACCTTAACCATGCGTCGGATAGTCTGCAGACAGTTCACATACACATATATGTACATTTGATCCCATAGGGATCCATCATCTTACTTGTAATATCTTACGGTTATTATTCATGCATAACATCATGTATTAACTAAGTGGTTCCAATCTGGACCCACTGGCATGCACCTGACATATATTCTATATCATGCAAGTCATACACTTACCTCCTCGAGCGTACCTGCAAAAGCAAGTTAGTCATACATTCACATAGTCATCTAGTAGGCAAGCCTTAATCTACTGAGTCTCATGATCGTATGCACTCACCTGAGCTGTTTACTAGGTACAGGTATTTGATTTTGACCTCACAGATACAACAAGTTCACTAGCACAACATATTTACTTCAGTCATTCACATGTTCATTCACAACTTACAAAATAACATTCTATTTTGGAGTTCACACAAATCCGCTAGGACTGTTGGATTTGGGAAATCCGATGGTCCTATCAGATTCATGAAATCCGATACATACAAACCATGAAATCCGATACTCACTTGATCGGATTCCAACACTTAGGAATTCCAACATGCATGTGAAATCCGACACTTGCGGATTCTGACACATGTAGGGAAATCCGACACATAGAAATCCGATGCTTACAATGAAATCCGATACTTATCGGATTTCAACACTTAAGAGAATCTGGGACATCAAATCCAACAGATAAGCGAATTCCAACACTTGCATCGGATTTCGACACATCATGCGGTTTTCACCACATGCGGATTCCGACAACTTCATAGTTTCGGAATCCGACAGTTCCATCATCTGCAATTCCGACACACTCTTAATTCATTCTAACAATTTCGAATTCAATGGTTTCAAGCCCAGAACATCATAGAACATTACTCTCTATCCATTTAACCATCATGAACACATTAAATCCCCAACAAGAACACCACTCATGCAAAACCCACATTCAAAGTGAGTTTCCATATTCTTCAAAGTGTTCTTTCATGGGTTCATGGTTCTAACATACTACATATGATTCTAAACTTCTAAACCTCATTGAATTATATTGCTAACCTTTGAAGATTAACAACTGACTTCTCTTCTTCTTCTTTTCTGGAAATCCGAGAGCAACGAGAGACGAGAGAGAAATGGACGAGAGAAAGTGTATGTGTCTTCTTTTGCTAGGTTTGACTAAAGTCAACTAAACACACACACACACACACACATATATATATATGTGTGTGTGTGTGTCTATATATCACAAGGCGGTTGCCCCTTTCTTCGCTTGGGTTTTCTCATTATCTAATTTCACATACATACATACTTAGCATACATGCATACGTACATACATAAACACACATATAACACAAACACATATTCATTTAACTTAACAAGTATACACAAAATTCTTCCTATTACAATAATTACGTACACACACGTACTAATTACAACTAGGCCCAAGTTGAGGATGTTACAAATCTACCCCCTTAAGAGGATTCCGTCCTCTGAATCCGCTCAGTGATAAACAGGTGAGGGTATCTTGCCTTCATTTTGTCCTCAACTTCCCAAGTCCAGTTTGGACCCAGATTGTGCTTCCACTTCACAAGGACTAGTTTGATTCCTGACCTTCGTGTCAAGAATTTCAATTGTTCTTCCGTATAGCATCTCGTATGGTGGCAATCCAATGTTGGAATGATATGAATTGTTGTAAGCAAATTCAATCAATAGGAGATGAGAATCCCATGATCCACCAAATTCGAGTACACAGGCACGAAGCATATCTTCTAATGTTTGAATCCTACGTTCAGATTGGCCATCAGTTTGCGGATGATAGGCAGTGCTCAGATGAACACAAGTGCCAAGTTCGCGTTGCAGACTCTGCCAAAAATTCGACACAAACCGAGAGTCACGATCAGATACAATTGAACATGGAAGACCGTGACGTGACACTATCTCATCGATATACAACTGGGCTAAACGGGTCAGCGAAGCAGACTCATTCGTCGCCAAGAAATGAGCACTCTTCGTCAGTCAATCAACGATAACCCAGATCATGTCGTGCCCTCTGGATGTTCTTGGTTGCTTTGTCATGAAATCCATCGTGATATTATCCCATTTCCACTCCGGAATATCCAATTGCTGCAGATTACCATAAGGTCTCTGTTGCTCCGTCTTCACTTGTGCGTGTATCTGACATCTTTCCACGAATGAAGGGATGTCTTTCTTCAGAGTTGGCCACTAGTATAACATCTTCAGGTCGTGGTACATCTTTGTAATTCCCGGATGGACTAATAATTTGGACTTATGGGCCTCTTGAAGAATCAGCTCACGGTTACCTCCAACAGAAGGTACCCAAATCCTGGATTGAAAAGTCTTCAACCCACGATTATCTTCAGTAAGCTGATCCTTTAACTTCTTCATTGTCTCAGCCTTCAGATTTTCTTCTTGCAATGCCATCTGCTGAGCTTCCTTCAGTCGAGAAATCAAGTCTGACACAATCGTGATCCTCATAAACTTAGCTTCTGTTGTCGATCCTTTACGGCTTAAAGCGTCGGCTACAACATTGGCCTTGCAAGGATGGTAACGGATCTCACAATCGTAGTCTTTTATTAACTCCAACCAACGGCATTGCTGCATGTTGAGTTCTTTCTGAGAAAAGACATACTGAAGACTTTTGTGATCTGTGCAAATCACACACTTTGTGCCATAAAGATAATGTCTCCACAACTTCAATGCAAAGACAACGGCAGCAAGCTCCAGATCATGGGTTGGGTAGTTCCGTTCATGTGATTTTAACTGCCTAGAAGCATAGGCAATCACTTTATCACGTTGCATCAGGACGCAACCCAAACCCGCATAAGAGGCGTCACAATAAACCGTGAAGTCCTCTGAACCCTCAGGCAGAGTAAGGATTGGAGCTTCACATAGCAGTCGTTACAAGGTCTAAAAAGCTTCTTCTTGAGCTTCCAGCCAGACAAAAGCAACATCCTTGCGAGTTAGTTTGGTCAACGGACCCGCAAGCTTCGAGATATCGCGGATAAACCGCCGATAGTAGCCAGCCAAGTCAAGGAAACTTTTAATTTCAGAAGGAGTCCGAGGAACCCCCCAATTCAACACAGCCTCCACCTTAGCTAGATCTACTTTGACACCATCATGACACATAACATGGCCAAGGAAATGAACTTCCTTAAGCCAGATATCACATTTGGACAGTTTGGCATACAATTGTTCTCGCTTTAGAGTCTCGAGAACCTGACGAAGATGAAGCTCGTGATCAGCTTCCGTCTTCGAGTAAACAAGAATGTCATCAATAAATACAATCACGGATCTGTCAAGAAACAGACGACAAACCCGATTCATCAAATCCATGAAGACGGCAGGGGCATTGGTTAAGCCGAACGGCATAACCAGAAATTCGTAATGACCATAACGAGTTTAGAATGCAGTCTTCGGCACGTCTTCTTCACGAACTCGTACTTGGTGATACCCCGACCGGAGATCAATCTTAGAGAAGCATGTAGCTCCCTGCAATTGATAAAAAAGATCATCCATAAGAGGAAGCGGATACTTATTATTTACGGTTCGCTTGTTAAGCTCCGTGTAATCTATGCACATGCGCATCGTTCCGTCCTTCTTCTTCACAAATAACACAGGAGCTCCCCACGGCGAGCAACTCGAACGAATAAAACCTTTGTCCAGCAACTCCTAAATTTGAGTCATCATCTCTCTTATTTCAGAAGGAGCAAGACGATACGGAGAACGAGCCACAGGTGTAGCTCCTGGAATAAGCTCGATTTTAAATTCAACATCACGTATTGGAGGCAAACCCGGAAGTTCTTCAGGGAATACCTCAGGGTAGTCAGACACCACCCGAATATCACGAACTGGTCGCTTCTCCATCGTAGCATCAATAACGTATGCTAGATAAGACTCACAACCTTTAGCAATCGACTTTTGAGCTTTTATCATGGAGACAATGGGAATATCTGAATCCCGTCGTTCTCCACGTGTAATAGCATAAGATCCATCAGAGAGAGGAATCGTAATCATCTTTTTGGAACAGATAATCTCAGCATCACGCTTGCTGAGCCAATCCATCCTGATCACGACATCAAAGCCCGCAATAGGCATAATAAAGAAAGAAATAGGGATATTACTCTCGTCAATGTAAATCACAGCTATTGGGACTTTCTCTGTAACAGAGACTATCTTGCCATCAGCGACCACTACTCTGAGCGGCTCAGTTAAAGGAACAACAGGTCATTGCAATCTTCTACGACACGCCACAGGCACAAAGGAGTAGGTAGCTCCAGAGTCAAATAAAACACTAGCAGGGATATAATTAATAAGAAAAGTACCCGTGATGACATCCCCTGCTGCTTTGGCCTCGTCGGCCGTCATCTGGAAAGCCCTGCCTTTCACGCGGGGCGCGTCATCTCTTTTCGGTCCCCTAGAAGAAGACCCTTTGGTCCAGTACTTTGTCTGTCTGGGCAGTCAGTCAGCTTGTGCCCAGGCTTGTGGCACCGGTAACAGACATCTTCTTTGAAACCACACTCTGTCGTAGCATGGCCCTTCTGTCCGCACCTCCAGCAATGTCTGGTAGATTTAGAACACTCACCAGAGTTGTATGTACGTCACTGAGAACACCAAGGAGAATTAAGCCTCGGTTTCTTGGAGGAATCAGTCTTCCCGCCTGCTGACGAATGTCCTTTAGAAGGACCCAATTTATCAGATGGTTGAAATTTCCTCTTTGACCCTACACTGGCAGATTCGCCCTTGCACTATAGACGGTCACCTTCCAATTGTCGAACTATATCAAAAGCCCGATCCAGTTCAACAGCTGCCCGCACATGAGGGCGAAATTCTAGTGGCAGAGTTGCCACAAACTGCCTTATCTTGGTGTTCTCGTATGGGAATAGATGGGGAACAAACTGTATTTTATCAGTGAACGCGGTTATATGTTCTTCGATTGGTGTATTCCCTTTTTGGAGATCATTGAAATCCCTCTCCATTCGTTCCAAGTCATAATCGGTGCAATACTTCTTCAGCACCTTTTCAGAAAATTGCTCCCAGGTGAGAGCACTCAGCACCTCCTTATTAATAGAGGCTTTCACCGTGTCCTACAGAAAGATGGCACGGCCTTTTAACATCCGTACTACATACTTGACACAGTACTCAGGTTCACATTCACATGATTCGAACACCTGCTCCATCTCCTGGAGCCATTGGATAGTAACTATGGGGTTATCACTCCCCTGGAATGTCGGAGGATGACAAGTCAGAAACTTCTTATACGAACAAGTCTTGCGGGGCTTGTTCAGTGTTGCTTGCAATAAGAGCTCTTTAGTAACTCGAAGCTCTTCCTCCACTCACCTGATATAGGCAGCCTGATCTGGCTCAGGTCTGCCACCACCAACATTGTGCTGAGATCTCTAATCTTCAGCCTGATGAGGCATATGAGAAGCCTCATCTTCCATCTCTTTCAGAGCTTGCTCTGTATTGCCACGTTCGGCAGACATCTTTCAAGACTTCTATATAACAGAGAAAGAGCAGTTAATACTCAATCTCACTTACTTAACTTACTAACAAGTCATCATATAGTGCTAGCGTACATATAACTCTCACTCAATCCCCCCATAGGAACTCTTCTTAATGGTCGGGCCCGAGTTTGAGATCGAATACTCTTTCAAGTACCCAATTCATTCAAACTTAGGCTCTGATACCTAATTGTAACACCGCTTCTAATTTCAGTTACTTTAATGACAAATCAGGTTTTAGCAGCGGTAATTTTTCTTTTTAAAACAACAAACTGTTATTTACATTAATAACTTATCAAAACAATGTTGGTGTTACCAAGTACAGGAACCGACCATAGTATCTAGTTACATTAAATCATAAAACACAAGTGTTCCACCCACAAGGGGCAATGTAATTCCCAAAAGCATCCCGCCTCGCAGAGCATATAATCTTTACCTGAAAAGGGAAACATAGCATCATTAGCTACACTAGCTAGTGAGTACATACAATCATAAGCATCAATACAGTAAGTCATGCACCATATCATAAACCATCATTGCTAGCTTAGCACATAGCGGAGTGCTGACAAAATCAGTAAGAGTCGTGTCTTGCAGGGTAATCAATCCCGCTCAACAACTCAGACCGGAGAATCAGACACGACCAATCCATGCTGGTGGGGGAGCATAAAGCAGTCCACCAAGCATCGTTCACAGAGCCAGAGGCTCCACAGGTAATCCAGCTACAACCGGCTGATCACCAGTCACGCCAAGGCACGGCGGTTCTGCAGAACCTATGATCCAGTTGGCCTCCTGAATCACCGTGAAATCCCGAGGGATCCAGTTACAACCGACTGACCTTAACCATGCGTCAGATAGTCTGCAGACAGTTCACATACACATATACGTATATATGATCCCACAGGGATCCATCATCTTACTTGTAACATCTTACAGTTATTATTCATGCATAACATCATGTATTAACTAAGTGGTTCCAATCTGGACCCATTGGCATGCACCTGACATATATTCTATATCATGCAAGTCATACACTTACCTCCTCGAGCGTACATGCAAAAGCAAGTTAGTCATACATTCACATAGTCATCTAGTAGGCAAGCCTTACTCTATTGAGTCTCAAGATCGTAGGCACTCACCTGAGCTGTTTACTAGGCACATGTATTTGATTTTGACCTCACAGATACAACAAGTTCACCTAGCACAACATACTTACTTCAGTCATTCACATGTTCATTCACAACTTACAAAATAACATTCTATTTTGGACTTAACACAAATCCGCTAGGCTGTCGGATTTGGGAAATCTGATGGTCCTGTTGGATTCATGAAATCCGATACATACAAACCATGAAATCCGATACTCACTTGATCGGATTCCAACACTTAGGAATTCCAACATGCATGTGAAATCCAACACTTGCGGATTCCGACACATGTAGGGAAATCCGACACATAGAAATCCGATGCTTACAATGAAATCCGATACTTATCGAATTTCAACACTTATGAGAATCCGGGACATCAAATCCGACAGATATGCGAATTCCAACACTTGCATCGGATTTCGATAGATCATGCGGTTTTCACCACATGCGGATTCCGACAATTTCATAGTTGCGGAATCCGACAGTTCCATCATCTGCAATTCCGACACACTGTTAATTCATTCTAACAATTTCGAATTCATTTGTTTCAAGCCCAGAACATCATAGAACATTACTCTCTATCCATCTAACCATCATGAACACATCAAATCCCCAACAAGAACACCACTCATGTAAAACCCACATTCAAAGTGAGTTTCCATATTCTTCAAAGTGTTCTTGCATGGGTTCATGGTTCTAACATACTACATATGATTCTAAACTTCTAAACATCATTGAATTATATTGCTAACCTTTGAAGATTAACAACCAACTTCTCTTCTTCTTCTTTACTGGAAATCCGAGAGCAACGAGAGACGAGAGAGAAATGGACGAGAGAAAGTGTATGTCTTCTTTTGCTAGGTTTGACTAAAGTCAACTAAACACACATATATATGTGTCCATATATCACAAGGCGGTTTCCCCTTTCTTCGCATGGGGTTTTCTCATTATCTAATTTCACATACATACATACTTAGCATACATGCATATGTACATACATAAACACACATATAACACAAACACATATTCATTTAACTCAAAAAGTATACACAAAAATCTTCCTATTACAATAATTACGTACACTCACTTACTAATTACAACTAGGCCCAAGTTGAGGATGTTACACAGGTCTGGGAATAGGTTGGTCCAAGACCCGGGTTTCGACTAGTTGGGTGTAAATGGGTCTTCAGGAAGAATACTAGCATGGATAAGACCATGGATACATTCAAAGACCAACTGGTGGCTAAAGGTTTCACACAGACAGCGGGAGTTGACTATGTTGTAACTTTTTCCCCAGTGGCTATGTTGAAGTCCATTAGGATTCTCCTTGCCATAGCTGCATTCCATGATGTGTGCGCAATAACTTTCCTTGTCCTATATGTACATGACATTTTACTTATTGGAAATCATATCCCAACTTTGCGAGATGTCAAAACTTGGCTTAAGAGTTGTTTTTCCATAAAGGATATAGGAAATGTCGGATGCATTCTCGGAATCAAGATCTATAGGGATAGATCTAGAAGGCTCCTTGGATTGAGCCAAAGTGCATTTGTGGATTAAGTTATTCTCAGATTTAAGATGAAGGATTCGAAGAAAGGGAATCTCTCCATGATGCATGGATTCGCATTAAGCAAGCCTTAATGTCCTAGCTCTCAAAAGGAGCAAGACATAATGAAGTGAGTCTCATACGCTTCGGTTGTGGGATCAATCATTTAGGCTATGCTATTCACTCATCCTGATGGGTCATGCACTTTAAGCATGACTAGTAGATATCAGGGAAATCCGGGAGAGGCTTACTGGAGGGCAGTGAAGAACATTCTCAAGTAGCTTAGGCATACTAAAGAGATTTTCTTAGTATTCGGTAGTGAGGAATAGCATAGAGTAAATGGTACCTCTGATGCTAGCTTCCAAACCAATAGGGACGACTGCTGATCTCAATCAGGGTTCTTGTTGAATGGTGGTGCAATAAACTGGAGGAGCTCAAAGCAATACACAGTTGCTGATCAACGACCGAGTCAGAGTCCATTGCAGCAAGTGAAGCTGATAAAGAGGCTATGTGGATGAAGAAATTCATCCAAGATCTAGGAGTGGTTTCGAGCATCGCTGACCCTATTGAGATATTTTGTGACAATGAGAGTGCGGTGGCTTTGGCAAAAGAATCAAGAGCTCACAAGAGGAAAAGACACATTCTTTTGTAAGTATCACCTCACTAGAGAAATAATCAAGAATGGTGGCATTGCCATTAGCAGAGTACCAACAGATGGGAACCTTGCGGACCCATTCACTAAGCCATTACCACAAACAGCTCATGATTCTCACACTAGATTGATAGATGTTAGATTCGCTAGTGATTTGCCTTGAGACTTGTATTTGTGATGTTTAATATGTATTTGTATTTTGGGAACATAAAAGCAGTATTGTAACTTGTGTTTGTTTCGATATATAAATGAAGATTTATGTATATGCATATTGCGATTACACTCATACAGTCTATACTGCATTCCATCTTAGCATGTTTAACTACTTTCTTGAATTTTTAACATTCTAAAATTTATGCAATCAGTCATTCTTCATAGGAAGGAAAATTGAAATAAGACTGGAGTATGTGGTTGACTCGGTATTCATAATGGTTGAATAAAGATGCCGCACTTACTTGTACTTGAAAAGTGTTTAAAGTGACTAGAAGAGTCACACCTGAGTTCACTTCATGAATTACTAGTCACAAGTGACTAGGGGTGATAATATCATTACATCCTTAGACCGGAGATGCATGAGAAGCTAGATCATGAATCTGACTTACTCTAACTATTCTCAAACGAAGTTCGTAAGTGGCTATTATAAAGGGAATAGTTGGGTAAAGTATAAAACATGTGATGGGACTATATAGTCAAAAGGATTTGTTCCTCTGGAAAGAAAGATATCCCTGGGCCCCTCAATGATTGGAGTTGACACCAAGTATGCATGGCCGTGCTAGAGCTGCATTGATTATGGATCACTTGCAACTTGTTGATTTGGTCACCACCAATCTATAATTGAGATACATAATCGTGAAGGATATGGAGATTGACCATCATCCATGTCTCGTATTCACTGAGATATCGTGAACAAAAGGATGCACCTGATAACTTATCTATACAATCTCTTAAGCCCTATAAGGTTATTAGGTTTTGTCTAGGATGACAACTCGTGCCAATTTCGTTGTAATGATGCTTTTCCAGAGCTACTCTTTGTCTGTGGTGAGTCTAACGCTGTATCATCTGCAAGTGGGAGTCTGTTGGTGTCTACTCACTGATACGCGTATACTAGCATCACTACTGATGAGGCACGGGCCTATTAGGGTCACACGCCAAGGTTAGATTCTGACAGCACAATCCAAACTAGAGAGAAACATTAGATTAGGATTTCATGCGACCTTCACGGGCCCTCATGGGTCGTGAAGAGGTTGTGAAGTGAAACCCTACATAAGGCTTCATAACCCGAACAGGTAGTCATGGGGGCGTAGCCTTCATGAGTGCTTCATGGCCCGTGAGAGCTCGTAAAGGTAGAAGTCAAAGTGACATTTTGTTTTTCTTGGAACTTTTTATTTTGTCCAATAGGAGAAGTCACTTTAGCCAACCACTAGTGTCTTCTTAGCTTCTAGTAGGTCTATTAAGCCTCACTTGTTTCTTGGTTTGGAATTTTTTGACATTTTATGCAAACAAACACACTTAAGAGCATACTTGAACTTATATTAGAGTTAAGTTGGTGCATAAGTGCTCGTGAGAGCTTCTAGTGCCATTCTAGAAGCTTGTACTCAAGATGAGGTCGAGGTTTTGGGTCAAAGCAAGACGGGATCTTATTGACTTGGTGTGGACACTTGTAGAGGATTTCATCTTGCACTCTAGCATCTTCATATTCGACCCTACCACCAGTGACATCAAGAGTATGAGTTTTTCTCCCTCTTGTTGATGTTCTTGTTATTGCTATTTTGCCTTCTAGTCCAGATCCTCTTAAGGTATCTTATGCACATGGTTTAGAAAACCCGAAAAATCGTTATTAGAACCTTTGCTTTCGTTGCTCTTGGGCATTGTAGCATGCATGAGAAACCTTTAAAAACTACAGTTGCAAACTCTAAATCATGCATCAGATAGTTACTCTCATGCTGTTTAAACTGCCTTGAGGCATAAGCGATTACCTTTCCTCATTCCATTAGCATGCACCCTAGCCTATAGTGTGATGCATCACAATAAACCACTAGGTCTTCCATTCCTTCTGGCAAGGTGAACACTAACCTCGCATAACTTTTGTTGTAACATTTTGAATACGGTTTGCTGTGCATTTCCCCAAACAAACTTTTAACTTTTCTTGGTCAAATTAATAAGTGGGGTGGTAATCTTGGAGAAATCTTGTATAAATCATCTATACTATCCTTCCAACCATAGGAAACTCTAGATTTCAGTAGGACTCTTCGGTTCTTCCCACTTCAATACTACTTTGATCTTGGAACTTGTAACCAAAACTCGCACTTGGAGAACTTTGCATAAAGTCTTTCCCGCTTCAAGGTCTGTAATACTTCCCGAAGATGACATTCTTGTTCCTCCGGAGTTTTCGAATATACTAAGATGTCATCGCTTAGGACGATCACTGATCGATCCATCATAGGTCGGCATACCTTGTTCATCAAATCTATGAAGGCGGTTGGCTCATTGGTAAGCCCGAAGGGCATCACCATAAACTCATAGTGCCCGTACCTTGTTCTAAAAGTTGACTTACTGATATTTTCCTACCAGAATCGCAGTTTATGATACCTTGACCGAAGTTCTATCTTAGAAAACCACGATGCTCCTTGTAGTTGATCGAATAAGTCATCAATATTGGGTAGCGGGTAATGATTCTTCACGGTAAGCTTATTCAGTTCTCGATAGTCGATGCACATTGTAAAGGAACTGTCCTTCTTTCTGACAAAAAGTATCGGTGCACCCGAGGATCGCTACTTGGCCTAAGGAAGCCCTTATCTAACAGTTCTTGGAGTAGGCTCATGAGTTATTTCATTTCTGGCGGCACTAGTGTGTAGGGCATTTTGGCTATCACTACAACTCCTGGGATTAAGTCAATTTGGACTCCACCTGACGGTCGGGAGGTCTTCCTGGTAGTTTCTTCGGGAATACTTCTGGATATTCTTGCACTACTCGTACATCCGCTACTTCTACCGTGCCCTTTTCCTTTCTGCTGTCTACAACATGGGCCAAAAAGGCAGTGCATCTGTGATAAACATATCTCCTTGCTTTTGTTACCGTGCAAAAGGCGGCTTCCCCCTTTCGGCGTTCCCCGGCAACAACAATCTATCCCCCACTTGGAGTCTAGATCATAACCCTTCTCTTATTGCATATGATAGCAGCCTGATGACGACTTAACCAATCCATGCCACGATGACGTGAAACTCTCTCATGGTAATCATTATTATGTCGATAGCAAACTTCTCACCCTCTAGTTCCAACAGATTACTTTTATACACCGTTGACACGCTTAAAACCTTGTCGTTGGCTATTTCTACATATAAGGGTACCTCCAACTTCATTGTTGCCCGCTTGAGATTTTCATAAAATGCAAATGAAACAAATGACCTACTCGTGCCAGAATCAAACAAAACAAGTGCAAGCACTGAGTTAACAAGAATGGTACCTAGAACTACATTCGGCTCTGCTCGGGCTTCTTCGGCAGTGAGTTGAAAGACTCGACCCTGCCCTTTGCAGCCTCATTCTTCTTTCCATGGTCCCATTGGTGATCCTCAAGGTTGCAAGTACAATAGATTTCACTTCCCCATTGTTCAGTTGAGGACACTAAAATCGCATGTGGCCTGGCATGTAACAGTTGAAGCAAATCTTGACTCCTCCCTTGCAATCTTTACTCATGTGGCCTAACTGGAAAGACTTGTAACAACCCTATGACCCCAGATTATTGTCCCCAGTATGTTTTCTTCCACACCTAAATGGCTCTTTCTTTCCTCGAAACTTGGGCACTGTGAATTTGACTTTCTTATTGGACCCGATCGCCGGTTCCATCCTTCTCTTACTCTGTCTCTCTAGTTCCTGCTTTTCCAGCTCAATCTCTTGGGCACTGGTGGCCCTCATCATCTGATCTAAGGTTTGATACTTAGATGAATCCACAAACTCACTAATCTCTGTCTTCAACACTCCCATATACCTGAACATCTTTATCTTTTCATTGGCCATAAACTCCGGGCAAAAACGTGATAATTCTAGGAATAGTTCGTTCAGCTCATTGATGAACTTGGTGGTTTGATTCATATCAAGGAACTCACTGGTAATCCTCTCAACTTCTATCTGTGGTATGAATTTTTCCGTGAACATTTCCTTGAAACTTTGTCAAGTAGTAACAATAATGACCACCAATCTTTTTCCGCCCCCTCTTAGAAAGTTAACGGCAAAAAGGACCTTGCGATCCACGGGATAGTAGCTAGTGCGAAACGCGCTCTTAACTTTGGCAATCCAAAGAGTGCTGGCGATTGGATCTGGTTTTCCTTCAAACATAGGTGGTTTGCTGTAAACCGCCTCAGCTATTGTCAAAATCCATGTAAATTTAAGTTTTTTAAACTGCGTGGTTCGATTTGTGATAAAAGTGTTTACGTGTTTGATTAACTAGCTAGCAATTTAAACAACACAGTGGAATATTTAAACCAAACAAACAAACCTATCAATTCTTAAAGGTTAAAACCACATTGATTTGGCGTTTAGATTTACATATCAAAAATGGTGCCAAATCACAAACTATCAGTGTTACTACATCATCAACCGACCATTGTATTCAAAATACCAGTTACAGTGTTCCTTCCTAAAAGATACATACAATTCCTAGCAGAGAATCGCATCTCACCAGGCACACCTTCTCCTTATCTGTATACAGGAAATATCAACGGGATTAGCTATATAAAATAGCTAGTGAGTACTAACGGGCATGAAAAGCAATAAAGCAAGTCATATACACATCAAGAGTTAGCAAACAATGCTATCCTATCACATAGCGGAGTGCTGACATGTCCAGCGATTGTATTATATTGCCGGGTTACAAATCCAGCTCAAACTACTACCACCGGGGGAATCAAACACTGCCAACCGCGCTGGTGTCACCACATGAGTGAACCACCATGCTCGTTTAGGAACCAAAAGCTCATAGGCTCAGCCATTTAAGGCAATCACCTCCTAGATAATCTAAGGAACGGCACTCGAGTACCGTTAGTCCAGAACATTATGCCCAAAGGCCCAAGACCCAGCCGAAGCTGACCTTAATCAAGAAACTGTCCGGACATACATATAGCTCATCAGAAAATCCTTTTCAGGAACAATTGCATGCATGCTTATATAGATAACTTTTATTCATCAATATATATATATATGCACATGTATTTAAATACATGTTCACATATCAGATAATCATGGCTTTACTTACTTTCATACATATAACTCTCGTGTGTACCATATTTAGCATACAATAACCGTGTAGTGTATTTAACAGTTAAATCTCCGTTTACTGAACTCATAAAAGTCAATACTCATCTGTTAGGCTAGTATTAGGCAAACTACAGTATTGGCACTCCTGGTACAGTTGGAATACCTAATTACAGATTATACATATCAGATTGGCTGTAAAACAGGACTGTCACAGGGCAAGGCACGCCCGTGACTCAAGGGGCATGCCCTGTACCCTGGTCACAGGTACGCCCCATGACCAAAGGCACTCCCCTGGTCCGGAAATACCAAGCTCACGTTGTAAGCTTTGCCAGAAATTTGACACGAAACGAGAGTCACGGTCAGAGACAATAGAACTAGGTAAACTTTGACGTGTGACAATCTCGTTAATATAGAGTTGAGCTAGGCGTGTCAATGATGCAGATTCATTCGTAGCAAGAAAATGAGCACTTTTGGTCAATCGGTCAACTATAACCCAAATCATGTTGTGCCCTCTGAGTGTCTTAGGTAGCTTTGTAACAAAATCCATAGTAATATGATCCCATTTCCACTCTGGAATATCGAGCTGTTGCAGATTGCTATAAGGTCTTTAATGCCTGGTTTTGACCTGTGCACATATTTGACACTTCTCCACGAATGAAGCAATGTCTCTTTTAAGTGTAGGCCACCAATACAGCTTTTGAGATCATAATACATCTTGGTAATACCTGGGTGAATAGACAACCTGGAATTATGTGCTTCCTGTAATATCAGATCACGGTTGCCTCCAATGAATGGTACCCATATTTGGGATTGAAAAGTCTTCAAACCCTGGCTGTCATCAACAAGCTGATCTATCAGCTTTCTCATAGTCTCTGCCTTCAGATTCTCCTCCTGTAGAGCCACTTGTTGTGCTTTCGTCCATTTGGAAATAATATCAGGAACCACAGTAAGCTTCATGAACTTGGCTTCAGCTGAAACCCCTTTTCTGCTCAAGGCATCAACTACTATATTAGCCTTCCCTAGAAGATAACGGATCTCACAATCATAGTCTTTAAACAACTCAATCCAGCATCGTTGCCTCATATTGAGTTCTTTTTGAGAAAAGACATATTGCAAACTTTTGTGATCCGTGCATATAACACATTTTGTGCCATATAAGTAATGCCTCCACAGCTTCAATGCAAATACAACTGCTGCGAGTTCAAGATCGTGTGTTGGGTAGTTCTTTTCATGCGGTTTTAATTGCCTTGCAGCATAGGCAATCACCTTGTCGCGTTGCATTAGAACACAACCCAAGCTAGAATAAGAAGCATCACAATATACTATGAAATCCTCCGACCCGTTTGGCAGAGTAAGAATCGGAGCTTCACAGAGTAGCCGCTTTAAAGTTTGAAAGGATTGCTCCTGTGCATCAGACCACACATAAGCAACATCCTTCCATGTCAATTTAGTAAGAGGACCAGCGAGTTTAGAAAAATCGCGAATAAATCGCCGATAATAGCCAACAAGACCAAGGAAACTCTTGATCTCTGTAGGGGTATTGGGAACCTCCCAATTCATCACCACCTCTATTTTAGCAGGGTCAACCTTCACACCTTCCCTGCAGATAACGTGACCAAGAAAATGCACCTCCCGAAGCCATAACTCACATTTAGAAAGTTTGGCATAGAGTTGTTCTCACTTAAGAGTTTCGAGAACTTGTCGAAGATGTGATTCATGTTCAGCTTCGGTCTTTGAATAGATCAAAATATCATCAATAAATACTATCACAAACTTGTCCAAAAATGGACGACAAATTCGATTCATAAGATCCATAAAGATAGCTGGTGCATTGGTAGAGCCGAATGGCATCACCAAGAATTCAAAATGACCGTAGCGTGTACGAAAAGCCGTCTTCGGAATATCTTCAGCTTGTACCCGTACTTGGTGGTACCCTGATCGGAGATCAATTTTGGAAAAGCACGTTGCTCCCTGCAATTGATCAAATAAGTCATCTATGCACGGGAGTGGGTATTTATTCTTTATAGTTCGCTTGTTAAGCTCCCTATAATCTATGCACATTCGCATAGTCCCATCTTTCTTCTTGACAAAAAGAACTGGAGCTCCCCAAGGAGAAGAGCTCGGGCGTATGAAGCCCTTGTCAAGTAATTCTTGTATCTGATTCATCATCTCGTGGATTTGAGAAGGTGCAAGACGATACGGAGCTTTCGCCACTGTAGTAGCTCCGGGAACAAGATCAATCTTATAATCCACATCCCTGACTGGTGGTAGTCCGGGTAATTCATTTGGAAAGACTTCAGGATATTCTGACACTACCCTGATATGTTCAACTGGTTGTTTCTCCATCTGAGTATTAATAACATAAGCAAAATAGGAGACACAACCTTTTGTGACAGATTTCTGACCTTGAATCACTGAAATGATAGGAATATCAGACTCCTGTCCTTCTCCCCTCGTGATAGCATAAGACCCGTCAACTAGAGGAAACTTGATAATCTTCTTGTAACATATAATCTCAGCATCTCGACTGCTAAGCCAATCCATCTCGATCACAGCATCGAACCCCGCGATAGGCATAATAAGGAATGAAATTGAAAAGCTATGCCCATCGATATAAACAAGTACTACCGGGACTTTCTCGGTAACATGAACTACTTTTCCGTCAGCCACTTCTACTTTAATTGGATCAGTTAATGGGATAATAGGTAGTTGCAGCTTCTTACGACAACATATTGAAATAAAAGAATAAGTAGCTCCAGTATCAAACAATATACATGCTGGGGTAGATTCAATAAGAAAAGTACCCGTTATCACATCACCAGCAGCTTTGGCCTCTTCGGCCGTCATCTGGAATGCACGCCCTTTTGCACGTGGGGCGCCGTCTTTCTTTGGCTCGGATGAAGATCCTCCAGGTCTATGGTTGGGATTTTCAGGACACTGGGCTATCTTGTTCCCAGATTGGTGACATCTGAAACAGACGTCCTCCTTGTACCTGCACTCCTCCACCGGGTGCCCTTTATTCCCACATCTAACACACCTCCTGGTAGCTTTGGAGCATTCACCAAAAGGGTATGTGCGGCATGTATAGCACCACCTTTCATCAGACCTGGGCTTTTTAGAATCGCCCGATTTAGTACCCGTAGAAAACTGTCCTTTTGTAGGACTTGGCTTAGAAGAGGATTGAAATTTCCTCTTGCTGTTTCCCTCTGCAGTCTCACTTCTACACTGGATGCGATCACCATCCATCTGTCGAGCTACCTCAAAAGCTCGATCTAAATCAGCTACTGCTCGGACATGTGCCCGAAATTCAAGTGGTAATGTGGCAACAAACTTCCGGATCTTCAGATTCTCATCAGTTAGTAAATGAGGTACAAACCTCATTTTATCAGAAAAAGCACTGATATGTTGCTCCATGGATTTATCTCCTTTTCGGAGATTGTTGAACTCGCGTTCCAGCCATTCCATGTCATATTCAGTGCGGTACTTCTTCTGCACTTTCTCTAAAAATTGCTCCCATGATAGAGCTTCAAGTACCTCCTTTCCGACAGAGGCCTTGACCGTGTCCCACCAAAATATGGCACGGCTCTTTAGCATCCGAACTGCATACCTGACACGGTACTCGAACTCACATTCATAGGACTCAAAAGCCTGCTCTGTCTCACGAAGCCACCTCATGGTAACTACCGGGTCATCACTCCCCTCGAAAGTAGGTGGTTTACATGTCAAGAATTTCTTGAAAGAACACGGCTTATGAGATGGTTTACCCAAAGCCGAGTTGAATAATAGCTCCTTTGCAACACGGAGCTCCTCCTCGAGTCGTCGAATGTATTCCTGTTGTACCTATTCGGCTGGAGCACCCTTAGTATGTTGCTGAGACTGCGCGTCTCCAGCCTGTTGTGGTACATGGGAGGCTTCGTCCTCCATTTCCTTTAGTGCCTGTTCAGTTGCATCATGTGGTGCAGACAACTTTATCGATTTTCTATAAGAAATGAAAGTATTCATTATAGCATTTACACTTGTATACCAACATATAGACTTAGCTATTAACAAGACTTAATCATATAACACTCATACTCAATTCCCTTTACCCAATAAGGAACACTTCATAATGGTCGGGCCCGAGTTTGAGATTGAATACTCTTTCAAGTACCTAATTCCCTCAAAGTTAGGCTCTGATACCTAACTTGTAACACCGCCTCAGCTATTGTCAAAATCCGTGTAAATTTAAGTTTTTTAAACTGTGTGGTTCGATTTGTAATAAACGTGTTTACCTGTTTGATAAACTAGCTAGTAATTTAAAACAACACAACACAATATTTAAACCAAACAAACAAACCTATCAATTATTACAGGTTAAAACCACATCGATTTGGCGTTTAGATTTACATATCAAAAATGGTGCCAAATCACAAACTATCAGTGTTACTACATCATCAACCGACCATTGTATTCAAAATACCAGTTACAGTGTTCCTTCCCAAAAGATATATACAATTTCCAGCAGAGAATCTCATCTCGCCAAGCATACCTACTCCTTATCTGTAAAAAGCAAGTATCAACGGGATTAGCTATATAAAATAGCTAGTGAGTACTAACAGGCATGAAAAGCAATAAAGCAAGTCATATACATATTAAGAGTTAGCAAACAATGCTATCCTATAACATAGCGGAGTACTGACATGTCCAGCGAGTGTATTATATTGCCGGGTTGCAAATCCAGCTCAAACCACTACCACCGGGGGAATCAAACACTGCCAACCGCGCTGGTGTCACCACATGAGTGAACCACCATGCTCGTTTAGGAACCAAAAGCTCATAGGTTCAGCCAATTAAGGCAATCACCTCCCAGATAATCTAAGGAACGGCACTCGAGTACCATTTGTCCAGAACATTATGCCCGAAGGCC
Organism: Dittrichia graveolens; assembly: GCA_038502395.1. Classification (NCBI taxonomy): domain Eukaryota; kingdom Viridiplantae; phylum Streptophyta; class Magnoliopsida; order Asterales; family Asteraceae; genus Dittrichia; species Dittrichia graveolens. Next base: position 34,423,316 of record JARJIL010000009.1, read on the forward strand.
CAGGACCCAGCCGAAGTTGACCTTAATCAAGAAACTGTCCGGACATACATATAGCTCATCAGAAAAATCCTTTTCAAGAACAATTGCATGCATGCTTCTACAGATAACTTGTATTCATCAATATATATATATATATATATATATATATGCACATGTATTTAAATACATGTTCACATATTAGATAATCATGGCTTTACTTACTTTCATACATATAACTCTCGTGTGTACCATATTTAGCATACAATAACCGTGTAGTGCATTTAACAGTTAAATCTCCCTTTACTTCACTTATGAAAGTCAATACTCACCTGTTAGGCTAGTATTAGGCAAACTACAGTATTGGCACTCCTGGTACAGTTGGAATACCTAATTACAGATTATACATATCAGATTGGCTGTAAAACAGGACTGTCACAGTGCAAGGCACGCCCGTGACTTAAGGGGCATGCCCCATACCTTGGTCACACGTACGCCCCGTGACCAAAGGCACTCCCCCGGGCCATCTAGGGTTAGGCACGCCCATACCCTGGTCACACGTACACCCCGTGACCAAAGGCACTCCCCCGGGCCATCTAGGGTTAGGCAAGCCCGTACCTTTTCGAGGTACGCCCGTGCCTACCCAGGTACGCCCTAGGGCACAGTTAGATCTTGAAGGGTACGCCCGTGCCCTTTGACCCACATCAGCAGGTTCGAACAGAACCTGTTGTGTTCCATTCCAAATTGACCAAAACTCATTCCAAGTCATTTCCAGATGTTACCTTTCATTCACATATGAACCTATGTTACATTAACATGCTAAAAACACATCTTTTGCACCTCATAACAACATATATCAAATTTGGGATCAATTTCTACCTTTTGATCCATTTTCACAAAATCATCAAATTCATCATTAAACATCAATACAATTACACAAACTGATTTCTAAACATCTGGAATTGGTCAAGGAACAACTTAGAACAATTAACTTCAAATATTGAAGCTAATTTGAACCTAACCCATTTGGACCTAAAACTAGAACTTGGTATAATTTGGAAGAAAGCTTACAAGAATCAAGAGATGATGTAGAACAGATTGCTACCAAGATTAATAGCAGATTCTTGAGTTAATTCTAGCTTTGAATCCACTGCCTTGTTAATCCTTTCCTTAAGCTTCTTCAAGAACACCAAGAGAGAGTCTGAGGTGTGTGTGTAATGTGTGTCTGTCGTGTACGTGTACAGAGAGGATAGAATTTGAGGACTAATATTAGTTCTCATTTATCCACTAGGGGTATTTTGTTCCCCTTTTCAACATACAACTCAACGCACGAATACCCGTTTTAACTAACGGGGATATTTTTGGAAACCTCGTTTGAAACCCTTTAATATTTAATCATTATTATCTATTTTCTTTATTAATTTTAAATTCCCATTTCTTTAACCAATAACTTATTTTCTTTAAATACTTAACTTATATTCTTAATTTAATTCTTTTAAATTAATACACGTACCAAATGGAGTGCACGAATAGGCCCGGTTTGAGGATGTTACATTTGCAGGCTAAAAAGTCATGATAACTACACCCTCCCATGAGCCCCTGGTTGCCTTCCAGATTTTCAGGGCAGACTCCCTAACGGCCAGTTCCTTGCTTACTTCTTTAGAAAACATTTTCTTCCTTTCTTCAGTTATCCGTTGAAATATGTTCGGGAGTATATTTTTCCAGTTCCTGGCCCACAGTAGCTACAATTTTCTCATCCATCACTTGATTCTCAAATACGTTTCCAGCGATGCCCTCCTGTATTCTAGGCTGACGCCTAGGGTCAGTCTCAGAAATGTGACTTGCAGTTTCTCCATCTCGGGGTACGTTAGCAGTATCCCCGATTAGCAAGTTATGGTTTCTCTGAGTAGTAACCATTCTGAAGTACAGATAAAGCTCTATATTTTTGGTAGGCATTATCATGTATAACTTCCTAGCACATAAATCCTCCTGTATACTTACTTATATAAGAGCAGCCCTGAGCACACTAAGGCAGTCCTAGTTATAAGCATGCTATAACACACAAGTAACCTCTCACCAGATTTACAAAATTCTTCATGATTCTGTCAAGTTCTAATGTGTACCATGTGCTTGTAATAATATAGGCATTCATATTATTACCAACACACTATACATACTAGATTTTAGCATCACCACTAAGTCTCTCGGTTCACGGCTTAGGTCATGCATCTTTTTTCAATCTGGTATAGTATGATGGTGTTATGTATAACCCTAGTCATATAGGTATTCGAATTCTTGAATCTACCTTACCACAACAATCAAACAAGAACATGCAATAAGGCGAATTCAAGTATTCTAAACCTATGTCTTGTTTCATGCTTGACATAACGTATTCACAGCACACTAAGCATCAATATCACCAGTCTCATCGATATTTGAGTAATCCATAAAGTGAGTCATCATAATATCATTAGTATGTGCTCACCAGGACTCTTGGCTCTAGCTGACAGCGTGTCGTAAATGAAGTTTAACTTTGTAAAAGTTTTAATTAGAAAATCTCATATTAAACCAGGGTTTAAGTTCAAGCACACAACTAGCATTATTGAATCCCTTAAACCTAGGCTATGATACTAAGTTGTTACGTCCAAAATTATATATATATATATATACACATATATAAAACATCACGTCAATCATTGTAAAATTTTTAATTACAACCATAGCACCAAAACGTTACTTGTTTAAACTAGTGAAAACAATTAAAGTAGCAATGCTTAAAATAAATAATAATTTAAAATCCATGAACGCTGCTTCGGCCACTTTCATGCCTAAGCCTTGCCCTTGTCAATCCTCGATGGTCCTGAAATATGATAATAAAGGGGTAAGCACAAAGCTTAGTGAATTACCTCCACCCTTACCCATCACACGGATCACATAAGATCATCACATACTAAACTTGGGCCTTGCTCATTGCCTCACACCGGGTCTCACCCAATGATGCCTATCCCGGACCTAGCACGCTATGACTTATCACAGGTCTCGCCGTTAGATGAAGTCATCTGTACTAACCAGCCACACAGGCCTAGTTGGTATACTAACATTGTCCACATAAGCACAATAATAATTCACCATATGTAAATGCATGTACCTCAAATACTATTAACATTCATGTCACAATACACATTTTCAAAACAAGAGTAAGTTAGGGTAACTTACCTAATTTGCAGTGCAAGTATCAATAATCACAGAATGGCTCTGTTAGAGAATCCAGTAGTAGGAACCTACACACATATCCTACTAAGTTAATACTGAGTAATTGCTTCGTAATATGCTCTTAAGTCGATCCCATGGTGGTAGTGACCATTAATAGAATTTCGGTCATCGTCACCAAAGTCAGTCATGAACCGAATTCCGTCGTTAACCGAATTATGTCACCACCGAATTCGGTAATCAAATGAATTTAGTCAATACTCAAACCCGGCTAACACTCAATGTCGGTTATAAACAAGTTCGGTCAACACTAACTTGAAGCCCGGTCATAACCGAATTTGGTTAACACTTAACTTGAAATTTTGTTGTTCTTATGTTGACTGAATTTAACTCCAGATTAAGAAATCCTTAATCAAATCATGATTAATTGTTTGCTATAGTTTTCTAACATTCCCAGCATGTTTCCTACCGAATTAATCTTAATAACAACAAGTTTTCAAGGTTTAATCCTCATCCTTTTTATCGACAGCTACCGATGAAAAATAGGAACATAAACTCACTAAAATGCATTCAAATCATAACCAATTCATGAAATTCCAATTGCTATAGATTTCTACCAACTCACGCATCATTCCTACCAATTTTATTTGATAAACATGAAGCTTAGTTAGTCTAAGGTCCAAGTTTATTCTCGATAACGACTAGACCTAATTGTGCGGTGAAGTTGTCCATTGGAATGGTGCGAGATTCACGATTAATGATGTTTTAAAGATGGAAATCCATTGGAATGATGTGAGATTCATGTACCATTATTTTGAGATCGATTTGGGATGATTTGGTGAAGTTGTCCTTTAGCTCTCTCTCTCTCTCTCTCTCTCTCTCTCTCTCTCTCTTCTCGGCAGCGCTGGAACAAGCACACACACTCTCTTAATTGATGTAACAATGAATGACTCCTTCTTTGGGGTTATGCCCTAATGGGGTATTTATATCCTCCCCCTAAGACCTCAAGCCCATCCCCTTTATTCCATCTTAGCCCATCACATTCCATTTATTAATTGAAATCCATAAGCCCAAAAGACCATCATTCCTTTAAATACCAATAAAGATAGGTCCAATAATTTCTCTTGTATTTTTTACCAACATAATAATATTATTACGCTTCGCTATTATTATTAATTTAGGAACGGGTATTACAAAATATAATACTAAATACTCGATCATAGATGGTGATAAGATATACATGACTTAATCCGTGATTAGCCAAATCATAAGCATAACCTCTTGATGATTCAAAGAAAAAACCTAACACAAATGAGAATAACTTCTCATATCATAAGGACATATACTTGGTTTAATATCCAAAATCCCAAACCATCATCCACGAACATCATGTAATGCCACAAATGCGCATAGCAAGTCTAATCACACTAAGATCCACTAACTAGCGTCAATCTTGACATAATAAAACATGTTAAAGTATTCATACACATGAACATAAACATTTCACACATAAAGTCAACCTAACATAAATATATAAAACACTCACATGGGCTGGAAATAATATCAATATAAAGAAATATACTTGTCATTGAATCAAAACACACTATCATCCAAGTCAACAAAAGTCAAAACATCTTAAATACATAATACAAATTACTAGAACATGTTTAATCCAAATGAATCAATGTAAATAGAACATAGTTCCTACAAACAAACCCAAATCACACATCAAACCGAAACCAACACAACCAAGGTAGTAAATATTATACCAAACCTAAAATGAAGAGGAAATGGGGGTGTTCAATGTAGTACATACTTTCTTCTAAGATTGAATCACCACCTAATGCACCAAGGATCTGTTGGGTATCAGTGGTTCAACGAAAAACCACAACGGAAGCAAAAAGGTAAAAATAATTTATTTTCTTGAACCAAACAATACACACCATATAGACCAAAACTCTAGACATGTTAATGAAACAAAAGAACTATAGGGAAAGAAAGTATACCCTTGAAGGCAGTCTCCTTTGTTGTTAGTGGTTGGAAGCCTTAGAAGAAGAATACACAAAGAAGTGTACCTCTAGTGAAGTCCACACCAAGCTCACCTTGATTCCCACTTGCTAGAGTGTAGATAATCCTATCTAACACCACCAAATGCCTTAGCATACTTGAACTTACAAAGACTTGTGTTCTAATGTGTTTGAGAGAGTTTAGTGTGCAAAGGATTAACCAAATCAACAAGACAAGTAACCATGGCTCTTAAGCTTCATGTGGTTCTTATAGAACTCCCCAAAGAAGTTCAAAAAACGTGCACCATAAAGCCTAGATCAGTTACATGAATTAATAGTGATAACTTCTCTTTAACAAGCCTTAAAAGACTATTGAAGAGGCTGTTACTACACAGGGCACCGGCGTGCCAGCCCAAAAGGTCACACCCAAGTCACGCCTGACTTGAGCTCGTGCTAGCCCGTCGGGCACGGCCGTCCGTGAAGAGGCATGGGCGAGCCTCGGCCCACCAAAACTAGTTTTTAGATTTTCTCTCTCTCCTTTGACCATCTATGATGCCGGAACCAATACTTGGCGTGTGACCCAATAGGCCCTTCCTTCATCAGTAATGACACCAACTCGTGTGTGTTAGTGGGCATAATCCAACAGACTTCCACTTACACATGACACACCCATGAAAGGTGTCACCGACATAGAGCGGCCTCTAGCAAGGCATCTATGCCCCCAAGTCAGCATAGGGTATGTCTCCCAAGATAAATACCAGTCCAAAGGAATGGTCCTATAGATAAGTGATTATTTATCCCTTCGTTCATGATATCTGGTGTGAATGTAGGTCATGGAACACCTTCATCCCCAAAACATCCACAATTATGTTTCTCGATCGAGACTAACTATGACAAACAAAACAAGTTGCAAAATTGATCCATTATCAATTCAACTTGAGCACGGCCATGCATTTTAGGTTTCATCAGTTTAGTCAAAGAGGGGCCCATGGATATCTCTCAAAAGAGGAACGAATACCTTTGAATACATCGTTCCATCATAATAACAAGTCCTTGTTTGAAAACTTTCCCAATAACAACCAGTTACGAACTACGTTAGAAAGCAATCTAAACAAGACCAAGTTACTATTCAAGAAGCGCATACATCTCCAGTACAAGGAAAAATAAAATTACCATCCTGATTTACTTGTGATCATGTCCATGTAGTAAAATCAGGTGTGGGTCCTCCAATCACTTGATCCATTATCAAGTATAAGCTGGTGTTGCGTAACTATGTATTCAATCCCTTATGAATACTCTACCAACCACTTGCCTCTATCTTAATTCACTTCTTACTTCCAATGAAGAACAACCAAATTTATTCATGGAAGTATTAAACATGCAAAGATAGAACACACTAATATTTCATGATAGTAACTGCACCATGCGCATATTAAAATCTCCATTTAATAATCAGTACAATCAGAACTGCATTATTGCATTAATGTTCTCAATCATAACAAATACAAATAAAATAATCAAACCAAGTCACTAGCAAATCTAATTCCTATACATTTAGCATGAAAATCATGTTTGGCTTATGACAAAGGTTTGGTGAGCGGGTCCGCCAAATTCCACTCGGTTCTGCTGACCACAATTTCCCCATCCTCGATAATATCACATATAAAGTGATATTTACGAGCAATGTGTCTCGTGCGTCGATGCGCTCTTGGTTCCTTAGCTAGAGCTACTGCACCCTCATTGTCACAAATTTCTTCATCCAGACAGCTTCCTTAGAAGCCTCACTTGCAGCAATATAATTAGACTCTGTGTTTAAATCTGCCACGATATCTTGCTTGGAACTCCTCCAACTAATAGCACCTCCATTTAACAAGAACACAAACCCTGATTGTGAACGACAGTCGTCCTTGTCAGCTTGGAAGCTAGCATCAGAATAACCAGTAACCCTGAGCTCCTCCGTTCCACCGAACACTAAAAACATTTCTCGAGTCCTCCGAATATACTTGAGAATGTTCTTAACCGTAACCCAATGACTTTGTCCAGGATTAGCCTGATATCTACTCGTCATGCTCAGGGCATACGAATCATCAAGCCGAGTACATAGCATAGCGTACATGATCGATCCCACAGCCAAAGCATACAGGACTCGACTCATTTCATCTAGTTTCTTTTGAGAGCTAGGACATTGAGACTTGCTCAATGCCACACCATGCACCATAGGCAGATACCCTTTCTTGGAATCCTGCATCTTGAATCTTTTCAAAACATTATCTATTTATGTACCATGGCTCAAACCAATTAGTCTTTTAGATCTATCTCTATAGATCTTTATTCCCAAAATGCATGGTGCCTCTCCCAAGTCTTTCATATAAAAACAACTCCCAAGCCAGGTTTTGACCTCTTGCAAGGTAGTAACATTGTTCCCTATAAGCAACATGTCATCAACATACAAGACAAGGAATACTACAGCGCTGCCACTAGCCCTGACATACACACAAGGTTCATCTTTACTCTTGGAAAAGCCAAACTGTTTGACTTTCTCATCAAAGCAAAGATTCCAAATACGAGATGCTTGCTTAAGACCATAAATGGACCTCTTAAGCTAGCAGACTTTATCAGGATACTCAGGGTTCAAGAAACCGTCAGGTTGTGCCATGTACACCTCCTCTGACAACTTCCCGTTAAGGAAGGCAGTCTTGACATCCATCTGCCATATTTCGTAATCATAATATGCAGTGATAGCCATAACTATCATAATAGACTTTAGCTTAGCCACTAGAGAAAAGGTTTCATCATAGTCTACACCATGAGTTTGAGTGAAACCCTTTGCTACCATATTGACCTTCTTTTGGAAGACCCACTTGCACCCTACTGGCCTATGGCCGGGTACTAGATCAACCAAGTCTTATACTTCATTATCCACCATGGATTGCATCTAAGTATCCATTGCTTCCTTCCACATAGCAGAGTCAGGGCCCGCTACGGCTTCCCGGTAATTGATTGGTTCACTATGATCAACCAATAGTTCGTCGCCTTTGGATATGAGAAACTCATATCTTTGCATCTCATTATGAATCCTACCGGATCTTCGAAACGCCAATGGTTGTGTATCAGGTACCTCATGCTCTATTAGTTAAGGTTCCCTTCCTCCGGTTTGCCAACCTCAGAAACAGGACTAGTGCCAACATCAGGCCCTTCACTGGTGTCATCTTGAATTTCTTCAAGATCGACTTGCCTCCCACTAACCTCTTCGGATATCAGCTCCCTTTCAAGGAAGACCGCCCTTTGAGCAACAAATATCTTATTCTCGGAAGGTTTGTAAAACAAATATCTCATAGATTCAGCTGGCTAACAAATGAAAATACACCTCTTAGCTCTAGGTTCAAGTTTGTCTTGAGCCTCACATCTCACGTAGGCCTCACAACCCCAGATTTTGAGATAAGCAAGCAAAGGAACTCTTTCATGCCACATCTCAAAGGTGTTCTCGTGACTTTCTTTGTTGGTACAAGGTTCAAGGTCCTCGTAGTGGTTTCCGAAGCGTAGCCCTAAAAACTTATGAGTAGCTTTGTTCGACTGGTCATAGGCCGAACCATGTCTAACAATGTTTGGTTCCTCTGCTCAGCAACCCCATTTAATTGCGGTGTCATGGGTGGAGTAAATTGTGAAATAATCCCACAATCCTTAAGATGATCGCGAATCTCGGAACTAAGATACTCTCCACCTCTATCGGACCGAAGAATCTTAATCCGCTTGCCTAATTGATTCTGCACTTTGTTCTAGTACGTCTTGAAAACCTCAAAGGTTTCAGACTTATGCTAAATCAAGTAAACATAACCATATCTACTAAAATTATCAGTAAATGTAACAAAGTACTTGCTGTTGTTTCTTGTAGCAAACCTGAACGGACCACACACATCACTCTGAACGATATCCAACAAGTCTTTGCCCCTCGTACTAGTGCCGGTGAAGGGCGGTTTAGTCATCTTGCCTAATAAACAAAAATTGCATATGTCGCTTGACCCGTGGTCAAACTATTCCAAAATCCCATCCACTTGGAGTTTGGCGATACGTTTCTCGTTTATATGGCCAAGACGGCTATGCCACAGTTACAACTTGTCCAAACCATTTTTGAACATAGAATCAATAATCAAGATTGATCTATTACTTTTCAAACACACATTGGTTTCATAAATACCACGACAAGGGTAAGCCTTAAAATAATGAACACCATCTCTTAAACAAGAAATAAGTCCATCATTAAAGGTAAAATTAAACCATTGCCATATAGTGCATGAATGGAAATAATGTTTCGTGCCACTAGGGCAAAAAACAAACATTTAGCAAAATATTAGAAAGGCCTCAAGGAAAGGCAAGATCCACACTTCCAATCCGTTCCACAGGGACCACCTCCTTGTTCCCCATGATCAGGTCTAGCCTCCAGCACCCAGAACCCTACTTCCTTTTAGCACCTACACAATATTACAAATGTTTGTGCCTCAACCGGTATCCAATACCCAGCCGTTAGAAGTAGCAGTGTTGTGGAGTTCAATCATAAACATACCTGAGGTACCAGCTCCCTTCGATTTGACTCGCTTGAGCTCCTCAAAGTATTTTGGGAAAGATCACCACCAATTCCCCTTTTCCTTGCAGTAGAAGCACTCGGCTTCCGCAGTGTCCTTGGCTTGCAAAACCACGCCCTTATCCTTGGCTTTCGGGGCCAGAATTGGGTTAGGTTTGGCGGCGCCAACCTTTCCCTCTCCCTTTGAAGGGGGAGAGGCTTTCCTTTTCTTGGTTCCGCCTTCCTGGATAGCTAGGACGGGAGCGGACGAGGTGGACAGCTTCTTGGCCATGTTAGACTCTACCGTCTTTAGCATGCCATGAAGCTCCATTAGGGTTTTGTCCAAGCTATGCATATGGTAATTCCATATGAATTACGAGTACGACCCGGACAGGGATTGGAGGATAATATCTATATCCTCTCCAAGTGGTCAATATATGCTTTCATCTTAAGCACATGCACGCTTACATTCCCGCCCTCCTGCATACGGCAATCGAACCAGGATTTCAAGCACTTCAAGCGCTCTTGCCTAGCATGCTATTGGAACATTTTCTTCAACTAGTTAATCATATCATGCGCCCCTAGATGCTTCATTTGCTTTAGAAGCTCCGGAGTCATCGAAGAGATCATGATGCAAGCCACTTCGATCGTGTCCTTGACACGCTTGTCATACGTGTCTAGGATAGTCCTAGTCGCATTGGCCGTAGGGGCTTCTGGAAAAGGCTCCTCGACGGCCCACATATTTTGTTCGTACCTAAGGGCAATTCTTAGTTGCATGAACCAATCCATAAAGTTTTGGCCATCAAGTTTTTCCTTTTCGAGGAACAACTTAAGGGAAATTGAGTTCGATGATGATGAAACGGTGTTATTGTTGGATGTCATCTACAAAATTTAGAGTACCAATTGTAAAATCCTTGAAAAAATAATTACCCAATAGTTTATAAAACCAATTATTTAAACAAGACTAAGAACCATATTTCACTGTAGATCATGACGGGTTTACTGCGGATCACGAAACAAGTTTTTTAGGCCCGTAACCATTTTGCACTCCTAGATCCTTGCGGGATCCTTCGACATCCATTATGTCTAAGGGATGTTTGATCCCTTATTTCACCAATCCTCTTGATATTCTCAAATGACCCGGCTAGAGCTCGAAACCATTTAAGCATCACAAAAGAATTTGTAAGTCGTACGTCAAGACACATGTTGGTACTCTCGACCAATAATTGGCTCGTGCTAAAGCTCGACAACCAATATTGTAAGTTGCCACATAACTATACAAGGAATGACTCATGCTAAAGCTCGACAATCATCCAAGTTTTTTTAGATTTGGGGGTGTCGTCTTACGGATGGCGTGTGACTTACTTTTGAAAAACGGGTTTTAGTTTTTCCAGTTAAACCATTTTTAACACGTTTGGCGAATTAACAAATAAGTGACAAAACAATTTTGACCATTTTTAATATAATACCATTTTTATATTAATTAGTTAATTCTATGCGCGTAGAAATATAAACCTTTTTTGTAAATCTATGAGTTTTATATATTTTTGAAAAAATTTCTAGCATGCGATTCCTATATATCCATGCAAGAAAATACATATAAAACAACCACACATAAACAAAATATATGTGGTAACGTTCCCAAAAATCCTACGCATTTTCCCCGTGAGCCAAACGGAGAAAACAATGTCATCTAAGGACAAAACCAAAGATCCCTCATCGTGTGGGCTACTCCAACTCCGGCGTCTCCATAAGGACCCGAACTTGTCTCGCCAAGACATCACTATCGTGACTCCCGATGGCTTCAAATAAGCTGTTTAATCTATACACAAATACATAGTAATAAGGAAACGACGCACAAGCCGCGATCCTAATCAACTATTAATACAAGTACAAAGAATAAATAAATGGCATGCAAGCCGCACCATAAGAATAGATTACAATGATTACGGCACACAGGCCAAAACCAAAAGCCAACCACAACAACACATAAGGCAATGGGCAGCACATGTTACCGGATAACACAAACAAACACAACCGGGGCAAAAACCATGGTGTGCTACTAAAAACCATGTCAAAATTATATTTTGATCAAGATTTCCAATAAAACACTCAAGGCACAAAAAAGCAATCCTTGTACATATGCATTAGTAATTTTAAGACCAAGTTTAAAATTACATATTCATATATACACCTATAGATATATGTTTTTTTGCACTTCATATCAAGCCATACAAAACATATAAAAATAGGAATCAAAATATAGTGGGATTACAACCAGATCCAAAACTAGTCCAAAGCATGTCAAAACCGGGTTTTTAAGATTAACAAAAACACCATTTAAAAAAAAATCAGATTTTGGCCAAAAACACGACGGGCATGGGCGTGCCCAATGGAGGGTACGGGCGTGCCCGCCCGTGTGCGAGTCTCAAATTTAAGCATTTTAATCTTATTTAAAAACTGCTGGCACGGCCCGTACCCCGATAGGTACGGCCGTGCCCCGGCCGCCGGAAAACCATTTTTCGACAAAAAATCCGGTTTTTAGACTTAAATGTGCAAAGCCATGTTAGAGATGACTCTGATACTACTGTTGGGTATCGGTGGTTGAACGGAAAACCGTAACGGAAGCAAAAAGGTATAAAATAATTTATTTTCTTGAACCACACAATACACCCCATATGGACCAAAACTCTAGATATGTAAATGCAACAAAATAACAAGAGGAAAAGAAAGTATACCCTTGAAGCTAGTCTTCTTTCTTGCTTGTGGTTGGAAACCTTGAAAGAAGAATACACAAAGAAGTGTACCTCTAGTGAAGTCTGTAACATCCTGATTTTAGGCCTAGTAATTAAGAAAGGCTTTGGTGAGTAACACTTGATTTAGTATTTGATAAGTGTTAATTTAATTAAAGTTTAGATATATTTTATATGGATATATATATATATATATATATGTACGTATGCATGTACATGTGGGTGTTTGATATTAAAAGTAATAACCACCTCATGCTTGCTTGGTTATTTGTGTATGTGGGTTTGGATAAGTCTAGAATCAATAGTCTCCTCCTCACTTTGATTTGCTAGAGAAAAGTGTTGTATGTTTTTTTCTTTGAGAGAAGAAAACTAAGAACAAACTTGAAGTTGGATATTTGAAGTTGATAATTCAAAACTAAGATTGGTATGCTTCTTTTAACTTGTTTTGAATCAGGAGTCTTGCCTAACATGCTATATTTGATATTAATTATTTGCTGGGTTTTATTAAGATCACCATGGATAGAAATGATAGAAAACTTGACAAATGGGTTAACTTGGTTTTGTTGTGTTCTTGAGTTTTAAGGTGATCATGATGATGTTAAACATATTCTATAAAGCTAAAACATGATTTGGTACTGATTTTAGTAAATTTAGTTTACTGGATATTATGTCTATGGAGTTTTGTCAAGAGGAAGAAGATGAAGAATAATCTGGAAATCTGGATTTTACGAGATCGTGGAGCGAAGGGTATAAGGTCGCGGCGCGACCTGGTCAACTTCGAATTCGAAGCTTTTGTTTCAAATTGCTAGTTCGAACAATCCGCTCGAAGACACTTCACGGCATGACGTGTGTTAAGGTTGCAGCACAACCAAGTGGTTTAGAATTCGAAGCCTTGTTGTTCGAAGTGGTCCGCTCAAAGTGTACTGTAGTTTGGAGAGGGTGCTCTAAGAAGAATGGCGATGCGACGCGTTGGCTGGTCACGACTCGACCAGTATGTTTGTAGCCAAAAGCTTTTATTTGTTTGATCTTTTGGATTGCATGTTATGAGTTTACATGTTGGGTGTTTCTAACTTGTTATGCATAGTTAGAATGGATATAAATATATGTGTTGATATATTTATGAATCAGAAACTGATTTCATTTTTCTTGTGTTCTCAGGCACGGACAAGACTCAGTAACATTAGATCACTGAGTGAAGATTGAGAACCAGAGGTGAGTGGATGTTAACTCACAGATGGTATTAGTTGTAACGGGTTTTGGTTGCAACTATTTTTTGATTGATGCATGGATAGACTTTATGTCTGAGGATTATTTAACTGTTGTGTGTTAATTAACCGTTGTGTCAGTGATATGTATACATGATTATTTGAGAGGTCAGCTCGGCAAGGCTATGGGATAGGTTCGTTTGCTATCGGCTAATCAGTATTTGGATCTTTTGATGCATTTGTTGCAACTTAAAGGTAATACGGTGTGAAAATAGCAAATGAAGTATCGATAAACCTTTGCTTTGGCCGGCATTGGTTGTAGGTTCCTGCAGAACCGCTGATCTTCTTGGGGCACGATTACTTGTTATTTTGGTATCTTGCGGTTGTGATTGATACTATGTTGTGGTTTACTTTCATTCACTTAGCTTTGTGCTAATCCCCCACCTCTCACTCTTTTTGCAGGTTTTGATAAGTCAGCGGTTCGTCTGAGAGTGGGTTAGCTTGGGGAATAATTGACGGACCCTTTGATATTTTATTTGTGATGAGTCGTTGTTTTTGTAACACTAGTATTTTGAATTACGATTGACTTGGAAAACTATTTTTGTAGATTCAGTTGTAAATACTTTTGGTTTTATTTCATCGCTTTTGCAGTATATTAAAATGAAATAAAAAATAGGTCAAAATTTCGGTGTTACAAAGTCCACACCAAGCTCACCTTGATCCCCACTTGCTAGATTGTAGATAAGCCTATCTAACACCACCAAATGCCTTAGCACACTTGAACCTACGAAGACTTGTGTTCTAGTGTGTTTGAGAGAGTTTAGTGTGAAAGGATTAACCAAAGCAAAAACACAAGTAACCATGGCTCTTAAGCTTCATGTGGTTCTTATAAAACTCCCAAAGAAGTTCAAAAAACGTGCACCATAAAGCCTAGATTAGTTACATGAATTAATAGTGATAACTCCTCTTTAACAAGCCTTAAAAGACTATTGAAGAGGCTGTTACTCCATAGGGCATGGGCGTGCCAGCCCAAAAGGCCACGCCTAAGTCACACCTAACTTGGGCTCATGCCAGCCCGTTAGGTACACCCATACCAAAAAGAGACACGGGCGTGCCTCGGCCCACCAGAACCAGTTTCTGGATTTTCTCTCTCTTCTTTGACCATTTGTGATGCTAGAACCAATACTTGGCGTGCGACCCAATAGGCTCTTGCTTCATTAGTAATGACACCAACTCGTGTGTGTCAGTGGGCATAATCCAAGAGGATCAACCTCCAATCACTTGGGAAGAAAAGAGGAGCTTCAAGGCTACTCCAAGTGAGAAAAATGAAAGAAAAACGATGATCCTCTGTTCTATAGTTGTATTCTATTTTAACACCTGAAATTAGGTTGATACAGTCGTATGCCATTATAATACGGCCGTATTGATTGATACGGGCATAATACTATCGTATTGAAGGTCATATTGACCTTATCCAAATCTAGCTCACTAATTGGGGTATTCAAGGCAACTGATACTGCCTTAATACAACCATATTGAACAATATGTGAATATATATCATAGGGTGTATCAGCTGCACTTTCTCTCCAAACTTGATAACTTGACGGATTTACATCATTTTTATTTTATTTATCATCAATCCATCAGCATGAGCCTACAAAACAGATTTATAAGATTTTAGGCATCAATCTGTGTAAATCTATTAATAATTGTGCCAAAATGCAGGAAATCTGGTATAATAAATATGTATAATTCAGTACATATCAGTGTCTCGGTATTAATATTCTCCACCCCTATCCGACCTCGCTATTTTTATTTTACAATTGAGTTGGTTTTCAACCTCAACTTTAAATGTTTTAAACATTTGTAGTGAGTCAGATTTCTTATTAATTAAATACAAATAGGGATAGCATGAATAATCATCAATAAATGTAATAAGAGACCTATATCCTTCTAAGCCGGAAGGAAAATGACTACAAATATTCATATAAATTATTTCAAGCAAAGTTAAACTATGATTTGCATCTTTGTTATTCTTATTGGTCATTTTACTTTTTATGCAATTTGCACAAGGATCAAAGTCCTAGAAATCAACATTTTCAATAATCCCATCTTTAACAAGATGTGTCATCCTTTATTTAGATATATGACACTAGGGTTGTTAAAAAAAACCGAAAAACCGACCAGCCCCGTATAAACCGAAACAGAAAAAACCGATACCCGTAAAACCCGTAACCCAAAAAACCCGAAAACATGGGTACCCTCTAAACACGGGGCGGGTTCGGTTTTTAGAATTCGATATCTGCGGGTACCCGCTTTAACACCGTGCTTTTGAGAACCAAATTTTTCTTTTTAAAATACAATTTATGTTTTCAAACCACATGGGTTTGACTGTAAATAGAAGATTTAAAGTTGTATTATAATTTAAAAATCCAGCGGAAGTAAAAACATGTGGGAAACTATATAAACAGTCAAAATGTTGCCACATATGACATTTGGTGTTACAGATACATAACCGGCCGACCATTATCTTTAAACAAACTTAAACATATTATAACAAAGTTTTAAACATAATAGTAGTGTTCCTCCCAAAGCATTTAGACTACCCGAAGGCTCCCAAGCTCACTAAGGATCACCTGCACATGTGAGAGTGAGTATCTGTTAGCTATAATAGCTAGTGAGTACACAATAGCATGCAATCAATATAAACATCTCACATATCATCAATCATACTCAAATAATTCTATCCTAGCATCTCGCGATGAGCTGGCATAGTCAGAAGGCGACATATCTCGCAGGGTAGTGAACCCGGCTCAATGCACCAAACTGGGGTACCAGACACATCAACCGCTCCGGTGGGTGAGCTGTAAAGCGGTCCACCATTGCGTTTTGGAATCGACCGATTCCTCTGTACAACAGCCATAAGCTATACCCAAGAGGACAACTTTGTCCTTAAAGTAGAATAACTTTGTTCTTTATTTTAGGATAGCTTTGTCCAGGACAGCTTTGTCCTTGGGATCCGGACCATTCACAAGCAAATAATCTGATCCAATCGGATCATCAATGCATGCATAATCATATCCACATAACATACTCCTAAGCAGATGCATATTATTTATAACAATCAAATATCTAGCATCATCATGCCATTCATTCTTTACTTCATTGCACGCACGCAATAATATATATATCATCATAACATGCACCTAATCAAGTGCATGCTATTATATATCAATAAGTTTAAGCCTAGCATCATCATGCTATACAATCTACACTTAAACAAGTGCGTATCATACTGTTTCAACATGTTAAGTCTAGCATCGTCATGCCTTACAAACTACACTTAATCAAGTGCATACAAATCATGGTATTCAATTCTCAATTCATTGTTAATATATGTTATAGATATATTAATTGTTATGTTATCAAGCACTCAACTGTTAGGCTAGAATAAGCAAAGACCTTTCTTTGGCGCTCATGGATTGTCAACTCGACCTATAATACCAATGCTTACACATTAATCACTTGAACACGTAAGGAACATCTAGGATACTTGAAACAATACCCTAATGATGTTATTTAACCATTTACTAACTAACTATAGTAGTCCAAGCAACAACACGCGAACAAATAGCACAAAACAGCATTGTAGGCTGTGTGAAGGGGGATCGCGCCGTGACACCCTTCTGGTTCGTGCCGCGACATGCGTGCAGTGCACAAACAGCTGGCTGTTTTGTGCACAGCAATGCCATTTTTGCTCATTTCAACTCCAAATCAATTTTAGCAAAATTCTAGTGTTTCATATGACCATTTAACACTTGTGGAAACTTTCTAATATCAAAAACTCCTATCCAATTAATTCATACGAAAATATCAATTAAATGGACAAAGAAGGGCGCATAATTGCCAAAACTTGGTATAGACAAATTCTAACACTTGCAACACACCATATACACCTAATATGATGTATTGAAGGTGTTGCAACTGACCAAAACCTTTATAGTCAATGTTTGATACCATTTTCCAATTTCTTGCCTATTTATGGCCTATTTTCACTATTTTAGCCAATTCAAGCAAAACTACCATTTCAATTTAAAACCAATGTTCTAATCGATTCATACAAGTCATATGAACTTATTAGAACCTTAAAAATCAGTTCTTGATGTGTAAAGACAGATTTAGCTCTTTTTGGCCATTTTGACCCATTTCGGCTAATTATTGGATTTGTGCAAAAACACCACTTCTAATCCACCAAATGAGTTCTAATCAATCCTAACAAGTTATAGGATCAACTAGAACACTTAATTTCAGTTCTTGAAGATCAAAATCAGTTTGACCCGTATTTGACCAATTTTGACCCATTTGAGCCAAAATTCAAAACTCATCAAGATCACTATTTTAATTCATGGAATTGATTACTATATACTTAGAAATGATATTAGAACCTATTTCAATCATCAATTTCATTTCTTGATTGCTAAATCAAAGAACCCACTTGTAAACCTAAAATTCAAGTCTTGAAGAACACTAGCGAGAACAAGGATGAATATGAACATACAAGGATCAAAGGATGATTAGGAACAACTTGTAGGACCAATTAGAAGCTCAATTCACTGCTGGAACAAAGCTTAGTGAGTTTTCATTCAAAAACCCAAAATCAAGAATAGAAAGAAAAGCCATGGATGAAGCTTACAAGGTGATGGAGATGATGAAGATGGTGATTGTGGACTGATTTAATCTTGATTTGCTACTGGAAATCAGTTGTTTAGATGATCTCCTTGATGATTTCTTCAAAGATTCAAGAACAAGAAGAGAATGAGGAGGTGTGTGTCTATACGTGTGTCTGATGAAAGAATATAGCCAAAACCGACTTGTGGGTTATTATTATCCACAAGTGGGTATTTTGTTCCCCTTTTCAACTTACAACTCATCTCTCGTTTAACCGTTTCAACTAACGAGGATATTTTTGGAATCCTCGTTTAAAACCGTTCGATATTTAATAATCTTTATCCATTCATTTATTTATTATTTTTCATATTTTATATCATTTTCTAATATATATATATATATATATATATTATTTAATTAAATTAAATAATTGACGTACCATATTCGTACACGTTTAGGTCCGTTTTGAGGATGTTACAACCACCCCGCCCTGCCCCGTATGCTTTTAACATATATACACACACACACACACTATATATATATATATATATGAAATAACAAAATCATTAGAAAACTTAAATTTCTCAAAACTATCTAACTTAACTCTAGTAGCCCCTACTGTTTCCCTCAATTCTTTTTTTTGAGCTTCGATATTGAGAGTTTGCAAGCCTACAACGATTGAGAGTTTAACATGGAGACACTGAAATCGATTAACAGTGTCAAGTTTAATCATATCGGTTTTTTGTTTCTACGAGTCTTTCATTGAAGATCTATTTGATTTCTACTACTAGTTTATTCATTATTATTGACTTGTTTCTACCATTGTTTATTGTTTTATTATGAACCTAAATTTGTTGAAAACAAAAAAAATGAAAAACAGTTCAATTTTAGGGTACCCGTAACCTGAACTGTGGATACCCGCCTCCTTTCGGGTACCCGCTGTTTGCAGTTCGGTTTTGGTTCCTAAAACTAGGTACCCTCCCCGCAGTCACGGTTTGTAAAAAATCAACTACCCGTCCCGCCCCGCCCCGTGAACACCCCTATATGACACACACCTTTATACCATAATGGGGTTGATTTTTCATTATCTCTCTTTCTCTTATTATTGTTGCTACACTAACACGTATTTACATACGTAGGTATTAATGATTCCAAAATTTTATTATCAAGGTTTAATTTATAGTGGTCTCCCTCTAATCTACCTAAACCAACAACCAATTTATGATAAGATGTAATCATTTCATGTCCTCTAGCTAATAATAACACCATACTACCAATAGCTACAACTTTCTTTTCATTTCTGTCCCCAACTTTAATGGTCCAATGGTTGTTTTCCAGTATTTTCCTTGTATGGAATCCGTGTAATGAATTAGTAATGTGAATCATTGATCTCAATCAATCCACCAAGTATTAGTAGGCACACTAATGGAATAAGATTTAGCAAATCATGTAATTAATAGGTGTAACTTTCTTTGCCAACCACTCCTATATTTCAGGCGGTTGTATTGTGGTGTGACAAAGTTTATTGCAGAATTTGCACTTGGCCTCCTTCTTAGTTCCACTTGTACTGGGACTAGTTTTCTAATACTTGTTAGGACCAGAATTTGATTTATTCTCCTTCTTTGAACCCTTATCGCCATCCTCTTACTCGATTCAGTGGTGATAAGATGAGCAATGTTAGGTTTTTCAATTTTAAGACGTTCCTCTTATTGAACACATAGCTATTAGTTCACTCATTTTCCACTTTCCCTTTTATATATTATAGTTAATTTTAAATGTCCTGAATTGAGCCGGAAGGGAATTCATAATAAAGTGATCTAAGAAGCGTTCAGAAATTCCCATGTCCATGCTTTTGAGTTTATTAGACATGTCATTCATAATCATAATGTGTTAATGAACACCATGTTCCATCATATTTAGTATTGAGATTGGATTTAAAACGAGATTGGATTTAAAATAATAAATAGTTGACAAAGATACAAAGATTCAATCATTCTAGGACTAGCCATCAACAAAGACAAATAAACTATCTTGGCTAGAGAAAAAGCAAACTATAGAGACTACAAAAATCATTCTTTTTTTCTTCATATACAAATTCAAATACATCATTTGGCGCTAATAAGAAATTTTATACTTGTCAGAATGCCAACAAAAACAAAACTTATTCCGAAGAAAAACAAAATGTTGATTTTGTGATTAAGACCGATATGAAATATCCATTTGTGGTATACTCAATCAAGTACTTAATCACACTACCAAAAGAAAATATTTGTTCATCTTTACATATTATACATGAATTTGTTGTTAAATATGGAGTTATCCGATGGCATTCGAGACCAGTGAATAAATGAAAGTTAAAATATGTAATTAACCAAACTAGACCCTATAACAACCTCATATTGGGCCTAGACGTGTTCGAATCTGATACGTCTAAAATTCTAATTAAATATTGAATAAAATAAAATATATATAAATAATTGATTATTTGGAAAATAGAAGAAAATAATAAAGAAATGATAATAGTAAAATATTATTAAAAATAGATAAGAATAATAAATTATTAAATGATTTAGAACGAGGTTTCCAAAATTATCCCCGTTAGTTAAACAGGGTATTCGTGCGTTAAGTTGTATGTTGAAAAGGGGAACAAGATACCCACTTGTGGATATTATCAATCCACAAGTAGGCACCCACGTTTGCCACCTCTTCACCATTTCAACACACAGACAACTTTTCTTGTTCACATCTCATTGTGCTCTTGGTTTGCAATTGAAGGAGAAGACTTCAATAATTAATCAAACAATTTGTTCTTGCTGCAAAGATCAAAGCTGCAATCTGTCCTTGATCATTCAATTCATCTTCCTTGATTATTGTAAGTTCTTGTTCTTGATTTTCAAGTTTCACCAAGTTAGGTTCTAATTTGGGTTTGGTTGAATTGGATGCCAATAATTGATTTTGATGTTGCCAATCTGTTTCTAATTGGTTTCTAAGTTCATAGAAATCAGAATCTGTAATTATAGAGAAGGTTTGGATTGATTTTAGAAATTAAAGTGCTAAATGGGTCAAAAGGGTGAATTGATCCCAAATTCTGATTTTGGTTGTTTTGATGCATAAAAATGATGTCTTTAGGTTGGTTTAGACATTTTATTTCACATATGAACAATAGAAACCGATTGGTAATGTTTTGGTGAAGCTTTGGTATGGTTTTGGATGGAAACAGCAGGTTCTACACGAACATGCTGCTGTATATTTAAAGGCACGGGCGTGCCTCTCAAGAACAGACCGTACCTCAGGGCGTACCTGGGAGGCACGGCGGTACCTCCCAAGGGTACGGGGCGTGTCTAACCCTAGCAACCCGGGGGGTACCCTGAAGTCACGGGGTGTACCCGGGGCGTGCCTCGCCAGGCATGGGCGTGCCTTGGCAAAGTACGGGTGTGCCCTGCCTCTAGCAGAATCTTTTTTGCAAGGGTTTAATATCTAGACATTTTGTTTAGGTATTCCAGTTGCTCTAGAAGCTACTGTATCATAGAGTAAAGTATTCTAGCTCGACAGGTGAGTGCCTGATAACATAACGTTAATATATCTATAACATATATTAACAATGATTACAGAATTGTATACCATGATTTTTACACGCACTTGTTTAAGTGTAGGTTGCATGATGATGCTAGAATTTAACATGTTGACACAATGTAGTATGCACTTGATTAGGTGTATGCTATGATGATAATTGAATATATGCGCGCATTGATTGATGATCCGATTGGATCAGATTATTTGTTTGTGATTGGTCCGGATCTTATGGACAAAGCTGTCCTGGACAAAGGTGTCTTACAACAAGAACAAAGTTGTTTTACTTAAGGACAAAGCTGTCTTCTTCGAGTATGGCTTATGCTGTACAACAGAGGAATCGGTTGATTCCAAAACGCAATGGTAGACCGCTTTACAGCTCACCCATCGGAGCGGTTAATGTGTTTGGTACCCCAGTTTGGTGCATTGAGCCGGGTTAGCTCCCCTGCGAGATATGCTACCTTCTGACTACGCCAGCTCATCGCGAGATACTAGGATAGAACTATCTGAGCATGATTGATGATATGTGATGTATTTATGTTGATCGCATGCTATTTGTGTACTCACTAGCTATTATAGCTAACAGGTACTACTCTCCACATGTGCACGTGATCCTCAGTGAGCTCGGGACCCTGCGGGTAGTTTGCTTTAATAGGAGGAACACTATGTTTTGTATAACTCTGATACTTTGCATGTTCGTAATAGATAATGGTCGAATGCTTCAGTAACAATAACACCAAACCGTGTATGTGGCAACTTTTGATTGTAATATATTTCCCACGTGTTTTATATTCCGCTGCGTGTTTTTAAATGAAAATTATAAATAAGCATTTTAAAAAGAAAAATATGGTTCTCGAAATCATGGTGTTACAAGCTGGTAGCAGAGCCCAAGTTTGAGTGAATTGGGTATTTGAAAGAGTACTCAGTCTTAAATTCAGACTCGACCATTATTTAAAGTGTTCCTCGGGAGGTATTGGGGTGTGAGAGAGATTGATATGATTCACATGATTGTTTGCTTATTTGATTAACATGATTAATCTAGTATGAAAAGTATACTAAGAATCTATGACTTTAATGATCTAACAGAATTTAGAGACTAACAATGTCCGGAAGTGACGATAGAGAGGCTTACATTCGTGACTTAGAGGCTTGTCTCAAAGCGTCTGAGGAACGAGTACCTGAGAAAAAGATGGCCATGGGTTTAAAGGCCTTTATGATGTGCAAACCACCTACCTTTGGTGGTAGTATGGATCTGGTAGTCACGGAGAGATGGATTCGTGATACTGAATTGGCATTTGAGACCTCTGAAGCTGAGGATTCCAAGAAAGTGGCCTATGCAAGGAAGATGTTGCGGGGTCGCGCGGTTTCTTGGTATGATACGGTGATTGCATCTACACTAGCTGCAGTCCTCAATGCTATGACTTGGTCAGATTTTCTGAGGATTCTGAGGGCTAAATACTGTTCAGCCCAAGCACTGGAAGCTGTGGATAATGAGTTCAGGGCCTTGTCTAAAGGCAATAGATCAGTTAAAGAGCTCATTACCAGGTATACCGAGTTGATACGTTTTGTTCAGGGTTCCTTGCCTGATGAAGAGGCAAAGATTAACCGTTTTGCACTAGCACTGCCACCTGAATATCGATCATCTATCCGGTTTGCTACTACTCTGGATAAGGCCTTTGACTTTGCTCGTCGGTATGAGAGTGACCACGCACAGCAGGCTGGGGGAACTTCCAAAAGGAAGTTTGAATAGTCTTCGGGGTCGAAGAGTACATGTGGAGGGTCATGGCAGAGGTAGCAATAGCCACACCAGCAGCAACAAGGGGGTTCGAGGTACAGTCCCGCAGACGATTTATGGTGTGCTCAGTGTCAAACTAAGCATACAGGGCATTTAACCAAGGATACTGCAAGGTGTCCTAAGTGCGGGCAGAAGGGGCATACAGCAGATAGCTGTAAGTATAAAGATAATGTGTGCTACAAGTGCCTCAAGCCGGGACATCGATCGGTTGATTGCAGATCGGGTCCTAACCCTAGATCAGGAGGAGCTGGAGGATCTTCCTCGGGTCGGGGGAAGAATGTTGCACCACATGCACCGGGCAGGGCATTCCAAATGACAGCCGATGAGGCTATGGCCGTAGGTGATGTCATCACTGGCACTTTTCTTGTTAACAATTCTCCTGCATGTGTTTTGTTTGATACAGGAGCAACTTATTCTTTTATCTCTGCATCTTTGTGTGCCAAATTGCAACTGCCTATTTGTACATTGATTGATCCGATAGGCATTGAGTTTGCTAATGGTAGAATAGTTCTTGTTGTACATAGAGTTCCTATGGCACTAATTAACATTGATGGGACTAGTTTCCCTCTTTCATTTCTGGTTATGCCAATCGCGGGGTTTGATGCTGTAATTGGGATGGATTGGCTCAGCAGTAAAGATGCTGAAATTCTATGCTTAAAGAAGATAATTTGATTTCCTTTTGCAGACGGATCTTATGCAGTAGCACCAGGTGAGAAACGGGAATCTAATATCCCTATCATCTATGTTCTTAAAGCTCAGAAATCTGTTACAAAAGGTTGTGTCTCATACTTTGCATACGTTATTAATACTAAAATGGAGAAACAACCAGTTGAAAATATTAGGGTAGTGTCAGAATACCCTGAGGTCTTTCCAGATGAATTACCCGGACTGCCTCCAGTCAGGGATGTTGATTATTGAATCGATCTTGTACCCGGAGCTACCCAGTGGCTAAAGCTCTGTATCGTCTCGCTCTCTCTGAAGTTCGCGAGATGATGAATCAGATCCAAGATTTACTTGACAAGGGCTTTATTCGCCCGAGCTCTTCACCTTGGGGAGCTCCAGTTTTATTTGTCAAGAAGAAAGACGGTACTATGCGAATGTTCTTAGATTACAGGGAGCTTAACAAGCGAACTGTAAAGAACAAATACCCTTTACCACGCATAGATGACTTATTTGATCGGGGCAAATTGCTTCTCTAAAATTGATCTTCGATCAAGGTATCATCAAGTACGGGTTCAGGCTGAAGATATTCCAAAGACAGCCTTTCGTACCCGTTATGGTCATTATGAGTTCCTAGTGATGCCATTCGACTCCACTAATGCACCAGCTATCTTCATGGATCTCATGAATCGTATATGTCGTCCATTTCTAGACAAGTTTGTGATAGTTTTCATTGACGACATTCTAATCTATTCGAAGACCGAAGCTGAACATGAATCACATCTTCGTCAAGTTCTCGAGACTTTTAAGCGAGAACAACTCTATGCCAAACTTTCTAAATGTGAGTTTTGGCTTCGTGAGGTGCATTTTCTTGGCCATGTTATCTGCAGGGATGGTGTCAAAGTAGACCCTGCTCAAGTTGAGGCGGTGATGAATTGGGGAGTTCCCAAAACCCCATCTGAGATTCGTAGCTTCTTAGGACTTGCCGGTTAATATTGGCGGTTCATTCAGAATTTTTCTAAGATTGCAGGTCCTTTGACGAAGCTTACACGAAAGGATGTTCCCTATTCATGGTCTGATGAAAAAAGACAAAGCCTTCCAAACATTGAAGCAACTATTATGTCAAGCTCCAATTCTGACTCTGCCAAATGGGTCAGAAGATTTTATCGTTTATTGTGATGCTTCTTACGCAGGTTTGGGAAGTGTCCTTATGCAGAAGGACAAAGTGATAGCTTATGCTTCCCGTCGACTGAAGCCACATGAGAAGAGCTATCCGACTCATGATCTGGAGTTGGCAGCTATTGTCTTTGCTCTGAAACTATGGCGCAACTACTTGTATGGCACAAAATGTGTGGTATTCACTGATCATAAGAGCCTACAGTATGTTTCTACACAGAAGGAGCTCAATATGAGGCAACGCAGGTGGATAGAGTTGATTAATGATTATGATTGTGAAATCAAATACCACCCGGGCAAGGCTAACGTGGTGGCTGATGCATTAAGCCGGAAGGGCTCCACAAATACCATTAAATTCATGAAAATCACTATCGTTTCTGATCTTATTACTCAGTTGAAGGAGGCTTAGCAAGAAGCCTTAACAGAAGCAAATCTAAAGGCTGAAGTTATGTCCAAGATGAAGGAGCAGCTACAAGATGACAGCAGGGGATTGAAGACATGCAGGTCCCGAATCTTGGTACCTAGCATCGGAGGGAACCGGGATCTTATCTTGAAGGAGGCGCACAGTTCTCGTCTATCTATTCATCCTGGGTGCACTAAAATGTACCATGATCTTAAGGCACTTTACTGGTGGCCTACATTGAAACGTGACATTGCCTCTCATGTGGAGAAATGTCAAATCTGTGCACAGGTGAAGACCGAGCACCAACGACCCTATGGTAATTTGCAACAATTACCAATTCCATAATGGAAATGGGACAACATTACCATGGATTTTGTTACTAAACTTCCCAGGACTTCCAAAGGGCATGGCATGATCTGGGTGATTGTCCAAGAGTGCACACTTCCTAGCTGTGAATGAATCATCTTCTATGCCTCGTCTTGCTCAGATATATATAAATGAAATTGTTGCTCGACACGGTGTTCCTCTATCTATTGTCTCTGATAGGGATACACGCTTTGTCTCACACTTCTAGATCAGTCTTCAATGGGAGCTCGGTACTCGTGTTCATTTGAGTACCGCATACCATCCGCAGACAGACGGACATTCCGAAAGGACTATCCAAACTCTTGAAGACATGCTACGCGCATGTGTACTTAAATACGGTGGCTCGTGGGATTCTCATCTACCTTTGATTGAGTTTGCTTATAATAACTCATATCATTCTAGTATCGGTATGCCACCGTATGAGATGCTTTATGGTAGGCGTTGTCGCACACCTATCTGTTGGCTTGAACCAGTGGAGAAACAGTATGCTGGAGTTGATCTGGTTCAGATTACTGCAGATAAAGTTAAGCTTGCATGTGAGAAGATTAAAGCAGCCAGAGATAGGCAAAAGATGCATGCAGATCCGAAACGCAGGCCGGTTACCTTTAAAATAGGTGATCGGGTATTCTTGAAGGTTTCTCCCTGGAAAGGTGTTATCAGATTCGGTAAAAAGGGTAAGTTGAGTCCGCGATACATTGATCTTTCAGAATTATCCAGAAAGCCAATGAGCAAACATTATCTTTGGAGTTACCTCTAGAGTTATCAGGTATTCATAATACCTTCAATGTTTGTTATCTCCGTAAGTGCAAGGTAGATGAAGATCAGATTCTACCCATGCATGATCTGAAAGTTGATTCTTCTACACGGCTCGTGGAAGAACCAGTCGAGATTCTGAACATGAAGACTAAGCGGCAGAGAAAGAAGACTATTCAGCTGGTCTTGGTCAAATGGAAGCATAACCTTGAGTCAAACTTGACGTAGGAGACCGAGGAGGATATAAGGGTCCGCTATCCCCATCTGTTTTCTTAAATTAGATTCCGAGGACGGAATCTTTTTAAGGGGGTAGATTTGTAATAACCTCATATTGGGTCTAGACGTGTTCGAATCTGGTACGTCTAAAATTCTAATTAAATATTGAATAAAAGAAAATATATATAAATAATTGATTATTTGGAAAATAGAAGAAAATAATAAAGAAATGATAATAGTAAAATATTATTAAAAATAGATAAAAAATAATAAATTATTAAATGATTTAGAACGAGGTTTCCAAAATTATCCCCGTTATTAAAACGGGTATTCGTGCGTTAAGTTGTATGTTGAAAAGGGGAACAAGATACCCACTTGTGGATATTATCAACCCACAAGTAGGCACCCACGTTTGCCACCTCTTCACCATTTCAACACACAGACAACTTTTCTTGTTCACATCTCATTGTGCTCTTGGTTTGCAATTGAAGGAGAAGACTTCAATAATAAATCAAACAATTTGTTCTTGCTGCAAAGATCAAAGCTGCAATCTGTCCTTGATCATTCAATTCATCTTCCTTGATTATTGTAAGTTCTTGTTCTTGATTTTCAAGTTTCACCAAGCTAGGTTCTAATTTGGGTTTGGTTGAATTGGATGCCAATAATTGATTTTGATGTTGCCAATCTATTTCTAATTGGTTTCTAAGTTCATAGAAATCAAAATCTATAATTATAGAGAAGGTTTGGATTGATTTTAGAAATTAAAGTGCTAAATGGGTCAAAAGGGTGAATTGATCCCAAATTCTGATTTTGGTTGTTTTGATGCATAAAAATGATGTCTTTAGGTTGGTTTAGACATGTTTTTTCACATATGAACAATAGAAACCGATTGGTAATGTTTTGGTGATGCTTTGGTATGGTTTTGGATGGAAACAGCAGGTTTTGCACGAACATGCTGATGTATATTGAAAGGCACGGGCGTGCCTCTCAAGAACAGACCGTACCTCAGGGCGTACCTAGGAGGCACGGCCGTACCTCCCAAGGGTACGGAGCGTGCCTAACCCTAGCAAGCCCGGGGGTACCCTGAAGTCACGGGGTGTACCCGGGGCGTGCCTCGCCAGGCATGGGCGTGCCTTGGCAAAGTACGGGCATGCCCTGCCTCTAGCAGAATCTTTTTTGCAAGGTTTTAATATCTAGACATTTTGTTTAGGTATTCCAGTTGCTCTAGAAGCTACTGTATCGTAGAGTAAAGTATTCTAGCTCGACAGGTGAGTGCCTGATAACATAACGTTAATATATCTATAACATATATTAACAATGATTACAGAATTGTATACCATGATTTATACACGCACTTGTTTAAGTGTAGGTTGCATGATGATGCTAGAATTTAACATGTTGACACAATGTAGTATGCACTTGATTAGGTGTATGCTATGATGATAATTGAATATATGCGCGCATTGATTGATGATCCGATTGGATCAGATTATTTGTTTGTGATTGATCCGGATCTTATGGACAAAGCTGTCCTGGACAAAGCTGTCCTACAACAAGAACAAAGTTGTTTTACTTAAGGACAAAGTTGTCCTCTTCGAGTATGGCTTATGCTGTACAACAGAGGAATCGGTTGATTCCAAAACGCAATGGTTGACCGCTTTACAGCTCACCCATCGGAGCGGTTGATGTGTTTGGTACCCCAGTTTGGTGCATTGAGCCGGGTTAGCTCCCCTGCGAGATATGCTACCTTCTGACTACGCTAGCTCATCGCGAGATGCGAGGATAGAACTATCTGAGCATGATTGATGATATGTGATGTATTTATGTTCATTGCATGCTATTTGTGTACGCACTAGCTATTATAGCTAACAGATACTACTCTCCACATGTGCAAATGATCCTCAGTGAGCTCGGGACCCTGCGGGTAGTTTGCTTTAATAGGAGGAACACTATGTTTTGTATAACTCTGATACTTTGCATGTTCGTAATAGATAATGGTTGAATGCTTCAGTAACAGTAACACCAAACCGTGTATGTGGCAACTTTTGATTGTAATATATTTGCCACATGTTTTATATTCCGCTGCGTGTTTTTAAATGAAAATGATAAATAAGCATTTTAAAAAGAAAAATCTGGTTCTCGAAATCGCGGTGTTACAGACCCAAATTCAAAAGGGTACCAAAATCCACTTAATTTGTTTTGAAGATTCTCATGATCCGTTTTTGGATCACGATGAAGATTTTTTGGGTTGCATGTGTAACACCACTTTTCTAGTTTTAATTTAAAAACATTATCTTACAAGTTAACACCCAAAAGATATCATAGTTTTAGAAAAATACCATTTCTAAGAACACACATACTAATATTTACAAAAGTAGTGTTAAAAGTTTGCTTCTTAAAACCAGGAGCTATCAGGCTGATCAATGTGTCGGGGCCTTACCCTTCCTAGAACCTATGCCACCTGCAACATACAACAATGAAACATAAGTTAACGCTTAGTGAGCATACTAGCTGGACATAAGTAAACATATAACTAAAGTAACGTCTCCCCAGGATGTCTCGCATCCATGCTGTAACACCTGCAAACCTGCATAAAGTGTTACTGTTATGGTATACAGCATAGTTGTACACCCTATCACTGATCTGGTATATACCTATGTACCCTGATACTGTTCTTGTGCATAGTTATACACCATTGTTGTACAATATAAATATCAAAGCTATTCACATAACAAAGATATCACATAATATAATCGTGGATACTTATATGCTACTCATACAAGAAGAATAGTATACTCACCTTCATGCTTAGACATATTTCAAACAACGCTAACTCCATAGTATCACCACAAGTACGCCAATACTTATTGCCTACAAGCAATATACAATCAATGGGTCAGGCTTACAACTTTGATGGACAACTAAAAGCTGAACAGGGCGTAGGCACTCATGTGCTGGGCTAAAACAAGGCCCAACTCAAACTTGGGTGTACTGGGCCAGGCACGCCTGGAACGCCAAGAACAATGTCGGTCATGACCACCTGGCACGACCGTACTTCCATAGGCAAGTTCATGCCTCATCAACTGCAGCAGCAGTTCTCGCGACTGTTCTGCTATTTTTCGGACAAACTTATCCAAAACTCACTTTTAATCAATAAAACACCGTAAAGGGGTGTTTTCCTACACCCCAAAAAACTTACTTACATCAATTAACATATCTAACATGATTTGATGCTTGAATCCATCATTAACCCCTTAGAACTTCAAAAACTACAAACCAATCTCACCTTGTGCTATTATGGATTGAAGTGCTAATCAAGATCCAATCTACTGGTTCTTGCTTGAAATTGGAAAAGAATGAGATGGCATCTTCCTCCTTGTACTACTAATTAATGTTGATAAAACAGCCCCTGAACTTATTTCACTTTCATTTTGGTGGTTTAAGCCCGTCTAGTTTATAAACACCTATAATCTTTTATAACACTTAATCATAACAACATTTGAACTTTGAGACGTTACAGCATGAATACGTACATTGTGTTCAGTATGCTGACAAGTTCAATCTCATGATTGAGAAATAAGGAAGTTTCCCTACAATACGCTTCAAAATAATTATGTTTAAATATTAGTCCATGTCTGATGTTTGGAGTATGTTAATGTATTTATTCTTTACCACTGTATGATATTTTTGTTACATATGGATTGTTATTTACAAGGTGAGCAATTATGAACATATAAAGATTTTAAAGAAAAAAAATTGAGTATATTCTTTGATAGACAAATTATTATGGTCGAGAACCTACATGTTTGCAATTGCTTTTTAGAATGAAATTTTTTGTGCATACTTGTAGGGGCAACAAAATTTTCGAACTCAAATTGATGTACGATCATTCTCGAATTTCAAAATGCATCAAATAAGGGGGGCTTATTTTCTTTAAAATCATTTTAGAAAATCCAAAAATATAAAAAAGTTAAAAAATAAAAAAAAGTAATACCAATGATCAGAATATAAAAAGATATTTATTTTTCAAAATTGTGTTACTTGTTCAAGAAGATATTCATTTTTGATTCATTTTTTGTTTCATTCATACCTACTTGATTCATCTCTGTTGATCTTCCGAATTATCATCTTTAATTCCGTGAATTCTATCTCATATCATTCTGATATCCTTCTTTCATTCGTTCATTTAGAACTTGAACGACCTGCCACCACGAGTTCACGTTATCATATAAAACTGTTGGGGAGATAATCACTTCACCCTAATTATCAACTCTACTTATCTTAAAACATAGAATTCGATGATAACCAAACCCTACCTTCAGTATGACTTAGAAAGTAATCAAACATGTGTTGTTTGAATCAGATTCAAGAAAATACGCTAAGTATGGAACCATCAGCTGACAAGCACCCACTACTCAAAAGTATCAGCCAAAGGACATCAGCCGAGGAATAGTAGATGAAGAAAAAAAGTGTAGCAGTAATCAGCTGAAGAAAACAAGTGAAGAAGACCAGCAGCTGAGGAGAATCATCTATCAGCTGAGTGAAGAAATTTGATCAGCTGAGTGGTTACACCATCGGCTGAGCAAGGATCTTAATCAGCTATACCATCAGCTGAGTGAAAACTGGATAAGCTGAGGCCCAAAGCATCAGCTATATAAGTCTTTCTAAGCACAAGTCGTCTTCCTACATAAAATGATGTATTTAAATGATTAGCTGAGCATACTTGGTCAACTGATCATATCAATACATAAGCTTATGTCTTCCTAAGATAACTATTGATCAACTAAGCATCTGTATGATCAGCTGAGAAATAGGTATCAAATGAGTCTTAGCAAAAATGATCAACTGATCTATTATTTCAACTGAGTAGTGAAAGTTAAAGTTCTTAGTACTTTCTGTTAGCTGAGTCGAGCAAAATGTCAAATCTGCTCTTCCTTTCAGATTGTAAGTTTCATATGTAAAAGGCAGAACATGTGTTGTTCTATTATGCGAGTTGCTCTTTTTTAGAAAAGTACAATTACCTTTATTTA
This sequence comes from Dittrichia graveolens, assembly GCA_038502395.1. Classification (NCBI taxonomy): domain Eukaryota; kingdom Viridiplantae; phylum Streptophyta; class Magnoliopsida; order Asterales; family Asteraceae; genus Dittrichia; species Dittrichia graveolens. The sequence continues at coordinate 34,455,661 of JARJIL010000009.1, forward strand.
ACAGTTGATTAAAGTAACTTTACTTTTCTCCCACTAACTTTACAATTAAAATATTATATTTCTATACACTCTTTGTCTCCTTCCTACATGCAACCAGATGCCCAAGCTTCTATATATATTCATGCATGCTTGACATGCAAAAACAAGCTTCTACATAACACAAAAGCAATCTCTTTTGTTGAGAAAATTTGTAGAGTTTAGCTATTGTGTAGAACCAAACTTGTTCATGTGTTGAACACAACTAAACATAAGTTGTTTTAGAGTTAGCTTGTCTATGTGTTATACAAATTAATTTCCACCTTTTATTGTACTTAGAATTTCCTCTTCTAGTACATGTAATTCTTGATTCATATCAATAAGAATTATATAAAAGTATAATGGTGTGTCTTTAAATTTCAAAAAGCTAAAGTTTGTATTCAACCCTCCCTTCTACAAACATTTTTTGTTGCGTACTCAATCTAGGACTAACAACTGGTATTAGAGAACGTTAGATAATCAATATCTAAATCTATTTTCCTTACTCAACAACTGCTTCTACCCCTCTCAAAATGGCCTCATCCTCAAACAACATAAACATCTCAAACACTGGGTCTTTAACAAGATGTCCCATGGTTGATGCTGAAAACTTCTCCATGTGGAAAAGTAGAGCACATCTCTTTTTATCCACTCTAGATATCCAAATGCTTGAAATAGTTACTGAGGGTCCTTATGTTCCAACATCCGTATTATCCATTCCATCCGAATCTGAAGGTCAAACCTCTACAACAGAAAGAATCATTACCAAACCCATGCATCTGTGGACAGATGAAGATAAGAGGTTGGTTAGCCTTGATGTTAAGGCTAGATCAGCTCTTGTCTCTATACTACCCAATGAGATCTATCATCAAGTGATTAACTGTACCTCTGCTAAAGAGATGTTAGATACACTCACAGTTGCATATGAAGGGACTGAAGAGGTGAAGGAAAACAAGAAGCTCCTCCTCAACATTGAGTATGAATTCTTCTTTGCTCATAAAGGTGAGAGTCTTACTCAGACATACATCGGGTTCAACTGCCTTGTGAATGATTTAAAAAGTGCAGACATATCCAAGAGAAACTTTGTCTTAGTGAACAAGTTTCTAGACTCCCTCTCTGTGGTAACTTACTCAACCACGAGCAATCAGTCAAGCAAAGGAAGTTGTCATCCAAGGAGATTAAGGAGGTTGTGAAGGCTGCACCAACTACCCTTGTATCAAGAGATACAAAGATGAGAAGCTTTGCAGCTATTGATTCTGGTTCTAATGAAGAAGGAGATGAAGAAGAGAGTGCTGGAGAAAGTGAAGAGAAGAAAGGTGATGAGGAGAGAAGTCTGGAAGATCTGGTTGAAGGAGTAGCCATGCTGGTTAGGAAGTTCAAACCTTTCAAGAAGGGAAAGGGTGTCAAGCCATCAAAGTTTGTCAAATCTAAAGCTACTTTTGATGCCTTCACAGCAGAGTGTTACAAATGTGGCAAGATTGGCCATATAGCCAGTGACTGTAAGTCCAAAAGTAATACTGATTCTTCATCTATGCCAAAGTAGGAGGACAAAATTGATTATGAAGCCAAGTATAAGAAACTCCTTGCTGATGTCCTTGACAAGAAGAAGAAGAAGAAGAAGAAAGCCCAAGGCCAAGTTCTTGTAGCAGAAGAAGAAGATTGGGCAAAGAAGATCTTTCCTCAGATGAAGATGAGGTAATCTTTGCTCAGTTCTGCATGATGACCAACAATGATGATGGTAGTTCTTTTGATGAAGACATGAAAAAGGCTACAAAAGCTTGTTCAACTACCAATTGGGATCCTTCTTCAATGTATCATGTTGGCAAGTTTATTAACTACAATGATAATGAAAAAATGCTATGTTTGATTACTTATGTATTGATTTCCAGCCTGCTATTTAAAGAGAGAATAAGCTAAAACTAGAAGTAGAATCACTAAAGGAAAAATTAATTCTTAAAGATGAGAAACTTAAGCAAATAACAATTTTAAATGATGAGCTAGCAAATCAAAAGATACTTAATGAGATGTTAGTAAAAGAAACTAGTGAAGCAACTAAAAAGTTCAATGACCTCCAAAAGATAGTAAAGTCTTGGTGTGTGTTTGCTGAAAAGACCACTCAGTGTGTCAAGGAGCAGATACCCAAACAAGTTCAAGCTATTATTGGTGGAAATTACTTTAAAGCTGCTACCTATACTATCTTAGACAATGCTGACATTTTGCCACAAACCTTTCACAAGACTGTTAAAGGCAAAAGTGTGTTCACAAAAAATTTGTTAAAAGCAAAAGTTCCCATTTAAAAGAATCTATTATTCCTTCTGTTGAATCATCCTCTAGTAAGATTTCAGAATGTAAAAATACTAAGAATATGAAGTCAAAGGATGTGAGTAAAGGAAAGGAATCATTAGTTGAGACCAAAGAGACATTGTGTTGTCAAACCTTGAAAACAGATGACTTAAATATTAGTATTTCACAAACTGAAAAATCATTAGCAAATACTACTTTATCAACTGACTTGTTAGAAGATGGTAAATGCTCAGCTGATCATAGCTCATTTTCCAAACACTCAGTTCATTTAGAAGTAATCAACTCTCTTTCAATAGAAGAAACTATGAGTAAAAATAATGATGATCACATTGTTCCCGTTTCTCCCACTCCTAAGATTGATCAAAAACTTATTAAATCCAAAGATCAATCCAAGGTGCCTATAAATAAAGACCTAAGAAAATTACAGGATCAGCTTCATAAGCTGAATGGTCAAGTTAGTCAACTTATAACTGATAATTGTCAGAAGACTAATAAGAAAACTCATAGGAATTCAAATAATGTTGTTCAATGCTCCAAAGCCACAAAATCTCAAAAATGTTACAAGTGTGGATGCAAAGAGCATAAGGCATTTGAATGTTCCTTAGAAGGGAATTTAAGACAGCAGAATTGTAATGATAACATAGTTATTCAATCTGTGCAGAGTGTTGGTTCATGGTTTCTGGACAGTGGATGCTCTAGAACTATGACAGGCAACAAGGCTCTGCTCAGTAACTATAAGAAAGAGAAAGGTCCAAGGGTTACTTTTGGTGACAACAATCATGGGCAAAATAAAGGCTACGGATAACTTCATAATGGGAACCTCAAACTGTCCAAAGTATCTTATGTCAAAGGGCTGAAATACAATCTCATAAGCATAAATCAATTGAGTGATGGAGATAATGAAGTCCACTTCACAAAGACAGGAGGTTCTATAATAAATAAAGAAGGTAATATAGTGTTGAGTACCAAGCGAACCAAGGATGTGTACACTCTTGACATGTCCTCTGATGACCCTTCGAAGGAAACATGTTTTCACTCTAAAACCATTGAGGATACAAACTGGCTGTGGCACAAGAGGCTTTCCCACCTTAATTTCAAAAATATCAACAAGTTGTGCAAAGGTGAACTAGTGTCAGGACTGCCTTCTCTGACTTATACTAAGGCTAAACCTTGCACTTCTTGTGAGAAGGGAAAGCAACATAAGACAACATTTCCATCCAAGCAGGACTTCTCCATTACAGAACCTTTCTATATGTTGCACATGGATCTATTTGGTCCTGTTGCAACTTATAGTATTTGTGTAAGTAAGTATGCTCTTGTATTAGTTGATGAATTCTCAAGATATACTTGGGTTTTCTTTCTTAAAGCAAAGAGTGAGGCTACTGAAGAGATCGTATGCTTTATTAAGAAGATGGAAGTGTTGAATGGCAATCTGGTGAGGCGTCTTAGAAGTGATCATGGAACTGACTTAAGAAATCAAACTCTGGAAGCTTTCTGTGATGAGAAAAGGATATCTCAAAACTTCTCTACTCCAAGAACCCCACAACAGAATGGTGTAGCTAAAAGAAGAAACAGAACATTAATAGAAGCTGCCAGAACCATGTTGTGTGAAAGTGGGTTACCTTTTAATTTCTGGGCTGAGGCTGTAAGTTGTGCATGTTTCACACAGAACAGATCCCTTATCATCAAGAGGCACAACAAAACTCCATATGAAGTTCTCAAGGGAAGGAAGCCAAGCATCAACTCGACATATTTTTGGATGTCAATGCTTTATCCTCAATCAAAAGGATCAATTGCAGAAGTTTGCTCCAAAGGCTGATGAAGGAGTGTTTGTAGGTTACTCAGTGATTTCCAAAGCATACTGAGAACACAACCTCAGGACAAAATTCATAGAAGAATCTATCAATGTAAGTTTTAATGAAAATGACTTTGTTGCTTCCTGTTCTTCTAATCATGTTTCAGGTGAAGAATTTAATGATCTCATGCAAACTAGAGAGACCACTCCAGAGCAAGTTGATCCCTCTCCACCAACTGCTCATGATTTAGATGAACCTGTTCCCATTCAAATCTTCAACCATGTACAACCAACCTCATCCAATCATATACCTCTACTAAATCATGTGGGAAATGACTCAACATTATTGAATTCTAATTCCATATCACACATTCCCTCTTTAGTAGAGACACCCACAGATTGTGAAAATGAAGTTATATCAGCCACCCAAAATGAACTCATTTCTACTGCTGATAGTCAACATTTAACTTCATCTCCCCAAATCCAAATTCATCCCAATTTCTAATCAATCCAAAAAGCCTTCAAAGACCACAAATATCATCCTCATGATCTGGTTATAGGCAATATAGAAGATCCGGTAAGAACGGGATCAAAAGCTTGCAACATTTGTTTTTACTCTAGATTTGTATCTTTGATTGAACCAAAGAAAGTTGATAAAGCCCTGAATGATCCCCACTGGGTGACTACCATGCAAGAAGAGCTAGCAGAATTCAAAAGGAATAATGTATGGACCTTGGTGTCCAAACCAAAGGATAAAACCATCATTGGAACAAAGTGGGTGTTCAGAAACAAGCTAGATGAACATGGGCGGATCATAAGAAACAAAGCAAGGCTAGTGGCACTGGGTTATTTTCAAGAAGAAGGTATTGATTTTGATGAAACCTTTACCCCTATTGCAAGATTGGAAGCTATCAGATTATTCCTAGCCTATGTTGCCTTCAAAAACTTCAAAGTATTCCAAATGGATGTAAAGAGTGCATTTCTGAAGCTAGGAAAGGACCCTGATGGAAAATCAGTGAACATTACTACTTATAGAGGAATGATTAGGTCACTTTTATACCTCACTGCAAGTAGACCAGATATAATGTTTTAACATGTCTCAGTGCAAGATATATTGCTGCTGTTAAGAGAATATTTAGATATCTTAAAGGAACTCCTAATCTTGGTCTTTGGTATCCCAAAGACTCAGATTTTGAGTTAGTTGGATATTTTGATTCTGATTTTGCAGGGTGTACATTAGATAGAAAGAGTACTTCAGATGGATGTCAACTTCTAGGAGGAAGATTAATCAGTTGGTCTAGTAAGAAACAGAATTCAGTATCAACATCTACTTCAGAAGCAGAATACATTGTTGCAGGAAGCTGTTGTGCTCAAATTTTGTGGTTACAAAATCAATTATTTGACTATGATGTGAAGTTTGAAGACACCCCAATTTTGTGTGACAAAACAAGTGTTATATCCATCTCAAATAATCCAGTCATGCATTCAAAGACAATGCATATTGAAATCAGACATGACTTTATAAGGGATAATGTGCAAAAGAAAAGGTATCTCTGCATGACATTAACACGGATTTGCAACTTGCAGACTTGTTCACTAAACCATTGGATGAAGCAAGGTTCAATTTCCTAATATCCAAACTAGTTATGCTTAATTTCTAAACTAGATTAGTAGTAGTTGTGTTTCTGTTAATTGATAAGTGTTGAATGACATGTTTTACTTATCTAAGCATCTCTAAGCTTTACTGATCTTGAGATAGCTAAGTAAATTTGCTCAGCTGATGCCTATCAGCTGACCAAGTTACTCAGCTGAACATACTCAGCTAAGGAAGAAATGCTCAGCTACGTATCTCTATCAGCTGATGTACCTAAATTCCTTCTATCAGCTGACGCTTTTCCATCATCTGATGTCTTTTAACAGATACATTTCAAATGCTCAGCTGATGAATCAACACTTAGTCAATTTTTCTCATTTATGCTCAGTTAATGCTTTTTAACCCTAGTTATTTACTACATCTGTCAGATTTCATTTAATAGCTTATTATTATGTTTTCCATTAGAACTTTTGTCAGCATCTAACGATCTCTGTTAACTATACTTCATAAATACCCCACTTTCTTTCTCACTTCTCTTTACCTGTTTAAATTCTCCAAACTCCCTCTCTCTCTCTAAAAAGCGTTACCCTAACCTTCTCTCTCGCTATTTCTCTCTCACTCTTACTGTTCATCATCTCTGCAATGGCAACTTACACTCCTAACCCTACTGTACACCCTGGTGAGAATGTTGTTCAAAACCAACTCATGAACATTACTCCTAACAACATTCTTCTGTGCACCTCCATTCCCGCCTCTCGCGAAAACCAAGGATATGAACCAATGGTGCAATTCCTCCAAGCTCACCCACTGTTCGATAGTCTTACCGCTGATCCTCACTATATATTTCCTCCAATCATTGGCGAGCTATGGTATTCTGCAACATACAACATCAACGACAACGCTATCCATTGTACCCTAGCCCAAGGAAACTATCATCTTCGAATAACAAGTAAAACTTTGAGACAAGCCACTAGTATTCCTAACTTCCCACCTTACACTGCCTTTCCCTCTCGCACCCAAGTTCAAACAGTTCTACCAACAATAGGCTACAACGAGCCTGTGGTGCACAGGCAAGTGAAAGTGTGTGCTCTATCCCATCCTTGGAAGTATCTGGCCAATGCGGTCATTCGTTGTTTTGGTCCTAAATCTAGAAGCCATCATCTCATCAACCAAACTGAGCTTCTAGTCCTGTATGCCCTGGTGTTTGGGATAAACATTGGTTTTGCTCAAGTTATTTTCTCTGCCCTTGTTAACAAAATAACACAGAGCACCAACAAGAAATCCTCAAGGTCTCAAGTGCCATACGTTCGTTTTTTGAGCTTGATTGCAATGAGGGAGATCGGTGAAAATGATTATGTTGGACTAAATGAACATCTTGATAGCATTCCTGTCCCTGCCATGGGTGAGAAAGTATTTCATTTTATAAAGGCAAACAGAGGTACTCCTATCACTGCTCAAATGCAAGAGTTGATTGATGCTGCTGTTGAGACAAATCCAAATGATGAAAATGATGATGTTGATGGTAGTGGTGCTGATGAAAATGATGATGATAATGATGGTAACAATGTTGATGATGGTGATGATCATGATAGTAATGATGATGGTACTGGTGATTTTGGTTTTTCTCCTCCAAGTCCAATGGTCATGAGTCCCCTGGGTGATGATGTTGTGCTAGATCAACCAGAACAAGAAATTTATGAGCAACTGCTTGAGCTTATTGATAAAAGCAGGCACATCCTCTCCCAAGATATGGAACACTATGATTCTACCTCTGAGGACATTCAAATGGTAGTCCCAACCTTTGATAGCCCATCCTCATCCCCTGTCCAAACACCAATTCAACAGCCAAGCTCTAGTGAACCTCCAGTGTTCACTAGTTCTACTCCCATTCGTAGCCCCCTATATACAAGGTCAATAGAGGATGCTCATAATGAGCCCTTTGAGGTAATATCTCCTACACCTTTGACCTCAACACCAATTAGCCCTCCTCATGTTGAGGGGGAGCCATTGGATGTTGCTCACCGTAAACCGTGGATGCATCCTCACAACAGGGTGCATCTGTAAAAATGGGATTGAAACAGAAATCTAAGACAGCCTCCCAAAAGGTTGTTCTCATTGAAAGACAGACCTCCTCCAAGGTCACACTGTGTCTACACCCATATTGAGTCAGCCTCCACCATTCACATTCTTCTAACAGAATGTGGATCCAATAAGGGATACCCTAATGCTACGTGCATCCCACACTCAATCCACATTTCTTGCACCTATTGTCAATTCTCTTCTTACACACTCACAGCCTGCCAATGCCAGTGGTACAAATCAACCATTGGTACAGGGCTCAACAGTCTTTCCCAATGAATTTGAGCTTATACACCAAGGCTCAAATGAGGGAACACAATCCTCACCCAACTTCACAGATTCCATACCTTCCTCCTCCTCTCAACCTTCAACTTCAACCTCTACCTCAACCCCAAACCAAACCCTTAATCTAATCCAAAACCTAAACCAAAAAATTGAAAACTTTACCCAAACCTTCCAAACAGAAACCAACACTCGACTGTCTAAGCTTGCTCAAGACATAGAGTCCCTTAAAACAACCAAACAACCATCCCCTACACCCATCCAAACCCAAACAGACCTCACTCCCCTTCTCACCAAAATAGACCAATTATCTACCCTTCTCCCATCTTAACAACCTACTCCTATCTTACCTAAATACACTCTCTCTTCCCTCAACCAAACCATTTCCAACCTTTTAACCCAACTCCAAACTCTAAGACCAATAAACCCACACATTTCTGTACCCATACCAGAAGAACTTCTACCTATGCCTTCCTTCCTAAAAGGCATCCTTGATGATATAGAAGCCCACACAGAACAAAGTCGAATGAGCCATCTTTCCTTATGGAAAGCTCTTAGGGATCTCAAGGATGACCTCTCTCTCCAAATCTCTAAACTTACCTCTAACCTCATCCCTGCTTCTACCCATACACCTACACCTACCCATACACCTACCCCTACCCACACTCCTGCCCATCTTCCAAGCCAACTACACGTGACTCCCCTCCTCCTTTTGATGATGCCAAAAAGGGGGAGAAATCTTCAAGCTCAATTTCAAGGGAGGATGATCCTGATTCAGAGGAAATAAATGCCGCCTATTCTGAAACAGCCACCAGGATCCTGCAGCAGGAAGCACCCAAAGCAACAACAACAGCTCCTCTTGCTCCCAAAAGAAAAGCATCTGTTGAGGGGGAGTAAAAGTTCCCAAAAAGATTGAAACACATGGCAAATAGGCCAAAACCCAAAAAGAAAGTCGTTGAGGGTTGCTCTCCTAAAACCATAAACATACAGTCTGATTCTAATGATGAGGATGATACTCCATTATCTGAAATCCTTAGAAGAAGAAGACAGAGCCTCAAATCATCCCCTGCTCCATACTCCCAAAGTCTAAAAACCTTCAACCTCTGCTCCAAAAGATAAAGGCAAAAGAAAAATGACACAAGAGCAAGTTGAAGAAGATGAACAAATTAAAACGGAGCTTGCCCTTTAAAAGCAAGAGGAAATGGAAAATGCCCAAATGGCTCAAGCCTTGGGTGTTCCAGTGGAGGAGATCTACCAAGCCAAAGAGCTAGCATATCAACAAGAACAAGAAAAAACTCAAAGTCAAGCTGGTACTCAACTTAAATTGTCAAGGGAGAAATGTTAAGCTGAACTGCTCAAAGCTAGATCCCATGCGGATGCAATCAGAACCCTCCTGCATCTTGATCTTTCTGCTCCCTACAATCTAAGTCAACGGAGGATTCAAAGCTTCAGAGAAAGAATCAACATCTTAAGAAACAGAATCGATCCAACTCCTATAACAAGATCCTCTGTCCACAAGGGTGATGGTGAACCTTATCTCAAAGCTACAAGACAAAACAACTTCAACAGCTGTGAAGTTGTATCTTATGAGAGATGCCATGTTTGTGGGTTCATAGAACTGGTTGAGATCATGCCTTCACTACAAATCCAAAAGCAAGCTCAAAGTGCAATTCATACAAAAAATTCAAAATTAGATAGCTCTTGCTGTGTCACAAAAGGCCTTCACACCTGATGATTACAACAGGCATGTGCATACATGTAACACCCCCGTCCCCAAAGGAAAGAGAGGTCACATCGAATGCCTAATACGTATCGAGCACTAATAGTCCTTAAAAGATTCTTAATTAATTAAACTGATAAAACCAAACCATAGTTTACGTTTCTAATGCAGATACACCAACCATCAAAGCAAAATACCAAAGTATAACTACTATTTCGAAAAGAAATTAAATAAGGCCTCTAATCATTCTCCAATCTCTAAGCTCTCTCCACTCTTCCCAGATCACCCTTGAGTACCTGCCGCAAAGAAAAGAAAAACGCGACTGAGCTAATTGCCCAGTGAGCGGATGGTAATAATAAACCGATAATTCATAAACAGTTTTATCCAAGTCGCATAAGAAATGAACAGAATAAAATGTTATTTTCATTTTTCAGAAGCTCCTAACGAGTACCTCCACTACACCAGAGTAGAAACAAAGAAATAAGGCTGAAGCAATGAGGGTAGGGAATATTTTATACCGAGTGGCCTACAAACATATATCCAAAATGCACACCCACGGTGCCAAATGCATCACATCATATCACAGTTCACATATCAAATAATACACTGGATTCGCGACTCCAAGTGCATCCCAAACTTGGAAGGAGTGTATGGCACTACCACTCACGACCGCAAATAATCATATCATAACATATCATAGCCTAGGATGCATCCATACGCCTCCCAAATATCCAAAGCTCTCCCACGAGCATCACATCAAATATATATCAAACAAAAGTGGAGACGCCGCGAACTGATCACACTACCGCAGATAGTGTCATGCCATTGGCGCCACAATGACATGCATGTGGTAGTTACTAAAGCTGAAGGGCTACTTTTGTAACTTCTATTAAACTACTTTTCTTTTTCTTTTTCTTTTTTTCGTCTTCTTCACCGGCTCCAATGAGTCCAACCCGTTTTTCCTCTTTTGAAATGGTAGTAATACTTAAGGCTAAAAGTGTCAACTGACCAAACTATACTATTTAAGTTGTAATATTTTTGATAGTTAAGGGGGCAAAGGTAAAAGAAATCAATTTTTAAATGATATCTCCCTGCAGATCGTCTTCCTTACCCGACATATAACCCATTATATATATTTTTGACCCGCATTCTCATTCGTTCAATTTGGCTTAATTACAGTTCGTAAATTTTTCAAAATGCTTCTCCGATATTACTACACAGGTTTATGATAATTAAATATATCAATTTGCGTTTTAGCACAGCCAATTTAAGACCCAAATTGTTTCATTTTTTATAGTTCTTTACACAGATTTCTACAGTGATTTTTGTTTCTTTTAACAACAGAAGTCACGTCCACAAAACTCTATCCTCGAATAGAAACTATAGAAGATAATAAATCTAAAAGGTTCAAGAATTACCTTTAAAAGTTGACACCCGCTTCAACTCGTCCCGAAGCCCAACTGAGACTACGGCGTATCTCGATCTCTCTCGATCTCACAGCTTATTTGTTTCTGAGAGCGATTATTTTGATTCTTGAATGATTAAGGATGTGTTTATATATATCCCGTACAAAATTGCCGGATGTTTCCTAACTAAATTGTGATACTTGAATTCAAAATTCATTATTTGTGATTATCTTATATTATCGTGATTATAATATTATTATGTTTATGTTTTTTTTTCTGTGTAGATATGTATATGTATTAGCATCTATATTATTATTATTATAATTAATATTATTATTATTATTATTATTGTTGTTGTTGTTGTTGTTGTTGTTGTTGTTGCTGTTGTTGTTGTTATTATTTCTATTATTATTATTATTATTATTATTATTATTATTATTATTATTATTATTATTATGTTTTTGGGTCCTTATAATATATCCACCAAAAAAAAAAGATTTCGTCCTCGAAATCGAGAAAGGTATAAGTTGTCGAGAGGCATACGAGATTACTTTCCCATGTTGCATAAGAACACAACCTAAACCCTTTTTTGATGCGTCACTGTAGATCTGAAAACCTCCGGTTCCCTCCGGTACAGAAAGTATCGGTGCAGTCACTAATCTTTTCTTTAACTCCTCAAAGCACTTCTCACGTTCATCATTCCATTCAAATTTCACGCCCTTCCGCACTAGATGAGTCAACGGTAAAGCCAGGGATGAGAATCCCTCCACAAAATGTCGGTAGTAGCCGGCTAAGCCTAAGAAACTCCTTAATTCTGCTACGGTATTAGGTCGTGGCCACTTTGTAACAACCTCAACTTTAGCAGGGTCCACCTCGATCCCTTTTGAAGAAACCACATGTCTAAGAAAGGCAACTCGCTCCAGCCAAAATTCGCATTTGGAGAACTTGGCATATAGCTTCTTCTCCCGAAGAATCCCCAAAACAACACGCAAATCATTCTCATGGTCTTCTTTCGACTTAAAGTACACCAATATATCATCAATGAAAACCACAACAGATTTATCTAGATAATCTTGAAAGATACGATTCATTAGATCCATGAAGACGGCTGGAGCATTCGTTAACCCAAATGGCATTACGAGAAACTCATAATGACCATAGCGAGTACGAAATGCAGTTTTAGGAATATCCTCTGTTCTCACCCGTAGCTGATGATAACCTGACCTCAGATCAATCTTTGAGAAATACTTCGCTCCTTGAAGCTGATCAAATAGGTCTTCGATTCGAGGCAAGGGATACTTGTTCCTGATAGTCACACGGTCCAGCTCTCTATAGTCGATACATAGCCTCATAGATCCGTTCTTCTTTTTAACAAATAATACAGGAGCACCCCATGGAGACACACTTGGCCTTATTAACCCACGATCAAGTAACTCTTGTAATTGCTCTTTCAGTTCTTGCAACTCCAAAGGTGCCATGCGGTATGGTGCCTTAGAAATTGATTCAACACCTGGAACAAGTTCGATAGTAAACTCAACCTCTCTTTCTGGTGGCAAACCGGAGAGTTCTTCAGGGAACACATCTGGAAACTCTTTGACAATAGGATTATCTTCAAGATTAGGCCTCTCCTTTGAGCTATCTTGTATAGCAGCTAAGTAACCTTCACAACCTCCGTTTATTAATCTTTTTGCCTTCATGGCAGAAATTATTTTCACTAACCCACTTGGTGGAGCTCCTTGATATACATACTTCAGTTTTTCAATATCTCCAAAAATGACTCGCCTACCCTGACAATCAATGGTAGCTTGGTGTTTGCTGAGCCAGTCCATTCCCAGGATGATATGAAAGTCGTGCATTACCATGGGAAGTAGTTGAGCCATAAGAATGTTGTCGTTTAATGATACAGGACAATCACAATATACATTAATAATAGTCACAGAATTCCCCATTGGGGTACAATGGAAATAGGAGGAGCCAGCAAAGAATGTGATAAACCAACGCGTTGGGCAAAAGATAGCGAAATAACAGAATGCGTAGAACCCGTATCAAATAACACATAGGCCTTTGCATCATATATAGTAAGTGTTCCAGAAACGGTACCTGGAGATGTTGCAACCTGGTGTGCAGTCATTGAGAATACTCTACATCATGTGTTACGTTGATTATTGCCACCATCTCGTCTATCGGTATTACGCTGAAGCATGCACTCCTTAGCCTTATGCCCCGTCTGACCACAAGTGAAACATGATCCCGATTCTCGATGACATGGTTTACCCGGATGGATACCGCCACATTTAGGACATGGTGTAACTGGAATTCTATTTGGATTTCCCCTTTCAGCTACGCCTGAACGCCTCCCTTGGTTATGAATTTCATTCCCGTAATTATTTCCCCTATCCTGATACGTTCTCTGCCCCTGCCACTGTCCTTGACCACCATTGTTTCCTCTGTTATGATAAGATCCCTGCCCTTGACCATTGTTGTAGCCCCTGTTATGATATGATCTATTATCGTGCCACTGTCTTGATTGACCACCTTGAAATCGATTCCCATAATCACGTTGTTGCCCTAATTGAATCTTACTCGGTCGATCCAAGCTTTGCCCATGATGATCATCCCTGCCTCTTTTCTTACTACCTTCACCCCTGTATGAAACAAAGTCGGCACGCTCAAGCTCAAGATTTTTAGCTGCATTTGCCACCTCTTATACTTTGGCAAATTTGGTGTTGATAATAGGTCGTCGATGTTCAAAAAGAAATCCCCATTTAAATTTCTCTGCCTGCTCCTCTGCCGTCCCAGCCATAACCCCAGCAATACCAGCTACTCGAGTAAAACGCTCCATATAGTTAGTGATAGATTCACCCGGTTTCTGTCTAATAGAGATATACTCCCGTCGATATGCATCTCTATCAGCAATGGGAAAATAATGCTCATAAAATACATCCAGAAAATCACGCCATGTAAGAGCATCCACATACCCATCTCCTTCGGCTGTCTTCAAGGCTTTCTATCAGCGTTGGGCATCCCCTTCCAATTTGTAAGTAGCCAGACGGACTTTTTGATTTTCAGTGCACTCAAGAACCTCAAATATCTTTTCCAAGTGAGCAACCCAATTCTCAGCATCTAATGGTGTTGGGGCAGCATGAAATGATTTTGGCTCCTGCTTTTGAAATCTTTCAAGTAGAACATAAGTGGGTGTTGTCTGGTTACCATGTGTACCACCTGCGGCATTTGTGTTTGCATTATTATTGTTTCCTGTAGCACCACCGGCAGCAGTGTTGGTTTGGATAGCATTTGCCACGGCCTGAGGAACAACCTGAGCAACAGCTGCGGCTATAGCTTGATTAACCGCTGCTAGGATATTCGGATCAATGTTTCCCTGGTTTTCATTATTATTGCTTTCATTATTATGATTGTTAGTATTTCTCCCGGCAGACCTACGTGCCATCTACAAAAGTGGAGAGTTCAACACGAATACATGAATAATTAGAAAAGAAAGAAAACAGGAGAGTAGAAATATAGAGCAGAATCCTATCCCATGATCTACCCAAAACTCACAGGTCAAGCCTATGGCTTACTACAGAATCGAGCCTAAGCTCTGATACCATAAGTTGTAACACCCCCATCCCCAAAGGAAAGAGAGGTCACATCGAATGCCTAATACGTATCGAGCACTAATAGTCCTTAAAAGATTCTTAATTAATTAAACTGATAAAACCAAACCATAGTTTACGTTTCTAATGCAGATACACCAACCATCAAAGCAAAATACCAAAGTATAACTACTATTTCAAAAAGAAATTAAATAAGGCCTCTAATCATTCTCCAATCTCTAAGCTCTCTCCACTCTTCCCAGATCACCCCTGAGTACCTGCCGCAAAGAAAAGAAAAACGCGGCTGAGCTAATTGCCCAGTGAGAGGATGGTAATAATAAACAGATAATTCATAAACAGTTTTAATCCAAGTCGCATAAGAAATGAACAGAATAAAATATTATTTTCATTTTTCAGAAGCTCCCAACGAGTACCTCCACTACACCAGAGTAGAAACAAAGAAATAAGGCTGAAGCAACGAGGGTAGGGAATATTTTATACCGAGTGGCCTACAAACATATATCCAAAATGCACACCCATGGTGCCAAATACATCACATCATATCACAGTTCACATATCAAATGATACACTGGATTCGCGACTCCAAGTGCATCCCAAACTCGGAAGGAGTGTATGGCACTACCACTCACGACCGCAAATAATCATATCATAACATATCATAGCCTAGGATGCATCCATACACCTCCCAAATATCCAAAGCTCTCCCGCGAGCATCACATCAAATATATATCAAACAAAAGTGGAGACGCCGCGAACTGATCACACTGCCGCGGATAGTGTCATGCCATTGGCAAACATGCCTGTGGTACTTCCACAGGGTAGTTAACTCGATATACCTAACTCCTGTCTATATATCTAGGTTTTCTATGGCCGCACGAGTGAACATATAATTCCACCTCACACCTGAGTATGTTCACCATGCATATTGATCTTAAGTCAAAGGAAACAAAATACGCTCGGACGAAAAGGAATTCCACAAAACTTGCCTTAAAAACTCAAAATTCCTCACAAGGATCAAATAAATATAAACACTTTGCTCATAAACGATTAAAGTATCTCACGAATGGCATAGCAATATTAATCGCACACAAAAGGAAGCAATGCCGAAGAATATACAACTCAAAGAAAGTGAAGGTAGACATCTGTACCTGAATAATCTCTAAAATCTCCTAGAGTCAAGAAGGTTCCCCAAAGTCCTCAAGAAAATCTACATGCCGACAATGTATTAAAATTAAACCTTCGTCTAGTCTCACTACTTTCCGCTCCTCAAGTTCCAAACAATATGTTTATTATTAGTTTTATATAACTATACATATATATACATATATTTGTAATTATGGCTTATATACATATACTTTATAAAATGTAATTATTATCACTACTGAAAGTGTAATTTGTTGCCAGGCTTTTCATTTATATATATATATATATATATTAAAACTATCAAACTAAGAAGACTATAAGTGTCAGCCTTCAATAAATAATAATATAACTTGTGATAGTTACTAAAGGAGAAGGGCTACTTTTGTAACTTCTATTAAACTACTTTTCTTTTTCTTCTTTTTTTCGTCTTCTTCACTAGATCCAATGAGTTCAACCCGTTTTTCCTCTTTTTAAATGGTAGTAATACTTAAGGCTAAAAGTGTCAACTGACCAAACTATACTATTTAAGTTGTAATGTTTTTTATAGTTAAAGGGGCAAAGGTAAAAGAAATCAATTTTTAAATAATATCTCCCTGCAGATCGTCTTCCTTACCCGACATATAACCCATGATATATATTTTGACCCGCATTCTCATTCGTTCAATTTGGCTTAATTACAGTTCGTAAATTTTTCAAAATGCTTCTCCGATATTACTACACAGGTTTATGATAATTAAATATATCAATTTTTGTTTTAGCACAACCAATTTAAGACCCAAATTGTTTCGTTTTTCATAGTTCTTTACACAGATTTCTACAGTGATTTTTGTTTCTTTTAACAACAGAAGTCACGTCCACAAAACTCTATCCTCGAACAGAAACTATAGAAGATAATAAATCTAAAAAGTTCAAGAATTACCTCTAAAAGTTGACACCCGTTTCAACTCGTCCCGAAGCCCAACTGAGACTACGGCGTATCTCGATCTCTCTCGATCTCACAGCTTATTTGTTTCTGAGAGTGATTATTTTGATTCTTGAATGATTAAGGATGTGTTTATATATATCCCGTACAAAATTGCCGGACGTTTCCTAACTAAATTATGATACTTGAATTCAAAATTCATTATTTGTGATTATCTTATATTATCGTGATTATCATATTATTATGTTTATGTTTTTTTTTCTGTGTAGATATGTATATGTATTAGCATCTAAATTATTATTATTATTATTATTATTATTATTATTATTATTATTATTATTATTATTATTATTATTATTATGTTTTTGGGTCCTTATTATTATTACTCTAGTTGTTGTATATATCTTGTAAATTCTGTTAAGACTAGTATAGTTAGTAGTTGATCTCATGTAATTACTTCTGTAACTTTCCTTTATTCTGTTATTCAAGTTATGTTTTTGTAAATACATAAAATCAAAAAGAAATAAAAAGGGAAAAATGAAAAGATATCGAAAAAAACTGAACAAAATGGTACAACAAAGAAAAAGATTCTACAAAACAGAACAAATGGGAACTCTAGAAAAGAAATCAAAAACAGAGGTTCAAAATATAAAGGAGCTACCAAAAACAGATAGCTAGGTAGCCAAATGCACTTAAAAGTTTAAATATTTTATATTCGAAGTTAAACTGATTCTTCAAAAAGAAAAAGGTTTTGTCATCATCAAATAGGGGGAGATTGTTAGGGAGATAATCACTTTACCCTAATTATCAACTCTACTTATCTTAAAACATAGAATTTGATGATAACCAAACCCTACCTTCAGTATGACTTAGAAAATATTCAAACATGTGTTGTTTGAATCAGATTCAAGAAAATACGCTAAGTATGGAACCATCAGCTGATAAGCAGCCACTACTCAAAAGTATCAGCCAAAGGACATCAGCTGAGGAATAGGAGATGAAGAAAACAAGTGTAGAAGATAATCAGCTGAAGAAAACAAGTGAAGAAGACCATCAGCTGAGGAGAATCATCTATCAGCTGAGTGAAGAAATTTGATCAGCTGAGTTGTTACACCATCAGCTGAGCAAGGATCTTAATCAGCTATACCATCAGCTGAGTGATGACTGGATAAGCTGAGGCCCAGAGCATTAGCTATGTAAGTCTTTCTAAGCATAAGTCATCTTCCTACATAAACTAATGTATTTAAATGATCAGTTGAGCATACTTGGTCAACTGGTCATATCAATACATAAGCTTATGTCTTCCTAAGATAACTATTGATCAACTGAGCATCTGTATGATCAGCTGAGCAATAGGTATCAACTTAGTCTTAGCAAAAATGATCAACTGATCTATTATTTCAACTGAGTAGTGAAAGTTAAAGTTCTTAGTACTTTCTGTTAGCTGAGTCGAGCAAAATGTCAAATCTGCTCTTCCTTTCAGATTGTAAGTTTCATATGTAAAAGGCAGAACATGTGTTGTTCTATTATGCCTTAGATCTTTGTTTGTAAAAGTATAAAGCACTTTTTGGATCAAATACGAGACAAAAAGATTTGATCTTATCCTCTGGAAAATGATAAAGATACCTCAAACAGAAGAAGATCTCGAAGATTTGTTTCAACAACTAAGTATGGCTGGCAATTCCATACCCGGTAAAGTCAAATCTAGAAGAAGCATGGTTGTTGTTTAAAATAAGTATGGAAAGGGAAAGACAGTCTTACAAGGCAAAAGGTGTGAGGTTTAATATTTTATATTGTGAGTGGGTTGAACTTTTTTAGAAAAGTACAATTACTTTTATCAAACAGTTGATTAAAGTAAGTTTACTTTTGACCCACTAACTTTACAATTAAAATATTATATTTCCATACACTCTTTGTCTCCTTCCTACATGCAACCGGATGCCCAAGCTTCTATATATTTTCATGCATGGTGGACATGCAAAAACAAGCTTCTACACAATACAAAAGCAATCTCATTTGTTGAGAAAATTCATAGAGTTTAGCAATTGTGTAGAACCATACTTGTTCATGTGTTGAACACTCCTAAACATAAGTTGTTTTAGAGTTAGTTTGTCTATGTATTAGAGAAATTAATTGCCACCTTTTATTGTACTTAGAATTTCCACTTCTAGCAACTGTAATTCTTGATTTATATCAATAAGAATTATATAAAAGTATAATGGTGTTTCTTTAAATTTCAAAAAGCTAAAGTTTGTATTCAACCTCCCCTTCTACAAAAATTTATAGTTACGTACTCAATCTGGGACTAACAAAAACAATGTAAGAGTTTATTATGTCAAATAGGTGAGTATAATCAGTTATTATTAGGAGATAGGTGTTCTTATGATCAACAAATCTCTTTTGGCTCATATTGATAAATCATTTTGTTATTTCAAATTTTTTCCTATTTCATAAATCTTAAATTGTTCACATTTTGATTGATCGAATCATTATTTATAATCGTTCTCAACAATATATCTTCTCAAAAAATTTCTCGTCAGTTCTTATGAACAATATATCATCCTGAAAATTATTTTGATTATTAATTACCAAGGACAACTGTCCAAATCTATCCAAACGAAGATATTACATCATTTTGGGAGGAGAAGTTGAAAAATATTAAGAGATCCGAAGGTGAAAGAAAGGATCAAAAGAAAAGAAAGTTCCTCGTTAAACAGTGTCAACTTGCATAGCCACATATGCTACTATATCTCATGTGTTGAGATTTGGTATCGAATAAGTTATCATGAACCAGTGATACAATCCACTTACCCCACATAGCTACTCAATTATTTGATGATTGTTTCAACTTCACACAACAAATTAGCACATCTCTATTAGCATTTTACTTGGAGATAGTTGATATTAAAACAAGGAGGACAGCTACTCCATTCCCTGACTTCATTCATGCACATATTGAGTCTAGAGGTTATATATTATAATTCAATTCATTTATTAGGACACAAGAATACAAGATATATACTCTTTTGCATGTCCTTGTGATATTGCATGGAACATCTTGGAGTGATATCTTCGTCATATTCACAGTGATTAGATGAAAATCCCACCGGAATCAGTATTAAGCAAGTTTTGAACAAGGGTCACATAGTTTTTAATTTCATGTTAATTGATATCTATATGATTCTAGTGTTGATTTTTCTAAATTTTTTTCCAATGGAACTTTGAGATGGTTCCATCGCAATATCATTGTGTATAGTTGATCGACAAAGGATGACATTTCTTTCATACCAAAATTAAGCTCAAAACAAGCTACAAATGTATGATACTCATAATAACTCTTGATCATCATGAGGGAGAGATAAATTCTGAAAGTTATCCAGTTGATTTTGAGGCAATCAAAGAAGATAAGGTTCATATGTTAAGGGGGACAAAGACAAGTTGAATTAAAAAAAATCATTATATTTCAAGTCAAGGGGTAGCTAACGTTACAAGTGCAAGATAAAAGACTAGAACGAGAATGTTGATGTACGCTTATGTGATTTAATTTTTACCAAGTTTTGAAGAAAAGATTTTTATTAAGAGCAAAATAGTTTGTTATTCAAAGTAAGAAGAAATTCAAAAGACATGTAGATAAAAAAAAAGAATTTATTCATGTCTTCTATAACATGGAGACAGAAAAAGAATATGTGCATATTTATAACGGAAAGATTGTTCATATATGTTGAAAAGACAAAAGTACTACTATTTGAATACAAAAGGGGAGATTGTTAGATTTAAAATTGTATTCAAATAATAGTTTAAATTGTGTGTAAAGGTTTGTATTAGTTAAAAACTTAGAGGGATTAAAATGTATTTACTTAGAGAGTTGAATATACAAATTTTGCAAGTATATATACAGATATGACTAAATGTAAAAGATAATAATTGCCATTTTGAAAGAATTAAGTGTGTGTTTTCTATGGTGAAAATACTATCTTATGAAAATTATTATGCTCACCGTTAGATTCACATCATACTTTAGCAAATTAATGTTTAATATAAATCCAATTAGAATATATTTGGTAAAAGCATTGAGGCTCTAGTATCAGAGTTGACGGCTCAAGCTTTTGCTTGCTCTTATCTTTTGGAAATCTATTTTTGTATTTCTAAACATATTTTAGAGATCCTATTGTACTTCAAATTATCAAAATTTGATGCAATGAAGTTTTAAATATATATTATATATAAAGTGGTGCTCTCATATTATTTATAAAAAATTGGGTCTTTACAACAGCCACACTAATCTACGGTTTCTCGGATATTGAACCGACGTATCATGGCGATTTTTAGACAGTAGCTTCCTAACATTTGGGTGAAGGTTTTGAATGGTGGATATCGGTTTAAGGCATGAGGTGGGATTTTTGTGATCGCATAATAGCAGTTTTCCAGTAGTGTACTTTCTCTTTTTTTTTTCTTTGGTTTTTGATTCATACATCTTGATGACTCATTTCAAGAGTATGATGATTATTATATGCTTATATTTTTTTCATCTAGATAATAGTTATTGTATTGCTCTCTTCTTGAAGGTTGTGGAATGTAACTAGTCAAAGGGTTTGGTGGTTTTTACTCTCTTCTTGAGAGATTTTTCATGCTAAAAGTTTTGTGTTCTTTGTGTAATTTGATTACTTTCATTATTCTATTTTGGGTCTAATTTTAGTTTGATTTACTACACATTATTTGCTTACATCATTAAAGGTCCATACGAGTACTAAACAAAGATTTAATTCCGCATCTATCTTTTACTATTACCATATATTTCAATCACGCATGACATAAACATAGGTGGTTTTAGGATAGTGAAATGAGATTATAGGAGAGATTTAAGGTGTTTTGAGTTTGAATTATAATATATATGGTTATGTATATCGAACGAGACCGGGTCATTTAGAATTTAATATTAGAGTTTCTATTGTTCTTTATTATTGTTCCAAAAAGAAGCCAAGAAAACAGTAGCACTTTAACACGATCACAAGTACAATCTTATAGTCTCACCAACCTATCCCAGTTTATGGGTCTTACATATGTTAGGTTCCCAGATGCGAATGTTTGAACCATCAACTTCGTAGCATATGATGACGGGTGAGACACATCCCAGAAAAGATACTCGTCCCGATTGCTGCACAATTTTGCCACTGGAAGACAATTAGTCATCGCGTTAAACCTCCCCAGTCCACAGCATGCATCTTTCACATTCTTAAAATCTGAGAAAAAGACATATATCTACATCTGTTAGCAACTAGTATATATTCATAGGTATATTACGGTTTGAGTATAGAATAACTAAAATACATAGACCGATCGGGACCAATTAGGGTTTTTTATTAGGTTTGAGTTTTATTATTTATACTCTATAAATAGTCAACAAAGTAATAAACACTACCTATGTGGTTTTCATTATTATGATACGGATCACTAGTTACGAACTTACGACATTATTAATCATAGTGAACTAGTGGTACTTACTGTAACGTTCTGGGTTCTCCCAAAATTCTCGAAACAACTCGTATGTGTCGGCAAACGAGTAGATCATTCCCTTTCTTTGATGCATCATGTCCCACAAAAGTTGTTCAAGTTTAATATTGAATTGCATCGCCAAATCGTTTGCTGTTTTTGAACAGTTTCCACCTAAAATGGTAACTCTCATAAGTGGACTGCATCCCAAGTATGGTATTCCATAGATCCCAAACTTTCTTGCTCCGATGTTGTATAGTGTCCTTAGCGTGTTATTGTATGCTTGTATAAGACGATTAACATACGCGTCGGGATCCAATTTGGCTCGAGCCAAGGCGAAAAAATGTATATCGTTATTACCCATGGCTATAAAAAATGGCGATTTGCGAAATAGCAACTGTGTCTTCCAAGAACCCATTTCCACGGTGAGGTTCCCGTGGACGAACAATAGTTGTGCGGTTTGTTGGGTTATTGGTACTGCTTGCTGATTAAAGTTATATGTTGTTAGCATCATGAAAACTTATAGATAGGGATAGCAAGCATAGAGGGTACTTAGGGTAGGGAACACGAGTTTAAGTTAAAACGGTGTCAATGTTTAGTATGAGTCAAATCAGAATGAAGCATAAAAACATATTTATCTATATATTAGTTAGAAATGATATATACAGCTAACAGCAGTTAATTTGCTTTATATATCATTTCCCCATTAGCTAAACAACAGTATTAATCCATGATAACAAGATTGATCTTACGTCTACAGCGGTGTTGATGTCAAGAATGGCAGTTCCTGAGGAAGCAAAGTTTATTCCTATGGCAGGATTCTCCTTTGAAACCGAATCAAGGTCTCTTGTAGGACGTCTCCAACGTCTCCTGGGATCGAAGTTTATCGCATTGATAAGCTTCTTCTCCTGGTATTTTCCTCCATAAAAAAGAGATAGGTATGCAGGTGGGCTTGTCACAGATACTCCAAATACTACCCTAGCTGACCAAAAGATTCAACATAAATCCATTAATCATAGTGCATTTCTTAGATTCGATTTAGAAAATATATTTACTCAAATTAATTATGGAAAACTTCTGTTTTTAAGCATAGAATGTTGAAAAACACTTAATACACTAGAATTAAAAAGAAACTTACCGATATAATCCGCCAGGTTTAGGCCGTTGATAAACCTTCCGCTAGGTGTCGAGTTGAAAAAATCGACACCATAGTGAGGGTATTTGGACTTTGCAATGGACTGTATTACGTAATTATTTGTCCCAACATCAAGCAGTGAGTCTCCAAGTATGAAAACAGCCGGAGATCCTGCATTAGATGAGCTTGAAGAAAAAATCACCACAAAAATGAAAATAGCAAGAGCGACTACAGGACCTTCTGTCATGATGCATGAAATCTAAAAATAAAACTTAATAAAAGTTTATAAGCAATCTTTAAATTGAGCAAAAAGAGATGCTATATTTATATACATACATATACATAGACATACATATATATATATATATATATATATATATATATATATGCATCTTCAAGAGTTAGGATTAGTTAGGAATAATTAGTTTAAAATGTTAATTTTGTGAGTCTTTTAACTTGCGAATTTATAGTTGTAGTTCCCAATGCGTGACGCTAGCTTCCTTTGTACGAAAACAATCCGGGACACATTTTTAACAAGTGAAATTTTATAGCTTATTTTAGTGTTCTTTTTGTCATGAAAAGTTTCATTTAAGTTGTCTACAAAGAAAATTATTACTTTCTTTAAGGGTTGTAATTTGTAAATGATGATGTCTACATGACATCTATCTTAGGGGTGCCGGTCAAGTATTTATCCATATTTGATTGGATATGTTCTATTTATATAATTTAACGGGTTAAAAAATATATCCTTAAACCTAAAAAGTGATCCAATAAATTAGATCATTATGCCGGTCGATTCAAGATCCGTCCAGGTCTACAACAACTAATTTTTCATTTTAAAATCCACAATCATCCCTTCAACCATGTACCACGCCCAGTCGCTACCAAGACTGAGTGTATCAATCAAAAAACTGAACCGTAACCACATTAACCGACATAAACGACTCAATTTAACCGAAATGATACAATAACCGAAGGCTTGGTTATCTATTTCTAATTAACCAAAAGTATTGGTTCAGCTGAACCATTTATTCACTACTAGAAAACTGGCAATTGCCAACGGAATAAACCATCGGAAAAAAGTCGGTAAATCTTGTTTCTAACGATTTTCCGACGAAACTAAATGGTTGGAAATAACACAGTTGCTAAATTTACCGACACTTTTACGGTTGACTTAATTAAATTTCTGACAAAATTATCATCACTAAATCATCGGAAATGGAATTTTTAAATATTGGTTTTTAATAAACACTAAAATTTATTAATAATATTTTAAATTACGCAAAATACCACTAACTAATTTATGAGGAAATTCAGCAACGAAATACCGATCTTTTTTTTATATTTTAATTTAAAGTTTACTTAT
Organism: Dittrichia graveolens; assembly: GCA_038502395.1. Lineage (NCBI taxonomy): Eukaryota > Viridiplantae > Streptophyta > Magnoliopsida > Asterales > Asteraceae > Dittrichia > Dittrichia graveolens. The sequence goes on from JARJIL010000009.1 coordinate 34,480,526, forward strand.
ACCAACAAATTACCGACACTTTTGATATTTATATTTTTAATTAGATTTATCAACGAAATACTGACGGTTTTATTTTCATAAGTTAATTTATAAAATACTGACAGTTTTTTTGTGTTTCATAAAAAATTAATAAATTATTGTATCCACAATACACAAATACATAAAATTGTATTCAATGTACACACTAGATTTAAAACCTTTACCGACGATTAATTATTCGTCAGTTTTTTTTGTGTTTCATAAAAAACTAATAAATTATTGTATCCACAATACACAAATACATAAAATTGTATTCGATGTACACATTAGTGACTAGATTTAAAAACCTTTGGATATTTGTTATCAATAACGCTAGGAATATATGTTCTTTTTCTTTCCAAATAACTAGTTTATTATAAATTAATGTTGTAAAGATTAAGACATCAATGTTCCAAATACAAATTATGCTTAGAATCACATAACTCAATCAAGAAAAATGATTTAACAAAAATTCTAAATACTATAAGATTCATGTTCCCTTCAATTCAAACTATACCCGGTCCAAACCAATACACGGTCTATGTTGAACATCAAGGAGAAAGTAAATACCCAAGTCCAAACCAATACACGGTCTATGGTGAACATCAAGGAGAAAGTAAATACCCAGGTTGTTTCAACCCAATTATATCTTATCCTCTTTACTTGTCTGATGATCTTCAACTTACTAACATAGTGTGTATAATACTTGTTCCTAACTTGTAGATATTATTATTATTATTATTATTATTATTATTATTATTATTATTATTATTATTATTATCATTATTATTATTATTATTATTATATTAAATACCCAAGTATTAAATGTATTGTGAATGGTGATTGAACTAAATAGGTACTAATCATAGTGTGGGCCAAGTAGTTAAATGTAGCATAGTGTTGGGCTTGTAGTTGCTAAAAAGGGAGGATTGGGCCATTAGAAACTAGGAAGGGAAGTAATTAAGAAATTTTAGCACAATACCCTAGTAAAGGGTTACTGTAGCTGTAATTAGAAACATAATGTAACGCCCATTTCATAATAATATTTTGACAAAAATGTTCATAAATAAACTAACTTTATTGTAACCAGAAATCCCGTTTAGAAATAATAGCAGACGCATGTGCTGAAATCTTTACAAACACTCAATATTTAATTCAGAAGTCGGAGAACAACTGATAATAAATAAGCTTTAAATAATTTGATTGCAAAACACGAGCCCATCCATGAATCAACATCCAAAAATCTTCAAGTACCTGAAAAAATATTAGGAGTATCTAATGAGCTATGAATCCCAGTAAGCAACTCAAAATAAGTACCTATAAAGAATATTTCACGATGTGGTCAAGCTTTATTCTATCATTACATTCCATAATTCGTTACCGCATTTGTGTAATAAACATTTTTGTATTTATTTTTGTTCAATAAAAATATCTGTAATCATGTTTGTTTTGTAAATGTATATGTAACCACACTGTATCCATATCTATATGATTGTATTTATATTATGACTGTGTACATATTTGAACTATTGTAACGATAATTATGTTCACACATTGTATCTATAACTATATATCAACTACTATACATGTAGTTGTATTCACACATTATAATTGTATTTGTACCACATTTATATTTGTATAACCACTGTATCTATATAACATTTGTGTCTATATAACATACAGACGTGTCCGCTGTATTTGAAATACTGTATTGTATATATATATATATGTAGATGTATATATATGTATATGTATATATATGTGCGTGTAACGTCCCAAAATTTTTTTGAATACGATAAAGTAAACTATACTAACCATTACCAAATTCAATGGTTACATACATAATATCAAAATATTAATTGTTTAATACAACGGAAACAAATGATAGTAAAATTTTTCAACTAGTTTAAAACATATTAAATTCTGAAATTTTGAATAAAGGAAGGATTCGTAAATGCTCAGAACCAAACAATGTGACATTGGAAGAAACCCCTTCTTGAAGTCCTCCATTCTAAACCGCTTTAGAACTTTGTCAATGTATGTACTCCGGATTTTTGATTTTCTTTTCCTTTTTCTTTTCTTTAAATAATAATAATACTCCATAATTATTATTAATAAATAAACTCCACAAATATTATTAATTTCTCGATTAAATAATATTACAATAATATCAATAACTCCATTAATTCGGGTCGTTACATAAAAGCCAGGTGATTAACTCCATAACCGATCTGGAGTTATGTTTAAATAGAAAAGCCAAATCAAGGGGATCGCGCCGCGACAGGTAACCGGTCGCGCCGCGATCTCAAGAGACGTCACGATTCCCACTTTTGAAACCAGCATTATCCTCCAGTCGCGCCGCGATCTAACTTGGATCTCGTCGTGATCCTTAGCTGTCATCACCGGATAAACTCTGACTTTAAAAATGTTGACCAGTTACATTATTTCATCATTGTGCTGTGACCTGAGAAGAATCACGCCGCGATCTTCTCTTTTGCCCGGCTATTTTCTTCTTCTTTTATCTTTCTTTTCTTTCACCTTTTATCTTTTTGATTTTATTTCTTCTTTTCTTTATTTCTTTTTCATTTTCACTCTATTTAGCTCAAATATTTTAAACTCGCCTTTCTAGCCTACAAATTAAACGAAGGTAAAACATACCTTTTTAAACAAATACGCATAATTTCCTGGCTAAAATTAATAGATATCGCGCGTAATTTATGTATAACAAATGCGATATCAATAATTGATCATCAATGACCAAGAAAACTAACCTTAAACACCAATTTGATGAATAACGATTGTTTTTACCGAATTTTCCTCTCGTTTTTGCTCAAAAACTTCAAAAATCAATGATGATTCATATCAAATCTTCACTCCTTTTAGCTAATACCACTTGTTTGTCCCAAGTGATTCAAGTATCAAGCTAAACACACGATTGCATTTATAAGATCTAGAGAAAATATGTAAAACACACACATAAGGTATAGATATATTAGGTGTGAATATGGCAACCAGTGTGAATTACAAGGAGTCAAATCCTATTTATACTCGTTGGAGTATTTTACATATTGAGCCTCTAACGTTTGTATTTAATACAAACGTCGCCTACAATGTTAACATATATTTCTATACAATATTAAATCCTAACAAGTTTTCTTGAAGCTAAGAGCTATCCATTTTAATGGGCCAAACCAAATATAGTTTTTTGTTGAGAGTTGGAAAATGGAAACCAAACCTGATGTACCTAAACATTTTGCAACTCCATTAAAATTTTGACACTCTAATTTGCATAAGAGTAGATATCAATGCATGAATTTGTGATTCTTTTTTAATAGGAAATAATGAACTAAAATTATTGATGTGTTTTTTGGTCTTTGTTATTTGTGCTACCTAATATGGGTTATTGATTTTCTTTCTCTTTCTTAATAGGTTAGTGAAGCAATGGGAAAGTTTCAACCATGTTCAAATATCAGTTTCTAGTAATAATACGTGTATTTTGAATTAGAGGGCAATATAGGTGTTAACCATAAACAGCAAGTAGAATTGATTTCTAATAAAACGTGTATTTTGAATTTAGAGGTCAAAGATGCAGATATGTGTATTTTGAAGATGGAGGGCAAACGACTTCTTTCAAATTTAGTTTTTAAATTGTTTGGTTTCTTTATTTTGAATAATACCGTTGTTTACCTTTTTCTACAGGTACGGATCGCGGAAGACTTTAGTCAAAAAGTGATGGCTCTTTATATTTTGAAAACTAACTTTTTGTATATCAATGTTGAGAATGCTTTTGTATAGATAATATATAAATATTGTTTGAATGAAGTATATATATATATATATATATATATATATATATATATATATATATATATATATATATATATGAGATACCCGGACAATGCGGTGATGATAGCGAATAAAAAATGATTGTGATGAATTTTGTGGTGACTATTGATCAAGAGGATAGAGGCCATACAAACAATAGCATTTTTATTTTGTTCACATTAACTTAAAATGGAGTATAAGACAATAAACCGTTTTTATTATTAGCCAAAAATAATATATTATTGTAGTTTATTGTTAAAATTGAAATGTATATTTCATGCGTGAATATCATAATTAAAATTTAACACTAATATAACCGAATTCGACTGACACGCTAACGGGCAAGTGCACTCGATCGTATACTAGTAAACCAGGCAAGACCAGGATCGTCTCCACATGAACAGTTATGAAATATACTATTAGGAAATAGACTAGTTAAACTAAAATGCTTTAAAAGTAAAAAAGGGTTTGAGTTCTAGCAGCTAATCGCTACCAAAAGGATTGAATTAAAGCAGTAACTATGAAAACAATTTTAAGAAGTTGAAATCAGTTGACAAAGATGTATTCACCAATAACTCACTCCCCCTAGGTTCAATTTGTTTTAGGCATAGTTAATATGACAAGTTTTTAAGGGCATTCAAACCAACAACCATCGGTCATGCTAATCCGATTAATTACGACTTAACCTTTTCAAAACACACTTAACTCTCGTTATATGGTGAATTGAACTCAAACTTTTATCTATGGTATTACTGAATAATCTTAACCTTCATTATCTCTAAAAAGTTATCTATCCTATTGCATGCAAACGTCAATATCTCAGAACAAGCAAACAATAATCCAGAAGAAAATACACATACAAGTCATTGTCCAGAGCATGCACAAACTGTATCTAATAGATTATTCATCAAAAGTTACGATAAAAAACTCAAGGTTCCCAATTAAACATAAACAAAACTAGTTCATATATTAGAAATAAAAATTACAAATCAAAACCTAGGGTTCTTTCACCACAGTAAATACAAGAGAGGTCTAACTTATAGAAAAGTTAGAAAACAAAAACAAAGGAAAACATAAATCGCAAACCATTATAGATTCTGCACTCCATAACTAATTGCTCCTTAAAACTTTCGCATGTTTCCTTTGTTCGTCGACTGCCGCTTCCAGAATATATATTAATGTGCAGCCGCCGCCTTTTATAAAATACGAGTTGTGTTCAATAAAGTCTATTTAAAAAACATATTCCTAAAATTTTACTATTCATGACAATGTACAATATAGTCTATAATTAATTCATAGTCCTAAGGGACTAATTTTAGCCTTTATATCAATAACATCAATGGTTCAGATTAAATTTTAAAAATTTGGACTGAGTGGCATTTTCGTAATTTTTCGTAATTTACATGCGATGCTTTTACAAATCACAGATGATTGTATACTGAATACCTGTGATTGAATATTAAGAAGAATGTTCACTATAGTCCATAATTAATTCATAGTCCTAAGGGACTAAGTTTAGCCTTTAGATCAATGAAATCAATTGTTCAGATTAAATTTTAAAAATTTGGACAGAGTGTCATTTTCGTAATTTTTCGTAATTCACATATGATGCTTTTACAAATCACATGTGATTGTATACTAAATCACATGTGATTGAATATTAAAATTTTAGGACTAGAATGTTTAATATAGTCCATAATTAATTCATAATCCTAAGAGAATAATTTTTGCCTTTTGATCGATAACATTAATGGTCCAGATTGTATTTAAAATTTTGAGCAGAGTAACATTTTCGTAAGTCACGTGTAATGCTTTTACAAATCATATGTCATTGTATACTAAATCACCTGTAATTAAATATTAAAATTTTATAAATATACTTTATATATGAACTTTATTAAACATAACTCGTATAAAATATACGATCTTCTCAATTAATTCCGAAAACCCTTTTTCTTTGTTTTGTTTTTTCCGTCCCCCCTCAACAGCCCCTTTTTCTTCACTTGAGAATAAGCCCACAACATTAATTTTATGGCCCAATAACAACCATCCACTATTTTTTATATGTTCTCGATTTTCCTGTGTCTCTATTTCATTTTATTTTCTTTTTTAAGATACAACTCTCGGCTCAATCGTATAGCACAAACATTATACTACCGTGGCTCCTTTTTTCTAGTTTTCATAGTTTTTTGAATCGCCTAATTTTGATTCGTATGATTAAAGTAATAAAGATGTGTTAAAGCTGTCAGTTTTTCTTACTTTCTCTTTTCTTCATCATTTTTCATCAAATTCTCTATTTTTTCTCCAAGAGCCCTAAAACACATATTACAATAGATCAAACAAATAATTATCATATTTCATCATAATAATTCAATCAAAGAATGAGATATCAGATATAAATATTAAATAATATGTGTATTTTAGACGATATCAATGTTTGTAAAGAACTAAGAATTACAATCCATTATAATCAAGACAGTTGTTTGTAGGAATATAATAAAACGTAGTCGGTAGCTACAAAAAAGAATAGTGGTTATAATATATAGATATTGGAAATTATGTATAAGAATAAACAATTAAGAGTACCTTTTTCGTCATGTAAACTTTTTTATACACCATATATGATGTGTAAACACCATCATGGCTAAATGTTTTCATAAACCAAGACCTTTGTATTCTCGCAGGATGTTCCTATATACACCGACGTGTAGAATAGAAAATTGTTTCTCTTCAATTTAAATAGGAATATGTCTTCTTCATATTTAAAAAAATTATATCACACTACAACAAACAATATATTAAATATATTCAATATTAGTTGACATTTTGGATTTATACTATATATTTTAATTAAGTTTTTTTAATAAACCTATTTTTATTGTATTTTAAGAAATTCTAGGTTATGTGAAGCTAATGGACAATGCTTTTGTAACCATTTTGTTAAATATCACAATACAAAAAGACACAAATGATTGAACTTTATAATCTTGAGGGTGATGCCCAAGTTTTGGCTTATTTACCTCATCATTATGATTTTCAACAACCATCACCTTGTCATCGATTATTTTCGAGTCATGAACAATGCCTAGCAAAACTCAGTGATTAACGATTTACATTTCTTATTAATGTTTTTTAAAATTGCATGTAAGATTTGTTTAATAGTATTTTACTTGCATACTTTAACATGTGCAGAAATAATTGTATTAAACTATTTTCATCACAGAATTGTTTTTGTGATGATTACCTCGATTTGGTTGATAGAATCGACATTTATTGAAGCTTTGGTGGTGTTTATTTCGGTATTCATAGTGGTTACTACAGAAATTTGCTATGTTTTCTCACAAAAAGTGATTATACGTATATATAGTGGTTACTACACATTACTTTCTTGTTATTGAAAAAATCATTTGCTGTTATTGTGCAATTTTAATGATGAAATTTTTGCTGTCAATTGCCATAATGTCATATATAAAAACGGTTTAGTTTCCTAAAATGTATCTGTTAGAACCTAGAGGGGGGGTGAATAGGTTATATGCCCACTTTCTAAAGTTTTTATAAAATATTTGCAAATAATTAAAGAGTTTAGGGAAGGAAGATATCACCAATGAAGTAGTTTGGACACAATGATTTATAGTGGTTCAAGCAAGGGTTAACAACCTTGCTCTACATCCACTCCTTGGCCTCACCCACCAAGAGTTGCTCCACTATCTTCTCTCTTTGAAGGTAGAGATAAACCTTTTACAACTTCTCTCTTTAGCTTACAAGAATTACACTTCACTCTTGCAAACAAGGTTAAGATAAACCTCACTTCACTCTAATTGGAAAGGCTAGAGTTGATCCTCACTTCTCTCTAATTCTATAGGCTAGAGATTATCCTCACACTATTACAAATGTATATGAATGTAATGAAGTATATAAACTTGAAGACTTTCACTCTTGCTTGATTCTTGATCTTGAAAGATTGAATTATCAAGGAATATGAGCTCACAAGATTTTTATGTATTCTGTATTTTTTCAGATTGCAAGAGATGATTAAAACACAAGACTTGAGTTACCTTAAATAAGGAAAAAGATGCAAGCTCAAAAAGTGTCCAGACTGTCCACGGTCGATCCACGGTCGACCGTGGCATCGACCGTCGGCCTGCTGGAACTTTTTGAGACTTGTCAATATAGACGTTGGCCTTTTACCAAAACCACACACAACCCATTTTTACCATAAAAATACACTGAAAAGAAGCTTTAGAAAAGTTGGGTTAGTGCCATACTTCTTAAGTTTGAATTTAATCATAAAAATGGTAGTTTAGAAACCAAATGCACAAAGCATGTTGGAAGTTTACCTCTTTGAGAGATTCCTTTTGCTAAATATGGTTTTGGCTTATTTCAATAGAAGATTATGTTTAGTATTTGCCAAAATAGGAATTCATTTGCTTTGACTACCAAGCTTGTGATTTTATAAAAAGTTTCTCAATTTTTTATAAAAATTATTTTATAAAAACTTAAACTCATTTAATTATTTATTTTGTAAGCTCATAAACTTTGAACGTTTATTTGTAGGAGACTTCAACATCGGCTTCTACTTGAACTCGGATCTTGACGATTGAAGCTTGGCCATTTGATGAAGCTTATTTTGTAGATCATAGATGAGAATATATTTGATTGAATATATATATGTATATGTGCACATATGTTAATGTTAGTACATACAATTATATAAACAAGTTACATATTTTTGTGTCAACAAAAGAGGATATATTTGTAAGCCTATTTTTCCCAACAATCTCCCCCTTTTTGTTGAAGACAAAAATTTATAACTTGTATAAGAATTGTATATATAACTTTAACATGTTAACATGTGCATATATACATATATATTTATATATTCTTCTATCTTCTATATATTCTTCTATCTTCTCCCCCTTTTTTGTCTTAAACAAAAAGGAGACTCCCCCTTGACATAAACTCCCCCTTAAACGTAGATCACCATATCTTGATTTGGATGAGCTAGAGTACATGAAAAATTCTACCAAAGACTTGCACGAGTGATGTGAGCATAGTCAATATTAATCACAATACATGTTATATGGAAAGCATGCATATCAAACCACAGAACGTACATCATAGCATAAAATATTGTAGCACATGACCAACATAAATACCATATTGTGAGAATACATAGAAATAAATTGTTTGAAAGACAAATGTGGTAATCATAAAACATAGACTCATGATTGAGACGGCTCACCACCATCGGTTCCGGAATTACATTTAAGAGCATTCATAATTGATCTCAACATGCCCTTTACCCCTTTCATTTCTTTACGGAGAGAGCGAGTTTCATTCCGTAAAGCATTCACATTGCGATTTAGTGCTGCAATTCGTTCATCGGTAGTGCCTTCAACCATGCCGAAATCCGGAGGAATTGAACTCTCCGCTTCACCTTCCTCTTCTTCACCAAAGGTGAATTTGTCAATCTCGGCTTCCGTATCTCCGGAAGAGGAAGAGTGTGCCCGTTTCGTCCCTTTATGGGAAGACATCTTGCGAAGTGTCGCAAGGTCGATGGGCATGGAGGATCCCGGAGTTGAGACAATGCGAGAAACATCCGGTAGATTCGTAAACAGAAGAGATAGAAGACGGCCATAGGGAAGATCCCTACGACTTGTCACGAGACCACTCATGCGTTTAGCAAGAATGTGCGTGAGGTTGATCTCGGTCCCCGTTTTAAGAGCATGAAGAAGAACAGCTTGAACAACACTTATTTCAGAATGATTCCCAGATTTGGGAAAGATATTGGAATCAATGATTTTGTTCCAAACGGCACATTCGGGAAGAAGATCTCTTCCGAAAAGATTGGTTGAGGTGTGGGGAACATTTGGTTTGCAAATTGACCCAATGATTTCAGGAATGGTGAAGACGGGTGGAAGGTTTGTGAGGCTATGACTGGTATGATAGTATTTGAGGCCGGAGGATGGGATGTGTAGAATCCTACCTAGTTGGACAAGAGTGAAGGTAAAGTCCTTACCTTCAATGTTGAAGGTGATTACTTCATCATCCTCATTATAGATGAAGGAGGCATAAAATTCATAGAGACGATTTTTATAAATGACATTTGAGAGAGAAAGGAAAATAGTCCACCCAATAGCCTCAAAGGTGGCTTGGGTCCTATATTGGTCAAGTTGATTGACCGCAACTACACGACCCTCGTTTATGGCCCGTTTCTTTAGAGCATTGGCGGATTGACGAGGGGTAGGGTTGTCGGGTTTTCTTGAAGCCGATGTGCGAACACGTGGCATGATTATCTATAGAGACAATAATTATATGATTAAGTACAAATATATAGTATTATGACTAGTGTGTGCCTAAATTTGAGAAGATTTTGAAAATTTTATGAATCATGTGGTTACTAAGGTTAGTTGATGTAGATTAAGCAAAACTACATTGAGTTTGGACATTAAAAGTCAAAACATAAAAATTTAAAAGTTCAAAAAATTTCCAGTGGGCTTACGGTCGATGCACGGTATCGACCGTGGATCGACCGTCGTTGGTCTGGATTTTTGGTGATATGTTGCGGTAGAAGTACGGTCGACCGTGGTTCGACCGGCAGTGGACGGTTTTCAAGTTTTCATTTTTGTCCCTTTTTGACATGATATGCATATACTAATTGAATCTTATAATAATAACTTAGACATCATCTATATTTAAAACTGAACCCACCATTTTCATATACCATTTACTACTCAACAAACCTAACATATTTTTTTTTCCAAAAATCAACCTAATCCTAAGATCCACATGATTCTTTGGTGCAAAGAGAGAGCCCTAAGAAAAAGGAAGAAAAGATAAACTTATACCTTGAACAAGAAATTCGTGAGGAAGGGAAAAGGCAAGAGAGGATGAGTCTTCAACCGTGGATCAACCGTGAATCCAACCGTGCCTTCGATTACCGCTTCAACCGTAGTAAAAACCTTGATTTTTGAGGTAATTTTTAAGCTCTTAGTTGTTAATGGCGGCTAGGGTTTGTGTGGGGAAGAGAAAGTGTAAGAAAGAGAGAGTAAAATAGGGTTAAAAATCGTCAGGTACCATACGGTCGATACACGGTCGACCGTGATATCGACCGCGCCCCTTTTTAAGTCCGTTTTGGTGTTTCTGCAGTACCCTGACGGTCGAGACACGGTCGACCGTGGTATCGACCGCGTGTTTCTCAAACTTTTGGCAGTGCCCCTACGGTCGATACATGGTATCGACCGTGGTTCGACCGTGGAGCCACTGGGTAGCATTTTTTTTTTGCTGTTTTTCAGTTTTTAGGTGTTTATCTCTTAAGGTACATGTTCCATCATCCCCAAACCAAGTCTTATTGTGTCAAATACTTCCTTTTTTAGTGGTTTAGTGAATATGTCAGCAATATTTTCACATGACGTAACTTTTTCTAAGCTTATATTGCCTTTTTGCACATTATCATGTAGAAAGTGATGTCTAATTTCGATGTGTTTAGTTCTTGAATGCAATACAGGATTTTTACTTAAATCAATGGAACTTTTATTATCACACATAATAGGAATTTCGGATAGATGTACCTTATAGTCCAATAAAGCTTGTTGCATCCATAAGACCTGAGCGCATGCTCTTCCGGCGGCTACATATTCGGCTTCGGTTGTTGACAAGGCAACGGATGTTTGCTTTTTCGAGAGCCATGAGGTAAGTGCCAATCCAATAAAGGCACATACTCCACTTGTACTTTTTCTATCCAAGTAGCATCCACCGAGATCCGAATCCGCATAGCACATTATATCTAAGCCGCTCCACTTTGGATACCACAATCCCAAGTTGATTGTTCCTTTAATGTATCGGAATATTCGTTTGACGGCCTCATAGTGTGATTTCTTTGGATTTTCCTGAAAACGAGCACACACACATACACTATACATAATATCGGGACGACTTGCCGTTAGATAAAGCAAGCTCCCGATCATACCACGATATCTTGTACTATCAAATCTTTCACCCTCTTCATCTTGTGTCAAGTGTGTGTTTGTAGCCATAGGTGTACTCATTGGTTTCACATTTTCAAAATCGAATTTCTTAAGCATGTCTTTAATATACTTCTGTTGATTTATGAATGTACCATCTTCATATTGTTTTATTTGAAGTCCAAGAAAGTAATTCAATTCACCCATCATACTCATTTCAAATTCATTATGCATAAGTTTTGAAAATTCATCACACAAGTCTTGGCATGTTGATCCAAATATGATATCATCCACATAAATTTGTACAAGCAAGATGTCATCTTTTCTTTTCTTTGTGAACAATGTATTATCAACTTTACCCATATTATATTCATTTTTCAACAAGAATGATTTTAATTTATCATACCAAGCTCTAGGAGCTTGTTTAAGGCCATACAATGCTTTTCTAAGTTTATATACATAAGATGGATGAATGGGGTCTTCAAAACCAGGAGTTTGACATACATAAACTTCTTCATTTATAAACCCGTTTAAAAAAGCACTTTTGACATCCATTTGATATAGTTTAAAATTTTGAGCACAAGCATAAGCAAGTAGAATCCTTATGGATTCTAATCTAGCAACCGGAGCAAAGGTTTCATCATAATCTATCCCTTCTTGTTGGTTATATCCTTGGGCTACTAGTCTAGCTTTGTTTCTAGTGATATTTCCATTTTCATCAACTTTGTTTCTAAAAACCCATTTAGTTCCAATTATTGTGTGACCACTAGGTAAAGGTACTAAGTCCCAAACTTGGCTTCTAGTGAATTGATTTAACTCTTCTTGCATTGCCATTACCCAATTTTCATCTTTAATTGCCTCTTTAATATTTTTGGGTTCTATGTGTGACACAAAGGCAAAGAAAGTATTAAGGTTTTGGGCTTGGGATCTAGTGAGTCTTTGATTCAAGTTTCCTATGACTTGAGTTATTGGATGGTTCCTATTTTCTTTAATTTCATTTTCATTACTTGTGGTTTTGTTATCTATTATTGGGATTTGAACACTATGATGATTTATGTCTAATTTTGAGAGTTGTTGTTCTATGGCTTCTTCTTCTAATTTGTCATCATCTACTAAGGGTTGAGTCTTAGGAGGAAGTGGAGATTCATCAAATGTGACATTAAGGGATTCCTCCACAACCATAGTGGATTTGTTTAATACTCTATAGGCTTTACTATTCAAGGAGTATCCTAAGAAGACACCCTCATATGCTTTTGGATCAAATTTTGTCAAGTAGTCTTTGGTATTAAGGATATAGCATTTACTACCAAATACCTTAAGATGTCCTAAGGATGGTTTTCTACCTTTGATGATTTCATAGGGTGTTTTATTTAGCATTGGTCTAATCAAGACTCTATTTAGGATGTATGTAGCCGTTGAGACCGCATCGCACCAAAACTTTTGTGAAATGGATTGTTCATTTAGCATTGTCCTACTCATTTCTTGTAAAGTCCTATTTTTCCTTTCAACAACCCCATTTGATTGGGGAGTGCGAGGAGCCGAAAAGTTATGAGACACTCCATGTTTTTCACAAAATGCTCCAAATTGCGCTTCATTGTCAAATTCTCTTCCATGGTCGGTACGAATTGAAATGATCGTACAACTAAATTGGTTTTGAATTTTCTTGCCAAGAGTTTTAAATTTGTCAAAAGCTTCATTTTTGTTTTTCAAAAATAGGGTCCATGTATATCTAGAAAAGTCATCTACAACAACTAGTGTGTAGAAGTTTCCCCCATAACTTTGAATTGATGAAGGGCCAAAAAGATCCATATGCAATAGTTCAAGACATCTTTTTGTAGTTATAGCATTTTTAGATTTATGAGATGAATGTACTTGTTTTCCTATTTTACATGCATCACAAAAATGATTATCGAATTTAATATTTGGTAAGTCTTTAACAAGCTCATTTCTAGTCAATGTTTGTAGTAGTCTCATGTTGGCATGACCTAGTCTTCTATGCCATAATGTTGAATTATCAATTATAGATGCAAGACATACTTGTGTGTTAGGATTATCACCAAGTCTACATGTATATAGTCCATTTCTCCTAACACCTTTTACTAAAACCTTATCATCTTTGCATATTAAGCTTTCATGTTTGGTGAATTTAACATTTAGATCTTTATCACATAGTTGACCAATACTTATTAAATTGTAAGCTAAACCACTAACATGCTCAACATTCAAGAATTTGATATTGTCATGAAGAATGTTACCTTTACCAATCACCTTTCCTCCTAGATTGCTTCCAAACACAACATGTCCTCCATCATACTCCTTGTATGAGGTGAAGAGTTCTCTATTACCGGTCATGTGTTTTGAACAACCACTATCAAGAATCCATTCATGAGACATATTCTCACTTTTATTGCAGCCCTCACTTGTCTCAAAGGCCATGAGACATTTTTCTTCTTTTGTTTCTTCTTGGTTTTCATCACCACTATCACTCCATGCACCTCCTAGGAAGGCTTTGTGATTTTCCTTTTTCTTTGAGGCTACCTTTGGACAATCACTTATGAGATGTGAAGAGTCTCCACATCCATAGCATTCTCTAGATGATTTCTTTTCTTTCTTGGCATCCTTGGCTTGCTTGTACTTCTTAGGATCAAATGGAGCTTTCACATGCTTGCCTTTTCTTTTGAAGAACTTTTTAAAGTTCCTCACCATCATGTCATACTCTTCATCCTCATCACTATTTGTTTCATCTCCTTCATCACTAGAGGAATCGTTGATATGTTTGGCTTTAAGTGCAATGGACTTGCTCTTCTCTTTCTTTAGCTTGGCAATCTCATCATCCTTTTGCATGATCACTTCATACACTTTGAGATTTCCTATTAGCTCATCCATTTAAAGTATGTTCAAATCTTTTGACTCCTCAATAGCCGTCACCTTTGCCCTCCATTTTGGTGAAAGAGCCCTAAGAAACTTTCTTACAATCTTTTTGTTAGAGTAAGTAGTCCCAAGTGACTTGAGACTAGTAACAATAGTATTAAACTTTGCAAAAGCTTCATCAATTTTCATATCATCTAGTATTTGAAATTGTTCATATTGTTGCACAAGTAATTCAATTTTGTTATCTAGAACTTGGGCATTTCCTTGATGTGTGGTGACAAGAGATTTCCAAATAGCATTTGCATTTTCACACATAAATACTCTTTCAAATTCTTTTCTAGGCAAAGCATTGTAAAGAAACAGTTTTGCTTCAAAATTTTTAGAAACCATTTTCTTATCCTCTTGATCCCATTTTTCTTTAGGAAGTGGAACAAAGGCATCTTGTTTGGAATCAAAGGTTTTTGGTACATAATCCCCTTCTTCAATAATATCCCAAAGATCAACATCTTTAGCTTTGACATAAGTCATGAATCTTTGTTTCCAATAACAAAACCCTTCTTCTTCAAGAAGTGGAGGTCTAACCATAGAATTCCCCTCTACATAATTTTGTCCCATTTTGTCAACTCAAAACTTTTTGAAAAAAATTTTTTAGAAGATTTAAAACGACTTTTCAAAAATTATCTAGAGCAACTTGCTCTGATACCAATTGTTAGAACCTAGAGGGGGGGGTGAATAGGTTATATGCCCACTTTCTAAAGTTTTTATAAAATATTTGCAAATAATTAAAGAGTTTAGGGAAGGAAGATATCACCAATGAAGTAGTTTGGACACAATGATTTATAGTGGTTCAAGCAAGGGTTAACAACCTTGCTCTACATCCACTCCTTGGCCTCACCCACCAAGAGTTGCTCCACTATCTTCTCTCTTTGAAGGTAGAGATAAACCTTTTACAACTTCTCTCTTTAGCTTACAAGAATTACACTCCACTCTTGCAAACAAGGTTAAGATAAACCTCACTTCACTCTAATTGGAAAGGCTAGAGTTGATCCTCACTTCTCTCTAATTCTATAGGCTAGAGATTATCCTCACACTATTACAAATGTATATGAATGTAATGAAGTATATAAACTTGAAGACTTTCACTCTTGCTTGATTCTTGATCTTGAAAGATTGAATTATCAAGGAATATGAGCTCACAAGATTTTTATGTATTCTGTATTTTTTCAGATTGCAAGAGATGATTAAAACACAAGACTTGAGTTACCTTAAATAAGGAAAAAGATGCAAGCTCAAAAAGTGTCCAGACTGTCCACGGTCGATCCACGGTTGACCGTGGCATCGACCGTCGGCCTGCTGGAACTTTTTGAGACTTGTCAATATAGACCTTGGCCTTTTACCAAAACCACACACAACCCATTTTTACCATAAAAATGCACTGAAAAGAAGCTTTAGAAAAGTTGGGTTAGTGCCATACTTCTTAAGTTTGAATTTAATCATAAAAATGGTAGTTTAGAAACCAAATGCACAAAGCATGTTGGAAGTTTAACTCTTTGAGAGATTCCTTTTGCTAAATATGGTTTTGGCTTATTTCAATAGAAGATTATGTTTAGTATTTGCCAAAATAGGAATTCATTTGCTTTGACTACCAAGCTTGTGATTTTATAAAAAGTTTCTCAATTTTTTATAAAAGTTTTTATAAAAATTATTTTATAAAAACTTAAACTCATTTAATTATTTATTTTGTAAGCTCATAAACTTTGAACGTTTATTTGTAGGAGACTTCAACATCGGCTTCTACTTGAACTCGGATCTTGACGATTGAAGCTTGACCATTTGATGAAGCTTATTTTGTAGATCATAGATGAGAATATATTTGATTGAATATATATATATATATATGTATATGTGCACATATGTTAATGTTAGTACATACAATTATATAAACAAGTTACATATTTTTGTGTCAACAAAAGAGAATATATTTGTAAGCCTATTTTTCCCAACAGTATCCAGCTTGTCACCTTTTGTTATTGTGTGTATCAAACTTTCAAAGGTATCATTTAGTGTACTAAAGTTTATAAAGTTACCAACTAATGTATCTAACCTACTAGAGCAAGTCACATGCTGATGTGTCACCGGTTTTGATGACTTAGCAATGACGCGATGACATTGCTTGTGAGATGGCTTTTCCCTTTTCAAAACAATTCAAAGCAAATAATAATAATAATAATAATAATAATAATAATAACGCTTCAAAGGTCCCATTCCCTAAACTTCATCGATTCAAAGTCTCTGTTTTGTTTCTTTTCTAGGTTAGTTCATCCATGTTTTAAGGCTTCTTCATCAACACAATTGCTTCTTCAAGTTCTTACAAATTTGTTGTGTGCATTAAGGGTTTTGATTGGGTTTAAAAGATCTATGAAACAAGATGAATGGAGCGAACAACAATCGATCTTCGATTGAAGGTACATGTACAGATCTGCAACATGTATAGATCTTCGATTTGAAGGATTTTAAGATCTATTCTTGGGATTTTAAGAGCATGTACAGATCTATTCATGATGAAGGAAGATTATTGGTTTTAGTTTTTATTTCGCATATCTCCTCCCATCTTGTTTTCGGTTTAAGATTTGATTACCCATCTGTAGTTTTTGGTTTAAATCTGTTGCAATTTCAATGATTTCTTCGTTTCAGTTTCGATTTGATTTTGGATGATTTTGCGAGTTGGTCCAGATCTGGGTTTAAGGTTTCGATAATCGGTTCTTGCGATTCACTCCATTTATGCATAATCGATTCTTGCGATTTAGGTCGAGATCTAATTTTGTGATTTGCGAAAGAACATGGATCTGATGGTCCTTTGTTTCATCTCCGATGGTTACCTCATAGGGAAATCGAAACCGCATGTTCAAAATCTGTAGATGTCGAAACCCTATGTTCAAGATCTATGCTTCGATGTCATCTTCTGCGGTTTCAAGAATTCTGTCACATGTTTAAGATCAAACAGATTTTCGATTGCTATGCGTCGATGTCATTTTCACTCGAGATTTCATATTAGTAAGGGTTTTTGTTAGTTTCAAGAGTTCTTGTGTGTTTATCTTCTTACAGGTTTATAGGGCAATTCATATTCATGTGTGTTTAGCTTCAATTTTAGATTTGTTCATGTTCATATATATATATTTGTTTCCAGATTGATTGTTCAAGTTAAAGCAAGGATATGAATTTCACAATCATATGAATATTCTTTATGTTTAAAGAAAATTTTATGAATATTCTTTAGGATTTAGTTACATGGCATTGGATGTGGATATAAAATTAAATTAAAAATCAGAAATTACTTGCTAAGGGAATAGCAGGTAACTCAATACATAATATGGTAATGTTTTGAACTTGGATACATTAAATGGTAAATTTAAAATTTCAGTACATACAATAACAAAAGATGACAAGTTGGATGTATATTTATATACTAAACCCATATAAAAATCATTGCCTTAGTCATTAAAATTTAAAAAGTTGAATTTGTGCAACATACATAAAGAAAGCATGAATTTAGTAATGAGATGTATTTCCTGCATGTTTCTTATTTGGCAGCATTTTAATTAGTTCCTACCACGAAATCTATTAATAATGTATTTTCAACATATAGTGAATTTTCTGCATGAAATCATATTTGTTATGGGTAGGGTATTATTGGAATTTCGGGTATTATTGGAATTTCAAAACACTTTATTTTTAAGAGTTTAAGCAAAAAGATGTAAATGATTTATAATATAGTTAGTATATATTAAAAAAGGGCAAATTGTCGTGAAAGGTAACATAAATATTAAAATTTGTCAATAAATATAATGTTAATTTTTTTGGGTTAAGAAAGGACTCTAAATTTCAATTTCTAACAACAAAAAATATGGTGACCTGAATGACCTGCTGAACGCTTGTTCAGCAGATTAAGATTGTCCAAATTTGCCAATAAATGTAATGTCTAATTTTTTAAGTCAAAAAATGGATGATAAATTTTAATCTGTAGTAAAAAAGGGTATGCTCACAATTTACGACGAGTTCTTGTATACCGTGTTCATGTCAACCCATTTTGACCAATTATTCGGTCATGTTTTGGGTCGACCCATTTTGGCCAAATGTATCCGACAAGTATTTTTTCGTTTTTTCGATACTGGTATTCTTTTTTGTTTTGATACGAACTTCGAATATGATATTTTTCGATTCAAACTTTAGAATTCTATACTCATTTTGATTTAATGCGAACTTCAAATTTGGTGATCGTTTCAATTTGATTTGAATTCTGAACTTAAATTTTTGTTTACTTTTATTTAATACAATTATAAAGCCAATATAAGATATTAAAGTACCAAAATACTAACTGCAAGTAGTCAAATGTCAAAATACGAACATAATACATTCCAAATTCATATACGGAAATGATGTAAGATTGTGTTAATTTTGAATATTTTTTATTATATAAATGAAAGAGAAAATGCACACACGAACACAAACACGAACCTAGATCCAAACATGATGTTTTGTATTGGAATTCATCATCCTTTATTGGTCTAGAAAAAATAAACATTACCTTTATTGACAAATTTTAATATTTTTCGTCAATTTGTGTAATATAAAAATTAGTCATGTCATCAATTTAACTTGTTACCTGTTATGCCGGTAACCGGTTACCTTTAATATTAGAAATTAAAATTTAGAATCCTTTCTTGGCCTAAGAAATTGGACATTACCTTTATTGACAAATATCGATATTTATGTTATCTTTCTCGACAATATACCCATTAAAAATGTGGGTCCTTACATTCAATATAGAAAACATTTTATTCATTTGGATATTGTTGGTTTGTTCAGGTCACAATAAGTTTTGAAGATAACAAGTTATATTAATCCCGCGCGTTACGGCGGATGATATTCAAATAATCATATTCTTAATAGATCATTTGATTTGTAAATCTTAAGTAATGTCGTGAGATCACATGTAACTTATATAAATTTAAAGGTAAAAAGTAAAAATATACTAAGGGTTAGATTTGAAAATTTGAAATGAATAGTATCTGGTAATTGATTATAAGGGATAATGTGAAAAAGTGATTTAAAAAATAATTGTTTCAGTAGTTTAAACTTATAAGCATGTAGTTATTTGCTATATCTAATTTCATCACGTATTGCTCAAGCGTGAACAATATATTTATTCAATTTTTAAATGTGAAAAAGTGACTTAAAATAATGAATACACGGCAACATTGTAGTAGCGTCTGTAACTATTCTGTCAAAAATATATATACTATATTATAAAACATTTACATCTTTTTGCTTAAACTTTTAAATTTTAAGTGTTTTGAAGTTACCAAACTACCCTTCATCATTTTTCATATCTAATGTAATTCTTTTCTTTTTAGCAGTATAAAGTCATAATTAAAGGAAACTCGATATTTCCGGTTATAGTAGTGTAAAAAATTAATTTTTCTTAAAGAAAAGTCAATATTTTCACCGATATGCAAATACATAATAGTCAAAGCTATATTTTATGTAGTATACATTAAATGTAAATACGTTTTAATAGCAAAATTAATTCATGCTACAATCTTATGTATGGAAGTGGTGAAAAATAAGAGAATTTTTAATTGTTTCTTTTAACATATATTTTTCATAAGTTTTCTATGTACAATCTCATGTATTAACCTATATATTCTTCTCATATAAAGTAAAAATAAAGATATTACATTCTCTCTTAGTTTTAAAATTGTTGAATGTTTCAAGATTTCATACTATTTTTAAAATATACAAATTTTATGAATGAGATGTTTAAGATTTCTTGAATGATACTTGTCATAAGATTTTTGAAATTCGTAAATTCTATAAGAAAAGCAACAACAGTTAATGATGATTATATCGCGGTAAACCCCGTAAAACCACACCCTAATGTTTGAATAAACAATATCAAGCAAAAACTATTAAATATATTAGTAATTATTAGATATTATATATCTTTAATAACACAAAATTTCATAAGAACTTTTAAAGAAACCATGTCAACGCAAATTAATATAATTATATAAAAATATTGTTAAAGCTAGATCTTTCATTTTGAATATTCTAGATTAATTATTAGAAAATATGTCTAACTTTAACTTGTAAAGTAAATAACTTATGGCTTGAATTAGTTAACAGTCCTGGATTTTTTAAATGACTCGTAAATATAATAAAATTATGATATGCTACTTACTTTGTTGTTTTGATCTCTTGAATTTAAGTAGTTTAAATTACTAAGTTAACCCCACAAAATAAAATGAAACTACTAAATAAAAATATATAATTGATTAGATCCTAATATACCGTATTAATAATTAAACGTTCCACAACAATGAATATATACCGGCAGCAATACAATTACTTAAAAAGTTGACAAATACAATCCCCGCACTAAGATACCTCTCTAGCTACACTAACATACTGGCGGCACCAATACAATTGCTTAAACTTTTACTAATCCATGTAAAATTTTATTAATCAACGATAATTTAAAAAAATACCTCACACAATCACACCCTTTATTATTAGAAAACGGATATACTATCGAGGAAAAGTTTATTTACAGCCACATTTCACGGGTGTCATGCTTGTAAATATATAAAAGATGTATGTTCCTTCAATATCTTAAAATGGTTTCTACTTTTATGAACAAATATTAATTTATATTTAATCCGTGTTTAAAAAATATATTAATTAAAAATTTATATGCGCCAAAATATATTAATTTTATTTCTCTTTTCATACGCGCTTTGTTAATAAAGCAACTTAATGAGGCCATACATGATATCAAAAATAAAAAATTTATTATATAATTAATACACCGAACTTGACCATGGATACTCTTTTTTCTTAAAAAAGCAAATGATAACTAAATCCGAGCTTCGATATTGTTATCACCCGAGCCTAGCTAAACCAAAATATATAACCATAGCACTAGCGTAATGCTAGCAAAGTACACCAAAGATACAATACAAATCACAGTACATCTAGAGGATTAGTACATCAGTCTACTCAATTAAATAAATTACCACTTTTACTATTATTCTTAATCCAGTAAAAAGACAACACTTGAATCCTAAGTGGAATAGAACTGCGATTTGAAGATAGATGGGGGCTGAAAATAAGCTGATTCCTAAGTTGTCATATTTTCCCGAGAAAAACATAAATAACAGCAATGAATAATTTTATGGAGTTATCTAAGAGCTGCAATGAATCGCTCCAAGAATAAATATCTTTAAAACTATGGATGGATAGAAATCATCTAGGGAATCGATATGAAAACGAATAAATAACATATGTTCCTAACTTTTATGAACTAATCATAGTCAACAATGGTCCGAGTGCTTTTCTAATGTGGATTTACATATTGGCAATAAGAAAATATATATAAAATGAACTTTTGCAATGAGTAATATGTACGTACCGAAAGGTGACAAACGCAATGAACATACTTGTTATTATTTTATTTAAAGCACCGGCTTTTACTTTTATTAACAACAAAAAAACACGCTTAAAACCATGAAACTAAACTTATACTTTTTATTTATAACAGCATTAGAACTTATAATCATAATTTTTTTTTCAAATACCTTAGGCTGCGTATTGTAGGAGAAATTTTTTTTTCATTTTCTGTTTTTTTGTGAAAAATAGTGGAGTTTTTATTTTCTGAAAAAAAAATAGAAAACGTGTTTGGATAAATGGGTAGAGTTTTTTTTTTTCACAAAAAAATGGAAAACATGTTTGGTTAAAGTGTTTTCTTGAAAAAGTTGTTTGAAAAAGTATAAAAATTTAAAAAAATTGAGGAGTTTGAGAAAATGTTAAACAGTGAAAGTATTCTGTTTTCTAGAAAAATTTTACAAATGAATATTTTTCTAATTTTCAGTTTTCTTAAAAAAAATCTAAGAAAATAAATTTTTTTTCTGAAAATGAACGGAAACTTAGTATCATTAGAGAAATACTATGAACACACTTAATATAAATAATAAATTAATATAAATATAAATTTGTCTGTTCTAAAACAAGAATAGTAGCTAGCTACATAAGCTTATCCTTCCATTTTTTTATTATACATTTATCAGTTTATTCTATTTGGCATGGTGGGTTTAGTCAGGATTTTAATTTAATTAATAAGAGAATTAATTAAATACCAACAAACAACGATAAAGATAATATGGTGTTTCAATGTTTCATGATTTGAGTTTTTTTAGCTTAACATAATCTGGTGTTGGAACTTAATTATATCTACCGAGTTGTGTTCAATAAGTTTATTTAAAAAACATAGTATTAAAATTTTAATATTCAATCACAGGTGATTCAGTATACAATCACATGTGATTTGTAAAAGCATTACATGTGAATTACAAAAAATTATGAAAATGTCACCCCGTCCAAATTTCTAAAATTTAATCTGGACCGTTGATACCATTAATCCAAAAGCTAAAGTTAGTCCATTAGAACTATGAATTAATTATAGACTATATTAAACATTCTTCTATATCTACTAATATATAGCACATTAATATGGTTTTTAAGATCAAATTTTAAGTTAATTAATACAATATCTAACACATATTTTACATTATCTTAAAACAACAGAATGTTTAAACTATAATTGATTTGAATTTAATAGGCAATAACTCAAACAAATGAGTTACTAAATATTTAAACTAAAAGATAGTGATGATCAATTAATGTTTTAAGTACTAACGGAATTTTAATTGAGAAAGGTAACCTAAATATCGAAAATTGTCAATAAAGGTAACGTTTAATTTTTTTGGCCGAAAAAAGATTATAAATTTCAATTTGTAACAAAAAAATATATAATCCTTTTTCGGTCAAAAAAATTAAACGTTACCTTTATTGACAATTTTTGATATTTAGTTTACCTTTCTCGGTAATTTACCTAATTTCAAATGGTTTTTTACTGTTTAATAATCTTATATATATACATAAGTATTTTAAACTAAATTCTAAACTAAAAGATTCACTATACTCGTATATGATAAACTAGACTAAATGCCCGTGTGACACACGGGTTGGTTTAAACGATAATAAATATATATTAAATATTAATAAAAACGTATTAAATAATAATAAAATGCGAACTAAATGAGAATTTAAAAAATGACGACATACGATATTAACACTCTAACCAGCAGTGGAAACATCAATGCGAGTAGGAGGGCAGACTTGACGGCAGAAACATGATATCATCATATTAGAAGATGTGATTGTATTTCTTATATAAGTTATCAATCATTATTGTTATAAGTAAGGGTAATAAAGTTAAACGTTATTGGTTATAATTAAAAAGAAATTTAAAATGATTATAAAATATTTTAGAATGATAAAACTAAGAATTTGGTTAATTATGATATTTTTTAAATATTATAAAGGGTAAATATGATATTTGTAAATTAAGGTGGGCAAATATGATTTTTTATGATTTAATAAGGGCATATATGAATTTGACTCTAAAAAGTCAAAATTGATTTTTTGATTTTAAGTGAATGAATTGTCAAGATTAAATATTTTTTTAAATGAATAGTTTAGATCGTCTAATAAATTTTATAAAATTAGTCTCTTATTTATGTTAAAAGATATATACTTTTAAAATATTAATATATTTAGCAAAACTATAAACTTAGGATATATATTATCCAAATAATTGATTAGAATTTATATATTTTTTAAGTTTTAGTAGCTTTTACGTTTTTTATATTATTAGTATCACATATAAAATCAAGGTTAAAAATATCATAAGTTGACATTTCTAAACTAGGATTAAAACTATTAAATAGCAATTTCGTTTTTCAATGTTTCGAATGTTCCGTTATGGCACGTCATAATTTTTTTACACGTATGAACAAAAACTCACAAATAACGTGTTATTATATCAATTTGGTTGATTTTAATTTACATAACAGGTAATTACTTTCCCCCATCTTTGTAACCTTTAACATTCACAAAATGGAGAATTTAAACTCAAAATTCAACTTGAATATTTGATAAAAAGTAATAATTTTTAAGTCTATGAAAATGTAATTCAGTTGTCTATAAACTAATACAAAAACAAGACTTAAAAAAAGTATAAAATAAGTTGAATTATCACCAAACTCTAAGAGTGCTGGATGGTTTGGTCTATGACATACACGAAATTCATGAACTTGGTATCTCTTGAAAGGTAAAATGATTGCCTATAATAATTTATAAAAATAATTAGGTAAAACAATTATGAGATATCTAAAGAGATACATAAGATATCTAGTTGGTAAGACTTGTAGAATTTCGTGAAAAAGAAAGGTTATTGCCGACGTGGTGAGTTCCTAGTCCAAAAGTAGCTGGGAGATGATCAATTTTCGAGATAACATTTTCGGAGGTGCATCCCATTCCACGATCGTAGTATTGGGTTGCTCTTCATATCCACTAGTTTGTATGACCCATTTTTGTGCCACTCGAATCTAATATGGTCCTTCCTATTGTTGTGCTAACTTTCCTTGCTTCTCGCTTCTAATTGCTTCATTATTTCTCCATACTAGCTATTTTTTTAGAAGGTAGTGCCTTTGGCCCTATTATTGTAATATTTTTAGATAATATTTTTGTACCTGGCCTCTAATTGCTGTTATTTCTCTTCGCTCCTCATTGCTTCCAAGTTCTCACAAAAGGTTGTCATCATTCGCTACCACATTGGCTTGACTACTTTTGTAGGACGGGACTCCGATTTCACTTCAGTATTGTATGTGAGACTGAATGGTGTTTCTCCATTACTCATTTTTACCATTGCCCGGTGTGCCCACAACACATGAATGAGGTGGCCTAACCAACTACCTCCTTCTTTTGCTACATGTAATACCCCAAATTTATAAAAGCTATTAAAATGAGGTGTTGAATAAAAATTGAGAAAAATGAATAAAATTTATAAATTATTAAATGGTTTAAAATAATGAGTCCAAATATATCCTTGTTGGGATTTATAGATACCATATGGATAAGTTGTAAGTCGGATAGGGGAGCGGGATACCGGCTAAAAGATGACCACCAACTCTATGGTTGGTAGCCACCTTCTTCCTTCTTTGTTTTTCCCTTGTTCCTTCATACATACACTTACTTTCGTCTTTATTTGGAAGAAGAAAGCAAAGAAAATCATCAAGCTTGTTTGCATATCTGAAAATCAAACCTATTCCATCATCTCCTCCATCAATTTGTAAGTGATTATCTTGTTGTTCTTTATATTCTTGAGATTTCATAGGCTAATGGGTCAAAATTTGATTTAGATGGTGTTTATTGATCAAGTAATTATAAATTGATGTTACTTGGCTGTTTAATAGAGCTAACAGATGTTATGAAGTGGACATTAAGTACATGATGTGTTAGAATTTTGAATATATTGAGTTTTGGCTAGAAACAACAAGTTCCAGTTGAACTGTTGCAGGCAGTTGTAGAACACGGGCCGTGTAGAGGAGGGTAGGCCGTGTAGTATGTGAAGGAATCTTATGCATGCAACAAACCCAAGAGCAACAGAAGCAAATACAAAAACAAGTAGAGATTTCGGGTTTACAAAACACATGCACAATATTCACTTAGTGAGATCTAGCTACAAAGAATAATAGCAACAAGAACACAAAGAAACCAGAAGTGAGACCATACCCTTGATGTCTCTACTGGTTGTGGTGTTGAAGATGTAATACTTGAACTCGAAGTAGAGGTCCTCTATTAGTATCAACACCAAGCTCTTGTGAATCACCTTTGCTAAAGCTTGAAAACCTTGATCTCCACAGCTGGAATAAAGTTTCAAGAACAACACCAAGAACTTGTTGCCTTTGCTAACTCAACTTCCAAACTCAAATAGAACCCAAATTGTGTTTTAGTATGTAAGTTAAGTAAATTGGCAAAAGGTACCTACAAGTATGAAGAGAGGGGTTTATATAAGCCCTTAGGCAAATTAAATGGCACCAGGGTCGGCCATAAAGGCTAGCCCTCATTGGACCAACAAAAAGGTCCAATAAGATTAAAGTATCACTTTGACTTCTGCCTTCACGGGCTCTCACGGCCCGTGAAGGAAGTCGTGAAGGCAGCACCCCCACGATCCCATGCCCGACCTATGAAGCCTCGTGAAGGGCTTCACGTCACGACCTCTTCACGATCCGTGAAGGTCGACAGAAACCCTAATCAAACAAGTTGACACTCTTAACTTGTGTTGTCGGATTCAACGCTTGACGTGTGACCCAATTGGCCCGTGCCTCATCGGCAGTGATCCAATACACGTGTATTAGTGGGCATATAACCAACAATATGCCCGTGTAAGCATACATGGGCCATGTACAATTTAGTACATGCCGTGTATTAGTCTAAGTGGATCAGGCCATGTTGGGGAGTCCATAAGCATGTAGTGATGATCTACACGGGCCATGTATGGGAATACGGGCTGTGTAGGGTTAAGTTTGAACAATAGATAATACACGTCTTGTGTATCCGTGTGAATAGGCCGTGTACATGAATACTAGCCGTGTTTGAGACCGTGTTGGCCACTATTGCATGTCAGAATTCAATATTGATACAGTTTCAACTGTTTATAGGTCAGGTGATTGGTAATTGTGGTAACAGATCAGCTAAGGTGAGTATCTTGATCTAGTACTTGTAAATAGTGATTCATGATTTTATGTAATTCTATATGAATGTATATATATGAATAATGTTCGTAAGGTACGATAATATATCAATAGATATGAGATTGTGATAAATAGTATGTGTAGTTTGAGAAGATATAAATGAGTGAAATTCCAAAGATTAAGG
Source organism: Dittrichia graveolens (assembly GCA_038502395.1). Lineage (NCBI taxonomy): Eukaryota > Viridiplantae > Streptophyta > Magnoliopsida > Asterales > Asteraceae > Dittrichia > Dittrichia graveolens. The sequence goes on from JARJIL010000009.1 coordinate 34,508,044, forward strand.
TGAAACAAATGTGCAATGTTGAATACATTGAAAGTAAAGTATGTGATTCACAAAATGTGGTATATTCAAATTAAAGGCTTAATTAATATCTGAAATATGTTGCGATATAAACGAATTAGTATGCCGTATAGACAAAGTTTGGCCTGATTAATAATCTAAGTAGTTACGACAGAATATAATGTTATATTGATAAGGTGCTGAAGTGTTTATAAAGAACTATAAAGTGTTATCCAATCAATAAGTGACAGAACGATAATAAAAGTATGGTATGAAAGCCAGATAAAGCAATAGCTGTTATAAACTGTAAGGTTATTAAGAGATGAATGAGATCACGGAAGAGTGATTAATATCAGTTAATGGGATCTAGTAAATATTCTTAGATCTATACAAATACAGTTACAATGGTATATACACAAATACAAATGTTAAACAAATATGATTTTTATATAGGTACAAATATGATATGGATACATCTACGATGTGTTAATACAACTACGTTTATAGTAGGTGAGATACAAATATAGTTACAATGTGTGAATACAACTACAGTTACAGTAGTTGAGGTACAGATGTTTTGCGAATGTTTTTAATTGATGATTTTAATTAATAAGTTACGGTTTGGGATTTTTACCTTAAACCTAAAGATGTTTTGCGAATGTTTTTAGTTGATGATTTTGCGGTGTAACTAAGCTGACTTACGGAGTGTAAGCTAACACTTGTGTCTTGTGCTCATGCAGGTTGCTTAGGTGTGTGGCCTTATGAGATGGGGAACTAATGGGTAGTTTGCTTTTGTTATGATGTTATATTATCAACTTGTGGTTGTGTAACGAACAAAGTTTAAACGATGATTTGTTTTGTGACATAATGGTGGTTTTTGTTTGATGAATGTTTAACTGGTTTATCTATTTTAATAAATATGATGTTTAAAAGTCTTCCATTGCAATGAATCTGATTGAGTGGAATTTTTTTTGTAAATCTCAATTTTCGAAAACCATGGCTGTTACATCTCCTGTCAAGGTGGGAGAGCACGAAGCTTCTGCCATACAACGTTTTTCAGGAGTGAATGACATGTTCCCCAATTCCACTCGTGTTTGCTTAGGTTCAGTGGCTCGTCAGCCCATTGAACCACACGGTCATAATGGGTACTGTCATCCCCCTCCACTCTTTGCACCCATTCCTCAACCACCCATGCATCTAGGTTCCCAATTGCCGAAGACACATGATTTAATACCCGCAAACCCGGGCTAGTCGTTAGCGGGTTAGCGGTACATGCTTATTTGTGTTTAATTTGATTATATGGTTATTTAAGTGAATTAATTAATTAACTAATTGAATATATATATATATATACTTATACTTATATATATATATACATATATATATGCTGAAAGTATGATAAGTAGATATTTAAGTATGCTTGCATGTGTAAGTATGTGTGGTATGTATGTATGCATGAATTTGGATAAGTATAATAAGGAAGCCACCTCCTGCTTAGTTCCTAACAATATATGTGTACGTGTATGTATATATGGAAAATTGATAAGATATCCTCTGCTCATATTTTCAAGAGAAAAAGGTGTAGTGTGTGTTCTTAAACCCTTTGTTGAAGAAACCTTCTAAAGTTGACAAACATGAATATTCAAAGTGTAGGATTTGTGGTTGATAATTCAAAAAGAAGGTTAGTATGTGATCACAACATGTTACTATTCATCTTGGTATGTTTTTCAATTGAGTTCTATGCATATATGGTAAATCACCATTAGTGGAGCTTGAAGCTCAAAACTTGGTAAATGGGTATTGTGTGTTTTGAAGTTTTAATTGGATTTGAGTAGTCTATGATGTTAGTATTCATGTTTTATGAAGTTTGTATATGTTTTGGAAGTGTTTTGGATTAAATTAAGACTTGAATATTGGATTTTGTGAGTTTTGAGTCGGCTGGATTTTTGCAGAAGATGATGCAGGGAGGACGAGATGCGTCCCCGTAAATCCGACATTTTGAATATGATGTTCCTTGATTCTGATATTCTTAAACCGACACCCAAATCCGACTCTGAAATCCGACCTTGTTGAAATCCGATAGTATAAACCAGCAATCCAAATCCGATAACCAAGAATCCGAGGCATGAAATCCAAGACCCTGAAACCCGATGGTCTCAAATCCAATATTCAGGCGGCGCGTCGCATCGGATTTTTGGACGCGACGCATCCACGGTTTTTTAGGATATGCTTTTGTTTGTTGATTCTTTGGTGTTGTATGTTATATATTTAATCATATAAGGATTAAGCTTAGTGTTTATGAACAATAAAGATATAAATATATGTGGGCAGATATATTTATGAATCCGAGACTGATTTTGTTGTTACTGTGTTTTCAGGAAACACAAAGACTCAGTGATATACGATTTCTGAATTTCGCATTTGAATCATGAGGTGAGTGGATGTTAACTCACGGATGGTAAAGATTATAGCTGATATGATTGATGTGACGCATGCGTATGTGATTGATAGACTGTTGAGTCTGATTGTTGATTGATTATATCTGTTGCATGACTATTTGGCCGATACGTGCTTGAGGGATGATATCGAGTTATGTTTGAGAAGTCAGCTATACATGGAATTGGGTTGGTCTCATCTGCTTGTTGGTTGAACAGTGGTAGTCCTACTGATGCATGCGTTGTGTCAGCGGGGAATTTCACGGTGCCAATTCAGTGGAGGGCTATGGGTAAAACTTTGCTTTGGTCGGCATTGGTTGCAGGTTATGCGCCGAACAGCCAGTCTTCTTGATTGTCTGGTTACATGCTTTGATATTGATTGTTGATGTTTGCCTTTGTGATTAGCTTCTTATCACTTAGCTTTGTGCTAATTCCCCTCAGTTGATGCTTTTGCAGGTTTGTGAGTTGTTGGTGTTTGTAGAAGGAAAGCTCGACTTTGCTTTGATATGTATTTTGAAATGGAAATGAGCAATGTGAATTTTGTAACACCAAGTTGAATGTTGTATCGTTTGTGAACAAAGGTTTTTGTTGTTGTTTGTAAATATTGTACTTTGTGTAAAGTTTGTTTAATTAAAGCTTCCAAAACGTATTTAAAAAAATGGCTTGGGATTTTCGGTGTTACAGTTTTGGTATCTCAACCTTGGTTTGGCGATGCATGCACAGCTAGAGTATTGCATTCCAAAATCTTGGCTCATGACGGGTCAAACTTTCCTTTGGGAGAATTAGAGTGAGTTGGAGATGCTTGTGGTAGTTAGTATTTTGTGTACTAACGGTTTATGCTGATGAATTATGAGATGATGTGACTGTTACAGATATGGCTGATAGAGAGATCCCCGTCCTTCCTCGTGTGACTCAGGAAACAACAGAAGCACCAGTGATTGAGAACTTGAATACTACAAAGATTGCAGGAACTTCAAGTCAGGCTCACGAAGAGGATCAGAGTGAGTATATATTCATGCTTGAGAACGAGTTGTTAGATCTTCGAAACATGATTCATAATTTGGAGCAACAGAGGCATACTCAACCTAAACTAACCCCAATCCCAACTGCGATCACTACTCAATCAACCACTGTATCAGTAACGACACCCCTTTTACAAGTAACACAGGTTATGCCACAACCATTTTATTATCCGTTTACACCATAGGGAACCTTTCCTTTTGCGTTTCCTGGATATAAACAACCATGTACGTATAAACAATTCTTGGATTGCAAACCAGCGGAGTATCGAGGGAGTTCTGACCCCAATATCACCCAAAAACTGGTTGCGAGAGATGGTCAAGGCGTTAGACACCTGTAATTGTGAAGATGAATTGAAAGTAAAGTATGCGATGAGGATGTTGATAAGGGATGCGATGGTGTGGTGGGATTCACTAACAGGGCACTTTACCAAGGAGCAGTAGGAGAGTATTACCTGGAACCAATTTAAGGAGAAATTGTGCGAGCAGTACTAGAGTTCGTTTGAGATTTCCAAGATCAAGAAGGAGTTCAAGGATCTACAGATGATAGGGAATATGTCGGTGGATGATCTGATCAGACAATTCAATGAGAGATTGAGATTTGTGAAACAGTGGGTGCCAGATGAGGCATCCCAGATTGCGCAATTTGTGGGAGCTTTACACCCGGATTATCGTAGTGCCACCAGATGGGCTAGCACACTATCCCAGGCTTTCACTTTAGCCAAGTCGGCTGAAGGGAATGTTAAGGCAAGAGATAAGTTAAGTAGGGATAGGATTTCTCAACAGAAATCCAGGTTGGAGCACTACAACACCCAACAGAGACAGGGATCGAGGGTAAGGTAGTTCAAGGCAAGATAAGGCATACTTTGGGTGGGTTGACCCAACAGGAACCTTGGTGTGGTAGGTACAAATCCTATCATAACGGTCAGTGTATGCCACAGACATTAAGATGCGTGAAATGTGGCCAGTTTAGCCATGATCTTAAGAATTGCAAATTTCCGAGGAGTGTCTGTTGGAATTGTTAGAAGAAGGGGCATAGAGTCGGTGAGTACCCAGTGGGAAAGAAAACTAGGCAAGGGTCATGAGCAGGAACGGCTGGGGGATCATCTTCAGCTTCAGGTCAAAAAGAAAGAACCTACCCACGGTTGAGGGTAGGGCATTTAAAATGACAGTGGATGATGCCACCACCACAGATGATGTCATAACCGGTATGTTTTTTATAAACTCTACTCCTACTAGAGTGTTATTTGACTCTAGAGCTAATCGCTCATTTGTTTATGTGAAATTCTGTGATAAACCAAATGTGCCTGTAATTAAGCTTGCTAATTCCTTAGAAATAGAGGTAGCATATGGTATGATGGTTCTGGTCACGTCTGCTATGGCTAGAGCTAAAATTGATATAGATGGTGCATGCTTTCCTGTTTATTTTCTTGTTATGCCTTTATCTGGTTTTGATGTAGTGCTCGGGATGGATTGGCTAAGTTTGAACCAAGCCAGTATTAAGTGTCACAAGAAGTTAATGTCATTCCCAATGGCGGATGGTTCGCGTGTGGTACCAAGGGGTGATAAAGCTGGATCTGTGATTCTGATTATTTCATGTTTGAAAGCTAAAAAGGCGTTGGATAAAGGATGTGAATCTTACATGGCATATGTTATTGATGGAAAGAAAGAAAAGTTAACGATGAATGATATTTGGGTGGTAACGAAATACCCGGATGCGTTTCCATAAGAATTGGCAGGGTTTCCTCCTATTCGTGAGGTAGAGTTCAAGATTTTATTTGATCCCTGGGTCTCGACCAGTAGCGAAGTCTCCGTACAGATTGGCACCTTCAGAAATTTGAGAAATGATAACATAGATCCAGGATCTGTTAGACAAGGGTTTTATTCGTCCAAGTTCGTCTCCATGGGGTGCACCAGTGGTATTTGTAAAGAAGAAGGACAGTACGTTGCGTATGTGTATCGACTACCATGAACTGAATAAGAAGACGATAAAGAATAAGTATCAGTTGCCTAGAATTGATGACTTGTTCAATCATTTACAGGGTGCTTCATTCTTTTCTAAGATTGATTTGAGATCTAGTTATCATCAAGTGTGTGTATCAGATGAAGATGTGTCAAAGACAGCCTTTCGTACGCGTTATGGCCAATATGAATTCTTAGTTATGCCGTTCGGTTTAACTAATGCACAGAGTCTGTCCACCATTTCTGGATGAATTTTTAATTGTCTTTATCAATGATATTCTGATTTATTCAAAGACTGAGTTAGAACATGAACAACACTCGAGATTGGTTCTAGAGACTTTAAAGAAAGAACAGCTTTATGCGAAATTCTTGAAGTGCGAATTTTGGTTGAGAGAAGTTCAATTCGTGGGGCACGTGATTTGTAATGAAGGAGTGAAAGTTGATCCTTTGAAAATAGAGGCAGTGATGAACTGAAACGCTCCAAAGACACCTTCAGAGATAAAGAGTTTTCTTGGATTGGCTGGGTATTACCACAGATTTATGAAGGATTTCTTCCAGATTACCGGTCCGTTGACCAAGTTGACTCGAAAAGACGTGAAGTTTGTGTAGGGTGATGATCAGAATAATGCTTTTCAGACATTGAAGCAGTTGTTATGCCAAGCTCCCATCCTTGATTTTCCAAGTGGATCAGATGATTTTGTTGTGTATTGCAATGCGTCTTTTGCTGAATTGGGATGTGTGTTAATGCAAAGAGATCGAATAATTGCGTATGCTTCAAGACAATTAAAACCACATGAAAATAATTACCCGACTCACGACTTGGAGTTAGCAGCTGTTGTGTTTGCGCTTAAACTGTGGAGGCATTATTTGTATGGTACTAAATGCATAATTTATAAGGATCAAAAGAGCTTACAATATGTGTTTACTCAGAAGGAATTGAACATGAGACGGAGGCGATAGGTGGAGTTGATTAAAGATTATGATTTCGAAATCAGATATCATCCTGGAAAGGCAAACGTGGTGGTAGATGCCCTAAGTCGTAAAGGAGTTGGAAGTCCTATCCAATTCATGTGCATGGAGATAGTATCAGATTTAGTGAATAGACTAAAATCTACACAGTTGGAAGCCATGAAACAAGAAAACCTGAAAGCAGAGTTAATGAAGAAACAAAAAGAAGAACTTATTGACGATTCTCGTGGATTGAAAGCATACAAGACTCGTGTTTGGGTGCATATGCTTGGAGAATTGAGAAAGTTAATTTTAATAGAAGCACACAAATCGAGATTGTCAGTACACCCAGGAAGCACCAAAATGTATAACGATTTGATAGTGCTTGACTGGTGGCCAACGATGAAAGCGGATGTGACACATTTCATGGAATCTTGTCATGTATGTGCACAAGTAAAGGCAGAACATCAGAAGCCATACAGATCCTTGAAGTAGTTGGAGATCCCCGAGTGGAAGTGGGAACATATAACGATGGATTTTGTAACAAAACTTCCCCGTACTTAGAAGAACCACGACATGATATGGGTGATAGTGGATCGATTAATGAAGAGTGCTCACTTTCTGGCTACCTGTGAGACAACTTCTTTGAGTAAGTTGGCACAATTGTATATTGACGAGATCGGATCGAGGCATGGCATACCGTTATCAATTGTATCTGACCGGGACTCCAGGTTTGTTTCTAACTTCTGGAGGAGTTTAGAGAGAGAATTGGGTAAGAGAATTAACTTAAGTACTGCTTATCATCCCCAGACTGATGGTCAAACTGAACGAACCATACATACACTCAAAGATATGTTACGTGCATGTGTAATTGAGTATGGTGGATCTTGGGATTCGCACCTGCCATTGATTGAGTTTGCGTATAACAATTCTTACCACTCCAGTATTGGAATGCCTTCGTATGAAATGTTATACGGTCGTTGCTGCCGTACCCCGACTTGTTGGTTAGAGGTTGGTGAGAAATGGTTTGCAGGTCAAGAGATAGTTCAATTAAATGCAGATATGGTTGCTATCGCCAGAGAAAAGTTGAAAACTGCTAGGGATAGGCAGAAGATGTATGCAGATCCGCGTCATCGTCCGGTATCGTTTGATGTAGGTGAGCTTGTGTACTTAAAGGTTTCTCCATGGAAAGGTGTGATTCGTTTTGGCAAGCGGGGGAAGCTAGCTCCCCGTTTTATTGGTCCTTTCCGTATCCGGCAAATAGTAAATGATAAGACGGTTACATTGGATTTTCCAGCAGAATTGGCAGGTATTCATGATACATTCAATGTTTGTTATCTACGGAAATGTAAAGTTGAAGATGAGAGTCAGATTCTCCCGGTGCATGAGTTTAAAGTGGATTCAAAGAAAAGACTTATAGAGGAACCCGCAGAATTGTTAGATCCTAAAGTGACCAAGCTCCGCAAGAAGCAGATTCCGATGGTGTTGGTCAAATGGAAGCACAGTTTATGTTCTGATTTGGTATGAAAATACGGTGTTACAAGTTTGGTATCAGAGCCTTGGTTTGGCGATGTAGGCACAATGGAAGTGTTACATTCCCAAATCTTGGCTCGTGGTAGGTCGATTACTCTTTAGGTGTGGGATTGGGATGAATTGAAGTGTGGTGGAGTTTATTATGTTATGTACTAACGGGTTTATCTAATAAATCGTGAGGTGATGTGATTGTTACAGAAAACAATGGCCGGTCGTGATTACTCAACCGGTGCCCCTACTGTCCCGTTGATATCGCCAAATTTAGATATATATTTTAAGCGATATCTGTTTTATTTTAGCCTGTTATTGTTCGTAAATAAGTAAAAGATACTTAATTACCATTATTTAGTGAATTACAGGTTAAAAAGGTGGATGATGGAAAGTTTTGAGCAAAAATCGGAAAAACTGAAGAAATAAGAAAAGCTGTCCGCGCCGACACACCTTCACTGTTTTGATCATATCTCACTCATACGAACTCGGATTGTGGTGATTCAAAAGGTCACGGAAACTAGACTCAGAGGGATACAAAATCATTTTTATGGTCAAAGTCTAAAAAAGCGATGTCGCGGCACGACCATTAAGGATGTCGCGGCACGACCATTAAGGATGTCGCGGCGCGACGCGACATGATAAGAAAAATTTCAAATTTTAAAAGAGTTTTGGATCGCGTCAAACTTACCCGTCGCGCCGCGACGCCTCTGTTTTCAGTTTTTTATATAAATGAATGTCCATATCTGTTTTGGGGTGAACAACCCAACTTATACTACCCAAACAATGCCAAAACTCGTCCAAAAGCATTCCGGGGGCTGTGGAGCTCAACTTTTGAGGATTGAAGCTTGTTTATTAAAGATTTCGGCTTAGATTCATCCCGGTTCTACCATTCTTTCTATTTTATCTTCTGTAGTTCAGATGTTTATTGATTCCAGAAGTATTTTATGATGTTTCTATGCTAGTATTTCATGTATTCTTCCCTAGAGGAGATGGATTCTTTTAAAGTTGGTTTCTTTTTGTGTTTAAGATGCTAGATTTCATATATTTATCAATTTAAGTTCTACCAAAGATCCACATGTGTTTTAGATCTTGTTTTTGACATGTTTATATTCTGAGTTTGCATGAGTAGGAGGATCAATCCGCTTGTGTGGCTTTTATAATGACTATTTAGGACCAATAATTAGTTTTGACTAGTGATTGACCAAATCTTAGGCTTAAACATGAAAAGATAGGAACTTTAATGTATGTGCAATTGCATATGATAACCTTTATATGTTAATTGAATGGTTTGTTGGTTTAGACAATCATTAAAGGTAGAATCTTGATTGATACGAACTAAAAGATTAATCTTGCTTTTAATTGACTCCTTCACCATAGGATTAATTAGTTGATTGCATGATTATAGGGTTAGATAATCTGACCAAGAGTCTAACTGATATAGGAATTGGTATATGATATTTAGTTGTCTGTTGCACTTAATTGATTGACTTGAGGAGAGTTTCATTGAATCTGGGGAGGGAATCTTTATTTTATAAGCTTAATCCAATAAAGTTTGATGCTTTCCACTTTTTTGGTTTCTTCTTGCTTCGTGTTTCTATTATTTAGTGAGTTGGATAATAAAGTTTGAATCTTTATTGATAAGATTCTAAATTCCCCTTTAGCTGCTTTTATTTAGTTTAATATTTAATTAGTAGAGTTATATTAAAAATTATACTCATTATCCTTGTGTTCGACACCCGTACTTATTTACTATACTACGATACGATTAGATTCTCTTGCCTATTTGTGTTGTAGTCGTGCTAAATAACTCAGATTTATAAAATAAAAACCGGTACGCTACACGCACATCAAGTTTTTGGCGCCGTTGCCGCGGAACGGTTTTATTTTGGTTTAACTTGACTAATTATTTATTAAACGATCCTTCCCGCAAGTTTCGGCTCAAAAGGATGTTACTTTTTGTATTTTAGTATTTAGTGCCTAGTCTAGTCATTTTGCGCGCTATTTTGGTTTTCTGTCAATGTCTCTTTTGTGATTATGTATTGGCCCGAGGATCATCCGATATGTTGGGAGTCCTTTCTTAAAGATTTGTTGAATGACTTTTACGATGATGGCATCGAACGGGATGATTACGATTTTATCCCAAAAGATGATGAGAATGACCACCCGATTGGCTCTCCTGATGAACCACATGTTAGTCCTGAACCGTACTATTCAGACAATTCCGACTCTCACGACAGTATACATTTTGAGCCTTGTGTGGAGGTGGAGTCGAGAGAAGATGCACAATCTGATGGAGATGTTCTGGAGTGTCTTGCTGACCTGCTTGAGGAACCAGAAGACCATTCAAAGGATGAACCGTTGACCCTCGTCCAACCAACACCCACATTAGGTTTAGAACTAAAACCCGTATGGGGACCCTCCCTTCTTGAGAGAGAAGACGTGGAGAATTGTGCAGATGCAATCTTGGACTATCTGGAATTTCTACTCTTCGAGGAGGACACTCCGAAATCAGAAAAGGAGGTAACCACGGAATCGAGTGAGGAGTTGGAGTCACATTGTGGAATTCCTTTGGTGCCGGGAATCCTGTGGCGTACTTCGTGTGCGCAGAAGGATCAGGCAGATAACTTAGACAACATCGGGAGCCGGTTGGAGTCTTTGCTTGAGTCACAATTGAGTTCACAATCACGGGGAGGAACCAAGATTCAGAACGCAGGAGAGATATTTGTGGAAATGGAGACAGCGTGGTGGAACGCAACACTATCTTCAGCTTTCCAAATTGGTAACAAATATACATCACCCGGTATGTATAAATATTACCACCCGCACTTGATTGCGAGTGTGGGGGCATTCGTTCGATGTCACGATAAATAAATTCGGAGTCAAGCTAGAGACTCAAACAAAAACAAGCGCTTCTCGGGAGGCAACCCGTGGTTAGTTTAGGTTTTTCTTTCTTCTTTATTTTTGTATTTTGTTTCCTTTCTGTTCAACTTTGTGGGTGTGTTGTCTAGAAACCCTCACGAGACTACAACTCGTCCACTCGGGCTACCGAGGGGTTTAAAGGCTTGTTGCATACGCTAAATGCAACCGTGATTCCTACGAAAGTGAGTTAGGTTTTTCTTTTTGTTTGTCATTTTTAGGGAATCCTAGTCTAGATAATTCTTCATATATGTTTCTGGAATCCTTCATATAAAATCACATTCAGACCTTACTATCATTTGATGTTTATATTTTTGTGTGTCTAACGACTTGCTTTGAGTGATTTATATTTCAGTTATGGTTTTTAAGTTGTGGACTACGCACATATATGCTAACATCTATCTGCTCCGTTCGCCTAATGATACCCAGGGAGTTTTTCTAACCTTTTTCTACCTTAGTTTATTTTTATTGTGTACAATGAGGACATTGTATAATTTAAGTGTGGGATAGGGGGTTAGAAAATATTTTCTTGCTTGAAATTTATTTCTCCTCGTGTTAAATTATTATTTTATTTGGGCGTTTAAATCTAAAATTTTTAATATCATTCGAGTTAAGGTTAGATATTATTTAACAATGTCAAGTTTGTTGATTTATGAACAGATTCATAGAGTATGTTTAGCTTTAATGCATAGTACTTATGGCTTTTCGCCAATTCCTTAGAAATTTCTATTTATAATAACCAAACTTTAATTTTTGAATTGCTGTAATAAGTTATAAGGTTAAGCCCTTTTTGAGTCTAAGCTTGACAAAAATAGACTGAGTTGAATTTTTAATTTTTATAAGCATATGTTAGAAAAACAATGAAAAAAGCCAATGTGCAAAATGAAAAATATACAAAGGAGCTAGAAAAATATATAAGTCAAATAAATGGCCTTTGGAACTCGAATTAGTAAACTCTGAGGGGTGTTCGACATCTAGACACCTAAAGCCAACTGGTTTGGGATCGGTTGAGTTGAGGATTCGCTACATGGGTTCCATAGAAAGTCATAGACTTATAAAAAAAGAGCTGAAAAGAGAGAAAAAAACATATGTGAAAATAAAGTTGGAAATCTACAATAAGTCTTGAGGTCTGGGGATTTTTAAAGGGTAAATTAACCAAATTAAATATAAATGTAATTCTTAAGTTAAGGTTTGGATATGTATAAACGGAAAGATTATTTGGGATGGTTGAAAAGTAAATAAGGATAAAATCATGGGTATGTGTATAAGTCTAGATATAACATCTGTTTTGTTTTGAATCAACCTTTTTGACATTCGTAAGTGATATTTAATTTTTCAAAATGTGGTATTGATTATTTAAGATTTATAGCCTGGATAGAGTTATAGTTTGCTTGGGGACAAGCAAAGTTCAAGTGTGGGGTATTTTGATATCGTCAAATTTAGATATATATTTTAAGCGATATCTGTTTTATTTTAGCATGTTATTGTTCGTAAATAAGTAAAAGATACTTAATTATCATCATTTAGTGAATTACAGGTTAAAAAGACGGATGATGGAAAGTTTTGAGCAAAAATCGGAAAAACTGAAGAAATAAGAAAAGCTGTCCGCGCCGACACACCTTCACTGTTTTGATCATATCTCACTCATACGAACACGGATTGAGGTGATTCAAAAGCTCACGGAAACTAGACTCAGAGGGATATAAAATCACTTTTATGGTCAAAGTCTAAAAAAAGCAATGTCGCGGCACGACCATTAAGGATGTCGCGGCGCGACGCGACCTGATAAGAAAAATTTCAAATTTTAAAAGAGTTTTGGATCGCGTCAAACTTACCCGTCGCGCCGCGACGCCTCTGTTTTCAGTTTTTTATATAAACGAATGTCCAGATTTGTTTTGAGGTGAAAAACCCAACTTATACTACCCAAACGCTGCCAAAACTCGTCCAAAAGCATTCCGGGGGCTGTGGAGCTCAACTTTTGAGGATTGAAGCTTGTTTATTGAAGATTTCGGCTTAGATTCACCCCGGTTCTACCATTCTTTCTATTTTATCTTCTGTAGTTCAGATGTTTATTGATTCCAGAAGTATTTTATGATGTTTCTATGCTAGTATTTCATGTATTCCTCCCTAGAGGAGATGGATTCTTTTAAAGTTGGTTTCTTCTTGTGTTTAAGATGCTAGATTTAATATATTTATCAATTTAAGTTCTACCAAAGATCCACATGTGTTTAAGATCTTGTTTTTGACATGTTTATATTCTGAGTTTGCATGAGTAGGAAGATCAATCCGCTTGTGTGGCTTTTATCATGACTATTTAGGACCAATAAGTAGTTTTAACTAGTGATTGACCAAATCCTAGGCTTAAACATGAAAAGATAGGAACTTTAATGTATATGCAATTGCATATGATAACCTTTATATGTTAATTGAATGGTTTGTTGATTTAGACAATCATTAAAGGTAGAATCTTGATTGATACGAACTAAAAGATTAATCTTGCTTTTAATTGACTCCTTGACCATAGGATTAATTAGTTGATTGCATGATTATAGGGTTAGATAATCTGACCAAGAGTCTAACTGATATAGGAATTGGTATATGATATTTAGTTGTCTGTTGCACTTAATTGATTGACTTGAGGAGAGTTTCATTGAATATAGGGAGGGAATCTTTATTTTATAAGCTTAATCCAATAAAGTTTGATGCTTTCCACTTTTTTGGTTTGTTCTTGTTTCGTGTTTCTATTATTTAGTGAGTTGGATAATAAAGTTTGAATCTTTATTGATAAGATTCTAAATTCCCCTTTAGCTGCTTTTATTTAGTTTAATATTTAATTAGTAGAGTTATATTCAAAATCATACTCGTTCCCCTAGTGTTCAACACCCGTACTTATTTACTATACTACCATAAGTTTATCTTGCCTATGTGTGTTGTAGTCGTGCTAAATAACTCGGATTTTATAAATTTAAAACTGCTACGCTACACGCACATCACCCGTCTACTGCTGAAGTCCCTACAACAACAGTGGAAACTCTGCAAAATGCTGGTACATCAGGTACAACTGGAGATGAGAGAGACGAATACATCTTCCAGCTTGAGGGTCAGTTACAGGATCTCAGAAAGGAACTGGAACTACAGAGTCAAGTTCGTGCAACACAACCACTGGTTACTACTATGATTTAAACTACACCTGAGATACCACCGATCTTCCCGACAATTACTACCTTGGCTGAGATTCCTCCAATGTCAATGCCATTACCCCCATTATCTCAACCGATGTATCAAGCGTTCTTCTATCCGTTATTTCCTCAAGGATCTATTTCTCAAGGGTCGTATTCTTATCCTTACATGGGATTTCCTCCTAACATGGGATACATGCAACCATGTACATACAAGCAGTTTCTGGATTGCAAACCTGATGAATATCATGGAAGCACGGATCCTAATGTTACTTTAAACTGGTTGTGAGATACTGCAAGAATCTTGGATGCTTGCAACTACGAGGAGGAGATGAGAGTTTGCTTTGCGACAAGGATGTTGAAAGGTAAAGTAATGGTTTGGTGGGATTCCATTACCACACATCTATCCAGAGCACAAATGGAAGCGATTACAAGGAACCAATTTCGAGATAAATTGTGTGAACAGTACTACAACGCCTTTGAATTGAATAAAATAAGGCAAGAGTTTATGGAGTTGAGAATGACTAAGAAGATGACTTTGGATGAGCTGATAGAGCAGTTTAATGCGAAACTGAGGTTTGTATGAATGCATGTTTGAATATGATTAACCATGATATTTATAAGTTTTAATGAGTTTAGAAGTTCTGGATTTTAAAGATATGATGATGAAGTTATCGGATTGTTGGGGAAGAAGATGATAGGAAATCCGATTCATGCCTAAAACCGATAGTTGATGAAATCCGGAAGTATTGAAAAACCGACACTTGTGAAATCGGGAGATTGAAATCCGGATGCCTTAAAACCGAGACTTTGAAATCCAAATGACCATAAATCCGATACTTAGTATATGAGAACTTAGAATCCGATTGTGTTAAAAACTGATACTTGAAATCCGAGACTTGAGAAACCGATACAATTCCTAATCCGACTAAGTTGAAATCCGATAGTCCATATCCGGGAGTTTGAAATCCGATACATGTGAAATCCGGAACTCTCAAATCCGGAAGTGAAATCCGATGATACTTAAATCCGACACTTGACTAGCGGATTCCAGAAATCCGATGGATTTGGAAATCCGATATTTTGTATTTAGATTTGTAATTTTTTGTTGTTTGATTCTATTTTGTGAATGAGTGAATTTTAAATATATGTGGACAGATATATTTATAAATTTGAGACTGATTGGTTGTTATTTTGTTTTTAGGCAATTCAAAGGCTCAGTAACATTAGACTTCTGAGTACGACATCTGAGATTGAAAGGTGAGTGGATGTTGAACGTGGATGGTAAAGATTATGGTTAATGTTATTGATGTGATGCATGATTGTGATTGATGGATTGTTGATGGAACTATTGATTGTGAATATTAATTATTGTTATCTGTTGCATGACTATTTGGTCGATGCGCACTCTTAGTATGATTTTGAGTTGCGTTTGGGAAGTCAGCTACACGTGGAAGTGGGCTGGGCTCGTCTACTGGTTGGTTGAACAGTGGTAGCCTTACTGATGCATATGTTGCATCAGAGTGGGATTTCACTGTGCCAATTCAGTAGAGGGCTATCGGTAAACCTTTGCTTTGGCCGGCATTAGTTGTAGGTTCTGCGCCAAACCGCCGGTCTTCTTGGATTTGTGATTACATGTTTAGTATTGGCTATTGATGTTTGCTTTTGGGTTTAGCCTCTACTCACTTAGCTTTGTGCTAATTCTCCACAGTTGTTGCTTTTTTCAGGTTTGTGTTTGTGTGGGTTCGTGGAAGGAGAAGTAGACCTAACTATGATGTCAGGATTTAAAATGAAACGAGCCAGCTTATTTTGTAACACAAAGTTTATGTTTATTTGAATTAAGAACAGATATTTTGATATGTAAATGATTGTATGAATGAAATGTATGTTTGATTAATTAAGCTTCCACAATGCAATTTAAAAAAAATGGCTTAGATTTTTCGGTGTTACAGTTTGGTATCAGAGCCTAGGTTTGGCGATACATGCACGGCTAGAGTGTTGTATTCCCAAATCTTGGCTCGTGACAGGTCAAGCTTTCCTTCAGGGGGAATTAGAGTGATTTAAAGTTGTTTGTAGTAGTTAGTATTTTGAGTACTAACGGTTTATGCTAATGAATTGTGAGATGATGTGATTGTAACAGATATGGCTGACAGAGGGACCCCTATCCTCCCTCATGTGACCCAATCATTAGCAGAGGTACCAGTGATAGAAGATTTGGATGCCACGAACCAAGGAGGAACGTCTGGACAGGATCAAGAAGAAGATCAAAGCGAATATATCTTCAAGTTGGAAAATGAATTGTTGGATCTTGGAAATAAAGTTCATAGTTTGGAACAGAGACTAACTCAACCTGAACCAACTCCAGTATCAGCTGAGATTTTCACTCAAGCAACCATAGTACCATTAACGACACCCCTACCGCTAGTGACACAGATGATACAACAACCGTTTTACTATCCTTATCCACAACCAGGAGCTTACCCTTTTGCGTTCCCTGGATATAAACAAGCATGCACGTACAAGCAATTCCTCGACTGTAAGCCTTTTGAGTATAGAGGAAGTTCTGATCCTAACATCACTCTAAACTGGTTAAGAGAGATGGTAAAGGCACTTGATGCCTGTAATTGCGAAAATGATTTGAAGGTGAAATACGCAACAAGGATGTTAAAAGGAGATGCAATGGTCTGGTGGGACTCAATTACCGGCCATTTCACCGACCAGCGGCAAGAAAGCATCACCTGGAGTCAGTTCCAGGAGAAATTGTGCAAACAGCATTGTGGTTCTTTTAAAATTGCTAAGATCAAGAAATAATTCATGGATTTATAGATGACAGGGAATATGACAGTGGATAATCTAATCAAACAATTTAACGAGAAAATGAGGTTTGTTAAACATTGGGTGCAAGATGAAGAATAAACAATTGCTCATTTTGTTGGAGCTTTACATCCAGACCTCCGTAGCGCCACTAGGTGGGCTACCACCTTATCCCAGGTTTTTACTTTAGCCAAATCGGCTGAAGGGGATTTGATTGCTAAAAACAGGATGAGTGGGGAGAAGATTGCTCAGCAAAAATCAAGAATTGATCATTACAATACCCAACAGAGGCAAGGTGGGCAGGGCAGTGGGAACAGACAGGGAGACTGTTGGGAAATTGGCTAAGTAATTTAAAACTGTTATACAAAGGCAAAACTGTTAGAGAAATTTTGAGAAAACAGTTTTGAAACTGTTAGTACAAAAGGGTCAGAACTGTTAGTTCAATTGTAACAACTGTTGGAAGACATCAAAGAGAGGACTGTTAGAGGAAACTCAGAACTGTTTATTCAACAAACAGTTTCTGTTGAGATATTTATGGAAACTACTATCTTTGTGGATTTAAAAGATATCTTATCAAGATTTGAAAATTATCAAGATTATCTCGCAAGATAGAAGATTAACAAACTTCAACTATTCAAGGAAGATCAAGAGATTATAAATACCCTGTTTAGAATAGTTTGTTAGTATTGATAGTTTACACTTATTCATATTGTTTATAGTTTTCAGAAAGTGTATTAGCCTCCAAGTTTCTCTGAAACCTAAGAACAGATTGTGTTCTTCGTCTAACAAAAGAGTTAGATTGGAGGTGTAGGTGAATATTGTAATCATCTTTGATTATTAATAAACATCTTGTGTTTTGAAGTTATTCTTTGAATTGATTAAACTGTTCTTGTGATTAAAACCTTTATTAATCAATTAAGTGTGATTCCGCAACTTCTTAGTTGATTGTGATTAAACTCTAATATTTTCTTTTTCATACAAACTCTGGTTTAAGTTCAAAAAGATAATTCTTGTTATTTATTTTGATTAGATTCGATCCTGACGAGACCAGAACATAAGGTCTAATTTAAGTGGATTAACCCAAAGGGCACCGTGGTGTGGTCGGTGCAAGTCTTACCATAACGGGAGAGTGCCCGGTGGGAAAGAAGGCAGGGTCAGGTATAGGGTCGGGGGCAGCTGGGTGATCATCTTAAGCTGGTTAGAAGAGGAAGAACCCACTCATTGCTGAGGGTAGGGCATTAAAAATGACGGTGGAGGATGCCACTACTGATGATGTCATAAATGGTATGTTCTTGATAAACTCTATTCCTGCAAGAGTGCTATTTGGTTCTGGAGCTAATCGCTCGTTTGTTTCTATGGAGTTTTGTGGTAGATTAAATGTGCCTATTATTAAACTTGGTAGTACCTTAGTGATAGAAGTAGCTGATGGCATGATGGTTCAAGTCACGACTGCTGTGGCTGGAGCTAAAATTGATATAGATGGTGTGTGTTTTCCTTTATTTTCTTGTCATGCCTATATCTGGTTTTGATGTGGAACTAGAAATGGATTAGTTGAGTTTGAATCAAGCGAGTATAAAATGCCACAAGAAGTTGATCTTGTTTCCATTAGCGGATGGTACAAGGGTGGTAGCAAGGGGTGAGAAAGCTGGGTCTGTGATTCCAATGATTTCATGTTTAAAATCTAAGAAGGCGTTGAATAAAGGATGTGAATCATATATGGCGTATGTGATTGACGAGAAGAAGGAAAATCAAGCTATGACAGATATACGGGTGGTAATGGAATTCCCAGATGCGTTTCCAGAAGAATTACCAGGGCTGCCTCCAGTTCGTGAGGTAGAGTTCAAGATAGATTTGATTCCTGGTTCCCGACCAGTGGCAAAAGCTCTGTATAGATTGGCGCCTTTAGAAATCCGAGAGATGATGACACAAATTCAAGATTTGTTAGATAAGGGTTTAATTCGTCCAAGTTCGTCTCCGTGGGGTGCACCAGTATTATTTGTGAAGAAGAAGGACGGTACATTGCGTATGTGTATCGATTACCGGGAATTGAACAAGAGAACGATAAAGAATAAGTATCCGTTGCCCAGATATTAAAGAAATTGTTGTGTCAGGCTCGAATCCTTGCCTTGCCAAGTGGATCGGAAGATTTTACAGTATATTGTGATGCGTCGTTGGCTGGATTAGGATGTGTATTAATGCAGAGGGATTGGGTGATTGTGTATGCTTCCAGACAATTGAAACCTCATGAAAAGAATTACCTGACTCACGACTTGGAGTTAGCAGTTGTAGTATTTTCGCTTAAACTGTGGAGACACTACTTGTACGACACCAAATGCGTAATTTGTACAGATCATAAGAGCCTACAGTATGTATTTACTCAGAAAGAATTGAACATGAGACAGAGACGATGGGTGGAATTGATAAAAGATTATGACTGCGAGATTAGATATCACCCTGGAAAGGCAAATGTGGTGGCAGATGCCCTAAGTCGCAAGGGAGCTGGAAGTCCTATTCAGTTTATGCGTATTGAGATAGTATCTGACTTGGTGGATAGAATGAAGTCTGCTCAGTTAGAATCCCTAAAAGAAGATAATCTAAAGACTGAATTAATGAATAAGCAAAAAGATGAACTGAATGACGATTCTCGTGGATTGAAAATATTTAAAACTCGTGTGTGTATGGCTATGCTTGGAGAGTTGAGAAAATTAATTTTGACTGAAGCACACAAGTCGAGACTGTCTATACACCCAGGAAGCACTAAAATGTATAACGATCTGAAAGTGCTTTACTGGTGGCCTACGATGAAGGTAGATGTGGCACACTTTGTGGAATCGTGTCATATTTGTGCGCAAGTGAAGGCAGAACATCAGAAGCCTTACGGGTCTTTGAAACAATTAGAGATTCCTGAGTGGAAGTGGGAACACATAACGATGAATTTTGTAACAAAACTTCCGCGAACTCAGAAGAGTCATGATATGATATAGGTAATAGTGGATCGACTGACAAAGAGTGCTCATTTTCCAGCCACTTGTGAAACAACTTCTTTGAGTAAATTGGCACAACTATACATCGATGAAATTGTTGCGAGGAATAGTATACCGTTGTCAATTGTGTCTAACAGAGATTCAAGATTTGTTTCCAATTTCTGGAGGAGTTTGCAAAGAGAATTGGGGACAAGGACTAACTTAAGTACAACTTATCATCCTCAGACTGACGGTCAGACTAAACGAACCATACAGACACTTGAGAATATGTTGCGAGCCTGTGTATTAGAGTATGGTGGATCTTGGGATTCATACCTGCCTTTAATAGAATTTGCGTATAACAACTCTCATCACTCTAGTATTGGAATGCCTCCGTATGAAACGTTGTACGGTCATCGCTGCCGTACTCCGACTTGTTGGTTAGAGGCTGGTGAGAAACAGTTTGCAGGTCCCGAGATTGTACAGTTGACTGTTGAAAAGGTTGCTATAGCCAGAGACAAGTTGAAAGCTGCCAGAGATAGACAGAGAATGTATGTTGACCCGAGATGACATCCAGTAAAGTTTGATGTGGGGGAGTTAGTGTATTTGAAGGTTTCTCTGTGGAAAGGAGTAATTTGCTGCGGCACACGTGGGAAGTTGGCTCCCAGTTTCATTGGTCCTTTCCGCATTCGTCAGATAGTAAATGATCAGATAGTTACACTGGATCTTCCCGCAGAGCTTGCAGGAATTCACGATACATTCAATGTCTGTTATCTGAGTAAATGTAAGATTGATGATGAAAGTCAGATTCTCCCAGTGCATGAATCGAAAGTTGATTCAAAGAAGAGACTGATAGAAGAATCGGTTGAGCTGTTAGATCGGAAAGTGACCAAACTCCGAAAGAAGCAGATACCAATGGTTTTGGTCAAATGGAAACACAATTTAGGTTCTGATTTAACTTGGGAGACTGAGGCAGAAATGAAAGAAAGATATCCCCAGTTGTTTGAGTAAGAAAGGGAGATTTGTAACACCCGTAAACCTGGGATAGTAGATTAGCGGGTTTACGGTATGTGTTTTATTGTGTTTAAATTGCATTAATTTAATTATGTGATTAATTAAATGATTTAGTTTATGGATAATTAATTAATTAATTTAGAACTATAAATAGTATGTATGTAGGTATGTATGTATGACTGTAGGTATGTATGCATGCATGTTGGTGGGTAGTACACGTGTGGGTGTGTGGTGCAATTTAAAAGAAAACTTGACACCTAATTTGCATGTTATCTTGTGTGTGTGCTTAAACATCTGCCTATTATTTACAAAAGAAGAAAAGTGTGTATGTGTGTGTTGTACGCTCTGCCAAGAAAACCGAAAGAAAGAAGAATAGAAGAAAAGAATCGGAATCTCAGATTATGTTCTTAAAATCAAGATTAAAGGTTGGTGTGTATAAATTTATCATGTTATTATTCTTCTTGATGAGTTATCTGATTTAAAGACATGATTTCTGTTAAGTTTGAAGTTTGCATGCTAAGAACACCATGAATCATGTTTGAAGTGTATGTGATTAAGTGGGTCTTGCATGTTTAGATGATTCATGTGATTAAAAAGTGTTTCTATTGTATGAATGCATGTTTGAATATGATTAACCATGATATTTATAAGTTTTAATGAGTTTAGAAGTTCTGGGTTTTAATGATATGATGATGATGAAGTTATCGGATTGTTGGGGAAGAAGATGATAGGAAATCCGATTCATGCCTAAAAACCGATAGTTGATGAAATCCGGAAGTATTGAAAAACCGACACTTGTGAAATCCGGGAGTTTGAAATCCGGATGCCTTAAAACCAAGACTTTGAAATCCGAATGACCATAAATCCTATATTTAGTATATGAGAACTTAGAATCCGATTGTGTTAAAAACTGATACTTGAAATCCGAGACTTGAGAAACGGATACAATTCCTAATCCGACTAAGTTGAAATCCGATAGTCCATATCCGGGAGTTTGAAATCCGATACATGTGAAATCCGGAACTCTCAAATCCGGAAGTGAACTCCGATGATATTTAAATCCGACACTTGACTAGCGGATTCCAGAAATCCGATGGTTTTGGAAATCCGATATTTTGTATTTAGATTTGTAATTTTTTGTTGTTTGATTCTATTTTGTGAATAAGTGAATTTTAAATATATGTGGACAGATATATTTATAAATTTGAGACTGATTGGTTGTTATTTTGTTTTCAGGTAATCCAAAGGCTCAGTAACATTAGACTTCTGAGTACTACATCTGAGATTGAAAGGTGAGTGGATGTTGAACGTGGATGGTAAAGATTATGGTTAATGTTATTGATGTGATGCATGATTGTGATTGATGGATTGTTGATGGAACTGTTGATTGTGAATACTAATTATTGTTATCTGCTGCATGACTATTTGGTCGATATGCACTCTTAGTATGATTTTGAGTTACGTTTGGGAACTCAGCTACACGTGGAATTGGGCTGGGCTCGTCTACTGGTTGGTTGAACAGTGGTAGCCTTATTGATGCATATGTTGCATCAGAGTGGGATTTCACTGTGCCAATTCAGTGGAGGGCTATCGGTAAACCTTTGCTTTGGCCAGCATTGGTTGTAGGTTCTGCGCCGAACTGCCGGTCTTCTTGGATTTGTGATTACATGTTTAGTATTGGCTATTGATGTTTGATTTTGGGTTTTGCCTTCACTAACTTAGCTTTTTGCTAATTCCCCACAGTTGTTTCTTTTTGCAGGTTTGTGTTTGTGAGGGTTCGTAGAAGGAGAAGTTGACCTAACTCTGATGTCAGGATTTAAAATGAAACGAGCCAGTTTATTTTGTAACACAAAGTTTATGTTTATTGGAATTAAGAACAGATATTTTGATATGTAAATGATTGTATGAATGAAATGTATGTTTGATTAATTAAGCTTCCGCAACGCAATTTAAAAAAAATGGCTTAGATTTTCCGGTGTTACAGCAGAAAAAGAGATGACAGGGTAATCAGTACCAGGGAAACCAGAGCAGGTAGGTATCAAATGGGGATTCGAGTGTTAAATCACAATGGTATACGAGATGTAGATCTACCCACATTGGGCAGTGTACTGCTCAGACGATGCGTTGTGTGCGATGTGGAACGCATGGGCACAAGTCAAAGGATTGTCGATTCCCTTGGAATGTTTGCTGGAACTGCTAGAAGGAAGGGCATAGAGCAGGGGATTGTCCGATAGGGAGGAGGACAGGGATCGGGACAGGGTCAGGGACAGTGGCAGGGGCAGTTAGGGGATCATCATCATCAGGGGGCAAAAGAGAAAGAATCCTCCGACACCGGAGGGTAGGGCGTTCTGAATGATAGTAGATGATGCTACTGCTACTGATGAAGTTATCACGGGTATGTTTCTTATAAACTCCCTACCTGCGGGTGTGTTATTTGATTCTGGAGCGATGATGTGCGATTTTCGTACCAGTTTTAAATCTATAAAAACCGTATATATTTGACGTACGACACAATAGGCAAGTGTACCTAATCGTGTAGCATTATAGAAAATAAGTACGGGTGTTGAACTCACAGGGAACGAGTATGATTCTAGATGTAATTAAACTAATTATCTAAATAATATTAAAACTAAGAAAACAGTAAACAGGGGGAATTGGCAGTTTATCAGTAGAAAGCAACAAATCCAATCAAGCCTAAAATTACCGAAACTTCTGATTTCAAAGCTAAGAAAGCGAGCATGCAGTTAAACTTGGATTTAATAAATAAGAAGCAAAGTATCTCTACTCGGATAATAGATTCCCTAATCAAATTAGCAGATTTCAATGAAGTGCAATGGACTACTTAAAACGATATACCGATTTCTAAAGTGGTTAGATTTCCTGGTCAGACTCACTAACCCTATAGTTTTAGACAATTAACCCAATGGTCATGCAATTAACTAATCTTTAACTAGCCAAACTTTTTGAGTTATGATAGACTTAATCTTTTGACTTGTTAATTCACAAAATCAAACAATTATCAATGAATGCTCATCAAGGATAATAGCAAGCACAATAAAGTTTCAATATTTAAGCCTAACCCTATGATATGGTCAATCAATAGTTATGAATCCTAATGTTCATAGAAATTCATAATTCAAGCAATCAAAGGAAGAATGGTCATAAAACCTATGAAAACTCAGATCTAGGCATAAAAATCAAAACTTTATCACACTAGGATCTTTGAAAAAGCTAATCATAACAAATATATCATTAAAAGCAATCCAAACATTGAAATCACACTAATTATAAAAGGTTATCATGTCCAAGTAGAGAATACAGCGTGTATAGCCCATAATCGGAGGAATACAACCATAGAAATTCATAAACAGAGAGCTAAACATGATGAAATAGCAACCTAAATATTGATTCTAGGAAGAGAAACCTTCAATCTTGACTTCAAATGGTTGAATCTTCAATCAAACTTCATGAATTCTGCTCCAAAGCTTCAAAGTCTTCGTATTCGTTCATCTAGGGCCGGCTGGAAGGGTTGGAATCCCTGTTTTGGAACAAAACAAGTCTATTTATAGATTTGAATTCTAGCCGGGAACGCATCGCGTTCATATCTTGGACGCGTCGCGTCTTAATAAACTTATCCGACAATATCGCTTGTTTTCATTGGAACGCGCTGCGTTCATACCTCCTACGCGTCGCGTCCTCGCCTTTTATGACTTTATGATATTCTTTTAAACTTCGAGTCTTTTTTCCGTCTTTTCCGCTTAAACTCCCGCCATTGAGTATTTTAAGACATGTGATTGATAATTACACACTTTAAGTACCATTTGTCATTAATTAGAGAAATATTTAATGATTAAGTATAATTTATCGCAACGAATATATACATAAATAACACGATATCAAAATACCCCATACTTGAGCTTTGCTTGTCCTCAAGCAAATTGCAAATCAATCAGGCATAGAAAATCAATCTTTAAACATCAATGTAAAAAGTAACCAAGCGCTACTTACCAATGTCAGTACAAATGAAAAACAGAACCATACCGATTGTATTTATAATTATACATATATTTGTGTATTGATCCTTTTTAACTTCCCATCACTCAAACGACCATTTTCCTTATAAATATCCAAACTTTAATTCACGAGTTATTTATAAAATCAGCACATAGTCAATTTTCCTTTAAGCAATCGCCCAACCTCAAAGCTTATTGCAGATTTCCAGGTTTTAATAAAAATATGCTTTTTATTCTTTCATTCTTTTATATAAGTCCATGACTTTCTATGGAACCCATTTAGCGAACATTCGACTCAACTGATCCCAAACCAGTTGGCTTTAGGTGGTTAGGTATAGAACACCCCTCAGAGCCTACTAATTTGAGTCCCAAAGGCCACATATTTGACTTATTATTCCAACAGATATTTCATTTCTTTCTTTTTATCATTGTTGGCATCTTTCTTTTCTTTTTGCATAGCATATGAATACAAAACTAAAAATTTCCACTCAACCTATTTTTGTCAAGCTTAGATTCAAAAAGGCTCAACCTTGCTGATTTTAACAATAACTCACAAATTAACTTTCGGCTATTTATAAATCAAATTTTATTTGAAAATGACGAGAAGCCACAAATACTATGATATAAAAGCTAAACACAACCTTACCATTCGCTTACCAATCATTTATCTTGACATTTTTAACTGGCACTTGATTCTTACTCGAATGATATCAAAACTTTAAATTTCTAGCCTAACTTCATCATATTTTTCAAGATTTCAATTAAAGCTCAAATGCAATGGATAATCTTTTTCTAACCACCCACCCCACACTTAAATCGTACAATGTCCTTATTGTATATAAGAACAAAGCAAAATAAAAATAAAGGGTAGAAAAAGATCACAAACGAACTCCCCTGAGGTATGTCTCTCACACGGCGAGTAGAGTGATAAAATATGGCACTGAACTGACTGCCAGCATAAGCACGCACTCCATACAGTTTAATTGGAATCGGAACTACACAACTCAAACATACCATCAACAAAGAACAACCAAAGATAAATAAATATATACAGTCATGGAGCATGTTAGAGACAATGTTTCAAA
Source organism: Dittrichia graveolens (assembly GCA_038502395.1). Classification (NCBI taxonomy): domain Eukaryota; kingdom Viridiplantae; phylum Streptophyta; class Magnoliopsida; order Asterales; family Asteraceae; genus Dittrichia; species Dittrichia graveolens. The sequence continues at coordinate 34,533,913 of JARJIL010000009.1, forward strand.
ATAAAACAACCAAAATAAATATATAAACTAAACTATATATACAAGCATCACTCCTCTGAAGAATCTCGGCGCCCATAGCCCGAGGGTCCCGCCTCACCTGCAGGCCTGCTGAAAGGGAAACGCGTCTGCCAGTTAGGGAATATTGTGGGCGTAGCAGGAAACGGTGTCGACAACATCTGGCCATGGCGCTGAGCCACCTTTGTCAAGGCCTCTCCCAGCCACTGGACCTGACGCTGCAAGCCGTACATGAACCGCCTCATGTCATCCAAATATGCACCTAAGGCATGAGTCCCTGGTGCGGTGGTCTGCGTCTGCTCCTCCTCCTCAGCAGCAGCACCCGGAGAACGTGTCCTACGTCTCCTTTGCGGTGGTTGCTCTAGCTCTCGGCCCTCATCGGCTCCTCCGGCCTCCAGCACCTCCTCCTCATCCGCGTCCTCCACCCACAGCAACCCTTAGAATGCCGTCCGCTCCAGCACCTGCATCACCTCCAGATAATACTCCCCCATCTGCCGCAGCTCCACTCGAAATAATCTGGCCTCAGATGCAGCAGTAAGAATCCCATAAGATCTGGCCAAGCGGGTAATGAACTGACCACTACATAAGGGGCTCGCCTACTTAGGCCCCGTGCCCTTGCGAGCCAAGAAGAATGCAATCGAATACGGCATGTTGTAGAGCGTGCCAGGGGTGAGTTAGTAGAACATGTAGAATAGATCGGTGACGGTGACCTTTTCACCCCCTTTGCGGTGAGTAACAAATGTGGATACCAGGCGGTGGACAAGGCGGTGGATCGGAGCACGAATGCTGCTCTTGGCAGCACGGGCAACAATGTATTGGCGATTGGCAATCATATGCCAAAACTCCGCCGGGCTGAAGTTCGCTGGCGGGTTGCGCATGCACGCGAGGGGGAAGGCCTGGAAGTGCTGGCTCGCGGTCTCCTCCCTCGTAGAGAGACCCAACCTTCAACTGAACTCGGTGAGGGAGCACTCCCTGCTCCGGCCCCCGAGGTGGAACGAGATAACCCTGCGGTTAGTGTAAATGGCGGACACGGCGTTGAAGTTGAGGTTGGAGTAGAACTCCAACATCAACTCACGAAAGATGGGCTCACGTATGCTGAAAAGGCGCTCCCACGCCCTGCAGGTGAAGAGAACAGTTTGGTCGGGGCCTCAATACTCTTGGATCAGTAGGGGAGTAAGCAGAGCTGTGATGCAGGCGGCTGTGGCGACCTTCCAATCAAGAGTGTTGGCCACCTCTATCTCCTTGCGGAGAAGCTGCGTGAGTCTAGATATGTACTCATTCCGGTACTGCGTTGGAATGGTCTCACGGAAATCCAACCACTCGTGTTGGACCGGCGGTGTAGGAGGAACTGGAGCTACAGGCTCGGGCTGCGCTACTCGGCGGGCTCTGCCTCTACCACGCCCTCTATCAGCCATACTATAGAATGACAATTCAATACGTTAGATGATGGCAAAATGGACAGAAATGAATTAGAAAATCCAGCATGAACCCCAATCATGAAAAGTGTAACATAGGCACATAGTCTATCCATCAGAACAGTGGTGACAATTAGTGCAAATTCCTCAAATAGCAAATCATATACAAAAATACTAAACACGTAAGTACACGCATAAGATTTGTAGCACCACTAAACATAAGAACAAGAGATAAAAAAACTGGAAGAAAACAGAGGTAAAAGCATGCAAGTAGACCACAGATGGGCCTAAAACAAAAACATGTTGCTTTGATCAGAAACAGAAAAACGCGCCGGGTCCGAGCCCTGAACGTGTCGCGTCCGCGAGGAAGACGATGACCCAAAACAGAGGGTGACTGTTGTGCTAGTTTCCTTCCATAACTCACAATCAGAAGTACTATTAAACATTTTTAGCATGAATCAAGTACCACAGGATCCTAAAACGCAAAATAGAGGGAAAACTATCCCTCATTTATTCGATTTTTAGGGTTTAATAAAACCTCCAAACTCAAACTCTCGACAGATGTAGGAGAACACAGCCTCGCATCGGTACATGAACTGAATAGACAAGAAACTCTAGGCATTTAATCAATAAATCTAGCATATAGACCCTCAACAAGTAACTTGCAGAACAGCAAACTTATAAACCCTAATTTCCGAAAGTCAACTAAAACAGGGTGATTTCACACTAGTTCACCATTAAATTACCAAATAACAGTCGTAGCACAACATCTCAACCCATATCATGAAACCCCAACCTAATCAGCACTAACAATAAGTGGTTAGCTTCGAATGATGCTAAAACGCAAAATTAGGGCACGAAATGTACCTTAGATGCAAGAACAGAGCAATGTACGAGAAGGGTGGTGATTTGTGAAGAGGGCAACCGAAAACGAAGCTTGCGTCGAGGAATCGCCGAAAGGAACGCGTCGGGTTGAGAGGAAAACGTGTGTGTGTTTTGGTAAAAGCGGGGAAAAAGAAAGGCGAGTTTGAATTTTAACCTATTCGTGAAAACGTGTCGGGTCTGAGACCAAAACGCGTCGCGTTTTACTCTTTAGCCCATTTTTGGTGCGCGTTTGAACTAATCAACGTGTCGCATTTTTGCAACTAACGCGTCGCGTTTTTGAAATTTTCAAAAATAAAATTGTGCCTACCTCATGTTCTTCTAGGCTATGATAATGCACCATGCTTACTCCAGAGGCATGATAATGAGAGTCCAAAGAGTGTACCTGCACACAAACAAAAAAAACAACGGAAAACAAACAAAAACGAAAGAAAATAAAACAAACCGAACAATGGGGTGCCTCCCGCAAGCGCTTCTTTTGATACGAGTCATAAGCTAGACTCCACCCCACACTTAGGGTGTTATCACGTCGAGGCGTAAGGCCTTGCCCTCACTTTCCTCGGGCATTCCCTCCATGTAATGTTTCACGCGGTATCCATGTAATGTTTCACGCGGTATCCGTTTACCTTAAAAGTAGAGCCGTCCTCCGATTTCAGTTCAATTGCACCATGCGTGAACGCTTTCACCACCACAAACGGACCGTACCATCTTGTTTTCAACTTCCCGGGATATAATTGTAACCTAGAATTGAATAATAGCACCTTATCTCCTGGTTCGATGTTTTTGTTCCCACGTAGCCGTGCATCATGCCACTTTTTGGTTTGATCTTTGTAAATTAACGAACTCTCATACACCTCGTTATGTATTTCATTGAGCTCGTTAAGTTGCATCAACCGGTTATCCCGCACACCATCCATATCTAAATTGCAAGTCTTCAACGCCTTGTATGCTTTATATTCTATTTCCACCGGCAGGTGACACGCTTTGCCATATACTAACCTGAAAGGTGTACTAGCTATGGGTGTCTTAAAGGCAGTCCTAAGGGCCCAAAGCGCATCATCCAACTTATCCGACCATTCCTTCGTATTCCCGTTGACCGCCCGTTCTAAGACTCGTTTAATCGCGTGATTGGTCACCTCGGCTTGCCCACTTGTTTGAGGATGGTAGGCTGTTGCAAATCTATGGTTTACACCATATTTCTGTAATACCTTTTCCATTTGAGAATTGGCGAAGTGAGTGCCCCTATCACTTATGAGAGCTTTAGGAACACCAAACCGAGAGAATAATTTGTGTAAGAATTTCACGACGACACATGCATCGTTGGTGGGTAAAGCTTGCGCCTCAACCCATTTTGATACGTAATTGACGGCTACTAGAATGTATTTGTTTCCACGGGAAGAAGGAAAAGGGCCAACGAAATCAATACCCCACACATCAAATATTTCGAATACTTGATTGCTGTGTTGTGGCATCTCATTCCGTGGAGAGATATTTCCCGCACGTTGGCACGCGTCACATTCCTTCACAAGGCTTTGTGCATCCTTAAAAATGGTAGGCCAAAAGAATCCGGCTTCAAATACCTTCTTTGCGGTGTAGGCCGCACCGTGGTGTCCCCCGGTTGGCGCACTATGGCAATCCCTCAGTATTTTCCTCGCCTCTTCTCCCGACACAGATCTTCGGATAATGTTGTCCGCACAATGACGAAAAAGATAAGGATCATCCCAATAGTAATACTTCACATCAGCGATGAATTTCTTCTTTTGTTGATGTGACATTCCTTTCAGGAAGATACCTGCGGCAAGATAGTTCACAAAGTCAGCATACCAGGACGTAGTCTGACTTACATGCAATAGATATTGATCTAGAAAATCATCCCCAATGTTAGCTTCGTGCAGCTCCTCTAATTCGGGATTCTCCAGACGTGACAGGTGATCAACAGCGACATTCTCTGCTCCTTTGTTATCTTTAATTTATCCATCAAACTCTTGGAGTAGCAGATTCCACCAAAGAAGTCTCGGTTTGGAATCCTGTTTGCCGAATAGAAATTTCAGAGCAGAGTCGTCGGTGAACACGACGGTTTTAGATAAAATAAGGTACGAACGGAATTTATTAAAAGCGAAAACGATGGCCAGTAATTCTTTTTCCGTTGTGGTGTAGTTTTCCTTCGCCGGATTTAGAGTTTTGCTCGCATAATAAATTGGCTGAAAACGGTTATTGACCCTCTGACCTACTAATGCACCGACCGCGTAGTCACTTGCATCGCACATAAGTTCGAATGACAAGTTCCAATCAGGCACGACCATGATTGGTGCGGTGGTGAGTTTCTCCTTAAGGGTATTAAATGTTACTAAACACTCTTTGGAAAAATCGTATTTAGCATCTTTCAATAAAAGCTGAGTTAAAGGCTGCGTAATTTTAGAGAAATCCTTTATGAATCTCCGATAAAATCCTGCGTGGCAGAGAAAACTCCTAACCCCTTTTGTATTTGTCGGCGGTGGAAGTTTAGATATGACATCTATTTTCGCTCTATCCACCTCAATGCCGACTTTGGACACTTTATGCCCATGCACTATTCTTTCGTTTACCATGAAATGGCATTTTTCCCAGTTAAGTACCAAGTCCGTCTCCTCACAGCGCGCGAGCAACCGATCTAGATTAGATAGACAAGATTCGAAAGAATCGCCAAACACCGAGAAGTCATCCATAAAGACCTCCATGAAATCCTCCACCATATCGTGAAAGATCACTGTCATACACCGCTGGAACGTGGCTGCTGCGTTGTAGAGGCCGAAAGGCATGCGTTGGTATGCGAAGGTTCCATACGGGCATGTGAAGGTTGTCTTTTCTTGATCCTCGAGGTTTATCGGAATCTGAAAATAACCAGAAAACCCGTCGAGAAAACAATAGAAGGCATTACCGGATAAACGCTTGAGCATTTGATCTATGAATGGAAGCAAGAAGTGGTCTTTGCGTGTGGCATCATTCAACCGGTGATAGTCGATGCACACTCGCCAACCGGTGATCGTACGAGTAGGAATCAGGTCGTTCTTCTCGTTCACGACCATGGTCATCCCACCTTTCTTTGGCACCACGTGAATCGGGCTAACCCACGGGCTATCGGATATTGGGTAGATAAGACCGGCGTCATGTAATTTCACAACCTCTTTCTTCACCACCTCCTGCAACTTGGGATTCAAACGGCGTTGTGGTTGAATTACGGGTTTTGCCTCGTCCTCCATCAAGATTTTATGCGAGCAGAATGACAGACTAATTCCTTTAATGTCGGAAATAGACCATGCAATCGCCTGTTTACGCTCTTTGAGGACGACAATCAATCTTTCCTTTTCAGACAAGGATAACGCGGATGAAATGATAACGGGAAATTGCGAATCAGTTCCTAAAAAGGCGTATTCTAGGTGCTTCGGAAGCTCCTTAAGTTCAAGTGGTTTGATGGAAACCGGGAACGCGTCGGGTTGTGCACCCGGACGCGTCGCGTTCCTGTCTTTTCGCAACTCAGATTGCGACTCAAAAGATGAACACGACGCGTTTTCTGAATCAACGCGTCGCGTTTTCTACAATTCTGCCCTTTCATATTTTTCTTCACTCCCTTCCTCTAGAAGCTTTTCAAGCTCGTCCAGGTCTCTATCAGCATCAAACAACTCCTCTCCCATGGGCATTTGACTATCCATGTCCTTATCCCTCACCTTCGTCTCCTCCTCCTCAAATAATTCGTCGAAAACGTCAACGAAGAACACCGAATCATCACACGATTTTGAATGTTTCATGGATTTTTCAATTCCAAAGATAACGGCATTAGTACCAACCCTCGGTGTGAGTTGAGATTCGTGTATATTGAATAACGCGCGAGCGGTGCTCAAGAACGGTCTTCCGAGGATTATCGGAACTTGATCATCCTCCTCCATATCAATCACGATAAAGTCGGTGGGAAAGATAAACTTATCGATTTTAACGAACAAATCCTCTACAATCCCTCGTGGGTAAGTAACTGATTTATTGGCCAAATGGATAGCCATACGAATCAGCTTAGGCTCAGAAAGTTCCAGTTTTGCATAGAATGAATATGGCAATAAATTCACGCTAGCACCGGAGTCGGCTAATGCATGACTGATCGGGAGATTACCAAATTGGCAAGGTAAAGGCAGGCTACCCGGATCAGTCATTTTCTTCGGAAGTTTGTTCAACATAGCAACTGAACATTCTTCATTCATTGTGACACTCGAGACTGCTTCCATCTTCTTACATTAGTTAGCAGCTCTTTTAGAAACTTTGCATACTTTTGCATTTGTGCCATTGCTTCTACGAATGGAATGTTTATGTGCAAAGATTTGAGATGGTCTAAGAACTAACGATACTGCTCGTCTTGCTTTTCTTTCTTTAACCTCTCAGGGAAAGGAATAGGTGGCCTATATGGCTTCACGGGTGGCCCAGATGGTGGCTTCTCAACTGGCTTAGGCTCAGTTGCCTTTGCCTTACCTTTCTCTTGCTCTTTATTGATTGGAGCAGCAGGTGGAGCATCGTCGGTTTTGGGAAAGAAGTCCTCATGTGTCTTGCCTGACCTGGTGGTCACGGTTTTGACATCTCTTCGAGGATTATTTTCCGTGTTACTCGGAAGAGTACCCGGAAAACGTTCCTGAAGGACCTTTGAGATTTGACCGACTTTGGTTTCGATATTATGAATAGACGCTTGCTGATTCCGAAGTGCTGCTTCGGTCGATACCCCTATTTTCTTAACCAACTCCTCGGTTTCTTTGTGCCTCTGATCAGACGCGGATGCGAAACGTGTAAGCATGTTCTCGAAGTTTGGTTTTTTCTCCGGCTCCTTGGGTCGGTCTCGCTGGTAGAATCCTGGAGAACTTTGCTTGTACTGCCCTTCCATCTCCTTACGATACTCAGGATAGGGTTTCCAGTTGGGCTTCTTGTTGCAAAATAACGCCTCGTCCTCGAGATAATCGTATTTATCGCATGAAGAATAACATGCAGATTCTTTTAGATTCCCACTTTCGTCGTAGGGGCAATCTTTATCGAGATGAGGACCGCTACAGTTGTCACAACCGACCTACATAACATGAATATTCTGATTTACTTTTTTCATGTGGCGCCCCAGTGCATCCAGTTTGGCACTGAGGGCTGCTATGCTATCAGATGAGTCGGCTGCGGCTGCTGGCTTTCTGCGAAAAGACGAATCTCTCGTAGAGTGCCACTGATGGGAGTGCTGAGCCATCTCCTCAATCAGGGTATATCCCTCAGCGGGAGTTTTCTTCGGTATCGGCCCTTGTGAATCGACCATTTGTCTCGTGCAGACATTTATACCGTTATAGAATGTTTGGACGACCTGGTGGGGATTCAAATCATGTTGTGGGCAGTTCTGCAACATTTCCTTGTAGCGATCCCAGGCGTCATACAGAGTCTCATCCTCAAATTGCATAAAATTCTGAATCTGCATTTTCATTTTTGCAATTTTGGATGGAGGACTGAATTGTTTGATAAACCGAATCTTGAGCTCATCCCATGTACGGATGATTGGCTCGGATCTCAACCAACGTTTGGCTGCGCCTTGGAGTGTTATCGGAAACATTCGCAGCATAACGACATCTCTACTTACCCCAGGGATGTGGAATGTAACACCGGCATTTCGAGAACCAGATTTTTCTTTTTAAAATAGTAATTTATCTTTTTCAATTAAAAGCTTGCAGCGGAAATAGAAAACACGTGGCAAATATATTACATTCAAAAGATGCCACATACAAGTTTGGTGTTAGTGTTACTTATCCGGTCGACCATTATAAAATACAAACAACATTATATCAGAGTTATTATAGACAAAGTGTTCCTCCTAAGAAATCAAACTACCCGCAGGGTCCCAAGCTCACTAAGGATCACCTGCACATGTGGAGTGTAGCATCTGCTAGCTAAAATAGCTAGTGAGTATTCAAATAGCATGCGATCAACATAAATACATGACATATCATCAATCATGCTCAGATAGTTCTATCCTAGCATCTCGCGATGAGCTGGCGTAGTCAGGTGGTAACATATCTTGCATTGGGAGCTAACCCGGCTCAATGCACCAAACTGGGGTACCAGACACATCAACCGCTCCGGTGGGGGAGCTGTTAAGCGTCCACCGTTGCGTTTTGGAATCAACCGATTCCTCTGTTGTACAGCCGCAGCTATACCCGAAGAGGACAGCTTCGTCCTTAAGTAGAACAGCTTTGTTCTTGTAGGACAGCTTTGTCCATAAGATCCGGATCAATCACAAACAAACAATTTGATTCAATTGAATCATCAATCAATGCGCGCATATTTTCAATTATCATCATAGCATACACCTAATCAAGTGCATCCTACATTGTGTCAACATGGTATATTCTAGCATTATCATGCAATCCTACACTTAAACAAGTGCGTGTACAAATCAACAGTATACAATTCCGTGATCATTGTTAATATATGTTATAGATATATTAATCGTTATGTTATCAGGCACTCACCTGTCGAGCTAGAATACTAAACGCTACTTTACAGAAGCTCCGAGATCAACTGAAGTACCTAAACCAACATCCTGTATATCAGTACAACCCGAAACAGCAAACTGTATGCTGGAACAGGGTCCTTTACGGCCACAAGCATGACTGCTTGCGCCCACAAGGTCTTGGAATTGCTTGCGCCCACAAGGAGGTCTTTGTGGCTGAAAAGCTATCCCTTGCGCCCGTAAGCCGTGCCCCTTGCGGCCGCAAGGGTGATCCTTACGCCCGCAAGCATGTCTGCACAGACTAGTGCGATTTCCAGCCCCTGCTTTTGGCCATTTCAACCCCAAAACACTACCAATCGATTCCAAACCAATTTCCAGTGTGCACAAACTAATTTGGCACTTAAACTAAGTTAGAAACAAGTATCAATTCACACTTTAATAACAAATTCAAATATTGGGTTCAAAATCTCCATTTTGACCCATTTACACTTTAATTCAAGAACACAATCAAAAACTCTGTTTTAATTCAAGAATTTGATTGATTATAGCTTAGAAATGATACAAGAACAGATTGGAATCAGTAGAATCAATTGTAGAGGTCAATTGCAAATTTGACCATTTGACCTAAATGGTCAAAAACCCAAGAACATGGACATTACGCTTACTTGAACAAAGTGGAGATGGTGAAGATGATTTGCAGCTGATAAAAGCTTGAATTCTTCAACAAATCAAATGGCTAAGAGATCCTCTCTTTAATTTTCTTCTTCAATGGCAAGAACACAAGAACACACAATGAGATAGGAACAAAACAAAGTCTGTGTTTTGTGTTTGACTATTCACGTGAGTGTACAACCATATGCACACTTGTGGGTTATGATTATCCACAAGTGGGTATCTTGTTCCCCTTTTCAACTCACAACTTAACGCACGAATACCCGTTTTAACCAACGGGGATATTTTCGGAAACCTCGTTCTAAACCATTTAATAATTTATTATTCTTATCTATTTATCATAATATTTTAATATTATCATTCATTTATTATTTTCTTCTATTTTTCTCATTTAATCAATTATATATATATTTTCTTTTATCCAATATTTAATTAAAATTTTAAACGTACTAGATTCGAACACGACTAGGCCCATTTTGAGGTTGTTACAAATCTACCCCCCTTAAAAAGATTCTGTCCTCGGAATCTACTTTAAGTGAACAGATGGGGATAGCGGGCCTTCATATCCTCCTCGGTCTCCTACGTCAGGTTTGACCCGAGGTTGTGCTTCCATTTGACCAAGACCAGCTGATTAGTTTTCTTTCTCAGCCGCTTAGACTTCGTGTTCAGAATCTCGACGGGTTCTTCTACGAGCCGTGTAAAAGAATCAACTTTCAGATCATGCAAGGGTAGAATCTGATCTTCATCCACCTTGCACTTACGAAGATAGCAAACATTGAAGGTATTATGAATACCTGATAACTCTGGAGGTAACTCCAAAGATACTGTCTTCTCATTGACTTCTTGGATAATTCTGAAAGGACCAATATACCTCGGATTCAGCTTTCCCTTCTTGCCGAATCTGATAACACCCTTCTAGGGAGAAACCTTCAAGAATACCCGATCACCAATTTCAAAGGTAACTGGCCTGCGTTTAGGATCAGCATACATCTTTTGCCTATCCCTGGCTGCTTTAAGCTTCTCACGTGCATGCTTAACTTCATCTGTTGTAATCTGGACCAGATCAGGTCCAACATATTGCTTCTCCCCTGGTTCAAGCCAACAGGTAGGTGTGCGACAACGCCTACCATAAAGCATCTCATACTGTGGCCTACTAATACTAGAATGATATGAGTTGTTATAAGCAAACTCAATCAAAGGCAAATGAGAATCCCATGAGCTATCGTATTCAAGTACACATGCGCGTAGCATGTCTTCAAGGGTTTGGATAGTCCTTTCGGACTGTCGGTCTGTCTGCGGATGGTATGCGGTACTCAAATGAACACGAGTACCGAGCTCCCGTTGAAGACTACTCTAGAAGTGTGAAACAAAGCGTGTATCTCTATCAGAGACAATAGATAGAGGAACACCGTGTCGAGCAACAATTTCACTTATATAGATCTGAGAAAGTGTTGGCATAGAAGAAGATTCATTCACAGCTAGGAAGTGTACACTCTTGGTGAGTCTGTCAACAATCACCCAGATCATGTCATGCCCTTTTGAAGTCCTGGGCAGTTTAGTAACAAAATCCATGGTAATGTTGTCCCATTTCCATTCAGGAGTTGGTAATTGTTGCAAATTACCATAGGGTCTTTGGTGCTTGGTCTTCATGTAACATCCTCAAATAGGGCCTATTCGCGTGCTTCATTTGGTACGTGAAGTTATTTAAATGACTTAAATAAGAATATACTTATTAGAATTAATAGAAAATAGCTATTGGTCAGTTAAATGTGGAATTAAAAATAGTAATAAAAATAGAAGAGAATTATAAAATAATAACTGGTTTCAAACGAGGTTTCCAAAAATATCCTCGTTAGTTGAAACGGTTACTCGGGTGTCGTGTTGTATGTTGAAAAGGGGAACAAAATACCCCTTGTGGATAACTCAAAAACCATTAGTCGGTTCTTAAGTTATCACTTCTCAGACACACACATACACACCACGAAAAACACACACACCTCACGATACTTTGTTCTTGTTCTTGAAGAAGGTAACTCAAACAAGGCTGCAATCAAACAAGAAATCAAGCTTATAATCTGCTCCTAATCATCTTATCATCGTCATCTTCATCCTTGTAAGCTCCCTCTTCACTTGTTCTTCATTTTTATGTTTAAGTTAAAAATGGGTAAAACGAATTTAGTTAACATAGCTTAGAATTCTTGATTGTAATTTGTTCTAGGACCATTTGTAAGTTGATTGGAACTAATGTTAAGTATTAAAAATGACAACTTGATTGTGTTTCAAGAATTTGACCAAATGGGTCAAAAATGGAGAATTGATGAATTAATCTTGAATTTGTTGTTATAATAGCTTATGTTAATGTTTATAGACTCCCTTTGATGTCCCAAACTTAGTATAAAACCTAGAATCAATTAAGAATGAGTGAAAGATGGGATTGGAATGAAAAACAGCAGCTGCAGGGGTTGTAATCGTGGCCCAGGTTGAACTCACGAATACCCGTTTTAACCAACGGGGATATTTTCGGAAACCTCGTTCTAAACCATTTAATAATTTATTATTCTTATCTATTTATCATAATATTTTAATATTATCATTTCTTTATTATTTTCTTCTATTTTTCTCATTTAATCAATTATATATATATTTTCTTTTATCCAATATTTAATTAAAATTTTAAACGTACTAGATTCGAACACGACTAGGCCCATTTTGAGGTTGTTACAAATCTACCCCCCTTAAAAAGATTCTGTCCTCGGAATCTACTTTAAGTGAACAGATGGGGATAGCGGGCCTTCATATCCTCCTCGGTCTCCTACGTCAGGTTTGACCCGAGGTTGTGCTTCCATTTGACCAAGACCAGCTGATTAGTTTTCTTTCTCAGCCGCTTAGACTTCGTGTTCAGAATCTCGACGGGTTCTTCTACGAGCCGTGTAAAAGAATCAACTTTCAGATCATGCAAGGGTAGAATCTGATCTTCATCCACCTTGCACTTACGAAGATAGCAAACATTGAAGGTATTATGAATACCTGATAACTCTGGAGGTAACTCCAAAGATACTGTCTGCTCATTGACTTCTTGGATAATTCTGAAAGGACCAATATACCTCGGATTCAGCTTTCCCTTCTTGCCGAATCTGATAACACCCTTCTAGGGAGAAACCTTCAAGAATACCCGATCACCAATTTCAAAGGTAACTGGCCTGCGTTTAGGATCAGCATACATCTTTTGCCTATCCCTGGCTGCTTTAAGCTTCTCACGTGCATGCTTAACTTCATCTGTTGTAATCTGGACCAGATCAGGTCCAACATATTGCTTCTCCCCTGGTTCAAGCCAACAGGTAGGTGTGCGACAACGCCTACCATAAAGCATCTCATACTGTGGCCTACTAATACTAGAATGATATGAGTTGTTATAAGCAAACTCAATCAAAGGCAAATGAGAATCCCATGAGCTATCGTATTCAAGTACACATGCGCGTAGCATGTCTTCAAGGGTTTGGATAGTCCTTTCGGACTGTCGGTCTGTCTGCGGATGGTATGCGGTACTCAAATGAACACGAGTACCGAGCTCCCGTTGAAGACTACTCTAGAAGTGTGAAACAAAGCGTGTATCTCTATCAGAGACAATAGATAGAGGAACACCGTGTCGAGCAACAATTTCACTTATATAGATCTGAGAAAGTGTTGGCATAGAAGAAGATTCATTCACAGCTAGGAAGTGTACACTCTTGGTGAGTCTGTCAACAATCACCCAGATCATGTCATGCCCTTTTGAAGTCCTGGGCAGTTTAGTAACAAAATCCATGGTAATGTTGTCCCATTTCCATTCAGGAGTTGGTAATTGTTGCAAATTACCATAGGGTCTTTGGTGCTTGGTCTTCATGTAACATCCTCAAATAGGGCCTATTCGCGTGCTTCATTTGGTACGTGAAGTTATTTAAATGACTTAAATAAGAATATACTTATTAGAATTAATAGAAAATAGCTATTGGTCAGTTAAATGTGGAATTAAAAATAGTAATAAAAATAGAAGAGAATTATAAAATAATAACTGGTTTCAAACGAGGTTTCCAAAAATATCCTCGTTAGTTGAAACGGTTACTCGGGTGTCGTGTTGTATGTTGAAAAGGGGAACAAAATACCCCTTGTGGATAACTCAAAAACCATTAGTCGGTTCTTAAGTTATCACTTCTCAGACACACACATACACACCACGAAAAACACACACACCTCACGATACTTTGTTCTTGTTCTTGAAGAAGGTAACTCAAACAAGGCTGCAATCAAACAAGAAACCAAGCTTATAATCTGCTCCTAATCATCTTATCATCGTCATCTTCATCCTTGTAAGCTCCCTCTTCACTTGTTCTTCATTTTTATGTTTAGGTTAAAAATGGGTAAAACGAATTTAGTTAACATAGCTTAGAATTCTTGATTGTAATTTGTTCTAGGACCATTTGTAAGTTGATTGGAACTAATGTTAAGTATTAAAAATGACAACTTGATTGTGTTTCAAGAATTTGACCAAATGGGTCAAAAATGGAGAATTGATGAATTAATCTTGAATTTGTTGTTATAATAGCTTATGTTAATGTTTATAGACTCCCTTTGATGTCCCAAACTTAGTATAAAACCTAGAATCAATTAAGAATGAGTGAAAGATGGGATTGGAATGAAAAACAGCAGCTGCAGGGGTTGTAATCGTGGCCCAGGTTGAACTCACGAATACCCGTTTTAACCAACGGGGATATTTTCGGAAACCTCGTTCTAATTCATTTAATAATTTATTATTCTTATCTATTTATCATAATATTTTAATATTATCATTTCTTTATTATTTTCTTCTATTTTTCTCATTTAATCAATTATATATATATTTTCTTTTATCCAATATTTAATTAAAATTTTAAACGTACTAGATTCGAACACGACTAGGCCCATTTTGAGGTTGTTACAAATCTAACCCCCTTAAAAAGATTCTGTCCTCGGAATCTACTTTAAGTGAACAGATGGGGATAGCGGGCCTTCATATCCTCCTCGGTCTCCTACGTCAGGTTTGACCCGAGGTTGTGCTTCCATTTGACCAAGACCAGCTGATTAGTTTTCTTTCTCAGCCGCTTAGACTTCGTGTTCAGAATCTCGACGGGTTCTTCTACGAGCCGTGTAAAAGAATCAACTTTCAGATCATGCAAGGGTAGAATCTGATCTTCATCCACCTTGCACTTACGAAGATAGCAAACATTGAAGGTATTATGAATACCTGATAACTCTGGAGGTAACTCCAAAGATACTGTCTGCTCATTGACTTCTTGGATAATTCTGAAAGGACCAATATACCTCGGATTCAGCTTTCCCTTCTTCCCGAATCTGATAACACCCTTCTAGGGAGAAACCTTCAAGAATACCCGATCACCAATTTCAAAGGTAACTGGCCTGCGTTTAGGATCAGCATACATCTTTTGCCTATCCCTGGCTGCTTTAAGCTTCTCACGTGCATGCTTAACTTCATCTGTTGTAATCTGGACCAGATCAGGTCCAACATATTGCTTCTCCCCTGGTTCAAGCCAACAGGTAGGTGTGCGACAACGCCTACCATAAAGCATCTCATACTGTGGCCTACTAATACTAGAATGATATGAGTTGTTATAAGCAAACTCAATCAAAGGCAAATGAGAATCCCATGAGCTATCGTATTCAAGTACACATGCGCGTAGCATGTCTTCAAGGGTTTGGATAGTCCTTTCGGACTGTCGGTCTGTCTGCGGATGGTATGCGGTACTCAAATGAACACGAGTACCGAGCTCCCGTTGAAGACTACTCTAGAAGTGTGAAACAAAGCGTGTATCTCTATCAGAGACAATAGATAGAGGAACACCGTGTCGAGCAACAATTTCACTTATATAGATCTGAGAAAGTGTTGGCATAGAAGAAGATTCATTCACAGCTAGGAAGTGTACACTCTTGGTGAGTCTGTCAACAATCACCCAGATCATGTCATGCCCTTTTGAAGTCCTGGGCAGTTTAGTAACAAAATCCATGGTAATGTTGTCCCATTTCCATTCAGGAGTTGGTAATTGTTGCAAATTACCATAGGGTCTTTGGTGCTTGGTCTTCATGTAACATCCTCAAATAGGGCCTATTCGCGTGCTTCATTTGGTACGTGAAGTTATTTAAATGACTTAAATAAGAATATACTTATTAGAATTAATAGAAAATAGCTATTGGTCAGTTAAATGTGGAATTAAAAATAGTAATAAAAATAGAAGAGAATTATAAAATAATAACTGGTTTCAAACGAGGTTTCCAAAAATATCCTCGTTAGTTGAAACGGTTACTCGGGTGTCGTGTTGTATGTTGAAAAGGGGAACAAAATACCCCTTGTGGATAACTCAAAAACCATTAGTCGGTTCTTAAGTTATCACTTCTCAGACACACACATACACACCACGAAAAACACACACACCTCACGATACTTTGTTCTTGTTCTTGAAGAAGGTAACTCAAACAAGGCTGCAATCAAACAAGAAATCAAGCTTATAATCTGCTCCTAATCATCTTATCATCGTCATCTTCATCCTTGTAAGCTCCCTCTTCACTTGTTCTTCATTTTTATGTTTAGGTTAAAAATGGGTAAAACGAATTTAGTTAACATAGCTTAGAATTCTTGATTGTAATTTGTTCTAGGACCATTTGTAAGTTGATTGGAACTAATGTTAAGTATTAAAAATGACAACTTGATTGTGTTTCAAGAATTTGACCAAATGGGTCAAAAATGGAGAATTGATGAATTAATCTTGAATTTGTTGTTATAATAGCTTATGTTAATGTTTATAGACTCCCTTTGATGTCCCAAACTTAGTATAAAACCTAGAATCAATTAAGAATGAGTGAAAGATGGGATTAGAATGAAAAACAGCAGCTGCAGGGGTTGTAATCGTGGCCCAGGTTGAACTCACGAATACCCGTTTTAACCAACGGGGATATTTTCGGAAACCTCGTTCTAAACCATTTAATAATTTATTATTCTTATCTATTTATCATAATATTTTAATATTATCATTTCTTTATTATTTTCTTCTATTTTTCTCATTTAATCAATTATATATATATTTTCTTTTATCCAATATTTAATTAAAATTTTAAACGTACTAGATTCGAACACGACTAGGCCCATTTTGAGGTTGTTACAAATCTACCCCCCTTAAAAAGATTCTGTCCTCGGAATCTACTTTAAGTGAACAGATGGGGATAGCGGGCCTTCATATCCTCCTCGGTCTCCTACGTCAGGTTTGACCCGAGGTTGTGCTTCCATTTGACCAAGACCAGCTGATTAGTTTTCTTTCTCAGCCGCTTAGACTTCGTGTTCAGAATCTCGACGGGTTCTTCTACGAGCCGTGTAAAAGAATCAACTTTCAGATCATGCAAGGGTAGAATCTGATCTTCATCCACCTTGCACTTACGAAGATAGCAAACATTGAAGGTATTATGAATACCTGATAACTCTGGAGGTAACTCCAAAGATACTGTCTGCTCATTGACTTCTTGGATAATTCTGAAAGGACCAATATACCTCGGATTCAGCTTTCCCTTCTTGCCGAATCTGATAACACCCTTCTAGGGAGAAACCTTCAAGAATACCCGATCACCAATTTCAAAGGTAACTGGCCTGCGTTTAGGATCAGCATACATCTTTTGCCTATCCCTGGCTGCTTTAAGCTTCTCACGTGCATGCTTAACTTCATCTGTTGTAATCTGGACCAGATCAGGTCCAACATATTGCTTCTCCCCTGGTTCAAGCCAACAGGTAGGTGTGCGACAACGCCTACCATAAAGCATCTCATACTATGGCCTACTAATACTAGAATGATATGAGTTGTTATAAGCAAACTCAATCAAAGGCAAATGAGAATCCCATGAGCTATCGTATTCAAGTACACATGCGCGTAGCATGTCTTCAAGGGTTTGGATAGTCCTTTCGGACTGTCGGTCTGTCTGCGGATGGTATGCGGTACTCAAATGAACACGAGTACCGAGCTCCCGTTGAAGACTACTCTAGAAGTGTGAAACAAAGCGTGTATCTCTATTAGAGACAATAGATAGAGGAACACCGTGTCGAGCAACAATTTCACTTATATAGATCTGAGAAAGTGTTGGCATAGAAGAAGATTCATTCACAGCTAGGAAGTGTACACTCTTGGTGAGTCTGTCAACAATCACCCAGATCATGTCATGCCCTTTTGAAGTCCTGGGCAGTTTAGTAACAAAATCCATGGTAATGTTGTCCCATTTCCATTCAGGAGTTGGTAATTGTTGCAAATTACCATAGGGTCTTTGGTGCTTGGTCTTCATGTAACATCCTCAAATAGGGCCTATTCGCGTGCTTCATTTGGTACGTGAAGTTATTTAAATGACTTAAATAAGAATATACTTATTAGAATTAATAGAAAATAGCTATTGGTCAGTTAAATGTGGAATTAAAAATAGTAATAAAAATAGAAGAGAATTATAAAATAATAACTGGTTTCAAACGAGGTTTCCAAAAATATCCTCGTTAGTTGAAACGGTTACTCGGGTGTCGTGTTGTATGTTGAAAAGGGGAACAAAATACCCCTTGTGGATAACTCAAAAACCATTAGTCGGTTCTTAAGTTATCACTTCTCAGACACACACATACACACCACGAAAAACACACACACCTCACGATACTTTGTTCTTGTTCTTGAAGAAGGTAACTCAAACAAGGCTGCAATCAAACAAGAAATCAAGCTTATAATCTGCTCCTAATCATCTTATCATCGTCATCTTCATCCTTGTAAGCTCCCTCTTCACTTGTTCTTCATTTTTATGTTTAGGTTAAAAATGGGTAAAACGAATTTAGTTAACATAGCTTAGAATTCTTGATTGTAATTTGTTCTAGGACCATTTGTAAGTTGATTGGAACTAATGTTAAGTATTAAAAATGACAACTTGATTGTGTTTCAAGAATTTGACCAAATGGGTCAAAAATGGAGAATTGATGAATTAATCTTGAATTTGTTGTTATAATAGCTTATGTTAATGTTTATAGACTCCCTTTGATGTCCCAAACTTAGTATAAAACCTAGAATCAATTAAGAATGAGTGAAAGATGGGATTGGAATGAAAAACAGTAGCTGCAGGGGTTGTAATCGTGGCCCAGGTTGAACTCACGAATACCCGTTTTAACCAACGGGGATATTTTCGGAAACCTCGTTCTAAACCATTTAATAATTTATTATTCTTATCTATTTATCATAATATTTTAATATTATCATTTCTTTATTATTTTCTTCTATTTTTCTCATTTAATCAATTTATATATATATATATATATATATATTCTTTTATTCAATATTTAATTAAAATTTTAGACGTACCAGATTCGAACACGAATAGGCCCATTTTGAGGTTGTTACATGGAAGTTGTCAGCAATCTCGAGTACGGCCTCGACATGCTGATTTGCGTCTCCGTTGTTCTTTCCGGTGAAAGGACTCTCGCGTAAAAGATGTAAGAATTGACCCTTAATTTCGAATGATCGTTCTTCAGGGATCTCGGGTCGATGGATCCCTGCTCCGGTTCCCTCGCGAACACGGCTCTCATACTCCTCCAGTGACATGTTGGCGAAGTTCTCTGCCATTTTCTGAACTGGCTTTTTGTCGCATTTGATTCGTAGGCGTAGATGAAAAATTCATTCGGGTTCGTCAAAAGGCAAGACGATATCAGCAGAAGGCTTCCTGGGCATTCACTAACCTAACGTGGAAATTGGAAGCATGTAACTCCACGCGAAGAAGCGCGAAAGAAAGAAAGGAAGAATTCTGGAAACGCGGGAACGCGTCGCGTTTAACACAGGAACGCATCGCGTTTAACGAGAAGCAGAAAACCCTAATCGAGCTAAAGTTGCGAACGCGTCGCGTTTACGTATATGACGCATCGCGTTTTCAGGCAAACAGAAAGGCAATAAATATTTTTGTAGCTTTTAATATTTTATGATTTTTTTGGCTTTTTATATTTTCTGATTTTTTTGGATTTTTGAATAAATAAGAAATAATAAAAACTAAATAAACAACTAATTTAATTATACTAAAATGAAACCGTTCCCCGGCAACGGCGCCAAAAACTTGATGTGCGATTTTTGTACCAGTTTTAAATTTATAAAAACCGTATATACTTTACGTACGACAATATAGGCAATTGTACCTAATCGAGTAGCAGGATAGAAAATAAATACGGGTGTCGAACTCACGGGGAACGAGTATGATTCTAGATATAATTAAACTAATTATCTAAATAATAAAAACTTGATGTGCGATTTACGTACCAGTTTTAAATTTATAAAAACCGTATATATTTTCGTACGACACAATAGGCAAGTGTACCTAAACATGTAGCAGTATAGAAAATAAATACGGGTGTTGAACTCACGGGGAACGAGTATGATTCTAGATATAATTAAACTAATTATATAAATAATATTAAAACTAAGAAAACATTAAACATGGGGAATTGGCAGTTTATCAGTAGAAAGCAACAAATCCAATCAAGCCTAAAATTACCGAAACTTCTAATTTCAAAGCTAAGAAAGCGAGAATGCAATTAAACTTGGATTTAATCAATAAGAAGCAAAGTATCTCTGCTCGGACAATAGATTCCCTAATCAAATTAGCAGATTTCAATGAAGTGCAATGGACTACTTAAAACGATATACCGATTCTAAAGTGGTTAGATTTCCTAGTCAGACTCACTAACCCTATAGTTTTAGATAATTAACGCAATGGTCATGCAATTAACTAATCTTTAACTAGCCAAACTATTCGAGTTATGATAGACTTAATCTTTTGACTTGTTAATTCACAAAATCAAACAATTATCAATGAATGGTCATCAAGGATAATAGCAAGCACAATAAAGTTTCAATCTTTAAGCCTAACCCGAGGATATGGTTAATCACTAGTTATGAATTCTAATGGTCATAGAGATTCATAATTCAAGCAATCAAAGTAAGAATGGTCTTACAACCTATGAAAACTCAGATCTAGGCATAAAAATTAGAACTTTATTACACTTGGATATTTGAAAAAGCTAATCATAACAAATATATCATTAAAAGCAATCCAAACATTGAAATCACACTAATTATCAAAGGTTATCATGTCTAAGTAGAGAATACAGGGTGTTTAGCCCATAATCAGAGGAATACAACCATTGAAATTCATAATTAGAGAGCTAAACATGACGAAATAGCAACCTAAGTATTGATTCTAGGAAGAGAAACCTTCAATCTTCACTTGAAATGGTTGAATCTTCAATCAAACTTCAAGAATTCTGCTCCAAAGCTTCAAAGTCTTCGTATTCGTTCGTCTAGGGCCGGCTGGAAGGGTTGGAATCCCTGTTTTGGAACAAAACAAGTCTATTTATAGAGTTGAATTCCAGCCGGGAACGCGTCGCGTCTTAATAAACTTGCCTGAGAAGATCGCTTGTTTTCATTGGAACGTGTCGCGTTCATCCCTCCAACGCGTCGCGTCCTCGCCTTTTATGACTTTATGATATTCTTTTAAAATTCGAGTCTTTTTTCCGTCTTTTTCGCTGAAACTCTCACCATTGAGTATTTTATGACATGTGATTGATAATTACAAACTTTAAGTACCATTTGTCATTAATCAGAGAAAAATTTAACGATTAAGTATTATTTATCGCAACGAATATATATATAAATAACGCGATATCAAAATACCCCACACTTGAGCTTTGCTCGTCCTCAAGCAAATTGCAAATCAATCAGGCATAGAAAATCAATCTTTGAACATCAATCTAAAAAGAAACAAAGCACTACTTACCAATGTCAGTACAAATGATTAAAAACAGAACCATACCGATTGTATTTAGAATTATACATATATTTGTGTATTGTTCCTTTTTAACTTCCCATCACTCAAACAACCATTTTCCTCATAAACATCCAAACTTTAATTCATGAGTTATTTATAAAACCAGCATATAGTCAATTTAAAGCAATCCCCCAACCTCAAAGTTTATTGCAGATTTTTAGGTTTTAATAAACATATGCTTTTCATTCTTTCAATCTTTTATATAAGTCCATGACTTTCTATGGAACCCATGTAGCGAATATTCGACTCAACCGATCCTAAACCAGTTGGCTTTAGGTGGTTAGGTGTAGAACACCCCTCAGAGCCTACTAATTCGAGTCCCAAAGGCCACATATTTGACTTATTATTCCAACAGATATTTCATTTTTTTCTTTTTTTCATTGTTGGCATCTTTCTTTTCTTTTTATATAGCATATGAATACAAAACTGAAAAATTCCACTCATCCTATTTTTGTCAAGCTTAGATTCAAAAAGGCTCAACCTTGCTGATTTTAACAATAATTCACAAATTAACTTTCGGCTATTTATAAATCAAGTTTTATTTGAAAGTGACAAGAAGCCACAAATACTATGATATAAAAGCTAAACACAACCTTACTATTTGCTTACCAATCATTTATATTGACATTTTTAACTGGCACTTGATTCTTACTCGAATGATATCAAAACTTTAAATTTCTAGCCTAACTTCATCATAATTTTCAAGATTTCAATTAAAGCTCAAATGCAATGGAGAATCTTTTTCTAACCACTCACCCCACACTTAAATCGTACAATGTCCTCATTGTATATAAGAACAAAGCAAAATAAAAATGAAGTGTAGAAAAAGATCTGAAACGAACTCCCCTAAGGTATGTCTCTCACACGGCGAGTAAAGTGATAAAATATGGCGCTGAACTGACTGCCAGCATAAGCACGCACTCCATACAGTTTTAGCGGACTCGGAACTACACAACTCAAACATACCATCAACAAGGAACAACCAAAGATAAATAAATATATACAATCATTGAGCATGTTAGAGACAATGTTTCAAAATAAAACAACCAAAATAAATGCATAAACTAAACTATATATACAAGCATCATTCCTCTGACTCATCCTCTGAAGAATCTCGCCCCCCATAGCCCGAGGGTCCCGCCTCATCTGCAGGCCTCCTGGAAGGGAAACGCATCTCCCAGTTAGGGAATAGTGTGGGCGCAACAGGAAACGGTGTCGACAACTTCTAGCCCTTGCGCTGAGCCTCCTCTGTCAAGGCCTCTCTTAGCCACTGGACCTGATGCTGCATGCCGTACATGAACCGCCGCATGTCGGCCCTCACCGGCTCCTCCGGCCTCCAACACCTCCTCCACCCGCAGAAACCCTCCGAACGTCGTCCGCTCTAGCACCCGCATGACCTCCAGATAATACTCCCCCATCAGCCGCGGCTCCATCCGCAATAATCTGGCCTCAGATGCAGCAATAAGAATCCCATAAGATCTGGCCAAGTGGGTAATGAACTGACCACCGCATAAGGGGCTCGCCTACTTGGGCCCCGTGCCCTTGCAAGCCAAGAAGAGTGCAATCGAATACGGCACGTTGCAGAGCGTGCAAGGGGTGAATAAGAAGAACATGTAGAATAGATCGGTGACGGTGACCTTCTCACCGCCTTTGCGATGAGTAACAGATGCGGATACTAGGCGGTGGATCGGAGCGCGAATACTGCTCTTGGCAGCACGAGCAACAATGTACGGGCCGTTGGCAATTGTATGCCAAAACTCGGCCTGGCTGAAGTTCGATGGCGGGTTGCACATGCACGCGAGGAGGAAGGCCTGGAAGTGCTGGCTTGCTGTCTCCTCCCTCGTATAGAGACCCAGCCTCCAACTAAACTCGGTGAGGGAGCACTCCTTGCTCCGGTCCCCGAGGTGGAACAAGATAACCCAGCGGTCGGTGTAAACGGCGGACACGGCGTTAAAGTTGAGGGTGGAGTAGAACTCCAACATCAACTCACGGAAGATGGGATCCTGTATGCAGAAAAGGCGCTCCCACGCCCTGCAGGTGAACAGAACAGTCTGGTTGGGGCCTCGATACTCCTGGATCAGTAGAGGAGTAAGTAGAGCTGTGATCCCGGCGACTGTGGCGACCTCCCAATTAAGAGTGTGGGCCACCTCTATCTCCTTGCGGAGAAGCTGCGTGAGTCTAGATATGTACTCATTCCGGTACTGTGCCAGAATTGTCTTAGGGAAAACTAGCCACTCGTGCTGGACCGGCGGTGTAGGAGGAACTGGAGCTGCAGGCTCGGGCTGCGCTACTCGGCGGGCTCTGCCTCTACCACGCCCTCTATCAGTCATACTGTAGAATGACAATTCAATACGTTAGATGATGGAAAAATGGACAGAAATGAATCAGAAAATCCAGCATGAACCCCAATCATGAAAAGTGTAGCCTAGACACATAGTCTATCCATCAGAACAGAGGTGACAATTAGTGCAAATTCCCCAAATAGCAAATCATATACAAAAATACTAAACACGTAAGCACACGCATAAGATTTGTAGCACCACTAAACATAAGAACAAGAGGTAAAAAAACTGGAAGAAAACAGAGGTAAAAGCATGCATGTAGACCACAGATGGGCCTAAAATAGAAACATGTTGCTTTGATCAAAAACAGAAAAACACGCCGCGTCCGAGCCCTGAACGTGTCGCGTCCGCGAGGAAGACGACGACCCAAAACAGAGGGTGACTGTTGCGCTAGTTTCCTTCCATAACTCACAATCAGAAGTACTATTAAACATTTTTAGCATGAATCAAGTACCACAGGAACCTAAAACGCAAAATAGAGGGCAAACTTGTTGGGAATCCATCGGGATCAAAGCACGCAACGGAAGCAACAAAACACATGAAGACGATCCCATGATTTCCCAATGGTGGTGGAACTTGCAAGAACATGCATGCAACAAAAACAAACACAAAGAGAAGAAGGAAAACAAGTCATACCCTAGAAGACTTTGGTATAAATCTGGAACAACTTCGAATTTGGGATGAGCTCTTGAAACAAAAGGCTCCAAGTACCAAAAAAGTCCACACCAAGCTTAGCTTCTTTCTCCTTGTACTAGCAAGCCACCAAACCACCAACACTTGACAATTTGGTTTAGGAATAGCCCTTGAACTACACTAGAAGATCACCAACACAAGGTCTTGTGCTTCTCTCAACTTAGAACACTCACTTGTTTATATCTCTAATGTGTATAATTGCAAGATTTAACCAAGAGAGTAGAATGCACCAAAAGGATCTCTTTTATAGGCATTCTATCTGTTCAAAGAGCCCAGAGTCGGAGCTAAGTGGCACACCATGATTGAACCAACAAAATGGTCCAACCAAATACAAGTGTCACTTAGAATTCTGCCTTCACGACTTCTTCACGGGCTCTCACGGGCCGTGAAGAATAATGCGCCACGACCGGCCATTTATCCTCCACGAGTCGTGCCGCGCCGTGCAAGAATCGTGAGGGTTCGTGCCTTCACGACCTCCTTCACGGGCCGTGTAGGGTCGTGAAGCCCTAGGGTTTCACGAACCATGCGGCCCATGACAGGACTCGTAGACACGAGCTGCTTCACGATCCTTGGAGCATCCTTCACGGTCGTGAAGCCTAGGTCAACTGGAATTTGACCATTTTGACTCTTTCTTCTTATGGTAGGCTGTCGAGATTGAAACTTGGCGTGTGACCCAATAGGCCCGTGCTTCATTGGCAGTGATGCTGGCCTACGTGTGTCAGTGGGCAGATACCAACAAACTGCCACTTGCACATGACACACCGTATCCATGGGCACCACAGACAGGGAGCGGCCTCTAGCAAGGCATCCCTGCCCCCAACTAAACATGGGGTATGTCATCCCTGACAAGTACCATGATAAACTAAAAGAGTTTGACATGGTCCTATAGATAAGTGATCAATTATCTTATTGTTCGCGATATCCAAGTGAACACGAGACATGGTACAAAGTCATTCTCCGATCGTTCACGATTATGTTTCTCGATCAAGATTGGTGGTGACCAAAAGGTGAGTTGCAACTGATCAACTATCATTGCAAACTCGAGCATGGCCATGCATTTTGGTGTCAGCGCCCAATCATCGAGGGGTCCAGGGATATCTCTCTTTACAGCGGAACAAATTCCTTCGACTACATTGCCTCCAATATAATGGCAATACTTTACCCAAATACCTCCTTTATAATAGCCAATTACGGACTACATTTGAAAGCAATCAGAATAAAGCAAACCAAAATAGTGAAACACATGCATCTTCGGTCTAAGGATAAAAGATATTATCATCCTGATTTACTCTTGACATGTACCATGAAGTAAAATCAGGTGTGGGTCGTCCAATCACTTGAAACTCTGTTGAGAAAAATATGCTTACAAATATATCCTCTTTTGTTGACACAAAAATTTACAACTTGTTTATATAATTGTATGTATTAACATTAACATATGTGCACATATACATATATATATTCAATCAAATATATTCTCATCTATAATCTACAAAACAAGCTTCATCAAATGGCCAAGCTCCAATCGTCAAGATCCGAGTTCAAGTAGAAGCCGATGTCAAAGATTCCTACAAACAAACGTTTGAAGTTT
This sequence comes from Dittrichia graveolens, assembly GCA_038502395.1. NCBI lineage: Eukaryota > Viridiplantae > Streptophyta > Magnoliopsida > Asterales > Asteraceae > Dittrichia > Dittrichia graveolens. The sequence continues at coordinate 34,559,920 of JARJIL010000009.1, forward strand.
ATGAGCTTACAAAATAAATAATCAAATGAGTTTAAGTTTTTATAAAAATTGAGAAATTTTTTTTAAAATCACAAGCTTGGTAGTCAAAGCAAATGAATTCCTATTTTGGCAAATACTAAACATAATCTTCTATTGAAATAAGCCAAAACCATATTTAGCAAAAGGAATCTCTCAAAGAGGTAAACTTCCAACATGCTTTGTGCATTTGGTTTATAAACTACCATTTTTATGATTAAATTCAAACTTAAGAAGTATGACACTAACCCAACTTTTCTTAAGCTTCTTTTCAGTGCATTTTTATGGTAAAAATGGGTTGTGTGTGATTTTGGTAAAAGGCCAACGTCTATATTCACAAGTCTCAAAAAGTTCCAGCAGGCCGACGGTCGATGCCACGGTCGACCGTGGATCGACCGTGGATAGTCTGGACACTTTTTGAGCTTGAACCTTTTTCCTTATTTAAGGCAACTCAAGTCTTGTGTTTTACCAAGCTCTTGCAATCTGAAAAACACAGAACATATACAAAAACTTGTGAGCTCATATTCTTGACACAAATTCAACATCTCAAGATCAAGAATGAAGCAAGAGTTAAAGGCTTCAAAGTTCTTACACTACATTACCTTCTTATATATTTGTAATAGTGTGAGGATCATCTCTAGCCTTAGAATTAGAGAGAAGTGAGGATCATCTCTAGCCTATAGAATTAGAGAGAAGTGAGGATCAACTCTAGCCTTTCCAATTAGAGTGAAGTGAGGTTTATCTTAACCTTTCTTGCAAGAGTGAAGTGTAATTCTTGTAAGCTAAAGAGAGAAGTTGTAAAAGGTTTATCTCTACCTTCAAAGAGAGAAGTTAATGGAGCAACTCTTGGTGGGTGAGGCCAAGGAGTGGATGTAGAGCAAGGTTGTTAACCCTTGCTTGAACCACTATAAATCATTGTGTCCAAACTACTTCATTGGTGATATCTTACTTCCTTAAACTCTTTAATTATTTGCAAATATTGTTAAAAACTTTAAAAAGTGGGCATATAACCTATTCACCCCCCCTCTAGGTTCTAACAATTGGTATCAGAGCAAGTTGGTCTAGATAATTTTTGAAAAGTTGTTTAAATCTTCTAAAAATATTTTTCAAAAATTTTTGAGTTGATAAAATGGGACAAAATTATGTAGAGGGGAATTCTATGGTTAGACCTCCACTTCTTGAAGAAGAAGACTTTTGCTATTAGAAGCAAAGATTCATTACCTATGTAAAGGCCAAAGATATTGACCTTTGGGAGATTATTGAAGAAGGAGATCATGTTCCAAAAACCTTTGATTCTAAGCAAAATGCTTATGTTCCAACCCATAAAGAAAAATGGGATCAAGAGGATAAGAAAATGATTTCAAAGTTTTCAAGCAAAACTTTTTCTATACAATGCTTTACCTAGAAAAGAGTTTGAAAGAGTTTTCATGTGTGAAAGTGCAAATGCAATTTGGAAATCTCTTGTCACCACACATCAAGGAAATGCTCAAGTTCTAGATAACAAAACTGAATTACTTGTGCAACAATATGAACAATTTCAAATATTTGATGATATGAAAATTGATGATGCTTTTGCAATGTTTAATACTATTGTTACTAGTCTCAAGGCACTTGGGACTATTTACTCTAACAAAAATATTGTAAGAAAGTTTCTTGGGGCTCTTTCACCAAAATGGAGAGCAAAGGTGACGGCTATTGAGGAGTCAAAGGACTTGAACATACTACAAATGGATGAACTAATAGGAAATCTCAAGGTGTATGAAGTAATCATGCAAAAAGATGATGACATTGCCAAGCTAAAGAAAGAAAAGAGCAAATCCATTGCACTTAAAGCTAAACATGTCAAAGAGTCCTCAAGTGATGAAGAAGAGGAAATAAAAGAAGAAAAATGTCTCATGGCTTTTGAGACAAGTGAGGTACATTCCGATTCTAGCTACTATAGTGATAATGATGACCATCAATATGATCAATTATGTGACTTTAGCTCTAAAATACTTGCTAAAAATGAGGAGTTAAAAAATGATAACAAGAGCTTGAAAAAGGAAAATGTCAAGTTAAGAAATGAAAATGATAACTTGAACTTGAAAATAAAAGATCTAGAAAGTAAAATTACTTCTCATATATCTCCAAGCTTGAAAGATTTGGAAAGTAAGCTAAAGACAAATTTTGACACAACCACCTTGTCAAAATTTGAAGATAGTTCAACCAAGTTAGATGAGATGTTAAAGATTCAAAAATCATCAAAAGATAAAGGTGGTCTTGGGTTCTCAAGTTACTCAAACAACATGCCAACTAGTCACTTAACACCTATCAAATTTGTGAAAGAAAAAGAGGAAGAAAAAATCCAGGAGCCTCACGGTCGACCCACGGTATCGACCGTGAATCCACCGTCGTCTCACTGGAATTTTCCAAAAGTTCAAAATTGCAACATTGTTTCTAGTTCTTCCACTTGTATGCCAAAGGTTGCAAGTAATGAATTAATAAGAAAGTTTTATACTCCAACTACAAGGCATGGACTTGGATTCAAGAAGCCTAAATCAAATACAATTCAAAAATCAAGACATTCTCATAAACCTATTAACTCTATGAACACATGGTATCATAAAGGGTTCAAGATTACACAAATGTGGATTAGAGTAGGAGTTTTTGATGCTAACCATCCTGGACCCATGAAACATTGGGTACCAAAATCTTGAATGAAAATTACACAAGTGTAGGGGTGCAACAAGATTCTGTCTCATGTATTGGATTCTTGATAGTGGTTGCTCAAAACACATGACCGGTAATAGAGAACTCTTCACTTAATACAAGTAGTATGATGGAGGATATGTTTGAAAGCAACTTAAGAAGAAAGGTAGTTGGTAAAGGTATCATTCTTCATATCAAATTCTCAAATTTTGAGCATGATAGTAGCTTATAAGATTTGAATGTTAGATTCTCTAAACATGAAAGTTTGATATGCAAAGGATGTTAGGAGAAATGGAAATGATACATGTAGACTTGGTGATAATCCTAACACAAGTATGTCTTGCATCTATAATTGATAATTCAACATTGTGACATAAAAGACTAGGACATGCTAATATGAGATTGATACAAAAATGACTAGTAATGAGCTTGTTAAAGACTTCCCAAATGTAAAATTTGATAATCATCTTTGTGTGATGAGTTTTGAAATCTTATACATGATGAAATTGAAATGAGAATGATGGATGAGTTGAATTACTTTCTTGATCTTCAAATATGAAGATGGTACATTCAAATTAGGTATCATTTCCTACGTGACAATATGCAAAAAGGAAATATAAATTTAGAAAAGGTTGCTTCATGTGAAAATATTGCCGACATATTCACTAAACCGCTAAAAATTGAAATGTTTAATACATTACGACTTGGTTTATGTATGATGGAACATGCACCTTAAGAGATAAACACCTAAAAGCTGAAAAACAACAAAAAAATGTTATCCAGTGGCTCCACGGTCTAACCACGGTCGATACCATATATCGACCGTCGGGGCACTGCCAAAAGTTTAAGAAACACGCGGTCGATACCACGGTCGACCGTGTATCGACCGTCATACACATGACGAATTTTAATCCTACCTTCCCTTTTTCTCTCTCTTCCCTCCCACTTTCATCCTCCCTCATCTTCCTCATCAAACCCTAGCCGCCATTTTACTCTCTAAAAAGCTTAAAAAATCATTACAAGTAAAAATATTTCACTTACGGTCGAAGGCACGGTTCTGCTCACGGTCAATCTACGGTTGAACACGATTTCTTCCTTCCTTCAGGGACGATCCACGGTTTCTCTCTCTCAAAGGTATAATTTTTTTCTTTCTTCTTCATCTCCTTAGGATTCTATTTTTTTTGCACTAATGAATCATGTAAATCTCAAGACTACTTTATATATTCTTTCTTCTTCATCTCCTTTATATATTCTTTCTTTCTTCTTCATCATTGCAAGATTTAACCAAGAGATAGAATGCACCAAAAGGATCTCTTTTATAGGCATTCTATCTGTTCAAAGAGCCCAGAGTCGGAGCTAAGTGGCACACCATGATTGAACCAACAAAATTGTCCAACCAAATACAAGTGTCAGTTAGAATTCTGCCTTCACGAATTCTTCACGGGCTCTCACGGGCCGTGAAGAATAATGCGCCACGACCGGCCATTTATCCTCCACGAGTCGTGCCGCGCCGTGCAAGAATCGTGAGGGTTCGTGCCTTGACGACCTCCTTCACGGGCCGTGTAGGGTCGTGAAGCCCTAGGGTTTCACGAACCATGCGGCCCACGACAGGACTCGTGGACACGAGCTGCTTCACGACCCGTGGAGCATCCTTCACGGTCATGAAGCCTAGGTGAACTGGAATTTGACCATTTTGAGTCTTTCTTCTTATGGTAGGCTGTCGAGATTGAAACTTGGCGTGTGACCCAATAGGCCCGTGCTTCATTGGCAGTGATGCTGGCCTACGTGTGTCAGTGGGCAGATACCAACAAATCTATCCCTCATTTATTCGATTTTTAGGGTTTAATAAAACCTCCAAACTCAAACTCTCGACATATGCAGGAGAACACAGCCTCGCATCGGTACATGAACTGAATAGACAAGAAACTCTAGGCATTTAATCAATAAATCTAACATATAGACCCCCAACATGTAACTTGTAGAACAACAAACTTATAAACCCTAATTTTCGAAAAGTCGACTAAAACAGGGTGATTTCACACTAGTTCAACATTAAATTACCAAATCACAGTCGTAGCACAACATCTCAACCCATATCAGGAAACCCCAACCTAATCGGCACGAACTATCAGTGGTTAGCTCTGAATCGATGCTAAAACGCAAAATTAGGGCACGAAATGTACCTTAGATGCAAGAATAGAGCAATGTACGAGAAGGGTGGTTATTTGTGTGAACGTCCCAAGTTTTTTTTCTTTGCCAATACTAAATCATACGATTAAAATTCTACGATAATTGAAACACTGTATAATACCAATCACATCCCGAGTGAAAACCCATAAAAATCTTGAATTCAAGTACAATCATTTTAGATTACATTAGAAAACTCATGAGCGTGAAAACATTGTGGAAGCTTGCTGGGGATGAGCTATCAAACACGAGTTGGAGCCTCGCCGTAGTTATCACCTGACAAGATGGTTAAACAACAACCGTAAGCACAACGCTTAGCGAGTACTTTAACTTACAAACCAAATAGTTCATCAAACACATTCTTCGCACCTACTGCTGCAAGAAGTGGTCTCATCAAATAGCACATATCTCATACCCACTACCGTAGTAAGTGGTCTCAACATGCCCACCTGTTAGACGGTCTTGTCTTACCCGTTGTCGTCACAACGGTCTAACATACCCGGCACCGAAGTACTGGTCTCATACCCAACACCAGAGTGTTGGTCTCACACCCGACACCAAAGTGTGCGGTCTCATACCCGACACCGAAGTGTACGGTCTAACATACCCGTCACCGAAGTGAACGGTCTAACATACTCGGCACCGAAGTGCTGGTCTCATACCCAACACCGGAGTGATGGTCTCATACCCGACACTGAAGTGTACGGTCTAACATACCCGTCACCGGAGTGAACGGTGTAACATGCCCGTTACAGAAGTAAACGGTCTAATCACATTCAGTTCTAACTCATAGTTGTTCATGTATTCACATGCATAAATAAACATCTGAAATCTATTTAGATTAGGACGAGGATACTGATGATATAATTATCATATACCACATACATAACATGTCACACATATTACTATCATGTACAATTGGTCTTCACATACCCGTGATCGAAGTAACGGTCTCTAGCATACTGATGGTTTAATTATCACAGGCCACATACTTAACACGTCACACATACTACTATCATGTAATTGATTGTATTCGCATGTCTCATAACTTATCATCTTCTTACACATCATAGGTCGCATGCAAGGTCTATTTAAAACATACCCGACACTGAAGTGTTGGTCTACACATAGTATTCACGTATTCCACAATTATCATTCACTCTCTTAGGCACTATCAAACGTATTTGATGTCTATTTAGAAATGTAAGTAAGAATACTAACATTTCCGAAGTTCTCATCGCACTGTTCTAGTTTAAGAATCCACTTGTGGCTACTCGTCAGCACTTACCAACAACATGCCATAATCAAATTAATGTCGAGTATCAGTCTCCCATACATTATGTGCACTAATAACGCCCCCAAGCCAGACCTTAGGTCTCATAAATTGGCCAATCCATGCGACTTACATAAACACATGCACTCAAAACTACACAACATAATTCGGACCCTTGCCGAACGTGTCGCGTTTAAGGGTTTGAATCGTCGCGTTGCGCGACCCATGCGAAAGTCGGACCAACCCTTCATTAGACCTTTGGACCAAAAAACACCACCCCATGCGACTTTCAAGATCCCCCATGCGACAATCGCATGACTCCATGCGACAGTCGCATGACTCATGCGGCTTTCAAGCATTCCATGCGACTTTTCAAAATTTCCATGCGACAGTCGCACGGCTCAAGCGACTTTCAGACTACAAAGTCGGACCATTCATCTTCCCTGTCAGTTCTAGTTTCAAACTCCATAGCCAAAATCAAACTCTTTCAAAACTTGACCAAATCATTTCATTTTTGTTTCAAAACATTTCTCCACTTATATAAAACCTTCCTTCTAGCTTGAAACCATGTTTTATCAACTCATAAAGTGTTCTTGGCTAGATATTGCTCCTGGGTTTTTCCCACATATTCAAAACCCAAAACCCAAAACCCATATTCTAAGCATTCAAATATCATCTTTCATAGCAAGAAAATGATGTCTACGTGATTCTAAAGGATAGAGAAACATTACCTGATGATCTTTTCAACAATTCCTTGAGTTCACAATGATTCTTGGTTTCTTCTTTCCCTGCTTCTTGTGAGCACACACAAACACACACACTATTTTTCTCTAGTAATGGAGCAATGAAAGTGGTGGTATCTTGGGGGCTGAACCCTAACCACCTATTTATACTCATATGCATACTTCATAAGGCCTAAGCCTATGCCTCATTCTCAAGTCTAAGCCCACAACCAATTATTAATTAAACTACTCATATAAGCCCAAAACAACTTCTCAATTACTTAAGCCCAATTGTCTTATTTATCTTAGTCCATTTATTCATCCATATATATATATATATATATATATATATATATATTCAAGCCCACGTACATCAAACTAGTCCACCACTAAGTCCATAACCCACACAATATTATTTTCTTGATAAAATATTCTTTTCATTTATTTTCGAAAGTTCGGGTATTACATTGTGAAGAGGGCAACCGAAAACGAAGCTTACGTCGAGGAATCGTCGAAAGGAACGCGTCGGGTTGAGAGGAAAACGTGTGTGTGTTTTGGTGAAAGTGGGCAAAAAGAAAGGCGAGTTTGAATTTTAACCAGTTCGCGAAAACGCGTCGGATCCGAGACCAAAACGCGTCGTGTTTTACTCTTTAGCCCATTTTTGGTGCGCGTTTGAACAAATCAACGCGTCGCGTTTTTGCAACAGACGCATCGCGTTTTTGCAATTTTCAAAAATAAAATTGTGCTTACCTCATGTTCTTCCAGGCTATGTTAATGCACCAAGCTTACTCCAGAGCCATGATAATGAGAGTCCAAAGAGTGTACCTGCACACAAAGAAAACAACGGAAAACAAACAAAAACGAAAGAAAATAAAACAAACCGAACAACGGGGTGCCTCCCGCAAGCGCTTCTTTTGATACGAGTCATAAGCTAGACTCCACCCCACACTTAGGGTGTTATCATGTCGAGGCGTAAAGCCTCGCCCTCGCTTTCCTTGGGCATTCTCTCCATGTAATGTTTCACGCGGTGTCCATTCACCTTAAAAGTAGAGCCGTCCTCCGATTTCAGTTCAATTACACCATGCGGGAACGCTTTCACCACCACAAACGGACCGTACCATCTTGTTTTCAACTTCCCGGGAAATAATCGTAACCTATAATTGAATAGTAGCACCTTCTCTCCTGGTTCAAAGTTTTTGTTCCCACGTAGCCGTGCATCATGCCACTTTTTGGTGCAATCTTTGTAAATTAACAAACTCTCATACGCCTCGTTATGTAATTCATCGAGCTCGTTAAGTTGCATCAACAGGTTATCCCGCGCACCATACATATCTAAATTGCAAGTCTTCAATGCCCAGTATGCTTTATGTTCTATTTCCACCGGCAGGTGACACGCTTTGGCATATACTAACCTGAAAGGTGTACTACCTATGGGTGTCTTAAAGGCAGTCCTAAGGGCCCAAAGCGCATCATCCAACTTATCCTCGGTCTGCCCACTTGTTTGAGGATGGTAGATTGTTGCAAATCTATGGTTTACACCATATTTCTGTAATACCTTTTCCATTTGAGAATTCGCGAAGTGAGTGCCTCTATCACTTATGAGAGCTTTAGGAACGCCAAACCGAGAGAATAATTTGCGTAAGAATTTCACGACGACACGGGCATCGTTGGTGGGTAAAGCTTGCGCCTCAACCCATTTTGATTCGTAATCGACGGCTATTAGAATGTATTTGTTTCCACGGGAAGAAGGAAAAGGGCCAACGAAATCAATACCCCACACATCAAATATTTCGCATACTTGAATGCTGTGTTATGGCATCTCATTCCGTGCAGAGATATTTCCCGCACGTTGGCACGCGTCACATTCCTTCATAAAGCTTTGTGCATCCTTGAAAATGGTAGGCCAAAAGAATATGGCTTCAAATACCTTCTTTGCAGTGTAGGCCGCACCGTGGTGTCCCCCGGTTGGCCCACTGTGGCAATCCCTCAGTATTTTCATCGCCTCTTCTCCCGACACACATCTTCGGATAATGTTGTCCGCACAATGACGAAAAAAATAAGGATCATCCAATAGTAATACTTCACACCAGCGATGAATTTCTTCTTTTGCTGATGTGACATTCCTTTCAGGAAGATACCTACAGCAAGATAGTTCACAAAATCAGCATACCAGGGTGTAGTCTGACTTACCTGCAATAGATATTTGTCTCGAAAATCATCCCTAATGTTAGCTTCGTGCAGCTCCTTTAATTCGGGATTCTCTAGACGTGACAAGTGATCAGCAACAACATTCTCTGCTCCTTTCTTATCTTTAATTTCTATATCCAACTCTTGGAATCCTGTTTACCGAATAGAAATTTCAAAGCAGAGTGGTCGGTGAACACGACGGTTTTAGATAAGATAAGGTATGAATGGGATTTATCGAAAGCTAAAACGATGGCCAGTAATTCTTTTTCCGTTGTGGTGTAGTTTTCCTACGCCAGATTTAGAGTTTTGCTGTAAAATCCTGAGATTGGGCTAGTAGAAACGTAGGATTTGGGTATGTTACACGTGAATTATTATTTGATAAGTTTACTTTACTTTTAATTAAGTAACTTGATTAATTATTAATTGTTATATATATAGGTGTTGATATGTATATATACGAATTTTAATTGTGTGTGTGTGCATGTGATTAGAAATTCTAAACGTGCCACCTCATGCTTGCACTTATATAATACGTGGGATTCAAATTGGATTCTTCACTTTAAAGAAATCCTTGTGTGTGTATTGTGTGTGTGCAACCGAGAGAAAGCAAGAGGAAGAACAAAGCATCGGATTGTGATTTCTTGAAATTGTGTGATTCAACTTATAAGGTTGTTTATGTTATGCTTCTTGAAACCTGATCACTGTAACATGTTATGCTTTGTATTTGATAAACATGCTACGGTTTAATCTTGATGGGTTTTGTTATGAGCACCACGAAGTTGTCGGATTTGATGTTATTGGGTGTAAAAGTATTTTTAATGCATGCTTATATGTTTAAACATGCTTATATGTGTTCTTATGAACTTGTATATGAATTGTATAATCTGGACATGAGATGTATACAAGACTTGAAGATGTCGGATTCTTGAAGCTATGACGATGGCGGATTGTGGTGGTGATGATGAAAACCGATTGTAGAAATCCGGTATTTATGGAATCCGGTACTCCTAAATCCGGATGTATGAAATCCTAGTATTGAAATCCGATGGCTTGAATCTGAGGGTGGATTCCTAAGTATGAAATCCGATTAGCATGGAAAATCTGAAGGTGCCAAGTGAAATCCGACAGATGTGTTGGATTGTTTGAAATCCGATGAGGGGTTGCGGATTTTTTGAAATCCGATGGTAGTATCGGATTTCTCAAGAAATCCAATAGTTTGGCTATTGATTGCATTATTTAATACTATCTGTTACATGTGCATTCATATGTGAATCCTACATGTATATGTATGATTAAAGGATATTAATATATGTTTGATATATATATATATATATGAATTGAATACTAATGGTTGGTTGTTGTGTTCTCAAGAACAGACAAGGCTCAGTAATATAAGATCACTGAGTGGAAAAGCTGAAAGCTTGAGGTGAGTGGATGTTTGCTCACGGGTGATATTAGTTGTACTGGTTTGGTTGCAACTATTATTGGATAAATTGTATATCTGTTGGTTAATTAACTGTGAATGTTAATTGTTGTATTCTGTGATATGTATACATGTTGGAAGGGAAGTCAGTTTTTGACTGGGCTTATGGGTTGGGTTCATTTGCTATTGGCTAAGTAGTATCAGGACCTTGGGATGCATTTGTTGCTACCAGAGGATTACAACGTGTGAGGATAGCAAATTGACTATCGGTAAACCTTTGCTTTGGCCGGCATTAGTTGTAGGTTCCTGCAGAACCGCCGGTCTTCCGAGGGTGCTTATTTGTGGTTGTTGATATCATGCAGTTCAGGCTGATATATCTGTTGTGTGTTACTGCATTCCCTTAGATTTGTGCTAATCCCCCCACCTCTAACTCTTTTTATAGGTTTTGGTAAGTCAGCGGCTCGGCTGAGAGTGGTTAGCTTGGGGAGTAATAACCTAGGACTCTGATAATTTATTTGTGACGAGCCGTGTTTTGTAATACTGATATTTTGTAAATAATGGTTTGTAATTAGTTGTAATTACTTTGGTTTTTATAAACGCTTCCGCGGTGTAATTAAAAGTGAAAATTTTTAGGTTAAAAATACGGTGTTACAAGTTTGGTATCAGAGCCTTGGTTTGGCAGTGTAGGCGTAGTGGAAGTGTTGCATTCCCAAATCTTGGCTCGTGGTAAGTCGATTACTCCTTGGGTGTGGGATTGGGGTGAATCGGAGTGTGGTGGAGTTAGTATGTTGTGTACTAACGGATTTATCTAATAAATCATGAGGTGATGTGATTGTTACAGATAACAATGGCTGGACGTGATTTCTCGACCAGTACCCCTACTGTCCCAACTATTGCTGAGGTCCCTACTGTAACAGTTGAAGTTCCTACTAGCGCTGGTACATCTAGTACAACGGTTGATGAGAGGGATGGGTATATATTTCAACTGGAGGGTCAGCTGCAAGATTTGAGAACAGAGCTAGAGCAGTAGAGGCAGGTTCTAGCAGCACAACCACCATTTACTCAACCGATGACACAACCCTTCTATTATCCGTTATTTCCTCAGGGGGCCTATCCGCAAGGATCTGTTGCACAGGGGTGTATGCCACAAGGATCTTACTCGTATTCTTTGATGGGATTTCTACCAGGTATGGCATACAGGAAACCGTGTACTTACAAGCAGTTCTTGGATTGTAAACCGGATGAATACCACGGTAGCACAGAACCCAATGTTACGTTGAACTGGTTGAGGATACTGCAAGAATCTTGGATGCTTGCAATTTTGAAGATGAGATGAGAGTATGTTTTGCCACCCGGATGCTCAAGGGCAAAGCAATGGTTTGGTGGGAATCCATTACCACCCACTTGTCGAGAGCCCAAATGGATTCAATTACTTGGAACCAATTTCGGGATAAATTGTGTGAACAATACTGCAACGCCTTTGAATTGAATAAAATAAGGCAGGAGTTCATGGAACTAAAAATGACAAGGAAGATGACTGTGGATGAACTGATTGAACAATTCAATTCTAAACTGAGATTTGTAACTCAGTGGGTGCCTGATGAATCTTCCCAGGTTCAGCACTTCATAGGGGCATTGTTTCCAGAATACAGGAGCACCACGAGATTGGCTGGATCTCTGTCCCAGGCCTTCACCTTGGCAAAATCTGCCGAGGGGGACATCCATGCCAAAGACAAACAGAGTAAAGATGAGGTGGCTTTGCAGAAGCCGAGGTATGATCAGGCTGGGGGTAGCCAGCAAAAGAAGAAATGGCAGGGTAACCAGTTCCAGGGCAACCAGAATAGGAAGGCATCTCCAGGGGATTCGGGGAGTAAATCTCAATGGTGCACGAGGTGCAGGTCTTCTCATACTGGGCAGTGTACAGCTCAGACTATGAGATGTGGAACTCACGGGTACGAATCCAAGGATTGTTGGTACCCTCGAAATGTATGCTGGAACTGTCATCAGGAGGGGCACAGGGTAGGTGATTGCCCTACAAGGAGGAGACCCGGGCCTGGGACAGGGTCAGGGACAGGGGCAGGGGCGGTTGGGGGCTCGTCTACAGCGGGAGGGCAGAAAAGGAAAAATCCTCCAACTCCGGAGGGCAGGGAGTTCCGGATGACAGTAGATGATGCTACTGCCACTGATGATGTGATCACCGATACGTTCTTTATAAACTCCTTACCTGCTCGTCTATTATTTGATTCTGGAGCGAATCGCTCCTTTATTTCTATAGCATTTTGTGCTAAGTTGAATTTTCCTACTACTAGTATCTCTGTGCCGATTGATATAGAAGTAGCAGATGGTAAGATAGTGCCTGTTACGACTTCTGTGACGGGTGCTGAAATTGACATAGATGGTAAGTGTTTTCCTGTATCATTCCTGTTGATGCCATTAGCGGGGTTTGATGTGGTGCTGGGAATGGATTGGTTGAGTAAGCACAGGGCGAGTATTAAATGTCATAGGAAGATGATTTCGTTTCCGTTATATGAGGGGTCCCTTGTGGTGGCTCGTAGGGAAATGAACAAGTTTGCATTTCCTATTATTTCTATGCTGAAAGCAAAGAAATCCTTGAGTAAGGGATGCGAGTGTTTTCTGGCATATGCGATTGATGCTAGAAAGGAGAAGAGGGCAGTTACTGATGTGCGAGTTGTATAAGAATATCCTGAAGTATTTCCGGATGAGTTACCTGGGCTACCTCCTGTTCGAGAGGTAGAGTATAAGATTGAGTTGATACCAGTTCTAATCCAGTGGCTAGATCTCCTTATCGGTTGGCTCCTTCTGAGATATGGGAGATGATGATGCAGATTCAGGATTTGTTGAATCGAGGATTTATTCGTCCGAGTTCTTCACCGTGGGGTGCACCAGTCTTGTTTGTGAAAAAGAAAGATGGTACTCTGCGAATGTGTATTGATTACAGAGAACTAAATAAGAGGACAGTGAAGAATAAATACCCTCTGCCCAGGATTGATGATTTATTTGTTCAGTTGCAAGGTGCTTCGTATTTCTCGAAGATTGATCTGAGATCGGGTTATCACTAGGTACGGGTTTTTGACGGGGATGCTGCTAACACTGCTTTCCGTACCAGGTATAGCCATTATGAGTTTTTAGTCATGCCATTCGGTTTGACTAACGCATCTGCAGTGTTTATGGATTTGATGAACCAGGTTTGTCGACCGTTCTTGGATAAATCTGTGATAGTGTTTATTGACGACATTCTGGTTTATTCGAAATCTGAAGCTAATCATGAGATTCATTTGAGACAAGTTCTTGAGACGTTAAAACAGGAGCAATTGTATGCCAAGTATTCGAAGTGTGAATTCTGGATGCGGGAAGTTCACTTTCTGGGGCATGTCATTTGCAGTGATGGAGTCAAGGTTAATCCGACAAAGATAGAAGCAGTGATGAACTGGGAGGCTCCGAAGATTTTTGGGATTGCCAGGATATTACAGACGGTTTATCCGAGATTTTTCTAAAATTGCCAATCCCATGACTAAATTGACTCGCAAGGAGGTTCCATTTAAATTGAGTGATGAACAGGAGAGAGCCTTTTAGACGTTGAAACGAATTTTGTGCCAGGCTCCTATTCTTGCTTTACCGGATGGGTCAGATGACTTCATAGTTTACTGTGACGCGTGATTGACAGGGTTGGGTTGTGTGTTGTTGCAACGGGATAGAGTGATTGCGTATGCTTCCCGTCAGTTGAAACCGAATGAGAAGAATTATCCAACCCATGATTTATGAATTGAATACTAATGGTTGGTTGTTATGTTCTCAGGAACAGACAAGGCTCAGTAATATAAGATCACTGAGTGGAAAAGTTGAAAGCTTGAGGTGAGTGGATGTTTGCTCACAGGTGATATTAGTTGTACTGGTTTGGTTGCAACTATTGTTGGATAGATTGTATATTTGTTGGTTAATTAACTGTGAATGTTAATTGTTGTATTCTGTGATATGTATACATGTTGGAAGGGAAGTCAGTTTTTGACTGGGCTTATGGGTTGGGTTCATTTGCTATTGGCTAAGTTGTATCAGGACCTTGGGATGCATTTGTTGCTACCAGAGGATTACAACGTGTGAGGATAGCAAATTGACTATCGGTAAACCTTTGCTTTGGCCGGCATTAGTTGTAGGTTCCTGCAGAACCGCCGGTCTTCCGAGGGTGCTTATTTGTGGTTGTTGATATCATGCGGTTCAGGCTGATATATCTGTTGTGTGTTACTGCATTCCCTTAGCTTTGTGCTAATCCCCCCACCTCTAACTCTTTTTATAGGTTTTGGTAAGTCAGCGGCTCGGCTGAGAGTGGTTAGCTTGGGGAGTAATAACCTAGGACTCTGATAATTTATTTGTGACGAGCCGTGTTTTGTAATACTGATATTTTGTAAATAATGGTTTGTAATTAGTTGTAATTACTTTGGTTTTTATAAACGCTTCCGCGGTGTAATTTAAAGTGAAAATTTTTAGGTTAAAAATACGGTGTTACATTTGCTCGCATAATAAATTGGCTAAAAACGGTTATTGACCCTCTAACCTAATAATGCACCGACCGCGTAGTCACTTTCATCGCACATAAGTTCGAATGACAAGTTCCAATCAGGCGCGAACATGATTGGTGCGGTGGTGAGTTTCTCCTTAAGGGTATTAAATGATACTAAACACTCTCTGGAAAAATCGTATTTAGCATCTTTCAGTAAAATCTGAGTTAAAGGCCGTGTAATTTTAGAGAAATCCATTATGAATCTCCGATAAAATCCTGTGTGGCCGAGAAAACTCCTAACCCCTTTTGCATTTGTCAGTGGTGGAAGTTTAGATATGACATCTATTTTCACTCTATCCACCTCAATGCCGACTTTGGACACTTTATGCCCAAGCACCCTTCCTTCGTTTACCATAAAATGACATTTTTCCTAGTTAAGTACCAAGTTCATCTCCTCACAGCGCACGAGCATCTGATCTAGATTTGATAGAAAAGAGTAGAAAGAATCGCCAAACACCGAGAAGTCATCCATAAAGACCTCCATGAAATTCTCCACCATATCATGAAAGATCGCAGTCATGCACCGCTGGAACGTGGCTGGTGCATTGCAGAGGCCGAAAGGCATGCGTCGGTATGCTAAGGTTCCATACGGGCATGTGAAGGTTTTCTAATCTCGATCCTCGGGGTTTATCGGAATCTAAAAATAACCAGAAAACCTGTCGAGAAAACAATAGAAGGCATTACCGGATAAACGCTCGAGCATTTGACCTATGAACATAAGCGGGAAGTGGTCTTTGCGTGTGGCATCATTCAACCAGCGATAGTCGATGCACACTCGCCAACCGGTGACCGTACGAGTAGGAATCAGGTCATTCTTCTCGTTCACGACCACGGTCATCCCACCTTTCTTTGGAACCATATGAATCGGGCTGACCCACGGGCTATCGGATATGGGGTAGATAAGACCGGCGTCAAGTAATTTCACAACCTCTTTCTTCACCACCTCGTGCATCTTCGGATTCAAACGGCAGTGTGGTTGAATTACGGGTTTTGCCTCGTCCTCCATCAAGATTTTATGCGAGCAGAATGACAGACTAATTCCTTTAATGTCGGAAATAGACCATGCAATCGCCTGTTTACGCTCTTTGAGGACGGCAATCAATCTTTCCTTTTCAGACAAGGATAACGTGCATAAAATGATAACGGGAAATTGCGAATCAGTTCCTAAAAAGGTGTACTCTAGGTGCTTCGGAAGCTCCTTAAGTTCAAGTGGTTTGCTGATAGAATCCTAGAGCACTTTGCTTGTACCGCCTTTCCATCTCCTAACGATACTCCGGATAGGGTTTCCAGTTGGGCTTCTTGTTGCGAAAGAATCGGCTTCTTGGCACTGAGGGCTACTATGCTATCAGATGAATCGGCTGCGGCTGCCAGCTTTCTGCGGAAAGACGAATCTCTCATAAAGTGCCACTGATGGGAGTGCTGAGCCATCTCCTCAATCAAGGCATATCCCTCAGCGGGAGTTTTCTTCGGTATCGGTCCTTGTGAATCGACCATTTATCTCGTGCAAACATTTATACCGTTATAGAATGTTTGGACGAAAGGCTCGCATACTCCTCCAGTGACATGTTGGCGAAGTTCTCTGCCATTTTCTGAACTGGCTTTTTCTCGCGTTTGATTCGTAGGCGTTCATGAAAAATTCATTCGGGTTCGTCAAAAGGCAAGACGATATCAGAAGAAGGCTTCCTGGGCATGCACTAACCTAACACGGAAATTGGAAGCATGTAACTCCACACGAAGAAGGGCGAAAGAAAGAAAGGAAGAATTATGGAAATGCGGGAACGCGTTGCGTTTAACGAGAAGCAGAAAACCCTAATCGCGCTAAAGTTGCGAACGCGTCGCGTTTACGTATATGACGCGTCGCGTTAAAGGCAATAAATATTTTTGTAGCTTTTAATATTTTATGATTTTTTTTTGTCTTTTTATATTTTCTGATTTTTTTGGATTTTTGAATAAATAAGAAATAGTAAAAACTAAATAAACACCTAATTCAATTATACTAAAATGAAACCGTTCCCCGGCAACGGCGCCAAAAACTTGATGTGCGATTTTTGTACCAGTTTTAAATTTATAAAAACCGTATTATTTTACATACGAGACAATAGGCAAGTGTACCTAATCGAGTAGCAGTATAGAAAATAAGTACGGGTGTGGAACTCACGGGGAACGAGTATGATTCTAGATATAATTAAACTAATTATCTAAATAATAATAAAACTAAGAAAACAGTAAACAGGGAGAATTGGCAATTTATCAGTAGAAAGCAACAAATCCAATCAAGCCTAAAATTACCGAAACTTCTGATTTCAATGCTAAGAAAGCGAGAATGCAATTAAACTTTGATTTAATCAATAAGAAGCAAAGTATCTCTACTCGGACAATAGATTCCCTTATCAAATTAGCAGATTTCAATTAAGTTCAATGGACTACTTAAAACGATATACCGATTTCTAAAGTGGTTAGATTTCCTGGTTAGACTCACTAACCCTATAGTTTCAGACAATTAACCCAATGGTCATGCAATTAACTAATCTTTAACTAGCCAAACTGTTCGAGTTATGATAGACTTAATCTTTTGACTTGTTAATTCACAAAATCAAACAATTATCAATGAATGGTCATCAACGATAATAGCAAGCACAATAAAGTTTCAATCTTTAAGCCTAACCTTAGGATATGGTCAATCACTAGTTATGAATCCTAATGGTCATAGAAATTCATAATTCAAGCAATCAAAGGAAGTATGGTCATACAACCTATGAAAACTCAGATCTAGGCAAAAAAATCAGAACTTTATCACACTTGGATCTTTGAAAAAAGCTAATCATAACAAATATATCATTAAAAGCAATCCAAACATTTAAATCACACTAATTATCAAAGGTTATCATGTCCAAGTAGAGAATACAGGGTGTTTAGCCCATAATCAGAGGAATACAACCATAGAAATTCATAAATAGAGAACTAAACATGATGAAATAGCAATCTAAGTATTGATTCTAGGAAGAGAAACCTTCAATCTTCACTTCAAATGGTTGAATCTTCAATCAAACTTCAAGAATTCTGCTCCAAAGCTTCAAAGTCTTCGTATTCGTTCGTCTAGGGCTGGCTGGAAGGGTTGGAATCCTTGTTTTGGAACAAAAAAAAGTCTATTTATAGAGTTGAATTCTAGCCGGGAATACGTCGCGTTCATGTCTTAGGCGCGTCGCGTCTTAATAAACTTGCCCGACAAGATCGCTTGTTTTCATTCGAACGCGTCGCGTTCATCCCTCCGACGCGTCGCATCCTCGCCTTTTATGACTTTATGATATTCTTTTAAACTTTGAGTCATTTTTCCATCTTTTCCGCTGAAACTCTCGCCATTGAGTATTTTATGACATGTGATTGATAATTACACACTTTAAGTATCATTTGTCATTAATTAGAGAAATATTTAATGTAACATTCTCGATTTAGGCCTAGTTGTTAATTGTATAAAAGTATGTTTTAAGTTAGTGAATAATGTAAGGGGTCTAAGTTGAAAGCCATTTATATTAATAAGGAGAGTTAATTGTATATATAGGTGTGTTTAATATGTTTTATGTGTTATGTGTTGTGTATATGTATGTGAATATATATATATATATATATATATTAGAAAATAATAAAGAAGAAAAGAAGAAAACAAATCCAGAGGCAACCACCTCTGATGTGTCCTCATGTGTGTACATATATATATTGACATAAAAGTCGACATGGTCAAAAGCAAAAAAAAAAACACACAAACACTCTATCTCTCGGATTCTCTCTTTCTCTCTACACTCTCTCGGTTTCTTGAAGGTGAAGGATTTGGGTCATTCTTGGATTTAGTCAAAGGTAAACATATGTTTATTGTAAAGATTTAACCTATATGAAATCAGATTTATGTATAAATCATAACTTACAACTCAAGTTCATGCAAAACATCTTAAAAGGACATTCAAGGCTTACTTTCTAAGTGGGTTTTGAATGTTAGGTGTTATTGTTTGGATTTGATGTGTTTTTGAAGTCATACTAATGAAAATAGATGTTTTCAGAAAGTAAAAATGTGAAACAAATTAATTGAAATCTGGATATAAGCCATGTATGAAGTTGGCGGATTTCCAGCCTTGCATGTGTCGGATTCCGGGACTTTGAATGTGCCGGAATCCGCATGTCATCCAAATCTGCGAGTCAAAATCCGATAGTGTCGTATTTCTTTGAAAGTGTCGGAATCCAAAAAAGTGTCAGATTTCTTCTAATGTATCGGATTCCGATTGAATGTCGGATTCCATTAAGTTGCTAAGTCACATGTGTCGAAATCCGATCGTGTCCGATTTCCATAGTTTTGGATTCCGATAGTGTCGGATTTCCATGTTGTCGGATTCCGATAAAGTATCGGATTCCATGGTGTTAAATCCATAAAATGTTCAATTATCGAAATCCGATGATGTATTGGATTTCCTCATATGTCAAATTTCCTAAGTACTAGATTTCCTATGCCTCGGATTTCCTAAGGGTCGGATTTCCCAACTGTCGGATTTCCTACAATCCGCAAGAAAGTATCGGATTTCCCATAATCCGACAGTTTTGTCGGATTTGTGTAAGATCCGGATTTGCGGATTCCTAAGTAATCTTAGTATCTAATCTTTGTATGTTAGGATGATTAATGTAAGCCCTAATGCTACTCTAGGTGAACTTGACATCCTAGATAAAGCACAAGTGAAATAACTATCTGCTAAGCCACTCAGGTGAGTACCGACTTCCGTAAGCCTCAGTAGAGGAAGGTTTATCTGCTAAATATTTTAAGTGCACATGTGCTTAAGATAATTAATTATCTTAACATACATTAATTATCTTTGTATGTTAAGATAATTAACGTAAGCCCTAATGCTACTCTAGGAGAACTTGACATCCTAGATAAAGCACAAATGAAATAACTATCTGTTAAGCCACTCAGGTGAGTACTGACTTCCGTAAGCGTCAGTAGAGGAAGGTTTATCTGCTAAATGTTTTAAGTGCACATATGCTTAATGAATATTGCCATGCTACTTAATGCATAATGTCATGCTAAATACTTGTCATATACAAGTTAAGTGCACGCCAGAGGAATCCAAAATTGGAATCGCCTAGTTAAATGAATGATATGCATGATACTGATCCTGAATGGATCAGTAATATGAAAGATGAATGATATGTATGCTAGGGATCCAGATTTGGATCCGTAATGATGAAATGAATGACTATGCCTGCTTAATGAATTAAATGAATATGCATGTTAAGTGGATGATCCAGATTGGATCAGTTATGAGTATGTGAAAAGTTTGCGGACATCTTCAAGAATGATTACGCTCAGCCGGATAGCTAGATCCCAGGGACCCTTGATCAGAAGAATCGGGATTTAACGGTGATTCGGGGTGCATTCTGGGTCGAGGTTCTGCAGAACCACCGTGCCTTAACATGAGATAGTAATCAGCCAGAATCTGGCCGAGATTACTTAGGAACCTTTGTTTCCGTAAACAATGCTTGGTGTACTGCTTTATGCTCCCCCACCAGCACGAAGGGTTGTGTCTGATCCCCCGGTATCTCGTTATTGAGTGGGAATAGCTATCCTGCAAGAAATGACTTATACTAATCTTATCAGCACACTACAATGTGATAGGATAGCATTGTATGCTTATTCTTGTGATGCATGACTTGCTCTAATGATGCTTATGTTAAATTTGTGCTCACTAACTAAGTGTAGCTAACGGTTCGATGTTTACCCTTTTTCATATTGGGAATAGATTGCCTGGTGAGCTCGGTTGCCCTCCTGCTGGATATTTTTGGTGGAACACTTATGTTGTAATTTATACATTGTGGTTGGTTGTCTGTAGAGTAACACCAACACTTGATACAGAGTTTGATTGTAAATAGTTTCCGCTGCTTAAATTTAATGCTATCTAATCGTGATTAAGTTCACGTTTGTTAAAAACACAAATTTTTGCTAAAATCTGGTAAATGCAAAGCCGGTGTTACAAGTAGGTATCAGAACCTAAGTTTGAGGGAATTGGGTACTTACAAGAGTATTCAATCTCAAACTCGGGCCCGACCATAAATCAGTGTTCCTATGGGGGGGTTGAGTATGTGAGTTGCATGAATATTACTTGCTATAGTATAGCTTGACAAATCTGACGAGCAAGTGTCATAGAGTAATAATCCCTCTTCCTTGTTATGTTATAGTTAGAAAGAATGGAGAGGAGATCATATGCAGTATAAGGGCGAATCTTCCGGTGGGGGTCATAAAAGGAAGTCTCAGCCATCTCAAAAATCATATCCTTTAAAAGGGCAATCCTCTAGAGGTGGAAGAACTGACACTTCCAAGAAACCGAGATCTGAAAATCTTTGGTGTTCTTCGTGTCGTACCTACCATTCAGATGAATGTTCCAAAGCTACAAGAAGATGTTGGAGATGTGGACGGAAGGGCCATGTTGGTAACGAATGTGAGTACAAGGAAGCTGTTTGTTACCGGTGTCGCAAACCCGGTCATAAGATGGTTGATTGTCCCTACAGAAGAAACTCGGGAGCAGGTGGGTCTGCAGGAGAGCAGAAGAATGACGGTACACCTCGTGCGAGAGGGAGGGCATTTCAGATAACGGCCGAAGAGGCAAAGGCAACAGGGGATGTCGTCACTGGTACATTTCTTATCAATTATATTACTGCCAGTGTACTGTTTGATTCAGGAGCAACATATTCTTTTGTTTCTGTTGATTTCCGTAAAAGACTTCAATTACCTATTGTGCCATTAGATGAGCCTCTTAATGTTGAAGTTGCGGACGGCATAGTAGTCTCGGTTACTGTGAAAGTTCTTATTGTCGTTATTTATATTGATGGGAGTAGTATCCCTATCTCATTCTTTATTATGCCTATTGCGGGCTTCGATGTCGTGATTGGAATGGATTGGCTTAGCAAACGTGATGCTGAGGTTCTCTGTTCCAAGAAGATGATTAAGATCCCTCTTGCCGATGGGTCTTATGCAGTTTCCCGAGGAGAACGACGGGAGTCTGGTATTCCTATTATCTCCATCATTAAATCTCAAATATCTATTTCCAAAGGTTGTGATTCTTTCCTAGCATATGTTATTGATGCTACGATGGAAAAGCGACCAGTTCGAGATATCAGGGTAGTATCTGAATTCCTTGAGGTCTTTCCTGATGAATTACCGGGTTTACCTCGGGTAAGAGATATCGATTATAAAATCAAGCTTATTCCTGGAGCTACACCTGTAGCTAGATCTCCATATCGTCTCGCTCCTTCTGAAATCCGCGAGATGATGACTCAAATACAGGAATTACTTAAGAAAGGTTTCATTCGTCCAAGTTCCTCACCTTGGGGAGCTTCTGTGTTATTCGTTGAGAAGAAGATATTCCGAAGTCTACGTTTCAAATTCGTTACGGTTATTACGAATTTTTGGTTATGCCATTCGGCTTAACCAATGCTCCTGCTATATTCATGGATCTAATAAATCGCGTTTGCCAACCATTTCTTGATAGACCCGTGATTGTTTTCATTGATGATATTCTGGTCTACTCGAAGACTGAAGCTGACCACGAGCTTCACCTTCATTAGATTCTAGAAACTCTCAAACAAGAACAGTTATACGCCAAGTTTTCTAAATGTGAGTTCTGGCTTAGGAAATGTTGGTCCCAAAGAGGGGGAACAAGCAACCGATACAGTGTAGAAGGGGGGGGGGGGGTTGAATACACTTTAAACAATTAAACAAATTAATCAAATGTATATTCAATTTTCAACCAGAACAATAACTATTATCACTTTCTAATCAAATCAAGAGAATGATTTGATATTACAATGATTATAATCTCAACTCTCTCTAAACACTCTTGAATCAAAAACTAATTGATGATCGAATTTCTTGTTAAAACTGATTAACAAGAGCTTTTGAAAACTCTCTCTAACTTTGAACTTACAAAGTTATCGCAACACACACGTATCAAGTATCACGAACACTGTACGTTTTGCAACTTATGAAGTATCACGTACTTGTTATCGTATATCTCGCGCATTCGTTCGTGTATGTATTCGTGTATAAAAACCCAGAAAAAGGTTTATACATATACTTGATATATCTACGAACAAATCGCAGTTTAAAGATAGAACTTATCTTTTCTTTAAAACCGTAACAAACTTCTTAATTAGAACATATCTAATTAATTCCGTTTGAGATTTCTATCCAACTAATAGATATTTTAAATTAGGTTTAGATATCCTAATTTAAATGTCGTAGATATGGAGAGTTTATAACAAAATTTAGAACTTACTTAAATTCTGAACTGACTTCTGACACTGAGCTGACATACTCAGTCTTGACCTTGTCAAGCTGACTTCTTGAATCTTGGATTCTTGAATCTTCAAGTCTTCAAGTCTTCATTCTTAAGACCTATCTCAGCTTAGAAGTCACTGAGCTATCTAGTACTTACATAGACAACTCTATATCTGTTTATACACTGACTACTCAGCTTCAGCTGACAGACTTACATAATTCCTACCTCTTAACCTATCATCTATACATATCTATAGTTTGTCTCATCAAATCTAACTATTCTAAATATGGGACTAACAATCTCCCCCTATTTGATGATGACAAAACATTGAATCAAATTAGTTATAGGTTAACAGGATTATGCTAAACAACTCTCGAACTGACCAAAGTTAGTTCTTAAAATAAGTATTGAACTGATCCATACTTATTCACGTATCTTGAACTTACAAGATATTTATGTTACAAATCTATTATAAGAATTGTATTCTAAGTATTTGAATATACAACTACTCAGATTCTGAACTTATCAGAAGTAACTTAAGTTCTGAACTTACAAAACTTATACAACTGAACATATTAGTTTATAATTGAACATATCAATTATCAGCTTGAACTTGCAAAGCTGTTTATTTGAACATATCAAACATAATTTTGAACATATCAAATAATAAAAAGTTGAACATATCAAACTTGAGTTTGTATAAATGAACATATCATTTACACTGTAGCTTAATCTTTATGATTAGCTTCTTCACAGTTAGTGCTTACAAAATTATAGAACTTATCTATTTAATCAATAGGATCTCCAACTTCTAACCACATATCATAACATTTAATTTCCCGTATCGCAACTTTCTTGATAGCATCATTCATAATCTTTTCAGCTTCTGGCAGCTCTCTCATCTCAGTTTTCCTTGATCTTATTTCTTTGTTGAGATGATATCTGAATACTGAGTTCTGAATTGAGTCATCACATAGAATTCTCAAGTACAGAATCAATTCCAGATTTGCCAAATGAAGATCTGTTACTTTCAAGAGACATTGATTACCTTCCAAATCAAGATACAAAAATCCTTCCAAAGGTTGAGTGATATAAGTATTCTCTCTGAATTCAACTCCCTCTGGAACTTGTAAAATGATGTCTCTTTTAGCTCGCTGACTTGCTGCTCTAACTCTTGCAGCTTTGCCTCGATTTAGGAAAGTATCAATTTCATCAGCAGGGATCTCACCTAGCTGATCGATTCTTATGAAGATTGTCTTAAGCACATCAACTATCTCTTGTCTGGTTTGACTCTTTTTCATCTGCTTGATAGTTGTGGCTACGATCTTCAACTCTGAGAACCACAACTTGTACAGACATCTCATATCTTGACCAATTTCTTGTTTGTTGTCTAGTACAAAGTTGATGATTACCAATTCTCCTTTTCTACTCAGTGTAATTGATTCAATCTTGTTATTAAAATGTGTTCTTTTATAACAATGCCTTAGATCCACAGCTGAGTAGGGAATTGTGGTAGCTCTTGGACCAGAGTAGTTAGCTTCAGTTTCAGCTCTGGCAGCCTCAGCTTTAGCCTTTTCTCGTTGAACTTCAGCTTGTCGTTGCGGCTCGTTTATTTCCTCCACTGTTACGCCTAGTTCTTTGGCCATCTCTTGTAACATTTGCTCAACAAGTATGTCACTGGCTTTCTGTGCTGCATCAGCTTCATCACTTGAGTCAGATTCATATGCAACTAGTTGAGACTTACCCTGTTGCTTAGGCTCAGGCTAAGCAATGATGACCTTTCTTTTCTTCGCTAGAGCAATAACACTTCTTTTCTTTCTTCTTACCATCTCAAACACCTTACTCTTCCCTTTATCTATTTGTGAAGTTGGAACGGACTCAACTTCAACAAATTTTGGCAAATTAGCTTGAGGAAGGTTGGTGTGAACAGCTTGAGATGTTTCTTCAAGTGGAGTTTCTGGGTGAGCTTGTGAAGTTGTGGTAATTTGGACTGTTGGAGCTTGTTGTTGTTGAGAAGACTGATCTACAGTACTCATGAACTGATCATGAGCTTGTTCAAATTGTACTTCCTCTGTATGCTCCCCCTCAACCTTATCATCACACTTCTTTGATTCTTCCTCCCCCTTTTTGTCATCATCAATAGGGGAGGGTCTGAGTTTGAGCATGAAACTTTCCAAGTTGGCTACTGAAGTTGACTAGTTAGTAAGTTTTCGCATCAACTTGGCTTTGTCATATTTCCTCTTCCTGTGTAGAAGCTCAAAATAAGTTTGTAGATAGTCCATAATGACTTTAGCATCAATGGTCAACAGCTTGGGCTCCTCAGGTCTTTTTCTTACCTCAACGTCCTCCTGTCTAGTGGAGGAGTGTATTTCCACCGTAGGAGTGGCTGTTGAGTGTTCCTCAATAGGTAAGGATGTGGGTCCCATATCCAAAGGTTGGTGATGACATATGGAATCAAGGGGGCCAGAATGGAGACCCTGTAAACCTTCCTGGTGTATGAAAGGTTCATTGACAGGTCGTGCGAGAGTGTGTAAGAATGGATGAGAAGAATGACCAAGTTCGTGAGGTATGGGAGTGGGGTGAGCTAGGCTTATTGGTGAGGAGGGGGTAATTGACCCTGGGGATTGGTCAGTATTTCAATGTTACCTTCATGGGGCTGTGAAGGCACAAAAGTAGGCTCTCCCATGGCACTAGTAAGTATGGGCTGAATAAACACCATACCCGGTATAGGCTTAAGGGTTGAACTAAGCGTAGAGGTTGGCACCTTAAGAGAAGGTGTCACCCCCTCAGCTCCTGCTGGTGGAGGTATCAATGTGATATCAACTCCAATGTCCTTTTGAGATGAAGGACGACCTTTGGCAGTTTTCCTTGTATAGGTGTAGGATATATCCTTGGTAGTAGTGGGCTGACCAAGGTTGGCTGTAGATTGTAAGATAGATGGAGATGTTTGAGATGGAGGAGAGGGGTTAGACTGAGTTGGGCTTGACTCAGTCCTATCTCCTATGTTTGGAGATGGAGAAGTAAAAGAGAGAGAAGGAGATAAGGGTTGCGAAATATTACCTGCTGCACCTAGCAGTGGAGACTCAGAGCTAGGAAACAGACTCCTTTGCTCTGAACTCAAAGTGGTGGATGAAATTATTTGAGCACTGGGTCTGAGCTGAGTCCTAGGTTGATCAGCTTGAGGGGACTCATCCTCAGAACCAACATCGTCACCCACTTCTTCCGCAGCCTCCTCCTCTGTCTCAGCTTCACTTGACTCAGGAGTCGGAAGTTGTATATACACCCTCATCTGAGCACTCATTGTGGGGTGCCCAGGAAAAATATCATGGGCGAACATTCTGTAGCTGAGAACAGGAGTAGGGATTGACTCATATTGAGCAGTATATCTTCTACCCAACCTGTCCTCGATGGCCATGGATATAAATCTTGCGAAGGGTACAATGGTGTCCCTTATGTTCTTGGTCACCAATGACTTGAATGCCTCAAAGATCAACTCAGCGTAATCCACTTGTCTATCATAAAATAAGTTGTATAGTAGTTGCATTTCAAAGTCATTTACATTATCCAGACCTCCCACCTTGTATCCAAGGGAACGAACCATAGTGGATACCATAAATCCCCATGCCGTCTGGAAAACAGATTTCCTTATGACGCCAATCACTTGAGGATGACCCATTATGGGAAAAACACTTCGTGATGTTTCCCTAGAAACCGTTGCTTCATACTGAGTAAGAATCGGGAGATGAAGAATTTGGCGGAGACAGTTTGCATCAACTTCTATTGCCACTTGTCCACTTAGGACTGTGCCCCGTATAACCGGTTGAGTTTCATCCAGTTTACACGTATGCCAGAATTCCGTGAGAAGTTGAGGGATGAGCACAGCAGGACCACGAAGAAATGAATGTGCCAGGGGTCCCTTGCGAATGTAGGAGACCCACTCCTCATATCCCCTGCCAATTTTAGACTTTGGAATGTCGATACAGGCGATAACATTGTTTTGTTTGTAGGTGGGGAGTGCGTTGTTCTTGAAATTTCCACCACGGATCATTTGTTCAGTCAGATTAAGAGTATACCCCTCCATTGAAATCGAACTTATCGTATTTGATTGCACTTAGCAGTAGTAAGGATTAGCACTTAGCAATGAACTCTTCACACAGCAACGTTAGGGTTTAAGATAGAAGAATATTTTGGAAGTTTAAACAAAATATGATGAAAAATCTCTCTTATTTATACCTTTTCAATGTGAGAGAAAAGTTACCGTTATCTGAGGGTAATAAATATGACTGTTACCGTAAAAACTTCTACGCAGTTTGTTACAACGGCTAAATTTATTGTTAGTTACCCAAACTCACACTGTTATATTGAGAAGATATTTTTATGAAAAGAATATATCATAAAAGATTTCTAAACAACTGACGTTTATTTACTGGACACACCGTAACTATTTTGATCTTACCATAGTATTGGACATACCATTTGTTAGGACTAACCTAGCAATGTGGAACTGATCACACTTTGAAACTGACTACTCAGCTGATCCTGAGTGTTCAGCTATAGCTGAAGCACTCAGCTTCAGATTTAGCACTCAGCTCGGATTGAGCACTCAGCTCTCAGATTGAGCACTCAGCTCGGATTGAGCACACAGCTCAGATTTTGACACTTAGTCAAATGGTAGCACTTAGCAGAAATTTAATAGAGATAAAGAATGGAACATACTGATTAAGGGTTGAGCATGCCAAGCTTGCCAAGTAGAGTTGTAAATCTTGTGCCTCCAATTGGTTTAGTGATGATATCTGCAAGTTGATCTTCAGTCTTAACGAACACTAACTCTATCTTTCCCTTTTCTACAATATCTCTGATGAAGTGATGTCTTATCCTAATGTGCTTGGTTCTTGAGTGAAACACTGGGTTGTGTGTAATGGCTATAGCACATTGATTGTCACAAAATATAGGAGTCTTCGAATAATGCAAATCAAAGTCCTTAAGCTGATGTTGCATCCACAGAATTTGAGCACAACAGCTCCCTGCAGCTACGTATTCAGCTTCGGCTGTTGAAATTGCCACTGAGTTTTGTTTTTTGCTTGTCCAGCTAACTAATTTTCCACCCAAAAGTTGACATCCTCTAGTAGTACTCTTTCTATCAAGACCACATCCTGCGAAGTCTGAATCGGAGTACCCTATCAGCTCAAATCCTGATCCTTTGGGATACCATAAACCTAAGTTTGGTGTTCCCTTCAGATATTTGAGTATTCTTTTAACAGCTAGCAAGTGTGATTCCTTTGGATCAGCCTGATATCGTGCACAAACACATGTAGCAAACATTATATCAGGTCTGCTTGCTGTTAAATAGAGTAATGAACCTATCATTCCTCTATATGTAGTCTGACATACAGATTTTCCATTAATGTCCTTGTGTAGCTTGACATTGTATAACATTGGAGACTTTGCGGGATGGCTTGAGTCTAATCCATATTTTTTAATCAGATCAAAGACATACTTGCTCTGATTAATAAATATACCATCTTCTTTCTGATAGATTTGAAGTCCCAAAAAGTACGTCATCTCACCCATCATGCTCATTCTGTATTGATTAGACATTATCTTGGAGAACCAATCACACAGATCTTGGTTTGTTGATCCAAAGATATTGTCATCCACATAAATTTGAACCAGAATGACATGTCCTCTGCTCTTTCTTATGAAAAGAGTTTTGTCAATACTTCCTCTGACAAAATTATTTGAGAGCAAATAGGTGGATAGTGTATCATACCAGGTTCTTAGAGCTTGCTTGAGTCCATACAAAGCCTTGTCTAACTTATTGTCATAATCTGGATGTTTAGCATCAATAAAACCAGGGGGTTGTTTCACATAGACCTCCTCCTGTATTGCTCCATTTAGGAATGCACTTTTAACATCCATTTGATACACTTTAAAGTTTTTGAAAGCTGCATAGGCTAGAAACAACCTTATAGATTCAATCCTTGCAACAGGGGAAAGGTCTCATCATAATCAATACCTTCTTTTTGTCGATACCTCTGAGCTACTAGCCTTGCCTTGTTTCTGATCACTACTCCATCCTTGTCCATTTTATTTCTATAGACCCACTTAGTGCCTATAATTGTTTTTCCTTTGGGGGCAGGGACAAGGGTCCAGACCTTGTTTCTTTAAAATTCTGTCAGCTCCTCTTGCATAGCTTCAATCCAATCTTCATCTTTTAGAACCTCTTCAGTCTTCTTTGGTTCCATTTGAGATAGAAAACTAGCGTAGGTAGCATAGTTTGCATTTTCCTTAGATCTAGTTAACACACCATCTTCAATGTTTCCAATGACATCATCAAAGAGAATGATCTTTTAATACTCTGAAGGTTGTAGTAGGAGACTGAGGTTCTAGGTCTGAGTCAGAGCAGTGTCTCTCAAGCTGAATAGGACTTACTTCTTTAGTTTGAGTAGGAATCGGAAGATCACTTAGATCTTCAATCTGACATGTACCTGATCATTCACCGAGACTCTTAGGCTGATTATCTTCAATATTGATAATTTCATTCGATGATGCACATTTGTCAGATTTACTATTATCATCATCATCAGAATCATCCATAACATACATGGGATTTGATGTGAGATCTTCTTTGCTCCTCTCAAGCTCACTCAGACTAACCGGGTCAGCTTGAGCTCTGTTGGATTCATCAATACTTGTCTCATCAAACGTAACATGTACTGACTCTTCAATTACCTTCCTTTTAAGATTAAAAACTCTTCAATTATCCAACAAATATCCCTTGATCAGCTTTGGGTTCCAACTTATGGAGCTGATCTCTTTGGTTTAGCACATAGCATGTTGAACCAAAAATGTGGAAACATGCAATGTTGGGTTTTCTACCATGATACATCTCGTAAGGTGTTTTACCATGTCTTTTAATTATAATCGATCTATTTTGAGTATAGCAGGCTGTACTTACAGCTTCTGCCCAGAAGTTCAGTTTGAGCTTTGCCTCACATAGCATGGTTCTGGCAGCTTCAATTAAGGTTCTATTTCTCCTTTCAGCAACTCCATTTTGTTGTGGACTTCTTACAGATGAGAAATTCTGGATAATTCCTTTCTCTTCACAAAAGCCTTCAAGGGTTGAGTTTCTGAACTCAGTCCCATGATCACTTTTGAGTTGTTTAAGAGACTTACCCTTTTGCAACTCTTCTTGTCTTATGAAGCTGATTAACTCATATGCAGCTTCACTTTTGGCTTTTAAGAAGATTACCCAAGTGAATCTTGTGAACTCATCAACAATCACTAGACTAAACTTTTTTCCATTTAGGCTTGGGGTGCTGATAGGTCCAAATAGGTCCAAATGCAACATATGCAATGGTTCTGTAATTGAGAAACTCTGTTTGGACTTGAAGGATCCCTTATGATGTTTTCCCATTTCACAAGCTGAGCAGAGTTTGTCTTTAGCAAATGTGATCTTAGGCAGACTAGAGACTAACTCTTTGCTAGACAGTTTGTTAATATATTTGAAATTTAAATGTGATAGTCTCTTGTGCCATAACCAACTCAGCTTGAGAGTTAAATCAGAATACAAGCAGGTTTCAGTTGAGGGATCTGCGGAGCTGAGATCTAACAAATAGATATCTCTCTCTCTCTTTTTGCCATTAATATTGGTTTTCCTTTCTTATCATAAATTGTCCCTGCATGCTTTCTGAAGGTGACTTCATAATCCTCATCACACAGTTTACTGATACTTATCAGATTGTGTTTAAGGCCTTCAACATATGCTACCTTTTTGAAAGTGACTTTTCCAGCAATTATCTTTCAATAACCTTTAGTCCTTCCTTGAGAATTATCCCCAAATGTCACCTTGGGTCCTTCATTGTTTTGGAATTCACTTAGAATCCCCTTGCTTCCTGTCATGTGCCTTGAGCATCCACTATCTAGATACCACTTGTAGGAGCCCTGCACATGATCAACTAAACATATTAGTTTCTTTTTGGAACCCACTGTTTGGTGGGTCCTGAGGATGAGCACTTAGCTGATCCTTTGGAGTTTGATTGATCAGCTTGAACAGATTCTGGGTCTATTTTGGACTGATCATCCTTTTCGTTTTTAGGTCTAAGATTCGTACTTACACAATCTTTGTCCTCATGACCTCTATCACCACACTTATAGCATTTTCTTCTAAAGATGGGTGTTTGGGAGATTTCTTTGAGTTTTCCAACATTAAATTTGGATTCAGTTTTAGGGTCATATGATGTGGATAACCTTTCAATCCTCTTCGACAGTTTGTCTACTTGATTTTCACTGACTTTGGACTTACCTTTGTCAGCTTTATGGTTACCTTTATTTGGTGAAGTCTGACTTACAGAAAACTTCCTGTTTTAGACATCTTTTCATATATGGCTTGAGAATTATGTCTTTTTGAGTTATCATGAGATATTCTATCAAAAATAGTTATTCTCACATGATTGTAATCCAATCTTTTGAAAACTGACTTAAAGTTTCTGTTAGATTTGGAACATCCAGCTTGATGGTTTGAGTTAATAACCTGAGGACTTTGGGTTGGTCTCACAAACTTATTGGTTTTGACCTGTTTCCCTTCATTGTTCCTTAAGAATGTTCTTGGGAGTATGTCATCTGATTTCATCGTTTTGTCTTCAAGACTGACTTGATCTTCGATGATTTCATCATCAGCAGCACTATAATCTCCCCCTAGCACTGCTTTTACTTGATTTGGTATCTGCTGGTTAATACACTTTTCTGCTTCTCTTGATGACTTACACCAAGATTCATAAATTTTTCTTACATTGTCAACTTGTTCTTTTGATTCTTGTTGTTCTTCACTTAGAAATTTGTTTATATGAAGCTGAAATTCATAATCACTTTGAATCTTTTTACCAGCATTTAAGAGAGTTTCAGAGTGTTTAAGTTCATCTTTTAGTTTTAAAATTTCAGTTTTCAAACTAGATTGAACTTTGAGAGAGGTTTTTAAGTCATTCAAAAGATAGTTGAACATTAGACATTTTTGTTCATCAGTGTAAGAGCTAAAGTTATTTACCTTATACATTGAGGCAGGATCCCAGTTACTGGTTTGCTTACTCAGCTTAGCCGCTTCTGCTAGATCCTCATCAAAGGAACTGTCTTCTAACTCATAGTCAACTTGTTCCTCTTCATCCTCAATGGCCATCAAACACCTATCTGGCTCATCATCATCTGAAGTAGATGATTCAGTATCCCAAGTCTCAGCAAGAAGACCTTTGGTGTTTTCAATAGGCTTGCCTTTGAATCTTTGATATTTCTTTTTATACTTATCAGCTCTATCGGCATTCTTGTCAGCTACTGAAGTTGATTCTCCCTTCTTAACTATGTACTCAGCAGCTATGTGTACTATCCTCTGACAGTTATAGCACTTAGCTTTCTTAGGATCAAAAGTAGACTTACCACTTTTGCTTCTGTCAGATTGACCCCTTCCTCTTCTGAACTTTCTAAAGTTTCTTGCTAACATTGCCATTTGTTCAATAAGAGCATCTATCTCTTCCTCATTTGAACCGGAGTTAAGACTTACCTCCTCAGATTCAGATTCAGAGTCAGTCTCAGCCTGAGACTTTTTAGATCCCTTCTTTTTCTTTTCCGTAATTAATGCAGATCCAGCATTATTGATAGATTCTTTTAGTTGTTGTTGGGCCACTTTCTTCTGTTCCATGATCTGTTGATGATTTAGAAGGAAACCATAGATAGATCTGAGATCATATTTTCCTAAGGTTCCTCCAGCATGAAGTGCAATGGTGATCTCATTGAATTGTTCTGGTAACACATCCAAGAACTTGAGTACCAACTCATTCTCATCTTTCTTGACACCTACCAAGATCAGATCATTTATCAAG
Source organism: Dittrichia graveolens (assembly GCA_038502395.1). Taxonomy (NCBI): domain Eukaryota; kingdom Viridiplantae; phylum Streptophyta; class Magnoliopsida; order Asterales; family Asteraceae; genus Dittrichia; species Dittrichia graveolens. The sequence goes on from JARJIL010000009.1 coordinate 34,593,175, forward strand.
CATTGAAATCTGCTAAACAAATCTACCAGAGTTTCATTCTTTTTAGCAAAGAAAGTTTCATAAGAACGAATCAGATTTGTCTTCTTATGTTGCTTGACCAAGTCAGTGCCTTCATACGTGACACTGAGAGTATCCCACATCTCTTTTGCACTTTGGCACCCAGCCACAGTATGCAGAAGAGGATTTGTCAAAGCATTTTCTATAATGCTTTGTGACTTGTCATCAAGATTGAATAGTTTATGATCTTCCTCAGTCCAAGATGCTTTAGGCTTGGGAGTTTCTCCAAAGGGAACAGTTTTGTCAGTGGCAGTAATATGGATCATTGGTATGATTGGGCCATCTTGGATTACAGTACTCATCCTGTGATCTACGGACTTCAGATATAGCATGGCTCTAAACTTCCACATAGGATAGTCAGTGTCATCAAAGATAGGATAACCTTTTGCCGCCATTCTTGGTATATGACTTGATTGCTTGCTAGTAGACATCTTAACCTCTTGATAGCGGATCTTAATCTTCAACTTATGAAGAAACTTGCTCTGATACCAGTTGTTGGTCCCAAAGAGGGTGAACAAGCAACCGATATAGTGTAGAAGGGGGGGGGGGTTGAATACACTTTAAACAATTAAACAAATTAATCAAATGTATATTCAATTTTCAACCAGAACAATAACTATTATCACTCTTTAATCAAATTAACAGGATGATTTGATATTACAATGATTATAATCTCAACTCTCTCTAAACACTCTTGAATCACAAACTAATTGATGATTGAATTTCTTGTTAAAACTGATTAACAAGAGCTTTTGAAAACTCTCTCTAACTTTGAACTTACAAAGTTATCGCAACACACGCGTATCAAGTATCACGAACACTGTACGTTTTGCAACTTATGCAATCTTGCAACTTATGCAGTATCCCGTACTTGCTATCGTATATCTTCGCGCATTCGTTCGTGTATGTATTCGTGTATAAAAACCCAGAAGAAGGTTTATACTTATAGTTGTTATATCTACGAACAAATCGCAGTTTAAATATTGAACTTATCTTTTCTTTAAAACCGTAACAAACTTCTTAATTAGAGCATATCTAATTAATTCCGTTTGAGATTTCCATCCAAATAATAGATAGTTTAAATTAGGTTTAGATATCCTAATTTAAATGTCGTAGATATGGAGAGTTTATAACAGAATTTAGAACTTACTTAAATTCTGAACTGAGTTCTGACACTGAGCTGACATACTCAGTCTTGACCTTGTCAAGCTGACTTCTTGAATCTTGGATTCTTGAATCTTCAAGTCTTCAAGTCTTCAATCTTAAGACCTATCTCAGTGTAGAAGTCACTGAGCTATCTAGTACTTACATAGACAACTCTATATCTGTTTATACGCTAACTACTCAGCTTCAGCTGACTAGTCAGTCTATAACAGACTTACATATTTCCTACCTCTTAACCTATCATCTATACATATCTATAGTTTGTCTCATCAAATCTAACTATTCTAAATATGGGACTAGCAGGAAAGTATGTTTCCTTGGCCATGTCATTTGTCGCGATGGTGTTAAAGTAAATCTAGCTAAGGCGGAAGCTGTAACGAATTGGGGCAGTTCCTTGAACTCCTTTAGAAATTTAAAAGTTTCCTTGGCTTAGCTAGCTACTATCGGCAGTTTATCCGCAATTTCTATAAGCTTGTGAGTCCGTTGCCCAAACTGAATCGCTGAGATGTAGTTTTTGTATGGTTGGAAGCTCAAAAGGAAGCTTTTCAGAACTTGAAATGATTGTTATGTGAAGTTCCGATCCTCACCTTGTCTGATGGTTCGGTAGACTTTACTGTCTATTGAGTGACTCGTGCGCGGGTTTGGGTTGTGTCCTGATGTGACGTGATAAAGTGATAGCTTATCTTCCTAGGCAATTAAAATCACATGAAAGGAACTACCCAACCCATAAATTTAAGCTAGTTATTGTGATGTATGCATGGAAGTTATAAAGGCAGTACCTTATGGCACGAAGAATGTAATATGCACTAATCACAAGAGTCTATTGTATGTCTTTTCCTAGAAAGAACTCAACATGCAGCAATGCCGTTGGTTGGAGTTAATTAAAGACTACAATTGTGAAATCTGTTACTACCCTAGTGAAGCTAGTGTTGTAACGGATGCTTTGAGATGTAAAGGACTGTCAACAGGAACTAGATTTATAAAGATCGCGGTGATGTTAGATTTGTACGCAAGTCAAGATGGAGTACTAAACACCTTATGACCATCTGCAACAATTATATATTCCAGAGTGTATGTTTCTTTCGTAGTCACGAGTGAGTCTGTTTTGTTAACTCGTTCGATACAGTTTTATGTTGATGAGATTGTGTCACGTCACGGTCTCTTTTGTTCGATTGTTTCTGATCGTGACTCTCTGTTGTTTTTAGTTTCTGTCAAGATTTGTGATGTAAGCTTGGCACTTGTGTTCACTTGAGCACTGCCTATTATTTGCAAAATAATGGCCAATTTGAACGAATGATCTGGACGTTGGAAGATATGCTTCGTGCGTGTGTACTCAAGTGTGGTGGTTTATAGGATTCTCATATCCCATTGATTGAATTTGCTTAAAATAATTCATAACTTTCCAGCATTGGAATGCCACCATACGAGATTCTATGTAAGAAACGTTGTCATACTCCAACCGGTTGGTTGGAACCTGGAGAGAAGTAATTCGCCGGACCTGAGGTTGTTCAGATCATGGCTGATGAAGTGAATGTAGCTCTAGAAAAGCTTGAAGCAGCCCGAGACCAACAGAAGATGTATGCGGATCTTAAACGCCGCCCCACTACATTTGACGTTGGTGATCGAGTGTTCTTGAAAGTTTCCTGTGGAAAGGCGTTATCCGTTTCGGACGCAAAGAGAAGCTAAATCCACGTTTCATAGGCCCATTCAAGATCGTGCATAAAGTCAATGATCAGAAGGTAACTCTTGAGCTGCCGCCTGAGCTATCTGGAATCCATGATACCTTTAACGTATGCTACTTACGTAAGTGCAACGTTGAAGAGGAGCAGATTGCTCTGTTACAAGAACTAAAGGTTGACTCCTCTAAGCGACTCGTAGAAGAACTCGTTGAAATTCTTGATGCGAAGGTCAAGAAACTACGAAAGAAGATGATCAAGCTAGTTCTTGTTAAGTGGAAGTACAACTTAGGTCCAATCCTGACATGGGAGGTCGAGGACGAGATGAAAACAAGATACCCTCACCTGTTTATCACTGAGTAGATTCCGAGGACGGAATCTTCTTAAGGGGGTAGATTTGTAACATCTTCGATTTAGGCCTAGTTGTTAATTGTATATAAGTATGTTTAAGTTAGTGAATAATGTAGGGGTCTAAGTTGTAAGCCAATTATATTAATAAGGAGAGTTAATTGTATATATAGGTGTGTTTAATATTTTGTGTGTGTTATGTGTTGTGTATATGTATGTGAATATATATATATATATATATATGTATTAGAAAATAATAAAGAAGAAAAGAAGAAAACAAATCCATAGGCAACCGCCTCTGGATGTGTCCTCGTGTGTGTACATATATATATTGACGTAAAAGTCAATATGGTCAAAAGCAAAAAAGCACACAAACACTCTATCTCTTGGATTCTCTCTTTCTCTCTACACTCTCTCAGTTTCTTGAAGGTGAAGGATTTGGGTCATTCTTGGATTTAATCAAAGGTAAACATATGTTTATTGTAAAGATTTAACCTATATGAAATCAGATTTATGTATAAATCATAACTTAAAACTCAAGTTCATGCAAAACATCTTAAAAGGACGTTCAAGGCTTACTTTCTAAGTGGGTTTTGAATATTAGGTGTTATTGCTTGGATTTGATGTGTTTTTGAAGTCATACTAATGAAAATAGATGTTTTTAGAAAGTAAAAATGTGAAACAAATTAATGAAAATATGGAAATAAGCCAAGTATGAAGTTGGCTGATTTCCAGCCTTGCATGTGTCGGATTCCGGGACTTTCAGTGTGTCGGAATCCGCATGTCATCCAAATCCGCATGTCATCCAAATCCGCAAGTCAAAATCCGATAGTGTCGGATTTCTTTGAAAGTATCAGAATCTGACAAAGTGTCGGATTTCTTCCAATGTATCGGATTCCGATTAAATGTCGGATTCCATTAAGTTGCTACGTCACAAGTGTCGAAATCCGATATGGTCAGATTTCCATAGTTTTGGAATCCGATAGTGTCGGATTCCATGGTCTTAAATCCATAAAATGTTCAAGTATCGAAATCCGATGATGTATCGGATTTCTTCATATGTTGGATTTCCTCATATGTCGGATTTCCTAAGTATTGGATTTCCTATGTCTCGGATTTCCTAAGGGTCGGATTTCCCAAGTGTCGGATTTCCTACAATCCGCAAGAAAGTATCGGATTTCCCACAATCCGACAGTTTTGTCGGATTTGTGTGAGATCCGGATTTGGGGATCCCTATGTAATCTTAGTAGCTATTCTTTGTATGTTAAGATAATTAATGTAAGCGCTAATGCTACTCTAGGTGAACTTGACATCCTAAATAAAGCACAAATGAAATAACTATCTGTTAAGCCAGTCAGGTGAGCACCGACTTCCGTAAGCCTCAGTAGAAAAAGGTTTATCTGCTAAATGTTTTAAGTGCGCATATGCTTAAAGAATATTGCCATGCTACTTAATGCATAATGCCATGCTAAATACTTGTCATATATAAGTTAAGTGCATGCCATCGGAATCTAGAATTGGAATTGCCTAGTTAAATGAATGATATGCATGATATTGATCCTGAATGGATCAGTAATATGAAAGATGAATGATATGTATGCTAGGGATCCAGATTTGGATCCGTAATGATGAATTGTATGACTATGCATGCTTAATGAATTAAATGAATATCCATGCTAAGTGGATGATCCAGATTGGATCAGTTATGTGTATGTGAAAAGTTTGCGGACATCTTCAAGCATGATTGTGTGCATGTGTGGAATTCACGTATAATAATGAATTAAACGAACTATTCAGACACTTGAGGATATGTTGCGTACATGTATGTTGGAATATGGAGGTTCTTGGGATTCCCATCTGCCATTGATTGAGTTCGCGTATAATAATTCTTACCATTCGAGTATCGGTATGCCACCTTATGAGATGTTATATGGGCGTCACTGCTGTACTCCTACGTTTTGGTTAGAGGCAGGTGAGAAACAGTATGCAGGGCCTGATATTGTGCAGATCACCGTAGATAAAGTGACTATTGCGCGAGAAAAGTTGAAAGCTGCGAGGGATCGACAGAAGATGTATGTTAATCCACGTCGTAGATCCGTTGTGTTTGTTAAGGGTGAATTGGTTTACCTGAAGGTTTCGCCTTGGAAGGGGGTTATCAGTTTTGGAAAGCGGGGAAAGCTGTCTCCTCATTATATTGGGCCATTTTCGTGTCCAACGGGTGGTTAATGATCAGACGGTTACTCTTGATCTTCTAGCAGAATTGTCAGGTATTCACAATACCTTCAACGTTTGTTACTTGCGGAAATGTAGAGTTGAGGATGAGAGTCAGATTGTTCCTCTACATGATCTTAAAGTGGATTCAAGCAAGAAGTTAGTGGAAGACCCATTGAACTACAAGATCGGAAAGTGACAAAATTGCGTAAGAAAACGATTCCGATGGTGCTGGTTAAATGGACACACAGTTTGGGTTCAGATTTGACGTGGGAAACCGAGGCCGATATGAAATCTCGTTACCCTCATTTATTTGAAAATGAATATATTCCAAAGACGGAATCCTTTTAAGGAGGGAAGATTTGTAACATCCGGTATTTGGGCCTAGTATTTGTGTAGGCTTCGGTAAGTTAATACATGAATTATTAATTGATATGTTCGATTAATTATTAATTGTTAACTTTTAATTAAGTGTTATATATATATATATATGTTAGTATATATATATATATGTGTGTACGGATTTGTATGTGTGTGTGTGCATGCGATTGAGAATTAGAGGTTGACACCTCACGCTTTGGTAATTAAGATGATATGTATATGTGGGTAAGATAGCATGTATCTTTTCATTATCAAATTATCAGTGTGTGTGTGTTGTGTGTTTTCCGAGAGAAAAAGAAGAAGAAAGAATCGGTTTTGGTGATTTGAGTTAGTGAATTCAAGTTAAAGGTTGGTTTGATTCTTGTTTTATTAGTGAACATGATTCTTGTTAACATGCTACGGTTTTTGGTTAATAACATGTTGGTTTTGTATATGAACACCATGAATAAGCATATAAGAAACCTTTGTTAGTGGGTTTTGTATGTTTCAAGTGATTATGTGGTTTAAAGGTGTTTATGATGTACGATAGCATGTTTATTGATGTTTGGTTATGATTATGGTAAGTTTACATTACTGGATATCTTGAGTTCTTTCATGGTTGAAGTTGGCGGATTGGTGTGAAGAGATAAAGTATTGATGAAATCCAATACTTATGAATCCGAGAATTGTGAAATCCAGGAACTTTAGAATCCGATCATCTTAAATCCGACAGAGGAAATCCGATGGTGGGTTTCGAGAGTAAATTCCGATTGTTGAAATCCGATAGGATGAATTCTGAGTGATGGGAATCCGAAGGTGGTGGAATCCGACACTATGTATCGGATTTCCCAAAATCCGATGATTGTTACGGATTGTCTTCAAATCCGATAGGGGTATCGGATTTCCCTTGAAATCCGATGGTTTTGGCTGGTTGTTGATTATTTGATGTTATATGCTAAGTGTTCATGCATATGTGAATCTAACATGATATGTTGACTTAAAGATGATATAAATACATGTTTGGTATATATATTTATGCATTGGATACTGATGTTTGGTTGTTGTGTTCTCATGGGTGGAGAAGCTGAGAACTTGAGGTGAGTGGATGTTTACTCATGGGTGATATTAGTCGTAACTGGTTTGGTTGCAACTGTTTATGGTTTGACTCATGGATAGATTGTATATCTGATAATTGATTAACTGGTTGATTGTTAATTAATTGTTGCGCCAGTGATAAGTATACATGATGGTTGGGAAGTTAGTTTTCGACTGGGCTTATGGGGTGGGTTTGTTTGCTATCGGCTAATCAGTATTGGGATCTTTTGATGCATTTGTTGCAACTTAAGTTAATACTGTGTGAGAATAGCAAATGAATTATTGGTAAACCTTTGCTTTGGCCGGCATTGGTTGTAGGTTCCTGCAGAACCGCCGGTCTTCCTGGGACACGATTATCTATTATCTGTGGTTTGTGATTCGTTGTAAATACTTTTAAGTATTTTAATCGCTTCCGCGGTGTTATTTAAAATGAAAATTTTTGATATGAAAATACGGTGTTACATTGAAGATTCAAAGTGTAGGATTTGTGGTTGATAATTTAAAAAGAAGGTTAGTATGTGATCACAACATATTATTGTTCATCTTGGTATGTTTTTCAATTGAGTTCTATGCATATATGGTAAATCACCATTAATGGAGCTTGAAGCTCAAAACTTGGTAAATGGGTTTTGTGTGTTTTGAAGTTTTAATTAGATTTGAGTAGTCTATGATGTTTATATACATGTTTTATGAAGTTTGTATATGTTCTGGAAGTGTTTTGGATTAAATTCAGACTTGAATATTGGATTTTGTGAGTTTTGAGTCAGTTGGATTTTTGAAGAAGATGATGCAGGGAGGACGCGATGCGACACGTCCATTAGAGGAACGCGACGCTTCCTTGTAAATCCGACATTTTGAATCTGATGTTCCTTGATTCCAATATTCTTAAACCGACACCCAAATCCGACTTTGAAATCCGACCTTGTTAAAATTCGATCGTATAAATCGACAATCCAAATCCGATAACCAAGAATCTGAGGCATGAAATCCGAGACCCTGAAACCCGATGGTCCCAAATCTGATATTCAGGCGACGTGATGCATCGGATTGTTAGACATGACGTGTCCACGGTTTTTCAGGATATGCTTTTGTTTGTTGATTCTTTAATGTTGTATGTTATATATTTAATCATATGAGGATTAAGCTTAGTGTTTATGAACAATAGAGATATAAATATATGTGGGCAGATATATTTATGAATCCGAGACTGATTTTGTTATTACTGTGTTTTTAGGAAACACAAAGACTCAGTGATATAAGATATCTGAGTTTCGCGTTTGGAATCACGAGGTGAGTGGATGTTAACTCATGGATGGTAAAGATTATGGTTGATATGATTGATGTGACGCATGCGTGTGTGATTGATAAACTGTTGAGTCTGGTTGTTGATTGATTATATCTGTTGCATGACTATTTGGCCGATACGTGCTCGAGGGATGATATCGAGTTGCGTTTGAGAAGTCAGCTATACGTGGAATTGGGCTGGACTCGTCTGCTGGTTGATTGAACATTGGCAGTGCTACTGATGCATGCGTTGTGTCAGCGGGGAATTTCACTATGCCAATTTAGCGGAGGGTTATCGGTAAACCTTTGCTTTGGCCGGCATTGGTTATTGGTTCTGCGCCGAACCGCCGGTCTTCTTCATTGTGTGGTTACATGCTTTGATATCGATTGTTGATGTTTGCCTTTGTGATTAGCTTCTTATCTCTTAGCTTTGTGCTAATTCCTCTCAGTTGATGCTTTTGCAGGTTTGTGAGTTGTTGGTGTTTGTAGAAGGAAAGCTCGAGTTTGCTCTGATATATATTTTGAAATGGAAACGAGCCATGTGAATTTTGTAACACCAAGTTGAATGTTGTATCTTTTGTGAACAAAGGTTTTTGATGTTGTTTGTAAATATTGTACTTTGTGTAAAGTTTGTTTAATTAAAGCTTCCGCAACGTATTTAAAAAAATGGCTTGGGATTTCTAGTGTTACACATGAACTAATACACGTTACCCAATGGTTAGGAATCTATATGGTATAAAGCACTAAATCTCAAGCATAGGTCCGGACCACAAGGTTCAATCACAACGTAAGCAAGTTATACACATATGGTTACTAACTTGCAAGAAACAACACATAGCATAACATGCCTTCAAAACTTGTAAAACATATACTTAAGCATATCTCATTATCATAATCATGATAATAAACAATAACAAATCTCATTGATGCAATATATGTGTAAAACATAGAATACAAGAACATTTGATGACTTATAAGTTTATAAACCATTTGCGTATCCGCAGGGTATAACTCACCTGATTGAAGTGATGAGGATCACTTCCAATCCCAAACCAAAGCTATATTACTTGTTTAGTAATCTTATAATCACAAGACATAAGGTTAACTTAGTTAAGATAACCCAAAATTGAGATTTCTAAAGAGCATAGGCTCAAAACTAAGCTTAAACACCTATTTCAGGTATAAAAGACTCCATATAAACTTCCCATAACCACTAGAACCAATCCCCTATTAAATACAAGGTTAAAAGGGGTCAAAACAATGTTTTTGAAGGTTTCAAGGTAGCTCGTTCCGGGAAAATTTCGCTGGAAAAATGACCCTACGCAGGCCTAAGGCCTCGCGTAGCGAAGCAGCTGGCTCGTGCCGCGAGCCAACATATACAGTAACTTCATGTCTATTTTTCATGACCAGATCGACCAAAACCCATTTCTTTCCAACACAAACTCAATTGCAACATAAGAAAGACTCAAATACACTTCGTAACACCAAAACATCGACACTTATATTACCTTTGATCACCCCAAACCCTAGATTCACTATTTCTTCCAATTTTGTACCATTTTAACAAATAATCACATATCTACGACAATAAATCACCAATTACACATATTTAGCTAGAATCAAACAGAAATCAAAGTTATAACTTACTTGATTTCCAATCCAAATTGTTAGCTCCTTCTTTGCTCAAAAACCCAAGCCTTGGTGATTGATGAAGTGTTAAAACACAATAGGAACTAATAACAACCCAAGCTACAAGATTTCCCTTGGTTTCTTGATCCAAAAAACTTTAGCTCTCACTCTCTCTTTCTGTAACTCTCTCAATGGTTCTTTCCAACTAAGAATGGGGTTTTGACCCCAATTTGAGTCAATTTATCACTTACACCCACAATTACACATCCACTCCCTCAAGTGTTGTTAATCTTACATTTGCTAACCAATTTCTATAGTAATACCCACATACACAATATGTAGCAATTAAATAGTATCAATAACACATAATTGTACTAAACCTTTAATTAAACTTGTATTTTTTATATATTTTATAATTTACAAAATTACGGATATTACAAAATAATTTCTTAAAAACATGGATTCCGATTTTTAACCCTTTCAACTTTTTTTAACTTTCGTATTCTTTTTAACCCTTTTTAACTTTTATTTTATTAAAACAGTGTGTCTATCTTTTTTTAAATATTTTTTTTGCTTAATTTAAATTTCATAAATATTTTTTATAACTTTATGTAAACAATATTTAATATCTTTATTTATTTAAGAATTTTAATCAAGGACAAAAATAATTTAAACTCTATTTTGATTAAACTCTAAAATTGTTTTTTATATTTTAACTTTTTATGCGTATTTTGTTGAAAGAATTAACCTTTATTCTTGAATTGTTTAAGCATTAAAGTTTAAATTAATTTGATTTAACCATTAAACTTTATTTTTCGAATGGATCTTATATAGGTATGCATCATTTTATTGTTTGATCATTTGGCCAAAATGTAAATAAGTCGTTATAGAAAAAACAAAATTTTTTACATTGCAACTTCTATCTTTTTTTGGTAAAAAATATTCTTAAATATGTGTTATTATTTATATTTTACATACTAGCAAATAAGTTTTTTATGGAAAAAATGTAACTTACAAATATATTTCAAAATAAAATTTGCACTGACTCATTAATAATATGTTTTCTTAATCAAATAAAAGACCACATGAATTTCATGCATTAGTAATATGTATATTTATTTAAAGGTAAAACCATTCAAAAAAATTGAAGCTTTAAATAAATAAAGCTTAGTTTTTTATGACGGAAATAACGTTTAAGTATAAAAGCAAAAAACTTAATACTTTGAAATGTTAGGTGTTTTGAAAATAAAATGTATAGGTTATACCAAAAATAATCATTCAATTTTAAAGTTAAACAATTTTTAGATAAAGTCAAAAGATTAAATCGCAATAGTCTTAAATTCCAATGATAATATAGTCGGGAAACAAAGTTTAAATGATAAACCAAAATAAAGCTCTAATTGTAAGGATTAAACCATATTAACCCTTTTCGTAAGGAGATTAATTAAGAATACAAAATTTTGTCATTATCGCTTTCGTTTCACTACAAGAAAACATGGCGTTTCCGAGGGCAGAATCCCTCGGAAATCCCTCGCAAAATGGCCATTTCCGAGGGATTTCCGATAAAAATCTGCCCTAGTAAAAACCCTACTTGGAAAATGTTTCCGAGGAATTTCCGAGGGAACTTTCCGACGTATTTCCAAGGACATAAATTTCCGAGGAAATTCCGTCGACATAAATTTTCCGAGGGATTTCCGAGAAAACAAATTTCCAAGGGATTTCCGAGGACAAATTTCCAAGGAATTTTCAAGGGACAGTTTCCAATAGATTTCTGAGAACACATCCTGAGGGATTTCCGAGGACTATTTTTCGATAATTTTCCGAGGATAAGTTTCTAAGGGATTTCCAAGGACACTAGTGCTCGCAAAGCTATCAGAAAATCCTCGCTAAATATCAAACTTATTAAAATTACCAATTCTTAATTTTTTCGTAATACCTACAATTTTCATTCAATACAGAAATAAATCGTTCAGAGACAAATTAAACACCATCATATTTCATTTGGTAAAGTTAGATAAACTACAATACCGAAGTAGATAAAATATCTAAAATATGATCCTTATTCAACAAAATAGCAAACAATTAACTTTTCATTAACAAATACAAATGATATATGCTTCTACGTTGTTGAAACTTTTCAATCATCACCTGAATCAAGGTTGTTACTTATTTTTGCAATACTTTCGTAGACATCCTTTGTGCTTCCATATCTTGCTTTAATGTTTGTTCACTTTCTCGCAATGTTGCTACCGTCTCTTTTACTCTTTGTATCTACAATTAGTTGTAACACCGGAAAACCAAAGCCATTTTTTTAAAATGTGTTGCGGAAGTTTAATTAAACAAACTTTACATACAGTACAAATATTTACAATCAACAATCATTTGTTCACAAACAACAAAACATTTGTCTTGCTGATACAAAATATACTGACTCGTTTCCTTTTTAAATACAAAACATATCAGAGCAGGGTTGAGCTTTCCTTCTACAAATACCGACAACTCACAAACCTACAAAAGCATCAACCGAGGGGATTTAGCACAAAGCTAAGTGAGTAGAAGCTAAACACAAAGGAAAACATCAACAATCGATATCAAAGCATATAACCACACAATCAAGAAGACCGGCGGTTCGGCGCAGAACCTACAACCAATGCCGGCCAAAGCAAAGGTTTACCGATAGCCCTCTACTGAATTGGCATAGGGAAATTCTCCGCTGACACAACGCATGCATCAGTAGGACTACCACTGTTCAACCAACCAGTAGACGATCCCAGCCCAATTCCATATATAGATGACTTCTCAAATGCAACTCAATATCATCCAAAGAGTGTGTATCGACCAAATAATCATGCAACCGATATAATCAATCAACAATCACAATCAACAATAACAATCAACAATCAGACTCTACAGTCTATCAATCACATACGCATGCATCACATCAATCATATCAACCATAATCTTTACCATCCGCGAGTTAACATCCACTCACCCCGTGATTCCAAACGCGAAACTCAGATATCTTATCATTGAGTTTTTATGTTCCCTAAAAACACAGTAACAACAAAATCATTCTCGGATTCATAAATATATATGTCCACATATATTTATATCTCAATTTCTCATAAACATTAAGTTTAATTCTCATAAGATAGTATATGTAACATACAACACCAAGGAATCAATAAACAAGAACACATTCTGAAAAACCGAGGACGCGTCACGTCCAACAATCTGGCGCGTCGCGTCGAGTGCAGAATGTCGGATTTCACAAACATCGGATTTTAGGGTGGATTTCAAGCTTCGTATTTCATCTCGGATTCTAAGTGTCAGATTTATGGGTTGTCGGATTCACAAAGGTCGGATTAGAGGCATCCGGATTTCAAATGTCGGATTCTTGGTCTCGCATTTAAAGAATCCGCCGGATTCTCGGGAATGCGTCGCCTTCCTCTCTTGGACGCATCACGTGGCGTCGCTCCCTGTATCATCTTCTCCAAAATCCAGCTGACTTAACTTTTACAAAATCTCATTTTAACATCTGAATTCAATCCCAAACACTTTTAAAACATGTACGAACATCATAGAACATGTATACAAACATCTTAGATATCTTAAATCTCATCAAAACATCAAAACATACAAAACCTATTTAACAAGTATTGAGCTTCAAGCTCCATCAATGGTGGTTTATCATATACACATGGATTTCAACAGAAAAACACATCAATATGATTCTAAACATACTATAATCACATACTAACCTTCACTTTGATTTATCAACCAACAAATCCTATACTTTGGAATTTCAAGTTGCAAGGCTTTAAGTTTCTTCAATGAGAGGTTTTCACACAAACACACACTTACACCTTTACACTTTGAAAATTATGAGAAGAAGACTAATCTTCAATTTGTCATATACACATGAACGTACACATATGACTCCAATTTCAAAGCAGGAGGTGTAAATTTAAATTCTTTATCCACACTTACATGCATACATACATACATAACATACCTATCTACATAACATATATCTTCGGGTAACTTATCTATATTTATATATATATATATATATGTATGTATATATATATATTCAATTTGTTAATTAATTAATTCATTTAATTAATCTAACTTAATTATCAATATTACTATCAACATAAAATAGATTACCTCAAATAATCACATACCGCTTACCCGCTAATGACTAGCCCGGGTTTGCGGGTGTCACATTAGTGAACACATAAAGATACATAAAATTACTACCTAAATAATACATAATAAAAACAACCAATATTAAACAATATTAGTATCTTATTATTACGTGTAATTTATATCCAATAAGACAAACTACACCCTATATGACCACTGCATACCAATATAAACTAGTGTAATACCCTAACCGGTGTATATTAATATATTGTTTTTCAAAGTCAAGGTTTTATCATGGAGAAACTTTCAAATACACCAACTCACCCACATCAAACGATACCGAACGACGTCACAGATCTGCATACATCTTCTGGCTATCCCTTGCAGCTTTCAACTTTTCTCTGGCGATAGTAACCTTGTCTGTTGTTAAATGAACAATTTCTGGCCCCGCAAACTGTTTCTCACCAGCCTCGAACCAACAAGTCGGAGTACGGCAACGACGACGGTAGAGCATTTCATACGGAGGCATTCTAATACTTGAGTGGTAAGAATTGTTATATTCAAACTCAATCAACGGCAGGTGCGAATCCCAAGATCCACCATACTCAATTACACAGGCACGTAACATATCCTTGAGTGTGTGTATGGTTCGTTCAGTTTGACCATCAGTCTGGGGATGATAAGAAGTACTCAAGTTAATTCTCGTCCCCAAATCTCTCTAAAAACTCCTCCAAAAGTTAGCAACAAACCTGGAGTCTCTGTCAGATACTATACATAACGGTATGCCATGCCTCGAAATAATCTCGTCGTTATACAGTTGTGCCTACTTACCCAATGAAGCCATCTCACAAGATAGCCAATAAATGAGCACTCTTCGTCAATCGATAGACTATCACCCATACCATGTCATGGTTCTTCTGAGTACACGGAAGTTTTGTTACAAAGTCTATCGTTATGTGTTCCCACTTCCACTCAGGAAGTTCCAATTGATTCAAGGATCCGTATGGATTTTGATCTTCTGCCTTTACTTGAGCACATACATGACAGATTTCCACAAAGTGTGCCACATTAGCTTTCATCGTTGGCCACTAGTAAAGCACTTTCAAATCGTTATACAATTTGGTGCTTCTTGGGTGTACAAATAGTCTTGACTTGTGTGCTTCTGTTAAAATCAACATTCTTAATTCCCCAAGCATAGGCACCCAAACACGGGTCTTGTATATTTTCAATTCACGAGAATCATCATTCATTTCCTCTTTTCGTTTCTTCATCAATTCTGCTTTCAGGTTTTCTTCTTTCACAGCTTCCAATTGTGCAGATTTTAGTTTTTATGCATGAATTGGATAGGACTTCCAGTTCCCTTGTGACATAAGGCATCTGCCACCATTTTGCCTTTCTAGGATGGTATCTGATCTCACAGTCATAATCTTTAATCAGCTTGCCTCTGTCTCATGTTTAATTCCTTTTGAGAAAACACACACTATATGTAACATCCTCAACTTGGGCCTAGTTGTAAATTGTATGTACGTGTGTGTAAAAGTAGTAGATTAAGTAAAGAATCCAAATTGTAAGTTTATTATATTAATGAGAAGGTTTAATTGTATATTTGTTAAGTTTAAATGAATGAATGTGTGTTATGTGTTTTAAGTTGTGTGTTAAATATGTATGTATATTAAATGTATATATGTACTAATTATATAAATTAGAAAAGAATAAAGAAAAGAAAGAAAAGAAGAAATAGATATTTGTCCAGAGGCGGTTTGCCTTTGGATAAGGTTTATATGTGTGTATAGTGTAAGATTGACTTACGAAGTCAATAGTTGCAAAACCTTCAAAACATACACAAACACACACTTGTGGTTACTCTGGTTGGTTCTTGAAGAAGATTTCGTGAAGTTGGGAGATTTGAAGTTCTAGACTTGAAAAGAAGGTTAGCATGATCTTTATAATGAAGTTTAAGTAGGATTGGTACTTGTTATGGGTGAGTTTTATGGCTGGAAGTTGTGTTAGAGTGAAGAACTCCATGGATGAACATGTGATCTTACTTGACAAGTGGGTTTCTCATGTTTGATGTTTTCAAAAGATGTTAATGTATTCATGAGGTTCATATGGGTGATATATGAAGCTCCAAAGAGCTTAAGAAGTGAAAACTAACAAGTTTGTTATCTGGGTTTTTGAAAATATTGAGTAAACATCAGGATGAATGATGAACAAGAAGATGATGAAGTGCAGGTTGGCACGTGACGCGACAAATCGAAGGAAGGAATGCGACGCGTTCCCGAGTATGTCGCGCGACCTTCACTTTCCATCTGACCTTTTGTTGACCCGACTTTTACTTAATTTGACTTTCATGATCCGATAGTTGCATGAGCCATCCGACTTTCGCATGGGTCGTCTGACTTTCGCATAAATGATCCGACTTCTAGTTGATCTGAAAGTCGCATGAAAGAAGTGCGACGCGACGCGTCCAGCCCTTGGACGCGACGCGTCGGGTGAAAATCAAGAATGCTCCGTTTTGAAATTTAAGCGATTTTAAGGCACGTGTTGTGCTAAGTGTTAGAAGATTCTAAGTGTGCATAACACTTAGTTGGCTCTTGTAAGTGTTCTAGTAATAGAACTTAATGCGTGCAAACGCTTAACGCGATTGCCAAATGTTTTAGGTAAACGTGCCAGCTGAACCAGAGTTAAGTAAATAAACGTTGTAAGCTAGTCAGGTGAGTACCTGTTTCCATCAAACTCAATAGAGTAAGGCTTGCATGCTAGATAACTATGTGAATGTATTGTGTATGTTTAACTTGCTTTTGCAGGTATGCTCAAGAAGGTGATTGTAAGTTTTGAATGATGTTATGATTGCATGTAAGATATATAATAGGTGCATGCCAGCGGGTCCAGATTGGAAGCGCTTAGTTATTAATGATGTATTGTACGAATGAATGATTGAATGATGGATCCCTATGGGATCATATGTACGATGTATGAATAGATGATGATGATGGATCCCTGTGGGATCATATGTACGTATATGTGTATGTGAACTGTCTGCAGACTATCTGACTCATGGTTAATGTCAGCCTGGTAGCTGGATCCCAACATGACTTCGGTCATTTCGGGATTTTACGGTGATTCGGGGTGCACCCCGTGTCGAGGTTCTGTAGAACTGCCATGCCTTAACGTAAGTGGTAATCGGCTGGATAGCGGCTGGATTACTTGAGGAGTCTTTGGCTCCATGAACGATGCTTGGTGGACTGCTTTATGCTCCCACACTAGCGCGGATGGTTGTGTCTGATCCCCCGGTCTGAGTTGTTGAGCGAGATTGATTACCCTGCAAGACATGACTCTTACTGATCTTGTCAACACACCGCTATGTGTTAAGCTAGCAATGATTGCTTATGTACGACATGTATGCTGCATGACTTACTGTATTGATGCTTATGATATGTATGTACTCACTAGCTAAGTGTTAGCTAATGGTGCTATGTTGCCCCTTTTCAGGTAAAGACTAGAAGGCCTAGTGAGGCGGGTGGCTTTTGATATAAATGCCCCTTGTGGGTGGAACACTTAATCTTGTATGTATGTTGTAATAAGATACGTTATGAGCGGTTCCTGTACTAGGTAACACCTTGGATGTTTTGAAAGACAGCAATGTAATTAACAGTTGTTATGGTTTTAAAAAGAAAAACATTTCCGTTGCTAAATCTGAATAACTATTTAAATAACTATTTTAAGAAGCGGTGTTACAATTAGGTATCAGAGCCTAAATTTGAGGGAATTGGGTACTTGTAAGAGTATTCGATCTTAAAGTCGGGCCCGACCATAAAGAAGTGTTCCTATGGGGGGGTTGAGTATGAGAGTTGCATGAATATTACCTCTTATAGTATAGCTTGTTAGATATGATAAGCAAGTATAGTGGAGTATTATATACTCTTTCGTATTGTATGGACAAGTTAAGCTAAAGATGTCTGCTGAGCGCGGTAACAACGAGCAAGCATTAAAAGATATGGAAGATGTGGCTTCTTCGCATGTGCCTCATCAACCTGAAAATGAACGTTTTCAGCGCAATTCTGAAAGTGGTAGATCTGAGTTAGATCAGGTAGCTTATATACATCGTCTTGAGGAAGAGCTTCGGTTAGCCAAGGAGTTCTTGTTGCATACCATGTTAGATGACACGCGCAAGACGGATTCGTCTAAGAAGTTCTTGTCAAGTAAGTCTCCGACAATCAAGGGGAGTAATAACCCTGTAATTACTGTACAATGCAGGGATGAAGCTACTATCAAGGGCTGTAAAAGGAAGTTTCAGCCATTGCAGAAATTGGGTCCTTCAAAAGGGAAAACCTCTGGAGGTGGTAAAGCTAACATTTCCAAGAATCCAAGATCTGACAACCTTTGGTGTTCCCAGTGACGTACCTACCATTCAGGCGAATGCTCCAAAGCTACTAGAAGATGTTGGAGATGCGGAGAGATAGGTCATGAAAATATCGAATGTGTATACCTAGAAGCTGTTTGTTATCAATGTTGCAAGCCCGGTCACTGGAGGATTGATTATCCTGATAGACAGAGTCCTGAAACTGGTGGGCTTTCCCGAAAGCAAAAGAAAGATAATGCATCTCGTGATAAACGGAAGGCATTCTACTACATGACAACGGAGGAGGTGAAGGCAACGGGGGACGTCATTCCGGGTGCATTCCTTAGTAACTGTAATCCTGTTTCTATGTTGTTCAACTCTGGAGCTACCTACTCCTTTATCTTGTTTTTCGTTGTAAAGGTTGAAATTACCTATTTCCAAGTGGATTAATTTGCTTAATATGAAGGTTGTTAACGGTAAGATAGTTTTTGTTACGGAGAGAGCTCCAAAAGCTGATTTTTTGGTGTCAAGGGAAATAGTTACCCTGTCTCATTCTTTGTGTGCCTATTGCGGGCTTTGATGTGGTAATTGGAATGGATTAGCTCCGCAAGCGTGATGCCGAGATTCTCTATTCCAAAAAGATGATTAAGATTCCTGTTTTTGATTAATCTTATGCTATAGCTCTTGGAGAGCGACAGGAGTCTGATATTCCTGTTATCTCCGTTGTTAAGAACTTAGAAGTCTATTTCAAAAGTTGTGACTCTTTCTTTGCATATTTCTTGATGCCAAGATAGAGAAATGATCAGTCCAAGATATCAAGGTAGTGTTTGATTACCCTGATGTGTTTCCTGAAGAACTGTCGGGTTTACCTCTGGTCAGAGTTGTCAATTGTGAGATTGAGTTGTTCTGGGAGCTACTGCGGTGGCCAGAGCTCGATCTTTCATATGTTCTCGAAATTCTTAAACGAGAACAATTGTACGCCAAGTTGTCTAAGTGTGAGTTCTGGCTAAGGGAAATGTATTTCCTTGGTCATATTATCTGTAAGGATGGTGTTAAGTAGATCCAGATAAGGTAGAAGCTGTGATGAATTAGGGAGTTCCTCGAACTCCTTTTGAAATTAAAAGTTTCCTTGCCTTAGCTGGCTGCTATCGGCGGTTCAACCACAATTTCTTGAAGCTTGCGGGTCCGTTGACTAAACTGACTCGTAAAGATGTATCTGTAGTGTGGTTGGAAGCTCAAGAGGAAGCTTTTGAGACCTTGAAGTAATTATTGTGTGAAGCTCCGATCCTCACCTTGCTTGATGGTTCGGAAGACTTTACTGCCTATTGTAAAATCCGTTACCACCCTTGTGAAGCAAGTGTTGTAACGAATGCTTTAAGCCGTAGAGGACCGTCAACGGGAGCTACATTTATGAAGATCATGATGATGTCAGATGTGCACGCAAGTTGAGATGAATACCAGAGACCTTGTGATCGTCCGCAACGATTTAATATTCCAGAATTGATGTTCGTTTCTTAGCCACAAATGAGTCTGTTTTTTTGACTCATTTGATTCAGTTTTATGTTGATGAGACTGTGTCACATCACGGTCTTTCATGTTTGATTGTTTTGATTTTGACTATCTGTTGTTTTTAGTTCTGACAAAGTTTGAAACGTGAGTTAGGCACTTGTGTTCACCTGAACATTTCCTATCACCTGCAAACTGATCTGGACGTACGATCCAAACGTTAGAAGATATGCCTCGTGCGTATGTACTCGAATTTGGTGGATCATGGGATTCTCATCTCCCATTTATTGATTTTGCTTATAAAAATTCATATCATTCCAGCATTGGAATGCCACCATACGAGATTCTATGTGAGAAACACTGTCGTAGTCCAATCTATTGGTTGGATCCTGGTCAGTAGCAATTCGTTAGACCTGCGATTGGCCAGATCATGTAGGGTAAAGTGGATGTGACCTTAGAAAAGCTAGAAGTAGTTCATGACTAGTCGAAGATGTATGCGGTTCCTAGATGTTGTTCCGCTACATTCAATGTCGGCAATCGTATGTTCTTGAAGGTTCCTCCTTGGAAAGACGTCATTCGTTCTGGACGTAACGGGAAGCTATGAACACGTTCTATAGACCCATTCAAAGTCGTGCGTAAAGTCAATGATTAGACAGTAAATCTTGAGTTGCCGCCTGAACTAGTCTATGTACATGTCACCTTTAACGTGTGCTACTTACGTAAGTGCGACGTTGAAGAGGAGCAGGTCATACCACTGCAAGAGTTGAAGGTTAATTCGTCTAAGCGACTAGCTGAAGAATTTGTGGAGATTCTTGACACGAAGTTCAAGAAGCTGCACAAGAAGATGATCAAGCTAGTCCTTGTGAAGTGGAAGTACAACTTAGGTCCAAACCTGACTTGGGAAGTTGAGAACTTGATGAAGGCAAGGTACCCTCAACTGTTTATCACAGAGTGGATTCCGAGGACGGAATCCTCTTAAGGGGGTAGATTTGTAACATCCTTAACTTGGGCCTAGTTGTAAATAGTATGTACGTGTGTGTAAAAGTAGTAGATTAAGTAAAGAATCCAAATTGTAAGTTTATTATGTTAATGAGAAGGTTTAATTGTATATTTGTTAAGTTTAAATGAATAAATGTGTGTTATGTGTTTTAAGTTGTTTGTTAAATATGTATGTATATTAAATGTGTATATGTACTAATTATATAAATTAGAAAAGAATAAAGAAAAGAAAGAAAAGAAGAAATAGATATTTGTCCAGAGGCGGTTTGCCTCTGGATAAGTTTTATATGTGTGTAAAGTGTAAGATTGACTTACAAAGTCAATAGTTGCAAAACCTTCAAAACACACACAAACACACACTTGTGGTAACTCTCGTTGGTTCTTGAAGAAGATTTCGTGTAGTTCGTAGATTTGAAGTTCTAGACTTGAAGAGTAGGTTAGCATGATCTTTATATTCAAGTTTAAGTAGGATTGGTACTTGTTATGGGTGAGTTTTATGGCTGGAAGTTGTGTTGGAGTGAAGAACTCCATGGATGAACATGCGAGCTTACTTGACAAGTGGGTTTCTCATGTTTGATGTTTTTAAAAAATGTTAATGTATTCATGAGGTTCATATGGGTGATATATGAAGCTCCAAAGTATTTAAGAAGTGAAAACTAACAAGTTTGAAATCTAGGTTTTTGAAAATATTGAGTAAAAGTCGGATGAATGATGAACAATAAGATGATCACGTGCAGGTTGGCACGCGACACGACGCGTCGAAGGAAGGGACACGACGCGTTCCCGCGTATGTCGCACGACCTTCACTTTCCATCCAACCTTTTGCTGACCCGACTTCTACTTAATCCGACTTTCACGATCCGATAGTCGCATGAGCCATCCGACTTTCGCATAAATGATCCGACTTCTAGTTGATCCGAAAGTCGCATGAAAGAAGTGCGACGCAACGCTTCCGACCCTTGAACGTGACGTGTCGGGTGAAAATCAACAATGCTCCGTTTTCAAAGCTAAGCGATTTTAAGGCACGTGTTGTGCTAAGTGCTATAAGATTCTAATAAGGTGTTCATAAGCCTTAGTTGGCTCTTGTAAGTGTTCTAGTAATAGAACTTAATGCGTGCAAACGCTTAACGCGATTGCCGAATGTTTTAGGTAAACGTGTCAGCTGAACCAGAGTGAAGTAAACGAATGTTGTAAGCTAGTCAGGTGAGTACCTGCTTCCATGAGACTCAATAGACTAAGGCTTGAATGCTAGATAACTATGTTAATGTATTGTGTATGTTTAACTTGCTTTTGCAGGAATGCTTAAGAAGGTGATTGTAAGTTTTGAATGATGTTATGATTTCCTTTAAGATGTATAATAGGTGCATGCTAGCAGGTCCAGATTGGAACCGCTTAGTTATTAATGATGTATTGTACGAATGAATGATTGATTGATGGATCCCTATGGGATCATATGTACGATGTATGAATAGATGATGATGATGATGGATCCTTGTGGGATCATATGTACGTATATGTGTATGTTCACTGTCTGCAGAATATCTGACGCATGGTTAAGGTCAGTCGGGTAGCTGGATCCCAACAAGACTTCGGTCATTTCGGGATTTAATGGTGATTCGAGGTGCATCTCGGGTCGAGGTTCTGTAGAACCGCCGTGCCTTAACGTGAGTGGTAATCGGCTGGATAACGGCTGGATTACTTGAGGAGTCTTTGGCTCCGTGAACGATGCTTGGTGGACTGCTTTATGCTCCCCTACTAGCCCGGATGGTTGTGTCTGATCCCCCGGTCTGAGTTGTTGAGCGGGATTGATTACCCTGCAAGACATGACTCTTACTGATCTTGTCAGCACACCGATATGTGTTAAGCTAGCAACGATTGCTTATGTACGACATGTATGTTGCATGACTTACTGTATTGATGCTTATGATATGTATGTACTCACTAGCTAAGTGTTAGCTAATGATGCTATGTTGCCCCTTTTCAGGTAAAGACTAAAAGGCCTAGTGAGACGGGTGGCTTTTGATGTAAATGCCCCTTGTGGGTGGAACACTTAATTTTGTATGTATGTTGTAGTAAGATACATTATGATCGGTTCTTGTACTAGGTAACACCTTGGATGTTTTGAAAGACAACAATGTAATTAACAGTTGTTATGGTTTTAAAAATAAAAAAATTTCCACTCTAAATCTGAATTACTATTTAAATAACTGTTTTAAGAAGCGGTGTTACACTATAAGCTCTTGTGAGCAGTACAAATTACGCATTTGGTACCATACAAGTAGTGCCTCCACAGTTTAAGCACGAACACAACAACGGCTAACTCTAAGTCGTGAGTCGGGTAATTCTTTTCATGTGGTTTTAATTGTCTCAAAGCATACGTAATTACTCGATCTCTCTACATTAATACACATCCCAATCCAGCAAACGACGCATCACAATACACAATGAAATCTTTTGATCCACATGGCAAAGTAAGGATGGGAGCCTAGCATAACAACTGCTTCAATGTTAGAAAAGCTTTATCCTGATCATCACCCCACACAAATTTCACGTCTTTTCGAGTCAACTTGGTCAACGGACTCGCAATCTTGGAGAAATCCTTGATAAATCTGCGGTTATACCCAGCCAATCCAAGAAAATTCTTTATCTCTGAAGGTGTCTTTGGAGCATTCCTGTATAGCACTGCCTCTACTTTCGAAGGATCCACTTTCACTCCATTACAAATCACCTACCCCACGAATTGAACTTCTCTGAACCTGGATTTCTGTTGAGAAATCCTTTCCCTACTCAGCTTCTCTCTTGCTTTTATATCCCCTTCAGCCGACTTGGCTACAGTGAAGGCTTGGGATACAGTGCTGGCCCACCTAGTGGCACTGCGGTAATCAGGGTGTAAGGCTCCCACAAAGTTTTGAATTTGGGATGCCTCATCAGGTACCCATTGTTTCACAAACCTCAGCCTCTCATTAAACTGCCTGATCAAATCATCCGCTGACATGCTCCTAGTCATTCGCAGATCCATAAACTCCTTCTTAATCCTTGCAACTTCAAACGAACTGCAATATTGCTCGCACAACTTCTCCTGGAATTGGCTCAAGGTGATACTCTCCTACTGCTCCTTCGTAAAATGCCCGGTTATAGAATTGTTGGGGTTTGTTCGGTTTTTCAAAATATATATTTTAGCAACAAAAGCATGAACAACAATTTTAAACTTTTTAAAACTCCCCACCAATGATCCATATGCAAGCCTTAAGAAACAAAACAACCATAGGGTGTTTAGAACTACAATCTTTGTAGCGTGATAAAACCGTTGGTGAAGTGGTTGATCAATAAGAAGCCAAGTAGAGACTTCCTCCAAGGTATCCACAAATCAATGAGTCCAACACCTCCAAGATGCTAGTCTCTCCAACCCTTGAAATTCAAGCAAGCAAGCAACAACCTCTTGTTCTTCTTCTTGAACTTACTATGTATGTATATGAGTATGTATTGTAGCACCACACTTGACTTACTTGAAGAACACCAATACAAGAATGTAGAGATGTTTTTTCAAAGCTTCAAGAATACTTAGAACTTTTCTAAAAGAAGCCTAAAGGTGGTAGCATGCAATAGTTAGAACAAAGAACCATGCATGTACTAAATAAGATCAAGAAGAGAAGCAACAAGAGGGAGGCCCCCTTTGGCTCCCATTTTCGGCCGAAAATAGGTGAGGGGGGAGGGTCCCCTCTTGCCTTCCTTCCATGCTTGTACATCTAGTCCATGCCTTGGTTGATTGCTTTCAAGTATACACAACATGGCCCCCATTTGAATTAATAAGGGATTTTCTAGTTTCCTTCATAAATACATATATAAAAGGTATACTAGATGTGTCATACTATGTATAAAATACATCTACATGTATTTTATATACATATTTGATTGTTACTAGTAACGCTTTACTTGTAATAAGGATATACATACCTTTATATAATTTGTTATTAGTAACAATTTACATGTAACAAATATATATTTATATATATATAAACATACATATATATAAAATCATATGTTTATATCTATGTATTTGATATGCATTATCTTGTATCAATATACAAGAGTGATATTATTATTTCACATAAATAATAATATGCAACAATGCATATATACTTATATATATATAATGAGTTGGAAAAATATTTAAATCATATTCTAATATGTAATTGGTGTCCATTGATTGTAAATGTGTGACCCTATGGGTTTATTTATTATCAGTAATATTATATTAATTTGTGTCTTGTGCACATAGAACCAACAATCTCCCACTTGCACAAGTTACAACTTAAGCCGATATAGACAATGGTAAGAACGTCTAACAACATCCCATTGCCCCTAATAATAAATAAACTGTGTTGATCAACACTTTCACCAACGAAACTAACTCACTAGCTACAAATCGTTGTTATAGGTAAGTCATCAATTATCCCTTTGTTTTAACATCTGGTTGAACATGAGACATGGATCGTCATCAATTCTCATATAATGTTCAACTTGTTTTAGGGCCCAGATATATTATACTTCCAATTAAATGAGAGAAACAAATTCCATCTTGACCACATACGTCTCTTATAAGACTCATATCATACCTAATAATGGCCTTTATAACTACCCGGTTAAAGATAGCGTTTAACCACATTAAAGCATGATACTCCTCATACTCAAGTCCCAATATGTGTCTCGGATACAAAGATACCACCTTTTTCTCAAGATTTACTTATGACACTGATACATGAAGCGATCTTAAGAGCGGGTCATGTCCAATGTTCATTCCCTAACAAACATTAGTGAATTTGGCTGCAAACCCTTTTGCCTACTTTCATCACGAATGAAAGTCAACCAACTGATTCACATTAGTCTTAATTCATAACTATTCCCATAGTTATAACTGACTATGGACGTTTTAGAATAAGGAAATACTCATGGATTTAAACATGCTAATAAAGAACACAATAAATATTAATGAAGTGATCATATCCCATACATCATTCAGATAAAATAGATATTGTCATAATGTTCCAAAATATCCAAATACTAAATTACAATTTAAATCCTATCCCTTGCAAAGCGAAGACCTATTGCCCTAGTATGAGACTCATGCTTAGTCGAGGTAAGAGGTTTCGTAAAAGGATCTGCAAGATTCTGATCTATATGAACTTTGCGAATACACACATCTCCTCTATCCACTATATCCCGTATGTAGTGGAAACGCCTGAGGATGTGTTTGGTGTTGTGATGTGATCTAGGTTCTTTTGCCTGGGCAATAGCACCTTCATTATCACAAAATATCTCCATGGGGTCTTGAATGCTTGTTACTACCCCAAGATCAGCAATGAACTTCTTCATCCATGCAGCTTCATGTCCAGCCTCAGAAGTAGCAATGTATTTAGATTTTGTAGTGGATTGTGTAACTACACTTTGCTTAGAACTTTTCCAAGCAACCGCGCCTCCATTCATAACGAAGACATAGCCCGATTGTGATCGAGAATCATCTCGATCCGTTTGGAAACTAGCATCTGTGTAACACTTTACACAAAGATCTTCTTCCAAGCCCCCATAGATCAAGAACATGTCTTTGGTTCTTCTCAAGTATTTTAAAATGTTCTTGGCTGCCATCCAATGGCTATCTCCTGGGTTTTGCTGGTATCTGCTCGTCATGCAAAAAGCATACGAGACATCTGGCCTAGTGCATAGCATGGCATACATGATGGATCCAATTGCAGAAGCATATGGGATCTCACTCATTCTATCTAGCTCATCTCTTGTGCTAGGGCCTTGAGCTTTACTCAAAACCGTGCCTTGTGCCATTGGCAAGAATCCTCTCTTAGAATTCTCCATCTTGAATCGTTTCAAGATCTTGTCAATATATGCACTTTGACTTAGGCCAATAAGACGCCTA
Source organism: Dittrichia graveolens (assembly GCA_038502395.1). NCBI lineage: Eukaryota > Viridiplantae > Streptophyta > Magnoliopsida > Asterales > Asteraceae > Dittrichia > Dittrichia graveolens. The sequence goes on from JARJIL010000009.1 coordinate 34,619,921, forward strand.
GATCTATCCCTATAGATCTTTATTCCAAGAATGTAGGCGGCTTCTCCCAAGTCATTCATTGAGAAACACTTCCCAAGCCAAGACTTGATGTCTTGCAAGGTCGGGATGTCGTTTCCAATGAGTAGTATGTCATCAACATACAAGACAAGGAATGCTACTGCACTCCCACTAGTTTTCTTGTAAACACACGGTTCATCTTCTGATTTGATAAAACCAAACTCTTTGACTTTCTCATCAAATCGAAGATTCCAACTTCGAGATGCTTGCTTTAGTCCATAAATTGATCTTTTAAGCTTGCACACCTTGTTAGGATACTTAGGATCTACAAAACCTTCGGGCTGAACCATATAGACATCTTCACTTAAGTGTCCATTTAGAAAAGCCGTTTTGGCATCCATTTGCCATATCTCATAGTCATAATATGCAGCTATGGAAATAAGTATTCTAATAGATTTAATCATGGCTACCGAGAGAAAGTTTCATCATAGTCAATACCATGAGTTTGAGTGAAACCTTTCGCCACTAGCCTTGCCTTAAATGTGTGTACATTTCCATCCATGTCTGTCTTCTTCTTGAAGACCCACTTGCTCCCTACAGTCTTACTATTGGGAGGAAGATCAACCAAGTCCCATACTTGATTTTCATACATGGACTGCATCTCAGTGTTCATGGCATCAGGCCATTTATCGGATTCCGGATCCGATATAGCATCTTGGTAGTTAGTAGGCTCAGAAGAGTCTACCAAGAAAATCTCATCATTGGACACGAGAAATCCGTATCTCTCGGGTTCTTGATGAGGTCTACCAGATCTACGAACACTTTGTGTTTCAGTAGGTTTTTGAACAACCGTTTGTTAAGTGCTAAAGAGAACCTGACTTGTATTTTGTGGTTCTTGAATTTCTTCAAGGTCTACATTGCTCCCACTTGCCTCTTTCGAAAGAAACTACTTTTCTAAGAAAGTGGCATGCCTAGAAACAAACACTTTGTTCTCAGCTGGGTTGTAGAAATAATATCCTAATGAATCTTTAGGATATCCCACAAAATTACATTTGATAGATCTAGGATCGAGTTTGCTTGAAGCTTCTTGTCGTACATGAGCCTCACAACCCTAGACTTTCAAGTAAGATAAGTTTGGAACCTTTCCATACCACATCTCATATGGTGTCTTATCTACCTTCTTGGTTGGAACCATTATCAATATGTGCGCATCAGTTAATAAAGCATAACTCCAAAAGGACGAGGGTAGAGTACTTCGGCTCATCATAGACCGAACCATATCTAGTAGAGTTCGGTTCCTCCTTTCAGATACACCATTATATTGTGGTGTTCTAGGAGGAGTAAGTTGTGAGATAATCCCACAATTACAAAGATGATCCATAAACTCTTGGCTTAAGTACTCGCCACCTCCATCGGAACGAAGGGCCTTGATTGTTTTGTTAAGTTGATTTTGTACTTCATTTTGAAACAACTTGAACATTTCAAATGTTTCATGTTTATGTTTCATCAAATAAACATAACCAAATCTACTATAATCATCGGTGAATGTAACGAAGTATCTATCACCATCCCTAGACATTGATCTAAAAGGACCGCATACATCCGTATGTATGATTCCTAATAGATCTTTGGCTCTTTCACTTGAACCGGAGAAAGGAGCCTTAGTCATCTTCTCGTATAAACATGATTCGCAAACTTCAAATGAGCTAGAATCGTTTGATTTTAAAATTCCATCCTTTTGAAGTTTTGCAATGTGTTTCTTGTTTATATGACCAAGTCGACAATGCCATAAGTATGTTTGACTTAAGTCATGCTTAGGTCGTTTGGTGCTAGTGGTATATATAGAATTATCATCAAGAGATCTTTTAAGATTAACTTCATATATTCCATTAAGAAGGCGAGCCTCAAAATACAAAATGTCGTTTTTGAAGGCACGAATGCCATCATCAACAAAACCAAAAGTGAATCCAGATTCTCTTAACCGAGTAGCTGAAATAATATTCCTAGTTAAACTAGGTACATAACAACAATTGTTTAATATTAAGTACAGGCCATTTGGTAATAATAATTCAAAAGTTCTAAGGGCTTCAACAGCAACATTTGCTCCATTGCCCACGTGGAGATCCAAATCGCCTGGCTTCAGCAGCTTACTTTTTCTCAACCCCTGCACATTGTTACAAATGTGAGTTCCACAACCGGTATCAAATACCCAGGAATTAATAGAAAAAGTATACATTTCAATCATATATATACCTGAAGTGCTAGCCTCGCGAGCCTTCTTCTTTTTCAACTCCACAAGGTAGGTTGGACAATTGCGCCTCCAATGTCCTACCACCCCGCATTCAAAGCATGAGTCATTCTTGGGAACCTTTCCCGCCGTCTTGGGTGTAGGAGCCTTGGCAACTTGCTTGCCTTTGTCCTTTCCCTTTGCCTTCGCTTCGCCTTTCCCTTTTGAGTTGTTTTTCTGTTTCTTCTTGATTTTCCCTTCTTGAATCATCAAGACTTGAGGTGTTTTGCTTGGAATCTTACTCTCGGCAGTTTTAAGCATCCCATGCAACTTTGAGACAGATTTCTCCCAATTGTTCATGTTATAATTCATGACAAATTGATCATAGGCTTTGGTCAATGAGTTAAAGATCATATCCTGTGCAAACTCGTTGGTTATGGGAGATCCAAGCCTAGCAAGCTGGTCAATGTATCCTTTCATCTTTAGCACATAGTCGCTAACGGATTGACCTTCCTCCATCTTGCATGCATGGAAGGCTCGAGTGACCTCAAAGCGTTCTTGCTTCGCTTGCTTTTGGAACATTCCTTTAAGCTAGCGAAGCATCTCATATGCTCCATGCTCCTCAAGGTTCTTTTGAAGATCCGGAGACATGGTAGCAAGTATGAGGCATGCAACTTCGACCGAGTCATCGGAATGCTTCACCCAAGCATCCCTAACAGCTTTGGCCGTAGTCAATGGAGGTTCCTCACGAACGGGATCCTCAAGTACGTACAATTTCTTTTCATGCTTAAGAACGATTCTCAAGTTACGATACCAGTCTAAGAAACTTGTACCATTGAGTTTTTCTTTCTCTAAGATTGAACGAAGAGATAAGTTGTTAACGGGCGTAGTTGAGTTAGGGGCCATCTACAAAATTAACAAAGTTCGATTTAGTATTTTCGATATTTAATCCTTTAATAATTAATACCCTTTAGAATTATAAAATTCTTTAATTTTTAAAGGCTAGGATCCAAGTTGAACTTAACCTTGAATGTTTGGCTAATGCTCTCTCCATCAAGTTAAAACAACAAGGTAGGTAACGGTTACCAATTACATCTTGTATGTAATTCCTAGATCTTTATGAGATTCTAGACAACGATTGTCAATTTTGGCATGTTTGATCCCATCTATGCCTCGGGTTTCCTTACATTTGGCTAATGCTCTCTCCGTAATAAGATTCCGATTAAGTCGTCCTATTTCAAGACGGTGAATTTCCGGCCCAAGACGTTCATGGAATTCGCGGAAAAACACCTCGGTTGTTACAAAAACAATCCACGCGTTTGGCTAATGCTCTCTCCACGTGAGTGTCGTTGCAACAAGCGAGTGTCTTAAAATGGGATGGCATAGACTTACGTTTTGAAAAAGGGCTTTTACCGTTTTGTATATTTATTAAATAAAACAAAACGAGTCGTGTGACTAGTATTGCATGCAAACAATAATAAGTCCACGTTTTGATAAAATCATATTTTATATATATATTGGTCTTGAGTATTCTTAAAATCCATATTTTACGAACTCTCAACGCGTTCAATTTTAAACTAGCATTAATATCTTATATTAACGTGTGTAGTTTCGAGCGCGTGAATACGACCAATTTTAGCTTGTAATAAAACGATTTTATTATTAAGCTTGAATGGAGTTTGGTTGAGTTTTAAAATCTCTATTTTATAAGACTCATATATATATATATATATATATATATATTTTTTTTGACATAATGAATTTTAATCTTTACAAAACTCTTTTGTATAAAATTCATTTTACATCTTATGTTATGTCAACTTAAAATACCAAACTCCCATTGTGTAATTTATATTATGTCAAAAATATTATCTAGCATGCAAAAATCCTATTTTCAATCATGCATAATAATATAAACATAAACACACACAAATAACATGTATAAGTGCATAACCAAGCCATTTATCCTACATGGTATTTTTGTAAGCCATACAAAAATACCAAGTCATAACTAAGGACCAAATATTCCTCTTGTGATGAATTAGAAGCTCCCGCTTGCCAAAACAACTCCTTGTAGTGCAAATGATTCCAAGCCTTCATGGTTGACTCCACCACACTTGAAAACTCCAACTTGGCCATTTCTTCATCTTGTTACATTTTTATAAAAGTAAACTAGTCTAAACTATTCTACTACTTACAAAATACAACAAGATGAAACAAAACTAAAATTATTATTACATACCAAATGAAAGAATAATTTTACAACCAAATCGAATTTCCAACACATCACAAAAGGTCTATGGCTTGTTATGCACAACATACACTCAAACAAACATATATATCAACACTTGATATTTAGGCAACTTTTAGAACCAAACATGCATGTGGTTTGGTTGTTTCCCAAAATAAAAATATAAACATATACAAGTTGCCAACAAGAAAATCCACAACTTTTCTAACAAAAGAAAAATTGTCCATTTTCTTAAACAATACATAATCAAAATAAAGTTTCTTAAAACTATACATAAGTGGCTCTGATACCACTGTTGGGGTTTGTTCAGTTTTTCAAAATATATATTTTAGCAACGGAAGCATGAACAACAATTTTAAACTTTTTAAAACTCCCCACCAATGGTCCATATGCAAGCCTTAAGAAACAAAACAACCATAGGGTGTTTAGAACTACAAGGTATCCACAAATCAATGAGAAGCCAAGTAGAGACTTCCTCCAAGGTATCCACAAATCAATGAGTCCAACACCTCGAAGATGCTAGTCTCTCCAACCCTTGAAATTCAAGCAAGCAAGCAACAACCTCTTGTTCTTCTTCTTGAACTTACTATGTATGTATATGAGTATGTATTGTAGCACCACACTTGACTTACTTGAAGAACACCAATACAAGAATGTAGAGATGTTTTTTCAAAGCTTCAAGAATACTTAGAACTTTTCTAAAAGAAGCCTAAAGGTGGTAGCATGCAATAGTTAGAACAAAGAACCATGCATGTACTAAATAAGATCAAGAAGTGAAGCAACAAGAGGGAGGCCCCCTTTGGCTCCCATTTTCGGCCGAAAATAGGTGAGGGGGGAGGGTCCCCTCTTGCCTTCCTTCCATGCTTGTACATCTAGTCCATGCCTTGTTTGATTGCTTTCAAGTATACACAACATGGCCCCCATTTGAATTAATAAGGGATTTTCTAGTTTCCTTCATAAATACATATATAAAAGATATACTAGATGTGCCATACTATGTATAAAATACATCTACATGTATTTTATATACATACTTGATTGTTACTAGTAACTCTTTACTTGTAACAAGGATATACATACATTTATATAATTTGTTATTAGTAACAATTTACATGTAACAAATATATATTTATGCATATATATGCATACATATATATATAAAATCATATGTTTATATCTATGTATTTGATATGCATTATCTTGTTTCAATATACAAGAGTGATATTATTATTTCACATAAATAATAATATGCAACAATGCATATATACTTATATATATATAATGAGTTGGAAAAATATTTAAATCATATTCAAATATGTAATTGGTGTTGATTGTAAATGTGTGACCTAACAAGAATTCCACCACACCATCGCGTCCCCTTTCAACATTCTTGACACATACTTTACCTTTAGTTCATTTTCACAATTACAGGCGTCCAACGCCTTGACCATCTCTTTAACCAATTCAGGGTAATATTCGGATCAGGAATCCCTTGATACTCTGCGGGTTTATAATCCAAGAACTGCTTGTACGTAGAGGGTTGTTTATATCCAGGATACGCAAAAGGAAAAGCTCCCTGTGGTGTAAATGGATAATAAAACGGTCATAACCTGTGTTACCGGTGGTAATGGTGTCGTTACTGGTGCAGTAGTTGATTGAGTTGTTATCGCGGTTGGGATTGGGGTTGGTTCAGTATGAGTCTAACCTGATGTTCCTACAATCTCTGTTGTATCTAGGTTCTCAATCACTAGTGCTTCTGTAGTTGTCTGGATCACAGGAGGAAAAACGGGGATCTCTCTATCAGCCATATATGTAACAGTCACATCATCTCATAATTCATTAGCATAAACCGTTAGTACACAAAATACTAAATACCACAAGCATCTCCAACTCACTGTAATTCCCCAGAAGGAAAGTTTGACCTGTCACGAGCCAAGATTTGAGAATGCAACACTCTCGCCGTGCATGTATCGCCAAACCAAGGCTCTAATACCAAAACAGTAACACCAGAAAACCAAAGCCATTTTTATAAAACGCGTTGCGGAAGCTTAATTAAACAAACTTTACATATAGTACAAATATTTACAATCAACAATTATTTGTTCACAAACAACAAAACATCTGTCTTGCTGTTACAAAATATACTGACTCATTTCCTTTTTAAATACAAAACATATCAGAGCAAGGTTGAGCTTTCCTTCTACAAATACCGACAACTCACAAACCTACAAAAGCATCAACCGAGGGGAATTAGCACAAAGCTAAGTGAGTAGAAGCTAAACACAAAGGAAAACATCAACAATCGATATCAAAGCATATAACCACACAATCAAGAAGACCGGCGGTTCGGCGTAGAACCTACAACCAATGCCGGCCAAAGAAAATTTTTACCGATAGCCCTCTACTGAATTGGCACAGTGAAATTCCCCGCTGACACAACGCATGCATCAGTAGGACTACCACTGTTCAACCAACCAGTAGACGATCCCAGCCCAATTCCACGTATAGATGACTTCTCAAATTCAACTCAATATCATCCAAAGTGTGTGTATGGACCAAATAATCATGCAACAGATATAATCAATCAACAATCACAATCAACAATCAGACTCAACAGTCTATCAATCACATACGCATGCATCACATCAATCATATCAACCATAATCTTTACCATCCGCGAGTTAACATCCACTCACCTCGTGATTCCAAACGTGAAACTCAGATATATTATCATTGAGTTTTTGTGTTCCCTGAAAACACAGTAACAACAGAATCAGTCTCGGATTCATTAATTTATATGTCCACATATATTTATATCTCAATTTCTCATAAACATTAAGTTTAATTCTCATAAGATAGTATATGTAACATACAACACCAAGGAATCAATAAACAAGAACACATTCTGAAAAACCGAGGACGCGTCGCGTCGAGTGAAGAATGTCGGATTTCACAAACATCAGATTTCAGGGTCGGATTTCAAGCCTCGGATTTCATCTCGGATTCTAAGTGTCGGATTTCTGGGTTGTCGGATTCACAAAGGTCGGATTTGAGGCATCCGTATTTCAAATGTCGGATTCTTGAAATTGGATTTAAAGAATTCGTCGGATTCTCGGGAACGCGTCGCGTTCCTCTCTTGGACGCGTCGCGTCTATCCCTGTATCTTCTCCAATATCCAGCCGACTTAACATTTACAAAATCTCATTTTAACATCTGAATTCAATCCCGAACACTTATAAAACATGTACAAACTTCATAGAACATGTATACAAACATCTTAGATATCTTAAATCTCATTAAAACATCAAAACATACAAAACTCATTTAACAAGTATTGAGCTTCAAGCTCTATCAATGGTTCTTGCGGTTCTCGTACGAAAACTAGTTCTCGTTTGAATTTTTATCTATATATATATATATAGTGTAGATAACCATGTAAACACACGGGTAGCCATAATTATTTATGTGAAAGTATTATTTTATACTCGTTTAACTAAATATATGATTGCATTGTATGAACGAAATAAGAACTCGATGCGATAGCACTTTTAAGAAGGGTGTAAAATTGAATTACGATAAAATTTGTAGCATATATATAATAAATATAGATAAGTAAAATCTTTTAATAATTTTAAAAGTATGATATAAGTCAAGTAACCCTTTTAAATGTGTACGTATAAATATAAGTATTAATTAGTTATAATAATTGAAAAAATATAGATAAGTAAAATCTATAGATATAGGTTTAGAATTACCATATAGATTAATTTATTAGGATAAGATTTAAAATACTTTAATCGTAAAAACTTAAAATTGATTTTTTAATTTGAAGCAAATGAATGATTAAGATTAAATCTTTTGTAAAATAAAGGGTTTACAATATCTAATAATATTTTTCTAATTAGTCTTTTATTTATATTAAAAGACATGTGTGTGTGTAAATGTTGAATTAATTAATTAACCGCATGTTTTAACTATGATGCTAAGAAACCGACAATCTCTTTCACATAAAATTCATAAGCGCTTTTGCGATTTGTGGCAAGGTTAAGCAGACGAGGGTGTAGGTGGCTTAGCGGTGTGACGGTGGTGGTCGTCGGTTATGGCTACTCCAGTGATGGTGGTCGGTTATGGGTACTCCGGTGGTGGTGTGGCATTTTTGTGGTGAAAGAAGAGAGAAAACAGATAAATAAGGTGGTTGTGTTGGGAGGGGGGGGGGGTTACATAATATTAGGGTTTGAGAGGGCTTTTGTACATGGACTTTTGGGCAGAGGGTGTTTGGGTTTAGAAAATAAGAAAGAGATAGTGATCTTGGGTTGCTTTATCTTAATTCACATAATTATAAGGCTTTATTGCTTTAATATGATATAACCCAAACGAGGAAAAAGTAAATAGAGATAAAAAACAAAAATATTAAAATTAAATTTTAACAAATAAATAGAAAAACTAACCATATACTTCTGTATTTTTTATTTTTCTTTTTGTATACGTGTATTTATATGTTCATAATTGTGTTTTAAAATGGTAAATATATAAAAAGTACATTTTAGCCCTCGGAATTCACTTGGAAATTTTCGAGGGCTTTCCAAGGACGAAAATCAATTTTTAATATTATACACTATTTTTAATCCAAAACACACATAAGCACATACACGTTTCATTATAAGTATAATTAAACAAATAAATCACTATAGGATACTAATATACTATACAAATCACGATGACACTTACAAATCAGAAACATGTTTACATATACGTATTTAAACCTAGATACATGTATTTGTATACGTACGTCTATATTTTGACAATTTGTGTTCAGAAGTGATAAGATAAAAATTACAATTTAGCCCTCGGAATTCATTCGGAAATTTCCGAGGGCTCTCCAAGGACGAAAATCGTTTTTTAATATTATACACTATTTTTTTAATACAAAACACACATAAGCACATATACATTTCATTATAAGTATAATTAAACAAGTAAATCATTATAGGATACTAATATACTATACAAATCACGATGACATATACAAATCACAAACATGTTTATATATACGTATTTGTTTACAAAAATGCATTCATATAACTACGTTACTACTTTTTAGTTTTTCTTAAGTAATATATTTATGTACTTTTTTACATATTGTATTCTTATAATTTTTTATCTTTTGTATTTCTTATATGAACAATATTTGTTATATTTAATTATGAGGTTCAATAACTACAGTACATTTTTAATGAAAAGTTATATTATTACGGTATATTTTTTCTAACAACTATATTATTAGTGTATATTACTCACTTTTCATGTGTCTTGTAGGATGATTATATTGAAAAAAATAATAACTCAAGTATTTCTACCTTTTCCACAATATATTAATTATTTACTACTATTATTAAGTCAATATATATGGTTTTAGTGTATTATACTACTTAAAGTGGATTTTCTATCAAAAAAATTAAACTTGATGGGTAAATATAAATTTTTTGAAGATGAAAATTTAATATTTTATTTATAACATTTGAAATCTTTTTTGACTCTTTTTTGTTTCATTATTCTAGTACTGTATTAGAACCCTAATCTTGTAATTAATTTTTTCTCGCACGTTTTATTATTTTTGGATGTGTTTTTATAAAATTATTAATACATTGTCATGTAGATCAACCTAATCCTATGATTTATTTTGATAATAAAATTTTATATTCATAAAACCCGACACAACGCACGAGCTATAAAATTATAGTTTTAGCACAAACGTAACATTTTATTCTACGATTACAAATTTAAACATTATTATTATTTTTTTTTAACTTTTTTGGGTTTAAAATGTTACTATCTTATAAGGGGTGGAGCTAGGGTTATATTATAGGGGGTCTAACTTTATTATAAAATAGTAATTATTATACAACTATTATTAATATACGGATGACATAAAAAAATATTTTTTTTAAGATAAATAAATAACGGAAGTTGAATTAATTTCAAGAAACTTATTTATTAAAATAACGCTTATTACAATAATTAGCAACGGGTAATCTCTTCGGTTTCTAATACTGAGTTGTATCTTCATCAAGAGGTGATGTAACACCGTCTTTGCTATATTAAAAATCAGTATAAATTTGAGTTTTCAAACTGCATGGTTCCGTTTGTAATTTGAATATTTACGTGTTTGTTTACTTAACTGAATTCAAAAAACAATGTAGGCATGTAGCGGAATTTTAAACCATAAACAAACCAACCCTATTAACTATTACAGTTTAAAAACACATGTTTGACGTATATACAAATATACAATACAAAAATTGCCAAACATGACACCAGGTCTTACATTAATCTAAACCGACCATTGTAATTTAATACCAAATGTAGTGTTCCTTTAAAAAGGCATGTACAATTTCCACAAGTGTCCCCAACTCACCAAGCCTACCTATTCTTTATCTGTAAAAAGGTAAACATCAACAACATTAGCTATTTAAAATAGCTAGTGAATACAGGAAAGAATGAATACAATATAACAAGTCATAGATCAAGAATGAGCATATAATGTTATCCTATCACATAGCGGTAATGCTGACATGTCCAGCGGTGTTATATCTTTCCAGATAGCTAGTCCAGCTCAACAACTACCACCGGGAGAACCAAACACTGCCAACCGTGCTAGTTTCATCACATATGTGACTCTACCTGCTTGTTATGGAGCCATAGGCTCATTAGGCTTAGCCACTTAAGGCAATCACCCCAAGAGTTTAAAGGAACTGCATTCGAGTACCGTTGATCCCGAACAATTTCCCGAAGGCCCATAGGACCCAGCCGAAGCTGACCTTCAAAAACACATATGTCCGGACATTCACGTAGCTCATCAATAACCCTTTGCATGGACAATAGCAAGCATGAATTTACATATAGCTTGTATTAATCAAAATATCACAATATATGCACATGTACTTAAATACATGTCTAGCATATCATTTATCAAGTCATTAATCTTATTTGCATATACATGCAATTCTATGTGAATAAATAGCACACAATATTCATTTAACTCAATTAGCATTCAAACCTTCCTTTATTGGACTCATAGAAGCTGGTACATACCTGTGATTTTAAAGCAATACAAATATGGATTCGGCTCTCCTCGTTTGCTTAATTACCTATTGTATACATACAAGTGTATTTAGATTATCATACAACATGTACATGTACTACTACTATACTAGTTTTAACCCCCAAATATCCCTTAAAGTGCTAAAAATGTTCTAATAACATTCCATGTACCTAAAACATTGAAAAACAGCAAAACAGCACACTACAGAGTAGTTCACGCTGTGAACTACTTACAGTTCACGCCGTGAACTCGGTCCAGAGGCACGAACAGCAGGTCTGTTCTACTGTGTTTCCCATCCAAACCCATGTTCAACATTCTCTTAATTATTTCCAGGTTATACACTAAGTTTAGGACATTAGTAGGAGTCCATAAACATCAAATTAACAAACTTTAACATCAAAATCAAGTTTCAATATTCAATTCACTATTATTGACCCATTTGGTCAATTTCAAAGAATTCATAATATAGCTTCTATAATTCATAAAATCAATCCTAAACTACTTTTAGATGATGCTAGATCAGATTGCAACTCAAAATTCTAAGCTTTAATGGCTAATTTAGTTTAACCCAATTTTGACCTAAATCCTAAAATGAAGAACAAGATGAAGAAAAGCTTACAAGTAGCAAGATGATGATGACGAGAGGATTAGAACTAGATTTAGGACTTGATTATTGCTTAAATCTCCAGCCTTGATCTTGATTTCTTGCTTGAATCTCCTTCAAGAACTCAAAGAGAAGAGAAGTGAGGATGTGTGTGTCAGTATGCATATGCGTGAGTGTGTGTATGTGTGTTATCTGTGTTTAAACATGAGAACCGACTCTAGGTTCTTATTTATCCACAAAGAGGTATTTTTGTTTCCCTTTTCAACATACAACACGACACCCAATTAATCGTTTCAACTAACGAAGATATTTTCGGAATCCTCGTTTGAAACCAATTAATATTATATTATTCTTATCTACTATTATTATTATTTTTAAAACCTCATTTACTAACCAATAGCAATTTTCTATTAATATTTATAAATATATTCTTATTTAATTCTGTTAAATAAATTCACGTACTAAATGGAGCGCACGAATAGGCCCGATTTGAGGATGTTACAACTCTACCCCCCTTAAGAAGATTCCATCCTCGGAATCTGTTCAACTGGGAATAAGTGAGGGTATCGTGCCTTCATGTCATCCTCTGTTTCCCATGTCAAGTTGAGACCTAGGCTGTGCTTCAATTTGACAAGAAATAACCTGATTATCTTCTTACGCAGCTTCTTTGTCTTGGCGTTAAGAATTTCAATAGGTTCCTCTACAAGGAATTTAGCTTAATCAACCTTCAACTGTTGCAGAGGTAGAACTTGATCTTCATCAACTTTACACTTTCTCAGATAGCATACACTGAAAGTGTTGTGAATACAAGATAGCTCAGAAGGTAATTCAAGAGATACAGTCTGCTCGTTGACCTTTCGGATAATCCTAAAAGGACCAATGTAATACCCGTAATTCTAAAAATGTATAAGAATACTTTTATGGATATTATGGTGACTTGTGTGTGTGTCTATATATATATATAATTGTTGGAATTTACTAAGCGAATTGGCTTTTATACATATGGATCCACAAAGGAGTTGTTAGTTGTATATTGGGCTTATGTATATTGATCCAATGAGATGCTAGTAGTAGTGAATTGGACTTGAACGTAGGGATGGGCTTAGGCCCACAAGGAGTTGACAAGTGAGTATAAATAGAAGTTTAGGGCATAACCTCCCACACAAACCAAGTCATTGTTTCATTCATTCTTGGTTGTGTGTGTGTGGTGTGTGTGCCATTTTGAAGATACGAGAGGAAGAAGAAGAAGGTTGCAACAATTTGTGGAGACTTGAGATTTTAGCAAAGAAAATCATCAAGTAATGTTTCTCTATCCTTTAGGATCAAGTAGACATCATTTCTTGCTACATTAAAGTGATGGTTGAATGTTTTATAACCTGGGTTTTGGGTTTTGAGGGTTTAAGAAAAATCCAGGAAAAGTAGCTTACCAAGAACACCATGTAAGTGGATAAAATATGGTTTTAAGTTAAAAGGAAAGTTTTATATAAGTGGAGAAATGTTTTGCAACAAGTTTAAGTTGAATTGGTTGAGTTTTAAGGAAGTTTGATTATGGCTATGGAGTTTGGGTTTTCAAAATGATGAACTTACAGTGAAGAAGGTGTGCTATGCAATAGTCACATGGACACTTGAGTGTGCCATGCGATAGTCGCATGAACACTGGGAATGTGCCAGGCGACTTTCAGTTGGTGTATGTATGAGTTCATGCGACTTTGGCAGTTTATATATGCTTCATGCGACTTTCATATGATAAGTATCATTTCATGCGACTTTCAGTGTATGAATATTATGCCATGCGACTTTTAAGATGACTCATGCAACTTTCATGTGTTGAGAATAGGTCCATGAGACTTTCATATACATTCATGCAACTTTCATGTGTTAAGTATAAGCTCATGCGACTTTCATGTGCTTGTATATGTCCATGCGACTTTCAGATGGGTTATATGTGTAATTCATGCGACTTTCATGTGTTAAGTAAAAGTTCATGCGACTTTCAGCATGTATAACTAGTGCCATGCGACTTTTGAGTATGTGAGTAGGATTCATGCGACTTTTACATATTTCATGTGGCACTAGGCCCAAAATCTGATAGTTATGAAATCCGGATGATGAAATCCGATAGTTATGAAATCCGGATGAGGAAATCCGATAGTTTACCTGGACGCGACGCGTCCCTGGTTTTGTGGACTCTGATGTTGTTTACCTTCCTTATTGTCACATGCCTGTGTGAACCTATATTTATGCCCATACACCTTAGCATAAGAAGTTGTGTTAGTAAGCCTGGGTTACAACCCGGTATTAACCATGGTTAGACATGAACCAGGTAGCAGTCAGTTAAAGAGCAAACAGGTAGAGTCGTACTGTAGGAGCTGAATGACAGGAACAGCTGACAGGTGAGTATTCTCACTTATAACCTGAATAGATTCCAGATGTTTATATATGCATGTGATTACCAGATATTTATGAGTATATGAGTTATTGTTGAATGTGTCTAGACCGTTTACTTCGGCAACGGGTATGTTTAGACCTTTTACTTCGGGAACGGGTATGATTAGACCGTTCACTCCGGTGACGGGTATGTTAGACTGTTCACTCCGGTGACGGGTATGTTAGACCGCACACTTCGGTGTCGGGTATCAGACTAGCACCTCGGTGCCGGGTATGTTAGACCGTTGTGACGACAACGGTTGAGTCGAGACCATCCTAGTGACGGGTATGATGAGACCATTTTCTACGGTAGTGGGTATGAGTTGAGTAGTTATGAGAACTATTTGCTTTGTAAGTAGTATACTCGCTAAGCCTTGGGCTTACAGTTGTTATTTTACATCTTTTCAGTTAATGACCATGGCGGGGCTCCAGCTCAGTGATGATAGCTCAAAACTCAAGCTTCCGCATGCAAGAATTTAGTTTTAATATTAATAGTTTCCAAAACAAACAAGGATGATTGTAACTTAATTAATACTGTGTGTTTATTCGATTAGCAACGTGGATTGTAACAACGTTATCATTGATTAGGGATATCTTTATGAATGAATTATGTTTTAAAAAAAAATAAAAAATTTGGGATGTTACAACTTGGTATCAGAACCTAGGTTTAAGGGATCTAGATGTGTTTCGGCGTGTTTAGACTTAAACCTTGGTTCTTAAGAAATTTTCAAACAAAGTTTACAACTTGCAAATGACAAAAACTTTTAATGAGCTATCAGCTGGAGCTAGTCCGAGTGGTCACGCGCGAGGTACAAGGTACTTACAGTATTATATTACATGCTAGTCGTATATGATTTCTGATAGTAAGCTATTCTATAAGGGTAGCAAGGAGTTGGTAAAGCTTGCATGATCACTATACGTGAGATCCAGATGCTGTAGAAAGTGATGATACATGGCCCAAGCCAGTGAATCGGGATTTTCAAGGGTAATGTTAGGATCCAGTACGTATAGTGTGTTGGTAATAATAGGGCCCATAGTATTAGTTGCACACGATACTTACGGGAACCTACCAGCATCCAAGGGAGTCTTGTGAATCGTGTGAGGGGTACTTGTAGAGATAAGATGCTTGTAGCTAGGGTGCCTTAGAATGACTAGGGTTACCTGCTAGCTAGGTAGACATGCGATACTTGATATATGCCTTGATATATTAGTGAGGACTGTATGGCAATGCCGCCTATTGATTAGTGCACTGTCTATACATCCAGTATGGTGAACACGAGAAACAGAAGATTTATACCAGCAGAAAGAGTTTTTGAAAACCCGCCAGACGGGGAAAACGCTAGTGTGACTGGGGAGAGTGACCCCCGCATGCAACCAGTCGTTAACCAGCCACTTCCTGAGAACGTGGCTCCTGAGAATGCAGTACCAAATGATCTCGAAGATGAAGAGTTTGGGGAAACAAACGTGACAGAGCTGGTAACCGCAATAGTAACTAATGCTCTAAGAGAACTTCTGCCTAAGGTGGTGGAAGACCTGAAGCAAGACATGAGCACCATGATAGATCAAAAGTTGGGTGCCCTGTGGGCCGTAAAGGAAACAACTATGAGAGCGGCAAACACCCAGCTAGTGACACCAGCTGCTAATCATGTAACTCCATGAGGTACCTTTCGAGGCTTCTCGGCATGTCAGCCGCCGACTATTGAGGGTTTGCCAGATCCCGTGCTAAGTACCAGATGGATTGCAGCGGTGGAGGGATTATTCTTCACCTGCAAGTGTGCCGATGATGCGAGAGTTTGGTTCGCATCCAACTTCTTGAGGGGAGCTGCCAAAGATTGGTAGAATTTTCTACGTAAGATGAAGGGCGAGACAATCGCTAGGATGAAATAGGAAGAGTTTACACACTTGTTCTATGCTGAGTATGCACCGAAGGTTGAAGTAGAGAGGGTCATGGATGAGTTCATGATGTTAGAGCAGACCACGGAGACGGTCAACTAGATTACGGCAGTGTTCAAGGAGAAACTGCTCTATTGTCCAGCTTATGCCAACGATGAGGGGTTACAGATGCACCGGTACACCCAGACGTTAAGAGAAGACATTCATGAGTTTGTGGCAAATGGTCAGTATTCCACACTCGAGCAGTTGATTGAGGGAGCCCGAAAGAGAGAACTTTATCTGACAAAAAGAAATAGGAAGTGTACTGAAGAGCGGGCCGCTCTCGACAACCACCAAGGAAAGCAGCCAGTTAAGAAACTGAATATAGGGTCCAGGTGTGGGCGATGCGGTAAAATGCACATTGGAAATTGTCGACAGGGGGTAGACAGGTGTTACAAATGTGGAAGAGGTGGGAACCATGGGAAAGATTGCAAAGCCCACCTCAATGTGTGCTTTAAATGCAATAAGCCTAGGCACCGGATGGCAAAGTGCCCCGAGGCGACTGGGGGCAGTGGGAAGCCAAGCTGGCAGCCTCCACTCAGGATTACAGACGGAGAGAAAGGGAAGAGGCCCGAAGCACCGAAACCAAGGGGTCGTGCCTTCCAGATGATAGTGGAAGAAGCTAAGAAAGAACCGGACGTGATTGCAGGTACTTTCATCGTTAACTCCTTACCTGCACTTGTACTTTTTGATTCATACGGGGCCTTGCACACCCCAGACTTTGCGTTGCATTCGATGTGGATTGTTTGGAAATGAGATCAAGGAATGTGGTTTCTCTCGAGGTGTGTGTTGGAATTGTCAGAAAGAGGGTCATCATACGAATGAATGTACAGAGGCAAGGAAAATGGGGTCGGGGTCAGGAGTGGATGTAGGTGGAGGATCCTCGTCAGCAGTTTGACGAAAAAGAAATAACCCTTGTGTGCCAGAGGGTGGAACTTTTGATATAATGAATGATGATGATGTTGATATCAACGATGATACAACGGGTACGTTTTGATAACCTTTATATTTGTGCGTATGTTTATTAACTTCAGAGTTAATTGTTGATGCTTGATACCTATGAGTGCTAAGTGTATATGCTTACTTCTGAACGAGCATGATTCTTTAGAAGTGAAGATAATTATGTTATCGTGAAAGTATCTGGTACTACTGTTAGGAAATGATATGATGGTACGCATGTGATATTTGAAATAATGTGAATTGGGTATGATATGCTAAGGAAAGAATATTCCAGACTAGTTAAAATTGCATGCTATGTGTTGTAAGATTGTTTTACAAATGGTATTTGTTTATGTGCGTAAGAATGTTGTGTTTGTATATGTATATATATATATGTGTGTGTTTAAGTGTTATGCGAAGATGAAGGGAAGAGAATAAATTGTTGAGGCTGGGAAGAAACTGGTGTTACCCAAGAGATGTTTTGATGAAGATATGATTAAGATTACGAACTGTTGATATTAAATCTACTGGGTAAAGATAATTTGTGATGATGAATGATGAATCTGAAGAGATCAGGGTATATTGAAATATGGAAACTGTTGGATCAATAAATAATGTTATGCTATAAGATTAAAGAGTGATTTACGCCTTATAGTAAAGACTTTGAGAAGAATTATTTAACCTATGACTTGAAGACTGTACATGATATGTTTGTACTGATTATGTGAGAAGTGTTGATTGCAAAGAATGATATGTGTGATTGACATGAGTATTAAAAGAAGAAGCGAATGCTTATATACAGATGAATTGAATATATATGACAGAGATAGAGTTCGGAATGAATAGAAGAATGTGAATGAGGGATTTGAATATTATCTAGGAGGGATAATTGCTAATAGACATGTGAAATTATGAGGGAGTTTATAATAATAACATTGGAGTTATGTGGATTGAAGTATACGCGACTTGATGAATGAAATTGGAATTGTTTTTACTGGAAATGGATGACTTAAAGATTGAATTATGAGAAAGAGATTGATTGCTACAGATTGGATAAATCTGAAATGTACAAGATTGTTTGAGTAAAAGATGTAATTGACATTTAATTATAAGAAGTTATGTATGTGAAAGAATTGGTTAAATAACAGTGGTTATTTGTGAACTGAAGATATATGTGTTTTAAAGAATGATATAATGGCCTGAACATGTGGAATGAAGACTTGTGAATTTTTTTACAAGAATTGCCTTTGCTAGGAAAGTGCCTTTGCTTGGAATTGGAAATTTAATTCGAACATAACTTATGAAACCAGATTGCCAGTGCACTTGGAAGGGCTAAATGATATAATGCCATACAGAGTATTTAATTAATGAATTACTGAAGGAATGAACATGATGTAGAAACTGTGTCTGAGTCAAGGCAGAGTATTAGAGATTTATGAACTGTGGAGATGATTTCATATGCCAAAATGATGGAAGTGAGTTGCAATGAAGTTTATATGTAATTTATTTTACATGATGGAATCTGAATATATTACGGGTAATTGCCAGTAAGATGGCATTGTTGAGTAGAATTGCGTACTGACGAGATAATTTGAAATATCAGAATGATTGTGAAAACAAGTTACGATGGAGTTGATGCCCGATTTATTATATGAGAAGAAATTTGGATATATCATGAGTGATTATTGATCGGTAAGAAGTGCTAGTATTATATTACCAGTGGGATAGCCTTGGTTGGGCAAAGTTATATTGTGACAAGATGATTGAAGATATGATGTTTTATATGTTGAGGCTGCTGATAAAAGATTGAGATGCAGTGATTAATTTCTAAATGATTTTATTACAAGAATTGAGACGTGAAGTGAACAGTGCGATTGAATTCTCTTGGATAATGTAGTAGAAGAGTTGTGCAGATATGTGTAAATGAGATTGTGTTTCGTATTGGATTTTGATATTTTGTGGAATTTATAAACAATTGATTAGACTGATGGGATGTGAATTTTATCAAGTGAATGTTAACTTGTCAATTGTGAGTGGTTATGTGAATATCGGGGTAATGTATCGACATGTCCGTTGGAAGTAAGGAGAAAGCGATATGTGAATATTTTACAGACAGTGAATGAAATGGACGCGAGACTTTTTATAGATAAACAGGGTGCAATGAGTGAGTGTTCAAAAAATGCGTTGACCTTGATTATATGCTTGAATGCGAAAGAGAATGAATTAAAAGACAGACTAATTGAATCTATGAGTTACGTGTTGAGTTGAATGTGGAACTAAAGAAGAGGTTTGAAGGATAAATTGATAAAGAACTGATGATTGTAAACTGAGAAAGACAGGTAGAAAGAGATTTAGGTGGCTGATAGTAAGATTAAGCTATGTATGAGTTACAATTGAATTGACAATCAGTGATGAATGAACATGAAGCGTGGAGAATGCATTTGATATGTGCTAAAGGATTCCAAGGACGGAATCCTCTAAAGGAGGGAACATTTGTAACACCCGCAAATCCGGGTAAGTTGGTTTACGACTTAATGGCACACTATGTTATGTTTAATGTGCTTTTGTTGGTTAAGTGGAAATTTAAAAGTTAGTTAAGTAATTTAATTAACTAAATGAGAAGAATATATATATATATATATATATATATATATATGTAAGTTGGTGTTACTGGAGTAAAGAAAGAAAAAGAAAAAGACATGTATGTTATGTATGTGCATGTAAGTATGTATGCATGGATATGACAGAAAGAATGATAAAAGAATAAGATTTTAAAGTTGGACTTAGCCACCTCCTGCTTGGATTGAATAAAAGTGAAAATATGTATACATGGGGTTCATTTTCACCAGCACATAGTAAGTGTGAAAGTGTGTGTTTGTGTGTTTAACCACTTTTGAAGAAAGCTAGAAAGAAGAAACTTGGAAATTAAAAGTAGAGGATTTGTGATTCTCAAATCAAACTGAAGGTTAGTATGTGTTGGTATGATGTTACAAATTGTTTTGATGTGTTTATGTGTTGAAATACATGTTTGAATGAAGAACTACCATGATAGGAGCTTAAAGCTCAAAACTTGATATATGGGTTTTGTTGAATAATGAGTTTTAATTGGATTTGATGAGATATATATGTTTGTTGTGATGTTATATGAAGTTTCCTATGTATTAGAACTGTTTTGGATTGAGAAAATGGATGTTGGAAATGATATATATATGTGGCTGGAAATCCGACAGTTCAAAGAGGAAGAAAATTGAAACGCGACGCGTCGCGGCGCGACACCCTGAAATCCGCAACCCGAAATCCGATTCCAGAAATCCGCTACCCAAATCTGCATGCATCGTGGCGCGACACATGGACTTGTTGCGGCGCGACAGGCCAATTTTAAGGATTTTGTTTGTTTTGCTTTGTATTTGTGCGGGAAGTGATGGGTTATTGTTTATATGATTATTGTATGTTGTTTACAAGTTATATAGTTTTAATATTAATAGTTTCCAAAACAAACAAGGATGATTGTAACTTAATTAATACTGTGTGTTTATTCGATTAGCAACGTGGCATGTAACAACGTTATCATTGATTACGGATATCTTTATGAATGAATTTGTTTTAAAAAAAAATTGGGACGTTACAACCAATATAACGTGGACTCAGCTTGCCTTTGCGTCCAAACCGAATTACACCTATCCAAGGGGATACCTTCAAGAAAACCCGATCGCCCATACTGAATTCAGCAGGTCGGCGCTTTGGGTTTGCATATATCTTTTGATGATCACGAGCCGCTTTTAGTTTCTCCAGAGCTATCTTGACTTTATCAGAAGTGATCTGCACAATTTCAGGTCCAGCGTACAGCTTCTCATCCGGTTCAAGCCAACAAGTGGGAGTGCGACAACGCCTCCCGTATAACATTTCGTATGGTGGCATTCCAATACTAGAATGATAAGAGTTATTATAAGAAAACTCTATCAAGGGCAGATGAGAATCCCAAGAACCACCATATTCAAGTACGCATGCTCTCAGCATATCTTCCAAAGTCTGAATTGTTCTTTAAGACTGACCATCCGTCTGTGGATGATATGTAGTACTCAGATGAACCCATGTGCCAAGCTCTCGTTGTAAGCTATGCAAGAAGTTAGACGCGAAACGAGAGTCACGGTCAGAGACAATAGAACAAGGTAAACCGTGGCGTGTGACAATCTCCTTGATATAGAGTTGAGCTAGGCGTGTTAATGATGCAGATTCATTTGTAGCAAGAAAATGGGCACTCTTTGTCAATCGGTCGACAATGACCCAAATCATGTTGTGCCCTTTAAGTGTCTTGGGTAGCTTTGTGACAAAATCCATTGTAATATGATCCCACTTCCATTCTGGAATGTCAAGCTATTGCAGATTGCCATAAGGCCTTTGGTGTTCTGTTTTAACTTTTGCACATATTTGACACCTCTCCATGAAGGAAACGATGTGTCTTTTAAGAGTAGGCCACCAATACAGCTTTTTGAGATCATAATACATATTTGTAATTCCTGGATGAACAAACAACCTGGAATTGTGAGCTTCCTATAGTATCAACTCTCGGTTGCCTCTAATAAATGGTACCCAGATTCGGGATTGAAAAGTCTTCAAACCCCGACTGTCTTCAGCTAACTGATCCTTTATCTTGCGCATAGTCTCATCTATCAGATTATCCTCCTGTAGAGCCAATTTCTGTGCTTCCTTCAATTTTGAAATGATATCAGGGATCACAGTAAGTTTCATGAATTTGGCTTCTGTTGAAACCCCTTTTCAGCTTAAGGCATCAGCTACTACATTAGCTTTGCCTGGGTGATAACGGATCTTACAATCGTAGTCTTTAATCAACTCAATCTAGCGTCATTGCCTCATGTTGAGTTCTTTTTGAGAAAAGACATACTGTAAGCTTTTGTGATCCGTGCATATAACACATTTTGTGCCATATAATTAATGCCTCCATAGCTTTAATGCAAATACAACGGCTGCGAGTTCTAGATCATGTGTTGGGTAGTTCTTTTCATGTGGTTTTAATTGCCGTGAAGCATAGGCAATTGCTTTGTCGCGCTGCATCAAAACACAACCCAATCCAGAATAAGAGGCGTCACAATAAACTATAAAATCCTCCGACCCGTTTGGCAATGTAAGTGTCGGAGCTTCACATAATAGCCGCTTCAAAGTTTGAAAGGATTGCTCCTGTGCATCAGACCACACATAAGCAACATCCTTCTGTGTTAATCTAGTAAGAGGGCCAGCATAAATCGCCGATAATAGCCAGCTAAACCGAGAAAACTCTCGATCTCGGTAGGATTTCTGGGAACTCCCCAATCAATCACTGCTTCAACTTTAGCAGGGTCTACTTTAACACCTTCATTGCAGATAACATGGCCAAGAAAATGCACCTCCCGAAGCCAAAATTCACATTTAGAAAGTTTGGCATAGAGTTGTTCTCGCTTAAGAGTTTCGAGAACTTGACGAAGATGTGATTCATGTTCAGCTTCAGTTTTTGAATAGATCAAAATGTCATGACTAAATACTATCACAAACCAGTCCAGAAATGGACGAAAAATACGGTTCATGAGTTCCATGAAAATAACTGGTGCATTGGTGGAGCCGAATGGCATCACCAAGAATTCATAGTGGGCGTAGCGGGTACGAAAGGCAGTCTTTTGAATATCTTCAGCATGAACCCGTACCTGATGATACCCTGATCGGAGATCAATTTTGGAGAAGCAAGTTTCCCCGTGCAATTGATCAAATAAATCATCTATACGCGGGAGAGGGTATTTGTTCTTTACAGTTCGCTTGTTAAGCTCCCTGTAATCTATGCACATTCGCATAGTACCATCTTTCTTCTTGACAAATAGAACTGGAGCTCCCCAAGGAGAAGAGCTCGGGCGAATGAAGCCCTTGTCAAGTAATTCTTGAATTTGATTCATCATCTCGCGAACTTCAGAAGGAGCGAGATGATACGGAGCTTTAGCCACTTGGGTAGCTCCGAGAACAAGATCGATCCTATGGTCAACATCCCTGACTAGAGGCACTCCGGATAATTCATCTGGAAAGACTTGGGATATTCTGACACGACCCTGATATTTTCAACGGGTTGTTTCTGCATCTTAGTATTAATAACATATGCGAAATAGGAGACACAACCTTTTGTAATAGATTTCTTAGCTTTAATCACCGAGATGATAGGAATATCAGACTCCCGTCCTTCCCCCCATGCTATAGCATAAGACCCGTCGGTTAGAGGAAATATGATTATCTTCTTAGAACATATAATCTCAGCATCTTGACTGCTGAGCCAATCCACTCCAATCACAGAATCAAAGCCCACGATAGGCATAATAAGGAATGAAATAGGAAAACTATGCCCATCGATATAGACAACTGCTACCGGGACTTTCTCGGTAACGTGAACTACTTTACCGTCAGCAACCTCTACTTTAATTGGGCCATGTAACATCCGAAAACCCGGCCTAGTAGTAGGCAGACTAATGGTAAGTTGAACTGTGTTTAATTATGTATAATTAAAGATTTGTTATGTGATTAAACGAGTATGTGAACTCGTATGTGTTTATGATTAAATAAGATTGAGTTTCGTACAAGGATTGTAGAAAATACCTCGAATTCATGTTAGGGTAATTGATTAAGAAAGATTATTTGTTTTAAAGTATTTGGACATAATGATACTTGAATAATTAATTGATGGTTGATTGGTATGTGGTATAGGCTAGAAGACTTATTTATGTATGTATGTATGTTAGTATGTATGTGTATATGTGAGTTGGTGTAAAGTGATGACATATATTATCTAAGAAGTGTACACGTGTGTATGTATATGTATATTTTGAAAGAAAGAAAGAAAGAAAAGAAAATTTTAGGTGTATGTGTGTGCATGTGTGTTCTCTGGAAGGAAAAGAAGAACAAGAAAAGAGTAGAACTTGCATTTTTAAAAAGAGAAGAATTGTGTTGTTATAATTCAAGGTAAAGGTGAATTGTTGATTCTAATATGATTAGAACTATTTGAGTATGCTTGATTTATAAACTTGAACCTGAAATATGATTGTTTGATTTTGAAGAAAATGTATGAAATGGGTTTTGATTGCTTTTTGCGGGTTTATGTGAGTAGCTATTTAGCTTTGTTTGTGGAAAGGGGAATTTGACCAATACTCTGATATTGTGTTTTGAGAAGAGACGAGCCACATTTTATAATCTTTTGTAACACAAACGGATGTTGTGAATTGTAAAAGTACTTTGTACTTGTGAATGTTTATATTATTATGAAATTAAAGAATGCTTCCGTAGCGTTTAAAAAAAATAATGGCTTGAGTTTTACGGTGTTACAGGCCAGTTAATGGGGAAATAGGTAGTTGCAGCTTTTTACGACAAGATATGGAGACAAAAGAGTAAGTAGCTCCTGAATCGAACAATATACATGTTGGGGTATAATTAATAAGAAAGCTACCAGTAATCACATCCCCCGCAGCTTTGGCTTCCTCAGCCGTCATCTGAAACGCACGCCCTTTTGCATGAGGGGCGCCGTCTTTCTTCGGCTCAGTAAATGATCCACTAGCTCGGGTATTCGGGCTCTGAGGGCATTTAGCTATTATGTGCCCCGTTTGGCGACATCTAAAGGAGATGTCCTCCTTATACTTGCATTCCTCCACTGGGTGGCCTTTGATACCACATCTAGTACACCTCCTGGTGGCTTTAGAACATTCACTAGAATGAGACGAACGGCACTGGTTGCACCACGAGCCATCAGATCTAGGCTTCTTGTAATCGCCTGATTTAGTTCCTGCAGAAGATTGTCCTTTAGAAGGACTTGGGTTAGAAGAGGATTGAAACTTCCTTTTGTTGCTTCCCCCTACAGATTCACCCCTGCATTCGATGCAATCACCCTCCATATGTCGAGCTATTTCAAAAGCTCGATCCAGATCTATAGTTGCTCGAACATGAGCCCGAAACTCCAAAGGCAAAGTGTTGACAAACCTCCGGATCTTGGTGCTCTCATCAATCAATAAATGAGAAACAAACCTCATTTTATCAGTAAAGGCACCAATATGATCCTCTATAGATTTATCTCCTTTTCGGAGATTGTTGAACTCGCGTTCCAATCTATCCATGTCATATTCAGTACAGTATTTCCTTTGGACCTTGTAAGTGAATTTCTCCCAAGTCAGAGCATTAAGTACCTCCTTTTTAACACAGGCTTTGACCGTGTCCCACCGGTAGATGGCACGGCCCTTCAACATCCTTAATGCGTATTTCACGCAGTATTCAGGTTCACACTCACAGGACTCAAATGCCTGTTCCATCTCTCGAATCCACCTCATAGTAACAGTGGGGTCATCACTCCCCTCAAAGGTGGGTGGTTTACACGATAGGAATTTCTTAAACGAACATGGCTGATGGGGTGGTTTACCCAAAGCAGAATTGAGTAGAAGCTCCTTTGCGAGGCGGAGCTCCTCCTCAAGGTGTCGAATGTACGCCTGTTGTACCTGCTTAGCTGGAGAACCCTCGGAATGGTGCTGGGACTGCTCGTCCTCAGCCTGATGAGGTATATGGGAGGCTTCATCCTCCATTTCCTTAAGTGCCTGTTCAGTGGCATCATGCTGAGCGAACATCTTTATCGATTTGCTATAAGAAAGGAAGTTCATTCATTATAGCACTTATGCTTACATATTAACAAATAGGATAGCTATTAACAAGTATTGATCATATCACTCTCATATTCAATCGCTTTTACCCAATAAGGAACACTTCATAATGGTCGGGCCCGAGTTTGAGATTGAATACTCTTTCAAGTACCCAATTCCCTCAAACTTAGGCTCTGATACCTAACTTGTAACACCGCCTTTGTTATATTAAAAATCAGTATAAATTTGAGTTTTCAAACTGCATGGGTCCGTTTGTAATTTAAATATTTACATGTTTGTTTACTTAACTGAATTTCAAAAACAATGCAGCGGAATTTTAAACCATAAACAAACCAACCCCATTAACTATTACAGTTTAAAAACACATGTTTGGCGTATATACAAATATACAATAAAAAAATTGTCAAACATGAAACCAGGTGTTACATTAATCTAAATCGACCATTGTAATTTAATACCAAAAGTAGTGTTCCTTCAAAAAGGCATGTACAATTGCCACAAGTGTCCCCAACTCACCAAGCCTGCCTATTCGTTATCTATAAAAAGGGAAACAAGAACAACATTAGCTATTTAAAATAGCTAGTGAATGAAGGCAAGAATGAATACAATAAAACAAGCCATACATCAAGAATGAGCATACAATGTTATCCTATCACATAACGGTAATGCTGACATGTCCAGCGGTGTTATATCTTGCCACATAGCTAGTCCAGCTCAACAACTACCACCGGGGGAATCAAAAACTGCCAACCGTGTTGGTTTCATCACATAAGTGACTCTATCTGCTCGTTATGGAGCCATAGGCTCATTAGGCTTAGCCACTTAAGGCAATCACCCCAAGAGTTTAAAGGAACGGCACTTGAGTACCGTTTATCACGAACAATTGCCCGCAGGCCCATAGGACCCAGCCGAAGCTGACCTTCAATAACACATATGTTCGGACAATCACGTAGCTCATCAATAACCCTTTGCAGGGACAATAGCATGCATGCATTTACACATAGCTTGTATTAATCAAAATATCACAATATATGCACATGTACTTAAATACGTGTCTAGCATATCATTTATCAAGTCATTAATCTTATTTGCATATACATACAATTCTATGTGCAATAAATATCATACAATATTCATTTAACTCAATTAGCATTCAAACCTTCCTTTATTGGACTCATAGAAGCCGGAACTCACCTAGGATTTTAAAGCAATACAAATATGGATTCAGCTCTCCTCGTTTGCTTAATTACCTATTGTATACATACAAGTTTATTTAGATTATCATACAACATGTACATGTACTACTACTATACTAGTTTTAACCCCTAAATATCCCTTAAAGTGCTAAAAATGTTCTAATAACATTCCATGTACCTAAACCATTGAAAAACAGCAAAACATCACACTGCAGAGTAGGTCACGTCGTGAACTACTTACAGTTCACGTCGTGAACTCGGTCTAGAGGCACGAACAGCAGGTCTGTTCTTTTGTATTTCCCATCCAAACCCAAGTTCAACATTCTTTTAATTATTTCTAGGTTATACACTAAGTTTGGGACATTAGTAGGAGTCCATAAACATCAAATTAACAAACTTTAACATCAAAATCAAGTTTCAATCTTCAATTCACCATTATTGACCCATTTGGTCAATTTCAAAGAATTCATTCAATGTAGCTTCTATAATTCATAAAATCAATCCTAAACTACTTTTAGATGATGCTAGATCAGATTGCAACTCAAAATTCTAAGCTTTAATGGATAATTTAGTTTAACCCATTTTTGACCTAAATCCTAAAATGAAGAACAAGATGAAGAAAATCTTACAAGTAGCAAGATGATGATGATGGGAGGATTAGAACCAGATTTAGGACTTGATTATTGCTTAAATCTCCAGCCTTGATCTTGATTTCTTGTTTGAATCTCCTTCAAGAACTCAAAGAGAAGAGAAGTAAGGATGTATGTGTCTGTATGCGTACGCGTGAGTGCGTGTATGTGTTTTATCCGTGTTTAAACATGAGAACCGCCTGTAGGTTCTCATTTATCCACAAAGAGGTATTTTTGTTCCCCTTTTCAACATACAACACGACACCCAATTAACCGTTTCAACCAACGAAGATATTTTCGGAATCCTCGTCTGAAACCAGTTAATATTTTATTATTCTTATCTATTTTTATTATTATTTTTAAAACCTCATTTACTAACCAATAGATATTTTCTATTAATACTTATAAATATATTCTTATTTATTTCTTTTAAATAAATTCACGTACCAAATGAAGCGCACGAATAGGCCCGATTTGAGGATGTTGCAAATTAAATAAATTCACGTACCAATGGAGCGCACGAATAGATCCGATTTGAGGATGTTATAGGTGATGAAGAGGTGAATGATTAAAAATTCAAAGACTTGGTCTAATAGTATATATGAAAATTGGGAAAATTAGGGAGCTTAGAACCATTCAGCCCCCTCTGTGTTCACCCCTGCATCTTATGTACATATTTCTAAGTGCGAGATCTTGGCAACAAAAAATTATGTCAGTAAAAAAATCAAATGGTTGTCATAATCTATAGAATAAATAGATTTGAGAAACAAGTTTCTTAAGGATTTTCCGCCAACAATGTCACACAAATCCATCTTATATAACTTATAAACGTCTTATGAAATGACAAAAAATGACTTTTAGAGGCGACAAAATGTCGTTGTAAAAGAGCAAAAAGTCGTCACAAAAACTCATTTGAGGCGACAATTTTAACTATTGCGGCGAAAAATGATTCGTCGCAAAAACTCGTCCTAAAAACTTTTTTGCGGTGACAATTTTAACAATTGCGGTGAAAAATGACTAACATTTGGTCTTTTACCGGCTCTTTAGAGACGACATTTGTTGCCGTAAAAAGTGTCCCGCAAAAGGCTATAATTCTTGTAGTGTGATCAATCGATTATGTATAATCCATTAATATCTTGTTACAAATGTACATTAATCCAAACATCATGTAGGGTAGAATTTACACTAATTAGATTTCATCTTACTTAAGAAGACCAAAATCGTAATTAAGTTACACTTCGTAATGTAAATATATTTAGAGTCCTCCAAACCAATATGATGAATTCATTGAAAAAATTATGTCGTTAGAATTTGTTGAACCAAAAGTCCAAAACTATGTCAATGAGGATGGAAGAAGTTAGCATCTAATCCTCTACAAACCAAGTTCCACACAACACCAACAACTACCAGCACTCTCAATCCCATGTCTAAATAACCAAGCCCAACATTAAGCCACCAACTTATGGATTTCATTGGAGGTTTCTTGATCGCAATCCACATAAGACATGGGTACCCGAATGTCAAATGTAGCGTCATACCTCCGATAATAAGTCCTAGGATTGGTAGAAAGGGGAACGCTACCGATATAAAGAAGGTTAAACCTCCAAAGAATATCTTGATTCCCATTCGCGTTAACTTTGGGCATTCCTGGCTTTTTTTGCTCACGTATGCACGCTCTAAGTTGTCGTACACCACCATGCTATATATTTGGAAAGCAGTCAGACAACTAATGATAATTTGCATATATATGAGACCTAAGATTGGTTTTGACGCATGGTAGCTAAGCGTGGTCGAGATTGCGGTTAGCATTCCTTCTGTGATTGGAATCTGCAACCATTTAGAGTGTTATATAAGCACATTTAAGAAACAGTTGACATTCTCTCATCTTAAATATGACCATTCAATTGCTCTTACAACATAAGAGTGATACCGACAAAGTGGATCTAATTTTAATTTAAATAAAGGTCTCACTTTTATATTTGTAAAAAAATATGACTGGTCATGTTAACCACCAGATCGAGAGAGGATCTCAATCTTTATGAAACTATATATGCTTAGAGATTGTCTATCAAAAGTACCAGTTTTTCCTAACCTTGTTTCCAAATGCCCAATATCCAACAATTGCAAGGGGAAAGAAACACATTGCAATGATAATATATGATGTTGCCACTCCTTTCCACATTTACTTGGATGATGAGCGATTTGGGGTTGATGGGATTGTACCCTACACAAAAAACAAAAAATCATATTATAATTACTCTTATTAACATATATATGATTTGGGATTGATAAAATATCAATATATTTGCTTACTTGGATCTCTAACACTACATTATGGCCTCTAAAAGCAATGGCAATGATCCTAAGAGCAGAGAAGATACTTCGAATCTAACCAACATCGGATGTTACCGCTTCAGAGGGATCATGAGCAACACCTTCTACTCTTCCTTTCGCGACCAAAACTACCCATATGATGGTACAATATCCAACAACCATAACCGTGTAACACCGTAAATCTTAAGCCATTTTTTTTAATCCGTCGCGGAAGCGTTTACTGATTTCATTAAAACAAATAACCACAAAGTACAAAGTACTATTCATAAACATTACACAAGTTGTGTTACAAAATATTTATAAAACACGGCTCGTCTCATCTCAAAACGTAATATCAGTGCATTGGTCAAATTTCCCCTCCCCACAAACAAGGCTAAACAGCCAAACCAGCAAAAAGCAATCAACTGAGGGGAATTAGCACAAACCTAAGTGAATGGAAGCTACAAATAAGCAATCAACAAGCACAAGCACAAACAATCACCAACTGCTCAAGCAAACAGATCTCAACAGATCAAACAATCTCCCCAAACCAATCCAACCTCTAGAGGAACGCTGGTTCTGTAGAACCTGCAATCGATGCGAGCCAAAACAAAGGTTTACCGATAGCTATTTGCTACTTGGTACAGTTAAACCCCTTCTGTTGCAACAAATTCATAGAAGATCAAGAACTGTGCAACCAATAGTAGATAGCCCAGCCCAAAACATACGATAGCCGACCCCTAACCATGTACGTATATCATTAACCATATGTACAGGTCTCACCACATGAACATATCATTAACCATGTACACGGGCCGCACAACAATCCGAGTAATCACAATCAACAAGCAACAATCAACTACCAACGAATAACAGTCAACACAATCTATCAGCACATATCAAGTTAAACATTCTATCATGGCAAATCAAAATCATAAGAATGTCTCAAATTATATAACCATAGATGTTACCACCAACACCACTCGTGAGTACACTTCAACTCACCTTAGTCCTCGATCTAGTTCGCTCAGTTGTCTAATATCACTGAGTCTTTGTAATTCCTGAGAACACAACAAACTGAAATCAATCTCTGATTCATAAATATATATCCATAATATATTTATATCTCTATATAACTTGTAAACAACATAAGATAATCATATAAATGATAATCTATCACACCTGTGTCGCGCCTCGACACTGTCGGATTTGGAGTGTCGGATTTCTGATATCGGATTTCGGGTAGCGGATTTTGAGTTGCAGATTTTTTGTCGGATTTTCAAAGACCCGGATTTCTGGGGTCGCGGCAGAGTGTCGCGCCTCTACACGTAATTTCTGCAATTCATCTTCTTCCTTTCTCGGATTTCAGCCAACCAAACTCATATATTTCATAATCAATCATCTTATTACTCAATTCAAAACACTTCTAACATACATGAAACTTCATGTTACATAACAACAATCATTTAGAACTACTTAAATCCATGTGTAACATCAAATCATTCAAAACCCATTTCTTCAAGACCCAACAATGGTGTTTCATGCTTAAACTTATAAAATACAATTAAAAACATCACCAGATAATCATAATCATACTAGAATCAATAACCCTCCTTTAGTTAGGAGTTTAGAACACCAAGTCTTCAAATTCAAAATTCAAGTATGCATTGTTCTTGAAGGTTTCTTTGATGGCAGGTTAACACACACACACAAACACACTTGCACCTATTCTTTTCTTTTGATAAAATAGCAGCTAACTTTTCTTATGATAATATATACACACGTACACATTCACCAGAAACCAAGGCAATAGGTGGCAATCCCTCCTCTTGTACATACACATACATACATTCATTAACATACATGCATAATAACATACCATACATACATGTTACATATAATTCTTTTCCTTTTAAACTTTCAGTACACAAACATATACATTTATATATTTTTAATTCACTTCAAGAATTAATTTTAATTAATTCTAAATAACCACTTAGCCAATTTAAATCTAAATAAACACGAAATCACTTACCGCTTACTCGTAAATCAACTAACCCAGATTTGCGGATGTTACAAATCTTCCCTCCTTTAGAGGATTCCGTCCTCGGAATCTTATGACACGCATCAAAACGGAAATATCCACTTTTCATACTTATTTCTGATTGTCCAGTCAATTGTAACTCATACGCATTTACGTCTTACTGTCAAACACATAAATCTCTTTCTACATATCTTTCTCATCTTGCAAACATCAGGATTTTTAATAACTTCTCTCTCAAATCTCTTCTTCAATACAACATTCAACTCCGCATATAACTCATAGCCCTTGATAAATCTGTCTTTTATCTCATTTCCTTTCACATTCACGCAGTTAGACAATATCATTACATTTCCTGAATACTTGTTCGCAACCTGTTTACCTTAATTAACAAATTTTCACGTACCTTTCAGTACCTTTCATTCACTGTCTGTCATATAAAATACTCACATTTCACTTTCTTCTTACTTCCGATTAACACGTCGGTACATTACTCCGATATTCACATGACAACTCTCAATTGACATTTTAACATTCACTTGATAAAAAAATCACATCCCGCCAATCTAATCAATTTGCTTATGAATTCCATGAATCCTCAAGTTCATCACACATAAACGCAATTCATTCTCAATTATCTGTATAACTCGTTTTACTCATCTTATCTAATAGGAATTCAACCGTACTGTTCATCTCACGTTACAATTCTTGTAGTAAATTCATTTAGAAGTTTATTCAATGCATCTCAATTTTTCATAAAAAGTCTCAACATATAAAACATCATATCTTTGAATCACCTCGTCAATATAATTTTCCCAACAGATGATATCCCACTAGTGATAAATTACAAGCATTTTTTACTAATCAGTAAATGATCACTCGTGATATATCCAAATTCCTTCTCATATAGTACATCAGACGTTAACTTCCTCGTAACTTGTTATCGCCATCATTCTGATATCCCAAATTATCTCATTAGTTTATAGATCTCTAACACTCTGTTTTGACTTATACTCTATCATGTCATATTCTCATGAATTATATCCTGTTTACTCTTCTTAGTAGGTTTTCAAAATAATACTTTTCTGGCATTATACAATTTAGCCCTTCCAAGTACACTGGCAGTTTAGTTTTGTAAATCTTGTTCAAATTAAACTTCCAATTCCAAGCAAAGACAGTCTCTAAGCATAGGTATTCCTAAGCATAGACATTTCCGAGCAAAGGTATCTTCATATACAAGATCCACCAGTTTTCATTCCATATGTTTAGGCCATTGCGTTCCTCTTCTCTCTTCCTCATTTTCAATCTTTCATTCTTCAAATAACATATGTCTTTAGTTCACAAATAACCACTGTTATTTAGCCAACTCTTTCACACACATATATAACTTCTTTGTAATTAAGCATCAATTATATCTTTTACCCAAACAATTCTGCACATCTCAAACTTACCCAATCTGTAGCAATTCATCTCTTTCTTATACTTGATAATTTCAATCTTTTAGGTCATCAACTTCCGGTAAGGGGCAATTTCAATCTCACACATCAAGTCTTGTATACATCAACACACATAATTTCAAGGTTATTATCACAAACTCCCTCGTATTTCCACATATCTAACGTCAATTATCCTTCCGAGGTAACATTAAATTTCTCATTCCCATTCTTCAATATATACCGAACTTTGTCTCTATCACATATTCAACTCATCTGTATATAAGCATTCACTACTTCTTTTAACAATCAGATTAGTCACATATTTTTCTTTATAATCAAATATCTTCCACATAGTCAATACAAACGCATCTGCTGCAATCTCCAAGTCATGAATTGAATCATTCCTCTCAAGAATCTTTATCTATCACAGGGTATCAATCATTCCTCCAATTCCATAACATAACGTCATATATTGGTTCGAAAAATACACTATCTCAACATATCATAGATCTCTTCAAATTTATCAATCATCATCATAATTTATCTTTATCCATTAGGTTTAATAACAATAACTCATAATCTCAGTTATATCTTTATCAAAACATCCCTTGGTTGCCACTAATACCTTCCAATCCTCAACAATTTATTCTCTTCCCTTCTTCTTTGCACAAATTTACATACAAATATACATATACAAACATAACATATCTATACTTATATACAAATATCATTTGCAAAACAATCTTACAACACATTGCATGGTATGCAATTTAAACTAATCTGAAAATATTCTTTCTTTAACATTTCATGCCTAATTCACGTTATTTCAAATATCACATACGTACCATTCTATTATTTCCTGACATAAATATCAAATAATTTCATGATTCAAATAACATATATCAATGATCTCTACTTCTAAAGAATCATGCTCTTTCAGAGGTAAGCATACACATTTAACAAATAAAGGCTTCACACATCCATAGTTAACTCTTGAAGTTAATAAACACATGCACAAATATAAAAGTTATCAAAACATACCCGTCATATCATCTTCAATACTAGCATCGTCGTCAGTCATCATATCAAAAGTTCACCCTCTAGCACAGAAGGGTTTTTTCTCTTTCGTCCATCTGCTGACGAGGATCCCCCACCTGCATCCACTCCTGAGCCCGACCCCATTTTCCGTTCTTCATAACATTCATTCGTACAATGACCCTCTTCCTGACAATTCCAACACACACTCCGAGGGAAACCACATTCCTTGATCTCATGTCTAAACAATCCACATCGGATGTAACACAAAGTCTGGGGTATGCAAGGCCCCGTATGAACAAATCTACACCGGCAGCACCATAGCGAACTTTGTTTAGACCCACCTGTCATAGGTCTCTTATTTTGATTCTTTTGTTTCTGGCCACTCTACTCACTCTGTCTTTGCTGATCATTAACATGTTCAATCCTTGATTTTTGCTGAGAAATACCTTCTATATACATTTTATCCCGTGCCTTTCCATCATCCTTAGCCGACTTGGCTAAAGTAAACGCTTGTGATAAGGTATTCGCCTATCTGGTAGTACTTCGATATTCTAGAAGCAAAGCTCCCACAAAATATTGTATCTTTGATGCCTCATCAGGCACCCACTGTTTCACAAACCGTAGTCTCTCATTAAATTGTTTAATCAAATCCTCTACTCTCATGTCTCTTGTCATCTTCAAATCCATAAACTCTTTCTTGATTTTCGCAATCTCAAATGAGCTATAATATTGCTCGCAAAACTTTTCTTGGAATTGATTCCAAGTGATACTCTCCTATTGTTCCTTAGTAAAATGTCCAGGGTAATGAATCCCACCACACCATCGCATCTCCTTTAAGCATCCGAGTTGCAATTTTAACTCTAGATTCATCCTCGCAATTCCACGCATCAAGAGCTTTTACCATTTCTCGCAACCAATTCAAAGTCACCTTCGGATCAGTACTCCCGTGATATTTCGATGGTTTACAATCCAAAAATTGTTTGTACGCACAAGGTTGTTTAAATCCCGGATATCCAAAAGGATAATCTCCCTGTAAAGCGAGATGATTGAAAAATAACGGTTGCGTCACTTGCGTTACCGGAGGAAACGGAACGGTATCCGGCAAAGTAATAGATTGGGAAGTAACAGTTGTTGGTATCTGTGATGACATACTCTAATTAATCCTCTCTTTTCCGATACCACGAACCATATCTCTAAGTTCATGAAGTTCATTTTCTAACTTGTAAATATATTCCTCTCCATCATTTTCCTGTTCATATCTTGAAGTACCCACACGATTTGTCGTATCCACAGTATCAATCTCTGAAGTCTCAACCACCGTTTGGGTCACAAGAGGATCGGCAGGGGTATCTCTATCAGCCATATCTGTACAATCACACCATCTCACAATCTCATTAGATAAACCGTTAGTACATAACATACTAACTAACACACAGCTTCACCAATTCACTCTAATTCCCCCAAGTAAAGTTTGACCCAACACGAACCAAGGTTTGGGAATGCAACACTCTAGCTGTGCGTGCATCCCCAAACCAGGGCTCTGATACCAACTTGTAACACCGTGAATCTCAAGCCATTTTTCTTAAACCGCTACAGAAGCGTTTACTGATTTCATTAAAACAAATACCCACAAAGTACAAAGTACTATTCATAAACATTACATCAAGTTGTGCTACAAAATATTTATAAAACACAGCTCGTCTCTTCTCAAAACGTAATATCAGAGCATTGGTAAAATTTCCCTTCCCCACAAACAAGGCTAAACAGCCAAACCTGCAAAAAGCAATCAACCGAGGGGAATTAGCACAAAGCTAAGTGAATGGAAGCTACAAACAAGAAATCAACAACCACAAGCACAAACAATCACCAACTGCTCAAGCAAACAGATCACAACAGATCAAACAATCTCCACAAACCAATCCAACCTCTAGAGGAACGGTGGTTCTGCAGGTCTCACCACGTGCACATATCATTAACCAGCCCAAAACATACGATAGCCGACCATTAACCACGTACGCATATCATTAACTATACGTACAGGTCTCACCACGTGCACATATCATTAACCATGTACACGGGCCGCACAACAATCCAAGTGATCACAAACAACAAGCAACAATCAACTACCAATGAATAATAGTCAACACAATCTGTCAACACATATCAAGTTAAACATTCTATCATGGCAAATCAAAATCATAAGAGTATCTCAAATCACATAACCATAGATGTTACCACCAACACCACTCGTGAGTACACTTCCACTCACCTTAGTACTCGATCTTGTTCGCACAGTTGTCTAATATCATTGAGTCTTCGCAATTCCTGAGAACACAACAAACTGAAATCAATCTCTGATTCATAAATATATATTCATATTATATTTATATCTCTATATAACTTGTAAACAACATAAGATAATCATATAAATGATAATGTATCACACCCCCAACAAATGCAAATCAAAACAATTTATTCTGCT
Organism: Dittrichia graveolens; assembly: GCA_038502395.1. Taxonomy (NCBI): domain Eukaryota; kingdom Viridiplantae; phylum Streptophyta; class Magnoliopsida; order Asterales; family Asteraceae; genus Dittrichia; species Dittrichia graveolens. Next base: position 34,657,201 of record JARJIL010000009.1, read on the forward strand.
GAAATGGCTCGGTCGCGCCACGACCAACACCTGTGTCGTGCCGCGACACTGTCGGATTTGGAGTATCGGATTTCGGGTAGCGGATTTTGGGTTGCGGATTTTGCTTTTGTCGGATTTTCAAAGACCCGGATTTCTAGGGTCGCCCCGCGACCTAGAAGAGTGTCGCACCTCTACACGTAATTTCTGCAATTCATCTTCTTCCTTTCTCGGATTTCAGCCATCCAAACTCATATATTTCATAATCAATCATCTTATTACTCAAATCAAAACACTTCTAACATACATGAAACTTCATGTTACATAACAACAATCATTTAGAACTACTTAAATCCATGTGTAACATCAAATCATTCAAAATGCATTTCTTCAAAACCCAACAATGGTGTTTCATGCTTAAACTTATAAAACACAATTAAAAACATCACCATATAATCATAATCACACCAGAATCAATAACCCACCTTTAGTTTGGAGTTTAGAACACCAAGTCTTCAAATTCAAAATTCAAGTATGCATTGTTCTTGAAGGTTTCTTTGATGGCAGGTTAACACACACACAAACACACTTGCACCTATTCTTTTCTTTTGATAAAATAGCAGCTAACTTTTCTTATGATAATATATACACACGTACACATTCACCAGAAAGCAAGGCAAAAGGTGGCAATCCCACCTCTTGTACATACACATACATACATTCAATAACATACATGCATAATAACATACCATACATACATGTTACATATAATTCTTTTCCTTTTAAACTTTCAGTACACAAACATATACATTTATATATTTTTAATTCACTTCAAGAATTAATTTTAATTAATTCTAAATAACCACTTAGCCAATTTAAATCCAAATAAACACGAAATCACTTACCGCTTACTCGTAAATCAACTAACCCAGATTTGTGGATGTTACAAATCTTCCCTCCTTTAGAGGATTCCGCCCTCGGAATCTTATGGCACGCATCAAAACGGAAATATCCACTTTTCATACTTATTTCTGATTGTCCAGTCAATTGTAACTCATACGCATTTACGTCTTACTATCAAACACATAAATCTCTTTCTACATATCTTTCTTATCTTGCAAACATCAGGATTTTTAATAACTTCTCTCTCAAATCTCTTCTTCAATACAGCATTCAACTCCGCATATAACTCATAGCCCTTGATAAATCTGTCTTTTATCTCATTTCCTTTCACATTCACGCAGTTAGACAATATCATTACATTTCCTGAATACTTGTTCGCAACCTGTTTACCTTAATTAACAAATTTTCACGTACCTTTCAGTACCTTTCATTCACTGTCTGTCATATAAATACTCACATTTCACTTTCTTCTTACTTCCAATTAACACGTCGGTACATTACTCCGAAATTCACATAACAACTCTCAATTGACATCTTAACATTCACTTGATAAAAAAAAATCACATCCCGCCAATCTAATCAATTTGCTTATGAATTCCATGAATCCTCAAGTTCATCACACATAAACGCAATTCATTCTCAATTATCTGTATAGCATGTTCTACTCATCTTATCTAATAGGAATTCAACCGTACTGTTCATCTCACGTTTCAATTCTTGTAGTAAAATCATTTATAAGTTTATTCAATGCATCTCAATTTTCCATCAAAAGTCACAACATATAAAATATCATATCTTTGAATCACCTCGTCAATATAATTTGCCCAACAGATGCTATCCCACTAGTGATAAATTACAAGAGCTTCTTACTAATCAGTAAATGATCACTCGTGATATATCCAAATTCCTTCTCGTATAGTAAATCAGACGTCAACTTCCTCGTAACTTGTTATCACCATCATTCTGATATACAAATTCCTTTTATTAAGTTTATCCCCAAAGAAAATTAAATATCCAATATAACACCACGATAAACATTGAAGGCTGAAGCAGCTTCTGTCTTTAACGGTTTAAATATTTTCTTATTTGATTCACTTTTTCTCGAGATATTTTTCATGAAATTGATCAAAGAAATTGATGAAGAACTAGTTTTAATCAATAAAGATGATGAACTAACGATTATCAGTTGATATATATACCGAAAAATGATCAAATAATCATCCCTTTTACCCTTTTTACTTTAATTTTCTTTTTACTTGATCTCTACCCTATATATATATATATAGGGTGAGATTTAAGGGAGAACCTTTTTAAAATGCACGATAGTGAGAACCTGTAGAAACTTGTAATTTAGCATTTCTCCTTTACGTTTATGTTTACCTATAACTACCCAAAAGTCAAGTTTACATCATAAATCATAAAATCAAAATTATTTCTATAATATTAACAACTTAAAGATTTGTATGCATTGATGCATACAAATCACAACACTTTTGTATGCATTGATGCATCAGGTATATAGTCAAACAAATGATGAAAAAACATGAAAATTTTTAAACATCCGATCAATGAAATCAAATGTCCAAAAGAAATGTGACAATTTTTAAACCATCTGATCAATGAAATCAAAGGCTCGAAAGTGTTGTCACTGTCGTGCATTTTAAAAGTGTTCTCATTTGATCCTCTCTCTTTCTCTATATATATATATATATATATATATATATATATATAGGGGAAGGTTAATTTGAGAACCGTTTTTATTGCGAGAACAAATCTTAGCCGTTCATTTTGGATAATGAAATTCATAGATGAAGAGCGTGGGGGACTGAATGTGGCAAAGTGCATGTAAGAAATTCATGGGTGGACAATCCAATTGAAGGAGGGGGAATTGGACGGCTAAGATTGTTTCTCGCAATAAAAACGATTCTCAATATATATATATATATAGAGAGAGAGAGAGAGAGAGAGAAAGAGAGAGAGAGGTTGGTTCATGTGAGAAGCATGATTTTTATGAGAAGTGCGAGAAGCATTTAGAACCACTGGATCGTTTAATCAAAGGCTAAAATGAGTTATGGCATTTCTATAGTTAAGGTAAATATTAAGAGTACTTAAATTATATAAAAAGTACAAAATAGTAATTTATCAAACCATAAAATATTTCCATAAAAACCACACTTTTCATTCATTAATCGATCTTCACAAGTGCGCCTTCTCCCCCCCCCCTTCCCTCCTTCTTTCTCTGCCATATTTTTTTGAAGTTAAACCACCACCAACATTATCACCGATCTGAGATACAACCACTCGCCGAGCACCATCATGGATCTAAGATTAAAGCCTCCTACTTTCTTTGTGACCATCTTGTTGCATCGTGCTTAGAATCGGTGACAAAGATCTCAATAACCACTCGCCGAGCACCCGTTGACAACCACTCGCTGGTCATGGAAGATAGAAAGCTATCGTCAAACACTATTCCTTCGGATCTTATCCCTTTCTCACTCTCAATGGATTGTCTCGGATCTGAAATTAACTCCATGGAATGTCTCGAAGAAGGTAAGCATGAACCCTAAAGTGGTTAACTCTCTCTATCTTTTTTATGTTGAAATCTAACAATCGGTCTCCACCCCAAAAGCTGTCATCAAATCTTTGCACCAGCCGTTGTTTAATTCCCGCATTGTCGACCAATTAAAGGTTTTGAGAGTACAGATCCATGCTATGTGGGTTCTAGTCAAAGCTTTTGATCCATGCTATGATGGTTTTCTTCAATTGTACCTTGTGCTACAGTACCTATAAAAATTAGATTCTGATTAAATTTTTCTATTTTTGAGTCATACTACGTGGTGGGTTAAAGTAGCTTCAAAATTGTGTGAAATGGCTTTTTGGTAGTAGGTAAGATAAATGACTTTCTTTGGTGGAGTAGCTTCAAGTTTTTTTCCCTATGTTTCTAATGTAGTGAATTTTGTATTTTTGGTTTACGTGTGAACATTATTTTATATGGACAAGATTGAATCCAAAAGTGAAGCCAAGCTTCTCCAATGATCAAATAGACAAAGGTAAAGTAAACAATGTGACATATCTAGATCTCATTATCTATTAATTGATTTGAATGGGGTTCTCTTTTCTTGTTCACTAACGAACACCCGTATTTGATAAATCTTTGGTTATCGATCCCCATTCCTCTCTTTTCATTCATGTTGTTTAATTTCCTTATTTTGTTCAACTGTTAACATTAATCATGTCTCTCGTTTGGTTTAGGTCGTTTTATACTTCTTTTTCAGTAACTAGTGAACACGGGTTTTCATTTGTAAATGATTTCTCGCGAACAACAAACAGTAATATATAAACCAATAACATGAATGTAGTCCCAGATTGAGTACGCAACAACAAATGCTTGTAGAAGGGGGGGTTGAATACAAACTTTAGCTTTTAAAATTAAAGACACACTTATATGAATCAAGAATTACATGTACTAGAAGCGGAAATTCTAAGTACAATAAAAGGTGGCAATCAATTTGTCTAACACACAGACAAACTAACTCTAAAACAACTAATGTATATAGAGTGTTTAACACATGAACAAGTTTGATTCTACACAATACTTATACTCTACGAATTTCTCAACTGATGAGATTTTCTTTTAGTGTAGTAGAGACTTCACTTTGTTGTGTTGTGTATATTATTTTTGCATGTCCACCATGCATGAGTATATATAGAAGTCTTGGTGTATCCGGTTGCATGAAGGCAAGAGACAAATAGGATGTGGAAATATAATATTTTAATTGTAAAGGTAGTGGGTAAAAAGTAAAGTTACTTTAATCAAATGTTTTGATAAAAGTAATTGTACTTTTCTACAAAAGTGCAACCCATTCACAATATAAAATATTAAAGTCCACATCTACTGTCGTGTAGAAGTATCTTTTCCTTTCCATGATTGTACTTTAATCAACACTATGCTTCTGATTGATTTGACTTTACCAAGTATGGGATTGCCAGCCATACTTAGTTGTTTGAACAAATCTTCAAGATCTTCGTCTGTTTGAGGTATCATTATCCTTTTCCAGAGGATAAGATCAAAACCTTTTTGTCTCATACTTGATCCAAAAAGTGCATTTTTACTTTTACAAACAAAGATCTATGGCATAATAGAACAACACATGTTCTGCCTTTTACATATGACTTACAATATGAAAAGATAGAGTAGATTTGACATTTTTCACGACTCAGCTAAGAGATTGTACTAGGAACTCTGATATTCACTACTCAGTTGACAAAATATATCAGTTGAGCACTTTTTACTAGGACTCAGTTCATACATATTGCTCAGCTGATCATATAAATGCTAAGCTGATCAATAGTAAACTTAGGAGGACATAAGCTCATGTATTTGTATGATCAGTTGATCAAGATTGCTCAGCTGATCAATCAAATACATCAGTTTATAAGGGGAGATGACTTGTGTAAAGGAAGAATTACTTAGCTGATACTCTGGGCCTCAGCTGATCCATTTGTTCACTCAGCTGATAGAGTGGGCACTCAGCTGATCAATTTCTTTACTCAGCTGATCACTTTCTTCACTTAGCTGATCAATCTGTTCACTCAGCTGATGGAATATTTTCCTCAGCTGATCAATGATTTTGCTCAACTGATAGACTGTTTTCCTCAGCTGATGGTCTTCTTTACTTGTTTTCTTCATCTGATGCTCCTTGGCTGATATCCTTTGGCTGATACTTTGAGTAGGATCTGATGCTCAGCTGATGGTTCCATACTTAGCATATTTTTACATAAACTGATTCAAACAACACATGTTTGAATTCTTTCTAAGTCATACTGAATGTAGGATTTGGTTATCATCAAATTCTATGTTTAAGGATAGACAGAGTTGATTATTAGGGTGAAGTGATTATCTCCCCAACAATCTCCCCTTATTTGATGATGACAAAACCTTTTTCTTTTCGAAGAATTAGTTTGACTTCGAATTACAAAAGATTTACACTTTTAAGTACATATGGCTACCTAGTTATCTGTTTTTGGTAGCTCTTTTTATTTGAACCTTGTTCTGTTTTTGGTTTCTTTTCTAATGTTCCATTTTGTTCTGTTTTTGTGGAATCTTTTTCTGTGTTGTACCATTTTGTTCTGTTTTGTGGTATCTTTTCATTTTTCCATTTTTATGTGTTTTTGATTTTTTGAAATACATAAACAACACTTGAAATAATAGAATAAAGAAATGTACATAAGTGTTTACATAGATAGACTACTAACTAACTATTCTATAATGTACAATCAACTAAATAACAACAAAATCTTCAGAGTTAGAATTAGTCTTCAATCATCCCACCATGGTTCTTTTTTAACTTCAAAATCTTTGGCATGGGGATCAGCTTCAGCTAAGACTTCACATTGGGATTGAACAAGGGCTTCAAAGTTTTCATTTCCAGTTCTGTCTCTTGTAGATATCCTTAGCCCAAATAGAAACTTCTTGCTAGCTTTAAGGATTTCAGACTGTCTAAAGAACCTCCAAGTGCCAACTCTATCCAGAAAGAATATACCTTCAACATGCATAATTATAAACTTGTACAGCTCAGGAGTGATGTTCAGTGGAAGAGATGTGTTGAGACCCTCAAAATCTGATAATAATTCATACTGGGGTAGTACCTCTCTTAGCTCAAATGGTTTGAAGGGCTTGGAGCCTTTCTTATGAAGATTATTAACTGTGTGCACATGCCTGTAATAGTCATCTGGAGTGAAGGCCCTTTGTGACACAGCTAGAGCTATCCAATTCTGAATTTTCTGAATGAATTGAACTTTGAGCTTGGATTTGGATTTGAAGAGAAGGTACAGGATCTCAACTAACTCTGTGAACCCATATATGTGACACCTCTCATAGGATACAACTTCACAACTGTTGAAGTTGTTCTATCTTATAGCTTTGAGGTAGGGTTCACCATCACCTTTATGGACAGTGGCCCTTGTTATTGGAGTTGGTTCTGTTCTGTTTCTCAAAATATTAATCCTTTCTCTGAATCTTTGAAGTCTTTGTTGACTTAGATTGATGGGAGAAGATAAATCAAGGTTGAAGAGGGTTTTGATGGCATCAGCATGGGATCTAGCTTTGAGTAGTTCAGCCTGAAATTTTTTCACTTGCCAATTTGTGTTGAGCAGCAGCTTGATTTTGACTTTGTTCTTGCTCTTGCTGATATGCTAGCTCTTTAACTTGGTAGATTTCTTCAACTGAAACACCCAATGCTTGAGCCATTTGAGCATTTTCCCTTTCTTCCTGTTCTTTAAGAGCAAGCTCCCTTTTCATTTGAGCATCTGCTTCAACTTGCTCATCTGTCATCTTTTGTTTTTCTTTATCCTTAGGAGCAGAGGTTGAAGCCTTTTGGACTGATGGGGTTGATTGGACTGGTGGAGCAGATGGCTTAGGGCTCTGTCTTCTTCTTCTGAGGATGTCAGAAAGTGGAGTATCATCCTCATCATCAGAATCAGACTCTATGTTGATTTGTGGAGAGCAACCCTCAGCAACTTTTCTTTTAGGCTTTGGCCTGTTTTCCATCCTTTTCATCCTTTTGGGAAACCTTTGCTCCCCCTTAGAAGGTGCTTTTCTTTTAATAGGTGAGGGAGTTGTTGCTTTGGGTGCTTCCCGCTGCATGATTTTGGTGGTTGTTTCAGCATAGGCAGCATCAATATCCTCTGAGTCAGGATCATCCTCCCTTGAAGAACTTGAGAATTTCTCCCCCTTTTTGGCATCATCAAAAGGAGGAGGGGAGTCACCTGCTGTAGGCTTATGGGATGAGGTAGGGGCAGGGGTAGGGGTATGGGTTGAGGAAGGGGTAGAGGGAATTTTAGAGAGGTGAAGGGAGAGGTCATCCTTGAGATCTTTAATAGCTTTACACACTGAGAGATGACTCATTCTGGATTGTTCTGTTAAGGTTTCTATGTCATCAAGGATGCCTTTTAGAAAAGAAGGCAGTGGAAGGAGCTGTTCAGGAATGGGTACAGAAATGTTTGGGTTGATTAGGCGTAGGGTTTGGAGTTGGGATAGGAGGTTAGATATGGTTTGGTTTAGCGTAGATATAGTAGATTGAGGTAGGATGGGAATTGGTGGTTGAGAGGGAAGAAGGATGCAGGGGAGGGTTGGGATGGGGTTTTCAGAGACTCAATGTCTTTGGTAAGTTGAGACAATTGAGCAGAAGTTTTGGTTTGGAAGGTTTGGGTTAGTTGATTAAGGTTTTGGTTAATTGTCTAGATAAGGGTAAGGTTTGGGGTTTGGGTAGATATAGATGGGGTAAAGGTGGAAGGGATGGATAGAGGTTCATAGAACTTGGGTAAGGTTTGTGTCCCCTCATTTGAGCCTTGGTGTATAAGCTCAAATTCATTGGGGAAGAGTGTTGAGCCCTGTGCAAGTAGCTGGTTTGTACTACTAGCATTGGCAGGCTGTGCTTGTGTAAGAATAGAACCAATGATGGGTGCAAGATAAGTGGACTGAGTGTGAGATGCACTCAATAACAGGGAATCCCTTATTGCACCCACATTCAGTTGGGAGAATGTGGATGGTATAGGCTGACTCAATTGTGGGAGAGACACAATATGACCTTGGGTTGAGGTCTGCCTTTCAATGAGATCAACCTTTTGGGAGGTTGTCTCAGCTAACGGTTTAAGTCCCATTTCTACAGATGTATCCTGTTGTGAGGATACATCCACTAGTTCAAAGGTTGCAACATCCAATTGCTCCCCCTCAACATGAGGAAGGGTAATTGCAGTTGAGGTCAGAGGTGTGGATTGCACTCCCTCAAAGTTCTCATAATGAGTCACTTCTGGTGACCTTGTATATATGGGGCTACAGATAGGAGTAGAACTAGTGACCACAGGAGGTTCACTAGAGCTTGGCTGTTGGAGTGGTGTTTGGACTGGAGATGAGGATGGGCTATCAAAGGTTGAGACGACCATTTGAATATCCTCAGAGGTGGAATCAGTACTATCCATACCTTGGGTCATGATGTGCCTACTTCTGTCAATGAGCTCCAGAAGTTTCTCAGAGGTCTCTTGTTCTTGGGCATCATCATCATCACCAAGAGAACTTAGCTCCATTGGACTGGGAGGAGCAAAATCACCAGCATCATCATCATCATCATGCTTAGAGCCAGTGTGGTTTTCATCATCACCATCATTATCATCATCATTTTCATCACCATCATCAGCATTTGCATTGTCGTTTGCAACGTCTATCAGCTCTTGCATTTGGGCAGTGATTGGAGGACCTTTGTTTGCCTTTAAGAAATGGAATATCTTTTCACCCATGGCAGGGACAGGAATATGCTCAAGTTGTTCGATTAAGCCCACATAATCATCCTCTCCAATCTCCCTCATCGCTACCAGGCTTAAAAATCGAATGTAGGACACCTACGACCTCGATGATTTCTTGGTTATGCTCTGAGTGATTTTATCAATGAGATCAGAGAATATGACTTGTGCAAAGTCGATGTTGACCCCAAAGGCTAGGGCATAGAGCACCAGAAGCTCGGTTTAGTTGAGGAGATGGTGGCTTCCAGATTTAGGACCGAAGCAACGGATGACCACATTTGCCAAATACTTCCATGGATGAGCAAGAGCAGAGACCTTGACTTGACCATGCACTACAGGTTCACTGTAGCCAATGGTGTCTAAAACTGTTTGAACTTCGGCTCTGGATGGAAAGGCTGTGTAAGGTGGAAAGTGGGGAATACTAGTGGCTTCACGAAGTGTTTCAGCGGTGATTTGGAGATTATAGTTTCCTTGAGTTAGGGTATAGTTTATGGTGTTGTTGTTTGGGTTATAGGTTGCGGAGTACCATAGCTCACCAATAATGGTAGGGTATATGTAGTGTGGATCAGTGGTGAGACTATCAAACAGGGGATGAGCTTGAAGAAACTGAACCATTGGTTCATAACCTTGGTTTTCTCGCGAGGCAGGGATGGTGGTGCAGAGGAGAATGTTGTTGGGAGTTATATTCATTGGTTGATTGGGTGCAACATTCTCACCAGGGTTAACAGCTGGGTCTGGAATATATGAGGCCATTTGGTAGGGATGATGAACAGTGGGTATCGAGAGAGAAAGTAGGGTAGTTCTTTGTAGAGAGAGAGGGAATTTAGAAAGTTTGAACAGGTAAAGGTGAATGAGAGAGAAATTGGGATATTTATGAAGTTTAGAGATCGTTAGATACTGACAAAAGATCTAACAGAAAACAAATTAATTAGCTATTAAATGAAAACTGACAAACGGAGTAAATAACTAGGGTTAAAAAGCATTAAATGAGAGTAAAAAGTGAAAATCTTACTAAGTGTAGAATCATTAGCTGATTATAGGAGTGTATCAGCTGAGGGTTATCAGCTGATGAAAAACTATTAGTTAATGGGTATCAGCTGATGGAAAACTATCAGCTGATAGTGAGAATTTGGGGTATCAGCTGAGTAAAGTACTTAGTTGAGCATGTCTTCCTTATCTTAGAGTGATTAGCTGAGTAAATTTGATCAGCTGATAGGCATCAGCTGAGCATAGTTACTCAATTTACACAAATCAAGTAAGACTTAGATATGATTAGATAAGTATCTTATAATTTTCAACACTTGTAAATTAACACAATCTAAATTACCACTATTCTAAACTAAAAATTAAGCATACCTAGTTTGGATATTAGGAAATTGAACCTTGCTTAATCTAATGGCTTTGTGAACAAGTTTGCAAGTTGTAAATCAGTGTTGATGTAGTGCAAAGTTACTTTCTTCTTTTGCACATTATCTCTGAGAAAATGATGTCTGATTTCAATATTCTTTGTTTTTTAATGCATGACTGGATTATTTGAGATGGAGATTGCACTTGTATTGTCACATAGAATTGGGGTGTCTTCAAACTTCATATCATAATCAAGTAGTTGATTTTGTAACCCCAAAATTTGAGCACAACAACTTCCTGCAGCAATGTATTCTGCCTCTGCAGTAGATGTTGACACTAAAATTTGTTTCTTACTAGACCAACTAATAAATCTTCCTCCTAGAAGTTGACAACCACCTGAAGTACTTTTTCTGTCTAATGTGCATCCTGCAAAATCAGAATCAGAATATCCAACTAACTCAAAATCTGAGTCTTTGGGGTACCAAAGACCAAGATTAGGAGTTCCTTTAAAATATCTGAATATTCTCTTAACAGCAGCAAGATGTGATTCTTTAGGATCTGCTTGATATCTTGCACAGAGACATGTTGAAAACATTATATCTGGTCTACTTGCAGTGAGGTATAAAAGTGACCCAATCATTCCTCTATAAGTAGTAATGTTCACTGATTTACCATCAGTGTCCTTTCCTAACTTGATAGAAGTAGACATAGGTGTTTTCATTGAAGAAGAATTTTCAAAATCAAACTTCTTGAGTAAATCTTTGACATACTTGGTTTGATAAATGAAAATACCATCAACCTCTTGTTTAATTTGCAAACCAAGAAAATAGTTTAACTCACCCATCATGCTCATTTGATAATTATTAGACATGAGTTTAGAAAACTTTTTGCAAAGTTCCAAATTAGTAGACCCAAATATGATATCATCTACATATATCTGTACAAGTATCACATCACCTTTGTACTTCCTAATAAATAAAGTGCTATCAATGCCTCCTCTTGTAAAACCTTTGGTAATGAGAAAAGAAGAGAGGGTATCATACCAGGCTCTTGGAGCTTGCTTAAGACCATATAAAGCTTTGCTTAGAAAGTAAACATGATCAGGTAAGCTTGACTCCTCAAAACCAGGAGGTTGTTTGACATACACCTCTTCTTTCAAATCTCCATTCAGAAATGCACTCTTCACATCCATTTGAAACACTTTGAAGCTTTTGAAGGCAGCATAGGCTAGGAATAGTCTGATAGCTTCCAATCTTGCAACAGGGGCAAAGGTTTCATCAAAATCAATACCTTCTTCTTGACAGTACCCCTGTGCCACTAGCCTTGCTTTGTTTCTGATGATTTGCCCATTTTCATCTAACTTATTTCTGAACACCCACTTTGTTCCAATGATGGATTTATCCTTTGGTTTGGGTACCAAAGTCCATACATTATTTCTTTTGAATTCTGCCAGTTCTTCTTACATGGTAGACACCCAGTGGGGATCAGTAAGAGCTTCATCAACCTTCTTTGTTTCAATCATTGAGACAAATCCAGAATACAAGCAGATCTTGCAAGCTTTTGATCTTGTTCTAACTGATCATCTATGTTGCCTATTACCAAATTATGAGGATGATGCTTGAGGTCTTTGAAGGCTTTTTGGATTTCCTGGGAATTGGGATTCATTTGGATTTGGGGAGAAGAAGTTATATTTTGGCTATCAGCAGTAGAAATGAGTTCATTTTGAGTGGCTGATATAACTTCATTATTGTAATCTATGGGTATCTCTACTGAAGAGGGAATGAGTGATATGGAAATGTAATCCAATGATGTAGAGTCATTTTCCACATGATTCAGTAGAGGTATGGGATTGGATGAGGATGGTTATACATGGTTAAAAATTTAAATAGGAACAGGTTCATCTACATCATGAGCAGCTGGTGGAGAGGGATCTACTTGCTCTGAAGGAACTTCTCCAGTTTGCATAAGATCATTAAATTCTTCACCTGAAACATGATTAGAGGAGCAAGAAGCAACAAAGTCATTTTCATTGAAACTTACATTGATGGATTCTTCTATGACTTTGGTTTTGAGGTTGTATACTCTGTATGCTTTAGAAATCACAGAGTAACCTACAAACACTCCTTCATCAGCTTTAGGAGCAAACTTCTGCAATTGATCTTTTTGATTGAGTATGAAACATTGACAACCAAAGATATGTAGAAAGCTGATGCTTGGCTTCCTTCCCTTGAGCACTTCATATGGAGTTTTGTTGTGCCTCTTGATAATAAGGGACCTGTTCTGTGTGAAACATGCAGAACTTACAGCCTCAGCCCAGAAATTAAAGGGTAACCCACTTTCACACAACATGGTTCTGGCAGCTTCAATCAATGTTCTATTTCTTCTTTCAGCTACACCATTTTGTTGTGGGGTTCTTGGAGCAGAAAAGTTTTGAGATATCCCTTTCTCATCACAGAAAGATTCCAGAGTTTGATTTCTGAATTCAGTTCCATGATCACTTCTAAGACTCCTCACCAGATTGCCATTCAACACTTCATTCTTCTTGATAAAACAGATAATCTCTTCAGAAGCCTCACTCTTTGCTTTAAGAAAGAAAACCCAAGTATATCTTGAGAATTCATCAACCAATACAACAGCATACTTACTTCCACCAATACTAGCAGTTGCAACAGGACCAAAGAGATCCATGTGCAACATATAGAAAGGTTCTGTAATTGAGAAGGCTTGCTTGGATATAAATGATGTCTTATGCTGCTTTCCCTTCTCACAAGCAGTGCAAGGTTTAGGCTTAAGTTAAGTCAGTGAAGGTAGTCCTGACACTAGTTCACCCTTGCTCAACTTGTTGATGTTTTGAAATTAATTTGGGAAAGCCGCCACATCCAGTTTGTATCCTCATTATTCTTGGAGTACAAACATGTTTCCTTTGAAGGGTCACCAGAGGACATGTCAAGTGTATACACATCCTTGGTTCTCCTGGCACTAAACACTGTATTGCCTTCTTTATTTATGATGGAGCCTCCTGTCTTTGTGAAGTGGACTTCATTATCTCCATCACACAATTGACTTATGCTTATGAGATTATATTTCAGCCCTTTGACATATGAAACTTTTGACAGCTTGAGGTTCCCATTATGAAGCTCACCATAGCCTTTTGTTTGCCCAATGTTGTTGTCACCAAAAGTCACCCTTGGACCTTTCTCTTTCTTGTAGTTACTGAGCAAAGCCTTGTTACCTGTCATGGTTCTTGAACATCCACTGTCAAGAAACCAAGAACCAACACCCTGTACAGATTTGAATGAAAGAAGAGTTAGTGATACAAGTAGGAATCCACTACTTAGTGGATCCCTGTGGATTGCACCTAGCTTTCTACTTCATCTCAGATTTCTTATGTATGAGAGGAGTGACTATGTCATCATTACAAGTCCGCTGTCTTGAATTCCCTTCTAAAGAACATTCAAACGCCTTATGCTCTTTCCTTCCACATTTATAACATTTTTGAGATTTTGTGGCCTTGGAGCATTGAACAACATGGTTTGAATGCCTATGAGATTTCTTATCAGTCATCATTTGACTAACTTGACCATTCAGCTTATGAAGCTTATCCTGCAAATTTCTTAGGTCTTTATTTACAGGCACCTTAGATTGATCTTTGTTTTTAGAAAGTTTTTGACCAATCTTTGGAGTGACAGAAATGGGAACAATGTGAACATCATTCTTTTTACTCATAGTTTCTTCTATTAAAAGAGAGTTGATTACTTCTAGATCAACTGATTGTTTAGAAGATGAGCTATGATCAGCTGAGCATTTATCATCTACAAACCTATCAGTTGATGGAGTAGTATTAGCTAATGTTTCTTCAGTTTGTGAAATGCTAAGAAATAAGTTATCTGTTTTCAAGGTTTGACAACATAATGTCTCTGAGGTCTCAACCAATGATTCCATTCCTTTAATCACATCTTTTGACTTTGTGTTATTAGTATTTTTACATTCTGAAATCTTACTAGAGGATGATTCAACATAAGGAATAATTGATTCTTTTGAGTGGGAACTTTTGCTTCTAACAAACTTATTTGTGAACACACTTTTGCCTTTAACAGTTTTGTGAAAGGTATGTGGCAAAATGGCAGCTTTGTCTAAGATATTAAGGTTCTTACTAGAATCAACATAGTTAGCAGCCTTAGAGTAATTTCCACCAATAATAGCTTGAACTTGTTTGGGTATCTGCTCCTTGACACACTGAGTGGTCTTTTCTGTAGATACACACCAAGACTTTACTACTTTTTGGAGGTCATTAAACTTTTTGGTTGCTTCACTAGTTTCTTTTACTAAGATCTCATTAAGTATCTTTTGATTAGCTAATTCATCATTTAAGATTGTTATCTGCTTAAGTTCCTCATCCTTAAGAATTAACTTTTCCTTTAGTGATTGTACTTCTAGTTTTAGCTTCTTCTCTTTTTGAATAGCAGACTGGAAATCAATACACAAGTAATCAAACATAGCATTCTTCTCATTATCATCATAGTTAATAAATTTTCCAACCTGATACATAGAAGAAGGATCCCAGTTGGTAGTTGAACAAGATTTAGCAGCCTTTTTCATATCTTTATCAAAGGAACTACCATCATTGTTGTTGGCCATCATGCAGAACTGAGCAGAGATCACCTCATCTTCATCTGAGGAGAGATCTTCTTCTGCCCAATCTTCTTCTTCAACAACAAGAACTTGGCCCTGGGCTTTCTTCTTCTTCGTCTTGTAAAGGACAGCAGCAAGGAGTTTCTTATACTTAGCTTCATAATCAATCTTGCCCTCCTGCTTTTGCACAGATGAAGAACCAGTGTTATATTTGGACTTACAATCAATGGCTATGTGGGCAATCTTGCCACACTTATAACACTCTGCTGTGGAGGCATCAAAGGTGGATTTGGGCTTGACAAACTTTGATGACCTCTTGCTGAACCTCTTGACACCTTTTCCCTTCTTGAAAGGTTTGAACTTCTTAACCAGCATAGCTACACCTTCTACCAACTCCTCCAGATTACTTTCCTCACAATCCTTCTCCTCATCACATTCTCCAGCACTCTCCTCTCCATCTCCTTCTTCATCAGAACCAGAATCAATAGCTGTAAAGCTTCTCATCTTTGTATCTCTGGATACAAGGGTAGTTGCTGTAGCTTTCACAACCTCCTTCATCTCCTTGGATGACAACTTACTTTGTTTGACTGATTGCTCATGGTTGAGTAAGTTACCATAGAGAGCAACCAGAGACATTCCCTTAATCTTCTCACTATGTCTTAGAACAGTGACAAAGTGATCCCATGTCTGAGGGAGGGAGTCTAGAAACTTGTTCACCAAAACAAAGTTGCTCTTGGTTATGTCTGCCCTTTTCAATTCATTAACTAGGCAGTTGAACTTGGTGTATGTCTGTGTAAGACTCTCACCTTTTTGAGCAAAGAAGAATTCATACTCTCTGTTGAGGAGGATCTTCTTGTTCTCCTTCACCTCTTCAGTCGCTTCATATGCAACTGTGAGTGTAGCTAACATCTCTTTTGCAGAAGAACAGTTAAGCACTTGATGATAGATTTCATTAGGAAGTGTAGAGACAAGAGCTGATCTAGCCTTAACATCTAGGCTAACCAACCTCTTATCCTCATCTGTCCATAGATGCATGGGTTTGGTTATGATTCTTTCAGTTGTAGAGGTTTGACCTTCAGATTCTGATGGGATAGATAACACTGATGTTGGAACATAAGGACCATCAGTGACTATTTCAAGCATTTGGATATCAAGGGTAGATAGGAAAAGATGTGCTCTACTTCTCCACATGGAGAAATTCTCAGTATCAAACATGGGACATCTTGTTAAGGACCCAGTGTTTGAGATATTCATATTGTTTGCGGATGAGGCCATATTGAGAGGGGTAGAAGCAGTTGTAGAGTAAGCAAAACAGATCTAGATATTGATTATCTAACCTGCTCTGATACCAGTTGTTAGTCCCAAATTGAGTATGCAACAACAAATGTTTTGTAGAATAGGGGGTTGAATAAAACTTTAGCTTTTAAAATTAAAGACACACTTATATACTTTTATATAATTCTTATTGATATGAATCAAGAATTACATGTACTAGAAGCGGAAATTCTAAGAACAATAAAATGTGGCAATCAATTTGTCTAACACATAGACAAGCTAACTCTAAAACAACTAATGTATATAGAGTGTTCAACACATGAACAAGTTTGATTCTACACAATGCTTATACTCTACGAATTTTTCAACTGATGAGATTTTCTTTTAGTGTAGTAGAGACTTCACTTTGTTGTGTTGTGTATATTATTTTTGCATGTCCACCATGCATGATTATATATAGAAGTCTTGGTGCATACGGTTGCATGAAGGTAAGAGACAAAGAGGATGTGGAAATATAATATTTTAATTGTAAAGGTAGTGGGTGAAAAGTAAAGTTACTTTAATCAAATGTTTTGATAAAAGTAATTGTACTTTTCTGCAAAAGTGCAACCCATTCACAATATAAAATATTAAAGTCCACATCTACTGTCGTGTAGAAGTATCTTTCCCTATCCATGATTGTACTTTAATCAACACAATGCTTCTGATTGATTTGACTTTACCAAGTATGGGATTTCCAGCCATAGTTAGTTGTTTGAACAAATCTTCAAGATCTTCGTCTGTTTGAGGTATCATTATCCTTTTCCAGAGGATAAGATCAAAACCTTTTTGTCTCTTACTTGATCCAAAAAGTGCACTTTTACTTTTACAAACAAAGATCTAAGGCATAATAGAACAACACATGTTCTGCCTTTTACATATGACTTACAATTTGAAAAGATATAGTAGATTTGAGATTTTTCACGACTCAGCTAAGAGATTGTACTAGGAACTTTGATATTCACTACTCAGTTGACAAAAGATATCAGTTGATCACTTTTTGCTAGGACTCACTTGATACATATTGCTCAGCGGATCATATAGATGCTCAGCTGATCAATAGTAAACTTAGAAAGACATAAGCGTATGTATTTGTATGATCAGTTGATCAAGATTGCTCAGCTGGTCAATCAAATACATCAGTTTATAAGGGGAGATGACTTGTGTAAAGTAAGACTTACTTAGCTGATGCTCTGGGCCTCAGCTGATCCATTTGTTCACTCAGCTGATAGAGTGGGCACTCAGCTAATCAATTTAATTTACTCAGCTGATCACTTTCTTCACTCAGCTGATCAATCTATTCACTCAGCTGATGGAATATTTTTCTTAGCTGATCAACGATTTTGCTCAGCTGATAGACTGTTTTCCTCAGCTGATGGTCTTCTTTACTTGTTTTCTTCATCTGATGCTCCTTGGCTGATATCCTTTGGCTGATACTTTGAGTAGGATATGATGCTCAGCTGATGGTTCCATACTTAGCATATTTTTACATAAACTGATTCAAACAACACATGTTTGAATTCTTTCTAAGTCATACTTAACGTAAGGTTTGGTTATCATCAAATTCTATGTTTTAGGATATGCAGAGTTGATTATTAGGGTGAAGTGATTATCTCCCCAACAATGATCACTAACGAAACCAATGTTTAAACCAATTTCGTAAATATCTTGATGTGTTCACTAGAAGCACAACTGTGTTTACTTAACAAATTTAAGTTCTAATAAGAAAATTAAAATATTTCTTTGGCTGTGTACACTAGTGAAGACAATATTAATGATGAATTTTTCATAAATCTTTCACCGTGTTTGCTAGTGAAAACTTTAATATTAATAAATTACAAATAAACTATTTTTATTTTATTTTATTTATATATTTAAATTTTAGGTGAAAGAAAAATAGGAGATAAATAATTTGGAAAGACAAAAAAAATTAGTTTATTATTATTCCCTTTTGAATTAAAAGAAAATAAAAGGTTATTTTTGATTTATTATGAATTACTAGATTTGTGTTCACTATTATTTTGTTTATGTGTAAACATAAGTTGTATCATGTGGACACATGCGTTACTTATTTGTTTACAAGTGATATAATAATCTAATCAACATTTATTGTGCGTAATTCTGCAGTGAACAATAACAATCTGTTAGTTATATTGGCCTCAATCTCCTTTATAATGTTAAAATAAATTGTTAACAAGTAAACAATGAGGAAAATGTGTTTATATGTAAATAATTATAATGAACAAGCAGAAAATTTTATCTTTTTCTAATAGTTGACTAATGAACTTAATATGACATTAAAAAAATTAAAAGTTTGTGTTCTTTCAAGTATTCACTAATAAATTTAGTGTAATTTTGAAGAAAACAAATAAAGTGTCTGGAAAAACAGAAAATATAAACATTTAAATATACTTAAGCGTTGATTTAATTAAAATAATTAATGTTATAATATTTCTTTTTAATATTGTTTGTTTGTAAAAAAATATCGTTTTTCAAAAGATTACGGATTAAGAGTTTGATTATGTTAATATTGTTAATTGTTAATATTTATTAAACTTAGATAAAATTAATATAAATGGAAAACAAAAAAAGGACTGAGAATTTATTGTAAAATCCATAATAACAAATTGAGAGATACCGGAGGAATTGACAAATATAATAAATAGTGAATTTATTATAATGTGTTTTTCCCAATTAAGTATAAAACTAACAATGATTAATATCAAAGTGCGGAAATAGTTTTAAAGTAACGGACATACAAAAGTTTTCAAAGTAAGATTATTTTAATAACCAAACTTCAAAGAGTGCACAAGAACAAACTTGAGCACCGAATACAAACTAATCAAGAACAAACTTGAATACAAATTAGCGAACAAACGCTTAACCTTTTCTCGAACAACGAGAAGGTATTTATAGGAACAGAAAACAACATTGCCGTTTCAAGCTCCTTCAGATGGGCAGATCGTGCACTTTACATAACAGGAAGATTCTAGTACTCAGTCGTGTCTTCAGTGTAGAAGACCCTTTGATAACTGAAGACTAACTTCCGTTGACATTCACTTCAAAATAAATCTTCAGATGAACTTTGAGGATACAAATTGGATATGGCACAAGAGGCTTTCCCACCTAAATTTCAAAAATATCAACAAGTTGAGCAAGGGTGAACTAGTGTCAGGACTACCTTCTCTGCCTTATCTTAAGCCTAAACCTTGCACTGCTTGTGAGAAGGGAAAGAAACATAAGACATCATTTCCATCTTAAGCCTAAACCTTGCACTGCAGGAAGCTGTTATGCTCAAATTTTATGGTTACAAAATCAACTACTTGACTATGATATGATGTTTGAAGACATCCCAATTTTATGTGACAATACAAGTGCAATCTCCGTCTCAAATAATCCAGTCATGCATTCAAAGACAAAGCATATTGAAATCAGACATCATTTTCTCAGAAATAATGTGCAAAAAAAGAAGGTAACTTTGCACTACATCAATACTGATTTACAACTTGCAGATTTATTCATAAAGCCCTTAAATGAAGCAAGGTTCAATTTCCTAATATCCAAACTAGGTATGCTTAATTTTTTAGTTTAGAATAGTGGTAATTTAGTCTGTGTTAATTTATAAGTGTTGAAAATTATAAGTTACTTATTTAGGCATATCTAATTCTTACTTAATTTGTGTAAACTGAGTAACTATGCTCAGCTGATAACTATCAGTTGATCAAATTTACTCAGCTGATCACTTTAAGATAAGATAGACATGCTCAGCTAAGTACTTTACTCAGTTGATACTCCAACTTTTCACTGTCATCTGATAGTTTTTCATCACCTGATACCCTTCAGCTGATACATTTCTATGCTCAGCTGATGGTTCTACACTTAGTAAATTTTCAATTTTTCTTACTCATTTAACGCTTTTTAACCCTAGTTATTTACTCCGTTTGTCAGATTTCATTTAATAGCTAATTAATTTGTTTTCCGTTAGATCTATTGTCAGTATCTAACGATCTCTGTTAACTAACCTTCATAAATATCCCAATTTCTCTCTCATTCTCCTTTACCTGTTCAAACTTTCTAAATTCCCCCTCTCCCTACAAAGAACTACCCTACCTTCTCTCTTGATACTCACTATTCATCATCCCTACCAAATGGCCACCTATATTCCAGACCCTGCTGTTAACCCTGGTGAGAATGTTGCAACCAATCAACCAATGAATATAACTCCCAACAACATTCTACTCTGCACCACCATCCCTGCCTCGCGAGAAAACCAAGGTTATGAACCAATGGTTCAGTTCCTTCAAGCTCATCCCTTGTTCGATAGTCTCACTGCTGATCCACACTACATATACCCTACCATTATCGGTGAGCTATGGTACTCCGCAACCTATAACCTAAACACCAACACCATCCACTGCACCCTAGCCCAAGGAAACTACCATCTCCAGATCACCACCGAAACACTTCGCGAAGCCTCTGGTATTTCTCACTTCCCACCTTACACAGCTTTTCCCTCAAGAGCAGAAGTTCAAACAGTTCTGGAAACCAGCGGCTACAATGAACCTATAGTGCATGGTCAGGTAAAAGTCTCTGCTCTTGCTCATCCATGGAAGTATTTGGCCAACGCGATCATCCGTTGCTTTGGTCCAAAATCTGGTAGCCACCATCTCATCAATCAAACTGAGCTTCTTGTGCTCTATGCCCTAGTCTTTGGGGTAAATATCGACTTTGCTCAAGTCATATTTTCTGACCTTATTGATAAATCACTCAGAGCACCAATAAGAAATCATCAAGGTCTCAGGTGCCCTACATTCGATTATTAAGCCTGATAGCTATGAGGGAGATTGGAGAAGATGATTACGTGGGCTTAATTGAACATCTTGAGCATATTCCTGTCCCTGCCATGGGTGAAAAGATATTCTACTTTCTTAAGGCAAACAGAGGTCCTCCAATCACTGTCCAAATGCACGAATTAATAGATGCTGCAAACGACAATGCTAATGCTGATGATGGTGATGAAAGTGATGATGATAATGATGGTGATAATAATGGTGATGATGATGCTGATGAAAGCCACACTGGCACAAATGATGAAGATGATGATGCTGGTGATGGTGATGCTAGTGAATTTACTCCTCTCAGTCCAATGGTGTTAAGTCCTCTTGGTGATGATGGTGATGCCCAAGAACAAGAGATGTCTGAGCAACTTCTAGAGCTCATTGACAGAAGCAGGCACATCATGTCCCAAGGTAAGGACAGTTCTGACTCCACCTCGGAGGATATTCAAATGGTAGTCCCAACCTTTGATAGCCCATCTTCCTCTCCAGTCCATACACCACTCCAACAGCCAAGCTCTAGTGAACCTCACGTGATCACTAGTTCTACTCCGATTCGTAGCCCTATATATACAAGGTCACCAGAAGTGATACATTATGAGAACTTTGAGGGAGTGCAATCCACACCTCTAACCTCAACTCCAATTACCCTTCCTCATGTTGAGGGGGAGCAATTGGATGTTGCAACCTTTCAGCCAATGGATGTATCCTCACAACAGGATACATCTAATAAATTGGGATCTAAGCCGCTAGCTGAGACAACCTCCCAAAAGGTTGATCTCATTGAAAGACAGACCTCAACCCTAGGTCATATTGTGTCTCTCCCAATATTGAGTTAGCCCATACCATCCACATTCTCACAACAAAATGTGGATCCAATAAGGGATACCCTATTATTGAGTTCATCCCACACTCAGTCCACTTGTCTTGCACCACTTATCAATTCTATTCTTACACAAGCATAGCCTGCCAATGCTAGTGGTACAAACCAACCACTTTTACAGAGCTCAACACTCCTTCCCAATGAATTTGAGCTTATACACCAAGGCTCAAATGAGGGGACACAAACCTTACCCTTATCCAAACCTAAACCAAAACATTTATCACCTAACCCAAACCTTCCAAGCCTTCCAAACCCAAACCTCCACTCAACTGTCTAGACTTGCAAAAGACATTGAGCTCCTCAAGACCCCACCCCAACCCTCCCTTACCCCCTCCTAACCAAACTAGACCATCTCATTACCCTTCTCCCATGTCAATCACCTACTCCCATCCTTCCTCAATCCACTATCTCTTCTCTCAACCAAACCATCTCCAACCTACTATCCCAACTCCAAACCCTACGCCCAATAAACCCAAACATTTCTGTCCCTATCCCAGACCAACTCCTACCTATGCCTTCTTACCTTAAAGGCATCTTTGATGACATAGAAACCTTAACTGAACAATCCAGAATGAGTCATCTCTTATTATGGAAAGCCATTAAAGATCTCAAGGATGACCAATCCCTTCAGCTTTCTAAAATTACCTCTATCCCATCCTATACCCCTTCCTCCACCCATACACCTACCACTGCCCCTACCCTATCTCCAAAGCCAACTGCAGGTGACTCCCCTCCTCCTTTTGATGATGCCAAAAAGGGGGAGAAATTCTCAAGTTCTTCAAGGGAGGATGATCCTGACTCAGAGGAAATTGATGCTACATATTCTGAAACTGCGACAAAAATCTTGCAGCAGGAAGCACCCAAAGCAACAGCTCCTCCTACTCTCAAAAGAAAAGCACCTTCTGAGGGGGAGCAAAGGTTTCCTAAACGTTTGAAATGAATAGCAAACAGGCCAAAGCCTAGAAGGAAAGTTGCTGAGGGTTGCTCTCCTCCAATTGCAATAGAGTCTAATTCTGATGATGAGGATGATACTCCACTATCTGACATCCTCAGAAGAAGAAGACAGAGCCCAAAACCATCTGCTCCACCAGTCCAACCAACCCCATCAGTACCTCTGCTCCTAAGGACAAAGACAAACAAAAAATGACACATGAGCAAGTTGAAGCAGATGATCAAATGAAAAGGGAGCTTGCACTTAAAGAGCAAGAAGAAAGGGAAAATGCTCAAATGGCTCAAGCATTGGGTGTTTCAGTTGAAGAAATCTACCAAGCCAAGGAGCTAGCATTTCAGCAAGAACAAGAACAAGTTCAAAATCAAGCTGCTGCTCAACACAAATTGGCAAGGGATAAATCTCAGTCTGAACTACTGAAAGCTAGATCTCATGCTGATGCTATCAAAACCCTCTTCAACCTTGATCTATCTGCTCCCATCAATCTAAGTCAACAAAGACTTCAAAGCTTCAGAGAAAAGATCAACATTCTTAGAAACAGAACAGAACCAACTCCAATAACAAGAGCCACTGTCCATAAAGGTGATGGTGAACCCTACCTCAAAGCTATAAGGCCGAACAACTTCAACAGCTGTGAAGTTGTATCCTATGAGAGGTGTCATATCCATGGGTTCACAGAGTTAGTTGATATCATGTACCTTCTCTTCAAATCCAAATCTAAGCTCAAAGTTCAATTCATTCGGAAAATTCAGAATTGGATAGCTCTAGCTGTGTCACAAAGAGCCTTCAGTCCAGATGACTATTACAGACATGTGCACACAGTTGATAATCTTGACAAGAAAGGCTCCAAGCCTTTTAAACCATTTAAGCTAAGAGAGGTACTACCCCAGCATGAATTCTTATTTGATTTTGAGGGTCTCGACACATCTCTTCCATTGAACATCACCCCTGAGCTGTACAACTTTATAGCTATGCCTGTTGAAGGTATATTCTTTCTGGACAGAGTTGGCACATGGAGGTTCTTTAGACAGTCTGAAATCCTCAAAGCTAGCAAGAAGTTTCTATTTGGGCTAAGGATATCTACAAGAGGCAGAAATGGAAATGAAAATTTTGAAGCCCTTGTACAAGCCCAATGTGAAGTCTTAGCTGAAGCAGATCCCCATGCCAAAGATTTTGAAGTTAAAGAAGAACCATGGTGGGTTGATTGAAGACTGATTCTAACTCTGAAGTTTTGTTGATATCTAGTTGATTGTACATTATAGACTAGTTAGTTAGTAGTTAATCTCTGTAAATACTTCTGTACATTTCTTTATTCTGTTATTTCAAGTGATGTTTATGTATATCAGAAAATCAAAAACATATAAAAATGGAAAAATGAAAAGATACCACAAAAACAGAAGAAAATGGTACAACACAGAAAAGGATTCCACAAAAACAGAACAAAATGGAACACTAGAAAAGAAACCAAAAACAGAACAAGGTTCAAAATAAAAAGAGCTACCAAAAACAGATAGCTAGGTAGCCAAGTGTACTTAAAAGTTCAAATCTTTTGTATTCGAAGTCAAACTGATTCTTCAAAAAGAAAAAGGTTTTGTCATCATCAAATAGGGGGAGATTGTTGGGGAGATAATCACTTCACCCTAATAATCAACTCTGCCTATCCTAAAACATAGAATTTGATGATAACCAAACCCTACATTCAGTATGACTTAGAAAGAATTCAAACATGTGTTGTTTGAATCGGTTTATGTAAAAATATGCTAAGTATGGAACCATCCGCTGAGCATCAGATCCTACTCAATATATCAGCCAGGGATATCAGCCAAGGAGTATCAGATGAAGAAAAAAATAAAGAAGACCATCAGCTGAGGAAAATAAGCCATCAGCTGAGTGAAAAAGTTGATCAGATGAGGAAAATACTCCATCAGCTGAGTGAACAAAATGATCAGCTGAGTGCCTACTCCATCAGCTGAGTGAACAAATTGATCAGCTGAGTGCCTACTCCATCAGCTGAGTGAACAAATGGATCAGCTGAGGCCTAGAGCATCAGCTTAGTAAGTCTTCCTTTACACAAGTCATCTCCCCTCATAAATTGATGTATTTGAATGACCAGCTGAGCATTCTTAATCAACTGATCATACAAATACATGAGCTTATGTTCTCCTAAGCTTACTATTGATCAGTTGAGCATTTATATGATCAGCTGAGCAATATGTATCAACTGAGCCCTATCAAAAAGTGATCAACTGATATATTTTGTCAACTGAGTAGTGAATATTAGAGTTCCTAGTACAATATGTTAGCTGAGTCGTGAAAAATGTTAAATCTACTCTATCTTTTCAGATTGTAAGTCATATGTAAAAGGCAGAACATGTGTTGTTCTATTATGCCTTAGATCTTTGTTTGTAAAAGTAAAAATACACTTTTTAGATCAAGTATGAGACAAAAAGGTTTGATCTTATCCTCTGGAAAAGGATAATGATACCTCAAACAGACGAAGATCTTGAAGATTTGTTCAAACAACTAAGTATGGCTGGCAATCCCATACTTGGTAAAGTCAAATCAAACAGAAGCATTGTGTTGATTAAATTACAAGCATGGAAAGAGAAAGAAACTTCTACACGACATTAGGTATGGGTTTTAATATTTTATATTGTTAATGGGTTGCACTTTTGCAGAAAAGTACAATTACTTTTATCAAAACATTTGATTAAAGTAACATTACTTTTCACCCACTACCTTTACAATTAAAATATTATATTTCAACATCCTCTTTGTCTCTTACCTTCATGCAACCGGATTCACCAAAGACTTCTATATATATTCATGCATGGTGGACATGCAAAAAAAACAACACAGTGAATTCTCTACTCCACAGAAAGAAAATCTCATCAGTTGAGAAATTCGTAGAATTTAAGCATTGTGTAGAATCAAACTTGTTCATGTGTTGAACACTCTATATACATTAGTTGTTTTAGAGTTAGTTTGTCTATATGTTAGACAAATAGATTGCCACCTTTTATTGTACTTAGAATTTCCGCTTCCAGTACATGTAATTCTTGATTCAATATCAATAAGAATTATATAAAAGTATATCAGTGTGTCTTTTATTTTAAAAGCTAAAGTTTGTATTCAACCCCCCCCTTTCTAAATCATTTGTTGTCGTGTACTCAATCTGGGACTAACATGAAGTATCTGAGAGATTTATTAGCCCTGGCGAACTCTGAAACTCTCTAAAAACGAATCTTATCGTATGCATCAAGGAAGTAAAATCCCCTTGGATTAGAGAGAACTTTTCCTACTTAAGGAATGAATCCAGGAGGTAATGAAGTGTCAATGCCTTTGTAGTTGGGAAACTCTCCAAGAGATATCAGCTCCAAAATTTGTTGCTGAGACTTTTTATGTGTGAGCTTCCTTCTCTGAAATTTTATCTTCTCAGCTCTTAAGGGTTTTTCCTTTTGTAGCAAGACTTCAGCATCAGATCCCCTTTTCTTTACTTCCTCTTGGTAAAATTCGATCACTTTGGTGATCTCTCTCTGAACGAACTCAACATCATCAGTCAGCTTGTGTTTTGATAGACAAGCCATTATCTCAGCCCATTCAGAGACAACACATTTGAGCTTGACTTGCCTGACTGTGTATATAGTAAAGAGAGGATGACTTCTACGTTAAATGTTCAGAAAAATTTCATTTTTGACTTTCTTCAGTCTTACTGAAGTGATCTTTTCTGGATGTATTCTTTGATGCCGAGAGCATATGCACTCTTCTTGTCTAGCATCCAAGAACTTTTCTTCTTCTCTTGTACAGCTTTTTCAGCTTCGATCTCCTCCTGAAGCTGTTTTTTATGTTCCAAAGGAGATAAATCAATCTTATTTGCAGCAACTTCTTCAAGTGCCAATTTCTCTGCTGCTAGTCTTCCAAGTTCATCCGCCACTCTCTTTTCTTTGGCTTTCGGATTTTCATCATCTGAGTCATCTTCATCATATGTACCCTTACTCATCAGATAATCTGGAGAACTTATTATTGCTTTCCCTTTACCTTTATCAGCACGACTTGGTTGGCTACTTGATGATGGAGCAACTGATTGAGTGAGAATCTGAGAAGCTTCAGCATCCCTTATTATTTGCTGACATTCAGCTCCATCTAACTCAGTACAGAAGAGTTCAGCTTTAGCTTTCCTCTGATCAAGGAGACGCTTGAGCTCCCCCTCAGCAAGTGCCTTGGCTTCTTCAGCTTTGGCGAGCCTGTCCTCAAAATCTATCAAGGCTTTATTTTTATTCTCTTCAGTGGCTTGAGGTGGGCCACTTCATCTTCTAATCTCTGCATGGCTTTCAACTCTTGAGTATTTTCTTTGCCATTTGAGAAATTTTCAATCAGCAACAGCTTTCTTTCTAATAATCTGACAGATTTTGGACTGTCTTCGAACTTTCTCCCCCTTAGAAGCTGCAGAGATTCCTGAAGGTTCTATTGATTGGGAAAGGGCCGAAATCTCATTGGAGAGGCCAGAGAAGGAGGGAGCAAATAAATCCTTCAACTGACGGATTGCTGCTTTAGAAAGATTGATAGCGTGAATGTTTTCAACTTTGGAGGACAAAGAGTGTATAGATTGGGAGAGAGCGGAGAGTTGGGAGTTGAGTTTATAGAACTCAATGGTGGCAGAACTAGCCATAGTTGTCACAAGACTCTTAAATTGTTTGAACTTCCATGACGTGTCAGATTTTGACAGTCAAGGGTTTTGGTGAGAGATGTGAACTGATGGGAAAGAGAATCAACAAGAGATTTGAACTCTGTTTCGAATTTGGTTTGATTATTAACTATACAAGACCCCCGAAAAGTATCGGTCTTGACTAACTGAGAAACAGAGAGAATAATCAGATAAACTTTCCAGAGAGGAAGCAATGTCTATGGAAGGCTCAGAAAGTTGGGAATGTATAGACTTTGGGGATTGAAGAAAATCAAAAGCATCACTGTCATCAAAAGGATTGACAGTTGTTTGGGGAGACAAGAGGTCAAAGAGTTTATTGAGTAGAGAGGTGGAGGCCATAGCATCAGTAGGAGTGACTAATACATCAAGGGCCTTAGGCAAATTTTCTTCAGTTACAGTCTGGTTTAAGGCTGTGTCTTCATCAGCATGGGTAATCTCAACTGAAGGGGATGTAACTTCAGTTTCATTGATTGTAGGGGATTGGGTATCATGCTCAGTTTGGTGTTGAACTGATAAATCATCTGCCCTGGTAGAATCCATAGTGTCTGTTTGGTTTTATGACACATCAAGGGATTTGGGTACAGTTTCATCATCAGGGTGAAGTGAAGAGTCATGAACTGGTTAGACCTTAGAAACTAGGGGAGTTGTAGTTTCATCATTGGTAATTGGTTGAGCATCAGAGTCAGTCGGTTTGAGTGCTGAAACATCATGTGCTTGGGTTATATCCATAGTATCAGTTGGGTTTATTGACGCATCAAGGGGTAGAGGGGGAATTTCAGCAGAAACAAGAATGGTAGTTCCCTACACTGGTGGAACCTGAGTTGCAGTGGGTGTGCTAGCAGACTCATTGGTAGGGATTGTGAAAGTCTCGGCTGACTTGTTTTTGTCAGTGTCCTGAACTTGTTGAAGTTGGACCTCAGGGACAACATGGGTTTTAGCTATCACTTCATCAGTTATGATGTGTGTAGAAAACTTAATCAATGGAGATTTTACCTGAACAGCTTCAGTAGGTTTGGATTTCTGAATCTGAACCTTGCGGAGGACTAAAGGTGTTTCATCAGTGGAGTGCTCACCTGAAGCAGAGTAGGAGAGGATGCAACTTGAGGGAATGGTGGATTTTTGGTGTTTGGCAGTTGTGATTGATTAGGGTGGTTGATTTGTGGTGGTTGGTTTAGTGGTGGTGGTGATGGATTTTGGAACAATTGAAGGTTTAATAGATGACTTAGAAGAAGTGGACGTCAGTTTCCTTTTCTTTGTTTTTGATGGGGAAGACTGAAGCACAGGGTTTTGGGTTTTAGAGGGTGCAGTTTCAAATGACAACCTTGAATATGGTAGAGGGACGGTAGGGGAAGGTTTCAGAGAGACAAGTGCAAGCATTGGTGTAGTTAATGCAGGGTTGAAGGCAGAAGAAGATCCTGTCCATACTAAACATGTTAGTGAAGGGGATGGAAGCAGAACTGAAGCAGAGTTGTATTCTTCAGTTGTCAGTAAGGAGTATATGACTAAGGACACAAACCGGGGAAAAGGAATGTGTTGAGACCTTGAGCGTGCCGTCAGTGAAACCACAAGGCTTTCCAAGATGAGTTTAGTGTAGTCAATGTTGTGACCATGAATGATGGCATAAGCCATTTTAAAACTGCTTCATTGACTTGGTCAAGACCACCTATTTTGCTGGTGTAACACCCGCAAACCTGGGCTAGGAGTTTAGCAGGTTGGCGATATGTGATTAATTGTGTTTTCAAATTGCCATGTGTTTATTAAGAGTTAATGAAATTAATTAACTTAATTTGAATATATATATATATATATATATACGTTACTCGTGAAATTCTAATAAGAAAAGAAAGTACATGTATGTATGCATGTAGGTTAGAATGTATGTATGTATGCATGGGAAAGTAAATGAAAACCTCCTGCTTGGTTTAAACCAAATATGTGTGTACGTGTTTAAGGCAAATTCTCTGCTCATACATCCTAAGTGTAAAAGGTGTATTGTGTGTTTTGAAGAGAAAACCTTCAAGTGAAGAAAAGTTGCAACTTGAAATTTGAAAGCAAAGATTTTGTGTGTTTTAATTCAAAACGAAGGTAAGAAAGTGTTTATGACATGTTATGATTTGTATTGGTATGTTTATACGTTGAAAAGCATGAGTTTATGTAACTTCACCATTGATGAAGTTTGAAAGAAAGCTTGAATAATGGGTTTTGTAGATTTTGTTGTTTTGAGTGAGTAAAAAGGTGTTCATGATGATTTATAAACATGTTATAAGTTATATATATGTTTTGTTTAAAGATACATGATGTTAGAAAGGTTTATAAAAGGTTTTGGTTGGCTGAAATCCAAGTAAATGAAGAAGACGACCTGTAAGATTGAATGTCGCGGCGCTACGCCTTAGGGTCGCGGCGCGACGTGGTTAAAATCCGACACTTTTGATTCGGATTGCAAGAATCCGAGAAGTTTACAAATCCGACCCTTGGAAATCCGAAACTTTGCAAAACCACACTGAAATCCGATACTTTAGAAATCCGCCACCGAAATCCGCATGTTGACTTTCGGATTTGAAATCCGACATCATCGCGGCGCGACGCATGCTATGTCGCGGTGCGACAGGGCACATTTCAGAAAGTTTCTTATTTTTTTTATTGTGTTTTGCTTGGAATAAGTTGGCATTTTATTTATTTGATTTTATTGAATTGTTTATGTGAATTTAAAATATAAATATATATGAGAAGATATATTTATATATTCGAGACTAATTTGATTGTTGCTATGTTTTCAGGCAATCAAAAGACTCAGTAATATTAGATCTCTGAGCTCGTGTTGATTTTGAGGTAAGTAGACGTTAGTCGCGGATGGTAAAGATTACGATTAATGTTATTGATGTGATGCATGATGTGCTTGAGATTGGATTGATTGATTGAACTGCTGAATGTGATATTGATTGTTGATATCTGCTGCATGACTGTTTAGTCGATACGCGCTCTTAGGATGATTTTGAGTTGTAAAACCCGTAATTTTGTAAAATTATTATAAATATATATAAGCAATATTAAATGAGAAATTGGTAAATTGGGTGTATGTTATGTTATTCAAATGATATTTATATGTTATATATATACTACATGTGGAGTATGTGGAATGTAAATATATGCATATCAATGGGTAATAGATGTAAGGATGAACAAAGTTGGAGGACTAGACTTGTAAATATAGATATATATGTTGGTAGACTCCAATAATTGGAGTCAACTCTCCAATTTCTGGAAGAGTCCATCGATAAGAGAGAGAGAGAGAGAGAGAGAGTTCAAGTTTCAACCATTTCAAGAAGGAAGAAGAAATCAAGAAGGAAAAGTGGTGGTTTGGTGCTTGGGAGCAAGAGTTCTAGTTTTAGATCTCAACCTCTTCATCTTGTGTTTGCTTTGGATCAAGAGAACAACCATTCAAGTTAGGGTTTATCAATCAAGTAAGTTCTAGCTTGAAATTTGTGTTTGATTTGAGTAATACATGATGTATTTGGTGATTCTTAGTTTAGATTTGGGTTTAATGTGTTTAATGGGTCAAAGTTTGGGTAATTGTCAAAGTTAGGGTTTGGTATGCTCAAATGGGTTTAAGATGTTGATAATTGAATTGATAATGGTTTTATGTGTTATGTTGGTAAAACTATAGTGGAAATTGTGTGTGTTAGTTAAATGGGTCAAAGAATTTGAAATTGATGATTTAATTATGGTTAAAAATGGTTGAAAATGGTTATGTTATGGTTATGAAGTAGTTTAGTTGTGGTTTTGAAGTTTATATTGGAATCTATGAGTTTTGATTGTGGAAAAGATGTGAAAAATCGGAGCTGTAGCGAACAAAAAAGGCCCAGAAACACTATTCACGGGGCATCGCGGCGCGACGGGTGTTCTTGGCGAAGGTCCATTTTCCAGAGATTTTCTCCTGGCGCGAGGACCCCTGAAATGTCCAAAAACTTGTTTTTGACCCCATTTGACCTTGTAATTGATTGGGGATTGTTTCTAATGGTTTTAGAGAGTCCAAAAGGAGTCCGAAAGACCCGAAATGAGTGTTTAAGTAATGTTTTGAGTCCATACTTGTGTATAACTTCAGTGTATGGTTAACTTCACTAAGTTAACATTGTGTTATGATCATAGGATCGTTATGCAAGTGAATTGTAGCCTTGTTTGAAGTGGAAGGATCCTCATCTCTTCAATCAGGTGAGTTGTGCCCTACGGATACCCAAAACGCTTTTAACGTGCAAGTCATCAAATGTTTTCTTATGAACCATGTTTATGTATATGTGTGGCATCAATGTGAATTGTTATTGATATTATCATGTTTATGATAATGATTTATGCAATTGATTATGTGATACACCTGTTTTGAAGCATGCTATGCTTTGTTCTTGATTATGGTAAGTTGTGACCTTGTGTGTATAACTTTCTTGTGATTATGTGACCCTTCGGGGTAATTGATTATGTGACCCTTCAGGGTATATGTGCTTTGGTCCAGACCGTTGTTGTGATATGAACTCTGTACCATAGGGTTCCTAGTCATTGAGACGTACACAGAGGTTCCTGTGGCTTCGGCAATTGGGGAACCACGAGGTACGGGTGGCTGAGGGATCGGTGCAGAGCGTGGCGGGTATGTCAGTAGCCATCATGACCGTGTGGGTTCACTGGGCTGACGAGCCACCGAACCTGGGTAACACGAGTGGATTCGGTGAACATGGCTTACCCTCCAGAGAACCGTTGTATTGTGGACTACTTTGTGCTTCCCCCCACCTTGATGGGAGATGTGGACACACCCCCACGAGGACTTGTTGACCATGGTTGGCCCCTATGGAATATACAAGTATAAGTGGACTTGTCCCCCACATCTTGTGTGACTGTTTACTGATGCCATAACTGTTTTATGAATTATGATGACTTGTTTACTTGTTCAACTAGTTTTGGCACAGTCACTGGCTTCTGCTAATAAAATTGTGTTAATGTTTTGTATCCGCAGATAAGCAATAGTATGATGCCGGTGAGGCGGGTAGACACTTTTGGGAGAAGCTTGTTGCCTTTGAATATGTTTGGAATACATGATTATTCTTGTTTTTTATCTGTAATTAATGGTCGTGTATTCGGGTCAACAAGTAATACCACACTTTTGTAAAATTCGACAAGCTTCCGCACTATGATGTAAACTAATACTCTTATATTGTATGTTTTGTTGAAATATAAAAAGTTAAAATTTGTACTAAAATTCAGGGTATTACAAGTTGGTATTAGAGCTGAGGTTTGAGAGAATCGAGCACTTTAGCGAGTGTTTGGTCTCAAACCGAGGCCGAGCATTAATAGGAGATACAAACATATCGGGTGGGCATATGGGTTAAGTTGAGATATGTATGAGAGTTAGGGAAACTTAGTTCCCCAATTGTGATGAACTGTTGGTTCTTGTGCTTTAATGTGCTATCTGTTGTTGTCTTCATGTGTGTAGTAAACAAAGATTGAGGCATGGATGCCTACAACAATGACAACTTCCTATTTGTTCAACCCGGAGGTGAGGAAATGCCTCCAAAGCACTCTTAACCGGGTGGAAATCCTGGTTCTCATCACACCCAGCACTCTCAGCCCCACTCGGGCAACCCGAATGATCAGTCTTCTGTGATAGCCCAACTCCTGACCCGTATCCAGGAGTTAGAAAATCAATTGAAAAAGACCCATGATACCCAAAAGACTTCGACTCTTGGTGAGTCCAGTGATGCTTCCATCTCAAGGAAACCCACCGTTTCCTACAAGACTTTCTTGAACTGCAAACCCTTACCTATGAAGGTAGTGATGACCTGATCGTGACTTTTGGTTGGATCCGTGAGATGGAGCAGACTTTTACCTCCTGTGACTGTGATGAGGAACACAAAGTTCCTTACTCTGTGAGACAATTGAAATGGAGGGCTCTCGTATGGTGGAATACTATCAAGGCAGCAATGCCTAAAGGTGAAGCTGACAGGTTGGGATGGGATGAATTCCTTGAACTGCTTCAACGGGGATTCTGTACCGAAAGGGATCTAGAACGCCTTGAAAGAGAGTTCCTAAATATGAAATTGGGTGATTCCTCTATGGATGAGCATGTTCACAAGTTTAATGAACGTCTTAGCTTTGTGATCACTTGGATTCCTGATGAAAAAGCTAAAGTGAAGCGGTTTGTTGAGACCGTACCCCCGGAGTACAAAATCCACATCAGAGATTGTTTCACTCTCCTCTCGGCCACTCAAAAGGCCAAGTTCTTATTTGATGACTTCAAGGCTTCAAAGCAAGCCAAGAAGTTGATTGGTGAAAAGAGAAAGGTTGAGCCTTCTATGGTCAGTCCAAAAAGAAAGCAACCTCATCCTCCTTCTCCAAACCCAAAACCGATGATTCCAAACCACAGTGGTGCAGAATGTGCAGGTCTCACCACAAGGGAGACTGGGCTAAAGACACCAAAGCTTGTCCTCGTTGTGGCAAACCTGGCCACTTCCCTTCTGATTGCAAGTACAAAGAAAGTGTTTGCTTTACCTATCACAAACCGGGCTATAAAATGGCGGATTGCCCTCAACATAAGGAGGGAGGAGTTGGCGGGTCATCCTCAAAGGGCAAAGACCCTCCAAAAGCGAAAGGGCGAGCCTTTCAGATGTAACACCCTCAAACCTATGCTAGGAGATTAGCGGGTTTGTGGTACGTGTTTAACTGTTTTATTATGTTAGATGATTAATGGAATTAATTTTAAGTATGTGATTAATATTATGCATGGATGTATTGCAAGTATGTATGTCACCGTATGCATGTATATTTATGTGTGTGTGTGTGTGTGCACGTGTATGTGTGTAAAGAATTAGTTGCCACCTCTTGTTTTCAAGGGGTATACGTGGGGGGTTAGGGATAGTAGTCACTATCTCAAATTAAAAAAGGTGAAAGGGTGTGTGTGAAGTATTTTTTCTGCCAAGAAGAAACCGAAGAAGATCAAGAAGAAATAGAAAGAATCAGATTTTCAGAATTGTGGATTTGTGATTCAAGATTAAAGGTTTGATATTAATATGATGAATTGCATGTTAGTCTGATTAAGTTTGGTGATTAAATAACATGATTATATGAAATATTATAGAATCGTTTTTTGATGAAATATAAGTTTTATGGGTTTTGTGTGTGTTCATAATATTTATGAGTTTAACTGATGATTTGATACATGAATATATGTTTAGAAATATTTAAACATGTTTTTGGTATGATATGATGAAGTTATGAAAAATCTGGATTTGAGTTTTAAAGTTTTGAAGATGGTGGAATTAATGTAAATCATGAACTATTGGTTTTGGGTGTTTGAGAAGAAGAGGAATTTTGATTATGGTGAAAACCGAATGAAGGAAATCCGATTAATGCAAGAAACTGATATATGAAATCCTAGTGCTGAAAACCGATACTTGTAATCCCGGAAGTTATGAAATCCGAAACATTTGAATCCGAGACAGGAATCCTAAATCCTACACTTGTAAAACCAAGAATCCGATTGATGTAATCCGAGTACATGAAATCCGAACATGGTTGATAGAATCTGATTGAAGTAAAATCCGAATACTTGGAATTTAGTTTAAGGATAATCCGACAATGAGGAATCCATCGGAATCCCAAATCCGATAATAGTGAAATCCGAGAAGTGGGTTGCGGATTCTTGAAATCCGATAGTTTTGGAGAAATCCGATACTTGTGTTTTGAACTTGTATTTGTTTATTGTTTGATGTTGTTTGATGAATGATTTATAAATATATGGATAAGATATATTTATGAGATTGAAAATGATTTGATTATTGCTGTGTTTACAGGCAATCCTAAGACTCAGTGATATTAGACTTCTGAGTTCAAGACTGAAACTAAGGTGAGTAGACGTTGAACACGGATGGTAAAGATTGCAGTTAATTTTATTGATGTGAAGCATGATTGTGGTTTGAGATTGGATTGATTGAACTGCTGTTTGTGATATGAAATGTTGATCACTGCTGCATGAATATTTGGTCGATACGCAGTCTTAGGATGATTTTGAGTTGCGTTGAGAAGTCAGCTATACGTGGACTTGGGCTAGGCTTGTCTAACTGATTGGTTGAACAGTAGTAGCCTTTCTGTTGCATTTGTTGCTCAGAGGGGAGTTTACTGTGCCAATCTAGTGAAAAGTTATCGGTAAACCTTTGCTTTGGCCGGCATTGGTTGTAGGTTCTGCGCCGAATCGCCGGTCTTCTCTGGATATGTGATTACATGAATGTTTGCGTTTGTTGCTTTAGCCTCTACTCACTTAGCTTTGTGCTAATTCCCCTCAGTTGATGTTTTGCAGGTTGGTGTTTGTAGATGAGGAAGGAAGAGTTGACAACACTCTGATACTTATTTTGAAAAAGAGACGAGCCAATTATATTTTGTAACACCAAAGATTTGTAGTTGTGGTTGTCTTTTGAGATAAATGAATGTATATTTATAATTATTAATTATATGTAATCAAGTGGTTTTAATTAGCTTCCGCAGTGCGTTTAAAAAAATGGCTTGTTATTTTTCCGGTGTTACAGTTTGGTATCAGAGCTTAGGTTTTGGCGATGCATGCACGGCTAGAGTGTTGCATTCCCAAATCTTGGCTCGTGACGGGTCAAGCTTTCCTTCAGGGGAATTAGGTTGAGTTAGAGTTGTTGTAGTAGTTAGTATTTTGGATATTAACAGTTTATTCTAATGAGCTATGAAGTGATGTGATTGTAACAGATTATGGCTGATAGAGAGACTCCCATCCTACCTCCTGTGACCCAATCTACAGAGGCGCCGATTATTGAAGTAGTGAATCAAGCAGGAACATCCGGGCAAGAACAAGGAGAAGATCAAAATGAGTATATTTATAAATTGGAGAATGAGTTGATGGATCTTCGAAATAAAGTCCTAAACATGGAGCAGAGACTAAACCAACCTGAACCAAACCCTGTACCAATTGCGATAACCACACAAGCAACAGTACCACCAGTGTCAGTACCCTTACCACCAATGACTCAAATGATTCAGCAACCATTCTTTTATCCGTATCCACAACCTGGAGGTTACCCATTTGCGTTTCAAGGATATAAACAACCATGCACCTATAAGCAGTTCCTCGACTGTAAACCATCTGAATATCGGGGGAGTTCTAATCCCAGCTTCACGTTGAACTGGCTTAGAGAAATGACGAAGACCTTAGATGCTTGCAACTGTGAGTATGAACTAAAAGTGAAATATGCATCAAGGATGTTAAAAGGAGACGCCATGGTCTGGTGGGATTCGATTAGCGGCCACTTTACGGAGCAACAGCAGGAAAGTATCACCTAGAGTCAATTCCAGGAAAAGTTATGCGAGCAGTACTGTGGAACGTTTGAGATTGCCAAAATAAAGAGGTAATTTATGGAGTTACAGATGACTGGAAATATGACAGTGTATCAATTGATAAAACAATTTAACGAGAAGATGCGATTTGCAAAGCATTGGGTACCAGACGAAGAGTCAAAGATCGCTCATTTTGTTGGAACGTTACATCCGGATCTCCATAGTGCCACCATGTGGGCTACAACACTATCCCAAGCATTTACTTTAGCTAAGTCAGCTGAAGGAGATTTGATTGCGAGGAATAAGTTGAGTGGGGAAAGAATTTCCCAGCAAAAATCGAGATTTACACATTACAACACTCAATAGAGGCAAGGAGGGTAGAGCAGTGGTAACCGACAGAGTGGTCAGAATAGGACATCTTCTACAGGTGGGTCTGCTCAGAGGGCACCTTGGTGCAACAGGTGCAAGTCTTATCACCATTTGCAATGTACGCCCCAATCCATGAGATGCGTGAAATGTGGCCAGTTTGGCCATGATCTAAAGAATTGCAGACTGCCGAGGAGCGTCTACTGGAACTGTTAGAAAGAGGGACACCGGGTTGGTGATTGCCCGTTGAGTAAGAAAGTCGGGTCAGGATCAGGAGGGGGAGGAGCTGGGGGGTCATCTACAGCTGGGCAGAAACGGAAGAACCCACCCACTGATGAGGGTCGGGCATTTAGGATGACAGTGGATGATGCCACTACCACAGATGATGTAATAGCCGGTATGTTTCTAATAAACTCTATTCCTGCTAAAGTGTTATTTGATTCAGGGGCAAATCGCTCCTTTGTATCTGTAGAATTCTGTGGTAGGTTGAATGTGCCTTTAACTGAATTAGCTACTACTTTAGAAATAGAGGTAGCTAATTGTATGATGGTTCCGGTCACGACTGCTGTGGCTGGAGCTAAGATAGATATAGACGGTATTTGTTTTCCTATATATTTTCTTGTAATGCCATTATCTAGGTTCGATGTGGTGCTCGGGATGGATTAGTTGAGTCTGAATCAGGCCAGTATCAAGTGTCACAAGAAGTTGATTTCATTCCCGTTGGCTGATCGCACAAGAGTGGTAGCAAGGTGTGACAAGGTTGCGTCTGTAATCCCGATTATCTCGTGTTTGAAGGCTAGAAAGGCGTTGGATAAAGGTTGTGAATCGTATCTGGCCTATGTTATTGATGGAAAGAAAGAAAAGCAGACAGTGAACGACATCCGGGTGGTAACGGAATACCCGGAGGTGTTTCCAGAGGAGTTACCAGGGCTACCTCCAGTTCGTGAGGTGAAGTTTAAGATAGATTTGATTCCTCGTTCCCGACCAGTGGCAAAGGCACCGTACAGGTTGGCACCGTCAGAGATCCGGGAGATGATGACTCAGATACAGGATTTGTTGGATAAAGGGTTTATACATCCAAGTTCATCTCCGTGGGGAGCACCAGTTTTGTTTGTGAAGAAGAAAGACGGTACATTGCGAATGTGTATCGACTATATAGTGAGTTGAATAAGAGAACCATAAAGAACAAGTACCCATTGCCAAGAATAGACGATTTGTTTGATCAACTACAGGGGGCTTCATTCTTTTCTAAGATTGATTTGAGATCAGGGTATCATCAGATGCGGGTTTCAGAGGAAGACGTGTCAAAGACGGCTTTTTGTACGCGCTACGGGCACTACGAGTTTTTGGTTATGCCGTTCGGCTTAACCAATGCACCTGCAATTTTCATGGATTTAATGAACACAGTCTGTCGACCATTCCTTGATGATTTTGTAATAGTTTTCATCGATGATATTCTGGTATATTCAAAGACTGAGGAAGAGCACGAGAAGCATTTGAGACAGATTTTGGAAACACTATAGAAAGAGCATTTGTTTGCTAAGTTCTCTAAGTGCGAATTCTGGTTGAGAGAGGTACAGTTTTTGGGGCATGTAATTTGTGACAAGGGAGTGAAAGTGGATCCATTGAAAGTGGACGCGGTGATAAATTGGAACGCTCCAAAGACACCGTCTGAGATCAAGAGTTTTCTAGGGTTAGCTGGATACTACCGCATGTTTATTAAAGACTTCTCCAAGATTGCGGGTCCGTTGACTAAGTTGACTCGAAAAGACGTGAAATTTGTATGGGGCAGTGAACAGGATAAAGCCTTCCAGATGTTGAAACAATTGTTATGTCAGGCCCCTATTCTTGCATTGCCAATTGGTTCAGAGGATTTCATAGTTTATTGCGATGCATCGTTTACGGGATTGGGCTGTGTGCTTATGCAGAGGAACCGGGTGATTGCGTATGCTTCGAGGCATTTGAAACCCCATGAGAAGAATTACCCGACACATGACTTGGAATTGGCAGCAGTTGTATTTGCCCTAAAGCTGTGGAGACACTACTTGTATGGCACCAAGTGCGTGATTTGTACCGACCATAAGAGCCTACAGTATGTATTTACACAAAAAGAGTTGAATATGAGACAGAGACGCTGGGTGGAATTGATTAAAGACTATGATTGCGAAATAAGATATCACCCAGGCAAAGCAAACGTGGTGGCAGATGCCTTAAGCTGCAAGGGAGCGGGAAGTTCTTTCCAGTTTATGCGTATTGAGATTGTATCTGATCTAGTGGATAGAGGCAGGTGAGAAGCAATTTGTAGGACCTGAGATAGTTCAGTTGATAGCTGATAAGGTTGCTATTGCCAGAGATTAGTTGAAAGCAGCCAAAGATAGGCAGAAAATGTACGCAGATCCACGTCGTCGCCCAGTTAAGTTTGATGTGGGAGAGCTAGTATACTTGAAGGTTTCACCATGGAAGGGTGTGATTCGATTCCGTAAACGCGGGAAGTTAGCTCCCCGTTACATTGGTCCCTTCCGCATACGTCAGATTGTGAATGATCAGACTATTACACTGGATCTTCCAATAGAGCTTGCGGGGATACACGATACTTTTAACGTTTGTTATCTAAGAAAGTGCAAAGTGGATGATGAAAGTCAAATTCTTCCAGTACAAGAGTTGAAAGTAGATTCAAAGAAAAGGTTGATAGAAGAACCAGTTGAACTGTTGGATCGAAAAGTAACCAAGCTCCGGAAGAAGAATATACAGATGGTATTGGTCAAGTGGAAGCACAGTCTAGGTTCTGATTTGACTTGGGAGACTGAAGCAGAAATGAAAAATAAATATCCCCATTTATTTGAGCAGGAAAGGATTCCGATGACGGAATCCTCTTAAGGGGGAGAGATTTGTAACACCCTCAAACCTGGGCTAGGAGATTAGCGGGTTTGTGGTACGTGTTTAACTGTTTTATTATGTTAGATGATTAATGGAATTAATTTTAAGTATGTGATTAATATTATGCATGTATGTATTGCAAGTATGTATGTCACCGTATGCATGTATATTTATGTGTGTGTGTGTGCACGTGTATGTGTGTAAAGAATTAGTTGTCACCTCTTGTTTTCAAGGGGTATACGTGGGGGTTAGGGATAGTAGTCACTATCTCAAATTAAGAAAGGTGAAAGGGTGTGTGTGAAGTGTTTTCTCTGCCAAGAAGAAACCGAAGAAGATCAAGAAGAAATAGAAAGAATCGGATTTTCAGAATTGTGGATTTGTGATTCAAGATTAAAGGTTTGATATTAATATGATGAATTGCATGTTAGTCTGATTAAGTTTGGTGATTAAATAACATGATTATATGAAATATTATAGAATCGGTTTTTGATGAAATATAAGTTTTATGGGTTTTGTGTGTGTTCATAAGATTTATGAGTTTAACTGATGATTTGATACATGAATATATGTTTAGAAATATTTAAACATGTTTTTGGTATGATATGATGAAGTTATGAAAAATCTGGATTTGAGTTTTAAAGTTTTGAAGATGGTCGAATTAATGTAAATCATGAACTATCCGTTTTGGGTGTTTGAGAAGAAGAGGAATTTTGATTATGGTGAAAACCGAATGAAGGAAATCCGATTAATGCAAGAAACCGATATATGAAATCCTAGTGTTGAAAACCGATACTTGTAATCCGGGAACTTATGAAATCCGAAACATTTGAATCCGAGACTGGAATCCTAAATCCTACACTTGTATAACCAAAAATCCGATTGATGTAATCGGAGTACTTGAAATCCGAACATGGTTGATAGAATCCGATTGAAGTAAAATCCGAATACTTGGAATTTAGTTTAAGGATAATCCGACAATAAGGAATCCATCGGATTCCCAAATCAGATAATAGTGAAATCCGAGAAGTCGGTTGCGGATTCTTGAAATCCGATAGTTTTGGAGAAATCCGATACTTATGTTTTGAACTAGTATTTGTTTATTGTTTGATGTTGTTTGATGAATGATTTATAAATATATGGATAAGATATATTTATGAGATTGAAACTGATTTGATTATTGCTGTGTTTACAGGCAATCCTAAGACTAAAACTAAGGTGAGTGGACGTTGAACATGGATGGTAAAGATTGCAGTTAATTTTATTGATGTGAAGCATGAGTGTGGTTTGAGATTGGATTGATTGAACTGCTGTTTGTGATATGAAATGTTGATAACTACTGCATGAATATTTGGTCGATACGCACTCTTAGGATGATTTTGAGTTGCGTTGAGAAGTCAGCTATACGTGGACTTGGGTTGGGCTTGTCTAACTGATTGGTTGAACAGTAGTAGCCTTTTTGTTGCATAGGTTGCTCAGAGGGGAGTTTACTGTGCCAATCCAGTGGAAAGCTATCGGTAAACCTTTGCTTTGGCCGGCATTGGTTGTAGGTTCTGCGCCGAACCGCCGGTCTTCTCTGGATATGTGATTACATGAATACTGATTGATTGTGAATGTTTGCGTTTATTGCTTTAGCCTCTACTCACTTAGCTTTGTGCTAATTCCCCTCAGTTGATGTTTTGCAGGTTGGTGTTTGTAAATGAGGAAGGAAGAGTTGACCACATTCTGATACTAATTTTGAAAAAGAGATGAGCCAGTTATATTTTGTAACACCAAAGATTTGTAGTTGTGGTTGTCTTTTGAGATAAATGAATGTATATTTATAATTATTAATTATATGTAATCAAGTGGTTTTAATTAGCTTCCGCAGTGCGTTTAAAAAAAATGGCTTGTGATTTTTCCGGTGTTACATCAGATGACAGCGGAGGAGGCTGATGAGGTGGGGGATGTAGTGTCTGGTATGTTTCTATTGAACTCAACCCCTGTCTATGTGTTATTTGATTCTGGAGCCAATAGATCATTCGTATCGTATGCTTTCTGTGAGAAATTGAAATTACCTTTTAGCATGCTTGCCAAACCCCTTGATGTAGAAATTACTGATGGCAAGATCATTTCTGTGACTGATATTTGTGATAGTTGTACTGTTGATCTTGATGGGAGATCCTTCCCAATTCATTTGTTACCGGTTGACATATCTTCTTTCGATAAAGTCATTGGTATGGATTGGGTTAGTGCTAATAATGCAGAAATTCTTTGTTCTAAGAAATTGATCAAGATCCCTTTGCCCAGCGGCGAATGTGTTATAGCTCGAGGCGAGAAACACAAATCCGGGATGGAGATCTTGTCTGTTATGAAAGCTCAGAAATGTATCCGGAAGGGTTGTGAATCCTTCTTGGCATATGTCCTTGATGTCAAAAAGGAGAAACAAAGTGTTGGAGATGTCAAAGTGGTTAGTGAATTTCCCGATGTGTTTCCTGATGATCTTCCCGGTTTACCTCCGGTTCAGGAGGTTGAGTTTCAAATCGATCTTGTTCCCAGGGCAACTCCTGTTGCAAAAGCTCCTTACCGGCTAGCACCATCGGAGATTCGGGAAATGATGACCCAAATCCAAGATCTTTTGGATAAGGGATTTGTTAGACCGAGTTCCTCGCCTTGGGGAGCACCGGTTTTATTTGTGAAGAAAAAGGATGGTACTCTCCGGATGTGTATTGATTACCGGGAGTTGAACAAAAGAATCATCAAGAACAAATATCCGCTCCCTCGCATTG
Organism: Dittrichia graveolens; assembly: GCA_038502395.1. Classification (NCBI taxonomy): domain Eukaryota; kingdom Viridiplantae; phylum Streptophyta; class Magnoliopsida; order Asterales; family Asteraceae; genus Dittrichia; species Dittrichia graveolens. Next base: position 34,700,384 of record JARJIL010000009.1, read on the forward strand.
ATGATTTGTAAGATCAGCTTCAGGGAGCTAGTTACTTTTCCAAGATTGATCTCCGTTCGGGGTATCATCAAGTTCGTGTTAAAGATGATGACATTCCCAAAACTGCTTTCAGAACCCGTTATGGGCATTATGAATTCCTTCTAATGCCTTTTGGTCTGACCAATGCTCCGGCGGTGTTCATGGATCTTATGAATCGAGTGTGCCGACGTTTCTTGGATAAGTTTGTGATTGTGTTCATTGATGATATCTTGGTTTATTCTAAAACCGAGAAGGATCACGAAGTTCATTTGCGGGAAGTTCTTGAAGTTCTTCGACACGAAAAGCTTTATGCAAAATTCTTCAAATGTGAATTTTGGTTTCGGGAAATTTAGTTCCTTGGCCATGTTATCTGTGAGGAAGGATTCAAGGTTGATCCTTCTAAGATCGAAGCGGTTATGAAGTGGGAGTCTCCGAAATCCCCTTCCGAAATCAAAAGTTTTCTTGGTCTTGCGGGTTACTACCGCCGATTCATTCGTGATTTCTCCAAGATAGCGGGGTTGCTAACTAAGCTGACCCGTAACAATGTTCCCTATTCTTGGACTGATGTTCAAGAAGGTGCTTTTCGAACTCTCAAGAAGTTGTTGTGCCAAGCTCTTGTTTTATCTCTTCCCGAGGGATCACAGGATTTTGTGGTTTATAGTGATGCATCCACGTCTGGTTTGGGATGTGTGTTGATGCAACGAGGCAAGGTTATTGCTTATGCTTCTCAGCAATTGAAGCCTCATGAAGCCAATTATCCTACCCATAATTTTGAAATGGCTGTAGTGATCTTTGCTTTGAAACTCTAGCGGCATTATCTCTATGGCACACACTGTATGATCTTCACTGATCATAAAAGCCTTCAACATATCTTTGATCAGAAGGAGCTGAACATGCGGCAACGTCGATGGCTCGAATTGATTAAAAGACTATGATTGTGAGATTCGGTATCATCCAGGTAAGGCTAATGTTGTGGCGGATGCGTTAAGCCGCAAAACTCAAGCAGATGCCTTGTGTTACCAATCGTTTCGAATGGAGGTGATCTCCGACTTGGTAGAAAGCTTGAAGGTGGCTCAGCAAGAGGCATTGAAAGAAGAAAATCTTAAGGAAGAGCAAATGATTAAACTCAAGGATCTTCTAGAAGATGATAGTCGTGGTTTAAAAATCTTTGTGGGTCGTGTTTGGGTGCCAAAGCTTGGCAACAACCGTGAGGTGATTCTACATGATGCCCATCGTTCTAAAATTTCCATGCATCCAGGTTGCACAAAAATGTATCATGATCTAAAATCCTTGTACTGGTGGCCCGGGATGAAAGTGGATATCGCTTCTTATGTTGAGAAGTGCGCGATTTGTGCACAAGTCAAGATTGAACACCAACGTCCATACGGAAACCTTCAACCTTTGGAGATTTCGGAATGGAAGTGGGATCACATTACTATGGATTTTGTCACGAAATTGCCAAAGACGGCTAAGGGACACGACATGATCTGGGTCATAGTTGATCGGTTGACCAAATGTGCTCACTTTCTGGCCACTCGTGAGACAACCTCTTTAGACAAGTTGGCCAAGTTATACGTGGATGAGATTTTATCTAGACATGGAGTACCTCTATCCATTGTCTCGGATAGGGACTCGCGCTTTGCATCCAACTTTTGGAGGAGTCTACAAAGAGAATTGGGCACTCGTGTCCATTTGAGTACAACTTATCACCCGTAAACGGATGGTCTATCCGAAAGGACGATTCAAACACTGGAGGATATGCTGCATTCCTGTGTTCTAGAATTTGGCGGATGATGGGATTACCATCTACCCTTGATCGAGTTTGCCTACAACAACTCCTAACATTCTAGCATTGGTATCCCTCCCTACGAAATGCTATATGGAAGGCGATGTCAAACCCCTACGTGTTGGCTTGAACCGGGTGAGAAACAGTATGCAGGCCCGGAGATTGTTCAATTGACCGCCGGCAAGGTCAAAATTGCACTTGAAAAGCTCAAAGTCGCGCGTGATCGTCAAAATATGTATGCCGACAAGAAAAGAAAGCCTATAACTTTTGGAGTAGGTGATCAAGTGATGCTTAAGGTTTCACCTTTGAAAGAGGTGATTCGATTTGGGAAGTGGGGCAAGTTGAGCTCGAGGTATATTGGGCCTTTCAAGATTTTGAAGCGAGTCAATGAGCAAGCGTACGAGTTAGAGCTACCACCGGAATTGGAAGGTGTTCACAACACATTCCATGTCTGCAACTTTAAGAAAGCCAAAGTGGAAGATAATCAAGTCATTCCCATCAAGGAGTTGCAGGTCAACCCGAAGAAGCGATTGGTGGAAGTACCGGTTGCAATTGTGGATAGAAAGGTCAAGAAGCTATGGAAACGCTTGATTCCTTTAGTTTTGGTGCAATGGAAGCATAGTCAAGGCCATATCTTGACTTGGAAAAGCAAAGATGACATGAAAACCCGTTACCCTCATTTGTTTAACCAGAATTGATTCCTAGGACAGAATCTTTGTAAGGAGGGAGGAAATGTAAAACCCGTAATTTTGTAAAATTATTAAAAATATATATAAGCAATATTACATGAGAAATTGGTAAATTGGGTGTAGGTTATGTTATTCAAATGATATTTATATGTTATATATATACTACATGTGGAGTATGTGGAATGTAAATATATGCATATCAATGGGTAATAGATGTAAGGATGAACAAAGTTGGAGGACTAGACTTGTAAATATAGATATATATGTTGGTAGACTCCAATAATTGTAGTCAAATCTCCGATTTCTGGAAGAGTCCATCGAGAAGAGAGAGAGAGAGAGAGAGTTCAAGCTTCAACCATTTCAAGAACGAAGAAGAAATCAAGAAGGAAAAGTGGTGGTTTGGTGCTTGGGAGCAAGAGTACTAGTTTTAGATCTCAACCTCGTCATCTTGTGTTTGATTTGGATCAAGAGAACAACCATTCAAGTTAGGGTTTATCAATCAAGTAAGTTCTAACTTGAAATTTGTGTTTGATTTGAGCAATACATGATGTATTTCGTAATTCTTAGTTTAGATTTGGGTTTAATGTGTTTAATGGGTCAAAGTTTGGGTAATTGCCAAAGTTAGGGTTTGGTATGCTCAAATGGGTTTAAGATGTTGATAATTGAGTTGATAATGGTTTTATGTGTTATGTTGGTAAAACTATAGTGGAAATTGTGTTTGTTAGTTAAATGGGTCAAAGAATTTGAAATTGAGGAAGAAAGGGTAATTGATGATTTAATTATGGTTAAAAATGGTTGAAAATGGTTATGTTATGGTTATGAAGTAGTTTAGTTGTGGTTTTGAAGTTTATATTGGAAGCTATGAGTTTTGATTATGGAAAAGATGTGAAAAATCGGAGCTGCAGCAAACAAAAAAGTTCCAGAAACACTGTTCACGGGGCATTGCGGCGCGACGGGTGTTCTTGGCGAATGTCCATTTTCCAAAGATTTTCTCCCGGCGCGAGGCCTCTTGTCTCGCGGCGCGAGGACCCCTAAAATGTCCAAGAACCTGTTTTTGACCCCATTTGACCTTGTAATTGATTGGAGATTGTTTCTAATGGTTTTAGAGAGTCCAAAGGGAGTCCGAAAGACCCGAAATGAGTGTTTAAGTCATGTTTTGAGTCCATACTTGTGTATAACTTCATTTTATGGTTAACTTAACTAAGTTAACATTGTGTTATGATCATAGGATCGTTGTGCAAGTGAATTGTAGCCTTGTTTGAAGTGGAAGTGATCCTCATCACTTCAATCAAGTGAGTTTTGCCCTGCGGATACCCAAAACGCTTTTAATGTGCAAGTCATCAAATGTTTTCTTCTGAAACATGCTTATGTATATGTATGGCATCAATGTGAATTGTTATTGATATTATCATGTTTATGATAAGGATTTATGCAATTGATTATGTGATACACCTGTTTTGAAGCATGATATGCTTTGTTCTTGATTATGGCAAGTTGTGACCTTGTGTGTATATCTTGCTTGTGATTATGTGACCCTTCGGGGTATGTGCTTATGTGACCCTTCGGGGTATATGTGCTTTGGTCCAGACCGCTGTTGTGATATGAACTCTGTACCATAGGGTTCCTAGTCATTGAGACGTACACAGAGGTTCATGTGGCTTCAGCAATTGGGGAACCGCGAGGTACAAGTGGCTGAGGGATCGGTGCAAAGCGTGGAGGGGTATGTTAGTAGCCATCATGACCATGTGGGTTCACTGGGCTGACGAGCCACCGAACCCGGGTAACACGAGTGGATTTGGTGAACAGGGCTTACACTCCAGAGTACCGTTGTATGGTGGACTGCTTTGTGCTTCCCCCACCTTGACGGGAGATGTGGACACACCCCCACGAGGACTTGTTGACCATGGTTAGCCCCTATGGAATATACAAGTATAAGTGGACTTGTCCCCCACATCCTGTGTGACTGTTTAATGATGCCATAACTGTTTTAAGAATTATGATGACTTGTTTACTTGTTTAACTGGTTTTGGCACACTTAATAGCTTCTGCTAATAAAATTTTGTTAATCTTTTGTATCCGCAGATAAGCAATAGTATGATGCCGGTGAGGCGGGTAGACACTTTTGGGAGAAGCTTGTTGCCTTTGGAAAATTCGGGTCAACAAGTAACACCACACTTTTGTAAAATTCGACAAGCTTCCGTACTATGATGTAAACTAATACTCTTATATTGATGTTTTGTTGAAATATAAAAAGTTAAAATTTGTACTAAAATTCAGGGTGTTACAAGAGTTGCGTTGAGAAGTCAGCTATACGTGGAATTGGGCTGGGCTTGTCTAACTAATTGGTTGAACAGTAGTAGCCTTTCTATTGCATTTGTTGCTCAGAGGGGAGTTTACTGTGCCAATTTAATGGAAAACTATCGGTAAACCTTTGCTTTGGCCGGCATTGGTTGTAGGTTCTGCGCCGAACCGCCGGTCTTCTCAGGATATGTGATTACATGATTGATGTTAATTGTGAATGTTTGCATTTGATGTTTTAGCCTCTTTTCACTTATCTTTGTGCTAATTCCCCTTAGTTGATGTTTTGCAGGTTCGTGTTTGTGAGGTTTCCTGAAGGAGGAGTTGACCGCACTCTGATATTTTGATTAAATGAAACGAGCCTGTAGTTTTTGTAACACAAAAATGATACTTTTGTTTGTGAACAATGATTGTACATTTGTTAATATTGGTTTATATGTAAATGATTTGTTTACTTAAAGCTTCCGCAGCATTTTTTTTTAAAATGGCTTGTGATTTTCCGGTGTTACAGCTGGTCATACAAAAACTCATATGTGCAATAAGACAGTTCCACTCCTTTGGGAGACGAGTGCGAACCATTGAGTTACCTTTCACCTTGTGCTCATCGGCGTACTGAAAGAAGGAGAAGAGAAGCTCCTTAGCATTTGCAGTGGATGAGGTGAGTTCCTGGCGGGGAAGATGGAGAATAGTTGCAAGGAAATCCTTGGATATTTCAGCGGGCTTACTACCAGAGAGTATACTGAAGTGAATACTTTGGCCGGAGGTTTTGGGGTTAATGACTTCAGTAGTCATCCAAAACTCACAGACATGTTCTTCGAACATCAGAACCTTTGCTAAGAAAGCAAAGTTCAACGGGCAGTTATGAAGCTAGGTTATGATTTGATGAAGTGGTGAGGATGGAGGAGGGATGGTGAGGTCAGCAGAGTAGTTGTTGTCCTTGAAGAAGATAGAAGCCAGGGGAATTTTGGGAACAACATCACTAGGGAGAGTCACCTTCGCAGAAGCAAGTTTGGGAGCCATGGGATCAAGCACAAAGAGGATTATCGAATTTTCACAAACAGAAATCGCCGGAGAAGATGAATTGTAGGTATAGAACTTGAAAAGGCGAATTGCGGGTTTTAAAGGGGTTTCAAAAGAAGGTGATTTGAACGGTTGAGTGAATCAAGGGTGAAAATAGGCGCGTGAATGCGGAATTTACGCAAGGATAACTTTTGTGATGTCAAACTGTTATTGGTGAAACCATTTAACCGGAGTAATCGTTAAAACAACCAATCTTCATCAACAAACCATTAGTAAGGAGATAAAATTTCACAAGGCAAAAGGATAAAAAATATCCAACTTTTGCTTCGGAAATTTTAATCTAAAAAAAAGGAAAGTAAATAAGAAAATAAAAAAGATGGAGAAACACACAATGCCAACAAGAATAAGAACTAAGCTTTGATATTACTATTGCCATATTAACAAAAGATGATTACATGGTTTCCATCATGATTTACATAGACTGTCAAAACAAAAAGATTACAACCATTGTAACACCCGCAAACCTGGGCTAGTAGATTAGCAGGTTTATGGTACGTGTTTGTTTGTGTTTTAATTGCTTCAATTATTATGTGATTAATTAAATGATTATAGGTTATTAATTACTTAATTAGAATTATTATAAGTGTGTATATATGTATATGTGGTCGTAGGTATGTATGTATATGAGTAAGTGGAGTACACGTGGGGGTGAGATAGAATTTAATTGACACCTAGTCTTGCATGTAACATATGTGTGTACCAAGTCTCTGCCTAATTTTACAAACAAAGAAGTGTGTATGTGTTTTACTCTCTCACTACCAAGAAAAACCGAAGGAAGAAGAAAAGAATCGGGGTTCACTTTGTGTTCTTAAATCTAGATTTAAAAGTTTGGTGTTTATAAATTACCATGTTATTATCATTCTTGACTAGTAATAAGATATTCAAAGAAATGATTTTGTTTGAAGATTGCATGATAAATATGAAGAACTATTGAATAGCTTTTAGAACTTGATCTTGTGGGTTTTATGTATTTCTATGGTTTATATGCTTAAAGAATGTTTGAATGCATGAAAATATGTTTAAAAGAGTTTAAATTATGTTTCTGGAATGATGATTATGAATTTGTAAAAATCTGGGTTTCAATTATGATGTCTTGAAGATGGCGGATTTGATGAGTTATGATGTAATCGGATTTGGAAAAAGAAGGTGAAAACCGAGACATTGAAATCCTTAGGACTAAATCCGAGAGTTTAGAAACTAGTACCCAAATCCGGAACTTGAAATCCGAATGATTAAATCCGAAATACTTGAAATCCGGATTTATAGAATCCGATACTTTTAAATCCGTTAGCAAGGAGATCCTAAACTTGGAGTGATAAGTCAGAATCCGATACTCTTGATTTTGGAAACTTGAAATCCGATTAAAGGAAAATCCGACAGTTTTGGGATCTAGCGGATTCCTAAATCCGACACTAGTGAAATCTGACACTTGAGTTGCGGATTTTCAAGAATCCGAATACAAATCCTATAGTTTAGCAAATCCGATACTATGTGTTATGATTTATATTTGTTTATTGATTGATTGGATGTTATGAATGAGTTATGAATATATGATCAGATATAATTATACGGTTTGGACTGATTAGTTGTTGTTATGTTTTCAGAAAATCCAAAGGCTCAGTAACATTAGAATTCTGAGTGCTTCCTCTGAGATTGAAAGGTGAGTGGATGTTGGATGCGAATGGTAAAGATTTGGTTAATATCATTGATGTAATGCATGATTGTATGTGATGGTTTGATATTGGAACTGTTGATTGTGAATATTAGGTATTGTTGACTATTGCATGATTATTTGATCGATACGCACTCTTAGTATGATTTTGAGTTGCGTTTGAGAAGTCAGCTATACGTGGAAGTGGGCTGGGCTCGTCTACTGGTTGGTTGAATAGTGGTAGCCTTACTGTTGCATATTTTGCTTCAGAGTGGGATTTCATTGTGCCAATTCAGTAGAGGGCTATCGGTAAACCTTTGCTTTGGCCGGCATTGATTGTAGGTTCTGCGCCGAACCGCCGGTCTTCTTAGAGTTGTGATTACATGTATAGTATTGACTTGATGTTTGATTTTGGGTTTAGCCTCTACTCACTTAGTTTTGTGCAAATTCCCCACAGTTGTTGCTTTTTGCAGGTTTGTGATGTGAGTCCTCAAGGAAGGAAAAGTTGACCTGACTCTGATGACTAGATTTTAAATGAAACGAGCCAGTTTATTTTGTAACACAAAATTATGTTTGTTGGATTTTAAGAACAGATACTTGGTTTGTAAATGTTTGTGAATGAAAAGTATGTTTAATTAATTAAAGCTTCCGCAGCGCAAACAAACAAAAAAAATGGCTTAGATTTTATGGTGTTACAGTTTGGTATCAGAGCCTTGGTTTGGCGATGCATGCACGGCTAGAGTGTTGCATTCCCAAATCTTGGTTCCTGATAGGTCAAGCTTTCCTTCAGGGGGAATTAGAGTGAGTTAGAGTTGTTTATAGTATATAGTATTTTGAGTACTAACGGTTTATGCTAATAAGTTGTGAGATGATGTGGTTGTAACAGATATGGCTGAAAGAGAGACCCCTATCCTCCCTCCTACTACTCAATCATCTGCAGAGGCACCGGTGATAGAAGACTTAGATACTACTAACCGAGCAGGAACATCTGGGCAGGAACAGGAAGAAGATCAAAGAAAATACATATTTAAACTGGAGAATGAACTGATGGATCTTAGAGCTAAGATTAATAACTTGGAACAAAGATTAACTCAAACTGAACAAATTCCAGTGCCAAATGCGATCTCTACTCAGGCAACTATACCACCATTATCGATGCCCCTACCACCAGTGACACAGATGATGCAACAACCGTTCTACTATCCGTATCCACAACAAGGAGCTTACCCTTTTGTGTTTCCTGGGTTTAAGCAGCCTTGTACATATAAACAATTTCTTGACTGTAAGCCATCGGAGTACAGTAGAAGTTCTGACTCTAACATAATCCTGAACTGGTTGAGGGAAATGGTAAAGGCACTAGATGCCTGTAACTGTGAAAATGAAATGATGGTGAAATATGCATCAAGAATGTTGAAGGGTGATGCGATTGTTTGGTGGGATTCAATCACTGGCCATTTTACTGAACAACAACCAGAGAGCATTACTTGGAGTCAGTTCCAAGAGAAACTTTGTGAACAGTATTGTGGTACGTTCGAGGTTGCTAAGATCAAGAAGGAATTCATGGATCTCCAAATGACCGGAAATATGACAGTGGATGATCTGATTAAGCAGTTTAATCAAAAGATGAGGTTTGTGAATCACTGGGTACCAGACGAAGAATCTAAGATTGCTCACTTTGTTGGAGCACTGCACCCTGATCTTCGTAGTGCCACTAGGTGGGCTATTACTTTATCGCAAGCATTTAACTTGGCTAAGATAGTAGAAGGGGATTTAATTTCCAGGAACAAGTGAAGTGGGAAGAAGATTGTCCAACAAAAATCGAGGATCAATTATTATAATTCCCAACAGAGGCAGGGTGGGCAGAGCAGTGGATTAAACAGGGAGACCAAAATAGGAGGTCGAATGTTAGTGCGTCAACACAGAGGGCGCCGTGGTGTAGTCGGTGCAAGTCATACCACAATGGGCAGTGTACGCCCCAAATAAGAAGGTGTGTTAAGTGTGGCCAGTTTGGCCATGAACTGAAGGATTGCAGATTCATGCGCAGTGTTTGTTGGAACTGCTAAAAGGAAGGGCACAGAGTAGGGGAGTGCCCGATGGGAAAGAAAGTTGGGTCTGGAGCAGGGGCGGGGACAGCTGGGGGATCATCTCCAGTTGGTCAGAAGAGAAAGAATCCACCTACTACTGAGGGTAGAGCCTTTAAGATGACGGTGCAGAATGCCACAACTACTGACGATGTCATAACCGGTATGTTCCTGATTAACTCTATCCCTGTAAGAGTATTATTTGATTCTGGAGCTAATCGCTCGTTTATGTCTATGGAGTTTTGTGGTAGATTAAATATACCTGTTATTAAACTTGCTAATACCCTAGAGATAGAAGTAGCAGATGGCATGATGGTTCCAGTCACGACTGTTGTGGCTGGAGCTAAAATTGATATTGATGGTGTGTGTTTTCCTGTTTATTTTCTTGTCATGCCTCTTTCTGGTTTTGATGTGGTATTGGGTATGGATTGGTTGAGTCTGAATCAAGCAAGTATAAAATGCCACAAGAAGTTAATTTCGTTCCCATTAGCGGATGGTACAAGAGTGATAGCAAGGGGTGAGAAAGCCGGGTCTACAATTTCAATAATTTCGTGTTTAAAGGCAAAGAAAGCATTGAATAAAGGTTGTGAATCGTTTATAGCGTATGTTATTGATGGAAAGAAAAAGAAACAAGCTATGACAGACATCCGGGTGGTAACGGAATACCCAGAGGTGTTTCCAGAGGAGTTACCAGGGCTGCCTCCTGATCGAGAGGTAGAATTCAAGATAGATCTGATTCCTAGATCTCGACCAGTGGCTAAAGCAGCATACAGACTAGCACCTTCAGAAATCCGAGAAATGATGACACAAATTCAAGACTTGTTAGATAAATGATTTATCCATCCAAGTTCATCCCCGTGGGGTGCGCCGGTGTTGTTTGTGAAGAAGAAAGACGGTACATTACGTATGTGCATTGATTATCGGGAATTGAACAAGAGAACGATAAAGAATAAGTACCCGTTACCCAGAATTGATTATTTGTTCGATCAACTACAGGGAGCTTCTTTCTTCTCAGAGATTGATTTAATATTGGGTTACCATCAGGTAAGGGTGTCAAAGGAGGATGTGACAAAGACAGCTTTCCGCACACGATATGGTCACTATGAGTTTCTGGTTATGCAATTCTGTCTAACCAACGCACCAGCAATATTTATGGATCTCATGAACAGAGTCTGTCGGCCATTTCTTGATAAGTTTGTTATTTTCTTCATTGATGACATTTTGATTTATTCGAAGACTGAGATAGAGCATGAGCAACATTTGAGACAGATCTTGGAAATTCTGAAGAAAGAACAATTGTATGCAAAGTTCTCGAAATGTGAGTTCTGGTTTAGAGAAGTCTAGTTTTTGGGGCATATAATTTGTAAGGAAGGGGTAAAGGTATATCCTTCGAAGGTAGAGGCAGTGATAAGCTGGAAAGCTCCAAGAACACCGTCAGAGATAAAACGTTTTCTGGGATTGGCTGGATACTACCGCAGATTTATCCAAGATTTTTCTAAGATTGCGGGTCCGTTAACCAAATTAACTCGGAAAGATGTAAAGTTTATGTGGGGTAACGAGCAAGACAAAGCCCTTCAGATATTAAAAGAACTGTTGTTTCAAGCTCCAATACTTGCCTTGCCTAATGGATCTGAAGATTTTACAGTGTATTGTGATGCATCATTGTCTATTTTAGGGTGTGTATTAATGCAGAGAGATCGGATGATTGCTTATGCTTCCAGAAAGTTAAACCCTCATGAAAAAAACTACCAGACTCACGACTTGGAGCTAGCAGCTGTGGTATTTGCGCTCAAACTGTGGAGACATTACTTGTAAAGCACCAAATGCGTGATATGTACAGATCATAAGAGCCTACAGTATGTGTTTACTCAGAAAAGAATTGAATATGAGACAGAGACGCTGGATAGAATTAATAAAAGATTATGACTGCGAGATCAGATATCACCCTGGAAAGGCGAATGTTGTGGCAGATGCCCTGAGTCGAAAAGGAAATGGAAGTCCTATTCAGTTTATGCGCATTGAGATAGTATCCGATCTGATAGATAGACTGAAGTCTGCTCAGTTGGAAGCCCTTAAAAAAGAAAATTTAAAGACTGAGTAAATGAAAAAGAGAAAAGATGAAATGAATGACGATTCTCGTGGATTAAAAACATTCAAAGCTCGTGTGTGGGTGTAACATCCGAAAACCCGGCCTAGTAATAGGCAGGCAAATGGTAAATTGAAATGTATTGGTATGCATATTTAAAGATTTTTTATGTGATTAAACGAGTATGTGAAGTCGTATGTGTTTATGATTAAATAATATTGAGTGTGGTACGAGAGTTATAGAAAATACCTCGAAAGTATGTTAACGTAATTGATTGAGAAAGATTATTTGTTTGAAAGTAATTAGATATAATAAATGGTATTATGATATTTGAATAATTAATTGATGGTTAATTGGCATGAGGTATATGCTAGAAGAGTTATTTATGTATGTATGATATCATGAATGTATGTGTGTATGTGAGTTGGTGTAAAGTGATGACACATAATATTTGAGGAGTACACGTGTGTGTGTATATGTGTATCTTGAAAGAAAGAAAGAAAAAGGAAAAGTGAATGTGTGTGTATGCATGAGTTTCTCTGGAAGAAAGAAGAACAAAGAAAGAAGGAAAAGCTTAAGTTATTGAAATTGAAGAACTGTGATCTATAAATTCAAAAGAAGGTAAGGATATGATTATAACATGCTAAGGTTCATCTTTATGAATGTATTTGATTGATTTCATGATTACATAGAGTTTCTTCATTGATGGGTTTTAAGACAATGGAAGAAAATGGGTTTTGATGATTTGGTTGTTATGATTGATTAAAAAGTATTTATAATGGTTCAAAACATGATATATGTATGGTCGAAATGTGTTGGAATGAGAAATCTTATGTTAGAAAGGAATTATGTGAGTTTTGGTGGATGAAATCCGATTAAAATGGAAGAAGAAGTTCTGGGCGAAGCATGTCGTGGAGCTACCTTGAAGGTCGCGGTGCGACCTTCATGCAAATCCGGGAGTAGAGTCGGTTTGTGGAGAATCGAAGAGTTGTAAATCCTAATCCTCAAAATCCGACACTAGAAACCCGAATCCTTGAAATCCGACAAACCAAAACCGGGAACCAAAATCCGATGCTTGAATCCGAGACTTGAGACCCGGATTTGAAATCCGATGGCGTCGCGGCGCGACGCAGTGGTATGTCGCGGCGCGACAGAGGCTTTTAGAAAGTTTGTTGTTTTGTTCATGTTTTGTTTGAATTATGTTGGGATATCAATTGTATGATTAAAACAAGTTATTTACATGATATAAGATATAAATATATGTTGAAAGCTATATTTATATATTCGATACTGATTCGGTTGTTCCTGTGTTTTCAGGCAAACCACAGACTCAGTGATATTAGACAACTGAGCACGCGTGATACGAGGACTAAGGTGAGTGGAAGTTTACTCACAGGTGGTTTCGTTGGTAACATTATGAATTGAATGATTGAAGGATTGTTTGAATTCAATGATTGCTTGTTAATTTGAATATGAGATATTTGACTGATAAGTTTGAATATGCTAAATGAGAATTACATGTTCATATATGTTATATGTGAGAGTTTTGATTGTGTTTGTGACTGGATGAGTATTTGGATTGTTTGAGAACCGACTTCTGTGTTACGGGTCGGATGAGATCAGCTTCTGTGTAAAGGCTGGTTGGGGTCAGCTGCTGATGCAAGAGCTAGGCTCGCTTGCGGTTGGTTGAACAGTAGTAGCTCCTCTGTTGCATTTGTTGCTCAGAGGGGAGTTTACTGTGCCAATCGGCAGGGAGCTATCGGTAAACCTTTGCTTTGGCCAGCTCTGGTTGTAGGTTCGGCAGAACCGCTGGTCCTCGGGATGAAAGAGATTGTTGAATTAACGGATTGCTTGATGATTGATGTTCAGAGGTTCTGTTGGGAACAGTGATTGTTATGTGTTTGTCTGTAGCTTCCATTCACTTAGCTTTGTGCTAATCCCCCACGGTTGATTGCTTTTTACAGGTTTATGTGAGTAGCTGTTTAGCTTTGTTTGTGGAAAGGGGAATTTGACCAATACTCTGATATTGTGTTTTGAGAAGAGACGAGCCATGTTTTATAATCTTTTGTAACAAAAACGAATGTTGTGATTTGTAAAAGTACTTTGTACTTTGTGTATGTTTATATTAATATGAAATTAGAGATTTGCTTCTGCAGCGTTTTAAAAATAATGGATTGAGTTTTCCGGTGTTACAAGTTGGTATCAGAGCCTAGGTTTGGCGATGCAGGCACGGCTAGAGTATTGCATTCCTAAATCTTGGCTCGAGTTGGGTCAAACTTTCCTTTGGGGGGATTTAGAGTGAATTGGAATTGTGGTGTGATAGTTAGTATGTTATGTACTAACGGTTTATCTAATGAGCTTGTGAGATGATATGATTGTACAGATATGACGGACAGAGATACCCCTGCTGACACTCCTGTGACCCAAGATGTAACACCGTGATTTCCAAATTTCACTATTTATAAAAACTTTTTGAATAAAACGAATACTTGCAACAGAAGTCTAAACCACCAACAGAATTAACTGTCATTGTCATAAAGACGAAGAAATGCCAATAAAACAAACCATAGTGTTACTAACGCAAACTTCCAAAACCGTTACAAAGTTTAAAACCGTGAGTCAAATAAACCAATAAACTATTTGTTGGCACCAAGTACTAAGGCAAATCTAGTCTATGACTACCCTCCTCGCAAAACCGCAACCTCTAAGCCACCTGCACGAGTACAAGACACATTTCAAAAGAACAAGTGTCAGCTTACGCCTCGTGAGTCAATAGGAGTTAAGTAGAAACCATAAAATATAGTCGTAAGTATAGATTTGACATTAATGTAAATACCATATCCGTCCCACCGTGTATTTGACCCGTACCCAACAACGCGCAAATCATATAGCACCGAATGGGTCAAATATCCGCAATTCAAATCATATAATCAATCGCATGAAATCATAAATCATACCACATCATAACCGCATATGTACCAATAAGGTGTCTTAGTTTAAAGTCTAAACCCATACTAGATAACCCAAGGTTCACTACTCACGTGCCCGGCCGACCTATGCACCAAGTGGGGCGCGACTCCCACTCAAGAACATAAATCCCGAGAGTATCGCAGCTTTCACTACTCCGACAGTGCAAGTACAAGTACTGCATTGTCGTTCAAGTGCAAGTACAAATGAAGCCAACCGCAATTCAGCTTCTCCTCACACCCTCGTGATGTATGATCTAGCCCCACTGGCTTACATCACTCCAGTACTTGAACACCGAAGCGTCCGCATACCATGTGTCACTATAGCCATCTAGAAAGACCAAGCAACCCGCATTGGATAGTACTTTATTCCTAGAAGGTCAAATCATACCTACTAGGCCCGTAATCCGCAAATGAGTAATATAGTATACTACCCCCGCCCGCTAAGCTCACGCATGCACATAATCGTAAATAATCAAATATAAACGGCAAGTAATTATAGCATACGTATCATGAGTGTAAGCATACATATAACAAGTATGGAACTATAAACACATAACACGTATCATCAATTAATATATATAACCGTTATATTCCAAAAATTAGGTTTTGTCTTTGTACTCGGGTTTTGCAAAGTCTATTGAACTCACCTGAAGTCCGAGAGTAATAACCGAGTGAATCGTCAAAAGCCTACCGCAAAACTTGATGAAGGTAGCTTTAAACACCACTTGAATTCTTGTTGTTCTTCCTTGTTTTCTTCTACCGATTGTATGAACACTCGTAACACCTTCTCTGGCTTTTTGGAACTGCCGTGAACAAAGTGGGCTGCCATCTAGGTTAATCCCACGTTTAAAGATTCTTAATTACATCTCTAATCCCACAAGTTTTACTTAATTACACTTATGTCTATAAGCTTTGAACCTTGTAAAACTGGTCGTTACAATTCTCCTCCCCTTAAGAAGATTCCGTCCCGGAATCAGGCACCGAGTCAAACAATTGGGGATAACGGATTTTCATATCGTCTTCAATTTCCCAAGTTGAGTCTGTACCGTGCTTGTTCTTCCACTGAATTTGAACCAATTTGACACGTCTCTTTCTCAGTTGCTTTGTCTGTCTGTCAAGTATCGCCGCTGGCTCCTCTATTAACCGCTTATGCTCATCCACGCGAAGTTCGTCTAAGGGTAGTAAACTCGGTTCCTCTGCTAAACACTTTCACAGGTAGCAGACATGGAATACGTTGTGAATACCCTCTAGCTCCACTGGTAACTCTAACTTGTATGCCTGATGTCCAACTCTTTCAAGTACTATGAATGGACCAATAAATCGTGGTCCGAGTTTACCGTGCTTCCCGAATTGTATAATACCCTTCCACGGCTAGACTTTAAGCATAACATTCTAGCCCACTTCAAATGTCTTCGGTCTATGCTTCTTATCTGAATACTTTTTCTGTCTTTCCCGGGCTACTCGTAACCGTTCGCGAGCAACCATAACTTTGTCCGCTGTCATTTGAACTATCTCAGGCCCGACAAATCTCTTTTCTCCTGGTTCCAACCAACAAGTAGGCGTACGACACTTTCTCCCATAGAGCATTTCGTAAGGTGACATATCGATACTCGCATTGTAGGTATTATTATAGGCAAATTCCACTAGCGGCAAGTGAGTATCCCAACTACCACCATACTCAATCACGCAGGCTCTTAACATGTCCTCAAGTGTTTGAATCGTTCTTTCACTTTGACCATCCGTTTGAGGGTGATAAGCAGTACTCAAGTGTACCCTAGTACCCAACTCTTCCTATAACTCTCGCCAAAACCGTGAAGTGAATCGATTATCACGGTCAAAGACAATGGATAAGGGAACTCCATGCCTCGTGACCACTTCCCGCACGTATAATTTAGCTAGGTTTTCCAGTTTTTCGTTTTCCTTCGTCGCTAGGAAGTGAGCGCTCTTAGTTAAACGGTCTACAATCACCCAAATCATATCATTACCGCGTTGAGTCTTCGGTAGTTTTGTCACGAAATCCATCGCAATCTTGTCCCACTTCCATTCGGGAATATCAAGCTGTTGCAGTTCCCCGTACGGCTTCTGATGCTCCGTTTTCATTCCCGGCCACCAATAACACGATTGCAGGTCGCGAAACATCTTTGTATTGCCTGGGTGTATCGAATACTTAGACCGATGGGCATCCCGCAATAGTGTGTCACGAACCCCACCGACCTTAGGAATCCAAACACGTCCCTTGAAACTCTTTAACCCGACAATTATCTTCTTCAAGTTGCAACATCTGCTTAACCATAACTTCATCCTTCAAGTTTCCATACTTTAAACCCTCAATCTGAGCTACTCGTATCTGCTCAATAATATCAGGTCTAACCACCAATCCCATAGATTTCAGCCGATAAGTCGCTCGAGGCTCCTTACGGCTTAAAGCATCGGCTACTACATTAGCTTTTCCCGGATGGTAGCTAATGTCGCAGTCGTAGTCTATCAATAGTTCCATCCATCGTCGTTGCCTCATTTTTAACTCTTTTTGGTTTTGGATGTGTTGTAAACTCTTATGATCAGTGTAAATGGTGCATCTTGTACCATATAGATAATGCCGCCAAAGTTTCAATGCAAAAACCACCGCTGCTAGTTCCAGATCGTGTACAGGATAGTTCTTTTCAGCATCCTTTAACTGTCTTGAGGCATATGTGATAACCTTCCCTCACTGCATAAGGACACACCCCAAACCGGAATAGGATGCATCACTATACACAATAAAGTCTTCATTCCCCTCGGGTAGAGAAAGGATAGGGGCTTCACACAAAAACTTTTTCAGTGTTAGAAATGCCTCCTCTTGCTTACCCGACCATACAAACGGCTCCGTCTTCCTTGTCAGCTTTGTCAAAGGCGTAGCTATTTTCGAGAAGTCCTGAATGAACCTCCGATAGTAACCCGCCAAACCTAAGAAACTCAGGATTTCAGTAGGTGTTTTTGGGGTCTCCCATTTTTTTATCGCTTCAATTTTTGCAGGGTCTACTTTGATCCCATCCATTCCAACCAAATGACCGAGAAACTGAACCTCTCGCAACCAAAATTCACACTTTGAGAATTTAGCATAAAGCTTCTCCTCCTGAAGAGTATTGAGAACTTCCCGCAAGTGACGCCGATGATCTTCAGCTGTGCGAGAGTATATGAGAATATCATCAATAAACACAATAACCGATTTGTCTAAGAAAGGACGACAAACCCGATTCATCAAGTCCATGAAGATCGTTGGAGCGTTAGTAAGACCGAACGGCATCACAAGGAACTCGTAGTGACCGTAGCGAGTCCTAAATGCCGTTTTAGGGATATCCTGATCTCTGACCCTCACTTGGTGATAGCCAGACCGCAAATCGATTTTAGAGAAGTAACTCGCCCCTTGTAGTGCATCGAAGAGATCGTCAATCCTTGGAAGCGGATACTTATTATTGATCGTAACCTTATTCAATTCTCTATTGTAACACCACTTCTGAATTCAATTGCTTTATTGTCGAAACAGATTTTAGCAGCGGAAATTTTTCTTTTAAAACAACAACTGTCATTTACATTATCAAAAGAACGCAAGTGTTACCAATGTATAGGAACCGACCATAGAATCATATTACATTACAACATATAATTACAAGTGTTCCACCCACAAGGGGCAATGTATATCCCAAAGGTAACCCGCCTCACAGGCCATCTAGTCTTTACGTCATATCGTAAACAATCTTTGCTAGCTTAGCACATAGCGGTGTGCTGACAAGATCTGTAAGAGTCGTGTCTTGCAGGGTAATCAATCCCGCTCAACAACTCAGACCGGGGGATCAGACACGACCAATCCGTGCTGGTGGGGGAGGACAAGGCAGTTCACTAAGCATCATTCACAGAACCAAAGGCTCTACCGGTAACCCAGCTACAATCAGCTGATCACCACTCACGTTAAGGCACGGTGGTTCTGCAGAACCTTGATCCGGGATGCACCCCGAATCCCCATTAAATCCAGAAATGACCGAAGTCCTATTAGGATCCAGCTAACCGGCTAACCTTAACCATGCGTCTGATAGTCTGCAGACAGGTCACATACACATATACGTACATTTGATCCCACAGGGATCCATCACCTTACATATAACGTCATACAGTTACTCATACGATCATACCATCATGTATTAACTAAGTGGTTCCAAACTGGACCCACTGGCATGCTCCTGATACATATTCTAACATCATATAAGTCATAAAATTACCTTCTCGAACGTACCTGCAAAAGAAAGTTAGTCATACATAGTACATTCACATAGCCACTTAGCAGGCAAGCCTTACTCTACTGAGTCTCATGGTCGTGGGCACTCACCTGAGCTGTTACTATGCACAGGTATTCGACTTGAGTGTTCTAACAAGTTCACCTAACATATCACGTTGACTTCAATCATTCACATGTGCATTCAAGACTTCACAAAGCAACATTTAACTTTGGACATTACACAAATCCGCTAGAATTATCGGATTTGGGGAAATCCGATGGTTCTGTCGGATTCATGAAATCCGACACTTCAAACAATGAAATCCGATACTCAACATTCGGATTCCAACACTTATGTATTCCAACCATGCACACGAAATCCGACACTTGCGGATTCCGATACATAGAAGGAAATCCGATACTTCTATTGACTTGCGGATTCCATATTTAAAAGGACTACAAAACATGAAATCCGACAGAGTTGCGGAATCCGACACTTCTATCGAATTCCGACACTTCTATCGGATTCCGACACTTCCTTCGGTTTTCATCACATTCAGATTCCGACAACTTCATCAACTGAAATACCGACAACATCATTTGGTCAACGAAACAACTTCATTTTGGCATGCTTTAAGCTCAGAACATCATAGAACATCACTCTCTATCCATCTAGCCATTCTAAACACATCAAATCATATAAGAACACCAAATATCCAAAACCCACTTTAAAGTAAGCTTTTGCATGTTCTTCATGGTGTTCTTGCATGATTTCATGATTTCTAACATTTATGAAATCTTCTAACATCAATGATTCTAAGTTGCTAACCTTTTGTAGATTAAACAACCGAGAATCCTAGTTCTTCTTTCTTCTGGAAATCCGAGAGCAACAAGACGAGAGAGAAAGGGTGCTTGCGGTTTTGTGTGTATGTGTTTTGCTATGTTTGACCAAAGTCAACTAAGCACACATATATACTTTTACATATACAAGAGGCGGTTGCCTCATTCTTCACACATGGGTTTCCTATCTAATTTAATTACATACACACATACATAATACATACATGTATCCGCACATGCATACGTACATACATACATGCAAACACATATTCATTTAACTCAACAAAAACTTACATAATACTTCCTATTACAATATCTATACATACGTACGTATTAATTACAACTAGGCCCAAATTGAGGATGTTACATCTATAGTCGATGCACATCCGCATAGTACCGTCTTTTTTCTTAACAAACAAGACCGGGGCTCCCCAAGGTGAAGAGCTCGGCCTGATGAAACCTTTATCTAGAAGCTCTTGGAGCTGAGTCATAATCTCCTTCATTTTTGATGGAGCTAGCCGATACGGTGCTTTGGCAATGGGCGCCGCACCAGGAATAAGATCGATTTGAAACTCTATCTGTCGTGGCGGCGGTAGACCGGGTAATTCGTCTCGAAAGACATACGCATAATCCCGAACCACCTCCACTTCAGACACAACAGCTTTCTTTTTAGAATTCTCGACTACATGAGCCAAGAACGTCGCACAACCTTTCGTTAGGCACTTACGTGCCTTAAGAACCGAGGTTACGGACAAGGTCCCTCGAGATTTCTCCGCGTAGGCGATAGCATAACCACCCGTTGGAATAGGCACACGCACGATTTTCTTAGCACAAAGTATTTCCGCACGATTAGACGTTAACCGGTCCATCCCGATAACCACATTGAATCCTTCAAGATCCATCGGAATCAGTGTCAGAGGGAAGATATTTTCATTGATCTCGACCGTGCAATTTTCATATTTCTCCCTAACAGTGACGGGTTTTCCGACCGCCACCTCGATTTCCAACACTAACTCTAACGGACTCCGAGGTAATACAAAACGAGAGCAAAAAAAGTAGACACTATAGACCTACTTGCACCCGAATCAAATAGCACGTTAGCAGGCATAGCATTAATTAAAAAGGTTCCGAAAATAACCTCATCATCGCGTCTGGCTTCATCCGCTGTCATATTGAAGGCACACCCTTTGGCTTTGGCTTTGGGTGCCTCTTGCTTTTTCTCTGGAGCTCCACCACGAGTCTTCGGTTCAGGGCAATTGGCACTGATGTGACCCATTTCCCTATAGTTATAGCATATCAGTTCTGTGGTTTGACAATCTTCGAACTTGTGACCGGTCTTTCCACAGCGTTTGCAACTTAAGGTATGGCTGCTACACTGCCCCTTATGAGAAGAGTGACAAGTCGGACAGTAACGGGGTTTGTCACCTTGATAATTCTTCTGCTGAGGAAATTCTTTCTTCATAGAGGACCCACATGGTCTGTCCCATTTTCTTTTCTCACCCCCTTTTGATACAGCCTTTTCCCGTTTAGATAGGTCGTACTCTACTCGCCTCGCCTCGTCCATGGCCTCTCCTAAGGTTCTCCTCATTCTCACTGCCACCTGGTATTCATATGGTAATCCCTCGGCATATCTTCCGATTTGTTCTTCCTCAGTAGCACAGTAGCTACTAGCAAATTGTAGCTTATCGGTGAAAGCAGTGTTGTATTTTGCTATAGTCATGCTGTCTTTCTTTAGTTCCACGAACTCCCTCTTAGCTTTTTTTTCTTGCTCCCAGGCTGCAGAATCTCATCTTGACTTTATCAGTAAATACCTCCCAGGTCATACTATCCAGAGTAGCCTTAGTAAGCGTCTGTTTAACTGTTCGCCACCATTCTAGAGCCTCTCCTTCTAATCGCATGATTGCATAGCTCACTTGCTTGTATTTAGTGTAATTATCAACACAAAACACTTTCTCCATCTTCATGATCCAGCGTAGGCATCCAAGCGGATCTTCACCTCCCTTGAACGCTGGTGGTTTGCATTTCATGAAACTTTCAAATGAAGTTCCTCTGACTCCCTCTTTTCCCCGCATACCACGCTCCATCTCGAGGCGTGAAACACTGCCCGCTTCACTGTGCACAGACCGCTCCTCACTCTCCCTAATCCCCGTACCACGTTCTTCTCGTTTCAGACGAGCAATCTCAACATCCTTTGCTCGTAATTGTTCTTCCAATCGCGCCTGGCGCGTAATGCCGCCGCAACTTCGTTGGCTTTGACGAGTCCCCTCTGACTCGTCGTGACGACTTTCGTCTCCCGCTAGATTGTGGTTAGAGCGATTAGCCGAATAGGTGTCCTCAACATGGGGGTTGCTTTGAAGAATTGGGGCACCACTGCCCGCTCCACCATTCCCACGTCCAGCACCGGGCATGCCGTTGTTTTTGTTCCTTCGCGTACCCACCATTTTTCTTCTGCAAGACAACACGACCACGAGTTGAAATTTAGAGAATTAGCACAAGTGGAAATCGAAGGATTCTAAACCAAGTAGAGGAAAGAAGAGTCTTATAGACAGATATCAAGTAACCCTAATCGCACTTGGTCACACACCTCCCCCCACTTAAAGTCATATTCATTCCTATTCGAGCCAATCTACCGTGAGTTTAAGTGCCGGTCTAAACACTTAGTTCACTCACAGCCTGGCTCTGATACCAACTTGTAACACCGTGATTTTCAAATTTCATTATTTATAAAAACTTTTTGAATAAAACGAATACTTGCAACGGAAGTCTAAAGCACCAACAGAATTAACTGTCATCGTCATAAAGACGAAGAAATGACAATAAAACAAACCACAGTGTTACTACCGCAAACTTCCAAAACCGTTACAAAGTTTAAAACCGTGAGTCAGATAAACCAATAAACTATTTGTTGGCACCAAGTACTAAGGCAAATCTAGTCTATGACTACCCTCCTCGCAAAACCGCAACCTCTAAGCCACCTTCACGAGTACAAGACATATTTCAAAAGAACAAGTGTCAGATTACGCCACGTGAGTCAATAGGAGTTAACTAGAAACCATAAAATATAGTCGTAAGTATAGATTTGACATTAAAGTAAATACCATATCCGTCCCACCGTGTATTTGACCCGTACCCAACAACCCGCAAATCATATAGCACCGAATGCGTCAAATATCTTCAATTCAAATCATATAATCAATCGCATGAAATCATAAATCATACCACATCATAACCGCATATGTACCAATAAGGTGTCTTAGTTTAGAGTCTAAACCCATACTAGATAACCCAAGGTTCACTACTCACGTGCCCAGCCGACCTATGCACCAAGTAGGGCACGACTCCCACTCAAGAACATAAATCCCGAGAGTATCGCCGCTTTCGCTACTCCGATAGTGCAAGAACAAGTACTGCATTGTCGTTCAAGTGCAAGTACAAATGAAGCCATTCGCAATTTCAGTTTCTCCTCACACCCTTGTGATGTATGATCTAGCACCACTGGCCTACATCACTCCAGTACTTGAACACCGAAGCGTCCGCATACCATGTGTCACTATAGCCATCTGGAAAGACCAAGCAACCCGCATTGGCTAGCACTTTATTCCTAGAAGGTCAAATCATACCTACTAGGCCCGTAATCCGCAAATGAGTAATATAGTATACTACCCCCGCCCGCTAAGCTCACGCATGCACATAATCATAAATAATCAAATATAAATGGTAAGTAATTATAGCATACGTATCATGAGTGTAAGCTTACATATAACAAGTATGGAACTATAAACACATAACACGTATCATCAATTAATATATATAACCGTTATATTCCGAAAATTAGGTTTTGTCTTTGTACTCGGGTTTTGAAAAGTCTATTGAACTCACCTGAAGTCCGAGAGTAATAACCGAGTGAATCGTCAAAAGCCTACAGCGAAACTTGATGAAGGTAGCTTTAAACACCACTTGAATTCTTGTTGTTCTTCCTTGTTTTCTTCTACCGATTGTATGAACACTCGTAACACCTTTTCTGGCTTTTTGGAACTGCCATGAACAAAGTGGGCTGCCATCTTGGTTAATTCCACGTTTAAAGCTCCTTAATTACATCTCTAATCCCACAAGTTTTACTTAATTACACTTAGGTCCATAAGCTTTGAACCTTGTAAAACTGGTCGTTACACAAGAAATGACTGCAATTTCATCAGCAGATGTTTTGAATGTAACAGGTCAGGTTGGTACTCCAGGTTTTGAATCTGGAATGGATCAGAGGGAATATATTTCCAAATTGGAGAATGAATTGTGGGAACTTAGAAATGCTATGGGCAATATGGAACGAGAGAGGATTATCCAGAATGAACGAATTCAGAATCCTATGTTTAGTACAACTCAAGCTACAAATGTGCAAGTTACAGTTCCGTTTCCTCCAATGTCACAAGTGGCACAACAATCGAGTTCTCATCCTTTTACTACCCAAGGAGTTTATCCTTTTGCGTATCCAGGATTTAAACCACCATGCACATATAAGCAATTCTTGGATTGTAAGCCTTCAGAGTACTATGGCAGTACAGACCCCAATATAACTTTGAACTGGTTGCGAGAAATGGTAAAGGCTTTTGAAGCGTGCATTTGTGAGGATGAACTGAGAGTTTGTTTTGCGACTCGTATGCTAAGAGGGGATGCAATGGTTTGGTGGGATTCCCTTACAGGACATTTTTCTAAACAACAGCAAGTTAGTGTGACGTGGGATCAGTTTCAGGAGAAACTGTGTGAACAGTATTGTAATACTTTTGAGATAGTTCGTATCAAAAGAGAATTCATGGGGTTGCGTGTGACTAAAGACATGACTGTGGATGAAGTAATCAAGCAACTTAACGAAAGATTGTGTTTTGTGAAGCAATGGGTACCTGATGAGGCATCTAAGATACAACACTTTGTGGGAGCTTTGCTTCCTGAGTATCGAAGTACTACCAGATGGGCTAGTACACTATCGCAGGAATTTACCTTTGCCAAGTCGGCTGAAGATGATTTGAAGGCTAGAAATAGAACGAATCGAGATGAGGTATCTCAGCAGAAATTACGATTGGAATAGTATAATGTTGAAAAGCAAAGAGGGCAGAGTAGCCAGAGTAAAAGAAATTTGAAACGTAGACCTGCGTTTGATGTATCTAACCAACGAGTGTCACGGTGTGGGAAGTGTAAGTCTCACCACACAGGACCATGTACGACTCAAACTATGCGGTGTCTGACTTGCGGGCAGTTTGGCCATGAAATGAAGGAATGTCGTTTCCCACGAAAGGTATGCTGGATTTGTTTTGAAGAAGATCATCGGGCAAGAGATTGTAAGGTTAGCAAGGAATTAGAGTCAGGGTCAGGAGCTGTGGCAGGTGGGGGATCCTCGTCAGCAAGTGGGCAAAAGAGAAAGAACCCGTCTGAGCAAGAGGGTAGAAATTTCAACATGATGGCTGATGATATTGCCGCTACTGATGATGTAACGGGTACGTTTTGATAACCTTTATAATTGTGCGTATGTTTCTTAACGTTAAAGTTAAACGAGAATGTATGATGCTTATGTGTGCTAAGTGTGTTTTCTTGTTTCTAAAAGAGTATGATTCTTTAGAAAGTTGAGATATTTGAATGTAAAACTGTTTGATGCGTATGGTTGTAAGTAAATATGACGGTAAATGATGAAATACATGATATGATGTGAATTGGGTATGAAGTACCCTAGAATGATGTTTGTAGATGTGTAGAATTGCATGCTAAGTTATGTGTTGCAAGAATTGTCTTGCCTTCTGTGTTTATATATGCTTATATGTATATGTATGTGTTTGTACAAAGATGGAGGAAAATAGATAAGTTAATTAAGTTTGAAAGGTTTTGTGATGATCAAGAGATAGTTTGATAAAGATATAACTGAGATTACGGAATTATTAGTAAAGCTAACGATTGAAGATAATCCGTGATATCGATTAATGAACCTGAGGAGATTGATGAGTTGATTGAGATATTGCATTAGTTGGATTGACATAAAGAATGCTATGCTATGATAATGGAGGAATGGAATACGTCTCGTGACAATTAAAGATTTTTGAGAGGAATGATTTAATTCATGCCCTTGGAATTGCAACAGATGCGTTGTGTTGATAATATGAGGATATTGATATTGATTATAAAGAAATATATGAGATTGATTTGAGTATTAAAACAAGTAGTGGATATTTATATATGAATGAACTTGATATATGGCAGAAATGATGGTTAGAATGAATCAATAAATGTGATTGAGAGGTCTGAAATTACATTGGAAAGGCAAATTGTTGTTAGATATGTGAAAATACGAGAGAATTTATGACGATGACCTAGAAGATTATGTGAATCGACGCGTATTTGACTTGATGGATAAAATTGAGATTATCCTTATTAGAAATGATGACATGGATGATTGAGATTACCAAGTAAAAGAAATAAGTAGATTGCTACAGTTTGGACAAGTATGAAATATGCAAGAATTGTTTGAATAAAGATGTTATTGGTGCCTAATTACAAGGAGATACACATGAGAAAGAACTAGTTATGATGATGATTGATACTTATGAACTGAAGATATATGTAAATTGAATGACAGAACGAATTTATGAGAAAAGAGAAATGTAATGGCCTAAGCTCATGGAACGAAGATTTGTAGATTATATGAATGAATTGCCTTTGCTAAGGAGTAACTGTGCTTGGAACTGGAAACTTCATTTGAACCGAACTCTCAGAACTTATTGCCAATGCACTTGGAAGGGCTAAATTGTATAATGCCATACGAAATAATTGATTGATGACTTATTAAGAAAAGTGAATATGATAGATTACTTCTCGTGTAATGTGGTATGATTGTGTATGAGTCAACGCTGAATATCAGATATTTATAAACTATTGAGATAATTTGAGATTACCAGAGTGATGGTGATGATAAGTTACGATGGAATTGAGGTCTCATGTACTGCATGAGAAGAAATTTGGTGTATCATAGGTGATAGTTGACTGATTGCCAGACAGTATTGATATTATTAGCACTGGTGAAACTTGATTGGTTGAAAAGAATTATATTGATGGGATGATATAAAGATATAATTGTTTTTATATATACTTAGAAATAACTGATGAGAATTGGAGGAATTAACTAAATTTCTAGAAGAATTATGACAAGAAATAAGATGCGAAATGAGCAGTACAACTGAATTTTATGAGATAGCCGAATAAAGAGAATTGCACAGATATATAGAAGGATGAATTTGTACTTTGCATTGGATTTTGATGATTTGTGGAATCTATAATTAAACTGATTAGAAAAATGTGATACGATTTCTATTTGATGGTTGTTCAGATATCAGTGGTGAGATGAATATGTACTGATCATGGTAATGTTCAGACATGTTAATTGGAAACAAGAGAAAGATGATATGAAGATACCCATGTATGGTAGACAATGAGTGACTTATATATGAAGTTATTAATTGAGATAAACAGATTGATGTGAACAAGTATTCAAGAGATGTTTTGACATTGAATATATGTGTAAGTGTGAAAGAAAATGACTGAAAGACAAGTTTCTCGAGTTTATGAGTTATATGATTGAGTTGAAGAAGAGTTGTTAAATTCTGATAATTATAAGGTGACAAAGGTAAGTAGAAATGAATTTATGTGAATGATAGTAAGATGAATATACATTACCAAGAACCTGACAACCAGAAAGAGATGAACCATTTGATATGTGCTATAGGATTCCGAGGACGGAATCCTCTAAAGGAGGGAAGATTTGTAACATCCGAAAACCCGGCCTAGTAATAGGCGGGCAAATGGTAAATTGAAATGTGTTGGTATGCATATTTAAAGATTTGTTATGTGATTAAACGAGTATGTGAAGTCGTATGTGTTTATGATTAAATAAGATTGAGTGTGGTACGAGAGTTATAGAAAATACCTCGAAAGTATGTTAAGGTAATTGATTGAGAAAGATTATTTGTTTGAAAGTAATTAGATATAATAAATGGTATTATGATATTTGAATAATTAATTGATGGTTAATTGGCATGAGGTATATGCTAGAAGAGTTATTTATGTATGTATGATATCATGTATGTATGAGTGTATGTGAGTTGGTGTAAAGTGATGACACATAATATTTGAGGAGTACACGTGTGTGTGTGTGTGTATATGTGTATCTTGAAAGAAAGAAAGAAAAAGGAAAAGTGAATGTGTGTGTATGCATGAGTTTCTCTGGAAGAAAGAAGAACAAAGAAAGAAGGTAAAGCTTAAGCTATTGAAATTGAAGGACTGTGATCTATAAATTCAAAAGAAGGTAAGGATATGATTATAACATGCTAAGGTTCATCTTTATGAATTTATTTGATTGATTTTATGATTACATAGAGTTTCTTCATTGATGGGTTTTAAGACAATGGAAGAAAATGGGTTTTGATGATTTGGTTGTTATGATTGATTAAAAAGTGTTTATAATGGTTCAAAACATGATATATGTATGGTAGAAATGTGTTGGAATGAGAAATCTTATGTTAGAAAGGAATTATGTGAGTTTTGGTGGCAGAAATCCGATTAAAATGGAAGAAGAAGTTCTGGGCGAAGCATGTCGCGGCGCTACCTAAAGGCCGCGGCGCGACCTTCATGCAAATCTGAGAGTAGAGTCGGTTTGTGGAGAATCCGAGAGTTGTAAATCCTAATCCTTAAAATCCGACACTAGAAATCCGAATCCTTGAAATCCGACTCCAAATCTGACAAACCAAAACCGGGAACCAAAATCCGAGACTTGAGACCCGGATTTGAAATCCGATGGCGTCGCGGCGCGACGCAGTGGTATGTCGCAGTGCGACAGAGGCTTTTTCAGAAAGTTTGTTGTTTTGTTTGAATTATGTTAGGATATCAATTGTATGATTAAAACAAGTTATTTACATGATATAAGATATAAATATATGTTGAAAGATATATTAATATATTCGAGACTGATTCGGTTGTTACTGTGTTTTCAGGCAAACCACAGACTCAATGATATTAGACAACTGAGCACGCGCGATATGAGGACTGAGGTGAGTGGAAGTTTACTCACAGGTGGTTTCATTGGTAACATTATGAATTGAATGATTGAAGGATTGTTTGAATGCAATGATTGCTTGTTAATTTGAATATGAGATATTTGACTGATAAGTTTGTTATGCGAAGATAGATTGCTTGTCATACCATGATAGACTGTTCAGTCTGCAATATGCTAAATGAGAATTACATGTTCACATATGTTATATGTGAAAGAGTTTTGATTGTGTTTGTGACTGGAGGAGTATTTGGATTGTTTGAGAACCGACTTCTGTGTTACGGGTCGGATGAGATCAGCTTCTGTGTAAGGGCTGGTTGGGGCCAGCTACTGATGCGAGAGCTAGGCTCGCTTGCGGTTGGTTGAACAGTAGTAGCTCCTCTGTTGCATTTGTTGCTCAGAGGGGAGTTTACTGTGCCAATCGGCAGGGAGCTATCGGTAAACCTTTGCTTTGGCCACCTCTGGTTATAGGTTCGGCAGAACCACCGGTCCTCAGGATGAAAGAGATTGTTAAATTGACGGATTGCTTGAGGATTGATGTTCAGAGGTTCCATTAGGAACAGTGATTGTTATGTGCTTGTCTGTAGCTTCCTTTCACTTAGCTTTGTGCTAATCCCCCACGGTTGATTGCTTTTTGCAGGCTTATGTGAGTAGCTGTTTAACTTTGTTTGTGGAAAGGGGAATTTGACCAATACTCTGATATTGTGTTTTGAGAAGAGACGAGCCATGTTTTATAATCTTTTGTAACACAAACGAATGTTGTGATTTGTAAAAGTACTTTGTACTTTGTGGATGTTTATATTAATATGAAATTAGAGATTTGCTTCCGCAGCGTTTTAAAAAAAATGGTTTGAGTTTTTCGGTGTTACAGTGGGTGCCTAAGCTTGGAGAATTGAGACAATTAATTTTGACAGAAGCACACAAATCGAGACTATCTATACACCCAGGAAGCACTAAAATGTATAACGATCTAAAAGTACTTTCCTGGTGGCCTACGATGAAAGCAGATGTGGCACATTTTGTGGAATCGTGTCATATTTGTGCGCAAGTAAAAGTGGAACATCAGAAGCCTTATGGGTCTTTAAAACAGTTGGAGATTCCAGAATGGAAGTGGGAACACATCACGATGGATTTTGTAACAAAATTACCACGAACTCAGAGGAATCTTGATATGATATGGGTGATAGTGGATCGTTTGACAAAGAGTGCTCATTTTCTAGCCACCTGTGAGACAGCTTTGTTGGGTAAACTGGCACAAATATGTATAGACGAGATCGTTGCTAGGAATGGTATACCATTATCAATTGTGTCTGCCAGAGATTCAAGGTTTGTATCAAATTTCTGGAGGAGTTTGCAAAGAGAATTGGGAACTAGAGTTAACTTGAGTACAGCCTATCATCCTCAGACAGACGGTCAGACTGAACGAACCATACAGACACTTGAGGATATGTTGCGAGCTTGTGTATTAGAATATGGTGGATCTTGGGATTCACACCTGCCATTGATAGAATTCGCATAAAATAACTCTCACCACTCCAGTGTTGGAATGCCTCTGTATGAAATGTTGTACGGTCGCCGCTGCCGTACTCCGACTTGTTGGTTAGAGGCCGGTGAGAAACAGTTTGCAGGTCCCTAGATAGTATAGTTAACTGCTGATAAGGTTGTTATAGCCAGAGATAAATTGAAAGCAGCAAGAGATAGACAAAGAATGTATGCTGATCCGAAACGACGTCCAGTAAAGTTTGATGTTAGAGAGCTAGTATATTTGAAATTTTCCCCGTGGAAAGGTGTTATTCGCTTCAGCAAACGTGGGAAGTTGGCTCCCCGTTTCATCGGTCCTTTCCGTATCCGTCAGGTTGTGAATGATCAAACAGTTATCCTAGATCTTCCTACAGAACTTGCTGGAATTCATGATACATTTAATGTCTGTTATCTGTGGAAGTGTAAGATTGATGATGAAAGTCAGATTCTTCCAGTGTATGAGTTAAAAGTTGATTCCAAGAAGAGACTGATAGAGGAACCGGTTGAACTATTAGATCGAAAGGTGACCAAACTTCGAAAGAAGTAGATACCAATGGTATTGGCCAAATGGAAACACAGTTTAGGTTCCAATTTAACCTAGGAGACTGAAGTATAGATAAAAGAAAGGTATCCCCAATTATTTGAGCAAGAAAGGATTCCGAGGAAGGAATCCTCTTAAGGAGGGGAGATTTGTAACACCCGCCAACCTGGGCTAGTTGATTAGCAGGTTTACGGTACGTGTTTGTTTGTGTTGTAATTGCTTCAATTATTATGTGATTAATTAAATGATTATAGGTTATTAATTGATTAATTAGAATTATTATAAGTATGTATATATGTATATGTGGCCGTAGGTATGTATGTATATGAGGTAAGTGGAGTACACGTGGGGGTGAGATAGAATTTAATTGACACCTAGTCTTGCATGTAACATATGTGTGTACCAAGTCTCTGCCTAATTTTACAAACAAAGAAGTGTGTATGTGTTTTACTCTCTCACTACCAAGAAAAACCAAAGGAAGAAGAAAAGAATCGGGGTTCACTTTGTGTTCTTAAATCTAGATTTAAAAGGTTGGTGTTTATAAATTACCATGTTATTATCATTCTTGATTAGTAATCTGATATTTAAAGAAATGATTTTGTTTGAAGATTGCATGATAAATATGAAGAACTATTGAATAGGTTTTAGAACTTGATCTTGTGGGTTTTATGTATTTCTATGGTTTATGTGTTTAAAGAATGTTTGAATGCATGAAAATATGTTTAAAAGAGTTTAAATTATGTTTCTGGAATGATGATTATGAATTTGTAAAAATCTGGGTTTTAATTATGATGTCTTGAAGATGACGGATTTGATGAGTTATGATGTAATCGGATTTGGAAAAAGAAGGTGAAAACCGAGACATTGAAATCCTTAGGACTAAATCCGAGACTTTAGAAACTAGTACCCAAATCCGGAACTTGAAATCCGAATGATTAAATCCGAAATACTTGAAATCCGGATTTATAGAATCCGATACTTTTAAATCCGTTACTAAGGAGATCCAAAACTTGGAGTGATAAGTCAGAATCCGATACTCTTAATTTTGGAAACTTGAAATCCGATTAAAGGAAAATCCGACAGTTTTGGGATCTAGCGGATTCCTAAATCCGACACTGGTGAAATCTGACACTTGAGTTGTGGATTTTCAAGAATCCGAATACAAATCCGATAGTTTAGGAAATCCGATACTATGTGTTATGATTTTATTTGTTTATTGATTGATTGGATGTTATGAATGAATTATGAATATATGATCAGATATAATTATGAGGTTTGGACTGATTAGTTGTTATTATGTTTTCAGAAAATCCAAAGGCTCTGTAACATTAGAATTCTGAGTGCTTCCTCTAAGATTGAAAGGTGAGTGGATGTTGGATGCGAATGGTAAAGATTTGGTTAATATCATTGATGTAATGCATGATTGTATGTGATGGTTTGATATTGGAACTGCTGATTGTGAATATTAGGTATTGTTGACTATTGCATGATTATTTGATCGATACACACTCTTAGTATGATTTTGAGCTGCGTTTGAGAAGTCAGCTAGACGTGGAATTGCGCTGGGCTCGTTTACTGGTTGGTTGAATAGTGGTAGCCTTACTGTTGCATATGTTGCTTCAGAGTGGGATTTCATTGTGTCAATTCAGTAGAGGGCTATCGGTAAACCTTTGCTTTGGCCGGCATTGGTTGTAGGTTCTGCGCCGAACCGCCGGTCTTCTTAGAGTTGTGATTAGATGTTTAGTATTGACTTGATGTTTGTTGTTGGGTTTAGCCTCTACTCACTTAGCTTTGTGCTAATTCCCCACAGTTGTTGCTTTTTGCAGGTTTGTGATGTGAGTGCTCGTGGAAGGAAAAGTTGACCTGACTCTGATGACTAGATTTTAAATGAAATGAGCCAGTTTATTTTGTAACACACAATTATGTTTTTTGGATTTTAAGAACAGATACTTGGTTTGTAAATGTTTGTGAATGAAAAGTATGTTTAATTAATTAAAGCTTCCGCAACGCAAACAAAAAAAATGGCTTAGATTTTATGGTGTTACAACCATGCCGAGGATAATACATATATTTGAGATGATACATCAATCCCGATTCCTTCGTCTGGAATGTGAACCGTGATTACGTAGCAAACTGGAAAAAAGACGAACGTAATAGTAAATTCCATGAGTTTTCAAGAAAGTGGAAGATTTTCTTTGAAATTTTGAAGAAGATGAAAAAGGAAAAAAATCTTCGGTTGTTTATAAAGAAAATTACTCATGATTACGCTTCAGAGATGATTTGATAGTCAGAGAGAGACGGGGTAAAAGTAATTATTCAAGCTTAGCTATTAGGGTGGCTTGCATTAAAAATGTGACAAGAAAGAATGAATAGTAACAATAAAATTTTCCTGAAATAGTTACATTTCTGAAGGATTTAGCATTCCAATTTCTGCAACTAGTAAATTGAACCTATGTTCATCCAGAGCTTTTGTGAAAATGTTAGCAAGCTGATGTTCAGTAGAGATGAACCGAAGCTCGATTTCATTTTTGGCAATGTGATCTCGAATGAAATGATGTCGAACATCAATATGCTTTGTGCGAGAGTGAAGCACTGGATTATTTGAAATTGCAATAGCACTAGGGTTATCACAATATATGGGAGTGCGCTGAAAAGAGATGCCATAGTCAGCGAGCTGATGTTTCATCCATAGGATTTGTGCACAGCAACTCCCAGCTGAAATGTATTCAGCTTCAGCGGTGGATAAGAAGATGGAGTTTTGCTTTTTGCTTTGCCAACTCACTAACTTACCACCAAGTAACTAACAACCACCAGTTGTGCTCTTCCTATCAATCTGACATCCAGCATAGTCTGAATCTAAAAATCAAACAAGATCAATACCGGAGTCTCTGAAGTACCATAGCCCTAGTTCAGGTGTACCTTTCAGATATCTGAAAATCCTTCTGACAACTATCAGATGTGATTCCTTTGGTTTCGCCTGAAATCTTGCACAGAGGCATGTGAAAAATATTACGTCAGGATGACTAGCTATTAGATATAACAAGGATCCGATCATCCCTCTGAACGTGGGAAGATCAACTGCTTTCTCGTTTGGATCAGATGTGAGCTTGGTTTTTGGGACAATGGGAGTCTTCATCGGGGATGAGTCTGAAAAGTTGAACTTTTTGAGTAAGTCATTGACATATTTCCCTTGATTGATGAAGATGCATTGGTCAGATTGCTTAATCTGAAGCCCAAGGAAGAAGTTCAATTCTCCCATCATGCTCATTTTGAACTTCTCTGACATGATTTTCTCAAACTTCTTGCACAGACGATTGTCAGTAGAACCAAAAATAATATCATCAACATAAAATTGAACTAGAATGAGTTCACCTTTTTATGTACATAGAAATAGAGTTTTGTCGATGTTCCCTCTCTGAAATCCATTCTTTAGAAGATGAGTGGATAGTGTATCATACCATGCATGCGGAGCTTTCTTCAGTCCATAGAGAGCTTTGTCGAGCTAATACACATAGTTTGGAAACTTGGGACTTTCAAAACCAGGAGGTTGTTGAAAAAATACCTCTTCTTGAAGTTCTCCATTCAGAAAGGCGCTTTTAACATCCATCTGAAAGACCTTGGATCCTTTAAAAGCTGCAAAGGCGAGGAACATGCATATGGCTTCCATACGAGCAATTGGAGCAAATGTTTCATCATAATCTATCCCCTCCTCTTGACAGTAACCCTTTGCAACTAATCTGGCCTTGTTTCGTACCACTGATCCTGTTTCATCACGCTTGTTTCTGAAGACCCATTTTGTGCCAATAATGGACTTGTCTTCAGGTGGGGCAATTAGTTGCTAGACCTTGTTCCTTTCGAATTCGTTAAGCTCATCTTGCATAGCGACCACCCAGTTGGGGTCCTTCAGAGCTTCATCAACTTTCTTTGGCTCGATTTGTGATATGAATTCAGAGTACATGCAGAAGGCAAAGGTAATAGAATTTCGGGTTTGTACGCTAGTGTTTGGATTACCAATAACATTTGTGGTGGGATGAGCTCGAGTCCATTTTGTGACTCTGGTTGGTTGCACATGTTCCTCATCAGCAGAAGAGACATTTGGTTCCAATAGATCTTCAGAGACCTGATTCACATCTACTGACACAATACTATCGTCAGTTTTCACCTCTTGAGAGTAGTCATCAAAGTCATCATTGAATGACTCTTGTAAAAGTGTATCAAATTTGTCAGAGACCACTTGATCAGTATGATTTGAGGTTGACTGAGCATCAAATTCATCAAAAGTGACATTTATTGTTTCAACCACGGAATTTTTCTTGGGAAGAAACACACGATAAGCTTTAGAGATGTCAGAATAACCTAGAAACACTCCTTGTTCCCCTTTTGGATAAAATTTACTTTTCTGATCTTTGGTGTTCAGAATGAAGCACGTGCTTCCAAATATCTTGAAATATCCAATATTGGGTGACTTCAGATATAGTAACTCATAGGGAGTTTTACTGTGTCTTTTGACAATAATGGACCTGTTCTGAGTGTAGCAAGCAGCATTAACAGCTTCAGCCCATAAATGCCCTTTCAGAGATGCTTCAGCTAGCATAGTTCGGGCTGCTTCAATCAAAGTCCTGTTTCTCCTTTCAGCAACCCCATTCTGCTGAGGGGTATATGGAGCTGAGAAATTTTGGATGATACCATTTTCATCACAACATTCTTGAACGGTTGAGTTTCTGAACTCTGTTCCATGATCACTGCAAAGTTGTTTAACTTGCGTGTCAAACTGTCTCTAAACACGACAAATGAAACTCATCAGAATTTCAGCAGTATCACTTTTATTGCGTAAGAAGAATACCCATATGAACCTGGTGTATTCATCAACAACCACCAAGGTATATTTCTTGCCTCCCATGTTGGGTGAGCTCACAGGACCAAAGAGATCCATGTGAAGTAACTGAAAACAAGAGTTGGTTTGATCACAGTGTTTTGATTTGAAGACTGATTTCTTCTGCTTTCCTTTCTCACAAGCATGACACACCTTGTATTTTTGAAACCGATCTGACGGTAAACCTCTAGTAAGCTGAAGCTTCGAGAGTTTGCTAATGTTTTCGAAGTTGAGATGGGATAACCGTTTATGCCATAACCAGTTGACTTTGGAGTCAGCTTCTAAAAAGAAGCAGGCATCTCTTTCAGAGGAGGCAGAGTTAAAGTCGACAACATACATATTTCCCTGCCTTTTTGCTTGTAAGACCTCCTTGCCTTTCTTATTGAAGATAGAACCCTTGGTCTTCTTAAAATGCACTTCGTAATCTGCATCACATAGCTAACTGATGCTGATAAGGTTATGTTCAAGTCCTGTAACATGAGCAACATTTTTAATGTTGACTGAACCTTGATTCAGGTAACCATATCCATCTGTTTGCCACATTTTCCTCCTCCGAACGTAACTTTAGGGCCATTTGCTGCTTGAACCCCATTCAGTAGGGACTTATATCCGGTCATATGCCTCTAACATCCACTATCAAGGTACCAAATGTTATCATGATGATCGCCCTTGTACATCATGGTAGGATTCCATCCTTCTACTGAGCTCAATTTTTTAGCCTCAGCAAGATCACTGCTGAACTTGCTTTCAGTAGCCATTAAGCACATTTCAGGATGTGCAGTTCCGAGGATTTCTTCAGCCACCAGGCACTTTCCTCTAACTTCATTCTCTTCATCCTCATCTGAAGAGGTTTCAAAATCTGTCCAGTTAAAGTCATCAGCAATCATGGCCTTTTCTTTCTTCTTCTTCTCACTAGATGCTTTCAGGGCTTTATACTTAGCTTTGTATTTATCAGCCTTAGATGGAAACCCTTTCTTTGGATTTGAGGAGGTTTCCTTAACAAAGCAGTCAGCTGCATAGTGACCAGGCTTCCCACATTTGAAGCATTCATTTTTGGACCCTTCAGATGAGCCCTTTTTCTCTAAAGAGAACTTCTTCTCGAACTTTCTTCTTCCATCAGATTTGAACTTCTGAAACTTTTTATAGTTTTTCATGATGAAGGCTTTTTCTGAACATTCATCGTCAAACCTTTCTTCCTCCTCAGCATCATTCATCTGAGGCTCATCTTCAGAATCTGAGTCTTTAGTTGACTTGTACTTGACTCTTTGAGGATTTTCAGCAACGAGGGCCAAAGTTTTCTTGAAGGCCTTCTTCAGGTCAATTTTCTGAATGCGGGTTTGGTCGTCATTCAGCATAATTCCGTGGAGTTTACGCATGTTCATGTCTCTGAGCATGTTGTTTGTTCTCAGGATCATGCACATAGTATCTACTCAGACGGAAGAGAATCCAGGAATCTGTTTAGGATTTGGAATTGCTCTCTGACCACTCTAACTTCAGTCATGTCATTCAGTAGACATGTAAATCTTGTGTAAACCTCAGTAAGAGACTCTGAGTCTTTAGCACATAAGCTTTCATACTTGCGTATGATGTTGGTCTTTTTGTTCTCAGGAACCTCAACAGTTCCTTCAAACGATATGCATATGCTCTCCCACATATCCTTAGCAGTTTCCAATTGCAAACAGTATGGAATATTTCATTAGGTAAAGCAATAAGTATACTGTTTCGTATCTTGGCATCTAAACCAACAAGCTTCTTCTCCTCCTCAGTCCATTGAGATCTCGGTTTAAGACGAGAGGGAATAGAGGTTTCAGTAGAACCAGTCTCCATGGAGATGGTTTGAGGAATGAAAGGACCTTCCTCCAAAATAATGAGAGACTTGCAATCAAGATTTTACAAATAAAGTAGCATCCTATTCTTCCAACTTGAAAAATGTTCAATTGAAAACTTTGGTGGTTTGGCAGAAGAGCCATTTTCGATGTAATCAAACTTCGACATATTGAACAGATCACTAATTTATAAATTAAATTAGAAC
This sequence comes from Dittrichia graveolens, assembly GCA_038502395.1. Taxonomy (NCBI): domain Eukaryota; kingdom Viridiplantae; phylum Streptophyta; class Magnoliopsida; order Asterales; family Asteraceae; genus Dittrichia; species Dittrichia graveolens. Next base: position 34,738,180 of record JARJIL010000009.1, read on the forward strand.
CTGCTCTGATACCAATTGTTTTTCCCAATTAAGTATAAAACTAACAATGATTAATATCAAAGTGCGGAAATAGTTTTAAAGTAACGAACACACGAAAGTTTTCAAAGTAAGATTATATTAATAACCAAACTTCAAACAGTGCACAAGAACAAACTTGAGCACCGAATACAAACTAATCAAGAACAAACTTGAATACAAATTAGCGAATAAACGCTTAACCTTTTCTCGAACAACGAGAAGGTATTTATAGGCTAAGTAAACTAATCCTGACCATCTAATTTAATTACACGTGTACTGCTCTTCATAAAATTAGGAACAGAAAACAACATTGCCGTTTCAAGCTCCTTCAGATGCGCAGATTGTGCATTTTACATAACAGGAAGATTCTGGTACTCAGTCGTGTCTTCAGTGTAGAAGACCCTTTGATAACTGAAGACAAACTTCAGTTGACATTCACTTCAGAACAAATCTTCAGATGAACTTTGGGCTTCTTTCTTCAGATGTGTTGCGTCAGAACAGATTACAAAAGAATAAAGAATAAAGAATCCTCCTTGAGGTGCTTTCTTCGAAAGCTCCTTCAGCAATGAAATATATACAAATAAAGGACTAACATAATGATTATAAAAAGACATATATACCCTTTTGACTAAGATCTTGACTTATGAAAATTTAATGGATAGAAATGTTTCTCGCACATCTCGCAAAAATAAGGTTTCTCGCATGAACCCTCCCCTATATATATATATATATATATATATATATATATATATATAGGGGAAGGTTTATTTGAGAACCGTTTTTATTGCGAGAACCAATCTTAGTCATTCACTTTGGATAATGGAATTCATGGATGAAGAGCGTGGAGGGATTGAATGTGGTAGGGAGCATGTAAGAAATTCATGGGTGAGCAATCCAATTGAAGGAGTGGGAATTGAATGACTAAGATTGGTTCTCACAATAAAAACGGTTCTCAAATAAACATTCCCCTATATATATATAGGCAAAATTTTAAACGAGAACTATTTTTCGTACGATAACCGTGAAACTAATCTTAGCCGTCCAATTCCCCTTCTTCAATTGGATTGGCCACCCATGAATTCCTTAGATGCACCTTGCCACACTCAATCCCCCATGCTTTTCTTCCATGAATTCCACTTACAACTTGAATGACCAAGATTGGTTCTCGTACGAAAAACAATTCTCGTTTGAACCATCCCATATATATATATATATATATATATATATATATATATATATATAGGGTGAGGATCAAGGGAGAACCCTTTTAAATTGCACGACAGTGAGAACCTGGGTAAACTTGTAATTTAGCATTTATCTTTTACGTTTATGTTCACCCATAACTACCCAAAAGTCAAGTTTACATCCTAAATCATAAAATCAAAATTATTTCTATAATATTAACAACTTATTGATTTGTATGCATTGATGCATACAAATCACAACACTTTTGTATGCATTGATGCATCAGGTATATAGTCAAACAAATGATCAAAAAACGTGATATTTTTTAAACATCTGATCAATGAAATCAAAGGTACAAAAGAAATGTGACAATTCTTAAATCATCCGATCAATGAAATCCAAGGCTCAAAAGTGTTCTCACTGTCGTGCATTTTAAAAGTGTTCTCATTTGATCCTAACTCTATCTCTCTCTCTCTCTCTCTCTCTATATATATATATATATATATATATATATATAGGGAAAAGTTTAAACGAGAACTGCGAGAACCAATCTTAGTCTTCCAATTCACCTCCTTCAATTAGATTGACCACCCATGAATTCCTTATATGCACATTGCCACACTTAATCCCCCCACGCTCTTCATCCATGAATTTCACTTATCACTTGATTAGTCAAGATTGGTTCTCGCAGTTCTCGTACGAAAAACAGTTCTCGTTTGAACCCTCCCCTATGTGTGTGTATTCTATTTATTTAATACACCAAACTTGACCATGGATCGAAATGTAAGTAGGAACAAATCAATCTCAACACAAATGCTATAATCCAAATAACAAACGAAATTTTTGTTCTTCAACTATTATGACCTAATCATAGTCAACAATGAATATCGTTTTTCTTGTAACATGGGAATCATTAGCTATAATAATAAAATATATAAAATTTGAACTTATTTCATGATTAATTAATATGTACGTGCTAAAAGTGACAAAAGCAATGACGCTGCTAGTCACTACACAAAAATTGATTTCCCGAGTATAGCACTTGAACATAACACGGAGTGGGCATGAGTTCTTTTAGTGGCGAGCCCACAATCAGCGTGGAGGGGTAGCAACTACTTTAAAAGGAAATTTAGAACAGTACCATAGAAAAGATATTTAAGACCGGTTTTTCATAGTCTTTAAGTTCGGTTTTGATGGAGGTTCTGAAAAGGGGCGAGTTTGAATGTCGGAGATTCAAGCCCGGTTAAAAGATCGAGTATGAAAGTTACTTTTAATCCCGTTTTTTATATGAAAAACAGGGTCTGTATATTTCTTTATAAGATCCAAATATTTGTTTTTAAGCCATGTTATTTTGTTAAAAAAACCGGGTTTAAATCTTTACATTTAAATAAAACATTTTCTATTTTTGTTGTTCACTAGTACACAAAAAGCTATGGAGACTGGTTTTTTTATACATGTGGAGCCATTATATAGAGGATCCCTTTTAGGGGAGGTCTCCTTGACACATCATATACAGACCAGTTCCCATAAGAAAGTATAAAAACATGTTATAATTAAAAAAACAGTCCCCTTATAAAATCTATAAAAAAAGTAGAAAAAATGAAAATAGGATTTTTTGTAAGAACCACTCTCTTTTTAATAATAAATTAAAAAAATAAAATTTCCAAAAAATATTAGTGGTGCCCATAAAATTACAATTTTCACATAATTTCACCAAAAGATCCATAAATAATAGATTACAATGTAACTATACAAACTTGGTTAATTATCACAGTTGAGATAAATACAACCACCTACCACGTATACAAAACTTGGTTAATTATCACAATTGAGATAAACTCACATAATATTTTATCATAAATCTTCCCTAATTGTAACAAACTACCTCAAGAATCTTCCTTTCTTCTACACATATAGATAATATATATGCAACACCACATACATTTGTGTTAGCTTTCTTATATAGATATCCATTGTTAATTAAGATTCAAAAACTTTGCATTTTAAACATTTTTCATAAGTTAGAGAAAGCTGTCATAATCCACACATATGTGTGTCAGTGTGTACATACATGTGTATCTTATTGTATGTGTATGTGTGTAAAAGAATAACAGGACTTGAATATAATAAAACAATGTTTACTTTACCCGATCAAATTGGACACATTTTGTGCCATGTAGTGAAAGGCACAAAATAGCGGAGGTGGAGACGGTGAAGGTCGGAGCAAAGATGGTGAAGGAAAACGGTGGAGATCGGGAAAGGCGAGGGTGGCGAAGGCGGAGACGATGAAGGGCGGCGGCGGATGTAGAGACAGTGAAGGGCAGCGGTGGTGGTGACAAAAAGGGCGAAGGATGGCAGCGGCGGAGACGGTGAAGGACGACGGAGGAGACAGGAAAAGGTGACGGTGGCAATGGCAGAGACAATAATGGCGTCAGAGACGAAGACAGTTAAGGGAAGCGGTGATGGAGGCAAATATGGGGATGGGGGCCGTGGCGAAGGTGGAGATGGGGAAGGATGATGGCGGAGACGAGGAAGGTTACGGTGGTGGCCTATTAGGGTAGCGATGGAGATGGTGATCAAAGGGAGACAAAAGCGAACGCGGAGACGATGAAGGGCAGCCGAAACGGCTATAGTGGAGGCCAACAATGGTGATACCGGTGACGGTTATGGCGGTGGTGGATTAGGGTAGTATCGACAGTGAGAGTGAAGTGTCGGTTGATATAGTAAAGGCAACAGTGGATTGTTGGTTAGATAAGTCCTGATTTTGAAATCTCACGTATGAAGGATTTATAAATACCACCCTCCCCTCAAGGATTTTGAAATCTCAGATCTATATGATTTAGAATCCAAATCTCTTCCTTTCGAATTTCTACCAAACATGAGATTTCAAAGGATTTAAAATATAAATCCTGTAAAATCCCACGAAATCTCACAAACGAAATAGGTTCTAAAAGGTTGAAATGTTTTGAGAAACCCGAAATTTAAAATAAAGATGTTATATTAGGTAGCCGAGAACCCGTTAAACTAATGAGGATAACGAAGCTATAAGTATTATGCCATTAATGTAAAGACTAGGTATGTAGCAGATGTATCATGACGAATGTATAATTAGTAGTAACGAGTCACATTTATTTTGTCAAAAGACTAGGGTAGTTAACATCTGATAAAAAACATTAGTAATATGCACGTAGTGTCACTTACAAACCATATAGTGATTTCTTGAGTCGGAAATAATAATCTGGATGGTGGGGATCGTGTAGTTGTATTGGTTGATGCATCTAGACAGTCTTACATAGGTGATCATCAAAGCCTGAAAGGATGGATTCTGTAGTGATGTGATAGCTGGGTCAATTAATTACTTTATGTATATATATATATATATATATATATATGTGTGTGTGTGTGTGTGGAATTTATTCATACACCCTAATCTAAGGATCAAAACATCTTAATCTAGGACAATTATGACTTAAAAACCTCAAATACTCTCCATTTCCCCATTTCCAATTTATCTCTCTTGAACCACCGGAGGTTTCCAGACGTCACCACCACCGTCGCCAATGGCCTAAACTGCCTGTCGCCTCTCGATGGAGCACCGCCAACTCTCGTCTTGTTGCCACTGTTGGTAGTTAATTTTTTCAGATCTGAGCTTGGCCTATCGCCTCGTCGCCACCACAGTCGTTGCCAAGCCGCCTCTCTGAGGTTTTCACCGTCGGAAGTTTTCAGATCTGAGATTGATATTATGGGTATGAGATAGGTAATTAAAACAATATGGGTATGTAATAAGTAATTATATAAATTGGTAATCATTAAATAAGTAATAAGGGGTGTAGTAGATTAAGGGGTGTAGTAGACTAATATTTCTACAACAACACCCTATACATATATAAACATAGTATCTTTTTTTTTATTTCAACACTTTCGATACATGCATGTGTCATGTTCGGAAAATACGTTAGCAAATCTCAACATAATGATGGTATTGATAGAATAATATTTTCACTTATGAAAAGTGCCTAAAATTTTATACATTTATTAAAATTTTCTATATTTGAAGTGTTATGATTAGTTCTTCTCTTCAACTCCCTTGGGTGGATATGCCAAAAGAAATTTGATATGCACACTAATTTCTTACATATTTAAGTACAAACTTAACATTTAATTCTAAGGTCAATAATGGTTTAACCATTAAAGTTTTACTTTAGTTTTAGTTTAATCATTAAAGTTTTTTTCAAACAGTTTTACCATAATTTTTGAATTTATAATTATTTAATTCTTAAAGTTACACATTCTTTTTGGTTTAAACCTTAAAGTTTTTTCTCAAACGATTTAAGCCTTAAATTTTTGTTAAAAATGATTTAACCCTCTAAGTTTTGTTAACTTTTTTAATAAAAAGTAAAATGTATAATAACTAGAGAGGCTAAAATCGAAAACCATACAAAACTTATGTGATTAATCAGTTTTTTTAACAAAACTTCAAGGTTTAAATCATTTGAAAGAAAGTTTGAGGTTTAAATCATAACAAATTCAAACTTTATGATAATTTCATTTAGAAAAAAGCTTTGATGCTTAAACCGAAATTGAACGAAAACTTTGATGATTAAACCATTATTGACCCTTTATTCTACGATTACAAGTTTAACAATTATTATTATTTTTTAACTTTTTTGGGCTTAAAAATGTTACCATCTTATTACCGGGAAAACTAGGATTATATTATAGGGGGGAATAACTTTATTATAAAATAGTAATTATTATATAGATATAATTAATATACGAATGACATAAAAAGTTTTATTGTTTTTAAAATAAATAAATAACGAAATTTGAATTAATTTCAAGAAACTATTTATTAAAATAACGCTTATTACAATAATTAGACGATTTATCTCTTTGATTTGTAATACTGAGTTGTACCTTCATCAAGAGGTGATGAACAGGTCAATGATTAAAAATTCAACGACTTGGTCTAATAGTATATATGAAAATTGGGATAATTGGTGGGCTTAGCACAATTCAGACCCTCTCTGTGTCCACCCCTGCATCTTATATACATATTTCTAAGTGACAACTTGACAAATCAAATGGTTGTCATAATCTATAGAATAAATAGATTTGAGAAACAAATGGATTTTCCGCCAACAATATCACACAAATCCATCTTATATAACATAGAAACTTCTTGTGATCGATCGATTATGTATAATCCATTAATATCTTGTTACAAATGTACATTACTCCAAACATCATGTAGGGTAGAATTTACACTAATTAGATTTCAATTCATCTCACTTAATAAGACCAAAATCGTAATTAAGTTACACTAATTAGAGTCCTCTAAACCAATATGATGAATTCATTGAAAAAATTATCGTTAGAATTTGTTGAACCAAAAGTCCAAAACTATGTCAACGAGGATGGAAGAAGTTAGCATCTAATCCTCTACAAACCAAGTTCCACACAGCACCAACAACTACAAGCGCACTCAATCCCATGCCTAAACAACCAAGCCCAACGTTAAGCCACCAACTTATGGATTTCATTGGAGGTTTCTTGATCGCAACCCACATAAGACATGGGTACCCGAATGTCAAATGTAGCGCCATACCTCCGATAATAAGTCCTAGGGTTGGCAGAAAGGGGAACGCTACCGATATAAAGAAGGTTAAACCTCCAAAGAATATCTTGATTCCCATTCGCGTTAACTTTGGGCATTCATGGCTTTTTCTACTCACGTATACACGCTCTAAGTTGTCGTACACCACCATGCTATATATTTGGAAAGCAGTCAGACAACTAATGATAATTTGCATGTATATGAGACCTAAGACTGGTTTTGACGCATGGTAGCTAAGCGTGGTCGAGATTGCGGTTAGCATTCCTCCTGTGATCGGAATCTGCAACCATTTAGAGTGTTATATAAGTACATTTAAGAAACAGATGACATCCTCTCATCTTAAATATGACCATTCAATTGCTCTTACAACATAAGAGTAATACCAACAAAGTGGATCTAATTTTAATTTAAATAAAGGTCTCACTTTTATATTTGTAAAAAAATATGACCGGTCATGTTTAACCACCAGATCGAGAGATGATCTCAATCTTTATGAAACTATATATGTTTAGAGATTGTCTATCAAAAGTACCAGTTTTTCCTAACCTTGTTTCCAAATGCCCAATATCCAACAATTGCAAGGGGAAAGAAACACATTGCAATGATAATATATGATGCTGCCACTCCTTTACACATTAACTTGGATGATGAGCGATTTGGGGTTGATGGGATTGTACCCTATACAAAAAACAAAAAATCATATTATAATTACTCTTATTAACATATATATGATTTGGGGTTGATAAAATATCAATATATTTACTTACTTGGATCTCTAACACTACATTATGGCCTCTAAAAGCAATGGCAATGATCCCAAGAGCAGAGAAGATACTTCGAACCCGACCAACCTCGGATGTTACTGCTTCAGAGGGATCATGAGCAACACCTTCTACTCTTCCTTTCGCGACCAAAACTACCCATATGATGGTACAATATCCAACAGCCATAACCGCTCCAAGAAATGAGACCAAAGCAATGGAATGCATGTTTGGACAAAATAGAGACACAAGAATGGCCAAAGAAATGAAAACCAGAAACCACTCTGTGGTTGTCAAGGAGTGTTTGGATGAGCGATCTTCACACAAGAGTTGATAGAAAAGTTTCATGGTTCCACCTCCTGTGATTATGAACATCACACATGTACCTCCAGAAAGATACATTACTGGAAAAATAGCAACAATTTTCCCAAGTTTTTCACCTAAAGTCAATACAAATTTTCTTATTAAAAAACATCATATATTACTGTATGAGTATATCTATGAATCCACTTTTTCTATGTTATTTAGTTTAAGAAATTAAGGGAGCTTAATATTGATATACATACCAAAGGCAACCATTGAAAGTTGAAGGTATCTACTGTAACGAGTTCCAGGGACAAATTCATGAAGACTCACTAGCAATCCAATGGTGTAGAGTTGCCATATAAATGCCAAAGACAAACATATAATCCCCCAAAACCTGAAATTATATATTATATGTAATCTTGTGAATTTATAAAATGGAGTAGAAACTACAAAGATGGTGAGATATATTACCAGCCAAGGTATACGAAGGCGAGTGGAAGAGAGAGTGTTTGGATTCCGATTCCAGAGCTAAGCAAAAGAAATGTTGTTGTCAGGGAATTCCCTCTTCTTGATTGAGTAATGGGAAGCCAATCATCAAGTGGTTGATTGATTCCATTCCCGTATTCCTTGGAATCAGATTGCTGATTAGTCTCCAAGTAGTTCTCCGGAATCCGTTTACTTACGATTTCACCATTGTCATTCAATATATGAATCCTGCTATCCAAAGCAACTTCTCCTTGCCTACTACATCTATCCAACACCTCATCACCCATATATGTCTTTACACCTACTTCACCTTCGCTATGTGTGTTTCTTGTGTTTGTGTTTGAGAGAGAGAGAGAGAGAGAACAACTTTGATTGTAGATGAAAAATATATATCAAGGTGAAGGAGAACTTATAAAGACCATAAAATCAAACGAAAGTATGAACCTTTATTACGTGTGCATGGTGACGTAAGATTATAATACGTACGCGTACACCCTTACGTTTTTTTTTTCCCGTCGGTGCTAACATATTAGCCACATGAATTAAATAATTAAGGTTTACTTTACCAAAATCTATAAAGTTATTGTTTTATTATTTTATATATTGAACTTAAAAATTTTTATTATGTGTCTTAAATTTTTAATTTGTCGTTATTTTGTGTAATAAATTTTCTATTGTATTTACTAAACATGTAAGTTTTTTACTTTTTTATGTAACCAAAATATATACAATAGCAACAAATTCAAAATTTAATACACACAATAGAAATTTTTAAAGTTCGATATATATAATAGCAAAACGTGATAACGTAAATACATTTTAGTGAACTAAACCCAATTAAATATGTAGATGTTTAAGCTTAGGATCGAATTTAGTATTTAAAAAAATAAAATAATATTTTTAATATATAAATAATAAAGCATATATGATCGTCGAGATACATTTTTTATTTCTTTAGAAACATAGGATTCACATGTAACCTTTCTGTCAAAAATAAAATAATAATTAAATAACATGCTACACACATGTACCTAGGATATGTTTTTCTTAGAAGACAATTTTAAAATGTTAAAAAGTATGCTATAAACAAAATAAAATCACAAGGAGTTTACAAAATTTAAGGATTTCTGTTTCATATTAACCAACTAATAAAAATATTTTTTCAGATTTAGAAATAAATACAAGAAAAAAAATCTTGATAGTTACTTATCGTATTTTTTCATGAAAATTACTTTTTTTTTTGTGAACAAATATCTACATTTAGTCTTTAGAAAATACTAATTTAGTATTTAATATCTACCAAGATATATTTTTTATTTGGCTTGCCGGAATGAGGACATACATGACATAACAAATAAATAAATAAATAAATAAATATATATATATATATATATACACACATATATATATAGGCAAAAGTTCAAATGATAACTATTTTTCGTATAATGACCGCGAGAACTGCTTTTAACGCCATTAATAATTCACTAATATCGGTATTTTGGTAATTTATATATTTACTTAACTGTGAATTGCGTCCGGATAAGCCGTCATTAATTTGCGAGACTTGGTTTTCGCAAAATAATCGTCATTAATGCTTAATTAATGATCCATTAATTAAGCATTAATGAGCCGTCAAAAAATTTTAGCCATTAATTAAGTTTAATTAAAGGCTAAGATTACTTATCGCAGTTCTCGTATAACTCGTTTGAACCTTCCCCTATAAATATATATATATATATATATATATATGTGTGTGTGTGTTTTTTTATATGTATATGTATGTATGTATTCTATTTATTTAATACACCAAACTTGACCATGGATTGAAATGTAAGTAGGAACAAATCAATCTCAACACAAATGCTATAATCCAAATAACAAACGAACTGGATGACGTATTTTTCTTCTTCAACTTTTATGAGCTAATCATAGTCAACAATGAATATAGTTTTTCTTGTAACATGGGAATCATTAGCTATAATATAAAATATATAAAAATTCAACTTATTTTATTATTAATTAATATGTACGTGCTAAAAGTGACAAAAGCAATGACGTTAGCACTCGACATCAGTAGCATGCAAACAAGTATTAGAGTTAATTACATTAATGGTCCCTGTGGTTATCATATAATTGTTGAAAATAAGTCTGAATTCGAGTATGTGTAAGTGGGTGCCATTCGAATATAAGTGTAGAACAAAAGAGGATATGAACACAGAAGTATATAAATAGAAACAGATGAACTTTATATATATATAAATATATATACATATATATATATCAGTGAGAAAAGGAGAGTAAATTTGTCCATACTACATACACATATTTATAGTGAAGGGTGGATGGCAGTTGGTGGTGGTTTGGCCGGCAGCCACCATGGTGGTGGCAGTTTATAGCCGCCAAAAATTCCCTCCATGTGCAATTTACACCCTAAACTATTTTATTTACATAATAATACACTAATAAAATGTCTTAATAATATTTACTAAATGATATTGTTAATAAAGGTCTAACATTGCCTCCCTTAATTAACAAGTATCATTTTTACATCCAGTGATCTTTCTTGTCTTCAAATGATGATGAAGTCTTCTTCATCAGTCTTGTGGGTATTAGTCTTGTGATGTTCCTCAATGCTGGATCCTTCCTTCTTACTTTCGTCATCTTCAAGGTTTCTTGTTGCCTCCTTTCCACTTGCAACATCATGATGCCTTTGATCATTGCTCTTCCCTGTCGAGCTGGTGTTGCCTTTTGTAGTGTGTAAGAAATGGCCAAACCTCTTAGAACTAAAAACATAGAACTCCTGTGGTATCAACAAATATTGCTCATACAGTTCTTTGAAGGCTTCTCCATAACACTGAGGATATCCGAAACTTAATGCAACATCTTCCCATTCTTTTCTTTCTATAATCGTATCATAACCATCCATCTTCATGATAAGTTTATAGAAATCAAATAGGCAGATGTCCAGCCCTGCAAGACTTGGTGGTAGTGCCAATTGATCACCGGTTTTCATTTCGTGTATCCATTCAATCCCTTCCTCAAATTTTTTCACAAACAAATCTTTGTTTTTGTAGCAGATTTGATCATTGTTTGAGAGTGTCATTATGCACATGAAATAATCGAAATTATCTATGATAAGTGGTATATTATATTATTTTAATCTTGATTTACAAAACAATAGTATAAGGTATATATTATATTATTAGTAGAAAGAATAGGTGTATATATATAGCCCATCACCGGAGGTAACCGCCGCCGCCGTCATTAGCCACCGTCCACCGCCGTTACTTGACGGAGAACCGCCAGAAAACCGACATACTTTACCCTATATATATGTAATAGCAGATAGGGATTTGTACATGAAAAAACACGAAATAAAGCAAGAAATCTTTGATCTTTTGTTGTTATTTTCGTCTTTATACCAACATTTGGTATCAGAGCTTTGGTTAAGAACCAAAGTTTTCATCATCTACTGGAAAACTCATCGGAGAACTCACCGGAAAATCTCATCGAAGATCTCACCCGAAATCCAACATTTGGATACCAGGGCGGCTGTTGAACGAAACTACCGCCATTCCGGCACCCTTATCGGAGAAGGGAACTTACCTCGTTGGAGGAACAAATCGAGCAAAATCATTCGGTGAAAACCACCATCGCTCGAACCAAAGTCGAAAAAGGATTCGACCGAAGGAAATCAGAAGGACAAGCATCGCACGTCGCCACAAACAAAGGGCTGCAAATCAGATCGGAGAAACAAAGAAAGAAAGGCATCGGCCGTTTTTTTTTCTCTCTCATCGTTGGAAGTAAAAAGCGCCGCAAGGGGCTGCTCAGAATTTGAAGAAGAAAGGATAAGAAACCCTATTTTGCACTTATCCCTCTATTAAACCTTTAACTTTTAACTTCCTTATTTTTAAAAAATTTAAAGCTTTCTTTCCTCAAAAAAGGGCGGACCACGTTTTTTTACATAAAAGAATAAAAGTTATTATTTAAAAAAACTAATTAAAAAATAATTGAAATATTAACCTTCAATAAAAGTAAGTTACGTTTTTAAAAACAACAAGGAGAATTCAACACAAAAATTTTTAAATTCCATTTAGTTTTTAAAAAAAAAACGCAATCATCATTTTCTTTATCAAAATTTTTTAAATAAGGTTATATTTTATTTTTTAAAATTTTTTTTAACGATGTCTGAAAGTGAAGATAGTTGAAAAGGAAGAAAGAATTTAGGATTTTCAACCCATTTCAAATGCCCGATGTTTAAATCATCAAACTACACAACTTGGGCAATTCGGATGCAGGTTATATTTGAAGCAAATCAGTTATGGGAAGCGATTGAATATGAATCGACAGACAAAGTCGATGAAGATACAGATAAAAATGCAATTGCTTATATTTATCAAGCATTGCCAGAAGATCAGTTACTTCTTGTATCTAAATACAAGACAGAAAAAGCAATTTGGGAAGCCTTAAGAACAAGACACGTTGGTGTCACCAGTGTTCAACAGGCAAAGTTACAAACACTCAAATCAGAGTTTGAGTTGTTACAGATGAAAGAAAATGAATCGATAGATTCATTTACTACAAAACTAACGAGTATTATCAACAAAGCAGCGAGCTCGGGCTTAACATATAAAGATTCTACTCTTGTACGGAAATTACTGAATGCCGTACCAGACAGATTTCTTCAGATTATTGCATCCATTGAACAATACTCAGATCTGAATATCATGTCTTTAGACGAAGCAATTGGAAGACTGAAGACATTCGAAGAAAGATTGAAGTTCAAGAAAGGAAAATCTTCGGACACTCAAGAAGGCTCATGTTCACACGACAAGAAGATCGCAGACAATCTTTTGGAGGACGTGGACGTGGCAGAATTAACCACTCACAAAGACGAGGGGACAATAACTTCAAATCAGACAGGAAGTACAGTAAACCCTCTCAAAACAGTTTTAAAAGAGAAACTGATAACAGATCGAAGAAATTTACTACTGATATGAGTAAAGTACAATGTTATAACTGCAACAAGTATGGACACTATTCGAGGAATTGTGCACAGAAAGTACAAGAAAAGGAGCAATCAAATCTTATCGAGGAAGATTTGGAACCAAAACTGCTGATGGCAACAATTGAAGAACATCAGACAGTTTTAGAGAAAGAAAAGGAGAATCTTGTTTTAAACAAGATGACCACTGAAGATGAAAGTCTTTGGTACCTAGACAATGGTGTCAGCAACCACATGACGGGAGTCAAAGATCACTTCAAAGAGATTGACGAGAAAATCTCAGGAAACGTACAATTTGGAGATGGATCTTATGTAGAAATCAGAGGAAAAGGCTCCATAATGCTAGAGTGCAAAAATAGAGAACAGAGAATTATCTCCCAGGTATATTACATTCCAAATCTGAAAAGTAATATACTAAGTTTTGGACAGTTGTCAGAAAATGGCTGCAAGATAGTCATGGAAGGAGATCAATTATTGCTATACGACTCAAGCAATAACATTCTACTAAGAGTTACGCGATCAAAGAATCGGTTATACAAAGCAAACTTGAACATCGGTAAACCAGTTTGCTTACTAGCCAATCTATATGATAAAGACTGGTTATGGCACGCAAGATTGAGTCATTTGAATTTCGATTCAATGAAGAAAATCAACTCGAAGGAATTGGTTTATGGTGTACCACCCATCAAGAATACAACAAATATTTGTGATATTTGTTTAATCGGAAAACAAAGCAGAGCACCTTTCCTACAACAGGCAAAGTCAAGATCGAAGGAACCATTGGAGTTAGTTTATGGCGACTTATGTGGTCCCATATCACCACCTACTCCATCAGGTAAAAGATATATATTCTTGTTAGTAGATGACTATTCAAGATATATGTGGGAATATTTCCTAGATTCAAAAGATCAAGCTTTTGAGATCTTCAAGGAATTCAAACAAAGGGTGGAGAACGAACTCGGAGACAAGATAAAATTATCTAGAACAGACAGAGGTGGAGAATTCACATCAAAAGAATTCTCACAATACTGCAAAGACAATGGCATCGCAAGGCAATTAACTGCACCTTACTCACCGCAACAAAATGGAGTTGTGGAACGAAGGAATCGAACAGTGCTTTCAACAACCAGATGCATGATGAAAGCAACGAACATGCCTTAGAATTTTTAGGCAGAAGCAGTTAGACACGCCATACTAATACTGAATTGTACGCCAACAAAGTCACTTGAGGATATCACTCCATATGAAGCACTAAAAGGAAGAAAACCAAGTCTTCATCATCTCAGAATTTTTGGATGCATTGCATACGCAAAGGTACCATCTCAACACTTGACGAAGTTGGATGATCGAAGTATACGCATGGTATATTTGGGCAGTGAACCAGGATCAAAAGCATATCGGTTGTTTGATCCAACAAAGAAGAAGATTCACGTCAGTCGGGACGTAAGGTTCAAGGAGGATGAAACATGGAATTGGGAAGAATACACCAAAGATTATGATCTAGACGAACCAGAATGGACTGACTTCACTACAAAAAATAAAACCCAGGAAGATCAGTACATCTCTGATAATGATGTCACTCCAGACATCAACAATTTCAATGACGAAATTCCCAATACTCCAAATTCACCAATTTCTGCAGAACAAGAAAGAATTGATCATACACCTACAAGAGGTTATAGACCTCTAAACGATGTCTACAATAGATCAGAAGAGATATTAGATGATATCTACAATGAAACAGAAGAATTGTTGCTGTTAGAAGATGAACCTAGAAATTTCAAAGAAGCAGCAATGGACAGAAAGTGGATTCAAGCGATGGAAGCAGAAATGGACTCCATCAACAAAAACAATACTTGGAAACTCACTATTTTACCAAAGGAACACAAAGCAATTGGCTTAAAGTGGGTATACAAAACAAAGAGAGATGCTGATGGAAAGATATTGAAGTACAAAGCACGACCAGTAGCCAAAGGATACATTCAAGAACACGGCATAGACTACGATGAAGTTTTTGCACCAGTAGCACGAATTGAAACAATTCGGTTATTATTGGCACTAGCAGCATACAAAAAATGGGATGTACATCATCTTGATGTAAAATCAGCATTCTTACATGGAGAATTACAGGAAGAGGTATTCGTATCTCAGCCAGAAGGATTCATAAAACAAGGAGACGAGAGAAAAGTGTACAAGCTAATAAAAGCACTCTATGGCTTAAAGCAAGCTCCACGAGCATGGTACACAAAGTTAGACAAGACACTCAAGACACTTGGTTTTAAGAAATGCGCATTGGAACAAGCAGTCTACACAAGAACTAACAAAGGTTCAACTCTGTTAGTAGGAGTATATGTTGATGATTTAATAATCACAGGTACATCGAAGAAAGAGATTGATACATTCAAGGATCAAATGAAGAACAAATTTGAAATGAGCGATCTCGGTTTACTCGCTTATTATCTTGGAATTGAGGTTACTCAACACGAAGGAGAAATCTCAATAAAGCAGACTGGCTACGCAAATAAAATACTCAGGGACGCAGGAATGCTTGATTGCAACGATGCAAAGATTCTATGGATCCAGGACTAAAACCGACGAAACTAATAGAAGAAGAATATGTTGACGCCATAGAATATCGAAGCATAATAGGATGTCTACGATATCTACTACATACAAGACCAGATCTAAGATACTACGTTACATCAAAGGAACGAAGAACTATGGCATAACCTACAAACATGATGGAGGAAACAAAATACAAGGTTACAGTGACAGCAGTTATGGTGTCAATACTCAAGAAGGAAAAGGCACAACAGGAACCATATTCTACTTCGGAAATTCACCTATTAGTTGGAATACTCAGAAGCAAGGAATAGTAGCATTATCCTCATGTGAATCAGAATTCATTGTAGCTACAGCAGCAGCAAGTCAGGCACTTTGGTTAAAAAGATTACTTAGCAAGATTACAGAAGACGAAGAACAAAAGATCACGATCTACGTGGATAACAAGTCAGCAATCGCTCTCATGAAAAATCCAGTATTTCACGGATGAAGCAAACACATTGATACTAAATATCATTTCATTCGAGACTGTGTCGAAAGAAATGACATATCAGTTGAATACATCAGGGGAGATTTACAACGAGCTGATATACTTACAAAACCATTGGCAAGGACTAGATTCGTCATCATGAGGCAACTACTTGGAGTTAGAGATCTACTTCAGGATAATCAAGATTAAGGGGGAGAATGTTATTTTAATCTTGATTTACAAAACAATAGTATAAGTTATATATTATATTATTAGTAGAAAGAATAGGTGTATATATATAGCCTATCACCGGAGGTAACCGCCGCCGCCATTAGCCGCCGCCGCCATTAGCCGCCGCCGGCCGCCGTCCACCGCCGTTACTTGACGGAGAACCGCCAGAAAACCGACATACTTTACCCTATATATATGTAATAGCAGATAGGGATTTGTACATGAAAAAACATGAAATAAAGCAAGAAATCTTTGATCTTTTGTTGTTATTTTCGTCTTTATACCAACAATAATTTCATTTTTAATCCTTTAACTTTAAAATTACGAAAATAGTCATTATGGTTGTCACTTTATTTCACTTTTAATCCTTTACGCTAACCTCTGTTATCTTTAACGTTAAAGAACCCTCATGTGCCTTGCACATGAGGGTATTTTGGTCATTTTCTTCATTATTATACCAAATTACGCTTACTTACCTTGCATTTATTTTATTTTAATTTAATTCGTTGTTTTAATGATTAAATATTAATTAATTAAGTTTAGTAGTATATTTAGGAATATATTCATCATGCTTAAACACAATCAATGTTCAAGGCCACCTACCCCTGGATTCAAATCAAACGAAGAAATGAAGAAGAAAAACAATGATGAAACCCATATTTGAGAAAGTGAAATATTAATAGTCTAAATGGTTCCCTAAATAATAAGCTTCAGTGCTAAAATTTCCATCCTCGAGATGAAATGAAAAAGTCAAAACATTTATTCGGTAATCGAAAACCAATATATAGAAAATAAATGAAAGATTTATTACAGTTACTAAATACTAGCAGGGCTATGAAAACTGAAAAGTTGCCTATTTTCCATTTAAGAATAGAAATAAGAACAGTTGCTAAAATCCTGGACCGAAAGATAGAAGGATGATGGAATCATGGAATCAATTAGCCAGATCTGCACTTGCTGACTGAAAGAAGATGCGGCGGCGGTGTTCTCAGATGTACCGGCGGTGGAAAGAGAGATCACGGTGGTGTTCTCATGTGTCGCTATTCTCAGGTGTACCGGATCTACACCCCGTGACAATGGTTATGATGCTTCAGATTCGAGGAGATGGTGTTTCAAATCGGCAGCGGTTGTTCAACAACGGTGGTAGTAGTTATACTGGTGCCGACAATGTTGTTCTTAGAGATGCAACAATGGTGCTCTTAGAGGTGTGGTAGAGAGAGGGAGAAGGAGGAGGTGGTTTTGAGGGAAGAGAGTGTTTGGAGTGAGAGATGAAGTCTTTGAAAAGGTAAATTATAAAAAAAAAGTGTTTGGAAAGAAGGATGAAGTCATGAAGATGGAAATGATAAAAGAAGTGTTTGGTAGTAAGGATAAGGACAAAAATGACAAAAATACCCTCATGTGCCTTTCACATGAGGGTCTCTAACGGCTAAATTTAACGTCTGTTAGTCTAAAGGACTAAAAATGAAAGAAAATGACAACCACAATGACTATTTTCGTAATTTTTAAAGTTAAAGGACTAAAAGTAAAATTATGTGACAACCACAAGGACCATTTATGTAATTAACTCCAAGTATTATTATTACATTGAACCTAACACGGAGTGGGCATGATTTCTTTTAGTGGCGAGCCCACATCAGCGTGGAGGGGCAGCAACTACATTAAAAGGACATTTAGGATACTACCATAAAAAGATATTTAAGTCATGTTTTTTAGAGTCTTCAAGTTCCGTTTTGATGGAGGTTATAAAAAAGAGCAAGTTCGAAAGTCGGGGATTTAAGCCTGATTAAAAAAATTGAGTATGAAAGTTACTTTTCATCCCGTTTTTTATATGAAAAACAGGGTGTGTATATTTCTTTATAAGATCCAAATATTTGCTTTTATGCCGTGTTATTTTGTTAAAAAACAGGGTCTGAATCTTTACATTTAAAGAAAATATTTTCTAATTTGGTTGTTCAATATTACACATAAAGCTATGAAGACTGTTTTTTTTATACGTATGGACCGGTTTTATAAAGGATCCCTTTTAGGTGTTGTTTCTTTGAGAAATTATATACAGACCGGTTCCCATAAGAGAGTATAAAAACCAGTTATAATTAAAAAAACCGGTCCTCATATGAAATCTATAAAAAAGTAGAAAAATGCTAACAGGTTTTTTTGTAAGAACCGGTCTCTTTTTAATAATAAATTAAAACAATAAAATTTTCAAAATATTAGTGGTGCCCATAAAATTACAATTGTCACATAATTTCAACAAAAATCCACAAATAATAGATTACAATATAATTATACAAAACTTGGTTAATTATCAAAATTGAGATAAATACAACCACCTACCACGTATGCAAAACTTGGTAACTATCGCAATTGCGATAAACCCAGTTAAATATTTTATCATAAATCTTCTTTAATTGCAACAACCTACTTCGAGAATCTTTCTTTTTTCTACACATATGGTTGATATATATGCAACACCACATACATTTGTGTTAGCTTTCATATATAGATAGATAACCATTGTTAATTAAGATTCAAAATCTTTGCATTTCAAACATTTTTCACAAGCTAGAGAAAGTTGTTGTCATAATCCACACATATGTGACAGTATCTACACACATGTGTGTATCTTATTGTATGTGTATTTGTGTCAATGAATAATAGTAATTGAATATAATAATACAATGTTTACTTTACCCAATCAAGTTGGACTCATTTTTTGCCATGTAGTGGTAACAATATCACGTAGTTCTTTTTGAGAAAATGGAGGACGACTCCACGACACCAATACAAATAAAAAGTATATTAAATGGGTGACATAAATAAATAAATAAATAAATATATGTTTGTGTGTGTGCACGCTTGTGTATACATATATATTCATATATATAGAGTTAGGTTCAATAGAGAACCATTTTAAATTACACAACAAGAGAACACTTATTGACCTTTTGATCAATTGTAATCTGACGGTGGGAATTCGGAGATTAACTTCTGAGTAAAGGGTAATTTAGGAAAACAAAAAAGAAGAACCGGTTCCAATTTCCAAGTTCCAACCGAGTTGCTCTCAGAGTCTCTCTCTTAGATTTTTTTCGGTCCCTGATTCTTTGCTTCTCACATCGATGTTTGTAACATCCTCAAAATGGGCTTAAACGTGTGCGAACGTGGTACGTCGAATTTTTAATTAAATTAAATTAAATATATATATTTTAGAAAATGTTATAAAGTATGAAAATAATAAAGAAATGAGGTTATTAAAATAATAATAAAAGTAGATAAAGATTATAAAATATCGAACGGTTTCAAACAAGGATTCCGAAAATATCCTCGTTAGTTGAAACGGGTAAACGAGAGACGAGTTGTATGTTAAAAAAGGGGAACAAAATACCCACTTGTGGATAATATTACCCACAAGTCGGTTTTGACTCATCTCCTTCATACACACACACACACACACTCACTTGTTTTCTCTGTTCTTGCAAATTGAAGAAGATTATCAAGAGGTGATAAACAAGCTGTGATTCCAACATCAAAATCAACTAGAAATCAGTCCAAGATCATCATCTTCATATCTCTATCACTTGTAAGCTTATTCTTTCTTGTGTTCTTCATGTTCTTGATTTTGGGTTTTTGAAAGAAAGCTCATTAAGCTTTGTTCTAGCAGTGAATTGAGCTTCAAATTAGTCCCACAAGTTGTTCTTCATCATCCTTTGTGTAACCTCCAGAAATTGGGCCTAGTAATTATGTAGGCTTCGGTAAGTTAATACGTGAATTAGCAATCGATTAATGCTTGATTAATTATTAGTTATTAACTTTTAATTAAAGTGTTAAGTATAAATGTATATATGTACGGATTTATGTATATGTATATATGCATGCATGTGTGATGTATTAAGATATTGTTTAAATTGGCTTGACACCTCATGCTACATGCTTTGAGAAACCTTTATGTGGATATTAAAGGATTTTCATATGATTGCTTTCTCACTTTGAAAACCGACAATAGTGTGTTTGTGTGTCGTTGAGAGAAGAGCAAGAAAAGCAAGTTACTTGAAAAGTGGAAGTAAAGATTTGTTGGGTTTTAATTCAAAGTTAAGGTATGATTGTGTTCCTAGCATGATGTTGATCATTCTAACATGTTTTGCTGCTAAACTTATGTTGGTTTCATGAAGTTACTATGGATGAAGTTTATGTGTAAACTTGCTTAATGGGTTTTGCATGATTTGGTATTTAAAAAGGATTTGATGTATTCTTGTTGTTACTTACATGTTATAATATGATTATACATGTTTTAGAAGTGTTCATAATGGATTTCGAGTGTATATATTGAATTTGGAAAGTTGGAGTCGGCTGGAAAAATGAAGAAGATGATGCAGGTTATCGAGTGACGCGACGCGCCCATTTATAGAACGCGACGCGTTCTTGTGAATTATCGGATTCTTGTGGAAATCCGAATGGAAATCCGATGGTGTAATCCAAGACTCAAAATCCGACTCTAGCAATCCTACAAGGCAAATCCGACAGTGGAAATCCGGAACTTGAAATCCGGGACTTGAAATTTGACACATGGGTATCGGATTTGTGAAATCCGACACTTGGGTGCGACGCAACGCGTCGGTTGCTTGGACGCGACGCGTCCGCGGCTTTTGTGGAATTCCTTGATTGTTTGCATTGTTTAATGCTATGTGACATATGTTTATACATATGTGAATCTTACATGTTTATGTTTGATCAAAGAGATATAAATATATGTGTTTGATATATATTTATGAAGCGGTTATTGATTTCAGTTTGTTGTGTTCTCAGTAACAAACAAGGCTCAGTAACATAAGATCACTAAGTGGAGAAGCTGAAAGCTTTAGGTGAGTGGATGTTTACTCACAGATGTTATTAGTTGTAACTGGTTTGGTTGCAGCTGTTTGTGGCTTGACGCGAGGATAGATTGTATATCTGATAATTGATTAACTGTTGATTGTTAATTAATTGTTGCGTCAGTGATATGTATACATGATTTGTAAAGTCAGTCTCGGCTTGGCCATGGGCTGGGTTTGTTTGCTATCGGCTAATTAGTATTGGGATCTTTTGATGCATTTGTTGCAACTTAAGGCAATACTGTGTGAGAATAGCAAATGAACTATTGGTAAACCTTTGCTTTGGCCGGCATTGGTTGTAGGTTCCTGCAGAACCACCAGTTCTCGGGATAGGATTATATGTAATCTGTTGTCGTTGATATCATGCGGTTCTGGCTGATATATCTGTTGTGGCTTTACTCCATTCACTTAGCTTTGTGCTAATCCCCCACCTCTGACTCGTTTTACAGGTTTTGGTAAGTCAGCGGCTCGGCTGAAAGTGGTTAGCTTGGGGAGTAATCACCTAGGACTCTGGTATGTCATTTGTGACGAGCCGTGTTTTGTAATAATGATATTTAAACAGGATGGTTTTGTAAACTATGGTTTATGTACAGTTGTAAATACTTTTGGTATTTAATTCGCTTCCGCGGTGTTGTTTAAAATGAAAATTTTTGGGTTGAAAATACGGTGTTACAAGTTTGGTATCATAGCCTTGGTTTGGCGATGTAGGCACAGTGGAAGTGTTACATTCCTAAATCTTGGCTCGTGGTAGATCGATTACTCCTTGGGTGTGGGATTGGGATGAATTGGAGTGGTGGAGTTTAGTATGTTATGTACTAACGGATTTATCTAATAAATCGTTAGGTGATGTGATTGTTACAGAAAACAATGGCTGATCATGGTTACTCAACTGGTGCCCCTACTGTCCCGTCTACTCTGACGTCCCTACTACAACAGTGGAAACTCTGAAAAATGCTGGTACATATGGTACCGCTGGGGATGAAAGAGACGAGTACATCTTTCAGTTGGAGGGCCAACTTCAAGACTTGAAAAAGGAACCGGAGCAACAAAGATGTGTTCTTGTAATTTAACCCCCGGTTACTACTGTGATTTCAACTGCACCTGAGATACCACCGATCTTTCCACCAATCACTACCTTGGCTGAGATTCCTCTAGTATCTGTACCGTTACCACCGATGTCTCAACCTACATCTCAACCGTTCTTCTACCCGTTATTTCCTCAGGGGTCTTATCCACAGGGATCTATGCCTCTGGGATCTTACTCTTATCCATACATGGGATTTCTGCCCAACATGGGGTACAGGTAGCCATGCACCTATAAGCAATTCTTGGATTGTAAACCTGATGAATATCATGGCAACACGGATCCTAACGTCACTTTAAATTGGTTGCGAGATACTGCGAGAATTCTGGATGCTTGTAACTGTGAAGATGAGATGAGATTGTGTTTTGCAACAAGGATGCTCAAGGGCAAGGTGATGGTTTGGTGGGATTCCATTACCACCCATTTATCGAGAGTACAGATGGATTCGATCACGTGGGATCAATTTCGAAACAAACTGTGCGAGCAATATTGCAATGCCTTTGAATTGAACAAAATAAGACAAGAGTTCATGGAATTGCGTATGACGAGGAAGATGTCACTTGATGAGTTAATCGAGCAGTTTAATGCGAAACTGAGATTTGTAACTCAGTGGGTACCTGATGAACCTTCCCAGGTTCAACACTTTATTGTAGCTTTATTGCCATAGTACAGGAGTACAACCCGTTTGGCTGGATCACTGTCCCAGGCCTTCACCTTGGCAAAATCTACTGAGAGGGACGTTTAAGCAAGAGACAAACAGAATAAAGATGAGGCGGCTTTGCAGAAGCCAAAGTATGACCATGCAGGTGGTCAACAAAAGAAGAAATGGCAGGGTAATTCTTCTCAGGGAAACCAGAGTCGGAAGCCGACCACGGGGGGTACTAACATAAAATCCCAATGGTATACCCGATGTAGATCCACTCACACTGGACAGTGTACTGCTCAGAACATGCGTTACATGCGTTGTGGAACACATGGGCACGAGGCAAAAGATTGCAGGTTCCCTCGTAATGTCTGCTGGAACTGTTTGAAAGAAGGGCATAGGGATGGTGATTGCCCTACAGGGAGGAGATATGGGACTGGGACAGGGGCAGGGGAAGTTGGGGGATCATCATCATGGGCGCAGAAACAAAAGAATCCTCCGACACCGGAGGGTAGGGCGTTCCGTATGACAGTAGGCGATGCTACTCCCACCGATAAAGTTATCACCGGTATGTTTTTAATAAACTCCCTACCTGCGCGCGTGTTATTTGATTCTGGAGCGAATCGCTCCTTTATTTCCGTGGCTTTTTGTGATAAATTGAAATTGCCTACTACTGTTATTTCTGTACTGCTTGAAATAGAAGTAGCAGATGGTAAGATAGTTCCTGTTACAACTCTGTGACTGGGGCTGAACTAGATATTGATGGTAAGTGCTTCCTGGTATCATTCCTTTTAATTCCTTTGGCGGGTTTTGATGTGGTTTTGGGAATGGATTAGTTGAGTAATGTTGGAATATGCCCATTGACACACACGAGTTGGTATCACTGCCGATGAGGCATAGGCCTATTGGGTCACACGCCAAGTATTGATTCCGGCAACATCTTTGAACAAGAGAATGCCGAAATGGGTTTTGGTTGGGCCGGGCACGGCCGTGCCTTATGAAGGTACGGGCGTGCCCTATGCTAGGTACGGGCCCAAGGCCGGCGTGCCTAGGGCGTACCCATTGGGGCTGGCACGGGCGTGCCTCGTGGAGGTACGATCGTGCCTAGTGCGAAAGCACGAGCCCAAGTCAGGCGTGACTTGGGTGTGCCCGTGGGCTGGCATGGGCGTACCCTCTGAGGCACGGCCGTGCCTCATGCTGAAACAACCTATTAAACTAGCCTTTTAAGACTAGATTAATGGGGTATTCATGACTATTGATGGCCATTACTCGTAGATTGGTTATGAACGTTTTAGGCTTCAATGTGGAGTCTATATAAGTTAAAATGAGCTTATGGAACATGGTTGGTTACTACTAGTTGCTACTAGTTGTTTTTGATACATGAACTTGTAACTTATTTGTTAGTTCATGCTCTATCTCAAAGCAAACACACTTGAAGATTAGTAACAAGGCACTATTGATATTCAAGTTGTTGTAAGTTATTGGTGGAGCTTTTGTCAGTGTCCAAACATAGCTAGCACATGGGGATCATCAACACTTGGTGTGGATACCGATAGTGGTACATTACTTTGTGTACACATCCAAAAAAGGTGATAAAAAGAAGATATATTTTGAATGGTATAATTCCTATCTCTTATTCTCTTTGTTTTACTTGCTTTGTCATGTCTAGAGTTTTGGTCCGCTTGGTGGGCGTTGAATGGTTCACAAACGAAATTATTTTTCCTACTTTTGCTTCCGCTGTGTTTATTTGAACCATGAAAAGCCGACAGTGGTATCAGAGCCATCTCTAACATGGCTTTGCACCGAAGCCAGAATTTTGAGTTTTCTGTCAAAATCTGATTTTCTGGTGACCGGGCACGACCGTACCTCTTGGGGTACGGGGCGTGCCGGCGGCCAGGGCACGGCCGTACCAGTGGGGGTACGGGCCGTGCCGGCTGAATATTCGTATGCTTAAAACTGTTTAAACTGTACAATGACAAAAGGGAAGACACGCCCATACCCTTTGGGGTACGCCCGTGCCTTGTGGTTTTTGGTCATAATTTTGTTCTTGAAACAGTGTCTTTAAAATTATATTTAAATTCTGGATTTGTTGGTTGGACTAGTCTTGGATCTAGTTTTTTTTCCCCACTATATTTTGATTCCTTGAATTTATATATTTTGTATTGGCTTGGCATGAAGTGAATAAAAATATATATATTTAAAGGTGTATATATTAATATGTAATTTTAAAGGTGTATTAAAATTACTAATGCATATGTACAAAGATTGCCTTTTGTGCCTTGGGTGTTTTGTTGGCAATTTTAATCAAAATATGTTTGACATGGTTTTGTGGCACACCATGGTTTTGCTTTGGTTGTGGTTCGGTAACTAGATGCCCTTTAGACCTATGTGTTATGGTGTTTGGTTTATTTGGTTTTGGTGGCCTGCGTGCCGTATTGTTGTAATTTTTATAATTATTATTTGGTGCGGCTTGCATGCCGTTTATTTATTCCTTTGTACTTGTATTAGTAGCATAGGATTGTGGCTTGCATGCCATTTATTCTTCTATGTATTTATGAAATAGTATAAAAGTTGATATTGTATGTAATAAACCAATGGGAATCACGGTGTTGATGTCTCGGCAACATGGAGTTCGGATTGCCTTTTGGAGATGCCGGCTTCAGTGGGAGCACACCCGGCTAGGTGCTTGGAATCTTGGATTCCTTACTTGACCTTGTTTTCCTCGTATGGCTCACGGGGAAAACGCACAGGATTTGGTCATGTTACCGAACTATTGTGTATGCGTGGTTTTTTTATATATTTATTATTTTGCATGGATGTGTAGGATATCACATGCTAGATAATTTTTCCAAAATATATAAAACACAAAGATTTATAAAATTGGTTTATATTCCTTTCCGCGCGTATAGAATTAACAAGATAATATAAATTTGTATTATATTATAAGTGGATAAAAATTGTATTTATCGCTTGATTTGTTAATTCGCAAAATGGGTGGAAAATTGTTTTAACCGGGAAAAACGAAATCCAGTTTTTAAAATGTAAATCACGCGCCATCTGTAAGACGACACCACCCGAATCTAGTAAAACTTGGATGATTGTCGAGCTTTAGCACGAGTCATGCCAAGTGGAACTATGTGGAAGGTGAGTGTAGTAACTCGCAATATTGGTTTTCGAGCTTAGCACGAGCCAATTATTGACGAGAGTTCCACCGGGTGTCTTGACGGGCGGTTTACAAGTTTTTTTGTGACACTTAGGTGGCGTCGAGCTCTAGCCGAGTCATTTAAAGGGATCAAGTTAGAATTGGTGCGAGAAGGGATCAAACATGCCAAAAGACATTTTGATTGTCAATGGATCCCGCAAGGATCTAGAAGTTGCAAAGTGTTTGCAATCGGTAAAATGGGTACCGGCCTAAATAGCTTTGCTTTGTGATCCGCGGTAAACCCATCATAAGGTAAAGTGAAACATGGTTTCTAGCCTTGTTTAAATAATTGGTTTTGAAAACTATTTGGGTAATTATTTCTACAAGGATTATGTCTAAATTCACTAAAACGCGTACTCTAAAATTGTAGATGACAAACGTTAACAACGCAACACCGAATTTATCACTCCGTTCGTTCCTAGAAAAGGAGAAACTCGTAGGTGTGAACTTTGTGGATTGGCATAGGCAATTGCGAATTGTCCTTCACCATGAATCTAAGTTGCACATCCTCGAGGAACCTCTTTCGAAACCATCTGCTGCCAACACAAGTTGGGCCACTAGATACGCCTTTGAAAAGCATGTCGAAGACGCAAAAGATGTTTCTACTTTCATGTTGTATGAGCTGCGAGCTGTGTAAGAAACTTGGGCATATGAGTATGTAAGACATGATTAATCGGTTGAAGGACTTGTTCCAACATCAGATTAGAGAGGAACACTTTATGTGTGTCAAGGCCCTTGACGGTTGTCGGATGCAGGAAGGTGGGAAGGTTAGTGTTCATGTGCTTCGTATGAAGGCATACATTGACCAAATGGAAACACTAGGATTTCCCATTGGGAGGGAGCTTGCGGTGAATATGATTCTCCAATCCCTTGCCCGCGTCTTATGATGAGTTTATCAAAGACTATCAAAAGGACAAAATGGTAGAATCCTTAGACGAGTTGCATGACATGCTTAAGACTTTCGAGTCTAACATGGCCAAACGCAAGTTCGTTCCCACCCGGTTGTTTGAGGAATGTAGAGCCGAGAAAAAGAATACGACTCCTAAGGGAGAAGTTTGCAATTTCTACGGTAAATATGGAGATTGGCGCCGCCACGCTTGTCCTGAGTGTTCGGAGGAGTTAAAGCTTCCTATGAGGCAAGGGAATAGCTCATCGTCATCAGGTACATTCATGATTAGCTCCATTGTTTTTCTACTTCTTAGCTAGATTTATTGAAATGCTGGCTATAACACTCACGTTTGTTGCAAAATTGTTTTGTTACAAAGTGTAGGTGTTAAACGGAAGAAGTAGCTGATAAGACATGGAGATCTAGAGCTCAAAATTGGGAAACTTGGAAGTTGTCTCGATTGAGAGGATTGGGAGTTTTGATCTCGCCATTTCATCTAGCTATTTTATTACTTTATTAGATTAATATTTTATCTGCCCTGCGTGGCGAGAGAAATATTAAGTCTATTATGCATTGGTTGATGATGGATATTACTTTGTATTTGATATATCTATATATATATATATATTAGTGGTTTATTTCAAAGTTTATCAATGTCATGGCATTTATAAGCTTTGGCTTAAAAGTAATAAGGAAATCATGAATAATGTGTTTAAATCCAAAAATGATTTGGATTAGTTGTCCAAGTGACAAGATTATTTAGCTATGTAAACAAGACTTGCTTCACCAAGTTCCGTGTGGTTTGGAATCTTGGATGCATTTAATAATTGATCAAATGTTGAATGCGAGAATTGTTTATTAGGCTAAATGACTTGTACCTCTTTCATTGGCTTATGTAAGAGGATTGAGAGCTTGTTGTAATTAGTTCACACTTGTGTGTTTAATTCGTTCAAGCAAATCCATGGGGATAACTACTTGCACTTCGTTACCTTTACCCGTGGTGGTAGTAGGGATACGTGTATTTGAAACCTTTGAGGTGTTCAATGATTACCTTAACGAGGTTTTTGGATGAGAGGTTAAGTTACTTAAATCTTGTAAAGATGTTGAGTATCTTAATATATGATCTTGTGTCCATCATTAGAATTGTGGGATTTATCACATAAATTATTTCTCCTAGGACACATTGGCATATGGGTCGCATAGAGGAGGAACCGAATGTTCTTGGATATGTTCGGGTCTTGATGGATCGCAAATTCATACCCAATGTGCTGGGATGCTTAAGTATGGCGGGAAATGCTCTATATATAAAATCAACAAAGATGGTTTAGTATGCATCTTAGGAGAAAGGACTGGAAAGAGTGTCTTCGCTTATCTATCTCAAAACCTAGATTATCCAGCCTACGTGTAGACGTGAGGTGGAGGAATCCGGGGACTAGTGATGCTCCTTCATTAGGCCTTCTACTGATACCATGAGATATTTGTTTCATAAACTTTTGGGGACAAGTTTTGTCACTCGATAGTGAGTGGAAATATCTAGGGGAGTCAGTAGGAGTAAACGGAGCCTTGAATGGTAAAACATGATGTTGGCACTAGCATGTAATCAGTAATGATTGGAACTCAGCATGGCGATGCTGGAGTACCTGGCATAATTCGTTACTCTTCCCATTTCTGATAGGAGTTGTCGTAAGGCCGGATAGATATATATTTTATATCTAGAGGAAGATAACTCGATGATGGATTAGTTGAATTCATTAACTATCGGAAGTCGTAGTGGGCCTAGTGTCTACTAAAAGGAGAGAGGTAATGAGAATGGGAAGCAATCCATGTAGGATATCCAAGTATTGGACTTGGATGATCCAATGCCTTGGTGTGAACCTAGGGGTATGCATGAATTTAGATGTAGACAACTTCAAATTCCGACCGATGGTAACAATTCTAATATGATTTACCATGAGGATGGTATCATACAAGATATTTTTCCTAATGGTTATGTTGAAGTCTACTTGGATGACTTATGTTGTATCACTACCTTCTCATGGCTATGAAAGTATGGAAGTGAATTGTAAAGAACCTATTCCTTTATAGGAATTTTTGAGGAAGTGTTTTAATACTTTCCGAGAGTCTTGTACACTATTAGTATCCTTGTATGGTCTACAAGCCCAAGAAATTCATTCATGGACTTGAACTTCAAATACCAACTAATGGTAAAAGTTCTGTTATGATTGGCCTTGAGGATGGTATCATAAGGAAATTTTCCTAGTGGTTATGTTGAAGGTTACTTGGATACATGTGTTTATCACTGCAATGTAAAGATCGTGTTCCTTCATGGGAGTTTTGAGGAAGGGTGTTTTAACACTTTCCAAAGGTCTTGTACGTTGAAAGTGTCCTCGAAGTCTTAATAAACATCGCAAGGTTGTAATCTTCACTTTAATAAGAAAATCATAGATTTGAGTTTTCGAAAAGGGAAGATTAAACTTGGATGAATGCCAGAGCTAGTGGGAGCGCTTGTGTTCCTTAAATTGTGTATCCATAATATACTTCTTATTGAAGATAATATCCTAACATGGCGGTTCATAAAACCGGGGTTGAGAAATTATTGCTTCATAAGAAGAATTGGGAGATATGAACATGACCTTTTCGGAGTGACAAAACTAAGAGAGTGACATTGAAACATGATGGACTAGTGTGTTAATTAATTAGCAACTTGGTTTATCACATGGTTTCTTCTCTCTCATTTTGACATGCTTGGAAGAACTCTTGGTACATTGTTCTTCAAGTTTGATGTTCAGTGGTAACAACGAACTTTGAGTAATGTATTATTCTTGGTGAATTGTTATTATTGTGTTGTTAAGTGGAATGTTATCAACTAGAATGGTTCTGTAAGCATCATTGACTCTAATTGGGTTCTTTTGAGAAAATAAGAGTATGATGGCTTATATATATATATATGAACCATAGTCTTGCGCATTGTGACTTTATTGGGTTCTTTGAAACAATAATAGTACAGTGGCTCGTAGATGAGAAAAATTGTTCGAAGCATCGTTAAGTCCATTGGGTTCTTTGAAACAATGAGATCACGAAGGCTTGAACAAAGGACCATGATCTTGCCGACGCACACTTTATAAGTGATTGGTCGAGAGAAGATATGGTGATTGTTAGAGTACGCATGGATGTCACTTCGTGAATCAATTTATTAAGCTTTAGTCGAAAGCTAGTAATGAGTTTTCATACTAGGCTTACATACGCTTGGTTTACAAGTGGCTTTGGCTTGAGTTTGTTTTAGTTGAATTTAATGTGCTTGAGTTGGGAACATTAAAAGCAATAATGTGCTTTGATTGTATCGATTATCAAATGGAGATTTGATTTGCGCGAGGAGTGGGTACTTTCGTTAGCCTTTATTGTGTTCCATCATAGCATGTTTAACTACTTCCTTGAATAAATTTATTCTAAATGCTCCACGATCGGTCGTTCTTCATTGGAAGGAAGAAGTGAATTAAGATCGAGGCAAGTGGTTAGTGAAGTATTGAATACATGTTTACGCAACACTAGCCTGTACTTGATAGTGATCAGGTAATTAGAGGACCCGCACCTGATTTTACTTCATGGAAGGAAGAAGTTCTTTGAATGCTCCACGATCGGTCGTTCTTCATTGGAAGGAAGAAGTGAATTAAGATCGAGGCAAGTGGTTGGTGAAGTATTGAATACATGTTTACGCAACACTAGCTTGTACTTGATAGTGATCAGGTAATTGGAGGACCCGCACCTGATTTTACTTCATGGACATGATCACGAGTAAATCAGGATGATAATATTGTTTGTCCTTCTACTAGAGATACATGCGCTTCTTCATTAATGATATGGTCTTGTTTAGATTGCTTTCTAACGCAGTTCGTAACTGGCTGTTATAAGGGAAGTTTTTAGGCAAGAACATGTTGCTATGACGGAACGATGTTGTCAAAGGTATTCGTTCCTCTTTAGAGAGATATCCCTGGGCCCCTCGTTGACTGAACTGATGACATCAAAATGCATGGCTGTGCTCAAATTGAATTGATAGTGGATCAACTTTGCAACTTGTATTGTTCGTCATAGTTAGTCTAGATCGAGAAACATAATCGTGGATGTTATGGGGTTGATGATGTTCCATGACCTGCATTCACAATGGATATCGTGAACGAAGGGATGAATGATCACTTATCTGTAGGACCATTCTTTACAGGTTGGTACTTGTCATGGGCGACATACCCTATGCTGACTTAGGGGCATAGATGCCTTGCTAGAGGCCGCTCTATGTCTGTGTTACCTTTCGTAGGTGTGTCATGTTCAAGTGGGAGTTTGTTGGAATATGCCCATTAACACACACGAGTTGGTATCACTGACGATGAGGCATAGGCCTATTGGCTCACACGCCAAGTATTGATTCCGGCAACACCTTTGAACAAGAGAGAGAGAAAATGCCAAAATGGGTTTTGGTTGGGCTGGGCACGGCCGTGCCTTATGAAGGTACGGGCGTGCCCTATGCCAGGTACGGGCCCAAGGCGGGTGTGCCTAGGGTGTACCCATTGGGGCCGGCACGGGCGTGCCTCGTGGAGGTACGACCGTGCCTAGTGCGAAAGCACGAGCCCAAGTCAGGCGTGACTTGGGTGTGCCCATGGGCTGGAACGGGCGTACTCTCTGAGGCACAGCCGTCTTATGCTGAAACAGCCTATTAAACTAGCCTTTTAAGACTAGATTAATGGGGTATTCATGACTATTGATGGCCATTACTCGTAGATTGGTTATGAACGTTTTAGGCATTAATATGGAGTCTATATAAGTTCAAATGAGCTTATGGAACATGGTTGGTTACTACTAGTTGCTACTAGTTGTTTTTGATACATGAACTTGTAACTTATTTGTTAGTTCATGCTCTCTCTCAAAGCAAACACACTTGAAGATTAGTAACAAGACACTATTGATATTCAAGTTGTTGTAAATTATTGGTGGAGCTTTTGGTGGCGTCCAAACATAGCTAGCACATGGGGATCATCAACACTTGGTGTGGATACCGATAGTGGTACATTACTTTGTGTACACATCCGACAAAGGCGATAGGAAGAAGATATATTTTGAATGGTTTAATTCTTATCTCTTCTTCTCTTTGTTTTACTTGCTTTGTCATGTCTAGAGTTTTGGTCCGCTTGGTGGGTGTAGAATGGTTCACAAACGAAATTATTTTTCGTACTTTTGCTTCCGCTGTGTTTATTTGAACCATGAAAACCCAACAAGTAAGCACAGGGCGAGTATTAAATGTCATAGGAAGCTGATTTCTTTTCCATTGTCTGATGGGTCGCACGTGGTGGCTCGAGGGGAAAGAAACAAGTTTGCGTTTCCTATTATAAGAAATCCTTGAGTAAGGGATGCGAATGTTTTCTAGCATATGCTATTGATGCTAGAAAGGAGAAGAGGGTAGTTACTGATGTACGAGTAGTGTCTGATTTTCCTGAAGTGTTTCCGAATGAGTTACCTGGGCTACCACCTGTTCGAGAGGCGGAGTACAAGATTGACTTAATACCAAGTTCTAATCCAGTGGCAAGGTCTCCTTACAGGTTGGCTCCTTCGGAGATTAGGGAGATGATGACACAGATTCAGGATTTGTTGGATTGGGAATTTATTCGTCCAAGTTCTTCACCGTGGGGTGCACTAGTCTTGTTTGTGAAAAAGAAAGATGGTACTCTACGCATGTGTATTGACTACAAGGAACTAAATAAGAGGATGGTAAAGAATAAATAACCTCTGCCCAGGATTGATGATTTGTTTGATCAGTTGCAGGGTGCTTCGTATTTTTCAAAGATTGATCCGAGATCAGGTTATAACCAGGTACGAGTTTCTGACGAAGATATTGCCAAAACTGCTTTCTGTACCAGGTATGGCCATTATGAATTCTTAGTCATGCCGTTCGGTTTGACTAATGCACCTGCAGTGTTTATGGATTTGATGAACCGGGTTTGTCGACCGTTTCTAGATAAATCTATGATAGTATTTATCGACGACATTTTGGTTTATTCTTAGTCTAAAGCTGATCACGAGATTCATTTGAGACAAGTTCTTGAAACTCTAAAGTGGGAGGAATTGTATGCCAAGTATTCAAAGTGTGAATTTTGGATGCGAGAAGTTCACTTTCTGGGGCATGTCATTTGCAGTGATGGAGTCAAGGTCGATCCGGCAAAGATAGAAGCAGTGAAGGCTCCGAAGTCGCCTTCTGAGATTAAAAGCTTCTTGGGATTGGCAGGTTATTATAGACGATTCATTAAAGATTTTTCTAAAGTTGCGAATCCCATGACTAAACTGACTCGCAAGGAGATTCCATTTAAGGGAATGATGAACAGGAGAGGGCTTTTCAGACGCTGAAACGACTCTTGTGTCAGGCCCCAATTCTTTCTCTACCGGATGGCTCTGATGACTTCATAGTTTATTGTGATGCATCGTGGGCAGGGTTGGGTTGTGTGTTGATTCAGCGGGAAAGAGTTATTGCATATGCTTCTCGTCAGTTGAAACCTAATGAGAAGAACTATCCAACCCATGATTTAGAACTGGCAGCTTTGGTTTTTGCGTTAAAGTTATGGAGACATTATCTTTACGGTACAAAGTGTGTCATTTGTACGGATCACAAAAACCTACAGTATGTATTTTCGCAGAAGGAACTCAATTTGAGAGGCGATGGCTAGAACTTGTTAAAGATTATGATTGCGAGATTCGTTATCATCCAGGGAAAGCCAATGTGGTAGCCGATGCTTTGAGTCGCAAGGGAGTTAGTGAACATATTAAATTTATGCGAATTGAAATAGTTTCTGACTTGATTGATCGATTGAAGGCCGCTCAGTGGGAAGCTTTGAAGGATGGAAATCTAAAGTCTGAGATTATGTTAAAGAAAAAGAATGATCTGACCGATTATTCTAGGGGATTGAAGATTTATCAATCTCGTGTTTGAGTGCCTTCGCTTGGAGGTCTTCGGAATTTGATTTTGACTGAGGCGCATAAATCTAGACTATCTGTTCATTCAGGTAGCACGAAAATGTATAACGATCTGAAGGTGATATACTAGTGGCCTACAATGAAGACAAATGTTGCACAGTTTGTGGAGTCTTTCCATATATGTGCACAGGTTAAGGTAGAGCACTAGAAACCCTATGGATCATTGAAACAGTTGCAGATTCCAGAGTGGAAGTGGGTGCACATAACGATGGATTTCGTAACCAAACTTCCATTTACGCAGAGGAATCACGATATGATTTGGGTGATCGTTGATAAACTAACCAAGAGTGCTCACTTCTTGGCTACCAGTGAGACGGCGTCACTCAGTAAGTTGGGTCAGTTGTATATGGATGAAGTTGTTTCCCGACATTATACCGCTTTCGATCGTATCGGATAGAGATTCCAGTTTGTGTCTAATTTCTGGAACAGTTTACAACGGGAGTTGGGTACACGTGTTAATTTGAGTACAGCTTACCATCCTTAGACAGACGGGCAATCCGAACGAACTATTCAGACACTTGAGGATATGCTGCGTGCATGTGTGTTGGAATATGGAGGTTCTTGGGATTCCCATCTACCGTTGATTGAATTCGCGTATAATAATTCTTACCATCCGAGTATCGGTATGCCACCTTATGAGATGTTATATGGTCGTTGCTGCCGTACTCCTACATATTGGTTAGAGGCGGGTGAGAAACAGTATACAGGGCCTGATATTGTGCAGATCACAGCAGATAAAGTGGCTATTGCGCGAGAAAAGTTGAAAGCTGCGAGGGATTGACAGAAGATGTATGTTGATCCACGTCGTAGATCTACTACTTTTGTTGAGGGTGAATTGGTTTATTTGAAAGTTTCTCCTTGGAAAGGGGTTATCCGTTTCGGAAAACGGGGAAAGCTGGCTCCTCGTTATATTGGACCGTTTCGTGTCCAACGGGTGGTTAATGATCAGACGGTTACACTTGATCTTCCAGCGGAATTGTCAGGTATTCACAATACCTTCAATGTTTGTAACTTGCGGAAATGTAGAGTGGAGGATGAGAGTCAGATTCTTCCTCTACATGATCTTAAAGTGGATTCCAGCAAGAAGTTAGTGGAAGAACCCATTGAACTACTAGATCGGAAAGTGACTAAACTGCGTAAGAAACATATTCCGATAGGTCTAGTCAAATGGAGGCAAAGTTTGGGTTCAGACTTGACGTCGGAAACCGAGGCCGATATGAAAGCTCGTTACCCTCATTTGTTTGGAAGTGAATAGATTCCGAGGACGGAATCCTTTTAAGGAGGGATGATTTGTGACATCCTGAAATTTGGCCTAGTAATTATGTAGGCTTCGGTAAGTTAATACGTGAATTATCAATCGATTAATGTTTGATTAATTATTAGTTATTAACCTTTAATTAAAGTGTTAAGTATATATATATATATATATATGTACGGATTTATGTACATGTATATATGCATGCATGTGTAATGTATTAAGATATTGTTTAAATTGGCTTGACACCTCATGCTACATGCTTTGAGAAACCTTTACGTGGATATTAAAGGAAATTCATCTGATTGCTTTCTCACTTTGAAAACCGACAATAGTGTGTGTGTGTGTTATTGAGAGAAGAGCAAGAAAAGCAAGTTACTTGAAAAGTGGAAGTAAAGATTTGTTGGGTTTTAATTCAAAGTTAAGGTATGATTGTAATCCTAGCATGATGCTGATCATTCTAACATGTTTTGTTGCTAAATTTATGTTGGTTTCATGAAGTTACCATGGATGAAGTTCATGTGTAAACTTGCTTAATGGGTTTTACATGATTTGGTATTTAAAAAGGATTTGATGTATTATTGTGGTTACCAACATGTTATAAGATGCTTATACATGTTTTAGAAGTGTTCATAATGGATTTCAAGTGTATATATTGAATTTGGAAAGTTGGAGTCGGCTAGAAAAATGAAGAAGATGATGTAAGTTATCGAGCGACGCGACGTGTCCATTTATAGAACGCGACGCATTCTTGTGAATTATCGATTCTTGTGGAAATCCGACAGTGGAAATCCGGAACTTGAAATCCAGGACTTGAAATCCGACACATGGGTATCGGATTTGTGAAATCCGACACTTGGGTGCGACGCGACGCGTCCGCGGCTTTTGTGGAATTCCTTGATTGTTTGCATTATTTAATGCTATGTGATATATGTTTATACATATGTGAATCTTACATGTTTATGTTTGATCAAAGAGATATAAATATATGTATTTGATATATATTTATGAAGCGGTTATTGATTTCAGTTTGTTTGATATATACTAATTTTTAAGGTTCTAATAGGTTCATATAACTTGTATGAATTTATTAGAACATTGGTTTTGAATTGAAATGGTAGTTTTGCTTGAATTGGATTAAATAGTGAAAAATAGGTCATAAACATGCAAGAGAATGGAAAATGGTACCAAACAAAGGTTTTAAATGTTTTGGTCAGTTGCAACACCTTCAATACATCATATTAGGTGTAAATGGTGTGTTGAAAGTGTTAGAATTGGTGAATTTCAAGTTTTGGCCAAAATGGACACTTCTTTGTCCATTTAAATGTGATATTCATATGAATTAGTTAGATAGGTATTTTTGATGTTAGAAAGCTCCAACATATGTCAAATGATGTTATGAAACACTAAAATTTTGTTAAAGTTGATTTGGAGTTGAAATGGGCTAAAATGGCACTACTATGCAAATACAAGTAGAAATGCACTACTACAGGGGACGCGACGAGTCCGGCCAATTTTCAGCATATGTGCTGTTTTGCGTTGTTCTTTCGCGTGTTGGTGCTTGGGCTATTATAATAAGTTAATAAATAGATAAATAACACCATTAAGGTATTGTTTCAAGTATCCTAGATGTTCTTTGTGTGTTTAAGTGATTAACGTGTAAGTATTGGTATTATAGGTCAAGTCGACAATTCGTGAGTGGCAAGGCAAGGTCTTTGCTTATTCTAGCTTGTCAGGTGAGTGCTGGATAACATAACAATTAATATACCTATAACATATATTAACAAAGGAATGAAATGTATTATTGAAAGTTAGAATGCCTTGTTATGCATGAAATGCTATTGCCATGTTATGATATGCACTTGATTAAGTGTATGTTATATTTTATACTACTGATAGATGATTATATGCATGCGATGAAGATCCGATTGGATTAGTTATGTGTTTGTGAACGAATACAAACCTGGGGACTGACTAGTCCTTCATGGGGGCTAGGGATGGCCTGGGATTGCTTGAGATTTGTGGACCATTAATAGCATCAGCGGTACCTGTATAGGTATTTAGGGCCTTGCAAGCCCAATGCTCCCTGAACGGATGGGTACAGCCTTCAGCTGTACTAAGAGGAATCGATAGATTCCAAAACGCAATGGTGGACCTCTTCACAACTCACCCACCGGCGCGGTTGATGTGTATGGTACCCCAGTTTGGTGCATTGAGCCAGGTTAGCTACCTTGCAAGATATGTCACCTTCTGACTACGCCAGCTGATCGCAAGATGCTAGGATAACACTGTTTGAGCATGATTGATGATATGTGATATCTTTATGTTGATTATTATGATGTTCTATACTCACTAGCTATTATAGATAACAGATACTCACTCTCACATGTGCAGGTGATCCCTCGGCTGTGAGCTCGGGTGCTGGTGCATAGTTATTTGCTTTGGGAGGAACACTGTTTTTTTAAACACTCTGTGTTAGTCCGAGATTGAGTACATAACAACAAATGTTTGTAGAAGGGGGGGGGGGTTGAATACTAACTTTATCTTTTAAAAATTTAAAGACACACCGATATACTTTTATATAATTCTTATTGATTTTTAATCAAGAATTACATGTACTAGAAGCGGAAATTCTAAGTACAATAAAAGGTGGCAATATATTTGTCTAACACATAGACAAGCTAACTCTAAAACAACTAATGTATATAGAGTGTTCAACACATGAACAAGTTTGATTCTACACAATGCTTAAACACTACCAAATTCTCAACTGATGAGATTTCTTTCTGTGGAGTAGAGACTTCACTGTGTTGTGTATTGCATGTCCACAATGCATGAGTATATATAGAAATCTTGGCGTATCCGGTTGCATGAAGGAAGGAGACAAAGAGGATGTGAAAATATAATATTTTAATTGTAAAGGTAGTGGGTGAAAAGTAAAGTTACTTTAATCAACTGTTTGATAAAAGCAATTGTACTTTCTGCAAAAGTGCAACTCACTCACAATATAAAATATTAAAACCCACATCTACTGTCGTGTAGAAGTTTCTTTCCCTTTCCATTCTTGTACTTTAAACAACACCATGCTTCTGTTTGATTTGGCTTTACCAAGTATGGGATTGCCAGCCATACTTAGTTGTTGAACAAATCTTCAAGATCTTCGTCTGTTTGAGGTATCTTTCTCCTTTTCCAGAGGATAAGATCAAACCTTTTTATCTCATGCTTGATCCAAAAAGTGCATTTTCCTTTTACAAACAAAGATCTAAGGCATAATAGAACAACACATGTTCTGCCTTATACATATGACTTGCAATCTGAAAAGATATAGCAGATTTGACATTTTCCTTGACTCAGCTAATCAGAATGTACTAGGAACTCTGAATTTCACTACTCAGTTGACAAAACATATCAGTTGATCACTTTTTGCTAGGACTCAGCTGATACATTTTGCTCAGCTGATCATATAGATGCTCAGTTGATCGATAGTAAACTTAGGAGGGCATAATCTCATGTATTTGTATGATCAGTTGATCAAGAATGCTCAGCTGATCATTTAAATACATCAGTTTATCTGGAGAGATGACTTGTGTAAGAGAAGACTTACTTAACTGATGGTGTAGGCACTAAGCTGATCCATTGTTCACTCAGCTGATGGAGTAGCTGAGCAAAGTCTTTGCTCTGCTGATGATGTAGGCACTCAACTGATCAATTTTCTTCACTAAGCTGATGGTTTACTTTCCTCAGCTGATGCTCTTCTTTACTTGTTTTCTACATCTGATGCTCCTTAGCTGATATCCCTTGGCTGATACTTTGAGTAGTATCTGATACTCAGCTGATGGTTCCATACTTAGCATATTTTTACAGAATCTGATTCAAACAACACATGTTTGAATTCTTTCTAAGTCATACTGAATGTAGGGTTTGGTTATCATCAAATTCTGTGTTTTAGGATAGGCAGAGTTTAATTATTAGGGTGAAGTGATTATCTCCCCAACAATCTCCCCCTATTTGATGATGACAAAACCTTTTTCTTTTTGAAGAATCAACTTGACTTCGAATACAAAATATTTAAACTTTTAAGTGTATCTGGCTACCTAGCTATCTGTTTTTGGTAGCTCTTTTTATTTTCGACCTTGTTCTGTTTTTGGTTTCTTTTCTAGTGTTCCATTTTGTTCTGTTTTTGTGGAATCCTTTTCTTTGTTGTACCATTTTGTTTTGTTTTTGTGGTATCTTTTCATTTTTCCATTTTTATATGTTTTTGATTTTCTGATTTACATAAACATCACTTGAAATGACAGAATAAAGAAATGTATAGAAGTATTTACAGAGAACTAACTAGTAAAAAAACTAGTCTAAACATAATGTACAATCAACTAGATCAACAAGTCTTCAGAGTTAGATCAGTCTTCAATCATCCCACCATTGTTCTTCTTTTACTTCAAAATCTTTGGCACAGGGATCTGCTTCAGCTAAGACTTCACATTGGGCTTGTACAAGGGCTTCAAAATGTTCATTTCCAGTTCTGCCTCTTGTAGATGTTCTTAGCCCAAAGAGAAAACTCTTGCTAGCTTTAAGGATTTCAGACTGACTAAAGAACCTCCAAGTGCCACCTCTGTCCAGAAAGAATATGCCTTCAACAGGCATAAATATAAACTTATAAAGCTCTTGGGTATTGTTGAGTGGCAAAGTTGTGTTGTGACCCTCAAAATTATACAAGTACTTATGTTGGGGCAGTACCTCTCTTAGATCAAATGGTTTTTAAGGCTTGGAGCCTTTCTTGTGAATATTATCAGTTGTGTGCACATGCCTATAGTAATCATCTGGAGTGAAGGCCTTTTGTGACACACCTAGAGTTATCCAATTCTGAATCTGTTGGATGAATTGAACCTTGAGCTTGGATTTGGATTTGAAGAGGAGGTACAGGATCTCAACCAATTCTATGAACCCATAGATGTGACACCTCTCATATGATACAACTTCACAGCTGTTGAAGTTGTTCTGTCTTATAGCTTTGAGGTAGGGTTCACCATCACCTTTGTGGACAGTGGCTCTTGTAATAGGAGTTGGTTCTGTTCTGTTTCTCAAAATGTTGATTTTATCTTTGAAGCTTTGTAACCTTTGTTGACTTAGATTGTAGGGAGCAGATAAGTCAAGATTGAAGAGGGTTTTGATGGCATCCGCATGAGATCTTGCTTTGAGTAGTTCAGTTTGAGATTTCTCCCTTGCCAGTTTGAGTTGAGCAGCAACTTGATGTTGATTTTGTTTTTGTTCCTATTGGTATGCTAGCTCCTTGGCTTGGTAGATCTCTTCAACTGGAACACTCAATGCTTGAGCCATTTGGGCATCCTCCCTTTCTTCTTGCTCTTTAAGTGCAAGCTCTCTTTTCATTTGTTCATCTTCTTCAACTTGCTCTGGTGTCATTTTCTTTTTGCTTTTATCTTTGGGAGCAGAGGTTGAAGACTTTTGGACCGTTGGAGTTGATTGGACTGGTGGAGTAGATGGTTTTGGGCTCTGTCTTCTTCTTCTGAGGATGTCAGAAAGTGGGGTGTCATCCTCATCATCAGAATCAGATTCTATGGCAATTGGTGGAGAGCAGCCCTCAACAACTTTCCTTATAGGCTTTGGTCTGTTTGCCATTCTCTTTAGTCTCTTTGGAAACCTTTGCTCCCCCTCAGAAGGTGCTTTTCTTTTGAGAGGAGGAGGAGTTGTTGCTTTGGGTGCTTCCTGCTGCAAGATTTTTGTGGCAGATTCATTGTAAGTAGCATCAATCTCTTCAGAATCAGGATCATCCTCCCTAGATGAACTTGAGAATTTCTCCCCCTTTTAGTCATCAATAAAAGGAGGAGGGGAGTCTCCTATGGTTGGTTTTGGGGATGGGGTAGGGGCAGGGGTAGATGTATGGGTTGAGGATGGGGTAGGTATAAGTTTAGAGATTTGGAGGGAGAGGTCATCCTTGGGATCCTTGAGGGCTTTCCATAATGAGAGATGACTCATCCTGGATTGTTCAGTGAGGGCTTCAAGATCATCAAGAATGCCTTTGAGAAAAGAAGGCATGGGTAGGAGTTGTTCTGGTATGGGGACATAAATATTAGGGTTGATTGGGCGTAGGGTTTGGAGTTAGGATAGTAGGTTTGAGATGGTTTGGTTGAGAGAAGAGATAGTAGATTGAGGTAGGATGAGAATTTGTGGTTGAGAGGGAAGAACGGTAGATAGATGGTCTAATTTGGTTAGAATGGGAGAGAGGTCGGATGGGGTATGAAGAGGGGCAGGGGAGGGTGGGGTTGAGGTTTTAAGGGACTCAATGTCTTTTACAAGTCTAGACAGTTGAGTGGAGGTTTGGGTTGGGAAGGTTTGGGTTAGGTTATCAAGGTTTTGGTTTATAGTTTGGACAAGGGTAAGGTTTGGTGTTTGGGTAGGGGTAGAGGGTTGAGAATTGGAAGTAGATGGGTTCAAAGAAATGGGGTAAGATTTGTGTTCCCTCATTTGAGCCTTGGTGTATAAGCTCAAATTCATTGGGAAAGACTGTTGAGCCGTGTACAAGTGGTTAGTTTGTATCACTAGCATTGGCAGGCTGTGCTTGTGTAAGAATAGAATTAATAATAGGTGCAAGATAAGTGGAGTGAGTGTGGGATGCACTCAATAGTAGGGAATCCCTTATTGGATCCACATTTTGTTAGGAGAATGTGAATGGTATAGGCTGACTCAATGTAGGGGTAGACATGGTATGACCTTGGGTTGAGGTCTGTCTTTAATGAGATCAACCTTTTGGGAGGTTGTCTCAGATTGCGGTTTATGTCCCATTTTTACAGATGTATCCTGTTGTGAGGATACATCCACTGGCTTAAAGGTGGCAACATCCAATTGCTCCCCCTCAACATGAGGAAGGGTAATTGGAGTTGAGGTCAGAGGTGTGGATTGCACTACCTCACAGGGCTCATTAGGAGCATCCTCTATTGACCTTGTATATATGGGGCTACGGATGGGAGTAGAACTAGTGACCACATGAGGTTCACTAGAGCTTGGCTGTTGGACAGGTGTATGGACTGGAGAGGAGGATGGGCTATCAAAGGTTGGGACTACCATTTGAATATCCTCAGAGGAAAAATCAGTACTGTCCTTACCTTAGGACATAATGTGCCTGCTTCTATCAATGAGCTCAAGGAGTTGCTTAGAGATTTCTTGTTCTTGTGCATCAGTATCACCACCAAGAGGACTCATTTCCATTGGACTTATGGGAGTGAACTCAGAACCACCAACATTACCAGCATCACCATCACCAGCATCATCATCATCATTGTTATTGCAAGTGTGACTTTCCTCAGCATCATCACCATCATTATTATCACCACTTTCATCATCATCACTAGCATTAGCATTGTCATTAGCAGCATCAATTAACTCTTGCATTTGAGCTGTGATGGGAGGACCTCTGTTTGCCTTAATAAAATGGAAAACTTTTTCACCTATGGCAGGGACAGGAATGTGATCTTGATGTTCAGTCAGACTCACATAGTCATTTTCGCTAATCTCCCTCATTGCTATCAGGCTTAGGAATCGAAGGTAGGGCACCTGAGACCTTGATGACTTCTTGTTCTTGCTCTGGGTGATCTTGTCAACAAGATCAGAAAATATAACTTGAGCAAAATCAATGTTGACCCCAAAGACTAGGGCATAGAGCACTAGAAGCTCTGTTTGATTGATGAGGTGGTGGCTTCCAGATTTAGGACCGAAGCAACGAATGACCACGTTGGCTAAATACTTCCATGGATGGGAAAGAGTAGAAACTTTCACTTGACCATGCACAACTGGCTCATTGTATCCGGTTGTTTGCAAAATTGTTTGAATTTGATTTCTTGAGGGAAAAGCGGTGTAAGGTGGGAAGTGAGGATTACTAGTGGCTTCGCGTAAGGTTTCAGTGGTGATTTGGAGATGATAGTTTCCTTGGGCTAGGGTGCAATGGATGGTATTGTCATTTAGGTTGTAGGTTGCAGGGTACCATAGCTTACCAATGATTGTGGGGTAGATATAGTGGGGATCAGCAGTAAGGCTTTCGAATAGAGGATGAGCCTGAAGAAACTGTACCATAGGCTCATATCCTTGGTTTTCACGAGAAGCGGGGATTGTGGTGCACAGAAGAATGTTGTTTGGAGTTATGTTCATGGGTTGGTTTGGAGCAACATTCTCACCAGGGTTAACGACAGGGTCTGGAATATAGGTGGCCATTTGGTAGGGATGATGAACAGTGAGTATCGAGAGAGAAAAGTTAGGGTAGTTCTTTTTAGAGAGAAAGGGAATTTTGAGAGTTTGAACAGGTAAAGGTGAATGAGAGAGGAAGTGGGATATTTATGAAGGGTAGTTAACAGAGATCGTTAGATACTGACAAAAATTCTAACGGAAAACAAAATAATTAGCTATTAAATGAAATCTGACAGACGGAGTAAATAACTAGGGTTAAAAAGCATTAAATGAACACAAAATATGAAAATTTAATAAGTGTTGAACCATCAGCTGATCATTGAAATATATCAGTTGAAGGGTATCAGCTGATAGTAAAATTTGGAAGTATCAACTGAGGGAAGTACTTAGCTGAGCATTTCCTTCTTATCTTAGGATGATCAACTGAGTATGTTTGATCAGCTGATAGGTATCAGCTGAGCACAGTTACTCAGTTTACACATATTAAGTAAGACTTAGAGATGCTTAGATAAGTAACACATGATTTTCAACACTTATAAAGTAACACAAACTAAATTACCATTATTCTAATCTAAAAATTAAGCATACCTAGTTTGGATATTAGGAAATTGAACCTTGCTTCATCTAATGGCTTTGTGAACAAATCTGCAAGTTGCAAATCAGTGTTGATGTAGTGCAAAG
Source organism: Dittrichia graveolens (assembly GCA_038502395.1). Taxonomy (NCBI): domain Eukaryota; kingdom Viridiplantae; phylum Streptophyta; class Magnoliopsida; order Asterales; family Asteraceae; genus Dittrichia; species Dittrichia graveolens. The sequence continues at coordinate 34,782,643 of JARJIL010000009.1, forward strand.
TTACCTTCTTCTTTTGCACATTATCTCTGAGAAAATGATGTCCGATTTCAATATGCTTTGTCTTTGAATGCATGACTCGATTATTTGAGATGGAGATTGCACTTGTATTTTCACACATAATTGGGGTGTCTTCAAACTTCACATCATAGTCAAGTAGTTGATTTTGTATCCACAAAATTTGAGCACAACAGCTTCCTCCAGCAATGTATTCTGCCTCTGCAGTGGATGTTGACACTGAATTCTGTTCTTACTAGACCAACTAATCAATCTTCCTCCTAGAAGTTGACAACCACCTGAAGTACTTTTTCTGTCTAATGTACACCCTGTAAAATCAAAATCAGAATATTCAACTAACTAAAAATCTGAGTCTTTGGGGTACCAAAAACCAAGATCAGGAGTTCCTTTGAGATATCTGAATATTCTTTTAACAACAACAAGATGTGATTCCTTTGGATCTGCTTGATATCTTGCACAGAGACATGTTGAAAACATTATATCTAGTCTACTTGTAGTGAGGTATAAAATTGACCCAATCATTCCTCTATAAGTAGTAATGTTCACTGATTTGCCATCAGTGCCCTTTCCTAACTTGATAGAAGTAGACATAGGTGTTTTCATTGAAGAACAATTTTCAAAATCAAACTTTTTGACTAAATCTTTGACATACTTTGTTTGATGAATGAAAATACCATCAACCTCTTGTTTAATTTGCAAACCAAGAAAATAGTTTAATTCACCCATCATGCTCATTTGATAGTTGTCAGACATGAGTTTAGAAATTTTTTTGCATAGATCCAAATTAGTAGACTTAAATATTATATCATCTACATATATATGCACAAGTATCACATCATCTTTGTACTTCCTTATAAACAAAGTGCTATCAATGCATCCTCTTGTAAAACATTTGTTAATGAGAAAAGAAGATAGGATATCATACCAGGCTCTTGGAGCTTGCTTAAGACCATATAAAGCTTTGTTTAGAAATAATACATGATCATGTAAGCTTGACTCCTCAAAACCAGGAGGTTGTTTCACATACACCTCTTCTTTCAGATCTCCATTCAGAAATGCACTCTTCACATCCATTTGGAATACTATGAAGTTCTTGAAGGCAGAATAGGCTAGGAACAGTCTAATAGTTTCCAATCTTGCAACAAGGGCAAAGGTTTCATCAAAATCAATACCTTCTTCTTGGCAATACCCCTATGCCACCAGCCTTGCTTTATTTATGATGATTTGCCCATTTTCATCTAATTTATTTCTGAACACCCACTTTGTTCCAATGATGGTTTTATCCTTTGGTTTGGGTACCAAAGTCCATACATTATTTCTTTTGAATTCTGCCAGTTCCTCTTGCATGGCAGTCACCCAGTGGGGATCATTGAGAGGTTCATCAACCTTCTTTGGTTCAATCACTGAGACAAATCCAAATTATAAACAGATGTTGCAATCTTTTGATCTTGTTCTGACTGGATCATCTATATTGCTTATCACCAGATAATGAGGATGGTATTTGTGGTCTTTGAAGGCTTTTTGGATTTCTTGGGAATTGGGATTCATTTGGATTTGGGGAGAAGAAGTTATATGATGACTATCAGCAGTGGAAATAAGTTCATTTTGAGTGGCTGATATAACTTCATTGTTGCAATTTGTGGGTATACTACTGAAGAGGGAATGTGTGATATGGAATTAGAATCCAATGATGTTGAGTCATTTTCCACATGATTCAGTAGAGGTACAGGATTGGATGAGGATGGTTGCAGATGGTTAAAGATTTGGATAGGAACTGATTCATCTACATCATGAGCAGTTGGTGGAGAGGGATCAACTTGCTCTAGAATGTCTTCTCCATTTTGCATGATATCATTAAATTCTTCACCTGAAACATGATTAGAAGAACAGGAAGCAACAAAGTCATTTTCATTAAAACTTACATTGATGGATTCTTTTATGACTTTGGTTCTGAGGTTGTATACTCTGTATGCTTTGGAAATCACTGAGTAACCTACAAACACTCCTTCATCATCTTTTGGAGCAAACTTCTACAATTGATCCTTTTGATTGAGTATGAAACATTGACAACCAAAAATGTGCAGAAAGCTGATGCTTGGCTTCCTTCCCTTGGGACCTGTTATGTGTGAAACATGCACAACTTACAGCCTTAGCCCAGAAACTAAAAGATAACTCACTTTCACACAACATGGTTCTGGCAGCCTCAATCAATGTTCTATTTCTTCTTTCAGCTATACCATTTTGTTATGGGGTTCTTGGAGCAGAGAAGTTTTGAGATATCCCTTTCTCATCACAGAAAGATTCCAGAGTTTGATTTCTGAATTCAGTTCCATGATCATCTCTAAGACTCCTCACCAGATTGCCATTCAACACTTCCATCTTCTTGATAAAACATATAACCTCTTCAGCAGCCTCACTCTTTGCTTTAAGAAAGAAAACCCTTGACAATTCATCAACCAATACAAGAGCATACTTACTTCCACCAATACTAGCAGTTGTAACAGGACCAAAGAGACCCATGTGCAACATATAGAAAGGTTCTGTAATTTAGAAGGCCTGCTTGGATGGAAATGATGTCTTATGTTGCTTTCCTTTCTCACAAGCAGTGCAAGGTTTAGTCTTAAGATAAGTCAGAGAAGGTAGTCCTGACACTAGCTCACCCTTGCTCAACTTGTTGATATTTTTGAAATTAAGGTGGGAAAGTCTCTTGTGCCATAGCCAATTTGTATCCTCATTATTTTTGGAGTACAAACATGTTTCCTTTGAAGGGTCACCAGAGGACATGTCAAGTGTATACACATCCTTGGTTCTCTTGGCACTTCACAATGTATTACCTTCTTTATTTATTATGGAGCGTACTGTCTTTGTGAAGTGGACTTCATTATCTCCATCACACAATTGACTTATGCTTATGAGATTGTATTTCAGCCCTTTGACATATGAAACATTGGATAGTTTGAGGTTCCCATTATGAAGTTCACCATAGCCTTTTGTTTGCCCATGATTGTTGTCACCAAAAGTCACCCTTGGACCTTTCTCTTTTTTGTAGTTACTGAGCAAAGCCTTGTTACCTGTCATAGTTGTTGAACATCCACTATCAAGAAACCATGAACCAACACCCTGCACAGATTGAATGAAAGAAGAGTTAGTGACACAAGTAGGAATCCACTACTTAGTGCATCCCTGTGGAATGCACCTAGCTTTCCACTTCATTTCAGGTTTCTTATGTATGAAAAGAATGACTATGTTATCATTACAAGTCCGCTGTCTTGAATTCCCTTCTAAAGAACATTCAAATGCCTTATGCTCTTTACTTCCACATTTATAACATTTTTGAGATTTTGTGGCCTTGGAGCATTGAAAAACATTGTTTGAATGCCTATGAGTTTTCTTATTAGTCATTTGACAATTATCAGCCATCATTTGACTAACTTGACCATTCAGCTTATGAAGCTTATCCTGTAAATTTCTCAGGTCTTTATTTATAGGCACCTTGGATTGATCTTTGTATTTAGAAAGTTTTTGACCAATCTTTGGAGTGGCAGAAATGGGAACAATGTGAACATCATTCTTTTTACTCATAGTTTCTTCTATTGAAAGAAAGTTGATTACTTCTGGATCAACTGATTGTTTAGAAGATGAGCTATGATCGGCTGACAGGTCATCAGCTGAGCATTTATCATTTACTAACCTATTAGTTGATAAAGTAGTATTAGCTAATGATTCTTCAGTTTGTGAAATACTAAGATTTAAGTCATCTGTTTTCAAGGTTTGACAACATAATGTCTCTGAGATCTCAACCAATGATTCCTTTCCTTTACTCACATCCTTTGACTTTGTATTCTTAGTATTTTTACATTTTGAAATCTTACTAGAGGATGATTCAACAGAAGGAATAATTAATTCTTTTGGGTGGGAACTTTTGCTTCTAACAAACTTATTTGTGAACACACTTTTGCCTTTAACAGTCTTGTTAAAAGTTTGTGGCAAAAGGTCAGCTTTGTCTAAGATATTATGGTTCTTATTAGAATCAACATAGTTAGAAGCCTTAGAGTAATTTCCATCAATAATAGCTTGAACTTGTTTGGGTATCTGCTCCATGACACACTGAGTGGTCTTTTATGCAGATACACACCAAGACTTTACTACTTTTTGGAGGTCATTGAACTTTTTGGTTGCTTCACTAGTTTCTTTTACTAAGATCTCATTAAGTATATTTTGATTAGCTAGCTCATCATTTAAGATTGTTATCTGCTTAAGTTCCTCATCTTTAAGAATTAATTTTTCCTTTAGTGATTCTACTTCTAGTTTTAGCTTCTTCTCTCTTTGAATAGCAGACTGGAAATTAATACCCAAGTAATCAAACATAGAATTCTTCTCATTATCATCATAGTTAATAAATATTCCAACCTGATACATAGAAGAAGGATCCCGGTTGGTAGTTGAACAAGCTTTTGCAGCCTTTTTCATGTCTTCATCAAAGGAACTACCATCATTGTTGTTGGCCATCATGCAAAACTGAGCAGAGATCACCTCATCTTCTTCTGCTACAAGAACTTGGCCCTAGGCTTTCTTCTTCTTCTTCTTCTTCTTGTCAAGGACAGCAGCAAGGAGTTTCTTATACTTGGCTTCATAATCAATTTTTCCCTTCTGCTTTGGCACAGATGAAGAACCAGTGTTATATTTGGACTTACAGTCACTGGATATGTGGCCAATCTTGCCACACTTATAAAACTCTGCCGTGGAGGCATCAAATGTAGATTTGGACTTGACAAACTTTGATGGCCTCTTGCTGAACCTCTTGACACCCTTTCCCTTCTTGAAAGGTTTGAACTTCTTAACCAGCATTGCTACTCCTTCAACTAACTTCTCCAAGTTATTCTCCTCACAACCATTCTCCTCATCACTTTCTCCAGCACTCTCCTCTTCATCTCCTTCTTAATCAGAACCAGAACCATGTTTCAGGGAGGGAGTCTAGAAACTTGTTCACCAAAACAAAGTTGATCTTGGTTATGTCTGCCCTCTTCAAGTCATGTACTAGGTAGCTGAACCTGGTGTATGTCTATGTGAGATTCTCACCTTTCTGAGCAAAGAAGAATTCATACTCTCTGTTGAGGAGGAGCTTCTTGTTCTCTTTCACCTCTTCAGTCCCTTCATATGCAACTGTGAGTGTATCTAACATCTCTTTAGCAAAGTACAGTTAAGCACTTGATGATAGATCTCATTGGGTAGTGCAGAGACAAGAGATGATCTAGACTTAACATCTAGGCTAACCAACCTCTTATCTTCATCTATCCACAGATGCATGGGTTTGGTAATGATTCTTTCTGTTGTAGAGGTTTGACCTTCGGATTCTGATGGAATGGATAACACTGATGTTGGAACATAAGGACCCTCAGTGACTATTTCAAGCATGTGGATATCAAGGGTGGATAAGAAAAGATGTGCTCTACTTTTCCACATGCAGAAATTTTCTGCATCAAACATGGGACATCTAGTTAAAGACCCAGTGTTTGAGATATTCATATTGTTTGATTATGAGGACATTTTGAGAGGGGTAAAAGCAATTGTAGAGTAAGCAAAATTGATCTAGATATTGATTATCTAACCTGCTCTGATACCAGTTGTTAGTCCTACAAAGAGTACATAACAACAAATGTTTGTAGAAGGGGAGGTTGAATATAAAATTTAGCTTTTAAAAATTTAAAGACACACCGATATACTTTTATATAATTCTTATTGATTTTTAATCAAGAATTACATGTACTAGAAGCGGAAATTCTAAGCACAATAAAAGGTGGAAATCTATTTGTCTAACACATAGAAAGGCTAACTCTAAAACAACTAATGTATATAGAGTGTTCAACACATGAACAAGTTTGATTCTACACAATGCTTAAACTCTACAAAATTCTCAACTGATGAGATTTCTTTTAGTGGAGTAGAGACTTCACTGTGTTGTGTATTGCATGTCCACGATGCATGAGTATATATAGAAATCTTGGCGTATCCGGTTACATGAAGGAAGGAGACAAAGAGGATGTGGAAATATAATATTTTAATTGTAAAGGTAGTGGGTGAAAAGTAAAGTTACTTTAATCAACTGTTTGATAAAAGTAATTGTACTTTTCTGCAAAAGTGCAACCCACTCACAATATAAAATATTAAAACCCACATCTACCGTCGTGTAGAAGTTTCTTTCCCTTTCCATGCTTGTACTTAAACAACACCATGCTTCTGTTTGATTTGAATTTACCAAGTAGGATTGCCAGCCATACATAGTTGTTGAACAAATCTTCAAGATCTTCGTCTGTTTGAGGTATCTTTCTCCTTTTCTAGAGGATAAGATCAAACCTTTTTGTCTCATGATTGATCCAAAAAGTGAATTTTACTTTTACAAACAAAGATATTAGGCATAACAGAATAACACATGTTCTGTCGTTTACATATAACTTGCTATCTGTAAAGATAGAGCAGATTTGACATTTTGCTTGACTCAGCTAATCAGAATGTACTAGGAACTCTGAATTTCACTACTCAGTTGACAAAACATATCAGTTGATCACTTTTTGCTAGGACTCAGCTGATACATTTTGCTCAGCTGATCATATAGATGCTTAGTTGATCGATAGTAAACTTAGGAGGGCATAATCTCATGTGTTTGTATGATCAGTTGATCAAGAATGCTCAGCTGATCATTTAAATACATCAGTTTATCTGGAGAGATGACTTATGTAAGAGAAGACTTACTTAACTGATGGTGTAGGCACTAAGCTGATCCATTATTCACTCAGCTGATGGATTAGCTATGCAAAGTCTTTGCTCAGCTGATGATGTATGCACTCAGCTGATCAATTTTCCCACTCAACTGATGGTTTACTTTCCTTAGCTGATGCTCTTCTTTACTTGTTTTCTTCATCTAATGCTCCTTAGCTGATATCCCTTGGCTGATACTTTGAGTAGGATCTGATACTCAGCTGATGGTTCCATACTTAGCATATTTTTACAGAATCTGATTCAAAAAACACATGTTTAAATTCTTTCTAAGTCATACTGAATGTAGGGTTTGGTTATCATCAAATTCTATGTTTTAGGATAGGCAGAGTTTAATTATTAGGGTGAAGTGATTATCTCCCCAACACTCTGTTATTATCATCTTTGTAATGATATTCGTATAATGGTTGGCCGGTTAAGTATAAGTAACACCAAACGATATAATGTGGCAACATTTTGATTGTATATCATTTGCCACGTGTTTTTGCTTCCGTTGTTATTTAAATTTTGAAACAGGTGTAAATGTTTTGCTTACTGAAAAACCCACGCGGTTTGGAAACTTAAATTGTATTTTAAAAAGAAAAATTTGGTCCTCAAAATCACGGTGTTACAAGCTGATATTAAAGCCTAAGTTTGAGTGAACTGGGTACTTAAAAGAGTATTTAGTCTCAAATTCAGGCTCGACTATTATTTAAAGTGTTCCTCGAGAGGCTATGGGGTGTGATAGCGATTGATATGATTGACATGCTAATGCTTATCTACTTATTATGATTAATTAAGTATGATAAGTATACTAAGTATATTATGAATGTATTTGGTCCAATATAATTAAGAGATTAAAATGGCTGGGGGTCAAGATAGAGAAGCGTACATCCGTGAGTTAGAGGTACATTTTAAAGCAACAGAGGAACATGCACCTCTTCTTCCTGCTCCTGAACGAAAAATGGCCGTAGGCCTAAAGGCATTTCTATCCTGCAAACCACCTACCTTTGATGGTAGCATGGATATATCCATGACAGAACGGTGACTTCGTGACGTTAAACTGGCCTTTCAAACCAGCGAGGCGGAGGAGTCAAAGAAAATGGCCGATGCTAGGAAAATTCTTAGAGGCCGAGCTGTAGCATGGTATGATACCGTGATTGCTTCCACTCTAGCTGCAATCAGGGGATGCATTTACTTAGTGTGAGATCTTCAGAATTCTACGAGGCAAGTATTTTTCGGCTCAGGCATTGGAAAGCATGGATAATGAGTTCAGGGCCTTGACAAAAGGCAACAAGTCTGTTGAAGAGCTAATCACCAAATTCACTAACCTTATACGATTTGTGTCACACACATTGCTTGATGAACAGGCAAAGATTAACAGGTTCGCTATGGCATTACCACCTGACTACAGATCTTCTATCCGGTTTGCTACTACTCTGGATGTAACACCCCACCGCCTTGTAGTGCGCCGACGCATCCACCACCCGGCAGACGACATGCGATGTCAAGTCTGCAGCCTAATACACCCCAACCCTTCACTCTGGAATATTCCCAGAGTTGTTTATTGGTGAGATTAGAACCCAAGACCTCACCCTTTAATACCACTCCTTGTATAGTGATATCACCAATTGAGCTGCGTCACAATTGGTGATATCACTCTGCAAGGAGTGGTATTAAAGGGTGAGGTCTTGGGTTCAAGTCTTACCAACAACCTACTCTGGGAATATTTTAGAGGGAAGAGTTAGGGTGTATTAGGCTGCAGACCTGACATCGCCATGTCGGCTGCCGGATGGTCGATGCGTTGGTGCACCGCGGGGCGGTGGGGTGTTACACTAGATAAGGCCTTTGATATCGCTTGTCGGTATCAGAGCAATCATGCATCATAGAAGGAGTCTGGTGGAACTTCCAAAAGGAAGTTTGAACAGTCTTCGGGGTCAAAAAATACTGGGGGTAGGTCATGGTAGTGACAATAGCATCAGCAACAGGGGCCAGAAGCACAGTTCTTCAGATGATTTATGGTGTTCCTAGTGTCGTACTAAACACTCAGTACACTTTTCAGGATCGGATATTACCAATATCAATAACAAGAATTATCTTTTGAATTAAATCAGAGTTGTTAAAAGACAATCTTTTAGTTTGATCACAATCAACTAAGAAGTTTCGGAATCACACTTACTTGATTTATAAAGGTTTTAACACATGAACAATTTAATCAACACAAAGAAATACTGCCAAACACAAGATGTTTATTAATAACCAATGATGATTACAATATTCTCCTACACCTCCAATCTAACTCTTTTGTTAGATGAATAACACATTATGTTCTTAGGTTTCAAAGAAACTTGGTGGCTAACACACTTTCTGAAAGCAATGAACAATACGAATGAGTGCGAAAAATAACAGAATCGAATCGCAAAACAAGAGGTACTAAAACAATATTCTAATCAAGTATTGATAGATTCTTGATCCTCCTTGAATAGTTGACAGTTAGGTAATCTTCTATCTTGTGAGATAATCTTGATGATCTTCTAAGTTGATAAGATATCCCTTAGATCCATAAAGATAGTAGTTTCCATGAATAGCTCAACAGAAACTGTTTGTTGAACTAACAATTCTGAGCTTTTTGTACCAACAGTTGTAACACTCACAACAACTGTTAGTCACAACTGTTTTCGTAAACCAATGTAACAGTTTACAACTGTTTCTTTAGAATTACTCTAACAGTTTTACCTTTGCATGTCCAACAGTTTTAATCACTTAGCAAATTTCCCAACAATCTCCCCCTAACTTAAGGTATTGAACAATACACTTAAGTTGTTTTTTTATAGGGTTCAACCACAAAAAAATTAACATAAGCAAAGAAAATATTAAGTATGCAAAGTCAAACTGTTACAATCAAAATATAAAGGAAGAAAATTACACTTTCTTTGACTGCAAAGACTCCAATCTTTCTTTCAGCCTCTTAATTAGATCTTCCTTGACTTTAATAGGGCCGAAGAACTTTGCTTTCATCAAATACATGAGCTTTGTTTTGTTGTGCTCGATGAATTCAATGTCAAACCACTGAGTTATTGCATTTCCCATCACCATGTGATAAGTTCTTGACTTAGCATATACCTTTACAAAACTGATTGGGAAGGCTTCATCAGCTATCAACATGGGCATTACTTTTAGTGGATCGCATATGCTCGTTAAGTGCCTCATCAAGACTTTGATTTCAATCTCAGCAGCTTCTCCATAGTGACTTGTGCCATACTCATACATCTCTTGTATATCCCTCCTGGTCACACTTTCCGTTAGGTGCAAGAAGCTAGCATAGCTTACAATCGGTTCTAGCTCTCTTACAATTGTTACCCCTTCTTTTCCAGTTTTAATCCTCAGCAATTCGAATCTCCACCCAGTGATGTGGGATTTTTGGCCTAGTTGTTCTACCACAAGTTTATCTATTTTTTCTTCAATTTCCACCCTGAGTCTGTCATGCAGAATAGTTTGAACCATACCTGTAGCTTTTTGTTCAGATTTTTTTAATCGTTTGGGATTGTTGAGACTGTTGAGGTTGAGTTGTTTGCTTTTTATTTTCAACTATTGGCTTGGGAGGTGGATGTAACATCCTCAATTTGGGCCTAGTTGTAATTGATATGTAGATGTACGTAGTTATTATAATAAGATGTACTTGGTATATTTTGTTGAACTAAATGAATATATGTTTGTGTGTTTATATGTATGTACGTATGCATCTATGTTTATATGCATGTGTCTATGTGTGTAAAAGAAAGGAAAACCATATGTGAAGAAAGAGGCAACCGCGTCTGGAAATTAGAAAGTATATATGTGTGTTTAGTTGACTTTGGTCAAACATAGTAAAACACACACATACAAACCGCAAGTTTTCTCTCGTCTCCCTACCCTCTCGTTGCTGCCATCAGATTCTGGAAAAGAAGAAAGAAGAACTAGGATTCACGGTTGTTTAATCTACAAAAGGTTAGCAACTTAGAATCATTGATGTTAGAAGATTTCATAAATGATTAGAATCATTAAATCATGCAAGAACACTAAGAAGAACATGCAAAAGCTTACTTTAAAGTGGGTTTTGGTATATTTGGTGTTCTTATATGATTTAATGTGTTTAGAATGGCTAGATGGATAGAAAGTGATGTTCTTGATGTTCTAGGCCTAAAGCACGCCAAAATGAAGTTGTTTGGATGCTTGAATAATGTTATCAGAATTTCAGTTGATGAAGCAGTCGGATTCCGCAACTATGAAGTTGTCGGAATCCGCATGTATTGGAAACCGAAGGAATTGTCGGAATCCGATAGAAGTGTCCGATTCCGCTACTCTGTCGGATTTCATGTTTTGAGGTCCTTGTAAATATGGAATCCGTAAGTTAATCGGATTTCCATAATTTCGGATTCTAAGTGTCAGAATCCGATAAAGTATCGGATTCCATAGGATGTATTGGATTTCATTGTATCGGATTTCCAAGTATCGGATTTCCATCCATGTGTCGGAATCCGCAAGTGTCGGATTTCACATGCATGATTGGAATTCCTAAGTGTTGGAATCCGATTGATTGAGTATCGGAATTTGAAGTCTAAGTGTCGGATTTCATGAATCCGACAGAACCATCGGATTTCCCCAAAATCCGACAGTTCTTGTGGATTTGTGTAATGTCCAAAGTTGAATATTGTTTTGTAAAGTCTTGAATGCACATGTGAATGATTGAGGTCAATATGGTGTGTTAGGTGAGCTTGTTAGAGGACTCAAGCCAGATACCTGTGCCTAGAAACAACTTAGGTGAGTGCCTACGACCATGAGACTCAGTAGAGTAAGGCTTGCCTGCTAAGTGACTATGTGAATATACTATGTATGACTAACTTGCTTTTGCAGGTACATCTGAGAAGGTAAATATATGATTGATATGATTTTAGAATATGTACCAGGAGCATGCCAGTGGGTCCAGTTTGGAACCACTTAGTTAATACATGGTGATATGATCGTATGAATAATTGTAAGATATTATATGTGTGATGATGGATCCCTATGGGATCAAATGTACGTATATGTGTATGTGACCTGTCTGCAGACTATCTGATGCATGGTTAAGGTCAGCCGGTTAGCTGGATCCTAACAAGACTTCGGTCATTTCTGGATTTAACGGTGATTCGGGGTGCATCCCGGATCGAGGTTCTTCAAAACCACCCTGCCTTAACGTAAGTGGTGATCAGCTGATTGTGGCTGGATTACCTGTAGAGCCTCTGGCTCTGTGAACCATGCTTGGTGGACTCCCTTGTGCTCCCCCACCAGCGTGGATTGGTCGTGTCTGATCCCCCGGTCTGAGTTGTTGAGCGGGATTGATTACCCTGCAAGACACGACTCTTACCGATCTTGTCAGCACACCGCTATGTGCTAAGCTAGCAATGACTGTTTATGATACGACGCATGACTTGCTATATTGATGCTTATGATTGTATGTACTCACTAGCTAGTGTAGCTAATGATACTATGTTTCCCTTTTCAGGTAAAGACTAGGTGGCCTGCGAGGCGGGTTGCTTTGGGGGAATTGTATTGCCCCTTGTGGGTGGAACACTTAAATTTTGTGATGTATTGTAAATAGATACTATGGTCGGTTCCTGTACTTGGTAACACCAACGTTTTTTTGATAATAAAAATGACAGTTGTTGTTTTTAAAGAAAAATTCCCGCTGCTAAAACCTATTTTGTCATTAAAGCAACTGAATTCAGAAGCGGTGTTACAGTGGAAGTACTTTCTTCCTTTCAATTCTTTTTCTTTTCACTCCCTTATCACCCTTCTTTGCCCTTTCTTCTTTATCAATCTCCTTTGTGAATTCAACTGCAAGCTTTTGAGCTAATTCAAGATCTTTCTTTTCTTGTTGCTCAATCTCAGCATTCAATCTTTGTGCTAGCTCATGATCATGCTCTTCTTGTTGTTCTTTTGAAAGTTTTAGCTTGGGAATATTAACCACAATTTCCTTTCCCTTACCTAGCACAGGAGGCATCTTTTCATCCTTCTTTGATTCATAAATTGCAATGCCTTTGAACCCTGGCTTAGGTGCAATTGGCTCTAGCTTTGAAACCGTACCATCTAGCCACCCATCATCAATCTTTTGAGCCATTTTGAATGTACTGATGTTTAGAGTTTGAGCACCCACTGCAATCAGATGATCTTGCTTTACTTTAGACCATCTTTTGAATATATCTGTTGTTGGATAATCCCCAGACATGATCATCCTTTTGATCAGAACCCTATCAACTGCAGACAACTTTTCTTCATCTGGTTGAGCACTTGCAGTTGTTTGTTGTTGATCTAGAGCAATTGTTGTTTCTGATGTTGCAACTGTTGTTTCTGGAGTTGCAACTATTTGAGTATCTCGTGCAACTGTTTTTGTTTGGATTTCAAAACTGTTTGTTTACTTTTCACACTTTGCATTTGCTTCAAAATTGGTTTCTACCCCTTTTTGATTGGAACTGTTTGAGGAGGGGGTCTATCATTGAACTGTTTAAGCACTTGATCATGATATTGAAGTACATCTGTAGCCTTCTTCAAAGTATTTGACAAAAACTTGATCTGTTTGTCTTGCTTGATAATGAGCTCATTGTGCTTGGCCAGAAGCTTGTCTTGTAAAGTGTTCCTCGTTTTGAGATAAAGGAATGCAGCAAGGAATGGTATAAGATCTGGATTCGTCAATGCTTTTTGTTTCATACTTGCCTCAATGTCAGCCAGTGTTGCCACTGTGAACATATCATCGGCAGACATAACTGGTGGGTCACTCCTAGAAGTTCCCTCACCAGTACCCCTTTGTTCTTGGTACTGGGGATTTCCCGAAGCTGTTTAACCAGCCTCTGTTGCCGTGGTTAAGGTCTTACCTTTGTTGAAACTACCCTGCTCACCCCTTGCGGATGAAACAGTAGTGTCAGCCTCAAGAACCACATGATCACTCTCCCTTGGAGTGATCACCTCCTCATTGTGCCTGGGAGACATCATAGTGGGTTCCCTTCGAATATTCTGCATAGGTGAATGCACCTGTGCAGGGCTAACAGCTTGGGTGATAGGGACTGTGGTGGAAGGAGCACCAACAGTTCTCTTTCTCTTTTTAAATGTTATGAGGGTGGGCGCTGGTGTTGTAGCTTGAGAAACGGTAGCAGAGGGAGATATGTGAGTATCATGAGTTGTGGGTTCTAGAGTTGGTGGTGTAGCAATGATTTGGGCTTCATGCTCAACTCTAGCAGCTCTGTTTCTGGAAAGAAACTCCACCATTGTAGAGAGTAGTGGAGTGATGGCACCAGAGAAACTCTTGCCATTTATCAACAGTTTGCTCAATGTGGAGGCCACATGAATAGAGGGAATCAAGACCGTCTTGTGTGTTTGTAGATTTGGCAATAAAGAGTTTAGAAAAACTTGCACAAATCGGGGGTACATCAAAAAGAGACCATATTTGGTCCCGAGATGTTTTACCATGCCATTAAAAATCAATTTAGAAAAGTTAAAGCAACGATTGTTGGCCAAACAGATTAAGGACAAAGCAATGTTACTGCCGAATTCATGTCAACCAGTTCGTTTGGGGCTGATACACTGCTGGAAAGTATGAATCAAATACTTCCATTGTGCATAAAATTGTCCTTTGTAGAAGGTACCCTTTCCCCTAGGGCCCTCATACCCAAGTTTAACCAACTCAGCATGCAAAAATTCTAATGAAACAGAATCAGAATACTCACCTTCAAGATCATCAAGGTGAAGGTGTTCTCGGAAGATATTCTCAGAGATAGAAACACCATGATTATAAACATTCGAATCAATCCATTGCACTCCATCTACATCTCTAATTGTAGCATTTTTTGCAGAATTGATCAATAAGAGAAGTGTAGATGGTTGGGTTGATGTGAGAGCAGTGTGGAGTTTTGACATCAAAAGGTAGTCAATCATATCATGAAAGACATGCAAATCAGCAGGTTACGAGAGAAATGCGAGCATATTGTGTTCCTTGACAAACGGAAGGGGAGCCATGGCGATTTGGAAGCGAAATTCTAGCGTTTAGCGTTTGATAGAAGTTCAGTAAGTTTAATGAAAACTGCGAGGAGGGAATGGCTTACATATGTGACGCATATTAAATGCAATTCAAAATCTCTTAGAGTTTCTTCAAAGACTAAAATACCCTTAACTAACAGTTGAAGGAAACAAAGAACTAACAATTGAGAACTGTTATTGAACTGAAACACTCCCCCTTAAATGAACAAGCAGTTTGCCTAACAGTTGTGAACTCCATGTACTAATAGTTGAGAACTGTTAGGTGCATTTTGTATAGCTGTTCCGTCAACACTTACATAAACAGTTGTTAGACTTAATACCAACAGTTTCAAACTGTTAGTGAGAAAACACAAAAACACAGATAAATAAGCAGACAAACCGTTATTCTAAGTTAATCATTCCAATATTGGAGATTAGAAAGTTGAACCTACTCACATCAAATGCTTTAGTGAATAGATCAGCTAATTGATCATCAATATGGACTTTCATAACTTGGATTAACCTTTTCTCATTGCAATCTTTGATGAAGTGAAACCTGATCTCTATGTGCTTTGTTTTAGAATGCTTCACAGGATTGTTAACAATGCTAATAGCACTTGTGTTATCAACATAGATAGGTGTATTCATGAAAGTCGTACCATAATCCAGAAGCTGATTCTGGATCCGCAACACTTGTGAACAACAGCTTGATGCAGCAATATACTCAGCCTCAGCTATTGAAGTTGAAACAGTTGTTTGTTTCTTGCACTGCCAAGATACCAACCTTGAGCCAAAAAATTGACATCCCCCAGAAGTTGATTTCCTATTCACATTAGCTCCACCATAGTCACTATCAGAATATGCCACCAATTCAAGAGGTGAATCCTTAAGATACCAAAGACCCAGTTTTTGTTGGCCTTTGAGGTACCTAAAGATCCTCTTTACAGCAAATAGGTGTGAGATCTTTGGATTGCATTGAAACCTGGCACAAACACACCCAACAAACATTATATCTTGTCTAGAAGCAGTGAAGTACATTAAAGAACCTATCATAGACGTATACAAGTGTATGTCTACATCCTCCCCCTTAGGATCTGCTCCCATCTGTTTGTGTGTTTCCATTGGAGTACTTGCTAGCTTCACATCTTGATAGACAAACTTGTCCAAAATGTCCTTGACATACTTTGACTGACTAAGAAAAATGCCAGATGGCTTTTGCTTCACTTGTAATCCCAAGAAAAATGTAAGTTCTCCCATGGAACTCATCTGAAATCTCTTATGCATGATGACTTCAAACTCCTTGCATAGATTGTCATCAGTGGATCCAAAGATTATATCATCAATATAGATTTGAACAAGCAAAATCTTTGTCTTAACAATCTTTGTAAACAATGTCTTATCAATAGTGCCTCTCTTAAAATCATTCTCAAGTAGATGAGATGATAATGTCTCATACCAAGCTCTAGGAGATTGATGTAACCCATACAAAGCTTTATCCAACATATATACCCTATCATGATACTTTGAGTCTTCAAAACCAGTTGGTTGACACACATATACCTCCTCATCAATAGTTTCATAGAGAAAAGCTGATTTGACATCCATTTGGTACACCTTGAACCCTTTAAAGCTTGCAAAGGCAAGGAACAATCTAATTGCTTCAATCCTTGCAACTGGTGCAAAAACATCATCATAATCTATTCCTTCCTCTTGTGTATAACCCTGTGGAACAAGTGTAGCCATATTCTTGATGACTATGCCCCTTTCATCCTTTTTATTTCTGAACACCCACATGGTGCCAATTGCTCTTTTGCCTCTTGGAAGTTCAACTAACTTCCAAACTTGCTGAATTTGGAACTATAAAAGTTCCTCTTGCATTGCTTCTACGCATGAAGGGTCTTTTAATGCCTCTACTGCTTTCTTTGGTTCTATTTGAGATAAAAAGCAGGCATTCACATCAAATTGTTCAAGATCCACACCACTATTTTCACTTTGCAGCATAGCTCTTGTTCTAATAGGAGTCGTAGGATCACCTATAATCTGCCCTATGGGATGATTCTTGTGAATTCTTGATGTAGGGATGTTTTCTTCAATCAGTACATTCCCCAAATTTGACATATCAATCTCAGATTCACTTTCATTCCCAGAAGAGTTACATACCTGATCTGCAACTGTTTCATGTTCAGATTCATTGTTTTGTTGAGGAACATGAGATTCCATGTCCTTTGAAGGTTCAACATCATCATTCATTGGACTAACATCATTGGAAGTATCATTTTGAAACAAGGGAATCACTACAAAGTCTTCAGTAACTTTGTTTTCACCAACAGTTGTTGGTCTTGAGCTACCAGTTTCAAAACTGTTTGAACTGTTGGAGACAGTTTGTTGGTTTGCACTAACAGCTGTAGGAACACCTATAACTGTTTCTGTAGAAAACTGAAATAAAAGAGATTTAGCCAATGCATCAATATCAAATAACCACTCAAGACCATTACCTGCGATATTGATCCTATTCTCATTGAAAGACACATTCATACTCTCTTCTATGATCTTAGTAACATTGTTAAAAACTCTATATGCTTTACTTTGAGTGGAGTATCCTATAAAGAATCCTTCTTCTGCTTTACTCTCAAACTTGCCTAATTGTGACTTGGTATTAAGGATAGTGCTGGGACATCCAAATGGTTTGAAGAAGTTGATCAAAGGTTTTCGTTTAAGGAACAAATCATAAGGAGCTTTCCCTTTGGACTTGACTACTTGAACTCTATTCTGAACATAGCAGGCAGTGTTCATTGCTTCTGCCTAGAATGTCATTGGGAGCCTAGAATAAGCTAACATTGATCTAGCAGCCTCTATCAAAGTCCTATTCCTTCTCTCAGCCACTCCATTCTGTTGTGGAGTCCTAGGTGCACTAAACTGTCTTTCAATCATTTTTTCTTCACAAAAAATGTTTAACTCATAGTTCTTAAACTCAGAACCATTGTCAGATTTAATGACTTTCACTTTCAAATCAGATTGGTTTTCTATTATAAGAATAAGAGACTTAACTAACTCAGTACTTTCATCCTTAGTTCTAAGAAATTGAATCCAAGTAAATCTGGTGAAGTCATCAACTATGACTAAACAATATGCTTTCTTCCCTATACTAACCACAGATGTAGGACCAAAAAGATCCATATGCAATAATTGTAAAGGTGCAGTAATGGAAGAAACTTCTTTGGACTTAAAAGTAGTTTTGTGTTGCTTGCCTTTAAGGCAAGCAATACAATGATCATCACATGAAAATTCTTTTTGAGGCAAACTTCTTACCAGACTGTTTTTAGCTAACAGGTTCATGGTTTTAAAATTCATGTGACACATCCTTCTATGCCAAATGGAAGACTCATCATGAGATGCCTTTGAGAGTAAACAACTTAATACATTCTGTTTAGCAACCTTTTGTGTATCCAAACAGTATACATTATCCTTTCTTGGTGTTCTTAAAAGAACATCCTCTTCATCCAGTTTAAAATCTTTTGAAAGGATAATGCATTCAGTATATGTAAACAAAACTTTGTTTCCATTGTCACAAATTTGAGACACACTCAACAGATTGTATTTTAGTTGTTCAACAAAGAAAACATCGTTAAAAGTAAGTGTACCTGCCTCTATAGCTCCTTTACCTGTGATTCTTCCTCCCTTTGGATTTCCTCCAAATGCTACATATCCTCCAATAATTCTTCTGAAATCCTTCAAGCAGCGTGGATTTCCAGTCATGTGCCTTGAGCATCACCTATCCACATGCCAAATTGATCCTTGATCGGCCCTATGAATGCTCTGCACAAATGAAAATCAGTTAGTACCAGGAAGTAACCAGGCCATGCAGGTTATTGATTGGCCCTATGAATGCTTTGCACAAATGAAAATTAGTTAGTAACAAGAAGTACCCAGGCCATGCAGGTCTTAGGTACACCATTCAAGTCATAATACTTAACCATAGATTGAGTTTTCTTAATTTCATCCCAGTTATATCTCTCCATTTTGTGTGAAGAGTATTTAGTGAGAACATGTGGTTTCCAACTGTTGTGATTAACAGTTGAGACTTTAGAACAAATAGTTTTTGAATTTGGTAAAACAATTGAGTCAGTTTGTGGCTAAATTTGATTTTCAGGTGGATTAACAGTTTTAGCCTCTTCGGAAACAGTTTGTTTCTGCAATTTTACCCAAGCTAGACTAACATTGTTTGGTTTTGGCTCAACAGTTGTAGAACTGTTAGCCTGTTTTCTGGTACTTAGTCTCTGGGTGCTATAGATCTCTGGGTTATGATAACAGTTGTGAGCCAAGTGATTTTCTCTCCCACATATATAACACCTCTTGATTTTGACTATATGCAAACCAGTTCTTTGTGCCCAAAACTGGTTCCTATTTCTTTGATTTCCTCTCACTGGTGCCGAAGGAGGAAACTTTTGCACACCATGTTGTTTGCATGTGCAGACAGGCACTTCAGTATGCCTTTTCACATGTTTAGACTGAGTTTGTGCTTTTGAAACTTTCTTCTTTTGCTTCTCACCTTCAACTTCACCAACCTTCTCCTTTCCTTTGGTCTTACCACTAACAGTTGAGGTTTTTGGGTTAAAACTGTTAGGGTTTTGTTTAGGACTGTTAGTGTAAAGTTGGGGACTGTTTTCAACAGTAGTGGAACTATTTATAGAGTAAACAGATTTGAAAGGTTTTGGTTCACTAGTGGAGGGTTCAGAGGATGCTTTTACAAACATCACAGGTTGTGAAGAAGATTTAGGCGCTGTAGGCTCACAACAGATGTGATTTTCAATTGGAATAACCTCTTCCTTCTTCACAACTCCCTCCTTCTTATCATCACTCACCTCATACACAACTCCTTCTTCTCCACTTTCAAATTTTGGATCAGCTATCTTCAATTCTTCTTCTAATGGTTCATTAACATGCCTATCTGCTACATCAGACATGGGTGTTATATAGTTGTGGTTGTATGGAGGTGGGGTCAGTTTTTATCCTAAACCTGTTTTCACCTTGTTTCTGATTTGTGATTGTAACAAGGTTTCAAGCTTAAGAGTGGATGCTTTGAACATGCTCAAATCCATGTCCACACCATCCAACTTCTTGGTTAACTCATCTATCTTACTTTCTTTCTCACTCAGCTTTTTCTTAAGACTATCAATTTCTTCCTGAAGCAGCTCCTTCTCCCACTTATGATACTTTCTATCATAGTCCATTTGCAGTTCATTACCATGATAATGTTTGATTTTCTTTTCAAAGCTTTCAATGACAACACTGGTTTCATACCTTATCTCTTCCATTCTGCTCAGAGCAGCAAATACCTTTTTGTTGTGCTCCCTAAACCTTTTAACTATAGCTCTACATTCACCTGGACATAGTTTAGAAGATACCTGAATGTCTTCTGTTTCTGGTGAATCCATTTTGATGGAGGAGTCAGTCAATGCCATCAATGCTTTGTTGTGAGTGGCTTCCTCTGCTTGATCACTCCAATCAAACCCATGACCTTCTTGTGACACCAATGCTAACGAGGTTGAATTTGATTTTTGTCTTTGATGCTGGCCTTTTCCACCAGATCTTCATTCCCTGGCAAAGTGACCAGGCTATTGACATTTGAAACATCTTACTTTGGATTTGTCAAATCCAGCCTGACCATCAACCCTGAAGTTCATGTTTTGCCTGCCAGTTCTTTTGAGGAATCTTTTTGCTCTCACAGTTAACATGGCCATCTGCCACTTGAGGTCCATCTCCTCAAGATCATCTGGATGCACTTGCTCAAGATCCTCATTAGTGAGAGTTGAATGTGCATGACTAGCAAGGAATGCTTCAAGCACTGCATCGGGAGTGTTCACATCTAGTCTAGAAACAAAACTGGTACTTGCACAACTATCAACAGAATTAGTTAAAAAATGGTTTGAATCCATACATGAGGATGAAATAAGAGCAACATTGTGACTAGGGGTCACAGACTTCCTTTTTCCCTCAATTTCTCATTCAAACACAATCAAACTGTTGTATAGATCATCTAATTCTATATCTTCCAGAGAATCCGTAGTTCTCCATTGTGCAGCATAAACTGTCCATTCTTCACCTAAGGACCTAAGGAACTTTCTATTGATCTCATCTTGCTCTATTCTAACTTTTGCACTCTCAAGTTGACTCACCAGCTTATAGAACCTATCAAAAATCTGAGTGATACTCTCATTCTTTTCACTAGAAAAGTTCTCATAAGCCTATTTTAGAAGATCCCTTTGATTCCTTTTGGAACTTGCATTCCCTACAAACCTCTTCTCCAAAGCATTCCACAGTTCATGAGCATCATCAAACTTTTTAAACTGATGCTGGTACTCATTGGGAATAGCAATCTGAAGAATGTTGAGAGCTTTCATGTCAATCATCCTTTCATTCCTTTCAGCATCTATTTTTGGTGGTGGTTTCTTTCTTGGTTTTCCAGTTTCATCTAAATCAATAGGAGTTGTGGGGTCATTCTCAATGATTTCCCAAACAACATAGTCCATTAATTGAACATGCAGCTTGATTCTTAGCTTCCACATCTCAAAGTCAATTGGTTTGAGCATGGGAACACGAATATTTGACCCAGATCCAGTGTTATCAGAATATCCATCAGACTTCATTGCAATAATGTGATTGAAAAACCCCCAATAAAATTTAGAAAGACTTTAAATAACCAAACACAGCAGATATGTGAAAACCTTCAACTTGTGATCAAAGGAACCTTAATGTTAAGGCTCTGATACCACTTGTCAGGATCGGATAATACCAATATCAATAACAAGAATTATCTTTTGAATTAAAGTAGAGTTGTTAAAAGACAATCTTTTAGTTTGATCACAATCAACTAAGAGGTTGCAGAATCACACTTACTTGATTTATAAAGGTTTTAACACATGAACAATTTAATCAACATAAAGAAATACTGCCAAACATAAGATGTTTATTAATAACCAATGATGATTACAATATTCACCTACACCTCCAATCTAATTCTTTTGTTAGACGAATAACACACTATGTTCTTAGGCTTCAAAGAAACTTGGAGGCTAACACACTTTCTGAAAGCAATTAACAATATGAATGAGTGTGAAAACTAACATAATCGAATTGCAAAACAAGAGGTACTAAAACAGTATTCTAATCAAGTATTTATAGATTCTTGATCCTCCTTGAATAGTTGACAGTTAGGTAATCGTCTATCTTACGAGATAATCTTGATGATCTTCTAAGTTGATAAGATATCTCTCAAATCCATAAACATAGTAGTTTCCATGAATAGCTCAACAGAAACTGTTTGTTGAATAAATAGTTATGAGTTTCTTCTAACAGTCCTCTCTTCAATGTCTTCTAACAGTTGTTATGATTGAACAAACAGTTCTTAGCTTTTTGTACTAACAGTTGTAACACTCATAGCAACTGTTAGTCATAACTGTTTTCGTAAACCAATGTAACAGTTTACAACTGTTTCTTCAGAATTACTCTAACAGTTTTACCTTTGCATGTCCAACAGTTTCAATCACTTAGCAAATTTCGCAACAACACTGTACCAAGGATACCGCGAGGTGTCCCAAATGTGGTAAAAAAGGGCATAATGCGGAGAACTGCAGGTTTAAGGTGGAACTGGAGGATCTTCCTTAGGCCAAAAGAAGAATAATGTGTCCCGTGCACCGGGAAGGGCGTTCCAGATGACCGCTGATGAGGCAAATACAGCAGGTGATGTGATCACCGACACTTTTCTAATTAACTATTCTCTAGCATGTGTTTTGTTTGATTCATGGGCTACTTATTCTTTTGTCCCTGCATCTTTATGTGCTAAACTGCAATTACCTATTTCTGCATTGATTGATCCGCTAAGCGTAGAAGTTGCTAGCGGTAGAATAGTTTCTATTGCTGATAGAGTTCTCGTGACAGTGATTGATATTGACGGGAATAGTTTTCCCATTTCGTTTCTTTTTATGCCAATTGCGGGATTTGATGTTGTAATCAGAATAGTTTGGCTCAGTAATCGAAATGCTGAGATTCTATGTTCTAAAAAGATCATTAAAATTCCTCTTTCTGACGGGTCATATGTTGTGGCTTGTGGTGAGGGGAGAAGTTCTGAAGCTCCACTAATATCACTGATGAAAGCTCGTAAATTCACAGCCAAGGGATGTGAGTCCTATTTGGCTTATGTTGTTGATACAAAGATGGAGAAGAAAGCTATTGATGACATTAAGGTAGTTTCTGAATACCCTAATTGTAACATCCTCAACTTGGGCCTAGTTGTAATTATACGTACGTATGTATAGTTAATGTAATAGAAGTATTTTCTTTGTATGTATTTGATAAGTTAAGAGAATATATATATATATATATGTATTTTTGTTTATATGTGTGTAATTAATTAAGGAAAAGAGAGGTGACTTCATCCAGAGGCAACCGCCTCTGGAAAGTCGAATATATATAAATATATATATATATATATGCATGCATGTGTTTTAGCTTGACTTTACGAAGTCAAAGCTTAGAAAAATAGAAAACACACACTTTCTCTCTCGGTTTCTCTCGTTGCTCCCATCGGATTTCCAGAAAGGAACAAGAAGCACTCGGTTGTTGATCTCAAAGGTTAGCAACCTAATACTAGTGTGTTTAGAAGATTAAGATTTGTGTGTTGTGTTGTTAGAAACACAACTCCATGCATGGACACCTTGAGAAACATGGAAAACTCACCTATTGATGGGTTTTGCATGTTTGGTGTTCTTGTGAAGATTTGGTATGTTTAAGACGTTTCCATAAGTGGAATATGATGTTCGAACAGGTTCTGGGTTTAAAACCAACGAATATAAAGTTGTTAAGATGACCCTTGAAGTTGTCGGAATTACAGATGATAAATTTGTCGGATTCCGAAACTATGAAGGTGTCGGAATCTGTATGAGGTAAAATCCGAAGGATTTGTAGGATTTTGCATATATATCGGATTTCATGATTCTGTGATTCCTATGTTGCGGATTAAGTGTCGGATTTGGTGATTGTTGGATTCTAAGTGTTGGAATCCGACAGTATCGGATTTCAATTCGAGAATCGGATTACCCTTTATGTATCGGAATCCGCAAGTTTAGGATTCTATACGCATGGTTGGAATTCCCAAGTGTTGGAATCCAATCAAGTAAAGTATCGGATTTCATGGTTGGGATGTGTCGGATTTCATGAATTCGACAGAACCATCGGATTTCCCCAAATCCGACAGTCCTAGCGGATTTGTGTTAAGTCCAAGGTCAAATGGTTGTTATGTAAGTCTTGTGTGCACATGTGAATGATTGAAGTAAATATGATGTTCTAGGTAAACTTGTTGTATTTGTGAAGTCAAAACCACATACCTGTGCATAGCAAACAGCTCAGGTGAGTGCCTGCTTTCATGAGACTCGGTAGAGTAAGGCTTGCTGCAAAATGCTATGAAAATGTACTGTGTAAGACTAACTTGCTTTCGCAGGTACGCTCGAGGAGGTAAGTGTATGACTGGTATGATGTTAGAATGTATGTCAGGTGCATGCCAGTGGGTCCAGATTGGAACCACTTAGTTAATATATGATGCTATGCATGAATAACTGCTTGAAGGATGTTATGTGTAAGATGATGGATCCCTGTGGGATCAAATGTATGTATATGTGTATGTGAACTGTCTGCAGACTATCTGAAGCATGGTTAAGGTCAGTCGGTTGTAACTGGATCCCTCGGGATTTCACGGTGATTCAGGAGGCATCCTGGATCATAGGTTCTGCAGAACCGCCGTGCCTTAACGTGAGTGGTGATGAGCCGGTTGTAGCTGGATTAGAGGTAGAGCCTCTGGCTCTGTGAACGATGCTTGGTGGACTGCTTTAAGCTCGCCCACCAGCACGGATTGGTCATGTCTGATCCCCCGGTCTGAGTTGTTGAGCAGGATTGACTACCCTGCAAGACACGACTCTTACTGATCTTGTCAGCACACCGCTATGTGCTAAGCTAGCAATGATTGTTTATGATATGATGCATGACTTACTGTATTGATGCTTATGATTGTATGTACTCACTAGCTAGTGTAGCTAATGATGCTATTTTTCCCTTGTCAGGTAAAGATTAGATGTCCTGTGAGGCGGGTTGCTTTTGGGAAATGCATTGCCCCTTGTGGGTGGAACACTTGTACTTGTATGATGTAAATAGATACTATGGTCGGTTCCTTTACTTAGTAACACCAACGTTCTTTTGATAAGATGTTAATGTAAATAACCGTTATTGTTTTAAAAAGAAAAATTTCCGCTACTAAAACCTGATTTGTCATTTAAGTAACTGAATTCAGAAGCGGTGTTACAATTAGATATCAGAGCCTAAGTTTGAGTGAATTGGGTACTTGAAAGAGTTTTCGATCTCAAGCTTGGGCCCGACCATAAAGAAGTGTTCCTGTGGGGGGGGGATTGAGTGAGAATGTTATATGTATATTAGTATTATATGATGATTTATGAGTTAAGTCAGTGAGATTGAGTATTAACTGCTCTTTCTCTGTTATATAGAAAGTTGATACAAAATGTCTGCTAAACGTGGCCATACAGAACAAACTATAAAAGAATTGGAGGATGAGGCTTCTCATATACCTCATCAGGCTGAAGATCAGAGATCTCAGTACAATGTTGGTGGTGGCAGACCTTAGCCAGATCAGGCTGCTATTATTAGGCGTTTGGAGGAGGAGCTTCGTGTTACAAAGGAGCTCTTATTGCAAGCTACCTTGAACAAGCCCCGCAAGACTTGTTCATACAAGAAGTTCTTAACTTGCAATCCTCCGACATTCCAGGGGAGTGATAACCCCACCGTTACTATCCAATGGCTCCGGGAGATGGAGAAAGTGTTTGAATCTTGTGAAGGTGAACCGGAGTATTGTGTGAAATACGCAATACATATGTTAAAAGGCCGTGCCATCTTCTGTTGGGATACGGTAAAAGCTTCGGTTCGAAAGGAAGTACTAAGTGCTCTCACTTGGGAGCAGTTCTCCGAGAAGGTGCTGAAGAAGTATTGCACCGATTATGATCTAGAACGTATGGAGAGAGATTTTAATGATCTCCAGAAAGGGGATACGCCGATTGAAGAAAACATAACCGCGTTTACTGATAAGATGCAGTTTGTTCCCCACTTGATCCCCGACGAGACCACCAAGATAAGGCAGTTTGTGGCAACTCTGCCACTGGAATTTCGCCCACATTTACGGGCTGCTACTGAACTGGATCGGGCGTTTGATATAGCCCGACAATTGGAAGGTGACCGTCTATACTGCAAGGGCGAATCTGTCGGTGCGGGGTCAAAGAGGAAGTTCAATCCGTCTGATAAATCGGGTCCTTCTAAAGGACAATCCTCTGCAGGCGGGAAGACCGATTCCTCTAAGAAGCCGAGGTCTAATTTTCCTTGGTGTTCTCAATGCCGAACTTATCACTCTGGTGAGTGTTCTAACTCTACCAGACGTTATTGGAGGTGCGGGCAGAAGGGCCACGCTACAACTGAGTGTGGTTTTAAAGAGGATGTCACTACCGGTGCCACAAGCCTAGGCACAAGCTGACTACCTGCCCAGACAGACAAAGTATTGGAACAAAGGGGTCTTCTTCTTCTCGAGGCCCGAAAAGAGAAGATGCGACCTGCGCGAAAGGCAGGGCTTTCCAGATGATGGCCGACGAGGCCAAAGCAGCAGGGGATGTCGTCACGGGTACTTTTCTTATCAATTATATCCCTACTAGTGTTTTATTTGACTCTGGAGCTACCTACTCCTTTGTATCTGTGACATGTCGTAGAAGATTGCAATTACGTGTTGTTTCCTTAATTGAACCGCTCAGAGTAGAGGTCGCTGACGGCAAAGTAGTCTCTGTTACAGAGAAAGTCCCAATAGCTGTGATTTACATTGAAGGGAGTAGTATCCCTATTTCTTTCTTTATTATGCCTATTGCGGTCTTTGATGTTGCGATCGGGATGGAGTTGCTCGGCAAGCGTGATGCAGAGATTATCTGTTCCAAAAAGATGATCAAGATCCCTCTCTCTGATGGATCTTATGCTGTTCCACGTGGAGAACGACGGGATTCTGATATTCCTATTGTCTCCATGATAAAAGCTCAAAAGTCAATTGCCAAAGGTTGTGACTCTTATCTGGCATATGTCATTGATGCCACGACGGAGAAGCGACTAGTTCGTGATATTCGGGTGGTATCTGACTACCCTGAGGTATTCCCTGAAGAACTTCTGGGTTTGCCTCTAGTACGTGATGTTGAATTTAAGATAGAGCTTGTTCCAGGAGCTACACCTGTGGCTCGTTCTCCGTATCATTTTGCACCTTCTGAAATAATAGAGATGATGACTCAAATTCAGGAATTGCTAGACAAAGGTTTTATTCGTTCGAGTTTCTCGCCGTGGGGAGCTCTTGTGTTATTTGTAAAGAAGAAGGACGGAACAATGCGAATGTGCATAGATTACAGGGAGCTTAATAAGCGAACTGTAAAGAATAAGTATCCGCTTCCTCGAATAGATGATCTCTTTGATCAATTGCAGGGGGCTACATGCTTCTCTAAGATTAATCTCTGGTCGGGGTATCACCAAGTACGAGTTCGTGAAGAAGATGTTCCGAAGACCGTGTTTCGAACTCGTTATGGTCATTATGAATTTCTGGTTATGCCATTCGGCTTAACCAATGCCCCTGCCGTCTTCATGGATCTAATGAATCGGGTTTGTCGTCCGTTTCTTAACAGATCTGTGATTGTATTTATTGATGACATTCTTGTATACTCGAAGACGGAAGCCGATCACGAGCTTCATCTTCGTCAGATTCTCGAGACTCTAAAGCGAGAACAATTGTATGCTAAGTTATCCAAGTGTGAATTCTGGCTTAAGGAAGTCATTTCTTCGGCCATGTTATATGTCATGATGGCGTTAAAGTAGATCCAGCTAAGGTGGAGGCTGTGATGAATTGGGGGTTCCTCGGACTCCTTTAGAAATTAAAAGCTTCCTTGGCTTGGCTGGCTACTATCGGCGGTTTATCCAGGATTTTTCAAAGCTTGCGGGTCCGTTGACTAAACTAACTCGCAAGGATGTTGCTTTTGTCTGGTCGGAAGCTCAAGAAGAAGCTTTTCAGACCTTGAAACGATTATTATCTGAAGCTCCAATCCTTACTCTGTCCGAGGGTTCGGGTGATTGCCTCTTATGCGAGTTTGGGTTGTGTCCTAATGCAACGTGATAGGGTGATTGCCTACGCCTCTAGACAGTTGAAATCACACGAACGGAACTACCCAACCCATGATCTGGAGCTTGCTGCTGTTGTCTTTGCACTAAAGTTGTGGAGGCATTACCTTTATGGTACAAAGTGTGTGATTTGCACAGATCACAAAAGTCTTCAGTATGTCTTTTCTCAGAAAGAACTCAACAAGCAGCAACGCCGTTGGTTGGAGCTAATAAAAGACTACGATTGTGAGATCCGTTACCATCCTGGCAAGGCCAATGTTGTAGCGGATGCATTAAGCCGTAAAGGACCAACAGTAAAAGCTAAGTTTATGAGGATCACGATTGTGTCAAATTTGATTTCTAGACTGAAGGAAGTTCAGCAGACTGCATTGCAAGAAGAAAATCTCAAGGCTGAGACAATGAAGAAGTTAAAGGATCAGCTTGCTGAAGATAATCATGGTTGAAGACTTTTCAATACAGGATTTGGGTACCTTCTGTCGGAAGTAACCGTGAGTTGATTCTACAGGAAGCCCATAAGTCCAAACTATCTGTCCATCTGAGAATTACAAAGATGTACCACGACCTAAAGATGCTATACTGGTGGCCAACTCTGAAGAAAGACATCGCTTCATTTGTGGAGAGATGTCACATATGCTTGCAAGTGAAGATGGAGCACCAGAGACCCTATGGTAATCTACAGCAGTTGGATATTCCGGAGTGGAAATGGGATAATATCACGATGGATTTCGTGATGAAGCTACCGAGAACGTCCAGAGGGCATGACATGATCTGGGTTATTGTTGATCGACTAGCGAAGAGTGCTCATTTCTTGGCAACGAACGAGTCGGCTTCACTGACCCGTTTAGCCCAGTTGTATATTGATGAGATATTGACGAAGAGTGCTCATTTCTTGGCAACGGAAGACGATGTCGCACTCCGACCTGTTAGTTGGAGCCTGGCGAGAAGCAGTTCGCTGGACCTGAAATTGTCCAGATTACTTCTGCTAAAGTGAATGTGGCTATTGAAAAGCTGAAAGCAGCTCGGGATCGACAAAAGATGTACGCGGATCCAAAGTGTCGTCCTGTGGCATTTGAAGTCGGTGACCGTGTGTTCTTAAAAGTTTCTCCTTGGAAGGGCGTCATTCATTTCGGGCGTAAGGGGAAGCTAAGTCCACGTTTCATTGACCCATTCAAAATCATACGCAAAGTGAACGATCAGATGGTGACTCTAGAGCTGCCGCTTGAGCTATCTGGAATACACGACACCTTTAACGTGTGCTATTTATGCAAGTGCCACGTTGAAGAAGAACAGATTATTCCTTTGCATGAATAAAAAGTTGACTCTTCCAAGCGACTAGTTGAAAAACCTGTTGAGATTCTTGACACGAAGGTCAAGAAGCTACGCAACAAGATGATCAAACTAGTCCTTGTGAAGTGGAAGCACAATCTGGGTCCAAACCTGACTTGGGAAGTTGAGGACGAAATGAAGACAAGGTACCCACACCTGTTTATCACTGAGCGGATTCCAAGGACGGAATCCTCTTAAGGGGGATAGATTTGTAACATCCTCAACTTGGGCCTAGTTGTAATTATACGTACGTATGTATAGTTAATGTAATAGAAGTATTTTCTTTGTATGTATTTGATGAGTTAAGTGAATATATATATATATATATATATATATGTATTTGTGTTTATATGTGTGTAATTAATTAAGGAAAAGAGAGGTGACTTCATCTAGAGGCAACCGCCTCTGGAAAGTCGAATATATATATATGCATGCATTGTTTTAGTTTGACTTTACGAAGTCAAAGTTTAGAAAAACAGAAAACACACACTTTCTCTCTCGGTTTCTCTCGTTGCTACCATCGGATTTCCAGAAAGGAACAAGAAGCACTCGGTTGTTGATCTCAAAAGTTAGCAACCTAATATTGGTGTGTTTAGAAGATTAAGATTTGTGTGTTGTGTTGTTAGAAACAGAACTCCATGCATGGACACCTTGAGAAACATGGAAAACTCACCTATTGATGGGTTTTGCATGTTTGGTGTTCTTGTGAAGATTTGGTATGTTTAAGACGTTTCCAAAAGTGGAATATGATGTTCTAACATGTTCTGGGTTTAAAACCAACGAATATAAAGTTGTTAAGATGAACTTGAAGTTGTCGGAATTACAGATGATAAATCTGTCGGATTCCGATACTAAGAACGTGTCGGAATCCGTATGAGGTGAAATCTGAAGGATTTGTAGGATTCTGCATATCTATCGGATTTCATGATTCTGATATTCCTAAGTTGTGGATTAAGTGTTGGATTTTGTGATTGTCGGATTCTAAGTGTTGGAATCCGACAGTATCGGATTTCAATTCGAGAATCGGATTACCCTTTATGTATCGGAATCCGCAAGTTTCGGATTCTATATGCATGGTTGGAATTCCCAAGTGTTGGAATCCGATCAAGTCAAGTATCGGATTTCATGGTTGGGATGTGTCGGATTTCATGAATCAGACACGACCATCGGATTTCCCCAAATCCGACAGTCCTAGCGGATTTGTGTTACGTCCAAGGTCGAATGGTTGTTTTGTAAGTCTTGTATGCACATGTGAATGATTGAAATAAATATGATGTGCTAGGTGAACTTGTTGTATTTGTGAAGTCAAAACCACATACCTGTGCATAGCAAACAGCTCCGTTGAGTGCCTGCTTTCATGAGACTCATTAGAGTAAGGCTTTCATGCTAAATGCTATGTGAATGTACTGTGTATGACTAACTTGCTTTCGCAGGTACGCTCGAGGAGGTAAGTGTATGACTGGTATGATGTTAGAATGTCTGTCAGGTGCATGCTAGTGGGTCCAGATTGGAACCACTTAGTTAATATATGATGCTATGCATGAATAACTGCTTGAAGGATGTTATGTGTAAGATGATGGATCCCTGTGGGATCAAATGTATGTATATGTGTATGTGAACTGTCTGCAGAATCTCTGAAGCATGGTTAAGGTCAGTCGGTTGTAACTGGATCCCTCGGGATTTCACGGTGATTCAGGAGGCATCCTTGATCATAGGTTCTACAGAACCACCGTGCCTTAACGTGAGTGGTGATGAGCCGGTTGTAACTGGATTACATGTAGAGCGTCTGGCTCTGTGAACGATTCTTGGTGGACTGCTTTAATCTCCCCCACCAGCGCGGATTGGTCGTGTCTGATCTCCCGGTCTGAGTTGTTGAGCGAGATTGATTACCTTGCAAGACACGACTCTTACTGATCTTATCAGCACACCGCTATGTGCTAAGCTAACAATGATTGTTTATGATATGATGCATGACTTACTGTATTGATGCTTATGATTGTATGTACTCACTAGCTAGTGTAGCTAATGATGCTATGTTTTCCCTTTTCAGGTAAAGATTAGATGGCCTGTGAGGCGGGTTGCTTTTGGGAAATGCATTGCCCCTTGTGGGTGGAACACTTGTACTTGTATGATGTAAATAGATACTATGGTCGGTTCCTGTACTTAGTAACACCAACGTTCTTTTGATAAGATGTTAATGTAAATAACAGTTATTGTTTTAGAAAGAAAAATTTCCGCTGCTAAAACATGATTTGTCTTTTAAGTAACAGAATTCAGAAGCGGTGTTACACTAATGTTTTCCCTGATGAATTGTCAGGTTTGCCACCGGTAAGAGACGTTGAATATCAAATCGATCTTGTTCCAGGTGGTATGCCTGTAGCTAGATCTCCTTATCGTCATGCACCATCCGAGGTTCGTGAGATGACTTAGATACAGGAACTTCTTGATAGAGGTTTCATCCGTCCCAACTCTTCACCTTGGGGAGCTCAAGTCTTATTCGTGAAAATGAAAGACGGGACGATGCGTATGTGCATTGATATCAAAGAGATAAACAAGAAAACTGTAAAGAACAAGTACCCTCTCCCATGTATCGATGATCTGTTTGATCAACTTCAGGGTGCTACATGCTTTTCAAAGATTGATCTTCATTCTGGTTATCACCAAGTCCGTGTACGCAATGAAGACATTCCAAAGATGGCTTTCTGAACGAGATATGGGCATTATGAATTTCTTGTGATGCCTTTCGGGTTAATCAATGCCCCAGCTATATTCATGGATCTAATGAACCATGTCTGCCGTGCCTTTCTTGACAAGTTTGTCATTGTATTCACGATGATATTGTTATTTATTCTAGATCTAAAGCAGAACACGAGGCACACCTTCGCATTGTTCTTGATACTTTGATGCAATAACAATTATATGCAAAATTTTCAAAATGCGAGTTCTGGCTTGAAGAAATACACTTCCTTGGTCATGTTATATGGAAGGATGGTGTAATGCTTTATCCAGCCAAGGTTAAGGCAATAATGAATTGGGGAATTCCCTAAACCCTATCAGAGATTTCTAGCTTTTTAGGACTTGCCGATTATTATCAGCGGTTTATTTTAAATTTCTCTAAAATAGCAGGTCCTTTGACGAAGCTTACACGAAAGGACGTTGCTTACTCGTGGTCTGATGAACAAGACAATGCCTTCCAAACATTGAAATAACTATTATGTCAAGCTTCGATTCTGACTCTGCCAAATGGGTCGAAAGATTTTATTGTTTATTGTGATGCTTCTTCCGCAGGTTTGGGAAGTGTCCTTATGCAAAAGGACAAAGTGATAGCTTATGCTTCCCGCCAACTGAAGCCACATGAGAAGAGCTACCCGACTCATGATCTGGAGTTAGCAGCAGCTATTGTCTTTGCTCTAAAATTATGGCATCACTATCTATATGGCACAAAATGTGTGGTATTCACTAATCACAAGAGCCTCCAATATGTTTTCACACAAAAGGAGCTCAATATGAGGCAACGCAGGTGGTTAAAGTTGATAAAGGATTATGATTGTGAAATCAAATACCACCCGGGCAAGGCTAACCTGGTGGCTGATGCGTTAAGCCGAAAGGGCTCCACAGAGAACATCAAATTCATAAAAATTACTATTGTACCCGATCTTATCAATCGGCTAAAGGAGGCGCAACGAGAAGCCTTATCGAAAGCTAATCTGAAGGCAAAAGTATGTAAAAACTGAAGGAGCAGTTGCAAGATGACAGCCGGGGATTGAAGACATTTAGATATAATCTTGAAGTAGGCGTACCGTTCTAGATTATTTGTTCATCCAGGGTGCACGAAGATGTACCATGATCTTAAGGCACTTTACCGGTGGCCTACACTGAAGCGGGATATAGCTTCATATGTGGAGAAATGTCAGATATGTGCATAGGTTAAAACTGAGCACAAAAGACCATACAGTAATTTGCTAAAATTACCAATTCCAGAATGGAAATGAGACAACATCACAATGGATTTTGTTACTAAACAGCCCAGAACTTCAGAAGGGCATGACATGATCTGGGTGATTGTTTATAGACTCACCAAGAGTGCCCATTTTCTAGCTGTTAATGAATCATCTTCCATGTCTCGTCTTGCTCAATTGTATATCAATGAAATAATAGCCCGACACGGTGTTCCATTATCTATTGTCTCTGATACAGATACACAGTTCGTTTCACACTTTTGGAACAGTCTTTAACTGGAGCTTGGTACTCGTGTTCACCTAAGTACCGCATATCATCCCCAAACAGATGGACAGTCCGAAAGGACTATTCAAACTCTTGAAGACATGTTGCGCACATATGTACTCAAATACGGTGGTTCGTGGGATTCTCATTTGCCTTTGATTGAGTTTGCTTATAATAACTCATATCATTTTAGTATGGGTATGCCACCGTATGAGATGTCTTATGGTAGGTGTTGCCGTACCCATATCTGTTGGCTTGAGCCTAGAGAGAAACAATATGTTGGACCCGATCTGGTCTAGATTACTACAGATAAAGTCAAGTTTGCGCGAGAGAAGTTGAAAGTAGCTAGAGATAGGCAAAAGATGTATGCGGACCCGAAACGCAGGCCGGTTACCTTTGAAATAGGTGATCGGGTATTGTTGAAGGTTTCTCTATGGAAGGGTGTCATCAGATTTGGCAGAAAGGGCAAGTTAAGTCCTCGATACATTGGTCCATTCAAGATTATCCAGAAAGTCAACGAGCAGACTGTATCTTTGGAATTACCTCTAGAGTTATCAGGTATTCATAATACCTTCAATGTTTTCTATCTCTGCAAGTGCCAGGTAGATGAAGATCAGATTCAACCTTTGCAAGATCTTAAAGTAAATTCTTCTACACGGCTGGTAGAAGAACCGGTTGAAATCTTAAACACAAAGGCTAAGTGGCTGAGGAAGAAGACAATTCAGCTAGTCTTGGTCAAGTGGAAACATAATCTCGGATCAAACTTGACATGGTAAACTGAGGAGGATATGAAGGCACGCTATCCCCACCTGTTTTCTGAAGAGCAGATTCCGAGAACGGAATCTTCTCAAGTGGGTAAATTTGTAACATCCTCAAAATGGGCCTAAATGTGTGCGAACGTGGTACGTCGAATTTTTAATTAAATTAAATAAAGTATATATATTTTAGAAAATGTTATAAAGTATGAAAATAATAAAGAAATGAGGTTATTAACATAATAATAAAAGTAGATAAAGATTATAAAATATTGAATGGTTTCAAATGAAGATTCCAAAAATATCCTTGTTAGTTGAAACGGGTAAATGAGAGACGAGCTGTATGTTGAAAAATGGAACAAAATACCCACTTGTGGATAATATTACCCACAAGTCGGTTTTGACTCATCTCCTTCATACACACACATACATAAAAACACACACACTCACTTGTTTTCTCCATTCTTGCACATTGAAGAAGATTATCAAGAGGTGATAAATAAGCTGTGATTCCAGCATCAAAATCAACTAGAAATCAGTCCAAGATCATCATCTTCATCATCTCTATCACTTGTAAGTTTATTCCTTCTTGTGTTCTTCATGTTCTTGATTTTGGGTTTTAGAAAGAAAGCTCATTAAGCTTTGTTCTAGCAGTGAATTGAGCTTCAAATAGTCCCAGAAGTTGTTCTTCATCATCCTTTGATCATTATAAGCTCAAATTCCTTCTTGTTCATCTTGGTGTTCTTTAATTCTTGAATTTCTAGGTTTTAAGCGGGTTCTTTGATTTAGCAATGAAGAATTGAAATTTATGACTCAAATAAGTTCCTATATCATTTCTAAGTACATAGGAATCAATTTCAAGGATTAAAGTAGTGATCTTGATTGAGTTTTAAATTTTGGCTCAAATGAGTCAAAATTGGTGAAATACGGGTCAAACTGAATTTGACCTTCAAGAACTAAAATTTGGTGTTATAATTGTTATTATAACTCATTAGGATTGATTAGAACTCATGTGTTGGATTAGAAGTGGTGTTTATGCACAAATTCAAGAAATGGCCTAAATGGGTCAAAATGGCCAAAATGGAGTCAATCTGTTTTTACACATCAAGAACTTATTTTTAAGGTTCTAATAGGTTCATATACCTTGTATGAATTGATTAGAACATTGGTTTTGAATTGAAATGATAGTTTTGCTTGAATTGGCTAAAATAGTGAAAAATAGGTCATAAATAGGCAAGAGAATGGAAAATGGTACCAAACAAAGGTTTTAAGTGTTTTGGTCAGTTGCAACACCTTCAATACATCATATTAGGTGTAAATGGTGTGTTGAAAGTGTTAGAATTGGTTCATTTCAAGTTTTGGCAAAAATGGACACTTCTTTGTCCATTTAAATGTGATTTTCATATGAATTAATTGGATAGGTATTTTTGATGTTAGAAAGCTCCAACATATGTCAAATGATGTTATGAAACACTGAAATTTTGTTAAAGTTGATTTGGGGTTGGAAATGGGATAAAATGGCATTGCTATGCAAAAACAAGTAGAAATGCACTACTATAGGGGACACGACGCGTCGGTCCCTATGGACGCGACACGTCTGGCCAATTTTCAGCATATGTGCTGTTTTGCATTGTTCTTTTGCGTGTTGGTGCTTCGACTATTATAATAAGTTTATAAATAGATAAATAACACTATTAGGGTATTGTTTCAAGTATGCTAGATGTTCTTTGTGTGTTTAAGTGATTAACTCGCAAGTATTGGTATTATAGGTCAAGTTGACAATTCGTGAGTGCCAAAGCAAGGTCTTTGCTTATTCTAGCTTGTCAGGTGAGTGCTGGATAACATAACAATTAATATACCTATATATTAACAAATGAATGAAATTTATTATTGAAAGTTAGAATACCTTGTTATGCATGAAATACTATTGCCATGTTATGATATGCACTTGATTAAGTGTATGTTATATTTTATACTGCTGATATATGATTATATGTGCGCGATGAAGATCCGATTGGATCAGTTATGTGTTTGTGAACGAATCCGGACCTAGGGACTGACTAGTCCTTCATTAGGGCCAGCGATGGCCTAGGATTGCTTGAGATTTGCGGACCATTGATAGCATCAGCGGTACCTGTATAAGGGCCTTGCAAGCCCAATGCTCCCCAAATGGATGGGTATAGCCTCCAGCTGTACTCAGATTCCTGAATCGATAGATTCCAAAATGCAATAGTGGACCGCTTCACAGCTCACCCACCAGTGCGGTTGATGTGTCTAGTACCCCAGTTTGGTGCATTGAGTAAGGTTAGCTACCCTGCGAGATATGTCGCATTCTGACTACGCAAGATCATCGCGAGATGCTACGATAACACTGTTTGAGCATGATTGATGTTATGTGATATATTTATGTTGATTATTATGTTGTTCTGTACTCATTAGCTATTATAGCTAACATATACTCACTCTCACATGTGCAGGGTGATCCTTAGGCCGTGAGCTCGGGTGCCTATAGGTAGTTATATGCTTTGAGAGGAACACTGTTTGTTAAACACTGTTATTACCATGTTTGTTATTATATTCATATAATGGTCGGCCGGTTAAGTATAAGTAACACCAAACGATATAATGTGGCAACATTTTGATTGTATATAATTTGCCATGTGTTTTTGCTTATGCTGTTATTTAAATTTTGAAATAGGTGTAAATGTTTTGTTTACAGACAAACTCACGCGGTTTGGAAACTTAAATTGTATTTTTAAAAGAAACTTTTTGTTCTCAAAATCATGGTGTTACAATGTTGAATTTCCGGCATCTCCAATCCGGTGAAGATTGATCATCATCGAAGGCTGTTGGCCCCGGATTGAGTACGCCACAACAAATATTTGTAGAACGGTGGGGGGGGGGTTGAATACAAACTCTAACTTATGAAATTAAATACACACGATTATACTTTTATATAATTCTTATTAATATGAATCAAGAATTACATGTACTAGAAGGGGAAATTCTATATACAATAAAAGGTGGGACTAATTTGTCTAACACATAGATAAGCTATTTCTAAACAACTAATGTTTAAGAAAGTTCAACACATGAATGAGTTTGATTCTACACGAAAGATGCTAGCTCTAAAAACTTGTTCTTGCTTAAAAGCTTGAACATACTCTAAAATCTTTTCTTAAAGTGCTTCTAAAATCTTTGCTTAAATGACTTAGTAAGTAACCCTTACCGTATCTCTCTAGTTTATGGTGAGCTCCAGGGGTAGGTTCTTCCGATTTTGCATTGATCAACTTTGTATTAAGACAAATATTATAGTGACACATGAATGAATGATTTCTCGGAAGGATAACAGAATGATTTATAGAAATGAATACAAGAAACGAAAGTGGATCTTACAAAAGATCAACAAGAAATAAGAAATGTATGAGAATGCATCAAAGAATATATATCTTCTTGAAAAAAGAAATAAAAATCTTTTTGAATTTTTGATTTGACAAATGTTGGGGAGATAATCACTTCACCCTAATAATCAACTCTGTCTATCTTAAAACATGGAATTTGATGATAACAAAATCCTACCTTCACTATGACTTCTAAAGTATTCAAACATGTGTTGTTTGAATTAGGTTCAAGAAAATATGCTAAGTATGAAACCATCAGCTGATATGCAGCCACTACTCAAAAGCATCAGCCGAAGGACATCAGCCGAGGAATATCAGATGAAGAAAACAAGTGTAGAAGACCATCAGCTAAGGAAAATCATTTATCAGCTGATTGAAGAAAATTGACCAGCTAAGCGTTTACAAAATCAGCTGAGCAAAGATCTTAATCAGCTATACCATTAGCTGAGTGAATATTAGATAAGCTGAGGCTCAAACCATCAGCTAAGTAAGTCTTTCTAAACACAAGTCATCTTCATATATAAACTGATGTATTTAAATGATCAGTTGAGCATTATTGGTCAACTGATCGTATCAATACATAAGCTTATGTCTTCTGAGTATAACTATTGATCAACTGAGCAATAGGTATCAGCTGAGTCTTAGAAAAAATGATCAACTGATCTATTCTTTCAACTGAGTAGTAAAAGTTATAAGTTCTTAGTACTTTCTGTTAGCTGAGTCGAGCAAAATGTCAAATCTGCTCTTCCTTTCAGATTGTAAGTTTCATATGTAAAAGGCAGAACATGTGTTGTTCTATTATTCCTTAGATCTTTGTTTGTAAAAGTATAAAGCACTTTTTGGATCAAGTATGAGACAAAAAGGTTTGATCTTATCCTCTGGAAAAGGAGAAAGATAACTCAAACAGATGAAGATCCCGAAGATTTGTTTCAACAACTAAGTATGGCTGGTAATTCCATACCTGGTAAAGTCAAATTTAGAAGAAGCATGACTGTTGTATAAAGTACAAGCATGGAAAGGGAAAGACAGTCTTGAAAGACAAAAGGTGTGAGGTTTAATATTTTATATTGTGAGTGGGTTGCACTTTTTCAAAAAGTACAATTACTTTGATTAAAGTAACTTTACTTTTCACCCACTAACTTTACAATTAAAATATTATATTTCCATACACTCTCTGTCTCCTTCCCACATGCAACCGGATGCCCAAGCTTCTATATATATTTATGCATGATGGACATGCAAAAACAAGCTTCTACACAACACAATAGCAATCTCAGTTGTTGAGAAAATTCGTAAAGTTTAGCAATTTGGTAGAACCAAACTTGTTCATGTGTTTAACACTCCTAAATATAAGTTATTTTAGAGTTAGATTGTCTATGTGTTAGACAAATTAATTGCCAACATCTATTGTACTTAGAATTTCCGCTTCTGGTACATGTAATTCTTGATTCATATCAATAAGAATTACATAAAGGTATAATGGTGTGTCTTTAAATTTCAAAAAGCTAAAGTTTATATTCAACTCCCCCTTCTACAAACATTTGTTGTTGCATACTCAATCTGGGACTAACAACTGGT
This sequence comes from Dittrichia graveolens, assembly GCA_038502395.1. Classification (NCBI taxonomy): domain Eukaryota; kingdom Viridiplantae; phylum Streptophyta; class Magnoliopsida; order Asterales; family Asteraceae; genus Dittrichia; species Dittrichia graveolens. The sequence goes on from JARJIL010000009.1 coordinate 34,821,971, forward strand.
ATCAGAGCAGGTTAGATAATGAATATCTAGATCTGTTTTGCTTACTCTACAACTGCTTCTACCCCTCTCCAAATGGCCTCATCCTCAAACAACATGAACACCTCAAACACTAGGTCTTTAACAAGATGTCACATGTTTGATGCTGAATATTTCTCCATGTTGAAAAGTAGAGCACATCTCTTTTTATCCACCCTTGATATCCAAATGCTTGAAATAGTAGGGTTCTTATATTCCAACATCCGTTTTATCCATTCCATCAGAATCTGAAGGTCAACCCTCTACAACAGAAATAATCATTACCAAACCCATGCATCTGTGGACAGATGAAGATAAGAGGTTCATTAGCCTTGATGTTAAGGCTAGATCAGCTCTTGTCTCTGCACTACCCAATGAGATCTATCATCAAGTGCTTAACTGTGCTTCTGCCAAAGAGATGTTAGATACTGTTACAGTTGCATATGAAGGGACTGAAGAGGTGAATGAGAACAAGAAGCTCCCCCTCAACAGAGTGTATGAATTCTTTTTTGCTCATAAAGGTGAGAGTCTTACTCAGACATACACTAGGTTCAACTACCTTGTGAATGATTTAAAAAGGGTAGACATATCCATGAGAAACTGTCTTGGTGAACAAGTTTCTAGACTCCCTCCCTGAAACATGGGATCACTTTGTCACTATTTTTGGGCATAGTGAAAAGATCAAGGGAATGTCTCTGGTTGCTCTCTATGGTAACTTACTTAACCATGAGCAATCAGTCAAGCAAAGGAAGTTGTCATCCAAGGAGATGAAAGGAGGTTGTGAAAGCTGCACCAACTACCCTTGTATCAAGAGATACAAAGATGAGAAGCTTTGCAACTATTGATTCTGGTTCTGATGAAGAATGAAGAAGAGAGTGCCGGATAAAGTGAAAAGGAGAAAGGTGATGATGAGGGAAGTCTGGAAGATTTGGTTGAAGGAGTAGCCATATTAGTTAGAAAGTTCAAACCTTTCAAGAAGGAAAGGGTGTCAAGAGGTTCAGCAAGAGGCCATCAAAGTTTGTCAAATCCAAACCTACTTTTGATGAATCCACAACAGAGTGTTACAAATGTGGCAAGATTGGCCAAATAGTCAGTGACTATAAGTCCAAAAGTAACACTGGTTCTTCATTTGTGCCAAAGCAGGAGGGCAAAATTGATTATGAAACCAAGTATAAGAAACTCCTTGCTGCTGTTCTTGACAAGAAGAAGAAAGCCCAGGGCCAAGTTCTTGTAGCAGAAGAAGAAGATTGGGCAGAAGATCTTTCCTCAGATGAAGGTGAGATGATCACTGTGAAGGTATTTCTTTGTCAAAACAAGTAGCAACGGAAGCAATATGTATAACAAAAAATTATCGCCAAACTAGAAAATACACTCCCATGGACCAAATTCTAACAATGACATTGCAACTAATATGAACAAGATAAGAAGAAAGGTTATACCTCAATTGATCAAAACACAAGTTAACCTTCCTTGTCAAGTAGCTTAGAATCCAACAAAGAACTCCTCTAGTGTTGTCCTCCCCAAGCTTCCTTGATTCCCAAATGCTAGTTTGTTGATGCACAACCACCAAAACAACAATCAAGTGTGTGTATGTTTTCTTCTTGTGCTCAAGAACACCAAGAACACCAAGAACAAGAGAGAGAGAGAGTTCTAATGTCAACCAAGGGACAAAGTGATAGCCAAAAGCCTCTACAAGAGCAGATAACTCGTGGTCTCTTTGTCTACCATCATTATGAGAAGTTAACCTCATTAAACAAAGTGTTTAAGGCTGTTAATTCTACTGTTACAACGAACGTACACGGCCCGTGTAGGTCTACACGGCCGTGTAGGACCAAGGTCCACGGCCCCAATTAGGCTAAGACGTCCCGTGTCTAACAGGCATTACACGACCCGTGTTCATCTACATGGCCAGTGTAGGCCCAAACTACACGACCTTGAATTGGGCCAATACGCCTCGTGTATGTTGGACTGGACACGGCCCGTGTTCAGGAACACGGTCCTTGTACCATCCTGCCAAAACCCATTTTGGCCTTTTCCTCTCTATTGCTTGATCGTGTTGCCGGAATCAATACTTGGTGTGTGACCCAATAGGCCTATACCTCATCGGTAGTGCCATTAACTCGTTCGTGTCAGCGGGCATATTCCAACAGACTCCCACTTGCACGTGACACGACTACGAAAAATAACACAAACATAGAGCGGCCTCTAGCAAGACATCTATGCTCCCAAGTCAGTATAGGGTATGCCACTCTTGACAAGATCCCCAATCATAAAATGATTGTCCTAAAGATAAATGAACATGTACATCCCTTTGTTCGCGATATCCAATGTGAACACAAGGCATGGAATATAGTCAACCTACAGATCGTTCATGATTATGTTTCTCGATTCTGGATTAGTGGTGACCAACAAACGAAGTTAACATTAATCCATCATCAATGTAACTCGAGCACGGCCATGCATATGAATGTCAGCACTCAATCATCGAGGGGCCCATGGATATTCTCTCTATACATAGAGGAACAAATACCTTTCGACTACACAGTCTCGCCACATAGATAATACTCTACCCAATCATCTCCCTTATAACGACCAGTTACGGACCGCGTTAGAAAACGATCAAAGCAAAGCAGACCTATGCTTTGAGATCACATGTATCTCTAGTTTAAGGATGAAATTTCATTACCATCCCGAGTTGCTTGTGACTAAAACCATGAAGTAAACTCGGGTGCGGGTCCTCCAATCACTTGAAACCCCTTTCAAGTTAAGGCAAGAATCACGTGTTATCAAAACCAATTCTTTACCTCAATCTTAATTCATACTTCCTTCCCACAAAGTATGACTGATTGTGGAGACTTAAAGATTGTAAAACAATCTAGGGAATAAATTAAACATGCAAAGATAGAACACAATAAAGACTAAATGTAAGTAACCGCAACACGCGTATATATAGATCTCTACTATATAAATCGAAACAAACATTAGTAACATTATTGCTTAATGTTCCCAAATACATAATGGTCCAAACATAAATTAAAACTAAATCTAAACCAAGTCATGAGCAAATCTAACACCTATCGCCGTAGTGTGAGAATCATGAGAAGGTTGTGACAATGGTTTAGTAAACAGATCGGCCAAATTGCCTTCCGAGGTTACTCTACTAATAGCGACTTCACCACTTTCGACCATCTCTCTTATCAAGTGGTACTTACGAGGTATATGCCTCGTTCTCTTGTGAGCTCTCGGTTCCTTCGCCAAGGCTACCGCACCCTCATTGTCACAAAAGATCTCAATAGGGTCGGATATGATAGGAACCACTCCAAGGTCTCGGATGAACTTCCTTATCTACACAGCTTCTTTAGCAGCTTCACTTGCTGCAATGTATTCTGACTCTGTAGTAGAATCAGCCACTGTGTCTTACTTTGAACTTCTCCAAGTAATAGCCCCACCATTCAATAGGACCACAAAACCCGATTGTGATCGGCAGTCATCCTTATCAGTTTGGAAGCTAGCATCAGAGTAACCCTTTACTTTGAGCTCATCCTCACCACCAAAGATCAAGAACATCTCTATAGTCCTCCTAAGATACTTAAGAATGTTCTTTACCGCAACCCAATAGGCTTGCCCTGGGTTTCCCTGATATCTACTAGTCAAGCTTAAAGCGCATGACACATCAGGACGAGTACATAACATGGCGTACATGATCGAGCCCACGGCCTAAGCATATGGTACTCACTTCATTACTTCTAGTTCCTCTTGAGAACTAGGACATTGAGTTTTACTCAATATCACTCCATGCGACATAGGAAGATTTCCTTTCTTGGAGTCCTCTATCTTGAACCGCTTCAAGACTTTGTCAATGTATGTACTTTGATTCAACCCGAGAAGTTTTCTAGATCTATCTCTATAGATCTTGATACCCAGAATGTATGCCGCTTCTCCTAAGTCTTTCATTGAAAAGCATTTTCCAAGCCAAGTTTTGACACTTTGCAAGGTTGGAATATCTTTACCAATGAGTAGGATATCATCCACATACAAGACTAAGAAAACAACGGCGCTCCCACTAGCCCTAACGTATACACATGGCTCGTCTACACTCTTCGAACAAACCAAACTCTTTGATTTTCTCATCAAAGCATAGATTCCAACTGCGAGATGCTTGTTTAAGTCCATAAATGGACTTCTTTAATCTACACACTCTATTAGGATGCTTCGGATGTACAAAACCCTCAGGTTGCGTCATATACACCTCTTCGGAGAGCTTCCCATTAAGGAAGGCGGTTTTGACATCCATTTGCCATATTTTGTAATCATGAAATGCGGAGATTGCCAAAAGTATCATAATAGATTTCAACATGGCCACTAGGGAGAAAGTTTCATCATAGTCGACACCATGTGTCTGAGTGAAACCTTTAGCCACCAGTCGGGCTTTGAAAGTGTTTACTTTTCCATCCATGTCAGTCTTCTTCTTGAAGACGCACTTACACCCTATAGGTTTACAACTGGGTGTGGGATCAACCAGTTCCCAAACCTGGTTATCCACCATGGATTGCATCTCGTTATCCATTTCCTCCTTCCACTTAGCAGACTCGTGGCCCGCTGCCGCTTCCCGATAGTTGGTGAGCTCATTAAGATCCACCAATAACTCGTCGCCCTCAGATATGAGAAACCCATATCTCTCTGGCTCATGGCGAGTTCTACCGGATCTATGGGGAGGTAACGGATGTACGTTAGTCTCCGCATTGTCATGCTCAGACTCAATCTCACTAGGCTGTTGGCTAGTGCCAACGTCAGGTCTTTCATCCGTTGACTCTTGAACTTCTTCAAGATCAATCTTAATCCCGCCATGCTGATTGGATACTAATTCTCTTTCTAAAAAGACCACCCTCCGAGCGACAAATACTTTGTTCTCGGAAGGCTTATAGAATATATATCCAATACCCGCAGCTGGATATCCGATGAAATAACACTTTTCGGATCGGGGCTCCAACTTGTCATCTACCTCACGTCGTACGTAGGCTTGACAACCCCAAACCTTTAGATAGGCAAGAACGGGAGGTTTCCCATGCCACATCTCGAAAGGCGTTTTATCGACCTTCTTCGTTGGAACGAGATTAAGGATTCTTGTTGCCGTTTCAAGAGCATAACCCCAAAGGCTTATAGGCACTTGGGTGTGACTCATCATAGAATGAACCATATCTAACAATGTTCGGTTCTTCCTCTCGGCGACACCATTTAATTGTGACGTCCTAGGAGGTGTAAGTTGTGAGATAATTCCATAACCCTTAAGATGATCACGAAACTCTTGACTAAGATACTCACCACCCCTATTGGATCTAAGTATCTTAATCTTATTGCCCAATTGATTCTCTACTTCGTTTTGGAAAGTCTTAAAGACCTCAAAGGTCTCGGACTTTTGTCTAACCAAGTAGACATACCCATACCTACTATAATCATCTATAAAGGTAACGAAGTATCTAGAATTGTCTCTTGTGATGTGCTTAAACGGACCACACACATTGGAATGTATAATGTCCAATAAGTCTTTTCCCCTCTCATTCATGCCGGAAAAGTGTGCTTTAGTCATCTTGCCTAATAAACAAGATTCACATACTTCATTTGACTCATGGTCAAATGACTCCAAGATCCCATCCGCTTGGAGCTTGTCGATGCGAGTCTTGTTTATATGGCCAAGTCGACCATGCCACAAAGATAATTTGTCTAAACCATTTTTAGTCGTTGAATCAATATTCATGATTGAACGATTATCACTAACGTACGCATCTACTTCATAATTACCACGACAAGGATAAGCTTTAAAATAACAAATACCATTTTTAAAACAAACAATAACCCCATTGTCAAAAGAAAAACCAAAACCATTGTCGTGTAATGCATGAAAAGAAATGATGTTTCGTGCCACAAGTGGCGAATAGCATACGTTCAATAATAATATGGAAAAACCAGAATTAAAAGATAATTCAAGTTCTCCTCGAGCCTTGACTGGGACAATCTCCTTGTTTCCCATTATCAAGTCAAGCTCGCCACTCTCCATCCTTCTATTTGTCCTTAGCACCTGCACAATATTACAAACGTGAGGGCCACAGCCGGTATCTAATACCCAACTACCAGATGTAGAAGTATGATGGAGTTCAATCATGTACGTACCTGAGTCGGAAGTTCCTACGATGCTCAACCCCTTGAGCTTCTTTAGACCTTCTAGGTACCCCGGGCAGTTACGGCACCCATGGCCCTTCTTCCCGCAGAAGAAGCATTCCGCTTCATTCGGAGTTTTAGCTTGAGGAACCATCTTCCCCTTGCCTTTACCCTCCGAAGCGGGGCCAGACTTGGCAGCGCCAATCTTCCCCTTCCCCTTACCCTTAGGGGTATAAGCGGTCCTCTTCTTCTTCTGGATTCGCCCCTCCCTTATAGCAAGAACGGGATTTGGAACGGCGGGCTTGTTTTTGGTCATGCTAGACTTCGTTGTCTTAAGCATACCATGAAGCTCCATGATGGACTTATCCATACTATGCATATGATAACTCATAACGAATTGATCATACGCGGTGGGCAGGGACCATAGGATCAAATCCACGGCTAGCTCCCTCCCTATGGTAAATCTGAGCCGTTCCATGCGCTCCATGTTTGCTTTAATGCGCAACACGTGAGCACTCACATTCCCGCCATCGGCCATCTTGCTACCAAGTACCGTCTTAAGACACTCAAATCTCTCTTGTCTCGCTTGCTGCTGGAACATTTCCTTAAGTTGAGTGATCAAGTCAAAAGCACTCAAATTGTCCATTTGCTTTTGGAGCTCGGGGATCATAGTACTTAGGATGAGGCAAGTAATGTCCTCGGTATCCTTGACACGCTTCTCATAAGCGTCTCGGATAGCCCGAGTGGCATTGGCAGCAGGAGCCTCGGGTAGGGCCTCCTCTATGGTAACCATCTTCCCTTCTTGGCGTAGGACTAGCTTAAGTTTCCTAAACAAATCCAAGAAGTTGTTACCATTGAGTTTCTCCTTCTCAAGGAAAACTCTAAGTGAAAAATGGTTGGTGGTGTTGGTGTTGCTTGAAGACGCCATCTAAAATAGCAAAGTAGTTTAATTAGTTTGGAAATCCTTGTTAAAATAAGTACCCATAGTTTTAAGAAAAACAATTTATTTGTAACAAGGGCTAAGAACCTTATTTCACCTCGCACCGTGACGGGTTTACTGCGGATCACGTGGCGAAGCTATTTAGGCCGGCAACCATTTTACCAATTGTAATCTCTATTACAACTCTTAGACACTTGCGGGATCCGTTGACATCCATTATGTCGGTTGTCACGTTTGATCCCTATCTTACACCAATCTTAATGTATAATTTTTGTTTAGCTTGTGCTTAGCTCGACAACTAACCAAGAATTATATACTAAAATTGTAAATCGTCCGACAAGACACACGGGTGGCACTCTCGACCATTAATTGGCTCGTGCTTAGCTCGACAACCAATCATGCGAGTTACCCCACTCACCTTCCACACAACTACACAAGGAATGACTCGTTCTTAGCTCGACAATCATCCTTGCTTCGTTAGATTCGGGTGGTGTCATCTTATGGATGGTGCGTGATTTACATTTTGAAAAACAGGATTTTGTTTCCGGTTTATAAAACCCTCTTGTGAATTAACAAAGTAAGCGTCAAAACGATTTTAAGCACTTTTAATATAATACCATTTTTATATTTTCGTTGTCAATTCTATTCGCGAGCAATTGTTAACCATTTTAACAAACACTGTATTTTATTTAATTTTATAAAAAAATTATCTAGCATGCGAATCCTAGTCCATGCATAGAATAATAAAATACAACCACGCAAATATGTATACATATGATTCGATAACATGCCCAAAATTCCTATGCGTTTTCCCCGTGAGCCACAATGGGGAAAACGAGGCCAAAAATCTAAGGACAAGATATGGTCTCGTAGGATGAGCTCCCACTGAATCCAACACCTCCAATAGCATGTTGATTCCTTCTCGCCAAGACGTCATCACCATGACTCCCGTTGACTATTTTGGTTTTAAATATATAATATATACAAATACATAGAATATATATAAACGACACACAAGTCGCAATCCTATACTATTTATACAAATACATAGAATAAAAGAAACGGCGTGCAAGCCGCACCAATAATTAAATAAACAAATATTGTTACAACAATACAGCACGCAGGTCGCCAAAACCCAAAAATAATCAATCATCACAACACATAGGTCTGGGGGCATATCTTGTTACCGAATCAAACCAAACATATCACATAGAAACATGGTGTGCCACACATAACCATGATATACAAATATATATCTATATTTTAGTTAAGATTGTCAAAACATCAAAGGCACTAAAAAAACAATCCTTGTACATATGCATTAGTGTATCAAACCATTTTTGAGACACATATTCATATATACATTTATAACTATATATTTGTGTACACTTCATGCCAAGTTACAACAAATATATAAATATAAAAACTAAAATATATTAACACGTCTACGAATAAATCTATTCTAGCACAACAAGAGTCTCAATTGAAAAACCAATTTTAAGAAAACACTTTTCTTATCCAAAAATACTTTTATGGTTTTTCTAGACTTAATAGTGCAAAGCCATGTTAGATATGGCTCTGATACCACTGAAGGTATTCGTTTGGCAAAACAAGTAGCAACGGAAGCAATATGTATAACAAAAAATTATTGCCAAACTAGAGAATACACTCCTATGGACCAAAATCTAACAATGACATTGCAACTAATATGAACAAGATAAGAAGAAAGGTTATACCTCAATTGATCAAAACACAAGTTAACCTTCCTTGTCAAGTAGCTTAGAATCCAACAAAGAACTCCTCTAGTGCTGTCCACCCCAAGCTTCCTTGATTCCCAAATGCTAGTTTGTTGATGCACAACCACCAAAACAACAATCAAGTGTGTGTATGTTTTCTTCTTGTGCTCAAGAACACCAAGAACACCAAGAACAAGAGAGAGAGAGAGTTCTAATGTCAACCAAGGGACAAAGTGATAGCCAAAAGCCTCTATAAGAGCAGATAACTCGCAGTCTCTTTGTCTACCATCATTATGAGAAGTTAACCCCATTAAACCAAGTGTTTAAGGCTGTTAATTCTGCTGTTACAGCGAACGTACATGGCCCGTGTAGGTCTACACGGCCGTGTAGGCCCAAGGTCCACGGCCCCAATTGGGCGAAGACGGCCAGTGTCTAAAAGGCACTACACGGCCCGTGTTCATCTACATGGCCCGTGTAGGCCCAAACTACACGACCTTCAATTGGGCCAATACGCCTCGTGTATGTTGGTCTGGACACGGCCCGTGTTCAGGAACACGGCCCGTGTACCATCCTACCCAAACCCATTTTGGCCTTTTCCTCTCTATTGCTTGATCAAGTTGTCGGAATCAATACTTGGCATGTGACCCAATGCCCGCTGACACGAACGAGTTAATAGCACTGCTGATGAAGTATAGGCCTATTGGGTCGCACACCAAGTATTGATTCCGGCAACACGATCAAGCAAAATAGAGGAAAAAGGCCAAAATGGGTTTTGGCAACATGGTACCCGGGCCGTGTTCTTGAACACGGGCCGTGTCCAACCCAAATAGCACAGGGCGTTTTGGCCCAAGTAGAGACCGTGTGCTTTAGGCCTACATGGCCGTGTAGATGAACACGGGCCGTGTTGGGTCTGTTAGACACGGGCTAACTTGGCCCAATTGAGGCCGTGGGCTTTGGGCCTACACGGCCTTGTTGACCAACACGGGCCGTGTAGAGTGCCTGTAACAGCAGAATTAACATCTTTTAAGTCACTTTTTAATGGGATTAACTAGAGGTTAATGGTTGCTACGTTTTCCTCTACATATGAATAGGCTTGAGAGTTCAAGAGCTTCTTGGAAGTTCATATTCTCTTTTGGTTCTTCTTCTTGAAGGTGATGAAGTTTGATGGACTTGAGAAGGTAACATACACTTTGTGATCAAGCTTTGATGCACAAAGTTGTTGCTTGGAAGTTCATATTCTCTTTTGGTTCTTTTAAGAATCAATAGGGCATATAGATCAAGGTACTTAGATCTAGTTAAGATGCTATTATCTATATATTGGATGACCATATAGTGAATTGTAGAATTGTTTGACAATTCATATCCTACTAAGACGCATTGGTAAATGGTGTCATGGAGTAGGGAACCGGGTGTTATTGATCCGGTTTATGACGGGTCGATAATGTGTGTCCGGTTTGTTGGGATATTCATTTGCCATTGTGACTAAGTCCTCAAATCCAAATTCAATTGATAGTCTATTTAGCATTTATTGAGATACGACTAGAAAGGTTCTATGCTTGTCTATCTTATAGTTCGAAGTTATCCATTCTACGTTCAGTGGGAGATGGATAAACTTGAAATCGAGAAGTGCTAATACATTTAAGGAGTTCTTCTAAGTTTTAGTTATTTAACCTTTTGAGAACAATGTTTGTTGCTTAAAAGGGGAAGAAGAAAGAAACTAAAACTAAGGCATTCCAATTGAAGAACGTGGAACTTAAATGAAGACTTGATGATGATACTAGCATATAATCTGATATCTTTGATAGATGATCAGCATGGTTATGCTGGTATTCCTGACTAAGAATCATTACTTCTTTTAATTCTGATTAGAGTCATATAGAGCCAAAGAGATATGGGTTTTTCATATCTAAGTGGTAATGACTTAATGGTGAGTCTTGTTGAGTTCGCCACCTATCGGAAGACGTAGTGGATCCAGAATTCGTTAAAAATAAAAGAAGTAAATGATAAAGAGATGTAATCCATTTGGAATGTCCAAGTGCTTGAATTGACTTGATCCCATACGTAGGTGTATACCAAGGTGGTAGTGATGGGATTAACATGGATGGAATTGTAGACAACTTCAAATACCGACTAGTGGTAAAGTTTTTCATGGTGGTTATGGAGAAACTTATCCTAGTGGCTATGTTGAAGAATGTTTATTACTCGTGGATATTAATGACCGCGTTTCGTCATGAAACAATATGATGAGGAAGTGCTTATAACACTATCCGAGGGTCTTAATATACGTCCGTAGTGGTAAAGTTTTTCATGGTGGTTATGGAGAAACTTTTCCTAGTGGCTATGTTGAAGAATGTTTGATACTCGTGGATATTAATGACCGCGTTTTTTCATGAAACAATATGATGAGGAAGTGCTTATAACACTATCCGAGGGTCTTAATATACGTCCGTAGTATCCGAATTATGTCTACAAAAGTGGATAAGACCCTTCGGGCTTATTCTTGCATCTTGAAGGAAAGATATCTTTGCTTACTATTAGAAGATCATAGTGATGAGTTTTCTAAAAGCATAGATAAAACCTTTTACGTATGTCAGGGCTAGTGGGAGCTTTGTTGTATTCCTAGTGTTAAATGTCTATGGAAGATAATGTCCCGATATTAGGTTATCTGCAAACTTAATTCAAGAATTACTGCTTCATAGGGTCATTTAAGAGATATAAAATTGGATAGTATTTAGTTCAAGAAATATAGCTTGATGTTTGACGACTTGAATAGGCTTGGAGTAAGTAGTTACTCTAATGCATGTTTCTGCTAGGATAACTGTTGATCTTTGATCAAAGTTGATGATCCTAACTTGTGGTGTTATTTGTTGATTCTTAAAGTATCACTAACCTTATTGTGGGTTTTTGAGACAATGAGTGTGTGATTACTTTAACTTTTTGAAAAGTAAGATCTCTTTGATGCGTACTTTTGAAGTAGTCTTGTCAAAAGAGATATAGTTGAATAACAAAAGATCTTGTGGATGTTGTGGGACAAATCCACTAGTTAAGCCGTTGTTATGGACTAGTGATGTTTGTCATACTAGGTCTATTAGCATGTCTAATGCGTATAACTTGGCTTGAATATGTTTTGGTTTATGTTTGATTTGTACTTATATTTTGGGGACATTAAGCAATATTGCAATTCATACCATATCGATTATTAAATGGAGATTTAATAATACGCCGAGAGCGGGTATTTTATGAATCCTTATTGTGTTCCATCTTAGCATGTTTAAACACTGCCGAGAATGTTTATCATTCTAAAATCTCCACAATCGGTTATACTTTATGGGAAGGAAGTATAAATTAAGGTTGAGGTAAAGAGTTGGTTTTATTTAACGTGATTCTTGCCTATACTTGAAAGGGGTTTCAAGTGATTGGAGGACCCGCACCCGAGTTTGCTTCATGGTTCTAGTCATAAGAAACTCGGGATGATGATGGCGTTTCATCCTTAAACTAGAGATGCATGTGATTCCAAAGCATAGATCTGCTTTGCTTTGATCGTTTTCTAACGCGGTCCGTAACTGGTCGTTATAAGGGAGATGATTGGGTAGAGTTTTATCTATGCGGCGGAACTATGTAGTCGAAAGGAATTTGTTCCTCTATGTATAGAGAAGATATACATGGGCCCCTCGATGATTGAGTGCTGACGTTCATATGCATGGCCGTGCTCAAGTTATATTGGTGTGGATCAATGTTAACTTGGTTTGTTGGTCACCACTAATCTAGAATCGAGAAACATAATCGTGAATGATCTGAAGGTTGACTATATTCCATGCCTTGTGTTCACATAGGATATCGCGAACAAAGGGATGTATATGTTCATTTATCTTTAGGACAATCATTTTATGATTGGGATCTTGTCAAGAGTGGCATACCCTATACTGACTTGGGAGCATAGATGTCTTGCTAGAGGCCGCTCTATGTTTGTGTTATTTTTCATAGTCGTGCCACGTGAAAGTGAGAGTCTGTTGGAATATGCCCGCTGACACGAACGAGTTAATAGCACTGCTGATGATGTATAGGCCTATTGCATCACACACCAAGTATTGATTCCGGCAACACGATCAAACAAAAGAGAGGAAAAAGGCCAAAATGTGTTTTGGCAGCATGGTATCCAGGCCGTGTCCAGCCCAACTAGCACGGGGCGTTTTGGCCCAAGTAGAGAAAGTGTGCTTTGGGCCTACACGGCCGTGTAGATTAACACGGGCCGTGTTGGGTCTGTTAGACACGGGATAACTTGGCCCAATTGAGGTCGTGGACTTTGGGCCTACACGGCCGTGCTGACCAACACGGGCCGTGTAGAGTGCCTGTAACAACAGAATTAACATCTTTTAAGTCACTTTTTAATGGGATTAACTAGAGGTTAATGGTTGCTACGTTTTCCTCTGCATATGAACAGACTTGAGAGAGTTGAAGAGCTTCTTGGAAGTTCATATTCTCTTTTGGTTCTTCTTCTTGAAGGTGATGAAGTTTGATGGACTTGAGAAGGTAACATACACTTTGTGATCAAGCTTTGATGCACAAAGTTGTTGCTTGTCCTTGATTGTTGTCTTGGTGATCCCACACCAACCTACTAGCATTTAGGAATCAACACAACTTGGGGTGGACTTCACTAGAGAAATCCTAGCTTGGATCTTTGAAGCTTGACTTGTTTGATTCTTGAAGCTTGATAAGAGGGAGATTGTGATACTTGCAAAGTGGTACATTTCTTTCCATCTTGTTAATATTTTAGTTGCAATATCATGTCTAGATATTAGTCCATGGGAAGTCTTTGTTTGGTTAGCCTGTTATTTTGTATTATATCTTGCTTCCATTACTACTCGTTTATGCCTGAAGGTATTTGTTTGGCATAAACGAGTAGCAACGGAAGCAAGATATAATCCAAAATAATAGGCTAACCAAACAAAGACTTCCCATGGACCAATATCTAGACATGACATTGCAACTAAAATATTAACAAGATGGAAAGAAATGTACCACTATGCAAGTATCACAATCTCCCTCTTGTCAAGCTTCAAGAATCAAACAAGTCAAGCTTCAAAGATCCAAGCTAGGACCAGGGCCAAGTTCTTGTAGTAGAAGAAGAAGATTGGACAGAAGATCTTTCCTCAGATGAAGATGAGATGATCACTGCTCAGTTCTGCATGATACACAACAATGATGATGGTAGTTCTTTTGATGAAGATATGAAGAAGGCTGCAAAAGCTTGTTCAACTAACAATTGGGATTCTTCTTCAATGTATCAGGTTGGCAAGTTTATTAACTACAATGATAATGAAAAGAATTCTATGTTTGATTACTTGTGTATTGATTTCCAGTCTGCTATTCAAAGAGAGAGGAAGCTAAAACAAGAAGTAGAATCACTAAAAGAAAAATTAACTCTTAAAGATGAGGAACTTAAGCAAATAACCATTTTAAATGATGAGCTAGCAAATCAAAAGATACTTAATGAAATCTTTGTAAAAGAAACTAGTGAAGCAACTAAAAAGTTCGATGACCTCGAAAAGATAGTCAAATCTTGGTGTGTATTTGCTGAAAAGACCACTCAGTGTGTCAAAGAGCAGATAACCAAACAAGTTCAAGCTATTATTGGTGGAAATTACTCTAAAGCTGCTAACTATGTTGATTCTATTAAGAACAGTACTATCTTAGACAATGCTGACATTTTTCCGCAAACCTTTCACAAGACTATTAAAGACAAAAGAGTGTTCACAAATAAATTTGTTAGAAGCAAAAGTTCACATGTAAAAGAGTCAATTATTCCTTCTATTGAATCATCTTCTAGTAAGATCTCAGAATGTAAAACTACTAAGAACATAAAGTCAAAGGATGTGAGTAAAGGAAAGGAATCATTAGTTGAGACCAAAGAGACATTGTGTTGTCAAACCTTGAAAACAGATGACTTAAATCTTAGTATTTCACAAACTAAAAAATCATTAGCAAATACTACTTTATCCGCTGATTTGTTAGAAGATGGTAGATGCTCAGCTGATGGCCTGGTAGCTGATCATAGCTCATCTTCCAAATACTCAGCTGATCTAGAAGTAATCAACTCTCTTTCAATAGAAGAAACTATGAGTAAAAAGAATAATGTTCACGTTGTTCCCATCGCTGCCATTCCAAAGATTGGTCAAAAACTTTCTAAATCCGAAGATCAATCCAAGGTGCCTATAAATATAGACCTAAGAAATTTACAGGATCAACTTCATAAGCTGAATGGTCAAGTTAGTCAACTGATAACTGATAATTGTCAGAAGACTAATCAGAAAACTCATAGGCATTCAAATAATATTGTTCAATGCTCTAAAGCCACAAAATCTCAAAAATGTTACAAGTGTGGTAGCAAAGAGCATAAGGCATTTGAATGTTCTTCAGAAGGGAATTCAAGACAACGGACTTGTAATGATAATATAGCTATTCCAATCATTCATAAGAAACCTGAAATGAAGTGGAAAGCTAGGTGCATTCCACAGGGATCCACTAAGTAGTGGATTTCTACTTTTGTCACTAACTCTTCTTTCACTCAATGTGTGCAGGGTGTTGATTCATGGTTTCTTGACAGTGGATGTTCTAGAACTATGACAGGCAACAAGGCTTTGCTCAGTAACTATAAGAAAGAGAAAGGTCCAAGGGTGACTTTTGGTGACAACAATCATGGGCAAACTAAAGGCTACGGAGAACTTCATAATGGGAACCTCAAACTGTCCAAAGTTTCCTATGTCAAAGGGTTAAAATACAATCTCAAACCAATCTTACCTTGAATGTTTCACGATAGAGATGATGATGATGATGACGCAAGCTCTGATTTCTTTGATCTAAAACTCCAGAAAACTAAGAAGCTCACTTGATTGGGAAAGAACGCTTATTTGCTATAAGTTTCCAATTGTGTGGTAATTGACTCAAAAAGTCAATTATAAGTATATAT
The DNA here is from genome assembly GCA_038502395.1 of Dittrichia graveolens. NCBI lineage: Eukaryota > Viridiplantae > Streptophyta > Magnoliopsida > Asterales > Asteraceae > Dittrichia > Dittrichia graveolens. The sequence goes on from JARJIL010000009.1 coordinate 34,837,785, forward strand.
ATACATAATTTTCCACATATGACATAATTAGTCCCTTGACAAATAAATTTTTACTTTTAACAACTTTGGCCACTCAATAAAATTCACATATTATTATTTACAATCACTTAACACATATAACATTTATATAACACACATTTATTTTTTGGATGTTACAACTCTTCCCCACTTGAAAAGATTTCGTCCCCGAAATCATTTGTCGAAGAGTTCTGGATAATTCTTCATCGTATCTTGTTTAGGTTCCCACGTGAAATCCGATCCTTTCTTGTGCTTCCATTGGACTTTAACTAGCCCAATTTGTTTATTGCGTAGAGTTTTAACCGTTCTGTCCAATATTGCCATAGGCTTTACCACATCGCTAAGTTATTCATCAATACTAACATCTTCTAATGGTACGAACACAGAGTCATCTGCTAAACAATTTCTGAGATGAGACACATGGAAGGTGTTATGAATCTGAGACAACTCTTCTCGTAATTCTAATCGGTAAGCAACCTTTCCCACACGTGCAATGATTTTGAACGGTTCAATAAATCTCGGACCAAGCTTTCCTCTCTTTCTAAATCTAATTACGCCTTTCCACGGCGTCACTTTTAATAATACATAATCACCCTCTTGGAACTCAAGTGGTGATCTGCGTATATCTCCATAACTCTTCTGTTTGCTATGGGCAATTAACAATCTATCTCATATCTGTTGAATCTGTTCTGTTGTTTGTTGTACCACTTCTGTACTACCTAGCTCTTTCTGACATACCTCACCCCAACATACTAGAGTTCGACACTTTCTACCATACAACATACTATAGTTCGACACTTTCTACCATGCAACATTTTCATACAACATTGTATGAAAATTATGCTAAAGGAAGATATGAATCCTAGTTTCCACCAAAATCAATAACACATGCACGAACCATATCTTCTAACGTCTGAATAGTCCTTTCACTCTGTCCATCGGTCTTAAGATGATAAGTTGTACTAAGATGAAGCCTAGTTCCCAATTCTTCATGAAATTTATTCCAAAATCGGAAGGTGAATCTGGTATCCCTGCCTGACACAATAGAGACTGGCACGCCATGATGAGACACAATCTCTTTCATATAAACATCTACTAATCATTCTGAGGGATAATTTTCTTTAATGGGAATAAAGTGTGCACTTTTTTGTAAACCTATCTACAACCAGCCATATTGCATCATAACTTCGTGGGGTTTTGGGTAACCTAGTAATCAAATCCATTATAATGTTTTCCCATTTCCAGATCGGTATCTCCAAGGGCTCTAACTTACCATGGGGTTTCTGATGTTCATCTTTCACTTGTAAGCATGTAAGACATTTTTCTACATATCAAACTACATCACGTTTCATACCCGGCCATCAATATTCTATTTTCAGATCTTTATACATTTTGGTAGTACCCTGATGAATAGAAAATCTTGATTTGTCGGCTCCACTCAAGAGCGTCTGCCATGTCTCCCCATAACTTGGCACCCATATATGACCATATCTAGTCAGAACGTCACGACTATCTTTAAAAAGATTTATTACTTCGCCCTTAATACACTCTTTATTTTGATTTTCACTTTTAATTGCTTATGACTGAGCTGTTCTTATCACATCAATCAAAGGTGTCGTAATTGTCATCTTTAAGGATTGATTCTTTATAAGTACTGTTCTTGACTTTCTGCTCAAGGCATCGGCTACCACTTTAGCCTTACCAGGATGATATAATATTCCACAGTCATAATCTTTTAACAGTTCCAACCATCGTGTCTGCCTCATATTGAGATTCTTCTAGTCCATAAAATATTTCAAACTCTGATGATCGGTATAGATTGGTATCTCCAAGGGTTTTAACTTACCATGGGGTTTCTGATGTTCAGCTTTCACTTGTAAGGCATTTTTCCACATATTGAATTACATCACGCTTCATACCCAGCCACCAATAATCTATTTTCAGGTCTTTATACATTTTGGTAGCACCCGGATGAATGAAAAATCTTGATTTGTGGGCTTCACAAACAAGAGTGTCTGCTGTGTCTCCCCATAACTTCGTACCCATATACGACCATATCTAGTCAGAACGTCATGACTATCTTTAAAAAGATTAATTACTTGGCCCTTAATACGTTCTTTATTATGATTTTCACTTTTAATTGCTTCGGACTGAGATGGTCTTATCATGTCAATCAAAGGTGTCATAACTGTCATCTTTAAGGATTGAATCTTTGTAAGTAATGTTCTTGACTTTCTCCTAAAGGCATCGGCTACCACATTAGCCTTGCCAGGATGATATAATATTTCACAGTCATAATCTTTTAACAGTTCCAACCATCGTCTCTGCCTCATATTGAGATTCTTCTGATTCATAAAATATTTCAAACTCTAATGATCGATATAGATAGTAAACCTTGCACCATATAAATAGTGTCTCCATATTTTAAGTGCAAAAATCAATGCTGCTAGTTATAAATCATGAGTCGAGTAATTACTTTCATGTGGTTTCAATTGCCAAGAAGCATAAGCAATAACCCTACCCTTCTACATCAAAACACAACCGAGTCCACTGTATGAGGCATCACAAAATACGACCATATTTTCAATTCCTTCAGGTAGCGCAAGAACTGGTGCTTTACATAACTTCTGTTTAAGGGTTGAGAAAGCGACTTGCTGATCACTTCCCCACTTGAATTCAACATTCTTCTTTGTCAATTGGGTCAGAGAAGTAGCAATCTTTCAAAAATCCTGAATAAACCTCATGTAATAACCTGCCAACCCTAGAAAACTTTTGATCTCCGTTGGGTTCTTTGGAGAATCCCACTTCATTACTACCTCCACTTTCACAGGATCCACTTTGATCTCATCTTTGTTAATTAAATGACCTAGGAATTGCACTTCTTGGATCCAAAATTCACATTTTGAAAACTTAGTATATAACTGTTCTCTTCTTAAAGTTTCCAGAACTTCTTGAAGATGTTTTTCATGCTCAGCTAAACTCTTGGAATAAATAAGGATATCGTCTATAAACACAATAATTGATTTAACCAACATTGGTCTACATTCCCTGTTCATCAGGTCCATAAATGCTGCTGGTGCATTAGTAAGGCCAAAAGGCATTACAACAAACTCAAAGTGCTCGTAACGAGTTCTAAAAGCGGTTTTTGAAATATCTTTTGTTCGGATTTTAAGTTGGTGATAACCTGAATTTAAATCGATTTTTGAAACAGATCATCTATCCTTGGCAAAGGATATTAATTCTTGATGGTCACTTTATTAAGTTCATGGTTATCAATGCACATACGGAAAGTACCATATTTCTTTTTCATGAATAATATAGGAGCACCCCACGAGGAACTACTGGGTCTAATAAATCCCTTGTTGAGCCATTCCTGGAGTTGCTTCATCAATTCTTGCATCTCTGGAGGAGCAAGTCTGTATGGAGCTCTTGCAATAGGCGAAGTTCCTGGCACTAAGTCTACTCTGAACTTAACCTGTCTGTCTGGCAGTGTTCCCGGAAAATCCTCGGGAAACACATCGGGGTAATCACATACCAGTTTCACATCTTCTAAACTCATCTGCCTCTTTTCCAATTTAGTATCTATAACATAAGCTATGAAGGCCGTGTACCCATGCTGAATATTCTTCCTAGCTTTGGAAATTGAACACATACATGATTTTCCTCTAGTGGTATCACCATATATAACCAGTTCTTCCCTACTTGGGGTACGAACTCGTATCACTTTTTTTTACATAATATCGTAGCCTGGTTACAACCTAACTAGTCCATTCCCACTACCACTTGAAATTCCCTCATAGTCATAGGTATCAATTCAATACGGAATCCAATAGTATCAATTTCTAACACAACATGCTTAAATACATCTAATACAATCACACTTTTATCATCTTCTATTTCCACTTCAAGCGAAGAATCTAGCTTTTCACACATATGATTGAATTTTTTGCAAAAACAAACAGATACGAATGATCTACTTGCACCGAAATCAAAGAGAACGAGAGCAGGCATATTATTGATAATATATGTACCTGTGACAACATCTGGCTTTGTTTTAGCTTCCTCAACTGTAAGTTGGAAAGCTCTCCCCTTTGTCTTAGACATATTCTCCTTCTTCACATCAGGAATATGTGTAGACGTTAAAGTTGGAGTAGACTTGGAACCGGTAGACACTATTGTAATTGGATTGGGACATTCAGACCTCTGATGACCTGGCTGATAGCAGTTATAGCACACCTTGATCGGATTCTTGCAATCTCTGCTCAAGTGACAAGGTTTCCCACACTTATAACACGTCGGAGAACCAAACCTGCATTCTCCCATGGGGTGTTTCTTGCATGTCGGGCAAATCGGGTATGTCTTCTGTACCACTGTCTTTTCTGGAGTCTCAACCCTCGGTTTCTTATATACTGGCATTGCCTTCTCCACTAGCTTTCTTTCGGTCTCTTGTCTTTCCAATTCTAACTCTTTGGCTCTTGCAACATCCATCATGGACTTCACCGTTTAATGCTTACTAACGTCGATAAACTCTCCGATGCTAGGCTTAAGCACCATCATATACCTATACATCTTCATATTTTCATTTGCCACATAATCTGGGTAAAAATGAGCTTTCTCCGTGAACTTTGTGTTAATTTCAGGTATAATCTCCTTTGTCGGCTTTATGTTGTGGAACTAGTCCACGATTCTATCAATTTCTGCTTGTGGTGCATATTTCTTGAAGGCAATTTCTTTGAATTCTTCCCATGACATAACTTCAATCTGAGCGTAACCTCTTTGTTTTATTCCATACCCCACCAATCCTTAGCTGCACTTCTCAGCTGATTGGTTGCATATCTTACCTTGTTCTCCGGTGCAAATGAACAGGTGTGAAACGCACCTTCAATTTCGAATATCCATCTATGACTGGCGACTGGATCAGTCGCCCCATAAAACAACAACGGTTGACAGGCCGCATAGTCTCTGAACGTACAACTTTTCGGTGCTTCACGTAAAATAACTTGAGGTTGAGGATTAACCCCAGCACCCCAGCAGTAAACCTAGCTGTGATTTCCTACCCAATCACTTCCTTATTCTGATCACTTATTTGATCTACAACTTGTTTATAGTATGAGGAATACGTCGCTCCAAAAATTTACTAATTTCCCTCACTACAATTTCTCCAATTGCAGGTTCTGGAATTCCTTGATTTAAATCCGAGGTTCCTCCACCCCCATCATGCTGTGTTCTAATAGGAACACGCTAATCTGTCACACTAGTCTCTACACCTTCAGGTCTGTGACTGGGACCACCCTTAGTATTATTAGCTGCTCTTGAACCTCTTGTATCAAAACTACACACATATGAAAGAACTGCAAGTTTAACATCAAATACTTGTTCTGTACAACCAGACGTTCATTTTCTTTTAAAGTTTTAACAAATTCCGTCAAACCGAAGCTTTGCCCTTGTCTTGACTTTGTCCTACAAAAACATATAAAATAATTCTAATAAGCTGCAAGAGCTTAGTGAGTAAACTAGATTTCAAATCATATAAACACATGAACATATTCACATTCTGAATACTACCAAACACTGGTTATAGACCTAGGGTAGCAAACTGAGCCACAGTACTGCGCTATTTTTGAGCCCACTACTGCATAAAGCTGCATACTTTATAACACATATGATGAATACATACAAGTATTCATTTTAATAACACCCATTATGCATATATGAAAAATAGTCCAGAAGACTCTCCTTGTAAACTGAAGTATAATAATCTAATCCATAGATGACAAAGGTTCACGTATAACTGTCTACGTAGTCTCTACAGTTATAATATTGATATGTATTAAACACATGCTGAAACTAATGTTAGAAAATTGAACAGGAGAGGGGCACGCCCGTGCCCTATCTTAGGCACACCCGTACCCTACCCAGGTACACCCATGCCTAGCTATTGATCCAACTTTTCTCATCCGACTCCTTGATCCGACCTTTTTATCCGACTTATATCTTGAAAGTCGTACGACAAAAGAGTCACGCCCGGGGCACGCCCATGGCACTCCCGGACCATATGAACATAAGACGGTGACAACCGCAAGTCACGCCCGTACCATTTATAAGCACGTCGTGCCTCGTGTACTCTGAACCAGTACAGTCCGTTGACTTGCTTTTTTCTGGCCAAATCTCATAAAAACTCATTCTAAACTGTAATTTGACATCTTGGAGATGTTTTCCTATTGGGATTCCATGGGAATCAAAGCACGCAACAGAAGCAATAAAAACACACAAAGAAGATCCCATGAAGTTCCAATGGTGGTGAAACTTGTAAGAAACAACATGCAACCAAAAGAAGAACAAAGGAAGAAGGAAATAGAGCCATACCCTTGAAGACTCTGGATTCTTGGCTGGAACAATTTGGATTTGGGATGAGATCTTGAAACAAAAGGCTCCAAGCTCCAATGAAGTCCACACCAAGCAAATCACCAAACTCCCTTGTACTAGCAAGCCAAAAATCGAACCAAGCTCCCTTGTTCGATTTCTGGAACAACTCTTGTATCTCAAGAACACAGTCACAATAATCTCTTGTATCTCACAAACTCTATTTGAGAGAACTCACTAATGTGTGTATGCAAGAATTGACCAAGAATGGAAATGGAACAAAGAGAGACTCTTTTAAAGACATCTCATCTGCTCTATCCTTTCCAGGGTCGGACCATTTGCCATTTGTTAGGTTTATTAATTGTATAGAATAGAATATTACATTTTGAGTGAAGTTTGTATTAATTACAAACTAGAGGGTCTTAATTGTAAATATACTCATAGACTATATAAGCCTATGATTAAGGCTAATCATGTATCAATTGCTATAATCAATGATATGAACTATTTGTTAATCAAGGTTTAATTAGTATTCCAATCAAGGTGTAATTAGTATCCTCTGATAGTTCTACACATGCAATTGAAGATTAGCTTGATACTTGGATGATTAAGGGATTATCAAGTGGTATCAGATCCTAAGGAGTGATTTGATTGAAGATTGGATCAAGAATTGCAAGAAATTTGAAGAAATTTTAAAGATTTTTTTTTGCAATTTTCGGATTATTTTTGGGCAGAAACTTTGAAAAAATCTAGAAAATTCATACGATCTTCATTTGATCTAATTTTTGGATGTGTTGTGTATGATTGCAGGAACCTCAGTAAAAATTTCAAAATCCATTTGAGAGAAATCGAAAAATCAAATTCTAGGTGTTTAATGATGTTCTTGAGAATGGAATTTGGAATTTCGAGTTCTAGTTGGAATTGATTGCTGAATTTTTGTAAGAAGTTTAGCAATAGCATCGTGATTGGATTTGCAAAATCTCAAAGCTTAATTCAAAACATACAAGGAGAAATTATGAAATCTATTTCTTGATGTGTTTTTGAAGATTTTGATAAATTTTGGATCAATTCGTGTTGTTTGATCGAGATTCGTGATAAAGGAGTGTTAGAAAAGTGTTAGGGAAGTTGGAGAAACATAAATTTGATCATAAAAATCATTTTTGAGGAGTTTTTGTAAAATCAAGATTGATGGTGTTCTTGATGTTCTTGAGTAGAAGATGAAGAAAGGAGAAGTTTGATCCAAAATTTAAGTCCAAAAGTGTTTTTGGTGTTTGTGTGTGAGAAGGAAAGAGATTGGAATTTTTGAATGTGTCAAAAAGTATCGGAATTCAAAAGAAAATACAAACTATCGGATTTGGTTTAGAAGTGGGACTATCGGATTTGGCTTATAAGTTCCAGATTTGTGTAAATTAAAAGTTAGCGGATTTTGTGCCAATAATAATGTCTATACCATCGGATTTTATCTGATTTTATCGGATTTTATAGGATTTTATCTGATTTTATCGGATTTTTAACTTTCTATCGGATTTTGATTAAAACTAAACCATCGGATTTGGTTTATGCGGATTTGAAAATTAACGGATTTGAATGTACCGGATTTGCCTTTACCAGATTTGTGATTTCGACGGATTTGGGCAGATTTTCAATTTTCTTATCATTTTCTCCATAGCCAGGGGCTCTGCCCCTTGGACTTATCAGGGACGCTGCCCCCGAACCCCCGTAGTTGTTGTGACTGAATTATCCCGGAATGTTTTGTGATTTGGTTGTTTTAGTCGTATCATTGTAAGTTTAATTGATTCTCCTAGTACACTTTTAATCATTGTTGATCATTCCCAACACATTCTTAATTGATCAAATCATTTTTATTGATTAAATTGTTGATCAAATCAAATCATTTCTAAACTATCGTAGATTTTTCAGGTATCAAGATAAATATCAAGATGTCAACGGATTTCGGCACAACAGATTCAATTGAACAAGAGATTGACAAATGGAGAAAGAACAAATATCACTTAAGTGATAATGAATTATTTCTCTTGCTTAGATTAAGAAAAATGTCTGACATTCATAAACCTTGGTATAATCTTGTTAATGAAAATGCCAAATTGATTGTCAAACTTCAAGTGTGTGAAACGAAGATTCCACAAGTTGAAGTAAATTTTGAGAAAAAGAAGGCTGAAGGATTGGTTAATGAGAATATCCAGCTCAAAGAGAAGATTTCTTCACTAAACAAAGAAATTCACACATTGACACGGAGCAATCAAATCTATGATTTAAGAATTGAACATAAATCAGATGATATAATAAAAAAGGAGAAACAGATGCAAATTCCGAGTGGAGAAAGGTCATTACTAAAAGAACAAGTTGAATTTGAAAAGAAAAGAGCAAGTGAGTTACAAGTTGAAAAAGATGAATTGCATGATAAGTTGAAACAACTTGAGCAACAACTACTTGTTGAAAAAGTTGAGTTGCAGAAAGAAACAAAGGTATTAGACCTAGAAAAGAGTTTGGAAAGTGAAAAGAAAATGTTTGAAGAAGAAAGAAGCAAGTTTGTGGAGAAAATCTCACAACTTGAAGTACATTCTGAAAAGGAGAAAAAGAAAGCATAGATTTTCCCAGAAGAGAATGACAAGTTCAAAGAGTAAATGTCTAGTGTGTCTGAGGAACTTCAACTTTTGGAAAAGAAATGTCAAGAGTATAAAGTTGAAGTTGAGAGAAAGGAAGCAGATATAGAACAGGTAAAGAAGAGAGCAAATGATCTGAAAGAAGAGAATGCCAAGTTTAAAGACCTGATATCTGAATTTTCTGTTGAACATCAAGATTTTCAAAGGATGTTGCAGAATGATGATAAGTTGATAGCGAGTTTAGGCATTGAAAAGGCTTTATTGCAAAGAAAAATCACAGGACTTGAGCAATAGTTTCTTGCTTCTTCTAAACCATATATTCCCAGCTCAGTTCTGGAAAACAAAATATCTGAGCTTCAGAAGACTCTGGACACAGAGAAGAAAAAGTTTAAGAAAGAGAAGACACAGTTGATGGCTAAAATAATCAATGCTGAGCTTAATGCTTAAAAACTTGCTGAATCAACAAAGACTTCTGCTGACACTATTGATTTTGATTCAGTTACACATTGTAGTAGCCAGACTGATTTGTTTTTCTCTATTGCAGGTTCTGAAAATTCAGATAAAGGTTTCAACTACACTAAGAAATCCAAGAAGAGATCTACAAGTTCTCAATCAGTAAAACCAACTACTTTTGCAACTAAATGCACTCAGAAACAACAGACACCAGTATTCAAAACTCATCAAAATGCTTACTATTCAAGCAGTACTAATACTGATTGTTTTGTTATTACAGATGATGCTTTGCCAACAAATAAGTAATCTTGGACTCCAAAGAAGATCCTAGCTGACAACTTTGCAAAGATAACATCATTCTGGACTCCAAAGAAAGAGACGAAAGATACTTCAACACCAATTTGTTGTGACGAATCAGAAAACGATTCTGAACCTAGGGTTTCTGAATTCAGAGTTAAAAATGTCATAAATGATGATTTTTCGTTAAACTATACCAGGACATCTTTCAAACCTGAGGTTAGAATGAAGAATGTCATGAAAGATATGCCTTCAAGAAACATTCATAGGCAATATCATTCTGCTAAGTGGCACCATTCAACCAACAGATATCACGAGGACACAAGAAATTATCATTCTTTTAAAAATAACAACACAAACAAATTCTTTTCAGAATCAAAGAATAATGCTAATTTTGTGCTAAAAACTGATGTCAAAGATCCATTTGTGGTATACTCAGTAAAGCACTTAATCAGATTATCAAAAGAAAAGATTTGTAAGAATTTAAGGCCAATACTTGAATTCGTTGTTAAAGAAAGAATTCCTCAAAGACATACAGGCCCAATGAATAGATATATTCATAAACCTAATGTTGCTTGACCCAATCTCAAATGGGTACCAAAGTGTGTTTAATCTGTTTGGCAGATTAGTCAAAGAAATTGTTGGAACATAATGAAGATCATTCAGAATGTGTTGAAAAGCACATTGTGTTAAGTATGCTAACAATTTCAATCTCCTGACTTGAAGAAAGAAGAGTGTTCCCTACAGTCCATTTCACATGTCATTGTGTTCAACATTAGCTCGAGTCTAATGATCTAAGAAACTTAATGTTTATAGTTTATCATTCCTTGATATAACTTGTGTGATAATGATTCATTATTTGTAGGGGGAGCAAGAACGACATAGATTCTTTGACAGACAAATCATTTTCGTCGAGAACCTACAAGATTGCAATTTTGTTTTAAAATGAAAACTATTTTTGTGTATTCTTGTAGGGAGAGCAATTTTTTTTCTCTAACCTAGTTGATGTAAAATCATTTTCGAATTCAAATGTGTCAACTTAGGGAGATTTTATTTTTTTATGCTTTCAAATCATTTTAAAAATGAAAATTTCAAAAAGATTTTCAATTTTCAAAATTTATCGTTTTCCCATCGAGAAGGCATTCATTCGTTGATTCATTCTGATATCTTTTTTGATTCATTTGATTGTTGATCTTCTAAACGCTCATCTTTCATTTCTTGAATTCTATCCTGATAATAATTCTGGAAATCCTTCCTTTATTGTCGAATATTCTATTCATTATGGGAACCGTTCATTCTTATGTCAATCAATCTTCATTCATTGTGTAAATCATTCATGTTATATATTATTAAAGTGATAAAAAAGACACCAAAGAGTGAGGGAGTGTAGGCAGTTTTTACTCATATGGTCAATCCAGAGCCGGAAGGACCTGCCCCGGGAGTTCACCTTATTCTAGAAAAACAAAGTAAGGGTTTAATAGGTCGAATAGGTGAGTTGAATCAGTTATCATGGGATATTGATTGGTGTATAGAGATAAAATTGTAATCGAGAGGGGTGGAACAGGAGATAGGGGTGCATATGATCAACTAATCACTTTGAGCATATATGTCAAATCGTTTTGTCATTTCCTACTTCAAAATTCTTTGATTGTTCATATTCTTTGACTGATCAAATCATTCTTGACAATTTTTCTCAACTGAATATTTCGTGAAAATCATTCTTGTTGACATCAATATGATTGCTCCTAATCATTTGAACAGATAACTAGTGTCCATTTGTATGCAACGGGGACACAAACATTCATTTTGGAAAGAGAGTTTGAGAGAGAAGTTGAAAAATATTTAGAGAGCTGAGGGCGAGAGATAGGATCAAAAGAAAAGAAAGATCCTCTCCAAACAGTGTCAATCTGGGTAACCACATATAGTACTAGATTTCATGTGTTGAAGTTTGGTATTGAAGAAGATATCATGGACCCAGTGATTGTAACATACTAAGCTTCGGCCTAGTTGTAAATAGCACGTAAGTGTAAGTAGTTAATATAATAGGCGAGTATTTGTTGTACGTACTTGTTGAATTAAATGAATATATGTATGTTTGAATTAATTTTATTTGTTTGCGTGTTTATGTGTGTGTACGTATATATGTAAGTTAAGTATGTATATATGTAATTAATTAATTAGAAGGTAATTAAAGAAAAGAAAACCAATCCAGAGGCGGATGGATAAATATATAAGTTTATGTGTGTGTTGGTTTGACTTACAACGAAAGTCAAAGCAAGTAAAAACACACACACACACACACACACTTCTCTCATTCTCTCTCGGGTCTCGGATTTCAAAAGAAGGAAGAAGAGGATTCACGGTTGTTGATCTCGAAGGTGAGCAATATGATTCAAATATGTTTAGAAGATTAGAATCATGTATTGTTGTGTGAGAAACACAAATCCAAACAAGAGCATCTATGAAGAACATGAAAACTCACATTTTAAATGGGTTTTACATAAATGGTGTTCTTGTTGGGATTTGATGTGTTTAAGTTGTTACACGCATGAAGAATGATGTTCTAAGATGTTCTGGGCGAAAGAACAACGAAAATGTGACCCTTAGAATGGATTTAAGTAAGTGTCGGAATTTCAGTGTACGAAGTTGTCGGATTCCGAGGCTATGAAAGTGTCGAAATCTGCATGTGTTGGAAAACCGAAGCATTTGTCGGAATCCGATAGTAGTAACGGATTCCGCATGTCTATCAGATTTCATGTCCCACATTTCTTTTAAGTGTTGGAATCCGTAACTTGCCGGATTCCCTAAATCCACAAGTGTCGGATTTCCTATGTTCCGGATTTTAAGTGTTGGAATCCGATAGTATCGGATTTCATTCCAAAGTGTCGGATTTCCTTCTATGTGTCGGAATCCGCAAGTGTCGGATTTCCGTATGCATGATGGAATTCCTAAGTGTTGGAATCCGATTAATGAGTATCGGATTTCATATATAAGTGTCGGATTTCATAAATCCGACAGAACCATCAGATTTACCCAAATCTGACAATTTTGGCATATTTGTGCTAACTCCAAGTATTTGTTTTGTAAGTCTTGTTATGCACATATGAATGATTAATGTAAGTATGATGTTCTAGGTGAACTTGTTTTATTTGAGGACTCAAAACCAAATACCTGTACGTTGTAAACTAATCAGGTGAGTGCCTGCTTTTATGAGACTCAGTAGAGTAAGGCTTGCATGCTAAACGACTATGTGAAGGTATTATGTATGACTAACTTGCTTTTGCAGATATGCTCAAGGAGGTAAGTTTATGTATTGCATGATGTTACGAAGTATATTAGGTGTATACCAGTGGGTCCAGACTGTAACCACTTAGTATATAATGTTATGCATGAATGACTACCTGAAAGATGTTATGTGTAAGATGATGGATCCCTGTGGGATCATATGTATGTATGTGTATGTGCACTGTTTGCAGAATATCTGATGCATGGTTAAGGTAAGTCGGTTGTAACTGGATCCTATGACTACTTTGGGATTTCACGGTGATGCAGGAGGCATCCTGGATCCTAGGTTCTGCAGAACCGCCGTGCCTTAACGTGAGTGGTGATTAACCGGGTATAGCTGAATTACCTATGGAGCCTCTGGCTCTGTGAACGATGTTTGGTGGACTGCTTTATGCTCCCCCACTAGCGCGGTTGGTCGTGTCTGATCCCCCGGTTTGAGTTGTTGAGCGGGATTGATTACGCTGCAAGACACGACTCTTATTGATCTTGTCAGCACATCGCTATGTGCTAAGCTAGCAATGATTGTTTATGTATGATATGTATGATGCATGACTTATTGTATTCATACTTGTGATAGTATGTACTCACTAGCTAAGTGTTAGCTAATGATGATATGATTTCCCTTTTCAGGTAAAGATTAGATGTCCTGCGAGGTAGGTAACTTTTGGATGTACATAGCCCTTATAGGTGGAACACTTGATATTTCGTTATGTAATGTAAATTGATACAATGATCGGTTCCTGTGTTAGGTAACACCAACATTTATTTTTGGAAACAATGAGGATGTAATTAACTGTTGTTGTTTTAAAAAGAAAATTTTCCGCTGCAAAATCTGATTTGTCATTAAAGTAGCTGTTTTCAGAAGCGGTATTACAATTAGGTATCAGAGCCTAAGTTTGAGTGAATTGGGTACTTGTAAGAGTATTCGATCTCAAACTCGGGCCCGACCGTAAAGAAGTGTTCCTATGGGGGGTTGCTTGAGAGTGTTATATGTATGCTAGTATTGTAAGATGACTTGTTAGTAAGTTAAGTAAGTGAGATAGAGTATTAACTGCTCTTTCTCTGTCATATAGAAAGTTAGAAAAGATGTCTACCGGACGTGGAAACACAGAACAAGCTCTGAAAGAGATGGAGGACGAGGCTTCTCATATGCCTCATCAGGCTGAGGACGAAAGATCTCAGCACAATGTTGGAGGTGGCAGACCTGAGCCAGATCAGGCTGCCTATATTAGGCGATTGGAGGAAGAGTTGCGTATGACTAAAGAGCTCTTATTGCAAGCAACGTTGAACAAGCCCCGCAAGACTTGTTCATACAAGAAGTTTTTATCTTGCAAGCCTCCGACATTCCAGGGGAGTGATAACACCACCGTTACCATATAGTGGCTCCGGGAAATGAAGCAAGTGTTTGAATCTTGTGAGTGTGAACCGGAGTATTGCATGAAATACGCAGTACGCATGTTAAAGGGCCATGCCATCTTCGGTGGGATACGGTGAAAGCTTCTGTCAGCAAGGAAGTACTGAGTGCTCTCTCTTGGGAGCAATTTTCTGAGAAGGTGTTAAAGAAATATTGCACCGAGTACGATATGGAACGAATGGAAAGGGAATTCACTTATCTCCAGAAGGGGGATAAGCCAATCGAAGAACATATAACATCGTTCACTAACAAAATGAGGTTTGTTCCCCATCTGATCCCTGATGAGACCACCAAGATAAGAAGGTTTGTGGCAACTCTGCCACTGGAAATTTGCCCTCACGTACGGGCTGCTGCCAATCTAGATCGGGCTTTTGAAATAGCTTGACAAATGGAGGGAGATCGTATCCATTCCAAGGGCGAATTTGCTAGTGGATGGTCAAAGAGAAAGTTTTAGCCGTCTGACAAATCGGGTCCTTCCAAAGGACAATCCTCTACAGGCGGGAAAACTGATTCTTCAAAAAAGCTGACGCCTGATTCTCCTTGGTGTTCTCAATGTCGTACTTACCATTCTGGTGAGTGTTCCAACTCTACTAGAGGGTGCTGGAGGTGTGGACAGAAGTGTTGGTTCTATGTGCACAAGACACAAATTAATACGATATTAATGATAATAAATAAACCCATAGGGTCACACATTTACAGTCAAAGGACACTAATTACATATTTGAATACGATTTAAATATGTTTCCAACTCATTATATATATAAGTCTATATGCACTATTGTATATTATTATTTATGTGAAATAATAATATTACTCTTATATATTGATATAAGATAATGCATATCAAATATATAAATATAAACATATGATTTATATATATATATATGTATGTATATATATGTATAAATATATATTTGTTACAAGTAAATTGTTACTAGTAACAATTATATAAATCTATGTATATCCTTGTTACAAGTAAAGTGTTACTAGTAACAATCAAGTATGTATATAAACTACGTGTAGATGTATTTTATACATGTTAAGACACATCTAGTATTTTCTTTTAAGTGTTTTAAAGAAAAACTAGAAAGTTCTACATAATTCACAAATGGGGGCCATTTTGTGGTTTCTTCAAGTAAACTCCACCAAGACATGCATGTATGGAACAAGTAAAGAAGCAAGAGGAAAGACGGGACACTCCCCCCTTCTAATTTCGTCCATGAAGTCAAAGCGAGGGGCCTCCCTCTCTTGCTTTTGCTTCTTGGCTTTATAGTTACATGCATGGTCCATTTTGTGACTTACTTGCATGCTATCACCTTTCTTTGTGTTCTTAGAATTGTTCTAAGTGTTTTATACTTAAAAAACATCCTTACTCTCTAGCATTGGTGTTCTTCAAGTTAGCAAAGGTGATACATAAACACATACTCAAAATACATACATCTAGTTCAAGAAAACGAACAAATGTTGTTTCTTGCATTCTTGAATTTCAAGGGTTGGAGAAACTAGCATTTCAAGGTGTTGGAATCATTGGTTTGTGGATACCTTGGAGGAAGTCTTCTCTTGGCTTCACATAGATCAACCACTTCACCAACAGTTTTATCACGCTACAAAGGTTGTAGTTCTAAACACCCGATGGTTGGTTTTGTTTCTTAAGGCTTGCATATGGATCATTGGTGGGGAGTTTTAAAAAAGTTTAAAATTGTTGTTCATGCTTCCGTTGTTAAAATATATTTTGAAAAAGCGAACAAACCCCAATAGTGGTATTAGAGCCACTTATGCATAGTTTTAAGAAACTTTATTTTTGATTATGTATTGTTTAAGAAAATGGACAACTTTTCTTTTGTTAGAAAGGTTGTGGATTTTCATGTTGGCAACTTATATATGTTTATATATTTATTTTTGGATGCAAGCAAACCACATGCATGTTTGGTTGTAAAAGTTTCCTAAATATCAAGTGTTGATATATATGTTTGTTTGAGTGTATGTTGTGCATAACAAGCCATAGACCTTTTGTGATGTGTTGAAATTTCGATTTGGTTGTAAAATTATTCTTTCATTTGGTATGTAATAATAATTTTAGCTTTGTTTCATCTTGTTGTATCTTGTAAGTAGTAGAATAGTTTAGACTAGTTTACTTTTATAAAAATGGAACAAGATGGAGAAATGACCAAGTTGGAGTTTTCAAGTATGGTGGAGTCAACCATGAAGGTTTGGAGTCATTTGCACTACAAGGAGTTGTTTTGGCAAGTGGAGCTTCAAGTTCATCACAAGAGAAATTTTTTGGTCCTTAGTTATGACTTGATATTTTTGTATGGTTCACAAAAATACCACATAGGATAAATGGTTTGGTTATGCACTTATACATGTTATTTGTGTGTGTTTATGTTTATATTATTATGCATGGTTGAAAATAGGATTTTTGCATGCTAGATAATATTTTTGACATAATATAAATCACACAATGGGAGTTTGGTATTTTAAATTGACACAACTTAAGATGTAAAATGAATTTTATATAAAAGGGGTTTTTATAAAGATTAAAATTCATTATGTCAATATATATATATATATATATATATATATATATATATGCGAGTTTTATAAAATAGAGATTTTAAAAACTCAACCAAACTCCATTCAAGCTTAATAATAAAATAGTTTTATTACAAGCTAAAATTGGTCATATTCGCGTACTCGAAACTAGACACGTTAATATAGTATATTAATATTAGTTTAAAATTGAACGCGTCGAGAGTTCGTAAAATATGGATTTTAAGAATACTGAAGACCCATATATATATATGATTTTATCAAAACGTGGACTCATTATTGTATGCATGCAATATTAATCACACGATTTGTTTTGTTTTATTTAATAAATATACAAAACGGTAAAAGCCCTATTTCAAAACGTAAGTCTATGCTATCCCATTTTAAGACACTCGCTTGTTGCAACGACACTCACGTGGAGAGAGCATTAGCCAAACGCGTGGATTCTTTTTGTAACAACCGAGGTGTTTTTCCGCGAATTCCATGAACGTCTTGGCCCGGAAATTCACCGTCTTGAAATACGACGACTTAATCGGAATCTTATTACGGAGAGAGCATTAGCCAAACGTAAGGAAGCCCGAGGCATAGATGGGATCAAACATGCCAAAACTGACAATCGTTGTCTAGGATCCCATAAAGATGAAGGAATTACATACGAGATGTAATTGGTAAACGTTACCTACCTTGTTATTTTAACTTGATGGAGAGAGCATTAGCCAAACATTCACAGTTAAGTTCAACTTGGATCCTAGCCTTTAAAAATTAAAGAATTTTATAAATTCTAAACGGTATTAATTATTAAAGGATCAAATATCGAAAATACTAAATTGAACTTTGTTAATTTTGTAGATGGCTCCTAACTCAACTACGCCAGTGAATAACTTATCTCTTCGTTCAATCTTAGAGAAAGAAAAACTCAATGGTACAAATTTCTTAGACTGGTATCGTAACTTGAGAATCATTTATAAAGAAATTGTACGTACTTGAGGATCCCGTTCCTGAGGAACCTCCATTGATTGCGGCCAAAGCCGTTAGGGATGCTTGGGGAAGCATTCCGACGACTCGATCGAAGTTACATGCCTCATGCTTGCTACCATGTCTCCGGATCTCCAAAAGAACCTCGAGGAGCATGGAGCATCTGAGATGCTTCGCCAACTTAAGGAAATGTTCCAAAAGTAAGCGAAGCAAGAACGCTTCGAGGTCACTCGAGCCTTCCATGCATGCAAGATGGAGGAAGGTCAATCCATTAGAGACTATGTGCTAAAGATGAAAGGTTACATTGACCATCTTGCTAGGCTTGGATCTCCCATAACCAACGAGTTTGCACAGGATATGATCCCTTAACTCGTTGACCAAAGATTATGATCAATTCGTCATGAATTACAACATGAACAATTGGGAGAAATCTGTCTCGGAGTTGCATGAGATGCTTAAAACTGCTGAGAGTAAGATTCCAAGCAAGACACCTCAGGTCTTGATGATTCAAGAAGGGAAAATCAAGAAAAAGAAAAAGAACAACTCAAAGGGGAAGGGCAAAGGGAAAGCAAAGTGAAAGGATAAAGGCAAACAGGTATATATATGATTGAAATGTTTACTTTTTCTATTAACTCCTGGGTATTTGATACCGGTTATGGAACTGACATTTGTAATAATGTGCAGGGGTTGAGAAAAAGTAAGCTGCTGAAGTCAGGCGATTTGGACCTCCACATGGGCAACGGAGCAAATGTTGCTGTTGAAGCCCTTGGAACTTTTGAATTACTATTACCAAATGGCCTGTAGTTAATATTGAACAATTGTTGTTATGTACCTAGTTTAACTAGGAATATTATTTCAGTAGCTCGGTTAAGAGAATCTGGATTCAGTTTTGGTTTCGTTGATGATGGCATTCGTGCCTTCAAAAACGACATTTTGTATTTTGAGGCTCGCCCTCTTAATGGAATATATGAAGTTAATCTTAAAAGATCTCTTGATGATAATTCTATATATACCACTAGCACCAAACGACCTAAGCATGACTTAAGTCAAACATACCTATGGCATTGTCGACTTGGTCATATGAACAAGAAACGCATTGCAAAACTTCAAATAGATGGAATTTTAAAATCAAACGATTCTAGCTCATTTGAAGTTTGCGAATCATGTTTATATGGGAAGATGACTAAGGCTCCTTTCTCCGGTTCAAGTGAAAGAGCTAAAGATATATTAGGAATCACACAAACGGATGTATGCGGTCCTTTTAGATCAATGTCTAGGGATGGTGATAGATACTTCGTTACATTCACTGATGATTATAGTAGATTTGGTTATGTTTACTTAATGAAACATAAACATGAAACATTTGAAATGTTCAAGTTGTTTCAAAACGAAGTACAAAATCAACTCAACAAAACAATCAAGGCCCTTCGTTCTAATCGAGGTGGCGAGTACTTAAGCCAAGAGTTTATGGATCATCTTAGTAATTGTGGGATTATCTCACAACTTACTCCTCCTAGAACACCACAACATAATAGTGTATCTTAAAGGAGGAACCAAACTCTACTAGATATGGTTCGGTCTATGATGAGCCGAAGTACTCTACCCTCGTCCTTTTGGAGTTATGCTTTATTAACTGTTGCATGCATATTGAATATGGTTCCAACCAAGAAGGTAGATAAGACACCATAGGAGATGTGGTATGGAAATGTTCCAAACTTATCTTACTTGAAAGTCTGGGGTTGTGAGGCTCATGTACGACAAGACGCTTCAAGCAAACTCGATCCTAGATCTATCAAATGTAATTTTGTGGGATATCCTAAAGATTTATTAGGATATTATTTCTACAACCTGGCTGAGAACAAAGTGTTTGTTTCTAGGCATGATACTTTCTTAAAAAAGGAGTTTCTTTCGAAAGAGGCAAGTGGGAGCAATGTAGACTTTGAAGAAATTTAAGAACCACAAAATACAAGTCACGTTGGCACTAGCACTCAACAAATGGATGTTGAGCATGGACAATTGGTTGTTCAAGAACCTACTGAAACACAAAGTGTTCGTAGATCTGGTAGACCTCGTCAAGAACCCGAGAGATACGGATTTCTCGTGTCTAATGATGATATTTTCTTGATAGACTCTTTTCAGCCTACTAACTACCGAGATGCTATATCGGATCCGGAATCCGATAAATGGCTTGATGCCATGAACACTGAGATTCTGTCCATGTGTGAAAATCAAGTGTGGGACTTGGTTGATCTTCCTCCCAATAGTAAGACTGTAAGGAGCAAGTGGGTCTTCAAGAAGAAGACCGACATGGATGGAAATGCACACACATTTAAGGCAAGGCTAGTGGCGAAAGGTTTCACTCAAACTCATGGTATTGATTATGATGAAACTTTCTCACCAGTAGCCATGATTAAATTTATTAGAATACTTATTGCCATAGCCGCATATTATGACTATGAGATATGGCAAATGGATGTCAAAACGGCTTTTCTAAATTGACACTTAAGTGAAGATGTCTATATGGTTCAGCCTGAAGGTTTTGTAGATCCTAAGTATCCTAACAAGCTGTGCAAGCTTAAAAGATCCATTTATGGACTAAAGCAAGCATCTCGAAGTTGGAATCTTCGATTTGATGAGAAAATCAAAGAGTTTGGTTTTATCAAATCAGAAGATGAACCGTTTGTTTACAAGAAAACTAGTGGGAGCGTAGTAGCATTCCTTGTCTTGTATGTTGATGACATACTACTCATTGAAAACGACATCCCGACCTTGCAAGATATCAAGTCTTGGCTTGTGAAGTGTTTCTCAATGAAAGACTTGGGAGAAGCCGCCTATATTCTTGGAATAAAGATCTATAGGGATAGATCTAGGCGTCTAATTGGCCTAAGTCAAAGTGCATATATTGACAAGATCTTGAAACTGTTCAAGATGGAGAATTCTAAGAGAGGATTCTTGCCAAGGGCACAAGGCACCGTTTTGAGTAATGCTCAAAGCCCTAGCACAAAGAAAGATCTAGATAGAATGAATGAGATCCCGTGTGCTTCTGCAATTAGATCCATCATGTATGCCATGCTATGCACTAGGCCAGATGTCTCGTATGCTTTGAGCATGACGAGCAGATACCAGCAAAACCCAGGAGATAGCCATTGGATGGTGGTCAAGAACATTTTAAAATACTTGAGAAGAACCAAAGACATGTTCTAGATATATGGGGGTTTGGAAGAAGATCTTTGTGTAAAGTGTTACACAGATGCTAGTTTCCAAACAGATCGAGATGATTCTCGATCACAATCGGGCTATGTCTTTGTTATGAATGGAGTCGCGGTTGCTTGGAAAAGTTCTAAGCAAAGTGTAGTTGCACAATCCACTACCGAATCTGAATACATTGCTGCTTCTGACGCTGGACAAGAAGCTGCATGGATGAAGAAGTTCATTGCTGACCTTGGGGTAGTAAGAAGCATTCAAGACCTCATAGAGATATTTTGTGATAATGAAGGTGCTATTGCCCAGGCAAAAGAACCTAGATCACATCACAGCACCAAACACATCCTCAGGCGTTTCCACTACATACGGGATATAGTGGATAGAGGAGATGTGTGTATTCGCAAAGTTCATACAAATCAAAATCTCGCAAATCCTTTTACGAAACCTCTTGCCTCGACTAAGCATGAGTCTCATACTAGGGCAATAGGTCTTCGTTTTGCAACAGATTGGATTTGAGTTGTAATTTAGTATTTGGATATTTTGGAACATTATGACAATTTCTATTTTATCTGAATGATATATTGGATATGATCACGTCATTAATATTTATTGTGTTCTTTATTAGCATGTTTAAATCTATGAATAATTCTTTATTCTAAAACGTCCATAGTCGATTATAACTATGTGAATAGTTAAGAATTAAGACTAATGTGAATCGGTTGGTTAACTTTCATTGGTGATGAAATTAGGCAAAAGGGTTTGCAGCCAAATTCACTAATGTTTGTTAGGGAACGAACATTGGACATGACCTGCTCTTAAGATCGCTTCATGGATCAGTGTCATAAGCAAATCTTGAGAAAAAGGTGGTATCTTTGTATCCTTAGACTTGAGGCACATATTGGGACTCAAGTATGAGGAGTATCATGCTTTAATGTGGTTAAACGCTATCTTTAACCGGGTAGTTAAAAAGGCCATTATTAGGTATGATGTGAGTCTTATAAGAGACGTATGTGGTCAAGATGGAATTTGTTTCTCTCATATAATTGGGATTATAATATCTCTAGGCGCTAAAACAAGTTGAACACCATATGAGAATTGATGACGATCCATGTCTCATGTTCAACGAGATGTTAAAACAAAGGGATAATTGATGACTAACCAATAACAACGATTTTTAGCTAGTGAGTTAATTTCGTTGGTGAAAGCGTTGATCAACACACTTTATTTATTATTAGGGGCAATGGGATGTTGCTAGACGTTCTTACCATTGTCTATATCGGCTTAAGTTGTAACTAGAAAAACTAGAAAGTTCTACATAATTCACAAATGGGGGCCATTTTGTGGTTTCTTCAAGTAAAATCCACCAAGACATGCATGTATGGAACAAGTAAAGAAGCAAGAGGCAAGAGGGAACCCTCCCCCTTCTAATTTCGTCCATGAAGTCCAAGGGAGGGGCCTCCCTCTCTTGCTTTTGCTTCTTGGCTTTATAGTTACATGCATGGTCCATTTTGTGACTTACTTACATGCTATCACCTTTCTTTGTGTTCTTAGAATTGTTCTAAGTGTTTTATACTTGAAAAACATCCTTACTCTCTAGCATTGATGTTCTTCAAGTTAGAAAAGGTGATACATAAACACATACTCAAAATACATACATCTAGTTCAACAAGAAGAACAAAGGTTGTTGCTTGCATTCTTGAATTTCAAGGGTTGGAGAAACTAGCATTTCAAGGTGTTGGAATCATTGGCTTGTGGATACCTTGGAGGAAGTCTTCTCTTGGCTTCTCATAGATCAACCACTTCACCAACGGTTTTATCACGCTACAAAGGTTGTAGTTCTAAACACCTTATGGTTGGTTTTGTTTCTTAAGTCTTGCATATGGATCATTGGTGGTTGTTTTAAAAAGTTTGAAATTGTTGTTCATGCTTCCGTTGCTAAAATATATTTTGAAAAACCGAACAAACCCGAACAAGAAGGGCCACGCTACTACTGAGTCTGGTTTCAACGAGGATGTATGCTATCTATGCCACAAGCCCGGGCACAAGCTGACATACTGCCCGGAAAGACAGGGTGCAGGAACCAAGGGGTCTTCTTCTTCTAGAGGCCAAAAAGAGATGATGCGCCCCGTGTAAAAGGCAGGGCTTTCTAGATGAAGGCGGATGAGGCCAAAGCAGCAGGGGATGTCATCACTGGTACTTTTCTTATAAACTATATCCCTGCTTGTGTTTTATTTGACTCTAGAGCTACCTACTCCTTTGTATCTGTGGTGTGTCGTTCCATTAACTGAGCCGCTCAGAGTAGAGGTTGCTGACGGCAAAGTAGTCTCTGTTACAGAGAAAGTCCCGATAGCTGTGATTTATATTGACGGGAGTAGTATCCCTATTTCTTTCTTCATTATGCCTATTGCAGGCTTTGATGTTGTAATCGGGATGGATTGGCTCAACAAGCGTGATGCTGAGATTATCTGTTCCAAAAAGATGATCAGATCCCTCTTTCTGATGGATCTTATGTTGTTGCTCGTGGAGAACGACGGGATTCTGATATTCCCATTGTCTCTATAATTAAAGCTCAGAAGTCGATTGCTAAAGTTTGTGACTCTCATCTGGCATACGTTATTGATGCTACGATGGAGAAGAGACCAGTTCGTGATATTCGGTTGGTGTCTGACTACCCTGAGATATTCCCGGAAGAACTTCCGGGTTTGCCTCCGATCAGAGATGTTGAATTTAAAATAGAGCTTATTCCAGGAGCTACACCTGTGGCTCGTTCTCTGTATCGTCTTGCTCCTTCTGAAATAAGAGAGATGATGACTCAAATTCAGGAGTTGCTAGACAAAGGTTTCATTCATTCGAGTTCCTCACCGTAGGGAGCTCCTGTATTATTTGTGAAGAAGAAGGACGGAACAACGCGAATGTGCATAGATTACAGGGAGCTTAACAAGCGAACTGTGAAGAATAAGTATCTGCTTCCTCGAATAGATGGTCTTTTTGATCAATTACAGGGGGCTACATGCTTCTCTAAGATTGATCTCCGGTCGGGGTATCACCAAGTACGAGTTCATGAAGAAGATATTCCGAAGACAGCGTTCCAAACTCGTTATGGTCATTACGAATTTCTGGTTATGCCGTTCGGCTTAATCAATGCCCCTGCCGTCTTCATGGATCTGATGAATCGGGTTTGTCGTCCATTTCTGGATAGATTTGTGATCGTGTTTATTGATGATATTCTTGTTTACTCGAAGACGGAAGCTGATCACGAGCTTCATCTTCGTCAGGTTCTCGAGACTCTAAAGCGAGAACAACTGTACGTCAAGTTGTCCAAATGTGAATTCTGGCTTAGGGAAGTTCATTTCCTGGGCCATGTTATATGTCAAGATGGTGTCAAGGTAGATCCATCTACGGTGGAGGCTGTGATGAATTGGGGGGTTCCTCAAACTCCTTCCGAGATTAAAAGCTTTCTTGGCTTGGCTGGCTACTATCTGAGGTTTATCCGCGATTTCTCAAAGCTTGTGGGTCCGTTGACCAAACTAACTCGCAAGGATGTGGTGTTTGTCTGGTCAGAAGCTCAAGAAGAAGCTTTTCAGACCCTGAAGCGACTGTTATGTGAAGCTTCGATCCTTACTCTACCTGAGGGTTTGGAAGAGTTTACAGTATACTGCGATGCCTCTTACGCGGGTTTGGGTTGCGTCCTGATGCAACGTGATAGAGTGATTGCCTACGCTTCTAGGCAGTTGAAATCACATGAATGGAACTACCCAATCCACGATCTGGAGCTTGTTGCTGTTGTGTTTGCACTGAAGTTGTGGAGGCATTACCTTTATGGCACGAAGTGTGTGATTTGCACATATCACAAAAGTCTTCAGTATGTCTTTTCCCAAAATGAACTCAACATGCGGCAACTCCGTTGGTTAGAGTTAATAAAAGACTAAGATTGTGAGATCCGTTACCATCCTAGCAAGGCCAATGTTGTAGCGGACGCTTTAAGCCGTAAAGGACCAACAACGGAAGCTAAATTTATGAGAGTCATGATTGTACCAGATCTAATCTCTAAGTTGAAAGAAGCTCAGCAGACAACATTACAAGAAGAAAATCTTAAAGCTGAGACAATGAAGAAGTTAAAGGATCAGCTTACTAAAGATAATCGTGGATTGAAGACTTTTCAATCCAGGATTTGGGTACCTTCTATCGGAGGTAACCGTGAGCTGATTCTATAAGAAGCCCATAAGTACAAATTGTCCATCCATCCGGGAATCACGATGATGTACCACGATTTGAAGATGCTATACTGGTGGCCAACTCTCAAGAAGGACATCGCTTCATTTGTGGAGAGATGTCAGATATGCGTGTAACGCTGGTCTTTAATTTATCAGAGTATATTTTTTTAAAAAACACGTGCGTAAGCTAATATTTAATTCACATTTTACAACTTATATAAATATAATTTGTAATATAAAAGTGTTGTTTAACAAACATTCCAAACGTTACCAACTAGTTCGACCATTACACTAATTATTACATATCATTGTCTTTACACAGTGTTCCCCACAACCTAACATGTCATCGCTGCAGGTACCCGTACTCACTTTCAATCATTTACCTGCATATGGAATGAACATGAGAGGGTTAGCTATAAATAGCTAGTGAATAACAATCAAAGCGGAAGCAGTATATAAACAGTATCAAAACACATTTCATGAAACACATAACTTCATTCAAGTCTATCCTAACACATGGTGAAGCACCGGTTGTCAGCAGGCATCACCTCTTGCAGGGTTATAAGCCCGGCTCAATGATCCTCACTGGGGAAACCATTACTTCCTCCGCGCCGGTGGAGAAGCGGGTAGCGGTCCACCATTGCGTTATCGGGATCATATCCCATTTGGGATCAGTGGGAAAACTGAGAGCCCCGAGTTAGTATTGAGGGCAGCGGTTTAGCTAGAACCAAGATTTGTGATCATCGAATCTCTGCACCACAATCTCTACAAGGTAGTACCGGCACTCAAACAATGGCCTACTCTGGCCTTATCACAAACACAATGGCCTACTCCGGCCCTGACATATCAAGAGTGACCTAAACAGGCCTTTCATATATCAATAATGACCTACAAGGTCTTTTACATGCATACATATCATTTGGTTCTCATAATTGGTTCATAACCTCTAAACATGCATAT
This sequence comes from Dittrichia graveolens, assembly GCA_038502395.1. NCBI lineage: Eukaryota > Viridiplantae > Streptophyta > Magnoliopsida > Asterales > Asteraceae > Dittrichia > Dittrichia graveolens. Next base: position 34,864,142 of record JARJIL010000009.1, read on the forward strand.
CTACAATTTCATGGATTGTAACATACAAAACATCTTCTAATACTATTAATATCATGCTCGAGTTAACTGTTACTCACCTGTTGACCTTATAACAGGTAACTACACAACTCCGGCTTGCTTTAGTTGTCGTTAGCACCTATATCAAATCATTTACATTTAGACATTTGAACATGCAAGGAAATCATCAAGACATCTAGAATAATGTCCTAACAATGTTCCTAACTTGTTTGCTAACTTATATCCATGACCAAAACACTTCTACGTGAAAGAACAACACAAAACAGCAATGTGTGTAGACACTGCTTGGACGCGTCGCGTCGAAGCCACTGACGCGTCGCGTCGCGTGCAGTAGAGCAAAAATGTTGTTTCTGCACAGTAGTACCACTTTGGTCCATTTCAATACCAATTCAACTCTAACCAATTTTCAGTGTTCCATAATATCATTTGGCACTTGTAGGTGCTTTCTAACATCCCTAACACATATTCAATCAATCCATACAAAATTCAAGCTTTAATTAGCAAGAATGTGTTCAATATGTCCAAAACATGAAACACATCAATTCCAACACTTCCAATGCATCATTCATACTCCAAATGACTTATTGAATCTATTGGAACTGACCATTTCCTTTAAAACCTCTGTTTGGTAGCATTTTCTAATTTTTGGCTATTTAAAGCCTATTTTAGTACTATTTTTACCAATTCAAGCAAAACCAACAAACTAATTCAAAACCATTCTTCTAATCAATTCATACAAGTCATATGAACTTATTAGAACCTTAAAAATCAGTCCTTGATGTGTAAAAACAGATTCAACCCATTTTGGCCATTTTGACCCATTTTGGCCAATTTTGAACATGTGCATAAACACTACCTCTAATGAAACATATGAGTTCTAATCAATCCTAACAAGTCATAAGAACAATTAGAACACTAAATTTTAGTTCTTGAGGGTCAATTTCAGTTTGACCCGTTTTTGGCTATTTTGGTCAAATCTTGATTTTGATCAAATCAACCAATTCAAATCCATGTTATGTGTTTTTTAACATCTATATGAGTTGTAGTAAGCATTAGAAGCTTTAAAATCAGACCACAATAGTCCAATTCAGGTTTGACCTAAAAATCCACTAAAACCTAAAATCTTGAAGAACATGGAGAAGAACACTTACAAGGATGAAATGGATGGAGAAGATGATTAAAAACAGGTTGTAGCTTGGATTAAATCTCGAATTTCAGCAACAAAATTGATGCTTGATGATCTCCTCTTGAATTCTCCTTCAAAGTCACAAGAACAAGATAAGAAGAAACTTTGGAAGAGTTGTTTGTGTGTGTGATACACGTATCTGTGTATGTGGGTAATTTAAACTGCTTTTTGCTTCTAAGTTATCCACAACACAGTATCTTGTTCCCCCTTCCAACTTACAACTTAACGCACGAGTACCCATTTTAACTAACGGGGATATTTTTGGAAACCTCGTTCTAAATCATTTAATATTCTTTTATATTATTTTCAATATTTTACAAGTATATATTTTATTCAATTTATTAATTTATTACACGTACCACGTCAGCATGCGTCTAGGCTCTTTGTGAGGATGTTACAATGCGACTAGTTGAAGAACTTGTTGAAATTCTTGACACGAAGGTCAAGAAACTGCACAAAAAGATGATCAAGCTAGTCCTTGTGAAGTGGAAGCACAACCTAGGTTCAAACCTGACTTGGTAAGTTGAGGACGAGATGAAGGCAAGATACCCTCACCTGTTTATCACTGAGCGGATACCAAGGACGGAATCCTTTTAAGGGGGTAGATTTGTAACATCCTCAGCTTGGGCCTATTTGTAAATAGTACGCAAGTGTAAGTAGTTAATATAATAGGTGAGTATTTGTTGTACATGTTGAATTAAATGAATATATGTATTTTGAATTAATGTTATGTGTTTGTGTGTTTATGTGTGTGTACGTATATATGTAAGTTAGGTATGTATATATGTAATTAATTAATTAGAAGGTAATTAAAGAAAAGAAAACCAATCCAGAGGCAACCACCTCTGAATGGATAAATATATAAGTTTATGTGTGTGTGTTGGTTTGACTTACAAAGAAAATTCAAAGCAAGTAAAATCACACACACACACACTACTCTCATTCTCTCTCGGCTCTCGGATTTCAAAGAAGGAAGAAGAGGATTCATGGTTGTTGATCTCGAAGGTGAGCAATATGATTCAAATATGTTTAGAAGATTAGAATCATGTATTGTTGTGTTAGAAAAACAAATCCAATGAAGAGCATCTATGAAGAACATGAAAACTCACCTTTTAAATGGGTTTTACATAAATGGTGTTCTTGTTGGGATTTTATGTGTTTAAGTTGTTATACGCATGAAGAATGATGTTCTAAAATGTTCTGGGAGAAAGAACAACGAAAATGTGAGCCTTAGATTGGATTTAAGTAAGTGTCGGAATTTCAATGTATGAAGTTGTCGGATTCCGAGGCTATGAAGGTGTCGGAATCTGCATGTGTTGGAAAACCGAAGGATTTGTCGGAATCCGATAATAGTATCGGATTCCAAATGTCTGTCGGATTTCATGTCCCAGATTTCTATTAAGTGTTGGAATCCGCAAGTTGTCGGATTCCCTAAATCCGCACGTGTCGGATTTCCTAAGTTCCGAATTTTAAGTGTTGGAATCCGATAGTATTGGATTTCATTCCAAAGTGTCGGATTTCCATATGTCAGAATTTCCTTCTATGCGTCGGAATCCGCAAGTGTAACACCACGATTTTTAGAACCAAAATTTTCTTTTTAAAATACAATTTAAGTTTTCAAACTGCGTGAGTTTGACTGTAAATAGAACAATCAAACCTGTCTTATAATTTAAAAATGCAGCGGAAGTAAAAACACGTGGCAAACTATATAAACAGTCAAAATGATGCCACAAACGACAGTTGGTGTTACGGAATACATAATCGGCTGACCATTATTTTAAACAAACATAAACATGTTTCAACAGAGTTTAAACATAAAAGCAGTGTTCCTCCCAAAGCATATAACTACCCGCCGGCTCCTGAGCTCACTGAGGATTACCTGCACATGTGGAGTGTAGCATCTTTTATCTATAATAGCTAGTGAGTACCAAATAGCACGCAATCAATATAAACACATCCCATATTATCAATCATGCTCAGATAGTTCTATCCTAGCATCTCGCGATGAGCTAGCGTAGTCAGGAGGTAACATATCTTGCAGGGGAGCTAACCCGGCTCAATGCACCAAACTGGGGTACGAGACACATCAACCGCTCCGGTGGGGAAGCTGTTAAGCGTCCACCGTTGCATTTTGGAATCAACCGATTCCTCTGTTGTATTGCATACGCCATACCCGAAGACGACAACTTTGTCCTTAAGTAGAACAGCTTTGTTCTTATGTTGGACAGCTTTGTCCAGTATAGCTTTGTCCATAAGATCTGGACCAATCACAAACAAGTAATCTGATTCAATCGAATCATCAATCAATGCGCACATATATTCAATTATCATCATAGCTTACACCTAATCAAGTGCATACTACATTGTGTCAACATGGTATATTCTAGCATCATCATGCAATCCTACACTTAAACAAGTGCGTGTACAAATCATGGTATACAATTTCGTGATCATTGCTAATATATGTTATAGGTATATTAATTGTTATGTCATTCGACACTCACCTGACAGGCTAGAATAAGCAAAGACTTTGCTTTGGCACACACGGATTGTCAATTCAACCTATAAAACAAATATCTACGCATTAATCACTTGAACACACGAGGAACGTCTAGGATACTTGAAACAATACCCTAATGGTGTTATTAAACCATTTATTAACTAACTATAGCAGTCCAAGCAACAACACGCGAACACGTAGCACAAAACAGCACAAAAGGCTGTGTGCAGGGATGTCGCGCCGCGACCAGTCTGCAGAGCTGCAGCAAGTGTCTGTTTTGTGCATAGCAACCCCATTTTGGCTCATTTCAATTCCAAATCAATTTTGGTAAAATTCTAGTGTTTCATAGGACCATTTGACACTTGTAGAAGCTTTCTAACATCAAAAAATCCTATCCAATTAATTCATACGAAAATCACAATTAAATGGACAAAGACGTGCCATAATGGCCAAAACATGGTGTAGACCAATTCCAACACTTGCAACACACCATATCCACCTAATATGATGTATTGAAGGTGTTGCAAATGACCAAAACCTTTAAACTCATTGTTTGGTATCATTTTCCAATTTCTTGCCTATTTAAGGCCTATTTTTGACTATTTTAGCCAATTCAAGCAAAACAACTATTCCAATTCAAAACCAATGTTCTAATCAATTCATACAAGTCATATGAACCTATTAGAACCTTAAAAATCAGTTCTTGATGTGTAAAAACAGATTTAGTCTATTTTGGCCATTTTGACCCATTTAGGCTAAATATTGGATTGGTACAAAAACACCACTTCTAATGCACCAATTGAGTTCTAATAAATCCTAACAAGTTATAAGATCAATTAGAACACTGAATTTCAGTTCTTTAAGGTCAAAATCAGTTTGACCCGTATTTGACCAATTTTGACCCATTTGAGCCAAAATTCAAAACTCATGAAGAATACTACTTTAATTCATGGAATTGATTCCTATACACTTATAAAAGATATTAGAACCTATTTCAATCATAAATTTCAGTTCTTGATTGCTAAATCAAAGAACCCACTTGTAAACCTAGAATTTCAAGTCTTGAAAGGCATAATCAAGAACAAGGATTAATTGGCACTTACAATGATCAAAGGATGTTTAGGAACTACTTGTAGGACGATTTTGATCCTTATTTGGCTGCTGGAACAAGAGTTTTATGAGTTTTCTTCAAAAACCCAAAAATCAAGAATGAAGAACAAGCATGGAGATGAAGCTTACTAAGGTAGAGATGAAGAAGATGATGATTGTGGACTGATTTAATCTTGTTTCCTTGCTGGAATCACAACTTGTTTGCTTGAATGTTTGATCTCTCCTTTAATCTTTGCAAGAATAGGAAGTTAAGTGTGTGTGTGTGTTTGAATACGTGAGGGTGCAGAAGTCTGTGTTTATCAAAACCGACTTGTGGGTAATTATTATCAACAAGTGGGTATTTTCTTCCCCTTTCCAACTTACAACTCATCTCTCGTTTAACCGTTTCAACTAACGAGGATATTTTTGGAATCCTCGTTTGAAACCGTTCGATATTTTATAATCTTTATCTATATTTATTAATATTTTTAATAACCCTTTTATTTATTATTTTCCATATTTTATACCATTTTCTAATATATATATATATATATATATTATTTAATTAAAATAAATAATTAACGTACCATATTCGGACACGTTTAGGCCCGTTTTGAGGATGTTACAAATCTACCCCCTTAAGAAGATTCCGTCCTCGGAATCTGCTTTTCAGAAAATAAGTGGGGATAGCATGCCTTTATATCCTCCTCGGTCTCCCACGTAAGGTTCAATCCGAGATTATGCTTCCATTTCACCAATACTAGCTGAATTGTCTTCTTCCTCAGCAGCTTGGTCTTTGTGTTCAAAATTTCAATTGGTTCTTCCACGATCCGTGTAGAAGAATCCACTTTCAGGTCTTGCAGAGGTAGAATCTGATCTTCATCTACCTTGCACTTGCGAAGATAACAAACATTAAAGGTATTATGAATACATGATAACTCTGGAGGTAACTCCAAAGATACTGTCTGCTCGTTGACTTTCTGAATGATTCTGAAAAGACCAATGTATCGTGGGCTCAACTTGCCCTTCTTACCAAACAAGATAACACCCTTCCATGGAGAAACCTTCAAGAATACCCGATCACCTATGTCAAAGGTAACCGGCCTGCGTTTCAGATCTGCATACATCTTTTGCCTGTCTCTGGTTGCTTTAAGCTTCTCCCGTGCAAACTTGACTTTATCAGCAGTAATCTGGACCAGATCAGGTCCAGCATACTGTTTCTCCCCTGGTTCAAGCTAACAGGTAGGTGTGCGACAACGCCTACCATAAAGCATCTCATACGGTGGCATACCAATACTAGAATGATATGAGTTGTTATAAGCAAAATCAATCAAAGGTAAATGAGAATCCCATGAGCCACAGTATTTAAGTACACATGCGCGTAGCATGTCTTCAAGAGTTTGGATAGTCCTTTCGGACTGTCCATCTGTCTATGGATAATATGCGGTACTCAAATGAACACGAGTACCGAGCTCCCTTTGAAGACTGCTCCAGAAGTGTGAAACAAACCGTGTATCCCTATCAGAGACAATAGATAGAGGAACACCATGTCGGGTGACAATTTCATTGATATATAGCTGAGCAAGACGAGGCATAGAAGAAGATTCATTAACTGCTAGGAAGTGTGCACTCTTGGTGAGTCTGTCAACAATTACCCAGATCATGTCATGCCCTAGGGAAGTCCTAGGAAGTTTAGTAACAAAATCCATAGTAATGTTGTCCCATTTCCATTCTGGAATTGGTAATTGTTGTAAATTACCATAGGGTCGTTGGTGCTTGGTCTTCACCTGTGCACAGATATGACATTTCTCCACATAGGAGGCAATGTCACATTTCAAAGTAGGCCACAGTAAAGTGCCTTAAGATCATGGTACATTTTAGTGCACCCAGGATGAACAGATAGACGAGAACTATGCGCCTCCTTCAAGATTAGATCCCGGTTCCCTCTGACGCTAGGTACCCAGATTCGGGACATGTATGTCTTCAATCCCCTACTGTCATCTTGTAGCTACTCTTTAAATTTAGCCATAACTTCTGCCTTTAGATTAGCTTCTAATAAGGCTTCCTGCTGAGCCTCCTTCAGTCGATTAATAAGATCATAACCGATAGTAATTTTCATGAATTTAACGGTTTCTGTGGAGCCCTTTTGGCTTAATGCATCAGCCACCACCTTAGCCTTGCCCGGGTGGTATTTGATTTCACAATCATAGTCCTTAATCAATTCCATCCACCTACGTTGCCTCATATTGAGCTCCTTCTGCGTAGAAACATACTGGAGGCTCTTATGATCAGTGAATACCACACATTTGGTGCCATACAAGTAGTGGCGCCATAGTTTCAGAGCAAAGACAACAGCTGCCAACTACAGATCACGAGTCAGATAGCTCTTCTCATGTGGCTTTAGTTGGCGGGAAGCATAAGATATAACCTTGTCCTTCTGCATAAGGACACTTCCTAAACCTGCGTCAGAAGCATCACAGTAAACAATAAAATCTTCTGACCCGTCTGGAAGAGTCAGAATTGGAGCTTCACATAAAAGTTGTTTCAATGTCTGGAAGGCTTTATCTTGTTCATCAGACCACGAATAGGGAACATCCTTTCGTGTAAGCTTCGTCAGAGGACCTACAATCTTAGAAAAATTCTGAATGAATCACCGATAATAACCGGAAAGTCCTAAGAAGCTACAAATCTCAGATGGGGTTTTAGGAATTCCCCAATTCATCACCGCCTCAACTTTGGCTGGATCAACCATTACACCATCCTTGCTTATCACATCCCCAAGGAAGTGTATCTTTTCGAGCCAGAACTCGCATTTAGAGAATTTAGCATATAATTGTTCTCGCATCAGAGTGTCAAGAACTATGCGAAGATGTGTCTCATGTTCTGCTTCAGATCTGGAATAAATGAGAATATCATCGTTGAATACTATGACAAATTTGTCAAGAAAGGCACGACAGACACGGTTCACAAGATCCATAAATATTGTTGGAGCATTCGTCAATCCGAAAGTATTCACAAGAAACTCATAATGCCCATATCTCGTTCTAAAAGCCGTCTTTGGAATATCTTCATCGCGTACACGGACTTGATGATAACCAGAACGAAGATCTATCTTTGAAAAGCAAGTAGCACCCTGAAGTTGATCAAACAGATCATCAATACGAGGAAGAGGGTACTTGTGCTTTACAGTTCGCTTATTCAGCTCCCTGTAGTCAATGCACATCCGCATCGTCCCGTCTTTCTTTTTAACAAACAAGACTGGAGCTCCCCAAGGCGAAGAGCTGCGACGAATGAAACCTCTATCAAGAAGTTCCCGTATCTGAGTCATCATCTCGCGGACCTCAGATGGTGCAAGACGATAAGGAGATCTTGCTACAGGTGTAGCAGCTGGTACAAGATCTATCTGATATTCTACATCTCTTACCGGTGGCAAACCCGGTAATTCATCAGGGAAAACACCCGAGTATTCAGAAACTACCCGAATGTCATTTACAGCTTTCTTCTCCATGTGTGTGTATCAATAACATAAGCCAAATAGGACTTACATCCCTTGGCTACAAACTTACGAGCTTTCATCAAAGAAATCAATGGAGTTTCAGAAGTTCTTCCTTCACCACGAGCCACAGCATAAGACCCGTCAGAGAAAGGAATTTTAATAATCTTTTTAGAGCAAATAATCTCGGCATTTTGATTGCTGAGCCAATCCATCCCGATTACTACATCAAACCCAACAATCGGCATAACCCGAAAATAAACAGGGAAACTAGTCCCATCAATATCAATCTGTGCAATAGGAACTCTATGAACAACAGCGACTATCCTACCACTAGCAACTTCAATGCTTAACGGATCAGTTAGTGTACAAATAGGCACTTGTAGTTTAGCACATAAGAATGCAGAGATGAAAGAATATGTTGCTCCTGAATCAAATAAAACACAGGCAGGAGAATTATTAATAAGAAAGGTGCCAGTGATAACATCACCTGCAGCCTTAGCCTCATCGGCTGTCATTTGAAAAGCCCTGCCTGGTGCACGTGGTGCAACATTCTTCCCCCGACCCGAGGAAGATCCACCAGCTCCTCCTGATCCGGTGTTGGAACCCGACCTACAGTCAACTGATCGGTGCCCCGGCTTGAAGCACTTATAGCACACGTTGTCTTTATGTTTACAACTTTCAACTATATGCCCCTTTTGGCCACATTTAGGACACCTTGTAGTATCCTTAGTACAATGCCTGGTATACCTAGATCGACACGAAGCACACCATAGATCATCGGAAGGACTATACCTGGAACCCTCTTGTTGCTGCTGGTGTTGCTGAGGCTGCCTCTGCCATGATCCTCCACCTGTAGCCTTCGACCCCAAAGACTGTTCAAACTTCCTTTCGGAAGTTCCCCTAGCTTGTGATGCATGATTAGTCTCATACCGGCGTGCAATATCAAATGCCTTATCCATAGTGGTGGCAAAACGGACGGATGATCGATACTCCAGTGGCAGAGCGAGTGCAAAGCGATTAATCTTTGCATCCTCGTCAGGTAAAGAACCCTACACGAAACGAACCAATTCGGTGTACCTGGTAATAAGTTCCTCAACTGATCGATTGCCTTTTGACAAGGCTCGGAACTGGTTATCCACCGACTCTACTGCTTGGGCCGAACAATATTTAGCCCTTAGGATCCTTAGAAAATCTGTCCATGTCATAAAATTTAGGACAGCAGACGGTGTAGAAGCTATCACCATATCATACCAGGAAACCACTCTACCTCGCAGCATCTTTCTTGCATACGCCACGTTCTTGGACTCTTCAGCCTCACAACTTTCGAATGCCAATTCAGTATCACGGATCCACCTCTCCGCGACTACCATATCCATATCACCATTAAAAGTAGGTGGTGAACACATCATGAAAGCCTTTAATCCCATAGCCATTTTCTTTTCGGGAACTCGTTCCTCAGAGGCTTTTAGACAAGCCTCCAAGTCACAAATATACGCCTCCCGATCATCACTTCTCGACATTATCAATCTCTAAGTTCTGTTAGATCATTAAAGTCAGACATACTTAGTATACTTTTCCATACATGATTAATCATGTTAATCAAATAAACAAATAATCAACAACTGTGTTAGTCATGTGAATCATATCAATCTCTCTCACACCCCAACACCTCCCAAGGAACACTTTAAATAGTTATCGAGAACCTGAATTTGAGAATGAATACTCTTCCAAGTATCCAATTCACTCAAACTTAGGCTCTGATACTAGCTTGTAACACCGTGATTTTTAGAACCAAATTTTTCTTTTTAAAATACAATTTAAGTTTTCAAATTGCGTGGGTTTGACTGTAAATAGAACAATCAAACATGTCTTATAATTTAAAAATGCAGCGGAAGTAAGAACACGTGGCAAACTATATAAACAGTCAAAATGATGCCACAAACGACAGTTGGTGTTACGGAATACATAACCGGCTGACCATTATCTTAAACAAACCTAAACATGTTTCAACAGAGTTTAAACATAAAAACATTGTTCCTCCCAAAGCATATAACTACCCGCAGGCTCCCGAGCTCACTGAGGATTACCTGCACATGTGGAGTGTAGCATCTGTTAGCTATAATAGCTAGTGAGTACCAAATAGCATGCAATCAATATAAACACATCACATATCATCAATCATGCTCAGATAGTTCTATCCTAGCATGTCGCGATGAGCTGGCATAGTCAGGAGGTAACATATCTTGCTGGGGAGCTAACGCGACTCAAGGCACCAAACTGGGGTACCAGACACATCAACCGCTCCGGTGGGGGAGCTGTTAAGTGTTCACCGTTGCGTTTTGGAATCAACCGATTCCTCTATTGTATAGCATATGCCATACCCGAAGAGGACAGCTTTGTCCTTAAGTAGAACAACTTTGTTCTTATGTTGGACAACTTTGTCCAGGACAGCTTCGTCCAAGACAGCTTTGTCCATAAGATCCGGACCAATCACAAACAAGTAATCTGATTCAATCGCATCATCAATCAATGTGCGCATATATTCAATTATCATCATAGCATACACCTAATCAAGTGCATACTACATTGTGTCAACATGGTATATTCTAGCGTCATCATGCAATCCTACACTTAAACAACTGCGTGTACAAATCATGGTATACAATTCCGTGATCATTGTTAATACATGTTATTGGTATATTAATTGTTATGTCATTCGACACTCACCTGACAGGCTAGATTAAGCAAAGACCTTGCTTTGGCACACACGGATTGTCAATTCAACCTATAACACCAATATCTACGCATTAATCACTTGAACACGCGAGGAACGTCTAGGAAACTTGAAACAATACCCTAATGGTGTTATTAAACCATTTATTAACTAACTATAACAGTCTAAGCAACAACACATAAACACGTAGCACATAACAGCACAAAAGGCTGTGTGCATGGATGTCGCACCGCGACACTGCCTTGTGTCGCACCGCGACCAGTCTGCAGAGCTGCAGCAAGTGTCTGTTTTGTGCACAACAACCCCATTTTGGCTCATTTCAATTCCAAATCAATTTTGGTAAAATTCTAGTGTTTCATAGGACCATTTGACACTTGTAGAAGCTTTCTAACATCAAAAACTCCTATCCAATTAATTCATACGAAAATCACAATTAAATGGACAAAGACGTGCGCATAATGGCCAAAACTTGGTGTAGACCAATTCCAACACTTGCAACACACCATATCCACCTAATATGATGTATTGAAGGTGTTGCAACTGACCAAAACCTTTAAACTCATTGTTTGGTATCATTTTCCAATTTCTTGTCTATTTAAAGCCTATTTTTCACTATTTTAGCCTATTCAAGCAAAACAACCATTCCGATTCAAAAACAATGTTCTAATCAAGTCATACAAGTCATATGAACCTATTAGAATCTTAAAAATCAGTTCTTGATGTGTAAAAACAAATTTAGGCCATTTTGACCCATTTAGCCTAAATATTGGATTTGTGCAAAAACACCACTTCTAATGAACCAATTGAGTTCTAATCAATCCTAACAAGTTATAAGATCAATTAGAACACTAAATTTCAGTTCTTTAAGGTCAAAATCAGTTTGACCCGTATTTGACCAATTTTCACCCATTTGAGCCAAAATTCAAAACTCATCAAGAACACTACTTTAATTCATGGAACTGATTCCTATACACTTATAAATGATATTAGAACCTATTTCAATCATAAATTTTAGTTCTTGATTGCTAAATCAAAGAACCCACTTGTAAACCTAGAATTTCAAGTCTTGAAAGGCATAATCAAGAACAAGGATTAATTGGCACTTACAATGATCAAAGGATGTTTAGGAACTACTTGTAGGACGATTTTGATCCTTATTTGGCTGCTGGAACAAGAGTTTTATGAGTTTTCTAAAAAACCCAAAAATGAAGAATGAAGAACAAGCATGGAGATGAAGCTTACTATATGAAGAAGATGATGATTGTGGACTGATTTAATCTTGTTTCCTTGCTGGAATCACAACTTGTTTGCTTGAATCTTTGATCTCTCCTTCAATCTTTGCAAGAACAGGAAGTTAAGTGTGTGTGTGTGTGTTTGAATACGTGAGGGTGTAGAAGTCTGTGTTTATCAAAACCGACTTGTGGGTAATTATTATCCACAAGTGGGTATTTTGTTCCCCTTTCCAACTTACAACTCATCTCTCATTTACCGTTTCAACTAACGAGGATATTTTTGGAATCCTCATTTGAAACCGTTCGATATTTTATAATCTTTATATATATTTATTAATATTTTTAATAACACTTTTATTTATTATTTTCCATATTTTATATCATTTTCTAAAATATATATATATTATTTAATTAAATTAAATAATTGACGTACCATATTCGGACACGTTTAGGCCCATTTTGAGTATGTTACAGCAAGTGTCGGATTTCCGAATGCATGATGGAATTACCAAGTGTTGGAATCCGATTGATGAGTATTGGATTTCATATATAAGTGTCGGATTTCATAAATCCGATAGAACCATCGGATTTTACCAAATCCGATAATTCTGGCGGATTTGTGCTAAGTCCAAGTATTTGTTTTGTAAGTCTTGTTATGAACATATAAATGATTAATGTAAGTATGATGTTCTAGGGGAACTTGTTTTATTTGAGGACTCAAAACCAAATACCTGTATGTTGTAAACTAATCAGGTGAATGCCTACTTTCATGAGACTCATTAGAGTAAGGCTTGCATGCTAAATGACTATGTGAAGGTATTATATATGACTAACTTGCTTTTGCAAGTATGCTCAAGGAGGTAAGTTTATGTATTGCATGATGTTACGAAGTATATTAGGTGTATGCCAGTGGGTCCAGACTGGAACCACTTAGTTAGTATATAATGCTATGCATGAATGACTACCTGAAAGATGTTATGTGTATGATGATGGATCCCTGTGGGATCATATATATGTATGTGTATGTGCACTGTCTGCGGACTATCTGCAGCATGGTTAAGGTCAGTCGGTTGTAACTGGATCCCATGAGTACTTTGGGATTTCACGGTGATTCAGGAGGCATCCTGGATCCTAGGTTCTGCAGAGCTGCCATGCCTTAACGTGAGTGGTGATTAGCCGGTTGTAGCTGGATTACCTGTGGAGCCTCTGGCTCTGTGAACGATGTTTGGTTGACTGCTTTATGCTCCCCCACCAGCGCGGTTGGTCGTGTCTGATATCCCGGTCTGAGTTGTTGAGCGGGATTGATTACCCTGCAAGACACGAGTCTTACTGATCTTGTCAGCACACCGCTATGTGCTAAGCTAGCAATGATTGTTTATGTATGATATGTATGATGCATGACTTACTGTATTGATACTTGTGATAGTATGTACTCACTAGCTAAGTGTTAGCTAATGATGCTATGATTTCCCTTTTCAGGTAAAGAGTAGATGTCCTGCGAGGCGGGTAGCTTTTGGATGTACATAGCCCTTGTGGGTGGAACACTTGATATTTCGTTATGTAATGTAAATTGATACAATGGTCGGTTCTTGTGTTAGGTAACACCAACGTTTATTTTTGGAAACAATGAGGATGTAATTAACTGTTGTTGTTTTAAAAAGAAAAATTTCCGCTGCAAAATCTGATTTGTCATTAAAGTAGCTGTTTTCAGAAGCGGTGTTACAGTGATGCAATGCACTAACCCAAACCCAGCTACTCCATTATCTCTTAAAAGATGATTGTTTCAACTTCACACGGAGAATTAGCACATTTCTATTGACATCTCACTCGGAGATTGTTAATATTGAAGAAAAGAGGACAGCTACTCCGGTCCCGACTTTGTTCATGCACTTATAGAGTCTAGAGCTTATTGATATATCATTTCATTTCTTAGGACACATGATGGAAATGTCACAAGTATCTAGTTTTGGTAACTGATACCGGAACATCTTGAGTGTTATCTTTGTGATATTCACGATGATAGATGGAAATCCTACCAGTGCTATCATTATTCCAACATTGAACATAGGTCACACAGTTTAAAAACTGTTGTGTTAACGAGCAATCTATGTGATCTCGGTGTTAACATTTGCCCACGGGAACTTTGAGATGGTGCCCTAAAGACTGTCTCGGATACTTTCATTGTAATATCATTGTGGTCACAATGTCAAAGAGATACATATTTGATAAATTCAACTGAATGTCATGAGGAGGATTCTAAGCTATAAATGTTGAAGTATTCATGCACAATTCAAGCTGAATGTCAATTACAATTGCATGATGTTCATGAAGAATCCTGATCATCATGAGGGGGAGAAATTTTAAAGAAATTGAAATTCAGTTGATCTTGAAAGAAGGAAACAAAAATATTAACTGATTCTTACTGAGTTGAAGATGATGATGAGTTCTTATTCTTAATGCAATTCTTAAAGCTCATCAAAATTGTGCAGCTAAAGAAGACCAAATTCATGTGTTGAGAGGGAGACAAAGAAAAGTTTAATTCTGAAAAATCAATATATGTCAAGTCAAGGGGGAGCAAAGAAAAGCGATATCTATCAAATTTGAAAAAGGTCAAGAGATTCAAAAGAAAATATAATTGTATGATCAAGACATTATGATCAGGATAAACAAGATCAAGAGCTACATTCAAGGGGGAGAGAACAAAATATTCCTCATGCAAAAGCAAAGCTTATTTGAAGACAAGAGAGATCAAGATCAGAAAGAATAGGTTGAAGATTGGGAAAAGCTGAAAATCACTACATATTAAATTGATTATACAACCAAATGTTGAAAAGCCTAAGGTTACCAATGCAAAAGAGGAGATTGAAGAGAAAAGATGTCATTGTATGCTATCAAGTTTCAAGTTCTCATCAAGATGTTGAAGTGAATAATATTCTCGAATGAAGAGTCTCTATTTGAAGATGAGAAGTCATTTTGAAGACATCGGGTAAAGGTTTGAAGATTCCCCAAAGCTTCAAAAGAATATTAACCCAAAAAGAATATCTGCATGATTCAAAAGGGGAGATTGTTAAAGTTTGCGTGAGATGTCAAAAAGACATAACATCTTCTATTTCCATACAAAGGGGGAGATGGTTAGGTTTCTTAATTGTATTGAATAGAATATTACATTTTGAGTGAAGTTTGTATTAATTACAAACTAGATGGTCTTAATTGTAAATATACTCGTGGAGTATATAAGCCTATGATTAAGGCTAATCATGTATCAATTTCTATAATCAATTATATGAGCTATGTGTTAATCAAGGTGTAATTAGTATTCTCTCATAGTTCTACACATGCAATTGAAGATTAGCTTGATACTTGGATAATTAAGGGATTATCACCATCCATTCATTAGACCAACAAGATGGTCCAATAAAATGCAAGTGTCACTTAGAACTCTACCTTCACGATTTCTTCACGGGCTCTCACGGGCCGTGAAGGATAAACGCGCCACAACTATCCATTAATCCTTCACGAGCCGTGTTGTGCCGGGCAAGAATTGTGAGGGCATGCATCTTCACGACCTCCTTCACGAGCCGTGTAGGGTCGTGAACCCTAGGGTTTCACAAACCATGCGGCCATGACATGACACGTGTACACGAGCTGATTTACGACCCATGGTGCATCCTTCATGGTCGTGAAGCCAAGGTCAACTTGAATTTGACCATTTTGACCCTTTCCTCTTATAGCAGGCTGTCGGAGTGGAAACTTGGCGTGTGACCCAATAGGCCCGCGCTTCATCGGCAGTTATACTGGCCTACGTGTGTCAGTGGGCAGATTCCAACAGGCTCCCAGTTGCACATGACACACCGTATCCAAGGGCACCACAGATAGGGAGCGGCCTCTAGCAAGGCATCCATACCCCCAACTAAACACGGGGTATGTCATCTCTGACAAGTACCAAATCAAAACCTAAAACGTTTGAGATGGTCCTATAAATAAGTGATCAATCATCCTATTGTTCGCGATATCCAAGTGAACACGAGACATGGTACAAAGTTATTCTCAAATCATTCACGATTATGTTTCTCGATCAAGATTGGTGGTGACTAAAAATAAGCTGCAACTAGTCAACAATCATTGCAAGCTTGAGCATGGGCATGCATTTTTGGTGTCAGCGCCTAATCATCGAGGGGCCTAGGGATATCTCTCTTAACAGAGGAACAAATTCTTTCGACTACATTGCCCCAATACATTGGCAATACCTTACCTAAAAGCCTCCTTTATAATAGCCAGTTACGGACTACGTTTGAAAGCGATCAGAACAAAGTAGACCAAAATAGTGAAAACACATGCATCTCCGGTCTAAGGATAAAAGATATTACCATCCTGATTTACTCTTGACATGTACCATGAAGTAAGATCAGGTGTGGGTCGTCCAATCACTTGAAACTCTTTGCAAGTATAGGAGAAATATTGCGTCCCTTGTATTCAATCCCCAATGAACACTATGACCAATCAGTTCCCTCGATCTTCATTCATACTTCCTTCCAATGAAGAATGACCGACCATAGACAATTTAGAATGTAAAACATTCAAGGAAGTGATAAAACATGCAAAATTGGAACACAATAATGATTTAAAGAAAGTATTCGCTACACGCGTATCATTAAATCTCCATTTAATAATCAATACATTCAAAAATATAATATTGCTAAATGTTCCCAATTACATAGAAAATACATCAAATACAATAAGCAATATACAACTCAAACCAAGTCACTATCAAATCTAATCCCAATAGCACGTGTGTGGGCATCGTGCTTAGCTTGTGACAACGGTTTAGTGAACAGATCCACCAAATTTCTATCCATGTGTACTCTGCTGATGACAATGTCTCCATTTTCGACCACATCCCGGATAAAATGATATTTCGGCGGAATATTCCTCGTGCGTCGGTGACACCTTGGTTCCTTAGCTAAAGCAACGGCACCCTCGTTGTCACAGAAGATCTAAACAGGGTCGCTAATGCTACGAACCACTCCCAAATCAAGCAAAATTTTCCTCATCCATATGGCCTCCTTAGCAGCTTCACTGGCCGCAATGTATTCTGACTCTGTAGTGGAATCGGCCATGGTGTCTTGCTTGGAGCTCCTCCAGGATATAGCACCGCCGTTTCATAGGAACATGAACCCCAATTGTGATCGGCAGTCATCCGTATCGGTTTGGAAGCTTGCGTCAGAGTAACCCTTTTCTCTAAGCTCTTCCTCACCTCCGTACACCAAGAACATCTCCTTAGTCCTCCGAAGATACTTGAGAATGCTCTTCACCGCCGTCCAATAGGCTTCGCCTGGGTTGGCTTGATATCTACTCGTCATGCTCAAGGCACACGATACATCAGGCCTTGTACTTAGCATGGTGTACATGATCGAGCCCACAACCGAAGCATATGGCACCCACTTCATTATTTCCCGTTCCTCAGGGGAACTAGGGGATTGAGTCTTACTCAATATAAAACCATGTGACATAGGAATGAACCCTTTCTTGGAATCGTCCATCCTAAATCTCTTTAGGACTTTGTCAACGATGTACTTTAGCTTAGCCCAATTAGCCTCTTGGATCTACCTCTATAGATTTTGATCCCAAGAATGTAAGTCGCATCTCCTAGATCCTTCATTGAAAAACAATTTCCTTACCAGGTTTTTACACCTTGAAGGGTTGGGATATCGTTACCAATGAGGAGTATGTCATCGACATACAAGACTAGGAATACAACTATGCTCCCACTAGCCCTGACATATACACATGGCTCATCCTTGCTTTTCGAAAATCCAAGCTCTTTGACTTTCTCATCAAAGCACAGGTTCCAGCGACGCGATGCTTGCTTAAGTCCATAAATGGACTTCTTAAGCTTGTAGACCTTATCCGGATGCTTGGCATATACAAAACCCTCGGGTTAAGTCATATAGACTTTCTCGCTAAGTGTCCCATTAAGGAACACGATTTTACATCCATTTGCCAAATCTAATAATCATGAAATGCGGAAATTACCATGAGTATCTGGATAGACTTCAACATAGCCACCGGGGAAAAGTTTTCATCATTGTCTACACCATGAGTTTGCGTGAAACCCTTAGCTACCAGTCAGGCTTTGAAGCTGTCTACCTCTCCATCTATGCCAGTCTTTGTTGGAATATGCCCGCTGACACGAACGAGTTAATAGCACTGCTGATGAAGTATAGGCCTATTGGGTCACACACCAAGTATTGATTCCGGTAACACGATCAAGCAAAAGAGAGGAAAAGGCCAAAATGGGTTTTGGCAGCAAGGTACACGGGCCGTGTCCAGCCCAACTAGCACGGGGCGTTTTGGCCCAAGTCGAGACCGTGTGCTTTGGGCCTACACGGCCGTGTAGGTGAACACGGGCCGTGTTGGCTATACAAGACACGGGCTAACTTGGCCCAATTGAGGTCGTGGGCTTTGGGCCTACACGGCCGTGTTGATCAACATGGGCCGTGTACAGGCTCTATAACAGCAAAATAAACATCTTTAAACACTCATTTTAATGGGGTTAATGTGAGTGAATGTAAGGCCACGATTCATATGTCTCTGGAACAGACTTTTGGGAGCTCTAGAGTCTTATGCTAGAGTTCATGCTCCCTCCTATTGTTCTTCTTCTTGGTGATCAAGTTTTGGTGCACAAGAGGAGGTAATATACACTTTGTGATCAAGCTTTGATGCACAAAGGTGTTACTTGATCTTGTATTGTGTTGTTTTGGTGGCTACATCAACCTACTAGCATTGGGGAATCAAGTGTGCTTGGGGTGGACTACTCTAGAGGAATTCTTCCTTGAATTCTACACACTTTGACAAAGAAGAAAGCTTTGGTGATCTTGCATTATGGTATAACCTTTCTTCTTTCTTGTTTATTACATTCTAGTTGCAACTTCATGTTTAGATGTTGGTCCATGGTATGTGTCTTTGTTTGGCTAGTTTAGTTTTTGTATTGTATCTTGCTTCCGTTGCTACTCGTTTATGCCAAACAAATACCTTCAGTGGTATCATACCCATATCTAACATGGCTTTGCACTAACGAGTTTAGAAAAACCATATAAATATTTTATACAAGAAAATTGTTTTCTTGAAAGTTTTTTGTGTAGATTTTTGTTAGGCTAAAATTGATATATTTGTATCCTACATAATAATCATATAAATATTTTTATTAGAAAATTGTTTTCTAGAAATGGTTTTTCATGTAGATTCATGTTAGGCTAAAATTGGTATATTTGTAGCCAACTTAAGATGTTAGTTTTTACATCAAGTCTCAAAAACCATATAAATACATTTATATAAGAAAGTTGTTTTCTCAAAATTGGTTTTTCCATTGAGGCTCTTGTTGTGCTAGAATAGATTTATTTGTAGACGTGTTAATGTATTTTAGTTTTTATATTTATATATTTGTTGTAACTTGGCATGAAGTGTACACAAATATATACTTATAAATGTATATTCATATGCAAGGAATGGAGAAGTCCTTAAGCGAATTGCATGGCATGTTGAAATCTGCGGAATCTGACATGGCCAAGCATAATTCCACCTTAACCATTCCCGTCATGGGCTTAAAGAAACAAAAGAAAAGGAAGAAGAAACCGACCCTGAGAGGAAAGGTTGGAGTTTCCAAGCCTATCCTTAATATTGAGTCGAAGGATATAGAGAATGTGTCTCATGAAGAGACTCAAGAAAAGGTGGTTTGCTACTTCTGTGGAAGATTTGGAAATTGGGGCCGTCACGCCTGCCCTACGTGCCGAGAGGATATAAAACTTCTCAGGAAAGAGAGAGTTAACTTTCCATCTTCAGGTACGTTCATGATTCATTTCTATTATTCTATAAGCTGGGTTGTTGACCCGAGCTAATTGACTCACGTTTGTCACAAATTTATTTGTTACAAAGTGTAGGTCCTTTGGTGAAAGAAAAGGATGAAGAACCGGGTCTCGAACGAGGAAACCATGGTGATTATCCTCCAAGAGAAGATAAGGAAACTTGATCTCGCTTTTGTCACCGGTTTATTTATTACTTTGTTTTATTGCCCTGCATGGCAAGTAACATCTCTTTGTATGCTCATTTTCAATTACAATGGACATAATTTTGAAGTTTTAAGAATTGATGTGAAACCTTTTTGAGCGTTGTTTATTCAAAGGTTTTTATGTCATAGCTCATGTGTTGTTTTGCCTTTCATGGCACACAACTTAACATGGGGTGACGAGGAGTTTATTCTTAAAATATGAAGTTTATTATGAAAATATATTGTGAGATATTTTGTTCAAAATTTCCCATGTCATGGCATACACAAGGTTTTGTTACAAGTAATAAAATATTCATGAATAATTGATTCTGAATCCAATATAGTTTGGATGAGTTATTTTTGTGTGATAATCAACTTAACCACATAAACAAGAAATATATCGCCTAGATCCATGTGGTTAGGGTCTCGGAACGGTTTAGTCTCGGGCTAAACGCTTTGATGTGGATCTTGTTTATTAGGCCAAGATGATTATGAGATCCTTCACCGGAGTTTGTGAGAGGATTATAAGCTTGTTGGATATTGATCACATTTTGTGGATAATCCGTTCAAGCATACCACAAAGAATAACGAAAGCGAAACCTCTTCATCACTACGTTGATGGTAGTAATTGCGAGACGTTTATTAGTTGAGGCATATGTCTGAAACCTTGTTGGTGTGCAGAATTAGCCCAAACAACTTTAAGAAACAATAGGGCATATAGATCAAGGTACTTAGATCTAGTTAAGATGCTAAGATATCTATTATCTATATATTGGATAACCATATAGTTAATTGTGGAATTGTTTCACAATTCATATCCTACTAAGACGCATTGGTACATGGTGTCATGGAGTAGGGAGCCGGGTGTTATTGATCCGGTTTATGACGGGTCGATAATGTGTGTCCGATTTGTTGCGATATTCATTTGCCATTGTGACTAAGTCCTCAAATCCAAATTCAATTGATAGTCTATTTAGCATTTGTTAAGATACAGCTAGAAAGGTTCTTTGCTTGTCTATCTTAATAGTTTGAAGTTATCCATTCTACATTCAGTGGGAGAAGGATAAACTTGAAATCAAGAAGTGCTAATACATTTGAGGAGTTCTTCTAAGTTTTAGTTATTTAACCTTTTGAGAACAATGTTTGTTGCTTAAAAGGGGAAGAAGAAAGAAACTAAAACTAAGGCATTCCAGTGGAAGAACGTGGAACTTAAATGAAGACTTAATGATGATACTAGCATATAATCTGATATCTTTGATAGATGGTCAGCATGGTTATGCTGGTATGCCTGACTAAGAATCATTACTTCCTTTAATTCTGATTAGAGTCATATAGAACCAAAGAGATATGGGTTTTTCATATCTAAGTGGTAATGACATAATGGTGAGTCTTGTTGAGTTCGCCACCTATCGGAAGACATAGTGGATCCAGGATTCGCTAAAAATAAACGAAGTAAATGATAAAGAGATGCAATCCATTTGGAATGTCCAAGTGCTTGACTTGACTTGATCACATACCTAGGTGTATACCAAGGTGGTAGTGATGGGATTAACATAGATGGAATTGTAGACAACTTCAAATACCGACTAGTGGTAAAGTTTTTCATGGTGGTTATGGAGAAACTTGTCCTAGTGGCTATGTTGAAGAATGTTTGATACTCGTAGATAATAATGACCGCGTTTCGTCATGAAACAATATGATGAGGAAGTGCTTATAACACTATCCGAGGGTCTTAATATATGTCCGTAGTATCCGAATTATTTCTACAAAAGTGGATAAGACCACTTCGGGCTTATTCTTGCATCTTGAAGGAAAGATATCTTTTACGTATGTCAGGGCTAGTGGGAGATTTGTTGTATTCCTAGTGTTAAATGTCTATGGAAGATAATGTCCCGATATTAGGTTATCTGCAAACCTAATTCAGGAATTACTGCTTCATAGGGGCATTTAAGAGATACAAAATTGGATAGTATTTAGTTCAAGAAATATAGAGATATGTTCTTGATGTTTGACGACTTGAATAGGCTTGGAGTAAGTAGTTACTCTAATGCATGTTTCTGCTAGGATAACGGTTGATCTTTGATCAAAGTTGATGATCCTAACTTGTGGTGTTGTTTGTTGGGTCTTAAGTATCACTCACCCTATTGTGGGCTTTTGAGACAATGAGGGTGTGATTAGTTTAACTTTTTTGAAAAGTAAGATCTCTTTGATGCATACTTTTGAAGTAGTCTTGTCAAAAGAGATATAATAGAATAACAAAAGATCTTGTGGGTGTTGTGGGACAAAACCACTAGTTAAGCCGTTGTTATGGACTAGTGGTGTTTGTCATACTAGGTCCATTAGCATGTCTAATGCGTATAACTTGGCTTGAATATGTTTTGGTCTATGTTTGACTTGTACTTATATTTTGGGGACATTAAGCAATATTGCTATTCATACCATATCAATTATTAAATGGTGATTTAATAATACGCCGAGGGCAGGTATTTTATGAATCCTTATTGTGTTCCATCTTAGCATGTTTAAACACTTCCGAGAATGTTTATCATTCTAAAATCTCCATAATCGGTTGTACTTTATGGGAAGGATGTATAAATTAAGGTTGAGGTAAAGAGTTGGTTTTGTTAAACATGATTCTTGCCTATACTTGAAAGGGGTTTCAAGTGCTTGGAGGACCCGCGCCCGAGTTCGCTTCATGGTTCTAGTCATAAGAAACTCGGGATGATGATGACGTTTCATCCTTAAACTAGAGACATGTGATTCCAAAGCATGGGTCTGCTTTGCTTTGATCATTTTCTATCTCAGTCCATAACTGGTCGTTATAAGGGAGATGATTGGGTAGAGTATTATCTATGTGGCGGGACTATGTAGTCGAAAGGAATTTGTTCCTCTATGTATAGAAAAGATATCCATGGGCCCCTCGATGATTGAGTGCTGACGTTCATATGCATGGCCGTGCTCAAGTTACATTGATGATGGATCAATGTTAACTTGGTTTCTTGGTCACCACTAATCTAGAATCGAGAAACATAATCGTGAACGGTCTGAAGGTTGACTTTATTCCATGCCTTGTGTCCACATAGGATATCGCGAACAAAGGGATGTACATGTTCATTTATCTTTAGGACAATCATTTTATGATTGGGATCTTGTCAAGAGTGGCATACCCTATACTGACTTGGGAGCATAGATGTCTTGCTAGAGGCCGCTCTATGTTTGTGTTATTTTTCGTAGTCGTGCCACGTGCAAGTGGGAGTTTGTTGGAATATGCCCGCTGACACGAACGAGTTAATAGCACTGCTGATGAAGTATAGGCCTATTGGGTCACACACCAAGTATTGATTCCGGTAACACGATCAAGAAAAAGAGAGGAAAAGGCTAAAATGGGTTTTGGCAGCATGGTACACGGGCCGTGTCTAGCCCAACTAGCACGGGGCCTTTTGGCCCAAGTCGAGACCGTGTGCTTTGGGCCTACACGCCGTGTAGGTGAACACGGGCCGTGTTGGCTATACAAGACACGGGCTAACTTGGCCCAATTGAGACCGTGGGCTTTGGGCCTACACGGCCGTGTTGATCAACACGGGCCGTGTACAGGCTCTGTAATAGCAGAATAAACATCTTTAAACACTCATTTTAATGGGGTTAATGTGAGTGAATGTAAAGCCACGATTCATATGTCTCTGGAACAGACTTTTGGGAGCTCTAGAGTCTTATGCTAGAGTTCATGCTCCCTCCTATTGTTCTTCTTCTTGGTGATCAAGTTTTGGTGCACATGAGAAGGTAATATACACTTTGTGATCAAGCTTTGATGCACAAAGGTGTTGCATGTTCTTGTATTGTGTTGTTTTGGTGGCTACATCAACCTACTAGCATTGGGGAATCAAGTGTGCTTGGGGTGGACTACTCTAGAGGAATTCTTCCTTGAATTCTACACACTTTGACAAAGAAGAAAGCTTTGGTGATCTTGCATTATGGTATAACCTTTCTTCTTTCTTGTTTATTACATTCTAGTTGCAACTTCATGTTTAGATGTTGGTCCATGGTATGTGTCTTTGTTTGGCTAGTTTAGTTTTTGTATTGTATCTTGCTTCCGTTGCTACTCGTTTATGCCAAACAAATACCTTCAGTGGTATTAGAGCCATATCTAACATGGCTTTGCACTAACGAGTCTAGAAAAACCATATAAATATTTTATACAAGAAAATTGTTTTCTTGAAATTTTTTCGTGTACATTTTTGTTAGGCTAAAATTGATATATTTGTAGCCTACATAATAATCATATAAATATTTTTATTAGAAAATTGTTTTCTAGAAATGGTTTTTCATGTAGATTCATGTTAGGCTAAAATTGGTATATTTGTAGCCTACCTAAGATGTTAGTTTTTACATCAAGTCTCAAAAACCATATAAATACATTTATATAAGAAAGTTGTTTTCTCAAAATTGGTTTTTCCATTGAGGCTCTTGTTGTGCTAGAATAGATTTATTCGTAGACGTGTTAATGTATTTTAGTTTTTATATTTATATATTTGTTGTAACTTGGCATGAAGTGTACACAAATATATACTTATAAATGTATATATGAATATGTGTCTCAAAAATGGTTTGGTACACTAATGCATATGTACAATGATTGTCATTTTGGTGCCTTTGATGTTGTTGACAATCTTGACTAAAATATAGATATATATTTATATCATCGTTTTGTGTGGCACACCATGTTTAACTTATGTTGCATTTGGTTAATTCGGTAACACCATATGCCCTTAGACCTATGTGTTGTGGTGGTTGATTGATTCGGTTTTTTTGGTGGCCTGCGTGCTGTATTGATGTAAATATTTATTTATTTATATATTTGTTGGTGCGGCTTGCACGCCGTTTATTTTATTCGGTGTATTTGTATAAGTAGTGTAGGAATGCGACCTGCGTGTCGTTTATATATATATATTCTATATATTTAATAATAGTATAGAATTAGAACCGGATAAGTCAACGGGAGTCATGGTGATGACGTCTTGGCGAGAAGGAATCAACACGCTATTGGAGGTGTTGGATTCGGTGGGAGCTCACCCAACAAGACTTTACCTTGTCCTTAGGTTTTGGTCTCGTTTTGCCCATTGTGGCTCACGGGGAAAACGCATAGGAATTTTGGGTATGTTACCGAATTATACATATATATATTTGCGTGGTTGTGTTTTATTTTTCTATGCATGTATTAGGATTCGCATGCTAGACAATTTTTCCATAAAATTAAATAAAATACAACGTTTGTTAAAATGGTTAACAATCTCGCGCGAATAGAGTTGACAAAGAAAATATAAACTTAGTATTATATTTAAAAGTGCTTAAAAATCGTTTTGACACTTACTTTGTTAATTCACAAAAAGGTTTTTAGAAACCGGAAACAAAATCCCGTTTTCAAAAATGTAATTCACGCACCATCCATAAGATGACACCACCCGAATCTAACAAAACAAGGATGATTGTCGAGCTAAGCACGAGTCATTCCTTGCGTAGTTGTGTGGAAGGTGAGTGGGGTAACTCGCATGATTGGTTGTCGAGCTAAGCAAGAGCCAATTGATGGTCGGGAGTGCCACCCGTGTGTCTTTTCGGACGTTTTACAATTTTAGTATATAATTCTTGATTAGTTGTCGAGCTAAGCACGAGCTAAACAAAAATTATATATTAAGATTGGTGTAAGAAAGGGATCAAACATGCCAACCGACATAATGGATGTCAACGGATCCCGCAAGTGTCTAAGAGTTGTAATAGAGATTACAATTGGTAAAATGGTTGCCGGCCTAAATAGCTTCGCCACGTGATCCGCGGCAAACCCGTCACGGTGCGAGGTGAAATAAGGTTCTTAACCCTTGTTACGAATAATTGTTTTATCTAAAACTTTGGGGTAATTATTTTTAACAAGGTCTATCTAAACTAACCAAAACTCGTATTATTGTTATTTATAGATGTCAAACCATAACAATACCATGTCAAACATCTCACTTCGTGTGTTCCTAGAAAGGGAGAAACTCACGGGGGTGAACTTTATTGCATGGCTTAGGCAATTGAGGATTGTCCTTCGCCATGAGTCAAAGTTGCACATCCTTGAGTAACCCCTTCCGGAGCCACCTGCTACCAACGCGACTTGGGCCGTCCGATACGGGTATGAAAAACGTGTTGAGGACACGCACGATGTTGCCTGCCTCATGTTGTCAACTATGAGCTCGGAGTTGCGAAAGCATCTCGAGCACATGAGTGTGTATGATATGTTAAACAAGCTCAAGGACATGTTCCGACAGCAGGTTAGGCAGGAACACTATGAGTGTGTTAAAAGCCTAGTCGGTTGTAGGCTGCAGGAAGGTGGGAATGTTGGTCTTCACGTCCTTAAGATGAAGGAGAACGTGGACCAAATGGAGAGGTTAGGATTTCCTATTGGGAGAGAGCTCGCTGTTGATATTGTACTCCAGTCTCTGCCCGCATCATATGGTCAGTTTGTCGCAAACTATCATATGCAAGGAATGGAGAAGTCCTTAAGCGAATTGCATGGCATGTTGAAATCCGCGGAATCTGACATGGCCAAGCATAATTCCACCTTAACCATTCCCGTCATGGGCTTAAAGAAACAAAAGAAAAGGAAGAAGAAACCGACCCTAAGAAGAAAGGTTGGAGTTTCCAAACCTATCCTTAATATTGAGTCGAAGGACATAGAGAATGTGTCTCAAGAAGAGACTCAAGAAAAGGTGGTTTGCTACTTCTGTGGAAGATTTGGAAATTGGGGCCGTCACGCCTGCCCTACGTGCCGAGAGGATATAAAACTTCTCAGGAAAGAGAGAGTTAACTTTCCATCTTCAGGTACGTTTATGATTCATTGCTATTCTTCTATAAGCTGGGTTGTTGACCCGAGCTAATTGACTCATATTGCGGTGTGCTGATACGATCAGTAAGAGTGATATCTTACAGGATATCTAGTCTCGCTCAACGATGCAGACCGGACAGAACCAACCGCGTTGGTGGGGGAGCATAAAGCAGTCCACCAAACATCGTTTTGGAACCACCGGCTCCTCGGAAAATCCAACTACAACCGGTTGATTTCCCCTCTGGTGTTAAGGAACGGTGGTTCTGCATAACCTAGACCGGTAGGCCCCCGAGTCTCCGTTAATACCAATATGACCTTTAAGGCCCTCTAGAACCCAGCTACAACCGGCTAACCTCAACTTACTAGTCGGGTTCCGCTACAACCGACTGACCTTAGTCCACTAGTAGTCCGTGGACCATGCACATACATACATACATAGGATCCCATCTGGATCAATCAATTAGCATGTAATTTCATTCATTCATTCATTCAATCTAGATTCATCATCATACATACATAACATCAAATCTAACTAGGCGGGTCCAATCTGGATCCGCTGGCATGTACTTAACACATGATCTACAAGTATTAAGCATGGCATATCACATTATAACA
Organism: Dittrichia graveolens; assembly: GCA_038502395.1. NCBI lineage: Eukaryota > Viridiplantae > Streptophyta > Magnoliopsida > Asterales > Asteraceae > Dittrichia > Dittrichia graveolens. The sequence continues at coordinate 34,891,912 of JARJIL010000009.1, forward strand.
ATATGGTAAAACTTACACCTCCATTCTTAAGCATACCTACAACGGAAACTATGACATACATTGTACTACTGTACATAAACAATTAAGTTAGTCAATTAGCAAGAAAATCTCCCCCTATTTAGACTTATGAAAGCCGGTACTCACCTCGGGAGCTTATAATAAACAGATTACTTTGCTCCGGTTCAGCTAACTTAACAAATTCACCTAAAATCATCGTTATTTATGTTAAGCGTTTGCACACACGAGGTTCTATTACTAGAACACGTACAAGAACCTCCTAGTGCTTATAAACATCTTAGAATAACCTCACATGAGTCAATACTACATATGCCTTTAAAATACTTAACATGAAAAATTGGCCTTTTCTGATTTTCACTGGATGCATCGCGTCGCGACCCAAAGGTCGGATGGTGAAATTCGGATCACCAAATGTCGGACCGCACACGCGATGAAAGTCGGACCAATGAAAGTCGGATGAATCATGAAAGTCGCACGAAACTATGGGAACGCGTCAAGTCCCATTACTCGACGTGTTGCGTCGTGTGCCAACCTGCACTTCATCTTCTTCTTGTTCATCTTCTAGCCGAATTACTTTTCAAAACACCTTATTTCAAGAATTTGTAACTTGTTCAAATCACTTCTAAAAAAATTTTAAACTTCATATACCACTCTTACAAACATCATGAACTCATCAACTCCAATTAAAACCATCAAACATAGAAAACCCACTTATCAAGTAAGCTTTCCATGTTCAACAATAGAGTTTTTTACTTCAACATGAGTTCCAGCGCAAACACAACATGCAACTAGTACTAATCATGATAAACTTCAAGAGAAACATATACTAACCTTCTTTGGATTCAAACAACTCTAAATTTTCAAACTTCTTCTTTCAAGAACTAGAGAGCAAGTGTGTGTTTGTGTGTTTTTAGCTTTTTGACTTTTCTAACTTCTTGAACATACTTACATACATATATATTCTTATTCAAATGGCTGAACCGCCTTTGAATTCTTAAATATCTCACAAACACCTCACCTCACAATTAATTAACTTTCATATTAATATATGAGAAATGTTCAATACAGTCCTAATTTAATTTATAGTCCTGAGGGACAATTTATAGCCACTATATTTTAAGCAGACTTAATCTTATATTATAATCAAAATTGATATATTTGTATGAAAGAAGGCATTTAAAACTTTTTAACTATTGGTCCCCACTTTCTCTCTCCTCTAATTTATTTAAAATTAATTATCTCACAAACCGTTAATCATTAGATGAAACGAATTATAACGTTGCGATCCTAGTGTTCCCCTCTTTTATTAGAGAGGTCACTTGATATACTTTCGATAAAAAAAATTTCTCGTTTTGTTAGATTGGACTTAAATTTTATTAAAGTATAATCACATGTGATTCATAGAGGTGTGATCAATATAGTCTTTATAAAATTATAGTTTGGTGTTTGATAATCCGGCGAAGTTCTATGGTTTAGTAACAAAAAATCAACAATTAAAAGTGATTCTAAGTTATTAGTAGTTTTATAACGCATGTGATTATCTATCTCTTATACATGCACATAATTACAAGTGATTTGATTAAATGTAGCATTTTTATGTGATTGCATATTCAACCACATGTGATTGAATACCAAAAACATAAAATTTAGTATTCAGTCACATATGATTGCATATTTAATCATATGTGATTTTGTACAAAATCACACAAAAGTTTGTATAGATTCACATGTGATTGAATACCAAAAAACATGAGATTTGGTATTCAATAATATATGGTTGCATAGGTGATTGTTCAAATGAGAACCATTCTTTTTACGAGAACCAGTATAAAAGACATCGAATTCAAAGGAGAACACGTAAGCATATCCTCCAAAGTCTGAATCGTCTGTTTAGAGTGACCATCCGTTTGTGGGTGGTAAGTAGTGCTCAAATGAACACGAGTGCCAAGCTCACACTATAAGTTATGCAAGAAATTAGAAACAAACCGAGATTCACGATCGGAGACAATAGAATAAGGAGACCGTGACGTGACACAATCTCATCAATATAAAGCTGAGCCAAACGAGTCAAAGACGTTGACTCTTTCGTGGCTAAGAAATTAAAACTTTTAGTCAACCGGTCAACAATGACCCATATAATATCGTGCTCTCTGAACATTTTAGGCAGCTTTGTCATGAAATCCATCGTGATGTGATCCCACTTCCATTCCGGAATGTTAGACTCTCGTCGCTCTCCTCGAGCTACAGCATAAGACCCATCAGAAAGAGGAATCTTAATCATCTTCTTGGAACAGAGAATCTTAGCATTTCGACGGTTGAGCCAATTCATCCCAATCACTGCATCAAATCCCGCAATAGGCATAACGAAAAACGAGACATGGAGACTATTCCTTTCGACATCAAGAAAACCTATGGGAACTTTCTCTGTAACAGAGACTATCTTACCACTAGCAACCTCAACTCTAATCAGATCAATCAACTTGGAAACAGGCAATTGCAACTTTTTACAACAAGACACAGAGACAAAGGAGTAAGTAGCTCCCGAGTCAAATAACACACATGCAGGGGTATAGTTAATAAGGAATGTACCAGTGATGACATCCCCCGCTGCCTTAGCCTCCTCGGCCGTCATCTAGAATGCCCTCCCTTTCACGCGAGGCGCATCATCTCTCTTCTGGCCCTTAGAAGACCATCTTGTTCCAGCACTTTGCCTCTCCGGGCAATCAACCATCCTGTTCCCGGGCTTGTAGCACCGATAAAAAACATCTTACTTGTACCCACATTCGGTACTAGCATGCCCCTTTTGCCCACATCTACAACACCTCCTGGTAGCATTTGAACATTCACCAGAATGGTAAGTACGACACAAAAAACATCAAGGAGTGTTAGGTCTCAGTTTCTTGGAAGTATCAGTCTTTCCACCTGTAGAGGATTGTCATTTGGAAGGACCCGATTTATTAGATGGCTGAAACTTCCTCTTAAAACCCCCACTGGCATATTCTCCCTTGCACCGGATACGATCTCCCTCCATTTGTCTAGCCACTTCAAAAGCCCGATCCAAACTAACAGCCGCTCATACATTGGCGCGAAACTCCAATGGCAAAGTTCCCACAAACCTTCTTATCTTAGCGTTCTCATTAGGTATCAAATGTGGAACAAACCTTATCTTATCATTAAAAGCAGTGATGAGATCCTCCATCGACTTATCTTCTTTCTGGATATTATTGAATTCCCTCCCCATTCTTTTCATGTCGTACTCAGTGCAGTATTTCCTTAACAACTTTTTAGAGAATTACTCCCAAGACATAGCACATAACACCTCCTTATTAACAGAGGCTTTTACCGTATCCAACCAAAAGATGGCACGGCCTTTCAACATACGTACTGCGTATTTCATGCGATACTCCGGCTCGCAGTCACATGACTTAAATGCCTACTCCATCTCACGGAGCCACTACATAGTAACTGTGGGGTTATCACTCCCCTCGAATGTCGGAGGCTTGCACGACAAAAACTTCTTGAATGAACAAATCTTGCGTGTTTTGCCCAACGTGGTTTGCAATCAGAGCTCCTTTTCTAAGCGAAGCTCTTCCTCTAGGCGCTTTATATACGCCTCTTGTTCATGTATAGGTCTACCATCTTCAGAATGGTGCTGAGAACGTTCATCCCCAGCTTGATGAGGTATATGTGAAGCCTTATCTTCTATCTCTTTCAGAGTTTGTTCGGTATTACCATGCTCAGCAGACATCTTTTCTCAACTTTCTATACAACAAGGAAGAGTATTTAATACTCTACTAAACTTACTTATAGTACTGACAAGCTATCTTATAATAAGTAACGTTCATGTGACACTCATACTCAACCCCCATAAGGAACACTTAATTATGGTCAGGCCCGAGTTTGAGACTAAATACTCTTTCAAGTACCCAATTCCCTCAAACTTAGGCTCTGATACCTAATTGTAACACCACTTGGAAAACAATGAGTTTACTAAAAATTCATGTTTTTGACACGCGTGGGTCCCTTTTTAAATCATTAACCATCAGGTTATACAGCTGCTTTTTACAGTTCTATCATTCTACTACTATTTCTAGTATTTATTAATGATTTCCAGAGGATGAATATGACGGTTCTGGTGGAATATGCCCACTAACACACATGAGTTGATATCACTCCCAATGAGGCATAGTCCTATTGGGTCACACGCCAAGTATTGATTCCGGGAACACCTTTGAACAAGTGAGAGAAAAATGCCAAAATGGTTTGGTTGGGCCGGGCACGGCCGTGCCTTGTGAAGGTACGGGCGTGCCCTACGCTAGGTACGGGCCCAAGGCCGACGTGCCTAGGGCGTACCCATTAGGGATGGCACGGGCGTGTCTCTTGGAGGTACGACCATGCCTAGTGTGAAAGCACGAGCCCAAGTCGGGCGTGATGTAGATGTTCCCGTAGGCTGGCACGGGCGTGCCTTGTGAGGCACGGCCGTGCCTCATGCTACATGCTGTAACAGCCTAATTAACTAGCCTTTTAAGACTAGTTTAATGGTAGCTTTATGGAATTTTTGCTACTAGTAACTTAAGGAACGGTTTTTGGCTGTAGAATTGATCTTATGACTTGTTCTTACACCAAGGAGATTGTACGTGAATGTTCTTGATAGTTGGTAACAAAAGACACAAAAGGTTCTCTCAAATATATACACAATTGGAAGATAGATTGTCACATCAATCTTCAAATTGGTGTTGGTTCTACATGGTGTAGCTCTTGGTGGCGTCCAAGCACTACTAACACATGGGATTCAAGGAAACTTGGTGTGGATACCGATAGAGGAATACATCTTTGTATTCTCATGTCCATTCCGTTTTAATCAACAACAACAAGGAAGTTGAAGAACTTGTATGGTATAATTTCTTCTACTTGTTCTTTTCCTTTAGTTGCATTGTCACTGTCTAGAGTTTGGTCCGCTTGGTGGGTGTTGTGTAGTTCACAAACTAAATTATTTTTCTACGTTTTTTTGCTTCCCCTGTGTTTATTTGAACCACGAAAACCCAACAGTGGTATTACATTTGGATTGAAACCGGAATTTTATATTTTGTGTAAAAATCTAGTTTTCCGCTGACCGGGCATGGCCGTACCTCTTGGGATACGGGGCGTGTAACATCCTCAAATATGGCCTATTCGCGTGCTCCATTTGGTACGTGAGATTTATTTAAATGAATTAAATATAAATATATTTGTAAGAATTAATAGAAATTAGTTATTGGTCAGTTAAATTGAATTTAAAAATAGTAATAAAAATAGAAAAGAATTATAAAATAATAACTGGTTTCAAACGAGGTTTCCAAAAATATCCTCGTTAGTTGAAACGGTTATTCGGGTGTCGTGTTGTATGTTGAAAAGGGGAATAAAATAACCCTTGTGGATAACTCAAAAACCATTAGTCGGTTCTTAAGTCATCACTTCTCAGACACACACATACACACCACGAAAAACACACACACACCTCACGATACTTTGCTCCTGTTCTTGAAGAAGGCAACTCAAACAAGGATCAATTGGAGCTGGATTAAAGATTGAATTTTGTCACTAATCTGTCCATAATCTTCTATTCATCATCATCTTCACTCCTTGTAAGCTCATCTTTCCTTGTTCTTCATTTTAGCAATTAGGTCAAAATGGGCAAAACGTATTTGTGCATTAAAGCTTAGATTTTTTTATTATAATCTGTTCTAGGATCATTTAGGAGTTGAATGGAACTGATTTTGTGGATAAAAAAAGATAACTTGATTGTATTTCAAGAATTTGACCAAATGGGTCAAATATGGAGAATTGATTAATTAATCTTGAATTTGATGTTATAGTAGGTTATGTTGATGTTTATAGACTCCCTTTGATGCCCCAAAGCTTGTACATAACCTGGACTTAATTAAGAACATGTAAAACTTGGAATTGAATGGCTTAAATCTGGGCAGAAAGCACCATTTTTGTGGCCTGGATGAATGTCGCGGCGCGACCATGGCTGCAGCAAACCAATACTTGTTTTTCAATGTACATGGTATAAGGACTATAGTTATATCACTTTTGATCAATTTTGGGGTATTTGGGTTAGTTTAACCATTTTTACTAATTTAGACACATTTAGGTAATTAAACATTAGAACTAGCATATGTATATGATTTGTGGTATTCTAAGCAGGCCTTTATGTAAACAATAGGTAATTAAGCATCAAGGAAGGCCAAATTCATATTTGAGATATATTTGAGCACCAAGGTGAGTACCGACTTGTATGAATTATATAAAGGAAGTTTTGAATGCTATTTAGTTTAAACGAACATGGTATGCTAATTCTTGCATATAGACTTGTTTATTTGTGTATATATGCTTAGAAAACCATTAATGACATGATGAATGATATATTTGACATGTATATTTATTGTGACATTTTGATGAATATGAATTCATATGTGAAAGCATGCATGCTATGATCTCTTTTATGAGATAATGATGAGCTATGTGAAAAGTACGGACATATGTGCATGAAAGGTCAACTTCGACTGGGTCTCAGGGGCCTTCGGGCAAGTGTTCGGGACTAATGGTACTCGAGTGCCATTCCTTTAACATTTGGGGTGATTGCCTTAACTAGCTGAGCCTAATGAGCCTTTGGCTCCGTAACGAGCAGGTGGAGTCACTTATGTGATGATACCAGCACGGTTGGCAGTGTTTGATTCCCTCGGTGGTTTTTATTGAGCCGGACTAGCTATCTGGCAAGATATAGCACTGCTGGACATGTCAGCATTACCGCTAAATGTTAGGATAGCATTGTATTCTCATATTTGATTCATCACTTGCTATTGTTGCACTCATACCTGTCTGTATTCACTAGCTATTTTAAATAGCTAATCCTGTTGTTGTTTCCCTTTTTAGTGAAAGTATAGGCAAGCCTGGTCAGACGGGAACCCTTATGCTTTTGTACGGGCTTTTAAGGAACACTGCTTTTGGTATTCAATATATACAATGGTCGGTTTAGTTTAAAATAACACCGGTAGTCGTGTTTGGCAAGTTTTGTTTTGTATATTTGTATATACGCCAAACACGTGTTAAAATTGTAATAGTTTAATAGGCTTGGGTTTGTTTATTGTTTTTGAAAATTCCGCTGCTTTGTTTTTCAAATTCCGTTAGGATAACTAACAGGTAAACATTCAATTTACAAACGGACCCATGCAATTTGAAAACTCAAATTTTAACTGATTTTTAAGGTTTCAAAGGCGGTGTTACAGGGCGTGCCGGCGGCCAGAGCACGGCCGTACGAGTGGGGTGCGGGCCATGCCGGCAAAATCTTTATAAGGCTTAAAACTATTTAAATTGTGTGCTGGCCCATGGGAGGGCACGCCCGTACCCAATAGGGTACGCCCGTGCCTTCTGCTTTTTGGTCAAAGTTTGTTTTTGAAACGGTGTTTTTAAATTATATTTAAAATTCCGAATTTGTTGGTTTTGGACTACTCTTGGATCTGGTCTTTCCCCACTATATTTTAATTCCAAGAATTTATATATTTTGTATGGCTTGGCATGAAGTACATAAAAATATATATATTTATAGGTGTATATATGAATATGTAATTTTAAAGGTGTATTAAAATTACTAATGCATATGTACAAGGATTGCCATTTGTGTCTTTAATGTTTTATTGGCAATCTTGTTCAAAATATAATTGACATAGTTTTGTGGCACACCATGGTTTTTCTTTGGTTTTGTTTGATTGTGGTTCGGTAACTAGATGCCCTTTAGACCTATGTGTTGCGGTGTTTGGTTTATATGGTTTTGGTGGCATGCGTGTCGTATTGTAATTTTTATAATTATTATTTGGTGCGGCTTGCATGCCGTTTATTTATTCCTTGTACTAGTAATAGTAGCATAGGATTGTGGCCTACGTGCCAATTCTTCTTCTATGTATTTATGTAAATAGCATAGAAGTTGATTTTATTTGTAATACACCAACGAGAGTCACGGTCTTGAAATCTCGGCAACCTAGAGTCCGGATTGCCTTTTGGAGATGCCAGCTTCAATGGGAGCACACCGAACTAGGTACTTTGGATTGTCGATTCCGTAGTTGACCTTGTTTTCTCCGTGTGGCTCGCGGGAAAAACGCATAGGATTTCGGCATGTTACTAAACTATTGTGTATGCATGGTTGTTTAATTATTATTTTGCATGGATGTGTATGATATCACATGCTAGATAATTTTTCAAAATATATAAAAACACAAATATTTATAAAATTGGTTTATATATCTTTCCGAGCGTATAGAATTAACAAGATAATATAAATTTGTATTATAAGTGGATAAAAGTTATATTTATCACTTAATTTCTTAATTCGCAAAATAGGTTAAAATTTGTTTTAACCAGAAAACAAAATCATGTTTTTAAAATGTAAATCACGCACCATCCGTAAGACGACACCACCCGAATATAGTGAAACTTGGATGATTGTGGAGTTTAGCACGAGTCATGCCTAGTGGAACTGTGTGGAAAGTGAGTGTGGTAACTTGCAATATTGGTTGTCGAGCTTAGCACGAGCCCATAATTGGCGAGAGTTCCACCGTGTGTCCTTACGGGCGGTTTACAATTCTTTTTGTGACACTTAGGTGGCGTTGAGCTCTAGCCGAGTCATTTAAGAGGATCAAGTTAGAATTGGTGTGAGAAGGGATCAAACATTCCAAAAGACAATTTGATTGTCAATGGATCCCGCAAGGATCTAGAAATTGCAAAGTGTTTGCAATCGGTAAAATGCTTACCGGCCTAAATAGCTTTACTTTGTGATCCACGGTAAACCCGTCATAAGGTAAAGTGAAATATGGTTTCTAGCCTTGTTTAAATAATTGGTTAATGAAAAACTATTTGGGTAATTATTTATACAAGGATTATATCTAAATTCACTACAACGTGTACTCTAAATTGTAGATGACAAACATTAACAATGCAACACCGAATTTATCACTCTGTTCATTTCTAGAGAAGGAGAATCTCGTAGGCGTGAAGTTTGTGGATTGACATAGACAATTGCGAATTGTCCTTCGCCATGAATCTAAGTTGCACATCCTCGAGGAATCTCTTCCGGAACCACCTGCTACCAAGGTGAGTTTGTGGATTGGCATGCTGAAGACTTTCGAGTCTAACATGGACAAACGTAAGTTCGTTCCCACCCGGTTATTTAAGGAACGTAAAACCGAGAAAGAGAATACAACTCCTAAAGGAGAAGTTTGCTATTTATACGGTAAATATGGAGATTGGCGCCGCCACGCTTGTCCTGAGTGTTCGGAGGAGTTGATGCTTCTTACGAGGCAAGGGAATAGCTCCTCGTCATCAGGTACATTCATGATTAGCTCCATTGATTTTCTACTTCTTAGCTAGATTTATTGAAATGCTAGCTATAACACTCGCGTTTGTTGCAAAAATGTTTTATTACAAAGTGCAGGCGTTAAACAAAAGAAGTAGTTGATGAGGCACGGAAAGCTACAACTCAAGAGCGAGAAACTTGAAAGTTATGAGAGTATTGGGAGTTTGGATCTCGCCATTCCGTCTAGCTTTTTTATTACTTTACTAGATTAATATATTATCTGTCATGCGTGGCGAGAGAAATATTAAGTCTATTATGCATTGGTTAACGATGGATATTACTTTGTATTTGATATATATATATATATATATATTAGTGGTTTATTTCAAAGTTTATCCATGTCTTGACATTTATAAGCTTTTGCTTAAAAGTAATAAAATAATAATGAATAATATGTTTAAATGCAAAAATGGTTCGGATAAGTTATCCAAGTGACAAGGTTATTTTAGCCATGTAAACAAGACTTGCTTCACCAAGGTCCGTGTGGTTTGGAATCTTGGATGCATTTGATAGTTGATTAAATGTTGAGTGTGAGAATTGTTATTAGGCTAAATGACTTGAGCATCTTTCATGACTTGTTGAATTTAGTTCGCACTTGTGTGTTTAAATTCGTTCAAGAAAATCCATGGGGATAACTACATGCACTTCGTTACCTTTACCGGTTGTGGTAGTAGGAATTAGTATGTTTGAAACCTTTGAGGTGTTCGATAATTACCATAACGAGGTTTGTGGGGTAAAGGTTAAGTTGCTTTAATCTTGTGAAGATGTTAAGTATCTTAATTTGTGGATTTTGTAACCATCATAATAATTATGAGATTTATCTCATAATTTAATTCTCTCATGACACATTGGCACATGGCGTCGTTTAGAGAAAGAACCAAACATTCTTTGATATGTTCGGGTCTTGATGGATCACAAATTCATACCCAAAGTGTTGGGATGCTCAAATGTGGCGGGTAATGTTCTATATATAAGATCAACAAAGATGGTTTAACACGCATCTTAGGAGATAAGACTAGAAAGAATTTCTTTACTTGTCTATCTCAAAGTCTAGATTATCCAACATACGTGTAGACGTGAGGTGGATAAATCCGGGGACTAAAGATGTTACTCCATTAGGCGTTCAGCTGAGACCATGGGATATTCGTTTCACAAACTTTTGAGGACAAAGTTTTTGTCGCTGGAATGGTAAAACCTGATGTTGGCACTAGCATACAATTAGTAATGATTGAAACTCAACATGGTGATGTTGAAGTACATGGCATAATTCATTAATCTTCCTAATAGAAGTTGTCATAAACCCGGATAGATATATGTTTAATATCTAGAGGAAGATAACTCCATGATGGATTAGTTGAATTCATCGACTATCGGAAGGATAGAGGTAATGAGGATGGGATACAATCCATGTTAGATATCCAAGTGTTGGACTTGGTTGATCCAAATGCCTTGGTGTAAACATGAGGGTACACATGAATTGAGATGTAGACAACTTCAAATACCGACTGGTGGTAAGAGTTCTGATATGATTGACCATGAGGACAGTATCATAAAAGAGATTTTACCCTGTGGTTATGTTGAAGTCTACTTGGATGACTTATGGTGTATCACTACCTTCTTATGGCAGTGAAATGTAAAGACTCTATTCCTTTATAGGAATTATGAGGAAGTGTTTTAACACTCTCCACGAGTCTTATACTTATAAGTATCCTTATAAGCTCTACAAGCCTAAGGAGTCTATTTATGTACTTGAACTTCAAATAACAACTAATGGTAAATGTTCCGTTGTGATTGACCATGAGGATGGTATCATGAGGAATTTTTCTTAGTGGTTATGTTGAAAATTACTCGGATACATGTGTTTATCACTGCAATGTAAAGATCGTTTTCCTTTATGGGAATTTCGAGGAAGAGTATTTCAACACTATCCGAAAGTGTCTTGTACATTGAAAGTGTTCTCGTAGACTTGAATAAACATCACAAGGTTGTAATCTTCACTTTAATGAGAAAATCATAGATTTGAGTTTTCGAAAAGGGAAGATTAAACTAGGATGTATGCCTGATTTAGTGGGAGCGCTTATGTCCCAAATATTGTGTATCCATGACATACACAGAAAACTGGAGTTGAGGAATTATTGCTTCATAGGAAGAATTGGAGGATACAAACGTGGATCTTTCGGAGTGACAAAACTAAGAGAGTTATATTGACTTACTTGGAAGAACTCTTGGTACATTGTTCTTCAAGTTGATGTTCGGTGGTAAGAAGGGACTTTGAGTAATGTATTATTCTTGGTGAGTTGTTGTTGTTGTGTTGTTAAGTGAAATGTTATCAACTAGAATGGTTCTTTAAGCATCATTGACTCTATTTGGGTTCTTTTGAAACAATGAGAGTAAAATGGCTCATATATGAGAACTATTGTTCGAAGTATCGTTGGCTTTATTGGGTTCTTTGAAGCAATGAGAGCACGAAGGCTTGAACAAAGGACCATGATCTTGCCGACGCACACTTTATAAGTGATTGGTCGAGAGAAGATATGGTGATTGTTAGAGTACGCATGGATGTCACTTCGTGAATCAATTTATTAAGCTTTAGTCGCAAGCTAGTAATGAGTTTTCATACTAGGCTTACATACGCTTGGTTTACAAGTGGCTTTGGCTTGAGTTTGTTTTAGTTGAATTTGATATGTTTGAGTTGGGCACATTAAGCAATAATGTACTTTGATTGTATCGATTATCAAATGGGGATTTGATAATGCGCGCGGAGCGGGTACTTTCATTAGCCTTTATTGCGTTCCATCTTAGCATTTTTAACTACTTCCTTGAATAAATATATTTATTCTAAATGCTCCACGATCGGTCGTTCTTCATTGGAAGGAAGAAGTGAATTAAGATCGAGGCAAATGGTTGGTAAAGTATTCATAGTGGATTCAATACATGTTTTTGAAACACTAGCCTGTACTTGATAATGATCAAGTAATTGGAGGACCCACACCTGAGTTTACTTCATGGACATGATCACAAGTAAATCAGGATGATAATATTGTTTGTCCTTCTACTGGAGATACATGCGCTTCTTGATTAATGACATAGTCTTGCTTAGATTGCTTTCTAACGTAGTTCATAACTGGCTGTTATAAGGGAAGTTTTCAGGCAAGAACATGTTGTTATGACACAACGATATAGTCAAAGGTATTCGTTCCTCTTTACAGAGAAATCCCTGGCCCCTCGTTGACTGAACTGATGACATCTAAATGCATGGCCGTGCTCAAGTTGAATTGATAGTGGATCAATTTTGCAACTTGTATTGTTTGTCATAGTTAGTCTAGATCGAGAAACATAATCGTGGATGTTTTGGGGTTGATGGTGTTCCATGACCTGTATTCACAATGGATATCGTGAACGAAGGGATGAACAATCACTTATCTGTAGGACCATTCTTTTACAGGTTGGTACTTGTCATGGGAGACATGCCCTATGCTAACTTTGGGGCATAGATGCCTTGCAAGAGACCACTCTATGTCGGTGTTATCTTTCGTAGGTGTGTCATGTTCAAGTGGGAGTTTGTTGGAATATGCCCACTAACACACACGAGTTGATATCACTGCTGATGAGGCATAGGCCTATTGAGTCACATGCTAAGTATTGATTCCGGCAACACCTTTGAACAAGAGAGAGAAAAATGCCAAAATGGTTTGGTTGGGCCGGGCACAGCCGTGCCTTGTGAAGGTACGGGCGTGCCCAAGGCCGGCGTGCCTTGTGAAGCTATCATTAGGGCCGGCACGGGCGTGCCTCTTGGAGCTACGGCCATGCCTAGTGCAAAAGCACGAGCCCAAGTCAGGTGTGACTTGGGTGTGCCCGTGGGCTGGCACGGGCGTGCCTTGTGAGGCATGGCCGTGCCTCATGCTGTAACAACCTAATTAACTAGCCTTTTAAGACTAGTTTAATGGTAGCTTTATGGCATTTTTGTTACTAGTAACTAAAGGAACGGTTTTTGGTCGTAGAATTGGTCTTATGACTTGTTCTTACACCAAGGAGATTGCACATGATTGTTCTTGATAGTTGGTAAGAAAAGACACAAAAGGTTCTCTCAAATATATACACAATTGGAAGATAGATTGGCACCTCATTCTTCAAATTGGTGTTGGTTCTACACGGTGTAGGTCTTGGTGGCATCCAAGCACTACTAACACGTGGGATTTAAGGAAACTTAGTGTGGATAACGATAGAGGAATACATCTTTTTATTCTCAAGTCCATTCCGTTTCAATCAACAACAACAAGGAAGTTGAATAACTTGTATGGTATAATTTCTTCTACTTTTCTTTTAGTTGCATTGCCACTGTCTAGAGTTTGGTCCGCTTGGTCGGTGTTGTGTGGTTCACAAACTAAATTATTTTTCTACGGTTTTTGCTTCCGCTATGTTTATTTGAACCACGAAAACCCAACATGTTCTAGGCTAGGGTCTTCTATTTTCCTCCCTAGAGGAGATAATACTTTATTTAAGTTGATTAATCTTCATATTTTAGGATTTAATTTATTATATATTTGTCAATCAAGCTTTGCCTATGATCCATATATGTTTTAGCTTCTGTTTTTGATTATCTATATTCTGAGTTTATGAAAACTAGAGGACCAATTTGTTTTTGTAGCTTTAATCATGATTAGGACCAATAATTAGTCTTGACTAGTAGTTGATCAAACCCCAGGCTTAGATAATCAAGATTGGAACGACCTTTATGTGTCAATTTAATGATTTAATGACCAAAATAATTGTTAAAGGTAAAGTCTTGTTTGATTCAAACTTAAAATTGGCTAATTATGTTTTTGACTGATTTCATGACCATAACATTGATTAATTGCATGATTAAAAGGTTACATAATCCGATCAAGAGTCTAACTAATATAGGAATCGGTATATAATGATTTAGGAGTCCATTGCACAAAATTAAGTGACTTTAATCAACTTGAAAAGTGTAAAATCAAATCTAGGGAGGGAACTTTCAAATTGATAAGTTTAAATCCATAAAAGATTATTGCTTTTGCTTCTTTTGGTTTGTTTTAAGTTCTTGCTAGTGTTTAGTAGTTGATTTAGTAATAAAGTTTGCAACTGGCTTCATAAAATCCCCCAATTTCCATTGAATTGTTTTATTTTCTTTATTTGTCTTCTTATTTGTTTTTATTAGTTTAAATAATTAATTCCAGATTAATTTAATAAAATCAGAATAGTTCTCGTTCCTCAAGTGTTCGACACCCGATTTACTTGCTAGACTATAATACGATTAGGTCATCTTGCCTATTCGTGTTGTTTTAGTAATATAATCGGCAAATATAAAATTAAAACTAGTACGTAAAATGCACATCAAACGTCAAAGCCCCATAACCCAACATCAACTATGAAATTATCACTTAAACAGAGTAAAATTGATATCTAGAAGATCATAATGAAGTGGGAAACATTACTTGATGATTCTCTTAATAATTCCTTATGTTGCAAGATGATTTTGATCCCTTTCTATCTTTGTTCTTCGAGAGTAATACCCACACAAACACACACTGATTTTGAAAAGTGATGGAACAATGGAAGTAACCCTTGGGCGTTGAGCCCTAATCATATATATATATATATATATACGTGGTTTCATACAAGGCTTGGCCCCAGACAAACTAAAGCACACCAATCCAATAGCCCAATATTCATCTTATCCATTTATTAATGATCACCCAAGCCCAAATGACTAATTAATTTAAATATAACCCATAACTCGATTTAATCATTATAATAACAATGGTCACCAATAAAATATTCTTTTCTTAATTTCGGGAATTCGGATAGTACATCTTCATTTACTCTTTTGAACACTTTTCTCAGATCAAGTTTACATGCAGCTTCTTTTACCATTGCATCTGTAACAGTTTCAACCGTAGGCTTTTCAACCCTTGGTGTTCTCTGAGATTCAAGATCTGACTGTCTTACAATTCCCTTTCCCTTCTCAGCCCTTGTCTTTTTCCTTTGAGCTTGGTCGAGTAGTTGTACTTTTTCCTTTTTCATTTATCTAAATATTTTAGATAAAGCTGACATTTTGCGACAAAGTTGTTAAAGGAAAAAGTATGTTCACCAATACATTTGTCAAAAGCAAAAGTTCTCATCTGAAAGACTTAATCGCTCCTACAACTAATTCAGATTCTGTTGTGATGTCAAAATGCAAAAACACTAAGATTACAAAGTCAAAGGATGTGAGTAAAGAAAAGGAATCGTGTGTAGAGACCAAAGAGACATTATGTTGTCAAACCTTGAAAATAGATGACTTAAATCCAGGTCCTGAGCAAACTATAGAATCATTAGCTAATACCTCTGTATCAGCTTGTAATACCCGAACCTTCGAAAATAAATAAAAGAATATTTTATCAAGGTAATGATATTTGTGTTGGGTTATGGATTTAATGGTGGCCTAGTTAATTTGATTGGGCTTGAATATATATATATATATATATGATTGGCTAAATAGACTAAATGTATGTATTTTATTGGATTGATTGTTAATGGGCTTAGATGATGCAAGTTGGGCTTAGGCCTTTCAAAAAGAAAGTATAAAAGGCCATCTAGGGCACAACCCCCAACATTGGAAACCAAAACACTGTTGCATTGAGAGAGAAATCAGTGTGTTGTGTGTACAAAAACCCTCACGAGAAACAGAAGGAGGAGCCAAGATTCAGTTGTGGACTTAGACAACTGATAAAAGGATCATTAGGTAATGTTTCCTATATCATATGGTATTGTGGATATCAATTTTATCTTGTTTGATTGAGCCCAACATGAGTTATGATATCGTTTTTCGAGGTTCTGGGTTTATGAAAGAACCAAAGAATGAAATTGAAATGTGAGCTCTTAAAACTTGATGAAATGTATTTAAATCTTGAAGGAAGTGTTTAAATGAGTGGAGAAACATTTTGTAAAAAAATAAAATGAATTGGTTGAGTTTTGAAAGAAATTGATTTTTGGCCATGGAGCCTGTGAAATGAAAATGACGAACTGACAGGGATGAATATCACCCCATGCAACTTTCCCAAAATTGTGCCATGCGACTTTGCGCTTGAAACCATGCGACCTTCCCTTTGATACACCCCATGCGACATTTACATTGATGCCTCATGCGACTTTCACTTGCCACAAATACACCCATGCTACCTTCACTAAACCTTCCATGCGACTTTCACTATGCCTAAACCATCCATGCGACATTTACACTAATACCCCATGCGACTTTTACATTTGATACCTCATGTGACCTTCACCAAACCCCATGCGACTTTCGCATGGTAGACCTATGCGACCTTCACTTACACACCATGTGAATTTCGTACACATATCTCCTTCCACGCGACTTTCACCCTATATACATATCACCATGCGACCTTCATAAAGCATATGCGACTTTTACCCCATATACACCATGCGACTTTACACAAGAAACCCCCCCATGCAACCTTCATACATAAGCTATGCGACTTCCATGTAGTCAATGCGACTTGTATACGTTAACCGATCCGAATTTGAGGACCTTAGGTGGTCCAACTTATGAAACTTAGTAACGGGGTCCAACGTGAGACCCGAATGAATTATGTGAGTAAACGAATGAGGCATTTGTACATGGTTTTGATTTATTTAGACCTATTGTAGGTTACAGCTGATAGGCAAGTAATCACAAGTGAATTAGTGAACTAAGACTGTGTGATCGAACTGCAGACAGGTGAGTATTCTTACTTACTATCTAGATAGAATGATGTACGTGTTTGACGTGTTGTATGTTAAATGGTTGATGAACTGAGGAATTGATGATGTGTTATGATTTGATGAATCTATGAACTGAGGAATTGATGATGTGTTATGCTTTACTTAATGATTGGACCGTTCACTTCGGTGACGAGAATGATGGGACCGTTCACTTCGGTGGCGGGAATGATGGGACCGTTCCCTTCGGTGATGGGAATGATTGGACCGTTCACTTTGTTGACGGGGATGATGGAACCGTTCACTCCGGTGGTTGGAAGGATTGGACCGTTCACTTCGGTGACGGTAATGATGGGACCGATTACTACGGTAACGGGAATGCAGGACCGACTACTACGGTAGCGGGAATGAAAGATGTAACTTGATGATGAAAACAAATGCTTGATGTCATATGGTTGATTGTAAGTACAAGTACTCGCTAAGCTTCTTGCATACGGTTGTTGTTTAACCTTATTTTCAGGTGATGGGCACGGCGTGGCTCCAGCACGCGGTTTATAGCTTATTTCCCACAAGCTTCCGCATTTTTTTAACTATTTCAATTTTACCGATGTATTTCAAAAACAATTACAATTGAATTCCAGATTTTATGGGTTATCACCCAGGGTTGTAACTAAAGTTATACAATGTTTTAATTATGGTAGGCTATGAACCGTACGCTCTCGTATTTGTTTATTTGCAAAAAAAAATATTTGGGGCGTTACAACTTGGTATCAGAGCCTTGGTTTAAGACAAAGTTTTGGAACTTTTTCAAATGTTAAATGTTACGATGAGCTATCGGCTTGAGCTAGTCCGAGTTGTCACACGGGAGTACAAGGTATGAATTTATGATATGATGATCATGTTAACTGAGATCTTAAAATTGAACTGCTCTAGTAGAATTAAAACAAGATGACATGATAATGCTTATATGATAAATGACTATATGCTTGATGAGATGCTTGATACATGGCCCAAGACAGTGAATCAGGATTCCTAGTGGTAATGACCAGATCCAATACGTGTAGCGTGTTTGTAATAATAGAGCCCATATCATTATCTGCACACGACACATGTTGAAACTTGTCAAAATCCGGGGAATCTTGTGGATCCGGTGAGGAGTACTTGTGGAGATAAGATGCCTGTAGCTAGGGTGCCTTAGAATGACTAGGGTTGCCAGATAGTTGCACTTATGACATGAAATACGTGAAATGTGAACTGATATAGTGATGAGGAGTGTGTGGCAATGTTGCCTGTTAACTAAGCGCATTGTGTATACATCCAGTATGGTGACTACAAGAAACCGATCTGTGATACCGATGGGTTTTGAAAACCCACCCGATGGGGAAAATGCTAGTGTGACGGGAGAGAGTGACCCCCGTGCACAACCGATCTTGAAGCAAACTGAGAATGTGGCTCTGGAAAATGTTGTACTGGAGAATGTGATGAATGAGGAAGAGTATGGGAATGAGGCAATGACTGAGCTGGTGACCACTGTGGTTACCAACACACTGAAGGAGCTATTGCCTAAGATTGTGGAAGATCTGAAACAAGATATGGGCACGATGATTGACTAGAAACTAGGAGCCCTATGGGCTGCAAAAGAAGCAACTGCGGTTGTAGTTGTCGCCCAACCGGCAGCACAAACTGCTAATCAGGAGACCCCAAGAGGGACCTTCAAGGATTTTTCGGCATGTCAGCTGCCTGTGTTTGATGGAGTACCAGACCCGGTGTGGAGCACTAGATGGGTCTATGCGATAGAGGGAGCTTTCTTTACCAGCCGTTGTACTGACGACTCTAAAGTTTGGTTTGCTTCTAACTTCCTTAGGGGAGCGGCCAAGGATTGGTGGAATTTGTTGAGAAAGATGAAGGGTGAGTCAATTACGGGAATGACGTGGGGAGAATTCACTAAATTGTTCTATAAGGAGTATGCTCCCGAGGTTGAGGTGGAGCGAGTGATGGATGAGTTCATGAAACTCAAACAATCTCTAAGACGGTTAATCAGATAACCGCCACATTCAAGGAAAAGCTGCTATACTGTCCAGCTTACGCAAGCGATGAGAGGTTGCAAATTCACAGGTACACGCAGATGTTGCGAGAGGGTATCAAAGAGTTTGTTTCAAATGGCTAGTATGTTACACTAGACCAGCTGATTGAGGGAGCAAGAAAAAGGGAACTGTAACTGAAAGAAAGAAACAAGAAGAGGTCCGCAGAGCGGACTACATTGGGAGGAAATGCAATCACACAACCATTCAAGAAACCGAACGTTGGAGGTATGAAACCCGCCATTAGAAATCGGGGGGCAAGATGCGGAAAATGTGGAAAGGGCACGTTTGGGAGTGCCAGGCTGGAACCATTAACTGTTTTGTGTGCGGAAAAAGTGGGTACTATGGAAAAGATTGTAGAGTTCACTTGAATGTGTGCTTCAAGTGTAACAAACCAGGGCACCGCATGGCTGAGTTTCCGGAAGCGACTGGAGGCAGTGGGAGACTTGCTTGGAAACTACCGCTAAGGATTACCGACTGATAGGAGGGAAAGAAGCCCGAGGTTCCAAAACCTCGGGGGCGCGCTTTCCAGATGACCGTGGAGGAGGCGAAGAAAGAGCCCAACGTGATTGCAGGCACATTTATTGTTAACTCTCTGCCTACACTTATATTATTTGATTCCGGGGCAAGTAAGTCCTTTGTATCTTCTGCATTCTATAATAAATTTGTAATAGCACCGGTGAAGTTAGAAACTCCGTTAGAGGTAGAGATAGACGATGATAAGGCTTTGTGTATTACCACGATCTATAGGGATAATGTAATAGTGATAGATGATGTACAGTTTACTATAGATCTACTACCGACTCCTATGAGAGAGTTTCAAGTAATAGTGGGAATGGATTGGCTTGAGCGTCATCAGGCCAACATCTTGTGCAAGCAAGGGATCATACGGATCCAGAGTCCAAGTGGGGGAGTAATCTCCATCTACGGTAAACGACAGAATGTGTTGACGGCATGCTGCACCATGATCAAAGCGGCAAAGTATCTACGCAAGGGCTGCACGACCTTCATAGTTCATGTGGTTGACTCTAGGATGGAAAAGAGGAAACTGACAGTTTCAGATGTACCAGTGGTATGCGACTATCCGGAGGTATTTCTAGAGGAATTGTCGGGGATCCCGCCCGACAAACAAGTGGAGTTTCAAATGTGCCAGGAGTGGCACCCATCGCCAAGGCACCGTACCGACTAGCACCGCCAGAGATGCAAGAACTAATGTCACAACTTCAGGAACTGCTTGATTAGGGCTTTATACGCCCAAGTAGCTTACTGTGGGGAGCACCGGTCCTTTTTGTGAAAAAGAAAGATGGAACCTTCAGGATGTGTATACACTATCGACGACTTGTTTGACCAACTACAAGGAGCGGTCTGTTTCTCAAAGATAGACTTACGGTCGGGATATCATCAACTCAAGGTCTACGAGGAGGATATAGCCAAAACGGCTTTTCGCACGTGCTACGGGCACTTCGAGTTTGTCGTCCATACCTTTCGGTCTCACAAATGCGCCAGCAGCGTTCATAGATCTGATGAACCGAGTCTGTAGACCAATGCTTGACAAGTCCGTGATAGTATTCATCGACGACATCTTGGTTTACTCAAAGACGGAGGCCAAGCACGAACTACACCTACGGGAAGTACTCGAAACCTTGAAAAGGGAGAAGCTTTACGCAAAGTTTTCCAAGTGCGAGTTCTGGTTACCTGAAGTTCAGTTTCTCGGGCACCTGGTTAACCGAGAGGGGATCAAGGTCGACCCTGCAAAGATCAAGGTAGTGGTGAAATTGAAAACACCGAAGAGTCCTACCGAGATCCAAAGTTATCTAGGGTTGGCCGGCTACTACAGAAGGTTTATTAAGGATTTCTCGAAGATAACGGTGCCACTAACCAAGTTGACAAAGAAGAATGTTCATTTTGATTGGGGAGAAAAGCAACAGGAGGCGTTCGAGACCCTTTGAGGCAAATTGTGTGAAGCCCCGATACTAGCCTTACTGGAAGGAATGGAGGATTTGGTAGTTTATTACGATGCGTCCCATGTGGGACTTCGCTGTGTATTGATGCAAAGAGGAAAAGTGATTGCCTACGCCTCACGACAGTTGAAACCACACGAGTGCAATACCCAACGCATGACCTAGAACTAGCAGCAATGGTGTTAGCACTCAAGCTATGGAGACATTATTTGTACGGAGTCAAGTGCACGATATACACGCATCACAAAAGTTTAAAGTATTTCGCTAATCAAAAGAATCTGAATATGCGCCAGCGGAGATGGCTAGACCTAGTCAAGCACTACGACTTTGAGATCTTGTATCATCCGGGGAAGGCTAATGTTGTAGCAGACGCGCTAAGCCGTAAGGCAAACCATGTACAGTTGAATGTGAAATGTTTAAGGATGACTGTTACAACTTCACTATTCGAATCGATTTCGGTAGCCCAAAGTGAAGCAATCAAAGAGGAAAATCATAAAACCGAGAGGGTAAAGAGCCAATTGGCATTGATGGTTAAGGATAACGATACGGACAAATTTGGGTACTGAAAATCACAGAAGTCTGGAATCTAATTCTTGATGAAGCGCACAAGTTGAAATTTTCGATTCATCCGGGAGCCACGAAAATGTACAGAGACTTGAAAATGGACTACTGGTTGCCGGGAATGAAGAGAGATCTGGCTAAGTACGTTGAAAGGTGCCTCACATGTCTACGAGTGAAAGCTGAGCACCAGAGACCGCATGGTAAATTGCAACCGTTGGAAATACCTGTATGGAAATGGAAGCACATAACTATGGACCTGATAACGAAGCTACCTAAAACACCTAGGAACTATGATGCAAAGCTCCCATTTCATACCGATTCAAGAAGATAGTTTGGCTGAGAGACTGGCTGATATCTATGTAAAAGAGATAATCTCGAGGCACGGGGTGCCGGTAACCATCATTTCTGATAGGGATGTACGATTCACATCCAGATTTTGGAGCAAGTTTCATGAGGATTTGGGCACGAGGTTTAACTTAAGTACAACCGTATCACCCCCAAACCGATAGACAAAGTGAACGAACGATCCAAACACTGGAAGATATGCTATGAGCGTGTGTAATCAACTTCGGGCGGAAGCTGGGATTTGTACTTACCCCTAGCGGAATTTTCGTATAACAATAGTTACCACACTAGTATTGGTATGCCACCGTATGAGATGTTGTACGGTAGGAAATGTGGAACTCCGATCTCTTGGGGTGAGGTTAGACAGAAAGAACTTGGCAACACGTAAATAGTATAGAAAACCTCAAGTATGTACAACAAGTTCGTGAACGACTTAAAGCGGCTCAAAGCCGGCAGAAGAGCTATGCAGATAGACGAAGATCGTTACTAGAATTCCAAGTTGTTGACTATGTATTGCTAAAAGTATCTCCATGGAAAGGAATAATACGATTCAGAAAGCGAGGAAAACTGAACCCAAGATTTATTGGGCCTTTAAAAGTTATCGCGAGAATTGGAAATGTGGATTACCTTTTTGAGCTACCCGAGGAGTTATCGAAGATACAAAACATCTTTCATGTATCCCACCTAAGAGAGTGTTTAGCCAACGAGTCGGCGTTTGTACCATTGGAGGACATCACCGTAGATGAGAGGTTGAACTACATCGAAAGACAAGTTGTGATCCTCGAAAGAAAGATCAAACGACTACGCAACAGACAAGTGGGAATAGTAAAGGTGTAGTGGGAGCACCGCAAGGATTCGGAGTGGACGTGGGAGTCCAAGGAAGAAATTGTTGGAATATGCCTACTGATATGAACGAGTTAATGACACTACCGATGAGGTGTAGGCCTATTGGGTCACACACCAAGTATTGATTCCGGCAACACGATCAAGCAATAGAGAGGAAAAGGCCAAAATGGGTTTTGGCAGGGTGGTACACGGGTCGTGTTCCTGAACACGGACCGTGTCCAGTCCAACGTACACGAGGCGTATTGGCCCAATCCAAGGTCGTGTAGTTTGGGCCTACACGGGCCGTGTAGATGAACACGGGCCGTGTAGTGCCTGTTAGACACGGTCCGTCTTAGCCCAATTAGGGCCGTGGACTTTGGGCCTACACGGCCGTGTAGATCTACACAGGCCGTGTACATTCGCTGTAACAGCAGAATTAACAACCTTAAACACTTGGTTTAATGGGGTTAAGTTCTAATAATGATGGTAGACAAAGAGACCACGAGTTATCTGCTCTTGTAGAGGCTTTTGGCTATCACTTGGTCCCTTGGTTGACACTTGAACTCTCTCTCTCTCTTGTTCTTGGTGTTCTTGGTGTTCTTGAACACAAGAAGCAAACATACACATACTTGATTGTTGTTTTGGTGGTCATACATCAACTTGCTAGCTCTTGGGAATCAAGGAAGCTTGGGGTGGACTTCATTGGAGGAGTTCTTTGTTGGGCTCTAAGCCACTTGACTAAGAGGGTTACTTTGTGTTTTGCACCATTGAGGTATAACCTTTCTTCTCATCTTGTTTATATATATTTTAGTTGCAACTCCATTGTTAGATTTTGGTCCATGGGAAGTATTCATTGTTTGGCATCGATTTTTGTTATGTACTTTGCTTCCGTTGCTACTTGATTTTGCCAAACGAATACCTTCAGTGGTATCAGAGCCATATCTAACATGGCTTTGCACTATTGAGTCTAGAAAAACCATAAAAGTGTTTTTGGATAAGAAAAGTGTTTTCTTAAAATTGGTTTTCCATTGAGACTCTTGTTGTGCTAGAATAAATTTATTCGTAGACGTGTTAATATATTCTAGTTTTTATATTTATATATTTGTTGTAACTTGGCATGAAGTGTATACAAATATATACTTATAAATGTATATATGAATATGTGTCTCAAAATGTTTGCTACACTAATGCATATGTACAAGGATTGTACTTTTAGTGCCTTTGGTGTTTTGACAATCTTAACTAAAATATAGATATATATTTATATATCATGGTTATGTGTGGCACACCATGTTTCTATTTGATATACTTGGTTTGATTCGGTAACAAGATATGCCCCTAGACCTATGTGTTGTGATGATTGATTATTTTTGGTTTTTTGGCGGTCTGCGTGCTGTATTGTTGTAATAATATTAATTTATTTACTTATTGGTGCCGCTTGCACGCCGTTTCTTTTATTCTATGTATTTGTATAAATAGTATAGGATTGCGACCCGCGTGTCGTTTATATATGTTCTATGTATTTGTATATAGTATAGATTTAAAACCAAAATAGTCAACGGGAGTCATGGTGATGACGTCTTGGCGAGAAGGAATCAACATGCTATTGGAGGTGTTGGATTCAGTGGGAGCTCATCCAACGAGACCATATCTTGTCCTTAGATTTTTGGCCTCGTTTTCACCGTTGTGGCTCACGGGGAAAACGCATAGGAATTATGGGCATGTTACCGAATCGTATGTATAGATATTTGCGTGGTTGTATTTTATTATTCTACGCATGGATTAGGATTCGCATGCTAGATAATTTTTCTATAAAAATTAAATAAAATACAATGTTTGTTAAAATGGTTAACAATTGCGCGCGAATAGAATTGACAAAGGAAATATAAAAATGGTATTATATTAAAAGTGCTTAAAATCGTTTTGACACTTACTTTGTTAATTCACAAAATGGTTTTATAAACCGGAAACAAAATCCCATTTTTCAAAATGTAAATCACGCACCATTCATAAGATGACACCACCCGAATCTAACGAAGCAAGGATGATTGTCGAGCTAAGCACGAGTCATTCTTTGTGTAGTTGTGTGGAAGGTGAGTGGGGTAACTCGCATGATTGGTTGTCGAGCTAAACACGAGCCAATTGATGGTCGAGAGTGCCACCCGTGTGTCTTGTCGGACAATTTTCAATTTTAGTATATAATTCTTGGTTAGTTGTCGAGCTAAGCACGAGCTAAACAAAAATTATATATTAAGATTGGTGTAAGATAGGGATCAAACATGCCAACCGACATAATGGATGTCAATGGATCCCGCAAGTGTCTAAGAGTTGTAATAGAGATTACAATTGGTAAAATGGTTGCCGGCCTAAAAAGCTTCGCCACGTGATCCGCGGCAAACCCGTCACGGTGCGAGGTGAAATAAGGTTCTTAGCCCTTGTTACGAATAAATTGTTTTGTTTAAAACTATGGGTACTTATTTTAACAAGGATTTCCAAACTAATTAAAACTACTTTGCTATTTTAGATGGCGTCTTCAAGCAACACCAACACCACCAACCATTTTTCACTTAGAGTTTTCCTTGAGAAGGAGAAACTCAATGGTAACAACTTATTGGATTGGTTTAGGAAACTTAAACTTGTCCTATGCCAAGAAGGGAAGATGGTTACCATAGAGGAGGCCCTACCAGAGGCTCCTGCTGCTAATGCCACTCGGGCTATCCGAGACGCTTATGAGAAGCGTGTCAAGGATACCGAGGACATTACTTGCCTCATCCTAAGTACTATGATCCCCGAGCTCCAAAAGAAAATGGATAATTTGAGTGCTTTTGACTTGATCGCTCAGCTTAAGGAAATGTTCCAGCAGCAAGCGAGACAAGAGAGGTTTGAGTGTCTTAAGATGGTACTTGGTAGCAAGATGGCCGATGGCGGGAATGTGAGTGCACACGTGTTGCGAATGAAAGCAAACGTGGAGCGTATGGAACGGCTCGGATTTACCATAGGGAGGGAGCTAGCCGTGGATTTGATCCTATGGTCCCTGCCCACCGTGTATGATTAATTCGTTATGAGTTATCATATGCATAGTATGGATAAGTCCATCATGGAGCTTCATGGTATGCTTAAGACAACGGAGTCTAGCATGACCAAAACAAGTCCGCCGTTCCAAATCCCGTTCTTTCTATAAGGGAGGGGCGAATCCAGAAGAAGAAGAGGACCGCTTATACCCCTAAGGGTAAGGGGAAGGGGAAGATTGGCGCTGCCAAGTCTGGCCCCGCTTCGGAGGGTAAAGGCAAGGGGAAGATGGTTCCCCAAGCTAAGACTCCGAACGAAGCGGAATGCTTCTTCTGCGGGAAGAAGGGCCATTGGCGCCGTAATTGCCCGGGGTACCTAGAAGGTCTTAAGAAGCTCAAGGGGTTGAGCATCACAGGAACTTCCGACTCAGGTACGTACATGATTGAACTCCATCATACTTCTACATTTGGTAGTTGGGTATTAGATACCGGCTGTGGCACTCACGTTTGTAATATTGTGCAGGTGCTAAGGACAAGTAGAAGGATGGAGAATAGCGAGCTTGACTTGATTATGGGAAACAAGGAGATTGTCCCGGTCAAGGCTCGAGGAGAAGTTGAATTATCTTTTAATTACGGTTTTTCCATATTATTATTGAATGTATGCTATTCGCCGTTTGTGGCACGAAACATTATTTCTTTTCATGCATTACACGACAATGGTTTTGGTTTTTCTTTTGACAGTGGAGTTATTGTTTATTTTAAAAATGGTATTTGTTATTTTAAAGCTTATCCTTGTCGTGGTATTTATGAAGTAGATGCGTACGTTAGTGATAATTGTTCAATCATGAATATTGATTCAACGTCTAAAAATAGTTTAGACAAGTTGTCTTTGTGGCATGGTCGACTTGGCCATATAAACAAGGCTCGTATCGCCAAGCTCCAAGCGGATGGGATCTTGGAATCATTTGACCACGAGTCGAATGAAGTATGCGAATCTTGTTTATTAGGCAAGATGACTAAAGCACCCTTTTTCGGCGTGAATGAGAGGGGAAAAGACTTATTGGACATTAT
This sequence comes from Dittrichia graveolens, assembly GCA_038502395.1. Classification (NCBI taxonomy): domain Eukaryota; kingdom Viridiplantae; phylum Streptophyta; class Magnoliopsida; order Asterales; family Asteraceae; genus Dittrichia; species Dittrichia graveolens. The sequence continues at coordinate 34,918,901 of JARJIL010000009.1, forward strand.
ACATTCCGATGTGTGTGGTCCGTTTAAGCACATCACAAGAGACAATTCTAGATACTTCGTTACCTTTATAGATGATTATAGTAGGTATGGGTATGTCTACTTGGTTAGACAAAAGTCCGAGACCTTTGAGGTCTTTAAGACTTTCCAAAACGAAGTAGAGAATCAATTGGGCAAGAAGATTAAGATACTTAGATCAGATAGGAGTGGTGAGTATCTTAGTCAAGAGTTTCGTGATCATCTTTAGGGTTGTGGAATTATCTCACAACTTACACCTCCTAGGACGCCACAATTAAATGGTGTCGCCGAGAGGAAGAACCGAACATTGTTAGATATGGTTCGGTCTATGATGAGTCACACCTAAGTGCCTATAAGCCTTTAGGGTTATGCTCTTGAAACGGCAACAAGAATCCTTAATCTTGTTCCAATGAAGAAGGTCGAGAAAACACCTTTCGAGATGTGGCATGGGAAACCTCCCGTTCTTGCCTATCTAAAGGTTTGGGGTTGTCAAGCCTACGTACGACGTGAGGTAGATGACAAGTTGGAGCCCCGATCCGAAAAGTGTTATTTCATCGGATATCCAGCTGCGGGTATTGGATAGATATTCTATAAACCTTCCGAGAACAAGGTATTTGTTGCTCGGAGGGCGGTCTTTTTAGAAAGAGAATTAGTATCCAATCAGCATGGCGGGATTAAGATTGATCTTGAAGAAGTTCAAGAGTCAACGGATGAAAGACCTGACGTTGGCACTAGCCAACAACCCAGTGAGGTTGAGTCTGAGCATGATAATGCGGAGACTAACGTACATCCGTTACCTCCTCGTAGATCCAGTAGAGCTCGCCATGAGCTAGAGAGATATGGATTTCTCATATCTGAGGGCGACGAGTTATTGGTGGATCTTAATGAGCCCACCAACTATCGGGAAGCGGCAGCGGGCCACGAGTCTGCTAAATGGAAGGAGGCAATGGATAACGAGATGCAATCCATGGTGGATAACCAGGTTTGGGAATTGGTTGATCCCACACCCGGTTGTAAACCAATAGGGTGTAAGTGGGTCTTAAAGAAGAAGACCGACATGGATGGAAAAGTAAACACTTTCAAAGCCCGACTGGTGGCTAAAGGTTTCAACCAGACACATGGTGTCGACTATGATGAAACTTTCTCCCCAGTGGCCATGTTGAAATCTATTAGGATACTTTTGGCAATTGCCGCATTTCATGATTACGAAATATGGCAAATGGATGTCAAAACCGCCTTCCTTAATGGGAAGCTCTCCGAAGAGGTGTATATGACGCAGCCTGAGGGTTTTGTGCATCCGAAGCATCCTAATAGAGTGTGTAGATTAAAGAAGTCCATTTATGGACTTAAAGAAGCATCTCGTAGTTGGAATCTATGCTTTGATGAGAAAATCAAAGAGTTTGGTTTTTCGAAAAGTGTAGACGAGCCATGTGTATACGTTAGGGCTAGTGGGAGCGCCGTTGTTTTCTTAGTCTTGTATGTGGATGATATCCTGCTCATTGGTAAAGATGTTCCAACCTTGCAAAGTGTCAAATTTTGGCTTGAAAAATGCTTTTCAATGAAAGACTTAGGAGAAGCGGCATACATTCTGGGTATCAAGATCTATAGAGATAGGTCTAAAAAACTTCTCGGGTTGAGTCAAAGTACATACATTGACAAAGTCTTGAAGCGGTTCAAGATGGAGGACCCCAAGAAAGGAAATCTTCCTATGTCGCATGGAGTGATATTGAGTAAAACTCAATGTCCTAGTTCTCAAGAGGAACTAGAAGTAATGAAGCGAGTACCATATGCTTCGGCCGTGGGCTCGATCATGTACGTCATGTTATGTACCCGTCCTGATGTGTCATGTGCTTTGAGCTTGACTAGTAGATATCAGGCAAACCCGGGGCAAGCCCATTGGGTTGCGGTAAAGAACATTCTTAAGTATCTTAGGAGGACTAAAGAGATGTTCTTGATATTTGGTGGTGAGGAAGAGCTCAAAGTAAAGGGTTACTCTGATGCTAGTTTCCAAACTGATAGGGATGACTGCCGATCACAATCGGGGTTTGTGTTCCTATTGAATGGTGGGGCTATTACTTGGAGAAGTTCAAAGCAAGACACAGTGGCTGATTCTACTACAGAGTCAGAATACATTACGGCAAGTGAAGCTGCTAAAGAAGCTGTGTGGATAAGGAAGTTCATCCGAGACCTTGGAGTGGTTCCTAGCATATCCGACCCTATTGAGATCTTTTGTGACAATGAGGGTGCGGTAGCCTTGGCAAAGGAACCAAGAGCTCACAAGAGAACGAGGCATATAACTCGTAAGTACCACTTGATTAGAGAGATGGTTGAAAGTGGTGAAGTCGCTATTAGTAGAGTAACATCGGAAGGCAATTTGGCCGATCCGTTTACTAAACCATTGTCACAAGCTTCTCATGATTCTCACACTACGGCGATAGGTGTTAGATTTGCTCATGACTTGGTTTAGATTTAGTTTTAATTTATGTTTGGACCATTATGTATTTGGGAACATTAAGCAATAATATTACTAATGTTTGTTTCGATTTATATAGTAGAGATCTATATATACGCGTGTGGCGGTTACTCACATTCAGTCTTTATTGTGTTCTATATTTGCATGTTTAACTTATTCCCTAGATTGTTTTACAATCTTTAAGTCTCCACAATCGGTCGTACTTTGTGGGAAGAAATTATGAATTAAGATTGAGGTAAAGAATTGGTTTTGATAAAACGTGATTCTTGCCTATACTTGAAAGGGGTTTCAAGTGATTGGAGGACCCGCACCCAAGTTTACTTCATGGTTTTAGTCACAAGTAACTCGGGATGGTAATGACATTTCATCCTTAAACTGGAGATACATGTGATCCCAAAGCATAGGTCTGCTTTGCTTTGATCGTTTTCTAACGCGGTCCGTAACTGGTCGTTATAAGGGAGATGATTGGGTAGAGTATTGTCTATGTGGCGGGACTATGTAGTCGAAAGGTATTTGTTCCTCTATGTATAGAGAGAATATCCATGGGCCCCTCGATGATTGAGTGCTGACGTTCATATGCATGGCCGTGCTCAGGTTACATTGATGATGGATCAATGTTAACTTGGTTTGTTGGTCACCACTAATCTAGAATCGAGAAACATAATCGTGAACGATCTGAAGGTTGACTATATTCCATGCCTTGTGTTCACATTGGATATCGTGAACAAAGGGATGTACATGTTCATTTATCTTTAGGACAATCATTTTATGATTGGGGATCTTGTCAAGAGTGGCATACCCTATACTGACTTGGGAGCATAGATGTCTTGCTAGAGGCCGCTCTATGTTTGTGTTATTTTTCGTAGTCATGTCACGTGCAAGTGGGAGTCTGTTGGAATATGCCCGCTGACACGAACGAGTTAATGACACTACCGATGAGGTGTAGGCCTATTGGGTCACACACCAAGTATTGATTCCGGCAACACGATCAAGCAATAGAGAGGAAAAGGCTAAAATGGGTTTTGGCAGGGTGGTACACGGGTCGTGTTCCTGAACACGGACCGTGTCCAGTCCAACGTACACGAGGCGTATTGGCCCAATCCAAGGTCGTGTAGTTTGGGCCTACACGGGCCGTGTAGTGCCTGTTAGACACGGGCCGTGTAGTGCCTGTTAGACACGGGCCGTCTTAGCCCAATTGGGGCCGTGGACTTTGGGCCTACACGGCCGTGTAGATCTACACGGGCCGTGTACGTTCGCTGAAACAGAAGAATTAACATCCTCAAACACTTGGTTTAATGGGGTTAACTTCTAATAATGATGGTAGACAAAGAGACCACGAGTTATCTGTTCTTGTAGAGGCTTTTGGCTATCACTTGGTCCCTTGGTTGACACTTGAACTCTCTCTCTCTCTCTCTTGTTCTTGGTGTTCTTGGTGTTCTTGAACACAATAAGCAAACATACACATACTTAATTGTTGTTTTGGTGGTCATACATCAACTTGCTAGCACTTGGATCAAGGAAGCTTGGGGTGGACTTCATTGGAGGAGTTCTTTGTTGGGCTCTACGCCACTTGACTAGGAAGGTTACTTTGTGTTTTGCACCATTGAGGTATAACCTTTCTTCTCATCTTGTTTATATATATTTTAGTTGCAACTCTATTGTTAGATTTTGGTCCATGGGAAGTATTCATTGTTTGGCATCGATTTTTGTTATGTACTTTGCTTCCGTTGCTACTTGATTTTGCCAAACGAATACCTTCAAAAATGACGAAGAATGATCCCGCAATGTTCAAATGAAGATTTCGATGACGAAATCATGTTTAAGTTGGGGAGAGTTGTAATATCCGAACCTTCGAAAATAAATAAAAGAACATTTTATCAAGGAAATGATATTTGTGTTGGGTTATGTATTTAATGGTGGCCTAATTAATTTGATTGGGATTGAATATATATATATATATATATGTAAATGCTTGGCTAAATGGACTAAATATATGTATTTTATTGGATTAATTGTTAATGGGCTTAGATGATGGAAGTTGGGCTTAGGCCTTTCAAAAAGAAAGTATAAAAGGCCATCTAGTGCACAGCCCCCAACATTTGAAACCAAAACACTGTTGCTTTGAGAGAGAAATCAGTGTGTGTTGTGTGTGCAAAAACCCTCAAGAGGAACAGAAGAAGGATGAGCCAGATTCAGTTGTGGACTTAAACAATTGATAAAAGAATCATCATTTAATGTTTCCTATCTCATTATCTTGTTTGATTGAAGCCAGCATGAGTTATGATATGGGTTTTGGAGGTTCTGGGTTTATGAAAGAACCAGGGAAATAAATTGAGAGGTGAGGTCTAAACTTGATGAAATGTATTTAAATCTTGGAGGAAGTGTTTAAATGACTGGAGAAACATTTTGTAACAAAAATCAAATGAATTGGTTGAGTTTTGAAAGAACTTGATATTTGGCCATGGAGCCTGTGAAATGAAAATGATGAACTGACAGGGATGAATATCACCCCATGCGACTTTCCCAAAATTGTGTCATGCGACTTTACGCTTGAAATCATGCAACCTTCCCTTTGATATACCCCATGCGACATTTACATTGATGCCTCATGCGACTTTCACTTGCCACAAATACATCCATGCGACCTTGACTAAACCTTCCATACGACTTTCACTATGCCTAAACCATCCATGCGACATTTACATTGATACCCCATGCGACATTTACATTTGATACCTCATGCGACCTTCACCAAACCCCCATGCGACTTTCGCATGGTATACCCATGCGACCTTTACTTACACACCATGCAACTTCTGTATACATATCTCCTTCCATGCGACTTTCACCCTATGTACATATCACCATGCGACCTTCATAAAACCTATGCGACTTTTACCCTATATACACCATTCGACTTTACACAAGAAATCCTCCCCCCACAATGCGACTTTCATGTAGCCAATGCGACTTGTATACGTTAACCCATCTGACTTTGAGGACCTTAGGTGGTCCAACTTATGAAACTTAGTAACGGGGTCCAACGTGAGACCCGAATGAATTATGTGAGTAAACGAACGAGGGATTCGTACACGGTGTTGTTTTATTTAGACCTATTATAGGTTACAGCTGATAGGCAAGTAATCACAAGTGAATTAGTGAACTAGGACTGTGTGATCGAACTGCAGACAGATGAGTATTCTTACTTACAATCTAGATAGAATGATGTACGTGTTTGACGTGTTGTATGTTAAATGGTTGATGAACTGAGGAATTAATGAAGTGTTATGATTTGATGAATCTATGAACCGAGGAATTGATGATGTGTTATGCTTTGCTTAATGATTGGACCGTTCACTTCGGTGACGAGAATGATGGAACCGTTCACTTCGGTGGCGGGAATGATGGGACCGTTCCCTTCGGTGACGGGAATGATGGGACCGTTCACTTTGTCGATGGGAATGATGGGACCGTTCACTCCGGTGGCGGGAATGATTGGACCATTCACTTCGGTGACGAGAATGATTGGACCGGCTACTACGGTAGCGGGAATGCGGGACTGACTACTACGGTAGCGGGAATGAAATATGTAACATGATGATGGAAACAAATGCTTGATGTCATATGGTTGATTGTAAGTAAAATTCTTTTCAGGTGATGACCACGGCGGGGCTCCATCACGCGGTTGATAGCTCATTTCACACAAGCTTCCGCATTGTTTTTAACTATTTCAATTTTACTGATGTATTTCAAAACAATTACAATTGAATTCAAGATTTTACGGGTTATCACCCAGGGTTGTAATTAAAGTTATACAATGTTTTAATTATGGTAGGCTATGAACCATACGCTCTCGTATTTGTTTATTTGCAAAAAAAAAATTGGGACGTTACACAGTTGTTAAGATAGTAGATGATAAATGCTCAGCTTATGATCTGTCAGCTGGTCATAGCTCATCTTCTAACAGCTCGGCTGATTATGAAGTACTTAACTCTTTTTCAATAGGAGAAATTTTAAGTAAAGGAAATGATGTTCACATTGTTTCTAAGTCTGCCACACCAAGGTGCCTGTTAGCAAAGACCTAAAAGGTTTACAATATCAGCTTCAAAAGCTGAGTAGTCAAGTTAGTCAGCTGATGACCCATAGTCATCAGCAGACTGATAAGACAGCTCAAGGGCATTCTAAGAATATTGTTCAATGTTCCAAGGCCACCAAAAGACAAAATGTTATAAATGTGGAAGCAAAGAACATAAGGCCTATGAATGTTCTCTAGACGGGAATTCAAGACAACGGACTAGTATTGATAATATAGTTGTTCCTCTTAAACATAAACAACCTGATATGAAGCGGATAGCTAGCTGTAATGCACAGAGATCCACTAAAAGTGGATGCACATGGTTTCTTGACAACGGATTTTCCAGAACCATGACAGGTCATAAAGCCTTGCTCATGAACTACAAGAAGGAAAAGGGTCCAAAAGTGACCTTTGGTGACAACAACCATGGTCAAACAAAAGGCTATTGAGAACTTCATAATGGGAACTCCAATTTGTCTAAAGTTTCGTATGTTAAAGGACTGGAGTATAATCTCATAAGCATAAGTCAATTTTGTGATAAAGATAATGACGTCCACTTCACCAAGACATGGGGTTCCATATTAGATCAAGAAGGCAAAGTTGTTCTAGGTGCCAAGAGAAGCAAGGATGTGTATACTCTTGACATGTCCTATGGTGATCCTTCAAAAGAAACATGTTTGTATTCTAAAACAATAGATGATACAAGTTGACTATGGCACAAAAGGCTTTCCCAGCTCAACTTCAAAAATATCAACAAGCTTATCAAGAGTGATCTAGTATCAGGACTACCTTAACTAATGTGAAAAGGGAAAGAAACATAAAACATCTTTTCAATCCAAGCAAGCCTTCTCCATAACAAAAACATTCTTCATATTGCATATGGATTCATTTGGTACTATTCCAACTGCTAGTTTTGGTGGTAGCAAGTATGCTCTTGTATTGGTTGATGAATTGGAGATAGAATTGGGTCTTCTTTTTTAGAGCAAAGAGTGGGGCTACTAAGGAAATCATATGCTTCATAATAAATGTTTATTATAACCAACATTAGGACAATGGTACATAATACATTTTTGGAAAGAGAGCTCGAGAGAGAAGTTGAAAAATAAACAGTGAGATGTGGGTAAGACATGATCAAAAGAAAAAAGAGATCATTACCAAACCATATAAATCCGGGTAGGCACATATGCTACCGGTTCTCATTCATTGAGATTCGGTATTGAAGAAGTCATCATTTACCTAATGAAGAAATGCACTAACCCCACCCAACTACTCAATCGTCTCTTAAAAGATGATTGTTTCAACTTCACACGAGGAATGAGAACATCTCTATTGACATCTCATTCAGATATTGTCAATATTGAAACAAGGAGGACAAGTTGCTCTAGTCCCCGACTTCTTTCATGCACTATAGAGTCTAGAGCCTACTTGCCATATATCTCATTCCTTAGGACACATTGTGAGAATATCACTAGTATCTAGTTTGTAAGACTCATACCAAAACATCTTCGAGTGATATCTTTTGTGATATTCACAATGATTAGACGGAAATCCTACCAGGATCAACACAATTCTAGTTCTAAATGTAGGTCACACAGTTTTGAACTGTTGTGTTAACCAGAATCTATGTGATCTCGGATTTACCCTTTCATGATCATATCCTTCAAACGTACTCAATACCACTCATGTTCAGAAATTTCATACGCACGATGTTCATACTAAATATATGATCATCATGAGGGGGAGATACATGCCAATGAAAATTTCTCAACTATATTCCTCTCTAACGGTTGTTTACTGCCCAAGTTGTTCAAAGTGGTGGTAAAGCAGTAATCTACGGGGAACTCCTTGTCCTCCTCTTCCAACTACACATATATCTCCAGTATACAATTGACGAGCATAATATAATATAGAGACTGGATTCCTTAAGAAAGGCAAGAAGATGACAACACTGCAAAGTGATGGTGAATATCATTCATCGTAATATCACATAAGGAGGAGATATTGTATTGAAGGGAAGTCAAAGAAATCTTGCTTTGATTTTGTGATATTTAAGTAATCCTGACTTTGATTTCAGGAGATTTACATCAATCAAGTCAAGGATATTCTAAAGATGATTGTCAAAAGGGAATAAACAGAGAGGAAATCACTATGAACTCTATGAAGAGCAAAAAGCATAGTGAGAGTGTACTCTCACATACTATGCATGTGTTCTTCAACTCCCACGTCTCAAACAATCATCAGAAACAAGATGCAAAATAAATAGCCAACAAACTTGCTCCATACATGCCTATCCCTTGAAGCAATAATGATTTCTTTTGGCAAATTCATCAAGCTTACCTGGTGCACCTTAATGTACTTCTTTCAAAGGAAGAAGCTTTATTAAAAATTAAAAGGGTCGTTGCTAATCCAGATTTACTAGCTCGGTCCATTCAATCAATCATATTCCCAAAGAGTTTCAATATCATGTAGTTGGTTAAAAGAAGATCTGTACATTCAAACACAAGGGGAATATTATTAAAGATTGTCAAAGTTTACTTTCAGGGTCAACATTTTCATCAACATCTAGAAGCTCAAGATGAGAAGATTGTTTCTAAAGACAGCAGAGTAAAGATTGATTGAAGATTAACATTTGCTTAAAAGACATAACAACTTTTATTTTTATACAAAAGTGGAGATTGTTAGATTCAAAATATTGTATTGAAATATAAGTTTACATTGTGGGTAAAGTTTGCATTAAAAGCAAACAAAAGGGGCTAAATTGTAAATACTCTTATGAGTATATATAGGGATATGACATCATGTTTGTATGTAAGTTTTGTCGCTCGAATACAAGGTGTGCGTGTTTACTAAAGTGTGCTCTCATGATTGACTTTCTCTCTCTACATTGTCACAACCTTACTCGGTGATACTTGGTAATTCTTCAAATCTTTCTTGATTTTCATGGGACAAACAGTTTTGGTAGCTAAGGCAAAAATTCTTGGATACTTTTTATGGATGGGTATGTCACCAACCCACCTATCATTCAAAAAATCAAAAGCTTTACCGTAGAAAGTATCTAAGAACTTTCGCCTTAGGGACCAAGTTTTTATCCGGATTTGAAGTAGAAACCCTGGGCTTTTCAGAATTTGCTACCATGATCATATTTGTTATCTTCACGTAAGCACTTGATCTTAAGTATTAAAACAAACTTTTCTGTCTTAAGCATTAGACCTTGAGCTATTCAAAAATCACAATCATGATAATATCTTTTGTCTTCAACTGAGCAGTTGCTCTTAAGCATTAAAACAAACTTGTGTGTGCTGGAGAAGGGAATATGTTGTTTCAACATTTTCTGAATTTTCTTCAAATAAAACTGTACTCTCCCTTATAAGTTAGTTTTTATCTTTAACAATGATTTGAAATTTTTTGAAACTTGCTTCCCCTTAATATTTTGAACATATGTATTTACTTCTTTAAAACTTTGTCAGTTCTTCTTGTTTATTCTTTTCAAAATTCAATTATTTTTTACTAGATTCAGAAAAACTCACGCTCATCAAGGTCAACGAGAATTCGTTTTACACTGATTTAATAAGAAAGGCACATAAATGGGTTAAACAATCAAAAGCTAGAGCCGTTGCAAAAAATGAAAGCACTACTACACAAAACATAATGGAGATTGGTTATTTTCATCATGGAGACCGGTTTTAAAACATATGGAGACCGGTTATAAAACCGGTCCCTATAACAGACTTATGGAGACCGGTTATAAACACGAACCGGTCCCCTTAAAAAATTTATGAAGACCAATTATAAGTTAGAACCGGTCCCTTTAAGAAAAACATAAAGACCGGTTATTAAATAAAAACCGGTCCCATTAAGAAAATCATAAAGACCTGTTATAAGTGGGAACTGGTCCCCTTAAGAAAATTATAAAGACCTGTTATAAGTTGGAACCGGTCCCCTTATAAAAACTTTAGAAAACCGGTTTTTACTTATTAACCGGTCTTCATGTTTTTATTTTTTTAAAAAAATAATAATAGTAAGCCACAAATTAACAAGAAATAAATTTTCAGCATTCCACAAATTAACAAGAAATAAATTTTTAGCATTTCACAAAATATCCTAAAAAATTGTAACTATATACAGAAATTGTGTTAAATACAAAACCAAGACCGGTTTACATTTCATCAAAAAATGGGGCTAATTACAAAAACCAGTTAATATCTAATTATAATGGATCTAAATACAAAATGGTGCTAAGTACAAAAGCCTATTAATACGTCAAAATCTTAGCTTTTCCACACATTGTTGAGATCTCTACACGAACACAAACATAAGTGTTAGCTTTCATATATAATCATTGTATAGATGTTTATCACGGACATATCTATTACTCTATTAGCATTCATACATAGGGCCGGTCCAATCAATTTTGTGGCCCTGGGAAAATCTTTCGAAATAAGACCCAATATAATTAAAGATAAAACCAATTCTCAAAATGTAAAACGGACTTGATAACTACTTAATCGACTTAAAAGTTGCATGAGGGTTATTAGTAACCCACAACTTAAGTCTTATCGGGTGTCTAGCAAAACTCTACAATGTAGATAATCAACAATAAAACGTCCATTCGATGATGTAATTTTTACTAAAACATCAATCTATGTAAGGTAAATAAGTATACAATTAAGAATTATAACTCTTTATAGTTTTCTAAGGTATTTGGTTTAATTCCATAACATCACAACAAACATTCTTCAAATTAAATACAATAATCTATCTATCTATATAATAGAAAATTTATACTAAAAACAATAAATAAAATTTAAGTAATAATGAACCAAAGAATACTACTAGTATGAAAAAGTTAAATTGGTAGACAATTGAATCAGGCCAAAAGAAATCATTGAGGGTGGAATCGCTACCATTGCCTAATTAGCAAACATATACTCCTAAATTGTAAAACTAAATGAATCATTCCCAAAACTCAATAAATTGCATAATGGAAAAACACTTACAAATTGAATCTTGACAATTTGGTGATCAATAATTTACCCAACATCTGATTGCAATTTGATGAACGCGTTTCTTCGTTTCCGAAACCCAAAGGCCGCTCACATGTCTCCCTTTCCATGCGTTTGTTAGTTTTCAAAACAAACAATGCGAGGGAGATGGCAGTTAGGAGAAGGGATTGCTGGGCCTTTCTTTTTAATAATAATGGAGTTACTTTACCTTACGTGATCAAATTTGACACATTGGGTGCCATATAGTAACGATATCATGTACTTCTTTTTGAGAAAATGGACGGCGGCTCCACGGTACCTACGTAAATAGTAAGTATCTCAAAATTTTTTAAATAAATAGGATAGTTTTCCCACAAAACATGAAAAATGATGGTAAATTTAAACATTAATAAGTACTTACCGAAGGTGGAAATGTTGGGTTTTCGTGGTCCAAAAACACAGCGGAAGCAAAACAAGTAGGAAGTAGGTTTCAAAATTTCATCACGCAACGCCCACCAAATAGATCAAAACTCTAAACATGTCAAAGCAACTAAATAAAGAGACAAAGAAATAGTGTCATACCCTTGAATCTATCTTCTTTGTGCAAACGGAATTGGAGTTTGGAATTTATGTGTACTAACTTGTACACCGCTAGTGAAGTCCACACCAAGCTCTTATCGATCCCCACTTGCTAGAGTGTGAGATATGCCAATCTCTACACCACCGAATGTTCAACACCACAAGAACCAAAGCCTTGTGTATCCTTTTGTGTTTGAGAGAATTATATGTGCAATATATATTAATATGTGTATCAAGAAATTGGAACATCACAATGTAGACATCTAGCACCTTATATAGACTCCATATATGAGTTCAAATTCATGCATGCAATCAATCTACATCAGTTACAAGATCAAATACCATTATCACCTTCATAAACGGCTTTGAAAGTTGTTCAAGGAGACTGTTACTGCATGGGGCACGACCGTGCCTTACAAGGCACAAGCGTACTAGCCCAAAAGGCCACACCCAAGTCACGCCTGACTTGGGCTCGTGCCTGTCCACTGGACATAGGGCACGGGCGTACCTAGCCACAGGCCACGCCCAAGTCACGCCTGACTTGGGGTCGTGCCTGCCCATAGGGCACGGCCTTACCTCATAGAGGCACGGGTGTGCCTTAGCCCACCAGAACTAGTTTCTGGTTTTCTCTCTCATTCGACCATCTGTGATGCCAGAATCAATACTTGGCGTGTGACCCAATAGGCCCTTGCTTCATCATCCATGAAGCCAACTCGTGTGCGTGTCAGTGTACATAATCCAACAGACTCCCACTTGCACATGACACACTCACGAAAGGCGTCACCAACATAGAGCGGCCTCTAGAAAGGCATATATGCCCCCAAGTCAACATAGGGTTTGTCTTCCCAAAACAAATACCTAACCAAAAGGAAAGGTCCTACAGATAATTGATTACTTATCCCTTCGTTCCCGATATCCGATGTGAATGTAGGTCATGGAACATGGTCAACCCCAAAAAATTTACGATTATGTTTCTCGATCTAGACTAGCTATGACTAACAATACAAGTTGCATAATTGATTCACCATCAATTCAACTTGAGCACGACCATGCATTTTGATTGTCATAAGCTTAGTCAACGAGGGGCCCAAAGGATATCTCTCTAAGGAGGAACAAATACCTTTGACTATATCGCCCTATCTTAATAACAAGTTCTTGCCTGAAAATTTCTCTTATAACAGCGAGTTACGAACTGTGTTAGAAAGCAATCTAAACAAGTCCATGTTACTAGTCAAGCAACACATGCATCTCTAGTAGAAGGATAAATAATATTATCATCCTGATTTACTTGTGATCATATCCATGAAGTAAACTCAGGTACAGGTCCTCCAATTAGTTAATCACCATTAAGCACATGCTAGTGTTGCGTAAACATCTATTCAATTCAAGATGAATACTTTACCAACCACTTGCCTCGATCTTAATTCACTTCTTCCTTCCAATGAAGAACGACCGATCGTGGAGTGTTTAGAATAAATAAATTTATTCAAGGAAGTATTAAACATGCAAAGATAGAACACAATAATATTTCATAAAGTAACCGCATCATGCGTATATTAAATCCCCATTTAATAATCATTACAATAAGAAATACATTATTTCTTTAATGTTCTCAATAACAAATACAACTAAAACAATTAAACCAAGTCACTAGAAAATCTAATACCTATAGATATAGCATGAGAATCATGTTTAACTTGTGACAAACGTTTAGTGAGTGGATCTGCCAAGTTCCCCTCAGTCGGTACTCTACTGACCACAATGTCTCCTTTTTCTATGATATTATGAATAAAATAATATTTTCGAGCAATGTGACTCGTACGTCGATGTGCTCTTGGTTCCTTAGATAGAGCTACTACACCCTCATTGTCACAAAAGATCTCAATAGGGTTAGCAATGCTAGGAACAACTCCAATATCTTGAATGAATTTCTTCATCTAGACAACTTCCTTAGCAGCCTCGCTTGCAGCAATATACTTTGACTCTGTGGTTGAATCGGCCATGGTATCTTGCTTGGAACTTCTCCAACTTATTGCTCCACCATTTAAGAAGAATACAAATCCCGATTGGGACCGGCAATCATCCTTGTTTGTCTGGAAGCTAGCATTAGAATATCCAGTGACTATGAGCTCCTCCGATCCACCGAACACTAAAAACATCTCCTTAGTCCTCCGAAGATACTTAAGGATGTTTTTAACAACAACCCAATGACTTTGACCAGGGTTAGCATGATATCGGCTCGTCATGCTCAAGGCATACGACACATCAAGCCGAGTACATAGCATAGCATACATGATCGATCCTATTGCCGAAGCATACGGGACTCGACTCATTTCTTCAAGTTCCTTTTGAGAACTAGGACATTGAGACTTGCTCAATGCCATACCATGCAACATAGGCAAATTCCCTTTCTTTGAATCTTCAACCTCTTCAAGACTTTATCTATGTACGTACTCTGGCTAAAACCAATGAGTCTTTTAGATCTATCTCTATAGATCTTTATCCCCAAAATATACACAGCTTCTCCCATGTTTTCCATAGAGAAGCAACTCCCTAGCCAGGTTTTCACTTCCTGCAAGGTAGTCACGTCACTTCCTATGAGTAGTATGTCATCTACATACAAGACAAGGAAAACAACAGTCCTCCCACTAGCCCTGACATATACACAAGGTTCATCCTTGCTTTTAGAAAAGACAAACTCTTTGACCTTTTCATCAAAGCAAATGTTCCAACTTTGAGATGATTTCTTAAGACCATACATGGATCTCTTAAGCTTGTAGACTTTTTTAGGATTTTTGGGATGTATGTAACCATCCGGTTGTGCCATGTACACCTCCTCTACCAACTTCCCGTTAAGGAAGGCAATCTTGACATCCATCTGCCATATTTCATAATCGTAATATGCAACGATAGCCATTAATATCCTAATAGACTTTAACATAGCCACTAGAGAAAAAGTTTCATCATAGTCTACACCATGAGTTTGAGTGAAACCCTTTGCTACCAGTCGGGCTTTGATAGTGTCTACCTTTCCATCCATGTTGGTCTTCTTCCTAAAGACCCACTTGCACCCTACTGGCTTGTGGCCGGGTACTGGATCAACCAAGTCCCAGACTTGATTATCCGCCATCGATTTCATCTCACTGTCCATTGCCTCCTTCCAGCTAGCAGACTCAGGGCCCGCTATGGCTTCCCGGTAGTTGGTTGGTTTACAATGATCCACCAATAGATCGACTTGCCTCCCACTAGCTTCTGCAGATATCAGCTCCCTTCAAAGGAAGACCGCCCTTCGAGCAACAAACACATTGTTCTCGAAAGGTTTATAAAATAAATATCCCATAGAACCAGCTGGGTAACCAATGAAAATACAGTTTTCAGCTCTGGGTTCAAGTTTGTCTTGAGTTTCACGTCTTACATAAACCTCACAGCCCAAGACTTTGAGATAGGCTAGTGAAGGAACCCTTCCATGCCACATCTCGAATGGTGTACTTGCAACATTCTTTGTTGGTACAAGGTTTAAGGTCCTAGCAGCAGTTTCCAAAGCATAGCCCCAAAAACTTGCGGGTAGCTTTGTGTGACTCATCATGGGCCGAACCATATCCAATAAAGTTCGGTTCCTCCTTTTAGCAACCCCATTTAATTGTGGTGTCCTGGGTGGAGTAAGTTGTGAAATAATTCCAAAACCCCTAAGATGATCAAGAAACTCGGTACGACGATACTCACCACCCCTATCGGATCTGAGAATCTTAATCCGCTTGCCCAATTGATTCTGCACTTCGTTTTGGTATGTCTTAAACACCTCAACGGTTTCAGACTTATGCTTAATCAAATAAACATAACCATACCTACTGAAGTCATTAGTAAAAGTAGCGAAGTACCTACAGTTGTTTCGTGTAGCAGACCTGAACGGACCACTCACATCGGTGTGAACAATGTCCAACAAGTCTTTGCCCCTCTCATTAACGCCGGTGAAGGGGGCTTTAGTCATTTTGCCTATTAAACAAGAATCGCATACTTCGATTGACCCGTGGTCAAACGATTCCAAAATCCCATCCACTTGGAGTTTGGCGATACGTTTCTTATTTATATGGCCAAGACAACAATGCCACAAAGACAACTTGTCCAATACACCTTCAGACTTAGAATCAATGTTCATGATTGATTTATTATTATCCCCACACACACACTTGTTTCATAAATACCATGACATGGATAAGCTTTAAAATAATGAAAATCATCTCTCAAACAAGAAATAATTACATTATCAAAATTGAACTTAAAACCATCGTCAAACAATCCATGAAAGGAAATAATCTTGCGCGCCACGTGTAATGCCCCAAAATCTTAAATACAGTAAAACTCTGATAATAAAAGTATTTTAGAATTAAAAGGAGTTTATACAAAAGCGGAATCTACTAATCACACTGAACCCTCTCGTTCAGTTACAAAAGTGGTACCAAATATTTACAACAAAAGATTTGTCTCACAAAATACAACCGGGCGTTAGTTTTAAAATACAAATTTCCTCTCATATCACAACCTCTGTCAAACTGGGGCCTTACCCTTGGAGGAATCACGCCCTGCAAAACAACAGTAAGCAGTATCTGATAAGCCACAAGGTTTAGTGAGAAAACTAAACTGTAAATCATATAAGCATGCGCATACACATATACGAATGCCACAACAAGTCTTATGGATACAGTACTGCACCATCTTAGCATCCGCCAAGAAGGCTAAAATGCTGCCCGTAGCAACTACTGCACAAAGCAGTGTGCTACAGCTCTCTCTCTCTGGTGATCCTCTCATCAATAATATATCACATTGCAATGTACCACACACATATCACAGATATGAATCAGAGTTTAGAAAACTCACCTCAGCAATAAATATCACACAGAGATATATCACGCAAACTCAGAATACTACAGATAGTAATCCTTACAATCATATACAATTATAGTATCAAGATACTCTCGAATCAGCACTTAAACACACTGACCAGGGACAGGGCATGCCCGTACCCTCGCAGGGTACGCCCGTGCCCCCAAGCCCAAGGCCCAAAAGCAGGCCCTAATAAGCATGGGCGTACCGGGTCAAGCACACCCTGAACCGGACCCAGGCACGCCCGTACCCTACTCAGGTACGCCCATGCTTAGGTACGCCCGGACCTCAAGAACAGAGGCGGTCACGGCCATGAGGTACGGCCGTACCCCTCAAAGGCACGCCCGTGCCTTTCTACTTACAGCTCCAGTTCACCGACTGTCTGCTGTATACTCAATTAAAACCTCAAAAACACTTACTAACAATTTGTAAGAACACTACTGGGGTGTTTTCCTACACCCCAAACAACATATAAACCAATAAAAACAACCATAACATGCTTAAATCTTGATTCACCATTGAATCACCTTAAAACTCAAGTTAAACCTCAAGAACAACCAACAAGAAGCCTTACCTCAACTTGTGCCTACTAGAACCAGATGGAGATCACTTGTTCTCTGTTTATCTTGCTCAAAATCTTCAAAGAAACACTGTTCTCTCTCTCTCACGCGTTTGATGCAGAAGTGAAGAAATGGTAGGTTTGACTCCTCAAAGTCAAATCTACCATTATATATACATATCTTTGGAAAATGGCACAAATGGCCCCTGGACTTTCTAGTTCAAAACTGACAACACAAGTCACACAAGTTTCTAAACACCTCCTAATCTCAATTAGGCAATATCAAAACGTGTTAAGTCGAAATGTTACTAATTACAGAAATTCCGAAACTTGGGTGTTACAACTCTTCCCCACTTGAAAACAATTTCGTCCCCGAAATCAACTGCTGAAGAGTTCTGGGTAGTTACGTATCATCTCACTCTCTGGTTCCCAAGTATAATCCGATCCTTTACGATGTTTCCACTGCACTTTAACCAACACAATTTGTTTATTACGTAAAGTCTTAACTTTTCTTTCCAGTTAGCAACAGGTTGCTCGACATAATTCAATTTATCATCAACGCATACATCCTCCAGTGGCACAAATGCAGACTCGTCTGCTAAACATTTCCGCAGATGAGACACGTGAAAGGTATTGTGTATCTTGGATAACTCTTCTGGTAGTTCCAGTCTGTATGCAACTTTCCCCACACGAGCACTAACTCTGAACGGTCCAATAAACCTCGGACCCAGTTTACCTCTCTTTCTGAATCTAATAACCCCCTTCCACGGTGACACCTTTAATAGCACATAATCACCCACTTGGAACTCTAGTGGTGATCTTCTTTTATCCACGTAACTCTTTTGTCTACTCTGAGCTGCTAACAATCTATCTCTGATCTGCTAAATCTGCTCTGTCGTACGCTGTACCACCTCAGTACTTCCCAACTCTCTCTAATCCACTTCACCCCAACACACTGGAGTCCGACACTTTCTACCATACAACATTTCATAAGGCGGCATTCCCAAACTGGAATGATAACTACTATTATAAGAAAACTCCGCAAGCGGTAGATAAGAATCCCAACTCCCTCCAAAATCAATAATACACGCGCGTAGCATATTCTCCAGGGTTTGAATCGTCCTCTCACTTTGACCATCAGCCTGCGGATGAAATGCGGTACTAAGATGAAGCTTAGTCCCCATTTTGCCATGAAATCTATTCCAAAACCTGGAAGTAAATCGACTACTTCTATCTGACACAATAGACACTGGCACACCATGACGAGATACTATTTCTTTCATATACACCTGTGATAGCTTCTCTGATGAGTAAGTCTCTTTAATAGGAATAAAATGCGCGCTCTTAGTCAATCTATCTACAATTACCCAAATAGAATCGTAACCTCTAGGGGTCTTAGTTAATTTAGTGATTAGATCCATAGTAATATTCTCCCACTTCCACACTGGTATATCCAGAGGTTGTAATTTCCCATGCGGTTTCTGGTGTTTAGCTTTCACTTGCAGGCACGTAAGACACCTCTCCACATACCTAGCCACATCTCGCTTCATACCTGGCCACCAATACTCTACCTTCAGATCCTTGTACATTTTTGTCGCCCCCGGGTGAATAGAGAATTTAGATCTGTGAGCGTCACTCAAAAGAGTCTGTCTGACTTCTCCATGATTAGGTACCCACACTCGTCCACAACATAATAATAGATCACGACTATCCTTAACAAAATTAGTTACCTGCCCCTTAATCCGCTCTTTGTTGTGATTTTCTTCATTAACTGCTTCCAGCTGAGCATCTTTAATAATATCCAACAATGGTGTAGTCACCGTCATCCGTAACGACTCATTCTTCCAAAGTACCGACCCCGAATTCCTGCTCAAGGCATCTGCTACAACATTGGCTTTCCCCGGGTGATAAAGTATCTCACAATCATAATCCTTCAGAAGTTCTAACCACCTTCTGTCTCATATTAAGATTCTTTTGATCCACAAAATATTTCAGACTTTTGTGATTAGTATAAATAGTACACTTCACTCCATACAAATAATGTCTCCAGATCTTCAACGCATAAACCATTGCTGCTAACTCCAAATCGTGAGTTGGGTAATTAATCTCATTCGACTTAAGCTGTCGCGAAGCATAAGCAATCACTCTACCTCTCTGCATCAAAACACATCCCAACCCCAAATAAGAAGCAACACAAAACACTATCATGTCTTCCACACCTTCTAGCAAAGCAAGAACAGGTGCCTGACATAACCTTTGCTTGAGAGTTGAAAACGCAACCTGTTGTTTATCTCCCCATACAAACTCTGCATTCTTCCTGGTTAGCTTGGTCAATGGAACGGCAGTCTTTGAAAAATTCTGAATGAATCTCCTGTAATAACCTGCTAACCCAAAAAAGCTTCTGATTTCAGTAGGGTTCCTCGGAGGTTCCCACTTCATAACTGCATCAACCTTCGCAGGATCAACTTTAATTCATTCCTTATTAATCAGATGACCCAAGAATTGCACCTCTTGAATCCAGAATTCACACTTGGAGAATTTTGCATACAGCTTCTCTCTTCGCAGCGTCTCCAAAACTTCTTTCAAATGCCTTTCATGTTCTGTCGGGTTTCTTGAATACACGAGAATATCATCAAAAAACACAATAACAGACTTGTCCAACATCGGACGGCAAACTCTATTCATAAGATCCATAAATGCTGCAGGTGCATTTGTAAGACCAAATGGCATAACCACAAACTCAAAATGCCCGTACCGCGTTCTAAATGCAGTTTTAGGAATATCTTCCTCCCGAACCTTCAACTGATGATAACCCGACCTTAAATCGATCTTTGAAAACCACGACGCCCCTTGCAACTAATCAAACAAATCGTCTATTCTGGGCAAAGGATACTTATTCTTCACAGTCACTTTATTAAGTTCACGGTAATCAATACACATATGAAACGAACCGTCTTTCTTCTTTACAAACAAAATGGGAGCGCCCCACGGTGAACTGATAGGTCTGATAAAACCTTTATCCAACAACTCTTGCAACTGCTTCATCAATTCCTGCATCTCTGGCGGTGCAAGTTTGTACGGAGCTCTGGCAATCGGTGTAGCCCCCGGTACCAACTCAACTCTGAACTCTACTTGCCTATCAGGCGGTATACCAGGCAGATCATCTGGAAAAACATCTCGATACTCACATACCACTGCCACATCATTCACACTCTCCTGTCTCTTTTCTAATTTTGAATCAATAACATAAGTTAAAAAGGCTGTACACCCATGCTGAAGATATTTCCGAGTTCTAGTCACAGAACACAAACACATTCTCTTACTCTCTCTCTATCACCAAAAATTGATAGTTCTTCCCCACTTGGGGTCTGAACTCGAATCAATTTTTGCCCACACAGAATGGTTGCTTGGTAACACCCAAGCCAATCCATTCCCACTACCACTTGAAACTCTCTCATAGCATAGGGATAAGATCAATAGGAAATCTAACAGAGTCTATTTCTAGCACATTATCTCTATACACATCAGTCACGAGCACAGACTTATCATCAGCTATTTCTACCTCGAGAGGGGGACTCAGTTTACTACTTACTTTCTTGAAACTTTTACAGAAAGAAACAGATACAAACGACTTGCTAGCACCCGAATCAAATAATACTAAAGCAGGCAGATAATTTATGAGATATGTACCTGCAACCACGTCAGGTTTCCTCTGTGCTTCCTCAGTAGTTAATTGAAAGGCCCTCCCCTTACTCTTGGAAATATCCTCTTTCTTTACCTCTTTATTCTCTGAAATCCGCAGTGGTGGTAGAGATGGAGTACTTCTCGATCCGGATGAATGGTTGGATGCATTGAGTTGAGGACAATTGGCTTTCTGGTGGCCGGGCTGATAACAGTGAAAACACACGCTCAACGACCTACGACAATCTCTACCCATATGACCCGGCTTGCCACATTTGAAACAGTGAATAACATTTATCTAACAGTTCCCGTAATGACTCTTCTTACACTTCTGACACACCCTCGGTGCTTCCTTCTTCTCCCCATAATCTACCCTCGGCCTCTTATTCTGTGGTATCGATCCTTCCACTGACCTCTTCTCTTTTATCTATCTCTCTAACTCTAACTCTCTAGCCCGTGTAGCGTCCATCATGGACTTCAGAGTTTGATGTTTGCTCGAATCAATGAACTCTCTGATACTCGGCTTCAAAACCATCATATAACGATACATCTTCATCTTTTCATTGGCTACATAATCAGACAGAACCGTGCCTTCTCGTGAAACTTGGCATTAATCTCTGGTACGGTCTCTGTAGTCTGCTTCAGCTTGTGGAACTCATCAACTATACAATCAATCTCGGACTGCGGAACAAACTGCTCCGTAGTAACCTCTTTAAACTCCGCCCAAGTCATAGCCTCAATGTGAGTCTCACCCCTCATCTTCTTTTCCAAGTCCCACCAATCTTTGGCAGCACCTCTCAACTGGTTTGTAGCAAACCTCACTTTGTTTTCCAAAGCACACGAACAAGTATGAAATGCTCCCTCTAACTCTGATATCCACCTCTGACTCACAATCGGATCAGTAGATCCATTAAACAACGGTGGCTAGCATGCTTAAAAATCTCTGAACGTGCAAACCTTAGGCGCATCACGGATAATCACTTATGGTTGGGGATTGAATCCTTCACCACCTGCAGCAAATCTGGTTGCCAACTCTTGTCTGATCATTTCCCTGTTCTGATCTTTTATCTGTTCAACCACCTGTGTAACAATGAAGGGAATACTCTGTTCTAATGCTCTACCAATTTCTCTTGCCACTGTCTCCTGTACTATAGGCTCCACTATTCTTTCATTCAAATCCGGTGCTCCCTCATTCGCTATCGATTGATTCCTAATCAGAATCTACTCACCAGTAACACTGGTTTCTATACCCTCTAGTCTATGGCTGGGACCACCTGTCTATCTATTGGCTGCTCGTGAACCCCTAGTGTTAACCATCCTGATAGTATAGATAAAGCATTAAGACAAAAGGTAGCTTTACCACGCCATCCTCTATAAGAACTGGATACTCATAGATCTAACAACTCAGTATACCTTATCTTTAAACCAAAGTATTTCTATACATACTAAGGCATTCTATTTAAACATACTATACAAGGTATACTATCTTCTTACAAGTACCCCTCACCCAATTCACAAGATCCTTTATGATTCCATTGAGTTCCAACATGTATCATGTGCTTGTAATAATATGGGCCCTTATATTATCCATAACACACTACACACGTTCGATCTTAACTTTGTCACAAAAAGTCCCGATTCACATGCTAAGGCCAAGTATCATTAGTATAACGTCATATAATCATGTATATCACAAAGATTCTGCATATAACATATCAATCTCCACATAAAGTACAATAATTATACACTGTTACTTTACTCACCAAGATGCAAGTACAAGCCTCCAGTTTGACAAAATTTTCAAAACCATGGTTCAAGTCCAGACTGTGCTTCAAACAATCCAGATCTCTCAAACCGTGGCTCTGATACAAAGTTATAACGCCCCAAAATCTTAAATACAGTAAAACTCTGTTAATAAAAGTATTTTAGAATTAAAAGGAGTTTATACAAAAGCGAAAGCTACTAATCACACTGAACCCTCTGGTTCAGTTACAAAAGTGGTACCAAATATTTACAACAAAAGATTTGTTTCACAAAATACAACCGGGCATTAGTTTTAAAATACAAATTTCCTCTCATATCACAACCTCTGTCAAACTGGGGCCTTGCCCTTGGAGGAATCACACCCTGCAAAACAACAGTAAGTAGTATCTGATAAGCCACAAGGCTTAGTGAGAAAACTAAACTGTAAATCATATAAGCATGCGCATACACATATACGAATGCCACAACAAGTCTTATGGATACAGTACTGCACCATCTTAGCATCCGCCAAGAAGGCTAAAATGCTGCCCGTAGCAACTACTGCACAAAGCAGTGTGCTACAGCTCTCTCTCTGGTGATCCTCTGATCAATAATATATCACATTGCAATGTACCACACACATATCACAGATATGAATCAGAGTTTAGAAAACTCACCTCAGCAATAAATATCACACAGAGAGATATATCACGCAAACTCACAATACTTCAGATATTAATCCCTACAATCATATACAATTATAGTATCAAGATACTCTCGAATCAGCACTTAAACACACTGAGCAGGGGCAGGGCACGCCCATACCCCCGCAGGGTACGCCCGTGCCCCCAGGCCCAAGGCCCAAAAGCAGGCCCTAACAAGCATGGGCGTACCGGGTCAAGCACACCCTGAACCGGACCCAGGTACGCCCGTGCTTAGGTACACCCGGACCTCAAGAACAGAGGCGGTCACGGCCATGAGGTACGGCCGTACCCCTCAAAGGCACGCCCGTGCCTTTCTACTTACAGCTCCAGTTCGCTGACTGTCTGCTGTATACTCGATTAAAACCTCAAAAACACTTACTAACAATTCGTAAGAACACTAATGGGGTGTTTTCCTACACCCCAAACAACATATAAACCAATAAAAACAACCATAACATGCTTAAATCTTGATTCACCATTGAATCACATTAAAACTCAACTTAAAACTCAAGAACAACCAACAAGAAGCCTTACCTTAACTTGTGCCTACTAGAACAAGATGGAGATCACTTGTTCTCTGTTTATCTTGCTCAAAATCATCAAAGAAACACTGTTCTCTCTCTCGTTTGATGCAGAAGTGAAGAAATGGTAGGTTTGACTCCTCAAAGTCAAATCTGCCATTATATATACATATCTTTGGAAAATGGCACAAATGGCCCCTAGACTTTCTAGTTCAAAACTGACAACACAAGTCCCCCAAGTTTCTAAACACCTCCTAATCTCAATTAGGCAATATCAAAACGCGTTAAGTCGAAATGTTACTAATTACAGAAATTCCGAAACTTGGGTGCTACACCACGGAGGGCGAAAAACAAACATTAAGTAAAGGAATAGCAAGGCCCGAAGGAAAGGCGAGATCAAAACTCCAAATCCTCTTCACAGGAACCACCTCCTTGTTTCCCATGATCAGGTGAAGCTCTCCAACACCCAGAACCCTACTTCTTTTTAGCACCTGCACATTATTACAAATATGAGTGCCACAACCGGTATCAAGTACCCAGCCGTTAGAAATAGCGGTGTTGTGGGGTTCAATTATAAACATACCTGAGTTACCATCTCCCTTTGGTTTTACCCGCTTGAGCTCGTCGAGGTACTTCGGGCAAGAACGTCGTCAATGCCCCTTTTCCTTGCAGTGGAGGCATTCGGCTTCCGCAGGGTCCTCAGCCGGTGGAACCATCACAGATTTCCCCCTGCCCTTCGGGGCCGGACTCAGGTTAGGTCTTGCAATCTTCCCCTTACCCTTTCCCTTGGAGGGGGGAGCGCCTTTCCTTTTAGTTCCGCCTCTCTGGATAGCTAGGACAGTTTTGGACGAGGAGGGCTTCTTGGACATGTCAGACTCGACGGTCTTCAACATTCCGTGAGGCTCCATTAGGGATTTGTCCATGCCATGGACATGATAGTTCCACACAAATTATGAAAAGGAACTTGGCAGAGAACGGAGGATCACATCCACTGCTGACTCCCTCCCTAATGGGAACCCCAACCTCTCCAAGCGATCAACCAATGCTTTCATCTTAAGTACGTGATTGCTTACATTACCGCCCTCCTACATGTGGTAGTCGAATAGGGACTTGAGGCATTCGAAGTGCTCTAGCTTAGCCTGCTGTTAGAACATTTCCTTCAGCTAGTTAAGCATATCATACACCCCTAGATGTTTCATTTGCTTTTGAAGCTCAGGAATCGTCGAAGAAAGCATGATACAAGCCACTTCATTTGTTTCCTTGACGCGCTTATCATGCGCGTCTCGGACCGCCCTAGTCGCACTCACCGCAGGCACTTTCGGCAGAGGCTCCTCGATGGCCCACATTTTTTGTTCATACCTAAGGGCTATCCTCAGCTGCATGAACCAGTCCATGAAGTTTTAGCCATCGAATTTGGCCTTTTCAAGGAACAATTTTAGGGAAATTTAGTTCGATGATGTAGAAGCATTGTTGGATGCCATCTACAAAATTAGAGTACCAATTTTAGTTGTCAAATCCTTGTAGAAATAATTACCCGATAGTTATAAAACCAATTATTTGAACAAGGCTAAGAACCATATTTCACTCTATCCCGTGTCGGGTTTAGCGCGGATCACGAAATAAGTTATTTAGGCTGGTAACCGTTTAACGATTGCAACCATTGCAACTCTTAGACCCTTGCGAGATCCTTTTTGACATATATGTCTAAGGCATGTTTGATCCCTTCTTACACCGATCCTTTTATTATTCTTAAATGAATCGGCTAGAGATCGACATCATTATAAAAGAATTTGTAAGTCGTCCGTCAAGACACACGGTACTCTAGCCCAATCATTGGTTCATGCTTAAGCTCCACTACCAATATTGCGAGTTGCCACACTTACCTTCCACACAACTCCACATGGCATGACTCGTGCTAATGCTCGACAATCATCAAAGTTTCGTTAGATTTGGGTGGTGTCGTCTACGGATGACGCGTGACTTACTTTTGAAAAACGGGTTTTTTTGTTTTCCGGTTAAAAGAATATTTTAACAATTTTGCGAATTATCAATTTCAGTGATAAAAACACTTTTCGATCACCATTTAATATAATCACCTTTTATATTAATATTGTTAATTCTTATGTGCGTAGAAATATAAACTCATCTATAAATCTCTTTGTTTTATATATTTTTAAAAAATTCTCTAGCATGCATATCCTAAAGAATCATGCAAGAAAAAGATATAAAATAACCACGCATATAAAATAATCAAAAACCCGGTAACATGCCCAAATCCTAAATGTTTTCCGCGTGAGCCAAAACGGGGAAAAACATGGTCATCTAGGGACAACAAAAGATGCTCCGTCACGATCTCCACACCGGCGAATCTCCCGGAATTAGTTCGTCAGGACGCCAACACCATGCCTCCCGATTAGTTTGATGCAATATACATATATATATATATAATAATCTAAGTACGAGTACATAATAATAAGAAAACAACATGCAAGTCGCAACAAAATATAAATATTACAACCATATGGCATGCAGGCCAAACCAAAACCAATCACAATCAACACAAAGGCTAGGAGCATATCAAGTTACCCGGCAACCACAACAAACACAACCAAACCGAAACAATGGCGTGACACAAATCCATGTGAAACAATATATATATTTTGATCAAAATTGCAAAACAACATTTAAGGCAAAACAAGCAATCCTTGTACATATTCATATATACAACTAAAAATATATGTTTTTATGAACTTCATGCCAAGTTATACAAAACATATAGAATTAGGAATCAAAATATAGTGGGGATAACTAGAATCAAGACTAGTCCAAAACCAATATAACCGGATTTAATTATGAATTTTAAACCCACTGTTTCAAAAACAAAATCTGACCAAAAACCCATAAGTTACGGGCGTACCCCAAAGGGTATGGGCGTGCCTACCCTTAACTGGTACGCCCGTGCCCCGGCCACCGGCACGACCCGTACCCCTAGAAGTACGATCGTGCCCGGTCGCTGGAAAACCAAATTTTGACTTTGATACAACTGTTAGGTTTTCGTGGTCCATAAACACAGCGGAAGCAAAACGAGTAGAAAGTAGGTTTCAAACTTTGACCATGCAACGCCCACCAAATGGACTAAAACTCTAAACATGTCAAAGCAACTAAAAAAAGAGGCAAAGAAATAGTGTCATAACCTTGAAGCTATCTTCTTTGTGCAAACGGAATTGGAGTTTGGAAGTTACGTGTACTAAGCTGTACACCGCTAGTGAAGTCCACAATAAGCTTTTATCGATCCCCACTTGCTAAAGCGTGAGATATGCCAATCTCTACACCACCTAATGTTCAATACCAAAAGAACCAAAGCCTTGTGTATACTTTTATGTTTGAGAGAATTATATGTGCAATATATTTTAATATGTGTATCAAGAAATTGGAACATCACAATGTAGACATCTAGCACCTTTTATAGACTCCATATATGAGTTCAAATTCGTGCATGCAATCAATCTACATCAGTTACAAGATCAAATATCATTATCACCTTCATAAACAGCTTTCTGTTTAAGGAAACTGTTACTGCACGGGGCACGGCCATGCCTCACAAGGCACGGACGTACCAGCCCAAACCGTCACGCCCAAGTCACGCCTGACTTAGGCTCATGCCTGTCCACTGGGCATCGGGCACGGGCGTGCCTCCAAGAGGCACGGGCGTAGCCACATGCCACACCCAAGTCACGCTCGACTTGGGCTTGTGCCTGCCCATAGGGCACGGCCGTACCTCGTAGAGGCACGTGCGTGCCTTAGCCCACCAGAACCAGTTTCTAGTTTTCTCTCTCATTCGACCATCTGCGATGCCAGAATCAACTTGGCGTGTGACCCAATAGGCCCTTGCTTCATCAGCCATGAAGCCAACCCATGTGCGTGTCAGTGGGCATAATCCAATAGGAAATTCATATGATTGCGTGTCACAAATTCATACATCCACTACATCACATAATATCCACATTCCCAAAATTCTTTTTGTTGGTTACACTAAATTTTAATATCACAAGTAAAAAAACTTACTCATGGACACATTTTGTAAGAGCATAGTTTTTCTCTGTTTTAGATTTTCCGTGATTCAGAGAATCAAGAATGTAACCCTGGCCCGTTCTACACCTTAGTATAAACAAAGTCCAATGATTACTGAAAATATGTTAACATATTAGGCTAGATAATTAACATACACACAAAGATATATATATATATATATATATATATAAGTAATATAATAATAATATGGTAGCACCTTTGATAAAATGGACCAATAAAATATTCAGAACTAGAGTAATTGGTGTTTTGCATTACTTCCCTCAAGTACTTTATTGTATCTGTTTCTTCTCGTTGGCATTGATCACGAGTTATCCAACAAGGATTCAAGAAACGTTATGATGAAATACAATAATATCATAATGAGTCCATTGAATAATATAATCCCCTAAAAACACAATAATATCATAACATTATGATGAAATAAAACATTATGCTTAATGGAATACAATAAACATTATTCCACTTACTTGCAGAAATATGTAACAATGCTTGTTTCAAGCCATCCATCTATCAACAACAATCTAATGTCATCCGGCTCTATGGAATACAGGTAATCATCTTGTTTTCCAAATATCTCAATTTCAATATCAAATGGATATAACGAAGTAGGATCATCACGCATCATCAACCGAGTATAAGCCTCTTGTACCTCACGGTCTCTACCCTCCAATGTATTAGATACATTTTGAAGTCTAGTAAACATGAGTTGCGTTTTCTCTTGTTCAAGAAGATCCCTCTGTCTTATGGCTTCTTCTTCTATTTCCTACACTTAATAATGGTAGGGTCATATTTTGTTTAATAAATTAATGGGGAGGTTTTAGAATTTACCTTGTTAATAGTAACCAAACTATTTCCTTGCATTGCATCTATGAATATTTTTGTGGCGGTAGTAACCACACTTTCGGTAGTCTGCACATATATGATAGGGTTATATTTTGATGCATAAGTTAATTAAAAGGTTTTAGCATTTACCTTTTCATTAGTACCCAAACTTTGATGTGACATCGCATCTATTGACATTTTCTTGTCTAGAGTTACCAAACTCCCGGTCGTCTGCACATATATGATAGGGTTTTATATATATATATATATATATATATATATATATATATATATATAGATAGATATTGCATAAGTTAATTACAAGGTTTTAGCATTTACTTTGGCAATGGAACCCAAATTCTTTCCTTGCGTCGCATCTGTAGACAATTTCTTTTCCAGAGTTACCAAACTCCGAGTCGTCTTCACATATATGATAGGGTTATATTTGAATTCATAAGTTAATTACAAAGTTTTATTATTTACCTTTTTGACCGAACCCAAATTCTTTCCTTGCATCGCGTTTGTAGACATTTTCTTTTCTGTCGGGGTCTTATATACAAAGTTCAATTTGAAGTGAGTAAACTTTGTCCATTCTGGACATTGGCCATTGAGTAAAACTATTTTTTGCTTGAGATAATGTCTTGGGTTCCGTTGTGTTCCATGTTAGCTCTAGGTTTTCATAACCGGAATTAATCGAGTCTATGGAGACCTTCATGTAGCAAGGTAGCATACGTGCACCATGTATTCGATCATCCTTAAGTGGATATACAAGTCCTCGAGCAACAATGTTATTATTGTTGGTGTATGGGTCGAGCAAAGCGACCGGTGTGGGTTCCTATAAAACATGTAGTTAAGTAGTTTGATAAAGATTACAAATTAAAATAATATAATTGGCTTTTAATTCAATGCTTTTATTTGGCAAATATCCGATTAACCTGACTAGAAACCCGAAAATAATAACCGTACAACACCCCTAATATTGTAGTATGTATACTATATGAAGATATACCTTTACTTCAGACTCCATTGGAAACGAGGGAAAGGAGGCTAGGGCTTGGGAGCGAATAGGAACTGAAGACGGGGTGTGAACACGGATAGAGATGGGGACGGAGCGAGGTGGGGCTAAGGCAGGGGAGAACTGTGCTAACTTCTCTCGTAACATCTCTTCAAACATCATCTCAAGTTTTGTTGATGTTTCTTGCAAGTGGACCTGTAATCGTTCTTCATTGGTCGCGTCTAGTTCTTTCTTATACTCTTGTAAGTTTGCATCTAATTGTTTCTTATGCTCTTCTAATTTTGCTTCCATATCTTCTTTGTCTTTTTGGGCCCTCTTTTTCTGGACATACCCCTTTAAGCCCTTTGTGAAACCAATATTACCCCCAATGCCCCTAGTGCTACCCGGGTGCTCCGGTCGTGGTACCATCGCTAATGGGTTTACTCCCGAATGAGATTCGCACAACCCTTGAGAGAGTTGTCTTTCTCTATCTGTTAATTATATAAATTTGGAAAACATCATAAATAAATTATATGAATTTGGAAAACACAACATTATATTACCAACTGATGGGCGGTTGCACTACACTCTGGATATAACTGCCTGTGCTTGTCACTGTCAAGGCGAGTCCGAGCCATTAACCATTGAAATGTACGGTCATCTTGAATGTCATGGATACTTGTACAGTTTTCGGACTTCCTTTCCTTTTCCCATTCATCCTCATAACCCTGATAGCCTTTTGGGCCTAAATGCACATAATTCTTTTGACATTTTGCATTTGTTTTCCCTTTTATGCGCTCCAACTTCATATAAAAAAAAGAAAGAATGAATTAGATATGGTTGGACTAAAATTTATTTCTTAGAATCCCATTTTCAACGCACACCAAATGTATGGTAGAACTAAAATGTATATATGTACAATGTTTACAAGTAATATATATGGACTGATGGAACTACACAAAGTTTAAAACACTAATATTGCAACTATGATTCGATTATCTTTCTCATATTTTTAATTTTGGTTCATGACACAATCACTCAAACAACGTAATAATTTTGCATCCTTAGTGCTTGCATATAATCGTTTCAATCTTGGTACGATGAGAAAATACCATAGCAACTTAGCACGAGGACCATTTTTATTCACATCATTGCTAGTTATTTGTTTTACTTGTTTAAATCTTAATGTATGACATATCCTGCATTCATGTAGGTTTTCATTATCATTTGTATATAACCTACAATCATTTTGACATGCATGTATTCTGTTGATTTCTAATCCCATTGGGCACATCAATTTTTTTGGATGGTAAGTGGAAACGGGTAGCGCATTACCATCGGGGAACATTTCATGCAACAACTCTAATAAGATTGTAAAACTTTTGTCACTCAATCCATTGCTTGATTTTAAGTTAAACAATTTCAACACAGCAGAAAGCTTGGTAAAAGTAGTACACCTAGCTTATAATGGTTTTTCCGAGTAAACAAAAAGGTGCTAAAATTTATCATTATCCTTTTCAGCAACATTATCCTCTAAATCATATAACATGTCGTCTAAATTATCATCATCAGTATCAGTATTGTGCAAATTATCGTCGATAAACATGTCATCTAAATTATCATTGCTTGCGGACATAGTCGTGGTACTACCAACTAAAGTTTCACCATGCCAATCCCAACAAGTGTACCCATTCACAAACCCATTTTTTATAAGATGGTTTCTAATTTCATTACTATCAGCAAAGCAGTTGAAATTTGCACAATTTGTACAAGGACAACATATTTTAGTCTTTTGTTTTTTCACTCTGTGATCCTCAGCAACTGTTATAAAATCTGACAACCCTGCCATAAACTCCTTTGTAGTACGTTTTCCATACATCCAGTTACTACGATCCATCTGCAGTTTAATAAGAGCCAATATAATAAGATACATAATCACTAATATGAATGAATATGTACTAATATGTAAGAAAACTTTTATATACTTACAATTTTGAACTAAAATAACTAAAAACTAAGATGAATAAATAACATTTTAAACCTAATTACTAGCATAATTAATAATCATATTCGTAAATTAATCTTAAAATGTTTTCATAATTCTTAAAAAGACTACGCAAATAAATTAAGTTTTACATATGGTAATTTTAAGTATAGATATATAAATTTAACTTATCTATACTTTTTAAATTATTATACATAACTAATTCAAATATTTAAACATACATATGTAGATTTTACTTATCAGACTTTTTAAATTATTATACATACTAATTCAAATCCTATAAAAATAATGTATCATAAGCTATATCAATAATAAAATTATTATAGGGCGAGATTCATACATATCCTTGCAATCTTTATTACTATATTATCCTTACAAACTTTAAAACTACATATATATCGTCGTTGACTGTCAAGAAAATAAATACCTTAAATACACTATTTAGCTAGGGCAAGTAAGGGTCGAACCCACGAGAAACTATGGTTAGCAAACTAGTTTTTAATTGATTTAAAATCAAAATCAAAACTTTATTATTAAAACTAATTAGATTTTAAAGAAAATATAAACTACTTTAAAATGAAACTTTTTTTTCTAACTAATTTAATAATCAAAGATGTAATAATTTTAAAGCACCTAACTTAAGATTAAGATTACGACTAAATTAATTTAATCTAAATATGAAACTTAGGAACAAAAGTAATTAACTTTGGATGAGAACAATATCTAACAAATGCAATCACTACCAGTTTGGGTTTCAATTTTTTCTTTAATCTTACCAAATATGATTATTTTACTTTATTCATGGTTTTTAGGTTTCATAGATAAAACCATTATTTTTATTCTAAAATACTAAATCTAGGCATAAATTGTGTGAGTCAGTATCCACCGTCTATAGCATTATAAAGGATGGTTAAGCACGATCAGTCCAACCACTACAAAGTTGTCTTACACTTAACCTTAAAGAATAAACAAGAATGTATATACGGAAGACAAAAATAATCATTAAAACCAAATCAACGTAAACACATGAAACCCCCCTAAATGGTTCAAATAATACTACTACGTTATATACATCAAGAAAAAGAATTGAAACATACTCCTGATAGTGATCACAAAAAATTTAGCATGACACGAGGAAAAAAAATACAACAAAACTTACTAGAAAATCAATCCTTTTTATGCGACTTTGTTGTTGTTCTTGCGTAGCTGCACTTCCCGATCTGCCGTAGCCCTTTGTTTTCCTCCTTTGTTGCTTAATAATCTCCTCTGTTCAATTCTTGGCCTTCTTATTTTTTTGCTGCGGTACCCTCCTTTTATTGCCATGTATCACAGTTAGTCATGATCTCTTTTGATTCTCCAAGTATATCTAGAACTCTTTTAATTTTGAATTTCTATCTCTTCCTTTTAAATTTGTCATGCTAGCTATCTGCTTATTCTTTAATTGAAAGGCCACGTTTCTCTTCTTTTTTTATTAAATGAAATAGCTATATATATAATATATAAAGAGACCAGTTTTCTTAATAATAACCGGTCTCTTTGAAAATGGATTAGGATTACATTTTAAAATTTAAAACATGGAGACCGGTTATTATGAAAAAAGCCGGTCTCATTAAAAATGGATTAGGATTACATTTTAAAATTCAAAACATGAGGACTGGTTATTATGAAAAAACCGGTCTCATTGAAGAAAAGTCATGTGGACCGGTTTTTGTTGTAAAAACCGGTTTGCATATCTAAGAATAAAGACCCGTTTTTTAGTTAGCAACCGGTCCCCATAACTTTCTTACAACGAGACCGGTTCTATCCACACGAACTGATCCCCATAGTTTTAACAAATAAATAAAGGCCGGTTTTTTAAAACATTGGTCCCTATATGGGGTCTCTATCACAAGTTGTGTAGTAGTGAAGTAAAATGTTGTGTTGGTTTTACAATGATATATTAAATTTTTATTAAAGAATAACTAGAAGAGTTCTATACATAGAAGATGCATGTGTATATATCAAATCAATGGACTACGACTCTACAAGTGTTTCTAGCTCTATCGAGTAATTTAAAATTGTGTCATGTTAAAACAACTATTTGGTTAAAGTGCTACTATAACATATTAAAAGATAATGTTAGAATCCACTACCACAAAGTGAAATCAAACAACTAAAGCTAATAATAACATAAATAGAAAATCAAATGCAAACATAACAATTTACGGGTTCTGCTCCTCAAGTCTATTTCCCAAATAAAAAGCTTCGCTAAGGACTTTGATTACATGATGAAGGCGCTTAACTATCAAAACTCTTAAATACTCTCATAAGTTTTTCTCTCTATTTTTTCATCTTACAATTATGAAGATCCTAACATATATTTATAAAGAAAAACATAACATATATTTATAGACAAACAAATCTTATCACCACAACAAAAAAGGGTTTATAGGACACTTAGATAGGACATTTTTTCAATACGCGTTTCAATAACATATATAATACGACCATTTGGTTTATGTGTCCAATTATGGTATAGCCTAAGAGGACACTTAATATTTACGTCATATTAGATTAAGTTTATATGACACTTATTCGTATGGGTCTTATTATTATAGAGTTTAATAGGACACATGACATAATGGTCCTAATACTTAATGTTTTACATGACACTTATCTATCGGGGTCTTATAATAACTGAATATATTAGGATGCCTGGTGTTCGGGTCCTTTTAGATTAAGTTTTATAGGACACTTATTTATAAGGGTTCTGTTATTATAGAGTCTAATAGGGCAGATCATATAATGGTCCTAATACTTAATGTTTTACATGACACTTATCTGTCGGCGTCTTATAATTGTAAAATATATTAGGATACCTAATGTTCGGGTCCTTTTAGATTAAGTTTTATAGGACACCTATTTATAAGGGTTTTGTTATTATAGAGTCTAATATGACACATCACATAATGGTCCTAATACTTAGTGTTTTACATGACACTTATCTATTAGAGTCTTATAATCATAGAACATGTTAGGATATTTGATGTTTGGGTCCTTTTAGATTAAGTTTTATAGGACATCTATTTAAGGAGGAAGAAGGAGAATCAAGAGAAAGTGTGGTTCTTGTCTTGGGATTCAAGAATTCTTGCTGTTTAGACTTTAATTTCCTTCATTCGTGGCTTTGCTTGAGCATAACAAGTTGATTACTCAAGTTGGTTTTGAATCAAGTAAGTTCTACTCCAAATTTGCGTTTATTTTTATGTTTTGGGTTGTTGTTTGTAGTGAACTTGAATGGTTATGTTGAAAATTATGGCAAATGGGTCAATTTTGGGGTAATTGTTGAAGTTAGGGTTTTGAATGATTAAATGTGTTTAAAGTGTTGATATTTGAGTTTGATTGGGGTTTTACATGTTATGTTTGGTGATTTATGAGTGAATTGCGTTTGAATAAGTAAATGGGTCAAAATTTGAAAGAATGGTGAATTTAGTTTTTGATGATTTAAGGTAGTAAAAGTGTTGGTGTTTGATGTTATGGAAGTGTTTTGGTTAAAGTCTTGAGTCTTGTATGTGCTGCAAATAAGGTTTGGACGAGTAAAGAATGGATTTGTGAAGCTGCATGAATAAAGAAAGAAGAAACGGATATGTGCAGACCCCGTCGCGACGCAACGGGTTAGGGTGTCATGACGCGACACGTCGCATGCACCTTAATGTTGTTTTTCCAGAGATTTTCTCCGGGCGTGAGACATCCTGAACCACCCAAAACTCATGATTTTGACCCCAATCGACTATGCACTTCTTTGGGGATTGATTTTATGGTTTTATAAGGGTTGTATGAAGTCTTTTAGACCCGAAAAACATGTTTAAGGATTGTTTTGAGTTAATACCCTTATGGAACTTTAATGTTTGGTTAACTTAACTAAGTTTACATTGTGTTTGTGATATTAGGACCTTTGTGCAAGTGATCTATCTTTGACTTGGATTAGAAGTGATCCTCATCACTTCAAACTGGTGAGTTGTACCCTGCGGATACACAAGCTGTTTTTAAACGTGCAAGTCATCAATTGTTTCTTATGTACTATGTTTTATATATATTTATGGCATCATTGTGAATTATATTTGTTTATTATCATGTCAATTATATTGAGTTAAGCATTGAGTATATGTTTTACCTGATTTGAAGCATGTTATGCTATGTGTTGATTCTAGCAAGTTGTGACCATATGTGTATAACTTGCTTGTGTTGTGATTGATCCTTGTGGTCCGGACCTATGCTTGTGATTGGTACTTTGTACCGTGATTATTCCTAGCCATTGAGACATGTATTGGTTCATGTGGCTTCGGCAATTAAGGAACCTCGATACACAGGTGGTTGAGGAATTGGTGTAGAGATTGGACGGGGATGATAGTACCCATTATAACCGTGTGGGTTCACTGGGCTGACGAGCCACCGAACCTAAGCAACTCGAGTGGACTTGGGGAACAAGTCATTCACTCTAGGTATCGTGCTCCCCCCACCTTGATGGGGAGATGTGGACATACCCCCACGAGGACTTGTTGACCATGTTTGGCCACTATGGAAGATACAAGCTCAAGTGGACTTGTCCCCCACATCTTGTGTGATTGTATTGATGCCATGAAGTTTTCTCATATGATGATGACTTGCTTATTTGATTAACCTGTTTTGGAGCACTCACTAGCTTATGCTAATAAATCCGGATATATGTTTTCGTATCCGTAGATAAATAGTAGCGTGTTGCCGGTGAGGCGGGTTGATGCTTTTTGGAAGAATTTGTTGCCTTATGATATGTTTGGAATACATGACTATTCACCTATTTTGTTTACTTCTAATCAATGGTCGTGTATTTAGGTCAACAAGTAACACGAACTTTTGTATATCCTACACAGCTTCCGCATGATGTTGTAAACTAATATCAAAACAATGTTGCTTTTGTTGAAATTTAAAAAGTTTAAATTTGTACCAAAATTCAGGGTGTTACAAGTTGTAACTTTTTTGTGTTTTCAATAATCAAGGGGTGAAGATGGATAATAGTTGGATGTCTTTATCAAGAGTGACTATCGAATACCAAAAAGGGTTGGGAAATTTTCTTGATCATATGTTTTCTAATGACTGTTATAGTGGTCACATTGTATATCCATGCATTAAATGTGGGAATGAAGGATGGGTCAATCGAGAGGATGCTAGAAGGTAAAATTTCAGTTTCAAGTGCTCGACCATCTGCTTGTCCTGCACTTGATACACTAGATGATATGCAGGGACTAGCGCATGATGCATTATGTATCTTAGATGAGAACAAACATGCAAATGATATAGCTATAGAAGATGAAACTCTGAATATGCCAAATGTTGAAGCAAACAAGTTTTATAAAGCACTAGAAGATGCAAATAGAGAACTATATCCCAGATGCAAGAAGTTCTCAGTGTAAGACCGTAAAATCTAAGCCATTTTTTTTAAATGCGCTGATGAAGCTTTGATTAACTTTAAACATTCATTTCATTTAAAAATATATACAAAAAAATATCTATTCTCAATATCCAACAAACATAACTCTGTGTTACAAAATAAACTGGCTCGTTTCATTTTAAATCTTAGACATCAGAGTCAGGTCAACTTCTCCTTCCACGAGCACTCACAAACACAAACCTGTAAAAAACAACAACTGTGGGTAATTAGCACAAATCTAAGTGAGTAGAGGCTAAAGCCAAAAGCAAACATCAAGTCAATACTAATCATGTAATCACAACTAATAAGAAGACCGGCGGTTCGGCGCAGAACCTACAACCAATGCCGGCCAAAGCAAAGGTTTACCGATAGCCCTCTACTGAATTGGCATAGTGAAATCCCACTCTGAAGCAACATATGCAATAGTAAGGCTACCACTGTTCAACCAACCAGTAAACGAGCCCAGCCCAATTCCACGTATAGCTGACTTCTCAAACGCAACTCAAAATCATACTAAGAGTGCTTATCGAACAAATAGTCACGCAACAGACTTCAATAATATTCACAATCAGCAGTTCCAATAACAAACCATCACATACAATCATGCCTCACATCAGTAATATTAAACACAATCTTTACCAGTCGCATCCAACATCCACTCACCTTTCAAATTCAGACGAAGTACTCAGAAGTCTAATGTTACTGAGCCTTTGGATTGCCTGAAATAAAATAATAACCAATCAGTCTCAAATCTTATAAATATATCTGACATATATTATAATTCATTCATAATATCAACAATCAATAAACAGATACAAATCCAAACACAAAATATCAGATTTCAAAAACTATCGGATTTACACTCGGATTTCTCAAAATCCGCAACTCAAGTGTCGGATTTGGGAATCCGATGGATTCCATAACTGTCGGATTCACCTTAATAGGATTTCAAACACTTGGTTTCAAAGTCCCGGATTAGGGTATCAGATTTCATCATTCGGATTTCGTTGCTTCGGATTTTCAACCATCCGGATTCTATGTGTCGGATTCTAACTTAAATCACTTTCCAAGTTTAGGATTACATATCCAATTATAGTATTCGGATTTGGTCAATGATTTTGTAAGAACCTAGAGGGGGTAAATAGGTTATATGCCCACTTTTTGAAGTTTTTAACAATATTTGCAAGTAATTAAAGAATTTAAGGAAGAAAGATATCACCAATGTATGTAGCTAGGACTCAATGATTTAAGAGGTTCAAGCAAGGGTTAACAACTTTGCTCTACATCCACTCCTTGGCCTCACCCACCAAGAGTTGCTCCACTAATCTTCTCTCTTTCAAGGTAGAGATAAACCTTTTACAACTTCTCCTTTTAGCTTACAAGAATTACACTTCACTCTTGCAAACAAGGCTAAGATAAACCTCACTTCACTCTAATTGGAAAGGATAGAGTTGATCCTCACTTCTCTCTAATTCTATAGACTAGAGATTATCCTCACACTATTGCAAATGTATATGAATGTAATGAAGTATATGAACTTGAAGGCTTTCACTCTTGCTTGATTCTTGATCTTGAAAGATTGAATTATCAAGGAATATGAGCTCACAAGATTTTTATGTATTCTGTGTTTTTTCAGATTGCAAGAGGTGAGTAAAACACAAGACTTGAGATTCTTTAAATAAGGAAAAAGTTTGATGCTCAAAAAGTGTCCAGACGATCCACGGACTATCCACGGTCGACCGTGGAATCGACCGTCGCACTGCTGGAGATTTTTGAGCCTTGTGTATATAGACGTTGGGCTTTTACCAAAACCACACACAACCCATTTTTACCATAAAAATACACTGAAAAGGAGTTTAAGAAAAGTTGGGTTTGTGCCATACTTCTTAAGTTTGAATTTTAAATATGAAAATGCAAGTTTGGAACCAAATGCACAAAGTATGTTGAAAGTTTTCCACTTTGGGAGATTCCTTTTGCTAAATGTGATTTTAACTTGTTTCAATGTAAGATTGTGTTTAGTATTTGCCAAAATGAGAATTTTTTCTTTGACTTCCAAGCTTGTGATTTTTATAAAAATTGTCTCAATTTTTATAAAGGTTTTTATAAAAATTATTTTATAAAAACTTAAACTCATTTGATTATTTATTTTGTAAGCTCATAGACTTTGAATGTTTATTTGTAGGAGACTTCGACATCGACTTCTACTTGAACTCGGATCTTGACGATTGAAGCTTGGCCATTTGATGAAGCTTATTTTGTAGATCATGGATGAGAATATATTTGATTGAATATATATATATATATATATATATATATATATGTATATGTGCACATATGTTAATGTTAATACATACAATTATATAAACAAGTTGTATATTTTTGTGTCAACAAAAGAGGATTTATTTATAAGCCTATTTTTCCAAAGAATCTTCTCCTTTTTGTTGAAGACAAAAATTTATAACTTGTATAAGAATTGTATATATAACATTAACATGTTAACATGTGCATATATACACATATATGTATATATTCTACTATCTTCTATATATTCTTCTATCTTCTCCCCCTTTTTTGTCTTAACAAAAAGGAGACTCCCCCTTGGCATAAGCTCCCCCTTGAATGTAGAACTCCATATCTTAATTTGGATGAGCTAGAGTACATACAAAATTCTACCAAGGACTTGCACGAGTGATGTGAGTATAGCCAATATTAATCACAATACATGTCATATGGAAAGCATGCATATCAAACCACAAAATGTACATCATAGCATAATATATTGTAGCACATGACCAACATAAATAGCATATTGTGTGAATACATAGAAATAAATTGTTTGAAAGACAAATATGGTAATCATAAAACATCCCATCATGATTGAGACGGCTCACCTTCATCAGTTCCGGAATTACATTTAAGAGCATTCATAATTGATCTCAACATGCCCTTTACCCCTTTCACTTCTTTACGGAGAGAGCGAGTTTCATTCCGTAAAGCATTCACATTGCGATTTAGTGCCGCAATTCGTTCATCGGTAATGCCTTCCACCATGCCGTGATCCGGAGGAATTGAACTCTCCGCTTCACCTTCCTCCTCTTCACCAAAGGTGAATCTGTCAATCTCGGCTTCTGTATCTCCGGAAGAGGAAGAGTGTGCCCGTTTCATCCCTTTATGGGAAGACATCTTGCGAAGTGTCGCAAGGTCGATGGGCATGGAGGATCCCGGAGTTGAGACAATACGAGAAATATCCGGTAGATTTGTAAAAAGAAGAGATAGAAGACGGCCATAGGGAAGATCCCTACGACTTGTCACGAGACCACTCATGCGTTTAGCAAGAATGTGCGTGAGGTTGATCTCGGTTCCCGTTTTAAGAGCATGAAGAAGAACAGCTTGAATAGCACTTATTTCAGAATGATTCCCAGATTTGGGAAAGATATTGGAATCAATGATTTTGTTCCAAACTGCACATTCGGGAAGAAGATCTCTCCCGAAAAGATTGGTTGTGGTGTGGGGAACATTTGGTTTGCAAATTGACCCAATGATTTCAGGAATGGTGAAGGCGGGTGGAAGGTTTGTGAGACTATGACCGGTATGATAGTATTTAAGGCCGGAGGATGGGATGTGTAGAATCCTACCTAGTTGGACAAGAGTGAAGGTAAAGTCCTTACCTTCAATGTTGAAGGTGATGACTTCATCATCCTCATTATAGATGAAGGAGGCATAAAATTCATAGATGCGATTTTTATAAATGACATTTGAGAGAGAAAGGAAAATAGTCCACCCAATAGCCTCAAAGGTGGCGTGGGTCCTATATTGGTCAAGTTGATTGACCGCAACTACACGACCCTCGTTTATGCCCCGTTTCTTTAGAGCATTGGGGGATTGACGAGGGGTAGGGTTGTCGGGTTTTCTCGAAGCTGATGTACGAACCCGTGGCATGATTATCTATAGAGACATTGATTATATGATTAAGTACAAATATATAGCATTAGGACTAGTGTGTGCCTAATGTGTAAGACATGTTCAATTTATCTAGTCATGACACGAAAAAGAGTTTGGTTTTGGAAATTTATAACTAGATATATGATATTTCAATATATATGAGACATATTTGAAAGTATGCTTAGAGAAATATAGCAAACTCTTTGAGAATATGTCCATACGATGTGTTTGTGTCCTAATTGTGAGAAGATTTTGAAAATTTTAATGAATCATGCGATGACAAGTGTTTGTTGGAGTATATGAAGCATGAATAAAGTGAATTTGAGCATTAATAGCTGAAATACTAAAAGATGAAAAATTCAAAATTTTCCAGATTGCTGACGGTCGATGCACGGTATCGACCGTGGATCGACCGTGGTTGGACTGGATTGTTGCACAATAGCTACGGTCGAGTGACGGTCGACCGTGATATCGACCGCCGGACGATTTTCAAAATTTTTGGTTTTGTTTGTCCTTTTTGAAAACTCTGATTTTATTACTTTAATATACATCTAATACTTATATTTAAATTACATCTAAGATCCAACAAACCTATGTATAAGAAAACTACTACAAAAGTTAAACCAAACCCAAACAAAGCCTACTTTATCATCCTTAAGCCATTTATAACAAAAACTACTAAATAATCTTCCCAAATCAAGCCCAATCATGAAAAAATAACAAAAATCTTGAGATACACATGATTCATTGGTGCAAAAAAATATAATCCTAAGGAGATGAAGAAGAAAGAATAAAAAAAAATTATACCTTTGAGATAGAGAAAACCGTGGATCGTCCGTGAAGGAAGGAAGAAATCGTGTTCAACCGTAGATCGACCATGAGCAGAACCGTGCCTTCAACCGTAAGTGAAATATTTTTACTTGTAATGATTTTTTAAGCTTTTTAGAGAGTAAAATGGTAAAAGGTGGCTAGGGTTTGATGAAGAAGATGAGGGAGGATGTAAGTGGGAGGAAAGAGAGAGAAAAAGGGAAGGTAGGGTTAAAATTCGTCAGGTGTATAACGGT
The DNA here is from genome assembly GCA_038502395.1 of Dittrichia graveolens. Classification (NCBI taxonomy): domain Eukaryota; kingdom Viridiplantae; phylum Streptophyta; class Magnoliopsida; order Asterales; family Asteraceae; genus Dittrichia; species Dittrichia graveolens. Next base: position 34,961,476 of record JARJIL010000009.1, read on the forward strand.
TGATACACGGTCGACCGTGGTATCGACCACGTGTTTCTTAAACTTTTGCCAGTGCCCTGACGGTCGATACATGGTATCGACCGTGGAGCCACCGGATAGCATTTTTTTGTTGTTTTTCAGCTTTTAGGTGTTTATCTCTTAAGGTACATGTTCCATCATTCCCAAACCAAGTCTTAATGTGTCAAATACTTCCTTTTTTAGCGGTTTAGGGAATATGTCGGCAATATTTTCACATGAAGTAACTTTTTCTAAGCTTATATTGCCTTTTTGCACATTATCACGTAGAAAATGATGTCTAATTTCGATGTGTTTAGTTCTAGAATGCAATACGGGGTTTTTACATAGATCAATGGCACTTTTATTATCACACATAATAGGAATTTCGGATAGATATACCTCATAGTACAATAAAGATTGTTGCATCCATAAGACCTGAGCGCATGCTCTTCCGGCGGTTACATATTCGGCTTCGGTTGTTGACAAGGCAACGGATGTTTGCTTTTTCGAGAACCATGAGGTAAGTGCCAATCCAATAAAGGCACATACTCCACTTGTACTTTTTCTATCCAAGTAGCATCCACCGAGATCCGAATCCGCATAGCACATTATATCTAAGCCGCTCCACTTTGGATACCACAATCCCAAGTTGATTGTTCCTTTAATGTATCGGAATATTCGTTTGACGGCCTCATAGTGTGATTTCTTTGGATTTTCCTGAAAACGAGCACACACACATACACTATACATAATATCGGGACGACTTGCCGTTAGATAAAGCAAGCTCCCGATCATACCATGATATCTTGTACTATCAAATCTTTCACCCTCTTCATCTAGTGTCAAGTGTGTGTTTGTAGCCATAGGTGTACTCATTGGTTTCACATTTTCAAAATCGAATTTCTTAAGCATGTCTTTAATATACTTCGATTGATTTATGAATGTACCATCTTCATATTGTTTTATTTGAAGTCCAAGAAAGTAATTCAATTCACCCATCATACTCATTTCAAATTCAGTATGCATAAGTTTTGAAAATTCATCACACAAGTCTTGGCATGTTGATCCAAATATGATATCATCCACATAAATTTGTACAAGCAAGATGTCATCTTTTCTTTTCTTTGTGAACAATGTATTATCAACTTTACCCATATTATATTCATTTTTCAATAAGAATGATTTTAATCTATCATACCAAGCTCTAGGAGCTTGTTTAAGGTCATACAATGCTTTTCTAAGTTTATATACATAAGATGGATGAATGGGGTCTTCAAAACCGGGAGGTTGACATACATAAACTTCTTCATTTATAAACCCGTTTAAAAAAGCACTTTTGACATCCATTTGATATAGTTTAAAATTTTGAGCACAAGCATAAGCAAGTAGAATCCTTATGGATTCTAATCTAGCAACCGGAGCAAAGGTTTTATCATAATCTATCCCTTCTTGTTGGTTATATCCTTGGGCTACTAGTCTAGCTTTGTTTCTAGTAATATTTCCATTTTCATCAACTTTGTTTCTAAAAACCCATTTAGTTCAAATTATTGTGTGACCACTAGGTAAAGGTACTAAGTCCCAAACTTGGCTTCTACTGAATTGATTTAACTCTTCTTGCATTGCCATTACCCAATTTTCATCTTTCATTGCCTCTTTAATATTTTTGGGTTCTATGTGTGACACAAAGGCAAAGTAAGTATTAAGGTTTTGGGCTTAGGATCTAGTGAGTCTTTGATTCAAGTTTCCTATGACTTGAGTTATTGGATGGTTCCTATTTTCTTTAATTTCATTTTCATTACTTGTGGTTTTGTTATCTATTATTGGGTTTTGAACACTATGATGATTTATGTCTAATTTTGAGAGTTGTTGTTCTATGGCTTCTTCTTCTAATTTGTCATCATCTACTAAGGGTTGAGTCTTAGGAGGAAGTGGAGATTCATCAAATGTGACATTAAGGGATTCCTCCACAACCATAGTGGATTTGTTTAATACTCTATAGGCTTTAGTATTCAAGGAGTATCCTAAGAAGACACCATCATATGCTTTAGGATCAAATTTTGTCAAGTAGTCTTTGGTATTGAGGATATAGCATTTACTACCAAATACCTTAAGATGTCCTAAGGATGGTTTTCTACCTTTGATGATTTCATAGGGTGTTTTATTTAGCATTGGTCTAATCAAGACTCTATTTAGGATGTATGTAGCCGTTGAGACCGCATTACACCAAAACTTTTGTGGAATGGATTGTTCATTTAGCATTGTCCTACTCATTTCTTGTAAAGTCCTATTTTTCCTTTCAACAACCCCATTTGATTGGGGAGTGCGAGGAGCCGAAAAGTTATGAGAAACTCCATGTTTTTCACAAAATGCTCCAAATTGCGCTTCATTGTTAAATTCTCTTCCATGGTCGGTACGAATTGAAATGATCGTACAACTAAATTGGTTTTGAATTTTCTTGCCAAGAGTTTTAAATTTGTCAAAAGCTTCACTTTTGTTTTTCAAAAATAGTGTCCATGTATATCTAGAAAAGTCATCTACAACAACTAGTGTGTAGAAGTTTCCCCCATAACTTTGAATTGATGAAGGGCCAAAAAGATCCATATGCAATTGTTCAAGACATCTCTTTGTAGTTATAGCATTTTTAGATTTATGAGATGAATGCACTTGTTTTCCTATTTTACGTGCATCACAAAAATGATTATCGAATTTAATATTTGGTAAGTCTCTAACAAGCTCATTTCTAGTCAACGTTTGTAATAGTCTCATGTTGGCATGACCTAGTCTTCTATGCCATAATGTTGAATTATCAATTATAGATGCAAGACATACTTGTGTGTTAGGATTATCACCAAGTCTACATGTGTATAGTCCATTTCTCCTAACACCTTTTACTAAAACTTTATCATCTTTGCATATTAAGCTTTCATGTTTAGTGAATTTAACATTTAGATCTTTATCACATAGTTGACCAATACTTATTAAATTGTAAGCTAAACCACTAACATGCTCAACATTCAAGAATTTGATATTGTCATGAAGAATGTTACCTTTACCAATCACATTTCCTATTAGATTGCTTCCAAACAAAACATGTCCTCCATCATACTCCTTGTATGAGGTGAAGAGTTCTCTATTACCGGTCATGTGTTTTGAACAACCACTATCAAGAATCCATTCATGAGACATACTCTCACTTTTACTGCAGCCCTACACATATGAAGTTTTCATTCAAGCTTTTGGTACCCAATGTTTCATGGGTCCTGGATGGTTAGCATCAAAAGCTCCTATTCTAATCCATCTTTGTGTGATTTTAAAACCTTTATGATACCATGTGTTCTTAGTGTTTATGGGTTGAGAGCATTTTGGTTTTTGAGTCACATTTGATTTGGGTTTCTTGAATCCAAGTCCATGCTTTGTAGTTGGAGTATAAAACTTTCTCATTAACTCATTACTTGCAACCTTTGGCATACAAGTGGAAGAACTAGAGACAATGTTCACATTTTTGCTCTTTTGAAAATTCCAGTGACCCTACGGTCGATTCACGGTATCGACCGTGGATCGACCGTGGAGGTCCTGGATTTTTTCTTTCCCTTTTTCTTTCACAAATTGGATGGTTTTCAAGTGACTTATTGGCATGTTGTTTGAGTGCCCAGAGAATCCAATGCCACCCTTATCTTTTGATGATTTTTGAATCTTTAACATTTCATCTAACTTTGTTGAACTATTCTCAAATTTTGACAATGTGGTTGTATCCAAGTTTGTTTTTAACTTACTCTCCAAATCTTTTATGCTTGTATGTGTATGAGATGCAATTTTGTTTTCTAGATCTTTTATCTTTATAATTAAGTCATCATTTTCATTTTTCAACTTGACATTTTCCTTTTTCAAACTTTTATTCTCATTTTTTAACTCCTCAGTTTTGGTAAGTATTTTTGAGATCACATAATTGATCATATTGATGGCCATTATTGTCACTATAGTAGCTAGAATCGGAATGTACCTCACTTGTCTCAAAGGCCATGAGACATTTTTCTTCTTTTGTTTCTTCTTGGTTCTCATCACCACTATCACTCCATGCACCTCCTAGGAAGGCTCTGTGATTTTCCTTTTTCTTTGAAGCTACCTTTGGACAATCACTTATGAGATGTGAAGAGTCTCCACATCCATAGCATTCTCTAGATGATTTCTTTTCTTTCTTGGCATCCATGGCTTGCTTATACTTCTTAGGATCAAATGGAGCTTTCACATGCTTGCCTTTTCTTTTGAAGAACTTTTTAAAATTCCTCACCATCATGGCATACTCTTCATCCTCATCACTATTTGTTTCATCTCCTTCATCACTAGAGGAATCTTTGACATGTTTGGCTTTAAGTGCAATGGACTTGCTCTTCTCTTTCTTTAGCTTGGCAATCTCATCATCCTTGTGCATGATCACTTCATACACCTTGAGATTTCCTATTAGCTCATCCATTTGAAGTATGTTCAAATCTTTTGACTCCTCAATAGCCGTTACCTTTGCCCTCCATTTTGGTGAAAGAGCCCTAAGAAACTTTCTTACAATCTTTTTGTTAGAGTAAGTAGTCCCAAGTGACTTGAGACTAGTAACAATAGTATTAACCTTTGCAAAAGCCTCATCAATTTTCATATCATCTAGTATTTGAAATTGTTCATATTGTTGCACAAGTAATTCAATTTTGTTATCTAGAACTTGGGCATTTCCTGGATGTGTGGTGACAAGAGATTTCCAAATAGCATTTGCACTTTCACACATAAATACTCTTTCAAACTCTTTTCTACGCAAAGCATTGTAAAGAAAGAGTTTTGCTTCAAAATTTTTAGAAACCATTTTCTTATCCTCTTGATCCCATTTTTCTTTAGGAAGTGGAACAAAGGCATCTTGTTTGGAATCAAAGGTTTTTGGTACATAATCCCCTTCTTCAGTAATTTCCCAAAGATCAACATCTTTGGCTTTGACATAAGTCATGAATCTTTGTTACCAATAACAAAACCCTTCTTCTTCAAGAAGTGGAGGTCTAACCATAGAATTCCCCTCTACATAATTTTGTCCCATTTTATCAACTCAAAAATTTTTTGAAAAAATATTTTTAGAAGATTTAAACAACTTTTCAAAAATTATCTAGAGCAACTTGCTCTGATACCAATTGTTATAACCTAGAGGGGGGTGAATAGGTTATATGCCCACTTTTTGAAGTTTTTAACAATATTTGCAAGTAATTAAAGAATTTAAGGAAGAAATATATCACCAATGTAAGTAGCTAGGACACAATGATTTAAGTGGTTCAAGCAAGGGTTAACAACTTTGCTCTACATCCACTCCTTGGCCTCACCCACCAAGAGTTGCTCCCCTAATCTTCTCTCTTTCAAGGTAGAGATAAACCTTTTACAACTTCTCCTTTTAGCTTACAAGAATTACACTTCACTCTTGCAAACAAGGCTAAGATAAACCTCACTTCACTCTAATTGGAAAGGCTAGAGTTGATCCTCACTTCTCTCTAATTCTATAGGCTAGAGATTATCCTCACACTATTGCAAATGTATATGAATGTAATGAAGTATATTAACTTGAACGCTTTCACTCTTGCTTGATTCTTGATCTTGAAAGATTGAATTATCAAGGAATATGAGCTCACAAGATTTTTATGTATTCTGTGTTTTTTCAGATTGCAAGAGGTGAGTAAAACATAAGACTTGAGTTTCTTTAAATAAGGAAAAAGTTTGATGCTCAAAAAGTGTCCAGACGATCCACGGACGATCCACGGTCGACCATGGAATCGACCACACACAACCCATTTTTACCATAAAAATGCACTGAAAAGGAGTTTAAGAAAAGTTGGGTTAGAGCCATACTTCTTAAGTTTGAATTTTAAACATGAAAATGGAAGTTTGGAACCAAATGCACAAAGTATGTTGGAAGTTTTCCACTTTGGGAGATTCCTTTTGCTAAATGTGATTTTAACTTGTTTCAATGTAAGTTTGTGTTTAGTATTTGCCAAAATGGGAATTTTTGCTTTGACTTCCAAGCATGTGATTTTTATAAAAATTGTCTCTATTTTTATAAAGGTTTTTATAAAAATTATTTTATAAAAACTTAAACTCATTTGATTATTTATTTTGTAAGCTCATAGACTTTGAATGTTTATTTGTAGGAGACTTCGACATCGACTTCTACTTGAACTCAGATCTTCACGATTGAAGCTTGGCCATTTGATGAAGCTTATTTTGTAGATCATGGATGAGAATATATTTGATTGAATATATATACATATATATATGTGCACATATGTTAATGTTAATACATACAATTATATAAACAAGTTGTATATTTTTGTGTCAACAAAAGAGGATTTATTTATAAGCCTATTTTTCCCAACAGATTTCAAGTTTCGGTTTTCAATACTTCCGGATTTAAGGATTCGGATTTCATAAGATCCAGAGTTTAGCAAGACTTGGATTTCCTCTTCTCAACAATCCGAGAGCTTCATAAAAATGTCCAATCCGATAACTTCAATATATAGTAATTCAAACCCAGATTACATAAACTGATAACATTATTCCAGAATATGATTTAAACACCTTTAAACACTTTCTCATGTAGTAAACATCATATTTACATATATCATATGAAAACATGAATCATCAAAATCCTATTATATCAAAAACCGATTATGGTGTTCTAACATGCAATCCTCAATCTAAACATAATTCATGTTTTAGAATCCTATAACATATCAAGAAAGATTATAACATGTCAATTTAAACATACCAACCTTTAAACCGTGATTCTTGAGACACAAGGTAAGATTCCGATTCTCTTTTTCTTCTTTTATTTCTCTCGGTTTTTCTTAGCAAGAACACACACACACACTCAAATGTTTTGAGAGAAAATGAGCAGAACTCACACACTTGATTACATGCAAATTAGGTGGCACAATATCACCTAACACCCCCCACGTGTAATACAGTTACACATGCATGCATACATACGTACGGCTATATACATACATACACACATACATCCTATTAATTATAAATTAACTAAATATTTAATATCACTCAAGTAATCACATAATCAAATTTAAAATAACTAAAACACAAATAAACACATACCGTAAACCCGCTAATCTACTAGCCCAGGTTTGCGGGTGTTACACTCAGTACTTTCTTTTATAATAAGACTATTTCACTACAAGTGTATAAGCAAATGTAATGACCATGGTTTCACCATGATGCTTGATCTTTTGAGGGAGGCATTCCCACATGCTTTTATACCTAAGTCTTTGTATGAAATTAAGAAGTCTATAAGGGATTTGGGTCTTAGTTATGAGAAAATTGATCCATGTCCTAATGATTGTATGTTATACTGGAAAAAAAGACACAATTCTGAATGTGATATTTGTCATACCTCAAGGTATAAACCAAGTGAAGATGATCTTATAGATCAGTCAACCGGACCTCATACTTGTAAAAAGGTTGCAGCAAATTTTTGCGTTATTTTCCATTAAAACCTAGGTTGCAGAGGCTATTCATGTCATCAAAACAGCTGACTCTATGAGATAGGGGTGTCAAAAATAACCGATAACTGAAATAACCGACCAACCCGTTTAAGTTTCGGGTAGTTCGGGTTGGTTAATTCGGGTAACGGGTGAAGTGGTTCGGTTAATCGGGTAACCCGTAATACTTTTGGTTCAGTTATCGGTTTAAAAAAAATTGGTTCAGGTATACCCAAAATACCCGAAATTTTAGAGAAAAAAATTGGTCAAAAATACCCAAAATACCTCTATGAGATAGGGGTGTCAAAAATTGGTCACGGCGCGAGGAACAGGCTTGGCAAGGGGTCATTTTCCAGAGATTTTCTCCCGGCGTGAGGCTCCATGTCTAGCGGCGCGAGGACCCCTGAAAGGTCTAAAAACTTGTTTTTGACCCCATTTGACCTTGAGATTGATAGGGGATTGTTTCTAATGGTTTTAGGGAGTCCAAAGGGAGTCCGAAAGACCCAAAATGAGCGTTTAAGTCATGTATTGAGTCTATTCTTGCGTGTAACTTCATTGTATGGTTAACTTAACTAAGTTAACCTTGTGTTATGATCATAGGATCATTGTGCGAGTGATTTGTGGCCTTGTTGGGAAGTGGAAGTGATCCTCATCACTTCAATCAGGTGAGTTGTGCCCTGCGGATACCCAAAATGCTTTTAATGTGCAAGTCATCAAATATTTTCTTATGAACCATGTTTATGTATATGTATGGCGTCAATGTGAACTGTTATTCATGTTATCATGTTTATGATAATGAAATTATGCAATTGGATATATGATTCACCTGTTTTAAAACATGTTATGCTATGTATTGATTATGGTAAGTTGTGACCTTGTGTGTATAGCTTGCATGTGATTATATGACCCTTCGGGGTAACTGATTATGTGACCCTTCGGGGTATGTGCTATGTGACCCTTCGGGGTTTATGTGCTTTGGTCTGGACCGCTGTTGTGATGTGAACTTTCTACCATAGGGTTCCCAGTCCTTGGGACGTACACAGAGGTTCCTGTGGCTTCGGCAATTGGAGAACCGCGGGGTACGGGTGGCTGAGGGATCAGTGCAGAGAGTGGAGGGGTATGTCAGTAGCCATCATGACCGTGTGGGTTCACTGGGCTGACGAGCCACCGAGCCCGTGGAACACGAGTGGATTTGGTGAACAGGGCTTACACTCCAGAGACCGTTGTATGGTGGACTGCTTTGTGCTTCCCCCACCTTGACGGGAGATGTGGACACACCCCCACGAGGACTTGTTGACCATGGTTGGCCCCTATGGAACATACAAGTATAAGTGGACTTGTCCCCTACATCTTGTGTGAACTGTTTTATGATGCCATAACTGTTTTATGATCTATGATGACTTGTTTACCTGTTTAACTGGTTTTGGCACACTCACTAGCTTCGGCTAACAAAAACTGTGTTTATGTTTTGTATCCGCAGATAAGCAGTAGTACGATGTTGTAAACAAATACTACTTTAATGGTGTTTTGGTTAAACATGAAAAGTTTAAATTTGTACCAAAATTCAGGGTGTTACAAGTTGGTATCAGAGCCGAGGTTTGAGAGAATCGAGCACTTTAGCGAGTGTTTGGTCTCAAACCGAGGCCGACCATTAATATGAGATCCAAACATATCGGGTGGGCATATGGGTTAAGATTAGAGTTGCATGAGACTTAAGGAAACTTTGGTCCCAATTGTGATAACTGTTGATTCTTGTGCCTTAATGTGCTACCTGTTGTTGTCTTAATGTGTGTAGTAGACAAGAATTTGAGGCATGGATGCCAACAACGATGACAACTTCGTATTTGTTCAACCCGGAGGTGATGAAATACCTCCAGAGCACTCTCAACCGGGTGGAAATCCTGGTTCTCACCACACCCAGCACTCTCAGCCCCACTTGGGCAACCCAAATGATCAGTCTTCTGTGATAGCTCAACTCCTGACACGCATCCAGGAGTTAGAAAATCAATTGAAAAGAACCCATGACACCTAAAGAACTACGACTCACGGAGAGTCTAGTGATGCTACAATCTCAAGGAAACCTACCGTTTCCTACAAGACCTTCCTGAACTGCAAGCCTCCTACCTATGAAGGTAGTGAAGATCCAATTGTGACTTTTAGCTGGATCCGTGAAATGGAACAAACCTTCACCTCTTATGACTGTGATGAGGAACACAAAGTTCCTTATTCTGTGAGACAACTGAAAGGGAGGGCTCTCATTTGGTGGAATACTGTCAAGCCAGCAATGCCTAAAGGTGAAACGGACAAGCTGGGATGGGATGAATTCCTTGAACTGTTTCAACAGGAATTTTGCACTGAGAGAGATTTGGAACGCCTCGAAAGGGAGTTCCTGAATATGAAATTGGGTGATTCTTCGATGGATGAGCATGTTCGCAAGTTTAACGAGCGTATGAGTTTTGTGACCACCTGGGTTCCCGATGAAAAAGCCAAAGTGAAGCGGATTGTGGAAACCGTGCCCCCGGAGTATAAGATCCACATCAGAGATTGTTCCACTCTTCTCTCGGCCACTCAAAAGGCTAAGTTCTTGTTTGATGACTTCAAGGCTTCAAAGCAAGCCAAGAAGTTAGTTGGTGAAAATAGAAAGGCTGAGCCATCTGGTGGTCAGTCTAAGACGAAAGCAACCCCATCCTCCTTCTCTAAGTCCAAAATTGATGATTCCAAACCGCAGTGGTGAAGAATGTGCAGATCTCATCATAAAGGAGACTGCACCAAAGATACCAAAGCTTGTATTCGTTGTGGCAAGCCTGGCCACATCCCTTCTGATTACAAGTATAAAGAAGATGTCTGTTTTACCTGCCACAAGCCGGGCCATAAAATGGCGGATTGCCCTCGGCGTAAGCAGGGAGGAGTCGGCGGGTCATCCTCAAAGGGTAAAGACCCTCCAAAAGAAAAGGGGCGAGCCTTTCAGATGACAGCAGAGGAGGCTCGTGAGGCGGGGGACGTAGTATCTGGTATGTTCCAATTGAACTCTACCCCTGCCTATGTGTTATTTGATTCCGGAGCCAATAGATCATTCATATCATATGCTTTCTGTGAGAAATTGAAATTACCTTTTAGCAAGCTTGCCAACCCTCTTGATGTAGAAATTGCCAATGGCAAGATCATTTGTGTGACTGATATTTGTGATAGTCGTATTGTTGATCTTGATGGGAGTTCCTTCCCAATTCATTTATTACCGGTTGACATATCTTCTTTCGATGCGGTCATCGGTATGGATTGGCTTAGTGCTAATAATGCATAAATTCTTTGTTCTAAGAAATTGATCAAGATTCCTTTGCCCAATGGTGAATGTGTTATAGCTCGAGGAGAGAAACGCAAATCTGGGATGGAGATCTTGTCTGTTATGAAATCTCAGAAATGTATCCGGAAGGGTTGTGAATCCTTCTTGGCATATGTTCTTGATGCCAAAAAGGAGAAGCAAAGCGTCACAAATGTCAAAGTGGTTAGTGAATATCCCGATGTGTTTCCTGATGATCTTCCCGGCTTACCTCCGGTTCGTGAGGTTGAGTTTCAAATCGACCTTGTTCCGGGGGCAACTCCTGTTGCCAAAGCTCCTTGCCGTCTAGCACCATCGGAGATTCGGGAAATGATGACCCAAATCCAAGATCTTTTGGATAAGGGATTTGTTAGACCAAGTTCCTCACCTTGGGGAGCACCGGTTTTATTTGTGAAGAAAAAGAATGGTACTCTCCGAATGTGCATTGATTATCGGGAGTTGAATAAAAGAACCATCAAAAACAAATATCCGCTCCCTCGCATTGATGATCTGTTTGATCTGCTTCAAGGAGCTAGTTACTTTTCCAAGATTGATCTTCGTTCGGGTTATCATCAAGTTCGTGTTAAAGATGATGACATTCCCAAAACTGCTTTCAGAACCCGCTATGGGCATTATGAATTTCTTGTGATGCCTTTTGGTCTAACCAATGATCCGGCGGTGTTCATGGATCTCATGAATCGGGTGTGCCGTCGTTTCTTGGACAAGTTTGTGATTGTGTTCATTGACGATATCTTGGTTTATTCTAAAACCAAGAAAGATCATGAAGTCCATTTGCGTGAGGTTCTTGAAGTCCTTCGGCATGAGAAGCTTTATGCCAAATTTTCCAAATGTGAATTTTGGCTTCGGGAAGTCCAGTTCCTTGGCCATGTTATATGTGAGGAAGGAGTCAAAGTTGATCCATCTAAGATTGAAGAGGTTATGAAGTGGGAGTCCCCGAAATCCCCTTCCGAAATCAAAAGTTTTCTTGGTCTTGCGGGTTACTACCGCCGATTCATTCATGATTTCTCCAAGATAGCGGGGCCGCTAACCAAGCTGACCCATAAGAATGTCCCTTATTGTTGGACTAATGTTCAAGAAGGTGCTTTTCAGACTCTTAAGAAGCTGTTATGCCAAGCTCCTGTTTTGTCTCTTCCTGAGGGATAACAGGATTTCGTGGTTTATAGTGATGCATCCAAGTCTGGTTTGGGATGTGTGTTGATGCAGCGAGGCAAGGTGATTGCCTATGCTTCCCGGCAATTGAAGCCTCATGAAGCCAATTATCCTACTCATGATTTAGAGATGGCTGCCGTGATCTTTGCTCTGAAACTCTAGCGGCATTATCTCTATGGTACTCACTTTGTGATCTTCACTGATCATAAAAGCCTTCAGCATATCTTTGATCAAAAAGAGTTGAATATGCGGCAACGCCGTTGGCTCGAGTTGATTAAGGATTATGATTGTGAGATTCGGTATCATCCTGGCAAAGCTAATGTTGTGGCGGATGCTTTGAGCCGCAAAACTCAAGCCGATGCCTTGTGTTACCAATCTTTTCGAATGGAGGTGATCTCCGACTTGGTAGAAAACCTGAAGATGGCTCAACAAGAGGCGTTGAAAGAGGAAAATCTTAAAGAGGAGCAAATGACGAAACTCAAAGATCGTCTAGAAGAAGACAGTCGTGGTTTAAAGATCTTTGTGGGTCGTGTTTGGGTGCCAAAGCTTGGCAACAATCGTGAGGTGATTCTACATGATGCCCATCATTCTAAAATGTCCGTGCATCCGGGTTGTACAAAAAATGTACCATGATCTAATGGCATTGTACTGGTGGCCCGGGATAAAGGTTGATATTGCTTCTTATGTTGAGAAGTGTGCAGTTTGTGCGCAAGTCAACATTGAACACCAACGTCCGTACGGAAATCTTCAACCCTTGGAGATCCCGGAATGGAAGTGCGATCACATTACTATGGACTTTGTCACAAAATTGCCAAAGACAGCTAAAGGACATGACATGATTTGGGTCATAGTGGATCGTTTGACCAAATGTGCTCACTTTCTGGCCACTCGTGAGACAGCGTCTTTAGACAAATTGGCAAAGTTGTACGTGGATGAGATTGTGTCTATACATGGAGTACCGCTATCCATTGTCTCGGATAGGGATTCACACTTTGCATCCAACTTTTGGAGAAGCCTTCAAAGGGAATTGGGTACTTGTGTTCATTTGAGTACAACTTATAACCCTCAGACGGATGGTCAATCTGAAAGGACCATTCAAACATTGGAGGATATGCTGCGTTCTTGTGTTCTAGAATTTGGCGGATCATGGGAGTACCATCTACCCTTGATCGAGTTTGCCTACAACAACTCCTACCATTCTAGTATTGGTATGTGTTAGTCCCAGATTGAGTACGCAACAACAAATGTTTGTACAAGGGGGGGGGGGTTGAATACAAACTTTAGCTTTTAAAAATTAAAGACACACTTATATACTTTTATATAATTCTTATTGATATGAATCAAGAATTACATGTACGAGAAGCGGAAATTCTAAGTACAATAAAAGGTGGCAATCAATTTGTCTAACACATAGACAAGCTAACTCTAAGACAACTAATGTATTTAAAGTGTTCAACACATGAACAAGTTTGATTCTACACAATGTTTATACTCTACGAAATTTCTCAACTGATGAGATTTTCTTTTTGTGTAGTACAGACTTCACTTTGAAGTGTTGTGTAGTATTCTCTATTTGCATGTCCACCATGCATGAGTATATATAGAAGTCTTGGTGGATCCGGTTTCATGAAGGTAAGAGACCAAGAGGATGTGGAAATATAATATTTTAATTGTAAAGGTAGTGGGTGAAAAGTAAAGTTACTTTAATCAAATGTATGATAAAAGTAATTGTACTTTTCTGCAAAAGTGCAACCTATTCACAATATAAAATATTAAAGTCCACATCTACTGTCGTGTAGAAGTATCTTTCCCTTTCCATGATTGTACTTTAATTAACACCATGCTTCTAATTGATTACTTTACCAAGTATGGGAATGCCAGCCATACTTAGTTGTTTGAACAAATCTTCAAGATCTTCGTCTGTTTGAGGTATCATTATCCCTTTCCAGAGGATAAGATCAAACCTTTTTGTCTCATACTTGATCCAAAAAGTGCATTTTACTTTTACAAACAAAGATCTAAGGCATAATAGAACAACACATGTTCTGCCTTTTACATATGACTTACAATCTGAAAAGACAGAGTAGATTTGACATTTTTCATGACTCAGCTAACAGATTGTACAAGGAACTCTGATATTCACTACTCAGTTGAAAAAATATATCAGTTGATCACTTTTTGCTAGGACTCAGTTGACACATATTGCTCAGCTGATCATATAGATGCTCAGCTGATCAATAGTAAGCTTAAGAGGACATAATGCTCATGTATTTGTATGATCAGTTGATCAAGAATGCTCAGCTGATCAATCAAATACATCAGTTTATAAGAGGAGATGACTTGTGTAAAGAAAGACTTACTTAGCTGATGCTCTGGGCCTCAGCTGATCCAATTGTTCACTCAGCTGATAGAGTAGGCACTCAGCTGATCAAATTCTTCACTCAACTGATCAATCTGTTTACTCAGCTGATGAAATATTTTCATCAGCTGATCAACAATTTCGCTCAGCTGATAGACTGTTTTCCTCAGCTGATGGTCTTCTTTACTTATTTTCTTCATCTGATGCTCCTTGGCTGATATCCTTTGGCTGATACTTTGAGTAGGATCTGATGCTCAGCTGATGGCTTATTTTCCTCAGCTGATGATTCCATACTTAGCATATTTTTACATAAACTGATTCAAACAACACATGTTTGAATTCTTTCTAAGTCATAGTGAATGTAGGGTTTGGTTATCATCAAATCCTATGTTTTAGGATAGGCAGAGTTGATTATTAAGGTGAAGTGATTATCTCCCCAACAATCTCCCCCTATTTGATGATGACAAAACCTTTTTCTTTTTGAAGAATCAGTTTGACTTCGAATTACAAAAGATTTAAACTTTTAAGTACATTTGGCTACCTAGCTATCTGTTTTTGGTAGCTCTTTTCTAATGTTCCATTTTGTTCTGTTTTTGTGGAATCTTTTTCTGTGTTGTACCATTTTGTTATGTTTTTGTGGTATCTTTTCATTTTTCCATTTTTATATGCTTTTGATTTTCTGATATACATAAACATCACTTGAAATAACAGAATAAAGAAATGTACATAAGTGATTACATAGATTAACTACTAACTAACTATTCTATAATGTACAATCAACTAAATAACAACAAAATCTTCAGAGTTAGAATCAGTCTTCAATCATCCCACCATGGTTCTTCTTTAACTTCAAAATCTTTGGCATGGGGATCAGCTTCAGCTAAGACTTCACATTGGGCTTTAACAAGGGCTTCAAAGTTTTCATTTCCAGTTCTGCCTCTTGTAGATATCCTTAGCCTAAATAGAAACTTCTTGCTAGCTTTAAGGATTTCAGACTGTCTAAAGAACCTCCATGTGCCAGCTCTGTCCAAAAAGAATATACCTTCAATAGGCATAATTATAAACTTGTACAACTCAGGAGTGATGTTCAGTGGAAGAGATGTGTTGAGACCCTCAAAATCTGATAGGAATTCATGCTGGGGTAGTACCTCTCTTAGCTCAAATGGTTTGAAGGGCTTGGAGCCTTTCTTATGAAGATTATCAACTGTGTGCACATGCCTGTAATAGTCATCTCGAGTGAAGGCCCTTTATGACACAGCTAGAGCTATCCAATTTTGAATTTTCTGAATGAATTGAACTTTGAGCTTTCATTTGGATTTGAAGAGAAGGTACAGGATCTCAACTAACTCTGTGAACCCATATATGTGACACCTCTCATAGGATACAACTTCACAGCTGTTGAAGTTGTTCTGTCTTATTGCTTTGAGGTAGGGTTCACCATCACCTTTATGGACAGTGGCTCTTGTTATTGGAGTTGGTTCTGTTATGTTTATCAAAATATTGATTCTTTCTCTGAAGCTTTGAAGTCTTTGTTGACTTAGGTTGATGGGAGCAGATAAATCAAGGTTGAAGAGGGTTTTGATGGCATCAGCATGGAATCTAGCTTTGAGTAGTTCAGCCTGAGATTTTTCCCTTGCCAATGTGTGTTGAGCAGCAGCTTGATTTTGACTTTGTTCTTGCTCTTGCTGATATGCTAGCTCTTTGGCTTGGTAGATTTCCTCAACTAAAACACCCAATGCTTGAGCCATTTGAGCATTCTCCCTTTCTTCCTTTTCGTTAAGAGCAAGCTCTCTTTTCATTTGATCATCTGCTTCAACTTGTTCATCTGTCATGTTTTGTTTGCCTTTATCCTTAGGAGCAGAGGTTGAATCCTTTTGGACTGATGGGGTTGATTGGACTGGTGGAGCAGATGGCTTAGGGCTCTGTCTTCTTCTTCTGAGGATGTCAGAAAGTGGGGTATCATCCTCATCATCAGAATCAGACTCTATATTGATTTGTGGAGAGCAACCCTCAGCAACTTTTCTTTTAGGTTGTGGCCTGTTTTCCATCCTTTTTAGCCTTTTGGGAAACCTTTGCTCCCCCTCAGAAGATGCTTTTCTTTTAATGGGTGAGGGAGCTGTTGCTTTGGGTGCTTCCTGCTGTATGATTTTAGTGGCTGTTTCAGCATAGGCAGCATCAATATCCTCTAAGTCAGGATCATCCTCCCTGGAAGAACTTGAGAATTTCTCCCCCTTTTTGGCATCATAAAAAGGAGGAGGGGAGTCACCTGCTGCAGGCTTATGGGTTGAGGTAGGGGCAGGGGTGTGGGTATGAGTTGAGGAAGGGGTAGAGGATATTTTAGAGAGCTGAAGGGAGAGGTCATCCTTGAGATCTTTGATAGCTTTCCACAATGAGAGATGACTCATTATGGATTGTTCTGTTAAGGTCTCTATGTCATCAAGGATGCCTTTGAGAAAAGAAGGCATAGGGAGTAGTTGTTCAGGAATGGGTACAGAAATGTTGGGGTTCATTGGGCGTAGGGTTTGGAGTTGGGATAGGAGGTTGGATATGGTTTGGTTTAGGGTAGAGATGGTAGATTGAGGTAAGCTGGGAATTTGTGGTTGAGAGGGAAGAAGGGTAGAAAGATGGTCTATTTTGGTTACGAGGGGGGTAAGATCAATGGGTGCAGGGGAGGGTTGGGGTGGGGTCTTGAGGAGCTCAATGTCTTTTGCAAGTCTAGACAGTTGAGTAGAGGTTTGGGTTTGGAAGGCTTGGAAGGTCTGGGTTAGGTGATCAATGTTCTGGTTTATGGTTTGGATAAGGGTAAGGTTTGTGGTTTGGGTAGATATGGATGGGATAGAGGTGGAAGGAGTAAATAGAGGTTCAAAGAATTTGGGTAAGGTTTGTGTCCCCTCATTTGAGCCTTGGTGTATAAGCTCAAATTCATTGGGAAAGAGAGTTGAGCCATGTGCAAGCAGTTGGTTTGTACCACTAGCATTGGCAGGCTGTGCAAGTGTAAAAATTGAATTAATAATAGGTGCAAGGTAAGTGGACTGAGTGTGGGATGCACTCAATAACAGGGAATCCCTTATTGGATCCAAATTCTGTTGGGAGAATGTAGATGGTATAGGCTGACTCAATTGTGGGATAGACACAGTGTGACCTTGGGTTGAGGTCTGTCTTTCAATGAGATCAACCTTTTGGGAGGTTGTCTCAGCTAACGGTTTAAGTCCCATTTTTATAGATGTGTCTTGTTGTGAGGATACATCCACTGGCTGAAAGGTTGCAACATCCAATTGCTCCCCCTCAACATGAGGAAGGGTAATTGGAATTGAGGTCAGAGGTGTGGATTGCACTCCCTCAAAGTGCTCATAATGAGTCACTTCTGGTGACCTTGTATATATGGGGCTACGGATAGGAGTAGAACTAGTAACCACAGGAGGTTCACTGGAGCTTGGCTGTTGGAGTGGTGTTTGGACTGGAGATGAGGATGGGCTATCAAAGGTTGGGACGACCATTTGAATATCTTCAGAGGTGGAATCAGTACTATCCATACCTTGGGACATGATGTGCCTACTTCTGTCAATGAGCTCCAGAAGTTGCTCAGAGATCTCTTGTTCTTGGGCATCACCATCATCACCAAGAGGACTTAGTTCCATTGGTCTACTTGCAGTGAGGTATAAAAGTGACCCAATCATTCCTCTATAAGTAGTAATGTTCACTGATTTGCCATCAGTGTCCTTTCCTAACTTAATAGAAGTAGGCATAGGTGTTTTCATTGAAGAACAGTTTTCAAAATCAAACTTCTTGAGTAAATCTTTGACATACTTTGTTTGATGAATGAAAATACCATCAACCTCTTGTTTAATTTGCAAACCAAGAAAATAGTTTAACTCACCCATCATGCTCATTTGACAATTATCAGACATGAGTTTAGAAAACTTTTTGCATAGTTCCAAATTAGTAGACCCAAATATTATATCATCTACATATATCTGCATAAGTATCACATCACCTTTGTACTTCCTAATAAATAAAGTGTTGTCTATGCATCCTCTTGTAAAACCTTTATTAATGAGAAAAGAAGAGAGGGTATCATACCAGGCTCTTGGAGCTTGCTTAAGACCATATAAAGCTTTGTTTAGAAAGTAAACATGATCAGGTAAGCTTGACTCCTCAAAACCAGGAGGTTGTTTGACATACACCTCTTCTTTCAAATCTCCATTTAGAAATGCACTCTTCACATCCATTTGGAACACTTTGAAGTTTTTGAAGGCAGCATAGGCTAGGAATAGTCTGATAGCTTCCAATCTTGTAACAGGGGCAAAGGTTTCATCAAAATCAATACCTTCTTCTTGACAGTACCCCTATGCCACTAGCCTTGCTTTGTTTCAGATGATTTGCCCATTTTCATCTAGCTTATTTCTTAACACCCACTTTGTTCCAATGATGGATTTATCCTTTGGTTTGGGTACCAAAGTCCATACATTATTTCTTTTGAATTCTGCCAGTTCCTCTTGCATGGCAGACACCTAGTGGGGATCATTGAGAGCTTCATCAACCTTCTTTGGTTCAATCATTAAGACAAATCCAGAATACAAACAGATGTTGCAAGCTTTTGATCTTGTTCTAACTGGATCATCTATGTTGCCTATCACCAAATTATGAGGATGGTGCTTGAGGTCTTTGAAGGCTTTTTGGATTTCTTAGGAATTGGGATTCATTTGGATTTGGGGAGAAGAAGTTAGATGTTGACTATCAGCAGTAGAAATGAGTTCATTTTGAGTGGCTGATATAACTTCATTATTGCAATCTGTGGGTATCTCTACTGAAGAGGGAATGAGTGATATGGAATTGGAATCCAGTGATGTTGAGTCATTTTCCACATGATTCAGTAGAGGTATAGGATTGGATGAGGATGGTTGTACATGGTTAAAAACTTGGATAGGAACAGGTTCATCTAAATCATGAGCAGCTGGTGGAGAGGGATCTACTTGCTCTGAAGGAACTTCTCCAGTTTGCATAAGATCATTAAATTCTTCACCTGAAACATGATTAGAAGAACAAGAAGCGACAAAGTCATTTTCATTAAAACTTACATTGATGGATTCTTCTATGACTTTGGTTCTGAGGTTGTATACTCTGTATGCTTTAGAAATCACTGAGTAACCTACAAACACTCCTTCATCAGCTTTAGGAGCAAACTTCTGCAATTGATCTTTTTGATTAAGTATGAAACATTGACAACCAAAGATATGCAGAAAGCTGATGCTTGGCTTCCTTCCCTTGAACACTTCATATGGAGTTTTGTGGTGCCTCTTGATAATAAGGGACCTGTTTTGTGTGAAACATGCACAACTTACAGCCTCAGCCCAGAAATTAAATGGTAACCCACTTTCACACAACATGGTTCTGGCAGCTTCAATCAATGTTCTATTTCTTCTTTCAGCTACACCATTTTGTTGTGGGGTTCCTGGAGTAGAAAAGTTTTGAGATATCCCTTTCTCATCACAGAAAGATTCCAGAGTTTGGTTTCTGAATTCAGTTCCATGATCACTTCTAAGACTCCTCACCAGATTGCCATTCAACACTTCCATTTTCTTGATAAAACAGATAATCTCTTCAGCAGCCTCACTCTTTGTTTTAAGAAAGAAAACCCAAGTATATCTTGAGAATTCATCAACCAATACAAGAGCATACTTACTTCCACCAATACTAGCAGTTGCAACATCACCAAAGAGATCCATGTGCAACATATAGAAAGGTTCTGTACTTGAGAAGGCCTGCTTGGATGGAAATGATGTCTTATGCTGCTTTCCCTTCTCACAAGCAGTGCAAGGTTTAGGCTTAAGATAAGTCAGTGAAGGTAGTCCTGACACTAGTTCACCCTTGCTAAACTTGTTGATGTTTTTAAAATTAAGGTGGGAAAGCCTCTTGTGCCACACCCAGTTTGTATCCTCATTATTCTTGGAGTACAAACATGTTTCCTTTGAATAGTCACCAGAGGACATGTCAAGTGTATACACATCCTTGGTTCTCTTGGCACTGAACACTGTATTACCTTCTTTATTTATGATAGAGCCTCCTGTCTTTGTGAAGTGGACTTCATTATCTCCATCACACAATTGACTTATGCTTATGAGATTATATTTCAGCCCTTTGACATATGAAACTTTTGACAGCTTGAGGTTCCCATTATAAAGCTCACCATAGCCTTTAGTTTGCCCATGGTTGTTGTCACCAAAAGTTACCCTTGGACCTTTCTCTTTCTTGTAGTTACTGAGCAAAGCCTTGTTACCTGTCATGGTTCTTGAACATCCACTGTCAAGAAACCAAGAACCAACACCCTACACAGATTTGAGTGAAAAAAGAGTTAGTGACACAAGTAGGAATCCACTACTCAGTGGATCCCTGTGGAATGCACCTAGCTTTCCACTTCATCTCAGGTTTCTTATGTATGATAGGAGTGACTATGTTATCATCACAGGACCTCTGTCTTGAATTCCCTTCTAAAGAACATTCAAATGCCTTATGCTCTTTGCTTCCACATTTATAACATTTTTGAGATTTTGTGGCCTTGGAGCATTGAACAACATGGTTTGAATGCCTATGAGATTTCTTATCAGACATCATTTGACTAATTTGACCATTCAGCTTATGAAGCTTATCCTGTACATTTCTTAGGTCTTTATTTACAGGCACCTTAGATTGATCTTCGTTTTTGGAAAGTTTTTGACCAATCTTTGGAGTGGCAGAAATGGGAACAATGTGAACATCATTCTTTTTACTCATAGTTTCTTCTATTAAAAGAGAGTTGATTACTTCTAGATCAACTGTTTAGAAGATGAGCTATGATCAGCTGACAGGTTATCAGCTGAGCATTTATCATCTACTAACCTATCAGCTGATGGAGTAGTATTAGCTAATGATTCTTCAGTTTGTGAAATGCTAAAAATTAAGTCATCTGTTTTCAAGGTTTGTCAACATAATGTCTCTGAGGTCTCAACTAATGATTCCTTTCCTTTAATCACATCCTTTGACTTTTTGTTATTAGTATTTTTACATTCTGAAATCTTACTAGAGGATGATTCAACAGAAGGAATAATTGATTCTTTTGAGTGGGAACTCTTGCTTCTAACAAACTTATTTGTGAACACACTTTTGCCTTTAACAGTCTTGTGAAAGGTCTGTGGCAAGATGTCAGCTTTGTCTAAGATATTAAGATTCTTACTAGAATCAACATAGTTAGCAGCCTTAGAGTAATTTCCACCAATAATAGCTTGAACTTGTTTGGGTATCTGCTCCTTGACATACTGAGTAGTCTTTTCTGCAGATACACACCAAGACTTTACTACTTTTTGGAGGTCATTAAACTTTTTGGTTGCTTCACTAGTTTCTTTTACTAAGATGTCATTAAGTATCTTTTGATTAGCTAGTTCATCATTTAAGATTGTTATCTGCTTAAGTTCCTCATCCTTAAGAATTAATTTTTCCTTTAGTGATTCTACTTCTAGTTTTAGCTTCTTCTCTCTTTGAATAGCAGACTGGAAATCAATATACAAGTAATCAAACATAGCATTCTTCTCATTATCATCATAGTTAATAAATTTTCCAACCTGATACATAGAAGAAGGATCCCAGTTGGTAGTTGAACAAGCTTTAGTAGCCTTTTTCATGTCTTCATCAAAGGAACTACCATCATTGTTGTTGGCCATCATGCAGAACTGAGCAGAGATCACCTCATCTTCATCTGAGGAGAGATCTTCTTCTGCCCAATCTTCTTCTTCAGCAACAAGAACTTGGCCCTGAGCTTTCTTCTTCTTCTTCTTGTCAAGGACAGCAGCAAGGAGTTTCTTATACTTGGCTTCATAATCAATCTGGCCCTCCTGCTTTTGCACAGATGAAGAACCAGTGTTATATTTGGACTTACAGTCACTGGCTATGTGGCCAATCTTGCCACACTTATAACACTCTGCTGTGGAGGCATCAAAAGTGGATTTGGGCTTGACAAACTTTGATGACCTCTTGCTGAACCTCTTAACACCCTTTCCCTTCTTGAAAGGTCTGAACTTCTTAACCAGCATAGCTACACCTTCAACCAACTCCTCCAGATTACTTTCCTCATAATCCTTCTCCTCATCACTTTCTCCAGCACTCTCCTCTCCATCTCCTTCTTCATCAGAACCAGAAACAATAGTTGCAAAGCTTCTCATCTTTGTATCTCTTGATACAAGGGCAGTTGGTGCAGCTTTCACTACCTCCTTCATCTCCTTGGATGAAAATTTCCTTTGCTTGACTGATTGCTCATGGTTGAGTAAGTTACCATATAGAGCAACCAGAGACATTCCCTTAATCTTCTCACTATGTCTTAGAACAGTGACAAAGTGATCCCATGTTTCAGGGAGGGAGTCTAGAAACTTGTTCACCAAGAAAAAGTTGCTCTTGGTTATGTCTGCCCTTTTCAAGTCATTAACTAGGCAG
This sequence comes from Dittrichia graveolens, assembly GCA_038502395.1. Lineage (NCBI taxonomy): Eukaryota > Viridiplantae > Streptophyta > Magnoliopsida > Asterales > Asteraceae > Dittrichia > Dittrichia graveolens. The sequence goes on from JARJIL010000009.1 coordinate 34,984,289, forward strand.
TTGAACCTGGTGTATGTCTGTGTAAGACTCTCACCTTTCTGAGCAAAGAAGAATTCATACTCTCTGTTGAGGAGGAGCTTCTTGTTCTCCTTCACCTCTTCAGTCCCTTCATATGCAACTGTGAGTGTATCTAACATCTCTTTTGCAGAAGAACAGTTAAGCACTTGATGATAGATTTCATTGGGTAGTGCAGAGACAAGAGCTGATCTAGCCTTAATATCTAGGCTAACCAACCTCTTATCCTCATCTGTCCACAGATGCATGGGTTTGGTTATGATTCTTTCAGTTGAAGAGGTTTGACCTTCAGATTCTGATGGGATAGATAACACTGATGTTGGAACATAAGGACCATCGGTGACTATTTCAAGCATTTGGATATCAAGGGTGGATAGGAAAAGATGTGCTCTACTTTTCCACATGGAGAAATTATCAGCATCGAACATGGGACATCTTGTTAAGGACCCAGTGTTTGAGATATTCATATTGTTTGCGGATGAGGCCATATTGAGAGGGGTAGAAGCAGTTGTAGAGTAAGCAAAACAGATCTAGATATTGATTATCTAACCTGCTCTGATACCAGTTGTTAGTCCCAGATTGAGTACGCAACAACATATGTTTGTAGAAGGGGGGGTTGAATACAAACTTTAGCTTTTAAAAATTAAAGACACACTTATATACTTTTATATAATTCTTATTGATATGAATCAAGAATTACATGTACTAGAAGCGGAAATTCTAAGTACAATAAAAGGTGGCAATCAATTTGTCTAACACACAGACAAGCTAACTCTAAGACAACTAATGTATTTAGAGTGTTCAACACATGAACAAGTTTGATTCTACACAATTCTTATACTCTACGAAATTTCTCAACTGATGAGATTTTCTTTTTGTGTAGTAGAGACTTCACTTTGTTGTGTTGTGTAGTATTCTCTATTTGCATGTCCACCATGCATGAGTATATATAGAAGTCTTGGTGGATCCGGTTGCATGAAGGTAAGAGACTAAGAGGATGTGGAAATATAATATTTTAATAGTCTAGGTAGTGGGTGAAAAGTAAAGTTACTTTAATCAAATGTATGATAAAAGTAATTGTACTTTTCTTCAAAAGTGCAACCCATTCACAATATAAAATATTAAAGTCTACATGTACTGTCGTGTAGAAGTATCTTTCCCTTTCCATGATTGTACTTTAATCAACACCATGCTTCTGATTGATTTGACTTTACCAAGTATGGGATTGCCAGCCATACTTAATTGTTTGAACAAATCTTTAAGATCTTCGTCTGTTTGAGGTATCATTATCCCTTTCCAGAGGATAAGATCAAACCTTTTTGTCTCATACTTGATCCAAAAAGTGCATTTTACTTTTACAAACAAAAGATCTAAGGCATAATAGAACAACACATGTTCTGCCTTTTACATATGACTTACAATCTGAAAAGACAGAGTAGATTTGACATTTTTCACGACTCAGCTAACAGATTGTACAAGGAACCCTGATATTCACTGCTCAGTTGACAAAATATATCAGTTGATCACTTTTTGTTAGGACTTAGTTGACACATATTGCTCAGCTGATCATATAGATGCTCAGCTGATCAATAGTAAGCCTAGGAGGACATAATGCTCATGTATTTGTATGATCAGTTGATCAAGAATGCTCAGCTGATCAATCAAATACATAAGTTTATAAGGGGAGATGACTTGTGTAAAGAAAGACTTACTTAGCTGATGCTCTGGGCCTCAGCTAATCCAATTGTTCACTCAGCTGATAGAGTAGGAACTCAGCTGATCAAATTCTTCACTCAGCTGATCAATCTGTTTACTCAGCTGATGAAATATTTTCATTAGCTGATCAACAATTTCGCTCAGCTGATAGACTGTTTTCCTCAGCGGATGGTCTTCTTTACTTGTTTTCTTCATCTGATGCTCCTTGGCTGATATCCTTTGCTGATACTTTGAGTAGGATCTGATGCTCAGCTGATGGCTTATTATCCTCAGCTGATGATTCCATACTTAGCATATTTTTACATAAACTGATTCAAACAACATATGTTTGAATTCTTTCTAAGTCATACTGAATGTAGGGTTTGGTTATCATCAAATACTATGTTTTAGGATAGGCAGAGTTGATTATTAAGGTGAAGTGATTATCTCCCCAACAGTATGCCTCCCTACGAAATGCTATATGGAAGGCGATGCCGAACCCCTACGTGTTGGCTTGAACCGGGTGAGAAACAGTATGAAGGCCCGGAGATTGTTCAATTGACCGCCGACAAGGTCAAAACTGCGCTTGAAAAGCTCAAAGCCGCGCGCGATCTCCAAAAGATATACGCGGATAAGAAAAGAAAGCCTATGACTTTTGAAGTTGGTGATCAAGTGATGGTTAAGGTTTCACCTTGGAAAGGGGTGATTCAATTTGGGAAGCAGGGTAAGTTGAGCCCGAGATATATTGGGCCATTCAAGATCTTGAAGCGAGTCAATGAGCAAGCGTATGAGATAGAGCTACCACCGGAATTGGAAGGTGTTTACAACACGTTCCATGTTTGAAACTTCAAGAAGTCCAAAGTGGAAGATAATCAAGTCATTCCCATCAGTGAGTTACAGGTCGATCCAAAGAAGCGATTGGTGGAAGAACCAGTTGCAATTGTGGATAGAAAGACCAAGAAGCTAAGGAAACGCTTGATCCCTTTAGTCTTGGTGCAATGGAAGCATAGTCAAGGCCATATCTTGACTTGGGAGACTGAAGACGATATGAAACTTCGTTACCCTCATTTGTTTAGCCAAGATTGATTTCAAGGACGGAATCCTTGTAAGGAGGGAGGAATTGTAAAACCCGTATTTTTGTAAAATTATAAAAATATATAAAATGCCAATTTACTTAGAAATTAGTAACTTATGTGTATATTATGTTATTTAAATACCATATGTTATGTATATGTGTCTATAACTTAAAATGGTAAATAAATGTAAAAGTGATGGAAGATGAGGGGCCTAGGGTGTAAATATGTATATATATCCACCTATTGACTCAATTATTGAGTCAAAGAAGAAAGAAAGAAGGAAGAAATCTGGAGAAGGATCGTGAAGGAGGTTTTAGAGAGAGAGAGAGTCTAGTGAGAGAAAACCAAGAAGAAGGAGAAATCAAAGGAGGAAGGTGTTGGTGTTGAGTTAGATTCAAGAAAACAAGAGTTTTGGGTTGAATCTCTTCATTTTGAGCTTGGTTTGGGGGCAAAGAAGCAACACCACAAGTTAGGTTTTAAATCAAGTAAGTTCTAACTTGAAATTTGTGTTTGATTTGGGTTATATAAGTTGTATTTGGTGATTCTTGGTTTAATTTTGGGTTTATGGTGTTTATTGGGTCAAAAGTTGAGGTTATTGCTAAAGCTAGGGTTTTGGATGAGTCAATGTGTTCAAAGTGTTGATTCTTGAGTTTAAATTGTGGTTTTATATGTTACGATGGTGTATTGATAGTTGAAATTGTGTTGATTTGGTAGAATAGTTCAAGAACATGAAAATGGAAGAATTAAGGGTTTATGTGATGATTAAATGGTGTTTGAATGTATTTGAAAATGGTTAAAAAGGGTTGAAAATGGTTATGAAGAAGTCTAGTGGTTGTTTTTAAGTTGTATTTGAAAGATTTGGGTTTTGGTTGTGAAAAATGTGAGAAAACCGGGGCTGCAGCAAACAAAACAGGCCTAGAGTTACTGTATATGGGGGCTCACGGCGCGAGGTACAGGCTTGGCAAGGGGTCATTTTCCAGAGATTTTCTCCCGGCGCGAGGCTCCATGTCTCGCGGCGCGAGGACCCCTGAAAGGTCCAAAAACTTGTTTTTGACCCCGTTTGACCTTGAGATTGATAGGGGATTGTTTCTAATGGTTTTAGGGAGTCCCAAGGGAGTCCGAAAGACCCGAAATGAGCGTTTAAGTCATGTATTGAGTCTATTCTTGCGTGTAACTTCATTGTATGGTTAACTTAACTTAGTTAACCTTGTGTTATGATCATAGTATCGTTGTGCGAGTGATTTGTGGCCTTGTTGGGAAGTGGAAGTGATCCTCATCACTTCAATCAGGTGAGTTGTGCCCTGCGGATACCCAAAATGCTTTTAATGTGCAAGTCATCAAATATTTTCTTATGAACCATCTTTATGTATATGTATGGCATCAATGTGAACTGTTATTGATATTATCATGTTTATAATAATGAAATTATGCAATTAGATATATGATTCATCTGTTTTAAAGCATGTTATGCTATGTATTGATTATGGCAAGTTGTGACCTTGTGTGTATAACTTGCATGTGATTATATGACCCTTCGGGGTAACTGATGATGTGACCCTTCGGGGTATGTGCTATGTGACCCTTCGGGGTTTATGTGCTTTGGTCCGGACCGTTGTTGTGATGTGAACTCTATACCATAGGGTTCTTAGTCATTAGGACGTACACAGAGGTTCCTGTGGCTTCGGCAATTGGGGAAACGCGGGGTACGGGTGGCTGAGGGATCGGTGTAGAGAGTGGAGGGGTATGTCAGTAGCCATCATGACCGTGTGAGTTCACTGGGCTGAATAGGGCTTACACTCCAGAGAACCGTTGTATGGTGGACTTCTTTGTGCTTCCCCCACCTTGACAGGAGATGTGGACACACCCCCACGAGGACTTGTTGACCATGGTTGGCCCTTATGGAACATACAAGTATAAGTGGACTTCTCCCCCACATCTTGTGTGAACTGTTTTATGATGCCATAACTGTTTTATGATCTATGATGACTTGTTTACCTGTTTAACTGGTTTTGGCACACTCACTAGCTTCGGCTAACAAAAACTGTGTTTATGTTTTGTATCCGCAAATAAGCAATAGTACGATGCCGGTGAGGCGGGTAGTCACTTTTGGGGAGAAGCTTGTTGCCTAATGGATATGTTTGGAATACATGACTATTCACATTTTGTTTATTTGTAAATTAATGGTCGTGTATTCAGGTCAATAAGTAACACCACCCTTTTGTAAATCTGAGAAACTTCCGCACTATGTTGTAAACAAATACTACTTTAATGGTGTTTTAAGTAAACAAGAAAAGTTTAAATTTGTACCAAAATTCAGGGTGTTACACCAACTACAATGATATGAAACGAAAGGTCTCTTGATTTCCTTTTACGTAACTTAGAACGTATTTGATGTCTCTCCCATACTACTTCCGTCACCCACTATAGCACGCAAAGAAACCATCTCCCAGCCTTTAATCATCTAATTCAACCCTCGATTGAAGAAGAACTCGAGTTATCAACCCTCGTCTAGAAGCAGACTTCATCAATTTGAGGTACGGTCTTTGATATCTAGGTTTTTTTTTTGTTTCTTAGGTCGATAATGCAACAAGGGTTTGATACTTTGATGTAGAAATCGAGATTTTTAGAGGGTTTTAGTTGTTTTTAGTCGGTATGGATCTCAATTTCTAGAGGGTTAAACAAAGCAGAAATTGAAGCATAGATCTTGATTTTTTTATTCTAGTTTGTGAACTGAAGTACAAAAGTAGAAGTCCAGACTCCCGATTACATATTTAATTTTGGTTAATAAACTGAAGCAGAAAATGTTTGAGGCTGAAATTGTTTATGAACTGAAGCAGAATTTAGTTGCTAATGGTATCTATGAACTGAAGCAGAAATGTCCCAACCTTTAAACCTCTAATACTCTTATCGCTTATAAGAGATTACTTTTATATCCAGGGTTTCTATGTTACAAGCTTGTACACTAAAATAAAACAAAAACAACAAAAAAGCAAAAACAGAAAAGGGTCATCGAGGTCTAGGAGAATCAAGAATAGGAACATCATCAAGGATAAATGTGTGTGTATATATATAATATATATTTACTATATACATTACTGCATTTTGTCTATATATATATATATATATACACGCACGATCAATTCTAGAGCTTAAAAAGAAGCTTCTTTTTGGAAACAATTTCTCTTTGTTTTCCGGTGGCAGTTCATTTTTGAAGCTGCTACAAAGTTCTGTGTATATATTTATATATATATATATAATATATATACATATATACATATATACATATATATTAATATATATATATACACATATATATATACTTAGTGGTTTTAGTTTTCAAACTTGTATTCATGGTTTATAGATGTCTCAAACTTGTATTCATGTGTTATAAACTGGAATTATTTGATGTGTTTGGGTTTATAGATGTCTCAAACAAACAATGACATTGAAGAAGAGACAATTAACCTCGAAAGCGCACGCAATGAGTCAATATCGGAAACAAATGAGAAACAACCTAAATTACACAAACCAAGATCTCACGCTTCGGAACATTTTGACAAGTTTAAGGACAACAAAGGCGTCATAAGATCAAGATGTAAGCATCGTGGTGGTGGGCAATACAAGTGTGGCACGAAAGATTATGGTACCTCTAATCTTAACCTTCACTTAGAAAAAATGTAAAGTTTACTTGGCTAAACTTAGTGGTGGTCAAACACAATTAGGTTTCATTCGTGGAGATGAAAACAAATTGGTATCTTGGAAATTTTATCAAAAAGTATCTAGGAAGGCACTAGCAGACATGATCATAGTTGACAAGCTTCCGTTTAGTTTTGTGGAACGTGCGGGCTTTAAGCATTACAATAGTATTACTCAACCAATGTTTAAAGTTCCATGTAGAAGCACTATTACAAAAGACATCTACCAATTGTTTTTAGAGGAAAAAGAAAAACTTCGTGATTTTATTAAAAAACATTGGTAGGATTTGTTTGACTACCGATACGTGGACTTCAACTTAACAAACAAATTATATGTGTCTCACGGCTCATTTTATTGATAATAAATGGAATTTGAAAAAAAAAAAGTGCTGAGTTTTGAGGTTCAAGAGGGTCATCGGGGGGTTGATCTTGGAACAATGGTTGAGAAGTGTTTAATAGAATGGGGAATAGAGAATGTTTTAACAATTTCGGTTGACAACACAAGTCCTAATGATGTGTCAATTGAATTCTTGAGAAAAAGATTTCAAAATTCCAACAAGTGTCTAGTAGATGGTAAATGGACACACATTCGATGCGTTGCTCACATTTTAAATTTGGTGGTGCAAGATGGTATTAAAAAAGTTGATAGTTCGGTAGAGAATGTTTGATGTGCGGTTAGGTGGATTAGACACTCACCTTCTAGAATCGACAAATTAAATAAGTTTGCAAAGATTGTTAATTGTGGTACAAGGTCGCACTTGATTAGAGATGTCCCAACAAGATGGAACTCTACTTACCATATGTTAGAAGTTGCCCAAGCTTATGAAAAAGCTTTTGATAGATATGATCTTGAGGAAAATGATTTTGGGTCCGATATTCAGAAAGCGGGTTTTTCGGTACCTTCGAAGGATGATTGGAAAAAGGTTAGGACTTTATGTCATTTTTTACAACCTTTTTATGATGTTACTTTGAGGGTTTCTGGCACACTTTATGTGACATCAAACACATACATTGAGGAAATTTACACCATTCGTACGGTCTTGTATGATGCAAGGTGTGATGCTAATCTTTGTGATATTGCAATGGCAATGAAGGTAAAGTTTGATAAGTATTACGGTGACATAGAAAAGATGAATCTATTATTATATTTTGCTTTGATTATTGACCCGAGGAACAAATTAAAGTATTTGTTCATACTACTTGATAACCATTATGGACTTTATGGGGAAAGTGTGGTGGAGGAGAAAAAGAAGTACAATATGGATTCTATGTAAACGTGAACTCATTCACAATCAAATATCATTAAGTTACGCAGCGGGAATTCCTAACCAAAAGGTTATACTTTAGATATTTACATTCAAAATCACCTATCGACTTTTGGTGTTACTCTATCGCATTAACCGACCATAATATCATATCATTACAACATTTATAATTGTTCCATCCCAAAACGAATATCAGCATAGGCAACCCCGCTCACCAGACCACCTAATCTTTATCTGCAAAAAAGGTCAACGTGGAATCATTAGCTATACAACATAGATAGTGAGTACAAACTTATCATAAGCATGAATAAAGCAAGTCATACATCACAGGAATAAGCAATCAATGTTATCCTATCACATTGCGGTTAGCTGATAAAATCGGGTTGAGTCATATCTTGAAGGATAGCTAGACCCGCTCGACAACATTAGACCGAGGAATCAGACACAACCATATGCGCTGGTGGGGAAGCATAAAGCAATGCACAGGCATCGTTTATGGAACCATAGGCTCCCTAAGTAATCCAGCCACAATCGACTGATTACCACTCATGATATAAGGCATGGCGGTTTTGCATAACCTACAATCCGGAATGTTACCTCGAATCACCGTTAAATCCCGAATCACCTGATCAAGGCTCCTTAGGATCTAGCTATCCGGCTGACCTTAACCATGCTTTGCGTTGTCCGCGAACATTTCACATACACATAGCTGATCCAATCAGGATCATTCATTGAGCATGCATATTCATTCATTTCAACGAGGCGGATCCAATTTGGATCCTTAGCATGCATATCATCAATCTTCCACATAGTTGATCCATTCAGGATCAGTATCATACATATCATTTATCTTAACTAGGCGGCTCCAATTCTGGATTCCGCTAGCATGCATTCAACATACATTCATCAAGTATTTAACATGGCATAGTTCAATAAAGTAACATGGAAAGACTTACATCTTTACTTTAACTCTATGTATGAATTATATAATGATTATATTAGAATCCATTCTCCAAATACTACATCTAGTACTACCGAGTCTACGGATTACTTTAACTCCGATTCAGCTAATTTGGCAAGTTCACCTAAATTCATCATCATTCACGTTAAGCGTTTACACGTATGGAATTCTATTACTAGAACCCTTACAAGAACTATCTAAGGCTTATAACACCTTAGATTAACCTCACATGAATTAGCACAACTTGTGCCTTTAAAACATTTAACTTTGAAAAGTGAACATTTCTGACTTTCACCCGACGCGTCGCGTTTCATCATGCGATAGTCGCAGCTAAAAGTAGGATCACCCATAAGTCGGATGACCCTTGATCCGAAAGTCGGATAACAGGTTGATCCGAAAGTCGGACCAAAGAGTCGGATCTAAAGGTTGGATGGGCCATAAGTCGGATGAACAAAAGTCGCATGAAACTTGAAGGTCACACGACTTAGCCGGGAACGCGTCGCGTTCCCCTTCCCGACGCGTCGCGTCACGTGTAGACCTGCATATCATCTTTTTCTTGTTCATCAACCATCCGACTTATTTCTTAAACTTTGCATTTTCCAAATTCACAAAATCATTAGTTTTACTTTTAAAACACTTTTAAACTTCATATTACATATATACAAACTTCATAAACTCATCAAATCAAATTAAGAACACCAAACATGAAAAACCCACTTGTCAAGTAAGCTTCATATGTTCTTCAATGGTGTTTTCATTTGAACTTGAGTTTCTAGCCATAACACAACTCATATCTATTGCAAATCAAGCTTAAACTTTATAACAAACACATACTAACCTTTGCTTGATTCAAAGACAACAAATCTTTCAACTTCTTGCTTTCAAGAATCTCACGAGAGAGAACTAGTGTGTGTTTTGTAGGTGTTTATCAACTTTCACTTCTTTTGTCAAGTCTAAACACATACATATCTATATATTCTTATCTAGAGGCAACCGCCTCTGGATTTCTTTTTCTTTTAATTTCTTTCTTTATTAATCTATTTCTTGATATATATATATACACACACACATATTTACTTTAATTAACTAATACACAATAACACATATATACATATACACATATATTTCATTTTAAACACAACTTCATTTATTCAATTAATACATACATATATATACAACTTAGACCCTTTACATATTGTACTGATCTACGTACATTTACAAATGATTTACAACTAGGCCAAATCGAGGATGTTACAAATCTACTCCCCTTAAGAGGATACCGTCCTCAGAATCCTCTCAGTGATAAACAGGTGAGGGTATCTTGCCTTCATCTCGTCCTCAACTTCCCACGTCAAGTTTATACCTAAGTCGTGCTTCCACCTAACAAGAACTAGCTTGATCATCTTCTTGCGAAGTTTCTTGACCTTCGTGTCATAAATTTCAACAGGTTCTTCTACAAGTCGCTTAGAAGAATCAACCTTGAATTCATGCAATGGGAGAATCTGCTCATCTTCAACGTTGCACTTGCATAAGTAGCATACGTTAAAGGTATCATGGATTCCAGCTAGCTCAGGTGGCAACTTAAGAGTTACCGTTTGATCATTGACCTTACGAATGACTTTGAATGGACCAATGAAACGTGGACTTAGCTTCCCCTTACGCCCTAAACGAATGACGCCTTTCCAAGGAGAAACCTTCAAGAATACACAATCACTAACATCAAATGTAGCGGGACGACGTTTGGGATCCGCATACATCTTTTGTCGGTCTCGGGCTGCTTTCAACTTTTCTAGAGCCACATTCACTTTATCAGCTGTGATCTAGACAATCTCAGGTCCAGCAAACTGCTTCTCGCCAGGTTCCAACCAGCAAGTTGGAGACGACTACGTCTCCCATATAACATCTCGTATGGTGGCATTCAAATGCTGGAATGATATGAATTATTATAAGCAAATTCAATCAATGGGAGATGAGAATCCCATGAACCACCAAACTCGAGCACACACACACGAAGCATATCTTCCAACGTTTGGATCATTCCTTCAGATTGGCCATCGGTTAGCTGGTGATAGGCAGTGCTCAGATGAACACGAATGCCTATCTCACTGTAACACCCTCAAACCTGGGATAGGAGATTAGAAAGTTTGTGGTATGTGTTTAAATGTTTTAATTTAATTAAGTGGTTAATTAAATGCTAATTAGTTTAAATAAGATGATTGTATTTATGTATGATAAATACCGTATGTATGTATGTATTTTGCATGTGTATGTATGTGAGTGTATACGTGTAGAGAGATGGAAAGTGGACTGCCACCTCCTACTTAGTTTCTTGAATTCGTGTTAGGGGTTTAGCTAATTATTCATTATCTCAAATTAAAAAAGGTGTAAGTGTGTGTTTGTGTATTCTCATCTGCCAAGAAACCAAAGGAAGAACAAAGAAGGAAACAATAAGATTTTCTATCTTTTGTGGTTTAAATCAAGTAAAAGGTTAGTTTTGCTCTTATTAGGATTACATGTTAGTTTGATAGGATTAATGATTGAAATAACATGTTTTATGAGGAACACCATAATCGGTTTTTAAAAGAACATGAATTTTTGTGAGTTTTTGATGTGTTCTTATGAAGTATAGGTTTATGTGAGGATTCAATGCATGCATATGTGTTTAATTTTGTTTAAACATGTTTCTGAAATTTTAGATAAGTTTATGATTTTATGGGTTATTGAAATATGATGTTATGAAGATGGCGGATTTGATGAAGTTATGAACTGTCGGATTTGGTGTTGAAGAAGAAGGTGAATTCCGATTATAGGAAAATCGATTGTTTAAATCCGGGATTGTAATCCGAAACCTTGAATCCGAATCCCGAAGATTAGAAATCCTATAATCAAAACGGATACCCATAAATCCGATACTTCCATTATGTATCCTAGAATCTGATACCTTGTTTATGTATACTTGGTAATCCGAGAGTTATGAAAACCGACACTCTTAAAATCCGAATAATCCAAATCCTATACCTAAAATCCGATAACTTGGGAAATGACAACTTAGAATCCGATTCATCCTAAATCCGAAACATTGGTGAAATCCGATAAATGCTAGAATCCGAAAGTTTGAAATCCGAGACCCAAATCTGATAGAGTGGAAAACCGATTGATAGAATCCTAAGGAGGAAATCCGACAGTTTTGGGAATCCATCGGATTCCTAAATCTGGCAATAGTGAAATCCGATAGTTTTGAAGAATTCGACATTTGTGTTTTGAGTTGCAATTGTTTATTGTTTGTTGTTTATTTGATGAATGAATTATAAATATATGAGATCAGCTATATTTATGAGATTGACACTGATTTGGTTATTGTTGTGTTTTCAGGTAATCCAAAAGCTCAGTAACATTAGACATCTCAGTTCGAGCTGAAATAGAGGTGAGTGGACGTAAATCGCGGATGGTAAAGATTGCAGTTAATATTATTGATGTGATGCATGATTGTGATTGAGATTGGATTGATTGAACTGTTGATTGTGATATTGATTATTGATATCTGCTGCATGACTATTTGGTCGATACGCGCTCTTAGGATGATTTTGAGTTGCTTTGAGAAGTCAGCTATACGTGGACTTGGGTTGGGTTCGTCTACTGGTTGGTTGAACAGTAGTAGCCCTTCTGTTGCATATTTTGCTTCAGAGGTGGAGTTTACTGTGCCAATTCAGTGGAGAGCTATCGGTAAACCTTTGCTTTGGCCGGCATTGGTTGTAGGTTCTGCGCCGAACCGCCGGTCTTCTCGGATATGTGATTACATGATTTGATGTTGATTGTGAATATTTGCATTTGATGTTTAGCCTCTACTCACTTAGCTTTGTGCTAATTCCCCTCACTTGATGTTTTGCAGGTTCGTGTTTGAGTTGTAGAAGGAAGAGTTGACCATTACTCTGATACTATGTTTTAAAGAGACGAGCCAATCATTTTTGTAACACTAAAACAGTTGTAGATGATGTTGGTTTTAAACAAATGATATACATTTGTAATTATTGGATTATATGTAATTAAGTTGTTTTAAATTAGCTTCCACAGTGCAATTAAAAAAATGGCTTGTGATTTTTCCGGTGTTACAGTTTGGTATCAGAGCCTAGGTTTAGCAATGCATGCACGGCTAGAGTGTTGCATTCCCAAATCTTGGCTCGTGACGGGTCAAGCTTTCCTTTGGGGGAATTAAGGTGAGTTAGAATTGTTGGTAGTAGTTAGTATTTTGAGTACTAACTGTTTATGCTAATGAGTTATGAGGTGATGTTATTGTAACAGATTATGGTTGATAGAGAGACTCCCATCCTACCTCCTGTGACCCAAGCTGCAGCAGAGGCACCGGTAATTTATGATCTGAGTAATGTAAACCAAGCTGGAACATCTGGTTAAGAACAAGAGGAAGATCAGAGTGAATAAATTTTTAAACTAGAAAATGAACTGATGGATCTTAGAACTAAGTTCCATAACATGGAACAAAGAATGAATCAACCTGAACCAACCCCTATACCAACTCCGATTTCCACACAGGCAACTATACCACCTGTATCAGTACCCTTGCCACACATGACTCAAATGATGCAACAACCATTCTACTACCCATATCCACAACAAGGAGCATACCCATTTGCGTTTCTAAGGTATAAGTAACCATGAAATTATAAACAGTTCCTTGACTTTAAACCTTCTAAATACCAAGGGAGTTCTGATCCTAACATCTCCCTGAACTGGTTAAGAGAGATGGTGAAGGCACTAGATGCCTGGAATTGCGAAAATGAGTTGAAGGTGAAGTATGCCTCGTGGATGTTAAAGGGAGATGCCATGGTCTGGTGAGATTCTATTACCGGCCACTTCACTGAGCAGAAACAAGAGAGTATCACCTGGAGTCAATTCCAGGAGACTCTATGTGAACAGTATTATGGTACTTTTGAGATTGCTAAAATAAAGAAGGAATTCATGGAGTTGCAGATGACCGGAAATATGACAGTGGATCAACTCATCAAACAATTCAATGAAAATATGAGATTTGTCAAACATTGGGTGCCTGATGAAGAATCGAAGATTGCCCATTTTGTGGGGGCATTACATCCGGATCTCCGTAGCGCCACCAGGTGGACTACCACACTATCCCAGGCATTCACTTTAGCCAAATTGGCTGAAGGGGATATGATTGCAAGGAACTGTTGAGTGGGGAAAGAATTTCTCAACAAAAATCGAGATTCGAACACTATAACACTCAACAGAGACAAGGAGGGCAGAGGAATGGGAATCGACATGGAAATCAGAGTAGGATGTCCACTACAGGTGGGTCTGCTCAGAGGGCACCTTGGTGTAACAGGTGCAAATCATATCATAACGGGCAGTGTACGCCCCAATCCATGAGATGTGTGAAATGTGGCAAGTTTGGCCATGACCTGAAAAGTTGCAGACTACCGAGGAGTGTCTGCTGGAATTGCGAAAAAGAGGGGCACAGAGTGGGTGATTGCCCGTTGAGCAAAAAGACAGGGTCGGGGTCAGGAGGGGGAGGAGCTGGGGGATCATCTTCAGCCGGTCAGAAAAGGAAGAACCCACCCACTGCTGAGGGTTGGGCATTCAAGATGACTGTGGATGATGCCACTACCACGGATGATGTTATAACCGGTATGTTTATGATAAACTCTACTCCTGCTAGAGTAATATTGACTCCGGGGCAAATCGCTCCTTCGTATATGTAGAATTATGTGGTAGGTTAAATGTGTCTGTAATTGAACTTGCTACTGCTTTAGAGATAAAGGTAGCTGATGGTATGATGGTTTCGGTCACGACTGTTGTGGCTGGAGCCAAGATAGACATATATGGTACATGCTTTCCTGTTTATTTTCTTGTAATGCCATTGTCTAGGTTTGATGTGGTGCTTGGGATGGATTGGCTGAGTCTGAATCAAGCCAGTATCAAGTGTCACAAGAAGTTGATCTCATTTCCATTGGCGGATGGCACACGGGTAGTAGCAAGGGGTGAGAAGGCTGGGTCTGTGATTCCTATTATCTCATGTTTGAAAGCTAAGAAGGCATTGGATAGAGGATGTGAATCGTACTTGGCTTATGTTATTGATGGAAAGAAAGAGAAACAGACAATGAACGACATCCGGGTGGTTACGGAATACCCGGAGGTGTTTCTAGAGGAATTACCAGGGCTGCCTCCAGTTCGTGAGGTAGAGTTCAAGATAGATTTGATACCTGGTTCTCGACCGATGGCGAAGGCTCCATACAGGTTGGCACCTTCAGAGATTCGGGAAATGATGACTCAGATACAGGATCTATTAGATAAAGGCTTCATCCGTCCAAGTTTGTCTCCATGGGGTGCGCCAGTATTGTTTGTGAAAAAGAAAGACGGTATGTTGCCAATATGTATCGACTACCGTGAGCTGAATAAGAGAACAATAAAGAACAAGTATCCATTTCCAAGAATTGATGATCTGTTTGATCAACTACAGGGAGCTTCGTCCTTTTCTAAGATTGACTTGAGATCAGGGTATCATCAGGTGCGTGTTTCAGAGGAAGATGTGTCAAAGACGGCCTGTCGTACGCGCTACGGGCATTACAAGTTCTTAGTTATGGTGTTCGGCTTAACCAATGCACCTGCGATTTTTATGGATTTAATGAACTAGAGTCTGTCGACCATTCGTTGATGATTTTGTGATAGTTTTCATTGATGATATACTGATCTATTCAAAGACTGAGGAGGAATATGAACAACATTTGAGACAAGTTCTGGAGACTCTAAAGAAGGAACAGTTGTTTGCCAAGTTCTCAAATTGCGAATTCTGGTTAAGAGAGGTACAGTTCTTGGGGCATGCGATTTGTAATGAAGGAGAGAAAGTGGATCCTTCAAAGGTAGAGGCAGTGATGGACTGGAATGCTCCATAGACACCGTCTGAGATTAAGTGTTTTTTAGGGTTAGCTGGATACTACTGCAGGCTTATTAAAGACTTATCCAAGATTGCGAGTCCGTTGACCAAGTTGACTCGAAAAGACGTGAAGTTTGTATGTGTTAGTGATTAGGATAAAGCCTTCCAGATGTTGAAACAGTTGTTATGTCAGGCCCTCATTCTTGCATTGCCAAGTGGATCAGACGATTTCATTGTCTATTGCGATGCGTCGTTTGCAGGATTGGGCTATGTACTTATGCAGAGGGATCGGGTGATTGCGTATGCTTCAAGACAGTTGAAACCACATGAAAAGAATTACCCGACACATGATTTGGAGCTGGCAGCAGTTGTTTTGCCCTTAAGCTATGGAGACACTACCTGTATAGCACCAAGTGCGTGATTTGTACTGATCATAAGAGTCTTCAGTATGTGTTTACACAGAAAGAATTGAACATGAGACAGAGACGATGGGTGGAGTTGATAAAAGATTATGATTGTGAGATTAGATACCACCCTGGTAAAGCAAATGTGGTAGCAGATGCCTTAAGCCACAAGGGAGCGGGAAGTTCTATCCAGTTTATGCGTATTGAGATTGTATCAGACTTAGTGGATAGACTCAAATCTGCCTAGTTGGAAGATCTGAAAGAAGAAAATTTGAATAACAAATTGATGAAGAAACGTAAGAACGAACTTACTGATGATTCTCGTGGATTGAAAGTATACAAGACTCGTGCGTGGATGCCTATGCTTAGAGAATTGAGGAAGCTGATTTTGACAGAAGCACACAAGTCAAGATTTTCAGTACACCCAGGAAGCACTAAAATGTACAACGATTTGAAATTGCTTTACTGGTGGCCTACGATGAAGGAAGATGTTGCACACTTTGTTGAATCGCGCCATATCTGTGCACATGTAAAATCAGAACATCAGAAGCCTTATGGATCTTTGAAGCAGTTGGAGATTCCTGAGTGGAAGTGGGAACACATAACGATGGATTTCGTGACTAAACTTCCTCGAACTCAGAAGAATCATGATATGATTTGGGTGATTGTGGATCGGCTGACGAAGAGTGCTCACTTTCTGGCTACATGTGAGACGGCTTCTCTGAGTAAGTTGGCTCAACTATACATAGACGACATTGTTGCAAGGCATGGCATACCATTATCGATTGTATCTGACAGAGACTCCAGATTCGTTTCTAACTTCTGGAGGAGTTACAGAGGGAATTGGGGACGAGGATTAATCTGAGTACTGCTTATCATCCCCAGACTGACGGTTAGACTGAATGAACCATACAGACACTCGAAGATATGTTACGTGCCTGTGTACTTGAATATGGTGGATCTTGGGATTCGCACCAACCTTTGATAGAGTTTGCGTACAATAATTCTTACCACTCCAGTATTGGGATGCCTCCGTACGAAATGTTATACGGCCATCGCTGCCGTACTCCGACGTGTTGGTTAGAGGTGGGTGAGAAACAGTTTGCAGGACCCGAAGAGATAAGTTGAAAGCTGCCAGAGATAGACAGAAAATGTATGATGATCCACGACGTCGTCCAGTTACGTTTGTTGTGGGAGAGTTAGTTTATTTGAAGGTATCTCCGTGGAAGGGTGTAATTCATTTCAGTAAATGTGGGAAGCTGGCTCCCCGTTACATTGGTCCTTTCTGCGTTCGTTAGATAGTTAACAATCAGACAGTGACACTCGATCTCCCGCGTTCGTTAGATAGTTATCATTTCACGATACGTTTAACGTCTGTTATCTGAGGAAATGCAAGGTTGATGATGAAAGCCAGATTCTCCCGGTACATGAACTGAAAGTTGACTCAAAGAAGAGACTGATAGAAGAACCTGTTGAACTGTTGGATCGGAAAGTGACCAAGCTTCGAAAGAAGCAGATACCAATGTTATTGGTCAAACGGAAGCACAGTCTAGGTTCTGATTTAACATGTGAGACTGAAGCAGAGATGAGAGACAGATATCCCCACTGATTTGAACAAGAAAGGATCCCGAGGACGGAATCCTCTTAAGGGGGAGAGATTTGTAACACCCTTAAATCTAGGCTAGGAGATTAGAAGGTTTGTGGTATGTGTTTAACTATTTTACTTTAATTAAGTGGTTAATTAAATGCTAATTGGTTTAAATAGGATGATTGTATTTATGTATGGTAAATACCGTATGTATGTATGTATTGTGAATGTGTATGTATGTGAGTGTATACGTGTAGAGAGATGGAAAGTGGACTGCCACCTCCTACATAGTTACTTGAATACGTGTTAGGGTTTTAGCTAATTATTCATTATCTCAAATTTAGAAAGGTGTAAGTGTGTGTTTGTGTATTCTCATCTGCCAAGAAACCGAAGGAAGAACAAAGAAGGAAACAATCGGATTTTCAATCTTTTGTGGTTTAAATCAAGTAAAAGGTTAGTTTTGTTCTTATTAGGATTACATGTTAGTTTGATAGGATTAATGATTGAAATAACATGTTTTATGAGGAACACCATAATCGGTTTCTAAAAGAACATGAGTTTTTTATGTGTTCTTATGAAGTATAGGTTTATGTGAGGATTCAATGCATGCATAAGTGTTTAATTGTGTTTAAACATTATTCTGAAATGTTTAGATGTGTTTATGATTTTCTGGGTTATTGAAATATGATGTTATGAAGATGGCGGTTTTGATGAAGTTATGAACTGTTGGATTTGGTGTTGAAGAAGAAAGTGAATTCCGATTATAGGAAAACCGATTGTTTAAATCCAGGATTGTAATCCGAAACCTTGAATCCGAATCCCGAAGATTAGAAATCCTATAATCAAAACCGATACCAATAAATCCGATACTTCCATCGTGTATCCTAGAATCTGATACCTTGTTTATGTATACTTGATAATCCGAGAGTTATGAAAACCGATACTTTTAAAATCCGAATAATCCAAATCCTATACCTAAAATCCGATAACTTGGGAAATGACAACTTAGAATCCGATTCATCCTAAATCCGTGAAATCCAATAAATGCTAGAATCCAGTAGTTTGAAATCCGAGACCCAAATCCGATAAAGTGGAAATCCAATGGATAGAATCCTAAGGAGGAAATCCGAAAGTTTTGGGAATCCATCGGATTCCTAAATTCGGCAATAGTGAAATCCGATAGTTTTGAAGAATCCGACATTTTGTGTTTTGAGTTGCAATTGTTTATTGTTTGTTGTTTATTTGATGAATGAATTACAAATATATGAGATCAGATATATTTATGAGATTGAGACTGATTTGGTTATTGCTGTGTTTTTAGGCAATCCAAAAGCTCAGTAATATTAGACATCTGAGTTCGAGCTGAAATAGAGGTGACTGGACGTTAATCGCGGATGGTAAGGATTGTAGTTAATATTATTGATGTAATGCATGATTGTGATTGAGATTGGATTGATTGAACTGTTGATTGTTATATTGATTATTGATATCTGATGCATGACTATTTGGTCGATACGCGCTCTTAGGATGATTTCGAGTTGCATTGGGAAGTCAGCTATACGTGGACTTGGGTTGGGCTCGTCTACTGGTTGGTTGAACAGTAGTAGCCCTTCTGTTGCATATGTTGCTTCAGAGGTGGAGTTTACTATGCCAATTCAGTGCAGAGCTATCGGTAAACCTTTGCTTTGGCCGGCATTGGTCGTAGGTTCTACGCCACCGCCGGTCTTCTCGGATATCTGATTACATGATTTGATGTTGATTGTGAATGTTTGCATGTGATGTTTAGCCTCTAGTCACTTAGCTTTGTGCTAATTCCCCTCAGTTGATGTTTTGCAGGTTCGTGTTTGAGTTATAGGAGGAAGAGTTGACCATTACTCTGATATTGTGTTTTAAAGAGACGAGCCAGTCATTTTTGTAACACTAAAACAGTTGTAGATGATGTTGGTTTTAAACAAGTGATGTACATTTATAATTATTGGATTATATGTAATTAAGTTGTTTTAAATTAGCTTTCGTAGTGCAATTAAAAAAAATGGCTTGTGTATTTTCGTACCAAAAATTTTCATTTTAAATTACACTGCGGAAGCGATTAAATACCAAAAGTATTTACAACTAATCACAAACCACTGTTTACAAAACCAACTAGGTTAAAATTTCAGTATTACAAAATCACGGCTTGTCACAAATAACACATCAGAGGCGTAGGTGATTACTCCCCAAGCTAACCACTCTCAGCCGAGCCGCCGACTTACCAAAACCTATAAAAGAATGAGAGGTGGGGTATTAGCACAAAGCTAAGTGAATGGAGTAAAGCCACAACAAATATATCAGCCAGAACCGCATGATATCAACAACAACAGATAACAGATAATCGTGTCCCATGAAGACTGGCGGTTCTGCAGGAACCTACAACTAATGCCGGCCAAAGCAAAGGTTTACCGATAGTTCATTTGCTATTCTCACACAGTATTACCTTAAGTTGCAACAAATGCATCAAAAGATCCCAATACTGATTAGCCGATAGCAAACAAACCCAGCCCATGTCCAAGCTGAGACTGACTTCACAAATCATGTATACATATCACTGACGCAACAATTAATTAACAATCAACCAGTTAATCAGTTATCAGATATACAATCTATCCATGTGTCAAACCACAAACAGCCGCAACCAAACCAGCTACAACTAATAACATCTGTCTGTAAACATCCACTCACCTCGAGTTAATGAACTCCCACTCGGTGATCTTATGTTACTAAGCCTTATCTGTTCCTGAGAGCACAACAAACTGAAATTAGTAACTGATTCATAAATATATATCAAACACATATATTTATATCTCCCTTAATCAAACATAAACATGTTAGATTCACATATGAATACACATATAACACATAACATTAAACAATACAAACAAACAAGAAATTCCACAAAAACCGCAGATGCGTCGCGTCCAAGCAACCGACGCGTCGTGTCGAAGCTCAATGTCGGATTTCCATAAATCCGATACTCAAATGTCGGATTTTGTGACAACCGGCAACAAATTTCACAGGTTAGCCATTAGAAACTCTAACTATAAGTCTAGTATAACTAAAAATATTAGTTATGATTAAAATACATCAATAATAATATTAGATTTTATAGAAATTTCGTCTATACGGTTAGAACCTTCACTAGATCGTAAAACCGATTTATTAAAAGTCATGATTTATAAATCATATATAATAATAATAATAATAATAATAATAATAATAATAATTAAATACATCATAATAATTATAGATAAGTTAAAATATAAAACATATATATATAAACTCATAAAAGTAATTAAAACTTTGTTAATTAGAAGATTTAATCAAAATCACCAATTATACAAATTATACATAATAATTAACAAAAAAAAACCCCCCTATGGCCAGCCCTAACCCACCCCCCCTCCTTTTTCTCTTGCCTTCCTCACTTCCCCATGCATGTCACTTGATCTCCCCCATGCTCTATAAACCCTCCCTACTTCTTTTCATCATTTTCTTTACCACCAGACTTCACTCTTCTCTTTTCTCTCTTGTTGTTACACCAAGAAATCTCCCAAATCTCTACCAAAGCTTTGTTCTTCCTTTGAAGATTCAAGAAAGATCAAAGAAGAAAAGTGGTAAGATGATCATACCACAAATTCATCTCTACTCTTCTACCATTTCTTCTTTTCTTTTTATTATTATTTTCTTTGATGTTTATATTACTTCTTTTAAAATCTATGATCATATAAATGTTAACATCCTACCAATTTTGCAAGGAACACATAAAATGTGTATCATCCTACCATTGTTGTATGGAACACAATCAACTAAAAATAAAGAAAATAAGAACTTCGATCATGCATGTGTATCATCCTACCAAATGTTGTAAGGAATACATGAAAATATGTGATTATCCTACCATTGTTGTAAGGAACACATGGATTATCAAAGTTTATGCTCATACTAGATGATTAATCATAAATATATATTAGATTAAAGTTATGACCCAAAAAGCAAAGAGATCTAACAATTTGATAGATTCTGAGCTAGAACTCCCTCGTTGTTTTTGTTATATCTGGGGTTCTAGGTATCAAAATCGTTTAATTATTTTTGATAATCTTAGTTTAAAGTGTTAAACCTCATTTGAACCTGGATTCACTATTTTTCATGAAGGTTTGATCCTTCAAACGTATTTATTAAGACACATATGTTGAATCTGGAAATCTGACAGATTTAAAAAGGTGAACTTGAAACGCATATAACTTAATCATTCTTGGGTAAAAATACGTCTAATGTTTTTCAAAAGTTTCATCTTTGAGTAGTGGTTATTTCCCCTTTTGAATCATGTAAAAAATAGGTTGTATGAGCCCTAAACATACTTTTTAGTAACAATGTGTCATCCAGTGAACACCTTATATACTTTTAATTATTAAAAATATTAAATATGGATTATAAATTCCTATATTTTTACTGGACATTCTAGAAACATGTATTAAGGTTATATTAAAATATTAAGCCTTAATATGACTTCTAAAATACAGTTTTTAATTTTTAAAGTTTAACTTAAGAAAATATAAATTCCAGTGAACATCTATGACATAAAGAAAATAGAGAAAACCTTTATAAATAAATAAATGAATTAATAACAAATAATTGGTAATAATACAAAGTAATAAATAAAATAGTAAATCTAATAGAGTTACATACTTCTTATATTAGGAAAAGAGCTTCGGTAGAAACGAGAAACCCTTTACAAAGCTAAAACGTTACCATACGAGTGAGTATCATAGCCCCTTTTTACCGTATTTCATATTATTTTTGGGGAGAAAGCATGTGTATACATTTCATTAAAATTTGATTGCCTAAATTCTTATATATTATTAATGTGATTTTGTTGCACTATGGTATTATCCTTTGATGTGCTTCGGTTATGGTTTCTAAGGCCCCCCTTTTAAGACATTATCCATTAACTCCACTAGTGAGCCGATGGTATTTGTAAGTAGCGCTATTTGGATATTCCGACGTCTCCCATTTATGGTTGCGAACTATAGATGTATTTTAACACCACTAACGTCATTTAATATGGGCTTTAGGTTTGTTCTTGGGCAATTGGTTGTCGGTTAGGTTGGATAATGGCTCAAGCTATAATCATCATAGTATATTACTACCACGTGCAGTGTATTGGGCAATATAATGCATCATCTATCATTTGTGCATACTTTTATTTTATTCAAAAAATCTCCATCATTTATTATTAAACCTTTCCACATTTAAAAGTTATATTGTGCATAATAAAAACCTATGAACTCACCGACTCTAGTAGTTGACCCTTTTCTGTTACCCATGCTTTCATGTGACCGTCGTTAGGTACAACACGTAGAAGCATGATGTGTGGCATCTTCATCTTCATATTTTAAAAACAATTTCCATTTAATTTACGCATCGTACGAGACAATGTCTTTAAATTTTATTTGGTTATGTAACTTTCCACTTATGGATTATCCGAATCTTTTATTTTGGTAATTTAATATGGTTGGTCATTGTCTACTAGATTGTGCGATGATATCTTGTGTTGTAACACCTCGTGTTTCCGCTTTAGCGGGGTGTGACAGATTTGGTATCAGAGCCAAAGGTTATAGAGAATACCGGTTTTCCTTAATGGAAAGCTCAAACTATAACCAAAGGTTCATGAAAATGATTTTCAAAATAATCTTGTTTGAAATGCATTAAGTGTATTGATAATATAATTAGGCTGAGTACCACATTGTTATACCTCAAAAAGACAAAGCTTGATCACCTATGTCTAATTTAGCTATGTACGATATGGGACTTAGGTTAGTTATAATAAAAATATACTTAGAAACAATTTTTATTCATTTTCTTTCTAGAACACGATCATTGTGTGTGTGCTTGAGCATAAATTCACATATAGACAATTTAAGTTATGAACTTAGTAAGTAAGTCTATTCAAACTTTGCAGATCATGTCAAGCGAAGGTAAACCCTCCGAGACCAGCCCAAGATCTGCTTCTGATAGTAACCAGTCCCCTCAATACAAACTACCGGAAGGGTTTTTAGAACCCCTAAATAGGCCTGTAAGAATCTTTAGGGCCCCAGCAGAGTTAGCATTAGCACCCCAACCGAGCCAAAACCCAAACCCCGGAACGACCGAACTTCGCATTAGGCAAACCGCCCGAAAGAGGTTGGCCATACCAGCCCGAGCAACCGTTGCACCTCCCCAATCTACCGTGGGAGAACCATCCCGGCAAGGGAAAGGGACGGAGAGAGCCCCCATCCTTACGGGAATCCCCATGATGCCTCCATCCGGGATGACCGAGGAAGAGAAGAGGAGGTTCCATCACATGTCTTTGGAGCTATATACCATGAGGGGTATGCTAGATTACCAAACCTACAGGATTGGTTCGTGTCTAGACATGGTGGACCTCAACCACCACCAAGCAATGAAGGCATTAGAGGCGGCCCAGGAAGCCCGAAGACTGATTAGGCTAGTGCACAAATACCTAGTTGCGGGGGTTGTGGTGATGGTGTTAATGGGACTATTCTACCTTGGTTTGAGGCGCTAGTTGGGGATAGAACGGATGGCTTTGGGATTATTGTCTTTCTTTTCGTTTATTATGAACTTGATTACCCTATGTTGGTTTAAAAATTTATGATTGTATGCTCATGGATATTATTGTCCCTTTATTAAATATATGGCATCTTTTAAAGAGCCAATTTTGGTATTTATTTTGTGCCAATTGAATAATTGATTATTTAATTTAATCGCATATTGTTAATCATATTTAATGCCATGAATGAATTTAATGCGTTATATGTAGAATAGTGTGATAAAACCGAATAGAATGTGTAACTAAAAATCCTCATGTGATTATGCTCTAGAACAATGCCTCCACGAAGAGCAAACCCCGAGTTAAACCAACTTGTCATGGAACAAGTAATCGCTACACTACCCAACATCGTTAATCAAGTTGCAGCTGGGTTTCAAGCAAATCAAGGAGCACCAACCACGAACCAAGATTGTAACTACAAAACCTTTAGGGCTTTCAACCTTATAGAATTCTTCGGAACCGAAGGAGCTGTGGGACTACTCAATTGGATTGAGAGTACGGAATCAGTCCTTAGTATCAGCAAGTGTACGGAAGCAAATAAGGTGGAGTTTACAACATGTCTCCTTCATGGGCAAGCCCTATCCTGGTGGAATATCCAAGTATAGACGATTGGAAGGAATACCGCGCACGAACTCACATGGGATGCATTCCTCAAGCTGATAAGGGACGATTTTTGCTCAAAAAGTGAAATTCAAAAGTTAGAAGCCGAACTTTGGAATCATGAAATGGTCGGAGGCGACATCAACTCCTATACTACTCGATTTTATGATTTGGCCAAGCTGGTACCACACTTAGTGACCCCGGAGGAAAACCTTATTGCTAGGTACATTTGGGGTCTAGCCCATGAGATTCGGGCCAACGTGACGGCTGCAAACCCGAACACCATTCAAAGTGCGGTGAATCTAGCTACAAGACTTACCCACAATGCTATTCGTTTAGGATCGCTTGGGAACGACAAAGACAAAGGTAAGAGAAAACTTGAAGAGGTGCCAAAGAGGCCATTCGGTGGAGAAGCTACCAAGAATCATAAGAAAGCAAGAAACTTCGGAGCTCAGTCACAAGCAGCAAATAAAGGATGGAGGTCTTATCCTAAATGTGACAAGTGCCACAAACACCATGAAGGGAAGTGCATGGTATGCTTTAGATGTAAGAGGTTAGGTCATCTCATCAAAAGTTGCAGAGTGAAGCCATGCTATGAGTGTGGAAGTCTGGACCACCATGCCACCGCCTGCTCGCGACCAACTTAAGGGTCTAATTCTAATCAAGCACGTCCTGCAAGCCAAGGCAACCAAGGAAATCAAGAACGAGGCAGGGTGTTTGATATTGGAGCGAATGAAGCTAGAAAAAACCCCGATGTAGTTACATGTACGTTTCCTCTAAACGGTTACTACACATTAGTACTATTTGATTCAGGGGCCGATAAAAGCTTCATATCATTAAGATTTAAGTTAATGCTAAATTTAAAAACCATAAAAATGAAAGAGCCTTACACCATTGAATTTGCTAATGGTCAAAAAACTAGTGTTAAGGATATAATCCCTGGTTGTACCTTGGGCTTAGCCGATAAAACATATACCATAGATCTAATCCCACTTGAAATGGGAAGTTTCGACATAGTCGTTGGGATGGATTGGCTCTCTAGTCATTGAGCGGAAATTTGTTGCTTCGAAAAGGTCGTACGAATTCCGACGCCTAAAGGTGAAACACTTAATGTGTATGGAGAAAAATCCGGAAGGGATTTCAAAATAATCTCATCCATCAAGATGAGAAAGTTTTTAAGGAAGGGAAACGAGGCATTCCTAGCACATATAATCAATAAGAAAACCAGTGAGAAAAACATTCAAGGAATTCCTGTTGTACAAGATTTTCTTGAAGTATTTCTGGAGGATTTGCCAGGATTAGCCCTGAATCGTCAAGTCGAATTCCATATCGATTTAATCTCTAGAGTAGCTCTCGTGGCAAAAGCAAAATATCGACTGGCCCCATCAGAAATGCAAGAGCTGTCGACAAAACTACAGGAACTACTCAATAAAGGTTTTATTCAACCAAGTTCATCCCCTTGGGGAGCCCCAGTTCTTTTCGTCAAAAAGAAGGACGGGTCGCTACGAATGTGTATCGACTATCGGGAACTCAACAAGTTGACTATCAAGAACCGATACCCTCTCCCTCGAATCGATGACCTGTTCGACCAACTTCAAGGCGCCAACTATTTTTCAAAAATCGATCTTCGATCGGGATGTCACCAATTGAGAGTTCGCGAAGAAGACGTCCCTAAGACCGCATTTAGAAGCCGCTATGGACATTACGAGTTCTTAGTTATTCCTTTTGGGTTGACTAATGCTCCAGTAGTGTTTATGGACTTAATGAATAGGGTCTGTAGACCATATTTAGATAAGTTTGCAATAGTGTTCATAGACGACATTCTTATCAATTCGCGAAGCAAGGAAGATCATGAACAACATTTGAAATAAATTCTAACACTACTCAAGGACCAGAAGTTGTATGCCAAATTCTCCAAGTGTGAATTTTGGATCCGAGAAGTACACTTCCTTGGTCACATAGTTAATTCAAAGGGAATTCATGTTGATCTAGCAAAGACCGAGGCAATTAAAAAGTGGGAAGCACCAAAGACGCCAACCGAGATTCAGCAATTTCTTGGTTTGGCAGGTTATTATAGGCGATTCATTGAAAACTTTTCACGCGTGGCTCAACCATTAACGAATTTGACTCAGAAGGATACGAAATTCATTTGGGGAGATAAGCAAGAAGAATCCTTTTAAACCTTGAAGCAAAAGCTATGCAACGCACCTATCTTGGTATTGCCAACAGGAACAAAAAACTTTGTGGTCTATTGCGACACATCACACCAAGGGTTGGGATGTGTTTTAATGCAAAAAGACAAAGTTATCGCCTACGCTTCGAGACAATTGAAAGTTCATGAGAAAAACTACACTACTCATGATTTGGAGTTAGGAGCGGTAGTATTTGCTCTCAAAATATGGAGACACTATTTATATGGCACCAAGTGTACCATCTACACTGACCATAAGAGTCTCCAGCATATTTTTGATCAAAAGATGCTTAATATGAGACAAAGGCGATGGGTAGAACTACTCAAAGATTATTATTGCGAAATCAAATATCACCCAGGAAAGGCCAATGTAGTAGCTGACGTGTTGAGTAGGAAGGAAAGAGTAAAACCAACAAGAGTCTGAGCATTAGGAGCTGTTGTGCAAACAAGTCTGAAAAGAAGGATCCTTGAAGCTCAGGAGCAAGCATTAAAAGCAGAAAATCTGAAGGAGGAAACTCTCCGTCATTTGGAGTACAAATTCGAGATTGGAGTTGATGGAGTGCATTACTTCGAAAAGAAGGTTTGGATACCGAAGGCGAATAACATACGGTTAACGATATTGGATGAGGCACGTAAGTCTAAGTATTCTATTCATCCCGGAGCCAATAAAATGTATAAGGATTTGAAGGAATACTATTGGTGGCCCGGAATGAAGAAGGATATCGCCCTATACGTGAGGAAATGTTTAACTTGTGCAAGGATTAAGGCAGAACGCCAAAAACCATCTGGATTACTGCAACAACCAGAAATTCAGGAATGGAAATGGGAACAGATAACTATGGATTTTGTGACTAAGTTACCCCGATCCGCTAAACGGTAAGATTCATCTGGGTAATAGTAGACCGGCTTACGAAGTCAGCACATTTTCTTCCCATACGTGAAGATTACAAGATGGAAAAAATGGCACGAATATACATCGATGAGATCGTCATGCGGAATGGGGTGCCCATCTCTATCATCTCGGATAGCGATAGTCGCTTCACTTCACGATTTTGGCAATCACTTCAGAGAGCGCTGGGAACGCGAGTCAATTTAAGCACCTCCTACGACCCTCAAATAGACGGTTAATCGGAAAGAACTATTCAAATACTAGAGGATATGTTACGTGCTTGTGTGTTAGATTTTGGCGGAAGTTGGGACTCGCATTTACTACTGGTTGAATTTTCATACAATAATAGTTATCACACCAGTTTTCAGTGTGCACCCTATGAAGCCCTGTACGAACGCAAGTGTAGATCCCCGCTCAGCTAGTTGGAAATCGGGGACCGACAATTGTCAACACCAGATGTCGTACAGGAGACCACTAATAAGATAAAGATTATCAAGGAAAGGTTGAAAACCGCTAGGGATCGACAGAAGAGCTACGCCGACAATCGCAGGAAACCCCTAGAGTTTCAAGTTGGCGAAAGAGTTCTACCGAAGATATCACCTTCGAAGGGAATAGTACGTTTTGGGAAAAAGAACAAATTAAGTCCCAGGTACGTTGGGCCATTCGAGATAATCGAAAGGATTGGACCGGTAGCTTACAAGCTTAAACTTCCACAAGAATTGAGCGCCATCCATGAAACGTTCCATGTGTCGAATTTAAAGAAATGCCAAACTGATGAAACCTTAGTATTACCCTTAAAGATGTGCAAGTTGATAACCGTTTGCACTTTGTAGAAGAACCAATCGAAATCCTTGACCGGGAGGTCAAAAGACTGAGGAGAAGCAAGATCCTCATTTTAAAGATTCGTTGGAACTCAAGGCACAGGCCTGAATACACTTGGGAGCGAGAGGATTATATGAAACTCAAATATCCGCACCACTTTGCCAAAAAGCAAGTCCAAGACGTCAATGATTAATTTCGGGATGAAACTCTTTTAATCTGGGGAGACTGTGACAACCGGCAACAAATTTCACAGATTAGCCATTAGAAACTCTAACTATAAGCCTGGTATAACTAAAAATATTAGTTATGATGTAAATACATCAATAATAATATTAGATTCTATAGAAATTTCGTCTATATGGTTAGAACCTTCACTAGCTCGTTAAACCGATTTATTAAAAGCCAAGATTTATAAATCATATACAATAATAATAATAATAATAACAATAACAATAATAATTAAATACATCATAATAATTATAGATAAGTTAAAATATAAAATATATATATACAAACTCATAAAAGTAATTAAAACCTTGCTAACTAGAAGATTTAATCAAAATCACCAATTATACAAAGTATATTCTACAAATTATACATAATAATTAACAAAAAAAAAGAACCCCCCCCTATGGCCGGCCCTCACCCACCGGTTGCCTTCCTCACTTCCCCATGCATGCCACTTGATCTCCCCCATGCTATATAAAACCCCCTACTTCTCTTCATCATTTTCTTTACCACCACACTTCACTCTTCTCTTTTCTCTCTTGTTCTTACACCAAGAAATCTCTCAAATATCTACCAAATCTTTGTTCTTCCTTTGAAGATTCAAGAAAGATCAAAGAAGAAAAGTAGTAAGATGATCATACAACAAATCCATCTGTACTCTTCTACCCTTCTTCTTTTCTTTTTATTATTATTTTCTTTGATGTTCATATTAATTCTTTTAAAATTTATGATCATATAAATGTTAACATCCTACCAATGTTGTAAGTAACACATAAAATGTGTATCATCCTACCATTGTTGTATGAAACACAATCAACTAAAAATCAAGAAAATAAGAACTTTGATCATGCATGTGTATCATCCTACCAAATGTTGTAAGGAACACATGGATTATCAAAGTTTATGCTCATACTAGATGATTAATCATAAATATATATTATATTAAAGTTATGACCCAAAAAAGCAAAGAGATATAACAATCTGACAGATTTTAAGCTAGAACTCCCCCATTGTTTTTGTTATATCTGGGGTTCTAGGTATCAAAATTGTTTTATTCTTTTTGCTAATCTTAGTTTAAAGTGTTACCTTTCATTTTAACCTGGATTCACTAATTTTCATGAAGGTTTGATCCTTCAAACGTATTTAATAAGACACATATGTTGAATCTAGAAATCTGATAAATTTAAAGAGGTACACTTTAAACGCGTATAACGTAATCATTCTTGGGCGAAAATGGGTCTAATTTTTTTAAACGGTTCATCTTTGCGTCGTGGTTATTTCCCCTTTTGAATCATGTAAAAACAATGTCGTATGAGCCCTAAACAGACTTTTTAGTAACAGTGTCACCCAGACACTGATCAGTGAACACCTTATATACTTTTAATTATTAAAATTATTAAATATGGATTATAAATTCCTATATTTTTACTGGACATTCTAGAAACATGTATTAAGGTTATATTAAAATAAAAATCTTTAATATACTTTCTAGAATACAGGTTTTAATTTTTAAAGTTTAACTTAAGAAAATATAAATTCCAATGAACATCTATGACATAAAGAAAACAGAGAAAACCTTTATAAATAAATAAATGAATTAATAACAAATAATTGGTAATAATACAAAGTAATAAATAAAATAGTAAATCTAATAGAGTTACATACTTCTTATATTAGGAAAGGAACTTCGGTAGAAATGAGAAACCCTTTACAAAGCTAAAACGTTACCATACCGAGTGAGTATCATAACCCCTATTTATCGTATTTCATATTATTTTTGGGGTGAAAACATGTGTATACATTTCATGAAAATTTGATTGCCTAAATTCTTATATATTTTAAATGTGATTTTGTTGCACTATGGTATTATCCTTTGATGTGCTTGGGTTATCGTTTGTAGGGCCCCCCTTTTACGACATTATCCATTAACTCCACTAGTGAGCCGATGGTATTTGTAAGTAGCGCTGTTTGGAGATTCCGACGTCTCCCATTTATGGTTGAAGAACTATAGATGTACTTTACCACCACTAACGTCATTTAATATGGGCGTTAGGTTTGTTCTTGGGCAATTGGTTGTCGGTTAGGTTGGATAATGGCTCAAGCTATAATAATCATAGTATATTACTACCACGTGCAGTGTATTGGGAAATATAATGCATCATCTATCATTTGTGCATACTTTTATTTTATTCAAAAATCTCCATCATTTATTATTAAACCTTTCCACATTTAAAAGTTATATTGTACATAAGAAAAACCTATGAAGTCACCAACTCTAGTAGTTGACTCTTTTCTTTTACCCATGCTTCCAGGTGACCGTCGTTAGGTACAACACGTAGAAGCATGATGTGTGGCATCTTCATCTTCTTATTTTAAAAACAATTTCCATTTAATTTATGCATCGTACGAGACAATGTCTTTAAATTTTATTTGGTTATGTAACTTTCCACTTATGGATTATCCGAATCTTTTATTTTGGTAATTTAATATGGTTGGTCATTGTCTACTACCTTGTGCGACAATATCTTGTGCTATGACACCTCGTGTTTCCGCTTTAGCGGGGTGTGACAGATTTCAAGTACCGGATTCTCACTATCGGATTTCCCTTATAGGATTGTCAAAGTTAGATTTTGGGTCTCGGATTGCACCCCTCGGATTTCTACAAGAATCCGCCTAAACATAAGAACGCGTCGCATTCTATGAAATGACGCGTCACGTCGCTCGAAAACCTCTATCATCTTCTTCATGATTCCAGCCGACTCAACTTTGCCAAATCCAATATTTACACTTGAAATCCATTATGAACACTTTAATAACATGTATAAACATCGTATATCATGTAGGCAACAACAAGAACACATCAAAACCTTTTTAAAACACCGAATGATACAAAACCCATTTAACAAGTTTGCATCTAAACTTCAACCATGGTAACTTCATGAAACCTACCTAAGTTTAGCAACAACACATATCAAAATGATCAGTATCATGATATGAACATCATTATACCCTTACATTGAATTAACACCCACTAATTCCTCAATTTCACTTTTCAAGTTTGAAGCTTCCACTTCTTGTTTTCTCTCAAAACACACAGAACACACACTATCAGTTTCAAAGTGATAACATGCTTGGTTGTAAATCCACGTATAAGCATATTGGAAATACAAGCAGGAGGTGTCAATTTCCTTTGTTTCCAAAATCATGCACTCATAAATAAAAGAATATATATATCCGTACATATATATATATATATGAACTTAATTAATTAATTTAACAATTAATTCAATTAAGTCTAATTAGTAAATAATTAAATATAAAATCAAATACTAATCACATGTTAACGTACCAAAGCCTATGTAATCACTAGGCCCAATTTCAGGATGTTACAAATCCTCCCTCCTTAAAAGGATTTTGTCCTCAAAATCTATTCACTTCCAAACAAGTGAGGGCAACGAGCTTTCATATCGGCCTCGGTTTCCCACGTCAAATCTGAACCCAACTGTGCCTCCATTTAACCAGAAACATCGGAATCTGTTTCTTACGTAGTCTAGTCACTTTCCGATCTAGTAGTTCAATGGGTTCTTCCACTAACTTCTTGCTGGAATCCACTTTAAGATCTTGTAGAGGAAGAATCTGACTCTCATCCTCCACTTTACATTTCCGCAAGTAACATACGTTGAATGTGTTGTGAATACCTGACAATTCCGCTGGAAGATCAAGAGTAACCGTCTGATCGTTAACCACCCGTTGGACACGAAACGGTCCAATATAACGAGGAGCTAGCTTTCACCACTTCCCTAAACGGATAACCCCCTTCCAAGGCGAAACTTTCAAATAAACCAATTCACCTTCCACAAAAGTAACAGATCTACGACGTGGATCAGCATACATCTTTTGTCGATCTCTCGCAGTTTTCAACTTTTCTTGTGCAATAGCCACTTTATATGCAGTGATCTTCACAATATCAGGCCCTGCATACCGTTTCTCACCTGCCTCTAACCAACACGTAGGAGTACGGCAGCGACACCCATATAACATCTCATAAGGTGGCATAGTGGGAGTTGGGTACGCGTGTTAATCTGAGTATAGCTTATCATCCTCGCAGGTGGGAATCCCAAGAACCTCCATATTCCAACACACATGCACGCGACATATCCTCAAGAGTCTAAATAGTTCGTTCAGATTGCCCGTCTGTCTGAGGATGATAAGCTATACTCAGATTAACACGCGTACCCAACTCCCACTATAAACTGTTCCAGAAGTTAGACACAAATCTGGAATCCCTATCCGATACAATCGAAAGCGGTATACCATGTCGGGAAACAACTTCATCACTATACAACTGAGCCAACTTACCGAGTGAGCACTCTTGTTCAATCTATCAACGATCACCCAAATCATATCATGATTCCTCTGCGTACGTGGAAGTTTGGTTACGAAATCCATCGTTATGTGCTCCTACTTCCACTCTGGAATCTGCAACTGTTTTAATGATCCATAGGGTTTCTGGTGCTCTGCCTTAACCTGTGCACAAATATGGCAAGACTCCATAAACTGTGCGACATCCGTCTTCATTGTAGGCCACCAATATAGCACCTGCAGATCATTATACATTTTCGTGCTACCTGGATGAACAGATAGTCTTGATTTATGAGCCTCAGTCATAATCAAACTTCAGAGATCTCCAAGCAAAGGCACCCAAACACGAGATTGATGAACCTTCAATCCCCTAGAATCATCAACTAGATCATTCTTCTTATTTATCAAAATCTCTGACTTCAGATTTTCATCCTTCAAGGCTTCCAACTGAGCTGCCTTCAATCTATCAATTAAGTCAGAAATTGTTTCAATTCGCATAAATTTAATATTATCACTTACTCCCTTGTGACTCAAAGCATCGGCTACCAAGTTGGCTTTCCCTGGATGATAACGAATCTCGCAATCATAATCTTTAACAAGTTCCAACCATCATCTCTGTCGCATATTAAGTTCCTTTTGGGAAATTACATACTGTAGGTTTTTGTGATCCGTACAAATAACTCATTTTGTACCGTAGAGATAATGTCTCCATAACTTAACGCAAAAACCACAGCTGCCAATTCTAAATCATGGGTTGGATAGTTCTTCTCATTAGGTTTCAACTGACGAGAAGCATATGCACTAACTCTATCCCGTTGCATCAATACACAACCCAACCCTGCAAGTGAAGCATCACAATAAACTATGAAGTCATTTGACCCATCTGGTAGAGCAATAATAGGAGCCTGACATAAAACTCGTTTCAGCGTCTGAAAAGCCATTTCCTGTTCATCATTCCACTTAAATGGAACCTCCTTGCGAGTCAATTTAGTCATGGGATTCGCAATTTTATAAAATTCTTTGATAAGTCGTCTGTAATAACCTGTCAATCCCAAGAAGCTTTTTATCTCAGAAGACGACTTCGGAGCCTCCCAATTCATCACTGATTCTATCTTCGCCGGATCAACTTTGACTCCATCACTGCAAATGACATGCCTTAGAAAGTGAACTTCTCGCATCCAAAATTCACACTTTGAAAACTTGGCATACAATTTCTCCCGCTTTAGAGTTTCAAGAACCTGTCTCAAATGTATCTCGTGATCAGCTTCGAATTTATAATAAAGCAGAATGTCGTCAATAAATACTGTCACAGATTTATCCAGGAACGGTCGATAAACCCGATTCATCAAATCCATAAACACTACAGGTGCATTAGTCAAACCGAACGGCATGAATAAGAATTCATAATGGCCATACCGGGTACAGAAAGCAGTTTTGGAAACCTCTTCGTCAGAAACTCGTACCTAGTGATAACCCGACCTTAGATCAATCTTCGAAAAATAAGAAGCACCCTACAGCTGATCAAACAAATCGTCGATTTTGGGCAGAGGGTATTTATTCTTAACCGTCCTCTTGTTTAGTTCTCTGTAATCAATACACATTCGCATAGTACCATCCTTCTTTTTCAGAAATAAGACTGGTGCACCCCATGGTGATGAACTTGGACGAATAAAACCCCGATCCAACAAATCCTGAATCTATGTCATCATTTCCCTAATCTCAGAAGGAGCCAATATGTAGGGAGATCTTGCCATTGGATTAGAACATGGTATTAAATCATTCTTATACTCCACCTCTCGAACGGGAGGTAGCCCAAGTAACTTAGTACATCAGTAACTGCCCTCTTCTCTTTTCTAGCATCAATAGCATATGCCAGAAAACATTCGCATCCTTCACTCAAGGATTTCTTAGCTTTTAACATGGATATGATAGGAAACGCAAACTTATTCCTTTCCCCTCGAGCCACCACGTGCGACCCATCAGACAATGGAAAAGAAATCAGCTTCCTATGACATTTAATGCTCGCCCTATGCTTACTCAACCAGTCCATCTCCAAAACCACATCAAAACCTACCAAAGGCATTAGTAGGAATGACACGGGGAAGCATTTACCATTAATATCTATTTCAGTCCTAGTCATAGAAATTGTAACATGAACTATCTTACCATATGCTACTTCTATTTCAAGCGGTACAGAAATAACAGTAGTAGGCAGCTTTAATTTATCACAAAAAGCCACAGAAATAAAGGAGCGATTCCCTCCAGAATAAAATAACATACGAGCAGGTAGGGAGTTTATAAGAAACATACCGGTGATAACCTCATCAGTGGCAATCACATCATCTACTGTCATACGGAACGTCCTACCCTCCGGTGTCGGAGGATTCTTTCTTTTCTGCCCTCCTGATGATGATCCCCCAACTTCCCTGCCCATGTCCCCAACCCGGCTCTCCTCCCTGTAGGGCAATCACCAGCCTTGTGCCCTTCTTTCAAACAATTCCATCAAACATTATGAGGGAACCTACAATATTTCGCCTCATGTCCATGAGTTCCACAATGCACACAACGCATGGTCTGAGTAGTACACTACCCAGTGTGGGTGGATTTACATCGGGTACACCATTGTGACTTTACATTCTTACCCCCCGTGGTCGGCTTCCGACTCTAGTTTCCCTGAGACTGGTTACCCTGCCATTTCTTCTTTTGTTGACCACTAGCCTGATCATACTTAGGCTTCTTCAAAGCCGTTTCATCCCTATTCTGCTAATCTCTGGCTTGAATGCCCCCCATCAGCAGATTTTGCTAAGGTGAAAGCCTAGGACAGTGATCCAGCCAAACGTGTTGTACTCCTGTACTCCGGCAATAATGCTCCTATGAAATGTTGAACCTGGGAAGGTTCATTAGGCACCCACTGAGTCACAAACCTCAGTTTCGCATTAAACTGTTCAATCAATTCATCCACCGACATTTTCTTCATCATTCTCAACTCCATAAACTCTTGCCTTATTTTGTTCAACTCAAAGGCATTACAATACTGCTGACATAGTTTATTTCGTAATTGATCCCACGTTATCGCATCCATCTGAGCTCTCGATAAATGTGTAGTAATGGAATCCCACCAAACCATCGCCTATCCCTTTAGCATCCTTGTTGCAAAACACACTCTCCTTTCATCTTCACAGTTGCAAGCATCCAAAATTCTCGCAGTATCTCGCAACCAATTTAAAGTAACATTAGGATCCGTACTGCCATGGTATTCGTCAGGTTTACAATCCAGAAACTGCTTGTATATACATGGCTGCCTATATCCCATGTTAGGAGGAAATCCCATGTAAAGATAAGAGTAAGATCCCTGAGGAAATAACAGATAGAAGAACGGTTGAGACGTAGGTTGAGACGCAGGTTTACAATCCAGAAACATACATACTAACATACATGCACATTTACTTGTGACTTTCTTTTTCTTTCTAACTTCACCAGTAACATATATATATTTTCAAATTAACCAAATTAACTTAACAATACACAACTAATTAATTTAATTAGTCAAGTTAACCAATCACTTAATTAATTAAACAACCAATCACATACCGCTAACCCGCTAATCTCCTAGCCCAGGGTTGCGGGTGTTACAAATCTCCCCTCCTTAAGAGGATTCCCTCCTTAGAATCCTTTCTTACTCAAAAAATGAGGGTATCTATCTTTCATTTCCGCCTCAGTCTCCCACGTCAAATCAGAACCTAAACTGTGTTTCCATTTGACCAACACCATCGGTATCTGCTTCTTTCGGAGCTTGGTAACTTTACGATCTAACAGTTCGACGAGTTCCTCAATCAGTCTCTTCTTTGAATCAACCTTCAGTTCGTGTATTGGGAGAATCTAACTCTCGTCTTCAACCTTGCATTTTCTCAAATAACAGACATTGAACGTATCGTGAATACCTGCAAGCTCTGATGGGAGATCCAATGTAACTGTTTGGTCATTTACAATCTGACGAATTCTGAAAGGACCAATGTAACGGGGAGCTAACTTCCCGCGTTTACTAAATAGAATCACGCCCTTCCACGGAGAGACCTATAAATACACCAACTCTGCCACATCAAACGATACTGGACGACGCCGTGGATCCGCACACATTTTCTATCTATCTCTGGCCGCTTTCAACTTTTCTCTAGTAATAGCAACCATGTCAGCAGTCATCTGAACAATCTCAGGTCCTGCAAATTATTTCTCACCAGCCTCTAACCAACACGTCGGAGTACGGCAGCGACGACCGTACAACATCTCATACGGAGGCATTCCAATACTAGAGTGGTAAGAATTATTATACACAAACTCTATCAACGGCAGGTGCGAATCCCAAGATCCACCATACTCAATTACACAGGCACATAGCATATCTTCGAGTGTCTATATGGTTCGTTCAGTTTGACCGTCAGTCTAGGGATGATAAGCAGTACTCAAATTAATTCTCGTTCCCAACTCCCTCGTAGACTCCTCTAGAAGTTAGAAACAAACCTGGAGTGTAACATCCTCAAATCAGGCCTATTCGTGCGCTCCATTTGGTATGTGAAAATTTAATTAAATGAATTAAATATGAATATATATATATATATATATTAAAGTATTAATAGAAATTAGCTATTGGTCAGATAAATGTGGAATTAAAAATAGAAATGAATTAGAAAAGAATGATAAAATAATAACTGGTTTCAAACGAGGTTTCTAAAAATATCCTCGTTAGTTGAAACGGTTATTCGGGTGTTGTGTTATGTGTTGAAAAGGGGAACAAAATACCCCAAGTGGATAATAGAGAACCCAAGGTCGGTCCTCATATTATCTCACAGTATACACACACACATTTCAGACACACAAAACCACACACACCTCACGTACCTTTCTCTTGTTCTTGAAGAAGACAACTCCATCAAAGATCATCAATTGGAGCTGGAATTAAAGCACAATCAAGTCTCCAATCTGTTCTTGATCATTCCTTGTTCATCATCTTCTTCATAGTAAGTCTTCTTCTTCCTTGCTCTTCATTTCTAGTTTTAGGTTAAAATGGGGCAAAACAAAATTAACTATTAAACCTTGAGTTTATGAGTTACAATCTGTTTTAGAGTCACCTATAAGTAGTTTAGGATTGATTTTATGAATTAAAGATACCTTCTTGAAGGAATTTCATGAATTTGACCAAATGGGTCTTTTATGGTAATTTGATGATTCAAACTTGAATCATATGTTAAAAGTATGATATGTTAATGTTTATAGACTCCAAATGATGCCCCAAACTTAGTGTATAACCTGGAAACAATTAAGAAAAGCTTGACCTTTAGTTTGGATGGAAAACACAGCAAACAAGGCTGTTGTTCGACTTTCTGTTTGCAGTTCACGGCTTGAACAATAGGGTGTTCACGGCGTGAGGTGCTGGGAAGCATGCTGTCAAGTTGTTGTTTGATGCTTTGGGTACATGGGTTATAGTTGGATCGTTCTTGACACTTTAGGGATATTATTGGGGCATTGAACCTAGTGTAAGAATACATGTACTTGTTGTGTGGTAATCTAAATGAATTGAATGTATATGTAATAGGTAATTAAGCCATCAAGGAGAGCCGAGTCCATATTGTGTTGTTTACAAACACAGGAGGTGAGTACTGACTCTTATGACTTCAATTAAGGAAGGTTTGAATGCAAGAAAAGTTATATGATTACGAAATGCTACAACTTGTATTATGAAAGCCATATGTATGCTAGTATGGTATATGTTTATAATGATAATGAACGAATACATGATATATGATATGTATGTTTGTTAATAGATCTAGATTGGATCCATCTCGTTAAAGTTGTTAGTTATTACAGAGTGCATGACAGCGGATCCAAATTGGAGCCGCCTAGTTGAACTTGTTATTATGTATGCTACATTATGTAACTATGAAAGCTATATGTATGCAAGTAAGATTTAGAATTAAGATTCCTTGATAATTGATGTGCAAGACATGTATTTAAGTACATGTGCACATATTGATGATCATATGTTATCTGTATATGCATGCATGCACTTGTCCCTGAAAAGGGTGATTGATTAAAATATCTGTATGTCCGGACTAATATGTAATTAAGGTCATCTTCGGCTGGTTCCTATGAGGCCTTCGGGCGATAGTTCGGGATCAATGGTACTCGAGTGCCATTCCTTTCAGCAAGTGAGGTGAGTGCCTTAAATGGCTAAGCCTAATGAGCCTTGGCTCCTTAACGAGCACGGTGATTCACTTAGGTGATGAAACCAGCATGGATGGTAGTGTTCGATTCCCCCGGTGGTAGTGACTTGAGCTGGATTTGCAACCTGGCAATATAATTCACTCGTAGGACATGTCAGCATTCTGCTATGTGATAGGATAGCATTGTTTGCTTATTCCTGCTATATGACTTGCTTTGTTGCTATATGACTTGCTTTGTTGCTGATGACTTGCCTTATTGCCATGCATGATTGTTAGTATTCACTAGCTATTTAAAATAGCTAATGTTGTTGATGTTAACCCTTTTACAGATAAAGAATAGGCAGGCTTGGTGAGTTGGGGACACTCGTGGCTAATGTACTTGCCTTTTTGAAGGAATACTGCTTTTGGTATTATAATGAAATGGTCGGTTTAGATTAATGTAACACCGGTTGGCATGTTTGGCAATTTTTGTATTGTATATTTATATACACGCCAAACATGTGTTTTTAAACAGTAATAACTACTTGGGTTTGTCTGTTTGTTATTTAAAATTCCGCTGCAATGTTTTTGAAATTCATTTAAGTTAACAAATAGGTAAATATTCAAATTACAAACGGACCCATGCAGTTTGAAAACTCGAATTTTATAATGACTTTTAATATAGCAAAGGCGGTGTTACAAGTTAGGTATCAGAGCCTAAGTTTGAGGGAATTGGGTACTTGAAAGAGTATTCAATCTCAAACTCGGGCCCGACCATTAGGAAGTGTTCCTTATTGGGTGAAGGGGATTGAATGTGAGACTAATAAGTATGTAAAAATTACGATAAATTCCTTAATGGTACAAATTGGTAGGGTTATGCAAGATAACTCAGAATGATAACGGTAAAAGTTTAAAAATACAATTACCAATATATTTATTGGGTACATAATAAAGCAATGTTTAGATCAATCTGATATAATCAGATTGAAAATGATAGATTAAGAGTGATGTCAAATGAATAGCTGAAATAATAGTAGTCTTGTGGACTACTAGTAGTATGATAAACAAGGGAACTGTCTTCAGTTCCTATGAAATGTAACAAATAGTAAATGATGAAGTCTAGTCACGGATTCTATATGAATCCTGAAGTATAAGGAAGAGTTTTGATGAATAGCTATGCTAAGATAAATGTCGATTAGAGCGGAATATTAGTTAAATACAGTCGTTCTATTTTAAATAATTAGAATGATTGATGATGAAATGTTAAACAATAATGAGTTGATAAGAGTTGAATTTGGAATACAAAGATATTAAAGAAGTATACTTTTGATATGAGGTGGTACCTCAATGATACATGATGTCTTATGATAGATGAAACTCTAAATGACATGTGAAATGCTATAAGCGTATTGGTGAAATCTAAGTGATTAATAAAGAAGAATTGTGGGTTCACGACTAGTTAACCTAAAAATGTTGAATGAGATTGAACAGAAGTAAGATTAACTCTATTGAGTTAGTAGTTTTCCTTGATATTAGAAAGAAAGTCGTAAGATGTTCGGATGAAAATGTGTAAGTGTAATTAACACTTTACAGTTGAACCGTTTGTGAGATCAAACGAAAGAACGAATAATAGTCATAAAATCGTTGTTAAGATTTAATGTATTCAGCCTAAAAACTCGATTGTTGATTTTGTGTCTAACTAATCAAACGTGTACAATTTCCAAAAGTATAAGTAATAATATGTCATGGTTCAAGTGAACAATGACATAAGGACATAACTGTCCGAATGTATAAGTAAAGCGACGATAAATTCTAAAAGTTAAAAGTGAAATGAATATGAAGGTAACCCTGAATAATCGGTGGTTACAAGTAAACAAGTGAAGTGAGTGATTGAGACAAAAATGGGCACACATAGTCCCATTTGGTAGTAAACGAAATCTAAGATTATGAGGTGTATAAAGTAATACATGTGTGTAAGATTACAATGGTACTTGGCAATTCATTATGGTATGAATTTCCAGAAATGATAAGTTCACCTACGAGTGTAACTGTGATCATAAGAGTAGAGGCCCTTATGAGGTAAGTTAAGAAAGATTAAGTGTGTTTGAAAATAAGTGATAAACTTACAAGTGGTGATTTACTAAAGTGAAGTATATGTATACGAATAAAATTTAGTTAATGTTATGAATGAGTAGTGTTTTGATAAACACCATTCTTAACATAAGATGAAATATGAGAAATTGTTTAGAAAGACATAATGTGAAAGTAAGTAATGCGAGAACCAACGATGTTAAAGGTTGTATTAAGAAAAGTATATATGTGTAATAAAAGAATACTTGGAGGTATTCCAAG
Organism: Dittrichia graveolens; assembly: GCA_038502395.1. Taxonomy (NCBI): domain Eukaryota; kingdom Viridiplantae; phylum Streptophyta; class Magnoliopsida; order Asterales; family Asteraceae; genus Dittrichia; species Dittrichia graveolens. The sequence continues at coordinate 35,026,176 of JARJIL010000009.1, forward strand.
TGTAATGTGACTTTCAAGTGGGTTAGGAATTACCTTTCAAGTGTAAGTGATTATGATAATAGCAAGATGTTTAAGCGACTAAAAAGAATTAAGGTTGACCTGGTGAAAGACACGTGAATAACATTAAACATATGTGAAAGATGACTGTTAGGTAAAAGTGAGTAATAGACAACAGGTTTGTGAACACTGCCTCAGATGGAAGATGTAAAGTTGTCATAAGTATAATGTAAGTGTTATTGATGCTAATATGATAATGAAGTGTTTAAGTACTGAATATGTGACTGATGTTACATAATCCATTGTAAGGTTGTGTGATATACAGATGTTGTAAGTATTGAGTGTGATAAAGATGATTAAATTGACTATGTAAGTTTACTAATTTATTGATAAAAAGGGAATAATTAGAAAGTAACGTGAGTAATGGGTTTGCTAGAATCTATTAACTCAATTAAGATAATACGTGTCTAAGGATATGTACTTAAACAAGATTGTACTTGTGAATAGGATTTAACCTTTTGAGGTAAAGTGGTTATGTAAAAAAAATGATTGAAGATGTTAACTAAAGATCCATAAGTGAAACTGATGTTAAACATCAGTGATCAGAGTATAGAAATGTATGTAAAGTAATGAGATAAAACCTTGAGAGTATGTATCTGTACATGTACGTGTGCGTGTACGGATTAGAGAAATAAGTGTTTAAAAATCTAGTTAAGTTGTTAATGATGACTACAGACGGGAACATTTGTATTGTGATAGAAGAAGTAGATATCGTGTAAAATTTGAATGTAAGATGAATGGTGACCCATTCGTAAGATTTTATTTAACTCTTTAATGTGAAGTAGAGGTTATGATGAAAGTAGAAACTCAGAGTGATGTATTCGATGCTTCTTGGTGATATTAAGTTTAATTGATAAGAGTTTGCTTATAATAACTCTAATCATTCTAGTATCGGGATGCCACTATATGAAAGGTTGTATGGGAGGCGATGTCACACTCCCACTTGTTGGCTTGAACCGGGTGAGAAGCAGTATGCCGGACCCGAAATTGTGCAGATCACTTCTGATAAAGTTAAAATAGCTCTGGAGAAATTAAAAGCAGCTCATGATCGTCAAAAGATTTATGCAGACCCAAAGCGCCGACCCGTTGAATTCTGTGAAGGCGATAGGGTATTCTTGAAGGTATCTCCTTGGAAGGGTGTAATCCGGTTTGGACGTAAGGGCAAGTTGAGTCCACGTTATATTGGTCCATTCAGGATTATCCGAAAGGTCAATGAGCAGACTGTATCTCTTCAATTGCCTCCTGAGCTATCTGGTATTCACAACACTTTCAATGTATGTTATCTAAGAAAGTGTAAAGTTTAGGAAGATCAAGTTCTACCTCTGCAAGAGCTGAAGGTTGATTCAGCTAAACGCTTTGTAGAGGAGCCAGTTGAAATTCTTAACGCAAAGGCAAAGAAGCTGCGTAAGAAGATGATCAGACTGATCCTTGTCAAGTGGAAGCACAGCCTAGATCCCAACTAGACATGGGAAACAGAGGATGACATGAAGGCACGATACCCTCAATTATTCCCAGTTGAACAGATTCCGAGGACGGAATCTTCTTAAGGGGGGTAGAGTTATAACATCCTCAAATCGGGCCTATTCGTGCGCTCCATTTGGTATGTGAAAATTTAATTAAATGAATTAAATATGAATATATATATATATATATATATATATATATATATGAAAGTATTAATAGAAATTAGCTATTGGTCAGATAAATGTGGAATTAAAATAGAAATGAATTTAGAAAAGAATGATAAAATAATAACTGGTTTCAAACGAGGTTTCCAAAAATATCCTCGTTAGTTGAAACGGTTATTCGGGTGTTGTGTTGTATGTTGAAAAGGGGAACAAAATACCCCAAGTGGATAATAGAGAACCCAAGGTCGGTCCTCATATTATCTCACAGTATACACACACACACATTTCAAACACACAAAAACACACACACACCTCACGTACCTTTCTCTTGTTCTTGAAGAAGACAACTCCATCAAAGATCATCAATTGGAGCTGGAAATAAAGCACAATCAAGTCTCCAATCTGTTCTTGATCATTCCTTGTTCATCATCTTCTTCATAGTAAGTCTTCTTCTTCCTTGCTCTTCATTTCTAGTTTTAGGTTAAAATGGGGCAAAACGAAATTAACTATTAAACCTTATGTTTATGAGTTACAATCTGTTTTAGAATCACCTATAAGTAGTTTAGGATTGATTTTATGAATTAAAGATACCTTCTTGAAGGAATTTCATGAATTTGACCAAATGGGTCTTTTATGGTAATTTGATGATTCAAACTTGAATCATATGTTAAAAGTATGATATGTTAATGTTTATAGACTCCAAAAGATGCCCCAAACTTAGTGTATAACCTGGAAACAATTAAGAAAAGCTTGAATTTGAGTTTGGATGGAAAACACAGCAAACAGGGCTGCTGTTCGACTTTCTGTTTGTAGTTCATGGCGTGAGGTGCTGGGCAGCATGCTATCAAGTTGTTGTTCGATGCTTTGGGTAATTAGGTTATAGTTGGATCGTTCTTGACACTTTAGGGGTATAATTGGGGTATTAAAACTAGTGTAAGAATACATGTACTTGTTGTGTGGTAATCTAAATGAATTGAATGTATATGTAATAGGTAATTAAGCCATCAAGGAGAGCCGAGTCCATATTGTGTTGTTTATAAACACACGAGGTGAGTACTGACTCTTATGACTTTGATTAAGGAAGGTTTGAATGCAAGAAAAGTTATATGATTACGACATGCTACAACTTGTATTATGAAAGCCATATGTATGCTAGTATGGTATATGTTTATAATGATAATGAACGAATACATGATATATGATATGTATGTTTGTTGATGGATCCAGATTGGATCCATCTCGTTAAAGTTGTTAGTTATTACAGAGTGCATGCCAGCGGATCCAAATTGGAGCCGCCTAGTTGAACTTGTTATTATGTATGCTACATTATGTAACTATGAAAGCTATATGTATGCAAGTAAGATTTAGAATTAAGATTCCTTGATAATTGATGTGCAAGACATGTATTTAAGTACATGTGCACATATTAATGATCATATGTTATCTGTATATGCATGCATGCACTTGTCCCTGAAAAGGGTGATTGATTAAAATATCTGTATGTCCGGACTAATATGTAATTAAGGTCATCTTCGGCTGGTTCCTATGAGGCCTTCGGGTGATAGTTCGGGATCAATGGTACTCGAGTGCCATTCCTTTCAGCAAGTGAGGTGAGTGCCTTAAATGGCTAAGCCTAATGAGCCTTGGCTCCTTAACGAGCACGGTGATTCACTTAGGTGATGAAACCAGCATGGATGGTAGTGTTCGATTCCCCCGGTGGTAGTGACTTGAGCTGGATTTGCAACGTGGCAATATAATTCACTCGTTGGACATGTCAGCACTCCGCTATGTGATAGGATAGCATTGTTTGCTTATTCCTGCTATATGACTTGCTTTGTTGCTGATGACTTGCCTTATTGCCATGCATGATTGTTAGTGTTCACTAGCTATTTAAAATAGCTAATGTTGTTGATGTTAACCCTTTTACAGATAAAGAATAGGCAGGCTTGGTGAGTTGGGGACACTCATGGCTAATGTACATGCCTCTTTGAAGGAACACTTCTTTTGGTATTATAATGAAATGGTCGGTTTTGCAATTTTTGTATTGTATAATTATATACACGCCAAACATGTGTTTTTAAACTGTAATAACTACTTGGGTTTGTTTTTTTGTTATTTAAAATTCCGCTGCAATGTTTTTGAAATTTAGTTAAGTTAACAAACAGGTAAATATTCAAATTACAAACGGACCCATGCAGTTTGAAAACTCGAATTTTATAATGATTTTTAATATAGCAAAGGCGGTGTTACATGGAGTCTCTGTCAGATACTACTGAAAACGGTATACCATGCCTCGCAACGATCTCAACAATGTACAATTGTGCCAACTTGCTAAGAGAAGCCGTCTCACAAGTAGCCAGAAAATGGGTACTTTTTGTCAGTCGATCCACAATCACCCAAATCATATCGTGGTTCTTCTGAGTTTGCGGAAGTTTAGTCACAAAATCCATCATTATATGTTCCCACTTCCACTCAGGAATCTCCAATTATTTCAAGGATCCGTAAGGCTTTTGATGTTCTTCTTTTACTTGCGCACAAATATGGCATGACTCTACAAAATGAGCCACATCTGCCTTCATCGTAGGCCACCAGTAAAGCACTTTCAAATCGTGGTACATTTTAGTTATTCCTGGGTGAACATACAGTCTCGACTTGTGTGCTTCAGTTAGAATCAACTTTCTCAATTCTCCAAGCATAGGCACCCACCCATGAGTCTTATACATTTTCAATCCGCGAGAATCATCAGTAAGCTCATCCTTACGTTTTCTCATCAGTTCATTCTTCACGTTTTCCTCCTTGAGGGCTTCCAGCTGTGCAGACTTTATTCTATCCACTAAATCAGATACAATCTCCATACGCATGAATTGAATAGAACTTTCTGCTCTCTTGCGGCTCAAGGCGTCTGCTACCACATTCGCTTTCCTAGGGTGGTATCTAATCTCGCAATCATAGTCTTTTATCAGCTCCACCCATCGTCTCTGTCTCATGTTCAGTTCTTTCTGTGTAAACACATATTGAAGACTCTTATGATCAATACAAATCACGCACTTGGTGCCATACAAATAATGTCTCCACAGTTTTAGGGCAAATACGACAGCTGGCAGTTCTAGATCATGAGTCGGGTAATTCTTTTCATGTGGTTTCAACTGTCTTGAAGCATACGTAATTACCCGATCCATCTGCGTAAGTACACATCCCAATCCAGCAAACGACGCATCACAATATACTGTAAATTCATCTGATCCACTTGGCAATGCAAGAATGGGAGCCTGACATAACAACTGCTTCAAAGTTTGGAAAGCCTTGTCTTGTTCACTACCCCAAACAAACTTCATGTCTTTCCGAGTTAACTTAGTCAACGGACCCGCAATCTTCGAGAAATCTTTAATAAACCTGCGGTAGTATCCAGCCAAACCCTGAAAACTCTTTATTTCAGACGGCGTCTTTGGAGCATTCCAGTTCATCACAGCTTCCACTTTCAAAGGATTTACTTTCACTCCATTACAGATAACATGCCCCAAGAACTGAACCTCTCTCAACCAGAATTCTCATTTTGAGAACTTAGCAAATAAATGTTCTTTCTTCAAAGTTTCCAAAACCTTCCTCAAATGCTGTTCGTGCTCCTGTTCGGTCTTTGAATAAATTAAAATATCATCAATGAAGACTATCACAAAATCATCTAAGAATGGTCGACAGACCCTATTCATCATATCCATAAAAATCGCAGGTGCATTGGTTAAGCCGAATGGCATAACCAAGAACTCATAATGCTCGTAACGCGTACGAAAGGCCGTTTTCGACACATCTTCCTCAGAAACACGCACTTGATGATATCCCGACCTCAAATCAATTTTAGAAAAGAACGAAGCTCCTTGCAGTTGATCAAACAAATCATCATTCTCGGCAACGGATACTTGTTCTTTATTGTTCTCTTATTCAAATCACGGTAGTCGATACACATACGCAACGTACCGTCTTTCTTCTTTACAAACAATACCGGTGCTCCCCACGGGGACGAACTCGGACGAATAAACCCCTTATCGAGCAGATCCTGAATCTGCGTCATCATCTCCCCAATCTCTGAAGGTGCCAACCTGTACAGAGCCTTCGCTACTGGTCTAGAACCAGGTATTAAGTCTATTTTAAATTCTACTTCACGAACCGGAGTCAATCCTGGCAACTCTTCTGGGAACACTTTCGGGTATTCCGTTACCACCTGGATATCAGTCATTGCTTGTTTCTCTTTTTTCCCGTCAATCACATATGCCAAATAAGATTCACACCCCTTACCCAATGCCTTCTTTGCTTTCAAACACGAAATCATAGGAATTACAGACCCAACCTTCTCTCCCCTTGCTATTACCCGTGTACCATTAGCTAGCGGAAAAGAAATCAACTTCTTGTGACACTTGATACTGGCTTGATTTAAACTTAGCCAATCCATCCCAAGCACTACATCAAACCCAGAAAATGGCATAACAAGAAAATAAACAGGAAAACACACGCCATCTATATCAATTTTAGCCCTAGCCACAGCAGTCGTGACCGGAACCATCATACCATCAGCTACTTCTATTTCTAAAGCAGTAGCAAGTTCAATCACAGACACATTTAATCTATCACAGAATTCCACAGAAACAAAGGAGCGATTTGCTCCTGAATCAAACAATACTCTAGTAGGAGTGGAGTTTATTAGAAACATACCCGTGATCACGTCGTCAGTGGTGATGGCATCATCCACCGTCATTTTGAACGCCCGATCCTCAGCAGTGGGTGGGTTCTTTCCTTTCTGGCCAGCCAAAGACGATCCTCCAGCTCCTCCTCCCCCTGACCCCGACCTTGTCTTCTTGCCCATCGGGCAATCACCAACTCTATGCCCTTCCCTCTGGCAATTCCAACAAATACTCCTCGGGAACCTAGAGTTCTTTAAATCATGGCCAAACTCGCCACAGTTAACGCATCTCCTTGTCTGGGGCGTACACTGCCCGTTATGGTAAGATTTGCACCTACTACACCAAGGTGCCCGTTGAGTAGACCCACCCGAAGTACGTCTTCTATTCTGCTCCCCCTGCCTACCCCCGCTGCTCTGCCCTCCCTGTCTCTGTTGAGCGTTATAATAATCATATCTCGATTTCTGTTGGGAAAGTTTCTCCCCGCTCAATTTATTTCTCGCAACAATGTCCCCTTCAGCCAATTTGGCCAAAGTGAAAGCCTCAGACAGTGTGGTAGCCCACCTGGTGGCGCCTCGGTAATCTGGGTTCAGTGCCCCCACAAAATGGGCAATCTTTGATTCCTCATCCGGTACCCAGTGTTTGGCAAACCTCATCTTTTCATTAAATTGTTTAATTAATTGATCCACACTCATGTTCCCGGTCATCTGCAGATCCATGAATTCCATTTTGATTTTGGCCATCTCAAAAGTTCCACAATATTGTTCACACAGCTTTTCCTGGAATTGACTCCAGGTGATGCTCTCCTGTTGCTGTTCAGTAAAATGGCCGGTAATGGAATCCCACCAGACCAATGCGTCTCCTCTCAGCATTCGTGGCGCATACATGACTTTCAATTCATTTTCACAATTACAGGCATCAAGTGCCTTTGACATCTCCCTCAACCAGTTTAATGTAGCATTGGGATCAGAACTCCCATGATACTCAGATGGTTTACAATCAAGAAATTGCTTGTAGGTGCACGGTTGTTTATATCCAGGGAACGCAAACGGATAGGCTCTTGGTTATGGATATGGATAGAAGAAAGGTTGTTGCATCATTTGAGTCATTGGTGGTAGCGGTGCTGTCACTGGTGCGGTTGTCGCCTGTGTAAGAATCGCAGTCGGCACTGGGGTTGGTTCAGGTTGCTGTGGTTGTTGTTGTTCCATTCTTTGAACTTTATCTCTGAGTTCAACCAACTCGTTTTCCAGTTGATAAACATAATCACTATGCTCTTCTTCCCGGGCTTGACCCGACGTTCCCGCAGTAACTGTGTTTCCCAAATATTCAGTCGCTGGAGCTTCAGTTGCAGCTTGGGTCGTAGGAGGAAGGATAAGAAAATCTCTATCAGCCATTATCTGTTACAATCACATCACCTCATAACTCATTAGCATAAATCGTTAATATCGAAAATACTAACTGCAACAAACAACTCTAACTCACTCTAATTCCCCCGAAGGAAAGCTTGACCTGTCACGAGCCAAGATTTGGGAATGCAACACTCTAGCAATGCATGCATTGCCAAACCTAGGCTCTGATACCAAACTGTAACACCGGAAAACTCAAGCCATTTTTTTTAAATACGCTGCAGAAGCTTTTAATAAACAAACTTAATTACATACAAACCAATATCAACAAATGTACAACATTGTTCACAAACAAAAGTATCATTGTGTTACAAAAACTTCAGGCTTGTTTCATTTCAAAAACTATTATCAAAGTCAGGTCAACTTCTCCTTCAGCCAACCTCACAAACATGAACCTGCAAAAGCAACAACTGAGGGGAATTAGCACAAAGCTAAGTGAGTAGAGGCTAAACCCAAAAGCAAACATCCACAGTCAATATCAAAGCATGTAATCACATATCCCGAGAAGACAGGCGGTTCGGCGCAGAACCTACAACCAATGCCGGCCAAAGCAGAGGTTTACCGATAGCCCTCCACTGAATTGGCATAGTGAAAATCCCCCTTTGATGCATCATATGCAACAGTAAGGCTAACACTGCTCAACAAACCAGTGAACGAGCCCAGCCCAATCCTACGTATAGCTGACTTCCCAACGCAACTCAAAGTCATACTAAGAGTGCGTATCGACCAAATAGTCATGCAGCAAATTACAATCAACAATAATCACAATCAATAGTTCAATCAATCCAATCCAATCTCAATCACAATCATGCATCACACCAATAACATTAACCAAAATCTTTACCATCTGCGATTAACGTCCACTCACCTCAAAACTAGCACGGGCTCAGAAATTGATTGCCTGAAAACACAGCAACAATCAAATCAATCTCGAATAAATAAATGTAACTTCCCATATATATTTATATCTCAATTTCATATAAACAACTCAATAAAACCACATATATAACATTCTAACTCAAACCAAGCAAAAGATAATAAAAATAAGCAATCATTCGGATTTGGGTCCGTCGCGCCGTGACACGAACTCTGTCGCGCTGCGACCGTAGCGGATTTCAAATCCGAGAACCAAGTTGCGGATTTCAGTGTCGGTTTTACAAACTCTCGGATTTGGGGGTCAGATTTGCCAAGGTCGGTTTGCAATTACTTTCGGATTTCCAAAATCCGATTCAAGAATCCGATATTTATGAATGTCGCGCCGTGACATTCATTTGTAGCGTCGCGACGAGCGATTTCCTGGTTGTCTTCTTCGTATAGTGTCGGATTTCCAGTCCAAATATTTAGATAACATCCTTTCCAACATCATTTTCTTCCAACAAAACATATATTTAACATCTAACATGCATACAAACTACCAAAAACACCTTTTTACTCATTCATAACAACAAAATCTACCAACCCAATTACCAAGCTTTCTTCCAAACTTATCAATGGTGAAATCATATAAATTCATGCTTTTCAACATATAAACATACCAATATGTACTATAACATGCTATGAACACTTTCTCACCTTCCTTTAGAATTAAACAACACCAAATCTGGACTTTAGGATTTCAAGTTTGTAGCTTTTTCTTCACTTACGATTTTGCTCTAATACACACACTACACCTTTTGCACATTCAAGATAATGAGTAGGAAATTTACTATACACATATACATGTCTAATTTTTCACCAAGCACGAGGTGGCACATATGAAATCCTATTCTTTTAACTTAATTCATGCATGCGTACATATATACATACTAACATACATGCACATTTACTTGTGACTTTATTTTTCTTTCTAACTTCACCAGTAACGTATATATATTTTCAAATTAACCAAATTAACTTAACAACACACAACTAATTAATTTAATTAGTCAAGTTAACCAATCACATAATATTAAACAACCAATCACATACCGCTAACCCGCTAATCTCCTAGCCCAGGGTTGCGGGTGTTACAGTAGGGACTTCAGTAGTAGACAGGACAGTCAGTTGAGTAGTCACGATCAGCCATTGTTTTCTGTAACAGTCACCATACTAGGCTCAGCCGGACCTCACGACCATCCGACCAAGAGCTCTGACCAACTACATGAACAACCTTCCATAGCTAAATCTTATGACCATCGGACCAACAGCTCTGACAGCTGATCCACAGCTGAAGCTCATGACCTCCGACCATCTAAACCTTACAACCTCCAGCTTGGGAAATGATGAGGTATGGCCGGACCTATGCTATCCGATGGATGTCCGAAGCTTCGTCCTTCAAGCACCAGCCGGACCTTCACCTTCTAGGGGAAGTTTGGATCCTTGCTCACCAAGCTCCTCGGGACAAAGCATACTGCAACCATTGGTAATATAACCAAAAAATAAGGAAATATAGACAAGCACAGTTGGAGGTACTACTTAACCTCTTATTGCAGGGGTTACTAAAAGGGTGATTAAGGTTAGCTTCTCTAAAAAGGTCAAGCAAACCATGCCAGAGGTAGCCAAGCAGAAGGTCAACCTCTATGAGAGGTGACATCATTAGCAAAACTTGGTGGTCTCTGGTCTGACCAAAGCAGGAGGTTACTACACAAACTGGTGGATAAAAGGGAGGCACATCCCTTGCTCACTTGCCTATAAATAATACCACAACACACAACAAATGGTAAGCAATTCCAGAACAACCAACTCTCCCTCTACTTCTCTTCATACTGAAAAACATTTATTCTTCTTACATATAAAGAAGCTTATTCTCACACCGGAGCTTGGTCACGAGGTTCCACCCTCGTGGCGAGGCTAACGGTGGTCTGTTTTGCAGATCGTTCAGGCTTACGAGTTCCAGACAAGCTTCCTCCTTCTGATGTTGACCTCAAGAATTCCTTGTTTCAACATTTGGCGCCATCCGTGGGCCAATTTTTCTCAACGATTAAATCGTCTCCCTCCAAAGACCTTTGGTTCGTCTGGAAACGTAACTACTCTATCATGCTTCTCTACCATGGATATGGTTGTTTTAACCACTCAAACCTTGGATACCCCACAAAGACAAACATAAATGACACTAGAGTTAGAGCTCTAGAACTACTACTTTCTCAAACACTTAGCTTCAAGAGTCATGAGAAGGAGGAGAGGTTAAAAAAGATTCAAACAAGGTTGAATTTCAAAGAAAAGGCTAATGCTAAAGGTTTCTGCTATATTAAACCCAAGGAACGCACGTTGTGGGACATTAAGGAGCTCTCTATTCATGACCTTTGGCAATCCTTCAACATCTCCATCACAATAAGCCTAAGCCTTGAGCAAAAGAATTACGAACTGCTCTGAAGCTCGTGCTCCATTCTGAAGCTTTAAGCCAATCACTGACAGAGGTTGACTTACAAACTTCTTAGAAGAAGCTCGTACTCAGATTCAAAGTTCATCCAGACCACGACCAGAGGTTGGTTCAGACAAAAGAAGCAGTCCTTCAGCTACAAGCTCGTGTTCTGGTCCAAAGCTCCGAACCAACCTTAAACGGAGCTCGATCAGGAACTATTTCATTCACCTATATCATAGGTTCTAAGTATGAAACCTATTATACTATATGACTTATGTGTGACCTTGGCTATGATATGCATAATACTTGCAAGACCTTGCCTATGAATTTGTGATATGCATAATACTTAAGGACCTTGCCTATGATACACATAATACTTGCAAGACCTTGTTTATGACGTGCATGATACCTACATAATCTTGTTTATCATTATGCATGATACTTACTTGCTCTATTTCAAAAAGTTTTCCCTAGTGGTGAAACATACTTCGTAATGCGACTTGTTCATCCTTATTTTGGCTATGAATTTAGACCTACATAAGGGATAAAGCCACCTAGATGGAATTTTTCGGTGCTTAGGCAAACAACAGTCATGAACGTTGATGAAACAATGATGAAGCACTTGTAGTTGTTTCTATAATGAACTCAAGTCCATGAAAAAGTATGCGTTTCTTGCAGATTTGAATAAACTTGCTGACCAGCACATCACTAAAGATGAGAATAACACATAAACGCATATCATAATGCTACCTTTACTTCATCTACTTTTGTTTGACATCACATAACTAAAGATGAGAATAACATATCTACCTCTTTTGCTGCTTCGGCATACTTTTGTTTTCATTTAGCCCTGGTTAAACCAAAAGAAAAATAATGGGGAATAAGACCTTTATCTCTTGCATTTGACTTCTAGATCTGAAGGATTTCAAATACGATAGTATAGCTTCTTCCAGCTTTTATCCGACTATTATTCCGTAGCTTCTCGTCTAATCTTAGCTCATATATACATGTATATATATACCTTGGTATAATATAAAAGAGTAAGACTCATTTATAAAAAAGGAAGAAAAAAAATAGTTGATGCGTCGAAGAGCCAGTAGATCACGGCCTTGCCATCACTCATCCGAAGAAGAAGCTAACCTAGGCCTGAACAACATTCTCTTCCATTTTGTGATGTGAGTTATTACCTTAAACTGTCAGGTTAGGTACTGCTACTTCATAAACCTCCATCCCTCAAACAAATTACAAATTCCCATAAATGACCATGCTACATACTTAATTAAATAATGAAATCATAAATAAACAAAACACATTTTGTCGTGATTTGGTAGACACGACCATGTGCGTATACTATCATTTTCTATACTGACCTTATATCGCCACCTTTCACACTTATACACTAGCATGGACCACTCTCGTTGAACGTTGGACACCTTTTTACCATACATCCCACGACTGAAGCAGAGGTCCAATCTAAACCTGAAGTCTAATTCGAACCACATGTTATGCCTGGACCATTGGTCCAATCCTGACCAAAGGTGATATCACTCTTGTCCATATAACAAATAAGAGATGTTAGTCACCACATATACTTGCTTGTAGTATTTGATTGTAGAATTGGGATACTCTAACTTCGGCTGATAATTGTAAGAAAACAATCACTCTAGAAATTAAACAAGCCTAATAGGTCAATACACATAAAAATAAGAGAAAAGTAATTTTTATCAATAAACCTTTCATATCCTTCCATTTAAACTTAAAAATCGGTTTATTACCCGCCTTTCAAACCAAAAAAGGTGACTTAATTGGAGCTACTTCCAACTACTTTCTCGAGGTCCACAATATTCATGTGATTGATCCATGACTATTTATTGTTTTTTCGCCTTCACAAACTTTCATAGCTACGTCTGCTACTACAACCTTTAATATCGACACTTGGCATGACATTTTGCAACGTCATCATTTTTCAGCATTGACTACTTAATTATCCCTTACCTTTCATATACTCTACAGACAAAAAACGTTTGCTGAACTTTATATGAGCAACTATGAAAGCCTTAAGTCAATAACAACAACTAATATTTCCAACAATACACAAATACACCATTATGTTTGTGGTTTTAATTGATTTCTTTTCCCCACAAATAACTAATAGGCAATTGCCACATTAAACAAAATCATCTACCAATAGTACAAAAACTTGTCTTTGTCACGATATATACTAGGTATATTTCTAACTCTAAAGTTGGTGATACATAATATAATTAAACCATGTTAAACAAAAAATAACAATATATGAATATACGTTGTAATCATCCACCTTTAACTTGCATCGTTACTTATTCACTTCAAAGAAGCTATGTTGCCACCTTCAGCCTGCCATCCTTCGGCATTGGCATTTTCAGCTTAGCATCCTTCCATATGCAAACTACCTAACCCACCTTTATGAAGCTTTAACATCCCAAACACATTTATTCTGGTGATAATTCAAAAGCTTCACCATCGCTGAAGCATACATGTTGAATGTTATAAGGTCACCTAACGAATGTTTAGTCCGTGGTTTATATCCTTCGAGGTTCGTCTCATTTAAAACTTATCCAAGTTGGGGATCACTTCACTCGAAACTCAAACGTGAAGTAGTAAACACACAATGAATGTAATAGCCTGTGAATTGAAAAAAAACAAATATTAACATGTGTCACACGACCTTCGTAGTTATTCAATATAAAGCATTTTCAGCCGCGTATTGTTTCTGCCTTCTAAAGTTATTTACCTAACGCATTTCCAAACTTATCTTCACTTTCCAAACATGAAGCAAAAAAGGAGTAGCCTTTAAATTTCATTATACTCCAACCTTTAACCCTTGATGCTTTGACTTTTGTCACTTGCATAATTTATGCTTCAACTATGGATACCTTTAACATTTGTATCCTATGGGCTCAAATCCCAGAGAATATATCTAAAACTACTCTCAAAACACCATCTGGTTTATAAGTAAAGCATTTACTTGCTTATACATATATGCATGATAGAGTCCAAACAAAAATCGTTCGTTTGAAAATAACCATGATACTATTGAAGGAAGTCAATGTAAAACGCATCAACAATAGTACAACTACAAACTCTCACTTATACTAACCATCATAACTGAAGTATGTTATATTCATCGGACTAAGATAAAACCCATTCAACAAGTAGGTCTTCTATCGCAGTATAATGTCACAACAATTGTCAGATGTTACTCATAGTACTCCTAGTTTATCAAATTACTTTTGTTCAGTCATTATAAATTGACCACAATTGCCGAACATTATTCCATTACTAATTCAATTTTCTAGTTCGACCACTATTCTCCAGACATTATCGTCCGACACTCATATGTCAGTACATTTCAGTTATATTTGCAAATAATGCATTTATATTTTCAAACAACCATAAGCTCGTGACAAATTATAATACCGTGAACAACTGGGTAAAACATATGAAAAAGGGAGAAACTTCTCACATAGTTACATACATGAAATAAACTTCTTTGAGTTCAATAGTACTAGCTAGTACAACTGAACTAGAGGACTATAGTGGTATTGTACCACCATACTTGCCAAAAATATGGTTAATTTGTGGCTCTTGTATGTGAAATGATATTTCATTTTCTCAATTATTATTATTATTACTATTGTGACTGACAAATAAGAAAAGAATCTGTATATATGCGTGTATCTATTTTAGGACGATACACTTACAAATAAGTCATCGCATGTTATACACCAAAGCATGCTCTACCATTTGATAAAAATCTTAGAGGGACAAACATGACCTTTTTCAGAATTGATTTGCGATTGAACCATTTTTAGCGAACAATATGTAGTTAAAGAATGGAAAGAACTTACACAAATGTTATTTATCGACATCATTCCGATCGCTGTTGTTCGGATTGACATTGTTTAATATGATCAATATTATTCCAATTGACATTAATTTATTCAATTAATAGTGTTCTGATCAATGTAAACAGCCGATGGGCTAAATCGGGATGGGTATGAAGATTGGATAAACATCGTGGCCCTCGTACGGGAACTAATATACCATCTCTCCCATTATTATCATTAATCGTATCTGACGACACACTCTGAAACAAATCGTCACATTTTACAAACCGAAACATGTCATACAACTTGATAAAAATATTCGAGAGACCGTTGTGATCTCTTTCAAATGTTGCTTATTTGATCGATGTTATTCCGATCAACAATATTTAATATGATTGATATTATTCCGATCGACATTATTTTATCCAAGTAGCCGATGGGCTAAATCGGGATGGGTATACCCAATAAACAACCCCATAATCCGAGCAACGGCTCGCATTATTGACAGGTTGAGCACACCTCATAATTCGCTCCGTAACTTTCGACAACGGTCTTGGTTACGAAAAACGCGTTTACGAGGCGATAGCCAAAAAAAATTTGTTCCGGACAAGGCAATAGCCACAAAACAATGATTATGTAAACAGAAGTATTAACTGTTATAAAATGAATAAGCCTAAGGCCAAATGATGCAAACATCGTTACAAATGAAAACTAACGAGTTATCACAAAATACATGTATTATAAGGGAATATCAAAAAACATGTTCACCCTCGAGTTAAATCTATTGATACTCATTATAGAATTGATACAGTAAACAAAAATGACCCAATACATTACTATCAACAATAGACTGTGTGAAGCATATATATTTGCTACCAATTATTTACATGCACACAAAAACAAGACACATGCTCATGGTTACCTAGAAACAATCTACTAATAGATAATAAACAGACTAATTTTTTGAGTCTAGAGTAACTTGCCGAATTGAATGTCAAGTCACTCTAGATTGGGGGACTTGTTAGGGTATGTACCATAATAGGCTCAGCCGGACCTCACGACCATCCGACCAAGAGCTCTGACCAACTACATGAACAACCTTCCATAGCTAAATCTTATGACCATCGGACCAACAGCTCTGACAGCTGATCCACAACTGAAGCTCATGACCTCTGACCATCTGAACCTTACAACCTCCATCTTAGGAAATGATGAGGTATGTCCGGACCTCCACCCCCCAAAGCCTTGGCCGGACCTATGCTATCCGATGGACGTCAAAAGCTTCGTCCTTCAAGCACCAGCCGGACCTTCACCTTCTTGGGGAAGTCTGGATCCTTGCTCACCAAGCTCCTCGGGACAAAGCATACTGCAACCATTGGTAATGTAACTAACAAATAAGGAAATATAGACAAGCATAGTTGGAGGTACTACTTAACCTCTTATTGCAGAGGTTACTAAAAGGGTGATTAAGGTTAGCTTCTCTAAAAAGGTCAAGAAAACCATGCCAGAGGTAGCCAAGCAGAAGGTCAACCTCTATGAGAGGTCACATCATTAGCAGAACTTGGTGGTCTCTGGTTTGACCAAAGCAGGAGGTTACTTCACAAACTGGTGGATTAAAGGGAGGCACATCCCTTGCTCACTTGCCTATAAATAATACCACAACACACAACAAATGGTAAGCAATTCCAGAACAACCAATTCTCCCTCTATTTTGCAGATCATTCAGGCTTACGAGTTCTAGACGAGCTTCCTCCTTCTGATGTTGACCTCAAGAAGATCCTTGTTTCAACAATACTAAACTCCACCACACTCCTATTCATCCCAATCCCACACCCAAGGAGTAATCTACCTACCACGAGTCACGATTTGGGAATGTAACACTTCCACTGTGCCTACATCGCCAAACCAAGGCTCTTATACCAAACTTATAACACCGTATTTTCATACCAAAAATTTTCATTTTAAATAACACTGCGGAAGCGATTAAATACCAAAAGTATTTACAACTAATCACAAACCACTGTATACAAAACCAACTAGTTCAAAATATCAGTATTACAAAATCACGGCTTGTCACAAATAACACATCAGAGGCCTAGGTATTTACTCCCCAAGCTAACCACTCTCAGCCGAGCCGCTGACTTACCAAAACCTGTAAAAGAGTGAGAGGTGGGGTATTAGCACAAAGCTAAGTGAATGGAGTAAAGCCACAACAAATATATCAGCCAGAACCGCATGATATCAACAACAACAGATAACAGATAATCGTGTCCCGAGAAGACTGGCGGTTCTGCAGGAACCTACAACCAATGCCGGCCAAACCAAAGGTTTACCGATAGTTCATTTGCTATTCTCACACAGTATTACCTTAAGTTGCAACAAATGCATCAAAAGATCCCAATACTGATTAGCCGATAGCAAACAAACCCAGCCCATGGCCAAGCCGAGACTGACTTCACAAATCATGTATACATATCACTGACGCAACAATTAATTAACAATCAGCCAGTTAATAAGTTATCAGATATACAATCTATCCATGCGTCAAACCACAAACAGTTGCACCTAATAACATCTCTCTGTAAACATCTATCTGTAAACATCCACTCACCTCAAGTTAATGAACTCCCACTCAGTTATCTTATGTTACTAAGCCTTATCTGTTCCTGAGAACACAACAAACTGAAATCAGTAACAGATTCATAAATATATATCAAACACATATATTTATATCTCCCTCAATCAAACATAAACATGTTAGATTCACATATGAGTACACATATAACACATAGCATTAAACATTGCAAACAAACAAGAAATTCCAAAACAACCGCGGACACGTAGCGTCCAAGCAACCGACGCGTCGCGTTGAAGCTCAATGTCAGATTTCCATAAATCCGATACTCAAATGTCGGATTTCAAGTCCCGGATTTCCACCATCGGATTCTCACTGTCGGATTTCCCTTATAGGATTGTTAAAGTCAAATTTTGTGTCTCGGATTGGACCCCTCGGATTTCCCCACGGATTTCTACAAGAATCCGCCAAAACATAAGAACGCGTCGCGTTCTATGAAATGACGCGTCATATCGCTCGAAAACCTCTATTATCTTCTTCATGATTCCAGCCGACTCAACTTTGCCAAATCCAATATTTACACTCGAAATCCATTATGAACACTTTAATAACATGTATAAACATCGTATATCTTGTAGACAACAACAAGAGCACATCAAAACCTTTTTAAAACACCAAATCATACAAAACCCATTTAACAAGTTTACATCTAAACTTCAACCATGGCAACTTCATGAAACCTACCTATGTTTAGCAACAACACATATCGAAATGATCAGTATCATGATATGAACATCATCATACCTTTACTTTGAATTAACACTCACTAATTCTTCAATTTCACTTTTCAAGTTTGAAGCTTCCACTTCTTGTTTTCTCTCAAAACACACAAAACACACACTATCGGTTTCAAAGTGATAACATGCTTGGTTGTAAACCCACGTATAAGCATATTGGAAGTACAAGCAGGAGGTGTCAATTTCCTTTGTTTCCAAAATCATGCACTCATACATAAAAGAATATATATATATCCGTACATATATATATATATATTAACTTAATTAATTAATTTAACAATTAATTCAATTAAGTCTAATTAGTAAATAATTAAATATAGAATCAAATACTTATCACATGTTAACGTACCAAAGCCTAGGTAATCACTAGGCCCAATTTCAGGATGTTACAACAATGACCCATATCATATTGTGCCCTCAGGACGTCTTAGGTAGCTTTGTCACGAAATCCATCGTGCTATGATCCCACTTCCATTCCGGAATATCAAGTTGTTGTAGATTGCCATAAAGCCTTTGGTGTTCCGTCTTGACTTGTGCGCATATTTGACATATCTCCACAAATGAAGCGATGTCCTTCTTAAGAGTCGGCCACCAATACAACCTCTTTAGGTCATAATATATCTTAGTGATTCCCGGATGGACATACAACTTGGACTTGTGTCCTTCTTGCAAAATCAGCTCACGATTACCTCCCACAAGAGGTACCCAAATCCTGGATTGAAAAGTCTTCAATCCACGATTATCTTCACCCAGCTGGTCTTTTAACTTCTTCATTGTTTTAGTTTTCAGATTGTCCTCTTGCAATGCTAACTGCTGGGCTTCTTTTAGCTTTGCAATCAAATCTGAAATCACCATGATTTTCATAAACTTTGCTTTTGCTGAGGGTCCTTTACGGCTCAAAGCATCCGCTACAACATTGGCTTTACCAGGATGGTAACGGATTTCACAATCGTAGTCTTTAATTAATTCCAACCAATGGCGTTGCCGCATGTTGAGTTCTTTATGGGAAAAGATATACTACAAACTCTTGTGATTAGTGCGTATCACACACTTCGTGCCATAAAGGTAATGCCTCCATAACTTCAGTGCAAACACCACAGCAGCAAGCTCAAGATCATGGGTTGGGTAATTCCTTTCGTGTGATTTCATTTGCCGAGAGGCGTAAGCAATCACTTTATCACGCTACATTAAGACACAACCTAAACCCGCGTATAAGGTATCACAATAGACATTTAAGTCTTCCGAACCATCAGGCATTGTGAGGATCGGAGCTTCACATAACAACCGCTTTAAGGTCTGAAAAGCTTTCTCCTGAGCTTCTGACCACAAAAAAGCTACATCCTTACGAGTCAGCTTGGTCAACGGAAACTTAAGTTTAGAAAAATCGCGGATAAACCGCCGATAGTAGCCAGCCAAGCCAAGGAAGCTTTTAATTTTGGAAGGAGTTCGAGGAACTCCCCAATTCATCACATCTTCCACCTTAGCTGGATCTACTTTGACACCAGATTCAGAATAGTCACTCCACTCAATGGATAGTGCACACAGATTCTTCTTTCATTTGCAATTCCTTTCGGGTCCGAAACGTGGGCTTACAAATGACATGGCCAAGAAAATGCACTTCCCTAAGCCATAATTCACACTTAGAAAGCTTAGCATACAACTGTTCTCATTTAAGAGTTTCTAGAACCTGACAAAGATGGATCTCATGATCAGCTTTAGTCTTCGGGTAAACAAGAATATCATCAATAAAAACGATCCCGGATCTATTGAGAATGGACGACAAACACGATTCATTAGATCCATGAAGATGGCAAGGGCATTGGTTAAGCCGAATGGCATAACCAAAAATTCATAATGACTGTAGCAAGTTCGAAAAGCAGTCTTCGGGATTTGTAAGTTTGAGTCGACCTTTGAAATTTTCTGATTTCAATCAATTTGTCAGAGATAATGGAAGATTTGTAGCTTGTTCGATTCACAATCATCATTGGAATAGATGTGTATTGGTCTGAGATCATACATTTCAACAGATTGTATTGAATTGTAAATTTTGTATTTTGCAAGTTCTTGACAATTTTGAACAAAAATGTATTAAATCGATTGTATTTGGTTGCAAAATTGTTTCATGAGTGTAATTAGCAAGTATAAGAAGCTAGAGGAAAAAGAAATTCTCGAATTTCATCAAGATTCGAAGAATTTTGAAACTTTGAAGTTGGCGGATTGCCCTGTGATTGAACAATCGTAGTTGTATTCAAGAACAGTCGGATTTCTCAAATCAGAAGGAAATTATCGGATTCCGACAAAAGTACAAGTATCGGATTTAAGGTAACGGTTTTTAAAGTAAAGGATTGTTGAAATTTAGAAAGTATTCGGATTTTGAATAGCGGATTTTTGGAACTTTCAACTTCATCGGATTTTGAATAGCGGATTTTTGGAACTTTCAACATCATCGGATTTTGAGTTACGGATTTGGGTTGCGGATTTGATATTGGATTGCTTATTTACGGGTTTCTAGTCAACTTGCGGTACTATCGGATTGTGTTACAAAGTTTGACTTACGGATTTGCTTAGATTCGGATTTAAGCATTGGATTTCAAGAGTTCGAATTTAAACAATTTCAAGAAGTGTTAGCATCGGATTTGAGTTTTCAGATTTTGGTGAATCATCATATTTGACTCTCATATTTGAGGGTTATCGGATTTTGGTTGATTTGATTATCGGATTTCAGTCTTGGATTTGAATCAATCGGATTCAATTGTTGTTTATCGGATTTCAACACTTGAAGATTTTTCAATTCACATCTTTTCAAAGAAAAGATCCTATGGCAAAGATGTGTACTTACAGTGAAACACTATCGTTTGGTTCTAATACGAAATCACCTGTACTTTACAGAGGTGAGTATCATGTTTGGAAAGGTAGATTCATGGACTTCCTTGAGAATAATGCAATATGGTGAAGAGATGAAAAAGAGTATTCTTGAGGGCAATGTTGTATATAGAATAGACCAAGAGGCTAATTCTAACCGTAATCCACCACTTGATGAAATCCATAGGGAAAAGCTTCCAAGTGAATACACTGCTGAGGAGAAACACAGTGCTACAGCAGACAGAAAGGCAAAGTATCACTTAAAACATGGTCTATCCTCTGAGTTTTACATCAAGGTAAATTGCTTGAATACAACCAAAGAAAGTTGGGATGAAATTAAAAGCCAAATGGAGGGCACTGAATCTGGAGTATGAATAAAAGAGACTACATTGGTCAACACTTTTGATCACTTTAAAGCAAGAGATGTGGAAGCTTTAATTGAAACTTACAGTCATTTCTGTAAATTGCTTAATGATCTCACAAACCAGAAGCTTGATGACTATTTAAACTTAACCAAGAACACAAGGTTTCTAGATTCTCTAGGGCCTGATGGAAATCATAGGTGGCAATCTACAGGCAAATGACCTAGAAAAATCTGAATAAAGTCACCCACCACATGATATTTGAATAACTGAACCAATATCAAGATGATGTTGGTGTGGGTGCACAAAAAGAGAATATAGATCCACTTGCTTTAGTGGCTAATGACAAGAGGGTGAAAAGCTCTACAAAATGTGTCAAGATGAAGCAAATTCAAGAGACAGATTCGTCAGATTCAGAAGAAGCGAGTTTGGTGGATAATGAGAAAATCATGCACTCTATGGCTTATTTAACTAACATGATGCAAATTAAATTATCAAAGAACAAAATTAACAATAGGCAGAGGTTCACTTCTGGATCAAGACATAGGGATGACCAATTCTAGAAAAAGGATGGTCAAAGGCTAGAAAGAAGGTATGAAAGTAAGGTTGAAACTGCCCAGGAGAGAAAGTGCTACAACTGTGGTGGCACTGGGCATTTCATCAAAGATTGTAAGAAGCCCAAAGTCAAGGATTCAGAATATTATAAGGCAAAGCTCAACCTGATCAAACAGAGAAACAGTGGACAGGCTCTGCTTGCTGAGGAGGATCAGTTTCAGTCAGATATGGATAACAGTGATGAAGACAAGAATGTACATGCACAATTCGTACTGATGGCTAATGTTGAGGAATTTGAATTTGAAGAAACTGATGGTGAGAGTGATGATGAGATTGCGGGGACTGATTCCGGATTTATGGCTAAATTTGATGAATCCGATGCTGAGAGTGAATATGAGGAACAAGAAGAAGAAGAGGTTGATATTGCTACTTAAAGCAGAAGCCTAAATGTTGTTGATCAACATGAAGCTGGAGAAACGGTAATGATTGATCATCCTGATTTTCTTGTTGATTACATACTAACTCTCATGCAACAGGTGGAGCACTTAACATCACAGAATCAATCGCTTACAAAAAATAATCAAAAGCTGCAAGAAAAGAATTTAAATCTGAAAATGGATCAAGCAACAAAGAGTGAAGTGGAACTTATAAATCAATCATAAAAAATAGTAAAACTTCAACAAGCCATCAAAGACAAAGAAACTGAATTAATTAAACTGCAAAGAGAAACTGAATTAAAAGTTCATGATTTAAATGTTGCAAAGCTGACTGCATAAATAAATTTAAACTTAATTACGAAAGAGAAAAAGAACCTTGATGTGAAAGTACAGACTCTAGAAGAAAGATTAAAGAAACAAGTTACTACTCGTCATAATATTTTTAAAAACCTTGAACCAAATGTGAAAAATAGATACAAAGGTTTAGGATATGATGAAAACAATTTCTTCTCTAAAATAAATTGCACTCAATTATATCAACTTGAGAGAATGAATCAAGGATAGACATCAAAAATGATATTTGTGGAAGAAGAGGAGATAAAACAAGAAGAGGAATTAAAAATAAAAACCACAAACAAACTTCAAAATACTCTGAATTACGATGAACTCAATGCATCGTATGAGGTTGGTAAGACCAGTGGTGGATGTTCTTCATCTTTTGAAGAGTCTTTTGTTCCTCACCCACCGGAAGAGAAGAAAGAATCAAAAATTCACGAAACAAAACCAAAACAAACTGCAAGAATCTACATTCCAGACATGGAAATGCAGAAAAGGCAAGAATTGTTCGAGATAGAATGTATTAATCAGAAAATTCTCTTCGAAGTGGACAATGGTGCTTTAAAAGAAACAATCTTTAATCTTAACAAAAAGCTAAACAATTCTGCTGCATCTGATTCGGTTGAGAAGATAAAGATTGAAATAACTAAAAATGAAGTAAACAATTCTGAAATTGCACAATACTTGATCCCACAATTCATATCTAATGCAATTGAAAGAAGAATACAAGAGGAAAAGAGTGAGAGGCTGCTAACGGAATTAGATAGATATCTCGACATCGTGTATCCAGAGTGTTCAAAGGCGTGTAGGGAGTTTGTCTCACATAAATGTAATCAATTTTGTGATCCCAACAGTGTACGGGAGAAAGAATCAATTTCTACTACAAAACAAATTCCAAAGATGCAAAAAATTGCAAAGTCATCAATTCCACAAGTTTCCAAGAATGTTAAACCAATTCATGTCTTTAACAAAACTTCTTTTTCTAAATTAAAATCAGATCAATCAAAAGGAAAAGGAGTTTAAAGCAAAAGTGTGAAGAAAACAACCAACAAAGACGTGAAGAATGGTGGTGCAAGAAAGGCTCAAATGAAGTGGATTGCAAAGGAGAAATTGAAAGAAAAGAAGACTGTGAATGTAATCAAATCTGTGTCTAAGGACAAAGTTAAACCTTTTTGTAATATTCACAAGTCTTATTGCAATAAAAAGTGTGAATCACTATTTTTATGGAAAATCAAGAACGAAAAATCAAAAACAAAAATTTCTGAGGGAAGGATGTGTTGTGCTGGCAATGGATGTTCAGAAGGTTACTGTGAATATAATTGTTGTTATCATCAAATACGGATGAAAAAAGGAATGAATCCAAAAAAAACTGGAAGAATCATAATGCAGATAAAATTTTATTCTGGTTTGTAAACAAACATGGTTACATCATTCATCAATGGATTCACAAGCATGAAAAAATTGAGTTCTTGAAAAGGTATGCTAATAGAAGAATACCAGTTAGGCCAGGCCAATGGAATGAACATCTGCAAATAATGAATGCAAATCAAAAAGATAATACTACTCCAACACATCATAACAAATTCACACCAATCAAACAAGTTCAATTGAAAGCTACTTTATATTTATGAAACTCAAATTCAAAGAAGAATCAAACTCAAAGGATGAATACAATTTCTTCACGCAAACCACAAGTGAAGGGTATGTATATTGAAAAAGCAAAGTAGTTTTCACGTGTGAACAAACCAAAGATTTTTCAAACAACTCAGTCACAGAACAAAAGAAAATTTTCAACTGAGAGATGGATTGTAAAGAGATCTGTTCTCAAAAAAAGTTCAATTCATGATACAAAGTCTGATGTTTCTAACATTAAAGTTCAGTCTAGTTTCTTTTCCATGTGCAGAAAGATCATATTTGGTACATGGACTCTAGCTGTACGAAGCACATGACTGGCAACAAGGGTCTTCTCAAACACTTTGTAGGTAAATACTTCGGAAATGTTAAGTTTGAAAAAGTGTCTTATGTAGAGGGCTTAGGGCACAATTTATTCAACATAGGACAATTTTGTGACAGAGGAACGGAGGTTGTGTTTAAAAGGAGTTCATGTTCATTAAGCACGGAAGAAGGAACTGGAATTTTGGGTGGAAACAGAAAGTCAAACTTGTATACAATTGACTTGTCTGAAAAAGGTTCCGGCACGCTAGTATGCCTTTTGACCAAAGCTTCGTCATATCTGAATTGGTCATGGCATTGAAAGTTGTCTCATCTAAATTTCAAAAACATGAACAAGCTGGTGAATGAAAATTTGGTCAGAGGTCTACCAAAGCTAAAGTTTGAAAAAGATCATCTGTGCAAGGATTGTGAGTCTGGAAAAATTAAGAGAGTACCACATAAAGTAAGTCAAATTTCTTCAACTACCGCTCCCTTGCAGTTGATACACATGGACCTCTGTGGACCAATGAAGGTACAGTCCAGAAATGCAAAAAGATATATATTGGTGATGGTGGATGATTATTCCCGGTATACATGGGTCCTGTTTGTGAGTCACAAAAGTGAAGTTCCTCAACAAGTAATCTTGTTTTTGAAGAAACACAAGACTTAAAAAGGACAACCGGTGACGGGGATAAGAACCGATAATGGAACAGAGTTCAAGAACAGGAAACTAGATTCCTACTTGGATTCTGAAGGTATCACGCATCAATTTTTGGCAGTATATACTCCGGAGCAAAATGGAGTAGTAGAAAGGAAAAACAGAACATTGGTTGAAGCTGCACGAACGATGCTACGGTATTCAAAGCTACCACCATCATACTGGTCTGAAGCCGTGAACACAACATGCTACACCCAGAATTGTTCATTAATTCATCGTCTCTTTATTAAAACTCCTTATGAATTATGTAATGGAGTATTGCCTAATACTAGATACTTTCACGTGTTTGGTAATAGGTGCTTTGTACCGAATGAAACGGACAAACTGTCAAAGTTTGATCCAAAAGCAGATGAAGGAGTTTTCTTAGGTTACTCAATGGATAAGAAGGCTTTTAGAATTCTTAATCAAAGAACTAACATGATTGTTGAAAGCATGAATGTTACGTTTGACGATTTAGTAAACCTAAATTCTTTAACGGGTAAACCTAACTCATCAAAAGAACCAATTTTGAAATTAAATAACATTGATGAGTCATTCAGTCACATTGATGATATTAGCTTGGACTTCATGTTTGATTTCTTTAAAAAGAATGATAACTTATCTATTGTTGTACAGGATAATCAACAACTTCCGGAGTCTGTGACACTAACTGAGCCACCTAGTGTGTCCATAATTCAACAGACAGTCAATTTTGAAAATTCGGAGTTTGAAGCTACGAATATTCCTGCTACTGAGGGAGGTCCAAGATACGATCATTCAATGGAGGATATTAATTCACATGAAGTTAGGAATTTAAATGAATACATTTAGGTTCAATCCCCCGAACCTGTTTGGATGAAGAGTCATCTTGAGACTCAGGTGATAGGAAGCTTGAACGCCTAGTGTTCAAACGAGATCTGCAACCGCTAACGAATATCTTCATTCTAGTTTTCTAAGCATGGTCGAACCCACAAGAGTATCAGAAGCTCTAGCAGATCCATACTGGATAATTGCTATAAAAGATGAACTGAATCAGTTTGAGCATTAAAAGTCTGGAGGTTAGTTCCAAGACCTGAAGGAAAATCAATAATGGGAACTAAGTGGGTATTAAAAAACAAGAAGGATTTGAATCGTGTGGTGGTTAGGAACTAAGCTAGGTTAGTGGCTAAGGGGTATAATCAACAAGAAGGGATTGATTATGACGAAACATTCGCCCCTGTAGCAAGGATTGAAGCGATAAGACTTTTCCTAGCTTATGCCTCTTACAAGAACTTTACGGTTTATCAAATGGACTTTAAGACTGCATTCCTTAATGGGAAACTAAAAGAGGAAGTGTACGTCAGTCAACCAGATGGTTTTGTAGATCCTAAAAGACCCAATGACGTCTACATTCTCGACAAAGCTCTTTACGGATTAAAACAAGCTCCAAGAGCTTGGTATGATGAGCTGTCAGAACATCTTCTACACGAGGGATACGTCAAAGGGAAAACAGACACCACATTATTCAAGAAGAAAATGGGAAAGGACTATGTGTTGGTACAAATATATGTCGATGACATAATATTTGGTTCTTCAAATCCTCAATACGGCAATGAATTTTCAAATACAATGAAAAATCAATTTGAAATGAGCATGATGGGGGAAGTTAATTTTTTTCTCGGATTGCAAATCAAACAATTGAGTCATGGGATTTTTATTAACCAGGCTAAGTATATCAAAGATTTGTTAAAGAGATTTGATATGACTGGCTGTTCTTCTATTACAACACCCATGGCTTCAAGAACAAAACTATTTGCTGATCCGGATGGAAAGACAGTAGATTTGAAAACTTACAGAGGTATGATAGGTTCATTGTTGTATTTGACGGCAAGTAGGCCTGATTTTATGTACTCAACATGTCTTTGTGCCAGATTTTAGGCAAATTCGAAAGAATATCATCTTTTGGCAGTAAAACGCATATTTAGATATCTTAAGGGTACCCCAGATCTTGGTTCGTGGTATCCTAGGGATTCAGGATTTGAACTTATTTCCTATTCTGATGCAGACTATGCCGGATGCATGCTAGATCGAAAGAGTACATCTGTGAGTGCACATTTCCTCGAAGACAGATTTGTATGTTGGGAATCTAAGAAGCAAAACTGTGTCTAATCATCAATAGTTGAAGCAGAATACATTACTGCTGCAAACTGCTGTTCACAGTGTCTTTGGATTAGGACCCTGATTTTGGTCTGGAATACAACAAAATCCCATTGATGTGTGATTCTCAGAGTGCCATTGCAATTACATGTAATCCGGTAGATCATTCTAAAACCAAACATATTGACATCTGATATCATTTCATAAAGGACTATGTAGAAAAAGGCTTAATTGAGTTAAAATATGTTCAAACTGAGAATCAACTTGCTAATATTTTCACAAAAGCGTTAGACGAATCTCGTTTTAATGCTTTGGTGTCTAGATTAGGAATGTTGAATTTGACTGTTTGACATATCATTTTTTTTATCGGATGTTACACGGTATTTGTTAGTGGTGCAGGTTTTAACAGCTGAGTCAAACGATTGAAACATCAAATGCAAGTTATGAATCACGGATGGTTCATACTTGTAGGGGGAGAGAAAATATAATAGGTTTTGTATATAATCAATTAAAAATAAAAAACATTTAGAAAACAATAAAATTCAAAAATATTTTTTTCCTTCCTCTCAAATTGATGTACAAGTGCATGATTTGAGGGGGAGTTTTTGTTTTTGTTTTTTTTTTTGAATTTGAATTTGAATTTTGAACTTTTCATGATCATAGTTTGGATATTAAAGATGAAATGTTGGTTTGAGGGGGAGTGTATGGCTTTAAAAGAACAAAATTTTGGTATTAAGTGCTCAAAATCCGCAAATATTGTCGGGTTGAGTCAAAATCCGCCATATTGTGTCGGATTCTTTCATTAACCGCTACTTGTGTCGGATTCACACCAAATCCGAGTGTTTTGTCGGTTTTTAATTCAAATCCGAAACTTTTAGTATCGGATTTCAATGGGTCGGATTTTAACCCATGGATATCGGATTTCTATTTTTAGTATAAAAGGGAAAATCCGATTATTTTATCGGTTTTCTGAAATCCGAGACCTACAACTCTCTCTCAAAAAGCAAGAATTTTCAAAGTTAATGTTTGTGAACTTTGTCGATAGATCTATGGTCGCATTCTGATACTGAATCCAAAGGTATAATTTTCTTGAAACTTCGTCAACGTTTACTTGGTTTTTAATCGATTTTTGTAACTTCAAAACCTCGAAGCTGTCGGAGTTAAAATCGTAAAATCAAGTGTTGTGTTTGAATGGTTAGACTCGGATTTAATGATATATTTGTGTAACACCGCCGTTTCGAAAACCAGATTTTTCTTTTTAAAACATTTATTTATCTTATTCATTTGAAAACACGCAGCGGAATATAGAAAACACGTGGCAAATATATTACAAACAAAAGATGCCACATACATGCTTGGTGTTACTATTACATATCCGGTCGACCATTACTAAATTCAAACAAACATTATATCAGAGTTATTACAGACAAAGTGTTCCTCCTATGAAAACAAACTACCCGCAGGGTCCCAAGCTCACTGAGGATCACCTGTACATGTAGGGTGTAGCATCTGTTAGCTATAATAGCTAGTGAGTACTCAAATAGCATATGATTAACATAAATACATCACATATCATCAATCATGCTCAGATAATTCTATCCTAGCATCTCGCAATGAGTTGGCGTAGTCAGGTAGTAACATATCTTGCAGGGGAGCTAACCCTGCTCAATGCACCAAACTGGGGTACCAAACACATCAACCGCCCCGGTGGGGAAGATATACAGCGTCCACCATTGCGTTTTGGAATCCGCAGATTCCTCTGTTGTACAGCCGCAGCTATACCCGAAGAGGACAACTTTGTCCTTAAGTAGAACAGCTTTGTTCTTGTAGGACAGCTTTGTCCAGGACAGCTTTATCCATAGGATCCGGATCAATCACAAACAAACAATTGATTCAATCGAATCATCAGTCAATGCGCGCATATATATTCAATACTCATCATAGCATTCACCTAATCAAGTGCATACTATACTGTGTCAACCTGGTATATTCTAGCATCATCATGCAATCGTACACTTGAACAAGTGTGTGTACAAATCATGGTTTACAATTCTGTAATCATTGTTAATATATGTTATAGGTATATTAATCGTTATGTTATCAGGCACTCACCTGTCGAGTTAGAATATCCTACTATTTGATACCGAAGCTTCTGGATCAACTGGAATACCTAAACAAGGTTTACAGCTATTAAAACCTTGTAAAACAGATTCTGCAAGGGGCAGGGCACGCTCGTACCTTGCCAAGGCACGCCCGTGCCTGGCGTGGCACGCCCCGGGTACGCCCCGTACCTGGGTCTCAGGTACACCCCGTGACTTCAGGGTACCCCCGGGCTCGCTAGGGTTAGGCATGCCCCGTACCCTTGGAAGGTACGGCCGTGCCTCCTGGGTACGCCCTAAGGTACGGTCTGTTCTTGAGAGGCACGCCCATGCCCTTCAATGTACAGCAGCAGGTTCGTGTAGAACCTGCTGTTTTCCCATCCAAATTATACCAAAACGCAACCAGAGTATTACCAATCGATTTCTATGGTTCATATGTGAAATAACACTTCTAATACAACTCAAAGGTACCATTTTTACACATCAAAACATCAAATTCAGAACATGGGACCAAAATCATCATTTTGACCCATTAGCCACTTTAATTCTCAAATTCAAACCAAACCTTCATTTTAGTTACAGATTCTGATTTCTATGAACTTAGAGATCACCTAGAAACAGATTGGCAACATCAAACTTAATTCTTGGCATCAATTTCACCCAAACCCAATTGGAACCTAAACTTGGTGAAACTTAGAAACAAGAATAGAAACTCACTTGAAGGTTGAAGATAACTAGATGTTAATTATAGCATATCAAAACCTGATTTCAGTACTTGAATTTACAGCAAAACAGATTGCTAATTGATCTTCTTGAATTCCCCCTTCAAAGCCAAACAAGAGCACAAGAACACAAGTCAAAATGGATTTGTCTGAGTTTTGGTGAAGGGGTGCTCACATGGCTGTAAACTAAGGTACCTGCTTGTAGGTTGTGCATATCCACAAGTGGGTATCTTGTTCCCCTTTCCAACGTACAACTTAACGCACGAATACCCGTTTTAACCAACGGGGATATTTTTGGAAACCTCGTTCTAAACCATTTAATAATTCATTATTATTATCTATTTATCATAATATTTTAATATTATCATTTCTTTATTATTTTCTTCCATTTTCTTATTTAATCAACAATATATATTTATTTTCCTTTTATTCAATATTAAATTAGAATTTAGACGTACCAGATTCGAACACGACTATGCCCATTTTGAGGTTGTTACAAATCTACCCCCCTTAAAAAGATTCCGTTCTCGGAATCTACTTAAGTGAATAGGTGGAGATAGTGGGCCCTCATATCCTCCTCGGTCTCCCACGTCAGGTTTGACCCGAGTTTGTGCTTCCACTTGACCAACTCTTGTGCTATTTGATTCTGGTGGGTATCTACACAAGTGGGTATCTGTTTCTTTCTGCAAAAATTTCAATCAAATGTGTGAAAAGATAGATTCTCCTCTTAAAGTTGAAATAGCGGATGATAAATCTGTAATTGTATCTGATGTGTATAAACGTAATGTGTTAGAAACAGATACAATTAGATTCCCTATTGAACTTATACCCATGACTATGAGAGAATTCCAAGTAGTGGTTTGAATGGATTGGTTAGGCTATAATCAGGCTACCATCATGTGTGGGAAAAAAGTTTTACGAGTTCATACCCCAAGTGGGGAAGAACTATCTCTATGTGGTGATATCAGGAAGGGAAAGTCATACCTGTGTTCGGTGTCTAAAGCCCGAAAGTATTTGCAGCATGGGTATACAGCTTTCTTAGCTTATGTGATATATTCAAAACTAGAAAAGAAACAAACGAGTCTAGATGATGTGAAAGTAGTCTGTGAATACCCTGATGTCTTCCCTGAAGACTTACCTAGTGTGCCCAGACAAGTTGAGTTCAGGATTGATCAAGTACCGGGAGCTATTAGAATTCCATGGGGATCAAAGCACGCAACGGAAGCAACAAAACACACACAAACGATCCCATGAAGTCCCAATGGTGGTGAAAACTTGTAAGAGGCTACATGCAACCAAAACAAGAACAAAGAGAAGAAGGAAATCAAATCATACCCTCGAAGACTTTGATACTTGGCTGGATCAACTCAGATTTGGGATGTAAGCTTGAAACAAAAGGCTCCAAGCCCTAATGCAAGTCCACACCAAGAAACCATCATCCTCTTTGTACTAGCAAACCGAAGAACCACCAACACTTGATGAAACTCTTCTGGAACAACTTTGGAATCACTTGTGCACAATCCTTGAACACTTGCTCTTGCTCTCTCACACTAGAAGGAACTCACAATGTGTATATTTGCACAAATTGACCAAGAGTAATGAAAGAACTAAGAATGGCTCTTTTAAAGACACCATCTCTGTTCTCATGAATCCAGAGTTGTGCTAATTGACACTCTATCATTGGACCAACAAAATGGTCCAACCAAATACAAGTGTCACTTAGAATTCTGCCTTCACGACTTTTTCACGGGCTCTCACGGGCCGTGAAGGATGAATGCGCCACGACCGGCCATTTATCCTTCACGAGTCGTGCCGTGCCGTGCAAGAATCGTGAGGGTTCGTGCCTTCACGACCTCCTTCACGGGCCGTGTAGGGTCGTGAAGCGCTAGGGTTTCACGAACCATGCGGCCATGACAGGACACGTGTACACGAGCTGCATCACGACCCGTGGAGCATCCTTCATGGTCGTGAAGCTTAGGTCGGATTGAATTTGACCATTTTGACTCTTTCCTCTTATAGTAGGCTATCAAGATTTAAACTTGGCGTGTGACCCAGTAGGCCCGCGCTTCATCGGCAGTGATACCAGCCTACGTGTGTCAGTGGGCAGATTCCAACAAACTCCCACTTGCACATGACACACCGTATCCATGGGCACCACAGACAGGGAGCGGCCTCTAGCAAGGCATCCCTGCCCCCAACTAAACACGGGGTATGTCATCCCTGACAAGTACCAAGTCAAACTAAAAGAGTTTGACATGGTCCTAAATATAAGTGATCAATCATCCTATTGTTCGCGATATCCAAGTGAACACGAGACATGGTACAAAGTCATTCTCCGATCGTTCACGATTATGTTTCTCGATCAAGATTGGTGGTGACCAAAAGGTGAGCTGCAACCAATTAACAATCATTGCAAGCTCGAGCATGGCCATGCAATTTTGGTGTCAGCACCCAATCATCGAGGGGCCCAGGGATATCTCTCTAAACAGAGGAACAAATTCCTTCGACTACATTGCCTCCAATACATTGGCAATACTTTACCCAAAAGCCTCCTTTATAATAGCCAGTTACAGACTATGTTTGAAAGCAGTTAGAATAAAGCAAACCAAAATAGTGAGATACATGAATCTCTAGTCTAAGGATAAAAGATATTATCATCCTGATTTACTCTTGACTTGTACCATGAAGTAAGATCATGTAACACCGCTTCCGAAAACAGCAACTTTAATGACAAATCATGTTTAGCAGTGGAAATTTTTCTTTTTAAAACAATAACAACTATTATTTACATTGTCATCTTTCAAAACATTCACAGGTGTTACCTATCATAGGAACCGACCATTGTATCAAATTACATTACAACATAACAAAATCAAGTGTTCCACCCAAAAGGGTTATTTACATCCAAAAGCCACCCGCCCCACAGGACTTCTAGTCTTTACCTGAAAAAGGGCAACATAGCTCCATTAGCTAACAACTTAGCTAGTGAGTACATACTATTCATAAGCATCAATACAATAAGTCATGCATCATACATAAACAATCATTGCCATATTAACACATAGCGGTGTGCTGACAAGATCAGTAAGAGTCATATCTTGCAGGGTAATCCTTCCTGCTCAACAACTCAGACCGGGGAATCCGACAGTTAGGAAATCCGATACTTAGGAAATCCGACAATCATTCGGATTCTGATACTTAGGCATCTTTAACTTAATTCAGTGGAATCCGACACTATCAGAATCCAACACAACACAAGGAAATCCGATACTTTATCGGATTCCGACACTTACGAGGAAATCCGACATTCTTGCGGATTTTGGGAATCCGACAACTTATGGATTCCAACAGTTGGGAATCCAACATGCATATGGAATCCGACACTTGTGGATTCTGACACATAGAAAGAAATCAGGGGCATGAAATCCGACAGATATGCAGAATCCGACACTTCTATCGGATTCCGACAAATCCTCCGGATTTCAACAAATAGCGGACACCTTCATAGGTCTCGGAATCCGACACATTCATACTCTGGAATTCCGATACACACTTTAATCCATTCTAAGGGTTACATTTTTGTTGTTCTTTCACCCAGAACACCTTAGAACATCTTGTTCTATTCATACAATCATCATAAACACATCAAATCCAAACAATAACACCAAACATGCAAAACCCATTTAGAAAGTGAGTTTCCATGTTCTTCAAGGTATTCTTGCATGAATTTGTGTTTCTAGCTTTAACAACATGTATATAACCTTCAAACATACTTGAATCTATGTTGCTAACCTTTTGTGGATTAACAACCAAGAGTTCTTCCTTCTTTTCTTCTTCAAAATCCGAGAGAAGAAAGAGAAAAGTGTGTGTTTGTTATTTTCACTAGCTTTGACTTTGAGTCAACTAAATCACACATATATCTACATATATATATACACACACACACACACATTCCAGAGGCGGTTTGCCTATGGATTTTCTTAATTCCTTTTCTTTTAATTATACTTATATACGTATATACTTACATACTTAATACACGCGTACATACTAAACATATTTAAAACACATAACATATACAATATATTCAATTAACATTAATACTTCAATTAAACTTAACAAGTACATACAAGTAAAACATTCCTCTATTACACTAACTACGTACGCGTACATACTATTTACAACTAGTCCCAAGTTGAGGATGTTACAGATCAGGTGTGGGTCGTCCAATCACTTGAAACTCTTTTCAAGTATATGCGAAATATTACGTCCCTTGTATTCAATCCCATTGAACACTATGACCAATCATTTCCCTCGATCTTCGTTCATACTTCCTTCCAATGAAGAATGACCGATCGTGGACTATTTATAATGTAAAACATTCAAGGAAGTGATAAACATGCAAAGTTGGAACACAATAATTATTTAAAGAAAGTATTCGCTACACGCGTATCATTAAATCTCCATTTAATAATCAATACATTCAAAAATTCAATACTGCTTAATGTTCCCAATTACATAGCAAATATATCAAATACAATAACCAATATACAACTCAAACCAAGTCACTAGCAAATCTAATCCCAATAGCACATGTGTGGGCATCATGCTTAGCTTGTGACAACGGTTTAGTGAACGGATCCACGAAATTGCTATCCGTGTGTACTTTGCTGATTACAATTTCTCCTTTCTCGACCACGTCCCGGATAAAATGATATTTCTGCGGAATTTGCCTCGTGCGTTGATGAGAACTCGGTTCCTTTGCTAAAGCAACGGCACCCTCGTTGTCACAGAAGATCTCAACAGGGTCGTTGATGCTTGGAACCACTCCCAAATCAAGCAGAAATTTCCTCATCCATACGGCCTCCTTAGC
This sequence comes from Dittrichia graveolens, assembly GCA_038502395.1. Classification (NCBI taxonomy): domain Eukaryota; kingdom Viridiplantae; phylum Streptophyta; class Magnoliopsida; order Asterales; family Asteraceae; genus Dittrichia; species Dittrichia graveolens. The sequence continues at coordinate 35,061,526 of JARJIL010000009.1, forward strand.
AGCTTCACTGGCCGTAATATATTCCGACTCTATAGTTGAATCGGGCACGGTGTCTTGCTTGGAGCTCCTCCAGGATATAGCACCGCCGTTTAATAGGAACCCGAACCCCGATTGTGATCGGCAGTAATCCCTATCGGTTTGGTAGCTTGCGTCAGAGTAACCCTTTACTCTAAGCCTCTCCTCCGTACACCAAGAACATATCCTTAGTCCTCCGAAGATACTTGAGAATGATCTTCACCGCTGTCCAATGAGCTTCGTCTGCGTTGGCTTGATATCTACTCATCATGCTCAAAGCACACGATACATCAGGCCTCGTACATAGCATGGCGTACATGATCGAGCCCACAGCCAAAGCATATGGCACCCGCTTCATTACTTCCCGTTCCTCTAGGGAACTAGGGGATTGAGTCTTACTTAATAACAAACCATGCGACATAGGAATGAACCCCTTCTTGGAGTCTTCCATCCTAAACCGCTTTAGGACTTTGTCAGCATATGTACTTTGGCTAAGCCCAATTAGCCTCTTGGATCTATCTCTATAGATTTTGATCCCAAGAATATAAGCTGTATCTCCAAGATCCTTCATTGAAAAACAATTTCCTAACCAGGTTCTTAGACCTTGAAGGGTCGGGACATCGTTCCCAATAAGGAGTATGTCATCGACATACAAGACTAGGAATACAACTATGCTCCCACTAGCCCTGACATATACGCATGGCTCATCCTTGCTTTTCGAAAATCCAAACTCTTTGAATTTCTCATCAAAGCACAAGTTCCAGCTGCGCAATGCTTGCTTAAGTCCATAAATGGACTTCTTAAGCTTGCAGACCTTATCCGGATGCTTGGTATGTACAAAACCCTCGGGTTGAGTCATATACACTTCCTCGCTTAGTGTCCCATTAAGGAACGCGGTTTTTACATCCATTTGCCAAATCTCATAATCATGAAATGCAGAAATTGCCATGAGTATCTGGATAGACTTCAACATAGCCACCGGGGAAAAGGTTTCATCATAGTCTACACCATGAGTTTGCGTGAAACCCTTAGCCACCAGTCGGGCTTTCAAGGTGTCTACCTCTCCATCTATGCCAGTATTTTTAAAGACCCATTTGCACCACACGGGTCTACACCCGGGTACCGGATCTACCAATACTAGACTTGGTTATCCAACATAGATTGCATCTCGGACTCCATTGCCTCTTTCCACATAGCGGACTCTGGGCCCACCATGGCGTCCCGATAAGATGATGATTCGTCATGATCCACCACTAGGTTGCAACCCTCAGACATGAGAAACCCATATCTCTCTGGCTCATTGAAACTCCTACCGGATCTCCTAAGAGGTAAAGGATCCGTGCCAGGTTCTCTAGCAGCGCCATGCTGAGAATCATCTTGTGAACTAGTGCCAACTTCAGGTTGGTCATAGGAAGGTTCTTGAATTTCTTCAAGATCAACCTTTCTCCCACTAGCGTCTTTGGATAGCATTTCCCTTTCAAGGAAGACGGCCCTCCGAGCAACAAATACCTTGTTCTCGGAAGGTTTGTAAAACAAATATCCCATAGACCCGGCAGGATATCCAATGAACAAACACCTCTCGGCTCTGGGTTCCAATTTGTCCTCTACCTCACATCTCACGTAGGCAAGACAACCCCAAACCTTTAGATATGAAAGCGATTGAACCTTTCCATGCCACATCTCAAAGGGTGTCTTCTTGACCTTCTTAGTTGGTACGCGGTTAAGGATTCTAACGGCTGTTTCCAATGCGTAGCCCCAAAAGCTTATGGGTACATCCGTTCTACTCATCATACACCAAACCATATCCAACAATGTCTGGTTCCTCCTCTTAGTGACACCATTTAATTGTGGTGTCCTAGGAGGTGTCAATTGTGAAACAATTCCACAATCTTTTAGATAGTCAAGGAATTCCGAACATAGATACTCACCACCACGATCCGATCTGAGCATCTTAATTCGTTTACCCAATTGGTTCTCAACTTCGTTTTTGAAAGTCTTGAAAACCTCAAAGGTTTCCGACTTTTATCTCACCAAGTAGAATACCCATACCTACTAAAATCATCGGTAAAGGTTACGAAGTACCTTGAGTTATCCCTTGTGACATGCTTGAAAGGACCACACACATCCGTGTGAACTATATCCAACAAGTCTTGGCCCCTCTCACAAACGCCGGTGAAGGGTGCTTTGGTCATTTTGCCCAATAAGCAAGATTCGCACACATCATCCGATCCATGGTCAAATGATTCCAAGATCCCATCCGCTTGGAGCTTGGCGATGGTTTCTAGTTTATATGGCCCAAACGACCATGCCATAAAGATAACTTATTCAAATCACATTTGGATTTAGAACCAACATTCATGATTGATCTATTACTTTGCAAGCATACGCTTGTTTCATATATGCCACGACATGGATGTGCTTTAAAATAAAATAAATCATTCTTAAAGCAAGAGATAATTCCATTAGAGAAATTAAAACTAAATCCATCGTCAACAAGTGCATAAAAAGATAAAATATTTCTTGCCATGCAGGGCGAATAAGATACATTTAATAAAGTAATAAATAAGCTGGATTGAAAGGCGAGATCCACGCTCCCAATCTTCTCAACTGGGGCAACCGCCTTGTTCCCCATGATGAGATCCAGCTCCCCATCAACCAAGTCCCTACTTCTTCTTAGTACCTGCACATTATTAACTATGTGAGTACCACACCCGGTGTCCAAGAACCAAGCGTTAGAAGTAGAAGTGTTATGGAGTTCAATCATATACATACCAGAGGCGCCTTGTCCCTTGGCGCGAAGCCTCTTGAGCTCCTCCGTGTACTTGGGGCAGCTACGCCGGTAGTGTCCCTTCTCCCCACAGAAGAAGCAGGTAGCCTCTTCTGGTGAGGGGGCTATAGGTACGGGTTCCTTCCCCTTCGGCTCCGGGGCCGGGAGCGGTTTGGGCTTAGTTGTTGCCACCTTGGCCTTCCCCTTCCCTTTGCCCTTGGAGCTTGAAGTGGTCCACTTCCTCTTAGCACCACCCTCATGGATGGCTAGGACAGATGTGGAGTTTGATGGCTTTGCTTTGACCATGTTAGACTCCGCGGTCTTCAACATGCCATGCAACTCCATCAAGGACTTATCCATATTATGCATATGGTAGTTCACAATGAACGGACCATATGCTTGAGGCAAAGATTGGAGGATAGTATCCGTAGCCAACTCTTTCCCCATAGGAAAGCCCAACCTCTCGAGCTGGTCCACGTATTGCTTCATACGAAGCACATGGGAGCTCACGTTCCCGCCCTCCTGCATCCGGCACCCTATGAAGGCCTTGACACACTCATAGAGTTCTTGCCTCGCTTGCTGTTGGAACATTTCCTTTAGCTGCCAGATCATGTCATACGCACCAACGTCCTCGAATTTCCTTTGCAACTCGGAACTCATGGTCGTCAACATGAGGAAAGTCACCTCATTCGTGTCTTTAAGGCGCTTTTCATAAGCGTCCTTAACGGCCCGCGTAGCGGTGGTAGCAGGAGCCTCCGGAAGAGGAATCTCTAGGACGTACAACTTTCTTTCATGGCGTAAGACAATTCTCAATTGCATATGCCAATCCATAAAGTTTACTCCTACGAGTTTCTCTTTCTCCAAAAATGGACGGAGTGACATGTGTGTCGCGGTGTTGCTTGTAGATGCCATCTAAAAGAAGGCAAAGCACACAAAAGGTTAGTTCGACATATTTTAATCCTTTTTAAATAATTACCCAATAGTTTAACACTTAAATTTAACAAGGGCTAAAAACCCAACATAACTTCACTAGATGACGGGTTTAATGCAGATCACTTCGTGAAGGTATTTAGGCCAGTAAACGCTTTACCAATTGCCATCCATGATTACAACTCTTAGGCACTTGCGGGATCCATCGGTACTCATAGCACCGGTTTGGCATGTTTGATCCCTTCCCACACTGATTCCTTAATAAGCCGTTTTGGTAACTCAGTATAGGCACGACAATTACCAAGGCGTATTAAATTGGAATTGCAAATCGTCCAACCAGATACATGATGACGCCCTTACAATAATTGGCTCATGCTAAGCTCGACAACCAAAAAATTTCAAGACGCCACACACACCTTCCACACAAGTCCACATGGAACAACTCGTGCTAAGCTCGACAATTGTCCCATGCTTTATTAGATTCGGGTGGTGTCATCTTTTGGATGGCGTGTGATTTACATTTTTAAGAAAAACAGGACTTTTGTTTTTCCAGTTAAAAACCTCTTTTCGTTTTGATTAACAAATAAGTGAAAAAACGCATTTTTCACCATTTGAACATAAACACTTTATATTCGTTTGTTAATCATGTGAGCGAGCGGGGTTTGTTAACCAATTAAGGAAAACTATATAGTTTTATTATTTTCAAGACATTTTCTAGCATGCGAAGATCCTACAACCACGCAAGAAAATAAATAAATAAAACTACACAACCACGCATACAAAACCGATTTGAGCCAACCTAAGTGTTCCCCGGTGAGCCAACCGAGGAACTAAGTCTACTAAGGACAAACAATCCAAGACTTGGTGGCGTGCTCCCACTCGATCCCGCGCCTTCGGATCCAAGGTAGCCAAGACGTCTCCCTAGACTCCCGTTGGTGCCTCCGGTCTTCTCTTCAAAAACATATATAATTTAAAGAGAAATGGCATGTAAGCCACACAATCTATTCTAAGCTAATATACAAATTACAAAGAATAAATAATTTGGCGTGCAAGCCACAAATAAATAAATTATTACAAACTGGATTAAATAAATTATTACAAACCAAATGTGGTACAAACCACTAAATGAATGAACAACAAATAAAGCAACCAAACAACCACACAAAGGTCTAGGCTCAAACCGGTGCTCACATAAACTAAACAACCACAAAGCATGGTTTGCCACACCAAACCATGCAGAAAACAATATCCCAATCAAGTTTATTCAAAAAATAAAGTCACAAGAATAAACCTTGTACATATGCATTAGGATTCCAAACACTTTGAAATCCATATTCATATATACACAATATACTTGTATGCATGCGTGCATTTTATGCCAAAACCACCCAAAACATACATATACAAGAATTAGGATATTATGGGGCTTAATCTACAAAGCTAAAAAGCCTAAAATGATTCTAGAAACACTAGAACCAAATGCTAAAATCCATATCAAGTTCTTGAACATGGGCCGTGTCAAGCCCAACTAGCACAGGGCGTTTTGGCCCAAGTAGAGGTCGTGTGCTTCGGGCCTACACGGCCGTGTAGGTGAACACGGGCCGTGTTGAGCCTATTAGACACGGGCTATCTTGGCCCAATTAAGGCCGTGGGCTTTGGGCTTACACGACCGTGTTGACCAACACGGGCCGTGTACGATCACTGTAACAGCAGAATTAACATTCTTAAACACACCTTTTTAATGATATTAAGTGGTGTGTTAAGTGTGTGCTACGTTTCTCTGGGCACTAGAACAGCCTCTAGGTAGTTGAAGTGTTCTTGTTGGTGAAAAACTCTCTCTAGTTCTTCTTCTTCAAGGTGATCAAGTTTGATGCACAGGAGAAGGTGACATACACTTTGTGATCTAGATTTGATGCACAACGGTGTTTCTTGTACTTGGATTGTGTTGTTTTGGTGTCTACACCAACCTACTAGCATTGGGGAATCAAGTGTGCTTGGGGTGGACTTCACTAGAGGAATTCTTCTTGAATTCTACACACTTTGGCAAAGAAGAAAGCATTTGATCTTGTATTGAGGTATAACCTTTCTTCTATCTTGTTTGTTATATTTTAGTTGCAACTCCATGTCTACATTTTGGTCCATGGGATGTGTGTTTGTTTGGTTGACTTAGATTTTTGTATTATATCTTGCTTCCGTTGCTACTCGGTTATGCCAAACAAATACCTTCAATACGAACGGCTCAGTTAGAAGCAATCAAAAGTGAAAATCATAACTCTGAGCGAACCAAAGGGCAGGTAGCTGATTTTATTAAAGGCAGTCATGATGTTTGGACCCGTTATGGTAGTATATGGGTACTGGCTTATGGTGATGCACGTCAAACACTTCTTAATGAAGTTCATAAATCCATATTCTCTATTCATCCAGGAGCTACTAAAATGTATAAGGATTTGAGGGTTGGTTATTGGTGGCCAGGCATGAAACGTGATGTAGCAAAATATGTAGAAAAATGCCTTACTTGTTTACAAGTGAAAGCTGAACACCAGAAACCTCACGGGAAGCTACAGCCCTTAGAAATTCCAGTCTGGAAATGGGAAAACATTATAATGGACCTGATTACCAAATTACCCAGGACCCACGTGGTTATGATGCTATATGGGTAATTATAGACAGGTTAACTAAAAGTGCACATTTTATTCCCATTGAGGAGACTTATCCTTCAGAAATATTGGCAGATGTATATGTGAAAGAGATTGTGACTCGCCATGGTGTACCAGTTCCTATTGTGTCAGGCAGAGATACAAGATTTACTTCTAGATTCTGGAGCAAATTTCACGAAGATCTCGGAACTAAACTACATCTCAGCAGAGCATATCATTCTCAGACTGATGGTCAAAGTGAAAGAACTATACAAACTCTGGAGGATATGCTGCGGGCATGTGTTGTTGATTTCGGTGGGAGATGGGATTCTTATTTGCCATTAGCAGAGTTTTCATATAATAATAGCTATCATTCTAGTATCGGGATGCCCCCATATGAAATACTATATGGTAGGAAATGCAGAACTCCGGTATGCTGGGGTGAGGTGGGTCAAAAAGAGTTGGGTAGTACAGAAGTGGTACAACGAACAACTAAACAGATTCAACTCATCAGAGATAGATTGTTAACTACCCAAAGTAGAAAAAGGAGTTATGCAGACAGACGCATATCACCACTTGAGTTTCAGGTGGGAGACTACGTGTTATTAAAAGTGTCGCCGTGGAAAGGCGTAATCAGATTCAGAAAGAAGGGGAAACTCGGTCCATGATTTATTGGACCATTCAGAATCATTGCACGTGTGGGAAAGGTTGATTACGTATTAGAATTGTCTCAGATTCATAACACCTTCCATGTCTCGCACCTCATAAAATGTTTAGCAGACGAGTCTGCAATTGTACCGTTGGAAGATCTTACTATTGATGATAAATTGAACTATGTGGAGCAGCCTATAACTATATTGGAGAAAAAGATCAAGACTCTACGTAATAAACAGATTGGACTGGTCAAAGTCCAATGGAAGCACAGGAAAGGCTAAGACTTTACTTGGGAACCTGAACAGGAAATGATGCATAACTATCCAGAACTCTTCAACAGTTGATTTCGAGGACGAAATCATTTCAAGTGGGGAAGAGTTGTAACACCCAAGGTTCGAAATTCCTTAATTAATAATTTAATAGGAAGTGTTATATGTTTATATAAGTTGTCTTTATGGGATTAGATGTGTTTATAAAACTAGAGGGGCTTAAATTGTCAATTTATAAATTAAAATAGTCCAGGGGCCATTTGTGTAATTATGTTATACATGTAGATATATATATATATATATATATATATATATATATATATATATGGAGTATGAATTCTAGACTTTCATTAGTACTTTCATACAAATCTTCACAACTTTTGCTGCAAATCTTTCATACCAATCTTGTAGGAAAACACCCTATACATGTTTTTAGAATGTTTAGATTTGAGTTTTGGTTGTTTTGGCCGGATTCACAACTTTTGTCGGTCAGAACTGTCCAGACCAGGGGAGGGCACGGGCGTACCCAAGGATGTTACGGGCGTGCCTTTCGACCCGTGGCAAACCCTAGTTCATTAGGTACCCCCATGCTTAGAGGCATAGGCACGAGCGTACTTTAGCAAGGTACGGGTGTGACTGCAGGATCGGGTACGCCCATGCCTGAGGTTGTATAGTCGTGCCTTAGTTACAGGCACGGGCGTACCTTTGCCAGGTATGACCGTGCCCTAGCTCTGTTCAATTTATTTTGATTAGTCAGCAGGTGTTAATAAATACGCAATTGATATTATGTTGTAGAAACAAGTTGTGGACCTATTCACTGCATCATTATCACTTGTGGATCAATTTAGATCATAATTATCAGAAGGTGAGTCTTCTAGACTTCACTTCATATCTGCAGCATGTGTGATTTCATATCAGATTACTAACATGTGATGTTATTCATATGTATATGTAAGCGTACTGCTATGTGTAGTATGGCTTAGATGTGGTACAATACTGTGACCTATGTTGCTACCCTGGTGTAACACCGGCTTTGTAATCACCAAAATTTAGCAAAATTTTGCGTTTTTAATAAACGTGAACTCAATCACGATTAAATATCATTAGGTTAAGCAACGGAAGTTAACCAAACAATTTACATTAATATTATCATTCAAAATTATGTATCACTATTGGTGTTACTCTACAAACAAACCGACCATAATGTATTTATTACATCACAAAGTGTTCCACCAAAAATATCCAGTAGGAGGAAACCCAGCTCACAACCAAATCCTTAATCTGCAAAAAGAGTTAACATGGCACCGTTAGCTACACATATCTAGTGAGTACAAACTTAACATAAGCATCATTAGAGCAAGTCATGCATCACAGGAATAAGCCTACAATGCTATCCTATCACATTGTGGTGTGCTGACAAGATCAGTATAAGTCATTTCTTGCAGGATAGCTACTCCCACTCAATAACAATACACTGGGGATCAAACACAACCCTCCGTGCTGGTGGGGGAGCATAAAGTAGTCCACCAAGCATCGTTTACGGAACCATAGGTTCCCTAGTAATCCTGGCCAGATACTGGCTGACTACAATCTCACATTAAGGCACGGTGGTTCTGCAGAACCTAAGATCCGGGATGCACCCCGAATCACCGTTAAGTTCAGAATCACCTGTTAAGGATCCCTGGAACCCAACTACAGAGTTGACCTTAACCATGCTTCAGTTGTTCACGAACATTTCACATACACATACTGATCCAATCTGGATCATTCACTTACCATGCACATTTATTTACTTCTTTAAGCATGCAATATCATCCATTACATCATTATGGATCCAATCTGGATTCTGCTGGCATATACTTAACTTAAATATGACAAGTACTTAGCATGGCATTGTGCATTAAGTAGCATGGCAACACTTATTTGTTTACTTTAAACATATGTGCACTTAAAACACTTAGAAAATAAATCTTCCTCTACTGAGGCTTACGGAAGTCGGTACTCACCTAAGTGGCTTAACCAGATAGTTATTTCACTTCTGCTTTACTTAGTATGTCAAGTTCACCTAGAATAGTATTACCTTACATTAATCATCTTAACATACAAAGAATGGCTACTAAATTAACATAAGAATTCCAAATCCGGATCTCACACAAATACGACAAAACTGTCAGATTGTGGGAAATCCGACATCTAGGAACTCCGGTACTTTGGGAATCCGACAACCTGTGGAAATCCGACATATTATTGGATTCCAACACTTGGATATTCAACTTGTGGTTTGGACAAATTAGCGGAATCCGACACAATCATCGGAATCCGACAATCATGAAGGAATCCGATACTTGCTAGGAAATCCGATACTTAGGAAGAAATCCGACACTCTGTCGGATTCCGACACTTTCAAGGAAATCCGACACATGAGGAAATCTGATACATGATCGGATTTTGATACTTAGACATCTTATGGATTGACAATACAATGGAATCCGATAACCACAAAGAAATCCGACACCATCGGATTCCGACATAAGGAAATCCACACTATCGGTTTTGGACAACATGCGGATTCCGACACATTCAAGTCTCGGAAGTCGACACCTTCAAAACACTGGAATTCCGCTACCTTCATTGGCTTATTTCTATAATTTCTTTCTTGTTAGTTTTTCCATTTAAACACTTTAAACATCATGATTCATACATATGCATTTCATAAACATAATAACATGGTTTAAAAACATCAAACATACCAAACTTACCTTCAAAGTAAGCTTGTATGCTTGTTAATGAAGTTTCTGCAAGAATTAGAGTTTTAACTATGTTTTAACCACAAGGATGATATCATACATGTTTAAATTCGACAACGTACATATGTTTACCTTAGTTGGAATCCAAAATCACCAAATCTTCAACCTTCAAGAAAATCCGAGAGAAAGAGAGCGAGAGAGACACGAGAGAGAGCTAGAAAAGTGTTTGTTCTTGCTTTGGATTTTAACTTTGACCAAATTGACTTTTAAGTCAATATATATATACATACATACGAAAACATATCCAAAGGCGGTTGCCTCTGGATTTCTATTTCTTTCTTTTAATAATAATTAAACATATATACATATATAATACACATAACACACTTATACAATTAACACATCTTATTAATATAACTAACTTACAACTTGGACTCTTTACACTATTTAGTAACTCACGTACACTCGTACACGATTTACAACTACGCCCAAATCGAGGATGTTACACATGGGTCTAGAACCAGAGGCTAGCATTGATTTCCAGACATACGTGTATTATCTTCATATGATTGTATACATGTGTTTATATGATGTTTTGTTTAGATTACTCACTAAGCTCTCGTAGCTTACCAGATACTGTTTTTAAAATATTTTGCAGGATGCAGCAAGGACAAGGACAAGAACAAAGTTCTTGTTTGACTACTTGCCAGTTTTAACCATAAAACATTTAACGCCCTTTTGTGTAAATATTTAACTTTGACAGTACACTAAGTATGTACTTATGGGTGTATCTTTTGATACTAGCACGGTTTTACTACGAAAATGCTTCCGCTTATGATTTTCAAACTGTATGCGTGCTTTTATAAAAAAAATGTTTTACTTTTATATTGTTTTATAAAATTGGGGCGTTACATAACACAACTTGTGCATTTAAAACGTTTAACTTTGAAAAGTTAACATTTCTGACTTTCACCCGATGCGTCGCGTCGCGTTTCATCATGCGAAAGTCGCGGCTAAAAGTCGGATCATCCATAAGTCGGATGAACCCTTGATCCGAAAGTCGGATAACAAGTTGATCCGAACATCGGACCAAAGAGTCGGATCTAAAGGTCGGATAAGCCAAAAGTCGGATGAACAAAAGTCGCATGAAACTTGAAGGTCACACGACTTAGCCGGGCACGCGTCGCGTTCCCCTGCCCGACGCGTCGTGTCACCTGTAGACCTGCATATCATCTTCTTCTTGTTCATCGACCATCCGACTTATTTATTAAACTTTACATTTTCCAGATTCACAAACTCGTTAGTTTTACTTTTAAAACACTTTTAAACTTCATATTACATATATACAAACTTCATAAACTCATCAAATCCAATTAAGAACACCAAACATGAAAAACCCACTTGTCAAGTAAGCTTCATATGTTCTTCAATGGTGTTTTCATTTGAACTTGAGTTTCTAGCCATAACACAACTCATATCTATTGCAAATCAAGCTTAAACTTTATAACAAATACATACTAACCTTTGCTTGATTCAAAGACAACAAATCTTTCAACTTCTTGCTTTCAAGAATCTCACGAGAGAGAACTAGTGTGTGTTTTGTAGGTGTTTATCAACTTTGACTTCTTTTGTCAAGTCTAAACACATACATATCTACATATTCTTATCCAGAGGCAACCGCCTCTGGATTTCTTTTTCTTTTAATTTCTTTCTTTATTAATCATTTTCTTGATATATATATATATATATATATTTACTTTAATTAACTAATACACAATAACACATATATACATATACACATATATTTCATTTTAAACACAACTTCATTTATTCAATTAATACATACATATATATATACAACTTGGACCCTTTACATATTCTACTGATCTACGTACATTTACAAACGATTTACAACTAGGCCCAATTCAAGGATGTTACAGTTTTGGACCCGTTTAGGAGTTCTTTATCTCCTAAGATGATTCAAAGTATAATTTGCACCCAAGATTGGCTTCGGAAAGCTACAAGTGCCAAAGCAGAATGTGAAGAAGATTGGGATACACTACAAGAAATTGATAAAGGTATTACTTTTTCATAAATAGTTTAATGTTTGTTATGTTATATATTAATTTTTAAAAAATTCTCTTATTTATGTAGAACTGGGAGAAGAGACATCTAACTAAAACTCGAATTGGAGAAGAACATGAAGGGGGCAAAGTGAAGTTTGCAAGAAGAATGGATATATTTTGTGAAGCTTAACACGTTTTTATTATATTTTGGAACTACAAGTACATGCGTGTTGATTTTGGATCTATTTTGTGAGCTTTAACATGTTTTTAGGGTATTTTGAAACTTGAAACATGTTGGTTTGTGATATATTTCGTGAAGCTCGACAAATATTTATTTTTAGGGGTGGTTTGTAACTTAATATGTGTTTTAATATTATGGTGGAAATATATTAGTTATTTTGTTGTCATGATTCATTATGAAGAGGTATATACATCATTTTAGCCTAATTACATAGACATCATTAAATGAAGATAGCCCAATTACATACTTGGGCCAAAAAAATTGTATAACACAAAAGCCCAAATAGCCAAATTCGGTTATACCCGAAAATATATTAACCGAACCGTACCCGATTTCTAATCCATACCCGATACCCGAATTTTAAAATGGTTCGGTTATCGGTTATTTTAACCGAAATACCCGACCCGAAATAACTGATACCCGAAAAATTTACCCAAAAGCACCCCTACTATGAGATGGCATGAAGAGAGTCGTACTAAAGATGATTGCCTAAGACATCTAGCGGATTCCCTAGCTTAGAAAACATTTGATTTCCAATATCCTGAATTTGCTAAGGAATCACGCAATGTTAGACTTGGTTTAGCTAGTGACAGGTTTAATCCGTTTAGGACGATGAGTGTTTCTTATAGTACATGGCCTGTTATGTTGTTGCCATATAATCTCCCACCATGGATGTGTATGAAACAACCATTTTTCATTCTTTCCCTACTTATACCAGGTCCATTTGCTAGCTCCAGAGAATAATATAGATGTCTATTTAGAACCTTTAGTTGATGAGCTGAAGGAGTTATAGGATGTTGGAATAGAGACAAATGATGCATCAACAAAAAGTAACTTCCAAATGCGTGCCTCTTTGTTATAGACCATAAGTGACTACCCTACTTATGAAAATTTATCGGGCTGGAGAACTAAAGGTCAACTTGCATGTCCTTGTTGTCATTAACATACAAAATCACAACGCTTAAGGCATGGGAGAATATATTGTTACATGGGACATCGTCGATATTTGCCTAATGGACATGCTTTCCGGAAGGATAAGAAGTCTTTTGATGGCACCGAAGAACATGGCAGGCCACCTCCTCGCTTGACAGGGTTGAATGCACTTGATGATCTAAAATGGTTATGAATTTAGATATGAAAAATTAGTGAAAGATAACCCATATTTTCCGTTTAACCGGAAGAAGAGGAGTATTTTCATTAAGTTGCCCTACTAGAAAGATAATTTTCTTCGCCACAATTTAGATGTGATGTGTATTGAGAAGAATGTTTGTGATAGTATAATTGGAACTTTGATGAATCTAGATGGGAAGACGAAGGATCATATAAAGTCACGTCTTGATTCACACGATATGGGTATAAGGCCTGAACTTCATCCTAAAGTTCAAGATAGGAACAAACTCTACTTGCCTCCTGCTTGTTTTTCAATGGATAAAAATGAGAAGGAAATATTTTATAGAGTGTTGAAAAAGTTGAAAGTTCCAGATGGATATGCGGCTAATCTATCAAGATGTGTACAACTAAAACCTCCAAAAAAAATTTAGGCTAAAAAGTCATGATAGTCATGTTTTGATGCAACAACTGCTTTCATTTGCCATGAGAAATGTGTTACCTAAGCATGTATGATCTCCTTTGATGAAATTGTGTCTTTACTATAGACAGCTATGCTCAAAAGTTCTTAAACCTAATGATCTGGTTCAAATGGAAAATGAGATCCGAAAATTTCTTTCTGATCTAGAGAGGATTTTTCCACCATCATCTTTTGACGTCATGGTTCATCTTGGTTTGGAGGCCAAAATTTCCGGACTAGTCAATTATCGCTGGATGTATCTAATCAAGAGGTATGTGTTTATAAATTTTACCATATTTTTAGCTTTTTATTTGTAATTGTTATTGTTATTAAATCTTATTTTTAACTTTTTGTATCACTTGGGTATTTGTTTACATTAAAATCTTATGTGCGAAATAGGAGTAAACCCGAGGGGTATTGTAGAGGGATATTTAGCTGAAGAGTGTTTGTCATTTTGTTCTTTATACTTATCCTATGACATTGAAACTCGACATAATAGGACAAATTGAAATTATGATGATGGTGGTTGTTTGGATGTTTTACCTATCTTCTCCATGCCAGGCCATCCAATTGGTGCAACATAGACAAAAACACTAGACCTTGAAACTTTGACCATTGCACATTCTTATGTATTATTCAATTGTACCAAAGTTGATGGATTCTTAACGTAAGTCACTTACTACTAAGTATGAATTGTATTTATTGTTATAATCGTTTATTATTGTTGTAACTATTACCACTACTTCTATTATTATTATCATTTAACATATCAGGGAGCATCTTAAGATTACTGGAGATCAAAATTGACAATTATGTGAACATGAGGTTCAACGTATTCACAGTGAAACATTTGCATCTTGGTTTGAAGACCATGTAAGTATAAATAAAAAATGGTATAGTCTTTTAGCATTTTAAAGTTCCAACTTACATGAAGTATTTTTATAACTTTAACAAATCTCCTTTGTTTAGGTTGAAGCTCTACATAGTAGAGGGGATCAAAGAATCACAAAAGATATAAGGGTCTTGACAAGTGGTCCTGCTGAGTTGGTGGAAAGATATAAAGGATTTATTGTAAATGATTTTAGATTCCACACAAAAGATCTTGAAAGAAAAAGAAAAACCCAAAATAGTGGAGTTATAATCAAGGCCTTGACAAATAGCTTCTCGAGTGCTAGAGATAGCAATCAATAGTAGGATATGTTGCTTACTATGGGATTTTAAATGATATCATTGAGTTAGAATATTGTATTGACAAAAAAGTAGTGTTATTCAATTGTGATTGGATCTGAAATGGTAAGAGGAAAAGAGAAGTTGAAAATGGGTTTATTCTACTCAATTTTAATGGGTTAAAGACACATAATGAGCCCTTTATACTAGCTTATCAAGCACAACAAGTGTTTTACGTTGTGGATCCATGAAGGTTGGAAAGTTATGATCAAGACAACAGCTAGAGATTCTTATGACATGAATGAACAAACACACGATGTTGAAACATATTTGCAAAGCGGAGCATCTAGTAATCTCCAACTTGATGATAATATGGATATTGACTAGATTAGGGAGGGCTTTAATGGAACCCTTGTTGACAAAGATACTATGGTATTAGATGAAAATGAAGATCAAACTGAAACCTTTTCATGACTTCCTTTTATTGAACCTCATGTTAGAATATTCGGTATGTTCCTCACTTTTACATCATTTCTTGTAAGCTATTAGAAATCTAAAGTTCATGTTAAGTTATGAGTTGTTCAATTGATTTTGATCAATCAGATAGAAGTTATTATGGTTGATTAAAAAGAAAAGAAAAATAGATGAGTTGTTTTATTTATTTAAAGTATATGGATGATTTCGAAACTCAAAAAATTCAGATCTTGATGAGTTTTAAAACTTATTTTTATTGACTTTTAGGAGTTGATTATGGAGCTTTCATTGAAATATGGATTGCAAGGAGATAATGGAATAAGTGTGGTTGCAAATCAGCTTTTAGAGATTTTATATCAATTTCAGATTGATATGATTGATAATATATATTATCAGATTCTTTTAACTTGTTCGAGATTGTTTTCAATTTGTTGGGATTGATTTAGAATCTAGTTATTTATATTGTTTTATGTAATATTTCTCATCCTATTCCTATTCTTTCTGGATTAATATATTTTTCATTATAACTAGTAGTGATATCACTTGTTACAAATGGGGCTCTAATGCTCTATATTCTTATGTATATTTTAGGCAAGGCCTTGATGCTAGCCAACCATATATAAAGATAGATATTTGTGTCATGAATTTTTTCCCTCTTTTTTTCCCCTTGTGGATCTTATTGCTATCTGTTATTATGAATTCCATTTTCTAATGAACAATTAACCAATTTATGTTGGGACATACATGTTGGAATATGCCCGCTGACACGAACGAGTTAATAGCACTGCTGATGAAGTATAGGCCTATTGGGTCACACACCAAGTATTGATTCCGGCAACACGAACAAGCAAAAGAGAGAAAAGGCCAAAATGGGTTTTGGCAACATGGTACACTGGCGGTGTTCTTAAACACGGGCCGTGTCCAGCCCAACTAGCACGGGGCGTTTTGGCCCAAGTAGAGACCGTGTGCTTTGGGCCTACACGGCCGTGTACGTGAACACGGGTCGTGTTGGGCCTGTAAGACACGGGCTATCTTGGCCCAATTGAGGCCGTGGGCTTTGGGCCTACACGGCCGTGTTGTCCAACACGGGCCGTGTATGATCACTGTAACAGCAGAATTAACATTCTTAAACACACCTTTTAATGAGATTAAGTGTGGTGTTAAGTGAACTACGTTTTTCTGTGCCAAGGAACAGACTCTTGGTAGTCCTAGAGTTCTTGTTCATGAGAAGTCTCTCTCTAATTGCTCTTCTTCTGGGTGATCACGTTTGATGCACAAGAGAGTGTGTTACACACAATTTGGTTGTTGTTTTGGTGTCTAACACCATCCTACTAGCATTGGGGAATCAAGTGTGCTTGGGGTGGACTTCACTAGAGGAGTTCTTCTTGAATTCTACTTACTTTGACAAAGAAGAAAGCTTTTGATCTTGAGTTGTGGTATAATCTTTCTTCTATCTTGTTTATTATATTCTAGTTGCAAACTCGTGTTTAGATTTTGGTCCATGGGATGTGTGTTTATTTGGTTAACTTAGATTTTTGTATTATATCTTGCTTCCGTTGCTACTCGGTTATGCCAAACAAATACTTTCAGTGGTATCAGAGCCATATCTAACATGGCTTTGCACTAACAAGTCTAGAAAAATCATATGAATATTTGATATAAGAAAAATTGTTTTCTTGAAATGTTTTTGGTGTAGATGGTTGCTAGGCTAAAATTGATATATTTGTAGCCTACATAATATTCATATAATATTTTGACATTAGAAAGTTGTTCTCTAGAAATGGTTTTTCAAGTAGATTCTTGTTAGGCTAAAATGGTATATTTGTAGCCTACCTAATATTTTAGTTTTACATCGAGTCGAGAAAAACCATATAAGTACATTTATATAAGAAATTTTTTTTCTTAATATTGGTTTTTCATTGAGACTCTTGTTGTACTATTGTTGTGCTAGAATTGTTATATTTGTAGCCTTGTTAATACTTTAGTTTTTATATTTATATATTTGTTGTAACTTGGTATGAAGTGTACACAAATATATACTTATAAATGTATATATGAATATGTGTCTCAAAAATGGTTTGGTACACTAATGCATATGTACAAGGATTGTCATTTTGGTGCCTTTGATGTTGTTGACAATCTTAATTAAAATATAGATATATATATTTGTATCATGGTTTTGTGTGGCATGCCATGTTTCATTTATGTTGCGTTTGTTTAATTTGGTAACATGATATGCCCTTAGATCTATGTGTTATGGTGGTTGATTGATTTGGTTTTCGGTGGTCTGCGCGCCGTATTGATGTAATATAATTTATTTATTTATTTGTTGGTGCGGCTTGCATGCCGTTTCTTTTATTCCGTGTATTTGTATAAATAGTGTAGGAATGCGACCCGCGTGTCATTTATATATATATTCTATGTATTTGTAAATAGTATAGAATTAGAACCGGAGAAATCAACGGGAGTCATGGTGATGACGTCTTGGCGAGAAGGAATCAACGCACTATTGGAGGTGTTGGATTCAATGGGAGCTCACCTAACGAGACTTTACCTTGTCCTTAGGTTTTGGCCTCGTTTTCCCCGTTGTGGCTCACGGGGAAAACAGATAGGAATTTTGGGCATGTTACCGAATTATACATATATATATTTGCTTGGTTGTATTTTATTTTTCTATGCATGGATTAGGATTCGCATGCTAGACAATTTTTCTATAAAATTAAATAAAATACAACGTTTGTTAAAATGGTTAACAATCTCGCGCAAATAGAATTGACAAAGAAAATATAAACTTGGTATTATATTTAAGTAGTGCTTAAAATCGTTTTGACACTTACTTTGTTAATTCACAAAAGGGTTTTTATAAACAGGAAACAAAATCACGTTTTTAAAATGTAAATCACGCACCATCCGTAAGACGACACCACCCGAATCTAACGAAACAAGGATGATTATCGAGCTAAGCACGAGTCATTCCTTGCGTAGTTGTGTGGAAGGTGAGTGGGGTAACTCACATGATTGGTTGTCGAGCTAAGCACGAGCCAATTGATGGTCGGGAGTGCCACCCGTGTGTCTTGTCGGACGGTTTACAATTTTAGTATATAATTCTTGATTAGTTGTCGAGCTAAGCACGAGCTAAACAAAAAATTATATATTAAGATTGGTGTAAGGAAGGGATCAAACATGCCAACCGACATAATGGATGTCAACGGATCCCGCAAGTGTCTAAGAGTTGTAATAGAGATTACAATTGGTAAAATGGTTGCCGGCCTAAATAGCTTTGCCACGTGATCCGCGGTAAACCCGTCACGGTGCGAGGTGAAATAAGGTTCTTAGCCCTTGTTATAAATGATTGTTTTTATCTAAAACTATGGGGTAATTATTTTAAGAAGGTTTATATAAACTAACCAAAACTCGTATTATTGTTATTTATAGATGTCAAATCATAACAACACCACGTCAAACATCTCACTTCGTGTGTTCCTAGAAAGGGAGAAACTCACGGGGGTGAACTTTATTGCATGGCTTAGACAATTGAGGATTGTCCTACACCATGAGTCAAAGCTGCACATCCTTGAGGAACCCCTTCCGGAGCCACCTGCTACCAACGCAACTTGGGCTGTCCGATACGGGTATGAAAAACATATTGAGGACACGCACGATGTTGCCTGCCTCATGTTGTCAACTATGAGCTTGGAATTGCGAAAGCAGCTCGAGCACATGAGTGTGTACAATATGTTAAACAAGCTTAAGGACATGTTCCAACAGCAAGTTAGGCAAGAACACTATGAGTGTGTTTAAAGCCTAGTCGGTTGTAAGCTGCAGGAAGACGGGAATGTTGGTCTTCACATCCTTAAGATGAAGGCGAATGTGGACCAAATGGAGAGGTTAGGATTTCCTATTGGGAGAGAGCTCGCTGTGGATATTGTACTACAGTCTCTGCCCGCATTATATGATCAGTTTGTCACAAACTATCATATGCAGGGAATGGAGAAATCCTTAAGCGAATTGCATTGCATGTTGAAGTTTGCGGAGTCTGACATGGCCAAGCATAGTTCCACCTCAACCACTCCCGTCATGGGTCTAAAGAAACAAAAGAAAAGGAAAAAGAAACCGACCCTAAAAGGAAAGGTTGGAGTTTCCAAGCCTATCCTTGATATTGAGTCGAAGGACATAGAGAATGTGCAACAAGAAGAGACTCAAGAAAAAGGTGGTTTGCTACTTTTGTAGAAGATTTGGAAATTGGGGCCGTCACGCCTGCCCTACGTGCCGAGAGGATATAAAACTTCTCAGGAAAGAGAGAGTTAACTTTCCATCTTCAGGTGCGTTCATTATTCATTGTTATTCTTATATAAGCTGGGTAGTTGACCCGAGCTGATTGACTCACGTTTGTCACAAATTTGTTTGTTACAAAGTATGGGTCCTTTGGTGAAAGAAAAGCATGAAGAACCGGATCTCGAACGAGGAAACCATGGTGATTGTCCTCTAAGAGAAGATAAGGAGACTTGATCTCGGTTTTGTCGTCGGTTTATTTATTACTTTATTTTATTGCCCTACGTGGCAAGTAACATCTCTTTGTATGCGCGTTTTTATTACGATGGACAAAATTTTGAAGTTTTAAGAATTGGTGTAAAACCTTTTAAGCGTTGTTTATTCAAGGTTTATTTATGTCACAACTCATGTGTTGTTTAGCCCTGCGTGGTACACAACTTTACATGTGGTGACGATGAGTTTATTCTTAAAATATGAGATTTGTTATGAAAATTTATTGTGAGATATTTTGTCATATTCAAAATTTCATGTCATGGCATACACAAGGTTTGGTTACAAGTAATAAAATATTCATGAGTAATTGATTCTGAGTCCAAAATAGTTTGGATTGATTATCTTTATGTGATAATCAACTTAACCACATAAACAAGAGATATATCACCTAGATCCATGTGGTTGGGATCTTGGGATAGTTCAGCCTTGGGCTAAACGTTTGATATTGATCTTGTTTATTAGGCTAAGATGATTATGAGATCCTTCACCGGAGTTTGTGAGAGGATTATAGGCTTGTTGGATATTGATCACATTTTATGGATAATCCGTTCAAGCACACCACAAAGAATAACGAAAGATAAATTTCTTCGTTGCTACCTTGATGGTAGTAGTTGCGAGACGTTTACTAGTTTAGGTATATGTTGTTGGTGTTCAGAATTAGCCAAACGACTTTCAGAATCAATAGGGCATATAGATCAAGATACTTAGATCTACTTAAGATGCTAAGATATCTACTATCTATATATTGGATGACCATATACTGAATTGTGGAATTGTTTCACAATTCGTATCCTACTAAGATGCATTGGTACATGGTGTCATGGGGTAGGGAACTGGGTGTTATTGATCCAGTTTATGACGGGTCAAGAATTTGTGTTCGATTTGTTGGGACATTCATTTGCCATTGTGACTAAGTCCTCAAATCCAAATTCAATTGATAGTCTATTTAGCATTTATTAAGATACGACTAGAAAGGTTCTTTGCTTGTCTATCTTATAGTTCGAAGTTATCTATTCTATGGGAGATGGATAAACTTGAAATCAAGAAGTGCTAATGCATTTGAGGAGTTCTTCTAAGTTTTAATTATTTAACCTTTTGAGAACAATATTTGTTGCTTAAAAGGGGAAGAAGAGAGAAACTAAAACTAAGGCATTCCAGTGGAAGAACGTGGAACTTAAATGAAAGAGTCATATTGAGCCAAAGAGATATGGGTTTCTCATATCTAAGTGGCAATGACTTGATGGTGAGTCATGTTGAGTTCACCACCTATCGGAAGACATAGTGGATCCGGAATTCACTGGAATAAAAGAAGTAAATGATAAAGAGATGCAATCCATTTGAAATGTCCAAGTACTCGACTTGACTTGATCCCATACCTAGGTGTGTACCAAGGTGGTAGTGATGGGATTAACCTGGATGGAATTGTAGACAACTTCAAATACCGACTAGTGGTAAGGAGGTTTTCATGATGGTTATGGAGAAACTTGTCCTAGTGGTTATGTTGAAGAATGTTGATACTTGTGGATATTAATGACCGCATTCCGTCATGGAACAATATGATGAGGAAGTGCTTATAACACTCTCTAAGGGTCTTAATATACATCCGTAGTATCCGAATTATCTCTACAACCGAATTATGTCTACAAAAGTAAATAAGTCCACTTCGGACTTATGCGTGCATCTTAAAGGAAATATCTTTGCTTACTATTAGAAAATCAAAGTGTTGAGTTTTCTAGAAGCGTAGATAAAACCATTTATATATGTCAGGGCTAGTGGGAGCTTTGTTGTATTCCTAGTGTTAAATGTCTATTGAAGATAATGTCCCGGTATTAGGTTATCTGCGAACCTAATTCAGGGATTATTGTTTCATAAGGGCATTTAGGAGATACCAAATTGGATAGTATTTAGTTCAAGAAATATAGAGATATGTTCTTGATGTTTGACGACTAGAATAGGCTTGGAGTAAGTAGTTACTCTAATGCGTGTTTCTATTAGGATAACTGTTGATTTTGATCAAAGTTTACGATCCTAACTTATGGTGTTGATTGTTGGTTCTTAAGTAACCCTATTGTGGGCTTTTGAGACAATGAGGGTGTGATTACTTTAACCTTTTGAAAAATGAGATTTCTTTGACGCATACTTTTGAAGTAGTCTTGTCAAAATAGATATAATTGAATAACAAAAGAACTTGTGGATGTTGTGGGACAAATCCACTAGTTAAGCCGTTGTTATGGACTAGTGATGTTTGTCATACTAGGTCTATTAGCATGTATAATGCGTATAACTTGGCTTGAATATGTTTTGGTTCATGTTTGATTTGTACTTATATTTTGGGGACGTTAAGCAGTATTGCAATTCATACTATATCGATTATTAAATGGAGATTTAATAATACGCCAAGGGCGGGTATTTTATGAATCCTTATTGTGTTCCATCTTAGCATGTTTAAACACTTCCGAGAATGTTTTCCATTTTAAAATATCCACAATCGGTTATACTTTATGGGAAGGAAGTATAAATTAAGATTGAGGTAAAGAATTGGTTTTGTTAAAACGTGATTCTTGCCAATACTTGAATGGGGTTTCAAGTGATTGGAGGACCCGCACCCAAGTTCGCTTCATGGGTCTTGTCATAAGTAACTCGGGATGACGATGGCGATTCATCCTTAAACTAGAGATACATGCGATCCCAAAGCATAGGTCTGCTTTGCTTTGATTATCTTCTAACGCGGTCAGTAGCTGGTCGTCATAAGGGAGATGATTAAGTTGAGTATTATCTATGTGGCGGGACTGTGTAGTCGAAAGGAATTTGTTCCTCTATGTATAGAAAAGATATCCATGAGCCCCTCGATGATTGAGTGCTGACGTTCATATGCATGGCTGTGCTCAAGTTATATTGATGATGGATCAATGTTAACTTGGTTTGTTGGTCATCACTAATCTAGAATCGAGAAACATAATCGTGAACGATCTGAAGGTTGACTTTATTCCATGCCTTGTGTTCACATAGGATATCGCGAACAAATGGGATGTGTATGTTCATTTGTCTTTAGGACAATCATTTTATGATTGGGATCTTGTCAAGAGTGGCATACCCTATACTGACTTGCGAGCATAGATTTCTTGCTAGAGGCCGCTCTATGTTTGTGTTATTTTTCGAAGTCGTGTCACGTGCAAGTAGGAGTCTGTTGGAATATGCCCGCTGACACGAATGAGTAAATAGCACTGCTGATGAAGTATAGGCCTATTTGGTCACACACCAAGTATTGATTCCGGCAACACGAACAAGCAAAAGAAAGAAAAGGCCAAAATGGGTTTTGGAAACATGGTACACGGGCCGTGTTCTTGAACACGGGCCGTGTCCAGCCCAACTAGCACGGGGCGTTTTGGCCCAAGTAGAGACCATGTGCTTTGGGCCTACACGGCCGTGTAGGTGAACACGGGCCGTGTTGGGCCTGTTAGACACGGGCTATCTTGGCCCAATTGAGGCCGTGGGCTTTGGGCCTACACGGCCGTGTTGTCCAACACGGGCCGTGTATGATCACTGTAACAGCAGAATTAACATTCTTAAACACACCTTTTAATGAGATTAAGTGTGGTGTTAAGTGAACTACGTTTTTCTGTGCCAAGGAACAGACTCTTGGTAGTCCTAGAGTTCTTGTTCATGAGAAGTCTCTCTCTAATTGCTCTTTTTCTTGGTGATCAAGTTTGATGCACAAGAGAGTGTGTTACACACAATTTGGTTTTTGTTTTGGTGTCTAACACCATCCTACTAGCATTGGGGAATCAAGTGTGCTTGGGGTGGACTTCACTAGAGGAGTTCTTCTTGAATTCTACACACTTTGACAAAGAAGAAAGCTTTTGATCTTGAATTGTGGTATAATCTTTCTTCTATCTTGTTTATTATATTCTAGTTGCAAACTCGTGTTTAGATTTTGGTCCATGAGATGTGTGTTTGTTTGGTTAACTTAGATATTTGTATTATATCTTGCTTCCGTTGCTACTCGGTTATGCCAAACAAATACCTTCACTACATACCCCACACAGTAACTTCTTGTACTAGTCATTACTTTGCTCATCTTTATAACCTCTAGCTTTCTATGGTGAATTATCTTCTTCATATGCTATTTTTCTGCAATAGTTTTCTTCTAAATCCTGTGTTATAGTTTCTTTATCAATAAATCAATCTTTTGAGTGATAAGTTGCTAGTGTAAAATGATAGTCTTGTAGAAGCATACTTTCAATGAAGCGATGATAATGTAAGTTTGTGAATATCAACTTAAGAGAAAAGGCCAATGACTCATATTCTTCACGTTTTGTTCTCTAGTCTTGCATTTACCTTTCCAGCAATCTATATTTACCATTATTTTTAGTAAGACTTATGAACACCATCCGAATACCACTATCTTAGTCGCACTTCCCGATCCCTTTCATATCATGTTATACGCCATTTCATTTATTTAGTTTGACCCTTAATAAATTTTCACTTTTTACGCTTCAGTTTGTATAAAGCACATGTTTTAAAATTCTACAAACTAATCTCAGTATGTAACTTCCCAAATTGGTCGGGTTTTACCTCCCGCCAATTGATTATACATATGATTAAATTTCCAGCCGTGACCGCAATTAACGGTCCATGTTTGTTGCTTCAAGTTTGAGGTATGGTTCTACAAATGAAATCAAGTTATTCACGTGGTTGATGGTATTGAAGTGCAAAATTTCTCTGAATTTCAAAGCTAAGGTTCGATTGGTTAAACTTTTTGTCTACATCACTGACGGTTAACCTATATGCTTTTGATTTACTTTGAGTATAGTCTGCTCTACATCATTCTTCAAGTAATTTTTAACATCATTTTTAGTTTGAGTATAAGCTAGGGTTCAACTGCTTCGGATTTTTCGCATACATCACTAGTTCGCTTTTTTGTTTATGGACACACGAGCCCTTCAGATGTGAAAGTAGTTTGTGATTTTCAAATTGATTCAGTATCAAGTCTAAGTCAAGCAATGCATAAGAATAATAACAATAATACAGAGGGGTATGATGCAGACCGAGCTTAGTATAGTGAACACCTGCTTAAATAAACAAGTATTTCACCCAAAAGGTTCGCACAGGGAGCTGCAGACTCACAAGTGCCAATGGTGAATGGGGTATTGGGCACTATGTAGGTCTGGCAATTCGGGTCGTGTTTGTGTTAAAAGGTTCGTGTCGTGTTCGTGTCAACCATTTCCGTCATTTTCGTGTCGACCATTTTTGACCCAGTTTAGTTTCGTGTCGTGTTCGGTTCGTGTCACTTAATTCGTGTTTGGTTTGGGTCTTGTTTTCGTGTCGGCCCATTTTTTGGAGAAAAAATCGAATTACGTTTTCGATCAAATAACTTGATTTTCATGTCGGGTTTCGTATCAAATTATTTTTCAAAAAAATGTTGCATATTCTTGTAATGTTGCGGACGAGGGACGAGCGAGGAGCAAACGGCAGATGACGACGACGATAAAGGTGGGTTGTCGGCGTCGCAAGGGAGGGCTAGAGGCTAGGGTTACGAGTTCCTCTTTTCTTCTCCCTTATTTTATTATTTCTATTCTTGTAAATTTTAATCTTGTTATATATTAACTTATTTTTTTATTTAATATTTATTAATTTATCAAAATGAAAATTTTAAATGACATCAAGCCACCAACTTTTGAGGTAAAAAATTAAAAATGATAAAGTGCCGCCACTTTTATATTGTAATTAGTTATTTATTTATAATTTCAAATTTCTAAATATTTTTAAGTTAAATTTTTTTTGGGTTTTTTCTATTATTATTATAAAAAAATCGTGTTAAACAGGTTACCTTCGGATTGTCGTGTTCGTGTTATTTTCGGATCGACCCATTTCTGACCCAATTCAGTTTCGTGTCATGTTCGTGTCGACCTAGATCGTGTTCGGTTCGGGTTGGGTTTGGGCTCGTGTCAGGATTTATCGGCCCTAGCACTATACCACCATCCACAAACAGAACAGAAACAAAAACTAGGGTCACCCCTATGCCTCCTAAACAGAATAGCTCTCGGAGCCGATAGAGAGGAGACGACATGGACTAATCACATGCACTACCACAGGAAATGTCATGCCACCGGTGCCACAGTGATGCGCCTATGGTAAGATGAAATTGAAAGCATCAAATAGTAGAACCAAGGAAAAATGAGCCGATTTTATTGTTAAATCGCAGATGTAGAACCATCATGGTAGGACATTGTTGAGTGTTTAGTCCAAGCTATTCTAATTAGGCCCACTAAGTTATATTTCAAAAAAGAATGACCCTACTTTAGTTATTTAGTTCTTATACGTATATGTATTTATAGATAGACAAATATAAATGTGTTTATTATAATAGGTCATAGGGAGAATCTCTATTGGTAGTCTATATGTGAAAAACTAAGTACTCCTGCAGCGAGGGTCAACTGAAAATGCATCTAATGGTTCAAGTCATGTCCTCCGGTCACCACACAAGAATCCATTTTAGCCAAAGATTATTTATGCATTTAAATAAATGAATGAACATGAACTCAATTTAAGTTCATTTATTTTAGTCATAAACGTTCCATTATCTGTTCGTTCATGTAAATTCATTTATAAAATAGAAATAAATTTCCCATATACAATATTTTTAAACTAGTTGACATCTTTTTATTAGTTTATGTCATTGAGCATTATACTATTTATTTAAAATCAAGAAAATTGAAATATTTATAAGTTAGCTTTTAAATAAAAATCAGTAAAATTGAAGTGGAGAAACGTGGACTTGCAACCTCCCAGCAATCAATATATTTTAGAGAATATAAATTAAATTTCCATATATATTAGAGATATTTATTTTCCTGATACGCTGCCTTGTCCCAGCGATTAATTTGCTCCTCCCTAAATTAAAATGATGCCCATCAATGATCTTCCCTCACACAAAATGGCGCCGCTCCGCATATGGTGGTATCGATCTTTTGATGTTTTCCATTTTCCCTCCCATCCAATTCCCTCGTTTAGAAAAATAAAAAAAATGGCACTTACAGGCTTCTTCCCTCCCTCAAATCTCGATCACTTCATCATATGCCTACGAACATATCAATCCGATCCCTAAAGGCTAATATTTGGTTGATGGCCTGATTGTGCCTGCAACTTCATCCCTGAAATTTGACACTCGCTCACATCCTGCAGTAGCTACCAGCCCGCTTGTCCCCGCCAATCTTAGTCTCTCGATCAATTTAAGGTATAAATCTTGATAATATTTATAAGTTTGTTTAGATAAATGTTGACGATTCCTATGGAGAAGGGAAAAAAAGTTTAGGTAAAATATTTAGGGTTCATTTATTTAACTACACAGTCATGAAATTTATGCAGATTGTTGTTGCTATGGCTTTCACAAATAAACACAAAATTGGTTATTCTTTTGTTGTGTTGCTTTTCCTTTCACACACAAAGTTATATTATTTAAGAATAAATTGTGTGTGAAAGGCATAATGAGTTCTTAGTAGTGGTATGAATGAATGTTCTGTTGTATATCAAAGGTATGATAATGGATGCAGATTAAGGATTCTTAGTTTTTCATTCAAACAATGGTGTTCTCTGATTTTTTTCATCTTCAATTATAATAATCTATTTGTTATTCTCTATAGTTTTTGTTTAGGTGTAGTAATCTGTAAGTCGCATGAAAGGAAAGTCTAGGTTCTCAGTTTAATTTATTGTTTACTTCCTTTGATTACTAATTTTAATTATTTTCTTATTTTTTTTCAATTATAACTGAACCAATGTTTTTAAAGATGGATGACGGATTTAGCAACTTTGGCAACAATAGCCAACAAATTGAAAAGATGTAATTGGTGCCACGTATTGTGACAGTAAGCCAAGTATGTGATGTAGATGTACTTAGAATGTTTTGTTTTACTAGTATACTATAGTTGTTTATTATCTACAAGATGTATTTACTTTTTTGTAGTTGTAAGGAGCACACGCAAAAGAGTTAGAGGACCTACTTGTATACCAAAAATTTAGGCACAACCAAAAGGGCAACAGATCAGTGTTTTATTTAACGAATACGGGCAACCTTTGGATGAGAAAACAATTACTCAGCTAAGCTATTTCATAGGATCCCTTGCTAGGAGTGGAAAATATTATTCTTATCATAAACCATGGAATAAAGTTGACGAGGCCAAGAAGCAAAAGTTGCTACAATTCTTAAATGTAAGTAAAAAACAAATTTGTAATTAAATAACTAAAATATATGATCTCTTAGGTAACTATATATGTTATTTTTGTTAGGAAAAGTTTGATCTTCCCCCTGGTTTTGATAGTTGGATTTTGAAATCATTTGGGAAGAAAGTGAGGAACTGGAGGGAAAGAATTAAAGAAGACTATTACGATCCGTCTTTGTCACTTCAAGAACAATATAACTTTAAGACAAAACAAGTGCATGAAAAATAGTGGAAGAAACTTGTTAAGTCCTGGAATAAAAATAAATCTAAGGTATGAAATAATTTTATATTTCAAACATTTTTTTTTTGAAGAAAAATTTGCTGTGGAATTTTATTATGCAAAAATTAAGGAATATAAAAAGGAGCCAATTGTTATTACAATTATACGTGTAATTGTTCAACATATAATCAGAAAAACATAAGCAAAAATGACACACTCTATAGCAAATGACAACACCAAGTAATTTAATAATCTTCTTCCTGGGTCAGTTTGTAATCTGTTTACACTATGGAGCAAGCTCTGATAACCTCAACAATTGGTGCCCAACACAATGGACATTTCCCTCCTCCACAAATCAACTCATTTGCACATTTTGAATACGTACACATGTGCCCGCGATCAAACATTGTATTCTTATTTCTTATCTTGATTTTCAAAATTCTATTTTAAAGAGTTAGTGAAAGAAACAAGGAAAACAGGGCAAAACAGAAGATGATGCAAGTCACTGGTAAAAAGAGTTATACTCGGGTTCATGCAGAACTAAAGGTAATTGTATATTATAATACAATTGTTGGTATAGTTTATGTTATGTATTTAGAATATACATATCTTGAAACAGAGAAATCCTTAGAGGGACATGAACCTAGTAGAATGGAGTTGTTTTCTGCTTGCTTCGTTAAAGATGGCATAACAAAAAGTGTGGAAGCTTCAAATGCAATTGTATGTACAATTTAATATATTCTCCTATTATGTTCTATATTTCTATTGTGTTTGAATATCACATTCCCAAGTTTTATTATGATTTATAATCATTTCTCTGTCTTATAGATTTTCTTGTTTTATATTGTCATATTCAACATAACAAATATTATTTTAATGTAGGAACAAATGAAAGAATTGAGCTCTCAATTTTCAGAGGGCTCAATTGACGAGCCTAGCCTAGAAGATATATTTTCTAAAGTTATGGGTGAAGATTTGAAAGGTACCGCACGCATGTACGGACAAGGTGTTCATGCTTTCAATGTTTGGGGTGTAATTCCAAGTCATTTGGCTTGTGAGAGAGAGAGAGAGAGAGAGAGAGAGAGAGAGAGAGAGAGTCTCCATTGGAAATCTACATGTGAAACACTAAGTGCTCGGGTGGCTCACCTAGAATCTGTCATAGAGATGCGAGGACGGAGTGAAAATGCATCTGTTAGTTCAAGTCGCATCTTCCCCTTGCCACAATCTCCTGTTTTATCAAATGAATCTCAACCTTTACGTGTATGTGTATATTGGTTTCTTTTAATTATTATAGCCCTTCATGTCTTAAACATATAGAATAAATAACCAATTATATTAGTTTTCATCTACTACAATTATTACACCATTTTCTTATACGTCTGGATGCTAATCATGTTTACCTTAAATAAAAGAAGACGCGAAAATTATGGTTATGTTGCTGCTATGTTACTGTTGGCACAATTCACATAATTAAATTTAGACAAAAAAAAAGTCCTAAAAATTATATAAATAATTGACTAGCATCCTTGGTTTAATATAAAACTTCAGGTGGATGTTTCGGTTTATTAAAAGTATTATAAACCCCGCAGAGATTGTATCTAAAGGATGGATCAAAAGCTTAGATCCGAATGAACTAGTTGGGGGCGAAGAAATCGGGTCAAACCGGTGTGAGGTAAATATTCAAGTCGTTATCAAAAGAAATGAACGTTTGGTGAGACATATGGACTATTTATCACAATTGAAGACGCTATTGGAGCAACTATTGTTTGGCCTTGCACTTTCATTTTGGTATGTTTAACTTTTTAAAATTGTGATATCTTTTATAAAGTTTGATGTGTTGACATGGACCTTCACGCTTGTGTTCGGGTTTAATAGCAGGTTGCTCGGAATGATGCATGATGACATGATTATATCTATGTATAGCTTCTTTTGTTACATTTAGACTACCTTGTAATTAGTATATATATCTCGTAGCTTCTTTTTAACTCTTGGACTACCTGGTAATTGGTAGAAGACTGTATAATGGATGGTTTTGCAACTATAGATGACTTGTTTATGTGATGGAGTTAGAAATTATTTATTTCTATGTTATTGATGCTATATTTTTTGGTGTGTCTAAAGTATAAAATATATTTGATAGTTACTATATTTTTAGATAAGTTAATTGCTTCATATTTGCAATATAAAATCTTATTTGTATGATAACCATTCATAGAAATGTAACCACCTTAAACATTAATGATTAATATTTATAAAGTGTATTAAAAAAAGAAACAAATGTGACATTAGGATGTTATTGATGCTATATTTTTTTGCACACAAAATATTGTGTCGTTAGATAAGATAGTCCATGTTAGGACACTAAAATTAGGTCCAAATTAATAGTTCTATTAGGACGCCTTTATATAGGTACACCATTAAGCATATATGTATTAGGACCTCCTAATACATCTTGTTATCTAGTATATTAGGACACCAATTGTGTTGTATAGCACATTTTATGGGACTTTAAAATATGATCTATAATGTTGTTTTGTAGTATATTAGGACACATGTACATGTCTTAAAACACTTAAAAACGTGCTAGTGAGTAAGCATATATTAGTACATCATAAACGGTCACATTTCTAGGTTTATTACGATGCCATTTATGTTGTATAAAACATATTATGGGACTATAAGATATGTTTAAAAGATTGGTATTTTACAAAGCCTTTCTATAGGATACCTATATACTTGGTCCTAAAAAGTTAAGAGTCTCATTAAGTAATATGTTAGGACACAAGCAGACATCCTATAAAACCATATTTGTTGTAGTGTATCTTCTATTAATTTGGATAAAAATCAAAATAATTCAAATCAATTAAGAATTTGAGTGAAACACTAATAAATAATTCCTTGTGTGATAAAAAGAAGTGTCACTAAAAGTCATAAATCAATTGAAAAAACTAGAAGTGTTCGGGTGTTTTACCTACATATAAAAGGAGTCGCTAAAAGAGTCTTACATGGTTTTTATTTTTTTGAAGTTCATTTGGGTTACTTATATGATGTGCATATATTTTACAAAGGGAAAATAATATATGTTGTTAATAACACCTTCACTTAAGTGTTCTTGTACTCATAGACTACTTAAATAATCTTTAGGTCATTTTATGTCTTAATTATTTTAAATGGTCCATGAATGCAACCACATGTATGATTGACAAGATTGAGGCAATCAATATCGAAAGAATAAAAAAAAAGGAAAATGAGCAAATGTGTGGAAGAGATTTCTAACAATAGGAAACGAGGAAGATGAGCAAATGTGTGGATGGAAAACATGGATTGAAAAAGTAATAGCGTATTTTAGGAAATTTGATGAATTTCAAAGAGTTTCTTTTGATGAAGTAAAGGAAAGTTGCATTCCCTTGTATAAAGGAATTTTAGATAATTCAAATATTCTAATTCCATCTATTTTTTTCAAACCATACAAACAAAATGAGGAATTTGATATTACAATTTTCTTGAATTCTCTCAAACAAAACCACACAAGATTTAGATGCCACTTGGTAAAGGGAAATGGAGGTTGAGAAAGGGAAATGAAAACATTTTTCCTGTTTGTAAACACTTGAGAAAAGGTGAAGTGGGAAAAAACCATTTCTCAATCCCTTTTTTCTACTATCTAAAATATGAATGAAAATGGTGGAAAATAAAACTTGGGAATCTTTGGGGAAATGAAAAACAACCATGGAGAAAAGGGTAAGGTAGTCATTATCATAGTTCATGTGCAAATAAATGTCTCACCCATTAAATCCTCTTTATAAAAAAACCTCACACACCGGCAACATCTTACGGGCACCTCTCTCTGACCGACAACGAGTTATCCTCCGGCGGCTTCTCTCTCTAGCTCACATCTCTCTTTCTCTCTCTGGATCTTAACTCTCTCTAGCTCGTATCTCCGATGGCTTCTCTCCCTAGCTTGTATATCCGGAGGAATCTCTCTAGTGGCGGTAGGTTATCTCTCAAACACTCTCTATTCAGATCTACCTTTTGAACATATTTAGAATTCGACTGATTTCATTTTGTTATTTACTGTGAAATCAAGACTTACATTTGTTATTATGTGTTGGTATTGTCATGCAAGTCGAAACTTCTTTTATTTTCAAAAAGCTTTTTCTGTGAGTTTATTCAGTTAATGTCATAGTTTTGTAGTGTGTTCATGTTGTGTATGCTCTCTATTGTTATGAGCATGTTTTGTGTTTTAACTATTATGTTACTTTATAAGTTGTGGTTTTAAGTGAAAGTTGATGTTCGAAGAAAATAACTTATAAAGTTACATATGAAAACCAAAAATGTCAATAGACTAGATTTACCAAGAACATGAAATTTATGATATTGGATTGTTAATTGACCTAATTTGATTGAATCAAGAATGTTAGTAGACTAGACTTTCCAAGAACTTGAAATTTATGAATATGAATTGTTAATTGACCCAATTTATCAAAAAAAACTTACATAGTTACATATTAAATTGAGTTGTTAATTAAGCAACATGTAGTAAAGCAATTGATAATGGGGAAGAAGATGATGTCATTTAAAGACACAATGAAGTTCCCTGATTGATGTTAACGACTGTGATTTCGTTGAAGAGGCTGTTCAAGATGCTCGTCAATCCGAAGGAACAACAAGTAGTCTAACCAGCAAAACAAAAAAGATGAAATATATCCGGAGTCATGCAAAGAGATAAAGCAATTATTGGTTAGATTTGGAGAGATTGTAGGCGAACATCTGAATAAAAGAAGGTCTAGAGGCTCGTGAAATCTACAAGAAGGTTGGTGATGAGTTGAAAGATTACCGCATATTACTTTGACCAAACATTTTACAACAGCTCATTTAATTGGTAAGGATGTATATGGATAGTTCAATAGGATAATTGTTTGTCGATGAATAACTATTCTTAGTTACACTATGGTTGAAGTACTTGAAATACTTATTTTTGTTTCACTATGGTTGAAGTACTTTTTTGTGTGACTATGGTTGAAATGATGTTTTTGAATGTGACCATGGTTGAATGGATTTTTTTTTGCTTGATTAATGCATTTTAAATACTAATTTATGAATCTTTTTATATGATTTTTATGTTTGAATAAATGATTGTTATGAAAAAATGTGATGCAAATGATAAGGTTGGTACATTTCTATATTAAATTTCATGTTTTATTAAACAAGAGAAATGATTCTCTGTTACATTTCTTCAAGATTATCAAGATCGGGATTTTACTATCATTTTTATCTTTGCAATTAAAATCTGATCGTAAGATCGGAAACCTAAGATCCTACCACAAGTCACTAAACTTTTGTAGTTTTTATATGCTATAATTTTTATCAAAAACAAATTATATAACATTTTTACGAGTGAATGAAACATTAAATTTTAAAATAAGATACATCAAACCGTCCAAATTTTAAATATTAAAAACATAGAATAATGTTCACTATAATTCATTGGTTTACATATCATAATAAAATTTAATATATGACTCTTATGCAAAATAATAAATCTATAACACATTGTGCATAACATCAATTCCTTATTTCAAAACAAAACTCGTGAACCTCTATCGCTTATAGTAAATGAAAAATCAAACATGTGATATATGAGTAAAGTAGAAAACTGTGGACAATTGTTAATAGTACAAGATTGACTATTTAAAAAATATAGAAAATAAAGTAAAAAATAGTAATAATAAAAACATGTAAAAAATAATAATGTAAAATAATAGTAATAATAACAAATGTAAGAAAATAAGAGATAATGTGGGATCATGGGATCGTATAGCGATATTACGATCTCACATACGATATTATGATCCTAAGTACGATCATACCTATATGGAATCCTAAGTACGATCCAACACGTTTCTGGTTTGTGGGATCTTAGTATCGTACAATCGAGATTATGATTTTTATAACTATGCATTTCTCTGCTGAAATCTCTGTGCTACCAAACAGAAGAGTCAATTCTCATTCTACAGACTAATTCACTATTTTTGCAATTCCATTCACTTACCAAACGCACTCTTAGAAGAATTCCTATTCCATTTGATTTTTAATCAAACAATCTGTAGAATTTTATAAACCAGACGATTATCTTCCTTTTGTATTTACATGCAAATTAGTATGACCATAAACAAGTAGGGGCATTTGGATATACATTTTATTCACTGATTTTATTTATGATTATTGTAACTTGAAGTCATAACAATATATTGTTAATATTTTGATGAAAATTGTATAGATTATATAAATAGGCTTCGATAATCACTTAAAAAGTCGCATCTCCTCCTTTTCATAAGGATGTGTTATTTATGGAATTATTTTATTTATTTCAGATAATAGTAACTAAGTTTGAAAACCGCTTTATTAAGATCACTCATGTATTATTTCATACTGTAAAAGGAAATGACCTTGTTAGAATAATTTTTAAACTTTGTTACTATTCTATGAAGTTTCCGGTTTTTTCTCTTCATTTTTTCAATACTTAAGATTAGAGAAATATAAACACTATCACTTTATATAAGAAAGAAAATTGTTTGCAAGAAAGTAATATGAAGTTGTTGCTTTCGTAGGTCCTGGTGAGCTTCTCTGGTGATCTACAAAACAGAAAAAGGGTTAGCCTCGTCACGGGTGTTTGGACCCGTGACCAAGCTCGGGCGTGCGAGTAAGTATTTTTGTATGTATTAATGGTGGAATAGCTAATTGCAGAGAATGTTTATAGTAGTGTATTTAATGAGGGAATGAGTTGTGTATGTTGTACCTGTGTTCTGCTTCTTTTATAATAGCTTACCTGGTCCTTGTCCAGTGGTTTTATCCGATGGTTATGTTGTCCATGGATAAGGGTTGGTCTGCGCCAGGTCTGCGCATTTAATGCCCTTGTCGGGTAGCGGCCGCTTCTTCATTAAATGCTCATTAATGAGAATCTTCTTATACCATGCTTAGAGATTGCATAGGGAATATTTCTGTAATATTTAATTTGTAAATGTTTTGGCAGATTCTTGCTCCTTCGGATGGTTCGTTTGTTCCTTCGGATGGTCCAACCTTCGGACCATATGTCATCAAGTCCCCCCTGTCTGAGGTTTCTTTTTTTGAGGAAGAGAGTTCAGACTCAGAGATTGTAAGTCAATTTGTATTACATTATTTTTGTTGGTTTTGTTAGTAATAGGGACACGTGTCCGGCGGTTATGGTGAGGAGAGAGAAAGGGGCGTCTTCCCTAGGCTATGATGGCCTGACTCCGAAGTGATGGCTTACCAGTTCCATTTTCGAAATTTAAAAAACAGAAAGTGAAGAAAAGAGGGCGTCGGTTTCATTTTTGCATTGTCTCTCTCGATTCCTTGTCGACTTCTCTCTGGATTTTCCGATATTTTTGAGGGCTTCGAGTCCATTCACCGTCTTGATCTTTCTTCAGGTTTGCTTCTTTTTTCAATGCCGTTCAAAGAAAACTTAGGTCTTATGCGTTCTGTTGTTAATGAAGAATACTTGAACTCTGTTTGTTCTTCTTACAATATTAATTCTGCTCTTGATCCTCGTTGTCCTTCATCCTCTGAGACCATTAGAGATCTCCCTGCGGGTTACATTGGGTTTTACGTAGGTTGGTTTGATTTCGGTAATTTGCGTCTTCCGTTTTCTGAGAAGATGCTGCTGGGTCGGAGAAGATTGATTTTCAGAGAATTTCTCGCGGCACGAGCTCCCTTCCTCGCGGCGAGAGGCACCCTGAAACCTCCAAAATTCATGTTTTTGACCCCATTTGACTATGTTCGTGTTTGGGGATTGATTCTAAGGTTTTATAAAGGTTAAATGAAGTCTTTTAAGACCCGAAAGGGTGTCTAAGTCTAAAATTGAGTCTAGAAACCTTGTTTTTTGTTAACTATGTAAGTTAACCTTGTGTTTTGATGATCATAGGTTTATGATCAAGTGTTAAGCTTTGGTTTGGATGGGGTGGTGATCCTCATCACACCCTCAGGTGAGTACACCCTACGGATACCCAAAATTGTTAAAGTTTTTCAAGTCATCGCTTATGTGTTTTGATTGTTTGGCAATTGTTTGATGAATCTTGATGATTCAAAGGATGTGGATTATGCATTGTTTTATAAATGCGGGTTATACGATTTGCATATGTTTATGAGGCTTTTGGAACTTAAAGAAGGTGTAAACCATGTATTGTTTTACACTATGATTCATGTGAACTATAAATGTTTTATGAAACCTTTGGGTTTAAGAATGAGGAATCGTGTATTGATTTAAGATGTGTTTTAAATGATGGTTTCAAAATAAGACCATTGCTCCATGTTGGAGATGGTCTATGTTTAAACTGTGATTAATTAATGGTTTTGAAACATGACACTCCATGATGGAGTAAGCTTTGATTTTGAAATAATGAATATGGTTTTGAAACAGAAGATATGGTTCTGAGTTAATGAATTTCATGTTTTCAGTTAAGTTATACTTTGGGCATTGAGATGCCAACTATGAAATGATTTTGGATGAATGAAAGGAATGTTTTCACTAAAGATGTTTTAGGCATTGAGATGCCAAATAAGGTTTTAATGGTTGAGCATTTATGCTCAAGTGATATGAACTGTGACACGTATGTGTTTTGTGATAAGTTGTATGCTTGGATTAATTGGCCTTTATGGCATGGTATTTGTGGCCTTGATGGCAAGTGGATTTATGACCCTTCGGGGTAAGTGATTTATGACCCTTCGGGGTATGAGATTTTATGACCCTTCGGGGTATATGCCTATGTGACCCTTTGGGGTATGTGCTTATGTGACCCTTCGGGGTATATGTGCTTCGGTCCGGACCACTGTGTGATATAACTCTGTACCATAGGGTTCCTAGTCATTGAGACGTACACAGAGGTTCCTTTGGCTTCGGCGATTTGGGAACCGCGAGGTACGGGTGGCTGAGGGATCGGTGCAGAGAGTGGAGGGGTATATCAGTACACCATCATGACCGTGTGAGTTCACTGGGCTAACGAGCCACCGAACCCGGGGCAACATGTGTGAATTTGGTGAACAGGGCTTATACTCTAGATAACCGTTGTATGGTAGACTACTTCGTGCATCCCCCACCTTGACGGGGTGATATGGTTATCCGCCATGTGGGCACGTGTTGACCGTGGCTAGCTAGCACGTGGATACATTGTGGCTCAATGGACAGACCCGCATCCTTATGTGCTATTGTGTATGCTTTCAAAAGCTTAATTGATTGCCAAACTTATGTTTTCAAAAGAAGTAAAAGGATGACTTGGTTTTGATAAAACAAATGTTTTTGGATGTACTCACTAGCTATGTTTATATCTAACTGGTGTATAAAAATGTTTTGTATCCGCAGGTTGTACAGAGGCCTTGGTGAGGCCGGTAGATGCCATGGGCATAGTTTTGCTTGCATTTCCGGTAATCTTGGATTTCCCATGTTTTGTTAATGGTCGTGACATTGACTGTGATAACACCTAAAGGTTTTGGGTTATACCCAATGATAAGCTTATTGTTTAAATATACGACATTTCATTGAAATACTCAAAGAGGATTTCTATGCTTCCGCGATAAGCTACACATAATTGTATAAATTGAGTTTTTGAAAAATTTTAAATTTGGACTGAAAATCAGGGTGTTACAAGTTGGTATCAGAGTCTGGGTTTGAGTGAATCATGCACTCGAGTTAGTGTTTGGTCTCAAACCAGGCCGACCATTATAGAAAGT
Organism: Dittrichia graveolens; assembly: GCA_038502395.1. Lineage (NCBI taxonomy): Eukaryota > Viridiplantae > Streptophyta > Magnoliopsida > Asterales > Asteraceae > Dittrichia > Dittrichia graveolens. The sequence continues at coordinate 35,099,784 of JARJIL010000009.1, forward strand.
CCATTTGAACTGGAAGGGGTATCTTGGGTTAGGTTGAGAGTTTCCTGAGTGTTAGGTGACTCAAGTGTGTTGCTAGCCCTCTGTTACTAAGTTTGACTTCAGTGGTGAGTTAAGCCTGATGTTTTAGCCTACCTTGGGTAGCAGTTTGGAAATGAATTATACTATTGAGTACTAAGGATAGTGGTCCTGGTTCACATAGAACCTGGGATAGTGACAGAAAGCTGTTGAGCTTGTGTACTGAATCCTATATTATGGATAAGTCATTGATGAATCCTTTGTAAGGATAGCCTGGTTTAGAAGGAAAGATTTCCTTGAGGATATATGAGATGCTTTGAGCACTAGAACGAGAAACTAAGTCTTCATTAAGATTAGTTTCACCAATAGAAACATGAGATTATGATATTAAAAGCCTTGTTTACTAAACCTTAGTTAATAAGGTGAGTAATTTATGAACTCTCCTAGAAATGGAGTTTGAACCGAAGTGTGCCAATTATCCTTGGTTCAAGGAGGGAGGCATCTTATGTAAAGTGATATAAAAGACGATTTGGTCTATAGAATGAACCCTTTATGCGACTGCGGTTGCGGGTTCGGATCCTTTATGGATAATTGTTAGAGTCATCTGTTAGTGACATTCTATGTGTTTTGACTTGAGAGCCGTTTCTCTGTCTAAGTATGAATCCTACTAGGATTATTGGTTAAATTGAAATTGAAGTTAATGCTTCATGTATGATAGACTTACTCTGATGAGTTAAGTTATAAGTGAAATAGTGTTTGTGTATATCTCTTAGAGAAACAGGAATTTTTTGTGGAAGTGTATCTTCTATGATAGAAGAATAGATATTGAGTCACCATCGGGGTGGTGTAGTCTAGTCCAAATAAGTTGGACTCCTCATGGGAAATATGTATAGATCATGTGATCTAATGGGTCTCACATTGAGACGTAATGTAGAATGACTAAGATTAATTGAAAACCTTTAGTCACGTAAGCTCTCAAGTTTTGACTGAAAGCTATAAACCGCTCCTAGCACTTGATAAGTGCTTAGAGTAGATAAGAAGCATACAGTTAGTCGGGTAATCCCGATCGTATCTCGTGATTGAGATAATGTGATGAAATGTTTGAGTAAGGTTGTACATTGAGTAACCTTGTGATTAAGTTGTTAATTAACCTTAGAGATTTAATTCTCTAGTGGGTGAGATTTTTCTGAGATTAAGATTGTGATGTCATTGATTAGTGATTTGATCACTTAAGAATCCGTGTAACCAAACCTCTCTCCTTTGATGATTTAGAGAGTGGTGTAAAAGAAAGATAATTGTAGACTACTGAACCTCTTACGAGGGTTGACCAATTGTAAGGTCAGTTTTGTGGTATGAAAATTTGAATGATAACTTGGTGTGATCTTATGTATTAGCTTATTCCCAATAGTGGGAATGATTAATTGTAAGTTCATTAGAACTGCGATAAGTGTTAATGATTGAGAATTTGATAAGTTGACTAAGTGCCCGTTTTGGGTATTGTTGAAAAGAGTTCCTTAATGATTACTGTTAGTTATGTTCGGATCAATGACCCAGTTGATGTATGAAATATGAATTCTATTAAGAACATAAAATTTTATGTGATATGGTGCTGGGGGTCTATAGATTTACCTTTGAGGTGAAAAATCTTTAGAACCTCATAGTGGTTACTTTTGGAATCATCTGTGATTCTTTGGGTTAAATAGTTGATTTTGTTATCATTGAATAACGCATGGTTGTTAACTAAGGAGTAATTAACTCTGTTTGTGTGATTGGATACAAAAAGGGATTTAGAGATTAGTATAGCTGAACCCGAAAGTGAAGCTCCTGTGCATGAATTGAGGCATGTCCTCAGGCTATGAGATAGAGTTGAGATCCTTCTATTTTGATAATAAATGTCATTGTGACAAATGGTTAGACTATATGTGTGTGTCATAGTGTGGTGCTTTTAGACCACAAGAGTTAACTGATTAATTGACCATCGGGAGCATGCGGCGAGACCGGTAGCTCGAGTTGGTCAAGACTTTGACCTTGAGATCTGTTTTATCCAAGCATGGCAAAAGTTGTGATCTAAGTTTGGAGTCGCAAGTTTATAGTCCTAATAGATTCATTGTGGGTCTTTTAGACCAAAAGTTGTTATGGACTTAATGAGGCGACTTAGAGGTGCTCAACGAGAGGCTTTGCGGGGTAAAGATCTCTAAGAAAGATTGTGCTTGTAGAAATGATCGTCTTAAGGACGATGTTGTGAGATTTTGACCAATGGGTCAATTTGAGCTTTAAGGTTTGATATGAATTATGAGTTATTCGTGTTTAATGTATGCTGGTTCTAGTGAACCCTCCTTTGGTATTGTGTTAGTATTGAGCAGAGATCTGAACCCGTGTGCCAGCTATTGATTTTAATGGCATGCATGGTTAATTGAATTAAGGTATGATGCTTTGAATCTTTGGGTTATGTGATGTGCCATAATGTGATCGGTAATTTTTACCGTAGAAATTTCCGGAACTGAGGTTAGTTATGTACTTTTGGCTATGTGCCAAGGATGTGAACCTTGAGAGAATATGTTATGACCTAGGTCAATGTTGAACCAATGCTAAAGAATGATTGCATTGGTGAGAGGGTGTGGAATCTTGACATGTAGTTATGAATAAACACTCTTGTGCTACTCCAATTATGGGGAAAATATTTATGAGAGACACTTATGTTCATGATCGGGTTGTTTACCCAAGTTGGTTGCTAACTGCCTTAGTGTGTGAGAATTTAAAAGTGGATGATAGTTCACTATTTAGTGTAATCAGTGACTAGCCGTGAAACTATATGACTTAAGGGTCATAGAGCTTGAGTTATTGATCTTAAAATTCCCATAGCCCAATTTGGGAGTCATCTTGAACCATTTAGTGGTGAATACTAGGCTATCGTAAAAGGTCTAGTTAAAGAAATTAATCTTGAGCTTTGATGTATGAAAACTGTATCGATGAACTATAGTGATGATTAAGTATCATAAGTGATGATTGCTCTCATAGAGAGGAAGATTAAGTGATTATGAAAGAGTTGATGCTAATGGTTGAATTAAATGATCCTAGTTAGGATCTTAGTGCAAGCTTGTGGAAACATGTAAGCTGGTGGATTGATCCGATTCCGAGGACGGAATCCTGATAAGGAGGGAGGAATTGTAAAACCCGAAATTTGAGATGTCATTCGTATAGTTATAACAGTAATAATATCAACTTGATGTTATTTGATCACAAGGTATAATTAAAAATGCTCAAGTTACCATTTATTAAAGCCATGAATGGTAGTAATGGCTAATTTTATAAGTTAGGTATTGTATGTGCAATGGTTGAAACTTTAAAGGGCTTATGTTGCAAATTATATAGAAATGGGAGGACTAGAAGCGGCTATTGTGTGTGTAGATGTATAAGTGGGTCAATTGAGAGTCAAACTCTCATATTTTGGGCAGATGAAATCGTGTAGAGGAAGAGAGAAAAGAGACGGTTCTAGAAGAAAAGGGGTTTGCAAAGGAGAGAAGGGAAACAAAGAAAAATGGTGGTGTTGGTGTTTAAATTCAAGAATACCAACATTGGAACCTCAATTTCTTGATTCTTGATCTTGATTGGAGCAAAGGAAGCTAACCCTTCAAGTGGGAATGGAATCAAGTAAGTTTAAACTCATATTTGTGTTTAACTTTTTAGTTATGGTTGACGTTTGTGATGATTTATAGTTGTTTGTGTTGAAATTATGAGATTAACTTGGCAAATGGGTCAAAATTTGTAAAATTGATAAAGTTTGAGTTATGATTATGATCTATGAGTTTAAAAGGTTGATATTGAAGTTATGAAGTGGTTATAGTAGAGTTTTTGAGGTTTTGATGATTGTTATGTGTTTGGGATAAGAAACAATTGAAGAAATGGAAACTTATAGCAAGAAAGAGGAGCAGATCTGGCCTGTGCAGACCCATCGCGGCGCGATAGGCTAGGCGTCGCGGCGCGATGCTGCTGGGTCGGAGAAGATTGATTTCCAGAGAATTTCTCGCGGTGCAAGCTCCATTCCTCGCGGCGCGAGGCACTCTGAAACCTCTAAAATTCATGTTTTTGACCCCATTTGACTATGTTCATGTTTGGGGATTGATTCTAAGGTTTTATAAAGGTTAAATGAAGTCTTTTAAGACCCGAAAGGGTGTCTAAGTCTAGAATTTAGTCTAGAAACCTTGTTTTTGGTTAAGTATGTAAGTTAACCTTGTGTTTTGATGATCATAGGTTTATGATCAAGTGTTAAGCTTTGGTTTGGATGGGGTGGTGATCCTCATCACACCCTCAGGTGAGTACACCCTGCGGATACCCAAAATTGTTAAAGTTTTTCAAGTCATCGCTTATGTGTTTTGATTGTTTGGCAATTGTTTGATGAATCTTGATGATTCAAAGGATGTGGATTATGCATTGTTTTATAAATGCAGGTTATACGATTTGCAGATGTTGTTGAGGCTTTTGGAACTTAAAGAAGGTGTAAACCATGTATTGTTTTACACTATGATTCATGTGAACTATAAATGTTTTATGAAACCTTGTGTTTTAAATGATGGTTTTCAAAATAAGACCATTGCTCCATGTTGGAGATGGTCTATGTTTAAACTGTGATTAATTAATGGTTTTGAAACAAGACACTCCATGATGGAGTAAGCTTTGATTTTGAAATAATGAATATGGTTTGAAACAGAAGATGTAACACCGGAAAACTCAAGCCATTTTTTTTAAATTACGTTGCGGAAGCTTTTAAAAAAACAAACCATTTACATATATAATAATATTAACAACTGTACAAACATTGTTCACAAAATCAGTATCATTGTTGTGTTACAAAAGCTACTGGCTCGTTTCATTCAAAATTAATATCAGAGTCAGGTGATCTCTTTCCTTCTGCCAAACTCACAACACGAACCTGCAAAAGCAACAACTGAGGGGAATTAGCACAAAGCTAAGTGAGTAGAGGCTAAACACCAAAAGCAAACATCATCAGTCAATATCAAAGCATGTAACCACGTATCCCGAGAAGACCGGCGGTTCGGCGCAGAACCTACAACCAATGCCGGCCAAAGCAAAGGTTTACCGATAGCCCTCCACTGAATTGGCACAATGTACTCCCCCTCTGATACAACGTATGCACCAGTAAGGCTAACATTGTTCAACCAACTAGTGAACGAGCCCAGCCCAATTCGACGTATAGCTGACTTCCCAACGCAACTCGAATTCATACTAAGAGTGCGTATCGACCAAATATTCATGTAGCAGATATCAACAATCAATATCACAATCAACAGTTCAATCAATCCAATCCATTCTCAATCACAATCATGCATCACAACAATAACATTAACCGAAATCTTTACCATCCGCGATTAACGCCCACTCACCTCAAAATCAACACGGGCTCAGAAGTCTAATCTTATTGAGTCTTTGGATTGTCTGAAAACACAGCAACAATCAAATCAGTCGCGAATATATAAATATATCTTCTCATATATATTTATATCTCAAATTTATCAAAACATCTCACTTAAATCACATAACAAATAAACCAACTCAAACCAAGCAAAATATATAAAAATATAAGTTAATATTCGGATTTGGGCTTGTCGCGCCGCGACGTGCATCGGATTTCAAATCCTAGAGCTTCAGTCGGATTCCTCTTTCGGATTGCACTAAAATCGGATTTCATATGCGGATTTGTGTTGGTGTTCGGATTTGTGGTCGGATTTCACTAACTTTAATCGGATTTCCCATGTACACAAACTTAACAATCGGATTTCTCTAAATCCGAAACCTAGTTTCGGTTTTCCTTGAATGTCGCGCCGCGACCAACGTGTGTAGCGCCGCTACATTCGTGTTCACAGATTCATCTTCTACCTCAATGTGTCGCATTTATAGCCAAACTTTTCCAAATTTCATTTTAACTTCATAAAACTTCTATCAAAACACATATTTAGCTTTTACCAAGCATATAGATCATCAAAAACATGTTTTCATTCCTTTATAACAACAAATCATTCAAAACCCATTTGCAAACTTTCTTTCAAACTTAAAATGGTATAACATCATAAATTCATGCTTTTGAATACTTAAACACATCAACATGTATTATAACTAGTTACAAACACCATATTACCCTTCTTTTGAATTACAAATCACAAAATCTTGATCTTAGGATTTCAAGTTTGGCAACTTTCTTCACAAATGGTTTTGCTCTCAAGATACACTCACTAACATTTTTTCCACTTTCAAGAAATGAACATATATTACACCACGTATGCATACATATTTGTTTAAAGTAAGCAGGAGGTGGCACAAAATTAGAAATTCTATTCTTTTCATTAACTCTTGCATGCCTACATACATACATATTAACATACATGCATACACACTTGTACTTCCTTTTCCTTTTTAATTCCACCAGAACCAATAATATATTTATAAACTTATATTTAAATTAATTTCACTTAACATTTAATAAACACGCTAACCCGCTAATCTCCTAGCCCAGGGTTGCGGGTGTTACAAATCTCCCCTCCTTAAGAGGATTCCATCCTCCGAATCCTTTCCGGTTCAAACAAATGAGGGTATCTATCCTTCATTTCCGCCTCAGTCTCCCACGTCAAATCAGAACCTAAACTGTGTTTCCACTTGACCAATACCATCGGTATTTGCTTCTTTTGGAGCTTGGTCACTTTGCGATCTAACAGTTCAACGGGTTCCTCAATCAGCCTTTCTTTGAATCTACTTTCAGTTCGTGCACTGGGAGAATAAGACTCTCTTCTTCAACTTTAAATTTTCTCAAATAGCAGACATTGAACGTGTCATGAATACCTGCAAGCTCTGCTGGGAGATCCAATGTAACTGTCTGGTCATTTACAATCTGACGAATTCTGGAAAGACCAATGTAACGGGGAGCTAACTTCCCGCGTTTACCAAATCGAATCACGCCCTTCCACGGAGAGACTTTCAAATACACTAAATCCCCCACATCAAACGATACTGGACGGCGTCGTGGATCCGCATACATTTTCTGTCTATCTCTGGCTGCTTTCAATTTCTCTCTGACTATTGCAACCTTGTCAGCAGTAAACTGAACAATCTCAGACTCTGTAAACTGTTCCTTACCAATCTCTAACCAACACATTGAAGTATGGTAACGACGGTCGTATAACATCTCATACAGAGGCATTCCAATACTGGTGTGGTAAAATTATTATACGCAACTCTATCAACAGCAGGTGTGAATCCCAAGATCCACCTTACTCAATTACACAAGCACGCAACATATCTTCGAATATCTATATAGTTCGTTCACTCTGACCGTCAATCTGGGAATGATAATCAGTACTCAGACTAATTCTCGTTCTCAATTCTCTCTGTAGACTCTTGCAGAAATTCGAAACAAACCTGAAGTCTCTGTCAAAAACTATCAATAACGGTTTACCATACCTCACAACAGTCTCATTAACATTCAGTTGAGCTAACTTACTCAAAGAAGTCGTCTCGCATGTAGCCAGAAAACGAGCACTCTTCATATTGATCTCTGATTGTTGAGTCTTTTCTAACTCAGAAATCAACTTACCACTTCTATTTTAACATTCATCCAATATAAATCACATCACGTTTGTCTAATCAACTTAATCATGTATTCCTCGAATCATCAAAATTCAACTCAAATACAGGTCCATTCCCATATATCTGCACAACTCCTACTGCTTCATTATCCAATAAGGACTTAGTTGCACTGTTCATCTCACCTTTTTATGCTGGTTATAAATTGTTTCAAAATTTAATTAAATCTTTCAAGTATATATTCAATTTATTCCATCAAGATGCAATTTAACTCACCATTTTCATCTCATAGTGGTAGAATACAACTACTTTTATTGATCAATCATAATCCCTCGTAATATACCCGGACTTCATTGTATATCATACCTATCATAACTTGTCTTCAATACTGTCCTGGTGTCTCTGGTCACCACAACCGTTCATAATTCTCTATACTCCGCTTTGACTCAAACCTGAACACGTCATGTTTCCACGAATTATTTCATGTTCACTCCTTTTAGTAAGATATCCGTTAAATACTCTGTATGGCATTATACTATTTAGCCATCCCAAGTGCACTGGCAATTTAGTTTCATAAGTTTTGTCAAAATTAAATCCCCAATTCCAAGCATAGGTACTTCCTAGCAAAGGCAAGTTCATGTATAAAGTTCACAAGTCTCCATTCCACATGTTCAGGCCATTACATTATCCTTCAAATCACATATATCTTCAGTCCATAATAATCACTGTTATTTAGTCAATTCTTTCATATATTCATCACTTCTTATAATTAGATGTCGATTACATCTTCTACTCAAACAATCTTGTACATTTCAGATTTATCCAATCTGTAACAATCAACCTCTTTCTCATATTTCAATCATTAAGTCATCTATTACCAGTAAAGGCAATTCCAATTTCATTCATCAGGTCGCGTATACTTCAATCCACATAACTTGAGTGTTATTATCATAAACTCCCTCATATTTTCACATGTTCACTAGCAATTATCCTACCCAAATAATATTCCAATCCCTTCTTCACATACTTCTATTCATTCTGAACTCTGTCTCTATATATATATATTCAATTCATCTGTATATAAGTATTCGCTTCTTCTTTTAATACTCAGGTCAATCACACATATCATTCTTTACGATCCACACTTCTCACATAATCAGTACAAACATATCATGTACAGTTTTCAAGTCATAGGTTAAATAATTCTTCTCAAAATCTTTACTATAAGGCATAAATCACTCTTTAATCTCATAGCGTAACATCATTTATTGGTTCAACAGTTTCCATATCTCAACATACCCTAATCTCTTCAGATTCATCATTCATCATTATCACTTATCTTTACCCAGTAGATTTAATATCAATAGTTCATAATCTCAATCATATCTTCATCAAACATCTCTTGGTTAACACCAATTTCCTCCAAACCTCAACAATTAATTCTCTTCCCCTCATTTTCACATAACACATAAACACATATATATACATATACAAACACAGCATTCTTATGCACATAAACAAATATTATTTGTAAAACAACCTTACAACACATTGCATAGCATGCAATTTTAACTAATCTGTAATATTCTTTCCTTAGCATATCATGTTCAGTTCACATTTAACCTATCACATATGCAACATCATATCATTTCCTGACATTAATACCAGATACTTTCACGATAACATATTATCAATTATCTTTACTTCTAAAGAATCATGCTCTTTCAGAAGTAAACACATACACTTAACACACATAGACATCAAGCATCAACAATTAACTCTAAAGTTAATGTAACACCCGCAACCCTGGCTAAGAAATTAGAGGGTTGACGGTACGTGATTGGTTTGTTTTATTTGATTATGTGTTTAATTAATGTTAAATGAAATTGATTATATGAAATTATAAATAAATATATATATATATATCTATATATATATATATATCTATATCTATATATATATATATATAAATATATATATATATATATATATGTTACTGGTGGAAATGTAAAAGGAAAAGAAAATATAAGTTAAATATGTGTATGTATGTGTGCATGAGAAAATTTATAAAAGAATAGGATTTCAATAAAAGTCAAGTTTGGCCTCCTCCTGCTTGTTTAGACAATTAAGTATGTATACGTGTATGTCATCAACTCATATTTGCTAAAGTAAAAAGGTGTTTGTATGTGTAATTGAAAGAAAAACCCAAGAGTGAAGAAAGTTGTCAACTTGAACTTCTAAAATCAAGATTTCGTGAGCTTTAACTCAAAAGAAAGCTAATATGGTGTTTGTAACTTGTTATGATACATGTTGATATGTTTAAATAGTGAATCGATTGATTGACGAAGAGTGCCCATTTTCTGGCTACCTTTGAGACTGCTTCTTAGCAAGTTGGCGCAGTTGTACGTTAATGAGATCGTAGCAAGACATCGTATACCGTTGTCAATAGTATCTGACAGAGACTCTAGGTTTATTTCTAACTTCTGGAGGAGTCTACAGAGGGAATTGGGGACGAGGATTAATTTGAGTACCGCTTATCATCCCCAGACTGACGGTCAAACTGAACGAACCATACAGACACTCGAAGATATGCTACGTGCCTGTGTAATTGAGTATGGTGGATCTTGGGATTCACACCTGCCATTGATAGAGTTTGCGTATAATAATTCTTACCATTCCAGTATTGGAATGCCTCCATATGAGATGTTGTACGGTCGTCGCTGCCGTACTCCGACATGTTGGTTAGAGGCAGGTGAGAAACAATTTGCAGGGCCTGAGATTGTTCAGATGACAGCTGACAAGGTTGCTATAGCCAAAGAGAAGTTGAAAGCGGCCAGAGATAGACAGAAAATGTATGCGGATCCACGGCGTCGTCCAGTATCGTTTGACGTGGGGAGTTAGTGTATTTGAAGGTCTCTCCGTGGAAGGGCGTGATTCGATTTGGCAAACGCGGGAAGTTAGCACCCCGTTACATTGGTCCTTTCAGAATTCGTCAGATTATAAATGACCAGACAGTTACATTAGACCTCCCGGCAGAGCTTGCAGGTATTCATGACACGTTCAATGTCTGCTATTCAAGAAAATGCAAGGTTGAAGACGAGAGTCAGATTCTCCCAGTGCACGAACTGAAAGTAGATTCAAAGAAGAGATTGATTCAAGAACCTGTTGAACTGTTGGATCGTAAAGTAACCAAGCTCCGAAAGAAGCAGATACCGATGGTATTGGTCAAGTGGAAACACAGTTTAGGTTCTGATTTGACGTGGGAGACTGAGGCGGAAATGAAGGATATATACCCTCATCTATTTGAGCAAGAAAGGATTCCGAGGACGGAATCCTCTTAAGGAGGGGAGATTTGTAACACCCGCAACCCTGGGCTAGGAAATTAGCGGGTTGGCGGTACGTGATTGGTTTGTTTTATTTGATTATGTGTTTAATTAATGTTAAATGAAATTGATTATATGAAATTATAAATAAATATATATATATATCTATATATATATATATCTATATCTATATATATATATCTGTATATATAAATATATATATATATCGATATATATAAATATATATATATATATATAAATATATATATATATATATATAAATATATATATATATATATATAAATATATATATATATATATATAAATATATATATATATAAATATATATATATATAAATATATATATATATATGTTACTGGTGGAAATGTAAAAGGAAAAGAAAATATAAGTTAAATATGTGTATGTATGTGTGCATGAGAAAATTTATAAAAGAATAGGATTTCAATAAAAGTCAAGTTTGGCCACCTCCTGCTTGTTTAGACAATTAAGTATGTATACGTGTATGTCATCAACTCATATTTGCTAAAGTAAAGAGGTGTTTGTATGTGTAATTGAAAGAAAAACCCAAGAGTGAAGAAAGTTGTCAACTTGAACTTCTAAAATCAAGATTTCGTGAGCTTTAACTCAAAAGAAAGCTAATATGGTGTTTGTAACTTGTTATGATACATGTTGATATGTTTAAATAGTGAAAAGCAAGAATTTATGTTAGTTAAACCATTCTTGAGTTTGAAAGAAACATGGTAAATGGGTTTTGAATGATTCCATGTTATGAAGAAGTAAAAACATGTTTTTAGTGGTTTATAGGCATGATAAATGTTAGATATTTTTTTGGTGAAAGAAATATGAAGTTAGAATGAAATTTGGAAAAGTTGGCTGAAAATCCGACACTTTTGAAGAAGATGAAATCTGGAATTTTGCATGTAGCGCCGCTACACTATAGCGTCGCGGCGCGACCTTCAACCAAACAGGGTACTTGAGTTTCGGTTTTGAGAAATCCGAATGTTTTGACAATCCGACTTTGAAATCTGAATAAAGTTGCGGAATCCGACCCTAGAATCCGAGGAATGATAAATCCGACTCCCAAATCCGATCTTTGATGAAATCCGAAAGTCAAATCCGAAGGCTTGTTCTCGGATTTGAAATCCGTTGCACGTCGCGGTGCGACAGGCCCCAAATCCGCTTCTTTGCATATTTTTTATACAAGTTGCTTAGTTTAAGTTGGTTTGTTTATTATATGAATTAATTGAGATGTTTTGATAAATTTGAGATATAAATATATATGAGAAGATATATTTATATATTCGCGACTGATTTGATTGTTGCTGTGATTTCAGGCAATCCAAAGACTCAGTAAGATTAGACTTCTGAGTGGGCGTTAATCGTGGATGGTAAAGATTTCGGTTAATGTTATTGGTGTGATGCATGATTGTGATTGGATTGGATTGATTGAATTGTTGATTGTGATATTGATTGTTGGTATCTGCTGCGTGAATATTTGGTCGATACGCACTCTTAGTATGAATTCGAGTTGCGTTGGGAAGTCGGCTATACGTAGAATTGGGCTGGGCTCGTTCACTGGTTGGTTGAACAATGTTAGCCTTTAGGGTGCATATGATGCATCAGAGGGGGAGTGCATTGTGCCAATTCAGTGGAGGGCTATCGGTAAACCTTTGCTTTGGCCGGCATTGATTGTAGGTTCTGCGCTGAACCGCCGGTCTTCTCGGGATACGTGGTTACATGCTTTGTTATTGACTGATGATGTTTGATTTTGGTGTTTAGCCTCTACTCACTTAGCTTTGTGCTAATTCCCCTCAGTTGTCGCTTTTGCAGGTTCGTGTTTGTGAGGTTGGCAGAAGGAAAGGGATGACCTGACTCTGATATTATTTTTGGAAACTAAACGAGCTTGTAGTTTTTGTAACACAATGATACTTGTTTTGTGAACAATGTTTGTACAGTTGTTAATGTTGATTTGTATGTAAATGGTTTGTTTGTTTAAAGGCTTCCGCAACGTAATTTTAAAAAAATGGCTTGTGATTTTCCGGTGTTACAGTTAATAAACATACACATAAATATAAGAGTTCTCAAAACGTACCCATCATATCATCATTGATATCAACATCGTCCTCATTCATCATATCAAAATTTCTACCCTCTGGCACATAAGGGTTCTTTCGTCCAACTGCTGACGAGGATCCCTCACCTGCATCCACTCCTGACCCCGACCCCATTTTCCTTGCCTCTGTACATTCATTCGTATGATGACCCTCTTTCTCACAATTCCAACACACACCTCGAGAGAAACCACATTCCTTGATCTCATGTCTGAACAATCCACATCGGATGCAACGCAAAGTCTGGGGTGTGCAAGGCCCCGTATGAACAAATCTACACCGGCGGCACCACAACGAACTTTGTTTAGATCCACCTGTCTTAGGTCTTTTGCGTTGCTTTTCTTGTTTCTGACCAACTACCGATGAGGGTTCCCCAATACTTGGTCTAGATTCGAGTTCTCTTTTAATTCTATAGTCCCTCTCTCTATGATCTCTCCCAAAACAAGTCCAACATACCTTCTGGGAGAAATAACAATCTTTCATCTCATGACCATACTGTCCACAAGTAAGACATCGCATAGTTTCGTAATTACAAGGTCCTGTGTGGTGTGACTTACACTTTCCGCACTGTGGTGCTCGTTGATTGATTCCACTAAACCTAGATTCACAATTCAAGTTCTCTTGTCTCTGACCACCTTGCTCGTTTTGCTTTTGTATATTGTATTGTTCAATCCTGGGTTTATGTTGAGAAAATTGCTCTCGAGTCATGTTGTTTCTGGATTCCACATTTCTCCTTTCCAATTCAACTAAGCCAAAAGCTTGAGAAGAAGTACTATCCCTCGTAGTAACGCTTGAGTGATCCGGGAGCATAGCTCCCAGAAATGGGACTGAATATAAGTAGGGTTGTTGTGTTACCTGTGCTGTAGGGTAATATTGAACCGGAACTAGAAACGTTGTAGTCTGTGTAATGGCAGTTGGATAAGTCTGAGTTTGAACATTTTGAGTTATCCTCTCTTGTTCCATTCGGTGCACAGTATCTCGAAGTTCTTGTATTTCATCTTTCAGTTTATCAATATACTTGCTCTGCTCCTCTCTCGGTTCATATCTCAATGTACCAGTTTGATATGTCATGTCCATCACATTTACTGTCGAAGTTCCAGCAACTTCTTGGGTCACAGGAGTGTCAGTAGGGGTATCTTTGTCTGTCATATCTGTACAATCACATCACCTCACAATCTTATTAGCATAAACCGTTAGTACTCAAAATAATAACTACAACCGACAACTCTAACTCACTCTAATTCCCCCGAAGGAAAGCTTGACCCGTTACGAGCCAAGATTTGGGAAAGCAACACTCTAGCCGTGCGTGCATCGCCAAACCTAGGCTCTGATACCAAACTGTAACACCGGAAAACTCAAGCCATTTTTTTTAAATTACGTTGCGGAAGCTTTTAAACAAACAAACCATTTACATATATAATAATATTAACAACTATACAAACATTGTTCACAAAATCAGTATCATTGTTGTGTTACAAAAGCTACTGGCTCGTTTCATTCAAAATTAATATCAGAGTCAGGTCATCTCTTTCCTTCTACCAAACTCACAACACGAACCTGCAAAAGCAACAACTTAGGGGAATTAGCACAAAGCTAAGTGAGTAGAGGCTAAACACCAAAAGCAAACATCATCAGTCAATATCAAAGCATGTAACCACGTATCCCGAGAAGACCGGCGGTTCGGCGCAGAACCTACAACCAATGCCGGCCAAAGCAAAGGTTTACCGATAGCCCTCCACTGAATTGGCACAATGCACTCCCCCTCTGATGCAACGTATGCACCAGTAAGGCTAACATTGTTCAACCAACCAGTGAACGAGCCCAGCCCAATTCTACGTATAGCTGACTTCCCAACGCAACTCGAATTCATACTAAGAGTGCGTATCGACCAAATATTCATGCAGCAGATATCAACAATCAATATCACAATCAACAATTCAATCAATCCTATCCATTCTCAATCACAATCATGCATCACACCAATAACATTAACCGAAATCTTTACCATCCGCGATTAACGCCCACTCACCTCAAAATCAACACGGGCTCAGAAGTCTAATCTTACTGAGTCTTTGGATTGCCTGAAAACACAGCAACAATCAAATCAGTCGCGAATATATAAATATATCTTCTCATATATATTTATATCTCAAATTTATCAAAACATCTCACTTAAATCACATAACAAATAAACTAACTCAAACCAAGCAAAATATATAAAAATATAAGTTACTATTCGGATTTAGGGCTGTCGCGCCGCGACATCCCCTTCGTCGCGCCGCAACGTGCATCGGATTTCAAATCCGAGAGCTTCAGTCGGATTCCTCTTTCGGATTGCACTAAAATCGGATTTCATATGCGGATTTGTGTTGGTCTTCGGAATTGTGGTCGGATTTCACTAACTTTAATCGGATTTCCCATGTACACAAACATAACAATCGGATTTCTCTAAATCCGAAACCTAGTTTCAGTTTTCCTTGAATGTCGCGCCGCGACCAACGTGTGTAGAGCCGCTACGTTCGTGTTCAGAGATTCATCTTCTACCTCAATGTGTCGGATTTACAGCCAAACTTTTCCAAATTTCATTCTAACTTCATAAAACTTCTATCAAAACACATATTTAGCTTTTACCAAGCATATAGATCATCAAAAACATGTTTTCATTCCTTCATAACAACAAATCATTCAAAACCCATTTGCAAACTTTCTTTCAAACTTAAAAATGGTATAACATCATAAATTCATCCTTTTGAATACTTAAACACATCAACATGTATTATAACAAGTTACAAAAACCATATTACCTTTCTTTTGAATTAAAGATCACAAAATCTTGATCTTAGGATTTCAAGTTTGGAAACTTTCTTCACAAATGGTTTTGCTCTCAAGATACACTCACTAACACTTTTTCCACTTTCAAGAAATGAATAGATATTACACCACGTATGCATACATATATGTTTAAAGTAAGCAGGAGGTGTCACAAAATTAGAAATCCTATTCTTTTCATTAACTCTGTCATGCCTACATACATACATACACACTTGTACTTTCTTTTCCTTTTTAATTCCACCAGAACCAATTATATATTTATAAACTTATATTTAGATTAATTTCACTTAACATTTAATAAACACACAATCAAATAAAACAAACCAATCACGTACCGCCAATCCGCTAATCTCCTAGCCCAGGGTTGCGGGTGTTACAGAAGATATGGTTCTGAGTTAATGAATTTCATGTTTTCAGTTAAGTTATACTTTGGGCATTGAGATGCCAACTATGAAATGATTTTGGATGAATGAAAGGAATGTTTTCACTAAAGATGTTTTAGGCATTGAGATGCCAAATAAGGTTTTAATGGTTGAGCATTTATGCTCAAGTGATATGAACTGTGACACGTATGTGTTTTGTGATAAGTTGTATGCTTGGATTAATTGGCCTTTATGGCATGGTATTTGTGGCCTTGATGGCAAGTGGATTTATGACCCTTCGGGGTAAGTGATTTATGACCCTTCGAGGTATGAGATTTTATGACCCTTCGGGGTATGTGCCTATGTGACCCTTCGGGGTATGTGCTTATGTGACCCTTTGGGGTATATGTGCTTCGGTCCGGACCATTGTGTGATATAACTCTGTACCATAGGGTTCCTAGTCATTGAGACGTACATAGAGGTTCCTTTGGCTTTGGCGATTTGGGAACCGCGAGGTACGGGTGGATGAGGGATCAGTGCAGAGAGTGGAGGGGTATGTCAGTAGACCATCATGACCGTGTGGGTTCACTGGGCTGACAAGCCACCGAACCCGGTGCAACACGTGTGAATTTGGTGAACAGGGTTACATTCCAATAACCGTTGTATGGTGGACTACTTCGTGCATCCCCCACCTTGACGGGGTGATGTGGTTATCCCCCATGTAGGCACGTGTTGACTGTGGCTAGCTACCACGTGGATACATTGTGGCTCAATGGACAGACCCGCATCCTTATGTGCTATTATGTACACTTTCAAAAGCTTAATTGATTACCAAACTTATGTTTTCAAAAGAAGTAAAAGGATGACTTGGTTTTGATAAAACAAATGTTTTTGGATGTACTCACTAGCTATGTTTATAGCTAACTGGTGTATAAAAATGTTTTGTATCCGCAGGTTGTACAGAGGCCTTGGTGAGGCGGGTAGATGCCTTGGGCATAGTTTTGCTTGCATTTCCGGTAATCTTGGATTTCCCATGTTTTGTTAATGGTCGTGAGATTGACTGTGATAACACCTAAAGGTTTTGGGTTATACCCAATGATAAGCTTATTGTTTAAATATACGACATTTCATTGAAATACTCAAAGAGGATTTCTATGCTTCCGCGATAAGTTACACAGAATTGTATAAATTGAGTTTTTGAAAAATTTTAAATTTGGACTGAAAATCAGGGTGTTACATCCATTTTGCTAACCGTCCCGATACGTCTGGCTTAGTTAGAACTTGTCGTATTGGTTGATCGGTTAATACTCGTATTGGGTGAGCTTGGAAATACCTTTTCAGTCGCCTGGAAGCATGGACAAGACATAACGCTAGTCTTTCCATGGAAGAATAGTTGACCTCCGGTCCTTGCATTACCCTGCTAACGAAGTAAATCGGAATCTGCTTCTCTTGTCTTTTGGCCATCAGTACTGCGCTTAAGCTTTGCTTTGATGCTGCTAGATACAAAATCAATGTTTCTCCGTCTATTGGCGCCGTGAGCATCGGTAGCTCGGAGATGGTTTCTTTAATCTTTCGGAAAGCCTCCTCTACTTCTTGGGTCCACTTGAAATCACTTTTGCTTCGACAGCTTTTCATTGTTTTGAAAATTGGGAGAGATTTCTCAGCGACCTTAGAGGTATATCGGTGGAGTGCTGTTAATTTTCCGCTTAAGCTCTGAACTTGCTTTAGCGTTTTGGGGGATTCCAGATCCATGATGGCTTTAGTTTTTTCCGGATTCACCTTGATACCTTCGGGTGTTATTAGGTGTCCTAGGAACTTTCCTTCTTCGAGACCAAACGAGCATCTGCCAGGGTTGAGCTTCATGTTGGCTTTCCATAGGCTGATAAAGGTTTCTTCTATGTCTTGCATCAGCTCTTCCTCAAAGTTACTTTTTATCACTGTATCATCTACGCAAGCCTCCAGATTCCTTCCAATCTGTGTTTCGAATACTTTGTCCACCAAGCGTTGATAAGTGGCTCCCGCGTTCTTCAATCCAAAGGGCACTTTCTTGTAACAGAACACTCCTTTATCAGTATGAAAGGCCGTCTTGTCCTCATCGTCTTCGGACATTTGGATTTGGTGATATCCTTTGTATGCATCCAAGAAGCATTTGAACTTAAAGCCAGATAGGGACTCTACCTTCAGGTCCACCTCCGATAGCGGATATGGATCCTTCGGACAGGCTTTGTTTATCCTGGTGAAGTCGATACACATACTCCGCGATCCGTCTTTCTTTTTTATCATGACGGAATTTGCTACCCAGCTCTGGTACTTTACTTCACGCAAGACCCCTGCTTGTAAAAGCTTATCAACCTCCGCGCATACAACCCGGCTTCGGTCTGGGGCTAGACCTCTTTTTTCTGCACGATGGGCTTCACATCCTTCGGAATACCAAGCTTATGTTCTGCTATGTTCCTCGGTATTCCAGTCATATTGCTAGGGGTCCATGCAAAGACATCTACGTATTTCTTCAAGAGGGATTCAAGTTGTTGTCATTTTGGGGTTAGTGACTGGCCGATGGTTACTTCTTGTTCCGGATGGCTTTCGTTCACCCTTATGCGCTTTTCTGTAGCTTTGGCTTCTTCTTTTCTTGCCATCATTTCCCATTCTATGCTGAGGCATTCTTGTACATCCTTCCTCTCACTTTGCACCGTTTCTATACCTCTAGGTGTAGGGAATTTCATTGCCGAATGTATTGTGGATACTACTGCTTTTAGTTGTCGTAGACCAGATCTTCCCAAAATGACATTATATATGGAGATGGTTTTTACAACCATAAACTTTAGTTATACCATTCTTTCTAAGGGGGGTGTTCCGAAGGTGACTGGAAGCTTTATTTTCCCCAATGGCCAAACTGTTTCCCTTGAAAAACCGACGAGGGGAACCAACGCTCTTACGAGGAGAGAACGAACGTTGGGATGAAACTTCATAAAACATTGTTCGTACATAATTTCTGAGGAACTTCCTCCGTCGACCATGATCTGATGGACTTCGTACCCGGCTATTCTTGCTCGGAGGACTATCGGACCAACTTCTGGAAAGGATAGATCATCATTTTTGAATTCGATGGTTGCCTTCTCCCATCCTTCCGTATCTGGAGCCTTTCTCTTTCCTTGTCTGCATGGAGTCTGGATCATGAGAATTTCTTTGGATTCTTTGTCTTTGCTTTCTTGTTTTTGGTGCCTTCCTCTGGTGGAGCCCTTGCTAGTGTGTGGCCTTATTTCCTTCACCAAATGAGATAATTTTCCCAACTTTACAGCTTCTTTGATTTGCTTTTTTAGTTGATAACACTCGTTCGTGTCGTGTCCTCAATCGGCATGGAACTCGCAGAAACGTTCCATGTTCCGTTTTTCGGGAGGCCCTGTCATGGGTCTTGGTGGTGTAAAGCTTTTGCTTGCTTCTTCTGTAAGCAAAATTTCATGTGGCGACTTGATAAGTGGAGTGAACTGAGGTTTCCTTCGGTCGTCATGCGTGTACGGGGGTTTCTTGGTTTCGAGGTATTTCCTGTCGATGGTTGGGTTGAGTAATGTCTTCCGAGGAAAGGGGTCTCCACCTAGATACCTTGTGAGGGTAACCTCCCCTTCTAGCGGACTCTTCGTAACCTCCTGTGGCTTCTTTCCCCCTTATGAAGTCTCTTGCTTTCTCCATGACTTCGTCCAACGTTTTTGGTATTTCATTACAGTACTTCTCCACCGGTTGTTGTGACTTGATGCCATGAATGAAGCATGAAATCTTCATTTTTTCGTCGGCACCACCTATTTCTTGACACTCTTTCAGGTATCTCCCCATGAAATCCCAGAGGGTTTCTCTTTCCCTTTGTTTTATGTTGTGGATCTCTACCGGATCTCTTACGTATCTTTTCTGTTGCATAAAACTTGCAAGGAAACACCCTTGTAGTTCTTGGAAACTGTTAATACTTGCATTCGAAGGTGGTCGAACCATATTTTGGTTGGACCTGTCAAGGTCTGTACGAACATGTAGCCCCAGATAGGCATCGGCCATTGCTCCACTTCTGCCGCTCTTGAGAAGATCCTTAAGTGATCCTCCGAATCTGTGGTTCCTTCATACATTTTAACATGACTCGGTGTCTTTATTTTTCCGGAGAACCGGAAAGTGGCTATACTTCTTGTGAATTTTGTAACTTCCGAAGGTCTATAGGGTCTAGCCAACTCTTCCTCGTCTTGGTCTAGCTCAATTGTTTCCTAGAACTGACTTTGTCTACTAGGCCCGGTGTTGTATGGAAAGCTTTGGGCCTCTCCATGTCTTGGGGGAGTGAATAAGTTGGACTGAGGGGTTGCGAGCCCTTGGCTAGGCTGGCTGGAAGTTCCAATAAACGGTATCTGGGCTCTTGAAGTTAGGACTCCTCTAGTCCTTTCGAAATCTAACCTTGCTTGGATTTCTCCCCATTGAATCTCCCTTTCGTGCTCTTCCATCAGCCTTCTTAGGAGTGAGAAATTTTGTCGTAGCAAGTCTGGTGTGATTCTTGCGTTAGTCTCCTCTGATGCATTTTGTGTAGCACCAGGCCTTGATGAGGGGCTTGTGTCAAAGATAGGTCGACGCAGCATGGATGAGGTGGCATCAACAGTTACTACGGTAGCTTCAGTGTTCGAATGGGTGAGGATAGCGATGTCTTCGGTGGACGGAACCGCACTCATGACTATAACGTATGCGGTTCCACGGATGGCGCCAATGTTGCTTCCGTAAGTCCTGGTGAGCTTCTCCGGTGATCTACAAAACAGAAAAAGGGTTAGCCTCATCACGGGTGTTTGGACCCGTGACCAAGCTCGGGCGTGCGAGTAAGTATTTGTGTATGTATTAATGGTGGAAGAGTTAATTGCAGAGAATGTTTATAGTAGTGTATTTAATGAGGGAATGAGTTGTGTATGTTGTATCTGTGTTTTGCTTCTTTTATAATAGCTTACCTGGTCCTTGTCTAGTGGTTTGATCCGATGGTTATGTTGTCTAACTGGTCCATGGATGAGGGTTGGTCTACGCCAGGTCTGCGCATTTAATGCCTTTGTCGGGTAGCGGTTTCTTCTTCATTAAATGCTCATTAATAAGAATCTTCTTATACCATGCTTAGAGATTGCATAAGGAATATTTCTGTAATATTTAATTTGTAAATGTTTTGGCAGATTCTTGCTCCTTCGGATGGTTCGTTTGTTCCTTCGGATGGTCCAACCTTCGGACCATATGTCATCAGAAGTGAAATTTACGGGTCCCAAACTTAAAGTAAAAGAAATTTTACTTTAAAAGAATAGTATCCGCGTAATACGACGGTATCAAATAATTTTTACAATATAATTATGTTAAAATATTTATTACATGATAGAATATTTAAAATTAAAGGTTTGGTTATGAAAATATATTTTAAAAATTAAGTTAATTTGTATTGATTTGATTTTTTTTAAATATGAAAGGTTTATTTATTCAAATGGAATATAAAAATCATTTACTTTATTTAATAGTTTCCATTTACTTTATTAAAGGATAATTTAGTAAATACTTAAAATTTATGAGTTTAAAATGCCTAAATGCTTTATAAAATAGTATAGATAATACAAAAATATTATATTATATAATATTTATTGAAGAACGTTCAATATAGTACATAATTAATTTATAGTCCTCATTGACTAATTTTAGCTTTTGGATCAATAACATTAATGATTCGGATTAAATTTTAAAAATTTGGATAGAGTGGCATTTTCGTAGTTTTTCATAATTCACATGTGATACTTTTACAAATCACATGTGATATACTCAATCACTTGTGATTGAATATTAAAATTTTAGAATTATATTTTTAAAACAAAATTTATTAAAAACAACTAAATATTTATTAGGAGTTATAACCAGTAACTCACTAGTGATAAATATTATATATTTTATAGCTACTATTTTAAACAATGTTTTACTTGGCGGGTTGGTTAGGTGTTGTGAAACATAAGCTTGTGTCTAAAGTTTGAAACTTACTTTTTTTTCTTTTTTTTTTTTAATTTTCTTCCCTTTTTTCAAGCCTTTAAAACAACATCTTAATTATCATCGGCTACTCACCCAACTTATTTTTGTTTTTTGTTTGGATACTGTTCTATAGCAAACGCACATGTGTAAATCAAGTGCGTTTTTGTGAAGGTTTAAATATATTATTTATAAGGAAAAATTGCATTAAAATATAATAAATTTTGTAGTAGTTATCATTATATATAATCAACTTTATTTTCTTACAAATAATACAACAAACTTTCATAATCCTCACATTGTATGTAACTTATTATATACTATAGAAGTTATGACAAAGTTCATTGTATACAATGGTAACTAAACAAAAGACACATAAAAAAGTTGTTTGCATACAATGAGAGGATTATGAAGTTAATTGTATTATTTTTAAAATATTAAAGTTGGTTGTATATAATGGTAACTATGATAAAGTTCATTGCATTTTAATACAATTTGCCCTATTTATAAAGATGTGTTAAAAGGAAGTAAAGTGGAGGAAAGAAAGTGAACGGAAAAAAAGAAATAACATAAATAATATTAAGAGTAAATTACTGAAATGGTGTATGTGATTTGACAGAAGTTACTGGTTTGATCCTTTAAGTTAATAAATTACACTACGTGTCCTTATGGTTGATTTTTTGTTAGTAAACTGGTATTTTAACCATTTAAACTAACGACGCTAGTGTTAAATATTTCAAAATCACCATTTTGCCCTTTTATAACATCACAAACTTAGTTCTTATGGTTTTTAAATAGTTTCGCGTTTAGTCCTTTAACATCTTTTTAATAATTTACTCTATACATTTATGTATGTGTGTACATGTGTGTATATATATATATATATATATATATTTATATATTTATATATTTAGTATTTTATTCTAGTACTAAGAATTATATTTTATTCTTATTATTATTTATTTTTAATGATTTTAATTTATATTTGTTATCGTACAACAACTCATTAGAATAGTGTTATAATACATTATTATATACTACATTAACTTTTTGTTATTTACCATTTATTAACGGGCAACGTTTTTTTTATTCAAATAATTACATATTTAATCTCAAACTTTATTAATAAAACTTTTTTTTCTCCATCTATTTTTATCTTTCACATAATAATATAATTATAAGAAAGTTTAGTAAAATAATGTGTTTTTACTAATTTTGGACACATTGAAAGACATATACAAGTGTTATATATATTAAAATTTTTAGTGGGTTTGTATTCTCCGTTATGAAAGCTTCGAAACGATATATAATGTGTTCAAAACGGTGTATGTGTGAATGAGATATCGATGCTCAAAGTTGGGTACTTGTAATAGAATTTGGTAAAACCAAGTGGATGTGCGAATGTGTCCCACATAAGAGGGATGAGTAACCATTTAATGGGTTTATAACCATGGAAATGCAAGAGCTTACTAGCTTCATTGTCTAGTTTTACTCTAAGTCCTACCCGCGCCTAGGGGGTGTTGAAGATGGATTTTGTAGGCTAAAATGGTCAAACTTGTTGGTGGACACGAATTCAACTCTGAAATTTCAAACTCGCGCAGCTTGGTTTTGTTACTTTTCTTAGACCCAGATTCAGTTTTTGTAACTAAAACGCATTGAATGCAGTACCAAAATCTCGAGCTCGCACAACTCGCGCAGCTTGGTTTTGTTACATAATAATAAGTTTTATTATGTAAAAGATAAAAATAGATGAAGAAAAAAAAGATAAGTTTTATTCATAAAGTTTGAGATTAAATATATAATTATTTGAATAAAAATAATGTTAACCGTTGATAAATATAAAAATATTAAAGAAAATTAAGATTGAAAATCAGATATTATAAAATGTATTTTAAATAAAATGACAATGTGAGATGTAAAAAAATTGAATATATATACACACTAACATAGTACCCGTGCAATGCGGCGGCTAGAAATAACCTCTAGTCAATAACATGTTCGTTTTTAATAACGTAAGACTATTATATCACGCATTATAATGACATCGAACAATTTTCATTCGTAATATATCTATTTTGTTTCTCATGTTTCTATTTCTTTTATTTCTCTTTTCTTTATAACTCTTTTATTAATTTTATAACAATAAAATTAGAAACAAAAAGAATATTAAATATATTATAAATTAAAATTTTTTTTAATTACACTTTTCATTTAAATAATCTAAAAATGTCTGTAAATTTATGCTACATGTTATTTGGTTTATAAGTTTTAGCTATACGTATTTTCTAATACTTAAATTAAAATATATGTTATATAATAAAATATTTAAACTATTATCTTTATGAAAATCCTTTTTATTTAATTTTTAACTTGTATTAAATATCATATAGGTTGAAAATTTAATTTGCATTGACTTGATTTTTATAAACATTATTTATTATAGAAGATTTAGTTATAAAAATGGTATTTAAGAATCTAATTAACTCTATATAATAGTTTTCTTATAGAGTTAAATAAGGGGTAAATTAGTAATTTTAAATTACTTAAAATTAAGAGATTTCAATGACCTAAATGCTTTATAATATAGTATAGATATATATAAATATAACAAATATATATTTAGAATACTCACAACAAAACCAGATAGTTCCATATCTTATACGATCCTCTCGTCGGATTTTTGCATAAAGATTGATCAAGCAATCACTAGATTTTTCATAGAAATATAGAGAGATAGTACCATATTGGTATTATCAATAAGCGCAAATAAAACCCAAGCACCACATTTTTTTAATGTATCAAATTGGGCAAATTGCATTAAAACACAATAAACTTTGTCTTAGTTACAATTATATATATACAATCAACTTTATTTTTAAAAAAATAATACAACCAACTTTCATAATTCTTGCATTGTATACAACTTGTTGTATACTATGAAAGTTATGGCAAAGTTTATTGCATACAATGGTAACTAAACAACAGACACATAAAAAAGTTATTTGCATACAATAAGAGGATTGTGAAAGTTAATTGTATTATTTTTAAAATTTTAATGTTGATTGTATACTATGGTAACTAAGACAAAGTTCATTGCATTTTCATACAATTTGCCCTATTGGCCAAATTGTCTCCACCAATATTGAGGACATTATTATTGATATCAGGTATTATGTCAAGAAGGTACCTTTCGTTATCCATATTAACCAGAATACTTGTTGAAACATTTGGTTCAAGATCATGCTTCACAAAGGGTGGTAACTCCTGAATTGGTTATAAAAACAAAGTAAATTAGTAAACATAAATATCAATATCATTAGTAGAAAAAAAAGAAATTCAAATGTAATTCAAACTATTATATTAAATATAGATTGAAATGATTTTACAGAAAACAAAGTAGATATTTTCTGAATTTTGATGACAAATTCCACCTAACTGCAAAAAAGGAAGTCTAGTGATTCAAACTATTATATTATGTTGTTTATAGGAGATTAAAATCATCAAATACCACATTCATGTTTTCACACAATTATTAATTATGTGTCCAACATCTTCATTTACTTTTTTTGCATTATGTTTCGTTTTCATGTTGAATGTTAAGTTTTATAATTTACTTACTCTAAAACCCACCATAACATGCGGTTGTGAAACCGACTAGTTCAAATAATATGTCCTAATAATATAATATATTTTATTCCACCCTCTAGGCTAGTAACATAGCTTCAAAACCCCACCTACTCCTTTGATGATTTATAATTTTATATTGTCCTAAGTGGACTTAATTGGGTCATTGGCCTGCTTAAGTTATATATATATATAGTGATGGGATCTAATGCGAACCTGTTCGCAATTTAGAACTAATTTGCGAACAACCAGAAAACGCCAAATTGGCATATATATAAGACAACTTTAGTAGGCTATTCTTATTCTTATTCTTATTATTATTGTTATTTTTATTATTATTCTTATTATTATTATTATTATTATTTGTTGTGTAAAGATGAGAAGCAACGTTTTTAGACAAGATACGGTGATCTTATGTAAGATGCATTGGTTTTTAAATGCAAGATGCAATGGTTTTTAGATAAGATGTATTAGTTCTTAAATGAGAATCCATCGATTAATTCGTGCACGATGAACTTGTTTTAAGAGAATTCCATGTTTTTTAGATATTATGCAATGATTTTAAGTTGGATGCAATGATTTTATAAACTAGATGCAGTGGTTCCTAGAGTTCTCATTTTAAGGGGTGTTCTCATTGGATCCTCACCCTATATATATATATATATATATATATATATATATATAGGGTGAGGTTATATATAGAACCTTACTTATTCATAGAACCTAAAAAACAAACCTGACGATTACACGTGGCATCAATGGTAAGGGCAAAACTGGAACTCACGCCCCCCTTCTTTCAAACCAGGAAACTTCCATTTTTTTGAAAAAAAAATACTACTAAACATTCAAATGATCATAATATATTCATCCTTAAGAATTTTAGCAAAAAAAAATACCATTAGATTCAGTTTTTTATCCTCTTTAATTCAAGACCAGGATTTATATGTTTTTAAAATTTTTTTCAAAATGCAAATTGTTTGACGAAACAACAATCTAAAATGAAAACAGCAGCATGTGAAATGCAAGTAACAACAGTCTAAAATGCAAACAGCAGCATGTGAAATGTAAGTAACAACAGTCTAAAATGCAAACAGCAGTATGTGAAATGCAAGTAACATCAGTCAAAAATGCAAACAGCAGCACTTTCACATCAGAAAAGCATGTTTATATATTTGCATTTTCATATATATTCATGTTCGTATATTTGATACCGAAAATGAAAAAAAAGAACTGATAATAAAAATGAGCAAATTGTTTGACGAAAATGCAAATACAAAATGCAACCCACATAAAGAAGATAACAAAAATGCAAACTCACGACTCTCATCTGCATTTCACAAATCTGATTCAATAAAAATGCACGTCACAAACTCATTTAATGAAAATGCAGATTAGCAAATAAAAAAATAGTCTAAAATGCAAACAGCAGCATGTGAAATGCAAGTAACAAGGGCTGATATTACATGTTCAAACCTAAAATGCAAAAAGCAAACAGTAGCAGTTTCAAATGTGAAATGCAAACAACAGCATGTAATTGCAAATACAAACAGCAGCATATAATTGCAAATGCAAACAGCAGACATGTTCAAACCTAAAATGTGAAATGCAAACAACAGCATGTAATTGCAAATGCAAAATGCAAACATCAGCACTTTCAAGGGCTAATATTACAAGTGAAATTCAAGTAAGAACAGTCTAAAATGCAAACAACAACATGCGAAATGCAAGTAACAACAGTATAAAATGCAAATAGCAGCACTATCACATCAAAAATGTATGTTTATATATTTGCATTTTCATATATATGCATGTTCGTATATTTGCTACCCAAAATGAAAAAAAAGAACAGATAACAAAAATGCAAACTCACGACTCTCATCTGCATTTCACAAATTTGATTCAATAAAAATGCACATCACAAATACATTCAATGAAAATGCAGATTAGCAAATAAAGAAATAGTCTAAAATGCAAACAGCAGCATGTGAAATGCAAGTAACAAGGGCTGATATTACATGTTCAAACCTAAAATGCAAAAAAGCAAACAGTAGCACTTTCAAATGTGAAATGCAAACAGCAGCATGTAATTGCAAATGCAAACAGCAGCATATAATTGCAAATGCAAACAGCAGACATGTTCAAACCTAAAATGTGAAATGCAAACAACAGCATGTAATTGCAAATGCAAAATGTAAACAACAGCACTTTTAAGGGCTGATATTACAAGTGAAATTCAAGTAAGAACAGTCTAAAATGCAAACAGCAACATGTGAAATGCAAGTAACAACAGTATAAAATGCAAATAGCAGCACTATCACATCAAAAATACATGTTTATATATTTGTATTTTCATATATATATATATATATGCATCTTTGTATATTTGCTACCCAAAATGAAAAAAAAAACATATAACAAAAATGCAAACTAACGACTCTCATCTGCATTTCACAAATCTGATTCAATAAAAATGCACGTCACAAACTCATTCAATGAAAATGCAGATTAGAAAATAAAAAAATAGTCTAAAATGCAAACAGCAGCATGTGAAATGCAAGTAACAAGGGCTGATATTACATGTTCAAACCTAAAATGCAAAAAGCAAACAGTAGCACTTTCAAATGTGAAATGCAAACAGCAGCATATAATTGCAACTGCAAACAGCAGACATGTTCAAACCTAAAATGTGAAATGCAAACTGCAGATGTAATTGCAAATGCAAAATGCAAACAGCAGCACTTTCAAGGGCTGATATTACAAGTGAAATTCAAGTAAGAACAGTCTAAAATGCAAACAGCAACTTGTGAAATGCAAGTAACAACAGTATAAAATGCAAATAGCAGCACTATCACATCAAAAATGCATGTTTATATATTTGCATTTTCATATATATGCATGTTCGTATATTTGTTACCCAAAATGAAAAAAAAGAACAGATAATAAAAATGCAAACTCACGACTCTCATCTGCATTTCACAAATCTGATTCAATAAAAATGCACTTTACAAACCCATTCAATGAAAATGCAGATTAACAAATGAAAATGAAAACCCACAACTCTCATCTGCATTTAACAATCTGATTCAATGAAATTGTAGGTCAATAATTCATGAAGAAAGTATACAATAAACAAAAAATGTAAAATATAACATCAAATATACCAAAATGCATTATAGTGCGTCACTAAATTAACTAAAATGCATATAACGCTAAACAATTTACATGTTCAAACCCAAAATGCAAATTCCAATACAACACTACAATGCAAATTTCATACACAAAACACTACATCAGTTAAAAATCATTGAATTATCGACCAATTTTTTGGAGTATGAAGAATTGCATTTTGATTATCATCTTCATCCACATATGCATGTTAAGACATGAAATTTGCATTTTCGTAATTTGCATTTTCAAAATAAAATTTTTAGAGATATGGGAAGAGTGGTCTTGAATTAAAGAGCAAGAAAAACTGAACCTAATGGTATAATTTTTTTTGTTAAAAATCTTAAACATGAGATAGTTATGATAATTAGAATGATTAATGGGTTTTTTTTTTAAAATAAATGTGAGGAGGCGTGAGGAGGAGCTGATGATGTTTTTTCAATTCCTCTTTTTCCCTTCTTTTTAATTATAGCATCATAATTATGTATGATAATTATAATTTTGCCACAACTTAATATCAGCCCTTGATCAAGTTAATCTAAAGGCTTAAAATGGTTCTTTAGGTTCTATGTTTAAGAGTGGTTCTATATTGATGCTTTATATATATATATATATATATATATATATGGGAGGGTTCATGCGAAAAGTAACTTATTTGCGAAAAGTACGATAAGCAATCCTAGCCTTTAATTTGTATTTGATCTAATGGACTAGATTAATCTTTATTTTGTTTTCTTTAATTCAAAAGGGTAAAATAGTAAATAATATTTTTTCTCTCTCCAATTTATTTCTTTCTCTTATTTTTCTCTCACCTACAATTTTTACACAAAATGAATTAGAAATAATTTAATAATAAATTAATAAATTTACAGTGTTCAACAATGAATAGAATAAAAAATTTACTTGTTTTTAATTATTAAATATTATGTTCATTACAATTTGTTCACTAGTAAACTCTTATTTTATATTGTTTCATCGTTAAAATAGTTTTTTATTTCTTTTTTTTAATCTTTACTTTTTTCTTGTTTTTTTCTATATCATTTTTCTTAAGTATGTTGTAATCTTTTTTTTTTCAAATTAAATTTGTTTTTTCTGTTTTGATTTTTTCTACTTATTTTTTAAGATACTCTTTATTCTTTGTAAGAAATCTCGGATATTTATTAGTAAACTATAATAAATCACAATCATAATTAAAATTAATGAATGTTTAATAGTAAACAAAACTCTAAACACAACTAATAAAACGATCAACTCATAAATTTTTAATAATAAACAACAGAACACAAAAAAGCTATTGAACACAACTGATAAAACCTATATTCAAAATTGAACACATCTAATAACGCGATCCAACTCATGAATGTTTACTAATGTAATAACCTCAGATTGGGCCTAGTCGTGTTCGAATCTGGTACGTCTAAATTCTAATTTAAATATTGGATAAAAGAAAATTATGTATATAATTGATTAATGGGTAAAAATAGAAGAAAATAATAAAGAAATGATAATATTAAAATATTATTAAAAATAGATAAGAATGATAAAATATTAAATGATTTAGAACGAGGTTTCTAAAAATATCCCCGTTAGTTAAACGGGTACTCGTGCGTAAAATTGTGAATTGGAAAGGGGAACAAGATACCCCCTTGTGGATATTATTAACCCACAAGCAGATACCCTTGTTGCCTCTCCACGTATACTCAAACACACATTCACAAACAATTCATTTCTTTGTGTTCTTGTGTGTTAAGCTTCAAGAGAAACTCAAGAAGAAGAGATTCATTAAAGGGATTTAATCAAGCTCAAGTGTTGCTACTGAATTCAACTACAATCTGCTAATAAAATTCTATCCTTCTAATCTTCAAGTGAGTTCTTAGTTCTTGTGTGTGTTCTTCATTTTCACCAAGATGAGTTTCAATTGGGTTTTATTGAAATTGATCCCAATCATTGATTCTAATGTTATCAATCTGTTTCTAATTGGTTTCTAAGTATATAGGAGTCAAAATCTGTAATTATAATGATGGTTTGGTTTGATTTTAGAAATTAAAGTGGTAAATGAGTCAAAAGGGTGAATTGATCCCAAATTCAGATTTTGGATGTTTAAATGTGTAAAAATGATGTCTTTGAGTTGGTTTAGACATGTTATTTCATATGTGAACCTTAGAAACCGATTGATAATGTTCTGGGAATGTTTTGGTAATTTTAGAATGGAAAACAGTAGGTTCTGCACTAACCTGTTGCTGTATATTGAAAGGCACGGGCGTGCCTCTCAAGAACAAACCGTACCTCAGGGCGTACCTGGGAGGCACGGCCGTACCTCCCAAGGGTACGGGGCGTGCCTAACCCTAGCAAGCCCGGGGGGTACCCTGAAATCACAGGGTGTACCTGAGTATCAGGTACGGGGCGTACACGGGGCGTGCCTCGCAAGGCACGGGCGTGCCTTGGCAAAGTACGGGCGTGCCCTACCTCTGGCAGAATCTGTTTTGCAAGGTTTTAATATTTAGACACTTTGTTTAGGTATTCCAGTTGGTCCAGAAGCTACTGTATCGTAGAGCAAAGTATTCTAGCTCGACAGGTGAGTGTCTGATAACATAACAATTAATATATCTATAACATATATTAACAATGAATTGAATTGAATACAATGATTTGTAAACACTTGATTAAGCGTTTGAATATGTTGATGAAAGGTTTTATACCTTGTAGTATGTATGATAAATGATTATCAGGATATTATATGCACTTGATTAAGTATAGCTAGTAAAGCATGACGATGCTAGACTTAATATGTTGACACAGTATGATACACACTGGTTTAAGTGTAGATTGTATAGCATGATGATGCTAGGCTTAACTTATTGATATACAATAGCATGCACTTGATTAGGTGTATGTTATGATGATATATATATTATTATTGCGTGCGCACAATGAAGTAAAGAATGAATGGCATGATGATGATAGATATAAATAATATGCATCTGTTTAGGTGTATGTTATGTGGATATGATTATGCATTTATTGACAATTTAATTAGATCAGATTATCTGTTTGTGATCGGTATGGATCTTATGGACAAAGTTGTCCTGGATAAAGCTGTCCAACATTATAAACAAAGTTGTTCTACTAGGGACAAAGTTGTCCCCTGTGGGTATAGCTCAGGGCTGTACTCAGAGGAATCAATTGATTCCGAAACGCAACGGTGGACGCTTTACAGCTCCCCCACCGGCACGGTTGATGTGTCTGGTACCCAGTTTGGTGCATTGAGCCGGGTTCGCTACCTTGCGAGATATGTCGCCTTCTGACTATGCTAGCTCATCGCGAGATGCTAGGATAGAACTATTTGAGCATGATTGATGATATGTGATATGTTTATATTGATTGCATGCTATCGAGTACTCACTAGCTATTATAGCTAACATATACTACCTCTCACATGTGCAGGTGTTCCTTAGGCTGTGAGCTCGGGTGCCTGTGGGTAGTTGCATGTTTGAGGAGGAACACTGTATTTTGTTTGACTCTGATGTTATGTATGTTTGTAAACAGATAATGGTCGAACTGTTCAGTATTGGTAACACCAAACCTAGTATGTGGCAATTTTTAAATGTAAAATATTAGCCACTTGTTTTAATTCCACTGCGAAAAATATAAATTAGTATTTTAAAAAGAAAAAATTTTGGTTCTTGAAAGCACGGTGTTACAAGCTAGTATCAGAGCCTAAGTTTGAGTGAATTGGGTATTTGAAGGAGTACTCGGTCTCAAATTTAGGCTCAACCATTATTTAAAGTGTTCCTCGGGAGGTATTGGGGTGTGAGAGAGATTAATATGACTGACGTTATTGTTGCTTAATTGCTTATTTGATTAACATGATTAATCAAGTATGTTAAGTATACTAAGTATATTATGACTTTAATGGTCTAATAGAATTAAGAGATGTTTAGATCAATCTAATGTAATCAGATTGATAATGTTAGATAAAAAATGATGCCAAAAGAATAGCTAAAGTAATAGTAGTCTTGTGGACTACTAGTATTAAGATAAACAAGGGAACTGTCCTCAGTTCCTATGAAAGTAGCATATAGTAAATGATGAAATCTAAAACGATTAATGACAGTTGAAAAACATATTCTAGTTGTTCCTATTCCATAGCACATAATGGCCATAGGTCTTAAGGCTTTTTCTATCTTGTAAATCATATATACCTTTGAGGGCACAACGAATCTGGCGCTGACCGAGAGATGGATACGGGATATAGAATTGGAATTCGAAACCGGTGAAAGCAAGGAGCTATGTATTCTTTTGTCTTTGTGTCTTTTCGTGTTAAACTACAATTACCTGTTTTCGCGTTGATAGATCCACTGAATGTGGAAGTTGTTAGCGGTAAAGTAGTTTCTGTCACTGATAGTGTGCCCATGGCAGTAATTGATATTAATGGGAATAGTTTTCCCATTTCGTTTCTTGTTATGCCCATTGCAGCATTTGATATTGTAATTTGAAGGGATTGGCTCAGCAACCAAAATGCTGAGATTCTCTGCTTGAAAAAGATGATTAAAATTCCTCAGTCCGACGAGTCATATGCTATGGCTCGTGGTGAGGCAAGAATTTCTGAAATTCCATTGATTTCTCTGATGAAAGCTCGCAAGTTTGTAGCCAAAGGATGTGAGTCCTATTTGGCTTATGTTGTAGATACAAAGATGGAGAAGAAAGCTATTAACAACATTAGGGTAGTTTTGGATACCCTAATGTTTTCCTTGAAGAATTGCCGGGTTTGCCATCGGTAAGAGATGTTGAAGATCAGATTGATCTTAGCAAGATCTCCTTATCGTCTCGCACCAATTGAGGTTCGTGGAATGATGACTCAGATTCAGGAACTTCTTGATAGAGGTTTCATTCGTCCTAGCTCTTCGCCTTGGGGAGTTCCAGTTTTGTTTGTCAAAAAGAAAGACGGGACGATGCGGATGTGCATTGATTACAGGGAGCTGAATAAGCGAACTGTAAAGAACAAGTACCCTCTTCCTTGTATTGATGATCTCTTTGATCAACTTTAGGGTGCTACATGCTTTTCAAAGATAGACATTCGTTCTGGTTATCATCAAGTCCGTGTACACGATGAAGATATTCCAAAAACGGCTTTCAGAACGAGATATGGGCATTATGAGTTTCTTGTGATGCCTTTCGGATTGACGAATGCTCCAACAATATTTATGGATCTTATGAATCGTGTCTGTCGTGCCTTTCTTGACAAGTTTTTCATTGTATTCATCGATGACATTCTTATTTATTCCGGATCTGATGCAGAACACGAGGCACATCTTCGCATACTTTTGACACTTTGATGCGAGAACACTTATATGCTAAATTCTCTAAATATGAGTTTTGACTTGAAGAAATACACTTCCTTGGTCATGTTATATGCAAGGATAGTGTTATGGTTGATCTAGCAAAGGTCGAGGCGTTAATGAATTGGGGAATTCCCAAAACCCCATCAGAGATTCGCAGCTTTCTAGAACTTGCCGGTTACCATCGACGGTTCATTCAGATTTTTTCTAAAATAGTAGGTCCTATGACGAAGCTTACACGAAAGGACGATGTCTATTCGTGGTCTAATGAACAAGACAAGGCCTTCCAGACATTGAAGCAATTATTGTGTGAAACTGTAACACCCAGAAAATAAATATATTAAAAGTAAGTGTACTTTTTGAAATATGAATGTAACTAGAGGGACTATTGTTATCAATATATGAAACATATGTATATATATACATGAATTTGACTTTTGTAGTCACTTACCACATTTCAAGTTCATAGTAATATATGTTTCTCTCAACCTCAAAAGTGAGAAGTTAGTTTTCTGGAATTTTTGATCAAAAGGAGCAGAGATTAAGTCATCATAATCATCTTCTTTAACCTCTTACTACTCAAGGTATGTTTGGTTGATTGCTTTCAAGCTTTATATGGGTTTTTATGAATGAAAAGGTTGAATAATGAATCAAAGTATGTTTTATATGAGTTTTAAGTGTTTAAAATGGTTAGGGATGTTAGAAACCATCCAAAATATGTTTATAAACTGTTTGAATGAGTTTTTGGAATATTTGGCCGGAAAACAGCGTCTGTGCAGAAGCTGAACTGTAAGTCGCATGAACTGAACACGGCCCGTGTAGGCTTACACGGCCCGTGTATAAGAGTCGGATGAAAAGTATGGCGGTCATGGACCATGTTTGAACACATGGTCGTGCAGTATATGGAGTACACGCCCCGTGTATAGAGTACACGCCCGTGTAGTGTTGTTTGATCCGACTGTCGTGTCATCCGAAGGTCGGATGAGTATATTATAGGGTACACGGCCCGTGTAGCTATCAGTCCAAAATCAGAAAGGTGTGATTTTGACATCATATTGTCATGTTAATGTGTAGGATCGTGTGAGGACTCCTGAAGCATTTTCTTACGTTAGTTACTTTTGTTATTACAAGGTGAGTCTTCTAGACTATGTTTCATATGTTCATAATGATGTTATTACAAGGAATGATTTTATGTATTCGTTTATGTGTTATAAAGCATGCTGCTTTGTGCAGTAGTGGCTCAAAATTAGCGCAGTACTGTGGCTCAGATTCTTACCCTGGGTCTAGAACCAGTGGTTGGCTATATTCAGAATGTGATTATATTCATGTGTATATATGACTTGCAGTCTAGTTTACTCACTAAGCTCTCGTAGCTTATCAGATATTATTTTATGTATTTTGCAGGTCACATTCAAGGCCAGGGCAAAGCTCCGGTTTGACCGATTTGATAAGGAAAATGAACGCCTGGTTGTACAGAACAAGTTTTTGTGATAAACTCGAAGTTATTTCACATATGTGTAATTTTGAATAAATACTTTTGAAACGGTTTCGCTTCCGCTTTATGTAAAACTTTCAGAATGTAAATTATTGTGTGAACTTTTATGAAAGAGATCAGTTTTATAAATTGGGGCTTTACATAAACTCCAATTGTGACTCTTCTTAATGGGTTAGAAGATTTTATCGTTTACTGTGATACTTCTTACGCAGGTTTGGGAAGTGTCCTTATGCAGAAGGACAAAGTGTTGGTCCCACAGAGGGTAAACAAGCAACCGATATAGTGTAGAAGGGGGGGTTGAATACACTTTAACACAATCAATCAAATTAATCAAATGTATATTCAATGATCAAACAGAATGATTACAATTATCACTTTCTAATAAAATCAACAGGATGATTTGATGTTTACACTGATTATAAACTCAACTCTCTCTAGACACTCTTGTATCACAAACTAATTGATGATCGAACTTCTTGTTAAATCTGATTAACAAGAACTCTTGAAAACTCTCTTGAACTTTGAACTCACAAAGTTATCGCAACACACACGTATCAAGTATGACGAACACACTTACTTTTTGCAACTTATGCAGTCGTATATTATTCGGTATTCTGTGTTCTTTTTATATTGAAACCCATAAAAAAGGTTTATACTCATACTTGATATATCTACGAACAAATCGCAGTTTAACGATATAACTTATCTTTTCTTTAAAACCATAACAAACTCCTTAATTAGAACATATCTAATTAATTCCGTTTGAGATCTCTATCCAACTAATAGATAGTTTAGATTCAGATATCCTAATTTAAATATCGTAGATATCGAGAGTTAATAACAGAATTTAGAACTTACTTAAATTCTTAAACTGACTTCTGGCGCTGAGCTGACTTACTCGGTCTTGACATCGTCAAGCTGAGTTCTTGAATCTTGGGTTCTTGAATCTTCAAGTCTTCACTCTTGAAACCTATCTCATCTTAGAAGTCACCTAGCTATCTAGTACTTACATAGAAAACTCTATATCTGTTTATACGCTGACCACTCAGCTAAAGCTGACCAGTCAGTCTATAACAGACTTACATAATTCCTAACTCTTAACCTATCATCTATACATTTCTATAGTTTGTCTCATCAAATCTAACTATTCTAAACATGGGACTAACAATCTCCCCCTATTTGATGATGACAAAACATTGAATCAAATTAGTTATAGGTTAACAGAATTATGCTGAACAACTCTGGAACTGACCAAAGTTAGTTCTTGAAATAAGTATTGAACTGGTCCATACTTATTCACGTATCTTGAACTTACAAGATTTTTATATTACAAATCTATTATAAGACTTGTATTCTAAGTATTTGAATATACAACTACTTAGATTCTGAACTTATCAGAAGTACTTTAAGTTCTGAACTTACAAAACTTATACGACTGAACATATCAGTTTATAATTGAACATATCAATCATCAGCTTAAACTTACAAAGCTGTCTGTTTGAACATATCAAACATAATTTTGAACATATCAAATAATAAAAAGTTGAACATATCAAACTTGAGTTTGTATTAATGAACATATCATTTACATTGTAGCTTAATCTTTATGATTAGCTTCTGCCCACTTAGTGCTTTACAAAATTATAGAACTAATCTATTTACTCAACGGAATCTCTTGTAGCATTTGCTCAGCAAGTATGTCACTGGCTTTCTGTGCTGCATCAGCTTCATCACTTGAGTCAGATTCATGTGCAACTAATTGAGACTTACCCTGTTGCTCTGGCTCAGGCTCAGCAATGATGACCTTTCTTTTCTTTGCTAGGGGCATAACACTTCTTTTCTTTCTTTTTACCATCTCAAACACCTTACTCTTCCCTTTGTCTATTTGTTAAGTTGGAACAAACTCAGCTTCAACAAATTTTGGCAAATTAGTTTGAGGAAGGTTGGTGTGAATAGCTTGAGAAGTTTCTTCAAGTGGAGTTTCTGGTTGAGCTTGTGAAGTTGTGGTAATTTGGACTGTTGGAGCCTGTTGTTGTTGTTGTTGAGAAGGCTGATCTACAGTACTCATGAACTGATCATGAGCTTGTTCAAATTGTACTTCCTCTGTATGCTCCCCCTCAACCTTATCATTACACTTCTTTGATTCTTCCTCCCCCTTTTTGCCATCATCAATAGGGGAGGGTTTGAGACTGATCATGAAGCTTTCCAAGTTAGCAACTGAAGTTGACAAATCATTAAGTTTGCGCATCAACTTGGCTTTGTCAACTTTCCTCTTCCTGTTTAGAAGCTCAAACTGTGTTTGTAGATAGTCCATAATGACTTGAGCATCGTTGTTCATCAGCTTGGGCTCCTCAGGTCTAGTTCTTACCTCAACGTCCTCCCGTCCAGTGGAAGAGTGTATTTCCACCGTAGGAGTGGCTGTTGAGTGTAAATCAATAGGTAAGGTTGTGGGTCCCATATCCAAAGGTTGGTGATGACCTATGGAATCAAGGGGGCCAGAACGGAGACCCTGTAAACCTTCCAGGTGTATGAAAGGTTCATTGATTTGTCGTGCGAGAGTGTGTAAGAATGGAAGAGAAGAATGAACAATGTCGTGAGGTAAGGTAGTGGGGTGAGTTAGGCTTATCGGTGAGGAGGGGGGTAATTGACCCTGGGGATTGGTCAGTATTTCAATGTTACCTTCATGGGGCTGTGAAGGCACAGAAGTAGGCTCTCCCATGGCACTAGTAAGTATGGGCTGAGTAGATACCATACCTAGTATAGGCTTAAGGGTTAAACTGAGCCTAGAGGTTGGCACCTTAAGAGAAGGTGTCTCCCCCTCAGCTCCTGCCGGTGGAGGTATCAATGTTATATCAACTCCAGTGTCCTTTTGAGATGAAGGACCATCTTTGACAGTTTTCCTTGTATAGGTGTAGGATATATCCTTGGTAGCAGTAGGCTGACCAAGGTTGGCTGTAGATTGTAAGATAGATGGAGATGTTTGAGGTGGAGGAGAGGGGTTAGACTGAGTTGGGTTTGACTCAGTCCTATCTCCTAAGTTTGGAGATGGAGAAGTAAAAGAGAGAGAAGGAGATAAGGGTTGCCAAATTATACCTACTGCACCTAGCAGTGGAGACTCAGAGCTAGGAAACAAACTCCTTTGCTCTGAACTCGAAGTGGTGGATGAAATTATTTGAGCACTAGGTCTGAGCTGAGTCCTAGGTTGATCAGCTTGAGGAGACTCAGTCTCAGAACCACCATCGTCACCCACTTCTTCCGCAGCTTCCTCCTCTGTCTCAGCTTCACTTGACTCAGGAGTCGAAAGCTGTACATACACCCTCATCTGAGCACTCAACGTAGGGTGCCCAGGGAAAATATCATGGGCGAACATTCTGTAGCTGAGAGCAGGAGTAGGAATGGACTCATATTGAGCAGTATATCTTCTATCCAACCTGTCCTCGATGACCATGGATATAAATCTTGCGAAGGGCACGATGGTGTCCCTTATGTTCTTGGTCACCAATGACTTGAATGCCTCAAAGATCAACTCGGCGTAATCCACTCGTCAATCATAGAATAAGTTGTATAACAGTTGCATTTCAAAGTCATTCACATTATCCATGCCTCCCACCTTGTATCCAAGGGAACGAACCACAGTAGATACCATAAATCCCCATGTTGTCTGGAAAACAGATTTCCGTATGACGCCAATCACTTGAGGATGACCCATTAAGGGTAAAACACTTCGTGATGTTTCCCTAGAAACCGTCGCTTCATAATGATTATGAATCGGGAGAAGAAGAATTCGGCGGAGAAAGTTTGCATTGACTTCTATCGCCACTTGTCCACTTAGGACTGTACCCCGTATAACCGGTTGAGTGCATCCAGTTTACACGTATACCAGAATTCCGTGAGAAGTTGAGGGATGAGCATAGCAGGTCCACGAAGAAATGCATGTGCCAGGGGTCCTTTGCGAATGTAGGAGACCCATTCCTCATATCCCCTGCCAATTTTGGACTTTGGAATGTCGGTACAGGCGATGACGTTGTTTTGTTTGTAGGTAGGGTGTAACGCCCCAATTTTTAAAACATAAATAAAACCATATCTCAAGTTCCTTTAGAAATAAAAGAGTTATTTTACAAATAAGCGGAAGCTACAAAAACTGTTTTGAACCCTCGGGTTTCATACAAAAGCCTGAAAGTTACATATTTACATCAAAAGATGCTTTCTCACTAAACAACCGGGCTTTAAGTTTCAAAACACTATTTTCTTTATAAACATAACAACCGTCAAACTAAAGATTTGCCCTTGTCTTTGATAAAACCTGCAAAACATTTTAGAAAATAATATCTGATAAGCTGCGAGAGCTTAGTGAGTAAACTAGACTGCCAATCATATAAACACATGAATATAATCATATGATAAACACAAACAATACTGATAATAAATCTCTGAGTAATTAACTGAGCCACTACTGCCCAAGGAAGTATGCTTATTGATTCACATGATTAATTAACTGAGCCACTACTGCACAAGGCAGTATGCTTTCTGATATCTGATTAATTAACTGAGCCCCAGTACTGTGCTATTTCTGAGCCACTACTGCACAAAGCAGCATGCTTATTATTACTGAGCCTTACTGTACATAGCAGTAAGCTTAACACACATAATATATATACTGTAACATTACTGTAACACTACTGAATCTTACTGAGCATAGCACCCATATCTGAGTGACCTAACATATCAATAACCTGATATAATAACATACATGCCGTAAATATGAATAGTAGTCTAGAAGACTCACCTTATAGTCTGTGATCCTATAACAGTCCACAATCAATAATAATCTAGCGAACGCTCCTCTGATAAATCTCTACATAAAATAATATTGAATAAACATCAATACATGCATCTGCTGAACTGAACAACTGAACAAAACACTAGGCACGCCCGTGCCTTACACAAGGTACTCCCGTGCCTTACACCCAGACCACCCCGTGGTCTCTAGGCACCCTCTGGGCCTTTCTAGAACAGGGCATGCCCGTACCCTAAAGGTCACGCCCGTACCTCCTTAGGTATGGCCAAGGGCACGGTTGGATCTTGAAGGTCACGCCCGTGCCCTTCAACTGGTAGCAGCAGTTTGGCCGACTTACTTGCTGTCTCCGGCCAAAACACCCCAAAAACCCAACTTTAATACATAAAAACGCTTCTGGGATGTTTTCCTACATCCCAAACAACTTCTAATCCATAAATAACAACAATAACAATCTGAAATCTGTGATTCACCATAGAATCAACTAAAACCCAATAAAACTTCAAAGTATATCATCAAGAACTCTTACTTCCACTTGTGATCAAATAATATCTGTTGTATCCTCTTGTTTTAGCTCCAAAATTCCAATGAAAACCTCTGCTCCAGAGCTTAAATGAAATTGCAAATGAGTTTGTGAAGACTTTGACTATAAGAAAGTCAAAGTTGGCTATTTATATTTAAACTATGGACTAATTGCACAATTAGTCCCTCAACCTTTCCAAGTTCCGTTTTGACGGTTTTAGACCTTCTAGTTTATAACCACATACTATCTCATATATCCATTAGTAACTCATATACCACTTTATACATTTCTCGTGTTAATTTAATAACAGAATTTCCGGGTGTTACAACTCTTCCCCACTTGAAATGATTTCGTCCTCGAAATCAACTACCGTAAAGTTCTGGATAAATATCATCATTTCCTGTACAGGCCCTCTTGCATATTCTGACCCCTCTTCTATACCTTTACCGGTTCCTTGACCCTTCTACTCTGTTTATTAGATTCAACTGCTAACATCTGCAGAAATATAACACACGAAAGGTGTTCTGAATTTATAACAACTCTTCTGACAAGTCTGATCTATAAACTGCTTTTCCCCACATGTACAATTATTCTGAATAACTGATTGAATTTTGGGCTTAGTTTTCCCTCTTTTCTGAATCTGATCATCTCTTCCACAGTACCACTGTCAATAATACATACTTCTTCACTGAAACCGATGTGATGATCTATGTTCTGTCTGATCATCTCTTACAATCTATTACAATCTATTACATACCTTCTGAATCTGTTCTGTCTTTCGCTGTACCATTTCTGTACTACCCCACTCTGTCTGGCTCACATCACCTAATACACTGAAGTTCAATATTAATATCATACATTAGCATCCTGGTGCTAGACTGGTATCTGTTATAACACGAATTTTTGTCAAACAAATTTATACCCCCGGCTTTCCTTCTGAATCGATAACACAATCATAACATATATTTTCCATCAACTGTATATCCCTTTCATTCTGACTGTACTGAGATAAGACTTATTCCTCAACTCAATATGAAAGCTGTTTCAAATTCTGAAAATACAACTGGCATCCCTGTCTGATTCAGTAGAAACTGATGTACTACCACAAGATATAATTTCTTTCACACATACCTCTGTTCACTGCTCTGAATAATAAGTTTTCTCTAATGAAAACAAGTTATATATCTTTAATGATATTTCCCCACTTGTCTGACTATATCTCATTTCACCTCCAGCTATCAATAATTCACTCTTAGGTATTCATACCCTTAGTAACTTTTAGCTACATCATCACTATAAACTTATGAATTTTCATATAGGTGTGTCTTACACACACTCCCATAACCTGAGACTCATATACGACCATATCCAATAAACATATCATAACTGTTTTTAAACTGATTGACTACTTGTCCCCTTTTATCCCTTCGTTGTAATACTTTTCACCTTTGATCACTTGTCACTGAACTGTTCTTATCACCTCTGAATAAGAGTGTCGTAATTGTCATTTAGATAATTAATTCACATAAGTGTTATTTCTGATTTGTTGTTCAAACTGTCGGCTATACCCATAGCCTTACTCTGAATAACTTAATATTCTATTCACAATCCTCCACTGATTCTAATCACTGCATCTGTCACCTTTACAGGTCTTTCTCATTCAACAATTATTTCCAACTGTCATAACTTAGTGTAAACAACACTTCACACATAAAAACACATAATCCCATCATATCACACTGAATGCTACTGTAGCGTACTAACGGTAGTCTTACATATACTCATCTCTAAATGCTATCGCAGCGCACTGACAATAGTCTTACATC
Source organism: Dittrichia graveolens (assembly GCA_038502395.1). Lineage (NCBI taxonomy): Eukaryota > Viridiplantae > Streptophyta > Magnoliopsida > Asterales > Asteraceae > Dittrichia > Dittrichia graveolens. The sequence goes on from JARJIL010000009.1 coordinate 35,142,809, forward strand.
ACTTATGAATGCTATTGCGGCGCACCAACAATAGTCTTACATCCACATATCCACCCACTATCGGGGTATAACTATCACGTATCATATACATAACATGTCACATATACTACTATCAAGTGCAAGTCAGTGTATTCATCCTCATCCTATTTTAACTGTCTAAAAGTGTAAGCAATAATTATGTCCCTCTGCATTAAAACACAATCCCTTCCACTGTATAAAGCAAACTCAAACTTCTGTCATTTCTTCAATCAATTTAGGTAGCGCAAAAACTGTCGTTTCACAAAATTTCTGTTAACAATCCTATAACGATACTGACCACAATCTGCCTGTCTGATGGTAACCCTGGGTACTTCCTCGGTTTACACGTCAAATATTCGTATACTACTTTCGCATCTTTAAAAGTCACTTGTTTTCTTCTCTAACTATTACTCGTAACACAATATAAAGAAATAGTATATCCATACTGAGGATACTTCCTATTTCTATAAACTAACCACACATATAACTTTTTGGTTTTTGGTACTAACACATATATTTAGTTCTTCCCCACTTGGGATATGAACTCATATCACTTTCTGTTCACATATTACTGTAACCTGGTTACTATCAAACCAGTCTATTCCAATTACTGTTTGGAATTCTCTCATAATCATGGCTATAGTTTCAACAAGGAATCGAACTGTATCTAGTTCTAGCACACTTGACTGAAATCTTTACAGAATAACTAAATACTAACAATTTACTTGTAGCAGAATCAAATAACATTCGAGCAGACAAACTGTTGACAAGATATATACCTCGAACTACACCTGGCTTTGTTTATACTCCTTCTCCCACTTCATCTCAGAATATGCGTGGACAGCAAAGTTGAAGCAGACTTGAAATCTGTAAGCGCCGTTATTGAGGTTGGATTGGGACATTCAGACCTCTGATGACCTGACTGATAACAATTATAACACACCTTGATCGGATTCTTGCAATCTCTGCTCCAGTGATCAGGTTTCCCACATTTATAACATGCCAAAGAACTAACCCTGCATTCTCCCAAATGACGTTTCTTGCATAACGAACAAACTGGATATGTCTTCTGCATCACCATCTTTTCTGGAGTTTCAACTCTTGGTTTCTTATATACTGGCGTTGCCTTCTTCATTGGCTCTCTTTCTGTTTCCTATCTGACCAATTCTAACTCTCTAGCCCTTGCAGCATCCATCATGGATTTCACTGTTTGATGCTTACTAGCATCAATAAACTCTCGAATACTAGGCTTGAGCACCATCATGTACCTGTACATCTTCATCTTTTCATTTGCCACATATTCTGGGCAAAAACGAGCCTTCTCCATAAACTTCGCATTAATCTCTGGTACAGTCTCCTTTGTCTATTTCAATTTGTGGAATTCATCCACAATCTTATCAACTTCTGCCTGTGGTACAAATTGTTCGAAAACAATTTCTTTGAACTCTTCCCATGTCATGACCTCAATCTGAACATAACCTCTTTGTTTTACCTCCATATCCCACTAATCCTTAGCTGCACTTCTCAGTTGATTGGTTGCATATCTCACCTTATTCTCAGGTGCACACGAACAGGTGTGAAACGCACCTTCAATTTCGGAGATCCATCTGTGACTGACGACTGGATCAGTTGCCCCATGAAACAACGGTGGCTGACAAGCTGCAAATTCTCTGAACGTACAACTTTTCGGGGCTTCACGTATAATAACTTGAGGTTGAAGATTAACCCCAACACCCGCAGTTAACCTAGCTGCGACTTCCTGCCCAATCACTTCCTTATTCTGGTCATTTACCTGATCTACAACCTGTTTTATGATATAAGGAATACTTCGTTCCAACGCTTTACTAATTTCCCTCGCTACAATTTCTCTAATTGCATCTTCTGGTACTTCCTGATTTATCTCTGGGGCTCCTCCCTCCCCATCATACTGTGTTCCTAAAAGAACATGCTCATGTGTCACACTGGTCTCTACCCCTTCGGGTCTACGACTGGGACCACCCTTAACATTATTAACTGCTCTTGAACCTCTTGTATTAACCATCCTAGTAGTATAGATAAAGCATTTAGGAAAAGGTAGCTCTATCACACCATCCTCTATAACAAACAGTTACTAATACATCCAACATATCAGTACACCTATCATCTGATCCAAAGTATTTCTGCATATACTAAGGCATTCTATACATCTATAATCTCAGGTGTACTACTCCTACAAGTACCCCTCACCCGATTCACAAGATTCCTCATAATTTCATTAAGTTCCAACACGTATCATATGTCTGTAATAATATGAGCTCTTATATTATTATAAACACATTACACACGTTCGATCTTAACTTTACCACAAAAAGTCCCGATTCACAGGCTTAGGCCATGTATCTCTAATAAAGTATATCACATATTCATGTCATAATTTATCTCATACTGACAGCACATGTAAAACCAACTCTTAACAGTTGTAAGCATACATATCATATCTGTCCTGAACACATCATGCACTAACACATAATGCTCGCATAACACATATCAATATAATTTCTAGTATACTCACCAAGCTGCAAGCCTCCAGTTTGACCAAATCCGCAGAACCATGGTTTAAGTCCAGACGATGCATAACACACCTCCAGATCCCTCAAACCTTGGCTCTGATACCAAGTCGTAACGCCCCAATTTTTAAAACATAAATAAAACCATATCTCAAGTTCCTTTAGAAATAAAAGAGTTATTTTACAAATAAGCGGAAGCTACAAAAACTGTTTTGAACCCTCGAATTCATACAAAAGCCTGAAAGTTACATATTTACATCAAAAGATGCTTTCTCACTAAACAACCGGGCGTTAAGTTTCAAGACACTGTTTTCTTTATAAACATAACAACCGTCAAACTGAAGCTTTGCCCTTGTCTTTGATAAAACCTGCAAAACATTTTAGAAAATAATATCTGATAAGCTGCGAGAGCTTAGTGAGTAAACTAGACTGCCAATCATATAAACACATGAATATAATCATATGATAAACACAAACAATACTGATAATAAATCTCTGAGTAATTAACTGAGCCACTACTACCCAAGGAAGTATGCTTATTGATTCACATGATTAATTAACTGAGCCACTACTACACAAGGCAGTATGCTTTCTGATATCTGATTAATTAACTGAGCCCCAGTACTGTGCTATTTCTGAGCCACTACTGCACAAAGCAGCATGCTTATTATTACTGAGCCTTACTGTACATAGCAGTAAGCTTAACACACATAATATATATATATATATATATATATATACTGTAACATTACTGTAACACTACTGAACCTTACTGAGCATAGCACCCATATCTGAGTGACCTAACATATCAATAACCTGATATAATAACATACATGCCGTAAATATGAATAGTAGTCTAGAAGACTCACCTTATAGTCTGTGATGCTATAACAGTCCACAATCAATAATAATCTAGCGAACGCTCCTCTGATAAATCTCTACATGAAATAATACTGAATATACATCAATACATGCATTTGCTGAACTGAACAACTGAACAAAACACTAGGCACGCCCGTGCCTTACACAAGGTACTCCCGTGCCTTACACCCAGACCACCCCGTGGTCTCTAGGCACCCTCTGGGCCTTTCTAGAACAGGGCACGCCCGTACCCTAAAGGTCACGCCCGTACCTCCTTAGGTACGGCCAAGGGCACGGTTGGATCTTGAAGGTCACGCCCGTGCCCTTCAACTGGTAGAAGCAGTTTGGCCAACTTACTTGCTGTCTCCGGCCAAAACACCCCAAAAACCCAACTTTAATACATAAAAACGCTTCTGTGATGTTTTCCTACATCTCAAACAACTTCTAATCCATAAATAACAACAATAACAATCTGAAATCTGTGATTCACCATAGAATCAACTAAAACCCAATAAAACTTCAAAGTATATCATCATGAACTCTTACCTCCACTTGTGATCAAATAATATCTGTTGTATCATCTTGTTCTAGCTGCAAAATTCCAATGAAAACCTCTGCTCCAGAGCTTAAATGAAATTGCAAATGAGTTTGTGAAGACTTTGACTATAAGAAAGTCAAAGTTGGCTATTTATATTTAAACTATGGACTAATTGCTCAATTAGTCCCTCAACTTTCCAAGTTCTGTTTTGACGGTTTTAGCCCTTCTAGTTTATAACCACATACTATCTCATATATCCATTAGTAACTCATATACCACTTTATACATTTCTCGTGTTAATTAAATAACAGAATTTTCGGGTGTTACATAGGGAGTGCGTTGTTCTTGAAATTTCCACCACGGATCATTTGTTCAGTTAGATTTAGAGTATATCCCTTCATTGAAATCGAACTTATCGTATTGGATTGCACTTAGCAGTGATAAGCACTTAGCAATGAACTCTGCACACAACAACGTTAGGGTTTAAGAGAAGAATATTTTGGAAGTTTAAACGAAGTATGATGAACAATCTCTCTTATTTATACCTTGTCAATGTGAGAGAAAAGTTACCGTTATCTGAGGGTAAAAAAATATGACCGTTACCGTAAAAAAACATCTACGCAGTTTGTTACAACGGCTAAATTTATTGTTAGTTACCCAAACTCACACTGTTATATTGAAAAAAAATATTTTTATTAAAAATATAAAAAATTTCTAAACGACTGACGTTTATTTACCGGACATACCGTCAATATTTTGGACTTACCATTTTCTTGGACACACCATTTGTTAGGACTAACCTAGACTCGTGGAACTGACCACACTTTGGAACTGATTACTCAGCCGATCCTGAATGGTCAGCTTATATAGAGTACTCAGCTGATTCTGAATGTTCAGCTTATATAGAGTACTCAGCTAATTCTGAATGTTCAGCTTAGATGGAGCACTTAGCTTCAGATAGCACTCGGCTCAGATTTTGACACTTAGTCAAATGTAGCACTTAGCAAAAATTAAACATAGATAAAGAATGGAACATACCGATTAAGGGTTGATCATTCTAAGCTTGCTGAGTAGAGTTGTGAATCTTGTGCCTTCAATTGGTTTCGTGAAGATATCTGCAATCTGATCTTCAGTCTCAATGAAGACTAACTCTATCTTTCCCTTTTCTACAATATCTCTGATGAAGTGATGTCTTATCTCAATATGCTTGGTTCTTGAGTGAAACACTGGGTTGTGTGTAATGGCAATAGCGCTTTGATTGTCACAAAATATAGGAGTCTTCGAATAATGCAAATCAAAGTCTTTAAGCTGATATTGCATCCACAGTATTTGAGCACAACAGCTCCCTGTAGCTACGTATTCAGCTTCAGCTGTTTAAATTGCCACTGAGTTTTGTTTCTTGCTCGTCCAGCTAACTAATTTTTCACCCAAAAGTTGACATCCTCCAGTAATACTCTTTCTATCAAGACCACATCTTGCGAAGTCTGAATCAGAGTACCTTATCAACTCAAATCTTGATCCTTTGGGATACCACAAACCTAATTTTGGTGTTCCCTTCAGATATTTGAGTATTCTTTTAACAGATAGCAAGTGTGATTCCTTTGTGTTAACCTGATATCGTGCATAGACACATGTAGCAAACATTATATCAGGTCTGCTTGCTGTTAAATAGAGTAATGAACCTATCATTCCTCTATATGTAGTCTGACATACAGATTTTCCATCAATGTCCTTGTGTAGCTTGACATTGTGTAACATTGGAGACTTTGCGGGATGGCTTGAGTCTAATCCATATTTCTTAATTAGATCAAAGACATACTTGTTCTGATGAATGAATATACCATCTTCTTTCTGATAGATTTGAAGTCCCAAAAAGTACGTCATCTCACCCATCATGCTCATTCTGTATTGATTAGACATTATCTTGGAGAACCAGTCACACTGATCTTGGTTTGTTGATCCAAAGATAATGTCATCCACATAAATTTGAACTAGAATGACATGTCCTCTGCTCTTTCTTATGAAAAGAGTGTTGTCAATACTTCCTCTGAGAAAATCATTTGAGAGCAAATAGGTGGATAGTGTATCATACCAGGCTCTTGGAGCTTGCTTGAGTCCATTCAAAGCCTTGTCTAACTTATAGACATAATCTGGATGTTTAGCATCAATAAAACCAAGGGGTTGTTTCACATAGACCTCCTCCTGTAGTGCTCCATTTAGGAATGCACTTTTAACATCCATTTGATACACTTTAAAGTTTTTGAAGGCTGCATAGGCTAGAAACAACCTTATAGCTTCAATCCTTGCAACAGGGGCAAAGGTCTCATCATAATCAATACCTTCTTCTTGTCGATACCCCTGAGCTACTAGCCTTGCCTTGTTTCTGATCACTACTCCATCCTTGTCCATTTTATTTTTATAGACCCACTTAGTGCCTATAATTGTTTTTCCTTTAGGGGCAGGGACAAGGGTCCAGACCTTATTTCTTTGAAATTCTGTAAGCTCCTCTTGCATAGCTTCAATCCAATCTTCATCTTTTAGAGCCTCTTCAGTCTTCTTTGGTTCCATTTGAGATAGAAAACTAGAGTAGGCAACATAGTTTGCATTTGCCTTAGATCTAGTTAACACACCATCTTCAACGTTCCCAATGACATCATCAAGACGATGATCTTTTAATACTTTGAAGGTTGTAGTGGGAGACTGAGGTCCTGGGTCTGATTCAGAGCAGTGTCTCACAGGCTGAATAGGACTTACTTCTTCAGTCTGAGTAGGAATTTGATGATCACTTAGATCCTCAATCTGACATATACCTGATGATTCACCGAGATTCTCAGGCTGATTATCTTCAATATTGATAATTTCTTTCAATGATGCACATTTGTTAGATTTACTATCATCATCATCAAAATCATCCATAACATACATGGGATTTGTTGTGAGATCTTCTTTGCTCCTCTCAAGCTCACTTAGACTAACCGGGTCAGCTTGAGCTCTGTTGGATTCATCAATACTTGTCTCATCAAACGTAACATGTACTGATTCTTCAATTACCTTTCTTTTAAGATTAAAGACTCGGTAAGCTTTGGAGATTGAAGAATATCCAACAAATATCCCTTGATCAGCTTTGGGTTCCAACTTATGGAGCTGATCTTTTTGGTTTAGCACATAGCATGTTGAATCAAAAATGTGGAAATATCCCATGTTGGGTTTTCTGCCATGATACATCTCGTAAGGTGTTTTACCATGTCTTTTAACTATAATTGATCTATTTTGAGTATAGCAGGCTGTACTTACAGCTTCTGCCCAGAAGCTCAGCTTGAGCTTTGCCTCACATAGCATGGTTCTGGCAGCTTGAATTAAGGTTCTATTTCTCCTTTCAGCAACTCCATTTTGTTGTGGAGTTCTTACAGATGAGAAATTCTAGATAATTCCTTTTTCTTCACAAAAGCCTTTAAGGGTTGAGTTTCTGAACTCAGTCCCATGATCACTTCTGAGTTGTTTAAGAGACTTACCCTTTTGCAACTCTTCTTGTCTTATGAAGCTGATTAACTCATAGGCAGCTTCACTTTTGGCTTTTAAGAAGATTACCCAAGTGAATCTTGTGAACTCATCAACAATCACTAGAGTATACTTTTTGTCACTTAAGCTTGGGGTGCTAATAGGTCCCGAATAGGTCCAAATGCAACATATGCAATGGTTCTATGATTGAGAAATTCTGCTTGGACTTGAAGGATCCCTTATGATGTTTTCCCATTTCACAAGCTGAGCAAAGTTTGTCTTTAGCAAATGTGATCTTAGGCAGACCAGAGACTAACTCTTTGCTAGACAACTTGTTAATATATTTGAAGTTTAAATGAGACAGTCTTTTGTGCCATAACCAACTCAGCTTGGGAGTTAAATCAGAATACAAGCAGGTTTCAGTTGAAGGATCTGCAGAGCTGAGATCTAACAAATATATATCTCTCTCTCTTTTTGCCATTAATATTGGTTTTCCCTTCTTATCATAAATTGTCCCTGCATGCTTTCTGAAGGTGACTTCATAATCCTTATCACACAGTTGACTGATACTTATCAGATTATGTTTAAGGTCTTCAACATATGCTACTTTTTGAAAGTGACTTTTCCAGCAGTTATCTTTCCATACCCTTTAGTCCTTCTTTGAGAATTATCCCCAAATGTCACCTTCGGTCCTTCATTGTTTTGGAATTCACTTAGAATCCCCTTGCTTCATGTCATGTGCCTTGAGCATCCACTATCGAGATACCACTTGTAGGAGCCCTGCACATGATCAACTAAACATATTAGTTTCTTTTTGGAACCCACTGTTTGGTGGGTCCTGAGGATGAGCACTTAGCTGATCCTTTAGAGTTTGATTGATCAGCTCGAACAGATTCTGGGTCTGTTTTGGACTGATCATCCTTTTCGTTTTCAGGTCTAAGATTGGTACTTATACAATCCTTGGCCTCATGACCTCTATCACCACACTTATAGCATTTTCTTCTAAAGATGGGTGTTTGGGTGATTTATTTGAGTTTTCCAACATTAAACTTGGATTCAGTTTTAGGGTCATAAGATGTAGATAACCTTTCGATTCTTTTAGACAGTTTGTCTACTTGGTTTTCACTGACTTTGGACTTACCTTTGTCAGCTTTATGGTTACCCTTATTTGGTGAAGTCTGACTTATAGACAACTTCCCGTTCTTAGACATCCTTTCATACTTGACTTGAGAGTTATGTCTTTTTAAGTTGACGTGAGATATTCTGTCAAAAACAGTTGTTCTCACAGGATTGTAATCCAATCTTTGAAAACTGACTTACAGTTTCTGTTGGATCTGGAACATTCAGCTAGATGGTTTGCATGAATAACCTGAGGACTTTGGGTTGGTCTCACAAACTTATTGGTTTTGACCTGTTCAATCAAACTCTAAACTTCCACATAGGCTAGTCAGTGCCATCAAAGATAGGACAACCTTTTTCCGCCATTGTTGGTATATGACTTGATTGCTTGCTAGTAGACATCTTAGCCTCTTGACAGCGGATCTTGATCTTCAACTTATGAAGAAACTTGCTCTGATACCAGTTGTTGGTCCCAAAGAGGGTGAACAAGCAACCGATACAGTGTAGAAGAGGGGGGGTTGAATACACTTTAAACAATCAAACAAATTAATCAAATGTATATTCAATTATCAAACAGAACAATAACTATTATCACTCTCTAATCAAATCAACAGGATGATTTGATATTACAATGATTATAACCTCAACTCTCTCTAAACACTCTTGAATCACAAACTAATTGATGATCGAATTTCTTGTTAAAACTGATTAACAAGAACTCTTGAAAACTCTCTCAAACTTTGAACTTACAAAGTTATCGCAACACACGCGTATCAAGTATCACGAACACACGTACGTTTTGCAACTTATGCAGTCTTGCAACTTATGCAGTCGTCGTTGTGTATCGCGTTTCTGTTCACGTACACACGTAAGAACATTTGTAAAACCCATAAGAAGGTTTACACTTATACTTGATATATCTACAAACAAATCGCAGTTTAAAGATAGAACTTATCTTTTCTTTAAAATCGTAACAAACTCTTTAATTAGAACATATCTAATTAATTCCGTTTGAGATTTCTATCCAACTAATAGATAGTTTAAATTAGGTGTAGATATCCTAATTTAAATGTCGTAGATATGGAGAGTTTATAACAGAATTTAGAACTTACTTAAATTCTGAACTGACTTCTGACGCTGAGCTGACATACTCAGTCTTGACCTTGTCAAGCTGACTTCTTGAATCTTGGATTCTTGAATCTTCAAGTCTTCACTCTTAAAACCTATCTCAGCTTAGAAGTCACCGAGCTATCTAGTACTTACATAGAAAACTCTATATCTGTTTATACGCTGACTACTCAGCTGAAGCTGACCAGTCAATCTATAACAGACTTACATAATTCCTAACTCTTAACCTATCATCTATACATTTCTATAGTTTGTCTCATCAAATATAACTATTCTAAACATGGGACTAACAGATAGGAACTTTAATGTGTTAGAATTAATATATGATGACTTTCATGTGTTAATTAAATGATTTAGTAACCTAATCAATCATTAAAGATTAGATCTTGATAGATACGAACTCAAAAATGCTTAATTGTGTAATTAATTGATTTAATGACCAATTAATTAGTTAATTACATGGTTAGAAAAGTTGGATACTCGGATCAAGAGTCTAACAATATAGGAATCAGTATAGTGTCAATTAATTGTCTAATGCATCAATTTAATTAATAAAACCAACTTGAAAAGGGTGGAATCAAATCTAGGGAAGGAAAGTCTCTTAATTGATATTTAATTCCATAAAAATCTTTGCTTTTTGCTATTTGTGATTGCTTTTGAGTATTTAGTAGTGTTAGGAATCAATTAGGATAATAAAGTTTGAATCTTGATAGCCAATTCCCTTTTAATTAGTTTAATTGCTTTAATTTAGTTTAATTGCATTTATTTTATATTTATTTGGTTTATTTGGTTTAATTAGTTTATTTTAGTTAATTCTACATTAATTTAATAAATTCAGTTTAGCTCCTGTTCCCCAAGAGTTCGACACCAGACTTACTAACTATATTACTAAACGATTAGGTACACTTGCCTATTCGTGCAGTTTTTGGTAAATAATTCGGTAAAATATAAATTTAAAACTAGTACGTAAAACGCACATCAGGAATTCATAGATGAAGAGTGTGAGGGGGATTGAGTGTGGTAAGGTGCATGTAAGGAATTTATCGGTGGGCAATCCAATTGAAAGAGGGGGATTGGATGGCTAAGATTGGTTCTCGCAGTTCTCGTACGAAAAACAGTTTTCGTTTGAATTTTTGCCTATATATATATATGTGGATGGGATCAAATAAGAGGAGATTGGTTCTCACGGTTTTCAATATATATAAGATTGGTTCTCGCGGTTTTCGTAATAAAAACGGTTCTTAAATGAACTTTACAATATTATATATATATATATAGAGAGAGAGAGAGAGTAGGGTTCTTGTAAGAGGTGTATCAAGAGAAGAGGGGTAAGAGGAGTTTTGAACCATTGGATACACATAAAAAGTCAAGATGATTAAGTCAAAATTGATGAGATTTAAATTTCTATAAATAAGACAGAGGGGTAAATCATGTATAATACAAATTTGATGGACAACACTCAAGAGTAGTTATGGAAAGAACTAAAATTCAGGGACGTGAATTAAAAACTGATTTAAAAAAAAATTGATGCACATTAATGATAAACAAAACACACAACATTATTAAATAAAACACATTGATTCAATACATAGCTAACCAAAAACACACTCATGGAATATTGATGAACTCTTTGAACCGAAAATTGGTGAATAACACTAATTGAATTCAGAAGTGATGAATAATGTCTGTGATCCAAAAATCAAAGAAGGTGTTTAGAATGCTAATGCACAATCTATAAAAATTGATGAACATGTAAAAATATTAGATACACATTACCGACTTGTATTAAACATAGAAAAATCACAAATCCAAACTTGTTACAAATCTTCTCCCAAATTGATGAATATGTATAGCAGAAAGAACATAACCTATTGATGAATATGATCTCTTATAAAAAAGCATAAATTTTTATTGATGACCATAACTTGACAACAATAGAACATCCTCATATAACCAAAGCAATGTCTACCATGTTTAGAAATTCCTTACAGAAAAACATGCATATACCAAATGGCTACCTTTACAAGAAAAACCCATCTAAATATGTAACACCGTAAATTCGCAAGCCATTTTTTTAAATCGTTGCGGAAGCATTTACTGATTTCATTAAAACAAACATCCACGAAGTACAAAGTACTATTCACAAACACTACATCAAGTTGTGTTACAAAAATTTATAAAACACGGCTCGTCTCTTCTCAAAACATAATATCAGAGCGTTGGTCAAATTCCACTTTCCCACAAACAGAGCTAAACAGCTAAACCTGCAAAAAGCAGGTTTAACGAGGAGAATTAGCACAAAGCTAAGTGAATGGAAGCTACAAACAAGCAACCACCAACAACAAAGCACAAGCAATCCTCAACCGAACAAGCAAACAAATCTCAAACAGATCAAACAATCTCTACAAACCAATCCAACCTCTAGAGGAACGGCGGTTCTGCAGAACCTACAACCGATGCGGGCTAAAGCAAAGGTTTACCGATAGCTATTTGCTACTTGGTACAGTTAAACCCCCTCTGTTGCAATAAATGCATAGAAGATCAATAACTGTGCAACGAATAGCAGATAGCCCATCCCAGTAACACACGATAGCTGACCTCCAACCATGTACGCATACCATTAACCATACGAACAGGTCTGACCACGTGCACATACCATTAACCATGTACACGGGTCAAACAACAAACCAATAGATCTCAAACAACAAGCAATAATCAACTACCAACGAATATCAGTCAACACAGTCTATTAACACATATCAGACTAGACAGTCTATCATGGGAAATCAGATTAAAAAGTCTATCATGGCAAATCAAACTAAACAGTTTATCATGGCAAATCAGACTGAACAGTCTATCATAGCAAACGAATATCTCAAATCATGCAACCATAAACGTTACCACCATCACCACTCGTGAGTACACTTCCACTCACCTCTATCCTCGATCGCACTTGCTCAGTTGTCTAATGTCACTGAGTCTTCGTAGTTCCTGAGAACACAACATACCGAAATCAGTTTCTGATTCATAAATATATATTCACATATATTTATATCCAATAAAACCATAACCAATATGCTAAATTTCACTTTTGAAAAGAAACATAAAAAGTCAGGCCCGTTCAGGTCGCACGGGGACTAATCCGGACCCTTTTTTACCTTGCCCGGGGCCTAAGGTCAGATGACCCGGGGCCGGGGCCGAAAGTCGGATGGTCGGGGCCGAAAGTCGGATGGCCAGGGCCAAAAGTTGGATGACCACCTGGGGCCTAAAGTCGGGCGACTTTCACAAGCCCGGGCCAAAGGTCGGGCGACTTTCACCAACCCGGGGCCAAAAGTCGGACCCCTTTCAGCACATAACAATTTCATCATCTTCTTCCCTGTTCTTTATCAGTAAAACATATACATACATACAATCTGAAATTCTACAAATCACTTAAAAATACATCCAAACTATACACAAACTTCATATAACACATAAACAAACATCATGAACACATCAAAAACATTTAAAACACTCAAATAATCAAAACCCACTTCTCAAGTTTACTACCAAAACTCCATTAATGGTGTTCTTGAGGTTTAACCAAGAAAACCCAACAATACACATATCTTAGCATGAATCAATTACAAAATATATACTAACCTTGGTTTGAATTATCAACCACAAATTTTCAAGTTTCAAAACTTCAAGTTTGCAACTCCCTATAAGCTTTCTTCCTTATGAAGCAAGAACACACACAAACACACTTTTTCTTTGAAATCAAATGAGCAGATAACTTTCAAATCTAGCCATATATACACGTACACATATATCTTGCCAAATTTTAAGCAGGATCATTCATTTGCATGCATACATACATTACATATTACCATAACATACATACATATTTATTATTTCTTTTCTAAAATTCTCCGGTAACGGTTATAGATATATATACTTTCACATATATATTTCTTTATCAATTAATTAATTTAATCAACTAACTTAATTACACAAAATTAATTAAAATACAAGTAAACACGTATCGCCAACCTGCTAATCCATTAACCGGGTTTGCGGGTGTTACAAACTACATAAGCAATCCACTTAACCACCATGTCTGATGCAAAAAGTTGCAGCACCCATTTATATGTGTACCTTCAATGAGGCTTGCAACAAGTTTGAAACCCATAAAATCCCAACTAAAAGCACCCAAGTTGATCATGATTTAGAAAGAAATTAAATCCATAATCGAGACTTTTAAATGGTACATGGATACATGATGAACACTTAGACCCAAAAGAAATTGATGAAATTAAAGAATTTGGTGAATAAATTCTCATTAAATTTAAACCTTAGATCCCTCACGGAACAATTCTTAGATTTCCATTCTTGAATTCCTCAAAGCAATTTTTCATTCTTGATGAAATTATTGTTGTTTGTTTTTCCCTAAACTCGTCGGGCATCATTGATGATCTTGAACCCAGAAGCTGATGATCTAAAATTTCTATGTTCGTTGAATGCGTGAGGTAGTGGAACTGATTGGTGATTCATCGATTTAATAAAAAGTGATTTTAATAATTCCTTTTTAGCAACTACAAACCACAGTCGTGGTGATGAAGAACTGATGTGGCAAAAATAAGATCATGTGGCGGCGGCGTTACGGCGGAGGTCAACGACGAGCGGCAAAAATAGTATCGTGTCTCCATCGATTTCTATGAACGGTGGAACTATGGTAGCCGCTGCTCTCATCTTCACTGTTTATCGATTTGTGAGTCGCCGATGGTGTAATATCCGTTTTTAATTCAGAACGAGATTTCATTTAATGTAAAGGATGTTATATTAGGTTAGTGAGTATATATATATAGATATATATATATATATATATATATACGTGGGCTGCATTAGAAACTTATGCATATGTGTGGTATGCAATTGAGATGGGCCGAGGCCCAATACAATGGGTATACATGTATGTTTGCAAATTAGGGCTCTAGGCCTCATTCGTTACCTCCTTCCAGCCGGCAACCACCATATTCGGTGGTGTATGTGTGTGTACAGTGCATAGTCAGTGCTGACTCAAGGGAAATCTTGGAGGCTCTTCATTTAAACCAATCGATTGCAGTGGCGATGAATGAGGTGAGCTTCCATGGTTAATGTATCGGATTTATACATCGATTTGCTTAAGATTTTCGCCGCTTCGTAATCTATTTTCAGGAGAAGGGGGCTGAGTGTTTTAACGAACTAAGATCGGGATCTCGGTGGGGTTGCTTAACCATCTAACTCTGTTAGATCGTATTTTCTTGGTAGGGAGTTTATCTTCATGATGGCAGTGAAGGAATGAAACGAAAATGAATGGTTTTCACTTAGACTCGTGTATGTTCGGGATTTGTTGTGGTCGACTAGGACAAGCTATTCAAACGAAGATTAGAACATCAACACCTAATTCAATTTCGATCTCTCGATAAGGTAATTATTTATGTATATATGTATATATCTTAAAGTTAACTAAGACATGCGCAATTGTTTCTTTCTCATTTCCCTTGTGGGTACTGGAAATGGACTGTTCAATCGGTCTAACCTTCTTTGGAGGTTTAGCCAATAGTTTAGTTACTTAGTAATCATAGCTTAATTGATATAGCAAATCTGTTTGTGGTTCAAGGATTTCAGATTTGTGTTGTTGTTCGAGAGGAAGGTGCAGGGCCGAAAGCCCCATCTTAGTTTTAAGTAAATTAATGTTTTGAACTCATTAATAAGTAAAAGTGTTGATTAAAATCAACCTAAGTACATGGAAACCATAGCTGAATTCAAATAATAATTTGTTGTAGTTCAATGACTTCTCTTCTTTCGGGTGAGCTGTTCGAGAGGGTTGAGCAGGACCCAAGAACTCAAGTTAGGAATGGAACTGATTTGATGATTTTAAAGAAAAGAAATAAAAACCATTAAAGAGTAACAGTTTGGTGTTATTATTTTATTAAGAGTTTTATTACTTGATTCAAAGATGGTTCAAACAAGTTTGGAGTTAGTTCAAATGGGTTTAGTTGTGGTTTTGAATTGCAAATTGGTTATAAGAACTTGAATTGCAAATTGGTTATGGACTATTGATTTTAAATCATAAATTGGATCCTTGTCATGGAATCACAAATTGTAGTGGCACATGGGTTGTAAGTTGGACTTGCCAACTTGAATTGCTAAAAGTTGATATTTATAAAATTATATGAACATTTGAAATTAGTAGCTATTCTAATCGATTTCGAGCATGGTTAGGAAGGTTATTGTAAGGTGATATTGTTTGGAATGTTTATGAATACAAAATATGGGTAGATTGTTGATTTATGAAAGTTTTATTGAAACGGGTCACACCGACCCGTTAAGTAAAAAAAATGTGTGAATTAACTAAATGATTGGCTTTTGCACTATCCAATGACACATGTTTCTTAGACTGAAAATATAAGGTTACAAGGGATGCAAATCATATTCGGGTTTAAATGGCGAAAATGCCGAAATATATGCAAGTTTGACTTTTGTTGACTTTGTCGTCTTTTCAAGTTAGGACCTCAAACTTTGCAGTTAAATCCCTCATAATAAGGGGAACAAGCTGTCTTTAGAAAGTTTTTGTCAAAAACGTCGTTTTGGGCTCGATCCGTTAGAGTCAAAGTTGTGGATTTTTGACCCGTATGACCATTTAAAAGCTTTAGGCTTGGTTTCACCTTTTGAGCAGATTTCTTGGGAGAATACTTGCATTCTAACATGTTACTAGTGAGATAAGTAAGCGGTAAAGTTTTGGTAGAAGTAATTTGAGTTGGTTGATCGCCGAGTGAACTTGGACATATGTATGTGTTGGGCCCAAAGTGCATCATTAGCACACTTAGAGTATCATGAGGGAATAATTAGGTATTGAGTAATCTTACTTACTGTATCTTGTATTTAAAACGATGTATTTTAATTGTAGGTTATTGTTGGTGAATTGTCGTGACTCGCAGATTTACTGTTTACTATGTTGTGCTTTTGTGCTGAAATCCAGGTGAGTTACACTAACTTATACATTATATTAGTGTATGTGCATATATTATTTGTGCTGAAAGTGTAACTAATGTGATTTGATTGTATGTGTGAATGTGTAAATGACATGGATATGTGAAGTGAAGGGTTGTGTTATAGTATGGAGTGAAAACACAACTCGGGTACGTGAAGACGTAAAACCCTTGGGGTGCCTTGGTTAGTCGACTGTGACCCAAAGAGATGTAAGACCCTTGGGGTGCCTTGGGCAGTCAGATGTGATTTTAAGAGACGTAAGACCCTTGGGGTGCCTTGGGCAGTCAGATGTGATTTTAAGAGACGTAAGACCCTTGGGGTGCCTTGGGCAGTCAGATGTGATTGTAAGAGACGTAAGACCCTTGGGGTGCCTTGGGCAGTCATATGAAAAGTGAAATCGTCGTCAGTGCATTGCGTCGGTATTATGTGATGATGGATTTGTATGTGTTATGTACATGCCTAGTGTGGTGTGTAAGCTAGTGTGCTCGCTAAGCTTTATGCTTACTGTTGTTGACTTATCCTTTTCAGGATCGGATCGTGGGAAAGCTCCAGCAGTGTGAAGACGGCTCATCTTTTATCAAACGTTTCCGTTATTTAGTACAACAGATATTTATTGAATCTCATAATTGTAATTTAATTACTTTAAAGAATTATTATCGTACGACGTGTAGTTCCGGGTGCGGGACCTCGTCTGGATTTTTGTCAGAATGACTACAGTTATTTACGTGACATAAATATATATAAATTTACATTCACTTGTACCCGTTTCAAAAAAAAAAAAATCGGGACGTTACAGATGGTCTCCTATCAATGTGAATCGGTGACCAACGAACCAGGGTGTGCCATCATATATCTATGCCATACGAATGAGAGAGATGAACAAGAGGATGGTGGTGATGATGGTAGCTTTGTGTGGAGACGACGATGGTGTTGGTGGAGAATTCTTTAGGGTTCTAGAAACAATAGTTAATACAGAGAGAGATTTATGGGATCTTGATTATGAAGTTACCATTTTTATGAAAAAATTATTTAATACAAATTTTAGTTATAATTACAAAATACTTATTATATCCTTTTGTTGAAAATGACACTGTCATTCACACAATGCCTCTTACCCATCTTACCCAAAAACACCTCTTATTTGATCCCTATGCTCTCTCTCTCTCTCTCTATATATATATATATATATATATATATAGGCAAAAGTTCATACGAGAACTGTTTTTCGTACGAGAACCGATCTTAGCCGTCTATTTCCCCCTACTTCTATTGGATTGCTCATCCATGAATTCCTTACATGCACCCTGCCACACTCAATCCCCCCACCTTTTTCATCCATAAATTTCATTATCCAAAATGAACGGTCAAGATTGGTTCTCGCAGTTCTCGTACGAAAAACAGTTCTCGTTTGAACTCTCCCCTATATATATATATATATATATATATATATATGTGTGTGTGTGTGTGTGTG
This sequence comes from Dittrichia graveolens, assembly GCA_038502395.1. Classification (NCBI taxonomy): domain Eukaryota; kingdom Viridiplantae; phylum Streptophyta; class Magnoliopsida; order Asterales; family Asteraceae; genus Dittrichia; species Dittrichia graveolens. The sequence continues at coordinate 35,161,002 of JARJIL010000009.1, forward strand.
TGTGTGTGGGTGTGTGTGTGTGTGTGTAAATATATATACTAGTGCAATGCGACGGCCGCGAATAAAGAAGAGGTCGTGATTTTTGTGCAGAATAATCACAAAGAGCTAATATGAGTTTGTGAAGATTCCTTGCGAGATGAAGATAATAAGAGTTTGTGAAGATTTTTTTGCGAGAGCCACTTTGAAATTAAGAATTAAATTGCTAACTCTGAGTTATTTGTGTTTCAGTTTGTTGGAAGAATTTTGTCGCATGGCTGAATTATGAAGTTGTTAATTATATATATGTATGTATATGTGTGTGATGTTTCATAGTTCCAATTATTATGTAATTGAGTTAGAATGCAATGTTTATAAATTTCAACTCTTTGACTCTTTCATTTGTTTGGTGTTTGTGAAATCTATTGAACTTGATTTATTGAGAACAGGAATTTAGGTGATCTCATGAATCAAAAGTTAATATTAAAAATATATGATTAGACTTAATTCAGTTATAAGTATGATGATCTTATGAATCAAAAGTTAATATTAAAAATATATGGTTAGAAATAATTTAGTTATAAATATTGGTTTAAATTCATTAATTGTCAGTTATGTTTTCAATATTTATTTGTTTAAATTCATTAATTGTGGACTTAAAGGAGGGTAAATGAGAGGTATAAAGGAGAGGTATTTTAGTAAATTTACTCTTCTTAAAATTAAGAGTTTTTAGATGGTAAATGTATTATATATATATATATATATATATATATATATATATATATATATATGATCAAATAAGAGAAGATTTTTTGTAAGAGGCAAGTAAAATTTAACACTTGGCTTAATATTTTAAAGGTTAGTTTTGTCATTTATTCATCTCTCTCCTTCCCAAAATATTGCCCGGAACTCTCACCCATTCTATTTGAATTTCAAATTCTCCAATATTTACTTGAACAGTACCTACTCCTCTAAATTCGCCGGCCACCACTGCTGCAACATCCACCATATGCATTCCTCATTTTATTTTATTATTTCCAACTTTGCAACCTATAATCGTCGCCATCTATTTCCTTTATCGGTTCTGGCATGTTCATTATTAAGAGTAGAGGAACCCTAAAAGCCAACGAACCCTCGAAGTTGAAGCAAACGAAGTCTGAAAGTCACGGCCAACGAACCTTCAAAATCCCAGATGAAATGTCTCGTGCAATCGCCGTGAGATTTCCCTTACGCCATTTCCTAGTTTTCTTCATCAGTCGTGAGTGTGGTAAAGGCTGATGAACCCCAAGAGTCGAAGCCGTCAAACCAAAAAGGCGTGTGAGTCAGACGCTCCCACCATAGACAAATTCGCCGTCAAAAACCACTGTGAATAAAACATCAAAATCTCAAATCTTTGAGTCATACAAACCAAAAGATGATCGACGTAGGCAGATTCGGCACCAAATCGAGTCATTCTTCATATCACAACCAGATTCATCAATTCCTTTCATTCATCAAGTTCTTGTTTTCGTTCCAATTCATCAAATTTCGCTGTAATCAATTTTATTTTCCGTTCATTCATCAAATTTCTTTGTATAGTTTTGTTTTCATTTAAATTGCTTGTTTTCATCAAATCCATATTTGTTGATTTATATATCAATTTTAATTTGCTATGGTGTCATTGGTTATTTTTTTGTTGAACATCACTGTTCAGACTCCATGATTAATTAGGGTGTTGGGCAATCCTTTTTTTCATTTTCGTTTGTATATATAATTTATGTAATCAATAAATCTCTTCTTATTTTATGTATTATGTTTGTAATAAGTCTATTTTGTGCATCAAGAATACCTTTTGTATCAGATTTTGATAAGTTTGTTCATCAATTTTTAAATTAGATTCTAGGTTTTGTGTAAATCTGAGTATGAGTTTATCTCACTTTATCTAGTTGTTCATCATTTTTTTAATTTATGCGTCAACGTGATTTAATGAGCTGTGAGCCTTTATTTAATTTCCTAATTTACCCTTAAACAATATTAAATTAACAATTACTAATCATCAACGTTTGATAATTTTTTGTTGACTTTTGATAAAATTCAATGCACAATCCCTCTTACACATTTTATAATTATTTACCTCATACAATATCCCTGCCATGTTTGTTTTTAATAACGTAAGGGTATGATATTCATATATGTATGTATGTGTGTGATGATTTCAGTGATGACATATAAATTTTGTAAGCTTTCATAAACCGTCTGGTAGTGAGTTATTTTCAATACGTTTGGTTACCGCTTAGTGAGTCTTTTAAAACAATTGATTAGTGACATAAAATTGTTAATAAAAATACCACTATCTAGTTGAGATTCTTTAAAATTGATGCTTAGTAAGTGAGTAAACAACCATCCCAAAACTATCACTCGACATATTACCAACTAGTGAAACAAAATTCGGGAGTTTTATAACTACCCTTACAGCTTAAAATTTTATATAAATATTTTATTTGTTTAAGTTCTCTTATTTTTAACTAATAACTCCGCACATAAATTAAAGTTATTACTATATGGATTATTGAATTCAATATTATATTGTGTTTTCAATCATATTTAACTAAACAATAAAAAACTATATTCACATAATTTGCGCATGTATAAATAGAATATATTATATATTAAGATTAAGATCTTAATTTTATGTCATTTAATTTGAGTATAATTAGATTGATGTCATTATTATTTAATTTTTAATAAATTAAGTTTACTATTCTAAGGATATAAACATATAATTGGCTAATGAAAATGTATTTGCTCAAATTAAACACTTGATATTACACTAAAAGGTTTTAAATGTGAAATATGAGAAATAGATTAGTATTATACTAAAAACTTTTAGAGGCGTAATATAATTTTATATTAAAAAATATATATGTATAAAAAGTATTAGTATAAAAATTTTATTTACGTATCTAAACATCACACTGATATAACATTAGTTTAGCTTAATAACATGTAATAAGCCCATTTGATGTCTTACATGGGTCTATTGTAGAGATGCACAAAATCGGTCCTGGACCACAGCCGGTCCGGTCCGGACCTAGTCCGTCCCGGGCCGGTCCGGTCTTCGGCGGACCAGTCTTCGCGTAAAACCATTTCGATAAATTCGGTCTTCGGGCGGTCCTAGACCACTTCCGGACCGGTCTAAGTCCGGACCAGACCGACTTCGGTCCTGGACCGGTTCGTTTTTCGTTCGGGTATTTTTCTGGTTCGGTTTAGACATTTTCGGGTTTTTTTTGTTTCGGTTTAAAATTTCTGGTTTTCGGTTTGTTTTTTGTTTGAAAAAAAAGTGACTTGTTAATTTAAAAAAATGGCAAGTTATAAAGTATAAACATATATAATTGCAAGTTAATAAAAACATATAAATAACATTGCGATACAATTACGAAATAAAATTACATATTGTTGAAACTTGAATTATTTTTTTAACAAGAAAAGGGAACTCTAGCAATGGAGCTTCGGCATGACCATCACCCCTAGTTAGAGACCTGAAAATAACTAGCATGTTCTTCGAAATCAAAGTACATATTGTTCGAAAGAAATAACGTCACAAAATATAAAGAGACAACTACTGAAATTGATAGTCGGAATTGAAATTCCAAAAGTTGTAACTATCGTCGGTATATGGTCCATAATAGGCGACTTCGTTTGAGTTGACGTTGGATGATGAACCTGCGTTCATTCTATTTTGAGTGTTGTCAACGTATTGTTCGCCGGCTTCGGGTTCTTCTGTTTCAGCTTCGGTGTTAGTGTTTGATGTTCCCGATGTGAAGTCCTTATTGTAATCGTCTTCCAAAATCGCTTCCTCCAAATTAGTTAAGCCTTCTTCGAGATCCGCATCGTTTTGACTTCTTTCCATAGAATCATAGTAGACCTTAAGCATCACGGCCATTTGCACCGACTTGGCCTTCAACATACACCGTCGTGCGCTTAAAATCCTGCCACTAAGAATACTTACTAAATGCCGAGCGAGAGAAGAATTAGATCCCGAAAATATTGCTCCGCAATGTGTACACCTCCCATATTTTTTGTTATTTTGCTTGAGTTGTACAAAATGTTTCCAAATTTCCGCTATTCGATTTGTTTTCGGAACTTCTTCGTACGGGATATTTATATTAAAATCACTTCGACCAGCGTTCAAATTGTTAGAACCTTCACCCGCCATTTTTTATAATATTGAAGCAAATCGAAATATTATAGAACACTTTTATATAAGCAAATTCTTATATAAATGGATGGTGCAAGAAATGAGAATGAGAAAATGAGAGAATGAGAGTATGGATGGTGCAAGAAATGAGGCTTCCAAAGGGGTATTTATAGAATTGGAAGAAAATTTCAAAATTTTGAAAAACTAGCCGTTGGACCGGTTTGGACCGTTTCGGACCGGTTCAGACCGGATTGGACCGGTTTGGAGCCGTTGGAATTCAAAAAAAAGGTTGGTGACTTGGACCGGTTTGGACCGAGCTTGGACCGACTCGGTTTGGACCGGTTCACGGACCGTTTTGGACCGGTCTTGGTCGGACCGCGGTCTGGACCGATTCGGACCGTTTCTGTTCGTGGTGGTTTTGGACCGGCTCGACTCATTCGGTCTTCGAAGGACCAGTCGGACCGGTCCTTTTTGTGCATCTCTAGTCTATTGGGCTCATCCGGCCCATCTCTCTAATCAATCATCCAAATCATGAGGGGAAGCATGTAATTTGGTTAGGCATTCATTATATGACTTATCATAAAAACCAAAGTGGTTAAAGTGATATTTAAATCTAATAAAATAAAAAATAAATGATATGTACAGTTAGGTTTTTACATAAAATTAAAACCAAACCAAATTTCGGTTCTTGGAACATCAAAACAATTTGGTTTTCGGTTTCGGTTCGATTTTGAAGCATTTCAATTTTTGTGTTTTGGTCTTGATTTTGCCTTTTAGATGTCAATACACACACATAGATTTGTGTCTGTGTGGTTTTCGGTTTTCAGTTCGGTTGATTTTGGATTTACGGTTTAGTTCTACCATAGAAAACAAAACAAAACCGGTTGTAGGAATTTTAAAAACCAATACCGCTGGATACTATTACGTTCTGGTTTTTTTGGTTTCGTTTTTCCTGTTTTTTGTTCTATTTCGTTTTTTCATACTCACCCATGTACAACAACACGAACGTTAAGTAACGTTAGCGACAAGATCATTTCCACGTACATGAATAAGAACCAATAAAATGCAAAATAATCATGACTTGTGTATCTAACTAAAAACAAATGTTCGTCATTTACTTTCCTATGATCAAAATAGAGTTTCAAAATCCGAAAGAATGAAATATGTTTCCAACTCACATTTTCACATGATTTTAGAACAATAATTATGACATACTTCGTAGTCCAGTGGTATTGGGGTTTTACCTCATAGCTCAGGTCTTGGGTTCGAGTTCGGATAGTGGGGTTTTTTCTAATAAAATGGTGGAGGGTATTACTCCTTTATGGTGCGTGGTTTGGGGTTCGTATACTGTTCTATATGAATGTCACTGCGCACCCAACCCACTAAATTCGTCACACGGACGGCATATACTTCGATTTGCTTGACTGATTCCAAACCCAAACGGCTACTTAACCTTCATTCTTTGAGGAATATTTTTTTATAGAAAAAAGACAATAAATATAAATTAAAAAAATACTTAAATCCAGCAATGGTTACAACGATCCGTCTTATTGAACATACATTTCCTCTACAAATTCATGGATTCGTCCGATAACACAAATAACTTGTTTTTGTCTTATGTAAAACGTCGAACCTTATAAATGTTTTCTCTCGTAAACCAACCAGTACTCACAAGTAAGAAAAAAAAGGTAATAACTGTAGGCACCGTACTTTAAATCCTTATTGGAAAATGTACGGCCTTTTTTTCTACTTGTTGATTGTAACCCTTTCCATAGTTTCAAAGGGTTCTGTTGCAACAAGCCACACGCCCGCCATTTTCATATTTGGAGACTCTACGGCCGATGTGGGAACCAACTCTTTCTTGCCGAAAACCAAAATGCGATCGGATTTTCCTTATTACGGGATCGATTTTCCCAATTCTAGACCAACGGGACGCTTTAGCAATGGCTTCAACAGTGCAGACTACTTATGTCAGTATCATCGTATTAAAATAAATCTTGTTGTAAATACTTTTAACTAGTATACTTGACATATCTTTTTCCATTTTCCTTTGTTTTATTGGTTCTGTTTTAGCAAAGCTAATGGGACAGAAAAGAAGCCCGCAACCGTACTTGTTTCTCCTTAAAGCGGGTCTGAAAAAGCGGATGTTTAGAGGCGTAAACTTTGCGTCAGCAGCATCTGGTCTTCTTGATGTGACCGGAAAACACCTTGTAAGTTCTGTACTGTTCAACCATTAAATGGTTGTAACATAAAGATGCATCAACAGATGATTTTTTTTTTGTTATTAATGATATATATATATATATGGTTAAAATGTGATCAGAATATTATACCAATGTCGGAGCAAATCAAGCAATTTGAGACGGTTCTTAGCAATCTTACGCTCGTAAAGGGTCGAGGATTGGCTAAAAACTTAATTAAAAAATCCGTTTTTGCCATTAGTGTGGGAAGCAATGATATTTTCGGCTATTTTCAAAACCAAAGCATGGTTGATCCAGCTGTTTTCATCGGTTCATTAATGGCCGCATACGAATGTCACATTGAGGTACATATTTTTATATGAAAAATCTTATTTAATTTCGTACTAAATCTTCTTAGTTCATTCTTCTATCACTAAATGATGATACTTATGTTAATATAGTTAATAGAAAGATAAATAAACAAATACAGAACTATGTAATTTTGAATTTTGTTGTTTAATTATCACTTAAACAAGTTCAAAATCCTTCCAAGTCTATGTACAACCTTGGAGCGAGGAAGTTTGGCATCATAAGCGTACCTCCAATCGGATGTTGCCCATCACAACGAATCCACAATATCACAGGTGGATGTTTCGACATTGAAAACACTTTCGCTCAAGCATTTCATTCGTCACTCGAGACCCTCTTGAAGAAGCTTTCTTGTAAGCTAGCAGGAATGAAGTATTCACTTGGAAACTCATACAAAATGACCATGAATGTCATCAATCATCCTCAACTATTTAGTAAGTAGAAAATATCAAAACCCAAGTTTGTGAACATAAGATTTTCTCTTGCAAAAAATAATATTTCCCTCTCTTTTTTTGTCTTTTTTCAAGATTTTACACATGTAGCTAAGGCATGTTGTGGCAAAGGGTGGTTAAATGCAGAAAAGGGTTGTAATCCCAAGGCAAATTTATGCTCAAATCGCGACAATTATCTTTTTTGGGATCTATTTCATCCAACACAGTATGCTTCCGAGCTTGCAGCGGTAACCTTATACAACGGAGGACCAGAATACGTGACGCCGGTTAACTTCGCTCAGTTGGAAGCATACTGATAGAATGTTTAGTTTTTGCGATGGCTTTCTTTAATTCAGTCGAATAACATACCATTATACGATCATGTGTACAAATAAGTACACACGAGGCTCCTCTAGCTTAGCACTTGTGTTAAGACCATAAGATAGAATAAAAGTGTGTACACCATTTGTTTGTTTTTTTCTTTCTTATTGATGTACTAGTCATATGCCCGTGCGAAGAAAACTTTTAACGCAAAATATGCGAAAATAAAAAACTTTGTCAATATTGTCATTGATACGTGCCCACATTCTCAATTTCTCAAATGGAAGTACAAGAAACTATGCATGTGGTACAAAACTTCAATATTGCTTGCAAAGTGGAGTATTTGGTTTACTTGGTCCAATGTTTTCTTGGTATATTAGTCCTATGTTGTTTAGCAAAGAAGTGGGCAATGTGTGCCACATTAGAAGTTGTTTTCATTTGCATTATATTAGGAGTAGTTGCATTATATTAGGAGTGCATTAATAGTTAATCCTTATTTAAGCATCCTAAGTTTCATTTTAATTGAAAAAAAAGAAGAAAATTAGTTTTTTAATTCTTGTTATCTTTCTTGTATTCTTGGGAGATTAACCATTTCGAATTGGCCTTCATCTTGGGAGATTGACTATCTCGAATCGGTCTCTATCAGTCATAGTATGTAATTAACTTTATTTTGTACCTAAAAATACATACAACTTACAAATTTTGTTCATTGTATATAATTGGTAACCTGATAAAGTTATCGATTGTATACAATCAACAAAATTTGAAAGTTTTTTGTATTTTAAGGTATTAATGTTCTTTTATTTTTGGGTAAATTGCCGAAAAAGGTAATCTAAATATCAAAATTTACCAATAAAGGTAACCTCCAATTTTTTTGGCCGAGAAAGGATTATAAATTTCAATTTGTAACAAAAAATGGTATACTGACTTCTTAAACCTAACAAAAAAAAGGATACCCTTATTGTTAGGTTTAAGAAGTCAATATACCATTTTTTGTTATAAATTAAAATTTATAATACTTTCTCGGCCACAAAAATTGGACGTTACCTTTATTGGCAATTTTCGATATTTAGGTTATCTTTCTCGGTAATTTTCTCTTTATTTTTTGCCAAGTTACCGGTAAGTTACCTATTGTCATAAGTAGCTTGCATACAATTAACCACATTTTTAAGTTTTGTGTATTTTTAGATATAAAATAAAGTTAGTTGCATATAATGATAATATTGAAATAGTTTTTTGTATTTCCGTATAATTTGCATACATCATATAATGTCATGACATTGAAATAAATCTTTTGGAACAGTAACACTACTCTGCGTTGTTTCGTCTCTTCTACTCTCACTTTATTTTTTTTCCCTTGGTTTCTTAGAGGTTGGCTAGAAAGATATGAAGATAAATCAAAAGTAAAATTAAACATAAAATAATTGATCGTCATGTGACTCATCTTTCTACGCGTTACAAGATGACACGTGGAGTTAATTAATTCTCTTTTCTTACCTCTTTTATTGATTTTGACACTTATGTTAATCTTGTGAATAAGAAAGATAAGTAAGAGAAAAAAGTAAAAGATATATCGACTCTCGTATTTATATTTTACACTTGCAAGTGATATGTTGTGTGAATGAGGGAGTATTTGCCAAATGCATATCTACTTGGCACTCACCATAATATTGAACAATTATTAGTAAAGCAATCCACTTAAACACATGCCTAATACCACTAAGGTCATCCACTTTCATGTCAAATATATCTGCATACAATAGTGCATGTGCAAGCAGGGCCGTAAGGGCCGAGCCATGCATGCATGAGAGGGTTCGATTGAACCCGCTAAACAAAAAATTTATGTACCATTTTAATGTAATTTTAATATAATCTAGGTAAAATTTTAGTTATGAACTCATTAATTTTGTTTACAAATATTATCAATCTTAACTTTAAACCCATCGGAGAAATTTTCTAACTCCATCCTTGTGTGCAAGGATGAAATTATGTTTCTAGGTAAATTCTATATAATATCCTCTTACAGTATTCTTCTACTCACTAAGAAGATGTGACATGTATAGTCTACTAATTTTTTTTATCTTTATACTTGATTTTAACATATGTAATTATTATATAAGTAAGAGGATATAAAACTGATCATGTTTCTAAATTACCACAATGAAATCGCATAATAAGGAACAAAGACAATACAAGAAAAACAAAAAAATAAATAAATAAATAAATAATTGTGAAAGACCAACAGAACTTGAAAGAATAGGTCAAACTTAGGAAAACTCGTCCAACCTTCGAATATTTTAATTAATCTTATAATAATCATATTCTTGCAAGCATAATTAATGCATTTTATCATTCATAAAATTATTTAAATAAAAAACTCAAATCAATTTGAAAGATTATAATTTTTGGATCACATTTGACAAACTTGTTCTTCATATAAACTTTAAATCTTTTGACAGAAAATATTTTTGATTAAACCAAAGAAATTATAGCCTAGTGGTATCAAGATGTTGGAAAGTGTTCTCATAGACTATGGTCATGAGTTCAAGTCTTGTTATGAATAAAAGTATAGATTTAAGTAAAGATTAGTATGTACGCGTGTTCTTATTTTAAAAAAAAATAAAAAATCTACTCGACTCGTACAAAAATTCTCCTTTTCGGCATGTGAATCCGTTTTGACACTATACACAACTACACGCCTACCTTCCTATTTTTCCACCTTTAATAAAGTTATTCACTGTTTGTTCCTTATAATAATGATTATCCACGAAGTAGTTAAAGAAAGTAATTAGTTTAGGAATAGGAGCAACACTCTACCGAGGAGGTTTTGCTTATATTTTTAGATCTGCCAAAAAAGCAAGTGTTTTCGAAAAGGAGGTAATATAAAGTTATAAACATTAAGCAAGGCAGCCTCAAATATTCGTAAGTATTGGGACAAAATTAAAAAATGGGTTCCTAAAAATTCTAAACTATATAAAAATGTTTGGTAAGAAACTTACAATTATACACACTTAACTATAATAATAGACGAAAATATATAATTGAAAAGTTTAGACGTGTTTGAGAGGTTAAAAAATTTTTAAAACTCAGATATGCTTTAAATAAGTTAAAATTTTGAATTCTAAATTTCACAAAATCCTAGGATTTTGTTTTTTCTCAAGGAAACCTATAAGTTTATGGTAAGTTTGAATATCAGACGGGATATTTGACACAATGGGTGAACTTGGTAATGGGTAAAACTGTAAGTTTACTTCTACTTAGGTTTACCTAAATTATAAAAGGATCTAAAATAAATTGGTGCATTATGGTAATTAACCATTAATAGTAACATATATGTATGCTAAGCATGCATTCAAGTGCAAATCTTAAGGCTGTTAGGTAAGGTAATGATGTTGTGCAGTTATATATATGAAAAAATGATGTGAAATAAAACGGAAATACTAGACTAAACTACATACCGGGCAGTGAACCCATCGTGTAGTAGTAAAGTGTTTGTAAGACCGAGTGTCGAACCTCAAGGAAGCAAGATGAAATCTCAATACTAAGTTGTCGTCATTAATTAATCAATGATCAAATGTTTATAATTCTAAATTTAACAATCAAAACAGGCGAGATAAAAGAAACGAGATATTTTTTAGAACTTTTCGATTTGAGGATGAAGTACTATTAGACTTGATTACAAATACAGTTAATTGACAAGGATTTGATAAATTTGATGGGTAAGAAGTTAAGCCATCTAAACACTTCCAATATTAAATAAAATCAAACAAGAAGGTCTCCTTAGAATGATTTTACAAGATATAAGGAGTGACTAGAATCTACCACTTTGTAAAAACATTCAAGCAAGGATTGAGTGTTGTATTAAAACACGTTTAATAACAAAGTTCTCCGTTAATTAAACAATCAATTCTTGAAAACTAACCCCCGAAGTTTTCCGAAGTAGCCAATTTCACAAAAATTAACTTTAAAGATATTCCAACACTTGACTAATCATAAGATAAGCATTTCAAAGTCAATTTAATCAACAAATTGCATAAACAATGGTGAAAACCCAAACTCAAGTGTAAGTTCTCACAAATTGGACATCACAACTAGGAATAATTGCAAAGAAACCAAGAACCAATCAACACAATATGTCTATTACATCAGTTAGTCAAGAAAATTTGAGAAAAAAATATGAATTCAAGCAATTTGAAGTCAAACCCTAGCTTGAAGTTTCCATTAATGGTGAAATTGGGGAAACCCAACAAAAATCTCAAATCCAAGTCAGTAACCTACTTGAATCTCATCCAATAGCACTAAAATTAACTACTCCATGCTAAACATTACGAAATCTAAGCAAACAAAACTGAAATTTGAAGGAGGCATGAAGGAAAGCTTAAACCCTTGAAGAACCCAATGGAGAAAATGAAGAGGAAACTCCCAAATCAAGATCCAAGCTCCAAATCTTGCTTCCTTTGGATGTATCCTTTGAAAACTTGACTTAAAACTCTAGAGAATATGAAGAAAATCGCCTCTCCCTCAGATTCTAGGGCTGGAATCGAGTTATGAGTGAAAAGGGGGAGAAAAAATGCTTAAATATGTAATCAGCGTCTGGCACATGTACGGCCGTACAAAACACTTTACGGGGCCATACAAACGGGTCTGGAACATGATATTTTTCATTTCATACTTTACGGGGCCATACACTTTTCTTTCCTTTTGTCTTGGATAAGCATTAAAGACCTGAGATTTTAAAAATAATGAATTAAATATCAATTAAGACCATATTACTCAGAAAATCATACGAAACGATCGGATAACGCCCCGGAATAAGTATTCAATTGGGCAATATCAGGTAACAAAAGAATACATCAATAATATATTAACTAGTGAGGTACCCGCGCAATGCGGCAGCGGAGAATAAAGAGGTGGTTGTTGATGAGTTTTGTTTGTGAGTATGAATCAAGAGGATGGAGAAAACAATACAAACAATAATACACTTTAACTTAAAATAAATATAAGATAATACATCGTTGTGATTGTCAACCAATAATGAAATATTATAGTAGCTTAATACTGAAAAATTGAAATGTATGTTGACTACCATTAAGAATTATAATCTATTGCAAGAACGAAAATTGTTGTAGGAATATGATAAAACACAGTCTGAAGCGTCCATCTATTGTTATATACTACAAAAAAATTTATATGTATATAGTGGTTAAATATATAGATATATTGGAAATGAATTTCTATGAACAAATAGTTGTGAGTACTTTATTCGTGACGTAAAACTTCTTGATTTACCACATTAGATGTGTAAACACTATCATGAGTAAATGTTTTGGTAGGTTTCACCAAAACCTTTGTATTCCCACGCGATGTTCCTCTGGAAAGCGCCACGTAAAGTTGGCCATGCGATAATACCGGTTGCGGTAGATATACACCAACGTCTGGAATAGTCTGACCCTGGGCTTTATTAATTGTCATTGCAAAACTAAGCCTAACAGGAAATTGTTTTCTTTTCAGCTAGAACGGGAATAAGTCATCTTTAGATGGATAAAGAGGAATTCTCGGTAAAAATACTCTTTTACCAGAATGTTGGCCAACAGCTATCTCGGCATCAATGACGTTTTATTGAAACCCTTTGCATATTAATTTTGTACCATTACACAAACCATTCGAAGGATCAATATTTCACAACAGTATTATTGGACACCCAATTTTAAGACGAAGAAAATAAGGTGGCAAACCACTAACAGTTAGTGAGTTTAAAAATTCTACGGGGTAGAAGCTATTCTTATCATCCTCTACTTTGTCAAAACTATAGTTTATTTTTTGAACTCCACCAAAATGGTCGATCAACTGATCATTTATCTCACCAACACTGTCATTTTTAGTTGTTAACATTGCTCTAGAAACAATACTATCAGAACAATTTTCATTGAATTCCATAAATGGAAAGATCGCATCGATAAGAGTATCTACCAACTTCGCTTTATCTGTGTACAGAATAGTCATGTCATCGGGTGTAACACCGTATTTTCAACCCAAAAATTTTCATTTTTAAAATACACTGCGGAAGCGATCACAAATACTAAAAGTATTTTAACACTGTAAACATAGAACAGTTTACAAAATCAACCAGTTTAAAATATCAGTATTACAAAAACTACGGCTCGTCACAAATATACACATCAGAGGACTAGGCAATTACTCCCCAAGCTAACCACTCTCAGCCGAGCTGCTGACTTACCCAAAAACCTGTAAAAAGAGTGAGAGGTAGGGGATTAGCACAAAGTTAAGTGAATGGATGTAACACCGGCTTTGCATATACTAGATTTTAGCAAAAATTTGCGTTTTTAAACAAACATGATCTTAATCACGATTAATATCACTAAGCAGCGGAAATATTTACATAAAACATTGTCTCAGTATCTGGTGTTACGCTACAAACAACCGACCATAATGTACATATTACAACACAAGTGTTCCAACCAAATATCTAGAGGTAGGGGACCCGGCTCACCAGACAATCTATCTTTGATCTGCAAAAGTAGTTAACATGGAACCGTTAGCTACACTTAGCTAGCGAGCACAAACTTGGCATAAACTTCATTAGAGTAAGAACATGCATATCAGGAATAAGCATACAATGCTATCCTATCACATTGTGGTGTGCTGACACGATCGGTATAAGTTGTTTCTTGCAGGATAGCTATTCCCGCTCAACACCAATACACCGGGGGATCAGGCACAACCCTCCGCGCTGGTGGGGGAGCATAAAGCAGTCCACCAAGCATCGTTAACGGAACCAGAGGCTCCTTAGGTAACTCAGCCATTTCTGAGTAATTAACCCTCATGATATAAGGCACGGCGGTTCTGCAGAACCTACGATCCGGAATGTTACCTCGAATCACCGTTAAATCTCGAATCTCCTGATCAAGGGTCCCTGGGATCCAGCTAACCGGCTGACCTTAACCATGCTTGCTGATGTTCGCGAACACATACACATATCTTGTTCATTTACTTAACATGAGTATTCATTTACTTCTTTTAACATGCAATCACATTCAGTTACTTCTTTATGGATCCAATCTGGATCCCTAGCATACATATCATTACATCTTTACTTAACTGATTCATTCAGAATCAGTATCATGCATAGCATTTACTTAACTAAGCGGTTCCAGTACTGGATCACGCTGGCATACACTTAACTTACTTACATCAGGTATTTAACACGGCATTGTACTTTAAATAACATGGCAATTCTTACTTATCAACTTATGAGCACAATCGTACTCAAATCATTTAACACATAATTCCTGCTCTACTGAGGCTTATGGAAGTCGGTACTCACCTGAGTAACTTAACAGATAGTTATTTATCTTCTTGCCTGGTCTAGGGTTTTCAGTTCACCTAGAACATCAGGATTTACATTAATCATCTTAGCATACTTAGAATAGTTACAAAGCCAACACGAGAAATCCCCCAAATTCGGATTCCATGCAAATCCGACAGTCTGTCGGATTTCATGAAATCCGACACATCAAGGGAAATCCGATACTTTTGCGAAAATCCGATACTTATCGGATTTCAACACTTATGCACTCTGAAAACTTGGTCACAAAATGGAAATCCGACTTTCAACCGGAATCTGATTCTTTTATCGGAATCTAACACTTTTGTCGGAATCCGACACTTACACGGAAATCCGATTCATACAAAGAAATTTGATACTTTCGGATTTTGACTTGCAACTTACATATGGACATTGGGAAATCCGATACTTATCGGATTTAGACCCATAACACGGATTCAAAAATACGGATTTAAACTTGATGCGGATTCCGACACCCAAGTCTCGGAATCTGACACTTTACTCGGATTTGTCAACATGCGGATTCCGACACCTTCATGTCTCGGAATCCGGCTTTTCTAACATGGAAACCGCCACCTTCAATGGCTTATTTCCAGAGTCTGTTTCCTGTTTGTTTTGACACTCATACATTCTGAAAACACTCATTTTCGTTGGTATGGCTTTGAAAAAACATCAAACCCACACAATAACACCAAACAACCAAAACCCACTTGCAAAGTAAGCTTTGAATGTTCTAAGTGATGTATTTGCAAGCATTTGAGTTTCAATCATGATTTTAATCATAAAAACAGTTTCATATGTATTAAATCTTAACAACAACAAGTAGTTACCTTTGAGTAGAATCAAAACACCAAAATCCTTGCTTCTAAGAAAATCCGAGAGAAAGGTAGTAGAGAGAAAACCGAGAACTTTGCTTAGGTGTTTGCTTTTGGTAACTTTGACCAACATTTGACTTTTCTATATATATATATATATATATATATGTCACAATCCAGAGGCACCGCCTCTGGATTCCTTTAATTCACTTTCTTTCTTTCCTTTTACTTAATTATCTTTCAATATATATATATATACACATATATTTACACAAAACACATAGCAACTCATATATACAATTAAACTTTTCATTAACATGGTCAACTTACAAGTTTACTAACTTTATTACACGCTTAACAGCTAGGCCCAAATCGAGGATGTTACAATGGAGTAAAACCACAACAGATTCATCAGTCACAACCGCATGATATCAACAACATATAACAAGTAATCGTGTCCCGGGAAGACCGGCGGTTCTGCAGGAACCTACAACCAATGCCAGCCAAAGCAAAGGTCTACCGATAGTTCATTTGCTATTCTCACACAGTATTATCCTTAAGTTGCAACGAATGCATCAAAAGATCCCAATACTGATTAGCCGATAGCAAACAAACCCAGCCCATGTGCCAAGCTGTAACTGACTTCCCAATATCATGTATACATATCACTGATGCAACAATTAATTAACAATCAACCAGTTAATCAATTATCAGATATAAAATCTATCCATGCGTCAATCTATAAACAGCTGCAACCAAACCCGTTACAACTAATATCATCTGTGAGTAAACATCCACTCACCTCGAGTTCTCAAACTCCCACTCAGTGATCTTATATTACTGAGCCTTGTCTGTTCCTGAGAACACAACAAACCAAAATTAGTATCTGATTCATAAATATATATATATATATATATATATATATATCAAGCATATATTTATATCTCCATTGTAAATACACAACATGCTAAGTTTACATAAAATGTACATATAGCATACAATATCAAAGAATGCAAACAAACATCAAAATCCACAAAAACTGCGGACGCGTCACGTCTAAGAAACCGACGCGTCGTGTTGAGTTAAAGTGTCGGATTTCCACAAATCCGAATCCCAACTTGTCGGATTTAGGTGTTTCTCGGATTTCAGGGCCAGATTCTTGATGTCGGATATGAAATATCGGATTTCAAGACCCTGGATTTCACCCATCGGATTTCATCTTCGTATTCTCAAGAATCCGCTATTTGTCGGGGACGCGTCGCGTCCAAGCCTTATGACACGTCGCGTCGTGATGATACCTGCATCATCTTCTTCAAAAATCTAGCCGACTTAAACTTTTACAAACCCTCATTTCCAGCTCTGAATCTACTATTAACACTTCTATAACATGTATAGACCTCATATAGCTTGTAAACAACATCAAGAACACATCAAAACCTTACAAAACACCAATTCGTGCAAAACCCATTTGTCAAGTTTACACATAAGCTTAAATAATGGTGTTTTCATGAAACCAACATGATTTATCAACAAAACATATCTATATGTCCAGAATCATGCTAGAAACATAATCATACCTTTACTTTGAATTATCAAACACTAACTCCTCACTTTCACTTTTCAAATTTAAGCTTCTTCTTGTTCTTTCTCTCTCAAACGCACACAACACTCACTTACGGTAGATTCAAAGTGATGAGGTGTTTACTAAGAATTCAAGGGTTAATCTGTTAAACCACATGTTTTTCCCAATGAAGTAAAAACTAACAATGATATATCAAAGTGCGGAAATAGTTTTAAATAACGAACACACGAAAGTTTTAAAAGTAAGATAATATTAATAACCAGACTTCAAAGAGTGCATAAGAACAAACTTGAGCACCGAGTACAAACTAAACAAGAACAAACTTAATGCAAATTAGCGAACAAACACTTAACAATTTCTCGAACAATGAGAAGGTATTTATACGCTAAGTAAATTAATCCTGACCATCTAATTTAATTACATGTGTACTGCTCTTCATAAAGTTAGGAACATAAAACAAGATTGTCGTTTGAAGTTCCTTCAGATGAGCTGATTGCGCACTTTACATAACAGGAAGAATCTAGTACTGAGACGTGCCTTCATTGATGAAGACCTTTTGACAACTGAAGACTTATTTTAGTTGTTGTTCACTTCAGAACTAATCTTCAGATGAACTTCAAGCCTTCTTTCTTCAAACGAGGTGCGTCAGAACAATTTATAAATGAATAAAGAATTGTCCTTCAGACGCTTTCTTCAAAAGTTTCTTCAGGAATGGAATATATACAAATATAGGACTAACAATCTCCCCCTATTTGTTTATACTCCATGACTATTTACAAGTTAAATAACGAAAGGTAAGAATAAAGAATAAAAGAATTTACTTTATGAGATAATTGGTTTTAATTCATCAGGAATGGGTTCACTAGGAGTTTTGAGCTCGATTTGTCTCAGATACTCATCCAGAATGTCTTTGACAGCTGGATCTTTATGATCAATGAAGTATCTGAGAGACTTCAGATGAAGAACGTCAGCCCTAGCAAATTCTGACACTCTGTGAAAACGAATCTTGTCATAAGCATCAAGGAAGAAGAACCCTCTTGGATTAGAGAGAACTTTTCCTACTTCAGGGATGAATCCAAGAGGTAAGGATGAATCGATTCCTTTACAGTTTGGAAGCTCTCCAATAGATATCAGCTCAAGAATTTGTTGCTGAGACTTTTTGTGTGTGAGCTTTCTTCTCTGAAATTTTAATTTGTCAGCCTTTGAAGGTTTATCCTTCTGACAGATGGTTTCAGCTCCTGATCCTTTCTTCTTTATTTCTTCTTCATAATATTGGATCACTTTGGTGATTTCTCTCTGAACCTTTTCAACGTCCCCAGTCAACTTGTGTTTTGAGAGGCAAGCCATAATTTCAGCCCATTCGGAGAAGGCACACTTAAGCTTGACTTGCCTGACTGAATATGAGACATAGATTGGAAGATTTGTTCATTGAAGATTCCGAAAGATTTCATCTTTATCCTTCTTCAGCCTTACTGAAGTGATTTTCTCTAGATGTAATCTTTTATACCTAGATATCAACCATTCTTCTTGTTTAGCAGTCATCATCTGTTTCTTCTTTTCTTGTATAGCTTTTTCAGCTTCGGTCTCCTTCTGAAGCTGTTGTTGGTGTTCCAAAGGGGATAAGTTGATTTTATTTGCAGCAACTTATTCAAGAGCCAACTTCTCTGTTGCTTGTCTCCCAAGTTCATCATCCATTCTCTTTAGTTTGGCATATGGATTTTCATCATCCGAGTCATCATCACCATATTTACCTATTCTCATCAGATCATCTGGAGAACATTCTATTACTTCCCCTTTACCTTTGTCAACATGGCTAGGTTGACATCTAGTGGATGGAACAGCTGATTGTTTAGGGATTTGAGAATGTTTATGTTCAGTCAATACCCTTGTTTTAGCGTCCCTAATTATTTCCTGACATTCAGCTCCATCTATCTATGATCTGAAGAGTTCAACTTCAACTTTCCTTTGATCAAGGAGACGTTTGAGCTCCCCCTCAGCATGTGCCTTAGCTTCTTCATCTTAAGCTTTCTCTTGTTCAATTTTCGTGAGTTTAGCCTCAACATCTTCCAAGGCTTTATTTTTTTTCTTTAGTGGCTTTGAGGTGAGCCACTTCATTTTCTAGTCTTTGCATGGCATCAACTCTGGAAAATTTCTCTGCCATTTAATAATTTTACGATCAATGATGGCTTTCTTTTTTATTATCTGACAGATTTTGGACTGTCTTCGAACTTTCTCCCCCTTAGAAGCTGCAGAGATAGCTGAAGCTTCTATTGATCTGGACAGGGGCATAATCTCATTTGATAGTCCGAAGAAGGAAAGAGCAAATAATTCCTGTAGATGATGAATTGCTGCCTCAGAGAGATTGATAGTATGGAATTTATCGACTTTGGAAGAGATAGAATGTACAGATTGGGAAAGGGTGGAGAGTTTTGTATTGAGAATGGAGAATTCAATAGTGGTAGAGTTAGCCACAGAGGTGACAAGATTGTGAAATTGCTTGAACATCCCTAGGCGTATCTGATTGTGACTATCGATGGTTTTGGTGAGAGATGTGAGATGGTGGGTAAGAGAATCAACAAGAGATTTGAATTCACTTTCAAACTTAGTTTGATTATTTACTGTGCAAGACACCTGGAAAGAATTTGTTTTAACTAACTGAGAAACAGAAAGAAGAATTTCAGATAGACTTTGGAGAGAGGAAGCAATGTCTATTGAGGGCTCAGAGGGTTAGGACTGTACTGACTTAGGGGATTAAAGAAAGTCAAAAGCATCAATGTCATCAAAAGGATTGACATTTTTTGAGGAGAGGAGGGGAGATCAAAGAATTTGGCTAGGAGAGATGTGGAGGTCATAGCATCAGTAGGATTGACCGATGCATCAAGGGCCTTTGGCAGAGTTGCTTCAGTTACAGTCTGGTGTAAGACTGTGCCATCATTAGCATGGGTAATCTCAACCGAAGGGGGTGGTATTTCAGTTTCATTGATTGTGGGAGATTGGTGTGTAACTGAAAAATCATTTGCCCTTGGTTGATCCATAATGTCATTCGGGTTTTGTGACACATCAAGGGATTTGGGCACACTTTATTCTTCAGGGCGAACTGAAGAATCATGAACTAGTGGGACCTCAAAAACTAGGGGAATTGTAGTTTTGTCATTGGTATGAGGCTGTGCATCAGGGTAAGTTGGTTGAGTTGCTGACACATCATATGCATTGTTTATATCCATAGCATCAGTTGTGCCGACTGACGCATTAAGGGATAGTGGGGTAATTTCAGCAGATTCAGGAATGGTAGTTCCCTTAACTGGTGGTACCTGAGTAGTAGTGGGTATGCTAGCAGACTCATTGGGTGGGGATTTGAAAGTCTCAGCTGACTGGTTTTTGTCAGTGTCCTGAACTTGTTTGGAGGGGACTTCAGCAATAGCTGTGGTTTGAGCTATCTCTTCATCAGTCGAAATAACTTTGGAAACAGTGAGTAAAGGAGATTTTACCTGAGCAGCGGTAGTAGGCTTTGATTTCTGAATCTGAACCTTCCAGATGACCAAAGGAGTTTCATCAGCCGATTCCTCACCTGAAGCAGAATAGGAGAGGATGGGAGTGGATGGAATGGAAGACTTATGTCATTTGATAGTGGTGGTTGATTTGGTTGGTGCAATGGGAGCCACAGAGGATTTAACTGCTGGTTTGGATGAGGTGGAGATTATCTTCCTTTTCTTGGATTTGGGAAGGGAAGAGGGAAGCACAAGTTTGTGAGGTTGAGAGGGTGCAGTTTCAGATGACAAACCTGAAAATGGTAGAGGGATGGTAGCAGAAGGCTTCATAGAGACGAATCCAAGCATAGGTGCAGTGATAGTCGGATTGAAGGCTAAAGAGGAGCCTGTCCATACTAATCCTGGCAGAGAAGGGGAGGGAATCAGAACTGAAGCAGTGTTGTATTCTTCAGTTGTTAGCAGAGAGTAGATGATTAAAGACACAAACCTGGGGAAAGGAATGTGTTGAGACCGAGAGCGGGCAGTCAGAGAGACCACAAGACTGTCCAATATGAGGTCAGCATAGTCAATGTTGTGACCATGAATTATGGCATAAGCTATTTTTAAAACTGCTTCATTAGCTTGGCCGAGACCACCGGTTTTGCTGGTCATGTAGAAATTCAGATGAGCAATTGGACAGTTCCACTCCTTTGAGAGACGAATGCGAACCATCGAGTTACCTTTCACCTTGTGCTCATCAGCATACTGAAAGAAGGAAAAGAGAAGATCCTTCGCATTTGCGGTGGGTGGAGTAAGGTCTTGGCGGGGAAGATAAAGAACAGTTGCAAGAAAGTCTTTGGAGATTTCAGTGGGCTTACTGCCGGAGAGCATGTTGAAATGAATGCTCTGGGTGGAGGTTTTAGGGTTGATGACGTCAGCGGTCATCCAAAACTCACAGAGATATTCGTTGAACATTTGAACCTTTGCCGAGAGAGCAAAGTTCAACGGGCAGTTGTGGAGATAGGACATGATCTGGTGAAGAGGTGAGGATGGAGGAGGAACAGTAAGATCAGCGGGGTAGTTGTTGTCCTTGAAACAGATGGAAGAGAGGGGAATCTTGGGAATGATGTCATCAGGGAGAGTGACCTTAGCGGTAGCAACTTTGGGAGCCATGGTAGCAAGCACAGAGAAAAATCACGAATTGCAAAAGTGAAATCGCCGAAGAAGATGAGTTGCAGATGAGTAACTTGAAGAGGCGATTTGGGGTTTTTAAAAGGGTTTAAAATCAGGGAATCTTAATGGTTAAGTATGTTGGAGAATGCCCACTAACACACACGAGTTGGTATCACTGCCGATGAGGCATAAGCCTATTGGGTCACACGCCAAGTATTGATTCCGGCAACACCTTTGAACAAGAGAGAGAAAAATTCCAAAATGGGTTTTGGTTGGGCCGGGCATGGCTGTGCCTTGTGAAGGTACGGGCGTGCCCTATGCCAGGTACGGTCCCAAGGCCGGCGTGCCTAGGGCGTATCTATTGGGGCCGGCACAGGCGTGCCTTGTGGAGGTACGGCCGTGCCTAAAGCAAAAGCACGAGCCCAAGTCGGGCATGACTTGGGTGAGCCCGTGGGCTGGCACGGGCGTGCCCTGTGCGGCAGGGCCGTGCCTCACATAGTAATAGCCAATTCAATTAGACTTTTAAGTCTAGATTAAATGTGGTATTAAGGTTACTTAAGTCTAACTTTATGAGGACGTTTTTTTGCTGGCTTTTGCATGTCAAGAGAACTACTAAAAGTGTTAGACATGTTCATGAAATGGTTGATTAACATATGAACATGTGAAGAAAACCATATGAATTTGCAACATTGTGTTGGTTCATTACTTCTCTCAAAACACACTTGGAAGATAAGAAACAAGGCACTACTAATCTTCAAGTGGTGTTAAACTCAAGTTGGTGGTGCTCTTGGCGGCTTCCAAGCATAGCTAGCACGTGGGGATCAACTACACTTGGTGTAAATACCGGTAGAGGAACACTTCGTTGTGTTCATGCATCCGAAACCTACATCAACAACAAGGAGGTTGAAGAATTTTGTATGGTATATTTCTTCTACTTGTTCCTTTCTTTTGTTGTATTGCTATTGTCTAGTGTGTGGTCCATTGGGTCGTGTGATTGGTGGCATAAACCAAAATTATTTTATACTCGTTTTATTTCCGCTACGTTTTCTAGATGCCACCAAAACCCAACAGTGGTATCAGAGCCATCTCTAACATGGCTTTGAACTTTTGGATTGAAACCGGAATTTTAAATTTTATGTCAAAATCTGGTTTTCCGGTGACCGGGCACGGCCGTACCTTTTGAGGTACGGGGCGTGCCGACGGCCGGGGCATGGTTGTACCAGTAGGGGTACGGGCCATGCTAGCAGAGTGTTGATTGATGCTTGAAAGTGTTTAAACTGTATACTGGCAGATGGGCGGGCACGCTCGTACCCTTAGAGGGTACGCCCGTGCCCTTCGCTTTTTGGCCCAGAAACTGTTTTTGAAACATGTTTTAAAATTATATTTAAATTCCGTATTTGTTGGTTGGACTAGTCTTGGATCTAGTTTTTCCCCACTATATTTTGATTTCTTGAATTTATATATTTTGTATGGCTTGGCATGAAGTGCATAAAAATATATATATATTTAACGGTGTATATATGAATATGTAATTTTAAAGGTGTATTAAAATTACTAATGCATATGTACAAGGATTGCTTTTTGTGCCTTGGGTGTTTTGTAGGCAATCTTAATCAAAATATGTTTGACATGGTTTTGTGGCACACCATGGTTTTGCTTTGGTTATGTTTGGTTGTGGTTCAGTAACAAGATGTCCTTTAGACCTATGTGTTGTGGTGTTTGGTTTATTTGGTTTTGGTGGCCTGTGTGCCGTATTGTTGTAATTTTTGTAATTACTATCTGGTGTGGCTTGCATGCCGTTTATTTATTCCTTTGTACTTGTATTAGTAGCATAGGATTGTGTCTTGCATGCCATTTCTTCTTCTATGTATTTGTAAAATAGTATAGAAGTTGATTTTGTATGTAATAAACCAACGGGAATCAAGGCGTTGATGTCTCGGCAACTTGGAGTCCAGATTGCCTTTTGGAGATGCCGGCTTCAGTGGGAGCACACCCGGCTAGGTGCTTTGGATCTTGGATTCCTTAGTTGACCTTATTTTCCTCGTATGGCTCACGGGAAAAACTCATAGGATTTGGGCATGTTACCGAACTATTGTGTATACGTGGTTGTTTTATATATTTTGCAGTGATGTGTAGGATATCGCATGCTAGATAATTTTTCAAAATATATAAGAACGCAAAGATTTATAAAAGTGGTTTATATTTCTTTCCGCACGTATAGAATTAACAAGATAATATAAATTTGTATTATATTATAAGTGGATAAAAATTGTATTTGTCACTTGACTTGTTAATTCGCACAATGGGTTAAAATTGTTTTAACTGGAAAACAAAATCCTGTTTTTAAAATGTAAATCACGCGCCATCCGTAAGATGACGCCTCCCGAATCTAGTGAAACTTGGATGATTGTCGAGCTTTAGCACGAGTTATGCCGAGTGGAACTGTGTGAAAGGTGAGTATGGTAACTCGCAATATTGGTTGTCGAGCTTAGCACGAGCCAATTATTGGCGAGAGTTCCACCGTGTGTCTTGACGGGCGGTTTACAATTCTTTTTGTGACACTTAGGTGGCATCGAGCTTTAGCCGAGTCATTTAAGGGGATCAAGTTAGGATTGGTGTGAGAAGGGATCAAACATGGCAAAAGACATTTTGATTGTCAATGGATCCCGCAAGGATCTAGAGGTTGCAAAGTGTTTGCAATCGGTAAAATGGTTACCGGCCTAAATAGCTTTACTTTGTGATCCGCGGTAAACCCGTCGGCCATGTTTAAATAATTGGTTTTAAAAACTATTTGGGTAATTATTTCTACAAGGATTATATCTAAATTAACTAAAACGTGTACTCTAAATTGTAGATGACAAACTTTAACAACGCAACACCGAATTTATCACTCCGTTCGTTCCTAAAGAAGGAAAATCTCGTAGGCATGAACTTTGTGGATTGGTATAGGCAATTGTGAATTGTCCTTCGCCATGAATCTAAGTTGCACATCCTCGAGGAACATCTTTCGAAACCACCTGCTACCAACACAAGTTGGGCCACTAGATATGCCTTTGAAAAGCGTGTCGAAGACGCAAAAGATGTTTCTACTTTCATGTTATCGACTATGAGCTGCGAGCTGTGTAAGCAACTTGGGCATATGAGTGCGTATGACATGATTAATCGGTTGAAGGACATGTTCCAACATCACATTAGAGAGGAACACTTTATGTGTGTCAAGACCCTTGTAGGTTGCCGGATGTAGTAAGGTGGGAAGGTTAGTGTTCATGTGCTTCGTATGAAGGCATACATTGACCAAATGAAAATACTAGGATTTCCCATTGGGAGGAAGCTTGCGGTGAATATGATTCTCCCGTCCCTGCCTGTGTCTTATGATGAGTTTATCAAAAACTATCAAAAGGACAAAATGGTAGAATCCTTAGACGAGTTGCATGGCATACTTAAGACTTTCGAGTCTAACATGGCCAAACGCAAGTTCGTTCCCACTTCGGTTATTTAAGGAGCGTAAAACTGTGAAATAGAATACGACTCCTAAAGGAGAAGTTTGCTATTTCTACGGTAAATATGGAGATTGGCGCCGCCACGCTTGTCTTGAGTGTTCGAAGGAGTTAAAGCTTCCTATGAGGCAAGGGAATAGCTCCTCGTCATCAGGTGCATTCATGGTTAACTCTACTGCTTTTCTACTTCTTAGCTAGAATTTTTGAAATGATGGCTATAACACTCATGTTTGTTTTAAAAATTGTTTTGTTGCAAAAATTGTTTTGTTACAAAGTGTAGGTGTTAAACGGAAGAAGTAGCTGATAAGGCATGGAGAGCTAGAGCTCAAGATTGGGAAACTTGGACGTTGTGTCGAATAAGAGGATTGGGAGTTTTGATCTTGTCATTTCATCTAGCTACTTTATTACTTTATTAGATTAATATATTATCTGCCTTGCGTGGCGAGAGAAATATTAAGTCTATTATGCATTGGTTGACGATGGATATTACTTTGTATTTGATATATATATATATATTAGTGGTTTATATCAAAGTTTATCCATGTCATGGCATTTATAAGCTTTTGCTTAAAAGTAATAAAGTAATAATGAATAATGTGTTTAAATCCAAAAATGCTTTGGATTAGTTATCCAAGTGACAAGATTATTTAGCTATGTAAACAAGACTTGCTTCACCAAGTTCCGTGTGGTTTGGAATCTTGGATGCATTTGATAATTGATCAAATGTTGAGTGCGAGAATTGTTTATTAGGCTAAATGACTTGTACATCTTTCATCAGCGTATGTGAGAGTATTGAGAGCTTGTTGTAAGTAGTTCACACTTGTGTGTTTAATTCATTCAAGCAAATCCATGGGGATAACTACATGCACTTTATTACCTTTACCCGTGGTGGTAGTAGGGATAGGTATATTTGAAACCTTTGAGGTGTTCAATGATTACCTTAACGAGGTTTGTGGACGAAAGGTTAAGTTACTTAAATCTTGTAAAGATGTTGAGTATCTTAATATATATGATCTTGTGTCCATCATAAGAATTGTGGGATTTATCTCATAATTTATTTCTCCTAGGACACATTGACATATGGGCCGCATAGAGGAGGAACCGAATATTCTTGGATATGTTCGAGTCTTGATGGATCACAAATTCATACCCAATGTGTTGGGATGCTTAAGTATGGCGGGCAATGTTCTATACATAAAATCAACAAAGATGGTTTAGTACGCATCTTAGGAGAAAAGACTAGAAAGAGTGTCTTTGCTTGTCTATCTCAAAACCTAGATTATCCGGCCTACGTGTAGACGTGAGGTGGAAGAA
Source organism: Dittrichia graveolens (assembly GCA_038502395.1). NCBI lineage: Eukaryota > Viridiplantae > Streptophyta > Magnoliopsida > Asterales > Asteraceae > Dittrichia > Dittrichia graveolens. Next base: position 35,187,670 of record JARJIL010000009.1, read on the forward strand.
TCCGGGGACTAAACATGCTACTCCATTAGGCATGAGATATTTGTTTCACAAACTTTTGAGGACATGTTTTGTCGCTCAATAGCAAGTGGAAGCCTAATGTCTATGGGAGCCAGTGGGAGTAAAACCTGATGTTGGTACTAGCATACAATCAGTAATGATTGGAACTCAGCATGGTGATGTTGGAGTACCTGGCATAATTCGTTACTCTTCCTATTTATGATAGGAGTTGTCATAAGGCCGGATAGATATATGTTTTATATCTAGAGGAAGATAACTCGATGATGGATTAGTTGAATTCATCAACTATCGGAAGTCATGGTAGGCCTAGTGTCTACTAGAAGGAGAGCGGTAATGAGAATGGGATGCAATCCATGAGGATATCCAAGTATTGGACTTGGTTGATCTGATGCCTTGGTGCAAACCTAAGGGTATGAATGGATTGAGTTGTAGACAACTTCAAATACCGACTGGTGGTAAAAATTCTAATATGATTGACCATGAGGACGGTATCATAAAATAGATTTTGACTGGTGGTTATGTTGAAGTCTACTTGGATGACTTATGGGGTATCACTACCTTCTCATGGCTATGAAAATATGGCAGTGAATTGAAAAGACTCTGTTTCTTTATAGAAATTTTGAGGAAGTGTTTTAACACTTTCCAAGAGTATTGTACATTATTAGTATCCTCATATGGTCTATGTTTTTCCCTAATATGAATAAAACTAACTATGATTAAAATCAAAGTGTGGAAATAGTTTTAAAGCAACGAACACACGAAAGTTTTCAAAGTAGGATTATATTAATAACCAAACTTCAAAGAGTGCATAAGAACAAACTTGAGCACCGAGTACAAACTAAATCAAGAACAAACTTGAATGCAAATTAGTGAACAAACTCTTTACCTTTTCTCGTTAATCGAGCAGGTATTTATAGGCTAAGTAAACTAATCCTGACCATCTAATTTATTTACACGTGTACCGCTCTACACTTAATTAGGAACATAAAACAAGATTGCCGTTTCGAGCTCCTTCAGAATGTGCAGATCGTGCACTTTACATAACAGGATGATTCTGACTGTCAGATGTATCTTCAGTTTAGAAGACCCTTTGATGACTGAAGACAAACTTCAGCTGACGTTCACTTCAGAACTAATCTTCAGATGTACTACGGGCTTATTTCTTCAGATGACGCATTAGAACAATTTACAAAAGAAAAAGATATTACACCTTCAGTTGCTTTCTTCGAAAGCTTCTATAGGAATGGAATATATACAAATAAAAGGACTAACAATCTCCCCCTATTTGTTTATAATCCATGACTATTTACAAAAATGAATAAAGAATAGAAAGAATAAAGAATAAAGAATTACTATTCTAAATGTCCGGTTTGAACTCTTTAGGAGAAGATTTCTTTGGAGCTTTGAGCTTCATTTGCTTCAAGTATTCAACCAGAATGTCTTTGACTTCTGGATTTTTATTATCTATGAAATATCGAAGAGATCTCAGATGAAGCCAGTCAGCCTTGGCGAAGTCTGAAACTCTCTGAAAACGAATCTTGTCATATGCATCAAGAAAATAAAATCCCCTCGGATTTGATAGAACTTTGCCCACTTCAGGAATGAAGCCAGGAGGCAACGTGGTGTCGAAGCCTTTGCAATTTGGAAGCTCTCCAATAGATATCAGCTCCAAGATTTGATGCTGAGATTTCTTGAGAGTGAGCCTCCTTCTCTGAAATTTTAACTTTTCAGCTCGAGTGGGTTTCTCTTTCTGTGGAACGACAATTGCATCCGATCCCCTTTTCTTTACTTCCTCCTCATAGTATTCAATAACTTTGGTGATCTCTCGTTGAATGAACTTAACATCATCAGTTTGCTTGCGTTTTGATAAACAAGCAAGAATTTCATTCCATTCAGACACAACATAATTTAATTAAACATTCTTGACAGATTGTATGCTGAAGAGAGGAAGATTTTTGCGCTGAACATTTAAAAGGATTTCATTATTTACCTTCTTCAACTTTATTCCTGTGATTTTATCAAGATGCCTTCTTTGATGTCGAGAGGTTAGCCACTTTTCTTGCTTTTCTTCCATGATCCTTTTCTTCTCCTCAATTAAAGCTTTTTCAACTTCAATATTCTCCTGAATCTGTTTTTGATGATCAAAGGGAGATAGATCAATTTTGTTCGTAGCAAGCTCTTCAAGTGCCATTTTCTCTGCTACTATTCTGCCAAGTTCATCAGCCACTTTCAAGTCTTTTACTCTTGGATTTTCATCATCTGAGTCGCTTAATTCATATATACCCTTACTCATCTGATCATCCGGAGAGACTATCACCATTTTCCCTTTACCTTTATCAGATTGGCTTGGCTGACCACTGGATGAAGGAGCAGCTGATTGACTAGGAATTTGAGAGGCTTTAGCTTCAGTTATTATTTGCTGACATTCAGCTCCATCTAGTTCTGAACTGAAAAGTTCAGCTTCAGCCTTTCTTTGATCAAGGAGACTTTTGAGCTCCCCCTCAGCAAGTGCTTTAGCTTATTCGGCTTTGGCTAGCTTGGCCTCGAAATCAATCAAGGCATTATTCTTGTTTTCTTCAGCGGCTTTGAGGTGAGCCACTTCCTCTTCTAATTTTTGTAAGTATTCAACACGTGAATACTTTTTATCCCATTTGATTATCTTTCGATCAACGGTAGCCTTCCTTCTTATAATCTGACAGATTTTGGACTGTCTTCGAACTTTCTCCCCCTTAGAAGCTGCAGAGATTCCTGAAGCTTCTACCGACTAAGACAAGGCCGAAATATCTCTTGAAAGGCCAGAGAAGGAGGGAGCAAACAATTCTTGCAACTGACGAGTTGTAGTTTTAGAAAGATTGACAGCATGGATGCTGTCAACCTTGGAGGAAAGAGAATTTACAGAGGTGGAGAGAGTAGAGAGTTAAGTGTTTAGTTTAGAAAACTCAAGAGTGGCAGAATCAGCTATGGTTTTCACTAGATTTTGAAGAGTAGTGTACATCCCATGAAGAATCAGATTTTTACATTCAATGGTTTGGATGAGGGTGGTGAACTGAGTTTTGATAGACTCAACAAGGGATTTAAGCTCAGTTTCAAGCTTGGCTTGATTGTTGGCGACACAATGTCCCTGAAAGGTGTTTGTCTTAACGGAATTAGAGACAAAAAGAACGAGTTCAGATAGACTTTCCAATGAGAAAACAATGTCTATTGAAGGCTCAGAAGTTTGAGAATGTACAGACTTGGGGGATTGAAGAAAATCAAAAGCATCACTGTCATCAAAAGGATTGACAGTTGTATAAGGAGAAGGGATGTCAAACAAGGTGTTTAGAAGAGATCGGGAGGCTGTAGCATCAGTGAGAGTGACTGATTCATCAAGGGCCGGAGGCTCATTTGGTTCAGTTACAGTCTGGTTTAAGACTGTGTCTTCATTAACATTAGGAATCTCGACTGAAGGAGGTTGTACTTTAGTGTCATTGATAAGGGAAGGTTGGGCATCACTCTCAGTTTGGTGTAAAACTGATAAATCATTTGCCCTTGTAGAATCCATAGTTTCAATGGGGTTTTGTGACACATCAAGGGATTTGGGTGCAATTTCATCTTCAGGGTGAATTGAAGAATCATGAACTGGTTGGACCTCCGAAACTAGGGGAATTGTAGTTCCATCATTGGTGAGGGGCTGAGCATCAGTGTCAGCTGTTTTGGGTGCTGACTCATCATGTGCTTGGTCGACATCCATAGTGTCAGTTGGGTTTACTAATACATTAAGGGATAGAGGGGGAATTTCAGTAGAAACAGGAATGATGTTCCCTGTTCTGGTGGTACCTGAGTTGCAGTAGGTGTGCTGGCAGACTTAATGGTGGGTATAGAGGAAGTCTCGGTTGACTGGTGTTTGTCAGTGTCCTAAACTTGTGGTAGTGAAAGTGGGACTTCAGGGACAACTTGGTTTTGAGCTGTCTCTTCATCAGTTAGACTTGGTTTAGAGAATTTCAGTAAAGGAGATCTTACCTGAACAGCTTCTGCGGATTTGGATGAGTGAAGCTGAGTTTTGCGAAGAATAAGCGGGGTATCATCAGGAGAATGTTCACTTGAAGCATAGTGAGAGATGATGGGATTGGAGGGAATGTTGGGTTTGTGACGTTTGGAGAGTGATCTTAGCGGGTGAGCGGTGGTTGGTTGTTTGGTGGTGGATTTGGGTACGGCTGAAGGGTTAGTTGATGGCTTAGTTGTAGTGGTTATTAGCTTCCTTTTCTTTGTTTTCGATGGAGAGGACTGAGGCTTTTGGGGTTGTGGTTTAGAGGGTGCAGCTTCAGATGATAGACCAGAATATAGTGGTGGAATGGAAGGAGAAGGCTTTAGCGAGACTAGTGCAAGCATTGGTGCAGTCAGAGCTGGGTTGAAGGCAGACAAGAAACCTGTCCATACTGAACCCGGTAAGGAAGGAGATGGAAGTAGAACAGAAGCAGAATTGTATGCTTCAAGTGGTAACAGGGAGTAGATAACCAATGACACAAACCTGGGAAAGGGAATGTGTTGAGACCTTGTACGGGCTGTTAGTGAGACCACAAGACTCTCCATGATAAGTTCAGCATAGTCAATGTTATGACCATGGATAATGGCATAAGCCATTTTCAGAATAGCCTCATAGACTTGGTCAAGACCACTAGTTTTGCTCGTCATACAGAAGTTCAGATGAGCAATCAGACAGTTCCACTCCTTTGGAAGACGAGTGCGAACCATAGAGTTAGCTTTGACCTTGTGCTCATCAGCATACTGAAAGAAGGAGAAGAGCGGCTCCTTAGCGTTGGCAGTGAATGAGGTGAGTTCCCGGCGAGGAAGATGTAGAACAGAGGCGAGAAACTTCGTGGTGATTTCAGCAAACTTGCTACCAGAGAGCATACTGAAGTGAATACTTTGGCCGGAGATTTTGGGTTTGATGACTTCAGCGGTCATCCAGAACTCACACAGGTGTTCTTTGAACATCAGAACCTTTGCGGGGAGAGCAAAGTTCAATGGGCAGTTGCGAAGATAGGTCATGATTTGGTGAAGTGGTGAGGATGAAGGAGGGATGGTTAGGTCAGCGGCGAAATTGTTATCTTTGAAATAGATTGATTCTAGTGGGATTTTGGGGACAACATCAGTTGGAAGAGTTACCTTTGCGGAAGCAATTTTGGGGGCCATTGATTCAAGCACAAGAGTTGTTTTTGCTTTTGAACAAGAGAAATTGCCGGAGAAGATGATTTGCAGGTAAAGAACTTGAAGGGGCGATATTGGGTTTTAAAGGGGTTTAAACTGAATCAATCTTGACGGTTGAGTAAATCTAGGGTAAAAATAAGTGCGTGAAGCCAGAAATTACGCAAAGATAACTTTTGTGATGTCAAACAGTTATTGGGTAAACCAATTTACCCAGTGTTATCTTGGAACTAGCTGAACTTCACCAACAAACCATTAGCAGGAAGATAAAAATTTCACAATGAAAAGGGAAAAAAAAATCCAAACTTTGCATTTGAAATTTTAATCTTAACAAGAAAAGAAAGAAAAAAAAATAAAGAAGAACACAATGCCAAAAAGAATAATAGTTAAGCTTGGAAAGTACTAATTCCATATATGAACAAAAGATGATTACATGATGTTAATAACGATTTACATAGACTGCCAAAAAATATTACATCATGTTTATGATAACACAAATATTTGAGATGAAACTTCTATCCCAATCCCTTCATCAGGGATGCGAATGGTGATGACATAACACATTGGGAAGAAAACGAAGGTGATTGTGAATTCCATGAGTTTTTGATAAAGTGAAAGATTTTCTTTGAATCTTGTCTTGATTTGCAGAAGATGAAAAAGGAAAGAAAATCTTTGGATGTTTATAAAGAAATTTACTCATGATTACGCTTCAGAGATGATTTGACAGTCAGAGAGAGGCAGGGTAAAAGTAATTATTCAAGCTTAGCTATTAGGGTGGCTGGCATTAAATGTGACAAGAAAGAATGAACAGTAACGATCAAACTTACCTGAAATAGCTATATTGTTGAAGGATTTAGCATTCCTATTTCTGCAATCAGTTGATTTAACCAGTGTTCATCTAAGGCTTTTGTGAAGATGTTAGCTAGCTGATGTTTAGTGGAGATGAAACGAAGCTCAATTTCATTCTTGGCTATATGATCGCGAATAAAATGATGGCGAACATCAATGTGCTTTATGCGAGAATGGAGCACCGGATTATTGGAGATGGCAATAGCACTTGTGTTATCATAATAGATAGGAGTGCGCTGAAAGGAGATACCATAGTCAGCGAGCTGATGTTGCATCCATAAAACTTGTGCGCAACAACTCCCTGCTGAAATGTATTCAGCTTTAGCGGTGGATAGAGAAATGGAGTTCTGTTTCTTGCTTTGCCAACATACTAGTTTTCCACCTAGTAGCTGACACCCACCGGTAGTACTCTTCCTATCAATCTGACATCCGGCATAGTTTGAATCTGAAAATTCAATTAAGTCGAAGCTGGAGTCTCTGGAGTACCATAGCCCAAGTTCAGGAGTACCTTTCAGGTATCTGAAAATTCGTCTGACAGCCGTCAGATGTGATTCTTTTGGATTTGCCTGAAACCTTGCACATAGGCATGTAGAGAACATAATATCAGGACGACTGGCTGTCAGATATAGTAAGGATCCGATCATCCCTCTGAATGTGGGAAGATCAACTACTTTCCCATTCGGATCAGCGATAAGCTTGGTCTTTGTAACAATGGGAGTCTTCATAGGGCTAGAGTCTGAAAAGTTAAACTTCTTGAGTAAGTCTTTGACATATTTCCTTTGATTAATGAAGCTACCTTGGTCAGATTGCTTTATCTGAAGCCCAAGGAAGAAATTTAGTTCTCCCATCATGGTCATTTTGAACTTTTCTGACATTATTTTCTCAAATTTCTTGCATAAACGATTGTTAGTAGAGCCAAATATAATATCATCAACATAAATTTGAACTAGAATGAGTTCACCTTTTTCTCTACATTGAAATAGAGTTTTATCGATGTTCCCTCTCTGAAATCCATTTTTCAGAAGATGAGTGGACAAAGTATCATACCAGGCATGCGTAGCCTGTTTCAGTCCATAGAGGGCTTTGTCGAGCTTGTAAACGTAGTGTGGAAACTTGGGATTTTCGAATCCAGGAGGTTGCTGAACAAATACTTCTTCTTGAAGTTCTTCATTTAGAAAGGCGCTTTTAATGTCCATCTGAAAGACCTTGAATCCCTTGAAGGCTACAAAGGCTAAGAACATGTGTATTGCCTCTAGACGAGCGACTGGAGCAAACGTTTCATCATAATCTATCCCTTCCTCGTGACAGTAGCCTTTTGCAACTAGTCTTGCCTTGTTACGCACAACTGACCCAATTTCATCACGTTTGTTTCTGAAGACCCATTTTGTGCCAATAATGGACTTGTCTTCAGGTGGGTCAATCAGCGTCCACACCTTGTTTCTTTCAAATTCGTTAAGCTCATCTTGCATAGCGACCACCCAGTTTGGATCCTTCATAGCTTCATCGACTTTCTTTGGTTCGATCTGTGATATAAATTTAGAGAACATGCAGAATGCAGACGTGGTTGCATTTCGGGTTTGCACACCAGTATTTGGATCACCAATCACATTTGTGATGGGATGAGCTCGAGTCCATTTCGTGACCCTTTGTGGTTGATCTTGTTGTTCATCAGCAGAGGAGTTATTTATTTCCAAGAGATCTTCAGTGAGCTGATTCAGATTAACAGAAACAACATTATCGTCAGTATTTACCTCCTAAGAATAGTCATCCAAATCATCATTAAATGACTCTTGTAGAAGAGCATCAAATTCATCAGAAACAATTTGATCAGTATGATTGGAGGTTGACTCTACATTGAATTCATCAAAAGTAACATTTATTGTTTCAACCGTAGAGTTCTTCTTCGGAAGAAAAACACAATAAGCTTTAGAGATATCAGAATAGCCTAAAAACACTCCTTGTTCTCTCAAACTTGCTTTTCTGATCTTTGGTGTTCAGGATGAAGCATGTACTTCCAAAGACTTTGAAGTATCCGACATTGGGTGACTTCAGATAAAGTAACTCGTAGGGAGTTTTGCTGTGATGATTCACAATGATAGACCTGTTCTGAGTATAGCAAGCAGTATTAACAGCTTCAGCCCAGAAATGACCTTTCAGAGATGCTTCGGCTAGCATCGTTCTGGCTGCTTCTATCAGGGTCCTATTTCTTCTTTCAGCAACCCTATTTTGCTGAGGGGTATATGGGGCTGAGAAGTTTTGGATGATACCATTTTCATCACAAAAATCTCGGAGGGTAGAGTTTCTGAACTCTGTACCATGATCACTGCGAAGCTGTTAAACTTGTGTGTCAAATTGTCTTTGAACACGACGTATAAAACTCATCAGAACTTCAGCAGTATCACTTTTGTTACGCAAGAAGAATACCCATGTGAACCTGGTGTATTCATCAACTACAACAAGAGTATACTTCTTGCCTCCCATGCTAGGATAACTGACAGGACCAAAGAGATCCATATGTAAGAGATGAAAGGCAGAGTTAACTTGTTTACAATGTTTTGATTTGAAAACAAACTTCTTTTGCTTTCCTTTCTCACATGCATGACACAACTTGTCTTTCTGAAACCGAACTGACGGTAGACCTCTGGTAAGCTGATGCTTAGAGAGTTTGCTGATGTTTTTGAAGTTGAGATGGGATAATCTTTTGTGCCATAACCAGTTAACTTTGGATTCAACTTCTGAAAAGAAGCAAGCATCTCTTTTAGAGGTGGTAGAGTTGAAATCAACAACATACATGTTACCCTGCCTTTTTGCTTGTAAGACCTCTTTGCCTTTCTTGTTAAAGATTGAACCTTTGGTCTCTTTGAAATGCACTTCATAATCCGCATCACACAGCTGACTGTTGCTGATCAGGTTGTGTTCAAGTCCTGTCACATGAGCAACATTCTTAATGTTGACCGAGCCTTGGTTGAGATAACCATAACCGTCAGTTTTGCCACATTTTCCTCCACCAAATGTGACCTAGGGACCATTTACTTCTTGAACCTCATTTAGTAGGGACTTATATCCGGTCATATGCCTTGAGCATGCACTGTCAAGGTACCAAATGTTATCATGTTGAACGCCCTACACAGACATTTGAAAAAGTTAGTTCATTTGAAGAGCCCAAACTTTACTGGGCTCCAAGACATACTGCTTAGAAGAGCAACTCGAGATTTTTCCTTCATTAGAACAAGAGGTAGCCTCATGACCTCTTACTCCACATTTATAGCACTTACGAGTGGATTTAGAGTTCTTTGCCTTGACTCTTTTATTTTTCTTCTCTTTTTCAACAATTAATTTTAAAACTTTGAAAAGAGAATCCTTAACTTCTTTGAGTTTGGATACGGGCAGTGCAAAGGTTTTATCACTATTTTTGGTTTTGGAGGGTTCAGCTTTGGATTGTAAGGTTTCAACTGATGATTCTTCATTTGACGAAATCATGGGAATGATAATGTCGTAGAAGACACTGGCTCCAGGAAGAAAGCTTGAGTTGGATGACTCAGTTATTTTGGTTTCAGAAGATATTTCACCAATTGAATCAGATGAAGACTAGTTGAGGGTTGCAGTACAGGTTTTAGTTACGACTATAGGTTGGGTTTCAGTTGGGGTTACAGACATAACTTCAGGTTGGGTTTTAGTAGGACTTGGTGTAAAGGGTATTTCAGTGATTTGTTCAGTCGTTTCATTGGCAAGAGTATCATACTCAGTAGGAAGTTGAAGATTTCTAATTTCAGAATTTGTTCTTTCAGAAAAGCTTGGATTTACAACTTCAGATTTGGTAAATCTCTTTTTAAGGAGATTTTGATTTCCAACATCATTAATACTTATGTCATTAAAAATCATTTCATCGACATTTTTACACTTTTTGCTGAAATCAGCGGCTTGTTTAATGTGTCCTATGCCTACTCTTTCTCTTTGAATTATCATCTGATGATTGATACTCTCAAATGCTAGTTTATCTGGACTCAACCAAAGATCAATAATCGGCTGACGATCTTTCACTTTTTCGTTAGAGTCTTGCAAATCCATTTTCACATTTTTGAGTTCATTTGTTAAAAATTCGAGATGATTCTTTAAGACATAAGACTCTTAAAGAAATTGTTCATTTTCTTTTTCAATGACATTTACTTCAGAGGTGAGCTTGGTGATAGTTTGTTTAGATTTGTTTTGATTGTTATGTGCAATTGTCAGATTAGAACACAAATAAGCAAACATATCATCCTTCTCATTCATTGAATAATTTTTGAAATTCGATAGTTTATACATCATGGTGGGATTCCATCCTTCTGCTGAGCTTAGTTTTTCAGCCTCATCCAGATATTTGCTGAACTTGCTTTCAGTGGCCATTAAGCACATTTGAGGATGTGCAGTTCCAAGGATTTCTTCAGCCACCAGACATTTACCTCTGACTTCATTTTCTTCTTCTTCATCTGAAGATGCTTCAGAATCAGTCCAGCCAAGGTCATCAGCTATCTGGCCTTTTCCTTCTTCCTTTCATTTGAAGCTTTGAGGGCCTTATTTGAAAGGAATCCTTTCTTAGGATTTGAAGAGGTCTCATCCACATAGCAGTCGGATGCATAATGACCAGGCTTCCCACATTTGAAGCACTCATTCTTGGACCCTTCAGATGAGCCCTTTTTCTCTGATGAGAACTTCTTATCAAATCTTCTCTTCCCATCAGACTTGAACTTCTGAAACTTTTTATAATTTTTCATGATGAAGGCTTTTTCGGTACCTTCATCATCAGACCTTTCTTCCTCCTCTGCTTCATTTATCTGAGGCTCATCATCAGAATCAGAGTCTTCAGTTTGCTTGTACTTGACTCTTTGAGGATATTCAGCAACAAGGGCCAAAGTTTTCTTGAAGGCCTTCTTCATATCAATTTTCTGAATGCGAGTTTGGTCATCATTCAGCAGGATTCCATACAGCTTACGCATGTTCATGTCCCTGAGCATGTTGTTGGTTCTCAGGATCATGCACATGGTATCCTATTCAGATGGGAGGGAATCCAGAAATCTGTTAAGTATTTGGAATTGCTCTCTGACAAGTCCAACGTCAGTCATGTCGTTTAGTAGACATGTAAACCTTGTGTAGACGTCAGTGAGAGACTTTGAGTCTTTAGCACATAAACTTTCATACTTGCGTATGATGTTGGTCTTCTTGTTCTCACGAACTTCAACAATTCCTTCGAACGATATGCAGATGCTCTCCCACATATCCTTAGCTGCTTTCAGATTACAAACAATATGAAATATTTCGTTAGGTAAGGCAATGACAATACTGTTTTGTATCTTAGCATCCAGACCCACAAGCTTCTTCTCCTCCTCTGTCCATTGAGATCTTGGTTTCAGACGAGAGGGAATGGAGGTTTCAGCAGAACCAGTCTCCATGGAGATGGTTTGAGGAATATAAGGACCTTCCTCCAAAACAACAAGAGAATTGGAGTCAAGATTTTCTAAATACAAAAGCATTCTATTTTTCCAGCTAGAAAAATGTTCGATAGAAAACTTTTGTGGTTTGGCAGAGGAGCCATTATCGATGTAATCAAACTTCGACATGTTGAACAGATCACTAATTTATAGATAAAATTAGAACCTGCTCTGATACCAATTGTTTTTCCCGAATATGAATAAAACTAACTATGAATAAAATCAAAGTACGGAAATAGTTTTAAAGCAACAAACGCACGAAAGTTTTCAAAGTAGGATTATATTAATAACCAAACTTCAAAGAGTGCATAAGAACAAACTTGAGCACCGAGTACAAACTAAATCAAGAACAAACTTGAATGCAAATTAGCGAACAAACGCTTTAGCTTTTCTCGTTAATCGAGCAGGTATTTATAGGTTAAGTAAACTAATCCTGACCATCTAATTTATTTACACGTGTACCGCTCTACACTTAATTAGGAATAGAAAACAAGATTGCGGTTTCGAGCTCCTTCAGAATGCGCAAATCGTGCACTTTACATAACAGAAAGATTCTGGTTGTCAGATGTATCTTCAGTTCAGAAGACCCTTTGATGACTGAAGACAAACTTCAACTGACGTTCAGTTCAGAACTAATCTTCAGATGAACTATGGGCTTCTTTCTTCAGATGACGCGTCAGAACAATTTACAAAAGAATAAGATAATACACCTTCAGTTGCTTTCTTCGAAAGCTTCTTCAGGAATGGAATATATACAAATAAAAGGACTAACAGTCTACAAGCCCAAGAAGTCTATTCATGGATTTGAATTTCAAATACCAACTGATGATAAATGTTCCGTTATGTTTGAAGGTTACTCAGATACATGTGTTTATCACTGTAATGTAAAGATCGTATTCCTTCATGGGAATTTTGAGGAATAGTGTTTTTAAGAATTTCCGAAGGTCTTGTACGTTGTAAGTATCCTCGTAGACTTGAATAAACATCGCAAGGTTATAATCTTCACTTTAATGAGAAAAACATAGATTTGAGGTTTCAAAAAGGGAAGATTAAACTTGGATGTATGCCAGAGCTAGTGGGAGCGCTTATGTTCTGAATATTGTGTATCCATGATATACTTCTTATTGAAGATAATATCCTAACTTGTCGGTTCATAAAACCGGGGTTGAGGAATTATTGCTTCATAAGAAGAATTCGGAGATACGAACGTGGACTTTTCAGAGTGACAAAACTAAGAGAGTGATATTGAAACATGATGGACTAGTGTGTTAATCTAATCATCAACTTGGTTTATCACATGTTTTTCCTCTCATTGAGATATACTTGGAAGAACTCTTGGTACATTGTTCTTCAAGTTGATATTCGGTGGTAACAAGGAAATTTGAGTAATGTATTACTCTTGGTGAATTGTTATTGTTGTGTTGTTAAGTGGAATGTTATCAACCAGAATGGTTCTTTAAGCATCATTGACTCTATTGGTTCTTTTGAGACAATGAGAGTATGATGGCTTACATATGTGAACCATAGTCTTATGCATTGTGACTATTGGGTTCTTCGTAACAGTAAGAGTACAATGGCTCTATTGGGTTGTTTCAAACAATGAGAGCACGAAGGCTTGAACAAAGGACCATGATCTTGCCGACGCACACTTTATAAGTGGTTGGTCGAGAGAAGATATGGTGATTGTTAGAGTACGCATGGATGTCACTTTGTGAATCCACTTGCTAAGCTTTAGTCGCAAGCTGGTGATGAGTTTTCATACTAGGCTTGCATACACTTGGTTTACAAGTGGCTTTGGCTTGAGTTTGTTTTAGTTGAATTTGATATGTTTTGAGTTGGGAACATTAAAGCAATAATGTGCTTTGATTGTATCGATTATCAAATGGGGAATTGATAATGCGCGTGGAGCGGGTACTTTCATTAGCCTTTATTGTGTTCCATCTTAGCATGTTTAATTACTTCCATGAATAAATTTATTTATTCTAAATGTGTAACACCCGCAAACCTGGGCTAGTAAATTAGCGGGTTTACGGTATGTGCTCATTTGTGTTTTAATTGCTTTAATTTGATTATGTGGTTAATTAAGTGATTATAGATTATTAATTAATTGAATTAGAAATTATAAATTGTATGTATTTAGGTATGACCGTATATATATATATATATATATGTATATTTTGTGTGTAAGTGGATTACATGTGGGGTGTGGGTTAGGAGAGTGTGACACCTACCATGCATGTTACCTTGTGTGTGTGTGTGTGTGTATCATCAACTCATAATCTTCAAACAAAGATAGTGTGTGTGTGTATTATTCTACCAAGAAAACCGAAGGAAAAGAAGAAGAAGAAAGTATCGGAATCCCATTTGATTTTGTGATTTAATCAAGATTTAAGCTTGGTATGTTTAAATTAACATGTTATTATTCTTCTTGATGTGTTATTTGATCTAAAAGAAATGATTTTTGTTGAAAGATTGCATGATAATATGAAGAACATCATAATTGGTTTTGATAAAATGTGCTTTTGATGATTATGTGTGTTCATATGATTTATATGATATTCATTGTATGAGAATGTGTTTAAAAGTGTTTAAATTATATTTCTGGAATGATGATTATAAACCTATGAAAAATCTGGGTCTGAGTTATGATGTTTTGAAGATGGCGGATTTGATGAATTGGGATGATATCGGATTTGTATAAAGGAGATGGTGTAAAACCGATTGTTTGAGAAACCGATAGTCCAAATCCGGAAGTCTTGAAAACCGACACTTGTCAAACCGAGACATTGAAATCCTTGACTAAATCCGATACTAGGAATATGACTACCCCAAATCCGATTTGTTAGTCCCAAGTGGTTCGAGTATGAATGGATTAATGCAAGAATGTAGTGTGTAGAAGATTTACACCGTACAAAACACACACTTAAACACTGATTATGGCAAAACTCATATATTACAAGGGTCATATCCCTATTTATACTCTATGAGTATTTTCTCAAGAAAACTCCTATTTCTATACAATTTTATACTTTACATTCTCCCCCTTTGTATTGAAATAGGAGTGTAAACACTAGTAACCTAAGGACTGTCTTCCTTAGATTATATAAGCAGTTTTGGATGTAGCTGTTGGATTATGCCCACTGATACACACACGAGTTGGTATCATGGCTGATGAAGCAAGGGCCTATTAGGTCACACGCCAAGTATCGATTCCGGCATCATGGATAGTCTAATGAGAGAGAAAACCAGAAACTGGTTCTGGTGGGCCAAGGCACACCCGTGCCTCTATGAGGTACGGCCGTGCCCTACGGGCAGGCACGAGCCCAAGTCGGGCGTGACTTGGGCGTGGCCTATGGCTAGGTACGCTCGTGCCCTATGCCTACTGGACAGGCACGAGCCCAAGTCTGGCGTGGCCTTTTGGCACAAGGCACGGGCATACCCCGTGCAGTTACAGTCTTCTTAAACAGCTTTCAAAGCTGCTTATGAAGGAGATTACGGTGTTTTAATTGGTAATTGATGGATTATCAATGCATGCACGTTTTTATTCTCTTTTGAAGAGTCTATATAATGTGGTGCTCGATTCCTTTGTTTGGTTGCTAGCTTTTGAAAGACACAAAACACATATTGCACACTTCTCTCTCTCAAGCACACAAAAGACATCCAAGGCTTTGGTTCTATTGTGTAGACCATATTTGTGGTGTTTAGGTTGGCATACCTAACACTCTAGCAAGTGGGAAAAGATCAAGACTTGGTGTGGACTTTGATAGAGGTGTACATGTTAGTACACAAGGCTTCCAAACTCCAAACTCGCGCGTACAAAGAAGATAGCATCAAGGGTATAACTCTATTTCTTTGTATGGTTTTATTTTGTTGCTTAGTCATGTCTAGGGTTTTTGGTCCATTTGGTGGGCGTATTCGTGGTCAACTTTTGAAAATATTTCTACTCATTTTGCTTCCGTTGCGATTTTAGACCACGAAAACCCAACAGTGGTATCAGAGCCGTCTCTAACATGGCTTTGCACTTTTGGAGTTAAACCGGATTTTCGGAGTTTTCTGTCAAAAATGGTATTCCGGTGACCGGGCACGGTCGTACCTCTAGGGGTACGGGCCGTGCCGGTGGCCGGGGCAAGGGTGTACCAGTGGGGGTACGGGCTGTGCCGGCAAAATTCGTAAACTGTTTAAAATTGTTTAAACTGTACACTGACAAAATGGCAGGCACACCCATACCCTCTGGGGTACGCCCGTCCCTGATGGTTTTTTGGTCAGAATTAGTTTTTGAAACACTGTGTTTAAATATATTAAAATCCGGTTTTTAGACTAGTCTTGATTCTGTTGATCCCCACTATATTTTGATTCCTAATTTTATATGTTTTGTGTGACTTGGCATGAAGTTCACAAAAACATATATTTTTAGGTTTATATATGAATATGCAATTTTAAAGGTGTATTAAAATTGTTAATGCATATGTAATGTTGTTTTGCAATCTTGATCAAAATATATCTTTGTTGGACTTGGTTTTGTGGCACACCATTGTTTTCGTTTGGTTGTGTTTGTTGTGGTAGCCCGGTAACTTGATATGCCCATAGACTTTGTGATGTTTGTGGTTGGTTTTGGTTTTGGCCTGCGTGCCGTAATGTTGTAATATTTATATTTGGTGCGACTTGCATGTCGTTTATTTAAATCTTTGTACTCGTAATAGATTATTAGGATCGCGACTTGCATGTCGTTTTCTTATTATTATGTACTCGTACTTAGATTATTTCAAATATGTAGTATTGCATCAAAACCGACCGGGAGACACGGTGTTGGCGTACTGACGAACCAAATCCGGGAGATTCGCCGGTGTGGAGATCGTGACGGAGCATCCTTTGGTGTTGTCCCTAGATTAACTATGTTTTCCCCGTTTTGGCTCATGGGGAAAACACTTAGGATTTGGGCATGTTACCGGGTCGTTATTTATATTTATGCGTGGTTGTTTTATATTTGAATTATTTAGGATTTGCATGCTAGAGAATTTTTGAAAATATATAAAACAAGAGATTTATAAATAAGTTTATATTTCTACGCGCATGAGAATTAAACATTAAAATAAAAGGTGTTTATATTAAACGGTGATTAAAAATGAGTTTTTGTCACTTAAATTGCTAATTCGTCAAAATTGTTAAAATATTATATTAACCGGAAAACAAAAACCCGTTTTTCGAAAAGTAAGTCACGCGCCATCCGTAAGACGACACCACCCAAATCTAACGAAACTTGGATGATTGTCGAGCATTAGCACGAGTCATGCCTTGTGGAGTTGTGTGGAAGGTGAGTGTGGCAACCCGCAATATTGGTAGTCGAGCTTAAGCACGAACCAATGATTGGGCTAGGGTACCAACGTGTGTCTTGACGGGCGACTTACAAATTCTTTTATGTTGCTTAAATGATGTCGGTCTCTAGCCGAGTCATTTAAGAAATAATAAAAGGGTTGGTGCATGAAGGGATCGAACATGCCTTAGACATTTGATGTCGAAAGGATCCCGCAAGGATCTAAGAGTTGCAATGGTTGCAATTGGTAATTTGTCTATTGGCCTAAATAACTTATTTCATGATCCGCGGTAAACCCGTCATGAGATAGAGTGAAATATGATTCTTAGCCTTGTTCAAATAATTAAGTTTTAAAACTATCGGGTAATTATTTCTACAAGGATTTGACAACTAAAATTGGTACTCTAATTTTGTAGATGGCATCCAACAACGCTTCTACATCTTCATCGAACTCTATTTCCCTAAAATTGTTCCTCGAAAAAGCCAAACTCGATGGCCAAAACTTCATGGATTGGTTCATGCAACTAAGGATAGCCCTTAGGTATGAACAAAAGATGTGGGCCATCGAGGAGCCTTTGCCGGAAGCGCCTGCGGCGAATGCGACTAGGGCGGTCCGAGACGCGTATGACAAGCGCGTCAAGGAAACGAACGAAGTGGCTTGCATTATGCTCTCGTCAATGATTCCTGAGCTTCAAAAGCAAATGGAACATTTAGGAGCATATGACATGCTTAACCAGCTGAAGGAAATGTTCCAACAGCAGGCTATGCTAGAGCGCTTCGAGTTCCTAAAGTCCCTTTTCGATTGCCATATGCAGGAGGGCGGCAATATGAGCGTTGACGTGCTTTAGATGAAAGCATTGGTTGATCGCTTGGAGAGGTTGGGATTCCCGTTAGGGAGGGAATTGGCGGTGGATGTGATCCTCCGTTCTCTTCCTAGTTCCTTTTCATAATTGTGTGGAACTATCATGTCCATGGCATGGACAAGTCCCTAATGGAACTTCACGGAATGTTAAAGACCGTCGAGTCTGACATGTCCAAGAAGCCCTCCTCGTCCAAACCCGTCCTAGCTATCCAGGGAGGCGGAACCAAAAGAAAAGGCGCTCCCCCCTCTAAGGGAAAGGGTAAGGGGAAGGTTGCAAAACCTAACCCGAGTCCGGCCCCGAAGGGCAAGGGGAAAGCCGTGATGGTTCCACCAGCCGAGGACCCTGCGGAAGCCGAGTGCTTCCACTGCAAGGAAAAGGGGCATTGGCGGCGTTCTTGCCCAAACTACCTTGAGGAGCTCAAGCGGGTAAAACCGAAGGGAGCAGGTAACTCAGGTACGTTTATGATTGAACTCCACAATACCGCTACTTCTAACGGCTGGGTACTTGATACCGGTTGTACCAACAAAGAAGGTTGCAAGTACATCGTTCGAGATGTGGCATGGAAGGGTTCCTTCGCTAGCCTATCTCAAGGTCTGGGGTTGTAAGGTTTACGTGAGACGTGAAGCTCAAGACAAACTTGAACCCAGAGCCGAGAAGTGTATTTTCATTGGGTACACAGCTGGTTCTATGGGATATTTGTTTTACAAACCTTCGGAGAATAAGATGTTTGTTGCTCGAAGGGCGGTCTTCCTTGAAAGGGAGCTGATATCTGCAGAAGCCAGTGGGAGGCAAGTTGAACTAGAAGAAATTCTAGATGACACCAATGATCAACCTGATGTTGGCACTAGTACCGCTTCTGAGGTCGGCGCACCGGAAGAAGTGGAACGTCAACCAATGGTGGATGAGGTGCCTGATACACAACCATTAGAGCTCCGTAGATCTGGTAGAGTTCGTAATGAGCCAGAAAGATATGGGTTTCTCATATCCGAGGGTGACGAACTATTGGTGGATCATAGTGAACCGACCAACTACCGGGAAGCCGTAGCGGGCCCTAAGTCAGCTAGGTGGAAGGAGGCAATGGATAGTGAGATGCAATCCATGGCGGATAATCAAGTCTGGGACTTGGTTGATCCGGTACCCGGCCACAAGCCAGTAGGGTGCAAATGGGTCTTCAGGAAGAAGACTAACATGGATGGAAAAGCAGACACCTTCAAAGCCTGACTGGTAGCAAAGGGTTTCACTCAAACTCATGGTGTAGACTATGATGAAACCTTTTCTCCAGTGGCTATGTTGAAGTCTATTAGGATACTAATGGCTATCACTGCATATTACGATTACGAAATATGACAGATGGATATCAAGACCGCCTTTCTTAATGGGAAGTTGGCAGAGGAGGTTTACATGGCATAACCTGTTGGTTACGTAAACCCCAAATATCCTAATAAAGTTTGCAAAATTAAGAGGTCCATTTATGGACTTAAGCAAGTATCTCGGAGTTGGAACATTTGCTTTGATGAAAAGGTCAAAGAGTTTGGCTTTTCTAAAAGCAAGGATGAACCTTGTGTGTATGTCAGGGCTAGTGGGAGTGCTGTAGTTTTTCTAGTCTTGTATGTAGATGACATACTACTCATAGGAAGTGACGTGACTACCTTACAGGAAGTGAAAACCTGGCTTGGGAGTTTCTTCTCTATGAAAGACATGGGAGAAGCAGCATATATTTTAGGGATAAAGATCTATAGAGATAGATCTAAAAGACTCATTGGTTTGAGCCAGAGTACGTACATAGATAAAGTCTTGAAGAGGTTCAAGATGCAAGATTCCAAGAAAGGGAATTTGCCTATGTTGCCTGGTATGGCGTTGAGCAAGTCTCAATGTCCTAGTTCTCAAAAGGAACCGGAGGAAATGAGTCGAGTCTCGTATGCTTCGGCAGTGGGATCGATCATGTATGCTATGCTATGTACTCGGCCTGATGTGTCGTATGCCTTGAGCATGACAAGCCGATATCAGGCTAACCCTGGTCAAAGTCATTGGGTTGCGGTTAAAAACATCCTTAAATATCTTCGGAGAACTAAGGAAATGTTTTTAGTGTTCGGTGGATCGGAGGAGCTCAGAGTTACTGGATATTTTGATGCTAACTTCCAAACGGACAAGGATGATTGCCGGTCTCAATCGGGATTTGTATTCTTGTTAAATGGTGGAGCAATAAGTTGGAGAAGTTCCAAGAAAGATACCGTTGCCGATTCAACCACGGAGTCAGAGTATATTGCTGCAAGCGAGGTTGCTAAGGAAGCCGCCTTGATTCTCATGCTAAGTCTATTGGTATTAGATTTGTTAGTGACTTGGTTTAATTGTTTTAGTTGTATTTGTTATTGAGAACATTAAAGCAATAATGTATTTCTTATTGTAATGACTATTAAATGGGGATTTAATATACGCATGGTGCGATTACTTTATGAAACATTATTGTGTTCTATCTTTGCATGTTTAATACTTCCATGAATAAACTTGTTTATTCTAGATTCTCCACGATCGGTCGTTCTTCGTTGGGAGGAAGAAGTGAATTAGGATCGAGGCGAGTGGTTGGTAAAGTTTTCATCTTGGATTGAATACTTGTTTACGCAACACTAGCCTGTACTTAATGGTGATTAAGTAATTGGAGGACCCGTACCTGAGTTTACTTCATGGATATTATCACGAGTAAATCAGGATGATAATATTATTTATCCTTCTACTGGAGATGCACGCGTTGCTTGATTATTAACTTGGACTTGTTTAGATTGCTTTCTAACGCAGTTCGTAACTGGCTGTTATAAGGGAAGTTTTCAGGCAAGAACTTGTTATTATGATAGGGTGGTGTAGTCAAAGGTATTCGTTCCTCTTTTGAGAGATATCCTTGGGCCCCTCGTTGACTAAGCTGATGACAAATCAAAATGCATGGCCGTGCTCAAGTTGAATTGATAGTGGATCAATTATGCAACTTGTTTTGTTAGTCATAGTTAGTCTATATCGAGAAACATAATCGTGAATGATTTGGGGTTGACCATGTTCCATGACCTGCATTCACAACGGATATCGTGAACGAAGGGGTATGTAATCACTTATCTATATGACCTTTCCTTTTGGTTAGGTATTTGTTTTGGGAAGACAAACCCTGTGCTGACTTGGGGGCATAGATGCCTTGCTAGAGGCCGCTCTATGTCGGTGACGCCTTTCGTGAGTCTGTCATGTGCAAGTGGGAGTCTATTAGATTATGCCCACTGACACACACACGAGTTGGTATCATGGCTGATGAAGCAAGGGCCTATTGGGTCACACGCCAAGTATCGATTCCGGCATCACGGATGGTCTAATGAGAGAGAAAACCAGAAACTGGTTCTGGTGGGCCAAGGCACGCCCGTGCCTCTATGAGGTACAGCCGTGCCCTACGGGCAGGCACGAGCCCAAGTCGGGCGTGACTTAGGCGTGGCCTGTGGCTAGGTACGCCCGTGCCTCTGGGAGGCACGCCCGTGCCCTATGCCCAGTAGACAGGCACGAGCCCAAGTCGGGCGTGACTTGGGTGTGGCCTTTTGAGCTGGTACACCCGTGCCTTGTGAGGCACAGCCGTGCCCCGTGCAGTTACAGTCTTTTTAAACAGCTTTCAAAGCTGTTTATGAAGGAGATTATGGTGTTTTATTTGGTAATTGATGGATTATCAATGCATGCATGTTTTTATTCTCTTTTGAAGAGTCTATATAATGTGGTGCTTGATTCCTTTGTTTGGTTGCTAGCTTTTGAAAGACACAAAACACATATTGCACACTTCTCTCTCTCAAGCACACAAAAGACATCCAAGGCTTTGGTTCTATTGTGTAGACCATATTTGTGGTGTTTAGGTTGGCATACCTAACACTCTAGCAAGTGGGAAAAGATCAAGACTTGGTGTGGACTTTGATAGAGGTGTACATGTTAGTACACAAGGCTTCCAAACTCCAAACTCGTGCGTACAAAGAAGATAGCATCAAGGGTATAACTCTATTTCTTTGTATGGTTTTATTTTGTTGCTTAGTCATGTCTAGGGTTTTTGGTGGGCGTATTCGTGGTCAACTTTTGAAAATTTTTCTACTCATTTTGCTTCCGTTGCGATTGTAGACCACAAAAACCCAACAGTAGCGTCCCACCAAATACACCAGTCTAAAACAATGCTTTATCTTGAGCTTTTGACAACGGAAGCATAAACACTTTTGATGTGTTGGGAAGAATCTTCCTCATAGAATCAATCTTTCTCAATTCATAGTCACTTTTATTGATTCTCATACTACACTTTCAAATCATTATTATTGATTAAATTTGTGATCAAATCAAATAATTCCTAAACGATCGTATAGTTTTCAGGTATCAAGATAAATATCAAGATGTCAACGAAGATTCCACATGTTGGAGTAAATTTTGAGAAAAAGAAGGTAGATGGATTGGTTAATGAGAATATCCAGCTCAAAGAGAAGATTTCTTAACTGAACAAAGAGATTCGCACATTGACACGAAGAAATACAATTTATTATGTAAGGATTGAACGTATATCAGATGATATAATCAAAAAGGAGAAACAGATGCAAATTCTGAGTGGAGAAAGTTCATTACTAAAAGAACAAGTTGAATTTGAAAAGAAAAGAGCAAGTGAATTACAAGTTGAAAAAGCTGAATTGCATGATAAGTTGAAACAACTTGAGTGTGACATTCGGCAACAAATTTCCCAGGTTAGCCATTAGAAATCCTAATTTTAAGCCTAGTATGACTAAAAATAGTATTTATGACTTAAATACATCCATAATAATATTAGATTTCGTAGAAATCCCGCCTATATGGTTAGAACCTTCCGGAGCTCGAAAAATCGAATTATTAAAAGTCAAGAATTACAAATCATATACAATAATAATAATAATAACAATAAAAATAATTAAATACATCATAATAAATATAAATAAGTTAAAATATAAAACATATATATAAACTCATCAAAATAATTAAAACTTTGTTAATTAAAAGATTTAAACAAAATCACCATTTATACAAATTTATTTAAACTAATTACACATAATTTATAAAAAATAAAAAATAAAAGAAACCCCCCATGCTCTATATAAGCCTCCTACTACTCCTTATCATTTCCTTTACCACCACACTCCATCTCTTCTATTTTCTCTCTTCTTCTTTCACCAACAAAAATCTCCCAAGAACATCCAAGTGTTGATCATCTTTTGAAGATCCAACACTAAATCAAAGAAAAGAGTTGGTAAGATGATCATAAAACACTCATCTCTACTCTTCTACCTTTCTTCTCTTCTTCTTTCTTCTTTCTTTTATTTATTTTCTTTGTTGTTCATCTTATTTCCTTTATATATATATATATAATCATGTAAATATAAACATCCTACCAATGTTGTAAGGAGCACATGAAATGTGCATCATCCTACCGTTGTTGTATGGAACTTAATCATCTAAAAATCAAGAAAATAAGACTTTGATCATGCATGTGTTTCATCTAAACAAATGTTGTAAGGAACACATAAAATGTGTATCATCCTACCATTGTTGTAAGAACACATGGATTATCAAAGCTTATACTCATACAATATGATTATTCATGAATATAAACATGTTATATTAAAGTTATGACCCATAAGCAAAAAGAATCACAAATCTGGCAGAATCTGATGTTAGAACTCCTCACTTGTTTTTGTTATATCTGGAGTTCTAGGTATCAAAATCAGTTGATTCTTTTTGCTAATCTTAGTTTAATGTGTTACCTTTCATTTAAACCTGGATTCACTAATTTTCATGAACGTTTGATCCTTCAAACATATTTAAAAAGACCCATATGTTGAATCTGGAAATCTGGCAGATTTAGAAGGGTACACTTTAAACGCGTGTAACTTACTCATTCTTGGGTCAAAATACGTCTAGTTTTTTTTAAAAGTTTAATCTTTGAGTCGTGGTTATTTCCCAGTTTGAATCATGTAAAAAGGAGGTCGTATGAGCCCTAAACAGACGTTTTAGTAACAACATGTCATCCAGACACTGATCAGTGGACATCCTATACACTTTTAATTATTAAAAATACCAAACATGGATTATAAATTCCTATATTTTTACTGGACATTCTAGAAACATATAGCAAGATTATATTAAAATATCAAGCCTTAATATGACTCCTAAATTACAGTTTATAATTTTTAAAGTTCAATTCAAAGAACTGAAAATTTCAGTGAACATTTATGAATAATGGAAAAATAGAGACAACCTTTAACTATTTAAATAAATAAGTTAACAACAAATAAATAATACAAAATAATAAATAAAATAAGTCTAATAGAGCTACATACCTTTTTATATTAGGAAAGGAGCTTCGGTAGGAACAAGAAATCCTTACAAGAAAACACCTTTGCATACCGAGTGAGTATCATAGCCCCTTTTTATCGTATTTCATATTATTTTGGGGTGAAAGCATGTGTATACGTTTCATGAAAAGTTTATTGCCTATCTTCTTATTTATTTCAAATATTATTTTGAGCACTTATGGTATTATTCTTTGATGTGCTTGGGTGATCGTTGTAAGGCCCTTTCGTTGGACATTATTCCTTAACTCCGCTAGTGAGCCGATGGTATTTGTAAGTAGCGCTATTTGGAGATTCCGACGTCTCCCATTTATGGTTGACGAACTATAGATGTACTTTACCACTACTAACGTCATTTAATATAGGCGTTAGGTTTATCATGGGCAATTGGTTGTCGGCTAGGTTGGATAATGGCTCAAGCAATAATCATCATAGTCTATTACTACCATGTGCAACGTTTTGGGCAATATAATACATCTTTATCATTATTTCATACTTGGATTTTTATCCAAAAACTTCCATCAATTATTTAAACTTTTCTCATTTAAAAGATATTTTGTGCATACATTAAAAACCTATGAACTCACCAACTCTAGTAGTTGACATTTTTTCTTTTACCCGTGCTTTCAGGTGACCGCCGTTAGGTACCTTATGCTTACAAACATGATGTGTGGCATCTTCATCTTCATCGTCACATTTTATAAAAACCATATTTATTTTATTTACGCATCGTACAAGACAATTTCCTTTAAATATTATTCGGTTGTGTAACTTTTATTTATGTTTCATCCGAACTACTTATTTTGTTAATTTAATCTAATGGTTATTATCTATTTACCTTGTGCGATGATATCTTGTGCTGTGACACCTCGTGTTTCCGCTTTAGCGGGGTGTGATGTGCTTTCAGGTGACCGCCGTTAGGTACCTTATGCTTACAAACATGATGTGTGGCATCTTCATCTTCATCGTCACATTTTATAAAAACCATATTTATTTTATTTACGCATCGTACAAGACAATTTCCTTTAAATATTATTCGGTTGTGTAACTTTTATTTATGTTTCATCCGAACTACTTATTTTGTTAATTTAATCTAATGGTTATTATCTATTTACCTTGTGCGATGATATCTTGTGCTGTGACACCTCGTGTTTCCGCTTTAGCGGGGTGTGACAGATTTGGTATCAGAGCCTAAGGTTATAGAGAATGTTGTTTTTCTTATGGGGGGAAAACAACAACTATGACCAAAGGTTTATAAAAATAATTTTACAAATAATTTTGTTTAAAATGCATCAAGTGTATTGATAATATAATTAAGCTGAGTACCACATTGTTATACCTCAATTAGACAAAGCTTGATCACCTATGTCTAATTTAGCTATGTACGATATGGCACTTAGGTTAGTTATAATAAAAATATACTTAGAAACAAAATTTTATTTACTTTCTTTCCAGATCATGATCATTGCGTGTGTGCATGAGCATAACATTCATATATAGACAATTTAAGTTATGAATTTAGTAAATAAGTCTATTCAAACCTTGCAGATCATGTCAAGCGAAAGTGAACCTACCGAGAACAGCCAAAGATCTTCCACCGATAGTAACCAATCCCCACAATACCAGCTGCCTGAAGGATTCTTAGAACCCCTACGTAGACCCGTAAGGATCTTTGACATTCCTTCCTCTCAACCACACCAAAACCCAAACCCCGGAACAACCGGGCCTCGGGTTAGACAAACTGCCCGAAAGAGGGTAGCCATTCCAGTACGAGCAACCATAGCACCACCCCAGCCTACCATGGGAGAAACTTCCCGGCAGGTGAACGAGCCAGTAAGAGCCCTCACGGGAATCCCGATGATACCTTCATCCGGGATGACCGACGAGGAAAAGAGGAGATTCCACCACATGTCCCTGGAGCTATATAACATAAGAGGCATGTTAGATTACCAAACCTACCGGGTTAGTTCGTGCTTAGACATGGCGGACCTTAACCACCATCACGCAAGGCAAGCCTTAGAGGCGGCTCAAGAAGCCCGAAGACTAATTAGGCTAATGCATACATGCCTAGTTTTAGGGGTTGTGTTGATGATGTTAGTGGGGCTAGCTTACATTGGGATTAGGCGCTAGATGGGTTGGAGTGGATCTACTTTGTGTTTTTAATGTCCTTCTCTTTTGTTGATTATGAACTAAAATATCCTATGTTGGTTTGAAGGATGTATGATTGTATGGCTACTATTAACTCCTTATTAATATATATGGCATCTTATAAAGAGCCAATTTTGGTAATTATTTTGTGCCAAGTGAATGATTGATTATTTAATTAAATCTCGTACTATTAAGTCATATTTAATGCCATGAATGAATTACACATGTTACACATAGAGTAGTATGATAAAACCGATTAGATTGAGTGACTAAAAATCGTCGTGTGATTGTGCTCTAGAACGATGCCTCCACGAAGAGCAAACCCCGAGTTAGATCAACTTGTCATGGAACAAGTGATTGCAACATTACCCAACATAGTTAGCCAAGTTGCTGCTGGGCTTCAAACAAACCAAGGAGTACCAACCCCAACCCAAGATTGCAACTACAAAACCTTTAGGGCCTGCAACCCTAAAGAATTCTTTGGAACGGAAGGAGGTGTGGGTCTACTAAACTGGATTGAAAGCATGGAATCAGTCCTTAGCATCAGTAAATGTACGGAAGCAAACAAGGTGGAGTTTGCAGCATGTCTTCTGCAAGGGCGAGCCTTATCGTGGTGGAATATCCAACTGCAAACGCTTGGAAGAAATGCCGCGCACCAACTCACCTGGGATGCATTCCTCAGGCTATTAAGGGACGAATTTTGCTCGAGGAGTGAAATTCAAAAGCTAGAAGCCGAGCTGTGGAATCATGAAATGATCGGGGATGACATCAACTCCTATACCACCCAATTTCATGATTTGGCCAAGCTGGTGCCGCACTTGGTGACCCCGGAAGAAAACCGTATCGATAGATACATTTGGGGTCTAGCCCCTGAGATCCGGGCAAATGTCACGGCTGCAAACCCCAACACCATCCAAAGTGCGGTAAATCTAGCTACAAGACTTACCCACAATGCCATCCGATCGGGATCGCTTGGGAGCAACAAGGACAAGGGTAAGAGGAAGCTTGAGGAGATGCCGAGGAAGCCATCCGGTGGAGAAGCTGCGAGGACTCAAAAAAGGGCTAGGAACTTCGGAGCTCAGGCGCAAGCGGCCGATAAAGGATGGAGATCCTACCCTAAATGTGACAAGTGCCACAAACACCACGAAGGGAAGTGCATGGTGTGCTTTAGGTGTAAGCGGCTAGGACACCTCAGCAAAACTTGCCGAGTAAAGCCATGCTTTAAATGCGGAAGTCTGGAGCACCATGGCACCGTTTGCTCGCGGCCAACTCAAGGGTCTAATTATAATCAAGCACGTCCTGCAAGCCAAAGTAACCAAGGAAATCAAGCACGAGGCAGGGTGTTTGAGATTGGAGCAAATGAAGCTAGACAAAACCCCGATGTCGTTACAGGTACGTTTCCTCTAAACGGTTATTACGCATCAGTACTATTTGATTCAGGGGCCGATAAAAGCTTCATATCATTAAGATTTAAGTTAAGGCTAAACCTAAAAACCATAGAAATGAAAGAGCCTTACATCATTGAATTTGCTAACGGTCAGAAAACTAGCGTTAAGGACATAATCCCTGGTTGTACCTTAGGCTTAGCCGATAAAACATATACCATAGATTTAATCCCACTTGAAATGGGAAGTTTCGACATAGTTGTTGGGATGGATTGGCTTTCTAGCCATCGAGCGGAAATCTGTTGCTTCGAAAAGATCGTCCGAATTCCGACGCCTGATGGTGAGACACTTAAGGTGTATGGAGAAAAATCCGGAAGGGATTTCAAGATAATCTCATCCATCAAGATGAGAAATTGCTTAAGGAAAGGAAACGAGGCATTCCTAGCACATATAATCAATAAGAAAACCTGTGAGAAAAACATTCAAGAAATTCCCGTCGTGCGAAACTTTCTTGAAGTATTTCCGGAAGATTTGCCAGGATTACCCCCGAATCGGCAAGTCGAATTCCATATCGATCTAGTCCCTGGAGCGGCTCCCGTGGCAAAAGCACCATATCGACTCGCCCCATCAGAAATGCAAGAGCTATCGGCACAACTACAAGAATTACTCGACAAAGGTTTCATTCAACCAAGTTCATCCCCTTGGGGAGCCCCAGTTCTTTTCGTCAAAAAGAAGGACGGATCGCTACGAATGTGTATCGACTATCGGGAACTCAACAAGTTAACAATCAAGAACCGATACCCTCTCCCTCGAATCGATGATCTGTTCGACCAACTTGAAGGCGCCAAATATTTTTCAAAAATCGATCTTCGCTCGGGATATCACCAATTGAGAGTTCGCGAAGAAGACGTCCCCAAGACCGCCTTTAGAACCCGCTATGGACATTATGAGTTCTTAGTTATGCCTTTTGGGTTGACTAACGCTCCAGCAGTATTTATGGACTTAATGAATAGGGTCTGTAGACCATATTTAGATAAGTTTGCTATAGTGTTCATAGACGACATTCTCATCTATTCACGAAGCAAGGAAGATCATGAGCAGCATTTGAAATTAATCTTAACACTACTCAAGGACCAGAAGTTGTATGCCAAATTCTCTAAGTGTGAATTTTGGGTCCGAGAAGTACACTTCCTTGGTCATGTAGTTAATTCAAATGGAATTCATGTCGATCCAGCAAAGATCGAAGCAATCAAAATGTGGGAAGCACCAAAGACGCCAACCGAGATTCGACAATTTCTGGGTTTGGCAGGATATTATAGGCGGTTCATCGAAAACTTTTCACGCGTGGCTCAACCATTAACGACTCTGACTCAGAAGGATAAGAAATTCATTTGGGGAGATAAGCAAGAAGAAGCCTTTCAAACCTTAAAGCAGAAGCTATGCAACGCACCTATCTTGGCATTGCCAACTGGATCAGAAAACTTTGTGGTCTATTGCGACGCATCACACCAAGGGTTGGGATGTGTTTTAATGCAAAAAGACAAAGTTATCGCCTACGCTTCGAGACAATTGAAGGTTCATGAGAAAAACTACACTACTCATGATTTGGAGCTAGGAGCGGTAGTGTTTGCACTCAAAATATGGAGACACTACTTATATGGCACCAAGTGTACCGTCTACACTGACCATAAGAGTCTCCAGCATATTTTTGATCAAAAGATGCTCAATATGAGACAAAGGCGATGGGTAGAACTACTCAATGATTATGATTGCGAAATCAAATATCACCCAGGCAAGGCCAATGTGGTAGCCGACGCGTTGAGTAGGAAGGAAAGAGTAAAACCAATGAGAGTACGAGCATTAGGAGCTGTAGTGCAAACAAGTCTGAAAGGAAGGATTCTTGAAGCTCAGGAGCAAGCATTAAAAGAAGAAAATCTAAAAGAGGAAACCCTTCGTCATTTGGAGCACAGGTTTGAGATTGGAACTGACGGAGTACGTTACTTCGAAAAGAAGGTTTGGATACCCAAGGTAGATAACATAAGGTTAACGATATTGGATGAGGCACATAAGTCTAAGTATTCTATTCATCCCGGAGCCGATAAAATGTACAAGGATTTGAAGGAATACTATTGGTGGCCCGGAATGAAGAAGGATGTCGCCCTATACGTGGGGAAATGTTTGACTTGTGCAAGGATTAAGGCAGAACACCAGAAACCCTCTGGATTACTGCAGCAACCCGAAATCCCGGAATGGAAATGGGAACAGATAACTATGGATTTTGTGACTAAGTTACCCCGATCCGCAAAAGGGTACGATTCCATCTGGGTAGTAGTAGACCGGCTTACAAAGTCAGCACATTTCCTACCCATTCGTGAAGATTACAACATGGAAAAGCTGGCACGAATCTACATCAATGAGATCATCATGCGTCATGGAGTGCCCATCTCTATCATCTCGGATAGGGATAGTCGCTTCACTTCCCGATTTTGGCAATCACTTCAGAAAGCATTGGGAACGCGAGTCAATTTAAGCACCTCTTACCACCCCCAAACAGACGGACAATCGGAAAGGACCATTCAAACGCTGGAAGATATGTTACGTGCTTGTGTGTTAGATTTTGGTGGGAGCTGGGACTCGCATTTGCCACTGGTTGAATTTTCATACAATAATAGTTATCACACCAGTATCCAGTGTGCACCTTATGAAGCATTGTACGGACGCAAATGTAGATCCCCGCTCAGCTGGTTGGAAATCGGAGACCGACAATTGTCCAGACCAGACGTCGTACAGGAAACCACTGATAAGATAAAGATTATCAGGGAAAGACTCAAAACCGCTAGGGACCGACAAAAGAGCTACGCCGACAATCGCAGGAAACCCCTAGAGTTTCAAGTTGGCGATAAAGTTCTACTAAAGATATCACCTTGGAAAGGGATAGTGCGTTTTGGTAAAAAGAACAAGTTAAGTCCCAGGTATGTTGGGCCGTTCGAGATAATCGAAAGGATCGGACCGGTAGCCTACAAGCTAAAACTGCCACAAGAACTGAGCGCCATCCATGACACGTTCCATGTGTCGAATTTAAAGAAATGCCAAACGGAGGAAACCTTAATCTTACCCTTAAAAGATGTGCAAGTTGATGACCGGTTGCACTTTGTAGAAGAACCAATAGAAATCCTTGACCGGGAGGTCAAAAGACTAAGGAGAAGCAGGATCCCCATCTTAAAAGTTCGTTGGAACTCAAGGCACGGGCCTGAATACACTTGGGAGCGAGAGGATTATATGAAACTCAAATATCCACACCTCTTCGCCAAAAAGCAAGTCCAAGACGTCAACGATTAATTTCGGGACGAAATTCTTTTAATCAGGGGAGACTGTGACATTCGGCAACAAATTTCCCAGGTTAGCCATTAGAAATCCTAATTTTAAGCCTAGTATGACTAAAAATAGTATTTATGACTTAAATACATCCATAATAATATTAGATTTCGTAGAAATCCCGCCTATATGGTTAGAACCTTCCGGAGCTCGAAAAATCGAATTATTAAAAGTCAAGAATTACAAATCATATACAATAATAATAATAATAACAATAAAAATAATTAAATACATCATAATAAATATAAATAAGTTAAAATATAAAACATATATATAAACTCATCAAAATAATTAAAACTTTGTTAATTAAAAGATTTAAACAAAATCACCATTTATACAAATTTATTTAAACTAATTACACATAATTTATAAAAAATAAAAAATAAAAGAAACCCCCCATGCTCTATATAAGCCTCCTACTACTCCTTATCATTTCCTTTACCACCACACTCCATCTCTTCTATTTTCTCTCTTCTTCTTTCACCAACAAAAATCTCCCAAGAACATCCAAGTGTTGATCATCTTTTGAAGATCCAACACTAAATCAAAGAAAAGAGTTGGTAAGATGATCATAAAACACTCATCTCTACTCTTCTACCTTTCTTCTCTTCTTCTTTCTTCTTTCTTTTATTTATTTTCTTTGTTGTTCATCTTATTTCCTTTATATATATATATATAATCATGTAAATATAAACATCCTACCAATGTTGTAAGGAGCACATGAAATGTGCATCATCCTACCGTTGTTGTATGGAACTTAATCATCTAAAAATCAAGAAAATAAGACTTTGATCATGCATGTGTTTCATCTAAACAAATGTTGTAAGGAACACATAAAATGTGTATCATCCTACCATTGTTGTAAGAACACATGGATTATCAAAGCTTATACTCATACAATATGATTATTCATGAATATAAACATGTTATATTAAAGTTATGACCCATAAGCAAAAAGAATCACAAATCTGGCAGAATCTGATGTTAGAACTCCTCACTTGTTTTTGTTATATCTGGAGTTCTAGGTATCAAAATCAGTTGATTCTTTTTGCTAATCTTAGTTTAATGTGTTACCTTTCATTTAAACCTGGATTCACTAATTTTCATGAACGTTTGATCCTTCAAACATATTTAAAAAGACCCATATGTTGAATCTGGAAATCTGGCAGATTTAGAAGGGTACACTTTAAACGCGTGTAACTTACTCATTCTTGGGTCAAAATACGTCTAGTTTTTTTTAAAAGTTTAATCTTTGAGTCGTGGTTATTTCCCAGTTTGAATCATGTAAAAAGGAGGTCGTATGAGCCCTAAACAGACGTTTTAGTAACAACATGTCATCCAGACACTGATCAGTGGACATCCTATACACTTTTAATTATTAAAAATACCAAACATGGATTATAAATTCCTATATTTTTACTGGACATTCTAGAAACATATAGCAAGATTATATTAAAATATCAAGCCTTAATATGACTCCTAAATTACATTTTATAATTTTTAAAGTTCAATTCAAAGAACTGAAAATTTCAGTGAACATTTATGAATAATGGAAAAATAGAGACAACCTTTAACTATTTAAATAAATAAGTTAACAACAAATAAATAATACAAAATAATAAATAAAATAAGTCTAATAGAGCTACATACCTTTTTATATTAGGAAAGGAGCTTCGGTAGGAACAAGAAATCCTTACAAGAAAACACCTTTGCATACCGAGTGAGTATCATAGCCCCTTTTTATCGTATTTCATATTATTTTGGGGTGAAAGCATGTGTATACGTTTCATGAAAAGTTTATTGCCTATCTTCTTATTTATTTCAAATATTATTTTGAGCACTTATGGTATTATTCTTTGATGTGCTTGGGTGATCGTTGTAAGGCCCTTTCGTTGGACATTATTCCTTAACTCCGCTAGTGAGCCGATGGTATTTATAAGTAGCGCTATTTGGAGATTCCGACGTCTCCCATTTATGGTTGACGAACTATAGATGTACTTTACCACTACTAACGTCATTTAATATAGGCGTTAGGTTTATCATGGGCAATTGGTTGTCGGCTAGGTTGGATAATGGCTCAAGCAATAATCATCATAGTCTATTACTACCATGTGCAACGTTTTGGGCAATATAATACATCTTTATCATTATTTCATACTTGGATTTTTATCCAAAAACTTCCATCAATTATTTAAACTTTTCTCATTTAAAAGATATTTTGTGCATACATTAAAAACCTATGAACTCACCAACTCTAGTAGTTGACATTTTTTCTTTTACCCGTGCTTTCAGGTGACCGCCGTTAGGTACCTTATGCTTACAAACATGATGTGTGGCATCTTCATCTTCATCGTCACATTTTATAAAAACCATATTTATTTTATTTACGCATCGTACAAGACAATTTCCTTTAAATATTATTCGGTTGTGTAACTTTTATTTATGTTTCATCCGAACTACTTATTTTGTTAATTTAATCTAATGGTTATTATCTATTTACCTTGTGCGATGATATCTTGTGCTGTGACACCTCGTGTTTCCGCTTTAGCGGGGTGTGACATTGAGCAACAGCTACTTGTTGAAAAAGTTGAGTTATAGAAAGAAACAAAGGTATTAGAACTAGAAAAGAGTTTGGAAAGTGAAAAGAAAATGTTTGAAGTAGAAAGAAGTAAGTTTGTGGAGAAAATTTCACAACTTGAAGTACATTCTAAAAAGGAGAAAAAGAAAGCAGAGATTTTGTCAGAAGAGAATGCCAAGTTTAAAGTCCTCATATCTGAATTTTTTGTTGAACGTCAAGATTTTCAAAGGATGTTGTAGAATGATGATAAGTTGATAGCGAGTTTAGGTATTGAAAAGGCTGAATTGCAAAGAAAAGTCACTACACTTGAGCAAGAGCTTATTGCTTCTTCTAAACTATATATTCCCAGCTCAGTTCTGAAAAACAAAATATCTGAGCTTCAGGAGACTCTAGACACAGAGAAGAAAACATTGGAGAAAGAGAGACTACAGTTTTTGGCAAACTCAAGTTTGCAATGCTTCTTGCTGAAAAAGCTTTTGAATCTACCAAGACTTCCGCTGACAATATCAATTTTGATTCAGAAACACATTGTGGTAGCGATACTGACTCTTCTTTTTCTGTTGCAGATACTGAAAGTAGAAAATCAGATGACGATTTCATTGATGCTTCTACTCCCAAAGCAACTTCTTCTTCTCAAAAGCCAAAAGAAACTGAATTCAGAAGTCAACAGAATGCATCTTATTCACGTTATATTGATTCTGAATTTTCAGTAAGCTTAAATGATTCTTTACCAAAGACTAAACAAGCTTGTATTCTAAAGAAGAATCTAGGTGACATGTTTGTAAGGATATCATCATTCTTGACTGAAAAGAAGAAAACCACAGAAACCTCAATATTTAATTCACCATGTGGTTCAATCAATCATGTGCATTCAAATGAATGTTTTTCATCATCAGAATTCTGTATCAAAAATGTCATAACTGATGAATTCTCATCCAAGGCAATACCTACCAGGACATCTTTAGAAACTAAACCTAGAGTATCTGAGTTTCGAATGAAGAATGTCATCAATGATGGTTTTAAGTCCAATGTTGTACCACAAAGAAGAATGCATAGACAACATCATTCTGGTAAGGACAATCATACTGATATGAAATATCATTCGTTTAAACATCTATATACCAAATTCCTTTCTAAAGCAAAGTATAATGGAAAATTTGTGCTCAAAACTGATGTCAAATATCCTTTTGTGGTATACTCAGTCAAGCACTTAATCAGACTTTCAAAAGAGAAGATTTGTAACACTTCAAGAACAAATCATAAATTTGTTGTTCAAAATGGTATTCCCCAATGGCACACATGCCCAATGCATATAAAGGTTCATAAACCTAACATAGTTGGACCCAACTTCAAGTGGGTACCAAAATGTGCTTAATCTGTTTTAAAAATCAAGTCAGAGACATTGTTGGAACACAATGAAGATCATTCATAATGCGTTGAAAAGCACATTGTGTTCAGTATGCTAGCAAGTTCAACATCCTGACTTAAAGAAAGAAGAGTGTTCCTTGCATTCCATTTCACATGTAATTGTGTTCGCATTAGCCCGAGTCTAATGATCTAAAAAACTTAACGTTTGTAGTTTATCATTCCTTGATATAACTTTTGTGATAATGGTTCATTATTTGCAGGGGGAGCAAGAACGACATAGATTCTTTGACAGACAAATCATTTTCGTCGAGAACCTACAAAATTGCAATTTTGTTTAAAATGAAAACTATTTTTGTGCATTCTTGTAGGGGGCAATTTTTTTTCTAACTTAGTTCATGAAAAATCATTTTCGAATTTCAATGCATCAACATAGGAAGAGTTTATTTTTTTTGCTTTCAAATCATTTTAAAAATGAAAATTTCAAAAACAATACAAAATTTTAAAATTCAAAAAGATTTTCAATTTTCAAATTTTATTGTTTTCCCATCGAGAAGGCATTCATTCGGTGATTCATTCTGATGTCTTTCTTGATTCATTTGACTGTTGATCTTCTAAACGCTCATCTTTCATTTCTTGAATTCTATCCCGATAATAATTCTGGAAATCTTTCCTTTATTGTCGAATATTCCATTCATTATAGAAACCGTTCATTCTTGTGTCAATCATTTTTTATGTGACGCATACTTTTCAATTGATCAATAAGGCACCAAAGAGTGAGTGAGTGTAGGATAATTCTACTCTTATGGTCAATCCAGAACCGGAAGGACCTGCCCCAGGAGTTCACCTTATGCTTTAAAAAAACAAAGTAAGGGTATAATAGGTCAAATAGGTGAGTAGAATCAGTTATCACGTGATACTGATTGGTGGGCAGGCATAAAATGTAATCGAGATGGGTGGAACAGGAGATGGGGGTGCATATGATCAACAAATCACTTTGAGCATACATGTCAAATCATTTTTTCATTTCCTACTTCAAAATTCTTTGATTGTTCATATTCTTTAATTGCTCAAATCATTCTTGACAATCTTTCTCAACTGAATATTTCATGAAAATCATTCTTGTTGACATCAATATGATTGCTCCTAATCATTTGAACAGATAACAAGTGTCAATGTGTATCTAACGGAGATACAAATATTCATTTTGGAAAGAGAGTTTGAGGGAGAAGTTGAAAAATATTTAGAGAGCTGAGGGTGAGAGATAGGATCAAAATAAAAGAAATATCCTCTCAAAACAGTGTCAATCTGGGTAACCACATATACTACTAGATTTCATGTGTTGAAATTTGGTATTGAAGAAGACATCATGGACCCAGTGATGCAATGCACTAACCCCACCCAGCTACTCAATTATCTCTTAAAAGATGATTGTTTCAACTTCACATGGAGAATTAGCACATCTCTATTGACATCTCACTCGGAGATTGTTAATATTGAAACAAGGAGGACATGCTGCTCCGGTCCCCGACTTCTTTCATGCACTTATAGAGTCTAGAGCTTATTGCTATATAATTTTATTTCTTAGGACACATGATGGAAATGTCACAAGTATCTAGTTTTCGTAACTGATACCGGAGCTTCTTGAGTGTTATCTTTGTGATATTCACGATGATAGATGGAAATCCTACCAGTGCTATCATTATTCCAACACTGAACATAGGTCACATAGTTTTAAAACTATTGTGTCAACGAGCAATCTATGTGATCTCGGTGTTAACATTTCCCAACAGGAAATTTGAGATGGTGTCCTAAAAAACTGTCTCGGATACATTCATTGTAATATCATTGTGGTCACAATGTCAAAGCTATAAATGTTAAAGTATTCATGCACAAATCAAGCTGAATGTCAATTACAATTGCATGATGTTCATGAAGAATCCTGATCATCATGAGGGGGAGAAAGTTTAAAGAAATTGAAATTCAGTTGATCTTGAAAGAAGGAAACAAAAATATTAGCTGATTCTTATTGAATTGAAGATGATGATGAGTTGAAGACTAGATTTATGTGTTGAGAGGGAGACAACGAAATGTTTAATTTTGAAAAATCAATATATGTCAAGTCAAGGGAAAGCAAAGAAAAGAGATATCTATCAAATTTGAAAAAGATAAAGAGATTCAAAAGAAAAGATAATTATGTGATCAAGATATTATGATCAAGATAAACAAGATCAAGAGCTACATTCAAGGGGGAGAGAACAAAATACTCTTCATGTAAAAGCAAAGATTATTTTAAGGCAAGAAAGCTCAAGATCAGAAAGAATAGGTTGAAGATTGGGAAAAGCTGAAAATTACTACATGTTAAATTGATAATACAACCAAAGGTTGAAAAGCCTAAGGTTACCAATGCAAAAGAGGAGTTTGAAGAGAAAATATGTCATTGTATGCTATCAAGTTTCAAGTTCTCATCAAGATATTGAAGTGAATACTATTCTCAAAGTGAAGAGTATCTATTTAAAGATGAGAAGTCATTTTTGAAGACATCAAGTAAAGGTTTGAAGATTCGCCAAAGCTTCAAAAGAATATTAACCGAAAAAGAATATCTGCATGATTCAAAAGGGGAGATTGTTAAAGTTTGCGTCAGATGCCAAAAAGACATAACATCTTCTATTTCTATACAAAGGGGGAGATTGTTAGGTTTATTAATTGTATAGAATAGAAGATTAGATTTTGAGTAAAGTTTGTATTAATTACAAACTAGAGGGTCTTAATTGTAAATATACTCATGAAGTATATAAGCCTATGATTAAGGCTAATCATGTATAAATTGCCATAATCGATGATATGAACTATGTGTTAATCAAGGTGTAATTATTATTCTCTCATAGTTCTACACATGCAATTGAAGATTAGCTTGATACTTGAAGAATTAAGGGATTATTACGATTGCTATGTTTGTATAAAATGAAATCCTATACTTGGAAAGTGATGTTAGAATCCGATACCCAAATCCGGAAATTGAAACCCGGGAATGATGAAATCCGATACTCTTGAATCCGGAAGTCATGAAATCTGATTAAAGTTAAAATCCGATACTTGTGAATTGCGGATTCTTGGAAATCCGACAGTATGGAAATCCGATAGTTTTAAGAAATCCGACACTTTGTGTTTTGATTTATATTTGTTTATTGATTGTTTGATGTCATCAAATAATTCTAAGTATATGTCAGATATGTTTATGATATTTGGACTGATTGGTTGTTATTGTGTTTTCAGGCAATCCAAAGGCTCAATAACATTAGACTTTTGAGTACTTCATCGAAGATTGAAAGGTGAGTGGATGTTGAATGCGAATGGTAAAGATTATGGTTAATATTACTAATGTGATGCATGATTGTAATTGATGGTTTGATATTAGAACTGTTGATTGTGAACATTGCTTATTGATGACTGTTTGTTCGATACGCACTCTTAGTATGATTTTGAGTTGCGTTTGAGAAGTCAGCTATACGTAGAATTAGGCTGGGCTCGTCTACTGGTTCGTTGACCAGTTGTAGCCTTACTGATGCATATGTTGCATCAGAGGTGTATTTCACTGTGCCAATTCAATAGAGGGCTATCGGTAAACCTTTGCTTTGGCTGGCATTGGTTGTAGGTTCTGCGCCGAACCGCCGGTCTTCTTAGAGTTGTGATTACATGTTTAGTATTGGCTTGATGTTTGCTTTTGGGTTTAGCTTCTACTCACTTAGCTTTGTGCTAATTCCCCACGGTTGTTGCTTTTTGTAGGTTTGTGTTTGTGTGTGTTCATTGAAGGAGAAGTTGACCTAACTCTGATGTCAAGACTTAAAAATGAAACGAACCTGTCTTTCTGTAGCACAAAGTTTTTGTTTGTTGAATTTAGAATAGATATTTTGTTATGTAAATGTTTGTTAATGAAATGTATGTTTAATTAATTAAAGCTTCCGCAACGCTAGTAAAAAAATGTCTTAGAATTTATGGTGTTACAGTTTGGTATCAGAGCCTTGGTTTGGCAATGCAGGCACGACTAGAGTGTTGCATTCCCAAATCTTGGCTCGTGACAGGTCAAGCTTTCCTTCAGGGGGAATTAGAGTGAGTTAGAGTTGTTTGTAGTAGTTAGTATTTTGGATACTAACGGTTTATGCTAATAAGTTGTGAGATGATGTGATTGTAACAGATATGGCTGAAAGAGAGACCCCTATCCTCCCTCCCGTGACCCAATCATCAGCAGAGGCACCTGTAATAGAAGATTTGGATGCTACTAACCGCGTAGGAACATCTGGTAATGATCAGGAAGAAGATCAAAGAGAATACATATTCAAGTTGGAGAACGAATTATTGGATCTTAGAACTAAGATTCATAACTTGGAACAAAGATTGAAAATGTAACATCCTGATTTTGGGTTTTAATTAGCTTGATTAATTAAGAAAAACATATGAATTATGTGTTGATATGTATATATACATGGATATCTACGGTTATAATTATTTATGTATATAGTATGCATGATTGCATGTGTTATGAGATATTTATAAGCAAACATGGACACCTCATGCTTGAGAAACCATACGTGGACTATAATGGAATTATCATATGATTATCTCTCATTTGAAAACCGATAGTTGTTGTGTGTATGTGTGTTTTTGAGAGAAAAGGCAAAGGAGCAAACAAACTTGAGAGTTGGAAGTTGTGATTTGTAGTGTGTTAATTCAAACCAAAGGTATGGTTGTGATTCTAGTATGATTTTGATCATGGTGATATGTTTTCTTTGTAAAGTCATGCTTAGAACATGAAGATGCCATGTTAGAAGTTTAGAAGTAAACTTGTGTGGTGGGTTTTATATGAATTGCCATGTTTAAAAGGAAGCTTGAGTTAGCTGGAAATCCGACACTTGCATGGAGAAGACAACCTGGAAAACGGGGTGTCGCGGCGCTACGCATAGGGTTGCGGTGCGACGAGGTGAAATCCGTGAGTCTTGGTTTCGAATTGTAAGAATACGATAAAATTTGCAAACCGACCCTTGGAAATCCGAAAGTTGGCAAAATCCGACACAGAAATCCGGGTTATTGGAAATCCGCCACGAAATCCGATTGAGGAGTTCCGGATTTTGAAATCCGACATAGGTCGCGGCGCGACGGGCACTGTTTCAGAAAATTGCTTATTTTTAACGTGTTTTACTTGGTTTAAGTTAACATATTAACTATGTGATATATGTTTATACATATGTGAATCTTACATGTTTATGTTTGATTGAAAGGATATAAATATATGTGTTTGGTATATATTTATGAATCGGTTACTGAATTCAGTTTATTCTGATCTTAGGAAAGGACAAGGCTCAGTAATATTAGACCACTAAGTAGGAGTTCGAGAACTCGAGGTGAGTGGATGTTTACTCACGGGTGTTATTAGTAGTAACTGGCTTGGGATGCAACTGTTATCGGATTGATGCATAGATATACTGTTGTCTATTAATTAATTAACTGTGATATGTTAATTGATTGTTGCGCCTATTGTGAAGTCAGCTATCGGCTGGGCATATTAGACTGGGTTTGTATGCTATCGGCTAATCAGTATTGTGGTCTTTTGATGCATTCGTTGCAACTTCAGATAATACTGTGTGAGAATAGCAAATAGACTATCGGTAAACCTTTGCTTGGCCAGCATTGGTTGTAGGTTTCTGCAGAACCGCCGGTCTTCTCGTGAGGTAAAGGGTGATTATGTGTTTACTGTTGTTGATATCATGCGGTTATTTTCTAGTATATCTATGTTGGTTTACTTCCATTCACTTAGCTTTGTGCTAATCCCCCACCTCTCACTACTTTTACAGGTGGCTGGTGAGTTCTGCAGTTTAGTCGCGAGGGGGTGTAGTCTGGGGAATAATTGACAGGCACTCTGATTGGAATTGTGACGAGCCGTAGTTTTTGTAATACTGTATTTTAAACTGATTAGTTTTGTTAAACAGTGGTTTAAATTCAGTTGTAAATACTTTTATGTTTTGGTAAACGCTTCCGCAGTGTTAATTTAAATGAAAATTTTATGGGTGAAAATACGGTGTTACAAGTTTGGTATCAGAGCCTTGGTTTGGCGATGTAGGCACAGTGGAAGTGTTGCATTCCCAAATCTGGGCTCGAGTTAGGGATCAATTATTCCTTGAGTGTGGGGATTAGGGTGAATGTGAGTATTGATTGGGTGGTTAGTATGTGTTATACTAACGGTTTGAACTAATCAGTTGGTGAGATGTTGTGATTCTTATAGATGGCTGATAATGAGAACTCAATTGGCGCCCCTATTGTCCCAACAACAGTGGAAACTCTACAGAGTGTTGGTACATCTGGTACAGCTGGAGATGAGAGGGATGAGTACATTTTTCTGCTTGAGGGTCTGTTACAAGATTTAAGAAAAGAGTTGGATCAACAGAGACAGGATTTTGCGAGTCAACCACCGGTTGTTACAGTGGTTTCTACTACACTTGAGATACCAACAATTTTTCCAACCAGTACTGTGTATAAGGGAGGCCTTCTGTGTCGATACCATTTCCACCAGTGTCTCAACCGATGTCTCAACCATTCTACTATCCGATGATTTCGCAAGGATTGATGCTATATCCTTTTATGGGATTTCCACCTGGTATGGGATTTAAAGAACAGTGTACGTATAAATAGTTCTTGGATTGTAAACCCGAGGAGTATCATGGTAGCACAGATCCAAATGTTACCTTGAATTGGTTGCGAGATATTTCAAGGATTTTGGATGCTTGCCATTGTGAGGAAGAAATGAGGGTTTGTTTTGCCACCAGGATGTTGAAAGGAAAAGCGATGGTTTGGTGGGATTCTATCACTACACATTTATCGAGAGCTCAGATGGATGCAATTACTTGGGATCAATTTCGAAATAAATTGTGTGAATAGTATTGCAATGCTTTTGAGTTGAATAAGATAGGGCAGGAGTTCATGGAACTGTGAATGACGAAAAAGATGTCTGTGGATGAATTGATTGAGCAGTTCAATTCGAAACTGAGATTTGTGACTTAGTGGGTGCCTGATGAACCTTCCCAGGTTCAACATTTCATTAGAGCATTACTTCCTGAGTACAGGAGTACAACTCGATTGGCTGGATCGTTGTCCCAGGCTTTCACCTTGGCAAAGTCTGCCGAGGGGGACATGCAGGCAAGAGATAAGCAAAATCGAGATGAGGCGGCTTTGCAGAAGCGGAGGTATGAATAGACTGGTAATCAGCCAAAGAGGAGTTGGCAAGGAAATCAGTCACAGGGAAGTCAGGACAGTGGGGTAACCATTGAGGGTTCGGGTCAGAGACCGCAATGGTGTAGACGGTGTAGATCTAACCATTCTGGGCAGTGTATAGTTCAGACCATGCGATGTATGCGTTGTGGATTGTTAGGGCATGAAGCTAGGGAATGTGATTTCCCTCGAAGTGTGTGCTGGAACTGTCAGAATGAGGGACACAGGGCAGGTGATTGTCCTTCTGGGAGGAAGACTGGGACAAGGATGGGGGCAGACGCGGTTGGGGGATCATCATCAGCAGGGCAAAAGAGAAAGAACCGTACTGTGCTAGAGGGTGGGGTGTTCAATATGATGGCTAGTGATAATGCCACCACCGAGGAAAATGAAACGGGTATGTTTTGATAAAACTTTATACCTGTATGTGTGTGTTAATTAACTTTAAACTTAATTATGGATATTTTATGCATAGTATGTGCTGAAATGTGTGAGTTTATTTCAGATGAGATTGATTCTCTAGAAATAGAACTAAATGATAATAGATTATTTTTCATTATGAGTTATGTGTAATATATCAAGAAATGGTATGATGATAAGTATGTGTGATACTTGATTTAAATGCTAAGTGAGCATGAGATACCATAGAGATATATGTGTAGATAAATTGAATTACATGATATAATGTGTATGGTATGATTTATATATGTTATGTGTTTATGTAAATTCAATTGTGTAAAGAACGAAGACAGAGATGAATTACTGCATATTGGGCAAGTTTGGGGTGTGCAGTATTGTGCAGGTATAAGGACTGCTGAAGATTATAAGTGGATGTATAATATACTGAGTGCAGTTCATCCATGAAGTTGAATGATGGTTTTAAACGAAGTTTGTGGTATGACGGGAAATCGCATTTGTTGGTTTAAAATGTGATGCTATGCTTTGAGATTGGATGTATAGTGGATATCTTGTGTTAATTGAGATATCATGAGACGAAATTTTACTATGACTTGGAAGTTGCAGCTGATATAAGTGCAGTGATGTTATATTAACTGTAAGGGAAGACATGTGTGGTTGACTTGGTCAATGAGATATGTATTAGATGGCTAACTAGAATAAGTTATCCGAACGATTAAAATGGTGATCGAACTAAATCAGAGAAAGTGATTGTGGAACTTGATGTTACCTTGAAAGACGACATGATAACAGATGTGTTGATCTGTGAAAGAGTTAGTGATGATAACATCTTGTATATGCAAATTGGAAGTATCTCTGACTTAGTGGATGAATCAAGATTTCCTTTGTGAGAAAGTCTTGAAGAATGAAAAGGTTGAAACCTTTGAGAATGAAAAGAGAGAAGAGGATTGCAATGGCCTAAACTTATGGGAAGAAGACTTGTGGATCTGGTGTGTGGAGATGCCTTTGCTTGGAGAAGCCTATGCTTGGAGATTGCCTTTTCTAGGAAGTGCGTTTGCTAAAACACTAGAGTGGAACTTTACAGGAATTTATAAATTTTATTGCCAATGCTATATTGTGGAGTAATAACCTGAGGGTGGAGTACTGATGGTATACTATGTGAATAGAGATTGTTCGTGATATGAGATATCACATATGGAGTGTAAGTTGAAGTGGTATACCAGAAACTTATGTAACTTTGAGATATTGAGATATATGAGGGGTGATGATGATAAGACGGGATGGAAATTGTATTTGATTTGATCAGATAAAGGGAAACCTGGATATGTTTTGAGTGGTTAGTGACTGTTCAGTATTTTATTATCAGTAAGACAGAATCTGGTGTATAAATGGATTTAATTAAGTGTTTGAGAGGGATGATTTGCAGATATGAAGATTCATATTTGATGGCTTGTGATGAAAAATGGAGATTTGTTTAAACTTATGAAGATTTTACAAAAGAAGGTTGAAACGAAAGTTGAACGATGTGATAGGATTTTCCTGATGGATAATCAAAGGTGGGATTGATACACAATGATTGTGTGGGTGAACTAAATTCTGACGATGGGATATCAGAATACCGTGTGTATAATTGGGAGATTGTGGTAATGATACTTCAACCTGTTGATTTGAAGTAAGTGATAAACGATGTGTGAATGCTTTGGCATGAAAAATGATAAACGATTGGAAGCTATTGGGATTTATGACTAAGTTAGACATAAATTCAGGGGATGCTTGAAAAACAAGAGTTATGAACTAACTGTTGGTTGATGATAAGCTGTAAGGCTTGTATGGTTATATGTTAACAGTTGAAAGTGCAATGGAGTTTATCTGATTAAACTACCAAAAGGAGACATGATTAGTTGAGATCGTGGTTGATGTGTGTGCAGTGAGATTCTAAGAACGGAATCCTTTTAAGGAGGGAGGATTTGTAACATCCTGATTTTGGGCCTAGTCGTTATGGTGGCTTTGGTATGTTAACTTGTGATTAGTACTTGATTAATTACTTGTTAATATTAATTATCGGGTTTTAATTAGCTTGATTAATTAAGAAAAACATATGAGTTATGTGTTGACATGTATATATACATGGATATCTACGGTTATATTTATTTATGTATATAGTATGCATGATTGCATGTATTATGAGATATTTATAAGCAAACATGG
Organism: Dittrichia graveolens; assembly: GCA_038502395.1. NCBI lineage: Eukaryota > Viridiplantae > Streptophyta > Magnoliopsida > Asterales > Asteraceae > Dittrichia > Dittrichia graveolens. The sequence continues at coordinate 35,232,467 of JARJIL010000009.1, forward strand.
ACACCTCATGCTTGAGAAACCATACGTGGACTATAATGGAATTATCATCTGATTATCTCTCATTTGAAAACCGATAGTTGCTGTGTGTATGTGTGGTTTTGAGAGAAAAGGCAAAGGAGCAAACAAACTTGAAATTCGGAAGTTGTGATTTGTTGTGTGTTAATTCAAACCAAAGGTATGGTTGTGATTCTAGTATGATTTTGATCATGGTGATATGTTTTCTTTGTAAAGTCATGCTTAGAACATGAAGATGCCATGTTAGAAGTTTAGAAGTAAACTTGTGTGGTGGGTTTTATATGAATTGCCATGTTTAAAAGGATTTGATGTGTTCTTGTTGTTCTATACATGTTATAAAGTGTTTATACATGTTTTAGAAGTGTTCCTAATGTTTTATGAGGGTTTTAATCGGATTTGGGAAGCTTGAGTTAGATGGAAATCCGACACTTGCATGGAAAAGACAACCTGGAAAACGGGGTGTCGCGGCGCTATGCATAGGGTCGGCGCGCGACGAGGTGAAATCCGAGAGTCTTGGTTTCGGATTGTAAGAATCTGAAAAAATTTGCAAACCGACCCTTGGAAATCCGAAACTTGACAAAATCCGACACTGAAATCCGGGTTATTGGAAATCCGCCACGAAATCCGATTGAGGAGTTCCGGATTTTGAAATCCGACACAGGTCGCGGCGCGACGGGAATTGTGTCGTGGCGCGACGGGCACTGTTTCAAAAAAATGCTTATTTTTAATATGTTTTACTTGGTTTAAGTTAACATATTAAATATGTGATATATCTTTATACATATGTGAATCTTACATGTTTATGTTTGATTGAAAGGACATAAATATATATGTTTGGTATATATTTATGAATCGGTTACTAATTTCAGTTTATTCTGATCTCAGGAAAGGACAAGGCTCAGTAATATTAGACCACTGAGTGGGAGTTCGAGAACTCGAGGTGGGTGGATGTTTACTCACGGGTGTTATTAGTTGTAACTGGCTTGGGTTGCAACTGTTATCGGATTGATGCATAGATAGACTGTTGTCTATTAATTGATTAAATGTGATATGTTAATTGATTGTTGCGCCTATTGTGAAGTCAGCTATCGGCTGGGCATATTGGGCTGGGTTTGTTTGCTATCGGCTAATCAGTATTGTGGTCTTTTGATGCATTCGTTGCAACTTAAGATAATACTGTGTGAGAATAGAAAGTAGACTATCGGTAAACCTTTGCTTGTCCGGCATTGGTTGTAAGTTCCTGCAGAACCGCCGGTCTTCTTGTGAGGCAAATGGTGATTATGTGTTTACTGTTGTTGATATCATGCGGTTATTTGCTAGTATATATGTGTTGGTTTACTTCCATTCACTTTGCTTTGTGCTAATCCCCCACCTCTTACTACTTTTACAGGTGTCTGGTGAGTTCTGCGGTTTAGTCGTGAGGGGGTGTAGTCTGGGGAATAATTGACTGGCACTCTGATGAGGAATTGTGACGAGCCGTAGTTTTTGTAATACTGTATTTTTAACTGATTGATTTTGTTAAACAGTGGTTTAAATTTAGTTGTAAATACTTTTATGTTTTGGTAAACGCTTCCGCAGTGTTAATTTAAATGAAAATTTTATGGGTGAAAATAGGGTGTTACAGAAACAACCTGAACAAACTCCAGTGCCAACTACGATCTCTACTCAGGAAACCATACCACCAGTATCAATGCCCCTACCACCTATGACACAAATGATGCAGCAACCATTTTACTATCCGTATCCACAACCGGGAGCTTACCCTTTTGTGTTCGCAGGGTTTAAACAACCATGTACATATAGACAATTCCTTGACTGTAATCCTTTTGAGTACAGCGGGAGTTCCGACCCTAACATAACCTTGAACTGGCTGAGGGAGATGGTAAAGGCACTTGATGCCTGTAACTGTGAGAATGAATTAAAAGTCAAATATGCATACAGAATGTTGAAAGGAGAGGCAATAGTTTGGTGGGATTCTATCACTGGCCATTTTACTGAACAACAACAAGAGAGCATTACTTGGAGTCAGTTCCACGAAAAACTTTGTGAACAGTATTGCGGTACATTTGAGGTTGCCAAGATTAAGAGAGAATTCATGGAGCTGCAAATGACAGGAAACATGACAGTGGATTATCTAATTAAGCAATTTAATCAGAAGATGAGATTTTTAAAACATTGGGTCCCTGACGAAGAGTCCAAGATCGCTTACTTTGTTGGAGCACTGTACCCCGATCTTCGTAGCGCCACTAGGTGGGCTACCACCTTATCACAAGCTTTTACCTTGGCTATGACAGCGGAAAGGGATTTGATTGCCAAGAATAGATTAAGTGGGGAGAAGATTGCCCAACAAAAATCGAGGATTAACCATTATAATAACCAACAGAGACAGGGTGGACAGGGTAGTGGATATAGACAGGGAGACCAGAATAGGAGGTCGAATGTAAGTGGGTCAACACAGAGGGCACCGTGGTTTGGTCGGTGCAAGTCATATCACAATAGGCAGTGTACGCCCCAAACAAGGAGGTGTGTTAAGTGTGGCTAGTTTGGCCATGATCTAAAGGACTGCAGGTTCCCACACAGTGTTTGTTGGAACTGCCAGAAGGAAGGGCATAGAGTGGGAGAGTGCCCGGTGGGAAAGAAAGCAGGGTCGGGAACAGGGGTGGGGACAGCTGGGGGATCATCTTCAGTTGGTCAGAAGAGGAAGAATCCACCTACTACTAAGGGTAGGCCTTTTAAAATGATAGTGGAGGATGCCACCACTACTGACGATGTCATAACTGGTATGGTCTTGATTAACTCTATCCCTACAAGAGTATTATTTGATTCTGGAGCTAATCGCTCATTTGTGTCTGTGGATTTTTGTGGTATATTAAATGTACCTGTTATTAAACTTGCTAGTACCCTAGAGATAGAAGTAGCAGATGGCATGATGGTTCCAGTCACGACTGCTGTGGCTGGAGCTAAAATTGATATAGATGGTGTGTGTTTTCCTGTTTATTTTCTTGTCATGCCTCTATCTGGTTTTGATGTGGTATTGGGTATGGATTGGCTGAGTTTGAATCAAGCAAGTATAAATTCCACAAGAAGTTAATCTCGTTCCCATTAGCGGATGGTACAAGAGTGATAGCAAGGGGTGAGAAAGCCGGGTCTGTAATTTCAATAATTTCGTATTTATAGGCAAAGAAAGCATTGAATAAAGGATGTGAATCATATATAGCATATGTGATTGATGGGAAGAAGGAAAAGCAAGCTATGACAGACATCCGGGTTGTAATGGAATACCCGGAGGTGTTTCCCGAGGAATTACCTAGGCTGCCTCCAGTTCGAGAGGTAGAATTCAAGATAGATTTAATTCTTGGTTCCCGACCAGTGGCTAAAGCACCGTACAGACTGGCACCCTCAGAAATCCGAGAAATGATGACATAGATTCAAGACTTGTTAAATAAAGGATTTATCCGACCAAGTTCATCTCCGTGGGGTGCGCCAGTGTTGTTTATGAAGAAGAAAAACGGTACATTGCGTATGTGCATTGATTACCGGGAATTGAACAAGAGAACGATAAAGAATAAGTACCCGTTGCCCAGAATTGATGATTTATTCGATCAACTGCAGGGAGCTTCTTTCTTCTCAAGGATTGATTTAAGATCGGGTTACCATCAGGTACGATTTTCAAAGGATGATGTGTCAAAGACAGCTTTCCGTACACGATATGGTCACTATGGGTTCCTGGTTATGCCATTCGGTCTAACCAATGCACCAACAATATTTATGAATCTCATGAACAGGGTCTGTCGACTATTTCTTGATAAGTTTGTTATTGTCTTCATTGATGACATTTTGATTTATTCAAAGACTGAGTTAGAACATGAACAACATTTGAGATAGATCTTGGAAACCTTGAAGAAAGAACAGTTGTATGCAAAGTTCTCGAAATGTGAGTTTTGGTTAAGAGAAGTACAATTTCTGGGGCACATAATTTGTAATGAAGGGGTAAAGGTAGATCCTTCGAAAGTAGAGGCAGTAATGAGTTGGAATGCTCCAAGAACACCATTAGAGATAAAGAGTTTTCTGGGTTTGGCCGGATATTACTGCAGATTTATCAAAGACTTCTCCAAAATTGCGGGTCCGTTAACCAAGTTAACTCGAAAAGATGTGAAATTTGTGTAGGGTAATGATCAAAATAGAGCTTTTCAGATGTTAAAAGAATTGTTGTGTCAGGCTCCAATCCTTGCTTTGCTAAATGGATCAGAAGATTTTACTGTATATTGTGATGCGTCGTTGGCCGGTTTAGGATGTGTGTTAATGTAGAGGGATCGGGTGATTGCTTATGCTTCCAGATAGTTAAAACCTCATGAAAAGAATTACCCAACTCACGATTTGGAGCTAGCAGCTGTAATATTTGCGCTCAAACTGTGGAGACATTACTTGTACGGCACAAAATGCGTAATTTGTACAAATCATAAGAGCCTGCAGTATGTGTTTACTCAGAAAGAATTGAATATGAGACAGAGACGATGGGTGTAATTGATAAAAGATTATGACTACGAGATTAGATATCACCCTGGAAAGGCGAATGTGGTGGCAGATGCCCTGAGTTGAAAAGGAATTGGAAGTCCTATTCAGTTTATGCGAATTGAGATAGTATATGATCTGATAGATAGACTGAAGTCTGCTCAGTTGGAAGCATTAAAAGAAGAAAATTTAAAGACAGAGATAATGAAGAAGCGAAAAGATGAATTGAATGACGATTCCCGCGGATTGAAAACATTTAAAACTCGGGTGTGGGTGCCTAAGCTTGGAGAATTGAGACAATTAATTTTGACAGAAGCACACAAGTCGAGATTGTCTATACACCCAGGAAGCACTAAAATGTATAACGATCTGAAAGTGCTCTACTGGTGGCCAACAATAAAGGAAGATGTGGCACATTTTGTGGAATCATGTCATATTTGTGCGCAAGTGAAGGTAGAACATCAGAAGCCTTACGGGTCCTTGAAACAGTTAGAGATTCCAGAGTGGAAGTGGGAACACATCACGATGGATTTTGTAACAAAACTACCACGAACTCAGAGGAATCATGATATGACATGGGTGATAGTGGATCGTCTGAGAAAGAGTGCTCATTTTCTAGCCACCTATGAGACGGCTTCGTTGGGTAAATTAGCAACTCTATACATAGACGAGATCGTTGCGAGGCATGGTATACCGTTGTCAATTGTGTCTGACAGAGATTCAAGGTTTGTATCCAACTTCTAGAGGAGTTTGCAAAGAGAATTGGGAACAAGGATTAACTTGAGTACAGCCTATCATCCTCAGACAGATGGTCAGACTGAACGAACCATACAGACACTCAAAGATATGTTGCGAGGTTGTGTACTAGAGTATGGTGGATCTTGGGATTCACACCTGCCTTTGATAGAATTTGCATACAACAACTCTCATCACTCCAGCATTGGAATGCCTCCGTATGAAATGTTGTACGGTCATCGCTGCCGTACTCCAACTTTTTGGTTAGAGGCGGGTGAGAAACAGTTTGCAGGTCCCGAGATAGTACAGTTGGCTGCTGATAAAGTTGCTATAGCCAGAGATAAGTTGAAAGCAGCCAGAGATAGATAGAGAATGTATGATGATCGGAAACGACGTCCAGTAAATTTTGATGTGGGGGAGTTAGTGTACTTGAAGGTTTCTCCGTGGAAAGGGGTTATTCGTTTCGGCAAAAGTGGGAAGTTGGCTCCCCGTTTCATTGGTCCTTTCCGTATTCGTCAGGTTGTGAATGATCAGACAGTTACACTAAATTTTCCCACAGAACTTGCAGGAATTCATGATACATTCAATGTGCGTTATCTGAGAAAATGTAAGATTGATGATGAAAGTCAGGTTCTCCTAGTGCATGAATTGAAAGTTGATGCAAAGAAAAGACTGATAGAGGAACCGATTGAACGGTTAGATCGAAAAGTGACCAAACTTCGAAAGAAGTAGATACCAATGGTATTGGTCAAATGGAAACACAGTTTAAGTTCTGACTTGACTTGGGAGACGGAAGCAGAGATGAAAGAAAGAAATCCCCGTTTATTTGAGCAGGAAAGGATTCCGAGGACGGAATCCTCTTAAGGAGAGGAGATTTGTAACACCCGCAAACCTGGGCTAGTAAATTAGCGGGTTTACGGTATGTACTCATTTGTGTTTTAATTGCTTTAATTTGATTATGTGGTTAGTTAAGTGATTATAGATTATTAATTATTTGAATTAGATATTATAAATTGTATGTATTTAGGTATGACCGTATATATATATGTTTTGTGTGTAAGTGGATTACACGTGGGGTGTGGGTTAGGAGACTGTGACACCTACCATGCATGTCGCCTTGTGTGTGTGTGTATCATCTACTCATAATCTTCAAACAACGATAGTGTGTGTGTGTAATATTCTGCCAAGAAAACCGAAGGAAAAGAAGAAGAAGAAAGTATCGGAATCCCATTTGATTTTGTGATTTAATCAAGATTTAAGGTTGGTATGTTTAAATTAACATGTTATTATTCTTATTGATGTGTTATCTGATCTAAAAGAAATGATTTTTGTTTAAAGATTGCATGATAATATGAAGAACATCATAACCGGCTTTGATAAAATGTGCTTTTGATGATTATGTGTGTTCATATGATTTATATGATATTCATTGTATGAGAATGTGTTTAAAAGTGTTTAAATTATGTTTCTGGAATGATGATTATAAACCTATGAAAAATCTGGGTTTGAGTTATGATGTTTTGAATATGGCGGATTTGATTAATTATGATGTTATCGGATTTGTTAAAATCCAGGAATGATGAAATCCAACACTCTTGAATCCGGAGTTCATGAAATCCGATTAAAGTTAAAATCCGATACTTGTGAATTGCGGATTCTTAGATATCTGACAGTGTGGAAATCCGATAGTTTTAAGAGATCTGACACTTTGTGTTTTGATTTATATTTGTTTATTGATTGTTTGATGTCATGAAAGAATTATAAATATATGTCACATATGTTTATGAGATTTGGACTGATTGGTTGTTATTGTGTTTTCAGGAAATCCAGAGGCTCAGTAACATTAGACTTCTGAGTACTTCATCGGAGATTGAAAGGTGAGTGGATGTTGAATGCGAATGGTAAAGATTATGGTTAATATTACTAATGTGATGCATGATTGTAATTGATGGTTTGATATTAGAACTGTTGATTGTGAACATTGTTTATTGATGACTGTTGCATGACTGTTTGTTCGATATGCACTCTTAGTATGATTTTGAGTTGCGTTTGAGATGTCAACTATACGTAGAATTGGGTTGGGCTCGTCTACTGGTTGGTTGACCAGTTGTAGCCTTACTGATGCATATGTTGCATCAGAGGGGGATTTCTCTGTGCCAATTCAGTAGAGGGCTATCGGTAAACCTTTGATTTGGCCGGCATTGGTTGTAGGTTCTGCGCCAAACCGCCGGTCTTCTTAGAGTTGTGATTATATGTTTAGTATTGGCTTGATGTTTGCTTTTGGGTTTGGCAACACTAGCCTGTACTTGATAGTGATCAAGTAATTGGAAGACCCGCACCTAAGTTTACTTCATGCACATGATCACAAGTAAATCAGGATGATAATATTTTTTGTCATTTTACTGGAGATACATGCGCTTCTTGATTAATGATATGGTCTTGTTTAGATTGCTTTCTAACGCAGTTCGTAACTGGCTATTATAAGGGAAGTTTTCAGGCAAGAACTTGTTATTATGATGGAACGATGTAGTCAAAGGTATTCGTTCCTCTTCAGAGAGAGATCCCTGGGTCCCTCGTTGACTGAACTGGTGACATCAAAATGCATGGCCGTGCTCAAGTTGAATTGGTAGTGGATCAATTTTGCAACTTGTTTTGTCCATCATAGTTAGTCTAGATCGAAAAACATGAATCGTGGATGTTTTGGGGTTGATGATGTTCCATGACCTGCATTCACAACGGATATCGTGAACGAAGGGATAAATAATCACTTATCTGTAGGACCATTCTTTACAGGTTGGTACTTGTCATGGGTGACATACCATATGCTGACTTGGGGGCGTAGATGCCTTGCTAGAGGCCGCTCTATGTCGGTGTTACCTTTCGTAGGTGTGTCATGTGCAAGTGAGAGTTTGTTGGAGAATGCCCATTGACACAAACGAGTTGGTATCACTGCCGATGATGCATAGGCCTATTGGGTCACACACCAATATTGATTCCGGCAGCACCTTTGAACAAGAGAGAGAAAAATGCCAAAATGGGTTTTGGTTGGGCCGGGAACGGCCGTGCCTTGTGAAGGTACGGGCGTGCCCTATGCCAGGTACGGACCTAAGGCCGGTGTGCCTATGGCGTATCCATTGGGGCCGGCACGGGCGTGCCTCGTGGAGGTACGGCCGTGCCTAAAGCAAAAGCACGAGCCCAAGTTGTGTGTGACTTGTCACGCCCGTGCCTCACACAGTAACAACCAATTCAATTAGACTTTTAAGTCTAGATTAAATGTGGTATTAAGGTTACTTAAGTCTAACTTTATGAGGACGTTTTTTGCTGGCTTTTGCATGTCAAGAGAACTACTAAAAGTGTTAGACATGTTCATGAAATGGTTGATTAACATATGAACATGTGAAGAAAACCATATGAATTTGCAACATTATGTTGGTTCATTACTTCTCTCGAAACACACTTGGAAGATAAGAAACAAGACACTACTAATCTTCAAGTGGTGTTAAACTCAAGTTGGTGGTGCTCTTGGCGGCGTCTAAGCATAGCTAGCACATGAGGATCAACTACACTTGGTGTAGATACCGGTAGAGGAACACTATGTTGTGTTCATGCATCTGAAACATACATCAACAACAAGGAGGTTGAAGAATTTTGTATGGTATATTTCTTCTACTTGTTCCTTTCTTTTGTTGCATTGCTATTGTCTAGAGCGTGGTCCATTGGGTGGTGTGATTGGTGGCATAAACTGTCACTTCGGAAAATCCAAGCCATTTTTTTTAAATGCATTGCGGAAGCTTAATTCAACAAACTCATTTACATACAAATCCAAATTTACATATTACAACAACTATTCATAAACATTAGTTTTGGTGTTACAGAAGTAAACATACTCGTTTCTTTTAAATCAAAATATCAGAGTCAGTCAACTTCTCCTTCAGCCGACTCCACAAACACGAACCTACAAAAGCGACAACTGAGAGGAATTAGCACAAAGCTAAGTGAGTAGACGCTAAACACCAAAAGCAAACATCAACAGTCAATATCAAAGCATGTAATCACATATCAAAGAAGACTGGTGGTTCGGCGCAGAACCTACAACCAATGGCAGCCAAAGCAAAGGTTTACCGATAGCTCTCCACTGAATTGGCACAGTGAAAATCCCCCTCTGATTCAACATATGCATTAGTAAGGCTATCACTGTTCAACCAACCAGTGAACGAGCCCAGCCCCATTCCACGTATAGCTGACTTCTCAAACGCAACTCAATATCATCCAAAGAGCGCGTATCGACCAAATAGTCATGCAACGGATATCAAGAATCAGTAATCACAATCAACAGTTCAATCAATCAATCCAATCTCAATCACATCATGCATCACATAAATAACATTAACCATAATATTTACCATCCACGATTAACGCCCACTCACCTCAAAATCAGCTTGAACTCAGATATCAAATATCACTGAGTCTTTGGATTGCCTGAAAAGATGATAACAATCAAGTCAGTCTCAATCTCATAAATATATCTGTCCACATATATTTATAAGTTAATCATTCATAAAATAGAACAAACAACCAACAACAAGTCAAATCACAAAATGTCGGATTCTTGAAATCCGTCGGATTTCATATCTATCGGATTTCCAACTATCGGATTTGGGCTTCGGATTAGGGGTATCGGTTTTTAAGTCTCGGATTTGGCATCCATCGGATTTCATCATATATATATATATATATCATATTTATAGTTGTCGGTTTTGGGTTCCGGGTATCATTCTTGGATTCTGGGTTGTATCGGATTTCAAATAATCAGGATAGACTTCCATACTCAAAGTATCGGTTTTTGGTATGAATCGGATTTTCAAGGAATCGGTTTTCCTTGTATCGGTTTTATGGTATCCGGATTTCAATCTCGGATTCATAAGTGTTGGTTTTTTACACAATCGAATTCTATCATCTTCTTCCTTAATCACAATCCGCCAACTTCATCACCATCACAACTCAACCCAGAATTTATAACATTCATCTTGACTTGTCAGAAACATGTTTAATCATGTACAATCATATATTCATGAATCATAACATCTCTTCAAAACATATAAACCATAAGAACACACAAAACCCACAAAAATCAAGTTTCTTTAAACCGATCATAGTGTTCTTCCTAAATTCATGTTATTCAATCATCAATCCTACCAAGCTAACATTTAATCATGTCATGAGTATGGATCTAACCTTTTACTTGACATAAAACACACAAAAGCTTGGAATCCGATTCTTCTTCTTTTTCTTCTTAATACTTTCGGCAGAGAGTTCTCTCAAAACACACACACTTACACTTTCTTTTCTTTTGGATAAATGAGCATACTAATGTGGGCATACACGTATACATACACACTTAAACAAATAAGCAGGAGGTGGCAAATGCACCTCTTTATTTCCTACACACTTACACGTATACATATACATACATACAATATTCATATACTAACACATGCATATAATCTCATTTAAGTAATTTGATTATCAAACTTAAAATAAACATATAATCATGTTTAAAAACAATTAAACAAATACCGCTAACCCGCTAATCTCTTAGCCTAGGTTTGTGGGTGTTACATAAACCAAAATTATTTTATACTCGTTTCTTTCCGCTGCTTTTTCTAGATGCCACCGAAACCCAACAGAATAAATCAAGGGTGAAAATGGGTGCGTGAATGCGGAAAATGTGCGAGGTTTACTTTTTGAGTGTCAAGCGGTTATTGGTGAAAAACATTTTTACCGGATCAGCCTTAGAAACAACTAATCTTTATCAATAAACAATTAGTAAAGAGATAGAGTTTCACAAAGAAAAAGATGATATTGATTAAAAAAAATATCCAACTTTTGCTTCGGAAACTTTAATCTTGAAAAGAGCAACAACAATGCAACTACATAAGAAAATATGATAAATAAACAAACACTGCCAACAATAATAACAAATAAGCTTGGACATAACTAATACCATTTTAACAAAAGATGGTTACATTGATATTCATCATGGTTTACATAGAATATTTTAGATGACTATTTGAACAACCATGTCTAAGATATTATGAATATTTTAACAAACAACCATGTCTAAGATATTATGAATATTTGAGATGACACGTCAATCCCGATTCCCTCTTCTAGAATACGAACGATGATCATGTAGCAACTCCCCCACCTCAAACGATACTGGACGACGTCGTGGATCCGTATACATTTTCTATCTATCTCTGACAGCTTTCAATTTCTCTCTAGCAATAGCAACCTTGTCAGGAGTTAACTGAACAATCTCAGGCCCTACAAACTGTTTCTCACCAGCCTCTAACCAACATGTCGGAGTACGGTAGCGACGACCGTACAACATTTCATACGGAGGCATCCCAATACTGGAGTGGTAAGAATTGTTGTATGCAAACTCTATCAATGGCAGGTATGAATCCCAAGATCCACCATACTCAATTACACAGGCACGCAACATATCTTCGAGTGTCTGTATGGTTCGTTCAGTCTGACTGTCAGTTTGGGGATGATAAGCTGTACTTGTAACACCGGAAAATCACAAGCCATTTTTTATAAAATGTGCACTGCGGAAGCTTTAGTTAAACAAACTTAATTACATATAAACCAATATTAACAAATGTACAATACATGTTCCAAAACCAACAACAACTACATCTGTTTGGTGTTACAAAAATAACTGGCTCGTCTCTTTTAAAACAAAGTATCAGAGTGAGGTCAACTCTTCTTTCAGCAACTACAAACATGAATCTACAAAACATCAACTGAGGGGAATTAGCACAAAGCTAAGTGGGTAGAGGCTAAACACCAAAATCAAACATTCACAATCAATATCAAAGCATGTAATCACATATCCAAGAACACCGGCGGTTCGGCGCATAACCTACAACCAATGCCGGCCAAAGCAAAGGTTTACCGATAGCTCTCTACTGAATTGGCACCGTAAGCAAAGGTTTACCGGCCAAAGCAAAGGTTTACAGTGAAATCCTCCTCTAAAGAAATATATGCAACCGTAAGGCTACCACTGTTCAACCAACCAGTAAACAAGCCTAGACCAATTCGACGTATAGCTGACTTCTCAAACGCAGCTCAAAATCATCCTAAGAGTGCGTATCGACCAAATAGTCATGCAGCAGATATCAACAATCAATATCATAATCAACAGTTCAATCAATCAATCCAATCTCAACACAATCATGCATCACATCAATAACATTAACCGTAATCTTTACCATCCGTGATTAACGTCCACTCACCTCAAATTCAGCACGAACTCAGATGTCTAATGTTACTGAGTCTTTGGATTGCCTGAAAGCACAGCAATAACCAATCAGTCTCAATCTCATAAATATATCTGACCACGTATATTTATAATTCATTCATGAAAACAAACAAACAATATACAAATACAAATCCAAAACACAAAGTGTCGGATTTCGAAAACCATCGGATTTTGGCACTATCGGATTTCCAAGAATCAGCAAATCACAAGTGTCGGATTCTATCAAAGTATCGTATTTCACCATGCATAGTATTTCGCCACCAGATGTGGGAGTTCCGGATTTAAGGCTCTTGGATTTGACTTAATCGGATTTCAAGTGTATCGGTTTTAAGGTATCGGATTCTAAGTTATCATTTTCCAAGTATCGGATTTTGGGGTATTCTGATTATGGTTGTCGGTTTCTCAAGTGTAGGATTCTATATTCTCGGATTTGAAGTGTATCGGATTTGAAGTGTATCGGTTTTAAGGTATCGGTTTCTTAATTCTCGGATTTACAACAATCGGTTTTCATCATCTTCTTCATCCCACCAAATCCGCCAGCTTCATATCATCATAACTTTAAACCCAGATTTTAACAAGTTCATCAAAACATTCCAGAAACATGTTTAACATAATAAAACACATATTTCATGAATCATAACCTACCATAAGTTCTTATATCACAAGAATAATAAAACCCATAAATCATACTTCCAAAATCCGATCATAGTGACTCTCTATAAAAACATGTTATTTCAATTAGAAATCATTCCAAGTTAGCATGAGAACATAACAGAAACAAATCTAACCTTTCACATGAAATTTGCAAACAAAAATTATGGAATCCGATTCTTTCTTTCTTCTTTGTTCTTCGGCAGAGAGAGAGAGAGAGAGAGAGAGAGAGAGTTCACAAACACACACACTTAGACTTTCTTTTCTTAGGTGATAATGAGTTGTTAACCAAACCCAAACACGTATAAAATCAAATAGCAGGAGGTGGCAATCCACCTCTTGTACATACACATACACGTACACATGCACAAATACATACATGCATAGATACACTAACATACATACATACAATAAAATACATGCATATTTATAGTAACACATATTTTAACTTAGTCAATTAAGCATTTAATCATATTAAACAATTAAGCACATACCACAAACCTGCTAATCTCCTAGCCCAGGTTTGCGGGTGTTACAGTACTCAAATTAATCCTCATCCCGAATTCTCTCTGTAAACTTCTCCAGAAGTTAGAAACAAATCTGGAGTCTCTGTCAGACACGATAGACAACGGTATACCATGCCTCGCAATAATCTCATCAATGTACAGTTGAGCCAACTTACTCAGAGAATCCGTCTCACATGTAGCTAGAAAATAAGCACTCTTCATCAGTCGATCCACAATCACCCAAATCATATCATGATTTTTCTGAGTTCGCGGAAATTTCGTTATAAAATCCATCGTTATGTGTTCCCATTTCCACTCAGGAATCTCTAACTGTTATAAACACCAGTAAGGCTTCTGATGTTCTGCTTTCACTTGCGCACAAATATGGCATGATTCTACAAAGTATGCCACATCTGCCTTCATCGTAGGCCACCAGTAAAGCACTTTCAAGTCGTTATACATTTTAGTGCTTCCTGGGTGAACAGATAGTCTCGACTTGTGTGCTTCTGTCAAAATCAACTTTCTCAATTCTTCAAGCATAGGCACCCAAATACGGGTTTTAAAAACCTTTAATCCATGAGAATCGTATGTAAGTTCCTCTTTACGCTTCTTCATTAACTCAGTCTTTAAATTTTCTTCCTTCAAAGCTTCCAACTGAGCAGAATTCAATCTATCCACTAAGTTAGATACAATCTCCATACACATAAATTGGATAAGACTTCTAGCTCCCTTACGACTTAGAGTATCTGCCATCACATTCGCTTTCTTAGGGTGATATCTGATTTCGCAATCATAGTCTTTTATCAATTCCACACATCATCTTTGTCTCATATCCAGTTCCTTCTGTGTAAATACGTACTGTAGACTCTTATGATCAGTACAAATAACGCACTTAGTACCATACAAGTAGTGTCTCCACAGCTTAAGGGCAAATACAATAGCTGCAAGCTCCAAGTCATGAGTCAGGTAATTCTTTTCATGTGGTCTCAACTGTCTTGAAGCATACACAATCACCCGATCCCTTTGCATAAGCACATAGCCCAATCCAGCTAACGATGCATCGCAATAAACAATAAAGTCATCTGATCCACTTGGCAATGCAAGGATAGGAGCCTTACACAACAACTGCTTTAACATCTGGAAAGCCTTATCTTGCTCACTACCCCATACAAACTTCACGTCTTTCCGAGTTAACTTAGTCAACGGACCCGCAATCTTGGAAAAATCTTTAATAAACCTGCTGTAGTATCCGGCCAATCCAAGGAAACTCTTTATCTCAGATGGTGTCTTTGGAGCATTCCAGTTCATCACAGCTTCCACTTTCAAAGGATCCACTTTTACTCCCTCGTTACAGATAACATGCCCCAAGAACTAAACCTCTCTTAACCAGAATTCGCATTTTGAGAACTTCGCACATAAATGTTCTTTCTTCAAAGTTTCTAGAACCTGTCTCAAATGCCATTCATGCTCCAATTCAGTCTTTGAATAAATCAAGATATCATCTATAAAGACTATCACAAAATCATCCAGGAATGGTCGGCAGACCCTGTTCATCAAATCCATAAATATAGAAGGTGCATTGGTTAAGCCGAATGGCATAACCAAGAACTCATAGTGACCATAACACGTACGAAAGGCTATCTTTGATACATCTTCTTCAGAAACACGTACTTGATGATAACCTGATCTCAAGTTAATCTTAGAAAAGAACGAAGCTCCCTGTAGCTGATCAAATAAATCATCAATTCTGGGCAATGGATACTTATTCTTTATCATCTTCTTGTTCAACTCACGGTAGTCGATACACATTCACAACGTACCGTCCTTCTTTTTTACAAACAATACCCGTGCACCCCACGGAGACGAACTTGGACGAATGAATTCCTTATCCAACAGATCTTGAATCTGCGTCATCATCTCCCGAATCTCTAAAGGTGCCAACCTGTATGGAGCCTTTGCCACTGGTCGAGAACCAGGGATCAGATCAATCTTGAATTCTACCTCACGAACTTGAGGCAACCCTGGCGATTCCTCTAGAAACAAGTCCGGGTATTCCGTTACCACCCGAATATCATTCATCTCCTGCTTTTCTTTCTTTCCGTTAATGAAATACACCAAGTAAGATTCACATCCTCTATCCAATGCTTTCCTTGCTTTCAAACAGGAGATAATTGGGATCACAGACCCAGCCTTCTCACCCCTTGCTACTACCCGTGTACCATCCACCAACGGGAAAGAGATCAACTTCTTGTAACACTTGATACTGGCTTGGTTCAGACTCAGCCAATCCATCCTGAGCACCACATCGAACCCAGATAATGGCATAACAAGGAAATACACAGGAAAACATATACCATCTATATCAATTTTAGCTCTAGCCACAGCAGTCGTAACTGGAACCATCATACCATCAGCTACTTCTATCTCTAAAGCAGTAGCATGTTTAATAACAAGTACATTTAATCTACCACAGAACTCCATAGAAACAAATGAGCGGTTTGCCCTAGAGTCAAATAATACTCTAGCAGGAGTAGAGTTTATAAAAAACATACCCGTGATAACATCGTCTGTGGTGGTCGCATCATCCACCGTCATTTTGAATGCCCGACCCTCAGCAGTGGGTGGGTTCTTTCTTTTCTGACCCGCTGAAGAGGATCCTCCAGCCGCTCCTCCTCCTGACCCTGACCCTGCCTTCTTACTTAACGGGCAGTCACCAACTCTATGCCCATCTTTTTTGCAGTTCCAGCAGACACTCCTTGGTAATCTGCAATTCTTTAGATCATGGCCAAACTGGCCATGCTTCACACATCTCATAGTTTGGGGCGTACACTGCCCATTGTGATAAGACTTACACCTACCACACCATGGTGCCCGCTGGGTTGATCCACTCAAAGTTGGCCTCCTATTCTGATCTCCTTGTCTATTCCCACTACTCTGCCCCTTGCCTCTGTTGAGTGTTGTAATGTTCAAATCTCGACTTTTGCTAGGAAATCCTCTCCCCACTCAATCTGTTTTTCGCAATTATACCCCCTTCAGCCGATTTGGCTAAAGTGAAGGCCTAGGATAGGGTGGTAGCCCACCTGGTGGCACTATGAAGATCCGGATGCACTAGTACAAAACTAGGTTTTGGTCACACATAGACAGAATTAAACGGCCACACATTCAAATGTTTATGTGACTAAAGGTACCAAACTAAAATTCACATTATTAGTTAGCCACATATGAACTCTACTTATGTGACCATTCAGAAATGTATTGCCACACCTTCAAACATTTATGTGGCTAAAGATCGGTACTATTTTTTCGTCAGATTATTTAGCCACATATGAATTTGGAACGCGTGACAAATAAAGAGTAAGTTTAAATCATTAGTCACGATATACATATAAAACGTGACAAATCTATGTCACACACTTGAACACTGTGACCAAATGCCATATATGGTCACATGAAGTAATTGTTTATGTGTCTAAATTATAGAGTCGAGTTTTGTCACACACGAATTCAGTGTAGCCAAAATCCGGTACATATGGTCACGTAACTTATTATGTGTGTCTAAAGTTTAGCATGTGTTAACTTGCTAGATCTAATGTGTATAGTCACATTTATTTCTAGCACGATCATGTGACTATATGGCTTTATAATAGCCACACCATATCACAAATGTGTATTTAAATGTTATTTTTGGACACATTTTAGGTGCTTATATGTGACCAATGTATTCATAACAGTCACGTCTTGAAATATTCATGTGGCTATTATTTAGAGAAAAATGGACGAAAATGATTAATTATCATTAAATTTGATATTAGTCACATTGAGTGTTTGTGTATCTAAATTATGAGACTTTCTGTCACATGAAGTAATTGTTTATGTGTCCAAATCATAAAGTCGAGTTTGTCACACAAGATTTAAGTGTAGCCAATATCCGGTACATATGGTCACATAACTTATTATGTGTGTCTAAAGTTCAGTGTGTGTTAGCTTGCCAAAAGCCAATGTGTATAGTCACATTTATTTCTAGCACGATCATGTGACTAGATGGCTTTTTAATAGCCACATCATATCACAAATGTGTATCTAAATGATGTTTATGGCCACATTTTAGGTGCTTATATGTGACCAATGTATTCATAACAGTCACGTCTTGAAATATTCATGTGGCTATTATTTAGTGAAAAATGGGCGAAAATGATTAATTATCATTAAATTTGATATTAGTCACATTGAGTGTTTGTGTGTCTAAATTATGAGACTTTCTGTCACATGAAGTAATTGTTTATGTGTCCAAATCATAAAGTCGAGTTTGTCACACAAGATTTAAGTGTAGCCAATATCCGGTACATATGGTCACATAACTTATTATGTGTGTCTAAAGTTCAGCGTGTGTTAGCTTGCCAAAAGCCATTGTGTATAGTCACATTTATTTCTAGCACGTTCATGTGACTATATGGCCTTATAATAGCCACATCATATCACAAATGTGTATCTAAATGATGTTTATGGCCACATTTTAGGTGTTTATATGTGACCAATATATTCATAACAGTCACGTATTTAAATATTCATGTGGCTATTATTTAGGGCAAAAATGGGCAAAAATGATTAACTATCAATAAATTTGATATTAGTCACATTGAGTGTTTGTGTGTTTAAATCATGAGACTTTTTGTCACATTAAGTAACTATTTATGTGTCTAATCATAGAGTCGAGTTTTTCACACATGATTTCAGTGTAGGCAATATCCGATACATATGGTCACATAACTTATTATTTGTGTCTAAAGTTCAGCGTGTGTTAGCTTGCCAAAAGCCAATGTGTATAGTCACATTTATTTCTAGCACGACCATGTGAGTATATGGCTTTATAATAGCCACACCATATCACAAATGTGTATCTACATGATGTTTATGGACACATTTTAGGTGCTTACATGTGACCAATATATTGATAACAATCACGTCTTGAAATATTCATGTGGCTATTATTTAGAGAAAAATGGGCAAAAATGATTAATTATCATTAAATTTGATATTAGTCACATTGAGTGTTTGAGTGTCTAAATCATGAGAGTTCATATGTGACATGAAGTAATTGTTTATGTGACTAAATCATAGAGTTGAGTTTGTCACACAAGATTTAATTGTAGCCAAAACCCGGTAGCATGGTCACGTAACTTATTATGTATGTCTAAAGTTTAGTGTGTGTTAGCTTGCAAGAAGCTATTTTGTATAGTCATATTTATTTGGTATGGTTATGTGACTATGTAGCTTTATAATAGCCACACGATATCACAAATGTGTATCTAAATGATGTTTATGGCTACATTGTAGGTGATTATATGTGACCAATATATTCATAACAGTCACGTCATGAAATATTAATGTAGCTATTATTTAGAGCAAAAATGGGTAAAAGCGATTATCATTAAATTTGATATTAGTCACATTGAGTGTTTGTGTATGTAAATCATGAGACTTTATATGGTCACATGAAGTAATTGTTTATATTTCTAAATCATAGAGTCCAGTTTTGTCACACATGATTTAAGTGTAGCCAAAATCCGGTACATATGGTCACGTAACTTATTATATGTGTGTAAAGTTTAGCGTGTGTTAGCTTGCTACAAGCTAACGCGTATAGTCACATCTATTTTGGCAGCGGTTATGTGACTATATGGCTTTATAATAGCCACACTATATCACAATTATGTATATAAATGATGTTTATGGCCACATTTTAGGTGATTATATGTGAGCAATATATTCATAACAGTCACGTCGTGAAATATTAATGTGGCTATATTTAGAGCAAAATTTGGCAAAAACGATTATCATTAAAATTTATATTAGTCACACATGATTTAAGTGTACCCAAAATCTGGTACATATGGTCATATAACTTTTTATGTGTGTCTAAAGTTTAGCTTGTATTAACATGCCAAAAGCTATCGTCTATGGTTAAATAATAAGTATTATGTTTTTAAATCGAAGTAAAATTTAGCTCACTAGTATAACGCGCGTTTTTTAATTTGTAGATGGATGAGATGAGATTCAAGTTCGAATCTGACTTTGAGCATGTTTTTGCATATTAAAGTCATTTTGAACAAAAAGTATAATATATGCAGTGTACTTAAGCAGATATTGTATGGTCAATGAGATGGTGAAATGGTTATTGTAATATACTTGTTAGTTATTGTAATATGCTTGTTAGTGAATTGTAATGTAAAATTGATAGTATTTATGTTGTGATTTACAAAGTTAATCTACTACAATAAATTGCAATGTACTATTAAATATAGAAGTCATACAAAGATACAACTTATCATTCCATATAATAATTAACCAAATAATACAATAAATTTTAGAGTGTGCCAACTTGATCATGACATGGTTCACTTGGATTTTCGTACAACAATACCGTCACAGTCGGTTCGATAGAAATCATCTCGTGACTCATTACCCAAGTCACGTGGATCTACACGAGGCAATATGTTATCATTGTGCGGGTGAATGAGGGTACTAAATTCCTCATCAACTTCGTCATATGTATCTCTGTAACTCTTGGGAGGTGTATTAAGGACAATAGACAATTTTTTATCTAGCTGGTCCTTGACATAAAACACTTGTCGTGCTTGTGAGGCTAATATGAACGGATCATCCTTGTGGCCTAAATTATTCAGGTCAACCAATGTGTAACCAAGAGTAGTATCGCGTTTGACCCCACTAGCTCTATGATTAACCCAGTCACATTTGAAAAGAGGAATTCGCTTGAAACGGTAATCTAGTACCCATATCTCTTGTAAAACCCCATAATAAAATTTTTGTCTTTGTGTTACAACTTCTTTGGATATGTGCAGATCTATTGCCTCAACACTAACCCCACTATTTTGGTAAACTTTTCCATCACTACATTTAGTACGAAATGTATACCCATTGATGTTGTATGCATTGTATTTCACTACGGTGGCGCGTGGTCCATATGAAATCCACCTTATAGTTTCAGATACACTTTCTTTGGAGATTGCTAACTCTCTTTCAACCTGAATTTCATTATAAGTATTATGATCTTTAAATTGAAGGAACAACAAACAAACAATTATAAATATTATACAATTACCTCTTCGCGTAACCACTTAGCAAAAGATTTACTATGCTCATTTTCCATCCATGCTTTTCGTTTACTCGGGTTTTCTGTTTCCAAAACCTGCTTGTGTCGCCTGAAACAAGGTCTATGGTTATTATATTTCATAGAACATTTTAAGTAACGAAATAGATATGTTTTAGTAATACTTACTCGATATATGACACAATTTCATTGGTATTCTGTATTACATACAAATGTGCTTTGTGAGAGAGTTCTGTAGAAACTTCACTTGATTTGCCAGCCGACAGTGGCTTTCCTTCCTCATTTTCATTAGCTTCATGTTCATCAGGTGGGATACCAAGAGTTTTCATGGATTTTTGATATTCGCTGAAAAACTCAATTGTTTCTTCTGCAATAGTCTCTTCAGCAATGCATCCCTCTGGCATATTTTCGTTTCGCACATGTCCTTTAATAACCTTCATGCATCTTTCAAAGGGATACATCCACCAAAAGCATACGGGACCACATAACTTTACTTCCCTCGTTAGGTGCACTGTCAAATGTACCATAATATCAAAAAATGACGGAGGAAAGAACTTCTCGAGTAGGCACAGTGTCACACAAAGTTCTTCTTGCATCTTATATAGTTCTTCTAATTTGATTTCTTTGCAACAAATTGACTTAAAGAAAAAGCAAAACCTGATAATAGCATATCGTGTGGGTTGGTGCATTATTGAACGGAGTGCAATGGGTAAAACTCTTGCATTAGTATGTGATAGTCATGAGATTTAAGGCCGATGAGCTTCCTATCCTTTAGGCTGACCAAACTAGAAAATTTGAACAATATCCTTGTGGTACCCTGATATTGTATAACGTTTCACAAAAGATGTCTTTTTCGGTATTCGTTAATGTGTAACCTGCCAGAGGTAGTACTGTTTTGTCTTCTTCTATCCTAGCTAACAACTCTGGTTTTATCCCCAACTCTGCTAGATCCAATCGAGCATTCACTCCGTCTTTTGTCTTTCCCAAAACATTTAGCAAAGTTCCAACTAGACTCTCACTAACATTCTTTTCTATATGCATGAAATCAATACAATGTTGAACAGAATTATGCCTCCAATACCTAAGCTTTTGATACCAAATGTTGAATTTCTTCCAATACGCATTGTTTTGTTCATTTACTTGGCTTGAACTACCCTCTTCTTTTGTTCTTTTCCTTTTCCACTTATGGATCTTCCCACCTCTGCCTCTCGCATCTTCTTGGTTTTCTGATGCCTTATTGTCTGTTCATTTTCCTTTTCCCCACTTATTTTCAATATGTTGTACGTCGTTGTATATTTTTTCCCCGGTCATTGGATTTGGAGAGAGGCGAAATTCTTGTTGTCCATTAAACGCCTTCTTTTGCTTTCTGAATGCATGGTTATATGGTAGATATCGTCTATGACCAACATAACTCTGCTTGGATGATGCAGGAAGTCTAACACAGTATGTATCTTTCCCACAAACTACACAACCTTTGAATCCACTGCTTGGGCAGCCACATAATGCACCAAGTGCAGGGTAATCATTTATTGTCCATAACACAACGACACGTAGATTAAAGTTGTCTTTTGTAGACGATCGGCTGGGAATCAAGCGCAGAATAATCGTCCCTGTGGGTAGCTATTGAGGTTAGTTTTTTCCTCCTAATCTGTACTCTATTGCTTTTGCATCCACTATGACCTACGATAGTGTAATACAATCAGTCGATTAATTCTTACATATGTCAATTCTGTCATCTGAAACTTATTTTCGATCAAATGACATATACTTTTAGTTCCTTTTGATCTTTAGTGGCTCTCTTAGATTTTATAGAATTTCAAGGAGTTAGACACATATAGTTTTAGTTCCGTTTGATCTTGGTTTTGTATGCAAATGAAGCTCCTAAACGAGTATTGAAAAAGTAGGCAATTTAGAGATGCATAGCAAGTGCTCGATTAAATGCCTGAAAGAGATAAGTAATTAAGGATGCATGGTTTCATATGCCAGAACATACACTGATAGGGGCAAGCTTATGTGAAAATGAGTCAACTTAGGTTTTATTTTATTGATGACTAGTAAACAGGTGAAATTATAAGATTTAGCTATAAATAAATCAGCTAAGCAGTCAGTCCGTCAAGAATATAACCAAATGTTCACAGCCTTCTAAATTGTTTACTTTTTGAGAAAAATGGATCTAAATCTTATGATTTTTTTCAACAAAGCTTGACGTATCAATACGAAAAGTAAAGTCCAGGTGTATATAGGAACAGTTTAAGAGTTGTATACATCAGCTGAAAGAACATGTGTATCTTAAAATAGACAGAAGTCTGAAACTTTAATTTGGATGATTAAAACATGCAATTTTTATAAAATTGTGCCCAAATTTGTGATATTGTGCAAGCTCAAATATATTATATGACAAAGATCCTGTTATGTTCTTCCCTGAATTCGTGAGAAGTGAAGGAAGAATCCAGTTACCAGAATCACTTATAAGAAGAAAAGAGATTGAAGGTAAGAGGAATTAAATGTTTATTGAACAATTGAAGAATTGAAAGGGAATTCTGTTTACAATATCTGATCTACCCCTTACAATGGAAGATTCCATCTACTTATAGCATTTGTCATCATATCAACTAACTAGCTAACAGCCTACCAATTCAGTTACGAGACACATGTTATGCACGTGTGTGTCTTAGTGTTATACACGTGTGATTCAGATCATAACAATCCCAACCCCTTAACATGATTCTTGTCCTCAAGAATCCTCCCAAAAATATGAAATTGAACAGCTTCCCAGTTGCATTGAACTAAAACACAGTAGCTCGATTCCAACGCATTTAATACCCTGTGGTAATTTGGTTTATGTGTATGGCTTATCATAGGGTGCGAGTTGTACTTCTGTTTTTCCCATCGTTTTTGTAGCATGTGTAGAACCACGTAACGACACTTTTCTTCCTTGATAAAGAAACTCCTATCTTTAAGTTATCAAAGTTCCATTGGATGTTACCTAGAGTAGCTAACCATTGCACCCCTAGAACCATCTCACATCCACCTAATGGTAATAACATCATATCTGATTAAAACACTTCTCCCTATAGTTTCCATCGAACTCCTTTACATTCATATGAACTGGTCAAAGAATGTCCCCCTGCTACCGCCACTAGTAATGGACAGATAGTGGTAATATGGCACCCTAATTTCTTGGCTGTAGCTAAATCCAAAAAATTATGGGTACTACCACTGTCGATCAAAATGTGAATCATCTGATCATTCAATCGCCCTCTAACCCTCATCGTGTTAAAGGTGTTGGTACCGGATAATGCATTCAAGGTAATTAGAGGAGCAATTAAATCATGCTCATTTGGATTATTGTCACAATCAGGAATCAAATTTCCAACATCGGTTAGTTCATCGGGCAAGATTTCCAACGAAAATAAATGTCCATTACACTTATGCCCTGGAATATATTTCTGATGACAATAGAAACATAAATTCTTAGCCCTTTTCTCTTCTATTTCCTTTTGGCTTAATTGTCGACGGGGTTGTGCATTCATGGTGACGGGTTTTGGTTTCACATAAGGAAGCGTACTCGTTGTGGATGGTAATGCTAAGAGTGGGGTATTCTTACTTTGATTTTCATTAGTGGAAGAAATAGATGAATTCACATACCTTGAATCGTGAAAGGTTGAATTTGAGTTTCTTTTACTTACATTATTGTTTGCTTCTTGTAGCTTAGCCAAACAATAAGCATCACTGAGTGACTGTGGTTTGAACATACGAACCATCATCTCTATTTCAGGTTGTAACCCTCCTACGAACAAGCTAATTGATTGTGCTTCCGTTAGGTCTACTTTGCTTAGCAATCTGTCAAATGCATCTTGATAATCTTGCATCGCCCCTTCTTGTTTCAAAATTTTTAAATCAGCCATGGGATCTTCATATACCGTACCAAATCTGTGTTAAGACGCATCTGCACATAAATAACAAAGAATAGCAATCAAAAGATGCTAAGAGTGTAAATCAAAAACATTATTAGATAGGACTAAGAAGCACTATAGATATATGTATTCATTTGCTTTTTTTTATAGTAAACAATCCTTGTATCCCTGTTTATGCTTCTGATTAAATGAACTTACCGTGAGAATAGACTTGAAAAGCAATTATGATATACACCAAGTTCAACTATATATCACATAATTATGTTACAATTATATGTGAGACATTTTCTCAAACACCTTTAATGCAGTCAAAATCATGATGTTTTAACTAAGCTGATATCATACACTCATAATCAATTATGCAGATTGAAACTTATAGATTTCATTATTGAAAAAAGAACCAAAAAAGACTCTATTAACCTAAAGACTTACCTTATAAACCTAGAAAGAGGATGTTTCAATAGACTTGAGAATCAATAGATTAAAACATGAATAATTTAGTATCATTTTATTAACTCTGGAGTAGACACGTGGCTAAAATTTTACTTATTTATTAGATAAGTAAGAAATAATTTAGTATCATTTTATTAATTTATCTTTCAATTTGATGCCTAATTTTTTACTACAAATTTTACATCAACTGTGTCCTAATGTATCAATCACTACTATTAGCTTAATATAAATTTGATTCCTTTTCCTGTTTAAAGACCTGTTACATTCAAATTGTTATAAATTGTTTAATATAAATCTGATTCTTTTACAGCCGATCCTAAACCACTAACCAAAAGTTAAAATCTTTTACACATCTCTAATCAAGAGTAATGGATAATCAAGCCGATGATCGGGATCCTTTGGTTAATTATGATAATGCCAACGAGGATTTGGGATATGAATCAGAGGAGTATGATGATGATGAGGCTGATGGAAACAAGAATTCAGATCGGAATGCAGTTAAGAGGGGCATAACAAGGTTATCTAAGTTTCGCAACGACTATGGAAAACCTGGTGGATTAAAGCTTAGTGTAACCTTTGATGAGATGGATAGGATATCGGGGCCAAACAGAGCATTGTTTTCGAGTTTTTTAGGAGATCTGGTTCGTGAGCATATAGGTTTGAAGATTCTATCCTGGAAGAAGGTCAATTCAGAAGCAAGAGATAAACTATGGGATGAAATCACGGTACACATATACTATTTTTTAACCCACGACCACATAACTTTATCTTTTTGCATTTAAATTAATATGCAACTAACAACATTGTGTTAATTTTTGCAGCGATATTTTGATGTTGACGAGTCATTTAGAAAGTTATTAATGCATCGTATGGGTGGACTTCTAAGGAATTCCAGAAGGAAATTGAGAGAAAGATACATATTGCCCAACCAAAATACACCTTCAAAACTAAATGAACCCCCGGCGAAGTATAGTGCAATTGTCAAACCCGCAGAATGGGTCGCCTTTGTAAAGTATACGAGCACCGACGAATACCAGGTTTTAGTCATTTATATTTAAGTCCATATATCCTTCATAATATTGTGTTTGCATCTAAACGCCTTAAGATTTTGTGTTGTAAGGGGAAGTCAGCTGCAACAAAAGTGGCGCGTTCTAAGTCTGTTTATCAGCATACGATGGGACGAGGTGGATATATACATGTGAAAGAGAAAATGGTAAGATTATATAAAGTTACCAAATACTTACCAAAAAAAGCCATCCCAAACACCCCCTTAATTGCGTAATACTTTCGTTTATCTTGGTTTAACTTTACATGTTTATTTGATGATTATAAGATCAAAGCTAAAGAAATTGAACCACATGAAGAACCCCCGCGTGGTTTAATGTGGTTGAAAGGAAGGCAAAACAAAGCCGGAGAATTTCCGGATGATGAGATTAAATCTGTGGGAGATAAGCTAGTAAGACTACAAATTTTATTATTACTTCATATTTATTTTCGTATAATAACTTACCGGTTGTTGGAATCTTTAATGGTGTCAATCTTTTAATATTGCTAGTGATAAATTAAGGACTCATTTACATATATTCTATGTAGAAAGAAACTAAGGACAAAATCAAAGATGGAACCTTAAAGGTTGATCAGGGCACTGATGCCATGACAGTTGTATTTGGTAAGGAAAAGGGAGGTTATGCAAGAGGAGTGGGAAGTGGAGTGACATACGAGAAGTATTTTCATCTTTCTCGAAGCAAACAATCATCGGATGAAAGACTTGCATTACTTCAATGTCAACTAGATAATGAGAGACGTGAGCGTGTAGAAAAAGAAGAAGAAATCAAGAACTTGTCTGACAAGGTGGTGCAGACACAGGGAATGGTTACTCAACTGATGAGTCAGTTGGCTGCACAAGGGGAGAAGTTACATTTATTGTCAACTCAATTACCCGCATCAGAGGTAAGACATTTATTGTAATTTTGCTAACATTTTCATTTTCTATTGCTAACATACGGATTTCTTATTTTATATTGCAGGTGTCTCAAGTGGACATTAATCCTAAAGCTAAGGGTACAGTTCTGGAGGGCGTAACACCGCTAAGTGTTGTTGGATGTAACAAGGATGCGAGCTTCCAGGAGTCTAATGGACCTGCAATCGCATGGCTAACTTTACGTGGCGCTTTCCAGAGGAATATCGAAGCTGAATGTCAGGAAATAATTAGGGACGCTGAAACAAGGTATTGACTGAACAGAAAGATTCTCAGATCCCTAAACAATCAGCTGTTCCATCCACTAGTGGTCAACCTAGCCATGTTGACAAAGGTAAAGGGAAAGTAATAACATTTTCTACGGATGATCCGATGAGAATAGGTAAATATGGTGATGATGACTCAGATGATGAAACTCCGTATGCCAAACTAAAGAGAATGGCTGATGAACTTGGGAGACAAGCCATAGAGAAGTTGGCTCTTGACGAAGTTACTGCAAATAAAAACAACTTATCCCCTTTGGAACACCAATAACAACAATAGGAGGAGATCGAAGCTGAAAAAGCTATACAAGAAAAGAAGAAACAGATGATGGATGCTAAACAAGAAGAATGGTTGATATCTAGATATAAAAGATTACATCCAGAGAAAACCACTTCAGTAAGGCTGAAGAAGGATAAAGATAAAATCTTTCTGAATCTTCAACGAAGAAATCTTCCAATCTATGTCTCATATTGAGTCAGACATGTCAAGCTTAAGTGTGCCTTCTCCGAATGGGCTGAAATTATGGATTGCCTCTCAAAACACAAGTTGACTGAGGACGTTGAAAAGGTTCAGAGAGAAATTACCAAAGTGATCCAATATTATGAAAAATAAATAAAGAAGAAAGGATCAGGAGCTGAAACCATCTGTCAGAAGGATAGACCTTAAAGGGCTGACAAATTAAAATTTTAGAGAAGAAAGCTCACACACAAAAAGTCTCAGCAACAAATTCTTGAGCTAATATCTATTGGAGAGCTTCCAAACTGCGAAGGAATCGATTAATCCTTACCTCCTGGATTCATCCCTGAAGTAGGAAAAGTTCTCTCTTATCCAAGAGGGTTCTTCTTCCTTGATTCTTATAACAAGATTCGTTTTCAGAGAGTGTCAGAATTTGCTAGGGCTGACGTTCTTCATCTGAAGTCTCTCAGATACTTCACTGTCATAAAGATCCAGCTGTCAAAGACATTCTGGATGAGTATCTGAGACAAATTGAGCTCAAAACTCCTAGTGAACCCATTCCTAATAAGTTCAAACCATTTATCTCGTAGAGTAAATTCTTTTATTCTTTATTCTTACCTTTCGTTATTTAACTTGTAAATAGTCATGGAGTATAAACAAATAGGGGGAGATTGTTAGTCCTATATTTGTATATATTCCATTCCTGAAGAAGCTTTCGAAGAAAGCGTCTGAAGGACAATTCTTTATTCATTTGTAAATTGTTCTGACGCACCTCGTTTGAAGAAAGAAGACTTGTAGTTCATCTGAAGATTAGTTCTGAAGTGAACAACAACTGAAGTAAGTCTTCAGTTGTCAAAAGGTCTTCATCAATGAAGGCACGTCTCAGTACCAAATTCTTCCTGTTATGTAAAGTGCGCAATCAGCGCATCTGAAGGAACTTGAAACGGCAATCTTGTTTTCTGTTCCTAACTTTATGAAGAGCAGTACACGTGTAATTAAATTGGATGGTCAGGATTAATTTACTTAGCGTATAAATACCTTCTCATTGTTCGAGAAATTGTTAAGCGTTTGTTCGCTAATTTGCATTCAAGTTTGTTCTTGTTTAGTTTGTATTCGATGCTCAAGTTTGTTCTTGTGCACTCTTTGAAGTCTAGTTATTAATATAATCTTTCTTTGAAAAGTTTCATGTGTTCGTTATTTAAAACTATTTCCGCACTTTGATAAATAGTCATTGTTAGTTTTTACTTCATTGGGGGATTAGCACAAAGCTAAGTGAATGGAGTACAATCACAACAGATATATCAGCCTGAACCGCATGATATCAACAACCACAAAAAGCACCCTGGGAAGACCGGTAGTTCTGCAGGAACCTATAACCAATGCCGGCCAAAGCAAAGGTTTACCGATAGTCCATTTGCTATTCTCACACAGTATTATCCTTTAGTAGCAACAAATGCATCCCAAGGTCCTAATACTGCTTACCTAATAGCAAATGAACCCAACCCATAAGCTCAGTCGAAAATTGACTTCCCAACCATCATGTATACATACCAAAGACGCAACAATTAATTAACAATCAACAGTTAATCAATCATCAGATATACAATCTATCCATGAATCAAACCAACAATAGTTGCAACCAAACCAGTACAACTAATATCACCTGTGAGTAAACATCCACTCACCTTCTCCACTCAGTGATCTAATGTTACTGAGCCTTGTCTATGCCTGAGAGCACAACCAACCAAACATCAGGGAAATACAACACATAGCATTTAATCAAACATAAACATGTAAGATTCACATATGTATACACATATAACATATAGCATTAAACAATGCAAACAAACTGCCAAACTATCGGATTTCAAGGGAAATCTGATACTACCATCGGATTTATGCAAAATCCGCTAAAATCATCGGATTCTAGGAAATCCGATACATCTGTCGGATTTGAAGTCAATCCGCAACACTTGTCGGTTTTCAAGGAAATCCGACACTTCCTTCGGATTTCACCCTTCAAACTTCAACTGTTGAATTCTTCATCGGATTACACTTATGATCGGATTTCATAACTTGGGATCCATCATCGGATTCTAACAATCGGATTCCCATAAGTTCTACATTCTATGTACAAGGTTTATAATTATCGGATTTAGAATCACCCGGATTTCCAAAACTCGGATTTCATCATCTTCTCCACAATCCGCCAACTTCATCTTTCAAGAATCCGATAACTTCAAAAACTCCATGAATCATAATACTAGTTCATATAATTCATACGCAAGCTTAGCAAAACATATACAAACATGTTTAAACATGAAATCATGCATCATAAACATCTTAACACCCAAGAACACCAAATCCGCCAAAACCCATATAGTAAGTTTTCATGATGTTCATAAACAAAAACCCAGCATGCTATAACAAAACCATAGCATGTTACAAGAATCATGATTCAAGAACAAACAATAAGCATACAAACCTTTTAAACTTTATTCTATGGTGCAAAATGCCAATTCCGATTGTATGTTCATCTTCTTTCTTGCTCTCGGTTTTTCACACAAGTTACACACACTTAAAGATCTTCAAAGTGAAGAAAGGATTAATGAAAAACCCACGTATATACAAATCCAAGCAGGAGGTGTCACTCCTTTAATTTCTTAATTGCATGCACACACATACACAATTACAGTTGTACACACACACACACATATATATATATATATATATATATTAAACTAACATATATATACATTTAATAATTAAATCAATCACTTAATTAATAATCAAGTAAACATAATCAAATAATGATTCACGTGTAACATACCCAAGCCTGTGTGTCTACTAGGCCCAATCTCAGGATGTTACAAATCCTCCCTCCTTATAATGGATTACGTCCTCGGAATCTATTCACTTTCAAACAGATGAGGGTAACGAGCTTTCATATCAGACTCGGTTTCCCACGTCAAGTCTGAACCCAAACTGTGTCTCCACTTAACCAGAGCCATCGGAATCTGTTTCTTACGCAGTTTCGTCACTTTCCGATCTAGTAGTTTAATGGGTTCTTCCACTAACTTCTTGCTAGAATCCATTTTAAGATCATGTAGAGGTAGACTCTGACTCTCATCCTCAACTCTACTTTTCCGCAAGTAACAAACGTTGAAGGTATTGTGAATACCTAACAATTCTGCTGGAAGATCGAGAGTAACCTTCTGATCATTAACCACCCGTTGGACACGAAACGGCCCAATATAACGAGGAGCCAACTTTCCCCGATTCCCAAAATGGATAACCCCCTTCCACGGAGAAACCTTCAGATAAACCAATTCACCTTCAACAAACACAACAAACCTACGACGTGGATCAGCATACATCTTCTATCGATCCCTCACAGCTTTCAACTTTTATCGCGCAATAGCCACTTTGTCTATGATGATTTGCACAATATCAGGCCCTGCATACTGTTTCTCACCCGCCTCTAACCAACACGTAGGAGTACCGCAGTGACGACCATATAGCATCTCATAAGGTGGCATACCGATACTCGAATGATAAGAATTGTTGTACGCGAATTCAATCAATGGCAGATGGGAATCCCAAGAACCTCAATATTCTAACACACATGCTCGCAACATATCTTCAAGTGTCTGATAGTTCGCTCAGATTGCCCGTCTGTCTGAGGGTGGAAAGCTATACTCAGATAACACGTGTACCCAACTCCCACCGTAAACTGTTCTAGAAATTTGACACAAACCTGGAAACTCTATCCGATACGATCAAAAGTGGTATACGATGTCGGGAAACAACTTCATCTATATACAACTGAGCCAACTTACTGAGTGATGCCGTCTCACTGGTAGCCAAGAAGTGAGCACTCTTGGTCAATCTGTCAACGATCACCCAAATCATATCATGATTCCTCTACGTACGTTGAAGTTTAGTTACGAAATCCATCGTTATGTGCTCCCACTTCCATTCTGGAATCTACAACTGTTTCAGTGATCCATAGGGTTTCTGGTGCTCTACCTTAACCTGTCCACAAATATGGCAAGACTCCACAAACTGTGAAACATCTGTCTTCATTGTAGTCCCCCAATAAAGCACCTTTAGACCGTTATACATTTTTGTGCTACCTGGATGAACAGATAGTTTAGATTTATGTGCCTCCATCAAAATCAAACTTCGAAGACCTACAACCAAAGGCACCCACACACAAGATTGATAAATCTTCAATCCCCTAGAATCATCATTCAGATCATTCTTCTTCTTTAACATAATCTCTGACTTCAGATTTTCATCCTTCAAGGCTTCCAACTGAGCTACCTTTAATATATCAATTAGGTCAGAATCTATTTAAATTCGCATGAATTTTATATTATCACTAACTCCCTTGCGACTCAAAGCATTGGCTACCACGTTGGCTTTCCTTGGATGATAACGAATCTCGCAATCATAATCTTTAACAACTTCCAACCATCGCCTCTATCGCATATTGAGTTCTTTCTGTGAAAATACATACTGCAGGTTTTTGTGATCCGAATAAATGACGCAAAAACCACAGCGGCCAGTTCTAAATCATGGGTTGGATAGTTCTTCTCATTAGGTTTCAACTAACGCGAAGCATACGCAATAACTCTATCCCGTTGCATCAACACACAACCCAACCCTGCCAACGACACGTCACAGTAAAATATGAAGTTATCTGACCCAGCCGGTAAAGCAAGAATAGGAGCCTGACACAAGAGTCGTTTCAACGTGTGAAAAGCTGTCTCATGTTCATCACTCCATTTAAATGGAATCTCCTTGCGAGTCAACTTGGTCATGGGATTCGCAATCTTAGAAAAATCTTTAATAAATCGCCTGTAATAACCTGCCAATCCCAAGAAGCTTTTAATCTCAGAAGGTGACTTTGGAGCCTCCCAATTCATTACTACTTCTATCTTTGCCGAATCCACTTTGACTCCATCACTGCAAATGACATGCCCCAGAAAGTGAACTTCTCGCATCTAGAATTCACACTTTGAATACTTGGCATACAGTTGCTCTCGTTTCAAAGTCTCAAGAACTTGTTTCAAATGAATCTCGTGATCAGCTTCAGATTTAGAATAAACCAGTATGTCGTCAATAAATACTATCACAGATTTATCCAAAAACGGTCGACAAACCTGGTTCATCAAATCCATAAACACTGCAGGTGCGTTAGTCAAACCGAACAGCATGACTAAAAACTCATAATGGCCATACCGGGTACGGAAAGCAGTCTTGGCAACATCTTTGTCAGAAACTCGTACCTAGTGGTAACCTGATCTCAAATCAATCTTAGAGAAATACGAAGCACCTGCAACTGATCAAACAAATCATCAATTCTGGGTAGAGGGTATTTATTCTTAACCGTCCTCTTATTCAGTTCCCTGTAGTCAATACACATGCGTTGAGTACCATCTTTTTTTTCACAAACAAGACTGGTGCACCCCACGGTGAAGAACTTGGACGAATAAATCCCCGATCCAACAAATCCTGAATCTGTGTCATCATCTCCCTTATCTCAGAAGGAGCCAACCTGTAAGGAGATCTAGCCAGTGGATTAGAACCTGGTATCAAGTCAATCTTATACTCCACCTCTCGAACGGGAGGTAGCCCAGGTAACTCATCCGGAAACACTTCAGGAAAATCTAATACGACTCACACATCAGTAACTGCCCGCTTCTCCTTTCTATCATCAATAGCATATGCCAGAAAACACTCGCATCTCTTACTCAGGGATTTCTTAGCTTTCAACATAAAAATGATAGGAAACGAAGACTTGTTTCTTTCCCCTCGAGCCACCATGTGCGACCCATCACACAACGGAAAAGAAATCAGCTTCCTATGACATTTAACACTCGCCCTGTGCTTACTCAACCAATCCATTCCCAAAACCAAATCAAAACCCGCTAATGGCATCAGTAGGAATGATACAGGAAAGCACTTACCATCAATATCGATCTCAGCCCCCGTCCACTGTGCCTAAACTGCCAAACCAAGGCTTTGATACCAAACTTGTAACACCATATTTTCACCCATAAAAATTTTCATTTTAATTACCACTGCGGAAGCGTTCACAAAACATGAAAGTATTTACAACCAAACACAAATCATTGTTTAAATATCAGTATTACAAAACACGGTTCGTCACAAATAATCTATCAGAGTCCTAGGTGATTACTCCCCAAGCTAACCACTCTCAGCCGAGCCGTTGACTTACCAAAACCTGTAAAAAGAGTCAGAGGTGGGGGATTAGCACAAAGCTAAGTGAATGGAGTACAATCATAACAGATATATCAGCCTGAACGACATGATATCAAGAACCACAAATAAGCACCCTGGGAAGACCGTGGTTCTGCAGGAACCTACAACCAATGTCGGCCAAAGCAAGGGTTTACCGATAGTCCATTTGCTATTATCACACAGTACTATCCTCTAGTAGCACAAATGAATCCCAAGGTCCTAATACTGCTTAGTCAATAGCAAATGAACTCAGCCCATAAGCCCAGTCAAAAACTGACTTCCCAACCATCATGTATACATACCAAAGACGCAACAATTCATTAACAATCAACAGTTAATCAATCATCAGATATACAATCTAACCATGCATCAAACCAACAATAGTTGCAACCAAACTAGTACAACTAATATCACCCGTGAGTAAACATCCACTCACCTCTAGTTCTCAGCTTCTTCACTCAGTGATCTAATGTTACTGAGCCTTGTCTGTGCCTGAGAGCACAACCAACAAAACATCAACAAATATCAATCATATATTTATATCCATTTAATCAAACATAAATATGTAAGATTCACATATGTATACACATATAACACAAAGCATTAAATAATGCAAACAAACAGCCAAACAATCGGATTTCAAGGGAAATCTGATACTACCATCGGATTTATGCAAAATCCGCTAAAATCATCGGATTCTAGGAAATCCTGTACATCTGTCGGATTTGAAGTCAATCCGCAACACTTGTCGGTTTTCAAGGAAATCCGACACTTCATTCAGATTTCACCCTTCAAACTTCAACTGTCGAATTCTTCATCGGATTATACTTATGATCGGATTTCATAACTTGGGATCCATCATCGGATTCTAACAATCGGACCCATAAGTTCCGGATTCTAAGTACTGGATGTATGAGTATCGGATTTTGACTCACCCGGATTTCCAACACTCGGATTTCAAAAACTTCATGAATCATAATACCAGTTCATATAATTCATACGCAAGCTTACCAAAACATATACAAACATGTTTAAACATGAAATCATGCATCATAAACATCTTAACACCCAAGAACACCAAATCCGCCAAAACCCATATAGTAAGTTTTCATGATGTTCATAAACAAAAACCCAACATGCTATAACAAAACCGTAGCATGTTACAAGAATCATGATTCAAGAACAAACAATAAGCATACAAACCTTTTTAACTTGATTCTATGGTGCAAAATGCCAATTCCGATTGTATGTTCTTCTTCTTTCTTGCTCTCGGTTTTTCACACAAGTTACACACACTTAAGGGTCTTCATAGTGAAGAAAGGATTAATGAAAAACCCACGTATATACAAATCCAAGCAGGAGGTGTCGCTCATTTAATTTCTTAATTGCATGCACACACACACACACAATTATAGTCGTACACACACACACACACATATATATATATATTAAACTAACATATATATATATATTTAACAATTAAATCATTTACTTAATTAATAATCAAGTAAACATAATCAAATAATGATTCACGTGTAACATACCCAAGCCTATGTGTCTACTAGGCCCAATCTCAGGATGTTACAAATCCTTCCTCCTTATAATGGATTCCATCCTCGGAATCTATTCACTTTCAAACAGATGAGGGTAATGAGCTTTCATATCGGACTCGGTTTCCCACGTCAAGTCTGAACTCAAACTATGTCTCCACTTAACTAGAACCATCGAAATCTGTTTTCTACGCAGTTTCGTCACTTTCCGATCTAGTAGTTTAATGGGTTCTTCCACTAACTTCTTGCTGGAATCAACTTTAAGATCATATAGAGGTAGAATCTGACTCTCATCCTTAACTCTACATTTCCGCAAGTAACAAACGTTGAAGGTATTGTGAATACCTGACAATTCTGCTGGAAGACCGTGAGTAACCGTCTGATTATTAACCACCCGTTGGACACAAAACGGCCCAATAAAACGAGGAGCCAAATTTCCCTGATTCCCAAAACGGATAACCCTCTTCCATGGAGAAACCTTCAGATAAACCAATTCACCTTCAACAAACACAACAAACCTACGACGTGGATCAGCATACATCTTCTGTCGATCCCTCACAACTTTCAACTTTTCTCGCGCAATAGCCACTTTGTCTGCGGTGATTTGCACAATATCAGGCCCTGCATACTGTTTCTCACCTGCCTCTAACCAACACGTAGTAGCAAAGCAGCGACGACCATGTAGCATCTTATAAGGTGGCATACCGATACTTGAATGATAAGAATTGTTGTACGCGAATTCAATCAACGGCAGATGAGAATCCCAAGAACCTCCATATTCTAACACACATGTTCGCAGCATATCCTCAAGTGTCTGAATAGTTCGCTCAGATTGCCCGTCTGTCTGAGGGTGGTAAGTTGTACTCATATTAACACGTGTACCCAACTCCCGAAGTAAACTGTTCTAGAAATTCGACACAAACCTGGAATCTCTATCCGATACGATCGAAAGTGGTATACCATGTCGGGAAACAACTCCATCTATATACAAGTGAGCCAACTTACTGAGTGATGCCGTCTCAATGGTAGCCAAGAAGTGAGCACTCTTGGTCAATCTGTCAACGATCACCCAAATCATATCATGATTCCTCTACGTACATTGAAGTTTAGTTACGAAATCCATCGTTATGTGCTCCCACTTCCACTCTGGAATCTACAAGTGTTTCAGTGATCCATAGGGTTTCTGGTGCTCTGCCTTAACCTGTGCACAAATATAGCAAGACTCCACAAACTGTGCAACATTTGTCTTCATTGTAGTCCCCCAATAAATCACGTGGATGAACAGATAGTCTAGATTTATGTGCCTCCATCAAAATCAAACTTCGAAGACCTCCAAGCAAAGGCATCCACACACAAGATTGATAAATCTTCAATCCCCTAGAATCATCATTCATATCATTCTTCTTCTTTAACATAATCTCTGACTTCAGATTTTCATCCTTCAAGGCTTCCAGCTGAGCTGCCTTTAATATGTCAATTAGGTCAGAAACTATTTCAATTAGCATGAATTTTAAATTATCACTAACTCCCTTGCGACTCAAAGCATCGGCTACCACGTTGGCTTTCCTTGGATGATAACGAATCTCGCAATCATAATCTTTAACAAGTTCCAGCCATCGCCTCTATCGCATATTGAGTTCTTTCTGTGAAAATACCTACTGTAGGTTTTTGTGATCCGAACAAATGACGCACTTTGTACCATAAAGATAATGTCTCCATAACTTTAGCGCAAAAACCACAGTGGCCAGTTCTAAATCATGGGTTGTGTAGTTCTTCTCATTAGGTTTCAACTGACGAGAAGCATACGCAATAACTCTATCCCGTTGCATCAACACACAACCCAACGCTGCCAATGACGCGTCATAGTAAACTATGAAGTCATTTGACCCACCGGTAAAGCAAGAATAGGAGCCTGACACAAGAGTCGTTTCAACGTCGGAAAAGCTCTCTCCTGTTCATCACTCCATTTAAATGGAACCTCCTTGCGAGTGAACTTAGTCATGGGATTCGCAATCTTAGAAAAATCTTTAATAAATCGCTTGTAATAACCTGCCAATCCCAAGAAGGTTTTTATCTTAGAAGGTGACTTTGGAGCCTCCCAATTCATTACTGCTTCTATCTTTGCCGAATCCACTTTGACTCCATTACTGCAAATGACATGCCCCAGAAAGTGAACTTCTCGCATCTAGAATTCACACTTCGAATACTTGGCATACAGTTGCTCTCGCATCCATGAATCATAATACCAGTTCATATAATTCATACGCAAGCTTACCAAAACATATACAAACATGTTTAAACATGAAATCATGCATCATAAACATCTTAACACCCAAGAACACCAAATCTGCCAAAACCCATATAGTAAGTTTTCATGATGTTTATAAACAAAAACCCAGCATGCTATAACAACACCATAGCATGTTACAAGAATCATGATTCAAGAAAAAACAATAAGCATAGAAACCTTTTTAACTTGATTCTATGGTTCAAAATGCCAATTCCGATTGTGTGTTCTTCTTCTTTCTTGCTCTCAGTTTTTCACAAAAGTTACACACACTAAAGGATATTCAAAGTGAAGAAAGGGTTAATGAAAAACCCACGTATATACAAATCCAAGCACGAGGTGTCACTCCTTTAATTTCTTAATTGCATGCACACACACACAATTACACCTATACATATATATATATAACTAACATATATATACATTTAACAATTAAATCAATTACTTAATTAATAATCAAGTAAACATAATCAAATAATGATTCACGTGTAACATACCCAAGCCTATGTGTCTACTTGGCCCAATCTCAGGATGTAACAACATGATTGAAGTAGGAGTTGTCAGAGAACAATTCCAAATCTTAAAACAGGTTTCTTGACTCCCTTCCATCTGAGTGGGATACCATGTGCATGATCTTGAGAATAAACAACATGCTCAAGTACATGAACATGCATAAACTCTATGGAATTCTGCTGAATGATGAACAAACTCGCATTCAGAAAAATGACTTGAAGAAAGCCTTCAGGAAACCCTAAGCTCTTGTAGCTGAAAATCCCCCAAGAGCCAAATACAGATCGACTGAAGAATCTGAATCTGAAGAAGAATTTCAGACGAACGATGCTGAGGTGGAAAAAAGATCTGACGATGAATGCTCAGAAAAATCCTTCATCATGAAAAACTACAAAAAATTCCAAAAGTTCATATCTGACGGAAGAAGAAAATTTGAAAATAAATTTTCTTCCGAGAAAAAGGGCTCGTCTAAAGGGTCAAAGAATGAATGCTTCAAATGTGGGAAGCCCGGTCACTATGCAGTAAATTGCTTTGTCAAGGAAACTTCATCAAATCCAAAGAAAAGTTATCCATCTAAGGCCGGTAAATACAAGGCAAAGTACAAGGCCCTGAAAGTATCCCGTGAAAAGAAAAAGAAAGAAAAGGCCGTGATTGCCGATGATCTGAACTGGACAGATTCAGAAACTTCTTCAGATGAGGATGAAGAGAGTGAAGTGACAGGAAAGTGCCTGGTGGCTGAATAAATCCTTGGATCTGCTCATCCTGAAATGTGCTTAATGACTACTAAAAGCAAGTTTAGCAGTGATCTAGCTGAGGGTGAAAAATTGAGCTTGGCAGAAGGATGTAATCCCACTATGATGTACAAGGTATCAAAATTCAAAAATTATTGCATGAATGAAAAGGATGATATGTTTGCTTATTTGTGTTCTGATCTGACAGTTGCTCATAACAATCAAAACAAATCTAAACAAACTATCACCAAACTCACTTCTTAAATCAACGCTGTAGAAAAAGAAAATGAAAAATTTCTTCAAGAATCATATGCTTTAAGAAATCATCTTGAATTTCTAACAAATGAACTCAAAAATGTAAAACTGGATTTGCAAGACTCGAATGAAAAAGTGAAAGATCATAAGTCGATTATTGATCTATGGTTGAGTCCTAACAAATTAGCGTTTGAAAGCATAAATCATCAGATGATTATTCAAACAGAAAGAGTATGCATAGGACATATTAAACAAGTGGTTGATTTCAGCAAGAAGTGTAAACATGTTGTTGAAATGATGTTTAATGATATAAGCATTAATGATATCGGAAATCGAAATCTTCTACATAAGAGATTCACTAAATCTGAACACCTAGATCACAGT
This sequence comes from Dittrichia graveolens, assembly GCA_038502395.1. Lineage (NCBI taxonomy): Eukaryota > Viridiplantae > Streptophyta > Magnoliopsida > Asterales > Asteraceae > Dittrichia > Dittrichia graveolens. The sequence goes on from JARJIL010000009.1 coordinate 35,272,400, forward strand.
TTTTCTAAAAGAATAAATTCTAAAATCAAAAATCTTCAACTCCCCATTGAGTATGATACCCAGGCCAGCAAACCTCTAGAACCAACTTCCGAATTTCCTGATACATCTCTAACTTCTGAAACCTAACCTGAAGTTGTGCCTGAAACAATTAAGGAATTCTCTTCTGCCACAGAGTCTGAAACCAGTTCTGAAACACTCAACTTATCATCTTCTAAGTCCATTTCTGAAAAACATTTAGAAAAAAAATTGCCTGAGTTATCTGATTCAAGCTTTCTTCCTGAAACCACCGTCTTCTATGACATCATTATTCCTATTAACCCTTCTGATGAAAATTTATCAGTTGAATCTTCCAAACCCATTGCTGAAAATTCCAAACCCTTCCAAACCACCAGCCTCGACAAAACTTTTGTTCTACCTATGTCAAAACTCAAAGAAGTTAAAGACTCCCTTTTCAAAATTCTGAAATTAATTAGAGAAAAAGAGAAAAATAAGAAAAAAAAAGATTAAAGTACATAATTCTAAATCAACAAGAAAGTGTTATAAATGTGGAATAAGAGGTCATGAAGCGATCTCTTGTTCAAATGAAGGCAAAATCTCTAATCTCTTCTCTGAGCATTGTGTTTTGGAGCCCAGTAAAGTTTGGGCTCATCAAATTAACTGACTTTAAATTGTTTGTGTAGAGCGAACACCATGATAACATTTGGTACCTTGACAATGGATGTTCAATGCATATGACTGGATGTAAGTCCCTACTTAATGCGGTACAAGTAGCAAATGGCCCTAAAGTTACTTTTGGTGGAGGAAAGTGTGGCAAAACTGATGGATATGGGTATCTGAATCAAGGTTCAGTGAACATAAAAAATGTTGCTCATGTCACAGGGCTAGAACATAACCTTATCAGCATCAGTCAGCTATGTGATGTGGATTATGAACTTCACTTAAAAAGACAAAGGGTTCTATCTTCAACACGAAAGGCAAGGAAGTCTTACAAGCAAATAGGCAGAGAAACATGTGTGTTGTTGATTTCAGCTCTGCCTCCTCTGAAAGAGATGCATGCTTCTACTCTGAAGTTGACTGGTTATGGCATAAACGGCTATCCCATCTCAACTTCAAAAATATAAGCAAGCTCTCAAAGCTTCAGTTAACCAGAGGACTACCGTTAGTTCAGTTTCTCAAAGACAAGATGTGTCACGCTTGTGAACAAGGAAAGCAAAAGAAGTCAGTCTTCAAATCCAAACACTGTAATCAAGTTAACTCCGCTTTTCAGTTGCTTCACATGGATCTTTATGGCCCTGTTAGTTCACCAAATATGGGAGGCAAGAAATACACTCCGGTGGTTGTTAATGAGTACACCAGATTTAGATAGGTATTTTTCCTACGTAACAAAAGTGATACTGCCGAAATTCTGATGAATTTCATTTGTCGTGTTCAAAGGCAGTTTGATACTCGAGTCAAGCAGCTTCACAGTGATCATGGAACAGAGTACAGAAACTCAACTCTTCAAGAATTTTGTGATAAAAATGGCATCATCCAAAATTTCTCTGCCCCATATACCCCTCAGCAAAATGGGGTTGCTAAAAGAAGGAACATGACCTTAATTAAAGTAGCCCATACAATGCTTGCTGAAGCATCTCTGAAAGGACATTTTTGAGCTGAAGCTGTTAATACTGCATGTTATACTCAAAATAGGTCCATAAACGCCACAGCAAAACTCCCTATGAATTACTTCACCTGAAGTCACCCAATGTTGGGTACTTCAACATATTTGGAAGCACATGTTTCATTCTTAACACCAAAGATTAGAAGAGTAAATCTGACCCCAAAGGAGAACAAGGGGTATTTCTGGGGTACTCGGACATTTCTAAAGCTTATCGCGTATTTCTTTCCAAGAAAAGTCATGTGGTTGAAACCACAAATGTCACCTTTGATGAATTTGATGTTCAGTCAAGCTCAAATCATACTGATCAAGTTGTTTCTGAAGAATTCGATTCGCTTGTACATGAGTCACTTGATGATGATCTTGATGACTACTCTCAAGAGTAAAACTTGACAACAACATGCCATCAGTGAATGAGGTTCAGATGGCTAGAGATTAATCTGAACCAGGTAATTCGTCTGCTGATGAGAATCATGAGCAACCAACTAGAGTCACAAAATGGACTAGAGCTCATCCTGTTACTAATGTCATTGGAAATCCAAACACTGGTGTACAAACCCGAAATTCGATTACCTCTGCCTTCTGCATGTTCTCTGAATTCATTTCACAGAACAAGCCAAAGAAAGTTGAAGAGCTCTAAAGGATCCAAACTGGGTGATCGCAATGCAAGAAGAGCTAAATGAATTCGAGAGGAACAAAGTTTGGAAACTCATCTCCCCACCTGAAGACAAGTTAATTATAGGCACAAAATGGGTGTTCAGAAACAAGCGTGATGAAACAGGATCAGTGGTTCGAAACAAGGCCCGATTGGTTGCTAAGGGTTACTGTCAAGAAGAGGGTATAGATTACGATGAATCATTTGCTCCAGTTACGCGTCTAGAAGCCATACGTATGTTTCTCGCTATTGCAGCATTCAAAGGATTCAAAGTTTTTCAGATGGATATCAAAAGTTCTTTTCTGAACGGAAAGCTAAAAGAAGAGGTATTTGCTCAACAACCTCCTGGTTTTGAAAGTCGTCAATTTCTAGATCACGTCTATAGGCTCGACAAGGCTCTCTATGGACTTAAGCAAGCCCCGTGCGCATGGTATGACACACTGTCCACTCATCTTCTGAAGAATGGATTTCAGGGAGGGAATATTGACAAAACTCTATTCCTATGTAGAGAAAAAGGTGAACACATTCTTCTTCCAATTTATGTTGATGATATTATTTTTCGTTCCACTGACAATCGTTTGTGCAAGAAATTTGAAAAGATCATGTCAAAGAAGTTCAAAATAAGCATGATGGGAGAATTAAACTTCTTCCTTGGGCATCAGATAAAACAATCTGACCAAGGCATCTTCATAAATCAAGGAAAATATGAGAAGGATTTACTCCAAAAGTTCAACTTTCCAAAATCATCTCCGATGAAGACTCTCATTGTTCCTAAAACTAAGCTCACATCTGATCCAAATGGGAAAGCAATTGATCTACCCACTTTCAGAGGAATGATTGGATCCCTTCTGTATCTGATAGCCAGTCGACCTGACATAATGTTTTCCACATGCCTATGTGCAAGATTTCAGGCGAATCCAAAGGAATCACATTTAACAGTTGTAAGAAGGATTTTCAGATATCCGAAAAGAACGCCTGAACTAGGGTTATGGTACTGCCGAGACTCCGGCTTTGATCTCGTTAGTTTTTCAGATTCTGACTACGCCGGATGTCAGATAGATAGGGAAAGTACTACTGGTGGTTGTCAGTTGTTTGGTGGAAAATTGGTTAGTTGGCAAATCAAAAAGCAAAACTCAATCTCCTTGTCCACCGCTGAAGCTGAATATATTTCAGCTAGGAGCTGCTGTGCACAGATACTATGGATGCAACATCAACTAGCTGATTATGACATCTCTTTTCAGCGCACTCCCATATATTGTGACAACACTAGTACTATTACAATTTCAAATAATCTAGTGCTTCATTCTCGTACAAAGCACATCGATGTTCGCCATCACTTCATTAGAGATAACATCGCGAAAAATGAAATCGAGCTTCGCTTTATTTCCACTGAACACCAGCTCGCTGACATATTCACAAAAGCCCTTGATGAACACCGGTTCAATTTATTAGTTGCAAATTTTGGAATGCTTAATCCTTCGGAAATATAACTATTTCAGGTAAATTTGATTGTTACTATTCATTATTTCTTGTCACATTTAATGCCAGCCACCCTAATATCTAAGCTTGAATAATTACTTTTACCCCATCTCTCTCTGCCTGTCAAATCATTTCTGAAGCGTAATCATGAGTAATTTTCTTTATAAGCATCCACATATTTTATTTCATTTTTCATCTTCTGCAAAATCAAAGAAAATCTTCCACTTTCTCTCAAAAATCTCATGGAGTTTACCATTACGTTCTTTTTCTTTCCGGTTTGCTACATGATCATCGTTCGTATTCTAGAAGAAGGAATCAGGATTGACGTGTCATCTCAACTATTCATAATATCTTAGACATGGTTGTAAATTTTTTTTGGCAGTCTATGTAAACCATGATGAATATCAATGTAACCATCTTTTGTTAAAATGGTATTAGTTATATCCAAGCTTATTTGTTATTATTGTTGGCAGTGTGTGTTGTTGTTTATTTATCATATTTTATTATGTAGTTGCATTGTTGTTGCTCTTTGCGAGATTAAAGTTTCCGAAGCAAAAGTTGGATTTTTTTTTGAATCAATATCATCTTTTTCTTTGTGAAACTCTATCTCTTTACTAATTGTTTGTTGATCAAGATTGGTTGTTTCTAAGGCTGATCCGGTAAAAATGTTTTTCACCAAGAACCGCTTGACACTCAAAAAGTAAACCTCGCGCATTTTCCGCATTCACGCGCCCATTTTCACCCTTGATTTATTCTGTTGGGTTTCGGTGGCATCTAGAAAACGTAGCGGAAAGAAAACAAGTATAAAATAATTTTGGTTTATGTAACACCCGCAAACCTGGGCTAGGAGATTAGCGGGTTAGCGGTATGTGTTTATTTTAAGTTTGATAACCAAATTAATTAAATGAGTTTATATGCATGTGTTAGTATATGTATATTGTATTTATGTATATGTATACGTGTAAGTGTGTGGGAAATAAAGAGGTCGATTTGCCACCTCGTGCTTATTTTTTAAGTGTGTATGTATATGTGTATGCCCACAGTAGTATGCTCATTTATCTAAAAGAAAAGAAAGTGTAAGTGAGTGTGTTTTGAGATAACTCTCTGCCGAAAGTATTAAGAAGAAAAAGAAGAAGAATCGGATTCCAAGCTTTTGTGTGTTTTAATTCAAGTAAAAGGTTAGATCCATACTCATGACATGATTAAATGTTAGCTTGGTAGGATTGATGATTGAATAACATGAATTTAGGAAGAACACTATGATTGGTTTTAAAGAAACTTGATTTTGTGGATTTTGTGGATTTTGTGTGTTCTTATGGATTATATGTTTTAAGGAGATGTTATGATTCATGAATATATGATTGTACATGATTAAACATGTTTCTGATAAGTCTATATGAATGTTATAAATTCTAGGTTGAGTTATGATGGTGATGAAGTTGGCAGATTGTGATTAAGGAAGAAGATGATAGAATTCGATTGTGTAAAAAACCGACACTTATGAATCCGAGATTGAAATCCGGATACCTTAAAACCGATACTAGGAAAACCGATTGTTTGAAAATCTAATTCATGCCAAAAACCCATACTTTGAGTATGACCAGAATCATGCTAGAAACGTAATCATACCTTTACTTTGAATTATCAAACACTAACTCCTCACTTTCACTTTTCAAGTTTAAGCTTCTTCTTGTTCTTTCTCTCTCAAACACACACAACACTCACTTACGGCAGATTCAAAGTGATGAGGTGTTTACTAAGAGTTCAAGGTTTAATCTGTTAAACCACGTATGCAAACATTGAATGAAACAAAGCAGGAGGTGTAACTCATGAAATTTTCTCCATTTCCATACATGTATACGTATTCACATATATATTTAAATATATGAACTTTTAAGTTACTTAATTAATTAACAACAATTAATTTAAGTAAATCCGATTATTAAATAATTAAACATTTAATCAAATAATAATCACGTAAAGACGTACCGAAGCTTACATAACAACTAGGCCCAAACTCAGGATGTTACATCAGGTATGCGAATAAAGGTTTTCTCAAGCACTTCGTCATTCCCATCGGCCGTCACCGACCCGCAATAGAACATCCGAAAACGAAGGATCGGTTATTGCTCTCATGTTACAGGTTAACCACATTTTTTTAATTGAAGGCCAAAGTAGTGACATCCGTAAACTCGAGTCTACAATCTGTGCTCGTGTGCCCCGTCTCACAACCGGTAACACCTGTCTAAAGTCTCCTCCCAGAATCATTATTTTGCCACCAAATGGTAGTGTCACCCCTGTTAGGTCTTGCATTGTGCGATCGACTGCCTCCAACGCTTGCCTCTTAGCCATGGATGTTTTATCCCATATGATTATTTTTGCATCTTGGATGAGGTAAGCAGCTCCACTTTGTTTTTTAATATTGCATACTGAGTTGTTGTTAAGATTGATGGGAACCTTAAATCGGGAGTATATGTAGTTCTCCCCTAGCATGTTATTTGCTTCAACACCAGATGAAGCAGTTGCAAGTGCAATAAAACCACGAGATTGAACATCCGCAAGCAATGCTTTGTAAAGATATGTTTTCCCAGTTCCACCGGGACCATCTATGAAATACACACCCGAACGATCATTGTCAACATGTCTCATGATTTCATCATATGCGAATTTCTTATCGATATTAAGATTGTTACGAGCAGTTAGGTGCTCGTCTTCAACAACAATAGCGTACTCCTCCTCTACCTCATGAAAACCTCTACCATGTATGTTAACGTCATTGTTTAACTCTGAAAGATCAAAATCATAAAGACTCTTACCCATAGATTGAAGAAAGACTTTGATGTCTATAAGGACCATACTTTGGATTGCATCTACACTTTCTTGTTGTCGCATATAGTCCTATGAAAGTTCATCATAATGGTAATCCCATAACTTCTGAACATCGCCTCGGCTCACAATAAATCAATATTGTTGCAAATAGCCTCCTAAGAGCATTTGGAAATTGAAACAATAAGGGTTCCATAAGACATCGTGATAAGTTATCATTAGACTCTATTAAACCTCTCAAAAGAGCTTATTTTCGGAATGTCAACTGCCTGACACCATCAGCCTTGTAGAGATCTTCAAAACCCTGAGGCCCTGTGACATGTATTAATAGAAGACACAGGTAATACCTCTCTCCTTCGGCTGGATTAGCAGAGACCAATCGCCCTCTCATAGCTCCTTTTTCGAGGACTCCAAGTACGTGAACTTGCATTCCAAGTGAAATGTTTTGGAAAGTCTTTGTACAAGTATTGTCTTCCACTCACATCTACTTTACTCCTTTCAAAAAAAGCCGTTAACATCAATCTTTTATCTCTCTCTCTCTCTCGCAACAATATCGGTCATTACATCGTTGTTTCTAAACTTAACTAATTGCTGATTTGGGAGATGAAGTTGCAATGACATCACAAAAGGATGTATTTGAGACAGTGTGAAACCGAAAACCCTCCACATTGTCTCGAGTGGCGATTAATAACGTGCATTTAGAAATCTTTTTATCTCATTGATGTAACACCGAAAATCTCAAGCCATTTTTTTAAATCGCTGCGGAAGCGTTTACTAATCTCTTTTAAACAAACACCTAGAAAGTTCAAAGTACCATTTACAAAATACAATATCAACTTGCGTTACAAAAGATTTATAAAACACGGCTCGTCTCTTCTCAAAACACAATATCAGAGCGTTGGTCAAATTCCTTTTTCCTACAAACACAGCTAAACAGCAAATCTCAACAAACCTGCAAAAAGCAATCAACCATGGGGAATTAGCACTAAGCTAAGTGAATGGAAGCAACGAACAACAACACATCACATCCAAACATCAATCACTAACAATCCGTCAATTCATCAATTTGTCTAAGCATACAACTAATGCGGGCCAAAGCAAAGGTTTACCGATAGCCCTCTGCCGACCAGCACAGTGAAATTCCCCTCAGATACAACGCATGCATCAGTAGGACTACCACTGGTCAACCAACCGCAGACAAGCCCAGCTCTTTACAACAGAAATTGGTCACCTCCATCTTGTTACAACAGCAGCTGGTTCTCAAACAATACCAAATACATATCCAACCATGTGCACAACGCATAATTCTACCACATAATAACACATATGCAATCATACATTCCTTGAAGAACAATTATCAGACTAACAAACTCTCATAGCATATCAAACTAAATAGTCTATCTTCTCATATCAGACTCAACAGTCTATTATCGCAAATCAGAATCAACAGTCTATCATTGTTAGTTTTAAAAATGTAGAAAAGCCTAATTTTAGGTGTGGCCTATAAATAGGCCCTTGGCTCATGGCCATTGTAACCTTCGGAATCCTTGGTACACTTTTGCAATTACAATTCAATATAACAAGCATTAGCTCAAAGGTGTAGTGTGTGTTTCTCTCATATCATCTTCTCTCTACATTCATACTTGAAAGGATAATCGGGATAGCTTTCAATTTGGATTAGAGCCATACTTGATCTAAGTTGGCTCGTGATTGGGTGAATCATCAAAGAACAAGCAGAACCGAAGAATACGAGTATTGTTCATCAAAGTTACTATTCAGAATTCAAAGATTTGAAGGTTTGAGTGAGTTTTCTGTTGAATTTGATCCCATTCATCCCTAAATTAAGTCTAAATTCATGAACAATCAAATACGATTTGATTTGGATCAATATCGATTGAAGTTTTTGAAGTTTTTCGTGGACATACCTACGGTTTTTGCTTCAAAAGTTCATCATAAATCATGAGGATGATGGAATAGTGTTGATCTACAGTGTTTTGCGAATAGAATGATATAAAATTCGAGCGGTTATTCATCATTTTTTATAAGAATTCAAAATTTCAGTCAAGAACACATGAAGATCATGAAGAACATCTTAGATCTGAGTTTTTGATCGATTTGGATTGACATTTCCAACATTTTGGTGTTTCCCTGTTGATTTCGAGCGGGTTAGTTACTTGCTAAAAGACTTCGAGCTTGACAGTTGAGAACAAATCCCTAAAAATACGGAATTGGTTACTCAAAGCACACTTCGAGCGTATCTAATCCTCGAACTCGAAATCAACACATCTCGATTTCGAAGCCTTAACACTCCGAGTTCGAAACCTTTGCTACGAACCCATGTTCGAAACCCATTTAAGACAACTTCTAGCGGATTCTATGTTTCCTAAGATCACTTCGAGTTCGAAATCCATTTCATTACTCAGACTTCGAGCGTGTTCTCTATTCCGCAAGACACTTCGAAAACATAAATTCACTTCAAATTCAAAATCCATTGTCTTCGAGCGTGTTTCAACAGTAATCTTCGAACACTAGCCACACTTCGCATTCGAATATCATTTGTTCGAATTCTCTTCGAAGCATTCCTTCGAGCGGTTTCCTTCGAATATCAATTTCCAAATAGTCTACTACTTCATTCGAAGTCAACTACAAAGTTCACTTCGAATTCCAGTCAATCACTTCGAACCAACAATTTCGAATTCACTCATCTTCGAATACAAAGCTCATTTCATTCGAATAGATTTCAACTTCGAAACATACTTCGAAGAAACTCACTTCGAACTCCAATCACCAATTTTTCAAGTTAACGATCGTTATCCAAGTTTCAAGTAAAACAATATGTCAAGTTCCAATGAGATTCTAGCCATAGGGACAGACTCAAAACCCCTTGTTCTCTTCCGCAATGACTACTTAGTTTGGAAAGGGAGGTTTATGGACTTTTTGGAACACAATGACATGTACGGAGAAATGATGATCAATTCAATTCTCAACGGAGATAAGAAATTTTACAGAATCATCAACGCATAACGTGACAACAATCCTCCAATTCTTGGAGTGGCAAGAGAGAAAACACCCAATGAGTTGACTACTGTTGAAAAAGAAAGAAAGAAAGCAGACGGCCAAAGAGATGTATATGAAAGTGGATAGCTTAGCAACGACCAAAGAGATATGGGATGAAATTAAGAGACAATTGTAAGGGACCGAGCAAGGAGAGCATATCAAACGTACACAACTCGTGAACATGTTTCATGAATTCACTGCTAAGGAAAACGAACTTTTAATCGATACTTACAGTCCTTTCTACAAACTCTAGAATGAACTAAGAACAAACAACGTTGAAAGGACTTATTTAGACATCAACTGTGTGTTCTTATGATCTCTAGGTCCTGAATGGAAGGAGCATGTGAAGCTATACAAGCATAGCAATCGAAACCTTACGATTGTTACATACCACAACATCTTTGAAGACCTCCAACAATATCAGGATGAGGTCTCAAAGTCTGCTCCCATAATGTCTGCTGATCCTTTAGTTCTTGTAGCTACTGAACCATCACCCCGCGAATCCTCTAGAGCTCAAAAGTACAAGCAAGGGCCCTGTCTGACTCAGAATTTGATGAGTCAAATGGTACAGAAATGGTGCAAGTTATAAAGGCCATGTCTTTTATCACAAAGGCATTCAAGAACAGGTATTCTAAAACCAATAACCGTCAGAGATACACTTCTGGGTCCCGAAGACCAGATAACCTTAAGGTTGCTGAGAAACCTAGATTTATGAAGGAGGAGAAGAAAGAAGATAAAAAATGTTATAATTATGGGGGCAGTGGCCATTTTATCAATAACTGCACTCAAAAAAAGAAAAAGGGTGCTGAGTATTACAAGCAAAAACTCATACTATCAAAGAGGAAAAGTGCAGGGAAGGTCATGATGGTTGCAGAAGACCAATTCATGTCTGATACTGTTGATAGTGATTTGGATGAGGAAGCACAAGCACAATTCTGCCTGATGGCTGATGTTCAGGATGAATTTTCTGATGATGATGAATAGCCAGAGGCACACTACGATAACACAGATGATGAAGGGCATGATGTTGAGAATGCTAATAATGAGGTACACTATAACTCTTTAACATGTTGTGGTCTGAGCATAGAAAATGTTCAGATCATCATGGCACGCATGAAAAAGTTAGAGAAAAAGGTACAAAAGTCTAAAACAAATAAAGAAAAACTCAAAGAAATAATAAGATATCAACAAATGGAAACATTCCATGTTGACAAAGAAATAGCTGAAATCAAAACAAAAATAATCGAAAAACAAAATGAATTGATTGAGTTAACAGCAAGCATGAGCACCCAAATTCATGACCTCAAAGCAGAGAAAATTAGTGCAGAGAATGACACTAAATTCGTTATCAAAGAGAAGGGTGAGATATGTCCAAAAATTAAAGAACTTGAGGACACCCTGATTAAAAGGGGTCAATCAGAACAAACAATCTTTCTTAATAAATCCAAAGAATGAAAATTCTCTAAATGGACCTACTATGGTCTTGGATTTGAAAACCTGAGAATCAATGAGAAGGTGACTGCCACACAGTTGTATGACTTTAATTTAATGAATGATGGCATCACAAAGAACATGGTATTTGTTGGCCAAGAGGAGGAGGTAGTAGAAGAGGATTTTAAAAGAAAGACAAACTTAAAATCAGAGATTCCTTCAATTATCTGGAATTGAACGAATCCATCACATCTTAGCCACAAAAGCTCAGTGAGATAGATGATTCTACACTTACATATCCCGGAAATATTAAAAAGCCACAAGTAGTTCTGGAAGCCCGAGTATACATACCACATATGATGTTACAAAGGCAACTCGAAATACTTGTAGCTTATTATTTTCACACAATCATAACAAATGATTTAGGAAAGGAAGTAAAAGAATCAGAACAAGGTCTTTCATGTCACTGTAAGAAAGAAACCTCGACACGAACTTCTACAGCTTCTACCTTCCAAGCAACAAGAAAATATACCACCGAAGAAAAAGGAAAAATGAGTGGAAAATTCATGGATTCCAAGAAAACATCACCAATCTCTTGAAACAACTAAAAGGTAACCAAATGCCATTTCCAAATCCAATCTCACACAATCTCACAAAAATAAACCACAATCTCAAGCAAAGTTCTCAAAAAGAATTCAAAATCTCTCACAACTAACCATTGTTCAACTGTTTCATATGTGAGGAGAGAAGACAACAACCTGAGAAGTTTTTGCTCGAAAGATAACAAAAGAAAGTTTACATCTACTTCTTCTAAGCCATGTTTAAATTTTTCAAAGAAGTGTCATCACATTTCCAATTTTGCAAGTCAATGTATGTCTTTTTCAGAATCTGAATTGAAAGCTATCACTTGTTTTTGCACAAGTAATGGTTGTTTACATGGGAACTGCGAGTACAAATGTGAGTATGATAGGCTTAGAAAAAGATTGGGAATTCGTGCATGTGAGAATTAGAGATCACAAGGGTCAAATCAAATCAATGCATCATTTATCATCTCATACGGAATAATCATTCATCAATGGGTGACAAAACATGCTCTAAAACTCATGAACTACTAGAACTATGAAAATAGATTAATCACAATTCAAGAGTTAGAAGCATACAGGAGAGGAGGGTACAAAGAGTTTGCAAAAGCATGAAACATCACAGAATCCAAATCAAGGAAACATCACTCAATAAGTACCATGTCTTTCTCCAAAACCAAATCAAAGCCATCAAGCTCAAATGTTCACACCACAAAACCCAAAGTGAACAAGACATCCACCAAAGTAAACAAACCTGCAACCACCAAACAACTAGCTAAGGCTAAAACAATTGCACAACCTAAAATGGTTTAAGTTTGGAGACGCAAAGAAATGGTTCAGGTACTTGATCTCAAAGACTAAACACAACCCACAATTCATGAAAAAGGAGAGATCCCTCTCAAAATTGAATCTCAAATTGTTCATGATCCACTCTGGATTAAATCCTCAAAATTCAATAGAGAAGAACAAAAGATTCAATGGAAAACACAGAAAAGCATATTTGCCTTTTTCAAGAGGTTGTTAACTCTAATGCATCTAACAAACAAGGACCCATTTCTACATGGAGACCTAAACCTTCACTCTTTTCTATATGCAGGAACTTAATCTCTGGTACCTGGATTTAGGGTGCACCAAACGCATGACCGGCAACAAGAGTTTTCTCAAAAACTTCGTTCCCAAGTACTCCGGGAATGTTCGTTTTGGGAATGACAATGTAGCACCAATTCTGGGGTATGGAGATATTGTGAAATAGAGCATAAAAATAAAAAAGGTTTCATTTGTAGAAGGACTGGGTCATAACCTATTCAGCATTGGCCAGTTTTGTGACAAAGACTTGGAGGTCACTTTTAAGAAGAATTCATGTTCAGTCAAAACAGAGACAGGTGATGTGCTTCTAGCTGGAACAAGGAAGTCTAACCCATATTCCATTACTTGAACAACTACAATACAAAGACCTTAGTATGTCTTCTAAGTAAGGCCTCATCGGACTTAACTTGGCAATGGCACATGAAACTCTCACATCTCAACTTTCACAACATAAACAAGTTAGTTACTTGAGATCTGGTGAGAGGTTTGACAAGGTTAAAATTCAACAAAGATCACTTGTGTGCAGATTGTGAAAAGGGAAAGATGAAACGATCATCTCACAAATCCAAGCAAGTCTCCATTACAAAAAAAGACAATGGAGCTTCTGCACATGGATTTATGTGGTCCGATGAGAGTATAGACACGCAACGGGAAGAAGTATATCCTAGTAATTGTTGATGACTATTCTAGGTATACTTAGGTCAAGTTCTTAAGGTCAAAGGATGAAGCAACTACTGTTATCATCAGCTTCATCAAACAACAATAGAACAAGCTTGAACACAGTGTTGCATCCATTCGAACGGATTGTTTATGAAAATGAAAATTTTTGGGTTAAAATACGGTGTTACAAGTTTGGTATCATGGAACTGAGTTCAAAAACAGAATCTTGTCTGACTATCTTGACTTGGTGGGGCTCACACATCAGTTCTTTGCAACATACACTCCACAACAAAATGGGGTGGTAGAACGGCGCAACCGAACTCTGGTTGAGGCTGCTCGCACTATGCTATCATACTCTGGTCTCCCACCTTCCTATTGGGCTGAAGCAGTCAGCACATCGTGTTACACACAGAATCGTTCTTTCACTCATAAATGTTTCAATAAAACTCCTTATGAATTGGCGAATGGCATTGTGCCTAATATCAAATATCTTCATATATTTGGTAATAGGTGCTTTGTACTCAATGAAAAAGATAATCTAGGGAAATTTGAGGCCAAGGCTGATGAAGCAATTTTCCTAGGTTACTCACATGAGTCTAAATCCTTCGGAGCTTTAAACAAAAGAACTAAATGTGTTATTGAAAGCATAAATGTTACATTCGACGATATGTTGGATGTTAACACTTTTCAAAAGAACAAGGAGGTTGCTTCTAGACAAGTCAGTTCAGGACCAGTACTTTAAATAAAAGAAACAAATACAAATCCAAGTTCATCAGAACATTATTTAGACTTTCTATTTGATTTCTTCCAATCTGAATCTAATGTTCCTAATGCTTGTGATAGGAATGATGCAGTGTCTCATACTACTACTGCAATGAAGCTTGACAACTCGTTTTCATATCTAACCGTGGATTCTTCGTCTACGTCAACTATCAGTCTAGCGGTAGTACCTCATGAGCCGGTTTATGAGGGTACTCCCATATATGATTCAGAACCAATACCAAATGAGTAATACATTGAACTCACTAACAGATTAAATGAGTTATTTCCTCAAATTCAGAACCCCCGTGGAATAAGATGGACACAATCCCATCCCAGATCTCAGATCATTGGAAATGTTCAAGATGGGGTAAGGACTCGTTCTGCCATGGCAAATTAGTGCCTTTACTCCAGTTTCCTAAGTATGATTGAACCCATCAAAGTCGCCGATGCTTTACAAGATGTTGATTGGGTCATTATAATGCAAGAGGAACTCAACCAGTTCGAAAGACTCAAAGTTTGGAGATTGTCTATTTATAGAGTTGGATACTAGCCGGGAACGCGTCGCGTCTTAAAAGACTTGCCCGACAAGTTCGCTTGAGCTCACCAGAACGCGTCGCGTTTGTCCCTCCGACGCGTCGCGTTCTCATATTTTCAGACTTTATGATTTTTCTTTGTTTCTCGAGTCTTTTTCCGTCTTTTCCGCTCAAACTCTCGCCATTGAGTATTTTATGACCTGTGAATGATAATTACACACTTTAAGTACCATTAGCCATCATTTAAAGAGATAATTAACATTTAAGTTCCATTTATCGCAATGAATATATAATTAAATAACGCGACATCAAGCTCGGTGACTTCTAAGCTGAGATAGGTTTCAAGAGTGAAGACCTGAAGATTTGAAGATTCAATAAACTCAGCTTGATGATGTCAAGTCTGAGTAAGTCAGCTCAGCGCCAGAAGTCATTCGAGAATTTAAATAAGTTTTAAATTTTGTTTAAACTCTCAATATCTACGACATTTAAATTAGGATATCTAAACCTAATTTAAACTATCTATTAGTTGGATAGAAATCTAAAACAAAATTAGTTAGATAAGTTGTAATTAAGGAGTTTGTTACGGCTTCAAAGAAAAGATAAGTTCTATCTTTAATCACGATTTTTTCGTAGATAAATCAAGTATAAGTATAAACCTTTTTATGGGTTTTTAAAAAGAAGAGAGTTTTGCATAAGTTGCAAAATGTTCATGTGTTCGTCATACTTGATAAGCGTGTGTTGCGATAACTTTGTGTGATCAAAGTTCAAGAGAGTTTTCAAGTGTTTTTGTTAATCAGTTTTAACAAGAAGTTTGTTCATCAATTAGTTTGTGATTCAAGAGTGTTTAGAGAGAGTTGAGTTTATAATCAGTGTAACATGAAATCATTCTATTGATTTGATTAAAGAGTGAAGTTGTAATGCGTTGGTGGATTATTGAATATACTTTTTATTGATTTGTTTAATTACTGATTAAGTGTATTCAACCCCCCATTCTACACTGTATCGGTTGCTTGTTTACCCTCTTTGGGACCAACAACTGGTATCAGAGCAGTGTTTCTTTATAAGTGAAGATCAAGATCCGCTGTCAAGAGGCCAAGATATATGCGAACAAGCAATCAAATCATATTCCAACAATGGCGGAAAAAGGGTGTCCTATTTTTTATGGCACTGACTATCCTATGTGGAAGTTTAGAGCCATGTTGTTTCTAAAGTTTGTGGATCATAGGATAAGCACCGTGATTCAAGATGGCCTAATTATTCCTATGATCCAAATTACTACCACTGACAAAACTGTTCCCTCTGGAGAAACTCCCAAGACTCAAGCATCTTGGACTGAGGAAGATCGTAAACTATTCAATCTTGATGACAAGGCACAAAGCATTATAGCAAATACTTTGACAAACCCACTTTTGCATGCTATGGCTGGGTGCCAAACCGCAAAAGAGATGTGTGATACTCTCAGTGTCACTTATGAAGGCACTGACCTGGTCAAGCAACATAAGAAGACAAATTTGAGTCGTTCTTATGAGACTTTCTTTGCTAAGAAGAATGAAACACTGGCTGATCTTTTTACTAGGTTTCAATGCTTGATTAATGATTTAATCTTGGTAGGTGTCAAGAAAGATGAAAATGAGTTGGTGGTCAAGTTCTTGGATGTGTTACCAGAACAATTCAATGAGATCACCATTGCTCTTCATGATAGAGGAACCTTAGGTAAATATGATCTCAGATCTATCTATGGCTTCCTTTTAAATCATCAACAGATCATGAAACAGAAGAAAGTGGCCCAACAACAGTTGAAAGAATCTGTCAATGGTGTTGGATCTGCATTGGTTACAGAAAAGAAGAAGAACAGATCTAGAAAGTCTCAAGTTGAGCCTGACTCTGAGTCTGAATCTGAGGAGGTAAGTCCTAACTCAGACTCAGATGATGAAGAGATGGATGCTCTTACTAACAAATGTCTATGTTGGCAAGAAATTTTAGAAAGTTCAAAAGAGGAAGGGGTAAATCTGACAGGAGCAAAAGTGGTTGGTCTGCTTTTGATCCTAAAAAGGCAAAGCTGTCAAAAGATATGACACATAGCTGCTGAGTGCAGACCTAAGAAAGGGGAGTCAGCTTCAGTGGCTGACAAGAATGCATACAGAGCTCATAAATATAAAACGAAATATCAAAAGCTCAAAGGCAAGCCAGATGAAAACACCAAAGGTCTTTTTGCCGAGACCTGGGATACTGAATCATCTACTTCAGATGATGATGAGCCAAATAGGTGTTTGATGGCCATTAAGGATGAAGAGGAACAGTTTGATTATGAGTTAGAAGAAAGTTCCTTTGATGAGGATCAAGCAGAAGCTGCTAAGCTGAGTAAGCTGACCAACAACTGGGATCCTGCCTCAATGTACAAGGTAAATAACTTTAGCTCTTACACTGATTAACAGAAATGCTTAATCTTCAACAAACTTAAAAGATGAACTTAAACACTCTGAAACTCTCATAAACGCTGGGAAAAACACTCAAAGTGATTTTGAGTGTCAGCTTCATATCAACAAACTTCTAAGTGAAGAGTTACAAGAATCAAAGGAGCAAGCTGCCAATCTAAGAATGATCTGTGAATCTTGGTGTAAGTCATCAAGAGAAGCAGAAAAATGTATCAACCAGCAGATACCAATCAGGTAAAAGCAGTGCTAGGGGAGATTACAGTGATGCTGCTGATAAGATTGACAAAGATCGAGTCAGTCTTGAAGATAAAAATGTGAAATCTAATGATATTCCTCCAAAAAACATTTTTAAGAAACAAGGGTGGTAAGCAGGTCAAAACCAATAAGTTTGTGAGACCAACCCAAAGTCCTCAGGTTATTAATGCAAGCAATCAAGCTGAGTGCTCTAAATCCAACAGAAACTGTAGGTCAGTTTTCAAAAGATTGGATTACAATCCTGTTAGAACAACTGTCTTTGATAGGATAACTCATATCAACTCAAAAAGACATAACTCTCAAGTCAGGTATGAAAAGATTTCTAAGAACAGGAAGTTGTCTATAAGTCAGACTTCACCAAATAAGGGTAACCATGAATCTGACAAAGGTAAGTCCAAAGTCATAGAAAGTCAAATAGACAAACTGTCTAAGAAGATTGAAAAGTTATCCACATCTCATGACCCTAAAATTGAATCCAAATTTATTGTTGGACAACTTAAAGAAATCACCCAAACACCTATTTTCAGAAGAAAATGTTATAAGTGTGGTGACAGAGGTCATGAAGCCAAGTATTGTGTAAGTTCCAATCTGAGGCCTGAGAAAATACATGATGATCAGTCTAAGAAGGACTCAGAACCTGCTCATGCTGATCAGTCAGCCTCTAAGGGATTATCTAAGTGCTCATCCTCAGAACCCACCAAACAGTGGGTTCCTAAAAGAAACTAATATGTTTAGTTAATCATGTGCAGGGCTCCTACAAGTGGTACTTAAAAAAGTGGATGCTCAAGGCACATGACAGGAAGCAAAGGGATTCTAAGTGAATTTCAAAACATTGAAGGACCCAAGGTGACATTTGGGGATAATTCTCAATGAAGGGCTAAAGGCTATGGAAAGATAATAGCTAGAAGAGTTACTTTCAAAAAGGTCGCATATGTTGAAGGCCTTAAACACAATCTGATAAGTATTAGTCAATTGTGTGATGAGGATTACGAAGTCACCTTCAGAAAGCATGCAGGAACAATTTATGATAAGAAGTGAAAGCCAATATTAATGGCAAAAAGGGAGAGGGATATCTATTTGTTAGATCTCAGCTCAGTAGATCCCTCAATAGAAACCGGCCTGTATTCTTACTCAACTCCCAAGTTGAGTTGGTTGTGGCATGAAAGACTGTCACACCTGAATTTCAAATATATTAACAAATTGTCTAGCAAAGAGTTAGTCTCTGTTTTGCCAAAGATCACATTTGCCAAAGACAAACTTTGGTCAGCTTGTGAAATGGGAAAACATCATAAAGGATCCTTCAAGTCCAAACAGAGTTTTTCAATTACAAAACCATTGCATATGTTGCATTTGGATCTATTTGGACCCATAAGCACCCCAAGACTAAGTGGTAAAAAGTATACTCTAGTGATTGTTGATGAGTTCACATGATTCACCGGTGATCTTCTTAAAAGCCAAAAGTGAAGTTGCCAATTGTTTTTCCCAAATAAGTATAAAACTAACAATGATTAATATCAAAGTGCGGAAATTGTTTTAAAGAACGAATACACGAAACTTTTCAGAGTAAGATTATATTAATAACCAGATTTCAAAGAGTGCACAAGAGCAAACTTGAGCACCAAGTACAAACTAAATCAAGAACAAACTTGAATGCAAATTAGCGAACAAACTCTTAACCTTTTCTCGAATATTGAGCAGGTATTTATAGGCTAAGTAAACTAATCCTAACCATCTAAATTAATTACACGTGTACCGCTCTTCACATAATTAGGAACAGAAAACAAGATTGTCGTTTCAAGCTCCTTCGGATGTGCAGATCGTGCACTTTACATAACAAGAAGATTCTGGTAGTCAGATGTATCTTCAGTGTAGAAGACCCTTTGATAACTGAAGACTAACTTCAGCTGACGTTCACTTCAGAACAAATCTTCAGATGAACTTTGGGCTTCTTTGTTCAGATGTGTTGCGTCAGAACAGTTTACAAAAGAATAATTAATACACCTTCAGGCGCTTTCTTCGAAAGCTCCTTCAGGAATGGAATATATACAAATAAAGGACTAACAATCTCCCCCTATTTGTTTATAATCCATGACTATATACAAAATGAATAAAGAATAGAAATAATAAAGAATGAAAGAATTACTATTCTAAATTTCCGGTTTGAACTCCTCGGAAGCGAGTTCCTTTGGAGTTTTGAGCTCCATTTGTTTCATGTATTCATCCAGAATGTCTTTGACAGCCGGATCTTTATGGTCAATGAAGTATCGGAGAGATTTTAGATGAATTCTATCAGCCTTAGCGAATTCTGAGACTCTCTGAAAATGAATCTTATCATATGCATCAAGAAAGTAAAATACCCTCGGATTTGAGAGAACTTTACCTACTTCAGGAATGAATCCAGAGGGTAAGGAAGTGTCAAAGCTTTTGCAATATGGAAGCTCCCCAAGAGATATCAGCTCCAAGATTTGTTGCTGAGGCTTTTTGTGTGTGAGCCTCCTCCTCTGAAATTTCAGCTTGTTAGCTCTTGTGAGTTTTTCCTTCTGAGGCAAGACTTCAGCATCAAATCCCCTCTTCTTCACTTCCTCTTCATAAAATTCAGTTACTTTGGTGATTTCTCATTGAACGAACTCAACATCATCAGAAAGATTTATGCGCTGAATATTCAGAAAGATTTCATTGTTTACTTTCTTTAGCCTTACTGAAGTGATCTTATCTGGATGCATTCTTTGATGCCGAGAGCTCATCCACCGTTCTTGTTTAGCATCCAAGAGCTTTTTCTTCTTCTCTTGTAAAGCTTTTTCAGCTTCGATCTCCTCCTGAATCTGTTTTTGGTGTCCTAGAGGAGATAGATCAATTTTATTTGCAACAACTTCTTCAAGTGCCAATTTCTCTGCTGCGATTCTACCAAGTTCATCAGCCACTTCCTTGTCTTTGTCTCTTGGATTTTCATCATCTAAGTCATCTAAATCATATGTACCCTTACTCATCAGATCATCCGAAGAACTTATTATCGCTTTCCCTTTACCTTTATCAGCACGACTTGGCTAACCACTAGATGATGGAGCAACTGATTGTGTGGGAATTTGAGAGGCTTTAGCATCTCTTATTATTTGCTGACATTCAGCTCCATCTAACTCAACACTGAAGAGTTCAGCTTCAGCTTTCCTCTGATCTAGGAGACGCTTGAGCTCCCCCTCAGCAACTGCCTTAGCTTCTTCAGCTTTTGCTAGCCTGGCCTTGAAATTGATCAAGGCTTTATTCTTATTGTCTTCAGCAGCTTTGAGGTGAGCCACTTCATCTTCTAATCTTCGCAAGTATTCAACTCATGGATACTTTCTTTGCCATTTGATAATTTTCCGATCAGCGGCAACTTTCTTTCTCATAATCTGACAGATTTTGGACTGTCTTCGAACTTTCTCCCCCTTAGAAGCTATAGAGATTCCAAAAGCTTCAATCAACCGGGACAGGGCCGAAATCTCATTGGAGAGGCCAAGGAAGGAGGGAGCAAATAAATCCTGCAACTGACGAGTTGCTGCTTCAGAAAGATTGACAACATGAATGTTGTCAACTTTGGTTGAAAGAGAATGTAGAGATGTTGAGAGAGCGGAGAGTTGGGAGTTGAGTTTAAAGAACTCAATGGTGGCAGAATCAGCTATAGTTTTCACAAGATTCTGAAGTTGTTTGTGAAGGTATTCGTTTGGCAAAAACAAGTAGCAACGGAAGCAAAGTATATATATAACAAAACTCAATGCCAAACAATGAATACTTCCCATGGACCAACATCTAACAATGGAAATTGCAACTAAAATACATAAACAAAATGGAAAGAAAGATTTATACCTCAATGCAAGTCACAAAGGAAATCTCTCTTGTCAAGAAGCTAAGAATCCAAGTAGAATCCCTCTAGTGTTGTCCACCCCAAGCTTCCTTGATTCCCAAATGCTAGTTTGTTGATGCACAACCACCAAAACAACAATCAAGTGTGTGTATGTTTGCTTCTTGTGCTCAAGAACACCAAGAACAAGAGAGAGAGCGTTCAAATGTCAACCAAGGGACAAATTGATAGCCAAAAGCCTCTACAAGAGCAGATAACTCGTGGTCTCTTTGCCTACCACAATTATGAGAAGTTAACCCCATTAAACCAAGTGTTTAAGGCTGTTAATTCTGCTGTTACAGCGAACGTACACGGCCCGTGTAGGTCTACACGGCCGTATAGGCCCAAAGTCCACGACCCAAATTGGGCTAAGACGGCCCGTGTCTATCAAGCACTACACGGCCCGTGTTCATCTACACGGCCCGTGTAGGCCCAAACTACACGACCTTGGACTGGGTTAATACGCCTCGTTTATGTAGGACTGGACACGGCCCGTGTTAAGGAACACGGCCCGTGTACCATCCTGCCAAAACCCATTTTGGCCTTTTCCTCTCTTTTGCTTGATCGTGTTGCCGTAATCAATACTTGGTGTGTGACCTAATAGGCCTATACCTCATCGGTAGTGCCATTAACTCGTTCGTGTCAGCAGGCGTATTCTAACAGTTTGAACCTCCCATGACATGTTAGATTTTGACAGTCAATGGTTTGGGTGACAGTTGTGAACTGATTGTTGAGAGAATCAACAAGAGAGTGGAGCTCAGTTTCGAGCTTGGTTTGATTATTAGCGATACAAGACCCTTGAAAAATACTGGTCATGACAAGTTCTGAAACTGAAAGGACAAGTTTAGATAGACTTTCTAGTCAAGAAGCAATGTCCATTAAAGGCTCACAAGGTTGGGAATGTACAGACATTGGGGATTGAAGAAAATCAAAAGCATCGTTGGCATCAAAAGGATTGACAGTTGTTTCAAGAGAAGTGAGATCAAAAAAGTTTCGTCATAATCGACCCTATAGGTTTACAACTGGGTGTGGGATCAACCAGTTCTCAAACCTGGTTATCCTCAATGGATTGCATCTCGTTATCCATTGTCTCCTTCTATTTCGCATACTCGTGGCCCGCTGCCGCTTCCCGATAGTTGGTGGGCTCATTAAGATCCACCAATAACTCGTCACCCTTAGATATGAGAAACCCATATCTCTCTGGCTCATGGCGAGTTCTACCGGATCTACGGGGAGGTAACGGATTTACGTTAGTCTCCGCATTGTCATGCACAGACTCAACCTCACTAGGTTGCTAGTTAGTGCCAACGTCATGTCTTTCATCCGTTGACTCTTGAGTTTCTTCAAGATCAACCTTAGTCCCGCCATGCTGATTGGATACTAACTCTCTTTCTAAAAATACCGCCCTCCAAGTGACAAATACTTTGTTCTCGAAAGGTTTAGAGAATATATATTCAATACCCGCAGCTGGATATCCGATAAAATAACACTTTTTGGATCGGGGCTACAACTTGTCATCTACCTCACGTCGCACGTAGGCTTGAAACCTTTAGATAGGCAAGAATGGGAGGTTTCCCATGCCACATCTCGAAAGGTGTTTTCTCGACCTTCTTCGTTGGAACGAGATTAAGGATTCTTGTTGCCGTTTCAAGAGCATAACCCCAAAGGCTTATAGGCACTTGGGCGTGACTCATCATAGACCGAACCATATCTAACAATGTTCGGTTGTTCCTCTCGGCAACACCATTTAATTGTGGCGTCCTAGGAGGTGTAAGTTGTAAGATAATTCCACAACCCTTAAGATGATCACGAAACTCTTGACTAAGATACTCACCACCCCTATCAGATCTAAGTATCTTAATCTTTTTTCCCAATTGATTCTCGTTTTGGAAAGTCTTAAAGACCCCAAAGGTCTCGGACTTTTGTCTAACCAAGAAGACATACCCATACCTACTATAATCATCTATAAAGGTAACGAAGTATCTAGAATTGTCTCTTATGATGTGCTTAAATGGACCACACACATCGTAATGTATAATGTCCAATAAGTCTTTACTCCTCTCATTCATGCCAGAAAAGGGTGCTTTAGTCATCTTGCTTAATAAACAAGATTCGCATATTTCATTTGACTCGTGGTCGAATGATTCCAAGATCCAATCCGCTTGGAGCTTGGCGATACGAGTCTTGTTTATATGGCCAAGCCAACCATGCCACAAAGACAATTTGTCTAAACCATTTTTAGACGCTGAATCAATATTCATGATTGAACGATTATCACTAACGTACGCATCTACTTCATAAATACCACGACAAGGATAAGCTTTAAAATAACAAATATTATTTTTAGAACAAACGATAACTCCATCATCAAAAGAAAAAACCAAAACCATTGTCGTGTAATGCATGAAAAGAAATAATGTTTCATGCCACAAGCGGCGAATAGCATACGTTCAATAATAATATGGAAAAACCGGAATTAAAAGATAATTCAACTTCTCCTCGAGCCTTGACCGGGACAATCTCCTTGTTTCCCATTATCAAGTCAAGCTCGCCACTCTCCATCCTTCTACTTGTCCTTAGCACCTGCACAATATTACAAACATGAGTGCCACAGCCGGTATCTAATACCCAACTACCAGATGTAGAAGTATGATGGAGTTCAATCATGTACGTACCTGCGTCGGAAGTTCCTGCGGTGCTCAACCCCTTGAGTTTCTTAAGACCTTCTAGGTACCCCGGGCAGTTACGACGCCAATGACCCTTCTTCCCACAAATGAAGCATTCCGCATCATTCGGAGTTTTGGCTTGGGGAACAATCTTCCCCTTGCCTTTACTCTCCAAAGCGGGGCTAGACTTGGCAGCGCCAATCTTCCCCTTCCCCTTACCCTTAGGAGTATAAGCGGATCTCTTCTTCTTCTGGATTCGCCCCTCCCTTATAGAAAGAATGGGATTTGAAACGGCGGGCTTGTTTTTGGTCATGCTAGACTCGGTTGTCTTAAGCATACCATGAAGCTCCATGATGGACTTATCCATACTATGCATATGATAACTCATAATGAATTGATCATATGCGGTGGGCAGGGACCATAGGATCAAATCCACGGCTAGCTCCCTCCCTATGGTAAATCCGAGCCATTCCATGTGCTCCACGTTTGCTTTCATACGCAACACGTGAGCACTCACATTCCCGCCATCGGCCATCTTGCTACCAAGCACCGTCTTAAGACACTCAAACCTCTCTTGTCTCGCTTGTTGCTGGAACATTTCCTTAAGGTGAGCGATCAAGTCAAAAGCACTCAAATGATCCATTTGCTTTTGGAGCTCGGGGATCATAGTACTTAGGATGAGGCAAGTAATGTCCTCGGTATCCTTGACACGCTTGTCATAAGCGTCTCGGATAGCCCGAGTGGCATTGGCAGTAGGAGCCTCGGGTAGGGCCTCCTCTATGGTAACCATCTTCCCTTCTTGGCGTAGGACAAGTTTAAGTTGCCTAAACCAATCCAAGAAGTTGTTACCATTGAGTTTCTCCTTCTCAAGGAAAACTTTAAGCGAAAAATGGTTGGTGGTGTTGGTGTTGGTGTTGCTTGAAGACGCCATCTAAAAGAGCAAAGTAGTTTAATTAGTTTGGAAATCCTTGTTAAAATAAGTACCCATAGTTTTAAACAAAACAATTTATTTGTAACAAGGGCTAAGAACCATATTTCACCTCGCACCGTGACGGGTTTACCGCGGATCACGTGGCGAAGCTATTTAGGCCGGCAACCATTTTACCAATTGTAATCTCTATTACAACTCTTAGACACTTGCGGGACCCGTTGACATCCATTATGTCGGTTGGCATGTTTGATCCCTATCTTACACCAATCTTAATATATAATTTTTGTTTAGCTCGTGCTTAGCTCGACAACTAACCAAGAATTATATACTAAAATTGTAAATCGTCCGACAAGACACACGGGTGGGACTCTCGACCATTAATTGGCTCGTCCTTAGCTCGATAACCAATCATGCGAGTTACCCCACTCACCTTCCACACAATTACACAAGGAATGACTCGTGCTTAGCTCGACAATCATCCTTGCTTCGTTAGATTCGGGTGGTGTCATCTTATGAATGATGCATGATTTACATTTTGAAAAACGGGTATTTTGTTTCCGGTTTATAAAACCCTTTTGTGAATTAACAAAGTAAGCGTTAAAACGATTTTAAGCACTTTTAATATAATACCATTTTTATATTTTCTTTGTCAATTCTATTCGCGCGCAATTGTTAACCATTTTAACAAACATTGTATTTTATTTAATTTTATAGAAAATTTATCTAGCATGCGAATCCTAGTCCATGCATAGAATAATAAAATACAGCCACGCAAATATATATACATATGATTCGGTAACATGCCCAAAATTCCTATGCGTTTTCCCCGTGAGCCACAACAGGGAAAACGAGGCCAAAATCTAAGGACAAGATATGGTCTCGTTGGATGAGCTCCCACTGAATCCAACACCTCCAATAGCATGTTGATTCCTTCTCGCCAAGACGTCATCACCATGACTCCCGTTGACTATTTTGGTTTTAAATCTATACTATACACAAATACATAGAATATATATAAACGACACGCAGGTCGAAATCCTATACTATTTATACAAATACATAGAATAAAAGAAACGGCGTGCAAGCCGCACCAAAAAGTAAATAAACAAATATTGTTACAACAATACAGCACGCAGGCCGCCAAAAACAAAAAAATAATCAATCATCACAACACATAGGTCTAGGGGCATATCTTGTTACCGAATCAAACCAAGCATATCAAATAGAAACATGGTGTGCCACACATAACCATGATATATAAATATATATTTATATTTTAGTTAAGATGGTCAAAACATCAAAGGCACCAAAAAGACAATCCTTGTACATATGCATTAGTGTACCAAACCATTTTTGAGACACATATTCATATATACATTTATAAGTAAATATTTGTGTACACTTCATGCCAAGTTACAACAAATATATAAATATAAAAACTAAAATATATTAACACGTCTATGAATAAATCTATTCTACCACAATAAGAGTCTCAATGGAAAAACCAATTTTAAGAAAACACTTTTCTTATCCAAAAACACTTTGATGGTTTTTCTAGACTCAATAGTGCAAAGCCATGTTAGATATGGCTCTGATACCACTAAAGGTATTCGTTTGGCAAAAACAAGTAGCAACGGAAGCGAAGTATATATAACAAAACTCAATGCCAAACAATGAAAACTTCCCATGGACCAACATCTAACAATGGAAATTGCAACTAAAATACATAAACAAGATGGGAAGAAAGATTTATACCTCAATGCAAGTCACAAAGAAAATCTCTCTTGTCAAGAAGATAAGAATCCAAGTAGAATCCATCTAGTGTTGTCCACCCCAAGCTTCCTTGATTCCCAAATGCTAGTTTGTTGATGCACAACCACGAAAACAACAATCAAGTGTGTGTATGTTTGCTTCTTGTGCTGAAGAACACCAAGAACAAGAGAGAGAGAGCATTCAAATGTCAACCAAGGGACAAAGTGATAGCCCAAAGTCTCTACAAGAGTAGATAACTCGTGGTCTCTTTGCCTACCACAATTATGAGAAGTTAACCCCATTAAACCAAGTGTTTAAGGCTATTAATTCTGTTGTTATAGCGAACCTACATGGCCCGTGTAGGTCTACACAGCCGTGTAGGCCCAAAGTCCACGGCCCGAATTGGGCTAAGACGGCCCGTGTCTATCAAGCACTACACGGCCCGTGTTCATCTACACGGTCCGTGTAGGCCTAAACTACACGACCTTGGACTGGGCTAATACGCCTTGTGTATGTAGGACTGGACATGGCCCGTGTTCAGGAACACGGCCCGTGTACCATCCTGCCAAAACCCATTTTGGCCTTTTCCTCTCTTTTGCTTGATCGTGTTGCCGGAATCAATACTTGGTGTGTGACCCAATAGGCCTATACCTCATCGGTAGTGCCATTAACTCGTTCGTGTTAGCGGGCATATTCCAACAGTTTGAACTTCCCATAACGTGTTAGATTTTGACAGTCAATGGTTTGGGTGAGAGTTGTGAACTGATTGTTGAGAGAATCAACAAGAGAGTGGAGCTCAGTTTCGAGCTTGGTTTGATTATTAGCGATACAAGTCCCTTAAAAACTATTGGTCATGACAAGTTGTGAAACTAAAAGGACAAGTTCAGATAGACTTTCTAGTGAGGAAACAATGTCTATTGAAGGCTCACAAGGTTGGGAATGTACAGACTTGGGGGATTAAAGAAAATCAAAAGCATCGCTATCATCAAAAGGATTGACAGTTGTTTCAAGAGAAGTGAGATCAAAAAAGTTTTTTTAGAAGGGATTTGGAGGCCGTAGCATCAGTAGGAGTGACTTATACATCAAGGGCCTTGGGCACAGTTGCTTCAGTTACAGTCTCGTTTAAGACTGTGTCTTCATTAGCATGGGTAATCTCAACTAAAGGAGGTTGAACTTGTAGAGCAATTCAATGAATACAAGTGATTCAAGTAGAGAGAAAAGTATGGAAACACCTTAACGTGTGTGTTTTCTATTCAATATAATATTCAAGGTTAAAAGGAAGAATGACAACACTACTATATATACTAAGTACAAAGTAAGACAGAAAAACATTAAATTGTTACTAGACTTAAACACAAATTTAACTCTAACAATCTCCCCCTTGTTCAAGTCTAGCTCATGTTTCTTTGATCCATCTTTCTCTGCCAATGTCTGATCATCTTTCGTTCATCTCGTTTGGCATCGAATAGCTTTATGACTTCTGTTAATCTGACTCTTGGCGCTTGGTCTACTTCATCCTTTAGGCTCATGCTATAATCCATAACTTTTAAGGTCCAAATCTTCAAAGATCCATCTGAGTAAGCATTAACTTCTTTGAACCTTAAGAAAAACTTTTCTCTTTTGCTATTAAACAAGACAATTCCTTCATCTCCCTCGAACTCTTCATCATCACTCTAGACTACTTGAAACATCTTCAGTTGGTCAATTTTTGAATGTTTTGTGTTTGTCTTTAGCAGATTGATTTTGGCTTTATCAGATTCGGCTCCCAACTGAAGATCTGTATACTCTGCAATCTGACATCGGTGCCTGATGAACTCCCTGACCTTCTTATAACCAGCTGAATCTTCAGCATTCTTTTCTAGTTTCATTTCAAGCTCCTATAGCAGAAAGTTAACATCACTAAGATTTAAGAATTTTAGGTCCACATGCCCGATTGTATAGCTCTTCATATCCGACCTTGTGACTAAATAGCTGATCATTTCTTTGTAAACAACTCTCTGAACTCCAACAAAATTGACCTTTATGATCTAATATTTTGATATGACTTCCTCTTTCTTTGCAGTATGCATATTGAGTATCATCTTTGCTTTAACATCTTCTGCATCTTTGGCACCCATCATATTCACATCTAACATTTCTTCTATTTCCTCTACGTAGATGTCAACAAATTTTTCTTTAAGAAAGGCCACTGGTATATCTTGGTATCTCTAGTTTCTGACGGTTTTCTTCAGGGCCTCCCTAGTTAGCATATAACTTTTCTTTACATTTGGTAAAGACCCAGTGTGAACCGGATCTATTTGAGGAGTTTTAGGAATATTCCATTCTGACTTTTTAGAAATTCTCTGATTTGACTTTCTTTCAATTGTTGTTTTATGATGTCTGAAGGAGTGACTCTAAATTGCTTGGAAGATGGCGGAAATTGTTCTGTTACTTCTTTATATACTTTCAACACACTATCCAAATTATAACTTTCAAGCCCAGATTCATCAACTATCTCGGAAGAAGGCTTTTCAACCTCTTGCTTGCTCAGCCATAAGGCTAGCTTCATATCCTCATCCTCTGCCTCAACCTCATGCACATTTGACTCTTCAAACTACACTACAGTTTGCTTGCCCTTATATTTTTGTTTAAACGAAGTTTCCTCCAATCTGGCAGCAACTGCACCGATTCGCTGAGCAGCCGGGGTATCAAAATAAGTTTTCAAACGTTTCTCCCCCTCAGGACGATCGATGTTTGAATCATCATCGTCATGCCTAGGTCGTTTTGATGACCCGGCAGCAGCTTTGCACGTAGACTCCACCTCAGTTCTCAACAATGATACGATATCTAAATCCTCATAACTGCTATCACCCTTGGCAATCAGTTTAACCATTAACAAGCTTTTTAATTCATCCACTAACAAGGCATCTGTAACTTTATCTTTTACGTCCATTTCTTTCTGTTCGACTAAATCATCCAATTTCTTTTCGATTTTGGTGAGTCTGTCAAGTTGTAATCTTTGAATATCATCAATTCTGACGTGCAAATGTTCAAGAGCAGCATCAAAATCAGCCTTGGAAACGAATTCCTTAGCCGATTCAGATTCAGAAGTTGTAACACCGGGATCACTTAGATTACCCATTGAGGTTCCAGCATCTCTAGAAACAAATTCTGTAGATGAAGGAACACCTACTTTCACAGTTGGATTGACGTTGGCTGTGGTGGGATTTCCTACTAATCCTCGGATATGGCCTGTGAAGGCTTCACCTATAGTAGTTCCAACTGGTTTGTCACTGAATAGACCAGTTATTGCTTCAAGTGTTTCCGTGTGTTTAGAAAGAAAATCAACAATCTGTTGATAGTTATCGATGTGCGCAGAAACGACAGGTGTGGCATGGAGAGGAGTGCCACTTGTTTCAATAACAGTTTCCTCCAAATGAGGAACCGTTAGATTTTGTGCTTTATCTCCGTGTGATGAAAGAATATCCTGTTGAGAGGATACTGAGTGGCTTGGAGGGGTTTGTGCATGCTCTGGTGGGAAGCCAGAGTCTTTTTCAATGCTAGGTATAAACCCGACAGTAGATGAGGTTTCCCGGTTAAAAATGGCTGGAGGAATCTCAGCACTCCCATATTCTTTTCTTACTGCACTCACTCCCTCACTTTGTTTTTGCCTCTCAGCATCTTCATCTACATTAAGTGCAGTAATATCGTCATACATCATTTGCGTATCAATATCCGAAAAATCCATCATTTGGTCATAATCAGGTAAACTAGTATGTACTCTTTGACCATCAGGACCTAACTCCTCTATTTGATCTGGAAACATTTTCTTAATATGCTTTTGGAATGAATCAGTGTCACTTTCAGATGTGTCCAGAGCAACTCCCTCTCTAAACTCACCAACACCTTCACTTTCTTCTCCACCCCTCTCGATTATTTTTTCTCTTAACTCTCCCCCGTCAACTTCTCCTGTAGAAGACTGACTCCTAATATCACTAGCACTCGGGGATCCTAACGTTCTTGGGGTAGGATCAACATGCTCTTGTAGACTGTTAGATATTAAATAGTTTGTTAGCCTTGTGTTCTTTTGTTTTGTAATATGTTTAACTAGATTAGTTTATCATATGGGCTAGACCCACTTTTCTTATGTGTATTAGTTAGTCTAGTTAATAGATGGTATTGGGCCATAAGGCTTTAGGGCCCATGTGTCTATTAGTATTTAAAGCCTTGCAAACCTAGTTTGCAAGGCAACTCTTTGTAACATATCAATCTCTGCATTCACGTTTAAGAAATAATAAGAGAGATTCTTCAAAGTTTATACAAAGTGTTCATACTTGTTCATATCAACTTCGTCATCTTTACCTCAAGTATTCTTGTTTACTCATCTTTTACACCACAAAGGATTTTCATCGACCCATAAGAACAATGTTATTTTCTCTCACATACTCCTGGACCACCTCGCTTTCCACATCCAATAAATGCACTAACTCAGTAGGCATCACAAATGGTTGAATATCAGGCATCGCCGGAATTTTGTATAATTTGATCATTATTTGAATCTGCAGTGCTGGTTCACCATCACGCCTTGAGATATCAGTATCTCTGGCCATCACCTGTTGAATAATCATAGAGAAAAACCGTGGAAACGGTAAGA
Source organism: Dittrichia graveolens (assembly GCA_038502395.1). Taxonomy (NCBI): domain Eukaryota; kingdom Viridiplantae; phylum Streptophyta; class Magnoliopsida; order Asterales; family Asteraceae; genus Dittrichia; species Dittrichia graveolens. The sequence goes on from JARJIL010000009.1 coordinate 35,303,673, forward strand.
AGTTACATCTTTTACCAGGTATCACTTTCTCCCTAGCCACCTTGGCTATTACAATGAACAATAATTATGCATAATCAAAATGAAAATGCTTAGCCATCCCAACCAGTACTTTCAATACAAAGATATTGGCCCCATCTATCCCTTTGGTTACACTTGTCAAACACCGCATGATAATAGCATATAGAGTTTGCCATTGAGGAACCAATCCTGAACGTTTGAACTTTGATACACCAGTTAATTCATCTCCTCTCCATCCAAGATCCATCACATGAGTTAGAATTTGTTAGTCTGTAGGGATTGGATCAAAGTCAGGTTTTGGTGGATAAGAGGTTGATTTGGGTAATCTTAGTATTTTGCGTATGCTTTCGATACCCATCTCAAATTCAACTTGCTCTATTTGGCCAACAAGTACAGGAAGACCTTCAGCACTTTCAGTTAACGATAATGAACTCCAGAGTAGTTGTACGTACACCTCCGGGACATGAGGGAAGGCTTCAGTAGGGTTAAAAGTGAATATGTGGTTCAATGGGTGAGATGTTATAAGTTTAGTGATTATTGGGTATTCGATTTTAGTAATGTCTGGTACAAAGTAGGTATTGTTCAGTTGGTTTGGTAGGTAATTGACTTGAGGGAAAAGGGTATTGTATGGAATTTGAGCCATCTGTGAAATAAAACAATTAGTACAAATCGCAAAAATTTCCAAATTTTTTGAAAATTCCTAAGTGTTGGGAAGAACCGACACTTAGAAATCCAATAAAATGAAATCCGACACCCTTTGGGTTTCAAAATCCGACACATGTTAAAATCCGATTGAGTTCTTTGAAAATCCGACACATGTTAAAATCCGATAGTCAATGTTATTCAAAATCCGATGACTTTGAAAAACCGACACTCGTTTATTTCAAAAAACCGAGTCTTTTGAACTTGAAATCTGATAAGTATGAAAAACCGACACTTTCAAAATCCGATGATATTTGAAAATCCGGTTGTGTTAAAATCCAACAACCATTCGGATTTATATGAAATCCAATTGTGTTAAAATCCAACAACCACTCGGATTTATATGAAATCCGACAAACATTCGGATTTATATAAAATCCGATAATGTTGAAATCCTTTGTTTTGCTTGTTTATTAAATCCGATACTTGTCAATGTGAACATTCGAATTTGTCAAAATCCGATTGAGCATGAAATCCGATTAACTATCGGATTTCCATGAAATCCGACAGTTCATGTTCAATGAACAGAGCAAGTAGTTCGACAATCCGATTCTTCCAAAAATCTTCACTTCGTTCATTTATCACTTAAAAATCAACATATTGTGCAATTAAACCTAAACTAAGAAATCCATTTGGATCAAACAACACAGATAACAACTAAAATCCTTCCTCGTTTGAACCAACATTTCTGATTAAACTCAAACAAAACCCACAGATTCAAAATCATTCAAAAACCAACTCAAAGATCGAGTATCTTGAAATCGACATACAACCCATTAAAGTAGAACTAAAACCGAGTCCAATCATGTTAACAAACACATATGATTTGAAGATTTGAACATGAAGTATTTCGAGGGTTTTTCAGTCAAAAGAATCAATTAAAAACCATTTAAACGTTGATGAAAATGAAAACAAAGTACACCTTTGGAATCAGAAAGGTAATGCGACCTTGGATCTGTTGTTTGTTTGCACAACAAAACACTTCGAAATTTTCGGATTCTATGAACTCTTGGATTCTTAAAAAGGTTTGGAAAACCGATAATGAAATCGGATTTTTGTTTTTATAGGAAATACCGACCCACGAAATCCGAATGGGTAAAATCCGATCTATAAGAAATCCGGAACCCACAAAACCGATAAAACATTCGGTTTTGTTCAAAATCCGATTCAAGTATCGGTATCCGATAAAAGTATCAGAATCCGACAACTTTTATAAGATTTTTAACACATTAAAAATATGACTTTTCAACTCATTTCACTCCCCCTACTAAACATTATATTTCATCTTCAAAAATAATTCTTTGAATAAGAAGATGAACTTTTTCAAAAATTTGACAATTTTAATTCAAAAACAAAAAAATAAAATTCCCCCTCAAATTATGCGCAAATGTACAACAATTTGAGATGAAGAAAAAAATGTTTTTGAGTTTTGTGTGTTTTGTACATGTTTTTGATTTTTCATTTAATATATACAAAACCTGATATATTTTCTCCCCCTACAAGTATGAACCCTAGGTGATTCATAATTTGTATTAGCTCTGTCTATCCATTGACCAAATTTGTCCTGCACAACTAACATATACCGTGTAAGATCTGTTGATTCAGAATGTTATGTTAAACTGTCAAATTCAACATTCCTAATTTTGACACTAAAGCATTAAAACGAGATTCGTCTAACGCTTTGGTGAAAATATCAGCAAGTTGATTATCTGTTTGAACATATTTTAATTCAATTAAACCTTTTTCAGCATAGTCTTTTATAAAATGATATCTGATGTCAATATGTTTCGTTTTAGAAAGATGTACCGGATTGCATGTAATTGAAATGGCACTTTGAGAATCACACATTAGAGTAATTTTGTTATATACCAGACCAAAGTCGGAAAGCTGAGTCCGAATCCAAAGACATTGAGAACAGCAGCTAGCAGCAGCAATGTACTCTGCTTCAGCTGTTGATGAGAAAACACAGTTTTGCTTCTTGGATCCCTAACAAACCAGTCTGTCTCCCAAAAAATGTGCACTCCCAGATGTGCTCTTTCGGTCTAGCATGCAACCGGCATAATCTGCACCAGAATAGGAAATTAGTTCAAACCCAGAATCCCTAGGATACCACAAACCTAGATCTGGGGTACCCTTAAGATATCTAAATATGCGTTTTACCGCCAGAAGATGATATTCTTTAGGATTTGCTTGGAATCTGGCACAAAAACTTGTAGAATACATAATATCCGGCCTACTAGCTGTTAAATATAGCAATGAACCTATCATTCCTCTATAAGTTTTCAAATCTACTGCTTTTCCTTCCGGATCAGCAAATAGTTTTGTTCTAGAAGCCATGGGTGTTGAGATTGATGGAATCTTTTTAAGGGGGTAGATTTGTAACATCCTCATCTTGGGCCTAGTCGTGTTCGAATCTGGTACGTCAAAGTCTTGAATTAAATATTGAATAAAAGAATTATATATATAATTGATTAACTGGAAAATAGAAGAAAATAATAAATAAATCAGAATAAATGGTTTAAAACGAGGTTTTCAAAAATATCCCCGTTAGTTAAAACGGGCACTCGTACGTGTTGTAACATCCTCATCTTGGGCACCTCCCTCATGTACACATATACGCAAACATACAGACACTCTTTTTCACTTCTCTCTTTGTATTCTTGTTAGGCTATTGAAGAAGGAAGCTTCAAGAAATTAATCAACCATAAGACTTGTTGTAAATTCAAGTTCTAATATGCCTATATTCATCTTCTTTATCATCTCCACCTTGTTAGTAAGTTACCTCTTCTTCTTCTTAAGTTTTGACCATTTAGGTCAAATGGGTCAAGATTTCAAATTGACATCAATAAATGATTCCAATAACTCAACTCAGTTCCTACATCTATTCTAAGTGTATAGAAATCATTTTCTTGAATTAAAGTGATGATTTTGGTTGAAATTGGATAAAACTATCTGGTTAAATCTATCATAAGGAGATACGAAGAGTTCATATCTTGGTTGATGTGTGTATAGTGAGATTCCGAGGACGGAATCCTTTTAAGGAGGGAGGATTTGTAACATCCTGCATCTGGGCCTAGTAGACACATAGGCTTGGATATGTTTATATGTGAGTACTATTGATAAATGTTTATTTAATTATTAGTAATTAAATGTTTGATTAGTGATATATATATATATATACATATGTACGGTTGCGTGCGTGTGTATGTGTTGAGTGGGAGATTGACACCTCCTGCTTGTGGTTTCAAAGAAAATTAATTACTTGGATATGTGGCATGTAAGTTTACCATTATCAATTACTTTGTGTGTGTGTGGATTGTGTGAAAGCGAGAGGAAAATAAGAAGAACAAAACAATCGGGATTTGGAGTTTTGAATTGATTAGAATCAAGAACAAGGTATGTTTGATTCCTTTGTTTATATTGAATCATGACTAACATGCTATGCTTTTGATTGATATCCTGCTGGGTTTTGTTTAATCACCAAGTATGAACATGATAGAAACCATTGATAGTGGGTTTTGTATGTTTCGAGTGTTTATATGGTGAAAAAGGTGTTTATGATGCATGATTTGATGTTTAATCATGTTTGTATATGTTTTGACAAGCTTGTATATGAATTATATAACCTGTGGTATATGATTTATGGAGTTTTTGAAGTTATCGGATTGATGATTAAGAAGATGATGAAGTTAGCGGATTCTTAGTGAAGATGGTGACAAAACCGAGTATTAGAATCGGAGTATGACAAATCCGATACTTATTAAATCCGGGTGTTGTGAAATCTGGAACTTTGGAAATCCGATTGATGAATTTCAAGTATAAAATCCGATGATGGTTCCATGAATGAAATCCGACAAGTTGAATCTAAAAGAGAAGGAAATCCGGCAGTGGATGCGGATCGTCTTCAAATCCGACAGAGGTATCGGATTTTCCTTGAAATCCGATAGTTTTGGCAGATTCCGATGGTTTTGGCGGATTGTGGCTTAAATCCGATAGATGTATCGGATTTCCTTGAAATCCGATAGTTTTGGTTGTTTGTTGATTCAACTTGTGATATTAGTTGTAACTGGTTTGGTTGCAACTGTATGTGAATTGATGCATGGATAGACTGTTTGTCGGCTAATATATTAACTGTGTTATGTTAATTGATTGTTGCGCCTATTGTGAAGTCAGCTGACGGCTGGGCATACTGGGCTGGGTTTGTTTGCTATCGGCTAATCAGTATTGTGGTCTTTTGATGCATTCGGTGCAACTTAAGATAATACTGTGTGAGAATAGAAAATAGACTATCGGTAAACCTTTGCTTAGCCGGCATTGGTTGTAGGTTCCTACAGAACCGCCGGTCTTCTCGTGAGGCAAAGGGTGATTATGTGTTTACTGTTGTTGATATCATGCGGTTACTTGATAGTATATCTGTGGTGGTTTACTTCCATTCACTTAGCTTTGTGCTAATCCCCCATCTCTCACTACTTTTACAGGTGGCTGGTGACTTCTGCGCTTTAGTTGTGAGGGGGTGTAGCCTAGGGAATAATTGACAGGCACTCTGATTGGAATTGTGACGAGCCGTAGTTTTTGTAATACTGTATTTTTAATTGATTGGTTTTGATAAACACTGGTTTATCTTTATGTTGTAAATCCTTTTATGTTTTGGTAAACGCTTCCATAGTGTTAATTGAAATGAAAATTTTATGGGTGAAAATACGGTGTTACAATTTTGGTTGAAATTGGATAAAAAGCTTAAATGGGTCAAAAATGGTGATTTTGATCCCAATCCTTGAATTGGATGTTAAAGTAAGAATTTAGAGTTGTTTCTAGCTTAGTTTGGATAACAATTTCATATATGAACAAAGGAAATTTGATTGGAATCGTTTGGTTGAGTTTTGGGGTTGAAATGGTGAAAGAAGAGGCTAGAAAATCGCACTGGTTTGTGTAGACTTGCTTGCGGGTGCAAGGACCACCCTTGAGGGCGCAAGGGGGTGTCTGCTTACGGCTGCAAAGGGTTTCTCCCTTGTGGGCGCATGCATCATTCTGCTTGTGGGCGCAAGCATCATTCTGCCCTTGTGGGCACAAGCATTATTCTACCCTTGTGGCCACAAGGAGTCCTGTTTCATCAAACAGTTTACTGTTTTGCATAGTTCTGATAGCCGGGGTGAATGTTTAGGTTAGCTGACAACCAGGAAGACCCCGAAAGTTATAATTATCAAGTTTAAGCTAGCAAGGTGAGTGCCTGATAACATAACAATTAATATATCTATAACATATATTAGCAATGAATTGAGAATTGTATACCATGACTTGTACACACTTGATTAAGTGTAGTTTGTAATGTATGATGATGCTAGAGTTAACATGTTGACATTGTACGATACACTTGATTAAGTGTAGATTGTATAGCATGATGATGCTAGGCTTAATATGCACTTGATTAGGTGTACATTACGATGATATATGATTATATGCGCGCAATGAAGATCCGATTGGATCAGATATGTGTTTGTGAAAGATCCGGACCCTAAGGACAAACCTGTCCTACATCAAGAACTTAGCAGTTCTTCAACAATAACAAAGCTTTTCTACATTAAGGACTAAGTAGTCGTCCTTGGGTATAGCTTGTGGCTGTACACACAGGAATCGGTTGATTCCAAAACGCAATGGTGGACCGGTTCACAGCTCACCCACCGGAGCGGTTGATGTGTGTGGTACCCCTGTTTGGTGCATTGAGCTGGGTTCGCTACCCCGCGAGATATTTCGCCTTCTGACTACGCCAGCTATTCGTGAGATTCTATGATAGCACTATTTGAGCATGATTGATCATATGTGATTTGTTTATATTGAGTGCATGCTATCATGTACTCACTAGCTTTTATAGCTAACAGATACTACCTCTCACATGTGCAGGTGATCCTTAGGCTGTGAGCTTGGGTGCCTGCGGGTAGTTACATGTTTTAGGAGGAACACTATTTTTACACAAAGGTTTACCGATAGTTCATTTTCTATTCTCACACAGTATTACCCTTAAGTTGCAATGAATGCATCAAAAGATCCAAATACTGATTAGCCGATAGCAAACAAACCCAACCCATGTGGCCAGCCAAAACTGACTTCCCAACAAACATGTATACATATCACTGACGCAACAATCAATTAACAAACAACCAGTTAATCAATTATCAGACATAAAATCTATCCATGCATCAATCTACAAACAGTTATAACCAAAACCAGTTACAACTAACACTTGTTGTGAGTTAAACGTCCACTCACCTCCTATTCTCAGTTCTCCACTAAGTGATCTAATGTTACTGAGCCTTGTCTGCTCCTGTGATCACAATAAAACTGAAATCAGTATCCGGTTCATAAATATATCTCCAAACATATATTTATATCCATTCTAACTATGCTCAACCAAGTTAGAAACACTCAATATCCAAACACATAAAGCATCACACTTGATATATAATCAAAAGCTTCAAAACATGAAACAACCGAGGACGCGTCGCGTCTAACATCCTGATGCATGGCGTCGGGCCTTCGCACCAAGGCTACTTCAAGTGGCCAATTCAAAGAAGAAGACTTCGAACGGACCTCCCTTCGAACCAAGAAGACTTTGAGCGCCCCTCCTTCGAGCCAAGGAGGCTTCAAGCGCGCCATACGAAGAAGAAGACTTTGAATTTGAAGTCCAAGGCTTCAAATTTGAAGCTAACCGAGAACGCGACGCGTTCTTATCATGGATGCGTCGCGTCGTCTTCCAGATTCAAACCTGCAACTTTCTCATCTTCCAGCTCTATATAATTTACCAAACAATTATATATTACTGGAAATCACTTTCTAATAATTCTAAACCCATAAAAACATCATTTAGTATGTCTAGAATCATGATGAACATGTTAAAAACATTGAAATAATCAAATCTAACAAAACCCATCAAACAAGGTTTCTTCCTGAACTCATCAATGGTGTTTAAGCTTGTATCATGCAAACCCAGCCAATTATTAACAACAAATCAAGCATGGAGGACATAAATAATGATTCAAAAACAAATAAAGAATCATACCAACCTTAATCTTGAATTATCAACTTCCAAATTCAACTTCAAGCTTGTTCTTAGTATTCTCTCTCAAAACACACACAAACACACTCTCTAACAAAAATAAATGAGGAGGTGGTGGCTGGTGAAACTAAAACTTATCCAAATGTCCACATATGCTCACAACTTCCCATGCATAAGCATGAGGTGTAATTTTCTTACAAATTCCCATATACATACTCACATACATGCATAGACACACACACACACATATATATACATATATATATATGTAATTGGATACACATGCTTCTGTACAGACATATAAACATATATCCACTTTAATGTTACTATTTAATCCCAATTAGTTATTCCTCTAAATTAATTAACGCGCAACGAGGAATTATTTATAATCCTCGTACTAATCCAACTTTATCTAACTCATAAAATCATCTGATCACATATATTCGTTTTAAATCACATAATTAAATATCAAATACTCGTAAGAAAACTTGGTCAACTTACTAGTGACCCGCCTACAACTAGGCCGGGTTTATGGATGTTACAAATCACTCCTCCTTAGAGGATTCTGTCCTCGGAATCTCATTGCACACAATCAATGAAAGTACCAACTCTTCAAATCTTCTTTTATTAGTCCAGCCAGATAAACTCAATCGCGCTTTCAATTGTCAATATCATTGAAATCTGTTTCTACAAATCCTTGTCATTACACAACTCCAACAGTCTCATAATTTATCATTCTGATCTCATCTTTAAGTCAACCATTAGTTCGTAAATCCTTGCTGTCATTCCCTAGTATTCACATACCGTTTCTCATATACCTCAAGTCCACAGGTTGAAGTATTATAACAACAATCTCATAACTTTACGCAAAGTAGATAATATTTCCATAATCCATCATACTTCAATCACATAAGCACACAATAACTATATTCTCAATCATGTATAGAGTTTGTTTCATTCAAGCATCCATCAGGAATCTAGTTGCACTACCCATCTCTCGTTCCATCTTTTGTTGTAAACTCTTCAAAGAGTTTAAGCAAACTTTTAATTTCCATTCGAAGTCATTAAATATGAATTAACATATCTTCAAAATATCTCATTTAAAATTCAATCAATTCTGTCTGTCCAAAAAATGTCATCTCACTTGTAATAAGAATACTTATCAATCAATAACCACTAAACATATCCAGATTTCACTTTATACAATCAAGTTAAATACAATTTGTAACAACGTAAATCTTAAGCCATTTTTTTAAAACGCTACGGAAACAAATTCTTATTTCACTTAACATAAACATCCATAAGGTACAAAGTACTTTTACAAATTACAACATCGGTTTGTGTTACAAAGGATTTATAAAACATGGCTCGTCTCTTCTTAAACACAATATCAGAGTATTGGTCAAATTTCTCTTTCCACAAACAAAGCTAAATAGCTACTCACATAATCCTGCAAAAAGCAATCAACCGTGGGGGATTAGCACAAAGCTAAGTGAATGGAAGCAACAAACAAGCTAACAAACAATCACAGTTCACAATTGAACCTCTGAACACAATCATCAGTCAATCCGTCAATTGAACAATCTTTTCAATCCCGAGGAATGGCGGTTCTGCCGAACCTACAACCAAAGCCGACCAAAGCAAAGGTTTACCGATAGCTCCCTGCCGATTGGCACAATGAAATTCCCCTTTGATACAACGCATGCATCAGGAGGACTACCACTGCTCAACCAACTGCAGACGAGCCCAACTCTTGTAACAGTAGCTGACCCAAACCAGCCCTTTCACACAAGCTGATCTCTACCAACCCGTTACACATAAGTTGGTTCTCAAATGATCCAGATATACTTCCAGTCACAAGCACAATCAAAACTCCATCACATATATCATAGATGAACATACAATTCTCATTTGACAAATAGCAGACTTAACAGTCTATCATGGCATATCAATCAATCTATCTTCGCATATTGAACTTCATCAATTAATAATCACATACTCAAAACAACAATCAAACACTCCTTAAATCATTTAATTCATAAAGTTACCACCAATACCACCAGTGAGTAAACTTCCACTCACCTCAGTACTCGAATCACGCGTGCTCAGTAGTCTAATATCTGAGTCTGTGGTTTGCCTGAAAACACAGCAACAACCAAATCAGTCTCGAATATATAAATATATCTTTCCACATATATTTATATCTCATATTCATGTAAACAACTTAATTTAATCATATAATTGATAATCCAACTTATCCCAAACGAAACACAAGCAAAACAAGTAATATCCTGAAATAGGCCCTATCGCGCCTCGACATGCCCTTGCGTCGCGCCGTGACGACATCGGATTTCGAATTCCGGATTCAAGTGTCGGATTTGGGCATCGGATTTGAGTTCCTGGATTTGGTTATCGGATTTGACAGTGGGATTTCATTTTTACGGATTGCAAGTATCAGATTTCGGGGTTTTGGATTTGTAACTTTCGGATTCTCACAAACCGACCCAATATTGTCGGATTTCAACATGGTCGCGCCGCGACCTTCAACGTAGCACCGCGACGTTCAAGGATTCTGACTATCATCTTCTTAAATTCGATTTCCAGCCAACTCAAATTTCTTGTAATCATTTCCAACATTATATTCCTTCAAGCTAAACTCACACATAACATATATCATGCATATATAATATCATAAACATCTTTTTAATCAATCATAACAACAAAATCATCAAAACCCATTTCTTAAATTTCTTCATGAACCATCAATGGTGTTTTCTCACTAAACACATGAAATCAACAAAAGATATAACCAGATAATCATGATTCACATTAGAAACATGAACCAACCTTTAGTTTAGTTAAACAACCACTTAATCTTCACTTATAGAGATTCAAGTTCTTCTTTTCTTTTCTTGTTCTTCCTTTCCAGAGAACACACCCACACCCACACACACTATTCACTATTCTTTCTTTCCTTTAAAATGAGCAGGTGAAAATGGTTATATATACATACACGTGTTCCTTCACAAAATTGAGGTGTCATCACCTAACATACACAAACTCTTACATACATAAATTATCTTATACATAGATACTTTTCTTTTCTTTTCCATTTCCAATATCATACACAGTATTTTATCTAATTCATCAATTAATTTAATTACTCCCAAATAACCACTTAACCAATTAACTTAACATACAATCGAGGTATTTTCTACAACCCTCGTACAAAACTCAATATCATTTAATCATAAATACATACGATATCAAATACTCGTTTAATCACATAACAAATCTTTAAACATGCATAACTAAACACATTTCAATTTACCATTAGCTCGCCTACTACTAGGCCGGGTTTTGGGATGTTACAAATCTTCCCTCCTTTAGAGGATTCCGTCCTCGAAATCCTATAGCACATCTCAAACGGAATACCCATTCTTCATATTCATTAATTTCAGATTGTCAAGTCCTTTGTAACGCATATCCATATCCATCTTATTACCATTCACAAAAAAATTATTTCTACTCATTTTGTCATCTAATAATCATCAGAGTTTTAACAACTCTTCTTCAGTTTAACCATATAACTCATAAACTCGAGAAACCTGTCTTTCAATCATTTTCTTTCACACTTACACATTTAAACTATATCAACACATCTCTTGAATACTGGTTCATATCAATCTGTTTATCTCAAGTAGCGAATTTCGCACATCTGTCATTTACTGTCTAACATACAAAGGTATCCACATATCACTTCTTGTTTCCAATTAACATGCCAAACATTACCACTATACGCACATATCAACTCATCCCTGATATCTTAACCTCCATCAGATAGAAATCACGTCACGTTTGTCTAATCAGTATAATTATGAATTCCACGAATCATCAAAATTCAACACAAAACACAAGTTCATTTGCACAACTCTTTCTACTCAGCTATCCCATAAGAATTCAGTCGTATTGCTCATTTCACATCTCAATTCTTTGTCGCAAACTTTTCTAGAATTTTAGTCAATTCCTTCGATTCTCTTTAGTTATCTCTAAGTATAGAACATTATATATTTTAATCATCTCACTAATGTAATTCTTCTCAGCAGATCACGTTCCACTGGTGGTAATAATACCAATATTTCTTACTAATCAGTCAATCATCACCTGTGATACACCAAATTACTTTTCATGTAGTAATTTAGACATCATCTCCATCATATCTTGTCATCACCATTACTCTGGTATCTCAAATTATCTCAACAATTATAAATTTCTAATACTCGGCTTTATCTCATATACAATCATATCACATTCCATGAGAAATGTATCTATCATATTCACTCCATAGTAAGTTATCCTTTTATTACTTCATATGACATTATACTGTTTAGCCCTTCCAAGTGTATTGGCAAATAAGTTCTGTGAGTCTTGTTCAAATTAAGTTTCTAGTTCCAAGCACAGGTATTTCCTAGCAAAGGTAATTCATACATATGATTCACAAATCTTCATTCAAAATGCTCAGGCCATTACATTCTTCTTCTCTCATTGTCTAATGGATTCAATCTGTCATTCTTCAAATCACATATATCTTCAGTTCATAGGTATCAATCATCATTATAACTAGCTCTTTATCATATATAACCCCTTATAATTAGGCACCCATAACATCTTTTATTTAAGCAATTCTATACATCTCAGACTTGCTCAATCTGTAGCAATCCATAAATTTCAATCTTTCATGTTACCTATTTCTAATAAGGGTATCTTCAATTCCATCCATCGAGTCAAGTATGCTTCAACTCACATAATTTTCAAGGTTATCGTCATAAATTCCCTCGTATCTTAACATGTCCAGCAAAATTTTTTCTTTTTAATGAAATTTCAAATCAATCATAATCGTTGACTCATTCTAACCATCATTTCTGCCACATATTAAGTTCTTTCATATATATAAACATCCGCTACTTCTTTAATGATAAAATCAATTATACATACCTTTCTTTATACTCAATTCATTCATATTATTATCACAAACGCATCTGCTGCAACTCCAAAGGCATGGATTAGATCATTCCTCTCAAGAATCTTCAACAATCACAAGACGTAGGCCATTCCTCCAATTTCATAGCATAGCATCTTATATATCAATCCAACAAATACAATATCTAAACGAATCATCAATCTCCTCAAGTTCATTAATCAACAACACAAATTATCTTCAATCATTAGCTTTACCCATAACTCGTAATCTCAGTTATAAATTTATTAACAACATCCCTTGATCGTCACAAAACCTACCAAATTTCTATATCTTATCCACTTTCCTTCTTATTTGTACGAACACAAACATACATATACACATATATGAACACAGAAGGCAAGACAATTCTTGCAACACATAACCTAGCATGCAATTATACAAATTTGAAAACATCTTTCTAGGGTATTTCATACCCAATTCACGTCATTTCAAGTGTCACATACTTACGTACTTACTGCCATAAGCATCAAATTGTTTCACAATTTAAAATATATATCAACTATCTCTACTTCTCAAAGAATGATACTCTTTAGAAGTAAGCAAACACACTTAGCACACATAGGCATCAAACATTCTCAATTAACTCTAAAGTTAATAAACATACGCACAGATATAAAGGTTATCAAAACGTACCCGTTACATCGCCCTCGGTAGCGGTAATATCATCAACCATCATGTTGAAATTTCTACCCTCTTGCTTGGAAGGGTTCTTTCTCTTTCGTCCACTTGCTGACGAGGATCCCCCACCAGCCACAGCTCATGACTCTAGTTCCTTACTAACTTTACAATCTCTTGCCCGATGATCTTCCTCAAAACAGATCCAAAGTACTTTTCTTGAGAAACGACATTCCTTCATTTCATGGCCAAACTGCCCACATGTCAGACACCGCATAGTCTGAAGTGTACATGGTCCTGTATGGTGAGACTTACACTTCCCACACCGTGACACTCGTTGATTAGATTCATCAAATGCAGGTTTATGTTTCAACTTTCTTTTTCTTTGGCTACCTTGCCCTCTTTGCTTTACAACATTATATTGTTCCCATCGGAATTTCTGTATAGAAATCTGATCTCGATTCGTTTTATCTCTAGCCTTCAAATCATCTTCAGCCAACTTGGCTAATGTAAATGCTTGCGACAGTGTACTAGCCCATCTGGTAGTACTTCGATACTATGGAAGCAAAGCTTCCACAAAGTATTGTATCTTTGACGCTTCATCAAGTACCCATTGCTTCACAAAACGCAATCTTTCGTTAAATAATTTGATTACTTCATCCACAGTCATGTCTCTAGTCATACGCAACTCCATGAATTCTCTTTTGATACGAGCTATCTCAAAAGTATTGCAATACTTCTCACACAATTTCTCCTGAAACTGATCCCAAGTCACACTGTCTTGCTGTTGTTTAGAAAAATGTTCGGTAAGTGAATCCCACCAAACCATAGCATCTCCTTTAAGCATACGAGTGCAAACCACACTCTCAATTCATCCTCGCAATTGCAAGCTTCAAAACCCTTTACCATTTCTTGCAACCAATTCAAAGTTATGTTGGGGTCTATGCTTCCATAGAGCACTTAAGGCTTACAATCCAAGATTTTCTTATAAGTGCATGGTGGTTTAAATCCTGGATATGCAAAAGGATAAACTCCGTGGGTAGTAAAAGGATGAGAACTTGATTGTTGTGCCACTTGCGATATTGGAGGAAACGGAACTGTAACTTGCACATTTGTATCTTGAGTTGTACTAAACATAGGATTCTGAATTCGTTCATTCTGGATAATCCTCTCTCGTTCCATGTTGCCCATAGCATTTCTGAGTTCCCACAGTTCATTTTCCAACTTAGAAATATATTCCCCCTGATCTGTTCCAGATTCAAAACCTGAAGTACCAACTTGACCTGTTACATTCAAAACATCCACTGATGAAATTCCAGCCACTTCTTGGGTCACAGAGGTGTCAGCATGGGTATCTCTGTCAGCCATATCTATACAATCACATTATCTCACAAGCTCATTAGATAAACCGTTAGTACATAACATACTAACTATCACACAACAATTCCAATTCACTCTAAATCCCCCCAAAGGAAAGTTGGCCCAACACGACCCAAATTTGGGAATGCAACACTCTAGCCGTGCCTACATCGCTAAACCAGGGCTCTGATACCAACTTGTAACACCGTAAATCTTAAGCCATTTTTTTTAAAAACGATGCGGAAACAAATTCTAACTTCACTTAACATAAACATCCATAAGGTACAAAGTACTTTTACAAATTACAACATCGGTTTGTGTTACAAAGGATTTATAAAACGTGGCTCGTCTCTTCATAAATACAATATCAGAGTATTGGTCAAATTTCCCTTTTCACAAACAAAGCTAAATAGCTTCTCACATAATCCTGGAAAAAGCAATCAACCTTGGGGGATTAGCACAAAGCTAAGTGAATGGAAGCAACAAACAATCACAATTCACAACTGAACCTCTAAACACAATCATCAGTCAATCCGTCAATTCAACAATCTCTTCATACCCGAGGACCAGTGGTTCTGCCGAGCCTACAACCAAAGACGGCCAAAGCAAAGGTTTACCCATAGCTCCCTGCCGATTGGCATAGTGAAATTCCCCTCTGATATAACTCATGCATGAGGAGGAGTACCACTGCTCATCCAACCGCAGACGAGCCCCGCTCTTGCAACATCAGCTGACCCCAACCAGCCCTTTCACAAAAGTTGATCTCTACCAACCCGTTACACAGAAGTTGGTTCTCAAATGATCCAGATATACTTCCAGTCGCAAGCACAATCAAAACTCTATCACATATATCATAGATGAACATATAATTCTCGTTTGACAAATAGTAGACTTAACAGTCTATCATGGCATATCAATCAATCTATCTTCGCATATTGAACTTCATCAATCAATAATCACATACTCAAAACAGCAATCAAACATTGCAATCAAAAACTCCTTAAATCATTCAATTGATAACGTTACCACCAATACCACCCGTGAGTAAACTTCCACTCACCTCAGCCCTCGAATCACACGTGCTCAGTAGTCTAATATCACTGAGTCTGTGGTTTGCCTGAAAACATAGCAACAACCGAATCAGTCTCAAATATATAAATATATCTTTCCACATATATTTATATCACATATTCATGTGAAGAACTTAATTTATTCATATAATTGATAATCCAACTTATCCCAAACAAAACACAAATAAAACAAGTAATATCTTGAAATAGGCCCTGTCGCGACATGCCCTTGTGTCACGCCATGAGTGTGTACGATATGATGAACAAGTTGAAGGACATGTTCCAACAACAAGTTATGGAGGAACACTATGAGTGTGTTAAAAACCTAGTCTGTTGTAGAATGCAGGTAGGTAGGAGTGTGAGTGCCCACGTCCTCAGGATGAAGGCGTACGTGGACCAAATGGAGAGATTAGGTTTTCCCAAGGGAAAGGAGCTTGCTGTGGATATAGTACTCCAATCCCTACCCGCATCATATGATCAGTTTGTCATGAACTATCACATGCATGAAATGGAGAAAACCTTATGTGAATTGCATGGTATGTTGAAGACTCCGGAGTCTGACATAGCCAAACATGAATCCACCTCTTTCATTCCTACCACGAGTTCTAGGGAACAAAAGAAAAAGAAGAAGAAACCGACACGAAGGGAAAAGGTTGGAGTTTCTAAGCCTATTCCCCATATTGAATCTGAGGACAATAATTGTGTGCCTCAAGAAGATATTCAAGAAAAAGTGGTTTGCTACTTCTGTGGAAGATTTGGAGATTGGGGCCGTCACATATGCCCGTCGTGTCGAGAGGATATTAAACTTCTAAGGAAAGAGAGAGTTAATTTCCCCTCTCAAGGTACATTCATGATTCATTGCTAATTTTTCTATTTTGCTGGTTGTTCACCTGAGCTAATTAACTCACGTTTGTCACAAATTTGTTTTGTTACAAAGTGTAGGTGCTATTTGAAGAAGAACCAAGAGGAAACTAGAAAGATTGACCTCTAAAAGAGAATTGGGAGTTTTGATTTTGCCTATTCTTACCGGTTTAATTATTACTTTATTTTGATGCTCAGCGAGGAAAGTTAAGTTTTTATTGTATGTTCATGAAGACGATGGATGAGATTTTGAATTTTGGGTTGTCAAAGATTTTTCCGCATTACTTATTCGATTTCGAAGTTTGTTCATGTCATAGCTTATGTTTTATTTTGGCCTCCATGGCGCATCATTCTACATTTGATGAGGATGAATTTATACTTGAGATTTGAATTTTGTTTTTGAAAAATATTTGTTGATTGATAAAAATCAAAATTATCCATGTCACGACATACATGTTACAAGTAATAATTAATCATGAATGATTGATTCTACATCCAAAATAGTTTGGATTAGTTGGCTTTTTGTCATAATCTACTTAACTATATAAATAAGACTAGTATCGCCTAGATTCATGTGGTTAGGATCTTGGACTAGTTTAACCTCGGGTTAAACATTTGATGCTAGTCTTATCTATTAGGGTAAGATGATTATGAAACCCTTCACGGTATATGTGAGAGGGATGATAGCTTGTAATATATTGATCACCTTTGGTGGAAAATCCGTACAAGCACATAACAAAGAGAAACTAATTAAAGAATCAATTGGAACATATAGAGAGGATGCTTAGATCTAGTTGAGATGTTAAGATACCTTAAGTCTATATATCTATGACCACATTATGAATTGCGGGATTATCTCACAATTCATTCCTTAACATAGACACATTTGTACATGGTGTCACGTTGAAAGAAACCGGATATTGTTGAAAATGATTTGGTAAACAATGGGTCAAATATGTGTATTCGACTTGTTAGTATACACATTGAATGTGACGAGCCAAGTCCTTAATCTTAATCCAACTTGAAAGTCTATTTACCACCTTATGAGATATATCTTGAATGAGTTCTTTGCTTGGATATATCGAGTTTGGAGATTTTCAATCTACATCTAGTGGGAGATTGAAGAACTTAAATGGTACTAATACATTTAAAAGGTTTTTATAGGTTTTGGATATTTGACCTTACGAGAACAATGTTTTGTTGCTCCAAAGGAAGATAATAACTAGAGCATTCCAGTGGAAGAACGTGCAACTTAAATGAAAGACTTGATGTTGGCACTAGCATATGATCAAATATCGGCATGAGAATGCCGGTTATCCTGACCATGAGTAATTACTTTCAAGGCTGATAGAAGTCATGTAGCCAAAGAGATATGGGTTCCTCACATCTAAGTGGCAATGACTTGATGTTGAGTCTTGTTCATATCACCATCTCTCGGAAAGAATAGTGGTCCCTGTGTTCACTAAGGAAATTAGAAGTAATTAATCATGAGATGAAATCCATTTTAAGTATGCGAATACTTTGCTTAATTCCATACCAAGGTGCAAACCAAGATGGTGTAAATGAGATTAACATGGATTGTATTGTAGACTATTTCAAATACCGACCAGGGGTAAAGGTTTCATGATGGTTATTGTGGAAACTTCCTAGAGGTCATGTTGAAGGTCATTTGATACTCGTTGCTATTGCTGCCTTCTTATGGCAATAAAAGAGAGTACACGGATATGCAAGACCGCATTCCTTTATGGAACTATGTGTTGAGGAAGTGCTTACCACACTCTCCAAGGGTCTTAGATATCTGTAGCATCCAAATTAAGTCTACAGTGTGGATAAGTCCTTTGGACTTATACTAACATCGTAAAAGTAATATCTTTGCTTTCACGAGAGGATCAAAGCATGAGTCTTCTAGAAGCATAGATAAGACTTTTACATATGTTAGGGCTAGTGGGAGCTTTTTGTTGTATACCTAGAAGTATGTATCGATTGAAGATAATGTCCCATTGTTAAGCGTTCTATGAACTTGAAATAGGGAATTATTGTATCATGATAATACTTAGGAAATACAAAAATTTGAAATTTTGAAAGTTCAAGAAATATTAGAGCATGTTCTTGATGTTTGACGATAAGAAATAAGCCTTGTAGTAGGTTTATACTCTAATACTAATTTCTAATAGGATAACTGTTGATCTTGATCGAAGTCCATAATCCTACTTTGTGGTGTTGATTATTGATTAGAGAAGTTCTTAAGTATCACTGATCCTATTGTGAACTTTCTTAACAATGAGGATATGAGTACTTTAGTACTTCTTTATATGATCTCTTTGACGGATACTTTGAATAGTAGTTTGGTCAAAAGATAATTGTGAAGTTAACAAGAATATGAATGGATGTTGCATGGCAAATCCATTAAATAAGTTGTTGTCTTAATGACTAGTGATGTTTGACATAATAGGTCATGTAGCATTTCTTATGCATATGATTTGGCTTGAAATATTGTTTTAGTAGTTGATTGTTTTATGTTAGCTTTGGGAACTGTAAGCAGTATCGTTACTTTTGATTGCTTTCGATATATAGTGGGGAATATATATATACAAAAGATGCGGTTACTTTCAATAGTCTTTACTGTGTTCTATCTTAGCATATTTAACCACTTCCCTGACTGCTTATGCATTCTAGATTTCCATAGTCAGTCATTCTTCATGGGAAGGAAGTTTGAGCCAATACTGAGGTTAGGGTTTGGTCATGCATTAATCAAGGATTGAATGCAAGTGATGCAAAACTAACCTATGCTTGAAATGAGTTTCAAGTGATTGGAAGACCCACACCTGAGTTCACTTCATGGATTATGGTCACAAGTGACTCGGGATGATAATATCATTTCATCCTTAGACCGGAGATACATGTGTATCCAAAGCATTAGTCTGCTTTGTTTTGATTACTTTCAAACGTGGTTCGTAGCTGGCCGCTATAAAGGGAGTTATCAAATAAAGTATGAAGCATGTGGCGGGGCTATGTAGTTAAAAGGATTTGTTCCTCTGGTTAGAGAGATATCCCTGGGCCCCTCGATGATTGGGCGCTGACACCAAAAATGCATGGCCGTGCTCAAGTTACAATGATTTTAGATCAGTTGCTAACTTGTTATTTTGGTCACCACCAATCTAGAATCAAGAAACAGAATCGTGAACGTCTGGAGATTGACATTTTTCCATGTTTCGTGTTCACATGGATATCGCGAACAAAGGGATGTTTATGATCACTTATCTATAGGACCTTTTAGCCTTTCTAGGCTACGAGGATTTGTCGAGGATGACGTAACTCGTACCGACTTGGGGGAAAGTATGCTTTGCTAGAGCCGCTGCTTGTCTGTGGTGTTGGTAACGCTGTATCATGTGCAAGTGGGAGTCTGTTGGAATATGTCCACTGATACACGTGTACTAGCATCACTGCTGATGAGGTACGGGCCTATTGGGTCAAACGCCTAGGGTAGATTCCGGCAGCACAACGCAAACATGCGAGAATATGAAATTGGGGTTTCTGGCGACCTTCACGGGCCGTGAAGAGGTTGTGAAGAGAAACCCTCCACGAGGCTTCACCACCCGGATATGTAGTCGTGGGGGCACTGCCTTCATGAGGGCTTCACGGCCCGTGAGAGCCCGTGAAGGTAGGCGCCATGCTTTTATTGGACCACTCGATGGCCCAATGAGAGTGTGCGGTGAAACCCGGCCTATAAGGCCTTTACGAGTGCTTCACGGCCCTTGAGAGCCCGTGAAGACAGAAGTCAAAGTGACATTTTATTTCTATTGGACCTTTGTGTTGGTGCAATGGGAGAGTGGCATGTTGTCCAAACCTGGAGTCTTTTTGAGCTTTAGACGAGTCTATAAAAGACTATTAATTCTCTCCTCTTGGAACTCTTGCTTCATGTCATAACACACACACACATATTTGGTACTTGAGTTCCACTAAAGCTAAGTGAGTGTAACAAGTGAAGGCAAGTGGTTCTTGTGGTAGTGGCTGATCCAGATTCATGAGGACATTGTGTGGTTCGTGTGTCGGGTCAATAGCAAGATGGGATCTCGGCTACTTGGTGTGGACTATCAATAGAGGAGCTCGGTTTCGGATTCTCGAAGATCTTTCTAGCTCGGTGGATAGCTGGTGTTGTGCAGTTATATATATGAAAAATGATTTGAAATAAAATGGAAATACTAGACTAAACTACACACCAAGCAGTGAACCCATCGTATAGTAGTAAAGTGTTTGTAAGACCGAGTGTTGAACCTCAAGGAAGCAAGATGAAACCTCAATACTAAGTTGTCGTCATTAATTAATCTATGATCAAATGTTTATAATCCTAAAGTTAACAATTAAAACAAGTGAGATAAAAGAAACGAGATATTTTTTACAACTTTTTGATTTGAGAAGGAAGTGCTACTAGACTCGATTACAAATAGAGTTAATTGACAAGGATTTGATAAATTTGATGGGCAAAACTTTAAACCATCTAAACACTTCAAATATTAGATAAAATCAAGCAAGAAGGTCTCCTTAGAATGATTTTACAAGATATAAGGAGTGACTAGAATCTACCACTTTGTAAAAACATTCAAGCAAGGATTTAGTGTAGTATAAAACACGTTTAATAACAAAGTTCTCCGTTAATTAAACAATCAATTCTTGAAAACTAACCCCCGAAGTTCTCCGAAGTAGCCAATTTCAAAAAAATCAACTTTAAAGATATTCCAACACTTGACTAATCATAAGATAGGCATTTCAAAGTCAATTTCATCAACAAATTGCTCAAACAATGGTAAAAATCCAAACCCAAGTGTAAATTCTCACAAATTGGGCATCACAACTAGGAGTAATTGCAAAGAAACCAAGAACCAATCAACACAATAGGTCTATTACATCAATTAGTCAAGGAAATTTGGGGAAAAACATGAATTCAAGCAATTTGAAAAGAAACCCTAGCTTGAAGCTTCCATTAATGGTGGAATTTGGGGAAACCCATAAAAATCCCAAATCCAAGTCAATAACCTACTTGATCTCATCTAATAGCACTAAAATTAACTACTCCATGCTAAACATTACGAAATCTAAGTAAACAAAACTGAAATTTAAAGGAGACATGAAGGAGAGCTTAAACCCTTGAAGAAACCAAGGAAGAAGATGAAGATGAAGCTTCCAAGTCAAGATCCAAGCTCCAAATCTTGTTCTCTTTGGATGTATCCTTTGAAAATTAGACTCGAACCTCTGGAAAACGAGTTCTGTCAAAAGGGGGAGAAAAAATGCTTAAACGGGTCTGGAACATGATTTTTCCATTTCTTCCAAACTTTGGGGATTTTCCTTCCTTTTGCTATGGATAATCATTAAAGACATGAGATATCAAAAATAATGAATTAAGTATCAATTAAGACCAAATTACTCAGAAAAGCATACGAAATGATCGAATATCGCCCCAAAATAACTATTCAATTTGGGCAATATCAATAGCTCCAGCCCCGTGATGGTATATTTCTCCTCCCTCTCGTTTGCTTTAAGTTGCTATATTCGTTCGTAGTCACGATCCCTACTTGGGGAGTACATGCATGTTGGTTTTAATACCCGAAAACTCTGGTTTTTGATGTCGTTGCTTCCGCTGCGTACGGGTGTTGGCGTGCATGGATTTCCTACATTCCAGCCAACTAAAATTTCTTGTAAGCATTTCCAACATTATATTTCCTCATGCTAAACTCACACATAACATATATCATGCATATATAATATCATAAACATCTTTTTAATCAATCATAACAACAAAATCATCAAACCCCATTTCTTAAATTTCTTCATGAACCATCAATGGTGTTTTCCCAATAAACACATGAAATCAACAAAAGATATAACCAGATAATCATGATTCACATTAGAAACATTAACCAACCTTTAGTTTAGTTAAACAACCACTCAATCTTCACTTATAGAGATTCAAGTTCTTCTTTTCTTTTCTTGTTCTTCCTTTCCATAGAACACACCCACACACACTATTCACTATTCTTTCTTTCTTTTAAAATGAGTAGGTGAAAATGGTTATATACACATACACGTGTTCCTTCACAAAATTGAGGTGTCATCACCTAACATACACCAACTCACATACATACATGCATACATGATGTCTTACATACATAAATTATCTTATACATAGATACTGTTCCTTTCTTTTCCATTTCCAATATCATACACATTTTTATCCAATTCATCAATTAATTTACTTACTCCCAAATAACCACTTAACCAATTAACTTAACATACAATCAAGGTATTTTCTACAACCCTCGTACCAAACTCAATCTTATTTAATCATAACACGTTATCTCTGTTCTCATAGTACATCATCAATACTCAACCCTCATGTCTCTACTCCATAGTATAGCATTGGCAATTTAAGTTCATAAATCCTTGTTAAATCAAATTTCAATTCCAAGCAAAGGCACCTCCAAGCAAAGGCATGTCCAAGCAAAGGCATCTTCAAGCACAAGGTCTATAAGTCTTTAATCCATATGTTTAGGCCATTAAATTTCTTTTTCTCTTTCTCATTCTCAATTACTTTAATCTTTTCATTCTTCAAAACTTTCTTGTAGAGGAAATCTCGATTCGTCCACTAAATCAAATATACTTTCAATTTGCATGAATAAAACGTTATTATAGCTAGCTCTTTCATCTGTCAACACATCAGTCACCATATCATCTTTCCAAGGTAACCTCAAGTCTTACAATCACTTTCTATGTTGCATTCCAATCACTATCTTAGTCACATAAATAACTCCTTGTAATTAGGCATCAATTACATCTTTTATTGACCAAGGCAATCATACACTTCTTTTGTGATAGTTAACATTCGCATAATACTACTACAAACACATCCGTTGCAATCTCCGAGTCATGGTTAAAATTTTGTCTCGTGATATCTCAATTATAACATAACAGCAGTTAGACATCCAACTCAAAACATAGCATCACATTTCAAACCAACAAATGTAATTTCGCATCATACTACAAAATTCTTTCAAGTTCATCATTCATCGTCAATGATTAGCTATACTCATTATATTACGCATCCTCTTATAGTCTCAGTTATATCTTTTATCCAGGCATTTCTGTATATCTCGGACTTACCCAATCATCAATAATCCATCTCTTCTTTGTTCAATAGAATACACATAATGCAACATAAATCTTGCAATAACTCATATAGCATACAATTCAATCAACCTGAAAAAATCTTCCTATGCTATCTCATGCAGCTTAAGCATTATATCAAGTATTACATACTTATCATCATACCATCTCTTGACATATATCAAATAAATCATGATAGAAAATTATCTACTATCATTTAATTCTATTTCTAGAGAATCAATCTCATCAGAAATAAACACAAACATTTTAGCACACAATATGCATAAAATTTCCACAATTAACTTAAATTTAATTAACACGTAAGCTAGTATATAAATTTATGAAAAATATACATGTTCCATCTATATTGGCAGTGGCATTATCATTTGCCATCATATTATAAGCCCTACCCTCTCGCACGGTAGGGTTCTTTCTCTTCTACCCTGCTGATGACGATCTCCCAACCGCTTCTACCCCAGTTCCCGTCCCAGTCTTCCTCTCAGATGGGCACTCACCAGCCCTGTGTCCCTCATTCAAACAATTCCAACACACACTACGGTGAAAACTAAAATCCTTAATCTCATGCCCAAACGTTCCACATCATATGCATCGCATGGTCTGAGCAGTACACTGCCCGGAATGGGTAGACCTACATCGAACACACCGTTATGGTTTTTGACCAGAACCCCCAGTGGTTACCCCACGGTTCTGACTTCCTTGTGACTGGTTTCCTTGCCAATTCCGCTTTTGTTGATTACAAGTCTGTTCATACCTTGGCTTTTGCAAAGCCACTTTATCTCGATTCATTTTATCCTTAGCTAAGACATCTCCTCCAGCAGACTTGGCCAAAGTGAAGGCCTGTGATAATGATCCAGCTAATCATGTTGTACTCCTGTACTCCGGGAGTAATGCTCCAATAAAATGTTGCACTTGTGACGGTTTGTCAGGTACCCACTGAGTCACAAACCTCAGTTTCTCATTGAATTACCCAATCAAATCATCAACTGTCATCTGTTCCATCATTTTCAAATCCATAAATTCCTTCCTGATTTTTTGTTCATTTCAAATGCATTACAGTATTGCTAGCATAGTTTGTTCTGGAATTTCTCCCAATTAATTGCATCCATTTGAGCTCTAGGACGATGTGTAGTTATGGAATCCTTCCATACCATCACCTTCCCTTAAAACATCCGTGTGGCAAACCAAACTCTCATTACATCCTCGCAATGACATGCATCTAGGATTCTAACAGTATCTCTCAACCAATTCAGGGTAACATTAGAATCAGTGCTACCATGGTATTCCATAGGTTTTGCAATCCAAGAACTGTATATAGGTACACAGTTGTTTAAATCCCATACCATGTGGAAATCCCATGAAAGGATATGGCATTGATCCTTCTGAAAACATCGGGTAGTAAAATGGTTGGGACGTCGCTTGAGACATCTGTGGAAATGGTATCGATGTAGAAGGTATCCCTGTGTACGTAGTATTAACCAAAAAGTTTGGCGGTATCTAGGTGTAGTAGAAGCTATTGTCATAACTGGTGGTCAACTCGCGAGATCTTGTCTCTATTGTTCCAATTCCTTCCTCAAATCCAATTACTGTCCTTCTAACTGGAAGATATATTCCTCCCTGTTGTCTTTGGCTGTACCTGACGTACTAGCATGTTGAGGAATCTCTGTTGCTACTATAGAAACTTCTACAGTTGATGGTACAATATGGGCACCAGTTGAGTTCTCATTATCAGCCATTGTTCTATGTAACAATCATAACATCTCACCAACTCATTAGATATAACCGTTAGTATATGTAATATCCTCGTATTGCGCCTAGTTGTATATGATGGACGCGTGTATGTAAATTGAGTAAAATAATAATAAAGTATGTGTATTTATTATTATGTGTTTAAGTTGTTATGCGTTTTAGTAATTAGATATTAAATTATAAAAGTAGTAGTAATGTAAGTAAGACGATTAATTCATGAACGGTTTTAAGTAAGGATTTCAAAAATATCCCAGTTAGTCGAAACGGGTAAGGGGGGTCAAGTTGTAAGTTGGAA
The DNA here is from genome assembly GCA_038502395.1 of Dittrichia graveolens. Lineage (NCBI taxonomy): Eukaryota > Viridiplantae > Streptophyta > Magnoliopsida > Asterales > Asteraceae > Dittrichia > Dittrichia graveolens. The sequence continues at coordinate 35,329,610 of JARJIL010000009.1, forward strand.
AGGGAACAAAATACCTCTTGTTGATAGGCTTAAAGACAAATGCGGTTAAGCCTTTGTATTATCATGTCTGTATGTGTTCACAAACACAAACACAAACACAGACAACTTGAAATTCTCTCTACTTGTGTTGAGTTCTTTAAGAAAGGATTATATCAGATTGATTCTAGGAAAATCAAGATTCTTGTCATCTTTTGTTGGTCCCAAAGAGGGTAAACAAGCAACCGATACAGTGTAGGAGGGGGGAGGGTTGAATACACTTAATCAGTAATTAAACAAATCAATAGAAAGTATATTAAAAAATCAACCAATGTATTACAATTTTATTTTTTAATCAAATTAATAGAATGAGTTGATGTTACACTGATTATAAACTAAACTCACTCTAAACACTTTTCAGTCACAAACTAATTGATGATTGGACTTCTTGTTAAAAACTAATTAATAAGAACCCTGGAAAACTCTCTTGAACTTTGAACTCACAAAGATATCGCAACACACGCGTATCAAGTATGACGAACACATGTACGTTTTGCAACTTATGTAGAACTCTCTTACGTAAAACCCATAAGGAGGTTTATACTTATACTTGATTTATCTACGAACAAATCGCAGTTTAAAGATAGAACTTATCTTTTCTTTAAAATCGTAACAAAGTCCTTAATTAGTACATATCTAATTAATTTCGTTTGAGATCTCTATCGAACTAATAGATAGTTTAAATTAGGTTTAGATATCCTAATTTAAATGTCGTAGATATCGAGAGTTTTTAAACAGAATTTAAAACTTACTTAAATTCTTAAACTGACTTCTGGCGCTAAGCTGACTTACTCAGTCTTGACATTGTCAAGCTGAGTTCTTGGATCTTCAAATCTTCAAGTCTTCATTTTTGAAACCTATCTCAGCTTAGAAGTCACTGAGCTATCTAGTACTTACACAAAAAACTCTATATCTGTTTGTACGCTAACTACTTAGCCTAGGCTGACTAGGCAGTCTACAACAGACTTACATAATTCCTACCACTTAACCTATCATCTATACATAGCTATAGTTTGTCTCATCAAATCTAACTATTATAAACATGGGACTAACAATCTCCCCTTATTGATGATGAGAAAACTTTGAATCAAACTAAGCATAGGTTAAAAAAATTATGTTGAACAACTCTGGAACTGACAAAGGTCAGTTCTTGAAATAAGTATTGAACTAATCTATACTTATTCATCATTTCTTGAACTTACAAGATTTTAGATTACAAGTCAACTATGAGACTTGTATTCTAAGTATTTGAACATACAACTACTTAGAGACTGAACTTGTCAAGGTTAATTTAGGTTATGAACTTACACAACTTATTTTACCGAACTTATCAGTTTATACATGAACATATCAATTCTCAGCTTGAACTTACAATGATGTTTGTTTGAACACATCAAACATAATATTGAACATATCAAATAATAAACAGTTGAACATATCAAACTTGAAGTTTCATTTATGAACATATCATTTACATTGTAGCTTGATCATTATGATCACCTTATGCACACTTAGACCTTACACAATATATAACTTCAAAGTTTTCATACTAACTCTAATCTATAGGATCCCCAGCCTCCATCCACGTATCTGACCATTTTAGTTCCCAGATAGCTGCTTCTTTGATAGCATTATTCAGAACACCGAGTTCTGAATTGAGTCATCACATAGAATTCTCAAATACAGAATCAGTTCCGGATTTCCTAAGTGAAGAAATGCTACCTTCAAGAAACACTTATTACCTTCCACATCAAAATACAAAAATTCTTCCAAAGGTTGAGTTGTATGAGTATTTTCTCTTAATTCAACTCCCTCTGGAACTTGTAAACTGATGTTTCGTTTAGCTCGCTGACCTGCTGCTCTAACTCTTGCAGTTTTGTTTCAATTCAGGAAGGTATCAATTTCATCAATAGAAATTTCCCCTAATTGATCAATTCTTATGAAGATTGTCTTGAGCACATCAACTATTTCTTGTCTGATCTAACTCTTTTTCATTCTTTTAATAGTTGTGGCTACGATCTTTAACTCTGAGAAACCCAACTTGTACAGACATCTCATATCTAGACCAATCTCTTGTTTATTGTGCAGTCTAAAGTTGATTATCACCAATTCTCCTCTCCTGCTTAGTGTAAGAGATTCAATCTTGTGATCAAAGTATTTTCTCTTATAACAATGTCTTAGATCAGCATCTGCGTAGGGAATTGGGGCAGCTCTGGGTCCATAATAGTCAGCCTCAACTTCAGCTCTGACAGCTTCAGCTTTAGCTTGTTCTCTTTGTAACTCAGCATGTCTTTGTTGTTCTCTTAACTCCTCCAATGACATACTTAGCCATTTCTTCCAACATCTGTTCAGCCAATGCAGCGTTTGCCTTTTCAATGGCATCCATTTCATCACTTGAGTCAGTGTTAGCTTCAGCAATCTAGGACTGTCCTTTTTGAACAGATTCTGAAATGATAACTCTCCTCCTCTTGGCTAGAGACATAACACTTGATCTCCTCTTTCTTTTCATGGTCTTTATAGCGTTGCCTTTCCTTTTATCAACTTGTGTTGCTGGAATAAACTCAGCTTCAATATTCTTTGGTAGCTCAGAATGAGAGATTTTGGCAGGCACAGCTTGAGGTGTTTCTCCATGTGGAGTTTCTAGTTGAGTTGCTTGGACTATTGGAGCTATAATAGCTTGGATTGCTTGAGCCACTTGAATTTATGACTGTCGTTGAATGGGATGATCTGCAGTACTCATGAACTGATCATGACTTTCTTCTTCAGTATTCACTTCTTCTGTGTGCTCCCCCTCAATCTCATCATCTTTCTTCGTTGATTCTTCCTCCTCCTTTTTGTCATCATCAATTGGGGAGGTTCTCAGGTTAAATACGACACCATGTAAATCATCCACTGATTTGGACAGAGCATCCAATTTAGCCATCAGCATAACTTTGTCTTTCTTCCTTTTCGTATGAAGTAGCTCAAACTGGAGATTCAGATGTTTTAAAATGAGCTGTGTGTCCATTACTGCAGTATCAGACTGTGGCTCCTCCATTCTTTGTTTAAACTCAAAGTCCCCCTGGGCAGTGGATCAGTGAATTTCCACTATAGGAGTAACCCTTGTGTATTCCTCTCGAGGTAAGGTTGTGGGTCCCATATCCAAAGGTTGAGTCTGACCTCTAGAATCAAGGGGACTAGATTGTGGACCCTGTAATCCTTCCTAGTGTCTGGGAGGATCATTGACACCTCGTGCAAGAGGGAGTGAGAAGAGAAGTGAAGTAAAAGGACCAAAATCGTGTGATTTGATGGGAGTGTGGGCTAGGCTAAGAGGTGAGGAGGGGGTAGTTAACCCTGGGGAGTGGTCATATGTTCAATGTTTTCTTCATGTGTCAGTGAAGGCATAGAAATGGGCTCTCCCATGGCTCGAGTAGGTATGGGCTGAGTAGACACCATACCCGGTATAGGTTGACTAGGTGAAGTGAGCCTTGAGGTTGGCACCTTAAGAGAAGGTGTCTCCTCCTCAGCCCCTGCCGGTGGAGGTGTTAGTGTGACATCAGCTCCATAATCCTTTTTAGGTGAAGGACCACTCTTGGCAGATTTTTGTATATAAGTTTGGGAAATATCCTTGGTAGTAGTGGGCTGACCAAGGGTGGTTTCAGAATGGAAAATAGATGGAAGTGTTTGTGTTGGGGGAGAGGGGAGAGGGGTTAGACTGTGTTAGGTTTGACTCAGTCTTATCTCCGTGTTTAGGTGGTGGAGAAGTAAGAGAGAAAGAAGGAGATGACGGAAGAGAAGTCATACCTATTGCACCGAGAAGTGGAGACTCAGAGCTAGGATACATACTCCTTTGCTTAGAGCTAGAAGTGGTAGAGTAGACTATTTGGGCACCCGGTCTAAGTTGAGTCCTTGGAGGTTCAGCTTGGGAGGATTCAGTCTCAGAATCAGCAACTCAACATTCTTCCTCCGCAGCTTCACTAGTCTCACGAGTCAGAAGCTGTGCAAAGGCTCACATTTTGGATGCCCCGGGAAGATGTCATCCTTGAACATTCTGGGGCTGAGGGAAGAGGTGGGAGTTGCTTCATATCTACTTGCATATAATGTTCCAAGCCTGTCCTCGAACACCATGGATAGAAAGCAGATGAAAGGAATTTTGACATCTCTCCCCGCTTTGGTGACTTGTGATCTGATTACTTCAAAGATTAATTCTGCATAATCCACATTACACGCATAATACATGTTGTATATTAGCTGCAACTTGAAGTCGTTGACATTGTCGAGACCACCAACCTTGTACCCAGTGAACGCACCACCGTGGATACCATAAAACCCCAACCGGTTTGGAAGACTGACTTCTTGATTACACCGGTCAAGTGCGGATGACCAAAGAGTAGGAGCACACTTCTTGCTATTTCCCTATAAACAGGGGCATCATAATGATTAACAATGGGTAGTTGTAATACTCTTCATAGAACATTAACGTCAACTCTTATCCCTTGTTGTCCGCTTAGGACAGTTCCCCTTATTACTCGTAAATCAGCTTCTTAGCGACAGGTATACCAAAACTTTGTCAATAATTGAGGAACTAGAACGTTGGGGCCATCAAGAAAGGCACGAGATAGAGGTCCTTTGCGAAAGTAGGAGACCCATTCCTCATATCCGTGACCTCACTTTGATTGAGGAATATCAATGCACGCTAGTACATTGTTCTGTTTGTACACCAGAAGGGCATTGTTCTTGAACATCCCTCCTCGGGTCATCTGATTAGTTAGATTAAGAGTGTATCCCTCCATTGATATTGAACTGATTTGTAGAATTGCACTTGGTCGTTTTAGGGTTTTGCACTGAGCGAAAGATTCTGCACACAACAAGATTATGGTTGAAATAATAGATAGGGAGTAAGAGGTTTTGGAAGTGTAAACGAAATCTGCTAACTAGTCTCTCTATTTATACTTTTTCAATGTGAGAGAAAAGTTACCGTTATTAAATGTTAATAAAGATGACCGTTACAGTAACAAAAGACTATGCAGTTTGTTATAACGGCAATATTTAAGGTAAATTTCCTAAACTCACACTATTACATTGATCCGGATTCTAACAAGATTAAAGGAATTATTTTTAAGAACATATCTTAAACAAATAGTTTATAGACGACTTACGTTTATTCTAAAAGGACTTATCTTACAATATCATTGTACTTACCATGTATTAGGACTGACCTGGATATTTGGAACTTATCATGCTGACTACTCAGCGTAGACTGAGCACTCAGCTTAAATTGAGCACTCAGTTCAGATTGAGCACTCAGCTCAGATTTTGACACTTAGTCAAACTTAGCACTTAGCAAATTTGGAGAAAAGAAACAAATAATGGAACATACCATATTAAGGGTTGAGCATACCAAGCTTTCCAAGTAGAGTCGTGAATCTTGTACCTTCTATTGGCTTGGTGAAAATATCTGCAAGCTGATCTCCAAGCTTTCCAAGTAGAGTCGTGAATCTTGTACCTTTTTAACTATGTATCTGATGAAGTGATGTCTTATTTCAATATGTTTTGTTCATGAGTGATTCCTTTGGATTAGCCTGATATCTTGCACAAACACATGTAGCAAGCATTATATCAGGTCTGCTTGTTGTCAAATAGAGTAATGAAGCTATTATTCCATTATATGCAGTCTGACATATAGATCTCCCATCAATGTCCTTACTCAGCTTGACATTGTGTAACATTGGTGACTTTGCAGGATGGCTTGAGTCTAGTCCATATTTCTTAATCAGATCAAAGGCATACTTGCTCTAATTTATAAATATACCATCTTCTTTCTAGTTAATTTGAAGTCCCAAAAAGTAAGTCATCTCACCCATCATGCTTATTCACTATTGGTTAGACATTATCTTAGAGAACCAATCACATAGATTTTGGTTAGATGAACCAAATATAATGTCATCTACATAGATTTGAACCAGAATGACATGTCCTCTACTTTTTCTTATAAATAATGTTTTATCAATGCTTCCTCTAATAAAATCGTTTGAAAGCATATAGGTGGACAGTGTATCATACCAGGCTCTTGGCGCTTGCTTGAGTCCATACAGAGCCTTGTCCAACTTATAGACATAATTTGGATGTTTAGGAACAACAAAATCAGGAGGTTGTTTCACATAGACCTGCTCCTGTAGTGATCCATTCAAGAATGCACTTTTAACATCCATTTCATACACTTTAAAGTTCTTGAAGGGTGCATAGGCATGGATAGTCTTATAGCTTCAATCCTTGCATCAGGGGCAAAGGTCTCATCATAATCAATACCTTTTTCTTGTTGATACCCCTGAGCCACTAGCCTTGCTTTATTTCTGATCGCTACTCCATCCTTGTCCATTTTTATTTCTATAGACCCACTTAGTGCCTATAACTGTTTTTCCTTTAGGAGTAGGGACAAGGGTCCAGACTTTATTTCTTTGAAATTCAGTCAGCTCCTCTTGCATAGCTTCAATCCAATCTTCATCCTTTAGTGCCTCTTTAGTCTTCTTTGGTTCCATTTGAGATAGAAAGCTAGATTAGGCAACGTAGTTTGTAGTAGCCTTAGATCTAGTTAACACACCATCGTCAATGTTACCAATAATATCATCAAGAAGATGATCTTTTAACACTTTAAAGGTTGTAGTGGGAGACTGTGGTTGTGATTCTAAATGAGAGTAGTGTCTTTCAGGCTGAATGGGACTGTCTTCCTCAGTCTGAGGTGGGATTGTGGAATCACTCAGATCCTCAATTTGATTTGTACCTGAAAATTCACCTAGATTATTAGGCTGATGATCAGATTCACAGACCTCATCTGTGTGAGCATCTTCAATGTTGATGGCTTCTATAGGTAATACTGTTTTATTAAATTTACCATCATTTTCATCATCAGAATCATCCATAACATACATGGGATTTGATGTGAGATCTTCTTTGCTCCATTCCAGCTCACTCCGACTAACCGGGTGAGCTTGGGCTTTGTAAGATTCATCAATACTTGTCTCATCGAATGTAACATGTACAGAATCTTCAATTACCTTTCTTTTAAGATTATAGACTTTGTAGGATTTAGAAATTGATGAATATCCAACAAATAAACATTGATCAGCTTTAGGTTCAAACTTATGGAGTTGATCTCTTTGGTTTAGCACATAGCATGTTGAAGCAACGATATGGAAATATCCAATATTAGGTTTTCTGCCATGGTACATCTCATAAGGTGTTTTACCATGTCTTTTAACTATTATAGATCTGGTCTGTGTATAGCAAGTTGTACTTACAGCTTCTGCCAAAAAGCTCAGCTTGAGCTTTCCTTCGCATAAATGGTTCTGGTAGCTTCAATTAAAGTTCTATTTCTCCTTTCACCAACTCCATTTTGTTGTGGAGTTCTTACAAATGAGAAATTTTGGATAATTCCCTTCTCTTCACAAAAGCCTTCTAGGGTTGAGTTTCTAAACTCAGTCCCATGATCACTCCTGAGCCGCTTGATGGACTTACCTTTTTGCAACTCTTCTTGTTTTATGAAGCTGATTAACTCATTGGCAGCTTCACTTTTGTCTTTTAAGAAGATCACCCAAGTGAATCTTGTCAACTAATCAACAATCACTAGTGTATATTTTTTACCACTTAGGCTTGGGGTGCTTATGGGTCCAAATAGATCCAAATGCAACATATGCAATGGTTCCGTAATTGAGAAAGTCTATTTGGACTTGAAAATCCTTTGTGATGTTTTCCCATCTCATAAGCTGAGTAATGTTTGTCTTTGGCAAATGTGATCTTTGGGAGACCAGAGACTAACTCTTTGCTGCTAGCCAATTTGTTAATATATTTAAAATTCAGGTGTGACAGTCTCTTGTGCCTCAACCAACTATGCTTTGGAGTTGAGTCAGAGTATAGGCAGGTTTCTGTTGAAGGATCTGCTGAGCTGAGATCTAACAAATAGATATCTCTCTCTCTTTTTGCCATTAGTATTGGCTTTCCCTTCTTATTATAAATCGTCCCTGCTTGTTTTCTGAAGGTGACTTCATAATCGTCATCACACAATTGACTAATACTTACCAGATTGTGTTTAAGGCCTTCAACATATGCTACCCTTCTGAAAGTGACACTTCCAGCAGTTATCTTTCCATAGCCTTTAGTCCTTCCTTGAGAATTATCCCCAAATGTCACCTTGGGTCCTTTAGTGTTTTGGAATTCACTTAGAATCCCTTTGCTTCCTGTCATGTGCCTTGAGCATCCACTATCTAAGTACCACTTGTAGTAACCCTGCACATGATTAACAAAACATATTAGTTTCTTTTAGGAACCCACTGTTTGGTGGGTTCTAAGGATGAGTACTTAGCTAATCCTTTAGAGGTTGACTGATCAGCTGAGCAGGTTCTGAGTCCTTCTTAGACTGATCATTCTCTATTTTCTCAGACCTCGGATTGGAATGTACAAAATCCTTGGATTCATGACCTCTGACACCACACTTATAGCATTTTCTTCTAAAAATAGGTGTTCTGGTGATCTCTTTAGGTTTTCCAACATTAAATTTGGATTCAGTTTTAGGGTCATGAGATGTGAATAACTTTTCAATCTTCTTAGACAGTTTGTCTATTTAACTCTCTCTGACTTTAGACTTACCTTTGTCATATTTATGCTTACCCTTATTTGCTGAAGTCTGACTTACAGACAACTTCCTGCTCTTAGACATCCTTTCATACCTGACTTGAGAGTTATGTCTTTTTGAGTTGATATGAGTTCTCCTGTCAAAGATAGTTGTTCTCCCAGGATTGTAATCCAATCTTTTGAAACCTGACCTACAGTTTCTGTTGGATTTAGAGCACTCAGCTTAATGGCTTGCATTAATAACTTGGGGGCTTTAGGTTGGTCTCACAAACTTATTGGTTTTGACCTGCTTATCATCCTTGTTTCTTAAAAATGTTTTTGGAAGAATATCATCAGATTTCACATTTTTATCTTCATGACTGACTCGATCTTTGTCAATCTCATCAGCAGCAACACCGTAATCTCCCCCTAACACTTCTTTTACCTGATTTGGTATCTGCTGGTTGATACATTTTTCTGCTTCTCTTGATGACTTACACCAAGATTCACAAATCTTTCTTAGATTGGCAGCTTGCTCCTTTGATTGTTGTAACTCTTCACTTAGAAGTTTGTTGATGTGAAGCTGACACTAAAAAATCACTTTGAGTATTTTTCCAAGCATTTATGAGAGTTTCAGAGTGTTTAAGTTCATCTTTTAATTTTTAAATTTCAGTTTTCAAATTAGATTAAATAGTAAGAGAGGTTTTGAAGTCGTTCAACAAATAGTTGAACATTAAGCATTTCTGTTCATCAGTGTAAGAGCTAAAGTTTCTTACCTTGTACATTGAGACAGGATCCCAGTTGTTGGTCAGCTTACTCAGCTTAGCAGCTTCTGCTAGATACTCGTCTAAGGAACTTTCTTCTAACTCATAATCAACCTGTTGCTTTTCATCCTCAATGGCCATCAAACACCTATTTGGCTCATCATCATCTAAAGTAGATTATTCAGTATCTCAGGTCTCGGCAAAAAGAGCTTTTGATATTTCTTTTTATATTTATCAGCTCTATATGCATTCTTGTCAGCCACTGAAGCTGACTCCTCTTTCTTAGCTCTGCACTCAGCAGCTATGTGTCATATCTTCTGATAGTTGTAGCACTTAGCTTTCTTAGGGTCAAAAGTAGACTTACTACTTTTGTTTTTGTCAGATTGACCCCTTCCTCTTCTGAACTTTCTAAAATTTCTTGCCAACATAGACATCTGAGTCTGAGTTAGGACCTACCTCCTCAGATTCAAACTCAGAGTTAGTCTCAGCTTGAGACTTTCTAGATCCTTTCTTCTTCTTTTCTGCAACCAATGTAGATTCAGCACTATTGATAGTTTCTTTCAACTATTGCTGAGCCACTTTCTTCTGTTCCATGATCTATTGATGATTTAGAAGAAAACCATAGATAGATCTGAGATCATATTTACCTAAGGTTCCTCCAGCATGAAGAGCAATGGTGATCTCATTGAATTGTTCTGGTAACACATCCAAGAACTTGAGCACCAACTCATTTTCATCTTTCTTGACACCTACCAATATTAGATCATTAATCAAGCATTGAAACCTGGTAAACAGATCAACCAGGGTTTCATTCTTCTTAGCAAAAAAAGTCTTATAAGAACGACTTAGATTTTTCTTCTTATGTTGCTTGACCAGGTTAGTGCCTTCATAAGTGACACTGAGAGTATCCCACATCTCTTTTGCAGTTTGGCACCCAACCACAGTATGCAGAAGAGGGTTTGTCAAAGCATTTGCTATGATGCTCACTGCCTTATCATCAAGATTGAACAGTTTACGTCTTCCTCAGTCCAGGATGCTTCAGGCTTAGGAGTTTCTCCAGAGGCAATAGTTTTGTCAGTGGAAGTGATTTGAATCATTGGAATAATTGGGCCATCTTGAATCACGGTACTCATCCTGTGACCCACAGACTTTAGAAATAGTATGGCTCTAAACTTCCACATAGTATAGTCAGTGCCATAAAAAATAGGACACCCTTTTGCCGCCGTTGTTGTAATGTGATTTGATTGCTTGTTCGCATACATCTTGACCTCTCAACAGCGGATCATGATCTTCAACTTATAAAGAAACACTGCTATGATACTAGTTATTGGTCCTACAGAGGGTAAACAAGCAACGGATATAGTGTAGAGGGGGGTTGAATACACTTAATCAGTAATTAAACAAATCAATAGAAAGTATATTCAATAATCAACCAATGTATTGCAATTTTATTTTTTAATCAAATCAACATAATGATTTGATGTTACACTGATTATAAACTCAACTCTCCCTAAACACTCTTGAATCACAAACTAATTGATGACCGGACTTCTTGTTAAAAACTGATTAACAAAAACTCTCGAAAACTCTAAAGTTATCGCAACACACGCATATCAAGTATGACGAACACACGTACGTTATGCAACTTATGAAAAACTCTCTTACGTAAAACCCATAAAAAGGTTTATATTTATACTTGATTTATCTACGAACAAATCGCAGTTTAAAGATAGAACTTATCTATTTTTTAAAACCGTAACAAACTCCTTAATTAGAACATATCTAATTAATTTCGTTTGAGATTTATATCCAACTAATAGATAGTTTAAATTAGGTTTAGATATCCTAATTTAAATGTCATAGATATCGAGAGTTTATAACAGAATTTAAAACTTACTTAAATTATTAAACTGACTTCTGGCGCTAAGCTAACTTACTCAGTCTTGACATTGTCAAGCTGAGTTCTTGGATCTTCAAATCTTCAAGTCTTCATTCTTGAAACCTATCTCAACTTAGAAGTCACTGACCTATCTAGTACTTACACATAAAACTCTATATCTGTTTGTACGCTAACTACTCAGCCTAGGCTGACTAGTTCATCTACAACAGACTTACATAGTTCCTACCACTTAACCTATCATCTATGCATAGCTATGGTTTTTCTCATCAAATCTAACTATTCTAAACATGGGACTAACATCTTCATCATCATCACCTTCATCTTCTTCTTCTCCATTGTAAGGGCTCACTTCTTGTTCAAGTGGGTTTTTTATTTAAGTGAGTTAAATTCAAAAATGAATTCAAGAACTAACTTTAATTGATTCCTACATCAATTAAGAGTTGCAAAGAACTCAAATGATGAGTTAAAATGGTGGTTTGATGAATTTCATGAAAATTGAATGAAATGGGTTAAATGATCGATTTTGATCCCAAATCTTGTGTGAGTTGTTAAAACTAATGAAAAGATTGTTTTTTGGAATCATATGAATGTCCCCTATTGTAACACCGTATTTTTCTTACGAAAAATTTCCATTATAAATTACACTGCGGAAGCGATTTAAAATACTAAAAGTATTCACAATTGTATATAAACCACTGATTACAAAGCCAACTAGTTCAAAATATCACTATTAAAAAAACTACGGCTTGTCACAAATAAACATCAGAGGCCTAGGTAATTACTCCCCAAGCTAACCACTCTCAGCCGAGCTGCTAACTTACCAAAACCTGTAAAAAGAGTGAGAGATGGGGGATTAGCACGAAGCTAAGTGAATGGAGTAAAGCGGGAAGACCTGTGGTTCTGCAGGAACCTACAACCAATGTCGGCCAAAGCAAAGGTTTACCGATAGTTCATTTGCTATTAGCACACAGTATTACCATAAGTTGCAACGAATGCATCAAAAGATCCCAATACTCATTAGCCGATAGCAAACAAACCCAACCCATATGCCCAGCAAAACTGACTTCCGAACCATCATGTATACATATCACTAACGCAACAATTAATTTACAATCAACCAGTTAATCAATTGTCAGATATAACATCTATCCTTGCGTTAAACCATAAACAGTTGCAACCAAACCAGTTACAACTAACATCATCTGTGAGTAAACATCCACTCACCTCAAGTTCTCAGCTTCTCCATTTAGTGATCTAATTTTCCTGAGCCTTGTCTGTTCCTGAGAACACAACAACCAAACATCAGTATCCAATTCATAAATATATATCAAACATATATTTATATCATCTTTAAATCAAACATATCAGGTTAGATTCACATATGCATGAACACTTAGCATATAGCATCAAATAATCAACACTCACCCAAAACCATCGGATATCAAGGGAAATCCGATACAACCATTGGAATCTGCCAAAATCATCGGATTTCTAGGAATCCGATACCTCAATGTCGGATTTGAAGGAATCCGCAACAGCTGACGGTCTTAAGGAAATCCGATACTCCCATCGGATTTCACCCTTCGGGTTTCAACCAAGTCGGAATCCACCATCGGATTTCATCCCCTCGGACTCATGGTAACTAGATCACAATTCTCGGATTTCATAATCGGATTCATCAATTTCAGATTTCTCACCATCTTCTTCAATAGGAATCCGCCAACTTCATCATTTTCATGAATGATTTCCAGTGCTTAAAAAGTCATACAAAAACCTGCCAAAACATAACCCATCATCTAAAAGCATGCTATTATGCAACAAAAACACCATAACATAACCTACTAAACCCATCAAGAAAGGTTTCTACATGTTCTATCATGGTGATTATACACAAAACAACATGTTATAATCCATGAATCTAGCAGATTAAACATGAATCATGGTTTAATTAACAAAACAAGAATCATACAAACCTTTAACTTGAATCTACGAGTTCAATACACCAAATCCGATTCATGTTCTTCTTTTTCTCTCTCGTTTTTTCACACACACAATACACACACTAATGGCAGATTTCAAATGAAGAGGTGTTTTAAAGATTTCAATATTATCACCAAATCCACGTAAGCCATTCTCAAAAGAACAAGCAGGAGGTGTCAAGCTTATATCTCACATATAACACCTAAGACATGCATGTGTACGTACATACATATATACACATACACACATACATTAATCGTAAACTTAATTAAAAGTTAGTTACTAAAGATGAAATTTAATTAAACATTAAATCAATTAATAATCACGTATCAACGTACTGAAAGCCTACGTAAATACTAGGCCCAAACACAGGATGATCCCCTAACTACCCCTGCCCCTGTCCCTAACCCTATCCCTGCCACTGCCTTCCTACCCGAAGGATAATCACCAGCCCAGTGTCCTTTCTTTTAACAATTCCAGCACACGTTTCGAGAGAACCGACAATCCTTTGACTCATGCGCATTTGTTCCACATTGCACACATCGCATAGTCTGAGCAGTACACTGCCCAGTGTGGGTAGATCTACATCTCGTACACCACTGCGATTTTACACACGAATCCCCCGTTGATACCTTCCTGTTATGGTTTCCCTGGAACTGATTACCCTACGATCTATTTTTCTATTGGCTACCCGATTGATCATACTTAGGCTTTTGCAAATCCGCTTCATCTCGACTCTGTTTATCTCTAGCCCGGATGTCCCCTTCCGCAGATTTTTTCAAGGTGAAAGCCTGGGACAACGATCTAGCTAATCGGGTTGTGCTCCTGTATTCCGGAAATAAAGCTCCAATAAAGTGTTGAACCTAGGAAGGTTCATCAGGCACCCACTGATTCACAAACCTCAGTTTCGCATTAAATTGTTCAATCAATTCATCCACTGACATCTTCTTTGTCATACCCAACTCCATAAACTTCTGTCTTATCTTATTCAACTCAAAGGCATTGTAGTATTTCTCACACACTTTATCTCTAAATTAATTCCATGTAATCGCATCTATCTGAGCTCTTGATAGATGTGTGGTAATGAAATCCCACCAGACCATCGCTTTCCCTTTCAACATTCTTGTTGCAAAACAAACTCTCATCTCCTCCTCACAATTGCAAGCATCCAAGATTCTCGCTGTATCTCGTAACCAGTTCAAGGTGACGTTAGGATCACTGCTTCCATGATATTCATTAGGTATGCAGTCCAGAAATTGTTTGTAAGTACATGGTTTCCTATATCCCATATTTGGAGGAAATCCCATGTAAGGATAAGAATAAGATCCTTGAGAATAAGATCCCTGAGGAAGCAATGGATAGAAGAACGGTTGAGACGTTGGTTGAGACATGGGTGGTAACGGCATGGATACTGGATGAATCTCAGCCAAAGTAGTAATTGCTGGAAAAATCGTTGGTATCTCAGATGTAGTTAAAGTCACGGTAGTAACCGGTGGTTGTGTTGCAGGAACTTGTCTCTGTTGCTCTAGTTCCTTTCTCAGATCCTGTAACGGACCCTCAAGCTAAAAGATGTATTCATCGTTCTCATCTCCAGCTGTACCAGATGTAACAGCATTTTGCATAACTTCCATTGTTGTTATAGGAACTTCGGCAGTAGACGGGACAGTAGGGGCGCCAGTTGAGTAATCATCATCAGCCATTATTTTCTTTAAGAATCACATCACCTCACAATTTATTAGATAAATCTGTTAGTACATAACATACTAAACTCCACCATACTCCAATTCATCCCAATCCCACACCTAAGGAGTAATCGACCTACCACGAGGCAAGATTTGGGAAAGCAACACTTCCAACTGTGCTCACATCGCCAAAGCAAGGCTTTGTAACACCGTATTTTTCATACCAAAAATTTCCATTTTAAATTACACTGCGGAAGCGATTTAAAATATTAAAAGTATTTACAACTGTACATAAACCACTGATTACAAAGCCAACTAGTTCAAAATATCAGTATTACAAAAACTACGGCTCGTCACAAATAAACATAAGAGGCCTAGGTAATTACTCCCCAAGCTAACCACTCTTAGCCGAGCCGCTAACTTACCAAAACCTATAAAAAATGTGAGAGATGGGGGATTAGCACAAAGCTAAGTGAATGGAGTAAAGCCACAACAGATATATCAGCCAGAACCGCATGATATCAACAACAACAAATAATAGATAATCGTGTCCCGGGAAGACCGGCGGTTCTACAGGAATCTACAACCAATGCCAGCCAAAGCAAAGGTTTACCAATAGTTCATTTTCTATTCTCACACAGTATTACCTTAAGTTGCAACGAATGCATCAAAAGATCCTAATACTGATTAGCCGATAGCAAACAAACCCAGCCCGTATGCCCGACCAAAACTGACTTCCCAACCATCATGTATACATATCACTGACGCAACAATTAATTAACAATCAACCAGTTAATCAATTATCAGATATAACATCTATCCATACGTCAAACCATAAATAGTTGCAACCAAACCAGTTACAACTAACATCATCTGTGAGTAAACATCCACTCACCTCAAGTTCTCATCTTCTCCACTCAGTGATCTAATTTTACTAAGCCTTGTCTGTTCCTGAGAACACAACAACCAAACATCAGTGTCCAATTCATAAATTTATATCAAACATATATTTATATCATCTTTAAATCAAACATATCATTTTATATTCACATATGCATCAACACATAGCATATAGCATCAAATAATCAACACACAGCCAAAACCATTGGATATCAAGGGAAATCCGACACAACCATTGGAATCCGATATCTCAATGTCGGATTTGAAGGAATCCGCAACAACTGTCGGTCTTAAGGAAATCTGATACTTCCATCGGATTTCACCCTTGGGGTTTAAACCAAGTCGGAATCCACCATCGGATTTCATCCTCTCAGATTCATGGTAACCGGATCATAATTCTAGGATTTCAGAATCAGATTCATCAATGTCAGATTTCTCACAATCTTCTTCAATAGGAATCCCCCAACTTCAGCATTTTCATGAATGATTTCCAGAGCTTAACAAGTCATATAAAAACTTGCCAAAACATAACCTATCATCTAAAAGCATGCTATTATGCAACAAGAACACCATAACACTCAAGAACATAACATAACCAACTAAACCCATCAAGAAAGGTTTCTACATGTTTTATCATGGTGATTATAAACAAACCCCAGCATGTTATAATTCATAAATCTAGCAGGTTAAACATGAATCATGGTTTAATTAACTAAACAAAAATCATACAAACCTTTAACTTGAATCTACGAGTTCAATACACCAAATCTGATTCTTGTTCTTCTTTTTCTCTCTCGGTTTTTCACACACACAATACACACACTAATGGCAGATTTCAAATGAAGAGGTGTTTAAAAGATTTCAATATTATCACCAAATCGACGTAAGCCATTCTCAAAAGAACAAGCAGGAGGTGTCAAGCTTATATCTCACATATAACACCTAAGACATGCATGCGTACGTACATACATATATACACATACACACATACATTAATCATAAACTTAACTAAAAGTTAGTTACTAAATATGAAAATTAATTAAACATTAAATCAATTAATAATCACGTATCAACGTACCAAAAGCCTACGTAAATACTAGGCCCAAACACAGGATGTTACACCTATTATGTACAAATGCTTGAAATCAATTAGAAATCCGTTCTAAGAAGTTGAAATGAAGAACAGTCGAAACAGGGAGTTGTAGCCGACCTGTTCTGAAACAGATCTGCTTGTAGCTACAAGGCCCATCCTTGCGGCCGCAGGAGGTCTTAAGTGACTAAATCCGATACCAAATCCGATATAGCTTGTGGGCGCAAGGCCCCGTCCTTGCGGCCGTTAGAGGGCTTGAATGGCCAAATTCGAAAGTCGCTTCCAGGCGCAAGCAATGTTGCTTGCGGGTGCAAGTAGTGCCTTACGGGCGCAAGCATATGTGCTTGCGGCCACAAGGGGGCGTTTTCTGTAACAATTCACACATTGTTTAAACTTCTGTGTTGTTACATGTAAAAGGTCAGTATGGCCTTGTAAGCTGATCTAAGGTTCATTTAGGGGTTCCTATTCTTGTTCTAAACAATTTTACCTCTTATGCGTAAACTCTTAACGTATGTGGTAATGTTTTAGGTGTAATTTTCAAATTAGCTGAACCAGAGCAAAGTAATCTATTTGTTGTAAACTCTTAAGGTGAGTACCTGCTTTCATGAGTCTCGATAGAGTGAGATTTGTTTGCTAAATGATTATGTTATTGATTATGTATGATTGTACTATGTATGTTTGAGTTTTATTGCAGGTACACTCAAGAATGTAAGTGTGAGTCTTAAATGATGTTATATTATGTTGATACTTGTAAGATATGTATTAGGTACATGCCAGCAGGTCCAGATTGGAACCACATAGTTAATATATGATGATATGCATGAGTGAATAACTGAATGAATGTATGATACATGAATAGATGAATGATGTAGCATGCAAGATAATTGATCCCTATGGGATTATATGTATGTATGTATGTATGTAAATTGTCCGCGGACTACTTGAAGCATGGTTAAGGTCAGTCGGTTGTAACGGGATCCCATGAGGACTTCGGTCATAATTTAGGATTTAACGGTGATTCGGGATGCATTCCGAATCGTAGGTTCTGCAGAACCGCGTGCCTTAACGTGAGTGGTAATCAGCTGGATGACCGCTGGATTACTTGAGGAGCCTTTGGCTCTGTTGTAAAGTATAAAATTATATAGAAATAGGAGTTTACTTGAGAAAATACTCAGAGAGTATAAATAGGGATATCACCCTTGTAATAAGTGAGTTTTGTAATAATCAATGTTTAAGTGTGTGTTTTGTATGGTGTAAATCTTCTATACACTACATTCTTGCATTACTCCATTCATACTCGAACCACTTGTGACTAACAAGTGGTATCAGAGCCTAAGGAGTGTGATTTGATTCTGAGTTCAGCATACAAGTTCAAGATTTTTGAAGAATTTGAAGAAAACCGAGAACACATTTTGAGATTTTTGGGTTTTCGTCAAAATTTTGTGATTTTCGTGAAGATTATGGTTGATTGATGCTCGTTTATCATTTTAGAATCATTCTGGAGTGAACGAGATCAAATTAACATCAAAACAGCAAGCAAATCGAAGATTTATGTATGTTTTGTGAAAAATGAGTTTTGGGAAAAATCGTCTAATTCGATATCATTCGTTGTTGTTTATCAGAAAAATTGATATAGGATTGATTGAAGTTGATAGGCGAAGTGATCTAGGCAAGAAATATATAGATTCGTGCAAATTTGAAGAATTTTTGAATCTGAACGGGTTGAAGATGAAGGTACCGGATTTACCAACATCAAATTACTTCAGGTTTTTGAGAAAAATTTGTATTACATGCGTATGCTCTCGAGTAAGGATGGATCCGACTCACTGATTATTATATCAAAGTCACCTACCCACTAATGTGTACCAAAGTTCTTTTACACCCGTATGTCTTTCAAAAATTTTTTTGGGACTTGCAGTGATTTGGTCAAGATTGATTACACGGTATTGGGAGACTTACTTGACAACATTAATCTCCAAAATCAGGTTACATCCAACACAAAGTTATAAATCTTCACGAATTCAGATCAAATCATTACCACTCCTTAACGATTGAGAGTGGTTCGAGTATCTACTCATGTCATACAACAAATGGATATGTTTTTGACATGAATATGTAGGCTCCTCCACATCCCTTTTTCCATGTTTGTTACAACTGAATCTCAGAGTGATGTCCTTTATGCGTGATGCTCATAATGTATCATAATCATCATGAGGGGGAGAATAAAAAAATAAGTAAAGAAATTTTACATTGTTGATTCAGTTGTTGTTGAGGGAGAACAAAAGAACATATTGAAAAGTTATTGTGTCTACTCAAAGGGGAGAGATACAAAGAAACGTCAGTCTATATCATGTCTAGGGGGAGTCAAGATTGTCAGACTTATTAAGACATAGGAACAATCTAAGCTACATTGTAGGGGGAGACAAAAAGAAGATTCTTCTCAACACATCAAAAGTGTTTATGCTTTCGTTGTCAAAAGCTCAAGATAAAGCATTGTTTCAGACTGATGTATTTGGTGGGACACTACATCCAAAACTGCTTATATAATCTAAGGAAGACAGTCCTTAGGTTACTGGCGTTTACACTCCTATTTCAATACAAAGGGGGAGAATGTAAAGTATAAAATTGTATAGAAATAGGAGTTTACTTGAGAAAATACTCAGAGAGTATAAATAGGGATATGACCCTTGTAATAAGTGAGTTTTGTAATAATCAATGTTTAAGTGTGTGTTTTGTATGGTGTAAATCTTCTACACACTACATTCTTGCATTACTCCATTCATACTCGAACCACCTGGGACTAACATCTGTGAACGATGTTTGGTGGACTGCTTTATGCTCCCCCACCAGCACGGTTGGTTGTGTCTGATTCCCCGGTCTGAGTTGTTGATCAGGACTGATTACCCTGCAAGACATGACTCTTACTGATCTTGTCAGTACACCTTAATGTGATAAGATAGAAATGACGGATTGCCTATGTGTTGTATGACTTGCTTTATTGATGCTTATGATAAGTTAGTACTCACTAGCTATGTTGTTTAGCTAATGGTGCTACATTGCCCCTTTTCAGGTAAAGACTAGAAGGCCTGGTGAGGCGGGTTGCTTTTAATTGTATATGAACTTTTTGGGATGGAACACTATTTCGTATGTTGTAATTATGGTTGTTTATGGTCAACACCAACAGTTGTTTTTGGAATGATAATGATGTAATTATTTGTAGTAAATTTTAAAAGAAAATTCCGTTCCTTAATGTGAATATGATTTTGAAAGGAACCCATGGGGGTTAAAAGTTTGAATTTTTAGTAAATTCACTGTTTTCGGAAGCGGTGTTATAGTATATCAAATACTAAACTCCAAAGCAACACTCTCATTCACCCCAATCCCACACTTAAGGAATAATTGACCCCAACTCGAACCAAGATTTGGGAATGCAACACTTCCAACTTTGCTCACATCGCCAAACATAGGCTCTGATACCAAACTTTTAACACCATATTTTTTACCCAAATTTTTCCATTTTAAAATAATGTGGAAGCAATACTAAAACTGAAATATTTACAACAGAAAATATATACAAACAGTTTTCCAACACCAGTTTAGTCAAAGTACAGGCATTACAAAAACCATGGCTCGTCACAATTTAAATCAGAGTTCCCGCCAATTATTCCCTAAGATACACCCCTCACAACCGAACTTCAGAACTCACCAGCAACCTTTAAAAGGAGTGACAGGTGCGGGATTAGCACAAAGCTAAGTGAATGAAAGTAAAACTACAACAACCCAGTATCAATCACAACTGCAGGATACCATATAAACAATTAATCGTGTCCGCAGAATGCCAAATAATCACATAATCGTGTCCCAGGAAGACCGGTGGTTCTACATGAACCTACAACCAATGCCGGCCAAAGCAAAGGTTTACCGATAGTTCATTTGCTATTCTCACACAGTATTACCCTTAAGTTGCAATGAATGCATCAAAAGATTTAAATACTAATTAGCCGATAGCAAACAAACCCAGCCCATGTGCCTAACCGAAACTGACTTCCCAACAAACATGTATACATATCACTAACGCAACAATCAATTAACAAACAACCAGTTAATCCATTATCAGACATAAAATCTATCCATGCGTCAATCTACAAACAGTTATAACCAAAACCAGTTACAACAAACACTAGTTGTGAGTTAAATGTCGACTCACCTCCTATTCTCAGTTCTCCACTCAGTGATCTAATGTACTGAGCCTTGTCTGCTCCTGATATCACAATAAAACTAAAATCAGTATCCGGTTCATAAATATATATCCAAACATATATTTAAATCCATTCTAACTATGCTCAACCAAGTCAGAAACACTCAATAAGCAAACACATAAAGCATCACACTTGATTTACAATCAAAAGCTTCAAAACATGAAACAGCCGAGGACGCGTTACGTCCAACATCCTGATGCGTCGCGTCGGGCCTTCGCACCAAGGCCACTTCGAGCGGCCAAGGTCGAAGAAGAAGACTTCGAACGGACCTCCCTTCAAACCAAGAAGACTTCGAGCGCCCCTCCTTCGAGCAAAGGAGGCTTTGAGCGCGCCATACGAAGACGAAGACTTTGAATTCGAAGTCCAACGCTTCGAATTCGAAGCTAAGCGAGAACGCGTTGTGTCCTTCTCTTGGACGCGTCGCGTCGCGTCATCTTCCAGATAATTTACCAAACAATTATATATTACATAATAATTCTAACGCATAAAAACATCATTTAACATGTCTAGAATCATCATGAACATGTTAAAAACATTGAAATCATCAAATCAAACAAAACCCATCAAACAAGGTTTCTTCATGAACTCATCAAAGGTGTTCAAGCTTGTATCATGCATACCCAGTAGATTATTAACAACAAATCAAGCATGGATGACATAAAGCATTATTCAAAAACAAATAAAGAATCATACCAACCTCAATCTTAAATTATCAACTTTCAAATTCAACTTCAAGCTTATTCTTAGTATTCTCTCTCAAAACACACACAAACACACTCTCCAGCAAAAACAAATGAGGAGGTGGTGGCTGTTGAAACTAAAACTTATCTAAATGTCCACATATTCTCACAACTTCCCATGCATAAGCATGAGGTGTATGTTTCTTACAAATTCCCATATACATACTCACATACATGCCTAGATATATATATATATATATATATATATATATATATATATAACTGGATACACATGCTTCTGTACACAAATATAAACATATATCCACTTTAAAGTTACTAGTTAATCCTAATTAATTATTCCTCAAAATTAATTAACGCGCAACGAGGTATATTTACAATCCTCGTACTAATCCAACTTTATATAACTTTTAAAATCATGTGATCACAAATATTCATTTTAAATCACATAATTAAATACCAAATAATCGTAGGCAAATCTGATCAACTTACCACTGACCCGCCCACAACTAGGCTGGGTTTACGGATGTTGCAAATTCTTTCAAAAGTAATTGTTCAAACACGATTCAGATCCATTTAATTCAAATATCAAGATTTCTTCTACAAAATTGTCAATTCAAGTAGAGATAACCAATTGGGGTTACACCAACTTTAAATTGACAAATAATGAAAAGATCTTGAAATCAAAGTTGAATGAAATGTTTTTGTTGTATGAGGATTTGCAAAGACAATTTTTGGTGTTGTATGTAAAAAATTATGATTCATCATCAACAAAACATAATAAGTGTGTTCAACTCAATGATTTTGAGTCTGAAAAGAATAAATCTGACATGTTGAAAATTGAAAATGAAAAACTTCTGACAGAGATGACTGAAACAACTGAAAATTTTCAAAAACAACTTAATGAAGTGTATTCTGAGCAACTGAAAGCTGAAATTTTGTCAAAAAGTAATAAACAACTTCAAAAACAAATGTCCAAAGAATATGAGAAATTTCAACTTTATAAAACGAAATATGAACAATATGAAGTGGAAAGTAGAAATAAAAGGAATGAAACTGAAAAATAGATGAATATGTCAAAAGGCCTAAAAAGAGACAATATTGAGCTTAAGAAACATCTATCTAACCTTTGTGAAAAACATCAAGATTCACATAACATGTAAAAAAATGTTGAGAAGTTAATAGATAAACGTTGCATTGGAAAAGCTGATTTGCAAGGAAAGGTAAAAAGTCTTAAGCTACTACTACTGATTATTTCCCAGACATTGGACACCGAGCGAAAGAACTTTGAGAAAGAAAGAACAGAGCAAATGACAAGAATTTATGAACTAAAAAAATACTTCCGCTAACTCTAAGTCAAAATTCTTTGATTCATTATCTCATTGTAGTAATCAATCTGATTCTTATCTTTTTATTGCAGGCACTAAAGAGTTAAATGAAGGTTTTGCCTTTACTAAAAAAAATTAAAAGATTACTACTTCCCATCAAATGAAACCTTCAAACACTACAACAAAGTCTATGTGTAGTAAGGCTGAGATGTAGTACAATACTGTGACCTATGTTGCTACCCTGGGTCTAGAACCAGAGGCTAGCTTTGATTACCTAACATGCGTGTAGTATCTTTGTATGATCTTATACGTGTGTTTATATGATTTATAGTTTGGCATACTCACTAAGCACTTATGGATTATCAGTTACTGTTTTTAAAATGTTTTGAAGAGCATAGCAAAGACAAGGGCAAAGCTCCTGTTTGACCACTTTTTGCATAACTCTTTTGAAACGATTAACTCATTTTTGTGTAATATTTGAAACTTCGGTAGTACACCTCGAATTTACTTATATGTGTATCTTTTTTTTAACAATACTCAGTTTTTGTTGTAAATACGCTTCCACTTACGTTTTTCAAACTATATGTGAATCTTTTGAATGCATTTTATTTAACTATTAGTTTTATAAATTTGGGGGCATTACAGCTTGGTATTAGAGCCACGGTTTGAGTTATCTGGATATATGCTATGCACAGTTTAGACTTGAACAATGGTTTTGAAAATATTGTCAAACGGGAGGCTTGCAGCTTGGTAAGTATACTAACAATTACACTAAATATGTTTTATATGAGGGTTACATGTGAATATTTGAAATATTTTGAGAATTGATATGCTATATGTGAAATCCTTATGTTTTAACCTGTTATATGTGTAATTAAGAATATGATATATATATATATATACCTTGACCCGAACTTGTGAAGTAAGGTGCAAAGTGGTGAAAGTTAAAATTTAGTGTATACAATGAATTTGAAGTGGTAAGGGGGCCCATACTACTACAAATGCATGATATATACTGAATCTTGACAGAATCATGGAGGTAACTTATGAATCGGGTTAGGGGTAGTGTGTAAGAATATATGTGAATAGTATGCTAAGTGTCTATGGTAATTTAACACTAAGTAGGAAAGAACTTAGACATGCAATTCCTTATAAGAACTATATCCATTCTAATCTAGAATGGTAAACACAAGAGGTTCACGAGCAGTGAATAGACAGGAGGATGGTCCTAGTAATACACCAGAAAGAGTAGAAATCAGTGTTGTTGGAGAACAAATACCTATAAGGGTACAACCAATTATGAATGAAGGAGCACTAGATATAAATCAAGGATTAGTTAAACCTAAAGTACAAGAGACGATTGCTAAAGAACGTAGCAAAGTAATGGAACCAGAGTATACCATACATTGTCACCCAAGTGATGGAGCAGATAAAGGAACAAAACCATGAGATGATCAGACAGGAGTTTGTAGCAAGATTAGTTGCAGGAGGTGGAGGGGTCAATCCCCAACCACAAGATATTATTCGTGACACCCCTAAATTCTGCACTTTTATGGATCTACTAATCCGGTTATTAGTCATGGGTGGATCTCAGAAATCGAGGGTGCTTTCCGGACTTGTTCTTGCGCACCTGAAAATAAAGTAAGATACGCTTCTTATCAAATGTGTAGTGCTACAAAAGACTGGTGGGACATAGAAGTGAAGCAAAGGGGTTATACAAGAATCGAAACCATGACATGAGTGGAGTTTAAAGAGATCACTATTGAGCAGTTTATTCCTCAATCTGAAATTCACAGAATTGTGGATGAATTCCACAGGTTGAAGCAAACAACAGAAACTGTTTGAGAGATCAATGCAAACTTTCTACAGCAAGCACGATTTTGTCCTGATTATGTTGCAAATGAAAAGATGAAGATGTATAGATACATGATGGTACTTGATCCAAGCATAAGAGAGTTCATTGTTGCCAGCAAACACGAAACATTGAAGTCCATGATGGACGCAACCAGAGCGAGAGAGCTGGAATTAGAGAGGCAGGAGAACGAGAGGAAGCCGATTGAAAGAGATGCACCGGTGTTCAAGAAGCCAAGGGTGGAGTCTATTGACAAGAAGGTGATGCAAAAGACCTACCCAATTTGTCCAACTTGCAAGAAACATCACCTGGGAGAATGTCGGTATGGTTCTCCTACGTGTTATTGTAACACCGTAAAACTTAAGCAATTTTTTTTAAAACGCTGCGGAAGCAATCTCTAATTTTCATTTAACATAAACATCACAAGTACAAAGTACTTTACAAATCTCAACATTCATTTGTGTTACAAAAGATTATAAAACGTGGCTCGTCTCTTCTCAAAACACAATATCAGAGTATTGGTCAAATTTCCCTTTCCACAAACAAAGCTAAACAGCTACTCACATAAACCTGCAAAAAGCAATAAACCGTGGGGGATTAGCACAAAGCTAAGTGAATGGAAGCTACAGACAAGCATAAAACAATCATTGTTCCTAATGGAAGCTTTAAACATCAATTTTCAAGCAATCCGTCAATTCATCAATCTCTTCCATCCCGAGGACCGGCGGTTCTGCCGAACCTACAACCAAAGCTGGCCAAAGCAAAGGTTTACCGATAGATCCCTGCCGATTGGCACAGTAAACTCCCCTCTAAGCTACAAATGCAACACAGGAGCTTCTACCGTTCAACCAACCGCAAGCGAGCCCAGCTCTAGCATCAGCAGCTAACCCCAACCAGCTCTTACACATAAGCTGATCTCTTCCGACCCGTAACACAAAAGTCGGTTCTCAAACAATCCAATCACTCCTCCAGTCACAATCACAATCAAAACCCTTTCATATTTAACGTACAAGAACATGTAATTCTCATTTAGCAAATAGCAGACTAAACAGTCTATCATGGCATGGCAATCGTTCTATCTTCGCATAACAACTTATAATTCAAATATCTTATATTCAAATCAACAGGCAAATATTTCATTCAAAAAATCCTTCAATCATTCAATAATGTTACCAACGTAACCACCCGTGAGTAAATTTCCACTCACCTCAGTCCTTGTATCGCGCGTGCTCAGTTGTCTAATATCACTGAGTCTGTGGTTTGCCTGAAAACAGCGCAACAACCGAATCAGTCTCGAATATATAAATATATCTCTCAACATTTATTTATATCTCATAACCTTGTAAACAACTTGATTTAATCATATAATTAATAATACAACTTTTCCCAAACGAAACACAAACAAAACAATCAAAAATTCTGAAATGAGCCTCGTCGCGCCGCGACGCTCTTTTGTGTCGCGCCACGACACAATCGGATTTCAAAAATCCGGATCTAAGCATCGGATTTCACAAACGGATTTCGTTCCTGGATTTTGAGTGTCGGATTTGGGGTCGGATTTCTAACATTCGGATTGTTTAGTGTCGGATTTGGAAGATTAGGATTTGAAACACTCGGATTCCTCAAAACCGACACAATTTCTCGGATTTGCATGAAGGTCGCGCCGCGACCCTCATTGTAGTGCCGCTACGTTCATCGCCCATCATTATTTCTTCCATTTCAATCGGATTTCAGCCAACAAAACACACATTATTCAATTCTAACTTTATATTTCTTCAATCTAAACTCATGAATACCATATATCATGAACATATAACATCAAAAACACCTTTTTAACAAATCAAACAACAAAAATCATCAAAACCCATTTCATCCATTTTCTTAAAATTCAACAGTGGTGTTCAAGCTTTAAACACATAAAAACACATTCATAAACACAACCAAATTATCAGTAACACGTAATGATCATAAACCAACTTTTATTTCAAATTATGAATTACAAAATCTTCACTTTTGAACTTTCCAGTTATTCTTCTTCTTTGTTCTTCTTTTTCACTAGAGAAAACACATACACACACACACACATTCACCTTCTTTTTCTTTTCTTTCTTCCTTTCTAAATCAGATTACATGCAAACACTTACACATGTTGACTTCTCAAATAAAAGGTGTCACTACCTTACCAACACACATACATACATACTAACATACATATTATCATACATACATAATTAACTCTTCTAGCATAAACCACATGCCAATTTACCATCAATTAATTATTCAATATCGTAATACCCTTATTACGTCTAATTACTTTCAAACAAATAGATATAGTTAGATTTCCTATTGAACAGAATGTGATACAAATAGATATAGTTAGATTTCCTATTAAACTTATACCTACGACTATGAGAGAATTCCAAGTAGTAGTTGGAATGGATTGGTTAGGCTATTTTAAGGCTACCATACTATGCGAACAAAAAGTGATATGGGTTCTAACCCAAGCAGGGAAGAACTATATATACGTGGTGATATCAAAAGGGGAAAGTCATATGTGTGTTGAGTTTCTAAAGCTTGAAAATACTTACAGTGTGGGTATACAGCTTTCTTAGCTCATGTTATAGATAGTAAATTAGAAAAGAAGCAAAAAAGTTTAGAAGATGTGAAAATAGTATGTGATTCCCTGCGGAGTTACCTAGGATACTGCCAGATAGACAAGTTGAGTTTAGACTTGATTTAGTACCTTGAGCTTCGCCTATTGCAAGGGCTCCATACAGACTTGCTCCACCCAAGATGTAGGAACAAATGAAGTAACTCCAATAACTGCTAGTCAAAGGGTTCATTAGACCCAGTAGTTTTCCATGGGGTGCTCCTATATTGTTTGTAAAGAAGAACGATGATACTTTTCATATGTGCATCGATTATCGTGAACTTAATAAAGTGACCATCAAGAACAAATATCCCTTACCAGAATAGATGATTTATTTGATAAGTTGCAAGGAGCATGATGGTTTTCAAAAATCGACTTAAGGTCATGTTACCATCAACTCAAAATCAAAAAGGAAGATATTCCAAAAACATTGTTCATAACTCGATATGGACATTTTGAGATTATAAGAGCTAAATGAAGTTTTGAAGGCACTAAAGAGTTAAATGAAGTTTTTTCCTTTACTAAAAAAAATAAGAAGATTACTACTTCTCGTCAAATGAAACCTTCCAACACTATAATGAAGTCTATATGCAATAAGGATCGGATGTGAACTGTGCTGTGACTTATGTTGTTGCCCTGGGTCTAGAACCAGAGGATAGTTTTGATTACCTAACATGCGTGTAGTATCTTTTTATAATCTTATACGTGTATTTATATGATTTATAGTTTGGCTTACTCACTAAGCTCTTGTAGCTTATCACATACTGTTTTTAAAATATTTTGCAGGGAGGAGCAAAGACAATGGCAAATCTCGTGTTTAACCACTTTTCGCATAACTCTTTTGAAACGATTAACGCTTTTTTGTGTAATTTTTGAAACATCAGTAGTACACCTCAAATGTACTTATATGTGTATCTTTTTTTGAACAATACTTAATTTTTGTTGTAAATACGTTTCCGCTTATGTTTTTCATACTATATGTGAATCTTTTGAACGTATTTTATTTAAATGTTAGTTTTATAAATTTGGGGGTGTTAGAAATTGTTAAGAAATGAGGTTATAAAAATAATTACAATAATAATAGATAAAAATATTAAACAGTTTAAAATAAAGATTCTAAAAATATCCCTGTTAGTTGAAACGGGTAATCGAGAGTTGTGATGTAAGTTGAAAAGGGGAACAAGATACCCACTTGTGGATAATTCAAACCCACAAGTTGGTCCCTTTTCTTTTTTATTTACACAGACACACAAGCCAAGATTCACACTTACACCTCACTTTATCTTGTTCTTGGCTATTGAAGAAGGCGTCAAGGGATTCATCAAGCAATTGTTCGAGCTGCAAATTGAAGTTCCAATGTATCCATATTCATCATCTTCATCTCCACCATCTTCCTTGTAAGTGAGCTTCTCCCTCATGTTCTCCGTGTTCTTGAAATTTAGATTCAATTGAAACCCAAAATGATATCAAGAACTGAATTTGGTGATACTAATCTGTTTCCACATCGATTCTAAATGGTTAGGAATCAAATTCTTGAATTAAAGTGTTGAAATTGATTGAATTTGGAGAGTTTGTCTAAATGGGTCAAAATTAATGATTTTGATCCCAAATCTTGAATTGGTTGTTAAAGTGTATAAGAAATGGTGTTTCTAGTTTAGTTAGACTATATATTTCATATATGAAAAATGGAAATTGGATTGGAATCTATTGGAAGTGTTTTGAGTTGAAAATGGATTGAACAGAGTGCTAAAATTTGACACTGGTCTTTGCAGACTTGCTTGCGGGCGCAAGGATAAGCCTTGTGGCCGCAAGGAGCTGTGCTTGCGGGCACATGGGCCCCTCTTGTGGGCGCAACCACTAGGTTTGCGGCCATAAGGTATCCTTTAATAGCAAACAAATTGTTGTAATTCTTAATACTAATATTTGGGGTATTTGTTTAGGTGAGCCTGACGATTAGGAAGAACCAGAACATTACATCTGTCTGCTGTAGCTTTTGAGGTGAGTGTCGGATAACATAAGAGTTAATATACCTATATTATATATTATCAAACATAAAAATATGTTAACAAAGGGTAGATTACCTTATTGTATGCATGAGTAACTTGTTGAAATGATATAATATGCACTTGATAGTGTAAGATATTAATCATGATTATGATATGTGATTATATGCATCCAATGGAGATTCTGAATGGATCAGTTATGTGTTTGTGATCGGATCCGGACATGAGGACTGTATAGTCCATTATCGAGGCCAGCGATAAACAGGGATTGCCTTAAGGCCTGCTGGTCAATGATAGCGTCAACGGTACCTAAATAGGTATTTAGGGCCTTGCAAGCCCAATGTTCCTCGAACGGTTAGGGATCAGCTTTCCGCTGTACCCAGTTGAGTCGATTGACTTCATAACGCAATTGTGGACAATTACTCGCTCACCCACCGGCGCGGTTGTGTCTGGTACCCTATAGGATTATGTTGCCTTCTAACTATGCCAACTCATCACGAGATACTAGGATAGCACTATTTGATCATTGTTGTTGGTATATGATGTACTTATATTGATCTTTATGCTATCTTATACGCACAAGCGTTAAAAATCTAACAGATACTCTCCCTTATATTGTAGATGATCCTTAGGCTTGTGAGCTCATGTACTTGCTGGATTTCGTATATTTGGAAGGAACACTTGCATGTTAACTTATGTTGTAAATATTCTTTTGAATGGTCGGCTGTTTAATCATAGTAACACAAAAACTATTTGTAATATGTGGCTACTTTTGATTTGTATATAACTAGCCATTTATTTCTTCTGCTATTTGTACTAATTTGAAACCATGTTTTATAACTTATGTTTACAAACGAACCTACGCGGTTTGAAAACTTAAAATAATAGTTTTTAAAAGAAAAATGCGGCTCTCAAAATGGCGGTGTTACATGGAATCATTTGATCCATAGTAGTACATATTCCAGTCATTACGAATTCTCGTATATCCTCTCTCAACATCTGAGAATAGAGATGCATCTATAGGCTTTCATCCGCTACATAAGAAGGATAAAACAAAACTTTCTCTTTGAAGATCGATGTGATTTCATTTATAGTCTCAGTAGTTAGTTCCAGTTTGAGGAATTCATTCATCAACATTTCCCTTTCCACCTCTGGGTCAAACTGTTCATTAAATAACCCCGTGAACTCCTCCCAAGTCATCATAGCACTTATTCCCACTTCATCCGTCTCAACAGATTCTACCAAGCCTTCATTGCTCCCCATAATAGATTTGATGCGAACCATACTTTACTCTCCTCTGAGCAATGGCAAGTATGGAAGGCTCCTTCCACTTCAGAAATCCACTGAGCACTCTTAATGGGGTCTAGAGCCCCCTCAAAGGTTGGTGGCTGGCACACCGAAAAATCTCTATAAGTACAACCTCTCGGAGCCTGAGTTGTTACTAGAGTAACAATTTGTATAGTAGTAGCAACAACTTCTTTCACTGCCCATAAAGTGCTAAGATTTTGGTCAATCATCTTTCCCATGTCTTCTTTGATATCACCTACAATATTCGGTAACATCTCCCTCAATTCCTTCATTACATCTACTGTCACCTTGGTAGCTATGACAGCTTCCCTTTCCACTTCTTCTCCCTCTTCCTCGTTACCGAGAATCACATTTTTCGGTATCACATTCTCCGGGTTGTCTTCGCCAAACATCCCTTCACCCAGTATCTATTGTTGGTGAGGGTCAGTCTCGCTCGCCACACTTGTCACAACCCTTTCCGGTACATGGCCAGTTCAAGTGACAACAAAAATCAAATTGCGGTTTTGTCTCGTATTCACCATTCTGGAAGTATAGATAGTGCACTTAATGATAGGTGGAATTACCATACTATCCTATTTGAACCGTAGTTAATGTCCACATTGTACACGTATCTCTATCATGCCCTTATCATAAACTGAAGCAACCTTAAACATGTTAAGGCATTCCTACTCTACAGGCATATTATCATCCTACAAGTACCACTCACTTGATTCACAAGATCTCTCGTGGTCCAAAAAGTTTCGGCATGTATCATGTGCTTGCGATAATATGGACCCGTATATTATTCTAAACACATTACACGTACCGAGTCTTGTTATTACCACTTAAAATCCTGATTCACAGGATTAGGACTGTTAGAATCTACCTACTGACACACGTAGGCCGATATCACTGCCGATGAAGCGCGGGCTTATTGGATCACATTTCAAGTTTCAATCTTCACAGCCTGCTATAAGAGTAAAGGATTAGAATGGTCAAATTCAAGTTGACCTGAGCTTCACGACCGTGAATGATGATCCATGGCTCGTTAAGCAGCTCGTGTACACGTGTTCTTTCATGGCCGCATGGTTCGTAAAACCCTAGGGATTCACGACCCTACACGGCTCGTGAAAGAGGCCGTGAAGAGAAGTGCCCTCACGATTCTTGCCCGGTACGGCACGGCTCATGGAGGATTAAGGGCCGTCATGGTGCATTTATCTTTCACAGCCCGTGAGAGCCCATGAAGAAGTCGTGAAGGCAGAAGTTCAAGTGACACTTGTGTTTTCATTGGACCAGCTTGTTGGTCCAATTAATGGTCACCATTTCCACGAGCCTAGAGTAGTTTCTGGAGCCTTGGAGCTCTATATATGCTCTCCTCTTTTCCATTTAACTCTCTTGGCCAATTTGTGCATATACTCTATACTTGTGAGATAAAACAAAGAGTGTTGTGACTTCTACATAGAGTTACTTCATGTGAACATTTTATTCAAGGCTGTTCCAGTAGTAAATCATCAAGTGTTGGTGATTTCTTTGGCTTGTTAGTACAAGGAGGTTGAACTGAAGCTTGGTGTGGACTTGCATTAGGATTTTGGAGCCTTTCTTTCCAAGCATTCATCCCATTTCGGATTCTTCAAGTTCCAGCCAAGAAACCAACGTCTTCAAGGGTATAACTTCTTCTCTTTTTTCATGTTTTTGGTTGCATGTAGCTTCTTACAAGTTTTCACCACCATTGTGACTTCATGGGATATTTGTTGTGTGTTTTTCTTGCTTCCGTTACGTTCTTTGATCCCCATGGAATCCCAACAGTGGTATCAGAGCCATACTTGTAAAATTCATGCACCTTTATGGCTTGAAAATCCATATTTTCGATTTTGGACATTCTGTCCAGAGAGCCTTCACGGGCCATGAAGCTTGCTTCACGAGTCGTGAAGGCTACATGACGATTCTCGTGAGGTGTTCGTCGTGAAAGGTTTTTTAACTATTTCACGAGTCGTGGAGCGTACTGCCTTCACGGGCCGTTAGGGCCCGTGAAGAGCAGTAGCTCATGAAGGCGTCGTGAAAAGGCTGTTTTTGGCCTTTTTGAAAAGAATAATAGATATGGACTTTAGCAATCTGAATTCGGTTTTTCAAGGATTATTTTTAGGCTTTTTAGCCTTGTTGATAAGCCCCAAAATATCCTAATTCATGTACTTGTATGTATTGGGTGGTTTTGGCATAAAATGCAGACATGCATACATGTATATTGTGTATATATGAATATGGATTTCAAAGAGTTTGGAATCCTAATGCATATGTACAAGGTTTATTCTTGTGCCTTAGTTTTTGAATAAACTTAATTGGGATATTGCTTTGTGCATGCTTTGGTGCGGCACACCATGCTTTGTGGTTGTTTCGTTTTTGTGAGCACCGGTTTGAGCCTTAAACCAATGTGTGGTTGTTTGGTTGCTTTGTATGTTATTCGTTCATTTGGTGGTTTGTAGCACATTTGGTTTGTAATAATTTATTTAATCCAGTTTGTAATAATTTATTTATTTGTCGCTTGCATGCAAAACTATTTATTCTTTGTAATTTGTATATTAGCTTGGAATAGATTATGTGTCTTGCATGCCGTTTCTCTTTATATTATGTATGTAATTTTGAAGAGAAGACCGGAGGCACCAACGGGAGTCTTGGGAGACGTCTTGGCTACTTCGGATCCGAAGGCGCGGGATCGAGTAGGAGCACGCCACCAAGTCTAGAAAATGTATAAAAAAATAATAAAACTATATAGTTTTCCTTAATTGGTTAACAAACCCCGCTCGCTCACATGATTAACAAACGAATATAAAGTATTTATGTTCAAATGGTGAAAAATGCATTTTATCACTTATTTGTTGATCAAAACGAAAAAGTGGCTTTTAACCGGATAAACAAAAGTCCCGTTTTTGTTAAAAACGTAAATGACACATCATCAAAAAGATGACGCCACCTGAATCTAATGAAGCATGGGACAATTGTCGAGCTTAGCACGAGTTGTTCCATGTGGACTTGTGTGGAAGGTGAGTGTGGCGTCTTGAAATTATTGGTTGTCGAGCTTAGCATGAGCCAAATATTGTCGATGGCGTCATCGTGTATCTTGTTGGACAATTTGCAATTCCAAATTAATACTCCTTGGTAATTGTCGTGCCTATACCGAGTTACTAAAGCGGAGTATTAAGGAATCAGTATGGGAAGGGATCAAACATGCCAAACCGGTGCTATGAGTACCGATGGATCCCACAAGTCACTAAGAGTTGTAATCACGGATTGCAATTGGTAAAGTGTTTACCGGCCTAAATACCTTCACGAAGTGATCCGTGGTAAACCCGTCATATAGTGAAGTTATGTTGGTTTCTTAGCCCTTGTTCAATTTAAGTGTTAAACTATTAGGTAATTATTTAACAAGGATTAAAATATGTCGAACTAACCTTTTGTGTGCTTTGCCTTCTTTAGATGGCATCTACAAGCAACACCGCGACACACATGTCACTCCATCCATTTTTGGAGAAAGAGAAACTCGTAGGAGTAAACTTTATGGATTGGCATAGACAATTGAGAATTTTCTTATGCCATGAAAGCAAATTGTACGTCCTAAATGATCCTATTCCGGAGGCTCCTGCTACCACCGCTACGCGGGCCGTTAAGGACGCTTATGAGAAGCGCCTTAAAGACACAAATGAGATTACTTGCATCATGTTGATTGTAACATCGCTTCCGAAAACAGCAACTTTAACGATATATCAAATTTAGCAGCGGAAAATTTTCTTTTAAAAGTAACAACTGTTAATTTCATCATTATCGTTTTCCAAAACATACATGGGTGTTACCTAGCAGAGGAACCGACCATAGTATCAAATTACATTATATAACAAAATAGTGTTCCAACCCACAAGGGTTTATGTACAACAAAATCCACCCGCCTCACCAGGCCTTCTAGTCTTTACCTGAAAAGGGGAAATATAGCACCATTAGATAAACAATATAGCTAGTGAGTACATACTTGCCATAAGCATCAATAAATCAAGTCATGCATCATACATCATACATAAGTAATCATTGCTAGCTTAACACATAGCGGTGTGTTGACAAGACTAGTAAGAGTCATGTCTTGTAGCGTAATCAATCCCGCTCAACAACTCAGACTGGGGAATCAGACACATCCAACCGCGCTGGTGGGGGAGCATAAAGCAGTCCACCAAAGATCGTTACAGTGCCAAGGCTCCATAGGTAATCCTGCTACAACCGGCTGATTACCACTCACGTTAAGGCACCGCGGTTCTGTAGAACCTAGGTTCCGGGATGCCTGCCGAATCACAGTGAAATCCCGAAGTACTCATGAGATCCAGTTACAACCGACTGACCTTAACCATGCTTCACATAGTCTGCAGACAGTGCACATACATACACACATACATATTATCCCACAGGGATCCATCATCTTACGTGCAGTATCATACAGTTATTCATTCGTACATATCATCATGTATTAACTAAGCGGTTCCAATCTAGACCCACTGGCATACACCTATAACTTACAAGTAGCAATGTATTACGACATCATTCAAGACTTACACTTACATTCTTGAGCTTACCTACAAGAAAAAGTTAGATATCCATAATACAATCATATACATTCATTTATGTGGTCATCTATCAAACAATCCTTACTCTATTGAGTCTCATGAAAGCAGGTACTCATGAGTGATTTACAACGTACAAGTATTTGGTTCTGACCTCACTAATAGAACAAGTTCACCTAGAACATCATTACTTACATTAATCACCTATACATACATAATAATACTACAAAACAAACATATGAACTTAACTTTGGACTTAGTACAAATCCGCCAAAACTGTCGGATTTGGGGAAATCCGATAGCCCCTGCGGATTTGAGAAATCCGACACTCATATACACGAAATCCGACATTCAACCTGCGGATTCCAACACTTGGGAATTCAACATGCATATGGAATCCGACACTTTCATATTCCGACACATAGAAGGAATTCTGAGACATGAAATTCGATAGCCATGCGGAATCCGACACTTCTAGCCGATTCCAACACATTATTCGGATTTCGACAAACCATAGGATTCTTATCATTAGCGGATTCCGAAACCTTCAAAACTCTCGGACAACTTGCAACCTGCAATCCCGACATCTTCTTAAACCATTCAAAGGATTGCATTTTTGTTATTTTTATACCCAGAACACCTTAGAACTTCATGTTCTTCTCATATAATCTTCCTAAACATATCAAATCCACACAAGAACACCAAACATGAAAAACCCACTTTAAAAGTAAGCTTTCATGTTCTTCAAGGTGCTCTTGCATGAATTTGTGTTTCTAACTATAACAAACATGTATCTAATCTTCAAACATGCTTAATTCACAATACTAACCTTTTGAAATTCAACAACTATGAGTTCTTTGTTTTCTTCTTCAAAATCCGAGAGTAGAGAGAGAGAGAAGTGTGTGTTTGTTTGTGTGTTTTACTAACTTTGACTTTTCTTTGGATTCAACTAAAATCACCACACACATATGTACATATACACACACGCCCATTCCAGAGGCGGTTTGCCTCTGAATCATTTTCTTATTTCTTTTTCTTTTCTTTAATTAATCTAAACTATATAATCAGTACATACATATATACTTAATATATACATGCATACTTAACACACATACTTAAAATACATAACATACATACATTCAATTAATATTTACACTTCAAGTACATACAAGTATAACATCCGCTATTACATATAACTATACACACGTAAATAGTATTTACAACTTGGCCCATGTTGAGGATGTTACAAATCTACCCCCCCCTTAAGAGGATTCCATCCTCGGAATCTGCTCAGTGATAAACAGGTGTGGGTATCTTGTCTTCATCTCCTCCTCAACTTCTCAAGTCAGGTTTGGACCTAGGTTGTGCTTCCAATTCACAAGGACTAGCTTGATCATCTTCTTGCATAGTTTCTTGACCTTCGTGTCAAGAATTTCAACAGGTTCTTCAACGAGCCCCTTAGAAGAATCGACCTTGAGTTCTTGCAACGGAATAATCTGCTCCTCTTCAACGTGGCACTTGCGTAATTAGCACACGTTAAAGGTATCGTGAATTCCAGCTAGCTTAAGCGGAAGCTCTAGAGTCACCGTGTTATCATTCACTGTACACACAATCTTGAATGGGCCAATGAAACGTGGACTTAGCTTCCCCTTGCGCCCAAAACGAATGATGCCCTTCCAAGGAGAAACCTTTAAGAACATACGATCACCAACTTTAAATGTAGCGGGGCGTTGCTTAGGATCCGCATACATCTTTTGTCGGTCACGAACTGCTTTGAGCTTTTCAAGAGCCACATTCACTTTATCAGAAGTTATCTAGACAATCTCAGGCCTAGCAAATTGTTTCTCGCCAGGCTCCAACCAGCAAGTTGGAGTGCGACAGCATCTTCCGTAAAGCATCTCGTACGGTGGCATTCCAATGCTGAAATGATATGAATTATTACAAGCAAATTCAATCAATTGGAGAAGAGAATCTCATGATCCACCAAACTCGAGTACACACGCACGAAGCATATCTTCCAATGTCTGGATCGTCTGTTCTGATTGGCCATCAGTTTGCGGATGATAGGCAGTGCCCAGATGAACATGGACGCCAAGTTCATGTTGCAAACTTTTCCAGAAATTTGATACAAACCGAGAGTCACGATCAGAAACAATCGAACAAGGAAGACCATGACGTGATACAATCTCATCGATATACAGCTGAGCTAAACGAGTCAACGAAGTAGACTCATTTGTTGCTAAGAAATGAGCACTTTTCGTCAACCGGTCAACAATGACCCATATCATATCGTGTCCATTGAACGTCTTCAGTAGCTTCGTCATGAAATCCATCGTGATATTATCCCATTTCCACTCCGGAATATCCAGTTGCTGCAGATTACCATATGGTCTCCGGTGTTCCATCTTCACCTGCGCGCATATCTGACATCTCTCTACAAATGAAGCGATGTCTTTCTTGAGAGTCGGGCACTAGTACAACATCTTCAGGTCATGCAAAATCAGCTCACGGTTACCTCCAACAAGAAGTACCCAAATCCTGGATTGAAAAGTCTTTAACCCATGATTATCTTCATTTAGCTGATCTTTCAATTTCTTCATTGTCTCAGCTTTATGATTTTCTTCTTGCAATGCTGTTTGCTAAGCTTCCTTCAATTTAGTAATCAGATATGGCACTACTACAATTCTCATAAATTTTGCTTCTGTTGTTGGTCCTTAACGGCTTAAAGCGTCCGCTACAATATTGGCATTACTAGGATGGTAACGGATCTCACAATCGTAGTCTTTTATTAACTCCAACCAATGATGTTGCCGCATGTTGAGTTCTTTCTAAGAAAAGACATATTGTAGGCTTTTGTGATCAGTGCAAATCACACACTTCGTGCCATAAAGGATCGAAGCTTCACATAACATTTGCTTCAAGGTCTAAAAGGCTTCCTCATGAGCTTCCGACCAGACAAACGCTACATCTTTACGAGTCAGTTTGGTCAACGGTCCCGCAAGCTTAGAGAAATCACGGATAAACCGCTGATAGTAGCTAGCCAAGCCAAGGAAACTCTTAATTTTGGAAGGAGTTCAAGGAACCTCCCAATTCATCACAGCCTCCACCTTAACTGGATCTACTTTGACACCATATTGGCATATAACATGCCCAAGGAAATGAACTTCCTTCAGCTAGAATTCACACTTGGACAACTTGGCGTACAATTGTTCTCGTTTAAGAGTTTCGAGAACCTGACAAAAATGAAGCTCATGATCAGCTTCCGTCTTCGAATAGACAAGAATATCGTCAATAAATACAATCACTGATCTATCAAGAAATGCACGACAAACACGATTCATTAGATCCATGAAGACGACAGGGGCATTGGTTAACCCGAATGGCATAACCAGAAATTCGTAATGACCGTAACGAGTTCGGAAAGCAATCTTCGGAATATCTTCTTCATGAACTCGCAGTTGATGATACCCTGACCGAAGATCAATCTTAGAGAAACATGTTGCTCCCTACAATTGATCAAAGAGATCATCAATTCGCGGAAGAGGATACTTATTCTTTACAGTTCGCTTTATTAAGCTCCCTTTAATCTATATAAATGTGCATCGTTCCGTCCTTCTTCTTCACAAACAACACAGGAGCTCCCCACGGCGAGGAACTCGAACGAATAAAACCTTTGTCAAGCAACTCTAAATTTGAGTCATCATCTCTCTAATTTCAGAAGGAGCAAGACGATACGGAGACCGAGCCACAAGTGTAGCTCCCGGAACAAGTTCGATCTTATAATCAACATCTCTAATTGGAGGCAAACCTGGAAGTTCTTCAGGGAGTACCTCAGGGTAATCAGATACTACCCGAATATCTCGTATTGGTCGCTTCTCTAGTGTAGCATCAATAACGTATGCTTAATAAGAGTCACAACCTTTAGAAATCGACTTCTGAGCTTTAATGATGGAGACAATGGGAATATCAGAATCCCGTCGTTCTCCACGAGCAACAGCATAAGATCCATTAGAAGGAGAAATCTTAATTATCTTTTTGGAACAGAGAATCTCAGCATCGCGCTTGCTGAGCCAATCCATTCCGACAACTATATCGAAGCCCGCGATAGGCATAATGAAAAAGGAAATAGGGATACTACTCCTATCAATATAAATCACAGTGATAGGAACATTCTCTGTAACAGAGACTACTTTGCCGTCGGAAACCTCTACTTTGAGTGGCTCAATTAGCGGAACAACAGGTGTAAAAACCTCATATTGGGCCTAGACGTGTTAGATTCTGGTACGTCAACTATTTAATTTAATTAAATAATATATATATATATATATATTTTTTAGAAAATGATATAAAATATGAAATATAATAGATAAATGGGTTATTAAAAATATTAATAAAAATAGATAAAGATTATAAAATATCGAACGGTTTCAAAAGAGGATTCCAAAAATATCCTCGTTAGTTGAAATGGTTAAACGAGAGATAAATTGTAAGTTGCAAAGGGGAACTAGATACCCACTTGTGGATCATAATAACCCACAAGTGGGCACATGGCAGATAACTCACGTATACAGCCAAATACATATCACCTACATCTCCTTTTCATTTATCTCGTCTTGTGTTCTTGCTATATGAAGGAGAATTCATCAAAGGATCAACCAAGAAATTGTTCCAGCTGTAAATTAAGATTTAAATCATTCCAAGAACATCATCTTCTTCATCTCTAACCTTGTAAGTTCCATACCCATGGCTTTTTCTTCATTCTTGAATTTTTGGGTTTTGGAAGAAATATCATAAACTCTTGTTCCAGCAGCTAAATAAGGATCATAATAGTCCTACAAGTTGTTCCTAATCATCCTTGATCATTGTAAGTTCCAATTCATCCTTGTTCATGCTAGTGTTCTTCATGTTCTTGAAATTATAGGTTTTGATGGGTTATTGTGATTTTGCAATCAAGAACTGAAATTGATCATTGAAATAGGTTCTAATATCATTTATAAGTGCATAGGAATCAATTCCATGAATTAAAGTAGTGTTCTTGATGAGTTTTGAATTTTGGCTCAAATGGGTCAAAATTGGTCAAATACGGGTCAAACTGATTTTGACCTTCAAGAACTGAAATTTAATGTTCTAATTGATGCTATAACTTTTTAGCATTGATTAGAACTCAATTGGTGTATTAGAAGTGGTGTTTTTGCACAAATCCAATATTTAGCCTAAATGGGTCAAAATGGCCAAAATGGGCTAAATATGTTTTTACACATCAAGAACTGATTTTTAAGGTTCTAATAGGTTCATATGACTTGTATGATTTGATTAGAACATAGGTTTTCAAATGAAATGGTAGTTTTGCTTGAATTGGCTAAAATAGTGAAAAATAGGCCATAAATAGGCAAGAAATTGGAAAATGATACCAAACAATGAGTTTAAAGGTTTTGGTCAGTTGCAACTCCTTCAATACATCACATTAGGTGTATATGGTGTGTTGCAAGTGTTGGAATTGGTCTACACCAAGTTTTGGCCATTATGCGCACGTCTTTGTCCATTTAATTAAGATTTTCATATAAATTAATTGGATAGGAGTTTTTGATATTAGAGAGCTTCCACGAGTGTCAAATAGTCTTATGAAACACTAGAATTTTACTAAAATTGATTTGGAGTTTAAATGAGCAAAAATGGCATTGCTGTGCATAAAACAGCAACCTGTTTGTGCATTGTAGACTGGTCGCGGCACGACCCATAAGGGTGTCGCGGCGCGATGCCCCTGCACACAGCCTATTGTGCTGTTTCAAACGAGCAGTTTCAAAAATATCCTCGTTAGTTGAAATGGTTAAATGAGAGAAAAGTTGTAAGTTGGAGAGGGGAACAAGATACCCACTTGTGGATAATAATAACCCACAATGTAACATCTTCAGACCGGGCCTAGTAGATTAGGTGGATTTGGTACGTTAATCGTGATTAATTGTGATTAATTTCTTGTTAATATTTAGTAACAGGATTTTAATTAAATATATGAATTATATGTTTAATTATATATATGTTTGTATTCATGAGCAGCTATGTATATAAATATATATGGATGTGGGTTTGTATGCATGTTAGGATAGTTGATATTAATTATCAACTAAGGACACCTCATGCTACTAATTTTGAGACAAGGCATACGTGGGTATACATTGGGATAACATTTGAAATCCTTATCACTTGCAAAACCGATTCCTTGTTGTGTGTCTGTGTGTTTTTGAGAGAACAAAGAAAAGAGCAAGTTAACTTGAAAAGTGAAGGTTTTGATTTGTTGTGTGTTAATTCTAAGAAAAGGTATGGTAGTGATTCTAGCATGATTATGTTTTGTTTGAAAAATCATGCTTAGAATATAAAGATGCCATGTTAGAAGTTTAGAAGTAAACTTGCTTGGTGGGTTTTGTATGAATTATCATGTTTAAAGGGATTTGATGTGTTCTTTATGTTCTATACATGTTATAGGATGTTTATACATGTTTTAGAAGTGTTCATAATGTTTTATGAGGGTTATAATCGGATTTGGTAAGTTATTATTAGCTGGAAATCCGACTGTTTTGGAGAAGATAACATGAAATCCGAGTTGTCGCGGCGCTACACTCAAGGTCGCGGCGCTACACTCAAGGTCGCGGCACGACGAGAGTGGAATCCGAGAGTTGGGATTCGGATTATAGGAATCCAATTGAAGTTTCAAAAGTAACCCTTGGAAATCCGAGACATGGCAGAATCCGACACTTGGACCCGGATTTATGAAATCCGACTCGAAATCCAATTGTAGGCTCCAGATTTTGAAATCCGACAAGGGTCGCGGCGCGACGGGCTCTATTTCAGAATTTGGCTTGTTTTTAATATGTTGTTCTTGGGTTTAAGTTAACATATTAATTGTGTGTTATATGTTTATGCATATGGGAATCATACATACTTATGTTTGATTAAAAGGATATAAATTTATGTGTTTGACATATATTTATGAATCGTTACTGATTTCAGTTTGTTATGTT
Source organism: Dittrichia graveolens (assembly GCA_038502395.1). Taxonomy (NCBI): domain Eukaryota; kingdom Viridiplantae; phylum Streptophyta; class Magnoliopsida; order Asterales; family Asteraceae; genus Dittrichia; species Dittrichia graveolens. The sequence goes on from JARJIL010000009.1 coordinate 35,372,239, forward strand.
CTCAGGAACAAGCAAGGCTCAATAATATAAGATCACTGAGTGGAGAAACTGAAAGCTTGAGGTGAGTGCACGTTTACTCACATATGTTATTAGTTGTAACTGGCTTAGGTTGCAACTGTTATTGGTTTGACGCAGGGATAGACTGTTTGTCTGATAATTGATTAACTGCTGATTGTTAATTAATTGTGCGTCATAGATATGTATACATGAGGTTGCGAAGTCAGCTTCGGCTGGGCATATGGGCTGGGTTGGTTTGCTATCGGCTAATCAATATCGGGATATTTTGATGCATTTGTTGCAACTTAAGGTGATACTGTGTGAGAATAGCAAATGAACTATCGGTAAAACTTTGCTTTGACCGGCATTGGTTGTAGGTTCCTGCAGAAGATTTTAATGATCTCAAGAACGGGGATACGCCTATTGAAGAGCATATAACTGCGTTCACTGATAAGATGCGGTTTGTTCCCCATTTGATCCTAGACGAGACCACCAAGATAAGGCGGTTTGTGGCAACTCTGCCACAGGAATTTCGCCCACATGTGAGGGCTGCTGTTGAACTTGATTGGGCGTTTGATATAGCCCGACAATTGGAAGGTGACCGGTTATATTGCAAGGGCGAATCTACCGGTACAGAGTCAAAGAGGAAGTTTCAGCCGTCTGATAAATCGAGTCCTTCCAAAGGACAATCCACTACAGGCGGGAAGACTGATTCCTCTAAGAAGCCGAGGCCTGATTCTCCTTGGTGTTATTAGTGTCGCGCTTACCATTCTGGTGAGTGTTCTAGTGCTACCCAACGGTGCTGGAGGTGCGGACAGAAGGGCCACGCTAGTTCTGAGTGTGGTTTCAAAGAATATGTCTGTTACCGATGCCATAAGCCTGGGCACAAGTTGACAGATTGCCCGGAAAGAGAGGGTACCGGATCTAAAGTGTCTTTTAAAGACCAAAAGAAAGAAGATGCGCCTCGCGCGAAGGGGAGGGCATTTCAGATGATAGCTGAAGAGACCAAAGATGTAGGAGATGTCAATACCGGTATATTCTTTACCAATTGTTTCCCTGCTTAAGTGTTTTGACTCTGGAGTTGATTACTCCTTTGTTCCTTGTCCTGTTGTTAGAAGTTAAGAGTATCTGTTTCAAGATGATCGATCCACTTGATGTGGAAAGTATTAGTAGTAAAGTAGTCTCTGTTACAGAGAAAGTTTCAATAGCTGTTTTTGATGTCAAGGGAAATAGTTTCCTTATCTTGTTCTTGGTTATGCCTAATGCGGGTTTTGATAATAGTATTGGGATGGATTGGCTCAGCTGTTGTAATGCTGAGATTCTCCGTACCCAAAGAAAAGATGGATAAGATTCCTCTTTCTGATGAATCTTGTGTTATAGCTCGTGGTGAACGACAGGGGTGTAAAATTCCTGTTATCTCTATTTTTGAGAACGTAGAAGTTTGCTTCAAGTATTGTGACTCTTTCTTCGCACATTTATTTATGCCAAGATAGAGAAACAACCAGTCTAACATATCAGAGTAGTAATTGATTACCCTGATGTGTTTTCTGAGAAACTGCCGGCTTTAGCTCCGGCCAGTGATGTCAATTGTGAGATTAAGTTGAATCCGAGAGCTACTGCGGTGGCTAGAGCTCCATCTGTGATATGTTTTCAAAGTTCTCAAATGAGAACAATTGTGTGTCAAGTTGTCTAATTGTGAGTCCTGGCTAAGGGAAATATGTTTCCTTTGTCATGGCATCTGTGAGAATTGTGTCGAATAAATCTAGCTAAGATAGAAGCTATGATGAATTAGGAAGTTCCTAGAACTCCTTTTGAATTAGAAGTTTTCTTGCCTTAATTGGCTGCTATTGGCGGTTCATCCACAATATCCTGAAGTTTGCGAGTTCGTTGGCTAAACTAACTCGTAAAGATGTATCTGTCGTATGATAGAAAGCTCAGGAGAGATCCTTTTAGCTTTTGATGCAGTTATTGTGTGAAGACTCCGATCCTCACTTTGCTTGATGGTTCGGAAGACATTACTGTCTATTGTAAAATCCGTTACTACCCTGGTGAAGCCAGTGTTGTAACTAATGCTTTAAACCGTAGATAACCGTCAACGGGAGTTAGATCTATGAAGATCGTGATGATGTCATATGTGTACGCAAGTTGAGGTGAATACCAGAGATCTTATAATCGTCTATAACAATTCGATGTTCCGAAATTAATGTTCACTTCTTAGCCACAAATGACACTGTTTTGTTGACATATTTGATTATGTTGTTAGTAAGACTGTGACACGTCACGGTCTTTCTTGATTGTTGGATTTCCACTCGTTGTTGTATCTAGTTCTTGAAAATTTCTCCTTGAGCAGACGTTATTCGTCTGAGATGTAAGGAGAAGCTAAGTCCATGTTCTGTAGACCCGTTCAAAGTCGTGCATAAGGTCGATGATCAAACGGTAACTCTTAAGTTGCCGCCTGAACTGATCAGTGTATGTGTTATCTTTAACCTGTGTTACTTATGTAAGTGCCACGTTGGAGAAGAATCCGTAGTGATTCTTGACACGAAGGTCAAGAAGCTGCGTAAGAAGATAGTCGAGCTAGTTCTCGTGAAGTAAGAACACAGCTTAGGTCCAAACCCGACGTGGGAAATCGAGGACGTGATGAAGGCAAGGTACCCTTACCTGTTTATCACTGAGTGGATTCCGAGGACGGAATCCTCTTAAGGGGGTAGATTTGTAACATCCGCGATTTGAGCTTAGTTGTAATTAGTACGTAAGTGTACGTGATTAGTATGATAGAAGAATAAGTAAACGAGTAAGTGTTTATATATATGTATATACATATTAGTGTGTATATATATATGTATATACATATTAGTGTGTTTATATACAACAACTTCGCCGCTGACCTAACCATTCCTCCTTCATCCTCACCACTTCACCAAATCATGACCTACCTTCGTAATTGCTCGTTGAACTTTGCTCTCTCCGCAAAGGTTTCGATGTTTGAAGAACACCTCTATGAGTTCTGGATGACTACTGAAGTCATTCACCCCAAAACCTCCAGCCAAGGTATTCACTTCAGTATGCTCTCTGGAAGCAAGCCCGCTAAAATCACCAAGAAGTTTCTTGCATCCGTTCTCCATCTTCCTCGCCGGGAACTCACCGCATCCACTGCCAACGCTAAGGTGCTGCTCTTCTCCTTATTTCAATATGCTAATGAGCACAAAGTCAACGGAAATTCTATGGTTCACACTCGCCTTCCAAAGGAGTGGAACTATCTGATTGCTCATCTGAACTTCTGTATGACAAGCAAAACCGGTGGTCTTGACCAGGTCAATGAAGCCGTTTTGAAAATGGCCTATGCCATTATCCATGGTCAAAACATTGACTACGATGAACTCATCATGGAAAGTCCTGTGATCTCACTGACGGCCCGCACAAGGTCTCAACACATTCATTTTCCTAGGTTTGTGTCATTGATTATCTACTCCTTGCTGCCAACTAAAGTATACAACTTTGCTTCAGTTCTTCTTCCATCTCCCTCACTACCTGGTTCAGTATGGACAGGTTCTTCGTCTGCCTTCAACCCAGCTTTCACAACACCAATGCTTGCACTGGTCTGACTGAAACCTTCTCCTGCCATTCCAATACCATATTCAGGTTTATCAACTGAAGTTGCACCTTCTCAACCCCACCAAAAATTGCTTCAGTCTTCGCCATCGAAAACAAAGAAAAAGAAGCTGATGTCCACATCGTCAAATCCATCCATCAAATCTTCAGCCATACCCAAATCCACCACCAACACTAAACAAACCACCACCACTTAACCGCCCAAATCACTCTCAACCGCCGAACGTCACAAACCCTACGTTCCCTCCAGTCCCATCATCTCCTACTATGCTTCAGGCGAGGATTCCCCTGACGATACACCGTTGGTTCTTCGCAAAACTCAGCTTCAAACATCAAAATCCGCTGAAACTGTTCATGTAAGCTCTCTTTTACTTAATTTTTCTAAACCTAGTCTGACTGATGAAGAGATAGCTCAAAACCAAGCTGTTCCTGAAGTCCTACTTCTACTACCACAAGTTCAGGACAAACACCAGTTAGCCGAGACTTCCTCTATCCCTACTAATAAGTCTGCTAGAATAGGAAACAACCATCCGTGCTTCTGCTGACATTCCCACTCTATCCCTTAATTCATCTGTAAACCCAACTAGTCCTATGGATATCGTCCACGCACATGATATGTAAGCACCCAAACCGGTTGACTCTGATGCTCAACCTAACACCAATGATGAAATTACAATCCCCCTAGTTTCTGAGGTCCAACCAATTGATGACTCTTTAGTCCACCCTGACGATGAAACTGCACCCAAATCCCTTGATGTGTCACAAAACCCAATTGACACTATGGATTCTACGAGGGCAGATGATTTATTAGTTCTACACCAAACTAAGAGTGATGTCCAACCTTCCAAAATCAATGAAACTGAAGTTCAACATCCTTCAGTTGAGATTCCCCATGCTAATGAAGACACGGTCTTAAACCAGATTGTAACTGAAGCAACTATGCCCAAGGCGCTTGATGCATCAGTCACTCCTACTGATGCTACGGCCTCCATATCTCTCCTAAATAACTTGTTTGATATCCCTTCTCCTGATACAACCGTCAATCCTTTTGATGACAGTGATGCTTTTGATTTTCTTCAATCCCCCAAGTCTGTACATTCCCAACCTTCTGAGCCTTCAATAGACATTGCTTCCTCATTGGAAAGTCTATCTGAACTCGTCCTTTCTGTCTCTAATTCAGTTAAGACAAACACATTTCAAGAAAATTGTGTCACCAATAATCAAGCCAAGCTTGAAACTGAGCTCCGCTCTCTTGTTGATTCTATCAAAACTCAGTTCACCACCCTCACCCAAACCATTGATTGTAAAAATCTGATACTTCATGGGATGTTCAAAACCCTTCAGAATCTAGTGAAAACTGTGGCTGATTCTGCCACCATTGAGTTTTCTAACCTCAACTCCAAACTCTCCACTCTCTCCACATCTGTACACTCTCTTTCATCCAAAGTTGACACCATTCATGCTGTCAATCTTTCTGAAGCCGTAACTCGTCAGTTGCAGGAGTTGGTTGCTCCCTACTTATCTAGACTCTCCAGAGTGATTTCAGCCCTTTCCCGGTCAGTAGAAGCTTCAGGAATCTCTGCAGCTTCTAAGGGGGAGAAAGTTTGAAGACAGTCCAAAATCTGTCAGATTATGAGGAAAAAGGCTACTGCTGATCGGAAAATCATCAAATGGGAAAGAAAGTATTCACGTGTTGAATACTTACAAAGATTATAAGAGGAAGTGTCTCACCTCAAAGCCGCTGAAGAAAACAAGAATAAAGCCTTGATCGATTTCAAGGCCAGGTTAGCCAAAGCTGAAGAAGCTAAGGCACTTGATGAGGAGGAGCTCAAGAGTCTCCTTGATGAAAGAAAGGCTGAAGCTAAACTTTTCAGTTCAGAGCTAGATGGAGCTGAATGTCAGCAAATTATAACTGAAGCTAAAGCCTCTCAAATTTCCATTCAATCAGCTGCTCCTTCATCTAGTGGTCAACCAAGCCAGTCAAATAAAGGTAAAGGGAAAATGGTAATAAGTTCTCCGGATGATCAGATGAGTAAGGGTGTATATAATTTAGGTGACTCGGATGATGGAAATCCAAGAGACAAAGACTTGAAAGTGGCTGATGAACTTGGCCGAATTGCAGCAGAGAAATTGGCACTTGAAGAACTTGTTGCAGACAAAATTGATCTCTCTCCCTTCGATCACCAAAAATAGATTCAAGAGGATATTGAAGCTGAAAAAGCTTTACAAGAGAAGAAGAAAATGATCATGGAGGAAAAATAAGAAGAGTGGTTGAGCTCTCGACATCAGAGAATACATCAGATAAAATCACGGCAATAAAGCTAAAGAAAGAAAACAATGAATTCTTTCTGAAAGTTCAGCGCAGAAATCTTCCTCTCTTTGGTGTACAATCAGTCAAGAATGTCCAACTCAATTATGTTGTTTCTGAATGGAATGAAATAATTGCTTGTTTATCAAAACGCAAGCAAACTGATGATGTTGAGTTTGTTCAACGAGATCACCAAAGTGATTGAATATTATGAAGAAGAAGTAAAGAAGAGGGATCTGGTGCAATAGTCTTGCCATGGAAGGAAAATCCAACTCGAGCTGAAAAGATAAAATTTCAGAGAAAGAGGCTCACTCACAAAAAGTCTCAGCAACAAATCTTGAAGCTGATATCTATTGGAGAGCTTCCGAATTGCAAAGGTTTTGACACTACGCTGCCTCCTAGTTTCATTCCTGAAGTGGGTAAAATTCTCTCAAATCCAAGGGGATTTTACTTTCTTGATGCATATGACAAGATTCGCTTTGAGAGAGTTTCAGATTTCGCCAAGGCTGATAGGCTTCATATGAGATCTCTCTGATACTTCATAGACAATAAAGATCAGGCAGTCAAAGACATTCTGGCTGAATACATGAAACAAATGGAGCTCAAAACTTCAAAGGAACTCGCTCCAGAAGAGTTCAAACCAGATATTTAGAATAGTAATTATTTAATTCTTTATTCTTTCAATTTTTTATTCATTTTGTAAGTAGTCATGGATTGTAAACAAATAGGGGGAGATTGTTAGTCCTTTAATTGTATATATTCCATTCCTGAAGGAGCTTTCGAAGAAAGCGACTGAAGGTGTAATAGTTTATTCTTTTGTAAACCGTTCTGACGTACTATCTGAAGAAAAAAGCCCGAAGTTCATCTGAAGATTAGTTCTGAAGTGAACGTCAGCTGAAGTTAGTCTTCAGTCATCAAAGGGTCTTCTACACTGAAGATACATCTGACAACCAGAATCTTCCCGTTATGTAAAGTGCACGATCTACGCATTCTGAAGGAGCTCGAAACGGCAATCTTGTTTTTGTTCCTAATTATGTGTAGAGCGGTACACGTGTAAATAGATTAGATGGTCAGGATTAGTTTACTTAGCCTATAAATACCTGCTCGTTAAACGAGAAAAGGTTAAGTGTTTGTTTGCTAATTTGCATTCAAGTTTGTTCTTGATTTAGTTTGTACTCGGTGCTCAAGTTTGTTTTTGTGCACTTTTTGAAGTTTGGTTATTAATATAATCTTACTTTGAAAACTTTCGTGTGTTCGTTGCTTTAAAACTATTTCCGCACTTTGATCTTATTCATTGTTAGTTTTATACTTATTGGGGAAAAACAATAACACAAGCCCAAGTGTTGCTTATCAACAGGAAGCTGGAGAAAAGGTAGTAATTGATCATTCAGAATTTCCTACAGAGTATATACCAACTCTCATACAACAGGTGGAACTCTTAACATCACAAAGTCAATTACTCACAAACAAGAACCAAAAGCTGCATGAAAAGAATTTAAATCTAAAAAATTAACAAGCATCAAAAAGTGAAGCCGGACTAACAACTCAATCATCAAAAATAGTACAACTTTAATAAGATATCAAAGACAAAGAAAATGAACTAATTAAACTGCAAAAAGAAACTGAATTAAAAGTTCATGATTTGAATGCAGCAAAATTGTCTGCAGAAATAAATCTTAACTTAATCATGAAGGAGAAAAAGAAACTTGACGTAAAAGTTCAACATCTCCACGAAAGAGTTAAGAAGTAAGTCACTACTCATCACAATATCCTTAAAAACCTTGAACCAAATATGAAGAATAGATATTAAGGTTTAGGGTATGACGAAAATAATTTCTTCTCAAAGATAAATTGCACACAATTGTATCAACTTGAAAGAATGAATCAAGGTTGGACTTCTAAAATGGTGTTTGTGGGAGAAGAGGAGATAAAACAGGAAGAAGAATTAAAAAGAAAAACCACAACAAAACTTCAAAACACACTGAATTATGATGAACTTAATAACTCATATGAAGTTGGAAGTGGTGGATGTTCTTCATTTTCTGATGAGTGTTTTATTCATCATCTACCAGAGGAGACGAAAGAAACAAAACGTCACGAAAACAATCCAAAAGAAACTGCAAGAGTTTATATTCCACATATGGAATTGTAGAAAAGGCAGGAATTGTTTGAGGTAGCATACATTAATCAGAAAATTTAATTTGAAGTGGAGAATTGTGTACTAAAAGAAATAATCTTCAATCTTAACAAGAAGTTAAATTTTGCTGCATCTGAAATTAAGATTGACATAACTGAAGGAAAAGTTAACAATGTTGATACTGTACAATACCTAATTCCTCAATTTATTTCAAGTGCAATTGAAATAAGAGTGCTTGAAGAGAAGGTTGAACGCTTACTAACTGAATTGGATACATATCTGGATATTGTGTATCCTCACTGTCCAAAGGCGTGTAGGGAATTTATGTCACATAAGTGTAATCAATTCTATGATCCCAACAGTGTTAGAGAGGAAGGATCATCATCAAAAACAAAGCAGATTCCTAAAATGACGAAAATAAAAAAATCATCAACTTTGCATGATTCAAAGATTCTTAAACCACTTCATGTCTCTGACAAAACTTCTTTTTTTGAATTAAAATTAGATCAATTAAAAGGGAAAGAAGTTTCAAGCAAAATTATGAAGAAAACAATGACCAAAGTTGTGAAGAATGGAGGGACAACAAACGCTCCAATGAAGTGGATTCCAAAGGAACAACTGCTAGAAAAAGAGTGTGCATGTAATCAAGTATGTGTCCAAGAACACAGTTAAACCGTTTTGTAATATTCATAAATCACACTGCAATAAGAATTGTGAGTCACTTTTTTGTTGGAAAATCAAAACTGAAAATTCAAAAACAAAAATAACTGACAACAAGATGAGTTGTGCTGGAGTTGGCTGTTCTGAAGGCCACTGTGAGTTTAACTGTGAGTATCATCAAAATTGAATGAAAAGAGGATTAAAACTGAATAGAAACTGGAAGAATCCTAATGAAAAAAAAATTTTTGTTTTCGTTTGTAAACAAGAATGGATTCATCATTCACCAATGGATTCACAAACATCAAAGAGTTTGGTTTTTAAAAAGGTATGCTAACAGAAAGATACCAGTCCGGCCAGAACAATGGAAAGAACATCTGAATATAATGAATGCAAATCAAAAATCAGCACCAACTCCATCAAATCATAACAAATTCACACCAAGCAAACAAGTCCAATTGAAAGTTGCTTCATATTCATCGATTACACCAAATTCAAAGAAAAATCAAAAACAAATGATAAATAAAATTTGTCATACCAACCTAAAATGAAATGCACGTATGTTGAGAAAGCCAAGCAGTTTTCACCTATGGTTAAATCAACTCAATCACACAATAAAAGAATATCTACAACTAAGAAATGGATTATAAAGTAAGTGGTTAACAAAGAAAGTTCAAATCTTTTTAAAACATCTGAAGAATCTAACATAAAATATCAATCTAGTTTTTTTTCCATGTGCAGAAAGATCATCTCTGGTACATGGACTTTTTCCGTATGAAGCACATGACAGGCAACAAAGGTATTCTCAAACACTTTGTGAGTAAATACACTGGAAATGTCAAGTTTGGGAATGACCATGTTTCTCCGATACTCGACCATGGAGTTACAGAAACTGGAAACTTAAAGATTGAAAAAGTGTCTTATGTTGAGGGCTTAGGGCACAATTTATTTAGCATAGGGCAGTTTTGTGACAAAGGAATGGAGGTAGTGTTTAAAAAGAACTCATGTTCTTTAAGGACAGAAGATGGAGCTGAGATTTTGGGTGGCAACAAAAAGTCAAACTTGTATACAATTGACTTGTCTAAGAAAGGTTTTGGCACACCAGTATGCCTACTGACAAAAGCTTCATCAGATTTAAATTGGTCATGGCATTGTAAGTTGTCACATCTAAATTTCAAAAACATGAACAAGCTGGTGAATGGAAATTTGGTCAGAGGTCTACCAAAGCTGAAGTTTGAAAAAGATCATTTGTGTAAGGATTGTGAGGCGGGTAAAATGAAGAGAGTACCACATAAACTTAGTCAAATTTCTTCAACTAACGCTCCTTTGTAGTTGATCCACATGGACCTCTGTGGAACATTGAAGGTTCAGTCCACAAGCGCAAAGAGATACATTCTTGTGATGGTGGATGATTACTCCCGGTATACATGGTTCTGGTTCGTGAGTCACAAAAGTGAAGTACCTCAACAAGTAATTTAGTTTCTGAAGAAACACAAGACTCAAAACGGACAACCAGTGAAGGGAATAAAAACTGATAATGGGATAGAGTTCAAGAACAGAACGCTAGATTCTTACTTAGATTTTGAAGGTATAACACATCAATTTTCGGCAACATATACTCCAGAGCAAAATGGAGTAGTGGAAAGGAAAAACAGAACAGTGGTTGAAGCTGCGCGAACGATGTTACAATATTCAAAATTGCCGCCATCATACTTGGCTGAAGCCGTGAACAATGCATGCTACACCCAAAATCGCTCTATATTACATCGTCGCTTTAATAAAACTCCATACAAATTTTGTAATGGAGTAGTGCCTAATATCAAATACTTTCATGTATTTGGTAATAGGTGCTTTGTACTGAATGAATCGGACAAACTGTCAAAGTTTGATTCGAAAGCAGACGAAGGAGTTTTCTTAGGTTACTCAATGGACAAAAAGGCTTTTAGAATTCTAAATCGAAGAACTAACATGATTTTTGAAAGCATGAATGTTACGTTTGACGATTTATTAAATCTAAATTCTTTAACGGGAAAACCTAACTCATCTAAAGAACCAATTTTCAAAATAAACAAATTAAATGAGTCATTCAATCAAAAAGATGATATAAGCTTGGACTTTATGTTTGTTTTTTTCAAGAAGAATGATAACTCATCTACTATTTTAAAGGATATTCAGCAAGAGTCTATAACAATAACTGAGCCACCAAGTGTCTCTACAGTTCAACACACAAGAAATTCTGACCATTCGGAGTTTGAAGCTACGAATATTCCTACTAATGAACAAAGTCCAAGATATGACCAGTCAATGGAAGACATTAACTCCAATGAGCTTAGAAACATAAATGACTACATTCAGGTTCAATCTCCCGAACCTGTTTGGTTAAATAGTCATCCTGAGACTCAAGTCATAGGTAGTTTGAACGCAGGTGTTCAAACAAGATCTGCTACCGCTAATGAATGTCAACATTCATGTTTCTTTCGCATGGTTGAACCCATAAGAGTGTCGGAAGCTGTAGCTAATCTTGATTGGATTATAGCAATGAAGGAAGAGCTTAATCAATTTGACCGACTTAAAGAATGGAGATTAGTTCCGAGACCGGAAGGAAAATCAGTTGTTGGAACTAAGTGGGTATTCAAGAATAAAAAGGATTCAGGTGGTGTGGTTGTTAGGAATAAGGCAAGATTAGTGGGTAAGGGGCATAATCAACACGAAGGCATTGATTATGATGAGACATTTGCCCTAGTAGCAAGCATAGAAGCAATAAAACTTTTCCTAGCCTATGCCTCCTACAAGAACTTTACGGTTTATCAAATGGATGTTAAGACTGCATTCCTTAATGTGAAACTAAAAGATGAAGTGTACATCAGTCAACCAGATGGTTTTGTAGTTCCTAACAGACCCGATGACGTCTATATTCTCGACAAAGTTCTTTATGGATTAAAACAAGCCCCGAGAGCTTGGTACGATGAGCTGTCAGAACATCTTCTACATGAGGTATACGTCAAAGGGAAAATAGACACCACGTTATTCAAAAAGCAAATGGGAAGAGATTATGTGTTGGTACAAATATATGTCGATGACATAATATTTGGTTCTATGAACCCTAAATATGGCAATGAATTTTCAAATACAATGAAAAAGAATTTTGAAATGAGCATGATGGGGGAAGTTAATTTTTTCCTCGGATTGCAAATCAAACAATTCAGTCATGGGATTTTTATTAACCAGGTTAAGTATATCAAAGATCTATTAAATAGATTTGATATGACTGGTTGTTCATCTATTACAGCACACATGGCTTCAAGAACAAAAGTATTTGCTGATCCGGATGGAAAGGCAGTAGATTTGAAAACCTACAGAGGTGTGATAGGTTCATTGCTGTATTTGACAGCTAGTAGGCCTGATATTATGTACTCAACATGTCTGTGCTAGATTACAAGCGAATCCCAAAGAATCTCATCTTTTGGCGGTAAAACGCATATTTAGATATCTTAAGGATACCCCAGATCTTGGTTTGTGGTATCCTAGGGATTCTGGATTTGAACTCATATCCTATTCTGATGAAGATTATGGTAGATGCATGCTAGTTCGAAAGAGCACATCTAGAAGTGCACATTTTTTGGGAGACAGACTGGTCTTCTGGGGATCCAAGAAGTAAAACTGTGTTTCATCATCAACAGCTGAAGCTGAGTACATTGCTGCTGCTAACTACTGCTCATAGTGCCTTTGGATTAGGACTCATGTAACACCCTAGTCACCGGCTTGGTAGGACATGTTTTGGTATGTGTGCTATTTGTTTATTTGCTTTATTTTAAAAAATTAATAATTTAATTTAAAGCCACGAGGTTAAAAAGGGGAAATAAATATTTTATATTTTTATGGATTTAATTGATTATTTGGATTCGTTTTTAGATAAGGGTCACGAATAATACCTCGTTGGTTTATAATTAATTGAGTAGGACCACTTAATTAATAACTGTGAGTTAGAAGGCAGATAAGTGCACTGTGTGTGAAATCGTGAGTCAAGAAGGCAGCCTTGCCACCACCTCCTTGCCATTTAGACTTATCCTTTTAGTTGTGTCTTTGAACTTGGCTTTGAAGAAATTCTTTGAAGGCAGCCTTGTTTTCTTGATTTCTTTAGTGATTTGTGTCGATTAATTTAGTTAATACTTGACTGCTACTCTGATTTTGTTGATGAGCCATTGGTTTATGTAACACTACACTGTTGATGTTGTTTTGAAAACAATTAACCCTGGTTTTAAGTATTAGCTTTGTAAACATATGTATATATATTAATCTATCGCTTCCGCAGAATTTAAAAAAAATGGGTTGAAATTGTGGTGTTACAATTTGGTATCAGAGCCTAGGTTTCGGGATGTGTGCACTCTCTGGGTGTTCCATTCTCAAATCTTGGCTCGAGTTTGGTCAATTATTCCTTGTGTGCGGGGATTGGGGTGAATGCAAGTGGTTGTTGATGTTAGCATGTTGTATACTAACAGATTTATATAATAAATGGTGAGATGTTGTGATTGTTACAGATATGGCTGATAATGAGCTTCCCGGTGTCCCCATAATCCCTGGAACCATAGAAACTTCTACAGTGCCTATAGAGATTCCTCTACAAGCAGGTACTTCTGGTACTACTACAGATGATAGAGATGAGTATATATTTCAACTGGAGGAGCAATTGCAGGATTTGAGAAAAGAGTTGCAACTACAGAAACAGGCATAGGCAACTCAACCACAAGTTATTACATCAGTTCCTACTATCTCTGAGATACCACCTATAACAGTACCATTTACCACAGTAACTCAACCAGTATCACAACCATTCTTATATCCGGTAATTTCTCAAGGATCATTTCCTTATCCGTACATGGGATATCCGCCACATATGGGATTCAAACAACCTTGTACTTATAAGCAATTTTTGGATTGCAAACCATCTAAATTTCATGACAGCACGGATCCGAGTGTCACTATGAATTGGTTGAGGGATACAGTCAAAGTCCTTGATGCTTGTAATTATGAGGAAAATATGAGAGTCAGATTTGCTACTAGAATGTTGAAAGGTAGTGCCATAGTCTGGTGGGATTCTTTAACTGCACACCTTGTCCGAGCTCAAACTGATTTAATAACTTGGGATCAATTTCAATCTAAGGTATGTGAACAGTATTGCAATGCATTTGAGCTGAATAAAATCAGAAAGGAATTCCTAGATCTCCAGATGACAGAAAAGATGACTGTTGATGAGTTGATTCAGGAGTATAATGATAAATTGAGTTTTGTAACTCAATGGGTACCCGACAAGGCATCACAGGTACAAAACTTTATTGGAGCACTACTTCCAGAATATAGGAGTACCACCCGGTTAGCCAGTAATCTATCACAGGCCTTTACTTTGGCCAAATCTGCAGAGGGTGATGTGAAAGCACGGGATAAAATGAACATGGATAAAGCGGCTTTGCAGAAGTCGAAGGGTGACTAGCCAGGTAACCAACAGAGGAGGAGATGGCAGGGAAATCAGTCACAGGGAGGTCAGAACCGCAAGACAACATCCAGTGGTTCTAATCAGAGGCCTCCGTGGTGTTCTAGATGTAAGTCTTCTCATGCAGGTCCGTGCACTCCTCAGACCATGCGGTGTATTCGTTGTGGGGCTTTTGGTCATGAGATAAAAGATTGCAGATTTCCCCGTAACGTGTGTTGGAACTGCCATAAGGAGGGGCATAGGGCTGGAGATTGTACTTCTGCAAGAAAGACGGGTATTGGTTCTGGTACGGGTTCTGGTTCAGGGGCAGGGGCATCTAGGGGGTCATCATCAACCGGGCAGAAGAGAAAGAACCCTCCTACACCCGAGGGTAGGGAATTTCGTATGAAAGTAGATGATGCTACTGTCACTGATGATGTAATCACGGGTATGTTTCTTATAAACTCCATACCTGCGCGTGTATTATTTGATTCTGGACCAAACCGCTCCTTTGTTTCTGTGGCTTTTTCTGATAAAATGTATTTGCCCACTTCTGTTGTGCCTTCCCCACTTGAGGTAGAGATAGCCAATGGTAAGATAGTTCCTGTCACAACTTCTGTGTCTGGATCTAAGATAGATATTGATGGTAGATGTTTTCTTGTCTCATTTTTGTTGTTACCTCTATCTGGATTTGATGTAGTTTTGGGTATGGATTGGCTGAGTAGGCACAAGGCTAGCATTAAATGTCATAGAAAATTGATTTCGTTTCCTTTGTCTGATGGGTCACATGTAGTGGCTCGCGGGGAGAGAGTTAAGTCTGTTTTTCCTATTATTTCTTTCATGGAAGCTAGAAAATCACTGGCCAAGGGGTGTGAATGCTTTATTGCTTATGCCATCGATGCTACAAAATAGAAACATGCAGTTACAGATATCCGGGTAGTGTCTAAGTATCCAGAGGTTTTCCCTGATGAGTTACCTGGTTTGCCTCCGATTAGAGATGTAGAGTACAGAATTGATTTGATTCTAGGCTCCAGCCCAGTGGCAAAGTCTCCATACAGGTTAGCTCCTTCTGAAATCCATAAAATGATGACACAGATTCAAGATTTATTGGATCGGGGTTTCATTCGTCCTAGTTCATCACCGTGGGGTGCACCGGTTTTATTTGTTAAAAAGAAAGACGGTACTCTACGCATGTGCATTGATTATAGGGAATTGAACAAGAGGACAGTAAAGAATAAATACCCTTTACCCCGAATTGATGATTTATTTGATCAGCTGCAGGGTGCGTCATACTTTTCTAAAATTAATTTGCGGTCAGGTTATCATCAGGTAAGAGTTGCTGACGAGGATGTTTCTAAAACTGCTTTCCGTACCAGGTATGGCCACTATGAGTTTCTTTTCATGCCATTCGGCTTGACTAACGCACCTGCTATTTTCATGGATTTAATGAACCGGGTATGTCGGCCGTTTCTAGATAAATCTGTTATTGTATTCATTGATGACATCCTGGTATATTCTAAATCTGGGGAGGATCACGAGATAAATCTGAGACAAGTACTTGAAACTCTTAAACGGGAGCAACTCTTTGCTAAATATTCTAAATGCGAGTTCTGGATGCGGGAAGTGCATTTTCTGGGGCATGTTATCTTCAAAGATGGGGTTAAAGTCGATCCGGCTAAGGTTGAAGCGGTAATGAACTGGAATGCTCCTAAATCTACTTGAGAGATTAAAAGCTTTCTTTGATTGGCGGGATATTATCGCAGGTTTATCAAGGATTTTTCTAAAATTGCGATTCCTCTAACTAAATTAACTCGCAAGGAGATCCGATTTTAGTGGAATGATGAACAGGAGGTTGCTTTTCAGACATTGAAGCAGCTTTTATGTCGAGCTCTTATTCTTGCATTGCCAGACGGGTCGGATGATTTTGTAGTTTATTGTGATGCATCATTTGCAGGTTTGGGTTGTGTGTTAATGCAGCATGACAGAGTTATTGCTTATGCTTCTCGACAGCTAAAACCTCATGAGAAGAACTACCCAACCCATGATTTGGAGCTTGCAGCTGTGGTTTTTGCATTGAAGCTGTGGAGACACTACTTATACGGTACGAAATGTGTTATATGTACTAATCATAAGAGTTTGCAGTATGTGTTTTCACACAAAGAGCTGAATATGCGACAGAGGCGATGGTTAGAACTTATAAAAGACTATGATTGTGAGATCCTCTATCACCCGGGGAAAGCTAATGTAGTAGCAGATGCTTTGAGTCGTAAGGGAACAGGTGATGGTATTTCTTTTATGCGGATTGAGATCATTTCTGACTTAGTTGATAAGTTGAAAGCAGCACAATTGGAGGCACTGAAAGATGAAAATCTGAAGACAGAAATTATGTTAAAAAGAAAAGATGAATTGTATGACATTAAGAACATATACAAATATTTCTTGTAACTCAAAATTTCAAAATTTGTATCTCCTAAGTATTATCATAAAACAATAATTCCCTATTCCAGGTTTATAGAACGCTTAATAATGGGACATTATCTTCAATCGATACATACTTCTAGGTATACAACAAAAGCTCCCACTAGCCCTGACATATGTAAAAGTCTTATCTATGCTTCTAGAAAACTCATGACTTTGACCTTCTCATGAAAGCAAAGATCTTACATTTACAATGTTAGCATATGTCCAAAGGACTTATCCACACTTGTAGACTTAATTTGGATACTACGAATATCTAAGACCCTCGAAGAGTGTGGTAAGCACTTCCTCAATACATAGTTCCATGAAGGAACGCGGTCTTGTATATCCGTGTACTATCTTTTATTGCCATAAGAAGGCAACAATAGTAGCGAGTATCAAATGATCTTCAACATGACCACTAGGAAAAGTTTCCACAATAACCATTACGAAACCTTTACCCCTAGTCGGTATTTGAAATAGTCTACAATACAATCCATGTTAATTCCATTTACATCATCTCGGTTTGCACCTTGGTATGGAATTAAGCAAAGTATTTGCATACTTAAAATGGATTTCATCTCATGATTAATTACTTCTCATAACCTTAGTGAACACAAGGCCCACTATGCCTTATGATAGATGGTGACATGAACAAGACTCACCATCAAGTCATTGCCACTTAGATGTGAGGAACCCATATCTCTTTGGCTACATGACTTCTATCAGCCTTGAAAGTAATTACTCACGATCAGGATGACCAACATTCTTATGCCGATACTTGTTCATATGCTAGTGCCAACATCAAGTCTATCATTTAAGTTTCACGTTCTTCCACTGGAATGTTCTAGTTATTATCTTCCTTTAGAGCAACCAAGCATTGTTCTCGCAAGTTTAAATATCTAAAACTTACAAGAACTCCTTAAATGTATTAGCACCATTTATGTTCTTCAATCTCCCACCAAATGTAGATTGAAAATATTCAAACTTTGATATATACAAGCAAATAACTCTTTCAAGATATGTCTAACAAGGTGCTAAATAGACTTTAAAGTTGGATTAAGATTAAGGACATGGCTCGTCACTTTTAATGTGTATACTAACAAGTTGAATACACGTATTTGACCCATTATTTACGAGATCATATAAATCAATATCCGGTTTCCATCAACGTGACACTATGTAAAAATGTGTCTATGTTAAGGAATGAATCGTGAGATAATACCGCAATTTATAATGTGGTCATAGATATATATTTAAGGTATATTAGCATCTCAACTAGATCGAAGTATCCTATCTATATTACCTAATTGATTCTTTAATTAGTTTCTCTTTATCATGCGCTTGTACGGAATTTTCAACGAAGTGTGATCAATATCTTACAAGCAAGCATTTAAACAAGGTGAAGGGTTTCATAATCATCTTCCCCTAATAGATAAGATTAGCATCAAATGTTCAACCCGAGGTTAAACCATTCCAAGATCCGAACAACATGGATCTAGGCGATACTTGTCTTATTTATATGGTTAAGTAGATTATGACATAGAGACAAGTAATCCAAACTACTTTGGACTTGGATAATTTTGTAACATGTATGTCTTGACATGGATAATTTTGATTTTCAAAAAAACAAGATTCAAATTTCAAGTATGAATTCATCGTCATCAAATGTAGAATGATGCGCCTTGAAGGCCAAAATAAGACATAAGCTATGACATGAATAAATTCGAAATTGAATAAGTAATGCAAAAACTCTTTTACAACATAAACCCAAAATACAAAAATTTCATCCATCGTCTTCATGAGCATACAAATGAACACAACTTGCCTTGCAAGGCATCAAAATAAAGTAACAAATAAACCGGTAACAATAGGCGAGATCTCAACTCTCAATTCTTTTTAGAGGTCAATCTATCAAGTTTCCTCTTTTAGAGATCCGGTTCTTCATTCTCTTCTTTCTTCTTTTAACTAGTACCTACACTTTGTAACAAAAATAAATTTGTGACAAACGTGAGTCAATTAGCTCGGGTATACAACCCAGTGAAATAGAAGAATCAACAATGAATCATGAATGTACCTTAAGAGGGGAAATTAACTCTCTTTTTCCTTAGAAGTTTAATATCCTCTCGGCACGATGGGCATGCGTGACGGCCCCAATCTCCAAATCTTCCGCAGAAGTAGCCAACCACTCTTTCTTGAATCTCTTCATGAGGCACACAATCATTGTCCTCAGATTCAATGTGGGGAATAGGCTTGGACACTCCAACCTTTCCCTTTCGTTTCGGTTTCTTCTTCTTTTCCTTTTGTTCCCTTGAACTTGTGGTAGGTACGGAATAGATGGATTCATGCTTGGCCATGTCAGACTCCGCAGTCTTCAACATACCATGCAATTCACCTAAGGTTTTCTCCATGTCATGCATGTGATAGTTCATAATAAACTGATCATATGATGCGGGCAAGAACTGTAGCACTATATCCACAACAAGTTCCTTCCCCATGGGAAATCCTAGTCTCTCCATTTGGTCCACGTACGCCTTCATCTTAAGGACGTGGTCACTCACACTCCTACCTTCCTGCATTCTTAAACCGACTAGATTTTTAACACACTCATAGTGTTCCTCCCTAACTTGTTGTTGGAACATGTCCTTCAACTTGTTGATCATATCGTACACACTCATGCAACCCAAATCTAACAACACAATGATTGGTTGTAGAGCTTAGCACGAGCCAATCTTTGTGAAGTTGTGTGGAAGGTGAGCGTAGTAACTCGCAAACCTGGTTGTCGAGCTTAGCACGAGCCAATTCTTGTGGAGTGTACTTACCGCATGTCTTGACGGACGATTTATAATTTCAAATTAGAATTCTTGAAAGATTGTCGAGCTTAGCACGAGTCAATCAACAATTCTAAATTAGGATTGGTGTAAGAAGGGATCAAACATGCCAAACGACCGGTGCTTGTCGTAGGATCCCGCAAAGACCAAAGAGTTGCAACAATGGATTGCAATTGGCAATATGGTTGCCAACCCAAAATAACTTCCTTGTATGATCCGCGGTAAACCCGTCATATATGGAAGTGAAATAAGGTTCTTGACTTTGTTAAAATAATTAAAATTTGTTTTGGGTAAATTGTTTTAACAAACTTAAATATCAAACTAACCAAATCTACTTTGCTATTTTAGATGGCATCTTCAAGTACCACCACCACGAGCAACATTTCTCTACGAGTTTTCCTTGAGAAGGAGAAACTCGACGGTAGCAACTTCATGGGTTGGCATAGGCAACTTCGGATTGTCCTACGCCATGAAAGGAAATTGCATACCATTGAGGAAGCCTTGCCCGAAGCCCATGCGACTACGGCACCTAGGGCTGCGCGAGAGGCATATTAAAAACGCCTCAAGGACACGGAGGAAATTACGTGCCTTATGCTTAGCACAATGAGCTCTGATTTGCAAAAGCAAATGGATCATTTAAGTGCTTTCGACTTGATCGCACAGCTCAAGGACATGTTCCAACAGCAAGCAAGGCAAGAAAGGTACGAATGCCTCAAGTCTGTCCTAGGTTGCAAGCTCCAGGATGGTGGGAACGTAAGCGCTCATGTGTTGCGTATGAAAGCAAACATGGAGTGCATGGAGAGGTTAGGGTTCACCATTGGGAGGGAGATGGTGGTTGATCTCATCCTCCAATCCTTGCCCAATGCATATGATCAATTCATCGTGAGTTATCATATGCATAGTATGGACAAAACCCTCATGGAGCTTCATGGGATGCTCGAGACCGCGGAGTCAAGCATCTCGAAGCACAAGGCCACCTCATCGAATCCCGTCTTGGCTATCCAGGAGGGCCGCATCCAAAAGAAGAAGCCGAATCCTTCCCATGAGGGAAAGGGTAAAGGCAAGGTTGGTGCCACCAAGCCTACCCCTACCCCGGTGGCAAAAGGCAAGCGAAGATTCCCCAAGCCAAGGCACCGGAGGATGCACAATGCTTCTTTTGCGGGGACAAGGGGCATTATCGCCGAAGCTGCCCAAAGTACCAAGATGGCCTCAAGAAGCTCAAGGCAATGAGCATCTCGGGACCTTCGAACCAAGGTACGTTCATGATTGAGCTCCATCAAACTTCTATTTCAAAGGGCTGGGTTTTAGATACCGGCTGCGGCACTCACATTTGTAATATGGTGCAGGTGCTAAGGGAAAGTAGAGGCTTGGAGCATGGAGAGCTGGATCTAATTATGGGGAACCGAGAGGTTGTGCCCGTAGAAGCAAAAGGGAGTGTCGAGCTCTCTTTTAGAACCGGTCTTTCCATTGTTTTTATTAATGTATGCTATTCGCCCTACGTGGCAAGAAACATTTTATCCTTACATGCTTTGTATGACGATGGTTCTTCTTTTAAATTTATGGATGGATCTATTTTATGTTATAAAAATGATATTTTTTATTTTAAAGCTTTACCATGTCATTTCATATATGAAGTTGATGCATACATTGAAAATAAGAGACCTGTCATGAATATTGGTTCTCAATCAAAAAATTGTTTGGATAAATATTCCTTATGGCACGGTCGTCTTGCTCATGTAAACAAGACTCGCATCACCAAGCTCCAAGCGGACGGGATCTTGGAATCATTTGATCTTGTGTCAAAAGATGTATGCGAATCTTCTTTACTAGGCAAAAAGACCAAAGAACCCTTCACCGGAGTTAGTGAGATGGGAAAGGATCTTTTGGAAGTCATTCACACTGATGTGTGTGTTCCTTTCAAAAATGTCACAAGGAACAATACTAGATATTTCGTTACCTTCACGGATGATTATAGTAGGTATGGATATATCTACTTGATTAGACAAAAGTCTGAAACCTTTGAGGTGTTCAAGGCATTTCAAAGTGAAGTAGAGAATCAATCAGGCAAGAAGATTAAGATACTACGCTTGGATAGAGGCGGAGAGTATCTTACTTCGGAATTTCTAGACCATCTTAGAAAATGTGGGATTATCTAACAATTAACTCCTCCTAGGACTCCACAATTAAATGGAGTTGCGGAAAGGAGAAATCGGACATTATTAGATATGGTCCGTTCTATGATGAGTCAAACGGAGGTACCCATTAGTTTTTGGGGATACGCTCTAGAAACGGCGGTAAGAATCCTTAACCTCGTACCAACAAAGAAAGTTAAAACAACACTGATATCGCGTTATATATATATATATATATTCCTTGCGATAAATGGAATTTAAATGTTAAATATCTCTTTAAATGATGGCTAATGGTACTTAAAGTGTGTAATTATCATTCACAGGTTATAAAATACTCAATGGTGAGAGTTTAAGCAGAAAAGGTGGAAAAAGACTCGAGAAGCAAAGAAAGATCATAAAGTCATGAAATCAGAGAACGCAACACGTTATGTTGAATTCAAGCGAACTTGCCAGGCAAGGCTGTTAAGACGCGACGCGTCCAAGGCACTAACGCGACGCGTTCCCGGCTGGATTAGAACTCTATAAATAGATAACTTTCATTCGAAAAAAGGGATGCCAACCCCTCCAGCCGTGCCTAGACGTTCCCCATCGGAGATTTTGGAGCATTGAAGCAGATATCTTGAAGAAGCTTGAGGATTTAGCCTTTTGGGAGTGAAGATTTGAGGTTTTCATCATAGATTCACACATTAGTTTACTTTTCATCATGACTAGTATACTGTATTTGTGTTTATTTTTCTGTATTCCTTCGATTATGGGTTAAACACCCTGTTATCTCTGCTTAGACATGATAACCCTTGATAATTAGTTGGATTTCAATGTTTGGATGACATGTAATGATATATGTGTTATGTTCTAGCTTATTCAAAGATCCAGGTGTATTAAAGTTTTGATCTTGATTCCTATTGCTGAGTTTTCATAGGTTGTATGACCATTTTTCCTTTGATTGCTTGAATTATGAATTTCTATGACCATTAGGATTCGTAACTAGTGATTGACCATATCCTAGGGTTAGGTTTAAAGATTGGAACTTTAATGTGCTTGCAATTGCCTTTGATGACCATTCTTGGGTAGTTGATTGATTCTGTCTAGCATAATTCGAATCTATTGTCTAGTTGTTGAGTTAATTAATTCCATGACCATTGGGTTGATTGCTTTGAAACTATAGAGCTAGTGAGTCTGACCATGAGATCTAGCCAATTTAGGAATCGGTATATTGTTATGTGTTGTCCATTGCACTTCGTTGAGATCTGCTGATTTGATAGGGGAGTCTATTGTCCGAGCAGAGATGCTTTACTTCTTCATTGTTTGAATCTTATAGTTGTTTGATTTCTCGATTCTAGCTCTTTAATTCCTGTTGGCAGGTCTTGGGATTAAGGTTTGGAATTAGCTCGCTTTAGTGTTGATATCATAATTTCCCCCATTTATTGCTTATTCTGCCTTTTATTTATCTTTATTAGTTTAATAATTAATTAGTCTAGTTGTACTAAAATCATACTCGTTCCCCGAGAGTTCGACACCCGTACTTATTTTCTATACTGCTACACGATTAGGTACACTTGCCTATTGTGTCGTATTCAAAAGGAAGTTGTTTTTGTGTTTTAATATTTAGTTCCTAGTTCGTGTTTCGTGCACCCTTCCGGGCTCATTGCCCCAGCTGTGAATATGATCTGGCCTGAAGATCCACCGATCTATTGGGACTCCTTACTTAAAGATCTGTTGCACGAATTTTATGACGATGGCATCGAACGGGATGATTTCGATTTTATCTTAAAAGATAATGAGAATGACCACCCGCCTAGCTCGCTGGATGAACCACATGTGAGTCCTGAACCATACTACTTGGACGATTCCGATACTGACACCAATATCAGTTTTGAGCCTTGTGAGGAGATGGAGTCGAGAGAAGATGCTCAGTCTGATGGAGAGGTTCTGGAGTGTCTCGCTGACTTGCTTGAGGAACCAGAAGACCATTCAAAGGACGAACCGTCAACCCTCGTTCAACCAGCACCCACATTAGGCCTAGAACGACTTGCTTGAGGAACCAGAAGACCATTCAAAGGATGAACCGTTAACCCTCGTTCAACCAGCACCCACATTAGGCCTAGAACCAAAATCCGTATGGGGACCCTCCCTTCTGGAGAGAGAGGACGTGGAGAATTGTGCAGATGAAATTTTGTACTATCTGGAATCTCTGCTCTTTGAGGAGGATGCTCCAGAACCAGAAGTGGAGGTAACCACGGAAGTAAGTGAAGTATTGGAGTCAAAATATGGAATTCCTCCGACATTGGGAAGCCTATGGCGTCCTTCGCGCCCGGAGACGAATCAGGCTGATAGTAACTCAAACAAGATTGGGAGCCAGTGGGAGTCTTTGCTTAAGTCGCAATCGAGTTCGCAATCGTGGGGAAGATCTAAGATTCATGATGCTGTAAAGACGTGTGTGGAAGTCGGGAAGGTGCAGTGGAACACGACAATCGTAGCGGCACTACAAATGGGTAACAAATTTACATCGCTCAGCAGGTATAAGTATTACCATCCACACTTGATTGCAAGCGTAGGGTCTTTCGTTCGAACTCGCAGTGAATGAATCCGGAGTCAAGCTAGAGACTCAGACAAAAACAAGTGCTTCTCGGGAGGCAACCCGTGTTTAGTTTAGGTTTTTCTTCTTCTTTATTTTTGTATTTTATTTCAACTTTATGGGTGTGTTGTCTAGAAACCCTCACGAGTGTGTAACTCGCCCGCTCGGGCTACCGAGAGGTTTAAAAGTTCGTTTGTTTTCTTTGTTTTTCGTTGTTTTTGCATGTTAGTGTGCAGGTACACTCATCGGAATCTCATTATCATGCTTTTGGAACAATCTGGAGTACCTAACATGGCCTGGAAGATCACAAGGTACGCAAATTTTAATTTTGAAAATTGAGAAAACGCGACGCATCAACCTCAAAAACGCGACGCGTTATTGAATTCAAACGCGCTTCAAAAAGTGGAAAAAGAAGATAACGCGACGCGTTTTTCATTTAAACCCGACGCGTTCTCGCGTGCAGACTTAAATTCAAATTTCCCTTTTATTTTCCTCACTTCACCAAAGAAACACACTAATCTCTCTCGAACCCGACGCGTTTTGGTGAAAACCCCAAATCTCTCTCGAACTCGACGCGTTCTCTGCAACACCTTCAAGGAAGCTACATCTTCGAACACACAAAACTTGTTTAGGTCGTCTTGTACCTCAAGAACGCAACGCGTCCGGGTCTTGGACCCGACGCGTTTTCTACTTTTGAGCAATTTGCCATTTTCCTGTGTTTTAGGGTACTTTATAGTCTTGTGGCATGTTTGACCTCTGTTTGTCTTCCAAATTTTCTGTTCTACTGCTTATGATGCTTATATCTGAACAATCACCTGCTTGTGCAAGCCTGTTTGTTAAATTCTGGTTCTGTTGTGCTGTGTTGGGGAATTGTTGCTTATCCTTCAAATGTGTACTCATCTGGTAGTTAGACTGTGTGTCGCTATAACTTTCATGGATGGGGCTCATTTTGCATTTCTGATTCGTTTCTGTCCATTTGCTATCATCTGACTATTGATATTGAACCATTCTGTCTACAGTATGGCAGAGCATAGTCGTGGTCGAGGCCGAGGCCGCAAAGTAGCGTAGCCCGAGCCTACAGCTCCAGTTCCCCCCGCACCGCCCGTTCAGCACGAGTGGTTGGTCTTCCAAGAGAACATTCCGGCCCAATACCGGAATGAGTATATTTCCAGACTTACTCAGCTACTCCGCAAGGAGATCGAGGTAGCCCACACTTTGGACTGGGAGGTCACTACATCTGCCTGCATCACTGCTCTTCTCACTCCGCTGCTGATTCAGGAGTATCGAGGCTCCGATCAGTCAATACTGTTCACCAGCCGGGCGTGGGAGCGCCTGTTCAGTATCAGGGAGCCCATCTACCGGGAGTTGATGCTGGAGTTCTACTCCACCCTCAACTTCAACCACATCTCCTCCGTTTACACCGACGGCAGAGTCATATCTTCCCATTTGTGGGGCCACAGCATGGAGTGCTCCCTCCTCGAGTTTAGTTGGAGGCTGGGCCTCTATACGAGAGAAGAGACCGCCAGTCAGTATTTCCAGGCCT
Source organism: Dittrichia graveolens (assembly GCA_038502395.1). Lineage (NCBI taxonomy): Eukaryota > Viridiplantae > Streptophyta > Magnoliopsida > Asterales > Asteraceae > Dittrichia > Dittrichia graveolens. Next base: position 35,397,955 of record JARJIL010000009.1, read on the forward strand.
TCCTCCTTGCGTGCCTGCGCAGCCCGCCAGCCGACATCAGCCCGGCCGAGTTTTGGCATACGATTGCCAACGGCCCATATATTGCTGCTCGTGCTGCTGAGAGTAGCATCCGCGCCCCGATCCATTGCCTGATATCCACATCGGTTACTCACCGCAAAGGCGGTGAGAAGGTCACTGTCACCGATCTATTCTTCCTGTACTGCCTTCTCACCCCTGGCACACTCTGCAACGTGCCATATTCGGTTGCCTTCTTCTTGGCTCGCAAGGGCACTGGGCCCAAGCAGGCAAGCCCCCTCTGCGGTGGTCAGTTCATCACCCGCCTGGCCAGATCATATGGGATTCTCACTGCTGCTTCTGAGGCCAGGCTGCTGCGGATGGAGCCGCGTTAGATGGGGGAGTATTATCTTGAGGTGATGCGGGTGCTCGAGTGGACAGCGTTCGGCGGGATGCTGCAGATTGAGGACGCTGACGAGGAGGAGTTGCTGAAGGCCGGTGAGGGCCAGGAGCCAGATCAGCCACCGCGGAGGAGACGTAGGAGACGTTCTCCGGGTGCTACTACTGAGGAGGAAGAGGAGCAGACTCCGACCGCCGCACCAGCGACTCTCGCCTTCAGTGCATATATGGACGATATGCAACGGTTCCTGTACGGGTTGCAGCGTCAGGTCCAGTGGCTGGGAGAGGCCTTGACTGTGGTGGCCTAGTGCCAGGGCCAGATGCTGCCGACGCCGTTTCCTGCTGCGCGCACCCTTTTCCCGAACTGGCAGACGCGTTTCCCTGCCGGCAGGCCTGCAGATGAGGCTGGACCCTCGGGTTATGGGGGTCGCGAGTCTTCGGAGGATGAGTCTGAGGAGTGATGCTTGTACATTTAGTTTAGTTTATGTATTTCTTTATTTTTGTTGTTGTATTTTGATGCATTGTCACTAACTCGCTTCATGATTGTATATATTTATTTTTCGTTGGTTGTGCTGTGATTGATGGTTTGGTTGAGTGATGTAGTTCTGATTCCGCTTAAACTGTATGGAGTGCGTGCTTATGCTGGCAGTCAGTTCAACGCCATATCTTATCACTCTACTCGCCTTATGAGAGACATACCTCAGGGGAGTTCGTTTCTGATCTTTTTCTACCCTTTATTTTTATTTTGCTTTGTTCTTATATCCAATGAGGGCATTGTATGATTTATGTGTGGGGTGGGTGGTTAGAAAAAGATTCTCCATTGCATTTGAGCTTTAATTGAAATCTTGAAAATTATGACGAAGTTAGGCTTGAAATTTAAATTTTTGATATCATTCGAGTAAGGATCTAGTGCTAGTTAAAAATGTCAAGATAAATGATTGGTAAACAAATTGTAAGGTTGTGTTTAGCTTTTATATCATAGTATTTGTGGCTTCTCGTCATTTTCAAAGAAAATTTGATTTATAAATAGCCAAAAGTTAATTTGTGAATTATTGTTAAAATCAGCAAGGTTGAGCCTTTTTGAATCTAAGCTTGACAAAAATAGGCTGAGTAGAAATTTTCAGTTTTATATTCATATGCTATGCAAAAAGAAAAGAAAAATGCCAACAATGAAAAAAAAAGAAAGAAATGAAATATCTGTTGGAACAATAAGTCAAATATGTGGCTTTTGGGACTCGAATTAGCAGGCTCTGAGGGGTGTTCTATACCTAACCACCTAAAGCCAACTGGTTTGGGATTGGTTGAGTCGAATGTTCGCTACATGGGTTCCATAGAAAGTCACGGACTTATATGAAAAGTTGAAAGAAAAATGCATATGTTTATTAGATCCTGGAAATCTGCAATAAGCTTTGAGGTTGGGGGGTTGCTTAAAGGTAATTCGACTATGTGCTGATTTTATAAGTAATTCATGAATTGAAATTTGGTTATTTGTGAGGAAATTGATTATTTGAGTGGTGAGAAGTTAAAAAGTATCAATACACAAATATATATATAATTCTAGATACAATCGGTATAATTATGTTTTTAATCATTTGTGCTGACATTGGTAAGTAGCGCTTGATTTCTTTTTAGATTGGTGTTGAAAGATTGATTTCTATGCCTGATTAAGTTACAATTTGCTTGATGACAAGCAAAGCTCAAGTGTGGGGTATTTTGATATCGCGTTATTTATATATATATTCGTTGCGATAAATGGAATTTAAATGTTAAATATCTCTTTAAATGATGGCTAATAGTACTTAAAGTGTGTAATTATCATTCACATGTCATAAAATACTCAATGGCGAGAGTTTAAGTGGAAAAGGCAGAAAAAGACTCGAGAAGCAAAGAAAGATCATAAAGTCATGAAATCAGAGAACGCGACGCGTTGGATAGATGAACGCGACGCGTTATGTTGAATTCAAGCGAACTTGTCGGGCAAGGCTGTTAAGACGCGACGCGTCCAAGGCACTAACGCGACGCGTTCCCAGCTGGATTAGAACTCTATAAATAGACAACTTTCATTCGAAAAAAAGGATGCCAACCCCTCCAGCCGGCCCTAGACGTTCCCCATCGGAGATTTTGGAGCTTTGAAGCAGATATCTTGAAGAAGCTTGAGGATTTAGCCTTTTGGGAGTGAAGATTTGAGGTTTTCATCATAGATTCACACATTAGTTTACTTTTCATCATGACTAGTATACTGTATTTGTGTTTATTTTGCTGTATTCCTTCGATTATGGGTTAAACACCCTGTTATCTCTGCTTAGACATGATAACCCTTGATAATTAGTTGGATTTCAATGTTTGGATGACATGTAATGATATATTTGTTATGTTCTAGCTTATTCAAAGATCTAGGTGTATTAAAGTTTTGATCTTGATTCCTATTGCTGAGTTTTCATAGGTTGTATGACCATTCTTCCTTTGATTGCTTGAATTATAAATTTCTATGACCATTAGGATTGTAACTAGTGATTGACCATATCCTAGGGTTATGTTTAAAGATTGGAACTATAATGTGCTTGCAATTGCCTTTGATGACCATTCTTGGGTAGTTGATTGATTCTGTCTAGCATAATTCGAATCTATTGTCTAGTTGCTGAGTTAAATAATTCCATGACCATTGGGTTGATTGCTTTGAAACTATAGGGCTAGTGAGTCTGACCATGAGATCTAGCCAATTTAGGAATCGGTATATTGTTATGTATTATCCATTGCACTTCGTTGAGATCTGCTGATTTGATAGGGGAGTCTATTGTCCGAGCAGAGATGCTTTACTTCTTGATTGTTTGATTTCTCGATTCTAGCTCTTTAATTCCTGTTTGCGGGTCTTGGGATTAAGGTTTGGAATTAGCTCGCTTTAGTGTTGATATCATAATTTCCCCCATTTATTGCTTATTCTGCCTTTTATTTATCTTTATTAGTTTAACAATTAATTAGTCTAGTTGTACTAAAATCATACTCGTTCCCCAAGAGTTCGACACCCGTACTTATTTTCTGTACTGCTACACGGTTAGGTACACTTGTCTATTGTGTCATATTTAAAGCATATACGGTTTTTACAAATTAAAAACTGGTACGTAAATCGCACATCAAACACCATATGAGTTGTGGCACAAGAAAAAGCCCACTCTCTCATATCTTCGTGTATGGGGATGTCTAGCCTACGTGAGACGTGAGGCAAATGACAAACTAGAACCCCGTTCCGAAAGGTGTTATTTTATCGGATATCCTCCTGCCGGTATTGGATATATTTTCTACAAACCTTCTGAGAACAAAGTTTTTGTTGCTCGAAGAGCCGTTTTCCTTGAAAGGGAACTTATATCCAACGTACCGAGGCAAAAGGAAATCGATCTTGAAGAAGTTCAAGTATCACCCGATAAAGAACTTGATGTTGGCACTAGCAATCAACCATCAATGGTTGACATCGAGCAAGGTGAAGCTACGGTACCTCACACACTTCCATTTCCTACCCCACGTAGATCCGGTAGAAGTCATCATGAGCCAGAGAGATATGGATTTCTCATATCTGAGGGCAATGAGCTGTTTTTGGATCAAGATGAACCCACCAACTACCGAGAAGCAATGGTGGGCCCTGAGTCTGCCAAGTAGAGGGAGGCAATGGAGAGCGAGATAGATTCCATGTCGGATAACCAGGTTTGGGGACTGGTTGATCCAACACCCGGGTTTCGACCCGTTGGGTGTAAATGGGTTTTCAAGAAGAAAACCAACATGGACAATACCTTGGACACTTTCAAAGCCCGATTGGTGACAAAAGGTTTCACGCAAACACCGGGTGTTGACTATGATGAAACTTTTTCACCAGTGGCCATGTTGAAGTCCATTAGGATCCTCCTTGCCATAACTGCTTTTCATGATTATGAGATATGGCAAATGGATGTAAAAACCGCCTTCCTTAACGGGAAGCTTTCTGAAAAGGTGTATATGACACAACCTGAAGGTTTTATACATCCTAAGTATCCTAACAAGGTATGTACGCTTAAGAAGTCCATTTATCGACTTAAGCAAGCCTCTCGTAGTTGGAATCTTTGTTTTGATGAAAAGATCAAGGAATTTGGATTTTTGAAAAACAAAGATGAACCATGCGTGTATGTCAGGGCTAGTTGGAGCACAATAGTTTTCCTAGTTTTATATGTAGATGATATTCTACTCATAGGAAATCATATCCCAACCTTGCGTAGTGTCAAGGATTGGCTTGGGAATTGCTTTTCTATGAAAGACTTGGGAAATGCGGGATGCATTCTCGGAATCGAGATCTATAGGGATAGGTCTAGAAGGCCTATTGGTTTAAGCCAAAGTGCATATGTGGATAAAGTCGTTAAACAATTTAAGATGGAGGATTCTAAGAAAGGGAATCTCCTCATGATGCATGGGTTCTCATTAAGCAAGGCTCAATGACCCAACTCCCAAAAGGAGTTGAACATAATGAAACGAGTCCTATACGCTTCGGCTGTGGGATCGATCATGTATGCCATGTTATGGACACGCCTCGATGTCTCATGTGCCTTGAGCATGACTAGTAGATATCAGGCGAATCCGGGAGAGGCTCACTGGAGGGCTGTAAAGAACATTCTAAAGTACCTTAGGCGTACAAAGGAAATGTTCTTGGTATACGGTGGTGAGGAAGAGCTTAGAGTAAAGGGTTACTCTGATGCTAGCTTCCAAACCGATAGGGACGACTGCCGATCTCAATCGGGGTTCGTGTTCCTGTTGAATGGTGGTGCAGTAAGCTGAGGAGCTCAAAGAAAGACACAGTTGCTGCTTTAACAACCGAGTCAGAATATATTGCAGCAAGTGAAGCTGCTAAGGAAGCTGTGTGGATGAAGAAATTCATCCAAGATCTAGGAGTGGTTCCAAGCATCACTGACCCTATTGAGATTTTTTGTGACAATGAGGGTGCGGTGGCTTTGGCAAAGGAACCAAGAGCTCACAAGAGGACAAGACACATTCTTCGAAAATATCACTTCATTAGAGAAGTAATCGAGAATGGTGACGTTGCCATAAGCAGAGTACCGACGGATGGGAACCTTGGGGACCCATTCACTAAGCCATTATCACAAGCTGCTCATGATTCTCACGCTAAAGCTATAGGTGTCAGATTCTCTAGTGATTTCGCTTGACCTATGTATTTGGTTTGTTTAATTTGCATTTGTATTTATGGGATCATTTAAACGGTATTGTAACTTATGTTTGTTTCGATATATGAATGGAGATTTAGATATACGCTTGTTGCGGTCAGAATAATCAAGTCCATACCGTGTTCCATCTTAGCATGTTTAAACACTACCTTGAATGTTTATCATTCTAAAACCTTCTGCAATCGGTTATTCTTCATTTGGAAGGAAGAATGAAATAAGATTGAAGTAAGTGGTTGGCCCGGTATCCAAAATGGTTGAATAAGGGTGCAAGACTTACTTGTGCTTGAAAGGTGTTTCAAGTGACTAGAAGACCCACACCTGAGTTTACTTCATGGATCTATAGTCACAAGTATCTCGGGATGATAATATCATTTCATCCTTAGACTTGAGACGCATAGGTTGCCAGAGTATGAATCTATCTTACTCTAGTTATCTTCAAACGCAGTTCGTAACTGGCTGTTATAAAGGAAATAATTGGGTAAAGTATGAAACATATGATGGGTCTATGTGGTCGAAAGGATTTGTTCCTCTAATAAGAGAGATATCCCTAGGCCCCTCGATGATTAGGAGCTAACATCAAATATGCATGGCCGTGCTCAAGTTACATTGATTCTAGATGAGATGCAACTTGTCTATTTGGTCACCACCAATCTGTAATCGAGAAACATAATAGTGAACGATCTGGAGATTGACATATTCCATGTCTCGTGTTCACAAGGATATCACAAACAAAAGGATGCACATGATCACTTATATATAGAACCTCGTAAGCCTTTAAGGCTATTAGGTTTTTGTCGAAGATGACAACTTGCGCCGACTTGGAGGCATTGATGCTTAGCTAGAACCGCTCTTTGTCTGTGATTAATATATGACGATGTATCATGTGCAAGTGGGAGTCTGTTTGATATATGCCCATTGATACACGTATATTAGATCACTGCCGATGAGGCACGGGCCTATTGGGTCACACGCCAAGCGTTGAATCCGACAACACATGTCATGAGAGAGAATTAGGGTTTCTACCGACCTTTACGGGCCCTCACGGTTCGTGAAGAGGTCGTGACGTGAAGACCTTCACGAGGCTTCATGGGCCGGTCGGGGATCGTGGGGGTAATGCCTTCACGACTTTCTCACGGGCCGTGAGAGCCCGTGAAGGCAGAAGTCTAAGTGACACTTTAATATTATTGGACCTTTTGTTTGGTCCAATAAGGGGGTGCCATTATGGCTGACCCTGGTGCCTCACAGACTTCCCCCCTACTTATAAAAGTCCATGTTTTCTCTCACGAAAGAACCTTTTGCCATTTAACTAACCTACACACTTGAGAGAGCTTATGAGATACATAAAAGCTTTGAGAGAGTTTGTGTGGGTGTTGTCAAGAGTTCATCTGCTGTTCTTGAGCCCTTGTTCACGTGGTACAAGCATTGTGGTTCAAGCTTTAGCAAAGGTGGTTCACGCAAGGCTTAGTGTGGATATCAATAGAGGGACTCGTCTTTGAGTTCAAGCATTACATCTACTACAACAAATCAACCAGAGACATCAAGGGTATGGTCTCACTTTCTGGTTTCATTTGTTCTTCTTGTTGCTATCATGTCTTGTAGCTAGATCCCACTATGTGTTTCTTGTGCATGAGTTTTGAAAACCCGAAATGAACTTCTTTTTATCTTCACGCTTCCGTTGTGCTTGGGTTTTGTTGTGCATGAGAAACCTTCATTTCCAACCCAAACACTCAAGGCACAACAAGGAAATTCTTGTACATATGCATTAGGTCACAAAACCAATTTTTATACCCATATTCATATATACACAACATATGTGTATGCATGTATGCATCTCATGCCAAGACCGTACCTTACATACCCATATTTGTACCAAAATATTAAAGGGGTATCCAAACGGAATCTGCCCGAAAAACACAAACACTTCCACGACCTAAAAAACCAGAAATTTTCTTTTAAGGACAAAAACTGCCCAGAAGCACCTTCACAACCCCTCACGGCCCATGAAGCCCGAGAGTTTCACGATCGATCACGGGTCAGAAGGGCTCGTGAGCCTAAAAACCAAGTTTCACAACTATACTGTTCACGAGAGTCTTCACGACCCCTCACGGCTCGTGAAGCCCAGGAGCTTCACGACCTGTTATGGGCCATAAGGACTCGTGAAGCCTGAAAACACTTACCACGACCAGACCCCTCATGAACACTGGTCGTGTGGCCTTCACGACTCGTGAAGAACTCTTCACGGCCCGTCAAGGCCTCCTGGACAGAAAAACGAATCTTCCAAAACGGTTTTTCGAGCCATTTTCATGTTATATCTTTGTAGCCTAGGCTCTGATACCACTATAGGAAATCCATGCACGCCAACACCCGTACGCAGCGGAAGCAACGACATCAAAACCGCGGTTTACGGGTATCAAATCCGACATGCATGTATTCCCCAAGTGGGGATCGTTACTACAAACAAATATAGCAACTAAAACAAACAAGAAGGAAGAGAAATATACCATCTCGTCGCTGGAGCTATCCACCGAGCTAGGAAGATCTTCGAGAACCTAAAACCGAGCTCCTCTATTGATAGTCCACACCAAGTGAGCGAGATTCCGTCTTGCTAACAACCTGAGACACGAACCACACGATGTCTTCGTGAATCTGGAGCAGCCACAACACTAGGAGAACTTGCCTTTACATGATTACACACTCATCCAACTTACTAGAAGCTCAAGAACCATATATGAGTGTTATGTGTATCAAGAAGCAAGAGTTCTTTCATGAGAGTGATATGTGCCTTTCATAAAGGCTGGAAATCGCTCTAAGGCAGCTAGAGTCGGCCATCATGGCACTCTCCCATTGGACCAACACAAAGGTCCAATAGAATCAAAGTGTCACTTTGACTTCTGTCTTTACGGGCTCTCACGGGCCGTGAAGCACTCGTGAAGCACTCATGTTGAAAAACATGAGTGTCGGATTTTTAATCATGTCAGATTTTGAATAACGTCAGTGTCGGATTGTTACTCATATCGGATTTTGAGAGTAAATTGTGACAACCGTCACCAAAAGCAAATGTATATATATATATATATATTTATTTATATTTATATAAAAAATAATAAATAAAAATAATATAATAATAATAATAATAAATAAATAAATAAAGTTATATACATTTATATATAAAAACATGTATATAATTATATATATATATATATATATTTAATATAATAAACAAAAAGAAAAAGAAAAAGAAAAAAAAAATAGAAATCAACCCAACACAACACAATCACTTATTTTACTTACATACTCAACCATCATCACCACCTCACCCCCCCCCCCCTAAGTCTCTTCTTCTTTTTTTTCTATAAATAGCAACGCTTTTCATTCATTTTTCACACTACCTTCAACCAACTTACTCTCTCTCTCATTTTCTTTCACTCCATCTCTTCTCTTTTCTCTCTTCTTCTTTCACCAACAAAATCTCCCAAGAACATCAAACCCTTGTTCATCTTGTGAAGATCAAAGACAAATCAAAGAAAAAGAGTTGGTAAGATGATCATAAAACACTCATCTCTACTCTTCTACCTTTCTTCTTTTCTTCTTTCTTTTATTTATTTTCTTTGTTGTTCATCTTATTTCCTTTATATATATATATATATAATCATGTAATTATAAACATCCTACCAATGTTGTAAGGAGGACATGAAATGTGCATCATCATACCATTATTGTATGGAACTTAATCAACTAAAAATCAAGAAAATAAGACTTTGATCATGCATGTGTTTCATCTTAACAAATGTTGTAAGGAACACATAAAATGTGTATCATCCTACCATTGTTGTAAGAACACATGGATTATCAAAGCTTATACTCATACAAGATGATTAATCATGAATATAAACATGTTATATTAAAGTTATGACCCATAAGCAAAAAGAATAATAAAGCTGTATTCTGATGCTAGAACTCCCCACTTGTTTTTGTTATATCTGGAGTTCTACGTATCAAAATCCGTTGATTCTTTTTTCTAATCTTAGTTTAAGGTGTTACCTTTCATTTAAACCTGGATTCACTAATTTTCATCAACGTTTGATCCTTCAAACATATTTAAAAAGACCCATACGTTGAATCTGGAAATCTGCCAGATTTAAAAAGGTACACTTTAAACGCGTGTAACTTACTCATTCTTGGGTCAAAATACGTCTAGTTTTTTTTAAAAGTTTAATCTTTGAGTCGTGGTTAATTCCCAGTTTGAATCATGTAAAAACGAGGTCCTATGAGCCCTAAACAAACGTTTTAGTAACAACATGTCATCCAGACACTGATCAGTGGACATCTTATACACTTTTAATTATTAAAAATAACAAACATGGATTATAAATTCCTATATTTTTACTGGACATTCTAGACACACGTATTAAGATTATATTAAAATATCAAACCTTAATATGACTCCTAACATTCATGAATACTTTTATTTTATTCCAAAAACTTCCATCAATTATTTAAAATTTTCTCATTTAAAAGATATTTTGTGCATATATTAAAAACCTATGAACTCACCAACTCTAGTAGTTGACCGTTTTCTTTCTTTTACCCGTGCTTTCATGTGATCGTCGTTAGGTACCTTATGCATACAAACATGATGTGTGGCATCTTCATCTTCATCGTCACGTTTTATAAAAACAATATCTATTTTATTTTCGCATCGTACAAGACAATGTCATTTAATTTTTATTCGATTATGTAACTTTTATTTATCTTTTACCCGAACTAATTATTTTTGTTAAGTCAATATAATGGTTATTGTCTATTTACCTTGTGTGATGATATCTTGTGCTGTGACACCTCGTGTTTCCGCTTTAGCGGGGTGTGACATAAATGAATGTCGGATTGTTGTTCATCGGATTGTTACATTGGATTTCTAAGTGTCGGATTTTAATAAATTGATTCATCGGATTTCTAAGTGTCGGATTTCATTCAACACTTAGGAATTTTCAGAAATTATTGAATGTTTTGAATTGAGTACTAACTGTTTTATCTTACAGATGGCGCAAATTCCCACAGATACCCTTTACCCTCGAGCCAATTACCTACCAAACCAACTGAATAATGCCTATTTTGTACCCAATGTTACCAAAATAATTACCCAATCATTATAGAACTCATTTCTTCTCACCTACTCAACCATGTCTTTACCTTTAACCCTCTTGAATCTGTACCTAATGTCCCGGAGGTCTATGTGCAACAGTTATGGGGTTCTCTTTCCCTAATAGAAAGTGAGGAAGGAAATCCAGTGCTTTCACGTCAAATTGATCAGGTGGAGTTTGAAATGAGACTTGAAAGTATCAGACGAATTCTAAGACTGCCAAAACAAAACACATACCCGTCCAAACCTGCTTTTGATCCTATACCTACTGACAAACAAATTTTAACTCATGCAATGGATCTTGGATGGAATGGTGATGAACTGACAGGGATGTCTAAGTTTAAAAGATCTGGTTTGGTTCCCAAGTGGCAGACACTCTACGCCATCATTATGAGATATTTAACAAGTGTCACGAAAGGAATTGATGGTGCTAATGCCTTTGCATTGAAAGCTCTGGTTGGTATGGCTAAGCCTTTTCACTATGATTATGCAGAACTCATTTTTGTTGAAATGTCAAAGGTGGTTTATGAGAAGGTAATTCCGGGAAAAAGGAGAAATTTTTTACCATTTCCACTGTTTTTTGTCTATAATAATTCAAAGGGTGATAACCAGACATACTGACATCTCTAGGTGTGATGATGAGCTGGCCATTCAAATTCAAATGATGATCAAGCTTTACAAAATACCTGCAATGCCTAACGTTAATACTTTTGTAATGCCTGCTGAGTTGGTACAGTTGTTGGATTTGGAAAGTGATTGTGTCTAGTAGTATGTGAGAGATAACATTCTTGTTCTTCTAAATCAGCAAGAACCTGCTGATTCTACCCTGAGAACACTAGGTTTTGAGAGTGGTAGTGAATCTAGGAGTCAGACTTCTGTGGGAGAAGCTGACAGGAAAGAGTAGGGTGAAAAAATATCTGAGAGGGGTGGTGAAGCAGGTGAAGGTGTTAGTGAGCTTAGAGAGCGAGTTGCTGTGGACACAACTAATAGTGAGACCGACTCGTTTCAAAAAGATATTCAAAAAATGTTTCAACATCATGATGAACAAATTGAGGAGGAGTTGGGTGCTGATGGTCAAAGAATATATACAATTATAACTTAATATGATGACCAAATGATGGACTTTTCATTTGAATTTGAAAACATCGGTACTCAAGTCTTATATGATGATGTTAGTGTGCTGAACGTAGAAGAAGATGCTGAGAGGCAAAAACAAAGTGAGGGAAAGAGAGTTGTGAGAAAAGAAAAAATGAGTGCTGAGGGTTCTCCAGCCAGTTTTAGCCGAGACACCACATCTGCTGTTGGGTTTATACCTAACATTGAAAAAGACTCTGGCTTCCCACCAGAGCATGCACAAACCCCACCCAGCTACTCAGTATTCTCTCCACAGAATATTGTTTCATTCCAAGGAGATTTAGCACATGAACTAACGGTTCCTTATTTGGAGGGTACTGTTATTGAAACAAGTGGCACATAGCTCCATGCCACGCTTGTTCATTATGCGCACATTGAAAACTATCAACAAATTGTTGATTTCCTTTCTAAACACATGCAAACACTTGATGCACTAAGCAGTCTATTTAGTGATAGACCTGCCGGAACTACCATAGGTGAAGCCCAACAGGCCATATCCAAGGATTGGTAGGAAAACCCACCACAGTCAACACAACTCCAGCTGTGAATGTGGGTGGTCCTTCAACTTTAGAATTTGTTTCTGGAGGTGTTGGTACCTCAACAGGCAATCTAAGTGATCCCGGAGTTATCCAAACCGAATTAGAGTCGGCTAAGGAATTTGTTTCCAAGGCTGATTTTAATGCTGCACTTGAACATATACATGTCCGTATTTATGATATTCAACGGCTAAAACTTGAAAGGTTAACTCAAATTGAGGCAAAATTGGATGAGTTGGTTGAGAAAAGAGAAAGTGAAATTAAAGATAAAGTGACAGATGCTTTGACTGTGGATGACTTAAAGGGTATTTTGATGGGGAAGTTGATTGGTAAAAGTGATAGTACTTCTGAGTATATTGATATATTATCTTAGCTAAGAATAGAAGTGGAGTCTACGTACAAAACAACTACTGGGTCATCCAAAAGGCATAGGCATGACGACGATGACTCAGACACCGATCGTCCTGAGGGGGAGAAAAGATTAAGGTCATATTTTGATACCCCGACTGCTCAGCGAATGAGTGCAGTTGCTGCCAGATTGGAGGAAACATCGTGCAAACAGAAATACAAAGGCAAGCAGACTGGAATGATTGAATTTGAAAAGACTGATATGCCTGAGGTTGAGGATGAGGATGAGGATCTAACGCTAGCTTTTGTGGCTGAGCAAACAAATGGTTGAAAAGTCTGCTGAAATTGAAATGGAAAAATACAACTTGGAAAGTGTCTTGAAAGTGCATAAAGAAGTAACAGAACAATTTCCATCATCTCCAGGAAAATTCAGAACAATTCCTGCTGACATCATAAAACAATAAAAGAAAGAAGCTCAACTACATGAATTATCAAAAGAATCTGAATGGGAAATTCCTATGTCTGCTCATATAGATCCGGTTCATACTGGGTCTTTGCCGAATGTAAGAAAAAGTTATGTGCTGACCAGGGAGGCCTTGAAAAAGAATGTCAGAAACTAGAGATACCAAGATATACCTGTGGCCTTTCTAGAAGAAAATTTTGTCAATATCTACACAGATGAGATCGAAGAGATGCTAGATGTTAATTTGATGGGTGTTAAGAATGTGGATGAAGCTAGAATAAAGTTAATTCTCAGCATGCACAACGGAAAGAAAGAGGATATTGAATCGGTAGATCAGATCATTAAGCTGAATTACGTTGGAATTCAAAGAGTTCTATTCAATGATATGATCAGTTTTCTTGTCACAAGGTCAGATCTGAAGAGCTATACCATTGGGCATGTATTCCCCAAGTAGGGATCGTTACTACAAACAAATATAGCAACTAAAACAAACAAGAAGGAAGAGAAATATACCATCTCGTCGCTAGAGCTATCCACCGAGCTAGGAAGATCTTCGAGAACCTAAAACCGAGCTCCTCTATTGATAGTCCACACCAAGTGAGCGAGATTCCGTCTTGCTAACAACCTGAGACACGAACCACACGATGTCTTCGTGAATCAAGAGCAGCCACAACACTAGGAGAACTTGCCTTTACATGATTACACACTCATCCAACTTACTAGAAGCTCAAGAACCATATATGAGTGTTATGTGTATCAAGAAGCAAGAGTTCTTTCATGAGAGTGATATGTGCCTTTCATAAAGGCTGGAAATCGCTCTAAGGCAGCTAGAGTCGGCCATCATGGCACTCTCCCATTGGACCAACACAAAAGTCCAATAGAAACAAAGTGTCACTTTGACTTCTGTCTTTACGGGCTCTCACGGGCCGTGAAGCACTCGTGAAGGCCTTATAGTCCGGGTTCCACCGCACACTCTCATTGGGCGAATGAGTGGTCCAATAAAAGCCTGGCGCCTGCCTTCACGGGGTCTCATGGGCCATCAGGACCTCGTGAAGGCAGTGCCCCCATGACCAATTGTCCGGGTGGTGAAGCCTCGTGGAGGGTTTAACTTCACGACCTCTTCACGGCCCGTGAAGGCCCGTGAAGATCGTAAGAAACCCTAATTACGGAATCTCTCATGTTTGGGTTGTGCTGCCAGAATCTACCCTTGGCGTGTGACCCAATAGGCTCCTACCTCATTAGTACTGATGCTAGAGCACGTGTATCAGTGGGCATACTCCAACACACGAACGGGGTGTTTTGTGTTTAAATGTTTAGTTTGAGTCGAAAGGAAGTCATGAATTGGGGTTAATAGCATAAATATTTTGGGTTTTGAGTATTAAGTGTAACAAAATGGATGAATTGAACTTAAATGTTTCGAAAACTTGAAGGTTGTTCAAAGAAGTGGATGAACTATCGGATTGTCTGTAAATCCGATAGTTTATTGTGAAACATATCGGATTTTGATACAAATCCGGTTGATTGTTGAAATTGGGAAGTTGTTTGTCGGATTTTAAAATTATCGGATTTCATGTGATTGGATTTTATACTTGTCGGATTTTGAAAACAAATGAATGACGGATTGTTACTCATCGGATTGTTGAAAAACATGACTGTCGGATTTTTAATCATGTCAGATTTTGAATAACATGAGTGTCGGATTGTTACTCATATCGGCTTTTGAGAGTAAATTGTGACAACTGTCACCAAAAGCAAATGTATATATATATATATTTATTTATTTATATTTATATAAAAAATAATAAATAAAAAAATATAATAATAATAATAATAAATAAATAAATAAAGTTATATACATTTATATATAAAAACATGTATATAATTATATATATATATATATATATTTAATATAATAAACAAAAAGAAAAAGAAAAAGAAAAAAAAAATAGAAATCAACCCAACACAACACAATCACTTATTTTACTTACATACTCAACCATCATCACCACCTCACCCCCCCCCCCCTAAGTCTCTTCTTCTTTTTTTTCTATAAATAGCAACGCTTTTCAT
Source organism: Dittrichia graveolens (assembly GCA_038502395.1). Taxonomy (NCBI): domain Eukaryota; kingdom Viridiplantae; phylum Streptophyta; class Magnoliopsida; order Asterales; family Asteraceae; genus Dittrichia; species Dittrichia graveolens. The sequence goes on from JARJIL010000009.1 coordinate 35,413,237, forward strand.
TCATTTTTCACACTACCTTCAACCAACTTACTCTCTCTCTCATTTTCTTTCACTCCATCTCTTCTCTTTTCTCTCTTCTTCTTTCACCAACAAAATCTCCCAAGAACATCAAACCCTTGTTCATCTTGTGAAGATCAAAGACAAATCAAAGAAAAAGAGTTGGTAAGATGATCATAAAACACTCATCTCTACTCTTCTACCTTTCTTCTTTTCTTCTTTCTTTTATTTATTTTCTTTGTTGTTCATCTTATTTCCTTTATATATATATATATATAATCATGTAATTATAAACATCCTACCAATGTTGTAAGGAGGACATGAAATGTGCATCATCATACCATTATTGTATGGAACTTAATCAACTAAAAATCAAGAAAATAAGACTTTGATCATGCATGTGTTTCATCTTAACAAATGTTGTAAGGAACACATAAAATGTGTATCATCCTACCATTGTTGTAAGAACACATGGATTATCAAAGCTTATACTCATACAAGATGATTAATCATGAATATAAACATGTTATATTAAAGTTATGACCCATAAGCAAAAAGAATAATAAAGCTGTATTCTGATGCTAGAACTCCCCACTTGTTTTTGTTATATCTGGAGTTCTAGGTATCAAAATCCGTTGATTCTTTTTTCTAATCTTAGTTTAAGGTGTTACCTTTCATTTAAATCTGGATTCACTAATTTTCATCAACGTTTGATCCTTCAAACATATTTTAGAAAACCCATATGTTGAATCTGGAAATCTGACAGATTTAAAAAGGTACACTTTAAACGCGTGTAACTTACTCATTCTTGGGTCAAAATACGTCTAGTTTTTTTTAAAAGTTTAATCTTTGAGTCGTGGTTAATTCCCAGTTTGAATCATGTAAAAACGAGGTCCTATGAGCCCTAAACAGACGTTTTAGTAACAACATGTCATCCAGACACTGATCAGTGGACATCTTATACACTTTTAATTATTAAAAATATTAAACATGGATTATAAATTCCTATATTTTTACTGGACATTCTAGACACACGTATTAAGATTATATTAAAATATCAAACCTTAATATGACTCCTAAAATACAGTTTTTAATTTTTAAGGTTCAACTTAAAGAACTGAAAATTTCAGTGAACACTTATGATTTATGGAAAAATAGAGACAACCTTTAACTATTTAATAAATAAGTTAACAATAAATATATAGTACAAAATAATAAATAAAATAAGTCTAATAGAGCTACATACCTCTTATATTAGGAAAGGAGCTTCGGTAGGAACAAGAAATCCTTACGAGTGAACACCTTTGCATACCGAGTGAGTATCATAGCCCCTTTTTACCGTATTTCATATTATTTTGTGGTGAAAGCATGTGTATACGTTTCATGAAAAGTTTATTGCCTATCTTCTTATATATTTCAAATATTATTTTGAGCACTTATGGTATTATCCTTTGATGTGCTTGGGTGATCGTTGTAAGGCCCTTTCGTTGAACATTATTCCTTAACTCCGCTAGTGAGCCGATGGTATTTGTAAGTAGCGCTATTTGGAGATTCCGACGTCTCCCATTTATGGTTGACGAACTATAGATGTACTTTACCACTACTAACGTCATTTAATACAGGCGTTAGGTTTATCATGGGCAATTGGTTATCGGCTAGGTTGGATAATGGCTCAAGCAACAATCATCATAGTCTATTACTACCATGTGTCACGTATTGATCATTCATGAATACTTTTATTTTATTCCAAAAACTTCCATCAATTATTTAAACTTTTCTCATTTAAAAGATATTTTGTGCATATATTACAAACCTATGAACTTACCAACTCTAGTAGTTGACCGTTTTCTTTCTTTTACCCGTGCTTTCAGGTGATCGTCGTTAGGTACCTTATGCATACAAACATGATGTGTGGCATCTTCATCTTCATCGTCACGTTTTATAAAAACAATATCTATTTTATTTTCGCATCGTACAAGACAATGTCATTTAATTTTTATTCGATTATGTAACTTTTATTTATCTTTTACCCAAACTAATTATTTTTGTTAAGTCAATATAATGGTTATTGTCTATTTACCTTGTGTGATGATATCTTGTGCTGTGACACCTCGTGTTTCCGCTTTAGCGGGGTGTGACATAAATGAATGTCGGATTGTTGTTCATCGGATTGTTACATTGGATTTCTAAGTGTCGGATTTTAATAAATTGATTCATCGGATTTCTAAGTGTCGGATTTCATTCAACACTTAGGAATTTTCAGAAATTATTGAATGTTTTGAATTGAGTACTAACTGTTTTATCTTACAGATGGCGCAAATTCCCACAGATACCCTTTACCCTCGAGCCAATTACCTACCAAACCAACTGAATAATGCCTATTTTGTACCCAATGTTACCAAAATAGTTACCCAATCATTATAGAATTCATTTCTTCTCACCCACTCAACCATGTCTTTACCTTTAACCCTCTTGAATCTGCACCTAATGTCCCGGAGGTCTATGTGCAACAGTTATGGGGTTCTCTTTCCCTAATAGAAAGTGAGGAAGGAAATCCAGTGCTTTCATGTCAAATTGATCAGGTGGAGTTTGAAATGAGACTTGAAAGTATCAGACGAATTCTAAGACTGCCAAAACAAAACACATACCCGTCCAAACCTGCTTTTGATCCTATACCTACTGACAAACAAATTTTAACTCATGCAATGGATCTTGGATGGAATGGTGATGAACTGACAGGGATGTCTAAGTTTAAAAGATCTGGTTTGGTTCCCAAGTGGCAGACACTCTACGCCATCATTATGAGATATTTAACAAGTGTCACGAAAGGAATTGATGGTGCTAATGCCTTTGCATTGAAAGCTCTGGTTGGTATGGCTAAGCCTTTTCACTATGATTATGCAGAACTCATTTTTGTTGAAATGTCAAAGGTGGTTTATGAGAAGGTAATTCCGGGAAAAAGGAGAAATTTTTTACCGTTTCCACTGTTTTTTGTCTATGATAATTCAAAGGGTGATGACCAAAGATACTGACATCTCTAGGTGTGATGATGAGCTGGCCATTCAAATTCAAATGGTGATCAAGCTTTACAAAATACCGGCAATGCCTAACGTTAATACTTTTGTAATGCCTGCTGAGTTGGTACAGTTGTTGGATTTGGAAAGTGATTATGTCTAGTAGTATGTGAGAGATAACATTCTTGTTCTTCTAAATCAGCAAGAACCTGCTGATTCTACCCTGAGAACACTAGGTTCTGAGAGTGGTAGTGAATCTAGGAGTCAGACTTCTGTGGGAGAAGCTGACAGGAAAGAGTAGGGTGAAAAAATATCTGAGAGGGGTGGTGAAGCAGGTGAAGGTGTTAGTGAGCTTAGAGAGCGAGTTGCTGTGGACACAACTAATAGTGAGACCGACTCGTTTCAAAAAGATATTCAAAAAATGTTTCAACATCATGATGAACAAATCGAGGAGGAGTTGGGTGCTGATGGTCAAAGAAAATATACAATTATAACTTAATATGATGACCAAATGATGGACTTTTCATTTGAATTTGAAAACATCGGTACTCAAGTGTTATATGATGATGTTAGTGTGCTGAACGTAGAAGAAGATGCTGAGAGGCAAAAACAAAGTGAGGGAAAGAGAGTTGTGAGAAAAGAAAAAATGAGTGCTGAGGGTTCTCCAGCCATTTTTAGCCGAGACACCACATCTGCTGTTGGGTTTATACATAACATTGAAAAAGACTCTGGCTTCCCACCAGAGCATGCACAAACCCCACCCAGCTACTCAGTATTCTCTCCACAGAATATTGTTTCATTCCAAGGAGATTTAGCACATGAACTAACGGTTCCTTATTTGGAGGGTACTGTTATTGAAACAAGTGGCACACAGCTCCATGCCACGCTTGTTCATTATGCGCACATTGAAAACTATCAACAAATTGTTGATTTCCTTTCTAAACACATGCAAACACTTGATGCACTAAGCAGTCTATTCATTGATAGACCTGCCGGAACTACCATAGGTGAAGCCCAACAGGCCATATCCAAGGATTGGTAGGAAAACCCACAACAGTCAACACAACTCCAGCTGTGAATGTGGGTGGTCCTTCAACTTTAGAATTTGTTTCTGGAGGTGTTGGTACCTTAACAGGCAATCTAAGTGATCCCGGAGTTAACCAAACCGAATTAGAGTCGGCTAAGGAATTTGTTTCCAAGGCTGATTTTAATGCTGCACTTGAACATATACATGTCCGTATTTATGATATTCAACGGCTAAAACTTGAAAGGTTAACTCAAATTGAGGCAAAATTGGATGAGTTGGTTGAGAAAAGAGAAAGTGAAATTAAAGATAAAGTGACAGATGCTTTGACTGTGGATGACTTAAAGAGTATTTTGATGGGGAAGTTGATTGGTAAAAGTGATAGTACTTCTGAGGATATTGATATATTATCTTAGCTAAGAACAGAAGTGGAGTCTACGTACAAAACAACTACCGGGTCATCCAAAAGGCATAGGCATGACGACGATGACTCAGACACCGATCGTCCTGAGGGGGAGAAAAGATTAAAGTCATATTTTGATACCCCGACTGCTCAGCGAATGAGTGCAGTTGCTGCCAGATTGGAGGAAACATCGTGCAAACAGAAATACAAAGGCAAGCAGACTGGAATGATTGAATTTGAAAAGACTGATATGCCTGAGGTTGAGGATGAGGATGAGGATCTAACGCTAGCTTTTGTGGCTGAGCAAACAAATGGTTGAAAAGTCTGCTGAAATTGAAATGGAAAAATACAACTTGGAAAGTGTCTTGAAAGTGCAAAAAGAAGTAACAGAACAATTTCCATCATCTCCAGGAAAATTCAGAACAATTCCTGCTGACATCATAAAACAATAAAAGAAAGAAGCTCAACTACATGAATTATCAAAAGAATCTGAATGGGAAATTCCTATGTCTGCTCATATAGATCCGGTTCATACTAGGTCTTTGCCGAATGTAAGAAAAAGTTATGTGCTGACCAGGGAGGCCTTGAAAAAGAATGTCAGAAACTAGAGATACCAAGATATACCTGTGGCCTTTCTAGAAGAAAAATTTGTCAATATCTACACAGATGAGATCGAAGAGATGCTAGATGTTAATTTGATGGGTGTTAAGAATGTGGATGAAGCTAGAATAAAGTTAATTCTCAGCATGCACAACGGAAAGAAAGAGGATATTGAATCGGTAGATCAGATCATTAAGCTGAATTACGTTGGAATTCAAAGAGTTCTATTCAATGATATGATCAGTTTTCTTGTCACAAGGTCAGATCTGAAGAGCTATACCATTGGGCATGTATTCCCCAAGTAGGGATCGTTACTACAAACAAATATAGCAACTAAAACAAACAAGAAGGAAGAGAAATATACCATCTCGTCGCTAGAGCTATCCACCGAGCTAGGAAGATCTTCGAGAACCTAAAACCGAGCTCCTCTATTGATAGTCCACACCAAGTGAGCGAGATTCCGTCTTGCTAACAACCTGAGACACGAACCACACGATGTCTTCGTGAATCAAGAGCAGCCACAACACTAGGAGAACTTGCCTTTACATGATTACACACTCATCCAACTTACTAGAAGCTCAAGAACCATATATGAGTGTTATGTGTATCAAGAAGCAAGAGTTCTTTCATGAGAGTGATATGTGCCTTTCATAAAGGCTGGAAATCGCTCTAAGGCAGCTAGAGTCGGCCATCATGGCACTCTCCCATTGGACCAACATAAAAGTCCAATAGAAACAAAGTGTCACTTTGACTTCTGTCTTTACGGGCTCTCACGGGCCGTGAAGCACTCGTGAAGGCCTTATAGTCCGGGTTCCACCGCACACTCTCATTGGGCGAATGAGTGGTCCAATAAAAGCCTGGCGCCTGCCTTCACGGGGTCTCATGGGCCATCAGGACCTCGTGAAGGCAGTGCCCCCATGACCACTTGTCCGGGTGGTGAAGCCTCGTGGAGGGTTTAACTTCACGACCTCTTCACGGCCCGTGAAGGCCCGTGAAGATCGTAAGAAACCCTAATTACGGAATCTCTCTTGTTTGGGTTGTGCTGCCAGAATCTACCCTTGGCGTGTGACCCAATAGGCTCCTACCTCATTAGTACTGATGCTAGAGCACGTGTATCAGTGGGCATACTCCAACACACGAACGGGGTGTTTTGTGTTTAAATGTTTAGTTTGAGTCGAAAGGAAGTCATGAATTGGGGTTAATAGCATAAATATTTTGGGTTTTGAGTATTAAGTGTAACAAAATGGATGAATTGAACTTAAATGTTTCGAAAACTTGAAGGTTGTTCAAAGAAGTGGATGAACTATCGGATTGTCTGTAAATCCGATAGTTTATTGTGAAACATATCGGATTTTGATACAAATCCGGTTGATTGTTGAAATTGGGAAGTTGTTTGTCGGATTTTAAAATTATCGGATTTCATGTGATTGGATTTTATACTTGTCGGATTTTGAAAACAAATGAATGACGGATTGTTACTCATCGGATTGTTGAAAAACATGACTGTCGGATTTTTAATCATGTCAGATTTTGAATAACATGAGTGTCGGATTGTTACTCATATCGGCTTTTGAGAGTAAATTGTGACAACTGTCACCAAAAGCAAATGTATATATATATATATTTATTTATATTTATATAAAAAAATAATAAATAAAAAAATATAATAATAATAATAATAAATAAATAAATAAAGTTATATACATTTATATATAAAAACATGTATATAATTATATATATATATATATATTTAATATAATAAACAAAAAGAAAAAGAAAAAGAAAAAAAAATAGAAATCAACCCAACACAACACAATCACTTATTTTACTTACACACTCAACCATCATCACCACCTCACCCCCCCCCCCCTAAGTCTCTTCTTCTTTTTTTTCTATAAATACCAACCCTTTTCATTCATTTTTCACACTACCTTCAACCAACTTACTCTCTCTCTCATTTTCTTTCACTCCATCTCTTCTCTTTTCTCTCTTCTTCTTTCACCAACAAAATCTCCCAAGAACATCAAACCCTTGTTCATCTTGTGAAGATCAAAGACAAATCAAAGAAAAAGAGTTGGTAAGATGATCATAAAACACTCATCTCTACTCTTCTACCTTTCTTCTTTTCTTCTTTCTTTTATTTATTTTCTTTGTTGTTCATCTTATTTCCTTTATATATATATATATATATATATATATAATCATGTAATTATAAACATCCTACCAATGTTGTAAGGAGGACATGAAATGTGCATCATCCTACCATTATTGTACGGAACTTAATCAACTAAAAATCAAGAAAATAAGACTTTGATCATGCATGTGTTTCATCTTAACAAATGTTGTAAGGAACACATAAAATGTGTATCATCCTACCATTGTTATAAGAACACATGGATTATCAAAGCTCATACTCATACAATATGATTATTCATGAATATAAACATGTTATATTAAAGTTATGACCCATAAGCAAAAAGAATAACATTCTGGCAGATTCTGATGCTAGAACTCCCCACTTGTTTTTGTTATATCTGGAGTTCTAGGTATCAAAATCCGTTGATTCTTTTTTCTAATCTTAGTTTAAGGTGTTACCTTTCATTTAAACCTGGATTCACTAATTTTCATCAACGTTTGATCCTTCAAACATATTTAAAAAGACCCATACGTTGAATCTGGAAATCTGACAGATTTAAAAAGGTACACTTTAAACGCATGTAACTTACTCATTCTTGGGTCAAAATACGTCTAGTTTTTTTTAAAAGTTTAATCTTTGAGTCTTGGTTAATTCCCAGTTTGAATCATGTAAAAACGAGGTCCTATGAGCCCTAAACAAACGTTTTAGTAACAACATGTCATCCAGACACTGATCAGTGGAAATCTTATACACTTTTAATTATTAAAAATATTAAACATGGATTATAAATTCCTATATTTTTACTGGACATTCTAGACACACGTATTAAGATTATATTACAATATCAAACCTTAATATGACTCCTAACATACAGTTTTTAATTTTTAAGGTTCAACTTAAAGAACTGAAAATTTCAGTGAACACTTATGATTTATGGAAAAATAGAGACAACCTTTAACTATTTAATAAATAAGTTAACAATAAATATATAGTACAAAATAATAAATAAAATAAGTCTAATAGAGCTACATACCTCTTATATTAGGAAAGGAGCTTCGGTAGGAACAAGAAATCCTTACGAGTGAACACCTTTGCATACCGAGTGAGTATCATAGCCCCTTTTTACCGTATTTCATATTATTTTGGGGTGAAAGCATGTGTATACCTTTCATGAAAAGTTTATTGCCTATCTTCTTATTTATTTCAAATATTATTTTGAGCACTTATGGTATTATTCTTTGATGTGCTTGGGTGATCGTTGTAAGGCCCTTTCGTTGAACATTATTCCTTAACTCCGCTAGTGAGCCGATGGTATTTGTAAGTAGCGCTATTTGGAGATTCCGACGTCTCCCATTTATGGTTGACGAACTATAGATGTACTTTACCACTACTAACGTCATTTAATATAGGCGTTAGGTTTATCATGGGCAATTGGTTATCGGCTAGGTTGGATAATGGCTCAAGCAACAATCATCATAGTCTATTACTACCATGTGTCACGTATTGATCATTCATGAATACTTTTATTTTATTCCAAAAACTTCCATCAATTATTTAAACTTTTCTCATTTAAAAGATATTTTGTGCATATATTAAAAACCTATGAACTTACCAACTCTAGTAGTTGACCGTTATCTTTCTTTTAACCGTGCTTTCAGGTGTTCGTCGTTAGGTACCTTATGCATACAAACATGATGTGTGGCATCTTCATCTTCATCGTCACGTTTTATAAAAACAATATCTATTTTATTTTCGCATCGTACAAGACAATGTCATTTAATTTTTATTCGATTATGTAACTTTTATTTATCTTTTACCCGAACTAATTATTTTTGGTAAGTCAATATAATGGTTATTGTCTATTTACCTTGTGTGATGATATCTTGTGCTGTGACACCTCGTGTTTCCGCTTTAGCGGGGTGTGACATAAATGAATGTCGGATTGTTGTTCATCGGATTGTTACATCGGATTTCTAAGTGTCGGATTTTAATAAATTGATTCATCGGATTTCTAAGTGTCGGATTTCATTCAGCACTTAGGAATTTTCAGAAATTATTGAATGTTTTGAATTGAGTACTAACTGTTTTATCTTACAGATGGCGCAAATTCCCACAGATACCCTTTACCCTCGAGCCAATTACCTACCAAACCAACTGAATAATCCCTATTTTGTACCCAATGTTACCAAAATAGATTGCCCAATCATTATAGTACTCATTTCTTCTCACCCACTCAACCATGTCTTTACCTTTAACCCTCTTGAATCTGCACCTCATGTCCCGGAGGTCTATGTGCAACAGTTATGGGGTTCTCTTTCCCTAATAGAAAGTGAGGAAGGAAATCCAGTGCTTTCATGTCAAATTGATTAGGTGGAGTTTGAAATGAGACTTGAAAGTATCAGACGAATTCTAAGACTGCCAAAACAAAACACATACCCGTCCAAACCTGCTTTTGATCCTATACCTACTGACAAACAAATTTTAACTCATGCAATGGATCTTGGATGGAATGGTGATGAACTAACAGGGATGTCTAAGTTTAAAAGATCTGGTTTGGTTCCCAAGTGGCAGACACTCTACGCCATCATTATGAGATATTTAACAAGTGTCACGAAAGGAATTGATGGTGCTAATGCCTTTGCATTGAAAGCTCTGGTTGGTATGGCTAAGCATTTTCACTATGATTATGCAGAACTCATTTTCACTATGATTATGCAGAACTCATTATGCAGAACTCATTTTCACTATAATTTCGGGAAAAAGGAGAAATTTTTTACCGTTTCCACTATTTTTTGTCTATGATAATTCAAAGGGTGATGACCAAAGATACTGACATCTCTAGGTGTGATGATGAGCTGGCCATTCAAATTCAAATGATGATCAAGCTTTACAAAATACCGGCAATGCCTAACGTTAATACTTTTGTAATGCCTGCTGAGTTGGTACAGTTGTTGGATTTGGAAAGTGATTATGTCTAGTAGTATGTGAGAGATAACATTCTTGTTCTTCTAAATCAGCAAGAACCTGCTGATTCTACCCTGAGAACACTAGGTTCTGAGAGTGGTAGTGAATCTAGGAGTCAGACTTCTGTGGGAGAAGCTGACAGGAAAGAGTAGGGTGAAAAAATATCTGAGAGGGGTGGTGAAGCAGGTGAAGGTGTTAGTGAGCTTAGAGAGCGAGTTGCTGTGGACACAACTAATAGTGAGACCGACTCGTTTCAAAAAGATATTCAAAAAATGTTTCAACATCATGATGAACAAATCGAGGAGGAGTTGGGTGCTGATGGTCAAAGAAAATATACAATTATAACTTAATATGATGACCAAATGATGGACTTTTCATTTGAATTTGAAAACATCGGTACTCAAGTGTTATATGATGATGTTAGTGTGCTGAACGTAGAAGAAGATGCTGAGAGGCAAAAACAAAGTGAGGGAAAGAGAGTTGTGAGAAAAGAAAAAATGAGTGCTGAGGGTTCTCCAGCCATTTTTAGCCGAGACACCACATCTGCTGTTGGAATTATACCTAACATTGAAAAAGACTCTGGCTTCCCACTAGAGCATGCACAAACCCCACCCAGCTACTCAGTATTCTCTCCACAGAATATTGTTTCATTCCATGGAGATTTAGCACATGAACTAATGGTTCCTTATTTGGAGGGTACTGTTATTGAAACAAGTGGCACACAGCTCCATGCCACGCTTGTTCATTATGCGCACATTGAAAACTATCAACAAATTGTTGATTTCCTTTCTAAACACATGCAAACACTTGATGCACTAAGCAGTCTATTCAGTGATAGACCTACCGGAACTACCATAGGTGAAGCCCAACTGGCCATATCCAAGGATTGGTAGGAAAACCCACCACAGTCAACACAACTCTAGCTGTGAATGTGGGTGGTCCTTCATCTTTAGAATTTGTTTCTGGAGGTGTTGGTACCTCAACAGGCAATCTAATTGATCCCGAAGTTACCCAAACCGAATTAGAGTCGGCTAAAGAATTTGTTTCCAAGGCTGATTTTAATGCTGCACTTGAACATATACATGTCCGTATTTATGATATTCAACGGCTAAAACTTGAAAGGTTAACTCAAATTGAGGCAAAATTGGATGAGTTGGTTGATAAAAGAGAAAGTGAAATGAAAGATAAAGTGACAGATGCTTTGACTGTGGATGACTTAAAGATTATTTTGATGGGGAAGTTGATTGGTAAAAGTGATAGTACTTCTGAGGATATTGATATATTATCTTAGCTAAGAACAGAAGTGGAGTCTACGTGCAAAACAACTACCGGGTCATCCAAAAGGCATAGGCATGACGACGATGACTCAGACACCGATCGTCCTGAGGGGGAGAAAAGATTAAAGTCATATTTTGATACCCCGGTTGCTCAGCGAATGGGTGCAGTTGCTACCAGATTGGAGGAAACATCGTTCAAACAGAAATACAAAGGCAAGCAGACAGGAATGATTGAAGTTGAAAAGACTGATATGCCTGAGGTTGAGGATGAGGATGAGGATCTAACGCTAGCTTTGTGGCTGAGCAAACAAACGGTTGAAAAGTCTGCTAAAATTGAAATGGAAAAATACAACTTGGAAAGTGTCTTGAAAGTGCATAAAGAAGTAACAGAACAATTTCCATCATCTCCAAGAAAATTCAGAACAATTCCTCCTGACATCATAAAACAATAAAAGAAAGAAGCTCAACTACATGAATTATCAAAAGAATCTGAATGGGAAATTCCTATGTCTGCTCATATAGATCCGGTTCATACTGGGTCTTTGCCGAATGTAAGAAAAAGTTATGTGCTGACCAGGGAGGCCTTGAAAAAGAATGTCAGAAACTAGAGATACCAAGATATACTTGTGGCCTTTCTAGAAGAAAAATTTGTCAATATCTACACAATGAGATCGAAGAGATGCTAGATGTTAATTTGATGGGTGTTAAGAATGTGGATGAGGCTAGAATAAAGTTAATTCTCAGCATGCACAACAGAAAGAAAGAGGATATTGAATCGGTACATCAGATCATTAAGCTGAATTATGTTGGAATTCAAAGAGTTCTATTCAATGATATGATTAGTTTTCTTGTCACAAGGTCAGATCTGAAGAGCTATACCATTTGGCATGTAGACCTGAAATTCTTAAACCTTGGTGATGTAAACTTCCTACTTGAGCAGCTTGAAATAACATTGGAAAAGAATGCTGAGGAATCAGCTGGCTATCAAAAGCTCTAGGAGTTCATAAGACACAGATGTCAAATAGCTTGACCAACTGGAGATGTATCAGGTAATTTGGAGTTGTGATGACGAATTTGAAAGAGATGAGGGAATAGTTCTGTTTAACAGCAAAAGTGAAAAATTCTTCTTAAGGTTTAATGAAGTTAATGCTTACTCTGATGGATCATTGAAAGTTTGGACTATCAAAATCAAGGATTATAGCTTGAGTTTGAAAGAAGATGTGGATCAAGCGCCTAGAGTCAGACTTAAGGAAGTAATCAGTTGATGCCAAGCGCAATGAAAGGAAAATGATCAGACATGGGAAGAGAAAGACTGGGCAGAGGAACATCGACTAGACACAAAATGTATTTGTGTTCTAGTTACATTTTGTACTTAAATAGATAAAAATGTACTTATAAGGTCACCAATAGGGATATGTATATATTGTGAGCTTAGTATCTTTTTAATGTAACTTTTGTCATTATTAAAGTAATACAAACACACACATAAGGTGTTTTAACAATTGCTCTCAACTTTGATCCTTCATTCTACTTGATCTTCGCTCTACATAAAGCACATCCATGTCGTGGCATATATGAAACAAGCGTATGCTTGGAAAGTAATAGATCAATCATGAATGTTGGTTCTAAATCCAAATGTGATTTCGATAAGTTATCTTTATGGCATGGTCGTTTGGGCCACATAAACAAGAAACGCATCGCCAAGCTTCAAGCGGATGGGATCATGGAATCATTTGTGTTGGAGAATGCCTACTGACACACACGAGTTGGTATCACTGCTGATGAGGCATAGGCCTATTGGGTCACACGCCAAGTATTGATTCCGGCAACACCTTTGAACAAGAGAGAGAAAAATGCCAAAATGGGTTTTGGTTGGGCCGGGCACAGCCGTGTCTTGTGAAGGTACGGGCGTGTCCTATGCCAGGTACCGGCCCAAGGCCAACGTGCCTAGGGCTTATCCATTGGGCCCGGCATGGGTGTGCCTCGTGGAGGTACGGCCGTGCCTAGTGTAAAAGCACGAGCCCAAGTCGGGCGTGACTTGGGTGAGCCCGTGGGCTAGCACGGGCATGCCCTGTGGGGCACGACCGTGCCTCATACAGTAACAACCAATTCAATTAGACTTTTAAGTCTAGATTAAATGTGGTATTAAGGTTACTTAAGTGTCACTTTATGAGGACCTTTTTTGCTGGCTAAAAGTGTTGGACATGTTCATGAAATGGTTGATTAACATATGAACATGTGAAGAAAACCATATGAACTTGCATCATTGTGTTGGTTCATTGCTTCTCTCAAAACACACTTGGAAGATAAGAAACAAGCCACTACTAATCTTCAAGTGGTTTTAAACTCAAGTTGGTGGTGCTCTTGGTGGCGTCCAAGCATAGCTAGCACGTGGGGATCAACTACACTTGGTGTGGATACCGCTAAAGGAACACTTTGTTGTTTTCATGCATCCGAAACCTACATCAACAACAAGGAGGTTAAAGAATTTTGTATAGTATATTTCTTCTACTTGTTCCTTTCTTTTGTTGCATTGCTATTCTCTAGAGTGTGGTCCATTGGGTGGTGTGATTGGTGGGATAAACCAAGATTATTTTATACTCGTTTTCTTTCCGCTGTGTTTTCTAGATGCCACCGAAACCCAAAAGCGGTATAAGAGCCATCTCTAACATGGCTTCGCACTTTTGGATTGAAACCGGAATTTTAACTTTTCTGTCAAAATCTGGTTTTCCGGTGAGCGGGTACGGTAGTACCTTTTAAGGTACGGGGCGTGCCGGCGGCCAGGGCACGGCCGTACTAGTAGGGGTATGGGCCGTGCTGGCAGAGTGTTGATTGATGCTTGAAACTGTTAAAACTGTATACTGGCAGATGGGCGAGCACGCCCGTACCCTTAGAGGGTACGCCTATGCCCTTCGCTTTTTGGCCCAAAAACTGTTTTTGAAACATGTTTTAAAATTATATTTAAATTCCAGATATGTTAGTTGGACTAGTCTTGGATCTAATTTTTCCCCACTATATTTTGATTCCTTGAATTTATATATTTTTTATGGCTTAGCATGAAGTGCATAAATATAAATATATATATATATATATTTAGAGGTGTATATATGAATATGTAATTTTAAAGGTGTATTAAAATTACTACTGCATATCTACAAGGATTGCTTTTTGTGCCTTGGGTGTTTTGTTGGCAATCTTAATCAAAATATGTTTGACATGGTTTTGCTTTGGTTGTGTTTGGTTGTGGTTCGGTAACAAGATGCCCTTTAGACCTATGTGTTGTGGTGTTTGGTTTATTTGGTTTTGGTGGCCTGCGTGCCGTATTGTTGTAATTTTTGTATTACTATTTGGTGTGGCTTGCATGCCGTTTATTTATTCCTTTGTACTAGTATTAGTAACATAGGATTGTGGCTTGCATGCCATTTCTTCTTCTATGTATTTGTAAAATAGTATAGAAGTTGATTTTGTATGTAATAAACCAACGGGAATCACGGCGTTGATGTCTCGGAAACTTGGAGTCCGGATTGCTTTTTGGAGATGCCGGCTTAAGTGGGAGCACACCGGGCTAGGTGCTTTGGATCTTAGATTCCTTAGTTGACCTTGTTTTCCTCGTATGGCTCATGGGGAAAACGCATAGGATTTAGGCATGTTACCTAACTATTGTGTATGCGTGGTTGTTTTATATATTTTGCATGGATGTGTAGGATATCGCATACTAGATAATTTTTCAAAATATATAAAAACACAAAGATTTATAAAAGTGGTTTATATTTCTTTCTGCGCGTATAGAATGAACAAGATAATATAAATTTGTATTATATTATAGGTGGATAAAAATTGTATTTGTCAATTAATTTGTTAATTCGCACAATGGGTTAAAATTGTTATAACCGGAAAACAAAATCATGTTTTTAAAATGTAAATCACGCGTCATCCGTAAGACGACACCACCCGAATCTAGTGAAACTTAGATGATTGTCGATCTTTAGCACGAGTCATGACGAGTGGAACTGTCGAAGATGAGTGTGGTAACTCGCAATATTGGTTTTCGAGCTTAGCACGATCCAATTATTGGCGAGAGTTCCACCGTGTGTCTTGACGGGCGGTTTACAATTCTTTTTGTGACACTTACGTGGCGTCGAGCTTTAGTCGAGTCATTTAAGGGAATCAAGTTAGGATTGTTGCGAGAAGGGATGAAACATGCCAAAAGACATTTTGATTGTCAACAGATCCCGCAAGGATCTAGAAGTTGCAAAGTGTTTGCAGTCGGTAAAATGGTTACAGGCCTAAATAGCTTTACTTTGTGATCCGCGGTAAACCCGTCATAGAGTAAGGTGAAATATGGTTTCTAGCCTTGTTTAAATAATTGGTTTTAAAAACTATTTGGGTAATTATTTCTACAAGGATTATATCTAAATTAACTAAAACATGTACTCTAAATTGTAGATGACAAACGTTAACAACGCAACACCGAATTTATCACTCCGTTCGTTCTTAGAGAAGGAAAAACTCGTAGGCGTGAACTTTGTGGATTGGTATAGGCAATTTCGAATTGTCCTTTGCCATGAATCTAAGTTGTACATCCTCGAGGAACCTCTTCGGAAACCACCTGCTACCAACACAAGTTGGGCCACTAGATACGCCTTTGAAAAGTGTGTCGAAGACGCAAAAGATGTTTCTACTTTCATTTTATCGAGTATGAGCTGTGAGCTGCGTAAGCAACTTGGGCATATGAGTGTGTATGACATGATTAATCAGTTGAAGGACATGTTCCAACATCAGATTAGAGAGGAACACTTTATGTGTGTCAAGGCCCTTCTAGGTTGCCGGATGTAGGAAGGTGGGAAGGTTAGTGTTCATGTGCTTCGTATGAAGGCATACATTGACCAAATGGAAATACTAGGATTTCTCATTGGGAGGGAGCTTGCACTGAATATGATTCTCTAGTCCTTGCCCGCATCTTATGATGAGTTCATCAAAATCTATTAAAAGAACAAAATGGTAGAATCCTTAGACGAGTTGCATGGCATACTTAAGACTTTCGAGTCTAACATGGCCAAACGCATGTTCGTTCCCACCCGGTTATTTAAGGAACATAATACTGAGAAAGAGAATATAACTCCTATAGGAGAAGTTTGCTATTTCTGCGGTAAATGTGGAGATTGGTGCCGCCACGCTTGTCCTGAGTGTTCGAAGGAGTTAAAGCTTCCTATGAGGCAAGGGAATAGCTCCTCGTCATCAGGTGCATTCATGGTTAACTCTATTGCTTTTCTACTTCTTAGCTAGAATTTTTGAAATGCTGGCTATAACACTTACGTTTGTTGCAAAAGTTGTTTTGTTATAAAGTGTAGGTGTTAAACGGAAGAAGTAGCTGATAAGGCATGGAGAGCTAGAGCTCAAGATTGGGAAACTTGGACGTTGTCTCGAATAAGAGGATTGGGAGTTTTGATCTCGCCATTTCATCTAGCTACTTTATTACTTTATTAGATTAATTTATTATCTGCCATGCGTGGCGAGAGAAATATTAAGTCTATTATGCATTGGTTGACGATGGATATTACTTTGTATTTGATATATATATATATATATATATTATTGGTTTATTTCAAAGTTTATCCATGTCATGGCATTTATAAGCATTTGCTTAAAAGTAATAAAGTAATCATGAATAATGTGTTTAAATCCAAAAATGGTTTGGATTAGTTATCCAAGTGACAAGATTATTTAGCTATGTAAACAAGACTTGCTTCAACAAGTTCCGTGTGGTTTGGAATCTTGGATGCATTTGATAATTGATCAAATGTTGAGTGCGAGAATTGTTTATTAGGCTAAGTGACTTGTACATCTTTCATCGGCGTATGCAAGAGGATTGAGAGCGTGTTGTAATTAGTTCACACTTGTGTGCTTAATTGGTTCAAGCAAATCCATGGGGATAACTACATGCACTTCGTTACCTTTACCCGTGGTGGTAGTTGGGATAGGTATATTTGAAACCTTTGAGGTATTCATTGATTACCTTAACGAGATTTGTTGACGAAAGGTTAAGTTACTTAAATCTTGTAAAGATGTTGAGTATCTTAATATATATGATCTTGTGTCCATCATAAGAATTGTGGGATTTATCTCATAAGTTATTTCTATTAGGACACATTGGCATATGGGTTGCATAGAGGAGGAACCGAATATTCTTGGATATGTTCGGGTCTTGATGGGTCACAAATTCATACCCAATGTGTTGGGATGCTTAAGTATGGCGGGCAATGTTCTATATATAAAATTGACAAAGATGGGTTAGTATGCATCTTAGGAGAAAATACTAGAAAGAGTGTCTTTGCTTGTCTATCTCAAAACCTAGATTATCCAGCCTATGTGTAGTCGTGAGGTGGAAGAATCCGGGGACTAAAGATGCTACTCCATTAGGCATGAGATATTTGTTTCACGAACTTTTGAGGACAAGTTTTGTCGCTCAATAACAAGTGGAAGCCTAATGTCTATGGGAGCCAGTGGGAGTAAAACCTGATGTTGGCACTAGCATACAATTAGTAATGATTGGAACTCAGCATGGCGATGTTGGAGTACCTGGCATAATTCATTACTCTTCCTATTTCTGATAGGAGTTGTCATAAGGCCGGATAGATATATGTTTTATATCTAAAGGAAGATAACTCAATGATGGATTAGTTGAATTCATCAACTATCGGAAGTCATGGTAGGCCTAGTGTCTACTAGAAGGAGAGAGGTGACGAGAATGGGATGCAATCCATGAGGATATCCAAGTATTGGACTTGGTTGATCCGATGCCTTGGTGCAAACCTAAGGTTTTGCATGGATTGAGTTGTAGATAACTTCAAATACCGACTAGTGGTAAAATTTCTAATATGATTGACCATGAGGACGGTATCATAAAAGAGATTTTTCCTGGTGGTTATGTTGAAGTCTACTTGGATGACTTATGGTGTATCACTACCTTCTCATGCCTATGAAAATATGGCAGTGAATTGAAAAGACTCTGTTTCTTTATAGAAATTTCGAGGAAGTGTTTTAACACATTTTGAGAGTCTTGTACATTATTAGTATCCTCATATGGTCTACAAGCCTAAGAAGTCTATTCATGAACTTGAACTTCAAATACCAACTGATGATAAATGTTCTGTTATGTTTGACAATGGGGATGGTATCATAAGGAAATCTTCTTAGTGGTTATGTTGAAGGTTACTCGGATATGTGTTTATCACTAAAACGTAAAGATCGTATTCCTTCCTCGGAATTTTGAGGAATTATTGCATCATAAGAAGAATTGGGAGATACGAACGTGGACTTTTTAGAGTGACAAAGCTAAGAGAGTGTTAGTGTTACATTTGTGTTTAAGTCTTGTCACAATTTAGTGCTTTTATGATTTACTTTGTACTTAGTATATATAGTATTGTAGTCTTCTTTTCTTATAACCTTTGACATAATATTGAATAGATAACACACACTTTAAGGTGTTTCCATACATTCTCTCCACTTGAATCTATTGTGTATTCACTTGATTGCTCTCCAATTGGTATCAGAGCCTAATCTTGGCTAAGATAAGGCTCTTGATTGAAGATTTCGAGAGATAACAGCAACAATCGGAAGGAATTTGTTGGATTTGAGGTATTTTGATCGACTTTTGGTGTAATATGATTTCTATCGAATTGTGAATGAAAATGGAGGATTAGAAGTTTATTGGATTCACAATCATCATTAGAATAAATTTGTGTGAGTCCGCGATCAATCACTACAACAGTTTGTGTTGAATTTGAGATTTTGTATTTTTCGGTTTTTGAGAAAAATTGATCTAAAATGTATTCTAGAGGTTGAATTTTGTTGTAAATTTGATTCTGAATTGTAATTCGTGTGTGTACGAACCCTCTGGAAGAAAAAATTCACGAATTTGATCTAAATTCAGAGGAATTTGAAGTTTGAAAGTTGGCGGTTACAACCGTTGCATGAACTTTCGGATTTGATCTAAAAAACAATCGGATTTTACAAAATCCGAAGATTTCTATCGGATTCCGATACTTTTTTATCGGATTCTGTGTTGCGGATTTTGGAAATACAAGGATTGAGTTGCGGATTTGGGGATTGCAATCGGATTGTTTAGTTTGCCATTGGTTGAGTTTCGGATTTGCAAAGTATCGGATTTTGGAGTCACGGATTTAATCAACGGATTTGATTGATCGGATTTACAAAGTTGGAATTATCTCGGATTTCAAATCATCGGATGTGAATTTCTCGGATTTTGAATTAACCGGATTTCTAACTCGGTTTTTCAATCTCTCGGATTTTGAAGCATTCGGATTTCAAAACATTATCGGATTTCAAATCTATCGGATTTTGAATCAATCGGAATTCACTTCTATCGGATTTCAACTATCGGAATTTGAATCTAGGATTTCAAATTCACTCGGATTTTAAGTCTTGGATTTTGAATATTTGATAGGTATCGGATTTTAAGTCTCTGATTTTAGACAAGTGAGTTTTGGATTTCAGTGAGTATCGGATTTCAGATTACACAAGAATTCTTCAATCAAATATCTTACAAAGAAAAGATCCTAAAAGCAAGAATGAGTACATATAGTGAAACACTTTCATTCGGTTCAGACACGAAGTCACCAGTGTTGTACATAGGAGAATATCATGTATGGAAGGGTCATTTTATGGATTTTATAGACAACAATGAGCAATATGGTGAGGAAATGAAGAAAACCATACTGGAAGGAAATGGGATCTTTAGGATAGATCAAGAAGCAAATCTTCATCATAATCCACCTTTGGATGAAATCCACCGAGAAAAGCTTCCATGTGAGTATACTGCTAAAGAAAAACAAAGAGCCACAGCTGATCGGAAAGCAAAATACTATCTAAAACATGGCCTTTCTTCAGAATTTACATCAAGGTGAATGGTCTCAACACTGCAAAAGAGATACGGGACGAGATTAAGAGTCAGATGGAAGGCACAGAGAGTCAGGGGTCTGGATCAAGGAGACTACACTGGTTAACTCCTTTGATCATTTCAAAGCTAGAGAAGGAGAAACACTAATTGAAACTTACAGTCGCTACTGTAAACTACTCAATGACCTCAGAAACCAGAAACTCGATGAGTACTCTAATCTAACGAAGAATACTAGGTTTCTAAACTCTCTAGAGACTGAATGGAGATCCCAAGTGGCAATCTACAGACAAATGAATCAAAAGAACCTCAACAAAGTTACTCATCATATGATCTTTGAGGAACTAAATCAATATCAGGATGATGTTGGTTTAGGTACACAAAAAGACACTGTAGATCCACTGGCTCTGGTGGTAAATGAGAAAAGGGTTAAGAGCTCTCTGTTAAAATGAAAAAATTATAGACAGAAACTTCAGATTCGGAGGAAGAAAATGTGGTTGATAATGAAAAGATCATGGAGGCAATGGCCTATTTTACCAATATGATGCAAAATAAGTTTCTGAAGAACAAGACAAACAACAGACTAAGGTTCACGTCTGGCTCTAGAAGGAGAGATGACCAATTCTCAAAGAAGGATGGTCAGAGATTGAAAAGTGTAACACCGTATTTTAACCCAAAAAATTTCATTTACGTAATCAATGCAGAAGCGAATTAAACAACCCAAGTGTTTACAACTGTACAAACACTACTGTTTAAAATATCAGTATTACAAAACACGGCTCGCCACAAAATAAAATATCAGAGTCCTAGGTGATTACTCCCCAAGCTAACCACTCTCAGCCGAGCCGCTGACTTACCAAAACCTGTAAAAAGAGTGAGAGGTGGGGGATTAGCACAAAGCTAAGTGAATGGAGTCAAACCACAACAGATATATCAGCAAATAACCGCATCAATATCAACAACACATAAAAGATAATCGTGCCCCGGGAAGACCGGCGGTTCTGCAGGAACCTTCAACCAATACCAGCCAAAGCAAAGGTTTACCGATAGTTCATTTGCTATTCTTACACAGTATTACCTTAAGTTGCAACAAATGCATCAAAAGATCCCAATACTGATTAGCCGATAGCAAACAAACCCAGCCCATATGCCCAGCCGAAGCTGACTTCCCAACCTCATGTATACATATCAATGACGCACGATTAATTAACAATCAACAGTTAATCAATTATCAGACAACAGTCTATCCCTACGTCAAACCAATAACAGTTGCAACCCAAGCCAGTTACAACTAATAACCTCTGTGAGTAATCGTCCACTCACCTCAAGCTTTCAGTTTCTCCACTCACTGATCTTATATTACTGAGCCTTGCTTGTTCCTCAGAACACAACAAACTGAAATCAGTATCCAATTCATAAATATATATACCAATCATATATTTATATCCATTTAATCCAACATAGCATGTAAGATTCACATATGCATACACATATAACATAGCATTTAAACAAAGCAAATCAACAAGTCCAAACTATCGGATTTTATGTGAAATCCGATACTACCATGGGATTTCACCAAATCCGCAACCCTCCCTCGGATTTCATAAGAATCCGACACATCCTTCGGATTTGACCAAATCCGCAACCTCAATCGGATTTCCACACTTGCATTAAACTTGATACTTGCAATCGGTTTTCATAATTGGAATCCATTATGGGATTCCACACTTTCAGATTTAAACCATCGGATTTCGACATTAGGATTACCCACATGCGAATTTAGGAACAATTGGATTTTATAATAAGTCTCGGATTACATACATCCGGATTCAACACCCGGATTTCACTTAGAATCGGATTACACAAGAATCGGATTTAATCATCATCACCAAAATCCGCCTCCTTCATCATTTCAAGAATCCGATACATTCAAACCTTGCATACATCTTATATCCAGATCATAAACAAGTTCATATAAACACATATAAACATGTTTAAACACCCAAGCATGCATCAAAACATCCTTTAACACCAAGAACATCAAATCCGATTACTTCATAAAGCATGAGCATATGATGTTCATATCAAATCCATTCAAAAACCATAGCATGTTAATACTAATTGAAGTATAACAACAAGAATCAAAGAAGAATCAGCAACCTTTGAAACTTGAATCACACAATCAAGAAATCACGAATCCGATTACTTCTTGCTTTCTTTGCTCTCGGTTTTTCACACTAAAACACACACAGATGCAAATTTGATAATGACAAATTCATCAGTGAAACCCACGTATAAACACATTTAACAACCTAAGCATGAGGTGTCACCCTCTAAGTCACTTGCATGCACACACACACACAAATCCGATTACATACATACATATATATACATATATATATATATGTAACCGTACATATATATATATATATATATATTTCTTTAATTAATTAAAACCATATAGATTAATATTAACAAGTAATTAATCACAATTAATCACAAATTAACATACCAAAGTTACTTATCTACTAGGCCCGATCTGAGGATGTTACAAATCCTCCCCCCTTAACATGATTCCGTCCTCGGAATCTATTCATTAACAAACAACTGAGGGTAACGAGCTCTCATATCAGCCTCTGTTTCCCACGTCAAGTCTGAACCCAAACTGTGCCTCCATTTAACTAGAACCATCGGAATTTGTTTCTTACGTAGTTTCGTCACCTTCCGATCTAGTAATTCAATGGGTTCTTCCACTAGTCTCTTGCTAGAATCCACTTTATGATCATGTAGAGGTAGAATCTGATTCTCATCCTCAACTCTACATTTCCGCAAGTAACAAACGTTGAAGGTATTGTGAATACCTGATAATTCCGCTGGAAGATCAAGAGTAACCATCTGATCATTAACCACCCGTTGGACACGAATCGGTCCAATATACCGCGGAGCTAGCTTTCCTGGCTTCCCAAAACGGATAACCCCCTTCCACGGAGAAACCTTCAGATAAACCAATTCCCCCTCATCAAAAGTAACAGACCTATGACGCGGATCAGCATACATCTTTTGTCGATCCCTCGCAGCTTTCAACTTATCTCGCGCAATAGCAACTTTATCTGCGGTGATTTGCACAATATCAGGACCTGCATACTGTTTTTCACCCGCCTCTAACCAACAAGTAGGAGTACGGCAGCGACGACCATATAACATCTCATAAGGTGGCATACCGATACTCGAATGATAAGAACTGTTATACGCGAATTCAACCAACGGTAGATGGGAATCCCAAGAACCTCTGTATTCCAACACACATGCCCGCAGCATATCCTCGAGTGTCTGAATAGTTCTCTCAGATTGCCCGTCTGTCTGTGGGTGGTAAGCTGTACTCAAATTAACACGTGTACGCAACTCCCGCTGTAAACTGATCTAGAAGTTTGACACAAACCTGGAATCTCTATCTGATACAATCGAAAGCGGTATACCATGTCGGGAAACAACTTAATCTATATACAACCGAGCCAACTTACTAAGTGACGCCGTCTCACTGGTAGCTAAGAAGTGAGCACTTTTGGTCAATCTCTCAAAGATCACCCAAATCATATCGTGATTCCTCTGCGTACGCGGAAGTTTCGTTATGAAATCCATCGTTATATGCTCCCACTTCCACTATGGAATCTGCAACTGTTTCAATGATCTATAGGGTTTCTGGTGCTGTGCCTTGGCCTGTGCACAAATATGGCAAGCCTCCACAAACTGTGCAACATCTGTCTTCATTGTAGGCCACCAATACAGCACTTTTAGATCATTATACATTTTCGTGCTACCTGGATTGATAAACTCCGGAGACCTCCAAGCATAGGCACCCAAACACAGGATTGATAAACCTTCAATCCTCTAGAATCATCTGTCAGATCATTCTTTTCCATCAAGGCTTCCAACTGATCTGCCTTCAATCTATCGATCAAGTCAGAAACTATTTCAATTCGCATGAATTTAACATGTTCACTAACTCCCTTGCGACTCAAAGCATGGGCTACGACGTTGGCTTTCCCGGGATGATAGCGAATCTCGCAATCATAATCTTTAACAAGTTCCAGCCATCGTCTCTGTCGCATATTGAGTTCCTTCTGCGAAAACACATACTGTAGGTTTTTGTGATCCGTACAAATAACGCACTTTGTACCATAAAGATAATGTCGCCATAACTTTAACGCAAAAATCACAGCTGCCAATTCCAAATCATGGGTTGGATAATTCTTCTCATTAGGTTTCAACTGACGAGAAGCATACGCAATCACTCTATCCCGCTGCATCAACACGTAACCCAACCCTGCCAGAGAAGCATCACAATACACAATGAAGTCATCTGACCCATCCGGTAACGCAAGAATAGGTGCCTAACATAAAAGTCATTTCAGTGTCTGAAAAGCCCTCTCCTGTTCATCATTCCACTTAAAAGGAACTTCCTTGCGAGTTAACTTAGTCATGGGATTCACAATTTTAGAAAAGTCTTTAATGAATCTTCTATAATACCCACCCAATCCCAAGAAACTTTTAATCTCAGAAGGCGACTTCGGAGCCTCCCAGTTCATTACCGCTTCTATCTTTGCCGGATCTACTTTGACTCCATCACTGCAAATAACATGCCCTAGAAAATGAACTTCTCGCATCCAGAATTCGCACTTTGAGTATTTAGCATATAATTGTTCCCGTTTCAAGAACTTGTCTCAAATGAATCTTGTGATCTGCTTTGGATTTAGAATAAACCAAAATGTCGTCGATAAATACTATCACAGATTTATCTAGAAACGGTCGACAAACCCGGTTCATCAAATCCATAAACACTGCAGGTGCATTAGTCAAACTGAACGGCATGACTAAGAATTCATAATGACCATACCTGGTACGGAAAGCATTCTTGGCAATATCTTTGTCAGAAACTCGTACCTGGTGGTAACCTGATCTCAAATCGTTCTTAGAGAAATACGAAGCACCCTGTGACTGATCAAATAAATCATCAATCCTGGGCAGAGGGTATTTATTCTTTACCGTCCTCTTATTCAGTTCCCTGTAATCAATACACATCCGTAGCGTGCCATCTTTCTTTTTCACAAACAAAACCGGCGCACCCCATGGCGAAGAACTTGGACAAATAAAACCCCGATCCAAAAGATCCTGAATGTGTGTCATCATCTCCCTAATCTCAGAAGGAGCCAACCTATAAGGAGATTAAGCAAGCATCGCGCAGCTGGAACCTGTGCTTTGATGAGAAAGTCAAAGAGTTTGGTTTTTCGAAAAGCAAGGATGAGCCATGTGTATATGTCAGGGCTAGTGGGAACATAGTTGTATTCCTAGTCTTGTATGTCGATGACATACTCCTCCTTGGGAACGATGTCCCGACCCTTTAAGGTGTAAAAACCTGGTTATGCAATTGTTTTTCAATGAAGGATATAGGAGATGCGACTTATATTCTTGGGATCAATATCTATAGAGATAGATCTAAGAGGCTAATTGGGCTTAGCCAAAGTACATACGTTGACAAGGTCCTAAAGCGATTTAGGATGGAAGACTGCAAGAAGGGGTTCATTCCTATGTCAAATTGTTTGGTATTGAGTAAGACTCAATCCCCTAGTTCCCCTGAGGAACGGAAAGTAATGAAGCGGGTGCCATATACTTCGGCTATGGGCTCGATCATGTATGCCATACTATGTACGAGGCATGATGTATCATATGCCTTGAGCATGGCGAGTAGATATCAAGCCAACCCAGGCGAAGCCCTTTGGACGGCGGTGAAGAGCATTCTCAAGTATCTTCGGAGGACTAAGGAGATGTTCTTGGTGTATGGAGGTAAGGAAGAGCTTAGAGTAAAGGGTTACTCTGACGGAAGCTTCCAAACCGATAGGGATGACTACCGATCACAATCGGGATTCGTGTTCCTATTAAATGGCGGTGCTATATCCTAGAGGAGCTCCAAGGAAGACACCATGGCCGATTCCACTACAGAGTCGGAATACATTGCGGCCAGTGAAGCTGCTAAGGAGGCCGTATGGATAAGGAAATTTGTGCTTGATTTGGGAGTGGTTCCTAGCATCAGCAACCATGTTGAGATCTTCTTTGACAACGAGGGTGCCATTGCTTTAGCCAAGGAACCAAGGTCTCATCGACGCATGAGGCATATTCCGCGGAAATATCATTTTATCCGGGACGTGGTCGAGAATGGAGACATTGTCACCAGCAGAGTAGACACGGAATGCAATTTGACGGATCCGTTCACTAAACCATTATCACAAGCTAACCACGATGCCCACACACGTGCTGTTGGGATTAGATTTGCTAGTGACTTGGTTTGAGTTATATATTGGTTATTGTATTTGATATATTTGCTATGTAATTGGGAACATTAAGGAATATTGTATTTTTAAATGTATTGATTATTAAATGGAGTTTTAATGATACGCGTGTAGCGAATACTTTCTTTAAATCATTATTGTGTTCCAAATTTGCATGTTTTATCACTTCCTTGAATGTTTTACATTCTAAATTGTCCACGGTCGGTCATTATTGATTCTAAGGAAGTATGAACGAAGATCGAGTGAAATGATTGGTCATAGTGTTCAATGGGGATTGAATATAAAGGACGCAATATTTTGCCTATACTTGAAAAGAGTTTCAAGTGATTGGACGACCCACACTTGATCTTACTTCATGGTACATGTCAAGAGTAAATCAGGATGATAATATCTTTTATCCCTAGACCGGAGATGCATGTGTTTCATTATTTTGGTTTGCTTTATTCTGATGGCTTTCAAACAAAGTCATTCTTGCAATGATTGTTAATCAGTTACAGCTCCCTTTTGGTCACCAGCAATCTTGATCGAGAAACATAATCGTGAACGATCGGAGAATGACTTTGTACCATGTCCTGTGTTCACTTGGTTATCGTGAACAACAGGATGATTGATCACTTATCTATTGGACCATGTCAAACTCTTTTAGTTTTGACTTGGTACTTGTCAGGGATGACATACCCGGTGTTTAGTTGGGGGCAGGGATGCCTTGCTAGAGGCCACTCCCTATGTGTGGTGCCCATGGATATGGTGTGTCATGTCAAGTGGGAGTTTGTTGGAATCTACCCACTAACACACGTAGGCCGGTATCACCACCGATGAAGCGCGGACCTATTGGGTCACACGCCAAGTTTCAATCTCGATAGCCTGCTATAAGAGGAAAGGATTAGAATGGTCAAATTCAAGTTGACCTGAGCTTCACGACCATGAAGGATGCTCCGCGGGTCGTGAAGCAGCTCGTGTACACATTTCCTGTCATGGTCTCATGGTTCGTGAAACCTTAGGGCTTCACGACCCTACACGGCTCGTGAAGGAGGTTGTGAAGAGAAGTTCCCTCACGATTCTTGCCTGGCGCGGCACGGCTCGTGGAGGAATAATTTCCGTCGTGGCGCATTTATCCTTCACGGCCCGTGAAGAAGTCGTGAAGGCAGAAGTTCAAGTGACACTTGTGTTTTCATTGGACCAGCTTGTTGGTCCAATTAATGGTCACCATTTGCACGAGCCTGGAGCAGTATCTGGAGCCTTGGAGCTCTATATATGCTCTCCTCTTTTCCATTTAACTCTCTTGGCCAATTTATGCATATAGTCTATACTTGTGAGATCAAACAAAGAGTGTTGTGACTTCTACATAGAGCTACTTCCTGTGCACATTTTATTCAAGGTTTTCCAGTAGTAAATCATCAAGTGTTGGTGATTTCTTTGGCTTTCTAGTACAAGGAGGTTGAAGTGAAGCTTGGTGTGGACTTGCATTAGGACTTTGGAGCCTTTTGTTCTAAGCATTCATCCCATTTTGGATTGTTCATGTTCCAGCCAAGAAACCAACGTCTTCAAGGGTATAACTTCTTCTCTTCGTTCTTGTTTTTGGTTGCATGTAGCTTCTTACAAGTTTTCACCACCATTTGGACTTCATAGGATCTTTGTTGTGTGTTTTTCTTGCTTCCGTTGCATGCTTTGATCCCCATGGAATCCCAACAAGGCCATGTATCACATAAAAGACGACATGAACCTTAGTGTTTCATGTTACCATTCAGACATCATCCCGTCTAAACTTATATGGTTACCACTATGCAGAGTAAACAATATTCATGATTTGCCTAAATATGGATATAATCAATAACAGATGTCATGAATTTAAATACACGATATATTTCACTAAACAATAAGTATATAATATTATTCACCTTCTACTCACCAGGACCAAGCTCCAGCTAATAGCTCATCAATCGTGTTTGAAATTTGCAGTCTGGTTTGCGAACCACAAGTCACATCCCAAGAAACAATCAAACAAGAACATGCAATGAACCCTAATCACAGTCCTCAACCCGATAATTTATTTAAAAAGAATTTAAATTTTGATCTTTAGAAATTTTAGAACCAAGGTTTAAGTGTAAATGTTGCTTCTATGTGCACAAGACATAAATTAACACAATATTATTGATAATAAATAAACTCATAAGGTCACACATCTACAGTCAATGGACACCAATTACATATTTGAATATGATTTAAATATGTTTTCAACTCATCATATATATATATATATATAAGTTTATATGAATTGTTGAATATTACTACTTATGTGAAATAATAATATTACTCTTATATATGGATATAAGATAATTCATATCAAATATATAAATATAAACACATAATTTTATGTATATGTGTGTATATATATATATACATATAGATGTGTATGCGTATACATATATTTTTGTTACAAGTAAATTGTTACTAGTAACAATTATATAAATGTATGTATATCCTTGTTACAAGTAAAGAGTTACTAGTAACAATCAAGTATGTATACAGAATACATGTAGATGTCTTTTATACATGGTATGACATATCTAGTATACTCTTTTATGTGTTTAAAAGAAAAAACTAGAAATCTCACATTAATCCTCAAAAGGGGCCATGTATTGCATCTTGCATTAGAATAGATCAAAGCATGGACACATTCACCAAGTAAAGAAACAAGGCAAGAGGGGCCCTCCCCTCCCCCCCTCACCATTTTTGGGCAAAAATAGGCCTTGGGAGGGGCCTCCCTCTTGTACCTTGTTGCTTGTTGTTTTAAGTAATCATGCATGGTCTATTTGCTTGTAAGACATACCACCACCTTTGCTTGTTGTTTTCGAGTATTGTTGCAAGTATTGCATGCGTATTTACATTCTTGTATTGGTGTATCATGTTGGCTAAGTGTGGTAATACATACATACTCAAAATACATACATCAAGTTCAAGAAGAAGAAAAAAGGTTGTTAAAATTGTTGTTCATGCTTCCGTTGCCTAAAATATATTTTGAAAAACCAAACAAACCACAACAGTGGTATCAGAGCCACTTATGCATGGTTTTAAGAAATTTAATTTTGAGTATGTATTGTTACAAAAATGGAAAATTTTTCTTTTGTTAGAAAAGTTGTCGATTTTCTTATTGGCAACTTATATATGTTTATATATTTATTTTCTGGATACAACCAAACCATATGCATGTTTGGTTGTAAAAGTTGCCTAGATATCAAGTGTTGATGCATATGTTTGTTTGTATGTATGTTGTGCATAACAAGCCATAGACCTTTTGAATTGTGTTGGAAATTCGATTTGGTTGGAAAATTATTCTTTAATTTGGTATGTAATAATATTTAATTTTTGGTTTATCTTGTTGTATTTTGTAAGTAGTAGAATTGTTTAGACTGGTTTACTTTTATAAAAATCTAACAAAATGGAGATATGACCAAGTTGGAGTTTTCAAGTATGGTGGAGTCAACCATGGAGACTTTAAGTCCTTTGCACTACAAGGAGTTGTTTTGGCAAGTGGGAGCTTCAAGTTCATCACAAGAGGAGATTTTTGGTCCTTAGTTATGACTTAGTATTTTTATATGGCTCACAAAAATACCACTTAGGATAAATGGCTTGGTTATGCACTTATACATGTTGTGTGTGTTTTTATGTTTATATTATTATACATGGTTAAAAATATGATTTTTGCATGCTAGATAATATTTTTGACATAATATAAATCACACATATGGCAGTTTGGTACTTTAAAGTTGACATAACATAAGATGTAAAATGAATTTTATATAAAATGGTTTTTTTTAAGGATTAAAATTCATTATGTAAATATATATATATATATATATATATATATAGGGATGAGATCATATAAAAAGAAAATTAAAGTAAAAAGTGTAAAAGGGATGATTATTTGAGCATTTTTCGGTATATATATCAACTGATAATCGTTAGTTCATCATCTTTATTGATTAAAACTAGTTATTCATCAATTTCTTTTTTATTTCAAATACAGATTTTAAAAAGAAAATTTTGGAATAATTTGTTGATGAACAAAATGCTTTAATCTAAAAAGTGATGAATATGTTAGATTCATCAAAAAAAAATCGATGAAGAACTAGTTTTAATCAATAAAGATAATGAACTAACGATTATCAGTTGATATATATACCGAAAAATGGTCAAATAATCATCCCTTTTACCCTTTTTACTTTAATTTTCTTTTTACTTGATCTCTACCCTATATATATATATATATATATAATATGTACATATATATAAGAGTTTTATAAAATAGAGATTTTAAAAACCCAACCAAACTTCATTCAAGCTTAATAATAAAATGGTTTTATTACAAGCTAAAATTGGTGATATTCACGCGCTCGAAACTACACACGTTAATATAGGATATTAATACTAGTTTAAAATTGATTGCGTCGAGAGTTCGTAAAATAAGAATTTTAAGAATACTCAAGGCCAATATATATATAAAAAACGAGAACTTATGATTGTATGCATGCAATATTTGTTACACGGTTCATTTTGTTCTATTTAAAAATATACAAAACAGTTAAAGCCCTTTTTCAAAACGTAAGTTTATGTCATCCCATTTTGAGACATTCGCTTGTTGCAAGGACACTCACGTGGATAGAGCACTAGCCGAATGCGTGGATTGTTTTTGTAACAACCGAGATGATTTTCAGCGAATTCCATGAGCATCTTAGGCCGGAAATTCACTGTCTTAAAATAGGACGACTTAATTGGAATCATATGACAGAGAGAACACTAGTCAAACGTAAGGAAGCCCGAGGCATAGATGGGATCAAACATGCCAAAATTGACAATCATCGTCTAGGATCTCATAAAGATCTAAGAATTGCATACGAGATGTAATTGGTAAACGTTATCTACCTTGTTCTTTTAACATGGTGGAGAGAGCATTAGCCAAACATTCAAGGTTAAGTTCAACTTGGATCCTAGCCTTTAATAATTAAAGAATTTTTATATAATTCTAAAGGTTATTAATTATTAAAGGATTAAATATCGAAAAATACTAAATTTAACTTTGTTAATTTTGTATATGGCCCCTAACTCCACAACGCCCGTTAACAACTTGTCTCTTCGATCCATCTTAGAGAAAGAAAAACTCAATGTACAAATTTCTTAGACTGGTATTGTAACTTGAGAATCGTTCTTAAGCACGAAAGAAATTGTACGTACTTAAGGATCCTGTCCCTGAGGAACCTCCATTGACTACGGCTAAAGCCGTTAGGGATGCTTGGGTGAAGCATTCCATTAACTCGGTCGAAATTGCATGTTTCATGGTTGCTACCATGTCTTCAGATCTTCAAAAGAACCTTAAGGAGCATGGAGCATATGAGATGCTTCGCCAACTTAAGGAAATTTTCCAAAAGCAAGCAAAGCAAGAACACTTTGAGGTCACTAAAGCCGTCCATGCATGCAAAAAAGGTATTCCCTGAAGAACTTCCGGGTTTGCCTCCAATTCATGATGTTGAATTCAAAATAGAGCTTATTTCAGGAGCTACACCTGTGGCTCGTTCTCCGTATCGTCTTGCTCCTTCTGAAATAAGAGAGATGATGACTCAAATTCAGGAGTTGCTAGACAAAGGTTTCATTCATTCGAGTTCCTCACCCTGGGGAGCTCCTGTATTATTTGTGAAGAAAAAGGATGGAACAATGCGAATGTGCATAGATTACAGGGAGCTTAACAATTGAACTGTAAAGAATAAGTATACGCTTCCTCGAATCGATGATCTCTTTGATAAGTTGCAGGGACCTACATGCTTCTCTAAGATTGATCTCCGGTTGGGGTATCACCAAGTACGAGTTCATGAAGAAGATGTTCCTGAAGACTGCGTTCCGAACTCGTTATGGTCATTACGAATTTCTGGTTATGCCGTTTGGTTTAACCAATGCCCCTGCCGTCTTCATGGATCTGATGAATCGGGTTTGTCGTCCGTTTCTGGATAGGTCCGTGATCGTTTTTAATAATGACATCCTTGTTTACTCGAAGACGGAAGCTGATCACGAGCTTCATCTTCGTCAGGTTCTCGAGACTCTAAAGCGAAAACAATTGTATGCTAAGTTATCCAAATGTGAATTCTGGATCAAGGAAGGTCATTTCCTAGACCATGTTTTATGTCAAGATGGTGTCAAAGTAGATCCAGCTAAGGTGGAGGCTGTGATGAATTGGGGGGTTCCTCGAACTCCTTCCTAAATTAAAAGCATTCTTGGCTTGGCTGGCTACTGTCGGCGGTTTATCCGTGATTTTTCTAAACTTGCGGGTCCGTTGACCAAACTAACTTGCAAGCATGTTGCTTTTGTCTGGTCGGAAGCTCAAGAGGAAGCCATTCAGACCTTGAAAAGATTGTTATGTGAAGCTCCGGTCCTTACTCTGCCTGAGGATTCGGAGGACTTTGTGGTAAATTGTGACGCATCTTACGCGGGTTTGGGTTGCGTCCTGATGCAACGTGATAGAGTGATTGCCAACGCTTCTAGGCAGTTGAAATCACACGAACGGAACTACCTGACCTATGATCTAGAGCTGGTTGTTGTTGTCTTTGCACTGAAGTTGTGGAGACATTATCTTTATGGCACGAAGTGTGTGATTTGCACAGATCACAAAAGTCTTCAGTATGTCTTTTCTCAAAAGGCACTCAACATGCGGCAACGCCGTTGGTTAGAGTTAATAAAAGACTACGATTGTGAGATCCGTTACCATCCTGGCAAGGCCAATGTTGTAGCGGACGCTTTAAGCCGTAAAGGACCGCCAACAGAAGCTAAGTTTATGAGAATCACGATTGTGCCAGACTTGATTGCTAGACTGAAAGAAGCTTAGAAGACCGCATTGCAAGAAGAAAATATTAAAGTTGAAACGATGAAGAAGTTAAAGGATCAGCTTGATGAAGATAATCGTGGGTTGAAGACTTTTCAATCCAGGATTTGGGTACCTTCTGTTGCAGGTAACCGCGAGCTGATTCTGCAGGAAGCCCATAAGTCCAAACAATCTGTTCATCCGGGAATTACAAAGATGTACAATGACCTGAAGATGCTATACCGGTGGCCGACTCTGAAGAAAGACATCGCTTTGTTTGTGGAGAGATGTCAGATCTGCGCGCAAGTGAAGACTGAACACCAGAGACCTTATGGTAATCTGCAGCAACTGGATATTCCGGAGTGGAAATGGGATAATATCACGATGGATTTCGTGACTTAGCTACCGAGTGATGAAAAGTGCTCATTTCTTGGCAACGAACGAGTCTGCTTCGCTGGCCCATTTGGCCCAGTTGTATATTGATGAGATTGTGTCACGTCACGGTCTTCCATGTTCAATTGTATCTGATCGTGACCCTCGGTTTGTCTTAAATTTCTGGCAAAGTCTGCAACATGAACTCGGCACTCATGTTCATCTGAGCACTGCCTACCATCTACAGACTGATGGCCAATCTGAACGTACAATCCAGATGTTAGAGGATATGCTTCGTGCCTGTGTACTCAAATTTGGTGGATCGTGGGATTCTCATCTCCTATTGATTGAATTTACATATAATAATTCATATCATTCCCGCATTGGAATGCCAGCATACGAGATGCTCTATGGAAGACGATGTCGCACTCCGACCTGTTGGTTGGAGCCTTGTGAGAAGCAATTCGCTGCACCTGAGATTGTCCAGATAACTTCTGACAAAGTGAATGTGGCTCTTGAAAGCTGAAGGCAGCTCAGGACTGACAGAAGATGTACGCGGATCCTAAGCGACGTTCCGCTACATTTGAAGTCGGTGATCTCGTGTTCTTAAAGGTTTCTCCTTGGAAAGGCGTCATTCATTTCGGGCGCAAGGGGAAGCTAAGTCCACGGACGGTGACTCTACAGCTGCCGCCTGAGCTAGCTGGAATCCACGACACCTTTAACATGTGCTACTTTCGCAAGTGCCACGTTGAAGAAGAATAGATCATTCCATTGCAGGAGTTGAAGGTTGACTCTTCCAAGCGACTAGTTGAAGAACCAGTTGAAATTCTTGACACGAAGGTCAAGAAACTACGCAAGAAAATGATCAAACTAGTCCTTGTGAAGTGGAAGCACAACCTAGGTCCAAACCTGACTTGGGAAGTTGAGGACGAAATGAAGACAATGTACCCTCACCTGTTTATCACTGAGCAGATTCCGAGGACGGAATCCTCTTAAGGGGGGTAGATTTGTAACATCCTCAGCTTAGGCCTAGTTGTAAATAGTACGTGAGTGTACGTAGATAATGTGATAGGAGTATGTTACTTGTATGTACTTGTAAAGTTAAATCAATGAATGTTTGTATTATATGTATTATATGTATGTATGTATGCATGTATGCTAAATGTATATATGTATGTTTAGTATGTATGTAATTAAGTTAGATATTTGAAGCAAAACCCCATGTGAAGTAAGAGGCAACCGCTGTTGGGATTCCATGGGGATCAAAGCAAGCAACGGATGCAACAAAAACACACAAAACGATCCCATGAATTCCCAATGGTGGTGAAAACTTGTAAGAACAAACATGCAACCAAAACAAGCACAAAGAGAAGAAGGGAAATGAACCATACCCTTGAAGACATTGATAATATTCTAGAAAAAAAGGAACTTGGGATGTATGCTTGAAACAAATGGCTCCAAGCCTTAATGCAAGTCCACACAAAGAATATCTTCAACCTCTTTGTACTAGCAAACCAAAGAACCACCAATACTTGATGAGAATCCTCTGGAATAGCCTTGTAACCTTTGTGCACAAACAACCAACTTATGATCTTGCT
This sequence comes from Dittrichia graveolens, assembly GCA_038502395.1. Taxonomy (NCBI): domain Eukaryota; kingdom Viridiplantae; phylum Streptophyta; class Magnoliopsida; order Asterales; family Asteraceae; genus Dittrichia; species Dittrichia graveolens. Next base: position 35,448,731 of record JARJIL010000009.1, read on the forward strand.
CTCTATCTCAATGGAAGAACTCACAAAGTGTGTAAATGCACCAAATTCACCAAGAGTATGGAATGAACAAAGAAGCCTTGTTTTAAAGGCATTCTCTCTGTTCAAACAGGCTAGAGTCGGACCCCAATGGCACCATATCATTGGACCAACTCAAATGGTCCAATGAAACACAAGTGTCACTTGGAATTTTGCCTTCACGACTTCTTCACGGGCTCTCACGGGCCCTGAAGGATAAATGCGCCACGACCGGCCATTAATACTCCACGAACCGTGCCGCGCCGTGCAAGAATCATGAGGGTTGTGCCTTCACGACCTCCTTCACGGGCCGTGTAGGGTCGTGAAGCCCTAGGGTTTCACGAACCATGCGGCCCACGACAGGACTCGTGGACACGAGCTGCTTCACGACCCGTGGAGCATCCTTCATGGTTGTGAAGCGTTGGTCAACTGGAATTTGACCATTTTGACTCTTTCCTCTTATATTAGGCTGTCAAGATTAAAACTTGGCGTGTGACCCAATAGGCCCGTGCCTCATTGGCAGTGATGCCGGCCTACGTGTGTCTGTGGGCAGATTCCAACAAACTCCACATGCACATGACACACCGTACCCGTGGGCACCACAGACATGGAGCGGCCTCTAGCAAGGCATCCCTGCCCCAAACTAAACACGGGGCATGTCATCCCTGACAAGTACCAAGTTAAACTAAAAGAGTTTGACATGGTCCTATAGATAAGTGATAAATTATCTTATTGTTCGCGATATCCAAGTGAACACAAGACACGGTACAAAGTCATTCTCCGATTGTTCACGATAATGTTTCTCGATCAAGATTGGTGGTGACCAAAAGTGAGTTGCAACTAATCAACAATCATTGCAAGCTCGAGCATGGCCATGAATTTTTGGTGTCAGCGACCAATCATCGAGGGGCCCAGGGATATCTCTCTTAACAGAGGAACAAATTCCTTCGACTAAATTGCTTCCAATAAAATGGCAACACTTTACCCAAATACCTCCTTTATAAAAGCCAGTTACGGACTACGTTTGAAAGCAGTCAGAATAAAGCAAACATAAATAGTGAAACACATGCATCTCCGGTCTAAGGATAAAGGATATTATCATCCTGATTTACTCTTGACATGTACAATGAAGTAAGATCAGGTGTGGGTCGTCCAATCACTTGAAACTTTTTTCAAGTATAGGCGAAATATTGCGTCCCTTGTATTCAATCATATTGAACACTACGACCAATCATTTCCCTCGATCTTCGTTCATACATCCTTCCATGAAGAATGACCGATCGTGGACTATTAAGAATGTAAAACATTCAAGGAAGTGATAGAACATGCAAAGTTGGAACACAATAATGATTTAAAGAAAGTATTCGCTACAAGCGTGTCATTAAATCTCCATTTAATAATCAATACATTCAAAAATACAATATTGCTTAATGTTCCTAATAACATAGTAAATACATCAAATAAAATAACCAATATACAACTCAAACCAAGTCACAAGCAAATCTAATCCCAATAGCACGTGTGTGGGCATCGTGCTTAGCTTGTGACAATGGTTTAGTGAACGGATCCACCAATTTGCTATCCGTGTGTACTTTGCTGATGACGATGTCTCCATTCTCGACCACGTCCCGGATAAAATGATATTTCCGCGGAATATGCCTCGTGCATCGATGAGACCTCGGTTCCTTTGCTAAAGCAACGGCACCCTCGTTGTCACAGAAGATCTCAACAGGGTCGCTGATGCTTGGAACCACTCCCAGATCATCCGTACGGCCTCCTTAGCAGCTTCACTGGCCGCAATATATTCCGACTCGGTAGTGGAATCGGCCACGGTGTCTTGCTTGGAGCACCTCCAGGATATAGCACCGTCGTTTAATAGGAACACGAACCCCGATTGTGATCGGTAGTCATCGCTATCGGTTTGGAAGCTTGCATTAGAGTAACCCTTTACTCTAAGCTCTTCCTTACCTCCGTACACCAAGAACATCTCTTTAGTCCTTCGAAGAAACTTGAGAATGGTCTTCACCGCCGACCAATGAGCTTCACCAGGGTTGGCTTGATATCTACTCGTCATGCTCAAGGAACATGATACATCAGGCCTCGTACTTTGCGTGGCGTACATGATCGAGCCCACAGCCGAAGCATATGGCACTCGCTTCATTACTTCCCGTTCCTCTGGGGAACTAGGGGATTGAGTCTTACTCAATACCAAACCATGTGACATTGGAATTTACCCCTTCTTGGAGTCTTCCATCCTAAACCATTTTAGGACTTTCTCAATTTATGTACTTTGGCTAAGCCCAATTAGCCTCCTGGATCTATCTCTATAGATTTTGATCCCAAGAATATAAGTCGCATCCCCTAGATCCTTCATTGAAAAACAATTCCCTAACCAAGTTTTTACACCTTGAAGGGTCGGGACATCGTTCCCAATGAGGAGTATGTCATCGACATACAAGACTAGGAACATAACTATGCTCCCACTAGCCCTGACATATACGCATGGCTCATCCTTGCTTTTCGAAAAGCCAAACGCTTTGACTTTCTCATCAAAGCACAGGTTCCAGCTGCGGGATGCTTGCTTAAGTCCAGAAATGGACTTCTTAAGCTTGCAGACCTTATCCGGATGCTTGGCATGTACAAAACCCTCGGGTTGAGTCATATAGACTTCCTCGCTTAGTGTCCCATTATGGAACGCGGTTTTTACATCCTTTTGCCAAATCTCATAATCATGAAATGCGGCAATTGCCATGAGTATCCGGATAGACTTCAACATAGCCACCGGGGAAAAGTTTTTATCATAGTCTACACCATGAGTTTGCGTGAAACCCTTAGCCACCAGTCGGGCTTTGAAGGTGTCTACTTCTCCATCTATGCCGGTCTTTTTCTTAAAGACCCATTTGCACCCTACGGGTCTACACCCGGGTACTGGATCTACTAAATCCCAGACTTGGTTTTCCGACATAGATTGCATCTCGGACTCCATAGCCTCTTTCCACCTAGCGGACTCAGGGCCCACCACGGCGTTCCGATAAGATGATGGTTCATCGTGATCAACCACTAGGTCGCAGCCCTTAGACATGAGAAACCCTTATCTCTCTGGCTCATTACGACTCCTACCGGATCTCCTAAGAGGTAAAGGATCCGTGTCAGGTTCTCCAGCAGCACCGTGCTAAGAATCATCTTGTGAACTAGCGCCAACTTCAGGTTGGTCATTGGAAGGTTCTTGAATTTCTTCAAGATCAACCTTTCTCCCACTAGCGTCTTTGGATAGCATCTCCCTTTCAAGGAAGACGGTCCTCCAAGCAACAAAGACCTTGTTCTCGGAAGGTTTGTAAAACAAATATCCCACAGACCCGGCAGGATATCCAATGAACAAACACCTCTCGGCTCGGGGTTCCAATTTGTCCTCCACCTCACGTCTCACGTAGGCAGGACAACCCCAAACCTTTAGATATGAAAGCGATGGAACCTTTCCATGCCACATCTCAAAGGGTGTCTTCTTGACCTTCTTAGTTGGTACGAGGTTAGGATTCTATAGGCTGTTTCCAATGCATAGCCCAAAAACCTAATGGGTACATCCGTACGACTCATCATACACCGAACCATATCCAACAATGTTCAGTTCCTCCTCTCGGCGACACAATTTAATTGTGGTGTCCTAGGAGGTGTCAATTGCGAAACAATTCCACAATCTTTTAGATAGTCACGGAATTCCGAACTTAGATACTCACCACCACGATCCGATTTGAGCATCTTAATTGTTTTACCCAATTGGTTCTCATCTTTGTTTTTAAAAGTCTTGAAAACCTCAAAGGTTTCCGACTTTTGTCTCACCAAGTAGACATACCCATACCTACTAAAATCATCGGTAAAGGTTACGAAGTACCTTGAGTTATCCCTAGTGACATGCTTTAACGGACCACACACATCCGTGTGAACGATATCCAACAAGTCTTGGCACCTCTCACAAACGCCGGTGAAGGGTGCTTTGGTCATTTTGCCCAATAAGCAAGATTCGCATACATCATCCGACCCATGGTCAAATGATTCCAAGATCCCATCCTCTTGGAGCTTGGCGATGCGTTTCTTGTTTATGTGGGCCAAACGACCATGCCATAAAGAAAATTTATCCAAATCACATTTGGATTTAGAACCAACATTCATGATTGATCTATTACTTTGCAAGCCTATGCTTGTCTCATATATGCCACAACATGGATGTGCTTTAAAATAAAATAAATCATTTTTAAAGCATGAAATAATTCCATTAGAGAAATTAAAATTAAATCCATCGTCAACAAGTGTATAAAATGATAAAATGTTTCTTGCCACGCAGGGCGAATAAGATACATTTAATAAAGTAATAAATAAGCCGGATGGAAAGGCGAGGTCCACACTCCCTATCTTCTCACCCGGGACAACCGCCTTATTTCTCATGATGAGATCCAGCTCCCCATCAACCAAGTCCCTACTTCTTCTTAGTACCTTCACATTATTAACTATGTGAGTACCACACCCGGTGTCCAAGACCCAAGCGTTAGAAGTAGAAGTGTTATGGAGTTCAATCATATACATACCGGAGGCGCCTTGTCCCTTGGCGCGAAGCCTCTTGAGCTCCTCCGTGTACTTGGGGCAACTACGCCGGTAGTGTCCCTCCTCACGTTCCCACCTTCCTACATCCGGCACCCTATAAAGGCCTTGACACACTCGTAGAGTTCTTCCCTCGCTTGCTTCTAGAACATTTCCTTTAGCTGCAAGATCATGTCAAGCGCACCAACGTCCTCGAATTGCCTTTGCAACTCGGAACTCATGGTCGTCAACATGAGGCAAGTCACCTCATTAGTGTCTTTAACGCACTTTTCATAAGCATCCTTAATGGCCCGCGTAGCTGTAACGCCCCAAAAACTAAAATTTAAAATATTAAGATCAAACACATATGAGTGTTGGCATCTGAAAGTTTGAAATAAAAGCGAAAGCAATACTTATTTGAAATTCTGGTGTATCAATAGATACGCACATAAATACTGACATAAGTTTGGTACCAAAAACTTGATGTTTACAAACCAGGCGTTAATTTCAAAGAGTTTATCAAATGGTAGTCAAACCGAAGCTTTGCCCTTGCCTTTGTTAAAACCTGCAAAACATTTTAAAAATAGTATCTGATAAGCTACGAGAGCTTAGTGAGTAAACCGGACTAAACATCATATAAAACCATGTATAAAATCATATGAAGATAATACACGTATGTCTGGCAAGCAATGTTAGCCTCTGGTTCTAGACCCAGGGCAGCAACATAGGTCACAATACTGTACCATAATTGAGCCTTACTGGATGTAGTAGTAAGCACCCCACCTCTGAGACTTACTGCACATAGCAGCAAGCTTATACACACATATGAATTACATGACATGTCAGTAATCTGATATAATAGCATACATGCTGCAGATATGAAGTGAAGTCTAGAAGACTCACCTTCTGATTGTAATATCATGAATGATCCACAGATGTCAATGATACAGGTAATATACCAATCACCTCCTATATAAACAATACAAAATATCATATAAGGCATTCTCATCTGAAATAGGGCCTACACGGGCCGTGTATCCCTACACGAGCCGTGTCCCTTATATGCTAAACGACCTTAGCTGGAAACATGGCCAGTGTGGTCTAATCATCCTACACGGGCCGTGTACCACTCATGCTACACGACCATGTAACCTTACATGGCCCTGTGACCGCCTTACATACTACACGGCCGTGTACCGCTACACGGGCCATGTACACTACAGACCAGCAGACTGTTCTTATCAAGAACTGTCGGATTTCACCAACAAATCCGTTAGTTTTATCAATAATCGACTAGAGGTGTTTTCTTACACCTCCTAGCACTGATATATATATAATCTAAACCATAACAAACAATCCTAACATGATCCCACCATTGAATCATGTGATTTAACTTACAAAACATCAAAAATAGAGTTTAGATCCTTACCTTAAGTTGGATACTTGCTATGTTCTTGAAGAAACTACTAGTTCTGCTGTTATTCCAAACAAATAGAGTTCCTACAGATCTGTTCTTGCTCGTGAGTTGTAGAGAAAAGAATGAAATATGTAAAACTTTGACTTCTATAGTCAAAGGTGGTGGTATTTATATATATACTTTCATCTATTGACACAATAGGTCCCTGCACTTAGACAACTTATAACTTGACGGTTTTAGCCCCTCTAGTTTAAAACCACATCTTATCACGCATATCCATTTATAACTCGTGTAACACTTTGTACATTTCTTGCATAAACTTAATAATAAAATTCTGGGTGTTACAGTAGCGGTGGTAGCAGGAGCCTCCGGAAGAGGTTCCTCTAAGATGTACAACTTGCTTTCATGGCGCAAGACAATTCTCAATTGTCTATGCCAATCCATAAAGTTTACACCTATGAGTTTCTCTTTCTCCAAAAAATGGACGGAGTGACATGTGCATCGCGGTGTTGCTTGTAGATGCCATCTAAAAGAAGGCAAAGCACACAAAAAGGTTAGTTCGACATATTTTAATCCTTGTTAAATAATTACCCAATAGTTTAACACTTAAATTTAACAAGGGCTAAGAACCCAACATAACTTCACTACATGACGGGTTTTCCGCGGATCACTTCGTGAAGGTATTTAGGCCGGTAAATGCTTTACCAATTGCAATCCGTGATTACAACTCTTAGGCACTTACGGGATCCATCGGTACTCATAGCACCGGTTTGGCATGTTTGATCCCTTCCCACACCGATTCCTCAATAAGCCGCTTTGATAACTCGGTATAGGCATGACAATTATCAAGGCGTATTAAATCGGAATTGTAAATCGTCCAACAAGATACACGATGACGCCCTTGACAATAATTGGCTCGTGCTGAGCTCGACAACCAAAAATTTCAAGACGCCACACGTACCTTTCACACAAGTCCACATGGAACAACTCGTGCTATGCTCGACTATTGTCCCATGCTTCATTAGATTCGGGTGGTGTCATCTTTTGGATGGCATGTGATTTACGTTTTTAAGAAAAACGGGACTTTTGTTTTTCTGGTTAAAAACATCTTTTCGTTTTGATTAACAAATAAGTGACAAAACGCATTTTTCACCATTTGAACATAAACACTTTATATTCGTTTGTTTATCATGTGAGCGAGTGGGGTTTGTTAACCAATTAAGGAAAACCATATAGTTTTATTATTTTCAAAAGATTTTCTAGCATGCGAAGATCCTACAACCACGCAAGAAAATAAATAAATAAAACTACACAACCACGCATACAAAACCGATTTGAGCCAACCTAAGTGTTCCCCGGTGAGCCAACCGAGGAACTAACTCTACTAAGGACAAACAATCCAAGACTTGGTGGCGTGCTCCCACTCGATCCCGCGCCTCCGGATCCGAGATAGCCGAGACGTCTCCGAAGACTCCTGTTGGTGCCTCCGGTCTTCTCTTCAAAATACATACATAATTTAAAGAGAAATGACATGCAAGCCACACAATATATTCTAAGGTAATTTACAACTTACAAAGAATAAATACTTTGGCGTGCAAGCCACAAATAAATAAATACAAACCGGATAAAATAAATTATTACAAACCAAATGTGGTACAAACCACCAAATGAATGAACAATAAATAAAGCAACCAAACAACCACACAAAGGTCTAGGCTCAAACCGGTGCTCACAACAACGAAACAACCACAAAGCATGGTGTGCCACACCAAACCATGCACAAAACAATATCCCAATTAAGTTTATTCAAAAACTAAAGGCACAAGAATAAACCTTGTACATATGCATTAGGATTCCAAACACTTTGAAATCCATATTCATATATACACAATATACATGAATGCATGTGTGCATTTTATGCCAAAACCACCCAATACATACATATACAAGAATTAGGATATTATGGGGCTTAATCTACAAGGCTAAACAACCAAAAATGATTCTAGAAACACCAAAATTATGTGTTAAAATCTATATCAAGTTTTCTTTTTCAAAAAGGCCAAAAACAGCCTGTTCACGACACCTTCACGAGCTACTGCTCTTCACGGGCCCTTACAGGCCGGGAAGGCAGTACACTCCACGACTCGTGAAACAGTTTAAAACCCTTTCACGACTACCACCCCACGAGACTGGACGTGTGGCCTTCACGACCGGTGAAGCATGCTCCATGGCCCGTGAAGACCTTCTTGACAGAATGTCCAAAATCGAAAATATGGATTTTCAAGCCACAAAGGTGCATGCATCTTACAAGTATGGCTCTGATACCAGTGTTGGGATTCCATGGGGATCAAAGCAAGCAACGGAAGCAACAAAAACACACAAAATGATCCCATGAATTCCCAATGGTGGTGAAAACTTGTAAAAACAAACATGCAACCAAAACAAACACAAAGAGAAGAAGGGAAATGAACCATTCTCTTGAAAACTTTGATAATATTCTGGAACAAAAGGAACTTGGGATGTATGCTTGAAACAAATGGCTCCAAGCCCTAATGCAAGTCCACACCAAGAATATCTTCAACCTCTTTGTACTAGCAAACCAAAGAACCACCAATACCTGATGATAATCCTCTGGAACATCCTTGTAACCTTTGTGCACAAACAACCAACTTATGATCTTGCTCTCTCTCTCTCTCTCAATGGAAGAACTCACAAAGTGTATAAATGCACCAAATTCACCAAGAGTATGGAACGAACAAAGAAGCCATGTTTTAAAGGCATTCTCTCTGTTCAAATAGTCCCGAGTCGGACCCCAATGGCACCATATCATTGGACCAACTCAAACGGTCCAATGAAACACAAGTGTCACTTGAAATTCTGCCTCCACGACATCTTCACGGGCTCTCACGGGCCGTGAAGGATAAATGCGCCATGACCGGCCATTAATCCTCCACGAGCCGTGCCGCGCCATGCAAGAATTGTGAGGATTGTGCCTTCACGACCTCCTTCACGGGCCATGTAGGATCGTGAAGCCCTAGGTTTTCACCAACCATGAGGCCCACGACAGGACTCGTGGACACGAGCTGCTTCACGACCCGTGGAGCATCCTTTATGGTTGTGAAGCGTTGGTCAACTGGAATTTGACCATTTTGACTCTTTCCTCTTATATTAGGCTGTCGAGATTAAAACTTGGCGTGTGACCCAATAGGCCCGCGCCTCATTGGTAGTGATGCCGGCCTATGTGTGTCTGTGGGCATATTCCAACAAACTCCCACTCGCACATGACACACCGTACCCGTGGGCACCACAGACATGGAGCGGCCTCTAGCAAGGCATCCCTGCCCCTAACTAAACACGGGGTATGTCATCCCTGACAAGTACCAAGTTAAACTAAAAGAGTTTGACATGGTCCTATAGATAAGTGATCAATTATCTTATTGTTCATGATATCCAAGTGAACACGAGACACGGTACAAAGTCATTCTCCAATCGTTCACGATAATGTTTCTCGATCAAGATTGGTGGTGACCAAAAGTGTGTTGCAACTAATCAACAATCATTGCAAGCTCGAGCATGGCCATGCATTTTTGGTGTCAGCGACCAATCATTGAGGGGCCGAGGGATATCTCTCTTAAAAGAGGAACAAAGTCCTTCGACTAAATTGCTTCCAATACAATGGCAACACTTTACCCAAATACCTCCTTTATAATAGCCAGTTACGGACTACGTTTGAAAGCAGTCAGAATAAAGCAAACCAAAATAGTGAAACACATGCATCTCCGGTCTAAGGATAAATGATATTATCATCCTGATTTACTCTTGACATGTACAATGAAGTAAGATCAGGTGTGGCTCGTCCAATCACTTGAAACTCTTTTCAAGTATAGGCGAAATATTGCGTCCATTGTATTCAATCCTATTGAACACTATGACCAATCATTTCCCTCGATCTTCGTTCATACTTCCTTCCATGAAGCCTTGGTCAACTGGAATTTGACCATTTTGACTCTTTCCTCTTATAGTAGGCTTTCGAGATTGAAACTTGGCGTGTGACCCAATAGGCCCGTGCCTCATTGGCAATGATGCTGGCCTACGTGTGTCGGTGGGCAGATTCCAACAATCGCCTCCGTTGTACATGACTATATATATATGTGTGTGTGCATAATTTGGCTTTTTAAAGTCAAAGATAGCAAACAAGAAAAACACCCATTTCATTCGTCTCTCTTTTCTCTCGCTCTCTCGGATTTCTAGGGAAAGAACAAGAAGATCATAGCTCGATTGTTAATCCATAAAAAGGTTAGCAACATAGAATCGAGTGTGTTAGAAGATTACATGTATGTTAGAACCACAAAATCATGCAAAAACATCATGAAGAACATGCAAAAGCTTACTTCAAAATGGGTTTTGGTGTATTTGGTGTTCTTATATGATTTGATGTGTTTAAATTGGTTATACGCATGGAGAATGATATCCCAAGATGTTCTGGGCTTGAAACCAATAAATTTGAAGTTGTTAAGATGATCTTTGAAGTTATCGGAATTTCAGATGATGAAGTTGTCGGATTCCGAGTTGATGAAGTTGTCGGAATCCGCAAGTATTGAAAACCGAAGGAATTGTCGGAATCCGATAGAAGTGTTAGATTCCGCAAGTCTGTCAGATTTCATGTTTGGAAATTCCTTTTAAGTGTTGGAATGCGGAAGTTGTCGGATTCCCTAAATCCGTAAGTTGTCGGATTTCCAAAGTTTCGGATTCTAAGTATCGGATTTCATTGAAAGTATCGATTTTCCATATGTCGGATTTCCCTCCATGTGGCGGAATCCGCAAGTGTCGAATTTCACATGCATGGTTGGAATTTCTAAGTGTTGGAATCCGATTGATAAGTATTGGATTTGTATGTAAGTAAGTGTCGGATTTCATGAATCCGACAGAACAAGCGGATTTCCCCAAATCCGACACTTCTGGTAGATTTGTGTTGTCCAAAGTTAAGTGTTTATTTTGTGAGCATTGTATGCACATGTGAATGATTAATGCAAGTATGATATGCTAGGTGAACTTGTTGTATTTGTGGAATCAAAACCAAATACCTGTGCGTAGTAAACTGCTCAGGTGAGTGCCTGCTTTCATGAGACTCGGTAGAGTAAGGCTTGCATGCTAAATGCCTATGTGAATGTGTTATGTATGACTAACTTTCTTATGCAGGTATGTTGAAAGAGGTAAGTTATGTATTGCATGACGTTACAAAATAATTTTAGGTGCATGCTAGTGGGTCCAGACTGGAACCACTTAGTTAATATATGATGCTATATGACTACCTAGAAGATGTTAAATGTAAAATGATGAATCCCTCTTGGATCAAATGTACGTATATGTGTATGTGTACTGTCTACAGACTATCTGATGCATGGTTAAGGTCAATCGGTTGTAACTGGATCCCTTGGGATTTCACGGTGATTCAGGAGGCATCCTGGATCCTAGGTTCTGCAGAACCGCCGAGCCTTAACGTGAGTGGTGATCATCCGGTTGTAGCTGGATTACCTGTGGAGCCTCTGGCTCTGTGAACGATGTTTGGTGGACTGCTTTATGCTCCCCCACCAACGCGGATTGGTCGTGTCTAATCCCCCGGTCTGGGTTGTTGAGCGGGATTGATTACCCTGCAAGACACTACTCTTATTGATCTTATCATCACACCGCTATGTGCTAATCTAACAATGATTGTTTATGAATGATGCATGACTTACTGTATTGATGCTTATGATTGTATGTACTCACTAGCTAAGTGTTAGCTAATGATGTTATGATTTCCCTTTTCAGGTAAGGATTAGATGTCCTGCGAGGTGGGTGGCTTTTGGGATGTACATTTCCCCTTGTGCATGGAACACTTGATAATTATTATGTTGTAATGTAAATAGATACAATGGTCGGTTCCTGTACTTGGTAACACCAACGTTCTTTTGATAAGTTGCTAATGTAAATAACAGTTTGTCGTTTTAAAAAAAGAAAAATTCCACTGCTAAACCTGATTAATGTTAAAAGCATCTGTTTTCGGAAGCGGTGTTACACAACTCAAAAAAACAATCAAGGCCCTTCATTCCGATCGAGGTGGAGAGTACTTAAGCCAAGAGTTTATCGATCATCTTAGTAATTGTGGGATTATCTCACAACTTACTCCTCCTAGAACACCACAACATAATGGTGTATCTAAAAGTAGGAACCGAACTCTACTAGATATGGTTCGGTCTATGATGAGCTGTAGTACCCTACCCTCGTCCTTTTGGAGTTATGCTTTATCAACTGCTGCACGCATATTGAATATGGTTCCAACCAAGAAGGTAGATAAGACACCATATGAGATGTGGTATGGAAAGGTTCCAAACTTATCTTACTTGAAAGTCTGGGGTTGTGAGGCTCATGTACGAGAAGAAGCTTCAAGCAAACTCGAACCTAGATCTATCAAATGTAATTTTGTGGGATATCCTAAAGATTCATTAGGATATTATTTCTACAACCCGGTTGAGAACAAAGTGTTTGTTTCTAGGCATGCCACTTTCTTAGAAAAAGGAGTTTCTTTTGAAAGAGGCGAGTGAGAGCAATGCAGACTTTAAAGAAATTCAAGGACCACAAAATATAAGTCAGGTTGGCCCTAACACTCAACAAACGGATGTTGAACCTGAACAATTGGTTGTTCAAGAACCTACTGAAACACAAGTGTTCGTAGATCTGGTAGACCTCGTCAAGAACCCGTGAGATACGGATTTCTCGTGTCTAATGATGAGATTTTCTTGGTAAACTCTTCTAAGCCTACTAACTACCAAGATGCTATATTGGATCCGGAATCCAATAAATCGCTTGATGCCATGAACACTGAGATGCAGTCCATGAATCAAGTATGGGACTTGGTTGATCTTCCTCCCAATAGTAAGACTGTAGGGAGCAAGTGGGTCTTCAAAAAGAAGACTGACATGGATGGAAATGTACACACATTTAAGGCAAGGCTAGTGGAGAAAGGTTTCACTCAAACTCATGGTATTGACTATGATGAAACTTTCTCTCCGGTAGCCATGATTAAATCTATTAGAATACTTATTGCCATAGCCGCATATTATGACTATGAGATATGGGAAATGGATGTCAAAATAGCTTTTCTAAATGGACACTTATGTGAAGATGTCTATATGGTTCAACTTGAAGGTTTTGTAGATCCTAAGTATCCTAACAAGGTGTGCAAGCTTAAAAGATCCATTTATGGACTAAAGCAAGCATCTCGAAGTTGGAATCTTCAATTTGATGAGAAAATCAAAGAGTTTGGTTTTATGAAATCAGAAGATGAACCGTGTGTTTACAAAAAAACTAGTGTGAGCATAGTAGCATTCCTTATCTTGTATGTTGATGACATACTACTCATTGGAAATGACATCCCGACCTTGGAAGACATCAAGTCTTGACTTGAGAAGTATTTCTCAATGAAAGACTTGGGAGAAGCCGCCTATATTCTTGGAATAAAGATCTTTAGGGATAGATCTAGGCGTCTTATTGGCCTAAGTCAAAGTGCATATATTGACAAGATCTTGAAACGGTTCAAGATGGATAATTCTAAGAGAGGAGTCTTGCCAATGGCACAAGGCACGGTTTTGAGTAAAGCTCAAAGCCCCAGCACAAAGGAAGAGCTAGATAGAATGAGTGAGATCTCATATGCTTCTACAATTGGATCCATCATGTATGCCATGCTATGCACTAGGCCAGATGTCTCGTATGCCTTAAGCATGACGAGCAGATACCAGCAAAACTTAGGAGATAGCCATTCGATGGCAGTCAAGAACATTTTAAAATACTTGAGAAGAACCAAAGACATGTTCTTGATATATGGGGGTTTGGAAGAAGATCTTTGTGTAAAGTGTTACACAGATGCTAGTTTCCAAATGGATCGAGATGATTCTCGATCACAATCGGGCTATGTCTTCGTTATGAATGGAGGCGCGGTTGCTTCGAAAAGTTCTAAGCAAAGTGTAGTTGCACAATCCACTACAGAATCTGAATACATTGCTGCTTCTGAGGCTGGATAAGAAGCTGCATGGATGAAGAAGTTCATTGCTGACCTTGGGGTAGTAACAAGCATTCAAGACCCCATAGAGATATTTTGTGATAATGAAGGTGTTATTGCTCAGGCAAAAGAACCTAGATCACATCACAACACCAAACACATCCTAAGGCGTTTCCACTACATACGGGATATAGTGGATAGAGGAGAGGTGTGTATTCTCAAAGTTCATACAGATTAGAATCTCGCAGATCCTTTTACGAAACCTCTTGCCTCGACTTAGCATGCATCTCATACTAGGGCAATAGGTCTTCGCTTTGCAAGGGATTGAATTTGAATTGTAATTTAGTATTTGGATATTTTGGAACATTATGACAATATCTATTTTATCTGAATGATATATTGGATATGATCACTTCATTAATATTTATTGTGTTCTTTATTAGCATGTTTAAATCCATGAATAATTCTTTATTCTAAAATTTCCATAGTCGATTATAACTATGGTAGTAGTTATGAATTAAGACTAATGTGAATCGGTTGGTTGACTTTCATTCGTGATGAAAGTAGGCAAAAGGGTTTGCAGCCAAATTCACTAATGTTTGTTAGGGAACGAACATTGGACATGGTCCACTCTTAAGATCGCAACCTGGATCTGTGTCATAGGCGAATCTTGAGAAAAAGGTGGTATCTTTGAATCCTTCGTTGTAGCCTTCTTCCATTGCAGTCTCCGGATCCTCCGCCGCAGCCTTCCTCTATTGCAGCCCCCCCAACCCTATGCCACAGCCTTCCTCCGCCGCCGCCTCCGGACCCTCCGCTGCGGTATCTCTTCATCAGTCGCCGCCTTCTGCCTTAGCCTCATATGAGTCTCCCTTCTCCCTCTCTCTACTTTCCTCCACAATGATGAATCTTTTCGACTTACAATGTGAAACTGATGATTTGAGACCGATGATACTTGAATTTATGCAGATGTGTATTATAATGCTATTAACTTATGATTTTTATTAGCGTGATTTTCATAATTTATTAATATGAGTTCTCAATCAATAAAATAAATTTTTAATATTTTTATAATTTATATAATATATTTTTACATAAAAGTTATAAAACAAACTAAAAATATGTAAAAAACAAGAAGGGCAATTCTGTCATTTTATATTACTGAAACCAAATTCCAATTCCATTTCCTGCCAACCAAATAGATCACAGATTCAAATTCCAATTCCTTCATAGATTCCAATTCCTTCTGAAACATTATGCGAACCAAACGCCACCTTAGACCTGAGACACATATTGGGATGCGAGTACGATGAGTATCATGCTTTAATGTGGTTAAACACTATCTTTAACCGGGTAGTTATAAAGGCCATTATTAGGTGTGATATGAGTCTTATTAGAGACGTATGTGGTTAAGATGAAATTTGTTTCTCTCATTTAATTGGGAGTATAATATCTCTGGGCCCTAAAACAAGTTGAACACCATATGAGAATTGATGACGATCCATGTCTCATGTTCAACGAGATGTTAAAACAAAGGGATAATTGATTACTAACCTATAACAACAATTTGTAGCTAGTGAGTTAATTTCGTTGGTGAAAGTGTTGATCAACACACTTTATTTATTATTAGGGGCAATGGGATGTTGCTAGACATTCTTACCATTGTCTATATCAGCTTAAGTTGTAACTTGTGCAAGTGGGAGATTGTTGGTTCTATGTGCACAAGACACAAATTAATACGATATTACTACTAATAAATAAACCCATAGGGTCTCACATTTACAGTCAATTGACATCAATTACATATTTGAATATGATTTAAATATGTTTCCTACTCATTATATATATAAGTATATATGCATTGTTTATGTAAAATAATAATATCACTCCTGTATATTGATATAAGATAATGCATATCAAATACATAGATATAAACATATGATTATATATATATATATATGTATAAATATATATTTGTTACAAGTAAATTGTTACTAGTAACAATAATATAAATGTATGTATATCTTTGTTACAAGTAAAGAGTTACTAGTAACAATTAAGTATGTATATAAAATACATATAGATGTATTTTATACAATGTATGGCAAGTGTAGCATTATATTTTATATACTTGAAATATATATAAAACTAAGAATGCTCACAATAATCAAAAAGGGGGCCATGTTGACTTTCTTGCATGAAGCCTTACCAAGACATGGACTACATCAACAAGAGAATAAACAAGGTAAGAGGGGACTCTCCCCCTCACCAATTTCGTCCAAAATGAGGCATGGGAGGGGCCTCCCTCTTGTGCCTTATTGCTTGATGATTTAAGTCCGCATGCATGGTTCATTTGATACTAGTACATGCTACCACCTTTCCTTGTGTTCTTAGAAAAGTTCTAAGTGTTTTCATACTTGAAAAACATCCTTACTATATAGTATTGGTGTTCTTCAAGTAAGCAATGTGTGATACTAGAATACATACTCATACACATACATAGTAAGTTCAAGAAAAAGAACAAGAGATTGTTGCTTGCTTGCTTGAATTTCAAGGGTTGGAGAGACTAGCATCTTGGAGGTGTTGGACTCATTGATTTGTGGATACCTTGCAGGAAGTCTTCTCTTGGCTTCTCATAGATCAACCACTTCATCAACGGTTTACTCACGCTACAAAGGTTGTAGTTCTAAACATCTGATGGATGTTTTGTTTTCTTAAAGCTTGCATATGGATCATTGGTGGGGAGTTTTAAATAGTTTTAAATTGTTGTTCATGCTTCTGTTGCTAAAATATATTTTGAAATAACGAACAAACCCCAACACTAGTGTGTTAATTTAATTAGCAACTTGGTTTATCACATGGTTTCTTTTCTCTCATTTTGACTTACTTGGAAGAACTCTTGGTACATTGTTCTTCAAGTTGATGTTTGGTGATAACAAGGGACTTTGAGTAATGTATTATTCTTGGTGAATTGTTGTTGTTGTGTTGTTAAGTGAAATGTTATCGACTAGAATGGTTCTTTAAGAATCATTGACTCTATTTGGGTTCTTTTGAGACAATGAGAGTATGATGGATTATATATTTGAATCATAGTCTTGTGCATTGTGAATATATTGGGTTCTTTAAAACAATAAGAGTACAATGGATAATAGACGAGAACTATTGTTTAAAGCATCGTTGACTCTATTGGGTTATTTGAAACAATGAGAGCACGAAGGCTTGAACAAAGGACCATGATCTTGCCGACGCACACTTTATAAGTGATTGGTCAAGAGAAGATATGGTGATTTTTAGAGTATGCATGGATGTCACTTTGTGAATCCTCTTACTAAGCTTTAGTCACAGGCTAGGGATGAGCTTTCATACTAGGCTTATGTACACTTGGTTTACAAGTGGCTTTGGCTTGAGTTTGTTTTAGTTGAATTTGATGTGTTTTGAGTTAGGAACATTAAAGCAATAATGTGCTTTGATTGTATTGATTATCAAATGGAGATTTGATAATGCACGCGGAGCGGGTACTTTCGTTAGCCTTTATTATGTTCCATCTTAGCATGTATAATCACTTCCATGAATAAATTTTAGTCTAAATGATCCACGATCTGTCATTCTTCATTGAAAGGAAGAAGTGAATTAAGATCAAGGCAAGTGGTTGGTAAAGTATTCATAGTGGATTGAATACATGTTTACGCAACACTAGCCTGTACTTGATAGTGATCAAGTAATTGGAGAACCCACACCTGAGTTTACTTCATGGACATGGTCACGAGTAAAACAGGATGATAAAATTGTTTATCCTTCTAATGGAGATACATGCGCTTCTTGATTTATGATATAGTCTTGCTTAGATTGCTTTCTAATGCAGTTCATAACTGGCTGTTATAAGGGAATTTTTTAGGCAAGAACATGTTGTTATGACGGAATGATTTAGTCAAAGGTATTCGTTCCTCTTTAGAGAGATATCCCTGGGCCCCTCGTTGACTGAACTGGTGACATCAAAATGCATGCCCGTGCTCAAGTTGAATTGATAATGGATCAATTTTGCAACTTGTATTGTGCGTCTGGGGTTATGAAGCTCACATATTACAAGAGTATTCAAGCAAACTCGATCTCAAATCTATCAAATGTAATTTTGTAGGATATCCTAAATATTCGTTAGGATATTATTTCTACAACCCAGTTGAGAACAAAGTGTTTGTTTCTAGGCATGCCACTTTCTTAGAAAAGGAGTTTCTTTCGAAACAGACAAGTGGGGGCAATGTAGATTTTGAAGAAGTTCAAGAACCACAAAATACAAGTCAAGTTGGCACTAACACTCAACAAACAGTTGTTGAACCTGAACAATTGTTTGTTCAAGTACTTGTGAAACACTAGGTGTTCGTAGATCTGGTAGACCTTGTTGAGAACCCAAGAGATATGGATTTCTCATGTCCAATTATGAAATTTTCTTGGCAGGCTCTTCTGAGCCTACTAAATAGCAATATGTTATATCGTATCCGGAATCCGATAAATGGCTTGTGTAACACCCAAGGTCCGAAAATATATTTAAATAATAGAAATAAATAATAAGTGTTATATGTGTGATATGAGTTGATTAGATGGGATTAAATGTGTTTATAAAACTAGAAGGGCCAAAACTGTCAGAATAGGACTTAAATAAGTGCGGAGACCATTTCCGTAATTTAGTTAAACTTGTAGATATATGACTTTTGCTTTTGACTTAACCATGAAGTCTTCATTTACAACTTTCCAGACATTCATTCTCTCTACATACGTGAAGTGTTCTAGTTCTACTTTTCTTTGAATTTTGAACAACAGAAACAACAAGATTTAGCATCATTCCATCTCTACATCAAGTTCTTTATCATCAAGGTAAGTTTGTTGTGTGTTTTAAGTGTTCATATGGGTTAAATGGGTCAAAGATTAACTCTAGGATCCTAATATGTTATTTTAGTGTTAGTTGTTGTTTATAAGTTGTTTAGGATGAAAGGAATCACCCCCATGAAGTTTTAAATCGTTTACAAATGAGTTTTGGATAAAAAATGGACATTGCAGTAAGCTGGCCGACTTACTAGTTTAGACCAGAGCCGGGCACGGCCGTACCTTTGGGGAGTACGGGCGTGCCTATGGCCGGAACCGCCCTAGTTCTTGAGATACCCCCCATGCCAACGGGCAAGTTCACGGGCGTACCGTGCCCAGTCACAGGCATGACTTATGTGTCGTGCGACTTTTAAGTCTTATAAGTCGGATATAGAAGTTGGATACGAAGGTCGGATCATTAGTATCATTCGTATGTCGCATCACCCAGGCACGGGTGTGCCTTAGAGGGGTACGGGTGTGCCCTGCCCAATTTTAGTTTCCATCTTCTATGTTTCAACATGTGTTTAATATAATAATGGTATTATACCTGTACGAATCGTGGACGTTTTCACTAAACTGTAACCATCTGTGGATTGACTTATAAAATTACAGCTTACAAGGTGAGTTTACTAGACTATCATTCATATATACAACATGTGTGTTATCATGATAGAATATTATGCATATACTATTCATATGTGTTGCTAGCATACTACTATGTGTAGTAAGGCTCAGATATTATACAGTACTGCAACCTATGTAGCTGCCCTGGGTCTAGAACTAGAGGCTAGCTTTGTTTCCTGACATACGTGTGGTATCTCTTTATAATTATATACATGTGTTTATATGATTTCTAGTTTGGCATACTCACTAAGCTCTCGTAGCTTATCACATATTGTTTTTAATATGTTTTACATGTCATTCCAAAGGCAAGGGCAAAGCTTTCGTTTGAAAGCTTTAACTGAACTTCTTTTGAAACTTAACGCCCGTGGTGTAACATATGAATCATCAGTTGTATTTTCAGATGTGTTTTTCTTACGAAACAATACTCAAACTTTGATGTAAATTATGCTTCCGCTTACTACTAAAATCTATATGTGAATCCTTTTTGTTATGTTTTTGTTTAAATTTGGTTTTTATAAAATGGGGCGTTACAACTTGGTATCAGAGCCACACTTTGAGAGATCTGGTTGTGCTTGAACCATGGTTTTTAAAATAATTGTCAAATGGGAGGCTTGCAGCTTGGTGAGTATACTAATCATTATGTTGATTATGTATTATACGAGGATTACATGTGTATACTTGAGATAACTATAGAATTGATATGATATATGTGAAATCCTTATAATTTAATTGAGTATGTGATATAATTTATTGATAATACATGGCCCAAGCCTGTGAACCTGGAATTTTTTTGATAAAGTTAAGATCGAACATGTGTAGTGTGTTTAGAGTAATATAAGGGCCCATATTATTACAAACATATCGTACATGTTGGAACTTAATGTGATCATGAGGAATCTTGTGAATCGGGTGAGGGGTACTTGTTAAGGTATTACACCTGGGAATATATAGAGTTCCTTAGTATGTATAGAAAATTTTGTATCTGATAATAGGTGTACTAATATATTTGATGTGCTAATAACTATTTAACATATAGGATAGTGTGACAAAGCTAACTTATGCCTTAATGCTTTATCTATACTATCAGGATGGTAATCACAAGAGGTTCACGCGCAGTTAATAGGAAAGAGGGTGGTCCTAGTCATAGACTAGAAGGAGTAGAAATCAGTGTTACTGATGAACGATCCCTATAAGAATTCAACCAAACATGAATGAAGGAGCACCAGATCTTAATAAGGGAGTCGTTGAACCTACAATTCAGGAAACAGTTGCCAAAGAGATTGGCAAAGCTTTAGAGCAGAGTATACCATACATTGTTACCCAAGTGGTGGAATAGATATAGGATCAAAATTGTGAGATTATCATGCAGGATTTCGCCGCAAGAGTTGTTGTAGGAGGTGAAGGGGTTAATCCCTAACCGCAAGTTATTATTCGTGACGCACCAAAAGTCTGCACTTTTAGGGACTTTTCAGCATGCCAACCACCACTGTTTCATGGATCTACTGATCCTGTCGTTAGTCACAGGTGGATTTCAGAAATCGAGGGTGCTTTTCATACTTGTTCCTGCGCACCTGAAAACAAAGTGAGATACGCTTCCAACCAAATGCGTGGTGCTGCAAAGGATTGGTGGGATATGGAATTGAAGCAAAGGGGTTTAAAGAATTAGCAATTGATCAGTTTGTTCCTCAGTTACAGATTGACAGGATTGTGGATGAATTCCACAGGTTTAAGCAAACAACGGACACTGTTCTAGAGATCAATGCAAAATTTCTGGATCAATCACGATTTTGTCCTGACTATGTTGCAAACGAGAAGATGAAGATGTATAAGTACATGATGGTACTTAAAACAAGCATAAGAGAATTCATTGATGCCAGCAAACATGAAACTGTGAAGTCTATGATGGATGCTGCGAGGGCGAGGGAGTTAGAGTTAGAGAGACAAGAGAAAGAAAAAAAGCCAATCGAAAAGACTACACCAGTGTTCAAGAAGCCAAGGGTGGATTCTTCAGATAAGAAAGGGATGCAAAAGACTTACCCACTATGCCGTACTTGTAAGAAACACCACCAGGGAGAATGTCGATACGGTTCTCCTACATGTTATAAATGTGGGAAACCGGGCTATGTGGGAAAGGATTGTAGGAACCCATTTCGGGTTTGTTTCAATTGTTATCAGCCAGGACATCAAAGGTCAGAATGCCCGAAGTTAACTTCAACCACTCAATCTATCGGGTCTAAAGCTACTCCAGCATTGCCTCCATTACGAATTCTAGGAGTAAAGGAAGTGAAGAAGGAAGATGTACCAAAACCAAAAGGAAGAGCTTTTCAGCTTACGGTTGAGGAAGCCAAGACCGAACCAGACATGGTAACAAGTACATATCTTATCAACAATTTGCTTGCCCTTGTGTTATTTAATTTGGGTGTAAGTAAATTGTTTGTATCTGTTTCCTTCTGCAAAAATTTCAACCAAATGTGTGAAAAGCGAGATTCTCTTCTTCAAGTTGAAATTTGCTGATGATAAATCTGTAATTGTATCTAATGTGTATAGACATTATGTGTTAGAAATAGATAAAGTTAGGTTTCCTACTGAACTTATACCCATGACTATGAGAGAATTCAAAGTAGTAGTTGGAATGGATTGGTTAGGCTATCATCAGGCTACTATACTATGTGGGCAGAAAGTGATATGGGTTCATACCCCAAGCGGGGAAGAACTATCTATATGTGGTGATATCAAAAATGAAAGTCATATGTGTGTTTAGTGTCTAAAGCTCGAAAATACTTACGACACGGATATACAGCTTTCTTAGCTCATGTTATTGATGCTAAACTAGAAAAGAAACAAACGAGTTTAGAAGATGTGAAAATTGTGAGTGAATATTCCGATGTATTTCCTGAGGATCTACCCGGGGTTCCGGCAAATAGACAGGTTGAATTTAGAATTGACTTAGTAGCGGGAGCTTCACCGGTTGCAAGAGATCCATATAGACTTGCTCCACCAGAGATGCAGGAACTAATGAAGCAACTCCAGGAACTGCTAGATAAGGGGTTTATTAGACCCAGTAGTTCTCCATGGGGTGCTCTAATATTATTTGTAAAGAAGAAGGATGGTACTTTTCGTATGTGCATCGATTATCGTGAGCTTAATAAAGTGACCATACAGAACAAATATCCTTTACCAAGAATAGATGATCTATTTGATCAGTTGCAAGAAGCATCGTGGTTTTCTAAAATCAACATAAGGTTGGGATACCATCAACTTAAAATAAAAAAGGAAGACATTCCAAAAACAGCATTCAGAACCCGATACGGACACTTTGAGTTCGTGTTGATGCCGTTTGGTCTTACCAATGAACGTGCAACATTCATGGATTTGATGAACATAGTTTGTAGACCAATGTTAGATAACTCAGTAATTGTGTTCATTGACGATATTCTCATTTACTCGAAGAATCTAGTAGATCATGAAAGACATCTTAGAGAGGTTTTAGACACTTTGAGAAAAGAGAAATTGCATACAAAATTATCTAAATATGAATTTTGGATTCAAGAGGTGAAATTTTTGGGTCATTTGATTAATCAAAATGGAATCAAAGTGGATCGTGCTAAAGTAGATGATGTGATGAAGTGGGAACCACCGAAGAATCCTCAGAGATCCGAAGTTTTCTGGGGTTGACAGGTTATTATAGGAGATTCATATAGAAAATTTCAAACACTGTTGTTCCATTGACTTAGTTGACTAAAAGGAATATTGAGTTTGTATGGGGAAGTGAACAAGAGACTGCTTTCTCAACTCTCAAGAGGAAGTTATGTGAAGCACCAATTCTTGCATTACCTGAATGAGTGGAAGACATGGTGGTGTTTTGTGATGCCTCTTACCGTGGGTTAGGCTGTGTGTTAATGCAGATTGGTAGAGTTATTGCTTATGCTTCACGACAGCTGAAGCCGCATGAAAGTAATTATCCAACTCATGATCTAGAATTGGCAGCAGTAGTCTTTGCACTTAAAATATGGAGAGATTACTTATATGGTGTGAAGTTCACTATTTATTCTGATCATAAAAGTTTAAAATATTTCATGGATCAGAAAAATCTCAACGTGAGGCAGAGGCGTTGGTTAGAATTGTTGAAAGACTACAATTGTGATATACTATATCATCCGGGGAAAGCAAATGTGGTAGTTGATGCTTTGAGCAAGAAGTTAGGAACTGTACTTATGAAGAATCAATCTTTGAGAATGACTGTTAGAATGCCTATAATTGATGTGATACGAACGGATCAGTTTGAAGCAATCAAAAGTGAAAACCATAACTCAGAACGAATTAAAGGACATGTGAACAAATCTACCAAAGATAGCCATGATGTTTTGACTCGTTATGGTCGTATATGGGTACCAGGTTATGGTGATGCGCGACAAACTCTTCTTAATAAAGCTCACAAATCTAGATTCTCAATTCATCCAGGAGCTACTAAAATGTATAACCACCTGAGGGTGGATTATTGGTGGCCATGCATGAAGCGTGATGTAGCTAAATATGTAGAAAAATGCCTTACATGTTTACAAGTAAAAGCTGAACATCAGAAACCTCATTGAAAGTTACAACCTTTAGAGATTCTAGTTTGGAAATGGGAAAATATTGCAATGGACTTGATTACCAAATTACCCAGGACCCCACGTGGTTATGATGCTATATGGGTAATTATAGACAAGTTAACTAAAAGTGCACATTTTATTCCCATCAAGGAGACTTGTCCTTCAGAAAGATTGGCAGATGTCTACGTGAAAGAAATCGTGTCTCGTCATGGTGTACCAGTTTCTATTGTGTCAGATAGAGATACAAGATTTACTTCTAGATTCTGGAGCAAATCTCACGGAGACCTCGGAACTAAGCTTCATCTTAGTAAAACATATCATCCTCAAATTGATGGTCAAAGTGAAAGAACTATTCAAACCTCGGAGGATATGTTGCGTGCATGTATTATTGATTTTTGTGGAAGCTGATATTCTTATTTACCCTTGGCGGAGTTTTCATATAACAACAGCTATCATTCTAGTATTGGAATGCCACCGTATGAAATGTTATATGGAAGAAAGTGCAGAACTCCGGTGTGTTGGAGTGAAGTAGGACAGAAAGAGTTAGGCGGCACAGAAGTGGTACAACGGAGGACTGAATAGATTTAGTTAATAAAAGATAGATTGTTAACCGCTTAGAGTAGACAGAAGAGCTATGCAGACAGACGTAGATCACCACTTGAATTTCAGGTGGCAGATTATGCATTATTGAAAGTGTCGCCATGGAAAGGCGTGATCAAATTCAGAAAGAGGGAGAAACTCGGTCTGAGATTCATTGGGCCATTCAAAATCATTGCGCGTGTGGGAAAGGTCGCTTATAGACTAGAATTACCCGATGAACTGTCCCTATAACACCCGCAAACCTGGGTTAGTAGATTAGCGGGTTAGCGGTATGTGTTTGCTTGCAATTAATTTGTTTATATGGTAATTTAAGTAATTGATTAAGTTATTTAGTTAAAATTAAATAATTAAAATGAAAGTATATGTATGTATGTATGCGTGCATGTTAATATGTATGTATATAAATGTGAATATGTATGCATGAATTAAGGGAACACCTCATGCTTGGTCATTAGGAAGTGTGTGTACGTGTAAGTTTATGTGCTTATCAGATTAGTTTCTAGTCATTATTTTCAAAGAAACAAAATGTATAGTGTGTGTTATGTGCAAACCTCCCTAAGAAGAAAAGTGAGTTTGAAGAACAAGTTATCAGATTTTAAAGAATTTCACTTCTTGAATCAAAGCAAAGGTTAGATTGTGCTTATATCATGTTAATGATTTAGCTAGATATAATTTCTATTGAATTTGGAGTTGGTATGCTAAGAACACCATGAATGAAGTTTTGAAGTTTATTTTAAATGAGTTTTACACGTTTTAATGATTCATGTGATTAGAAAGTGTTTGATATTTGTTTATATATGTTTAAACATGTTTCTGGTAAGTTTTGATGAATTTTATAACTTCTGGAATCCGAGACTTCATTGCCAAATCTGGTGTTCTATAATCCGAGAAAATGAAATCCTATAGTTGAATCCGGAATTTTTATAAACTGACAAACCTAAAACCGATAGTCATGAAAACCGGTACACCCTAAAAACCGATACCATGAAATCCGATAACCTCAAATCCGGAACATTGTAAATCCGAAAGAACCCGGAATCCGATACTTAGAATCCGGCGGATTCCTAGAAATCCAATGGTTTGGAATTCCGACATTTGAGATTAGATTTGTATTGTTTGTTTTTTATACTATATTATAAGATTTAACTTTTGTTCATGAATGATTGAGATATAAATATATGTGGACAAATATATTTATGAATTAGAGACTAATTTGGTTGTTATTGTGTTTTCAGGCAATCCAAAAGCTCAGTAACAGTAGATTTCTGAGTACCGTGTTTGAGATCGAAAGGTGAGTGGACGTTAATCGCGGATGGTAAAGATTATGGTTAATGTTATTCATGTGATGCATGCGTTTGTGTTCGGTGGATTGATTGAATTGTTGATTGTGATTGTGATTGTTGATTGATATCTGTTGCATGACTATTTGGCCGATACGCGCTCTTTGGATGATATTGAGTTGCGTTTGAGAAGTCAGCTACAAGTAGAATTGGGTTGGGCTCGTTTACTGGTTGGTTGTACAGTGATAGTCTTGCTGGTGCATACGTTGCATCAGAGGGGAATTTTCACTGTGCCAACTCAGTAGAGGGCTATCGGTAGACCTTTGCTTTGGCCGGCATTGGTTGTAGGTTCTGCGCCGAACCGCGGGTCTTCTTGGATATGTCATTACATGCTTTGATATTGACTGTTGATGTTTGCGTTTGTTCTTAGCCTCTACTCACTTAGCTTTGTGCTAATTCCCCTCATTTGTTGCTTTTGCAGGTTCGTGATTTTATGGTGTTAGCAGAAGGAAATGTTGACCCTGCGATGATATTCTATTTCAAATGAAACTAATCATTACGTTTTAGTAACACCAAGACAATTATTGTTTTTTGTTTGTGAACAAATGTTTGTAAATTACTTGTGTTTGGATTATATGTAAAGAGATCTGTTTGATTAAGCTTCCGCAGCGTATTTTAAAAGAAAATGGCTTGAGTTTTCCGGTGTTACAGTTTGGTATCAGAGCCTAGGTGTGGCGATGCATGCACGGCTAGAGTGTAGCATTCCCAAATCATGGCTCGTGACGGGTCAAGCTTTCCTTCGGGGGAATTAGGATGAGTTAGAGATGTTTGTAGTAGTTAGTATTTTGTGTACTAACAGTTTATTCTAATGACGTGTGAGGTGGTGTGATTGTAACAGATTATGCCTGACAGAGAAACCCTCATCCTTCCTCCTGTGACCCAAGCTACGACTGAAGCACCAGTGATTGAAAACTTGGGGAATATAGAGATTGCCGGAACATTAGGACAGACTAGCGAAGAAGTTCAAAGTGAGTATGTTTATCAGTTGGAAAATGAATTAGTGGAACTTAGGAATAAAGTTCATAGCATGGAACAAAAGACGCACACCCAACCTGAACCAACCCTAGTTCCAATTGTGATTACTACTCCAGCAACAACAGCACCGGTAACGATACCCCTACCACTAGTAACATAGATGATGCAACCACCATTTTATTATCCGTATGCACAACCGGGAGCTTATCCTTTTGCGTACACGTACAAGCAATTTTTCGATTGCAAACCTTTAGGGGGTGTTTGGTAGAGAGAAAAGAAATGGAGAGAATTGGTTTCTCTTGTTTGGGAGAAATGATTATAGTTTTGGGAAGAGAAATGGTTTCTTCACCCATTTCCATTTCTCCCCTTCCTTTGTATTTTCATTTCTTTTCAAATTGTGGAGAAATGGTAGCCAATGTCTTCTCATCATTGTTGATGTCCAGTAGCGATGTGTTTCCGGCATTCTAATCATCATCATCGACGTCCGGCGACTTGAGCCACCATTTCTCTCCACACATTTCTATTTCTCCTCATTTCCATTTCTCCCCTGTTTCCACTTCCATTTCTCTCAATTTCTTTTCTCTCTACCAAACACACCCTTAGAGTATAAAGGGAGTTCTGATCCCAATGTTACTTTAAATTGGTTGAGAGAAATAGTGAAGGTGTTAGACGCTTGTAATTGCGAAAATGAATTGAAGGTGAAATATGCAACGAGGATGTTGAAGGGAGATGCTATGGTCTGGTGGGACTCGATTACCGGTCATTTTACCGAACAGCAGCAGTAAAGCATTACCTAGAGTCAGTTCTAGGAAAAGTTGTGCGAGCAAGATTGTAGTTCCTTTGAGATTGCCAAAATTAAGAAGGAATTTATGGATTTACAGATGACGGGAATATGACTGTAGATGATTTGATCAAACAATTCAATTAGAAGATGCGGTTTGTTAAACATTGGGTGCCGGATGAAGAATCGAGTATTGCTCATTTTGTATGTGCATTGCATCCAGATTACCGCAGCGCCACTAGGTGGGCTACTACATTATCCCGGGCTTTAACTTTGTCTAAATCGGCCGAAGGGGATAAACTTGCGAAAGAAGGTTTGAGCAGAGAAAGGATTTCCCAACAGAAGACTAAGTTTGAACATTATAATACTCAACAGACGCAGGGAGGGCAGAGCAGTGGTAGCAGGCAGGGAGAATAGAATAGGGGGCCTACTTCGGCTAGGTCTAACCAACGGGCACCTTGGTGTGGCAGGTGCAAATCGTTTCATAATGCTCATTGTACGCTACAAACACTGAGATGTGTGAAATGTGGTCAGTTTGGCCACGATTTTAAGAACTGCAGATTCCCGAGGAGCATTTGCTGGAATTGTCAGAAGGAGGGACACCGAGTTGGTGAGTGTCGATTATGATAATCCCTTAATTATTCAAGTATCAAGCTAATCTTCAATTGCATGTGTAGAACTATGAGAGTGTTGGAATATGCCAACTGATACACACTCTTCGTGAAAATTCCGTACAAGCGCATAACAAAGAGAAACTAATTAAAGAATCAATTGGGACATATAGATAGGATGCTTAGATCTAGTTGTGATGCTAAGATACCTTAGATCTATATCTATGACCATATTATAAGTTGCGGGATTGTCTCACAATTCATTCCTTATATAGATAGATCCGTACACGGTGTCACGCTAAAGGAAACCGGATATTAATGGATATGATCTGGTACATAATGGGTCAAATACGTGTATTTGAATTGTTAGTATACACATTGAATGTGACGAGCCAAGTCCTTAATATAATCCAACCTAAAAGTATATTTAGCACCTTATGAGATATGTCTTGAAAGAGTTATTTGCTTGTATATCTTAAGGTTTGTTCAAATCTACATTTAGTGAGAGATTGATAAACTTATGTGGTGCTAATACATTTAAAAAGGGTTCATATAGGTTTTAGATATTTAACCTTGTGAGAACAATACTTTTTTGCTCTAAAGGAAGATAATAACTAAAACATTCCAGTGGAAGAACGTGAAACTTAAATGATAGACTTGATGTTGGCACTAGCATATGATCAAGTATCGGCATGAGAATGCCGGTTATCCTGACCATGAGTAATTACTTTCAAGGCTAATAGAAGTCATGTAGCCAAATAGATATGGGTTCCTCACATCTAAGTGGTAATGACTTGATGGTGAGTCTTGTTCATGTCACCATCTATCGGAAGGCATAGTGGGCCCTGTGTTCACTAAGGTTATGAGAAGTAATTAATCATGAGATGAAATCCATTTTAAGTATGTGAATAGTTTGCTTAATTCCATACGAAGATGCAAACCGAGATGGTGTAAATGGAATTAGCATGGATTATATTGTAGAATACTTCAAATACCAACTAGGGGTAAAGGTTTCATGATGGTTATTGTGGAAACTTTTCCTAGTGGTCATGTTGAAGGTCATTTAATTCTTGTTGCTATTGTTGCCTTCTTATGACAATAAAAGATAGTACACGGATATACAAGACCGCGTTCCTTCATGGGACTATGTATTGAGGAAGTGCTTACCACACTCTCCGAGGGTCTTAGATATCCGTAGTATCCAAATTAAGTCTACAAGTGCGGATAAGTCCTTTGGACCTATGCTAACATCGTAAAAGTAAGATCTTTGCTTTCATGAGAAGATCAAAGTCATGAGTTTTCTAGAAGCATAGATAAGACTTTTACATATGTTAGGGCTAGAGAGAGCTTTTATTATATACCTAGAAGTATGTATCGATTGAAGATAATGTGCCATTCTTAAGCGTTCTATGAACCTGAAATAGGGAATTATTGTACCATGATAATACTTAGGAGATACAAAATTTTGAAATTTTGAATTACAAGAAATACTTGTATATGTTCTTGATATTTGAAGACAAGAAATAAGCCTTGGAGTAGGTTCATACTCTAATACTAATTTCTAATAGAATAATTGTCGATCTTGATGGAAGTCTATGATCCTACTTTGTGGTGTTGATTATGTAGGAAATCCATGCACGCCAACACCCGTACACAGCGGAAGCAACGACATCAAAAACCGGGGTTTTCAGGTATTAAATCGACATGCATGTATTCCCCAAGTGGGGATCGTGACTACAAACGAATATAGCAACTAAAAGCAAACGAGAGGGAGGAGAAATATACCATCACGGGGCTGGAGCTATCCACCGAGCTAGAAAGATCTTCGAGAACCCGAAACCGAGCTCCTCTATTGATAGTCCACACCAAGTAGCCGAGATCCCGTCTTGCTATTGACCCGACACATGAACCACACAATGTCCTCGTGAATCTGGAGCAGCCACTACCACAAGAACCACTTGCCTTCACTTGTTACACTCACTTAGCTTTAGTGGAACTCAAGTACCAAATATGTGTGTGTGTTATGACATGACGCAAGAGTTCCAAGAGGAGAGAATTAATCGTCTTTTATACACTCATCTGAAGCTCAAAAAGACTCCAGGTTCGGCCAACATGCCACTCTCCCATTGGACCAACACAAAGGTCCAATAGAAATAAAGTGTCACTTTGACTTCTGTCTTCACGGGCTCTCACGGGCCGTGAAGCACTCGTGAAGGCCTCATAGGCCGGGTTTCACCGCACACTCTCATTGGGCCATCAAGTGGTCCAATAAAAGCATGGCGCCTGCCTTCACGGGCTTTCACGGGCCGTGGAGCCCTCGTGAAGGCAGTGCCCCCACGACTACATGTCCGTGTGGTGAAGCCTCGTGGAGGGTTTCTCTTCACGACATCTTCACGGCCCGTGAAGGTCGCCGGAAACCCCAATTTCAATTTCTCTCATGTTTGCGTTGTGCTGCCGGAATCTACCCTTGGCGTGTGACCTAATAGGCCCGTACCTCATCAGCAGTGATGCTAGTACATGTGTATCAGTGGGCATTTTCCAATAGACTACCACTTGCACATGATACAACGTTACCAACACCACAGCCAAGCTGCGGCTCTAGCAAAGCATACTTGCCCCCAAGTCGGTACGAGTTACGTATTCCTCGACAAATCCTGGTAGCCTAGAAAGGCTAAAAGGTCCTATAGACAAGTGATCATAAACATCCCTTTGTTCACGATATCCATGTGAACACGAGACATGGAAAAATGTCAATCTCCAGATCGTTCACAATTCTATTTCTCGATTCTAGATTGGTGGTGACCAAAATAACAAGTTAGCAACAGATCTAAAATCATTGTAACTTGAGCACGGCCATGCATTTTTGGTGTCAGCGCCCAATCATCGAGGAGCCCAGGGATATCTCTCTAACCTGAGGAACAAATCCTTTTGACTACATAGCCCCGCCACATGCTTCATACTTTATTTGATAACTCCCTTTATAGCGGCCAGTTACGAACCATGTTTGAAAGCAATCAAAATAAAGCGGACTCATGCTTTGGATACACATGTATCTCCACTCTAAGGATGAAATGATATTATCATCCCGAGTCACTTGTGACCATAATCCATGAAGTGAACTCAGGTGTGGGTCTTCCAATCACTTGAAACTCATTTCCAGCATATGTTAGTTTTGCATCACTTGCATTCAATCCTTGATTAATGCATGACCAAACCCTAACCTCAGTCTTGGCTCAAACTTCCTTCCCATGAAGAATGACTGACTGTGGAAATCTAGAATGCATAAGCACTCACGGAAGTGGTTAAACATGCTAAGATGGAACACAGTAAAGACTAATGAAAGTAACCGCATCTTGTGTATATATAGTCCCCACTATATATCGAAAGCAATCAAAAGTAACGATACTGCTTACAGTTCCCAAAGCTAACATAAAACAATCAACCACTAAAACAATATTTCAAGCCAAATCATATGCATAAGAAATGCTACGTGACCTAGTATGTCAAACATCACTAGTCACTATGACAACGGCTTATTTAATGGATTTGCCATGCAACACCCATTCATATTCTTGTTAACTTCACAATTATCTTTTGACCAAACTACTATTCAAAGTATCCATCAAAGAGATCATATAAAGAATTACTAAAGTACTAATATCCTCATTGTTACAAAAGTTAACAATAGGATCAGTGATACTTAAGAATTTCTCTAATCAATAATCAACACCACAAAGTAGGATTATAGACTTCGATCAAGATCGACAGTTATCCTATTAAAAATTAGTATTAGAGTATAAACCTACTCCAAGGCTTATTTATTATCGTCAAACATCAAGAACATGTTCTAATATTTCATGAACTTTCAAAATTTCAAATTTTTGTATTTCCTAAGTATTATCATGGTTCATAGAACGCTTAACAATGGGACATTATCTTCAATCGATACATACTTCTAGGTATACAACAAAAAGCTCCCACTAGCCCTGACATATGTAAAAGTCTTATCTATGCTTCTAGAAGACTCATGCTTTGATCCCATCATGAAAGCAAAGATCTTACTTTTACGATGTTAGTATAAGTCCAAATGACTTATCCACATTGTAGACTTAATTTGGATGCTACGGATATCTAAGACCCTCGGAGAGTGTGGTAAGCACTTCCTCAATACATAGTTCCATAAAGGAACGAGGTCTTGCATATCCGTGTACTATCTTTTATTGCCATAAGAAGGCAACAATAGCAACGAGTATCAAAGGACCTTCAACATGACTACTAGGAAAAGTTTCCACAATAACCATCATGAAACCTTTACCCCTATTCGGTATTTGAAGTAGTCTACAATATAATCCATGTTAATTCCATTTACACCATCTTGGTTTGCACCTTGGTATGGAATTAAGCAAAGTATTCGCATACTTAAAATGGATTTCATCTCATTATTAATTACTTCTCATTTCCTTAGTGAACACAGGGCCCACTATGCTTTCCGATAGATGGTGATATGAACAAGACTCAACATCAAGTCATTGCCACTTAGATATGAGGAACGCATATCTCTTTGGCTACATGACTTCTATCAGCCTTGAAAGTAATTACTCATGGTCAGGATAACCGGCATTCTCATGCCGATATTTGATCATATGCTAGTGCCAACATCAAGTCTTTCATTTAAGCTGCACGTTCTTCCACTAGAATGCTCTAGTTATTATCTTCCTTTGGAGCAACAAAACATTGTTCTCGTAAGGTCAAATATCCAAAACCTATAAGAACCATTTAAATGTATTAGCACCATTTAAGTTCTTCAATCTCTCACTAGATGTAGATTGAAAATCTCCAAACTTTGATATATCCAAGCAAAGAACTCTTTCAAGATATATCTCATAAGGTGGTAAATTGACTTTCAAGTTGGATTAAGATTAGGGGCTTGGCTTGTCACATTCAATGTGTATACTAACAAGTCGAATACACATATTTGACCCATTGTTTACCAGATCATTTTCAACAATATCCGGTTTCTTTCAACGAGACACCATATACAAATGTGTCTATGTTAAGGAATGAATTGTGAGATAATCCCGCAATTCATAATGTGGTCATAGATATATAGACTTAAGGTATCTTAGCGTCTCAACTAGATCTAAGCATCCTATCTATATGTTCCAATTGATTCTTTAATTAGTTTCTCTTTGTTATGTGCTTGTACGGATTTTCCACCAAAGGTGATCAATATCTTACAAGCTATCATCCCTCTCAAATATACCGTGAAGGGTTTCATACTCATCTTACCCTAATAGATAAGACTAGCATCAAATGTTTAACCCGAGGTTAAACTAGTCCAAGATCCTAACCACATGGATCTAGGCGATACTTGTCTCATTTATATAGTTAAGTAGATTATGACAAAAAGCCAACTAATCCAAACTATTTGGACTTAGAATCAATCATTCGTGATTAATTATTACTTGTAACATGTATGCCGTGACATGGATAATTTTGATTTTTATCAATCAACAAATATTTTTCAAAAACAAAATTCAAATCCCAAGTATAAATTCATCGTCATCAAATGTAGAATGATGCGCCATGGAGGCCAAAATAAAACATAAGCTATGACATGAACAAACTTCGAAATCGAATAAGTAATGCGGAAAAATCTTTTACAACCCAAAATTCAAAATCTCATCCATCGTCTTCATGAACATACAATAAAAACTTAACTTGCCTCGCATGGCATCAAAATAAAGTAATAATTAAACCGGTAAGAATAGGCAAGATCAAAACTCCCAATTCTCTTTTAAAGGTCAATCTTTCAATTTTCCTCTTTTAGAAATCCGGTTCTTCATGCTCTTGGTTCTTCTTCAAATAGCACCTACACTTTGTAACAAAATAAATTTTTGACAAACGTGAGTTAATTAGCTCGGGTGAACAACCCAGCGAAATAGAAGAATTAGCAATGAATCATGAATGTACCTTGAGAGGGGAAATTAACTCTCTCTTTCCTTAGAAGTTTAATATCCTCTCTACATGACGGGCATGCGTGACGGCCCGAATCTCCAAATCTTCCACAGGCAAACCACTTTTTCTTGAATCTCTTCTTCAGGCACACAATTATTGTCCTCAGATTCAATATGGGGAATAGGCTTGGACACTCCAACCTTTTCCCTTCGTGTCGGTTTCTTCTTCTTTTTCTTTTGTTCCCTAGAACTCGTGGTAGGAATGGAAGAGGTGGATTCATGTTTGGCCATGTCAAACTCCGAAGTCTTCAACATACCGTGAAATTCACCTAAGGTTTTCTCCATGTCATGCATGTGATAGTTCATGACAAACTGATCATATGATGCGGGCAGGGACTGGAGTACTATATCCACAGCAAGCTCCCTTCCAATGGGAAAACCTAATCTCTTCATTTGGTCCACGTACGCCTTCATCTTGAGCACGTGGGCACTCACACTCCTACCTTCATCCATTCTACAACCGACTAGGTTTTTAACACACTCATAGTGTTCCTCCCTAACTTTTTGTTGGAGCATGTCCTTCAACTTCTTCATCATATCGTACACACTCATGTGCTCAAAGTGCTTTTGCAACTCCAAGCTCATAGTTGACAACATGAGGCATGCAACATCGTGTGTGTCCTCAACACGCTTTTCATACGTGTATCGGACGGACCAAGTCGCGTCAGTAGCAGGTGGTTCCGGAAGAGGTTCCTCAAGGATGTGCAACTTTGACTCATAGTGAAGAACAATTCGCAATTGCCTAAGACAGTCAACCATGTTCACAAGTTTGACATGGTGTTATTATGGTTTGACATCTATAAATAACAAGAACACAAGTTTTAGTTAGTTTGATATAATCCTCGTTAAAATAATTACCCATAATGTTTTAGAAAAACAATTTATCTCAACAAGGGCTAAGAACCATATTTTACTCCACTACATGACGGGTTTACCACAGATCACTTCATGAAGCTATTTAGGCCGGTAACCATTTTACTGATTGCAATCTCCATTGCAACTCTTAGACACTTGCGGGATCCAACGACGTAAAACGGTCAGTTGGCATGTTTGATCCCTACTTCACCAATCCCAAATTAAAATTCTTGGTTGACTTGTGCCTAGCTCGACAATCACAAAAGGATTTTAGTTTGCAATTGTAAATCGTCCAACAAGATACATGGTAGCACACTCGACAATCATTGGCTCGTGCTAAGCTCGACAACCAATAACTCCAAGTCTCCACTCTCACCTTCCACATAGATCCGCATGGAATAACTCGTGCTTAGCTTGACAATTATCCCATGCTTCACTAGAATCCGGTGTGTCATCTTATGGATGGTGCGTGATTTACGTTTTTAGGAAACGGGCTTTTGTTTCTTGATTAAAACCAAGTTTTAATATTTGATTAACAAAGTAAGTGACAAAACTGATTTTCACTTTAAATATAAATACCAAGTTTATATTGTCTTGTTAATCGTGTACGCACGAGAGTTTGTTAACCAATTTAAAAAACTCTTATGATTTTATTAACTTAGAAAAGTTATCAAGCATGCGAAGAAACATAAACAACCACGCAAGATAAATAAATCACATCACACGCATACAAAGGGGTTGGTAACCAAGCCAAGAACCTATGCGCCCTACCCGCGAGCCAAGCCGGGAGGACTAGGTCCACTAAGGACACAAACCTAGACCATGGAGTGCTCCCACTGAATCCGCTACCTCCATCAGGACTAACCGGATCCAAGGTCTTCAAGACGTCTCCTCTTGACTCTTGATTGTGGTCTTCAAAAGACAAGTACACAAAAGAAAGGAAATGACATGCAAGCCACGCGCTTCCTATCAATCTAGTACAAGTACATATGGATAAATGAAACGGCATGCAAGCCGCAATAATTAATTACATACCGAATGAATAAAATAATTAATTACAACACATGTGACACTAAGGTCACCAAATAAATCCAAACAACCAAACAAACCACAAGGCACAACCACAAGGTCTAGGGCGAAGGTTACGAACCAAAAGCAACAAACAACAACTACAAATCACGGTGTGCCAAAACCGTGACCAAAGGAATATTTCGGTAAGAATTTCCAACACAAATACTCAAGGCACAACAAGGAAATTCTTGTACATATGCATTAGGGCACAAAACCAACTTTTATACCCATATTCATATATACGCAACATATGTGTATGCATGTATGCATCTCATGCCAAGACCATACCTTATATACCCATATTTGTACCAAAATATTAAGAGGGATTAACCAAACGGAATCTGCCAGAAAACAGAAACTCCTCCATGACCCGAAAAATCATAAAATTTTCTTTTAAGGACAAAAACTGCCCAGGAGCTCCTTCAGGACCCCTCACGGCTCGTGAAGCCCAAGGGATTCACGACCGATCACGAGACAGAAAGGGCTCGTGAGCCTAAAAACCAAGTTTCACGACTATATTTTTCACGAGTGTCTTCACGACCCCTCACAACTCGTGAAGCCCAAGAGCTTCACGACCTGTCACGGACCATGAGGACTCGTGAAGTCTGAAAATACTTCCCACGACCAGACCCCTCACGAACACTGGTCGTGTGGCCTTCACGACTCGTGAAGAACACTTCACGGCCCGTGAAGGCCTACTGGACTGAAAAACAAATCTTCCAAAATGGTTTTTCGAGCCATTTTCGTGCTATATCTTTGTAGCCTAGGCTCTGATACCACTGTAGGAAATCCATGCAAGCCAACACCCGTACGCAGTGGAAGCACCGACATCAAAAACCGCGGTTTTAGGGTATTAAAACCGACATGCATGTATTCCCCAAGTGGGGATCGTGACTACAAACGAATATAGCAACTAAAAGCAAACGAGAGGGAGGAGAAATATACCATCACGGGGCTGGAGGTATTCACCGAGCTAGAAAGATCTTCGAGAACCTGAAACCGAGCTCCTCTATTGATAGTCCACACCAAGTAGCCGAGATCCCGTCTTGCTATTGACCCGACACATGAACCACACAATGTCCTTGTGAATTTGGAGCAGCCACTACCATAAGAACCACTTGCATTCACTTGTTACACTCATTTAGCTTTAGTGGAACTTAAGTACCAAATTTGTGTGTGTGTGTGTGTGTTATGACATGAAGCAAGAGTTCCAATAGGAATTAATAGTCTTTTATACACTCATCTGAAGCTCAAAAAGACTCCAGGTTTGGCCAACATGCCACTCTCCCATTGGACCAACACAAAGGTCCAATAGAAATAAAGTGTCACTTTGACTTCTGTCTTCACGGGCACTCACGGGCCATGAAGCATTCGTGAAGTCCGCATAGGCCGGGTTTCACCGCACACTCTCATTGGGTCATCGAGTGGTCCAATAAAAGAATGGCGCCTGCCTTCACGGGCTCTCATGGGCCATGGAGCCCTCGTGAAGGCAGTGCCCCCACGACTACATGTCCGGGTGGTGAAGCCTCATGGAGGGTTTCTCTTCACGACCTCTTCACGGCCCGTGAAGGTCGCCAGAAACCCTAATTTCATATTCTCTCATGTTTGCGTTGTGCTACCGGAATCTACCCTTGGTGTGTGACCCAATAGGCCCGTACCTCATCAGCAGTGATGCTAGTACACGTGTATCAGTGGGCATATTCCAATAGATTATTGATTAGAAAAGTTCTTAAGTATCACTAATCCTATTGTGAACTTTTGTGGGAATGAGGATATGAGTACTTTAGCACTTTGTTATATGATCTCTTTGACGAATACTTTGAATAGTAGTCTGGTCAAAAGATAGTGGTGAAGATAACAAGAATACAAATGGATGTTGCATGACAAATCCATTAAATAAGCCTTTATCATAATGACTAGTGATGTTTATCATATTAGTTCATGTAGCATTTCTTATGCATATGATTAGGCTTGAAATATTGTTTTAGTAGTTGATTGTTTTATGTTAGCTTTGGGAACTACAAGCAGTATCGTAATTTTTGATTGCTTTCGATATATAGTGGGGACTATATATACGCAGATGCGGTTACCTTCATTAGTCTTTACTGTGTTCCATCTTAGCATGTTTAACCACTTCCCTGAATGCTTATGCATTCAAGATTTCCATAATCAGTAATTCTTCATGGGAAGGAAGTTTGAACTAAGACTGAGTTTAGGGTTTGGTCATGCATTAATCAAGCATTGAATGCAAGTGACGCAAAACTAACATGTGCTTGAAATGAGTTCAAGTGATTTGAAGACCCACACCTAAGTTCAATTTATGGATTACGGTCACAAGTGACTCGGGATGATAATATCATTTCATCCTTAGACCGGAGATACATGTGTATCCAAAGCATGAGTCTACTTTATTTTGATTACTTTCAAACGTGGTTCGTAACTTGCTGCTATAAAGGGAGTTTCAAATAAAGTATGAAGCATGTGGTGGGGCTATGTAGTCAAAAGGATTTGTTCCTCTGGTTAGAGAGATATCCCTGGGCCCCTTGATGATTGGGTGCTAACACCAAATATGTGTGGCTATGCTCAAGTTACAATGATTTTAGATTAGTTTCAAACTTGTTATTTTGGTCACCACCAATCTAGCATCGAGAACACAATTGTGAACGATCTGGAGATTGACATTTTTCCATGTCTCGTGTTCACACGGATATCGTGAACAAAGGGATGTTTATGATCACTTATCTATAGGACCTTTTAGCCTTTCTAGGCTACCAAGATTTGTTGACGTAACTCGTACCGACTTGGGGCAAGCATGCTTTGCTAGAGCCGCTGCTTGTCTGTGATGTTAGGAACGCTGTATCATATGCAAGTAGGAGTCTGTTGGAATATGCCCACTGATACACGTGTACTAGCATCACTGCTTATGAGGTACGGGCCTATTAGGTCACACGCCAATGTTAGATTCCGGCAGCACCTCACAAACATGAGCGAATATGAAATTAGGGTTTCTGGCGACCTTCACGGGCCGTGAGGAGGTCGTGAAGAGAAACCCTCCATGAGGCTTCACCTCCCGGACAGGTAGTCGTGGGGAACGACCTTCACGAGGGCTTCACAGCACGTGAGAGCCCGTGAAGGCAGGCGCCATGCTTCTATTGGACCACTTGATGACCCAATAAGAGTGTGCGGTGGAACCAGGCCTATGAGTGCTTCACGGCCCGTGAGAGCCCGTGAAGGCAGAAGTCAAAATGTCACTTTGTTTTTATTAGACCTTTGTGTTTGTCTAATGAGAGGGTGGCTAGTTGGCCGACCCTGGTGGCTTCATGAAGACTTCCAGCCTTTATAAAAGGCACATATAACTCTCTCACTTGTCCCTCTTGCCACTTTGAATATACACACACACATACAAGATACTTGAACCTTTCTTTGTGAGGGTTAGGCTAGTGTGTAGATAGTGAAGGCAAGATAAGTGTTGTTGTTGTTCCAAAGGCTCGAGACCAAGGATGAGGATCGAGTTTGATGGTCATTAGCAAGACGGGATCTCACTTACTTGGTGTGGACTATCAATAGAGGAGCTTGGATTCGAGTTCTCGAAGATCATCCTAACTCGGTGGATAGGTTCAGCCGCGAGATGGTATTTTTCTCATTCTTCTTCTTTAGTTTCTGTTGCTATACTTGTTTGTAGTCACGATCCCCACTTGGGGAATACATGCATGTCGGTTTTGATACCCGAAAACCCCGGTTTTGATGTCGTTGCTTCCGTTACGTACGGGTGTTGGCGTGCATGGATTTCCTACAGAGAGAATACTAATTACACCTTGATTAACACATAGTTCATATCATTGATTATAGCAATTAATGCATGATTAGCCTTATTCATAGGCTTATATACTCCATGAGTATATTTACAATTAAGACCATCTAGTTTGTAATTAATACAAACATCACTCAAAATGTAATCTTTTATTCTATACAATTAATAAACCTAACAATCTCCCGCTTTGTATAGAAATAGAAGATGTTATATCTTTTTGGCATCTCACGCAAACATTAACAATCTCCCCTTTTGAATCATGCAGATATTCTTTTTCGGTTAATATTCTTTTGAAGCTTTGGGAAATCTTCAAACCTTTACCTGATGTCTTCAAAATGACTTCTCATCTTCAAATACAGACTCTTCATTTCGAGAATATTATTCACTTCAACATCTTGATGAGAACTTTAAACTTGATAGCATACAATGACATCTTTTCTCTTCAATCTCTTCTTTTGCATTGGTAACCTTAGGCTTTTCAACCTTTGGATGTATAATCAATTTAACATGTAGTGATTTTTAGCTTTTCCCAATCTTTAACCTATTCTTTCTGATCTTGAGCTCTCTTGTCTTCAAATAAGCTTTGCTTTTGCATGAGGAATATTTTGTTCTCTCCCCCTTGAATGTAGCTCTTAATCTTGTTTATCCTGATCATAATGTCTTGATATCACAATTATCTTTTCTTTTGAATCTCTTGATCTTTTTCAATTTTAATAGATATCTCTTTTCTTTGCTCCCCCTATACTTGACATATATTGATTTTTCAGAATTAAACTTTTCTTTGTCTCCCTCTCAACACATGAATCTGATCTTCTTTAGCTACACAATTTCGATGAGCTTTAAGAATAGCATTGACAATAAGAACTCATCATCATTTTCAACTCAGTAAGAATCAGCTAATATTTTTGTTTCCTTCTTTCAAGATCAACTGAATTTCAATTTCTTTAAATTTTCTCCCCCTCATGATGATCAGGATTCTTCATGTACATCATGCAATTGTAATTGATATTCAACTTGATTTGTGCATGAATACTTCAACATTTATAGCTTAGAATCCTCCTCATCACATTCAGTTGAATTTATCAAATATGTATCTCTTTGACATTGTGACCACAATGATATTATAATGAAAGTATCCGAG
Organism: Dittrichia graveolens; assembly: GCA_038502395.1. Taxonomy (NCBI): domain Eukaryota; kingdom Viridiplantae; phylum Streptophyta; class Magnoliopsida; order Asterales; family Asteraceae; genus Dittrichia; species Dittrichia graveolens. The sequence continues at coordinate 35,490,045 of JARJIL010000009.1, forward strand.
ACAGTCTTTAAGGCACCATCTCAATGTTCCCGTGGGAAAATGTTAACTCCAAGATCACATAGATTGCTCGTTAACACAACAGTTTTTAAACTGTGTGACCTACATTTAGTGTTGGAATAATGATAGCACTGGTAGGATTTCCATCTATCACCGTGAATATCACAAAGATAACACTCAAAATGTTCCGATCTCAGTTACGAAAACTAGATACTTGTGACATTTCCATCATGTGTCCTAAGAAATGAAATGATATAGCAATAAGCTCTAGACTCTATGAGTGCATGAAAGAAGTCGGGACCGGAGTAGCTATCCTCTTTGCTTCAATATTGACAATCTCCGAGTGAGATGTCAATAGAAATGTGCTAATTCTCCGTGTGAGGTTAAAACAATCATCTTTTAAGAGATAATTGAGTAGTTGGGTGGGTTTTGTGCATTGCATCACTGGGTTCATGATGTCTTCTTCAATACCAAATTTCAACACATGAAATCTAGTAGTATATGTAGTTACCCAAATTTACACTGTTTGGAGAGGATCTTTCTTTTGTTTTGATCCTATCTCTCACCCTCAGCTCTCTAAATTTTTTTTTCAACTTCTCCCTCAAACTCTCTTTCCAAAATGAATGTTTATATCTCCATTGGATACAAATGGACACTGGTTATCTGTTCAAATGATTAGGAGCAATCATATTGATGTCAACAAGAATGATTTTCACGAAATATTCAGTTGAGAAAAATTGTCAAGAATGATTTGATCAATCAAAGAATGTGAACAATCAAAGAATTTTGAAGCAGAAATGACAAAACGATTTGACATATATGCTCAAAGTGATTAGTTGATCATATGCACCCCCATCTCCTGTTCCAACCCTCTTGATTACATTTTATCTCTGCACACCAATCAATATCCCATGATAACTAATTCAACTCACCTATTGGACCTATTAAACCCTTAATTTGTTTTTCTAGAATAAGGTGAACTCCTGGGGCAGGTCCTTCTAGCTCTGGATTGACTATAGGAGTAAAAATTGCCTACACTCCCTCACTCTTTGGTGTCTTTTTAATCACTTTAATAGTATATAACATGAATGATTTACACAATGAATGAAGAGTGATTGACCCAAGAATGAACGGTTTCCATAATGAATGAAATATTCGACAATAAAGGAAGGATTTCCAGAATCATTATCGGGATAGAATTCAAGAAATGAAATATGAGCGTTCAGAAGATCAACAATCAAACGAATCAAGAAAGATATCAGAATGAATCGACGAATGAATGCCTTCTCGATGGAAAAAACGATAAAATTTGAAAATTGGAAATCTTTTTGAATGTTTTTGAAATTTTCATTTTTAAAATGATTTGAAAGCATAAAAAAAATCTCCCTAAGTTGACACATTTGAATTCGAAAATGATTTTACATCAACTAGGTTAGAGAAAAAAAATTGCTCCCCCTACAAGAATGCACAAAAATAGTTTTCATTTTAAAACAAAATTGCAATCTTGTAGGTGCTCGACGAAAATGATTTGTCTGTCAAAGAATATATGTCGTTCTTACTCCCCCTGCAAATAATGAACCATTATCACACAAGTTATATCAAGGAATGATAAACTACAAACATTAAGTTTCTTAGATCATTAGACTCGGGCTAATGCTGAACACAATGACATGTGAAATGGACTGAAGGGAACACTCTTCTTTCTTCAAGTCAAGATGTTGAGCTTGTCAGCATACTGAACACAATGTGCTTTTCAACGCATTCTGAATGATCTTCATTGTGTTCCAACAATGTCTCCGACTAATCTGCAAAACAGATTAAGCACACTTTGGTACCCATTTGAGATTGGGTCCAGCAATGTTAGGCTTATGAATATATCTATTCATTGGGCCTGTATGCCATTGAGAATTCTTTCTTTAACAACGAATTCATGTATTGGCCTTAAATTCTTACAAATCTTTTCTTTTGATAATCTGATTAAGTGCTTTACTGACTATACCACAAATGGATATTTGACATCAGTTTTTAGCACAAAATTAGCATTATTCTTCGATTCTGAAAAGAATTTGTTTTTGTTGTTATTTTAAAAGAATGATAATTTCTTATGTCCTCGTGATATATGTTGGTTGAATGGTGCCACTTAGTAGAATGATATTGCATATGAATGCTTCCTGAAGGCATATCTTTCATGACATTCTTCTTTCTAACCTCAGGTTTGAAAGATGTACTGGTATAGTTTAACGAAAAATCATCATTTATGACATTTTTTAATCTGAATTCAGAAACCCTAGGTTTAGAATTGTTGTCTGATTCGTCACAACGAATTGGTGTTGAAGTATCTTTCGTCTATTTCTTTGGAGTCCAGAATGATGTTATCTTTGCAAAGTTGTCAGCTAGGATCTTCTTTGGAGTCCAAGCTTGCTTATTCGTTGGCAAAGCATCATCTGTAATGACAGAAAAATCAGAATTAGTACTGCTTGAATAGTAAGCGTTTTGATGAGTTTTGAATACTTGTGTCTGTTGTTTCTGAGTGAATTTAGTTTCAAAAGTAGTTGGTTTAACTGATTGAGAACTTGTAGATCTCTTCTTGGATTTCTTAGTGTAGTTGAAACCTTTATCTGAATTTTCAGAACCTTCAATAGAGAAAAACGAATCAGTCTAGCTACTACAATGTGTAACTGAATCAAAATCAATAGTCTCAGCGGAAGTCTTTGTTGATTCAGCATGTTTTTCAGCACTAAGCTCAGCATTGATTATTTTAGCCATCAACTGTGTCTTCTCTTTCTCAAATTATTTCTTCTCTGTATCCAGAGTCTTCTGAAGCTCAAATATTTTGTTTTCCAGAACTGAGCTAGGAATATATGGTTTAGAAGAAGCAAGAAACTGTTGCTCAAGTCCTGTGACTTTTCTTTGAAATTCAGGCTTTTCAATGCCTAAACTCGCTATCAACTTATCATCCTTCTGCAACATCTTTTGAAAATCTTGACGTTTAATAGAAAATTCAGATATGAGGTCTGTAAACTTGACATTCTCTTTTTTTAGATCATTTGCTCTCTTCTTTAACTGTTCTATATCTACTTCCCTTCTCTCAACTTCAACTTTATGCTCTTAACCTTTCTTTTCCAAAAGTTAAAGTTCCTCATACACTCAAGATATTTGCTCTTTGAACTTGTCATTCTCTTCTAACAACATCTCTGCTTTCTTTTTTTTCCACTTCAGAATGTACTTCAAGTTGTGAGATTTTCTCCACAAACTTGCTTCTTTCTTCTTCAAACATTTTCTTTTCACTTTCCAAACTCTTTTCTAGGTCTAATACCTTTGTTTCTTTCTGCAACTCAAATTTTTTAACAAGGAGCTGTTGCACAAGTTGTTTCAACTTATCATGCAATTCAGCTTTTTCAACTTGTAATTCACTTGCTCTTTTCTTTTCAAAATCAACTTGTTCTTTTTGTAATGAACTTTCTCCACTCAAAATTTGCATCTGTTTCTCCTTTTTGATTATATCATCTGATTTACGTTGAATCCTTAAATCATAAATTTGATTGCTCCGTTTCAATGTGTGAATCTCCTTGTTTAGTGAAGAAATCTTCTCTTTGAGCTGGATATTCTCATCAACCAATCCTTCCGCCTTCTTTTTCTCAAAATTTACTTCAACTTGTGGAATCTTCGTTTCACACACTTGAAGTTTGACAATCAATTTGGCATTTTCATTAACACAGAGCAAAATTTTCATTTTGTAGCTTTACAATTAAATCACCTTTCTCAAAACAAGCATTATACCAAGGTTTATGAATCTCAAACATTTTTCTTAATTTAAGCAAGAGAAATAATTAAATTTCACTTAAGTGATATTTGTTCTTTCTCCATTTGTCAATCTCCTGTTCAATTGAATCTGGTTTACTGAAATTCGTTGACATCTTGATATTTATCTTGATACCTGAAAAATATACGATCGTGTAGGAAAGATTTGATTTGATTAAGAATTTAATCAATAACAATGATTTGATCAATTAAGAATGAGTTGAGAATGATCAACAATGATTAAAAGTGTACTAGGAGAATCAATTAAAGTGACTATGATACGACTAAAACAACCGAATCACAAAACAATTAACACGATAGGAGACAATTAATACGACAACAAAAAGAAAAACAAATAATACGATCACGATAATAAACACTAAAAATGACTAAACTATACGATAGGGGGATGATTAAAAAACGCTAAAACGAACAATAACGATGACAAAACCGAACAAAAAAACATAGAAAAATGAGAAAATCTGATTCTAATTTAGTCACAACGACGACGGGGGTTTGGGGACAGCGCCCCTGATAGCAGGGTCCAAGGCGTGGCAACCCCTGGCGGGGTCCAAGGGGCAAATCCGGTACATTCAAATCCGTTAATTTCCAAATCCACATAAACCAAATCCGCCAAATTATAAATCCAGTAAAGTTCAAATCCGATAACTTTTAAATCCGTTAATTTTCAAATCCGCATAAACCAAATCCACCAAATTATAAATCCGGTAAAGTTCAGATCCGATAACTTTCAAATCCGATAATTTTCAAATCCGCATAAACCAAATCCGATAGTCCCACTTCTAAACCAAATCCAATAGTTTTATTTTCTTTTGAATTCCGATACTTTTTGACACATTCAAAAATTCCAATCTCTTTCCTTCTCACACACAAACACCAAAAACACTTTTTGACTTAACATTTTTGGATCAAACTCCTCCTTTCTTCATCTTCTACTCAAGAACATCAAGAAACCATCAATCTTGATTTTTCAAAAACTCCTCAAAAATGATTTTTATGATCAAAATTATGTTTCTCCACCTTCCCTAACACTTTTCTAGCTCTCCTTTATCACGAATCTCGATCAAACAACACGAATTGATCCAAAATTGATCAAAATCTTCAAGAACACATCAAGAAAAAGATTTCAAAATTTCTACTTGTGTGTTTTGAATTAAGCTTTGAAATTTTGCAAATCCAATCACGATGCTATTGCTAAACTTCTTTGAAAAATTCAGCAATCAATTCCAACTAGAACTCGAAATCCCAAATTCCATCCTCAAGAACATCATTAAAAAAACCCAGAAATAGATTTTTCGATTTCTCTCAAATGGATTGGAGTTTGCCCTTGAAAATATTACTGTAGGTTCCTGCAATCATATAGAACAACGTATCCAAAAATTAGATCAAATGGAGATCGTATGAATTTTTCTAGATTTTTTTTAAAGTTTCTGCCCAAAAATAATCCGAAAATTGCAAAAAAAATCTTCAAAATTTCTTCAAATTTCTTGCAATTCTTGATCCAATCTTCAATCAAATCACTCCTTAGGCTCTGATACCAATTGATAATCCTTTAATTATTCAAGTATCAAGTTAATCTTCAATTGCATGCATAGAACTATGAGAGAATACTAATTACACCTTGATTAACACATAGTTCATACCATCGATTATAGCAATTGATGCATGATTAGCCTTAATCATAGGCTTATATACTCCATGAGTATGTTTACAATTAAGACCATCTAGTTTGTAATTAATACAAACTTCAATCAAAATGTAATCTTCTATTCTATACAATTAATAAACCTAACACATTAAGCAAGAAATCAGGATCTGGGTCAGGAGCGGGAGTGGCTGGGGGGTCATCTTCAGCATCTGGTCAGAAAAGAAAGAACCCACCCACTGCTGAAGGTCGGGCGTTCAGGATGATGGTGGACGATGCCACCACCACAGAGGATGTCATTATGGGTACGTTTTTGATAAACTCTCTCCTGCTAGAGTATTATTTGACTCTAGGGTAAATCGCTCCTTTGTTTATGTGGACTTCTGTGATAAATTGAACGTAGCTGTTATTAAACTTGCTAGTACTTTAGAGATAGAATTAGCTGATGCCATGATGGTTCCAGTCACGACAGTTGTGGCTGGACCTAAAATTGATATAGATGGTGTATGTTTTCCTGTTTATTTTCTTGTTATGCCATTATGTGATTTTAATGTGGTGCTCGGGATGGATTGCCTGAGTCTAAACCAAGCAAGAAGAAAGATGGTACGTTGCGCATGTGTATTGATTACCTTGAATTGAACAAGAGAATGATAAAGAACAAGTATCTGTTGCCAAGGATTGATGACTTATTCGATCGGTTACAGGGAGCTTTGTTCTTTTCTAAGATTGAATTGAGATCAGGTTATCATCAAGTATATGTTTCTAAGGAAAATGTATCAAAGACGGCCTTTCATACGCGTTATGGTCACTACGAGTTCTGGTTATGCCGTTCGGCTTAACCAATGCACCTGCGATATTCATGGACCTTATGAATAAAGTTTGTCGACCATTTCTGGATAATTTTGTGATAGTTTTTATAGATCATATCCTGATTTATTCAAAGACTGAAATGGAACATGAACAACATTTGAGACAAGTTTTAGAGACTCTAAAGAAAGAACGTTTGTATGCAAAGTTCTCAAAGTGCGAATTCTGGTTGAGAGAGGTTCAGTTCTACGGGCATGTTATCTGTAACAAGGGAGTAAAAGTGGATCATTCGAAAGTTGAAGCACTGATGAACTGGAACGCTCCAAAGACACCGTTAGAGATAAAGAGTTTTCTTGGATTGGCAGGGTATTATCGCAGATTTATCAAGGATTTCTCCAAGATTTCTGGTCCGTTGACTAAGTTGACTCGGAAAGACGTGAAGTTTGTGTGGTGTAATGAACAAGATAAAGCTTTTCAGATGCTGAAGCAATTGTTGTGCCAAGCTCCTATCCTTTCTTTGCCAAGTGGATCAGATGATTTTATCGTATATTGCGATGCGTCATTTGCTGGATTAGGATGTGTACTAATGCAGAGGGATCAAGTGATTGTGTACGCTTCAAGGCTGTTGAAACCTCATGAAAAGAATTACCCGACTCACGACTTGGAAGTGGGAACATATAACGATGGATTTTGTAACAAAACTTCCACGTACTCAGAAGAATCATGATATGATATTGGTGATCGTGGATCGACTGACGAAGAGTGCTCACTTTCTGGCTACTTGTGAGACGGCTTCTTTGAGTAAGTTGGCTCAACTATACATTAATGAGATTGTTGCGAGGCATGGTATACCGTTATCTGTTGTATCTGATGGAGACTCCAGATTTGTTTCTAACTTCTAGAGGAGTTTAAAGAGAGAATTGGGGACAAGGATTAACTTGAGTATTGCTTATCATCCCCAGACTGATGGTCAGACTGAACGCCCTCATGCTTGGTCATTAAGAAGTGTGTGTACGTGTAAGTTTATGTGCTTGTCAGATTAGTTTCTGGTCATTATTTTCAAAGAAAGAAAAAGTATAGTGTGTGTTATGTACAAACCTCCCTAAGAAGAAAAGTGAGTTTGAAGAATAAGTAATCGGATTTTAAAGAATTTCACTTCTTGAATCAAAGCAAAGGTTAGATTGTGCTTATATCATGTTAATGATTTAGCTAGATATGATTTCTATTGAATTTGAGTTCGTATGCTAATAACACCATGAATGAAGTTTTGAAGTTTATTTTAAATGGGTTTTACACGTTTTAATGATTCATGTGATTAGAAAGTGTTTGATATGTGTTTATATATGTTTAAACATGTTTCTGGTAAGTTTTGATGAATTTTATAACTTCTGGATTTAAGTTATGATGATGATGAAGTTGGTTGTTTTTGAGGAGGAAGATGAACTTCGGTTTTATAGAAACCGACACTTTTAAATCCGAGACATTGAAATTCGGAACCCAAATCCGACCCTACTTAAATCCGTAGCTATGAATCCAACATTGCCAAATCTGGTGTTCTAGAATCCGAGAAGATGAAATCCTATACTTGAATCCGGTATTTGTATAAACCGACAAACCTAAAACCGATAGTCAAGAAAACCGGTACACTCTAAAAGCCGATACCATGAAATCCGATAACCTCAAATCTGGAACATTGTAAATCCGAGAAAACCCGGAATCCGATACTTAGAATCCGGCGGATTCCTAGAAATCTGATGGTTTGGAATTCCGACATTTGAGATTAGATTTGTATTGTTTGTTGTTTATACTATATTATAAGATTTAACTTTTGTTCATGAATGATTGAGATATAAATATATGTGGAAAAATATATTTATGAATTAGAGACTAATTTGGTTGTTATTATGTTTTCAGGCAATCCAAAAGCTCAGTAACAGTAGATTTCTGAGTACCGTGTTTGAGATCGAAAGGTGAGTGGACGTTAATTGCGGATGGTAAAGATTATGGTTAATGTTATTGATGTGATGCATGCGTTTGTGTTTGGAGGATTGGTTGAATTGTTGATTGTGATTGTTGATTGATATCTGTTGCATGACTATTTGGCCGATACGCGCTCTTTGGATGATATTGAGTTGCGTTTGAGAAGTCAGCTACACGTAGAATTGGGCTGGGCTCGTTTACTGGTTGGTTGTACAGTGATAGTCTTACTGGTGCATACGTTGCATCAGAGGGGAATTTTCACTATGCCAACTCAGTAGAGGGCTATCGGTAGACCTTTGCTTTGGCCGTCATTGGTTGTAGGTTGTGCGCCGAACTGCCGGTCTTCTTGGATATGTGATTACATGCTTTGATATTTCCTGTTGATGTTTGCGTTTGTGCTTATCCTCTACTCACTTAGCTTTGTGCTAATTCCCCTCAGTTGTTGCTTTTGTAGGTTCGTGAATTTATGGTGTTAGCAGAAGGAGAAGTTGACCCTGCGCTGATATTCTATTTTAAATGAAACGAGTCATTATGTTTTAGTAACACCAAGAGAATTATTGTTGTTTGTTTGTGAACAAATGTTTGTAAATTACTTGTGTTTGGATTGTATGTAAAGAGATCTGTTTGATTAAGCTTCCGCAACGTATTTAAAAAAATGGCTTGAGTTTTCTGGTGTTACAATCTCAGATTCACAACACCTTTCATGTTTCACATCTCAGAAAATGTTTAGTAGATGAGTCTGCATATGTACCATTGGAAGATGTTAGCATTCACAACAAACTGAATTACGTGGAGCAACCTATAACAGTAATTGAAAAGAAAGTAAAAACCTTACGTAACAAACAAATTGGACTGGTCATGGTCCACTGGAAGCATAGGAAAGGGTCAGATTATACATGGGAGCCTGAACAAGAGAAGATGCATAATTAAGAACTCTTTAACAACTGATTTTGAGGACAAAATCATTTCAAGTAGGGAAGAGTTGTAACACCCAAGGTCCGAAAATATATTTAAATAATAGAAATAAAATAATAAGTGTTATATGTGTGATATGAGTTGATTAGATGGGATTAAATGTGTTTATAAAACTAGAAGGGCCAAAACTGTCAGTATAGGGCTTAAATAAGTGCAGGGACCATTTCTGTAATTTAGTTAAACTTGTAGATATATATGACTTTTGCTTTTGACTTCACTATGAAGTCTTCATTTAAAACATTCTACACATTCATTCTCTCTACATACGTGAAGTGTTCTAGTTCTACTTTTCTTTGAATTTTGAACAAATGAAACAACAAGATTTAGCATCAATCCATCTCTACATCAAGTTCATTATCATCAAGGTAAGTTTGTTGAGTGTTTTAAGTGTTCATATGGGTTAAATGGGTCAAGGATTGATTCAAGGATCCAAATATGTTATTTTAGTGTTAGTTGTTGTTCATAAGATGTTTGGGATGAAAGGAACCACCCCCATGAAGTTTTAAATCGTTTACAAATGAGTTTTGGATAAAAAATGGACATTTACAGCAAGCTGACCGACTTACTGGTTCAGACCAGAGCCGGGCACGGCCGTACCTTTGGGGGGTACGTGCGTGCGTATGGCCGGAACCGCCCTAGTTCTTTAGACACCCCTCGTGCCAAAGGGCAAGGTCACGGGCGTACCATGCCTAGTCACGGGTGTGACTTATGTGTCATGCGACTTTTGAGTTTTATAAGTCGGATATATAAGTTAGATACAAAGGTCGGATCATTAATATCATCCGTATGTCGCATCACCCAAGCACGGGCGTGCCTTAGAGGGGGACGGACGTGCCCTGCCCAATTTTAGTTTCTATCTTCTAAGTTTCAACATGTGTTTAATATATTATTGGTATTATACCTGTAGAGACGAATCATGGACGTTTTCACTAAACTGTAACCATCTGTGGATTGACTTATAAAACTACAACTTATATGGTGACTTTACTAGACTATCATTCATATATATAACATGTGTGTTATCATGATAGAATATTATGCATATACTATTCATATGTGTTGCTAGCATACTGGTATGTGAAGTAAGGATTAGATGTGGTACAGTACTATGACATATGTAGCTGCCCGGGTCTAGAACCAGAGGCTAGCTTTGTTGCCTGACATACGTGTGGTATCTCTTTATGATTCTATACATGTGTTTATATGATTTCTAGTTTGTCATACTCACTAAGCTCTCGTAGCTTCTCAGATATTGTTTTTAATGGGTTTTCGTGGTCCAAAAACATAGCGGAAGCAAAACAAGTAGAAAAGTAGGTTTCAATTTTTGACCACACAACACCCACCAAATGGACCAAAACTCTAAACATGACAAAGCAACTAAATAAAGAGACAAAGAAATAGAGTATACCCTTGAACCTATCTTCTTTGTGCAATTGAGATTGGAGTTTGGAAAGTACGTGTACTAATTTGTACACCATTAGTGAAGTCCACACCAAGCTCCTATCGATTCCCACTTGCTAGAGTGTAAGATATGCCAATCTCAACACCACCAAATGTTCAACACAAAAGAGACAAAGCTTTGTATATTCTTTTGTGTATCTAAGAGAGTTTAATGTGCAATATATATTAGTATGTATGTCAAGAACTTAGAACAACACAATGTAGACATGTAGCACCTTATATAGACTCCATATTTTAGTTCAAATTCGTGCATACATTGAATCTACATCAGTTACAAGATTAAATACCATTATCACCTTCATAAACAGCTTTGAAAGCTGTTTAAGGAGATTGTTACTATACAGGGCACGGCCGTGCCTCACAAGACAATGGCGTACTAGCCCAAAAGGCCACGCCCAAGTCACACCCGAGTTGGGCTCGTGCCTGTCCATTGGGCACAGGGCACGGGAGTGCCTCGAAGAGGCACGGGCGTACCTAGACACAGGCCACGCCTAAGTCACGCCCGACTTGGGCTCATGCCTGCCTATAGGGCACGGCCGTACGTCACAAAGGTACGGGCGTGCCTTGACCCACTTGAACCAGTTTCTAGTTTTCTCTATCATTCGACCATCTGTGATGCCGGAATCGATACTTGGCGTGTGACCCAATAGGCCCTTGCTTCATCAGCCATGGACATGATAGTTCCACACAAATTGTGAAAAGGAACTGGGCGGAGAACAGAGGATCACATCCACCGCTAACTCCCTCCCTAATGGGAATCCCAACCTCTCCAAGTGATCAAGCAATGCTTTCATCTTAAGCATGTGAACGCTAACATTACCGCCCTCCTGCATATGGCAGTCAAATAGGGACCTTAGGCCTTCGAAGTGCTCTAACTTAGCATGCTGTTGGAACATTTCCTTCAGCTGGTTAAGCATATCATACGGCCCTAGATGTTCCATTTGCCTTTGAGGCTCGGGAATCATCAAAGAAAGCATGATACAAGCCACTTCGTTTGTTTCCTTAACGCGCTTATCATGCGCATCTCGGACCGCCCTAGTCGCACTCGCCGCAGGTGCTTCCGGCAGACGCTCCTCGATGGCCCACATTTTCTATTCATACCTAAGGGCTATCCTTAACTGCATGAACCAGTCCATGAACTTTTGGTAATCGAGCATGGCCTTTTCAAGGAACAATTTCAGGGAAATTGAGTTCGATGATGTAGAAGCATTGTTGGATGCCATCTACTAAATTAGAGTACCAATTTTAGTTGTCAAATCCTTGTAGAAATAATTACCCGATAGTTATAACACCAATTATTTACTTAAAGGAACATTTCATAATTGTAACACCGTATTTTTAACCCAAAAATTTTCACTTTTTAATTACATTGCGGAAGCGATTAAACACCAAAGTAATTACCACTAATTACAAACCAGTATTTACAAAATATCAGTATTACAAAACACAGCTCGTCACAAATAATCTATCAGAGTCCTAGGTGATTACTCCCCAAGCTAACCACTCTCAGCCGAGCCGCTGACTTACCAAAACCTGTAAAAAGATTGAGACGTGGGGGATTAGCACAAAGCTAAGTGAATAGAGTACCACATAACAGATATATCAGTCTGTATTGCATGATATCGACAACCACAAATAAGCACCCTGGGAAGACCGGCGGTTCTGCAGGAACCTACAACCAATGCCGGCCAAAGCAAAGGTTTATTGATAGTTCATTTGCTATTCTCACATAGTATTATCCTCTAGTAGCAACAAATGCATCCCAAGGTCCCAATACTGCTTAGCCAATAGCAAATGAACGCAGGCCATAAGCCCAGTCGAAATTGACTTCCCTTCCATCATGTATACATATCACAGATACAACAATTAACATTCACAGTTAATCAATCATCAACTAAGCATCAAACCATCAATAGTTGCAACCAAACCGGTAAAACTAATATCACCCGTGAGTAAACATTCACTCATCTCTGGTTCTCAGCTATTTCCACTCATAAATATATATATATATATATCAAACATATATATTTATATCCATTTAATCAAACATAAACATGTAAGATTCACATATGCATGCACATATAACACACAACATTAAACAATGCAAACAAAAGCCAAACTATTGGATTTCATGAGAAATCCGATACTACTATTGGAATCCACCAACCACATCGGATTTCAAAGGATCAGATACACCTATTAGATTTGAAGACAAATCACAACTAGAATCGGATTTCCACACTTGATGCATTTAACTTGGCATCCACAATCGGATTTCATAATTGGAATCCACCATCAGATTCAAACCACCGGATTTCAAAGGTATCAGATTCTAAGTACCGGATTTCACTAGCTTCGGATTTCAACACCCGGTTTCCAAAGTCTCGGATTTCCATCATCAACTCCACAACCCGCCACATTCATCCTTCAAGAATCCGACAACATCAAATCTTGTATAGTTCTCATTTCCATTTCATACAATTCATATACAAGTTTGTCAAAACATCCATAAACGTATAGAAACATCATTAAGCATGCAAACATGCATCAAAACACCTTTAACACTTCAAGAACACCAAATCCGATAACTCATAAGATGTTCATATCAAAACTCAACTGAGCATATCAAAACCGTAGCATGATTATAACAATCAATAGCATGTTAACAAGAATCAATAACAATCAACAAACCTTAGAGTTTGAATCACACAATCAAGAAATCACAAATTCCGATCGTCTGTCCTTCTTGTTTTCTTGCTCTCGGTTTGCACACACAATACACACACATACAATACCTCAAAGTGAAGAAAGGCATACACAAACCCACGTATATACATATGAAAGCATGAGGTGGCATGCTTAGCCATCTAAACACATGCACACACACAATTCTACATGTATACATACATATATACATAACCAACAATAATTAATTACTTGATTAGAATTTAAATAAACTTAATCAAGTAATAATCCACGTGTAACATACCCAAGCCTACGTATCTACTAGGCCCAATCTCTGGATGTTATATATCTTTCCCCCTTAAACTGGATTCCGTACTTGGAATCTATTCATTATCAAACAACTACGGGTAACGAGCTTTCATGTCGGCCTCGGTTTCCCATGTCAAGTCTGAACCCAAACTGTGTTTCCACTTAACCAGAACCATTGGAATATGTTTCTTTCGCAGTTTCGTCACTTTCCGATCTAATAGTTCAATGGGTTCTTCCACCAGCCTCTTGCTGGAATTCACTTTAAGATCATGTAGAGGTAGAATCTGACTCTCATCCTCAACTCTACATTTCCGCAAGTAACAAACGTTGAAGGTATTGTGAATACCTGACAATTCTGCCGGAAGGTCGAGAGTAACTGTCTGATCATTAACCACCCGTTGGACACGAAACGACCCAATATAACGAGGAGCCAACTTTCCCCGCTTCCCAAAACGGATAACCCCCTTCCATGGAGAAACCTTCAGATGTACCAATTCACCCTCAACAAAAGTAACAGACCTACGACGTGGATCAACATACATCTTATGTCGATCCCTCGCAGCTTTCAACTTTTCTTGCGTAATTTACACTTTGTCTGCGGTTATCTGCATAATATCAGGCCCTGCATACTATTTCTCACCCGCCTCTAACCAACAAGTAGGAGTACGGCAGCGACGACCATATAAGATCTCATAAGGCGGCATACCGATACTCGAATGGTAAGAATTATTATACGCGAATTCAATTAGCGGCAGATGGGATTCCCAAGAACCTCCATATTCTAACACACATGCTTGCAGCATATCCTCAAGTGTCTGAATAGTTCGTTCAGATTGCCCGTCTGTCTGAGGATGGTAAGCTGTACTCAGATTAACATGTGTACCCAACTCCCGCTGTAAACTGTTTTAGAAGTTCGAAACAAACCTTGAATCTCTATCTGATACAATCGAAAGCGGTGTACCATCTCGGAAACAACTTCATCTATATACAACTAAGCCAACTTACTGAGTGATGCCCTCTCACTGGTAGCCAAGAAGTGAGCACTCTTGGTCAATCTGTCAACGATCACCCAAATCATATCATTATTCCTCTACGTACGTGGTAGTTTAGTTACGAAATCCATCGTTATGTGCTCCCACTTCCTTCTGGAATCTGGAACAGTTTCAGTGATCCATAGGGTTTCTTGCACTTTGCCTTAACCTGTGCACATATATGGCAAGACTCCACAAACTGTGCAACATCCGTCTTCATTGTAGGCGACCAATACAGCATCTTTAGATCATTATACATTTTTGTGCTACCTGGATGAACAGATAGTCTAGACTTGTGAGCTTCAGTCATAATCAAATTCCGAAGACCTCCAAGCAAAGGCACCCAAACACAAGATTGATAAACTTTCAATCCCCTAGAATCATCATTCAAGTCATTCTTTTTCTTAGTCATAATCTCAGACTTCAGGTTTTCATCCTTCAAGTTGGAGACTATTTCAATTCGCATAAACTTGATATGTTCACTAACTCCCTTGTGACTCAAAGCATCAACTACCACATTGGCTTTCCCTGGATGATAGCGAATCTCGCACTCATAATCTTTAACAAGTTCTAGCCATCATCTCTGTCGCATATTGAGTTCCTTATACGAAAACACATACTGTAGGTTTTTGATATCCATACAAATGACGCACTTTGTACCATAAAGATAGTGTCTCCACAATTTTAACGCAAAAACTATAGCTGCCAATTCTAAATCATGGGTTGGATAGTTCTTCTCATTAGGCTTCAACTGACGATAAGCATAGGCGATAACTCTATCTCGCTGCATCAACACGCAACCCAACCCTGCCAGAGAAGCATCACAATAAACTATGAAGTCATCTCACCCATCCGGTAAAGCAAGAATAGGAGCCTGGCACAAGAGTCGTTTCAACGTCTGAAAAGCTCTCTCCTGTTCATCACTCCATTTAAATGGAACATCTTTGCGAGTCAATTTAGTCATGGGATTCGCAATCTTAGAAAAATCTTTAATGAATCTTCTGTAATAACCAGCCAATCCCAAGAAGCTTTTAATCTCTGAAGGCGACTTCGGAGTCTCCCAGTTCATCACTTCTTCTATCTTTGCCGGATCTACTTTGACTCCATCACTGCAAATGACATGCCTCAGAAAGTGAACTTCTCGCATCCAGAATTCACACTTTGAATACTTGGCATACAATTGCTCCCGTTTCAGAGTTTCAAGAACCTGTCTCAAATGAATCTCGTGATCGGCTTCATATTTAGAATAAACCACTATGTCGTCTATAAATACTATCACAGGTTTATCCAGAAACGGTCGACAAACCCGGTTCATCAAATCCATAAACACTACAACTGCGTTAGTCAAACCGAACGGCATGACTAAAAACTCATAATGGTCATACCGGGTACGGAAATCAATCTTAGCAACATCTTCGTTAGAAACTCGTACCTGGTGATAACACGATCTCAAATCAATCTTCGAGAAATACGAAGCACCCTGCAATTGATCAAACAAATCATCAATTTTGGGCAGAGGGTATTTATTCTTTACCGTCCTCTTATTTAGTTCTCAGTAATCAATACACAATCGTAGAGTACCATCTTTCTTTTTCACAAACAATACTGGTGCACCCCACGGTGAAGAACTCGGACGAATAAATCCCTGATCCAACAAATCCTGAATCTGCGTCATCATCTCCCTAATCTTAGAAGGAGCCAACCTGTAAGGAGACCTCACCACTAGATTAGAACCTGGTATCAAATCAATCTTGTACTCTACCTCTCAAACTGGAGGTAGCCCAGGTAACTCATCCGGAAACACTTCAAGATACTCTGATACGACTCACACATCAGTAACTGCCCGTTTCTCTTTTCTAGCATCAATAGCATATTCTAGAAAACACTCACATCCCTTACTCAAGGATTTCTTGGCTTTCAACATAGAAATGATAGGAAACGCATACTTGTTCCTTTCCCCACGAGCCACCACATGCGACCCATCAGATAACGGAAAAGAAATCAGCTTCCTATGACATTTAATACTCGCCCTGTGCTTACTCATCCAATCCATCCTGAAAACCACATCAAAACCCACTAATGGCATCAACAGGAATGAAACAGGAAATCACTTACCATCAATATCTATCTCAGCACCCGTCACAGATGTCGTAACAGGCATTATCTTACCATCTGCTACTTCTATTTCAATCGGCACAAAGATAATAGTAGTAGACAAATTCAACTTAGCACAAAATGCTACAGAAATTAAGGAGCGATTCGCTCCAGAATCAAATAATACACGAGCAGGTAGAGAGTTTATAAAGAACGTACCGGTGATAAAATCATCGGTGGCAGTAGAATCATCTACTGTCATTCGGAACGCCCTACCCTCTAGAGTCGGAGGATTCTTCCTCTTCTACCCCCCTGCCACGGACGAACCCCCAACCGCCCCTGCCCCTGTCCCTGTAAGGCAATCACCTGCCCTATGCCCCTCCTGACAACAGTTCCAACATACATTCCGAGGGTACCGACAATCCTTCGATTCATGCCCGTGCGTTCCACATCACACGCATCACATCGTATGAGAAGTACATTGCCCAGTATGAGTAGCGCTGCACCTCATGCACCATTGTGATTTAATCTCCGAATCCACTGGAGATAGCTTCTTTTTCTGACTACTCTGGGACTGGTTACCGTGCCACTTCTTTTTCTGCTGGCTACCCCCAGCCTGGTCATACCTCGGCTTCTACAAAGCCGCATCGTCTCGAGTCTGCCTATCCTTGGCCTGGATGTCCCCCTCAACAAATTTTGTCAAGGTGAAGGCCTAGGACAGAGATCTAGCCAAACGGGTAGTGCTCCTGTACTCTGGCAATAATGCCCCGATAAAGTGCTGAACCTGGGAAGGTTCATTAGGCACCCACTGAGTCATGAACCCAAGCTTCGCATTAAATTGTTCAATCAACTCGTGCACAGTCATTTTCCTCATCATCTTCAGTTCCATGAACTCCTGCCTTATTTTATTCAATTCAAAGGCGTTGCAGTACTGTTCACACAGTTTATCCCGAAATTGATTCCACGTGATTGAATCCATATGTGCTCTCGATAAGTGGGTGGTAATGGAATCCCACCAAACCATTGCCTTGCCTTTAAGCATCCGGGTGGCAAAGCATACTCGCATCTCCTCCTCACAATTGCAAGCATCCAAAATTCTTGCAGTATCTCTTAACCAGTTCAGTGTAACATTGGGATCTGTGCTGCCGTGGTATTCATCTGGTTTACAATCCAAGAACTGTTTGTAGGCACATGGTTGCATGTATCCCATGACGGGTGGAAATCCCCATAAATGGATAAGAATAAGATCCTTGTGGCATCTACCCCTGTGGAATAGATCCTTGAGGATAGGGTCCCTGAAAAAAACAATGGGTAGTAAAAGGGTTGTGCCATCGGTTGAGATAAAGGTGGTATCGGCATTAACATCGAAGGAACCTCTGCCAATGTAGTAATTGTCGGGAAAATAGGTGGTATCTCAACTGTAGTTGAAGTTATGGGAATAACTGGTGGTTGTGCTGCAGGAACCTGCCTCTGCTGCTCTAGCTTTTTTCTTTGATCCTGTAGCTGACCCTCCAGTTGGAAAATATATTCATCTCTCTCATCACCCGTTGTACCAAATGTACCAGCGTTAGTAGGAACTTCAACTGTTGCAGTAGGGACCTCAGCAGAAGATGGGACAGTAGGGGCACTGATTGAGAAATCACATCCAGCCATTGTTATTTGTAACAATCACATCACCTCACGATTTATTAGATAAATCCGTTAGTACATAACATACTAACTCCACCACACTCTAATTCACCCCAATCCCACACCCAATGAGTAATCAACCTACCACGAGCCAAGATTTGGGAATGTAACACTTCCACTGTGCCTACACTGCCAAACCAAGGCTCTGATACCAAACTTGTAACACCGTATTTTTAACCCAAAAATTTTCACTTTTTAATTACACTGCGGAAGCGATTAAACACCAAAGTAATTACAACAAATTACAAACCACTGTTTACAAAATATCAGTATTACAAAACACAGCTCGTCACAAATAATCTATCAGACTACTAGGTGATTACTCCCCAAGCTAACCACTCTCAGCTGACCCGCTGACTTACCAAAACCTGTAAAAATACTGAGAGGTGGAATATTAGCACAAAGCAAAGTGATTGGAGTACCACATAACAGATATATCAGCATGTACCGCATAATATCAACAACCACAAATAAGCACCCTGGGAAGACCGGCGGTTCTGCAGGAATCTACAACCAATGCCGGCCAAAGCAAAGGTTTACCGATAGTTCATTTGCTATTCTCACACAGTATTATCCTCTATTAGCAACAAATGCATCCCAAGGTTCCAATACTGCTAAGCCAATAGCAAATGAACCCAGCCCATAAGCGTAGTCGAAAACTGACTTCCCTTCCATCATGTATACATAACACAAATACAACAATTAACATTCACAGTTAATCAATCATCAACTAAGCATCAAACCATAAATAGTTGCAACCAAACCAGTACAACTAATATCACCCGTGAGTAAACTGTTAGGTTTTCGTGGTCTAAAATCGTAACGGAAGCAAAACGAGTAGAAAAAGAGTTTCAAAAATTGACCACGAATACGCCCACCATATGGACCAAAACTCTAGACATGGTTAAGAAACAAAATAAACATACAAAGAAATAGAATTATAACCTCGGTGCTATCTTCTTTGTACGCGCGGGTTTGGAGTTTGGAAGTCTCGTGCACTAACGTGTACACCTCTATCGAAGTCCACACCAAGTCTTGATCATTTCCCACTTGCTAGAGTCTTAGGTGTGCCAACCTAAACACCACAAATATGATCTACACAAAAGAACCAAAGCCTTGGATGTATTTTGTGTGTTTGAGAGAGTTATGCAAATTATATCAACTTTTTGTATTTCTTTCAAGCAACCAAAACCATATGACTTCATGTGGTTTATATAGAACTCAAAAATGAGTTCAAAAAACATGCAACAATTAATCTCATGGCTGTTACATGATCAATACACATAAACACACTTTAACTAGCTTTGAAAGCCTAGTAAAGAGGTTGTTACTGCATAAGGCACGACCGTGCCTCATAGGGTACGGGCGTGCTAGCCCAAGAGGCCATGCCCAAGTCACGCCTGACTTGGGCTCATGCATGTCCATTGGGCACAGGGCAGGGGCATGCCTTGGCCCACCAGAACCAGTTTCTGGTTAGCTCTCTCATTAGACCATCCGTGATGCCGGAATCGATACTTGGCGTGTGACCCAATTGTTAGTCCCAAGTGGTTTGAGTATGAATGGAGTAATGCAAGAATGTAGTGTGTAGAGGATTTACACCATACAAAACACACACTTAAACATTGATTATGGCAAAACTCACTTATTACAAGGGTCATATCCCTATTTATACTTTGTGAGTATTTTCTCAAGTAAACTCCTATTTCTATACAATGTTATACGTTACATGAAAAAGGTTAGATCTTGTTTATAGCATGCTATTGATTAACTTGATATGTTTTCTTGTTGTGTTTAATGGGTTTAAGCATGAAACACCATTGATGGAGCTTGAAGCTCAAAACTTAGCAAGTAGGTTTTGTTTGATTTGGTGTTTTAATTGGTTTTGGTATGATCATGATGTTTGTTTAAGTGTTCTATGAGGTTTGTTTGTAATTTGGAAGAGTTTTTTTTGATGATTTGAAGATTTCCAGATTTATGGTTGTGTTTTGAAAAGTTGGTTTGAAGCTAGAAGAAGAACAGGGAAGAAGAAGATGAATTTTGAGGGGTGCTGAAAGGGGTCCGAATTTTGGCCCCGGGCTGGTCAAAGTCACCCGACCTTTGGCCCCGGGCTGGTGAAAGTCGCCCGACTTTAGGCCCCGGGTGGTCATCCGACTTTTGGCCCCGACCCCGGGTTATCCGACTATTAGGCCCCGGCCCCGGGTCATCCGACTTTTAGGCCCCGGGTGGTCATCCGATTTTTGGCCCCGGCCCCGGGTCATCCGACTTTTAGGCCCTGGCCCCGGGTCATCCGACCTTAGGCCCCGGGCAAGCTAAAAAGGGTCCGAATTAGGCCCCTTGCGAATTGTACGGGCCCGAATTTTTATGTTTTTTTTCTAAAGTGAAATTTAACATGTTGGCTATGGTTTTGTTGTATATAAATATATGTGAATATATATTTATGAATCGGAGACTGATTTCAGTATATTGTGTTCTCAGGAACTATGAAGACTCAGTGATATTAGACAACTGAGCAAACGCGATTGTGGACTAAGGTGAGTGGATGTGAACTCACGGATGGTAAAAGTTATGATTATGATTGATTGGATGCTTGTGACTGCGTTGATTGTTTGTTTAACTGGAAATAGATTATTATGGAAGTACTGTATGATAGAGATTGTATTTGAGACCAGCTAAGCGAGTAGTACGACTGGTAGGGGTCAGCTAAGCGAGTAGTTCAGCTGGGCCTGATCGCTATTAGTTGAGCAGTTATAGACCCTCTCATGCATGCATTGTATTGGAGGGGATCTAACTGTGCAAATTGGCGGTGGGTTATCGGTAAACCTTTGCTTTGGCCTGCATTGGTTGTAGGTTCGGCAGAACCGCCGGTCCTCTGGAGTTCACTGGACTGTTTGGCTTGTGTTTGTGCATGTTCACTAATCGCGCTATTTGCTGATGTGTCGTAGTATCCTCTCACTTAGCTTTGTGCTAATTCCCCTCAGTTGTTGGTTTTTGCAGGTTTGTGTTTTGGTGGTGTTCGTGAAAAGAAAAGTTGACCCCGCTCTGATATGTATTTTAAAATGGAAACGAGCCATGTGTAATTTGTAACACCAAGTTGTTTGATGATTTTTTTTGTGAACAAGTGTTGGTTATTGATTGTAAATACAATGTTTTTATGCTTAATCTTATTTATGAGCTTCCGCGGCGTATTTTAAAAAAAATGGCTTGAGATTTGTGGTGTTGCAGTTTGGTATCAGAGCCTAGGTTTGGCAATGCAGGCACAGCTAGAGTGTTGCATTTCCAAATCTTGGCTCGTGACGGGTCAAGTTTTCCTTCGGGGGAATTAGAGTGTGTTGGAGTTATTTGTGGTAGTTAGTATTTTTGAATACTAACGGTTTATGCTAATGAAATTGTGAGATGATGTGATTGTTACAGATGTGGCTGACAGAGAGATCGCCATCATGCCTGTGACCCAAGGTGTAGTAGAAGCACCAGTAACTGAAGTTTTGAGTAATGTGAACCAAGCCGGAATGTCTGGCCAAGAGCAAGAGGAAGATCAAAGTGAATATATATTTAAACTAGAAAATGAATTGATGGATCTTCGAAGTAAAGTCCTTAACATGGAACAAAGATTAAATCAACCTGAACCAACCCCTGTACCAGTTGCGATTCCCACATAGGCGACTATACCACCAGTGACAACACCTTTACCACCAAAGACTCGGATGATGCAACAACCTTTCTTCTATCCGTATCCACAACCTGGAGGGTATCTATTTGCGTTTCCGAGATTCTAACAACCCTGCACATACAAGCAGTTCCTTGATTGTAAACCTTTTGAATATCGGAGGAGTTCTGATCCCAGTATCACCTTGAACTGGCTTAGGGAAATGGCGAAGGCATTGGATGCCTGCAATTGCGAAAATGAACTGAAAGTGAAATACGCATCGAGAATGCTGAAGGGAGACGCCATGGTCTGGTGGGATTCAATTACCGGTCATTTTACAGAGCAACAATAGGAGAGTATCACCTGGAGTCAATTCCAGGATAAATTATGCGAACAGTATTGTGGTACTTTTGAGATTGCAAAGATTAAGAGGGAATTTATGGAATTGCAGATGATCGGAAATATGACTGTAGACCAACTCATCAATCAATTCAACGAGAAAATGCGATTTGCAAAGTATTGGGTACCAGATGAAGAGTCTAAGATTGCCCATTTTGTCGGGGCATTACATCCTGATCTTCGTAGTGCCACTAGGTGGGATACCACTTTATCGCAGGCTTTCATGTTAGCCAAGTCGGCTGAAGGTGACATTAATGCAAAAACTAGAATGACACAAGATAGGATTTCTCAGCAGAAATCCCGGTTTGAACATTTTAGTGATCAACAAAGGCAAGGAAGGCAGAATAGACAGAATCAGGATAGTCAGAATCATAGGCTTACGTCTGGTGGGCCTAATCGACGATCACAATGGTGTGGTAATTGTACGTCTTACCATATGGGACCTTGCACATCCCAAACACTGCGTTGTGTTAGATGTGGACGGTTTGTACATAAAGTTAAGGATTGCCAGTTTCCAAGGAATGTGTGTTGGAACTGTTTAGAAGAGGGGTACTGAGTGGGCGAGTGCCGAGCTGAGAGAAAGACAGGATCTGGGTCAGGAGTTGGAGTAACTAGGGGATCCTCATCAGCAAGTGGACGAAAGAGAAAGGACCCTTCCATGAAAGAGGGTAGAAATTTCAACATGATAGCTGATGATAATGCCACTACTGATGATGTAACGGGTACGTTTTGATAACCTTTATATTTGTGCGTATGTTTATTAACTTTAAAGTTAATTATGAATGTTTATTGCCTATGTGTGCTAGTGTGTATACTTACTTCTGAAGAGTATGATTCTCTAGAAGTAGAGACAATTGATAATATATGTTATCTAAATCGTGAAATATCTGATGCATGTGACAGTAAGTATGTGATACTTGAAATTATGTGAATTGGGTATGAAATACCCTAGAAAGATGTTTATAGATTAGTAGAATTAAATGCTATGTTATGTATTGAAGCTTGAAAGGTTTTGTGACAACCAAGAGATATTTCGATGAAGATATAACTGAGATTGCGGGTTATTGATAAACCTAATGATTGAAGATAATCTGTGATATTGATTGATGAATTTGAAAAGACTTATGATATGTGGAGTTATTGTAATTCCCGGATCGATATATATATATATATATATATATGATGATATGTTTTGTATTTGGAGGAATGGTATATGTTCTACGACGGTTAAAGATTCTTGAGAATAAAATGATTCAAACCGTGACTTGGAGGATGTAGCAGATGCGTTCAAATTGGTAACATGGAGGTATTAATTATAAAGAAAGGTATGTGTAATTGATTTGATTATTAAAAGAAGTAGCGGATGTTTTTATATATGACTAAGCTGAGCATGTGGCAGAAGCAATGGTTAGAATGAATCAAAGATTGTGATTGAGAGATTTGATATCACCTCGGAGAGACAAATCATAGTCATACATGTTGAAATACAAGGGAGCTAATGATGATAACATTTGAATTATGCGTATTGAAGTATATTTGACTTGATGGATGGAATTGAAGTTGCCTTTGCTAGAAATGGATACATTAATTATTAGAATTATCAACTATGAGAACAAACAATGAAGAATCAATTACCAAAACATGTGGAATGAAGACTTATAGACCCTTGTGTTTATGTGCCTATGCTTGGAATTGGAGAGTTATTTTGACAAATTACTAAGAAAAGTGAACATGATATATTTTGTGGAATATGATGTGATTATGTATGAACCAAGACAGGATATTAGAGATTTATGAGTTGTTAAGACGACTGAAGATACCAGAGTGGTAATAATGACGGGTTATGACAGAGTTTATGTCTAAATTACTATATGAGGAGGAATTCGGATATATTATGAGTGATTGATGATTGCTAAGTAAGAAGTGCCGGTATTTTGCCATCAGTGGGACGACATCTTTGGAATAGAATTATATATTAATGAAATGATTCGAAGATATGATGTTTTGTATTTAGAGACTTCTGATGGAAATTGAAAAGAATTGACTAATTTTCTAAATGAGTTTATGACAAAGAATTGAACATGAGATAAGCAGTACAACTGAATTCCTATTAGACAAATGAGTAGAACGAGTTATACAGATATTTGAGAATGAACTGCGCTTATATGTGATGAATTTTGATGACTCGTGGGATTCATAATCAAAATGATTGAATTGGATTGATGTGATTTTTATCAAGTGGATGTTAAAATATTAACCGTGAATAGTTATGTGAACATCATGGAATGCTCTGACATGTTAATTGGAATCAAGGGAGAAGTACTATGTGGATTTTTTTTATATATGTGACAGATGGTGAATAAAGATATATGGGATTTGTTAATTGGGAAAAACAGATTGATATGAATAAGATAAAATGAGCAAATATCCAAGAGACGTTTAATATTGATTAAATGCGTAAACGTAAAAGAGAATGGTTGAAAGAAAGATTTTCCTAATTCGTGAGGTGTATGTTGATGTAAAGAAGTGTTTGGAAAGAAGAGATATTGAACTCCAGTGATTATGACAAAGATATGAAGAAATTGATTTCTGTGTGATGGTAAAATGGAAATGTATATGAGTTATAATTGACTTGAAAACTAGAAATGAATATGGAGAGTTGATACTTCCGTTTCATGTGTGATATGAGATTCTGAGAACGGAATCCTCTAAAGAAGGGAAGATTTGTAACACCCGCAAACCCGGGCTAGTTTATTAGCGGGTTAGCGGTGCGTGTCTATTTGCGTTAAATTAATTATGTGGTTAATTGAATTAATTAATAGTGTTTGTTAGTAAATTATAAGGATTATTTGAATAAATAAATTGAGAAAATATATATATGTAAATATACATATATATATATATATATATATTACTAGAAAAGAAGAAAAAAATAATAGAAAGATATGTATGTATGTGGGTATGTATGTATGTATGCTAGTATGTATGCATGTGTTTAATTGAAAATAAGAATAGAACTTACACCTCCTGCTTCGATTTTGAGAAAATATGTGTACGTGTATGTATGTATGACAAATGAAGGATTAGTCATCTGTTGAGATTTTCAAAAAAAATTGAAAGGTGTAAGTGTGTGTTTTGTGTGAAAAACCTTTCATTGAAGAAACTTAAAACTTGCATACTTGGAAGTGTGGATTGAAGAGTTGGTGTTCTATAATTCAAGAAAAAGGTTAGATCTTGTTTATAGCATGCTATTGATTAACTTGATATGTTTTCTTGTTGTGTTTAATGGGTTTAAGCATGAAACACCATTGATGGAGCTTGAAGCTCAAAACTTAGCAAGTGGGTTTTGTTTGATTTGGTGTTTTAATTGGTTTTGGTATGATCATGATGTTTGTTTAAGTGTTCTATGAGGTTTGTTTGTAATTTGGAAGAGTTTTTTTGATGATTTGAAGATTTCCAGATTTATGGTTGTGTTTTGAAAAGTTGGTTTGAAGCTAGAAGAAGAACCGGGAAGAAGAAGATGAATTTTGAGGGGTGCTGAAAGGGGTCCGACTTTTGGCCCCGGGCTGGTGAAAGTCGCCCGACCTTTGGCCGCGGGCTGGTGAAAGTCGCCCGACTTTAGGCCCCGGGTGGTCATCCGACTTTTGGCCCCGACCCCAGGTCATCCGACTATTAGGCCCTGGCCCCGGGTCATCCGACTTTTAGGCCCCGGGAGGTCATCCGACTTTTGGCCCCGGCCCCGGGTCATCCGACTTTTAGGCCCCGGCCCCGGTTCATCTGACCTTAGGCCCCGGGCAAGCTAAAAAGGGTCCGAATTAAGCCCCGTGCGACTTGTACGGGCCCGAATTTTTATGTTTTTTTTCTAAAGTGAAATTTAAGATGTTGGCTATGGTTTTGTTGTATATAAATATATGTGAATAGATATTTATGAATCGGAGACTGATTTCAGTATGTTGTGTTCTCAGGAACTACGAAGACTCAGTGATATTAGACACCGAGCAAACGTGATTGTGGACTAAGGTGAGTGGATGTGAACTCACGGATGGTAAAAGTTATGATTATGATTGATTGGATGCTTGTGACTGTGTTGATTATTTGTTCAACTGGAAATGGATTATTATGGAAGTACTGTATGATAGAGATTGTATTTGAGACTAGCTAAGCGAGTAGTACAGCTGGTAGGGGTCAGCTAAGCGAGTAGTTCAGCTGGGCCTGATCGCTATTAGTTGAGTAGTTGTAGACCCTCTCATGCATGCGTTGTATTGGAGGGGATCTAACTGTGATAATTGGTGGTGGGTTATGGGTAAACCTTTGCTTTGGCCCGCATTGGTTGTAGGTTCGGCAGAACCACCGGTCCTCTTGAGTTCACTGGACTGTTTGGCTTGTGTTTGTGCTTGTTCACTGATCGTGCTATTTGTTGATGTGTCGTAGTATCCTCTCACTTAGCTTTGTGATAATTCCCCTCAATTGTTGGTTTTTGCAGGTTTGTGTTTTGGTGATGTTCGTGAAAGGAAAAGTTGACCCCGCACTGATATGTATTTTAAAATGGAAACGAGCCATGTGTAATTTGTAACACCAAGTTGTTTGATGATTTGTTTTGTGAGCAAGTGTTGGTTGTTGATTGTAAATACAATGTTTTTATGGTTAATCTTATTTATGAGCTTCCGCAGCGTATTTTTAAAAAAAATGGCTTGAGATTTGCGGTGTTACAGATTTGAACACTTATTCACATAACTGTGCTGCTCAAGCATTTATGAATTATAAGTATTGTTTTATGAAGCGGGAACCTGATTGGTTAAGTGAAGCATAAGTAAAGTATAATGTGTTCATAATGATATAGGCCCATATTGTTATAAACACATGTTACATACTGAAGCTTGGTAAGATCATGATGAATCATGTGGATTATGTGTGATAGCATGTCTATATAGCAAGTTCAGTACAGTTTTGATATAGAAAGAGCTAGAATGTGTCAGACACAGTAGACTGAGGCAAGTAGGACTCGAGAAGCTAGAGACAGGTATGATCTAGAATGCAATTCTTACGCCAACTACTAGACCTTCGGCTAATGTTACTAGAAAGATTTCAGATACAGAGGAATTGCAAGAGTATCCGAATAATACATTGAGAGAGATAGTAGTTACAGAGTTGAGTAAAGCATTACAGATGAACATCCCTTGTACAAACAACCAGGTGGTTGAGCAAGTGTCACAGAGACTGGAGGTGATGTTATAGAAACTAGTAGATGCAGCGGTATGCGCTGCAGTGATGTAGGTTCAGAGGGTTGGAAGAGCCAAGGCCATATTAGATCAGTTTTACGAGTTAAAAGGGGTATACTTGCAGAGATTTTCAACATGTAAAGCATCTCCATTTGGAAGGAGGTTGTAGATTCGATTGTGAACAATCGTTGACTAGCAGAAATAGAAGAGGTGTTCCATAAAGTTGGATGTCTAGTAGAATGAGAAGTTATACATGTTTTGAGTTTGTGGTATGGAACAGCAAAAGATCAGTAGACTTTATTGTTACTAGAGAAAGAAAAGGTACAGATGGAGGCAACGATTAGACCTCAGTTTAAAGAAATGATAGAGGTGCAATTTGCACCCAACAGCTTGAATAGATAAGATTACAGAAGAGTTTTTAGCTCTATGACAGATGACATAAGTGATGAATAATATCACCAATAAGTTGATAGAAGTAACTCGTTTTGTCCAGAGCGTATTGTTATTATGCATATGAAATGTAGTGACACATTTTGATACTTAAAAGTAATATCTGAAACGTTTAGTGAAAGTTATCGGTGAAATAGCAAAAGAGAAGGTGAGTTTTGTATAAAAGAAAGAGCAATAGTTGATCAGATAGGGATTAGTAAGCAGAAAAGTGAAAAGTAGAGCCAGCAAGTACGTTAAGAAAGAGATCGGTATTTGTATTATAGTAAGGAAGGTTAGTTCCTTACTTAGATGTATGAAAGTATGATAAGAAGAGGCATGCGCCTAGAGATTGTTAGAGTTCGCTCTAAGGGTGTTACCATTACTACCAGTTGGGCATCTGAGCTTGCCCTAAGTGATAGCTTTAGAGAAAAGTACAGTGAATCCTTGGGGGTAGAAATGTGTAACATCCTGAGATTGGGCCTAGTAGAAATGTAGGCTTGGGGTATGTTACACTTGGATAATTATTTGATATGTTTACTTTAACTTTAATTAAATAATTGATTGATTATTAATTGTTGTATATATATCTGTGTTGATGTGTAAATATATATACATATATACGGATTATTGTTTGTGTGTGTATGCATGCAATTGATTAATGTAAAGTATAAAATTGTATAGAAATAGGAGTTTACTTGAGAAAATACTCAGAAAGTATAAATAGGGATATGAACCTTGTAATAAGTGAGTTTTGCCATAATCAATGTTTAAGTGTGTGTTTTGTATGGTGTAAATCTTCTACACACTACATTCTTGCATTACTCCATTCATACTCGAACCACTTGGGACTAACAAGTGGTATGAGAGCCTAAGGAGTGTGATTTGATACTGAATTCAACATACAAGTTCAAGATTTTTGAAGAATTTGAAGAAAACCGAGAACACATTTTGAGATTTTTGGGTTTTCGTCAAATTTTGTGATTTTCATGAAGATTATAGTTGATTGATGCTCGATTATCATTTTAGAATCATTCTGGGGTGAATGAGATCAAATTAACAACAAAACAGCAAACAAATTGAAGATTTTAGTATGTTTTGTGAAAAACGGGTTTTGGGAAAATCGTCTAATTCGATATCAATTCGTTGTTGTTTATCAGAAAAATTGATATAGGATTGATTGAAGTTGGTAGGCGAAGTGATCTGGGCAAGAAATATATAGATTCGTGTAAATTTGAAGAATTTTTGAATCTGAACGGGTTGAAGATGAAGGTACCGGATTTTGAATATGAATGTATCGGATTTTGAAGATGATGTTATCGGATTTCATAAATCCGATTGTGTTTACCAGATTTGGTTTATGCGGATTTGAAAATTATCGGATTTCAAATTTGGCGGATTTCAAAGTCTCGGATTTGGTTTCTTCCGGATTTGAAAGTGTCGGATTTGGCTTCTTCCGGATTTGAAAGTGTCGGATTTGGCTTCATCTGGATTTGAAAGTAACGGATTTTGCTTCTTCCGGATTTAAAAGTATCGGATTTCAAAGTACCGGATTGGGGATTTGGCGGATTTGGGTTTTGACCTGATTTGGGAAGATTTTCAAATTTTCTATCATTTTCTCCATAGCAATTTTAACCAAAATAAAAAATTTCCAGCTCGACCCCAGCTAGGGGCTCTGCCCCTTGGACCCCACCAGGGGTTGCCACCCCTTAGACCCCGCTATCAGGGGCGCTGCCCCCGAACCCCCACAGTCGTTGTGACTGTATTATCTGTTCACCTTGATTCCTAAGATAACTGTTTGGATTTTTTGGCTGAGTCAGAAGTTCTCAAAGTTTCAGTTATCATTCTGATGTTTCTAGATTTGGTTTCTTTGGGTCATTGCTACCATATGTTGAATGTCTAGCACCTTATGTCTAGTCATCCTACCCTTTCCTAACTGATTTTTGGTTCTTCTTTCTTAGTGTCACCAATTGTTTGTCTCAAAACCAGATTTTGGCCATCTATTCCTTGTTTCTTTTGAATCTTGGTTATCTTATATCAGTCATTTCTGACAACCCACATCACATTGTTGGTGAAATTGTTTGAAGGATTGACCAACATCAAATTACTTCAGGTTTTTGAGAAAATTTTGTATTACATGTGAATGCTCTTGAGTAAGGATCGATCCGACTCACTGATTATTATATCAAAGTCACCTACCCACTTATGTGTAACCAAGTTCTTTTGCACCCGTATGTTTTCCAAATTTTTTTTGGGACTTGCGGTGATTTGGTCATGGTTGATTACATGGTATTGGGAGACTTACTTGACAACATTAATCTCCAATATCAGATTACATCCAACACAAAGTTATAGATCTTCACGAATTCAGATCAAATCATTACCACTCCTTAACGATCGAGAGTGGTTCGAGTATCTACTCATGTCATACAACAAATGGAGATCTTTTTGACAAGAATATGTAGGCTCCTCCCCATCCTTTTTTCATGTTTGTTACAACTGAATCTCAGAGTGAAGTCCTTTATGCATGATGTTCATAATGTATCATAATCATCATGAGGGGGAGAATAAAAAACAAGTACAGAAATTTTACATTGTTGATTTAGTTGTTGTTGAGGTAGAGTAAAAGAACATATTGAAAAGTTATTGTGTCTACTCGAGGGGGAGAGAGACAAAGAAACGTCAGTCTATATCATGTATAGGGGGAGTCAAGATTGTCAGACTTATGAAGACATAGGAACAATCTGAGCTACATTGTAGGGGGGACAAAAAGAAGATTCTTGCTAAAACATAAAAAGTGTTTATGCTTCCACTGTCAAAAGCTCAAGATAAAGAATTGTTTCAGACTGATGTATTTGGTGGGACGCTACATCCAAAACTGCTTATATAATCTAAGGAAGACAGTCCTTAGGTTACTGGCGTTTACACTCCTATTTCAATATAAAGGGGGAGAATGTAAAGTATAAAATTGTATAGAAATAGGAGTTTACTTGAGAAAATACTCAGAAAGTATAAATAGGGATATGACTCTTGTAATAAGTGAGTTTTGCCATAATCAATGTTTAAGTGTATGTTTTGTATGGTGTAAATCTTCTACACACTACATTCTTGCATTACTCCATTCATACTCGAACCACTTGGAACTAACAATTAGGAGAGTGACACCTCATGCTTATTGAGTATGTATATGTGGGTTAAGGTTTACATGACTTCACTTTGAAGAAATTATATGTGTGTGTGTATTGTGTGTGCAAAACCGAGAGCAAAGAAAGCAAGGAAGAACAAGACAATCGGAATTCTTTTATTTCTTGATTTGTGATTCAAGTTAGCAAGGTTATTGATTCTTATTGATTCTTGATAACATGTTGTTAATTGTTATAAACATTCTACGGTTTTGATATACCCAGTTGGGTTTTAGTATGAACATCATATGATCATGCCTTA
Source organism: Dittrichia graveolens (assembly GCA_038502395.1). NCBI lineage: Eukaryota > Viridiplantae > Streptophyta > Magnoliopsida > Asterales > Asteraceae > Dittrichia > Dittrichia graveolens. Next base: position 35,521,671 of record JARJIL010000009.1, read on the forward strand.
TGAAGTTATCGGATTTGATGTTCTTGGTGTTAAAGGGTGTTTTGATGCATGCTAGTGTGTTTAAACATGTTTATATATGTGTTTGTATGAACTTGTTTATGTTCTGGATATGAGATGCATGCAAGGTTGAAGTTATCGGATTCTGGAAATATTGAAGGTGGCGGATTTTGGTGTTGATGGTGAAAACCGATACGATAAATCTGATTCTAGTGAAATCCGGGTGTTGAATCCGGAACTTAGAATCCGATACTCTTGGAATCCGGATGTGTGAAATCCTAGTGTCGAAATTCGATGGTTTGAATCCGAATGTGGAATCCTAAGCATGAAATCCAAGTAGCATGGAAAATCCGATTGTGTTAAGTAAAATCCGAAGGAAGTATCGGATTCCTTCAAATCCGATACAAAGTGGCGGATTCTAATAGGTGGTTGCGGATTTGGTGCAAATCTGATAGTAGTGTCGGATTTCATATGAAATCCGACAGTTTGGATTTGTTGTTTTGCATTGTTTAATGACATGTGATATATGTGCATTTATATATGAATCTTACATGTTTATGTTTGATTAAAAGATATAAATATATGATTGATACATACATTTATGAATTAAATACTAATGGTTGGTTGTTGTGTTCTCAGGAACAGACAAGGCTCAGTAATATAAGATCACTGAGTGGAAAAGATGATAGCTTGAGGTGAGTGGATGTTTGCTCACGGGTGATATTAGCTGTACTGGTTTGGTTGCAACTATTGTTGGATAGATTGTATATCCGTTGGTTAATTAACTGTGAATGTTAATTGTTGCATTCTGTGATATGTATACATGTTGGTAGGGAAGTCAGTTTACGACTGGGCTTATGGGCTGGGTTCCTTTGCTATTGGCTAAGCAGTATCAGGACCTTGGGATGCATTTGTTGCTACCAGAGGATGATACTGTGTGAGAATAGCAAATGGACTATCCGTAAACCTTTGCTTTGGCCGGCATTGGTTGTAGGTTCCTGCAGAACCGCCGGTCTTCCCAGGGTGCTTATTTGTGGTTGTTGATATCATGCGGTTCTGGCTGATATATCTGTTGTGTGTTACTCCATTCACTTAGCTTTGTGCTAATCTCCCACCTCTCACTCTTTTTACAGGTTTTGGTATGTCAGCGGCTCGGCTGAAAGTGGTTAGCTTGGGGAGTAATCACCTAGGACTCTGATAAAGTATTTGTGACGAGCCGTGTTTTGTATTACTGATATTTTATAAACAGTGGTTGTAATTAGTTGTAATTACTTTGATGATTAAACGCTTCCGCAGTGTAAATTAAAATGAAAATTTTAGGGTTAAAAATACAGTGTTACAAGTCTTCTATTATCCTTTATTTCCTCAGGGGCCCTATTATCCTTTGTTTCCTCCGGGGCCCTATTATCCTCCGATGTCAATGCCTATACCACCATTTACTCAACCGATGACACAACCCTTCTATTATCCTTTGTTTCCTCAGGGGCCCTATCCGCAAGGATCTGTTCCACAGGGGTTGATGCCACAAGGATCTTATTCTTATCCTTTTATGGGATTTCCACCAGGAATCGGTTACAGGCAGCCGTGTACGTATAAACAATTTCTGGATTGTAAACCTGATGAATATCACGACAGCACGGATCCCAATGTTACTTTAAACTGGTTGAGGGATACTGCAAGGATCTTGGATGCTTGCTACTGTGAAGATGAGATGCGAGTTTGTTTTGCCACCAGGATACTAAAAGGGAAACCAATGGTTTGGTGGGATTCCATTACCACCCACTTGTCGAGAGCCCAAATGGATTCAATTACTTGGAAACAATTTCAGGATAAGTTATGTGAACAGTACTACAACGCCTATGAATTGAATAAAATAAGGCAGGAGTTCATGGAACTGAAGATGACAAGGAAAATGACGGTGGATGAACGGATTGAATAGTTCAACTCTAAACTGGGGTTTGTGACTCAGTGGGTACCTGATGAACCTTCCCAGGTTCAACACTTTATTGGGGCCTTGTTTCCAGAGTACAGGAGCACCACCAGGTTGGCTGGATCTTTGTCCCAGGCCTTTACCTTAGCAAAATCTACTGAGGGGGACATCCAAGCCAAGGATAAACAGAGCAAAGATGAGGCGGCTTTGCAGAAGCCGAGGTATGAGTAGGCAAGGGAAAGCCAGCAAAAGAAGAAATGGCAGGGTAACCAGTCCCAGGGAAACCAAGGTAGAAAAGCTCCTACAGGGGATTCGGGAAATAAATCACAGTGGTGCAAGAGGTGCAGCGCTACTCACACTGGGCAGTATACTGCGCAGACTATGCGATGTGTGAGATGTGGAACGCACGGGCACGAATCTAAGGATTGTCGGTACCCTCGGAATGTATGCTGGAATTGTCATGAGGAGGGTCATAGGGCAGGCTCGTCTGCTCGTGTATTGTTTGATTCTGGGGCAAATCGCTCCTTTATTTCTGTAGCATTTTGTGATAAGTTAAATTTGCCTACTACTAGTATCTCTGTGCCGATTGAAATAGAAGTAGCAGATGGTAAGATAGTGCCTGTTACGACTTCTGTGGCGGGTGCTGAGATTGACATAGATGGTAAGTGCTATCCTATATCATTCCTGTTGATGCCATTAGCAGGGTTCGGTGTGGTTTTGGGGATGGATTGGCTGGGTAAGCACAGGGCGAGTATTAAATGTCACAGGATGCTGATTTCGTTTCCATTATCTGATGGGTCGCGTGTGGTGGCTCGAGGAGAAAGGAACAAGTCTGTGTTTCCTATCATTTCGATTTTGAAAGCCAATAAATCCTAGAGTAAGGGATGCGAATGTTTTCTGGCATATGCGATTGATGCTAGAAAAGAGAAACGGGCAGTTACTAATGTACGAGTTGTATCAGAATTTCCTGAAGTGTTTCCGGATGAGTTACGTGGGTTACCTCCCTTTCGAGAGTTATAGTACAAGATTGATTTGATACCAGGTTCTAATCCAGTGGCTAGATCTCCTTATCGGTTGGCTCCTTCTGAAATAAGGGAGATGATGACACAGATTCAGGATTTGTTGGATAGGGGATTTATTCATCTGAGTTCTTCACCGTGGGGTGCACCAGTCTTGTTTGTGAAAAAAAAGATGGTACTCTGCGAATGTGTATTGATTACAGGGAACTGAATAAGCGGACAGTGAAGAATAAATACCCTCTACGAATGTGATATATGTGCATTTATATATGAATCTTACATGTTTATGTTTGATTAAAAGATATAAAATATGATTGATACATATATTTATGAATTAAATACTAATGGTTGGTTGTTGTGTTCTCAGGAACAGACAAGGCTCAGTAATATAAGATCACTAAGTGGAAAAGCTGATAGCTTAAGGTGAGTGGATGTTTGCTCACGGGTGATATTAGTTGTACTGGTTTTGTTGCAACTATTGTTGGATAGATTGTATATCCGTTGGTTAATTAACTGTGAATGTTAATTGTTGCATTCTGTGATATGTATACATGTTGGTAGGGAAGTCAGTTTACGACTGGGCTTATGGGCTGGGTTCCTTTGCTATTGGCTAAGCAGTATCAGGACCTTGGGATGCATTTGTTGCTACCAGAGGATGATACTGTGTGAGAATAGCAAATGGACTATCCGTAAACCTTTGCTTTGGCCGGCATTGGTTGTAGGTTCCTGCAGAACCGTCGGTCTTCCCAGGGTGCTTATTTGTGGTTGTTGATATCATGCGGTTCTGGCTGATATGTCTGTTGTGTGTTACTCCATTCACTTAGCTTTGTGCTAATCCCCCACCTCTCACTCTTTTTACAGGTTTTGGTAAGTCAGCGGCTCGGCTGAAAGTGGTTAGCTTGGGGAATAATCACCTAGGACTCTGATAAAGTATTTGTGACGAGCCGTGTTTTGTAATACTGATATTTTGTAAACAGTGGTTGTAATTAGTTGTAATTACTTTGATGATTAAACGCTTCCGCAGTGTAAATTAAAATGAAAATTCTTGGGTTAAAAATACGGTGTTACAAGATGAGTAAATGAAAGTGCAGCATATAACTATAGAAAACAGTGGAACCGGATGTAGTTGCAGGTACCTTTGTTGATAGTAATACACCTGCTCTGGTATTATTTGACTCTGGTAAAGCAGATCTTTGTTGTAGTTTTACATTATGTTTAGAGGAGTGTTCCACCCAACATAGTAGAATTTTCTCTTGAGAAAGAAGTAGCAGATGATGCGACTACTATTGAAAATAGTAGGTGTAGAAATAAAGTGATAAAGAGAGGCAATTGCCAGTCTTCCCATCAATCATGTACCGGTTGAGGTGAAAGAATTTTGAGTAGTTGTTAATGTGAATTGGTTGAGTGAATATCAAGTTCAGATATTATGTAATCAGAGAACAATACGGCTTTAGACCCCAAGTGGAGAAGAAGTGTTTAGTAAACATAAATATATAAAAGCTAGTAGCCCGTTTGTTAGCAAAAAAAGAAAGTATCTAGTCTTTGATGGTAAAACGTTATCAGTTTTTGTGAGAGATTCTAGTAAGGAGAGGGAAGTCGAAGTAGATTTTAGATATACAACAATTGTTGAAGTCAGTGCAAGAGTTGATGGGTTAAAGTTTTATCCAACCCAGCAGCTTACCGTGAGGTATATTGAGTTTAGTTGTGAAAAAGAGAAAGATGACATGTTCAGAATATGTATAGATTACAGAGTTAATGAGTATGATTTATTGAGCTATTCTCGATAGATTAGTGATTGTGATTAGTAATGATCAGCTATTTAGTCCAAGATTTCAGATGTACATGGTGTTAGTTTCAAAGGAGTATTAGACACATTATGCAGGGAGAATTGGTATTTGAAATTCTCCAAGTGTTAAGTTTAGTTATAAGAAGTGCAATCCTTAAGTTGCTCCGTTAATCAGAAAAGATTGGAATAGATTCAACCAATGTGAAAACAGTAATGAAGTGGGTATCGCCTCAGAATCCTACAGAAGAAAGAAGTTTCTATGAGCTTGTAGAGTACTACAGATGAATTATACTAGATTCTCTAAGATAGCAATATTCCCAAGTCCATTGACTAGGAAGAGCAAAGAATTCAGGAGAAATGAGGATCAGCAGAAAGTGGGTGATATGTTAAAGTATGATTGATGTAATACTCGACTATCAGCTTACCATATGAAATGGAAGGCATGGTGGTTAATAGTGATGTACTTTGGTGGAGGTTAGATTGTATAGAGAAAAGGTTATGGTATATGTTAACTGATAGTTAAAAATATATGAAAGAAACTCCCCAACTCATGATATAGAATAGATAGTGCATGTTTTTATTATTAAGATAGGACGACGTTGTCCTTATGAAGTTAAGTGTACTAGCTATTCGGATTACAACAGCCTCAGGTATTTCCCAGAATAGTAGAATATAAGTGTGTGATAGTGATAGTGAGTAGAGCTTTTAAAGATGATGATTGTGATATTTCCAATCTCCTGAGTAAAGTTAATGTGGTTACAGATATTTCAAGCAGAAAGACAGAAACTATATGGATTCATATGTATAGAACAAGAATGGAAACCGCTAGTCTCAAATTCGATAAGTTTAAAGTAGTTTAATTGAAGTAGGTAAAGGAAGGAATCAGTAGTAGTGTATTGAAGGCTTAGTGTTAGAATTAGTCAGAGATGGTTGTCAAGAATGAGATGTGATATAGCAAGTTATATTGAATACGTCTAACTCGTATTGAGATAAAAGCAGAGCACCAGGAATTATGTGGGGAGTTATAGTTGTTGAAGATATTAGTATGGGAATAAGAGAATGTAAGTAACTTAGTTATCAAATTACATAGAACTCCTCGGGGGTTCGATGTTATATAAGAAGCAGTAACTAGATTTACAGGAATATATATATATATATATATGTATATATATATATATTCTGTTCTAGTAAAGGAAGTGTATTCTTCAAAAAGAGTGATAGATGTTTAGTTGGAAAAGATAGTAGTCTGATATGGAGGTCCTGTTACATCTCAGTTCAATAATTCACCCTCGGGAGGAAGAACAGAGTGAGAGAAAGATACATATACTAGAGGACAGACGCGAATCATGTGTTGATGATTTCAGTGGTAGATAGGATATCTGTCTATCGTTAGCAGAGTTCGTTAGTAAACAGTTATCTTTAGTTAGTAGTTACCTTTTTGAATGTTGATGTGTTACCATACGAGATTGTAACATCCTCAGCTTGGGCCTAGTTGTAAATAGTACGTATGTATGTATGGTTATTGTAATAGAAGTATTTTATGTAAGTATTTGTTGAATTAAATGAATATATAAGTATTTATGTGTTTTTGTGTTTTATGTATGTACGTATGTATGTATATTAAGTATGTATGTGTTAATATGTAATTAATTAAAGAGGAAAACCTCTTGTGAAGAAATCCAGAGGCAACCGCCTCTAGAATATTGAATATATATATATATATATATATATATGTGTGTGTGTGTGTGTGTGTGTGTATGCATGCATGTGTTTTTTTGACTCAAAAGTCAAAGCACAAACCACAAATACACACACAAAACCGCAAACATCTTTCTCTTCTCTCTCGTTCTCTCGGATTTCAGAAGAAGAACAAGAAGCAATCGATTGTTGGTCTACGAAGGTGAGCAATATGATTCAGATGTATTTAGAAGATTAGAATCATGTATAGCATGATAGAACCATGAATCTATACATGAACACCTTGAAGAACATGCAAAACTCACTTTAAAAGTGGGTTTTGCATAGATGGTGTTCTTGTTAGGATTTAGTGTGTTTATGATGACTATTTGGATAAAGTATGATGGCCTAAGATGATCTAGACAAAAGAACGATGAAAATGTGACCCTTAAAATGGATTCAAGAGTGTATCGGAATTTCAGATGATGAAGTTGTCGGATTCCGAGTTGATGAAGTTGTTGGAATCCGCAAGTATTAAAAACCGAAGGAATTGTCGGAATCCGATAGAAGTGTCGGATTCCGCAAGTCTGTCGGATTTCATGTTTTGAAGTTCTTTTAAGTGTGGAATCCGCAAGTTGTTGGATTCCTTAAATCCGCAAGTTGTCGGATTTCCTTGGTTCCGAATTCTAAGTGTCGGAATCCGATAAGTATTGGATTTCATTGTAAGCATCGGATTTCCATATGTCGGATTCTGCAAGTGTCGGATTTCACATGCATGGATGGGATCCCTAAGTGTTGGAATCCGATTGATAAGTATCGGAATTATATATAAGTGTCGGATTTCATGAATCCGACAGAACCATCGGATTTCCCCAAATCCGACAGTTCTGGCGGATTTGTGTTGTCCAAAGTTAGGTATTCATTTTGTAAGCATTGTATGCACATGTGAATGATTAATGCAAGTGTGATATGCTAGGTGAACTTGTTGTGTTAAAGGACTCAAACCAAATACCTGTGCGTAGTAAACTGCTCAGGTAAGTGCCTGCTTTCATGAGACTCGGTAGAGTAAGGCTTGCATGCTAGATGATTGTGTTATGTATACTTAACTTGTTTTTGCAGGTACGCTCGTGGAGGTAAGTTTATGACTTGCATGATGTTCGAAAATATGTCAGGTGCATGCCAGTGGGTCCAGATTGGAACCACTTAGTTAATGCATGATGATATGTACGTATGAATAACTGCGTGATGTTGTATGTAAAATGATGGATCCCTGTGGGATCAAATGTACGTATATGTGTATGTGAACTGTCTGTAGACTATCTGACGCATGGTTAAGGTCTGTCGGTTGTAACTGGATCCCTCGGGATTTCACGGTGATTCAGGAGGCATCCTGGATCATAGGTTCTGCAGAACTGCCGTGCCTTAACGTGAGTAGTGATCAGCCGGTTGTAGTTGGATTACCTGTAGAGCCTTTGGCTCTGTGAACGATGTTTGGTGGACTGCTTTATGCTCCCCCACCAACGCGGATTGGTCGTGTCTGATTCCCGGGTTTGAGTTGTTGAGCGGGATTGATTACCCTGCAAGACATGACTCTTACTGATCTTGTTAGCACACCGCTATGTGCTAAGCTAGCTATGATTGATTATGATATGATGCATGACTTACTGTATTGATGCTTATGATTGTATGTACTCACTAGCTAAGTGTTAGCTAATAATGTTATGATTTTCCTTTTCAGGTAAAGACTAGAAGTCCTGTGAGGCGGGAAACTTTTGATGTACATTACCCCTTGTGGGTGGAACACTTGTTAATTGTTATGTTGTAAGGTAAATTGATACTATGGTCGGTTCCTGTACTTGGTAACACCAACTTTGTTTTGAGAAGTTGTTAATGTAAATAACAGTTTGTTGTTTTAAAAAGAAAAATTTCCGCTGCTAAAACCTGATTTATCATTAAAGTAACTGAATTCAGAAACGGTGTTACAATTAGGTATCAGAGCCTAAGTTTTAATGAATTTGGTATTTGGAAGAGTATTCGATCTCAAACTCGGGCCCGACCATAAGGAAGTGTTCCTATAGGGGCTTGAGTTAGAGTATAACAGTCGTGGTTTCCCGAAATTGTGATTTACAAAAACTTTTTCTACTCAATCAGATTCATCGCAACGGAAGACTTTTTAAACATCATATTGATTAAAACAGATAACCATTTTAACATTCATCAAACAAAACCACCATTACGTCACAGACACATCATTATTTTAAACTTTGTTCATTATACAACCACAAGTTGATACTGAATATCATCATAACAAAAGAAAACTACCCAAATAGCCCCCATCTCACAAGGCCACGCCCTAAGCAACCTGCACGAGCACAAGACATATTTCAAAGAAACAAGTGTCAGTTTTCGCCTCGTGAGTCATCTTAGTTAACATCTCAAAATCATCATTTAAAAACATTCGCAAACATATTTAGGTTAAGGCATTAAATCCTAAACCGTAACTTGACCCACCCGCATAACATCGTAAATCCCCACCTGGTCAAGTATCATCATAAAACATCATATCACATCTTTTAAATCATCAAGATCATCTTTTAACTTCATTAACATCTTAAGCATCACGAATCATCCTATTAGGGTCTATCAAGACTATCATTAACATCGCTACCCCAAACATCGCATGCGTGCCTGGAAACCGCTAAGGTTCCAAGATCCGTCCGCAAACATACCATACGCGTGCCTAGCAACTACTAAGTCCAAGGACCGTCCACATTGGCACGAGTTCACTAAGCGTGTCCAGCAAGTATGGTACAAGGAAGGGCGTGACTCCCACTTGTACACACACCCCCGTAATCCGTCTGCTATAGTTACACCGATACAAGTCGTTCAGGCAAAAGTACAAACAGTACCCTCAACCACTGCGCCCTCCTCTCACCCACGTGACGTTTTGCACATGACCCTATCTTTGAGTAACATCCTGATTTTGGGCCTAGTCGTTACGTAGGCCAAGGTATGTTTAAACACGTGATTAGTATTTGATTATATGTTTAATTATTTACTAATGGATTTAAATGAATTAATTGTCAAATTAATTAATTAAAGATTGGATGTTTGTTTATATATATATATATATGTGTGTACGAATATATATATTCATTTGTATGTATGCAAGTTTGTGTTTATGTTTGCATGTGAAAGAATGGTGTAATATATGGACACCTCCTGCTTAGTTTTGTGAGAAGGGATATGTGGGTGATAATTGTAGTGTCTGATCATTTGTATTTCAAAAGTGAAAAGTGTGTACTATGTGTTCTTGAGAGAAAAGCAAGAAAAAAAATAAACTTGAAAAGTGAAAGTCAAGATTTGTGGCTTGTTAATTCAAAACAAAGGTCTGATGATGTTCTTGGTTTGATTCTGATCTTAGTGATACGCTTTTCTGATGTTATATGTGTATATATGATGAAACACCATGAATGGAGCTTGAAGCTCCATACTTGACAAATGGGTTTTGTGTGAATTGGTGTTTTGATTGTTATTGATGTGTTCTTGATGTTAGCTACATGTCATAAGATGTTTATACATGTCTTAGAAGTGTTTATATTGGATTTACAAGTGAAAATATGTGAATTTGGAAAAGTTAAATGGGCTGGAAAATGAAGAAGATGATGCAGGTTCTCGAAGAACGCGACGCGTCATGTGCTTGGACGTGACACGTCCGTGAAACTTGGTGGATTCTTGAGAATCCGGAAGTGAAATCCGTTGGTGGAATCCGGATGTTTGAATCCAAAATTTTAGAAATCCGACAACAGGAATTTGACACTTTGGAATCCGGGAACGTGAAATCCGAAAAATGGGAATCGGATTGTGGAAATCCGATAGTATGCATCGACGTGACGCGTCGGGTGTTTGGACGTGACGCGTCCGCAGTTTTGAGGATTTTCTTGGTTTTTTGCTTTGTTTAAAGCTATGGGTCATATGTTATTACATATGTGAATCTTACATGTGGTGTTTGATTTAAAAAGATATAAATATATGTGTTTGGTATATATTTATGAATCAGTTACTGATTTCAGTTTATTCTGATCTCAGGAAAGGACAAGGCTCAGTAACATTAGACCACTGAGTGTGTGTTCGAGAACTCGAGGTGAGTGGATGTTTACTCACGGATGATATTTGTTGTAACTGGTTTGGTTGCAACTGTTTATTGATTGATTGACGCATGGGTAGATTCTATATCTGATAATTGATTAACTGGTGGTTTGTTAATTAATTGTTGCGTTAGTGATATGTATACATGTTAGTTGGGGGGTCAGCTTGGCAAGGCTAAAGGCTGGGCTGGTTTGCTATCGGCTATTCAGTATTGAGATCGTTGGATGCCTCTGCAGATCCGCCGTTCTTCCCAAGGTGATTATGTGATTGCGGTTGTTGATATCTGCAGTTATTTGCTGATATATCTGTGGTGGTTTACTTTCATTCACTTAGCTTTGTGCTAATCCCTCACCTCTCACTACTTTTAAAGGTGGCTGGTAATTTCTGCGGTTCAGTTGTGAGGGGGTGTGGCCTGGGGAATAATTGATAGGCACTTTGATTGGAATTGTGACGAGCCGTAGTTTTTGTAATACTGTATTTCAAACTGATTGGTTTTGTTAAACAGTAGTTTTTGTAATACGGTGTTACACTCTGTGGTCAATACATCACTCCAGTGTATAAATACACCAAGTGTTGCCAAAGTTATCTAGAAACCCGGCAACCAAACATCCCATTGATAGCATATCCTAGAAGGCATACTTTTCCTACTAGGCATCAGTATTTCATCTCTGAGTATAACTACCCCTTCCCAAATCGTCATGTCCATCATAAACATCATATCATATATCTATAAGCATATACGCATGTGTCATATTCATCGCATAAATCAATCGTATATCATCATTTAATAAACGAGCATGCATAGGGAAAAATCAAGAATCTACCATAAACATTTATACAGATATATCATCTTAAAACCTGTTAATAATATCAAAACAGATTTTGTCTACGTGCTCGGTTTTGTAAAACAACTGAACTTACCTTAGTCTGGACAACGAAATGTACGATCTCAAAACGACAAACAACGCTCACGAATCGACCAGACCGCGAACCGAAACACCGCGAACAACCTACGAAGGTTACTACATGAGAAGCACGATCTCATAATCTTAAACAAGTCGGATTTTGCCCAAAACACCAAAACACGCCAAGGAATAAACCCCCACTAAAGATTTACGCGTCACGAGCTTAGAAACTTCATAAAAACGCACATAAACGACATGCATGTGGTCCAAAATGCCAAATAACCGAAATGGAAGCATAAGATTAGAGAAATGTACCTCTCGGGTTCACCCACGTGAAACTACGGTTAAAACAACGTCCGGAATCGAATCTCCGATCTTCCCGAACCTTAGATACGAGCCCCAAATGAAACCCGACACTCCTACACGACCACGCACTCGGGTTTTCTCCAAAAATTGTCAGAGTAACGGCTCTTTGAAGTTTGTGTGTGGAAATGGCTACCAAAAACTCATATTTATAGAAGTTGAAACACGCGTCGTGCCGCGACCTGAAACTTGTCGTGCCGCAACCGCCTCCAAAATGACCAATCGCGGAACATGCAATTTCTGACGTCTGTACTCTTTAGCTTCTGACACACGAAAGCCGGCTGAAACACGCGAAGTCTGACACACGCAACGCGTCGCGTCACGATCCATAAAAATCCGAATTTTTTTATATTTTATATTTCTTTTCTTTTCTTTTCTTTTCCAACTTTAATAATTTATTTAACTAATAATAATATTCCTTAATTATCATTATAATTAAATAAACTCCATATAATATTATTTATTTCTCCATAAAATAATATTATAAATTTTTCTTAAAATTTTGGTCGTTACAATTCTCCCTTCCTTAAAAAGATTCCGTCCTCGGGATCTGCTAAACAAAAAGATGGGGATATATAATCTTCATTTCTTCTTCAGTCTCCCACGTCATATCCCCTCCATGTTTGTTCCTCCACTGAACCTTCACGAGCTTGACTCGTTTCTTTCTTAACTGCTTGACCTTGCGGTCCAAGATTGCCACCAGTTCTTCAATCAACCTCTTGCTATTGTCTACTCGTAACTCCTCTAACGGCAAAACGCTTGGTTCCTCCGCCAAACACTTACGTAGATAACATACGTGAAACACATCATGAATTCCTTCCAATGTCGGTGGTAACTCCAACTTGTAGGCTTGATTTCCAACTTTCTCCACAATCGTCAACGGACCAATGAACCGTGGACCAAGCTTACCTCGCTTACCAAAACGTATGATCCCTTTCCATGGCGAGACTTTTAGCATCACCTTCTCACCAACCTCAAACACTTTCGGTCGATGCTTTCGATCCGAATACTTCTTTTGTCTTTCTCTCGCTATTCGGAGTCGATCCCGTGCTACCGCCACTTTCTCTGCTGTTAACTGCACAATCTCTAAATCCGCGAATTGTTTCACTCCGGCTTCCAACCAACAAGTCGGCATGCGACACTTCCTTCCATATAAAATCTCATACGGCGCCATGTCGATACTTGAGTGATACGTATTGTTATACGCGAACTCCACCAATGGAAGGTGAGCATCCCAACTCCCCCTGTATTCAATCACACATGCTCTCAACATGTCTTCGAGCGTCTGAATAGTTCTCTCACTTTGCCCATCTGTCTGCGGGTGATAGGCTGTGCTCAAATGCACTTTAGTTCCTAATTCCTCTTGCAACTTCTTCCAGAATCTTGAAACAAATCGACTATCACGGTCCAAAACAATGGATAATGGGACTCCATGTCTCGTAACCACCTCACGCATATACAAGTTCGCTAGGTTTTCTAGCTTTTCCGTCTTTTTAGTTGCAATGAAATGTGCACTCTTGGTCAGACGATCGACAATAACCCAAATCATATCATTGCCCTTCGCAGTCTTGGACAATTTCGTAACAAAATCCATTGTGATCTTATCCCATTTCCACTCAGGTATCTCCAATTGTTGCAATTCTCCGCAGGGCTTTTGATGTTCCGCCATAACTTGCGAACAAGTGACACACTTCGACACATAAGTAGCCACATCCGTCTTCATACCGGGCCACCAGTATCTCGGTTTTAGGTCCTAGTACATCTTTGTACTCCCAGGGTGTATCGAATACTTCGATCTATGGGCCTCTCGTAGCAACACCTCACGGACTCCCCCAACTTTGGGAACCCAAATACGTTCCTGGAAAGTCTTGAGACCATGGCTATTCTCACCAAGACTTGCTTGTTGCTTCCCCACCACTTCACCCTTTAAGTTTTCCTCTTTCAAACCCTCGATTTGAGCCGCCCGAATCTCATTAACCCAATCCGGTACAACTACCATACTCATAGATTTCAATCGGTAAGCAGATCTAGGTTCGTTCCGACTCAAGGCATTGGCCACTACATTGGCCTTTCCCGGATGATAACAAATTTCACAGTCATATTCGGTCAACAACTCCATCCATCGTCGCTGTCTCATATTCAATTCCTTTTGATCTCGAATATGTTGGAAGCTCTTGTGATCAGTAAAGATCGTACAATGAGTACCATACAAATAATGCCGCCACAACTTAAGAGCAAAGATAATTGCCGCTAGCTCTAAGTCGTGTATGGGATAATTCTTTTCCGCATCCTTTAGCTGTCTAGAGGTATACGCAATAACCTACCCTCGCTGCATGAGAACACATCCTAAACTAGAGTAAGACGCATCGCTGTATACCACAAAATCCTCGTTGCCCTCTGGTAAGGAGAGTATCGGCGCTTCACATAAACACTTTTTCAACGTTTGAAAAACACTCTCTTGCTTCTCCGTTCACACAAACGATTTCGTCTTTCGAGTCAACTTCGTCATTGGCGATGCCATTTTCGAGAAATCCTTTATGAACCTTCTATAATAACCTGCCAAGCCAAGAAAACTACGAATCTCGGTTGGGGTTTTAGGAATTTCCCACTTCTTTATCGACTCGATCTTTGCTGGGTTTACCTTTATCCCGTCCGTTCCCACAATGTGACCTAAAAATTGTACTTCTTTTAGCCAAAACTCACACTTTGAGAATTTGGCGTAAAGCTTCTCTTCACGCAACTTCTCCAATACCTCCCTCAAATGTCGTCTATGGTCATCCGCACTCTTGGAGTATACCAAGATATCGTCAATAAACACTATCACAGATTTGTCAAGGTACGGCCTACACACCCGATTCATCAAATCCATGAAAACTGATGGCGCTTTCGCCAAACCGAACGGCATAACAAAAAAATCGTAGTTACCATAACGAGTACGAAAAGCCGTCTTTGGTACATCACCTTCCTTCACTCGCACTTGGTGATAACCCGAACGTAAATCTATCTTTGAAAAGTGACTAGCACCCTGCAATTGATCGAACAAGTCATCTATTCTTGGAAGTGGGTACTTGTTCTTCACCGTCAACTTATTCAATTCTCTATAGTCAATACACATCCTCATCGACCCATCTTTCTTCTTTACAAATAGGACCGGAGCTCCCCAAGGTGAAGAGCTCGGCCTAATGAATCCCTTTTCTAGCAACTCTTTCAATTGCGTCATTATCTCTTTCATCTCTGACGGAGCCAATTGATATGGTGCTTTAGTAACTGGTGCAGCACCTGGAAACAAATCAATCTGAAATTACACCTCTCTTGGCGGCGGTAATCCTGGAAGATCATCTGGAAAGATATCGGGATATTCGTTCACCACCTCTACCTCTGCCAACACCCTCTTTTTCTTCGTTGAATCCACCACATGAGCTAAGAATGCAGCGCACCCCTTCGCTAGACACTTTCGTGCCTTAAGGACCGATATCATCGCTATGTTCCCAGTACATCGTTCTCCATAGGCAATAGCATGACCACCTAATGGAAGAGGAACTCGGACCAACTTCTTTGAGCACACGATTTCATCTCCATGCGCGGACATCCAATCCATTCCAATCACTACATTGAATCCCTCGATTCCTAACGGAATAAGCGTCAAAGGGAAAGTAGTGCCATAAATATCAATTGTACAATCGTCGTATTTCTCACGCACCGTAATCGGTTCTCCGACCGCTATTTCGATCTCTAAGGCATGTTCTAAAGAACTACGAGGCACATTCAATGGATCACAGAATCTAAAGGACACTACAGACCTACTAGCACCCGAATCGAATAATACAACAGCAGGTAAAGAGTTAATCATAAAAGTTCCGAAAATCACCTCATCATCTTGGCGTGCCTCTTTGGTTATCATCTGATAAGCACGGCCGGTTGCTATCGGGGTTGGCTTCTTTCCTGCTTTCTCGATCTTCTTCTTCGGGTTTGGGCATTGTGTACTGATATGCCTCATTTCCCTAAGTTGTAGCACTCGGGCTTCTCGCTTTTGCAGTTCACTGCCTTATGCCCCATCTTTCCGCATCGACGGCAACTCATCGTCTCTGCAGTGCACGGACCACCGTGGCTTGAGTGGCTTGTTGTACAATACCCTGTCTTTCCTTGTTTCTCCCCTTTCTTGTTGTTGCCACTCGAAGACTTTTTCTTGTTAGAGGACCCAGATGGCCCTTCCCACTTTCTCTTTTCTCCCACCACCCCATCACTCTTCTCTCTCAGTTTCAAATCATGCTCGATCCTTTCTGCCTCAACCATCGCATCACCCAAATTGGACCTCAATCTCACCGTCCCACGGTATTCATATGGCAAACCCTCCACATACTGGTTTACCGTCGAAGCATCATCATAGCAGTACCTCTTGGCGAATTGCATCCTTTCCAAAAAAGTAGAGTTATACTTGGAAATCGTCAAGTTGCCCTTTTTCAGATCGAGAAATTCCCTCTCAACGCATTGTCTAGCCCCCAGATTACAGAAACGGTTATGTAACTTCTCTTTGAAGATCTCCCAGGTAAGGTTCCTCCTTGTTACTGTTGATGGTGAACCTTCAATAGAATCCCACCACTCTAAAGCTTCTTTCTCCAACACACGGATCACATAACTGACCTGTTGTTCCTTAGTAAACACACCAAAGTTGTATGTTTGTTCCATCTTACGGATCCAGCGTATGCAGTCGAGTGGATTGGTCCCTCCCGCATACTTAGGTGGTTTGCACTCCCTGAACATCCTGTAGGTGCTTCCCACTCGGTACATTGCACCTTCATTCCGGCCACCTAGACCCACCTGATCATCCTCGTCGTCATCTCCTTCCACAGGCGTGATTGGCTTTTTCCCTAGAATTCCCGCCTCACGCATTGCTTACTTCATTTTGTTTAGCTCCTCCGTTTGCTTTTTCAGAGCCTCATCCCTTTCCTTCAACACTCTCTCCAACTCAGCCACGCGGATCATACCGCTGGTGCTGTGTGCAGTACGACTACTATGCACCGACACAGTTCTTCGGGGAGACGGAACACACTCACTTTCCACTTCCCCTTTGCCCTGAATCCTGAACGATCCCTCCGCGTTGACCTGCTTTTCTTGGTTCATCACTTGCTTCCCGTTACCTCTTCTCGTTTCTACCATTCTCTTAGTCTGGAAGTCGAGTAAAAGTAAACATCTATAATCATCACAAGGAAAAGAGCTACCTAACAAGCAACTCTCGCACACACATCCCCCACCCAGTCATCCTATAAGAGCTAAGTTGTGAGTCTAAGCACTGGACTCAGTACTCAGATATCTCACAACACAACTCTGATACCAACTTGTAACAGCCGTGGTTTCCCGAAATTGAGATTTACAAAAACTTTTTCTACTAAATCAGATTCATCGCAACGAAAGACTTTTTAAACATCATATTGATTAAAACAGATAAACCATTTTAACATTCATCAAACAAAACCACCGTTACGTCACAGACGCATCATTGTTTTAAACTTTGTTCATTATACAACCACAAGTTGATACCGAGTATCATCATAAAAAAAGAAAACTACCCAATTAGCCCCCATCTCACAAGGCCACGCCCTAAGCAACCTGCACGAGCACAAGACATATTTCAAAGAAACAAGTGTCAGCTTTCGGCTCGTGAGTCAGCTTAGTTAACATCTCAAAATCATCATTTAAAAACATTCGCAAACATATTTAGGTTAAGGCATTAAATCCCAAACCGTAACTTGACCCACCCGCATAGCATCGTAAATTCCCACCTGGTCAAGTATCATCATAAAACATCATATCACATCTTTAAATCATCATGATCATCTTTTAACTTCATTAACATCTTAAGCATCACGAATCATCCTATTAGGGTCTATCAAGACTATCATTAACATCGCTACCCCAAACATCGCATGCGTGCCTGGCAACCGCTAAGGTTCCAAGATCCATCCGCAAAGATACCATATGCATGCCTAGAAACTACTAAGTCCATGGTCCGTCCGCATTGGCACGAGTTCACTAAGCGTGTCCAACAAGTATGGTACAAGGAAGGGCGCGACTCCCACTTGTACACACACCCCCGTAATCCGTCCGCTATAGTTACTCCGACACAAGTCGTTCAGGCAAAAGTACAAACGGTGCCCTCAACTACTGGGCCCTCCTCTCACCCACGTGACGTTTTGCACATGACCCTATCTCTGTGTAACATTCTGATTTTGGGCCTAGTCGTTACGTAGGCCAAGTTATGTTTAAACACGTGATTAGTATTTGATTATATGTTTAATTATTTACTAATGGATTTAACTGAATTAATTGTCAAATTAATTAATTAAAGATTGGATGTTTGTTTATATATATATATATATATGTGTGTGTATGTGTGTACGAATATATATATATATATATATTCATTTGTATGTATGCAAGTTTGTGTATATGTTTGCATGTGAAAGAATGGTGTAAAATATGGACACCTCCTGCTTAGTTTTGTGAGAAGGGATACGTGGGTGATAATTGTAGTGTCTGCTCATTTGTGTTTCAAAAGTGAAAAGTGTGTACTATGAGTTCTTGAGAGAAAAGCAAGAAAACAACTAAACTTGAAAAGTGAAAGTCAAGATTTGTGGCTTGTTAATTCAAAACAAAGGTATGATGATGTTCTTGGTTTGATTCTGATCTTAGTGATACGCTTTTCTGATGTTATATGTGTATATATGATGAAACACCATGAATGGAGCTTGAAGCTCCATACTTGAAAAATGGGTTTTGTGTGAATTAGTGTTTTAATTGTTATTGATGTGTTCTTGATGTTAGCTACATGTCATAAGATGTTTATACATGTCTTAGAAGTGTTTTTATATCGTCTAAACTATACAAGTTTATCTTTTACGATATCAATATTTTATACTCGCTTTGGGCTCGTTTTACTTTTATAATGCTACATAATTGTTTATTTGAGCGTTTCAGGTCCAAAATATCAAAACAATGGCAAAGTATGTGAAATGGAGCTTTTTTAGCAACAAATGAAAGTCGATGCTAAACGCGCTCGAAATACGACGTGTAGCAACATGTTACAAGAATTTTACACGAGAAATAATGATCGAGACGAGAAAGATAAACTTTTCAATATTACATCAAGTAATCGTCATCATGTCGTGTAATCATCAAATTTACAAATTCCACGACGAAATCACAAAGTTGGCAATCGTAGTTTGAAGCCATTCCACGAGATCTTCATGCAACAAAGAAACCATGCAAAATTGAAGGCTAGATTTGAGTTTCCAAACATATCAATTCATATGTATGGGTGGCCATATATCATCCACGTAGCAAGAAAAGAAGCCACACAAAACTATATATGCATGGCTAGCCAAATTGTTTTAATATGGAAACATACACATGGCTAATAGTACTAAATGCAAAAGCTGTCGAGACAATTAATGTTGGAAGGAATGAAACCCTTAAAGTCATGGATTTCTGAAAACGTGGCTGTTGAAAAAAGAAGCCGAGACGCAATTGAAATAGGAATAAGCCGCAAAAGAGTTGCAAATTTCAAAACCCTCTCCACAAAATATGGTAGTCGGTTTCTTTTCGAGTTCTATAAATAGCCGTTGAAGTCTTTCCTTTTAACACACTTCATTATCTTTTAGTTCTTTCTAATTTACGTGGAGACTTCCATGGATGATTAGGGAGGCTAGAAAGAATAGAAATGAGATTATAAATAATAGTTATAGTACCTTCTAAGGCGCATGAGAAGGCTCGTAAAGCGACGCGGAAGCACGGGAGGCGAAGAATCCAAGTGTACAACTTAACGATCATCATCCGGGTTTGATTTCTATCATGTTATCCATTCCTAGTTTGATTTCCATTAGTTGTAACATCATGATTACGGGCTAATCACCCTTTTGTTTGCACTTAGAAACGATGAACCCTTGTATGTGATTCAATTTTTATTATTCGGTTGTTTAATATCATTATGTATTTTATCATGTTTGTTTATATGAAGATCCATGTTTGTTAATGTTTAAGTCCGTTTGTTTTATTGCTAAGTATGCATGGCTAAGATGACCATTCATGTTATGTATACTCGAATCATTATCGATTATGACTATTAAACGATTGTGACTAGTGATGAACCAAATCCTAGGTTAAAATAAATGGATTATATGATATTAATGGACGTGCCATAATTATGTTCCAATGACCATAAGTTCATAATTAGATTGATACTTATAACCATAAGATCAACAAAAATTAAATCCTTTATGATACGACTTTAATGCATGATAATAGATAAGTTAGTCGCGTGTAGAGTTAGGGGCCGGACCAAGAAACCTAACTTACATTAGAAATCGGTACATGATAACTAGACAACCATTGCACGCAATAGAAATTAATAACAAACAAGGGGGATTCAAATTTAAGTTTAAACACTTTATCTTTCGATATTTATCAATTGTAGTCTATCTAGTATCTTTGAAATATATCTTAGATTTAGTTGATAATTCATAGTTTGTAGATTAAAGCAGATTTAATTTATTAAACCAAAATCCCAAAGTCCATTTCTTTGTTCTATATAATTAACTTGTAGTAAGTCATTTACATTGAAAACACAATTGCTCCCGAGAGATCGACAATCCGGACTTACTAAAACTATACTATTGATACGATTAGGTACACTTGCCTAAGATGTGTGTTAATTAATATAATTTGGTAGCTCTTTTATAAATAAAAATCCTGGTACGTTTAGAACACACCATGTTTATATTGGATTTCAAGTGAAAATATGTTAATTTGGAATAGTTAAGTCGGCTGGAAAATGAAGAAGATGATGCAGGCTCTCGAAGAACGCGACGCCTCATGCGTTGGACGCGACGCATCCGTGAAACTTGGTGGATTCTTGAGAATCCGGAAGTGAAATCCGATGGTGGAATCTGGATGTTTGAATCCGACATTTTAGAAATCCGACAACAGGAATCCGACACTTTGGATTCCGGGAACATGAAATCCGACAAATGGGAATCGGATTGTGGAAATCCGATAGTATGCATCGACGCGACGCGTCGGGTGTTTGGACGCGACGCGTCCGCAGTTTTGAGGACTTTCTTGGTTGTTTGCTTTGTTTAAAGCTATGGGTCATATGTTATTTCATATGTGAATCTTACATGTGGTGTTTGATTTAAAAACATATAAATATATATGTTTGGTATATATTTATGAATCGGTTACTGATTTCAGTTTATTCTGATCTCATGAAAGGAAAAGGCTCAGTAACATTAGACCACTGAGTGGGAGTTCGAGAACTCGAGGTGAGTGGATGTTTACTCACGAATGATATTGGTTGTAACTGGTTTGGTTGCAACTGTTTATTGATTGATTGACGCATGGGTAAATTGTATATATGATATTTGATTAACTGGTTGTTTGTTAATTAATTGTTGCGTTAGTGATATGTATACATGTTAGTTCGGGGGTCAACTTGGCAAGGCTAAAGGCTGGGCTGGTTTGCTATCGGCTAATCAGTATTGAGATCGTTGGATGCATTTGTTGCAACTTAAGATAATACTGTGTGAGAATTGCAAATAAGCTAACGGTAAACCTTTGCTTTGGTTGAAGGATCTGCAGATCCACCGTTCTTCCCAGGGTGATTATGTGATGGCGGTTGTTGATATCTGCTGTTATTTGCTGATATATCTGTGGTGGTTTACTTTCATTCACTTAGCTTTGTGCTAATCCCCCACCTCTCACTACTTTTACAGGTGGCTGGTAAGTTCTGCGGTTCAGTTGTGAGGGGGTGTGGTCTGGGGAATAATTGACAGGCACTCTGATTCGAATTGTGACGAGCCGTAGTTTTTGTAATACTATATTTCAAACTGATTGGTTTTGTTAAACAGTGGTTTAACTTCAGTTGTAAATACTTTTATGTTTTGATAAACGCTTCCGCGGTGTAATTAAAAAGTGAAAATTTTATGGGTGAAAATACGGTGTTACAAGTTTGGTATCAGAGCCTTGGTTTGGCGATGTAGACACAGTGGAAGTATATATATATGTATATATATATATATATATATATATTACTAGAAAAGAAGAAAAAAAGAATAGAAAGATATGTATTTATGTGGGTATGTATGTATGTATGCTAGTTTGTATGCATGTGTTTAATTGAAAATAAGAATAGAACTTACACCTCCTGCTTTGATTTTGAGAAAATATGTGTACGTGTATGTATGTATGACAAATGAAGGATTAGTCATCTGTTGAGATTTTCAAAAAAAATTGAAAGGTGTAAGTGTGTGTTTTGTGTGAAAAACCTCTCATTGAAGAAACTTAAAACTTGCATACTTGGAAGTGTGGATTGAAGAGTTGGTGTTCTATAATTCAAGATAAAGGTTAGATCTTGTTTATAGCATGCTATTGATTAACTTGATATGTTTTCTTGTTGTGTTTAATGGGTTTAAGCATGAAACACCATTGATGGAGCTTGAAGCTCAAAACTTAGCAAGTGGGTTTTGTTTGATTTGGTGTTTTAATTGGTTTTGGTATGATCATGATGTTTGTTTAAGTGTTCTATGAGGTTTGTTTGTAATTTGGAAGAGTTTTTTTTATGATTTGAAGATTTCCAGCTTTATTGTTGTGTTTTGAAAAGTTGGTTTGAAGCTAGAAGAACAGGGAAGAAGATGAATTTTGAGGGGTGCTGAAAGGGGTCCGACTTTTGGCCCCGGGCTGGTGAAAGTCGCCCAACCTTTGGCCCCGGGCTGGTGAAAGTCGCCCGACTTTAGGCCCCGGGTGGTCATCCGACTTTTGGCCCCGACCCCGGGTCATCCGACTATTAGGCCCCGGCCCCGGGTCATCCGACTTTTAGGCCCCGGCCCCGGGTCATCCGACCTTAGGCCCTGGGCAAGCTTAAAAGGGTCCGAATTAGGCCCTGTACTACTTGTACGGGCCCGAATTTTTATGTTTTTTTTCTAAAGTGAAACTTAAGATGTTGGCTATGGTTTTGTTGTATATAAATATATGTGAATATATATTTATGAATCGGAGACTTATTTCAGTATGTTGTGTTCTCAGGAACTACGAAGACTCAGTGATATTAGACAACTGAGCAAACGCGATTGTGGACTAAGGTGAGTGGATGTGAACTCACGGATGGTAAAAGTTATGATTATGATTGATTGGATGCTTGTGACTGCGTTGATTGTTTGTTTATCTGGAAATGGATTATTATGGAAGTACTGTATGATAGAGATTGTATTTGAGACCAGCTAAGCGAGTAGTACGGCTGGTAGGGGTCAGCTAAGAGAGTAGTTCAGCTGAGCCTAATCGCTATTAGTTGAGCAGTTGTAGACCCTCTCATGCATGTGTTGTATTGGAGGGGATCTAACTGTGCTAATTGGCGGTGGGTTATCGGTAAACCTTTGCTTTGGCCCGCATTGGTTGTAGGTTCGGCAGAACCGCCGGTCCTCTGGAGTTCACTTGACTGTTTGGCTTATGTTTGTGCCTGTTCACTGATCGTGCTATTTGTTGATGTGTCGTAGTATCCTCTCACTTAGCTTTGTGCTAATTCCCCTCAGTTGTTGGTTTTTGCAGGTTTGTGTTTTGGTGGTGTTCGTGAAAGGAAAAGTTGACCCCGCTCTGATATGTATTTTAAAATGGTAACGAGCCATGTGTAATTTGTAACACCAAGTTGTTTGATGATTTGTTTTGTGAACAAGTTTTGGTTGTTGATTGTAAATGCAATGTTTTTATGGTTAATCTTATTTATGAGCTTCCGCGGCGTATTTTAAGAAAAATGGCTTGAGATTTGCGGTGTTACAGATTTGAAAACTTATTCACATAACTGTGCTGCTCAAGCATTTAAGAATTATAAGTATTGTTTTATGAAGCGGGAACCTGATTGGTTAAGTTAAGCATAAGTAAAGTATAATGTGTTCATAATGATATAGGCCCATATTGTTATAAACACATGGTACATACTGAAGCTTGGTAAGATCATGATGAATCCTGTGGATTATGTGTGATAGCATGTTTATGTAGCAAGTTCAGTACAGTTTTGATATAGAAAGAGCTAGAATGTGTCAGACACAGTAGACTGAGGCAAGTAGGACTCGAGAAGCTAGAGACAGGTATGATCTATAATGCAATTCTTACCCCAACTACTTGACCTTCGGCTAATGTTACTAGAAAGATTTCAGATATAGAGGAATTGCAAGAGTATCAGAATAATACATTGAGAGAGACAGTAGTTACAGAGTTGAGTAAAGCATTACAGATGAACATCCCTTGTACAAACAACCAGGTGGTTGAGCAAGTGTCACATAGACTGGAGGTGATGTTATAGAAACTAGTAGATGTAGCGGTATGGGCTGCAGTGATGTAGGTTCAGA
The DNA here is from genome assembly GCA_038502395.1 of Dittrichia graveolens. Taxonomy (NCBI): domain Eukaryota; kingdom Viridiplantae; phylum Streptophyta; class Magnoliopsida; order Asterales; family Asteraceae; genus Dittrichia; species Dittrichia graveolens. Next base: position 35,545,889 of record JARJIL010000009.1, read on the forward strand.
GGGTTGGAAGAACCAAGGCCAGATTAGATCAGTTTTACGAGTTAAAAGGGGTATACTTGCAGAGATTTTCAACACGTAAAGCATCTCCATTTGGAAGGAGGTTGTAGATTCGATTGTGAACAATCATTGTATAGCAGAAACAGAAAGGGTGTTCCGTATAGTTGGAGGTCTAGTAGAATGAGAAGTTATACATGTTTTGAGTTTGTGGTATGGAACAGCAAAAGATCAGTAGACTTTATTGTTACTAGAGAAAGAAAAGGTACAGATGGAGGCAACGATTAGACCTCAGTTTAAAGAAATGATAGAGGTGCAATTTGCACCCAACAGCTTGAATAGATAAGATTACAGAAGAGTTTTAGCTCTATGACAGATGACAGAAGTGAGGAATAATATCACCAATAAGTTGATAGAAGTAACTCGTTTTGTCCAGAGCATATTGTTATTATGCATATGAAATGTAGTGACACATTTTGATACTTAAAAGTAATATCTGAAACGTTTAGTGAAAGTTATCGGTGACATAGCAAATGAGAAGGTGAGTTTTGTATAAAAGAAAGAGCAATAGTTGATCAGATAGGGATTAGTAAGCGGAAAAGTGAAAAGTAGAGCCAGCAAGTACGTCAAGCAAGAGATCGGTATTTGTATTATAGTAAGGAAGGTTAGTTCCTTACTTAGATGTATGAAAGTATGATAAGCAGAGGCATGCGCCTAGAGATTGTTAGAGTTCGCTCTAAGGGTGTTACCATTACTACCAGTTGTGCATCTGAGCTTGCCCTAAGTGATAGCTTTAGAGAAAAGTACAGTGAATCCTTGGGGGCAGAGATGTGTTACATCCTGAGATTGGGCCTAGTAGAAATGTAGGCTTAGGGTATGTTACACTTGGATAATTATTTGATAAGTTTACTTTAACTTTAATTAAATAATTGATTGATTATTACTTAGTGTATATATATATATCTGCGTGTTGATGTGTATATATATATATATACATATATACAGATTATTGTTTGTGTGTGTATGCATGCAATTGATTAATGTAAAGTATAAAATTGTATAGAAATAGGAGTTTACTTGAGAAAATACTCACAAAGTATAAATAGGGATATGACCCTTGTAATAAGTGAGTTTTGCCATAATCAATGTTTAAGTGTGTGTTTTTAGGGTGTAAATCTTCTACACACTACATTCTTGCATTACTCCATTCATACTCGAACCACTTGGGACTAACAAGTGGTATCAGAGCCTAAGGAGTGTGATTTGATACTGAATTCAACATACAAGTTCAAGATTTTTGAAGAATTTAAAGAAAACCGAGAACATATTTTGAGATTTTTGGGTTTTCGTCAAATTTTGTGATTTTCGTGAAGATTATAGTTGATTGATGCTCGATTATCATTTTAGAATCATTCTGGGGTGAACGAGATCAAATTAATAACAAAACAGCAAACAAATCGAAGATTTTAGTATGTTTTGTGAAAAACGGGTTTTTGGGAAAATCGTCTAATTCGATATCAATTCGTTGTTGTTTATCAGAAAAATTGATATAGAATTGATTGAAGTTGGTAGGCGAAGTGATCTGGGCAAGAAATATATAGATTCGTGCAAATTTGAAGAATTTTTGAATCTGAACGGGTTGAAGATGTAGGTACCGGATTTTGAATATGAATGTATCGGATTTTGAAGATGAAGTTATCGGATTTCATAAATCCAATTGTGTTTACCAGATTTGGTTTATGCGGATTTGAAAATTATCGGATTTCAAATTTGGCGGATTTCAAAGTCTCGGATTTGGTTTCTTCCGGATTTCAAAGTCTCGGATTTGGTTTCTTCCGGATTTCAAAGTCTCGGATTTGGTTTCTTCCGGATTTGAACGTGTCAGATTTGGCTTCTTCCGGATTTGAAAGTGTCGGATTTGGCGTCATCTGGATTTGAAAGTATCGGATTTTGCTTCTTCCGGATTTAAAAGTACCGGATTGGGGATTTGGCGGATTTGGGTTTTGAGCGGATTTGGGAAGATTTTCAAATTTTCAATCATTTTCTCCATAGCAATTTTAACCAAAATAAAAAATTTCCAGCTCGACCCCAGCCAGGGGTTGCCACCCCTTGGACCCCGCTATCAGGGGCGCTACCCCCGAACCCCCGTAGTCGTTGTGACTGTATTATCTGTTCACCTTGATTCCTAAGACAACTGTTTGGATTTTTTTGGCTGAGTCAGAAGTTCTCAAAGTTTCAGTTATCATTCTCATGTTTCTAGATTTTGTTTACTTTGGGTCATTGCTACCATATATTGAATGTCTAGCACCTTATGTCTAGTCATCCTACCCTTTCCTAACTGATTTTTGGTTCTTCTTTCTTAGTGTCACCAATTGTTGGTCTCAAAACCAGATTTTGGCCATCTATTCCTTGTTTCTTTTGAATCGTGGTTATCTTATATCAGTCATTTCTGACAACCCACATCACATTGTTGGTGAAATTGTTTGAAGGATTGACCAACATCAAATTACTTCAGGTTTTTGAGAAAATTTTGTATTACATGCGAATGCTCTTGAGTAAGGATGGATCCGACTCACTGATTATTATATCAAAGTCACCTACCCACTTATGTGTAACCAAGTTCTTTTGCACCCGTATGTTTTCCAAATTTTTTTTGGGACTTGCGGTGATTTGGTCAAGGTTGATTACACGGTATTGGGAGACTTACTTGACAACATTAATCTCCAATATCAGATTACATCCAACACAAAGTTATAGATCTTCACGAATTCAGATCAAATCATTACCACTCCTTAACGATCGAGAGTGGTTCGAGTATCTACTCATGTCATACAACAAATGGAGATCTTTTTGACAAGAATATGTAGGCTCCTTCCCATACTTTTTTCATGTTTGTTACAAATGAATCTCAGAGTGAAGTCCTTTATGCATGATGTTCATAATGTATCATAATCATCATGAGGGGGAGAATAAAAAAACAAGTAAAGAAATTTTACATTGTTGATTTAGTTGTTGTTGAGGTAGAGTAAAAGAACATATTGTCAGACTTATGAATACATGGGAACAATCTGAGCTACATTGTAGGGGGGACAAAAAGAAGATTCTTGCCAACACATCAAAAGTGTTTATGCTTCTACTGTCAAAAGCTCAAGATAAAGAATTGTTTCAGACTGGTGTATTTGGTGGGACGCAACATCCAAAACTGCTTATATAATCTAAGGAAGACAGTCCTTAGGTTACTGGCGTTTACACTCCTATTTCAATATAAAGGGGGAGAATGTAAAGTATAAAATTGTATAGAAATAGGAGTTTACTTGAGAAAATACTCAGAAAGTATAAATAGGGATATGACCCTTGTAATAAGTGAGTTTTGCCATAATCAATGTTTAAGTGTGTGTTTTGTATGGTGTAAATCTTCTACACACTACATTCTTGCATTACTCCATTCATACTCGAACCACTTGGGACTAACAATTAAGAGAGTGACACCTCATGCTTATTGAGTATGTATACCTGGGTTAAGGTTTGCATGACTTCACTTTGAAGAAATTATATGTGTGTGTGTATTGTGTGTGCAAAACCGAGAGCAAAGAAAGCAAGGAAGAACAAGACAATCGGAATTCTGTGATTTCTTGATTTGTGATTCAAGTTAGCAAGGTTGTTGATTCTTATTGATTCTTGATAACATGTTGTTAATTGTTATAAACATTCTACGGTTTTGATATACCCAGTTGGGTTTTAGTATGAACATCATATGATCATGCCTTATGAAGTTATCGGATTTGATGTTCTTGGTGTTAAAGGGTGTTTTGATGCATGCTAGTGTGTTTAAACATGTTTATATATGTGTTTGTATGAACTTGTTTATGATCTGGATATGAGATGCATGCAAGGTTGAAGTTATCGGATTCTGGAAATATTGAAGGTGGCGGATTTTGGTGTTGATGGTGAAAACCGATACAATAAATCTGATTCTAGTGAAATCCGGGTGTTGAATCCGGAACATAGAATCCGATACTCTTGGAATCCCGATGTGTGAAATCCTAGTGTCGACATTCGATGGTTTGAATCCGAATGTGGAATCCTAAGCATGAAATCCAAATAGCATGGAAAATCCGATTATGTTAAGTAAAATCCGAAGGAAGTATCAGATTCCTTCAAATCCGATACAAAGTGGCGGATTCCGATAGGTGGTTGCGGATTTGGTGCAAATCTGATAGTAGTGTCAGATTTCATATGAAATCCGACAGTTTGGATTTGTTGTTTTGCATTGTTTAATGCCATTTGATATATATGCATTTATATATGAATCTTACATGTTTATGTTTGATTAAAAGATATAAATATATGATTGATACATATATTTATGAATTAAATACTAATGGTTGGTTGTTGTGTTCTCAGGAACAGACAAGGCTCAGTAATATAAGATCACTGAGTGGAAAAGCTGATAGCTTGAGGTGAGTGGATGTTTGCTCACGAGTGATATTAGTTGTACTGGTTTGGTTGCAACTATTGTTGGATAGATTGTATATCCGTTGGTTAATTAACTGTGAATGTTAATTGTTGCATTCTGTGATATGTATACATGTTGGTAGGGAAGTCAGTTTACGACTGGGCTTATGGGCTGGGTTCCTTTGCTATTGGCTAAGCAGTATCAGGACCTTGGGATGCATTTGTTGCTACCAGAGGATGATACTGTGTGAGAATAGCAAATGGACTATCGATAAACCTTTGCTTTGGCCGGCATTGGTTGTAGGTTCCTGTAGAACCGCCGGTCTTCCCAGGGTGCTTATTTGTGGTTGTTGATATCATGCGGTTCTGGCTGATATATCTGTTATGTGTTACTCCATTCACTTAGCTTTGTGCTAATCCCCAACCTCTCACTCTTTTTACAGATTTTGGTAAGTCAGCGGCTCGGCTGAAAGTGGTTAGCTTCGGGAGTAATCACCTAGGACTCTGATAAAGTATTTATGACGAGCCGTGTTTTGTAATACTGATATTTTGTAAACTGTGGTTGTAATTAGTTGTAATTATTTTAATGATTAAACGCTTCCGCAGTGTAAATTAAAATGAAAATTTTTGGATTAAAATACAGTGTTACAAGTCTTCTATTATCCTTTGTTTCCTCAGGGGCCCTATTATCCTTTGCTTCCTCAGGGGCCCTATTATCCTCCGATGTCAATGCCTATACCACCATTTACTCAACCAATGACACAACCCTTCTATTATCCTTTGTTTCCTCAGGGGCCCTATCCGCAAGGATCTGTTCCGCAGGGGTCGATGCCACAAGGATCTTATTCTTATCTTTTTATGGGATTTCCACCAGGAATGGGTTACAGGCAGCCATGTACGTATAAACAATTTCTGGATTGTAAACCTGATGAATATCACAACAGCACGGATCCCAATGTTACTTTAAACTGGTTGAGGGATACTGCAAGGATCTTGGATGCTTGCCACTGTGAAGATGAGATGCGAGTTTGTTTTGCCACCAGGATACTAAAAGGGAAAGCAATGGTTTGGTGGGATTCCATTACCACCCACTTGTCGAGAGCCCAAATGGATTCAATTACTTGGAATCAACTTCGGGATAAGTTATGTGAACAGTACTACAACCCCTTTGAATTGAATAAAATAAGGCAGGAGTTCATGGAACTGAAGATGACAAGGAAAATGACGGTGGATGAACTGATTGAACAGTTCAACTCTAAACTGGGGTTTGTGACTTAGTGGGTGCCTGATGATACTTCCCAGGTTCAACACTTTATTAGGGCCTTGTTTCCTGAGTACAGGAGCACCACCAGGTTGGCTGGATCTTTGTCCCAGGCCTTCACCTTAGCAAAATCTACTGAGGGGGACATCCAAGCCAAGGATAAACAGAGCAAAGATGAGGCGGCTTTGTAGAAGCCGAGGTATGAGCAGGCTGGGGGTAGCCAGCAAAAGAACAAATGGTAGGGTAACCAGTCCCAGGGAAACCAAGGTAGAAAAGTTCCTATAGGGGATTCGGGAAATAAATCACAGTGGTGCAAGAGGTGCAGCGCTACTCACACTGGGCAGTGTACTCCTCAGACTATGCGATGTGTGAGATGTAGAACGCACGGGCACGAATCTAAGGATTGTCGGTACCCTCGGAATGTATGCTGGAATTTTCATCAGGAGGGTCATAGGACAGGTGATTGCCCTACAGGGAGAAGACCAGCGGCAGGGACTGGGTCAAGAACAGGGGCAGGGGCGCTTAGGGGCTCGTCTTCAGCGGGAGTGCAGAAAAGGAAGAATCATCCAACTCCGGAGGGTAGGGCGTTCTGGATGACAATAGATGATGCTACTGCCACAGATGATGTGATCACCGGTACGTTCTTTATAAACTCCTTACCTGCTCGTGTGTTGTTTGATTCTGGGGCGAATCGCTCCTTTATTTCTGTAGCATTTTGTGCTAAGTTAAATTTGCCTACTACTAGTATCTCTGTGCCGATTGATATAGAAGTAGCAGATGGTAAGATAGTGCCTGTTACGACTTCTGTGGCGGGTGCTGAGATTGACATAGATGGTAAGTGCTTTCTTGTATCATTCCTGTTGATGCCATTAGCAGGGTTAGATGTGGTTTTGGGGATGGATTGGCTGAGTAAGCACAGGGCGAGTATTAAATGTCACATGAAGCTGATTTCGTTTCTATTATCTGATGGGTCGCGTGTGGTGGCTCGAGGAGAAAGGAACAAGTCTGTGTTTCCTATCATTTCGATGTTGAAAGCCAATAAATCCTTGAGTAAGGGATGTGAATGTTTTCTGGCATATGCGATTGATGCTAGAAAAGAGAAACGGGCAGTTACTAATGTACGAGTTGTATCAGAATTTCCTGAAGTGTTTCCGGATGAGTTACGTGGGTTACCTCCCTTTTGAGAGGTAGAGTACAAGATTGATTTGATACCAGGTTCTAATCCAGTGGCTAGATCTCCTTATCGGTTGGCTCCTTCTGAAATAAGGGAGATGATGACACAGATTCAGGAATTGTTGGATAGGGGATTTATTCGTCCGAGTTCTTCACCGTGGGTTGCACCAGTCTTGTTTGTGAAAAAGAAAGATGGTACTCTGCGAATGTGTATTGATTACAGGGAACTGAATAAGCGGACAGTGAAGAATAAATACCCTCTGCCCAGGATTGATGATTTGTTTGATCGGTTGCAGGGTGCTTCGTATTTCTCGAAAATTGATTTGAGATCGGGTTATCACCATGTACGAGTTTCTGACGCCAATTGTGTTAAGTAAAATCCGAAGGAAGTATCGAATTCCTTCAAATCTGATACAAAGTGGCGGATTCCAAGAGGTGGTTGCGGATTTGGTACAAATCCGATAGTAGTGTCGGATTTCATATGAAATCCGACAGTTTGGATTTGTTGTTTTGCATTGTTTAATGCCATGTGATATATGTGCATTTATATATGAATCTTACATGTTTATGTTTGACTAAAAGATATAAATATATGATTGATACATATATTTATGAATTAAATACTAATGGTTGGTTTTTGTGTTCTTAGGAACAGACAAGGCTCAGTAATATAAGATCACTGAGTGGAAAAGCTAATAGCTTAAGGTGAGTGGATGTTTGCTCACGGGTGATATTAGTTGTACTGGTTTGGTTGCAACTATTGTTGGATAGATTGTATATCCGTTGGTTAATTAACTGTGAATATTAATTGTTGCATTCTGTGATATGTATACATGTTGGTAGGGAAGTCAGTTTACGACTGGGCTTATGGGCTGGGTTCCTTTGCTATTGGCTAAGCAGTATCAGGACCTTGGGATGCATTTGCTGCTACCAGAGGATAATACTGTGTGAGAATAGCAAATGGACTATCGGTAAACCTTTGCTTTGGCCGGCATTGGTTGTAGGTTCCTGCAGAACCGCCGGTCTTCCCAGGGTGCTTATTTGTGGTTGTTGATATCATGCGGTTCTGGCTGATATATCTGTTGTGTGTTACTCCATTCACTTAGCTTTGTGCTAATCCCCCACCTCTCACTCTTTTTACAGGTTTTGGTAAGTCAGCGGCTCGGCTGAAAGTGGTTAGCTTGGGGAGTAATCACATAGGACTCTGATAAAGTATTTGTGACGAGCTGTGTTTTGTAATACTGATATTTTGTAAACAGTGGTTGTAATTAGTTGTAATTACTTTGATGATTAAACGCTTCCGCAATGTAAATTAAAATGAAAATTTTTGGGTTAAAAATACGTTGTTACAAGATGAGTAAATGAAAGTGCAGCATATAACTATAGAGAAAACAGTGGAACCGGATGTAGTTGCACGTACCTTTGTTGATAGTAATACACCTGCTCTGGTATTATTTGACTCTGGTAAAGCAGATCTTTGTTGTAGTTTTACATTATGTTCAGAGGAGTGTTCCACCCAACATAGTAGAATTTCCTCTTGAGAAAGAAGTAGCAGATGATGCGACTACTATTGACAATAGTAGGTGTAGAAATAAAGTGATAAAGAGAGGCAATTGCCAGTCTCCCCATCAATCATGTACCAGTTGAGGTGAAAGAATTTTGAGTAGTTGTTAATGTGAATTGGTTGAGTGAATATCAAGTTCAGATATTATGTAATCAGAGAACAATACGGCTTTAGACCCCAAGTAGAGAAGAAGTGTTTAGTAAACATAAATATATAAAAGCTAGTAGCCCGTTTGTTAGCAAAAGAAAGAAAGTATCTAGTCTTTGATGGTAAAACGTTATCAATTTTTGTGAGAGATTCTAGTAAGGAGAGGGAAGTCGAAGTAGATTTCAGATATACAGCAATTGTTGAAGTCAGTGCAAGAGTTGATGGATAAAAGTTTTATCCAACCCAGTAGCTTACCATGAGGTATATTGAGTTTAGTTGTGAAAAAGAGAAAGATGACATGTTCAGAATATGTATAGATTACCGAGTTAATGAGTATAATTTATTGAACTATGCTCGATAGATTAGTGATTGTGATTAGTAATAATCAGCTATTTACTCCAAGATTTCAGAAGTACATGGTGTTAGTTTCAAAGGAGTATTAGACACATTATGCCAGGAGAATTGGTATGTGAAATTCTCCAAGTGTAAAGTTTAGTTATAAGAAGTGCAATCCTTAAGTTGCTCCGTTAATCAGAAAAGATTGGAATAGATTCAACCAATGTGAAAACAGTAATGAAGTGGGTATCGCCTCAGAATCCTACAGAAGCAAGAAGTTTCTACGAGCTTGTAGAGTACTACAGATGAATTATACTAGATTTTCTAAGATAGCAATATTCCCAAGTCCATTGACTATGAAGAGCAAAGAATTCAGGAGAAATGAGGATCAGCAGAAAGTGGGTGATATGTTAAAGTATGATTGATGTAATACTCGACTATCAGCTTACCATATGAAATGGAAGGAATGGTGCTTAATAGTGATGTACTTTGGTGGAGGTTAGATTGTATAGAGAAAAGGTTATGGTATATGTTAACTGATAGTTAAAAATATATGAAAGAAACTCCCCAACTTATGATATAGAATAGATAGTGCATGTTTTTATTATTAAGATAGGACGACGTTGTCCTTATGAAGTTAAGTGTACTAGCTATTCGGATTACAACAGCCTCAGGTATTTCCCAGAATAGTAGAATATAAGTGTGTGATAGTGATAGTAAGTAGAGCTTTTAAAGATGGTGATTGTGATATTTCAAATCTCCTGAGTAAAGTTAATGTGGTTACAGATATTTCAAGCAGAAAGACAGAAACTATATGGATTCATGTGTATAGAACAAGAATGGAAACCGTTAGTCTCAAATTCGTTAAGTTTAAAGTAGTTTAATTGAAGCAGGTAAAGGAAGGAATCAGTAGTAGTGTATTGAAGGCTTAGTGTTAGAATTAGTAAGAGATGGTTGTCAAGAATGAGATGTGATATAGCAAGGTATATTGAATACGTCTAACTCGTATTGAGATAAAAGCAGAGCACCAGGAATTATGTGGGGAGTTATAGTTGTTGAAGATATTAGTATGGGAATAAGAGAATGTAAGTAACTTAGTTATCAAATTACATAGAACTCCTCGGGGGTTCGATGTTATATAAGAAGCAGTAACTAGATTTACAGGAATATATATATATGTATATATATATATATATATTCCGTTCTAGTAAAGGAAGTGTACTCTTCAAAAAGAGTGATAGATGTTTAGTTGGAAAAGATAGTAGTCTGATATGGAGGTCCTGTTACATCTCAGTTCAGTAATTTACCCTCGGGAGGAAGAACAGAGTGAAAGAAAGATACACATACTAGAGGACAGACGCGAATCATGTGTTGATGATTTCAGTGGTAGATAGGATATCTGTCTATCGTTAGCAGAGTTCGTTAGTAAACAATTATCTTTAGTTAGTAGTTACCTTTTTGAATGTTGATGTGTTACCATACGAGATTGTACCATCCTCAGCTTGAGCCTAGTTGTAAATAGTACGTACGTATTTATGGTTATTGTAATAGAAGTATTTTATGTAAGTATTTGTTGAATTAAATGAATATATAAGTATTTATGTGTTTTTGTGTTTTATGTATGTACGTATGTATGTATGTGTTAATATGTAATTAATTAAAGAGCAAAACCTCTTGTGAAGAAATCCAGAGGCAAAGCACAAACCACAAATATATATATATATATATATTTAATATATATATATATATGTGTGTGTGTGTGTGTATGCATGCATGTGTTTTTTTTACTCAAAAGTCAAAGCACAAACCACAAATACACACACAAAACCGCAAACATCTTTCTCTTCTCTCTCGTTCTCTCGGATTTCAGAAGAAGAACAAGAAGCAATCGATTGTTGGTCTACAACACCTTGAAGAACATGGAAAACTCACTTTGAAAGTGGGTTTTGCATAGATGGTGTTCTTGTTAGGATTTAATGTGTCTATGATGACTATTTGGATAAAGTATGATGGCCTAACATGATCTAGACAAAAGAACGATTAAAATGTGAACCTTAAAATGGATTCAAGAGTGTATCGGAATTTCAGATGACGAAGTTGTCGGATTCCGAGTTGATGAAGTTGTCGGAATCCGTAAGTATTAAAAACCAGAGGAATTGTCGGAATCCGATAGAAGTGTCGGATTCCGCAAGTCTGTCGGATTTCATGTTTTGAAGTTCTTTTAAGTGTGGAATCCGCAAGTTGTTGGATTCCCTAAATCCGCAAGTTGTCGGATTTCCTTGGTTCCGAATTCTAAGTGTCGGAATCCGATAAGTATTGGATTTCATTGTAAGCATCGGATTTCCATATGTCGGATTCCGCAAGTGTCGGATTTCACATGCATGGATGAGATCCCTAAGTGTTGGAATCCGATAGATAAGTATCAGAATATATATAAGTAAGTGGCGGATTTCATGAATCCGACAGAACCATCGGATTTCCCCAAATCCGACAGTTCTGGCGGATTTGTGTTGTCCAAAATTAGGTATTCATTTTGTAAGCGTTGTATGCACATGTGAATGATTAATGCAAGTGTGATATGCTAGGTGAACTTGTTGTGTTAAAGGACTCAAACCAAATACCTGTGCGTAGTAAACTGCTCAGGTGAGTGCCTGCTTTCATGAGACTCGGTAGAGTAAGGCTTGCATGCTAGATGATTGTGTTATGTATACTTAACTTGTTTTTGCAGGTAGGCTCGTGGAGGTAAGTGTATGACTTGCATGATGTTCGAAAATATGTCAGGTGCATGCCAGTGGGTCCAGATTGGAACCACTTAGTTAATGCATGATGATATGTACGTATGAATAACTGCGTGATGTTGTATGTAAAATGATGGATCCTTGTGGGATCAAATGTACGTATATGTGTATGTGAACTGTCTGTAGACTATCTGACGCATGGTTAAGGTCTGTCGGTTGTAACTGGATCCCTCGGGATTTCACGGTGATTCAGGAGGCATCCTGGATCATAGGTTCTGCAGAACCGCCGTGCCTTAACGTGAGTAGTGATCAGCCGGTTGTAGCTGGATTACCTGTAGAGCCTTTAGCTCTGTGAACGATGTTTGGTGGACTGCTTTATGCTCCCCCACCAACGCGGATTGGTCGTGTCTGATTCCCCGGTTTGAGTTGTTGAACGGGATTGATTACCCTGCAAGACATGACTCTTACTGATCTTATCAGCACACCGCTATGTGCTAAGCTAGCTATGATTGTTTATGATATGATGCATGACTTACTATATTGATGCTTATGATTGTATGTACTCACTAGCTAAGTGTTTGCTAATGATGTTATGATTTTCCTTTTCAGGTAAAGACTAGAAGTCCTGTGAGGCGGGAAACTTTTGATGTACATTACCCCTTGTGGGTGGAACACTTGTTAATTGTTATGTTGTAAGGTAAATAGATACTATGATCGGTTCCTGTACTTGGTAACACCAACTTTGTTTTGAGAAGTTGTTAATGTAAATAACAGTTTGTTGTTTTAAAAAGAAAAATTTCCGCTGCTAAAACCTGATTTATCATTAAAGTAACTGAATTCAGAAGCGGTGTTACAATTAGGTATAAGAGCCTAAGTTTGAATGAATTTGGTATTTGGAAGATTATTCGATCTCAAACTTGGGCCCGACCATAAGGAAGTGTTCCTATAGGGGGTTGAGTGAGAGTATAACAGTCGTGGTTTCCCAAAATTGTGATTTACAAAAACTTTTTCTACTCAATCAGATTCATCGCAACGGAAGACTTTTTAAACATCATATTGATTAAAACAGATAAACCATTTTAACATTCATCAAACAAAACCACCGTTACGTCACGGACACATCATTGTTTTAAACTTTGTTCATTATACAACCACAACTTGATACTGAGTATCATCATAACAAAAGAAAACTATCCAAATAGCCCCCATCTCACAAGGCCACGCCCTAAGCAACCTGCACGAGCACAAGACATATTTCAAAGAAACAAGTGTCAGCTTTCGCCTCGTGAGTCAGCTTAGTTAACATCTCAAAATCATCATTTAAAAACATTCGCAAACATTTTTAGGTTAAGGCATTAAATCCCAAACCGTAACTTGACCCACCCGCATAACATCGTAAATCCCCACCTGGTCAAGTATCATCATAAAACATCATATCACATCTTTTAAATCATCATGATCATCTTTTAACTTCCAAACATCGCATGCGTGCCTGGCAACCGCTAAGGTTCCAAGATCCGTCCGCAAACATACCATACGCGTGCCTAGCAACTACTAAGTCCAAGGACCGTGCGCATTGGCACGAGTTCACTAAGCGTGTCCAGCAAGTATGGTACAAGGAAGGGCGCGACTCCCACTTGTACACACAAACCCGTAATCCGTCTGCTATAGTTACTCCGACATAAGTCGTTCAGGCAAAAGTACAAACGGTACCCTCAACCACTGGGCCCTCCTCTCACCCACGTGACGTTTTGCACATGACCCTATCTTTGTGTAACATCCTGATTTTGGGCCTAGTCGTTACGTAGGCCAAGGTATGTTTAAACACGTGATTAGTATTTGATTATATGTTTAATTATTTACTAATGGATTTAATTGAATTAATTGTCAAATTAATTAATTAAAGATTGGATGTTTGTTTATATATATATGTGTGTGTGTGTGTGTGTATATATATATATATATGTGTGTACGAATATATATATTCATTTGTATGTATGCAAGTTTGTGTATATGTTTGCATGTGGAAGAATGGTGTAATTTATGGACACCTCCTGCTTAGTTTTATGAGAAGGGATACGTGGGTGATAATTGTAGTGTCTGCTCATTTGTGTTTCAAAAGTGAAAAGTGTGTACTATGTGTTCTTGAGAGAAAAGCAAGAAAAAAACTAAACTTGAAAAGTGAAAGTCAAGATTTGTGGCTTGTTAATTCAAAACAAAGGTATGATGATGTTCTTGGTTTGATTCTGATCTTAGTGATACACTTTTCTAATGTTATATGTGTATATATGATGAAACACCATGAATGGAGCTTGAAGCTTCATACTTGACAAATGGGTTTTGTGTGAATTGGTGTTTTGATTGTTATTGATGTGTTCTTGATGTTAGCTACATGTCATAAGATGTTTATATATGTCTTCAAGTGTTTATATTTGGAAAAGTTAAGTCGGCTGGAAAATGAAGAAGATGATGCAGGTTCTCGAAGAACGCGACGCGTCATGTGCTTGGACGTGACGCGTCCGTGAAACTTGGTGGATTCTTGAGAATCCGGAAGTGAAATCCGATGGTGGAATCCGGATGTTTGAATCTGAAATTTTAGAAATCCGACAACAGGAATTTGACACTTTGGAATCCGGGAACGTGAAATCCAACAAATGGGAATCGGATTGTGGAAATCCGATTGTATGCATCGACGCGACGCGTCGGGTGTTTGGACGCGACGCGTCCGCTGTTTTGAGGATTTTCTTGGTTGTTCGCTTTGTTTAAAGCTATGGGTCATATGTTATTACATATGTGAATCTTACATGTGGTGTTTGATTTAAAAAGATATAAATATATGTGTTTGGTATATATTTATGAATCAGTTACTGATTTCAGTTTATTCTGATCTCAGGAAAGGACAAGCTCAGTAACATTAGACCACTGAGTGGGAGTTCGAGAACTCGAGGTGAGTGGATGTTTACTCACGGATGATATTCGTTGTAACTGGTTTGGTTGCAACTATTTATTGATTGATTGACGCATGGGTAGATTCTATATCTGATAATTGATTATCGGGTGGTTTGTTAATTAATTGTTGCGTTAGTGATATGTATACATGTTAGTTGGGGGGTCAGCTTGGCAAGGCTAAAGGCTGAGCTGGTTTGCTATCGGCTATTCAGTATTGAGATCGTTGGATGCCTTTGTTGCAACCTAAGATAATACTGTGTGAGAATAGCAAATAAGCTAACGGTAAACCTTTGCTTTAGTCGGCATTGGTTGAAGGATCTGCAGATCCGCCGTTCTTCCCAGGGTGATTATGTGATTGCGGTTGTTGATATCTGTGGTTATTTGCTGATATATCTGTGGTGGTTTACTTTCATTCACTTAGCTTTGTGCTAATCCCACACCTCTCACTACTTTTAAAGGTGGCTGGTAAGTCTGCGGTTCAGTTGTGAGGGGGTGTGGCCTAGGAATAATTGACAGACACTTTGATTGGAATTGTGACGAGCCGTAGTTTTTGTAATACTGTATTTCAAACTGATTGGTTTTGTTAAACAGTAGTTTTTGTAATACGGTGTTACACTCTGTGGTCAATACATCACTCCAGTGTATAAATACACCAAGTGTTGCCAAAGTTATCTAAAAACCCGGCAACCATACATCCCATTGATAGCATATCCTAGAAGGCATACTTTTCCTACTAGGCATCAGTATTTCATCTCTGAGTATAACTACCCCTTCCCAAATCGTCATGTCCATCATAAACATCATATCATATATCTATAAGCATATACGCATGTGTCATATTCATCGCATAAATCAATCGTATATCATCATTTAATAAACGAGCATGCATAGGGAAAAATCAAGAATCTACCATAAACATTTATACAGATATATCATCTTAAAACCCGTTAATAATATCAAAACAGATTTTGTCTACGTGCTCGGTTTTGTAAAACAACTGAACTTACCTTAGTCTGGACAACGAAATGTACGATCTCAAAACGACAAACAACACTCACGAACCAACCAGACCGCGAACCGCGAACAACCTATGAAGGTTACTACATGAGAAGCACGGTCTCATAATCTTAAACAAGTCGGATTTTGCCCAAAACACCAAAACACGCCAAGGAATAAACCCCCACTAAAGATTTACGCGTCACGAGCTCAGAAACTTCATAAAAACGCACATAAACGACATGCATGCGGTCCAAAATGCCAAATAACCAAAATGGAAGCATAAGATTAGAGAAATTTACCTCTCGGGTTCACCCACGCGAAACTACGGTTAAAACAACGTCCGGAATCGAATCTCCGATCTTCCCGAACCTTAGATACGAGCCCCAAACGAAACCCGACACTCCTACACGACCACACACTCAGGTTTTCTCCAAAAATTGGCAGAGTAACGGCTCTTTGAAGTTTGTGTGTGGAAATGGCTACCAAAAACTCATATTTATAGAAGTTGAAACACGCGTCGTGCCGCGACCTGAAACGTCTCACGCCGCAACCGCCTCCAAAATGACCAATCGCGGAAGATGCAATTTCTGACGTCTTCTAACACACGAAAGACGGCTGAAACACGCGAAGTCTGACACACGCAACGCGTCGCGTCACGATCCATAAAAATCCGATTTTTTTTATTTTATATTCTTTTTCTTTTCTTTTCTTTTCCAACTTTAATAATTTATTTAACTAATAATAATATTCCTTAATTATCATTATAATTATATAAACTCCATATAATATTATTTATTTCTCCATAAAATAATATTATAAATTTTTCTTAAAATTTTGGTCATTACAATTCTCCCTTCCTTAAAAAGATTCCGTCCTCGAAATCTGCTAAACAAAAAGCTGGGGATATATAATCTTCATTTCTTCTTCAGTCTCCCACATCATATCCCCTCCATGTTTGTTCCTCCACTGAACCTTCACGAGCTTGACTCGTTTCTTTCTTAATTGCTTGACCTTGCGGTCCAAGATTGCCACCGGTTCTTCAATCAACCTCTTGCTATTATCTACTCGTAACTCCTCTAACGGCAAAACGCTTGGTTCCTCCGCCAAACACTTACATAGATAACATACGTGAAACACATCATGAATTCCCTCCAATGTCGGCGGTAACTCCAACTTGTAGGCTTGATCTCCAACTTTCTCCACAATCGTCAACGAACCAATGAACCGTGGACCAAGCTTACCTCGCTTACCAAAACCTATGATCCCTTCCATGGCGAGACTTTTAGCATCACCTTCTCACCAACCTCAAACACTTTCGGTCGGTGCTTTTGATCCGAATACTTCTTTTGTCTTTCTCTCGCTATTCGGAGTCGATCCCGTGCTACCGCCACTTTCTCTGCTGTTAACTGCACAATCTCTAAATCCGCGAATTGTTTCACTCCGGCTTCCAACCAACAAGTCGGCATGCGACACTTCCTTCCATATAAAATCTCATACGGCGCCATGTCGATACTTGAGTGATACGTATTGTTATACGCGAACTCCACCAATGGAAGGTGAGCATCCCAACTCCCCCTGTATTCAATCACACATGCTCTCAACATGTCTTCGAGCGGCTGAATAGTTCTCTCACTTTGCCCATCTGTCTGCGGGTGATAGGCTATGCTCAAATGCACTTTAGTTCCTAATTCATCTTGCAACTTCTTCCAGAATCTTGAAACAAATCGACTATCACGGTCCGAAACAATGGATAATGGGACTCCATGTCTTGTAACCACCTCACGCACATACAAGTTCGCTAGGTTTTCTAGCTTTTCCGTCTCTTTAGTTGCAAGGAAATGTGCACTCTTGGTCAGACGATCGACAATAACCCAAATCATATCATTTCCCTTCGCAGTCTTGGGCAATTTCGTAACAAAATCCATTGTGATCTTATCCCATTTCCACTCGGGTATCTCCAATTGTTGCAATTCTCCGCAGGGCTTTTGATGATCCGCCTTAACTTGCGAACAAGTGACACACTTCGACACATAAGTAACCACATCCGTCTTCATACCGGGCCACCAGTATCTCGGTTTTAGGTCCAAGTACATCTTTGTACTCCCAGGGTGTATCGAATACTTCGATCTATGGGCCTCTCGTAGCAACACCTCACGGACTCCCCCAACTTTGGGAACCCAAATACGTTCCTAGAAAGTCTTGAGACCATGGCTATTCTCACCAAGACTTGCTTGTTGCTTCCCCACCACTTCACCCTTTAAGTTTTCCTCTTTCAAACCCTCGATTTGAGCCGCCCGAATCTCATCAACCCAATCCGGTACAACTACCATACTCATAGATTTCAATCGGTAAGCAGATCTAGGTTCGTTCCGACTCAAGGCATCGGCCACTACATTGGCCTTTCCCAGATGATAACTGATTTCACAGTCATATTCGGTCAACAACTCCATCCATCGTCGCTGTCTCATATTCAATTCCTTTTGATCTCGAATATGTTGGAAGCTCTTGTGATCGGTAAAGATCGTACAATGAGTACCATACAAATAATGCCGCCAGAACTTAAGAGCGAAGATAATTGCCGCTAGCTCTAAGTCGTGTATGGGATAATTCTTTTCCGCATCCTTTAGCTGTCTAGAGGCATACGCAATAACCTACCATCGCTGCATGAGAACACATCCTAAACTAGAGTAAGACGCATCGCTGTATACCACAAAATCCTCGTTGCCCTATGGTAAGGAGAGTATCGGCGCTTCACATAAACACTTTTTCAACGTTTGAAAAACACTCTCTTGCTTCTCCATCCACACAAACGATTCCGTCTTTCGAGTCAACTTCGTCATTGGAGATGCTATCTTTGAGAAATCCTTTATGAACCTTCTATAATAACCTCCCAAGCCAAGAAAACTACGAATCTCGGTTGGGGTTTTAGGAATTTCCCACTTCTTTATCGACTCGATCTTTGCTGGGTCTACCTTTATCCCGTCCGTTCCCACAATGTGACCTAAAAATTGTACTTCTTTTAGCCAAAACTCACACTTTGAGAATTTGGCGTAAAGCTTCTCTTCACGCAACTTCTCCAATACCTCCCTCAAATGTCGTCTATGGTCATCCGCACTCTTGGAGTATACCAAGATATCGTCAATAAACACTATCACAGATTTGTCAAGATACGGCCTACACACCCGATTCATCAAATCCATGAAAACTGCTGGCGCATTCGCCAAACCGAACGGCATAACCAAAAAATTGTAGTTACCATAACGAGTACGAAAAGCCGTCTTTGGTACATCACCTTCCTTCACTCGCACTTGGTGATAACCCGAACGTAAATCTATCTTTGAAAAGTGACTAGCACCCTGCAATTGATCGAACAAGTCATCTATTCTTGGAAGTGGGTACTTGTTCTTCACCGTCAACTTATTCAATTCTCTATAGTCAATACACATCCTCATCGACCCATCTTTCTTCTTTACAAATAGGACCGGAGCTCCCCAAGATGAAGAGCTCGGCCTAATGAATCCCTTTTCTAGCAACTCTTTCAATTGCGTCATTATCTCTTTCATCTATGAGGGAGCCAATTGATATGGTGCTTTAGCAACTGGTGCAGCACCTCGAAACAAATCAATCTGAAATTCCACCTCTCTTGGCGGCGGTAATCCCGGAAGATCATCTGGAAAGATATCGGGATATTCGTTCACCACCTCTACCTCCGCCAACACCCTCTTTTTCTTCGTTGAGTCCACCACATGAGCTAAGAATGCAGCGCACCCCTTCGCTAGACACTTTCGTGCCTTAAGGACTGATATCATCGCTATGTTCCCAGTACATCGTTCTCCATAGGTGATAGCATGACCACCTAATGGAAGAGGAACTCGGACCAACTTCTTTGAGCACACGATTTCAGCTCCATGCGCGGACATCCAATCCATTCCAATCACTACATTGAATCCCTCGATTCCTAACGGAATAAGCGTCAAAGGGAAAGTAGTGCCATCATTATCAATTGTACAATCGTCGTATTTCTCACGCACCGTAATCGGTTCTCCGACCGCTATTTCGATCTCTTAGGCATGTTCTAAAGAACTACGAGGCACATTCAATGGATCACGGAATCTAAAGGACACTACAGACCTACTAGCACCCGAATCGAATAATACAACAGCAGGTAAAGAGTTAATCATAAAAGTTCCGAAAATCACCTCATCATCTTGGCGTGCCTCTTTGGTTGTCATCTGATAAGCACGGCCGGTTGCTTTCGGGGTTGGCTTCTTTCCTTCTTCCTCGATCTTCTTTGTACTTGTGTTTTGATAAAATTTGTTTTAGTTCATTTAATTGTTTAACTTTTGTGGATAAAGCTAAGGTGGGTGGTGTCTAGAATAGTCGAATCGGCTTGGTTGTTGGATTTTCTGAAAGGTATAATACCGAAAGGATCCTGCCTTCAGATCGACCTGCCTGGCCAAACGCTTAGATACAATTCGACACAAGAAATAAACAATTAAAATATTTAATTACGTAAACTTGTACAACTTAGTGTATTTTTTTAATATTACTACGTTAATACTTTTTTAGGAGAATTAAAAAGACGAACTTGTGTTAGTATATTCTAAATTTTAGTATTAACCAACTTGAAAAGGTATTGCAAAAATATGGTGTTCGCCGTAGACTTGCAACACCTTATCATTCACAAACGAGTGGACAAACTGAGGTGACAAATCGAGCTTTAAAAAGAATATTAGAAAGAACAGTGGGTAACAACAGAAAAGAATGCTCCGATAAATTAGATGACGCTTTGTGGGCATTTAGAACTACATATAAAACACCTATTGGTAATACACCATATAGGTTGGTTTTTGGAAAAGCATGTCATCTGCCTGTCGAAGTTGAACATAAATCATATTGGGCTCTAAAAGCATGTAACTTTGATCTCCAAAGTATTCGTGTTCATAGATTATTGCAAATAAACGCGTTAGACGAATTGAGAAACGAGGCATATACTAATTCTTTAATTTACATAGACAAAACTAAAAGATGGCATGATGCAAGGTTGAGAGGAGATAAAGAGTTCATTCCAGGAGAAAAGGTGCTATTGTTCAATTCTAGAATAAATTTGTTTCCAGGAAAGCTGAGAACGAGATGGTATGGACCATACATTGTAAAAGAGGTATTCCCTTACGGCACAATAGAACTCATGAAAGAAGATGGGACGAGCTTCAAGGTAAATGCCCATCGGGTGAAACACTACCTAGAAGGAATTCCTGAGGAAGAGCAAGAAGAGGAGGTACCATACCTCGAAATGATCGAAAAAGAATAAAGGAGGAAGGAGTCTAGCTAAAGACTCACTAATAAATAAAGCGCTTGCGGGAGGCAGCCCGAGTTTGGTCTTTTACCTGCAGACCTTAAACAAATGGATATGCTTTCTCAAAATTTAAGATTATTTCTTTCGCTCTTGTATTTTCAAACTGATTTACCCTTTGATGTCCGTAAGGACATAATTGACAGATGTGAGAAGAACGAGAAACAAATGAGAAGAAATTCCAGTTATGAATACTTTGGTAAAGGAGTTTCTGTTTCTACTACCAAAAGAAGAGACAAACAAGTAGGACAATGTTGGAAATGTGGTGCTTTATTACATACCGGAGCTTGTAGAGAACTACCAACGAATTCTCAATCAAAATGCGCTAGTGCATTAAGATGGGATCCCATTAAGCTTAAGGCTTAGGGGACCCCGAGACCTAATAGCAATGCTATCCATATGATTGATCATTTTTTGTATGTTAGAAAAAGCAAGCTCGAGAAATAACCACGATCACTTTACATGTGGTTTCCAACACTTGACTCCTGGTAACTCTTACGATTTACATTGTGTTTAAATTTGTTTCTATGATTCTGGGATTAATTTGTCAAAAAGTCTAGAGAGACAGGAAAAGACTCCGCATTTCAAAGCGTCAAAATGTTCGCTGACATACCGTACGAATAGATGAAATGAGAAAAAGGGATGATGAAACAATGGTTTTAGAACAAAATTCTTCAAAGATGCGACTTATTTTATTTATAAAACATGACGTGTATTTTGACGAATAGGTAGAGTTGGTGAAAAGAGCCTATTAGTTACGTCTCGGCAGGGTGGACCGGCAGTGCAACATCACCGAGTTTGGATGGAGACAAAGACTACATACTAAGTGGACACTCGGTCATATTTTTAGCCATTCCTACTGAGTTGCAAAAGACATTTTGAGAGCATATTTACCCAGGGGAGCATTCTTTCTATTTAATTTAACTTTTCCACGATATGGTTTATCTTTCATTGCATTGAGGACAATGCAAATTTCTAAGTGTGGGAAAGGGGGTAAATAATCTCAATTTTATACTGTGTTGTTTGCTTCATGCTTCTATCATGTTAAAAATAGACTTATTTTAGGACCATACATCCTTAGATTTCTATTCCTTTGTGCATAAATGTAAGATAAGCTACATTTTTTATAGCACCGAAAATAACTAGTTTTGAAATTTTTGATATGCATGACGTAGGATATTAATAACCTATCACACATGAGAGATTGAGCCTTATAGTATTCATCATTTGATACTATCTTTCATTTTGTTGTGAGAATGTCAATGTGCTTTCATTTCAGAACTTGTTATTAAATGCTTTTCAAAACCACAAAAATGAGGTTTATACTACTATTGCACGATAGAGGCCATCTTGTTTTTATTTAGCAAATTTATTTGTATTTTCATTAGATAATCTCACTTTTAGATTGTCTAATTTTTTTCCTATCCATTAGTTGCGTAGTACTCAGTTTCAGTACTCGATACACAAGTAACCACATTGAGCCTAGCCATTTTCATTTGTTAGCCACATCATTAAACCTTTATTTTTTTAGCCTTCATTTTTCCTTAGTCTATAGATCATAATTGGTTTATTTTTACTGCTTGGTTAATAAAAGTTCAGTTGGTTACTCTCGATCATACTTACATTAGGGACGAACTAAATCATGATTGTCCACCGATTAGAAAGAAAAAAATAGATATAATGTATGCACGCAAGGAAAAGAAAAGAAAAAAAAAGATACGAGTTACATGACGTGCTTTAGTCGGCAGTTTTTGAGTATGTCATACATGGAGATGTAGTTTTTTATATTCGTCTTTTCCGAGTTATTGCCGTCACTTTGGACAAGGTCTGTTTTTACTCCATCTCGATGAATTGTGTGTCTTGACCAAATATATTGTGTGTTTGTTACCTGAGCAGCAGCTTAGATATAACCAATTCTTGATTTTTGACTATATTTTTAGCCACTTTTATATAATCATTTTCCATACCCTTAACCTTAGCCAAATGTTACAACCCACAAGTCCTCTTGAAAGCAGTAATCCTTAAGTGGTAAAGATTAGATTTAAATACAAGCATATGATAATATTGAATATCATGACATTTGTGTGATCACTCTATATACCCTATAAACACTTTGAGTGAAGAGCGAATCCCTTGGTGAGAATGCAAAAGTCATGCATGACTTTATAAAAAGCTTGTAGTTATTTTCTAAGTGCTATTGATCTCAATCGGTTTACGTGCTTATTCTTACTTTATATTATAAAGATTGGAATGTCAAAACTAAAATGGTCTAAGAATAAGTGATTTTACATGATGGTTTGCTTGAGGGCAAGCAAAGTATAAATGTGGGAAGATTTGATATCGTCTAAATTATACAAGTTTATCTTTTACGATATCAATATCTTATACTCGCTTTGGGCTCGTTTTACTTTTATAATGCTACATAATTGTTTATTTGAGCGTTTCAGGTCCAAAATATCAAAACGATGGCAAAGTACGTGAAATGCAGCTTTTTGAAGCAACAAATGAAAGTCGATGCTAAACGCGCTTGAAAGACGACGTGAAGCAATACAACGAGCTATTATGTTACAAGAATTTTACACGAGTAATAATGATCGAGACGAGAAAGATAAACTTTTCAATATTACATCAAGTAATCGTCATCGTGTCGTGTAATCATCAAATTTGCAAATTCCACGACGAAATCACAAAGTTGGCAATCGTAGTTTGAAGCCATTCCACGAGATCTTCATGCAACAAAGAAACCATGCAAAATTGAAGGCTAGATTTGAGTTTCCATACATATCAATTCATATGTATGGGTGGCCATATATCATCCACGTAGCAAGAAAAGAGGCCACACAAAACTATATATGCATGGCTAGCCAAATTGTTTTAATATGGAAACATACACATGGCTAATAGTACTAAATGCAAAAGCTGTCGAGACAATTAATGTTGCAAGGAATGAAACCCTTAAAGTCATGGATTTCTGAAAACGTGGCTGTTGAAAAAAGAACCCGAGACGCAATTGAAATAGGAATAAGCCGCAAAAGAGTTGCAAATTTCAAAACCCTCTCCACAAAATATGGTAGTCGGTTTCTTTTCGAGTTCTATAGATAGCCGTTGAAGTCTTCACTTTTAACACACTTCATTCTCTTTTAGTTCTTTCTAATTTACGTGGAGACTTCCATGGATGATTAGGGAGGCTAGAAAGAATAGAAACGAGATTATAAATAATAGTTATAGTACGTTCTAAGGCGCATGAGAAGGCTCGTAAAGCGACGCGGAAGCACGGGAGGCGAAGAATCCAAGTGTACAACTTAACGATCATCATCCGGGTTTGATTTCTATCATGTTATCCATTCCTTGTTTGATTTCCATTAGTTGTAACATCATGATTACGGGCTAATCACCCTTTTGTTTGCACTTAGAAACGAAGAACCCTTGTATGTGATTCGATTTTTATTATTCGGTTGTTTAATATCATTATGTATTTTATCATGTTTGTTTAATTGAAGATCCATGTTTGTTAATGTTTAAGTCCGTTTGTTTTATTGCTAAGTATGCATGGCTAAGATGACCATTCATGTTATGTATACTCGAATCATAATTGATTATGACCATTAAACGATTGTGACTAGTGATAGACCAAATCATAGGTTAAAATAAATGGATTATATGATATTAATAGACGTGCCATAATTATGTTCCAATGACCATAAGTGCATAAGTAGATTGATACTTATAACCATAAGATCAACAAAAATTAAATCCTTTATGATACGACTTTAATGCATGATAATAGATAAGTTAGTCGCGTGACCATCGAGTTAACCTTCTATCATCATAGAGTTAGGGGCCGGACCAAGAAACCTAACTTACATTAGAAATCGGTACATGATAACTAGACAACCATTGCACGCAATAGAAATTAATAACAAACAAGGGGGATTCTAATTTAAGTTTAAACACTTTATCTTTTGATATTTATCAATTGTAGTCTATCTAGTATCTTTGAAATATATCTTAGATTTAGTTGATAATTTATAGTTTGGAGATTAAAGCAGATTTAATTTACTAAACCAAAATCCCCAAAGTCCATTTCTTTGTTCTATATAATTAACTTGTAGTAAGTCATTTACATTGAAAACACAATTGCTCCCGAGAGATCGAAAATCCGGACTTACTAAAACTATATTATTGATACGATTAGGTACACTTGGTGGATTCTTGAGAATCCGGAAGTGAAATCCGATGGTGGAATCTGGATGTTTGAATCCGACATTTTAGAAATCCGACAACAGGAATCCGACACTTTGGAATCCGGGAACGTGAAATCCGACAAATGGGAATCGGATTGTGGAAATCCGATAGTATGCATCGACGCGACACGTCGGGTGTTTGGACGCAACGCGTCCGCAGTTTTGAGGATTTTCTTGGTTGTTTGCTTTGTTTAAAGCTATGGGTCATATGTTATTTCATATGTGAATCTTACATGTGGTGTTTGATTTAAAAAGATATAAATATATGTGTTTGGTATATATTTATGAATCGGTTACTGATTTCAGTTTATTCTGATCTCAGGAAAGGAAAAGGCTCAGTAACATTAGACCACTGAGTGGGAGTTCGAAAACTCGAGGTGAGTGGATGTTTACTCACGAATGATCTTGGTTATAACTGGTTTGGTTGCAACTGTTTATTGATTGATTGACACATGGGTAAATTGTATATCTGATATTTGATTAACTGGTGGTTTGTTAATTAATTGTTGCGTTAGTAATATGTATACATGTTAGTTGGGGGGGTCAGCTTGGCAAGGCTAAAGGTTGGGCTGGTTTGCTATCGGCTAATCGGTATTGAGATCGTTGGATGCATTTGTTGCAACCTAAGATAATACTGTGTGAGAATTGCAAATAAGCTAACGGTAAACCTTTGCTTTGGCCGGCATTGGTTGAAGGATCTGCAGATCCGCCGTTCTTCCCAGGGTGATTATGTGATTGCGGTTGTTGATATCCACGGTTATTTGCTGATAAATCTGTGGTGGTTTACTTTCATTCATTTAGCTTTGTGCTAATCCCCCACCTCTCACTACTTTTACAGGTGGCTGGTAAGTTCTGTGGTTCAGTTGTGAGGGGGTGTGGCCTGGGGAATAATTGGCAGGCACTCTGATTCGAATTGTGACGAGCCGTAGTTTTTGTAATACTGTATTTCAAACTGATTGGTTTTGTTAAACAGTGTTTTAACTTCAGTTGTAAATACTTTTATGTTTTGATAAACGCTTCCGCGGTGTAATTAAAAAGTGAAAATTTTGTGGGTGAAAATACGGTGTTACAAGTTTGGTATCAGAGCCTTGGTTTGGCGATGTAGACACAGTGGAAGTGTTGCATTCCCAAATCTTGGCTCGAGTTGGGGGTCAATTATTCCTTGAGTATAGAGATTAGAGTGAATGTGCGTATTGCTTGGGTGGTTAGTATGTGTTATACTAACGGTTTTAAAACTAATCGGTTGGTGAGATGTTGTGATTGTTATAGAAAACAATAGCTGATAATGAGAACTCAACTGGCGCCCCTATTGTCCAAGCAACAGTGGAAACTTTACAAAATGTTGGTACGTCTGGTATAGCTGGAGATGAGAGAGATGAGTACATTTTTCAGCTTGAGAGTCAGTTACAAGATTTAAGAAAAGAGTTGGATCAACAAAGACAAGATTATGCGAGTCAACCACCGGTTGTTACAGTGGCTTCTACTACACTTGAGATACCACCAATTTTTCCAACCAGTACTGTGTATACAGGGATGCCTTCTGTGTAGATACCATTTCCACCAGTGTCTCAACCGATGTATCAACCATTCTACTACCCAATGTTTTCGCAAAGCTCGATGCCATATCCTTTCATGGGATTTCCACCTGGTATGGGATTTAAACTACCGTGTACGTATAAACAGTTCTTGGATTGTAAACCTGAGGAGTATCATGGTAGCACAGATCCAAATGTTACCCTGAATTGGTTGCGAGATATTTCTAGAATTCTGGATGCTTGTAATTGTGAAGAAGAAATGAAGGTTTGTTTTGCCACCGGGATGTTAAAGGGAAAAGCAATGGTATGGTGGGATTCTATCACTACACATTTATCGAGAGCTCAGATGGATGCAATTACTTGGGATCAATTTCAAAATAAATTGTGTGAACAGTATTGCAATGCTTTTGAGTTGAACAAGATAAGGCAGGAGTTCATGGAACTGCGTATGACGAAAAAGATGTCCGTGGATGAATTGATTGAGCAGTTCAATTCAAAACTGAGATAGACTGGGACGGGGACTAGGGCTGAAGCGGTTAGGGGATCATCATCAGCAGGGCAAAAGAGAAAGAGCCCTACTGTGCGAGAGGGTGGGGTGTACAATATGATGGCTAGTGATAATGCCACCGCTGATGAAGATGAAACGGGTATGTTTTTATAGAACTTTATACCTGTATGTGTGTGTTAATTAACTTTAATGTTAACTGTGGATATTTTATGCATAGTATGTGCTAAAATGTTTGATTTTATTTCAGATGAGATTAATTCTCTAGAAATAGAACTAAATGAGAATAGATGATTTTCTATTATGAGTTATGTGTTATATATATATCAAGAAATGGTATGATGATAAGTATGTGTGATACTTGACTTAAATGCTAGGTAAGCATGATATACCATAGAGATATATGTTCAGATTAATTGAATTGCATGATATAATGTGTAACGTATGATTTATATACATTATGTGTTTATGTGAATTCAATTGTATAAAGAAAGAAGACAGAGGTGAATTACTGCAAGTCTGGGGTGTATAGTATTGTGCAAGTATAAGGAGTGCTGAAGACTATAAGTGGATGTATAATCTACTGAGTATAGTTGATTCATGAGGATGAATTAATGATTTTAAATGAATCCCGTAGTATGACGGGAAATCGCATTTGTTGGTTTGAAATGTGATGCTATGCTTAGAGATTGGATGTATAGTGGATATCTTGTGTTATTTGAGATATCATGAGACGAAATTTTACTATATCTTGGAAGTTGCAGCTGATATAAGTGCAATGATGTTATATTAATAGTAAGGGAAGACATGTGTGATTGACTTGGTCAATGAGAGATATATTAAATGGCTAACTAGAAGAAGTTATCCGAACGATGGAGACGGTGATCAGATTAAATTAGAGAAAGTGATAGCGGAATTTGATGTTATCTTGAAAGACGATGTGATGACAGATATGTTAATCTGTGAAAGAGTTAGTGATGATAACATTTTGTATCTACTAGGTGGAAGAATCTCTGACTTAGTGGATGAATCAAGTTTCCATTGCAAGAAAGTCTTGAAGAATGAAAAGGTTGAAACCTTTGAGTATGAGAGAGAGAAGAGGATTGCAATGGCCTGAACTTATGGAGTGACAACTTGTGGATTTTGTGTTTGAAGATGCCTTTGCTTGGAGATGCCTTTGCTTGGAAATGCCTATGCTTGGAGATTGCCTTTGCTAGGAAGTGCCTTTGCTAAAACACTAGAGTTGAACTTTACAGGGATTTATAAATTAATTGCCAATTCTATATTGTGGAGTAATAACCTAAGGGTTGAGTACTGATGGTATACTATGAGAACAGAGATATTATGTGATATGAGATATGACATATGGAGTGTAAATTGAAGTGGTATACCAGAAACTTATGTAACCTTGAGATATTTGAGATATCTGAGGGGTGATGATGACAAGGCGTGATGGAATTGTATTTGACTTGATCAAATAAAGAGAAAGCGGGATATGTAACGAGTGGTTATTGATTGTTCAGTAATTTTATTACCAATGAGACGGTATTTGATGGACAGATGAACTTGATTAAGTGTTTAAAAAAGATGAATTGAAGAGATGATAATTCATATTTTGATGGCTTGTGATGAAAAGTGGAGATTGGTTTAAACTTATGAAGAGTTTACAAACAAAGTTTGAAACGAGAGTTGGACGAGGCGACGGGATTTTTCCTGATAGATAACCAAAGGTGGGATTGAAACACAATGATTGTGTGGGTGAACTAAATTCTGAAGATGGGATGTCAGAATACTTTTTGTGAAGTTATGAGAATTTGGTAATGATACTTCAACCTGTTGATTTGAAGTGAGTAATAAACGATATGTGAATGCTTTGGCATGGCAGATGATAAATGATTGGAATCTATTGGGATTTATGATTGAGTTAAACATCATATTGATTAAAACAGATAAACCATTTTAACATTCATGAAACAAAACCACCGTTACATCACAGACACATCACTGTTTTAAACTTTGTTCATTATACAACCACAAGTTGATACTGAGTATCATCATAACAAAAGAAAACTACCCAATTAGCCTCCATCTCACAAGGCCACGTCCTAAGCAACCTGCACGAGCACAAGACATATTTCAAAGAAACAAGTGTCAGCTTTTGCCTCGTGAGTCAGCTTAGTTAACATCTCAAAATCATCATTTAAAAACATTCGCAAACATATTTAGTGTTAGTCCCATGTTTAGAATAATTAGATTTGATGAGACAAACTATAGATATGTATAGATAATAGGTTAAGAGTTAGAAATTATGTAAGTCTGTTATAGACTGACTAGTCAGCTTAGGCTGAGTAGCCAGCATATAAACAGATATAGAGTTTTCTATGTAAGTACTAGATAGCTCGGTGACTTCTAAGCTGAGGTAGGTTTTAAGAGTGAAGACTTGAAGACTTGAAGATTCAAGAACCCAAGATTCAAGAACTCAGCTTGACAAGGTCAAGACTGAGTAAGTCAGCTCAGCGTCAGAAGTCAGTTCAAGAATTTAAGTAAGTTCTAAATTCTATTATAAACTCTATATATCTACGATATTTAAATTAGGATATCTGAAACTAATTTAAACTATCTATTAGTTGGATAGAAATCTCAAACGGAATTAATTAGATATGTTCTAATTAAGGAGTTTGTTACGGTTTTAAAGAAAAGATAAGTTCTATCTTTAAACTGCGATTTGTTCGTAGATATATCAAGTATAAGTATAAACCTTCTTATGGGTTTTATAGGCGCGAACATATACGAATAGAGAGACGACTACATAAGTTGCAAAACATACGTATGTTCGTGATACTTGATACGCGTGTGCTGCGATAACTTTGTAAGTTCAAAGTTCGAGAGAGTTTTTCAAGAGTTCTTGTTAATCAGTTTTAACAAGAAGTTCGATCATCAATTAGTTTGTGATTCAAGAGTGTTGAGAGAGTTGAGTTTATAATCATTGTAATATCAAATCATCCTGTTGATTTGATTAGAGAGTGATAATAGTTATTGTTCTGTTTGATTATTGAATATATGGTTGATTAATTTGATTATTTGTTTAGAGTGTATGGTATCAGAGCAAGTTTCTTCATAAGTTGAAGATCAAGATCCGTTGTCAAGAGGTGAAGATGTCAACTAGCAAGCAATCAAATCATATACCAACAATGGCGGCAAAAGGGTGTCCTATTTTTGATGGCACTGACTATCCTATGTGGAATTTTAGAGCTATGCTATATCTGAAGTACGTGGATCACAGGATGAGTACCGTGATCCAAGATGGCCCAATCATACCAATGATCCA
The DNA here is from genome assembly GCA_038502395.1 of Dittrichia graveolens. Lineage (NCBI taxonomy): Eukaryota > Viridiplantae > Streptophyta > Magnoliopsida > Asterales > Asteraceae > Dittrichia > Dittrichia graveolens. Next base: position 35,576,470 of record JARJIL010000009.1, read on the forward strand.
TAATACTGCAACTGACAAAACTGTTCTCTCTCGAGAAACTCCCAAGCCTGAAGCATCTTGGACCGAGGAAGATCGTAAACTGTTCAACCTTGATGACAAGGCACAGAGCATTATAGAAAATGCTTTGACAAATCCTCTTCTGCATACTGTGGCTGGGTGCCAAACTGCAAAAGAGATGTGGGATACTCTTAGTGTTACATATGAAGGCACTGACTTGGTGAAGCAACATAAGAAGACAAATCTAAGTCGTTCTTATGAAACTTTCTTTGCTAAAAAGAATGAAACTCTGGCAGATTTGTTTACCAGATTTCAATGCTTGATAAATGATCTGATCTTGCTAGGTGTCAAGAAAGATGAGAATGAGTGTGTTACCAGAACAATTCAATGAGATCACCATTGCACTTCATGCTGGAGGAACCTTAGGAAAATATGATCTCAGATCTATCTATGGTTTCCTTCTAAATCATCAACAGATCATGGAATAGAAGAAAGTGGCCCAGCAACAACTAAAAGAATCTATAAACAATGCTGGATCTGCATTAATTGCAGAAAATAAGAAGAAGGGATCTAAAAAGTCTCAAGCTGAGATTGACTCTGAATTTGAATCTGAGGAAGTAAGTCCTAACTCCGGTTCAGATGATGAAGAAATGGATGCTCTTACTGAACAAATGGCAATGTTAGCAAGAAACTTTAGAAAGTTCAGAAGAGGAAGGGGTCAACCTGACAGAAGCAAAAGTGGTAAGTCTACTTTTGATCCTAAGAAAGCTAAGTGCTATAACTGTCAAAGGATAGGACACATAGTTGCTGAGTGCAGAGTTAAGAAGGGAGAATCAGCTTCAGTAGCTGACAAGAATGCCTACAGAGCTGATAAATATAAAAATAAATATCAAAGACTCAAAGGCAAGCCAGATGAAAACACCAAAGGTCTTCTTGCTGAGACTTGGGATACTGAATCATCGACTTCAGATGATGATGAGCCAAATAGGTGTTTGATGGCCATTGAGGATGAAGAGGAACAAGTTGACTATGAGTTAGAAGACAGTTCCTTTGATGAGGATCTAGCAGAAGCGGCTAAGCTGAGTAAGCAAACCAGTAACTGGGATCCTGCCTCAATTTATAAGGTAAATAACTTTAGCTCTTACACTGATGAACAAAAATGTCTAATGTTCAACTATCTGTTTAATGACTTCAAAACCTCTCTCACAGTTCAATCTAGTTTGAAAACTGAAATTTCAAATTTAAAAGATGAACTTAAAACACTCTGAAACTATCTTAAATGCTGGTAAAAAGATTCAAAGTGATTATGAATGTCAGCTTCATATAAACAAACTTCTAAGTGAAGAACTACAAGAATCAAAAGAACAAGCTGATAATCTAAGAAAGATCTGTGAATCTTGGTGTAAGTCATCAAGAGAAGCAGAAAAATGTGTTAACCAGCAGATACCAAATCAAGTAAGAGAAGTGCTAGGGGGAGATTATAGTGTTGCTGCTGATAAAATCATCGAAGATCAAGTCAGTCTTGAAGACAAAACGATGAAATCAGATGATATACTCCCAAAAACATTTTTAAGGAACAAGGAAGGAAAATAGGTCAAAACCAATAAGTTTGTGAGACCAACCCAAAGTCCCAAGGTTATTCATACAAACCATCAAGCTGAATGTTCCAGATCCAACAGAAACTGTAAGTCAGTTTTCAAAAGATTGGATTACAATCCTGTGAGAACAACTGTCTTTGACAGAATATCTCACGTCAACTCAAAAAGACATAACTCTAAATCCAAACAGGAAAGGATGTCTAAGAACCATCAGTTGTCTGTAAGTCAGACTTCACCAAATAAGGGTAACCATAAAGCTGACAAAGGTAAGTCCAAAGTCAGTGAAAATCAAGTAGACAAACTGTCCAAAAGAATTGAAAGGTTATCCACAGTTTATGACCCTAAAACTGAATCCAAATTTAATGTTGGAAAACTCAAAGAAATCACCCAAACACCCATCTTTAGAAGAAAATGCTATAAGTGTGGTGATAGAGGTCATGACGCCAAAGATTGACCCAGAATCTGTTCGAGCTGATCAGTCAAACTCTAAAGGATCAGCTAAGTGCTCATCCTCAGAACCCACCAAACAGTGGGTTCCAAAAAGAAACTAATATGTTTAGTTGATCATGTACAGGGCTCCTACAAGTGGTATCTAGACAGGAAGCAAGGGGATTCTAAGTGAATTCCAAAACAATGAAGGACCTAAGGTGACATTTGGGGATAATTCTCAAGGAAGGACTAAAGGTTATGGAAAGATAACTGCTGGAAAAGTCACTTTCAAAAAGGTAGCATATGTTGAAGGCCTTAAACACAATCTGATAAGTATCAGTCAACTGTGTTATGAGGATTATGAAGTCACCTTTAGAAAGCATGCAGGAAAAATTTATGATAAGAAGAGAAACCCAATATTAATGGCAAAAGGAGAGAGAGATATCTATTTGTTAGATCTCAGCTCTGCAGATCCTTCAACTGAAACCTGCTTGTATTCTGACTTAACTCCCAAGCTGAGTTGGTTATGGCACAAGAGACTATCTCATTTAAATTTCAAATATATAAACAAATTGTCTAGCAAAGAGTTAGTCTCTGGTCTGTCTAAGATCACATTTGCTAAAGACAAACTCTGCTCAGCTTGTGAAATGGGAAAACATCATAAGGGATCCTTCAAGTCCAAACAGAATTTTTCAATTACATAACCATTGCATATGTTGCATTTGGACCTATTTGGACCCATTAGCACCTCAAGCCTAAGTGGCAAAAAGTATACTCTAGTGATTGTTGATGAGTTCATGATGTGCGTTTTACGTACTAGTTTTAAATTTATATTTTACCGAATTATTACTAAAAACTGCACGAAATAGGCAAGTGTACCTAATCGTTTCGTATTATAGTTAGTAAGTCGGGTGTCGAACTCTTGGGGAATGGGAGCTAAACTGATTTTATCAAATTAACTAAGAATTAACTAAAATAAACTAATTAAACCTAATAAATATAATTAAACTCAATAAATGCAATAAAATACTAAACTAAAGCAATTAAACTATATTAAGGGGAATTTGTTATCAAGATTAAAACTTTATTATTCTAAGTGACTACTAACACTACTAAATTACCAAAAACAACTAATTAAGCAAAAAGCAAGCAACTTTTATGGATTAAACTATCAAATTAAAAGGCTTCCCTCCCTAGATTCAATTCCACCCTTTTCAAGTTGGTTTTATAAATCAAAATCAATGCATTGGACAATTAATAACACTATACCGATTCCTATATTGTTAGACTCTTGATCCGAGTATCCAACTTATTTAATCATGCAATTAACTAATCAATTGGTCATTAAATCAATTAACTACACAATTAAGCATATTTAAGTTCGTATCTATCAAGATCTAATCTTTAATGATTGATTAAGTTACCAAATCATTTAATTAACACATGAAAGCCATCATATATCAATTCTAACACATTAAAGCTCCTATCTTGATTGTGTAACCCTAGGTTTTGATCAAACACTAGTCAACACTAATTATTGGTCCTAATTAGCATTGATTAAAGTCTTATAAATGGATTGGTCCTCCAATTTACATCAACTCAGATTCTAAACAAATCAAAAACAGAATTAAAACATGCTAGGATCATTGATTAGACTTGAAAGATAAATATAATGCCATTAAAGTCAAAAAGATACAAAATTAACCAACTTGATAGAGTTTCATCTCCTCTAGGGAGGAAAACAGAAAACTTAGCCTATTACAAGCATAATCAACTTCTGGAAATCAAGATTAAACATTAAAAATAGAAGGGAAGTAGAAAAACCGTAAAAAGCAAGAATTCCAAGCCTTTAATCTTCAAAGTTATGCTCCAAATCTTCAAATCCGAGCTCAAGCTTCCTGGGATGTGTTAAGGGATGTATTTAGCAGAGGAATGGTGGAAGAAATCGGGTGGTTAACCCTGTTTCAGATCTGGAAGTTCGTTTAAATAGATTTCTGAAAACAGGGGTGTCGCGCCGCGACGAGGCATTGTAACCCGATCCCAACTCTTTTAAAATTCAAAGCTGGCGTCATCCTATCGCGTCGCGCCGCGACAGACAATTGGGTCGCGCCGCTACACCACGTGGCAAGAAAGTGGACCATATCCGGATACTTCGTCGTGCCGCTACGGAAGATGTCGTCGCGCCGCGATGACCTCTTTTGGCGCCGGTGGACTCTTTTCCTTTGTTTGGGCTTATTCTTCTTTCTTTCTTTTTATTTCTTTTTTCTTTCATTTGGGCCCATTATTTTTCTCGACTTCCTTTTTACTTTCTCGACTCCTCGGACTTTATTTATTTTTCTCGATTATCTAAATATTTCGCCTTTTTAGCCTACAAAACATAAAAGAAACGGTAAACGTATCTTTTTACAATTAAATAAACATTTTTCGGCTAAAACCAACCCGATCTCGCATAATATTTATATATATTTAGCGCGATATCAGTTCACAAGATTCACTTGGGTGGTCTTCTTAAAAGCCAAAAGTGAAGCTGCATATAAGTTAATCAGCTTCATAAGACAAGAAGAGTTGCAAAAGGGTAAGTCTCTTAAACAACTTAGAAGTGATCATGGGACTGAGTTCAGAAACTTAACCCTTGAAGGCTTTTGTGAAGAGAAAGGAATTATCCAGAATTTCTCATCTGTAAGAACTCCACAACAAAATGGAGGCGCTGAAGGGAGAAATAGAACCTTAATTGAAGATGCCAGAACCATGTTATGTGAGGCAAAGCTCACGTTGGGCTTCTGGGCAGAAGCTGTAAGTACAGCCTGTTATACCCAGAATAGATCAATAATAGTTAAAAGACATGGTAAAACACCTTACGAGATGTATCATGGCAGAAAACCCAACATTGGATACTTCCACATTTTTGGTTCAACATGCTATGTGCTAAACCAAAGAGATCAGCTCCATAAGTTGGAACCCAAAGCTGATCAAGGTATATTTGTTGGATATTCTTCAATCTCCAAAGATTACAGAGTCTTTAATCTTAAAAGAAAGGTAATTGAAGAGTCGGTACATGTTACGTTTGATGAGACAAGTATTGATGAATCCAACGGAGCTCAAGCTGACCCGGTTAGTCTGAGTGAGCTTGAGAGGAGCAAAGAAGATCTCACATCAAATCCCATGTATGTTATGGATGATTCTGATGATGATGATGGTGATAAATCTAACAAATGTGCATCATCGAAAGAAACTATCAATATTGAAGATAATCAACCTGAGAGTCTCAGTGAATCATCAGGTACATGTCAGATTGACGATCTAAGTGATCTTCCAATTCCTACTCAGACTGAAGAAGTAAGTCCTATTCAGCCTGAGAGACACTGCTCTGACTCAGACCCAGAACCTCAGTCTCCTACTACAACCTTCAGAGTATTAAAAGATCATCCGCTTGATGATGTCATTGGAAACATTGAAGATGGTGTGTTAACTAGATCTAAGGCAAATGCAAACTATGCTGCCTACTCTAGTTTTCTATCTCAAATGGAACCAAAGAAGACTGAAGAAGCTCTAAAAGATGAAGATTGGATTGAGGCTATGCAAGAGGAACTGACAGAATTTCAAAGAAATAAGGTCTGGACCCTTGTCCCTGCCCTCAAAGGAAAAACAATTATAGGCACTAAGTGGGTCTATAGAAATAAAATGGACAAGGATGGAGTAGTGATTAGAAACAAGGCAAGACTAGTAGCTCAGGGGTATCGACAAGAAGAAGGTATTGATTATGATGAGACCTTTGCCCCTGTTGCAAGGATTGAAGCTATAAGGTTGTTTCTAGCCTATGCAGCCTTCAAAAACTTTAAAGTGTATCAAATGGATGTTAAAAGTGCATTCCTAAATGGAGCACTACAGGAGGAGGTCTATGTGAAACAACCCCTTGGTTTTATTGATTCTAAACATCCAGATTATGTTTATAAGTTAGACAAGGCTTTGTATGGACTCAAGCAAGCTCCAAGAGCCTGGTATGATACACTGTCCACCTATTTGCTCTCAAATGATTTTGTTAGAGGAAGTATTGACAAAACTCTACTCATAAGAAAGACCAGAGGACATGTCATTCTAGTTCAAATCTATGTGGATGACATTATCTTTGGTTCAACAAACCAAGATCTGTGTGATTGGTTCTCTAAGATAATGTCTAATCAATACAGAATGAGCATGATGGGTGAGATGACTTACTTTTTGGGACTTCAAATCTATCAGAAAGAAGATGGTGTATTTATTAATCAGAGCATGTATGTCTCTGATCTGATTAAGAAATATGGATTAGATTCAAGCCATCCCGCAAAGTCTCCAATGTTACACAATGTCAAGCTACACAAGGACATTGATGGGAAATCTGTATGTCAGACTACATATAGAGGAATGATAGGTTCATTACTCTATTTAACAGCAAGCAGACCTGATATAATGTTTGCTACATGTGTTTGTGCACGATATCAGGCTGATCCAAAGGAATCACACTTGCTAGCTGTTAAAAGAATACTCAAATATCTGAAGGGAACACCGAACTTAGGTTTATGGTATCCCACAAGATCAGGATTTGAGCTGATAGGGTACTCAGATTCAGACTTCGCAGGATGTGGTCTTGATAAAAAGAGTACTACTGGAGGATGTCAACTTTTGGGTGGAAAACTAGTTAGCTGGACAAGCAAGAAACAAAACTCAGTGGCAATTTCCACAGCTGAAGCTGAATATATGGCTGCAGAGAGCTGTTGTGCTCAAATACTGTGGATGCAACATCAGCTTAAGGACTTTGATTTGCATTATTCAAAGACTCCTATATTTTGGTGACAATCAAAGTGCTATTGCCATTACACACAACCCAGTGTTTCACTCAAGAACCAAACACATTGAGATAAGACATCACTTCATCAGAGATATTGTAGAAAAGGGAAAGATAGAGTTAGTCTTCATTGAGACTGAAGATCAGCTTGCAAATATCTTCACTAAACCAATTGGAGGTACAAGATTTACAACTCTACTTGGCAAGCTTGGCATGCTCAACCCTTAATTGGTATGTTCCATTCTTTATCTCTGTTAAATTTTTGCTAAGTGCTACATTTGACTAAGTGTCAAACTGAGCTGAGTGCTCAATCTGAGCTGAGTGCTAAATCTGAAGCTGAGTGCTCCATCTAAGCTGAACACTCAGGATAAGCTGAGTACTCCATTCCAAAGTGTGGTCAGTTCCACATGTCTAAGTTAGTCCTAAGAAATGGTATGTCCAATAATATGGTAAGTACAACATATTTACGGTGTGTCTATAAATAAACGTCAGTCGTTTAGAAATTTTTTTTATGATATATTCTTATCATAAAAATATCATTAATCCTGTTAGAATCCGGTTCAATATAACAATATGCGTTTGGGTAACTTACAAGAAATTTAGCCGTTGTAACAAACTGCGTAGACGTTTTTACGGTAACAGTCATATTTATTACCCTCCGATAACGGTAACTTTTCTCTCACATTGAAAAGGTATAAATAAGAGAGACTTTTCATCATATTTCGTTTACTCTTCCAAATTATTCTTCTCCATTTTCTTAAAACCTAACGTTGATGTGTGCAGAGTTCATTGCTCAGTGCTAATCCTTATTATTGCTAAGTGCAATCCAATACGATAAGTTCGATTTCAATGGAGGGTTATACTCTTAGTCTGACTGAACAAATGATCCGTGGTGGAAATTTCAAGAACAACACACTCCCCACCTACAAACAAAACAATGTCATCGCTTGTATTGACATTCCAAAGTCCAAAATTGGCAGGGGATATGAGGAGTGGGTCTCCTACATTTGCAAGGGACCCCCGACACATACATTTCTTCGTGGTCCTGCTGTGCTCATCCCTCAACTTCTCATGGAATTATGGTATACGTGTAAACTGGATGCAACTTAACCGGTCATTCGGGGTACAGTCCTAAGTGGACAAGTGGCGATAGAAGTTGATGCAAATTGTCTCCGCAGAATTCTTCATCTCCCGGTTCATAATCAGTATGAGGTGAAGGTTTCTAGGGAAACATCACGAAGCTGAGACAGAGGAGGAAGCTACGGAAGAAGTGGGTGACGATGTTGGTTCTGATGCTGAATCCTCTCAAGCTGATCAACCTAGGACTCAGCTCAGACCCCGTGCTCAAATAATTTCATCCACCACTTTGAGTTCTAAGCAAAGGAGTCTGTTTCCTAGCTCTGAGTCTCCACTGCTAGGTGCAGCAAGTATACTTTCGCATCCCTTATCTCCTTCTCTCTCTTTTACTTCTCCATCTCCAAAATTAGGAGATAGGACTGAGTCAAGCCCAACTAAGTCTAACCCCTCTCCTCCACCTCACACATCTCCATCTATCTTACAATCTACAGCCAACCTTGGTCAGCCCACTGCTACCAAGGATATATCCTACACCTATGCTAGAATGTCTGCCAAAGGTGGTCCTTCACCTCAAAAGGACACTGAAGTTGATATCACATTGATACCTCCACCGGCAGGAGCTGAGGGGGAGACACCTTCTCTTAAGGTGCCAATCTGTAGGCTCAATTCAACCCTTACGCCTAAACCGGGTATGGTGTCTACTCAGCCCATACTTACTAGTGCCATGGGAGAGCCTACTTTTGTGCCTTCATAGCCCCATGAAGGTAACATTGAAATACTGACCAATCCCCAGGGTCAAATACCCCCCTCCTCACCACTAAGCCTAGCTCGCCCCACTACCATACCTCACGACATTGGTCATTCTTCTCTTCCATTCTTACACACTCTAGCACGACCTGTCAATGAACCTTTCATACACCAGGAAGGTTTACAGGGTCCGCATTCTGGCCCCCTTAATTCCATAGGTCAGCACCAACCTTTGGATATAGGACCCATATCCTTACCTATTGCAGAACACTCAACAGCCACTCCCACGGTGGAAATACACTCCTCCACTGGACAGGAGGACTGTGAGGTAGGAAGAAGACCTGAGGAGTCCAAGCTGATGACCGCAAATGCTCAAGTCATTATGGATTACTTACATAATCAGTTTGAGCTCCTACACAGGAAGAGGAAAAATGATAAAGCCAAGTTGATGCGAAAACTTCATGATCTTTCGACTTCAGTAGCCAACTTGGAAAGCTTCGCGCTCACATTCAGACCCTCCTCTATTGATGATGACAAAAAGGGGGAGGAAGAATCAAAGAAATGTGATGATAAGGTTGAGGGGGAGCATACAGAGGAAGTACAATTTGAGGAACAAGCTCATGATCAGTTTATGAGTACTGTAGATCAGCCTTCCCAACAACAACAGGCTCCAACAGTCCAAATTACCACAACTTCACAAGCTCAACCAGAAACTCCACATGAAGAAACATCTCAAGCTGCTCACACCAACCTTCCTCAAGCTGAATTGTCAAAATTTGTTGAAGCTGAGTCTCTTCCGACTTCACAAATAGATAAAGGGAAGATTAAGGTGTTTGAGATGGTAAAAAGAAAGAAAAGAAGTGTTATGCCTCTAGCAAAGAGAAGAAAGGTCATCATTGCTAAGCCTGAGCCAGAGCAACAAGGTAAGTCTTAACTAGTTGCACATGAATCTGACTCAAGTGATGAAGCTGATGCAACACAGAAAGCCAGTGACATGCTTGCTGAGCAAATGTTACAAGAGATGGCTAAAGAACTAGGCATAACAGTGGAGGAAATGAAAGAGCAGCAACGACAAGCTGAAATTCAAAGAGAAAAGGCTAAAGCTGAGACTGCCAGAGCTGAAGCTGAAGCTGACTATTCTGGACCTAGAGCTGCCCCAATTCCCTACTCAGATGTGGATCTAAGGCATTGTTATAAAAGAACACATTTTAATCGCAAGATTGAATCAATTACACTGAGTAGAAAAGGAGAATTGGTCATTATCAACTTTGTACTAGACAACCAACAAGAAATTGGTCTAGATATGAGATGTCTGTACAAGTTGGGGTTCTCAGAATTAAAGATCGTAGCCACAACTATCAAGCAGATGAAAAAGAGTCAAATCAGACAAGAGATAGTTGATGTGCTTAAGACACTCTTCATAAGAATTGATCAGTTAGGTGAGATTCCTGCTGATGAAAATGATACTTTCCTGAATCGAGGCAAAGCTGCAAGAGTTAGAGTAGCGAGCTAAAAGAGACATCGGTTTACAAGTTCCAAAGGGAGTTGAATTCAGAGAAAACACTTATATCACTAAACCTTTGGAAGGATTCTTGTATCTTGATGTGGAAGGTAATCAGTGTTTCTTGAGAGTAGCAGATCTTCATTTGGCAAATCTGGAATTGATTCTGTACTTGAGAATTCTTTGTGATGACTCAACTCAGAACTTAGTATTCAGATATCATCTCTACAAAGAAATCAGATCAAGAAAAACTAAGATGAGAGAGCTGCCAGAAGGTGAAGAGATTGTGAATGATGCTATCAAGAAAGCTGAAATCTGGGAACTTAAAAGTTATGATATGTGGTTAGAAGTTGGAGATCCTATTGATTAAATAGATAAGTTCTATAATTTTGTAAGCACTAAGTGTGCAGAAGCTGATCATAATGATTAAGCTACAATGTAAATGATGTGTTCATTAATACAAACTCAAGTTTGATATGTTCAACTTTTTATTATTTGATATGTTCAAAATTATGTTTGATATGTTCAAATAGACAGCTTTGTAAGTTTAAGCTGATGATTGATATGTTCAATTATAAACTGATATGTTCAATAGTATAAGTTTTGTAAGTTCAGAACTTAAATTAATTTTGATAAGTTCAGTTTCTAAGTAGTTGTATACTTAGAATACAAGTCTTATAATAGATTTGTAACATAAACATCTTGTAAATTAAAGATACGTGAATAAGTATGGATCAGTTCAATACTTATTTCAAGAACTAACTTTGGTCAATTCCAGAGTGGTTCAACATAATTCTGTTAACCTATACCTACTTTGATTCAATGTTTTGTCATCATCAAATAGGGGGAGATTGTTAGTCCCATGTTTAGAATAATTAGATTTGATGAGACAAACTATAGATATGTATAGATAATAGGTTAAGAGTCAGGAATTATGTAAGTCTGTTATAGACTGACTAGTCAGCTTAGGCTGAGTAGTCAGCATATAAACAGATATAGAGTTTTCTATGTAAGTACTAGATAGCTCGGTGACTTCTAAGCTAAGGTAGGTTTTAAGAGTGAAGACTTGAAAACTTGAAGATTCAAGAACTCAGCTTGACAAGGTCAAGACTGAGTAAGTCAGCTCAGCGTCAGAAGTCAGTTCAAGAATTTAAGTAAGTTCTAAATTCTATTATAAACTCTCTATATCTACGACATTTAAATTAGGATATTTGAACCTAATTTAAACTATCTATAAGTTGGATAGAAATCTCAAACGGAATTAATTAGATATGTTCTAATTAAGGAGTTTGTTACGGTTTTAAAGAAAATATAAGTTCTATCTTTAAACTGCGATTTGTTCGTAGATATATCAAGTATAAGTATAAACCTTCTTATGGGTTTTATAGGCGCGAACATATACGAACAGAGAGACGACTGCATAAGTTGCAAAACGTACGTGTGTTCGTGATACTTGATACGCGTGTGTTACGATAACTTTGTAAGTTCAAAGTTCGAGAGAGTTTTTCAAGAGTTCTTGTTAATCAGTTTTAACAAGAAGTTCGATCATCAATTAGTTTGTGATTCAAGAGTGTTGAGAGAGTTGAGTTTATAATCATTGTAATATCAAATCATCCTGTTGATTTGATTAGAGAGTGATAATAGTTATTGTTCTGTTTGATTATTGAATATATGGTTGATTAATTTTATTATTTGTTTAGAGTGTATTCAAACCCCCCCCCCCCTTCTACACTGTATGGGTTGCTTGTTTACCCTCTTTGGGACCAACATTTAGGTTAAGGCATTAAATCCCAAACCGTAACTTGACCCACCCGCATAGCATCGTAAATCCCCACCTGGTTTGAGTTGTTGAGCGGGATTGATTATCCTGCAAGACATGACTCTTACTGATCTTGTCAGCACACCGCTATGTGCTAAGCTAGCTATGATTGTTTATGATATGATGCATGACTTACTATATTGATGCTTATGATTGTATGTACTCACTAGCTAAGTGTTAGCTAATGATGTTATGATTTTCCTTTTCAGGTAAAGACTAGAAGTCCTATGAGGTGGGAAACTTTTGATGTACATTGCCCTTTATGGGTGGAACACATGTTAATTGTTATGTTGTAATGTAAATAGATACTATGGTCGGTTCCCATACTTGGTAACACCAACTTTGAATTCAGAAGCGGTGTTACAATTAGGTATCAGAGCCTAAGTTTGAATGAATTTGGTACTTGGAAGAGTATTCGATCTCAAACTCGGGCCCGACCATTAGGAACTATGGGGGGTTGAGTGAGAGTGTAACAGCCGTGGTTTCCTAAAATTGAGATTTACAAAAACTTTTTCTACTCAATCAGATTCATCGCAACGGAAGACTTTTTAAACATCATATTGATTAAAACAGATAAACCATTTTAACATTCATGAAACAAAACCACCGTTACGTCACAGACACATCATTATTTTAAACTTTGTTCATTATACAACCACAACTTGATACTGAGTATCATCATAAGAAAAGAAAACTACCCAATTAGCCCCCATCTCACAAGGCCACGCCCTAAGCAACCTGCACGAGCACAAGACATATTTCAAAGAAACAAGTGTCAGCTTTTGCCTCGTTAGTCAGCTTAGTTAACATCTCAAAATCATCATTTAAAAACATTCGCAAACATATTTAGGTTACGGCATTAAATCCCAAACCGTAACTTGACCCACCCGCATAGCATCGTAATTCCTCACCTGGTAAAGTATCATCATAAGACATCATATCACATCTTTTAAATCATCATGATCATCTTTTAACTTCATTAACATCTTAAGCATCACGAATCATCCTATTAGGGTCTATCAAGACTATCATTAACATCGCTAGCCCAAACATCGCATGCGTGCCTGGCAACCGCTAAGGTTCCAAGATCCGTCCGCAAAAATACCATACGCGTGCCTAGCAACTACTAAGTCCAAGGTCCGTCCGCATTGGCACGAGTTCACTAAGCGTGTCCATCAAGTATGGTACAAGGAAGGGCGCGACTCCCACTTGTACACACACCCCCGTAATCCGTCCGCTATAGTTACTCCAACACAAGTCGTTCAGGAAAAAGTACAAACGGTGCCCTCAACCACTGGGCCCTCCTCTCACCCACGTGACGTTTTGCACATGACCCTATCTCTGTGTAACATTCTGATTTTGGGCCTAGTCGTTACGTAGGCCAAGGTATGGTTAAACACGTGATTAGTATTTGATTATATGTTTAATTATTTACTAATGGATTTAATTGAATTAATTGTCAAATTAATTAATTAAAGATTGGATGTTTGTTTATATATATATATATATATATATATATGTGTGTGTGTATGTGTGTACGAATATATATATATATATATATTCATTTGTATGTATGCAAGTTTGTGTATATGTTTGCATGTGAAAGAATGGTGTAAAATATGGACACCTCCTGCTTAGTTTGTGAGAAGGGATACGTGGGTGATAATTGTAGTGTCTGCTCATTTGTGTTTCAAAAGTGAAAAGTGTGTACTATGAGTTCTTGAGAGAAAAGCAAGAAAACAACTAAACTTGAAAAGGGAAAGTCAAGATTTGTGGCTTGTTAATTCAAAACAAAGGTATGATGATGTTCTTGGTTTGATTCTGATCTTAGTGATACGCTTTTCTGATGTTATATGTGTATATATGATGAAACACCATGAATGGAGCTTGAAGCTCCATACTTGACAAATGTGTTTTGTGTGAATTGGTGTTTTAATTGTTATTGATGTGTTCTTGATGTTAGCTACATGTCATAAGATGTTTATACATGTCTTAGAAGTTTTTATATTGGATTTCAAGTGAAAATATGTGAATTTGGAAAAGTTAAGTCGGCTGGAAAATAAAGAAGATGATGCAGGTTCTCGAAGAACGCGACGCGTAATGTGATTGGACGCGACGCGTCCGTGAAACTTGGCGGATTCTTGAGAATCCGGAAGTGAAATCCGATGGTGGAATTTGGATGTTTGAATCCGACATTTTAGAAATCCGACAACAGGAATCCGACACTTTGGAATCCGGGAACGTGAAATCCAAAAAATGGGAATCGGATTGTGGAAATCCGATAGTATGCATCGACGCGACGCGTCGGGTGTTTGGACGCGACGCGTCCGCAGTTTTGAGGATTTTCTTGGTTGTTTGCTTTGTTTAAAGCTATGGGTCATATGTTATTACATATGTGAATCTTATATGTGTTGTTTGATTTAAAAAGATATAAATATATGTGTTTGGTATATATTTATGAATCGGTTACTGATTTCAGTTTATTCTGATCTCAGGAAAGGACAAGGCTCAGTAACATTAGACCACTGAGTGGGAGTTCGAGAACTCAAGGTGAGTAGATGTTTACTCATGGATGATATTCGTTGTAACTGGTTTGGTTGCAACTGTTTATTGATTAATTGACGCATGGGTAGATTGTATATCTGATAATTGATTAACTGGTGGTTTGTTAATTAATTGTTGCGTCAGTGATATGTATACATGTTAGTTGGGGGGGTCTGCTTGGCAAGGCTAAAGGTTGGGCTGGTTTGCTATCGGCTAATCAGTATTGAGATCGTTGGATGCATTTGTTGCAACCTAAGATAATACTGTGTTAGAATAGCAAATAAGCTAACAGTAAACCTTTGCTTTGGCCGGCATTGGTTGAAGGATCTGCAGATCCGCCGTTCTTCCCAGGGTGATTATGTGATTGCGGTTGTTGATATTTGCGGTTATTTGCTGATATATCTGTGGTGGTTTACTTTCATTCACTTAGCTTTGTTCTAATCCCCCACCTCTCACTACTTTTACAGGTGCAGTTGTGAGGGGGCGTGGCCTGGGGAATAATTGACAGGCACTCTGATTGGAATTGTGACGAGCCGTAGCTTTTGTAATATTGTATTTCAAACTAATTGGTTTTGTTAAACAGTGGTTTAACTTTAGTTGTAAATACTTTTATGTTTTGATAAACGCTTCCGCGGTGTAATTAAAAAGTGAAATCTTTATGGGTGAAAATACGGTGTTACACTCTGTGGTCAATACATCACTCTAGTGTATAAATACACCAAGTGTTGCCAAAGTTATCTAGAAACCCGGCAACCATACATCCCATTGCTAGCATATCCTATAAGGCACACTTTTCCTACTAGGCATTAGTATTTCATCTCTGAGTATAACTACCCCTTCCCAAATCGTCATGTCCACCATAAACATCATATCATATATCTATAAGCATATATGCATGCGTCATATTCATCGCATAAATCAATCATATATCATCATTTAATAAACGAGCATGCATAGGGAAAATCAGGAATCTACCATAAACATTTATACAGATATATCATCTTAACACCCGTTAATAATATCAAAACATATTTTGTCTATTTGCTCGGTTTTGTAAAACAACTGACCTCACCTTAGTCTGGACAACGAAACGTACGATCTCAAAAGGACAAACAAAGCTCACGAATCAACCAGACCGCGAACTGAAACACCGCAAAAAACCTACGAAGGTTACTACATGAGAAGCACGATCTCATAATCTTAAACAAGTCGGATTTTGCCCAAAATACCAAAACACGCCAAGGAATAAACCCCGACTAAAGATTTACGCATCACGAGCTCAGAAACTTCATAAAAACGCACATAAACAACATGCATGCGGTCCAAAACGCCAAATAACCAAAATGGAAGCATAAGATTAGAGAAATGTACCTCTCGGTTCACCCACACGAAACTACGGTTAAAACAACGTCCGGAATCGAATCTCCGATCTTCCCGAACCTTAGATACGAGCCCCAAACAAAACCCGACACTCCTACACAACCACACACTCGGGTTTTCTCCAAAAATTGGCAGAGTAATGGCTCTTTGAAGTTTGTGTGTGGAAATGGCTACCAAAAACTCATATTTATAGAAGTTGAAACACGCGTCGCGCCGCGACCTGAAACGCGTCGCGCCGCGACCGCCTCCAAAATGACCAATCGCGGAACATGCAATTTCTGACGTCTGTACTCTTTAGCTTCTGACACACGAAATCCGGCTGACACACGCGAAGTCTGACACACGCAACGCGTCGCGTCGCGACGGTTGGACGTGTCGCGTCGCGATCCATAAAAATCCGATTTTTTTCTTTTTTTTTTCTTTTCCAACTTTAATAATTTATTTAACTAATAATAATATTCCTTAATTATCATTATAATTAAATAAACTCCATATAATATTATTTATTTCTCCATAAAATAATATTACAATATTTCTTAAAATTTTGGTCGTTACAACTGGTGATAGTACTCAGTAAAGCTGGCTATTAAAGGTTAAGGGTTCAAACCTTGGAAACAACCCAGGTGAGGTCCAAATTAATTAAATTGGCTACCAGAGGGGTTGGGGTGTATTGGGCTGCGGACCTAACATTCCATAATGGGTAGCACCACAAAGAGGGTGGTCGGCGCCAACCGGGGTGTTACAGAGAGTGTTATATGTATGCTAGTAGTATATGATGACTTGTTAGTAAGTTAAGTAAGTGAGATAGAGTATTAACTGCTCTTTCTCTATCATATAGAAATCTAGAAAAGATGTCTACCGAACGTGGCCATACAGAACAAGCTCTTAAAGAATTGGAGGATAAGGCTTCTCATATGCCTCATCAGGCTGAAGATCAAATATCTCAGCACAATGCCGGAGAGGGAAGACCTGAGCCAGATCAGGCTGCCTATATTAGGCGATTGGAGGAAGAGCTACGAGTGACAAAAGAGCTCTTATTGCAGGCCACACTGAACAAGCCCCGTAAAACTTGTTCATACAAGAAGTTCTTATTCTACAAACCTCCGACATTCCAGGGGAGTGATAACCCCACTGTTACTATACAATGGCTCCGAGAAATGGAGCAGGTATTTGAATCATGTGAATGCTAACCGGAGTACTGCGTGAAATATGCAGTACGGATGTTAAAGGTCCGTGTCATCTTAAGGTGGGATACGGTAAAAGCTTTGGTTAGCAAAGAAATACTGAGTGCTCTCACTTCAGAGCAGTTCTCTGAAAAGGTGCTGAAGAAGTATTGCACCGAGTATGACCTGGAAAGAATGGAGAGGGAACTTAATGATCTCCAGAAAGGGGATAAGCCAATCGAAGAACACATAACGGCGTTCACCGATAAAATGCGGTTTATTCCCCATTTGATCCTAGACGAGACCACCAAGATAAGGCGGTTTGTGGCAACTCTGCCACTGGAATTTCGCCCTCATGTACGGGCTGCTGCTGGTCTAGATAGGACGTTTGAAATAGCCCGACAATTGGAAGGTGACCGCTTATACTGCAAGGGCGAATCTGCCGGTGCAGGGTCAAATTCCAACCGTTTGATAAATCGGCTCCTTCCAAAGGACAATCCTCTACAGGCGGGAAGACTGACTCCTCCAAGAAGCCAAGGCCTGATTCTCCTTGGTGTTTTCAGTGCCGTACTTACCACTCTGGT
This sequence comes from Dittrichia graveolens, assembly GCA_038502395.1. Classification (NCBI taxonomy): domain Eukaryota; kingdom Viridiplantae; phylum Streptophyta; class Magnoliopsida; order Asterales; family Asteraceae; genus Dittrichia; species Dittrichia graveolens. The sequence goes on from JARJIL010000009.1 coordinate 35,594,131, forward strand.
GAGTGTTCCAACTCTACCAGACGGTGCTGGAGGTGCAGGCAGAAGGGCCACGCTACTACCGAGTGTGGTTTCAAAGAAGACGCATGCTACCGGTGCCACAAGCTCGGGCACAAATTGACCGACTGCCCGGAAAGACACAGTACAGGAGCAAAGGGGTCTTCTTCTTCTAGAGGCCCGAAAAGAGATGACGCACCCCGCGCTAAAGGCAGGGCTTTTCAGATGACGGCAGACGAGGCCAAAGCAGCAGGGAATGTGATTACTGGTACTTTTCTTATCAACTATATCCCTGCTTGTGTTTTATTTGACTCTGGAGCTACCTACTCCTTTGTATCTTTGGCGTGTCGTAGAAGATTACAGTTACCTGTTGTTCCTTTGACTTAGCCGCTCAGAGTAGAGGTCGCTAACGGCAAAGTAGTCTCTGTTACAGAGAAAGTCCCAATAGCTGTGATTTACATTGATGGGAGTAGTATCCCTATTTCTTTCTTTATTATGCCTATTGCGGGCTTTGATATTGTGATCGGGATGGATTGGCTCAGCAAGCATGATGCTGAGATTAGTTGTTCCAAAAAGATGATTAAGATCCCTCTCTCTAATGGATCTTATGCTGTTGGACGTGGAGATCGACAGGATTCTGATATTCCTATTGTCTCCATGATTAAAGCTCAGAAGTCGATTGCCAAAGGTTGTGACTCTTATCTGGCATATGTTATTGATGCTACGATGGAGAAGCGACCAGTTCGTGATATTCGGGTGGTGTCTGACTACCCTGAGGTATTCCTTAAAGAACTTTCGGGTTTCCCTCCAATTCGTGATGTTGAATTTAAGATTGAGCTTATTCCAGGAGCTACACATGTGGCTCGTTCTCCGTATCGTCTTGCACCTTCTGAAATAAGAGAGATGATGACTCAAGTTCAGGAGTTGCTAGACAAAGGTTTTATTAGATCGAGTTACTCACCGTTGGGAGCTCCTGTATTATTTGTGAACAAGAAGGACGGAACAATGCGAATGTGCATAGATTACAGGGAGCTTAACAAGCGAACTGTAAAGAATAAGTATCCGCTTCCTCGTATAGATAATCTTTTAGATCAGTTGCAGGGAGCTACATGCTTCTCTAAGATTGATCTCCGGTTGGGGTATCACCAAGTACGAGTTCATGAAGAAGATGTTCCGAAGACTGCGTTCCAAACTCGTTATGGTCATTACGAATTTCTGGTTATGCCGTTCGGCTTAACCAACGCCCCAGCCGTCTTCATGGATCTGATGAATCAGTTTTGTCGCACGTTTCTTGACAGATCCGTGATTGTATTTATTGATGACATTCTTGTTTACTCGAAGACGGAAGCTGATCACGAGCTTCATCTTCGTCAAGTTCTCGAGACTTTAAAACGAGAACAATTGTATGCCAAGCTGTCCAAATATGAATTCTGGCTTAGGGAAGTTCATTTCCTGGGCCATGTTATACGTCAAGATGGTGTCAAAGTAGATCCAGCTAAGGTGGAAGCTGTGATGAATTGGGGGGTTCCTCGGACTCCTTCCGAAATTAAAAGTTTCCTAGGCTTAGCTGGCTACTTTCGGCGGTTTATCCGCGATTTCTCAAAGCTTGCGGGTCCATTGACCAAACTAACTCGCAAGGATGTTGCTTTTATCTAGTCGGAAGCTCAAGAGGAAGCTTTTTAGACCTTGAAACAATTTCTATGTGAAGCTCCGGTCCTTACTTTGGTTCGGAAAGCTTTACAGTATACTGCGATGCCTCTTACGTGGGTCTGGGTTGCGTCCTGATGCAACGTGATAGAGTGATTGCCTATGCTTCTAGGTAGTTGAAATCACACGAACGGAACTACCGAACCCATGATCTGGAGCTTGCTGCTGTTGTCTTTGCACTGAAGTTGTGGAGACATTATCTTTATGGCACAAAGTGTGTGATTTGCACAGATCACAAAAGTCTTCAATATGTCTTTTCTCAGAAAGAACTCAACATGTGACAACGTCATTGGTTGGAGTTAATAAAAGACTACGATTGTGAGATCCGTGACCATCCTGGCAAGGCCAATGTTGTAGCGGACGCTTTAAGCCGTAAGGGACCGACAGCAGAAACTAAGTTTATGAGAATCACAATTGTGCTAGACTTGATTGCTAAACTAAAAGAAGCTCAGCTGATTGCATTGCAAGAAGAGAATCTTAAGGCTGAGACGATGAAGAAGTTAAAGGATCAGCTTGCTGAAGATAATCGTGGGTTGAAGACTTTTCAATCCAGGATTTGGGTACCTTCTGTTGAAGGTAACCGTGAGCTGATTCTGCAGGAAGCCAATAAGTCCAAAATATCTGTCCATCCAGGAATCACGAAGATGTGCCACGATCTGAAGATGTTATACTGTTGGCCAACTTTGAAGAAAGACATCGCTTTGTTTGTGGAGAGATGTCAGATCTGCACGCAAGTGAAGACAGAGCACCAGAGACCTTATGGTAATCCACAGCAGTTGGATATTATGGAGTGGAAATGGGATATTATCACGATGGATTTCATGACGAAGCTACCGAGGACGTCCAGAGGGCACGACATGATCTGGGTTATTGTAGATCGACTGACGACAAGTGCTCATTTCTTAGCAACGAACGAGTCTGCTTCGCTGACCCGTTTAGCCCAGTTGTATATTGATGAGATTGTGTCACATCACGGTCTTCCCTGTTCAATTATATCTAATCGTGACTCTCGGTTTGTCTCGAATTTCTAGCAGAGTCTGCAACGCGTACTTGGCACGTCACGATCTTCCTTGTTGGATTGTTTCTAATCGTGAGTCTCGATTTGTATCTAACTTCTACCAAAGTTTGCAACGTGAGTTAGGCACCCGTGTGCATCTAAGCACTGCCTATCACCTGAAGACTGATGGCCAATCTGAACGTACGATCCAGACGTTAGAAGATATGCTTCGTGCCTGTGTACTCGAATTTGGTGGATCGTGGGATTCTCATCTCTCATTAATTGAATTTGCTTATAACAATTCATATCATTCCAGCATTGGAATTCCACCATACGAGATGTTCTATGGAAGACGATGTCGCACTCCGACCTGTTGGTTGGAGCCTGGTGAGAAGCAGTTCGCTGGACCTGAAATTGTCCAGATTACTTCTGACAAAGTAAATGTGGCTCTTGAAAAGCTGAAGGCAGCTCGGGATCGACAGAAGATGTATGCGGATCCTAAGCGTCGTCCCGCTACATTTGAAGTCGGTGATCGCGTGTTCTTAAAGGTTTCTCCTTGGAAGGGCGTCATTCGTTTTGGGCGCAAAGGGAAGCTAAGTCCACGTTTCATTGGCCCATTCAAGATTGTACGCAAGGTGAATGATCAGATGGTGACTCTAGAGCTGCCGCCTGAGCTATCTGGAATCCACGACACCTTTAACGTTTTCTACTTACGCAAGTGCCACGTTGAGGAAGAACAGATTATTCCTTTTCGGGAATTGAAAGTTGACTCTTCCAAGCAACTAGTTGAAGAACCTGTTCAGATTCTTGATACGAAAGTCAAGAAACTACACAACAAGATGATCAAACTAGTCCTTGTGAAGTGGAAACACAACCTAGGTCCAAACATGACTTGGGAAGTTGAGGACGAGATGAAGACAAGATACCCTCACCTGTTTATCACTGAGCGGATTCGGAGGACGGAATCCTCTTAAGGGGGTAGATTTGTAACATCCTTAGCTTAGGCCTAGTTGTAAATAGTACGTACGTATGTATGGTTATTGTAATAGGAAGTATTTTATGTAAGTATTTGTTGAATTAAATGAATATATAAGTATTTATGTATTTTATGTATGTACGTATGTATGTATATTAAGTGTGTATGTGTTACATGCATGTGTTTTGTTGACTCAAAAGTCAAAGCACAAAACACAAATACACACACAAAACCGCAAACATCTTTCTCTTCTCTCTCGTTCTCTCGGATTTCAGAAGAAGAACAAGAAGCAATCTATTGTTGGTCTACGAAGGTGAGCAATACGATTCAGATGTATTTAGAATATTAGAATCATGTATAGAATGATAGAACCATGAATCTATGCATGAACACCTTGAAGAACATGGAAAACTCACTTTGAAAGTAGGTTTTGCATAGATGGTGTTCTTATTAGGATTTAATGTGTTTATGATGACTATTTGGATAAAGTATGATGGCCTAAGATGATCTGGGCAAAAGAACGATGAAAATGTTACACGTAAAATGGATTCAAGAGTGTATCGGAATTTCAGATGATGAAGTTGTCGGATTCCGAGTTGATGAATTTTTCGGAATCTGCAAGTATTGAAAACCGAAGGAATTGTCGGAATCCGATAGAAGTGTCGGATTCCGCAAGTCTGTCGGATTTCATGTTTTGAAGTTATTTTAAGTGTGGAATCCGCAAGTTGTTGGATTCCTAAATCCGCAAGTTTTCGGATTTCCTTGGTTCCGGATTCTAAGTGTCGGAATCCGATGAGTATCGGATTTCATTGTAAGCATCGGATTTCCATATGTCGTATTTCCCTCCATGTGTCGGATTCCGCAAGTGTCGGATTTCACATGCATGGATGGGATCCCTAAGTGTTGGAATCCGATTGATAAGTATCGGAATTATATATAAGTAAGTGTCAAATTTCATGAATCCGACAGAACTATCGGATTTCCCCAAATCCGACAATTATGGCGGATTTGTGTTGTCCAAAGTTAGGTATTCATTTTGTAAGCATTGTATGCACATGTGAATGATTAATGCAAGTGTGATTTCTAGGTGAACTTGTTGTGTTAAAGGACTCAAACCAAATACCTGTGCGTAGTAAACTGCTCAGGTGAGTGCCAGCTTTCATGAGACTCGGTAGAGTAAGGCTTGCATGCTAGATGATTGTGTTATGTGTACTTAACTTGTTTTTGCAGGTACGCTCGTGGAGGTAAGTGTAAGACTTGCATGATGTTAGAAAATATGTCAGGTGCATGCCAGTGGGTCCAGATTGGAACCACTTAGTTAATGCATGATGATATGTACGTATGAATAATTGCGTGATGTTGTATGTAAAATGATGGATCCCTATGGGATCAAATGTACGTATATGTGTGTGTGAACTGTTTGCAGACTATCTAACGCATGGTTAAGGTCAGTCGGTTGTAACTGGATCCCTCGGGATTTCACGGTGATTCAAGAGGCATCCTGGATCATAGGTTCTGCAGAACCGCCGTGCCTTAACATGAGTGGTGATCAGCCGGTTGTAGCTGGATTACCTGTAGAGCCTCTGGCTCTGTGAACGATGTTTGGTGGACTGCTTTATGCTCCCTTACCAACGCGGATTAGTCGTGTCTGATTCCCCGGTTTGAGTTGTTGAGTGGGATTGATTACCCTGTAAGACATGACTCTTACTGATCTTGTCAGCACACCGCTATGTGCTAAGCTAGCTATGATTGTTTATGATATGATGCATGACTTACTGTATTGATGCTTATGATTGTATGTACTCACTAGTTAAGTGTTAGCTAATGATGTTATGATTTTCCTTTTCAGGTAAAGACTAGAAGTCCTGTGAGGCGGGAAACTTTTGATGTACATTGCCCCTTGTGGGTGGAACACTTGTTAATTGTTATGTTGTAATGTAAATAGATACTATGGTTGTTTCCTGTACTTGGTAACACAAACGTTGTTTTGAGAAGTTGTTAATGTAAATAACAGTTTGTTGTTTTAAAAAGAAAAATTTCCGCTGCTAAAACCTGATTTATCATTAAAGTAACTGAATTCAGAAGCGGTGTTACAAAGATGTTGTGTAATAGAAAGAGTAAGACCCCTGTTTGTTGGGGTAAAGCTATTCAGAAAAATGGAACAGTGGAGAGACAGTAAAGTGATAGACCGAGTATATGAAGTAGATACGTGAACTGTTTTCAGCAGGCCAGGATAGACATAATAGATATGTAGACAAGAGAAAATCATTGTTAGAATTCGAGGCTGGGGACTATGAGTTGTTAAAGATGTCACCATGACGGAGAACTAGCAGATTCAGGAAAAGGGTAAGCCAGCTCAATGTGTTAGTAGTCCATTTTGTGGGAAGTAGTTTACATACTAGAATTATCATATGACATGTCACAGATCCAGAAAATCAGTTATGTAGAAGACAGTCTGTGGCTATATTAGAGATAATGTTAAGAGTTTATGTAACTGATGGCTAGAACTTGAAAAGACATAGTAAAAGTACATGATGAGTTCAGATTGTGTTTAGGCGCATGAGTGTCATGCTACGTATGATACGTGTTTCTTGGTTAGTAAGTTTCAGACCGTCTACTACGGTAGCGGATAGTATGTGATGTAAGACTATCGTCAGTGCGCTGCGATAGCATTCAGAGATGAGAATAGGTAAGACTAGCATTCAGCCGGGTATAAGGCAGAGTTAGTTGAACAGCAGATTTCGGGGACGAAATTGTTCCAAGTGGGGAAGAGTTGTAACGCCCCAAAGTTCAAAAATATTATGACCCGGTGTTATAAAAGGGTGAGGTGTTTATAAAGCTAGAAGGGCTAAAGTTTCCATTTTGAAAGTTGATAAGTCCAGGGGCTGTTTGGTAATTCTTAGAAAGTGTGTGTGTGTGTGTGTATATATATATATATGTGTGTGTGTGTGTGTGTGTGTCTGTGTGTGTGTGAATTACTTGACTTGTAATAGTCAACTCTTCCAAAAGAATGCAGCCACACACATAGCTTCCTCTTCTGTGGTGATTCTGGAGCAAGAACAGGTGGAGCAGAGTGTTTGAACAGCATCTAATTGATTCATAGTAACAAGGTAGGTATTCTTGTTATGGTTTTATGTGTTTTGAGTTAAGAAAGGTGATTTCAAAGGTGAAATCATTGGTTGTTGATGGTAATAGTGTTTTTAGTTGATATTTAGCAGTTTCAAATTGATATAACATGAATTGTAATCTATAGAAAGCATTTAAAGTGAAATTGGACCAAGAACAACAGTTGTGTTCTTGGCTGAAAGTTGCAGGTCGTCGTGTACACGGCCCGTGTAGGTCTACACGGCCCGTGTACATCTGTTTTAAGCCGGTGATAGACCATGTAGTTGAACATGGTCATGTAGAATGTAAGGTACATAGCCTGTGTAGAGGTCAAAGGCGGTAACAGGCCATGTAGGGATACATGGTCGTGCAGCATAGAGGGTACACGGCCCGTGTAGGGTTACATGGCCCGTGTAGGGTGATGTGTCAACACAGGGCATGTGGCCATGAGTAGTCGTGTAGTATGAAGGGTACACGGCCCGTGTAGGCTTACACGGCCCGTGTAGCCCCTTTCTCAGTTCAGCTTGAGTAGTTAGTAATGTTTAGCTATTTCTCTAATATAGGATGGATACTCGACAGCACACGTTACTTGTTTAACTTATTACTCTCAGTTACCAGGTGAGTGTACTAGTCCTTTGGCATCATTAGCATATTACTATGATACAGATGAATAGCATGATATTCCTGTTATAAGACACAGCTTTGATATGTATATATATGTTGTAAAGCAGAGGTGTATAGCTAACCAGGTGGTGTAGCTATGCACAAGATCGGTAACAGGGTGCATAGTTATGTACCAGATCAATGATAGGGTATACAGCTACGCTGTATACCAAGAACAGTAACAGTTTTTGCAGGTTGCAGGTGCTATAGCTTGGATGCAAGACATCTTGGAAGACTTTACTTATGTTTAGGTTTATTTATGTTCAGTTAGTATGCTCACTAAGCGTTAGCTTATGTTCAGTATTGTATGTTTGTAGGTGGCAATTCAAGCAAGGTAAGGCCCCAGTGCGATGTTCAGCCGGATAGCTCCTCGTTTTCAAGAAGCAAACTTTGACACTACTTTTGTAAATGTTAGCGCGTGTATGGTTAGAAGCAGTATTTTTGTGAAACTCTGATATCTTTTGGTGCTAATTTATAAGATAATGTTTTTAAGTTAAAAACTGAAAAGTTGTGTTACAGATTATCACCCACAAACGGGTGGTCAGTCTGAATGAACAATTCAGACTTTGGAAGATATGCTGAGAGCATGTGTACTTGAATATGGTGGTTCTTGGGATTCTCATCTCCCATTGATAGAATTTGCTTATAATAATTCCTATCATTCCAGCATTGGAATGCCACCATACGAAATGATTTATGGGAGGCATTGTCGCACTCCCACTTGTTGGCTTGAACGGGGTAAGAAGCAATTCACCGGACCCGAAATTGTCGCACTCCCACTTGTAGAGGAACCTGTTGAAATTATGAATACCAAGACAAAGAAGCTGCGTAAGAAGATGATCAGATTAGTTCTTATCAAGTGGAAGCATAACTTAGGTCTCAACTTCACATGGGAAACCGAGGATGACATGAAGACACGATACCCTCACGTATTCCTAGTTGAGCAGATTCTGAGGACCGAATCTTCTTAAGGGGGTAGAGTTGTAACATCCTTAATCGCCTAGTTGTGCGAGCCATTGTTACATGAATAAATTAAATAAATCAAATGAATATATATATATATATATATAAGTATTGATAGTAAATATTGTATTGGCTAATAAATGTGGTCATAAAAATTAGTAACAAAATAGATAAAAATAATAAAATATTAAACGGTTTCAAACAAGAATTCCAAAAATATCTTCGTTAGTTGAAACGGGTAAACAGGTGTTGTGTTGTGTTGTATGTTGAAAAGGGGAACAAGATACCCACTTGTGGATAATTAAGCCCACAAGTCGGTTTAAAGGTTACCAAGTCAGATACACACACCCACATTCACGATTAACACACACACTCACTTCCTTCTCTTGTTCTTGAATATTGAAGAAAAGACCCAAAGAAGATCATCAAATGCTGGAATTCAAATAATAATAAAGTCCTAAATCTATTCCTAATCTCATCTTCATCATCATCTTGCTCCTTGTAAGCCTTCTCTCGACCTTGTTCTTAGTTTTAAGGTTTAGGTCAAAATGGGTCAAAGTTAAATTGACCAACAAAGCTTGACGTTTTATGTTATAATTAGTTCCTTTATCATCTATAAGTATTTTGGAACTAAGATTATCAATGGTAGATGCTAATTTAATTAAATTCATTGAAAATGACCAAATGGGTCGTTGATGGTGATTTGAAGATTGAAGCTTGAATATGATGTTAAAGTGTGTTAAGTTGATATTTATGAACTCCTACTAATGTCCCAAAACTTGTACATATGCTGGACACAATTAAGAACAAATTACAATTGAATTTGAAATAGATTTGAGCTGTGCAGAAACTGCAGAATCGTCTCTACTTCGAGGTCGCGGCACGAACCTTGCTGCAGGTGTTGGTTTGCTGTTTTTTTATGTTTTTGGTACATGGGATGGTGTTGAAATACTTTTATCAGATTAAAGACATAGTTAGGGGGCTAATACTAGTAAATTAGTATATGTACATGACATATTGTAGTCTAAATGAAAATGAATGTCTTGTAGGTGATTAAACGAACAAGGAGAGCCGAAACCATTTTATTGTTGCTTTAGACACTCAGGTGAGTACCGGCTTCCATGAGTTCAATAAAGAGGGATTTGAGTGCAATTTGATTTAATGGTTATCGTATGCTATATATTGTGCACTTGAAATACATATATATGCAATTAAGACCAAGAAATGAATATTGCTATGATAACTGATATGTTATACATGTATTTAGGTACATGTGCATGAAGTATGATATATATTGCTAAGTATGAGTTGATTGTTAAATGCATGCATGCTATTGAACCCGAAATGGGTTATTGATGAGCTATGTGTATGTCCGGACATTTTATTAACTATTAAGGTCAGCCTATGGGCCTTCGGGTAAAGTCCGGGATCGACGGTTACTCGAGTACCGTTCCTTAGCATCTAGGGTTTTCGGCTATCCACTGAGCCCAATTGAGCCTTTGGCTCCGTAACATGCACGGTGGATCGCTTTATGTGTTCTTACCAGCACGGTTGGCAGTGTCTGATCCCCCGGTGAGGGTTGTTGAGTTGTACTAACTATCCTGCAAGATATAACCCCTACAGATCATGTCAGCACTCCGCTATGTGATAGGATAGAAATGATTGCTTATTCCTGATATATGACTTTCATTATTGATATTGATGCCTGTCTGTATTCACTAGCTATTTATGGCTAATATTGTTGTTGTTTTCCCTTTTCCAGGTAAAGATTAGACAGGTCTGGTGAGATGGGATTGCATGATGTTGTTTGTAGATATCTTTTGGGAAGGAACACGGCATGTGGGTATATTGTTATAATGGTTGGTCGAGAATAGAGTAACACCAGTAGTTATGATTTGGCAAGTGTTTTATATGTATATATATATATATTCGTCAAATCAATGTGTTTTTGAAAACTGTAATAGTTAGTAGGGTTAATTTTTTATTTCCGCTGCTTGGTTTTATTACTTGGTTGTTAATCTTTACTTAAATTGACCGGACAGGTAAACACTCAGTTTACAAACGGACCCACGCAGTTTAAAAACTCAAATTTTTACTAAATTTACTAATAGCAAAGGTGGTGTTACAGAAGTAACAAGCATTCAAGACCCCATTAGACATATTTCGTGATAATGAAGGTGCTATTGTCCCGGCAAAAGAACCTAGATTACGTCACAGCACCAAATACATCCTAAGACGATTCCACTACATTTGGGATATAATGGATAGAGGAGATGTGTGTATTCGCAAAGTTCATACAAATCAGAATCTCGTAGATCCTTTTACGAAACCTCTTGCCTTGTCTAAGCATGAGTCTCATAGTAGGGAAATAGGTCTTCACTTTGCAAGGGATTGAATTTGAATTGTAATTTAGTATTTTGATATTTTGGAACATTATGACAATACCTATTTCATCTAAATGATATATTAGATATGATCACTTTATTATATTTATTGTGTTCCTTATTAGCATGTTTAAATCCATGAATAATTCTTTATTCTAAAACATCCATAGTCGATTCTAACTATTGGAATAGTTATGAATTAAGACTAACGTGAATAGGTTGGTTGACTTTCATTTGTGATGAAAGTAGGGAAAAGGGTTTGCAACCAAATTCACTAATGTTTATTAGGGAACAAACACTAAACATGACCCGCTCTCAAGATCACTTCATGGATCTGTGTCATAAGCAAATCTTGAGAAAAAGGTAGTATCTTTGTATCCTTAGACCTAAGACACATATTGGGACTCGAGTATGAGGAGTATATTGCTTTAATGTGGTTAAACACTATATTTAACCAGGTAGTTATAAATGTCATTATTAGGTATGATATGAGTCTTATAAGAGACGTATGTGGTCAAGATGAAATTTGTTTCTCTCATTTAATTGGGAGTATAATAACTCTGGGCCCTAAAACAAGTTGAACACCATATGAGAAATGATGACGATCCATGTCTCATGTTCAACGAGATGTTAAAACAAAGGGATAATTGATTACTTACCTATAACAACGATTTGTAGCTAGTGAGTTAATTTCGTTGGTGAAAGTGTTGATCAACACACTTTATTTATTATTAGCGGTAGTGGGATGTTGCTAGACGTTCTTACCATTGTCTACATCGGCTTAAGTTGTAACTTGTGCAAGTGGGAGATTGTTGGTTCTATGTGCACAAGACACAAATTAATACGATATTACTGATAATAAATAAACTCATAGAATCACACATTTACAGTCGATGGACACCAATTACATATTTAAATATGATTTAAATATGTTTCCAACTCATTACATATATAAGTTTATATGCATTGTTGTATATTATTATTTATGTGAAATAATAATATTACGATACCTTTAACGTTTTCTACTTACGCAAGTGCCACGTTGAGGAAGAACAGATTATTCCTTTTCGGGAATTGAAAGTTGACTCTTCCAAGCAACTAGTTGAAGAACCTGTTCAGATTCTTGATACGAAAGTCAAGAAAATACACAACAAGATGATCAAACTAGTCCTTGTGAAGTGGAAACACAACCTAGGTCCAAACATGACTTGGGAAGTTGAGGACGCGATGAAGACAAGATACCCTCACCTGTTTATCACTGAGCGGATTCGGAGGACGGAATCCTCTTAAGGGGGGTAGATTTGTAACATCCTTAGCTTAGGCCTAGTTGTAAATAGTACGTACGTATGTATGGTTATTGTAATAGGAAGTATTTTATGTAAGTATTTGTTGAATTAAATGAATATATAAGTATTTATGTATTTTATGTATGTACGTATGTATGTATATTAAGTGTGTATGTGTTACATGCATGTGTTTTGTTGACTCAAAAGTCAAAGCACAAAACACAAATACACACACAAAACCGCAAACATCTTTCTCTTCTCTCTCGTTCTCTCGGATTTCAGAAGAAGAACAAGAAGCAATCTATTGTTGGTCTACGAAGGTGAGCAATACGATTCAGATGTATTTAGAATATTAGAATCATGTATAGAATGATAGAACCATGAATCTATGCATGAACACCTTGAAGAACATGGAAAACTCACTTTGAAAGTAGGTTTTGCATAGATGGTGTTCTTATTAGGATTTAATGTGTTTATGATGACTATTTGGATAAAGTATGATGGCCTAAGATGATCTGGGCAAAAGAACGATGAAAATGTTACACGTAAAATGGATTCAAGAGTGTATCGGAATTTCAGATGATGAAGTTGTCGGATTCCGAGTTGATGAATTTTTCGGAATCTGCAAGTATTGAAAACCGAAGGAATTGTCGGAATCCGATAGAAGTGTCGGATTCCGCAAGTCTGTCGGATTTCATGTTTTGAAGTTATTTTAAGTGTGGAATCCGCAAGTTGTTGGATTCCTAAATCCGCAAGTTTTCGGATTTCCTTGGTTCCGAATTCTAAGTGTCGGAATCCGATGAGTATCGGATTTCATTGTAAGCATCGGATTTCCATATGTCGTATTTCCCTCCATGTGTCGGATTCCGCAAGTGTCGGATTTCACATGCATGGATGGGATCCCTAAGTGTTGGAATCCGATTGATAAGTATCGGAATTATATATAAGTAAGTGTCAAATTTCATGAATCCGACAGAACTATCGGATTTCCCCAAATCCGACAATTATGGCGGATTTGTGTTGTCCAAAGTTAGGTATTCATTTTGTAAGCATTGTATGCACATGTGAATGATTAATGCAAGTGTGATTTCTAGGTGAACTTGTTGTGTTAAAGGACTCAAACCAAATACCTGTGCGTAGTAAACTGCTCAGGTGAGTGCCAGCTTTCATGAGACTCGGTAGAGTAAGGCTTGCATGCTAGATGATTGTGTTATGTGTACTTAACTTGTTTTTGCAGGTACGCTCGTGGAGGTAAGTGTAAGACTTGCATGATTTTAGAAAATATGTCAGGTGCATGCCAGTGGGTCCAGATTGGAACCACTTAGTTAATGCATGATGATATGTACGTATGAATAATTGCGTGATGTTGTATGTAAAATGATGGATCCCTATGGGATCAAATGTACGTATATGTGTGTGTGAACTGTTTGCAGACTATCTAACGCATGGTTAAGGTCAGTCGGTTGTAACTGGATCCCTCGGGATTTCACGGTGATTCAAGAGGCATCCTGGATCATAGGTTCTGCAGAACCGCCGTGCCTTAACATGAGTGGTGATCAGCCGGTTGTAGCTGGATTACCTGTAGAGCCTCTGGCTCTGTGAACGATGTTTGGTGGACTGCTTTATGCTCCCTTACCAACGCGGATTAGTCGTGTCTGATTCCCCGGTTTGAGTTGTTGAGTGGGATTGATTACCCTGTAAGACATGACTCTTACTGATCTTGTCAGCACACCGCTATGTGCTAAGCTAGCTATGATTGTTTATGATATGATGCATGACTTACTGTATTGATGCTTATGATTGTATGTACTCACTAGTTAAGTGTTAGCTAATGATGTTATGATTTTCCTTTTCAGGTAAAGACTAGAAGTCCTGTGAGGCGGGAAACTTTTGATGTACATTGCCCCTTGTGGGTGGAACACTTGTTAATTGTTATGTTGTAATGTAAATAGATACTATGGTTGTTTCCTGTACTTGGTAACACAAACGTTGTTTTGAGAAGTTGTTAATGTAAATAACAGTTTGTTGTTTTAAAAAGAAAAATTTCCGCTGCTAAAACCTGATTTATCATTAAAGTAACTGAATTCAGAAGCGGTGTTACAAAGATGTTGTGTAATAGAAAGAGTAAGACCCCTGTTTGTTGGGGTAAAGCTATTCAGAAAAATGGAACAGTGGAGAGACAGTAAAGTGATAGACCGAGTATATGAAGTAGATACGTGAACTGTTTTCAGCAGGCCAGGATAGACATAATAGATATGTAGACAAGAGAAAATCATTGTTAGAATTCGAGGCTGGGGACTATGAGTTGTTAAAGATGTCACCATGACGGAGAACTAGCAGATTCAGGAAAAGGGTAAGCCAGCTCAATGTGTTAGTAGTCCATTTTGTGGGAAGTAGTTTACATACTAGAATTATCATATGACATGTCACAGATCCAGAAAATCAGTTATGTAGAAGACAGTCTGTGGCTATATTAGAGATAATGTTAAGAGTTTATGTAACTGATGGCTAGAACTTGAAAAGACATAGTAAAAGTACATGATGAGTTCAGATTGTGTTTAGGCGCATGAGTGTCATGCTACGTATGATACGTGTTTCTTGGTTAGTAAGTTTCAGACCGTCTACTACGGTAGCGGATAGTATGTGATGTAAGACTATCGTCAGTGCGCTGCGATAGCATTCAGAGATGAGAATAGGTAAGACTAGCATTCAGCCGGGTATAAGGCAGAGTTAGTTGAACAGCAGATTTCGGGGACGAAATCGTTCCAAGTGGGGAAGAGTTGTAACGCCCCAAAGTTCAAAAATATTATGACCCGGTGTTATAAAAGGGTGAGGTGTTTATAAAGCTAGAAGGGCTAAAGTTTCCATTTTGAAAGTTGATAAGTCCAGGGGCTGTTTGGTAATTCTTAGAAAGTGTGTGTGTGTGTGTGTGTGTATATATATATATATGTGTGTGTGTGTGTGTGTGTCTGTGTGTGTGTGAATTACTTGACTTGTAATAGTCAACTCTTCCAAAAGAATGCAGCCACACACATAGCTTCCTCTTCTGTGGTGATTCTGGAGCAAGAACAGGTGGAGCAGAGTGTTTGAACAGCATCTAATTGATTCATAGTAACAAGGTAGGTATTCTTGTTATGGTTTTATGTGTTTTGAGTTAAGAAAGGTGATTTCAAAGGTGAAATCATTGGTTGTTGATGGTAATAGTGTTTTTAGTTGATATTTAGCAGTTTCAAATTGATATAACATGAATTGTAATCTATAGAAAGCATTTAAAGTGAAATTGGACCAAGAACAACAGTTGTGTTCTTGGCTGAAAGTTGCAGGTCGTCGTGTACACGGCCCGTGTAGGTCTACACGGCCCGTGTACATCTGTTTTAAGCCGGTGATAGACCATGTAGTTGAACATGGTCATGTAGAATGTAAGGTACATAGCCTGTGTAGAGGTCAAAGGCGGTAACAGGCCATGTAGGGATACATGGTCGTGCAGCATAGAGGGTACACGGCCCGTGTAGGGTTACATGGCCCGTGTAGGGTGATGTGTCAACACAGGGCATGTGGCCATGAGTAGTCGTGTAGTATGAAGGGTACACGGCCCGTGTAGGCTTACACGGCCCGTGTAGCCCCTTTCTCAGTTCAGCTTGAGTAGTTAGTAATGTTTAGCTATTTCTCTAATATAGGATGGATACTCGACAGCACACGTTACTTGTTTAACTTATTACTCTCAGTTACCAGGTGAGTGTACTAGTCCTTTGGCATCATTAGCATATTACTATGATACAGATGAATAGCATGATATTCCTGTTATAAGACACAGCTTTGATATGTATATATATGTTGTAAAGCAGAGGTGTATAGCTAACCAGGTGGTGTAGCTATGCACAAGATCGGTAACAGGGTGCATAGTTATGTACCAGATCAATGATAGGGTATACAGCTACGCTGTATACCAAGAACAGTAACAGTTTTTGCAGGTTGCAGGTGCTACAGCTTGGATGCAAGACATCTTGGAAGACTTTACTTATGTTTAGGTTTATTTATGTTCAGTTAGTATGCTCACTAAGCGTTAGCTTATGTTCAGTATTGTATGTTTGTAGGTGGCAATTCAAGCAAGGTAAGGCCCCAGTGCGATGTTCAGCCGGATAGCTCCTCGTTTTCAAGAAGCAAACTTTGACACTACTTTTGTAAATGTTAGCGCGTGTATGGTTAGAAGCAGTATTTTTGTGAAACTCTGATATCTTTTGGTGCTAATTTATAAGATAATGTTTTTAAGTTAAAAACTGAAAAGTTGTGTTACAGATTATCACCCACAAACGGGTGGTCAGTCTGAATGAACAATTCAGACTTTGGAAGATATGCTGAGAGCATGTGTACTTGAATATGGTGGTTCTTGGGATTCTCATCTCCCATTGATAGAATTTGCTTATAATAATTCCTATCATTCCAGCATTGGAATGCCACCATACGAAATGATTTATGGGAGGCATTGTCGCACTCCCACTTGTTGGCTTGAACGGGGTAAGAAGCAATTCACCGGACCCGAAATTGTCGCACTCCCACTTGTAGAGGAACCTGTTGAAATTATGAATACCAAGACAAAGAAGCTGCGTAAGAAGATGATCAGATTAGTTCTTATCAAGTGGAAGCACAACTTAGGTCTCAACTTCACATGGGAAACCGAGGATGACATGAAGACACGATACCCTCACGTATTCCCAGTTGAGCAGATTCTGAGGACCGAATCTTCTTAAGGGGGTAGAGTTGTAACATCCTTAATCGCCTAGTTGTGCGAGCCATTGTTACATGAATAAATTAAATAAATCAAATGAATATATATATATAAGTATTGATAGTAAATATTGTATTGGCTAATAAATGTGGTCATAAAAATTAGTAACAAAATAGATAAAAATAATAAAATATTAAACGGTTTCAAACAAGAATTCCAAAAATATCTTCGTTAGTTGAAACGGGTAAACAGGTGTTGTGTTGTGTTGTATGTTGAAAAGGGGAACAAGATACCCACTTGTGGATAATTAAGCCCACAAGTCGGTTTAAAGGTTACCAAGTCAGATACACACACCCACATTCACGATTAACACACACACTCACTTCCTTCTCTTGTTCTTGAATATTGAAGAAAAGACCCAAAGAAGATCATCAAATGCTGGAATTCAAATAATAATAAAGTCCTAAATCTATTCCTAATCTCATCTTCATCATCATCTTGCTCCTTGTAAGCCTTCTCTCGACCTTGTTCTTAGTTTTAAGGTTTAGGTCAAAATGGGTCAAAGTTAAATTGACCAACAAAGCTTGACGTTTTATGTTATAATTAGTTCCTTTATCATCTATAAGTATTTTGGAACTAAGATTATCAATGGTAGATGCTAATTTAATTAAATTCATTGAAAATGACCAAATGGGTCGTTGATGGTGATTTGAAGATTGAAGCTTGAATATGATGTTAAAGTGTGTTAAGTTGATATTTATGAACTCCTACTAATGTCCCAAAACTTGTACATATGCTGGACACAATTAAGAACAAATTACAATTGAATTTGAAATAGATTTGAGCTGTGCAGAAACTGCAGAATCGTCTCTGGTTCGAGGTCGCGGCACGAACCTTGCTGCAGGTGTTGGTTTGCTGTTTTTTTATGTTTTTGGTACATGGGATGGTGTTGAAATACTTTTATCAGATTAAAGACATAGTTAGGGGGCTAATACTAGTAAATTAGTATATGTACATGACATATTGTAGTCTAAATGAAAATGAATGCCTTGTAGGTGATTAAACGAACAAGGAGAGCCGAAACCATTTTATTGTTGCTTTAGACACTCAGGTGAGTACCGGCTTCCATGAGTTCAATAAAAAGGGATTTGAGTGCAATTTGATTTAATGGTTATCGTATGCTATATATTGTGCACTTTAAATACATATATATGCAATTAAGACCAAGAAATGAATATTGCTATGATAACTGATATGTTATACATGTATTTAGGTACATGTGCATGAAGTATGATATATATTGCTAAGTATGAGTTGATTGTTAAATGCATGCATGCTATTGAACCCGAAATGGGTTATTGATGAGCTATGTGTATGTCCGGACATTTTATTAACTATTAAGGTCAGCCTATGGGCCTTCGGGCAAAGTCCGGGATCGACGGTTACTCGAGTACCGTTCCTTAGCATCTAGGGTTTTCGGCTATCCACTGAGCCCAATTGAGCCTTTGGCTCCGTAACATGCACGGTGGATCGCTTTATGTGTTCTTACCAGCACGGTTGGCTGTGTCTGATCCCCCGGTGAGGGTTGTTGAGCTGTACTAACTATCCTGCAAGATATAACCCCTACAGATCATGTCAGCACTCCGCTATGTGATAGGATAGAAATGATTGCTTATTCCTGATATATGACTTTCATTATTGATATTGATGCCTGTCTGTATTCACTAGCTATTTATGGCTAATATTGTTGTTGTTTTCCCTTTTCCAGGTAAAGATTAGACAGGTCTGGTGAGATGGGATTGCATGATGTTGTTTGTAGATATCTTTTGGGAAGGAACACGGCATGTGGGTATATTGTTATAATGGTTGGTCGAGAATAGAGTAACACCAGTAGTTATGATTTGGCAAGTGTTTTATATGTATATATATATATTCGTCAAATCAATGTGTTTTTGAAAACTGTAATAGTTAGTAGGGTTAATTTTTTATTTCCGCTGCTTGGTTTTATTAATTGGTTGTTAATCTTTAGTTAAATTGACAGGACAGGTAAACACTCAGTTTACAAACGGACCCACATAGTTTAAAAACTCAAATTTTTACTAAATTTACTAATGGCAAAGGTGGTGTTACAGAAGTAACAAGCATTCAAGACCCCATTAGACATATTTTGTGATAATGAAGGTGCTATTGTCCCGGCAAAAGAACCTAGATTACGTCACAGCACCAAATACATCCTAAGACGATTCCACTACATTTGGGATATAATGGATAGAGGAGATGTGTGTATTCACAAAGTTCATACAAATCAGAATCTCGTAGATCCTTTTACGAAACCTCTTGCCTTGTCTAAGCATGAGTCTCATAGTAGGGAAATAGGTCTTCACTTTGCAAGGGATTGAATTTGAATTGTAATTTAGTATTTTGATATTTTGGAATATTATGACAATACCTATTTCATCTAAATGATATATTAGATATGATCACTTTATTATATTTATTGTGTTCCTTATTAGCATGTTTAAATCCATGAATAATTCTTTATTCTAAAACATCCATAGTCGATTCTAACTATTGGAATAGTTATGAATTAAGACTAACGTGAATAGGTTGGTTGACTTTCATTTGTGATGAAAGTAGGGAAAAGGGTTTGCAACCAAATTCACTAATGTTTATTAGGGAACAAACACTAAACATGACCCGCTCTCAAGATCACTTCATGGATCTGTGTCATAAGCAAATCTTGAGAAAAAGGTAGTATCTTTGTATCCTTAGACCTAAGACACATATTGGGACTCGAGTATGAGGAGTATATTGCTTTAATGTGGTTAAACACTATATTTAACCAGGTAGTTATAAAAGCCATTATTAGGTATGATATGAGTCTTATAAGAGACGTATGTGGTCAAGATGAAATTTGTTTCTCTCATTTAATTGGGAGTATAATGTCTCTGGGCCCTAAAACAAGTTGAACACCATATGAGAAATGATGACGATCCATGTCTCATGTTCAACGAGATGTTAAAACAAAGGGATAATTGATTACTTACCTATAACAACGATTTGTAGCTAGTGAGTTAATTTCGTTGGTGAAAGTGTTGATCAACACACTTTATTTATTATTAGCGGTTGTGGGATGTTGCTAGACGTTCTTACCATTGTCTACATCGGCTTAAGTTGTAACTTGTGCAAGTGGGAGATTGTTGGTTCTATGTGCACAAGACACAAATTAATACGATATTACTGATAATAAATAAACTCATAGAATCACACATTTACAGTCGATGGACACCAATTACATATTTGAATATGATTTAAATATGTTTCCAACTCATTATATATATAAGTTTATATGCATTGTTGTATATTATTATTTATGTGAAATAATAATATTACTCATATATGGATATAAGATAAATGCATATCAAATATATAAATATAAACACATGATTTTATGCATATGTGTGTGTATATATATATATATATGTGTGTGTATGTGTGTGTGTACATATATATTTGTTACGAGTAAATTGTTACTAGTAATAATTATATAAATGTATGTATATCCTTATTACAAGTAAAGAGTTACTAGTAACAATCAAGTATGTATATAAAATACATGTAGATGTATTTTATACATGGTATGACATATCTAATATATTCTTTTATGTATTTAAAAGAAAAACTAGAAATCTCACATTAATCCTTAAAAGGGGTCATGTATTGCATCTTGCATTAGAATGGATCAAAGCATGGACTCATTCACCAAGTGAAGAAGCAAGGTAAGAGGGGCCCTCCCCCCTCACCATTTTCGGCTAAAAATAGGCCTTGGGAGGTTCCTCCCTCTTGTGCCTTGTTGCTTGATGTTTTAAGTACTCATGCATGGTCCATTTGCTTGTAAGACATACCACCACCTTTGCTTGTTGTTTTCAAGTATTCTTGCAAGTCTTGCATGCATCTTTACATTCTTGTATTGGTGTATCAAGTTGTCTAAGTGTGGTAATACATACATACTCAAAATGCATACATCAAGTTCAAGAAGAAGAACAAAGGTTGTTGCTTGATTTCGTGAATCTCAAGGGTTGGAGAAACTAGCATTTGAAGGTGTTGGAATCATTGGCTTGTGGATACCTTGGAGGAAGTCTCTACTTGGCTTCTCATTGATCAACCACTTCACCAACGGTTTTCTCACGCTACAAAGGTTGTAGTTCTAAACACCCTATGGTTGTTTTGTTTTCTTAAGGCTTGCATATGGATTATTGGTGGGGAGTTTTAAATATTTTAAAATTGATGTTCATGTTTCCGTTGCCTAAAATATATGTTGAAAAACTGAACAAACCCCAACACTAAACACACACACTTGCATGCTCAAATCCCTTAAACCGAGGCTCTTATACCAAGTTGTAATGCCTCAATCTTTCTTATTTTATAAATCAGAGTTACAAACGCATATAGGTTTACCAATATTCTTCACCGGGTTCTGCACCTAGGACTACACGTCGAACATAGATAAAGATTTAAATGGTTAAGTACGAAAGATATAAAAATCCAAGTAAATGTTTGATAAATTAAATAGCGAAATCGTTGAAGATAGATGAGTCATTGTTGGAGCTTTCCCACGATCAGGTCCTGAAAGATTAAATCAACAAATAATAAGCATAAAGCTTAGCAAGCACATGCACTTACACACCACATTAGGCATGTACAAAACATATAACAATACATGATCACATATCGGTTCACATAATACCGACGTAGTGTATTGACGATGATTTCACACTTTGGGTCACAGTTGACTATCCAAGCCATAGCAAGGATTTCACATGTATGACTGTGCCCGAGTTACGTTTTCACCACAACATAACGCAACCCTTCACTTCACGTATCAACACATAGGTTACACTTTCACACATATAACACATGTACATTTCACACTAATAAGATGTATAAGTTAGTGTAACTCACTTGAGCTGCAACTCAAGATAATGGAATCACATAGTTACATAATCAACGAATCAGGAACCTACATACGAGTCCTACTAAATAAGTACAAGCCCCTACCGAAAATCTAATGCTAAAACATAGATGTTACTATATTTAGATTTAATCAAAGCATCAAAGTCGGTCGATCACCAAGATTCGGTCGCCCAACCAAATTCGGTGGACCCACCCGAAAGTCGGTCATCACTTGGACAAATCCAATCGACAACCAAATTCGGTCCCTCACCTGAATTCGGTCAACACACGAATCCAATCAACACTTGAGCAGTCACCAGAATTCGATCCTCACCTGAATTCGTTCAACAATTGACTTCCGATTATCACCAAATTCGGTCACCACCGAATTCAGTCACCATACTGTTCTTAACCAAAATAAATTCCAGATCATTAAATAATTAACCAAAATGAAATCCATTGATAACCATTGTTTCCCAACATCCCAAACATGTTTCCCACTGATTTAATTAGATTAATAACAAGTTTTTGTTGGTCTAAAGTCCGTTTTTGTTCTTGGTAATATGCGACTCGCAATTCCCATTCTCAATTGATTAATCCTACATAAATCGTGCAATTCAATCGTGAAACAAACCTTAGAAACATTCCAATACCCCACTATATCCTTTTATTTCAGTTTATACTACAAGAACATCAAAATTAATGGTTCATAGTCCCATGGTTGCTCTCAGTCGAATTTCTCCCAAACCGATCCAATTTCTCCAATAATTCTAACTTCTAAATGCATAATAGTCTGTAATAAAGTGTTTAGACCACATACCTTTGATAATTGAGTGATTCTCCAAGGTTTAGCAAGTTCACAATCAAGCCCTATATCCTTCTCTTTCTCGGCAGCGTTGAAACACAAACACACACTAGCACCGACAAGATTTTTAGCAGTTGAGACCCCCTTTTGGGGTTGTGCCCTAATAAAGTACTTATACCCTTCCTTTGGGCTTCAAGCCCAAGTCAATCAAATCCCCCTTAAACCCAATAACCACTCCTTTCCTAAAATGATTAGCCATTAAGCCCATAAATGTAAGTCCAAATAAATTCCCAATTTGATAAACGCAATATTACATCTCGTGATTAATTGAAAATTGGTATACATCAACATAATGGAGTAGTTGAAAGAAAACATAAATGCTTGTTAAATGTTGTTAGGTCTCTTTTGTTTCAAAGGGGAATTCCTTTGAACATGTGGACTGAATGTATCTTGACTGCTTGTTATCTAATTAATAAAACTCATTCATTTGTTTTGAATGGGAAAACTCCTTTTCTATAGTGTTTTGAACCTTCTTTAAAATATTTAAGAAATTTGGATGTCTTTACTTTGCAACTAAATTGAACAATTCGGATAAATTTGGGTCTAGAACTGAGAAATGTGTCTTCGTTGGATACTCAAATTCTAAGAAAGATTACAAATTGTATAGTCTTGATTCAAAACAATTTTCTACTCAAAAGATGTGAAATTTTATAAAAAGTTTTCCCTTTAGACATTAGTCCAAAATTTGAATCTACTGAGTCAGAATTTAATAATAAAATAAATCATTTGAATTTCTTTGATACACCCTATCTTGATATTGAAGTTGCTAAGAATTATTTGCCCGACGATGAAGGGGAAGGGAAATCTTAGGTTCATGTCAATACTTAGTTGGAACTCGGCAAGTCAGCTGAAACATCTAATGATTACAATTCAACTGAAGGTACTTTTGATTTTTTAAATTCTAGTGATCAAGATACATGTCCTGGTTGTTTAGACGAGACAAGTAATTTTAGGAGGTCTACTAGCAATGCTAGTTTGCCAAAAAAAGTTAGAAGACTTTAAAGGAAAGGTTAGATATTTGTTAAAAAGAGTCATTAACTATTCTAATTAATTGTATTGTTTTACAATAAATTTGAATAAAAAGTGCAGAACCTAAAAACTTTCATGAGGCTTCTAAAGATCAAAATTAGATAGATGCTATGAATTTAGAAATGAAAGTGTTACATAGGAATAAAACATGAGAACCGACTAATTTACCAATGTGTAGGAAAGCTATTGGGTGTAAATGGGTATATAAGATAAAATATAAGTCTATATAAGAAATAGAGAGGTATAAAGTAAAACTAGTAGCTAAAGGTTATGCTCTAAGAGAGGGAATTGACTTTGAACAAATATTTTCGCGTGTTGTAAAAATGATTACAGTGAAGTGTTTGATAAACCTCGCAGTACATAATAATTGGCTTTTATATCAGTTGGACATAAATAATGCTAACTGTATATGTCTCAGCCCCGAAGGTTATTTTGATAAAGTTTGTAAACTAGTGAAATTGTTATATGGACTTAAACAAGCTCTTCGACAATGGAATGAAAAACTGATAAAATGTTTGATTGAAGATGAGTTTGTTCAAAGCTTGTCTAACTAGTTGATGATACCGTGATTACTAGAAATGATGTAGAAAAAATTAAAAAAGTAAAAGAATTTTTAAGCTCAAAGTTTTTGATCAAAGATATAGGTGATTTAAAGTATTTTTTAGGGATTGAGGTTCTTAGAATGTCTAATGCTGTTTGCATGTCTAAAAGAAAGTATTGTTCGGAACTTTTGAACGATTTTGATTTTCTTGGGTGTAAACCGTTAGAGACTCCTATGAAAATAAATTTGTCAATTCCAGTGGCCGGTTCAAATTCAAAAATACTATACAACATAACTGCTTTTAAAAGATTAATAGGGAAATTGATTTATTTGACATTAACTAGACTTGATGTAAATTACTTTTAGAGCACTTGAAGCTTGCTTTGAGTCACTATATGCATTCTCCAAGAGAAAAGCACTTGAAGCTTGCTTTTGGAGGTTTGAGGTTCTTGAAAAGTGCCCCTCGTAAGGGTGTTCACATAGAGCGATGTCAATTTCCCGTACTTTTTGCTTATGTTGATGCTAATCGGGGAAAGTATCCGTTTTCTAGAAATTCTGTAAGTCACTTTTATGTTTTTCTTGGTAATTCTCTTGTGTCATGGAAAAGTAAAAAATAGTCAACTGTTTCACAGTCTTCAGCAGAATCAGAATATCGTGCAATGGCTTTAGTAACCTGTGAGCTAATGTGGATTATAAAATTGCTTACTAATCTAAGTTTAGAACATTTAACACCTATTGATGTTTATTGTGATAATAACTTTGCTATTAAAATTGTAGGAAATCCTATTTTTCATAAACGAACTAAGCACTAGGGGGTGTTTGGTAGAGCGAAAAGAAATGGGGAGAATTGGTTTCTCTTGTTTGAGAGAAATGCTTATAGTTTTGGGAGGAGAAATGGTTTCTCCACCCATTTTCATTTCTCTCCTTCCTTTGTATTTTCATTTCTCTTCAAATTGTAGAGAAATGACAGTCGATGTCTATTTATCATCGTCGATGTCCGGTTGTAATGTGTTTCTGGCGTTCTACTCATCATCGTCGACATCCAGCGAGGCGGCCAACGCCGCAACCGCCATCCGGCGACTTGAGCCACCGTTTCTCTGTTTCATTTCTTTTATGATACCAAACAGGAGAATCAATTCCAATTCTTCACACATTTCTATTTCTCTCCATTTTCATTTCTCCTCTATTTCTATTTTCATTTCTTCCAATTTCTTTTCTCTCTACCAAACACCCTTAAGAAATTAATTTGCATTTTATATGAGAAAAGGTGAGTGCTTGTGATATTAGAACCCTTAAAGTTGATTAAGTTAGAAATGTTGCCGAAGTTTTTACCAAAAGTCTTTGTAACAGTCAGCATAAACTCTTCTATGATGAGATATTATTTGATTTGTTCCAGACTAAAATTGAAGGGAAGGGTGTTAAAATGTTGAATTTGTTCTTCAATTTTGATGTTGTAGGTTAAGTTGATGGAAGCAAATGATAGGATTGGAGAAGCTATGGAAGTGCACTGGCTGGAGTAGTAAAGATGGAACTTTCAAGGATGTTTATGAAAAACTTTAAACATTACGAGGGCTATGTAAAGAATGAAGATAAATTGACTGCGACTTCAGTCTACTATCAATCTGCTATTTTCAAAAGCCTAGGTTCAATAACAGAGTTTCTATCATTGTGAAGATAAATGGCAAACTATGAAGAAATGTAATATAAATATCAAAATTTGTCGATAAAGGTAATGTCCAAATTTTTGACCGAGAAGGATTATAAATTTTAATTTATAACAAAAAAGGGTATAATGCCTGAAATTTATATCTTTTTTTGTTATAAATTGAAATTTATAATCTTTTTTTTTTGTTAGGTCTAAGAGGTCATTATACACTTTTTTGTTACAAATTGAAATCTATATTCTTTTCTCGACCAAAAAAATTAATGTATCTTTATTGGCAATTTTCGATATTTAGGTTACTTTTCTCGGCAATTTTCCCTTTAAATAATATGCTAAAGATAAACGTACGATTCCTTAATTTTTTTTATGGAATGGTAGTTTTGATATGTGTGTAAACTAAGGGTGTGTTCGGCAACAAGCTTACACAGGATTATAGGGGCTTGGGATTCTAGTTTTCATAATCCTCAGCCCTATAGCCTCGTTTAGGTGTTAAAATCTTGAGGGGATCTTTAAAAATATAATCCCCCGTAAGCCCCCAAAATAAAAGTTTTTTTCAAGTAGCTTATGGCTTGGGCTTGGGATTATCAATTAATCAGCCCCAGCCTAGGGGTGAGCATAAGTACCGAAAATACCGAACCGTACAGGAACCGGTACCGAGTGGGAGCTTTCGGTCCGGTACTCGGTACTTGAAATAGTCCTAAATCGGTATTCGGGATTAGTACCAAAAAAACTAGGTAAAATAGGTACCGGTACCGTAGTATAAATACTCGGTACGGTATTCGGTACCATCTTTAAACCAAATTCGGTATTCGGTAAAACCGGTACTGGTCGGTCGGTACCGGTTCCAGTATCATGCTCACCCCTACCCGAGCCCCGGCCCCAGCCCCAGCCTCAGCTCCATCCCCAGCCTCAGCTCTAACTCCAGCTAGTTTCGCCAAACACAACCTAACTTGTATATATGAAACTTCTATTTGAGATGGAAACTGCGCGTGATAACAATTTACTACATATTAAATTAATTACAAATACTCGGTATCTGTTTGGTTAGACGGAAAGAAATAACAAAGGAATATAATAGACAAAAGAATAGAATGAATGAGGTAATGAAATAAGTCATTATCATTCATCGACATGATTGGTTGTTTTGTCGGAATAAAATAAATCATTACTATATGATGTTTGATAGAGAGAAATAGACATAGAAATAGAATTAATAAATTTCAATAAAAAATTTTAAATTGTATCAATTCATTTCATTCCGTGAAAGAATGAGGAAAAAACATCCATCATTTGAGGAATGAAAATCCTTAAAACAAAGAGAATCGCATTCCGTATGTAATGACTCATTTCATTCTTACATTACTAACAAGAATCTTCTAACAAAGGTATGGAATGATGGTTTTCTTTCTCTTCCCTATTTCACCATAACAGACGCAACCATAGCATACGTTAATACAAAACACGGGTAAAAAAAGATAAATCATAACCCAATCCCCACACATGATCACCAAAAATTACTACCCAACAAAAGCATAGAATATTTCTACCTAGCTTCCCAAACGTTAATACGAGCAATTCAGCAAGGAAAAGAAAATCAAGGGTTGACTATTGACCAATTGGTTGTGTTTGAGTTAACTAAATTGAAATTAAAATATTATATGTGCTTTTTGTGTTTGATAATAAATTGAAATAAAAATATCAAAAGGGTATAAACCGAGTTTCCCTTTTCATAACTAACCGTGGATAATAAATAGCTTGAATTTGTTACACTATGTTAGTGAGAAAATGGGCGGGAAAAAGCTTTTCAGCAAATAGAGCATTGTTATCGACTTATCGTTACTAATAGAGAAAAATTACAGAGTAGTAACCAAGTTTAAAAACTGTTCAACCAAAGTCACTTACCCCTTTATTTCATATTGTAAAATTTCTCACAAAAGAAAAAGTTTTCAAACTTTATAAAATAAACCCTTACTAACATCATTATTCTTTATTCACATGTGACATTTTCAATTTCATGTTGCTCAATTTGCTTACCCTTGTTCACATCCACCTTATAACTCTAAGATTGCATGTTCTCTTTTCCACTAATGGAAATTTCTTATTGCACACACGACATGCATATGTTTTAGAACTCCACCGTACGACCGAGAGTAGCACCCTTCCCGGATGCTTCGGGTAGCTACTCAGGCTTCTTGGGTTGCTTTGAGTTCACCGCTACGTGCTCCTTCGGGTTCCCTAGCCCGACCTCACCCGCTGTCTTTCCTTTTTTTTCTGTGTAGAGAGTAAGGAAAATATTGCGTTGTTTGAGTTGGGCTATACTTAGGTTTCGGGTAAGAGAGAAAAGAAAAAAAAAATGATACGATGCTAATATGGCATTTGGATAAAACAAAGATAATAGACACCCGGTACTCATGGTCTAATGCATTGATACAAATACCTCGTTTACGACAATATTTAAGTCAGTGTTGGAATGAGTATGAGTACCCAGAAGACTTTTTTGCTTGATTTTAATGTAAAATGCATATTAATAAACATATTTTCTTTATAAGTAAGCCTATTATAAAAAAAAAAGCAGGCATATCAAATGTGATCAAAAGGGGACTGACAACAAGGATATCAATCATAATCCTGCTTACAGATGACAACTACTCAATTTTTGACACCAACAAAACACAAGCCTACCTCAGCTTGTGCCTGAAGCTCTTCTAGAACCTTCACAAGATGATCCCTAGGTATGTTTGTCTCCATCTTTTCTGACAGCATTTTCCTCAATCTTCATCCATAAACATGAAAAACCATTGAAATGCATAAGAATTAATTAAAAAAAAATTATTCTTTTTTATATGTAGAAATGCAACCCCACAAGAATATCAGCATATGATGCGGATAATCTAAGGGGGTCGAATCTTAAATCGATAACCCAAAATTCCATTGAATCCAGATCATAAAAGAAGATTAAAAATAGGCATCTGAAGTTCTGAACAAACACAGATTAATGCTGGTATATATAGGGGTGTAATCGAGTCGAGACAGCTCGCGAGCTACTTGAGACTGACTCGAAAAATAATCGAAATCGACTCGAAGTAAACCGAGTCGAGCTCGAGCTCTGAAATACTCAGCTCGCTAGGCTCGCGAGCCTAATCAAGCTTGTACTAAATTACCATTTTACCCTTTTCCATATACACAACTTACCTTTATACCCTTGGTAGCTAGCCGTTAATTATTGTTCGAAAATGTAAAATTTGAATTCCGGAATGTATTTTAACATTTGTTGCTACAAAATTTTATTAAATTAATTTTAGTCGAGTCGAGCCAAGTCGAGCTCGAGAGTGTCGATTACTTGCTCTAGAGTGTCAATTACTTACTCGAGTCGAGCTCAAGCTTGAAAATTAAAGCGCGACCGAGCTCGAGTCGAGTTTCGAGCCTCGAGCTTTGAAACCGAGTCGAGCTCGAGCTTGGCACTGTGTCGGCTCAGCTCGGCTCGATTACACCCCTAGGTATATACAGTGACACATAGGTAACCTAAAGTTACAAGTAATTTTTCA
This sequence comes from Dittrichia graveolens, assembly GCA_038502395.1. Taxonomy (NCBI): domain Eukaryota; kingdom Viridiplantae; phylum Streptophyta; class Magnoliopsida; order Asterales; family Asteraceae; genus Dittrichia; species Dittrichia graveolens. Next base: position 35,623,528 of record JARJIL010000009.1, read on the forward strand.
CCAAAAGGACATCATGAAAATGTGATTGTAAAATTATGTACCTTTGTACAACTGCGGTATCTCCATGACCCGAGCAAACTATTAGCATGGCATTGCTTGGTAAACTGGAGTAAATATTTTTAATTCGGGAATTCAAGCGACTTAAAACGTCCTTCAAATCAGGAGTAACAGTGTACTTGATGCTTTTTCTACCTTTGGACTTGCTATTGCAAGTAAGTAATGCTATAATCTCTGCGAGTTTTTTATGTAATGCCTCATCATCCTCTGCTTGCTTCTTGTAAAAGTTACTGAGTTCCGAAAAGTGCACCCAGACAAAATGTACTTTCTCATTTTTTACCTGTGGTAACAAGAGCTAACGAAGCTGTTACTTGGTTAAAGCAGCAAGCTCATAGGTATGATTAAATAAGGAAATGATTAGAGCTCGTAAAATGGGCAGGTTGGATAACCGGTAAAATGGGTCCACGTCATGACAAGTAACTTTTGGCTCAAAACACTTTCTCTCTGAAAAATTGATTTTTTTTTTTTTTTGCAAATTATCATTGTGTCAAATATGATAATAAAATGTTACTCTTGTTCAAAAATATGATTTAGGAGGTTTCATTCATTAAAGTTCGGGCAAATGTCAATAAACAGCAACATACCTTTGTCATCGGTCCGTTTTCGTAATGAAGTTTTTTTCTATCCTGTTCTGGTGATTACACTTTCTGTTGATGAGTTAATTTGGTAATTTCAGCACAAAATGATCAGTGGCAAAAATTACTAACATAGCACATCAGCAAGAAGTATAATTACCAGAACACGACAAAAAAACAATATATACCAAATAAAGAAAAGTGTGTTGCTATTTTATAACATTTACACCAAGTTTAAACATACCTTTAAGCAACTTTTGACCCATTCAGCCTGTTTCTTTCATAGCTAACTTTTTTTTATATTAACCATTTGACCCATTTGACCAATTACAGATATAGCCCGAATACCCATCTAAAGTGAACAAGCCTAAAATTGCCAGCTGTAACAAAGATATACACTACACCTCTTTGATGGTTCTTGAAAAAGCTTCATCATCAGAAACAATGGGAATGGAATGTGATGATTCTGAAGCATATCGTTTTACTATTGAAATACTATCAATAAAAGATGAAGCCTTCCCAGAGTCGCCCAAAACCGTAAGGAATTTTTTCCTTGTAAATGATGGAGGCCGACCAAAATCAGGTCCTGTTTCAAAACGGTCAAGGTTCTGTTCACATATTTAACTTCTTAAAAAAGTAAATTAAATACATATTGTAATGCATTTTAATGTGTGACTTCTTGAAATTTAAATTACAAGCATTATATTATATGGTGAATTTTTTTGCCATTCTTACATAAGTGGCTCATCTTATCTAACAATTGTTGTTAATTAGTCGAAAAGAAAGTAAAGTATCCATAAACCAATTTTGACCAAAGATGAAAGATTTACAGAAAAAGCCAAGAGATTTACCATTTTTTATTTTTAAAAAGGCAAGATCCATTGCAGCTTTTGCATCCTCGATACTATCATGTCCATTCCCAGAATCTTGTATCTCTCTCTCCAGAAATTTTCTACTGAGCACACGAAGGGCAATTTTGTATGTTCCCCCACGTGAATGCTTGTATAAAACAGCAGTGTCGATCACTAAACTATGAGAAATCTTTAAAGCTAATAAATCATTCTCCAAAGAATGTCCAACCAGGATTGTTTCTTGATTTACAAGTTGTAGAAAATCTTCCTGAAATAGGAAACGTTGTTAATTTAGGATATAGTATTATCAGCACATACCACGCTCACACACCCACACACTCACAAAAAGGAGAAATATGGAAAACCTGAACATCTCCAAGGGTAGTTGTGACTCCATCCATCATCTCTCTTGTTATTCCACTGTACCTGAAGAAGAAGAAACCTTTTAATATGTATATAAACACATACAGATATTTACTAATAATTATGTATAAGTTGAGTACATAAGGTACGTATTTACGTACATGTACATATAGCTATCGACATATAGTTGTATACTTGTATACATATAAAGATAAACGTATGCACACGTGTGTGTGTGTATGAAAAATATGTTTACACATATGTATAAGTTACATATATGATATATGTCCATACATATACTAAAGTGTACATCCATAGATCCATCAGAACAGAGAAAAAATAACTGTAACCATTGCTCATGTGGACATTCATATAGAACAAAGTACCTAGTGTTGTAATCAGTGATCTCATTTAACGGTTTAACCAATTTATCCAACAGAACCTGCAAAACAAACCAAGCCATTTTCATAAGAAATAAATAAAACTAGGTTAAGTTCTAACTGCTTCAAACTGGCGTTTAACTGTGCCACTATGATATAATCCGGATATTTATTAATAATATTTGAAGATATGTATTATTATTAGATAAGATTTGTTAGTTAGCATTTATTATTTAGATATGATTTATTTTAGATAAGGATTAGGAGTTAGAGTTATTTTAGGATTAGATTACTCTTATTCATTATAAATAGGTGCTTTAGGGTTGTAATTTTATTATGCAGAAATTATTGGTGGTTCTTTTATCATTGGAGTGTTGGTTTACCTCTCGAAAGTAAACTATAGGAGAGCCGATCGACCTCTCGAAAGTCGATTATTCTATCTTTTCATCTTTATTTCTGATTTCCATTTTGATTCTTATCACACTATATAGATGATTAGGTAAAACTTACAGTTGCAACATAATATATTTTTTCTATTATATAGATGATGAGAAATGAACACTAATGAAGACATGGTTTGTAAAAGGACTTATTCATTTTAGCTACTATTTTATTAGAATAAATAGCATATATGAACTAAATCATCACGAAAAAGGAAACACATTATGAGAAGCATTACCTGTCCTCTAAAATCTATCAGTGTTACTCTTGTGAGCTCGAACCCCTCACTTGTGATACACTAAATACCAGGAAAATAACCAAAAAAAAAGATAAATCTACAACTTCTTCAACAAACTATGCAGTAAATCTTGAAACACATCTTTACCATTTCACAATCAACTCCCACGATTTCATGGGTGGGCTTCCCTGATGGTGCAGGACGAGTTGTGAGAAAACCTGTACGTACATTAGCCACAGATTGAATCAAGGCTAGCATTTGTCTCAATATCTGAGCAGAAAGAAAATACATTTAAAAAAAAGAAAGCAGGTGTAATCTCATCACCTGCTTGATCATGTATGTATCCATTGTCTTCTAATTCCTTTGCCGTAAGAGTATAGTATGAAACAGGAAATGGAATATCTTTCTTGAACTCAGCCAACGATAAATCATTACAAGTACCTGAATAATTAATAATTATTCTTATAGATATGTTAATATATACTGAAATTCATTTGAAATGACACAAAGCCGATAACCTTAATCCGCAGGACTCCAAATGCTAAGAAATAAAGCAAGTTAACGATTAGGGAATGAACTTATTGAATTCCTTACCTAATTCAAATATCGGTTCACATTTCTTTGTAAGTGAATCAGATTCCCTTTTTCTCTTGGACTTGATTGTAAGAAGGGCATCTATAGCCTGCATTCCATCTGATACACAGCTAGCAAAGGGGAAAAAACAGACCATGATTCTATGAGAAAATAAGCTTATAATACTTACATTTACAGGTGACAATTTCATCCCATTTACTAATAAATTGGTTGTATTAAGTTTTATCGATACGAAAATTAATTAAAATACAAAATCAACAAAGCTTATAAGGAATATCCAACCTAGGTGCGAGCACTGGCCTTGGGATACCACAGCATTCTTTTAAACTGTGTAATATTTTAGACTGTGACAAGTAGATTGCTGCATCGAGACCAGGAACATAAAGCATAACTACTTTTGGGATCAAAGGCTTGTTCTGCATATGACAAGAAAAAAAATTATAGTTAACTAAATATGTTATTTTCTTTCTAGATTCCACAATATTTATATTCTAGACTTCACACATTTATATTCTAGACTCCACACATATTTATACATGGATAACGATTCAAAAAAACACAAAACTTGACACATATCCTACACACAGGCACGTGTGTGTACAATGTTGTAGAACTCGCTAGGCGGGAGCTGGGCGGTCGGCGGAGTAGCGAGTACTCGGCCTAGGCAGGGAGTACTCGGATTGGAATTTTTTACATATAAATTTCAAAATTATATATACTACATGTTCATAAATACTCAAATATAAATTTAATGTTCATAGGACTCAAAACATATGTTTAGAAACACCAATATAATAGTTCAAGATTTCAAATACTAGTTCAAAACACTGTTGAACTTTGAAGTATCCAGCACCAATCAAAAATCAAAATGTGAACTATGAATTATTCATATCCAAATCTGAAAATATCAAAATATCAAAATAATACTCAAAAAATAATGAAATATGAAGTATCCCTGTGCGGCTAATGAAAAAAAAATTGACTTCGTTGACCACCTGGCCGCCTAGCCTCGACTAGTGCCGCATAGGGAGGATTGGATCCAAGTCTCTTTTGAGACTTTCCAGGGCACCTACCATGGGTCATCTTGATGGTTATCCATAGTACATACATACATACATACATACATACACACACATATATAAATATATAGGTTTTTGTTCACGAAAATATATACAACTTGTCACGTTTTGCTATTGTGTGTATTGAACTTTAAAAACTTCTATTGTGTGTATCAAACATTTAATTTGTCGCTATTGTGTGTCTTAAACTTTCTATTGTATGTACTAAACTTATACATTTTTCCTTTTTTATGTAATCAAAACACATGCAATAGCAATAAATTAAAAGTTTGATACACACAATAGAAACTTTCAAAGTTCAATACACACAATAGCAAAACGTTACAAGTTGAATACATTTTGGTGAACTAAACCCAAATATACACACACATACATGTAGTAACATCTAAGGAGGAAGTAATTGAGGAGCCGCAACCTTAATGAAAACCCATGATGGCATGAATCCCTCAGCAAGTACCCAGGTTATAAGCCCTTGAACATCCTGTAATATTTACCAAAAAAACGAGATCCGAGATTTTTAATTTTTTTTAGAACAAACGCCCAGAAATAAATCTTTTAAGGAGAAGTTTAAGCGACTATTAAAAACCACCTTTAAGTTTAAAGTTGAGTTAGCTTCTGGGGCCTTAAACTCCACACCTGCTTTCGCCTGGCGTTACAAAAATAACTATTATAATCCACCAAACACATTAAGAATAATACATTAATTGAATTATTTATCAGTTATTACAACTTTCCTCTACAATTAAGAACACCAGTTTCTTCTTTTCATGGCCACTTCTGATTTAGAAAATTCAAACCTAATAGTTCTCAACTTTTGAGCTTTACATGTATCATATATGACTTTTTGCACCTGGATGCTTTTTATGAAACGAAAACCACCTTATAAGCAATGTTAAGTCCGTCCTTTTTTAATATATGGTAAAATACTAGCTTTAACAGCATCTGTCAATCCTGAACAAAAATGAAACAGAGATTCAAGATAATAAAAAGAACCTGTGGGCCATAGACATCGAAGAATGTGTTGTTTGTATCATTGTGTGTGCATACTTCTTCACCTTGACGATTTCTGATTGGAGAGCCCATCGTCTCCGATTAATGCGCGAATGCTACAAAGTTCTAATAAATAGGAGTTAACACGCTAAAATCAACCAAAATCACAAGTATCATTAGGGGAAAATGTATTAACCAAGAAAGTTTGTATTTTTTTTGTTATTGGGTATTTTGGTACTAGTTCAAAGATCTAAGTAGGGTTTGACACCAACGATTTCAGGTGAGCTCGATAAGACAAAAACTATCTTACAATTAACCAACCAAATCATTCTAAAGGTGTATGATCTCTATTACTTCATTGACTACAGGTGTTCAAGGTTAAGCTAACTGAACTTTTATCCTTTATGGTTTGGTTAATTGAACTGAAACCAATCCTAACCCAAGATTTTAGCTTTTGGAAAACCAGAACCAAAGCCGTTCAATTTTTTGTGGTTCGGTTTTCGGTTTTGAAGTTGGCTTTTGGTTTTTAGTTTGCCTAACAGATTGAAACTCAAATTAGACAATAAAACTCATAGAATTACTCAAAGCCAGTAACATAGTGAACAGGCAAAAAGAATCTGCACCTGAACTGGGCCACTTCACTTGATTCCAAATAATTGTGGGTGTTGCTCGAGATTGCAGTAGCTACACGAAGCTTCGCATATCAGGATAGTGTACAGAGATATCAAAGCAGTAACAATTTTTTTGATATCAAACCTAGAATATGCAATTAAAGAAGATTGAAGCCTCCTTCAAAAATTATAGAAAAAAACAAACAATAAACTAATTAAGATAGCATGTTTAAAGGATGTAGAGTGAATACTTGAAAGCGAGAGTCAAGAAGCCTCCTGCGAATTTATTTGCTACCCCAGTACCTCCTTCAAACTTCGAAGTTCAAAACAAGAGAGAAAGTTCAATACAATTGAGAGTGAACCGAGAACCGGATGCGCAATATGCCAGTACTCCAAAACTCAAATGTTCAATCGAGAATGAAATCGCCAAATGGGAAACGGGGTATTAGAAGAGATTTGTATACACAAACCCTAGTGTTAGGGTCCTGTTCAGTGTTACATACGTATGGTTCGGTTTAGGGGTGTTCATTTTCGGAAATCCGGGTTTTCAGATATCCGAAATTTTCGGATAGTGTATTTCGCTATCCGAATCCGAAATTTCAGATTCGGATACTGAATAATCCGAAATACCCGAAAATTCAGCATCTAAAAAACCATCTTCAAAATTAAAACCACAAAACAAGAGATGTTAACTACTTGATGAGTTAATTCTACACATACTTTAAACTTTGAAACAACATTAAATGATTGGGTTTGAACAACAGCAGACTACTTAATGTGAATAGAACAACAGCAAACTTAATTGTAAGCAAACTTAATTGTATGTAAAATGTAAATGGTATCAAACTATCAACAGCAAACTTAATTGGTTATATGTAAATAGAACAAAATCAGTACTTAAATATAACTTATAACTCAATAGCAAACTTAATAAAAACTGCTAATCAATAGTATAATTAACAAAATCAGTACTTAAGAACAAAATCTGTACTTAAAATCTGTACCTAAAATAGACTGTGGTGAAGGCTTGAAGCTGCTATTCAAGTCACCGTCGGGGGATCTATCGCCGTCGAGTCACTGCCGGTGCCGGCCTGTCGTCGTGGGTCGCTGTTAGCCTGTTGCCGTGGGTCGCGGTGGCTCGGTCGCCGTCGGCCACTGGAGAATCACCAGAAAAGGACGCATCGGCCGTCGGCCACTAGAGGAGGAGTCGAGTCTCCGTCGAATGGTGGAGAAGAAGGGCTCGTCGTCGACGGAAGAAAGGAGAACGGGAGTCGGGAGATGGAAAATGGAAACTGGGAAAGAATCAAAGAAATCATGAATGGACTATGGAGGCGGCGAGGAGCAGAAACAAATGAAACATTAGGGTCTAGGTGTTTTTTTTTTATTATTTGTAATATTAAATAATAATTAATTTACAAAAAAATATAAATTTCAGATATTTCAGATATCCGAATATCCGAAAATTTAGGAAAACGCTATCCGAATCCGAATCCGAAAATTCGGATATCTGAATTTTTAGATAATTTCGGATCGGATTTTTCGAGTATTCGGGTTTCGGATCGGATACGGATATTTTTGAACACCCCTAGTTCGGTTTTTACATATAATTTTTGTTCTATTTCTTATACCAATTAGTTTTTGAAATTTAAAAATCAAATCAATTTTTAGGAAAATGATGACTCTTGTTGCAGTAGAAGTATCCAGGATTTTGGGTCGGCATAAACTACGTTAAGAAAAGTGAATCCTCATAACTTATACCAATTCAAACTTGGGTTGTGTTGGGTCGGGTCCGCTCGGGTTGATATGAATTATGAGGAAGAGAATAGCATGCGTTTATTCTAGGATAGATATAAATTTAGAATTAAGTGACAATCCTAAATATGATTTCACAAGATCAACATTTAGACTAAATCAGATTCATTCGTATATACAGTATATTAACCTAAAATGGCTAAATCAGAAACTCAAAATCGTATGTTGAGAGTTTTCTTGCTACTGAATGTTAAGTAGTTGAGAGTATTTAAGTATTTTGTGTAACACCCCCAAATGGCCTAGTTGTACTCTTTGCATTTAGGGTTAACTCTTGTGAAATAAATAAAAATTCTAAGTTTAAAGGAGGACAATATATATTGTTACTACTAAATAAGGTGTTGATGAAAAGTTAATGAAAACGAGTAAAAGTTATGAATTATTAAATGATTTAAAATAATGATTCCAAATATATCATCATTACGATTTATGGATAGCATTTGAATAAGTTGTAGGTTAAAAAGGGGAGTGAGATACCCATCAAAAAGGGCCACCAACTAAAGAGGCGATAGCCCCTTGGTTATATTATTTTCTTTTGGTTCTTCTTCTTCTCACGCCTTCTTATTTCTAGTTCTTTCTTTTCTTTATTTCTTTGAACAAAGACACAAGCACACACCTCAAAATATATATATATATATATATATATATATATATATATGGTTTTAATCAAGTTGTGAGCTGGGATTTAAGGAGGAACATCATATCTATCATTGGGAACAAGTAAGTGTAATAATTTTGTAGTTTAAGATATTAATGGGTCAAATGAGTTCGTGGTTTGATTATAAGATTGTGATGTTTTTAGTTGAAGATTTGATGTTTAAAAGTATCTAAAAAGTCCCAAACAAGCTTTGTAAGTGTTAGGAGATGTTTGGAATTGATTTTGGTGGTATTTGGTCGAGTTTTTAATCTATAGAAAATAATGGAGGTTTATCACCGTTCTAGCGATGCGACGCATCGGAGTAAGGAAAGCGATGCATCCAAGCTATTTAAGCGCAAAGCGACGCATCAGTGATTAGAACACGACACGTTCGGGGCGTCAATTAGCAGTTTTGCTTTTTTTCGCGTATTGATGCTTGGGCTATTGTTATTAGTTATTATACAGATTAAAGGCATCGTTAGAAGATTAACACAAGCATCTTGAACCCAGGTGAGTACCGACCTAACCTTTAATCATTATGTAGTATTTGTGGGTTTGTTGATTATCTTGAGATGTGTGCGATATATGATGAGTTAAAGAATATGATTTTCAAGGTTGTAATGTGAGTATGAATATGTGTAAGCTAATTTGATTTGTTGTTAGACGGTTGGTATGAACATGAGTTAGTATTGATTATTGGTTAGCAATTAACCGATACTCACAAAGATAAATATTAAAGATAATTAAATATGCTCTCAACCATAAGGAGCTAACGTTACCTATAATGGTATGGTATCCAACTGAATGTGTGTAACACCGGAAAATCCAAGCCATTTTTTTTAAATTGCACTGTGGAAGCTTAATTAAACAAACTCATTTACATACAAATCCATATATACATATTACAACAACTATTCATAAACATCAGTCTTGGTGTTACAAAAATAACAGGCTCGTTTCTTTTAAAACAAAATATCAGTGTCAGGTCAACTTCTCCTTCTGCTAACACCACAAACACGAACCTGCAAAAGCAACAACCGAGGGGAATTAGCACAAAGCTAAGTGAGTAGAGGTTAAGCACAAAACAAACATCAACAGTCAATATCAAAGCATGTAATCACACATCCAAGAAGACCGGCGGTTTGGCACAGAACCTACAACCAATGCCGGCCAAAGCAAAGGTTTACCGATAGCCCTCCACTGAATTGGCACAGTGAAAATCCCCCTCTGATGCAACGTATGCACCAGTAACGCTAACACTATTCAACCAACCAGTGAACGAGCCCAGCCCAATTCCACGTGTAGCTGACTTCTCAAATGCAACTCAATATCATCCAAAGAGCGCGTATCGACCAAAGTCATGCAGCAGATATCAACAATCAATAATCACAATCAACAATTTAATCAATCAATCTTTCCAACCACAAACACATGCATCACATCAATAACATTAACCATAATCTTTATCATCCGCGATTAACGTCCACTCACCTCAAAATCAGCACGAGCTCAGGTGTCTAATATTACTGAGTCTTTGGATTGCCTGAAAACATGATAACAACCAAATCAGTCTCAACTTTATAAATATATCTACCCACATATATTTATAAGTTAATCATTCGTAAAGTAGGACAACCGATAAGCAAATACAAATCCAATCACAAAATGTCGGATTTCCAAACTTATCGGATTTCAAGGTTTCGGATTTCAAAGTCTCGGATTTGAGGTAATCGGATTTAGGAAATCCGCTAATCACAAGTGTCGGTATTTTACTTCACCGGATTTCTAGGTTCTCTCGGATTTCACAATTGTTCCGGGCTTAGGTTGTATCGGATTTACAAGTGTATCATCGGATTATGGTTGTCGGTTTCTCAAGTATCGGATTCTACATTCTCGGATTCTAAGTATCGGTTTTCACACAATCGGATTTCATCATCTTCTTCACTAAATACCGACAACTTCATCATTCATAATTGTAATCAAACCCAAAATTTTATAGATTCATCTAGACTTACCACAAACATGTTTAATCATATACAATCATATATTCATGAATCATAACATCTCTCAAAACACATAAACCATAAGAACACATAAACCCACAAAAATCAAGTTTCTTCAAAACCGATCATGGTGTTCTTCATAAATTCATGTTATCCCACATAAATCTTTTCAAGCTAACACTTAACATATCAAGAATATAAATCTAACCTTTTCTTGAATTAAAACACATAATTCTTCAAAATCCGATTCTTTCTTCTTTCTTTTCTTCAGCCGAGAGCAAACACACAAAACACACACTACACTTTTCTTTCACTTTGAAATAATGAGCAGGTAACTCATCAATTAACCACACATATACACGTTTATTTGAACTAAGCAGGAGGTGGCGGTCTCTCATCAATTTTGTTTAACCACACTAATACGTATACACACTTACATACTTAACATGCATACATATACCTACTAGCATACATTCATATAATTTATTTTAAGTACTTAACTAATCAATTATTTGCAAGTAATCACATATCGCTAACCCGCTAATCTCATAGCCCAGGTTTGCGGGTGTTACAAATCCCCCCTCCTTAAGAGGATTCCGTCCTCGGAATCTCTTCTCATTCAAACAAATGGGGATACCTGTCTCTCATCTCTGCCTCAGTCTCCCATGTCAAATCAGAACCTAAACTATGCTTCTACTTGACCAATACCATCAGAATCTGATTCTTACGGAGCTTGGTCACTTTACGATCCAACAGTTCAATAGGTTCTTCTATCAGTCTCTTCTTTGAATCAACTTTCAATTCATGCACTGGGAGAATCTGACTTTCATCTTCAACCTTACATTTTCTTAGATAACAGACGTTGAATGTATCATGAATACTTGCAAACTCTGCTGGAAGATCTAGTGTAACTATCTAGTCATTCACTATCCGACGAATGCAGAAAGGACCAATATAACGGGGAGCCAACTTCCCGCGTTTGTTGAAGCGAATCACGCCCTTCCACGGAGAGACATTTAAATACACTAACTCCCCCGCATTAAACGATATTGGACGACGTCGTGGATCTGCATAAATTATAGTCTAATCTCTAACAGCTTTCAACTTCTCTCTAGCAATAGCAACCTTGTCATCCGTTAACTGAACAATCTCAGGCCCTGCAAACTGTTTCTCACCAGCCTCTAACCAACATGTCGGAGTACGGCTGCGACGACCGTACAACATTTCATACGGAGGCATCCCAATACTGGAGTGGTAAGAATTGTTATACGCAAACTCTATCAATGGCAGGTGTGAATTCCAAGATCCACCATACTCAATTACACAAGCACGTAACATATCTTCGAGTGTCTGTATGGTTCGTTCAGTCTGACCATCAGTCTGGGGATGATATTGTAACACCGTAAATTCTCAAGCCATTTTTTAAACCGTTGCGAAAGCGTTAACTGATTTCATTTAATCAAATACAGAGTACAAAGTACTGTTTACAAACATCATGTCAAGTTGTGTTACAAAATATTTACAAACGTGGCTCGTCTCTTCTCAAAACATAATATCAGAGCGTTGGTCAAATTTCCCTTCCCCAAAAACAAAGCTAAACAGCCAGACCTGCAAAAAGTAATCAACTGAGGGGAATTAGCACAAAGCTAAGTGAATGGAAGCTACAGATAAGCATCCTCAACCAACAAGCACAAGCAAACACCACTTGCACAAGCAAACCGATCTCAACAGATCAAACAATCAATCACAAGCCAATCCAATCTCTAGAGGAACGGCAATTCTGCAGAACCTGCAACCGATGCGGGCCAAAGCAAAGGTTTACCATTAGCTATTTGCTACTTGGTACAGTTAAAGCCCCTTCTACTGCAACAAATGCATAGAAAGTCTAGAAATGTGCAACCAATAGCAGATAGCTCAGCCTAAAACATGCGATAGCTGACCCCCAACCATGCACGCATATAATTAACCATGCGTACAGGTCTCGCCACGTGCACACATAATTAACCATGTGCACTGGCCACGCAACAATCCAAACAATCCCAATCAACAAGCAACCATCAACGAATCACATTTACACAGTCTGTCAACACCAAACCAAGTAAAGTTAGAGGAACCAAGTAAAGTTTCAGTAAGAACCAGTGACAGCTGCCAGGTGAGTATTCTTACTTGCACACCAAACCAGTGGAGAATGTGAATGTTTGATGACCGTCTGCTTCGGCAGCGGGTAGTTATGACCGTCTGCTTCGGCAGCGGGTAGTATGACCGTCTGCTTCAGCAGCATGTAGTTATGATCGTCTGCTTCGGTAGCGGGTAGTTATGACCATCTGCTTCGGGAGCGGGTAGTATGACCGTCTGCTTCGGCAGCGGGTAGTTATGACCGTATATTTTGGCAGCGGGTAGTTATGACCGTCCGCTGCAGCGGCGGGTAGTATGACCGTATGCTTTGGCATCGGGTAGATATGACCGACCACCTTGGTGGTGGGTAGAAAGTGCATGATTGTGAATATTGTGAATTTTCGTAGGTTGCAGTAACTTACTCACTAAGCTTCGCGCTTACCGTCGTTAATTTCCTATCTTTTAGGTCGGGACCATGGTAGAGCTCCTGGGCAGTGACGACAACTTGCAGTCAAAAGAATTCCAACTTGTTTTAAAACTTATTCCTGTTGAACTGATGTAGATTTAAATTTGGGATTTTGTAATTAACTCGTAATGCCTTTTGATACTTTTGCATTTACTCTGATATGAAATGATGTTATATCCGTGTGTGTCTTGCAAAAAAATAATAATTTTGGGGACGTTACAACTTGGTATCATAGCCTAGGTTTAAGGGATTCGGATGCGCTTTTGCGTGTTTGAACTTAAACCTTGGTTCTAAAGAATTTTTCAACAAATATTTTATTAACTTTTAAACGACAAACTTTGCGAAGAGATGTCGACCAGAGCCTGGTCCCAATAAGCGCGAGGTGGAGTATGGTACGACGATAACCGTACAGGCTTAAAGTGATCATGGATACTATATACAGGCTTAGCTGATGACTATCTCTGTGTTTAGGCAAATCATGGATACTATATACCGGGTACGATGATAACCGTACAGGCTTAAGGTGGATGACTTGACCTTATTTCATGTTCTCGTTTGATGTTGGGATAGGGAAGAGTCAAACACTCGACTGCTTATACGATTTAGCATTTTACACAGATGTATACATGATTTACCTAAGCTAGGATATAACGAATTGAATGCGAATCTTATATGTTTATGTGATACCCTGGCAGTAGAAGAGTTTATAGATGCATATACATGAAGGAATACCTTCTCAGCTAGTATGCCTTGTTAGCAAAATATAGGCTAGACTTATACATGTGACTATACATGGCAAGTGATACATGGCCTAAGCCTGTGAATCGGGATTTCGAGGGGTAACGACAAGACCTGATATGGGTAATGTGTGGGAATAATATACGGGCCCATATTATTAACAGCACATGACACATGTTAGAACTTGTCGGAATCAGGGGAAATCTTGTGAATCAGGTGAGGGGTACTTGTAGAACAGCAGCTTTGCTTATAGAGTAAGAGTGCCTTAGTTGACTAGGACTGCTTTAGAGATAAGGAAGCATGCTAGAGATACGTGCAAGATATGAATGTGGACTGTGATAGTAGGACAGTGTGGTAAAGCCACCTAACACTTTAATGCTTTACCTATACTTCCAGAATGGTGAACACGAGAAGGAGACGAGACCTGTCATCCGCAAGAGCAGGAACTAGCCATGCACCCGATGGATTTGAAATGAGTACCGGCGAGTCTGACCCTCGCCAGCAACCAATCTTGAACGAAGGAACATATGAGGTACCCGAGCCAAGGAATGTGACACTGGTGACTGCTATACCCGGTACTAAGGAAGAGGAGGGGAAAGAAGAAGTGGATAGAGAGGAAGTGATAGCGGCAAAGGTAACTGCCGACGTGATGAAGGAGTTAAAAGACATGCTGTCACAGATCGTGGCAGAGATTAAGGAAGACATGGGAACCATGATCGACCAGAAGCTAAGTGCCATGGGCGGCAAGGGAAGCTGTAGCAACCCAAACCACTAACCGCATGGCAAACCAGCCACAACAAGGGGGTAGCTACCGAGATTTTTCTGCCTGTCAACCACCCACCTTCGAGGGGACCCCGGACCCCGTAAAGAGTACTCAATGGGTATCTGAAGTGGAGGGAGCCTTCCACGCCTGTCGTTGTGCGGATGAGAATAAAGTATGGTTTGCGTCAAATCTTCTGAGGGGCAAGGCAAAGACCTGGTGGAACTTGCTGAGGCAATTGAAGGGGGAGGCGATTTCCACCATGACTTGGGAAGAGTTTACGAGGGTGTTCACTGAGCAGTTTACGCCAAGGGTAGAACGGGAAAGGTTGTTGAATGAGTTCCTAAAGCTAGAACAAACCACTGAATCGGTAAATGAGATCACAACGATCTTTAAGGAGAAAGTCCTGTTCTGCCCCGCCTATGTGGCAGATGAGAGCTTGCAGATGAACCATTATGCACAGATGCTGAAGGAAGAGATCCGAGAGTTTGTTACAACTGGTAGGTACTCGACGCTAGAGGAGATGATTGAGGTTTCTAGGAAGAGGGAAATGGATTTGGAACTGAGGGCCAAGAAGTGGACAGCCGATCGGGCCGCCTTGGGGCATGCGCACGGAAAACAGTTTGTCAAGAAACCTAACACCGGTGGTACCGGGTCTGCGGGGAAAAATATGGGAAGGAGATGCCACAAGTGTGGAAGGGGACGTGCCGGGCCATGCCGAATGGGCATGGATATCTGTTTTCGTTGTGGAAAGAGTGGGTATCAAGGGAGGGACTGCAAAGCTTTCGTCAACGTATGCTTTGGGTGCAATCAGCCAGGGCACCGCATTACAGAATGTCCTCGAGCAGCGGGAGCTGAAAGACCATCCGGGCAACAGCCGCTCCGGATCACTGATGGGAGGGAAGGCAAGAAAGCTGATGTGCCGAGAGCAAGGGGGCGTGCCTTCCAGATGACGGTTGAGGAGGCGGTCAAAGAGCCCGACGTCATAGCCGGTACTTTTATTGTCAACTCTTCACCTGCACTCATGTTATTTGATTCTGGGGCCAGTAGGTCCTTTGTATCTTCCTCTTTTTGTAAAGTTTTGTAACTAAGCCGGTGATGTTAGAAACACCATGAGAGGTAGAGATAGCCGACGATAAGACCTTAAACGTGTTTACAGTGTATAAGAGCAATGTATTAGTTATAGGTGATGTTAAATTTCCTATAGACCTCATTCCAAAGCAAATGCGAGAATTTCAAGTGATCGTGGGAATGAACTAGCTAGGCCGGCACCAGGCCAGCATCTTGTGCAGTCAGGGAATCATCCGTATCTGAAACCCAAGTGGGGGAGAAGTTATCATCTACGGGAGACGCAAGAAGGGAGTGGTATCGTTTTGCACTGTGGCAAAAGCAGCCAAATATCTACACAAGGGTTGTGAAGCCTTTCTCGCCCACGTGGTGAATAGTAAGATGGAAAAGGGAAAACTGATAGTGGCAGACGTGCCGATAGTACGTGAGTACCCAGAGGTTTTACCTGAAGAATCCCACCCGATCGACAAGTGGAGTTTTGAATAGACCTCACGCCCAGAGCAGCACCAATTGCTAAAGCACCGTATCGCCTAGCGCCACCAGAAATGCAAGAGCTCATGTCTCAATTGCAAGAACTGCTGGATAAGGGGTCCATCCGGCCGAGTAGTTCACCGTGGGGAGCGCCAGTATTGTTCGTAAAGAAGAAGGATGGAACCTTCCGGATGTGCATCGACTATCGGGAATTGAACAAGGTAACCGTAAAGAACCGGTATCCATTGCCTAGGATCGACGACTTGTTCGACCAACTGCAAGGGGCGGCTTGGTTCTCTAAAATCGACTTGCGGTCGGGTTATCACCAATTGAAAGTTTGGGAAGAAGATGTAGCAAAGACAGCGTTCCGCACCAGTTACGGGCATTTCGAATTCGTAGTCATGCCTTTTGGCCTCACAAACGCTCCCGCAACCTTCATGGATTTAATGAATAGGGTTTACCGACCGATGCTGGACAAGTCCGTAATAGTTTTCATTGATGACATTCTGATCTACTCCAAGACCCGAGGGGAACACGAGGATCATCTAAGAGAGGTATTGAGGACGCTAAAGAACGAGAGGCTATACGCCAAGTTTTCAAAGTGTGAGTTTTGGTTACGAGAAGTGCAGTACCTCGGACACTTGGTAAACAAGGACGGTATTAAGGTTAACCCAGCAAAGGTCGAAGTAGTAATGAAGTGGGAAGTACCCAAGAGCCCAACGGAAATTAGGAGCTTCTTAGGGTTGGCCGGATACTATAGAAGGTTCATTCAAAACTTCTCCAAGATTGCAGTGCCACTGAGAAAATTAACAAAGAAGAGTGTACAATTCAACTGGGGAAGGGAGCAACAACAGGCTTTTGAAACACTACGAGAGAGACTGTGTGAAGCGCCAATCTTGACGTTACCGGATGGAATGGAGGATTTTGTGGTCTACTGTGATGCCTCGCACGTAGGCCTGGGGTGTGTCATGATGCAGCGAGGGAAAGTTATAGCATACGCATCGCGACAACTAAAGCCACATGAGAGCAACTACCCAACCCACGATTTGGAATTGGCGGTGGTGCTGTTTGCTTGAAAATTTGGAGGCACTATTTGTATGGGGTCAAGTGCAAGATCTACACCGACCATAAGAGCCTGAAATACATCGCCGACTAGAAGAATTTGAATATGAGGCAGCGGAGGTGGTTGGATTTGGTCAAGGATTACGAGTGCGAAATTCTTTACCACCCAGGAAAAGCGAATGTGGTGGCAGACGCGTTGAGCCGTAAGACCAGTTATGAGATGCTACCGGTGGTTTGTATGAGAATGACTGTGTCAACAACGTTACTTGAGTTGATTAGGGGCGCACAAGAGGAAGCGATGAGGGAAGAAAACCAGAAGGCGGAACGGATAAAGGGACAGGTAGTGCACATGACGATAGATAGTAGAGGGTTGATGGTTCGATACAACCGCGTTTGGGTGCCGAAAGCGTTAGGGATTCGCGATACGTTACTCGAAGTAGCTCATAAGTCCAAATTCTCAATTCATCCAGGGGCAACCAAGATGTATAGGGACTTGAAGACGGATTATTGGTGGCCGGGTATGAAGAGAGACATAGCAAAGCATGTAGAAAAGTGTTTAACCTGTTTACGAGTGAAAGCCGAGCACGAGAGGCCTCGTGGGAAATTGCAACTGTTGGAAATACCAGGATGGAAATGGGAGCACATAACCATGGATTTGATCACCAAACTCCCGAAGACGGCAAGGAACTTTGATGCAATATGGGTCGTCATGGACCGACTCACAAAGAGTGCTCACTTCATACCTATAAAGGAAGTGTTTTCCGCAGAAAAGATGGCAGAAGTGTACGTAAAGGAGGTGGTATCGCGGCATGGAGTGCGAGTTTCTATTGTTTCCGACCGAGACGTACGTTTTACTTCCAGATTTTGGGAGAAGTTTCATCAAGATTTGGGTACCCGGGTTAACCTCAGTACGGCTTACCACCCTCAGACGGACGGGAAGAGCGAAAGAACGATACAAACACTAGAGGATATGCTACAAGCATGCATCATAGATTTCGGTGGAAGCTGGGATTCGTATTTACCGCTAGCAGAATTCTCATACAATAACAGCTACCATGCGAGTATTGGAATGCCGCCTTACGAAATGTTGTACGGAAGGAAGTGCAGAACCCCCATTTGCTGGGGAGAGGTTAGGCAGAGGGAGCTCGGCAGTACCGAGATAGTACAGAGAACCACATAATACGTACAACAAGTTCGCGAAAGGTTGAAAGCGGCCAGAGTCGTCAGAAGAGCTACGCGGATAAACGAAGATCCCTGCTAGAATTCCAAGTTGGGGATTTCGTACTTCTCAAGGTGTCCCCATGGAAGGGAGTAATACGTTTCAGGAAACGGGGAAAGTTGAACCCGAGGTTTATCGGGCCGTTCAAAGTAATTGCAAGAATCGGCAAAGTAACCTATCGATTGGAACTACCTGAGGAATTATCCGGAATACACAACAACTTCCACGTGTCCCATTTAAGGAAATGTTTAGCCGAAGATACGGCTTTTGTACCCTTAGAAGATATCACTGTGGATGAGAAGTTGAACTACGTGGAAAGGCCGGTTGCAATCATCGATAGAAAGACCAAGAGGTTACGCAACAAACAAGTGGGAATGGTCAAGGTGCGGTGGGAGCACCACAAGGGTTCAGAATGGACGTGGGAGCCCGACGAAGAAATGAAGAAGAATTACCCTACCATGTTCGAATGAAGATTTCGAGGACGAAATCGTGTTTAAGTGGGGGAGAGTTGTAATACCCGAATTATGTAAATAAATAAAAAAATATTTTATTGAGAAAATATAAGTTGTGTTGAATTTTGTGCATTTAATTGTGAATCATATTAAATGTTTATGGGCTTGGATGAAGCAAGTGGCTTGTGGACTAGTTATATATGTATGTTATTGGATTATGGAATAATGGGCTTAGGTGAGGAATTTTGGGCTTAGGCCTTAGAAAGATGGTATATAAAGCCATTAGGGCACAACCCCCAACATTTCTAGTATTCCATTCATTCAAACCAGGAGAATTTCTCTGTGTTGGTGTGTGTGTGCTTAAACCCACGAGAAGAAGAAGGAGCTATTAAGAATTGTTGGAAACTCAATGAATTTGCAAGAAAATCATCAGGTAATGATTCCTATCTCATTGTGGTAGTGTAGCTATAAGTTTTATCTTGTTTGAATGATGCTAGCTTGGGTTTTTGATTTGGGTTTTTGAAGTTATGGGTTTATGAAGAACTAGAGAGAGAATTTAAGATATGATCTTTGTTACTTGATGAAATGTAGTTAAATCTTGAAAGAAGTGTTTAAATGAATGGAGAAATGTTTTGAAACAAAAATAAAGTGATTTGGTTAAGTTTTGAAAGAGTTGGATTTTGGCTATGGGGACTGGGTTTTAGAAAATAATGAACTGATGAAGAAGATGATGCTCCATGCGACCTTCTAGATGTCCCATGCGACTTATATGTTACTCCATGCGACTTTCATGATACTCATGCGACTTATGTGATGATCATGCGACTTTTGATTCCTGCATAGCTTCATGCGACTGTTAGGTTTTGTGCCATGCGACTTTAGGTAATGTGTCATGCGACTTTTGTGATTTCCATGCGACTCATATTTTGTGTCATGCAACTTTCAATTGGCTCATGCGACTTATGTGATGTTCATGCGACTTTTAGAACTTGTACTATGCGACTGTCAGATTGTGTCCTTATGCGACTTTTAGAACTTGTACCATGCGACTTATGTATCATGTTCTCATGCGACTTTTCATTCCCCATAGGACCTTAGGCACAAATCCGATAATTGAAGTTCGGATTGTGAAATCCGATGGTTTGAGGCCCGGATTGTGAAATCCGATGGTCTAGGTTCGGATTCTGAAATCCGACAGTTGAGGCCCAGGGTTGAAATCCGAGACTTAACTCGACGAGACGCGTCGGCCTGGGGGACGCGACCCTGGTTTTGTGGACCGTGATGATTGCATTATGTATTCCTACGTGTATATGTGAACTGGTGTTGCCCATCAGACTTGTAGAAGTTGTGTTAGTAAGTCTGGGTTATTGCCCGGTATTGATTTGTCAGACTTGGATCAGGTGACAATTATAGTTAGAGGAACCAAGTAAAGTTTCAGTAAGAACCAGTGACATCTGCCAGGTGAGTATTCTTACTTGCACACCAAACCAGTAGAGAATATGAATGTTTGATGACCGTCTGCTTCGGCAGCGGGTAGTATGACCGTCTGCTTCGGCAGCGGGTAGTTATGACCGTATGCTTTGGCATCGGGTAGATATGACCGACCACCTTGGTGGCGGGTAGAAAGTGCATGATTGTGAATATTGTGAATTGTCGTAGGTTGCAGTAACTTACACACTAAGCTTCGCACTTACCGTCGTTAATTTCCTATCTTTCAGGTCGGGACCATGGTAGAGCTCCAGGGCAGTGACGACAGCTTGCAGTCAAAAGAATTCCAACTTGTTTTAAAATTTATTCCTGTTGAACTGATGTAGATTTAAATTTGGGATTTTGTAATTAACTCGTAATGCCTTTTGATACTTCCGCGTTTACTCTGATATGAAATGATGTTATATCCGTGTGTGTCTTGCAAATTTTTTTTGGGGACGTTACTAGGCTCTTATGATCTATACAGATTACGCATATGGTGCCATACAAGTAGTGTCTCCACAGCTTAAGGGCAAATACAACAGCTGCCACCTCCAAGTCATGAGTAGGGTAATTCTTTTCATGTAGTTTCAACTGTCTTAAAGCATAGGCAATCACCCGATCCCTCTGCATAAGCACACAACCCAATCTAGCAAACGATGCATCGCAATAAACAATAAAATCATCTGATCCACTTGGCAACGCAAGAATAGGAGCCTGACATAACAATTGCTTTAACATCTGGAAAGCTTTATCTTGCTCGGTACCCCATTCAAACTTCACGTCTTTTCGAGTTAAATTAGTCAACGGACCCGCAATCTTGGAGAAATCCTTGATAAATCTGCGGTAGTATGTGGCCAACCCAAGAAAACTCTTTATCTCAGACGGTGTCTTTGGAGCATTCCAGTTCATCACAACTTCCACTTTCGAAGGATCCACTTTTACTCCCTCGTTACAAATAACATGCCCCAAGAATTGTACCTCTCTTAACCATAATTCGCATTTTGAGAACATTGCATATAAACAATCTTTCTTCAAAGTTTCCAGAACCTGTCTCAAATGTTGTTCATGCTCCATCTCGGTCTTTGAATAAATCAGAATATCATCTATGAAGACTATCACAAAATCATCCAGGAATGGTCGACAGACCCTATTCATCAAATCCATAAATATCGCAGGTGCATTAGTTAAGCCGAACGGCATAACTAAAAACTCCTAATGACCGTAGTGTGTACGAAAAGCTGTCTTTGACACATCTTCTTCAGAAACACGTACTTGATGATAACCCGATCAGAAGTCAATCTTTGAAAAGAACGAAGCTCCCTGTAGCTGATCAAATAAATCATCGATTCTGGGCAACGGATACTTGTTCTAGTTGGGAATCCATGGGGATCAAAGCACGCAACGGAAGCAACAAAAACACACAAAATGATCCCATGATTTCCCAATGGTGGTGAAAACTTGCAAGAACATACATGCAACCCAAAACAAACACAAAGAGAAGAAGGTAAGCAAGCCATACCCTTGAAGACTTTGATATTTTTGGAACAACTTTGAAGTGTGGGATGAGCTCTTGAAACAAATGGCCTCAAGCACCAAAGAAGTCCACACCAAGCTAAGTCTTCAATCTCTTTGTACTAGCAAACCAAAGAAGCACCAACACTTGATGATCTTCTTCTGGAACAACCCTAGAACCACTTGTGCACAGCCCTTGAACACTTGTTCTTGCTCTCTCTCACACTAGAAGAACTCACAAAGTGTATACTTGCACAAATTGACCAAGAGTGTTGAATGAACAAACAATGCCCCTTATAAAGAGATTCATCTGTTCTTGAGAGTCCAGAGTCGTGCTAATTGGCACCCATTCATTGGACCAACAAGATGGTCCAACCAAATTCAAGTGTCACTTAGAATTCTGCCTTCACGACTTCTTCACGGGCTCTCACGGGCCGTGAAGGATAAATGCGCCACGACCGGTCATTAATCCTCCACGAGCCATGCCGCGCTGTGCAAGAATCGTGAGGGTTTTGTCTTCACGACCTCCTTCACGGGCTGTGTAGGGTCGTGAAGCCCTAGGGTTTCACGAACCATGCGGCCCACGACAGGACTCGTGGACACGAGCTGATTCACAACCCGTGGAGCATCCTTCACGGTCGTGAAGCCTAGGTCAACTGGAATTTGACCATTTTGACTCTTTCTTCTTATAGTAGGCTGTCGAGATTGAAACTTGGCGTGTGACCCAATAGGCCCGCGCTTCATTGGCAGTGATGCCGGCCTACGTGTGTCAGTGGGTAGATTCTAACAAACTCCCACTTGCACATGACACACCGTACCCATGGGCACCACAGACAGGCAGCGGCCTCTAGCAAGGCATCCCTGGCCCCAACTAAACACGGGGTATGTCATTCCTAACAAGTACCAAGTAAAACTAAAAGAGTTTGACATGGTCCTATAGATAAGTGATCAATTATCTTATTGTTCGCGATATCCAAGTGAACACGAGACATGGTACAAAGTCATTCTCCGATCGTTCACGATTATTTTTCTCGATCAAGATTGGTGGTGGCCAAAAAGGTGAGTTGCAACTGATTAACAATCATTGCAAGCTCGAGCATAGCCATGCATTTTT
Source organism: Dittrichia graveolens (assembly GCA_038502395.1). Lineage (NCBI taxonomy): Eukaryota > Viridiplantae > Streptophyta > Magnoliopsida > Asterales > Asteraceae > Dittrichia > Dittrichia graveolens. The sequence goes on from JARJIL010000009.1 coordinate 35,646,603, forward strand.
GGTGTCAGCGCCCAATCATCGAGGGGCCCAGGGATATCTCTCTTTACAGAGGAACAAATTCCTTTGACTACATTGCCTCCAATACAATGGCAATACTGTACCCAAATACCTCCTTTATAATAGCCAGTTACGGACTACGTTTGAAAGCAGTCAGAATAAAGCAAACCAAAATAGTGAAACACATGCATCTCCGGTCTAAGGATAAAAGATATTATCATCCTGATTTACTCTTGACATGTACCATGAAGTAAGATCAGGTGTGGGTCGTCCAATCACTTGAAACTCTTTTCAAGTATAGGCGAAATATTGCGTCCCTTGTATTTAATCCCATTGATCACTATGACCAATCATTTCCCTCGACCTTCGTTCATACTTCCTTCCATGAAGAATGACCGATCGTGGACAATTTAGAATGTTAAAACATTCAAGGAAGTGATAAAACATGCAAAGTTGGAACACAATAATGATTTAAAGAAAGTATTCGCTACACGCGTATCATTAAATCTCCATTTAATAATCAATACATTCAAAAATACAATATTGCTTAATGTTCCCAATAACATAGTAAATACATCGAATACAATAACCAATATACAACTCAAACCAAGTCACTAGCAAGTCTAATCCCAATAGCACGTGTGTGGGCATCGTGCTTAGCATGCGACAACGGTTTAGTGAATGGATCCGCCAAATTGCTATCCGTGTGTACTTTGCTGATGACGATGTCTCCATTTTCGACCACGTCCCGGATAAAATGATATTTCTGCGGAATATGCCTCGTGCGTCGATGAGACCTTGGTTCCTTTGCTAAAGCAACGGCACCCTCGTTGTCACTGAAGATCTCAACAGGGTCGCTGATGCTTGGAACCACTCCCACATCAAGCAGAAATTTCCTCATCCATACGGCCTCCTTAGCAGCTTCACTGGCCGCAATGTATTCCGACTCGGTAGTGGAATCGGCCACGGTGTCTTGCTTGGAGCTCCTCCAGGATATAGCACTGCCGTTTAATAGGAACACGAACCCCGATTGTGATCGGCAGTCATCCCTATCGGTTTGGAAGCTTGCATCAGAGTAACCCTTTACTCTAAGCTCTTCCTCACCTCCATACACCAAGAACATCTCCTTAGTCCTCCGAAGATACTTGAGAATGCTCTTCACCGCCGTCCAATGAGCTTCGCCAGGGTTGGCTTGATATCTACTTGTCATGCTCAAGGCACACGATACATCAGGCCTCGTACATAGCATGGCGTACATGATTGAGCCCACAGCCGAAGCATATGGCACTCGCTTCATTACTTCCCGTTCCTCTAGGGAACTAGGGGATTGAGTCTTACTCAATACCAAACCATGTGACATTGGAATGAACCCCTTCTTGGAGTCTTCCATCCTAAACCGCTTTAGGACTTTGTCAACATATGTACTTTGGCTAAGCCCAATAAGCCTCTTGGATCTATCTCTATAGATTTTGATCCCAAGAATATAAGTTGCATCTCCTAGATCCTTCATTGAAAAACAATTCTCTAACCAAGTTTTTACACTTTGAAGGGTCGGGACATCGTTTCCAATGAGGAGTATGTCATCGACATAAAAGACTAGGAACACAACTATGCTCCCACTAGCCCTGACGTATACGCATGGCTCATCCTTGCTTTTCGAAAAGCCAAACTCTTTGACTTTCTCATCAAAGCACAGGTTCCAGCTGCGCAATGCTTGCTTAAGTCCATAAATGGACTTCTTAAGCTTGCAGACTTTATCCGGATGCTTGGCATGTACAAAACCCTCGGGTTGAGTTATATAGACCTCCTCGCTTAGTGTCCCATTAAGGAACGCGGTTTTTACGTTCATTTGCCAAATCTCATAATCATGAAATGCGGCAATTGCCATGAGTATCCGGATAGACTTCAACATAGCCACCGGGGAAAAGGTTTCATCATAGTCTACACCATGAGTTTGCGTGAAACCCTTAGCTACCAGTCGGGCTTTGAAGGTGTCTACCTCTCCATCTATGCCGGTCTTTTTCTTAAAGACCCATTTGCACCCTACGGGTCTACACCCGGGTACCAGATCTACTAAATCCCAGACTTGGTTATCCGACATAGATTGCATCTCGGACTCCATAGCCTCTTTCCACCTAGCGGACTCAGGGCCCACCATGGCGTTCCGATAAGATGATGGTTCATCATGATCCACCACTAGGTCGCAGCCCTCAGACATGAGAAACCCATATCTCTCTGGCTCGTTGCGACTCCTACCGGATCTCCTAAGAGGTAAAGGATCCGTGTCAGGTTCTCCAGCAGCGCCGTGCTGAGAATCATCTTGTGAACTAGCGTCAACTTCAGGTTGGTCATTTGAAGGTTCTTGAATCTCTTCAAGATCTACCTTTCTCCCACTAGCGTCTTTGGATAGCATCTCCCTTTCAAGGAAGACGGCCCTCTGAGCAACAAATACCTTGTTCTCGGACGACTTGTAAAACTAATATCCCATAGACCCGGCAGGATATCCAATGAACAAAAACCTCTCGGCTCGGGGTTCCAATTTGTCCTCCACCTCACGTCTCACGTAGGCAGGACAACCCCAAACCTTTAGATATGAAAGCGATGGAACCTTTCCATGCCACATCTCAAAAGGTGTCTTATTGACCTTCTTAGTTGGTACAAGACTAAGGATTCTAACGGCCGTTTCTAATGCATAGCCCCAAAAGCTAATGGGTACATCTGTACGACTCATCATACACCGAACCATATCCAACAATGTCCGGTTCCTCCTCTCGGCGACACCATTTAATTGTGGTGTCCTAGGAGGCATCAATTGCGAAACAATTCCACAATCTTTTAGATAGTCACGGAATTCCGAACTTAGATACTCACCACCACGATCCGATCTGAGCATCTTAATTCGCTTACCCAATTGGTTCTCAACTTCGTTTTTGAAAGTCTTGAAAACCTCAAAGGTTTCTGACTTTTGTGTCACCAAGTAGACATACCCATACCTAATAAAGTCATCGGTAAAGGTTACGAAGTACCTGGAGTTATCCCTAGTGACATGCTTGAACGAACCACACACATTCGTGTGAACGATATCCAACAAGTCTTTGCCCCTCTCACATACTCCGGTGAAGGGTGCTTTGGTCATTTTGCCCAACAAGCAAGATTCGCATACATCATCCGACTCATGATCAAATGATTCCAAGATCCCATCCGCTTGGAGCTTGGCGATGCGTTTCTTGTTTATGTGGCCCAAATGACCATGCCATAAAGATAACTTATCCAAATCACATTTGGATTTAGAACCAACATTCATGATTGATCTATTACTTTGCAAGCATACGCTTGTCTCATATATGCCACGACATGGATGTGCTTTAAAATAAAATAAATCATTCTTAATGCATGAAATAATTCCATTAGAGAAATTAAAATTAAATCCATCGTCAACGAGTGCATAAAATGATAAAATGTTTCTTGCCACGCAGGGCGAATAAGATACATTTAATAAAGTAATAAAAAAGCTGGAGGATAAGGCGAGGTCCACGCTCCCTATCTTCTCAACCGGGGCAACCGCCTTGTTTCCCATGATGAGATACAGCTTCCCATCAACCAAGTTCCTACTTCCTCTTAGTACCTGAACATTATTAACTATGTGAGTACCACACCCGGTGTCCAAGACCCAAGCGTTAGAAGTAGAAGTGTTATGGAGTTCAATCATATACATACCGGAGGCGCCTTGTCCCTTGGCGCGAAGCCTCTTGAGCTCCTCCGTGTACTTAGGGCAACTACGCCGGTAGTGTCCCTTCTCCCCGCAGAAGAAGCAGGTGGCCTCTTCCGGTGAGGGGGCTATAGGAGCGGGTTCCTTCCCCTTCGGCTCCGGCACCGGGAGTGGTTTGGGCTTGGGTGTTGCCACCTTCGCCTTCCCCTTTCCTTTGCCCTTGGAGCTTGAAGCGGGCCGCTTCCTCTTAGCACCACCCTCATGGATGGCTAGGACGGGTGCAGAGGTTGATGGCTTTGCCTTGGCCATGTTAGACTCGGCGGTCTTCAACATGCCGTGCAACTCCATCAAGGACTTATCCATGTTATGCATATGGTAGTTCACAATGAACGGACCATATGCTTGAGGCAAAGATTGGAGGATAATATCCGTAGCCAACTCTTTCCCCATTGGAAAGCCCAACCTCTCGAGCTGGTCCATGTATTGCTTCATACGAAGCACGTGGGAGCTCACGTTCCTGCCTTCCTGCATCCGGCACCCTATAAAGGCCTTGACACACTCGTAGAGTTCTTGCCTCGCTTGCTGCTGGAACATTTCCTTTAGCTGCGAGATCATGTCAAACACACCAACGTCCTCGAATTGCCTTTGCAACTCGGAACTCATGGTCGTCAACATGAGGCAAGTCACCTCTTTAGTGTCTTTAAGGCGCTTCTCATAAGCATCCTTAATGGCCCGCGTAGCGGTGGTAGCAGGAGCCTCCGGAAGAGGTTCCTTTAGGACGTACAACTTGCTTTCATGGCGCAAGACAATTCTCAATTTCCTATGCCAATCCATAAAGTTTACGCCTATTAGTTTCTCTTTCTCCAAAAATGGACGGAGTGACATGTGTGTCGCGGTGTTGCTTGTAGATGCCATCTAAAAGAAGGAAAAGCACACAAAAAGGTTAGTTCGACATATTTTAATCCTTCTTAAATAATTACCCAATAGTTTAACACTTAAATTTAACAAGGGCTAAGAACCCAACATAACTTCACTACATGACGGGTTTACCACGGATCACTTCGTGAAGGTATTTAGGCTGGTAAACGCTTTACTAATTGAAATCCGTGATTACAACTCTTAGGCACTTGTGGGACCCATCGGTACTCATAGCACCGGTTTGGCATGTTTGATCCCTTCCCACACCGATTCCTCAATAAGCCGCTTTGATAACTCGGTATAGGCACGACAACTATCAAGGCGTATTAAATTGGAATTGCAAATTGTCCAACAAGATACACGATGATGCCCTTGACAATAATTGGCTCGTGCTAAGCTCAACAACCAAAGATTTCAAGACGCCACACGCACCTTCCACACAAGTCCACATGGAACAACTCGTGCTAAGCTCGACAATTGTCCCATGCTTCATTAGATTCGGGTGGTGTCATCTTTTGGATGGCGTGTGATTTACGTTTTAAAGAAAAACGGGACTTTTGTTTTTCCGGTTTAAAAACCTCTTTTCGTTTTGATTAACAAATAAGTGACAAAACGCATTTTTCACCAATTGAACATAAACACTTTATATTCGTTTGTTAATCATGTGAGCGAGCGGGGTTTGTTAACCAATTAAGGAAAACTATATAGTTTTATTATTTTTCAAAAGATTTTCTAGCATGCGAAGATCCTACAACCACGCAAGAAAATAAATAAATAAAACTACAAAACCACGCATACAAAACCGATTTGAGCCAACCTAAGTGTTCCCCGGTGAGCCAACCGAGGAACTAAGTTTACTAAAGGACAAACAATCCAAGACTTCGTGGCGTGCTCCCACTCGATCCCGCGCCTCCGGATCCGAGGTAGCCAAGACGTCTCCCAAGACTCCGTTGGTGCTTCCGGTCTTCTCTTCTCATTACATACATAACTTAAAAGAGAAATGGCATGCAAGCCACAAATAAATAAATTATTACAAACCGGATTAAATAAATTATTACAAACCAAATGTGGTACAAACCACTAAATGAATGAATAACAAATAAGGCAACCAAACAACCACACAAAGGTCTAGGCTCAAACCGGTGCTCACAAAAACGAAACAACCATAAAGCATGGTGTACCACACCAAACCATGCACAAAACAATATCTCAATTAAGTTTATTCAAAAACTAAAGGCACAAGAATAAACCTTGTACATATGCATTAGGATTCCAAACACTTTGAAATCCATATTCATATATACCCAATATACATGTATGCATGTGTGCATTTTATGCCAAAACCACCCAATACATACATATAAAAGAATTAGGATATTATGGGGCTTAATCTACAAGGCTAAACAGCGTAAAATGATTCTGGAAACACCAAAATCAAATGCTAAAATCCATATCAAGTTTTCTTTTTCAAAAAGGCCAAAAACAGCCTGTTCACGACGCCTTCACGAGCTACTGCTCTTCACGGGCCCTCACGGGCCGTGAAGGCAGTACTCTCCACGACTCATGAAACAGTTTAAAAACCTTTCATGACCACCACCCCACGAGACTGGTCGTGTGTCCTTCACGACCCGTGAAGCAAGCTCCACGGCCCGTGAAGAACTTCTGGACAGAATGTCTAAAATCGAAAATATGGATTTTCAAGCCACAAAGGTGCATGCATCTTACAAGTATGGCTCTGATACCACTGTTGGGAATCCATGGGGATCAAAGCACGCAATGGAAGCAACAAAAACACACAAAATGATCCCATGATTTCCCAATGGTGGTGAAAACTTGCAAGAACATACATGCAACCCAAAATAAACACAAAGAGAAGAAGGTAAGCAAGCCATACCCTTGAAGACTTTGATATTTCTGGAACAACTTCGAAGTGTGGGATGAGCTCTTGAAACAAATGGCCTCATGCACCAAAGAAGTCCACACCAAGCTAAGTCTTCAATCTCTTTGTACTAGCAAACCAAAGAAGCACCAACACTTGATGATCTTCTTCTGGAATAGCCCTAGAACCACTTGTACACAGCCCTTGAACACTTGTTCTTGCTCTCTCTCACACTAGAAGAAGTCACAAAGTGTATACTTGCACAAATTGACTAAGAGTGTTGAATGAACAAACAATGCCCCTTATAAAGAGATTTCACCTGTTCTTGAGAGTCCAGAGTCGTGCTAATTGGCACCCATTCATTGGACCAACAAGATGGTCCAACCAAATTCAAGTGTCACTTAGAATTCTGCCTTCACGACTTCTTCACGGGCTCTCACGGGCCGTGAAGGATAAATGTGCCACGACCGGCCATTAATCCTCTACGAGCCGTGCCGCGCTGTGCAAGAATCGTGAGGGTTGTGTCTTCACGACCTCCTTCACGGGCCGTGTAGGGTCGTGAAGCCCTAGGGTTTCACGAACCATGCGGCCCATGACAGGACTCGTGGACACGAGCTGTTTCACGACCTGTAGAGCATCCTTCACGGTCGTGAAGCCTAGGTCAACTGGATATTGACCATTTTGACTCTTTCTTCTTATAGTAGGCTGTTGAGATTGAAACTTGGTGTGCGACTCAATAGGCCCGCGCTTCATTGGCAGTGATGCCGGCCTACGTGTGTCAGTGGGTAGATTCCAAGAGTTCTTTATCGTCTTCTTGTTCAACTCACGATAGTCGATACACATACACAACGTACCATCTTTCTTCTTTACAAACAAAACCGGTGCACCCTACGAAGACGAGCTTGTACGAATAAAGCCTTTGTCGAACAGATCCTGAATCTGCGTCATCATCTCCCAAATCTCTGTAGGTGCCAATCTGTACGAAGCCTTCGCCACTGGTTGTGAACAAAGGATCAGATCAATCTTGAATTCTACCTCACGAACTGGAGGCAACCCTGGCAATTCCTCAGGAAACACATCCGGGTATTCCGTTACCACCCGTATATTTGTCATGGCTTGCTTTTCCTTCTTCCCGTCAATAACATATGCCATGTATGATTCACATCCTTTGTTCAACGCCTTCTTAGCCTTTAAACATGAAATTACTGGAATCACAGACCCGGATTTCTCACCCCTTGCTACTACCCGTGTACCATCCGCCAACGGGAAAGAAATCAACTTCTTGTGGCACTTGATACTGGCTTGATTCAAACTCAGCCAATCCATCCCGAGTACCACATCGAACCCAGATAAAGGCATAACAAGGAAATAAACAGGAAAACATACACCATCTATATCAATTTTAGCTCTAGCCACAGCAGGTCGTGACCGGAACCATCATGACATCAGCTACTTCTATCTCTAAAGCAGTAGCAAGTTTAATAACAGGTACATTCTGTTGGAATATGCCCACTAATACATGTGTACTAGCATCACTGCTGATGAGGTACGAGCCTATTGGGTCACACGCCAAGGGTAGATTCCGGCAGCACAACGCAAACAAGAGAGAATATGAGATTAGGGTTTCTGGCGACCTTCACGGGCCCTCACGGGCCGTGAAGAGGTCGTGAAGGGAAACCCTCCACGAGCCTTCACCACCCGGACATGTAGTCGTGGGGGCACTGCCTTCACGAGTGCTTCACGGCCTGTGAGAGCCCGTGAAGGCAGGCGCCATTCTTTTAATTGGACCACTCGTTGGCCCAATGAGAGTGTGCGGTGGAACCCGGCCTATGACGCCTTCACGAGTGCTTCACGGCCCGTGAGAGCCCGTGAAGACGGAAGTCAAAGTGACACTTGATTCTATTGGACCTTTGTGATGGTCCAATGGATGAGTGGCATGACAGCCGACTCTGGTGGCATTTTAACTTCTCCAGACTTTATAAAAGGCATATGACTCTCTCTCATTTGAAGCTCTTGCCATTTTGTACATACACACACATAATATACTACTTGAAGTGATATAGTGAGTTGGGTGAGTGTATCAAGAGCAAGAGGAGTTCTATCAGTGTTGTTGCTGCTCCAGAAGCACGAGGACTGTGTGTGGCTCGTGTGTCGGGTCAATAGCAAGACGAGATCTCGGCTACTTGGTGTGGACTATCAATAGAGGAGCTCGGTTTTGAGTTCTCGAAGATCTTCCTAGCTCGGTGGATAGCTCAAGCCTCGTGATGGTATAATTTCTCCTCCCTCTCGTTTCTTTTAGTTGCTATATTCGTTTGTAGTGACGATCCCCACTTGGGGAATACATGCATGTCGGTTTTGATACCCGAAAACCCCGGTTTTTGATGTCGTTGCTTCTGCTGCGTACGGGTGTTGGCTTGCATGGATTTCCTACAGTGGTATCAGAGCCTAGGCTACAAAGATATAGCACGATAATGGCTCGAAAAACCGTTTTTGGAAGATTTGTTTTTCTGTCCAGTAGGTCTTCACGAGTCGTGAAGGCCACACGACCAGTGTTCGTGAGGGGTCTGGTCGTGGGAAGTGTTTTCAGGCTTCACGAGTCCTCATGGCCCGTGACAGGTCGTGAAGCTCTTGGGCTTCACGAGCCGTGAGGGGTCGTGAAGGAACTCGTGAACAGTTTAGTCGTGAAACTTGGTTTTTAGGCTCACGAGCCCTTCTGACCCGTGATCGGTCGTGAGGCCCTTGGGCTTCACGAGCCATGAGGGGCTGTGAAGGAGCTTTTGGGCAGTTTTTGTCCTTAAAAGAAAATTTTTCATGGTTTTTCGGGTCATGGAGGAGTTTCTGTTTTTTGGCAGATTCCGTTTGGTTAACCCTTCGTAATATTTTGGTATAAATATGGGTATGTAAGGTATGGTCTTGGCATGAGATGCATACATGCATACACATATGTTGTGTATATATGAATATGGGTATAAAAGTTGGTTTTGTGCCCTAATGCATATGTACAAGAATTTCCTTGTTGTGCCTTGAGTGTTTGTGTTGGAAATTCTTACCGAAATATTCTTCGGTCATGGTTTTGGCACACCGTGCTTTGTAGTTGTTGTTTGTTGCTTTTAGTTGGTAACCATCGCCCTAGACCTTGTGGTTGTGCCTTGTGGTTTGTTTGGTTGTTTGGATTTATTTGGTGACCTTGGTGTCACGTGTGATGTAATTAATTATTTATTCGTTCGGTTTGTAATAAATTATCGCGGCTTGCATGCCGTTTCATTTATTCATATGTACTTGTACTAGATTGATATGAAGCGCGTGGCTTGCATGTCATTTCCTTTCTTTTGTGTACTTGTGTTTTGAAGACCACAATCAAGAGTCAAGAGGAGACGTCTTGAAGACCTTGGATCCGGTTAGTCCCGATGGAGGTAGCGGATTCAGTGGGAGCACTCCATGGTCTAGGTTTTTGTCCTTAGTAGACCTAGTCCTCCCGGCTTGGCTCGCGGGTAGGACGCATAGATTATTGGCATGGTTACCAACCTCTTTGTATGCGTGTGATGTGATTTATATTTCTTGCATGGTTGTTTATGTTTCCTCGCATGCTTGATAACTTTTCTAAGTTAATAAAATCACAAGAGTTTTTAAATTGGTTAACAAACTCTCGCGCGTAAACGATTAACAAGACAATATAAACTTGGTATTTATATTTAAAGTGAAAATCATTTTTGTCACTTACTTTGTTAATCAAATATTAAAACTTGGTTTTAATCAAGAAACAAAAGCCCGTTTCCTAAAACGTAAATCACGCACCATCCATAAGATGACACACCCGATTCTAGTGAAACATGGGATAATTGTCGAGCTAAGCACGAGTTATTCCATACGGATCTGTGTGGAAGGTGAGAGTGGCGACTTGGAGTTGTTGGTTGTCGAGCTTAGCACGAGCCAATGATTGTCGAGTTTGCTGCCATGTATCTTGTTGGACGATTTACAATTGCAAACTAAAATCCTTATGTGATTGTTGAGCTAAGCACGAGTCAACCAAGAATTTTAATTTGGGATTGGTGTAAGTAGGGATCAAACATGCCAACCGACCGTTTTACGTCGTTGGATCCCAAGTTTCTAAGAGTTGCAATGGAGATTGCAATCGGTAAAATGGTTACCGGCCTAAATAGCTTCATGAAGTGATCCGCGGTAAACCCGTCATGTAGTGGAGTAAAATATGGTTCTTAGCCCTTGTTAAGATAAGTTGTTTTTCTAAAACTTTATGGGTAATTATTTTAACGAGGATTATATCAAACTAACTAATACGTGTATTCTTGTTATTTATAGATGTCAAACGATAATAACACCACGTCAAACAATTCGCTTCGTATGTTCCTACATAGGGAGAAACTCACGGGAGTGAACTTCGTTGACTGGCTTAGGCAATTGAGAATTGTCCTTCGCTATGAGTCAAAGTTGCACATCCTTGAGGAACCTCTTCCGGAACCACCTGCTAGCGACACGACTTGGTCCGTCCGATACACGTATGAAAAGCGTGTTGAGGACACACACGATGTTGCCTGCCTCATGTTGTCAACTATGAGCTCGGAGTTGCAAAAAAACTTTGAGTACATGAGTGTGTACGATATGATGGACAAGTTGAAGGACATGTTCCAACAACAAGTAAGGGAGGAACACTATGAGTGTGTTAAAAACCTAGTCGGTTGTAGAATGCAGGAAGGTAGGAGTGTGAGTGCCCACGTCCTTAAGATGAAGGCGTACGTGGACCAAATGGAGAGACTAGGATTTCCCATGGGGAGGGAGCTTGCTGTGGATATAGTACTCCAGTCCCTGCCCGCATCATATGATCAGTTTGTCATGAACTATCACATGCATGACATGGAGAAAACTAGGTGAATTGCATGGTATGTTGAAGACTGCGGAGTCTGACATGGCCAAACATGAATCCACCTCTTCCATTCCTACCACGAGTTCTAGGGAACAAAAGAAAAAGAAGAAGAAACCGACACGAAGGGAAAAGGTTGGAGTGTCCAAGCCTATTCCCCACATTGAATCTGAGGACCATGATTGTGTGCCTCAAGAAGAGATTCGAGAAAAGGTGGTTTGCTACTTTTGTGGAAGATTTGGAGATTGGGGCCGTCACGCATGCCCATCGTGCCGAGAGGATATTAAACTTCTAAGGAAAGAGAGAGTTAATTTCCCCTCTCAAGGTACACTCATGATTCATTGCTAATTCTTCTATTTCGTTTGGTTGTTCACCTGAGCTAATTAACTCACGTTTGTCACAAATTAATTTTGTTACAAAGTGTAGGTACCATTTAAAAGAAGAATCAAGAGCATGAAGAACCGGGTCTCTAAAAGAGGTAACTCGGAAGATTGACCTCTACAAGAGAATTGGGAGTTTTGATGTCGCCTATTCTGACCGGTTTCATAATTACTTTGTTTTTGATGCCCCGCAAGGCAAGTTTAGTTTTTTGTTGTATGTACATGAAGACGATAGATGATATTTTGAATTTTTGGGTTGTAAAAGATTTTTCCGCATTACTTATTCGATTTTGAAGTTTGTTCATGTCATAGCTTATGTTTTATTTTGGCCTTCAAGGCGCATGATTCTACATTTGATGACGATGAATTCATACTTGAAATTTGAAACTTGTTTTAGAAAAATATTTGTTGATTGATAGAAATTAAAATTATCCATGTCAAGACATACATGTTACAAGTAATAATTAATCATGAATGATTGATTCTAAGTCCAAAATAGTTTGGATTAGTCGGCTCTTTGTCATAATCTACTTAACCATGTAAATAAGATAAGTATCACCTAGATCCATGTGGTTAGGATCTTGGACTAGTTTAACCTCGGGTTAAACATTTGATGCTAATCTTATCTATAAGGGTAAGATGATTATGAATCCCTTCACGGTATATGTGAGAGGGATGCTAGCTTGTAAGATATTGATCACCTTTGGTGGATAATCCGTACAAGCACATAACAAAGAGAAACTAATTAAAAGAATCAATTGGGACATATAGATAGGATGCTTAGATCTAGTTAAGATGCTAAGATACCTTAAATCTATGACTACATTATGAATTGCGGGATAATCTCACAATTTGTTCCTTAACATAGATACATTTGTACATGGTATCACGTTGAAGGAAACCGGATATTGTTGAAAATGATCTGGTAAATAATGGGTCAAGTATGTGTATTCGACTTGTTAGTGTACACATTGAATGTGAAGAGCCAAGTCCTTAATCTTAAACCAACTTAAAAGTCTATTTAGCACCTTATGTGATGTATCTTGAAAGAGTTCTTTGCTTGTATATATCAAAGTTTGGAGATTTTCAATCTACATCTGGTGGGAGATTGAAGAACTTAAATGGTGCTAATACATTTAAAAGGTTCTTATAGTTTTTGGATATTTGACCTTACGAGAACAATGTTTTGTTGCTCGAAAGGAAAATAATAACTAAAGCATTCCAGTGGAAGAACGTGCAATTTAAATGAAAGACTTGATGTTGGCACTAGCATATGATCAAATATCGGCATGAGAATGCCGGTTATCCTGACCATGAGTAATTACTTTCAAGGTTGATAGAAGTCATGTAGCCAAAGAGATATGGGTTCCTCACATCTAAGTGGCAATGACTTGATGGTGAGTATTGTTCATATCACCATCTATCGGAAGACATAGTGGGCCCTGTGTTCACTAAGGTTATGAGAAGTAATTAATCATGAGATGAAATCCATTTTAAGTATGTGAATACTTTTCTTAATCCCATACCATGGTGCAAACCAAGATGATGTATATGGAATTAACATGGATTGTACTGTAGACTACTTCAAATACCGACTAGGGGTAAAAGGTTTCGTGATGGTTTTTGTGGAATCTTTTCCTAGTGGCTATGTTGAAGATCATTTGATACTTGTTGCTATTGTTGCCTTCTTACGGCAATAAAGGATAGTACACGGATATACAAGACCGCGTTCCTTTATGGAACTTCGTATTGAGGAAGTGCTTACCACACTCTCCGAGGGTCTTAGATATCCGTAGTATCCAAATTAAGTCTACAAGTGTGAATAAGTCCTTTGGACTTATACTAACATCGTAAAAGTAAGATCTTTGCTTTCATGAGAAAATCAAAGTCAATGAGTTTTCTAGGAGCATAGATAAGACTTTTACATATGTCAGGGCTAGTGGGAGCTTTTATTGTATACCTAGAAGTATGTATTGATTGAAGATAATGTCCCATTGTTAAGTGTTCTATGAACCTAAGATAGGGAATTATTGTATCATGATAATACTTAGGAGATACAAAATTTTGAATTACAAGAAATACTTGTGTATGTTCTTGATGTTTGACGAAGAGAAATAAGCCTTGGAGTAGGTTTTTACTCTAATACTAATTTCTAATAGGATAATTGTCGATCTTGATCGAAGTCTTTGTTCCTACTATATGGTGTTAATTATTGATTAGAGAAGTTCTTAAGTATCACTGATCCTATTGTGAACTTTTATAACAATGAGGATATGAGTACTTTAGTGCTTCGTTATATGATCTCTTTGACGGATACTTTGAATAAGTAGTTTGGTCAAAAGATAATTGAGAGGATAACAAGAATACAAATGGATGTTGCATGGCAAATCCATTGAATAAGCCTTTATCATAATGACTAGTGATGTTTGACATACTAGGTCATGTAGCATTGCTTATGCATATGATTTGGCTTTAAATATTGTTTTAGTTGTTGATTGTTTTATATTTGCTTTGGGAACTAAAAGCAGTATCGTTACATTTGATTGCTTTCGATATATAGTGGGGACTATATATACGCAAATGCGGTTACTTTCATTAGTCTTTACTGTGTTCCATCTTTCCATGTTTAACCACTTCCCTGAGTGCTTATGCATTCTAGATTTCCACAGTCAGTCATTCTTCAAGGGAAGGAAGTTTGAGTTAAGACTGAGGTTAGGGTTTGGTCATGCATTAATCAAGGATTGAATGCAAGTGACGCAAAACTAACCTGTACTTGAAATGAGTTTCAAGTGATTGGAAGACCCACACCCGAGTTCACTTCATGGATTATGGTCACAAGTGACTCGGGATGATAATATCATTTCATCCTTAGACCGGAGATACATGTGTATCCAAAGCATGAGTCTGCTTTGTTTTGATTACTTTCAAACGTGGTTCGTAACTTGCCGCTATAAAGGGAGTTATCAAATAAAGTATGAAGCATGTGGCGGGGCTATGTAGTCAAATGGATTTGTTCCTCTGGTTAGAGAGATATCCCTGGGCCCCTTGATGATTGGGCGTTGACACCAAAAATGCATGGCCGTGCTCAAGTTACAATGATTTTAGATCAGTTGCAAACTTGTTATTTTAGTCACCACCAATCTAGAATCGAGAAACAGAATCGTGAACGATCTAGAGATTGACGTTTTTCCATGTCTCGTGTTCACAAGGATATCGCGAACAAAGGGATGTTTATGATCACTTATCTATAGGACCTTTTAGCCTTTCTAGGCTACTAGGATTTGTCGAGGATGACGTAACTCGTACCGACTTGGGGGCAAGTATGCTTTGCTAGAGCCGCTGCTTGTCTGTGGTGTTGGTAACGCTGTATCATGTGCAAGTGGAGTTTGTTGGAATATGCCCACTGATACACGTGTACTAGCATCACTACTAATGAGGTACGAGCCTATTGGGTCACATGCCAAGGGTAGATTCCGGCAGCACAACGCAAACAAGAGAGAATATGAGATTAGGGTTTCTGGCGACCTTCACGGGCCCTCACGGGCCGTGAAGAGGTCGTGAAGGGAAACCCTCAACGAGCCTTCACCACCCGGACATGTAGTCGTGGGGGCACTGCCTTAACGAGTGCTTCACGGCCCGTGAGAGCCCATGAAGGCAGGCACCATTCTTTTAATTGGACCACTCGTTGGCCCAATGAGAGTGTGCGGTGGAACCCGGCCTATGAGGCCTTCACGAGTGCTTCACGGCCCTTGAGAGCCCGTGAAGACGGAAGTCAAAGTGACACTTGATTCTATTGGACCTTTGTGATGGTCCAATGGATGAGTGGCATGACAGCCGACTCTGGTGGCATTTTAACTTCTCCAGACTTTATAAAAGGCATATGACTCTCTCTCATTTGAAGTTCTTGCCATTTTGTACATACACACACATAATATACTACTTGAAGTGATATAGTGAGTTAGGTGAGTGTATCAAGAGCAAGAGGAGTTCTATTAGTGTTGTTGCTGCTCCAGAAGCACGAGGACTGTGTGTGGCTCGTGTGTCGGGTCAATAGCAAGACGGGATCTCGGCTACTTGGTGTGGACTATCAATAGAGGAGCTCGGTTTCGAGTTCTCGAAGATCTTCCTAGCTTGGTGGATAGCTCCAGCCTCGTGATGGTATAATTTCTCCTCCCTCTCGTTTCTTTTAGTTGCTATATTCGTTTGTAGTCACGATCCCCACTTGGGGAATACATGCATGTCGGTTTTGATACCCGAAAACTCCGGTTTTTGATGTCGTTGCTTCCGCTGCATACGAGTGTTGGCGTGCATGGATTTCCTACACATTCAACTTATCACAGAATTCCACAGAAACAAAGGAGCGGTTAGCTGCAGAATCAAACAATACTCTAGTAGGAGTAGAGTTTATCAGAAACATACCCGTGATAACATCATCTGTGGTGGTGGCATCATCCACTGTCATTTTAAATGCCCGACCCTCAGCAGTGGGTAGGTTCTTTCTTTTCTGACCTGCTGAAGATGATTCCCCAGCCGCTCCCCCTCTTGACCCTGACCCTGACTTCTTAGTTAACGGGCAGTCACCAACTCTATGCCCCTCTTTCTGGCAGTTCCAGCAGACACTCCTCGGTAATCTACAATTCTTCAGAGTTCAGATCATGGCCAAACTGGCCACACTTCACATACCTCATAGTCTGGGGCGTACACTGCCCATTATGATAAGATTTGCACCTACTACACCAAGGTGCCCGCAGATTTGACCCACCCGAAGTAGGCCTCCTACCCTGTTCTCCTTGTCTTGTACCACGGCTCTGCCCTCCTTGCGTCTGTTGGGTGTTATAATGCTCAAATCTTGATTTCTATTGGGAAATCCTCTCCTCACTCAATCTGTTTCTCGCAATCAAATCCCCTTCAGCCGATTTGGTTAAAGTGAAAGCCTGGGATAGGGTGGTATCCCATCTGGTGGCGCTACGAAGATTCGGGTGCAACGCTCCAACAAAATGGGCAATCTTCGATTCTTCATCGGGTACCCAATGCTTCACGAATCTCATATTCTCATTAAACTGCTTAATCAGATCATCCACAGTCATGTTCCCTGTCATTTGTAAATCCTTAAATTCCTTCTTTATTTTGGCAATCTCGAAGGTACTGTAGTATTGTTCACATAACTTCTCCTGGAACTGACTCCAGGTGATGCTTTCCTGCTGTTGCTCGGTGAAATGGCCGATAATAGAATCCCACCAGACCATGGCGTCTCCTTTCAACATCCTCGTCGCATATTTCACTTTAAGTCCGTTCTCGCAATTACAGGCATCTAGTGCCTTCACCATCTCTCTCAACCAATTTAAGGTTATATTGGGATCAGAACTCCCTCGGTACTCGGAAGGCTTACAATCCAAGAATTGCTTATACGTGCACGGTTGTTTATATCCAGGAAACGCAAAAGGATAAGCTCCTGGTTGTGGGTATGGATAATAAAAAGGTTGTTGCATCATTTGAGTCATCGGTGGTAGGGGTGCTGTTACTGGTGTTGTGGTTGCCTGTGTAGGAATCACAATTGGCACTGGGGTTGGTTCAGGTTGGTTCTGTTGCTCTTGCTCCATACTCTAAACCTTGTTCGTGAGTTCTACCAACTCATTCTCCAACTAATAAACATACTCTCTTTGATCTTCTTCGCGAGCCTGACTTGATGTTCCAGCAATTACTGTATTCCCCAAATGTGTAACACCGTATTTTTAACCCAAAAATTTTCACTTTTAATTACACCGCGGAAGCGTTTTAAACACCAAAGTAATTACAACTAATTACAAACCACTGTTTACAAAATATCAGTATTACAAAACACGGCTCGTCACAAATACTTTATCAGAGTCCTAGGTGATTACTCCCCAAGCTAACCACTCTCAGCCGAGCCGCTGACTTACCAAAACCTGTAAAAAGAGTGAGAGGTGGGGGATTAGCACAAATCTAAGTGAATGGAGTAACACACAACAGATATATCAGCCTGAACCGCATGATATCAACAACCATAAATAAGCACCCTGGGAAGACCGGCGGTTCTGCAGGAACCTACAACCAATGCCGGCAAAAGCAAAGGTTTACCGATAGTCCATTTGCTATCCTCACATAGTATCATCCTCTCGTAGCAACAAATGCATTCCAAGGTCCTGATACTGCTTAGCCAATAGCAAATGAACCCAGCCCATAAGCCTAGTCGTAAACTGACTTCCCTTCCAACATGTATACATATCATAGAATACAATAATTAACATTCACAGTTAATTAACCAACAGATATACAATCTATCCAACAATAGTTGCAACCAAACCAGTACAACTAATATCACCCGTGAGCAAACATCCACTCACCTCAAGCTTTCAGCCTTTTCCACTCAGTGATCTAATTTTACTGAGCCTTGTCTGTCCCTGAGAACACAACAACCAACCATCAGTATTCAACTCATAAATATATATATCAAACATATATATTTATATCCACTTAATCAAACATATACATGTAAGATTCACATATGAATGCACATATAACAAATAGCATTAGACAATGCAAACAACAACCAAACTATCGGATTTCATGAGAATTCCGATACTGCCATCGGATTTCACCAAATCCGCAACACTTCATCGGATTTCCAACAATCCGATACATCCATCGGATTTCACTTGGCACTCATAATTCGATTTCATACTTGGGAATTCACCATCGGTTTCAAACATTCGGATTGCATACATCCGGATTTAAGAGTGTCGGATTTCAACATAAGTCCCGGATTCTTAGAGTACCGGATTTCTAAAGTACCGGATTCAACACCCGGTTTTCCACACTCGGATTTCATCATCAACTCCACAATCCGCCATCTTCATAGCTTCAAGAATCCGACAACTCCAAGTCTTGTATAATTCTCATTTACAGATTATACAATTCATATACAAGTTCATAAGAACACATATAAGCATGTTTAAACATATAAGCATGTATCAAGAACACTTTTACACCCAAGAACATCAAATCCGACAACTTCATGGTGCTCATAACAAAACCCAACAAGATTAAACCGTAGCATGTTTATCAAACAAAAACATAACATGTTACAGTGATCATGTTTCAAGAAGCATAACATAAACAACAACCTGTTAACTTGAATCACACAATTTCAAGAAATCACAATCCGACGCTTTGTTCTTCCTCTTCTTTTGCTCACGGTTTCACACAGGTTACACATACATACAATACTTCAAAGTGAAGTAATAAACTCTAAACCCACGTATATATGTTTACACACATGAGGTGGCATGCTTAAAACACTAAGCACATGCACACACACACACAACCGAATAGATACATATATATACATATAACCAACAATATATATATAATTAACATTAATCAATTACTTAATTATCAATTGAATAAACATAATCAAATAATAATCCAAGTGTAACATACTCAAGCCTATGTTTCTACTAGGTCCAAATCTCAGGATGTTACAAAATGTTTAATCACCGGTGCTTCATTTGTAGCTTGGGTCACAGGAGGAAGGATGGGGGTTTCTCTTTCAGCCATAATCTGCTATAATCACATCACCTCACAGCTCATTAGCATAAACCGTTAGTATATAAAATACTAACTACTACAAACAACTCTAACTCACCCTAATTCCCCTGAAGGAAAGCTTGACCCATCACGAGCCAAGATTTGGGAATGCAACACTCTAGCCATGCATGCATCGCCAAACCTAGGCTCTAATACCAAACTGTAACACCGGAAAATCCAAGCCATTTTTTTAAATTGCACTGCGGAAGCTTAATTAAACAAACTCATTTACATACAAATCCATATTTACATATTACAACAACTATTCATAAACATCAGTCTTGGTGTTACAAAAATAACAGGCTCGTTTCTTTTAAAACAAAATATCAGAGTCAGGTCAACTTCTCCTTTTGCTAACACCACAAACACGAACCTGCAAAAGCAACAACCGAGGGGAATTAGCACAAAGCTAAGTGAGTAGAGGCTAAGCACAAAAGCAAACATCAACAGTCAATATCAAAGCATGTAATCACACATCCAAGAAGACCGGTGGTTCGGCGCAGAACCTACAACCAATGCCAGCCAAAGCAAAGGTTTACCGATAGCCCTCCACTGAATTGGCACAGTGAAAATCCCCCTCTGATGCAACGTATGCACCAGTAACACTAACACTATTCAACCAACCAGTGAACGAGCCCAGCCCAATTCCACGTGTAGCTGACTTCTCAAACGCAACTCAATATCATCCAAAGAGCGCGTATCGACCAAAGTCATGCAGCAGATATCAACAATCAATAATCACAATCAACAATTCAATCAATCAATCTTTCCAACCACAAACACATGTATCACATCAATAACATTAACCATAATCTTTACCATCCGCGATTAACGTCCACTCACCTCAAAATCAGCACGAGCTCAGGTGTCTAATATTACCGAGTCTTTGGATTGCCTGAAAACATGATAACAACCAAATCAGTCTCAACTTTATAAATATATCTACCCACATATATTTATAAGTTAATCATTCGTAAAGTAGGACAACTGATAAGCAAATACAAATCCAATCACAAAATGTCGGATTTCCAAACTTATCGGATTTCAGGGTTCCAGATTTCAAAGTCTCGGATTTGAGGTAATCGGATTTAGAAAATCCGCTAATCACAAGTGTCGATTTTTTACTTCACCGGATTTCTAGGTTCTCTCGGATTTCACAATTGTTCCGGGCTTAGGTTGTATCGGATTTACAAGTGTATCATCGGATTATGGTTGTCGGTTTCTCAAGTATCGGATTCTACATTCTCGGATTCTAAGTATCGGTTTTCACACAATCGGATTTCATCATCTTCTTCACTAAATACCGACAACTTCATCATTCATAATTTTAATCAAACCCAAAAGTTTATAGATTCATCTAGACTTACCAGAAACATGTTTGATCATATACAATCATATATTCATGAATCATAACATCTCTCAAAACACATAAACCATAAGAACACACAAAACCCACAAAAATCAAGTTTCTTCAAAACCGATCATGGTGTTCTTCATTAATTCATGTTATCCCACATAAATCTTTTCAAGCTAACACTTAACATATCAAGAATACAAATCTAACCTTTTCTTGAATTAAAACACATAATTCTTCAAAATCCGATTCTTTCTTCTTTCTTTTCTTCGGCCGAGAGCAAACACACAAAACACACACTACACTTTTCTTTCACTTTGAAATAATGAGCAGGTAACTCATCAATTAACCACACATATACACGTTTATTTGAACTAAGTAGGAGGTGGCGGTCTCTCATCAATTTTGTTTAACCACACTAATACGTATACACACTTACATACTTAACATGCATACATATACCTACTAGCATACATTCATATAATTTATTTTAAGTACTTAACTAATCAATTATTTGCAAGTAATCACATACCGCTAACCTGCTAATCTCCTAGCCCAGGTTTGCAGGTGTTACAATGTGCAAGTATCAATAATTCAATAGTGAGTGTTTAAGGAAATATAAAGCATAGATGCTAACTAAATGTAAGAAGACCGTTCATGAGTGCTTGACACTTATGTATACTTAAATGCCCACTTTGTTTAAGATCATGATGATATGATCAATATGATGCTTATGTTGACTAGGTTCACACTGATAGTGAACAGATATACGTTGTATGCTTCGTGCGATGATTATATGCCATCGTTATGTTGTACTTGTGAATCCTACTAATCAAATGTGAGTAGAACTTGTTATTATGCATGCGTGCTATTGGATCCTCATTGGATCAACTATGTTGAAGTCGTTGTTATGCATGCGTGCTATTGGATCCTGATTAGATCATCCATGTGGTACTTGTATTTTCTACTCATCGTGTATGAGTGGATTTTGTTGGTTATGTGGAAAATGCATGCATGCTATTGGATCCTGAGTGGATCACATATGTGTATGTGATTGTCCGCGGACCTCTTATGGCTATGTAATTAAGGTCGGTCGATGGCTGGATCCAAGGTGTTGAAACAAGAGGTCCACCAGCTTCAACACATCAGTAGTGAGGACATCCGGATCAACACCGCGGGATGAGATCTACAAAATAGACAAAGTTAGCCTCGCCAAGAGGGGGTTGGCCTCGTGACCATGCTCCGATGCAAGGATAAGTTTCTTGTATGTGAAGGGAGAAAATGTTAATGGAGTAAAGGAGGAGTAAGCTTAGGAGAGAATGTCGTTTGACATACCTTATGGGTGTATTTATAGATTGGTGAGTGAGACCGATGATTCCTTTTATCTAGTGGTTTGGAGAGTTGTTCCTTCTTTCCGTCAAACCTTCAAGACCAACGGCCAACATGCTCTGTTGTTGTTATGACTGATCCTAGGAGTTGACCTTTTGTTATAGCCTGCTCTGGGATACTTTATTTGTCTTCTTCAGAAAAGGTAACATTAAACATGCTTTTACTAACTCATATAATGGAGGTCTGAATAGTTCATACATCTACTTATGTTTTTACTTCCTAATTTGTAGGTTGCATTACTGATGACTGTGAGGTATTTGATATGGACCACATTAGCAAAGGTGAGGTCAGGACAAAGGCTACGGAAGCGGAGGTCCGGACAAGGCTATGGAAGCGAAGGTCCGGACGATGCATGGAAGGTGAAGGTCCGGACAATGCTTAGAAGGTGAAGGTCCGGACAAGGCTTAAAAGTTGTAGGTCCAGACATACCTTATCATGTCCCCCAGCCTAGAGTCGTTTGTGACTTGCTAACGAATGGCTCTAGACTCATGATTTTAACTGTTGGTCAATGTTGTTTTGTTTTGTTTGTTCTTCTTTTTTCTTCTTTTTTGTTTATATATATATGTATATATATATGTGCGTGTCCGTTGGTTAGTGTTTTTAGAAGAATCCGGATGTTGCTTTAATGTAGCTGTCTATTGAACTACTTGAATGACTGATGATGTGATGACCAAGATACGTGTCGGTCATCCTATGGCTACAGCGGAGGTGGCATTTAATATCCATCAGATACTATATTTCCCTTCATTTTCTTTTTGCGACTTAATTTTTTGAAAATTTGTTTTCTTTGTGTCGGAGAAGAGAAAACACAACTGCCAACTATCCCATCTTTCTCTCCGTCTTCTTCGTCGGCGAAAGAATTGTTGGAATATGCCTACTGACACACACGAGTTGGTATCACTGCCGATAAGGCATAGGCCTAATGGGTCACACGCCAAGTATTGATTCCGACAACACCTTTGAACGAAAGAGAGAAAAACGCCAAAAATGGTTTTTGTAGTGCTATGCACGACCGTACATCTTGTTGGTACGGTCGTGGTGTGCAAAGCACGACTGTGCTTCTTGTTGGTACGACCGTGCTTATGGTCAGGGTACGGGCCCAAGTCTTGTGTGACTTGGGGCGTGCTTGCTTGGGCTGGTACGGCCGTGCTTCACGCTGTAACAGCCAATTCAATTGGGCTTTTAAGTCTAGATTTAATGTGGCTTTATGGCTATTCATGCTAGACTTATTATGGACGTTTTTTGGATGTTGTAATGGGTCTATAAATTGTCCTAGAAGTCTAGTATGATGGGTTAGCCAATCTTGGATAATATAGATACATATTATTTGAACTTGTAATTTGCATGTTAGTTCATACTCTCTCAAAACACACTTGGAAGGAAGCTAACGCACTCCTAATCTTCAAGTGATGTTGGTTCTTTAGTGGTGGTGTTCTTGTTGGCATACAAGCACTCTAGCAAGTGAGGATCAAACCAAACTTGGTGTGGATACCGGTAGAGGAATACAACATTGTATTCTCACATTCATCATCAACAAGGAGCTAGAAGAAAATAGTATGGTATATTTTCTGATACTTGTTCCTTTCTTTTTAGTTGCTTTGCCATTGTCTGGATTGTGGTCCGTTGGGTGGTGTGTTGGTGGCATAAAATGAAATTGTTTTATACTCGTTTTTGTTTCCGTTGCGTTTTCTAGATGCCATCAAAACCCAACAGTGGTATCAGAGCCATCTCTAACATGGCTTTGTACTGAAACTGGAATTTTGAGTTTTCTGTCAAAATCTGATTTTCCGGTGACCGGGCAAGGCCGTGCCTCTTAGGGTACGGGGCGTGCCGGCAGCCGGGGCATGGCCGTACCAGTGGGGGTACAGGCCGTGCCGGCAGAATTGTTTTAAGGCTTAAACTGTTTAAAGTGTAAACTGGAAGTGGACGGGCACGCCCGTACCCTTAGAGGGTACGCCCGTGCCTTTCACATTTTTGGGCCAGAAACTGTTTTTGAAACATGTTTTAAATTTATATTTAAATTCTGGATTTGTTGGTTGGGCTAGACTTGGATCTAGTTTTCCCCACTATATTTTGATTCCTTGAATTTATATATTTTGTATGGCTTGGCATGAAGTACATAAAAATATATATATTTATAGGTGTATATATGAATATGTAATTTTAAAGGTGTATTAAAATTACTAATGCATATGTACAAGGATTGCCTTTTGTGCCTTAGGTGTTTTGTTGACAATCTTAATCAAAATATATTTGACATGGTTTTGTGGCACACCATGGTTTTTCTTTGGTTGTGTTTGGTTGTGGTTCGGTAACGAGATGCCCTTTAGACCTATTTGTTGTGGTGTTTGGTTTATTTGGTTTTGGTGGCCTGCGTGCCGTATTGTTGTAATTTTTATTATTATTTGGTACGGCTTGCATGCCGTTTATTTATTCCTTTGTACTTGTATTAGTAGCATAGGATTGTGGCTTGCATGCCATTTCTTCTTCTATGTATTTGTATAATAGTATAGAAGTTGATTTAGTATGTAATAAACCAACGGGAATCACGGCGTTGATGTCTCGGCAACATGGAGTCCAGATTGCCTTTTGGAGATACCGGCTTTAGTGGGAGCACACCCGGATAGGTGCTTTGGATATTGGATTCCTTTGTTGACCTTGTTTTCCTCGTATGGCTCATGGGGAAAACGCATAGGATTTGGGCATCTTACCGAACTATTATGTATGCGTCGTTGTTTCATATATTTTTCCAAAGCATATAAAACACAAAGATTTATAAAACTGGTTTATATTTCTTTCCGCGCGTATAGAATTAACAAGATAATATAAATTTGTATTATATTATAAGTGGATAAAAATTGTATTTATCACTTGATTTGTTAATTCGCAAAATGGGTTAAAATTGTTTTAACCGGAAAAACGAAATCCTGTTTTTCAAAATGTAAATCACGCGCCATCCGTAAGACGACACCACCCGAATCTAGTGAAACTTGGATGATTTTCGAGCTTTAGCACGAGTCATGTCGAGTGGAACTGTGTGGAAGGTGAGTGTGGTAACTCGCGATATTGGTCGTCGAGCTTAGCACGAGCCAATTATTGGCGAGAGTTCCACCGTGTGTCTTGACGGGCGGTTTACGATTCTTTTTGTGACACTTAGGTGGCCGAGTCATTTAAGGGGATCAAGTTAGAATTGGTGCGATAAGGGATAAAACATGCCAAAAGACATTTTGATTGTCAATGGATCCCGCAAGGATCTAGAAGTTGCAAAGTGTTTGCAATCGGTAAAATGGTTACCGGCCTAAATAGCTTTGCTTTGTGATCCGCGGTAAACCCGTCATAAGGTAAAGTGAAATATGGTTTCTAGCCTTGTTTAAATAATTGGATTTGAAAACTATTTGGGTAATTATTTATACAAGGATTATATCTAAATTCACTAAAACATGTACTCTAAAGTTGTAGATGACAAACGTTAACAACTCAACACTGAATTTATCTCTCATTTTGTTCTTAGAAAAGGAGAAACTCGTAGGTGTGAACTTTGTGGATTGGTATAGGCAATTGCGAATTGTCCTTCGCCATGAATCTAAGTTGCACATCCTCGAGGAACCTCTTCCGAAACCACCTGCTGCCAACACAAGTTGGGCCACTAGATACGCCTTTGAAAAGCGTATCGAGGACGCAAAAGATGTTTCTTCTTTCATGTTATCGACTATAAGCTGCGAGCTACGAAAGCAACTCGGGCATATGAGTGTGTATGACATGATTAATCGGTTGAAGGACTTGTTCCAACATCAGATTAGAGAGGAACACTTTATGTGTGTCAAGGCCCTTGTCGGTTTCCGGATGCAGGAAGGTGGGAAGGTTAGTGTTCAAGTGCTTCGTATGAAGGCATACATTGACCAAATGGAAATACTAGGATTTCCCATTGGGAGGGAGCTTGCGGTGAATATGATTCTCCAATCCTTGCCCACGTCTTATGATGAGTTTATCAAAAACTATCAAAAGGACAAAATGGTAGAATCCTTAGACGAGTTGCATGGCATGCTTAAGATTTTCGAGTCTAACATGGCCTAACGCAAGTTCGTTCCCACCCGGTTATTTGAGGAACGTAAAACCGAGAAAAAGAATACGACTCCTAAGGGAGAAGTTTGCTATTTCTGCGGTAAATATGGAGATTGGCACTGCCACGCTTGTCCTGAGTGTTCGAAGGAGTTAAAGCTTCCTATGAGGCAAGGGAATAACTTCTCGTCATCAGGTACATTCATGATTAGCTCCATGGGTTTTCTACTTCTTAGCTAGACTTGTTGAAATGCTGGCTATAACACTCACATTTGTTGCAAAATTGTTTTGTTACAAAGTGTAGGTGTTAAATGGAAGAAGTAGCTGATAAAGCATGGAGAGCTAGAGCTCAAGATCGGGAAACTTGGACGTTGTCTCGATTGAGAGGATTGGGAGTTTTGATATCGCCATTTCGTCTAGCTATTTTATTACTTTACTAGATTAATATATTATCTGCCCTGCGTTGGAAGAGAAATATTAAGTCTATTATGCATTGGTTGACGATGGATATTACTTTGTATTTGATATATAAATTGGTGGTTTATTTCAAAGTTTATCCATGTCATGGCATTTATAAGATTTTGCTTAAAAGTAATAAAGTAATCATGAATAATGTGTTTAAATCCAAAAATTGGTTTGGATTAGTTATCCAAGTGACAAGATTATTTAGCTATGTAAACAAGACTTGCTTCACCAAGTTCCGTGTGGTTTGGAATCTTGGATGCATTTGATAATTGATCAAATGTTGAGTACGAGAATTGTTTATTAGGCTAAATGACTTGTACATCTTTCATTGGCGTATGTAAGAGGATTGAGAGCTTGTTGTAATTGGTTCACATTTGTGTGTTTAATTCGTTCAATCAAATCCATGGGGATAACTACATGCACTTCGTTACCTTTATCTGTAGTGGTAGTAGGGATAGGTATATTTGAAACCTTTGAGGTGTTCATTGATTACCTTAATGAGGTTTGTGGACAAAAGGTTAAGTTACTTAAATCTTTTAAAGATGTTGAGTATCTTAATATATGAATTTTGTGATCATCATAAGAATTGTGGGACTCATAAATTATTTCTCCTAGGACACATTGGCATATGGGTCGCGTAGAGGAGGAACCGAATATTCGGGTTTTGATGGATCGCAAATTCATACCCAATGTGCTGGGATGCTTAAGTATGGCGGGTGATGTTCTATATATAAAATCAACAAAGATGGTTTAGTACGCATCTTGGGAGAAAAGACTAGAAAGAGTGTCTTTGCTTGTCTATCTCAAAACCTAGATTATCCAGCCTACGTGTAGACATGAGGTGGTAGAATCCGGGGACAAAAGATGCTACTCCATTAGGCATGAGATTTTTGTTTCACGAACTTTTGAGGACAAGTTTTGTCACTCAATAGCAAGTGGAAGTCTAATATCTATGGGAGCCAGTGAGAGTAAAACCTGATGTTGGCACTAGCATACAATCTGTAATGATTGGAACTCAGCATGGCGATGCTGGAGTACCTAGCATATTTCGTTACTCTTCCTATTTCTGATAGGAGTTTTCCTAAAGCCGGATAGATATATGTTTTATATCTAGAGGAAGATAACTCGATGATGGATTAGTTGGATTCATCAACTATTGGAAGTCGTAGCGGGCCTAGTGTCTACTAGGAGGAGAGAGGTAATGAGAATGGGATGCAATCCATGTAGGATATCCAAGTATTGGAATTGGATGATCCAATGCCTTGGTGTGAACCTATGGGTATGCATGAATTGAGATATAGACAACTTCGAATGCCGACCGGTGGTAAAAAAATTCTAATATGATTGACCATGAGGACGGTATCATAAAAGAGATTTTTCCTGGTGATTATGTTGAAGTTTACTTGGATGACTTATGGTGTATCACTACCTTCTCATAGCTATGAAAGTATGGAAGTCAATTGTAAAGACCCTATTCCTTTATAGGAATTTTGAGGAAGTTTTAACACTTTCCGAAAGTCTTGTACGTTGAAAGTATCCTCATAGTCTTGGATAAATATCGAAAGGTTGTAATCTTCACTTTAATGAGAAAATCATAGATTTGAGTTTTCGAAAAGGGAAGATTAAACTTGGATGTATGCCAGAGCTAGTGGGAGCGCTTGTGTTCCTTAAATTGTGTATCCATAATATACTTCTTATTGAAGATAATATCCTAACTTGGCGGTTCATAAAACCGGAGTTGAGGAATTATTGCTTCATAAGAATAATTGGAAGATACGAACATGAACTTTTCGGAGTGAAAAAACCAAGAGAGTGACATTGAAACATGATGGACTAGTGTGTTAATTTAATTAGCAACTTGGTTTATCACATGGTTTCTTTTCTCTCATTTTGACATACTTGGAAGAACTCTTGGTACATTGTTCTCCAAGTTCATGTTCGGTGGTAACAAGGAACTTTGAGTAGTGTATTATTCTTGGTGAATTGTTATTGTTGTGTTGTTAAGTGGAATGTTATCTACTAGAATGGTTCTTTAAGCATCATTGACTCTAATTGGGTTCTCTTGAGAAAATAAGAGTATGATCACTTATATATGTGAACCATAGTCTTGTGCATTGTGACTCATTGGATTCTTTGGAACAATGAGAGCGCGAAGACTTGGACAAAGGACCATGATCTTGTCGGCGCACACTTTATAAGTGTTTGGTCAAGAGAAGATATGGTAATTGTTAGAGTACGCATGGATGTCACTTTGTGAATCCGCTTACTAAGCTTTAGTCGTGAGCTAGTGACGAATTTACATACTAGGCTTGCATACACTTGGTTTACAAGTGGCTTTGGCTTGGTTTGTTTAGTTGAATTTGATATATTTTGAGTTGGGAACATGAAAGCAATAATGTGCTTTGATTGTATCGATTATCAAATGGAGATTTGATAATGCGCGCGGAGCGGGTACTTTCGTTAGCCTTTATTGTGTTCCATCTTAGCATGTTTAACCGCTTCCTTGAATAAATTTATTTATTCTAAATGCTCCACGATCGGTCGTTCTTCATTGGAAGGAAGAATTGAATTAAGATCGAGGCAAGTGGTTGGTAAAGTATTCATAGTGGATTGAATACATGTTTTTGCAACACTAGCCTGTACTTGATAGTGATCAAGTAATTGGAGGACCCGCACCTGAGTTTACTTCATGGACATGATCACGAGTAAATCAGGATGATACAATTTTTTGTCCTTCTACTGGAGATACATGCGCTTCTTGATTAATAATATGGTCTTATTTAGATTGCTTTCTAACGCAGTTCATAACTGGCTGTTATAAGGGAAGTTTTCAGGCAAGAACTTGTTATTATGATGGAACGATGTAGTCAAAGGTATTCGTTCCTCTTTAGAGAGATATCCCTGGGCCCCTCGTTGACTGAACTGATGACATCAAAATGCGTGGCCGTGCTCAAGTTGAATTGATAGTGGATCAATTTTGCAACTTGTGTTGTTCGACATAGTTAGTCTAGATCGAGAAACATAATCGTGAATGATTTGGGGTTGACGGTGTTCCATGACCTGCATTCACAATGGATATCGTGAATGAAGGGATGAATAATCACTTATCTGTAGGACCATTCTTTACAGGTTGGTACTTGTCATGGGCGACATACCCTATGCCGACTTGGGGGCTTAGATGCCTTGCTGGAGTCCGTCCTATGTCGGTGTTATCTTTCGTGGGTGTGTCATGTTCAAGTGGGAGTTTGTTAAAATATGCCCACTGACACACACGAGTTGGTATCACTGCCGATAAGGCATTGGCCAACTGTGTCACACGCCAAGTATTGATTCAGACAACACCTTTAAATGAGAGAGAGAAAAACGCCAAAATGGTTTTGGTAGTGCTATGCGCGGCTGTACATCTTCTTGGTACGGTCGTGGTGTGTAAAGCACGGCCGTGCTTCTTGTTGGTACGGCCGTGCTTATACTCAGGGTACGGGCCCAAGTCTTGTGTGACTCGGGGCGTGCTTCCTTGGGCCGGCACGGCCATGCTTTAAAAGGTACGACCGTGCTTCACGCTGTAACAGCCAATTCAATTGGGCTTTTAAGTCTAGATTTAATGTGGCTTTATGGCTATTCATGCTAGACTTATTATGGACGTTTTTTGGATGTTGGAATGGGTCTATAAATTGTCCTAGAAGTCTAGTATGATGGGTTAGCCAATCTTGGATAATATAGATACATATTATTTGAACTTGTAATTTGCATGTTAGTTCATACTCTCTCAAAACACACTTGGAAGGAAGCTAAGGCACTACTAATCTTCAAGTGATGTTGGTTCTTTAGTGGTGGTGTTCTTGTTGGCATACAAGCACTCTAGCAAGTGAGGATCAAACCAAACTTGGTGTGGATACCGGTAGAGGAATACAACATTGTATTCTCACATTCATCATCAACAAGGAGCTAGAAGAAAATAGTATGGTATATTTTCTGATACTTGTTCCTTTCTTTTTAGTTGCTTTGCCATTGTCTGGATTGTGGTCCGTTGGGTGGTGTGTTGGTGGCATAAAATGAAATTGTTTTATACTCGTTTTTGTTTCCGCTACGTTTTCTAGATGTCACCAAAACCCAACAAGAATTAGGGGTTTGCAGGCTTGGTTTCTTTATTTTCTCTATTTTCCTTTTTGCTGTTAAATAATTCCGAAAGATAATCTCGAATCCACTCTCTCCATCGTTTATCAAGAAATGGTGAATGATTTTTGCTCCTTGTACCGTATCGGTGAAGAGTTTCATCCCCTTATCCCTTTACGGAATGAGTCCATTCGCGACTTTCCTGATGGGTACATTGGTTGTTACATGAAATGGTTCGATTTCGGGAATCTTCGTTTCTCTTTCTTGAAGTTTTTTGTTGAAATGCTTAGGTATTTTCAAGTTTATCTTTTCTCAATTGTCCCGTCTTGGTGTTATAAAGATCACTTCCTCTTGCAAAGATCTTCGTTCTTCGAAGAGAAGGAAACATGTTTCTAGAAGTCGTTTGTCTATGTCAGGGGATGCGCTTAGAGGGGAGGATGCTGCTGATATAGTGTGTGATTCAAAATGAGACTAACTTTGATGAACCGATTGTCGATGTTAGTTCTCCTGTTGTTGTTGTGGAGTCTAATGCTGAAGTGACTCCTGCTCCGATAACTAAGCCTTCTACTAAAGTTATTTCTGTTGTTCCTGCTGCCTCTCATGCTACAAAGCGTAGAGAAGAGTTTATAAAAGGAAAAAAAATAGCAGAAGCAGGTGATGAAGATATGAATGAAGGCAGTGGTCTCTATTCATCATCTGATGCTACTATTGTGGTGAACAATGAGCCCTTTGTTCCAGTACTTTCTTGCTTGAGAAATGACTCCTTGTATAATAAAACTTATGTTTATCGTACTTTATTTGAGTATATGATTATTCCTGCTGAGTTGAAGAAGGCGACTGAGAAAAGTGATGAGTATATTTCAAATAGGTTTTTTCAATATCTTGCAAAAATGTGTGCATATGGTGCTGAGATGAATCATCGTTGGGAAAGGGCTGATGGAGATGCTAAGGTTGCTGAGCAAAAGATTCAAGAGTTGCTCTTAGAAGTTGATCAGTACAAGGGTCGTGTGTCATCGTTGGAGGAGGAGAAAATTAGACTGAAAAAGGCGAAGAAAGTCCAGAAAAGGACTATCAGGGAGAAAACAAAGGAGTTAGTTATTAAGGAGAAAATTATTTCCTCATTGGAAAGCAGTTTGTCGGATAAGGATTCTCAAATTCGTCGCTTGATTTTGGAAAGGAATGCTGAAAGGGATTTGGCCGAAGGTCGTGTAATGGAGCTGGAAAGAACAATAAAAGAGTTGCAACTATCTAGCAACGCTATTACAAAGGATAAACATTGGTTGATGAATGAAGGGTTCGAATGTGTTTTCGAAAAGCTTTGCCATAGTGAAGGGTACCTCAAGGTTCTTGGTGAGCTTCAATTGAAAAGCTACTTGGCTGGTTACATATAGGGTTTGGAGGTTGGTGGTAGTTTGGGGGAGCAGGGTCTGCCTTTGTCCGATGCTCCCTGTTATAATGTTCATGCTGCCAACGAGTTGCGTGTTACTATCGAAGGATGGGATTCAAGGTCTTTTACCCCTTTCTTCTGAGGTATTTCTTGATATGGTTCTGTTGATATTGTTAAGCGCTTGGTGGGTAGAATCGGTGGAGATTCATCCGGAGCTGCCATTGCTCAATCCTTTGGTCTGGGAAAGAAGTAGGTGAAGGTTCTGGTGAAACTATTGTTGGTGGTGTGAAAGATCTAGGGGTGGTTTCTATAGTTAAAGGTTCCAAGATGACAGGTGTTAGTACTGAAGTAGCTTGTGTGGGTGTTCCGGAGGTAACTGAGGATGTGGGGAAGGCTGTGCTTACCGAAACTCCGAAGGTTCTTTCCGCAGAATCTGATGTTGATTCCCTAGTGATGGTTACTGTCAGTCCGATGGTCGACAAGATAGGTGGTGTTGCGATGGAGCATGTGCAGTCACAAGTCGTGGAACCGGAACTTAGTCAGGGAACTCCAGTGATAGAGATGGACGGTGTGCTTACTGGTGATAGTGGCAAATGATGATGGAGACGGAGGTTATTCTTCTATACTTCGTAGCTTTTTTGGGTGTTACTTTAATTACATTCTTGTTATGTTGTGATGGATATTGTTTTGTTGTTTAGTACGGTCACACTCGTACCTTTTCTTTTTGTTGAACTTGTGGTAAACACTCTTGCCTCGTACGCAAGTATGTTATTTAATTGAGACCTTTGTCGGGGTCTAGGAATTTTAACTCATTATGGGTGTCATACCCGTTTTGTGATATTTCACTATTGTTTGTGGTGTTTCTTTTGCCAATTCGGATTGGCTTCCGTATAGACGTTATGTCTTTATGTTGTTTATTTGTGAGGCACGACCGTTGTCGAAAACTTATGGGAAAAGTATTGTGGGTATCAAACCCGTTCATAATGTTGGTCTGTTGTCCATATAGGTTTATATTAGTTGTCATTTTGGTTGTGATAGTGGACTTGACGTTCGAAACGTTGCTTATTCTCATTCATACATTCATAAGGTACTTAGGACCTTCAAAAAGGTAATACATGAAATAGCCGACATTAGTCGTTTAAGTCGTTTCTAAGTGTCATTATCGGCTATAGTAGTTCCTAATACAAAAATTAGTTTGATGCTTCGTGTCGTTACTTTATCAATAATAGCACTTTTGTAAGTGCATTCCGTTCCAAAGTCGTGGCAAGATGTTTCCCTGCATGTCCTCCAATTCATATGAGCCGTTTTAGTGTGCTGTTCGCACCTTGTATGGGCCTTCCCATTGTGGTCCTAGCGTTCCTTGCCTTTCACTTTTTCTAACATCATTGTTTCTCCACACCAACTCTCTAGGTTTGAAGGTTGTATTTCTAACTCTGCTGTTGTAATACTTCTCAATTTGTTGTTTGTATTCAGCTTCCCTTATCACCGCCATCTCCCTTCGTTCTTCCAAAGCTTCTAAGTTTTCTGCTAAGTTGTCATCATTGTTGTCTTGTCAACTTGGCTACTGCTGTAAGATGGTAGGCCAATTTCAGAAGTTATGACAACTTCTGTCCCATAAGTCAAGCTGAATGGCGTTTCACCATTACTGGTTTTCACCATTGTTTTGTGTGCCCATAAGACATGGCTTAGATGATTGACCCAACTGCCACCATCTTTTGTTATTCTTGCCTTGATCCCTGTGATGATGCTCCTGTTCATCCGTTCCACCTGTCCGTTTGCTTGAGGGTGTGCAACAGAGGTGAAGCATTGCTCGATGTTCATTTCTTTGCACTAGGAGTGAAATGGTTCATTGACAAACTACCTTCCATTGTCAGTTACGATTTCCTTTGGTAGTCCAAACCTACAGACGATGTTATCCTATACAAATTTCATGACTTGCGACAAGCAAAAATTTTAATTTCTAGGGGCTTCTGGGAATGGAGATACAATGTCCATCGCCCATTTCATAAAAGACCACGCGGATGCTATGGAAACGAGATTATGTTTAAGTAACTTGGGGAGTGAGGAGTAAACCTGGCAGACGACACATTTTTTTACTTCTTCAAAGGTGTCCCGATGCATGCTAGGCCAGTAATATCCAATCTATGTTGCCTTTGCTACTATTGATCTAGGTCCGGCATGCAATCCATAGGAACCTTCGTGTATTTCCCTTATTACATACTTGGCTTCCGATGGTCCAAGGTACCGGAGGTCCGGCCCTAGGAAGGACTTTTTGTAAAGTATCCCGTTGATTAACTTGTATCAACTTGCTATCCTTTTGATTTTTTATTCTTCCATACCTTCTTCTTTTTCCCCATATGTCAAGTATTTGACAATTGGAGACATCCAAGTGTTCTCCTCTTCTTCGATCACCGCGTGAATCTCTTCTTCTTAAATGGATTGTTTGCTTAGTAGCTCTACCAAGATCTCTTTTGTCAAATGGGCAAAAGTTACCGATGCTAGTTTGATGAGGGCATCTGCCTGTTTATTTTGACTACGCCGGACTTGCCTGATAGTGCACCTTTCAAATCTAGAAATGGCGTCCTTAGTTTGGCCAAATATTTCTTCATGTTTTGTTCTTTTGCTTCATACGAGTCATTTATTTGTGACTCCACCAACTTTGAGTCCACGTGTATCTTTAGCCGCTGAATCTTCGGGGCTGTGGC
Organism: Dittrichia graveolens; assembly: GCA_038502395.1. Classification (NCBI taxonomy): domain Eukaryota; kingdom Viridiplantae; phylum Streptophyta; class Magnoliopsida; order Asterales; family Asteraceae; genus Dittrichia; species Dittrichia graveolens. The sequence goes on from JARJIL010000009.1 coordinate 35,681,442, forward strand.
TATGCGTAATCCGGCCAAGAAAGCATCATATTCAGAGTCGTTGTTGGAGCTTGCGAAATTAAATCTTAACGCGTAAGTGAACTCAATCCCCGTAGGACTTGTGAGGATTAAACTGCCTCCTACTCCTTCATTGCTGGAGGCTCCATCATTGTACAACTTCCACGTTCCTTCTCTATCATTTTCGTCAGTGACCATGCCTTTTGTTTCCTCCGATTCAATCATGAAATCGGCCAGAATCTGTCCCCTCATTGAGATTCTAGATTCATATGTTATATCGTAGGCTCCCAGCTCCACAACCCATTTGGCTAGTCTCCCTGACTCCTCTGGTTTGCTAAGGATACGCTTGACTGGAGCGTTTGTGATGACTTTGATTTGATGAGCTTGGAAATATCTTTTTAGCCTTCTAGTGGCAAAGACCAGGCATAGGGCTTTTTTTCTAAAGCAGGGTAACTGGTGTCTAGACCTTGCAACACTTTGTTAATGAAGTAAATAGGCATTTGCTTTTGGTCTCGTTCAGCCATTAATACAGCTCCTAAAGTGCTAAAGGAGGCAGCCAAGTATATGATGAGAGGTTCACCCTTCTTTAGTGCTATCAGAGAGGGAAGGTTTGAGATAGGTTCTTTCAGTTTTTGGAAAGCTTCCTCCGCCTCTTCTGTCCAACGGAAATCCTTTTTGTTGACGCAGTTTTTGAGTGTCTTGAGGATTGGCAATGAATGCTCCGCTGCTCGGGACATGTACCTATGTAATGCTGCTATCTTCCCACTTTAGCTTTGTGCTTGTTTTATTGTTTTTGGTGACTATAAATCCATTATGGCTTTTACTTTATCGAGGTTTGCTTTGATTCCGTCGGGTGTAATCACGTGTCCTAAGAAACGACCTTGCTCTAAGCCAAAAGAGCATTTCTTAGGGTTCAACTTCATGTTGTCTCGCGAATGTTTCTTCAATGTCCCTAAGCAGCCTTGCCTCTGACGTGCTTTTGATCACTACATCGTCCACATAAGCCTCGATGTTTCTTCCTATTTGATTCTTGAAGACAGTATCGATGAGTCTTTGATAGGTGGCACCAGCGTTTTTTAGAGCAAAAGGCATCTTCCTGTAACAGAAGACGCCTTGGTCAGTGTGGAAACCAGTTTTATCTTCGTCTTCCCTTGCCATGTAATACCCGTATTTTTGGAAATTATAAAACCATTTAAAATGCAAGTTTAAATGAAACTTAGCAAAAAAAATTATATGATTGGTTATATTTATTTAGTGCTAGTTCGAGGTGTGATATATATATATATATACACATAAGGTTTTGGTATATAAATGTAAAGAGAACCAAAGCTTAGGGACTAAGCATGTAAATATGTATATATATAGGTGTCTTGACTCCAATTTTTGGAGTCAATCTCCCAACTTCTGGAACACATATGAGAGGGAGAGAAAAGAAGGTTCTAGAGAGAGAAAGAGTTAGAAGAAGGAAGTATCAATTGAAGATGGTGAATTATGGTGTTAGAAATCAAGAGATTTGGGTGTTTGAAGCTCCATTCTTCTCTTTCATGGCTTGGATTTTGAGCAAGGAAGAGGATAGCAATGGGGGATTTGATAATCAAGTAAGTGAAACTTTGTTTTGTGTTGATCTTGGTTATACATGATGTAACTAGTAATTTATAGTTAAAAATTGTGAATTTTGGTAGAAGTTATGTTTGATTTAGCAATTGGGTCAAAAACTTTGATTAAAGATTTGATTACTCAAACTCTATGGTGTGGTAGATAAAATGATGGTTTGAAGTGAGTCTTGAAGTGTTATTAAGTGATTTATAAGTTGTAAGTATTATGGTGATGAAATGGTAGCAAACAAGAAGCCAAAGAACAAAATTGTGCTGTGTAGGGCATGTCGCGGCGCGACCTTCTTGGGCGTCGTGGCGTGACGCAGCGGGGACGAGGAAGTTTTGTTCCAGAGAATTTCTCGCTGCGCGAGCCCTAGGCTCCGCAGCGCAAGACACCCTGAAACTTCCAAAAATGTGTTTTTGACCCCTTTTGACCTTGTACATGTTTGGGGTTTGATTCTAAGGTTTTATAAGGGATAAATGGAGTGTTTTAAGACCCGAAAGAGTGTTTAAGCATAGAATTGAGCTCATAAGAGTTTGTTTTGGTGAACTTATGTAAGTTAACCTTGTGTTTTGTGATCATAGGTTTATGATCATGTGGTTTAGCTTTGGTTTGGATGGGGTTGTGATCCTCATCACACCCTCAGGTGAGTACACCCTGCGGATACCCAAAATTGTTCAAGTTTTTCAAGTCATCACTTATGTGTTTTGATTGTTTGGCAATTGTTTGATGAATCTTGATGATTCAAAGGATGTGGATTATGAAATTGTTTTGTAACATGAATTAAATGATTTGAGATTGTTTATGAGCTTTTGAACTTCCGAATGTGAAAACTATGCATTTGTTTTATAATTGCGGGTTATATGATCTGCAAATGTTTATGAGGCTTTTGGAACTTCAAGAACATGGAATCCATGTACTGTTTTATAATATGGTTTTATGAACTACAAATGCTTTGTGAAGCTCTTGGATTCAAAGAAAGTGGAAATTGTGGATTTAATGTGAAAGTGTTTTAATGATGATTTTCAAAGTAAGGCCATTGCTCCATTTTGGAGATGGTCTATGTTTATGTTATGCTTCAATTAAGGGTTTTGAAACATTATACTCCATGTTGGAGTGGACTTTGATTTTGAAACAAAAGACATGGTTTTGACTTAATGAAACTCATGTTTTCACTAAAGATGTTTTTAGGCATTTAGATGCCAATTATGATTTTGGTATTTGTGGCCTTATGGCATGTAATATTTGGCCTTGATGGCAAGTGGTTTTATGACCCTTCGGGGTAAGTGATTTTATGACCCTTCGGGGTAAGTGATTATGTGACCATTCGGGGTATGTGCTTATGTGACCCTTCGGGGTATGTGCTTATGTGACCCTTCGGAGTATATGTGCTTCGGTCCGGACCACTGTGTGATATGAACTCTGTACCATAGGGTTCCTAGTCATTGGGACGTACACAGAGGTTCTTGTGGCTTCGGCGATTGGGGAACCGCGAGGTACGGGTGGTTGAGGGATCGGTGCTGAGAGTGGAGGGGTATGTCAGTAGCCATCATGACCGTGTGGGTTCACTGGGCTGACGAGCCACCGAACCTGTGGCAACACGAGTGGATTTGGTAAACAGGGCATGCACTCCAGATAACCGTTGTATGGTGGACTGATTCGTGCATCCCCCACCTTGACGGAGTGATGTGGTTATCCCCCATGTGGGCACGTGTTGACCGTGGCTAGCTACCACGTGGATACATTGTGGCTCAATGGACAGACCCACATCCTTATGTGCTATTATGTATGATTTTAAAAGGATATTGATTGCCAAACTTGTGTTTTCAAAAGTGAATAGGATGACTTGGTTTTGATAAATTTGGTTGTACTCACTAGCTATGTTTATAGCTAACATGGTGTAAAAAAAAGTTTTGTATCCGCAGGTTGTATAGAGGCCTTGGTGAGGCGGGTAGATGCCTTGGGCACAGTCTTGCTTTGGTTACTTTACCAGTAATCTTGGATTTCCTGTGCTTTTGTTAATGGTCGTGAGATTGACTGTGGTAACACCTAAAAGGTTTTGGGTTATATCCAACAATCAAGTTACTGTTAAATGATATTGTATTTTGTTGAAATACGTAATGAGAATTACAATGCTTCCGCAATAAGTTTTTGAGATTTGTATAAAGTATGTATTTAAATTGAGTTTTGAAAAATTTAAATTTGGACCGAAAATCAGGGTGTTACATGCCATTTGAATTTGATGATATCCCTTATATGCATCCAAGAAACACTTGAAACGGTATTTGTGTAATGACTCTATTTTAAGATCTATTTCTGGAAGTGGATATGGGTCCTTGGGACATGCTTTATTGAGGCCCGTGAAGTCAATGCACATCCTCCATGTGCCATCCTGCTTCTTGACCATGACTGGGTTGGCCACCCATGATTGATAACGTACTTCTTGGAGGATTCCTGCTTCTGCTAACTTATCGACCTCCGTGCATGCCGCCGTGCTGCGATCCAGAGCTAGCCCCCTTTTTCGTTGGACCAACGGTTTCGTGTCTTTCGTTATTGTAACGCCGGTCTTTAATTTATCAGAGTATATATATTTTTAATTTAAAACGCATGCGGAAGCGAATATTATATTCACATTATACAACTTATATAAATATAAGTTCTAATATAAAAGTGTTGTTTAAACAACATTCCAAACGTTACCAACTATTTCGACCATTACACTAATTATTACATATCATTGTCTTTACACAGTGTTCCCCAAAACCTAACATGTCATCCCTGCAGGTACCCGTACTCACTTTCAATCATTTACCTACATATGGAATAAACATGAGAGGGTTAGCTATAAATAGCTAGTGAATAACAATTAAAGCAGGAGCAGTATATCATAACATATTCCATGCATCACATCATTTCATTCAAGTCTATCCTAACACATGGTGAAGCACTGGTTGTCAGCAGGCATCACGTCTTGCAGGGTTATAAACCCGGCTCAATGATCCTCACTGGGGAAACCGTTACTTCCTCCGCGCCGGTGGAGAAGCGGGTAGCGGTCCACCATTGCGTTATCGGAAACATATCCCATTTGGGATCAGTGGGAAACTGAGACCCCCGAGTTAGTATTGAGGGCGGCGGTTTAGCTAGAACCAAGATTCGTGATCATCGAATCTCCGCACCACAATCTCTACAAAGTAGTATCGACACTCAAACAATGGCCTACTCTGGCCTTATCACAAACACAATGGCCTACTCTGGCCCTTACATATCAAGAGTGACCTAAACAGGCCTTTCAAATATCAATAATGACCTACAAGGTCTTTTACATGCATACATATCATTTGGTTCTCATAATTGGTTCATAAACTTCTAAACATGCATATCTTCAATTTCATGGATTGTAACATACAAAACATCTTCTAATACTATTAATATCATGCTCGAGTTAACTGTTACTCACCTGTTGAGCTATAACAGGTTAGCACTAAATCACAGGTGATCCTTGATCAACTGGTACACCTAAACAAATCAATACATACCATTTAACACTTAAAACAGAATCTGGCAGAAGTAGGGTACGGTCGTACCTTGCCAAGGCACACCCGTGCCTGGCGAGGCACGCCCCAGACTTAGGCAAGCACGCCCCGTGGCTAAAAACACTCCCCCGGACCTTCTAGGGTTAGGCACGCCCGTACCTTTTGGAGGTACGCCCGTGCCTCCCCGGGTACGCCCAAGGTCACGGTCTGTTCTTGAGAGGCACGCCTGTGCCTTTCCATTTGCAGCAGCAGGTTCGACCAGAACCTGCTGTTTCCCAGCCAAAACATCACCAAAAATTACCAATTTACTTTTCAGTCATTTTCTATCTTTCACATATGAACTAACACATAAAATACAAGCTATAGACACAACTTTTACATCATTTAAACATCAATTCAGACTTTGGGACCTATTTCCTCATTTTGACCCATTTCAAATTTAATCTTCAAACTCAATCAAGATCAAGTCTTTAATTAACAAAACTGACTTCTGTGAATCTAAAATCAATATGGAAATCAATTGGTAACAACAATTTCATCTATTGGCTTCAATTTGGTGATTTCCACCCAAATACCCAAAAACTTAGAAACTTGAATAAGAGAGGAACTTACAAGAACAAGGATTGGATTAGGAAGAGAATGACAAGTAGATTGAAACTCTGATTTAATCCTTGAATTTGCAGCAGATTGAAACCTTGATTGATCCTCTCTTGAATTCTCTTGAATGGCTCCTTGAAGACTAATACATAAGAATACACACACAAGAATAAGGAGATGCATGTGGTTGTATACGTGATTCAACAAAAGGCATCCTACTTGCGGATCCATATTATCCACAAGTGGGTATTTTGTTCCCCTTTCCAACTTACAACTTAACGCACGAATACCCGTTTTAACTAACGGGGATATTTTTGGAAACCTCATTCTAAACCATTTAATATTCTTTTATTCTTTTATATTTTTATCAATATTTTATATTTACTCATTTAATAACTAATTTAGTTATTTTTCTTTAATATCTTTAAATTTATATATATTTTATTCAATTTATCTAATTTATTATACGTACCACGTCAGCATGCGTCTAGACCCTTTCTGAGGATGTTACAGTTATTCCCAATATGTGCTTGATCAGTTATCTCGGGATTCCTATCATATCGGAGGGCTCCCACGCAAAAACGTCTTTGCTTGCTCGTATTAGCTTATTAACTCTTCGTGACACGTTCGACTTAAAGAACCTCGTATCATTATTGTTTGCTCAGGATACTGGTCATTGACTATGACCTTTCTTTCCTCTTTGCTGAACGTCTCCTTCCTCTGGTTGCGTTGCTCCTCTCTTTCCGTACATAGACATTCCTTTGACACTTCTTTTTCTGAGTGTGTAATGGCTATCCCGGATGGTGTTGGGAATTTGATAAGGGAGTGTATGGTGGAAGCGACTGCTCGCGATAAGGCCATTCCGGTCCTTCCAAGGACGATGTTATACAACGAAGTGGACCACACCACTAAGAATCGTATTCGTACCATCCGGCTTAGGGGGTAGTTTCTGATTGTGAAGGGCAGGACCATTTCCTCTATGGGCCAGACAACTTCCCAAGCGAAACCTATAAGATGGATCGTTGCCTCCATTAGTCGTGCTTTTACTTCTACCGCCATCTTTAGGAAACAATGTTCATACATGATCTCGGATGAGCTTCCCCCAACGATGTATACCCGGTGTATTTCATATCGTGCTACGACGGCCCGCACAACTATTGGGCTGACTATCGGTCCTGCATGCCCCACTGGAGGGAAATCAATCTTTTGGTTTACCCAACCTTCGTACACACTTTCCATTCTCTTCCTTTCCTTTCTTCCCTTGATACTCTCATCATGAATATCTCTTTTTCCTTTCCCTTTCCAGTAGTTAGTTGTTTAGCGCCATGACCTTGATACCTATGGGGTGGTTGTTTTATTTCTTTGACTAGATGTGGGAGTTGTCTAGTCTTTATGGCCTCCTTGATTTGCTTTTTTAACCGAAAACAGTCATTAGTATGATGCCTTTTGTCCGCATGAAACTCGCCTTTCCTGATTTCTTTTTTCAAGAGGTGCCAGCATGGGTCTTGGTGGTAAGAAGCTATGGCTGGCCTCCTCTGTAGCCAATATCTCCTATGGGGTTTTAGTTAATGCTGTGAAGTGGGGTTTTCTGCTTTCTCCATTTTTGTATCGGATCCCCTACGACCTTCGGACATCCTTCTATCATTGAAGGATGCCGGGGACAAAGATGGAGCGAAGTTCCTTCTTGATGCTCCTGTCTTCTATTGGGACATCTTGGTTGTTGAGGATCCTTTCTGTGACACCTCGTCCAACTGTCCTTGTTGGTCACAAAGAGGGTGAACAAGCAACCGATACAGTGTAGAAGGGGGGGGGGTTGAATACACTTTAAACAATTAAAAATTTAATCAAACGTATATTCAATTATCAAAAAGAACAATAACTATTATCACTCTCTAATCAAATCAACAAGATGATTTGATATTACAATGATTATAAACTCAACTCTCTCTCTAAACACTCTTGAATCACAAACTAATTGATGATCGAACTTCTTGTTAAAACTGATTAACAAGAACTCTTGAAAACTCTCTTGAACTTTGAACTTACAAAGTTATCGCAACACACGCGTATCAAGTATCACGAACACCCGTACGTTTTGTAACTTATGCAGTCTTGCAACTTATGCAGTCGTCGTTGTGTATCGCGTATCTATTCATGTACACACGTAAGAACATGTAAAACCCATAAGAAGGTTTATACTTATATTTGATATATCTACGAACAAATCGCAGTTTAAAGATAGAACTTATCTTTTCTTTAAAACTGTAACAAACTCCTTAATTAGAACATATCTAATTAATTCCGTTTGAGATTTCTATCCAACTAATAGATAGTTTAAATTAGGTTCATATATCCTAATTTAAATGATGTAGATATGGAGAGTTTATAACAGAATTTAGAACTTACTTAAATTCTTGAACTGACTTCTGACGCTGAGCTGACACACTCAGTCTTGACCTTGTCAAGCTGAGTTCTTGAATCTTGGGTTCTTGAATCTTCAAGTTTTCAAGTCTTCACTCTTAAGACCTATCTCAGCTTAGAAGTCACTGAGCTATCTAGTACTTACATAGAAAACTCTATATCTGTTTATACGCTGACTACTCAGCTTCAGCTGACTAGTCAGTCTATAACAGACTTACATAATTCCTAACTCTTAACCTATCATCTATACATATCTATAGTTTGTCTCATCAAATCTAATTATTCTAAACATGGGACTAACAGTCCTACGACTTCCTTTCCTCTGATGAATGCCCTTGCCATCTCCATCATTTCGTTGACCGTCTTTGAGACATTGTTGCAATATTTCTCAACTAACTGTTTGGATCTTATTCCGTGCACGAAGCCAGAAATTCTCATCTTTTCGTCGGCTCCTCCAATCTCTTGGCTTTCTTTTAAATATCGTCCCATGAAGGTCCATAAGGTTTCCCCCTCCTTCTGTTTGATGTTGTGTATCTCCACCAGATCTCTCGTGTATCTCTTCTGCTGCATGAAGTTAGATAGAAAACATTTTTTTGAGGCTTTCAAAGGTGTCAATACTTTCTTCTGGAAGATGATCGAACCATACTCGAGCTGGTCCTATAAGGGTTTCGGCAAACATATGGCACCAAACGGGCATCAACCAACGTTCTACTTCAGCAGCGCCCATGAATATCCGGAGGTGGTCTTCAGGGTCTGTTGTTCCTTCATACATTTTTACGTGAGATGGCATCTTTATTTTTCTTGCGAACTTAAAGCGGGTTATCCTCTGAGTAAATTTTGTCGACTCAGAGGGGCGATAGGGCATGTTAATTCTTCTTCCTCAAGGATGTTTGTGAACGGCTCGACAAGGATAGATTTAGTGGTGGGATGAGTGTTGGATCTTGGACTAACAAGCGGATTAATAGGGCTGGCGATGGTTGTTGAAACAGTAGGCCTTGTTGTGGTTGGTCTTTCTCCAAAATGTAGTCTAGTTTCTACTTCCTTTAACCTTTCTTCTTTCTCATTGCTTTCAACGAGTGTTTTAAGTAGTCGGTAGTTCTGTCGAACCACCTCTGGGGTTATTTGTGGGAGGTTTTCTAGGGTGTCGGAGGTTCGTGTTGTCGTGACAGCGGATTTGACTGTTGGGGTAGTGGGAAGGGCAATTGTGGTGTTTCTAGATGAACCAAGAATGAGGAAATCAAGAAGTGGAACTGTGGATGGTTCCATGACAACCGAGTCCCACGGATGGGGCTAAATCTTGAAACAAGAGGTCTACCGGCTTCAACATGTCAGTAGTGAGGACGTCCGGATCAACACCACCGGAATGACATCTACAAAATAGACAAAGTTAGCCTCGCCACGAGAGGTTTGGCCTCGTGACCAAGCTCCGGCGCAAGGATAAGTTTCTTGTATATGTAGGGAGAAAATGTTAATGGAGTAAAAGAGGAGTAAGCTTAGGATAGAATGTTGTTTGACATACCTTATGGGTGTATTTATAAATTGGTGAGTGAGACTGATGCTTCCTTTTATCCAGTGGTTTGGAGAGTGGTTTCTTCTTCCAGTCAAAACTTTGAGACCAGCGACCAACATGCTCTGTTAGTGATGTGACTGATACTAGGAGTTGACCTTTTGTTATAGCCTGCTCTGGGATACTGCACCTATCTTCTTAAGAAAAGGTAACCTTAAACATGCTTTTAGTAACTCATATAATGAAGGTCTGAATAGTTCATACATCTGCTTATGTTTTTACTTCCTAATTCGTAGGTTGTATTACTGATGACTGTTAGGTATTTGGTCTGGACCACATTAGCAAAGGTGAGGTCTGGAGAAGGCTATGGAAGTGAAGGTCCGGATAAGGCTATGGAAGCGAAGGTCCGGACGATGCTTAGAAGGTGAAGGTCTGGACAAGGCTTAAAAGGTGTAGGTCTGGACATACCTCATCACCAGGGGACGTATGGGTCATAATTCGGGATTAACGGTGACTCGAGGGTCCATTCCGGGTTGTAGGTTCTGCAGGACTACCCTTCCTTAACAGTTAGGGATACTCGGCTATTTGCTGAACCCGAAGGAGCCTATGCCTTCATAACGATGCTTGGTGGACTGCTACCTGCACACCCACTAGAGCGGTTGGGTGTGTTTGATTCCCCGGTTAGAATGGTTAACTCGGATTTGCAACCCGACAAGATACGATGCTTACTTGTCAGCACACCCCAATGTGGTAGGATAGCACTATTTGTGTTACCATGCGATATGATTTAAAGTATGTGATTCCCTATTGTAACACCTTGCTTTTGAGAACCAAAATTTTCTTTTTAAAACACTAATTCAAGTTTCCAAACCACGTGGGTTTGTCTGTAATCAAAACATTTGCACTTGGTTTTAGAATTTAAATAAGCAGCGAAAGAAAATACGTGGCAAGTTGATATCGCGTTATTTAGATATATATTCGTTGCGATAAATGGACTTAAATGTTAAATATCTCTTTAAATGATGGCTAATGGTATTTAAAGTGTGTAATTATCATTCACAGGTCATAAAATACTCAATGGCGACAGTTTAAGCGGAAAAGGCGGAAAAAGACTCGAGAAACAAAGAAAAATCATAAATTCTAATAATCCGACAACGCGACGCGTCAGAGGGACAAACACGACGCATTCTTGTGAAATCAAGCGATCTTGTCGGGCAAGTCTTGTAAGACGCGACGCATCTAAGGCACGAACTCGACGTGATCCCGGCTGGAATCCAACTCTATAAATAGACACCTTTCATTCGAAAAAAGGGATTCCAACACCTCTAGCCGGCCCTAGACGTGTCCCAGAAGAGATTTTGGAGCTTTGAAGCAGAGATCTTGAAGAAGCTTGAGGATTTAGCCTTTTAGGAGTGAAGATTTGAGGTTTTCATCATAGTTTCACACATTAGTTTGCTTTTCATCATGACTAGTCGACTGCATTTGTGTTTCTTTTGCTATATTCCTTCGATTATGGGCTAAATACCCTGTTATCTCTGCTTAGACATGATAACCCTTGATAATTAGTTGGATTTCAATGTTTGGATGACATGTAATGATATATTTGTTATGTTCTAGCTTATTCAAAGATCCAGGTGTGTTAAAGTTTTGATCTTGATTCCTATTGCTGAGTTTTCATAGGTTGTATGAACATTCTTCCTTTGATTGCTTGAATTATGAATTTCTATGACCATTAGGATTCGTAACTAGTGATGGACCATATCCTAGGGTTAGGTTTAAAGATTGGAACTTTAATGTGCTTGCAATTGCCTTTGATGACCATTCTTGGGTAGTTGATTGATTTTGTCTAGCATAATTCGAATTTATTGCCTAGTTGCTGAGTCAATTAAATCCATGAGCATTGGGTTGATTGCGTTGAAACTATAGGGCTAGTGAGTCTGACCATGAGATCTAGCCAATTTAGGAGTCGGTATATTGTTATATGTTGTCCATTGCACTTCGTTGAGATCTGCTGATTTGATAGGGGAGTCTATTGTCCGAGCAGAGATGCTTTACTTCTTGATTGTTTGAATCTTAGAGTTATTTGATTTCTCGATTCTAGTTCTTTAATCCTTGTTGGCGGGTCTTGGGATTATGGTTTGGAATTTGCTCGCTTCCGTGTTGATATCATAATTTCCCCCATTTATTGCTTATTCTGCCTTTTAGTTATCTTTATTAGTTTAATAATTAGTTAGTCTAGTTGTACTAAAATCATACTCGTTCCCCGAGAGTTTGACACCCGTACTTATTTTCTATACTGCTACACGATTAGGTACACTTGCCTATTGTGTCGTATTTAAAACATTTACGGTTTTTACAAATTTAAAACTCGTACGTAAATAGCACATCAAGTTTTTGGCGCCGTTGCCGGGGAACAGTTTTATTTTGGTATAACTTAACTAGTTCTTCATTAAACGATCCTTCCCGCGAGTTTCGGCTCAAAAGGAAGTTATTTTCATGTTTTAATATTTAGTTCCTAGTTCGTGTTTCGTGCACTCTTCCGGGCTCATTACCCCAGCTGTGAATATGATCTGGCCCGAGGATCCACCGATCTATTGGGAATCATTATTTAAGGATTTGCTGTACGAATTTTACGACGATGGCATCGAACGGGATGATTTTGATTTTATCCTAAAGGATGATGAGAAATGACCACCCGCCTAGCTCGCCGGATGAACCACATGTGAGTCCTGAACCATACTACTTGGACGATTCCGATATTGACACAAATATCAGTTTTGAGCCTTGTGTGGAGATGGAGTCGAGAGAAGATGCTCAGTCTGATGGAGAGGTTCTGGTGTGTCTCGCTGACTTGCTTGAGGAACCAGAAGACCATTCAAAGGATGAACCGTCAACCCTCGTTCAACTAGCACCCACGTTAGGCCTAGAACCAAAATCCGTATGGGGACCCTCCCTTCTAGAGAGAGAGGACGTGGAGAATTGTGCAGATGAAATTTTGGACTATCTAGAATCTCTGCTCTTTGAGGAGGACGCTCTAGAACCAGAAGTCGAGGTAACCACGGAATTAAGTGAAGTATTGGAGTCAAAGTATGGAATATCTCCGACATCGGGAAGCTTATGGCGTCCTTCGTGCCCGGAAAAGAATTAGGCTGATAGTAACTCAAACAAATTCGGGAGCCAGTTGGAGTCTTTGCTTGAGTCGCAATCGAGTTCGCAATCATGGGGAAGATCTAAGATTCAGAATGCTGGAAAGACGTGTGTGGAAGCCGGGAAGGTGCTGTGGAACACGACAATCGTAGCAGCACTACAAATGGGAAACAAATTTACATCGCTCGGTAGGTATAAGTATTACCATCCACACTTGATTGCAAGTGTGGGGTCTTTCGTTCGAACTCGCAGTAAATGAATCCGGAGTCAAGCTAGAGACTCAGACAAAAACAAGCTCTTCTCGGGAGGCAACCCGTGTTTAGTTTAGGTTTTTCTTCTTCTTTATTTTTGTATTTTATTTTCTTTTTGTTCAACTTTGTGGGTGTGTTGCCTAGAAACCCTCACAAGTGTGTAGCTTGTCCACTCGGGCTACCGAGAGGTTTAAAAGTTCGTTTGTTTTATTTGTTTTGCGTGTTTGTGTGCAGGTACACTCTTCGGATTCTCATTATCATGCCTCTGGAGTAAGCTTCAATCACTAACATGGCCTGGAAGTTAACGAGGTACGTAAAATTTTAATTTTGAAAATTGAGAAAACGCGACGCGATGTCTGCAAAAACGCGACGCGTTTGTGATTTCAAACGCGCACCAAAAGGGGCTAAATTGAAAAAGGCGACGCGTTTTGGTCTTGGACCCGACACGTTTTCGCGAACAAATTAATATTCAAACTCGCTTGTCTTTTTCCCCACTTTTGCCAAAACACAAATACACGTTCCCTCTCAACCCGATGCGTTCCCTTTTGGCGATTCATCAACGCAAGCTTCATCTTCAATTGCTTTCTACACCAAGCTCCACCTTCCTCTCATCTTTTGCTTTGTTTTCACTAAAGGTACGTTTCAAGCCCTAATTTCTCGTTTTAAGCAGCGTTCGGAGCTAATCCTTGCTCGTGCGTACCGATTATGTTAGGGTTTCATCATATGTGTTTGTGTTTTATGCTTGTAGACTGAATTTTGGTACTTTAATGGTATAATAGTTTCAAGTTCGTCCTGTTCTAGTCACTCTTGATAAAACTAGGGTTTGGGTAGGGTTTATGCCTCGGAAATTCGAATGTGGGGGTTTCTTTGTGAGTTTCAAATTGAATGTCTGGGATTTCTTGTTAAAATCGGTTCTGTGCAAATCATTGAGAAGCTTTGTTGCTTTTATCTATTTGGGTAAAAAGATTTTGAATTTGGGTGTTTTGTTAAAACCTAAAATCAATGAATTAGGGGATAATGTGTTTGATCTTTTGCGGTTTATGCTACTTATGGTACTCACTTTGTGCTTAAAAATGCGTTACATCATTTCTGATTGTGAGTTATGGAAGGAAACGAGCTCGACAGACACACCCCTGTTTGGGTCGTCTTCTACCTCGCGAACACGACGTGTCCGGGGCTTGGACCCGACACGTTTTCTTCTTTTGAGCAAATCACTAAGTTTCTGTTTTAGGGCCACTCTGTGATCTTGTTTCATGTCTTACATCTATTTTTCTTCTAGTTTCATGTTTATGTTTTACCTTTGAGGTTTTATGCTTTTATCTGATAAACTACCTGCTTATGCGTGTTTGTTTGTTTAATTCTGGTTTTGTTATGCTATGTTGGGGCATTGTTGCTTATCCTTGCGTTACCTTTGAATGTGTACTCATCTAGTAGTTAGACTGTGTGTCGCTATAACTTTCATGGATGGGGTTCATTTTGCATTTCTGATTTGTTTCTGTCCATTTGCTATCATCTGACTATTGATATTGAATCATTATGTCTACAGTATGGCAGAGCATGGTCGTGGTAGATGCCGAGCCCGCCGAGTAGCGCAGCCCGAGCCTGCAGCTCCAGTTCCCCCCCGCACCAGCCGTTCAACACGAGTGGCTGGTTTTTCGTGAGACCATTCTGGCCCAATACCGGAATGAGTACATCTCCAGACTTACTCAGCTGCTCCGCAAGGAGGTCGAGGTGGCCCACACTTTGGATTGGGAGGTCGCCACATCTACCGGCATCACTACTCTGCTCACTCCTCTGCTGATTTAGGAGTATCGCGGCTCCGATCAGTCGGTTCTGTTCACCTGCGGGGCGTGGGAGCGCCTTTTAAGTATCAGGGAGCCCATTTACCGGGTGTTGATGTTGGAGTTCTACTCCACCCTCAACTTCAACCACATATCTTCCGTCTACACCGACCGCAGGGTGATTTCCTTCCATCTGGGGGGCCGGAGCAGGGAGTGCTCCCTCCTCGAGTTTAGTTGGAGGCTAGGCCTCTATACGAGAGAGGAGACGGCCAGTCAGCATTTCCAGGCCTTCCTCCTTGCGTGCCTGCGCAGCCCGCCAGCAGACTTCAGCCCGACCAAGTTTTAGCATACGATTGCCAACGGCCTGTATATTGCTGCTCGCGCTGCTGAGAGTAGTATCCGCGACCTGATCCACCACCTGATATCCACATCCGTTACTCACCGCAAAGGCGGTGAGAAGGTCACCTTCACAGAATTGTTCTTCATGTACTGCATACTAAACCCTGGCACGCTCTGCAACATGCCATATTCGATTGCTTTCTTCTTGGCTCGCAAGGGCACTGGGCCCAAGCAGGCGAGCCCCCTCTGCGGTGGTCATTTCATCACCCGCCTGGCCAGATCATATGGGATTCTTACTGCCGATTCTGAGGCCAGGTTGCTGCGGATGGAGCCGCGTTTGATGGGGGAGTACTATCTAGAGGTGATGCGGGTGCTCGAGCGGACAACATTCGGCGGGATGCTGCGGGTTGAGGACGCAGATAAGGAGGACGTGCTGGAGGCCGGCGAAGGCTAGGAGCCAGAGCAGCCACCGCAGAGGAGACGTAGGAGACGTTCTCTCGGTGCTGTTGCTGAGGAGGAGGAGGAGCAGACTCCGACCGCCGCACTAGAGACTCTCGCCTTAGGTGCTTATATGGAGGACATGCGGCGGTTCCTGTATAGGTTACAACGTCAGGTCCAGTGGCTAGGAGAGGCCTTGACTGTGGTGGCCCAGCGCCAGGGCCAGATGTTGCCGACGCCGTTTCCTGCTGCGCCCACCCTTTTCCCTGGCTGGCAGATGCGTTTCCCTGCCGGCAGGCCTGCAGATGAGGCTGGACCCTTGGGTTATGGGGGCCGCGAGTGTTCTGAGGATGAGTCAGAGGAGTGATGCATGTACATAGTTTAGTTTATGTATTTATTTTTAGTTGTTTTATTTTGAAACATTGTCACTAACTCGCTTCACGTTTATATATATTTATTTATCTTTGGTTGTGCTGTGTTGATGGTTTGGTTGAGTTATGTAGTTCCGATTCCACTTAAACTGTATGGAGTGCATGCTTATGCTGGCAGTCAGTTCAGCGCCATATTTTATCATTCTTCTCGCCGTGTGAGAGACATACCTCTGGGGAGTTCGTTTCTGATC
Source organism: Dittrichia graveolens (assembly GCA_038502395.1). Lineage (NCBI taxonomy): Eukaryota > Viridiplantae > Streptophyta > Magnoliopsida > Asterales > Asteraceae > Dittrichia > Dittrichia graveolens. The sequence goes on from JARJIL010000009.1 coordinate 35,697,671, forward strand.
TTTTTCTACCCTTTATTTTTATTTTGCTTTGTTCTTATATCCAATGAGGGCATTGTATGATTTAAGTGTGGGGTGGGTGGTTAGAAAAAGATTCTCCATTGCATTTGAGCTTTAATTGAAATCATGAAAACTATGATGAAGTTAGGCTAGAAATTTAAAATTTTGATATCATTCGAGAAAAAATCAAGTGCCAGTTGAAAATGTCAAGATAAATGATTGGTAAACAAATTGTAAGGTTGTGTTTAGCTTTTACATCATAGTATTTGTGGCTTCTCATCATTTTCAAAGAAAATTTGATTTATAAATAGCCGAAAGTTAATTTGTGAAATATTTTTAAAATCAGCAAGGTTGAGCCTTTTTGAATCTAAGCTTGACAAAAATAGGCTAAGTGGAAATTTTCAGTTTTATATTCATATGCTATGCAAAAAGAAAAGAAAAAAAATGCCAACAATGAAAAAAGAAAGAAATGAAATATCTGTTGGAACAATAAGTCAAATATGTAGCCTTTGGGACTCGAATTAGTAGGCTCTGAGGGGTGTTCTACATCTAACCACCTAAAGCCAACTGGTTTGGGATCGGTTGAGTCGAATGTTCGCTACATGGGTTCCATAGAAAGTCATGGACTTATATGAAAAGATGAAAGAAAATGCATATGTTTATTAAATCCTGGAAATCTGCTATAAGCTTTGAGGTTGGGGGATTGCTTAAAGGTAATTTGACTATGTGCTGATTTTATAAATAATTCATGAATTGAAGTTTGGTTATTTGTGAGGAAAATGATTATTTGAGTGGTGAGAAGTTAAAAAGGATCAAAACACAGATATATATATATAATTATAAATACAATCGGTATAGTTCTGTTTTTAATCATTTGTACTGACATTGGTAAGTACCGCTTGGTTTCTTTTTAGATTGATGTTGAAAGATTGTTTTTCTATGCCTGATTAAGTTGCAATTTGCTTGAGGACAAGCAAAGCTCAAGTGTGGGGTACTTTGATATCGCGTTATTTAGATATATATTCGTTGCGATAAATGGAACGTAAATGTTAAATATCTCTTTAAATGATGGCTAATGGTACTTAAAGTGTGTAATTATCATTCACAGGTCATAAAATATTCAATGGCGAGAGTTTAAGCGGAAAAGGCTGAAAAAGACTCGAGAAACAAAGAAAAATCATAAAGTCTAAAAATCCGAGAACGCGACGTGTCGGAGGGACAAACGCGACGCGTTCTGGTGAAATCAAGCGATCTTGTCAAGCAAGTCTTTTAAGACGCAACGCGTCCAAGGCACGAACGCGATGCGTTCCCGGCTGGAATCCAACTCCATAAATAGACATCTTTCATTCGAAAAAAGGGATTCCAACCACTCCAGCCGGCCCTAGACGTGTCCCAAAAGAGATTTTGGAGCTTTGAAGCAGAGATCTTGAAGAAGCTTGAGGATTTAGCCTTTTGGGAGTGAAGATTTGAGGTTTTCATCATAGTTTCACACATTAGTTTGCTTTTTATCATGACTAGTCGACTGCATTTGTGTTTCTTTTGCTGTATTCCTTCGATTATGGGCTAAATACCCTGTTATCTCTGCTTAGACATGATAACCCTTGATAATTAGTTGGATTTTAATGTATGGATGACATGTAATGATATATTTGTTATGTTCTAGCTTATTCAAAGATCCAGGTGTGTTAAAGTTTTGATCTTGATTCCTATTGCTGAGTTTTCATAGGTTGTATGACCATTCTTCCTTTGATTGCTTGAATTATGAATTTCTATGACCATTAGGATTCGTAACTAGTGATTGACCATATCTCAGGGTTAGGTTTAAAGATTGGAACTTTAATGTGCTTGCAATTGCCTTTGATGACCATTCTTGGGTAGTTGATTGATTTTGTCTAGCATAATTCGAATTTATTGCCTAGTTGCTGAGTCAATTAATTCCATGACCATTGGGTTGATTGCTTTGAAACTATAGCGCTAGTGAGTCTGACCATGAGATCTATCCAATTTAGGAATCGGTATATTGTTATATGTTGTCCATTGCACTTCGTTGAGATCTGCTGATTTGATAGGGGAGTCTATTGTCCGAGCAGAGATGCTTTACTTCTTGATTGTTTGAATCTTAGAGTTATTTGATTTCTCGATTCTAGGTCTTTAATCCTTGTTGGCGGGTCTTGGGATTAAGGTTTGGAATTTGCTCGCTTCCGTGTTGATATCATAATTTCCCCCATTTATTGCTTATTCTGCCTTTTAATTATCTTTATTAGTTTAATAACTAATTAGTCTAGTTATACTTAAATCATACTCGTTCCCCGAGAGTTCGATACCCGTACTTATTTTCTATACTGCTACACGATTAGGTACACTTGCCTATTGTGTCGTATTTAAAACATTTACGGTTTTTACAAATTTAAAACTCGTACGTAAATCGCACATCACAAGTTATATACAATAAAGAATTAGCCACATTACAAGGTTTGGTGTTACTGATACTAACTGGCTGACCATTATCAGAGTATAAATACAAACATAATATATTCAAAGTGTTTAACAACAATGTTCCTCCCTAAACAAATAACTACCTGTAGCCACCCGAGCTCACAGTCTAAGGATTGTTGGAATATGCCCGCTGACACGAACGAGTTAATAGCACTGCTGATGAAGTATAGGCCTATTGGATCACACACCAAGTATTGATTTTGGCAACATGATCAAGCAAAAGAGATAAAGAAGCCAAAATGGGTTTTGGCAGAATGGTACATGGGCCGTGTCCAATCCAATATACACGGGGCATATTGGCCCAATTCAAGGCCGTGTAGTTTGGGCCGACACGGCCGTGTAGATGAACACGGGCCGTGTATAGCCTATTAGACACGGGCCGTCTTAGCCCAATTGGGGCCGTGGACTTTGGGCATACACGGCCGTGTTGGTGAACACGGGCCGTGTACAGATGCTGTAACAGCAGAATTGATTGGTTTTAAAGCCCATTCTAATGAGATTAAGTATTCATTCAATTTGGCAGTTTCAAGACCCACGAATTCTCTGTGTTCTTTGAGGAAAAGGGCTATGAAGAACATATGAAGAACACACACTTTCTCTCTAGAGTTTATACACTTTGTGATCAAGTTTTGGTGCACAAAGGTGTTAGATATACTTTAATCTTGTTGTTTTGGTGACTACACCAACCTACTAGCATTGGGGGATCAAGTGCGCTTGGGGTGGACTTCACTAGAGGAGTTCGTGTTGAATTCTATACACTTTGACAAAAAAGAAAGCTTTTAATCCTGAGTTGTGGTATAACCTTTCTTCTATCTTGTTTATTATATTCTAGTTGCAAATTCAAGTTTAGATTTTGGTCCATGGTATGTGTGTTTGTTTAGCTAACTTGATATATTTGTATTTATATATTGCTTCCGTTGCTACTCGATTATGCCAAATGAATACCTTCAGTGGTATTAGGGCCGTGTCCAGTCCAATATACATGGGGCATATTGGCCCAATTCACGGTCGTGTAGTTTGGGCCGACACAGCCGTGTAGATGAACACGGGCCGTGTATAGCCTATTCGACACGGGCCGTCTTAGCCCAATTGGGGCCGTGGACTTTGGGCATACACGGCCGTGTTGGTGAACACGGGCCGTGTACAGATGCTGTAACAGCAGAATTGATTGGTTTTAAAGCCCATTCTAATGAGATTAAGTATTCATTCAATTTGGCAGTTTCAAGACCCACAAATTCTCTGTGTTCTTTGAGGAAAAGGGCTATGAAGAACATATGAAGAACACACACTTTCTCTCTAGAGTTTATACACTTTGTGATCAAGTTTTGATGCACAAAGGTGTTAGATATACTTTAATCTTGTTGTTTTGGTGACTACACCAACCTCATAGCATTGGGGGATCAAGTGCACTTGGGGTGGACTTCACTAGAGGAGTTCGTGTTGAATTCTACACACTTTGACAAAGAAAAAAGCTTTTGATCCTAAGTTATGGTATAACCTTTCTTCTATCTTGTTTATTATATTCTAGTTGCAAATTCATGTTTAGATTTTGGTCCATGGTATGTGTGTTTGTTTGGCTAACTTGATATATTTGTATTTATATATTGCTTCCATTGCTACTCGTTTATGCCAAACGAATACTTTCAGTGGTATTAGAGCCATATCTAACATGACTTTGCACTAACGAGTCTAGAAAAACCATATAAAATAGGTTTTTCGTGTAGATGCTTAGTAGGCTAAAATTGATATATTTGTAGCCTACATAATATCCATATAAATATTTTTATATAAGAAAATTGTTTTCTTGAAATGGTTTTTCGTGTAGATTGGTACACTAATGCATATGTACAAGGATTGTCATTTTGGTGCCTTTGATATTGTTGACAATCTTGACTAAAATATAGATATATATTTGTATCATGATTTTGTGTGGCACACCATGTTTCATTTTGTTACGTTTGGTTAATTCGGTAACATGATATGCCCTTAGACCTACGTGTTGTGGTGGTTGATTGATTTGGTTTTTGGCGGCCTGCTTGCTGTATTGTTGTAATTATATTTATTTATTTATTTGTTGGTGCGGCTTGCATGCCATTTCTTTTATTCTGTGTATTTGTATAAATAGTATAGGAATTCGACCTGCTTGTCGTTTATATATATTCTATGTATTTGTATATAGTATAGAATTAGAAACGGAGAAGTCAACGGGAGTCATGGTGATGACGTGTTGGCAAGAAGGAATCAACACGCTATTGGAGGTGTTGGATTCAGTGGGAGCTCACCCAACGAGACTACACCTTGTCCTTAGGTTTTGGCCTCGTTTTCCTCATTGTGGCTCACGGGGAAAATGCATAGGTTTTTTTGGGCATGTTACCGAATTCTATATATATATATATATATTTGCGTGGTTGTATTTTATTTTCTATGCATGGATTAGGATTCGCATGCTAGACAATTTTTCGTATAAAATTAAATAAAATACAACGTTTGTTAAAATGGTTAACAATCTCGCGTGAATAGAATTGACATAGAAAATATAGAGATGGTATTATATTTAAAAGTGTTTAAAATCGTTTTGACACTTACTTTGTTAATTCACAAAAGGTTTTTTTATAAACCGGAAACAAAATCCCGTTTTTTCAAAATGTAAAACACGCACCATCCGTCGGACGACACCACTCGAATCTAACGAAACAAGGATGATTGTCGAGCCAAGCATGAGTCATTCCTTACGTAGTTGAGTGGAAGGTGAGTGGGGTAACTCGCATGATTGGTTGTCGAGCTAAGCACGAGCCAATTGATGGTCGAGAGTGCCACCCGTGTATCTTGTCGGACGGTTTACAATTTTAGTATATAACTCTTGATTAGTTGTCGAGCTAAGCATGAGCTAAACAAAAATTATATATTAAGATTGGTGTAAGGAAGGGATCAAACATGCCAACTGACATAATGGATGTCAACGGATCCCGCAAGTGTCTAAGAGTTGTAATAGAGATTACAATTGGTAAAACGGTTGCCGGCCTAAATAGCATCGCCACGTGATCCGCGGTAAACTTATCACGGTGCAAGGTGAAATAAGGTTCTTAGCCCTTGTTACAAATAATTGTTTTGATCTAAAACTATGGGGTAATTATTTTTTAACAAGGTTTATCTAAACTAACCAAAACTCGTATTATTGTTATTTATAGATGTCAAACCATAACAACACCACATCAAACATCTCACTTCGTGTGTTCCTAGAAAGGGAGAAACTCACGGGGGTGAACATTATTGCATGGATTAGGGAATTGAGGATTGTCCTTCGCCATGAGTCAAAGTTGCACATCCTTAAGGAACCCTTTCCGGAGCCACCTCCTACCAACGCGACTTGGGCCGTCTGATACGGGTATGAAAAACGTGTTGAGGACACGCACGATGTTGCCTGCCTCATGTTGTCCACTTTGAGCTCGGAGTTGCAAAAGCAACTCGAGCACATGAGTGTGTACAATATGTTAAACAAGCTCAAGGACACGTTCCAACAGCAAGTTAGGCAGGAACCCTATGAGTGTGTTAAATCCTAGTCGGTTGTAGGATGCAAGTGGGCGGAATGTTGGTCTTCACGTCCTTAAGATGAAGGCAACGTGGACCATATGGAGAGGTTAGGATTTCCAATTGGGAGAGAGCTCGCTGTGGATATTGTACTCCAGTCTCTGCCCGCTTCATATGATAAGTTTGTCACAAACTATCACATGCAAGGAATGGAGAAATCCTTAAGCGAATTGCATGGCATGTTGAAGTCTGCGGAGTCTGACATGGCCAAGCATAATTCCACCTCAACCACTCCCGTCTTGGGTTTAAAGAAACAATAGAAAAGGAAGAAGAAACCGACCCTAAAAGGAAAGGTTGGAGATTGCAAGTCTATCCTTGATATTGAGTTGAAGGACATAGAGAATGTACCTCAAGAAAAGGTGGTTTGTTATTTCTGTGGAAGATTTGGAAATTGGGGCTGTCACGCCTGCCCTACGTGCTGAGAGGATATAAAACTTCTCAGGAAAGAGAGAGTTAACTTTCCATCTCCAGGTACGTTCATAATTCATTGCTATTCTTCTATAAGCTGGGTTGTTGACCCGATCTAATTGACTCACGTTTGTCACAAATTTATTTTGTTACAAAGTGTAGGTTCTTGTTGGATTGAAGAAAAGCATGAAGAGCCGGATCTCGGACGAAGAAACCAGGATGATTGTCCTCTAAGAGAAGATAAAGAGACTTGATCTCGCTTTTGTCGCCGGCTTATTTATTACTTTATTTTATTGCCCAGCATGGCAAGTAACATCTCTTTGTATGCTTGCTTTTAATTACGATGGACAAAATTTTGAAGTTTTAAGAATTGATGTAAAACCTTTTTAAGCGTTGTTTATTCAAGGTTTATTTATGTCATAGCTCATGTGTTCTTTTGCCCTGCGTGGTACACAACTTTACATGTGGTGACGATGAGTTTATTCTTAAAATATGAGATTTGTTATGAAAAATTTATTGTGAGATATTTTGTTATATTCAAAATTTTCCATGTCATGGCATACACAAGGTTTGGTTACAAGTAATAGAATATTCATGAATAATTGATTCTGAATCCAAAATAGTTTGGATTAATTATCTTTGTGTGATAATCAACTTTACCACATAAACATGAGATATATATCTCCTAGATCCGTGTGGATGGGATCTCGGGATGGTTTAGCCTCGGGCTAAACGTTTTGATGTTGATCTTGTTTATTAGGCTAAGGTGATTATGACATCCTTCACCGGAGTTTGTGAGAGGATTAAAGGCTTGTTGGATATTGATCACATTTTGTGGATAATCCATTCAAACACACCGCAAATAATAACAAAAGAGAACCCTCTTCGTCCCTACCTTGATGGTAGTAGTTGCAAGACGTTTACTATTTTGGATGTAAGTCTAAAGCCTTGTTGGTGTTCAGAATTAGCCAAAACGACTTTCTGAATCAATAGGGCATATAGATCAAGATACTTAGATCTAGTTAAGATGCTAAAATACCTACTATCTATATATTGGATGACCATATAGTGAATTGTGGAATTGTTTCACAATTTATATCCTACTAAGACACATTGGTACATGGTGTCATGGAGTAGGGAACCGGGTGTTATTGATAATGATCCGGTTTATGATGGGTCAAGAATGTGTGTCCGATTTGTTAGGATATTCATTTACCATTGTGACTAAGTCCTCAAACCTAAATTCAATTGATAGTCTATTTAGCATTTACTAAGATACGACTAGAAAGGTTCATTGCTTGTCTATCTTATAGTTCGAAGCTATCCATTCTACATTCAGTGGGAGATGGATAAACTTGAAATCAAGAAGTGCTAATACATTTGAGGAGTTCTTCTAAGTTTTAGCTATTTAACCTTTTGAGAACAATGTTTGTTGCTTAAAAGGGAAGAAGAGAGAAACTAAAACTAAGGCATTCCAGTGAAAGAACGTGCATGGAACTTAAATGAAAGACTTGATGTTGATACTAGCATATAATCTGATATCTTTGATAGATGATCAGCATGGATATGCTGGTATGCCTGGCTAAGAATCAGTACTTCTTTTAATTTTGATAAGAGTCATATAGAGCCAAAGAGATATGGGTTTCTCATATCTAAGTGGCAATGACCTGATGGTGAGTCATGTTGAGTTCACCACCTATCGGAAGACGTAGGGGATCCGGAATTCACTAAAATAAAAGAAGTAAATGATAAAGCGATGCAATCCATTTGGAATGGCCAAGTACTTTACTTGGCTTAATCCCGTACCTAGGTGTATGCCAAGGCGGTAGAGAAACTTGTCATGCTGGTTGAAGAATGTTTGATACTCGTGGATATTAATGACCATGTTCCGTCATGGAACAATATGATGAGGAAGTGCTCATAACACTCTCGGAGGGTCTTAATATACATCCGTAGTATCCAAATTATGTTTACAAAAGTGATTAAGTTGACTTCGGACTTATGCTTGCATCTTAAAGGAAAGATCTTTGCTTACTATTAGAAAAACAAAGTGATGAGTTTTCTAGAAGCATAGATAAAGCCTTTTTATATATGTCAGGGCTAGTGGGAGCTTTGTTGTATTCCTAGTGTTATTGTTGGAATATGCCCGCTGACACGAACGAGTTAATGGCACTACCGATGATGTATAGGCCTATTGGGTCACACACCAAGTATTGATTCCGGCAACATGATCAAGCAATAGAGAGGAAAAGGCCAAAATGGGTTTTGGCAGGGTGGTACACGGGCCGTGTTCCTGAACACGGGCCGTGTCCAGTCCAACGTACACGAGGCGTATTGGCCTAATTCAAGGTCGTGTAGTTTGGGCCTACACGGGCCGTGTAGATGAACACGGGCCGTGTAGTGCCTGTTAGACACGAGCCGTCTTAGCCCAATTGGGGCCGTGGACTTTGGGCCTACACGGCCGTGTAGACCTACAGGGCCGTGTACGTTCGCCGTAACAGCAGAATTAACAGCCTTAAATACTTGGTTTAATGGGGTTAACTTCTCATAATTGTGGTATACAAAGAGACCACGAGTGATCTGCTCTAGGAGAGGCTTTTTGCTCACACTTTGTCCCTTGGTTGACATTAGAACTCTCTCTCTTGTTCTTGGTGTTCTTGAACTCAAGAAGCAAACATACACATACTTGATTGTTGTTTTGGTGGTCATACATCAACTTGCTAGCACTTGGGAATCAAGGAAGCTTGGGGTGGACTTCATTGGAGGAGTTCTTTGTTGGACTCTAAGCCACTTGACTAGGAAGGTTACTTTGTGTTTTGCACCATTGAGGTATAACCTTTCTTCTCATCTTGTTTATATATTTTAGTTGCAATTCCATTGTTAGATTTTGGTCCATGGGAAGTATTCATTGTTTGGCATTGATTTTTGTTATCTACTTTGCTTCCGTTGCTACTTGATTTTGCCAAACGAATACCTTCGGTGGTATCAGAGCCATATCTAACATGGCTTTGCACTATTGAGTCTAGAAAAACCATAACAGTGTTTTTGGATAAGAAAAGTGTTTTATTAAAATTGGTTTCTCCATTGAGACTCTTATTGTGCTAGAATAGATTTATTCGTAGACGTGTTAATATATTCTAGTTTTTATATTTATTTATTTTTTGTAACTTGACATGAAGTGTACACAAATATGTACTTATAAATGTATATATGAATATGTGTCTCAAAATGTTTGATACACTAATGCATATGTACAAGGATTGTCTTTTTAGTGCCTTTGGTGTTTTGACAATCTTAACTAAAATATAGATATATATTTATATATCATGGTTATGTGTGGCACATCATGTTTCTATTTGATATACTTGGTTTGATTCGGTAACAAGATATGCCCCTAGACCTATGTGTTGTGATGATTGATTATTTTTGGTTTTTGACGGCCTGCGTGCTGTATTGTTGTAATAATATTAATTTATTTACTTATTGGTGCGGCTTGCACGCCGTTTCTTTTATTCTATGTATTTGTATAAATAGTATAGGATTGCGACCTGCATGTCGTTTATATATATTCTATGTATTTGTATATAGTATAGATTTAAAACCAAAATATTCAATGGGAGTCATGGTGATGACGTCTTGGCGAGAAGGAATCAACATGCTATTGGAGGTGTTGGATTTAGTGGGAGCTCATCCAACGAGACCATATCTTGTCCTTAGATTTTTGGCCTCGTTTTCCCCGTTGTGGCTCATGGGGAAAATGCATAGGAATTATGTGCATGTCACCGAATCGTATGTATAGATATTTGCGTGGTTGTATTTTATTATTCTACGCATGGATTAGGATTCGCATGCGAGATAATTTTTAAATAAAAATTAAATAAAATACAATGTTTGTTAAAATGGTTAACAATTGCGCGCGAAGAGAATTGACAAAGGAAATATAAAAATGGTATTATATTAAAAGTGCTTAAAATCGTTTTGACACATACCTTGTTAATTCACAAAAGGGTTTTATAAACCGGAAACAAAATCCCGTTTTTCAAAATGTAAATCACGCACCATCCATAAGATGACACCACCCGAATCTAACGAAGCAAGGATGATTGTCCAACTAAGCACGAGTCATTCCTTGTGTAGTTGTGTGGAAGGTGAGTGGGGTAACTCGCATGATTGGTTGTCGAGCTAAGCACGAGCCAATTAATGGTCGAGAGTGCCACGCGTGTGTCTTGTCGGACGATTTACAATTTTAGTATATAATTCTTGGTTGTCGAGCTAAGCACGAGCTAAACAAAAATTATATATTAAGATTGGTGTAAGATAGGGATCAAACATGCCAACCGACATAATGGATGTCAACGGATCCCGCAAGTGTCTAAGAGTTGTAATAGAGATTACAATTGGTAAAGTGGTTGCCGGCCTATATAGCTTCACCACATGATCCGCGGTAAACCCGTCATGGTGCGAGGTGAAATAAGGTTCTTAGCCCTTGTTACAAATAAATTGTTTTGTTTAAAACTATGGGTACTTATTTTAACAAGGATTTCCAAACTAATTAAAACTACTTTGTTATTTTAGATGGCGTCTTCAAGCAACACCAACACCACCAACCATTTTTCACTTAGAGTTTTCCTTGAGAAGGAGAAACTCAATGGTAACAAATTCTTGGATTGGTTTAGGCAACTTAAACTTGTCCTACGCCAAGAAGGGAAGATGGTTACAATAGAGGAGGCCCTACCCGAGGCTCCTGCTGCCAATGCCACTCGGGCTATTCGAGACGGTTATGAGAAGCATGTCAAGGATACCGAGGACATTACTTGCCTCATCCTAAGTACTATGGTCCCTGAGCTCGAAAAGCAAATGGATCATTTGAGTGCTTTTGACTTGATCACTCAGCTTAAGGAAATGTTCCAGCAGCAAGCGAGACAAGAGAGGTTTGAGTGTCTTAAGATGGTACTTGGTAGCAAGATGGCCGATGGCGGGAATGTGAGTGCACACGTGTTGCGCATGAAAGCAAACGTGGAGCGCATGGAACGGCTCGGATTTACCATAGGGAGGGATCTAGCCGTGGATTTGATCCTATGGTCCCTGCCCACCGCATATGATCAATTCGTTATGAGTTATCATATGCATAGTATGGATAAGTCCATCATGGAGCTTCATGGTATGCTTAAGACAACCGAGTCTAGCATGACCAAAACCAAGCCCTCCGTTCCGAATCCCGTTCTTCCTATAAGGGAGGGGCGAATCCATAAGAAGAAGAAGACCGATTATACCCCTAAGGGTAAGGGGAAGGGGAAGATTGGCGCTGCCAAGTCTGGCCCCGCTTCGGAGGGTAAAGGCAAGGGGAAGATGGTTCCCCAAGCTAAAACTCCGAATGAAGCGGAATGCTTCTTCTGCGGGAAGAAGGGCCATTGGCGCCGTAACTGCCCGGGTTACCTAGAAGGTCTTAAGAAGCTCGAGGGGTTGAGCATCACAGGAACTTCCGACTCAGGTACGTACATGATTGAACTCCATCATACTTCTACATCTAGTAGTTGGGTATTAGATACCGGTTGTGGCACTCACGTTTGTAACATTGTGCAGGTGCTAAGGACAAGTAGAAGGATGGAGAATGGCTAGCTTGACTTGATTATGGGAAACAAGGAGATTGTCCCGGTCAAGGCTCGAGGAGAAGTTGAAATATCTTTTAATTCCGGTTTTTCCATATTATTATTAAACGTATGCTATTCGCCGCTTGTGGCGCGAAACATTATTTCTTTTCATGCATTACACGACGATGGTTTTGGTTTTTCTTTTGACAATGGGGTTATTGTTTGTTTTAAAAATGGTATTTGTTATTTTAAAGCTTATCCTTGTCGTGGTATTTATGAAGTAGATGCGTACGTTAGTGATAATTGTTCAATCATGAATATTGATTCAACGTCTAAAAATGGTTTAGACAAATTGTCTTTGTGGCATGGTCGACTTGGCCATATAAACAAGACTCGTATCGCCAAGCTCCAAGCGGATGGGATCTTTGAATCATTTGACCACGAGTCGAATGAAGTATGCGAATCTTGTTTATTAGGCAAGATGACTAAAGCACCCTTTTCCAGCGTGAATGAGAGGGAAAAAGACTTATTGGACATTATACATTCCGATGTGTGTGGTCAGTTTAAGCACATCACAAGAGACAATTCTAGATACTTCGTTACCTTTATAGATGATTATAGTAGGTATGGGTATGTCTACTTGGTTAGACAAAAGTCCGAGACCTTTGAGGTCTTTAAGACTTTCCAAAACGAAGTAGAGAATCAATTAGGCAAGAAGATTAAGATACTTAGATCCGATAGGGGTGGCGAGTATCTTAGTCAAGAGTTTCGTGATCATCTTAAGGGTTGTGGAATTATCTCACAACTTACACCTCCTAGGACGCCACAATTAAATGGTGTCGCTGAGAGGAAGAACCGAACATTGTTGGATATGGTTCGGTCTATGATGAGTCACACCCAAGTGCCTATAAGACTTTGGGGTTATGATCTTGAAACGACAACAGGAATCCTTAATCTCGTTCCAACGAAGAAGGTCGAGAAAACACCTTTCGAGATGTGGCATGGGAAACCTCCCGTTCTTGCCTATCTAAAGGTTTGGGGTTGTCAAGCCTACGTACGACGTGAGGTAGATGACAAGTTGGAGCCCCGATCCGAAAAGTGTTATTTCATCGGATATCCAGCTGCAGGTATTGGATATATATTCTATAAATCTTCCGAGAACAAGGTATTTGTTGCTCGGAGGGTGGTCTTTTTAGAAAGAGAATTAGTATCCAATCAGCATGGCGGGATTATGATTGATCTTGAAGAAGTTCAAGAGTCAATAGATGAAAGACCTGACGTTGGCACTAGCCAACAACCTAGTGAGGTTGAGTCTGAGCATGACAATGCGGAGACTAACGTACATCCGTTACCTCCCCGTAGATCTGGTAGAACTCGCCATGAGCCAGAGAGATATGGGTTTCTCATATCTGAGGGCGACGAGTTATTGGTGGATCTTAATGAGCCCACCAACTATCGGGAAGCGGCAGCGGGCCACGAGTCTGCTAAATGGAAGGAGGCAATGGATAACGAGACGTAATCCATGGAGGATAACCAGGTTTGGGAATTGGTTGATCCCACACCCGGTTGTAAACCAATAGGGTATAAATGGGTCTTCAAAAAGAAGACCGACATGGATGGAAAAGTAAACACTTTCAAAGCCCGACTGGTGGCTAAAGGTTTCACCCAGACACATGGTGTTGACTATGATGAAACTTTCTCCCCAATGGCCATGTTGAAATATATTAGGATACCTTTGGCAATCGCCGCATTTCATGATTACGAAATATGGCAAATGGATGTCAAAACCGCCTTCGTTAATGGGAAGCTCTCCGAAGAGGTGTATATGATGCAGCCTGAGGGTTTTGTGCATCCGAAGCATCCTAATAGAGTGTGTAGATATCAGGGAAACTCGTCCTGATGTGTCATGTGCTTTGAGCTTGACTAGTAGATATCAGGGAAACCCGGGGCAAGCCCATTAGGTTGAGGTAAAGAACATTCTTAAGTATCTTAGGAGGACTAAAGAGATGTTCTTGATCTTTGGTGGTGAGGAAGAGCTCAAAGTAAAGGGTTACTCTGATGCTAGCTTCCAAACTGATAGGGATGACTGCCGATCACAATCGGGGTTTGTGTTCTTATTGAATGGTGGGGCTATTACTTGGAGAAGTTCAAAGCAAGACACAGTGGCTGATTCTACTACAGAGTCAGAATACATTGCGGCAAGTGAAGCTGCTAAAGAAGCTGTGTGGATAAGGAAGTTCATCCGAGACCTTGGAGTGGTTCCTAGCATATCCGACCCTATTGAGATCTTTTGTGACAATGAGGGTGCGGTAGCCTTGGCGAAGGAACCGAGAGCTCACAAGAGAACGAGGCATATACCTCGTAAGTACCACTTGATTAGAGAGATGGTTGAAAGTGGTGAAGTCGCTATTAGTAGAGTAACCTCGGAAGGCAATTTGGCCGATCCGTTTACTAAACCATTGTCACAAGCTTCTCATGATTCTCACACTACGGCGATAGGTGTTAGATTTTCTCATGACTTGGTTAAGGTTTAGTTTTAGTTTATGTTTGGATCGTTATGTATTTGGGAACATTAAGCAATAATGTTACTAGTGTTTGTTTGATTTATATAGTAGAGATCTATATATACACGTGTTGCGGTTACTTACATTTAGTCTTTATTGTGTTCTATCTTTGCATGTTTAATTTATTCCCTAGATTGTTTTACAATCTTTAAGTCTCCAAAATCGGTCATACTTTGTGGGAAGAAAGTATGAATGAAGATTGAGGTAAAGAATTGGTTTTGATAAAAAGTGATTCTTGCTTATACTTGAAAGGGGTTTCAACTGATTGGAGGACCCACACCCGATTTACATCATGGTTTTAGTCATAAGTAACTCGGGATGGTAATGACATTTCATCCTTAAACTAGAGATACATGTGATCTCAAAGCATAGGTCTGCTTTGCTTTGATCATTTTCTAACGCGGTCCGTAACTGGTCGTTATAAGGGAGATGATTGGGTAGAGTATTGTCTATGTGGCGGGACTATGTAGTCGAAAGGTATTTGTTCCTCTATGTATAGAGAGAATATCCATGGGCCCCTCGATGATTGAGTGCTGACGTTCATATGCATGGCCGTGCTCAAGTTACATTGATGATGGATTAATGTTAACTTCGTTTGTTGGTCACCACTAATCTGGAATCGAGAAACATAATCGTGAACGATCTGTAGGTTGACTATATTCCATGCCTTATGTTCACATTGGATATCGCGAACAAAGGGATGTACGTGTTCATTTATCTTTAGGACAATCATTTTATGATTGGGGATCTTGTCAAGAGTGGCATACCCTATACAGACTTGGGAGCATAGATGTCTTGCTAGAGGCCGCTCTATGTTTGTGTTGTTTTTCATAGTCGTGTCACGTGCAAGTGGGAGTCTGTTGGAATATGCCCGCTGACACGAACAAGTTAATGGCACTACCGATGAGGTATAGGCCTATTGGGTCACACACCAAGTATTGATTCCGAAAACACGATCAAGCAATAGAGAGGAATAGGCCAAAATCTGTTTTGGCAGGGTGGTACACGGGCCGTGTTCCTGAACACGGGCCGTGTCCAGTCCAAAGTACACGAGGTGTATTGGCCCAATTCAAGGTCGTGTAGTTTGGGCCTACACGGGCCGTGTAGTGCCTGTTAGACACGGGCCGTCTTAGCCCAATTGGGGCCGTGGACTTTGGGCCTACACGGCCGTGTAGACCTACACGGGCCATGTACGTTCACTGTAACAGCAGAATTAACAGCCTTAAACACTTGGTTTAATGGGGTTAACTTCTCATAATTGTGGTAGACAAAGAGACCACGAGTGATCTGCTATAGGAAAGGCTTTTGGCTCACACTTTGTCCCTTGGTTGACATTAGAACTCTCTCTCTCTTGTTCTTGGTGTTCTTGAACACAAGAAGCAAACATACACATACTTGATTGTTGTTTTGGTGGTCATATATCAACTTGCTAGCACTTTGGAATCAAGGAAGCTTGGGTGGACTTCATTGGAGGAGTTCTTTGTTGGACTCTAAGCCTCTTGACTAGGAAGGTTACTTTGTGTTTTGCACCATTGAGGTATACCCTTTCTTCTCATCTTGTTTATATATTTTAGTTGCAATTCCATTGTTAGATTTTGGTCCATGGGAAGTATTCATTGGTTGACATCGATTTTTGTTATGTACTTTGCTTCCGTTGCTACTTGATTTTGCCAAATGAATACCTTCAGTTATATGTCTATTGAAGATAATATCCCGATATTAGGTTATCTGCGAACCTAATTCAGGAATTATTGCTTCATAAGGGCATTTAGGAAATACATAATTGGATAATATATTTAGTACAAGAAATATAGAGATATGTTCTTGGTGTTTGACGAATATAATAGGCTTGGAGTAAGTAGTTGCTCTAATGCGTGTTTCTATTAGGATAACTGTTGATTTTGATCAAAGTTTATGATCCTAACTTGTGGTGTTGATTATTGGTTCTTAAAGTATCACTAACCCTATTGTGGGCTTTTGAGGCAATGAGGGTGTGATTACTTTAACTTTTTGAAAAGTAAGATCTCTTTGATGCATACTTTTATAGTAGTATTGTCAAAAGAGGTATAAGTAAATAACAAAAGTACATGTGGATGTTGTGGGGCAAATCCGCTAGTTAAGCCATTGTTATGGACTAGTGATGTTTATCATACTAGGTCAATTAGCATTCCTAATGCGTATAACTTGGCTTGTATATGTTTTGTTTTATGTTTGATTTGTATTTATATTTTGGGGACGTTAAGCAGTATTGCGATTCATGCTATATCGATTATTAAATGGAGATTTAATAATATGCCGAGGGCGGGTATTTTATGAATCCTTATTGTGTTCCATCTTAGCATGTTTAAACACTTCCGAGAGTGTTTTTCATTCTAAATCTCCACAATCGGTTATACTTTATGGGAAGGAAGTATAAATTAAGATTGAGGTAAAGAATCGGTTTGGTTAAACATGATTCTTGCCTATACTTGAAAGGGGTTTCAAGTGATTGGAGGACCCGCACCTGAGTTTACTTCGTGGTTCTGGTCATAAGTAACTCGGGATGATGATGGCGTTTCATCCTTGAACTAGAGATACATGTGATCCCAAAGCATAGGTCTGCTTTACTTTGATCGTTTTCTAACGCGGTCCGTAACTGGTCATTATAAGGGAGATGATTTGGTGGAGTATTATCTATGTGGCGGGACTATGTAGTCAAAAGGAATTTGTTCCTCTATGTATAGAGAAGATATCCGTGGGCCCCTCGATGATTGAGTGCTGACGTTCATATGCATGGCCGTGCTCAAGTTATATTGATGATGGAGCAATGTTAGCTTGGTTTGTTGGTCACCACTAATCTAGAATCGACAAACATAATCGTGAACGATCTGAAGGTTGACTATATTCCATGCCTTCTGTTCACATTGGATATCGCGAACAAAGGGATGTACATGTTCATTTATCTTTAGGACAATCATTTTATGGTTGGGGATCTTGTCAAGAGTGGCATACCCTATACTGACTTGGGAACATAGATGTCTTGCTAGAGGCCGCTCTATGTTTGTGTTACTTTTCGTAGTCGTGTCACGTGCAAGTGGGAGTCTGTTAGAATATACTTGCTGACACGAACGAGTTAATAGCACTGCTGATGAAGTATAGGCTTATTGATTCCGGCAACATGATCAAGCAAAAGAGAGAAAGAAGCCAAAATGGGTTTTGGCAGGATGGTACACGGGCCGTGTACTTGAATACGGGCCGTGTCCAGTCCAATATACACGGGGCATATTGGCCCAATTCAAGGCCATGTAGTTTGGGCCACGGCCGTGTAGATGATCACGGGCCGTGTATAGCCTATTAGACACGGGCCGTCTTAGCCCAATTGGGGCCGTGGACTTTGGGCATACACTGCCGTGTTGGTGAACACGGGCCGTGTACAGATGCTGTAACAATAGAATTGATTGGTTTTAAAGCTCATTTTAATGGGATTAATTATTCATTGAATTTGGCAGTTTCAAGACCCACGAATTCTCTGTGTTCTTTGAGGAAAAAGGGCTATGAAGAACATTTGAAGAACATACACACTTTCTCTCTAGAGTTTATACACTTTGTGATCAAGTTTTGATGCACATAGGTGTTAGATATACTTTAATCTTGTTATTTTGGTGACTACACCAACCTACATTGGGGGATCAAACGTGCTTGGGGTGGACTTCACTAGAGGAGTTCGTGTTGAATTCTACACTCTTTGACAAAGAAGAAAGCTTTTGATCCTGAGTTGTGGTATAACCTTTCTTCTATCTTGTTTATTATATTCTAGTTGCAAATTCATGCTTAGATTTTGGTCCATGGTATGTGTGTTTGTTTGGCTAACTTGATATATTTGTATTTATATATTGCTTCCGTTGTTAGTCGATTATGCCAAACGAATACCTTCAAGGATCACCTACACATGCGAGGGAGAGGAGTATATGTTACCTATAAAAGCTAGTGAATACCAAATAGCATAATAATCAATATAAGCATATCACATATCATCAATGATGCTTAAACAGTGCTATGCAAGCATCTCGCGAGGAGCTGGCGTAGTGAGAAGGCGACATATCTCGCAGGGTAGCTAGCCCGGCTCATTGCACCAAACTGGGGTACCAGACACATCAACGGCGCCGGTGGGTGAGCTGTAAAGCGGCCCACCATTGCGTTTTGGAATCAATCGACTCCTCTAGGTACAGCTGGAAGCTGGTCCGAAACCGTTCGGGGAGCATTGGGCTTGCAAGGCCTTAAATACCTATACAGGTACCGCTGATGCGATCAATGGTCCGCAGACCTCAAGCAATCCCAGGCCATCGCTAGCCCTAATAATGGACTAGTCAGTTTGAAAGATGCCTAATTATCCCTTCAAGTATGAATGTAGAGAGAAGATGAACGGAGAGAAACACACGCTACACCTTTTGGCTTGAATATTGATATTGCATTAAGTGGAATGGTCAAGCGTACAAAGGCCAAGGGCCTTGTGCCTATTTATAGGCAACGCCTAAAAAGGCTTTTCTACATTTTTAATTCTAACAATCTCCCCCTAAATGGAGAGAAAGCCTATTACATGAAAGAAAGAAATACATAATGAAATTTATTACAATAATGATCTGTTTCTAATACCAAACATCATTTGCCACCTCTGAATGATCCGACGACTATCCAACGTCCTCTTTATAGCATCTATTGTCCTCATTAGCCTAACCTTTTCTAACTTACCAAGTGAAGATTGATCTTGTTCAGCCCTTTCTTGGAGTCTATGGAATAGCAACTTAAGAGTACCATCTGAGTATGCCGTCATGTCCACCATTCTAATGAAGATCTTTTGTCTACGTTGGTTGATGAAGATGACACCTCTTTGACCTGTGAAGCTTGGATAATTTTCATCTATTATGGTTAGCTCTTCTAGGGTTTGAAGGTTCGGATGGCTTGGCTTGAGCAGATTCACCTCGAGTTGATTACTCTCGGCTCCTAGTTGAAGGTCATGCTCCTAAATAAATTGGATGAATTTTCTCATATATTTCTTGAGTGCAGATCGTCCATGCTGTTCCTCATAGGACTTGTTGATCTTTGTTGAAACCACTTCATATATGAACTCTATATCATGAAGCTTGACATGTCGTAAGTCAGCCTCATTCAAAGAGATCTTTTGACCATCTGCCCGTTGCACATCATAGACTGCAAACCTGTACCTTAATGATTTTTTCATTATAACCCGAAGTACTTTGCTGATAGGGTACTCTCACACAATCTGCTCTCTCGGTGTTTTATATTCATTAAAGATATGGTTGTATCATCTCCTTTAAACCTCATCAAGACCCCTCAGTTCAGGAGGAATCTTGTCTTTGATTTGTGTAGCAAAAATGGTAGGAATACGATCCTTGAGATAAGCAGCATTCACCCCATATTTACCCCAAAGAGGGTTTTTCATTGCATCCCGGTGAACATATTGTGTCTCTTTAGGCCTGGGTCTGACGACGTTAGGACTGGAGGAGTTGGTTGGACGTTCGGAGGGATTGGCCATTCAGATGTTTGTTGAAGTAGTTAAGCCTGCTCAGCTTGAGTGTTTTTCCTTAGGATGTCGGCAGCTGACACCTGGAATTTCTTAGGTTTCAGAGGAAAGAGTTGGTGTACTTCCTCTGAAATGCCTTGGAGGACCCTTGTGATGTTCAGTTTTCTTATGGCCTCCATATGATTTTTAGTTACTAGCTCCTTCGGAGGCTTTGCAACCTTTGAAGAAGAAGGCTTTTGTGGCACTGGCACGGGCATATCCTCAAATCTGTCCATAATCTGGACTTCCTTAGTTCTTTCTGGAAGTTTACCAAAAGAGAACTCATATATTTGCTTTAGCAACTCATCTGACTCATCCTTGTCTCCTTGTTCAACAGTTTTAGTTTCAAATTCAAAAGTTTGGATATCTGGTTCAGCTTCAGGCTCGGGTTGAGGTTGTTGTTCTGGTTGTTCTGGTTGTTGTTGTTGTTGTTGTTACTACTGTTGTTGCTGTTGCTGTTGTTGTTACTGTTGCTGTTGCTGTTGCTATTGTTGTTGTTGTTGTTGTTTCTGCGTTTGTTGTTGTTGTTGTTGCTGCGTTTGTTGTTGTTGTTGTTGTGTTTCTGCCCCAATCCCCATAGCAGCCGCTAATCTTTCAATCAAAGGGGTAAAGGTCAAAACGCGCGCTCTCTTCTCCTCCTCTTGACGATCATGATCGGGATCATCTTCGTCACGCCGACGCTTTGACACTGCAGCTTGGGATTTGCAAGTTGAAGCAAAAGGTCCGGCCAAAGG
Organism: Dittrichia graveolens; assembly: GCA_038502395.1. Classification (NCBI taxonomy): domain Eukaryota; kingdom Viridiplantae; phylum Streptophyta; class Magnoliopsida; order Asterales; family Asteraceae; genus Dittrichia; species Dittrichia graveolens. Next base: position 35,718,609 of record JARJIL010000009.1, read on the forward strand.
CTTCAGCATGTGTTCAGGAGGAACGTCCGGATCAAGGGGAACGTCCGGATGAACACCACACTAATGATCTCTGCAAAACAGACAAAGTTTGCCTCGCAACGAGGAGGGGGATGGCCTTGTGACCAAGCTCCGGCGCAGGATTAAGTGATTTGTGTAATTGAGCAGAAGTTATGGAGTGTCAAGGAAGTGAATAGAGGATGAGTTCTGATGTTGCTTACCATTTGCTGTGTCCTGTGGTATTACTTATAGGCTGATGAGCAAGGGTTATGCCTTCCTTTTATCTACCAGTTTGTGGAGTGACTTCCTGCTCCAGTCAGATCTTTTAGACCAGAGACCACCAATCTCTGCTGGTGATGTGACTTTTCATAGAGTTTGACCTTCTACATGGCTACCTCTGGAATGGTCTGCTTGACCTTTTTAGAAGAGACTATCCTTAATCACCCTTTTAGTAATCCTTGCAATAAGAGGTTAAGCAGCACCTCCAACTGTGCCTGTCTATATTTCCTCATTCGTTGGTTACATTACCAATGGCTGCAATGTGCTTTGTCCCGAGGAGCTTGGAGAGCAAGGGTCCGGACAACATCTAGAAGGTGAAGGTCCGGCTAGTGCTTGGGAGGCGAAGCTTCGGACATCCATCAGATAGCATAGATCCGACCAAGGCTTTGGGAGGTGAAGGTCCGGCTAGTGCTTAGGAGACGAAGCTTTAGACGTCCATCGGATAGCATAGGTCCAACCAAGGCTTTGGGAGGTGAAGTTCTGGACATACCTCATCATGTCCCCCAGTCTAGAGTCGTTTGATGCTTTACTAGAAAATGGCTCTAGACTCATTAATATTTTGTTTTTGTCGTTCGTACGTATTTTTTATTGCAATCATATGATGGAGGATGAAACTTATCTATGGTGTTAGTAGATATCCGATGGAGGTTATGATGCCTCTGCCAAGTTGCCTTTTAGAATGACTAATGATATGATGGCCAAGACACGTGTCGGCCATCTAGTGGAGAAAGCATAGGTGGAGTTAAATGCTAGATATTCAAATCTTACCATTTACCCTTTCCCTTTATTTTTATCTTTTACCGGTTGAACTTCTTTGGTTTGAAGATGTCGGTCCCAAACTTTAAACAATGATCAATTATCTTGGAGCAAATCCACAATGATGATGTATGAATTGATGAGAGAGAACTGAGAATTCACACACACACTTTTCAGAATAATGAAATGCTCTTTTGATTTGGGGTAGGTAGACAAGTATATATACCCATAAGGTATTTACTAAACCTACCCTCTACAAAGACTAAATGACAAATAAGTAAACAAATATAATGAACACAACATTTAGTCTAACAATCTCCCCCTTTGTGTTTATTATACAGATAAAGCTTAAATATCCATGTGTGATTTTCATGAAACCACCTTACTTTTCAGTGGATGTTTATCATAAGAAGATATATGCTCGTAAGATCAAGGGGGAGCAAAGTAATGAAAAGATCTCAAGTCATGAATGAAGTTTAAGAACTTCATTTAGAAAGTCTTAAGAGATGTATGACGGAGCGAACCACACATGGATATTTAAGCTCTGGCAAGGTGGGAAGATGTGCATTCGTGTTAGTATTCGAGAATGATCTTGTTTGACTAACACGTGCAAATGGATAAGCAGCATGATGAGGTGTACCACAATTCTTTTGAAGAAGAGTTTCCTCTTTCATTTCTTCAAAATTATCTTTTCTTTCATTCCAAAGGTTTCTCCGAAGCTTGACCCTGTTTATAAACTGCTTTGTGTATGACTTGGAACTTGAGTAATGATCCTTAGTGCGTTTGGAATTTAGATGCATATGACTCTTTGATAATTCACCTGCAAGGACTCTTACAGGAACCACCTTGATTTCCTTTCCTTTAGAAAACTTACACTTTTGAACTTTTTGAGAATCAGAAGATGTCGTGACCTTTTCTTTTACACAATTTTTTAAGTCTTGCTCCAATTTCTGAAGTTTAAGCTCAAATTGATTCATTCTTTCTAAAGATGACTTGTTTTGAATATCCAACAATTGTTGCTCAAGATTTCTTCTTTTGGCACATTCTTCAATCTCAAACTCTTGAAATTTGCTCTCGGACTTGTGAAGTTTCTCAGTCAATTCAGAAAGTTGTAGGGTAAGTTTTGTGTTTTCTTGTTCTAAATCATCTGCCCTTTTCTTTTGTTCATTGGCAAAATCTACCCAAGCATAAAGTCTGTCTATCTCATCCTTCAATTGTTTAATTTTTTCGTCTTTGGTTTGCATCATGATTGTAATCAAGTGTTGTAAGCAAGATTTATGATGAAAGCTTCAAGAGATGAACACACACTTGATTTGAAATGGTCGTTAACTTGACAAGTAAGATCGTGATTGTGTTCGAATTCGAAATTCGAAGTGATCAAACGAGATATGAAAGAGTTCGGAGTTGATTTAAAGGTTTGTTTGAAGTTAAACAAAGATTTCGAAGAAGTCGGTGCTCGAAGTGAATGACAAATACTGTTTCGAATTCAAAGAGTGTTGGCTTCGAATTCGAAGTGAGTGATTAATAAAGAGGAGCTCGAAGTGAATGTCTATTAAAAAGGAGCTCGAAGTGTATGGCTAAATAAAATGGTGCTCGAAGGACACATGGTCTTCGAATTCAAAGAATTTATCCGCTCGAAGTGTGCAATATGTGAACCGCTCGAAGTGAGAATGGGTTTATTGGCCTTCAAATTTAATGGAGTTAAACCGCTCGAAGTGTGAATGGGGTTTCATGTGCTTCGAAGTGTGCATGGGAATTAATGGTGCTCAAAGTTTGCATGGAAATTAATTGAAAAAAAGTGCTCGAAGTGGCTACTAAATTTCAACACATGGACTTCGTAGCCTACATAAATGAAATTATGGTGCTCGAAGAGTTAATGGCTAAAAAGAAATATGGACTTCGAAGTGTGTGTGCATGGGGTATATAGGAGCTCGAAGTGAATGAAGGAGCTTGAAGTGACTTCTAAATTTCAAACATGGAATTCGAAGTGTGCATGGATTTTAGATGTGTTCGAAGTGTATGGCAAATAAAAAGCGCTCGAAGTCTATGAATAGAGTTTAATGGCCTTCGAATTGAATGGAATTTAATCCGCTCGAAGCTTCACATAAAACAGTTTCCAGATTTTAAGGGATTTTGTTTGTAATAAACAAATTCGAAGTGTATAGACATACAACTGACAAGCTCGAAGTTGTCTAGCAAACCCCTTTCATTTGTTTTTCAGAAGAATTATCGATCAAAATAATATTTCTTCACTGTTCTTCAACTTCTTCAAGTGTTCTTCAATAAAATTTGAATATTGATGAAACCTTTGAATAATTGCCTTGAAATTAATCCCTTTGGATTCACAAATCTCTGATCTCAATTAATAACCAACCAATTCAATTATCCACTTGTTTTAAAATGGATTTTAAAGGCAAAAATCGTAGGAATAGATTAAGAGAAACCTTTAAGAATCCAATCTGAACAGCTTAAAATTACCCCATGTTGATTGTACTTGACTCAAACAAAGTTTTCGAGTATAATAGAATCAAACTCAGTGAACAATCAAACCTTAATCTTCAAATTCTGATTTTTGATGATGAAACAAGTTCATTTCGGGTTTTCAAAGCTCATGCACAAGAAACACATAGTAGGATCAAACTACAAAAACGATGGCAACAAGAAGAACAAACGAAACCAGAAAGTGAGACCATACCCTTGATGTCTCTGGTGGTTGTGGTGTTGTAGATGCAATACTTGAACTCCAAGATGAGTTCCTCTATTGATATCCACTCCAAGCAAACCATGAATCTCCTTTGCTAAAGCTTGAGATACTCTAACTTGCACTCAAGAACAGCACCAGAACTCTTGCTCACAACCAACACAAACTCCTTTGCTAAAAGACTCCTTCAAGGCTCTCATTAATGAGTGTGTATGTGAATTTGGCAAAAGGTCCTATAGAGAGAATTGATAGGGGTTTTATATAAGCACATTAGTTCTTTAGGTGGCACCAGGGTCGGCCATAATGGCACCCTCCCATTGGACCAAACAAAAGGTCCAATAATATCAAAGTGTTACTTAGACTTCTGCCTTCACGGGCTCTCACGGCCCGTGAGGAAATCATGAAGGCATAACCCCCACGATCCCCGACCGGCCCATGAGGCCTTGTGAAGGGCTTCACGTCATGACCTCTTCACGAACCGTGAGGGCCCGTGAAGGTCGAAAGAAACCCTAATTCTCTCTCTTGACATGTGCTGTTGGATTCAACGCTTGGCGTGTGACCCTATAGGCCCGTACCTCATCGGTAGTGATTCAATATACGTGTATCAGTGGGCATATATCCAACAGACTCCCACTTGCACATGATACATCATCACATATTAATCACAGACAAAGAGCGGCTCTAGCTAAGCATCGTCGACAAAAACCTAATAGCCTTAAAGGCTTACGAGGTTCTATAGATAAGTGATCATGTGCATCCTTTTGTTCGCGATATCCTTGTGAACACGAGACATGGAATATGTCAATCTCCAGATTGTTCACTATTATGTTTCTCGATTACAGATTGGTGGTGACAAAATAGACAAGTTGCATCTGATCTAGAATCAATGTAACTTGAGCACGGCCATGCATATTTGATGTCAGCTCCCAATCATCGAGGGGCCAGGGATATCTCTCTTATTAGAGGAACAAATCCTTTTCGACCACATAGTTCCATCATATGTTTCATACTTTACCCAATTATTTCCTTTATAACAGCCAGTTACGAACTGCGTTTGAAGATAACTAGAGTAAGGCTGATTCATACTCAGGTAACCTATGCGTCTCAAGTCTAAGGATGAAATGATATTATCATCCCGAGATACTTGTGACTAATAGATCCATGAAGTAAACTCAGGTGTGGGTCTTCTAGTCACTTGAAACACCTTTCAAGCACAAGTAAGTCTTGCACTCTTATTCAACCATTTTGAATACCGGGCCAACCACTTACTTCAATCTTATTTCATTCTTCCTCCCATTTGAAGAATAAACGATTGCAGAAGGTTTTAGAATGATAAACATTCAAGGAAGTGTTTAAACATGCTAAGATGGAACATGGTATAGACTTGATGATTGTGACCACAACAAGCGTATATATAAATCTCTATTCATATATCGAAACAAACATAAGTTACAATGCCGTTTAAATGTTCCCATAAATACAAATACAAATCAAACAAACCAAATACATAGGTCAAGCCAAATCACTAGCGAATCTAACACCTATAGCTTTAGCGTGAGAATCATGAGTACCTTATGATAATGGCTTAGTGAATGGGTCCGCAAGGTTCCCATCTGTCGGTACTCTGCTTATGGCAACGTCACCATTCTCGATTACTTATCTAATGAAGTGATATTTTTGAAGAATGTGTCTTGTCCTCTTGTGAGCTCTTGGTTCCTTTGCCAAAGCCACCGCACCCTCATTGTCACAAAAAATCTCAATAGGGTCAGTGATGCTTGGAACCACTCCTAGATCTTGGATGAATTTCTTCATCCACACAGCTTCCTTAGCAGCTTCACTTGCTGCAATATATTCTGACTCGGTAGTTGAATCAGCAACTGTGTCTTGCTTTGAGCTCCTCCAGCTTACTGCACCACCATTCAATAGGAACACGAACCCCGATTGAGATCGACAGTCGTCCCTATCGGTTTGGAAGCTAGCATCAGAGTAACCCTTTACTCTAAGCTCTTCCTCACCACCGTATACCAAGAACATTTCCTTTGTACGCCTAAGGTACTTAAGAATGTTCTTCACAGCCCTCCATTGAGCCTCTCCCGGATTCACCTGATATCTACTAGTCATGCTCAAGGCACATGAGACATCGGGGCGTGTGCATAACATGGCATACATGATCGATCCCACAGCCGAAGCGTATGGGACTCGCTTCATTATGTTCAACTCCTTTTAGGAGTTGGGGCATTGAGCCTTGCTTAATGCTAATCCATGCATCATGGGGAGATTCCCTTTCTTAGAATCCTCCATCTTAAATCATTTAACGACTTTATCCACATATGCACTTTGGCTTAAACCAATAAGCCTTCTAGACATATCCCTATAGATCTTGATTATGAGAATGCATCCTGCATTTCCCAAGTCTTTCATGGAAAAACAATTCCCAAGCCAATCCTTGACACTACGTAAGGTGGGGATATGATTTCCAATGAGTAGAATATCATCTACATATAAAACTAGGAAAACTATTGAGCTCCCACTAGCCCTGACATACACGCATGGTTCATCTTCGTTTTTCAAAAATCCAAATTCCTTGATCTTTTCATCAAAACAAAGATTCCAACTACGAGAGGCTTGCTTAAGTCCATAAATGGACTTCTTAAGCCTACATACCTTGTTAGGATACTTAGGATGTATAAAACCTTCAGGTTGTGTCATATACACCTGTTCAGAAAGCTTCCCGTTATGGAAGGCGGTTTTTACATCCATTTGCCATATCTCATAATCATGAAAAGCAGCTATGGCAAGGAGGATCCTAATGGACTTCAACATGGCCACTAGTGAAAAGGTTTCATCATAGTCAACACCCGGTGTTTGCGTGAAACCTTTTGCCACCAATCGGGCTTTGAAAGTGTCTAAGGTATTGTCCAAGTTGGTTTTCTTCTTGAAAACCCATTTACACCCAACGGGTCGAAACCCAGGTGTTGGATCAACCAGTTGCCGAACCTGGTTGTCCGACATGGAATCTATCTCGCTTTCCATTGACTCCCTCCACTTGGCAGACTCAGGGCCCGCCATTGCTTCTCGGTAGTTGGTGGGTTCATCTTGATCCACCAATAGCTAATTTCCCTCAGATATGAGAAATCCATATCTCTCTGGCTCATGATGAGCTCTACCGGATCTACGTGGGGTAGGAAATGGAAGTATGTCAGGTACCGCAACTACACTTTGCTCGGTGTCAACCATTGATGGTTGATTGCTAGTGCCAACATCAAGTTCTTTATCGGGTGTTTCTTGACTTTCTTCAAGATCTATTTCCTTTTGCCTCGGTACGTTGGATATAAGTTCCCTTTCAAGGAAAACGGCTCTTCGAGCAACAAAAACTTTGTTCTCTGAAGGTTTGTAGAAAATATATCCAATACCGGCAGGAGGATATCCGATAAAATAACACCTTTTGGAACGGGGTTCTAGCTTGTCATTTGCCTCACGTCTCACGTAGGCTAGACATCCCCATACACGAAGATATGAGAGAGTGGGCTTTTTCTTGTGCCTCAACTTTCTTTGTTGGTACGAGGTTAAGGATTCTTACCGCCGTCTCTAGAGTGTAACCCCAAAAACTAATGGGTACCTCCGTTTGACTCATCATAGAACAGACCATATCTAATAATGTCCGATTTCTCCTTTCGGCAACTCCATTTAATTATGGAGTCCTAGGAGGAGTTAATTGTGAGATAATCCCACATTTTCTAAGATGGTCTAGAAACTCCGAAGTAAGATACTCACCGCCTCCATCCGAGCGTAGTATCTTAATCTTCTTACCTGATTGATTCTCTACTTCATTTTGAAATGCCTTGAACACCTCAAAGGTTTCAGATTTTTGTCTAATCAAATAGATATATCCATACCTACTATAATCATCCGTGAAAGTAATGAAATATCTAGTATTGTTCCTTTTGACATTTTTGAAAGGACCACACACATCGGTGTGAATGACTTCCAAAAGATCCTTTCCCCTCTCACTAACTCCGGTGAAGGGTTCTTTGGTCATTTGGCCTAGTAAACAAGATTTGCATACATCTTTTGACCCAAGGTCAAATGATTCCAAGATCCCGTCCGCTTGGAGCTTGGTGATGCGAGTCTTGTTTACATGAGCAAGACGACCATGCCATAAGGAATATTTATCCAAACAATTTTTGGATTGAGAGTCAATATTCATGATAGGTCTCTTATTTTCAATGTATGCATCAACTTCATATATGCCATGACATGGTAAAGCTTTAAAATAACAAACATCATTTTTATAACATAAAATTGATCCATCCATAAATTGAAAAGTAAAACCATCGTCATACAAAGCATGTAAGGATAAAATGTTTCTTGCCATGTAGGGCGAATAGCATACATTAATAAGAACAATGGAAAGACCGGTTCTAAAAGAGAGCTCGACACTCCCTTTTGCTTCTACGGGCACAACCTCTCGGTTCCCCATAATTAGATCTAGCTCTCCACGCTCTAAGCCTCTACTTTCCCTTAGCACCTGCACCATATTACAAATATAAGTGCCGCAACCGGTATCTAAAACCCAGCTCTTTGAAATAGAAGTTTGATGGAGCTCAATCATGAACGTAACTTGGTTCGAAGGTCCCGAGATGCTCATTGCCTTGAGCTTCTTGAGGCCATCTTGGTACTTTGGGCAGCTTCGGCGATAATGCCCCTTGTCCCCGCAAAAGACGCATTGCGCATCCTCCGGGGCCTTGGCTTGGGGAATCGTCCCCTTGCCCTTTGCCACCGGGGTAGGGGTAGGCTTGGTGGCACCAACATTGGCCTTACCCTTTCCCTTATGGGAAGGATTCAGCATCTTCTTTTGGATGCGGCCCTCCCGGATAGCCAAGACGGGATTGGATGAGGTGGCCTTGGGCTTCAAGATGCTTGACTCCGCGGTCTTGAGCATCCCATGAAGCTCCATGAGGGTTTTGTCCATACTATGCATATGATAACTCACGATGAATTGATCATATGCATTGGGCAAGGATTGGAGGATGAGATCAACCGCCATCTCCCTCCCTATGGTGAACCCTAACTCTCAATGCGCTCCATGTTTGCTTTCATACGCAACACATGAGCGCTTACGTTCCCGCCATTTTGGAGCTTGCAACCTAGGACGGACTTGAGGCATTCGTACCTTTCTTGCCTCGCTTGCTGTTGAAACATGTCCTTGAGCTGCGCGAGCAAGTCGAAAGCACTTAAATGATCCATTTGCTTTTGCAAATCGGAGCTCATTGTGATAAGCATAAGGCACGTAATTTCCTCCGTGTCTTTGAGACGTTTTTCATATGCCTCTCGGGTGGCCCTAGGTACCGTAGTCGTAGGGGCTTCGGGCAAGGCTTCCTCAATGATATGCAATTTCCCTTCATGGCATAGGACAATCCAAAGTTGCCTATGCCAATCCATGAAGTTGCTACCATCGAGTTTCTCCTTCTTAAGGAAAACTCGTAGAGAAATATTGCTCGTGGTGGTGGTACTTGAAGATGCCATCTAAAATAGAAAAGTAGATTTGGTTAGTTTGATATTTAAGTTTGTTAAAACAATTTACCCAAAACAAATTTTAATTATTTTAACAAAGCCAAGAACCTTATTTCACTTCCGTATATGACGGGTTTACCGGGTAAATAGTAATCCATTTGTTCCTGTTCTTCCTGGCTTGAGAAATGATTCTTTGTATAACACTTCTTATGTGTGTCGCACCTTAACTGAGTCTTTGATTATTCCTGCGGAGTTAAAGAAAGCGTCTGAAAAAAGTGTTGAGTATATTTCTAAAAGGTTTTTTCAGTACCTAGCCAAAATGTGTTCCTATGGTTCCGAAATGAACCATCTGTGGGAAAGGGCTGACGAGGATGCTGAACTGGCGGAGCAGAAAATTCAAGAGTTTTCGACGGAGATTGATCAATATAAGAGTCGCATATCCGCTTTAGAGGAGGAGAAGGTTGCCTTGAAGGAGGCTAAAAAAGTTCAAAAGAAAGCGATAAAAGAGAGGGTGAAAGAGGTGGCTGTGAAAGAGAAAGTTATTTCGTCATTAGAAAACAGTCTTCAGGAGAAAGACTCTCAAATCTGTCAATTGATTTTGGAAAGAGATGTAGAGAGAGAGCTGGCCGATGGTCGAATGAAAGAGTTGCAGTTGTCAACTAATGCTGTGGTGAAAGATAGGCTATGGTAGGTGAGCTGCAATCAAGATGCTACTCTGCTGGTTACATGCAAGGTTTAGAGGTTGGCTACAATTTGGGGAAACAAGATCTTCCACTGTCCGATGCTCCTTTCTACAATGTTGGTGCTGCTAACGAATTGTGTGCTGCTGTTGCCGCATAGGATCAGAGATCCTTTGCACCATTCTTTCGAGGTATCTCTCACTTTGGTTCTTTTGAAATTATCAAACATTTGCTAGGTAAAGGTGACGGAGGTTCGACCGGAGCTGTGGTTGCTAAACCCGTTGGTCTAGGGGAGGAGCTAGTTGCCCCCACTGGTGTAACACCGATTGTTGGTACAGAAAGTTCGAAAGTTGGTGATATGGGAAAGGCTACACCTGTTGTAGTGCCGAAGGTTCCTTTTATAGGTCCGGAGGTTCTTGTTACAGTTTCGGAGGTTCCTGTTATAGGTCCAGAGGTGGCTACTTCTGCTGACCCAGTTGTTGAGAAGGTGGGGCCTAGCCAAGGGGTTCCGGAGGTTGACAAGCCAGAGGTCCCTGAGCAATCCGAAGTTATTGGTGGTGATAAGTGATATGTAATCTGAACAATTTTATTTGTTGTTGTCATTATGGGTGCTGTCATGTTGCTGCTATATTTTGATAGACTTCCCTTTTGTCAGTATGTTTGGATGTTATCTTCGTGCGATAGCACGCGTACTATGCTTAGTTTGTATGCTTTGGTCAGTACGTAGGTTTACCTGCTTGACCCGAGCCTTTATGTGGGTTTTCGTTTCTTTTTATTGTTGAAAAATGCTAACTCGTAGTGGGCATTGTGCCCTTTGTGTGTTATGACACTATTATTTGCACCATCCTGTTTGTTACTTTGAGTTGTTTTTGCATGTACATCTTTGTGCGTTTTCAAGCAAAACAATTATCGGGCTTTATGTATAGATTACTATCTTCGAACCCTTTGTGTGAATGGTATCGTATTTTCGTGACCAAGACCGTTGTCGAGGCCCTTTGTAAATAATTTGTGTATAATTGCGACCAAGACCGTTGTCGAGGTGCTTGCGTAGAGGACATGTCTTTGTGTTGTATATTTACGACCAAGACCGTTGTCGAGGCCTGTTATAATCAAGTGCTTTGGGTTTTTGACCCTTTTTGTATGTTGTAAGGTATTGGACTGTTGTCCTTATAACACTTAAAACATTCAATGTGTAAAAACGATTAACGTTCGGAACATTATTTTCTTTCATTCATGCATTCATAAGGTTCTTGTGACCTTCAAAAGGGAATACATGAAATAGCTAACATTGATCATTGGAGATTTTGCTACATACTATTATCAGCTATGATTGTTCCTAATACAAAAGATTATTGTTTCATCCTATCATTGTTGAATTAATAATAGCACTTTCCTAAGTGCATTCCATTCCAGGGTCGTGGCAAGACATTTCCTTGCATATCTTCTAGCTCGTAAGAGCCGTTACGGTGCGCTGTCTGAACTTTGTATGGGCCTTCCCACTAGGGCCCCAACTTTCCTTGCTTATCGCCTTTACTGACGTCGTTGTTTCTCTAGACTAGCTCTCCTGAACTGAAGGTTGTGCTTCAAACTCTACGGTTGTAATATTTTTCGATCTGCTATTTGTAATGAGCCTCTCTTATAGCCGCCATTTCTCTTCGTTCCTCTAAAGCGTCTAGATTCTTTGCCAGATTGTCATCATTCGTTGTTTCGCTAACTTGGTTGCTCCTGTATGATGGTAAGCTAATTTCGGAGGGTATGACAGCTTCTGTTCCATAGGTGAGACTAAATGGCGTTTCGTCATTGCTTGTTTTTACCACCGTCCGATGTGCCCATAAAACATGGCCTAGATGGTCAATCCAGCTCCCACCGTCTTTGGTTAGCCTTGTTTTGATTCCTGTGACAATGCTTCTGTTCATCCGTTCCACCTGCTCATTAGCATGACGGTGGGCAACGGAGGTGAAACGCTGTTCAATGCTCATTTCTTTATACCAAGAGTATAATGGTTCACCCGTGAACTGTTGGGATTCCATGGGGATCATAGCATGCAACGGAAGCAACAAAAACAGAAAAAACGATCCCATGAAGTCCTAATGGTGGTGAAAACTTGTAAGATCAAACATGAAACCAAAAGAGAACAAGGAGAAGAAATAAAGCAAGCCATACCATTGAAGACTTTGATAAAATATGGAACAACTTCGAGTTTTGGGATGAGTTCTTGAAACAAAAATCCTCAAGCACCAAAGAAGTCCACACCAAGCTAAGCTTCTTTCTCCTTGTACTAGCAAGCCACCAAACCAACAACACTTGACGATTTGATTCTGGAACAGCCCTTGAACAATACTAGAAGATCACCAACACAAGGTCTTGTGCTTCTCTCAACTTAGAACAATCACTTGTGTATCACTCTAATGTGTGTAATTGCAAGAACTAACCAAAAGTGACTAATGAACCAAGAACACCCATAATATAGAGAGTTATTCTGTTCATTCTTCTACAGGGTCGGACACCATGGCACTCTATCATTGGACCAACAAGATGGTCCAATAAAATGCAAGTGTCACTTAGAATTCTGCCTTCACGACTTCTTCACGGGCTCTCACGGGCCGTGAAGGATAAATGCGCCACGACCGGCCATTAATCCTCCACGAGCCGTGCCACGTCGTGCAAGAATCGTGAGGGTTGTGCCTTCACGACCTCCTTCACAGGCCGTGTGGGGTCGTGAAGCCCTAGGGTTTCATGAACCATGAGGCCCATGACAGGACTCGTGTACACAAGCTGCTTCACGACCCGTGGAGCATCCTTCACGGTCGTGAAGCCTTGGTCAACTGGAATTTGACCATTTTGACCCTTTCCTCTTATAGCAGGCTATCGAGATTGAAACTTGGCGTGTGACCGAATAGGTCCGCGCTTCATTGGCAGTGACGCCGGCCTACGTGTGTCGGTGGGCAGATTCCAACAAACTCCTACTTGCACATGACACACCGTACCCATGGGCAACACAGACAGGGAGCGGCCTCAAGCAAGGCATCCATGCCCCCAACTAAACACGGGGTATGACATCCCTGAAAAGTACCAAGTCAAAACTAAAAGAGTTTGACATGGTCCTATAGATAAGTGATCAATTATCTTATTGTTCACGATATCCAAGTGAAAACGAGACATGGTACAATGTCATTCTCCGATCATTCACTATTATGTTTCTCGATCAAGATTGGTGGTGACCAAAAAGGTGAGTTGCAACTAATCAACAATCATTGCAAGCTCGAGCATGGCCACACATTTTTGGTGTCAGCGCCCAATCATCGAGGGGCCCGGGGATATCTCTCTAAACAGAGGAACAAATTCCTTCGACTACATTGCCTCCAATACAATGGCAATGCTTTATCCAAATACCTCCTTTATAATAGCCAGTTACGGATTATGTTTGAAAGCAGTCAGAATAAAGCAGACCGAAATAGTGAAACACATGCATCTCTGGTCTAAGGATAAAAGATATTATCATTCTGATTTACTCTTGACATGTACCATGAGTAAGATCATGTGTGGGTCGTCCAATCACTTGAAACTCTTTTCAAGTATAGGCGAAATATTACGTCCCTTGTACTCAATCCTGTAACACCGCTTTTGAATTCAGTTACTTTAATGACAAATCAGATTTTAGCAGCGGAAATTTTTCTTTTTTAAAACAACCAAACAGTTATTTACATTAATAACTTCTCAAAGCAACGTTGGTGTTACCAAGTACAGAAACCGACCATAGTATTTACTTACATTACATCATATAAGTACAAGTGTTCCACCCATAAGGGGCAATGTACAACAAAAGTTTCCCGCCTCACAGGACATCTAGTCTTTACCTGAAAAGGGAAAACATAGCATCATTAGCTACACTAGCTAGTGAGTACATGCAATCATTAGCATCAATACAATAAGTCACGCATCATATCATAAACCATCATAGCTAGCTTAGCACATAGCGGTGTGCTGACAAGATCAGTAAGAGTCGTGTCTTGCAGGGTAATCAATCCTGCTTAACAACTCAGACCGGGGGATCAGACACAACCAACCGTGTTGGTGGGGGTGCATAAAGCAGTCCACCATATATCGTTCACAGAGCCAGAGGCTCCACAGGTAAACCAGCTACAACCGGCTGATCACCACTCATGTTAAGGCACGGCGGTTCTGCAGAACCTATGATCCAGGATGCCTCCTGAATCACCGTGAAATTCCGAGGGATCCAGTTACAACCGACTGACCTTAACCATGCGTCAGATAGTTTGCAGACAGTGCACATACACATATACGTACATTTTATCCCACATGGATCCATCATTTTACATATAACATATTTCAGGTAGAGTTTCATGCATAGTATCATACATTAACTAAGTGGTTCCAGTTTGGACCCACTGGCATGCACCTAGTACCCTTGGTAGCATATAAACTTACCTTCTGGAGTTTACCTGCAAAAGCAAGTTAGTCATACATAATATATTCACATAGTCATTTAGCATGCAAGCCTTACTCTACTGAGTCTCATGATCGCAGGCACTCACCTGAATAGCTTAGAATCAACAGATAGTTTACTTCGGACTTGCTAACGGGACAAGATCACCTATAATATCATTACTTACATTAATCGTCTATATAAGCGAGACATAACAGATTAGGAACCCCTAAAGGAACCATAGACCAACCAACAGAGACTTAACAATCTCTGAGTTGCTCACAAAAAAACACCCTTTTGCGGCCGCAAACACAAATGCTTGCGCCCGCAAACAATCACGCTTACGCCCGTAATCACCCTAAATCTGACAAAACTGTCGGATTCCGACACTACTTGCGGATTCCGACATTTCCATCGGATTCCGACACTTTCAATCGGATTTAAATAGTTCATATTGGATTCCGATACTTCCTATTAGATTCCGACACTTATTATCGGATTCCGACATTGTTTACGTCCGCAAGGGCGGAGCCTAGTGCCCGCAAGCGTTATCGGATTGTACTTGATGTGTCGGATTTTGAGCATTCAATCTATCGGATTTTGGCCCCTTGCGGCCGCAAGGAAGGGCCTTGCGCCCGCAAGCAACCCTGTTCAAGAACAGGTCAGCTACAGCACCCCTGTTCCGACTGGTTTTATTTCAATCTTCAAAAACCAAGTTTCTAAATTATTTTCAACATTGATATATCTTTCGGAACATTCATATGATCCCAAAAACATATCTTTCATTAATTCTAACAACTTATACATGATTTAAGACCAAAATCAATCATTTGACTCATTTCTTTCAAGTTTCATAAACTTAATCAAAACATCATTTTAATTTACCAAATGAGTTCCAATCAACTTATAATTGATATAAGGATCAATTAAAGTTGATTTAGAACTCAATTCGAGTTTATTTTGCTTGAATCATAAAACCCACTTGATAAGGTTTCTTACCAAATGAAGAACAAGTAGGTGAAGATGATGAAGAAGAAGATGAAGATATGAAGGATGCTATTCTTGCTAGAAATCAGCTGGCACAAGAAATCTTCAAGAAAATTTCAAGAACAAGGAGTAGAGAGGATTTTCAATTGTCTGTGTATGTGTTTGTGTTTAAAAACACATACAGACGTGAATAAAAGGCTTCAACCGCCTTTGAGTTTAATCCTATCAACAAGAGGGTATTTTGTTCCCCTTTTCAACTTACAACTTAACCTACGATTTCCCGTTTTAACTAACGGAGATATTTCTGGAATCCTTACTTAAAACCATTCATAATTTATTCGTTTTACATACTTTACTACTACTTTTACACTTCAACATATAATCACTTAAAACATATAACACATAACACGTAACAACAAAATACATACTTTATTATTATTTCAATTAATTTACATACACGTACAAAGGAAATACAACTAGGCCCAATACGAGGATGTTACAAATCTACCCCCTTAAGAAGATTCCGTCCTCGGAATCTACTTAGTGTTAAACAGGTAAGGGTATCTTGTCTTCATCTCGTCCTCGGTTTCACACGTCAGGTTTGGACCTAAGTTGTGCTTCCATTTTACAAGAACTAGCTTGACTATCTTCTTACGTAACTTCTTGACTTTCCTGTCAAGAATTTCTACAGGTTCTTCTACAAGTTGTTTAGAAGAGTCAACCTTCAATTCTTGCAAAGGAATAATCTGTTCATCCTCAACGTGGCACTTGCGTAAGTAGCACACATTAAAGGCGTCGTGTATTCCAGCTAGCTCAGGCGGTAGCTCTAGAGTCACCGTCTGACCATTCACTTTGCGTACAATCTTGAATGGGCCGATATAACGAGGACTTAACTTCCCCTTACGCCCAAAACGGATAATGCCTTTCAAGGGAGAAACTTTGAGAAACACGCGATCACCAACATCAAATGTCGTGGGACGACGCTTTGGATCCGCGTACATCTTTTGTCGGTCACGAGCAGCTTTCATCTTTTCAAGAGCAACGTTCACTTTATCAGATGTTATCTGGACAATTTCCGGTCAAGCAAACTGTTTCTCACCCGGTTCCAACCAGCAAGTTGGAGTACGGCATCGTCTCCCATATAACATCTCGTATGGTGGCATTCCAATGCTGGAATGATATGAATTGTTGTAAGCAAATTCAATCAATGGGAGATGAGACTTGAGTACACACGCACGAAGCATATCTTCTAACGTTTGGATCGTACGTTCAGATTGGCCATCAGTCTGCGGATGATAGGCTGTGTTGAGATGAACATGAGTGCCAAGTTCGCGTTGCAGACTCTGCCAGAACTTCGAGACAAACCGAGAGTCACGATCCGATACAATCGAACATGGAAGACCGTGACGTGACACAATCTCATCTTTATACAACTGGGCTAAACGGGTCAGCGAAGCGGAGTCGTTTGTTGCCAAGAAATGAGCACTTTTCATCAGTCGATCAACGATAACCCAGATCATGTCGTGCCCTCTGGATGTTCTCGTTAGCTTCGTCACGAAATCCATCGTGATATTATCCCATTTCCACTCCGGAATATCCAATTGCTGTAGATTACCATAAGGTCTCTGGTGCTCCGTCATCACTTGCGGGCGGATCTGGCATCTCTCCACAAATGAAGCGATGCCTTTCTTCAAAGTTGGCCATCAGCATAACATCTTCAAGTCGTGGTACATCTTTGTGATTCCCGGATGGACAGAAAATTTGGATTTATGGGCTTCCTGCAAAATCAGCTCACGGTTACCTCCAACAGAAGGTACCCAAATCCTGGATTGAAAAGTTTTCAACCCACGATTATCTTCAGCAAGCTGATCCTTTAACTTCTTAATTGTCTCAGCCTTGAGATTTTCTTCTTGTAATGCAGTCTGCTGAGTTTCCTTCAATTTAAAAATCAAGTCTGACACAATCGTGATCCTCATAAACTTAGCTTCTGCTGTCGGTCCTTTACGGCTTAAAGCGTCCGCTACAACATTGGCCTTGCTAGGATGGTAACGGATCTCACAATCGTAGTCTTTTATTAACTCCAACCAACGGCGCTGCCACATGTTGAGTTCTTTATGAGAAAAGACATACTGAAGACTTTTGTGATCTGTGCAAATCACACACTTTGTACCATAAAGGTAATGTCTCCACAACTTCAGTGCAATGACTACGGCAGCAAGCTCTAGATCATGGGTTGGGTAATTCCGTTCGTGTGATTTCAATTGCCTAGAAGCGTAGGCAATCACTTTTTCACGTTGCATCAGGACGCAACCCAAACCCGCATATGAGGCGTCCCAATAAACCGTGAAGTCCTCTGAACCCTCAGGCAGAGTAAGGATTGGAGCTTCACATAGTAATAGTTTTAAGGTCTGAAAAGCTACTTCTTGAGCTTCCGACTAGATAAAAGCAACATCTTTGCGAGTTAGTTTGGTCAACGGACCCGCAAGCTTCGAGAAATCGCGGATAAACCTCCAATAATAGCCAACCAAGCCAAGGTAGCTTTAAATTTCGGAAGGAGTCTGAGGAACCCCCCAATTCATCACAGCTTCCACCTTAGCCGGATCCACTTTGACACCATCTTGACATATAACATGGCCCAGGAAATGAACTTCCCTATGCCAGAATTCACATTTGGACAGCTTGGTATACAATTGTTGTCGCTTTAGAGTCACGAGAACCTGGCGAAGATGAAGGTCGTGATCAGTTTTCGTCTTTGAGTAAACAAGAATGTCATCAATAAACACGATCACGTATCTGTCAAGAAACGGACGACAAACCCGATTCATCAGATCCATGAAGACGGCAGGGGCATTGGTTAAGCCAAACGGCATAACAAGAAATTCGTAATGACCATAACGACTTCGGAACGTGGTCTTCGGCATGTCTTCTTCACGAACTCGTACTTGGTGATACCCTGACCGGAGATCAATCTTAGAGAAGCATGTAGCTCCCTGCAATTGATCAAAGAGATCATCTATTCGAGGAAGCGGATACTTATTCTTTACAGTTCGCTTATTAAGCTCCCTGTAATCTATCCACATTCGTATTGTTCTGTTGGAATATGCCCGCTGACACGAACAAGTTAATGGCACTACCGATGAGGTATAGGCCTATTGGGTCACACACCAAGTATTGATTCCGGCAACACGATCAAGCAAAAGAGAGGAAAAGGCCAAAATAGGTTTTGGCAGGGTGGTACACGGGCCGTGTTCCTTAACACAGGCCGTGTCCAGTCCAACATACACGAGGCGTATTAACCCAGTTCAAGGTCGTGTAGTTTGGGCCTACACGGGCCGTGTAGATGAACACGGGCCGTGTAGTGCTTGATAGACACATGCCGTCTTAGCCCAATTAGGGCCGTGGACTTTGGGCCTACACGGCCGTGTAGACCTACACGGGCCGTGTACGTTCGTTGTAACAGCAGAATTAACAGCCTTAAACACTTGGTTTAATGGTGTTAACTTCTAATAATGGTGGTAGACAAAGAGGCTACGAGTTATCTGCTCTAAGTGAGGTTTTTAGATGTCTCTTGGCTCTTGGTTGACACTTGAACTCTCTCTCACTTGTTCATCTTGTTCTTGGTGTTCTTGAACACAAGAAGCAAGAAACACATAGACTTGGGTGTTGTTTTGGTGGCTACACCAACTTACTAGCATTTGGGAATGAAGGTTGCTTGGGGTGGACTTCATTACAGGAATCCTTGTTTGGATTCTTGAAGCCTTGAATTGCTTGAGTTCTTGAAAATTAACAAGAGGAAGATCATTGTGCTTGAGTTGTGGTATAAATTTCTTTCTATCTTGTTTATTATATTTTAGTTGCAATTCCATGTCTAGATATTGGTCAATGGGAAGTGTTTGTTTGGTTAGTTTATTATTTTTTATTATATCTTGCTTACGTTGCTACTCGATTATACCAAACAAATACCTTCAGTGGTATCAGAGCCATATCTAACATGGCTTTGCACTAATGAGTCTAGAAAAACCATATGAATATTTTATACAAGAAATTGTTTTCTTGAAATGATTTTGGTATGGATGGTTGCTAGGCTAAAATTGATATATCTGTAGCCTACATAATATTCATATAAGTATTTTTATGTTAGAAAATTGTTTTCTAGAAATGGTTTTCATGTAGATCTTTGTTGGGCTAAAATTTGTATATTTGTAGCCTACTTAATATGTTAGTTTTTACATCAAGTCTAAAAAACCATATAAATAGATTTATGTAAGAAAATTGTTTTCTTAAATTTGGTTTTTCATTGAGACTCTTGTTGTGCTAGAATTGTTATATTTGTAGCATTGTTAATATTTTAGTTTTTATATTTATATATTTGTTGTAACTTGACATGAAGTGTACACAAATGTATACTTATAAATGTATATATGAATATGTGTCACAAAAATGGTTTGGTACACTAATGCATATGTACAAGGATTGTCATTTTGGTGCCTTTGATGTTGTTGACAATCTTGACTAGAATATAGATATATATTTATATCATGGTTTTGTGTGGCACACCATGTTTCACTTATGTTGCGTTTGGTTAATTCGGTAACACGATATGCTCTTAGACCTATGTGTTGTGGTGGTTGATTGATTCGGGTTTTTGGTGGCCTGCGTGCCGTATTGATGTAAATATTTATTTATATATTTGTTGGTGCGGCTTGCACGCCGTTTATTTTATTCCGTGTATTTGTATAAATAGTGTAGGAATGCGACCTACGTGTTGTTTATATATATATATATATATATATTCTATGTATTTGTAAATAGTATAGAATTAGAACCGGAGAAGTCAACGGGAGTCATGGTGATGACGTCTTAGCGAGAAGGAATAAACACACTATTGGAGGTGTTGGATTCGGTGGGAGCTCACCCAACGAGACTTTACCTTGTCCTTAGGTTTTGGCCTCGTTTTCCCTGTTGTGGCTCACGGGGAAAACACATAGGATTTTGGGCATGTTACCGAATTATACATATATATATATTTGCGTGGTTGTGTTTTATTTTTCTATGCATGGATTAGGATTCGCATGCTAGACATTTTTTCTATAAAATTAAATAAAATACAACGTTTGTTAAAATGGTTAACAATCTCGCGCGAATAGATTTGACAAAGAAAATATAAACTTGGTATTATATTTAAAAGTGATTAAAATCGTCTTGACACTTACTTTGTTAATTCACAAAAGGGTTTTTTAGAAACCGGAAACAAAATCCCGTTTTTAAAAATGTAAATCACGCACCATCCGTAAGATGACACCACCCGAATCTTATGAAACAAGGATGATTGTCGAGCTAAGCAAGAGTCATTCCTTGCGTAGTTGTGTGGAAGGTGAGTGGGGTAACTCGCATGATTGGTTGTCGAGCTAAGCACGAGCCAATTGATGGTCGGGAGTGCCACCCGTGTGTCTTGTCGGACGGTTTACAATTTTAGTATATAATTCTTGATTAGTTGTCGAGCTAAGCACGAGCTAAACAAAAATTATATATTAAGATAGGTGTAAGAAAGGGATCAAAAATGCCAACCGACATGATGGATGTCAACGGATCCCGCAAGTGTCTAAGAGTTGTAATAGAGATTACAATTAGTAAAATGGTTGCCGGCCTAAATAGCTTCGCCACGTGATCCGCGGCAAACCCGTCACGGTGCGAGGTGAAATAAGGTTTTTAGCCCTTGTTATGAATTGTTTTATCTAAAACTATGGGGTAATTATTTTTAACAAGGTTTATCTAAACTAACCAAAACTCGTATTATTGTTATTTATAGATGTCAAACCATAAAAATACCACGTCAAACATCTCACTTCGAGTGTTCCAAGAAAGGGAGAAACTCACGGGGGTGAACTTTACTGCATGGCTTATGCAATTGAGGATTGTCCTTCGCCATAAGTCAAAGTTGCACATCCTTGAGGAACCCCTTCCGGAGCCACCTGCTACCAACTCGACTTGGGCCGTCCGATACGGGTATGAAAAACGTGTTGCGGACACGCACGATGTTGCCTGCCTTATGTTGTCAACTATGAGCTCGGAGTTGTGAAAGCAGCTCGAGCACATGAGTGTGTACAATATGTTAAACAAGCTCAATGGCATGTTCCGACAGCAAGTTAGGCAGGAACACTATGAGTGTGTTAAAAGCCTAGTCGGTTGTAGGCTGCAGGAAGGCGGGAATGTTGGTCTTCACGTCCTTAAGATGAAGGAAAACGTGGACCAAATGGAGAGGTTAGGATTTCCTATTGGGAGAGAGCTCGTTGTGGATATTGTACTCCAGCCTTTGCCCGCATCATATGGTCAGTTTGTCACAGACTATCATATGCAAGGAATGGAGAAGTCCTTAAGCGAGTTGCATGACATGTTAAAATCTGCAGAATCTGACATGGCCAAGCATAATTCCACCTCAACCACTCCCGTCTTGGGCTTAAAGAAACAAAAGAAAAGGAAGAAGAAACCGACCCTAAAAGGAAAGGTTGGAGTTTCCAAGCCTATCCTTAATATTGAGTCGAAGGACATAGAGAATGTGCCTCAAGAAGAGACTCAAGAAAAGGTGGTTTGCTACTTCTGTGGAAGATTTGGAAATTGGGGCCGTCACACCTGTCCTAAGTGCCGAGAGGATATAAAACTTCTCAGGAAAGAGAGAGTTAACTTTCCATCTGCAGGTACGTTCATGATTCATTGCTATTCTTTTATAAGCTGGGTTGTTGACCCGAGCGGATTGACTCACGTTTGTCACAAATTTGTTTGTTACAAAGTATAGGTCCTTTTTTGAAAGAAAAGCATGAAGAACCGGATCTCGAACGAGGAAACCATGGTGATTGTCCTCTAAGAGAAGATAAGGAGACTTGATCTCGCTTTTGTCGCCGGTTTATTTATTACTTTATTTTGTTGCCCTGCGTGGCAAGTAACATCTCTTTGTATGCTCGCTTTAATTACGGTGAACAAAAATTTTGAAGATTTAAGAATTAATGTAATACCTTTTTAAGCATTGTTTATTCAAGGTTTATTGATGTCATAACTCATGTGTTGTTCTGCCCTGCGTGGCACACAACTTAACATGTGGTGACAATGAGTTTATTCTTAAACTATGAAATTTATTATGAAAATATGTTGTGAGATATTTTGTTCAAAATTTCCCATGTCATGGCATACACAAGGTTTTGTTATAAGTAATAGAGTATTCATGAATAATTGATTATGAATCCAAAATAGTTTGGATGAGTTATCTTTGTGTGATAATCAACTTAACCACATAAAAAAGAAATATATCACCTAGATCCATGTGGTTAGGATCTCGGAATAGTTTAGTCTCAGGCTAAACGCTTTGGTATTGATGTTGTTTATTAGGCTAAGATGATTATGAGATCTTTCGCCGGAGTTTGTGAGAGGATTATAAGCTTGTTGGATATTGATCACACTTTGTGGATAATCCGTTCAAGCATAGCACAAAGAATAACGAAAGAGAAGCCTCTTCATCACTACCTTGAACGTAGTAATTACGAGACGTTTATTAGTTTAGGCGTATGTCTGAAACCTTGTTGGTGTTCAGAATTAGCCAAAACAACTTTAAGAATAAATAGGGCATATAGATCAAGGTACATAGATCTAGTTAAGATGCTAAGGTATCTATTATCTATATATTGGATGACCATATAGTGAATTGTGGAATTGTTTCACAATTTCTATCCTACTAAGACGCATTGGTACATGGTGTCATGGAGTAGGGAACCGGGTGTTGTTGATCCGGTTTATGACGGGTCAAGAATGTGTGTCCGATTTGTTGGGATATTCATTTGCCATTGTGACTAAGTTCTCAAATCCAAATTCAATTGATAGTCTATTTAGCATTTATTGAGATATGACTAGAAAGGTTCTATGCTTGTCTATCTTATAATTCGAAGTTATCCATTCTACATTTAGTGGGAGATGGATAAACTTGAAATCGAGAAGTGCTAATACATTTGAGGAGTTCTTCTAAGTTTTAGTTATTTACCCTTTTGAGAACAACGTTTGTTGCTTAAAAGGGGAAGAAGAGAGAAACTAAAACTAAGGCATTCCAGTGGAAGAACGTTAAACTTAAATGAAAGACTTGATGATGATACTAGCATATAATCTGATATCTTTGATAGATGATCATCATGGTTATGCTGGTATGCCTGACTAAGAATCATTAGTTTGCCTGACTAAGAATAATTACTTCTTTTAAGTCTGATTAGATTAATATAGAGCCAAAGAGATATGGGTTTCTCATGTCTAAGTGGCAATGACTTGATGGTGAGTCATGTTGAGTTCACCACCTATCGGAAGACATAGTGGATCCAGAATTTGCTAAAAATAAAAGAAGTAAATGATAAAGAGATGCAATTCATTTGAAATATGCAAGTGCTTGACTTGACTTGATCCCATACCTATGTGTATACCAAGGTGGTAGTGATGGGATTAACATGGATGGAATGGTAGACAACTTCAAATACCGACTAGTGGTAAAGTTTTCATGGTGGTTATGGAGAAACTTATCCTGGTGGCTATGTTGAAGAATATTTGATACTCGTGGATATTTATGACTGTGTTTCATCATGAAACAATATGATGAGGAAGTGCTTATAACACTCTCGAGGGTCTTAATATACGTACGTAGTATCCGAATTATGTCTACAAAAGTGGATAAGACCTAAGACCACTTCGGGTTTATTTTTGCATCTTGAAGGAAAGATATCTTTGCTTACTATTAGAAGATCATAGTGATGAGTTTTCTAAAAGCATAGATAATGCCTTTTACGTATGTCAGGGCTAGTGGGAGCTTTGTTGTATTCCTAGTGTTAAATGTCTATGGAAGATAATGTCCTGATATTAGGTTATATGCAAACTTAATTTAGGAATTACTGCTTCATAGGGGTATTTAAGAGATACAACATTGGATAGTATTTAGTTCAAGAAATATAGAGATATGTTCTTGATGTTTGACGACTTGAGTAGGCTTGGAGTAAGTAGTTACTCTAATGCGTGTTTCTGCTAGGATAACGGTTGA
Organism: Dittrichia graveolens; assembly: GCA_038502395.1. Classification (NCBI taxonomy): domain Eukaryota; kingdom Viridiplantae; phylum Streptophyta; class Magnoliopsida; order Asterales; family Asteraceae; genus Dittrichia; species Dittrichia graveolens. The sequence goes on from JARJIL010000009.1 coordinate 35,743,031, forward strand.
TCATTGATCAAAGTTGATGATCCTAACTTGTGGTGTTGTTTGTTGATTCTTAAAGTATCACTAACCTTATTGTGGGCTTCTAAGACAATGAGGGTGTGATTACTTTAACCTTTTTGAAAAGTAAGCTCTCTTTGATGCATACTTTTGAAGTAGTGTTGTCAAAAGAGATATAATTGAATAACAAGAGTACTTGTGGATGTTGTGGAACAAATCCACTAGTTAAGCCGTTGTTATGGACTAGTGGTGTTTGTCATACTAGGTCCATTAGCATGTCTAATGCGTATAACTTGGCTTGAATATGTTTTGGTTTATGTTTGATTTGTACTTATATTTTGGGGACATTAAGCAATATTGCAATTCATACCATATTGATTATTAAATGGAGATTTAATAATACGCCGAGGGTGGGTATTTTAAGAATCCTTATTGTGTTCCATCTTAGCATGTTTAAACACTTCCGAGAGTGTTTATCATTCTAAAATCTCCACAATCGGTTATACTTTATGGGAAGGAAGTATAAATTAAGATTGAGGTAAAGAATCGGTTTTGTTAAACGTGATTCTTGACTATACTTGAAAGGGGTTTCAAGTGATTGGAGGACCCGCACCCGAGTTCGCTTCATGGTTCAAGTCATAAGAAACTCGAGATGATGATGACATTTCATCCTTAAACTAGAGATACATGTGATTCCAAAGCATAGGTCTGCTTTGCTTTGATCGTTTTCTAACGCGGTTCGTAACTGGTCGTTATAACGGAGATGATTGGGTAGAGTATTATCTATGTGGCGGGACTATGTAGTTGAAAGGAATTTGTTCCTCTATGTATAGAGAAGATGTCCATGGGCCCCTCGATGATTGAGTGCTGACGTTCATATGCATGGCCGTGCTCAAGTTATATTGATGATGGATAAATGTTAACTTGGTTTGTTGGTCACCACTAATCGAGAAACAAAATCGTGAACGATCTGAAGGTTGACTTTATTCCATGCCTTGTGTTCACATAGGATATCACAAACAAAGGGATGTATATGTTTATTTATCTTTAGGACAATCGTTTTTATGATTGGGATCTTGTCAAGAATGGCATACCCTATACTGACTTAGGAGCGTAGATGTCTTGCTAGAGGCCACTCTATGTTTGTGTTATTTTTCGTAGTCGTGCCACGTGCAAGTGGGAGTCTGTTGGAATATGCCCGCTGACAAGAACGAGTTAATGGCACTACCGATGAGGTATAGGCCTATTGGGTCACACACCAAGTATTGATTCCGGCAACACGATCAAGCAAAAGAGAGGAAAAGGCCAAAATGGGTTTTGGCAGGATGGTACACGGGCCGTGTTCCTGAACACGGGCCGTGTCCAGTCCAACATACACAAGGTGTATTAGCCCAGTTCAAGGTCGTGTAGTTTGGGCCTACACGGGCCGTGTAGATGAACACGGGCCATGTAGTGCTTGATAGACACGGGCCGTCTTAACCCAATTGGGGCCGTGGACTTTGGGCCTACACGGGCGTGTAGACCTACATGGGCCATGTACGTTCGCTGTAACAGCAGAATTAACAGCCTTAAACACTTGGTTTAATGGTGTTAACTTCTAATAATGGTGGTAGACAAAGAGGCTACGAGTTATCTGCTCTAAGTGAGGTTTTTGGATGTCTCTTGGCTCTTGGTTGACACTTGAACTCTCTCTCACTTGTTCATCTTTTTCTTGGTGTTCTTGAACACAAGAAGCAAGAAACACATAGACTTGGGTGTTGTTTTGGTGGCTACACCAACTTACTAGCATTTGGGAATCAAGGTTGCTTGGGGTGGACTTCATTAGGGAATCCTTGTTTGGATTCTTGAAGCCTTGACTTGCTTGAGTTCTTGAAGATTAACAAGAGGAAGATCATTGTGCTTGAGTTGTGATATAACTTTCTTTCTATCTTGATTATTATATTTTAGTTGCAATTCCATGTCTAGATATTGGTTCATGGGAAGTGTTTGTTTGGTTAGCTTATTATTTTGTATTATATCTTGCTTCCGTTGCTACTCGATTATGCAAAACAAATACCTTCATGTTCCGTCCTTCTTCTTTACAAATAACACAGGAGCTCCCCACGGCAAGGAACTCGAACGAATAAAACCTTTATCGAGCAATTCCTGAATTTGAGTCATCATCTCTCTTATTTAAGAAGGTGCGAGACGATACGGAGAATGAGCCACAGGTGTAGCTCCTGGAATAAGCTCTATCTTGAATTCAACATCACGAATCGGAGGCAAACCCGGAAGTTCTTCAGGTAATACCTCAGGGTAGTCAGACACCACCCGAATATCACGAACTGGTCGCTTCTCCATCGTAGCATCAATAACATATGCCATATAAGAGTCACAACATTTGGCAAATGACTTTTGAGCTTTTATCATGGAGACAATAGGAATATCATAATCCCGTCGTTCTCCACATGCAACAGCATAAGATCCATCAGAGAGAGGGATCTTGATCATCTTTTTGGAACAGATAATCTCAGCATCACGCTTGCTGAGCCAATCCATCCCGATCACAACATTGAAGCCCGCAATAGGCATAATAAAGAAAGAAATAGGGATACTACTCCCGTTAATGTAAATCGCAGCTATTGGGACTTTCTCTATAACAGAGACTACTTTCCCGTCAGCGACCTCTACTCTAAGCGGCTCAGTTAAGGGAACAACAGGCAATTGTAATCTTCTACGACACGCCACAGATACAAAGGAGTAGGTAGCTCCAGAGTCAAATAAAACACTAGCATGGATACAATTAATAAGAAAAGTACCCGTGACGACATCTCCTGCTACTTTCGCCTCATCGGCCGTCATCTAAAAAGCCCTGCCTTTTGCGCGGTGCGCATCATCTCTTTTAGGGCCTCAGGAAGAATAAGACCCCTTTGCTCCAGTACTTTGTCTATCTGGGTAGTCAATCAGCTTATGCCCAAGCTTGTGGCACCGGTAGCACACGTCCTCTTTGAAACCACACTCTGTTGTAGCGTGGCCCTTCGGCCCGCACCTCCAGCAACGTCTGGTAGAGTTAGAACACTCACCAGAGTGATAAGTTCGGCACTGAGAACACCAAGGAGAGTTAGGCCTCGGCGTCTTGGAGGAATCAGTCTTCCCGCTTGCAGTGGATAGTCCTTTAGAAGGACCCGATTTATCAGACGGACTGAACTTCCTCTTTGACCCTGCACCGGCAGATTCGCCCTTGCAGTATAACCGGTCACCTTCCAATTGTCGGGCTATATCAAAAGCCCGATCCAGTTCAGTAGCAGCCCGAACATGTGGGCGAAATTCTAGTGGCAGAATTGCCACAAACCGCCTTATCTTGGTGGTCTCATCGGGGATTAGATGGGGAACAAACCACATCTTATCAGTGAACGCGGTTATATGTTCTAAGATTTGCGTATCCCCTTTCTTGAGATCATTAAAATTGTTGGAATCTGCCCACCGACACACGTAGGCCAGCATCACTGCCAATGAAGCGCGGGCCTATTGGGTCACACGCCAAGTTTCAATCTCGACAGCCTACTATAAGAAGAAAGAGTCAAAATGGTCAAATTCCTGTTGACCTAGGCTTCACGACCGTGAAGGATGCTCCGCGGGTCGTGAAGCAGCTTGTGTCCACGAGTCCTGTCGTGGGCCGCATGGTTCGTGAAACCCTAGGGCTTCACGACCCTACACGGCCCGTGAAGGAGGTCGTGAAGGCACAACCCTCACGATTCTTGCGCAGGGCGGCACGGCTCGTGGAGGATTAATGGCCGGTCGTGGCACATTTATCCTTCACGGCCCGTGAGAGCCCGTGAAGAAGTCGTGAAGGCAGAATTCTAAGTGACACTTGTATTTGGTTGGACCATTTTGTTGGTCCAATGATGGTGTGTCACTTAGCCCCGACTCTGGGCTCTTAGAACAGATAGAATGCTTATAAAAGAGGTCCTTTTGGTGCATTCTAGACTCTTGGTCATTTTTGTGCATTACACACATATTGTGAGTTCTTCCATAAAGATAGAGAGCAAGAACAAGTGAAGGCGGTAAGTGCACAAGTGGTTACAAGGCTGTTTCAGGTTCAAACCCTCAAGTGTTGGTGGTTTGGTGGCTTGCTAGTACAAGGAGAAAGAAGGATAGCTTGGTGTGGACTTCTTTGGTGCTTGAAGCCTTTTGTTTCAAGAGCTCATCCCAAATCTCCAAGTTGTTCCAGAATTATCAAAGTCTTCGAGGGTATGATTTGGTCTCCTTCTTCTCTTTGTTCTTGTTTTTGGTTGCATGCATGTTCTTACAAGTTTTAACCACCATTGGGAAATCATGGGATCCTTTTGTGTGTTTTTTTTGTTTCTTCCGTTGCGTGCTTTGATCCCCATGGATTCCCAACAAAAATCTCTCTCCATTCTTTCCAGATCATAATCGGTGCAATACTTTTTCAGCACCTTCTCAAAAAACTGCTCCCAGGTGAGAGCACTCAGCACCTCCTTGTTAACAGAGGCTTTCACCGTATCCCACCAAAAGATGGTACGGCCTTTTAACATCCGTACTGCATACTTGACACAGTACTCAGGTTCACATTCACATGACTCGAACACTTGCTCCATCTCCCGGAGCCATTGTATAGTAACGGTGGGGTTATCACTCCCCTGGAATGTCGGAGGATGGCAAGTCAGAAATTTCTTGTACGAACAAGTCTTGCGAGGCTTGTTCAGTGTTGCTTGTAGTAAGAGCTCTTTAGTAACTCGAAGCTCTTCCTCCAGTCATCTAATATAGGCAGTCTGATCTAGCTCAGGTCTACCAACACCGACATTTTGCTGAGATCTTTGATCCTCAGCCTGATGAGGCATATGAGAAGCCTCATCTTCCAATTCTTTAATGGCTTGTTCGGTATGGCCACATTCGGCAGACATTTTGTATCAACTTTCTATATAGCAAAGAAAGAGCAGTTAATACTCAATCTCACTAACTTAATTTATAATTCATCAGATAATACTAACATACATTTAACACTCTCACTCAATACCCCCCTTAGGAACACTTCTTTATGGTCGGGCCCGAGCTTGAGATCGAATACTCTTACAAGTACCCAATTCACTCAAACTTAGGCTCTGATACGTAATTGTAACACCGCTTCTGAATTCAGTTACTTTAATGACAAATCAAATTTTAGCTACGGAAAATTTTCTTTTTTAAAACAACCAAATAGTTATTTACATTAATAACTTCTCAAAGCAACGTTGGTGTTACCAAGTACAGAAACCGACCATAGTATTTAGTTACATTACATCGTATAAGTACAAGTGTTCCACCCATATGGGGCAATGTACAATAAAAGTTTCCCGCCTCACAGGACATCTAGTCTTTATCTGAAAAGGGAAAACATAGCATCATTAGCTACACTAGCTAGTGAGTACATGCAATCATTAGCATCAATACAATAAGTCATGCATCATATCACAAACCATCATTTCTAGCTTAGCAGATAGCGGTGTGGTGACAAGATCAGTAAGAGTTATGTCTTGCAGGGTAATCAATCCTGCTCAACAACTCAGACCGGGGGATGAGACACGACCAACCGCGTTGGTGGGGGAGCATAAAGCAGTCCACCAAGCATAAGGCACGGTGGTTCTGCAGAACCTATGATCCAGGATGCCTCCTGAATCACCGTGAAATCCCAAGGGATCCAGTTACAACCGACTGACCTTAACCATGGGTCAGATAGTCTGCAGACAGTACACATACAAGTACATTTGATCCCACAGGGATCCATCATTTTACATATAACATATTTCAAGTAGAGTTTCATGCATAGTATCATACATTAACTAAGTGGTTCCCGTTTGGACCCACTAGCATGCACCTAGTACCCTTGGTAGCATATAAACTTACCTTCTGGTGTTTACCTGCAAAAGCAAGTTAGTCATACATAATATATTCACATAGTCATTTAGCATGCAAGCCTTACTCTACTAAGTCTCATGATCGCAGGCACTCACCTGAGTAGCTTAGAATCAACAGATAGTTTACTTCGGACTTGCTAACGGGACAAGATCACCTATAATATCATTACTTACATTAATCGTCTATATAAGCGAGACATAACAGATTAGGAACCCCTAAATGAACCATTGACCAACCAACAGAGACTTAACAATCTCTGAGTTGCTCACAAAAAAACATCCCTTTGCGGCCGCAACCCTGTTCAAGAACAGGTCGGCTACAACACCCCTGTTCCGACTGGTTTGATTTCAATCTTCAAAAACCAAGTTTCTAAATTATTTTCAACATTGATATATCTTAGGGAACATTCATATGACCCCAAAAACATATCTTTCATTAATTCTAACAACTTATACATGATTTAAGACCAAAATCAATCATTTGACTTATTTCTTTCAAGTTTCATAAACATAATCAAAAAATCATTTTAATTTACCAAACGAGTTCCAATTAACTTATAATTGATATAAGGATCAATTAAAGTTGATCTCGGAACTCAATTCGAGTTTATTTTGCTTGAATCATAAAACCCACTTGATAAGGTTTCTTACCAGATGAAGAACAAGAAGGTGAAGATGATGAAGAAGAAGATGAAGATATCAAGGATGCTATTCTTGCTAGAAATCAGTTGGCACAAGAAATCTTCAAGAAAACATCAAGAACAAGGAGTAGAGAGGATTTTCAATTGTCTGTGTATGTGTTTGTGTTCAAACACACATACAAACGTGAATAAAAGGCTTCAACCGCCTTTGAGTTTAATCCTATCAACAAGTGGGTATTTTGTTCCCCTTTTCAACTTACAACTTAACTTACGATTTCCCGTTTTAACTAACGGAGATATGTCTGGAATCCTTACTTAAAACCATTCATAATTTATTCGTTTTACTTACTTTACTACTACTTTTATACTTAATACTTTATTATTATTTCAATTAATTTACATACACGTACATAGGAATTACAACTAGGCCCAAGACGAGGATGTTACAAATCTACCCCCTTTAGAAGATTCTGTCCTCGGAATCTACTTAGTGATAAACAGGTAAGGGTATAACGAGGACTTAACTTCCCCTTACGCCCAGAACTGGTAACGCCTTTCCAGGGAGAAAATTTGAGAAACACGCGATCACCAACATCAAATGTCGCGGGACGACGCTTTGGATCCGCGTACATCTTCTGTCGGTCACGAGAAGCTTTCAGCTTTTCAAGAGCAACGTTCACTTTATCAGATGTGATCTGGACAATTTCCGGTCCAGCAAACTGTTTCTCACCCGGTTCCAACCAGCAAGTTGGAGTACGGCATCGTCTCCCATATAACATCTCGTATGGTGGCATTCCAATGCTGGAATGATATGAATTGTTGTAAGCAAATTCAATCAATGGGAGATGAGACTCGAGTACACACGCACGAAGCATATCTTCTAACGTTAGGATCGTACGTTCAGATTGGCCATCAGTCTGCGGATGATAGGCTGTGCTGAGATGAACACGAGTGCCAAGTTCGCGTTGTAGACACTGCCAGAACTTCGAGACAAACCGAGAGTCACGATCCGATACAATCGAACATGGAAGACCGTGACGTGACACAATCTCATCTATATACAACTGGGCTAAACGGGTCAGCGAAGTGGAGTCGTTTGTTGCCAAGAAATGAGCACTTTTCATCAGTCGATCAACGATAACCCAGATCATGTCGTGCCCTCTGGATGTTCTCGTTAGCTTCATCACGAAATCCATCGTGATATTATCCCATTTCCACTCTGGAATATCCAATTGCTGTAGATTACCATAAGGTCTCTCGTGCTCCGTCTTCACTTGCGGGCAGATCTGGCATCTCTCCACAAATGAAGCGATGCCTTTCTTCAAAGTTGGCCATCAGCATAACATCTTCAAGTCGTGGTACATCTTTGTGATTCCCGGATGGACAGATAATTTGGATTTATGGGCTTCCTGCAAAATCAGCTCATGGTTACCTCCAACAGAAGGTACCCAAATCCTGGATTGAAAAGTTTTCAACCCACGATTATCTTCAGCAAGCTGATCCTTTAACTTCTTAATTGTCTCAGCCTTGAGATTTTCTTCTTGTAATGCAGTCTGCTGAGTTTCCTTCAATTTAAAAATCAAGTCTGACACAATCGTGATCCTCATAAACTTAGCTTCTGCTGTCGGTCCTTTACGGCTTAAAGCGTCCGCTACAACATTGGCCTTGCTAGGATGGTAACGGATCTCACAATCGTAGTCTTTTATTAACTCCAACCAACGGCGCTGCCACATGTTGAGTTCTTTATGAGAAAAGACATACTGAAGACTTTTGTGATCTGTGCAAATCACACACTTTGTACCATAAAGGTAATGTCTCCACAACTTCAGTGCTATGACTACGGCAGCAAGCTCTAGATCATGGGTTGGGTAATTCCGTTCGTGTGATTTCAACTGCCTAGAAGCGTAGGCAATCACTTTTTCACGTTGCATCAGGACGCAACCCAAACCCGCATATGAGGCGTCCCAATAAACCGTGAAGTCCTCTGAACCCTTAGGCAGAGTAAGGATTGGAGCTTCACATAGTAATAGTTTTAAGGTCTGAAAAGCTACTTCTTGAGCTTCCGACCAGATAAAAGCAACATCTTTGCGAGTTAGTTTGGTCAACGGACCGGCAAGCTTCGAGAAATCGCGGATAAACCTCCGATAATAGCCAACCAAGCCAAGGTAGCTTTTAATTTCGCAAGCTTCGAGAAATCGCGGATAAACCCTCGTTGTCACATAAGATCTCAACAGGGTCGCTGATGCTTGGAACCATTCCCAAATCAAGCGGAAATTTCCTCATCCATATGGCCTCCTTAGCAGCTTCACTGGCCGCAATATATTCCGACTCGGTTGTGGAATCGGCCACGGTGTCTTGCTTGGAGCTCCTCTAGGATATAGCACTGCCGTTTAATAGGAACACGAACCCCGATTGTGATCAGCAGTCATACATATCGGTTTGGAAGCTTGCGTCAGAGTAACCCTTTACTCTAAGCTCTTCCTCAGCTCCGTACACCAAGAACATCTCCTTCGTCCTCCGAAGATACTTATGAATGCTCTTCACCGCCGTCCAATGAGCTTCGCCTGGGTTGGCTTGATATCTACTCGTCATGATCAAGGCACACGCTACATCAGGCCTCGTACATAGCATGGCGTACATGATCGAGCCCACAGCTGAAGCATATGGCACTTGCTCCATTACTTCCCGTTCCTATGGGGAACTAGCGGATTGAGTCTTACTCAATACCAAACCATGTGACATTGGAATGAACCCTTTCTTGGAGTCTTCCATCCTAACCGCTTTAGGACTTTGTCAACATATGTACTTTGGCTAAGCCCAATTATCCTCTTGGATCTATCTCTATAGATTTTGATCCCAAGATCATAAGTCGCATCTCCTAGATCCTTCATTGAAAAACAATTGCCAAACCAGTTTTTTAGACCTTGAAGGGTCGGGACATCATTCCCAATGAGGAGCATGTCATCGACATACAAGACTAGGAACACAACTATGCTCCCACTAGCCCTGACATATACGCATGGCTCATCCTTGCTTTTCGAAAAACCAAACTCTTTGACTTTCTCATCAAAGCACAGGTTCCAGCTGCGCGATGCTTGCTTAAGTCCATAAATGGACTTCTTAAGTTTGCAGACTTCATCCGGATGCTTGACATGTACAAACCCTCGGGTTGAGTCATATAGAATTCCTCGCTAAGTGTCCCATTAAGGAACGCAGTTTTTACATCCATTTGCCAAATCTCATAATCATGAAATACGGCAATTGACATGAGTATCCGGATGGACTTCAACATAGCCACCGGGGAAAAGGTTTCATCATAATCTATACCACGAGTTTGCATGAAACCCTTAGCCACTAGTCGGGCTTTGAAGGTGTCTACCTCCCCATCTATGTCGGTCTTTTTCTTAAAGACCCATTTGCACCCTATGGGTCTACACCCGGGTACCGGATCTACCAAATCCCAGACTTGGTTATCCGACATAGATTGCATCTCAGACTCCATTGCCACTTTCCATCTAGCGGACCCAGGGCCCATCACGGCGTCCCGATAAGATGATGGTTCATCATGATCCACCACTAGGTCGCAGCCCTCAAACATGAGAAACCCATATCTCTCTGGCTCATTGCGACTCCTACCGGATATCCTAAGAGGTAAAGGATCCGTGTCAGGTTCTCCAGCAACGCCGTGCTGAGAATCATTTTGTGAACTAGCGCCAACTTCAGGTTGGTCATTGGAAGGTTCTTGAATTTCTTCAAGATCAACCTTTCTCCCACTAGCGTCTTTGGATAGCATCTCCCTTTCAAGGAAGACGGCCCTCCGAGCAACAAATACTTTGTTCTTGGAAGGTTTGTAAAACAAATATCCCATAGACCCAGCAGGATATCCAATGAACAAACACCTCTCGGCTTGGGGTTCCAATTTGTCCTCCACCTCACGTCTCACATAGGCAGGACAACCCCAAACCTTTAGATATGAAAGAGATGGAACCTTTCCATGCCACATCTCAAAGGGTGTCTTCTTCAGCTTCTTAGTTGGTATGAGGTTAAGGATTCTAACGGCCGTTTCCAATGCATAGCCCCAAAAGCTAATGGGTACATCCGTACGACTCATCATACACCGAACTCTATCCAACAATGTCTGGTTCCTCCTCTCGGCGACACCATTTAATTGTGTTGTCCTAGGAGGTGTCAATTGTGAAAAAATTCCACAATCTTTTAGATAGTCACGGAATTCCGAACTTAGATACTCACCACCACGATCCGATCTGAGCATCTTACTTCGTTTACCCAATTGGTTCTTAACTTCGTTTTTGAAAGTCTTGAAAACCTCAAAGGTTTCCGACTTTTGTCTCACCAAGTAGACATACCCATACCTACTAAAATCATCGGTAAAGGTTACGAAGTACCTTGAGTTATCCCTAGTGGCATGCTTGAACGGACCACGCACATCCGTGTGAACGATAACCAACAAGTCTTTGCCCCCCTCACAAACGCCGGTGAAAGGTGCTTTGGTCATTTTGCCCAACAAGCAAGATTCGCACACTTCATCCGACCTATGGTCAAATGATTCCAAGATCCCATCCGCTTGGAGCTTGGTGATGCGTTTCCCCGTAGAAGAAGCAGGTGGCCTCTTCCGGTGAGGGGGCTATTGGAGCAGGTTCCTTGCCCTTCGGCTCCGGCGCCGGGAGTGGTTTGGGCTTGGATGTTGCCACCTTCGCCTTCCCCTCATGGATGGCTAGGACGGGTGAGGAGGTTGATGGCTTTGCCTTGGCCATGTTAGACTCGGCGGTCTTCAACATGCCGTGCAACTCCATCAAGGACTTGTCTATATTATGCATATCGTTGTTCACAATGAACGTACCATATGCTTGAGGCAAAGATTGGAGGATAATATCCGTAGCCAACTCTTTCCCCATTCAAAAGCCCAACCTCTCGAGCTGGTCCACGTATTTGCTTCATACGAAGCACATGGGAGCTCGCGTTCCCGCCTTCCTGCATCCGGCACCCTTTAAAGGCCTTGACACACTCGTAGAGTTCTTGCCTCGCTTGCTGCGGGAACATTTCCTTTAGCTGCGAGATCATGTCAAACGCACCAACGTCCTCGAATTGCCTTTGCAACTCGGAACTCATGGTCGTCAACATGAGGCAAGTCACCTCATTAGTGTCTTTAAGGCGCTTCTCATAAGCATCCTTAATGGCCCGCGTAGCAGTGGCAGCAGGAGCCTACGGAAGAGGTTCCTCTAGGACGTACAAATTGCTTTCATGGCGCAACACAATTCTCAATTGCCTATGCCAATCCATAAAGTATACGCCTATGAGTTTCTCTTTCTCCAAAAATGGACGGAGTGACATGTGTGTCGCGGTGTTGCTTGTAGATGCCATCTAAAAGAAGGCAAAGCACACAAAAAGGTTAGTTCGACATATTTTATTCATTGTTAAATAATTACCTAATAGTTTAACACTTAAATTTAACAAGGGCTAAGAACCCAACATATCTACACTACATGACGGGTTTACCGTGGATCACTTCGTGAAGGTATTTAGGCTGGTAAACGCTTTACCAATTGCAATCCATGATTACAACTCTTAGGCACTTGCGGGATCCTTCGGTACTCATAGCACCGGTTTGGCATGTTTGATCCCTTCCCACACCGATTCCTCATTAAGCGGCTTTGATAACTCAGTATAGGCACGACAATTGTCAAGGCGTATTAAACTGGAATTGCAAATCGTCCAACAAGATACACGATGACGCCCTTGACAATAATTGGCTCGTGCTAAGCTCGACAACCAAAAATTTCAAGACGCCACACGCACCTTCCACACAAGTCCACATGGAACAACTCGTGCTAAGCTCGACAATTGTCCCATGCTTCATTAGATTCGGGCTGTGTCATCTTTTGGATGGCGTGTGATTTACATTTTTAAGAAAAACGGGACTTTTGTTTTTCCGGTTAAAAACCTCTTTTTGTTTTGATTAACAAATAAGTGACAAAATGCATTTTTCACCATCTGAACATAAACAATTTATATTCGTTTGTTAATCATGTGAGCGAGCGGGGTTTATAGTTTTATTATTTTCAAAAGATTTTCTAGCATGCGAAGATCCTACAACCACGCAAGAAAATAAATAAAACTACACAACCACGCATACAAAACCGATTTAAGTCAACCTAAGTGTTCCCCGGTGAGCCAACCGAGGAACTAAGTCTACTAAGGACAAACAATCCAAGACTTGGTGGCGTGCTCCCACTCTATCCCGCGCCTCCCGATCCGAGCTAGCCAAGACGTCTCCCAAGACTCCCGTAGGTGCCTCCGGTCTTCTCTTCTCATTACATACATAATTCAAAGAGAAATGGCATGTAAGCCACACAATCTATTCTAAGCTAGTTTACAAATTACAATGAATAAATACTTTGGCGTGCAAGCCACAAATAAATAAATTATTACAAACCGGATGTGGTACAAATCACCAAATGAAAGAACAACAAATAAAGCAACCAAACAACCACACAACCACACAAAGGTCTAGGCTCAAACCGGTGCTCACAACAACGAAACAACCACAAAGCATGGTGTGCCACACCAAACCATGCACAAAACAATATCTCAATTAAGTTTATTCAAAAACTAAAGGTACAAGAATAAACCTTGTACATATGCATTAGGATTCCAAACACTTTGAAATCCATATTCATATATACACAATATACATGTATGCATGTGTGCATTTTATACCAAAACCACCCAATACATACATATATAAGAATTAGGATATTATGGGGCTTAATCTACAAGGCTAAAAAGCCTAAAATGATTCTGGAAACACCAAAACCAAATGCTAAAATCCATATCAAGTTTTCTTTTTCAAAAAGGCCAAAAACAGCCTGTTCATGACGCCTTCACGAGCTACTGCTCTTCACGGGCCCTCACGGTCCTGAAGGCAGTACACTCCTTGACTCGTGAAACAGTTTAAAAACCTTTCACGATCAACACCCCACGAGACTGGGCGTGTGGCCTTCATGACCTGTGCAGCAAGCTCCATGGCCCGTGAAGACTTTCTGGACAGAATGTCCAAAATCGAAAATATGGATTTCAAGCCAGAAAGGTGCATGAATCTGGCAAATATGGCTCTGATAACATTGTTGTGCTTCCATGGGGATCATAGCACGCAACGGAAGCAACAAAAACTCACAAAACGATCCCATGAAGTCCCAATGGTGGTGAAAACTTGTAAGATCAAACATGCAACCAAAAGAGAACAAGGAGAAGAAAGAAAGCAAGCCATTCCCTTGAAGACTTAATAAAATCTAGAACAACTTCGAGTTTTGGGATGAGCTCTTGAAACAAAAGGCCTCAAGCACTAAAGAAGTCCACACCAAGCTAAGCTTCTTTCTCCTTGTACTAGCAAGCCCTTGAACAACACTAGAAGATCACCAACACAAGGTCTTGTGCTTCTCTCAACTTAGAACACTCACTTGTTTATCACTCCAATGTGTGTAATTGCAAGAACTAACCAAGAGTGACTAATGAACCAAGAACACCCATAATATAGAGAGTTACTCTGTTCATTCTTCTCCAGGGTTGGACACCATGGCACTCTATCATTGGACCAACAAGATGGTCCAATAAAATGCAAGTGTCACTTAGAATTCTGCCTTCACGACTTCTTCACGGGCTCTCACGGGCCGTGAAGGATAAATGCGCCACGACCGGCCATTAATCGTCCACGAGCCGTGCCGCGCCGTGCAACACTCGTGAGGGTTGTACCTTCACGACCTCCTTCACGGGCCGTGTGGGGTCGTGAAGCCCTAGGGTTTCACGAACCATGAGGCCCATGACAGGACTCGTGTACACAAGCTGCTTCACGACCCGTGGAGCATCCTTCACGGTCGTGACACCTTGGTCAACTGGAATTTGACCATTTTGACCCTTTCCTCTTATAGCAGGCTGTCGAGATTGAAACTTGGTGTGTGACCCAATAAGCCCGCCCTTCATTGGCAGTGACGCCGGCCTACGTGTGTCGGTGGGCAGATTTCAACACCGAACTGTGTTCCGTTGTCGGTGATGAACTCCTTCGGCAACCCGAATCTGCAAATGATATTATCCCATGCAAACTTGATAACCAGTGACCCTGTGATGGTGGCAAGCGGTTTCGCTTTACACCACATTGAAAAATAATCAATTGCTACGAGCAAGAACTTCAACCGTCATGGGGCCACCGGAAACGGACCTACGATGTCCATACCCCACTTCATGAAGGGCCACGCAGACACTGTGGAGAACAGGTTACGCTTGGGTAGCTTAGGAAGCGGGGAGTGAACTTGGCAAGCCATGCATTTCTTTACGCCCTCAAAAGTGTCTTGATGCATACTAGGCTAATAGTATCCGATTTGTATTGGCTTTGCCGCTATCGATCTGGGTCCTGCATGCAATCCACAAGAACCTTCGTTGTATTTCCCTTATCACTTACTTAGCTTCCGATGGTCCCAGGCACCGAAGGTCCGGCCCGAAGAAAGATTTTTTGTACAGTATTCCATCGAATAACTTGTACCGACTTGCTATTCTCTTTAGTTTTTCTTCATCCACACCTTTTTCTCCGTACTTTAGGTATTTGACGATGGGATTCATCCACGTGCTTTCTTCGTCCACAACCATAACATGGATCTCCTCTTCATCGATGGACCTTCTGCTTATTACCTCCACCAGGATTTCCTTTGTCAAGTGAGCAAATGTTACCGATGCTAACTTGCAAAGAGCGTCTGCTTTTTTGTTTTGACTTTGTGGCACCTGTTTGATGGTGCATTTTTGGATCTTGGAGATGATCTCTTTGGCTTTAGCCAAGTATTTCTTCATGTTTTTCTCCTTTGTCTCGTAAGAACCATTTATCTGTTATTTTACCAACTTTGAGTCCATGTACACTTTTAAACGTTGTATCTTCATGGTCGAGGCTATGCATAACCCTGCCAATAAGGCTTCGTACTCCGATTTATTGTTGGAGCTTGCAAAGTTGAATCTTAGTGCATAAGTAAGTTCAATCCCTGTGGGACTTATGAGGATTAAACCTCCGCCTGCTCCTTCATGGCTGGAAGCTCCGTCCGTGTACAGCTTCCACGTTCCTTTTACATCGTTTTCTTCAATGGCTATACTGTTTGCTTCGTATGATTTGATTAGGAAATCCGCAAGGATTTGCCCCTTCATTGAGATCTTGGACTCGTATATGATATCAAAGGTTCCCAGTTCCACGGCCCATTTAGCTAATCGGTCTGACACCTCCGGTTTGCTCAGGACACGTTTGATGGGTTCATCGGTGATGACCTTGATTTGATGGGCCTGAAAATGGTTGGAACTCATGATGGGCACAAACGCAGCGGAAACAAACAAGAAAGTAGCATGCAATACATAAAAGAAAGCACACACAAAGCCCACAACTAGTTCCAATGGTGGAATACACTACAAAGAAAATTGCAACTAAAGAACAAGAAGAAGGAGAAGAAAGTATCTTCTTACCATGGCTGAAGATCGAGCTCTGCATGTGGATTGGGATGAAGATGAAGAAACAAATGGCTTCTTCTCCATTGCAAGTCCACACCAAGTATGCTTTATCCCACTATACTTGTGATCCATAGATGAACGTCCACCATGACTCCATCATCTAGAACAACCCTTGTAGATCTCCTCTTGCACCGTGGAACACTCACCATCACACTCAAGAATACCTCACTTAGTGTATGTATGTGTTACCCTTTTGGAGCCAAGAGAGAACTAGTGTAGAGAAAAGAGTTCTTGTGATTGCCTTAGTGTTCAAGCCTCAATGACTAGCTTCTAACCCCAACAACCCGGCCATCAAGCGTGAATCTTGATTGGACCATCAAATGGTCCAATAAAACACAAGTGTCACTACAGCTACCCCCTTCACGACCCCTCACGGGTTGTGAAGCCTATGTGCGCCACAAGAGGACTTAGAACTTCACGAGCCGTGCCGCCCGGTCAAGGACTAGTGAGGGCATCTCCTTCGCGACCCCTCACGACTTTGTCACGGGCCGTGAAGCCCAAAGGCATCACGACGCGTGGCGGCCGTCGAACAATCGTTAGGGTAGCCTGCTTCAGGACCCGTGGAGCACCCTTCATGGTCGTGAAGCCCCGAATCAAAACACTTTTGATTCTATGACATTCTTCTTTCAGATAAAGCTGTCGGGATCAATCCTTGGCGTGTGACCCAATAGGCTCGCGCTTCGTTAACAATGATACCGGCATACGTTTGTCGATGGGCAGATTCCAACAAACTCCCACTTGCACATGACACACCGTACCCATATGCATCACACACAGGGAGCGGCCTATAGCAAGACATCCATGCCCCCAAATCAACATGAGGTATGTCATCCCTGACAAGTACCTAATCACAATTCAAACGGGTTTTATAAGGTCCTATAGATAAGTGATCATTCATCCTATTGTTCGCGATATCCGGGTGAACACGAGACATGATACAAAGTCATTCTCCGATTGTTCACGATTATGTTTCTCGATCAAGATTGGTGGTGACCAAAATATGCAAGTTGCAACTGATCAGCTATCATTGCAAGCATGAGTACGGCCGTGCATTTTGGTGTCAGCGCCCAATCATCGAGGAGCCCAAGGATATCTCTCTAAAGAGAGGAACAAATTCCTTCGACTACATTGCCCCGTTACATCGGTAATACTTCGCCCAAAAGCTTCCTTTATAACAACCAGTTACGGACTGCATTTGAAAGCAATCAGAACAAGGCAGACCAATATCATGGAAACACATGTATCTCCGGTCAAAGGACAAAAGATATTATCATCGTGAGTTACTCTTGACATGAACCATGAAGTAGACTCAGGTGTGGGACGTCCAATCACTTGAAATTCTTTTCAAGTATAGGTAAAGTGTTGCGTCTCTCGTATCCAATCCCCATTAAATACACGACCAACGTTTTCCCTCAGTCTTCGTTCAAACTTCCTTCCGATGAAGAGTGACCGACTGTAGACATTTAGAATGTAAAATATTCACGGAAGTGGTAAACATGCTAAGATAGAACACAATAAACGCAACTAAGTGTACCCACTACACGCGTATTAACAAATCCCCATTTGATATTCGATACTAGCAGAGGCACAATGTTGCTTAACGTTCCCAAAATCAGCATATCTAAATTTCAACTAAAACAAACACAAGCCAAGTCTCTGCAAGCATTAGTATGACAATCATCACTATCTTGCAACTACGGCTTTAGCAAAACGGATCCGCCACCATGCTATCCGTGTGTATTCTCCATAAGACCATATCTCGTCTTTAACCAATCACTTAAAAGGTGTGCGTTGGTGAGATCATGGTCCTTTGTCAAGCCATCATACCTTCATTGATTCATCAGAACTCAATAAGATCCAACTACACAAGGCATATTGCGGGTTGCCACAATATTGCGGGTTGCCACAATGAGATCATGGACCATATTGCGGGTTGCCACAGTCACCTTCCACACAACTCCACAAGGCATGACTCGTGCAAAAGCTCGACAATCATCCAAGTTTCGTTAGATTTGGGTGGTGTCGTCTTACGAGTGGCGCGTGACTTACTTTCGAAAAACGGGTTTTTGTTTTTCCGGTTAAAATAATATTTTAACAATTTTGCGAATTAGCAATTTAAGTGACAAAAACTCCCTTTTAATCACCGTTTAATATAATCAACTTTTTCTTGGAACTCGTGGTGGGCACAAACGTAGCGGAAGCAAACAAGAAAAGTAGCATGCAAGAGAAAAAGAAAGCACACACAAAGCCCACAACTAGTTCCATTGGTGGAACACACTACAAAGCAAATTGCAACTAAAGAACAAGAAGAAGGAGTAGAAAGTACCTCCTTACCATGGCTGGAATTCGAGCTCTACATGTGGATTGGGATGAAGATGAAGAAACAAAAGGCTTCTTCTCCATTGCAAGTCCACAACAAGTATGCTTAATCCCATTGTACTAGCAACCCATAGATGAACGTCCACAATGACTCCATCATCTGGAACAGCCCATGTAGATCTCCTCTTGCGCCATGAAAGCCTCACATGAACACTCAAGATCATCTTAGTGTATGTATGTGTTACTATTGCAACAAGAGAGATCTTCAAGTAGAGAGAAAAATGTTGTGATATGTTCTATGCATCTTTTAGACTCAAATGACCAGATTAGGAGTCAAAACTCGGCCATCTTGCATGTCAATTGATTGGACCATCAAATGGTCCAATAAAACACAACTGTCACTGCAGCTACCCTCTTCACGACCCCTCACGGGCTCTCACGGGCCGTGAAGCCTAAGTGCGCCACGAGGAGACTTAGAAATCCACGAGCCGTGCCGCCCGGTCGAGACTCGTGAGGGCATCTCCTTCATGACCCCTCACGACCTCGTCACGGGCCGTGAAGCCCAAAGGCATCACGACGCGTGGCGGCCGTCGAACAATCGTTAGGGCAACATGCTTCACGAATGTGGAGCACCGTTCACGGCCGTGAAGCCCTGATTCAAAACACTTTTGATTCTTTGACTTTCTCCATCCACATAAAGCTGTCGGGATCAATCCTTGGCGTGTGACCCAATAGGCTCGCGCTTCATTAGCAGTGATACCGGCATACGTGTGTCAGTGGGCAGATCTCCAACAAACTCCCACTTGCACATGACACACCGTACCCATATGCATCACAGACAGGGAGCGGCCTCTAGCAAGACATCCCTGCCCCCAAATCAACACGAGGTATGTCATCTCTGACAAGTACCTAATCACAATCCAAACGGGTTTGAAAAGGTCCTATAGATAAGTGATCAATCATCCTATTGTTCACGATATCCGGGTGAACACGAGACATGGTACAAAGTCATTCTCCGATCGTTCACGATTATGTTTCTCGATCAAGATTGGTGGTGACCAAAATATGCAAGTTGCAACTGATCAACTATCATTGCAAGCATGAGCACGGCCGTGCATTTTGGTGTCAGCGCCCAATCATCGAGGGGCCCAGGGATATCTCTCTAAGCAGAGGAACAAATTCCTTCGACTACATTGCCCCATTACATCGGTAATACCTTCCCCAAAAGCTTCCTTTATAACAACCAGTTACGGACTGTGTTTGAAAGCAATCAGAACAAGGCAGACCAATGTCGTGGAAACACATGTATCTCCGGTGTAAGGACGAAATGATATTATCATCCTGAGTTACTCTTGACATGTACCATGAAGTACACTCAGGTGTGGGTCGTCCAATCACTTAAAACTCTTTTCAAGTATAGGTAAACTGTTGCATCTCTTGTATCCAATCACCATTGAATACACGACCAACCCTTTCCCTCAGTCTTCGTTCAAACTTCCTTCCGTTGAAGAGTGACTGACTGTGGACATTTAGAATGTAAAACATTCAGGGAAGTGGTAAACATGCTAAGATGGAACATAATAAAGGCAACTGAGAGTACCTGCTACACGCGTATTAACAAATCCCCATTTGATAATCGATACTAGCAGAAGCACAATGTTCCTTAACGTTCCCATAATCAGCATATCAAAATTTCAACTAAAACAAACTCAAGCCAAGTCTTTGCAAGCATTAGTATGTCAATCATCACTATCTTGCAACTACGGCTTTAGCAAAACGGATCCGCCACCATGCTATTCGTGTGTATTCGTAAGATGACCATATCTTTACCTCAACCAATCACTCAAAAGTGTGCATTGGTGAGATAACGGTCTTTTGTCAAGCTATCGCACCTTCATTGATTCATCAGAACTCAATAAGATCAAGGATGCTTGAGATAAAAGTTATCTTTCATAAGCCATCGTACTCTCATTGTCTCATAAGATCCCAATAGAGTCAGCGATGCTTTGAGAAGCATACTTATTAACACCATATTTAGTAGGATCACGAACCCCGATAAAGATTGACTGTTATCCTAAGAAGTATATAAGCTAGCAGTTGAATAACAACTTATTCTTTGTTGCTTCTTACTATAGATCAACAAGAACATATTTCAATATTTCTTTAACTCCTTCCATAGGTTTTGTATATCCTATAATCGTTATGGATGCATAATTCTTGATTTAAGCTTTTCAAGCGAAATCAGGACATTATCTCCAACACGATGTATGTACTAGACATATTTAGAATAGGATTACAAAATGCTCCCACTAGCTCTGGCATTCTTCCATGTTTCATCATTGCTATTCGAAAACTCATACAAATGATTTTCATATCAATGCAAAGATTCTAACATTGAGATGGCAACATAAGTCCACAAGTGGACTACTTAGGGTTTGTAGATTTCATTAGGATACTTATTGATAGTAAAAGACCCTCGAAAATGTTGTGAGCATTTCCTCAGAAATTCCTTTTAAGGAATGTAGTCTTCACTTCTATCCAATATAGCCTAAAATGCACTTATAAAATAAGTATCCGTGTGGACTTCAACATAACCACCGGGAGAATGTTTCTAGATGATACCTTCCTCATGGTCAATCATCGTGAAACCATTCCTACTAGTCGGTATTTGAAGTAGTCTACAAAATTATCCATGTTGGTCTATCTTCTCAAATAACCAATCACACCTTGCAGGTTCACACCCAGGTGTAGGATCAACCAAGCTGAAACCTTGGATATCCGTCATGGATGGTATCTCATTTTCATTGCCTCCTACCTCCTAGCGGACTCTAAACTCCCTACGCTTTCCGGTAGTTGATGCATTCATCATGAATCATCATAAAGTTGTCTTCCTCAGACATAATGAATTATATCTTTCTGGTCTTATGACAACTTCTACTAAGAGGTAATGAATTTTATGCCAGGTTCTCCAGCATTGCGATGCTGAGTTTCAATCATTTTTTATTGGGTGCTAGTGTCAACATCAGGTCCTTCCATTCAAGGTATACTTTACTCTCACATACATCCATGGATATTGATTTAATAGACTCTACCTTTGAGCAACTACCTTCATGTTCTCTCAAGATTTGTTAAAACAAATATCCCATGGTCTTAGTAGAGTACCTAATGGAGTAAACACCTCTAGATCCTGGGTTCCTCCATCTTACGTCTAAACGAAGGCTAGACAATCTAGACTTTGGTATAGACAAACAATGATCCTCCTTTTCGTCACATCCTCTAAGGTGTATTCATGACCATCTTTTTTGTTTATAAGATTTAGAACTTATGCCCACCATTTGGAGAATGACCCAAAACAATTTTGGATATAGAAGTGTAACCTATCACTTAGTGGACCATATCAAAATCTCCGGTTCCTCCATTAGACGACAACATGTAACAATGTGTCTCAGGAGAAATGAATTGTGAGACAATCCCATAATTCTTATGATAGTTACATAATATAAAACTAAGGCAGTCAACATCTTAACTAGATTCGAGTATCATAGTTGCATTGCCCTCTTTATCATGTACCTCGCTATGGTGAGTTTTGAACACCTCTAAGGTTTCAAAATGGTCCATTAAAATAGACATACCATCCCTTCTACCATCATCGGTAAAGGTTACGAAGTATCTTAAGTTTCTCTTTATTGTTTGCTTGAACGGCCAACACACTAAAAGTGTGAACGAAAAACCAACAAGCTTTCAATCCTCTCACATACTCAAGTGAAGGATGTTTAAGTCATTTAGCCTAATAAACAAGATATGCATTCAACATTTAACCCATGGTCAAAGGGTTCCAAGTTCCTAAACCTCACGGATCTTGGTGATACAAGTCTTGTTTATATAGCTAAATCGACTTTCACAATAGGATAACTTATAAAATCATTTATGATCATTCTATTACTTCTTAAGCATAAGCTTATTTTAAATGACACAACATGGATAACTTAGATATAATGTTTCTAGCCTTACATGGCGTAAACATGCATCCAATAAAGTAATAGAATAGCTGGAAGGAAAGGCAAGTTACAGACTTCCAATCCTTTCAATAGCGACAACAACTATGTTTCCCACTTTTGAATTCCAACTCTCCATGCCTCATCCGCCTACTTCTCTTTTAACACCTTCACTTTGTAACAAACAAATTTGTGACAAACGTCAGCGTCATTGCTAGCGTTCAAAACCTAGCCTTTGGAAGTAGAAGAGCAATGGAGTTTGATCATGAATGTTCCTGAAGTCAAGGAGCTAATTTCTCTTACTCATAAGTGTTTTTAACTCTTTCAGGCTCATAGGGCAAGCGTGGTGGCACCAAAATTCCAATCTTTCAGCAGAAGTAGCAAATTACCCCTTGTGGAGTCTTATCTTGAGGCGCAATCTCATTGCCCTCGAACTTCACGTATAAGGTAGGTTTGGTAAAACCAAACATTCCATTTGAGGTTAATTTCTTCTTCTCGGTTTCTTGTTCCTTTATAATGTTAGCGGGAGTCGGTGCGGCGAGCCATACTTTGGCCATGCAAGACTCATCAGTCCACAACATGCCATAATGCTCTATCAAGGACTTCTCCATATTGTACATGTGATAGTTCACAATGAACCATTTACATCACGTGGGCAAGGACTTTGGAGAATTTACATTCATCACAAGCTCCCTCCCCATGGGTAATCCATGCCTCTCCTTTAGGTCCACATACGCCTTCATCTCAAGGATACGGACACTAATATTCCCGCCTTCGTGCATCCTTCAACCGATCAAGGCCACGATGCACTTTTACATGCATATAGAGGTCTAGGTGGTGTTGGTAGCATTTTGGCTCTAGAAGGGATTTCTCTAAAATGTGCAACTTTGACTCATGGTGGAGGACAATCTTCAACAACCAATCCTAGTCTATGAAGTCCACACTAATGAGTCTCACCTTCTTTAGGAATGAACGGAGTTTTAAGTTGAAGCGGTGTCGTTAATGTTTGCCAATTAAAGATATAAGAATACATGTTTTAGTTAGTTTTGATACAATCCTCGTTACGATAATTACCCATTTAGTTTTAAGAAAAACCAATTATCTTAACAAGGGCAAAGAACCTTATTTCACTTCACTCCATGAGGGGTTTGCCGCGGATCACTTCATGAAGTTATTTAGGCCAGTAAATGCTTTACCAATTGTAATCCGTGATTACAACTCTTAGACACTTGCGGGATCCATCAACACTCATAGTGTCGGTTTGGCATGTTTGACCCTTTCTCACACCAATTCCTCGTTAAGCCGCTTTGGCAACTCGGTATAGGCACGACAATTACCAAGGCGTATTAAGTTGGAATTGTAAATCGTCCATCAAGATACACGGTGACACCCTTGACAATCATTGGCTCGTGCTAAGCTCGACAACCAACAATTTCAAGTCGCCACACTCACCTTCCACACAGATTCACATGAAATAACTTGTGCTTAGCTCGCCAATCATCCCATGCTTCACTACATTCGGGCGGTGTCATCTTACGGGTGGCGTGTGATTTACGTTTGAGAAAAATGGGACTTTTGTCTTTCCAGTTTAAAAACCTCTTTTCAAGTTGATTAAGAAACAAGTGACAAAACGCATTTTTCACTTTAATATAAACCAATTTATATTTATTTGTTAATCATGAGCGTGCGGGGTTTGTTAAACAATTTAACAACTCTTGTGATTTTATTATTTTAAAAAGTTTGTAGCATGCGAAGATCCTAAACAACCACGCAAGAAAATAACAAAATAAATCACAACCATGCACAAAGTAAATATCCGGTAACATGACTTTACGGCCTCCTCAATTTGCTTTTTTAACTGAATACAATCATTGGTGTGATGCCCTTTGTCTGCATGAAACTTACAATATTTCTCTTGATTCCTCTTTTCAAGAGGGGCTAGCATAGGTCTGGGTGGCAAGAAGCTATGACTCGCTTCTTATGTGGCTAGTATCTCTTGGGGTGTTTTGGTTAGTGGTGTGAAGTGAGGTTTTCTACTTTCCCCACTTTGGTACGGAACTCCCCTACGAGCTTCGGACATCCTCTTGTCATTGAAAGATGCTGGGGAAAAAGATGGAGTGAAGCTTCTTCTTGGAGCTCCTACTTTCCAAAGAGCCGGCTTGATTGAGGGTCCTTTTCTCGATACCTCGTCCAACTATCCCGCAGCTTCTTTTCCCCTAATGAATGCTCTTGCCACCGTCATCATTTCATCCACCGTTTTAGGTACATTGTTACAATATTTTTCTACCAGCTGCTGCTTAGATTTTATTTCGTGGACGAAACCGGAGATCCTCATTTTTTCATCTGCTCCTCCGATTTCTTGGCTCTCTTTTAGGTAACGTGCCATGAAGGCCCATAATGTATCTCCTTCCTTCTATTTGATGTTATGAATCTCCACTAGATCCCTTGTGTAACTTTTTTGTTGCATGAAGCTGGATAAGAAACTCTTTCTAAGGTGTAACACCCGCAAACCCGGGCTAGTCAATTAGCGGGTTAGCCGTACGTAAGTATATGTTTTATTGTGTTAATTTAATTGTGTGGTTAATTAATTTTAATAATTAATGGAAAATATATATGTGTAAATATATATGTGGGTTACTAGAAGAATAAGAAAGAAATCTGTATGTATGTATGTACGCATGTATGTATGTAGAAATGTGAATATGTGAATAAGTATGCCTATGGATAAGTTCACAATGACACCTTATGCTAGATATGTAGAAAGGTATTCTTGATGCATAAAAACATGTTTAATAATGTTTGAATATGTTTGTTGGTCCCAAAGAGGGTGAACAAGGATCAATACAGTGTAGAAGGGGGGGTTGAATACACTTTAAACAATCAAACAAATTAATCAAATGTGTATTCAATTATCAACCAGTACAATAACTATTATCACTCTCTAATCAAATCAAAAGGCTGACTTGATATTACAATGATTATAACCTCAACTCTCTCTAAACACTCTTGAATCACAAACTAATTTATGATCGAATTTCTTGTTAAAACTGATTAAAAAGAACTCTTGAAAACTCTCTCTCTAACTTTGAACTTACAAAGTTATCGCAACACACGCGTATCAAGTATCACGAACATATGTACGTTTTGCAACTTATGCAGTCTTGCAACTTATGCAGTCGTCGTTGTGTATCGTGTTTCTGTTCTCGTACACACGTAAGAACATCTAAACGCATTTGTTCATGTATGTAAAACCCAGAAGAAGGTTTATACTTATAATTGATATATCTACGAACAAATCGCAGTTTAAAGACAGAACTTATCTTTTCTTTAAAACCGTAACAAACTCCTTAATTAGATCATATCAAATTAACTTCGTTTGAGATTTCTATCCAACTAATAGATAGTTTAAATTAGGTTCAGATATCCTAATTTAAATGTCGTAGATATAGAGAGTTTATAACAGAATTTAGAACTTACTTAAATTCTGAACTGACTTCTGACGCTGAGCTGACATACTCAGTCTTGACCTTGTCAAGCTGACTTCTTGAATCTTGGATTCTTGAATCTTCAAGTCTTCAAATCTTCAAGTCTTCAAGTCTTCCTTCTTAAGACCTATCTCAGCTTAGAAGTCACTGAGTTATCTAGTACTTACATAGAAAACTCTATATATGTTTATACGCTGACTAGTCAGTCTATAACAGACTTACATAATTCCTAACTCTTAACCTACCATCTATACATATCGATAGTTTGTCTCATCAAATCTAACTATTCTAAACATGGGACTAACAATATCCTCTTATTTGATGATGACAAAACATTGAATCAAATAAATTATAGGTTAATAGAATTATGTTGAACAACTCTGGAACTGACCAAAGTTAGTTCTTGAAATAAGTATTGAACTGATCCATACTTATTCACGTATCTTGAAGTAACAAGATGTTTATGTTACAAATCTATTGTAAGATTTGTATTCTAAGTATTTGAAAATACAACTACTTAGATTCTGAACTTATTAGAGTTAATTTAAGTTATGAACTTACAAAACTTTATACAACCGAACATATCAGTTTATAATTGAACATATCAATCATCAGCTTAAACTTACAAAGCTGTTTGTTTGAACATATCAAACATAATTTTGAGCATATCAAATAATAAAAAGTTGAATATATCAAACTTGAGTTTGTATTAATGAACATATCATTTACATTTTAGCTTAATCATTTTGATTAGCTTCTGCACACTTAGTCCTAACAAAAACTTAGAACTAATCTATTTACTCAACGTAATCTCCAACTTCTAACCACATATCAGAACATTTAAGTTCCTAGATTGCAGCTTTCTTGATAGCATCAACCACAATTTCTTCACCTTCTGGCATCTCTTTCATCTCAGCTTTTCTTGATCTAATTTCTTTGTTGAGATGATATCTGAATACTGAGTTCTGAATTGAGTAATCACATAGAATTCTCAAGTACAGAATTAATTCCATATTTGCCAAATGAAGATCTGTTACTTTCAAGAAACATTGATTACCTTCTACATCAAGATACAAGAATCCTTCCAAAGGTTGAGTGATATAAGTATTCTCTCTAAATTCAACTTCCTCTGTAACTTGTAAAATGATGTCTCTTTTAGCTCGCTGGCTTGCTGCTCTAACTCTTGTAGCTTTGCCTCAATTAAGAAAGGTATCAATTTCATCAGCAGGAATCTCACCTAGCTGGTCAATTCTTATGAAGATTGTCTTAAGCACATCCACTATCTCTTGTCTGATTTGACTCTTTTTCATCTGCTTGATAGTTGTGGCTACTGTCTTCAACTCTGAGAATCCCAACTTGTACAGACATCTCATATCTAGACTAATTTCTTATTTGTTGTCTAGTACAAAGTTGATGATTATCAATTCTCCTTTTCTACTCAGTGTAATTGATTCTATCTTGTTATTAGAATGTGTTCTTTTATAACAATGCCTTAGATCCACATCTGAGTAGCGAATTGGGGCAGCTCTTGGACCAGAATAATCAGCTTCAGCTCTGGCAGCCTCAGCTTTAGCCTTTTCCCGTTGAACTTCAGCTTGTCATTGCTGCTCTTTTATTTCCTCCACTGTTACGCCTAGTTCTTTAGCCATCTCTTGTAACATTTGCTCAGCAAGTATGTCACTGGCTTTTTGTGTTGCATCAGCTTCATCACTTGAGTCAGATTCATGTGCAACTAATTGAGACTTACCCTGTTGCTCAGGCTCAGGCTCAGTAATGATGACATTTCTTTTCTTCGCTAGAGGCATAACACTTCTTTTCTTTCTTTTTACCATCTCAAACACCTTACTCTTCCCTTTATCCATTTGTGAGGCTGAAACGGACTCAACTTCAACAAATTTTGGCAAATTAGCTTGAGGAAGGTTGGTGTGAACAGCTCGAGATGTTTCTTCAAGTGGAGTTTCTGGTTGAGCTTGTGAAGTTGTGGTTATTTAGACTATTGGAGCCTGTTGTTGTTAAGAAGGCTGATCTACAGTACTCATGAACTGATCATGAGCTTGTTCAAATTGTATTCTTCTGTATGCTCCCCCTCAACCTTATCATCATGCTTCTTTGATTCTTCCTCCCCCTTTTTGTCATCATCAATAGGGGAGGGTCTGAGTTTGAACATGAAGCTTTCCAAGTTGGCAACTGAAGTTGACAAATCATTAATCTTGCGCATTAACTTGGCTTTGTCAACTTTCCACTTTTTATGCAGGAGCTCAAACTAGGATTGTAGATAGTCTATAATGACTTTAGCATCGGTAGTCATCAGTGTGGGCTCCGCAGGTCTTCATCATACTTCAACGTCCTCCTGTCCAGTGGAAGAGTGTATTTCCACGGTAGGATTAGCTGTTGAGTGTTCCTCAATCGGTTAGGATGTGGGTCCCATATCCAAAGGTTGGTGAAGACCTATAGAATCAAGGGGGCCAGAATGGAGACCCTGTAAACCTTACTGGTGTATGAAAGGTTCATTGACAGGTCATGCGAGAGAGTGTGAGAATATAAGAGAAGAATGACCAAGTTCGTGAGGTATGATGGGAGGGTGAGCTAGGCTTATCGGTGAGGAGGGAAGTAATTGACCTTGCGGATTGGTCAGTATGTCAATGTTACCTTCATAGGATTGTGAAGGCACAGAAGTAGGCTCTCCCATGGCACTAGTAAGTATGGGCTAAGTAGACACCATACCCGGTATAGGCTTAAGTGTTTAACTGAGCCTAGAGGTTGGCACCTTAAGAGAAGGTGTCTCCCCCTCAGCTCCTGCCGGTGGAGGTATCAATGTGATATCAATTCCAGTGTCCTTTGAGGTGAAGGACCACCTTTGGCAGTTTTCCTTGTATAGGTGTAGGAAATTTCCTTGGTAGCATTGGGCTGACCAAGGTTGGTTGTAGAATGTAAAATAGATGGAGATGTTTGAAGTGGAGGAGAGGGGTTAGACTGAGTTGGGCTTGACTCAGTCCTATCTCCTAAATTTGGAGATGGAGAAGTAAACGAGAGAGAAGGAGATAATGGTTGACAAATCATAGCTGCTGCACCTAGCAGTGGAGACTCAGAGCTAGGAAACAAACTCCTTTGCTCAGAACTCGAAGTGAAGGATGAAATTATTTGAGTACGAGGTCTGAACAAACTCCGCAGCTTCCTCCTCTGTCTCAGCTTCACTTGACTCAGGAGTCGGAAGCTGTACATACGCCCTCATCTGAGCACTCAATGTAGGGTGCCCAGGGAACAAACCATAGTGGATACCATAAATCACTATGCCGTCTGCAAAACAGATTTCTGTATTTCGCTTCATATTGATTGTGGATCGGAAGATGAAGAATTCGGCGGAGACAGTTTGCATCGACTTCTATCGCCACTTGTCCACATAGGACTGTGCCCCATATAACCGGTTGGGTTACATCGAGTTTACACGTGTACCAGAATTCCGTGAGAAGTTGAGGGATGAGCATAGCAGGTCCACGAAGAAATGCATGTGCCAGGGGACCCTTGCGAATGTAGGAGACCCACTCCTCATATCCCCTGCCAATTTTGGACTTTGGAATGTCGGTACAGGCGATAACGTTGTTTTGTTTATAGGTGGGGAGTGCATTGTTCTTGAAATTTCCACCATGAATCATTTGTTCAATTAGATTTAGACTATACCCCTCCATTGAAATCGAACTTATCGTACTGGATTGCACTTAGCAGTAATAAGCACTTAGCAATGAACTCTGCACACAGCAACATTAGGGTTTAAGAGAGAAGAATATTTTGGAAGTTTAAACGAAATATGACGAACAATCTCTCTTTATACCTTTTCAATGTGAGAAAAAAGTTACTGTTATCTGAGGGTAATAAATATGACCATTACCGTAAAAAAACTTCTATGCAGTTTGTTACAACGGCTAATTTTATTTTTAGTACCCAAACTCACATTGTTGTATTGAGAAGATAATTTTAAAAAAATATATCATAAGATTTCTAAACGACTGACGTTTATTTATAGGACACACCGTAACTATTTTGGACTTACCATATTGTTGGACATACCATTTGTTAGGACTTACCTAGACATGTGGAACTGACCACACTTTGGAACTAATTACTCACCTGATCCTGAGTATTCAGCTTAGATGAAGTACTCAGCTGATTCTGAATGTTCAACTTATATGGAGTACTCAGTTGATCCTGAACGTTCAGCTTATATGAAGCACTCAGCTTTAGCTAAGCACTTAGCTCAGATTTTGACACTTAGTCAAATATAGCACTTAGCAAATATTAATCAGAGATAAAGAATGGAACATACCGATTAAGGGTTGAGAATTCCAAGCTTGCTTAGTAGAGTTGTGAATCTTGTGCCTTCTATTGGTTTCTTGAAGATATCCACAAGCTGATCTTCAGTCTCAATGAAGACTAACTCTATCTTTCCCTTTTCTGCAATATCTCTGATGAAGTGATGTCTTATCTCAATGTGCTTGGTTCTTGAGTGAAACACTAGGTTGTGTGTAATGGCAATAGCACTTTGATTGTCACAAAATATGGAAGTCTTTGAATAATGCAGATCAAAGTCCTTCAACTGATGTTGCATCCACAGTATTTGAGCACAACAGCTCCCTGCAGCTACATATTCATCTTCAGCTGTTGAAATTGCCACTGAGTTTTGTTTCTTTCTCGTCCAGCTGACTAATTTTCCACCCAAAAGTTGACACCCTCCAGTAGTACTCTTTCTATCAAGACCACATCCTGCGAAATCTGAATCGGTGTACCCTATCAGCTCAAATCCTGATCCTTTGGGATACCACAAACCTATGTTTGGTGTTCCCTTCAGATATTTCAGTATTCTTTTTACAGCTAACAAGTGTGATTCCTTTGGATCAGCCTGATATCAAGCACAAACACATGTAGCAAACATTATATCAGGTTTGCTTGCTGTTAAATAGAGTAATGAACCTATCATTCCTCTATATGTAGTCTGACATACAGACTTTCCATCAATGTCCTTGTGTAGCTTGACATTGTGTAACATTGGAGACTTTGCGGGATGGCTTGAGTCTAATCCATATTTCTTAATCAGATCAAAGACATACTTGCTCTGATTAATGAATATACCATTTTCTTTCTGATAGATTTGAAGTCCCAAAAAGTATGTCATCTCACCCATCATGCTCATTCTGTATTGATTAGACATTATCTTGGAAAACCAATCACACAGATCTTGGTTTGTTGATCCAAAGATAATGTCATCCACATAAATTTGAACCAAAATGACATGTCCTCTGCTCTTTCTTATGAAAAGAGTTTTGTCAATACTTCCTCTGACAAAATCATTTGAGAGCAAATAGGTGGATAGTGTATCATACCAGGCTCTTGGAGCTTGCTTGAGTCCATACAAAGCCTTGTCCAACTTAAAGTCATAATCTGGATGTTTAGCATCAATAAAACCAGGGGGTTGTTTCACATAGACCTCCTCCTGTAGTGCTCCATTTAAAAATGCACTTTTAACATCCATTTGATACACTTTAAAGTTTTTTGAAGGCAGCATAGGCTAGAAATAACTTTATAGCTTCAATCCTCGCAACAGGGGCAAAGGTTTCATCATAATCAATACCTTCTTCTTGTCGATAACCCTGAGCTACTAGCCTTGCCTTGTTTCTGATCACTACTCCATCCTTGTCCATTTTATTTCTATAGACTCACTTAGTGCCTATAATTGTTTTTCCTTTGGGAGCAGGGAGAAGGGTCCAGACCTTATTTCTTTGAAATTCTGTCAGCGCCACTTGCATAGCTTCAATCCAATCTTCATCTTTTAGAGCCTCTTCAGTCTTCTTTGGTTCCATTTGAGATAGAAAACTAGAGTAGGCAACATAGTTTGCATTTGCCTTAGATCTAGTTAACACACCATTTTCAACGTTCCCAATGACATCATCAAGAGGATGATCTTTTAATACTTTGAAGGTTGTTGTGGGAGACTGAGGTTCTGGGTCCGATTTAGAGCTGTGTCTCTCAGGATGAATAGGACTTACTTCTTCAGTCTGAGTAGTAGTTTGATGATCACTTAGATCCTCAATCTGACATGTACCTGATGGTTCACTGAGATTCTCAGGCTGATTATCTTCAATATTGATTATTTCTTTCAGTGATGCACGTTTGTCAGATTTACGATCATCATCATCATCAGAATCATCCATAACATACATGGGATTTGATGTGAGATCTTCTTTACTCCTTTCAAGCTCAGTCAGACTAACTGAGTCAGATTGAGCTCTGTTGGATTCATCATTACTTGTCTCATCAAACGTAACATGTACTGACTCTTCAATTACCTTTCTTTTAAGATTAAAGACTCTGTAGGCTTTTGATATTGAAGAATATCCAACAAATATCCCTTGATTAGCTTTGGGTTCCAACTTATGGAGCTGATCTCTTTGGTTTAGCATATAGCATGTTGAACCAACAATATGGAAATATCCAATGTTGGGTTTTCTGCCATGATACATCTCGTAAGATGTGATGTTTTACCATGTCTTTTCACTATGATTGATCTATTCTGAGTATAACAGACTGTACTTACAGCTTCTGCCCAGAAGCTCAGCTTGAGCTTTGGCTCACATAGCATAGTTCTGGCAGCTTCAATTAAGGTTTTGTTTCTCCTTTCAGCAACTCCATTTTGTTGTGGAGTTCTTACAGGTGAGAAATTCTGGATAATTCCTTACTCTTCACAAAAGCCTTCAAGGTTTCTGAACTTAGTCCCATGATCACTTCTGAGTTGTTTAAGAGACTTACCCTTTTGCAACTCTTCTTGTCTTATGAAGCTGATTAACTCACATGCAGCTTCACTTTTGGCTTTTAAGAAGATTACCCAAGTGAACCTTGTGAACTCATCAACAATCACTAGAGTATACTTTTTGCTACTTAGGCTTGGGGTGCTGATAGGTCCAAATGCAACATATGCAATGGTTCTGTGATTGAGAAATTCTGTTTGGACTTGAAGGATCCCTTATGATGTTTTCCCATTTCACAAGCTGAGCAAAGTTTGTCTTTAGCAAACGTGATCTTAGGCATACCAGAGACTAACTCTTTGCTAGAAAACTTGTTAATATATTTGAAGTTTAAATGAGACAGACTTTTGTGCCATAACTAGCTCAGCTTGGGAGTTAAGTCAGAGTACAAGCAGGTTTCAGTTGAAGGATCTGCGGAGCTGAGATCTAACAAATAAATATCTCTCTCTCTTTTTGCCATTAATATTGGTTTTCCCTTCTTATCATAAATTGTTCTTGCATGCTTTCTAAGGTGACTTCATAATCCTCATCACACAGTTGACTGATACTTATCAGATTGTATTTAAGGCCTTCAACATATGCTACCTTTTTGAAAGTGACTTTTCCAGCAGTTATCTTTCCATAACCTTTAGTCCTTCCCTGAGAATTATCCCCAAATGTTAGCTTGAGTCCTTCATTGTTTTGGAATTCACTTAGAATCGCCTTGCTTCCTGTCATGTGCCTTGAGCATCCACTATCGAGATACCACTTGTAGGAGCCCTGGACATGATTAACTAAACTTATTAGTTTCTTTTTGGAACCCACTGTTTGGTGGGTCCTGAGGATGAGCACTTAGCTGATCCTGTGGAGTTCGATTGATCAGCTCAAACAGATTCTGATTCTGTTTTGGACTGATCATCCTTTTCGTTTTCAGGTCTAAGATTGGTACTTACACAATCTTTGGCCTCATGACCTCTATCACCACACTTATAACATTTTCTTCTAAAGATGGGTGTTTGGTTGATTTCTTTCAGTTTTCCAACATTAAATTTGGATTCAGATTTAGGGTCATATGATGTGGATAACCTTTCAATCCTCTCGACAATTTGTCTACTTGATTTTCACTGACTTCGGACTTACCTTTGTCAGCTCTATGGTTACCTCTATTTGGTGAGGTCTGACTTACAGACAACTTCCTGTTTTTAGACATTCTTTCATGTATGACTTGAGAATTATGTCTTTTTGAGTTAACATGGGATATTCTATCAAAAACAGTTGTTCTCACCGGATTGTAATCCATTCTCTTGAAAACTGACTTACAGTTTCGGTTGGATGTGGAACATTCATCTTGATGGTTTGAGTGAATAACCTGAGGACTTTGGGTTGGTCTCACAAACTTATTGGTTTTGACCTGTTTCCCTTCTTTGTTCCTTAAGAATGTTCTTGGGAGTATGTCATCTGATTTCATCGTTTTGTCCTCAAGAATGACTTGATCTTCGATGATTTCATCAGCAGCAGCACTATAATCTCCCCCTAGTACTGCTTTTACTTATTTTGGTATCTGCTGGTTAATACACTTTTCTGCTTCTCTTGATGACTTACACCAAGATTCAAAGATTTTTCTTAGATTGCCAGCTTGTTCTTTTGATTCTTGCAGTTCTTCACTTAGAAGTTTGTTTATATGAAGCTGACATTCATAATCACTTTGGACCTTTTTACCAGCATTTAAGAGAGTTTCAAAGTGTTTAAGTTCATCTTTTAGTTTTGAAATTTCAGTTTTCAAACTAAATTGAACCGTGAGAGAGGTTTTTGTTGGGAATCCATGGGGATCAAAGCACGAAACAGAAGCAACAAAACACACAAAAAAAGATCCCATGATTTCCCAAAGGTGGTGAAAACTTGCAAAAACATGCATGCAACCAAAAACAAGAACAAAGAGAAGAAGGAGAGCAAATCATACACTCGAAGACTTTGATACTGGGCTGGAACAAATTGGTTTTGGGATGTAAGTTTGAAACAAAAGGCTCCAAGCCCTAATGCAAGTCCACACCAAGAAACCTTCAACCTCATTGTACTAGCAAACCAAAGCACCACCAACACTTGATGGATCTCTTCTGGGACAGCCTTGAAAACACTTGTGCACAAACCTTAACCTCTTGCTCTTGCTCACTCTCACTAGTATGAACTCACAAATGAAGTATGCTTGCACAATTCTTCCAAGAGTGTTGAATGAACAAACAATGCCCCTTATAAAGAGATATCATCTGTTCTTTAGAGTCCAGAGTCATGCTAGTTGGCACTCATTCATTGGACTAACAAAATGGTCCAACCAAAATCAAGTGTCACTTAGAATTCTGCCTTCACGACCTCTTCACGGGCTCTCACGGGCCGTGAAGGATAAATGCACCACAACCGGCCATTAATCCTCCACGAGCCGTGCCGCCCTGCGCAAGAATCGTGAGGGTTGTGCCTTCACGACCTCCTTCACGGGCCGTGTAGAGTCGTGAAGCCCTAGGGTTTCATGAACCATGTGGCCCACGAGCTTCTACACGACCCGTGGAGCATCCTTTACGGTCGTGAAGCCTAGGTCAACTGGAATTTGACCATTTTGACTCTTTCTTCTTATAGTAGGCTGTCGAGATTGAAACTTGGCGTGTGACCTAATAGGCCCGCGCTTCATTGGTAGAGATGCTGGCCTACGTGTGTCGGTGGGCAGATTCCAACAAACTCCTACTTGCACAAGACACACCGTATCCATGGGCACCACAGACAGGGAGCAGCCTCTAGCAAGGCATCCCTGCCCCTAACTAAACATGGGGTATGTCCACCGTGACAAGTACCATGATAAACTAAATGAGTTTGACATGGTCCTATAGATAAGTGATCAATTATCTTATTGTTTGCGATATCCAAGTGAACACGAGACATGGTACAAAGTCATTCTCCAATCGTTCACGATTATGTTTCTCGATCAAGATTGGTGGTGACCAAAAGGTGAGTTGCAACTGATTAACAATCATTAAAAACTCGAGCATGGCCATGCAATTTTGGTGTCAGCGCCCAATCATCGAGGGGCCAGGGATATCTCTCTTTATAGAGGAACAAATTCCTTCGACTACATTGCCTACAATACAATGGCAACACTTTACCCAAATACCTCCTTTATAATAGCCAGTTACGGACTACGTTTGAAAGCAGTCAGAATATAGCAAACCAAAATAGTGAAACACATGCATCTCCGGTCTAAGGATAAAAGATATTATCATCCTGATTTACTCATGACATGTACCGTGAAGTAAGATCAGGTGTGGGTCGTCCAATCACTTGAAACTCTTTTCAAGCATAGGCGAAATATTGCGTCCCTTGTATTCAATCCCTATTGAACACTATGACCAATCATTTCCCTCGATCTTCGTTCATACTTCCTTCCTTGAAGAATGACCGATCATGGACAGTTTAGAATGTAAAACATTCAAGGAAGTGATAAAACATGCAAAGTTGGAACACAATAATGATTTAAAGAAAGTATTCGCTACACGCATATAATTAAATCTCCATTTAATAATCAATACATTCAAAAATACAATATTGCTTAATGTTCCCAATAACATAGTAAATACATCGAAAACAATAACCAATATTCAACTCAAACCAAGTCACTAGCAAATCTAATCCCAATAGCACGTGTGTGGGCATCGTGCTTGGCTTGCGACAACGGTTTAGTGAACGGATCCACCAAATTGCTATCCGTGTGTACTTTGCTGATGACGATGTCTCCATTTTCGACCACGTCCCGGATAAAATGATATTTCCGCGGAATATGCCTCATGCGTCGATGAGACCTCGGTTCCTTTGCTAAAGCAACGGCACCCTCATTGTCACAGAAGATCTCAATAGGGTTGCTGATGCTTGGAACCACTCCCAAATCAAGCATAAATTTCCACATCCATACGGCCTCCTTAGCAGCTTCACTGGCCGCAATGTATTCCGACTCGGTAGTGGAATCGGCCATGGTGTCTTGCTTGGAGCTCCTCCAGGATATAGCACCGCCGTTTAATAGGAACACGAACCCCGATTGTGATCGGCAGTCATCCCTATCGGTTTGGAAGCTTGCATCAGAGTAACCCTTTACTCTAAGCTCTTCCTCACCTCCGTACACCAAGAACATCTCCTTAGTCCTCTGAAGATATTTGAGAATGCTCTTCACCGCCGTCCAATGTGCTTCGCCAGGGTTGGCTTGATATCTACTCGTCATGCTCAAGGCACACGATACATCAGGCCTCGTACATAGCATGGCGTACATGATTGAGCCCACAGCCGAATCATATGGCACTCGCTTCATGGGGATCAAAGCACGCAACGGAAGCAACAAAAACACACAAAAAAAAGATCCCATGATTTCCCAAAGGTGGTGAAAAGTTGCAAGAACATGCATGCAACCAAAAACATGAACAAAGAGAAGAAGGAGAGCAAATCATACCCTCGAAGACTTTGATACTTGGCTGGAACAAATCGGTTTTGGGTTGTTAGCTTGAAACAAAAGGCTCCATGCCCTAATGCAAGTCCACACCAAGAAACCTTCAACCTCTTTGTACTAGCAAACCGAAGCACCACCAACACTTGGTGGATCTCTTATGGAACAGCCTTGAAAACACTTGTGCACTGCCCTTGACCTCTTGCTCACTCTCACTAGTATGAACTCACAAATGAAGTATGCTTGCATAATTCTTCCAAGAGTGTTTAATGAACAAACAATGCCCATTATAAACAGATATCATCTGTTCTTTAGAGTCCAGAGTCATGCTAGTTGGCACTCATTCATTGGACCAACAAAATGGTCCAACCAAAATCAAGTGTCACTTAGAATTCTGCCTTCACGACTTCTTCACAGGCTCTCACGGGCCGTCAAGGATAAATGCGCCACGACCGGCCATTAATCCTCTACGAGCCGTGCCGCGCTGTGCAAGAATCGTGACGGTTGTGCCTTCACGACCTCCTTCACGGGCCGTGTAGGGTCATGAAGCCCTAGGGTTTCACGAAACATGCGGCCCACGACAGGACTCGTGGACAAGAGCTGCTTCACGACCCGTGGAGCATCCTTCATGCTCGTGAAGCCTAGGTCAACTAGAATTTGACCATTTTGACTCTTTCTTCTTATAGTAGGCTGTCGAGATTGAAACTTGGCGTGTGACCCAATAGGCCCGCGCTTCATTGGCAGTGATGCTGGCTTACGTGTGTCGGTGAGCAGATTCCAACAGTTTTGAAGTCATTCAACAAATAGTTGAACATTAGACATTTTTGTTCATCAGTGTAAGAGGTAAAGTTATTTACCTTATACAATGAGGCAGGATCCCAGTTACTGGTTTGCTTACTCAGCTTAGCCACTTCTGCTAGATCCTCATCAAAGGAACTGTCTTCTAACTCATAGTCAACTTGTTCCTCTTCATCCTCAATGGCCATCAAACACCTATCTGGCTCATCATCATCTGAAGTAGATGATTCAGTATCCCAAGTTTCAGCAAGGAGGCCTTTGGTGTTTTCATCTGGCTTGCCTTTGAGTCTTTGATATTTCTTTTTATATTTATCATCTCTGTAGGCATTCTTGTCAGCTACTGAAGCTGATTCTCCCTTCTTTACTCTACACTCTGCAGCTATGTGTCCTAACCTCTGACAGTTAGAGCACTTACCTTTCTTAGTATCAAAAGTAGACTTACCACTTTTGCTTCTGTCAGATTGACCCCTTCCTCTTCTGAACTTTCTAAAATTTCTTGTGAACATTGCCATTTGTTAAGTAAGAGCATCCATCTCTTCATCATCTGAACCAGAGTTAAGACGTACTTCCTCAGATTCAGATTTAGAGTCAGTCTCAGCTTGAGACTTTTTAGATCCCTTCTTTTTATTTTCTGCAATTAATGCAGATCCAGCATTGTTTATAGATTCTTTTAGTTGTTGCTGGGCCACTTTCTTCTGTTCCATGATCTGTTGATGATTTAGAAGGAAACCATAGATAGATCTGAGATCAAATTTTCCTAAGGTTCCTCCAGCATGAAGTGCAATGGTGATCTCATTGAATTGTTCTGGTAACACATCCAAAAACTTGAGTAACAACTCATTCTCATCTTTCTTGACACCTACCAAGATAAGATCATTATCAACCATTGAAATCTGGTAAACAAATCTGCCAGAGATTCATTCTTTTTAGCAAAGAAAGTTTCATAAGAACGACTTAGATTTGTCTTCTTATGTTGCTTGACCAGGTCAGTGCCTTCATACGTGACATTAAGAGTATCCCACATCTCTTTTGCAGTTTGGCACCCAGCCACAGTATGCAAAAGAGGATTTGTTAAAGCATTAGCTATAATGTTTTGTGCCTTGTCATCAAGATTGAACAGTTTGCGATCTTCTTCAGTCCAGGATGCTTCAGGCTTGGGAGTTTCTCCAGAGGGAACAGTTTTGTCAGTGGCAGTAATATGGATCATTGGTATGATTGGGCCATCTTGAATCAGGGTACTCATCCTGTGATCCACAGACTTCAGATATAACATGGCTCTAAACTTCCACATAGGATAGTCAGTGCCATCAAAGATAGGACAACCTTTTGTTGGGAATCCATGGGGATCAAAGTACGCAAAGGAAGCAACAAAACACATGAAGACGATCCCATGATTTCCCAATGTTGGTGGAACTTGCAAGAACATGCATGCAACAAAAACAAACACAAAGAGAAGAAGGAAAGCAAGTCATACCCTAGAAGACTTTGGTATAAATCTGGAACAACTTCGAATTTGGGATGAGCTCTTGAAACAAAAGGCTCCAAGCACCAAAGAAGTCCACACCAAGCTTAGGAACAGCCCTTGAACAACATTAGAAGATCACCAACACAAGGTCTTGTGCTTCTCTCAACTTAGAACACTCACTTGTGTATATCTATAATGTGTATAATTGCAAGAATTAACCAAGAGAGTAGAATGCACCAAAAGGATCTCTTTTATAGGCATTCTATCTGTTCAAAGAGCCCAGAGTTGGAGCTAAGCGGCACACCATGATTGAACCAACAAAATGGTCCAACCAAATACAAGTGTCACTTAGAATTCTTCCTTCACGACTTCTTCACGGGCTCTTACGGGCCGTGAAGAATAATGCGCCACGACCGGCCATTTATCCTCCACGAGTCATGCCGCGCCGTGCAAGAATCGTGAGGGGTCGTGCCTTCACGACCTCCTTCACGGGCCGTGTAGGGTCGTGAAGCCCTAGGGTTTCACGAACCATGCGGCCCACGACAGGACTCGTGGAAACAAGCTGCTTCACGACCCGTGGAGCATCCTTCACGGTCGTGAAGCCTAGGTCAACTGGAATTTGACCATTTTGACTCTTTCTTCTTATGGTAGGCTGTCGAGATTGAAACTTGGCGTGTGACCCAATAGGCCCGTGCTTCATTGGCAGTGATGCTGGCCTACGTGTGTCAATGGGCAGATACCAACAAACTCCCACTTGCACATGACACACCATATCCATGGGCACCACAGACAGGGAGCGGCCTCTAGCAAGGCATCCCTGCCCCCAACTAAACATGGGGTATGTCATCCCTGACAACTAAACAAAAGGCTCCAAGCCCTAATGCAAGTCCACACCAAGAAACCTTCAACCTCTTTGTACTAGCAAACCGAAGCACCACCAACACTTGATGGATCTCTAAAAGAGTGGGGTATGTCATCCCTGACAAGTGCCATGAAAAACTAAAAGAGTTTGACATGGTCCTAAAGATAAGTGATCAATTATCTTATTGTTCGCGATATCCAAGTGAAAACGAGACATGGAACAAAGTCATTCTCCGATTGTTCACGATTCTGTTTCTCGATCAAGATTGGTGGTGACCAAAAGGTGAGTTGCAACTGATCAACTATCATTGCAAACTCGAGCATGGCCATGCATTTTGGTGTCAACGCCCAATCATCGAGGGGCCCAGGGATATCTCTCTTTACAGAGGAACAAATTCCTTCGACTACATTGCCTCCAATATAATGGGAATACTTTACCCAAATACCTCCTTTATGATAGCCAGTTACGGACTACATTTGAAAGCAATCAGAATAAAGCAAAACAAAATAGTGAAACACATGCATCTCCGGTCTAAGGATAAAAGATATTATCATCCTGATTTACTCTTTACATGTACCATGAAGTAAAATCAGGTGTGGGTCGTCCAATCACTTGAAACTCTTTTCAAGTATAGGCGAAATATTGCGTCCCTTGTATTCAATCCCCATTAAATACTATGACCAAGCATTTCCCTCGATCTTCGTTCATACTTCCTTCCTTGAAGAATGACCGATCGTGGATAGTTTAGAATGTAAAACATTCAAGGAAGTGATAAAACATGCAAAGTTGGAACACAATAATGATTTAAAGAAAGTATTCGCTACACGCGTATCATTAAATCACCATTTAATAATCAATACATTCTAAAAATACAATATTGCTCAATGTTCCCAATAACATAGTAAATACATCGAATACAATAACCAACAACTCAAACCAAGTCATTTGAAAATCTAATCC
This sequence comes from Dittrichia graveolens, assembly GCA_038502395.1. NCBI lineage: Eukaryota > Viridiplantae > Streptophyta > Magnoliopsida > Asterales > Asteraceae > Dittrichia > Dittrichia graveolens. The sequence goes on from JARJIL010000009.1 coordinate 35,784,246, forward strand.
CAATAGCACGTGTGTGGGCATCGTGCTTGGCTTGTGAAACGGTTTAGTGAACGGATCCGCCAAATTGCTATCCGTGTGTACTTTGCTGATGACTATGTCTCCATTTTCGACCACGTCCCGGATAAAATGATATTTCCGCGAAATATGCCTCGTGCGTCGATGAGAACTTGGTTACTTTTCTAAAGCAACGGCACCCTCGTTGTCACAGAAGATCTCAACAGGGTCGCTGATGCTTGGAACCACTCCCAGATCAAGCATAAATTTCCTTATCCATACGGCCTCTTTAGCAGCTTCACTGGCCGCAATGTATTCCGACTCGGTAGTGGAATCGGCCACGGTGTCTTGCTTGGAGCTCCTCCAGGATATAGCACCGCCGTTTAATAGGAACACGAACCCCGATTGTGATCGGCAGTCATCCCTATCGGTTTGGAAGCTTGCATCAGAGTAACCCTTTACTCTAAGCTCTTCCTCACCTCCATACACCAAGAACATATCCTTAGTCCTTTGAAGATACTTGAGAATGCTCTTCACCGCCGTCCAATGATACATCAGGCCTTGTACGTAGCAAGGCGTACATGATCAAGCCCACAGCCGAAGCATATGGCACTCGCTTCATTACTTCCCGTTCCTCTGGGGAACTAGGGGATTGAGCCTTACTCAATACCAAACCATGTGACATTGGAATGAACCCCTTCTTGGAGTCTTCCATCCTAAACCGCTTTAGGACTTTGTCAACATATGTACTTTGGCTAAGCCCAATAAGCCTCTTGGATTTATCTCTATAAAATTTTGATCCCAAGAATATAAGTCGCATCTCCTAGATCTTTCATCGAAAAACAATTCCCTAACCAAGTTTTTACACCTTGAAGGGTCGGGACATCGTTTCCAATGAGGAGTATGTCTTCGACATACAAGACTAGGAACACAACTATGCTCCCACTAGCCTTGACATATACGCATGGCTCATCCTTGCTTTTCGAAAAGCCAAACTCCTTGACTTTCTCATCAAAGCACAGGTTCCAACTGCGCGATGCTTGCTTAAGTCCATAAATGGACTTCTTAAGCTTGCAGACTTTATCCGGATGCTTGGCATGTACAAAACCCTCGGGTTGAGTCATATAGACCTCCTCGCTTAGTATCCCATTAAGGAACGCGGTTTTTACATCCATTTGCCAAATCTCATAATCATGAAATGCGGCAATGGCCATAAGTATCCGGATAGACTTCAACATAGCCACCGGGGAAAAGGTTTCATCCTAGTCTACACCATGAGTTTGCGTGAAACCCTTAGCCACCAGTCGGGCTTTGAAGTTGTCTACCTCTCCATCTATGCCGGTCTTTATCTTAAAGACCCATTTGCACCCTACGGGTCTACACCCGGGCACCGGATCTACCAAATCCCAGACTTGGTTATCCGACATAGATTGCATCTCGGACTCCATAGCCTCTTTCCACCTAGCAGACTCAGGGCCTACCACAGCGTTCCGATAAGATGATGGTTCATCATGAACCACCACTAGGTCGCAGCCCTCAGACATGAGAAACCCATATCTCTCTGGCTCATTGCGACTCCTACCGGATCTTCTAAGAGGTAAAGGATCCGTGTCAGCTTCTCCAGCAGCGCCGTGCTGAGAATCATCTTGTGAACTAGTGCCAACTTCAGGTTGGTCATTGGAGGGTTCCTGAATCTCTTCAAGACCTACCTTTCTCCCACTAGCGTCTTTGGATAGCATCTCTCTTTCAAGAAAGACGGCCCTCCGTGCAAGAAATACCTTGTTCTCGAACGGTTTGTAAAACAAATATCCCATAGACCCGGCAGGATATCCAATGAACAAACACCTCTCGGCTCGGGGTTTTAATTTGTCCTCCACCTCACGTCTCACGTAGGCAGGACAACCCCAAACCTTTAGATATGATAGCGATGGAACCTTTCCATGCCACATCTCAAAGGGTGTCTTCTTGACCATCTTAGTTGGTACGAGGTTAAGGATTCTAACGGCCGTTTCCAATGCATAGCCCCAAAAGGTAATGGGTACATCCGTACGACTCATCATACACCGAATCATATCCAATAATGTCCGGTTCCTCCTCTCGGCGACACCATTTAATTGTGGTGTCCTAAGAGGTGTCAATTGCGAAACAATTCCACAATCTTTTAGATATTCACGGAATTATGAACTTAGATACTCACCACCACGATCCGATCTGAGCATCTTAATTCGTTTACCCAATTGGTTCTCAACTTCGTTTTTGAAAGTCTTGAAAACCTCAAAGGTTTCCGACTTTTGTCTCATCAAGTAGACATACCCATACCTACTAAAATCATCGGTAAAGGTTACGAAGTACCTTGAGTTATCCCTAGTGACATGCTTGAACGGACCACACACATCCCTGTGAACGATATCCAACAAGTCTTTGCCCCTCTCACGAACGCCGGTGAAGGGTGCTTTGGTCATTTTGCCTAACAAGCAAGATTCGCATACTTCATCCGACCTATGGTCAAATGATTCCAAGATCCCATCCGCTTGGAGCTTGGCGATGCGTTTCTTGTTTATGTGGCCCAAACGACCATGCCATAAAGATAACTTATCCAAATCACATTTGTATTTAGAACTAACATTCATGATTGATCTATTACTTTGCAAACATACGCTTGTCTCATATATGCCACGACATGGATGTGCTTTAAAATAAAATAAATCATTTTTAAAGCATGAAATAATTCCATTAGAAAAATTAAAGTCAAATCCATCGTCAACAAGTGCATAAAATGATAAAATGTTTCTTGCCACGCACGGCGAATAAGATACATTTAATAAAGTAATAGATAAGCCGGATGGAAAGGCGAGGTCCACGCTCCCTATCTTCTCAACCGGCACAACCACTTTGTTTCCCATGATGAGATCCAGCTCCCCATCAACCAAGTCCCTAATTCTTCTTAGTACCTGCACATTATTAACTATGTGAGTACCACACCCGGTGTCCAAGACCCAAGCGTTAGAAGTAGAAGTGTTATGGAGTTCAATCATATACGTACCGGAGGCGCCTTGTCCCTTGGCGCGAAGCCTCTTGAGCTCCTCCATGTACTTGGGGCAACTACGCCAGTAGTGTCCCTTCTCCCCGTAGAAGAAGCAGGTGGCCTCTTCCGGTGAGGGGGCTATAGGAGCGGGTTCCTTCCCCATCGGCTCCGGCGCCGGGAGTGGTTTGGGCTTGGGTGTTGCCACCTTCGCCTTCCCCTTTCCCTTGCCCTTGGAGTTTGAAGCGGGCCGCTTCCTCTTAGCACCACCCTCATGGATGGCTAGGCGGGGGCGGAGGTTGATGGCTTCGCTTTGGCCATGTTAGACTCGGCGGTCTTCAACATGCCGTGAAACTCCATCAAGGATTATCCATGTTATGCATATGGTAGTTCACAATGAACGGACCATATGCTTGAGGCAAAGATTGGAGGATAATTTCCGTAGCCAACTTTTTCCCCATAGGAAAGCCCAACCTCTCAAGCTGGTGCATGTATTGCTTCATACGAAGCATGTGGGAGCTTACGTTCCCGCCCTCCTACATCCTACACCCCACAAAGGCCTTGACACACTCGTAGAGTTCTTGCCTCGCTTGCTGCTGGAACATTTCCTTTAGCTACGAGATCATATCAAACGCACCAATGTCCTCAAATTGCCTTTGCAACTCGGAACTCATGGTCGTCAACATGAGGCAAGTCACCTCATTGGTGTCTTTAAGGCGCTTCTCATAAGCATCCTTAATGGCCCGCGTAGCGGTGGTAGCAGGAGCCTCCGAAAGAGGTTCCTCTAGGACGTACAACTTACTTTCATGGCGTAAGACAATTCTCAATTGCCTAAGCCAATCCATAAAGTTTACGCCTACGAGTTTCTCTTTTTCCAAAAATGGACGGAGTGAAATGTGCGTCGCGGTGTTGCTTGTAGATGCCATCTAAAAGAAGGCAAAGCACACAAAAAGGTTAGTTCGACGTATTTTAATCGTTGTTAAATAATTACCCAATAGTTTAACACTTAAATTTAACAAGGGCTAAGAACCCAACATAACTTCACTAGATGACGGGTTTACCGCGGATCACTTCGTGAAGGTATTTAGGCCGGTAAACGCTTTACCAATTGCAATCCGTGATTACAACTCTTAGGCACTTGCGGGATCCTTCGGTACTCATAGCACCGGTTTGGCAAGTTTGATCCCTTCCTACACCGATTCCTCAATAAGCCGCTTTGATAACTCGGTATAGCCACGACAATTATCAAGGCGTATTAAATTGGAATTGCAAATCGTCCAACAAGATACACGATGACGCCCTTGACAATAATTGGCTCATGCTAAGCTCGACAACCAAAGATTTCAAGACGCCACACACACCTTCCACACAAGTCCACATGGAACAACTCGTGCTAAGCTCGACAATTGTCCCATGCTTCATTAGATTCGGGTGGTGTCATCTTTTGGATGGTGTGTGATTTACGTTTTTAAGAAAAACGGGACTTTTGTTTTTCCGGTTAAAAACCTCTTTTCGTTTTGATTAACAAATAAGTGACAAAACGCATTTTTCACCAATTGAACATAAACACTTTATATTCGTTTGTTAATCATGTGAGCGAGCGGGGTTTGTTAACCAATTAAGGAAAAGTATATAGTTTTATTATTTTCAAAAGATTTTCTAGCATGCGAAGATCCTACAACCATGCAAGAAAAACTAATAAATAAAACTACACAACCACGCATACAAAACCGATTTGAGCCAACCTAGGTGTTCCCCGGTGAGCCAACCGAGGAACCAAGTCTACTAAGGACAAACAATCCAAGACTTCATGGCGTGCTCCCACTTGATCCCGCGCCTCCGGATCCGAGGTAGCCAAGACGTCTCCCAAGACTCCCGTTGGTGCCTCCGGTCTTCTCTTCTCATTACATACATAATTTAAAGAGACAAATAAATACTTTGGTGCCTCCGGTCTTCTCTTCTCATCTACTCCCGTTGGTGCCTCCGGTCTTCTCTTCTCATTATATACAATTACAAAGAATAAATACTTTGGCATGCAAGCCACAAATAAATAAATTATTACAAACTGGATTAAATAAATTATTACAAACCAAATGTGGTACAAACCACGAAATGAATGAACAACAAATAAAGCAACCAAACAACCACACAAAGGTCTATGCTCAAACCGGTGCTCACGAAAACGAAACAACCACAAAGCATGGTGTGCCACACCAAACCATTCATAAAACAATATCCCAATCAAGTTTATTCAAAAACTAAAGGCACAAGAATAAACCTTGTACATATGCATTAGGATTCCAAACACTTTGAAATCCATATTCATATATACACAATTTATATGTATGCATGTGTGCATTTACGCCAAAACCACCCACTACATACACATAAAAGAATTAGGACATTATGGGGCTTAATCTACAAGGCTAAACAGCATAAAATGATTCTGGAAACACCAAAATCAAATGCTAAAATCCATATCAAGTTTTCTTTTGCAAGAAGGCCAAAAACAGCATGTTCACGACGCCTTCACGAGCTACTGCTCTTCATAAGCCCTCACGGGCCGTGAAGGCAGTACGCTCCACGACTCGTGAAACAGATTAAAAACCTTTCATGACCACCACCCCACGAGACTGGTCGTGTGGCCTTCACGACTCGTGAAACAAGCTCCACAGCCCGTGAAGGCCTTCTGGACAGAATGTCCAAAATAAAAAATATGGATTTTCAAGCCACAAAGGTGCATGCATCTTACAAGTATGGCTCTGATACCACTGTTGGGAATCCATGGGGATCAAAGCACGCAACGGAAGCAACAAAACACATGAAGACGATCCCATGATTTCCCAATGGTGGTGGAACTTGCAAGAACATGCATGCAACAAAAACAAACACAAAGAGAAGAAGGAAAGCAAGTCATACCCTAGAAGACTTTGGTATAAATCTGGAACAACTTCGAATTTGGGATGAGCTCTTGAAACAAAAGGCTCCAAGCACCAAAGAAGTCCACACCAAGCTTAGCTTCTTTCTCCTTGTACTAGCAAGCCACCAAACCATCAACACTTGACAATTTGGGTTAGGAACAGCCCTTGAACAACACTATACGTAAACTTGGGCTGGGCTCGTTTACTGGTTAGTTGAACAGTAGTAGCCCTTCTGTTGCATATGTTGCTTCAGAGGTGGAGTTTATTGTGCCAATTCAGTGGAGGGCTATCGGTAAACCTTTGATTTAGCTGGCATTGGTTGTAGGTTATGTGCCGAACCGCCGGTCTTCTCGTATATGTAATTACATGCTTTGATATTGACTGTGGATGTTTGCTTTTGGTGTTTAGCCTTTACTCACTTAGCTTTGTGCTAATTCCCCTGAGTTGATGTTTTGTAGGTTTGTGTTTGTAGTTGCTGAAGGAGAACTTGACCTGACTCTGATATTTTGATTAAAATGAAACGAGCATGTAGTTTTTGTAACACCAAGAGGATACTGTTGTTTTTGTACTATGTTGTAAATTTTTAAATGATGGTTGGTATATTATATGTTTGCTTAAATTAAAGCTTCCGCAACATTTTTAAAAAAATGGCTTGAGTTTCCCGGTGTTATAGAAACTAATTCCAATGTTGTTGTGTTTTCACGAAACACAAAGGCCCAGTAATATAAGAAATCTGAGTTCTACGTTTGAGATCAAGAGGTGAGTGGACGTTAATCGCAGATGGTAAAGATTATGGTTAATGTTATTGATGTGATGCATGTGATTGTGATTGGAAGTTTGATTGATTGAATTATTGATTGTGATTATTGATTGATGTTATCTACTGCATGACTATTTGGTCGATACGCTATCTTTTAATGATATTGAGCTACGCTTGAAAAGTCAGCTATACGTGGAATTGGGCTGGGCTAGTTCACTGGTTGGTTGAACAGTGTTAGCCTTACTGGTGCATACGTTGCATCAGAGGGGGATTTTCACTGTGCCAATTCAGTGGAGAGCTATCGGTAAACCTTTGCTTTGGCCGGCATTGGTTTTAGGTTCAGGGCCGAACTGCCGGTCTTCTTGGATATGTGATTACATGCTTTGATATTGACTGTTGATGTTTGCTTTTGTGATTAGCCTCTACTCACTTATCTTTGTGCTAATTCCCCTTAGTTGTTGCTTTTGCAGGTTCGTGTTTGTGATGTTAGCTGAAGGAGAAGTTGACCTGACTCTGATATTTTGTTTAAAAGAAACAAGCCTGTTATTTTGTAACACCAAGACTGATCTTTATGAACAGTTGTTGTTATATGTAAATTTGGATTTATATGTAAATGAGTTTCTTTAATTAAGCTTCCGCAGCGTTTTTAAAAAAATGGCTTGGATTTTTCCGGTGTTACAGTTTGGTATCAGAGCCTAGGTTTGGCGATGCATGCACAGATAAAGTGTTACATTCCCAAATCTTTGGCTCGTGATGGGTCAAGCTTTCCTTCGGGGGAATTAGGGTGAGTTAGAGTTGTTTGTAGTAGTTAGTATTTTGAGTACTAACGGTTTATGCTAATGAGCTGTGAGGCGATGTGATTGTAACAGATTATGGCTAATAGAGAAACTCCCATCCTTCCTCCTGCGACCCAAGGTACAACTGAAGCACCCGTGATTGAACACTTGGGGAATACTGAGATTGCTCGAGCTGTTGGGTTTTGGTGGCATCTAGAAAACGCAGAGGAAACAAAAACGAGTATAAACAATTTCATTTTGTGCCACCAATAACACCACCCAATGGACCATACTCTAGACAATAGCAATGCAACAAAAGAAAGGAACAAGTAGAAGAAATATACCATACAGAATTCTTCAACCTCCTTGTTGTTGATGTAGGTTTCAGATGCATGAACACAACAAAGTGTTCCGCTACCGGTATCCACACCAAGTGTGATTGACCCCCACATGCTAGCTATGCTTGGACGCCGCCAAGAGCTCCACCGACTTGAGTCTAACATCACTTGAAGATTGATATGCCAATCTATCTTCAAGTGTGTTATATTGAGAGAAAGATATGAACCAATTTACTATTGCATGTTCATATATCTTGTTATCTTGTTATGTTGTTCATATATCTTGATATGCCTCACAGGGCACGCCCGTTCCAGCCCACGGGCATACCCAAGTCATGCCCGACTTGGGCATACGCAATTTGAGGAACACAAGCGCTCCCACTAGCTCTGGCATACATCCAAGTTTAATCTTTCCTTTTCGAAAACTCAAATCTATGATTTTCTCATAAAAGTGAAGATAACAACCTTATGATATTTATCCAAGTCTACAAGGGTACTTTCAATGTACAAGACACTTTCAGATAGTGTTGAAACACTCTTCCTCAAAATTCCCATGAAGGAATACGATCTTTACATTGCAGTGATAAACACATGTATCCGAGTAACCTTCAACATAACCAATTGGAAAATTTCCTTATGATACCATCCTCATGGTCAATCATAACGGAACATTTATCACTAGTTGGTATTTGAAGTTCAAGTCCATGAATAGACTTCTTGGGCTTGTAGACCATACGAGGATACTTTTAGTGTACAAGACTCTCGGAAAGTATTAAAACACTTCCTCAAAATTCCTACAAAGGAATAGGGTCTTTATAATTCACTGCCATACTTTCATAGCCATGAGAAAGCGGTGATATATCATAAGTCATCCAAGTATACTTCAACATTACCACCACGAAAAATTTCTTTTATGATATTTTCCTCACGGCCAATCATATTAGAAACAATCATATTAGAACTTTTACCACTAGTCGGTATTTGAAGTTGTCTACATCTCAATTCATGTATACCCTTAGGTTTACACCAAGGCATCGGATCAACCAAGTTCAATACTTGGACATCCTACATGAATTGCATCCCAATCTCATTACCTCTCTCCTTCTAGTAGACACTGGGCCTACCATGCCTTCCGATAGTTGATGAATTCAACTAATCCATTATCGAGTTATCTTCCTATAGATATAAAACATATATCTATCCGGCCTTATGAAAACTCCTATCTGAAATAGGAAGAGTAACGAATTATGCCAGGTACTCCAACATTGCCATGCTGGGTTCCAATCATTACAGATTGTATGCTAGTGCCAACATCAGGTTTTACTCCCACTGGCCCCCATAGATATTAGACTTCCACTTGCTATTTAGCGACAAAACTTGTCCTCAAAAGTTTGTGAAACAAATATCTCATGCCTAATGGAGTAGCATCTTTTGTCCCGGATTCTACCACCTCACGTTACCCGTAGGCTGGATAATCTAGGCTTTTGAGATAAACCAACAAAGACATTCTTTCTACTCTTTTCTCCTAAGATGCGTACTAAACCATCTTTGTTGATTTTATATACAGAACATTACCCGCCATACTTAAGCATCCCAACACTTTGGGCATGAATTTGTGATCCATCAAGACCCGAACATACCCAAGAATATTCGGTTCCTTCTCTATGCGACCCATATGCCAATGTGTCCTAGAAGAAATAAATTATGAGATAAATCCCACAATTCTTATGATGATCACAAAAATTCATATATTAAGATACTCAACATCTTTACAAGATTTAAGAACTTAACCTTTCGTCCACAAACCTCGTTAAGGTAATCAATGAACACCTCAAAGGTTTCAAATATACCTATCCCTACTACCACCACGGGTAAAGGTAACGAAGTGCAAGTAGTTATCCTCATGGATTTGCTTGAACGAATTAAACACACAAGTGTGAACTAATTACAACAAACTCTCAATCCTCTTACATGCACCGATGAAAGATGTACAAGTCATTTAGCCTAATAAACAATTCTCGCACTCAACATTTGATCAATTATCAAATGCATCCAAGATTCCGAACCACAGGGATCCTCGTGACGTAAGTCTTGTTTACACAACTAAATAATCTTGTCACTTGGATAACTAATCCAAACAATTTTTGGATTTAAAAACATTATTCATGATTATTTTATTACTTTTATTCAAAAGCTTATAAATGCTATGACATGGATAACCTTTGAAATAAACCACTAATATATAAATATATCAAATACAAAGTAATATCCATCGTCAACCAATGCATAATAGACTTAATATTTCTCTCGCCACGCAGGGCAGACAAAATATTAATCTAATAAAGTAATAAAATAGCTAGATGAAATGGCGAGATCGAAACTCCCAATCCTCTCAATCGAGACAACGTCCAAGTTTCCCAATCTTGAGCTCTAGCTCTCCATGCCCTATCAACTACTTCTTCCGTTTAACACCTACACTTTGTAACAAAACAATTTTGCAACAAACGTGAGTGTTATAGTCAACATTTCAATAAACCTAGCCAAGAAGTAGAAAAGCAATGAAGCTAATCATGAATGTACCTGTTGACGAGGAGCTATTCCCTTGCCTCATAGGAAGCTTTAACTCCTCCGAACACTCAGGACAAGCATGGCGGCTCCAATCTCCATATGTACCGCAGAAATAGCAAACTTCTCCCTTAGGAGTTGTATTCTTTTTCTCGGTTTTACGTTCCTCAAATAACCGGGTGGGAACGAACTTGCGTTTGGCCATGTTAGACTCGAAAGTCTTATGCATGCCATGCAACTCGTCTAAGGATTCTACCATTTTGTCCTTTTGATAGTTTTTGATAAACTCATCAAAAGACGCGGGCAGGGATTGGAGAATAATATTCACCGCAAGCTCCCTCCGAATGGGAAATCCTAGTATTTCCATTTGGTCAATGTATGCCTTCATACAAAGCACATGAACACTAACCTTCCCACCTTCCTGCATCCGGCAACCGGCAAGAGCCATGACACACATAAAGTGTTCCTCTCTAATCTGATGCTGGAACAAGTCCTTCAACCGATTAATCATGTCATACGCACTCGTATGCCGAAGTTCCTTACGCAGCTTGCAACTCATACTCGACAACATGAAAGTGGAAACATCTTTTGCGTCTTCGATACGATTTTCAAAGGCGTATCCAGTGGCCCAACTTGTGTTGGTAGCAGGTGGTTTCGGAAGAGGTTCCTCGAGGATGTGCAACTTAGATTCATGGCGAAGGACAATTCGCAATTGCCTATACCAATCGATAAAGTTCACAGCGACGAGTTTCTCCTTTTCTAGGAACGAACAGAGAGATAAATTCGGTGTTGCGTTGTTAACATTTGTCATCTACAATTTTAGAGTACACGTTGTAGTGAATTTAGATATAATCCTTGTAGAAATAATTAGCCAAATAGTTTTCAAAACCAATTATTTAAACAAGGCTACAAACCATATTTCACTTTACCTTATGACGGGTTTACCGCGGATCACAAAGCAAAGCTATTTAGGCCGGTAACGATTTTACCAATTGCAAACACTTTGCAACTTCTAGATCCTTGCGGGATCTGTTGACAATCAAAATGTCTTTTTGGCATGTTTGATCCCTTCTCGCACCAATCCTAACTTGACTCCCTTAAATGACTCGGCTAGAGCTCGACGCCACCTAAGTGTCACAAAAAGAATTGTAAACCGCCCATCAAGACACACAGTGGAACTCTTCCCAATAATTGGCTCGTGCTAAGCTCGACAACCAATATTGCGAGTTACCACACTCACCTTCCACACAGTTCCACTCGGCATGACTCGTGCTAAAGCTCGACAATCATCCAAGTTTCACTAGATTCGGATGGTGTCGTCTTACGGATGGCGCGTGATTTACATTTTAAAAACAGGATTTCGTTTTTCCAGTTAAAACAATTTTAACCCATTTTGCGAATTAACAAATTAAGTGATAAATACAATTTTTATCCACATATAATATAATACAAATTTATATTATCATGTTAATTCTATACGCGTGGAAAGAGATATAAACCAATTTTATAAATCTTTGTGTTTTATATATTTTGGAAAACATGCCCAATAGTTCGGTAACATGCCCAAATCCTATGTGTTTTCCCCGTGAGCCATAGGAGGAAAACAAGGTCAACTAAGGAATCTAAGATCCAAAGCACCTAGCTGGGTGAGCTCCCATTGAAGCCGGCATCTCCAAAAAGCAATCCGAACTCCATGTTGCCGAGACATCAACACCGTGATTCCCGTTGCTTTATTACATACAAAATCAACTTCTATACTATGTTACAAATACATAGAAGGAGAAATCGCATGCAAACCACAATCCTATGCTACTAATACAAGTACAAAGGAATAAAGAAACAGCATGCAAGTAGCACCAAATAATAATTATAAAAATTACAACAATACGGCACGCAGGCCACAAAAACCAAATAAACCAAACACCACAACACATAGGTTTAAAGGGCATCTAGTTACCGAACAACATCCAAACACAACCAAAGCAAAACCATGTCAAACATATTTTAATTAAGATTGCCAACAAAACACCCAAGGCACAAAAGGCAATCCTTGTAAATATGCATTAGTAATTTTAATACACCTTTCAAATTACATATTCATATATACACCTTTAAATATATATATATTTCTATGTACTTAATGCCAAACCATACAAAATATATAAATTCAAGGAATCAAAATATAGTGGGGAATGACCAGATCCAAGACTGGTCCAACACAATCCGAAATCGGATTTTAAGAACACCAAATATCACAGTTTCAAAAATCCGGATTCCGGCCAAAACACGATAGGGCACGGGCGTACCCTATGAAGGGTACGGGCATGCCCTCCGTGTGCCAGTACACTGATTTAAACATATTTAATCTGGTTAAAAGAAATCTTCCGGCACTGCCCGTACCCCACCGGTACGGCCGTGCCCAAACACCGGAAAACTCATTTTGACAGAAAATTCCGGTTTTCAAACCAAGAGTGCAAAGCCATGTTAGAGTTGGCTCTGATACCACGGTTGGGTTTTGGTGGCATCTACTAAACACAGCGGAAACAAAAACGAGTATAAACAATTTCATTTTGTGCCACCAATAACACCACCCAATGGACCATACTCTAGACAATAGCAATGCAACAAAAGAAAGGAACAAGTAGAAGAAATATACCATACAGAATTATTCAACCTCATTGTTGTTGATGTAGGTTTTGGATGTATGAACACAACAAAGTGTTCCTCTACAGGTATCCACACCAAGTGTGATTGACCCCCACGTGCTAGCTATGCTTGGACGCCTCCAAGAGCTCCACCGACTTGAGTCTAACACCACTTGAAGATTGATATGTCAATGTATCTTCAAATGTGTTATATTGAGAGAAAGATATGAACCAATTTAGTATTGCATGTTCATATATTTTGTTATGTTGTTCAAAATGGCTAACCAAATCATCACAACATGTTAGAGATCTTACAGACCACCTAAATCTGTCCATAAGTCGTCCATAACAGCCATTGGTGTTTAATAGCCATCAACCACCATTAAACTAGTCTTAAAAAGCTAGTTAATTAGGTTGTTACAGCATAACGCACGGCCGTGCCTCACAGGGCACGCCCGTTCCAGCCCACGGGCATACCCAAGTCAAGCCCGACTTGGGCTCGTGCTTTCGCACTAGGCACGGTCGTACCTCCACGAGGCACGCCCATGCCGGCCCTAATGGGTACGCCCTAGGAACGCCGGCCTTGGGCCCGTACTTGGCATAGGGCACACCCGAACCTTTACTAGACACGGCCGTGCCTGGCCTTACCAAAACCTAGCTTTGGTATTTTTTTTCTTTCTCTCGTTTAAAGGTGTTGCCGGAATCAATACTTGGTGTGTGACCCAATAGGCCTATGCCTCATCGGTAGTGATACCAACTCGTGTGTGTCAGTGGGCATATTCCAACAGGAACATCAGGTCAAGCTCTTGAAGAAGACCAAAGCGAGTATGTTTATCAACTTGAGAATGAATTGGTGGAACTTAGAAATAAAGTCCATAGCATGGAGCAACAACAACAGAACCATCCTGAACCAACCCCAGTGCCAATTGCGATTCCTACACAGGCAACAATAGCACCAGTAACAGCACCCCTACCACCAATAAGACAAAGGATGCAACAACCCTTTTATTACCCATATCCACAACCAGGAGCTTATCCGTTTGCGTTTCCTGGATATTAGCAACCGTTCACATATAAACAATTTTTGGAGTGTAAACCCTTAGAGTACAGAGGAAGTTATGATCCCAATATCACTTTGAATTGGTTGAGAGAAATGGTCTGTAATTGCGAAAATGAGCTGAAAGTGAAATACGCAACAAGGATGCTAAAGGGAGATGCCATGGTCTGGTGGTACTCAATTACCGGCCATTTCACCGAGCAACAGCAAGATAGGATCACCCGGAGTCAATTTCAGGAGAAATTATGCGAACAATACTGCAGTACCTTCGAGATTGCCAAAATCAAGAAGGAATTCATGGATCTGCAAATGACAGGGAATATTGTTGTCGATGATTTGATCAAACAGTTTAACGAGAAGATGAGGTTTGTTAAACACTGGGTACCCGATGAAGAATTAAAAATTGCCCATTTTGTAACACCGTAGATTCTCAAGCCATTATTTTTAAAACCGCTGTGGAAGCGTTAACTGATTTCATTTAATCAAATACAAAGTACAAAGTACTGTTTACAAACATCACGTCAAGTTGTGTTACAAAATATGTACAAACATGGCTCGTCCCTTCTCAAAACATAATATCAGACCATTGGTCAAATTTCCCTACCCCACAAACAAAGCTAAATAGCCAGACCTGCAAAAATTAATCAACCGAGGGGAATTAGCACAAAGCTAAGTGAATGGAAGCTACAGACAAGCATCCTCAATCAACAAACACAAGCAATCACCAATTGCACAAGCGAACCGATCATAACAGATCAAACAATCAATCACAAGCCAATCCAATATCTAGAGGAACGGTGGTTCTGCAGAACCTGCAACCGATGCGGGCCAAAGCAAAGGTTTACCGTTTGCTATTTGCTACATGGTACAGTTAAAGCCCCGTCTACTACAACAAATGCATAGAAAGTCTAGAACCGTGCAACCTATAGCAGATAGCCCATCCCAAAACAGGTGATAGCTGACCCCCAACCATGTACGCATATAATTAACCATACGTACAGGTATCACCACGTGCACATATAATTAACCATGTACACTAGCCACGCAACAATCCAAACAATCCCAATCAACAAGCAACTATCAACGAATCACATTTACATAGTCTGTCAACACATACCAAGTAACACATTCCATACGGGCAATTCAACTTAAATAGTTCATCATGGCATCTTAGACTAAATAGTCTAGCATGGCATTTTAGACTAAACAGTCAAACAAAGCATCTCAGACTAAACAGTCTAGTAAGGCAACACAGACTAAACAGTCTATCATGGCAACTTAGACTCAACAGTCTATCATGGCAACTTATAATCATAAACATATCTAAAATCATGTAACCACACATGTTACCGCCATCACCACTCGTGAGTACACTTCCACTCACCTCAGTCCACGTTCCCGTCTACTCAGTTGTCTAATATTACTGTCCATAATATATATATTTATATCTCTATATAACTTGTAAACAACATAGAATAATCATATAATTAATAACCCATCACATCCCATATGAATACATAGCAAAAATACACAAAACCCTTAGAATTGGCCTGTCGCGCCGCGACCAAGCCATGCGTCGCGCCGCGACGCGTCGCGACCTGCCTCCTTCCTTCTTGAATTGTCGGATTTCAAGCTAACTTCTCTTATATATTTCATTTCTAACATTCATTTTCTCAATCCAAATCACTTCCAACACTCATGAAACTTCATATAACATCACAACAAACATGTATATCTTATCTAATCCAATTAAAATTCATTATCCATCAAAACCCATAAATCAAGTTTTGAGCTTTAAGCTCCTATCATGGTAGTTCTTCATTCTAGCATGTATTTCAACATATAAACACATCAAAACAATCTATAGCGTCATATGAACACATACCAATCTTGAGTTTGAATTATGAATCACCAAATCTTCTTCTTGAAAATCCATGTTTCTTGTTTTTCTAGCTTTCTTCAATAAGAGGTTTTTGACACACAAACGCACACTTTCACACTCACTATGTGCTGGTGAATTCAATCCCACGTATACATACTCACTTATTCAAGCAGGAGGTGGCAAGGCTTCATTTCTTTGAAATCCTATTCTTTCATACAACATGCATCCATGCATACATACATACATACTTACACATACATACATCACATAACTTTTTCTTTCTTTTTATTTCCTTTACTCCAGTAACACAAACTTACATTTTTCATAAACATATACAATCAATTCAATCAAAATTGATTCAATTAATCACAAAATCAACTTATGAAATTTTGAATACGAAATTACCTGCCGCTAACCCGCTAATCAACTAGCCCGGGTTTGCGGATGTCACAAATCTTCCCTCCTTTAGGGGATTCCGTCCTCGGAATCCTATAGCATACATCAAATGAACACCTCATTCTTCACATTCATTCATCACTGACTGTCAATTCAATTATAACTCATACATAGCTTCATTTCATTGTCAGCCACAATAATTTCTTTCTACCTGTCTTTCTCAGTTTACCATCATCAGTTCTTTATCAATTTATCCTTCAAACCTTTTCTTCAATTTCACATTCAATTCACACATAACTCATAGATTCAATTAGTCTATCTTTCAACTCATTCTCTTTCACAATCAAGCATATAGACAATGTCAACAAATCTCTTGAATACTCACAGTACCCTTTTTCTCTCAATTAACAAGTTTCACGTACATTTCATTCACTGTCTGTCATGTAGAATACTCACATATCACATTCTTCTTACTTCCAACGAGCATATCGGTACATTACTCCGATATTCACATAACAACTCACAATTGACATGTTAACATCCACTTGATAAAATTCATATCCTGTCAATCTAATCAATTGTTTATGAATTCCACGAAACATCAAAATCCAATACAAACACAAGTTCACTTACACATATCTGCACAACTCTTCTACTGCACTATCCACAAGGATTAAGTCATACTTTTCATTTCACGTCTCAATTCCTGTAACTGCGTCTCAATCTTTCATTAACAGTCTCAACATATAAATCATCATATCTTCAAATCATCTTGTCAATATAATTTGCCCAACCAAGGCCATCCCACTGGTGATATAATACAAATGCTTCTTACTGATCAATAATCACTCGGGACATATCTAAATTCCTTCTCATATAATAAATCGGGTGTCAACTCCATCGTAACTTGTTTTCACAATCATTCTAATATTTCAAATTATCTCGTCAGTATGCAATCCTTCTCAATAATGCCGTCTCACTGGCAATTACCCGTAATATACACATTCAGACTCCATCATGTAAGGTAATTTACATATAAATTCCATCGTCACCGTTCTGGTGTCTCGGGTATCTCAACAATTCATAATTTTCTGATACTTCGCCTTAATTCTTACATAATCATGTCATTTCTACGAAATATATCATGTTCACTCCTTCAGTAATTCATCAATTAAATACTCTGTATGGCATTATATCATTTAGCCCTTCCAAGTGCACTGGCAATCTAGTTTCATAAGTCTTGTTCGAATTAAATTTCCAATTCCAAGCAAAGGCACTTTTCTAGCAAAGGCAATTTATGAACAAAATTCACAAGTCTTCATTCCTTATGCTTAGGCCATTACATTCTTTAAATCACATATGTCTTCAGTTTACAGATATCCACTATCATCAATTCTTTCACATACATAACTTCTTATAATTAAATGTCAATTACATCTTTTACTCAAACAATCTTGTACATATCAGGCTTACTCACTTTGTAACAATTTATCTCTTTCTCATATTTCAATCATTAAGTCATTCATTTCCAGTAAAGGCAATTTCAATTTTATTCATTAAGTCGCATATACTTCAATTCACATAACTCCAGTGTTATCATCATAAGCTCTATCGTATTTTCACATGTATACTAGCAATTATCCTTCCCAGATAATATTACAATCCCTCATTCACATTCTTCTATTCATTCTGAACTCTGTCTCTATCATATATTCATTTCATCTGTATATAAGCATTCGCTTTTTCTTTTAATACGCATGTCAATCACAATCAACACTTCCCACATAGTCAATTCAAACATATCATGTACAGTCTTCAAGTCATGGGTTAAATCATTCTTCTCAAAATCTTTACTATAAGGCATAAATCACTCTTTAATCTCATAGCATAACATCATTTATTGATCCAACAGTTTCCATATCTCAACATACCCTAATCTCTTCAGATTCATCATTCATCATCATCAATTATCTTTACCCAGTAGATTTAATATCAATAGTTCATAATCTCAATCATATCTTTATCAAAACATCTCTTGGTTAACACCAACTTCTCCCCAGCCTCAACAATTTATGCTCTTCCCCTCTTTGCATAACACATAAACACATATATACACATATACAAACACAACATTCCTATGTACATAGACAAATACCACTTACAGAACAGTCTTACAACACATTGCATAACATGCAATTTTAACTAATCTGAAATATTCTTTCCTTAGCATATCATACTCAATTCACGTATCACATATGCACCATCATATCATTTCCTGACAGTAGTACCAATTACTTTCACGATAACATATTATCAATCATCTTTACTTCTAAAGAATCATGCCCTTTCAGAAGTAAACATATACACTTAGCACACATAGACATCAACAATTAACTCCAAAGTTAATAAATATAAGAGTTCTCAAAACATACCCATCATATCATCGTTGATATCAACATCGTCATCATTCATCATATCAAAATTTCCACCCTCTGGCACAGAAGGGTTCTTTCTCTTTCGTCCAACTGCTGACGAGGATCCCCCACCTGCATCCACTCCTGACCCCGACGCCGTTTTCCTTTCCTCTATACAATCATTCGTATGATGACCCTCTTTCTGACAATTCCAACATACACCTTGAGAGAAACCACATTCCTTGGTCTCATGTCCAAACAATCCACATCGGATGCAACGCAAAGTCTGGGGTGTGCAAGGCCCCGTATGAACAAATCTACACCGGCGGCACCACAACGAACTCTGTTTAGGTCTACTTACCTTAGATTTCTTACTTCGATTCTTCTGTTTCTGGCCACTCTACCCAGTCTGCCCACTCTGTCTTTGTGGTTCACTAACACGTTCAATCATTGATTTATGCTGCAAGATACACGCTCTATTCATTCTATCTCTTGCCTTTCCATAACCCTCAGCAGACTTGGCTAGAGTAAACGCTTGTGATATGGTACTTGCCCATCTAGTATTACTTCGATATTCTGGAAGCAAAGCTCCCAAAAAATGTTGTATCTTTGTTGCCTCATCTGGCACCCACTATTTCACAAATCGCAACCTCTCATTGAATTGTTTAATCAAATCATCTACTGTCATGTCTCTTGTCATCTTCAAATCCATAAACACTTTTCTGATTTTCTCAATCTCAAATGAACTACAACATCGCTCGCATAGCTTCTCTTGAAATTGATTCCAAGTAATACTTTCCTGTTGTGCTTCAGTAAAATGCCCAGTTAATGAATCCTACCATACCATCGCATCACCTTTAAGCATACGAGTCTTAAATTTAACTTTGGATTCATCCTCGCAATTGCACGCATCAAGAGATCTTACCATCTCTCGCAACCAATTCAAAGTCTCGTTCGGATCAGTACTTCCATAATATCTAGATGGTTTACAATCCAAAAATTGCTTGTACGAACAAGGTTGCTTAAATCCCGGATATCCAAACGGATAATTTCCCTGTAAGGTGGAAGGATTGAAAGATAATGGTTGCGTCACTTGAGTTACCGGAGGAAACGGAGCAATAACCGGTAGAGTAGTAGATTGGGTAACAACAATTGTTGGTATCTGTGATGACATATTCGGATTAATCCTCTCTATTCCGATAGCACGAACTCTATCTTTGAGTTCCTGAAGTTAATCCTCTAACTTCCGAATATATGCCTCTCGATCATTTTCCTGTTCATAACCTGAAGTACCCACACGATTCGTCATATCCACAGTATCAATTACTGAAGTCTTAACCACCGTTTGGGTCACCGGAGGATCAGCCGGGGTATCTCTGTCAGCCATATTTGTACAATCACGTCATGTCACAATCTCATTAGATAAACTGTTAGTACATAACATACTAACTAACAAACAGCTTCACAAATTCACTCTAATTCCCCCAAGGAAACTTTGACCCAACACGAGCCAAGATTTGGGAATGCAACACTCTAGCCGTGCCTGCATCGCCAAACCAAGGCTCTGATACCAACTTGTAACACCGTAGATTCTCAAGCCATTTTTTTTAAAACCGCTGCGGAAGTGTTAATTGATTTCATTTAATCAAATACAAAGTGCAAAGTACAAAGTAGTGTTTACAAACATCACGTCAAGTTGTGTTAAAAAATATTTACAAACATGGCTCGTCCCTTCTCAAAACATAATATCAGAGCATTGGTCAAATTTCCCTACCCCACAAACAAAGCTAAACAGCCAGACCTGCAAAAAGCAATCAACCGAGGGGAATTAGCACAAAGCTAAGTGAATGGAAGCTACAGACAAGCATCCTCAATCAACAAACACAAGCAATCACCAATTGCACAAGCGAACCGATCTTAACTGATCAAACAATCAATCACAAGCCAATCCAATCTCCAGAGGAATGGTGGTTCTTCAGAACCTGCAACCGATACGGGCCAAAGCAAAGGTTTACTGTTAGCTATTTGCTACTTGGTACAGTTAAAGCATCTTCTACTGCAACAAATGCATAGAAAGTCTAGAACCGTGCAACCAATAGCAGATAGCCCAGCCCAAAACATGCGATAGCTGACCCCCAACCATGTACACATATAATTAACCATACGTACAGGTCTTGCCACGTGCACATATAATTAACCATGTACATTGGCCACATAACAATCCAAACAATCCCAATCAACAAGGAACTATCAACGAATCACATTTACACAGCCAGTCAACACATACCAAGTAACACATTCCATACTGGCAATTCAACTTAAACAGTTCATCATGGCATCTTATACTAAATAGTCTAACAAAGCATCTCAGACTAAACAGTCTAGCAAGGCAACTCAGACTAAACAGTCTATCATGGCAACTTAGACTCAACAGTCTATCATGGCAACTTATAATCATAAACATATCTTAAATCATGTAACCACAAATGTTACCGCCATCACCACTCAAGAGTACACTTCCACTCACCTCAGTCCACGTTCCCGTCTGCTCAATTGTCTAATATTACTGAGTCTTTGCAAATCCTGAGAACACAACAAACCGAAGTCAATCTCTGATAAATATATATATATATATATCCATAATATATATTTATATCTCTATATAACTTGTAAACAAGATAGAATAATCATATAATCAATAACCCATCACATCCCATACGAATACATAGCAAAAATACACAAAACCCTTAGAATTGGCCTGTCGCGCCGCGACCAAGCCATGCGTCACGCCGCAACGCTACTTGGATTTGGGTCTCGGATTTCCGGTATCGGATTTCAGTGTTCCGGATTTGCTTCTATCGGATTCTCAAGGGACCCGGATTTCGGGGTGTCGCACTGCGACCCCTACGCATCGCGCCACGACGCGTCTCGACCTGCCTTTTTCCTTCTTGAACTGTCGGATTTCCAGCTAACTTCTCTTATATATTTCATTTCTAACATTCATTTTCTCAATCCAAATCACTTCCAACACTCATGAAACTTCATATAACATCACAACAAACATGTATATCTTATCAAATCCAATTAAAATCCATTATCCATCAAAACCCATAAATCAAGTTTTGAGCTTTAAGCTCCTATCATAGTAGTTCTTCATTCTAGCATGTATTTCAACATATAAACACATCAAAACAATCTATAGCTTCATATGAACACATACCAATATTAAGTTTGAATTATGAATCACCAAATCTTCTTCTTGAAAATCTAAGTTTCTTGTTTTTCTAGCTTTCTTCAACAAGAGGTTTTTGACACACAAACACACACTTTCACACTCACTATGTGCTGCTGAATTCAATCCCACGTATACATACTCACTTATTCAAGCAGGAGGTGGCAAGGCTTCATTTCTTTGAAATCCTATTCTTTCATACAACATGCATCCATGCATATATACATACTTACTTACACATACATCACATAACTTTTTCTTTCTTTTTATTTTCTTTACTCCAGTAAAACAAAATTACATTTTCATAAACATATACAATCAATTCAATCAAATATTGATTCAATTAATCATAAAATCAACTTACGAAATTTTGAATACGAAATTACCTGCCGCTAACCCGCTAATCAGCTAGCCCGGGTTTGCGGATGTTACACATTTTCTTAGAGCTCTGCATCCAGATCTTCGTAGCGCCACTAGGTGGGCTACCACCCTATCCCAGGCTTTCACTTTAGCCAAATCGGCTGAAGGGGATTTGATTGCGAGGAACAGGCTGAGTGGGTAGAGGATCTCTCAACAAAAGACAAGATTTGAACATTATAATACTTAGCAGATGCAGGGAGGGCAGAGTAGTGGAAGCAGGCAGGGGGAGCAGAATAGGATGCCTACTTAAGGTGAGTCTACTCAACGGGCACCTTGGTGTAGTAGGTGCAAATCTTATCATACTAAGCAGTGTACACCTCAGACTACAAGATGCGTAAAGTGTGGCCAGTTTGGCCATGATCTGAAGAATTGCAGATTACCGAGGAGTGTCTGCTGGAACTGCCAGAAAGAGGGGCATAGAGTTGGTGACTGTCCGTTAAGTAAGAAGACAAGGTGAGGGTCAGGAGGGGGAGCGGCTGGGGGATAGTCTTCAACTAGTCAGAAAAGAAAGAACCCGCCTACTACTGAGGGTCGGGCATTCAAAATGACAGTGGATGATGCCACCACCACAGATGATGTTATCACGGGTATGTTTCTGATAAACTCTACTCCTGCTAGAGTATTGTTTGATTCTGGAGCGAACCGCTCCTTTGCTTCTGTGGAATTCTGTGATAAGTTGAATGTACCTATTATTAAACTTGCTACTGCTTTAGAAATAGAAGTAGCTGATGGCATGATGGTTCCGGTCACGTCTGCTATGGCTGGAGCTAAAATTGATATAGATGGTGTGTGTTTTCCTGTTTATTTTCTTGTTATGCCATTATCTGGGTTCGATGTGGTGCTCAGGATGGATTGGTTGAGTTTGAATCAAGCCAGTATCAAGTGCCACAAGAAGTTAATCTCTTTCACGTTGGCGAATGGTACACGCGTAGTATCAAGTGCCACAAGAAGTTAATCTCTTTCATGTTTAAAGGCAAAGAAAGCGTTGGATATGGGATGTGAATGGTACATGGTATATGTCATTGACGGAAAGAAAGAAAAGCTGGCGATGACGGATATTCGGGTGGTAATGGAATACCCGGATGTGTTTCCAGAGGAATTGCCAGGGCTTCCTCTAGTTCGTGATATAGACTTCAAGATTGATTTGATCCTGGGTTCTCGACCAGTGGCGAAAGCTGCATACAGGTTGGCACCTTCAGAAATTCGGGAGTTGATGACGCAGATTCAAGATCTGTAGGATAAGCGGTTCATTCGACCAAGTTCGTCCCCGTGGGTAGCGCCAGTATTGTTTGTGAAAAAGAAAGACGGTACGTTGCGTATGTGTATCGATTACCGTGAGTTGAACAAGAAGACGATAAAGAACAAGTATCCGTTGCCTAGAATCGATGATTTATTTGATCAGCTTCAGGTAGCTTCGTTTCTTTTCAAAAATTTACTTAAGATCGGGTTATCATCAAGTACGTGTTTCTGAAGAAGAGGTGTCAAAGACAGCCTTTCGTACACGTTACGGTCATTACGAGTTCTTAGTTATGCCGTTCGGCTTAACTAATGCGCCTACGATATTTAGGGATTTGATGAACAGGGTTTGTCAACTATTCCTTGATGAGCTTGTGATAGTCTTTATAGATGATATCCTGATTTATTCAAAGACTGAATTGGAGCATGAATAGCATTTGAGACAGGTTCTAGAAACTTTGAAGAAAGAACGTTTATATGCGAAGTTCTCAAAGTGCGAGTTTTGGTTGAGAGAGGTTCAGTTTTTGGGGCATGTGATCTTTAACGAGGGAGTAAAAGTGGATACTTTGAAAGTGGAAGCTGTAATGAACTGGAATGCTCCAATGACACCGTATGAGATAAAGAGTTTCCTTAGATTGGCCGGATACTACCGCAAATTTATTAAATGTTTTTCCAAGATTGTGGGTCCGTTGACTAAGTTGACTCGAAAAGATATGAAGTTTGAATGGGGTATCGAGCAAGATAAAGTTTTACAGATGTTAAAGCAGTTCTTGTGTCAGGCTCCTATCCTTGCATTGCCAAGTGGATTAGATGACTTTATTATTTATTACGGTGCATCGTTTGCTGGATTGGGCTGTGTGCTTATGCAGAGGGATCGGGTGATTGCGTATGCTTCAAGACAGTTGAAACCTCATGAAAAGAATTACCTGACTCACGATTTGGAGTTAGCAGCTGTTGTATTTGCCCTCAAACTGTGGAGACACTACTTCTATGGCACCAAATGTGTAATTTGTACATATCATTAGAGCCTATAGTATGTATTTACCTAGAAAGAACTGAACATGAGTTAAAGGCGATGGGTGGAACTGATAAAAGATTATGATTGCAAGATCAGATATCACCCTGCAAAAGGAAATGTAGTGGCAAATTCCCTGAGTCATAAAGGAGCTAGAAGTTCTATCCAATTTATGCGTATGGAGTGAGTATCTGATTTAGTGGATAGATTGAAATGTACCCAATAGGAAGCTTTAAAGAAAGAAAATTTAATGGCTGAAATGATGAAGAAGCATAAGGATGAACTTACTGATGATTCTCGTGGATTGAAGTTATACAAGACTCGTGTGTGGGTGCCTATGCTTGGAGAATTGAGAAAGTTGATCTTAACTGAAGCACACAAGTCGAGATTGTCAGTTCACCCAAGAAGCACTAAAATGTATAACGACTTGAAAGTGCTTTACTGGTGGCCTAGGATGAAGGCAGATGTGGCACACTTTGTGGAATTGTGTCATATTTGTGCGCAAGTGAAAGCAGAACATCAGAAGCCTTACGGATCTTTGAAACAGTTAGAGATTCCTGAGTGGAAATGGGAACACATAACGATGGATTTTGTGACAAAACTTCCACGCACTCAGAAGAATCATGATATGATTTGGGTGATTGTGGATCGACTGACGAAGAGTGCTCATTTTCTGGCTACTTGTGAGACAGCTTCTTTGAGTAAGTTAGCTCAACTATACATTGATGAAATTGTTGCGAGGCATGGTATACCATTTTCTATTGTATCCGACAGAGACTCCATGTTTGTTTCTAACTTGTAGAGGAGTTTACAGAGAGAATTGGGGATGAGAGTCGATTTGAGTACAGCTTATCATCCCCAGACTGACGGTCAGACTGAAAGAACCATACAGACACTCGAAGATATGTTACGTGCCTGTGTAATTGAATATGGTGGATCTTGGATTTGCACCTGCCGTTGATAGAGTTTGCGTATAACAATTCTTACCACTCTAGTATTAGGATGCCTCCATATGAAATGTTGTACGGTCATCGCTACCGTACTCCGACTTGTTGGTTAGAGGCTGGTGAGATACAATTTGCAGGGCCTGAGATTGTTCAGTTGACGGATGACAAGGTTGCTATTGCCAGAGAAAAGTTGAAAGCGGCCAGAGATAGACAGAAAATGTATGCAAATCCACAACGTCGTTCAGTAACGTTTGATGTGAGGGAGATGGTGTATCTAAAGTCTCTCCGTGGAAGGTGTGATTCGTTTCGGCAAACGCGGGAAGTTGGCTCCCCGTTTTATTGGTCCCTTCTGCATTCGCCAGATAGTGAATGACCAGACAGTTACTCTGGATCTTCCAACAGAGCTTACAGGTATTCATGATACATTCAATGTCTATTATTTGAGGAAATGTGAGGTTGAAGATGGAAGTCAGATTCTCCCGGTGCATGAGTTGAAAGTGGATTTAAAGAAGAGATTAACAGAGGAATCTTTTAACCTCCCAAAATTTTTTTTTACATAATTCATTCATAACCATTGATATCGTAACTACAATCATCCCCATTATCTGTAATTAAAACTGTTACTGTTGAAAACTATGTTAAAAGATTGAGGAAGCTTGGGATTTGAGCTATCATCGCTGCGCTGGAGCCCCGCCACGGTCGTTACCTGAAAAGATATAAACCAACAACTGTAAGCCAAAGTCTTAGCGAGTAAACTACTTACAACCGAAATAGCTCACATACTATTCAACTCATACCCACTACCGTAGTAAGTGGTCTCATCATACCCGTCACTAGGACGGTCTCGTCTTACCCGTTGTCGTCACAACGGTCTAACATACTCGGCACCGAAGTGCTGGTCTCATACCCGACACCGAAGTGTACGGTCTAACATACCCGACACGGAAGTGTACGGTCTAACATACCCGACACCGAAGTGTACGGTCTAACATACCCAACACCGAAGTGTATGGTCTAACATACCCGACACCGAAGTGTACGGTCTCACATACCCGTCACCGGAGTGAACGGTCTAAACATACCCGTTACCGAAGTAAACGGTCTAAGCATATCAACTATAACACGTATATTAATAAATATCTGGTATTCACATGAATACATAACATCTGGAATCTATTCAAGTTATAAGTGAGAATACTCACCTGTCAGCTATCTTAGCTACTTGATTCTTACTGAAAGACTCTCCTTGTTTTACTCTATCATTGACTACTACCTGACCAAGTCTAAGCATTGGTTAATATTGGGTTTAACTGTTACTTACTGAAGTAGCATGGACTTATGCTTGCTACATGAAAGTCGCATGGACTACTATGAAAGTCGCATGGACTACAATGAAAGTCGCATGGACTACTGTACATCACCTAAAAGTCGCATGAACTGTTACATGATACTGAAAGTCGCATGGGACTACACTAAGACGCATGGAACAACATAAATTCAATCTGAAAGTCGCATGACATACAAGCATGGTCTAAAAGTTGCATGGACTACACATACGACTCATCTGAAGGTCGCATGATCATACACAGGAGCTGAAAGTCGCATTAATGCATATGAAAGTCGCATGGGCTTATTCTCATCCCATGAAGGTCGCATGAACTGGCACTCAATGCATGAAATTCGCATGAACTTATACGAAAGTCGCTATGGTGCATATATGATCTTATATGAATGTCGCATGAGCTTACACTTAGCATACTAAAGTCACATGGGTTCCTTCCTACTACATGAAAGTCGCAAGAACTACTATACTTCACGTGAAAGTCGCATGAAGAATCCCTGTGCCCATGTGACTGTCGCATGGCACACTCAAGTGGCCATGTGACTGTCGCATGGCACATCTTCTTCCATGTAGGTTCAACATTTTGAAAAACCCAGACTCCATAGCCATAATCAAACTTTCTTAAAACTCAATCAATTCAATTCAAACTTGTTGCAAAACATTTCTCCACTTATATATAAAACTTTCCTTTATACTTAAAACCATATTTTATCAACTTTATAGGGTGTTCTTGACTAACTATTCTCCTGGTTTTTCTTAAACCCTCAACCCAAAAACCCAGATCCTAAAATCTTCAACTAACATTCAAACATAGCAAGAAATGATGTCTACTTGATCTTAAATGATGGAGAATCATTATCTAATGATTTTCTTTGCTAAAATGTCCAGTTCTCCACAAATGGATGCACCCTCTTCTCCTTCCTCACGTAGATCCAACATGGCACTTACACACACTCCTCACACACACAATCAAATGAATGGAACATTGAAGAGAAAGAAATGTGTGGGAGGTTGTGCCCTAAATTTCTACATATACTATCAAACCACTCTTGTGGGCCCATGCCCATTCCCATATCTCAAAGCCATTTCAACCATAACTCTTATTGGATTAAAATAACTATAAGCCCAATCTTTCTTAATAAATCACCATCCATAATATATACATATACCACAACACAACTCCCATTACTTAAATAATTTCCAAATCACATTGTGCATAAATCACCATTAATATTCATTAGAAATATTCTTGTACATTTTTAGGATGTGGGTATTACAACTATCCCCCACTTAGACACAATTTCGTCCTCGAAATCCTTATTCGAATATGGCCGGATAGTTCTTCTTCATCTCGTCCTCGGACTCCCACGTCCACTCTGATCCTTTTCGGTGCTCCCACTGCACCTTAACCATCCCTACTTGCTTGTTACGTAGTTGTTTGACTCTTCTTTCAATGACCGCTACTGGTTTCTCCACATAATTCAATTTTTCGTCCACGGTGATGTCTTCCAAAGGCACAAATGCCGACTCATCGGCTAAGCATTTCCTCAAATGCGAAACATGAAAGGTGTTGTGTATTTTCGATAACTCCTCTGGTAGCTCTAAACGATATGCCACCTTTCCAACTCTCGCAATGACCTTAAACGGTCCTATGAATCTAGGGTTCAACTTCCCGCGCTTTCTAAAATGAATCACCCCCTTCCACGGGGATACCTTGAGTAACACATGGTCACCCACTTGAAATTCTAATAGCGATCTACGCTTATCTGCATAGCTTTTCTACCGGCTCTGAGCCGCTTTCAACCGTTCACGAACTTGTTGCACGTACTCCGGCGTTTTCTGAACTATCTCGGTGTTACCCAGCTCTTTCTGTCCCACTTCCCCCCAACGGATCGGGGTCCTACACTTCCTCCCATACAGCATCTCATAAGGTGGCATCCCGATGCTGGCGTGATGACTGTTGTTGTAAGAGAATTCTGCAAGAGGTAAGTACAAATCCCAACTTCCCCCGAAGTCGATCACGCAAGCTCTTAACATATCTTCAAGAGTTTGTATGGCTCTGTCGCTCTGCCCGTCGGTTTGCAGGTGGTAAGCTGTGCTGAGGTTTATCCTCGTGCCCAAATCCTCGTGAAACTTGTTCCAAAACCTGGATGTGAACCGCACATCCCGGTCCGAAATGATCGTAACTGGCACCCCGTACCTTGAGATTATCTCCTTCACGTAAATATCTGCCAATCTTTCCGCCGAGCTAGCTTCTCGGATGGTTATGAAGTGCGCGCTCTTGGTCAACCTATCCACTACAACCCAAATGGCGTCAAAATTTCTTGGTGTCTTAGGTAGCTTTATTATCAAATCCATAGTTACGTGCTCCCATTTCCATACCGGTATCTCCAACGGTTGCAACTTACCGTGTGGCCTTTGGTGTTCTGCTTTCACCCGTAGACACGTTAGACATTTTTCTACGTAACTCGCCACGTCTCTCTTCATCCCTGGCCACCAATAATCCATTTTTAAGTCTCGGTACATCTTAGTAGCCCCCGGGTGTATAGAAAATTTCGACTTGTGGGCTTCATCTAAGATAACACTTCGAATCTCTGTAGTTTTCGGCACCCAAATCCTCCTGTAACGGGTCTACAATCCCCGACTGTCCTTGGCCATGAAGGCCAACTAACCGTTAATCCATTCCGCCTTCTGGTTTTCCTCCTTTCGGCTTCAACCTGGGCCGACAATATCATCTCGAATAGTGAGGTTGTAACCGTCATCCTTAGACATTTCACGCTAAGCTGTAACTGGCTCGTCTTACGACTTAATGCGTCTGCCACCACGTTGGCCTTTCCCTGGGTGATACAAGATTTCACAGTCATAATCCTTGACAAGGTCTAGCCACCTCCGCTGTCGCATGTTTAAATTCTTCTGATCGGCGAAGTACTTCAAGCTTTTGTGATCGGTGTAGATGGTGCATTTAACTCCGTATAGGTAGTGTCGCCAAATCTTGAGCGCGAACACTACTGCTGCCAACTCCAAATCGTGAGTTGGATAGTTACACTCGTGAGGTTTCAGCTGTCTTCAAGCATAAGCGATAACTTTCCCTCTCTGCATAAGAACACATCCGAGCCCCACATGAGAGGCATCCCAAAATACCACTAAGTCTTCCATTCCCTCGGGTAAGGTCAGTATCGGAGCTTCGCATAGCTTGCCCCGAAGGGTCTCGAATGCTTTCTGTTGATCGGCTCCCCAACTAAAAGGGGTATTCTTCTTCGTCAGTTTTGTCAGTGGCACTGCCGGCTTCGAAAAATCCTTGATGAATCGTCTGTAGTAACCGGCTAAACCCAAGAAGCTTCGGATCTCCGTCGGACTCTTCGGCGTTTCCTATCTCATCACGGCCTCTATCTTTGCCGGGCCCACTTTGATTCATTCGCGGTTTACCAGGTGCCCGAGAAACTGCACCTTCTTTAGCCAAAATTCGCACTTCGAAAACTTCGCATACAACTTTTCCCTTCTCAACGTTTCTAGCACCTCTCGAGGGTGTTTCCCATGTTCCGCCTCGGTCTTGGAGTAGACTAGGATGTCATCGATGAACACAATCACCGACTTGTCAAGCATCGGTCGGCAAACCCGATTCATTAGATCCATGAAAGTTGCGGGCGCGTTGTTGAGGCCGAATGGCATCACCACGAACTCGAAGTGCCCGTATCTAGTTCGAAATGTTGTATTTGCTACATCTTCTTCTCGGACCTTGAGGTAATGATAACCCGACCGCAAGTCTATCTTTGAAAAACAGGATGCACCTTGTAATTGATCCAACAGGTCGTCTATTTGAGGTAGTGGATACCTATTCTTCACTGTTACCTTGTTGAGCTCTCGGTAGTCAATGCACATTCTGATGTTCCTTCCTTTTTCTTTACAAATAGAATCGGGGCTCCCCAAGGTGAGCTACTTGGTCGGATGAAACCCTTGTCAAGCAATTCTTGTAGTTGCGTCATTAACTCCTGCATTTCGGGCAGTGCTAAACGGTATGGTGCCTTCGCAATAGGTGCTGCTCCTTGTACCAAATCTATACGGAATTCTACGTGTCGGTCTGGTGGTATCCCTGGCAGATCTTCTGGGAATACCTCGGGTATTCACACACCACGGGTACGTCGGATATTCCCAATTGTTTCTTTTCTTTCCTCGAGTCGATGACGTGTGCAATAAATGCAGCGCACCCCTTGTGTAAATACTTTGCGGCTTTGGTTACAGTGTAGCATACTGTCGTTCCTTTCTGTTTATGGCCGTAGTTGGAGATTTCTACCCCACTCGGATTCTGGATCCGTATGATGCCCTACTTGCACAAGATACTGGCCTGGTGACGCCCCGGCCAGTCCTTTCCCACAATTAATCGAAATTCCCGCATCGGAGTTGGCAGTAAGTCTATAGGGAACCTTACATCGTCTATTACTATTACATTGTTCCCATAGATGGTAGTGACACTCAAAGCCTTATCATCGGCTATTTCTACTTCTAATGGCATTTCTAGCTTCACTGATTCTACAACAAAACTTTTACAAAACGACAAAGATACAAAGGACTTGCTAGCCCCGGAATCAAAAAGTACAAGCGCAGGTAAAGAGTTAACGATGAAATTACCTGCTATCACATCCGGTTCCTTCTTGGCTTCCTCCACTGTCATCTGGAAAGCGTGGCCCCTTGGTTTAGGCGCTTTGGGCCTCTTCCCTTTCTCCCCATCGGTGATCCTGAGTAGCGGCTGCCAGGTTGTCCTTCCACTGCTCCCAGTCACTTCGGGGCACTCTACCATCTGGTGTCCCGGCTTATTGCATTTAAAACACACGTTGAGTTGGGCTTTGCAATCCTTCCCATGGTGACCACTTCTCCCGCATCTGTAGCACCTATCCATACCTTGTCGATATCCATACCTATCCATACACGTTGAGTTGGGCTTTGCAATCCTTCCCATGGCTTATTGCACTCTACCATCTGTCACACCCCGCTAAAGCGGAAACACGAGGTGTCACAGCACAAGATATCATCGCACAAGGTAAATAGATAATAACCATTAGATTAAATTAACAAAATAAGTAGTTCGGATGAAACATAAATAAAAGTTACACAACCGAATAATATTTAAAGGAAATTGTCTTGTACGATGCGTAAATAAAATAAATATGGTTTTTATAAAATGTGACGATGAAGATGAAGATGCCACACATCATGTTTGTAAGCATAAGGTACCTAACGGCGGTCACCTGAAAGCACGGGTAAAAGAAAAGTGTCAACTACTAGAGTTGGTGAGTTCATAGGTTTTTAATGTATGCACAAAATATCTTTTAAATGAGAAAAGTTTAAATAATTGATGGAAGTTTTTGGATAAAAATCCAAGTATGAAATAATGATAGAAGATGTATTATATTGCCCAAAACGTTGCACATGGTAGTAATAGACTATGATGATTATTGCTTGAGCCATTATCCAACCTAGCCGACAACCAATTGCCCATGATAAACCTAACGCCTATATTAAATGACGTTAGTAGTGGTAAAGTACATCTATAGTTCGTCAACCATAAATGGGAGACGTCGGAATCTCCAAATAGCGCTACTTACAAATACCATCGGCTCACTAGCGGAGTTAAGGAATAATGTCCAACGAAAGGGCCTTACAACGATCACCCAAGCACATCAAAGAATAATACCATAAGTGCTCAAAATAATATTTGAAATAAATAAAAAGATAGGCAATAAACTTTTCATGAAACCTATACACATGCTTTCACCCCAAAATAATATGAAATACGGTAAAAAGGGGCTATGATACTCACTCGGTATGCAAAGGTGTTTTCTTGTAAGGATTTCTTGTTCCTACCGAAGCTCCTTTCCTAATATAAAAGGTATGTAGCTCTATTAGACTTATTTTATTTATTATTTTGTATTATTTATTTGTGGTTAACTTATTTATTTAAATAGTTAAAGGTTGTCTCTATTTTTCCATTATTCATAAATGTTCACTGAAATTTTTCAGTTCTTTGAATTGAACTTTAAAAATTATAAACTGTAATTTAGGAGTCATATTAAGGCTTGATATTTTAATATAATCTTGCTATATGTTTCTAGAATGTCCAGTAAAAATATAGGAATTTATAATCCATGTTTGGTATTTTTAATAATTAAAAGTGTATAGGATGTCCACTGATCAGTGTCTGGATGACATGTTGTTACTAAAACGTCTGTTTAGGGCTCATACGACCTCCTTTTTACATGATTCAAACTGGGAAATAACCACGACTCAAATATTAAACTTTTAAAAAAAACTAGACGTATTTTGACCCAAGAATGAGTAAGTTACACGCGTTTAAAGTGTACCCTTCTAAATCTGCCAGATTTCCAGATTCAACATATTGGTCTTTTTAAATATGTTTGAAGGATCAAACGTTCATGAAAATTAGTGAATCCAGGTTTAAATGAAAGGTAACACATTAAACTAAGATTAGCAAAAAGAATCAACTGATTTTGATACCTAGAACTCCAGATATAACAAAAACAAGTGAGGAGTTCTAACATCAGATTCTGCCAGATTTGTGATTCTTTTTGCTTATGGGTCATAACTTTAATATAACATGTTTATATTCATGAATAATCATATTGTATGAGTATAAGCTTTGATAATCCATGTGTTCTTACAAAAATGGTAGGATGATACACATTTTATGTGTTCCTTACAACATTTGTTAAGATGAAACACATGCATGATCAAAGTCTTATTTTCTTAATTTTTAGTTGATTAAGTTCCATACAACAACGGTAGGATGATGCACATTTCATGTGCTCCTTACAACATTGGTAGGATGTTTATATTTACATAATTATATATATATAAATAAAGGAAATAAGATGAACAACAAAGAAAATAAATAAAAGAAAGAAGAAAGAAG
The DNA here is from genome assembly GCA_038502395.1 of Dittrichia graveolens. Lineage (NCBI taxonomy): Eukaryota > Viridiplantae > Streptophyta > Magnoliopsida > Asterales > Asteraceae > Dittrichia > Dittrichia graveolens. Next base: position 35,818,133 of record JARJIL010000009.1, read on the forward strand.
AAGAGAAGAAAGGTAGAAGAGTAGGGATGAGTGTTTTATGATCATCTTACCAACTCTTTTCTTTGATTTAGTGTTTGATCTTCAAAAGATGATCAACACTTGGATGTTCTTGGGAGATTTTTGTTGGTGAAAGAAGAAGAGAGAAAATAGAAGAGATGGAGTGTGGTGGTAAAGGAAATGATAAGGAGTAGTAGGAGGCTTATATAGAGCATGGGGGAGATCAAGTGGTGGTTCTTGGGAAGAGAAGGAGGCAAGAGAAAAGAGATGGGGGGTTTCTTTTATTTTTTTTATTTTTTATAAATTATGTGTAATTAGTTTAAATAAATTTGTATAAATGGTGATTTTGTTTAAATCTTTTAATTAACAAAGTTTTAATTATTTTGATGAGTTTATATATATGTTTTATATTTTAACTTATTTATATTTATTATGATGTATTTAATTATTTTTTATTGTTATTATTATTATTATTGTATATGATTTGTAATTCTTGACTTTTAATAATTCGATTTTTCGAGCTCCGGAAGGTTCTAACCATATAGGCGGGATTTCTACGAAATCTAATATTATTATGGATGTATTTAAGTCATAAATACTATTTTTAGTCATACTAGGCTTAAAATTAGGATTTCTAATGGCTAACCTGGGAAATTTGTTGCCGAATGTCACAGTCTCCCCTGATTAAAAGAATTTCGTCCCGAAATTAATCGTTGACGTCTTGGACTTGCTTTTTGGCGAAGAGGTGTGGATATTTGAGTTTCATATAATCCTCTCGCTCCCAAGTGTATTCAGGCCCGTGCCTTGAGTTCCAACGAACTTTTAAGATGGGGATCCTGCTTCTCCTTAGTCTTTTGACCTCCCGGTCAAGGATTTCTATTGGTTCTTCTACAAAGTGCAACCGGTCATCAACTTGCACATCTTTTAAGGGTAAGATTAAGGTTTCCTCCGTTTGGCATTTCTTTAAATTCGACACATGGAACGTGTCATGGATGGCGCTCAGTTCTTGTGGCAGTTTTAGCTTGTAGGCTACCGGTCCGATCCTTTCGATTATCTCGAACGGCCCAACATACCTGGGACTTAACTTGTTCTTTTTACCAAAACGCACTATCCCTTTCCAAGGTGATATCTTTAGTAGAACTTTATCGCCAACTTGAAACTCTAGGGGTTTCCTGCGATTGTCGGCGTAGCTCTTTTGTCGGTCCCTAGCGGTTTTGAGTCTTTCCCTGATAATCTTTATCTTATCAGTGGTTTCCTGTACGACGTCTGGTCTGGACAATTGTCGGTCTCCGATTTCCAACCAGCTGAGCGGGGATCTACATTTGCGTCCGTACAATGCTTCATAAGGTGCACACTGGATACTGGTGTGATAACTATTATTGTATGAAAATTCAACCAGTGGCAAATGCGAGTCCCAGCTCCCACCAAAATCTAACACACAAGCACGTAACATATCTTCCAGCGTTTGAATGGTCCTTTCCGATTGTCCGTCTGTTTGGGGGTGGTAAGAGGTGCTTAAATTGACTCGCGTTCCCAATGCTTTCTGAAGTGATTGCCAAAATCGGGAAGTGAAGCGACTATCCCTATCCGAGATGATAGAGATGGGCACTCCATGACGCATGATGATCTCATTGATGTAGATTCGTGCCAGCTTTTCCATCTTGTAATCTTCACGAATGGGTAGGAAATGTGCTGACTTTGTAAGCCGGTCTACTACTACCCAGATGGCATCGTACCCTTTTGCGGATCGGGGTAACTTAGTCACAAAATCCATAGTTATCTGTTCCCATTTCCATTCCGGGATTTCGGGTTGCTGCAGTAATCCAGAGGGTTTCTGGTGTTCTGCCTTAATCCTTGCACAAGTCAAACATTTCCCCACGTATAGGGCGACATCCTTCTTCATTCCGGGCCACCAATAGTATTCCTTCAAATCCTTGTACATTTTATCGGCTCCGGGATGAATAGAATACTTAGACTTATGTGCCTCATCCAATATCGTTAACCTTATGTTATCTACCTTGGGTATCCAAACCTTCTTTTCGAAGTAACGTACTCCGTCAGTTCCAATCTCAAACCTGTGCTCCAAATGACGAAGGGTTTCCTCTTTTAGATTTTCTTCTTTTAATGCTTGCTCCTGAGCTTCAAGAATCCTTCCTTTCAGACTTGTTTGCACTACAGCTCCTAATGCTCGTACTCTCGTTGGTTTTACTCTTTCCTTCCTACTCAACGCGTCGGCTACCACATTGGCCTTGCCTGGGTGATATTTGATTTCGCAATCATAATCATTGAGTAGTTCTACCCATCGCCTTTGTCTCATATTGAGCATCTTTTGATCAAAAATATGCTGGAGACTCTTATGGTCAGTGTAGACGGTACACTTGGTGCCATATAAGTAGTGTCTCCATATTTTGAGTGCAAACACTACCGCTCCTAGCTCCAAATCATGAGTAGTGTAGTTTTTCTCATGAACCTTCAATTGTCTCGAAGCGTAGGCGATAACTTTGTCTTTTTGCATTAAAACACATCCCAACCCTTGGTGTGATGCGTCGCAATAGACCACAAAGTTTTCTGATCCAGTTGGCAATGCCAAGATAGGTGCGTTGCATAGCTTCTGCTTTAAGGTTTGAAAGGCTTCTTCTTGCTTATCTCCCCAAATGAATTTCTTATCCTTCTGAGTCAGAGTCGTTAATGGTTGAGCCACGCGTGAAAAGTTTTCGATGAACCGCCTATAATATCCTGCCAAACCCAGAAATTGTCGAATCTCGGTTGGCGTCTTTGGTGCTTCCCACATTTTGATTGCTTCGATCTTTGCTGGATCGACATGAATTCCATTTGAATTAACTACATGACCAAGGAAGTGTACTTCTCGGATCCAAAATTCACACTTAGAGAATTTGGCATACAACTTCTGGTCCTTGAGTAGTGTTAAGATTAATTTCAAATGCTGCTCATGATCTTCCTTGCTTCGCGAATAGATGAGAATGTCGTCTATGAACACTATAGCAAACTTATCTAAATATGGTCTACAGACCCTATTCATTAAGTCCATAAATACTGCTGGAGCGTTAGTCAACCCAAAAGGCATAACTAAGAACTCATAATGTCCATAGCGGGTTCTAAAGGCGGTCTTGGGGACGTCTTCTTCGCGAACTCTCAATTGGTGATATCCTGAGCGAAGATCGATTTTTGAAAAATATTTGGCGCCTTCAAGTTGGTCGAACAGATCATCGATTCGAGGGAGAGGGTATCGGTTCTTGATTGTTAACTTGTTGAGTTCCCGATAGTCGATACACATTCGTAGCGATCCGTCCTTCTTTTTGACGAAAAGAACTGGGGCTCCCCAAGGGGATGAACTTGGTTGAATGAAACCTTTGTCGAGTAATTCTTGTAGTTGTGCCGATAGCTCTTGCATTTCTGATGGGGCGAGTCGATATGGTGCTTTTGCCACGGGAGCCGCTCCAGGGACTAGATCGATATGGAATTCGACTTGCCGATTCGGGGGTAATCCTGGCAAATCTTCCGGAAATACTTCAAGAAAGTTTCGCACGACGGGAATTTCTTGAATGTTTTTCTCACAGGTTTTCTTATTGATTATATGTGCTAGGAATGCCTCGTTTCCTTTCCTTAAGCAATTTCTCATCTTGATGGATGAGATTATCTTGAAATCCCTTCCGGATTTTTCTCCATACACCTTAAGTGTCTCACCATCAGGCGTCGGAATTCGGACGATCTTTTCGAAGCAACAGATTTCCGCTCGATGGCTAGAAAGCCAATCCATCCCAACAACTATGTCGAAACTTCCCATTTCAAGTGGGATTAAATCTATGGTATATGTTTTATCGGCTAAGCCTAAGGTACAACCAGGGATTATGTCCTTAACGCTAGTTTTCTGACCGTTAGCAAATTCAATGATGTAAGGCTCTTTCATTTCTATGGTTTTTAGGTTTAGCCTTAACTTAAATCTTAATGATATGAAGCTTTTATCGGCCCCTGAATCAAATAGTACTGATGCGTAATAACCGTTTAGAGGAAACGTACCTGTAACGACATCGGGGTTTTGTCTAGCTTCATTTGCTCCAATCTCAAACACCCTGCCTCGTGCTTGATTTCCTTGGTTACTTTGGCTTGCAGGACGTGCTTGATTATAATTAGACCCTTGAGTTGGCCGCGAGCAGACGGTGCCATGGTGCTCCAGACTTCCGCATTTAAAGCATGGCTTTACTCGGCAAGTTTTGCTGAGGTGTCCTAGCCGCTTACACCTAAAGCACACCATGCACTTCCCTTCGTGGTGTTTGTGGCACTTGTCACATTTAGGGTAGGATCTCCATCCTTTATCGGCCGTTTGCGCCTGAGCTCCGAAGTTCCTAGCCCTTTTTTGAGTCCTCGCAGCTTCTCCACCGGATGGCTTCCTCGGCATCTCCTCAAGCTTCCTCTTACCCTTGTCCTTGTTGCTCCCAAGCGATCCCGATCGGATGGCATTGTGGGTAAGTCTTGTAGCTAGATTTACCGCACTTTGGATGGTGTTGGGGTTTGCAGCCGTGACATTTGCCCGGATCTCAGGGGCTAGACCCCAAATGTATCTATCGATACGGTTTTCTTCCGGGGTCACCAAGTGCGGCACCAGCTTGGCCAAATCATGAAATCGGGTGGTATAGGAGTTGATGTCATCCCCGATCATTTCATGATTCCACAGCTCGGCTTCTAGCTTTTGAATTTCACTCCTCGAGCAAAATTCGTCCCTTAATAGCCTGAGGAATGCATCCCAGGTGAGTTGGTGCGCGGCATTTCTTCCAAGCGTTTGCAGTTGGATATTCCACCACGATAAGGCTCGCCCTTGCAGAAGACATGCTGCAAACTCCACCTTGTTTGCTTCCGTACATTTACTGATGCTAAGGACTGATTCCATGCTTTCAATCCAGTTTAGTAGACCCACACCTCCTTCCGTTCCAAAGAATTCTTTAGGGTTGCAGGCCCTAAAGGTTTTGTAGTTGCAATCTTGGGTTGGGGTTGGTACTCCTTGGTTTGTTTGAAGCCCAGCAGCAACTTGGCTAACTATGTTGGGTAATGTTGCAATCACTTGTTCCATGACAAGTTGATCTAACTCGGGGTTTGCTCTTCGTGGAGGCATCGTTCTAGAGCACAATCACACGACGATTTTTAGTCACTCAATCTAATCGGTTTTATCATACTACTCTATGTGTAACATGTGTAATTCATTCATGGCATTAAATATGACTTAATAGTACGAGATTTAATTAAATAATCAATCATTCACTTGGCACAAAATAATTACCAAAATTGGCTCTTTATAAGATGCCATATATATTAATAAGGAGTTAATAGTAGCCATACAATCATACATCCTTCAAACCAACATAGGATATTTTAGTTCATAATCAACAAAAGAGAAGGACATTAAAAACACAAAGTAGATCCACTCCAACCCATCTAGCGCCTAATCCCAATGTAAGCTAGCCCCACTAACATCATCAACACAACCCCTAAAACTAGGCATGTATGCATTAGCCTAATTAGTCTTCGGGCTTCTTGAGCCGCCTCTAAGGCTTGCCTTGCGTGATGGTGGTTAAGGTCCGCCATGTCTAAGCACGAACTAACCCGGTAGGTTTGGTAATCTAACATGCCTCTTATGTTATATAGCTCCAGGGACATGTGGTGGAATCTCCTCTTTTCCTCGTCGGTCATCCCGGATGAAGGTATCATCGGGATTCCCGTGAGGGCTCTTACTGGCTCGTTCACCTGCCGGGAAGTTTCTCCCATGGTAGGCTGGGGTGGTGCTACGGTTGCTCGTACTGGAATGGCTACCCTCTTTCGGGCAGTTTGTCTAACCCGAGGCCCGGTTGTTCCGGGGTTTGGGTTTTGGTGTGGTTGAGAGGAAGGAATGTCAAAGATCCTTACGGGTCTACGTAGGGGTTCTAAGAATCCTTCAGGCAGCTGGTATTGTGGGGATTGGTTACTATCGGTGGAAGATCTTTGGCTGTTCTCGGTAGGTTCACTTTCGCTTGACATGATCTGCAAGGTTTGAATAGACTTATTTACTAAATTCATAACTTAAATTGTCTATATATGAATGTTATGCTCATGCACACACGCAATGATCATGATCTGGAAAGAAAGTAAATAAAATTTTGTTTCTAAGTATATTTTTATTATAACTAACCTAAGTGCCATATCGTACATAGCTAAATTAGACATAGGTGATCAAGCTTTGTCTAATTGAGGTATAACAATGTGGTACTCAGCTTAATTATATTATCAATACACTTGATGCATTTTAAACAAAATTATTTGTAAAATTATTTTTATAAACCTTTGGTCATAGTTGTTGTTTTCCCCCCATAAGAAAAACAACATTCTCTATAACCTTAGGCTCTGATACCAAATCTGTCACACCCCGCTAAAGCGGAAACACGAGGTGTCACAGCACAAGATATCATCGCACAAGGTAAATAGATAATAACCATTAGATTAAATTAACAAAATAAGTAGTTCGGATGAAACATAAATAAAAGTTACACAACCGAATAATATTTAAAGGAAATTGTCTTGTACGATGCGTAAATAAAATAAATATGGTTTTTATAAAATGTGACGATGAAGATGAAGATGCCACACATCATGTTTGTAAGCATAAGGTACCTAACGGCGGTCACCTGAAAGCACGGGTAAAAGAAAAGTGTCAACTACTAGAGTTGGTGAGTTCATAGGTTTTTAATGTATGCACAAAATATCTTTTAAATGAGAAAAGTTTAAATAATTGATGGAAGTTTTTGGATAAAAATCCAAGTATGAAATAATGATAGAAGATGTATTATATTGCCCAAAACGTTGCACATGGTAGTAATAGACTATGATGATTATTGCTTGAGCCATTATCCAACCTAGCCGACAACCAATTGCCCATGATAAACCTAACGCCTATATTAAATGACGTTAGTAGTGGTAAAGTACATCTATAGTTCGTCAACCATAAATGGGAGACGTCGGAATCTCCAAATAGCGCTACTTACAAATACCATCGGCTCACTAGCGGAGTTAAGGAATAATGTCCAACGAAAGGGCCTTACAACGATCACCCAAGCACATCAAAGAATAATACCATAAGTGCTCAAAATAATATTTGAAATAAATAAAAAGATAGGCAATAAACTTTTCATGAAACCTATACACATGCTTTCACCCCAAAATAATATGAAATACGGTAAAAAGGGGCTATGATACTCACTCGGTATGCAAAGGTGTTTTCTTGTAAGGATTTCTTGTTCCTACCGAAGCTCCTTTCCTAATATAAAAGGTATGTAGCTCTATTAGACTTATTTTATTTATTATTTTGTATTATTTATTTGTGGTTAACTTATTTATTTAAATAGTTAAAGGTTGTCTCTATTTTTCCATTATTCATAAATGTTCACTGAAATTTTCAGTTCTTTGAATTGAACTTTAAAAATTATAAACTGTAATTTAGGAGTCATATTAAGGCTTGATATTTTAATATAATCTTGCTATATGTTTCTAGAATGTCCAGTAAAAATATAGGAATTTATAATCCATGTTTGGTATTTTTAATAATTAAAAGTGTATAGGATGTCCACTGATCAGTGTCTGGATGACATGTTGTTACTAAAACGTCTGTTTAGGGCTCATACGACCTCCTTTTTACATGATTCAAACTGGGAAATAACCACGACTCAAATATTAAACTTTTAAAAAAAACTAGACGTATTTTGACCCAAGAATGAGTAAGTTACACGCGTTTAAAGTGTACCCTTCTAAATCTGCCAGATTTCCAGATTCAACATATTGGTCTTTTTAAATATGTTTGAAGGATCAAACGTTCATGAAAATTAGTGAATCCAGGTTTAAATGAAAGGTAACACATTAAACTAAGATTAGCAAAAAGAATCAACTGATTTTGATACCTAGAACTCCAGATATAACAAAAACAAGTGAGGAGTTCTAACATCAGATTCTGCCAGATTTGTGATTCTTTTTGCTTATGGGTCATAACTTTAATATAACATGTTTATATTCATGAATAATCATATTGTATGAGTATAAGCTTTGATAATCCATGTGTTCTTACAAAAATGGTAGGATGATACACATTTTATGTGTTCCTTACAACATTTGTTAAGATGAAACACATGCATGATCAAAGTCTTATTTTCTTAATTTTTAGTTGATTAAGTTCCATACAACAACGGTAGGATGATGCACATTTCATGTGCTCCTTACAACATTGGTAGGATGTTTATATTTACATAATTATATATATATAAATAAAGGAAATAAGATGAACAACAAAGAAAATAAATAAAAGAAAGAAGAAAGAAGAAGAGAAGAAAGGTAGAAGAGTAGGGATGAGTGTTTTATGATCATCTTACCAACTCTTTTCTTTGATTTAGTGTTTGATCTTCAAAAGATGATCAACACTTGGATGTTCTTGGGAGATTTTTGTTGGTGAAAGAAGAAGAGAGAAAATAGAAGAGATGGAGTGTGGTGGTAAAGGAAATGATAAGGAGTAGTAGGAGGCTTATATAGAGCATGGGGGAGATCAAGTGGTGGTTCTTGGGAAGAGAAGGAGGCAAGAGAAAAGAGATGGGGGGTTTCTTTTATTTTTTTTATTTTTTATAAATTATGTGTAATTAGTTTAAATAAATTTGTATAAATGGTGATTTTGTTTAAATCTTTTAATTAACAAAGTTTTAATTATTTTGATGAGTTTATATATATGTTTTATATTTTAACTTATTTATATTTATTATGATGTATTTAATTATTTTTTATTGTTATTATTATTATTATTGTATATGATTTGTAATTCTTGACTTTTAATAATTCGATTTTTCGAGCTCCGGAAGGTTCTAACCATATAGGCGGGATTTCTACGAAATCTAATATTATTATGGATGTATTTAAGTCATAAATACTATTTTTAGTCATACTAGGCTTAAAATTAGGATTTCTAATGGCTAACCTGGGAAATTTGTTGCCGAATGTCACATGACCATTGGCCACAAACTCGCGGATATCCTCCCTCAGCATCTGGGTGTACCTATGCATCTGTAGCCCCTCATCATTAGCATAAGCTGGACAGTAAAGCAGCTTTTCCTTGAATACCGAAGTGATCTGGTTCACCGTCTCCGTGGTCTGCTCTAACTTCATGAACTCGTCCATGACGCTCTCTACTTCAACCTTTGGTGCATATTCAGCATAGAACAACTTAGTAAACTCCTCCCACTTCATCCTGGCGATCACCTCTCCTTTCATCTTACGCAGCAAATTCCACCAATCCTTTGCTGCTCCTCTCAAGAAGTCAGACGCGTACCAAACTTTCACATCGTCTGCACACTTGCAGGTGAAGAACGCCCCCTCCACCACTACGATCCATCTCGTACTTAGCACTGGGTCTGGTAGACCCTCAAAAGTCAGCGGCTGACATGCCGAGAAGTCCCGGAAGGTACCTCTTGAAGTTACCTGGTTAGCTGTTGGTGTCACTAGCTGAGTGTTTGCTGCTGTCGAACTTGCTTCTTTTGCGGCCCATAGAGCACCCAGTTTCTGGTCTATCATGGTACTCATATCCTGTTTTAGGTCCTCTACCACCTTAGGTAGAAGTTCTTTCAATGCACTGGTCACCGCTATAGTTACCAATTCAGTTATGTCTGCTTCCCCGAACACTTCACTTTTAGGGTCATTCGGTATTGTGTTATCAGGAGCCACGTTCTCAGGAATTGGCTGGTTAACGACTGGTTGCATGCGGGGGTCACTCTCCCCGGTCACACTATCATTTTCCCCGTCTGGCGGGTTTTTCAAAAACTCTTTCTGCTGGAATAACTCTTCGGTTTCTCGTGTTCACCATACTGGATGTATAGACAGTGCACTAATCAATAGGCGGCATTGCCATACAGTCCTCACTACTATCAAAGAATAAATCAAGTATCGCATGTCAAATCCTAGCTAGCAGGCAACCCTCGTCTTTCTAAGGCACCCTAGCTACAGGTATCTTACCTTTACAAGTACCCCTCACCGGATTCACAAGATTCCCTTGGATGCTGGTAGGTTCCCATAAGTATCGTGTGCAACTAATAATATGGGCCCTATTATTACCAACACACTATACATACTGGATCCTAGCATTACCCTTCAAAATCCCGATTCACTGGCTTGGGCCATGTAACATCACTTTCTACAGCATCTGGTTCTCATGTATAGTAATCATGTAAAGGTCTCACTAACCCCTTGCTACCCTTCTAGAGCAGCCTACTGTCAGAAATCATATACAAACTAGCATATAATATAATACTGTAAGTACCTTGTAACTCGCACGTGACCACTCGGACTAGCTCCAGCTGATAGCTCATTGAAAACTTTTATCATTTGCAAGTTATGAACTTTGTTTGAAAATTCTTTAAGAACCAAGGTTTAAGTCTAAACACGCTGAAACGCATCTGGATCCCTTAAACCTAGACTCTGATATCAAGTTGTAACATCCCAAAATTTTTTTTACATAATTCATTCATAACCATTGATATCGTATTACACAACAAGTTGTTCACTGAATAAACATCCATAATTCATTAAGTTACAATCATCCTCATTGTCTGTAATTAAAACTGTTACTGTTGAAAACTATGTTAAAAGATTGCGGAAGCTGTGGATTTGAGCTATCATCGCTGCGCTGGAGCCCCGCCATGGTCGTTACCTGAAAAGATATGAAACAACAACTGTAAGCCAAAGGCTTAGCGAGTATACTACTTACAACCGAAATAGCTGACATACTATTCAACTCATACCCACTACCGTAGTATGTGGTCTCATCATACCAGTCACTAGGACGGTCTCGTCTTACCCGTTGTCGTCACAACGGTCTAACATACCCGGCACCGAAGTGCTGGTCTCATACCCGACACTGAAGTGTACGGTGTAACATACCCGACACGGAAGTGTACGGTCTAACATACCCGACACCGAAGTGTACGGTCTAACATACCCGACACGGAAGTGTACGGTCTAAAATACCCGACACCGAAGTATACGGTCTAACATACCCGTCACTGGAGTGAACGGTTTAAACATACCCGTTACCGAATTAACGGTCTAAGCATATCAACTATAACACGTATATTAATAAATATCTGGTATTCACATGAATACATAACATCTGGAATCTATTAAACTTATAAGTGAGAATACTCACCTGTCAGCTATCTTAGCTACTTGATTCTTACTGAAAGACTCTCCTTGTTTTACTCTGTCACTGACTGCTACCTGACCAAGTCTAAGCATTGGTTAATATTGGGTTTAACTGTTACTTACTGAAGTAGCATGGAATTATGCTTGCTACATGAAAGTCGCATGGACTTCTATGAAAGTCGCATGGACTACTATGAATGTCGCATGGATTACAATGAAAGTCACATGGACTACTGTACATCACCTAAAAGTCGCATGAACTGCTACATGATACTGAAAGTCGCATGGGGCATGCTGAAAGTCGCATGGGACTACACTAAGTCGCATGGAACAACATAAATTCAATCTGAAAGTCGCATGACATACAAGCATGGTCTAAAAGTCGCATGAACTACACATACGACTCATCTGAAGGTCGCATGATCATACACAGGAGCTGAAAGTCGCATGGACTTATACTCATCATATGAAAGTCGCATGAATGCATATGAAAGTCGCATGGGCTTATTCTCATCCCATGAAGGTCGCATGAACTGGCACTCAATGCATGAAAGTCGCATGAACTTATACGAAAGTCGCATGGTGCATATATGATCTTATCTGAAGGTCGCACGAGCTTACACGTAGCATACTAAAGTCGCATGGGTTCCTTCCTACTACATGAAAGTCGCATGAACTACTATACTTCACGTGAAAGTCGCATGAACAATCCCTGTGCCCATGTGACTGTCGCATAGCACATCTTCTTCCCTGTAGGTTCAACATTTTGAAGAACCCAGACTCCATAGCCATATTCAAGCTTTCTTAAAACTCAACCAATTCAACTCAAACTTGTTGCCAAACATTTCTCCACTTACATATAAAACTTTCCTTTAAACTTAAAACCATATTTTATAAACTTTATTGGGTGTTCTTGACTAAATATTCTTCTGGGTTTTTCTTAAACCCTCAACCCAAAAACCCAGATTCTAAAATCTTCAACCAACATTCAAACATAGCAAGAAATGATGTCTACTTGATCTTAAATGATGGAGAATCATTACCTGATGATTTTCTTTGCTAAAATGTCCAGTTCTCCACAAATGGATGCACCCTCTTCTCCTTCCTCACAAAGCTCCAAGATGGCACTTACACGCACTCCTCTCACACAATCAAATGAATGGCACAGTGAAGAGAAAAGAATGTGTGGGAGGCTGTGCCCTGAACTTCTATATATAATCTCAAACCACTCTTGTGGGCATAGGCCTATTCCCATATCTCAAAGCCATTTCAACCATAACTCCTATTGGATTAAAATAACTATAAGCCCAATCTTTCTTAATAAATCACCATCCATAATATATACATATACCACAACATAACTCCCATTACTTAAATAATTTCCAAATCACATTGTGCATAAATCACCATTAATATTCATTAGAAATATTCTTGTACATATTTAGGATGTGGGTATTACAAACCTGTTGAACTTTTAGACCGAAAGGTGACCAAGCTCCGCAAGAAGCAGATTCCAATGGTGTTGGTCAAATGGAAGCATAGTTTGGGTTCTGATTTAACTTGGGAGACTAAAGCTGAGATGAGCAACAGATACCCTCATTTGTTTGAAGGAAACGGGATTCCGAGGACGGAATCCTCTTAGAGAGGAGAGAGTAACACCCGTAAACCCGGGCCAGTCGATTAGCGGGTTAGCGGTACGTAAGTATGTGTTTTATTGTGTTAATTTAATTATGTGGTTAATTAATTTAAATAATTAATGGAAAATATATATGTGTAAATATATATGTGGGTTACTAAAAGAATAAGAAAGAAATATGTATGTATATATGTACGCATGTATGTATGTAGAAATGTGAATATGTGAATAAGTATGCCTATGGATAAGTTCACAATGATACATCATGCTGGATATTTAGAATTTGTATGAATAGGTGTAACATGCAAAAGTATCCGCTCATTTGAAACCATCTTGAAAGGTAAAGTGTGTGTTTTGTTGCTTCATTGTGAAGAAATCATCAAAGCTTGCAAAACTTGAATATTTGAAGTGAAGATTTATTGATTGATAAATCAAACTCATGGTTAGAATATATTCATGACAAGTATCTGATCATCTTAGTATCTTTTTATATTGAAGTACATGATTTTATGAAGAATCACCATGATTGAGTTTGAAGTTTATGTGACAAAGTGGGTTTTGTTAGATTTTATGATTTAAGTGATTAAAAGGTATTCTTGATGCATAAAAACATGTTTAATAATGTTTGAATATGTTTGTTGGTCCCAAAGAGGGTGAACAAGCAACCGATACAGTGTAGAAGGGGGGGTTGAATACACTTTAAACAATCAAACAAATTAATCAAATGTATATTGAATTATCAACCAGTACAATAACTATTATCACTCTCTAATCAAATCAACAGGATGATTTGATATTACAATGATTATAACCTCAACTCTCTCTAAACACTCTTGAATCACAAACTAATTCCAGTGTGGTTGTGTTTTCAGGAAACACAAAGGCTCAGTAATATAAGAAATCTGAGTTCTACGTTTGAGATCAAGAGGTGAGTGGACGTTAATCGTGGATGGTAAAGATTATGGTTAATGTTATTGATGTGAAGCATGTGATTGTGATTGGAAGTTTGGTTGATTGAATTGCTGATTGTGATTATTGATTGCTGTTATCTCCTGCATAACTATTTGGTCGATACACACTCTTTGGATGATATTGAGTTGCGTTTGAGAAGTCAGCTATACTTGGAATTGGGCTGGGCTCGTTCACTGGTTGGTTGAACAGTGTTAGCCTTACTGGTGCTTACGTTGCATTAAAGGCGGATTTTCACTGTGCCAATTCAGTTGAGAGGTATCGGTAAACCTTTGCTTTGTCTGGCATTGGTTGTAGGTTCTACGCCGAACCACCAGTCTTCTTGGATATGTGATTACATGCTTGATATTTACTGTTGATGTTTGCTTTTGTGCTTAGCCTCTACTTACTTAGCTTTGTGCTAATTCCCATCAGTTGTTGCTTTTGCAGGTTCATGATTGTGATGTTAGCTGAAGGAGAAGTTAACCTGACTCTGATATTATGTTTAAAAGAAACGAGCATGTTATTTAGTAACACCAAGACTGATGTTTAGGAACAGTTGTTGTTATATGTAAATTTGGATTTATATGTAAATGAGTTTTTTTAATTAAGCTTCCGCAGCGTATTAAAAAAATGGATTGGATTTTTCCAGTATTACATAAGGCTTTCGAAGGTGTCGATGCTTCCTTCCGGGAGATGATCGAACCATACTCGGGCTGGTCCTATGAGAGTTTGTGCAAACATGTGGCACCATACCGGCATTGACCAGCGCTCTACCTCAGCCGCTCCCATGAATATCCGAAGGTGGTCCTCCGGATCCGTTGTTCCTTCCTACATTTTCACGTGAGATGGCATTTTTATCTTCCTCTCAAGTTTAAAGCGAGCTATCGTCTGAGTAAATTTTGTTGACTCAGAGGGGCGATAAGGGTGCATTAGCTCCTCTTCTTTTAGGCTGCATGCAAATGGTTAAGCAAGGACATGTTGAGCAGAGATATTAGACCTCGTGTTAGTGAGTGAGGTGGTTTGAGGGATGGTTGTAGAGGTAGTAGGTCCTGCCACGAGTGGTTCTTCTTTGAAGTGTAGCCTAGTTTGTACTTCCTTCAGCCTTTCTTCCTTTTCATGACTTTCAACAAGTGTTTTGAGAGGTTTGTAGTTTTTTCGAACTACTTCAGGGGTTATCGGTAAGGAATTTTCTAGGGCATCAAGGGTTTGTGTCGTTGTAACGACAGACTGGACTGTTGGAGTAACGGGAAGGGTGGTAGTGGTGTTTCCGGACAAACAAGGAATAAGGAAATCGAGAGGTGGAACTATGGAAGGCTCCATAACAACCGAGTCCCACGGATGGCGCCAAATGTTGAAGGAAAAGGTCCGGCCAAAGGCTTCAGCACGTGTTCAGGAGGAACGTTCGGATCAATGGGAACGTCCGGACCAACACCACGCTAATGATCTCTGCAAAACTGACAAAGTTAGCCTCGCCACAAGGAGGGGGATGGCCTTGTGACCAAGCTCCGGCGCAAGAGTAAGTGATTTGTGTAATAGAGCAAAAGTTAAGGAGTGTCAAGGAAGTGAAGAGAGGATGAGTTTTGATGTTGCTTACCATTTGCTGTGTCATGTGGTATTACTTATAGGCTGATGAGCAAGGGTTGTGCCTTCCTTTTATCCACCAGTTTGTGGAGTGACTTCCTGCTCCAGTCAAACCTTTTAGAACAGAGTCCACCTAGCTATGCTGGTGATGTGACTTTTCATAGAGTTTGACCTTCTACATGGCTACCTCTAGAATGGTCTACTTGACCTTTTTAGAGAGACTATCCTTAATCACCCTTTTAGTAATCCCAGCAATAAGAGGTAAAGCAGCACCTCCAACTGTGCTTGTCTATATTTCCTCATTCGTTGGTTACAATACCAGTGGCTGCAATGTGCTTTATCCCGAGGAGCTTGGGGAGCAAGGGTCCGGACAACATCTAGAAGGTGAAGGTCCGGCTAGTGCTTGGGAGGCGAAGCTTCGGACGTCCATCGGATAGCATAGATCCGACCAAGGCTTTGGGAGGTGAAGGTCCGGCTAGTGAGTGGGAGAGGAAGCTTCGGACGTCCATCGGATAGCATAGGTCCAACCAAGGCTTTGGGAGGTGAAGGTCCGGACATACCTCATCACCAGGTTTTGCTCACGGTCAGGGGCTTTCTCCAGCAACTTAACATAAAGCAGGGATTTGAGTGTGTCAACAGATAATCCAGAGCCATCATCAACCTTTGTTTTCAGGGAAACAAGGGTTTGCTTGATTTCAAATAAGCTTTCAGTTACTGGGTTGAGGGGCTCTTGCCGTTGTTCTTGTGTAACATACCCGGACTCACTGAGAGTACCCGTTGCAGATTCTGCCACGGAGGCAAAATTACTAACATGCGGAGCTGCAGTTGTGAATGCTCCGGTGAGATTTCCACCTGATCCTCGAATGACACTTTCAGTGGTGCTACCTACAGGTTTTCCGGGTGGCTATTTTGTAAACATCATCGTTATTCGTGCAAGAGTGTCCTTGTGTTTTGAAAGAAACACAGAAATCAGCGGTATATCGATGTGTTCAGAAGGAATGGTCGATGTCCGGAGAGGCAAACCTCTTGTTTCAATACCAGCCATCTCCGAATGAGAGGCCGGTAGAGTATGTGCTATAGCTCCGTGTTGTGAAACGAGCATCTATTGAGAGATGCCCGAGTGGTTGGAGGGGTCAATGTGCACTGTTGGGATGACAGTGGCTGTTTCAATACCAGAACTGATCGTGTCAGCTCAAGTAGCATATATGGCTTCCCGGCTTTGTTGGCTTGGGGGACCCTCAGCACTCTCCTTTTCTTTTCTAACCTCTCTATCTCTCTCTATCTCTTCTTCCTCTTCCATCTCACTATCATACTCATCATACATGGCTAGGTTGGCATCAAAGACTTGGCTTTCACTTGCTATATCAAGAGGACCTGGTTGACAGCCATACATAAACTCAGTTTCATCGTTAAAGGCCTTGGGTAGATCAGGGAATAAATCTAAAAAGCTCAAATCCTCTTCTTTAGTCACCATTGGGATTTTAGCTCATTGTTGCTCAGCATTGTCGAAGACTAGTGGTGCTGCTCCATGGGTATATGTGGTTAGGGTGATTGTATCAGTTTCAAAGTCAGGCGCCACTGAACCAGCATGAAGATCCGGTGATGGGGACTCCGGTTGTTGCTCAGGCTCGGGAAGAACATCAAAGAATGTATCACTCATTGCGTGAATCTGTGCCGAGTCATACTCTGCCCCTCCCTTACTAGGTGTTTCACTGTCATCATCCCCTTCACCACCCCTCTCAATGCTTTCTCCTCTCACCTCTTCCCACTCAGCTTCTCCCATAGAAGTCTGAGGCCTATCCTCTACTTTCTCACGGGGTTCTATGGGCCCTTAGGTAGGTAAAACCGGTGTTGGTTGAACCATAGGGCCCAGACATACACTCTCCCTATATACTCTCACAACATCATTTTTGTGCACACAGATCCAACATGGAAACAAGTAAAGGGGTATTGGATGATCTTCGGTCATAGCTTTAACATACATAAATTGCTTATGCCTGATTGCAGCATGATTTGGCCTTCTTGGAATTTCCTCATTCCTGTCCATTGGGAATTGGACCATCATTGGCAAGAACCTTTGATATGGCAGAAATCTTCCCTTTGTTTGTTTGAGGTCTGAAAGTTTTCCCTCTACTGACTGCATAATATCAAGAAAGATTAGTGTGGCATAGTCAACATGCAAGTGATTTTCAGCAGCATACAACAATTTGATTTGGTTCGAATTTGGATACTCATATCCGGTGTGTTTGGGGGTTAGGCACCACTGGAGAATGGTTAGGAATGTATAGTATAGTAGGTGGAGATTGGCTCTTTTGAAGTGGGATCTCATTTGCAGATCCCCAACATATCCCATGGCCCGGATGCCTTGAAGGGCAGTGGTTTCATCAGGCATCTCCTGGAAATCAAGGAATGGTGGCCTACATCTGGTTGTAGGAAGCCAGAGGATTTCTGTAAAACACATAACTGATCCAATCAGATCTTAATTGCGCACACGCAATCATAAATATCATCATAACATACACCTAATCAAGTGCATATCACATTCTATCAACAAGTTATACCTAGCATCATCATGCTTTTCAATCTACTCTTAATCAAGTGCATATCATACTGTGTCAATATGTTAAGACTAGCATCATCGTGCTTTACAATCTACACTTAATCAAGTGCGTATAATATCATGGTAATCTTTCTCATACATACAACAAGGTATTCTACCTTTCATCAACATATTCAATTCATTTGTTAATATATGTTATAAGTATATTAATTCTTATGTTATCTGGTACTAACCAAACAAGCTAAAGTAAATAAATATCTTGTTCCAGCACTTCCGAATTGACGAGTTGACTTACAACAATATTTCTTACACTTTAATGATTCAAACGCGTAAAGAATAGCTAAGATACTTGGAACAATACTCTAATGGTGTTATTTATCTATTTATTAGCTTTTAATAATAGTCCAAGCACCAACACACGAAAGAACAACGAAAAATAGTATTTTGTCACAAACTGCATCGGACACGTCGCGTCTACGGCTTGGACGCGTCGTGTTCTGCCTGTAGTGTCAAAAATGCAGTTTTTGCACAATAGTGCCATTTTATCTCAAATAACTACCAATTCACCTTTAACTAATTTTGAGTGTTTCATAGCATCATTTGACACATGTTGGAGCTTTCTAACATCCAAAATATCTATCCATTTAATTCATACAAAAATCCCATTTAAATGGACAAAGAAATGTCTATTTTGGCCAATTCTTGAAATACACCAATTCTAACACTTTCAACACATCATTTATACCTAATGTGATGTATTGAAGGTGTTGCAACTGACCAAAACATTTAAAGTCATGGTTTAATAACATTTTCCATTTTCTTGCCCATTTATGGCATATTTTTTACCATTTTTGCCAATTCAATCAAAACTACCTTTTCAATCTGATATCTATGTTCCAATCAATTCATACAAGTTATATGAACTTATTAGAACCTTAAAAATCACTTCTTGATGTTCAAAAATAGTTGGCTCTCTTTTGGCCATTTTGACCCATTTGAGCCAATTCTTGAATTTGATCAAAACCACCACTTCTAATCCAACAATTGAGTTCTAATCAATCCTTATGAGTTGTAGGAACAATTAGAACAATAAAATTCAGTTATTGATGGTCAATTTTAGTTTGACCCGTATTTGACCAATATTGACCCATTTGAGATAAAATTCAAAACACAATCAAGAACACAACTTTAATCCATGAAATTGATTCTTAAGTACTTTGAAATGATATAGGAACTGATTCGGGTCATAAACTTCAATTCTAGATTGCTAAATCAAATTACCCACTTAAAACCTAGAATCTCAAGAATTAAAGAACACAAGTAGGAACAAGGAAGAACATGAGCTTATTGGATTAAATGACGGTGAAGAATAACTTGTCGAACTGATATGAACCTTACTTTGATGCTGGAACAAAGCTTAGTAAGCTTTCTTTCAACAACCCAAAAATCAAGAATTGAAGAAAGACATGGAGATTGCTTACTTGAATGGATGAAGAAGTTGAAGATGATGATTATGAGCTGATTTGAGTCTTGATTTGCAGCTATGTTTTTATGCTTGAATGATCAATATTTGATTCTCTTCTTCAATTAGCCAAGAACAAACACAAGTGAGGGTGTGTGTGTTGAATACATATGTGTATGTGTGGGAGGTGACTCAAAACCGACTTGTGGGTTAATATTATCCACAAGTGGGTATTTTGTTCCCCATTTCAACTTACAACTCTTCTCTCGTTTATCCGTTTCAACTAACGAGAATATTTTTGAAATCCTCGTTTGAAACCGTTCGGTATTTTAATAATCTTTATCTACTTGCATTATTATTTTAATAACCCCATTTCTTTAATATTTTCATACTTTATATCATTAACTAAAAAATATATATTTTATTTAAATATTCGACGTACCACGTTCGCACACGTTTATGCCCAATTTGAGTATCTTACGCTTATGTGCTATATGATGCTTATGGTTATGTTTGTACTCACTAGCTTTTTAAGCTAACCCCTTTCTAGTATGTATGCTTTTGCATATGCTTATGATTGGTTGTGCCTGGGATTGCTCTTGTGGTGCTGGGAAACTTGTTGCTTGTTGACATGTATGATGATTGGTCGGTATTTGTTGGTAACACCTCTTTGTAAAATAAAAACCCGATTGGGTTGTTTTAAATAAAGAAAATACTTTGTTAAGACTTCCGCTGTTTTGATTATCAAACTGAAATATGTTTGAATTTAGGTTTTAAAAAGGAAAACATTGACTCTGAAATTGCGGTGTTACAATCTGGTATCAGAGCCTAAGTTTGAGTGAATTGGACATCTAATCTGTTGTTCATTCTCAAACTCGGCCCCAACCATCATATTGTCCCAGAGTTGTTGTGAGTACATTAATTATGTATTATATACAAATATTTATGTGATAAGAATGCCTCTTGCTTCAATGTTGCTAAACTAGGTTGCCTAAAGATAGGATTGCCTAGTAGAATGAAATTGAAGGCCTGATTATAAATTACAAGTTGATTGAAATCAAGAAAGTGTTGAACCATGAACTTAAATAAGTATGTAGAACTTATGATAAGTTCCTCAACAATACAAATTGTTAGAATTGTGCAAGATAACTCAAAATGAGAACGGTAAAAGTTTAAAAACAAGATTAACAATACACATATATTGGTTATATGATGAGGTAGATAAGAAGATAAATTATGAAATCGTGGTAATGATGAATTTGAAAATAAATAGACGAGTGTATATGAATTGTGAGTGGTAAGTGATGATTGGAATAATATGATATAATCAGATTAATGATAATAAGTAATAAGTAATGCTTACGAGTAATAAAATCAAAGTGGCCTTGTTGCTACTAGTAGTATGATAATATAAAAGTATCTAAAAAGGGGAACTGTTCCCAGTTTCTATGAAAAGAAGCAAGTATAAAATAAGAAATCCTGATCACAGATTCTACTTTGAATCCTGAAATATGAAGCGAAGTTATGATGAATAATCATATTAAGATAAATGTTGATTAAAGTCAAGTATTATTTGTTTACAATTGTTCTAATTTTGAATACTTAGAATGATTGTCGAGAAATGTTAAGTTAACATAAATTGATAAGAGTCAAATTTAAAATACAAAGATATTGAGGAAGTATACTTTAGATGTGATGTGGTACCTCAATGGCACATGATGTCTTGTGCTAAATGAAATTCTGATGACGTGTAAAACGCTATAAGTGTGTCGATGAAATATAAATTTGTCAATAAAAGAAGGATTGCGGATTCACGATTAGTTAACACAAAATGCTGGATGAAATTAAAAATAAGTAAGATTAACTCTATTGAGTTAGCAGTGTTCCTTGGTGTTAAAAGGAAGTCATAAGTCATTTGAATTGAGATATTAAGGAGATGAAAAGTGCAACATCCGAAACTGGCCTAATCGTAAACGGGTCGGTGGTAGTAATTATTTGAGTTTGGATATTTTATTGTGTGATTAAAATATCTTTGTTAATTGATACCCCATGATAATTAATTAATTGGTTGAATTAATTATATGTATGTATGTAAAAAAAAGGAATTACATGAATATATGTATGTATGCATGAATGGATTTATATGGAATAGGGATGTCCACCTCATGCTTGAATATTGTGCTATGTAAATATATGTGTTTGGATATACATACACCTCCTCATTTTTGAAAGAAATATCTTGTGTATGTGTGTGTTTTCTCTCAACTGAAGAAATTTAGGAAACAACTAACTTGAGACTTTGAAATCTTGATATAATGTGTTTTAATTTCAAACAAAGGTTAGTATATCTCTCTTGTTGATTATGATGAGGATTCATGCTAGTTTTGCTATGATCTTTGTTAAGTTTTATGCTTTAAGGTTAAGAACACCATGCATGAAGTTATGAAGAAGTTTGAAGAAAACTTGCTAGTGGGATTTATTAATTTGATGATTTTAAAGGGATTAAATGTGCTATTGATGTTTGTATACATGTTATATGAGGTTTGTTATAGTTTAGAACTACTGTTAGTTGATTTCCAGAAGTTCAAATATGATTTGAAAGTGTTTAAGTTGGTTGGGAGATGAACAAGAAGAAGAAGATATTGCAGGTTTATGCGCGACGGGACGCAACGCATTCCCGAATATTTGGTCTGACCTATGGTCCGACTTTGGTGGTCCGACCTTAGTGATCTGACTTGGATGATCCGACCTTTGTGGTCTGACCTATTGAACGTGACGTGACACGTCAGGTCCCTCGACGCGATGCGTGTGGTGAATTTCAAGATTGGAAGGTTTTGTTTGTTATTCGTCTTGAGGCATGTGTTGCACTGGTTTATATGTGTATATATTAAGTTTTTTATGATCAATAAAGATATAAATATATGTTGATATATATATATATATATTTATGAATTGGAGACTGATTTCGGTGTTGTTGTGTTTTCAGGAAAAACCAAGGCTCCGTAATATTAGATATCTGAGTGCCGCATTTGAGAATAAGAGGTGAGTGGATGTAAACTCATAGATGGTAAAGGTTATGATTGATGTGATGCACACGAGTATTATTGATAGACTGTTTAGTCTGATAATGTATAACATTTTATGTATTACTTGATCAGTTTAAGATTTGTGTTCATGTTTTGTTGATGAGTATTTGGTTCTGTTTGAGACCAGCTATGCTTGTAGTTCGGATGGTAGAGATTCTGTTTGGGACCAGCTATGCATGTAGTTTGGCTGGTAGACGTTAGCTATGCGTGTAGTTCGGTCGGGCCAAATTGCAATTGGTCGAGCAGTTGTAGACCCTCTAGTGCATGCGTTGTATCGGAGGGGATCTAACTGTGCTACTTGGCGGTAGGCTATTGGTAAACCTTTGCTTTGGCCTGCATTGGTTGTAGGTTCGGTAGAACCGCCGGTCCTCTAGACTCCCCTAGATTTGTGTGGCTTGTGTTTACATGTTTGTGTATTGATCGTTGCTGTTTGTTGTTGTGGTTTAGCTTCCTCTCACTTAGCTTTGTGCTAATTCCCCACAGTTGAACCCCTTTTTGTAGGTTTGGTGTTTCGAGCTGTTTAGCTGAGGTCTCGATAAAGGAAAGATTGACAAATGCTCTCGTAATGATTTTGTTAAAAGACGAGCCATTTTTATTTGTAACACAACTGATGTTTGAGATGTTTGTAAATTGTGTATGATTGTAAATATTTGTATTTGTAACATCCCTAACATGGGCCTAGTTGTAATTAAGTGTGTAAGAGTACGTAGTTATTGTAATAAGAAGTATTATGTGTATATTTGTTGAATTAAATGAGTAAGTATTTGTATATGTGTGTTTATGTATGTACGTATGCATGGAATATAATGTTCTAATGAGATCTGGGTTTGAAACCAATGAATATGAAGTTGCTAAGGTGACCTTTGAAGTTGTCGGAATTGCTGTTGATTAAGTTGTCGGATTCCGCAACTATAACGTTGTCGGAATCTGAATGTGATGAAAACCGAAGGAAGTGTCGGAATCCGATAGAAGTGCCGGATTCCGCAACTCTGTCGGGTTTCATATTTTATAGCCATTGGAATCCGCAAGTCTATCGGATTTCTTTGGGATCGGATTCTAAGTGTCGGAATCCGATAAGTATCGGATTTTCTTCTATGTATCGGAATCCGCAAGTGTCGGATTTCGTGTGCATGGTTGGAATTCATAAGTGTTGGAATCCGAATGTTAAGTATCGGGATTTCATGGTTGAATGTGTCGGATTTCAAGAATCCGACAGAACCATCGGATATCCTACAAATCCGACAGTTTTGGCGGATTTGTGTAATGTCCAAAGTTGAATGTTGTTTTCTAAAGTCTTGAATGCACATGTGAATGATTGAAGTTATTGTGATATGCTAGGTGAACTTGTTAGAGGACTCAAGTCAATACCTGTGCCTAGTAACAGCTCAGGTGAGTGCCTACGACCATGAGACTTAGTAGAGTAAGGCTTGCATGCTAAGTGACTATGTGAATGTACTATGTATGACTAACTTGCTTTTGCAGGTACGTTCGAGAAGGTAAATGTATGATTGATTTGATGTTAGAATATGTACAAGGAGCATGCTAGTGGGTACAGTTTGGAACCACTTAGTTAATGTATGATGCTATGCATGAATAACTGCTTAATGATGTTGTATGTAAGATGATGGATCCATGTGGGATCAAATGTACGTATATGTGTATGTGACTTGTCTGCAGACTATCTGTTGCATGGTTAAGGTCAGCCGGTTAGCTGGATCCTAATAGGACTTCGGTCATTTATGGATTTAACGGTGACTCGGGGTGCATCCCGGGTCAAGGTTCTGCAGAACCACCGTGTCTTAACGTGAGTGGTGATCAGCTGATTGTAGCTGGATTACCTGTAGAGCCTCTGGCTTTGTGAACGATGCTTGGTGGACTGCCTTGTGCTCCCCCACCAGCGCGGATTGGTCGTGTCTGATTCCCCGGTCTGAGTTGTTGAGCGGGATTGATTACCCTGCAAGACACGACTCTTACCGATCTTGTTAGCACACCGCTATGTGCTAAGCTAGCAATGATTGTTTATGATACGATGCATGACTTACTGTATTGATGCTTATGATTGTATGTACTCACTAGCTAGTGTAGCTAATGGTACTATGTTTCCCTTTTCAGGTAAAGACTAGATGGCCTGCGAGGCGGGTTGCTTTTGGGAATGTATTGCCCTTGTGGGTTGAACACTTGTATTTTATGATATAATGTAAATAGATACTATGGTCGATTCATGTACTCGGTAACACCGATGTTGTTTTTAAGAAGTTATTAATGTAAATAACTGTTTGTTTGGTTTAAAAAGAAAAATTTCCGCTGCTAAAATCTGTTTTGACATTAAATCAACTAAATTCAGAAGCGGTGTTACAATTAGGTATCAGAGTTTAAGTTTGAGTGAATTGGGTACTTGTAAGAGTATTCAATCTCAAGCTCGGGCCCGACCATAAAGAAGTGTTCCTATAATGGGGGGATTGAGTGAGAGTTATATGTATGCTGATATTATATGACTTGTTTGTAAATTAAGTCAGTAGGATTGAGTATTAACTGCTCTTTCTCTGTCATGTAGAAATCTAGAAAAAGATGTCTGCTGAACGTGGGCATACAGAGCAGGCTATTAAAGAATTAGAGGATGAGGCCTGTCATACGCCTCATCAGGCTAAGGATCAATGATCTCAGCAAAATGTTGGTAGTGGCAGACCTGAGCCAGATCAGGCTACTATTATAAGGCGTCTGGAGGAGGAGATTCGAGTAACAAAGGAGCTCTTATTGCAAGCCACGTTGAACAAGCCTCGCAAGACTTGTTCGTATAAGAAATTCTTGACTTGCCATCCTCCAACGTTCCAGGGGAGTGATAACCCCACAGTGACTATACAATGGCTCCGGGAGATGGAGCAGGTGTTCGAATCTTCTGAATGTGAACCGGAGTACTGTGTGAAGTATGCAGTACGGATGTTGAAAGGCCGTGCCATATTTTGGTGGGATACGGTGAAAGCCTTTGTTAATAAGGAGGTGCTGAATGCTCTCACCTGGGAGCAATTTTCTGAGAAGGTGCTGAAGAAGTACTGCACCGATTATGATCTGGAACGTATGGAAAGAGATTTTAATGATCTCAAGAAGGGGGACACGCCAATCGAAGAACACATAACTGCATTTACTGATAAGATGCGGTTTGTTCCCCACCTGATTCCTGACAAGACCACCAAGATAAGGCTGTTTGTGGCAACTCTGCCACTGGAATTTTGCCCTCATGTACGGGCTGCTGTTGAACTGGATCGGGCTTTTGATATTGCCCGACAATTAGAAGGTGACCGTCTTTACTGCAAGGGCGAATCTGCCGGTGCAGGGTCAAAGAGGAAATTCAATCCGTCTGATAAATCGGGTCCTTCCAAAGGACAATCCTCAGCAGGCAGGAAAACTGATTCCTCAAAGAAGTCGAGGCCTAATTCTCCTTGGTGTAATCCATGCCGAAATTATCATTCTGGTGAGTGTTCTAACTCTACCAGACGTTGCTGGAGATGCGGACAGAAGGGCCACGCTACAACTAAGTGTGGTTTGAAAGAGGATGTATGTTATGGGTGCCACAAGCCTGGGCACAAGCTGACTGATTGCCCAGACAGACAAAGCTCTGGACTAAAGGGTTTTCTTCTTCTAGGGGACCGAAAAGAGATGACGCGCCCCGCGCGAAAGGTAGGGCATTTCAGATGACGGCCGACGAGGCCAAAGCAGCAGGAGATGTTGTTACGGGTACTTTTCTTATAAATTATCTCCCTGCTAGCGTTTTATTTGATTATGGAGCTACCTACACCTTTTTATATGTGGCTTGTCGTAGAAGATTGCAATTACCTGTCGTTTCTTTATCTGGGCCGCTCGGAGTAGAAGTCGCTGACGGCAAAGTTGTCTCTGTTACAGAGAAAGTCCCAGTAGCTGTGATTTATATTGACGGGAGTAATATCCCTATTTCTTTCTTTGTTATGCCTATTGAGGGTTTTGATGTCGTAATCGTGATGGATTGGCTCAGCAAGCGTGATGCTGAGATTATCTGTTCCAAAAAGATGATTAAGATTCCTCTCTCTGATGGATCTTATGCTGTTGCACGTGGAGAACGACGGGATTCTGATATTCCTATTGTCTCCATGATAAAAGCTCAAAAGTCGATTGCTAAAGGTTGTGACTCTTATATGGCATACATTATTGATGCTATGATGGAGAAGCGGCCAGTTCGTGATATTCGAGTGGTGTCTGACTACCCTGAGGTATTCCCTGAAGAACATCCGGGTTTGCCTCCGATACGAGATGTTGAATTTAAGATAGAGCTTATTCCAGGAGCTACACATGTGGCTCATTCACCATATCGTCTAGCTCCTTCTAAAATAAGAGAGATGATGACTCAAATTCAGGAGTTGCTCGACAAAGGTTTTATTCGTTCGAGTTCCTCGCCGTGAGGAGCTCCTGTGTTGTTTGTGAAAAAGAAGGACGGAACGATGCGAATGTGCATAGATTACAGGGAGCTGAATAAGCGAACTATAAAGAATAAGTATCCGCTTCCTCGAATAGATGATCTTTTTGATCAGTTGCAGGGGGCTACATGCTTCTCTAAGATTGATATCCGGTCGGGGTATCACCAAGTACGAGTTCATGAAGAAGAGGTGCCGAAGACTGCATTCCGAACTCGTTATGGTCACTACGAATTTCTGGTTATGCCGTTCGGCTTAACCGATGCCCCTGCCGTCTTCATGGATCTGATGAATCGGGTTTGTCGTCCGTTTCTTGACAGATCTGTGATTGTGTTTATTGATGACATTCTTGTTTACTCGAAGACGGAAGCTGATCACGAGCTTCATCTTCGTCAGGTTCTCGAGACGTTAAAGCGAGAACAGTTGTATGCCAACCTATCCAGGTGTGAATTCTGGCCTAAGGAAGTTCATTTCCTTGGCCATGCTATATGTCATGACGATGTTAAAGTAGATCCAGCTAAGGTGGAAGTTGTGATGAATTGGGGAGTTCCTCGGACTCCTTCCAAAAATAAAAGTTTCCTTGGCTTTGCTGGCTACTATCAGCGATTTATCCGCGATTTCTCGAAGCTTGCGGGTCCGTTGACAAAACTAACTCGCAAGGATGTTGGTTTTGTCTGGTCGGAAACTCAAGAAGTAGCTTTCCAGACTGTAAAACTATTGTTATGTGAAGCTCCAATCCTTACTCTGCCTGAGGGTTCGGAGGACTTCAGGGTACATTGTGACGCTTCTTACGCGGGTTTGGGTTGCGTCCTGATGCAACGTGATAAAGTGATTGCCTACGCTTCTAGGCAGTTAAAATCACACGAGCGGAACTACCCAACCCATGATCTTGAACTTGCTGCAGTTGTCTTCGCACTGAAACTGTGGAGACATTATCTTTATGGTACAAAGTGTGTGATTTGCACAGATCACAAAAGTCTTTAATACGTCTTTACTCATAAAGAACTCAACATGCGGCAACGCCGTTGGTTGGAGTTAATAAAAGACTATGATTGTGAGATCCGTTACCATCCTGGCAAGGCCAATGTTGTAGCGGACGCTTTAAGCCATAAAGGACGGACAGCAGAAGCTAAGTTTATAGGGATCACTATTGTCTCAGATTTGATTTCTAGACTGAAGGAAGCTCAATAGACTGCATTGCAAGAAGAAAATCTGAAGGCTGAGACAACGAAGAAGTTAAAGGATCAGCTTACTGAAGATAATCGTGGGTTGAAAACTTTCCAATCCAGGATTTAGGTACCTTCTGCGGGAGGTAACCGTGAGCTGATTCTGCAGGAAGCCCATAAGTCCAAATTATTTGTCCATCCGGGAATAACGAAGATGTACCATGACCTGAAGATGTTATACTGGTGGCCAACTCTGAAGAAAGACATCGCTTCGTTCGTGGAGAGATGTCAGATCTGCGCGCAAGTGAAGACGGAGCACCAGAGACCTTATGGTAATCTTCAGCAACTAGATATACCGGAGTGGAAATGGGATAATATCACGATGGATTTCGTCATGAAGCTACCGAGAACGTCCAGAGGGCACGACATGATCTGGGTTATTGTTGATCGACTGACGAAGAGTGCTCATTTCTTGGCAACGAACGAGTCTGCTTCGCTGACCCGTTTAGCCCAGTTGTATATTGATGAGATTGTGTCACGTCACCGCCTTCCTTGTTTGTTTGTGTCTGATCGTGGCTCTCGGTTTGTTTCAAATTTTTGGCAGAGTCTGCAACACGAACTCGGCACGCGTGTACATCTGAGCACTGCCTATCATCGGCAGACTGATGGCCAATCTGAACGTACTATACAGACGTTAGAGGATATGCTTCGTGCCTATGTACTCGAATTTGGTGGATCGTGGGATTCTCATCCCCATTGATTGAATTTGCTTACAACAATTCATATCATTCAAGTATTGGAATGCCACCATACGAGATGCTTTACGGAAGGAGATGTCGCACTCCGACCTGTTGGTTGGAGCCTGGTGAGAAGCAGTTCGCTGGACTTGAAATTGTCCAGATTACTTCTGACAGAGTGAATGTGGCTCTTGAAAAGTTAAAAGCAGCTCGGGATCGACAGAAGATGTATGCGGATCAAAAGAGTCGTCCCACTACATTTGAAGTCGATGACCGTGTGTTCTTAAAAGTTTCTCCATGGAAAGGCGTCATTCGTGTAGGGCACAAGGGGAAGCAAAGTCCACGTCTCATTGGCCCATTGAAAGTTATACGAAAAGTGAATGTAACTGTAGATGTAACACCGCTTCTGAATTTAGTTGCTTTAATGACAAAACAGATTTAGCAACTGAAATTTTTCTTTTTAAAACAACCAAACATTTATTTACAATGTCATTCATTCAAAACATCCTGGTGTTACCTATTTCAGGAACCGACCATACTATTTAATTACATTACAACACAAATCTACAAGTGTTCCACCCACAAGGGGCGTCATATCATAAACAATCATTGCTAGCTTAGCACATTGCGGTGTGCTGACAAGATCGGTAAGAATCGTGTCTTGCAGGGAAATCACTCCCGCTCAACAACTCAGACCGGGGGATCAGACACGACCAATCCGCGCTGGTGGGGGAGCACAAGGCGGTCCACCGAGCATCGTTCACAGAACCAGAGGCTCCATAGGTAATCCGGCTACAACCGGCCAATTACCACTCACGTTAAGGAACGGTGGTTCTGCATAACCTATGATCCAGGATGCCTCTTGAATCCCCGTGAAATCCCAAAGGATTCAGCTACAACCGGCTGACCTTAACCATGCTTCTGATAGTCTGCATACAGTTCACATACACATATACGTACATTTGATCCCACAGGGATCCGACATCTTTCGAACATTCATGCATGCATAGCATCGTACATTAACTAAGTGGTTCCAAACTGGACCCACTGGCATGCTCCTATCACATATTCTAACATCTTACAAGTCATACACTTACCTCTTCGAGCGTACCTGCATAAGCAAGTTAGTCATACACAGTACATAGTCATCTATCAGGCAAGCCATACTCTACTGAGTCTCATGAAAGTAGGCACTCACCTGACTAGCTTATAAACGTTCGCTCTCTTAGTGCTGATTCAGCTGACACGTTCACCTAAAACATTCGGCAATCGCGTTAAGTGTTTGCACACATAAGGTTCTATCATAAACACATCAAGAACCAATCAAGGCTCTTAGACACTCTATAATAATCTTACAATTTATAGCAAAACATGTGCCTTAGTTTTGCTTAGCTTTCAAAAATGAACATCTTTGTTTTTCACCTGACACGTCGCGTCCAAGGATTAGCTTGAAAGTCGGATCATTCATGCGATAGTCGGATGACTCATGTGACTTTCAGATCGCTCATGCGACCTTCGGATCATGAAAGTCGGACCAAGCAAAAGTCAGATGAAACAAGAGTAGGATGAAAGTGAAAGTCGCACGACACACAGGAACGCGTCGCGTCGCGTGAAATTCTGCAGTTCATCATCTTCGTATTCATAGTTCATGTGACTTTCATTCAACATATTTAAAAACCCAGATTTCAAATATGTTAGTTTTCCACTTTTAAACACTTCTAACCCTCATATACCACCTATATGAACTTCACGAACAACTTAACACCTGTTAAAACATTAGAACATGATAAACCCACACTTAAAGTAAGCTTCATGTTCTTATTCATGGTCTTCTTCACCTTGGCACAACTTCCAGCCATGAAAACAGCCATGTATCTAGTTTATAACAAGTGTAATCTTACTTAAACTTCAAAACAAGGATCATGCTTACCTTGTCTTAGACTTATAACTTCAAATCTTTAACTTCCAAGATTTCTTCTTCAAAACCTTGCGTGAACAGATAGAGTTTGCTATGTGTGCTTTGTATGTGTTTTCTTTTCTTGAGTTCTTTTGACTTTGAGAGTCAAAACATAACACTCACACCAATATAAATCATATCAAACTTATCCAGAGGTAACCGCCTCTGGATAGAAAATATCTATATATATATTTAACGTACATACAAATAACACATATACATATATTAACTTAATCTTCATTAATTTCAACAAGATCTTACAAACAAATATTCCTATTACATTCATCACTCACGCATGCATACTATTTACAACTAGGCCCAAGTTGAGGATGTTACAAATCTACCCCCTTAAGAAGATTCTGTCCTCGGAATCTACTTAGTGATAAACAGGCGAGGGTATCTTGTCTTCATCTCGTACTCAACTTCCCATGTCAGCTTTGGACCTAAGTTGTGCTTCCACTTCACAAGGACTAGGTTGATCATCTTCTTTCGTAGCTTCTTGACCTTCGTGTCAAGAATTTCAAGGGGTTCTTCAACTAGTCGCTTGGAAGAGTCGACTCTCAATTCCTGCAAAGGAATGATCTGTTCTTCCTCTACATGGTACTTGTCTAAGTAGCACACGTTAAAGGTGTCATGTATTCCAGATAGCTCAGGCGGCAGCTCTAGAGTCACTGTTTGATCATTCACCTTGCGTATAACTTGAATGGGCCAATGAAACGTGGACTTAGCTTCCCCTAGCGCCCGAAACGAATGACGCCTTTCCAAGGAGAAACCTTTAAGAACACACGGTCACCGACGTCGACTGTAGCGGGACAATGCTTCGGATCCGCGTACATCTTCTGTCGATCCCGAGCTACTTTTAGCTTTTCAAGAGCCACATTCACTTTATCAGAAGTAATCTAGACGATTTCTGGTCTAGCGAACTGCTTCTCGCCAGGCTCCAACCAACAAATCGGAGTGCGACATCCTCTTCCATAGAGCATCTCGTATGGTGGCATTCCAATGCTGGAATGATATGAATTGTTATAAGCAAATTCAATCAACGGGAGATGAGAATCCCACGATACACCAAATTCGAGTACATAGGCACGAAGCATATCTTCTAACGTCTATATCGTACGTTCAGATTGGCCATCAGTCTGCGGATGGTAGGCAGTGCTCAGATGAACACGAGTGCCAAGTTCGCGTTGCAGACTCTGCCAGAAATTCGAGACAAATCGAGAGTCACGATCAGATACAATAGAACATGGAAGACCGTGACGTGACACATTCTCATCAATATACAAATGGGCTAAACGGGTCAGCGAAGCAAACTCGTTTGTTGCCAAGAAATGAGCACTCTTCGTTAGTCGATCTACGATAACCCAAATCATTTCGTGCCCTCTGGACGTCCTTGGTAGCTTCGTCACCAAATCCATCGTGATATTATCCCATTTCCACTCCGGAATATCCAATTTATGTAGATTACCATAAGGTCTTTGGTGCTCCGTCTTCACTTGCGCACAGATCTGACATCTCTCCACGAATGAAGCGATGTCTTTCTTCTGAGTTGGCCACCAGTAAAGCATCTTCTAGTCGTGGTACATCTTCGTAATTCCCGGATGGACAGATAATCTGGACTTATGGGCTTCTTGCAGAATCAACTCACGGTTACCTCCCGCAGAAGGTACCCAAATCCTGGATTGAAAAGTCCTCAACCCACGATTATCTTTAGTGAGCTGATTCTTTAATTTCTTCATTGTCTCAGCCTTCAAATTTTCTTCTTGCAATGCCGTCTGCTGAGCTTCTTTCAATCTAGCAATCAAATCTGAGACAATCGCAATCTTCATAAACTTAGCTTCGGCTGTCGATCCTTTACGGCTCAAAGCGTCCGCTACTACATTGGCTTTGCCAGGATGGTAAAGGATCTCACAATCATAGTCTTTTATTAACTCTAACCAACGGCGTTGCCGCATGTTGAGTTCTTTCTGAGTAAAGACGTATTGAAGACTCCTGTGATCTGTGCAAATTACACACTTTGTGCCATAAAGATAATGTCTCCACAGCTTCAGTGCAAAGACAACGGCAGCAAGCTCCAGATCATGGGTTGGGTAGTTCCGCTCGTGTGATTTTAAATGCCTAGAAGCGTAGGAAATCACTTTATCACGTTGCATCAGGACCCAACCCAAACCCGCATACGACGCATAACAATATACTGTGAAGTCCTCCGAACCCTCAGGCAGAGTAAGGATTGGAGCTTCACATAACAATCGTTTCAAGGTCTGGAAAGCTTCTTCTTGAGCTTCCGACCAAACAAAGGCAACATCCTTGCGAGTGAGTTTTGTCAACGGACCCGCAAGTTTCGAGAAATCGCGAATAAACCGCCGATAGTAGCCAGCCAAGCCAAGGAAACTTTTAATTTCGGAAGGAGTCCGAGGAACTCCCCAATTCATCACAGCCTCCACCTTAGCTGGGTCTACTTTAACACTGTCGTGACATATAACATGGTCGAGGAAATGAACTTCCTTAAGCCAGAATTCACACTTAGACAGCTTAGCATACAACTGTTCTCGCTTTAACGTCTCGAGAACCAAACGAAGATGAAGCTCATGATCAGCTTCCGTCTTCGAGTACACAAGAATATCATCAATAAATACAATCACAGATCTGTCAAGAAACGGACGGCAAACCCAATTCATCAGATCCATGAAGAAGGCAGGGGCATTGGTTAAGCCAAACGGCATAACCAGAAATTCGTAGTGACCATAACGAGTTCGAAATGCAATCTTCGGCACGTCTTCTTCACGAACTCGTACTTGGTGATACCCCGACCAGAGATCAATCTTAGAGAAGCATGTAGCCCCCTGCAACTGATCAAACAGATCATCTATTCGAGGAAGCGGATATTTATTCTTTACAGTTCGCTTGTTCAGCTCCCTGTAATCTATGCACATTCGCATCGTTCCGTCCTTCTTCTTTACAAACAATACGGGAGCTCCCGACGGCGAGGAACTCGATCGAATAAAACCTTTGTCAAGCAACTCCTGAATTTGAGTCATCATCTCTCTTATTTCAGAAGGAGCAAGACAATACGGAGAACGAGCCACAGGTGTAGCTCCTGGAACAAGCTCTATCTTGAATTCAACATCACGAATCGGAGGCAAGCCCGGAACTTCCTCAATGAATACCTCTGGGTAGTCAAACACCACCCGAATATCATGAACTTGTCGCTTCTCCATCGAAGCTTCAATAACGTATGCAAGATAAGAGTCACAACCTTTGGCAATCGACTTCTGAGCTTTTATCATGGAGACAATAGGAATATCAGAATCCCGTCATTCTCCACGTGCAATAGCATAAGATCCATCATCGAGAAGGATCTTAATCATCTTTTTGGAACATATAATCTCAGCATTACTCTTGCTGAGCCAATCCATCCCGATTACAACATCAAATCCCGCAATGGGCATAACAAATAAAGAGATAGGGATGTTACTCCCGTCAATATAAATCACGGCTATTGGGACTTTCTCTGTAACAGAGACAACTTTGCCGTCAGCGACTTCTACTCTGAGCGGCCCAGTTAAAGAAACGACAGGTAATTGCAATCTTCTACGACAAGCCACATATAGAAAGGAGTAGGTAGCTCCATAATCAAATAAAACGCTAGCAGGGAGATAATTAATAAGAAAAGTACCCGTAACAACATCTCCTGCAGCTTTGGCCTCCTCAGCCGTCATCTGAAATACCCTGCCTTTCGCGCGGGGCGCGTCATCTCTTTTAGGTCCTCTAGAAGAAGAAGACCCTTTGGCTCCAGCATTCTGCCTGTCTGGGCAGTCAGTCAACTTGTGCCCGGGCTTCTGGCACCTATAACACACATCCTCTTTAAAACCACACTCGGTCGTAGCGTGGCCCTTCTGTCCGCATCTCCAGCAACGTCTGGTAGAGTTAGAGCACTAACCAGAGTGGGAAGTTCGGAAGGACCCGATTTTTCAGACGGATTAAACTTCCTCTTTGACCCTGCACCGGCAGATTCGCCCTTGCAGTAAATGCGGTCACCTTCTAGTTGTCGGGCAATATCAAACGCCCGATCCAATTCCACAGCTGCCCTCACGTGCGGGCGAAACTCCAGTGGCAGAGTTGCCACAAACCGCCTTATCTTGATGGTCTCATCTGCGATCAAATGGGGAACGAACCGCATCTTATTAGTAAACGCGGTTATATGCTCTTCAATCAGCGTATCCCCTTTCTTGAGATCGTTAAAATCTCTTTCCATCCTCTATAGGTCATACTCGGTGCAATACTTTTTAAGCACCTTCTCAGAAGACTGCTCCAAAGTGAGAGCATTCAACAGTTCTTTACGAACCGAAGCTTTAACCGTATCCCACCAGAAGAGTGCACGGCCCTTTAACATTCGAATTGCGTATTTCACGCAATATTCCGGTTCGCATTTGCAAGATTCAAATACATGCTCCATTTCCCGGAGCCACTGTATGGTCACTATGGGGCTATCACTCCCCTAGAACGTTGGAGGATGTCAAGTTAAGAATTTCTTGTATGAACAAGTCTTGCGTGGCTTGTTCAATGTAGCTTGCAACAAGAGCTCCTTCGTCACTCGAAGCTCCTCCTCCAATCGCCTTATGATAGCAGCCTCATCTGGCTTAGGTCTGCCTCCACCGACATTTTGCTGAGAACGTTCATCCTCAGCTTGATGAGGCATATGCGAAGCCTCATCTTCTAGCTCTTTAATTGCTTGCTCAGTATGGCCACGTTCAGCAGACATCTTTCTAGACTTCACATAACAGAGAAAGAGCAGTTAATACTCAATCTCACTATCTTCACTTACAAACAAATCATCATATAATGCTAACATGCGTATAACTCTCATTCAATCCCCCCCTTCTAGGAACACTTCTTTATGGTCGGGCCCGAGCTTGAGATCGAATACTCTTTCAAGTATCCAATTCCCTCAAACTTAGGCTCTGATACCTAATTCTAACACCGCTTCTGAATTTAGTTGCTTTAATGACAACAGATTTATCAGCGGAAATTTTTCTTTTTAAAACAACCAAACATTTATTTACAATGTCATTCATTCAAAACATTCTGGTATTACCTAGTTCAGGAACCGACCATACTATTTAATTACATTACAACATAAATCTACAAGTGTTCCACCCACAAGGGGCAACAAATTCCCAAAAGTATCCCGCCTCGCAGGCCACCTAGTCTCTACCTAAAAAGGAAAATCATAGCATCATTAGCTACACTAGCTAGTGAGTACATACAGTCATAAGCATCAATATAGCAAGTCATGTGTCATATCATAAACAATCATTGCTATCTTAGAACATTGCGGTGTGCTGACAAGATCGGTAAGAATCGTGTCTTGCAGGGAAATCACTCCCGCTCAAAAACTCAGACCGGGGGATCAGACACGACTAATCCGCGTTGGTGGGGGAGCACAAGGCAGTCCACCGAGCATCGTTCACAGAACTAGAGGCTCCACAGGTAATCCGGCTACAACCGGCCGATTACCACTCACGTTAAGACACGGTGGTTCTGCAGAACCTATGATCCAGGATGCCTCCAGAATCCCCGTGAAATCCCAAAGGATTCAGCTACAACCGGCTGACCTTAACCATGCTTTTGATAGTCTGCAGACAGTTGACACACACATATACGTACATTTGATCCCACAGGGATCCGACATCTTTCGAACATTCATTCATCCATAGCATCATACATTAACTAAGTGGTTCCAAACTGGACCTACTGGCATGCTCCTATCACATATTCTAACATCTTACAAGTCATACACTTACCTCTTCGAGCGTACCTGCATAAGCAAGTTAGTCATACACAGTACATAGTCATCTATCAGGCAAGCCTTACTCTACTGAGTCTCATGAAAGTAGGCACTCACCTGACTAGCTTATAAACATTCGCTCGCTTAGTGCTGATTCAGCTGACACGTTCACCTAAAACATTCGGCAATCGCGTTAAGCGTTTGCACACATAAGGTTCTATCATAAACACATACAAGAACCAATCAAGGCTCTTAGACACTCTATAATAATCTTACAATTTATAGCACAACATGTGCCTTAGTTTTGCTTAGCTTTAAAAAATGAACATCTTTGTTTTTCACCCGACGCGTCGCGTCGCATAGTTTCCATGCGACCTTCGGATTAGCTTGAAAGTCGGATCATTCATGCGATAGTCGGATGACTCAAGCGACTTTCGGATGGCTCATGTGATCTTCGGATCATGAAAGTCGGACCAAGCAAAAGTCGGATGAAACAAGAGTCGGATGAAAGTGAAAGTCGAACGACACACAGGAACGCGTCGCGTCCCTCTCTTCGACGCGTTGCGTCGCGTGAAATTATGCACTTCATCATCTTCTTATTCATAGTTCATGCGACTTTCATTCAACATATTCAAAAACCCATATTTCAAATATGTTAGTTTTCCACTTTTAAACACTTCTAAACCTCATATACCACCTATATGAACTTCATGAACAACTTAACATCTGTTAAAACATTAGAACATGATAAACCCACACTTAAAGTAAGCTTCATGTTCTTATTCATGGTGTTCTTCACCTTGGCACAACTTGCAGCCATGAAAACACCCATGTATCTAGTTTATAACAAGTGTAATCTTACTTAAACTTCAAAACAAGGATCATGCTTACCTTGTCTTAGACTTAGAACTTCAAATCTTTAACTTCCAAGATTTCTTCTTCAAAATCTTGTGTGAACAGAGACAGTTTGTTATGTGTGTTTTGTATGTGTTTTCTTTTCTTGAGTTCTTTTGACTTTGAGAATCAAAACATAACACTCACACCAATATAACGCATCTCAAACTTATCCAGAGGCAACCGCCTTTTGATAGAAAATATCTATTAATTTCTTTTCCTTTTTCCTATTTCTTTCTTTTCTTTATTCTTTATTACTAGTACATACATATCTATATATATTTAACATACATACAAATAACACATATACATATATTAACTTAATCTTCATTAATTTCAACAAGATCTTACAAACAAGTATTCCTATTACATTCATCACTCACGCATACGTACTATTTACAACTAGGCCCAAGTTGAGGATGTTACACTAGAGCTGCCGCCTGAACTATCTGGAATTCATGACACCTTTAACGTGTTCTCCTTTGCAAGAATTGAAGGTCGACTCTTCCAAGCGATTAGTTAAAGAACCCGTTGAGATTCTTGACACGAAGGTCAAGAAGCTGCGCAAGAAAATGATTAAACTAGTCCTTGTGAAGTGGAAGCACAACCTGCGTCCAAACCTGACGTGGGAAGTTGAGGATGAGATGAAGACAAGGTACCCTCGCTTGTTTATCACTGAGTAGATTCCGAGGATGGAATCTTCTTAAGGGGGGTAGATTTGTAACATCCTCAACTTGGGCCTAGTTGTAATTAAGTGTGTAAGAGTATGTAGTTATTGTAATAAGATGTATTATGTGTATATTTGTTGAATTAAATGAGTAAGTATTTGTATATGTGTGTTTATGAATGTACGTAAGCATGGAAAATAATTATGTATGTAATTAGATAATTGAGGAAACCCTTGAATGAAGAAAGAGGCAACCGCCTCTAGAAATTAGAAAATGTATTTGTGTGTTTGAGTTGTCTTTAGTAAAACATAGCAAACACACACACAAAACCACAAGTTTTCTCTCGACTCTTTCTCTCTCGTTTCTCACTGTTCTCGAATTTCAAAAGAACAAGAAGGATTCATTTGCTGATCTACAAAAGGTTAGTATAATGGATTTAAGCTTGTTAGAAGGTTTCATGCAAATTAATAACATAAACCCATGCAAGAACATCTTGAAGAATATGGAAACTGACCTTTTAATGGGTTTTGAATATTCGGTGTTCTTGTGAGGATTTGGCATGTTTAAGATGTTCGATGAATAGAATATAATGTTCTAATGAGATCTGGGTTTGAAACCAACGAATATGAAGTTGCTAAGGTGACCTTTGAAGTTGTCGGAATTGCTGTTGATGAAGTTGTCGGATTCCGCAACTATGAAGTTGTCGGAATCCGAATGTGATGAAAACCGAAGGAAGTGTCAGAATCCGATAGAAGTGTCGGATTCCGCAACTCTGTCGGGTTTCATATTTTATAGCCATTGGAATCCGCAAGTCTATCGGATTTCTTTGGGATCGGATTCTAAGTGTCGGAATCCGATAAGTATCGGATTTCCTTCTATGTATCGGAATCCGCAAGTGTCGGATTTTGTGTGCATGGTTGGAATTCATAAGTGTTGGAATCCGAATGTTAAGTATCGGATTTCATGGTTGAAAGTGTCGGATTTCATGAATCCGACAGAACCATCGGATTTCCCACAAATCCTACAGTTTTGGCGGATTTTTGTAATGTCCAAAGTTGAATGTTGTTTTCTGAAGTCTTGAATGCACATGTGAATGATTGAAGTCAATGTGATATGCTAATTGAACTTGTTAGATGACTCAAGTCAATACCTGTGCCTAGTAACAGCTCAGGTGAGTGCCTACGACCATGAGACTTAGTAGAGTAAGGCTTGCATGCTAAGTGACTATGTGAATGTACTATGTATGACTAACTTGCTTTTGCAGGTACGTTTGGGAAGGTAAATGTATGATTGATTTGATGTTAGAATATGTACCAGGAGCATGCCAGTGGGTGCAGTTTGGAACCACTTAGTTAATGTATGATGCTATGCATGAATAACTGCTTAATGATGTTGTATGTAAGATGATGGATCCCTGTGGGATCAAATGTACGTATATGTGTATGACTTTTCTGCAGACTATCTGTTGCATGGTTATGGTCAGCCGGTTAGCTGGATCCTAACAAGACTTCTGTCTTTTCTGGATTTAACGGTGACTCGGGGTGCATCCCGGGTCAAGGTTCTGCAGAACCATCGTGCCTTAACATGAGTGGTGATCAGCTGATTGTAGCTGGATTACCTGTAGAGCCTCTGGCTCTGTGAACGATGCTTGGTGGACTGCCTTGTGCTCCCCCACCAGCGCGGATTAGTCGTGTCTGAATCCCCGGTCTGAGTTGTTGAGCGGGATTGATTACCCTGCAAGACACGACTCTTACCGATCTTATCAGCACACCGCTATGTGCTAAGCTAGCAATGATTGTTTATGATATGATGCATGACTTACGGTATTGATGCTTATGATTGTATGTACTCACTAGCTAGTGTAGCTAATGGTGCTATGTTTCCCTTTTTAGGTAAAGACTAAATGGCCTACGAGGCGGGTTGCTTTTGGGAATGTGTTGCCCTTGTGGGTGGAACACCGGTGTTATTTTTAAGAAGTTATTAATGTAAATAACTGTTTGGTTGTTTTAAAAAGAAAAATTTCCGCTGCTAAAATCTGTTTTGACATTAAAGCAACTAAATTCAGAAGCGGTGTTACAGTATTTTATGTAAACTACAATCTAAATATGCTTCCGCAGCGAGTTTAAAAAAATGGCTTAGATTTTTCAGTGTTACAAGTTTTGTATCAAAGCCTTGGTTTGGCGATGCGAGTACGGTTAGAGGTGTTGCATTCCCAAACCTTGGCTCGTGTTGGGTCAAACTTTCCTTTGGGAAAATTATAGTGATTGGAGATGCTTTGTTGTAGATAGTATTTTGGGTACTAACAGTTTATTCTAATGAATTGTGAGATGATGTGATTGTTACAGATATGGTTGACAGAGATACCCCCATTCTTCCTCCGGTGACCCAAGCAATAACAGAAACACCAACAATTGAGAATTTGAATACCACTGAGCAGGCAGGTACTTCTTGTCCTGATTATGAAGAGGATTAGAGTGAGTATATCTATAAACTTCAAAATGAGTTACCGGAGCTTTGGATTACTGTTCGAAATCTAGAGCAGTAGAGGCAAACGCAAACTAAGCCAATTCAAATTCCTACTACCATTACAACACAATCAACGACTCTGCCACTAACAGTTCCGTTTCCTATGGTGACACAAGGGACGTAGCAACCATTCTTCTACCATTTCACATCTCAAGGAACTTTTCACTATGCTTATCCCGAATTCAGAAAACCATGCACGTATAAACAATTCCTTGACTGTAAGGCATCAAAGTAT
The DNA here is from genome assembly GCA_038502395.1 of Dittrichia graveolens. Lineage (NCBI taxonomy): Eukaryota > Viridiplantae > Streptophyta > Magnoliopsida > Asterales > Asteraceae > Dittrichia > Dittrichia graveolens. The sequence continues at coordinate 35,859,030 of JARJIL010000009.1, forward strand.
TATTGAAGCTCTGATCCTAAGATCACCCTTAACTGGTTGCGGGAGATGGTTAAGGCGTTAGACGCTTGTAATTGCGAGGACAAATCTAAGGTGAAGTTTGCAAGCAGAATGTTGAAAGGGGATGCTATGGTTTGGTGGGATTCTCTTACGGGGCATTTCACCAAGTAGTAGCAAGATAACATCTCGTGGGGGCAATTTCAAGAAAAGTTGCGTGAACAATACTGTAGCACGTTTGATATTGCTAGGATCAAGAAAGAGTTCATGGATTTACAGATGACGGGGAACATGTAGGTTGAAGATTTAATTCGACAAATTAATGAGAAATCGTGTTTTGTTAAGTAATGGGTCGCTGATGAGGGATCACATATCTAACATTTTGTGGGAGCCTTGCTCTTTGATTATCGTGGTGCTACCAGGTGGGCTAGCACACTGCCCCAGGCATTTACCTTGGCCAAGTCGGCTGAAGGTGACATTAAGGCAAGAGACAAAATGACACGAGATAGGATTTCTAAGCAGAAATCCTAGTTAGAACATTATTGTAATCAACAAAGGCAGGGAGGGCAGAGCAGTTAGAAGCAGAGTAATCAGAATCGTAGCTTACGTCTGGTGGGCATAATCGGCGATCACAATGGTGTGGAAAGTGTACGTCTTTCCACATAGGGCCTTGCACACTCCAAACTCTACATTGTGTATGATGTGGACAGTTTGGGCATGAAATAAAGGATTGTCAGTTTCCAAGAAATGTTTGAAGGAGGGGCACCGAACGGGTGAGTGTCGTGCTGAGAAAAAGACAGGATCTAGGTTAGGAGCTGGAGTGGCTGGGGGATCCTCATCGACAAGTGGACAGAAAAGAAGGAACCCTTCTATGCCAGAGGGTAGGGCGTTTAGTGTGACGGTAGATGATGCTATCACTACCGATGATGTTAAATGGGTATGTTTTGATAAACTCTATACCTGTACATGTGTTATTTAACTTTAGAGTTTATTGATGTTTTATTCTGTGACTTTATGTGCTAAGTGGACGGTGCCTACTTCTGATGTTGATGATTCTCTAGAAGTAAAGGTAGAGATAGAAAATGCTTTCCAATTTCTCTTCTTTTAATGCTTATATCTGATTTTTGTGTTGTATTGAGTATGTGTTGGATGAGCCGGTACAGAGTGGATATGAAATACCATAAGAAGTCATTTTTGGATTATTTGAACTATATGCGTGTATTCAAACTTCTGTAAAGAAGAATAAGAAAGAGAAAAGGCGAACTATTTTGATATTAGAATGGTTTTGAGATACCCCAGATAAGTGTTGATAAAGATATATTTGAGATTACGAGTTTTTTGTCAAACCTAAGTACTAAAGATATTCAATGATGATGGAATAATGAACAAGAAAGGATATTTCAAAATTTGAAGTTTGTGTAGTATATTGTAAATACCCTATTCATTAGCTTGGAATGCATTATTATGTAGTGGGATTGGATGAATGTTTATGCTCTGTGACAATTGAAATCTTATGAGAGGAATTATCCAACCCATGACTTGGAATTTGTAGCTGTTGTAAATGAATTAGTATTGTGAAGATATTGTCTATATGCTATTAAATGTGTGAATTGTATTGATTATAAGAAATTGTAGTAAGTATTTATACAGAAATGTGTGGCTAAAATGATGGTTGGAATTAATAAAAGAATATGGTTGTGAGATTTGATATCATATTGGAAATATTAATATAGTAGCAGATGTGTTGAGCTGCTAAGGAGCTAGTTTCAATATTTGATTCATGCACATTGAAAGTGTATTTGACTTAGTGAATGAATTGAAATTTTCTCAACAGGAAGCTTGGAAAAAATGAAAATTTGAAGTTAGAGATTATGAGAAAGAGAAAAGAGGAATTAATTGCCGAGTCGTATGGATTGAAGACTTATAGGTCTCGCATTTAAGTGCCTTTGGTTGGAGAGTTTCGGAATTTGATTTTAACAAGGACTTATAAGACTAAATTTCAAGTGCCTCCTGGAAGTACTAAAAGATATAACGATATTGATGGTCTACAAAGAGAGCGAATATTGCACAATTCGTGGAATTATGACTTACTTATGCACAAATCAAAGCAGAATACAAGAAACCTATGAATCTTTGAGGCATATAATGATCCCACAGTGAAAGTTAGGGTATGTCACGATGGATTTTATAACAAAAAATTTCATGTACACAGAGGAATACTGATGTGATATTAGTGATTATTGATCATTTAATGAAAAGCACCTGTTTCTTGCCATCAGTGGGACGACATATTTTGGAAAATTAGCTTAACTGTAAGTTGATGAGATTGTTCAAGATAGAATGTTCCATATTCAATGCTTTATAACAGAGAGTTCAGATTCGTTTTAATTTCTAAAAGAGTTTACAAGAGAGTTAAGGATGCAAGTTGAATTGAGTACGACAATAATTCCCAATCACATGGTCAGACGAAAGGAACTATATAAATATTTAACAATATATTGCGTTCATGCGTGTTAGAGTATGATGATCCATGGGATTCATACCTATCCTTGATAGAGTTTGTGGATAGTAACTCTTATCATTTGAATAACAGCATACCATTTATGAGATATTATGTGATTGTCGTTATCGTACTCCAACGTGTTGGTTAAAAGTAAGGAGAGAAATAGTGTATATGTACTTTTGTATGGTAGATAGTGAATGATCAAATGATTACTTTGGATCTTCTATGTGAGTTAGTAGGTATTCATGACATGATTGATGCTTCTAATTTGTGTAAGTGCAAGGCAAAATATGTAAGTCAGATTCTCTCAGTTTCTGAATTGAAAGTTGATTTGAAGAAGAGATTAGTGGAAACCCTGTTGAGCACTAAAGATCACAAAGCTTTGTAAGAACAAGATTTTGTGGTATTAATTCGACAAAAGCATAGTTGAGTTCTGATTTAACTTGGTAAACATAAGTGGGTATGAAGAGTGCTACCTTCATCTGTATGAATATTATGAGATTCCATGTATGGAATCCTCTAAAGGAGGGAAGATTTTTAACATCCAAAAACCGGCGTACTCATAAACGGGTCGGTGGTAAGTAATTATGTGAGTTTGGATATTTTATTGTGTGATTAAAATATCTTAGTTTATTGATACCTCATGATAATTAATTAATTGGTTGAATTAGTTATATATATGTATTTTTAAAAAAAGGAATTACATGTATATATGTATACATGAATGGATTTATATGGAATAGGGATGTCCACCTCATGCTTGAATAAAAGGAATTATGTGTATGCACGTGTGCTCTGTAAATATATGTGTTTAGATATACGCCACTAGTCGAGATCCAGGGATCAAGTCAGTATTGAACTCTACCTCACGAACGGGAGGCAACCCTGACAATTCTTCTCCAAACACATCTGGGTATTCTGTTACCACCCGAATATCATTCATCTCTTGCTTTTCTTTCTTTCCATCAATTACATACGCCATATATGATTCACATCCTCTATCCAATGCCTTTTTAGCCTTCAAAAAAGAAATAATTGGAATAACAGATCCAACTTTCTCACCCCTTGCTACGACACACGTACCATCCGCCAATGGAAAAGAAATTAACTTATTGTGACACTTAATACTAGCTTGGTTGAAACTCAGCCAATCCATCCCAAGCACCACATCAAAAGCAGATAAAGGCATGACAAGAAAGTAAACAGGAAAACATGCACCATCTATGCCAATTTTAGCTCCAGCCACAACAGTCGTGACCTGAACCATCATACCATCTGCTACTTCTATTTCTAAGGAATTAACAAGCTTAACAACAGGCACATTCAGTTTATCACAAAATTCCATATAAACAAATGAGTGATTAGCTCTAGAATCAAATAACACTCTAGTAGGAGTAGAGTTTATCAAAGAACATACCGGTGATGATGTAACGTCCCAATTTTTTTTTAAAACAATTCATTCATAATAGATGTCGATAAATACACCATAACGTAGTTGCATGACACATCATTAATTAAAATAACCACACAATATTCTTTGAGTTACATCTGTCATCATTGTTTGTCACTAAAACTATTATTGTTAAAACTAAATCAATAAGTTGCGGAAGCATGGGTAATGAGCTATCAGTATCGAGCTGGAGCCCGACGTAGTTCTAATACCCTGTTTCCGTGTAATAAATAAATGAATAATTTATTGGATGATGCGAGTTTTATATATATATATATATAGGAGTTGCTATTTAATTATGGAATTTAAGTTGTATTTGGTTTGGTGGGTTAATTAGGTTATTAAATAAACAAGTCTTGGGCTACCATATTGTTGGGCTAATTAATTTGAAAAGGGAAATAGTGGTATGAAAGAGTAAGCCTTATGGGCTTAGAGAAATTGCCAATGTTGGGCCCAAAGCCTTGTTAGAAATAAGTATAAAGGGAGGATTAGTGTGCAGCCTCCATGTTTTCACTGTTGCATTGAGAGTTCTAGTGTGTGTGTCTGTGTGTGCAAAAAACTCACGAAAGGGCAAGAAGGAAGATGTCAAGAATCATCTGGAAACTCAAGGTTTTGGCAAAGGAATCATCAGGTAATGTTTCCTATATCTCTATGATGTTGTAGATACCAATTTTACCTTGTTTGGACGATCATAAGGCTGGATAAGATCTGGATTTTATGGGGTTTTGGGTTTATGAAGAACAAGAGTAAAAATCTGAGCTAGAAGCCTTAATACTTGTTGTGTTGTGTTTAAATCTTGAGGAAAGTGCTTAAATGAATGGAGAAATATTTTGAAACAAAAATAAAGTGATTTGGTTAACTTTTGAGAAGGTTGTGATTTTGAAAATGGAGTTTCAAGTTCTGGGTTTTTTTCAAAAGATGAACTGTCAGGGAAGGAATGAGTCGTGCGACTCTTGGAAGGGGTCATGCGACTTTCGGATGGGGTAGTTAGGTGTTCATGCGACTTTCGCATGATGAACTTACTTACATGCGACTGTCGGATTGTATATGTATTTATTTCATGCGACATTCGGATTTCATACGTGGTCATGCGACATTCGGATTTCATGAGTAAGTTGTACCATGCGACTTTCGGATGGCATACGTATATCCATGCGATAGTCGGATTGTATAACAGTCGGATTTACGTAAGAGTCGGATTTGCAAAGAATACCGGATTTGATGAAAGTGACGGATTGTATAAGTGTCTGATTTCATGAGTGAGTTGCCCATGCAACTGTCGGATTTAATTAGTCATGCGACTTTCGGATTTGCCTAAGTGTAGGCCAAACGACTTTGTTTAGACCCATGCGACTTTCCGCATGGGGCATGATAGCAGTCCATGCGACTTTCAGATGGGTGTGAGTGTTCCATAAGACTTTCAGTTGTTAGGCCCGACCTAGTGTGGTCCGACTTAGGGCCTGTAGTTTACCCAAAGCTAATCGGTGGAGATGTCTGTATTATAGGTCCTTGCGACTGGACTTGTTAACTTTCAGCTTGTGAAACCTGTTGCTTTTATCTGTGTTGCAAATCAGTTGAGTTACCCTAACTTATACATGATATTAGTGTGAAATGTATATGTTATATCTTATGTGATGTTTTAACTGATGTGATATATGTGAAGTGAAGGGTTATGTTATATTGTGGTGAAAACGTAACTTGGGCACAGTCAAACATAGTGTGAAATAGTTGGTATGGCTGGGATAGTCAATTGTGACCCACAGTGTGAAATCGTCGTCGGTGCACTGCGTCAGTAGTATGTGTAATGATATGTGATCATGGATTTGTGTTATGTTGTGACATGTACATTCCTAGTGTGGTGTAACACCGACCTTGCATATACTAGATTTTAGCAAAAATTTGTGTTTTTAAAACAAACGTGAACTTAATCACGAATCCATAACATTGAGCAGCGGAAATATTTACAATAACATTGTTTCAGTATTTGGTGTTACTCTACAAAATTACCGACCATAATGTATTTATTACAACATCAAGTGTTCCCGCAAAATATCCAGAGGCAGGGGACCTGGCTCACCAGGCAATCTATCTTTGATCTGCAAAAGTAGTTAACATGACACCGTTAGCTACACTTAGCTAGTGAGCACAAACTTGGCACAAACTTCATTAGAGTAGAACATGCATATCAGGAATAAGCATACAATGCTATCCTATCACATTGTGGTGTGCTGACACGATCGGTATAAGTTGTTTCTTGCAGGATAGCTAGTCCCGCTCAACACCAATACACCGGGGGATCAAACACAACCCTCCGCGCTGGTGGGGGAGCATAAAGCAGTCCACCAAGCATCGTTAATAGAACCTGAGGTTCCGTAGGTAACTCAGCCATTTCTGACTGATTAACCCTCATGATATAAGGCACGGTGGTTCTACAGAACCTACGATCCGGAATGTTACCTCGAATCACCGTTAAATCCCGAATCTCCTAATCAAGGGTCCCTGGGATCCAGCTAACCGGCTAACCTTAACCATGCTTGCTGATGTTTGCCAACACATACACATATCTTGTTCATTTACTTAACATGCATATTCATTTACTTCTTTTAACATGCATTTACATTCAGTTACATCTTTAGGAATCCAATCTGGACTCTTGGCATACATATCATCATATCTTTACTTAACTAAATCGGTTCCAGTTCTGGATCCCGCTGGCATGCACTTAACTTTATACACTTCAAGTATTTAGCATGGCATTATACTTTTAAATAAAATGGCAATTCTTATTTATCAACTTATGAGCACAATCATACTCAAATCACTTAACACGTAATTCTTCCTCTACTGAGACTTATGGAAGTCGGTACTCACCTGAGTGGCTTAACAGATAATTATTTAACTTCCGCCTTGTCTAGGGTTTCAGTTCACCTAGATCATTATGATTTACATTAATATCTTAGCATACTTAGAATAGCTACAAAGCCAACAAAGGAAACCCCCAAATCCGGATTTCACATAAATCCGACACACTGTCCGATTTCATGAAATCCGATACTTCAATGGAAATCCGATACTTTATGAAATCCGACACTAATCGGATTTCAAAACTAATGAACTTGGAAACTTGGTCACAAAGTTGGAAATCGGACCTTCAATTGGAGTTCGATTCTTTTATCGGAATCCGACACTTTAGTCGGAATCCGACACTTTCAGAGAAATCCGATACTTTCGGATTTTGACTTGCAATTTACCCTGGGGAATTTCGGAATCCGATACTTATCGGATTTAAAACAGTAACATGGATTTAAACATGCGGATTTAGACATGTGGATTCCGACACCCAAAAGTCTCGGAATCCGACACTTAATCGGATTGTCAACATGTGGATTCCGATACCTTCATGTCTTGGAATCCGATTGTTCTAACATGGAAACCGCCATCTTCAATGGCTTATTTCCAGAGCTTGTTTCTTGTTTGTTTTGACATTTATACATTCTGAAAACACCCATTTTCATTGGTATGACTTTGAAAACAGATCAAACCCACACAAAAACACCAAACAAACAAAACCCACTTGCAAAGTAAACTTTGCATGTTCTAAGTCGTGTTTTACAAGGATTTGAGTTTCAATCATGCTTTTAATCATAAAAACAGTTTCATATGTATTGATTCTTAACAACAAACAAGTATTTACCTTTGAGTGGAATCAAAAACCTCCAAAATCCTATTCTTCAAGAAAACTGATAGAGTGTAGAGAGAAAGAGAGAAATCCAAGAGTTTCTTATGGTAATTGCTTTTGCAAGGTTTGACCACATTTGACTTTTCACACTTATATATGTCACAATCCAGAGGCACCGCCTCTGGATTCTTTTAATTCTTTTTTTTTCTTTGCAACTTTACTTATATACATATATATACATATATTTACACAAAACACATATATATACAATTAACTTTTCATTTACATAACTAGCTTACATCTTTAACAACTAAATACACGCTTAACAGCTAGGCCCAAATCGAGGATGTTACAAATCTACCCCCTTAAGAAGATTCCGTCCTCGGAATCTACTCAGCGATAAACAGGTGAGGGTATCTTGTCTTCATCTCGTCCTCGACTTCCCATGTCAGGTTCGGACCTAAACTGTGTTTCCACTTAACAACAACTAGCTTTATCATCTTCTTTCGTAGCTTCTTGACCTTCGCGTCAAGAATTTCAACAGATTCTTCTACGAGTCTCTTAGAAGAGTCAACCTTCAGTTCTTGTAATGGAACAATCTGTTCCTCTTCAACGTTGCACTTACGCAAGTAGCATACGTTGAAGGTATCATGAATTCCAGATAGCTCATGCAGCAGCTCGTGAGTTACCGTCTGATCATTGACTTTACGCATGATCTAGAACGGGCCTATGAAACGTGGACATATTTTCCCTTTGCGTCAAAAGCGAATAACGCCCTTCCAAGGGGAAACCTTCATGAATACTCGATCTCCGACATCGAATGTAGCGGGGCGACGTTTAGGATCCGCATACATTTTCTGTTGATCTCAGGCTGCCTTAAGCTTTTCTAAAGCCACATTCACTTTATCTGAAGTTACCTGGACAATCTCAGGTCCAGCAAACTGTTTCTCTCCGGGCTCTAACCAACAAGTCGGAGTATGACATCGTCTCCCGTAGAGCATTTCGTACGGTGGCATTCCAATGCTGGAATGATACGAATTATTATAAGCAAATTCAATCAATGGGAGATGAGAATCCCAAGATCCACCGTATTCAAGTACACACGCTCGAAGCATGTCTTCATGAGTCTAAATTGTTCTTTCTGATTGGCCATCGGTCTGCGGGTGATAGGCAGTGCTCAGATGCACACGGGTGCCTAACTCACGTTGCAAACTTTGCCATAAATTAGATACAAATCTGGAGTCACGATCAGAAACAATTGAGCAAGGAAGACCGTGACGTGTTACTATCTCATCAATATAAAGCTGTGCCAACCGAGTCAACGAAGCCGACTCGTTGGTTGCCAAGAAATGAGCCCTTTTAGCCAGTTGGTCCACAATGACCCAAATCATATCATGCCCTCTGAACGTCTTTGGCAACTTTGTCACAAAATCCATTGTTATGTGATCCCATTTCCATTCCGGAATGTCAAGCTATTGCAAATTGCCATAAGGCCTTTGATGCTCTGTCTTGACTTGGCACATATCAGACATTTCTCCACGAATGAAGAAATGTCTTTCTTCAGAGTGGGCCACCAATACAACCTTTTCAGGTCGTTATACATCTTGGTGGTACCCAGATGGATAGATAGTTTAGACTTATGAGCTTCTTGTAAAATTAGCTCACGATTACCCCCGAGAAGAGGCACCCAAATCATGGATTGAAATGTCTTCAACCCACGATTATCTTCACCCAGTTGGTCTTTTAACTTCTTCATCGTTTCAGATTTTAGATTGTCCTCTTGCAAAGCTAATTGCTGGGCGTCTTTTAACTTTGCAATCAAATCGGATACAATTGTAAGCTTCATGAACATTGCCTCTGCTACTGGCCCCTTACGGCTCAAAGCAACCGCTACAATATTGGCTTTACCGGGATGGTAGCGAATCTCACAATCGTAGTCTTTAATTAACTCTAACCAACGACGCTGCCGCATGTTGAGTTCTTTCTATGTAAAGACATACTGCAAGCTTTTGTGATCTGTGCATATCACATAGTTAGTGCCATAAAGGTAGTGCCTCCACAATTACAGTGCGAAGATGACAGCAACAAGTTCGAGATCGTGAGTTGGGTAGTTCCTTTCATGAGATTTCAGTTGCCGAGAGACACAAGGGATTAATTTATCTCTTTGCATAAGAACACAACCCAACCCCGCATAAGAGGCATCACAATAAACAACGAAGTCCTCCGAACCCTCCAGCAAGGTAAGATTCGGAGCTTCGCATAACAATCGCTTTAAGGTCTGGAACGCTTCTTCTTGAGCCTCCGACCAGACAAATACAACATTCTTACGAGTCAGCTTAGTCAACGGACCCGCAAGTTTCGAGAAATTGCGAATAAATCGCCGATAGTAGCCGGCCAAGCCAAGGAAACTCTTTATTTCAGACGGAGTTCGAGGAACCTCCCAATTCATCACCGCTGCCACCTTAGCCTGATCTACGTTAACGCCTTCTTGACAGATAACATGGCCAAGGAAATGTACTTCCCGAAGCCAGAATTCACACTTAGAAAACTTGGCGTACAACTGTTCTCGTTTAAGAGTCTCGAGAACCTGATGAAGATGAAGCTCGTGCTCAGCCTCAGTCTTCGAGTAGACAAGAATGTCGTCAATAAAAACATTCACAGACTTATCAAGAAAAGGACGACAGACAGGATTCATCAAATCCATAAATATGACAGGAGCATTGGTCAAGCCGAATGGCATAACAAAAAATTCATAATGACCGTAACGAGTTCGGAAAGCCGTCTTCGGAATGTCTTCTTCCGTGGACTCGTACATGATGATACCCCGAACGGAGATCAATCTTCGAGAAATACATAGCTCCGTGCAACTGATCGAAAAGATCGTCTATACGCGGAAGAGAATACTTATTCTTTACAGTTCGCTTATTCAGCTCCCTGTAATCGATAGACATCCTCATGGTTCCATCCTTCTTTTTGACAAATAAGACAGGAGCTCCCCCAGGTGAGGAACTAGGACGAATGAAACCTTTTTCGAGTAATTCCTGGATTTGTGTCATCATCTCGCGAATTTCAGAAGGAGCAAGATGATATGGAGATCTAGCTATAAGTGTAGCTCCAGGAATCAGTTCTATCTTATATTCAACGTCTCTTACTAGAGGTAAACCCGGTAATTCATGAGGAAAGACCTTGCATATACCAGCTTTTAGCAAAAATTTGTGTTTTTAAAACAAACGTGAACTTAATCACGAATCCATAACATTAAGCAGCTGAAATATTTACAATAACATTGTTTCAATAATCGGTGTTACTCTACAAAATAACCGACCATAATGTATTTATTACAACATCAAGTGTTCCCACAAAATATCCAGAGGCAGGGGACCCGGCTCACCAGGAAATCTATCTTTGATCTACAAAAGCAGTTAACATGACACCGTTAGCTACACTTAGCTAGTGAGCACAAACTTGGCATAAACTTCATTAGAGTGGAACATTCATATAAAGAATAAGCATACAATGCTATCCTATCACATTGTGGTGTGCTGACACGATCGGTATAAGTTGTATCTTGCAGGATAGCTAGTCCCGCTCAACACCAATACACCGGGGGATCAGACACAACCCTTTGCGTTGGTGGGGGAGCATAAAGCAGTCCACCAAGCATCGTTAACAGAACCAGAGGTTTCTAAGGTAACTCAGCCATTTCTGACTGATTAACCCTCATGATATAACGCACGGCGGTTCTGCAGAACCTACAATCCGGAATTTTACCTCGAATCACCGTTAAATCCCGAATCTCCTGATCAAGGGTCCCTGGGATCCAGCTAACCGGCTGACCTTAACCATGCTTGCTGATGTTCGCGAACACATACACATGTCTTGTTCATTTACTTAGCATGCATATTCATTTACTTCTTTTAACATGCATTTACATTTATCTACATCTTTGGGAATCCAATCTGAACTCCTGGCATACATATCATCATATCTTTACTTAACTGATTCATTCAGAATTAGTACCATACATAACATTTACTTAACTAAGCGGTTCCAGTTCTGGATCCCACAGACATGCACTTAACTTTATACATGACAAGTATTTAGCATGGCATTATACTTTTAAATAACATGGAAATTCTTACTTATCAACTTATGAGCACAATCGTACTCAAATCACTTAACACATAATTCTTCCTCTACTGAGACTTATGGAAGTCGGTACTCACCTGAGCGGCTTAACAGATAATTATTTAACTTCCGCCTTGTCTAGGGTTTTAGTTCACCTAGATCATTATGATTTACATTAATATCTTAGCATACTTAGAATAGCTACAAAGCCAACAAAGGAAACCCCCAAATCCGGATTTCACATAAATCCGACAGACTGTCGGATTTCAAGAAATCCGATACTTTAATAGAAATCCGATACTTTATGAAATCCGACACTAATCGGATTTCAACACATATGAACTTGGAAACTTGGTCACAAAGTTGGAAATCCGACCTTCAATCGGAATCCGATTCTTTTACCGGAATTCGACACTTTTGTCGGAATCCAACACTTTCAGAGAAATCCGATACTTTCGGATTTTGACTTGCAATTTACATGGGGACATTGGGAATCCGATACTTATCGGATTTAAAACAATAACACGGATTTAAACATGCGGATTCCCACACCCTGAAGTCTCTGAATCCGACACTTAATCGGATTGTCAACATGCATATTCCGACACCTTCATGTCACTGAATCCGATTGTTCTAACATGGAAACCGCCATCTTCAATGGCTCATTTCCAGAGCTTGTTTCTTGTTTGTTTTGACATTTATACATTCTGAAAACACCCATTTTCGTTGGTATGACTTTGAAAACAGATCAAACCCACACAAAAACACCAAACAAACAAAACCCGCTTGCAAAGTAAACTTTGCATGTTCTAGGTGGTGTTTTGCAAGGAATTGAGTTTCAATCATGCTTTTAATCATAAAAACAGTTTCATATGTATTGATTATTAACAACAAACAAGTATTTACCTTTGAGTGGAATCAAAAACCACCAAAATCCTATTCTTCAAGAAAACCGAGATAGTGTAGAGAGAAAAAGAGAAATCCGAGAGTTTCTTGTGGTAATTGCTTTTGCAATGTTTGACCACATTTGACTTTTCACACTTATATATGTCACAGTCCAGAGGCACCGCCTCTGGATTCTTTTAATTCTTTTTTATTCTTTGCAACTTCACTTATATATATACATATATTTACACAAAACACATATATATACAATTAACTTTTCATTTACATAACTATCTTACATCTTTAACAACTTAATACACGCTTAACAGCTAGGCCCAAATCGAGGATGTTACATGTGGTGTGGAAGTTAGAGTGCTCGCTAAGGTTTATGCTTACTGTTGTTGAATTTATTCCTTTCAGGACCTGATCGTGGGAAGGCTCCAGCAGAATGAAGACGGCTCATCATTTATCTAATCGTTTTCTCTGTTTTAATTACTTAAACACTTTGTTGGAACAATGTCTGTAATATTACTTAACCTTTTAGCTGCGGGTAGTTCCGGGTGCGGGACCTCGTAGGACCTTTTGTTGAATGCATTTCTATTTCTAAATTAATTTGTTTAAAAAAAATTTGGGACGTTACAGCTTGGTATCAGAGCCTTGGTTTAAGGGATTCGAGCATACAAGAGGTGTGTTTGGACATAAACCTTGGTTCTAAACATGTTTAAATTAATAAATTCATTTTTAAAACCGAACGATGAGCTGTCAGCTGGAGCTTGGTCCTGGTGAGCACAAAGTGAAGTGAAGCATAGTATTTATGTATAGTTGGTGAAATATACTATGCAGTTGAATCCATGATGTATGCTAGAGTAGTTCCTAACTGTATCCATGTTTAAACATATCGTGAATATTGTACACCATGTATAATGGTAACCATATAGGCTTAGAACGGATGATTTGGCCTTATTTCATGTTCTCGTTTGATGTTGGGTAAGGGTAGGATTAGACGCTCAAAGACTAGTATGACTTAGCCTTATACATGGATGTACTCGTCATATGGATAGACTAGGATATGATGGCTGGTGTGTTGAACTTTATATGTTTGCATGATTTTATGATAATATGAAATGCAAAGTGTATGTGGAATGTTAAGTGATGCATGACCTAAGCCTGTGAATCGGTATTTCAGATAGTGACAATAAGACTTGGTATGTGTGATGTGTTTAGAATAATATAAGGGCCCGTACTATTGTGAGCACATGATACATGTCAAGGCTTGCCAGCATCATACGAACTCTTGTAAATCAGGTGAGGGGTACTTGTAGGACTGTAGTATGCCTGTAGTATAGGAGTGCCTTAGTGAGTAGGGCTACTTCAGATGAGGTGAACGGCATGCTAAAAATTGTATGTGATGTATGATAAAGCCACCTGCTTAAAAGTGCGTTATCTATACTTCCAGAATGGTGAACACAAGGAGGAACCACAATCTCATTGCTACTGCTGGAACTGGAACTGGAACCAACTATGGGCCCGAGCGCCTAGAGACCAGCGTCACTTGGGAGACAGACCCCCGCCAACAGCCTGTACTGAACGAGGGGTATGAGGGTGCTAACCCGAGGGTTGTGACACCGGAAAACTCGATTCCGGTTACTGATGAGGAAGAGACAGACAGAGAGGCTCTTCTAGCCGCCAAGGTGACGGCTGATGTGATGAAAGAGTTGAGGGAGATGTTGCCCCAGATTGTTACTGAGATAAAGGAAGATATGAGAAAGATGATGGATCAGAAGCTGAGTGTCCTATGGGCAGCCAGGGAGGCTACTACACCAGTGGTTACCACAATAGCAAACCAGAAGCAACAGGGTGGTAGCTATAGAGACTTCTCAGCATGTCTATCACCGATCTTTGAGGGGAACATGGACCCCATCAAGAGTACTCAATGGATTTCCGAGGTGGAAGGAGCCTTTCACACTAGTCGGTGCGCAGATGGAAGCAGGGTGTGGTTCGCATCAAACCTTCTTAGAGGAGCAGCAAAGACGTGGTGGAACCTTTTGAGATAGAGGAAGGGGGAGTTGATTTCTGTCATGACATAGGATGAGTTAAATGAGTTGTTTAACAACCAATTCGACCCAAAAGTGGAAAGAGAGAGGTTGATGAATAAGTTTCTAAAGCTGGAACACACTACTGAAACGGTGAATGAGATCACCGCCATCTTTAAGGAGAAGGTCTTGTTCTACCCTGCCTACGTGGTAGATGAGAGTCTGCAGACGCACCATTATTCTCAGATGTTGAGGGAAGATATCCTCGAGTTCGTGCCGACGGGTAGGTGCACGAGTTTGGAGGAAATGATTGAGGTGGCCAGGAAGAGAGGGATGGATTTGGAACTACGGGCTAAGAAGCGAACTGCATGGCAAGCTGTAGTGGGTAACGTGCAAGGGAGAGCGCCAGAGAAAAGGTTCAAAACTGGGAGTTCCTGACCCGCGGGAAAAGGTGATCACGTGAAATGCCCCAAGTGTGGGAAAGGGCATGTGGCAGAGTGCCGTCTAGGGTAGATGAACTGTTACAAATGTGGAAGACCGGGCCACGTGAGCAAGGACTGCCGGTCCAACATGAGTTTTTGCTTCAGATGTAACCAACCGGGGCATCGTATGGCAGAATGCCCGGGAGCTGCTACAGGAGGTGGGAGGCCTGCTCAACAACCACCTTTGATGATCACAAATGGGGAGAAAGGGCAAATACCGACGGCTCGAGGCAGGGCCTTTCAGATGACAATGGAAGAAGCTAAGGCAGAACCGGATGTAATTGCAGGTACTTTCGTTGTTAACTCTATGCCATCATTAGTGTTGTTTGACTCAGGTGCGAGTAAATCTTTTGTTTCTGCTCCATTTTGTAAAAGTTTTAGCATTTCACCGGTAAAGTTAGAGACACCTTTAGAAGTAGAAATAGCAGACGAGAAAGCTATCAATGTATTTGTTGTTTATAAAGACAATGTAATAGAGATAGGAGAAGAGAAGTTCCCTATAGACCTTATACCGATTCAGATGAGGGAGTTCCAAGTGGTAGTAGTTATGGACTGGCTGGGCCGTCACCAAGCCAGTATTTTGTGCAAGAAAGGAGTCGTGCGGGTTCAAACCATAAGTGGGGGAGAGATTCTAATCTACGGCGAGCATCACAAAGGGAGAACGACACTATGTACAGCGGTTAAGGCGGCAACATATATTCGTAAGGTATACACAACATTTCTAGCGCATGTGGTCTACAGCAAGTTGGAAAAGAGTAAGAGAAGCGTGGCAGACGTACCCGTGGTGTTCGATTTTTCAAAAGTGTTCCCGGAAGATCTCCCTGGGAATCCTCCTGACTGCCAGGTGGAGTTTAAAATCGAACTTGTGCCGGCAACCACACCAATAGCAAAAGCTCTGTACCACCTAGCACCACCAGAGATGCAGGAGTTGATGTCTCAGCTGCAAGAATTATTCAGCAAAGGGTTTATCCGGCCAAGTAGCTCGCCATGGGGAGCACCGATCTTATTCGTCAAGAAGAAGGATGGCACGTTCCGTATGTGTATAGACTACCGCGAACTGAACAAACTAACAATCAAGAACAGATACCCTCTACCCTGGATTGAAAATTTATTCGATCAATTGCAAGGTGCAGCCTGGTTTTCAAAGATTGACCTAGGGTCAGGCTATCATCAGTTAAAAGTAAAGGAAGGAGACATCGAGAAAACGGCGTTCAGGGCGAGATACGACCATTTTGAGTTTGTGGTGATGCTCATCGGATTGACGAACGCACTAGCTGCGTTCATGGATTTGATGAACAAAATTTTCCGACCAATCCTGGATAAGTCGGTAATTGTATTTATAGACGACATCTTGATTTACTCCAAGACAGAGAAAGAGCACGAAGATCACCTGCGGATGATGCTACAGACATTGAAGCGGGAGAGGCTTTATTGCAACTTCTCCAAGTGCGAGTTTTTGTTGCGGGAAGCTGCAACCTTTAGAGATCCCGGTTTTGAAATGGGAACCAATCACTATGGATTTGATCACTAAGCTACCAAAGACTCCGAGAAACTTTGATGCAATTTGGGTAATCGTCGACCGACTGACTAAGAGCGCCCACTTTATCGCGATCAAGGAAGCTTTTTTAGCTGAGAAAATGGCGGACGTGTACGTTAAGGAGGTAATATCACGACATGGAGTGCCGGTGACCATAGTATCGGATAGGGATGTACGCTTTACTTCAAGGATTTCGTAGAAGTTTCATGAGGATTTGGGGACTCGGGTGAACCTTAGCACAGCTTATCACCCGCAGACTGACGGTCAAAAGGGAGAGAATGATACAAACCTTAGAAGATATGCTACGAGCTTGTGTGATTGACTTCGGGGGAAGTTGGGATTCTTACCTACCATTGGTAGAATTCTCTTACAACAACAACTACCACGCAAGTATCGGCATGCCTCCGTACGAGATGTTGTACGGAAGGAAGTGTAGAACACCCATCTGTTGGGGAGAAGTAGGTCAGAGGGAGCTCAGCAACACAGAGATTGTGCAGAAAACGTCAGAATACGTCCAACAAGTGCGAGAAAGGTTGAAGGCCGCGCAGAGCCAACAGAAAAGTTACGCGGATAAGAGGCGGTCTCCGCTAGAATCCAGGTTGGTGATTTTGTGTTGTTAAAAGTATCTTCGTGGAAGGGCGTGATTCGATTCCGGAAGCGAGGAAAGCTGAACCCAAGGTACATAGGGCCTTTCAAGTTTATTGCCAGGGCTGGGAAGGTTGCATACCGGTTAGAGCTACTGGACGAATTGTCTCGGATTCACAACACGTTCCATGTGTCTCATCTTCGGAAGTGTTTAGCGGACGAGTCCACGTTTGTACCATTGGAGGACATAACAGTGGACGAGAGACTGAACTATGTTGAGAGACCACTAGCTATATTGGAACGAAAGGTTAAGCAGCTACGCAACAAACATATAGCGATGGTCAAGGTTCAGTGGGAGCACCGTAAGGGATCTGGGTGGACTTGGGAACCAGAGGACAAGATGAGGCAGAACTTCCCCGATTTGTTCAAGTGAAGATTTCGAGGACAAAATCGTATTTAACTGGGGGAGAGTTGTAATACCCTGTTTCCGTGTAATAAATAAATGAATAATTTATTGGATGATGCGAGTTTTATAAATATATATATTGGAGTTGCTAATTAATTATGGAATTTAAGTTGTATTTGGTTTGGTGGGTTAATTAGGTTATTAAATAAACAAGTCTTGGGCTACCATACTGTTGGGCTAATTAATTTAAAAAGGGAAATAGTGGTATGAAAGAGTAAGCCTTATAGGCTTAGAGAAATTGCTAATGTTGGGCCCAAAGCCTTGTTAGAAATAAGTATAAAGGGAGGATTAGGGTGCAGCCTCCAAGATTTCACTGTTGCGTTGAGAGTTCTAGTGTGTGTGTCTGTGTTGTGTTTAAATCTTGAGGAAAGTGCTTAAATGAATGGAGAAATATTTTGAAACAAAAATAAAGTGATTTGGTTAAGTTTTGAGAAGGTTTTGATTTTGAAAATGGATTTTCAAGTTCTGGGTTTTTTTCAAAAGATGAACTGTCAGTGAAGGAATGAGCCATGCGACTCTTGGGAGGGGTCATGCGACTTTCGGATGGGGTAGTTGGGTGTTCATGCGACTTTCGCATGATGAAGTTACTTTCATGCGACTGTCGGATTGTATACGTATTCTTTCATGCAACATTCGGATTTCATACGTGGTCATGCGACATTCGGATTTCATGAGTAAGTTGTATATTGAGACTGTCGGATGGCATACGTATATCCATGCGACAGTCGGATTGTCTAACAGTCGGATTTACGTAAGAGTCGGATTTGCAAAGAGTACCGGATTTCACGAAAGTGTCGGATTGTATAAGTGTCGGATTTCATGAGTGAGTTACCCATGCGACTGTCGGATTTTATTAGTCATGCGACTTTCGGATTTGCCTAAGTGTAGGCAAAAACGACTTTGTTTAGACCCATGCGACTTTCGCATGGGGCATGATAGCAGTCCATGTGACTTTCAGATGGGTGCGAGTGTTCCATACGACTTTCAATTGTTAGGCACGACCTAGTGTGGTCTGACTTAGGGCCTGTAGTTTACCCAAAGCTAATTAGTGGAGATGTCTGTATTGTACGTCCTTACGACTAGACTTGTTAACTTTCAATTTGTGAAACCTGTTGCTTTTATATGTGCTGCAAATCAAGTGAGTTACCCTAACTTATACATGATATTAGTGTGAAATGTATATGTTATATCTTATGTGATGTTTTAACTGATGTGATATATGTGAAGTGAAGGGTTACTTTATATTGTGGTGAAAACGTATCTCGGGCACAGTCAGACAAAGTGTGAAATCCTTGGTACAGCTTGGATAGTCAACTGTGACCCAAAGTGGGAAATCGTCGTCAGTGCACTGCCTCAGTAGTATGTGTAATGATATGTGATCATAGATTTGGTGTTATGTTGTGACATGTACATATACGTGTAGTATGGATAATAGGAATTGGTAGGTAGATGCCACCTCCTGCTTTTATGCATGTATACATGTGGATTTGTGTGGGAAATTATTCATTATCTTCACAATTAAGAAAAGTGTTGTGTGTGTATTAGGTGTTTGCTCTCTGCTGAAAGAAGAAAAGAAAGAACAAGAGAATCGGATTTCAAAGAATTTTGTGTTTTAATTCAAGTTCAAGGTTAGATGTTATTTCTAACATATTTAAATGTTAACTTGGTGTGATCTATGTTGAGTAAATAGGAATTTAGGAAGAACACTCTGACCGGTTTAAGAAGAAATATGAGTTTTGCTGGGTTTTGTGTGTTCATATGATTTATATGTTTATATGATGTTTCAATGCATGAATATGTGTTTAAATGTGTTAAAACATATTTCTGGAAAGATTAGATGTATTTATAAAAATCTGGGTTTTATGTTATAATGATATGAAATTGGCGGATTTGGTGGGAGGAAGAAGATGGTGAAAACCGATTGTTGTAAAATCCGAGATTTGAGAAACCGATACTTATGAAATCCGAGAACATAGAATCCAGAACTTAAGAAACCGGCAACCATAATCCAAATACCCCAAAATCCTATATATGAAATCTAATACACTTGAATCCTAGACTTGAAAACCGATAGCCCCAAATCCAAAACATGTGAAATCCGGAATATAGTGAAATCCGATAGATTGGAAATCAGAGTGTTAGAAATCCGATTACATGAAATACGATGGAAGCCAAATCCGAGACCCAAAACCTATATCCAAATCCGATTACGTCAAATCCGATGCATATAAGAATCCGATAAGTACTAAAAACCGACAATGGTGAAACCCGCTATTATGAAATCCGACACTTGTAGTTTCGGATTCTTGGAAATCCGATGGTTTTGTAAATCGGTCATTTTTGTGTTGGATTTGTAATTGTTTATTATTTTCTTATTTCATAGATGAATTATAAATATATGTGGTCAGATATATTTATGAGATTGAGACTGATTTAGTTATTGCTGTGTTTTTAGGCAATCCAAAGACTCGGTAACATCAGACATCTGAGTTCGTGCTGAATTTGAGGTGAGTGGACGTTAATCGCGGATGGTAAAGATTGAAGTTAATGTTATTGATGTGATGCATGATTGTGATTAAGATTGGATTCAATGATTGAACTGTTGATTGTGTTATTGATTGTTGATATCTGCTGCATGACTATTTAGTCGATACGCGCTCTTAGGATGATTTTGAGTTGCGTTTGAGAACTCAGCTATATGTGGAATTAGGCTGGGCTCGTTTACTTGTTGGTTAAACTGTAACAACGTATTTTCACCCGTAAAATTTTCATTTTAATTAACACTGCGGAAGCGTTTACCAAAGAATAAAAGTAATTACAACTGAAGTTAAACTATTGTTTAACAAAACCAATCAGTTTAAAACATAGTATTACAAAAACTACGGCTCGTCACAATTCCAATCAGAGTGCCTATCAATTATTCCCCAGGCTACACCCCCTCACAACTGAACCGCAGAACTTACCAGTCACCTGTAAAAGTAGTGAGAGGTGGTGGATTAGCACAAGGCTAAGTGAATGGAAGTAAACTACCACAAATACATCAATCAGTAACCGCATGCTATCAA
The DNA here is from genome assembly GCA_038502395.1 of Dittrichia graveolens. Taxonomy (NCBI): domain Eukaryota; kingdom Viridiplantae; phylum Streptophyta; class Magnoliopsida; order Asterales; family Asteraceae; genus Dittrichia; species Dittrichia graveolens. The sequence continues at coordinate 35,879,837 of JARJIL010000009.1, forward strand.
CAATAGTAAACACATAATCACCCTTTGCCTCACGAGAAGACCGGCGGTTCTGTAGGAACCTACAACCAATGCCGGCCAAAGCAAAGGTCTACTGATAGTCTATTTGCTATTCTCACATAGTATTATCTTAAGTTGCAACAAATGCATCAAAAGACCACAATACTGATTAGCCGATAGCAAACAAACCCAACCCAATATGCCCAGCCGGAAGCTGACTTCACAATAGCCGAACAATCAATTAACATAGCACAGTTAATCAATTAGCAGACAAACAGTCTATCCATGCATCAATCAACAAACAGTTGCAACCAAACCAGTGACAACTAATATCACCCGTGAGTAAACGTCCACTCACCTTGAGTTCTTGAACTCCCACTCAGTGGTCTAATGTTACTGAGCCTTGTCCTTTCCTGAGATCAGAATAAACTGATATCAGTAACCGATTCATAAATATATACCAACCACATATATTTATATCATTTTAAATAAAACATCAGATATAAGATTTACATATGTAACAACACTCAGCATATAGCATCAAATATTCAACAAACAGCCAAACTATCGGATTTCAAGGGAAATCCGATACCCCTGTCGGATTTAAAGAAAATCCACAACTTCCATCTTATTTCAAGAAATCCGATACATCTGTCGGATTTCCACACTTGTTGGATTCAACTTTAGTCCACTAACGGATTTCACCATTAGTTCCGGATTTCTAAGTACCGGATTCATCACTGTCGTTTTCCCAAGTTCCGGATTTCACAAGTGTCGGATTTGACACCCAGATTTCCAACACTCGGATTTCGTCATCCTCTTCACTAAAAATCCGCCAACTTCATACTTCCACAATCCGATAACTTCAAAAACTCCATGAATCATATTACCAGTTCATATAATTCATATATAAACTTACTAAAACATAAATAAACATGATTAAACATCCAATCATGTATCATAACACCTTCAAAATCACATAAACACTTAGAACACACAAAACCCACCAACTATGGTTTCTATCATGCTCATATTCGATATTCATAAACTTCTATCATGCTCATATTCAATATTCATAAACAAAACCCAACAGATTATGATAAAACGGCAACATGCTTATAAGAAATCATGATTCAACAAAACAATAATCATACAAACCTTGAACTTGATCCTACAAAATCAAAATGCCAAATCTGATTGTTTTCTTCTTCTTTCCTTTTCTCTCGGTTTCACACAATACACACACTAAACATATTGCAAATGATAAACATGCTTAATGAGCCCACGTATTTACACATTGAAAACCCAAGCAGGAGGTGGCATCTCCTAGTTCAGAATTGCATGCACACACACACAAATCCGTATGCGTATATATATAACCAATATATATATATATATCATGTAATGTTAATTAATTAATTTAATTAAAACCATTTGATTTAATATTAACAAGCAATTATTCAAATACTAATCACGTGTTAACGTACCAAAGCCTATGAAATCACTAGGCCCAATTCCTGGATGTTACAAGAACAGTGGTAGTCTTACTGTTGCATATATTGCTTCAGACGAGGAGTTCACTGTGCCAATTCAGTAAAGAGCTATCGAAAAACATTTTCTTTGGCCGGCATTGGTTGTGTTAGTCCCATATTTAGAATAGTTAGATTTGATGAGACAAACTATAGATATGTATAGATGATAGGTTAAGAGTTAGGAATTATGTAAGTCTGTTATAGACTGACTGGTCAGCTGAAGCTGAGTAGTCAGCGTATAAACAGATATAGAGTTTTCTATGTAACTACTAGATAGCTCAGTGACTTCTAAGCTGAGATAGGTTTTAAGACTTGAAGACTTGAAGATTCAAGAATCCTAGATTCAAGAAGTCAGCTTGACACGGTCAAGACTGAGTATGTCAGCTCAGCGTCAGAAGTCAGTTCAGAATTTAAGTAAGTTCTAAATTTTGTTATAAACTCTCCATATCTACGACATTTAAATTAGGATATCTAAACCTAATTTAAACTATCTATTAGTTGGATAGAAATCTCAAACGGAATTAATTAGATATATTCTAATTAAGAAGTTTGTTACGGTTTTAAAGAAAAGATAAGTTCTATCTTTAAACTGTTATTTGTTCATTGATATATCAAGTATAAGTATAAACCTTCTTGTGGGTTTTTATATACGAATACATACATGAACGAATGTGCGGAAAATATACTATAACAAGTACGTGATACTTGATACGCGTGTGTTGCGATAACTTTGTAAGTTCAAAGTTTGAGAGAGTTTTCAAAAGTTCTTCTTAATCAGTTTTAACAAGAAATTCGACCATCAATTAGTTTGTGATTCAAGAGTGTTTAGAGAGAGTTGAGGTTAACATCAAATCATCCTGTTGATTTGATTAGAGAGTGATAATAGTTATTGTTCTGGTTGATAATTGAATATACATTTGCTTAATATGTTTAATTGTTTAAAGTATATTCAACCCCCCCCCCCCCGCTTCTACACTATATCGGTTGCTTGTTCACCCTCTTTGTGACCAACAACTGGTATCAGAGAAGGTTTCTTCCTAAGTTAAAGATCAAGATCTGTTGTCAAGAGATTAAGATGTCGACTAGCAAGCAATCATGTCATATACCAACAATGGCGGCAAAAGGTGGTCCTATTTTGATGGCACTGACTATCCTATGTGAAAGTTTAGAGCCATTCTATATCTGAAGTCCATAGATCACAGGATGAGTACCGTGATTCAAGATGGCCCAATCATTCCAATGATCCATATTACTGCTACTGACAAAACTGTTCCCTCTAGAGAAACTCCCAAGCCTGAAGCATCTTGGACTGAGGAAGATCGTAAACTGTTCAATCTTAATGACAAGGCACAAAGCATTATAGCAAATGCTTTGACAAATCCTCTTCTGCATACTGTGGCTGGGTGCCAAAGAGCAAAAGAGATGTGGGATACTCTCAGTGTCACGTATGAAGGCACTGACTTGGTCAAGCAACATAAGAAGACAAATCTGAGCCGTTCTTATGAAACTTTCTTTGCTAAAAAGAATGAAACTCTGGCAGATTTGTTTACCAGATTTCAATGCTTGATAAATGATCTGATCTTGGTAGATGTTATGAAAGATGAGAATGAGTTGGTACTCAAGTTCTTGGATGTGTTACCAGAACAATTCAATGAGATCACCATTGCACTTCATGCTGGAGGAACCTTAGGAAAATATGATCTCAGATCTATCTATGGTTTTCTTCTAAATCATCAACAGATCATGGAACAGAAGAAACTGGCCCAGCAACAACTAAAAGAATATATCAATAATGCTGGATCTGCATTAATTGCGGAAAAGAAAAAGAAGGGATCTAAAAAGTCTCAAGCTGAGACTGACTCTGAATCTGAATCTGAGGAGGTAAGTCTTAACTCCGGTTCAGATGATGAAGAGATAGATGCTCTTACTGAACAAATGGAAATGTTAGCAAGAAACTTTAGAAAGTTCTGAACAGGAAGGAGTCAATCTGACAGAAGCAAAAGTGGTAAGTCTACTTTTGATCCTAAGAAAGCTAAGTGCAAAAACTGTCAGAGGATAGGACACATAGCCGCTGATTGCAGAGTTAAGAAGGGAGAATCACCTTCAGTAGCTGACAAGAATGCCTACAGAGCTGATAAATATAAAAAGAAATATCAAAGACTCAAAGGCAAGCTAGATGAAAACACCAAAGGTCTTCTTGCTGAGACTTAGGATACTGAATCATCTACTTCAGATGATGATGAGCTAGATAGGTGTTTGATGGCCATTGTGGATGAAGAGGAACAAGTTGACTATGAGTTAGAAGACAGTTCCTTTGATAAGGATCTAGCAGAAGCGGCTAAGCTGAGTAAGCAAACCAGTAACTGGGATCCTGCCTCAATGTATAAGGTAAATAACTTTAGCTCTTACACCGATGAACAAAAATTTCTAAGGTTCAACTATCTGTTGAATGACTTCAAAACCTCTCTCACAGTTCAATCTAGTTTGAAAACTGAAATTTCAAAACTAAAAGATGAACTTAAGTACTCTGAAACTCTCTTAAATGCTGGTAATAAGATTTAAAGTGATTACGAATGTCAGCTTCATATAAACAAACTTCTAAGTGAAGAACTTCAAGAATCAAAAGAACAAGCTGACAATCTAAGAAAAATCTGTGAAACTTGGTGTAAGTTATCAAGAGAAGCAGAAAAGTGTATTAACAAGCAGATACCAAATCAAGTAAAAGCAGTGCTAGGGAGAGATTCTAGTGCTACTGCTGATGAAATCATCGAAGATCAAGTCAGTCTTGAAGACAAAACGATGAAATCAGATGACATACTCCCAAGAACATTCTTAAGGAACAAGGAAGGGAAACATGTCAAAACCAATAAGTTTGTGAGACTAACCAAAAGTCCTCGATTTATTCACTCAAATCATCAAGCTGAATGTTCCAGATCCAACAGAAACTGTAATTCAGTTTTCAAAAGATTGGATTACAATCCTGCGAGAACAACTGTTTTTGATATTATATCTCATGTTATCTCAAAAAGACATAATTCTCAAGCCATATATGAAAGGATGTCTAAAAACAGGAAGTTGTCTGTAAGTCAGACTTCACCAAATAAAGGTAACCTTAAAGCTGACAAAGGTATGTCCAAAGTCAGTGAAAATCAGGTAAACAAACTGTCAAAAAGGATTGAATGGTTATCTACATCATATGACCCTAAAACTAAATCCCAATTTAATGTTGGAAAGCTCAAAGAAATTACCCAAACACCCATCTTTAGAAGAAAATGCTATAAGTGTGGTGATAGAGGTCATGAGGCCAAAGATTGTGTAAGTACCAATCTTAGACCTGAAAACGAAAAGGATGATCAGCCCAAAACAGACCCAGAATCTGTTCGAGCTGATCAATCAAACTCCAAAGGATCAGCTAAGTGCTCATCCTCAGGACCCACCAAACAGTGGGTTCCAAAAAGAAACTAATATGTTTAGTTGATCATGTGCAGGGCTCCTACAAGTGGTATCTAGAAATTGGATGCTCAAGGCACATGACAGGAAGCAAGGGGATTCTAAGTGAAATCCAAAACAATGAAGGACCCAAGGTGACATTTGGGGATAATTCTCAAGGAAGGACTAAAGGTTATGAGCCCACGTATTTACACATTGAAAACCCAAGCAGGAGGTGGCATCTCCTAGTTCACAATTGCATGCACACGCACACACACAAATCCGTACGCGTATGTATATAACCAATAAATATCATGTAATCTTAATTAATTAATTTAATTAAAAACATTTGATTTAATATTAACAAGAAATTATTCAAATACTAATCATGTGTTAACGTAGCAAAGCCTATGAAATCACTAGGCCCAATTCTAGGATGTTACAAATCCTCCCTCCTTAAAAGGATTCCGTCCTTGGAGTCTCACTACACACACATCAACCACGATGTCAACTCTTCATGTCTTCTTACGTCAGTTTAACTAGATAAACCACATCGCACTTTCAATGGTTAATATATAATCACACAAGCCTCACAACTTATCTTTCTTTGATAACCCAATCAGATAATCTCCATCATGTTTTCAATTTATCAGAATCATAGAAATCCGATTCTACTAACTCTTGTCATTACATACTCTGATAGTCTCATAGTTTAGCTTTCTGATTTCATCCTTGAATATACAGATAACTCATAAATCTTATCTTCAAACATCTCCTGAATTTATGTCTAACTCAGTCATAAATCCCAATAGCTTCCAACCATTCATCATCTGTTATGCCAAAGCATTCGCATATCGTTTTATACTTACTTCCAGTCAACAGGTTGAAGTATTATCACCACAATCTCATAATTTTGCAACAGGTATTCTGATGTACCACTATCAGAAATTAGTTCACCCACTCAATCAAAATAGGTAAGAGTTCCACAATTCATCGCGTTTCAACCACACACTCAATTATCCATCAGGAACTCCTGTCACATCGTCCAACTCTCGTTTCAATCCCCGTTTGTAAACTCTTCATAAGTTTAAACAAATAGCCATTTTCCATCACAAGCCATCAAACTTGAATTCTCATATCTTCAAATCATCCCTTCAATTTATTCAATTAAGTTCATCTGTCCTACGAATACCGTTTCACTGGTAATAAAATACTGAACAGTCAATAACCATTCGTTACACATCTTGCTTTCGCTTTATTTGATCAAGTAAAATACAATTTCCATCACGTCTTGTCATCATCGCCCCTCAGATATCTCCAATATCTAAAGGTTACATAAATTTCCGGTATACCACTTCAACTTGCACTCCACATGTCAAACCCCATATCACATAATATCTATGTTCTCATAGTACACCATCAGTATTTAACCCTCGAGTTATTACTCCACTATATAGCATTGGCAATTAGATTTATAAATCTCTGTAAAGTTTAACTCCAAAGTACTAGCAAAGGCACTTCCTAGCAAAGGCAATCTCCAAGCATAGGCATCTCCAAGCAAAAGGCAATCTCCTTGCTCAAAGTTCATAAGTTTTCACTCCATAAGTTCAGGCCATTACAATCCTATTCTCTCTCTCATTTTCAAAAGGTTCTAACCTTTTCATTCTTCAAGACTTTCTTGCAAAGGAAATCTTGATTCATCCACTAAATCAGAGATACTTCCAACTCGCATAAATAAGATGTTATCATCACTAGCTCTTACACAGATTAACACATCTGTCCTCATGTCGTCTTTCCGAGGTAACATCAAATTTCACAATCACTTTCTCTGATTTAATCCGATCACCGTCTCAGTTTTTCCAATTAACCTCTTCTATTTAGTCATCCCATATATTTCTCATTGATCAAATCAATCACAAATGTCTTCTCCCACAGTTCGTATAACATCATTGCACTTATATCAGCTGCAACTTCCAACTCATGGTAAAATTTCGTCTCGTAATATCTCAAATAACACAAGATATCCACCATACATCCGATCTTAAAGCATAGCATCACATTTCAAACCAACAAATGCGATTTTCCGTCATACCACAAAATTTGTTTTAAACCATCATTCATCTTCATGAATCAACCGTACTCAGTAGATTATACATCCCCTTATAAACTTCAGCACTCCTTATACCTGCACAATACTACACACCCCAGACTTGCCCAATATGTAGTAATTCATTTATGTTTTCTTTTTTTACACAATTGAATGCACATAAACACATAATGTATATAAATCATACGATACACATTATATCATGCAATTCAATTAATCTGAACATATATCTCTATGGTATATCATGCTCACTTAGCATATAATCAAGTATCACACATACTTAGCATCATACCAATTTTTGATATATAACACATAACTCATGATAGAAATTTTATCTATTATCATTGAGTTCTATTTCTAGAGAATCAATCTCATCTGAAATAAACTAAAACATTCTAGAACATACTATGCATAAAATATCCACAGTTAACTTGAAAGTTAATTAACACACACATACAGGTATAAAGTTTTATCAAAACATACCCATTTCATCTTTATCGGTGGTGGCATTATCACTAGCCATCATATTGTACACCCCACCCTCTCGCACAGTAGGGTTCTTTCTCTTATGCCCTCTTACTGACGAGGATCCCCCACTTGCCTCTACTCCTGACCCTGACCCCGATCCTTTTTCTTCACAACATACGCCTACTTTATGACCCTCTTTCTGGCAATTCCAACAAACTTGTCGAGGAAAAACGCAGTCATTACTTTTATGACCAAACAATCCACATCGAATACAACGCAAGGTCTCAAGTGTGCAAGGCCCCAAATGAGAAGATTTGCATTGACAACACCACTGGAACTTTTGGTTAAATTCATCCATCACTAACTTAGAGTGTTGTTTCTTTCCTTTCTGACTTTTCACTGACGAAGGCTCTCCAATCGTCCCCACTTTTGATCCAGACTTGTGTTTTCTTTTAACCCCACAATCCATTGATATGTGATCCTCCCCATAACAATTCCAGCAAACCTTACGAGGGAAGCTACAAACTTTCATTTCATGACCAAACTAGCCACATTTAAAACATCGCATAGTCTGAGCTGTACAAAATCCTGTATGGTGAGACTTACATTTTTCACACAATGACACTTGCTGACTTAATCCACCAAATGTAGGCCTATAATTCAGATTTCCTTGTCTCAAACCACCTTGCTCTATTTGATTTTAGGTATTATTTAGTTCAAACCTGGATTTCTATGAAGAAATCCAATCTCGAGCCATTCTATCATTAGCTTCCACATTCCTCTTATTCAACTCAGTTAACGTAAAGGCTTGGGAGGAAACACCATCGCATCTAGTAGTATCTTGATAAGCTGGAAGCACAATTCCCTGAGGATTAACAGGATAGAAATACGGTTGTCTATATCCCATGTAAGGATATGTAAATGATCCCTGAGGAAACACTGGGTAGAAAAATGGTTGAGGTATCGGTTGAGGCATCCATGGAAACAATATTGTCGCAGGAAGCATCTCTGTTGGTATAATACCGGCTGGAATGGTCGGTGGTAGCTCAGATATGGTAGAAATAGTTGAATTTACCAGATAAGTCTGCATTCGAACGTTTTGGGTAATCCTCTCTTGTTCCAATCGTCGAACCTCTAAGATCTTCCATCTCACTTTCCAATTTATTAATGTACTTACTCTTTCTATCTTCCAATTCACACCCTGAAGTACCCGTTTGATTTGTTATATCCAAAGCCTTGATTGTTGAAGTTCCAGCCACTTCTTGGGTCACATGAGTATTAGCAAGGGTATCTCTGTCAGCCATATATGTACAATCACAACATCTTACCAACTGATTAGTTTAAAACCGTTAGTATCTCACATACTAAACTCCAAAACAATACTCTCATTCACCCTAATCCCATACTCAAGGAATAATTGACCCCAACTCGAGCCAAGATTTTGGAATGCAACACTTCCACTGTGCCTACATCGCCAAACCAAGGTTCTGATACCAAACTTGTAACACAATATTTACACCCGTAAAATTTTCATTTTATTAACACTGCGGAAGCGTTTACCAAAGCATAAAAGTAATTACAACTGAAGTTAAACTACTTTTTAACAAAACCAATCAGTTTAAAACACAGTATTACAAAAACTACGGCTCGTCACAATTCCAATTAGAGTGCCTATCAATTATTCCCCAGGCTATACCTCCTCACAACTGAACCACAGACCTTACCAGTCACTTATAAAAGTAATGAGAGGTGGGGGATTAGCACAAGGCTAAGTGAATGGAAGTAAACTACCACAGATACATCAATCAGTAACAGCATACTATCAACAATAGTAAACATATAATCACCCTTTGCCTCACGAGAAGACTGGCGGTTCTGCAGGAACCGACAACCAATGCCAGCCAAAGCAAAGGTTTACCGATACTCTATTTGCTATTCTCACACAGTATTATCTTAAGTTACAACAAATGCATCAAAAGACCACAATACTGATTAGCCGATAGCAATCAAACCCAGCCCAATATGCCCAACCGGAAGCTGACTTCACAATATGCGCAACAATCAATGAACATAGCCCAGTTAATAAATTAGCAGACAAACAGTCTATCCATGCATCAATCAACAAACAGTTGCAACCAAACCGCTGACTTACCAAAACCTGTAAAAAGAGTGAGAGGTGGGGGATTAGCACAAAGCTAAGTGAATGGAGTCAAACCACAACAGATATATCAGCAAATAACCGCATCAATATCAACAACACATAACAGATAATCGTGCCCCCGGGAAGACCGGCGGTTCTGCAGGAACCTTCAACCAATGCCGGCCAAAGCAAATGTTTACCCATAGTTCATTTGCTATTCTCACACAGTATTACCTTAAGTTGCAACAAATGCATCAAAAGATCCCAATACTGATTAGCTGATAGCAAACAAACCCAACCCATATGCCCATCCGAAGCTGACTTCCCAAACCTCATGTATACATATCAATGACGCACAATTAATTAACAATCAACAGTTAATCAATTATCAGACAAACAGTCTATCCCGGCGTCAAACAAATAACAGTTGCAACCCAAGCCAGTTACAACTAATAACATCTGTGAGTAAACGTCCACTCACCTCTTGCTTTCAGTTTCTCCACTCAGTGATCTTATATTACTGAGCATTGTTTGTTCCTGAGAACACAACAAACTAAAATCAGTAACGATTCATAAATATATGTCAAACACAAATTTATATCCTCTTAATGAAACATAAGCATGTATGATTCACATATGTATAAACATATATCACATAGTTAATATGTTAACTTAAACCAAGTAAAACATATTAAAAATAAGCAATTTTCTGAAATAGTGCCCGTCGCGCCTCGACAAAATGTCCGTCGTGCCGTGACTTGTGTCGTATTTCAAAATCCGGAACCCATCAATCGGATTTCGTGTCGGATTTTCAATAACCTGGATTTCAGTGTCGGATTTTGTCAAGTTTCGGATTTCCAAGGGTCGGTTCGCAATTTCATCGGATTCTTACAATCCGAAACCAAGACTCTCGGATTTCACCTCGTCGCGACGCGACCCTATGCGTAGCGCCGCGACACCCCGTTTTCTAGGTTGTCTTCTCCATGCAAGTGTCGGATTTCCAGCTAACTCAAGCTTCCCAAATCCGACTAAAACCCTCATAAAACATTATGAACACTTCTAAAACATGTATAAACACTTTATAACATGTATGGAACAACAAGAACACATCAAATCCTTTTAAACATGGCAATTCATATAAAACCCACCACACAAGTTTACTTCTAAACTTCTAACATGGCATCTTCATGTTCTAAGCATGACATTACAAACAAAACATATCACCATGATCAGAATCATGCTAGAATCACAACCATGCCTTTGGTTTGAATTAACACACAACAAATCAACACTTTCACTTTTCAAGTTTGTTAGCTTCTTTGCTTTTCTTCTCTCAAGAATACACACACTTTTAAACAATCGGTTTTCAATTGAAAAGCCAATTTCAGATGTTAATTCATATAAACCCACGTAATCTTTTTCTCAATATTAGTAGCATGAGGTGTCAATACCCTAACATGCATCTTAGCACACATATATATGTGTGTGTATATATATATATATATAACCGTACATGTACTCATATATTGGTATTAACATATAATTCAAATATTCCTTTTGATTAATTAAACTAATTGAAACCAAGTAATAATACTTAACAAGTAATTAATCAAAACTAAACACAAGTTATCATACCAAAGTCATCTAAACTACTAGGCCCGATCTGAGGATGTTACAAATCCTCCCCCCTTAATAGGATTCCGTCCTCGGAATCTATTCATTAATAAACAACCGAGTGTAACGAGCTCTCATATCAGCTCCAGTTTCCTACGTTAAGTCTGAACCCAAACTGTGCCTCCATTTAACTAGAACCATCGGAATCTGTTTCTTACGCAGTTTCGTCACTTTCCGATCTAGTAGTTCAATGGGTTCCTCCACTAGTTTCTTGCTAGAATCCACTTTAAGATCATGTAGAGGTAGAATCTGACTCTCATCCTCAACTATACATTTCTGCAAGTAACAAACGTTGAAGGTATTGTGGATACCTGATAATTCCACTAGAAGATCAAGTGTAACCGTCTGGTCATTAACCACCCGTTGGACACGAAACGGTCCAATATACCGTGGAGCTAGCTTTCCCCGCTTCCCGAAACGGATAACCCCCTTCCACGGCGAAACCTTCAGATAAACCAATTCCCCCTCAACAATAGTAACAGACCTACGACGCAGATCAGCATACATCTTTTGTCGATCCCTCGCAGCTTTCAACTTTTCTCGAGCAATAGCTACTTTATCTGCGGTGATCTGCACAATATCAGGCCCTGCATATTGTTTTTCACCCGCCTCTAACTAACAAGTTGAAGTACGGCAGTGACGACCATATAGCATATCGTAAGGCGGCATACCAATACTCGAATGGTAAGAATTATTATACGCGAATTCAACCAACAGTAGATGGGAATTCCAAGAACCTCCATATTTTAACACACATGCCCGTAGCATATCCTCAAGTGTCTGAATAGTTCTCTCAGATTGCCCGTCTGTCTGAGGGTGGTAAGCTGTAATCAGATTAGAACGCGTACCCAACTCCCGCTGTAAATTGTTCCAGAAGTTTGACACAAACCTGGAATCTCTATCTAATACAATCGAAAGCGGTATACCATGTCGTGAAACAACTTCATCTATATATAACTGAGCCAACTTACTGAGTGACGCTATCTCACTGGTAGCCAAGAAGTGAGCACTCTTGGTCAACCTGTCAACGATCACCCAAATCATATGGTGATTCCTCTGCGTACGTGGAAGTTTCGTTACGAAATCCATCGTTATATGCGCCCACTTCCACTATGGAATTTGCAACTGTTTCAATGCTCCATAGGGTTTCTGGTTCTCTGCCTTGACCTGTGCACAAACATGGCAAGACTCCACAAACTGTGCATTATCTGTCTTCATTGTAGGCTACCAATACAACACCTTTAGATTGTTATACATTTTTGTGCTACCTGGATGAACAGATAGTCTCGATTTATTAGCTTCGGTCATAATCAAACTCCTGAGACCTCCAAGCAAAGGCACCCAAACACGGGATTGATAAACCTTCAATCCTCTAGAATCATCAGTCAGATCATTCTTTTTCTTTAACATAATCTCAGACTTTAGATTTTCATCCTTCAAGGCTTCCAACTGAACTGCCTTCAATCTATCGATCAAGTCGGAGACTATTTCAATTCGCATGAACTTAAGATGTTCACTAACTCCTTTGCTACTCAAAGCATCGGCTACCACGTTGGCTTTCCCGGGATGATAACGAATCTCGCAATCATAATCTTTAACAAGTTCCAGCCATCTTCTCTGTCGCATATTGAGTTCCTTCTGCGAAAATACATACTGTAGGTTTTTGTGATCCGTACAAATAACGCACTTTGTACCATAAAGATAATGTCGCCATAACTTTAACGCAAAAACTACAGCTGCCAGTTCCAAATCATGGGTTGGATAATTTTTCTCATTGGGTTTCAACTGATGAGAAGCATAGACAATAACTCTATCCCGCTACATCAACACGCAACCCAACCCTGCCAGAGAAGCATCACAATAAACTATGAAGCCATCTGACCCATCCGGTAACGCAAGAATAGGAGCCTTACATAAAAGTCGTTTCAGTGTCTGAAAAGCCCTCTCGTGTTCATCATTCCACTTAAATGGAACCTCCTTGCGAGTTAACTTAGTCATGGGATTCGCAATTTTAGAAAAATATCGGATAAACCGTCTGTAATATCCTGCCAATCCCAAGAAGCTTTTAATTTCCGAGGGTGACTTCGGAGCCTCCCAATTCATTACTGCTTCTATCTTCGCCGGATCAACCTTGACTCCATCACTACAAATTACATGCCCCAGAAAGTGAACTTCTCGCATCCATAATTCACACTTTGAGTACTTGGCATACAATTTCTCTCGTTTCAAAGTTTCAAGAACTTGTCTCAAATGAATCTCGTGATCAGCTTCGGATTTAGAATAAACCAAAATGTCGTAGATAAATACTATCACAGATTTATCCAGAAACGGTCGACAAACCCGGTTCATCAAATCCAAAAATACTGCAGGTGCATTAGTCAAACTGAGCGGCATGACTAAGAATTCATAATGACCATACCGGGTACGGAAAGCAGTCTTGGCAATATGTTTTTTAGAAACTCGTACCTGGTGATAACCTGATCTCAAATCGATCTTAGAGAAATACGAAGCACCCTGCAACTAATCAAATAAATCATCAATTATGGGCAGAGGGTATTTATTCTTTACCGTCCTCTTATTCAGTTCCCTGTAATCAAAACACATCCGTAGCGTGCCACCTTTCTTTTTCACAAACAAAACCGGTGCACCCCACGGTGAAGAACTCGGACGAATAAAACCCCGATCTAAAAGATCCTAAATCTGTGTCATCATCTCCCTAATCTCACAAGGAGATCTAGCCACTGGATTCGAACCTGGTATTAAATCAATCTTGTACTCTACCTCTTGAACGGGAGGTAGCCCAGGTAACTCATCCGGATACACTTCAGGAAAATCTGATACGACTCGCACATCAGTAACTGCCCGCTTTTCCTTCCTAGCATCAATAGCATACACAAGAAAACACTCGCATCCCTTACTCAAGGATTTCTTAGCCTTCAACATAGAAATGATAGGAAACGTAGACCTGTTCCTTTCCCCTCAAGCCACCCCGTTCGACCCATCAGACAACGGAAAAGAAATCAATTTCCTATGACATTTGATGCTCGCCCTGTGCTTACTCAGCCAATCCATCCCCAAAACCACATCAAACCCTGCTATTGGCATCAATAGGAACGATATTGGGAAGCACTTACCATCGATATCTATCTCAGCTCCAGTCACAAAACTTGTAACAAGAACTATTTTACCATCTGCTACTTCTATCTCAATCGGTACAAAAATAACAGTAACAGATAATTTCAACTTTTCACAAAAAGCCACAGAAATAAAGGAGCGATTCGCTCCAGAATCAAATAACAAACGCGCAAGTAGGGAGTTTATAAGAAACATACCGGTGATAACATCATCAATAGCAGTAGCATCATCTACTGTCATCCGGAACACCTTACCCTCCAGTGTCGGAGGATTCTTTCGTTTCTGCGCCCCTGATGATGATCCCCCAACATCCCCTGCTCCCGTCCCTGTCCTGGCTCCTCTCCTATTAGGGAAATCACCAGCCCTATGCCCTTCCTTTAAGCAATTCCAACAAACATTGCGGGGAAACCTACAATCTTTCGTTTCATGCCCATGCGTACCACAACGCATGGTCTGGGCAGTACACTGTCCAATGTGACTGGATTTACATCTTGTACACCATTGGGACTTTGTATTCATACCCCCTGTAGTCGGATTCTGACTCTGATTACCCTGCGAAGAATTGCCCTGCCATTTCTTCTTTTGTTGACCACCTGCCTGGTCATACTTCGGCTTCTGCGTAGCCACCTCGTCTTTGTTCTGTCTATCCCTGGCTTGAATGTCTCCCTCAGCAGACTTGCCAAGGTGAAGGCCTGAGACAATGATCCAGCCAGTTGAGCGGTACTCCTGTACTCTGGTAACAAAGCTCCGATAAAATGTTTAACCTGTGAAGATTCATCCGGTACCCACTGAGTTACAAATCTCCGCTTCGAGTTAAACTGTTCAATTAATTCATCAACTGACATCCTCCTGGTCATCTTCAATTCCATGAATTCCTGCCTTATCTTATTCAGTTCAAAGGCATTGCTATTGGAATCTGCCCACCGACACACGTAGGCCAGCATCACTACCAATGAAGCGCGGGCCTATTGGGTTACACGCCAAGTTTCAATCTCAACAGCCTACTATAAGAAGAAAGAGTCAAAATGTTCAAATTCCAGTTGACCTAGGCTTCACGACCGTGAAGGATGCTCCATGGGTCGTGAAGCAGCTCGTGTCCACGAGTCCTGTCGTGGGCCGCATGGTTCGTGAAAACCTTTGGCTTCACGACCCTACACGGCCCATGAAGGAGGTCATGAAGGCACAACCCTCACGATTCTTGCATAGCACGGCACGGCTCGTGGAGGATTAATGGCTGGTCGTGGCTCATTTATCCTTCAAGGCCCGTGAGAGCCCGTGAAGAAGTCGTAAAGGCAGAATTCTTAGTGAAACTTGAATTTGGTTGGACCATTTTGTTGGTCCAATAAATGAGTGCCAATTAGCACGACTCTGGACTCTAAAGAACAGATGATATGTCTTTATAAGGTGCATTGTTTGTTCATTCAAGACTCTTGGTCCATTTTGTGCAATACATATACTTGTGAGTTCTTCCATTGAGATAGAGAGCAAGATCAAGTGTTGGTGATTTATGCACAAGTATTTCAAGGCTGTTCTAGAAGAGATCCATCAAGTGTTGGTGGTGCTTCGGTTTGCTAGTAGAAAGAGGTTGAAGGTTTCTTGGTGTGGACTTGCATTAGGGCTTGGAGCCTTTTGTTTCAAGCTTACATCCCAAATCCAATTTGTTCCAGCCAAGTATCAAAGTCTTCGAGGGTATGATTTGATCTCCTTCTTCTCTTTGTTCTTGTTTTTGGTTGCATGCATGTTCTTGCAAGTTTTCACCACCATTGGGAAATCATGGGCTCATTTTGTGTGTTTTTGTTGCTTCCGTTGCGTGCTTTGATCCCCATGGAATCCCAACAGTGGTATCAGAGCCATACTTGCAAGATGCCTGCACCTTTGTGGTTTGAAAATCCATATTTTTGATTTTGGACATTCTGTCCAGAAGGTCTTCACGGGCCGTGGAGCTTGCTTCACGGGTCGTGAAGGCCACACGACCAATCTCGTGGGGTGGTGGTCGTGAAAGGTTTTTAATCTGTTTTACGAGTCGTGGAGCGTACTGCCTTCACGGCCCGTGAGTGCCCGTGAAGAGCAGTAGCTCGTGAAGGCATCGTGATCAGGCTGTTTTTGGCCTTATTGAAAAGAAAACTTGATATGGATTTTGGCACATGATTTTGGTGTTTCCAGAATCATTTTAGGCTGTTTAGGCTTGTAGTTTAAGCCCCATTATATCCTAATTCTTTTATATGTATGTATTGGGTGGTTTTGGTATAAAATGCACACATGCATACATGTAAATTGTGTATATATGAATATGGATTTCAAAGTGTTTGGAATCCTAATGCATATGTACAAGGTTTTTTCTTGTGCCTTTAGAATAAACTTAATTGGGATATTGTTTTGTGCATGGTTTGGTGTGGCACACCATGCTTTGTGATTGTTTCGTTTTTGTTAGCACCGGTTTGAGCCTAGACCTTTGTGTGGTTGTTTGGTTGCTTTATTTGTTGTCAAGGGCATCATCGTGTATCTTGTTAGACGATTTGCAATTCCAATTTAATACGCCTTGATAATTGTCGTGCCTATACCGAGTTATCAAAGCGGCTTATTAAGGAATCGGTGTGGGAAGGGATCAAACATGCCAAACCGGTGCTATGAGTACCGAAGGATCCCGCAAGTGCCTAAGAGTTGTAATTACGGAATGCAATTGGTAAAGCGTTTACCGGCCTAAATACCTTCACGAAGTGATCCGCGGTAAACCCGTCATGTAGTGAAGTTATGTTGGGTTCTTAGCCCTTGTTAAATTTAAGTGTTAAACTATTGGGTAATTATTTAACAAGGATTAAAATATGTCGAACTAACCTTTTTGTTTGCTTTGCCTTCTTTTAGATGGCATCTACAAGCAACACCACGACACACATTTCACTCCGTCCATTTTTGGAGAAAGAGAAACTCATAGGCGTAAACTTCATGGATTGGCATAGGCAATTGAGAATTGTCTTGCGCCATGAAAGCAAGTTGTACGTCCTAGAGGAACCTCTTCCGGAGGCTCCTGCTACCACCGCTACGCGGGCCATTAAGGATGCTTATGAGAAGCACCTTAAAGATACTAATGAGGTGACTTGCCTCATGTTGACGACCATGAGTTCCGAGTTGCAAAGGCAATTCGAGGACGTTGGTGTGTTTGACATGATCTCGCAGCTAAAGTAAATGTTCCAGCAGCATGCGAGGCATGAACTCTACGAGTGTGTCAAGGCCTTTGTAGGGTGTCGGATGCAGGAGGGCGGGAACGTGAGCTCCCATGTGCTTCGAATGAAGCAATACGTGGACCAGCTCGAGAGGTTGGGCTTTCCTATGGGGAAAGAGTTGGCTACGGAAATTATCCTCCAATCTTTGCCTCAAGCATATGGTCCGTTCATTGTGAACTACCATATGCATAACATGGATAAGTCCTTGATGGAGTTGCACGGCATGTTGAAGACCGCCGAGTCTAACATGGCCAAGGCAAAGCCATCGACCTCCGCACCCGTCCTAGCCAACCATGAGGGTGGTGCTAAGAGGAAGCGGCCCGCTTCAAGATCTAAGGGCAAGGGAAAGGGGAAGGCGAAGGTGGCAACACCCAAGCCCAAACCACTCCCGGCGCCGGAGCCGAAGGGGAAGGAACCCGCTCCTATAGCCCCCTCACCAGAAAAGGCCACCTGCTTCTTCTACGGGGAGAAGGGACACTACCGGCGTAGTTGCCCCAAATACACGGAGGAGCTCAAGAGGCTTCGCACCCAGGGACAAGGCACCTTCGGTATGTACATGATTGAACTCCATAACACTTCTACTTCTAACGCTTGGGTCTTGGACACCGGGTGTGGTACTCACATAGTTAATAATGTGCAGGTACTAAGAAGAAGTAGGGACTTGGTTGATAGGGAGCTGGATCTCATAATGGGAAACAAGGCGGTTGTCCCGGTTGAGAAGATAGGGAGCGTGGACCTCGCCTTTCCATTCGGCTTATCTATTACTTTATTAAATGTATCTTATTCGCCCTGCGTGGCAAGAAACATTTTATCATTTTATGCACTCGTTGACGATGTATTTAACTTTAATTTCTCTAATCGAATTATTTCATGCTTTAAGAATGATTTATTTTATTTTAAAGCACATCCATGTCGTGGCATATATGAGACAAGCGTATGCTTGCATAGTAATAGATCAATCATGACTGTTGGTTCTAAATCTAAATGTGATTTGGATAAGTTATCTTTATGGCATGGTCGTTTGGGCCACATAAACAAGAAACGCATCGCCAAGCTCCAAGCGGATGGGATCATGGAATCATTTGACCATAGGTCGGGTGATGTATGCGAATCTTGCTTGTTGGGCAAAATGACCAAAGTACCCTTCACCGGCGTTTGTGATAGGGGCAAAGACTTATTGGATATCGTTCACTCGGACGTGTGTGGTCCGTTCAAGCATGTCACTAGGGATAACTCAAGGTACTTCGTAACCTTTACCGATGATTTTAGTAGGTATGGGTATGTCTACTTGGTGAGACAAAAGTCGGAAATCTTTGAGGTTTTCAAGACTTTCAAAAACGAACTTGACAACCAATTGGGTAAACGAATTAAGATGCTCAGATCGGATCGTGGTGGTGAGTATCTAAGTTCGGAATTCCGTGACTATCTAAAAGATTGTGGAATTGTTTCGCAATTGACACCTCCTAGGACACCACAATTAAATGGTGTCGCCGAGAGGAGGAACCGAACATTATTGGATATGGTTCGGTGTATGATGAGTCGTACGGATGTACCCATTAGCTTTTGGGGCTATGCATTGGAAACGGCCGTTAGAATCCTTAACCTCGTACCAACTAAGAAGGTCAAGAAGTCACCCTTTGAGATGTGGCATGGAAAGGTTCCATCGCTTTCATATCTAAAGGTTTGGGGTTGTCATGCCTACGTGAGACGTGAGGTGAAAGACAAATTGGAACCCCGAGCCGAGAGGTGTTTGTTCATTGGATATCCTGCCGGGTGTATGGGATATTTGTTTTACAAACCGTCCAAGAACAAGGTATTTGTTGCTCGGAGGGCCATCTTTCTTGAAAGAGAGATGCTATCCAAAGACGCTAGTGGGAGAAAGGTAGATCTTGAAGAGATTCAAAAACCCTCCAATGACCAACTTGAAGTTGGCACTAGTTCACAAGATGATTCTCAGCACGGCGCTGCTGGAGAACCTGACACGGATCCTTTACCTCTTAGGAGATCCGATACGAGTCGCAACAAGCCAGAGAGATATGGGTTTTTCATGTCTGAGGGCTGCGACCTAGTGGTGGATCATGATGAACCATCATCTTATCGGAACGCCGTGGTGCGCCCTAAGTCTGCTAGGTGGAAGGAGGCTATTGAGTCCGAGATGCAATCTATGTCGGATAACCAAGTCTGGGATTTGGTAGATCCGGTAGCCGGGTGTAGACCCGAAGGGTGCAAATTGGTCTTTATGAAAAAGACCGGCATAGATGGAGAGGTAGACACCTTCAAAGCCCGACTGGTGGCTAAGGGTTTCACGCAAACTAATGGTGTAGACTATGATGAAACTTTTTCCCCGGTGGCTATGTTGAAGTCTATCCGGATACTCATGGCAATTGCCGCATTTCATGATTATGAGATTTGGCAAATAGATGTAAAAACCGCGTTCCTTAATGGGACACTTAGCAAGGAGGTCTATATGAATCAACCCGAGGGTATTGTACTTGCCAAGCATCCGGATAAAGTCTGCAAGCTAAAGAAGTCCATTTATGGACTTAAGCAAGCATCGCGCAGTTAGAACCTGTGCTTTGATGAGAAAGTCAAAGAGTTTGGCTTTTCGAAAAGCAAGGATGAGCCATGCGTATTTGTCAGGGCTAGTGGGAGCATAGTTGTGTTCCTAGTCTTGTATGTCGATGACATACTCCTCAATGGAAACGATGTCCCGACCCTTCAAGGTGTAAAAACTTGGTTAGGGAATTGTTTTTCAATGAAGGATCTAGGAGATGCGACTTATATTCTTGGGATCAAAATCTATAGAGATAGATCCAAGAGGCTTATTGGGCTTAGCCAAAGTACATATGTTGACAAAGTCCTAAAGCGGTTTAGGATGGAAGACTCCAAGAAGGGGTTCATTCCAATGTCACATGGTTTGGTATTGAGTAAGACTCAATCCCCTAGTTCCCCAGAGGAACGGGAAGTAATGAAGCGAGTGCCATATGCTTCGGCTGTGGGCTCGATCATGTACGCCATGCTATGTACGAGGCCTGATGTATCGTGTGCCTTGAGCATGACGAGTAGATATCAAGCCAACCCTGGCGAAGCTCATTGGACGGCGGTAAAGAGCATTCTCAAGTATCTTCGGAGGACTAAGGAGATGTTCTTGGTGTACGGAGGTAAGGAAGAGCTTAGAGTAAAGGGTTACTCTGATGTAAGCTTCCAAATCGATAGGGATGACTCCCGATCACAATCGGGGTTTGTTTTCCTATTAAACGGTGGTGCTATATCCTGGAGGAGATCCAAGCAAGACACCGTGGCCGATTCCACTACCGAGTCGGAATACATTGCGGCCAGTGAAGCTGCTAAGGAGGCCGTATGGATGAGAAAATTTTTGCTTGATCTGGGAGTGGTTCCAAGCATCAGCGACCCTGTTGAGATCTTCTGTCACAACGAGGGTGCCGTTGCTTTAGCAAAGAAAGCGAGGTCTCATCGACGCACGAGGCATATTCTGCGGAAATATCATTTTATCCGGGACGTGGTCGAAAATGGAGACATCGTCATTAGCAAAGTACACACGGATAGCAATTTGACGGATCCGTTCACTAAACCGTTGTCTCAAGCCAAGCACGATGCCCACACACGTTCTATTGGGATTAGATTTGCTAGTGACTTGGTTTGAGTTGTATATTGGTTATTGTATTCGATGTATTTACTGTTGGAATATGCCCGCTGACACGAACGAGTTAATAGCACTGCTGATGAAGTATAGGCCTATTGGGTCACACACCAAGTTTTGATTCCGGCAACACGATCAAGCAAAAGAGAAGAAAAGGCCAAAATGGGTTTTGGCAGCATGGTACACGGGCTGTGTTCTTGAACACGGGCCGTGTCCAGCCCAACTAGCACGGGGAGTTTTGGCCCAAGTCGAGACCGTATGCTTTGGGCCTCCACGGCCGTGTAGGTGAACACGGGCCGTGTTGGCTATACAAGACACGGGCTAACTTGGCCCAATTGAGGCCGTGGGCTTTGGGCCTACACGGCCGTGTTGATTAACACGGGCCGTGTACAGGCTCTGTAACAGCAGAATAAACAGCTTTAAACATTCATTTTAATGGGGTTAATGTGAGTGAATGAAAAGCCACGATTCATATGTCTCTGGAACAGACTTTTGGAAGCTCTAGAGTCTCATGCTAGAGTTCATCCTCCCTCCTATTGTTCTTCTTCTTGGTGATCAAGTTTTGGTGCACAAGAGAAGGTAATATACACTTTGTGATCAAGCTTTGATGCACAAAGGCGTTGCTTGTTCTTGTATTGTGTTGTTTTGGTGGCTACATCAACCTACTAGCATTGGGGAATCAAGTGTGCTTGGGGTGGACTACTCTAGAGGAATTCTTCCTTGAATTCTACACACTTTGACAAAGAAGAAAGCTTTGGTGATCTTGCATTATGGTATAACCTTTCTTCTTTCTTGTTTATTACATTCTAGTTGCAACTTCATGTTTAGATGTTGGTCCATGGCATGTGCGTTTGTTTGGCTAGTTTTGTTTTTGTATTGTATCTTGCTTCCGTTGCTACTCGTTTATGCCAAACAAACACCTTCAGTGGTATCAGAGCCATATCTAACATGCCTTTGCACTAACGAGTCTAGAAAAACCATATAAATATTATTATTAGAAAATTGTTTTCTAGAAATGGTTTTTCATGTAGATTCATGTTAAGCTAAAATTGGTATATTTGTAGCCTACCTAAGATGTTAGTTTTTACATCAAGTCTCAAAAACCATATAAATAAATTCATATAAGAAAATTGTTTCCTCAAAATTGGTTTTTCCATTGAGGCTCTTGTTGTGATAGAATAGATTTATTCGTAGACGTGTTAATATATTTTAGTTTTTATATTTATATATTTGTTGTAACTTGGCATGGAGTGTACACAAATATATACTTATAAATGTATATATGAATATGTGTCTCAAAAATGGTTTGGTACACTAATGCATATGTACAGGGATTGTCATTTTGGTGCCTTTGATGTTGTTGACAATCTTGACTAAAATATAGATATATATTTTATATCATGGTTTTGTGTGGCACACCATGTTTCACTTATGTTGCGTTTGGTTAATTCGGTAACACGATATGCCCTTAGACCTATGTGTTGTGGTTGTTGATTGATTCGTTTTTTTGGTGGCCTGCGTGCTGTATTGATGTAAATATTTATTTATTTATATATTTGTTGGTGCGGCTTGCACGCCGTTTATTTTATTCCGTGTATTTGTATAAATAGTGTAGGAATGCGACATGCGTGTCGTTTATATATATATATATATATTTATATATATATTCTATGTGTTTGTAAATAGTATAGAATTAGAACCGGAGAAGTCAACAGGAGTCATGGTGATGACGTCTTGGCAAGAAGAAATCAACACGCTATTGGAGGTGTTGGATTCGGTGGGAGCTCACCCAACGAGACTTTACCTTGTCCTTAGGTTTTGGCCTCGTTTTCCCCGTTGTGGCTCACGGGGAAAACGCATAGGAATTTTGGGCATGTTACCGAATTATACATATATATATATTTGCGTGGTTGTGTTTTATTTTTCTATGCATGGATTAGGATTCGCATGCTAGACAATTTTTCTATAAAATTAAATTAAATACAACGTTTGTTAAAATGGTTAACAATCTCGCGCGAATAGAATTGACAAAGAAAATATAAACTTGGTATTATATTTAAAAGTGCTTAAAAATCGTTTTGACACTTACTTTGTTAATTCACAAAAAGGTTTTTAGAAACTGGAAACAAAATCCCGTTTTTCAAAATGTAAATCACGCACCATCCGTAAGATGACCCCACCTGAATCTAACGAAACAAGGATGATTGTTGAGCTAAGCACGAGTCATTCCTTGCGTAGTTGTGTGGAAGGTGAGTGGGGTAACTCGCATGATTGGTTGTCGAGCTAAGCACGAGCCAAATGATGGTCGGGAGTGCCACCCTTGTGTCTTGTTGGACGGTTTACAATTTTAGTATATAATTCTTGATTAGTTGTTGAGCTAAGCATGAGCTAAAAAAAATTATATATTAAGATTGGTGTAAGGAAGGGATCAAACATGCCAACCGACATATTGGATGTCAACGGATCACGCAAGTGTCTAAGAGTTGTAATAGAGATTACAATTGGTAAAATGTTTGCCGTCCTAAATAGCTTCACCACGTGATCCGCGGTAAACCCGTCACGGTGCGAGGTGAAATAAGGTTCTTAGCCCTTGTTATAAATAGTAGTTTTTGTCTAAAACTATGGGGTAATTATTTTTAACAAGGTTTATCTAAACTAACCAAAACTCGTATTATTGTTATTTATAGATGTCAAACCATAACAATACCACGTCAAACCATAACAATACCATGTCAAACATCTCACTTCGTGTGTTCCTAGAAAGGGAGAAACTCACGGGGGTGAACTTTATTGCATGGCTTAGGCAATTGAGGATTGTCCTTCGCCATAAGTCAAAGTTGCACATCCTTGAGGAACCCCTTCCGGAGCCACCTGCTACCAACTCGACTTGGGCCGTCCGATACGGGTATGAAAAACGTGTTGAGGACACGAACGATGTTGCCTGCCTTATGTTGTCAACTATGAGCTCGGAGTTGTGAAAGCAGCTCGAGCACATGAGTGTGTACAATATGTTAAACAAGCTCAATGGCATGTTCCGATAGCAAGTTAGGCAGGAACACTATGAGTGTGTTAAAAGCCTAGTCGGTTGTAGGCTGCAGGAAGGCGGGAATGTTGGTCTTCACGTCCTTAAGATGAAGGCGAACGTAGACCAAATGGAGAGGTTAGGATTTCCTATTGGGAGAGAGCTCGCTGTGGATATTGTACTTCTGTCTCTGCCCGCATCATATGGTCAGTTTGTCACAAACTATCATATGCAAGGAATGGAGAAATCGTTAAGCGAATTGCATGACATGTTGAAATCTGCGGAATCTGACATGGCCAAGCGTAATTCCGCCTCAACCACTCCCGTCTTGTGCTTAAAGAAACAAAAGAAAAGGAAGAAGAAACCGACCCTAAAAGGAAAGGTTGGAGTTCCCAAGCCTATCCTTAATATTGAGTCGAAGGACATAGAGAATGTGCCTCAAGATGAGACTCAAGAAAAGGTGGTTTGCTACTTCTGTGGAAGATTTGGAAATTGGGGCCGTCACGCCTGCCCTACGTGCCGAGAGGATATAAAACTTCTCAGGAAAGAGAGAGTTAACTTTCCATCTTCAGGTACGTTCATGATTCATTGCTATTCTTCTATAAGCTGGGTTGTTGACCCGAGCGGATTGACTCACGTTTGTCACAAATTTGTTTGTTACAAAGTGTAGGTCCTTTGTTGAAAGAAAAGCATGAAGAACCGGATCTCGAACGAGGAAACCATGGTGATTGTCCTCCAAGAGAAGATAAGGAGACTTGATCTCGCTTTTGTCACTGGTTTATTTATTACTTTATTTTATTGCCCTGCGTGGCAAGTAACATCTCTTTGTATGCTCGCTTTAATTACGGTGAACAAAAATTTTGAAGTTTTAAGAATTGATGTTGAACTTTTTTTTAACGTTATTTATTCAAGGTTTTATGTCATAGCTAATGTGTTGTTTTGCCCTGCGTGGCGTACAACTTTACATGTGGTGACGATGAGTTATTCTTAAAATACAAAATTTATTATGAAAATCTATTGTGAGATATTTTGTTCAAAATTTCCCATGTCATGGCATACACAAGGATTTGTTACAAGTAATAGAATATTCATGAATAATTGATTCTTAATCCAAAATAGTTTGGATGAGTTATCTTTGTATGATAATCAACTTAATCACATAAACAAGAAATATATCGCCTAGACCCATGTGGTTAGGATCTTGGAATGGTTTAGTCTTGGGCTAAACGCTTTGATGTTGATCTTGTTTATTAGGCTAAGATGATTATGAGATCCTTCGCCGGAGTTTGCCAGAGGATTATAAGCTTGTTGGATATTGGTCACATTTTGTGGATAATCCGTTCAAGCATACCACAAAGAATAACAAAAGCGAAACTTCTTCGTCACTATCTTGATGGTAGTAATCGCGGGATGTTTATTAGTTTAGGCATATGTCTGAAACCTTGTTGGTGTTCAGGATTAGCCAAAACAACTTTAAGAATCAATAAGGGCATATAGATCAAGGTACTTAGATCTAGTTATGATGCTAAGGTATCTATTATCTATATATTGGATGACCATATAGTGAATTGTGGAATTGTTTCACAATTCATGTCCTACTAAGACACATTGGTACATGGTGTCATGGAGTAGGGAACCGGGTGTTATTGTTCCGGTTTATGACGGGTCGAGAATGTGTGTCCTATTTGTTGGAATATTCATTGGACATTGTGAATAAGTCCTCAAATCCAAATTCAATAGATAGTCTATTTAGCATTTATTAAGATACGACTAGAAAGGTTCTCTGCTTGTCTATCTTAATAGTTTGGAGTTATCCATTCTACATTCAGTGGGAGAAGGATAAACTTGAAATCAAGAAGTGCTAATACATTTGAGGAGTTCTTCTAAGTTTTAGTTATTTAACCTTTTGAGAACAATGTTTGTTGCTTAAAAGGGGAAGAAGAAAGAAGCTAAAACTAAGGCATTCCAGTGGAAGAACGTGGAACTTAAATGAAGACTTGATGATGATACTAGCATATAATCTGATATCTTTGATAGATGATCAGCATGGTTATGCTGGTATGCCTGACTAAGAATCATTACTTCTTTTAAGTCTGATTAGAGTCATATATTGAGTTCGCCACCTATCGGAAGACGTAGTGGATCCAGAATTCGCTAAAAATAAAAGAAGTAAATGATAAAGAGATGCAATCCATTTGGAATGTCCAAGTGCTTGACTTGACTTGATCCCATAACTAGGTGTATACCAAGGTGGTAGTGATGGGATTAACATGGATGGAATTGTAGACAACTTCAAATACCGACTAGTGGTAAAGTTTTTCATGGTGGTTATAAAGAAACTTGTCCTAGTGGCTATGTTGAAGCATGTTTGATACTCGTGGATATTAATGATCGTGTTTCGTCATGAAACAATATGATGAGGAAGTGCTTATAACACTATCCGAGGGTCTTAATATACGTCCGTAGTATCCGAATTATGTCTACAAAATTGGATAAGACCTAAGACCACTTCGGGCTTATTTTTGCATCTTGAAGGAAAGATATCTTCGCTTACTATTAGAAGATCATAGTGATGAGTTTTCTAAAAGCATAGATAATGCCTTTTACGTATGTCAGGGCTAGTCGGAGCTTTGTTGTATTCCTAGTGTTAAATGTCTATGTAAGATAATGTCCCGATATTAGGTTATCTGCGAACCTAATTCAGGAATTACTGCTTCATAGGGGCATTTAAGAGATACAAAATTGGACCTTATTTAGTTCAAGAAATATAGTGATATGTTCTTGATGTTTGACGACTTGAATAGGCTTGGAGTAAGTAGTTACTCTAATGCATGTTTCTGCTAGGATAACTCTTGATCTTTGATCAAAGTTGGTGATCCTAACTTGTGGTGTTGTTTGTTGGTTCTTAAGTATCACTAACTCTATTGTGGGCTTTTGAGACAATGAGGGTGTGATTACTTTAACCTTTTTGAAAAGTAAGATCTCTTTGATTCATACTTTTGAAGTAGTCTTGTCAAAAGAGATATAATTGAATAACAAAAGAACTTGTGGATGTTGTGGGACAAATCCACTAGTTAAGCCGTAGTTATGGACTAGTGGTGTTTGTCTTACTAGGTCCATTAGCATGTCTAATGCGTATAACTTGGCTTGAATATGTTTTGGTTTATGTTTGAATGGAGATTTAATAATACGCCGAGGGCGGGTATTTTATGAATCCTTATTGTGTTCCATCTTAGCATGTTTAAACACTTCCGAGAATGTTTTTCATTCTAAATCTCCAAAATCGGTTATACTTTATGGGAAGGAAGTATAAATTAAGATTGAGGTAAAGAATCGGTTTTGTTAAACGTGATTCTTGCCTATACTTGAAAGGGGTTTCAAGTGATTGGAGGACCCGCACCCGAGTTCGCTTCATGGTTCTAGTCATAAGAAACTCGGGATGATGATGACGTTTCATCCTTAAACTAGAGATGCATGTTATTCCAAAGCATAGGTCTGCTTTGCTTTGATCGTTTTCTAACGCGGTCCGTAACTGGTAGTTATAAGGGAGATGATTGGGTAGAGTATTATTATCTATGTGGCGGGACTACGTAGTCGAAAGGAATTTGTTCCTCTATGTATAGAGAAGATATCCATGTGCCCCTCGATGATTGAGTGCTGACGTTCATATGCAAGGCCGTGCTCAAGTTATATTGATGATGGATCAATGTTAACTTGGTTTGTTGGTCACCACTAATCTAGAATCGAGAAACATAATCGTGAACGATCTGAAGGTTGACTTTATTCCATGCCTTGTGTTCACATAGGATATCGTGAACAAAGGGATGTACATGTTCATTTATCTTTAGGACAATCATTTTATGATTGGGAACTTGTCAAGAGTGGCACACCCTATACTGACTTGGGAGCATAGATGTCTTGCTAGAGGCCGCTCTATGTTTGTGTTATTTTTCGTAGTCGTACCACGTACAAATGGGATTCTGTTGGAATATGCCCGCTGACACGAACGAGTTAATAGAACTGCTGATGAAGTATAGGCCTATTGGGTCACACACCAAGTATTGATTCCGGCAACACGATCAAGCAAAAGAGAGGAAAAGGCCAAAATGGGTTTTGGCAGCATGGTACACGGGCCGTGTTCTTGAACACGGGTCGTGTCCAGCCCAACTAGCACGGGGCATTTTGGCCCAAGTCGAGACCGTGTGCTTTGGGCCTACATGGCCGTGTAGGTGAACACGGGCCGTGTTGGCTATACAAGACACAGGCTAACTTGGCCCAATTGAGGCCGTGGGCTTTGGGCCTACACGGCCGTGTTGATCAACACGGGCTGTGTACAGGCTCTGTAACAGCAGAATAAACAGCTTTAAACACTCATTTTAATGGGGTTAATGTGAGTGAATGAAAAGCCACGATTCATATGTCTCTGGAACAGACTTTTGGGAGCTCTAGAGTCTCATGCTAGAGTTCATGCTTCCTCCTATTGTTCTTCTTCTTGGTGATCAAGTTTTGGTGCACAAGAGAAGGTAATATACACTTTGTGATCAAGCTTTGATGCACAAAGGCGTTGCATGTTATTGTATTGTGTTGTTTTGGTGGCTACATCAACCTACTAGCATTGGGGAATCAAGTGTGCTTGGGGTGGACTACTCTAGAGGAATTCTTCCTTGAATTCTACACACTTTGACAAAGAAGAAAGCTTTGGTGATCTTGCATTATGGTATAACCTTTCTTCTTTCTTGTTTATTACATTCTAGTTGCAACTTCATGTTTAGATGTTGGTCCATGGCATGTGCCTTTGTTTGGCTAGTTTAGTTTTTGTATTGTATCTTGCTTCCGTTGCTACTCGTTTATGCCAAACAAACACCTTCATTTACTATGTTATTGGGAACATTAAGCAATATTGTATTTTTGAATGTATTGATTATTAAATGGAGATTTAATGATACGCGTGTAGCGAATACTTTCTTTAAATCATTATTGTGTTCCAACTTTGCATGTTTTATCACTTCCTTGAATGATTTACATTCTAAACAGTCCACGATCTGTCATTCTTCAAGGAAGGAAGTATGAACGAAGATCGAGGGAAATGATTGGTCATAGTGTTCAATAGGCATTGAATACAAGGGACGGAATATTTCGCCTATACTTGAAAAGAGTTTCAAGTGATTGGACGACCCACACCTGATCTTACTTCATGGTACATGTCAAGAGTAAATCAGGATGATAATATCTTTTATCCTTAGACCGGAGATGCATGTGTTTCACTATTTTGGTTTGCTTTATTCTGACTGCTTTCAAACGTAGTCCGTAACTGGCTATTATAAAGGAGGTATTTAGGTAAAGTATTGCCATTGTATTGGAGGAAATGTAGTCGAAGGAATTTGTTCCTCTGTAAAGAGAGATATCCCAGGGCCCCTCGATGATTGGGCGCTGACACCAAAATTGCATGGCCATGCTCGAGCTTGCAATGATTGTTGATCAGTTCCAACTCACCTTTTGGTCACCACCAATCTTGATCGAGAAACATAATCGTGAACGATCGGAGAGTGACTTTGTACCATGTCTCGTGTTCACTTGGATATCGCGAACAATAAGATAATTGATCACTTATCTATAGGACCATGTCAAACTCTTTTAGTTTATCATGGTACTTGTCAGGGATGACATACCCCATGTTTAATTGGGGGCAGGGATGCCTTGCAAGAGGCCGCTCCCTGTCTAAGGTGCCCATGGATACGGTGTGTCATGTGCAAGTGGGAGTTTGTTGGAATCTGCCCACCGACACACGTAGGCCAGCATCATTGCCAATAAAGCGCGGGCCTATTGGGTCACACGCCAAGTTTCAATCTCAACAGCCTACTATAAGAAGAAAGAGTCAAAATGGTCAAATTCCAGTTAACCTAGGCTTCACGACCGTGAAGGATGCTCCACGGGTCGTGAAGCAGCTCGTGTCCACGAGTCCTATCGTGGGCCGCATGGTTTGTGAAACCCTTTGGCTTCACGACCCTACACGGCCCGTGAAGGAGGTCGTGAAGGCACAACCCTCACGATTCCTGCACAGCGCGGCACGGCTCGTGGAGGATTAATGGCCGGTCGTGGCTCATTTATCCTTCCCGGCCCGTGAGAGCCTGTGAAGAAGTCGTAAAGGCAGAATTCTAAGTGACACTTGAATTTGGTTGGACCATTTTGTTGGTCCAATGAATGAGTGCCAATTAGCATGACTCTGGACTCTAAAGAACAGATGATATGTCTTTATAAGGTGCATTGTTTGTTCATTCAAGACTCTTGGTCCATTTTGTGCAATACATATACT
This sequence comes from Dittrichia graveolens, assembly GCA_038502395.1. Classification (NCBI taxonomy): domain Eukaryota; kingdom Viridiplantae; phylum Streptophyta; class Magnoliopsida; order Asterales; family Asteraceae; genus Dittrichia; species Dittrichia graveolens. Next base: position 35,910,536 of record JARJIL010000009.1, read on the forward strand.
TGTGAGTTCTTCCATTGAGATAGAGAGCAAGATCAAGTGTTGGTGATTTGTGCACAAGTATTTCAAGGCTGTTCCAGAAGAGATCCATCAAGTGTTGGTGGTGCTTCAGTTTGCTAGTACAAAGAGGTTGAAGGTTTCTTGGTGTGGACTTGCATTAGGGCTTGGAGCCTTTTGTTACAAGCTTACATCCCAAATCCGATTTGTTCTAGCCAAGTATCAAAGTCTTCGAGGGTATGATTTGATCTCCTTCTTTTCTTTGTTCTTGTTTTTGGTTGCATGCATGTTCTTGCAAGTTTTCACCACCATTGGGAAATCAGGGGATCATTTTATGTGTTTTTGTTGATTCCGTTGCGTGCTTTGATCCCCATGGAATCCCAACAATTGCAATACTGCTCGCACAGTTTATCCCGGAATTGGTTCCATGTAATTGAATCCATTTGAGCTCTCGATAAGTGGGTGGTAATGGAATCCCACCAAACTATTGCCTTTCCTTTCAGCATCCGGGTGGCAAAGCATACTCTAATTTCCTCTTCACAGTTACGTGCATCCAAAATCCTCCCTGTGTCTCTCAACCAGTTCAAAGTCACGTTAGGATCCGTGCTGCCATGGTATTCCTCTGGTATACAATCCAGGAGTTGCTTGTAAGTACTTGGCTGTCTAAATCCCATATTCGGTGGATATTCCATAAACGGATAAGAGTAGGATCCTTGATGCATCGACCTTTGTGGAACAGATCCTTGTGGATAGGGCCCCTGAGGAATAACGGATAGTAAAAAGGTTGAGTCATCGGTTGAGTAAACGGTGGTATCGGCATTGTTATCGGAGGAACCTCTGCCAATGTAGTCACTGCCGGAAAGATAGGAGGTATCGCAACTGTAGTTGATGTCACAGTAGCAACCGGGGGTTGAATTATAGGAACTGGCCTTTGTTGCTCCAGTTCCTTTCGCAAATCCTATAGTTGGCCCTCCAACTGAAAGATATACTCATCTATTTCATCCCCAGCGGTACTAGATGTACCGGCATTTAGCAAAGTTTCCACTATTGTAGGGACTTCAGCAGAAGATGGGACAATAGGGGAAGCAGTCGAGTGATCACGATCAGCCATTGTTATCTGTAACAATCAGATCACCTCATGATTTATTAGATAAATCTGTTAGTACACAACATACTAACTACACTCCAATTCACCCCAATCCCACACCCAGGGAGTAATCGACCTACCACAAGCCAAGATTTGGGAATAGACTACCAAACCAAGGCTCTGATACCAAACTTGTAACACTGTATTTTTAACCCAAAAATTTTCATTTTCATAAACATTGCGGAAGCGAATAATTAACCAAAGTGTTTACAACTGTACAAACACAACCGTTAAAATATCAGTATTACAAAACATGGCTTGTCACAATTAAACTATCAGAGTCCTAGGTGATTACTCCCCAAGCTAACCACTCTCAGCCGAGCCGCTGACTTACCAAAACCTGTAAAAAGAGTGAGAGGTAGGGGATTAGCACAAAGCTAAGTGAATGGAGTAAAACCACAATAGATATATTAGCAAATAACCACATCAGTATCAACAACACATAACAGATAATCATGCCCCGGGAAGACCGGCGGTTCTGCAGGAACCTACAACCAATGCCGGCCAAAGCAAAGGTTTACCGATAGTTCATTTGCTATTCTCACACAGTATTACCTTAAGTTGCTACAAATGCATCAAAAGATCCCAATACTGATTAGCCGATAGCAAACGAACCCAACCCATATGCCCAGCCGAAGCTGACTTCCCGATCCTCATGTATACATATCACTGACGCAAAATTAATTAACAATCAACAGTTAATCAATATCAGATGCACAATCTATCCATGCGTCAAACCAATAATAGTTGCAACCCAAGCCAGTTACAACTAATAACATCTGTGAGTAAACGTCCACTCACCTCTTGCTTTCAGTTTCTCCCCTCAGTGATCTTATATTACTGAACCTTGTTTGTTCCTGAGAACACAGCAAACTGAAATCAGTAACGATTCTTAATTATATGTCAAACACATAAATTTTTATCCTTTTAATCAAACATAAGCATGTATGATTCACATATGTATAAACATATATCATAGAGTTAATATGTTAACTTAAACCAAGTAAAACATATTAAAAATAAGCAATTTTCTGAAACAGTGCCCGTTGCGCCTCGACAAAATGCCCGTGGCGCCGCGACCCGGGTCGTATTTCAAAATCCGGAACCCATCAATCGGATTTTGTGTCGGTTTTTCAATAACCGGATTTCAGTGTCGGATTTCCAAGGGTCGGTTTGCAATTTTATCGGATTCTTACAATCCGAAACCAAGACTCTCGGATTTCACCTCGTCGCTCCACGACCCTATGCGTAGCACCGCGACACCCCGTTTTCCAGGTTGTCTTCTCCATGCAAGTGTCGGATTTCCAGCTAACTCAAGCTTCCCAAATCCGACTAAAACCCTAATAAAACATTATGAACACTTCTAAAACATGTATAAACACTTTATAACATGTATAGAACAACAAGAACACACCAAATCCTTTTAAACATGGCAATTCATATAAAACCCACCACACAAGTTTACTTCTAAACTTCTAACATGGCATCTTCATGTTCTAAGCATGACTTTACAAGCAAAACGTATCGCCATGATCAGAATCATGCTAGAATCACAACCATACCTTTGGTTTGAATTAACACACAACAAATCAACACTTTCACTTTTCAAGTTTGTTAGCTTCTTTGCTTTTCTTCTCTCAAGAATACACACACACTTGAAGAATCGGTTCAAGTGAAAAGCCAATTTCAGATGTTAATTCATATAAACCCACGTAATCCTTTTCTCAATATTAGTAGCATGAGGTGTCATTACCCTAACATGCATCCTAGCACACATATATATGTATATATATAACTGTACATGTACTCATATATTTGTATTAACATATAATTGAAATATTCCTTTTGATTAATTAAACTAATTGAAACCAAGTAATGATACTTAACAAGTAATTAATCAAAACTAATCACAAGTTATCATACCAAAGTCATCTAAACTACTAGCCCGATCTGAGGATGTTACAAAACGTCCACTCACCTTGAGTTCTGGAACTCCCACTCAGTGGTCTAATGTTACTGAGCCTTGTCCTTTTCTGAGATCAGAATAAACTGAAATCAGTAACCGATTCATAAATATATACCAACAACATATATTTATATCATTTTAAATCAAACATCACATATAAGATTCACATATGTAACAACACTCAGCATATAGCATCAAATATTCAACAAACAGCCAAACTATCAGATTTCAAGGGAAATCAGATACTTCTGTCGGATTTAGAGAAAATCCGCAACTTCTATCGGATTTCAAGAAATCCGATACATCTGTCGGATTTCTACACTTGTCGGATTCAACTTTAGTCCACCAACGGGTTTCACCATTAGTTCCGGATTTCTAAGTACCGGATTCATCACTGTCGTTTCCCAAGTTCCGGATTTCACAAGTGTCGGATTTGACACCCGGATTTCCAACACTCGGATTTCGTCATCCTCTTCACTAAGAATCCGCCAACTTCATACTTCCACAATCCGATAACTTCAAAAACTCCATGAATCATATAATTCATATATAAACTTACTAAAACATAAATAAACATGATTAAACATCCAATCATGCATCATAACACCTTCAAAATCACATAAACACTTAGAACACACAAAACCCACCAACTATGGTTTCTATCATGCTCATATTCGATATTCATAAACTTCTATCATGCTCATATTCGATATTCATAAACAAAACCCAATAGATTATGATAAAACCGCATCATACTTATAAGAAATCATGATTCAACAAAACAATAATCATACAAACCTTGAACTTGATCCTACAAAATCAAAATGCCAAATCTGATTGTTTTCTTCTTCTTGCCTTTTCTCTCGGTTTCACACAATACACACACTAAACATATTGCAAATGATAAACATGCTTAATGAGCCCACGTATTTACACATTGAAAACCCAAGCAGGAGGTGGCATCTCCTAGTTCAGAATTGCATGCACACACACACAAATCCGTATGCGTATATATATAACCAATATATATATATCATGTAATGTTAATTAATTAATTTAATTAAAACCATTTGATTTAATATTAACAAGCAATTATTCAAATACTAATCACGTGTTAACGTACCAAAGCCTATGAAATCACTAGGCCCAATTCCTGGATGTTACAAGAATAGTGGTAGTCTTACTGTTGCATATATTGCTTCAGACGAGGAGTTCACTGTGCCAATTCAGTAAAGAGCTATCGAAAAACATTTTCTTTGGCCGGCATTGGTTGTGTTAGTCCCATATTTAGAATAGTTAGATTTGATGAGACAAACTATAGATATGTATAGATGATAGGTTAAGAGTTAGGAATTATGTAAGTCTGTTATAGACTGACTGGTCAGCTGAAGCTGAGTAGTCAGCGTATAAACAGATATAGAGTTTTCTATGTAAGTACTAGATAGCTCAGTGACTTCTAAGCTGAGATAGGTTTTAAGACTTGAAGACTTGAAGATTCAAGAATCCTAGATTCAAGAAGTCAGCTTGACACGGTCAAGACTGAGTATGTCAGCTCAGCGTCAGAAGTCAGTTCAGAATTTAAGTAAGTTCTAAATTTTGTTATAAACTCTCCATATCTACGACATTTAAATTAGGATATCTAAACCTAATTTAAACTATCTATTAGTTGGATAGAAATCTCAAACGGAATTAATTAGATATATTCTAATTAAGAAGTTTGTTACGGTTTTAAAGAAAAGATAAGTTCTATCTTTAAACTGTTATTTGTTCATTGATATATCAAGTATAAGTATAAACCTTCTTGTGGGTTTTTATATACGAATACATACACGAACGAATGTGCGGAAAATATACTATAACAAGTACGTGATACTTGATACGCGTGTGTTGCGATAACTTTGTAAGTTCAAAGTTTGAGAGAGTTTTCAAAAGTTCTTCTTAATCAGTTTTAACAAGAAATTCGACCATCAATTAGTTTGTGATTCAAGAGTGTTTAGAGAGAGTTGAGGTTAACATCAAATCATCCTGTTGATTTGATTAGAGTGTGATAATAGTTATTGTTCTGGTTGATAATTGAATATACATTTGCTTAATATGTTTAATTGTTTAAAGTATATTCAACCCCCCCCCCCCCGCTTCTACACTATATCGGTTGCTTGTTCACCCTCTTTGTGACCAACAACTGTTATCAGAGAAGGTTTCTTCCTAAGTTAAAGATCAAGATCTGTTGTCAAGAGATTAAGATGTCGACTAGCAAGCAATCAAGTCATATACCAACAATGGCGGCAAAAGGTGGTCCTATCTTTGATGGCACTGACTATCCTATGTGAAAGTTTAGAGCCATTCTATATCTGAAGTCCATAGATCACAGGATGAGTACCGTGATTCAAGATGGCCCAATCATTCCAATGATCCATATTACTGCTACTGACAAAACTGTTCCCTCTAGAGAAACTCCCAAGCCTGAAGCATCTTGGACTGAGGAAGATCGTAAACTGTTCAATCTTAATGACAAGGCACAAAGCATTATAGCAAATGCTTTGACAAATCCTCTTCTGCATACTGTGGCTGGGTGCCAAAGAGCAAAAGAGATGTGGGATACTCTCAGTGTCACGTATGAAGGCACTGACTTGGTCAAGCAACATAAGAAGACAAATCTGAGCCGTTCTTATGAAACTTTCTTTGCTAAAAAGAATGTAACTCTGGCAGATTTGTTTACCAGATTTCAATGCTTGATAAATGATCTGATCTTGGTAGATGTTATGAAAGATGAGAATGAGTTGGTACTCAAGTTCTTGGATGTGTTACCAGAACAATTCAATGAGATCACCATTGCACTTCATGCTGGAGGAACCTTAGGAAAATATGATCTCAGATCTATCTATGGTTTTCTTCTAAATCATCAATAGATCATGGAACAGAAGAAACTGGCCCAGCAACAACTAAAAGAATATATCAATAATGCTGGATCTGCATTAATTGCGGAAAAGAAAAAGAAGGGATCTAAAAAGTCTCAAGCTGAGACTGACTCTGAATCTGAATCTGAGGAGGTAAGTCTTAACTCCGGTTCAGATGATGAAGAGATAGATGCTCTTACTGAACAAATAGCAATGTTAGCAAGAAACTTTAGAAAGTTCTGAACAGGAAGGAGTCAATCTGACAGAAGCAAAAGTGGTAAGTCTACTTTTGATCCTAAGAAAGCTAAGTGCAAAAACTGTCAGAGGATAGGACACATAGCCGCTGATTGCAGAGTTAAGAAGGGAGAATCAGCTTCAGTAGCTGACAAGAATGCCTACAGAGCTGATAAATATAAAAAGAAATATCAAAGACTCAAAGGCAAGCTAGATGAAAACACCAAAGGTCTTCTTGCTGAGACTTGGGATACTGAATCATCTACTTCAGATGATGATGAGCCAGATAGGTGTTTGATGGCCATTGTGGATGAAGAGGAACAAGTTGACTATGTGTTAGAAGACAGTTCCTTTGATAAGGATCTAGCAGAAGCGGCTAAGCTGAGTAAGCAAACCAGTAACTGGGATCCTGCCTCAATGTATAAGGTAAATAACTTTAGCTCTTACACCGATGAACAAAAATTTCTAAGGTTCAACTATCTGTTGAATGACTTCAAAACCTCTCTCACAGTTCAATCTAGTTTGAAAACTGAAATTTCAAAACTAAAAGATGAACTTAAGTACTCTGAAACTCTCTTAAATGCTGGTAATAAGATTTAAAGTGATTACGAATGTCAGCTTCATATAAACAAACTTCTAAGTGAAGAACTTCAAGAATCAAAAGAACAAGCTGACAATCTAAGAAAAATCTGTGAAACTTGGTGTAAGTCATCAAGAGAAGCAGAAAAGTGTATTAACAAGCAGATACCAAATCAAGTAAAAGCAGTGCTAGGGAGAGATTCTAGTGCTACTGCTGATGAAATCATCGAAGATCAAGTCAGTCTTGAAGACAAAACGATGAAATCAGATGACATACTCCCAAGAACATTCTTAAGGAACAAGGAAGGGAAACATGTCAAAACCAATAAGTTTGTGAGACTAACCAAAAGTCCTCGATTTATTCACTCAAATCATCAAGCTGAATGTTCCAGATCCAACAGAAACTGTAATTCAGTTTTCAAAAGATTGGATTACAATCCTGCGAGAACAACTGTTTTTGATATTATATCTCATGTTATCTCAAAAAGATATAATTCTCAAGCCATATATGAAAGGATGTCTAAAAACAGGAAGTTGTCTGTAAGTCAGACTTCACCAAATAAAGGTAACCTTAAAGCTGACAAAGGTATGTCCAAAGTCAGTGAAAATCAGGTAAACAAACTGTCAAAAAGGATTGAATGGTTATCTACATCATATGACCCTAAAACTAAATCCCAATTTAATGTTGGAAAGCTCAAAGAAATTACCCAAACACCCATCTTTAGAAGAAAATGCTATAAGTGTGGTGATAGAGGTCATGAGGCCAAAGATTGTGTAAGTACCAATCTTAGACCTGAAAACGAAAAGGATGATCAGCCCAAAACAGACCCAGAATCTGTTCGAGCTGATCAATCAAACTCCAAAGGATCAGCTAAGTGCTCATCCTCAGGACCCACCAAACACTGGGTTCCAAAAAGAAACTAATATGTTTAGTTGATCATGTGCAGGGCTCCTACAAGTGGTATCTAGAAATTGGATGCTCAAGGCACATGACAGGAAGCAAGGGGATTCTAAGTGAAATCCAAAACAATGAAGGACCCAAGGTGACATTTGGGGATAATTCTCAAGGAAGGACTAAAGGTTATGGAAAGATAACTGCTGGAAAAGTCACTTCTAAAAAGGTAGCATATGTTGAAGGCCTTAAACACAATATGATAAGTATCAGTCAACTGTGGAATGAGGATTATGAAGTCACTTTCAGAAAGCATGCAGGGATAATTTATCATAAGAAGGGAAAACCCATATTAATGGCAAAAAGATAGAGAGATATCTATTTCTTAGATCTCAACTCTGCAGATCCTTAAACTGAAACCTCCTTGTATTCTGACTTAACTCCAAAGCTGAGTTGGTTATGGCACAAGAGACTATCACATTTAAATTTCAAATATATTAAAAAACTGTCTAGCAAAGAGTTAGTCTCTGGTCTGCCTAAGATCACATTCACTAAAGACAATCTCTGCTCAGCTTGTGAAATGGGAAAACATCCTAAGGGATACTTCAAGTCCAAACAGAATTTTTCAATTACAAAACGATTGCATATGTTGCATTTGGACCTATTAGCACCCCAAGCCTAAATGGCAAAAAGTATACTCTAGTGATTGTTGATGAGTTCACAAGATTCACTTGGGTAATCTTCTTACAAGCCAAAAGTGAAGCTGCATATGAGTTAATCAGCTTCATAAGACAAGAAGAGTTGCAAAGGGGTAAGTCTCTTAAACAACTTAGAAGTGATCATGGGACTGAGTTCAGAAACTCAATCCTTGAAGGCTTTTGTGAAGAGAAAGGAATTATCCAGAAATTCTCATCTGTAAGAATTCCACAACAAAATGGAGTTGCTGAAAGGAGTAATAGAACCTTAATTGAAGCTACCAGAACCATGCTATGTGAGGCAAAGCTCAAACTGAGCTTCTGGGTAGAAGCTATAAGTACAACCTACTATACTCAAAATAGATCGATTATAATTAAAAGACATGGTAAAACACCTTATGAGATGTATCATGGCAGAAAACCCAACATTGGATATTTCCACATTTTTGGTTCAACATGCTATGTGCTAAACCGAAAAGATCAGCTCCATAAGTTGGAACCCAAAGTTGATCAAGGGATATTTGTTGGATATTCTTCAATCTCCAAAGCATACAGAGTTTTTAAATTAAAAGGAAGGTAATTGAAGAGTCAGTACATGTTACGTTTGATGAGACAAGTATTGATGAATCCAACAGAGCTCAAGCTGACCCGGTTAGTCTGAGTGAGCTTTAGAGGAGCAAAGAAGATCTCACATCAAATCCCATATATGTAATGGATGATTCTGATGATGATGATGATAGTAAATCTGACAAATGTGCATCATCGAATGAAATTATCAATATTGAAGATAATCAGCTTGAGAGTCTCGGTGAATCATCAGGTACATGTCAGATTGAAGATCTAAGTGATCTTCCAATTCCTACTGAAACTGAAGAAGTAAGTCCTATTCAGCCTGAGAGACGCTGCTCTGACTCAGACCTGGAACCTCAGTCTCCTTCTACAACCTTCAGAGTATTAAAAGATCATTCTCTTGATGATGTCATTGGAAACATTGAAGATGGCGTGTTAACTAGATCTAAGGCAAATGCAAACTATGCTACCTACGCTAGTTTTCTATCTCAAATGGAACGAAAGAAGACTGAAGAGGCTCTAAAAGATGAAGATTGAATTGAAGCTATGCAAGAGGAGCTGACATAATTTCAAAGAAATAAGGTCTGGACCCTTGTCCCTGCACCCAAAGGAAAAACAATTATAGGCACTAAGTGGGTCTATAGAAATAAAATGGACAAGGATGGAGTAGTGATCAGAAACAAGGCAAGGCTAGTAGCTCAGGGGCATCGACAAGAAGAAGGTATTGATTATGATGAGACCTTTGCCCCTGTTGCAAGGATTGAAGCTATAAGGTTGTTTCTAGCCTATGCAGCCTTCAAAAACTTTAAAGTGTATGAAATGGATGCTAAAAGTGTATTCCTAAATGGAGCACTACAGGAGGACGTCTATGTGAAACAACCCCCTGGATTTATTGATGCTAAACATCCAAATTATGTCTATAAGTTGCACAAGGCTTTGTATGGACTCAAGCAAGCACCAAGAGCCTGGTATGATACACTATCCACCTATTTGCTCTCAAATGATTTTGTCAGAGGAAGTATTGACAAAACTCTTTTCATAAGAAAGAGCAGAGGACATGTCATTCTAGTTCAAATTTACGTGGATGACATTATCTTTGGATCAACAAACCAAGATCTGTGTGATTGGTTCTCCAAGCTAATGTCTAATCAATACAGAATGAGCATGATGGGTGAGATGACGTACTTTTTGGGACTTCAAATCTATCAGAAAGAAGATGGTATATTTATTAATCAGAGCAAGTACGTCTTTGATCTGATTAAGAAATATGGATTAGACTCAAGCAATCCTGCAAAGTCTCCAATGTTATACAATGTCAAGCTACACAAGGACATTGATGGAAAGTTTGTATGTCAGACTACATATAGAGGAATGATAGGTTCATTACTCTATTTAACAGCAAGCAGACCTGAAGGGAACACCAAACTTAGATTTGTGGTATCCCAAAGGATCAGGATTTGAGCTGGTAGGTTACTCCGATTCAGACTTCGCAGGATGTGGTCTTGATAGAAAGAGTACTACTGGAGGATGCCAACTTTAGGGTGGAAAATTAGTTAGCTGTAGAAGCAAGAAACAAAACTCAGTGGCAATTTGTATAGCTGAAGCTGAATATGTAGCTGCAGGGAGCTGTTGTGCTCAAATACTGTGAATGCAACATCAGCTTAAGGACTTTGATTTGCATTATTCGAAGACTCCTATATTTTGTGACAATCAAAGTGCTATTGCCATTACACATAACCCAGTGTTTCACTCAAGAACCAAGAAAATTGCGATAAGACATCACTTCATCAGAGATATTGTAGAAAAGGGAAAGATAGAGTTAGTCTTCATTGAGTCTGAAGATCAGCTTGCGGATATCTTCACTAAACCAATAGAAGGCACAAGATTTACAACTCTACTTGGCAAACTTGGCATGCTCAACCCTTAATCGGTATGTTCCATTCTTTATCTCTGTTAAATTTTTGCTAAGTGCTACATTTGACTAAGAGTCAAAATCTGAGCTGAGTGCTCAATCTGAAGCTGAGTGCTTCATTTAAGTTGAACATTCAGGATCAGCTGAGTACTCCATCTAAGCTGAACATTCAGGATCAGCTGAGTACTCCATCTAAGCTGAACATTCAGGATCAACTGCGTACTCCATCTAACCTGAACACTCAGGATCAGCTGAGTACTCCGTTCCAAAGTGTGGTCAGTTCCACATCTCTAGGTTAGTCCTAACAAATGGTATGTCCAATAATATGGTAAGTCCAAAATATTTAATGTGTGTCCGGTAAATAAACGTCAGTCGTTTAGAAAGTTTTTATGATATATTCTTTTCATAAAAATATCTTTTCAATATAACAATGTGAGTATGGGTAACTAACAATAAATTTAGCCGTTGTAACAAACTGCGTAGAAGTTTTTACGGTAACGGTCATATTTATTACCCTCCGATAACAGTAACATTTCTCTCACATTGAAAAGGTATAAATAAGAGTGTTTTCATCATATTTCATTTAAACTTCCAAAATAGTCTTCTCTCTTAAACCCCAACGTTGCTGTGTGCAAAGTTCATTGCTAAGTGCTAATCCTTACTACTGCTAAGTGCAATCCAATACAATAAGTTCCATTTTAATGGAGGGGTATACTCTAAATCAAACTGAACAAATGACCCATGGTGGAAATTTCAAGCACAACGCACTCCCCACCTACAAACAAAACAATGTCATCGCCTGTACCGACATTCCAAAGTCCAAAATTGGCAGGGGATATGAGGAGTGGGTCTCCTACATTCGCAAGGGATCCCTGGCACATGCATTTCTTCATGGACCTGCTGTGCTCATCCCTCAACTTCTCATGGAACTCTGGTATATGTGTAAACTGGATGCAACTCAACCGATTATACAGGGCACAGTCCTAAGTGGACAAGTGGCGATAGAAGTTGATGCAAACTGTCTCCGCCGAATTCTTCATCTCCCGATTCATAATCAGTATGAAGCAATGGTTTCTAGGGAAACATCATGAAGTGTCTTACCCTTAATGGGTCATCCTCAAGTGATTGGCGTCATAAGAAAATCTGTTTTCCAGACGGCATGGGATTTATGGTATCCACTGTGGTTCGTTCCCTTGGATACAAGGTAGGAGGTCTGGATAATGTAAATGACTTTGAAATGCAACTACTATACAACTTTTTTTATGATCGACGAGTGGATTACGCTGAGTTGATCTTTGAGGCATTCAAGTCATTGGTGACCAAGAACATAAGGGACACCATTCTACCCTTCGCAAGATTTATATCCATGGTCATCGAGGACAGGTTGGGTAGAAGATATACTGCTCAATATGATTCAATCCCTACTCCTGTTCTCAGCTACAGAATGTTCGCCCATGATTTTTTCCCTGGGCACCCCACAATGAGTGCTCAAATGAGGGTGTATATACAGCTTCCGACTGCTGAGTCAAGTGAAGCTGAAACAGAGGAGGAAGCTGTGGAAGAAGTGGGTGACGATGTTGATTCAGAGGCTAAGTCCCCTCAAGCTGATCAACCTAGGACTCAGCTCAAACCCAGTGCACAAATAATCTCATCCACCGCTTCGAGTTCGGAGAAAAGGAGTCCGTTTTCTAGCTCTGAGTCTCCACTACTAGATGCAGCAGTTATACTTTCGCATCCCTTATCTCCTTCTCTCTCTTTTACTTCTCCATCTCCAAACTTAGGAGATAGGAATGAGTCAAGCCCAACTCAGTCTAACCCCTCTCCTCCACCTCAAACATCTCCATCTATCTTACAATCTACAGCCAACCTTGGTCAGCCCACTGCTACCAAGAATATATTCTACACCTATACAAGGAAAACTGCCAAAGGTGGTCCTTCATCTCAAAAGGACACTGGAGTTGATATCACATTGATACCTCCACCTGCAGGAGCTGAGGGGGAGAAACCTTCTCTTAAGGTGCCAACCTCTAGGTTCAGTTCAACCCTTAAGCCTAAACTGGGTATGGTGTCTACTCCGCCAATACTTACTAGTGCCATGGGAGAGCCTACTTCTGTGCCTTCACAGCCCCATGAAGGTAACATTGAAATACTGACCAATCCCTAGGGTAAATTACCCCCCCTCCTCACCAATAAGCCTAGCTCACCCCACTCCCATTCCTCCCGAACTTGGTCATTCTTCACTTCTATTCTCACACACTCTCGCACGACCTGTCAATGAACCTTTCATACACCAGGAAGGTTTACAGGGTCTCCTTTCTGGCCCCCTTGATTCCATAGGTCATCACCAACCTTTGGATATGGGACCCACATCCTTGCCTACTGAGGAACACTTAACAGCCACTCCTACGGTGGAAGTACACTCTTCCACGGGACAGGAGGATGTTGAGGTTGTTGGGAATCCATGGGGATCAAAGCACGCAACGGAAGCAACAAAAACACACAAAATGATCCCATGATTTCCCAATGGTGGTGAAAACTTGCAAGAACATGCATGCAACCAAAAACAAGCACAAAGAGAAGAAGGGAAGTGAATCATACCCTTGAAGACTTTGATAATTCTCTGGAACAAAAGGAACTTGGGATGTAAGCTTGAAACAAAAGGCTTCAAGCCCTAATGCAAGTCCACACCAAGGAAGTCTTCAATCTCTTTGTACTAGCAAACCAAAGATGGCACCAACACTTGATGATCTTCTAGAACAGCCTTGTTAACCACTTGTGCACTAACCACCCTCAATAGATCTTGCTCTCTCTCTCTCTCTCTATGAAAGAACTCACAATATATGTATAATGCATCAAATGACCAAGAGACTTCAAAGAACAAAGAACACCTCTAAAATAAGCATTCTCTGTGTTCAAAGAGCCCAGAGTCAGAGCTAAGTGGCACTATATCATTGGACCAACAAAATGGTCCAACCAAATTCAAGTGTCACTTAGAATTCTGCCTTCACGACTTCTTCACGGGCTCTCACGGGCCGTGAAGGATAAATGCGCCACCACCGGCCATTAGTCCTCCACGAGCCGTGCTGCGTAGTGCAAGAATCATGAGGTTTGTGCCTTCACGACTTCCTTCACGAGCCGTGTAGGGTCATGAAGCCCTAGGATTTCACGAACCATGCGGCCCACGATAGGACTCATGGACACGAGCTGCTTCACGACCCGTGGAGCATCCTTCACGGTCGTGAAGCCTTGGTCAACTGGAATTTGACCATTTTGACTCTTTCCTCTTATAGTAGGCTGTCGAGATGGAAACTTGGCGTGTGACCCAATAGGCCCACGCTTCATTGGCAGTGACGCCGGCCTACGTGTGTCGGTCGGCAGATTCCAACAAACTCCCATTTGCACATGACACACCGTACCCATGGGCACCACAGACAGGGAGCGGCCTCTAGCAAGGCATCCCTGCCCCCAACTAAACACGGGGTATGTAATCCCTGACAAGTACCAAGTTAAACGAAAAGAGTTTGACATGGTCCTATAGATAAGTGATCAATTATCTTATTGTTCGCGATATCCAAATGAACACGAGACATGGTACAAAGTAATTCTCCGATCGTTCACGATTATGTTTCTCGATCAAGATTGGTGGTGACCAAAAAGGTGAGTTGCAACTTATCAACAATCCTTGCAAGCTCGAGCATGGCCATGCATTTTATGTGTCAGCACCCAATCATCGAGGAACCCAGGGATATCTCTCTTTACAGAGGAACAAATTCCTTCGACTACATTGCCTCCAATGCAATGGCATTACTTTACCCAAATACCTCCTTTGTAATAGCCAGTTACAGACTACGTTGGAAAGTAGTCAGAATAAAGCAAACCAAAATAGTGAAACACATGCATCTCCGGTCTAAGGATAAAAGATATTATCATCCTGATTTACTCTTGACATGTACCATGAAATAAGATCAGGTGTGGGTCGTCCAATCACTTGAAACTCTTTTCAAGTATATGCGAAATATTGCGTCCCTTGTAATCAATCTCATTGAACACTATGACGTATCATTTCGCTCGATCTTCGTTCATACTTCCTTCCATGAAGAATAACCGATCGTGGACAGTTTAGAATGTATAACATTCAAGGAAGTGATAAAACATGCAATGTTGGAACACAATAATGATTTAAAGAAAGTATTCGCTACACGCGTATCATTAAATCTCTATTTAATAATCAATACATTCAAAATACAATATTGCTTAATGTTCCCAATAACATAGTAAATACATCGAATACAATAACCAATATACAACTCAAACCAAGTCACTAGCAAATCTAATCCCAATAGCCCGTGTGTGGGCATCGTGCTTAGCTTGCGACAACGGTTTAGTGAACGGATCTGCCAAATTGCTATCCGTGTGTACTTTGCTGATGACAATGTCTCCATTTTCGACCACATCCCGGATAAAATGATATTTCCGCGGAATATGCCTCGTGCGTCGATGAGACCTCGGTTCCTTTGCGAAAGCAACGGCACCCTCGTTGTCACACAAGATCCCAACAGGGTCGCTAATGCTTGGAACCACTCCCAGATCAAGCAGAAATTTTCTCATCCATACGGCCTCCTTAGCAGCTTCACTGGTCGCAATGTATTCCGACTCGGTAGTGGAATCGGCCACGGTGTTTTCCTTGGAGCTCCTCCAGGATATAGTACCGCTGTTTAATAGGAACACGAACCTCGATTGTGATCGGCAGTCATCCCTATCGGTTTTGAAGCTTGCATCAGAGTAACCCTTTACTCTAAGCTTTTCCTCACCTCCGTACACCAAGAACATCTCCTTAGTCCTCGGAAGATAATTAAGAATGCTCTTCACCGCCGTCCAATGAGCTTCTCCAGGGTTGGCTTGATATATACTCGTCATGCTCAAGGCACACGATACATCAGGCCTCGTACATAGCTTGGCGTACATGATCGAGCCCACAGCCAAAGCATATGGCACTCGCTTCATTTCTTCCCGTTCCTCGGGGAACTAGGGGATTGAGTCTTACTCAATACCAAACCATGTGACATTGGAATGAACCCCTTCTTGGAGTCTTCCATCCTAAACCGCTTTAGGACTTTGTCAACATATGTACTTTGGCTAAGCCCAATAAACCTCTTGGATCTATCTCTATAGATTTTGATCCCAAGATTATAAGTCGCATCTCCTAGATCCTTCATTGAAAAACAATTCCCTAACCAAGTTTTTACACCTAGAAGGGTCGGGACATCGTTCCCAATGAGGAGTATGTCATCGGCATACAAGACTAGGAACACAACTATGCTCCCACTAGCCCTGACATATACGCATGGATCATCCTTGCTTTTCGAAAAGCCAAACTCTTTGAATTTCTCATCAAAGCACAGGTTCCAACTACGTGATGCTTGCTTAAGTCCATAAATGGACTTCTTAAGCTTGCAGACTTTATCCGGATGCTTGGCATGTACAAAACCCTCGGGTTGACTCATATAGACCTCCTCGCTAATTGTCCCATTAAGGAACGCGGTTTTTACATCCATTTGCCAAATCTCATAATCATGAAATGCGGCAATTGCCATGAGTATCCGGATAGACTTCAACATAGCCACTGGGGAAAAGGTTTCATCATAGTCTATACCATGAGTTTGCGTGAAACCGTTTGCCACCAGTCGGGCTTTGAAGGTGTCTACCTCTCCATCTATGCCGGTATTTTTCTTAAAGACCCATTTGCACCCTACGGGTCTACACCCGGGTACCGGATCTACCAAATCCCAGACTTGGTTATCCGACATAGATTGCATCTCAGACTCCATAGCCTCTTTCCACCTAGCGGACTCAGGGCCCACTACGGCGTTCCGATAAGATAATGGTTCATCATGATCCACCACTAGGTCGCAGCCCTCAGACATGAGAAACCCATATCTCTCTGGCTCGTTGCGACTCCTACCGGATCTCCTAAGAGGCAAAGGATCCGTGTCAGGTTCTCCAGCAGCGTCGTGCTGAGAATCAGCTTGTGAACTAGCGCCAACTTCAGGTTGGTCATCGGAAGGTTCTTGAATCTCTTCAAGATCCACCTTTCTCCCACTAGCGTCTTTGGATAGCATCTCCTTTTCAAAGAAGACGGCCCTCCGAGCAACAAATACCTTGTTCTGGGACGGTTTGTAAAACAAATATCCCATAGACCCGGCAGGATATCCAATGAACAAACACCTCTCGGCTCGGGGTTCCAATTTGTCCTCCACCTCACGTCTCACGTAGGCAGGACAACCCTAAACCTTTAGATATGAAAGCGATGGAACCTTTCCATGCCACATCTCAAAGGGTGTCTTCTTGACCTTCTTAGTTGGTACGAGGTTAAGGATTCTAACGGCCGTTTCCAATGCATAGCCCCAAAAGCTAATGGGTACATCCGTACGCCTCATCATACACCGAACCATATCTAATACTGTCCGGTTCATCCTCTCGGCGACACCATTTAATTGTGGTGTCCTAGGAGGTGTCAATTGCGAAAGAATTCCACAATCTTTTAGATAGTTATGGAATTCCGAACTTAGATACTCACCACCACGATCCGATCTGAGCATCTTAATTCGTTTACCCAATTGGTTCTCAACTTCGTTCTTGAAAGTCTTGCCCCTCTCACAAATGCCGGTGAAGGGTGCTTTCGTCATTTTGCCAAATAAGCAAGATTCGCATACATCATCTGACCCATGGTCGAATGATTCCAAGATCCCATCCGCTTGGATCTTGGCGATGCGTTTCTTGTTTATGTGGCCCAAACGACCATGCCATAAAGATAACTTATCCAAATCACATTTGGATTTAGAACCAACATTCATGATTGATTTATTACTTTGCAAGCATATGCTTGTCTCATATATGCCATGACATGGATGTGCTTTAAAATAAAATAAATCATTCTTAAAGCATGAAATAATTCGATTAGAGAAATTAAAGTTAAATCCATCGTCAACGAGTTCATAAAATGATAAAATGTTTCTTGCCACGCAGGGCGAATAAGGTACATTTAATAAAGTAATAAATAAGCCGGATGGAAAGGCGAGATCCACGCTCCCTATTTTCTCAACCGGGACAACCGCCTTGTTTCCCATGATAAGATCCAACTCCCCATCAACCAAGTCCTTACATCTTCTTAGTACCTGCATATTATTAACTATGTGAGTACCACACCTGGTGTCCAAGACCCAAGCGTTAGAAGTAGAAGTGTTATGGAGTACAATCATATACATACCGGAGGCGCCTTCTCCATTGGCGCGAAGTCTCTTGACCTCCTCCGTGTACTTGGAGCAACTACGCCGGTAGTGTCCCTTCTCCCCGCAGAAGAAGCAAGTGGCCTCTTCCGGTGAGGGGGCTATAGGAGCGGGTTCCTTCCCCTTCGGCTCCGGTGCCAGGAGTGGTTTGGGATTGGGTGTTGCCACCTTCGCCTTCCCCTTTCCTTTGCCCTTGGAGCTTGAAGCGGGCTGCTTCCTCTTAGCACCACC
Organism: Dittrichia graveolens; assembly: GCA_038502395.1. Taxonomy (NCBI): domain Eukaryota; kingdom Viridiplantae; phylum Streptophyta; class Magnoliopsida; order Asterales; family Asteraceae; genus Dittrichia; species Dittrichia graveolens. The sequence continues at coordinate 35,928,939 of JARJIL010000009.1, forward strand.
CTGATGGATGGCTAGTATGGGTACGGAGGTCGATGGCTTTGCCTTGGCCATGTTAGACTCGGCGGTCTTCAACATGCCGTGCAACTCCATCAAGGACTTGTCCATGTTATGCATATGGTAGTTCACAATGAACGGACTATATGCTTGAGGCAAAGATTGGAGGATAGTATCCGTAGCCAACTATTTCCCCATTGGAAAGCCCAACCTCTCGAGCTGGTCCACGTATTGCTTCATACGAAGCACGTGGGAGCTCACGTTCCCGCCCTCCTGCATCCGGCACCCTATAAAGGCCTTGACACACTCGTAGAGTTCTTGCCTCGCTTGCTGCTGGAACATTTCCTTTAGCTGCGAGATCATGTCAAATGCACCAACGTCCTCGAATTGCCTTTGCATCTCGGAACTCATGGTCGTCAACATGAGGCAAGTCACCTCATTGGTGTCTTTAAGGCGCTTCTCATAAGCATTCTTAATGGCCCGTGTAGCGGTGGTAGCAGGAGCCTCCGGAAGAGGTTCCTCTAGGATGTACAACTTGCTTTCATGGCGCAAGACAATTCTCAATTGCCTATGCCAATCCATGAAGTTTACGCGTATTAGTTTCTCTTTCTCCAAAAATGGACGGAGTGACATGTGTCGCGGTGTTGCTTGTAGATGCCATCTAAAAGAAGGCAAAGCACACAAAAGGTTAGTTCGACATATTTTAATCCTTGTTAAATAATTACCCAATAGTTTAACACTTAAATTTAACAAGGGCTAAGAACCCAACATAACTTCACTACGTTTTTTTTTAAGAAAACGGGACTTTTGTTTTTCCGGTTAAAAACCTCTTTTCGTTTTGATTAACAAATAAGTGACAAAACGCATTTTTCACCAATTGAACATAAACACTTTATATTCGTTTGTTAATCATGTGAGCGAGCGGGATTTGTTAACCAATTAACGAAAACTATATAGTTTTATTATTTTCAAAAGATTTTCTAGCATGCGAAGATCCTACAACCACGCAAGAAAACAAATAAATAAAACTACACAACCACGCATACAAAACCGATTTGAGCCAACCTAAGTGTTCCCCGGTGAGCCAACCTAGGAACTAAGTCTACTAAGGACAAACAATCCAAGACTTCGTGGTGTGCCCCCACTCGATCCTGCGCCTCCGGATCCGAGGTAGCCAAGACGTCTCCCAAGACTCCCGTTAGTGCCTCCGGTCTTATTTTCTCATTACATACATAATTTAAAGAGAAATGAAATGCAAGCCACACAATCTATTCTAAGCTAATATACAATTATAAAGAATAAATATTTTGGCGTGCAAGCCACAAATAAATAAATTATTACAAACCGGATTAAATAAATTATTACAAACCAAATGTGGTACAAACCACCAAATGAATGAACAACAAATAAAGCAACCAAACAACCACACAAAGTTCTAGGCTCAAACCGGTGCTCACAAAAACGAAACAACCATAAAGCATGGCGTGCCACACCAAACCATGCACAAAACAATATCCCAATTAAGTTTATTCAAAAACTAAAGGCACAAGAATAAACCTTGTACATATGCATTCGGATTCCAAACACTTTGAAATTTATATTCATATATACACCATTTACATGTATGCATGTGTGCATTTTATGCCAAAACCACCCAATACATACATATAAAAGAATTAGGATATTATGGGGCTTAATCTAAAAGGCTAAACATCCTGAAATGATTCTGGAAACACCAAAATCAAATGCTAAAATCCATATCAAGTTTTCTTTTTCAAAAATAGCCTGTTCACGAAGCCTTCACGAGCTACTGCTCTTCACGGTCCCTCACTGGCCGTGAAGGCAGTACGCTCCACGACTCGTGAAACAGATTAAAAAACTTTTCACGACCACCACCCCACGAGACTGGTCGTGTGGCCTTCACGACCCGTGAAGCAAGCTCCACGGCCCGTGAAGACCTTCTGGAGAGAATGTCCTAAATCGAAAATATAGATTTTCAAGCCACAAAGGTGCGTGGATCTTACATGTATGGCTCTGATACCACTGTTGGAAATCCATGGGGATCAAATCACACAACGGAAGCAACAAAAACACATAAAATGATCCCATGATTTCCCAATGGTGCTGAAAACTTGCAAGAACATGCATGCAACCAAAAACAAGCACAAAGAGTAGAAGGGAAGTGAATCATATCCTTGAAGACTTTGATAATTCTCTGGAACAAAAGGAACTTGGGATGTAAGCTTCAAAACAAAAGGCTTCAAGCCCTAATGCAAGTCCACAACAAGGAAGTCTTCAATCTCTTCATACTAGCAAACCAAAGATGGCACCAACACTTGATGATCTTTTGGAACAGCCTTGTTAACCACTTGTGCACTTACCACCCTCAATTGATCTTGCACTCTCTCTCTATGAAAGAACTCACAATATGTGTATAATGCACCAAATGACCAAGAGACTTCAAAGAACAAAGAACACCTCTAAAATAAGCATTCTCTGTGTTCAAAGAGCCTAGAGTCGGAGCTAAGTGGCACTATATCATTGGACCAACAAAATGGTCCAACCAAATTCAAGTGTCACCTAGAATTCTGCCTTCACGACTTCTTCACGGGCTCTCACGGGCCGTGACGGATAAATGCGCCACCACCGGCCATTAATCCTCCACGAGCCGTGCCGCGTAGTGCAAGAATCGTGAGGGTTGTGACTTCACGACCTCCTTCACGGGCTGTGTAGGGTCGTGAAGCCCTAGGATTTCATGAACCATGCGGCCCACGACAGGACTCGTGGACACGAGCTGCTTCACGACCCGTGGAGCATCCTTCACGGTCATGAAGCCTTGGTCAACTAGAATTTGACCATTTTGACTCTTTCCTCTTATTGTAGGCTGTCGAGATTGAAACTTGGCGTGTGACCCATAAGGCCGGCGCTTCATTGGCAGTGACGCCGGCCTACGTGTGTCGGTCGGCAGATTCCAACAGAGGTAAGAAGAAGTCCTGAGGAGCCCAAGCTAATGACCACTGATGCTCAAGTCATTATGGACTATCTACAAACTCAGTTTGAACTTCTACACAAGAAGAGGAAAGATGACAAAGCCAAGTTGATGCGCAAACTTACTGATTTGTGAACTTCCGTAGCCAACTTGGAAAGCTTCATGTTCAAACTCAGACCCTATCCTATTGATGATGACAAAAAGGGGAGGAAGAATCAAAGAAGTGTGATGATAAGGTTGAGGGGGAGCATACAGAGGATGTAAAATTTGAACAAGCTCATCATTAGTTCATAAGTATTGTAGATCAGCCTTCTCAACAACAACAGGCTCCAACAGTCCAAATTACCACAACTTCACAAGCTCAACCAGAAACTCCACTTGAAGAAACATCTCAAGCTGTTCACACCAACCTGCCTCATGCTAATTTGCAAAAATTTGTTGAAGCTGAGTCCGTTCCAAGTTCACAAATAGATAAAGGGAATAGTAAGGTGTTTGAGATGGTAAAAGGATAGAAAAGAAGTGTTATGTCATCAGCAAAGAAAAGAAAGGTCATCATTGCTGAGCCTGAGCCTGAGCAACAGGGTAAGTCTCAATTAGTTGCACATGAATCTGACTCAAGTGATGAAGCTGATGCAGCACAAAAAGCTAGTGACATACTTGATGTGCAAATGTTACAAGAGATGGCTAAAGAACTAGGCCTAACAGTGGAGGAAATAAAAGAACAACAACGACAAGCTGAAGTTCAACAAGAAAAGGCTACAGCTGAGGCTGCCAGAGCTGAAGCCGAAGCTAACTACTCTAGTGTAAGAGCTGCCCCAATTCCCTACTCAGATGTGGATCTAAGGCATTGTTATAAAAGAACACATTTTAATAACAAGATTGAATCAATTACACTGAGTAGAAAAGGAGAATTGGTAATCATCAACTTTGTACTAGACAACAAACAAGAAATTGGTGTAGATATGAGATGTCTATACAAGTTGGGGTTCTCAGAGTTGAAGATCGTAGCCACAACTATCAAGCAAATGAAAAATAGTCAAATTAGACAAGAGATAGTTGATGTGCTTAAGACAATCTTCATAAGTATCGATCATCTAGGTGAGATCCCTGCTGATGAAATTGATACCTTTCTTAATCGAGGTAAAGCTGCAAGAGTTAGAGCAGCAAGCCAGCGATCTAAAAGAGACATCATTTTACAAGTTCCAAAGGGAGTTGAATTCAGAGAGAATACGTATATTACTCAACCTTTGGAAGGATTCTTGTATCTTGATGTGGAAGGTAATCAATGTTTCTTGAAAAATAACAGATCTTCATTTGGCAAATCTGGAATTGATTCTGTACTTGAGAATTCTATGTGATGACTCAATTCAGAACTCAGTATTCAGATATCATCTCAAGAAAGAAATAAGATCAAGGAAAACTGAGATGAGAGAGCTTGCAGAAGGTGAAGAGATTGTGAATGATGCTATCAAGAAAGCTACGATATGGGAACTTAAATGTTATGATATGTGGTTAGAAGTTGAAGAGTACGTTGAGTAAATAGATTAGTTCTATGTTTTTGTTAGCATTAATTGTGCAGAAGCTAATCATAAAGATTAAGCTAAAATGTAAATGATATGTTCATAAATACAAAATCAAGTTTGATATGTTCAACTGTTTTATTATTTGTTATGTTCAAAATCATGTTTGATATGTTCAAACAGACAACTTTGTAAGTTTAAGCTGATGATTGATATGTTCAATTGAAACTAATAAGTTCAGTAATATAAGTTTTGTAAGTTCAGAACTTAAATTTCTCCTGATAAGTTCAGAATCTAAGTAATTGTATATTCAAATACTTAAAATACAAGTCTTACAATAGATTTGTAACATAAATATCTTGTATGTTCAAGATACGTAAATAAGTATGGATCAGTTCAATACTTATGTCAAGAACTAACTTTGGTATGTTCAAAGTTGATGATTACCAATTCTCCTTTTCTACTTAGTGTAATTGATTCAGTCTTGTTATTAAAATGTGTTCTTTTATAACAATGCCTTAGATCCACATCTGAGTAGGGAATTGGGGAAGCTCTAGGACTAGAATAATCTGCTTCAGCTTCAGCTCTGGCAGCCTCAGCTTAAGTCTTTTCTCTTTGAGTTTCAGCTTGTCGTTGCTGCTCTTTTATTTTCTCCACTGCTATGCGTAGTTCTTTAGCCATCTCTTGTAACATTTGCTCAACAAGTATGTCACTAGCCTTTTGTGCTGCATCAGCTTCATCACTTGAGTCAGATTCATGTGCAACTAATTGAGACTTACCCTGTTACTCAGGCTCAGGCTCAGCAATGATGACCTTTCTTTTCTTTGCTGATGACATAACACTTCTTTTCTATCCTTTTACCATCTCAAACACCTTACTCTTCCCTTTATCTATTTGTGAACTTGGAACGGACTCAGCTTCACCAAATCTTGGCAAATTGTCTTGAGGAAGGTTGGTGTGAACAGCTTGAGATGTTTCTTCAAGTGGAGTTTCTGGTTGAGCTTGTGAAGTTGTGGTTATTTGGACTGTTGGAGCCTGTTGTTGTTGAGAAAGCTGATCTACAGTACTCATGAACTGACCATGAGCTTGTTCAAATTGTACTTCCTCTGTATGCCTCCCCTCAACCTTATCATCATGCTTCTTTGATTCTTCCTCCCCCTTTTTGTCATCATCAATAGGGGAGGGTATGAGTTTGAACATGAAGCTTTCCAAGTTGGCAACTGAAGTTGACAAATTAGTAAGTTTGCGCATCAACTTGGCTTTGTCAGCTTTCCTCTTCTTATGCAGGAGCTCAAACTGGGATTGTAGATAGTCCATATTGACTTTAGCATCGGTAGTCATCAGTGAGGGCTCCGCAGGTCTTCCTCTTACTTCAACGTCCTCCTGTCCAGTGGAAGAGTGTATTTCCACCGTAGGAGTGGCTGTTGAGTGTTCCTCAATCGGTAAGGATGTGGGTCCCATATCCAAAGGTTGGTGAAGACCTATAGAATCAAGGGGGCCAAAATGGAGACCCTGTAAACCTTCCTCGTGTATGAAAGGTTCATTGACAGGTCATGCGAGAGTGTGTAAGAATGGAAGAGACAAATGACCATGTTCGTGAGGTATGGTATTGGGGTGAGCTAGGCTTATTGGTAAGGAGGGGGTAATTGACCCTGGGGATTGGTTAGTATTTCAATGTTACCTTCATGGGGTTGTGAAGGCACAGAAGTAGGCTCTCCCATGACACTAGTAAGTAGGGGCTGAGTAGACACCATACCGGTATAGGCTTAAGGGTTGACCTGAGCCTAGAGGTTGGCACCTTAAGAGAAGTTGTCTCCCCCTCATCTTCTGCCGGTGGAGGTATCAATGTGATATCAACTCCAGTGTCCTTTTGAGATGAAGGACCACATTTGGCAGATTTCTTATAATAGGTGTAGTAAATATCATTGGTAGCAGTGAGCTGACCAAGGTTGGCTGTAGATTGTAAAATAGATGGAGATATTTGAAGTGGAGGAGAGGGGTTAGACTGAGTTGGGCTTGACTCAGTCCTATCTCCTAATTTTGGAGATGGAGAAGTAAAAGAGAGAGAAGGAGATAAGGGTTGCGAAATCATACCTGTTACACCTAGCAGTGGAGACTCAGAGCTAGGAAACAGACTCCGTTGCTCTGAACTCGAAGTGGTGGATGAAATTATTTAAGCACTGGGTCTGAGCTGAGTCCTAGGTTTATCAGATTGTGGAGACTCAACCTCAGAACCAACATCGTCACCCACTTCTTCCGCAGTTTCCTCCTCTTTCCCAACTTCACTTGACTCAAGAGTCGGAAGCTGTACATACGCCCTCATACGAGAACTCATTGTAGGGTGCCCAGGGAAGATGTCATGGGCGAACATCCTGTAGCTGAGAACAGTAGTAGGGATTGACTTATATTGAGCATTATATCTTCTACCCAACCTGTCCTCGATGACCATAGATATGAATCTTGCAAAGGGTACAATGGTGTCCCTTACGTTCTTGGTCACCAATGACTTGAATGCCTCAAAGATCAACTCAGCGTAATCCACTCGTCGATCATAAAATAAGTTGTATAATAATTGCATTTCAAAGTCATTGACATTATCTAGGCCTCCTACCTTGTATCTAAGGGTACGAACCACAGTGGATACCATAAATCCCCATGCCGTCTGCAAAACAGATTTCCGTATGACGCCAATCACTTGAGGATGACCCATTAAGGGTAACACACTTCGTGATGTCTCCCTAGAAACCATCGCTTCATGTTGATTGTGAATTGGGAGATGAAGAATCCGGCGGAGACCGTTTGCATCGACTTCGATCGCAAATTGTTCACTTAGGACTGTGCCCCGTATAACCGGTTGGGTTACATCGAGTTTACACGTATACCAGAATTCCATGAGAAGTTGAGGGACGAGCACAACAGGTCCACGAAGAAATGCATGTGCCAGAGGTCCTTTGCGAATGTAGGAAACCCACTCCTCATATCCCCTGCCAATTTTGGACTTTGGAATGTCGGTATAGGCGATGACGTTGTTTTGTTTGTAAGTGGGGAGTGCATTGTTCTTGAAATTTCCTCCACGAATGAATTGCACTTAGCAGTAATACACACTTAGCAATGAACTCTGCACACAACAACGTTAGGGTTTAAGAGAGAAGAATATTTTGGAAGTTTAAACGAAATATTATGAACAATCTCTCTTATTTATACCTTTTCAATGGAAGAGAAAAGTTACCGTTATGTGAGGGTAAAAAATATGACCGTTACCGTAAAAACTTCTACGCAGTTTGTTACGACGGCTAAATTTATTGTTAGTTACCCAAACGCACACTCTTATATTATAATATATTTTTATGGATAGAATATATCATATAAATTTCTAAATGACTGACGTTTATTTACCGGACACACTGTAAATATGTTGGACTTACCATACTATTAGACTTACCATATTGTTAGGACTAACCTAGACTTGTGGAACTGATCACACTTTGGAACTAATTACTCAGCTGATCCTGAAAGGTCAGCGTATATGGAGTATTCAGCTGATCCTGAACGTTCAGCTTATATGAAGCACTCAGTTGATCCTGAACGTTCAGCTTATATGAAGTATTCAGCTGATCCTGAACGTTTAGCTTAAATGAAGCACCTCAGCTGATCCTGAACGTTCAGCTTGAGAACTTAGCTCAGATTTTGACACTTAGTCAAATATAGCACTTAGAAAATATGAAACAGAGATAAAGAATGGAACATACCAATTAAGGGTTGAGCATTCCAAGCTTGCTGAGTAGAGTTGTAAATCTTGTGCCTTCAATTGGTTTTGTGAAAATATCCGCAAGCTGATCTTCAGTTTCAATGAAGATTAACTATATCTTTCCCTTTTCTACAATATCTCTGATGAAGTGATGTCTTATTTCAATGTGTTTGGTTCTTGAGTGAAACACTGGGTTGTGAGTAATGGCAATAGCACTTTGATTGTCACAAAATATGGGAGTCTTTGAATAATGCAGATCAAAGTCCTTTAGCTGATGTTGCATCCACAGCATTTGAGCACAACAGCTCCCTACAGCTACATATTCAGCTTCTTCTGTTGAAATTGCCACTGAGTTTTCTTTCTTGCTCGTTCAGCTAACTAATTTTCCACCCAAGAGTTGACATCCTCCAGTAGTACTCTTTCTATCAAGACCACATCATGCGAAGTCTGAATCGGAGTACCCTATCAGCTCAAACCCTGATCCTTTGTGATACCACAAACATAAGTTTGGTGTTTCCTTCAGATATTTGCGTATTCTTTTTACAGCTAGCAAGTGTGATTCCTTTGGATCAGCCTGATATCGTGCACAAACACTTGTAGCAAACATTATATCAGGTCTACTTGCTGTTAAATAAAGTAATGAACCTATCATTCCTCTGTATCTAGTCTGACATACAGACTTTCCATCAATGTCCTTGTGAAGTTTGATATTGTGTAACATTGGAGACTTTGCGGGATGGCTTGAGTCTAATACGTATTTCTTAATCAGATCAAAGACATACTTGCTCTGATTAATTAATATACCATCTTCTTTCTGATAAATTTGAAGTCCCAAAAAATATGTCATCTCACCCATCATGCTCATTCTGTATTGATTAGACATTATATTGGAGAACCAATCACACAGATCTTGGTTTGTTGATCCAAAGATAATGTCATCCACATAGATTTGAACAAGAATGACATGTCCTCTACTCTTTCTTATAAAAAGAGTTTTGTCAATACTTCCTCTGACAAAATCATTTGAGAGCAGATAGGTGGATAGTGTATCATACCAGGCTCTTGGTGCTTGCTTGAGTCCATACAAAGCCTTGTGCAACTTATAGACATAATTTGGATGTTTAGCATCAATAAATCCAGGGGGTTGTTTCACATAGACCTCCTCCTGTAGTGCTCCATTTAAAAATGCACTTTTAACATCCATTTGATACACTTTAAAGTTTTTGAAGGCTGCGTAGGCTAGGAACAACCTTATAGCTTCAATTCGTGCAACAGGGGCAAAGGTCTCATCATAATCAATACCTTCTTCTTGTCAATACCCCTGAGCTAGTAGCCTTGCCTTGTTTCTGATCACTACTCCATCCTTGTCCATTTTATTTCTATAGACCCACTTAGTGCCTATAATTGATTTTCCTTTAGGAGCAGGGACAAGGGTCTAGACCTTATTTCTTTGAAATTCTGTCAGCTCCTCTTTAATAGCTTCAATCCAATCTTCATCTTTCAGAGCCTCTTCAGTCTTCTTTGGTTCCATTTGAGATAGAAAACTATCGTAGTCAGCATAGTTTACATTTGCCTTAGATCTAGTTAACACACCATCTTCAATGTTACCAATGACATCATCAATATGATGATCTTTTAATACTTTGAAGGTTGTTGTGGGAGACTGAGGTTCTGGGTCTGATTCCGAGCAGTGTCTCTTAGGCTGAATAGGACTTACTTCTTCAGTCTGAGTAGGAATTGGAAGATCACTTAGATCTTCAGTCTGACACGTAACTGATGATTCACCAAGATTCTCAGGCTGATTATCGTCAATATTGATAATTTCTTTCAGTGATGCACGCTTGTCAAATTTACTATCATCATCATTAGAATCATCCATAACATCCATGGGTTTTGATGTGAGATCTTCTTTACTCCTTTCAAGCTCACTCAGACTAACCGAGTTAGCTTAAGCTCTATTAGATTCATCAATACTTGTCTCATCAAACGTAACATGTATTGACTCTTCAATTACCTTTCTTTTAAGATTAAAGACTCTGTAAGCTTTGGAGATTGAAGAATATCCAACAAATATCCCTTGATCAGCTTTGGGTTCCAACTTATGGAGCTGATCTCTTTGGTTTAGCACATAGCATGTTGAACCAAAAATATGGAAATATCCAATATTGGGTTTTCTGCCATGATACACTTCATAAGGTGTTTTACCATGTCTTTTCACTGTAATAGATCTATTATGAGTATAGCAGGCTGTACTTACAGCTTCTGCCCAGAAGCTCAGTTTGAGCTTTGCCTCACATAGCATGGTTCTGGCAGCTTCGATTAAGGTTATGTTTTTCCTTTCAGCAACTCCATTTTGTTGTGGAGTTCTTACAGATGAGAAATTCTGGATAAATCCTTTCTCTTCACAAAATCCTTCAAGGGTTGAGTTTCTGAACTCAATTCCATGATCAATTATGAGTTATTTAAAAGACTTACCCTTTTGCAACTATTCTTGTCTTATGAAGCTGATTAACTTATATGCAGCTTAACTTTTGGCTTTTAAGAATATTACCCAAGTGAATCTTGTGAACTCATCAACAATCACTAGAGTATAATTTTTGCCACTTAGGCTTGCGGTGCTGATAGGTCCAAATAGGTCTAAATGCAACATATGCAATGGTTCTGTGATTGAGAAATTTTGTTTGGACTTGAAGGATCCCTTATGATGTTTTCCCATTTCACAGGCTGAGCAAAGTTTGTCTTTAGCAAATGTGATCTTAGGCAGACTAGAGACTAACTCTTTGCTAGACAACTTGTTAATATATTTGAAATTTAAATGAGACAGTCTTTTGTGCCATAACCAGCTCAGCTTGGGAGTTAAGTCAGAGTACAAGCAGGTTTCAGTTGAAGGATCTACGGAGCTGAGATCTAACAAATAGATATCTCTCTCTCTTTTTGCCATTAATATTGGTTTTCCCTTCTTATCATAAATTGTTCCTGCATGCTTTCAGAAGGTGACTTCATAATCCTCATCACACAGTTGACTGATACTTATCAGGTTGTGTTTAAGGCCTTCAACATATGCTACCTTTTTGAAAGTGACTTTTCCAGCAGTTATCTTTTCATAACCTTTAGTCCTTCCTTGAGAATTATCCCCAAATGTCACCTTGGGTCCTTCATTGTTTTGGAATTCACTTAGAATCCCCTTGCTTCCTGTCATGTGCCTTGAGCATCCACTATCGAGATACCACTTGTAGGAGCCCTGCACATGATCAACTAAACGTAATAGTTTCTTTTTGGAACCTACTGTTTGGTGGGTCCTGAGGATGAGCACTTAGCTGATCCTTTGGAGTTTGATTTATCAGCTCGAGCAGATTCTGAGTCTGTTTTGGACTGATCATCCTTTTTGTTTTCAGGTCTATGATTGGTACTTACACAATCTTTGGCCTCATGACCTCTATCACCACGCTTATAACAGTTTCTTCTAAAGATGGGTGTTTGGGTGATTTCTTTTAGTTTTCCAACATTAAATTTAGATTCAGATTTTGGGTCATATGATGTGGATAACCTTTCAATCCTCTTAGATAGTTTGTCTACTTGATTTTCACTGACTTTGGACTTACATTTGTCAGCTTTATGGTTACCTCTATTTGGTGAGGTCTGATTTACAGACAACTTCCTGTTTTTAGACATTCTTTCATGTATAACTTGAGAATTATGTCTTTTTGAGTTAACATGAGATATTCTATCAAAAACAGTTGTTCTCACCGGATTGTAATCCAATCTTTTGAAAATTGACTTACAGTTTCTGTTGGATCTTGAACATTCAGCTTGATGGTTTGAGTGAATAACCTGAGGACTTTGGGGTGGTCTCACAAACTTATTGGTTTTGACCTGTTTCCCTTCATTGTTCCTTAAGAATGTTCTTGGGAGTATGTCATCTAATTTCATCGATTTGTCTTCAAGACTGATTTGATCTTCAATGATTTCAGCAGCAGCACTATAATCTCCCCCTAGTACTGCTTTGACTTGATTTGGTATTTGCTGGTTAATGCACTTTTCTGCTTCTCTTGATGACTTACACCAATATTCACAAATTTTTCTTAGATTGTCAGCTTGTTCTTTTGATTCTTGCAGTTCTTCACTTAGAAGTTTGTTTATATGAAGCTGACATTCATAATCACTTTGGATCTTTTTACCAGCATTTAAGAGAGTTTCAGAGTGTTTATGTTCATCTTTTAGTTTTGAAATTTCAGTTTTCAAACTAGATTGAACTGTGAGACAGGTTTTGAAGTCATTCAACAAATAGTTGAACATTAGACATTTTTGTTCATCAGTGTAAGAGCTAAAGTTATTTACCTTATACATTGAGGCAGGATCCCACTTACTCGTTTGCTTACTCAGCTTAGCCGCTTCTGCTAGATCCTCATCAAAGGAACTCTCTTCTAACTCATAGTCAACTTTTTCCTCTTCATCCTCAATGACCATCAAACACCTATCTGGCTCATCATCATCTGAAGTAGATGATTCAGTATCCCAAGTTTCAGCAAGGAGGCCTTTGGTGTTTTCATCTGGCTTGCCTTTGAGTCTTTGATATTTCTTTTTATATTTATCAGCTCTGTAGGCATTCTTGTCAGCTACTGAAGCTGATTCTCCCTTCTTTACTCTGCACTCAGCAGGTATGTGTCCTATGCTCTGACAGGTATAGCACTTGGCTTTCTTAGGATCAAAAGTAGACTTACCACTTTTGCTTCTGTTAGATTGACTCCTTCCTCTTCTGAACTTTCTAAAGTTTCTTGCTAACATTGCCATTTGTTTAGTAAGAGCATCCATCTCTTCATCATCTGAACCAGAGTTAAGACGTACTTCCTCAGATTCAAATTCAGAGTCAGTATCAGCTTGAGACTTCTTAGATCCCTTCTTTTTCTTTTCTGCAATTAATGCAGATCCAGCATTGTTTATAGATTCTTTTAGTTGTTGCTGGGCCACTTTCTTCTATTCCATGATCTATTGATGATTTAGAAGGAATCCATAGATAGATCTGAGATCATATTTTCCTAAGGTTCCTCCAGCATGAAGTGCAATGGTGATCTCATTGAATTGTTCTGGTAATACATCCAAGAACTTGAGTACCAACTCATTCTCATCTTTCTTGACACCTACCAAGATCAAATCATTTATCAAGCATTGAAATCTGGTAAAAAAATCTGCCAGAGTTTCATTCTTTTTAGCAAAGAAAGTTTCATAAGAACGACTCAGATTTGTCTTCTTATGTTGCTTGACCAGGTCAGTGCCTTCATACATGACACTGAGAGTATCCCACATCTCTTTTGCAGTTTGGCACCCAGCCACAATATGCAGAAGAGGATTTGTTAAATCATTTGCTATAAAGCTTTATGCCTTGTCATCGAGATTAAACAGTTTACGATCTTCCTCAGTGCAGGATGCTTCAGGCTTTGGAGTTTCTCCAGAGGCAACAGTTTTCTCAGTGGCAGTAATATGGATCATAGGTATGATTGGGCCATCTTGAATCACGGTAGTTATCTTGTGATCCACAGACTTCAGATATAGCATGGCTTTAAACTTCCACATAGGATAGTCAGTGCCATCAAAGATAGGACACCCTTTTGCCGCCATTGTTGGAATGTGACTTGATTGCTTGCTAGTAGACATCTTAACCTTTTGACAGCGGATCTTGATCTTCAACTTATGAAGAAACTTTCTCTGATACCAGTTGTTGGTCCCAAAGAGGACGAACAAGCAACCGATACAGTGTAGAAGGGGGGGGTTGAATACACTTTAAACAATCAAACAAATTTATAAAATGTGTATTCAATTATCAATCAGTACAATAACTTTTATCACTCTCTAATCAAATCAATAGGATGATTTGATATTACAAAGATTATAACCTCAACTCTCTCTAAACACTCTTGAATCACAAAGTAATTGATGATCGAATTTCTTGTTAAAACTGATTAACAAGAACTCTTGAAAACTCTCTCGAACTTTGAACTTACAAAGTTATCGCAACACACGCGTATCAAGTATCACGAACACACGTACGTTTTGCAACTTATGCAATCTTCCAACTTATGCAGTCGTCGTCGTATATCATGTATATGTTCTCGTACACACGTAAGAACATCTATACGTATTCGTTTGTTTTTTTTAAAACCCCGAAGAAGGTTTATACTTATACTTGATATATCTACGAGTAAATCGCAGTTTAAAGATAGAACTTATCTTTTCTTTAAAACTGTAAGAAACTCCTTAATTAGAACATATCTAATTAATTTCGTTTGAGATTTCTATCCAACTAATAGATAGCTTAAATTAGGTTTAGATATCCTAATTTAAATGTCGTAGATATAGAGAGTTTATAACAGAATTTAGAACTTACTCAAATTCTGAACTGACTTCAGACGTTGAGCTGATATACTCAGTCTTGACCTTGTCAAGCTGACTTCTTGAATCTTGAAGTCTTCAAATCTTCAAGTCTTCAAGTCTTCATTCTTAAGACCTATCTCAGCTTAGAAGTCACTGAGTTATCTAGTACTTACATAGAAAACTCTATTTCTGTTTATACGCTGACTACTCAACTGAAGCTGACTAGTCAGTCTATAACAGACTTACATAATTCCTAACACTTAACCTATCATCTATACATATCGATAGTTTGTCTCATCAAATCTGACTATTCTAAACATGGGACTAACACATTGTAACATCAAATCATCCTGTTGATTTGATTAGAGAGTGATAATAGTTATTGTTCTGGTTGACAATATAATATACATTTGATTAATTTGTTTATTTGTTTAAAGTGTATTCAACTCCCCCCCTTCTACACTGTATCGGTTGCTTGTTCACTCTCTATGGGACCAACAGGTTGTAGGTTTGCGCCGAACTGCCGGTCTTCTTGGATATGTGATTACATGCTTTGATATTGATTGTGAATGTTTGCTTTTGGTGTTTAGCCTCTACTCACTTAGCTTTGTGCTAATTCCCCTCAGTTGATGTTTTGCAGGTTCATGTTTGGGATTGTAGAAGGAAGAGTTGACCTTACTTTTATACTTTGTTTTTAAAAGAGACGAGCCAATTATTTTTGTAATACCAAACAGTTGTAGTTATTGTTGGTTTTGAACAAGTATTGTATAAGTGTTAAATTTGGTTTATATGTAATTAAGTTTGTTTAATTAAAGCTTCCGCACTACAAATTTAAAAATATGGCTTGTGATTTTCCGGTGTTACATTGATGGTGACCAAAAGTGAGCTACAACTGATTAGCAATCATTGCAAGATCAAGCATGGCCATGCATTTTTGGTGTTAAAGCCCAATCATCGAGGGGCCCAGGGATATCTCTCTAAACAGAGGAACAAATTCCTTCAACTTCATTGCCTCAATACATTGGTAATACTTTACCCAAAAACCTCCTTTATAATACCAAGTTACGGACTACGTTTGAAAGCAGTCAGAATAAAGCAAACAGAAACAGTGAAATACATGCAGCTCCGGTCTAAAGACAAAAGATATTATCATCCTGATTTACTCTTGACATGTACCATGAAGTAAGATCAGGTGTGGGTCGTCCAATTACTTGAAACTCTTCAAGTATAGGCAAAATATTGCGTCCCTTGTATTCAATCCCCATTGAATACTATGACCAATCATTTCCCTTGATCCTCGTTCATACTTCCTTCCATTGAAGAATGACCGACCGTGGACTATTTAGAATGTAAAACATTCAAGGAAGTGATAAAACATGCAAAGTTGGAACACAATGATGATTTAAAGAAAGTATTCGCTACACGCGTATCATTAAATCTTCATTTAATAATCAATACATTCAAAAATAAAATATTGCTTAATGTTCCCACCTACATAACAAATATATCAAATACAATAACCAATATACAACTTAAACCAAAACACTAGAAAATCTAATCACAATAGCACGTGTATGGGCATCGTGCTTAGCTTGTGACAATGATTTAGTGAACGGATCCGCCAAATTGCTATCCGTGTGTACTCTGCTGATGACAATATCTCCATTCTCGACCACGTCCCGGTTAAAATGACATTTCCGCAGAATATGCCTTGTGCGTCTGTGAGACCTTGGTTCCATGGTTAAAGCAACGGCACCATGGATGTCACAGAAGATCTCAATAGGGTCGCTGATGCTAGGAACCACTCCCAAATCAAGCACAAATTTCCTCATCCATATGGCCTCCTTAGCAGCTTCACTGGCCGCAAAATATTCCGACTATGTAGTGGAATCGGCCACGGTGTCTTTCTTGGAGCTCCTCTAGGATATAACACCGCCGTTTAATAGGAACACGAACCCCAATTGTGATCGGCAGTCATCCCTATCGGTTTGGAAGCTTGCGTTAGAGTAACCCTTTACTCTAAGCTCTTCCTCACCTCCGTACACCAAGAACATCTCCTTAGTCCTCCGAAGCTACTTGAGAATGCTCTTCACCGTCGTCCAATGGGCTTCGCCTGGGTTGGCTTGATATCTACTCGTCATGCTCAAAGCACACGATACATCAGGCCTCGTACATAGCATGGCGTACATGATCGAGCCCACAGCCGAAGAATATGGCACCCGCTTCATTACGTCCCGTTCCTTTGGGAAACTAGGGGATTGCGTCTTACTCAATACCAAACGATGGGACATAGGAATGAACCCCTTCTTGGTGTCTTCTATCCTAAACCGCTTTAGGATTTTGTCAATGTATGTACTTTAGCTAGTCCCAATTAGCCTCTTCGATGTATTTCTATAGATTTTGATCCGAAGAATATAAGTCACATCTCCTAGATCCTTCATTGAAAAACAATTGTCTGACCAGGTTTTTACACCTTGAAGGGTTAGGACATCGTTTCCAATAAGGAGTATGTCATCGACATACAAGACTCGAATACAACTATGCTCCCACTAGCCTTGACATATACGCATGGGTCATCCTTGCTTTTCGAAAAGCCAAACTCTTTGACTTTCTCATCAAAGCATAGGTTCAAGTTGCGCGATGCTTGCTTAAGTCCATAAATGGACTTCTTAAGCTTGCAAACCTTATCCGGATGCTTGGCATGTACAAAACCCTCGGGTTGAGTCATATAGTGTTACACCCGCAAACCTGGGCTAGGAGATTAGCGGGTTGGCGGTACGTGATGGGGTTGCTTTATTTGATTGTGTGTTTATTAAATATTAAATGAAAATAATTTGAATATGAGTTTATATATATATATATATATATATATATATATATATATGTTACTGTTGGAATTAGAAAGAAAAGAACACTATATGTATGCATGTATGTTAAAATATGTATGCATGTATGAGTTTATGAAAATGAATAGGATTTCAAATCCTCTTGCCACCTCTTACTTGGATATTTGCAAATATATGTGTACGTGCCTATTTTATCTGCTCACATTTGCAAGGTGAAAAAGTTGTTTGTGTGTGTATTTGGAAAGAAAACCGTAAGAGTGAAGAAAGCTTCAAAACTTGAAATCATTCATAAAAGAATTTGTAAGTCGCCCTTCAAGACTCACGTTGGTACCCTAGCCCAATCATTGGTTCGTGATTTAGCTCGAATACCAATATTGCGGGTTGCCACAGTCACCTTCCACACAACTCCACAAGGCATGACTCGTGCAAAAGCTCAACAATCATCCAAGTTTCGTTAGATTTGGGTGGTGTCGTCTTACGAGTGGCACGTGACTTACTTTCAAAAAATGGGTTTTTGTTTTTCCGGTTAAAATAATATTTTAACAATTTTGCGAATTAGCAATTTAAGTGACAAAAACTCCTTTTTAATCACCGTTTAATATAATCAACTTTTTGTTGGAACTCGTGGTGGGCACAAACGCAGCGGAAGCAAACAAGAAAAGTAGCATGCAAGACAAAAAGAAAGCACACACAAAGCCCACAACTAGTTCCAATGGTGGAACACACTACAAAGCAAATTGCAACTAAAGAACAAGAAGAAGGAGTAGAAAGTACCTCCTTACCATGGCTGGAATTCGAGCTCTACATGTGGATTGGGATGAAGATGAAGAAACAAAAGGCTTCTTCTCCATTGCAAGTCCACACCAAGTATGCTTAATCCCGTTGTACTAGCAACCCATAGATGAACGTCCACCATGACTCCATCATCTGGAACAGCCCATGTAGATCTCCTCTTGCGCCATGAAAGCCTCACATGAACACTCAAGATCATCTTAGTGTATGTATGTGTTACTATTGCACCAAGAGAGAGCTTCAAGTAGAGAGAAAAATGTTGTGATATGTTCTATGCATCTTTCAGCCTCAAATGACCAGATTAGGAGTCAAAACTCGTCCATCTTGCATGTCAATTGATTGGACAATCAAATGGTCCAATAAAACACAACAGTCACTGCAGCTACCCTTTTCACGACCCCTCACGGGCTCTCATGGGCCGTGAAGCCTAAGTGCGCCACGAGGAGACTCAGAACTCCACGAGCTGTGCCGCCCAGTAGAGACTCGTGAGGGCATCTCCTTCACGACCACTCACGACCTCGTCACGGGCCGTGAAGCCCAAAGGCATCACGACGCGTGGCGGCCGTCAAACAATCGTTAGGGCAGCCTACTTCACGACCCGTGGAGCACCCTTCACGGTCGTGAAGCCCCGAATCAAAACACGTTTGATTCTTTGACTTTCTCCATCCACATAAAGTTGTTGGGATCAATCCTTGGCGTGTGACCCAATAGGCTCGCGCTTCATTAGTAGTGATACCGGCATACGTGTGTCAGTGGGCAGATCTCCAACAAACTCCCACTTGCACATGACACACCGTACCCATATGCATCACAGACAGGGAGCGGCCTCTAGCAAGACATACCTGCCCCAAAATCAACACGAGGTATGTCATCCCTGACAAGTACCTAATCACAATCCAAACGGGTTTGAAAAGGTCCTATAGATAAGTGATCAATCATCCTATTGTTCGCGATATCCGGGTGAACACGAGACATGGTACAAAGTCATTCTCTGATCGTTCACGATTATGTTTCTCGATCAAGATTGGTGGTGACCAAAATATGCAAGTTGCAACCGATCAACTATCATTGCAAGCATGAGCACGGCCGTGCATTTTGGTGTCAGCGCCAAATCATCGAGGGGCCCAGGGATATCTCTCTAAGCAGAGGAACAAATTCCTTCGACTACATTGCCCCATTACATCGGTAATACCTTCCCCAAAAGCTTCCTTTATAACAACCAGTTACGGACTGCGTTTGAAAGAAATCAGAACAAGGCAGACCAATGTCGTGGAAACACATGTATCTCCGGTCTAAGGACGAAATGATATTATCATCCTGAGTTACTCTTGACATGTACAATGACGTACACTCAGGCGTGGGTCGTCCAATCACTTGAAACTCTTTTCAAGTATAGGTAAAGTGTTGCGTCTCTTGTATCCAATCACCATTGAATACACGACCAACCCTTTCCCTCAGTCTTCGTTCAAACTTCCTTCCGTTTAAGATTGACTGACTGTAGACATTTAGAATGTAAAACATTCAGGGAAGTGGTAAACATGCTAAGATGGAACACAATTAAGGCAACTGAGAGTTCCCGCTACACGCGTATTAACAAATCCCCATTTGATAATCGATACTAGCAGAAGCACAATGTTTCTTAACGTTCCCATAATCAGCATATCAAAATTTCAACTAAAACAAACTCAAGCCAAGTCTTTGCAAGCATTAGTATGTCAATCATCACTATCTTGCAACTACGGCTTTAGCAAAATGGATCCGCCACTATGCTATTCGTGTGTATTCGTAAGATGACCATATCTCTACCTCAACCAATCACTCAAAAGTGTGCGTTTGTGAGATAACGGTCTTTTGTCAAGCTATCACACCTTCATTGATTCATTAGAACTCAATAAGATCAAGGATGCTTGAGATAAAAGTTATCTTTCATAAGCCATCATACTCTCATTGTCTCATAAGATCCCAATAGAGTCAGCGATGCTTTGAGAAGCATACTTATAACACCATATTTAGTAGGATCACGAACCCCGATAAAGATTGGCAGTTATCCTAAGAAGTATATAAGCAAGCATTTGAATAACAACTTATTCTTTGGTGCTTCTTACTATAGATCAACAAGAACATATTTAAATATTTGTTTAACTCCTTTCATAGGTTTTGTATATCCTATAATCGTTATGGATGCATAATTCTTGATTTAAGCTTTTCAAGCGAAATCAAGACATTATCTCCAACACGATGTATGTACTAGACATATTTAGAATAGGATTACAAAATGCTCCCACTAGCTCTGGCATTCTTCCATGTTTCATCATTGCTATTTGAAAACTCAAACAAATGATTTTCATATCAACGCAAAGATTCTAACATTGAGATGGCAACATAAGTCCACAAGTGGACTACTTAGGGTTTGTAGATTTCATTAGGATACTTATTGATAGTAAAAGACCCTCGAAAATGTTGTGAGCATTTCCTCAGAAATTCCTATTAAGGAATGTAGTCTTCACTTCTATCCAATATAGCCTAAAAGGCACTTATAAAATAAGTATCCGTGTGGACTTCAACATAACCACCGGGAGAATGTTTCTAGGTGATACCTTCCTCATGGTTAATCATCGTCAGGTGTAGGATCAACCAAGTCGAAAACTTGGATATCCGTCATGGATAGCATCTCATCTTATCATTTCCTCGTTTCTCCTAGCGGACTCCAAGCCCACTACGCTTTCCGGCAGTTGACGCATTCATCATGAATCATCATTAAGTTGTCTTCCTCAGATATATAACGAGTTATATCTTTCTGGTCTTATGACAACTTCTACCAAGAGGTAATGATTTTATGCCAAGTTCTCCAGCATTGCTATGCTGAGTTTCAATCATTTCTGATTGGATTCTAATGTCAACATCAGGGTCTTACATTCAAGGTATACTTTACTCTCACTAGCATCCATGGATATTAATTTCTTGAGAGACTCTACCTTTGAGCAACTTACTAGTTCTCACAAGGTATGTCAAGACAAATATCCTATGGTCTTAGTAGAGTACCTAATGGAGTAAATACCTCTAGATCCTGGGTTCCTCCACCTCACGTCTAAACGTAGGCTAGACAGTCCAGACTTTGGAATAGACAAACAAGGATCCTCCTTTTCGTCATATCCTCTAAGGCATTTACATGACAATCTTTGTTGTTTATAAGATTTAGAACTCATGCCTACCATTTGGAGAATGACCCAAAACAATTTTGGACATAAAAGTGTAACCTATCACTTGTCGGACCATAGCAAAATGTCCGGTTCCTCCTTTAGACGACCACATGTAACAATGTGTCTTAAGAGGAGTGAATTGTGAGACAATCCCATAATTCCTATGATGGTCACATAATATATAAAACTAAGGTACTCAGCATCTTAACTAGATCCAAGTATCATAGTTGCATTGCCCTCTCTATTATGTACCTCGTTATGGTGAGTTTTGAACACCTCTAAGGTTTCAAAACTAGTCCATTAAAATAGACTTACCATCCCTTCTAACATCACCGGTAAAGGTAACAAGGTATCTAAAGTTACTCCTTAATGTATGCTTGAACGGTCAACACACTAAAAGTGTGAACGAAATCCAACAAGCTTTCAATCCTCTCACATACTCAAGTGAAGGATGTTTAAGTCATTTAACCTAATAAACAAGATATGCATTCAACATTTGACCCATGGTCAAAAGGTTCCAAGTTCCTAAACCTCACGGATCTTGGTGAAGCAAGTCTTGTTTATGTAGCTAAATCGACTTCTAAATAAGGATAACTTATTAGTACATTTATGATCGTTCTATTACTCCTTAAGCAAAAGCTTACATTAAATGCCACGACATGGATAAACTTTGAAATAAATCACCACTAATTTCAAAAGTCAAAGTAATATCCATCGTCAACAAAGGCGTTTAGATATAATGTTTTTAGCCATACATGGCATAAACATACATCAAATAAAGTAATAGAATAGCTGGAAGGAAGGCAAGTTACAAACTTCCAATCCTCTCAATAGGGACAACAACTATGTTTCCCTTTTAGAATTCCAACTCTCCATGCCTCATCCGCCTACTTCTCTTTTAACACCTTCACTTTGTGACAAACAAATTTGTGACAACCGTGAGCGTTATTGCTAGCCTTTAAAACCTAGCTTTTAGAAGTAGAAGAGCAATGGATTTTGATCATGAATGTTCCTGGAGTCAAGGAGCTAATTTCTCTTACTCATAAGTGATTTTAGCTCTTTCAGGCTCATAGGGCAGGCATGGTTGTGCCAATTTTCCAATCTTTCCGCGGAAGTAGCAAATTACCCCTTGTGGAGTCATATCTTGAGGCATAATCTCATTGCCCTCTGACTTCACATATATGGTAGGTTTGGTAAAACCAAACGTTCCACTTGAGGTCAATTTCTTCTTCTCGATTTCTTGTACCTTTATAATGTTAGCAGGAGTTGGTGAGGCGAGTCATACTTTGGCCATGCAGGACTTAGCAGTCCATAACATGCCATAATGCTTTATCAAGGACTTCTCCATATTGTGCATGTGATAGTTCACAATGAACTATTTACATCACGTGGGCAGGGACTTTGGAGAATTTTCATTCACCACATGCTCCCTCCCTATGGCGAATCCATGCCTCTCCTTTAGGTCCACGTACCTCTCTAACTCAAGGATATGGACACTAATTTTCCCGCCTTCATGCATCCTTCAAACGATCAAGACCACGATGCACTTTTACATGCATATAGAGGTCTAGGTCGCGTTGGTAGCATTTTGGCTCTAGAAGGGATTTCTCTAAAATGTGCAACTTTGACTCGTGGTGGAAGACAATCCTCAACAACCAATCCTAATCCACGAAGTCCACATTAGTGAGTCTCACCTTCTTTAGGAAAGAACAGAGTTTCAAGTTAAAGCGGTGTCGTTAACGTTTGCCAATAAAAGATATAAGAATACACGTTTTAGTCAGTTTTGATACAATCCTCGTTACGATAATTACCCATTTAGTTTTAAGAAAAACAATTATCTTAACAAGGGCTAAGAACCTTATTTCACTTCACTACATGACGGGTTTGCCGCGGATCACTTCATGAACTTATTTAGGCCGGTAAACGCTTTACCAATTGCAATCCGAGATTACAACTCTTAGACACTTGCGGGATCCATCAACACTCATAGCGTCGGTTTGGCATGTTTGATCCCTTCTAACACCAATTCCTCGTTAAGCCGCTTTGGCAACTCGGTATAGGCACGACAATTACCAAGACGTATTAATTTGGAATTGTAAATCGTCCGTCAAGATACACGGTGACACCCTTGACAGTCATTGGCTCGTGCTTAGCTCGACAACCAATAAATTCAAGTCGCCACACTCACCTTCCACACAGATCCACATGGAACAAGTCGTGCTTAGCTCGACAATCATCCCATGCATCACTAGATTCGGGTGGTGTCATCTTACGGGTGGTGTGTAATTTACATTTGAGAAAAACGGGACTTTTGTCTTCCCGGTTTTAAAAAACCTCTTCTCAAGTTGATAAACAAACAAGTGACAAAACGCATATTTCACTTTAATATAAAAAAATTTATATTTATTTGTTAATCGTGAGCGCGCAGTGTTTGTTAAACAATTTAACAACTCTTGTGATTTTATTATTTTGAAAAGTTTTCTAGCATGCGAAGATCCTAACAACCATGCAAGAAAATAACAAAATAAATCACAACCACGCACAAAGCAAATATCCGGTAACACGCCCCCAAACCCTATGCGCCCACCCCATGAGCAAAACAGAGAGAGCAAGGCCAAACTAAGGACACAACCAAATGGCCTCGCCGGAAGTGCTCCCACTGAATACGTCATCTCCAAATGATCCACCAGATCCAATATAGACGAGACGTCTCTCCCACGACTCTCGATGGTTTTCTTCGGTCTTCTTTTCACAATTACAAACAATTTGAAAAGAAACGGCGTGCAAGCCGCGATTGCTATTCTAAGCTACTTACAACAAGTACAAAGGAAAGAAATGGCATGCAAGCCATAAATAAATTTACAAATCTACAAACCAAATTAAATATTATTACAAACCTATGTGACAAAAAGTCACCAAATGAATGAATACATAAATAAACAACCAAACAACCAACACATAGGTCTAACGGGCAAGGTGTTACCGGACACAACAACAACCACAAACAAAACATGGTGTGCCACAACAAAACCATGCAAAATGTATCTCGATTAAGATTGTTCAAACAAGCAAAGCACTCAAGGCACAAAAAGGAACAATCCTTGTACATATGCATTAGTATCCCAAACACTTTGAGAACACATATTCATATATACACCATATAAGTATATGCATGTGTGAATTTTATGCCAAAACCACCCAATACATATAAATATATGAATCAAGACACATAAACGGGGCTTTTCGAGTGTCCAAACAAAAGCCCACAACTAGTTCCAATGGTGGAACACACTACAAAGAAAATTGCAACTAAAGAACAAGAAGAAGGAGTAGAAAGTACCTCCTTACCATGGCTGGAATTCGAGCTCTACATGTGGATTGGGATGAAGATGAAGAAACAAAAGGCTTCTTCTCCATTGCAAGTCCACACCAAGAATGCTTAATCCCATTGTACTAGCAACCCATAGATGAATGTCCACCATGAGTCCATCATCTGGAACAGCCCATGTAGATCTCCTCTTGCGCCATGAAAGCCTCACATGAACACTCAAGATCATCTTAGTGTGTGTATATGTTACTATTGCACCAAGAGAGAGCTTCAAGTAGAGAGAAAAATGTTATGATATGTTATATGCATCTTTCAGCCTCAAATGACCAGATTAGGAGTCAAAACTCGGCCATCTTGCATGTCAATTGATTGGACCATCAAATGGTCCAATAAAACACAACCGTCACTGCAGCTACCCTCTTCACGACCCCTTACGGGCTCTCATGGGCCGTGAAGCCTAAGTGCGCCACGAGGGGACTTAGAACTCCACGAGTCGTGCCGCCCCGTTGAGACTCGTGAGGGCATCTCCTTCACGACCTTGTCACGAGCCGTGAAGCCCACAGGCATCACGACGCGTGGCGGCCGTCGAACAATCGTTAGGGCAGCCCGCTTCACGACCTGTGGAGCACCCTTCACGGTCATGAAGCCCCGAATCAAAACACTTTTGATTCTTTGACTTTCTCCATCCACATAAAGCTGTCGGGATCAATCCTTGACGTGTGACCCAATGGGCTCGCGCTTCATTAGCAGTGATACCGGCATACGTGTGTTAGTGGGCAGATCTCCAACACTTTTCTATTAATATTGCCAATTCTTATGCGCGTAGAAATATAAACTCACTTATAAATCTCTTTGTTTTATATATATGTTCAAAAAATACTCTAGCATGCAAATCCTAAAGAATCCAAACATAAAAAAACCACGCATACAAGATATAAACAAAGACCCGGTAACATGCCCAAATCCTAAGTGTTCTCCCCGTGAGCCAAAACGGGGAAAACATAGTCAAGCTAGGGACAACACCAAGGGATGCTCCGTCACAATCTCCACACCGGCGAATCTCCCGGATTTGGTTCGTCAAGACGCCAACACCATGTCTCCCGATTGGTTTGATGCAATATTTACATATTCGAAATAATCTAGGTACGAGTACATAATCATAAGAAAACGACATGCAAGTCGCGATCCTAATAATCTATTACGAGTACAAAGATTCAAATAAACGACATGCAAGTCGAACCAAATATGAATATTACAACAATACGGCACGCAGACCAAAACCAAATACCAACCATACACACCACAAAGGCTATGGGAAATCAAGTTATCGGGTTACCGCAACAAACACAACCAAACGAAAATAATGGTGTGCCACAAAACCATGTCAAACAAATATATATATTTTGATCAAGATTGCAAAACAACATTTAAGGCACAACAAGCAATCCTATACATATGCATTAGCAATTTTAATACACCTTTAAATTTGCATATTCATATATACACATAAAAATATATGTTTTTATGAACTTCATGCCAAGTCATATAAAACATATAAAATTAGGAACCAAAATATAGTGGGGATCAACAGAATCAAGACTACACCAAAACCCGGATTTAATATATATTTAAACATATTGTACCAAAACTAATTCTGACCAAAAACCAGAAGGCAAGGGCGTACCCCAAAGGGTACGGGCGTGCCTGCCTTTTTGTCAGTGTACAGTTTAACTTAGAAAATCCGGTTTAACTCCAAAAGTGCAAAGCCATGTTAGAGATGGCTCTGATATCACTGTTCGGTTTTCGTGGTCCAACATCACAGCGGAAATAAAACGAGTAGAAAATTAGTTTCAAAATTTTACCACGAATTTGTCCACCATAAGGACCAAAACTCTAAACATGGATAAGCAACAAAATAAAGACAAAAAGAAGTAGATTCATACCCTTGAAGCTATCTTCCTTAGTCAACCGAATTCGGAGTTTGGAAGTACATGTACTAACGTGTAAACCTATATTGTAGTCTACACCAAGATGTGATCGTCTCCCACTTGCTAGAGTGTTAGGTGTCCCAATCTAAACACCACAAATGATCTAACACACAAAGAACCAAAGCCTTGACTACCTTTTGTGTTTTGGAGAGAGAAGTGTGCAATATGTGTTTATATATTCTTCAAGAGCTAGCTACCTCACAATGGAATCATGCACCACCTTATATAGACTCCACAAAAGAGAATAAAAACATGCATGCATTGATAGTCCATAAGTTACCAATTAAAACAACATTATCTTCTTCATAAACTACCTTGAAAGCTGTTTAGGAAGACTGTTACTGCACGGGGCACGGTCGTGCCTCACGAGGCACGGGCGTGCCAGCCTAAAAGGCCACGCCCAAGTCACGCCTGACTTGGGCTCGTGCCTGTCCATTGGGCACAGGGCACAGGCGTGCCTCCCAGAGGCACGGGCGTACCTAGCCACAAGCTACGCCCAAGTCACGCCCAACTTGGGCTCATGCCTGCCCGTAGGGCACGACCGTACCTGATAGAGGCACGGGCATGCCTTGGCACACCAGAACCAGTTTCTAGTTTTCTCTCTCATTAGACCATCCGTGATGTTGGAATTGATACTTGGTGTGTTACCCAATAGGCCCTTGCTTCATCAGCCATGATACCAACTCCTGTGTGTGTGTCAATCGGCATAATCCAACAGTTTTATATGAGTTTTGGTAAGATTAAAATATCTGGTTGTGAGTATTACAAAAGATTCAGTCGGCTGGTTATGGAAGAAGAAGATGAAATGTTGCAGGTGTGGACGCGACGCGTCCATAGAAATCGGATAAAAGTGAGACCGACAATGGAGAAATCCGATTCTTTGAATCCGACATGTTGAAATCCGACATTTGAGAATTCGAGACCTCAAATTCAACACTTGAGATTCGGATTTTGATTGAAATACGATACATGAAATTTGATACTCTAAGGCGACGCGACGCGTAGGGTTATTGGACGCGACGCGTCCAGGCGGGTTTCAGGATTTGATGATTTTGTTGCTGGTTGGATTGTGTAACGTGTTATATGTTTATTTACTTGTGATTTACACTTATTGAATATGGTTATGAATACAATAAATATATGTGGATATATATTTATGAATCGAGATTGATTTCAGTTTGTTGTGTTCTCAGGAACTACGAAGACTTAGTGATATTAGACAACTGGGCAGACAGGATTGAGGACTGTGGTGAGTGGAAGTTTACTCACGGGTGGTAATTTTATGAATTTGTTTCATTTAAGGAATGTTTTGATATGCAATGATGGATTGTTGTTTCTGGTATGCGATTATAGACTGTTTAGTCTCGTATGCGAGGATAGATTGTTTTGTTTGAATATGCCATGATAGACTGTTAGTCTACTAATTATTGATCAAGAGTTATATGTTCGTATACGTGTTTTATGTGATAGAGTTTTATTTGTGATCGTGTTTGGAAGTGTATATGGATTGTGTTTAGAAATGTATATGGAAGTGTTCCTTATGGGGTAATTGGGATTGAGTATGAGAGTTATATGATTAATGCTTGTTATTAGCTAACTTATATGTTGATAAGCAAGCATAAGTGCTATATTAAATGGTCCTACTTTCTTATAGCAAATTGAAAAAGATGTCGGGTCAGCACATTAATACCGAGGAGGCTCTAAAGGATATGGAGGATGAAGCTTCACATATGCCTCATCAAGTTGAGGATGAGAAATCTCAGCACCATTCAGAGGGTGCTACACCAGAGAAGTAAAACAGGCGTACATAAAGCGCCTAGAGGAAGAACTCCGCCTTCTAAAGGAGCTTCTTCTTCAGTGAGCATTGGGTAAAGCACCCCTCAAGCGTTGTTCATTCAAGAAATTCCTATCTTGTAAACCACCAACCTATGAGGGGAGTGATGACCCCTCAGTCACAATGAGATGGCTCAGAGAAATGGAGCTGGCCTTTGAATCCTGCGATTGTGAGCCAGAGTATTGTGTCAAATACGCAATAAGAATGCTGAAAGGCCGTGCCATCTTCTGGTGGGACACGGTTAAGGCCTCTGTTAATAAAGAGGTACTTAGTGCCTTGTCTTAGGAGCAGTTTTTAGAAAAGCTGCAAAGAAAGTATTACACCGATTATGACATGGAGCGGCTGGAACGAGAATTCAACAATCTCCCAAAAGGAGATATATCTATGGAGGATCACATCAGCGCCTTTACTAATAAAATGAGGTTTGTTCCTCATTCGTTAACTGATGAGAGCTCGAAGATCTGGAGGTTTATTAGTACTCTACCTTTGGAATTGTGGGCTAATGTCCGAGCAACTGCTGATCTGGATCGAGCTTATGAGGTAGCTCGACAAATGGAGGTGATCGCATCCAATGTAGGGGTGAAGCTGCAAGGGGAAGCAACAAAAGGAAATTTCAATCGTCCTCTAATCCGAGTTGTTCCAAAGGATAGTCTTCTGCAGGTGGTAGAGCAGGCGATTCGAAAAAGCCTAAATATGATAGTCAATGGTGCTATCAATGCCACACCTATCATTCTTGTGGTTGTACCAAAGCAACCAAAAGGTGTGTCAGGTGTGGGAATAAAGGACACCCTGTGGAGGATTGCAGGTACAAAGAGGATGTTTCCTATAGATGTCATCAACCAGGGCATAAGATAGACAAATGTTCTCAAAGTCCTAGTGCCCGAGCAGGTAGGTCATCTACAGAGCCGAAGAAAGACAACGCCCCTCGTGCAAAAGGGCGGGCGTTTTAGATGACGTCTGAGGAAGCCAAGGCAACTTGGGATGTGAATATTGGTACATTCTTTATTAATTATACCCCAGCATCTGTATTGTGTGATTCCGTTGCTACTTATTCTTTTGTCTTGGTATCTTTTTTCTCGTAAACTACAATTACCTGTATCTATATTAACTGATCCGCTTACAGTAGAGACCCTTAACGGTAAAGTAGTTTCTGTTGGTGACAAAGTTCCTATAGCGGTTATTGACATCGAAGGCAATAGTTTTCCTATTACATTCTTTATCATGCCTACTGCTGGGTTTGATATTGTGATTGGAATGGATTGGCTCAGTAATCACAATGCTGAGATTCTCTTTCTAAGAAGATAATCCAAATTCCTTTATCCGATGGGTCGTATGCAACAACAAGGGGGAAAGAAGGGAGTATGATATTCCTATTATCTCTGTCATTAAAGCTCGTAAATCGGTGGCGAAAGGTTATGCATCCTACTTAGCATATGTCATTGATGCTAAGATGGAGAAACAACCAGTTGAAGATATCAGGGTAGTGTCAGACTACCCTGAAGTGTTCCCGGATGAATTACCCGGACTACCTCTAGTCAGGGATGTTGAATATAGGATTGAACCTTTGCTTGTGTTGTACAGAAGGATATTCAACTTTGTCAATTAGCAAAGGGCTATCGGTAAACGTTTGCCTTGGCCCGCATTGGTTGTAGGTTCTACACCGAACCGTCAGTATTTTGAATTATGTGATTAAATGTTTTTGTATTGGTTGTTTCCATTTGCTGTTGTGGTTTAGCTTCGTCTCACTTAGCTTTATGCTAATTCCCCACTGTTGAACTGTTTTTGCAGGTTCGGTGTTTGTTGCTGTTTAGCTGGTTTTGTTAAAGAAAAGATTGACCAACACTCTGATATTTGTTTTAAACTAAGGCAAGCCATGTTTATGTTATTGTAACACAAACAATATACTGTATTTTGTAATCAATGTTTCAGTTGTAGGTTTCATGTAAATTATTATTTGATTTTGCTTCCACGCCATTTAAAAAAAATGGCTTTGGATTTTACGGTGTTACAGTTTGGTATCTGATCCTAGGTTTGGCGATTCCAGCACAGTTAGAATGTTGCATTCCCAAATCTTGGCTCATGTAGGGTAAAACTTTCCTTTGGGGGAATTAGAGTGATTGAAGTTGCTTTGTGGTAGTGGGTATTCCTAATTACTACTACCGAGAGTACAACATTTTTTGTTCTAGTTCCATTCCCTCCTATAGCACAAGTAGCTCAACAACCATACTTTTATCCTGTCACTTTTCAAGGAGCTATGCTCCCGGATTACCTTGTTGCTACATCCCAAGCTTCTACCTTAACTGAGTCGGATAAGAGGAACATGAATGCCAATAACTAAATTACCTAAGATCGGATTTCTCAGCACAAATCCAGGATTGAACAATACAATACACAGAAGCAAAAAGGGTAAGGTAGTAAGAGACAATGAAATTTGAATTGTAGACCTATGTTTAGTGGATCTAATCAACAGTCACCGCGGTGTGGAAAGAGTAAGTCTTACCACACAAGGTCTTGCACACCCGAGACTATGCGATGTCTTACAAGTGGCCAATTTGGTCATGAGATGAAAGACTGTTGTGTTTCTTGAAAAGTTTGTTGGTTTTGTTATGAGGAACATCATCGAGCAAGAGAATGTCGTACAAAAAAGAGATTTGAATTTGGATCGGTTGGATTATGCCAACTCACATGCACAGAAGTTGACTTCATGGCTAATGAAGCAAGGGCCTATTGGGTCACACACCAAGTATTGATTATGGCATCACAGATGGTCAAGTGAGAGAGAAAACCAGAAACTGGTTCTGGTGGGCTGAAGCACGCCCGTGCACTACGGGCAAGCACAAGCCCAAGTCGGGCGTGACTTGGGCGTGGCCTGTGGCTAGGTACGCCCGTGCCTCTTGGAGGCACGCCCGTGCCCAGTTCCCAGTGGACAGGCACAAGCCCAAGTCGGGCGTGACTTGGGCGTGGCCTTTTGGGCTGGCACACCCATGCCTTGTGAAGTAACAGCTTATTTAATTAGATTTCAAAGCTGCTTATGGTAGTGTTTATGGCTATAACTCTAGTAACTGATTGTGGCTTCATTGTGGGCGGGTTTGAGTTCAATTTGGAGCTCTATATAATCCATAAGAAGTTTTGTTGTTATGTTCCATGAACATGACTTACTAAGATATATATATTGCACACAATTCTCTCAAATACACAAAAGGAGTACTAAAGGCTTTGATAGTTTCGTATTAGACTATTTTGTGGTGTTTAGATTGGCACATCTACCACTCTAGCAAGTGGGAGTCGATAACATTTTGGTGTGGACTTCAATTGTGGTGTACAAATTAGTACATGCAATTTCCAAACTCCAAACTCGCTTGAACAAGGAAGATAGCTTCAAGGGTATGAATCTTTTTCTTTGTCTCTTTATTTGTTGCTTAGACATGATTAGAGTTTTGGTCCATTTTGTTGGAACTCGTGGTGGGCACAAATGTAGTGGAAGCACACAAGAAAAGAAGCATGCAAGACAAAAATGAAAGCACACACAAAGCCCACAACTAGTTCCAATGGTGGAATACACTACAAAGCAAATTGCAACCAAACGGAAGAAGAAGGAACAAAAATAATACCTTCTTACCATGCTGGAAATCGACCTCCATGTGTGTGGGATGAGCTTGAGGAAACAAAAGGGCTTCCTTCTCCATTGCTAGTCCACACCAAGAAGAGTTTGATCCCCGAATGCTAGTGAACCATAGATGAACATCCAAGAATGACTTCACCATCTGGAACAACCCATGTAGCAACTCCTCTTGCACTATTGATCTTCATCATCACACTCAAGGTCACCATCTTAGTTTTAGAAGCATGAAGTCTTTGGAGCCAAGAGAGAATATGAAGTAGAAAGAGTTGTATTGTGTTCTACTAGATGCACCAGCCTCTAACAACTGCTACTAACCCCAAAAGGGTCGGCCAAATGCATGAAAACCGATTGGACCATCAAATGGTCCAATAAAACACAAGTGTCACTACAGCTACCCTCTTCACGAGCCCTCACAGGCTTTCACGGGCCGTGAAGCCTAAATACGCCACAAAGGGACTTAGAACTTCACGAGCCGTGCCGCCCGGTCGAGACTCGTGAGGGCATCTCCTTCACGACCCCTCACGGCCTCGTTACGGGCCGTGAAGCCCAAAGGCATTACGGTGCATGGCAGCCATCGAACAATCGTAGGGCAGCCTACTTCACGACCCGTGGAGCATCCTTCATGGTCGTGAAGCCCCAAATTAAAACACTTTTGATTCTTTGTAGTGATACCGGCATACGTGTGTCAGTGGGTAGATTCCAACAAACTCCCACCTGCACATGACACACCGTACCCATATGCATCACAGACAGGGAGCGGCCTCTAGCAAGACATCCCTGCCCCCAAATCAACACGAGGTATGTCATCCCTGACAAGTACATAATCACAATCCAAATGGGTTTGATAAGGTCCTATAGATAAGTGATCAATCATCCTATTGTTCGCGATATCCGGGTGAACACGAGACATGGTACAAAGTCATTCTCTGATCGTTCACGATTATGTTTCTCGATCAAGATTGGTGGTGACCAAAATATGCAAGTTTGCAATTGATCAACAATCATTGCAAGCATGAGCACGGCCGTGCATTTTGGTCTCAGCGCCCAATCATCGAGGGGCCCAAGGATATCTATCTAAACAGAGGAAAAAATTCCTTCGACTACATTGCCCCATTACATCGGTAATACTTTGCCCAAAAGCTTCCTTTATAACAACCAGTTACTGACTGCGTTTGAAAGCAATCAGAACAAGGCAAACCAATGTCGTGGAAACACATGTATCTCTGGTCAAAGGACAAAAGATATTATCATCCTGAGTTACTCTTGACATGTACCATTAAGTAAAATCAGGTGTGGGTCGTCCAATCACTTGAAACTCTTTTCAAGTATAGGTAAAGTGTTGCGTCTCTCGTATCCAATCCCCATTGAATACACGACCAACTCTTTCCCTCAGTCTTCGTTCAAACTTTCTTCCTATAAAGAGTGACTGACTGTGGACATTTATAATGAAAAAGCATTCAGGGAAGTGGTAAACATGCTAAGATGGAACACAATAAAGGCAACTGAGAGTACCCGCTACACGTGTATTAACAAATCTTCATTTTATAATCGATACTAGCAGAAGCACAATGTTGCTTAACGTTCCCAAAATCAGCATATCAAAATTTCAACTAAAACAAAATCAAGCCAAGTCTTTGCAAGCACTAGTATGACAATCATCACTATCTTGCAACTACGGCTTTAGCAAAACGGATCCACCACCATGCTATCCGTGTGTATTCGTAAGATGACCATATCTCTACATCAACCAATCACTTAAAAGTGTGCGTTGGTGAGATAATGGTCCTTTGTCAAGCCAACATCCGTTCATTGATTCATCAGAACTCAATAAGATCAAAGATGCTTGAGAAAAAGGTTATCTTTCATAAGCCATCGTACTCTCATTGTCTTATAAAATCCCAATAGAGTCAGCGATGCTTTGAGAAGCATACTTATTAACACCATATTTAGTAGGATCACGAACCCCGATAAGGATCGGCAGTTATCCTAAGAAATATATATAAGCAAGCATTTGAATAACAACTTATTCTTTGGTGCTTCTTACTATAGATCAACAAGAAGATATTTAAATATTTGTTTAACTCCTTTCATAGGTTTTGTATATCCTATAATCGTTATGGATGCATAATTCTTGATTTAAGCTTTTCCAAGCAAAATCCGGACATTTTCTCCAATACAATGTATGTACTAGACATATTTAGAATAGGATTACAAAATGCTCCCACTAGCTCTGGCATTCATCCATGTTTCATCATTGCTATTTGAAAACTCAAACAAATGATTTTCATATCAAAGCAAACATAAGTCCACAAGTGGACTACTTAGAGTTTGTAGATTTCATTAGAATACTTATGATAGTGAAAGACCCTCGAAAATGTTGTGAGCATTTCCTCAGAAAGATTCCTATTAAGGAATGTGGTCTTCACTTCCCTGCAATATAGTCTAAAAGGCACTTATAAAATAAGTATCTGTGCGGACTTCCACATAACCACCGGTAGAATGTTTCTAGATGATACCTTCCTCATGGTCAATCATCATGAAACCATTCCTACCAGTCGGTATTTGAAGTAGTCTACAAACTTATCCATGTTGGTCTATCTCCTCAAATAACCAATCACACCTTGCGAGTTCACACCCAAGTGTAGGATCAACCAAGTCGAAATCTTGGATATCCGTCATGGATAGTATCTCATCTTATCATTTCCTCCTTTCTCCTAGCGGACTCCAATCCCACTATGCTTTCAGGTAGTTGACGCATTCATTATGAATCATCATAAAGTTGTCTTTCTCAGATATAACAAATTATATCTTTCTGGTCTTATGACAACTTCTACCAAGAGGTAAGGATTTTATGCCAGGTTCTCTAGCATTGCCATGCAGAGTTTCAGTCATTTCTGATTGGATTCTAGTGTCAACATAAGGTTCTTCCATTCACGGTATACTTTACTCTCAATAGCATCCGTGGATATTAATTTCTTAAGAGACTCTACCTTTGAGCAACTTACAGGTTCTCACAAGGTTTGTCAAAACAAATATCCAATGGTCTTAGTAGAGTACCTAATGGAGTAAATACCTCTAGATCCTGAGTTCCTCCACCTCACGTCTATACGCAGGCTAGACAATCCAGACTTTGGAATAGACAAACAAGGATCCTCCTTTTCGTCATATCCTCTAAGGCGTTTACATGACCATCTTTGTTGTTTACAAGATTTAGAACTCATGCCCATCATTTGGAGAATGACCCAAAACAATTTTGGATATAAAAGTGTAACCTATCACTTGTCGGACCATATCAAAATGTCTAGTTCCTCCTTTAGACGACCACATGTAAGAATGTGTCTTAAGAGGAACGAATTGAGAGACAATCCCATAATTCTTAAGATAGTCACATAATATAAAACTAAGGTACTCAACATCTTAACTAGATTCGAGTATCATAGTTGCATTGCCCTCTCTATCATGTACCTCATTATGATGAGTTTTGAACACCTCTAAGGTTTCAAAAACTAGTCCACTAAAATAGGCATACCATCCCTTCTACCATCACCGGTAACGGTAAAAAGGTATCTAAAGTTACTCCTTATTGTTTGATTGAACGGTTAACACACTAAAAGTGTGAAAGATATCCAACAAGCTTTCAATCCTCTCACATACTCAAGTGAAGGATGTTTAAGTCAGTTAGCCTAATAAACAAGATATGCATTCAACATTTGACCCATGGTCAAAGGGTTCCAAGTTCCTAAACCTAACGGATCTTGGTGAAGCAAGTCTTGTTTATATAGCTAAATCGACTTCTACATAACGATAACTTATCAATACATTTATGATCGTTCTATTACTTCTTAGCAAAAGCTTATTTTAAATGCCACGACATAGATAAACTTTGAAATAAATCTCCACTAATTTCAAAAGTCAAAGTAATATCCAACGTCAACAAAGGTGTTTAGATATATTGTTTCTAGCGTCACATGGTGTAAACATACATCCATTAAAGTAATAGAATAGCTGGAAGAAAAGGCAAGATACAAACTTCCAATCCTTTCAATAGGGACAACAATTATGTTTCCCTTTTCGAATTCCAACTCTCCATGCCTCATCCGCCTACTTCTCTTTTAACAGCTTCACTTTGTAACAAACAAATTTGTGACAAACGTGAGCGTCATTGCTAGCGTTCAAAACCTAGGCTTTAGAAGTAGAAGAGCAATGGAGTTTGATCAAGAATGTTCTTGAAATCAAGGAGCTAATTTCTCTTTTTCATAAGTGATTTTAGCTCTTTCAGGCTCATAGGGCAGGCGTGGTGGCGCCAATTTTCAATCTTTCTGCAGAAGCAGCAAATTACCCCTTGTGGAGTCTTATCTTGAGGCGCAATCTCATTGCCCTCTGACTTCACATATAAGGTAGGCTTGGTAAAACCAAACTTTCCATTTGAGGTCATTTTCTTCTTCTCGGTTTCTTGTTCCTTTATAATGTTAGCGGGATTCGGTGAGGCGAGCCATACTTTGGCCATGCAAGACTTAGCAGTCCATAACATGCCATAATGCTTTATCAAAGACTTCTCCATATTGTGCATCTGATAGTTCACAATGAACCATTTACATCATGTGGCCAAAGACTTTGCAGAATTTACATTCACCACAAGCTCCCTCCCTATGGGGTATCCATGCCTCTCCTTTAGGTCCACATGCATCTTCATTTCAAGGACATGGACACTAATATTCCTGCCTTCATGCATCCTTCAACCGATCAAGGCCACGATGCACTTTTACATGCATATAGAGGTCTAGGTCGCGTAGGTAGCATTTTGGCTCTAGAAAAGGAGAAACTCGTAGGTGTGAACTTTGTGGATTGGTATAGGAAATTGCGAATTGTCCTTCGCCATGAATCTAAGTTGCACATCCTCGAGGAACCTCTTCCGAAACAACCAGCTACCAACAAAAGTTGGGCCACTAGATACACCTCTGAAAAGCGTGTCGAAGACATAAAAGATGTTTCTACATTCATGTTGGCGACTATGAGCTGCGAGGAACACTTTATGTGTGTCAAGGCCCTTGTCGGTTGCCGGATGCAGGAAGGTGGGAAGGTTAGTGTTCTTGTGCTTTGTATGAAGGCATACATTGACCAAAGGGAAATACTAGGATTTCCCATTGGGAGGGAGCTTGCGGTGAATATGATTCTCCAGTCCCTACCCGCATCATATGATGAGTTTATCAAAAACTATCAAAAGGACAAAATGGTAGAATCTTTAGACGAGTTGCATGGCATGCTTAAGACTTTCGAGTCTAACATGGCCAAACGCAAGTTCGTTCCCACCCGGTTATTTGAGGAACGTAAAACCGAGAAAGAGAATACGATTCCTAAGGGAGAAGTTTGTTATTTCTACGGTA
The DNA here is from genome assembly GCA_038502395.1 of Dittrichia graveolens. Lineage (NCBI taxonomy): Eukaryota > Viridiplantae > Streptophyta > Magnoliopsida > Asterales > Asteraceae > Dittrichia > Dittrichia graveolens. Next base: position 35,966,553 of record JARJIL010000009.1, read on the forward strand.
AATATGGAGATTGGCGCCGCCTCGCTTGTCCTGAGCGTTCGAAGGAGTTAAAGCTTCCTATGAGGCAAGGAAATAGCTCCTCGTCATCAGGTACATTCATGATTAGCTCCATTGATTTTCTACTTCTTAGTTAGATTTATTGAAATGCTGGCTATAACACTCACGTTTGTTTCAAAATTGTTTTGTTACAAAGTGTAGGTGTTAAACGGAAGAAGTAGCTGATAGGGCATTGAGAGCTAGAGCTCACGATTGGGAAACTTGGACGTTGTCTCGATTGAGAGGATTGGGAGTTTTGATTTCACCATTTCATCTAGCTATTTTAATTACTTTACTAGATTAATATATTATCTGCCCTACGTGGCAAGAGAAATATTAAGTCTATTATGCATTGGTTGACGATTGATATTACTTTGTATTTGATATATAAATTAGTGGTTTATTTCAAAGTTTATCAATTTCATGGCATTTATAAGCTTTTGCTTAAAAGTAATAAAGTAATCATGAATAATGTGTTTAAATCCAAAAATTGGTTTGGATTAGTTATCCAAGTGACAAGATTATTTAGCTATGTAAACAAGACTTGCTTCACCAAGTTCTGTGTGGTTTGGAATCATGGATGCATTTGATAATTGATCAAATGTTGAGTTTGAAAATTGTTTATTAGGCTAAATGACTTGTACATCTTTCATCGGCATATGTAAGAGGATCGAGAGCTTATTGTAATTAGTTCACACTTGTGTGTTTAATTCGTTCAAGCAAATCCATGGGGATAACTACATGCACTTCATTACCTTTACCCATGGTGGTAGTAGGGATATGTATATTTGAAACCTTTGAGGTGTTCAATGATTACCTTAACGAGTTTTATGGACGAAAGGTTAAGTTACTTAAATCTTGTAAGGATGTTGAGTATCTTAATATATGATCTTGTGTCCATCATAAGAATTGTGGGATTTATCTCATAATTTATTTCTCCTAGGACAAATTGGCATATGGGTCGCATAGAGGAGGAACCGAATATTCTTAAATATGTTCGGGTCTTGATGGATCACAAATTCATACCCAATGTGTTGGGATGCTTAAGTATGTTGGGCAATGCTCTATGTATAAAATCAACAAAGATGGTTTAGTACGCATCTTAGGAGAAAAGACTAGAAAGAGTGTCTTTGCTTGTCTATCTCAAAACCTAGATTATCCAGCCTATGTGTAGACGTGAGGTGGTAGAATCCGGGGAATAAAGATGCTACTCCATTAGGCATGAGATATTTGTTTCACGAACTTTTGAGGACAAGTTTTGTCGCTCAATAGCAAGTGGACGCCTAATATCTATGGGAGCTAGTGGGAGTAAAACCTGATGTTGGCACTAGCATACAATTAGTAATGATTGGAACTCAACATGGCGATGCTAGAGTACCTGGTATAATTCGTTACTCTTCCTATTTCTGATTGGAGTTGTCGTAAGGCCGGATGGATATATATTTTATATATAGAGGAAGATAACTCAATGATGGATTAGTTGAATTCATCAACTATCGGAAGTCATAGTGGGCCTAGTGTCTACTAGAAGGAGAGAGGTAATGAGAATGGGATGCAATCCATGTAGGATATCCAAGTGTTGGACTTGGTTGATCTGATGCCTTGGTGTAAACCTAAGGGTATACATGAATTGAGATGTAGACAACTTCAAATACCGACTAGTGGTAAAAGTTTTGATATGATTGACCATGAGGATGGTATCATGAAAGAAAATTTTCCTAGTGATTATGTTGAAGTCTACTTGGATGACATATGGTGTATCACTGCCTTTTCATGATTATGAAGGTATGATAGTGAAATGAAAAAGACTCTATTCCTTTATAGGGAATACTTTCCGAGAGTCTTGTACACTAAAAGTATCCTCGTATGGTCTACAAGCCCAAGAAGTCTATTCATGGACTTGAACTTCAAATACCAACTAATGATAAATATTCTGTTATGGTTGACCATGAGGATGGTATCATAAGGAAATTTTCCTAGTGGTTATGTTGAAGATTCCTCGGATACATGTGTTTATCACTGCAATGTAAAGATCGTATTCCTTCATGGGAATTTTGAGGAAGAGTGTTTCAACACTATCCGAAACTGTCTTGTACATTGAAAGTATCCTCGTAGGCTTGGAGATAAATATCGAAATGTTGTAATCTTCACTTTAATGAGAAAATCATAGATTTGAGTTTTCGAAAAGGGAAGATTAAACTTGGATGTATGCCAGAGCTAATGGGAGCGCTTGTGTTCCTCAAATTGTGTATCCATAACATACTTCTTATTGAAGATAATATCCTAACTTGGCGGTTCATAAAACCGGGGTTAAGAAATTATTGCTTCATAAGAAGAACTGGAAAATACGAACATGAACTTTTCAGAGTGACAAAACTAAGAGAATGATATTGAAACATGATGAACTAGTGTGTTAATTTAATTAGCAACTTGGTTTATCACATAGTTTCTTTTCTCTCATTTTGACATACTTGGAAGAACTCTTGGTACATTGTTCTTCAAGTTGATGTTCGGTGGTAACAAGGAACTTTGAGTAATGTATTATTCTTGGTGAATTGTTATTGTTGTGTTGTTAAGTGGAATGTTATCAACTAGAATGGTTCTTTAAGCATCATTAACTCTAATTGGGTTCTCTTGAGAAAATAAGAGTATAATGGCTTATATATGTGAACCATAGTCTTGTGCATTGTGACTCTATTGGGTTCTTTGGACCAATGAGAGCACGAAGGCTTGGAGAAAGGGCCATGATCTTGCCGGTGCACACTTTATAAGTGTTTGGTCGAGAGAAGATATGGTAATTGTTAGAGTACGCATGGATGTCACTTTGTGAATCCGTTTACTAAGCTTTAGTCGTGAGCTAGTGATGAGTTTTCATACTAGGCTTGCATACACTTCGTTTAGAAGTGGCTTTGGCTTGGGTTTGTTTAGTTGAATTTGATATGTGTTTAATTCGGAACATTAAAGCATTAATGTGCTTTGATTGTATCGATTATCTAATGGAGATTTGATAATGCGCGCGGAGCGGGTACTTTTGTTAGCCTTTATTGTGTTTCATCTTAGTATGTTTAACTACTTCCTTACATAAATTTATTTATTCTAAATGCTCCAAGATCGGTTGTTCTTTATTGGAAAGAAGAAGTGAATTAAGATCGAGGCAAGTGGTTGGTTTAGTATTCATAGTGAATTGAATACATGTTTTCGCAACACTAGCATGTACTTGATGTAACCAAGTAATTTGAGGACCCACACCTGAGTTTACTTCATTGACATGGTCACGAGTAAATCAGGATGATAATATAGTTTGTCCTTTTACTGGAGATACATGGGCTTCTTGAATAATGATATGGTCTTGTTTAGATTGCTTTCTAACGCAGTTCATAACTGGTTGTTATAAGCAAAGTTTTCAGGCAAGAACTTATTATTATGACGAAACGATGTAGTCAAAGGTATTCGTTCCTCTTTAGAGAGATATCCCTGTCCCCCTCATTGACTGAACTGATGACATCAAAATGCATGGCCGTGCTCAAGTTGAATTGATAGTGGATCAATTTTGCAACTTGTTTTGTTCGTCATAGTTAGTCTAGATCGAGAAACATAATCGTGGATGTTTTGGGGTTGATGATGTTCCATGATCTACATTCACAACGGATATCGTGAACGAAGGGATGAATAATCGTTTATCTATAGGACCATTCTTTACAGGTTGGTACTTGTCATGGGCGACATACCCTATGCTGACTTGGGGGCATAGATGCCTTGCTAGAGGCCGCTCTATGTCGGTGTTACCTTTCGTGGGTGTGTCATGTTCAACTGGGAGTTTGTTGAAATATGCCCACTGACACACACAAGTTGGTATCACTACCAATGAGGCATAGGCCTATTAGGTCACACATTAAATATTGATTCTGGCAACACCTTTGAACAAGAGAGAGAAAAATACCAAAATAGGTTTTGGTTAGGCCGGGCACGGCCGTGCCTTGTGAGGGTACGGGTATGCCCTATGCCAGGTACGGGCCCAAGGCCGGCGTGCCTAGGGTGTACCCAGTGGGGCCGGCACGGGCGTGCCTAGTGAAGGTACGGCCGTGCCCAGTGTGAAAGCATGAGTCCAAGTCGGGCGTGACTTGGGTGTGCCCGTGGGCTGGCACGGGCGTGCCCTGTGAGGCACGGCCGTGCCTCACTGTGTAACATCCTCTTTAACTAGCTTTTTAAGACTAGTTTAATGGTGTCATTATGGTATTTGTTGCTAGTAACATAAGAAACGGTTTAGGCTTAATTATGGAGCTATGAGACTTGTTTTAAAAAGTACTAGTAACTTGAAAATGTGGTTTGTTCTTTTTGAACAACACATAAAACACATTCTCTTTAAAAAAATACTTGCACAAAATGGAAGAAATCTTGATCTCAAGAAAGCTTCAAGTATTAGTGCATTGTTGAGGTGGTGCTCTTGGCGGCGACCAAGCATAGCTCGCACGTGGGAATCATTGACGTTTGGTGTGGATACCGATAGAGGAATACACGTTTGAATTCTTAAGTCCGTTCCGTTTCAACCATCAACAACAAGGAAGTTGAAGAACTTGTATGGTATAATTTCTTCTACATGCTCCTTTCTTTTGTTGCATTGCTATTGTTTAGAGTTTGCTCCATTGGGTGTGGTATCGGTGGCATAAAATGTAATTGTTTTTATACTCTTTCTGTTTCCGCTGCGTTCTCTAGATGCCACCAAAACCCAACAGGTTTGGCATGTTTGATCCCTTCTCACACCAATTCCTCGTTAAGCCGCTTTGGCAACTTGGTATAGGCACGACAATTACCAAGGCGTACTAAGTTGGAATTGTGAATCGTCCATCAAGATACACGGTGACATCCTTGATGATTATTGGCTCGTGCTTAGCTCGACAACCAACAATTTCAAGTCGCTACACTCACCTTCCACACAGATCCACATGGAATAACTCGTGCTTAGCTCGACAATCATCCCATGCTTCAGTAGATTCGGGTGGTGTCATCTTACGGGTGGCGTGTTAATTACGTTTAAGAAAAACGGGACTTTTGTTTTTCCGGTTTAAGAAACCTCTTTTCAAGTTGATTAACAAACAACTGACAAAACGCATTTGTCACTTTAATTTAAACCAATTTATATTTATTTGTTAATCGTGAGCGCGTGGGGTTTGTTAAACAATTTAACAACTCTTGTGATTTTATTATTTTGAAAACTTTTCTAGCATGCGAAGATCCTAAACAAGCACGCAAGAAAATAACAAAATAAATCACAACCACGCATAAAGCAAATATCCGGTAACACGCCCCTAAACCCTATGCGCCCTCCCCGTGAGCCAAACGAAGAAAGCAAGGCCAAACTAAAGACACAACCAAATGGCCTCGCCGGATGTGCTCCCACTGAATCCGTCATCTCCAAATGATCCACCGGATCCAATATAGCCGAGACGTCTCCTCCACGACTCTCGATGGTTGTCTTCGGTCTTCTTTTCACAATTACAAACAATTTGAAAAGAAACGTCATGCAAGCCGCGATTGCTATTCTAAGATACTTACAACAAGTACAAAGGAAAGCAATGGCATGCAAGCCATAATAAATTTACAAATTTACAAACCGAATTAAATATTATTACAAACCATTGTGACCAAAAGTCACCAAATGAATGAATACATAAATAAACAACCAAACAACCAACACATAGGTCTAATGGGCAAGGCGTTACCGGACAAAACAACAGCCACAAACAAAACATGGTGTGCCACAACAAAACCATGCAAAATGTATCTCGATTAAGATTGTTCAAACAAACAAAGCACTCAAGGCACAAAAGGAACAATCTTTGTACATATGCATTAGTATCCCAAACACTTTGAGAACACATATTCACATATACACAATATAAGTATATGCATGTGTGCATTTTATGCCAAAACCACCCAATACATATAAATATACGAATGAAGACACATAAAGGGGGTTTTCAACTGTCCAAACAAAAGGATAGATTATGGAAAAAAGAATCGAAAGGTGTTAAAACCGAAAATTTATTTCTTTTTATAAACAAGGATAAAAACACTGTTCATGAGACCTTCACGGCCCAGAAGCCTTCACGGGCCCTCACGGCCCGTGAAGCCCATGAGCTCCACCACTCTGACACAGTCAAAACCTTTCACGAGCGACACCCCATGAAGCCACTCGTGTAGGCTTCACGACACCCCATGAAGCCACTCGTGTAGGCCCCACGAGCAACACCGTACAGAATGTCCATTTTTGGTTTTCAAGCCATCAAAGTCCAATTTCTTTGTAGAGATGGCTCTGATACCACTGTTGGAACTCGTTGTGGGCACAAACGCAACGGAAGCACACAAGAAAAGAAGCATGCAAGACAAAAACGAAAGCACACACAAAGCCCATAACTAGTTTCAATGGTGGAATACACTACAAAGCAAATTGCAACCAAAAGGAAGAAGAAGGAATATAAATAATACATTCTTACCATGCTGGAAATCGACCTCCATGTGTGTGGGATGAGCTTGAGGAAACAAACGGGCTTCCTTCTCCATTGCTAGTTGTAACATCCTCAGATCGGGCCTAGTAGATTAGGTGGCTTTGGTATGTTAACTTTGTGATTAATTGTGATTAATTACATGTTAAGTATTATTACTTGGTTTTAATTAGTTTAATTAAACAAAAAGGAATATTTGAATTATATATATATATACATGTACGGTTATATATATTTGTGGATTAGTATGCATGTTAGTATGTTATTATATCATTTAATATCATATGACACCTCATGCTTATTAATTTAAGAAATGGCATACTTTGGTATACATTGAGTTAACATCTGAAGTTGGTCTCTCACTTGAAAACCGATAGTTGGTATATATGTGTGTTCTTGGGAGAAGAAAAGCAAGAAGCAAGCGTACTTGAAAAAGTGAAAGTGAGATTTGTGTAGTTTTAATTCAAAGTAAAAGTATGGTTGTGATCCTAGCATGATTCTGATCATGGTGATATGTTTTGTTTGTAAGATCATGCTTAGAACATGAAGTTACCATGGTAGAAGTTTAGAAGTAAACTTGTTAGGTGGGTTTTGCATGAATTGCCATGTTAAAAGGGATTTGATGTGTTATAGATGTTCTATACATGTTATAAGGTGTTTAAACATGTTTTAGAAGTGTTCATAATATTTTATGAGGGTTTTAATCGGATTTGAAAAGTTGTGTTTGGCTGAAAATCCGACACTTGCATGGAGAAGACAATCTGGAATTAAGGGTGTCGTGGCGCTACGCATAGGGTCGCGGCGCGACGAGGTGAAATCTGAAGGTTTGGATTCGGATTGTTGGAATCCGATTAAATTTGCAAACCGACCCTTGGAAATCCGAGACATGGCAAAATCCGACACTTAAATCCGGGTTATTGAAAATCCGACTCGAAATCCGATTGATGGGTTCCGGATTTTCAAATCCGACACTGGTCGCGGTGCGACGGGCACTGTTTCAGAAAGTTGCTTATTTTTAATATGTTTTACTTGGTTTAAGTTAACATATAAACTATGTGTTATAAGTTTATACATATGTGAATCATACATGCTTATGATTGATTTAAAAGGATATAAATTTATGTGTTTGACATATATTTATGAATGGTTACTGATTTGAGTTTGTTGTGTTCTCAGGAAGAAACAAGGCTCTGTAATATAAGATCACTGAGTGGAATAACTAAAAGCAAGAGGTGAGTGGACGTTTACTCACAGATGTTATTAGTTGTAACTGGCTTGGGTTGCAACTATTATTGGTTTGACGCATGGATAGATTGTGCATCTGATAATTGATTAAATTTTGATTTTTAATTAATTGTGCGTCAGTGATATGTATACATGAGGATTGGGAAGTCAGCTTCGGCTGGGCATATGGGCTTGGTTTGTTTGCTATCGGCTAATCAGTATTGGGACCTTTTGATGCATTTGTTGCAACTCAAGGTAATACTATGTGAGAATAGCAAATTAACTATCGGTAAACCTTTGCTTTGGCTGGCATTGCTTGTAGGTTCCTGCAGAACCGCCGGTCTTCCCGGGGCACGATTATATGTTATGTGTTGTTGATATTGATGCGGTTATTTGCTGATATATCTGTTGTGGTTTTATTCCATTCACTTAGCTTTGTGCTAATCCCCCACCTCTACTTCTTTTTACAGGTTTTGGGTAAGTCAGCGGCTCGGCTGAGAGTGGTTAACTTGGGGAGTAATCACCTAGGACTCTGATATTTTATTTTGTGGTGAGCCGTGTTTTGTAATACTGGTATTTAAACAGATGTGTTTGTACAGTTGTAAACACTTTGGTTGTTTAATTCGCTTCCTCAATGATTATTAAAATGGAAATTTTTGGGTTTAAAATACGGTGTTACACTAGTCCAAACCAAAAAGAGTTTGATCCTCAAATGCTAGTGAACCATAGATGAACATCCAATAATGACTTCACCATCTAGAACAGCCCATGTAGCAACTCCTATTGCACCATTGATCTTCATCATCACACTCATGGTCACCAACTTAGTGTAAGAAGCATGAAATCTTTGGAGCCAAGGTAGAATATGAAGTAGAAAGAGTTGTATTGTGTTCTACTACATGCACCAGCCTCTAACAACTGCTACTAACCCCAAAAAGGTCGGCCAAATGCATGAAAACCGATTGGACCTTTAAATGATCCAATAAAACACAAGTGTCACTACAGCTACCCTCTTCACGACCCCTCACGGGCCGTGAAGCCTAAATGCGCCACGAGGGGACTTAGAACTTCACGAGCCGTGCCACCCGGTCGAGACTCGTGAGGGCATCCCGATGCGTGGCGGCCGTCGAACAATCGTTAGGGCAGCCTGCTTCACGACCCGTGGAGCATCCTTCACGGTCGTGAAGCCCCCGAATCAAAACACTTTTGATTCTTTGACATTCTCCTTCCACATTAAGCTATCGGGATCAATCCTTGGCGTGTGACCCAATAGGCTCGTGCTTCATTGGCAGTAATACCGGCATACATGTGTCAGTGGGCAGATTCCAACACATTTGTGGGCATTACGTGATCAAAATTTAAAACCCATTTTTCTACTCGTTTTGCTTCCGCTGTGTTTTTGGACCATGAAAACCCAACAGTGGTATCAGAGCCATCTCTAACATGGCTTTGCACTTTTGGAGTTAAACCGGATTTTTCTGTTTTCTGTCAAAAATGGTTTTTCCGATGACCGGGCACGGCCGTACCCTACTATATTTTGATTCCTAATTCTATATGTTTTGTATGACTTGGCATGTGGTTCATAAAAACATATATTGTTAGGTGTATATATGAATATGCAATTTTAAAGGTGTATTAGAATTGCTAATGCATATGTCCAAGGATTGCATGTTGTGCCTTAAATGTTGTTTTTGCAATCTTGATCAAAATATAAATTTGTTTGACATGGTTTTGTGGCACACCATTGTTTTCGTTTGGTTGTGTTTGTTGTGGTATCCCGGTAACTTGATATGCCTATAGCCTTTGTAATGTTTGTGATTGGTTTTGGTTTTGGCCTGCGTGCCGTATTGTTGTAATATTTATATTTGGTGCAACTTGCATGTCGTTTGTTTAAATCTTTGTAGTTGTAATAGCGTATTAGGATTGCGACTTGCATGTCGTTTTCTTATTATTATGTACTCGTACTTACATTATTTTAAATATATATATTGCATCAAACCAATCAGGAGACATGGTGTTGGCGTCTTGACGAACCAAATCCTGGAGATTCGCAGGTGTGGAGATCGTGACGGAGCATTCTTTGTTGTCCCTAAAATGACCATGTTTTCCCCGTTTTGGCTCATGGGGAGAGCACTTAGGATTTGGGCATGTTACCGGGTCTTTGATTATCTTTTATGCGTCGTTGTTTTATATTTAATTCTTTAGGGTTTGCATGCTAGAGAATTTTTTGAAAAATACATAAAACAAAGAGATTTATAAATGAGTTTATATTTCTACACGCATAAGAATTGGCAATGTTAATATAAAAGATGATTATATTAAATGGTGATTGAAAAGCTGTTTTTGTCACTTAAATTGTTAATTCGCAAAAATTGCTAAAATATTATTTTAACCGGAAAACAAAAACCCGTTTTTCAACAGTAAGTCACGCGCCACCCGTAAGACGACACCACCCAAATCTAACTGAACTTGGATGATTGTCGAGCATTAGCACGAGTCATGCCTTGGGGAGTTGTGTGGAAGGTGAGTTTGGCAATCTTCAATATTGGTAGTTGAGCTTAAGCACAAACCAATGATTGAGCTAGGGTACCAACGTGTGTCTTGACGGATGACTTACAAATTCTTTTATAACACTTAAATGATGTCGATCTCTAGCCGAGTCATTTAAGAATAATAAAAAGATTGGTGTAATAAGGGATCAAACATGCCTTAGACCTTTTGATGTCAAAAGGATCCCGCAAGGATCTAAGAGTTGCAATGGCTGCAATCGGTAAATGGTTACCGGCCTAAATAACTTTGTTTCGTGATCCGCGGTAAAATTCCTAGATGGCATCCAACAACGCTTCTACATCATCGAACTCTATTTCCCTGAAATTGTTCCTCGAAAAGGCCTAACTCGATGGCTAAAACTTCATGGATTGGTTCATGCAACTAAGGATAGCTCTTAGGTATGTTCAAAAGATGTAGGCCATCGAGGAGCCTTTACCGGAAGTGCCTGCGGTAAATATGACTAGGGCGGTCCGAGATGTGTATGAAAAGCGCGTCAAGGAAACGAACGAAGTGGCTTTTATTATGCTCTCATCAATGATTCCTGAGCTTCAAAAGCAAATAGAACATTTAGGGGCATATGATATGCTTAACCAACTGAAGGAAATGTTCCAACAGCAGGCTAAGCTAGAGCGCTTCGATTGCCACATGTAGGAGGGCGGAAATGTGAGCGTTCACGTGCTTAAGAAGAAAACATTGGTTGATCGCTTGGAGAGGTTGGGATTCCCATTAGGGAGGGAGTTAGCGGTGGATGTGATCATCCGTTCTCTGCCTATTTCCTTTTCACAACTTGTGTGGAACTATCATGTCCATGGCATGGACAAGTCCCAAATGGAACTTCACGGAATGTTGAAGACCGTCGAGTCTGACATGTCCAAGAAGCCCTCCTCATCCAAATCCGTCCTAGCTATCCAGGGAGGTGGAACCAAAAGGAAAGGCACTCCCCCCTCCAAGGGAAAGGGTAAGGGGAAGGTTGCAAAACCTAACCCGAGTCCGGCCCCGAAGGGCAAGGGGAAAGACGTAATGGTTCCACCGGCCGAGGACCCTGCGGAAGTCGAGTGCTTCCACTGCAAGGAAAAGGGGCATTAGCGGCGGTCTTGCCTAAAGTACCTCGAGGAGCTCAAGCGGGTAAAACCGAAAGGGGCTGGTAACTCAGGTACGTTTATGATTAAACTCCACAATACCACTACTTCCAACGGCTGGGTACTTGATACCGGTTGTGGCACTCATATTTGTAATAATGTGCAGGTGCTAAAAGGAAGTAGAGCTCTGGGTGCTGGAGAGCTTGATCTGATCATGGGAAACAAGGATGTGGTTCTTGTGGAACGGATATGGAGTGTTGATCTCGCCTTTCCCTCAGACCTTGCTATTACCTTGCTTAATGTTTATTTTTTGCCCTGCATGGACGCAATGTAACACCGCTTCTGAATCCAGTTACTTTAATGGCAAATCAGGTTTTAGCAGCGGAAAATTTTCTTTTAAAACAACCAAACGGTTATTTACATTAATAACTTCTCAAAACAACGCTGGTGTTACCAAGTACAGGAACTGACCATAGTATCTATTTAAATTACATCATTAAATACAAGTGTTCCACACACAAGGGGCAATACATTTACCAAAAGCAACCCGCCTCGCAGGCCATCTAATCTTTACCTGAAAAGGGAAACATAGCATCATTAGCTACACTAGCTAGTGAGTACATATTGAAGGTATTCGTTTGACAAAATCAAGTAGCAACGGAAGCAAAGTATATAACAAAATCGATGCCAAAAACGAATATTTTCCATTGACCAAAATCTAACAAAGGAATTGCAACTAAAATATATAAACAAGATTAGAAGAAAGGTTATACCTCAATGGTGCAAAACAGAAAATAACCTTCCTTGTCAAGTGGCTTAAAATCTAACAAAGAACTCCTCCAATGAACTCCACCCCAAACTTGCTTGATTCCTAAGTGCTAGCAAGTTGATGTACAACCACCAAAACAACAATCAAGTGTGTGTATGTTTGCTTCTTGTGCTCAAGAACACCAAGAACACCAAGAACAAGAGAGAGAGAGACTTCAAGTGTCAACCAAGGGACAAAGTGTAAGCCAAAAGCCTCTCCTAGAGCAGATAACTCGTGGTCTCTTTATCTACCACAATTATGAGAAGTTAACCCCATTAAACCAAGTGTTTAAGGCTGTTAATTCTGTTGTTACGGCGAATGTACACGGCCCGTGTAGGTCTACACGGCTGTGTAGGCCCAAAGTCCACGGCCCCAATTGGGCTAAGATGGCCCGTGTTTATCAAGCACTACACGGCCCGTGTTTATCTACACGGCCCGTGTAGGCCCAAACTACATGACCTTGAACTGGGCTAATACGCCTCATGTATGTTGGACTGGATACGGCCCGTGTTCAGGAACACAGCCCGTGTACCATCCTGCCAAAACCCATTTTGGACTTTTCCTCTCTTTTGCTTGATTGTGTTGCCGGAATCAATACTTGGCGTGTGAACCAATAGGCCTATACCTCATCGGTAGTGCCATTAACTCGTTCAGTATAGGGTATGCCATTCTTCATAAGATCCCCAATCACAAAATGATTGTCCTAAAGATAATTGAACATGTACATCCCTTGGTTCGCGATATCCAATGTGAACACAAGACATGGAATATAGTCAACCTTCAGACCCTTCACGATTATGTTTCTCGATTCTAGATTAATGGTGACCAACAACCAAGTTAACATTGATCCATCATCAATGTAACCTGAGCACGGCCATGCATATGAACGTCAGCACTCAATCATCGAGGGGCCCATGGATATTCTCTCTATACATAGAGGAACAAATACCTTTCGACTACATACTCCCACCACATAGATAATACTCTACGCAATCATCTCCCTTATAACGACCAGTTACGGACCGTGTTAGAAAACGATCAAAGCAAAGCAGACCTATGCTTTAGGATCACATGTATCTCTAGTTTAAGGATGAAATGTCATTACCATCCCGAGTTACTTGTGACTAAAACCATGAAGTAAACTCAGGTGCGGGTCCTCCAATCACTTGAAAACCCTTTCAAGTATAGGCAAGAATCACGTTTTATCAAAACCAATTCTTTACCTCAATCTTAATTCATACTTTCTTCCCATAAAGTATGACCGATTGTGGAGACTTAAAGATTGTAAAACAATCTAGGGAATAAGTTAAACATGCAAAGATAGAACACAATAAAAACTAAATGTGAGTAACCGCAACACGCGTATATATAGATCTCTACTATATAAATCGAAACAAACATTAGTAATATTATTGCTTAATGTTCCCAAATACATAATGGTCCAAACATAAATTAAAACTAAATATAAACCAAGTCATGAGCAAATCTAACACCTATCGCCGTAGTGTGAGAATCATGAGAAGCTTGTGACAATGGTTTAGTAAACGAATTGGCCAAATTGCCATCCGAGGTTACTCTACTAATAGCGACTTCACCACTTTCAACCATCACTCTAATCAAGTGGTACTTACGAGGTATATGCCTCGTTCTCTTGTGAGCTCTCGGTTCCTTCGCCAAGGCTACCGCACCCTCATTGTCACAAAAGATCTCAATAGGGTCGGATATGCTAGGAACCACTCCAAGGTCTCGGATGAACTTCCTTATCCACACAGCTTCTTTAGCAGCTTCACTTGCCGCAATGTATTCTGACTCTGTAGTAGAATCAGCCACTGTGTCTGGCTTTGAACTTCTCCAAGTAATAGCCCCACCATTCAATAAGAACACAAACCCCGATTGTGATCGGCAGTCATCCCTATTAGTTTCGAAGCTAGCATCAAAGTAACCCTTTACTTTGAGCTCTTCCTCACCACCAAATATCAATAACATCTCTTTAGTCCTCCTAAGATACTTAAGAATGTTCTTTACCGCAACCCAATGGGCTTACCCCGGGTTTCCCTGATATCTACTAGTCAAGCTCAAAGCACATGACACATCAGGACGGGTACATAACATGGCGTACATGATCGAGCCCACGGCCGAAGCATATGGTACTCGCTTCATTACTTCTAGTTCCTCTTGAGAACTAGGACATTGAGTTTACTGAATATCACTCCATGCGACATAGGAAGATTCCCTTTCTTGGAGTCCTCCATCTTGAACCGCTTCAAGACTTTGTCAATGTATGTACTTTGACTCAACCCGAGAAGTTTTCTAGATCTATCTCTATAGATCTTGATACCCAGAATGTATGCCGCTTCTCCTAAGTCTTTCATTGAAAAACATTTTCCAAGCCAATTTTTGACACTTTGCAAGGTTGGAATGTCTTTACCAATTAGTAGGATATCATGCACATACAAGACTAAGAAAACAACGGCGCTCCCACTAGCCCTAACGTATACACATGGCTCATCTACACTTTTCGAAAAACCAAACTCTTTGATTTTCTCATCAAAGCATAGATTCCAACTACGAGATTCTTGTTTAAGTCCATAAATGGACTTCTTTAATCTACACACTCTATTAGGATGCTTCGGATGTACAAAACCCTCAAGCTGCATCATATACACCTCTTCAAAGAGTTTCCCATTAAGGAAGGCGGTTTTGACATCCATTTGCCATATTTCGTAATCATGAAATGCGGCGATTGCCAAAAGAATCCTAATAGATTTCAACATGGCCACTGGGGAGAAAGTTTCATCATATTCGACACCATGTGTCTGAGTGAAACCTTTAGCCACCAGTCGGGCTTTAAAAGTGTTTACTTTTCCATCCATGTCGGTCTTCTTCTTGAAGACCCACTTATACCCTATTGGTTTACAACCGGGTGTGGGATGAACCAGTTCCCAAACCTAGTTATCCTTCATGGATTGCATCTCGTTATCCATTGCCTACTTCCATTTAGCAGACTCATGGCCCGCTACCGCTTCCCGATAGTTGGTAGGCTCATTAAGATCCACCAATAACTCGTCGCCCTTAGATATGAGAAACCCATATCTCTCTAGCTCATGGCGAGTTCTACCGGATCTACGGGGAGGTAACGGATGTATGTTAGTCTCCGCATTGTCATGCTTAGACTCAACCTCACTAGGTTGTTGGCTAGTGCCAACGTCAGGTCTTTCATCCTTTGACTCTTGAACTTCTTCAAGATCAATCTTAATCCCGCCATGCTGATTGGATACAAACTCTCTTTCTAAAAAGACCGCCCTCCAAGCAACAAATACCTTGTTCTCGGAAGGTTTATAGAATATATATCCAATACCCGTAGCTGGATATCCGATGAAATAACACTTTTCGGATCGGGGCTCCAACTTGTCATCTACCTCACGTCGTAGGTAGGCTTGACAACCCCAAACCTTTAGATAGGCAAGAACGGGAGGTTTCCCATGCCACATCTCGAAAGGTGTTTCAAGAGCATAACCCCAAAGGCTTATAGGCACTTGGGTGTGACTCATCATAGACCGAAACATATCTAACAATGTTCGGTTCTTCCTCTCGGAGACACCATTTAATTGTGGCGTCCTAGGAGGTGTAAATTGTGAGATAATTCCACAACCCTTAAGATGATCACGAAACTCTTGACTAAGATACTCACCACTCCTATCGGATCTAAGTATCTTAATTTTCTTGCTCAATTGATTCTCTACTTCGTTTTGGAAAGTCTTAAAGACCTCAAAGGTCTCGGACTTTTGTCTAACCAAGTAGACATACCCATACCTACTATAATCATCTATAAAGGTAATGAAGTATCTAGAATTGTCTCTTGTGACGTGCTTAAATGGACCACACACATCAGAATGTATAATGTCCAATAAGTCTTTTCCCCTCTCATTCACGCTGGAAAAGGGTGTTTTAGTCATCTTGCCTAATAAACAAGATTTGCATACTTCATTTGACTCATGGTCAAATGATTCCAAGATCCCATCCGCTTGGAGCTTGGCGATGCGAGTCTTGTTTATATGGCCAAGTCGACCATGCCACAAAGACAATTTGTCTAAACCGTTTTTAGATGTGGCATGGAAGGGTTCCTTTGCTAGCCTATATCAAGGTTTGCGGTTGTGAAGCTTACGTGAGACGTGAAACTCAAGACAAACTTGAACCTAGAGCCGAGAAGTGTATTTTCATTGGCTACCTAGCTGGCTTTATGAGATATTTGTATTACAAACCTTCTGAGAACAAGGTGTTTGTTGCTCGAAGGGCAGTCTTCCTTGAAAGGGAGCTAATATCTGCACAAGCTAGTGGGAGGCAAGTCGATGTAGAAGAAATTCTAGATGACACCAATGTTCAACTTGATGTTGGCACTAGTACCTCTTTTTAGGTCGGCGTACTAGAAGAAGTGGAACCTCAACCAATGGAGGATGAGGTACCTGACACACAGCCATTAGGGCTCCGTAGATCTGGTAGAGTTCGTACTGAGCCGGAAAGATATGGGTTCCTCATATCCGAGGGCGACAAACTATTGGTGGATCATAGTGAACCAACCAACTACCGGGAAGCCGTAGCGGGCCCTGAATCTGCTAGATGGAAGGAGGCAATGGACAGTGAGATGCAATCCATGGCGGATAATCAAGTCTGGGACTTGGTTGATCCAGTACCGGCCACAAGCCAGTAGGGTGCAAGTGGGTCTTCAGGAAGAAGACTAACATGGATGGAAAAGTAGACACGTTCAAAGCCTGACTGGTAGTGAAGGGTTTTACTCAAAATCATGGTGTAAACTATGATAAAACCTTTTCTCTAGTGGCTATGTTAAAGTCTATTAGGATATTAATGGCTATCACTGCATATTACGATTACGAAATATGGCAGATGGATGTCAAGACTGCCTTCCTTAATGGGAAGTTGCTAGAGGAGGTGTACATGGCACAACCGGACGGTTACGTAAAACCCAAATATCCTAGTAAAGTCTGCAAGCTTAAGAGGTCCATTTATGGACTTAAGCAAGCATCTCAGAGTTGTAACATTTGCTTTGATGAAGAGGTCAAAGAGTTTGGCTTTTCTAAAAGCAAGGATGAGCCTTGTGTATATGTTAGGGCTAGTGGGAGTGCTGTAGTTTTCCTAGTCTTGTATGTAGATGACATACTGCTCATAGGAAGTGACGTGACTACCTTTCAGGAAGTGAAAACCTGGCTTGGGAGTTGCTTCTCTATGAAAGACATGGGAGAAGCAGCATATATTTTTAGGATAAAGATCTATAGAGATAGATCTAAGAGACTAATTGGTTTGAGCCAGAATACTTACATAGATAAAGTCTTGAAGAGGTTCAAGATGCAAGATTCCAAGAAAGGGAATTTTCCTATGTTGCATGGTATGGCATTGACCAAGTCTCAATGTACCCGGCCAGATGTGTCGTATGCCTTGAGCATGACGAGCCACTAGATATTCTGATGCTAGCTTCCAAACGGACAAGGAAGATTGCCGGTCTCAATCGGGATTTGTATTCTTGTTGAATGGTGGATAAATTGGAGAAGTTCCAAGCAAGATACCATGGCCGATTCAACCACGGAGTCAGAGTATATTGCTACAAGTGAGGCTGCTAAGGAAGCTGTCTGGATGAAGAAATTCATTCAAGATCTTGGAGTTGTTCCTAGCATCGCTAACCCTATTGAGATCTTTTGTGACAATGAGGGTGCAGTAGCTCTAGCTAAGGAACCAAGAGCGCATCGACGTGCGTGACACATTGCTCTGAAATATCATTTTATCCGTGATATCATCGAGAATGGAGACTCTGTGGTTAGTAGAGTACCGACTGAGGGGAACTTGGCTGATCCACTCACCAAACCTTTGTCACAAGTTAAACATGATTCTCATGCTAAGTCTATTGGTATTAGATTTACTAGTGACTTGGTTTAATTATTTTAGTTGTATTTGTTATTGAGAACATTAAATCAATAATGTATTTCTCATGGTAATGATTATTAAATGGGGATTTAATATACGCGTGATGCGATTACCTTATGAAACATTATTGTGTTCTATCTTTGCATGTTTAATACTTCCTTGAATAAATTTATTTATTCTAAATACTCCACGACCGCTTGTTCCTCATTGGAAGGAAGAAGTGAATTAAGATCGAGGTGAGTGGTTGGTAAAGTATTAATTTTGGATAGAATACATGTTTACGCAACACTTTCCTGTAATTAATGGTGATTAAGTAACTGGAGGACCCGTACCTGAGTTTACTTCATGGATACGATCACGAGTAAATCAGGATGATAATATTATTTATCCTTTTACTGGAGATGCATGCGTTGCTTGACTATTAACATGGACTTGTTTTTATTGCTTTCTAACGCAACTCGTAATTGGATATTATAAGGGAAGTTTTCAGGCAAGAACTTGTTATTATGATAGGGCGATGTAGTCAAACGTATTTGTTCCTCCTTAGAGAGATATCCTTGGGCCCCTCGTTGACGAAGCTGATGACAATCAAAATGCATGGCCGTGCTCAAGTTGAATTGATGATGGATCAATTGTGCAACTTGTGTTGTTAGTCATAGTTAGTCTATATCGAGTAACATAATGGTGAATGATTTGGGGTTGACCATGCTCCATGACCTGCATTCACAACGGATATCGTGAACGAAGAGGTAAGTAATAACTTATCTGTAGGACCTTTCCTTTTGGTTAGGTATTTGTTTTGGGAAGACAAGCCCTATGCTGACTTGGGGGCATAGATGCCTTGCTAGAGGACGCTCTATGTCAGTGACGCCTTTCGTGAGTATGTCATGTGCAAGTGGGAGTCTGTTGGATTATACCCACTGACATGCACACGAGTTGGCTTCATGCTTAATGAAGCAAGGGCCTATTGGATCACACACCAAGTATTGATTCCGGCATCACAGATGGTCGAGTGAGAGAGAAAACCAGAAATTGTAACTAGTGGGATGAAGCATGCCCGTGCCTCTATGAGGTACAGCCATGCCCAACGGGCAGGTACGAGCCCAAGTCGGGCGTGGCTTGTGTTTAGGTACGCCTATGCCTCTTGGAGGCACGCCCTTACCCTGTGTCTAGTGGACAGGTATGAGCCCAAGTCGGACATGACTTAGGCGTGGCCTTTAGGGTTTGTACGTCCGTGCCTTGTGAGGCACGACCGTGCCTTATGTAGTAACAACTTCTTTAATTAGCTTTCAAAGCTGATTAAGGTGGTTTTTATGGCTATAACTCTAGTAACTGATTGTGGCTTCATTGTGGATGATTTTGAGTTCAATTTGGAGCTCTATATAATCCACAAGAAGCTTTGTTGTTATGTTCCATGAACTTGACATACTAAGATATACATATTGCACACAATTCTCTTAAATACACAAAAGGAGTACCCAAGGCTTTTATACTTTTGTGTTAGACTATTTTATGGTGTTTAGAATGCCACATCTAGCACTCTAGCAAGTAGGAGTCGATAACATCTTGGTGTGGACTTCAATAGTGGTGTACAAATTAGTACACGCAATTTCCAAACTCCAAAATCGCTTGAACAAGGAAGATAGCTTCAAGGGTATGAATCTTTTTCTTTGTCTCTTTATTTGTTGTTTAGACATGATTAGAGTTTTGGTCCATTTGTGGGCGTTACGTGGTCAAAATTTTAAACCCATTTTTCTACTTGTTTTGCTTCCGCTTTGTTTTTGGACCACGAAAACCCAACAGAATCAAGAGTTGGGACCGTTGGAGAATCGTCGTTAGTAGCTAGTCAGAAATAAGAGAATCAACGTAATATACCTATGTCAGGTAGGTCTAACCGAAACTCGAGTGGTGTTGTAGGTGTAAATCTCTTCATCTGGGGCCTTGCACACCCCAGACTTTGCGTTGTGTTCAATGCGGACTATTTGGTCATGGGATTAACGATTGGACTTTTCCTCGGAGTGTTTGTTAGAATTGTCAAAGAGAGGGTCACCGGGTGAATGATTGTTTTGATGACAAGAAAGTTTGGTCAAGGTATAGGAGTTGGGGTAACTGGGGGATCCTCGTCGGTAAGTGGACAGAAAAGAAAGAACCCTATTACGCTAGAGGGAAGGGATTCAATTTGACGATAAATGATGTTACCCCGACCAATGATGATATAACGGGTATGTTTTGATAATTTCTATACATGTATGTGTGTTATTTGGTTTTGAAGTTAATTACTCTTGTATTATGTGGCTTTTTATGATTAATCATATGTGCCTACTTCTGATGATGATGATTCTCTAGAAGTAGAGATAATTAATAGTAAATGTATGTTAAATTTCTTTTTTATGATGCCTATATTGGGATGTGGTGTTATGTTGAGTGTGTAATTGCTTGAGCCAGTAAAGAACAATTTGATTTCGTTTCCTCTGACAGATGGGTCACACGCGGTGGCTCGAGGTGAGAAGGCTAGATATTTTTCCTATGATTTCGTGTTTGAAGACTAGAAAAGTTATGGTCAGGGAATGTGAATCTTTCATGACGGATGTTGGTGATGGTAAGAATGAGAAGTAGACTATGACTAATATTCAGATCATAGCAGAATACCTGGATGTGTTTCCCGATGAATTTCTAGAATTATCTTCAGTTCAAGAGGTAGAGTTCAAGATTAATTTAAGATTTGGTTATCACCAAGCACGCGTATCTAATGATGATATATCTAAGACTGCTTTTTGTACTTAGTATGATCACTATGAATTCTTAGTTACGCGCCTACAATATTTATGGATTTGGTGAATAGAGTTTGTAGCCCATTCTTGGATAACTTTCTGATTGTCTTTATTGATGATATCCTGATCCATTTTAAAACTGAGTCTGAAAATGAGATTCATTTGAGACAAGTTTGGGAAGACGTTGAAGAAACAACAGTTGTATGCTATGTTCTCAAATTGCGAATTCTGGTTATGAGAAGTTTAATTTTTGGAACACGTTAGTTATAATGAAGGAGTCAAAGTGAATCTTGTAAAGGATGAGGCTGTTATGAGTTGGAACGCTCCGAAATCGCCTTCAGAGATAAAGAGTTTTCTAGGATTGGTAGGTTGCTACCGTAGGTTTATAAAAGATTTTTCAAGATTCTGGTCCGTTTGAAAGTCCAAAGATGTGATAATAGATGAGTAAACTAGAAGATACTTGTATGTAAGATGAAGAACTAAACAAGAACACAAGTATGAACACTTTTCTTTAGCTTGAAGATAAGTTGATATTGCTTCGAATGTAAGTTACAAGTTGTATAACTTTCAATTGCAAAGGTTGCCTTGCAAACCTAATTTGCAAGGTATATAAAGACAATGCCTCGTGGTCCCGAAAGCCTCATGGGATTCTATATGAAAACTAGCTAATATTGCAAGTGTGGTCCAAGTACAATACATTTAACTAGTCTATCAAGCTTACATAAAGAATACAAAAGAACACAAGGCCTACAAACATATATTTGACTAATATTCTCCCCCTTTTGTAGTCTGTGCTGAGCAGGGATGTATCATCTGCTCTTTTGATCTGGAAGTCTTTCCCAACTTCTGATGGTCTTTCTTTCCTGAACTTTTTCTTCCATCAGATCAACAAACCTTATAATCTTTACGAGCAAGTCTTATTCTTGCACATTTCTGTTTTGGTAGCAGGTTCTGCTGTACTTTGAGATGAAACGTTGGAGAGTACCGTCAAAATAGGCATCGAGTTCTGAGAGTCTAAAAAAGGCATTGTCACCATTATGAGTAGGCATTATAAATCCATCTATACTTTTGTAGTCATCGTCATACTCCTCAATGATCACATATTTTCGGTATTTGTCAAGTTAAGAGTGTTGTTGGTTAGGCTTTAGACCATTTATCTTTGCAAGATCAGCCTCAGCTCTCAATTGTAGATCATAAGTACGACTCGGGAGTATTTTCTTTCTCATGAACTCCCTTATAACTACTAGCCCCCTCTGTTCCTCTCTGCTTTTACCGGATTTGCAGGCCAAATCATCCTCAAGATGTTGGATGTCTCGCAAATTTAGATGCCTCAATTCGACCTCTTGAAATGTGTATCTCTACCCATCTGTTCTAGTAAAATGGAAATGAACCATGAAAGTCTTTTGAATGTGATAAGAGATGAGTAATCTTAGAATACTTGAAGAAAAGATGAAGAACTTTAACAAGAACAAGTATGAACACTTTGCATTTAAGCTTGAATATTCTCTAATATTGAGTTGAACATAAAACAAGCTGATGAGTTACAATTGGCAAAGGTTATCTTGCAAACTAGGTTTGCAGGTATTTAAACTCAAAGCCTTATGGGCCTAAAGCCATATGGGCCCAATCATGACTAAACTAGAATAACAATATTAAAGTGGCTTTTCTCAGCTTCTGATGGCTTTTCTCTCTTGAACCTTTTTTTTCCAACTAATCCGCAATCCGAGTCATTTTTACCAATTCATCTGGTTCTGTTCGGTGTCTGTTGTTGTAGCAAGTTCTGCGGAATTTTGAGATGCATCTTTGGAGTGTGCCATCAGTATATGCATTGACCTCTGAGAGTCTGAGAAATGCTTTGCCGCCGTTGAGATTAGACATTATGAATCCATTTGCACCTTCATAATCCTCGCCGTATTCCTCTATGATCGTGTATTTTCTATACTTATCAAGTTTGAAGTGCTGCTGGTTGGGCCTTAGAACATTTCTCTTTGGAAGATTGGCCTCAGCACCTAATTGTAGATCATGAGTACGGCTCAGAAGGATTTTCTTTCTCATAATGTCTCTTATCACTGTCAGAGCTCTCTGCTCTTCTCTGATTTTGCCGGTTTTGCACGCCAGCTCATCTTCCAGATGTGTGATGTCCCCCAAGTTCAGATGTCTCAACTTAACCTGATGAAATGTATATCTCTTCCCGTCTACTCTTGTAACATGGAAGTGAACCATTGAGTAGTTGAGGAAGTTGCGCATGTACACAAAGTCAATTTTGACGATCGGAAACTGTTCTTTTGGGCTTGCGTTGAAGGTAGCGACAAACCTAACCGATTTTTCATGTTCCTGAGAGTTTAGCATATATAGATCATCAACCTCTCTGACCTTCTCTGAGTATATTTATGGTATTCTCTCTTCAAGATATGGAGCATTGAGCCACTGAGTCGGCCAGCGGGGTTGAGACTTTGCTAGTGCTTCCCTAGGTCTGATATTCTCTATGGTTGGCTTTTCTGCTATAACTCTTTTGTGAGTGGCCAATGGTTTGGTCCTCTATGGTAAGTTTCTAGTATGGGTCACTCATCTTCTTGTTGTCCAGATTTTGCTGTTACTACCGACTGATAATATCAATGGGTGCAACATTGTGGTGGAAAGATGTCTAGCAGCTCCAAGTTGATTCTTGTAAAGACTTTACGGATATTTATTAGCGGAACTTCTTCCACTTCCTCATATATGGGCCTTTTTCCGTTGGCTTTTTCAGTTGATGCTTCAGGAAGGGAAGGGAAGGTTTAGTAGTTGTTGTTTGGACTTGTGGGATTTGGATTGTGGGGGTTTCGGGTCTATCCGCCTCTTCCTCTGCCTCTGCCCCTTGACCAAAATCAAATACTAATTCTTTTTCAGTTTCATGTTGTTGTTGTTTACCACCACTACCACTGCCACTACCGCTTTGGCCCTCTTGAGGCTTGGATACTAGAGCGGCTTCTATTCTTAGAGTTGTACTTTGCGCGCCTATGTATCTCCTTGGCCTTTTCTCCCCCTCATGATGTCCTGGATCATCAGGATCATCATGCCTCCACTTTCAGGTGTCTGCTCAAGCTTTGTAGGAGGTCTCCACCACTTATAGTCACTTACTAATCCTGGATACAACTTCGGTTAGAGAATTTAGGGCTTGCATGATTGTCTCTTGAAAATTGGTGGAGCTAGAGGGTGTCGGTTGGGGTTAAGATTGTAGTGCTGCTAAAAGATTGGTTTGTTTAGATGCGGGAGCAACAACACTATTCAGTTTGGCATGAAGCAGGTCCTTGAGTTCATCGATTGTGTAATCTTGCTGAATGATAGTGGGTGGTCAGTTTTCAAGGTGTTGGAGACGAGTGTTGATATAGTCTTTATGGTTTGATCCAAGGCGGAAGAACTTAGAATCCATATCGATTCTAAGTTATGTTGTAACACCGAGCTCACGAAGAGGCCCGGTTCGTAGATGGGTTGTTTCAACCCTGTGGACCTCACTCAGTGTCGGCATTGTTGTAGCACTGGAGGGACTTCCAGTCGATCCTCGCGATACCTCTACGGTAGAGGCCACTACGAGTGTTCCGGCAACGGCACTTAGACGTGCTAGTGTAGATTGTGTCCTAGCGAAAGATTGAAAACTAGTTAAGATAGGCACTAAACTCGATGGTGATAGAATTGAAGGTGTGGATGGGGGTGGCAGTCCACTGATTTCAAAGACTACAAACTTTGAATGAGTTGCCGACTATGTATGTGATTCATCCCTATGAAATGAAACTGCTTCCATTTGAGTGAAAGCAGAGTGCTTGGTGAGGTATGGTGCTTGCATTGGTGGGATGCCAGTGTCTATTTTAATACCAGCCGGAATAGTGTTCTGACCGGTAGCAGATATGGCGACCGGTAGCCATTAGAAACTCTAAATATAAGTCTGGTATAACTAAAAATATTAATTATGATTTAAATATATCAATAATAATCTTAGATTCCCTAGAAATTCCATCTATGTGGTTAGAACCTTCACTAGCTCGTAAAACCGATTTATTAAAAGCCAAGATTTATAAATCATATACAATAATAATAATAATAATAATAATAATAATAATAATAATAATAATAATTATTATTATTATTATTATATACACCATAATAATTATAGATAAGTTAAAATATAAAACATATATATATATATGTATATATATATATATGTATAAACTTATAAAAGTGATTAAAACCTTGCTAAATATAAGATTTAATCAAATCACTAAATTATACAAAATTTACCTTACACAAATTATACACATTAATTAACAAAAAAAGTAAATAAATAAAATAAACCCCCCCCCCTCGACGGCTAACACCCCCCCCCCCCTCTCTTTCTCTTGCCTTCCTCAGTTCCCCATAATGCCACTTGATCTCCTCAATGTCTATAAATTTCCCTACTTCTTCTCATCATTTTCTTTACAACCAATTTTCATCTTCTCTACTCTCTTGTTCTTACACCAAAATCTCCGAAGAACTCCATCAAATCTTTGTTTTTTTTGAAGATCTAAGCAAGATCAAAGAAGAAAAGTTTGGTAAGATGATTATACAACAAGATCCACCTCTACTCTTCTACCTTTCTTCTCTTTTTTTTTTTCATTGATTTTCATCTTATTTCTTTAAGAACTTTGATCATGTAAGTGTTATCATCCTACCAATGTTGTAAGAAACACATGAAAATATGTTATCATCCTACCATTGTTGTAAGGAACACAACCAACTAAAAATCAAGAATAAGAACTTTGATCATGCATGTGTTATCATCCTACCAATGTTGTAAGGAACACATGAAAATATCTTATCATCCTACCATTGTTGTAAGGAACACATGGGTTTTCTAATTTTATGCTTATATTAGATGATTAATCATAAATAATATATTATATTAAAGTTATGACCCAAAAAGTTAAGAAATATAACAACCTGACAGATTTTGAGCTAGAACTCCCACATTGTTTTTGTTATATTTGGAATTCTAGGTATCCAAATCGTTTGCTTCTTTTTGCTAATCTTAGTTTAAAGTGTCACTTTTCATTTGAACCTGGATTCACTAATTTTCATGGAGGTTTGATCCTTCAAACGTATTTAATAAGACATATATGTTGAATCTGGAAATCTGACGGATTTAAAGAGGTACACTTTAAACGCGTATAACTTGACCATTCTTGGGTCAAAACACGTCTAGTATTTTTAAAAGTTTCATCTTTGATTCGTGGTTATTTCCCGTTTTGAATCATGTAAAAATGAGGCCGTATGAACCCTAAATAGACTTTTTAGTAACTATGTATAATCCAGACACTAATCAGTGAACCCCTTATATACTTTTAATTATTAAAAATTTTAAATATGGATTAAAAATTCCTATATTTTCACTGGATAATCTAGAAACATGCATTAAGGTTATATCAAAATATTAAGCCTTAATATGACTTCTAGAATACAGATTTTAATTTTTAAAGTTTAACTTAAGAAAATATAAATTCCAGTGAACATCTATAACCTAGAGAAAATATAGATAAATAAATAAATGAATTAATAACAAATAATTGGTAATAATACAAAGTAATAAATAAAATAGTAAATCTAATATAGTTACATACTTCTTATATTAGAAAAGGAGCTTCGGTAGAACCGAGAAACTATTTACAAAGGTAACACGTTACCTTACAGAGTGAGTATCATAGCCCCTTTTTACCGTACTTCATATTATTTTTAGGGTGAAAGCATGTGTATACATTTCATGAAAATTTGATTGCCTAACTTCTTATATATTTTAAACATGATTTTGTTGCACTATGGTATTATTCTTTGAGGTTCTTGGGTTATCGTTTGTAAGACCCCCCTTTTAAGACATTATCCATTAACTCCACTAGTGAGCCGATGGTATTTGTAAGTAGCGCTATTTGGATATTCCGATGTCTCCCATTTACGGTTGACGAACTATAGATGTACTTTACCACCACTAACGTCATTTAATATGAGCATTAGGTTTGTTCTTGGGCAATTGGTTGTCGGTTAGGTTGGATAATGGCTCAAACTATAAACACCATAGTATATTCTTACCACGTGCAGTGTATTGGGCAACATAATGCATCACCTATCATTCGTGCATACTTTTATTTTACTCAAAATTTCTATCATTTATTATTAAACTTTTCCGCATTAAAAAGTTATCTTGTGCATAATAAAAACCTGTGATCTCACCGACTCTAGTAGTTGACCCCTTTCTTTTACCTATGCTTTCAGGTGACCGCCGTTAGGTACTGCACGTAGAAGCATGATGCGTGACATCTTCATTTTCATGTTTTGAAAACAATTTCTATTTCATTTTCGCATCGTACCAAACAATGTCTTTAAATTTTATTTGGTTATGTATCTTTCTACTTATGGACGTATCCGAATATTTTATTTTGGTTATTTAAATATGGTTGGTTATTGTCTACTACCTTGTGCGATGATCCCTTGTGTTGTGACACCTCGTGTTTCCGCTTTAGCGGTGTGTGACAGTTTGGTAGCCATTTTTTACACACAACACCTCAAGAGCCGTTACTCTGCCAAAATTCCGAGCCTACCCGAGATCCTTGAGCCCATGTGAGTGTCAGGTTTCATTTATGAGCATATTCGTAGTTCCGGAAGATTGGGAACACCGCTACGGACGTAGTTTTGACCAAGGCTTCGCGTTGGTGAACCTGAGAGGTATATTTCTCAAATATCATGCTTCTATTTTGATTATGAAGATGTCCAGGCTACATACATGTGAAGTATATGCGTTTCTACGAAGTTTCTAAGCATGTGACGCGATAATCTTTGGTCGGGAAATGTTATTTGGCATATCTAAGTATACTAAGCTAGTTTAGACTTGTTTAGGATCTTTGGATCGTGTTTTTAACGTAGTAATCTCCATAGGTTGTTCGTGGTGTTTGAGTTCACATTTTGACGATCCATGAGCGTTATTTGTCTTTCAGGATCGTGTGTTTTCGTTATCTGGACTGAAGTGAGTTTAATATTTCTCAAAACTGAGTACTAGACAAAAATGATATATTTTTTAAAGTAATGATTTACTATACAATGGTAATATGTGTTCATATATTACTTATGTAAGAAATATGTGATGTACGTGTGATTGCTATATGTCATGAGATTGTCTGGCGAGCATGCTATGATATGAAATCATTATGAGTTTTAACATATTATTGATTTATGAAACCTTGTGATGGGGGTAGTCCTATCCTTATTAATGATGCCTAGTAGGTTGAACCTTCTAGGAAAAGTGCTAGCCATTTGTGGATTACCGGACGTTCATGACAAGTCCGGGACAACGTGATGATGTATTTATACTCATTAGAATGATGTTTGGTACTAGAGGTTGTACCTTATTAAATATCATGTGGGTGTAAGGAGATGTAAGAGGTAAAACACCGTTATTTCTTCACCTGAACGGCATTGTCGAATACGCTGTATACCACGTCACCGGAGTAGCGATAGCGGGAGATGTTACAGTCTACGAATTATTGGAAGTCGCGCTCTAATGATTCTTAGACGGGCAATAACGTAACTCGTGAACCGGGTCTATATCTTCGGTTAAGATAATATCCCTATATCATTAATGATGATTGCGTTGATGATGATGATTATGATTATGATGTAAAGAATTATGATAACGAAATATTTGAAATGACTATTTTTATACACTATGATCAGTTGATATACTATTTTGATAAACAATATTTGAATTATGAGGTGGTCAACTATGTGAATGTTCGGGAATGGATTATTATTTATTCTGTCATTTTCGTCTAAAGCATGTTATGTTTTAATTGAATCATTAGTAAATCTATTGACTCATGAGGCTTTAAGCTTACACTTGTTTCTTGAAATGTGTCTTGTACTCGTGTAGGTTGCCTAGAGATTGCTTGTCGGACAGGGACATTGGGTAGTCTACTGTCTTAGATGATACCATTTTGTTTATATTGCGTCAAACAATTCATGGCTTTATGATTAATGTTTATGAACATGATGTCGTGATTTTCATACTAATGTAATCTCTTATCGTTTCGGTAATATGTATTTTATGACTAAAGACTTCCGTCGCATGTTTTTCTAATAAAATGGCAAGATTTTGGTAAGATGTAAATTTTTGGAAATGGCAAGATTGTTTATGTATTATTTTAAGTCAATTGGTTAATTAAATTAATTAATTGATATATATATATATATATATATATGTTTACTAGTAAAGAAAGAAAAGAAAGTTAGTATGTTATGTATGTATGGATGTATGCATGCATGTATGGGTAAAATGGATTTTTACCACCTCCTGCTTTGGTCTTATAAAATGTATGTGTACGTGTATATATCTAATCATAATTTAGAAAGGAGAAATAGTGTAGTGCGTTTAATTGAGAGCAAAACCTCTAGTGAAGAAATCTTCAAAGTATGAACTTCAATTCTCAAAGTAGAAGATTGGTGTTTGTTAAATCAAAGTGAAGGTTAGTATTTTTTTATATCATGCTACGGTTAATTTTGATGTGTTTACATGTTAAAATCCATGGCTACATGAAGAACCACCATTAATGGAGCTTGGAGCTCAAAGTATGATTAAGTGGGTTTTATTGATTTGGTTGTTTTTAAGTATTAGAAAGTGTTATGATGTTTGTTTACATGTTATATGAGGTTATGTATGTGTTATAAGTGTTCTAGTTCAACATTTAGATGTAAAAAAATGAGAATTTGTAAGTTTGAGTTGGCTTGAAACGAGTTTAAAGGAAGAAGATGAAGTGTAGACTGAAGATCGCGGCGCAAACTTTTTCTAGGTCGCGGCGCGACCCCATCGGATTCCGACAATTCCAAATCCGGTCACAAGAAATCTGATAATATTCAAATCTGACCTTATGAAATCCGAACATGAGAATCCGATTCTTTGAAAACCGGTACCCAAATCCGACACTTGAAAATCCAGGATTCGAAATCCATTAGCGTCGCGACGCGATGCATATGTAGGTCGTGGCGCGACCAGGCTATTTCAAAAAGATTTATTGTTTTGTTTTGTGTTTGTGTTGAACATATTGAGTTATCATTTGTGTGATTATATTAAGTTGTTTACAAGCTATTGAGATATAAATATATGTGGACAGATATATCTTATATATTCGAGACTGATTTGGTTGTTACTGTGCTTTTAGGCAATCCAAAGACTCAGTGATATTAGATATCTGAGTTCGCGTTAATCACGAGGTGAGTGGACGTTAATCGCGGATGGTAAAAATTATGATTAATGTTATTGATGTGATGCATGCGTATGTTATTGATAGACTGTTGAGTCTGATTGTTGATTATGATTGTTGAATGATTATATCTGTTGCATGATTATTTGGCCGATACGCGCTCTTTGGATGATATTGAGTTGCATTTGAGAAGTTAGCTACACGTAGACTTGGGCTGGGCTCGTGTGCTGGTTGGTTGAATAGTTGTAGTCCTACTGATGCATGCGTTGTGTCAGAGGGGAATTTCAATGTGCCAATTCAATGTAGGGCTATTGGTAAACTTTTGCTTTGGCCGGCATTCATTATAGGTTCTTCGCCGAACCGCCGGTCTTCTTAATCGTGTGATTACATGCTTTGATGTTTGCTTTTGTGGTTTACTTCTACTCACTTAGCTTTGTGCTGATTCCCCTTAGTTGTTGCTTCTGCAGGTTTGTGAGTTGTTGGTGATTGTAGAAGGAAAGCTGGACCCTACTCTGATAGTTTTTGATTTAAATGGAAACGAACCAGTTATTTCTATAACACCAAGACAGTTAATGTTGTTGTTTGTGAACAAATGTTTTAATTTGTAAATATTTGTATTCTATGTAAAGCAGTTTGTTTAATTAAGCTTCCGCGACGGGTTTAAAAAAAATGGCTTTGATTTTCCGGTGTTACAGACCTTATGTCACATGGGATGTAATAATTAATCATTTGTTTATTACTTGTACTTATTATTGCAGCTTGTATGCCATTTCATTCATCCGTGTAGTTGTATTAGATGATAGGAATATCGTGGCTTGCATGTCATTTTATTTCAATTTCATGTACTTGTATTTTGGAGCATGGTGGTCATAATCAAGAATCAAGATGGTGTCTTGAAGATGGAGGAACCGGTAAAACCCGTTAGAGGAGGCGGATCAAGTGGGAGCAATGACTATGTTTGTTTTATGTCCCTAGTCGACCATGTTCTTCCCGTTGGCTCACAGGAAGAACGCATAGGTTTTGGCTTGGTTACCAACCCCTTTGGTATATGTGTGATGTGATTTATTTTTGACATGGAGGTTTAGGTATTCGCATGCTAGAAAAACTTCCTATAAACTAAATCACAAGAGTTTTATAAAATTGTTTTATATTTCTCTCATGCGCGCACCCGATTAACAAACCATAAAAGTGAAAATCAAATTTTGTCACTAAAATATGTTAATCAAATTTAATTGGAAACAAAATCTAGTTTTTCCATGAAACATAAATCACGCGCCATCCGTAAGACGATGCCACCCAAATCTAACAACACAATGTCGAGCTTAGCAAGAGCCAATCTTTGTGAAGTTGTGTGTAAGGTAAGCGTAGTAACTCGCAAATTTGGTTGTCGAGCTTAGCACGAGCGAATTCTTGTTGAATGTACTTACCGCATGTCATGACGGACGATTAATAATTTCAAATTAGAATTCTTGAGAAATTGTCGAGCATAGCACGAGTCTATCAACAATTCTAACTTGGGACTCGTGTAAAAAGGGATCAAACATGCCAAACGACCAGTGCTTATCGTAGGATCCCGCAAAGACTAAAGAGTTGCAATAATGGATTGCAATTGGCTATTGGTATATGACCGCTGACACGTACGAGTTAATAGTGAAGGTGTTTGTTTGGTATAAATGAGTAGCAACGGAAGCAAGATACAATACAAAAACTAAACTAGCCAAACAAACGCACATGCCATGGACCAACATCAAAACATGAAGTTGCAACTAGAATGTAATAAACAAGAAAGAAGAAAGGTTATACCATAACGCAAGATCACCAAAGCTTTCTTCTTTGTCAAAGTGTGTAGAGTTCAAGGAAGAATTCCTCTATAGTAGTCCATCCCAAGCACACTTGATTCCCCAATGCTAGTAGGTTGATGTAGCAACCAAAACAACACAATACAAGAACAAGCAACACCTTTGTGCATCAAAGCTTGATCACAAAGTGTATATTACCTTCTCTTGTGCACCAAAACTTGATCACCAAGAAGAAGAAGAATAGGAGGGAGCATGAACTCTAGGATGAGACTCTAGAGCTCCTAAAAGTCTGTTCCAGAGACATATGAATCGTGGCTTTTCATTCACTCACATTAACCCCATTAAAATGAGTGTTTAAAGCTGTTTATTCTGTTGTTACAGAGCCTGTACACGGCCCGTGTTGATCAACACGGCCGTGTAGGCCCAAAGCCCACGGCCTCAATTGGGCCAAGTTAGCCCGTGTCTTGTATAGCCAACACGGCCCGTGTTCACCTACACGGCTGTGTAGGCCTAAAGCACACGGTCTCGACTTGGGCCAAAACGCCCCGTGCTAGTTGGGCTGGACACGGCCCACGTTCAAGAACACGGCCCGTGTACCATGCTGCCAAAACCCATTTTGGCCTTTTTCTCTCTTTTGCTTAATCGTGTTGCCGGAATCAATACTTGGTGTGTGACCCAATAGGCCTATACTTCATCAGCAGTGCTATTAACTCGTTCGTGTCAGCGGGCATATTCCAACAGACTCCCACTTGCACGTGGCACGACTACAAAAAATAACACAAACATAGAGCGACCTCTAGCAAGACATCTATGCTCCCAAGTCAGTATAGGGTATGCCACTCTTGACAAGTTCCCAATCATAAAATGATTGTCCTCAAGATAAATGAACATGTACATCCCTTTGTTCACGATATCCTATGTGAACACAAGGCATGGAATAAAGTCAACCTTCACATCGTTCACGATTATGTTTCTCGATTCTAGATTAGTGGTGACCAACAAACCAAGTTAACATTGATCCATCATCAATATAACTTGAGCACGGCCATGCATATGAACGTCAACACTCAATCATCGAGGGGCCCATGGATATCTTCTCTATACATAGAGGAACAAATTCCTTTCGACTACATAGTCCCGCCACATAGATAATACTCTACCCAATCATCTCCTTTATAACCACCAGTTACGGACTGCGTTAGAAAACGATTAAAGCAAAGCAGACCTATGCTTTGGAATAACATGCATTTCTAGTTTAAGGATGAAACGTCATCAGCATCCCGAGTTTCTTATGACTAGAACCATGAAGCGAACTCGAGTGCGGGTCCTCCAATCACTTGAAACCCCTTTCAAGTATAGGCAAGAATCACGTTAACAAAACCGATTCTTTACCTCAATCTTAATTTATACTTCCTTCCCATAAAGTATAACCGATTTTGGAGATTTTAGAATAATAAACATTCTCGGAAGCGTTTAAACATGCTAAGATGGAACACAATAAGGATTCATAAAATACCCGCCCTCGGCGTATTATTAAATCTCCATTTAATAATCGATATAGTATGAATTGCAATATTTCTTAATGTACCCAAAATATAAGTACAAATCAAACATAAACCAAAACATATTCAAGCCAAGGTATACGCATTAGACATGCTAATGGACCTAGTATGATAAACACCACTAGTCCATATCAACGGCTTAACTAGTGGATTTGTCCCACAACATCCACAAGATCTTTTGTTATTCAATTATATCTCTTTTGACAAGACTACTTCAAAATTATGCATCAAAGAGATCTTACTTTTCAAAAAGGTTAAAGTAATCTCACCCTCATTGTCTTAAATGCCCACAATAGAGTTAGTGATACTTAAGAACCAACAAACAACACCACAAGTTAGGAACACCAACTTTGATCAAAGATCAAGAGTTATCCTAGCAGAAACACGCATTAGAGTAACTACTTACTCCAAGCCTATTTAAGTCGTCAAACATCAAGAACATATCTCTATATTTCTTGAACTAAATACGGTCCAATTTTGTATCTCTTAAATGCCCCTATGAAGCTGTAATTCCTGAATTAGGTTCGCAGATAACCTAATATCGGGACATTATCTTCCATAGACATTTAACACTAGGAATACAACAAAGCTCCCACTAGCCCTGACATACATAAAAGGCATTATCTATGCTTTTAGAAAACTCATCACTATGATCTTCTAATAGTAAGCAAAGATATCTTTCCTTCAAGATGCAAAAATAAGCCGAATTGGTCTTAGGTCTTATCCACTTTTGTAGACATAATTCGGATACTACGGACGTATATTAAGACCCTCGGATAGTGTTATAAGCACTTCCTCATCATATTGTTTCATGACGAAACGCGGTCATTAATATCCACGAGTATCAAACATTCTTCAACATAGCCACTAGGACAAGTTTCTCCATAACCACCATGAAAAACTTTACCACTAGTCGGTATTTGAAGTTGTCTACAATTCCATCCATGTTAATCCCATCACTACCACCTTGGTATACACCTAGTTATGGGATCAAGTCAAGTTAAGCACTTGGACATTCCAAATGGATTGCATCTCTTTATCATTTACTTCTTTTATTTTTAGCGAATTCTGGATCCACTACGTCTTCCGATAGGTGGCGAACTCAATATATGACTCTAATCAGACTTAAAAGAAGTAATGATTCTTAGTCAGGCATACCAGCATAACCATGCTGATCATCTATCAAAGATATCAGATTATATGCTAGTATCATCATCAAGTCTTCATTTAAGTTCCACGTTCTTCCACTGGAATGCCTTAGTTTTAGCTTCTTTCTTTTTCCCCTTTTAAGCAACAAACATTGTTCTTAAAAGGTTAAATAACTAAAACTTAGAAGAATTCCTCAAATGTATTAGCACTTCTTGATTTCAAGTTTATCCTTCTCCCACTGAATGTAGAATGGATAACTCTGAACTATTAAGATAGACAAGTAGAGAACCTTTCTAGTCGTATCTTAATAAATGCTAAATAGACTATCTATTGAATTTGGATTTGAGGACTTATTCACAATGTCCAATGAATATCCCAACAAATCAGACACACATTCTCGACCCGTCATAAACCGGATCAATAAAACCCGGTTCCCTACTCCATGACACCATGTACCAATGTGTCTTAGTAGGACATGAATTGTGAAACAATTCCACAATTCACTATATGGTCATCCAATATATAGATAATAGATACCTTAGCATCTTAACTAGATCTAAGTACCTTGATCCTGAACTAATAAACTAATAAACATCTCGCGATTACTACCATCAAGATAGTGACGAAGAAGTTTCGCTTTTGTTATTATTTGTGGTATGCTTGAACGGATTATCCACAAAATGTGATCAATATCCAACAAGCTTATAATCCTCTCGCAAACTCCGGCGAAGGATCTCATAATCATCTTAGCCTAATAAACAAGATCAACATCAAAGCGTTTAGCCCGAGACTAAACTATTCCAAGATCCTAACCACATGGATCTAGGCGATATATTTCTTGTTTATGTGATTAAGTTGATTACCATACAAAGATAACTCATCCAAACTATTTTGGATTCAGAATCAATTATTCATGAATATTCTATTACTTGTAACAAATCCTTGTGTATGCCATGACATGGGAAATTTTGAACAAAATATCTCACAATAGATTTTCATAATAAATTTCGTATTTTAAGAATAACTCATCGTCACCACATGTAAAGTTGTACGCCACGCAGGGCAAAACAACACATGAGCTATGACATAAAACCTTGAATAAATAACGTTTAAAAAGGTTCAACATCAATTCTTAAAACTTCAAAATTTTTGTTCACCGTAATTAAAGCGAGCATACAAAGAGATGTTACTTGCCACGCAGGGCAATAAAATAAAGTAACAAAGAAACCGGTGACAAAAGCGAGATCAAGTCTCCTTATCTTCTCTTGGAGGACAATCACCATGGTTTCCTCGTTCGAGTTCCGGTTCTTCATGCTTTTCTTTCAACAAAGGACCTACACTTTGTAACAAACAAATTTGTGACAAACGTGAGTCAATCCGCTCGGGTCAACAAGTTTTATATCCTCTCGGCACGTAGGGCAAGCGTGACGGCCCCAATTTCCAAATCTTCCACAGAAGTAGCAAACCACATTTTCTTGAGTCTCATCTTGAGGCACATTCTCTATGTCCTTCGACTCAATATTAAGGATAGGCTTGGGATCTCCAACCTTTTCTTTTAGGGTCGGTTTCTTCTTCCTTTTCTTTTGTTTCTTTAAGCACAAGAAGGGAGTGGTTGAGGCGGAATTACGCTTGGCCATGTCAGATTCCGTAGATTTCAACATGTCATGCAATTCGCTTAAGGACTTCTCCATTCCTTGCATATGATAGTTTGTGACAAACTGACGATATGATGCGGGCAGAGACTGGAGTACAATATCCGCAGCGAGCTCTCTCCCAATAGGAAATCCTAACCTCTCCATTTGGTCCACGTTCGCCTTCATCTTAAGGACGTGAAGACCAACATTCCCGCCTTCCTGCAGCCTACAACCGACTAGGCTTTTAACACACTCATAGTGTTCCAGCCTAACTTGCTGTCGGAACATGTCCTTGAGCTTGTTTAACATACTGTACACACTCATGTGCTCGAGCTGCTTTCGCAACTCCGAGCTCATAGTTGAAAACATAAGGCAGGCAACATCGTGCGTGTTCTCAACACGTTTTTCATACCCGTATCGGACGGCCCAAGTCGCGTTGGTAGCAAGTGGCTCCGGAAGGGGTTCCTCAAGGATGTGCAACTTTGACTCATGGCGAAAGACAATCCTCAATTGCCTAAGCCATGCAATAAAGTTCACCCCCATGAGTTCTCCCTTTCTAGGAACACACGAAGTGAGATGTTTGACGTGGTATTGTTATGGTTTGACATCTATAAATAACAATAATACGAGTTTTGATTAGTTTAGATAAACCTTGTTAAAAATAATTACCCCATAGTTTTAGACAAAAACTACTATTTATAAAAAGGGCTAAGAACCTTATTTCACCTCGCACCATGACGGGTTTACCGCGGATCACGTGGCGAAGCTATTTAGGCCGGCAACCATTTTACCAATTGTAATCTCTATTACAACTCTTAGACACTTGCGGGATCCGTTGACATCCAATATGTCGATTGGTATGTTTGATCCCTTCCTTACACCAATCTTAATATATAATTTTTGTTTAGCTCGTGCTTAGGTCGACAACTAATCAAGAATTATATACTAAAATTGTAAAACCGTCCGACAAGACACACGGGTGGCACTCCCGACCATCAATTGGCTCGTGCTTAGCTCGACAACCAATCATGCGAGTTACCCCACTCACCTTCCACACAACTACGCAAGGAATGACTCGTGCTTAGCTCGACAATCATCCTTGTTTCGTTAGATTCGGGTGGTGTCATCTTACGGATGGTGCGTGATTTACATTTTGAAAAACGGGATTTTGTTTCCGGTTTCTAAATACCTTTTTGTGAATTAACAAAGTAAGTGTCAAAACGATTTTTAAACACTTTTAAATATAATACCAAGTTTATATTTTCTTTGTGAATTCTATTCGCGCGAGATTGTTAACCATTTTAACAAACGTTGTATTTTATTTAATTCTATAGAAAAATTGTCTAGCATGCGAATCCTAATCCATGCATAGAAAAATAAAACACAACCACGCAAATATATACATATGTATAATTCGGTAACATACACAAAATTCCTATGCGTTTTCCCCGTGAGACACAACGGAAAAAACGAGGCCAAAACCTAAGGACAAGGTAAAGTCTCGTTGGGTGAGCTCCCACCGAATCCAACACCTCCAATAGCGTGTTGATTACTTCTCGCCAAGACGTCATCACCATGACTCCCGTTGACTTCTCCGGTTCTAATTCTATACTATTTACAAACACATAGAATATATATATATATATATATAAACGACACGCAGGTCGTATTCCTACACTATTTATACAAATACACGGAATAAAATAAACGGCATGCATGCCGCACCAACAAATATATAAATAAATAAATTTTTACATCAACACAGCACGCAGGCCACAAAAAAACGAATCAATCAACCACCACAACACATAGGTCTAAGGGCATATCGTGTTACCGAATTAACCAAACGCAACATAAGTGAAACATGGTGTGCCACACAAAACCATGATATAAATATATATCTATATTTTAGTCAAGATTGTCAACAACATCAAAGGCACCAAAATGACAATCCTTGTACATATGCATTAGTGTACCAAACCATTTTTGAGACACATATTCATATATACATTTATAAGTATATATTTGTGTACACTTCATGCCAAGTTACAACAAATATATAAATATAAAAACTAAAATATATTAACACGTCTACGAATAAATCTATTCTAGCACAACAAGAGCCTCAATGGAAAAACCAATTTTGAGAAAACAACTTTCTTATATAAATGTATTTATATGGTTTTTGAGACTTGATGTAAAAAATAACATCTTAGGTAGGCTACAAATATACCAATTTTAGCCTAACATGAATCTACATGAAAAACCATTTCTAGAAAACAATTTTCTTATAAAAATATTTATATGATTATTATGTAGGCTACAAATATATCAATTTTAGCCTAACAAAAAATCTACACGAAAAACTTTCAAGAAAACAATTTTCTTGTATAAAATATTTATATGGTTTTTCTAGACTCGTTAGTGCAAAGCCATGTTAGATATGGCTCTCATACCACTGAAGGTGTTTGTTTGGCATAAACGAGTAGTAACGGAAGCAAGATACAATACAAAAACTAAACTAGCCAAACAAACGCACATGCCATGGACCAACATCAAAACATGAAGTTGCAACTAGCATGTAATAAACAAGAAAGAAGAAAGGTTATACCATAATGCAAGATCACCAAGGCTTTCTTCTTTGTCAAAGTGTGTAGAGTTCAAGGAAGAATTCCTCTAGAGTAGTCCACCCGAAGCACACTTGATTCCCCAATGCTAGTAGGTTGATGTAGCCACCAAAACAACACAATACAAGAACAAGCAACACCTTTGTGCATCAAAGCTTGATCACAAAGTGTATATTACCTTCTCTTGTGCACCAAAACTTGATCACCAAGAAGAAGGACAATAGGAGGGAGCATGAACTCTAGCATGAGACTCTAGAGTTCCCAAAAGTATGTTCCAGAGACATATGAATCGTGGCTTTTCATTCACTCACATTAACCCCATTAAAATGAGTGTTTAAAGCTGTTTATTCCGCTGTTACAGAGCCTGTACACGGCCCGTATTGATCAACACGGCCGTGTAGGCCCAAAGCCCACGGCGTTAATTGGGCCAAGTTAGCCCGTGTCTTGTATAGCCAACACGGCCCGTGTTCACCTACACGGCCGTGTAGGCCTAAAGCACATAGTCTCGACTTGGGCCAAAACGCCCCGTGCTAGTTGGGCTGGACACGGCCCGTGTATCATGCTGCTAAAACCCATTTTGGCCTTTTCCTCTCTTTT
Source organism: Dittrichia graveolens (assembly GCA_038502395.1). NCBI lineage: Eukaryota > Viridiplantae > Streptophyta > Magnoliopsida > Asterales > Asteraceae > Dittrichia > Dittrichia graveolens. The sequence goes on from JARJIL010000009.1 coordinate 36,006,080, forward strand.
TCTTGATCGTGTTGCCGGAATCAATACTTGGTGTGTGACCCAATAGGCCTATACTTCATCAGCAGTGCTATTAACTCGTTCATGTCAGCGGGCATATTCCAACAAATAGCACCGCTGATGAGGTATAGGCTTATTGGCTCACACACCAAGTATTGATTCGGCAACACGATCAAGCAAGAGAGAGAAAAAGGCTGAAATGGGTTTTGGTAGGACGAGGCACGTGCGTGTGTATTCCAACAGTCACGGGGTGTACTAGCCTTGGGCTGGATCGTGGTCTGTTAGGCCGGCACGGGCGTGCCCGTACATTGTAACTGCAAAATCAACAGTCTTAAACACTTTGGTTAATGGGGTTTATGTCAATTAATTTTGTAGCTTCAATGTTACGGTTTTGTGTGCATTTGAACAGACTTGTGAAATACACTAAGTGTTAGTTCATGTAAAAGTTCTCTCTAGTTGACACTAACCTTTAGTGAACAAGTTTTGGTGCACATAGGTGATATAAATACATTGTTGTTGTTGCTTTGGTGTTTTACACCAACACACTAGCATTTGGGAATCAAGATACCTTGGAGTGGACTACACTAAAGGAGTTCTTGGTTGAATTTTCACATCTCGTCAAGAAGGAAGATCTTTGTGTTTTGCATTGTGGTATAACACTTATTCTTATCTTGTTTATTTGTTTTAGTTGCAATACCATGTCAAGATTTTGGTCCATGGATGTGTTTGTTTGGATTATTTTGAAATTTTGAACTATACTATGCTTCCGCTACTCCTTGAATATGCCAAACAAATACCTTCAGTGGTATCACAACCATATCTAAAATGGCTTTGCACTAACAAGTCAAGAAAAAACATTAAATTATGTTACTTGTCAAATGGAAGAAGCGAAGCACGGCCGTATCTATGGGGGTACGGGCGTGCCTATCGCCGGATGCTTTTGGGCAAAGTACGCCTCATGCCTGAGGTCTTACCGTCAGCTACGGTCGTGCCTTCTGAGGTACGTTCATGCTTGGCATTTTTGAAAATTTAATTTTTAAAATTAAAAGAAAATTGATTTCTTGCAATGGTTTTTTGGTTTGACTTTTGTTGACTGGTTTTTGGACTGGTCTTGATATGTTTGTTGCCCCATAATATTTTAGTTTTTATATTTATATATTTGGTTGTAACTTGGCATGAAGTGTACACAAATATATACTTATAAATGTATATATGAATATGTGTTTCAAAATTGGTTTGGTTCACTAATGCATATGTACAAGGATTGTCATTTTGTGCCTTTTATGTTTTAGACAATCTTAACTAATATATATATATATATATATGTATCATGTTTTTGTGTGGCACAACATGTTTCATTTTGTTGCGTTTCCTTTAATTCGGTAACATGATATGCCCTTATACCTATGTGTTGTGGTGGTTGACTAATTTGATTTTTGTTGGCCTGCGTGCCGTATTGGTGTAATATTTATTGATTTATTGGTGCGGCTTGCACGCCGTTTCTTTTATTCTGTGTATTTGTATAAATAGTGTAGGAATGCGACCTGCGTGTCGTTTGAATATTCTATGTATTTGTAAATAGTATAGAATTTGAACCGGAGGTGTCAACGGGAGTCATGATGATGACATCGTGGCGAGACGGAGTCCACACACTATTGGAGGTGTCGGATTCAATGGTAGCTCACCTAACGAGACATTACCTTGTCCTTAGGTTTTGGCCTTGTTTTCCCCGTTGTGTGTCACGGGGAAAACGCATAGGATTTTGGGCATGTTACTGAATTGACGAATGAAATATAAAGATGGTATTATATTTAAAAATGCTTAAAATCGTTTTGACACTTACTTTGTAAATTCACAAAAGGTTTTTATAAACCGGAAAAAAAATCTCGTTTTCAAAACGTAAATCACGCACCATCTGTAAGACGACACCACCCGAATCTAATGAAACAAGGATGATTATCGAGCTAAGCACGAGTCATTCCTTGTGTAGTTGTGTGGAAGGTGAGTGGGGTAACTCGCATGATTGGTTATCGAGCAAAGCACGAACCAATTAATGGTCTAGAGTGCCACCCGTGTGTCTTGTCGGACGATTTACAATTTTAGTATATAATTCTTGGTTAGTTGTCGAGCTAAGCATGCGCTAAACAAAAACTATAGATTGAGATTGGTGTAAGGAAGGGATCAAACATGCCAACAAACATAATCCACGATAAACCCTTTACGGAGTGAGGTGAGATAAGGTTCTTAGCCCTTGTTGTAAATAATCGTTTTGTTTAAAGCTATGGGTACTTATTTTAACAAGGATTTTCAAATTAACTAAAACTACTTTGCTATTTTAGATGGCGTCTTCAAGCAACACCAATACTACCAACCACTTTTCGCTAAGAGTTTTCCTTGAGAAGGAGAAACTCAATGGTAACAACTTTTCAAGCTTGTCTTAAGCCAAGAAGGAAAGTTGGTTACTATAGGAGGCCCTTCCCGAGGCTCCTGCTACCAATGCCACTCGGGCTATCCGAGACGCTTATGAGAAGCGTGTCAAGGATACAGAGGACATCACTTGCCTCATCTTAAGTACTATGATTCCTGAGCTCCAAAAGCAAATGGATCATTTAAGTGATGTTGACTTGATTTCTCAGCTTAAGGAAATGTTCCAGCAACAAGCGAGATAAGAGAGGTTTGAGTGTCTTATGACGGTTCTTGGAAGCTAGATGTCTGATGGCGGGAGCGTGAGTGCTCACATGTTGCGTATGAAAACAAACGTGGAACGTATGGAACGGCTTGGATTTACCATAGGGAGGGAGCTAGCCCTGGATCTAATCCTATGGTCCCTGCCCACCGCGTATGATCAATTCGTCGCGAGTTATCATATGTGTAGTATGGATAAATCCATCATGGAGCTACATGGTATGCTTAGGACAACGGAGTCTAGCATGACCAAACACAAGCCCGCCGTTCCAAATCCCGTTCTTGTTATATGGGAAGGGCGAATCCAAAGGAAGACGAAGTCCGCTTATACCCCTAAGGGGAAGGGGAAGGGGAAAGTTGGTGCTGCGAAGCCTAGCCCCGCTTCGGAGGGTAAAGGCAAGGGGAAGATGATTCCCCAAGCCAAAACTCTGGATGAAGCGAAATGCTTCTTCTGCGGGAAGAAGGGCAATTGGAGCCGTAACTGCCCGGGGTACCTCGAAGGTCTTAAAAAGCTCGAAGGGTTGAGCATTGGAGGAACTTCCGATTCAGGTAGATACATGATTGAACTCCATCATACTTCTACATCCGGAAGGTGGTATTAGATACTGGTTGTGGCACTCACGTTTGTAACATTGTGCAGGTGCTAAAGGCAAGTACGAGGATGGATAATGGAGAGCTTAACTTGATAACGGGAAACAAGGAGATTGTCCCGGTCAAGGCTCGAGGAAAAGTTGAATTATCTTTTAATTCTGGTTTTTCTATTTTATTATTGAATCTATAACACTCGCCTCTTGTTGCGAGGAATATTATTTCTTTTCATGCACTACATGACGATGGGTTTGGTTTTTCTTTTGACAATGGAGTTATTATATGTTTTAAAAATAATATTTGTTATTTCAAAGCTTATCCTTGTCATGGTATTTATGAAGTAGATGCATACATTAGTAGTAATCAATCAATCATGAATACTGATTCAACGTCAAAAATGGTTTATACAAATTGTCTTTGTGGCATGGTTGACTTGGCCATATAAACAAGACTCGTATCGCCAAGCTCCAAGCGGTTGGGATCATGGAATTATTTGACCATGAGTCGAATGAGGTATGCAAATCTTGGTTATTAAACTAGATGACTAAAGCACACTTTACCGTCGTGAATGAGAGGTGTAAAGACTTAATGGACATCATACATTCTGATGTGTGTGGTCCGTTTAAGCACATCACAAGAGACAATTCTAGATACTTCGTTACCTTTATAAATTATTATAGTGGGTATGGGTATGTCTACTTGGTTAGACAAAAGTCCGAGACCTTTGAGGTCTTTAAGACTTTCCAAAACGAAGTAGTGATTCAATTGGGCAAAAATATTAAGATACTTAGATCCGATAGGGGTGGTGAGTATCTTAGTCAAGAGTTTCATGATCATCTTAAGATTTGTAGGATTATCTCACAACTTACACCTCTTATGACGCCACAATTAAATAGTGTCGCCGAGAGGAGGAACCGAACATTGTTAGATATGGTTCGGTCTATGTTGAGTCACACCCAAGTGCCTATAATCTTTTGGGGATATGCTCTTGAAACGGCAACAAGTATCCTTAATCTCGTACCGATGAAGAAGGTCGAGAAAACAACTTTTGAGATGTGGCATGGAAAATCTCCCATTCTTGCCTATCTAAAGGTTTGGGGTTGTCTAGCCTACGTGAGACGTGAGGTTGATGACAAATTAGAGCCCCTATCTGAAAATTGTTATTTCATCAGATATCCAACTGTGGGTATTGGATACATATTCAATAAACCCTCCGAGAACAAAGTATTTATTGCATGAAGGGCGGTCTTTTTAGAAAGAGAATTAGTATCCAATCAGCAAGGCGGAAACAAGATTGACCTTGAAGAAGTTCAAGGGTCAATAGATGAAAGGCCTGGCGTTGGCACTAGCCAACAACCTAGTCAGGTTGAGTCTGAGCATGAAAATGCAGAGGCTAACGTACATCCATTACCTCTCCGTAGATCCGGTAGAGCTCGCTATGAGCCAGAGAGATATGGGTTTCTCATATCTGAGGGAGACAAACTATTGGTGGATCATAATGAGCCCACCAACTATCGGGAAGCGGTAGCGGGCCACGCGTCTGCTAAATGGAAAAATCCAATGGATAACGAGATGCAATCCATGGCGGTTAACCAATAGGGTGTAAGTGGGTCTTCAAGAAGAAGAACGACATGGATGGAAAAGTTAACACATTCATAGCCCGACTAGTGGCTAAAGGTTTCACCCAGACACATGGTGTCGAATATGATGAAACTTTCTCCCCAGTGGCCATGTTGAAATCTATTAGGATACTTTTGGCAATTACCGCATTTCATGATTATGAAATATGGCAAATGGATGTCAAAACTGCCTTCCTTAATGGGAAGCTTTCCGAAGAGGTGTTAATGACGCAACCTGAGGGTTTTGTACATCCAAATCATCCTAATAGAGTGTGTAGACTAAACAAGTCCATCCATGGACTTAAGCAAGCATCTCCTAGCTGGAACCTATGCTTTGAGGAGAAAATCAAAGAGTTTGGTTTTTCGAAAATCATAGATGAGCCATGTGTATACGTTAGAGCTAGTGGGAGCACCGTTGTTTTCTTAGTCTTATATGTGGATGATATACTACTCATTGGAAAGGATATTCCAACCTTGCAAGGTGTTAAAACTTAGCTTGGAAAATGTTTCTCAATGAAAGACTTACGAGAAGCGACATATATTTTGGGTATCAAAATCTATAGAGATAGATCTAGAAAACTTCTTGGGTTGAGCCAAAGTACATACATTGACAAAGTCTTGAAGCGATTCAAGATGGAGGATTCCAAGAAAGTAAATCTTCCGATGTCACATGGAGTGATATTGAGTAAGACTCAATGTCCTAGTTCTCAAGAGGAACTAGAAGTGATGAAGCGAGTACCATATGCTTCGGCCGTGGGCTGGATCATGTACGCCATGCTATGTACTCGTCCTGATGTGTCTTGCGCTTTGAGCATGACTAGTAGATATCAGGGTAACCCGTGGCAAGCCAATTGGGTTACGGTAAAGAACAATCTTAAATATCTTAGGAGAACTAAAGAAATGTTCTTGATCTTTGGTGGTGAGGAAGAGCTCAAAGTAAAGGGTTACTATGATGCTACCTTCCAAACTGATAGGGATGATTGCCGATCACAATCGGGGTTTGTGTTCCTATTAAATGGTGGAGCTATTACTTGGAGAAGTTTAAAGAAAGACACAGTAGTTGATTCTACTACAGAGTCAGAATACATTGCGACAAGTGAAGCAGCTAAAGAAGCTGTGTGGATAAGGAAGTTCATCCGAGACGTTGGAGTGGTTCCAAGCAACTCCGACCCTATTGAGAGCTTCTGTGACAATGAGGGTGCGGTAGCCTTAGCGAAGGAACCAAGAGCTTACAAGAGAACGAGGTATATACCTCGAAAGTATTACTTGATCAGAGAGATGGCTGAAAGTGGTGAAGTCACTATTAGTACGGTAACCTCGGAAGGCAATTTGGCCGATCCGTTTACTAAACCGTTGTCACAAGCTTACTCATGATTTTCACACTATGGCAATAGGTGTTAGATTTGCTCATGAATTGGTTTAAATTAAGTTTTAGTTTATGTTTGGATCATTTTGAATTTGGGAACATTAAGCAGTAATGTTACTTATGTTTGTTTCGGTTTATATAGTACATATCTATATATGCGAATTTTTCGGTTACTTACATTTTGTCTTTACTGTGTTTTATCTTTGCATGTTTAACCTCTTCCCAAGTTTGTTTTACAATCTTTAAATCTCCACAATCGGTCATACTTTGTGGGAAGGAAGTATGAATTAAGATTCAGGTAAAGAACTGGTTTTGATAAACGTGATTCTTGCCTATACTTGAAAGGGGTATCAAGTGATTGGAGGACCCGCACCCTAGTTTACTTCATGGTTTTAGTCATAAGTAACTCGGGATGATAATTTCGTTTCATCCTTAAACTAGAGATACATGTGATTCCAAAGTATAGGTTTTCTTTGCTTTGATTGTTTTCTAACGCGGTCCGTAACTGGTCGTAATAAGGGAGATGATTGGGTAGAGTATTATCTATGTGTGTCGCTGGACTATGTAGTCAACAGGAATCTGTCCTCTATGCATAGGGAAGATATCCATGGGCCCCTCCATGATTGATTTCTGACGTTCATATGCATGGCCGTGCTCAAGTTATATTGATGATGGACGTTCAAGAATCGAGAAACATAATCGTGAACGATGTGAAGGTTGACTTTATTCCATGCCTTGTGTTCACATAGGATATCGTGAACAAAGGGATGTAATTGATCATTTATCTTTAGGACAATCATTTTATAATTTGGATATACCCTATATTGACTTGGGAGCATAGATGTCTTGCTATAGGCCGATCTATGTTTGTGTTACTTTTCGTAGTCATGTCACGTGCAAGTGGGAGTCTGTTGGTATATGCCTGCTTACACGCACGAGTTAATAGCACTGCTAATGAGGTATAGGCCTATTGGGTCACACACCAAGTATTAATTCCGACAACACGATCAAGCAAAAGAGAGAAAAAGGCCCAAATGGGTTTTGGCAGGATGAGGCACGACCATGCATTGTGAGTCATGGGCGTGTCTAATCCAACAGGCACGGGGCGTACTAGCCTTGGGCTAGACCATGGTCTGTTGGGCCGGCAGGGCCGTGCCATATAAGGCACGGGCGTGCCCGTACATTGTAAATTTAGAATCAATAGTCTTAAACACCTTGTTTAATGGGGTTTTTGTCAATTTTATTTTGTAGCTTCAATGTTACAATTCTGTGTGCATTTAAACAGACTTGTGAAATAGACTAAGTGTTAGTTCACGCAAAAATTCTCTCTTGTTGATACCAACCTTTGGTGATCAAGTTTTTGTGTACAAAGGTGATATACATACTGTTAGGGAGATAATCACTCCACTCTAATAATTAACTCTGACTATCCTAAAACATAGAATTTGATGATAAGCAAACCCTACATTCAGTATGACTTAGAAAGAATTCAAACATGTGTTGTTTGAATTAGATTCAGTAAAAATATGATATGTATGGAACCATCAGCTGACCATCAGTTGAGCATCAGATCCTACTCAAAGTATCAGCCAAGGAGCATTAGATGAAAAAAAAGTGAAGAAGACCATCAGCTGAGGAAAGTAAACCATCAGCTGAGTGAAGAAATTTGATCAGCTGACTGCCTACACCATTAACTAAGCAAGGACTTTGCTCAACTGAGTGAACAAATGGATCAGCTGAGGCCCAGAGCATCAACTAAGTAAGTCTTCTCTTACACAAGTCATCTCCCTACATAAACTGATGTATTTAAATAATCAGCTGAGCATTCTTGATCAACTGATCATACAAATACACGAGCTTATGTTCTCCTAATTCTACTATTATTCAACTGAGCATCTATATGATCAGCTGAGCAATATGTATCAACTTAGTCCTAGCAAAAATTGATCAACTAATATACTTTGTCAACTGAGTAGTGAAATTCAAAGTTCCTAGTACAATCTGTCAGCTGAGTCGAGCAAAATGTCAAATCTGATCTATCTTTTCAAATTGTAAGTCATATGTAAAAGGCAGAACATGTGTTTTTCTATTATGCCTCAGATCTTTGTTTGTAAAACTAAATGCACTTTTTGGATCAAGTATGAGACAAAAAGGTTTGATCTTATCCTCTGTAAAAGGAGAAAGATACCTCAAACAGACGAAGATCTTGAAGATTTATTCAACAACTAAGTATGGCTGGCAATCCCATACTTGGTAAAGTCAAATCAAACAGAAGAATGGTGTTGATTAAAGTACAAGCATGGAAAGGGAAAGAAACTTCTACACGACACTAGATGTGGGTTTTAATATTTTATATTGTGAGTGGGTTGCACTTTTGTAGAAAAGTACAATTACTTTTATGAAACAGATGATTAAAGTAACTTTACTTTTCACCTATTACCTTTACAATTAAAATATTATATTTCCACATCCTATTTTTCTCCTTCTTTCATGCAACCGGATACGCCAAGATTTCTATAAATATACATGCATGGTGGACATGCAAAATACAACACAGTGAAGTCTCTACTCCACAGAAAGAAAATCTCATCAGTTGAGAAATTCATAGAGTTTAAGCATTGTGTAGAATCAAACTTGTTCATGTGTTGAATACTCTATATACATTTGTTGTTTTAGAGTTAGCTTGTCTATGTGTTAGACAAATAGATTGCCACCTTTTATTGTACTTAGAATTTCCGCTTCTAGTACATATAATTCTTGATTCAATATCAATAAGAATTTTATAAAACTGTATCGGTGGGTCTTTAAATTTTTTAAAGCTAAAGTTTGTATTCAACCCCCCCCCCCCTTCTACAAACATTTGTTGTTGTGTACTCAATTTAGGACTAACAACTGGTATCAGATCAGGTTAGATAATCAATATCTAGATCTGTTTTTGCTTACTCTACAACTGCTTCTACCCCTCTCAAAATGGCCTCATCATCAAACAACATGAACATCTCAAACACTGGGTCTTTAACAAGATGTCCCATGTTTGATGCCAAAAATTTCTCCATATGGAAAAGTAGAGCACATCTTTTCTTATCCACCATTGATATCCAAATGCTTGAAATACTCACTGATGGTCCTCATGTTCCAACATCAGGGTTATCCATTCCATTAGAATCTAAAGGTCATACCTCCACAACAGAAAAAATCATAACCAAACCCATGCATCTATGGACAGATGAAGATAAGAGGTTGGTTAGCCTAGATGTTAAGGCTAGATCAGCTCTTGTCTTTGCACTACCCAACGAGATCTATCATCAAGTGCTTAACTGTACTTTTGCTAAAGAGATGTTAGATACACTCATAGTTGCATATGAAGGGACTGAAGAGGTGAAGGAGCACAAGAAGCTCCTCCTCAACAGAGAGTATGAATTCTTCTTTGCTCAGAAAGGTGAGAGTCTTACACAGACATACACCAGGTTCAAGTCCCTAGTAAATGACTTGAAGAGGGCAGACATAACCAAGAGCAACTTTGTTTTGGTGAACAAGTTTCTAGTCTCCCTCCCTAAAACATGGGATCACTTTGTCACAGTACCATGGCATGGTGAGAAGATAAAGGGAGTGTCTCTGGTTGATCTCTATGGTAATTTACTAAACTATGAGTAATCAGTCAAGCAAAGAAAGTTGTCATCCAAGGAGATGAAGGAGGTAGTGAAAGCTGCACCAACTGCCCTTGTATCAAGAGATACAAAGATGAGAAGCTTTGCAGCTAATGGTTCTGGTTCTGATGAAGAAGGAGATGAAGAGGAGAGTGCTGGAGAAAGTGATGAGTAGAATGATTGTGAGGATAATATCTTGGAGGAGTTAGTTGAAGGTGTAGCAATGCTGGTTAAGAAGTTTAGACCTTTCAAGAAGGGAAAGGGTGTCAAGAGGTTCAGCAAGAGGCCATCAAAGTTTGTCAAGTCCAAATCTACATTTGATGCCTCCACAGCAGAGTGTTATAAGTGTGGAAAGATTGGCCACATAGCCAGTGACTGTAAGTCCAAATATAACACTGGTTCTTCATCTCTGCCAAAGCAGGAGGGCAAAATTGATTATGAAGCCAAGTATAAGAAACTCCTTGCTGCTGTCCTTGACAAGAAGAAGAAGAAGAAGAAGAAAGCTCAGGGCCAAGTTCTTGTTGCTAAAGAAGAAGATTGGGCAGAGGAAGATCTTTCCTCAGATGAAGATGAGGTGATCTCTGCTCAGTTCTACATGATGGCCAACAACAATGATGGTAGTTCCTTTGATGAAGACATGAAAAAGGATGCAAAAGCTTGTTCAACTACCAACTGGGATCCTTCTTCTATGTATCAGGTTGGAAATTTTTTTAACTATGATGACAATGACAAGAATGCTATGTTTGATTACTTGTGTATTGATTTCCAGTCTGCTATTCAAAGAGAGAAGAAGCTAAAACTAGAAGTAGAATCACTAAAGGAAAAGTTAATTCTTAAGAATGAGGAACTTAAGCAGATAACAATCTTAAATGATGAACTAGCTAATCAAAAGATACTTAATGAGATCTTAGTAAAAGAAACTAGTGAAGCAACAAAAAAGTTTAATGACCTCCAAAAATTAGTAAAGTCTTGGTGTGTATATGCAGAAAAGACCACTTAGTGTGTCAAGGAGCAGATACCCAAACAAGTTCAAGATATTATTGGTAGAAATTACTCTAAGGTTGCTAACTATATTGATTCTAGTAAGAACCTTAATATCTTAGACAAAGCTGACATTTTGCCACAGACCTTTCACAAGACTGTTAAAGGCAAAAGTGTAATCACAAATAAGTTTGTTAGAAGCAAAAGTTCCCACTTAAAAGAATCAATTATTCCTTCTATTGAATCATCCTCTAGTAAGATTTCAGAATGTAAAAATACTAAGAATACAAAGTCAAAGGATGTGAGTAAAGGAAAGGAATCATTGGTTGAGACCTCAGAGACATTATGTTGTCAAACCTTGAAAACAGATGTTTTAAATCATTAGCTAATACTACTTTATCAACTGATAGGTTTGTATATGATAAATGCTCATCTGATAACCTGTCAGCTGATCATAGCTCGTATTCTAAACAATCAGTTGATCTAGAAGTAATCAAATTTGTTTCAATAGAAGAAACTATGAGTAAAAATAATGATGTTCACATTGTTCCCATTTCTGCCACTCCAAAGATTGGTCAAAAACTTTCTAAATACAAAGATCAATCCAAGGTGCCTGTAAATAAAGACCTAAGAAATTTACAGGATAAGCTTCATAAGCTGAATGGTCAAGTTAGTCAAATGATGACTGATAATTTTCAAATGACTTGTAATGATAACATAGTTGTTCCTCTCATACATAAGAAACCTGAGATAAAGTGGAAAGCTAGGCGCATTCCACAGGGATCCACTAAGTAGTAGATTCCTACTTGTGTCACTAACTCTTCTTTCATTCAATCTGTGCAGGGTGTTGGTTCATTGTTTCTTGAAAGTAGATGTTCAAGAACTATGACAGGTAACAAGGCTTTGCTTAGTAACTACAGGAAAGAGAAAGGTCCAAGGGTGACCTTTAGTGACAACAATCATGGGCAAACAAAAGGCTATGGTGAACTTCACAATGGGAACCTCAAGCTGTCCAAAGTTTCAAATGTCAAAGGGAGGAAATATAATCTCATAAGCATAAGTCAATTGTGTGATGGAGACAATGATATCCATTTCACAAAGACAGGAGGCTCCATAATAAATAAAGAAGGTAATACAGTGTTAAGTGCCAAGAGAACCAAAAATGTGTATACACTTCACATGTCCTCTAGTGACCATTCAAAGGAAACATGTTTGTAGTTCAAAAATAATGAGGATACAAATTGGCTGTGGCACAAGAGGCTTTCCCACCTTAATTTCAAAAATATTAACAAATTGAGCAAGGGTGAACTAATGTCAGGACTACCTTCTCTGACTTATCTTAAGACTAAACATTTCATTGTTTGTGAGAAGGGAAAGCCGCATAAGACATCATTTCCATCCAAGCAGGCCTTCTCAATTACAGAACCTTTCTATATGTTGCACATGGATCTCTTTGGTCCTGTTGCAACTGCTGGTATTTGTAGAAGTAAGTATGTGCTTGTATTGGTTGATGAATTCTCAAAATACACTTGGGGTTTCTTTCTTAAAGCAAAGAGTGAGGCTGCTAAAGAAATTATTTGTTTTATTAAGAAGATGGAAGTGTTGAATGGCAATCTGGTGAGGAGTCTTAGAAGTGATCATGGAACTGAATTCAGAAATCAAACTCTGGAATCTTTATGTGATGAGAAAGGGATATCCCAAAACTTCTCTACTCCAAGAACCCCACAACAAAATGGTGTATCTAAAAGAAGAAATAGAACATTGATTGAAGCTGCCAGAACCATGTTGTGTGAAAGTGGGTTATCTTTTAATTTATGGGTTGAGGCTGTAAGTGGTGCATGTTTCACACAGAACAGGTCCCTTATTATCAAGAGGCACAACAAAACTCCATATGAAGTGCTCAAGGGAAGGAAGCCAAGCATCAGTTTTCTGCACATTTTTGGTTGTCAATGTTTCATACTCAATCAAAAAGATCAATTGCAGAAGTTTGCTCCAAAAGCTGATGAAGGAGTGTTTGTAGGTTACTCAGTGATTTCCAAAGCATACAGAGTATACAACCTCAGAACCAAAGTCATAGAAGAATCCATCAATGCATGTTTTAATGAAAATGACTTTGTTACTTCCTGTTCTTCTAATCATGTATAAGGTGAAGAATTTAATGATCTCATGCAAACTGGAGAAGACATTCCAGAGCAAGTTGATTGCTCTCCACCAACTACTCATGATGTAGATGAACCTATTCCTATTCAAATCTTTAACCATGTACAACCATCCTCATCCAATCCTATACCTCTACTAAATCATGTGGAAAATGACTCGACATCATTGGATTCTAATTCCATATCTCACATTCCCTCTTCAGTAGAGATACCCACAGATTGCAACAATGAAGTTATATCAGCCACTCAAAATGAACTCATTTCAACTGCTGATAGTCAACATACAACTTCTTCTCCCCAAATCCAAATGAATCCTAATTCCCAAGAAATCCAGAAAGCCTTCAAAGACCTCAAGCTCCATCCTCATAATTTGGTGATAGGCAACATAGATGATCAAGTCAGAACAAGATCAAAAGCTTGCAACATCTGTTTATATTCTGGATTTGTCTCAATGATTGAACTAAAGAAGGTTGATGAAGCTCTCAATGATCCCCACTGGGTGACTGCCACACAAGAGGAACTGGCAGAATTCAAAAGAAATAATGTATGGACCTTGGTACCCAAACCAAATGATAAAACCGTCATTAGAACAAAGTGGGTGTTCAGAAACAAGCTAGATGAAAATGGGCAAATCATTAGAAACAAGGCAAGGCTAGTGGCACAGTGGTATTGCCAAGAAGAAGGTATTGATTTTGATGAAACCTTTGCCTTTGTTGCAAGATTGGAAGCTATTAGACTGTTCCTAACCTATGCTGCCTTCAAGAACTTCAAATTGTTCCAAATGAATGTGAAGAGTGCATTTCTGAATGGAGATCTGAAAGAAGAGGTGTATGTAAAACAACCTCCTGGTTTTGAGGAGTCAAGCTTACCTGATCATGTATTCTTTCTAAACAAAGCTTTATATGGTCTTAAGCAAGCTCCAAGAGCCTTGTATGATACCCTCTCTTCTTTTCTCATTAACAAAGGTTTTACAAGAGGATGCATTGATTGCACTTTGTTTATAAGGAGGTACAATGGTGATGTGATACTTGTACATATATATGTAGATGATATAATATTTGAGTCTACTAATTTGGATCTATGCAAAAAGTTTTCTAAACTCATGTCTGATAACTATCAGATGAGCATGATGGGTGAATTAAACTATTTTATTGGTTTACAAATCGAACAGGAGGTTGATGGTATTTTCATTCATCAAACATCGTATGTCATAGATTTTCTCAAAAAGTTTGATTTTGAAAATTGTTCTTCAATGAAAACACCTATGTCTACTTCTATCAAGTTAGGAAAGGACACTGATAGCAAATCAATGAACATTACTACGTATAGAGGAATGATTGGGTCACTTTTATACCTCACTGCAAGTAGAACATATATAATGTTTTCAACATGTCTCAGTGCAAGATATCAAGCAGATCTAAAGGAATCACATCTTGCTACTGTTAAGAGAATATTCACATATCTCAAAGGAACTCCTAATCTTGGTCTTTGGTACCCCAAAGACCTAGATTTTGAGTTAGTTGGATATTCTGATTCTGATTTTACAGGGTGTACATTAGACAGAAAAAGTACTTTAGGTGTTTGTCAACTTCCAGGAGGAAGATTGATTAGTTGGTCTAGTAAGAAACAAAATTCATTGTCAACATCCACTGTAGAGGCAGAACACGTTGTTGCATGAAGCTGTTGTGCTCAAATTTTGTGGTTACAAAATCAACTTCTTGACTATGATGTGAAGTTTGAAGACACCCTATTCTGTGTGACAATACAAGTGCAATCTCCATCTCAAATAATCTAGTCATGCATTCAAAGACAAAGCATATTGAAATCAGACATCATTTTCTCAGAGATAATGTGCAAAAGAAGAAGGTAACTCTGTACTACAACAACACTGATTTGCAACTTGCAGATTTGTTCACAAAGCCATTGGATAAAGCAAGGTTTAATTTCCTAATATCCAAACTAGGTATGCTTAATTTTTAGATTAGAATAGTGGTAATTTAGTTTGTGTTAATTTATAAGTGTTGAAAATCATGTGTTACTTATCTAAGCATCTCTAAGTCTTACTTAATCTGTGTAAACTAAGTAACTGTGCTCAGCTGATACCTATCAGCTGATCAAATTTACTTAGCTGATCACTCTAAGATAAGAAGGAAATGCTCAACTAAGTACTTCTCTCATCTGATACTTTCAAATTTTCACTATCAGCTGATAGTTTTTCATCAGCTGATACCCCTTAGCTGATGCATCTCTATGCTCAACTGATGGTTCAACACTTAGTAAATTTTCATATTTTGTGTTCCTTTAATGCTTTTTAAACCTAGTTATTTACTTCGTCTGTCAGATTACATTTAATAGCTAATTAATTTGTTTTCCGTTAGAATTTTTGTCAGTACCTAACGATCTCTGTTAACTACCCTTCATAAATATCCCACTTCCTCTCTCATTCACCTTTACCTGATCAAACTCTCCAAATTCCCTCTCTCTCTCTCTCACTAAAAAGAACTACCCTAACTTTTCTCTCTCGATACTCACTGTTCATCATCCATACCAAATGGCCACCTATATTCCAGACCCTGCTGTCAACCCTTGTGAGAATGTTGCTCCAAACCAACCTATGAATATAACTCCAAACAACATTCTACTTTGCACCACCATTCCCGCCTCACGCGAAAATCAAGGATATGAGCCTACGGTACAGTTTCTTCAGGCTCATCCTCTGTTCGAGAGCCTTACTACTAATCCTCACTACCTATACCCCACAATCATTGGTGAGCTATGGTACTCCGCAACCTACAACCTAAACGACTATACTATCCTCTGCAAACCATCGGCTACAATGAGCCAATTGTTCATGGTCAAGTGAAAGTCTCTGCTCTTTCCCATCCGTGGAAGTATTTGGCCAACGTGGTCATACGTTGCTTCGATCCTAAATCTGGAAGCCACCACCTAATCAATCAAACAGAGCTTCTGGTGCTCTAAGCCCTAGTCTTTGGGGGTAAATATTGATTTTGCTCAAGTTATATTTTCTGATCTTGTTGACAAGATCACCCAGAGCACGAACAAGAAATCATAAGGGTCTAAGGTGCCCTACATTCGATTTTTAAGCCTAATAGCCATGAAGGAGTTTCGCGAAAATGATTATGTAAGCTTAACTGAACATGAAGAGCACATTCCTATCCTTGCCATGGGTGAAAAAGAATTCCATTTTATTAAGGCAAACAAAGGTCCTCCAATCACTACTCAAATGCAAGAGGTAATAGATGCTGCAAATGATAATGCTAATGAAAGTGGTGATGATAATGATGGTGATGGTGCTGAGGAGAGTCACACTGGCAATAACAATGATGATGATGATGCTGGTGATGGTGATGCTGGTAATGTTGGTGGTTCTAAGTTCACTCCCATAAGTCCAATGGAAATGAGTCCTCTTGGTGGGGATGCTGATGCACAAGAACATGAAATCTTTGAGCAACTCTTTGAGCTCATTGACAGGAGTGGGCACATCATGTCCCAAGGTAAGAACAGTACTGATTCCACCTTGGAGGATATTCAAATGGTAGTCCCAACCTTTTATAGCCCATCCTCCTCTCCAGTCCACACACCAATCCAACAGCCAAACTCTAGTGAACCTCATGTGGTCAGTAGTTCTAGTCCCATCCGTAGCCCACTATATACTAGGTCAACATAAGTGACTCATTTTGAGCACTTTGAGGCAGTGCAATCCACACCTTTGACCTGAACTCCACTTACCCTTCCTCATGTTATGGGGGAGCAATTGGATGTTGCCACCTTTAAGCCAGTGGATGTATCCTCACAACAGGATACATCTGTAAAAATCGGATATAAACCGCAATCTGAGACAACCTCCCAAAAGGTTAATCTCATTGAAAGACAGACCTCAAACCAAGGTCATACTGTGTCTAACCTTATATTGAGTCTGCCAATACCATTCACATTCACCTAAAAGAATGTGGATCAAATAAGGGATTCCCTACTATTGAGTACATCCCACACTCACTCCACTTATCTTGCACCTCTAATCAATTCAATTCTTACACAAGCACAACCTTCCAATGCTAGTGGTATAAACCAACCACTTGTACAGGGCTCAACAATCTTTCCCCATGATTTTAAGCTTATACACCAAGGCTCCAATGAGGGAACACAAACCTTACCCAATTTTTTTGAACCCATAACAACTCCTTCCACTTCTCAACCATCTACCTCTACCCAAACACCAAACCTTAACCTTGTCCAAACCATAAACCAAAACCTTAATAACCTAACCCAAACCTTCCAAGCCTTCCAAACCCAAACCTCCACTCAACTATCTAGACTTGCAAAAGACATTGAGTCCCTCAAAACCCCAACCTCAATCCACTATCTCTTCCTTCAACCAAACCATCTTAAACCTCCTATCCAAACTCCAAACCCTAAACCCCATCACCCGAAACATTTTTGTTCCCATACCAGAACAACTCCTACCCATGCCTTCCTAACTTAAAGGCATCCTTGATGACATTGAAACCCTTATTGAACAATTCAGGATGAGTCATCTCTCATTGTGGAAAGCCCTAAAAGATCTCAAGGATGACCTCTCCCTTCAAATCTCTAAACATACCTCTACCCAATCCTATACCCCTTCTTCAGCCCATACACCTACCCCTGCCCCTACCCCATCACCAAAACCTGTTGGAATCTGCCCACAAACACACGTATGCCGGCATCACTGCCAATGAAGCGTGGGCCTATTGGGTCACACGCCAAGTTTCAATCTCGACAGCCTACTATAAGAGGAAAGAGTCAAAATGGTGAAATTCCAGTTGACCTAGGCTTCACGACCGTGAAGGATGCTCCACGGGTTGTGAAGCAGCTCGTGCCCACGAGTCCTGTCGTGGGCCGCATGGTTCATGAAACCCTAGGGCATTACGACCCTACACGGCCCGTGAAGGAGGTCGTGAAGGCACAACCCTCATGATTCTTGCACTACGCGGCACGACTCGTGGAGGATTAATGGCCGGTCGAAGCGCATTTATCCTTCACGGCCCATGAGAGCCCGTGAAGAAGTCGTGAAGGAAGAATTCTAAGTGACACTTGTATTTGGTTGGACCATTTTGTTGGTCCAATAATATAGTGCCACTTAGCTCCGACTCTGGGCTCTTTGAACACAGAGAATGCTTATATTAGAGATCTTCTTTGTTCATTCAAGCTTCTTGGTCATTTGGTGCATTATACACATATTGTGAGTTCTTCCATAGAGAGAGAGAGAGAGAGCAAGATCAAGAGAAGGTGATAAGTGCACAAGTGGTTACAAGGCTGTTCCATAGGATTTTCATCCAGTGTTGGTGGTCCTTGGTTTGCTAGTACAAAGAGGTTGAAGATATTCTTGGTGTGGACTTGCATTAGGGTATGGTTCACTTTTGTTCCAGAATATAATCAAAGTCTTTAAGGGTATGGTTCACTTCCCTTCTTCTCTTTGTGCTTGTTTTTGTTTGCATGTTTGTTCTTGCAAGTTTTCACCACCATTGGGAATTCATGGGATCGATTTGTGTGTTTTTCTTGCTTCTGTTGCATGCTATGATCCCCATGGAATCCCAACAGTGGTATCAGAGCCATACTTGCAAGATGCATGCACCTTTGTGGCTTGAAAATCCATATATTCGATTTTGGACATTCTGTCCAGAAGGTCTTCACGGGCTGTGGAGCTTGCTTCACGGGTCGTGAAGGCCACACGACCAGTCTCGTGGGGTGGTGGTCATGAGAGGTTTTTAAACTGTTTCACGAGTCATGGAGTGTACTGCCTTCACGGCCGTGAGGGCCAGTGAAGAGCAGTAGCTCGTGAAGGGGTCGTGAACAGGCTGTTTTTGGCATTTTTGAAAAGAAAACTTGATATGGATTTTAGCACTTGATTTTGGTGTTTCCAGAATAATTTTAGGTTGTTTAGCCTTGTAGATTAAGCCCCATAATATCCTAATTCTTTTATATGTATGTATTGGGTGGTTTTGGCATAAAATGCACACATGCATACATGTAAATTGTGTATATAGGAATATGTATTTCAAAGTGTTTTGAATCGTAATGCATATGTACAAGGTTTATTCTTGTGCCTTTAGGTTTTGAATAAACTTAATTGGGATATTGTTTTGTGCATGGTTTGGTGTGGCACACCATGCTTTGTGGTTGTTTCGTTTTTGTGAGCACCGGTTTGAGCCTAGACCTTTGTGTGGTTGTTTGGTTGCTTTATTTGTTGTTCTTTCATTTGGTGGTTTGTTCCACATTTTCTTTGTAATAATTTATTTAATCCGGTTTGTAATAATTTATTTATTTGTGGCTTGCACGCCAAAGTATTTATTCTTTGTAATTGTATATTAGCTTAGAATAGATTGTGTGGCTTGCATGCCATTTCTCTTTAAATTATATATGTAATGAGAAGAGAAGACCGGAGGCACCAACGGGAGTCTTGGGTGACGTCTTCGCTACCTCAGATCCGGAGGGGTAGGATCGAGTGGGAGCACGCCACGAAGTCTTGGATTGTTTGTCCTTAGTAGACTTAGTTCCTCAGTTGGCTCACCGGGGAACACTTACGTTGGCTCAAATCGGTTTTGTATGCGTGGTTGTGTATTTTTATTTATTTATTTTCTTGCGTGGTTGTAGGATCTTCGCATGCTAGAAAATCTTTTGAAAATAATAAAACTCTATAGTTTTCCTTAATTGGTTAACAAACCCCGCTCGCTCACATGATTAACAAAGGAATATAAAGTGTTTATGTTCAATTGGTGAAAAATGCGTTTTGTCACTTATTTGTTAATCAAAATAAAAAGAGGTTTTTAACCAGAAAATCAAAAGTCCCGTTTTTCTTAAAAATGTAAATCACACGCCATCCAAAAGATTACACCACCCAAATCTAATGAAGCATGGGACGATTGTCGAGCTTAGCACGAGTTGTTCCCTGTGGACTTGTGTGGAAGGTGCGTGTGGCGTCTTGAAATCTTTGGTTGTCGAGCTTAGCACAAGCCAATTATTGTCAAGGGCGTCATCGTGTATCTTGTTGGACGATTTGCAATTCCAATTTAATACGCCTTGATAATTGTCTTGCCTATACCGAGTTATCAAAACGGCTTATTAAGGAATCGGTGTGGGAAGGGATCAAACATGCCAAACCGGTGCTATGAGTACCGATGGATCCCGCAACTGCCTAAGAATTGTAATCACGGATTGCAATTGGTAAAGCATTTACCGGCCTACATACATTCACGAAGTGATTCCCGGTAAACCCGTAATGTAGTTAAGTTATGTTGGGTTCTTAGCCCTTGTTAAATTTAATTGTTAAACTATTCGATAATTATTTAACAAGGATTAAAATATGTCAAAGTAACCTTTTGTGTTCTTTGCCTTCTACCTCTGCTACGCGGGCCATTAAGGATGCTTATGAGAAGCGCCTTAAAGACACCAATGAGGTGACTTGCCTCATGTTGACGACCATGAGTTCCGAGTTGCAAAGGCAATTCGAGGACGTTGGTGCGTTTGACATGATCTTGCAGCTAAAGGAAATGTTCCAGCAACAAGCGAGGCAAGAACTCTACGAGTGTGTCAAGGCCTTTATAGGGTGCCGGATGTAAGAGGGCGGGAACATGAGCTCCCACGTGCTTCGCATGAAGGAATACGTGGACCAGCTCGAGAGGTTGGGCTTTCCAATAGGGAAAGAGTTGGCTAGGGATATTATCCTCCAATATTTGCCTCAAGCATATGGTCCATTCATTGTGAACTACCATATGCATAATATGGATAAGTCCTTGACGGAGTTGCACGGCATGTTAAAGACCGCCGAGTCTAACATGGCCAAGGCAAAGCCATCGACCTCCGCACCCGTCCTAGCCATCCATGAGGGTGGTGCTAAGAGGAAGCGGCCCACTTCAAGCTCCAAGGGCAAGGGGAAGGGGAAGGCGAACGTGGCAACACCCAAACCCAAACCACTCTCGGCACTGGAGCCGAAAGGGAAGGAACCTGCTCCTATAGCCCCCTCACCAGAAGAGGCACCTGCTTCTTCTGCGGGGAGAAGGGACACTACCGGCGTAGTTGCCTCAAGTACATGGAGGAGCTCTAGAGGCTTCGCGCCAAGGGACAAGGCGCCTCCAGTATGTATATGATTAAACTCCATAACACTTCTACTTCTAACGCTTGGGTCTTAGACACGGATATGTGTGGTCCGTTCAAGCATGTCACTAGGGATAACTCAAGGTACTTCGTAACCATTACCGATGACTTTAGTAGGTATGGGTATGTCTACTTGGTGAGACAAAAGTCGGAAACCTTTGAGGTTTTCAAGACTTTCAAAAACGAAGTTGAGAACCAATTGGGTAAACGAATTAAGATGCTCAGATCGGATCGTGGTGGTGAGTATCTAAGTTCGGAATTCCGAGACTATCTAAAAGATTGTGGAATTGTTTCGCAACTGGCACCTCCTAGGACACCAAAATTAAATGGTGTCACCGAGAGGAGGAACCGGACATTGTTGGATATGGTTTGGTGTATGATGAGTCATACGGATGTACCCATTAGCTTTCGGGGATATGCATTAGAAACGGCCGTTAGAATTCTTAACCTCGTACCAACTAAGAAGGTCAAGAAGATACAATTTGAGATGTGGCATGGAAAGGTTCCATCGCTTTCATATCTAAAGGTTTGGGGTTGTCCTGCCTACGTGAGACGTGAGGTGGAGGACAAATTGGAACCCCGAGCCGAGAGGTGTTTGTTCATTGGATATCCTGCCGGGTATATGGGATATTTGTTTTACTAACCGTCCGAGAACAAGGTATTTGTTGCTCGGAGGGCCGTCTTCCTTGAAAGGGAGATGCTATCCAAAGACGCTAGTGGGAGAAAGGTAGATCTTGAAGAGATTCAAGAACCTTCCATTGACCAACCTGAAGTTGGCTCTAGTTCACTAAATGATTCTCAGCACGGCGCTGCTGGAGAACCTGACACGGATCCTTTACCTCTTAGGAGATCCGGTAGGCCCTGAGTCCGCTAGGTGGAAAGAGGCTATGGAGTCCGAGATGCAATCTATGTCGGATAACCAAGTCTGGGATTTGGTAGATCCGGTACCCGGGTGTGGACCCGTAGGGTGCAAACGGGTCTTTAATAAAAAGACCGGCATTGATGGAGAGGTAGACACCTTCAAAGCACGACTGGTGGCTAAGGGTTTCACGCAAAATCATGGTGTAGACTATGATAAAAACCTTTTCCCCGGTGGCTATGTTGAAGTCTATCTGGATACTCATGGCAATTGCCGCTTTTCATGACTATGAGATTTGGCAAATGGATGTAAAAACCGTGTTCCTTAATGGGACACTTAGTGAGGAGGTCTATATGACTCAACCTGAGGGTTTTGTACATGCCAAGCATCCGGATAAAGTCTGCAAGCTTAAGAAGTCCATTTATGGACTTAAGCAAGCATCGCACAGCTGGAACCTGTGCTTTGATGAGAAAGTCAAAGAGTTTTGCTTTTCGAAAAGCAAGGATGAGCCATGCGTATATGTCAGGGCTAGTGGGAGCATAGTTGTGTTCCTAGTCTTGTATGTCGATGACATACTCCTCACTGCGAACGATGCCCCGACCATTCAAGGTGTAAAAACTTGGTTAGGGAATTGTTTTTCAATGAAGGATCTAGGAGATGCAACCTATATTCTTGGGATCAAAATCTATAAAGATAGATCCAAGAGGCTTATTAGGCTTAGCCAAAGTACATATGTTGACAAAGTCCTAAAGCGGTTTAGGATGGAAGACTCTAAGAAGGGGTTCATTCCAATGTCACATGGTTTGGTATTGAGTAAGAATCAATCCCCTAGTTCCCTAGAGGAACGGGAAGTAATGAAGCGAGTGCCATATGCTTCGGCTGTGGGCTCGATCATGTACGCCATGCTATGTACGAGGCCTGATGTATCGTGTGCCTTGAGCATGACGAGTAGATATCAAGCCAACCCTGGTGAAGCTCATTGGACTGCGGTGAAGAGCATTCTCAAGTATCTTTGGATGACTAAGGAGATGTTCTTGGTGTATGGAGGTGAGGAAGAGCTTAGAGTAAAGGGTTACTCTGATGCAAGCTTCCAAACCGATTGGGATGACTGCCGATCACAATCGGGGTTCTTGTTCCTATTAAACGGCGGTGCTATATCCTGGAGGAGCTCCAAGCAAGACACTGTGGCCGATTCCACTACCGAGTCGGAATACATTGCGGCCAGTGAAGCTGCTAAGGAGGCCGTATGGATAAGGAAATTTCTGTTCGATCTGGGAGTGGTTCTAAGCATCAACGACCCTGTTGAGATCTTCTGTGACAACAAGGGTGCCGTTGCTTTAGCAAAGGAACCGAGATCTCATCGACGCACAAGGCATATTCCGCGGAAATATCATTCTATCCGGGACATGGTCGAGAATGGAGACATCGTCATTAGCAAAGTACACACGGATAGCAATTTGGCGGATCCGTTCACTAAACCGTTGTAGCAAGCTAAGCACGATGACCACACACGTGCTATTGGGATAAGATTTTCTAGTGAATTGGTTTGAGTTGTATACAAGGGACGCAATATTTCGCCTACACTTGAAAAGTGTTTCAAGTGATTGGACGGCCCACACCTGATCTTACTTCATGGTACATGTCAAGAGTAAATCAGGATGATAATATCTTTTATCCTTAGACCGGAGATGCATGTGTTTCACTATTTTGGTTTGCTTTATTCTGACTGCTTTCAAACGTAGTCCGTAATTGGTTATCATAGAGGAGGTATTTGGGTAAAGTATTGCCATTGTATTGTAGGCAATGTAGCTGAAGGAATTTGTTCCTCTGTAAAGAGAGATATCCCTGGGCCCCTCGATGATTGGGCGCTGACACCAAAAATGCATGGCCATGCTCGAGCTTGCAATGATTGTTGATCAGTTGCAACTCACCTTTTGGTCACCACCAGTCTTGATCTAGAAACATAATCGTTAACGATCGGAGAATGACTTTGTACCATGTCTCGTGTTCACTTGGATATCGCGAACAATAAGATAATTGATCACTTATCTATAGGACCATGTCAAACTCTTTTAGTTTAACTTGGTACTTGTCAGGGATGACATACCCCGTGTTTAGTTGGGGGCAGGGATGCCTTGCTAGAGGCCGCTCCCTGTCCGTGGTGCCCATGGGTACGGCGTGTCATGTGCAAGTGGGAGCTTGTTGGAATCTGCCCACCGACACACGTATGCCGGCATCACTGTCAATGAAGTGCGGGCCTATTGGGTCACACGCCAAGTTTCAATCTCGACAACCTACTATAAGAGGAAAGAGTCAAAATGGTCAAATTCCAGTTAACCTAGGCTTCACGACCGTGAAGGATGCTCCACGGGTCGTGAAGCAGCTCGTGTACACGAGTCCTGTCGTGGGCCGCATGGTTCGTGAAACCCTAGGGCTTCACGACCCTACGCGGCCTGTGAAGGAGGTCGTGAAGGCACAACGCTCACGAGTTTTTCACTACGCGGCATGGCTCGTGGAGGATTAATGGCCGGTCATAGCGCATTTATCCTTCACGGCCCGTGAGAGCCCGTGAAGAAGTCGTGAAGGCAGAATTCTAAGTGACACTTGTATTTGGTTGGACCATTTTGTTTGTCCAATGATATAGTTCCACTTAGCTCCGACTCTGGGCTATTTGAACACAGAGAATGCTTATATTAGAGGTGTTCTTTGTTCATTCAAGCTTCTTGGTCATTTGGTGAATTATACACATACTGTGAGTTCTTCCATAGAGAGAGAGAGAGAGAGCAAGATCAAGAGAAGGTGTTAAGTGCACAAGTGGTTACAAGGCTGTTCCAGAGGATTTTCATCAAGTGTTGGTGGTCCTTGGTTTGCTAGTACAAAGAGGTTGAAGATATTCTTGGTGTGGACTTGCATTAGGGCTTGGAGCCTTTTGTTTCAAGCTAACATCCCAAGTTCTCTTTTGTTCCATAAAATAATCAAAGTCTTCAAGGGTTAGGTTCACTTCCCTTCTTCTCTTTGTGCTTGTTTGTTCTTGCAAGTTTGCACCACCATTGGGAATTCATGGGATCGATTTGTGTGTTTTTCTTGCTTCCGTTGGGTGCTATGATCCCCATGGAATCCCAACAAAACCAACCACAGGTGACTCCCCTCCTTCTTTTGATGATGCCAAAAAGGGGGAGAAATTCTCAAGTTCATCTAGGGAGGATGATCCTGATTCTGAAGAGATTGATGCTGCTTACAATGAATCAGCCACCAAAATCTTGCAGCAGGAAGCACCCAAAGCAACAGCTCCTCCTCCTCTCAAAAGAAAAGCACCTTCTGAGGGGGAGCAAAGGTTTCCTAAGAGATTAAAGAGAATGGCAAACAGGCCAAATCTAAGAAGGAAAGCTGCTGAGAGTTGCTCTCCTCCAATAAATGTTGAGTCTGATTCTGATGATGAGGATGATACTCCACTTTCTGACATCGTTAGAAGAAGAAGACAGAGCCCAAAACCATCTGCTCCACCAGTCCAATCAACTCCAACAGTCCAGAAGTCTTTAACCTCTGCTCCCAAAGACAAAGGGAAAAAGAAAATGACACAAGAGCAAGGTGAAGCAGATGATCAAATACAAAGGGAGCTTGCACTTAAAGAGCAAGAAGAAAGGGAGAATGCCCAATTGGCTCAAGCATTGGGTGTTCCAGTTGAAGAGATCTACCAAGCCGAGGAGCTAGCATACCAACAAGAACAAGAACAAGTTCAAAATCAAGCTGCTGCTCAACACAAACTGGCAAGGGAGAAATCTCAAACTGAACTAATCAAGGCAAGATCTCATGTGGATGCCATCAAAACCCTCTTCAACCTTTATTTATCTGCTCCCTACAACTTAAGTCAACAAAGATTGCAAAGCTTTGGAGAAAAGATCAATATTTTGAGAAACAGAATAGAACCAACTCCCATTACAAGAGCCACTGTCCACAAAGGTGATGATGAACCCTACCTCAAAGCAATAAGGCAAAACAACTTCAATAGTTATGAAGTTGTATCATATGAGAGGTGTCACATCTATGGGTTCACAGAATTGGTTGAGATCCTATACTTCCTCTTCAAATCCAAATCCAAGCTCAAAGTTCAATTTATTCAAATGATTCGGAATTGGATAGCTCTAGCTATGTCACAAAGGGCCTTCACTCCAGATGACTATTGTAGGCATGTGCACACAGTTGATAATCTTCACAAGAAAGGATCCAAGCCCTATAAACCATTTAAGCTAAGAGATGTACTGCCCCAACATGAGTACTTGTATGATTTTGAGGGTCTCAACACAACTTTGCCACTCAACATCACCCCAGAGCTTTACAAGTTTATAGCTATGCCTATTGAAGGCATATTCTTTCTGGACAGAGGTGGCACTTAGAGGTTCTTTAGACAGTCTGTAATCCACAAAGCTAGCAAGAGTTTTCTCTTTGGCCTAAGAACATCTACAAGAGGCAGAACTGGAAATGAACATTTTGAAGCCCTTGTACAAGTCCAATGTGAAGTCTTAGCTGAAGCAGATCCCCATGCCAAATTTTTGAAGTTAAAGAAGAACAATGGTGGGATGGTTGAAGACTGATCTAACTCTGAAGACTTGTTGATCTAGTTGATTGTACATTCTGTTTAGACTAGTTTAGTTAGTAGTTAAATACTCTATAAATACTTCTGCACATTTCTTTATTCTATTATTTCAAGTGATGTTTATGTAAATAAGAAAATCAAAAACATATACAAATGGAAAAATGAAAAGATACCACAAAAACAGCACAAAATGGTACAACATAGAAAAAGATTCCACAAAAACAGAACAAAATGGAACACTAGAAAAGAAACCAAAAATAGAACAAGGTTCAAAATAAAAAGAGCTTCCAAAAATAGATAGCTAGGTAGCCAAATGCACTTAAAAGTTTAAATCTTTTGTATTCAAAGTCAAACTAATTCTTCAAAAAGAAAAAGGTTTTGTCATCATCAAATAGGGGGAGATTGTTAGGGAGATAATCACTTCACTCTAATAATGAACTCTGCCTATCCTAAAACATAGAATTTGATGATAACCAAACCCTACGTTTAGTATGACTTTGAAAGAACTCAAACATGTGTTGTTTGAATCAGATTCTATAAAAATATGCTAAGTATGGAACCATCAGCTGAGCATCAGATCCTACTCAAAGTATCAGCTAAGGGATATCAGCCAAGGAGCATTAGATGAAGAAAACAAGTGAAGAAGACCATCAGCTGAGGAAAGTAAACCATCAGCTGAGTGAAGAAATTTGATCAGCTGAGTGCCTACACCATCAGCTGAGCAAGGACTTTGCTCAGCTACTCCATTAGCTGAGTGAACAAATGGATCAGGTAAGGCCTAGAGCATCAGCTAAGTAAGTCTTCTCTTACACAAGTCATCTCCCCACATAAACTAATGTATTTAAATGATCCGCTGAGCATTCTTGATCAACTGATCATACAAATACATGAACTTATGTTCTCCTAAGTCTACTATTGATCAACTAAGCATCTATATGATCAGCTAAGCAATATGTATCAACTGAGTCCTAGCAAAAATTGATCAACTGATATATTTTGTCAACTGAGTAGTGAAATTCAAAGTTCCTAGTACAATTTGTTAGCTAAGTCGAGCAAAATGTCAAATCTGCTCTATCTTTTCAGATTGTAAGTCATATGTAAAAGGCAGAACATGTGTTGTTCTATAATGCCTCCGATCTTTGTTTATAAAAGTAAATGCACTTTTTGGATCAAGTATGAGACAAAAAAGTTTGATCTTATCCTCTAGAAAAGGAGAAAGATACCTCAAACAGACGAAGATCTTGAAGATTTGTTCAACAACTAAGTATGGCTGGCAATCCCATACTTGGTAAAGTCAAATCTAACAGAAGCATGGTGTTGATTAAAGTACAATCATGGAAAGGGAAAGAAACTTCTACACGACAGTAGATGTGGGTTTTAATATTTTATATTGTGAGTGGGTTGCACTTTTGTAGAAAAGTACAATTACTTTTATCAAACAGTTGATTAAAGTAACTTTACTTTTCACCCACTACCTTTACAATTAAAATATTATATTTTCACATCATATTTGTCTCCTTCCTTCATGCAACCGGATACGCCAAGATTTCTATAAATATACATGCATGGTCGGCATGCAAAATGCAACACAGTGAAGTCTCTACTCCACAGAAAGAAAATCTCATCAGTTGAGAAATTTATAGAGTTTAAGAATTGTGTAGAATCAAACTTTTTCATGTGTTGAACACTCTATATACATTAGTTGTTTTAGAGTTAGCTTGTCTATGTGTTAGACAAATAGATTGCCACCTTTTATTGTACTTAGAATTTTCGCTTCTAGTATGTAATTCTTGATTCAATATCAATAAGAATTATATAAAAGTATATCAGTGGGTTTTTAAATTTTTAAAAGCTAAAGTTTGTATTCAACCCCCCTTGTACAAACATTTGTTGTTGTGTACTCAAACTGGGACTAACACATACATTGTTCTTCTTGCTTTGGTGTTTTACGCCAACACACTAGCATTTGGGAATCAAGATACCTTTGGGTGGACTACACTAGAGGAGTTCTTGGTTGAATTCTCACATCTCGACAAGAAAGAAGATCTTTGTGTTTTGCATTGTGGTATAACACTTCTTATATTGTTTATTTCTTTTAGTTGCAATACCATGTCTAGATTTTGGTCCATAGATGTGTTTGTTTGGATTCTTTTGAATTTTTGAACTATACTATGCTTTCGCCACTCCTTGAATGTGCCAAAGAAATACCTTCTTTCGCAATATAGTTGTCAACCCGAAATAACTTCCTTGTATGATCCGCGGTAAACCCGTGATACTTGGAAGTAAAATAGGGTTCTTGGCTTGGTTAAAATAATTAAATTTGTTCTTTGGATAAATTATTTTGACAAACTTAAATATCAAACTAACCAAATCTACTTTGCTATTATAGATGGCATCTTCAAGTACCACGACCACGAGCAACATTTCTCTACGAGTTTTCCTTGAGAAGGAGAAGCTTGATGGTAGCAACTTCATGAATTAGCATAGGAAACTTCGGATTGTACTATGCCATGAAGGGAAATTGCATACCATTGAGGAAGCCTTGCCCGAAGCCCCTGAAACTACGGCACCTAGGGCCACCCGAGAGGCATATGAAAAACGCCTCAAGGATAAGGATGAAATAACGTGCCTCATTTTAAGCACAATGAGCTTCTATTTGCAGAAACAAATGGATCATTTAAGTGCTTACGAGTTGCTCGTGCAGCTCAAGGACATGTTCCAACAGCAAGCGAGGCAAGAGAGGTATGAATGCCTCAAGGCCGTCCTAGGTTACAAGCTCCAGGATGGCGAGAACGTGAGCGCTCACGTGTTGAGAATGAAAGCAAATGTGGAGCGTATGGAGAGGCTAGGGTTCACCATCAGGAGGGAGTTGGTGGTTGATCTAATCCTCCAATTGTTGCCCAATGCATATGATTAATTCATCGTAAGTTATCATATGCATAGTATGGACAAAACCCTCATGGAGCTTCACGGGATGCTCAATACCGCTGAGTCAAGCATCTCGAAGCCCAAGGCCACCTCTTCCGATCCCGTCTTGGCTATCTTGGAAGGCCGCATCCAAAAGAAGAAGCCGACTCCTTCACATAAGCGAAAGGTAAGGGTAAGGTTGGTGCAACCAAGACTACCCCTACCCCGGTGGCAAAGGGCAAAGGGAAAGCTCCCCAAGCCAAGGCCCTGGAGGATGCGGAATGCTTCTTTTACGGGGACAATGAGCATTATCGCCGAAGTTGCCAAAGTACCAAGAAGGCCTCAAGAAGCTCAAGGCAATGAGCATCTCGGGACCTTCAAATCAAGGTACGTTCATGATTGAGCTCCATCAAACTTCTATTTCAAAGGGCTGGGTTTTAGATACCGGATGTGGCACTCACATTTGTAATATGGTGCATGTGCTAAAGGGAAGTAGAGGCTTGGAGTGTGGAGAGATGGATCTAATTACGGGGAACCGAGATGTTGTGCCTGTAGTAGAAAAAGGGAGTGTTGAGCTCTCTTTTAGAACCAGAGATTCCATTGTTCTTGTT
The DNA here is from genome assembly GCA_038502395.1 of Dittrichia graveolens. NCBI lineage: Eukaryota > Viridiplantae > Streptophyta > Magnoliopsida > Asterales > Asteraceae > Dittrichia > Dittrichia graveolens. Next base: position 36,036,247 of record JARJIL010000009.1, read on the forward strand.
AATGTATGCTATTCGCCCTCCCAGGACTCCACAGTTGAATGGAGTTGCGGAAAGAAGAAACTGGACATTGTTAGATATGGTCAGTTCTATGATGAGTCAAACGGAGGTACCCATTACTTTTGAATGTATTTGTTTGGCATATTTAAGAGATAGCGGAAGCATAAAACTTAAAGCAATCCAACGAAATATTTCTATGGACCAAAATCTAGACATGGTTATGCAACTAAAACAAGTAAACAAATTAGAAGGAATGGTTATACCACAATGAAAGATCACAAAAACTTTCCTCCTTGTCAAGATGTCAGAATTCAAACAAGAACTCCTCTAGTGTTGTCCACCCCATGTTCTTCTTGACTCCCCAATGCTAGTAGGTTGATGAGCTCACCAAAACAACCAACCAAATGCAAAAGAACACTTTGATGCTTCAAGAACTTGAACACAAGCGTATGTATCAACTTGAGAGAGTTTTTGCATGTACTAGAACATACACTCTCTAGTCTGTTCAAATCGCCTCATACCCGTAACAAATGAAACTGCAACTTAATAGACATTAATCCCATTAAATAGAATGTTTAAGGCTATTAATTCTGCAGTGACTATGTACGGGCACGGCAATGCCTCATATGGCATGGCCGTGCCGGACCAACAGACCATGGTCCAGCCCAAGGCTGGTACCCCCGTGCCTGTTGGATTAGGCACGCCCGTGCTTCACAAGGTACGGCCGTGCCTCACCCTGCCAAAACCTATTTTGGCCTTTTTCTCTCTTTTGCTTGATCGTGTTACCGGAATCAATGCCCTGTGTGTGACCCCATAGGCATATACCTCATCAGCAGTGCTATTAACTCGTGCGTGTCAGTGGGTATATACCAACAGACTTCCACTTGCACGTGACATAACTACGAAAAATAACACAAACACAGAGCGGTCTCTAGCAAGACATCTATGCTCCCAAGTCAGTACAGGGTATGCCACTCTTGACAAGATCCCAATCATAAAATGATTGTCCTAAAGATAAATGACCAAGTACATCCCTTTGTTCACGTTATCCTATGTGAACACAAAGCATAGAATAAAGTCAACCTTCAGATCGTTCACGATTATGTTTCTCGATTCTAGATTAGTGGTGACCAACAAACCAAGTAACATTGATCCATCATTAATATAACTTGAGCACGGCCATGCATATGAACGTCAGCACTCAATCATCACGTGGCCCATGTATATCTTCTCTATACATAGAGGAACAAAATCGTATTGACTACATAGTCCCGTCACATAGATAATACTCTACCAAATCATCTCCCTTATTACGACCAGTTACGAACTGCGTTTATCAAAACCAATTTTTTACCTCACTCTTAATTCATACTTCCTTCCCACAAGGTATGACCGATTGTGGAGATTTAAAGATTGTAAAACAACCTTGGGAAGAGGATAAACATGCAAAGTGTAACATCCTGAGATTAGGCCTAGTAGATATGTGGGCTTAGGTATGTTACAAGTGGATTACTGTTTGATTATGTTTACTTAATTTTAATTAAGTAATTAATTAATGTTAAGATAAGAATTGTTGATTTTATATGTGTATATATACGTACGGATTGTTGTGTGTGTGCATGTGCTTAGTAAGTTTAAATCATGCCACCTCCTACTTACCCTATGTTTATACGTGGGCTTAGTGAAGTATTACTTCACTTTGAAGTTTGCTTATGTGTGTGTGAATTAAGTGTAAAACCGAGAGAAAGAAGAAGAACAAGCAATCGGAATTGGGTGATTATCGAATTTGTGAAATCAAGTTAACAAGGTTTGTATGTTTATTGATTTGTTCTTAAATCATGATTCTTGTATAATGCTATGCTTCTTGAATTGGTGAGCATGCTACGGTTTTAATATTGCTGGGTTTTAGTATGAAATCATATGAACATGCTTTTGTCGGATTTAGTGTTCTTGGGTATAAAGGTGTTTTGATGCATGTTTGGGGTGTTTAAACATGTTTATATGTGTTTGGATAAACTTGTATATGAATTGTATGATCTAGAATGTTGATTTATACATGTTTGAAGTTGTAGGATTCTTCAAAGTTGAATGTGGCGGATTGTGGAGAAGATGATGGAAATCCGAGTATTGGAAATAAGATACTCATAAATCCGGAATTTGTGAAATCCGGAACTTATGGTGAAATCCGAATGTATGAAATCCGATGAGATGAATGAATGCCAAGTCAAATCCGACTAGTGTGGAGATCTGACAGATGTATCGGATTTTTTGAAATCCGATGGTTTTATCGGATTTGGTGTAAATCCAATTGTGGTATCGGATTTCTTTTGAAATCTGACAATTTGGCTGCTGATGGTTGGTTGTTGTGTTCTCAGGAACAGACAAGGCTCTGTAAAATTATATCACTGAGTGGAAAAGCTGAGAACCAGAGGTGAGTGGATGTTTACTCACGGGTGATATTAGTTGTACTGGTTTGGTTGCAACTATTGTTGGTTTGATGCATAGGTGATAATTGATTAACTGTTGAATATTAATTGTTGCATCTATGATATGTATACATGATGGAAGGGAAGTCAGTTTTCGACTGGGCTTATGGGCTGGGTTCATTTGCCATTGGCTAAGCAGTATTAGAACCTTGGGATGAATTTCTTACTACTAGAGGATAGTACTGTGTGAGAATAGTAAATAAACTATCGGTAAACCTTTGCTTTGGTCGGCATTGGTTGTAGGTTCCGAGGGTGTTTATTTGTGGTTATTGATAACATGCGGTTCAGGCTGATATATCTATTGTGATTGTACTCAATTTACTTAGCTTTGTGCTAATCCCCCACCTCTCACTCTTTTTACAGGTTTTGGTAAGTCAGCGGCTCGGCTGAGAGTGGTTAGCTTGGGGAGTAATCACCTAGGCCCCTGATGTGTATTTCTGACGAGCCGTAGTTTTTATAATACTGATATTTTGATCAAGTGTTTTGTAAACGGTGGTTTGTGATTAGTTGTAAATACTTTTGTATTTAATCGCTTCCGCAATGTATTTAAAAGTGAAAATTTTTGGTATGAAAATACGGTGTTACAAGTTTGGTATCAGAGCCTTTGTTTGGCAGTGTAGGCACAATGGAAGTGTTACATTCCCAAATCTTGGCTCGTGGTAGGTCGATTACTCCTTGGGTGTGGGATTGGGGTGAATTGGAGTATGGTGGATTTAGTATGTTATGTACTAACAGATTTATCTAATAAATCGTGAGATGATGTGATTGCTACAGATAACAATGGCTGGACGTGATTTCTCAACCGGTACCCCTACTGTCCCATATTCTTCTGAGGTCCTTACTACAACAGTTGAAGTTCCTACTAATGCTGGTACATCTGGTACAACAGGTGATGAGAGGGATGAATATATTTTCCAACTAGAGGGTCAGCTACAAGATTTGAGAAAAGAGCTTGAGCAGCAGAGGCAGGTTCCTGCAGCACAACCACTGGTTATTCCTGTAAGTTCAACTACTATTGAGATACCACCTATTTTCCCAGCAGTCACTACATTGGCAAGGATCTTGGATTTTTGTAGTTGCGAAGAGGAAATGCGAATTTGCTTTGCCACCAGGATGCTCAAAGGCAAGGCAATGGTTTGGTGGGATTCCATTACCACCCACTTATCGAGAGGACAGATGGATTCAATTATGTGGAATCAATTTCGGGATAAATTGTGCGAGCAATATTTCAATGCATTTGAACTGAATAAAATAAGGTAGGAGTTCATGGAACTGAGGATGACGAAGAAGATGACGGTGGATGAACAAATTGAGTAGTTTAATGCTAAACTAAGGTTTGTGACTCATTGGGTACCTAACGAATATTCCTAGGTTCAACACTTCATTGGAGCATTGCTGCCAGAGTACAGGAGCACTACCCCTTTGGCTGGATCTTTTTCCCAGGCCCTCACCTTGGCAAAATCTATTGAGGGGGACATCCACGCCTAGGATAGACATAATCGTAATGAGGCGGCTTTACAGAAGCCTAAGTATGATCAGGCTGGGGGTAGCCAGAAGAAAAAGAAGTGGCAGGGTAACCAGTCCCAGGGCAACCAAAGCAGAAAAGCACCTACAGGGGATTCAGGGGTAAAATCTCAGTAGTGTACCAGGTGCAGGGCTACTCACATTGGGAAGTGTACTGCTCAGACGATGCGATGTGTGCGATGTGGAATGCACTGGCATGAATCGAAGGATTGCCTATTACCCCGGAATGTATGCTGGAATTGTTAGAAGGAGCGGCATAGGGCAGATGACTGCCCTACAAGGAGAAGACCAGGGGCTAGGACAGGGTCAGGGACTCGGGCAGGGGCGGTTGGGGGCTCGTAAGCGGCAGGAGGGTAAAAGAGGTAGAATCCTCCGACTCTGAAGGGTAGGGCATTCCGGACAGTAGATGATGCTACAGCCACTGGTGATGTTATCACCGGTACGTTCTTTATAAACTCCCTACCTGCTCGTGTATTATTTGATTCTAGAGCGAATCGCTCCTTTATTTCTGTAGCATTTTGTGCGAAGTTTAATTTGCCTAATACTGTTATTTCTGTACCAATTACTATTTGATTATGTTTACTTAATTTTAATTAAGTAATTAATTAATGTTAAGATAATAATTGTTGATTTTATATATGTGTATATATACGTACGGATTGTTGTGTATGTGTGCATGTGCTTAGTAAGTTTAAATCATGCCACCTCCTGCTTACCCTATGTTTATACGTGGTCTTAGTGAAGTATTACTTCACTTTGAAGTTTGCTTATGTGTGTGTGAATTAAGTGTAAAACCGAGAGCAAGAAGAACAAGCAATCGGAATTGGGTGATTATCGAATTTGTGAAATCAAGTTAACAAGGTTTGTATGTTTATTGATTTGTTCTTAAATCATGATTTTTGTATCATGCTATGCTTCTTGAATTGGTGAGCATGCTACGGTTTTAATATTGTTGGGTTTTAGTATGAACATCATATGAACATGCTTTTGTCGGATTTAGTGTTCTTGGGTATAAAGGTGTTTTGATGCATGTTTGGGGTGTTTAAACATGTTTATATGTGTTTGGATAAACTTGTATATGAATTGTATGATCTAGAACGTTGATTTATACATGTTTGAAGTTGTAGGATTCTTCAAAGTTGAATGTGGCGGATTGTGGAGAAGATGATGGAAATCCGAGTATTGGAAATAAGATACTCATAAATCCGGAATTTGTGAAATCCGGAACTTACGGTGAAATCCGAATGTATGAAATCCGATGAGATGAATGAATGCCAAGTCAAATCCGACTAGTGTGGAGATCCGACAGATGTATCGGATTTTTTGAAATCCGATGGTTTTAGCGGATTTGGTGCAAATCCAATTGTGGTATCGGATTTCTTTTGAAATCCGACAATTTGGCTGCTGATGGTTGGTTGTTGTGTTCTCCGGAACAGACAAGGCTCTGTAAAATTAGATCACTGAGTGGAAAAGCTGAGAACCAGTGGTGAGTGGATGTTTACTCACGGGTGATATTAGTTGTACTGGTTTGGTTGCAACTATTGTTGGTTTGATGCATAGGTGATAATTGATTAACTGTTGAATATTAATTGTTGCATCTATGATATGTATACATGATGGAAGGGAAGTCAGTTTTCGACTGGGCTTATGGGCTGGGTTCATTTGCCATTGGCTAAGCAGTATTAGAACCTTGGGATGAATTTCTTACTACTAGAGGATAGTACTGTGTGAGAATAGTAAATAGACTATCGGTAAACCTTTGCTTTGGCCGGCATTGGTTGTAGGTTCCGAGGGTGTTTATTTGTGGTTATTGATAACATGCGGTTCAGGCTGATATATCTATTGTGATTGTACTCCATTTACTTAGCTTTGTGCTAATCCCCCACCTCTCACTCTTTTTACAGGTTTTGGTAAGTCAGCGGCTCGGCTGAGAGTGGTTAGCTTGGGGAGTAATCACCTAGGCCCCTGATGTGTATTTGTGACGAGCCGTAGTTTTTATAATATTGATATTTTGATCAAGTGTTTTGTAAACGGTGGTTTGTGATTAGTTATTAATACTTTTGTATTTAATCGCTTCCGTAATGTATTTAAAAGTGAAAAATTTTGGTATGAAAATACGGTGTTACAAGTTTGGTATCAGAGCCTTTGTTTGGTAGTGTAGGCACAATGGAAGTGTTACATTCCCAAATCTTGGCTCGTGGTAGGTCGATTACTCCATGGGTGTGGGATTGGGGTGAATTGGAGTATGGTGGATTTAGTATGTTATGTACTAACAGATTTATCTAATAAATCGTGAGATGATGTGATTGTTACAGATAACAATGGCTGGACGTGATTTCTCAACTGGTGCCCCTACTGTCCCATCTTCTGCTGAGGTCCCTACTACAACAGTTGAAGTTCCTACTAATGCTGGTACATCTGGTACAACAGGTGATGAGAGGGATGAATATATTTTCCAACTAGAGGGTCAGCTACAAGATTTGAGAAAAGAGCTAGAGTAGTAGAGGCCGGTTCCTGCAGCACAACCACTGGTTATTCCTATAAGTTCAACTACTGTTGAGATACCACCTATTTTCCCAGTTGTCACTACATTGGCAAGGATCTTGGATCCTTGTAGTTGCGAGGAGGAAATGCGAATTTGCTTTGCCACCAGGATGCTCAAAGGCAAGGCAATGATTTGGTGGGATTCCATTACCACCCACTTATCGAGAGCACAGATGGATTCAATTATGTGGAATCAATTTCGGGATAAATTGTGCGAGCAATATTTCAATGCCTTTGAACAGAATAAAATAAGGTAGGAGTTCATGGAACTGAGGATGACGAAGAAGATGACGGTGGATGAACAAATTGAGCAGTTTAATGCTAAACTAAGGTTTGTGACTCATTGGGTACCTAACGAATCTTCCTAGGTTCAACACTTCATTGGAGCATTGCTGCCAGAGTACAGGAGCACTACCCCTTTGGCTGGATCTTTTTCCCAGGCCCTCACCTTGGCAAAATCTATTGAGGGGGACATCCAAACCTAGGATTGACATAATCGTAATGAGGTGGATTTACAGAAGCCTAAGTATGATCAGGCTGGGGGTATCCAGAAGAAAAAGAAGTGGCAGGGTAACCAGTCCCAGGGCAACCAAAGCTGAAAAGCACCTACAGGGGATTCAGGGGTAAAATCTCAGTAGTGTACCAGGTGCAGGGCTACTCACACTGGGAAGTGTACTGCTCAGACGATGCGATGTGTGCGATGTGGAATGCACTGGCATGAATCGAAGGATTGCCTATTACCCCGGAATTTATGCTGGAATTGTTAGAAGGAGGGGCATAGGGCAGATGATTGCCCTACAAGGAGAAGACCAGGGGCTAAGACAGGGTCGGGGACTTGGGCAGGGGCGGTTGGGGGTTCGTAAGCGGCAGGAGGGTAAAAGAGGTAGAATCCTCCGACTTCGAAGGGTAGGGCGTTCCGGACAGTAGATGATGCTACAGCCACTGGTGATGTTATCACCGGTACGTTCTTTATAAACTCCCTACCTGCTCGTGTATTATTTGATTCTGGAGCGAATCGCTCCTTTATTTCTATTGCATTTTGTGCGAAGTTTAATTTGCCTAATACTGTTATTTCTGTACCGATTACTATTTGATTTTGTTTACTTAATTTTAATTAAGTAATTAATTAATGTTAAGATAATAATTGTTGATTTTATATATGTGTATATATACGTACGGATTGTTGTGTATGTGTGCATGTGCTTAGTAAGTTTAAATCATGCCACCTCCTGCTTACCCTATGTTTATACGTGGTCTTAGTGAAGTATTACTTCACTTTGAAGTTTGCTTATGTGTGTATGAATTAAGTGTAAAACCGATAGCAAGAAAACAAGAACAAGCAATCGGAATTGGGTGATTATGGAATTTGTGAAATCAAGTTAACAAGGTTTGTATGTTTATTGATTTGTTCTTGAATCAGGATTCTTGTTGTTGAAATATGCCCACTGACACGAACGAGTTAATGGCACTACTAATGAAGTATAGGCCTATTGGGTCACACACCAAGTATTGATTCCGACAACACGATCAAGCAAAAGAGAGGAAAAGGCCAAAATGGGTTTTGGCAGCATGGTACACGGGCCGTGTTCTTGAACACGGGCCGTGTCCAGCCCAACTAGCACGGGGCGTTTTTGCCCAAGTAGAGGCCATGTGCTTTCGGCCTACACGGCCGTGTAGATGAACACCGGTTGTGTTGGGTCTACTAGTCACGGGCTATCTTGGCCCAATTGAGGTCGTGGGCTTTTGGGCCTACACGGCCGTGTTGACTAACACGGGCCGTGTACATGCTCTGTAACAGTAGAATAAACAGCTTTAAACACTCATTTTAATGGGATTAATGTGAGTAAATGCTAGGTCACGATTCATATGTCTCTGGAACAGAACTTTGGTAGTGCTAGAGTCTTATTCATGTTCATACTCTCTCCATTTTTTTGTTCTTCTTTGTGATCAAGTTTGATGCACAATAGAAGGTGACATACATTTTGTGATCTAGATTTGATGCATAAAGGTGTTTCTTGTTCTTGAATTGTGTTGTTTTGGTGGTTACTCCAACCTACTACAATTGAGGAATCAAGTGTGCTTGGGGTGGACTTCATTAGACGAATTTTCTTGTTGAATTCTATACACTTGACAACAAGAAATATATATTGTGATCTTGCTTAAAGGTATAACTATTTCTTGCTTCTTGTTTCTTTATTTTATTTGCGATTCCATGTCTAGATGTTGGTCCATGGGAAGTGTTTGTTTGGCTAGTTTAGTTTTTTGTATTATATCTTGCTTCCGTTGCTACTCGATTATGTCAAACAAATACCTTCAGTGGTATCAAAGCCATATCTAACATGGCTTTGCTCTAATGAGTCTAGAAAAACCATATAAAGGTTTTATATTAGAAAATTGTTTTCTTGAAATGGTTTTTCGTATAGATTCTTGTTAGGCTAAAATTGATATATTTGTAGCCTACATAATATTCATATAAATATTTTATAAGAAAATTGTTTTCTTGAAATTGTTTTATGATTCTTGTTAGGCTAAAATTGGTATATTTGTAGCCTACCTAATATTTTAGTTTTACATCGAGTCGAGAAAACCATATAAATACTTTTATATAAGAAAATTGTTTTCTTAAAATTGGTTTTTCATTAAGACTCTTGTTGTACTCTTGTTGTGCAAGAATTGTTATATTTGTAGCCTTGTTAATATTTTAGTTTTTATATTTATATATTTGTTGTAACTTGGCATGAAGTGTACACAAATATATACTAATAAATGTATATATGAATATGTGTCACAAAAATGGTTTGGTACACTAATGCATATGTACAAGGATTGTCATTTTGGTGCCTTTGATGTTGTTGACAATCTTAACTAAAATATAGATTTATATTTGTATCATGGTTTTGTGTGGCACACCATGTTTTTTTTGTTGCGTTTGGTTTGATTCGGTAACGTGATATGGCCTTAGACCTATGTGTGGTGGTGGTTGATTGATTTGTTTTTTTGGTGGTCTGCGTGCCGTATTAATGTAATATAATTTATTTATTTATTTATTGGTGCGGCTTGCACGCCATTTAGTTGATTCTGTGTATTTGTATAAATAGTGTAGGAATGCGACATGCGTGTCGTTTATATATATTCTATGTATTTGTAAATAGTATAGAATTAGAACCGGAGAAGTCAATGGGAGTCATGGTGATTACGTCCTGGCGAGAAGGAATTAACACGTTATTGGAGGTGTTGGATTCGGTGGGAGCTCACCTAACGAGACTTTACCTTGTCCTTATGTTTTGGCCTCATTTTCTCCGTTGTGGCTCACGGGGAAAACGCATAGGATTTTCGGGCATGTTAGCGAATTATATATATATTTGCGTGGTTGTGTTTTATTTTTCTATGCATGGATTAGGATTCGCATGCTAGACAATTTTTTTATAAAATTAAATAAAATACAATGTTTGTTAAAATGGCTAACAATCTCGCGCGAATAGAATTGACAAAGAAAATATAAACTTGGTATTATATTTAAAAAGTGCTTAAAATCGTTTTGACACTTACTTTGTTAATTCAAAAAAAAGGTTTTTATAAACCGGAAACAAAATCTCGTTTTTCAAAATGTAAATCACACACCATCCGTAAGACGACACCACCCGAATCTAACAAAACAAGGATGATTGTTGAGCTAAGCATGAGTCATTCCTTGTGTAGTTGTGTGGAAGGTGAGTGGGGTAGCTTTCATGATTGGTTGTCGAGCTAAGAACGAGCCAATTGATGATCGAGAGTGCCACCCGTGTGTCTTGTCGGACGGTTTACAATTTTAGTATATAATTCTTGATTAGTTGTCTAGCTAAGCACGAACTAAACAAAAATTATATATTAAGATTGGTGTAAGGAAGGGATCAAACATGTCAACTGACATAATAGATGTCAATGGATCCCGCAAGTGTCTAAGAGTTGTAATAGAGATTACAATTGGTAAAATGGTTGCCGGCCTAAATAGCTTCGCCACGTGACCCGCGGTAAACCCGTCATGGTGCGAGGTGAAATAAGGTTCTTAGCCCTTGTTATAAATAATTGTTTTTATCTAAAACTATGGGGTAATTATTTTAACATGGTTTATCTAAACTAAACAAAACTCGTATTATTGTTATTTATAGATGTCATGTGACATTCGGCAACAAATTTCCCAGGTTAGCCATTAGAAATTGTAATTTTAAGCCTAATATGACTAAAAATAGTAATTATGACTTAAATACATCCATAATAATATTAGATTTTGTAGAAATCCCGCCTATATGGTTAGAACCTTCCGGAGCTCGAAAAATCAAATAATTACAAGTCAAGAATTACAAATCAGGTACAATAATATCAATTAAAATAATTACATAAATTATGATAAATATAAATAAGTTAAAATATAAAAGATATAAAAATAAACTCATAAAAGTAATAAAAACTTTGTAATTAAAAGATTTAAACAAAATCAACAATTATACAAAATTCATTTAAACCAATTACACTTAATTATTCAAAAAGAAAAAAAATAAAAGAAACCCCCCCCCCCCCCCAATGAGGCCGGCCACCACTACCCCCCTCCCCTCAAATTTCTCTTGCCTCCTTCTCTTCCCAAGAACCACCACTTGATCTCCCCCATGCTCTATATAAGCCCCCTACTACTCTTTATCATTTCCTTTACCACCACACTCCATCTCTTCTCTTTTCTCTCTTCTTCTTTCACCAACAAAAATCTCCCCAAATACATCCAAGTCTTGATCATCTCTTGAAGATCAAAGACAAAATCAAGGAAAAGAGTGGTAAGATGATCATAAAACACTCATCTCTACTCTTCTACCTTTCTTCTCTTCTTCTTTCTTCTTTCTATTATTTATTTTCTTTGTTGTTCATCTTATTTCCTTTATTTATATATATATAATCATGTAAATATAAACATCCTACCAATGTTGTAAGGAACACATAAAATATGTATCATCCTTCCATTGTTGTAAGAACACATGGATTATCAAAGCTTATACTCATACAATATGATTATTCATGAATATAAACATGTTATATTAAAGTTATGACCCATAAGCAAAAAGAATCACAAATCAGGCAGATGCTGATGTTAGAACTCCCTATTTGTTTTTGTTATATCTGGAGTTCTAGGTATCAAAATCAGTTGATTCTTTTTGCTAATCTTAGTTTAAAGTGTTACCTTTCATTTAAACCTGGATTCACTAATTTTCATGAACGTTTGATCCTTCAAACATATTTAAAAAGACCCATATGTTGAATCTGGAAGTCTGGCAGATTTAGAAGGGTACACTTTAAACGCGTGTAACTAACTCATTCTTGGGTCAAATTACGTCTAGTTTTTTTAAAAGTTTAATCTGTGAGTCGTGGTTATTTCCCAGTTTGAATCATGTGAAAAGGAGGTCGTATAAGCCCTAAACAGACGTTTTAGTAACAACATGTCATCCAGACACTGATCAGTGGACATCCTATACACTTTTAATTATTAAAAATACTAAAAATGGATTATAAATTCCTATATTTTTACTGGACATTCTAGAAACATTTAGTAAGATTATATTAAAATATCAAGCCTTAATATGACTCCTAAATTATAGTTTTTAATTTTTAAAGTTCAACTCAGAGAACTGAAAATTTCAGTGAACACTTATGATTTATGGAAAAATAGAGACAACCTTTAACTATTTAAATAAATAAGTTAACCACAAATTAATAATACAAAATAATAAATAAAATAAGTCTAATAGAGCTACATGCCTTTTATATTAGGAAAGGAGCTTCGGTAGGAACAAGAAATCCTTACAAGAAAACACCTTTTGCATACCGAGTGAGTATCATAGCCCCTTTTTACCGTATTTTATATTATTTTTGGGGTGAAAGCATGTGTATACGTTTCATGAAAAGTTTATTGCCTATCTTCTTATTTATTTCAAATATTATTTTGAGCACTTATGGTATTATTCTTTGATGTGCTTGGGTGATCGTTGTAAGGCCCTTTCGTTGGACATTATTCCTTAACTCCGCTAGTGAGCCGATGGTATTTGTAAGTAGCGCTATTTGGAGATTCCGACGTCTCCCATTTATGGTTGACGAACTATAGATGTACTTTACCACTACTAACGTCATTTAATATAGGCGTTAGGTTTATCATGGGCAATTGGTTGTCGGCTAGGTTGGATAATGGCTCAAGCAACAATCATCATAGTCTATTACTACCATGTGCAACGTATTGGGCAATATAATACATCTTCTATCATTATTTCATATTTGGATTTTTATCCAAAAACTTCCATCAATTATTTAAACTTTTCTCATTTAAAAGATGTTTTGTGCATACATTAAGAACCTATGAACTCACCAACTCTAGTAGTTGACCCTTTTCTTTTACCCGTGCTTTCAGGTGACCGCCGTTAGGTACCTTATGCTTACAAACATGATGTGTGACATCTTCATCTTCATCGTCACATTTTATAAAAACAATATCTATTTTATTTACGCATCGTACAAGACAATGTCCTTTAAATATTATTCGGTTATGTAACCTTTATTTATGTTTCATCCGAACTACTTATTTTGTTAATTTAATCTAATGGTTATTAATCTATTTACCTTGTGCGATGATATCTTGTGCTGTGACACCTCGTGTTTCCGCTTTAGCGGGGTGTGACAGATTTGGTATCAGAGCCTAAGGTTATATAGAATGTTGTTTTTCTTATGGGGGAAAACAACAACTATGACCAAAGGTTTATAAAAATAATTTTTCCAAATAATTTGTTTAAAATGCATCAAGTGTATTGATAATATAATTAAGCTGAGTACCACATTGTTATACCTCAATTAGACAAAGCTTGATCACCTATGTCTAATTTAGCTATGTACGATATGGCACTTAGGTTAGTTATAATAAAAATATACTTAGAAACAAAATTTTATTTACTTTCTTTCTAGATCATGATCATTGTGTGTATGCATGAGCATAACATTCATATATAGACAATTTAAGTTATGAATTTAGTAAATAAGTCTATTCAAACCTTGCAGATCATGACAAGCGAAAGTGAACCTACCGAGAACAGCCAAAGATCTTCCACCGATAGTAACCAATCCCCACAATACCAGCTGCCTGAAGGACTCTTAGAACCCCTACGTAGACCCGTAAGGATCTTTGACATTCCCTCCTCTCAACCAAACCAAAACCCAAACCCCGGAACAACCGGGCCTCGGGTTAGACAAACTGCCCGAAAGAGGATAGCCATTCCAGTACGAGCAACCGTAGCACCACCCCAGCCTACCATGGGAGAAACTTCCCGGCAGGTGAACGAGCCAGTAAGAGCCCTCACGGGAATCCCGATGATACCTTCATCCGGGATGACCGACGAAGAAAAGAGAAGATTCCACCACATGTCTCTGGAGCTATATAACATAAGAGGCATGTTAGATTACCAAACCTACAGGGTTAGTTCGTGCTTAGACATGGCGGACCTTAACCACCATCACGCAAGGCAAGCCTTAGAGGCGGCTCAAGAAGCCCGAAGACTAATTAGGCTAGTGCATACATGCCTAGTTTTAGGGGTTGTGTTGATGATGTTAGTGGGGCTAGCTTACATTGGAATTGGGCGCTAGATGGGTTGGAGTGGATCTACTTTGTGTTTTAATGTCCTTCTCTTTTGTTGATTATGAACTAAAATATCCTATGTTGGTTTGAAGGATGTATGATTGTATGGCTACTATTAACTCCTTATTAATATATATGGCATCTTTTAAAGAACCGATTTAGGTAATTATTATGTGCCAAGTGAATGATTGATTATTTAATTAAATCTCGTACTATTAAGTCATATTTAATGCCATGAATGAATTACACATGTTACACATAGAGTAGTATGATAAAACCGATTAGATTGAGTGACTAAAAATCGTCGTGTGATTATGCTCTAGAACGATGCCTCCACGAAGAGCAAACCCCGAGTTAGATCAACTTGTCATGGAACAAGTGATTGCAACATTACCCAACATAGTTAGCCAAGTTGCTGCTGGGCTTCAAACAAACCAAGGAGTACCAACCCCAACCCAAGATTGCAACTACAAAACCTTTAGGGCTTGCAACCCTAAAGAATTCTTTGGAACGGAAGGAGGTGTGGGTCTACTAAACTTGATTGAAAGAATGGAATCAGTCCTTAGCATCAGTAAATGTACGGAAGCAAACAAGGTGGAGTTTGCAGCATGTCTTCTGCAAAGGCGAGCCTTATCGTGGTGGAATATCCAAGTGCAAACGCTTGGAAGAAATGCCGCGCACCAACTCACCTGGGATGCATTCCTCAGGCTATTAAGGGACGAATTTTGCTCGAAGAGTGAAATTCAAAAGCTAGAAGCCGAGCTGTGGAATCATGAAATGATCGGGGATGACATCAACTCTTACACCACCCGATTTCATGATTTGGCCAAGCTGGTGCCGCACTTGGTGACCCCGGAAGAAAACCGTATCGATAGATACATTTGGGGTCTAGCCCCTGAGATCCGGGCAAATGTCACGGCTGCAAACCCCAACACCATCCAAAGTGCGGTAAATCTAGCTACAAGACTTACCCACAATGCCATCCGATCGGGATCACTTGGGAGCAACAAGGACAAGGGTAAGAGGAAGCTTGAGGAGATGCCGAGGAAGCCATCCGGTGGAGAAGCTGCGAGGACTCAAAAAAGGGCTAGAAACTTCGGAGCTCAGGTGCAAGTGGCCGATAAAGGATGGAGATCCTACCCTAAATGTGACAAGTGCCACAATCACCACGAAGGGAAGTGCATGGTGTGCTTTAGGTGTAAGCGGCTAGGACACCTCAGCAAAACTTGCCGAGTAAAGCCATGCTTTAAATGCGGAAGTCTGGAGCACCATGGCACCGTCTGCTCGCGGCCAACTCAAGGGTCTAATTATAATCAAGCACGTCCTGCAAGCCAAAGTAACCAAGGAAATCAAGCACGAGGCAGGGTGTTTGAGATTGGAGCAAATGAAGCTAGACAAAACCCCGATGTCGTTACAGGTACGTTTCCTCTAAACGGTTATTACGGATCAGTACTATTTGATTCAGGGGCCGATAAAAGCTTCATATCATTAAGATTTAAGTTAAGGCTAAACCTAAAAACCATAGAAATGAAAGAGCCTTACATCATTGAATTTGCTAACGGTCAGAAAACTAGCGTTAAGGACATAATCCCTGGTTGTACCTTGGGCTTAGCCGATAAAACATATACCATAGATTTAATCCCACTTGAAATGGGAAGTTTCGACATAGTTGTTGGGATGGATTGGCTTTCTAGCCATCGAGCGGAAATCTGTTGCTTCGAAAAGATCGTCCGAATTCTGACGCCTAATGGTGAGACACTTAAGGTGTATGGAGAAAAATCCGGAAGGAATTTCAAGATAATCTCATCCATCAAGATGAGAAATTGCTTAAGGAAAGGAAACGAGGCATTCCTAGCACATATAATCAATAAGAAAACCTGTGAGAAAAACATTCAAGAAATTCCCGTCGTGCGAAACTTTCTTGAAGTATTTCCGGAAGATTTGCCAGGTTTACCCCCGAATCGGCAAGTCGAATTCCATATCGATCTAGTCCCTGGAGCGGCTCCCGTGGCAAAAGCACCATATCGACTCGCCCATCAGAAATGCAAGAGCTATCGGCACAACTACAAGAATTTCTCGATAAACGTTTCATTCAACCAAGTTCATCCCCTTGGGGAGCCCCAGTTCTTTTCGTCAAAAAGAAGGACGGGTCGCTACGAATGTGTATCGACTATCGGGAACTCAACAAGTTAACAATCAAGAACCGATACCCTCTCCCTCGAATCGATGATCTGTTCGACCAACTTGAAGGCGCCAAATATTTTTCAAAAATCGATCTTCGCTCGGGATATCACCAATTGAGAGTTCGCGAAGAAGACGTCCCCAAGACCGCCTTTAGAACCCGCTATGGACATTATGAGTTCTTAGTTATGCTTTTTGGGTTGACTAACGCTCCAGCAGTATTTATGGACTTAATGAATAGGGTCTGTAGACCATATCTAGATAAGTTTGCTATAGTATTCATAGACGACATCCTCATCTATTCGCGAAGCAAGGAAGATCATGAGCAGCATTTGAAATTAATCTTAACACTACTCAAGGACCAGAAGTTGTATGCCAAATTCTCTAAGTGTGAATTTTGGATCCGAGAAGTACACTTCCTTGGTCATGTAGTTAATTCAAATGGAATTCATGTCGATCTAGCAAAGATCGAAGCAATCAAAAAGTGGGAAGCACCAAAGACGCCAACTGAGATTCGACAATTTCTGGGACTGGCAGGATATTATAGGCGATTCATCGAAAACTTTTCACGCGTGGCTCAACCATTAACGACTTTGACTCAGAAGGATAAGAAATTCATTTGGGGAGATAAGCAAGAAGAAGCCTTTCAAACCTTAAAGCAGAAGCTATGCAACGCACCTATCTTGGCATTGCCAACTGGATCAGAAAACTTTGTGGTCTATTGCGACGCATCACACCAAGGGTTGGGATGTGTTTTAATTCAAAAAGACAAAGTTATCGCCTACGCTTCGAGACAATTGAAGGTTCATGAGAAAAACTACACTACTCATGATTTGGAGCTAGGAGCGGTAGTGTTTGCACTCAAAATATGGAGACACTACTTATATGGCATCAAGTGTACCGTCTACACTGACCATAAGAGTCTCCAACATATTTTTGATCAAAAGATGCTCAATATGAGACAAAGGCGATGGGTAGAACTACTCAATGATTATCATTGCGAAATCAAATATCACCCAGGCAAGGCCAATGTGGTAGCCGACGCGTTGAGTAGGAAGGAAAGAGTAAAACCAACGAGAGTACGAGCATTAGGAGCTGTAGTGCAAACAAGTCTGAAAGGAAGGATCCTTGAAGCTCAGGAGCAAGCATTAAAAGCAGAAAATCTAAAAGAGGAAACCCTTCGTCATTTGGAGCACAGGTTTGAGATTGGAACTGATGGAGTACGTTACTTCGAAAAGAAGGTTTGGATACCCAAGGTAGATAACATAAGGTTAACGATATTGGATGAGGCACATAAGTCTAAGTATTCTATTCATCCCGGAGCCGATAAAATGTACAAGGATTTGAAGGAATACTATTGGTGGCCCGGAATGAAGAAGGATGTCGCCCTATACGTGGGGAAATGTTTGACTTGTGCAAGGATTAAGGCAGAACACCAGAAACCCTCTGGATTACTGCAGCAACCCGAAATCCCGGAATGGAAATGGGAACATATAACTATGGATTTTGTGACTAAGTTACCCCGATCCGCAAAAGGGTACGATTCCATCTGGGTAGTAGTAGACCGGCTTACAAAGTCAGCACATTTCCTACCTATTCGTGAAGATTACAAGATGGAAAAGTTGGCACGAATCTACATCAACGAGATCGTCATGCGTCATGGAGTGCCCATCTCTATCATCTCGGATAGGGATAGTCGCTTCACTTCCCGATTTTGGCAATCACTTCAGAAAGCATTGGGAACGCGAGTCAATTTAAGCACCTCTTACCACCCCCAAACAGACGGACAATCGGAAAGGACTATTCAAACGCTAGAAGATATGTTACGTGCTTGTGTGTTAGATTTTGGTGGGAGCTGGGACTCGCATTTGCCACGGGTTGAATTTTCATACAATAATAGTTATCACACCAGTATCCAGTGTGCACCTTATGAAGCATTGTACGGACGCAAATGTAGATCCCCGCTCAGCTGGTTGGAAATCGGAGACCGACAATTGTCCAGACCAGACGTCGTACAGGAAACCACTGATAAGATAAAGATTATCAGGGAAAGGCTCAAAACCGCTAGGGACCGACAAAAGAGCTACGCCGACAATCGCAGGAAACCCCTAGAGTTTCAAGTTGGCGATAAAGTTCTACTAAAGATATCACCTTGGAAAGGGATAGTGCGTTTTGGTAAAAAGAACAAGTTAAGTCCCAGGTATGTTGGGCCGTTCGAGATAATCGAAAGGATCGGACTGGTAGCCTACAAGCTAAAACTGCCACAAGAACTGAGCGCCATCCATGACACGTTCCATGTGTCGAATTTAAAGAAATGCCAAACGGAGGAAACCTTAGTCTTACCCTTAAAAGATGTGCAAGTTGATGACCGGTTGCACTTTGTAGAAGAACCAATCGAAATCCTTGACCGGGAGGTCAAAAGACTAAGGAGAAGCAGGATCCCCATCTTAAAAGTTCGTTGGAACTCAAGGCACGGGCCTGAATACACTTGGGAGCGAGAGGATTATATGAAACTCAAATATCCACACCTCTTCGCCAAAAAGCAAGTCCAAGACGTCAACGATTAATTTCGGGACGAAATTCTTTTAATCAGGGGAGACTGTGACATTCGGCAACAAATTTCCCAGGTTAGCCATTAGAAATTCTAATTTTAAGCCTAGTATGACTAAAAATAGTAATTATGACTTAAATACATCCATAATAATATTAGATTTCGTAGAAATCCCGCCTATATGGTTAGAACCTTCCGGAGCTCGAAAAATCGAATAATTACGAGTCAAGAATTACAAATCAGGCACAATAATAAAAATAATATCAATTAAAATAATTAAATAAATTATGATTAATATAAATAAGTTAAAATATAAAACATATAAAAATAAACTCATAAAAGTAATAAAAACTTTGTAATTAAAAGATTTAAACAAAATCAAAAATTATACAAAATTTATTGAAACCAATTACACTTAATTATTCAAAAAGAAAAAAAAATAAAAGAAACCCCCCCCCCCATGAGGCCGGCCACCACTACCCCCCCCCCCCCCCCCCTCAAATTTCTCTTGCCTCCTTCTCTTCCCAAGAACCACCACTTGATCTCCCCCATGCTCTATATAAGCCCCATACTACTCTTTATCATTTCCTTTACCACCACACTCCATCTTTTCTCTTTTCTCTCTTCTTCTTTCACCAACAAAAATCTCCCCAAATACATCCATGTCTTGATCATCTCTTGTTGTTCATCTTATTTCCTTTATTTATATATATATAATCATGTAAATATAAACATCCTACCAATGTTGTAAGGAGCACATGAAATGTGCATCATCCTACCGTTGTTGTATGGAACTTAATCAACTAAAAATCCAGAAAATAAGACTTTGATCATGCATGTGTTTCATCTTAACAAATGTTGTAAGGAACACATAAAATGTGTATCATCCTACCATTGTTGTAAGAACACATGGATTATCAAAGCTTATACTCATACAATATGATTATTCATGAATATAAACATGTTATATTAAAGTTATGACCCATAAGCAAAAAGAATCACAAATCTGGCAGAATCTGATGTTAGAACTCCCTACTTGTTTTTGTTATATCTGGAGTTCTAGGTATCAAAATCAGTTGATTCTTTTTGCTAATCTTAGTTTAAAGTGTTACCTTTCATTTAAACCTGGATTCACTAATTTTCATGAACGTTTGATCCTTCAAACATATTTAAAAAGACCCATATGTTGAATCTGGAAGTCTGGCAGATTTAGAAGGGTACACTTTAAACGCGTGTAACTAACTCATTCTTGGGTCAAATTACGTCTAGTTTTTTTAAAAGTTTAATCTGTGAGTCGTGGTTATTTCCCAGTTTGAATCATGTGAAAAGGAGGTCGTATAAGCCCTAAACAGACGTTTTAGTAACAACATGTCATCCAGACACTGATCAGTGGACATCCTATACACTTTTAATTATTAAAAATACTAAAAATGGATTATAAATTCCTATATTTTTACTGGACATTCTAGAAACATTTAGTAAGATTATATTAAAATATCAAGCCTTAATATGACTCCTAAATTATAGTTTTTAATTTTTAAAGTTCAACTCAGAGAACTGAAAATTTCAGTGAACACTTATGATTTATGGAAAAATAGAGACAACCTTTAACTATTTAAATAAATAAGTTAACCACAAATTAATAATACAAAATAATAAATAAAATAAGTCTAATAGAGCTACATGCCTTTTATATTAGGAAAGGAGCTTCGGTAGGAACAAGAAATCCTTACAAGAAAACACCTTTTGCATACCGAGTGAGTATCATAGCCCCTTTTTACCGTATTTTATATTATTTTTGGGGTGAAAGCATGTGTATACGTTTCATGAAAAGTTTATTGCCTATCTTCTTATTTATTTCAAATATTATTTTGAGCACTTATGGTATTATTCTTTGATGTGCTTGGGTGATCGTTGTAAGGCCCTTTCGTTGGACATTATTCCTTAACTCCGCTAGTGAGCCGATGGTATTTGTAAGTAGCGCTATTTGGAGATTCCGACGTCTCCCATTTATGGTTGACGAACTATAGATGTACTTTACCACTACTAACGTCATTTAATATAGGCGTTAGGTTTATCATGGGCAATTGGTTGTCGGCTAGGTTGGATAATGGCTCAAGCAACAATCATCATAGTCTATTACTACCATGTGCAACGTATTGGGCAATATAATACATCTTCTATCATTATTTCATATTTGGATTTTTATCCAAAAACTTCCATCAATTATTTAAACTTTTCTCATTTAAAAGATGTTTTGTGCATACATTAAGAACCTATGAACTCACCAACTCTAGTAGTTGACCCTTTTCTTTTACCCGTGCTTTCAGGTGACCGCCGTTAGGTACCTTATGCTTACAAACATGATGTGTGACATCTTCATCTTCATCGTCACATTTTATAAAAACAATATCTATTTTATTTACGCATCGTACAAGACAATGTCCTTTAAATATTATTCGGTTATGTAACCTTTATTTATGTTTCATCCGAACTACTTATTTTGTTAATTTAATCTAATGGTTATTAATCTATTTACCTTGTGCGATGATATCTTGTGCTGTGACACCTCGTGTTTCCGCTTTAGCGGGGTGTGCATGTCAAACCATAACAACACCACGTCAAACATCTCACTTCGTGTGTTCTTGCAAAGGGAGAAACTCACGGGGGTGAACTTTATTGTATGGCTTAGGCAATTGATGATTGTCCTACGCCATAAGTCAAAGTTGCACATCCTTAAGGAACCCCTTCTGGAGCCACCTGCTACGAACACGACTTGGGCCATCCGATACAGATATGAAAAACGTGTTGAGGACATGCACGATGTTGCCTGCCTGATGTTGTCAACTATGAGCTCGGAGTTGCGAAAGCAGCTTGAGCACATGAGTGTGTACAATATGTTAAACAAGCTCAAGGACATGTTCCAACAGCAAGTTAGGCAGGAACACTATGAGTGTGTTAAAAGCCTAGTCGGTTGTAGGTTGTAGGAAGGCGGGAATGTTGGTCTTCACGTCCTTACGATGAAGGCGAACGTGGACCAAATGGAGATGTTAGGATTTCCTATTGGGAAAGAGCTCGTTGTGGATATTGTACTTCAGTCTCTGCCCGCATCATATGATTAGTTTGTCACAAACTATCATATGCAAGGAATGGAGAAATCCTTAAGCGAATTGCATGGCATGTGGAGTCTGACATGGCCAAGCATAGTTCCACCTCAACCACTCTTGTCTTGGGTTTAAAGAAACAAAAGAAAAGGAAGAAGAAACCAACCCTAAGAGGAAAGGTTGGAGTTTCCAAGCCTATCCTTGAAATTGAGTCGAAGGACATAGAGAATGTGCCTCAAGAAGAGACTCGAGAAAAGGTGGTTTGCTACTTCTGTGGAAGATTTGGAAATTGGGGCCGTCACGTCTTCCCTACGTGCCGAGAGGATATAAAACTTCTCAGGAAAGAGAGAGTTAACTTTCCATCTTCGGGTACGTTCATGATTCATTGTTATTCTTATATAAGCTGGGTAGTTGACCCGAGCTGATTGACTCACGTTTGTCACAAATTTATTTTGTTACAAAGTGTAGGTCCTTTGGCGAGAGAAAAGCATGAAGAACTGGATCTCGAATGAGGAAACCATGTTGATTGTCCTCTAAGAGAAAATAAGGAGGCTTGATCTCGCTTCAGTCGCCGGTTTATTTATTACTTTATTTTATTGCCCTGCGTGGCAAGTAACATCTCTTTGTATGCTAGTTTTAATTACGATGGAAATTTTTTTGAAGTTTTAAGAATTGATGTAAAACCTTTTTAAACGTTGTTTATTCAAGGTTTATTCATGTCATAGCTCATGTGTTGCATTGCCCTGCGTGGCACACAACTATGCATTTAATGACGACGAGTTTATTCTTAAAATATGATATTTATTTTGAAAATCTATTGTGAGATATTTTGTTACATGGCATACACAAGGTTTGTTACAAGTAGTAGAATATTCATGAATAATTGATTCTGAATCCAAAATAGTTTGGATTAATTATTTTTGTGTGATAATCAACTTAACCACATAAACAAGAGATATATATCGCCTAGATCAGTGTGGTTGGGATCTCGAAATAGTTTATCCTCAGGCTAAACGCTTTGATGTTGATCTTGTTTATTAGGCTAAGATGATTATGAGATCCTTCACCGGAGTTTGTGAGATGATTATAGGCTTGTTGGATATTGATTACATTTTATGGATAATCCGTTCAAGCACACCACAAAGAATAACGAAAGAGAAAATTCTTCGTCACTATCTTGATGGTAGTAGTTGCGAGACGTTTACTAGTTTGGGTATATGTCTAAAACCTTATTGGTGTTCAGAAATAACCAAGACAAATTTCAGAATCAATAGGGCATATAGATCAACATACTTAGATGTAGTTAAGATGCTAAGATACCTACTATCTATATATTGGATGACCATATAGTGAATTGTGGAATTGTTTCACAATTCATATCCTACTAAGACGCATTGGTACATGGTATCATGGAGTAGGGAAACGGGTGTAGTTGATCCGGTTTATGACGGGTCAAGAATGTGTGTCCGATTTGTTGGGATATTCATTTGTCATTGTGACTAAGTCCTCAAATCCAAACTCAATTAAGAGTCTATTTAGCATTTATTAAGATACGACTAGAAAGGTTCTTTGCTTGTCTATCTTATAGTTCGAAGTTATCCATTCTACATTCAGTGGGAGATGGATAAACTTGAAATCAAGAAGTGCTAATACATTTGCGGAGTTCTTTTAAGTTTTAGCTATTTAACCTTTTAAGAACAATGTTTTTTGCTTAAAAGGGGAAGAACAGAGAAACTAAAACTAAGGCATTCTAGTGGAAGAACGTGGAACTTAGATGAAGACTTGATGATGATACTAGCATATAATCTGATGTCTTTGATAGATGATAAGCATGGTTATGCTGGTATGCATGACTAAGAGTCATTACTTCTTCTAATTCTGATAATAGTCGTATAGAGCCAAAGAGATATGGGATTCTCATATCTATGTGGCAATGACTTGATGGTGAGTCATGTTGAGTTCATCACCTATCGGAAGACGTAGTGGATACAGAATTCACAAAAAATAAAAGAAGTAATGATAAAGAGATGCAATCCATTTGAAATGTCCAAGTACATGACTTTACTTGGTCCCATACCTAGGTGTATACCAAGGTGGTAGTGATGGGATTAACATGGACGGGGTTGTAGACAACTTCAAATACCGACTAGTGGTAAAGTTTTAATGATGGTTATGGAGAAACTTGTCCTAGTGGCTATGTTGAAGAATGTTTGATACTTAGGGATATTAATGACCGCGTTCCGTCATGGAACAATTTGATGAGGAAGTGCTTATAACACTCTCCGAGGGTCTTAATATACGTCTGTAGTATCTGTGTTGTGTCTACAAAAATGGATAAGTCCAATTCGGACTTATGCTAGCATCTTAAAGGAAATATCTTTGATTACTATTAGAAAATCATAGTGGCGAGTTTTCTAGTAGCGTAGATAAAACCTTTTATGTATGTCAGGGCTAGTGGGAGCTTTGTTGTATTCCTAGTGATAAATGTCTATAGAAGTTAATGTCCCGATATTAGGTTATCTACAAACCTAATTCAGGAATTACTGTTTCATAAGGGCATCTAGGAGATACAAAATTGGATAGTATTTAGTTCAAGAAATATAGAGGTATGTTCTTGGTGTTTGACGAATGGAATAGGCTTGAAGTAAGTAGTTACTCTAATGCGTGTTTCTGTTAGGATAAACTGCTGATTTTGATCAGAGTTTATGGTCCTAACTTGTGGTGTTGATTGTTGGTTCTTAAGTATCACTAACACTATTGTGGGCTTTTGAGACAATGAGTGTGTGATTATTTTAACCTTTTTGAAAAGTAAGATCTCTTTGATGCATTCTTTTGAAGTAGTCTTGTCAAAAGAGATATAATTGAATAACAAAAGTACTTGTGGGTGTTGTGGTACAAATCCACTAGTTAAGCCGTTGTTATGGACTAGTGATGTTTATCATACTAGGTCAATTAGCATTTCTAATGCATATAACTTGGTTTGAATATGTTTTGGTTTATGTTTGATTTGTACTTATATTTTGTGGACGTTAAGTAGTATTGTAATTCATACTATATCGATTATTTATTGGAGATTTAATAATACGCCGAGGGCGGGTATTTTATGAACTCTTATTGTGTTCCATCTTGGCATGTTTAAACACTTCCGAGAATGTTTTCCGTTTTAAAATCTCCACAATTGGTTATACTTTATGGGAAGGAAGTATGAATTAAGATTGAGGTAGAGAATTGGTTTTGTTAAAACGTGATTTTTGCCTATACTTGAAAGGGGTTTCAAGTGCTTAGAGGACTCGCACCCGAGTTCACTTCATGGTTCTGGTCATAAGTAACTCGGGATGATGATGGAGATTCATCCTTAAACTAGAGATACATGTGGTCCCAAAGCATAGGTCAGCTTTGCTTTGATCATTTTCTAACGCGGTCCGTAACTGGACGTTATAAGTGAGATGATTAAGTTGAGTATTATCTATGTGGCGGGACTGTGTAGTCGAAAGGAATTTGTTCCTTATGTATAGAGAAGATATCCATGGGCCCCTCAATGATTGAGTGCTGACGTTCATATGCATGGTCGTGCTCAGGTTAGATTGACGATGGATCAATGTTAACTTGGTTTGTTGGTTACCACTAATCTAGAATCGAGAAACATAATCGTGAACGATTTGAAGGTTGACTTTATTCCATGCCTTGTGTTCAAATAGGATATCACGAACAAAGGGATGTATATGTTCATTTGTCTTTAGGATAATCATTTTATGATTGGGATCTTGTCAAGAGTGGCATACCCTATACTGACTTAGGAGCATAGATGTCTTACTAGAGGCCGCTCTATATTTGTGTTATTTTTCGTAGTCGTGTCATGTGCAAGTGGGAGTCTGTTGGAGTATGCCCGCTAACACGAATGAGTTAATGGCACTTCTGATGAAGTATAGGCCAATTGGGTATCACACCAAGTATTGATTCCGGAAACACGATCAGGCAAAAGAGAGAGAAAGGCCAAAATGGTTTTTGGCAGCATGCTACACGGGCCGTGTTCTTGAACACGGGCCATGTCCAGCCCAACTAGCACGGGGCATTTTGGCCCAAGTAGAGACCGTGTGCTTTGGGCCTACACGGCCGTGTAGATGGACACGGGCCGTGGTGGGTCTACTAGACACGGGCAATCTTGGCCCAATTGAGGCCGTGGGCTTTTAGGCCTACACGGCCGTGTTGACCAACACGGGCCGTGTACATGCTCTGTAACAGTAGAATAAACATCTTTAAACACTCATTTTAATGGGATTAAAGTGAGTAAATGCTAGGCCACGATTCATATGTCTTTGGAACAGAACTTTGGTAGTGCTAGAGTCTTATTCATGTTCATACTCTCTCCATTTTTTTGTTCTTCTTCTTTGTGATCAAGTTTGATGCACAAGAGAAGGTGATATACACTTTGTGATCTAGCTTTGATGAACAAAGGTGTTTCTTGTTCTTGAATTGTGTTGTTTTGGTGGCTACTCCAACCTACTAGCATTGGGGAATCAAGTGTGCTTGGCGTGGACTTCATTAGAGGAATTTTCTTGTTGAATTGTATACACTTGACAAGAAGAAATAGATATTGTCATCTTCCTTAATGGTATAACTATTTCCTGCTTCTTGTTTCTTTATTTCAGTTGTGATTCCATGTCTAGATGTTGGTCCATGGGAAGTGTTTGTTTGGCTAGTTTAGTTTTTGTATTATATCTTGCTTCCGTTGCTACTCGATTATGTCAAACAAATACCTTCTCTTGTATCATGCTATGCTTCTTGAATTTGTGAGATGCAACGGTTTTAATCTTGCTGGGTTTTAGTATGAACATCATATGAACATGCTTTTGTCGGATTTAGTGTTCTTGGGTATAAAGGAGTTTTGATGCAAGTTTGGGGTGTTTAAACATGTTTATATGTGTTTGGATAAACTTGTATATGAATTTTATGATCTGGAAAGTTGATTTATACAAGTTTGAAGTTGTCGGAATCTTGAAAGTTGAATGTGGCGGATTCTGGAGAAGATGATGGAAATCCGAGTATTGGAAATCCGATACTCATAAATCCGGAACTTGTGAAATCCGGAACTTATGGTGAAATCCGAATGTATGAAATCCGATGAGATGAATGAATGCCAAGTCAAATCCGACAAGTGTGGAGATCCGACAGATGTAGCGGATTTCTTGAAATCCGATGGTTTTAGCGGATTTGGTGTAAATCCGATGGTGGTTTCGGATTTCTTTTGAAATCTAACAGTTTGGCTGCTGAATTGCATTGTTTAATGCTATGTGTTATATGTGCATAGATATGTGAATCTTACATATTTATGTTTGATTAAATGGATATAAATATATGTTTGATATATATTTATTAATTAAAAAGTGATGGTTGGTTGTTGTGTTCTTAGGAACAGATAAAGCTCAGTAAAATTAGATCACTGAGTGGTAAAGTTGAGAACCAGAGGTGAGTAGATATTAGTTGTACTGGTTCGGTTGCAACTATTGTTGGTTTGATTCATAGTTGATAATTGATTAACTATTGAATGTTAATTGTTGCATCTGTGATATGTATACATGATGGAAGGGAAGTCAGTTTTCGACTGGGATTATGGGCTGGGTTCATTTGCTATTGGCTAAGCAGTATTAGGACCTTGGGATGCATTTGTTGCTACTAGAGGATAATACTGTGTGAGAATCGCAAATGGACTATCGGTAAACCTTTGCTTTGGCCGGCATTAGTTATAGGTTCCTGCAGAACCGCCGGTCTTCCCAGGTTGTTTATTTGTGGTTGTTGATATCATGCGGTTCAGGCTTATATATCTGTTGTGATTGTACTCCATTCACTTAGCTTTGTGCTAATCCCCCCCTCACACTCTGTTTACAGGTTTTGGTAAGTCAGCGGCTCGGCTGAGGGTGGTTAACTTGGGGAGTAATCACCTAGGCCTCTGATGTGTATTTGTGACGAGCCGTAGTTTTTGTAATACTGATATTTTGATCAAGTGTTTTGTAAATGTAAAGCCCGCAAACCTGGGCTAGTAGATTAGCGGGTTTACGGTATGTGTTTGTTTATGTTTTAATTGTGTTAATTTATTATGTGATTATCTAAGTCAATTAATTTACTAATTAATTGAGATTATTATAAGTATGTATATATGTATGTATGACCGTTGGTGCGTGTATGTATGCATGTGTGTAAGTGTATTACACGTGGGGGTGCTAGGTGATATAGTGCCACCTACTTTGCATGTAAACAAGTGTGGGTGTGGGTGTCGTGTTTCTATTATCTCAAATATTCAAGAAATGTATGTGTGAGTGCTTTGTTTCTCTGCCTAGAAGAAAACCGAGAGAAAAGAAAAGAAAAAAATCGGAATTCATTTGATTGTGTGATCTGATCAAAGATTTTAAGGTTGGTGTTTATAAATTGACATGTTATGATCCTTCTTGTTATGCTATATGATTTAAAACATGATTTATGGTTAGTTTATATATTGCATGATTAAGAACATCATGATCGGTTTGTGATAAAATAGGATTTCTAGTGGTTTTGTGTATTCATATAATTTATATGTTTATATGATGATTCATATCATGAAAATGTGTTTTAATGTGTTAAAATTATGTTCTGATATGAATTGATGATTATTATGAAATCTGGGTTTGAGTTATGCTATTTTGATGTTTGCAGATTTGATGAGTATGAAGTTATCGTATTTGAATGGAAAACCGCTTCTTATGAAATCCGAAGGTAGAAATCCGAATCCTTAAACCCGGAAGTTTTGAAAACCGACACTTGTAAACCGAGACTTTGAAATCTTTGACTAAAACCGATATTTGGTTTATGACAACTCCAAATCCGATTGATATATATATATAAAGAGGAACATGAAAACCGAGACATAGAATCCGAGTGATTGAATCCGAAACACATGAAATCCGGAACTTGAAATCCTGGACTTAGTGAAATCCGATACTTATGATTTTGGAAACTTGAAATCCGATTAAGACAAATCAGACAGATTGGAACCCATTGGATTCTTAAATCCGACAGTTGTGAAATTCTTATAGTTAGTTGTGGATTTGGGAAATCCGATACCTTAGTTACGGATTTTGAGAATCCGAGAAGTGAGAATCCGATAGTTTTGAAATCTAATATTTTGTGTTTGGATTTGTATTTTATTGTTTGTTTAAACTTCATAAATGAATTATAAATACATGATGAGATATATTTATGAAATTTAGACTGATTGGCTTATATTATGTTATCAGGAAATCTAAAGGCTTAGTAACATTAGAATTCTGAGTGCTTCCTCTGAATTAGAAAGGTGAGTGGATGTTGGATGCGAATAGTAAAGATTGTGTTTAATATTATTGATGTGAGGCATGATTGTATTTGATGGATTGATATTGGAACTGCTGATTGTGAATATTATGTATGATGACTGCTGCATGATTATTTGTTCAATACGCACTTTTAGTATGATTTTGAGTTGCGTTTGAGAAGTCAGCTCTACGTGGAATTGGGCTGGGCTCGTTTACTGGTTGGTTGAATAGTGGTAGCCTTACTGTTGCATATGTTGCTTTAGAGTGGGATTTCACTGTGCCAATTCAGTAGAGGGCTATCGGTAAACCTTTGCTTTGGCCGGCATTGGTTGTAGGTTCTGAGCAGAACCGCCGGTCTTCTTAGAGTTGTGATTACATGATTAGTATTGACTTGATATTTGCCTTTGGGTTTAGCACCTATTCACTTAGCTTTGTGCTAATTCCCCACAGTTGTTGTTTTTTGCAGGGTTGTGTTTGTGAGTGCTCGTGGAAGGAGAAGTTGACCTGACTCTGATGTCTAGATTTAAAATGAAACGAGCCAGTTTATTTTGTAACACATACTTATGCATGTTGTATTTTAAGAACATATATTTTGTTTGTGAATGATTGTAAATGTTTGTGAATGAAAAGTATATTTAATAAATTAAAGCTTCCGTAGCGCAATATAACAAAAAAATGGCTTAGATTTTATGGTGTTACAGTTTGGTATCAGAGCCTTGGTTTCGCAATGCAGGCACGGCTAGAGTGTTTGAATTCCCAAATCTTGGCTCGTGACAGGTCAAGCTTTCCTTCAGGGGGAATTAGAGTGAGTTAGAGTGGCTTGTAGTAGTTAGTATTTTGAGTACTTAACGGTTTATACTAATAAGTTGTGAGATGATGTGATTGTAACAGATATGGCTGAAAGAGAGACCCCTATCCTCCCTCCTGCTACTCAATCATCTGCAGAGGCACTAGTGATAGAAGATTTGGATACTGCTAATCGAGCAGGAACATCTGGGCAGGAAGAGGAAGAAGATCAGAGCAAATATATATTCAAATTGGAAAATGAACTTATGGATCTTAGAGCTAAGTTAAATAACCTGGAGCAAAGATTAACCCAAACTGAACAAACTCCAGTATCAACTGTGATCTTTACTCAGGCAACCATACCACCGGTATCAATACCCCTACCACTAGTGACACAGGTGATGTAGCAACCGTTCTATTATCCATATCCATAACATACAGCTTACCCTTTTGCGTTTCCTGGGTTTAAGCAGCCTTGCACATATAAACAATTTCTGGACTGTAAGCCATATGAATACAGTGGAAGTTCTGACCCTAACATAACCCTGAACTGGCTAAGGGAAATGGTCAAGGCACTAGATGCCTGTAACTGTGAAAACGAATTGAAGGCGAAGTATGCATCAAGGATGCTGAAAGGTGATGCTATGGTGTGGTGGGATTCGATCACTGACCATTTCACTGAACAACAACAAAAGAGTATTACTTGGAGTCAGTTCCAAGAAAAACTTTGTGAACAACATTGTGGTACATTTGAAGTTGCGAAGATCAAGAAAGAATTTATGGACTTGCAAATGACAGGAAATATGACAGTGGATGATCTGATTAAGCAATTTAATCAGAAAAATGAGATTTGTGAAGCACTGGGTACCAGACGAGGAGTCTAAGATTGCTCACTTTGTTGGAGCACTACACCCTGATCTCCGTAGCGCCACTAGATGGGCTACTACCTTATCACAAGCATTCAACTTGGCAAAGATAGCATAAGGGGATTTAATTCCAGAAATAAGTGGAATGGGGAAAAGATTGCCCAACAAAAATCAAAGATTGATCATTATAATTCCCAACAAAGACAGGGTGGGCAAGGTAGTGGATATAAGCAGGGAGACCATAGTAGAAGGTCAAATGTCAGTGGGTCAACACAGAGGGCACCGTGGTGTAGTCGGTGCAAGTCATACCACAATGGACAGTGTATGCCCCAAGCTAGAAGGTGTGTTAAGTGTGGCCAGTTTGGCCATGAACTGAAGGACTGCAGGTTCCCGCACAGTGTTTGGTGGAACTGCCAAAAAGAAGGGCACAAAGTGGGAGAGTGCCCAGTGGGAAAGAAAGTGGGATCGGGAGCAGGGGTGGGGACAGCTGGGGGATCGTCTTCAGTTACAGAAGAGAAAGAATCCACCTACTACTTAGGGTAGGGGTTTTAAGATGACGGTGGAGGATGCCACCACTACTGACGATGTCATAACCAGTATGTTCCTGATTAACTCTATCCCTGCAAGAGTGTTATTTAATTCAGGAGCTAACCGCTCGTTTGTGTCTATGGAGTTTTGTGGTATATTAAATATACTTGTTATTAAACTTGCTAGTATCCTAGAAATAGAAGTAGCAGATGACATGATGGTTCCAGTCACGACTACTGTGGCTGGAGCTAAAATTGATATTGATGGTGTATGTTTTCCTGTTTATTTTCTTGTAATGCCTCTGTCTGGTTTTGATGTTGTATTCGGTATGGATTGGTTAAGTCTGAATGAAGCAAGTATAAAATGCTACAAGAAGATGATCTCGTTCCCATTTGCAGATGGTACAAGGGTAATAGCAAGGGGTGAGAAAGCCGGGTCTTCAATTTCAATAATTTCATGTTTAAAGGAAAAGAAAGCATTGAGTAAAGGTTGTGAGTCGTTTATAGCATATGTGATTGATGGAAAGAAAGAAAAGCAAGCTATGACAGATATCCGGGTGGTAACGGAATACCCGGAGGTGTTTCCAGAGGAATTACCTGGGCTGCTTCCAATTCGAGAGGTAGAATTCAAGATAGATTTGATTCCGGGTTCCCGACCAGTGGCTAAAGCACCATACAGACTGGCACCTTTAGAGATCCGAGAAATGATGACACAAATTCAAGATTTGCTAGATAAGGGTTTATCCGTCCAAGTTTATCTCCGTGGGGTGCGCCAGTGTTATTTGTAAAGACAAAAGATGGAACATTACGTATGTGCATTGATTATCGGGAATTAAACAAGAGAACGATAAAGAATAAGTACCCGTTACCCAGAATAGATGATTTGTTCGATCAACTACAGGGAGCTTCTTTCTTCTTGAAGATTTATTTAAGATCGGGATACCATCAGGTAAGGGTGTCAAAGGAGGATGTGTCAAAGACAGCTTTCCGTACGCGATATGGTCATAATGAGTTCCTAGTTATGCCATTCAGTCTAACCAACGCACCAACAATATTTATGGATCTCATGAACAGAGTCTGTCGACCATTTCTTGATAAATTTGTTATCATTTTCATTGATGACATTTTGATTTATTCAAAGACTGAGATAGAGCATGAGCAACATTTGAGACAAATCTTGGATATTCTGAAGAAAGAACAGTTGTATGCAAAGTTCTTGAAATGTGTGTTCTAGTTAAGAGAAGTTCAGTTTTTGGGGCATATAATTTGTAAAGAAGGGGTAAAGGTAGATCCTTTGAAGGTAGAGGCAGTCATGAGTTGGAATGCTCCAAGAACACCATCATAGATAAAAAGTTTTCTGGGATTTGCTGGATACTACCGCAGATTCATCAAGGATTTTTCTAAGATTGCGGGTCCGTTAAGCAAGTTAACTCGAAAGGATGTAAAGTTTATGTGGGGTAACGAACAAGACAAGGCCTTCCAGATATTAAAAGAACTGTTGTGTCAAGCTCCAATCCTTGCTTTGCCAAGTAGATCTGAAGATTTTACAGTATATTGTGATGCATCATTGGCTGGTTTAGGGTGTGTATTAATGTAGAGAGATCGGGTGATTGCTTATTCTTCCAGACAGTTAAAACTACATGAGAAGAATTACCCGACACATGATTTGGAGCTAGCAGCAGTGGTATTTGCATTCAAACTGTGGAGACATTACTTGTATGGCACCAAATGTGTGATTTGTACAGATCATAAGAGCCTGCAGTATGTGTTTACTCAGAAAGAATTGAATATGAGACAGAGACATTGGGTAGAATTGATAAAAGATTATGACTGCGAGATCAGATATCACTCGGGAAAGGCAAATGTTCTGGCAGATGCCCTGAGTCGAAAAGGGAATGGAAGCTCTATTCAGTTTATGCGAATTGAAATAGTATCTGATCTGATAGATAGACTAAAGTTTGCTCAGTTGGAAGCCCTTAAAGAAAAAATTTAAAGGCTGAGTTAATGAAAAAGAGAAAAGATGAATGGAATGACGATTCTCGTGGATTAAAAATATTCAAAGCTCGTGTATGGGTGCCTAAGCTTGGAGAATTGAGACAATTAATTTTGACAGAAGCACACAAGTCGAGATTGACTGTACACCCAGGAAGCACTAAAATGTATAACGATCTAAAAGTGCTTTACTGGTGGCCTACGATGAAAGCAGATGTGGCACATTTTGTGGAATCGTGCCATATTTGTGCGCAAGTGAAAGCGGAACATCAGAGGCCTTATGGGTCTTTGAAGCAGCTAGAGACTCCTGAGTGGAAATGGGAGCACATCAGAATGGATTTTGTAACAAAATTACCACGAACTCAGAGGAATCATGATATGATATGGGTGATAGTGAATCGTTTAACAAAGAGTGCTCATTTTCTAGCCACTTGTAAGACGGCTTCATTGGGTAAACTGGCACAACTATACATAGATGAGATCGTTGCGATGCATGGTATACCGTTGTCAATTGTGTCTAACAGGGATTCAATGTTTGTATCAAAGTTCTAGAGGAGTTTGCAAAGAGAATTGGGAACTAGAGTTAACTTGAGTATAGCCTATCATCCTCAGACAGACGGTCAGACTGAACGAACAATACAGACACTCGAGGATATGTTGCGAGCTTGTGTACTAGAGTATGGTGGATCTTGGCATTCACGCCTGCCATTGATAGAATTTGCGTACAATAACTCTCATCACTCTAGTATTGGAATGCCTCCGTATGAAATATTGTACGGTCGTCGCTGCCGTACTCCGACTTGTTGGTTAGAAGAGGGTGAGAAACTATTTTCCGGTCCTGAGATAGTACAGTTGACTGCTGACAAGGTTGCTATAGCTAGAGATAAATTGAAAGCAGCCAAAGATAGACAGAGAATGTATGCTAATCCGAAACGACGTCCAGTAGAGTTTGATGTGGGAGAGCTAGTATATTTGAATGTTTCTCCGTGGAAAGGTGTAATTCGCTTCGGCAAATGTGGGAAGTTAGCTCCCCGTTTCATTGGTCGTTTCCATACCCGTCAAGTTGTGAATGATCAAGCAGTTACACTATATCTTCCTACAGAGCTTGCTGGGATTCATGATACATTTAATGTCTGTTATCTAAGAATGTGTAAGATTGATGATGAAAGTCAGATTCTTCCAGTGCATGAGTTGAAAAGTGACTGATAGAGGAACCGATTGAACTGCTAGATCGAAAGGTGACCAAACTCCGAAAGAAACATATACCAATGGTGTTGGCCAAATGGAAACACAGTTTAGGTTCTGACTTAACTTGGGAGACTGAGGTAGAGATGAGAGAAAGATATCCCCAGTTATTTGAGCAAGAAAGGATTCCGAGGACGGAATCCTCTTAATGAGGGGAGATTTGTAACAACCGCAAACCTGGGCTAGTAGATTAGCGGGTTTACGGTATGTGTTTTATTGTGTTTAAATTGCAATAATTTAATTATGTGATTAATTAAATGATTTAGTTTTTGGGTAATTAATTAATTGATTTAGAACTATAAATAGTATCTATGTATGTATGTATGTATGTATGTATGACCGTAGGTATGTATGTATGCTTGTTAGTGGGTTAGTACACGTGTGGAGGTGTAGGCAAATTAAAGGAAAACATGACACCTATTTGCATGTAATTGTGTGTGTGAATATTAGTTTGATTTAGAGAAACATCTGCTCATAATTTGTAAAAGAAGAAAAGGTGTGTGTGTGTTTTTATTTTCAACCAAGAAATCGAAGGAAAGAAGGAAACGAGAAAATAATCGGAATTGGTGATTTGTGTTCTTAAATTCTTATTTAAGGTTATTAAGTTTATATATATAACATGCTATCACTCATCTTGAAATATTTTCTGTTGACTGCATGAGAAACCACCATTGAAGGAGCTTGAAGCTCAATATATGATTATTTAAATTTTTGAATGTTTAAGTGATTCATATGAATAAAAGGTGTATAGGATTCATGAATATATGTTTGTTTATATTTAAACTTATTTCTGGAAAGTTTTATTGAATATATATATAACTTCTGGGTTTTAAAATTACAAGGATGAATAAGTTATCGGATTGTTGGAGAAGAAGATGATAGGAAATCCGATTCATGCCTAAAACCAAGAGTGGAGGAAATCCGGAAGTATTAAGAAATCAACACTTGTGACATCCGAGACTTTGAAATCCGGAAACCTTAAAACCGAGACTTTGAAATCCATATGACCATAAATCTGATATTTGGTATATGAGAACTTAGAATCCGATAATATGTTCAAATCCGATACTTGAAATCCGAGACTTGAGAAACTGATACAATTCGTAATCTAACTAAGTTGAAATCCGATAGTCCATATCCGGGTGTTTGAAATCTGATACATGTGAAATCCGGAACTTACAAATCCGGAAGTGAAATCTGATTGATAGAATCCGACAAATGGTGAAATCCGATACTTTGAAGAATCCGATACTTGTGAATTGCGGATTCTTGGAAATCCGATAGTTTCTAGAAATCCCTCAATTTGTGTTTTGGATTTGTATTTATTTATTTCATGGATGAATTATAAATATATGTGGTTAGATATATTTATGAGATTGAGACTGATTGGTTGTTATTGTGTTTTCAGGCAATCCAAAGGCTCAATAACATTAGAGTTCTGAGTACTACATCTGAGATTGAAAGGTGTGTGGATGTTGCACGTGGATGGTAAAGATTATGGTTAATGTTATTGATGTAATGCATGATTGTTATTGATGGATTGTTATGGAACTGTTGATTGTGATTATTATTTATTGATGTCTGTTGCATGACTATTTGATCGATACGCACTCTTAGTATGATTTTGAGTTGCGTTTGGGAAGTCAGATACACATGAAATTGGGTTGGGTTCGTCTACTGGTTGGTTGAACAGTGGTAGCCTTACTGATGCATATGTTGCATCAGAGTGGGATTTCATTGTGCCAATTCAGTAGAGGGCTATCGGTAAACCTTTGCTTTGGCCGGCATTGGTTTTCTGCGCCGAACCGCCGGTCATCTTGGATTTGTGATTACATGTTTAGTGTTGGCTATTGATGTTTGCTTTTAGGTTTAGCCTCTACTCACTTAGCTTTGTGCTAATTCCCCACAGTTGTTGTTCTTTGCAGGTTTGTGTTTGTGAGGGTTCGTAGAAGGAGAAGTTGACCTAACTCTGATGTTAGGATTTGAATTGAAACGAGCCAGTTTATTTTGTAACACAAAGTTATGGTTATTGGAATTAAGAACATATATTTTGTTGTGTAAATGATTTTGTGAATGAAATGTAAATTTGATTAATTAAGCTTCCGAAACGCAATTAAAAAAATGTCTTAGATTTTCCGGTGTTACACAACCAGTTCCCATACCTGGTTATCCGCCATGGATTGCATCTTGTTATCCATTGCCTCTTTCCATTTAGCAGACTCGTGGCCCGCTACCGCTTCCTGATAGTTGGTGGGCTCACTATGATCCACCAATAGCTCGTCACCCTTAGATATGAGAAACCCATATCTCTCTTGCTCATGGCGAGCTCTACCGGATATACGGGGAGGTAATGGATGTACGTTAGTCTCTGCATTTTCATGCTCAGTCTCAACCTCACTAGGTTGTTGGCTAGTGCCAACGTCAGGCCTTTCATCTGTTGACCCTTGAACTTCTTCAAGGTCAATCTTGCTTCTGCCTTGCTAATTGGATACTAATTTGATTTCTAAAAAGACGGCCCTCCGAGCAACAAATAATTTGTTCTTGGAAGGTTTATAGAATATGTATCCAATACCCACAGCTGGATATCCGATGAAATAACACTTTTCGGATCGGCGCTCTAATTTGTCATCAACCTCACGTCTCACGTAGGCTAGACAACCCCAAACTTTTAGATAGGCAAGAACAGGTGGTTTCCCATGACACATCTCGAACGGTGTTTTCTCGACCTTCTTCGTTGGTACGAGATTAAGGATCCTTGTTGCCATTTCAAGAGCATATCCCCAAAAGCTTATAGGCACTTGGGTGTGACTCATCATAGACCAAATCATATCTAATAATGTTCGGTTCCTCCTGTCGGCGACACCATTTAATTGCGGCGTCCTAGGAGGTGTGAGTTGTGAAATAATCCCACAACTCTTAAGATGATCACGAAACTCTTGACTAAGATACTCACCACCCCTATCGGATCTAAGTATCTTAATCTTTTTTCCCAATTGATTCTCTACTTCATTTTAGAAAGTCAGAAAGACCTCAAATAAGATTCGCATTCTTCATTCAACTCATGCTCCAATGATTCCAAGATCCCAGCCGCTTGGAGCTTGGTGATACGAGTCTTGTTTATATGGCCAAGTTGACCATGCCACAAAGACAATTTGTCTAAACCATTTTTAGACTTTGAATAAATATTCATGATTGATTGATTATTACTAATGTATGCATCTACTTCATAAATACCACGACAAGGATAAGCTTTGAAATAACAAATATTATTTTTAAAACAAGTAATAATTCCTTTGTCAAAAGAAAAACCAAATCCATCGTCATGTAGTGCATGAAAAGAAATAATATTCCTTGCCACAAGCGGCGAGTAGCATACATTCAATAATAATATAGAAAAACATGAATTAAAAGATAATTCAACTTTTCCTCGAGCCTTGACTGGGACAATCTCCTTGATTCCCATTATCAGTTCAAGCTCTCAATTCTCCATCCTCCTACTTGCCTTTAGCACCTGCACAATGTTACAAACGTGAGTGCCACAGCTGGTATCTAATACCCAACTTCCAGATGTAGAAGTGTGATGGAGTTCAATCATGTACGTACCTGAATCAGAAGTTCCTCCGATGTTCAACCCTTTGAGCTTCTTGAGACCTTCTAGGTACCCCGGGCAGTTACGGTGCCAATGGCCCTTCTTCCCGTAGAAGAAGCATTCCGCTTCCTCCGGAGTTTTGGCTTAGGGAATCATCTTCCCCTTTCCCTTACCCTCCGAAGCGGGGCTAGACTTGGCAGCGCCAACCTTCCCCTTCCCCTTATTCTTAGGGGTATAAGCGGACTTCTTCTTCTTCTGGATTTGCCCTTCCCTTATAGCAAGAACGAGATTTGGAACATCGGGCTTGTGTTTGGTCATGCTAGACTCCGTTGTCTTAAGCATACCATGTAGTTCCATGATGAATTTATCCATACTATGCATATGATAACTCATGATGAATTGATCATATGCGGTGGACAGGGACCATAGGATTATATCCATGGCTAGCTCTCTCCCTATGGTAAATCCAAGTCGTTCCATGCGCTCCACGTTAGCTTTCATGCACAACACGTGAGCACTCACATTCCCACCATCGGACACGTTGCTACCAAGAACCGTCTTAAAACACTCAAACCTCTCTTGTCTTGCTTGCTGCTAGAAAATTTCCTTAAGCTGAGCGATCAAGTCAAAAGCACTTAAATGATCCATTTGCTTTTGGAGATCGGGAATCATAGTACTTAAGATGAGGCAAGTAATGTCCTCGGTATCCTTGACACGCTTCTCATAAGCGTCTCGGATAGCCCGAGTAGCATTGGCAGTAGGAGCCTCGGGTAGTGCCTCTTCTATGGCAACCATCTTTCCTTCTTGGCGTAAGACAAGCTTCAGTTGCCAAAACCAACCGAAAAAGTTGTTACAATTTAGTTTCTCCTTCTCAAGGAAAACTCTTAGCGAAAAATGGTTGGTGGTGTTGGTGTTGCTTCAAGACGCCATCTAAAATAGCAAAGTAGTTTTAGTTAGTTTGGAAATCCTTCTTAAAATAAGTACCAATAGTTTTAAGAAAAACGAATATTTACAACAAGGGCTAAGAACTTTATTTCACCTCACACCGTGATGGGTTTACCGCGGATCACGTGGCGAAGCTATTTAGGCCGGCACCATTTTACCAGTTGTAATCTCTATTACAACTCTTAGACACTTGCGGGATCCATTGACATCTATTATGACGGTTGGCATGTTTAATCCCTACTTTACACCAATCTCAATATATAATTTTTGTTTAGCTCGTGCTTAGCTTGACAACTAACCAAGAATTATATACTAAAATTGTAAATCGTCCGACAAGACACATGGGTAGCACTCTAGACCATTAATTGGCTCGTGCTTAGCTCGACAATCATCCTT
This sequence comes from Dittrichia graveolens, assembly GCA_038502395.1. Classification (NCBI taxonomy): domain Eukaryota; kingdom Viridiplantae; phylum Streptophyta; class Magnoliopsida; order Asterales; family Asteraceae; genus Dittrichia; species Dittrichia graveolens. Next base: position 36,075,941 of record JARJIL010000009.1, read on the forward strand.
GTTTCATTAGATTCGGGTGGTGTCGTCTTACGGATGGTGTATGATTTACGTTTTGAAAATGAGATTTTGTTTCCGGTTTATAAAAACATTTTTGTGAATTAACAAAGTGAGTGTTAAAACATTTTGTCAATTCTATTCGCGCGAGATTGTTAACCATTTTAACAAACGTTGTATTTTATTTAATTTTTAAGAAAAAGTGTCTAGCATGTGAATCCTAAACCATGCATAGAAAATAAAATACAACCACGCAAATAAATACAATTCGGTAACATGCCCAAAATCCTATGTCTTTTCCCCGTGAGCCACAACGGGGAAAACAAGGCCAAAACCTAAGGATAGGGTAATGTCTCGTTGGGTGAGCTCCCACTGAATCCGAGAACTCCAATAGTGTGTGGACTCCGCCTCGCCAAGAGATCATCATCATGACTCCCGTTGACATCTTCGGTTCAAAGTCTATACTATTTACAAATACATAGAATATATAAACGACACACAGGTCGCATTCCTACACCATTTATACAAAAACACGCAATAAAAGAAACGGCCTGCGAGCTAATAATCCCTTAATTATTCAAGTATGAAGCTAATCTTCAATTCCATGTTTAGAACTATGAGAGAATACTAATTACACCTTGACTAACACATAGTTCATATCATTGATTATGGCAATTGATACATGATTAGCCTTAATCATAGGCTTATATACTCCATGAGTATATTTACAATTAAGACCATCAACCTCCGCACCCGTCCTAGCGATCCATGAGGGTGGTGCTAAGAGGAAGCGGCCCACTTCAAGCTCCAAGGGCAAGGGGAAGGGGAAGGCGAAGGTGGCAATACCCAAGCCCAAACCACTCCCGGCACCGGAGCCGAAGGGGAAGGAACCCGCTCCTATAGCCCCCTCACCGGAAGAGGCCACCTGCTTCTTCTGCGGGGAGAAGGGACACTACCGGTGTAGTTGCCCCAAGTACACGGAGGAGCTCAAGAGGCTACGCGCCAAGGGACAAGGCGCCTCTGGTGTGTATATGATTGAACTCCATAACACTTCTACTTCTAACGCTTGGGTCTTGGACACCGGGTGTGGTACTCACATAGTTAATAATGTGCATGTACTAAGAAGAAGTAGGGACTTGGTTGATCGGGAGTTGGATCTCATCATGGGAAGCAGGGTGGTTGTCCCGGTTGAGAAGATAGGGAGCATGGACCTCGCCTTTCCATCCGGCTTATTTATTACTTTATGAAATGTATCTTATTCGCCCTGCATGACAAGAAACATTTTATCATTTTATGCACTTGTTGATGATAGATTTAATTTTAATTTCTCTAATGGAATTATTTCATGCTTTAAGAATGATTTATTTTATTTTAAAACACATCCATGTCGTGGCATATATGAGACAAGCGTATGCTTGCAAAGTAATAGATCAATCATGAATGTTGGTTCTAAATCCAAATGTGATTTGGATAATTATCTTTATGGCATGGTCGTTTGGGCCACATAAACAAGAAACGCATCACCAAGCTCCAAGCGGATGGGATATTGGAATCATTTGACCATGGGTCGGATGATGTATGTGAATCTTGCTTATTGGGCAAAATGACCAAAGCACCCTTCACCGGTGTTTGTGAGAGGGGCAAAGACCTGTTGGATATCGTTCACACGGATGTGTGTGGTCTATTCAAGCATGTCACTAGGGAAAACTCAATGTACTTTGTAACCATTACCGATGATTTTAGTAGGTATGGGTATGTGTACTTGGTGAGACAAAAGTTGGAAACCTTTGAGGTTTTTAAGAGTTTCAAAAACAAAGTTGAGAACCAATTGGGTAAACGAATTAAGATGCTCAGATCGGATCGTGGTGGTGAGTATCTAAGTTCGGAATTACGTGATTATCTAAAAGATTGTGGAATTGTTTCACAATTAACACCTCCTAGGACACCACAATTAATTGGTGTCGCCGAGAGGAGGAACCGGACATTGTTGGACATGGTTCGGTGTATGATGAGTCGTACAGATGTACCCATTAGCTTTTGGGGCTATGCATTGGAAACGGCCGTTAGAATCCTTAACCTTGTACCAACTAAGAAGGTCAAGAAGACACCCTTTGAGATGGGGCATGGAAAGGGTACATCGTTTTCACATCTAAAGGTTTGGGGTTGTCCTGTCTACGTGAGACGTGAGGTGGAGGACAAATTGGAATCCCGTGCTGAGAGGTATTTGTTCATTGGATATCCTTCTGGGTCTATGGGATATTTGTTTTACAAACCTTCCGAGAACAAGGTATTTGTTGCTCGGAGGGCCATCTTCCTTGAAAGGGAGATGCTATCCAAAGACGCTAGTGGGAGAAAGGTTGATCTTGAAGAAATTCAAGAACCTTCCAATGACCAACCTAAAGTTGGCGCTAGTTCACAAGATGATTCTCAGCACGGCGCTGCTGAAGAACCTGACACGGATCCTTTACCTGTTAGGAGATCTGGTAGAAGTCGCAATGAGGCAGAGAGATATGGGTTTCTCATGTCTGAGGGCTGCGACCTAGTGGTGGATCATGATGAACCATCATCTTATCGGGACGCCGTGGTGGGCCCTGGGTCCGCTAGGTGGAAAGAGGCAATGGAGTCTGAGATGGAATCTATGTCGGATAACCAAGTCTGGGATTTTCTAGATCCGGTACCCGGGTGTACACCCGTAGGGTGCAAATGGTCTTTAAGAAAAAGACCGGCATAGATGGAGAGGTAGACACTTTTAAAGCCCGACTGGTGGCTAAGGGATTCACGCAAACTCATGGTATAGACTATGATGAAACCTTGTCTGCGCTGGCTATGTTGAAGTCTATCCGGATACACATGGCAATTTCCGTATTTCATGATTATGAGATTTGGCAAATGGATGTAAAAACCGCGTTCCTTAATGGGACACTTAGCGAGGAAGTCTATATGACTCAACTTGAGGGTATTGTACATTCCAAGCATCCGGATAAAGTCTGCAAGCTTAAGAAGTCCATTTATGGACTTAAGCAAGCATCGTGCAGCTGGAACCTGTGCTTTGATGAGAAAGTCAAAGAGTTTGGCTTTTCGAAAAGCAAGGATGAGGCATGTGTATATGTCAGGGCTAGTGGGAGTATAGTTGTATTCCTAGTCTTGTATGTCGATGATATACTCCTTATTGGGAATGATGTCCCGATCCATCAAGGTGTAAAAACCTGGTTAGGCAATTGTTTTTCAATGAAGGATCCACGAGATGCGACTTATATTCTTGGGATCAAAATCTATAGAGATACACCCACGAGGCTAATTGGGCTTAGCCAAAGTACATATGTTGACAAAGTCCTAACGTGGTTTAGGATGGAAGACTCTAAGAAGGGGTTCATTCCAATGTCACATGGTTTGGTATTGAGTAAGACTCAATCCCCTAGTTCCCCAGAGTAACAGGAAGTAATGAAGCGAATGCCATATGCTTCGGCTGTGGGCTCGATCATGTACGCCATGCTATGTACGAGGCCTGGTGTATCGTGTGCCTTGAGCATGACGAGTAGATATCAAGACAACCCTGGCCAAGCTCATTGGACGGTGGTGAAGAGCATTCTCAAGTATCTTCGGAGGACTAAGGAGATGTTCTTGGTGTACGGAGGTGAGGAAGAGCTTAAACTAAAGGGTTACTCTGATGCAAGCTTCCAAACCGATAGGGATGACTGCCGATCACAATCGCGGTTCGTGTTTCAATTAAACGGCAGTGCTATATCTTGGAGGAGCTCCAAGCAAGACACCATGGCCAATTCCACTACCGAGTCGGAATATATTGCGGCCAGTGAAGCTACTAAGGAGGCCATATGGATGAGGAATTTTCTGCTTGATCTGGGAGTGGTTCCAAGCATCAGCGACCATGTTGAGATAATCTGTGACAACGAGGGTGTCGTTGCTTTAGCAAAGGAATCGAGGTCTCATCGATGCACGAGGCATATTCCGCGGAAATATCATTTTATCCGGGACGTGGTCGAGAATGGAGACATCATCATCAGCAAAGTACTCACGGATAGCAATTTGGCGGATCTGTTCACTAAACCGTTGTCACAAGCTAAGCACGATGCCCATACACGTGCTAATTGAATTAGATTTGCTAGTGACTTGGTTAGAGTTGTATATTGGTTATTGTATTTGATGTATTTACTATGTTGTTGGTAACATTAAGCAATATTGTATTTTGAATGTATTGATTATTAAATGGAGATTTAATAATACACGTGTAGCGAATACTTTCTTTAAATCATTATTGTGTTCCAACTTTTCATGTTTTATCTCTTCCTTGAATGTTTTACATTCTAAATTGTCCATGGCCGGTCATTCTTCATTGGAAGGAAGTATGAACGAAGATCGAGGGAAATGATTGGTCATAGTGTTCAATGGGATTGAATACATGGGACGCAATGTTTCACCTATACTTGAAAAGAGTTTCAAGTGATTGGACGACCCACACTTGATCTTACTTCATGGTACATGTCAAGAGTGAATCAGGATGATAATATCTTTTATCCTTAGACCGGAGATGCATGTGTTTCACTATTTTGGTCTGCTTTATTCCGACTGCTCTCAATCGTAGTCCGTAACTGGCTATTATAAAGGAGGTATTTGGATAAAGCATTGCCATTGTATTAGAGGCAATGTAGTCGAAGGAATTTGTTCCTCTGTTTAGAGAGATATCCATGGGCCCCTCGATGATTGGGCGCTGACACTAAAAAGGCATGGCCATGCTCGAACTTGCAATGATTGTTGATCAGTTGCAACTCAGCTTTTTGGTCACCACCAATCTTGATCGAGAAACATAATTGTGAACGATCGGAGAATGACATTGTACCATGTCTCGTGTTCACTTAGATATTGTGAACAATAAGATAATTGATCACTTATCTATAGGACCATGTCAAACTCTTTTAGTTTTGACTTGGTACTTGTCAAAGATGACGTACCCCGTGTTTAGTTACGGGCAGGGATGCCTTGCTAGAGGCCGCTCCCTGTCTATGGTGCCCAAGGGTATAGTGTGTCATGTGCAAGTGGGAGTTTGTTGGAATCTGTCCACCGACACACGTAGGCCGGCGTCACTGCCAATGAAGCGCAGGCCTACTAGGTCACATGCCAAGTTTCAATCTCGACAACCTGCTATTAGAGGAAAGGGTCAAAATGGTCAAATTCCAGTTGACCAGGGCTTCACGACCGTGAAGGATACTCCACGGGTCGTGAAGCAGCTTGTGTACACAAGTCCTGTCGTGGGCCTCATAGTTCGTGAAACCCTGGGGCTTCACGACCCCACACAGCCCGTGAAGGAGGTCGTGAAGGCACAACCCTCACAATTCTTGCATGGTGCGGCACGGCTCGTGGAGGATTAATGACCGGTCGTGGCGTATTTATCCTTCATGGCCCGTGAGAGCCCGTGAAGAAGTCGTGAAGGCAGAATTCTAAGTGACACTTGCATTTTATTGGATCATCTTGTTGGTCCAATGATAGAGTGCCATGGTGTCCGACCCTGGAGAAGAATGAACATAATAACTCTCTATATTATGGGTGTTCTTGGTTCGTTAGTCACTCTTGGTTAGTTCTTGCAATTACACACATTAGAGTGATACACAAGTGAGTGTTCTAAGTTGACAGAAGCACAAGACCTTGTGTTTGTGTTCTTCTAGTATTGTTCAAGAGCTGTTCCAGAATCAAATCGTCAAGTGTTGGTGGTTTGGTGGCTTGCTAGTACAAGGAGAAAGAAGGTTATCTTGGTGTGGACTTCTTTGGTGCTTGAGGCCTTTCGTTTCAAGAGATCATCCCAAAACTCAAAGTTGTTCCAGATTTTATCAAAGTCTTCAAGGGTATGGCTTGCTTTCTTTCTTCTCCTTGTTCTCTTTTGGTTGCATGTTTGATCTTACAAGTTTTTCACCACCATTCGGACTTCATAGGATCGTTTTATGTGTTTTTGTTGCTTCCGTTGCGTGCTATAATCCCCATGGAATCCCAACAGACCCAATAGGCCTATACCTCATCAACAGTGCTATTAACTCATGCGTGTTAGCGGGCATATACCAATAAGTTTTTGGGGATACGCTCTAGAAATGGCGGTAAGAATCCTTCACCTCGTACCAACAAAGAATGTTGAAACAACACCATATGAGTTGTGTCACAAGAAAAGGCCCACTCTCTCATATCTTCGTGTATGGGGATGTCAAGCGTACGTGAGACGTGAGGCTAATGACAAATCAGAACCCCATTCCGAAAGGTGTTACTTTATCGGATATACTCCTACCGGTATTGGATATGTTTTCTACAAACCTTCTGAGAATAAAGTTTATGTTGCTCGAAGGGCAGTTTTCCTTGAAAGGGAGCTTATATCCAAAGAACCGAGGCAAAAGGAAATCGATCATGAGAACTTCAATGATCACCCGATAAAGAACTTGATGTTGGAACTAGCACACAACCATCAATCGTTGAAACTGAGTAAAGTAAAGCTGCGGTACCTCACACACTTTCGTTATCTACTCCATGTAGATCAGGTAGAGCTCATCAAGAGCCAGATAGATATGGATTTCTCATATCAAAGGGCAATGAGCTATTGGTGGATGATGAACCCACTAACTACTGAGAATCAATGGCGGGCGCTGAGTCTGCTATGTAGAGAGAGGCAATGGAAAGCGAGATAAACTCCATGTCGGATAACCAGATTTGGGAACAGGTTGATCCAACACCCGGGTTTTGACCCATTGGGTGTAAATAGGTTTTCAAGAAGAAATACAACATGGATAATACCTTCGACACTTTCAAAGCCCGACTGGTGGCGAAAGGCTTCACACAAACATCTTTTCATGATTATGAGATATGGAAAATGGATGTAAAAACCGCCTTCCTTATGGGGAAGATTTCTAAAGAGGTGTATATGACACAATTTGAAGGTTTTATACATCCGGAGTATCCTAACAAGGTATGTAGGCTTAAGAAGTCCATTTATGGACTAAAGCAAGCCTCTCATAGTTAGAATCTTTATTTTGATGAAAAGATCAAGGAATTTGTATTTTTGAAAAAACGAAGATGAATAATGTGTATATGTCAAGGCTAGTAGGAGCTCAATAGTTTTCCTAGTATTATATGTAGATGACATTCTACTCATAGGAAATCATATCCCAACCTTGTGTAGTGTTAAAGCTTGGCCTGGGAATTGTTTTTCTATGAAAGACTTGGCAAATACGGGATGCATTCTCGGAATCAAGATCTGTAGCGATAGATCTAGGAGACTCATTGGTTTGAGCCAAAGTGCATACGTGGATAAAGTCGTTAAGCGATGTAGGATGGAGGATTCCAAGAAAGGGAATCTACCCATGATGCATGGGCTGGCATTAAGCAAGGCTCAATGCCCCAACTCTCAAAAGGAGTTGGACATAATGAAGCGAGTCCCATATGCCTCGGCTGTGGGATCAATCTGTATGCCATGCTATGGACCCGCCCCGATGTCTCATGCACCTTAAGCATGACTAGTAGATATCAGGCGAATATGGGGGAAGCTTATTGGAGGGCTGTAAAGAACATTCTTAAGTACCTTAGGCATACTAAAGAAATGTTCTTAGTATTAGGTGGTGAGGAAGAGTTTAGAGTAAAGGGTTATTTTGATGCTAGCTTCCAAACCGGTAAGGACGATTGCCGATCACAATAAGGGTTCGTGTTCCTATTGAATGGTGGTGTAGTAAGCTGGAGGAGGTCAAAGAAAGACGAAGTTGCTGATTCAATGACCGAGTTAGAATATGTTGGGTTTCGGTGGCATCTAGAAAACGTAGCCGAAAGAAAACGAGTATAAAATAATCTTGGTTTATGCCACTAATCACACCACCCAATGGACCACACTCTAGACAAAAGCAATGCAACAAAAGAAAGGAACAAGTAGAAGAAATATACCATACAAAATTCTTCAACCTCCTTGTTATTGATGTAGGTTTCGGATGCATGAACACAACAAAGTGTTCCTCTACCGGTATCCACACTAAGTGTAGTTGATCCCCACGTGCTAGCTATGTTTGGACGGCGCCAAGAGAACCACCAACTTGAGTTTAACACCACTTGAATATTAGTAGTGCCTTGTTTCTTATCTTCCAAGTGTGTTTTGAGAGAAGTAATGAACCAACACAATGTTGCAAGTTCGTATGGTTTTCTTCACATGCTCATATGTTAATCAACCACTTCATGAACATGTTTAACATAGTAGTTCTCTTGACATGCAAAAGCTAGCAAAAAACAACCTCATAAAGTTATACTTAAGTAACCTTAATACCACATTTAATCTAGACTTAAATGTCTAATTGAATTGGCTGTTACTGTGTGAGGCATGACTGTGCCTCATAGGGCACACTCGTGCCAGCCCACGGGCTCACCCAAGTCACGCCCGACATGGGCTCGTGCTTTTGAACTAGGCACGGCCGTACCTCCACAAGGACCGCCCGTGCCGGCCCCAATGGGTGCGCCCTAGGCACACCGGCCTTGGGCCCGTCCCTAGCATAAGGCACGCCCGTACCTTCACAAGGCACGGCTGTGCCTGGCCTAAGAAAAACCCAATAGGAGTATGCGTCATCGGCAGTGATACCAACTCGTGTGTGTAAGTGGGCATTCTCCAACAAACTCCCACTTGCACATAAGACACCTATGAAAGGTAACACCTACATAGAGTGGCATTTAACAAGGCATCTACGCCCCCAAGTCAGCATAGGGTATGTCACCCATGACAAGTACCAAGCTATAAAGAATGGTCCTACAGATAAGTGATTAGTCATCTCTTCGTTCACGATATCCGTTGTGAATGCAGATCATGGAACATTATCAACCCCAAAACATCCACGATTTATGTTTCTCGATCTAGACTAACTATGACGAACAACACAAGTTGTAAAATTGATCCACTATCAATTCAACTTGAGCACGGCATGCATTTTGATGTCACCAGTTCAGTCAACGAGAGGCCGAGGGATATCTCTCTAAAGAGGAATGCATACCTTTGACTACATCATTCCGTTATAATAACAAGTTCTTGCCTGAAAACTTCCCTTATAACAGCCAGTTACGAACTACGTTAGAAAGCAATCTAAACAAGACCATATTGTAACTTCCTGAGATTGGGCCCAGTAGATATGTGGGCTTGGGTAAGTTACAAGTGGATTACTATTTGATTATGTTTACTTAATTTTAATTAAGTAATTAATTAATGTTAAGATAATAATTGTTGATTTTATATATGTGTATATATACGTAAGGATTGTTGTGTGTGTGTGCATGTGCTTAGTAAATTTAAATCATGCCACCTCCTGCTTACCCTATGTTTATACGTGGGATTAGTGAAGTATTACTTCACTTTGAAGTTTGCTTATGTGTGTGTGAATTAAGTGTAAAACCGAGAGCAAGAAAACAAGAAGAACAAACAATCGGAATTGGGTGATTATGGAATTTGTGAAATCAAGTTAACAAGGTTTGTATGTTTATTGATTTGTTCTTGAATCATGATTCTTGTATCATGCTATGCTTCTTGAATTGGTGAGCATGCTACAGTTTTAATCTTGCTGGGTTTTAGTATGAACATCATATGAACATACTTTTGTCGGATTTAGTGTTCTTGGGTATAAAGGTGTTTTGATGCATGTTTGGGGTGTTTAAACATGTTTATATGTATTTGGATAAACTTGTATATGAATTGTATGATCTGGAAAGTTGATTTATACAAGTTTAAAGTTGTCGGATTCTTGAAAGTTGAATGTGGCGGAATGTGGAGAAGATGATGGAAATCCGAGTATTGGAAATCTGATACTTATAAATCGGGAACTTGTGAAATCCGGAACTTATGGTGAAATCCGAATGTATGAAATCCGATGAGATGAATGAATGCCAAGTCAAATCCGACAAGTGTGGAGATCCGATAGATGTACATAAATATGTGAATCTTACATGTTTATGTCTGATTAAATGGATATAAATATATGTTCGATATATATTTATGAACTGAATACTGATGGTTGGTTGTTGTGTTCTCAGGAACAGACAAGGTTCAGTAAAATTAGATCACTGAGTGGAAAAACTGAGAACCAGAGGTAATTGGATGTTTACTCACGGGTGATATTAGTTGTACTGGTTTGGTTGCAACTATTGTTGATTTGATGCATAGTTGATAATTGATTAACTGTTGAATGTTAATTGTTGCATCGGTGATATGTATACATGATGGAAGGGAAGTCTGTTTTCGACTTCGCTTATGGGTTGGGTTCATTTGCTATTGGCTAAGTAGTATTAGGACCTTGGGATGCATTTGTTGCTACTAGATGATAGTACTGTGTGAGAATAGCAAATGGACTATTGGTAAACCTTTGCTTTGGCCGGCATTGGTTGTAGGCTCCTACAGAACCGCCGGTCTTCCCAGGGTGTTTATTTGTGGTTGTTGATATCATACGGTTCAGGCTGATATATGTGTTGTGATTGTACTCCATTCACTTAGCTTTGTTCTAATCCCCCACCTTTCACTCTTTTTACAGATTTTGGTAAGCTAGCGGCTCGGCTGAGAGTGGTTAGCATAGGGAATACTCACCTAGACCTCTGATGTGTATTTGTGACGAGCCGTAGTTTTTGTAATATTGATATTTTGATCAAGTGTTTTGTAGACGGTGGTTTGTGATTAGTTGTAAATACTTTTATATTTACTCGCTTCCGCAGTGTATTTAAAAGTGAAAATTTTTGGTCTGAAAATACAGTGTTATAAGTTTGGTATCAGAGCCTTGGTTTGGTAGTGTAGGCACAGTGGAAGTGTTACATTCCCAAATCTTGGCTCGTGGTAGGTCGATTACTCCTTGGGTGTGGGAATAGGTTGAATTGGAGTATGGTGGAGTTAGTATGTTATGTACTAACGGATTTATCTAATAAATCGTGAGATGATGTGATTGTTACAAATAACAATGGCTGGACGTGATTTCTATACCGGTGCCCTTACTGTCCCATCTTCTGCTGAGGTCACTACTGCAACAGTTGAAGTTCCTATTAATGTTGGTACATCTGGTACAACAGGTGATGAGAGGGATGAATATATTTTCCAACTGGAGGGTCAGCTACAGGATCTGAGAAAAGAGCTAGAGCAGCAGAGGCAGGTTCCTGCAGCACAACCACCGGTTATTCCTTTAACTTCAACTACCGTTGACATACCACCTATTTTCCCAGCAGTCACTACATTGGAAGAGGTTCCTCCAATGTCTATGCCAATACCACCATTATCTCAACCGATATCTCAACCCTTCTATTATCCATTGTTTCCTCAGGGACCCTATCCTCAAGGATCTATTCCTCAGGGGTCTATGCCGCAGGGGTCTTATTCGTATCCATTTATGGGATTTCAACCCGGCATGGGATACAGGCAGGCGTGTACTTACAAGCAATTTTTGGATTGCAAACCGGATGAATATCACGATGGCACAGATCCTAATGTTACACTGAACTGGTTGAGAGATACTCCAAGGATCTTGGATGCTTGCAGTTCCGAGGAGGAAATGCGAGTTTGCTTTGCCACGAGGATGCTTAAAGGCAAGGCAATGGTTTGGTGTGTAACACCCTAGTCACCGGCTTGGTAGGACGTGTCTTGGTAAGTGTGCTAATTGTTTATTGCTTTATTTTAGAAAATTATTAATTTAATTTAAAGCCACGAGGTTAAAAAGGGGAAATATTTAATTTATATTTTTATGGATTTAATTGCTTATTTGGATTCGTTTTTAGATAAGGGTCACGAATAATACCTCGTTGGTTTATAATTAATTGAGTAGAACCGCACAATTAATTAACTGTGAGTTAGAAGGCAGATAAGTGCACCGTGTGTGTGTAATCGTGAGTCATAAGGCAGAGACACCACATCCTTGCCATTTTAGACATATCACTTCTCTTCTTCTTGAATTTGGCTTTGAAGAACTTCCAAGAAATCCTTTGAAGGCAGCCTTGTTTGCTTGATTTCTTTAGTGATTTGTGTTGATTAATTGCTACAAATTGAAGGTTAGTTGTATTCTTGAATATCTCTTGCTTTAGATATGCATATTCTTCTAATTTAGGGTTCTTGAGTTTTTGGGTATTTTACTAATTGATCAAGTTAGTTTGGTTTGATAATTGGCAATAGTTATATGATGTTATGGTACTGATTTTATGTTCAAACTATATGAATTTATGGATTAAAACATAGAACTCCATTAATGGAGGTAGAAGATGAACTTTGAATTAGGTTTGAAGGATTTGATGATGTTATTGTGTTTTTGGTTGTGGTTTATATGTTATATGAGCTTGGTACCACTTTACAATGGTTATAAGATGATTTCCAGAACAAAAATGGTCATTCTAGATGGATTGAAGTGTGCTGGAACAGGGCAGTGTAAAACTGCAGACCTGTTGCTGTTCGGCCACGGACGCGCCGCGTCCAAGAGGGGAACGCGACGCGTTCCATGCTGACAGAAACAGTTTTGTCTGTTTTTCTACATTATTTCAGTTTTGTTCAGTTTTGGTTGTTTATACTTGATTCTAATCATGATTTAGTTGTTATACTTGGGTTAGTTAATGTTGGATAACATATATGGATTATTATTTGGAATTTATGCTTACTTGAAATCATGATAGGATGTTTGGAAAGGTTTATGCAAGTTTCATTGATTCCTACATGTTAAGTATTTTATATGAAGTGATTCTAGACTTCTGGATATGTATTTCAAGTTTGTTTTACATGTTTAGTATAACGGGTTGGTTTCGACCCGTTTATGAGTAAAGTGGTATGTATATGCACTTTGTCCATGTTTTGGTGCTTGTAACATGTTTAGTACATTGAATATAAATTGTATACTATTTAGGCATATTCTACATATTGGTTTTCACATGTGAAATGTATGGGCTTGGTTTTGACCCGTTTGGTACTAAACTTGATATTTTGAGATAACTATGAATTGATTACTAATTCTGGTTATCCTGTGTTCTCAGGAGGAGACAAGACTCAGTGAAATTAGATTACTGAGTTGGTGATTCGGATATCTAAGGTGAGTGGATGTTTAACTCACAATTGGTTTAGTTGTAACGGTTTGGTTGCAATTGTTTTGGTTAATACTTGGATAGACTTATTGTCTGCTGATTGATTATTTGGTTTGTGTTAATTTAACCTTTGGTATGTGCACATGATTCGGATGAGAAGTCAGTTTCGGCTGGGCATATGGGCTGGGTTTGTTTGCTATCGGCTAATCAGTATTTTGAATTTTTGATGCATTTGTTGCAACTTAAGGGTAATACTGTGTGAGAATAGCAAATGAACTATCGGTAAACCTTTGCTTTGGCCGGCATTGGTTGTAGGTTCCTGCAGAACCGCCGGTCTTCTCGGATACTTGATTATTATTGTATCTTTCGGTTGCATTGTTGTTAATTGTTGGTTTAACTTCCATTCACTTAGCTTTGTGCTAATCCCCCACCTCTCACTCCTTTTTACAGGTTTTGGTAAGTTGGTGCTTCAGCTGTGGAGTGGCATTCTTGGGGAATAATTGACTGCTACTCTGATTCTGTTTGATGAGCCATTGGTTTATGTAACACTACACTGTTGATGATGTTTTGAAAACAATTAACCCTGGTTTTTAGTATTAGCTTAGTAAACATATGTATATATATTAATCTATCGCTTCTGTAGAATTTAAAAAAAAATGGGTTGAAATTGTGGTGTTACATGGTGGGATTCCATTACCACCCACTTATCGATAGCACAGATGGATTCAATTACATGGAATCAATTTCGGGATAAACTGTGCGAGAAATATTGCAATGCCTTTGAACTGAATAAAATAAGGTAAGAGTTCATGGAACTGAGGATGACGAAGAAGATGACGGTGGATGAACTAATTAAGCAGTTTAATGCTAAACTGAGGTTTGTGACTCAGTGGGTGCCTGACGAATCTCACCAGGATCAGCACTTCATTGGAGCATTACTGCCAGAATACATCAGCACTACCCGTTTGGCTGGATCTTTGTCCCAGACATTCACCTTGGCAAAATCTACTGCGGGGGACGTCCAGGCCAAGGATAGACAGAATTGTGATGAGGCGGCTTTACAGAAGCCTAAGTATGATAAGGCTAGGGGTAGCCAGCAGAAAAAGAAGTGGCAGGGTAACCAGGCCTAGGGCAACCAATGCAGAAAAGCACCTACAGGGGATTCAGGGGTAAAATCTCAGTGGTGTACTAGGTGCAGGGCTACTCACACTGGGCAGTGTACTGCTCAAACGATGTGATGCATGCGATGAATTGAAGGACTACCGATACTGCCGGAATGCATGCTAGAATTGTCAGAAGGAGGGGCATAGGGCAGGTGATTGTCCTACAGGGAGAAGACCAGGGGCTGGGACAGGGTCAGGGACTAGGGCAGGGGCGGTTGGGGGCTCGTCAGCGGCAGGAGGGCAAAAGAGGAAGAATCCTCCGACTCCGAAGGGTAGGGCGTTCCAGGTTACAGTAGATGATGCTACTGCCACTGATGATGTTATCACCGGTACGTTCTTTATAAACTCCCTACCTACTCGTGTATTATTTGATTCTGGAGCAAATCATTCCTTTATTTCTGTAGCATTTTGTGCTATGTTGAATTTGCCTACTACTGTTATTTCTGTACCGATTGAGATAGAAGTAGCAGATGGTAAGATAGTACCTGTTACTGAAGGTATTTGTTTGGCATAAATTAGTAGCAACGGAAGCAAGATATATTACAAAAAAAAAAAAGCTAACCAAACAAACACTTCCCATGGACCAATATCTAGACATGGAATTGTAAATAAAATATAATAAACAAGATAGAAGAAAAGTTATACCACAACTCAAGCACAACGATCTTCCTCTTGTTAATCTTCAAGAACTCAAGCAAGTCAAGGCTTCAAGAATCCAAACAAGGATTTATCTAATGAAGTCCACCCCAAGTTGTGTTGATTCCCAAATGCTAGTAGGTTGGTGTGTAATCACCAAGACAACAATCAAGAACAAGCAACACCTTTGTGCATCAAAGCTTGACCACAAAGTGTGGATTACCTTCTCTAGTGCATCAAACTTGATCACCTTCAAGAAGAACAACCAAGAGAGAATATAAACCTCCAAGAAGCTATTCAACTCTCTCAAGTCTGTTCATGTGCAGAGAAAAATGTAGCTAGCATTAACCTCCACTTAATCCCATTAAAATGTGAGTTAAAATATGTTAATTATGTTGTTACAGGGATCGTACACGGCCCGTGTTGGTCAACATGGCCGTGTAGGCCCAAAGCCCACGGCCTCAATTGGGCCAAGTTAGCCTGTGTCTTGTGGACCCAACACGCCCGTGTTCACCTACACGGCCGTGTAGACCCAAAGCACACGGTCTCTACTTGGGCCAAAACGCCCTGTGCTAGTTGGGCTGGACACGGCCCGTGTTCAAGAACACGGCTCGTGTACCATGTTGCCAAAACCCATTTTGGCCTTTTCCTCTCTTTTGCTTGATCGTGTTGCCGGAATCAATACTTGGTGTGTGACCCAATAGGCCTATACTTCATCAGCAGTGCTATTAACTCGTTCATGTCAGCAGGCATATTCCAACAGACTCCCACTTGCACATGGCACGACTACGAAAAATAACACAAACATAGAGCGGCCTCTAGCAAGACATTTATGCTCCCAAGTCAGTATAGGGTATGCCACTCTTGACAAGATCCCAATCATAAAATGATTGTCCTAAAGATAAATGAACATATACATCCCTTTGTTCGCGATATTCTATGTGAACACAAGGCATGGAATAAAGTCAACCTTCAGATTGTTCATGATTTTGTTTCTCGATTCAAGATTAGTGGTGACCAACAAACCAAGTTAACATTGATCCATCATCAATATAACTTAAGCACGACCATGCATATGAATGTCAGCACTCAATCATCGAGGGGCCCATGGATATCTTCTCTATACATAGAGGAACAAATTCCTTTTGACTACATAGTCCCGCCACATAGATAATACTCTACCCAATCATCTCCCTTATAACGACCAGTTACGGACCGCGTTAGAAAACGATCAAAGCAAAGCAGACCTATGCTTTGGAATCACATGTATCTCTAGTTTAAGGATGAAACGTCATCATCATCCCGAGTTACTTATGACTAGAACCATGAAGCGAACTCGGTTGCGGGTCCTCCAATCACTTGAAACCCCTATCAAGTATAGGCAACAATCACGTTTAACAAAACCAATCCTTTACCTCAATCTTAATTTATACTTCCTTCCCATAAAGTATAACCGATTGTGGAGATTTTAGAATGTAAACCATTCTCGGAAGTCTTTAAACATGCTAAGATGGAACACAATAAGGATTCATAAAATACCCGCCCTCGGCGTATTATTAAATCTCCATTTAATAATCGATATAGTATGAATTGCAATACTCCTTAATGTCCCAAAAATATAAGTACAAATCAAACATGAACCAAAACATATTCAAGCCAAGTTACATGCATTAGAAATGCTAATTGACCTAGTATGATAAACATCACTAGTCCATAACAACGGCTTAACTAGTGGATTTGTACCACAACATTCACAAGTACTTTTGTTATTCAATTATACCTCTGCATTTGGTCCACATTCGCCTTCATCTTAAGGACGTGAAGACCAACATTCCCGCCTTCCTGCAGCCTATAATCGACTAGGCTTTTAACACACTCATAGTGTTCCTGCCTAACTTGCTGTTGGAACATGTCCTTGAGCATGCTTAACATATTGCACACACTCATGTGCTCGAGCAGCTCTCGCAACTCCGAGCTCATAGTTGACAACGGTTGGAACTTGTGGTGGGCACAAACGCAGCGGAAACACACAAGAAAAGTAGCATGCAAGACATAAAATGAAAGCACACACAAAGCTCACAACTAGTTCCAATGGTGGAATACACTACAAAGCAAATTGCAACTAAAAAGAAGAAGAAGAAGGAAGAAAAGTACCTTCTTACCATGGCTGGAAATCGAGATCTTCAAATGTGGGATGAACTTGAGGAAACAAAAGGCTTCCTCCTCCATTGCTAGTCCACACCAAGAAGAGTTTGATCCCCAAATGCTAGTAAACCATCATGTAGACATCTATCACGATTCTACCTTCTGGAACAGCCCATGAAGCATCTCCTCTTGCACCATTGATCTTCATCATCACACTCAAGATCACCAACTTAGTGTTAGAAGCATGAAATCTTTGGAGCCAAGGGAGAATGTCAAGTAGAAAGAGTTGTGTTGTGTTTGCATGTGTTCTCTAGTCTCAAAAACTGCCATTTGACACCAGAAATCCGGCCAAAAAGCAAGCATTCTGATTGGACCATCAAATGGTCCAATAAAACACAAGTGACACTTCAGCTGCCTCTTCACGGCCCGTGAAGACAACTTCATGGTCGTGAAGCACCCAGCCTTCATAGCCCATGAAGCAATCAGCTTCATGGTCATGAAGCACCTAGCCTTCACCGCCCATGAAGCACAAACCTTCATGGTCATGAAGCACCGATTGACAACCAAAACACCATTTTATTCCTCTCTTTCTAAACGTGCTGTCGGGATCAATCCTTGGCGCGTGACCCAATAGGCACGCGCTTCATTAGCAATGATACCGGCATACGTGTGTCAGTGGGCAGATTCCAACAAACTCCCACTTGCACATGACACACTGTACCCTTATGCATCATAGACAGGGAGCGGCCTCAAGCAAGACATCCCTGCCCCTAAATCAACACGAGGTATGTCATCCCTGACAAGTACCTAATCACAATCCGAACAGGTTTGAAAAGGTCCTATAGATAAGTGTTCAATCATCCTATTGTTCGCGATATCCGGGTGAACACGAGACATGGTACAAAGTCATTCACCGATCGTTCACGATTATGTTTCTCGATCAAGATTGGTGGTGACCAAAATATGCAAGTTGCAACTGATCAACTATCATTGCAAGCATGAGCACGGTCGTGCATTTTGATGTCAGCGCCCAATCATCGAGGGGCCCAAGGATATCTCTCTAAACAGAGGAATAAATTCCTTTGACTACATTGCCCAATTACATCGGCAATACTTTGCCCAACAGCTTCCTTTATAACAACCAGTTACAGACTGTGTTTGAAAGCAATCAGAACAAGGCAGACCAATGTCGTGGAAACACATGTATCTCCAGTCTAAGGACGAAATGATATTATCATCCTGAGTTACTCTTGACAAGTACCATGAAGTAAACTCAGGTGTGGGTCGTCCAATCACTTGAAACTCTTTTCAAGTATAGGTAAAGTATTGCGTCTCTCATGTCCAATCCCCATTGAATACACAACCAATGCTTTCCCTCAGTCTTCGTTCAAACTTCCTTCCGATGAAGAGTGTCTGACTGTGGACATTTAGAATGTAAAACATTCAGGGAAGAGGTAAACATGCTAAGATGGAACACAACAAAGGCAACTGAGAGTACCCGCTACACACGTATTAACAAATCTCCATTTGATAATCGATACTAGCAGAAGCACAATGTTGCTTAACGTTCCCAAATTTAACATATCAAAATTTCAACTAAAACAAACTCAAGCCAAGTCTTTGCAAGCACTAGTATGTCAATCATCACTATCTTGCAACTACGGCTTTAGCAAAACGGATCCACCACCATGCTATCTGTGTGTATTCGTAAGATGACCATATCTCTACCTCAACCAATCACTCAAAAGTGTGCGTTGGTGAGATAACGGTCTTTTGTCAAGCTATCGCACCTTCATTGATTCATCAGAACTCAATAAGATCAAAGATGCTTGAGATAAAGGTTATCTTTCATAAGCCATCGTACTCTCATTGTCTCATAAGATCCCAATAGAGTCAGCGATGCTTTGAGAAGCATACTTATTAACACCATATTTAGTAGGATCACGAACCCCGATAAAGATCGGCAGTTATCCTAAGAAGTATATAAGCAAGCATTTGAATAACAACTTATTCTATGTTGCTTCTTACTATAGATCAACAAGAACATATTTCAATATTTCTTTAACTCCTTCCATAGGTTTTGTATATCCTATAATCGTTATGGATGCATAATTGATTTAAGCTTTTCCAAGCAAGATCAGGACATTATCTCCAATACGTTGTATGTGCTAGACATATTTAGAATAGGACTACAAAATGCTCCCACTAGCTCTAGCATTCTTCCATGTTTCATCATTGCTATTTGAAAACTTAAACAAATGATTTTCATATCAACGCAAAGATTCTAACATTGAGATGGCAACATAAGTCCACAAGTGGACTACTTAGGTTTGTAGATTTCATTAGGATACTTATTGATAGTGAAAGACCCTCGAAAATGTTGTGAACATTTCCTCAGAAATTCCTATTAAGGAATGTAGTCTTCACTTCTATCCAATATAGCCTAAAAGGCACTTATAAAATAAGTATCCGTGTGGACTTCAACATAACCACCGGGAGAATGTTTCTAGATGATACTTTCCTCATGGTCAATCATCGTGAAACCATTCCTACCAGTCGGTATTTGAAGTAGTCTACAAACTTATCCATGTTTGGTCTATTTCCTCAAATAACCAATCACACCTCGCGGGTTCATACCCAGGTGTAGGATCAACCTAGTCGAAACCTTGGATATCCGTCATGGATAGCATCTTATCTTATCATTTCCTCCTTTATCCTAGCGGACTCCAAGCCCACTACGCTTTCCGGTAGTTGACTCATCATGAATCAGCATTAAGTTGTCTTCCTAGGATATAACGAGTTATATCTTTCTAGTCTTATGACAAATTCTACCAAGAGGTAATGATTTTATGCCAGGTTCTCCAGCATTGCCATGCTGAGTTTCAATCATTTCTGATTGGGTGCTAGTGTCAACATCAGGTTCTTCCATTCAAGGTATACTTTACTCTCACTAGCATCCATGGATATTAATTTCTTAAGAGACTGTACCTTTGAGCAACTTACAAGTTCTCACAAGGTTTGTCAAGACAAATATCCCATGGTCTTAGTAGAGTACCTTATGGAGTAAATACCTTTAGATCCTGGGTTCCTCCACCTCACGTCTAAACGTAGGCTAGACAATCCAGACTTTGGAATAGACAAACAAGGATCCTCCTTTTCGTCATATCCTCTAAGGCGTTTACATGACCATCTTTGTTGTTCATAAAATTTAGAACTCATGCCCACCATTTGGAGAATGACCCAAAACAATTTTGGACATAAAAGTGTAACCTATCACTTGTCGGACCATATCAAAATGTCCGGTTCCTCCTTTAGACGACCACATGTAACAATGTGTCTTAAGAGAAATGAATTGTGAGACAATCCCATAATTCTTATGATAGTCACATAAAATATAAAACTAAGGTACTCAGCATCTTAACTAGATCCGAGTATCATAGTTGCATTGCCCTCTCTTTCATGTACCTTGTTATAGTGTGTTTTGAACACCTCTAAGGTTTCAAAAACTAGTCCATTAAAATAGACATACCATCCATTCTACCATCACCGGTAAAGATAACAAGGTATCTAAAGTTACTCCTTAATGTTTGCTTGAACGGTCAACACACTAAAAGTGTGAACGAAATCCAACAAGCTTTGAATCCTCTCACATACTCAAGTGAAGAATGTTTAAGTCATTTAACCTAGTAAACAAGATATGCATTCAACATTTGACCCATGGTCAAAGGGTTCCAAGTTCCTAAACCTCACGGATCTTGGTGAAGCAAGTCTTGTTCATATGGCTAAATCGACTTCTACATAAGGATAACTTCCTCAATACATTTATGATCGTTCTATTACTCCTTAAGCATAAGCTTATTTTAAATGCCATGACATGGATAAACTTTGAAATAAATTACCACTAATTTCAAATGTCAAAGTAATATCCATCGTCAACATAGGCGTTTAGATATAATGTTTCTAGCCATACATGGCATAAACATACATCCAATAAAGTAATAGAATAGCTGGAAGGAAAGGCAAGATACAAACTTCCAACCCTCTTCAATAGGGACAACAACTATGTTTCCTACTTTTGAATTCCAGTTCTCCATGCCTAATCCGCCTACTTCTCTTTTAACACATTCACTTTGTAACAAACAAATTTGTGACAAACGTGAGCGTTATTGCTAGCGTTCAAAACCTAGCCTTTAGAAGTAGAAGAGCAATGGAGTTTGATCATGAATGTTCCTGAAGTCAAGGAGCTAATTTCTCTTACTCATAAGTGATTTTAGCTCTTTCAGGCTCATAGGACAGGCGTGGTGGCGCCAATTTTCCAATCTTTCCATACAAGTAGCAAATTACCTCTTGTGGAGTCTTATCTTGAGGCACAATCTCATTGCCCTCTGACTTCACATATAAGATAGGCTTGGTAAAACCAAACTTTCCATTTGAGGTCAATTTCTTCTTCTCGGTTTGTTGTTCCTTTATAATGTTAGCGGGAGTCGGTGAGGCGAGCCATAATTTGGCCATGCAAGACTTAGCAGTCCACAACATGCCATAGTGCTTTATCAAGGATTTCTCCATATTGTGCATGTGATAGTTCACAATGACCCATTTACATCACTTGGGCAGGGACTTTGGAGAATATACATTCACCACACGCTCCCTCCCTATGGAGAATCCATGCCTCTCCTTTAGGTCCACATACGCGTTCGTCTCAAGGATATGGACACTAATATTCCCGCCTTCATGCATCCTTCAACCGATCAAGGCCACGATGCACATTTACATGCATAGAGAGGTCTAGGTCGCGTTGGTAGCATTTTGGCTCTAGAAGGGATTTCTCTAAAATGTGCAACTTTGACTCATGGTGGAGGACAAGCCTCAACAACCAATCCTAGTCCACGAAGTCCACACTAATGAGTCTCACCTTCTTTAGGAACGAACGGAGTTTAAGTTGAAGCGTTGTCATTAACGTTTGCCAATTAAGGATATAAGAATACACGTTTTAGTTATTTTTGATACAATCCTCGTTACGATAATTACCCATTTAGTTTTAAGAAAAACAATTATCTTAACAAGGGCTAAGAACCTTATTTCACTTCACTACATGACGGGTTTGCTACGGATCACTTCATGAAGTTATTTAGGCGGGTAAACGCTTTACCAATTGCAATCCGAGATTACAACTCTTAGACACTTGCGGGATCCATCAACACTCATAGCGTCGGTTTGGCATGTTTGATCCCTTCTCACACCAATTCCTCGTTAAGCCGCTTTGGAAACTCGGTATAGGCACGACAATTACCAAGGCGTATTAAGTTGGAATTGTAAATCGTCTGTCAAGATACACGGTGACACCCTTGACAATCATTGGCTCGTGCTTAGCTCGACAACCAATAATTTCAAGTCACCACACTCACCTTCCACACAGATCCACATGGAACAACTCGTGCTTAGCTCGACAATCATCCCATGCATCACTAGATTCGGGTGGTGTCATCTTACGGGTGGCATGTGATTTACATTTAAGAAAAACGGGACTTTTGTCTTTCCGGTTTAAAAAACCTCTTTTCAAGTTGATTAACAAACAAGTGACAAAACACATTTTTCACTTTAATATAAACCAATTTATATTTATTTGTTAATCGTGAGCGTACGGGGTTTGTTAAACAATTTAACAACTCTAGTGATTTTATTATTTTGAAAAGTTTTCTAGCATGCGAAGATCCTAAACAACCACGCAAGAAAATAACAAAATAAGTCACAACCACGCACAAAGCAAATATCCGGTAACACACCTTAAACCCTATGCGCCCTCCCCGTGAGCCAAACGGAGAGAGCAAGGCCAAACTAAGGACACAACCAAATGGCCTCGCCGGAAGTGCTCCCACTGAATCCGTCATCTCCACCGGATCCAAGATAGCAAAGACGTCTCCTCCACGACTCTTGATGGTTGTCTTCGGTCTTCTTTTAACAATTACAAACAATTTGAAAAGAAACGGCATGCAAGCCGCGATTGCTATTCTAAGCTACTTACAACAAGTACAAAGCAAAGCAATGGCATGCAAGCCATAAATAAATTTACAAATTTACAAACCGAATTAATTATTATTACAAACCATTGTGACTAAAAGTCACCTAATGAATGAATACATAAATGAACAACCAAACAACCAACACATAGGTCTAACGGGCAAGGCGTTACCGTACACAACAACAACCTCAAAAAAAACATGGTGTGCCACAACAAAAACATGCAAAATGTATCTCAATTAAGATTGTTCAAACAAGCAAAGAACTCAAGGCACAAAAATGAACAATCCTTGTACATATGCATTAGTATCCCAAACACTTTGAGAACACATATTCATATATACACAATATAAGTATATGCATGTGTGCATTTTATGCCAAAACCACCTAATACATATAAATATATGAATCAAGACACATAAACGGGGCTTTTCAAGTGTTCAAACAAAAGGACAGATTCTGGAAAAACAGAATCGAAAGGTGCTAAAACCAAAAATCTATTTCTTTATAAACAAGGATAAAAACACTGTTCACGAGACCTTCACGGCCCAGAAGCCTTCACGGGACCTCATAGCCCATGAAGCCCATGAGCTCCACCACTCTGACACAGTCAAAACCATTCACGAGCAACACCCCATGAAGCCACTCCGGTAGACTTCACGACCCGTGAAGCCAAAACCTCCACGGCCCGTGAAGCACTTCTGGACATAATGTCCATTTTCGGTTTTCAAGCCATCAAAGTGCAATTTCTTTGTAGAGATGGCTCTGATACCACTGTTGGAACTTGTGGTGGGCACAAACGCAGCGGAAACACACAAGAAAAGTAGCATGCAAGACATAAAATGAAAGCACACAAAAAGCCCACAACTAGTTCCAATGGTGGAATACACTACAAAGCAAATTGCAACTCAAAAGAAGAAGAAGAAGGAAGAAAAATACCTTCTTACCAAGGCTGGAAATCGAGATCTTCAAATGTGGGATAACTTGAGCAAACAAAAGGCTTCCTCCTCCATTGCAAGTCCACACCAAGAAGAGTTTGATCCCCAAATGCTAGTAAATCATCATGTAGACATCCATCACGATTCTACCTTCTGGAACAGCCCATGAAGCATCTCCTCTTGCACCATTGATCTTCATCATCACACTCAAGATCACCAACTTAGTGTTAGAAGCATGAAATCTTTGGAGCCAAGGGAGAATGTCAAGTAGAAAGAGTTGTGTTGTGTTTGCATGTGTTCTCTAGTCTCAAAAACTGCCATTTGACACCAGAAATCCGGCCAAAAAGCAAGCATTCTGATTGGACCATCAAATGGTCCAATAAAACACAAGTGACACTTCAGCTGCCTCTTCACGGCCCGTCAAGACAGCTTCATGGTCGTGAAGCACCCAGCCTCCACAGCCCATGAAGCAATCAACTTCATGGTCATGAAGCACCTAGCCTTCACCGCCCATGAAGCACAAACCTTCATGGTCATGAAGCACCCATTGACAACCAAAACACCATTTTATTCCTCTCTTTCTAAATGTGCTGTCGGGATAAATCCTTGGCGTGTGACCCAATAGGCTCGCGCTTCATTAGCAGTGATACCGGCATACGTGTGTCACTGGGCAGATTCCAACAATAACACGAGGCAGGCAACATCGTGCGTGTCCTCAACACGTTTTTCATACCTGTATCGGATGGCCCAAGTCGCGTTAGTAACAGGTGGCTCCGGAAAGGGTTCATCAAGGATGTGCAACTTTGATTCATGGCGAAGGATAATCCTCAATAGCCTAAGCCATGCAATAAAGTTCACCCCCGTGAGTTTCTCCCTTTCTTGGCTCACACGAAGTGAGATGTTTGACGTAGTGTTGTTATGTTTTGACATCTATTAATAACAATAATACGAGTTTTGGTTAGTTTAGATAAACCTTGTTAAAAATAATTACCCCATAGTTTTAGGAAAAAACAAATATTCATAACAAGGGCTAAGAACCTTATTTCACCGCGCACCGTGACGGGTTTGCCGCAGATCACGTGGCGAAGCTATTTAGGCCGGCAACCATTTTACCAATTGTAATCTCTATTACAACTCTTTGACACTTGCGGGATCCATTGACATCCATTATGTCAGTTGGCATGTTTGATCCCTTCCTTACACCAATCTTAATATATAATTTTTGTTTAGCTCGTTCTTAGCTTGACAACTAATCAAGAATTATATAATAAAAGCGTAAACTGTCCGACAAGACACACGGGTGGCACTCTCGATAATCAATTTGCCCGTGCTTAGCTCGACAACCAACCATGCGAGTTACCCCACTCATCTTCCACACAACTACGCAAGGAATGACTCGTGCTTAGCTCGACAATCATCCTTGTTTCGTTAGATTCGGGTGGTGTCATCTTACGGATGGTGCGTGATTTACATTTTAAAAACGGGATTTTGTTTCCGGTTTATAAAACCCTTTTGTGAATTAACAAAGTAAGTGGCAAAACAATTTTAAGCACCTTTTTAAATATAATACCAAGTTTAAATTCTATTCGCGCGAGATTGTTAACCATTTTAACAAACGTTGTATTTTATTTAATTTTATAAGAAAAATTGTCTAGCATGCGAATCCTTATCCTATGCGTTTTCCCCGTGAGCCACAACGGGGAAAACGAGGCCAAAACCTAAGGACAAGGTAAAGTCTCGTTGGGTGAGCTCCCACCGAATCCAACACCTCCAATAGCGTGTTGATTCCTTCTCGCCAAGACATCATCACCATGACTCCCGTTGATTTTCTCCGGCTCTAATTCTATATTATATACAAATACATATAATATATATAAACGACGTGCAGGTCGTATTCCTACACTATTTATACAAATACACGGAATAAAAGAAACGGCGTGCAAGCCGCACCAACAAATAAATAAATAAATAATTACATCAATACGGCACGCAGGCCACCAAAAACCGAATCAATAAACCACCACAACACATAGGTCTAATGGCATATCGTGTTAGCGAATTAACCAAACGCAACAAATAAAACATGGTGTGCCACACAAAACCATGATATAAATATATATCTATATTTTAGTTAAGATTGTCAACAACATCAAAGGCACCATAATGACAATCCTTGTACATATGCATTAGTGTACCAAACCATTTTTGTGACACATATTCATATATACATTTATAAGTATATATTTGTGTACACTTCATGCCAAGTTACAACAAATATATAAATATAAAAACTAAAATATTAACAAGGCTGCAAATATAACAACTCTAGCACAACAAGGGTACAACAAGAGGCTCAATGAAAAACCAATTTTAAGAAAACAATTTTCTTATATAAATGTATTTATAGGGTTTGTCTCTAGGTAGGCAACAAATATACCAATTTTAAGAAAACTTTCTAATATCAAAATATTATATGAATATTATGTAGGCTTCAATATTATCAATTTTAGCCTAGCAACCGTCTACACGAAAAATCATTTCAAGAAAACAATTTTACTGTATAAAATATTTATATGGTTTTTCTAGACTCGCTAGTGCAAAGCCATGCTAGATATGGCTCTGATACCACTGAAGGTATTTGTTTGGCATAAACTAGTAGCAACGGAAGCAATATATAATACAAAAAAATAAGCTAACCAAACAAACACTTCCCATGGACCAATATCTAGACATGGAATTGTAACTAAAATATAATAAACAAGATAGAAGAAAAGTTATACCACAAATCAAGCACAACGATCTTCCTCTTGTTAATCTTCAAGAACTCAAGCAAGTCAAGGCTTCAAGAATCCAAACAAGGATTTATCTAATGAAGTCCACCCCAAGTTGTGTTGATTCCCAAATGCTAGTAGGTTGGTGTGTAATCACCAAGACAACAATCAAGAACAAGCAACACCTTTATGCATCAAAGCTTGACAACAAAGTGTGTATTACCTTCTCTAGTGCATCAAACTTGATCACCTTCAAGAAGAACAACCAAGAGTTAATATGAACCTCCAAGAAGATATTCAACTGTCTCAAGTCTGTTCATGTGCAGAGAAAAACGTAGCTAGCATTAACCTCCACTTAATCCCATTAAAATGTGAGTTAAAAGATGTTAATTATGCTGTTACAGGGATCGTACATGGCCCGTGTTGGTCAACACGGCCGTGTAGGCCCAAAGCCCACGACCTCAATTGGGCCAAGTTAGCCCGTGTCTTGTGGACCCAACACGGCCCGTGTTCACCTACACGGCCGTGTAGACCTAAAGCACACGGTCTCTAGTTGGGCCAAAACGCCCTGTGCTAGTTGGGCTGGACACGGCTCGTGTTCAAGAACACGGCCCGTGTACCATGCTGCCAAAACCCATTTTGGCCTTTTCCTCTCTTTTGCTTGATCGTGTTGCCGGAATCAGTACTTGGTGTGTGACCCAATACGCCTATACTTCATCAGCAGTGCTATTAACTCGTTCGTATCAGTGGGCATATTCCAACAGTTACGACTTCTATGACGGGTGCTAAGATAGATATTGATGGTAAGTGCTTTTCTGTATAATTCCTAGTGAAGGCAAGTTGTTCTTAGTGTTGTGGCTATTCCATCTGTTGGAATCTGCCCACCGACATACGTAGGCCGGCATCACAACCAATGAGGCGAGGGCCTATTGGGTCACACGCCAAGTTTCAATCTCGACAACCTACTATAAGAGGAAAGAGTCAAAATGGTCAAATTCCAGTTGACCAAGGCTTCACGACCGTGAAGGATGCTCCACGGGTCATGAAGCAGCTCGTGTCCACGAAGGAGGTCGTTAAGGCACAACCCTCATGATTCTTGCACGGCGCGGCACAGCTCATGGAGGATTAATGGATGGTTGAGGCACATTTATCCTTCACGGCCCGTGCGAGCCCGTGAAGAAGTCGTGAGGGCAGAATTTCAAGTAACACTTGTGTTTCATTGGACCATTTGAGTTGGTCCAATGATATGGTGCCATTGGGGTTCGACTCTGGCCTGTTTGAATGGAGAGAATGCCTTTAAAACAAGGCTTCTTTGTCCATTCCATACTCTTGGTGAATTTGGTGCATTACACACTTTGTGAGTTCTTCCATTGAGAGAGATAGCAAGATCATAAGTTGGTTGTTTGTGCACAAAGGTTACAAGGCTGTTCCAGAGGATTCTCATCAAGTATTGGTGGTTCTTTGGTTTGCTAGTACAAAGAGGTTGAAGATATTGTTGGTGTGGACTTGCATTAGGGGTTGGAGCCATTTGTTTCTAGCATACATCCCAAGTTCCTTTTGTTCCATAATATTATCAAAGTCTTCAAGGGTATGATTCACTTCCCTTCTTCTCTTTGTGCTTGTTTTGGTTGCATGTTTGTTCTTACAAGTTTTCACCACCATTGGGAATTCATAGGATCGTTTTGTGTGTTTTTGTTGCTTCCGGTGCTTGCTTTGATCCCCATGGAATCCCAACAGTGGTATCAGAGCCATACATGTAAGATGCATGCACCTTTGTGGCTTGAAAATCCATATTTTCGATCTTGGACATTCTGTCCAGAAGGTCTTTACGGGCCGTGGAGCTTGCTTCACGGGTCGTGAAGGCCACACGACCAGTCTCGTGGGGTGGTGGTCGTGAAAGGTTTTTAAACTGTTTCACTAGTTGTGGAGTGTACTGCCTTCACGGCCTGTGAGGGCCCGTGAAGAGCAGTAGCTGGTGAAGGCATCGTGAACAGGCTGTTTTTGGCCTTTTTGAAAAAGAAAAATTGATATGGATTTTAGCACATGATTTTGGTGTTTCCAGAATCATTTTTGGCTGTTTAGCCTTGTAGATTAAGCCCCATAATATCTTAATTCTTGTATATGTATGTATTGGGTGGTTTTGGCATAAAATGCACACATGCATACATGTATATTGTGTATATATGAATATGTATTTCAAAGTGTTTGGAATCCTAATGCATATGTACAAGGTTTATTCTTGTGCCTTTAGTTTTTGAATAAACTTAATTGAGATATTGTTTTGTGCATGGTTTGGTGTGGCACAACATGCTTTGTTGTTGTTTCGTTGTTGTGAGCACCGGTTTGTGCCTAGACCTTTGTGTGGTTGTTTGGTTGCTTTATTTCTTGTTCATTCTTTTGTTGGTTTGTACCACATTTGGTTCGTAATAATTTATGTAATCCGGTTTGTATTTATTTACTTGTGGCTTGCACACCAAAGTATTTATTCTTTGTAGTTTGTAAATTAGCTTAGAATAGATTATGTGGCTTGCATGTCATTTCTCTTTAAATTATGTATGTATTTTGAAGAGAAGACCGGAGGCACCAACGGGAGTCTTGGGAGACGTCTCGGCTATCTCGGATCCGGAGGCGCCGGATCGAGTGGGAGCACGCCAGCAAGTATTGGATTGTTTGTCCTTAGTAGACTTAGTTCCTCGGTTGGCTCACCGGGGAACACTTAGGTTGGCTCAAATCGGTTTTGTATGCGTGGTTGTGTAGTTTTATTTATTTATTTTCTTCTATGGTTGTAGGATCTTCGCATGCTAGAAAATCTTTTGAAAATAATAAAACTATATAGTTTTCCTTAATTGGTTAACAAACTCCGCTCACTCACATGATTAACAAACGAATACAAAGTGTTTATGTTCAAATGGTGAAAAATGCGTTTTGTCACATAACTGTTAATCAAAACGAAAAGAGGTTTTTTACCAGAAAAACAAAAGTCCCGTTTTTCTTAAAAACGTAAATCACACGCCATCCAAAAGATGACACCACCCGAATCTAATGAAGCATGGGACAGTTGTGGAGCATAACACGAGTTGTTCCATGTGGACTTGTGTGGAAGGTGCGTGTGGCATCTTGAAATTTTTGGTTGTCGAGCTTAGCACGAGCCAATTATTGTCAAGGGCGTCATCGTGTATCTTGTTGGACGATTTACAATTCCGATTTAATACGCCTTGATAATTGTTGTGCCTATATCGAGTTATCAAAGCGGCTTATTGAGGAATCGGTGTGGCAAGGGATCAAACATGCCAAACCGGTGCTATGAGTTATCAAAGCGGCTTATTGGTAAAGCGTTTACCGGCCTAAATACCTTCACGAAGTGATCTGTGGAAAACCCGTCATGTAGTGAAGTTATGTTGGGTTCTTAGCCCTTGTTAAATTTAAGTGTTAAACTATTGGGTATTTATTTAACAAGGATTAAAATATGTCGAACTAACCTTTTTGTGTGCTTTGCCTTCTTTTAGATGGCATCTACAAGCAAAACCGCGACGCACATGTCACTCCGTCCATTTTTGGAGAAAGAGAAACTCATAGGCGTAAACTTTATGGATTGGCATAGGCAATTGAGAATTGTCTTGCGCCATGGAAGCAAGTTGTACGTCTTAGAGGAACCTCTTCCGGAGGCTCCTACTACCACCGCTACGCGGGCCATTAAGGATGCTTATGAAAAGCGCCTTAAAGACACTAATGAGGTGACATGATCTCGCAGCTAAAGGAAATGTTCCAGCAGCAAGCGAGGCAAGAACTCTACGAGTGTGCAAGGCCTTTATGGTCTGTTCATTGAAGCAATACGTGGACCAGCTCGAGAGCTTGGGCTTTCCAATGGGGAAAGAGTTGACTACGGATATTATCCTCCAATCTTTGCCTAAAGCATATAGTCTGTTCATTGTGAACTACCATATGCATAATATGGACAAGTCCTTGATGGAGTTGCATGGCATGTTGAAGACCGCCGAGTCTAACATGGCCAAGGCAAAGCCATCAACCTCCGCACCCGTCCTAGCCATCCATGAGGGTGGTGCGAAGAGGAATCGGCCTGCTTCAAGCTCCAAGGGCAAAGGGAAGGGGAAGGCGAAGGTGGCAACACCTAAGCCCAAACCACTTCCAGCGCCGGAGCCGAAAGGGAAGGAACCCGCTCCTATAGCCCCATCACCGGAAGAGGCTACCTACTTCTTCTGTGGGGAGAAGGGACACTACCGGCGTAGTTGCCCAAGTACACGGAGGAGCTCAAGAGACTTCGCGCCAAGGGACAAGGCGCCTCTCGTATGTATATGATTGAACTCCATAATACTTCTACTTCTAACGCTTGGGTCTTGGACACCGGGTGTGGCACTCACATAGTTAATAATGTGCAGGTACTAAGAAGAAGTAGGGACTTGGTTGATGGGAAACTGAATCTCATCATGGGAAACAAGGCGGTTGTCCCGGTTGAGAAGATAGGGAGCGTGGACCTCGCCTTTCCATCCGGCTTATTTATTGCTTTATTAAATGTATCTAATTCGCCCTGCGTGTCAAGAAACATTTTATCATTTTATGCACTTGTTGTCGATGGATTTAATTTTAATCTCTCTAATGGAATTATTTCATGCTTTAAAAATAATTTATTTTATTTTAAAGCACATCCATGTCGTGGCATATATGAGACAAACGTATGCTTGCAAAGTTATAGATCAATCATGAATGTTGGTTCTAAATCCAAATGTGATTTGGATAAGTTATCTTTATGGCATGGTCGTTTGGGCCACATAAACAAGAAACACATCACCAAGCTCCAAGCGGATGGGATCTTGAAATCATTTGATCATGGGTCGGATGACGTATGCGAATCTTGCTTATTGGGCAAAATGACCAAAGCACCCTTCACCGGCGTTTCTGAGAGGAGCCAAGACTTGTTGGATATCGTTCACACGGATGTGTGTGGTCCGTTCAAGCATGTCACTAGGGATAACTCAAGGTACTTCGTAACCTTTACCGATGATTTTAGTAGGTATGGGTATGTCTACTTGGTGAGACAAAAGTCGGAAACCTTTGAGGTTTTCAATACTTTTAAAAACGAAGTTGAGAACCACTTGGGTAAAAGAATTAAGATGCTCATATCGGATCGTGGTAGAAGTATCTAAGTTCGGAATTCCGTGACTATCTAAAAGATTGTGGAATTGTTTCGCAATTGACGCCTCCTAGGACACCACAATTAAATGGTGTCGCCGAGAGGAGGAACCGGACATTGTTGGATATGGTTCGGTGTATGAGAGTCATACGGTTGTACCCATTAGCTTTTGGGACTATGCATTGGAAACGGCCGTTAGAATCCTTAACCTCGTACCAACTAAGAAGGTCAAGAAGACACCAATGGAGATGTGGCATGGAAAGGTTCCATCGCTTTCATATCTATAGGTTTGGGGTTGTCATGCCTACGTGAGACGTGAGGTGGAGGACAAATTGGAACCCCGAGCCGAGAGGTGTTTGTTCATTGGATATCCTGCCGGGTCTATGGGATATTTGTTTTACAAACCTTCCGAGAACAAGTTATTTGTTGCTCGGAGGGCCGTTTTCCTTGAAAGGGAGATGTTATCCAAAGACGCTAGTGGGAGAAAGGTTGATCTTGAAGAAATTGAAGAACCTTCCAATGACCAACCTGAATTTGGCGCTAGTTGACAAGATGATTCTCAGCACGGCGCTACTGGAGAACCTGACACTGATCCTTTACCTCTTAGGAGATCTGGTAGGAGTCGCAATGAGCAAGAGAGATATGGGTTGCTCATGTCTAAGGGTTGCGACCTAGTGGTGGATCCATCATCTTATCGGAACACCGTGGTGGGCCCCGAGTCCGTTAGGTGGAAAGAGGCTATCGAGTCCGAGATGCAATCTATGTCGGAAAACCAAGTCTGGGATTTGGTAGATCCGGTACCCGGGTGTAGACCCGTAGGGTGCAAATGGGTCTTTAAGAAAAAGACTGGCATAGATGGAGAGGTAGACACCTTCAAAGCACGACTGGTGGCTAAGGGTTTCACGCAAACTCATGGTGTAGAGTATGATGAAACCTTTTCCCCGGTGGCTATGTTGAAGTCTATCCGGATACTCATGGCAATTGCCGCATTTCATGATTATGAGATTTGGCAAATGGATGTAAAAACCGCGTTCCTTAATGGGACACTAAGCGAGGAAGTCTATATGACTCAACCCGAGGGTTTTGTACATGCCAAGCATCCGGATAAGGTCTGCAAGCTTAAGAAGTCCATTTATGGACTTAAGCAAGCATCGCGCAGCTGAAACCTGTGCTTTGATGAGAAAGTCAAAGAGTTTGGCTTTTAGAAAAGCAAGGATGAGCCATGCGTATATGTCAAGGCTAGTGGGAACGTAATTGTGTTCCTAGTCTTGTATGTCAATGACATACTCCTCATTGGGAACGATGTCCCAACCCTTCAAGGTGTAAAAACTTGGTTAGGGAATTGTTTTTCAAGGAAGGATCTAGGGGATACGACTTATATTCTTGGGATCAAAATCTATAGAGATAGATCCAAGAGGCTAATTGGGCTTAGCCAAAGTATATATGTTGACAAAGTCCTAAAACGGTTTAGGATGGAAGACTCCAAGAAGGGGTTCATTCCAATGTCACATGGTTTCGTATTGAGTAAGACTCAATCCCCTAGTTCCCCAGAGGAACGGGAAGTAATGAATAGAGTGCCATATGCTTCGGCTGTGGGCTCGATCATGTACGCCATGCTATGTACGAGGCCTGATGTATCGTGTGCCTTGAGCATGACGAGTAGATATCAATCCAACCATGGCCAAGCTCATTGGACGGCGGTGAAGAGCATTCTCAAGTATCTTCGGAGGACTAAGGAGATGTTCTTGGTGTACGGAGGTGAGGAAGAGCTTAAAGTAAAGGGTTACTCTGATGCAAGCTTCCAAACCGATAGGGATGACTGCTGATCACAATCGGGGTTCGTGTTTCTATTAAACGGCGGTGCTATATCCTGGTGGAGCTCCAAGCAAGACACCGTGGCCGATTCCACTACCGAGTCGGAATATACTGCGGCCAGTGAAGATGCTAAGGAGGCCGTATGGATGAGGAAATTTCTGCTTGATCTAGGAGTGTTTCCAAGCATCAGCGACCATGTTGAGATATTCTGTGACAACGAGCGTGCCGTTGCTTTTCCAAAGGAACCGAGGTCTCATCGACGCACGAGGCATATTCCGCGGAAATATCATTTTATCCGGGACATGGTCAAGAATGGAGACATCGTCATCAGCAAAGTACACACAGATAGCAATTTGGCGGATCCGTTCACTAAACCCTTGTCACAAGCTTCGCACGATGCCCACAAACGTGCTATTTGGACTAGATTTGCTAGTGACTTGGTTTGAGTTGTATATTGGTTATTGTATTTGATGTATTTACTATTTTATTGGGAACATTAAGCAATATTGTATTTTTGAATGTATTGATTATTAAATGGAGATTTAATGATACGCGTGTAGCGAATACTTTCTTTAAATAATTATTGTGTTCCAACTTTGCATGTTTTATCACTTCCTTGAATGCTTTAAATTCTAAATAGTCCACGATCGGTCATTCTTCATGGAAGGAAGTATGAATGAAGATCGAGGGAAATGATTGGTCATAGTGTTCAATAGGATTGAATACAAGGGACACAATATTTGCCTATACTTGAAAAGAGTTTCAAGTGATTGGACGACCCACACCTAATCTTACTTCATGGTACATGTCAAGAGTAAATCAGGATGATAATATCTTTTATGCTTAGACTAGAGATGCATGTGTTTCACTATTTTGGTTTGCTTTATTCTGTCTGCTTTCAAACGTAGTCTGTAACTGGCTATTATAATGGAGGTATTTGGGTAAAGTGTTGCCATTGTATTATAAGCAATGTATTCGAAGGGATTTGTTCCTCTGTTAAGAGAGATATCCCTGGCCCCTCGATGATTGGTCGCTGACACCAAAAATGCATGGCAATGCTCGAGCTTGCAATGATTGTTGATCAGTTGCAACTCACTTTTGGTCACCACCAATCTTGATCAAGAAACATTATCGTGAACGATCGGAGAATGACTTTGCCATGTCTCGTGTTCACTTGGATATCGCGAACAATAAGATATTTGATTACTTATCTATAGGACCATGTCAAACTCTTTTAGTTTAACTTGGTATTTGTCAGGGTTGACATACCCCGTATTTAGTTGGGGTCAGGGATGCCTTGCTAGAGGCCACTCCCTGCATGTGGTGCCCATGGGTACGGTGTGTCATGTGCAAGTGGGAGTTTGTTGGAATCTACCCACCGACACACGTAGGCCGGCATCATTGCCAATGAGGTGCGGGCCTATTGGGTCACACGCCAAATTTCAATCTCGACAGCCTACTATAATAGAAAAGATTCAAAATGGTCAAATTCCAGTTGACCAAGGTTTCACGACCATGAAGGATGCTCCACGGGTCGTGACGCAGCTCGTGTCCACGAGTCCTGTCGTAGGCCGCATGGTTCGTGAACCCCTACGGATTCACGACCCTACACGGCCCGTGAAGGAGGTCGTGAAGGCACAACCCTCATGATTCTTGCACGGCGTGGCATGGCTCGTGGAGGATTAATAGCCGGTCATGGTGCATTTATCCTTCACGGCCCGTGAGAGCCCGTGAAGAAGTCGTGAAGGCTGAATTCCAAGAGACACTTGTGTTTCATTGGACCATTTGAGTTGGTCCAATGATATGGTGCCATTGAGGTCCGAGTTTTGCCTATTTGAACAGAGAGAATTCCTTTAAAACAAGGCTTCTTTGTCCATTCCATACTCTTTGTGAATTTGGCGCATTTACACACTTTGTGAGTTCTTCCATTGAGAGAGAGAGAGAGAGAGCAAGATCATAAGTTGGTTGTTTGTGCACAAAGGTTACAAGGTTGTTCCAGAGGATTCTCATCAAGTATTGGTGGTTTTTTAGTTTGCTAGTACAAAGAGGTTGAAGATATTCTTGGTGTGGACTTGCATTAGGGCTTGGAGCCATTTCTTTCAAGCATACATCCCAAGTTCCTTTTGTTCCAGAATATTATCATTGTCTTCAAGGGTATGGTTCATTTCCCTTCTTCTCTTTGTGATTGTTTTGGTTGCATGTTTGTTCTTACAAGTTTTCACCACCATTGGGAATTCATGGGATCGTTTTGTGTGTTTTTGTTGCTTCTATTGCTTGCTTTGATCCTCATGGAATCCCAACACCAGCTTCACGAGGACATAGGGTGGCTCGTGTCTCGGGTCGTTAGCAAGACATTGATGTGGACTATCAATGGAGGAGCTCGGGTACGGGCTCTCGAAGATCTTCGTAGCTTGGTGGATAGCTCCAGCTCCGTGATGGTATATTTCTCCTCCCTTCGCTTTTATTTTCCGTTGCTATACTCGTTTGTAGTCATGATCCCCACTTGGGAAATACATGCATGTCAGTTTTGATACCCGAAAACCCTGGTTTTTTATGTCATTGCTTCCGCTGCGTATGGGTGTTGGCGTGCGTGGATTTCCTATAGTGGTATCAGAGCCTAGGCTACAAAGATATAGCACGATAATGGCTCAAAAAACCGTTTTTGAAGATTCGTTTTTCTGTCCAGTAGGCCTTCATGGGCCGTTAAAGTTTCTTAACGAGTCATGAAGGCCACAAGACCAATGTTCGTGGGGGGTCTGGTCATGGGAAGTGTTTTCGGACTTCACGAGTCCTTCTGGCCCGTGACCGGTCAGGAAGCCCCTAGGCTTCACGAGATGTGAGGGGTCGTGAAACCTCTCGTGAACAGTATAGTCGTCGAGCCTTTCTGACCCGTGATCGGTCGTGAAGCACTTGTGCTTCACGAGCCGTGAGGGGTCGTGAAGGTGCTCCTGGGCAGTTTTTGTACTTAAAAGAAAATTTTTTGGTATTTTCGGGTCGTGAAGGAGTTTCTGTTTTTCTAGCAGATTCCGGTAGTTAACCCCTTGTAATATTTTGGTACAAATATAGGTATGTAAGGTATGGTCTTGGAATGAGATGCATACTTGCATACACATATGTTGTGTATATATGAATATGGGTATAAAAATTGGTTTTGTGCTCTAATGTATATGTACAAGAATTTCCTTGTTATGCCTTAAGTGGTTGTGTTGGAAATTCTTACTGAAATATTCCTTTTGTCACGGTTCTAGAACACCGTGCTTTGTAGTTGTTTGTTGCTTTTGGTTAGTAACCATTGCCCTTGACCTTATGGTTGTGCCTTGTTGTTTGTTTGTTTTTTAAATTTCTTTGGTGGCTTAAGTGTCACATGTGTTGTAATAAATTATTTATTCATTTGGTTTGTAGTTAATTATCGCAGCTTGCATGTCGTTTCATTCATCCATATGTACTTGTACTAGATTGATAGGAAGCGCGTGGCTTGCATGTCATTTCCTTTCTTTTGTGTAATTGTGTTTTGAAGACCACAATCAAGAGTCAAGAGATGACGTCTTGAAGACCTTGGATCCGGTTAGTCCCGGTGGAGGTAGCGGATTCAGTGGGAGCACTCCATGGTATTGTTTTGTGTCCTCAGTAGACCTAGTCCTCCCGGCTTGGCTCGCGGGTAGGACGTATAGGTTCTTGGCTTGGTAACCAACCTCTTTTTATGCGTGTGATGTGATTTACTTTCTTGTATGGTTGTTTATGTTTCTTCGCGTGCTTGATAACTGTAACATCCTCAGATTGGGCCTAGTCGTTTTTGAATCTGGTACGTCTTAGTCGTGAATTAAATATTGAATAAAAGAATTATATATATATATATATAAGTGATTAATTGGAAAATAGAAGAAAATAATAAAGAAATGATAATATAAAAAAATATTATTAAAAATAGATAAGAATAATAA
The DNA here is from genome assembly GCA_038502395.1 of Dittrichia graveolens. Classification (NCBI taxonomy): domain Eukaryota; kingdom Viridiplantae; phylum Streptophyta; class Magnoliopsida; order Asterales; family Asteraceae; genus Dittrichia; species Dittrichia graveolens. Next base: position 36,113,555 of record JARJIL010000009.1, read on the forward strand.
ATTATTAAATGGTTTAAAACGAGGTTTCCAAAAATATCCCCGTTAGTTAAAACGGGTACTCGAGCATTAAGTTTTATGTTGGAAAGGGGAACAAAATACCCACTTGTGGATATTAGCAACCCACAAGTCGGTCCCCTTTAGTATACACACGTACACAGACATAAACTCATACCTTCAACTTTCTTTGTGTTCTTGGCTATTTTGAAGAAGAAGAAAACAATTGGAGATCATTCAAGCTCAAGATTCTGCTGCAAACCCAAGTTACAATCTGATTCTAGACTTCATCTTCTTCATCTTCAATCTACTTGTAAGCTTTCTTCTATGAAATTCTCCAAGTTCTTGAGTTTTGACCATTTAGGTCAAATGGGTCAAAACAGTAATTTGATCTCAACAATTGATTCCAATGATTCTAATCTATTACTACATCTATTCTAAGTGTTTAGGAATCATTTTCTTCAATTAAAGTAATGATTTTGGTTGAATTTGGATAAAAAGCTCAAATGGGTCAAAAATGGTGATTTTGATCCAAGTTCTTGAATTGGATGTTAAAGTAAGAATTAAGAGTTGTTTCTAGCTTAGTTTAAGTACCTTTTTCATATGTGAACATTGAAAATTTGATTGGAATCGTAAGGTTGAGTTTTGGGGTTGAAATAGCAAAAACAGAGGCTAGAAAATCGCACTGGTCTGTGCACACTTGCTTGCGGGCGCAACACGTGAGCACTCACATTCCCGCCATCGGACATCTTGCTACCAAGAACCTTCTTAAGACACTCAAACCTCTCTTGTCTTGCTTGCTGATGGAACATTTCCTTAAGCTTAACGATGAAGTCAAAAGCACTCAAATGATCCATTTGCTTTTGGAGCTCGGCAATCATAGTACTTAAGATGAGGCAAGTAATGTCCTCGGTATACTGACACACTTCTCATAAGCGTCTCGGATAGCCCGAGTGGCATTGGCAGCAGGGGCCTCGGGTAGGGCCTCTTCTATGGTAACCATCTTTCCTTCTTGGCGTAAGACAAGCTTGAGTTGCCTAAACCAATCCAAAAAGTTGTTACCATTGAGTTTCTCCTTCTCAAGGAAAATTCTTAGCGAAAAATGGTTGGTGGTGTTGGTGTTGCTTGAAGACGCCATCTAAAAAAGCAAAGTAGTTTTAGTTAGTTTGGAAATCCTTGTTAAAATAAGTACCCAGAGTTTTAAGAAAAACGACTATTTACAACAAGGGCTAAGACCCTTATTTCACCTCACACCATGACGGGTTTTCCGCGGATCACGTGGCGAAGCTATTTAGCCCAGCAACCATTTTACCAATTGTAATCTATATTACAACTCTTAGACACTTGCGGGATCCATTGACATCCATTATGTCAATTGGCATGTTTGATCCCTTCCTTACACCAATCTTAATATATAATTTTTGTTTAGCTCGTGCTTAGCTCGACAACTAACCAAGAATTATATACTAAAATTGTAAATCGTCCGACAAGACAAACGGGTGGCACTCTAGACCATTAATCGGCTTGTGCTTAGCTTGAGAACCAATCATGCAAGTTACCCCACTCATCTTCCACACAACTACACAAGGAATGACTCATGCTTAGCTCGATAATCATCCTTGCTTTGTTAGATTCGGGTGGTGTCATCTTACGGATGGTGCATGATTTACATTTTGAAACACGGGATTTTGTTTCCGGTTTATAAAACCCTTTTGTGAATTAACAAAGTAAGTGTCAAAATGATTTTAAGCACTTTAAATATAATACCATCTTTATATTTTCTTTGTCAATTATATTTGCACGAGATTGTTAACCATTTTAACAAACGTTGTATTTTATTTTATTTTATTTTATTTTTAAAGAAAAATTGTCTAGCATGCAAATCCTAAGCCATGCATAGAAAATAAAATACAACCACGCAAGTAAATATATTTCGGTAACATGCCCAAAAATCCTATGCGTTTTCCCCGTGAGCCACAACGGGGAAAACAAGCCCAAAACCTAAGAATGAGGTAATGTCTCGTTGGTTGAGCTCCCACTTAATCCAACACCTCCAATAGTGTGTGTACTCCTTGCCAAGACGGCATCATCATGACTCCCATTAACATCTCCGGTTCAAATTCTATACTATTTACAAATACATAGAATATACAAATGACACGTAGGTCGCATTCCTACACTATTTATACAAATACACGGAATAAAAGAAACGGTGTGCAAGCCGCACCAATAAATAAATAAATAAATTACTATTACATCAATACAGCATGTAGGCCACCAAAAAATCAAATTAGTCAACCACACAACACACGGGTCTAAGGGCATATCACGTTACCGAATCAAACCAAACGCAACAAAATGAAACATGGTGTGACACACACACACACACATATATATATATATATTAGTTAAGATTGTCAATAATATCAAATGCACAAAATGACAATCCTTGTACATATGCATTAGTGTGCCAAACCAATTTTGAAACACATATTCATATATACATTTATAAGTATATATTTGTGTACACTTCATGCCAAGTTACAATAAATATATAAATATAAAAACAAAAATATTATGGGGACTACAAATATATCAAGACTAGTCCAACAAAATTCTTCCCGAAAAAACCATGGTAAGAAAAAATTTCCTTATAAAAATTTTATTATACAGTTTTTCTTGACTCATTAGTTCAAAGTCATGTTAGGTATGGCTCTAATACCACTGAAGGAATTCGTTTCATAATCAAGTAGTAGCGGAAGCATAATATAGATCAAAATTTCAAAGCAAACCAAACAAATACTTCCCATGGACCAAAATCTAAACATGGAATTGCAACAAAAACAAAATAAACAAGATATGAAGAGTTGTACCACAATGCAAGCACAAAGAACTCTTTATTGTCAAGTCGCGAGAATCCAATCAAGAACTCCTCTAGTGTAGTCCACCCCAAGGTGTCTTGATTCCCCAATGCTAGTAGGTTGATGAACTCACCAAAACAACCAACCAAATGCAAAAGAACACTTTGGTGCTTCAAGACCTTGAACACAAGTGTATGTATCAACTTTAGAGAGACTTTGCAAAAAACTAGAACTTTGTTACTCACTCTAGTCTGTTTAAATGGCCTCATTTTCGTAACAAACAAAACAGCAACTTAATAGACATTAATCCCATTAAACAGAATGTTTAAGGCTGTTAATTATGCTATTACAATGTACGTACACGGCCCGTGTCCATCGACACAGCCGTATCGGCCCAAAGTCCACGGCCTCAAAATGGGCCAAGACACCCCGTGTCTAATAGGCTAGACACGCCCCGTGTTTAATCACATGGCCGTGTCGGCACAAAGTCCACGGCCTCGATTTCGGACAAAACACCCCGTGCCTGTTGAGCTAGACACGGCCCGTGTCGTATCCTGCCATGGCCGCATGGTTCGTGAAACCCTAGGACTTCACGACCTTACACGGCTCGTGAAGGAGGACGTGAAGACACATTCCCTCACGATTCTTGCACAGCGTGGCATGGCTCGTGGAGGATATATGGTCGATCATGGCACATCTTTCCTTCACGGCCCGTGAGAGCCTGTGAAGAAGTTTTGAAGGCAGAATTCTAAGTGACACTTGCATTTGATTGGACCATCTTGTTGGTCTAATGAATACGTGCCAATTAGTCCGACCCTGGAGCATCTAGAGCATAGAATATTTATATTTAACAAGCTCTCTTTGTTCCTTGTTTAACTCTTGGACAATCTTGCATACACACACATATATTGGTGAATTCTAGTTGCTGAGATAGAAGAGACCATTGTGAGTGTGTTCTTGAGGTACAAGTGTTGTTCCAGAAATCTTACAAGTTAGCTTGGTTTGATTTTGGCTTGCTAGTACAAAGGAGTTTTGTGATTTGCTTGGTGTGGACTTCATTGGAGCTTGAAGGCTTTTGTTTCAAGATTATCCAAATTCGGTTACCTCCTTGTGATAGCCAAGAAATCAACGTCTTCAAAGGTATGACTATTCTCCTTTGTCTTTCTTTTGGTTGCATGTAGCTCTTTTACAAGTTTCACCACCTTTGGGACTTCATGGGATCTTTGTTGTTTGTTTTTATTGCTTCCGTTGCGTGCTTTGAGCCCCATAGAATCCCAACAAAAAGTGGGTATCAGAATTTTGAAATCCAAAGGAGGGTGTCCGAATTTTGAAATCCGCAAGTGTTTCGGAATTCTAAAATCCTTAAGTGTGTCGAAATCCGCAAGTATCGGAATTCCAAACTCTGCAAGTTTTAGCAAATTTACACTAAGTTCAAGTTTGAGTGTGTTTTTTTTCTAGTAACAGTGCATAGACTGTTTAAGACTGCTGTATTGTTACATGTAAAGGGTCAGTATGGCATTGTATGTTGTTAAAGGTTCCTTTAAGGGTTGCTATGCTTATGCTAAGTAGTTGTACCTCGTGTCTATAAACGATTAATGTAAGTAATGATGTTTTAGGTGAGTTTGTCGAGTTAGCTGAATCAGAGTTAAGTAATCAGTGTATAAGCCACTCGGGTGAGTACTAAAACTCGATAGTGTAAGGCTTGATTGTTAGATGACTACTTGAATGTTATGTACGATAATACTATGTATGTTTGAGTTTTATTGCAGGTACGCTCAAGAATGTAAGTGTAAGTCTTAAATGATGTTATGTTATGTTATGTTATGTTGATACTTGTAAGATATATTTTAGGTGCATGCCAGCGAATCTAGATTGGAACCGCCTAGTTGTTAATGATCTTATGCATGTATTAGTGATGAATGATGTTGCATGCAAGATGACTTATCCTTCATGAATCATATGTATGTATGTATGTATGTATGTGCACTGTCTACAGACTATCTGAAGCATGGTTAAGGTCTATCTGGTGTAATGGGATCCCATGAGGACATCAGTCATAATTCGTGAATTGACGATGATTCAGGATGCATTCCGAGTCGTAGGTTATGTAGAACCGTTGTGCCTTCATGTGAGTGGAAATCAGCCGGTTGTAGCTGGATTACCGAGAAGCCATTGGCTTTGAAACGATGTTTGGTGGACTAGTTTATGCTCCCCCACCAGCACAGTTGGTTGTGTCTGATTCCCCAGTCTGAGTCGTTGAGCAGGACTGATTACCCTACAAGACATAACTCTTACTGATCTTGTCAGCACTCCACAATGTGATAACATAGCAATGAATGATTATCTGTATGTTGTATGATTTGCTTTATTGGCGCTTATGATAAGTAAGTATTCACTAGCTATGTTGTTTAGCTAATGGTGCTACGTTGCCCTTTTCACGTAAAGATTAGAAGGCCCAGGTGAGGCGGGTTGCTTTTGATTGTACATGTAACGTATGGGATGGAACACTATTTAGTATGATGTAAATATTGTTGATTATGGTCGGTTTCCTGTGTTAGGTAACACAAACAGTTGTTTTTGGAATGATAATGATGTAAATATCTGTAGTAACTATTAAAAGAAAATTCTGCTGCTTAATCTGAATATGATTTGAAAATGAACCCACGCGGGTTAAAAGTTTAAATTTTTAGTAAATTCACTCTTTTCGGAAAGCGGTGTTACAATTAGGTATCAGAGCCAAAGTTTGAGTGAATTGGGTACTTGTAAGAGTATTCGATCTCAAACTCGGGCCCGACCATAAATAAGTGTTTCTATGGGGGGTTGAGTGAGAGTGTTATACCCATATTAACTGTGTAAGCTTACTTGTAAGTACGATAAGTAAGGATGGTAGAGTATTAAACCTTTGAGGTTTTAAAGACTTTCAAAAACGAAGTTGAGAACCAACTGCGTAAATGAATTAAGATGCTCAGGTCGGATCGTGCTGGTGAGTAGCTAAGTTCGGAATTCCGTGACTATCTAAAAGATTGTGGAATTGTTTCGCAATTGACACCTCCTAGGACACCACAATTAAATGGTGTCTCAAAGAGGAGGAACCGGACATTATTGGATATGGTCTGGTGTATGATGAGTCGTACGGATGTATCCATTAGTTTTTAGGGCTATGCATTGGAAACTGCTGTTTGAATCCTTAACCTCGTACCAACTAAGAAGGTCAAGAAGACACCCTTTGAGATGTGGCATGGAAAGGTTCCATTGCTTTCATATCTAAAGGTTTAGGGTTGTCCTGCCTACGTGAGACGTGAGGTGGAGGACAAACTGAAACCCTGAGCTGAGAGGTGTTTGTTCATTGGATATCCTGCCGGATTTATGGGATATTTGTTTTACAAACCTTTAGAGAACAAGGTATTTGTTGCTTGGAGGGCCATCTTCCTTGAAAGAGAGATGCTATCCAAAGACGCTAGTGGGAGAAAGATCAATCTTGAAGAAATTGAAGAACCTTCCAATGACCAACCTGAAGTAGGCAGTAGTTCACAAAACGATTCTCAGCACGGCGCTACTGGAGAACCTGGCGCGGATCGTTTACCACTTAGGAGATCCGATAGGAGTCGCAATGAGCAAGAGAGATATGGGTTTCTCATGTCTGAAGGCGGCCACCTAGTGGTGGATCATAATGAACCATCATCTTATCGGAACGCCATGGTGGGCCCTGAGTCCGCTAAGTGGAAAGAGGCAATGGACTACGAGATGCAATCTATGTCAGATTACCATGTCTGGGATTTGGTAGATCCGGTACCCGGGTGTAGACCCGTAGGGTGCAAATGGGTCTTTAAGACAAAGACCGGCATAGATGTAGAGGTAGACACCTTCAAAGCCCGACTGGTGGCTAAGGGTTTCACGCAAACTCATGGTGTAGACTATGATGAAACCTTTTCCCCGGTGACTATGTTGAATTCTATGTGGATACTCATGGAAAATGCCGCATTTCATGATTATGAGATTTGGCAAATTGATGTAAAAACTGTGTTCCTTAACGGGACACTAAGCAAAGAAGTCTATATGACTCAACCTGAAGGTTTTGTACAAACCAAGCATCCGGATAATGTCTGCAGGCTTAAGAAGTCCATTTATGGACTTAAGCAAGCATCGCGCAGCTAGAACCTGTGCTTTGATGAGAAAGTCAATGAGTTTGGCTTTCTCATGATCTGGGAGTGGTTCAAAGCATCAACGACCATGTTGACATCTTCTGTGACAATGAGGGTGCCGTTGCTTTAGCAAAGGAATCGAGGTCTCATCAACGCACGAGACATATTCCGCGGAAATATCATTTTATCTGGGATGTGGTCGAGAATGGAGACATCATCATCAGCAAAGTCCACACGGATAGGAATTTGGCGGATCCGTTCACTAAACCCTTGTCACAAGCTAAGCACGATGCCCACACACATGCTATTGGGATTAGATTTGCTAATGACTTGGTTTGAGTTGTATATTGGTTATTGTATTATATGTATTTACTATTTTATTGGGAACATTAAGCAATGTTGTATTTTTGAATGTATTGATTATTAAATGGAGATTTTACGATACGTGTGTAGCGAATACTTTTCTTAAATCATTATTGTTTTCCAACTTTGCATGTTTTATCAATTCCTTGAATGTTTTACATTCTAAATAGTCCACGATCGGTCATTCTTCATGGAAGGAAGTATGAATGAAGATTGAGGGAAATGATTGGTCATAGTGTTCAATAGGATTGAATACAAGGGACACAATATTTTGCCTATACTTGAAAAAAGTTTCAAGTGATTGGACGACCCACACCTGATCTTACTTCATGGTACATGTCAAGAGTAAATCAGGATGATAATATCTTTTATCCTTAGACCGGAGATGCATGTGTTTCACTACTTTAGTTTCCTTTATTCTGACTTCTTTCAATGTAGTCGAAGGAATTTGTTCCTCTGTTAAGAGAGATTTCTTTGGACCCCTCAATGATTGGTCGCTGACACCAAAAATGCATGGCCATGCTCGAGCTTGCAATGATTGTTGATCAGTTGCAACTCACTTTTGGTCACCACCAATCTTGATCGAGAAACATTATCGTGAACGATTGGAGAATGACTATGTACCATGTCTCGTGTTAACTTGGATATCGCGAACAATAAGATAATTGATCACTTATCTATAGGACCATGTCAAACTCTTTTAGTTTAACTTGGTACTTGTCAGGGATGACATACCCCGTATTTAGTTGGGGGCAGGGATGCCTTGCTAGAGGCCGCTCCCTGTCCGTGGTGCCCATGGGTACGGTGTGTCATGTGCAAGTGGGAGTTTCTTGGAATCTACCCACCGACACACGTAGGCCGGCATCACTGCCAATGAGGTGCAGGCCTATTGGGTCACACGCCAAGTTTCAATCTCGACAGCCTACTATAAGAGGAAAGAGTAAAAATTGTCAAATTCCAGTTGACCAAGGCTTCACGACCATGAAGGATGCTCCACGGTTCGTGAAGCAGCTCGTGTCCACGATTCTTACACGACCCTACATGGCCCGTGACGGAGGTCGTGAAGGCACAACCCTCACGATTCTTGCACGGCGCGGCACAGCTCGTGGAGGATTAATGGCCGGTCATGGCGCATTTATCCTTCACAGCCCGTGAGAGCCCGTGAAGAAGTCGTGAAGGTAGAATTCCAGGTGACACTTGTGTTTCATTGGACCATTTGAGTTGGTCCAATGATATGGTGCCATTGAGGTCCGACTCTGGCCTGTTTGAACAGAGAGAATGCCTTTAAAACAAGGCTTCTTTGTTCATTCCATACTCTTTGTGAATTTGGTGCATTTACTCACTTTGTGAGTTCTTCCATTGAGAGAGAGAGAGGGTAAGATCATAAGATGGTTGTTTGTGCACAAAGGTTACAAGGCTGTTCCAAGGGATTCTCATCAAGTATTGGTGGTTCTTTGGTTTGCTAGTACAAATAGGTTGAAGATATTCTTGGTGTGGACTTGCATTAGGGCTTGGAGCCATTTGTTTCTAGCATACATCCCAAGATCCTTTTGTTCCTAAATATTATCAAAGTCTCAAAGATCTTCCTAGCTTGGTGGATAGCTCCAGCTCTGTGATGGTATATTTCTCCTCCCTTCTCTTTTATTTTCTGTTGCTATACTCTTTTGTAGTCACAATCCCCACCTGGGAAATACATGCATGTCAGTTTTGATACCCGAAAACCCCAGTTTTTGATGTCATTGCTTCCGCTGCATATGGGTGTTGGCGTACGTAGATTTCCTATAGTGGTATTAGAGCCTAGGCTACAAAGATATAGCACGATAATGGCTCGAAAAAACGTTTTTGAATATTCCTTTTTCTGTCCAGTAGGCCTTCATGGGCCGTGAAAGTTTCTTCACGAGTCATGAAGGCCACACGACCAATTTTCGTGAGGGGTCTGGTCGTGGGAAGTGTTTTCGGACTTCACGAGTCCTTCTGGCCCGTGACAGGTCGTGAAGCCCCTGGGCTTCACGAGACGTGAGTGGTCATGAAACCTCTCGTGAACAGTATAGTCGTCGAGCCTTTGTGATCCGTGATCGGTCGTGAAACAATTGTGCTTCACGAGCCGTGAGGGGTCGTGAAGGTGCTCCTGGGCAGTTTTTGTCCTTAAAAGAAAATTTTCTGGTTTTTTCGGGTCGTGAAGGAGTTTGTGTTTTTTCTAGCAGATTCCGGTAGTTAACCCCTTGTAATATTTTGGTACAAATATGGGTATCTAAGGTATGGTCTTGGCATGAGATGCATACATGCATACACATATGTTTTGTATATATGAATATGGGTATAAAAATTGGTTTTGTGCCCTAATGCATATGTACAAGAATTTCCTTGTTATGCCTTGAGTGTTTGTGTTGGAAATTCTTACTGAAATATTCCTTTTGTCACGGTTCTGGAACACCGTGCTTTGTAGTTGTTTGTTGCTTTTGGTTAGTAACCATTGCCCTTGACCTTGTGGTTGTGCCTTGTTGTTTGTTTGTTTTTTGAATTTATTTGGTGGCTTAAGTGTCACATGTGGTGTAATTAATTATTTATTCATTTGGTTTGTAGTTAATTATCACAGCTTCCATGCCGTTTCATTCATCCATATGTACTTGTACTATATTGATAGTAAGCGCGTGGCTTGCATGTCATTTCCTTTCTTTTGTGTACTTGTGTTTTAAAGACCACAATCAAGAGTCAAGAGATGACGTCTTGAAGACCTTGGATCCGGTTAGTCCCGGTGGAGGTAGGGGATTTAGTGGGAGCACTCCATGGTATAGTTTTGTGTCCTCAGTAGACCGAGTCCTCCCGGCTTTGCTCGCGAGTAGGACGTATAGGTTCTTGGCTTGGTTACCAACCTCTTTGTATGCGTGTGATGTGATTTACTTTCTTGTATGGTTGTTTATGTTTCTTTGCGTTCTTGATAACTATAACATCCTCAGATTGGGCCTAGTCGTTTTCGAATCTGGTACGTCTAAGTCTTGAGTTAAATATTGAATAAAAGAATTATATATATATATATATATATATATAAGTGATTAATTGGAAAATAGAAGAAAATAATAAAGATATGATAATATAAAAAAATATTATTAAAAATAGATAAGAATAATAAATTATTAAATGATTTAAAACGAGGTTTCCAAAAATATCCCTGTTAGTTAAAACGGGTACTCGAGCGTTGAGTTGTATGTTGGAAAGGGGAACAAAATACCCACTTATGGATATTATCAACCCATAAGTCGGTCTCCTTTAGTATACACACGTACACAGACACAAACTCATACCTTCAACTTTCTTTGTGTTCTTGGTTATTTTGAAGAAGAAGAAAACAATTGGAGATCATTCAAGCTCAAGATTCTGATGCAAACCCAAGTTACAATCTGATCCTACACTTCTTCTTCTTCATCTTCAACCTACTTGTAAGCTTTCTTCCATGAATATCTCCAAGTTCTTGAGTTTTGACCGTTTAGGTCAAATGGGTCAAAATTGCAATTTGATCACAACAATTGATTCCAATGATTCTAAACTATTACTACATCTATTCTAATTGTTTAGGAATCGTTTTCTTGAATTCAAGTAATGATTTTGGTTGAATTAGGATAAAAAGCTCAAATGGGTCAAAAATGGTGATTTTGATCCAAGTTCTTGAATTGGATGTTAAAGTAAGAATTAAGAGTTGTTTCTAGCTTAGTTTAAGTACCTTTTTCATATGTGAACATTGAAAATTTGATTGGAATCGTAAGGTTGAGTTTTGGGGTTGAAATAGCAAAAAGAGAGGCTGGAAAATTGCATTGGTCTGTGCACACTTGCTTGCAGGCGCAACACGTGAGCACTCACATTCCCGCCATCGGACATCTTGCTACCAAGAACCGTCTTAAGACACTTAAACCTCTCTTGTCTCGCTTGCTGCTGGAACATTTCCTTAAGCTTAGCGATGAAGTCAAAAGCAGTCAAATGATCCATTTGCTTTTGGAGCTCGGCAATCATAGTACTTAAGATGAGGCAAGTAATGTCCTCGGTATCCTGACACGCTTCTCATAAGCGTCTCGGATAGCCCGAGTGGCACTAGCAGCAGGGGCCTCGGGTAGGGCCTCTACTATGGTAACCATCTTTCCTTCTTGGCGTAAGACAAGCTTGAGTTGCCTAAACCAATCCAAAAAGTTGTTACCATTGAGTTTCTCCTTCTCAAGGAAAACTCTTAGCGAAAAATGGTTGGTGGTGTTGGTGTTGCTTGAGGACGCCATCTAAAAAAGCAAAGTAGTTTTAGTTAGTTTGGAAATCCTTGTTACAATAAGTACCCAAAATTTAAGAAAAACGACTATTTACAACAAGGGCTAAGAACCTTATTTCACCGTGACGGGTTTACCGCGGATCACGTGGCGAAGCTATTTAGGCCGGCAACCATTTTACCAATTGTAATCTATATTACAACTCTTAGACACTTGCGGGATCCATTGACATCCATTATGTCGGCTGGCATGTTTGATCCCTTTCTTACACTAATCTTAATATATAAATTTTGTTTAGCTTGTGCTTAGCTCGACAACTAACCAAGAATTATATACTAAACTTGTAAATCGTCCGACAAGACACACGGGTGGCACTCTAAACCATTAATCGGCTCGTGCTTAACTTGAGAACCAATCATGCGAGTTACCCACTCACCTTCCACACAACTACAAAAGGAATGACTCGTGCTTAGCTCGACAATCATCCTTGCTTCGTTAGATTCGGGTGGTGTCATCTTACGGATGGTGCATGATTTACGTTTTGAAAAACGGGATTTTGTTTCCGGTTTATAAAAGCCTTTTGTGAATTAACAAAGTAAGTGTCAAAATGATTTTAAGCACTTTAAATATAATACCATCTTTATATTTTCTTTGTCAATTATATTTGCACGAGATTGTTAACCATTTTAACAAACGTTGTATTTTATTTTATTTTTAAAGAAAAATTGTCTAGCATGCAAATCCTAAACCATGTATAGAAAATAAAATACAACCACGCAAATAAATATAATTCGGTAACATACCCAAAAATCCTATGCGTTTTCCCTGTGAGCCACAACGGGGAAAACAAGCCCAAAACCTAAGGATGCGGTAATGTCTCGTTGGGTGAGCTCCCACTGAATCCAACACCTCCAATAGTGTGTGGACTCCTTCTTGCCAAGACGTCATCATCATGACTCCCGTTAACATCTCATGTTCAAATTTTATACTAATTACAAATATATAGAATATACTGTTGGAGATCTGCCCACTAACACACGTATGCCGGTATCACTGCTAATGAAGCGCGAGCCTATTGGGTCACACGCCAAGGATTCATCCCGACAACTTTATGTGGATGGAGAAAGTCAGGGAATCAAAAGTGTTTTGATTTGGGGCTTCACGACCGTGAAGGGTGCTCCACGGGTCGTGAAGTAGGCTGCCCTAACGATTGTTCGACGGCCGCCACGCGTCGTGAGGCCTTTGGGCTTCACGGCCCGTGACGAGGTCGTGAGGGGTCGTGAAGGAGATGCCCTCACGAGTCTCGACCGGGCGGCACGGCTCGTGGAGTTCTAAGTCCCCTCGTGGCGCACTTAGGCTTCACGACCCGTGAGAGCCCGTGAGGGGTCGTGAAGAGGGTAGCTGCAGTGACAGTTGTGTTTTATTGGACCATTTGATGGTCCAATCAAATGACATGCAATTTGACCGAGTTTCTGGTGTTAATAGGCATGGTTTGAGGCTGTAGAACACAAGCAACCATATACAACTTATCTCTACTCCATATTCTCTCTTGGTACTAAATGTGTTTCATGCTACAACACTAAGATGGTGATCTTGAGTGTTCATATGAAGATCATTGGTGCAATAGGAGAACATCTTTGGGGTGTTCCAGATGGTGAAGTCATGGTGGACGTTCATCTATGGATTGCTAGTACAATGGGATCAAGCTTCTCTTGGTGTGGACTAGCAATGGAGGAGGAAGCCTTTTGTTTCCTCAATTTCATCTCACCTTTGAAGATCTCGATTTACGGCCATGGTAAGGAGGTATATTCTTCCTCATTCTTCTTGTTCTTTAGTTGCAATTTGCTTTGTAGTGTGTTCCACCATTGGAACTAGTTGTGGGCTTTATGTGTGCTTTTGTTTTATGTCTTTCATGCTACTTTCTTGATTGCTTCCGCTGTGTTTATGCCCACCACGAGTTCCAACAGTGGTATCAGAGCCATCTCTACAAAGAAATTGCACTTTGATGGCTTGAAAACCGAAAATGGACATTCTGTCCAGAAGTGCTTCACGGGTCGTGGAGCATTTTGCTTCACGGGTCGTGAAGCCTTCACGACCGGCTTCATGGGGTGTCGCTCCTGAAATGTTTTGACTGTGTCAGAGTCGTGGAGCTCACGGGCTTCACGGGCCGTGAGGGCTCGTGAAGGCTTCTTGGCCGTGAAGGTCTCGTGAACAGTGTTTTTATCCTTGTTTATAAAAGAAATAAATTTTCGGTTTTAGCACCTTGTGATTCTGTTTTTCCAGAATCTGTCCTTTTGTTTGGACACTTGAAAAGCCCCGTTTATGTGTCTTGATTCATATATTTATATGTATTGGGTGGTTTTGGCATAAAATGCACACATGCATATACTTATATTGTGTATATATGAATATGTGTTCTCAAAGTGTTTGGGATACTAATGCATATGTACAAGGATTGTTCCTTTTGTGCCTTGAGTGCTTTGCTTGTTTGAACAATCTTAATTGAGATACATTTTGCATGGTTTTGTTGTGACACACCATGTTTTGTTTGTGGTTATTGTTGTGTCCGGTAACGCCTTGCCCGTTAGACCTATGTGTTGGTTGTTTGGTTGTTTATTTATGTATTCATTCATTTGATGACTTCTAGTCACAATGGTTTGTAATAATATTTAATTCGGTTGGTAAATTTATTTATGGCTTGCATGCCATTGCTTTCCTTTGTACTTGTTGTAAGTAGCTTAGAATAGCAATGGCGGCTTGCATGCCGTTTCTTTTCAAAATGTTTGTAATTGTGAAAAGAAGACCGAAGACAACCATCAAGAGTCGTGGAGGAGACGTCTTGGCTACCTTGAATCCGGTGGAGATGACGGATTCAGTGGGAGCACTTCCGGCGAGGCCATTTGGTTGTGTCCTTAGTTTGGCCTTGCTCTCTCCGTTTGGCTGACGGGGAGGGCGCATAGGGTTTAGGGCCGTGTTACCGGATATTTGCTTTGTGTGTGGTTGTGATTTATTTTGTTATTTTCTTGCGTGGTTGTTAGGATCTTCGCATTCTAGAAAACTTTTCAAAATAATAAAATCACAAGAGTTGTTAAATTTGTTAACAAACCCCGCGCGCTCACGATTAACAAATAAATATAAATTTGTTTATATTAAAGTGAAAAATGCGTTTTGTCACTTGTTTGTTAATCAACTTGAAAAGAGGTTTTTAAACCGGAAAGACAAAGTCCCGTTTTTCTCAAACGTAAATCACACGCCACCCGTAAGATGACACCACCCGAATCTAGTGATGCAGGGGATGATTGTCGAGCTAAGCACGAGTTGTTCCATGTGGATCTGTGTGGAAGGTGAGTGTGGCGACTTGAAATTATTGGTTGTCGAGCTTAGCATGAGCCAATGATTGTCAAGGGTGTCACCGTGTATCTTGACGGACGATTTACAATTCCAACTTAATACTCCTTGGTAATTGTCGTGCCTATACCGAGTTGCCAAAGCGGCTTAACAAGGAATTGGTGTGAGAAGGGATCAAACATGCCAAACCGACGCTATGAGTGTTGATGGATCCCGCAAGTGTCTAAGAGTTGTAATTTCGGATTGCAATTGGTAAAGTGTTTACCGGCCTAAATAACTTCATGAAGTGATCTGCGGCAAACCCGTCATGTAGTGAAGTGAAATAAGGTTCTTAGCCCTTGTTAAGATAATTGGTTTTCTTAAAACTAAATGGGTAATTATCGTAACGAGGATTGTATCAAAACTAACTAAAACGTGTATTCTTATATCTTTAATTGGCAAACGTTAACGACACCACTTCAACTTAAAACTCTGTTCATTCCTTAAGAAGGTGAGACTCACCAATGTGGACTTCGTGGACTAGGATTGGTTGTTAAGGATTGTCTTCCACCACGAGTCAAAGTTGCACATTATAGAGAAATCCCTTCTAGAGCCAAAATGCTACCAACGCGACCTAGACCTCTATATGCATGTAAAAGTGCATCGTGGCCTTGATCGGTTGAAGAATGCATGAAGGCGGGAATATTAGTGTCCATATCCTTGAGATGAAGGAGTATGTGGACCTAAAGGAGAGGCATGGATTCGCCATAGGGAGGGAGCTTGTGGTAAATGAAAATTCTCCAAAGTCCCTGCCCACGTGATGTAAATAGTTCATTGTGAACTATCACAAGCACAATGTGGAGAAGTCCTTGATAAAGCATTATGGCATGTTATGGACTTCTATGTCCTGCATGGCCAAAGTATGGCTCGCCTCACCGACTCCCGCTAACATTATAAAGGAACAAGAAACCGAGAAGAAGAAATTGACCTCAAGTGGAAAGTTTGGTTTCACGAAACATACCATATATGTGAAGTCAGAAGGCAATGAGATTGCGCCTCAAGATAAGACTCCACAAGAGGTAATTTGCTACTTCTACGGAAAGATTGGAAAATTGGCGCCACCACGCCCGCCCTATGAGCATGAAACAGCTAAAATCACTTATGAGTAAGAGAAATTAGCTCCTTGACTTCAGGAACATTCATGATCAAACTCCATTGCTCTTCTACTTCTAAAGGCTAGGTTTTGAACGCTAGCTATAACGCTCACGTTTGCCAAAAATTTGTTTGTTACAAAGTGAAGGTGTTAAAAGAGAAGTAGGCGGATGAGGCATGGAGAGTTGGAATTCGAAAAGGGAAACATAGTTTTTGTCCCTATTGAGAGGATTGGAAGTTTGTATCTTGCCTTTCCTTCCAGCTATTCTATTACTTTATTGGATGTATGTTTATGCCATGTATGGCTAGAAACATTATATCTAAACGCCTTTGTTGACGATGGATATTACTTTGACTTTTGAAATTAGTGGTGATTTATTTCACAGTTTATCCATGTCGTGGCATTTAAAATAAGCTTATGCTTAAGGAGTAATAGAACGATCATAAATGTACTAATAAGTTATCCTTATGTAGAAGTCAATTTAGCTATATAAACAAGACTAGCTTCACCAAGATCCGTGAGGTTTAGGAACTTGGAACCCTTTGACCATTGGTCAAATGTTGAATGCATATCTTGTTTGTTATGCTAGATGACTTAAACATCCTTCACTTGAGTATGTGAGAGGATTGAAAGCTTGTTGGATTTCGTTCACACTTTTAATATGTTGACCGTTCAAGCAAACATTAAGGAGTAACTTTAGAAGGGATGGTATGTCTATTTTTAATGGACTAGTTTTGAAACCTTGGAGGTGTTCAAAACACACCATAACGAGGTACATGATAGAGAGGGCAATGCAACTATGATACTTGGATCTAGTTAAGATGCTGAGTACCTTAGTTTTATATATTATGTGACTATCATAAGAATTATGGGATTGTCTCACAATTCATTCCTCTTAAGACACATTGTTACATGTGGTCGTCTAAAGGAGGAACCGGACATTTTGATATGGTCCGACAAGTGATAGGTTACACTTTTATGTCCAAAATTTTTTTGGGTCATTCTCCAAATGGTGGGCATGAGTTCTAAATCTTATAAACAACAAAGATGGTCATGTAAACGCCTTAGAGGATATGACGAAAAGGAGGATCCTTGTTTGTCTATTCCAAAGTCTGGATTGTCTAGCCTACGTTTAGACGTGAGGTGGAGGAACCCAGGATCTAGAGGTATTTACTCCATTAGGTACTCTACTAAGACCATGGGATATTTGTCTTGACAAACCTTGTGAGAACTTGTAAGTTGCTTAAAGGTAGAGTCTCTTAAGAAATTAAAATCCATGGATGCCAGTGAGAGTAGACAACTAATGATGATTCATGATGAATGTGTCAACTACCGGAAAGCGTAGTGGGCTTGGAGTCTGCTAGGAGAAAGGAGGAAATGATAAGATGAGATGCTATCCATGACGAATATCCAAGGTTTCGACTTGGTTGATCCTACACCTGGGTGTAAACCCGCGAGGTGTGATTGGTTATTTGAGGAAATAGACCAAACATGGATAAGTTTGTAGACAACTTCAAATACCGACTAGTAGGAATGGTTTCAAGATGATTGACCATGAGGAAGGTATCATCTAGAGACATTCTCCCGGTGGTTATGTTGAAGTCCACACGGATACTTATTTTATAAGTGCCTTTTAGGCTATATTGGATAGAAGTGAAGACTACATTCCTTAATAGGAATTTCTGAGGAAATGTTCACAACATTTTCGAGGGTCTTTCACTATCAATAAGTGTCCTAATGAAATCTACAAACCCTAAGTAGTCCACTTGTGGACTTATGTTGCCATCTCAATGTTAGAATCTTTGCGTTGATATGAAAATCATTTGTTTGAGTTTTCAAATAGCAATGATGAAACATGGAAAAATGCCAGAGCTAGTGGGAGCATTTTGTAATCCTATTTTAAATATGTGTAGTACATACATCATGTTGGAGATAATGTCCTGATTTCGCTTGAAAAGCTTAAATCAAGAATTATGCATCCATAACGATTATAGGATATACAAAACCTATGGAAGGAGTTAAAGAAATATTGAAATATGTTCTTGTTGATCTATAGTAAGAAGCAACATAGAATAAGTTGTTATTCAAATGCTTGCTCATATATTTCTTAGGACAACTGCCGATCTTTATCGGGGTTCGTGTTCCCACTAAATATGGTGTTCATAAGTATGCTTCTCAAAGCATCGCTGACTCTATTGGGATCTTATGAGACAATGAGAGTACGATGGCTTATGAAAGATAACCTTTATCTCAAGCATCCTTGGTCTTATTGAGTTCTGATGAATCAATGAAGGTGCGATAGCTTGACAAAAGACCATTATCTCACCAACGCACACTTTTGATTGATTGGTTGAGGTAGAGATATGGTCATCTTACGAATACACACGGATAGCATGGTGGCGGATCCGTTTTGCTAAAGCCATAGTTGCAAGATAGTGATGATTGTCATTCTAGTGCTTGCAAAGACTTGGCTTGAGTTTGTTTTAGTTAAAATTTTGATATGCTGATTTTAGGAACGTTAAGCAACATTGTGCTTCTGCTAGTATCGATTATCAAATGGGGATTTGTTAATACGCGTGCAGCGGGTACTCTCAGTTGCCTTTATTGTGTTCCATCTTAGCATGTTTACCACTTCCCTTAATGTTTTACATTCTAAATGTCCACAGTCAGTCACTCTTCATCGGAAGGAAGTTTGAACGAAGACTGAGGGAAAGCATTGGTCGTGTATTCAATAGGGATTGGATACGAGAGACGCAATACTTTACCTATACTTGAAAAGAGTTTCAAGTGATTGGACGACCCACACCTGAGTTTACTTCATGGTACATGTCAAGAGTAACTCAGGATGATAATATCATTTCGTCCTTAGACCGGAGATACATGTGTTTCCACGACATTGGTCTGCCTTGTTCTGATTGCTTTCAAACGGAGTCCGTAACTGGTTGTTATAAAGGAAGCTTTTGGAGAAGGTATTACCGATGTAGTGGGGCAATGTAGTCGAAGGAATTTGTTCCTCTACTTAGAGAGATATCCCTGGCCCCTCGATGATTGGGCGCTGACAGCAAAATGCATGGCCGTGCTCATGCTTGTAATGATAGTTGATCAGTTGCAACTTGCATTTTTTGGTCACCACCAATCTTGATCAAGAAACATAATCGTGAACGATCGAAGAATGACTTTGTACCATGTCTCGTGTTCACCCGGATATCGCGAACAATAGGATGATTGATCACTTATCTATAGGACCTTTTCAAACCCGTTTGGATTGTGATTAGGTACTTGTCAGGGATGACATACCTCGTGTTGATTTGGGGGCAGGGATGTCTTGCTAGAGGCCGCTCCCTATTCGTGATGCATATAGGTACGGTGTGTCATGTGCAAGTGGGAGTTTGTTGGAGATCTGCCCACTGACACACGTATGCCGGTATCAGTGCTAATGATCGGCCCACTAACGATTGTTTGACGGCCGCCACGCGTCGTGAGGCCTTTGGGCTTGACGGCCCGTGACGAGGTCGTGAGGGGTCGTGAAGGAGATGCCCTCACGAGTCTCGACCGGGCGGCACGGCTCCTGGAGTTCTAAGTCCCCTCGTGGCGCACTTAGGCTTCAAGACCCGTGAGAGCCCGTGAGGGATCGTGAAGAGGGTAGCTGCAGTGACAGTTGTGTTTTATTGGACCATTTGATGGTCCAATCAAATGACATGCAATTTGGCCGAGTTTCTGGTGTCAATATGCATGGTTTGAGGCTGTAGAACACAAGAAACCATATACAACTTATCTCTACTCCATATTCTCTCTTGGTACAAAATGGGTTTCATGCTACAACACTAAGATGGTGATCTTGAGTGTTCGTATGAAGATCATTGGTGCAAGAGGAGAACATCTTTGGGGTGTTCCAGATGGTGAAGTCATGGTGGACGTTCATCCATGGATTGCTAGTACAATGGGATCAAGCTTCTCTTGGTGTGGACTAGCAATGGAGGAGGAAGCCTTTTGTTTCCTCAATTTCATCCCACCTTTGAATATCTCGATTTACAGCCATGGTAAGGAGGTATATTCTTCCTCCTTCTTCTTGTTCTTTAGTTGCAATTTGCTTTGTAGTGTGTTCCACCATTGGAACTAGTTGTGGGCTTTATGTGTGCTTTTGTTTTATGTCTTTCATGCTACTTTCTTGTTTGCTTCCGCTGCGTTTGTGCCCACCACGAGTTCCAACATATACAAATGACACGCAGGTCGCATTCCTACACTATTTATACAAATACACGGAATAAAAGAAACGATGTGCAAGCCGCACCAATAAATAAATAAATAAATTACTATTACATCAATACAGCATGCAGGCCACCAAAAAACCAAATTAGTCAACCACCACAACACACAGGTCTAAGGGCATATGACGTTACCGAATCAAACCAAACACAACAAAATGAAACATGGTGTGCCACACAAAACCATGGTACACGCACACACGTACATACATACATACATATATATATATATATATATATATTAGTTAAGATTGTCAGTAACATCAAAGGCATAAAATGATAATCCTTGTACATATGCATTAGTGTGCCAAACCAATTTTCAAACACATATTCACATATACATTTATAAGTATATATTTGTGTACACTTCATGCCAAGTTACAAAAAAATATATAAATATAAAAACTAAAATATTATGAGGACTACAAATATATCAAGATTAGTCCAACAAAATTCTTCCCGAAAAACAATGGTAAGAAAAAACTTTCCGTATAAAAATTTTATTATACAGTTTTTCTTGACTCGTTAGTTCAAAGCCATGTTAGATATGGCTCTGATACCACTGAAGGAATTCGTTTGGCATAATCAAGTAGTAGCGGAAGAATAATATAGATCAAAATTTCAAAGCAAACCAAATAAATACTTCCCATGGACCAAAATCTAAACATGGAATTGCAATAAAAACAAAATAAACAAGATAAAAAGAGTTGTACCACAATTGAAGCACAAAGAACTCTTTATGTCAAGTCGCGAGAATCCAATCAAGAACTCCTCTAGTGTAGTCCACCCCAAGGTGTCTTGATTACCCAATGCTAGTAGGTTGATGAACTCACCAAAACAACAAACCGAATGCAAAAGAACACTTTGGTGCTTCAAGAACTTGAACACAAGTGTATGTATCAACTTTAGAGAGATTTTGCAAAAACTAGAACTTTGTTACTCACTCTAGTCTGTTCAAATGGCCTCATTTTCGTAACAAACAAAACAGCAACTTAACAGACATTAATCCCATTAAACAGAATGATTAAGGCTGTTAATTCTGCTATTACAATATACGTACACGGCCCATGTCCATTGACACAGCCGTGTCGGCCCAAAGTCCACGGCCTCAAAATGGGCCAAGACACCCCGTGTCTAATAGGCTAGACACGCCCCATGTTTAATCACACGGCCGTGTCGGCACAAAGTCCACGGCCTTGATTTGAGCCAAAACACCCCGTGCCTGTTGGGCTAGACACGGGCCGTGTTCAAACACACGGCCCGTGTCTTATCCTGCCAAAACCCATTTTGACCGTTTTCTCTCGTTTGCTTGATCATGTTGCCGGACTCAATACTTGGTGTGTGACCCAATAGGCCAATACCTCATCAGTAGTGTTATTAACTCGTGTGTGTAAGCGGGCATATACCAACAGTCCTGTCATGGCCGCATGGTTCGTGAAACCCTAGGGCTTCACGACCTTACACGGCTCTTGAAGGAGGACGTGAAGACACATGCCCTCACGATTCTTGCATAGCGTGGCATGGCTCGTGGAGGATTTATGGCAGGTCGAGGCACATTTATCCTTTGCGGCCCGTGAGAGCCCATGAAGAAGTCGTGAAGGCAAAATTCTAAGTGACACTTGCATTTGATTTGACCATCTTGTTGGTCTAATGAATGGGTGCCAATTAGTCCGACCCTGGAGCATCTAGAGCATAGAACATTTATATTTAACAAGCACTCTTTGTTCCTGGTTTCACTCTTAGACAATCTTACATACACACACATATATTGGTGAGTTCTTGTTGGTTAGATAAATGAGACCATTGTGAGTGTGTTCTTGAGGTACAAGTGATGTTCCATAAATCTTTCAAGTTAGCTTGGTTTGATTTTGGCTTGCTAGTACAAAGGAGTTTGGAATGATAATGATGTAAATATCTGTAGTAACTATTAAAAGAAAATTCCGCTGCTTAATGTGAATATGATTTGAAAATGAACCCACGCGGGTTAAAATTTTAAATTTTTAGTAAATTCACTCTTTTCGGAAAGCGGTGTTACAATTAGGTATCAAAGCCTAAGTTTGAGTGAATTGGGTACTTGTAAGAGTATTCGATCTCAAACTCGGGCCCGACCATAAATAAGTGTTTCTATGGGGGGTTGAGTGAGAGTGTTATATGCATATTAACTATGTAAGCTTACTTGTAAGTACGATAAGTAAGGATGGTAAAGTATTAAACCTTTGAGGTTTTCAGGACTTTCAAAAGCAAGGATGAGCCATACGTATATGTCAGGGCTAGTGGGAGCATAGTTGTATTCCTAGTCTTGTATGTCGATGACATACTCCTCATTGGAAACGATGTCCCAACCCTTCAAGGTGTAAAAACCTGGTTAGGCAATTGTTTTTCAATGAAGGATCTGGGAGATGCAACTTATATTCTTGGGATCAAAATCTATAGAGATAGATCCAAGAGGCTATCTGGGCTTAGCCAAAGTACATATGTTGACAAAGTCCTAAAGCGGTTTAGGATGGAAGACTCCATGAAAGGGTTCATTCCTATGTCACATGGTTTGGTATTGAGTAAGACTCAATCCCCTATTTCCCGAGAGGAACGGGAAGTAATGAAGCGAGTGCCATATGCTTCGGATGTGGGCTCGATCATGTAGGCCTTGCTATGTATGAGGCCTGATGTATCGTGTGCTTGAAGCATGACGAGTAGATATCAAGCCAACCCAGGTGACGCCCATTGGACGGCGGTGAAAAGCATTCTCAAGTATCTTCAGAGGATTAAGGAGATGTTATTGGTGTACGGAGGTAAGGAGGAGCTTAGAGTAAAGGGTTACTCTAACGCAAGCTTCCAAACTGATAGGGATGACTACCGATCACAATTGGGGTTCGTGTTCCTATTAAACGGCGGTGCTATATCCTGGAGGAGCTCGAAGGAAGACACCGTGGCCGATTCCACTACAGAGTCGGAATATATTGCAGCTAGTGAAGCAGCTAAGGAGGCCATATGGATGAGGAAATGTGTGCTTGATTTGGGAGTGGTTCCTAGCATCAGCGACCCTGTTGAGATCTTCTGTGACAACTAGGGTGCCATTGCTTTAGCAAAGAAACCAAGGTCTCACCGATGCACAAGGCATATTCCACGGAAATATCATTTTATCCGGGACGTGGTCGAGAATGGATACATTGTCATTCGCAGAGTACACACGGATAGCAATTTGGCGGATCCGTTCACGAAACCGTTGTCACAAGCTAAGCACGATGCCACACACATGCTATTGGGATTAGATTTGCTAGTGACTTGGTTTGAGTTGTATATTGGTTATTTTATTTGATATATTTTCTATGTAGTTGGGAACAATAAGCAATATTTTATTTTTGAATGTATTGATTATTACATGGAGATTTAATGATACACATGTAGCAAATGCCTTCTTTAAATCATTATTGTGTTCCAACTTTGCATGTTTTATCTTTTCCTTGAATGGTTTACATTCTAAATGGTCCACGGTCGGTCATTCTTCATTGGAAGGAAATATGAACGAAGATCGAGGGAAATGATTGGTCATAGTATTCAATGAGATTGAATACAAGAGACGAAATATTTCGTCTATACTTGAAAACAGTTTCAAGTGATTGGATGACCCACACGTGATCTTACTTCATGGTACATGTCAAGAGTAAATCAGGATGATAATATCTTTTTATCTTTAGACCGGAGATGCATGTGTTTCACTATTTTGGTCTGCTTTATTCTAACTGCTTTCAAACGTAGTCCGTAACTGGCTATTATAAAGGAGGCTTTTGGGTAAGGTATTACTAATGTATTGAAGGCAATGTAGTCGAAGGAATTTGTTCCTATGTTAAGAGAGATATCCCTGGGCCCCTCCATGATTGGGCGCTAACACCAAAAATGCATGGCCATGCTCGAGCTTGCAATGATTGTTAATCAGTTGCAGCTAACCTTTTGGTCACCACCAATATTGATCGAGAAACATAATTGTGAACGATCGGACAATGACTTTGTACCATGTCTCGTGTTCACTTGGATATCGCGAACAATAGGCTGATTGATCACTTATCTATAGGACCATGTCAAACTCTTTATTTTTGACTTGGTACTTGTCAGGGATGACATACCCCGTGTTTAGTTGGGGGCAAGGATTCCTTGCAAGAGGCCGCTTGTTAGTCCCAGACTGAGTACGCAACAACAAATGTTTGTAGAAGGGGGGGGGGGGGTTGAATACAAACTTTAGCTTTTAAAAATTTAAAGACACACCATTACACTTTTATATAATTCTTATTGATTATGAATCAAGAATTACATGTACTAGAAGCGGAAATTCTAAGTACAATAAAAGGTGGCAATCAATTTGTCTAACAGATAGACAAACTAACTCTACGAATTTATCTTAAACTCTACGAATTTATCTCAACTAATGAGATTGCTTTGTGTTGTGTAGAAGCTTCACACTTTGCATGTCCACCATGTATGTATATTTATAAAAGTCTTACCGTATCCGGTTGTATGAGGAAGGAGACAAGGAGTATGTGGAAATATTATATTTTAATTGTAAAGGTAGTGGGTGAAAAGTAAAGTTACGTTAATCAACTGTTTGATAAAAGTAATTGTACTTTTCTGAAAAAGTGAAATCCCTTACGATATAAAATGTTAAAACCCATATCTTATGTAGTTATGCTTGTACTTTAAACAACATCCATGCTTCTTTTTTATTTGACTTTACCAACTATGGGATTGCCAGCCATAATTAGTTGATGAAACAAATCTTTAAGATCTTCGTCTGTTTGAGGTATCTTTCTCCTTTTCCAGAGGATAAGATCAAACCTTTTTGTCTCATACTTGATTCAAAAAGTGCTTTTTACTTTTACAAACAAAGATCCAAGGCATAAAAGAACAACACATGTTTTGCCTTTTATATATGACATTTACAATCTGGAAGATTGAGCATATTTGACATTTTGCTTGACACAGTTGATACATATTGCTCAGCTGACAAGATATATCAGTTGATCAATTTTTGCTAGGACTCAGTTGATACATATTGCTTAGCTGATCATATGGATGCTCAGTTGATCAATAGTTATCTTAGGAGGACATAAGCTCATGTATTTATATGATCATTTGATCAAGAATGCTCAGCTGATCATTTAAATACACCCGTTTATGTAAAAAGATGACTTGTGTTAGAAAAGACGTACTTAGCTGATGCTCTAGGCCTCAGCTTATCCAATGTTCACTCAGCTAATGGTGTAGCTGAGCAAAGTCCTTGCTTAGCTGATGGTGTAGGCACTCAGCTGATCAAATTTCTTCATTCAGCTAATAGTTCACTTTCCTCTGCTGATGGTCTTCTTCACTTGTTTTCTTAATCTGATGCTCCTTAGCTGATATCCCTTGACTGATGCTTTGAGTAGGATCGGATACTCAGCTGATGGTTACATACTTAGCATATTTTCCAGAATCTGATCCAAACAATACATGTTTGATTTCTTTCTAAGTCATACTGAATGTAGGGTTTGGTTATCATCAAATTCTATGTTTTAGAATGGGTAGAGTTAATTATTAGGGTGAAGTGATTATCTCCCCAACAATCTCCCCTATTTGATGATGACAAAACCTTTTTTTTTTGAAGAATCAGTTTGACTTCAAATACAAAATATTTAAACTTTTAAGTGCATTTGGCTACCTAGTTATCTGTTTTTGGTAGCTCCTTTTATTTTGAACCTTGTTCTGTTTTTTGTTTCTTTTCTAGTGTTCCATTTTGTTTTGTTTTTGTGGAATCTTTTTCTTTGTTGTACTATTTTGTTTTGTTTTTGTGGTATCTTTTCATTATTCCATTTTTATATTTTTGATTTTCTGAATTACATAAAAATAACTAGAATAACAAAATAAAGAAATGTTCAAAGTACTTACAGAAAATTCACTACTTAGCTATACTAGTCTATGAAAATTTACAAGAAAAATACAATCAACAAGAGATTACTAAGACTTCAGAGAGTAGGTCAGTCATCAATCATCCCACCATTGTTCTTCTGTTACTTCAAAAGCTTCAGCTCGAGGATCTGCTTTTGCTAGAACTTGACATTGTGCTTGTACAAGGGCCTCAAATTGGTCATTTCCGGTTCTGCCTCTTGTAGATACTCTTAGCCCGAAGTGAAAACTCTTGCATGCCTTGGGGATCTCAGACTACCTAAAGAACCTCCAAGTTCCTCCTCTGTCTAGAAAGAATATACCCTCAACATGCATAGATATAAACTTGAAAAGCTCAGGAGTAATGTTGAGTGGAAAGGCTGTGTTGAGACCCTTAAAATCATATAGATATTCATGTTGGCGCTATACCTCTCTTCGCTCAAAAGGTTTAAAGGATTTGGAGCCTTTCTTGTGTAGATTATCAACTGTGTGCACATGCCCATAGTAATCATCAGGAGTAAAGGCCTTTTGTGACACAGCAAGAGCTATCCAATTCTGAATCTTTTGAATAAACTGCACTTTGAGCTTGCTTTTGGATTTGTAGAGAAGGTACGGGATCATAACCGATTCTGTGAACGTGTAGATATGACACCTCTTATATGATACAACTTCACAGTTGTTGAAGTTGTTTTGCCTTATAACTTTGAGGTAGGGTTCACCATCACCTTTATGGATAGTGGCTCTTGTGATAGGAGTTGGCTCGGTTATGTTTCTCAAAATATTTATTCTTTCTCTGAAGCTTTGTATCCTCTGTTGACTTAGGTTGTAAGGAGCAGATAGGTCAAGACTGAACAGGGTTTTGATTGCATCCGCATGGGATCTTGCTTTTAGCATCCCAACTTGAGACTTCTACCTTGCCAATTTTGTTTGAGTAGCAGCTTGAAATTGTTGTTTTTCTTGCTCTAGTGCATATGCTAGCTCCTTGGCTTGGTAGATTTCCTTCACTAGAACACCCAAGGCTTGAGCCATTGAATGTTTTCTATTTCCTATTGCTCTTTGAGCTCAATTTGAGAAACATAACCGAGCCAACTCATTGAATGTCCTTCACTAGCTCTATTTCCTATTTGCTCTTCCTTTTCAACTTGCTCATTTGTCGTTTTTCTTTTTTCCTTTATCTTTGGGAGCAGAGGTTGAAGGCTTTTGGACTGATGGAGTTGATTGGACTTGTTAGGTTTATTAATTGTATAGAATAGAAGATTACATTTTGAGTGAAGTTTGTATTAATTACATAGTAGATGGTCTTAATTGTAAATATACTCATGGAGTATATAAGCCTATGATTAAGGCTTATCATGTATCAATTGTCATAATCAAAGATATGAACTACGTGTTAATTGAAGATTAGCTCGATACTTGAAGAATTAAGGGATTATAAATTGGTATCAGAGCCTAAGGTGTGATTTGATTGGAGATTGGATCAAGAATTACAAGAAAATTGAGGAAATTTTGAAGATTTTTTTTCAATTTTCGGATTAGTTTTGGGCAGAAACTTTGAAAAATTCTAGAAAATTCTTACAATCTTCATTTGATCAAATTTTTGGATATGTTGTTGTGTATGATTACAGGAACCTACAGTAAAATGTTCAAATGCAAAATCCAAACCGTTTCAGAGAAATCGAAAAATCAATTTCTGGGTTTTTTAAGGATGTTCTTGAGGATTGAATTTAGAATTTCGAGTTCTAGTTGGAATTCATTGCTAATTTTTTAAAGAAGTTTAACAATAGCATCGTGATTGGATCTGCAAAATCTCAAAGCTTAATTCAAAACACACAAGGAGAAATTATGAAATATTTTTCTTGATGTGTTCTTTAAGATTTTGATCAATTTTGGATCAATTCGTGTTGTTTGATCGAAATTCGTGATAAAGGAGTGTAGAAAAGTGTTAGGGAAGGTAGATAAACATAAATTTGATCATAAAAATCATTTTTGAGGAGGTGTTGAAAATTCAAGATTGATGGTGTTCTTGATGTTCTTCAGTATAAGATGAAGAAAGGAGGAGTTTGATCCAAAAATTTTAAGTCAAAAAGTGTTTTTGGTGTTTGTGTGTCAAAAAGTATCGGATTTATGGATTTGGTAAGTATCGGATTTTAGTGTTATCGGATTTACACATCGGATTTCCAAGACTATCGGATTTTTTAAATGTGTCGGATTTGGTTGAATTCTTGGATTTTTGAAAAGTGTCCGATTTGGTTGAATTCTCGGATTTTTGAAAGTGTCAGATTTTTGAATTCTCCATAGCAATTTTAAATGGCTCTGCCCCTTGGACCCCGCCAGGGGTTGCCACCCCTTGGATCCCGCTATCGGGGGTGCTGCCCCCGAATCCCCGTCATCGTTGTGATTGAATTAGAATAGGATTTTCTCAACTCATAGGCACTTTAATTGATTCTCTTAGTACACTTTTAATCATTGTTGATCATTACCAACTCATTCTTAATTGATCAAATCATTATTATTGATTAAATTTTTGATCAAATCAAATCATTCCTAAACGATCGTATATTTTTCAGGTATCAAGATAAATATCAAGATGTCAACGAAAATTCCACAAGTTGAAGTAAATTTTGAGAAAAAGAAGGCAGTAGGATTGGTTAATGAGAATATCCAGCTCAGAGAAGATTTCTTCAATGATCAAAGAGATTCACACATTGACACGGAGAAATATAATTTATAATGTAAGGATTGAATGTATATCAGATGATGTAATCAAAAAGGAGAAACAGATGCAAATTCTGAGTGGAGAAAAGTCATTACTAAAAGAACAAGTTGAATTTGAAAAGAAAAGAGCAAGTGAATTACAAGTTGAAAAAGCTGAATTGCATGATAAGCTGAAACAACTTGAGCAAAAGCTACTTGTTGAAAAGTTGAGTTGCAGAAAGAAACAAATGTATTAGACCTAGAAAAGAGTTTGGAAAGTGAAAAGAAAATGTTTGAAGAAGAAAGAAGCAAGTTTGTGGATAAAATGTCTAGAGTGTACGAGGAACTTCAACTTTTGGAAGAGAAATGTCAATAGTATAAAGTTGAAGTTGATAAGAAGGAAGCAGGTACATAACAGGTAAAGAAGATAGCAAATGATCTGAAAGATGAGAATGCCAAGTTTAAAGACCTCATATCGGAATTTTTTGTTAAACGTGAAGATTTTCAAAGGATGTTGCAGAATGATGATAAGTTGATAGCGAGTTTAGGTATTGAAAAGGCTGAATTGCAAAGAAAAGTCACAGGATTTGAGCAACAGCTTCTTGCTTCTTCTAAACTATATATTCCTACCTCAGTTCTAAAAAACAAAATATCTGAGCTTCAGAAGACTCTAGACACAGAGGAGAAAACATTGGAGAAAGAGAGACTACAGTTTTTGGCAAAACTCAAGTTTACAATGCTTCTGAGCTTCTGAATCTACCAAGACTTCCGCTGACAATATCAATTTTGATTCAAAAACACATTGTTGTAGCGATACAGACTCTTATTTTTCTGTTGCAGATGCTGAAAGTAGGAAATTAGATGACGATTTCATTGATGCTTCTACTCCTAAAGCAACTACTTCTTCTCAAAAGCCAAGAGAAACTGAATTCATAAATCAACAGAATGCATCTTATTCAAGTTATATTGATTCTGAATTTTCAGTAAGCTCAAATGATTCTTTACCAAAGACTAAACAAACTTGGATTCCAAAGAAGAATGTAGGTGACATGTCTATAAATATATCATCATTCTGGACTGAAAAGAAGACAACCACAGAAACCTCAATCTTTAGATCACCATGTGGTTCAATCAATCATGTGCATTCAAATGCATGTTTTTCATCGTCAGAATTCCGTATCAAAAATGTCATAACTGATGAATTCTCATCCAACGCAATACCTACCACGACATCTTCAGAAACTAAACCTAGAGCATCTGAGTTTCGAATGAAGAATGTCATCAATGCTGTACCACAAAGAAGAATGCAAAGACAACATCATTCTGGTAAGGACAATCATGCTCATATGCAATATCATTCGTTTAAACATCTAAATACCAAATTCTTTTCTAAAGCAAAGCATAATGGAAATTTTGTGCTCAAAATTAATGTTAAATATCCTTTTATGGTATACTCAGTCAAGCACTTAATCAGGCTTTCAAAAGAAAAGATTTGTAAAACTTCAAGAACCGATCATAAATTTGTTGTTGAAAATGGTATTCCCCAATGGCACACAGGCCCACTGCATAGAAAGGTTCATAAACCTAACATAGTTGGACCCAACTTCAAGTGGGTACCAAAATGTGCTTAATCTGTTTTAAAGATCAAGTTAGAGACATTGTTGGAACACATGAAGATCATTCAGAATGTGTTGAAAAGCACATTGTGTTCAGTATGCTAACAAATTTCAATCTCCTGTCTTGAAGAAAGAAGAGTGTTCACTGCAGTCCATTTCACACGTCATTGTATTCAACATTAGCCTGAGTCTGAGGGGGAGCAAGAACGACATAGATTCTTTAAGAGACAAATTATTTTTGTCGAGAACCTACAAGATTGCAATTTTGTTTTAAAATGAAAACAATTTTTGTGCATTCTTGTAGGGGGAGCAATTTTTTCTCTAAAGTAGTTGATGTAAAATCATTTTCGAATTCAATGCGTCATTTTAGGGAGATTTTTTTCCTTTCAAATCATTCTAAAAATGAAAATTTCAAAAACAATACAAATTTTAAAATTCAAAAAGATTTTCAATTTTCAAATTTTATCGTTTTCACATCGAGAAGGCATTCATTCGTCATTTTATTCGGATGCCTTTCTTGATTCATTTCATTGTTGATCTTCCGAATGATCATCTTTCATTTTCGTAAATCCATCTCAATATCATTCTGATATCCTTCCTTCACCGATGAAAATTCGATTCTTTCTAGAAAACCATTCATTCTTGTGTCACCAAAGAACTAAAGAGTTCATTCCTGTACACATACATTTCAAGTGATCAATAAGGCACCAAAGAGTGAGGGAGTGTAGACAATTTTTAATCCTATGGTCAATCCAGAGCCGGAAGGACCTGCCCCAGGAGTTCATATTCTTGATAATCTTTCTCAACTGAATATTGAAATCACAAGGTCGTTGTTAGTGTTTTGTATTGACATCAATATGATTTCTCCTAATCATTTGAATAGATAAAAAGTGTCCATTTGTATCCAACGGAGATAGAAACATTCATTTTGGAAATAGAGTTTGAGGGAGAAGTTGAAAATATTTAGAGAACTGAGGGTGAGAGATAGGATCAAAAGAAAAGAAAGATCCTCTCCAAACAGTGTCAATCTGGGTAACCACATATACTACTAGATTTCATGTGTTGAAATTTGGTATTGAAGAAGACATCATGAACCTAGTGATGCAATGCACTAACCCCACCCAGCTACTCAATCATCTCTTAAAAGATGATTGTTTCAACTTCACACAGAGAATTAGCACATTTCTATTGACATCTCACTCGGAGATTGTTAATATTGAAGCAAAGAGGACAGCTACTCCGGTCCCCGACTTCTTTCATGCACATATTGAGTCTAGAGCTAATTGCAATATTAAATTCAATTATTAGGACACATGTTGGAAGTATCATAAGTATCCAGTTTTTCGTAACTGATACCGGAACATCTTGAAGTGATATCTTTGTGATATACACGATGATTAGATGGAAATCCTACGAGAATCAACGCTATGCCAGTTCTGATCGTGGGTCACACACTTTATTTAAACTGTTGTGTTAACGAGCAATCTATGTGATCTTGGTGTTAACATTTCCCAACAGGAACTTTGAGATGGTGCCCTAAAGACTGTCTCGGATACTGTCATTGTAATATCATTCTGGTCACAATGTCCAAGAGATACATATTTGATAAATTCAACTGAATGTCACGAGGAGGATTCTAAGTTACAAATGTTGAAGTATTCATGCACAAATCAAGCTGAATGTCAATTACAATTACATGATGTTCATGAAGAATCTTGATCATCACGAGGGGGAGAAAGTTTAAAGAAATTGAAATTTAGTTGATCTTGAAAGAAGGAAACAAAAATATTAGTTGATTTTTACTGAGTTGAAGATGATGACGAGTTCTTATTCTCAATGCTATTCTTAAAGCTCATCAAAATTGTGCAGCTAAAGAAGACCAGATTCATGTGTTGAGAGGGAGACAAAGAAAAGTTTAATTCTAAAAAATCAATACATGTCAAGTCAAAGGGGAGCAAAGAAAAGAGATATCTATCAAATTTGAAAAAGATCAAGAGATTTAAAACAAAGGATAATTGTGTGATCAAGACATTATGATCAGGATAAACAAGATCAAGAGCTACATTCAAGGGGGAGAGATCAAAATATTTTTCATGCAAAAGCAAAGCTTATTTTTAGACAAGAGAGCTCAAGATCAGAAAGAATAGGTTGAAGATTGTGAAAAGATGAAAATCACTACATGTTAAATTGATAATACAACCAAAGATTGAAAAGCCTGAGGTTACCATCAAGATGTTGAAGTGAATACTATTCTCAAAATGAAGAGTCTCTATTTAAAGATGAGAAGTCATTTTGAAGACATCAAGTAATGGTTTGAAGATTTCCCCAAGCTTCAAAAAAATATTAACCGAAAAAGAATATCTGCATGATTCAAAAGGGGAGATTGTTTAAGTTTGTGTGAGAAGCAAAAAAGACATAACATCTTGTATTTCTATACAAAGGAGGAGATTGTTAGGTTTATTAATTGTATAGAATAGAAGATTACATTTTGAGTGAAGTTTGTATTAATTACAAACTAGATGGTCTTAATTGTAAATATACTCATGGAGTATATAAGCCTATGATTAAGGCTAATCATGTATAAATTGCCATAATCAATGATATGAACTATGTGTTAATCAAGGTGTAATTAGTATTCTCTCATAGTTCTACACATGCAATTGAAGATTAGCTTGATACTTGAAGAATTAAGGCATTATCAGGACTGGTGGAGTAGATGGTTTAGGCTTTGTCTTCTTCTTCTTCTTCTTCTTCTTCTTCCGAGGATGTCAGATAGTGGAGTATCATCCTCATCATCAGAATCAGACACAACATTCATAGGTGGAGAGCAACCCTCAGCAACTTTCTTTTTGGACTTTGGCCTATTTGCCATGCGTTTTAGTCTTTTTGGGAACTTTTTCTCCCCCTCAACAAATGCTTTTCTTTTGGGAGCACGGGAGGCTGTTGCTATTGCTTTGGATTCTTCCTACTACAGGATGTTTTTAGCAGATTCAATGTAGGCAGCATCAATGTCCTATGTGTCACGATCATCCTCTCTTGTTGAACTTGAAAATTTCTCCCTATTTTTGGCATCATCAAAAGGATGAGGGGAGTCACCTGTGGTTGGTTTAGGGAATTCGGAAGAGGCATAGGTAGGGGTAGGGGTTTGGGTTGAAATTTTGGAGAGTTGAAGGGTGAGATCATCCTTGAGATCTCGAAGAGCCTTCCATAATGAGAGATGACTCATCCTGGTTTGTTCGGTGAGGGCATCTAAATCATCAATTATGTCTTTTAGAAAAAGGGTACATGGAGAATTTCTGGTGGGATGGCTACAGAAATATTTGGATTTATGGGTTTGATGAGTTGGAGGTGGGTGAGAAGGTAGAGATTGTTTGGTTTATTTAGTCTAGTGTGGATTGAGGTAGGCTTGGGGTAGGTTGTTGAGATGGAAGAAGGGTAGAGAATTGATCAATTTTGGTTAAGATAAGAGGGAGGTCAGGTTAAGCGTGAACAGGTGCAGGGGAGGGTTGGTTGGTTTTAAGGGACTCTATGTCTTGAGCAAGTCTAGACAGTCGAGTATTGGTTTCTGTTTGAAAGCTTTGGAAGGTTTGGGTAAGGTGGTCTAAGTTTGTGGTAAGGGCTGTTAAAAGGTTAAAGGTTTTGTGTGGAAGTGAGGCAGATGGTTGGGATGAGCAGGAGGAGGTTAGGATAGGTTCGAAGAATGTGGGTAAGGTATGTGTTCCCTCATCTGAGCCTTGGTGTATAAGCTTAAATTCATTGGGAAAGATTGTTGAGCCCTATACAAGTGGTTGGTTTGTACCACTAGCATTGGAAGGATATGCATGTGTAAGAATTGAATTGATTATAGGTACAAGGTAGGTGGAGTGAGTGTGGGATGCACTCAATACTAGGGAATCCCTTATTGTATCCACATTCTGTTGGGAGAATGTGAATGGTATAAGCTGACTCAAGGGGGGTATAGACACAGTATGACCTTGCGGTGACGTCTGTCTTTCAATCAGAACAACCTTTTGACAGGCTGCCTCAGATTGCGGTTTTAATCCCCTTTTTATTGATGTATCCTATTGTGAGGATACTGAAGGTATTCGTTTGGCAAAAACAAGTAGCAACGGAAGCAATATGTATAACAAAAATCGATGCCAACACCAATGAATACACTCCCATGTACCAAAAGCTAGCAATGAAATTGCAACTAATATGATCAAGATAAGAAGAAAGGTTATACCTCAATAGTGCAAAACACAAATCAACCTTCCTTGTCAAGTAGCTTAGAATCCTACAAAGAACTCCTCCAATGAAGTACACCCCAAGCTTGTTAGATTCCCAAGTGCTAGCAAGTTGATGTGCAACCACCAAAACAACTATCAAGTGTATGTATTTCTTGCCTCTTGTGCTCAAGAACACCAAGAACAAGATGAACAAGAGAGAGAGAGTTCTAGTATCAACCAAGAGACAAAAATGTATCCAAAAAGCCTCTCTTAGAGCAAATAACTCGTAGTCTCTTTGTCTACCACAATTATTATCAGTTAACACCATTAAAGTAAGTGTTTAAGGCTGTTAATTATGCTGTTACAGGAGACGTACACGGCCCGTGTTGGTCAACACAGCCGTGTAGGCCCAAAGTCCATGGCCCTAATTGGGCTAAGACGGCCCGTGTCTAACAGGCACTACACGGCCCGTGTTCATCTACACAGCCCATGTAGGCCCAAACTACACGACCTTGAACTAGGCTAATACGCCTCGTGTATGTTGGACTTGACACGGCCCGTGTTCAGGAACACGGCCCGTGTACAGGAACACGTCCCGTGTACCATCCTGCCAAAACCCATTTTGGCCTTTTCCTCTCTTTAGCTTGATCGTGTTGCCGTAATCAATACTTGGTGTGCGACCCAATAGGACTATACCTCATCAGTAGTGCCATTAACTTGTTCGTGTTAGCGGGCATATTCCAACAGACTCCCACTTGCACGTGACACGACTAGGAAAAATAACACAAACATAGAGCGGCCTCTAGCAAGACATCTATGCTCCCAAGTTAGTATAGGGTATGCCACTCTTGACAAGATCCTTAATCATGAAATGATTGTCCTAAAGATAAATGAACATGTACATCCCTTTGTTCGTGATATCCAATCTGAACACAAGGCATGGAATATAATCAACCTTCAGATCGTTCACGATTATGTTTCTCGATTCTAGATCAGTGGTGACCAACAAATCAAGTCAACATTGATCCATCATCAATAGAACTTGAGCACGGCCATTCATATGAACGTCAGCACTCAATCATCGAGGGGCCCATGGATATTCTCTCTATACATAGAGGAACAAATACCTTTTGACTACATAGTCCCGCCACATACATAATACTCTACCCAATCATCTCCCTTATAAGGACCAGTTACAGACCGCGTTAGAAAACGATCAAAGCAAAGCAGACCTATGCTTTGAGATCACATGTATCTCTAGTTTAAGGATGAAATGTCATTACCATCCCGAGTTACTTATGACTAAAACCATGAAGTAAACTCAGGTGCGGGTCCTCCAATCACTTGAAACCCCTTTCAAGTATAGGCAAGAATCACGTTTTATCAAAACCAATTCTTTACCTCAATCTTAATTCATACTTCCTTCCCACAAAGTATGACTGATTTTGAAGACTTAAAGATTGTAAAACAATATAGGGAAGAAATTAAACATGCAAAGATAGAACACAATAAAGACTAAATGTAAGTAACC
The DNA here is from genome assembly GCA_038502395.1 of Dittrichia graveolens. Classification (NCBI taxonomy): domain Eukaryota; kingdom Viridiplantae; phylum Streptophyta; class Magnoliopsida; order Asterales; family Asteraceae; genus Dittrichia; species Dittrichia graveolens. The sequence continues at coordinate 36,149,866 of JARJIL010000009.1, forward strand.
ACAACATGCGTATATATAGATCTCTACTATATAAATCGAAACAAACATTAGTGACATTATTGCTTAACGTTCCGAAATACATAATGGTCCAAACATAAATTAAAACTAAATCTAAACCAAGTCATAAGCAAATCTAACACCTATCGCCGTAGTGTGAGAATCATGAGAAGCTTGTGACAACGGTTTAGTAAACGGATCAGCCAGATTGCCTTCCGAGGTTACTCTACTAATAGCGACTTCACCACTTTCAATCATCTCTCTAATCAAGTGGTATTTACGAGGTATATGCCTCGTTCTCTTGTGAGCTCTAGGTTCGTTCACCAAGGCTACCGCACCCTCGTTGTCACAAAAGATCTCAATAGGGTCGGATATGCTAGGAACCACTCCAAGGTCTCGGATGAACTTCCTTATCCACACAACTTCTTTAGCAGCTTCACTTGCCACAATATATTCTGACTCTGTAGTAGAATCAGCCACTGTGTCTTGCTTTGAACTTCTCCAAGTAATAGCCCCACCATTCAATTGGAACACAAACCCCGATTGTGATCGGCAGTCATCCCTATCAGTTTGGAAGCTAGCATCAGAGTAACCCTTTACTTTGAGCTCTTCCTCACCACCAAAGATCAAGAACATTTCTTTAGTCCTCCTAAGATACTTAAGAATGTTCTTTACCGCAACCCAATTGTCTTGCCCCGGGTTTCCCTGATATCTTCTAGTCAAGCTCAAAGCGCATGACACATCAGGACGAGTACATAACAGGGCGTACATGATCGAGCCCACGGCCGAAGCATATGGTACTCGCTTCATTACTTCTAGTTCCTCTTGAGAACTAGGACATTGAGTCTTACTCAATATCACTCCATGCGACATAGGAATATTTCCTTTCTTGGAGTCCTCCATCTTGAACCGCTTCAAGACTTTGTCAATGTATAAACTTTGACTCAACCCGAGAAGTTTTATAGATCTATCTCTATAGATCTTAATACCCAAAATGTATGCCGCTTCTCCTAAGTCTTTCATTGAAAAGTATTTTCCAATCCATGTTTTGACCCTTTGCAAGGTTGTGATATCTTTACCAATGAGTAGGATATCATCCACATACAAGACTAAGAAAACAACGGCACTCCCAAAAGCCCTAACGTATAAACATGGCTCGTCTACACTCTTCGAAAAACCAAAATCTTTGATTTTCTCATCAAAGCATAGATTCCAACTACGAGATGCTTGTTTAAGTCCATAAATGGACTTCATTAATCTACACACTCTATTAGGAAGCTTCAGATGTACAAAACCCTCAGGTTGCATCATATACACCTCTTCGGAGAGCTTCCCATTAAGGAAGGCGGTTTTGACATCCATTTACCATATTTCGTAATCATGAAATGCGGCGATTGCCAAAAGTATCCTGATAGATTTCAACATGGCCACTGGGGAGAAAGTTTCATCATAGTCGACACCATGTGTCTGGGTGAAACCTTTAGCCACCAGTCGGGCTTTGAAAGTGTTTACTTTTCCATCCATGTCGGTCTTCTTCTTGAAGACCTACTTACACCCTATTGGTTTACAACCGGGTGTGGGATCAACTAGTTCCCAAACCTGGTTATCCTCCATGGATTGCATCTCGTTATCCATTGCCTCCTTCCATTTAGCAGACTCGTGGCCCGCTGCCGCTTCCTGATAGTTAGTGGGCTCATTAAGATCCACCAATAACTCGCCGCCCTCAGATATGAGAAACCCATATCTCTCTGGCTCATGGCGAGTTCTACCGGATCTACGGGGAGGTAACGGATGTACGTTAGTCTCCACATTGTCATGCTCAGACTCAACCTCACTAGGTTGTTGGCTAGTGCCAACGTAAGGTTTTTCATCCGTTGACTCTTGAACTTCTTCAAGATCAATCTTAGTCCCGCCTTGCTGATTGGACATTAATTCTCTTTCTAAAAAGACCACCCTTCGAGCAACAAATACCTTGTTCTCGGAAGGTTTATATAATATATATCCAATACCCACAGCTGGATACCCGATGAAATAACACTTTTCAGATCGGGGCTCCAACTTGTCATCTACCTCACGTCGTACGTAGGCTTGACAACCCCAAACCTTTAGATAGGCAAGAACGGGAGGTTTCCCATGCCACATCTCAAAAGGTGTTTTATCGACCTTCTTCATTGAAACGAGATTAAGGATTCATGTTGTCGTTTCAAGAGCATAACCCCAAAGGCTTATAGGCACTTGGGCGTGACTCATCATAGACCGAACCATATTTAACAATGTTCGGTTTTTCCTCTCGGCGACACCATTTAATTGTGGCTTCCTAGGAGGTGTAAGTTGTGAGATAATTCCATAACCCTTAAGATGATCACAAAACTCTTGACTAAGATACTGACCACCCCTATCGGATCTAAGTATCTTAATCTTTTTGCCCAATTGATTCTCTACTTCATTTTGGAAAGTCTTAAAGAGCTCAAAGGTCTCGGACTTTTGTCTAACCAAGTAGGCATACCCATACCTATTATAATCATCTATAAAGGTAACGAAGTATCTAGAATAGTCTCTTGTGATGTGCTTAAATGGACCACACACATCGGAATGTATAATGTCCAATAAGTTTTTACCCCTCTCATTCATGCCGGAAAAGGGTGCTTTAGTCAGCTTGCCTAATAAACAAGATTCGCATACTTCATTTGACTCGTGGTCAAATGATTCCAAGATCCCATCCGCTTTGAGCTTGGCGATACGAGTCTTGTTTATATGGCCAAGTCGACCATGCCACAAAGATAATTTGTCTAAATCAATTTTAGACGTTGAATCAATATTCATGATTGAACGATTATCAATAACGTACGCATCTACTTCATAAAAACCACGACAAGGATAAGCTTTAAAATAACAAATACCATTTTTAAAACAAAAAATAACCCCATTGTCAAAAGAAAAACCAAAAGCATTGTCGTGTAATGCATGAAAAGAGATAATGTTTCGTGCCACAAGTGGCGAATAGCATACGTTCAATAATAATATGGAAAAACCGGAATTAAAAGATAATTCAACTTCTCCTCGAGCCTTGACCGGGACAATCTCCTTGTTTCCCAATATCAACTCAAGCTCGCCACTCTCCATCCTTCTACTTGTTCTTAGCACATGAACAAAATTACAAACGTGAGTGCCACAACCGGTATCTAATACCCAACTATTAGATGTAGAAGTATGATGGAGTTGAATCATGTACGTACCTGAATCAGAAGTTCCTCCGCTGCTCAACCCCTTGAGCTTCTTAAGACCTTCTAGGTACCCCGGGCAGTTACGGCGCCAATGGCCCTTCTTCCGCAGAAAAAACATTTCGCATCATTCGGAGTTTTGGCTTGGGGAACCATCTTCCCCTTGCCTTTACCCTCCGAAGCGGGGCTAGACTTGGCAGCGTGAATCTTCCCCTTCCCCTTACCCTTAGGGGTATAAGCAGATCTCTTCTTCTTCTAGATTCGCCCTTCCCTTATATCAAGAATGGGATTTGGAATGGCGGGCTTATTTTTGGTCATGCTAGAATCGGTTGTCTTAAGCATACCGTGAAGCTCCATAATGGACTTATCCATACGATGCATATGATAACTCATAACAAATTGATCATACGCGGTGGGCAGGGACCATAGGATCAAATTCACGGCTAGCTCCCTCCCTACGGTAAATCCGAGCCGTTCCATGCGCTCTATGTTTGCTTTCATACTCAACACGTGAGCACTCACATTCCCGCCATCGGCCATCTTGCTACCAAGCACAGTCTTAAGACACTCGAACCTCTCTTGTCTCGTTTGCTACTGGAACATTTCCTTAAGCTGCGCGATCAAGTCAAAAGCACTCAAATGATCCATTTGCTTTTGGAGCTCGGGGATCATAGTACTTAGGATGAGGCAAGTAATGTCCTCGGTATCCTTGACACGCTTCTCATAAGCGTCTCCGATAGCCCAAGTGGCATTGGCAGTAGGAGCCCCGGGTAGGGCCTCCTCTATGGTAACCATCTTCCCTTCTTGGCGTAGGACATGTTTAAGTTGCCTAAACCAATCCAAGAAGTTGTTACCATTGAGTTTCTCCTTTTCAAGGAAAACTCTAAGAGAAAAATGGTTGGTGGTGTTGGTGTTGTTTGAAGATGCCATCTAAAATAGCAAAGTAGTTTTAGTTAGTCTGGAAATCCTTGTTAAAATAAGTACCCATAGTTTTAAATAAAACAATTTATTTGTAACAAGGGCTAAGAACCTTATTTCACCTCGCACCATGACGGGTTTACCGCGGATCACGTGGCGAAACTATTTAGGCCGGCAACCATTTTACCAATTGTAATCTCTATTACAACTCTAAGACACTTGCGGGACCCGTTGACATCCATTATGTCGGTTGGCATGTTTGATCCCTATCTTACACCAATCTTAATATATAATTTTTGTTTAGCTCGTGCTTAGCTCGACAACTAACCAAGAATTAAATACTAAAATTGTAAATCGTCCGACAAGACACACGGGTGGCACTCTCGACAATTAATCGGCTCGTGCTTAGCTCGACAACCAATCATGCGAGTTACCCCACTCACCATCCACACAACTACACAAGGAATGACTCGTGCTTAGCTCGACAATCATCCTTGCTTCCTTAGATTCGGGTGGTGTCATCTTACGGATGGTGCGTGATTTACATATTGAAAAACGGGATTTTGTTTCCGGTTTATAAAAAACCATTTTGTGAATTAACAAAGTAAGTGTCAAAACGATTTTAAGCACTTTTTATATAATACCATTTTTATATTTTCTTTGTCAATTCTATTCGCGCGCAATTGTTAACCATTTTAACAAACATTGTATTTTATATGCTATTTATACAAATACATAGAATAAAAGGAACGGCGTGCAAGCCGCACCAATAAATAAATAAACTAATATTGTTACAACAATACAGCACGCAGGCTGCCAAAAAACCAAAATAATCAATCACCACAACACATAGGTCTAAGGCATATCTTGTTACCGAATCAAACCAAACATATCAAATAGAAACATGGTGTGCCACACATAACCATGATATATAAATATATATATCTATATTTTAGTTAAGATTGTCAAAACATCAAAGGCACCAAAAGGACAATCCTTGAATATATGCATTAGTGTACCAAACCATTTTTGAGACACATATTCATAAATACATTTATAAGTATTTATTTGTGTACACTTCATGCCAAGTTACAACAAATATATAAATATAAAAACTAAAATATTAACAAGACTACGAATAAATTTATTCTAGCACAACAAGAGTCTTAATGAAAACCCAATTTTAAGAAAACACTTTTCTTATGAAAAAAAACTTTCATGGGTTTTCTAGACTCAATAGTGCAAAGCCATGTTAGATATGGCTCTGATACCACTGAAGGTATTCGTTTTGCAAAACAAGTAGTAACGGAACCAATATGTATAACAAAAATCGATGCCAAACCAATGAATACACTCCCATGGATTAAAATCTAACAATGAAATTGCAACTAATATGAACAAGATAAGAAGAAAGGTTATACCTTAATAGTGCAAAACACAAATCAACCTTCCTTGTCAAGTAGCTTAGAATCCAACAAAGAACTCCTCCAATGAAGTCCACCCCAAGCTTGTTTGATTCCCAAGTGCTAGCAAGTTGATGTGCAACCACCAACACAACTATCAAGTGTATGTATTTCTTGCTTCTTGTGCTCATGAACACCAAGAACAAGATGAACAAGAGAGAGAGAGAGAGAGAGTTCTAGTATAAACCAAGAGAAAAAAATGTATCCAAAAAGCCTCTCTTAGAGCAGATAACTCGTAGTCTCTTTGTCTACCACAATTATTATAAGTTAACACCATTAAACTAAGTGTTTAAGGCTGTTAATTCTGCTGTTACAGGGGACGTACACGGCCCATGTTGGTCAACACGACCGTGTAGGCCTAAAGTCCACGGCCCCAATTGGGCTAAGACGGCTCGTGTCTAACAGGCAATACACGGCCTGTGTAGGCCCAAACTACACGACCTTGAACTGGGCTAATATGCCTCGTGTATGTTGGACTAGACACGGCCCGTGTTCACGAACACGGCCTGTGTACCATCCTGCCAAAACCCATTTTGGCCTTTTCCTCTCTTTTGCTTGATCGTGTTGCCGGAATCAATACTTGGTTTGCGACCCAATAGGCCTATACCTCATCGGTAGTGCCATTAACTCGTTCGTGTCAGCGGGAATATTCCAATAGATACATCCACTGGCTCACGGTTTCAACATCTAATTGCTCCCCCTCAACATGAGGAAGGGTAATTGGAGTTGAGGTCAAAGGTGTGGATGTCACTACCTCAAAGGGCTCAAAATGAGCAACCTCTGTTCACCTTGTATATAGTGGGCTACGAAGGGGAGTAGAAGTAGTACCACTGGAGGTTCACTAGAGCTTGGTTGTTGAATAGGTGTATGGACTGGAGATGAGGATGGGCTATCAAAGGTTGGGACTACCATTTGAATATCCTTAGAGGTTGATTCAGAACTATCCATACTTTGGGTTGCAAGATGCCTGCTTCTGTCAATAAGAGGACTTATGATCATTGGACTTAAGGGAGTGAATTTAGAGTCACCAAAGTTACTAGTAGCACCAGCATCACCATCACCAGTATTATCATCATCATTATTGTCATTATGATTTTCCTCAACATCATCACCATCATTACTTTCATCCTCAATTTCATCATCATTTTGAGGATTTTCCTCAGCAGTAGCAACATCTATTAACTCTTGCATTTGTGAGTGATTGGAGGACCTCTATTTGTCTTTATAAAGTGGAATACCTTTTCACCCATGGTCGGGACAGGAATACTATTTTGATGTTCAGTTAGGCTCACATAGTCATTTTCTCCATTCTCCCTCATTGCAATTAGGCTTAAGAATCGAATGTAGGGAACCTGAGACCTTGATGACTTTTTACTAGTGCTCTGTGTGATTTTATCTACAAGATCGGAGAATATTGTTGGATTATGCCCACTTACACATGCACGAGTTGGTATCATGGCTGATGAAGCAAGGGCCTATTGGGTCACACGCCAAGTATCGAATCCGACATCACGGATGGTCGAATGAGAGAAAAAACCAGAAACAAGTTCTGGTGGGCCAAGGCACGCCCATGCCTCTATGAGGTACGTCCGTGCCCTACATGCATGTACGAGCCCAAGTCGGGCGTGACTTGGGGGTGGCTTGTGGCTAGGTATACCCATGCGCTGAGCCCAGTGGACAGGCACGAGCCCAAGTCGGGCGTGACTTGAGCATGGCCTTTTGGGCTAGCACGCCCGTGCCTCGTGAGGCACGACCATGCCCTATGTAGTAACAGTCTTCTTAAACAGCTTTCAAGGTTTTTTATGAAGAAGTTAATGGTGTTTAATGTGGTAACTGATGTAGAATCAATGTATGCACGTTTTTATACACTTATGTGGGGTCTATATAATGTGATACATGGTTCTATTATGAGGTTGCTAGTTCTTGAAAGACACACAAACATATATTGCATATATATTCTCTCAAACACAAAAGGTAGACAAGATTTTGGCTTTTTGGTGTTAGACTATTTTGTGGTGTTTAGATTGGCATATCTAACACTCTAGCAAGTGGGAGACGATTACATCTTGGTGTGGACTTCGATAGAGGTGTACAAGTTAGTACACGCAACTTCCAAACTCCAAATCCAATTGAACTAGGAAGATAACTTCAAGGGTATGAATCTATTCCTTTTGTCTTTTTTATTTGTTGCTTAGTCATGATTAGAGTTATGGTCCATTTGTGGGCGTTGCATGGTCAAAATTTAAAACATATTTTTCTACTCGTTTTACTTCTGCTGTGATTTTGGACCACGAAAACCCAACAGTGGTATCAGAGCCATCTCTAACATGACTTTGCACTTTTGGAGTTAAACCAGATTTTTCTATTTTCTGTCAAAAAATGTTTTTCCGGCGACCGGGCACAGTCGTACATCTAGGGGTACGGGCCGTGCCGACGGCCGGGGCACGGGCGTACCGGTGGGGGTACGGGCCGTGCCAGCAGAATGCGTGAATTGTTTAAAACTTTTTAAACTGTACACTAACAAGAGGGCAGGCACGTCCGTACCCTTAGGGGTACGCCCGTGCCTTCTGGTTTTTTGGTCAGAATTCGTTTTTGAAACAGTGTGGTTTAAAATGTTAAAATCCGGGTTTTGGACTAGTCTTGATTCTGGTTATCCCCACTATATTTTGATTCCTAAATCTATATGTTTTGTATTACTTGGCATGAAGTTTATAAAATGTTAGAACTGCACTTGTGTTTAATGTCTAGTTACAATTTAGTGTTTTTATAGTTTACATTGTACTTAGTATAAATAGTATTGTAGCCTTCTTTGCATGTAACCTTTTGACATATTATTGAATAGAAAACACACACTTTAGGGTGTTTCCATACATTATCTCTACATGAATCTATTGTATACTCGTTTGATTGCTCTACAATTGGTATCAGAGCCTAATATTTGCTAAGATAAGGTTCTTCATTGAAGAATTCGAGAGAAAATAGCAACAATTCGAATCAATTTGTCGGATTTGAAGGTTTTTGGTCGATTTTTTTGGAAAGATCTGATTTCTATCAAATCAAGACTGAAAATGGAAGTTTATTAGCCTATTAGATTCGCAATCAACAGTGGAGTAAATCCGTGTAAGTCCGCGATCGATCATTACAATAGTTTGTATTGAATTTGAAATTTTGTATTTTTCGTATTTGAGAAAAACTTGATCGAAAATGTATTCTAGAGGTTGAATTTTGTTGTAAAATTGATTCTGAATTATAATTTGATTGTTTACGAACCTTGTGGAAGAAGAAATTCACGAATTTGATCAAAATTCGGAGGAATTTGAAGTTTGAAAGTTGGCGGTTACAACTGTTACAAGAACTATCGGATTTAGTGTCAAGAACAATCGGATTTTACAAAATGCGAAGATTTCTACCGGATTCCGATACTTTTCTAAGTGTCGGATTTTGTGTTGCAGATTTTGGGATTACAAGGATTGAGTTGCGGAATTGGAGTTTGTTTGCTATCGGATTGATTAGATTGCTATTGGTTTTGAGTTTCGGATTTCCCAAAATATCGGATTTTGGAGTTTCACAGATTTAATCACTTACGGATTTGATTGATCGGATTTCCAAAGTATCTATCGGATTTCCAAAGTTGGAAGGAATTCTTTCGGATTTCAAATAATCGGATTTGAATTTCTCAGATTTTGAATTAACCGGATTTCTAACTCGGACTTCAATCTCTCGGACTTCCAACTTAGATTATCAAGCTATCAGATTTCAACACTAGTCGGATTTGAATCAATCGGAATTCTCAATTCTATCGGATTTCAAAACATCGGATTTTGAAGTTCGGATTTCTCAACTGTCAGAATTTGAATCTAGGATTTCAAATTCACTCGGATTTTAATTCTCGGATTTTGGAGATTTGATAGGTATCGGATTTAAAGAAAACTTTCGGATATCAAAGCGTGAGTATCGGATTTCAATCAAATATAGTACAGAGAAAATATCCTAAAGCAAGAATGAGTACATATAGTGAAACACTTTCGTTCGGTTCAGACACGAAGTCACTTGTATTGCAAGAGGAGAGTACCATGTATGAAAAGGTCGTTTCATGGATTTTATACACAACAATGAGCAATATGGTGAGGAGATGAAGAAAAGCATACTGGAAGGTAATGGTATCTTCAGGATTGATCAAGAAGCAAACCCTCATCATAATCTACCCTTGGATGAAATCCAACGAGAAAAGCTTCCATCTGAGTATACAGATGAGGAAAAGCACAGAGCCACAGCAGATCGTAAAGCAAAATACTATCTAAAACATGGCCTTTCTTCAGAATTTTACATTAAGGTGAATGGCCTCAACACTGCTAAGGAGATATGTGACGAGATAAAAGACAGATGGAAGGCACTGAGTCTGGAGTTTGGATCAAGGAAACTACACTGGTTAACTCCTTTGATCATTTCAAGGCTAGAGATGGGGAAGCGCTTATTGAAACTTACAGTCGCTACTGTAAATTACTCAATGACCTTAGAAACAAGAAACTTGATGATTACTCTAATCTCACGAAGAATACAAGGTTTCTAAACTCTCTAGGGACTGAATGGAGATCCCAAGTGGCAATCTACAGACAGATGAATCAAAAGAATCTAAACAAAGTTACTCACCGTATGATTTTTGAGGAGCTAAATCAATATGAGGATGATATTGGTTTGGGGACACAAAAAGACACTGTAGATCCACTGGGTCTGGTAGTTAATGATAAAAGGGTTAAGAGCTCAACAAAATCTGTTAAGATGAAACAAGTTAAAGAGACAGAATCTTCAGATTCGGAGGAAGAGAGTGTGGTTGATAATGAGAAAATCATGGAGGCAATGGCATATTTAACCAACATGATGCAAAATAAGTTTCTGAAGAACAAAACGAACAACAGGCAAATGTTCACGTCTGGTTCTAGACGGAGAGATGACCAATTCCCAAAGAAGGATGGTCAGAGATTGGAAATTAGGTATGAAAGAAAAGTAGAAACTGCCCAGGAACGCAAATGCTACAACTGTGGCGGAGCTGGGCATTTTATTAAGGATTGCAAAAAGCCCAAAGTTAAAGACTCTGAATTTTAAAAGACTAAACTCAACCTCATCAAGCAGAGAAACAGTGGGAGGGCATTACTTGCTGAAGAGGATCAATTCTTATCTGACACTGATAACAGTGATGAAGATCCCAATGTCCAAGCCCGGTTTGTTCTAATGGCTGAGATAGAGGAGTGTGAGTTCGAGGAAACCGATGGGGAAAGCGAAGATGAAATAGTGGGGAATGACTCTGGATTTATGGCTAGATTTGATGAGTCAGACATGGAAAATGAGTATGAAGAAGAGGAAGAGATTGAACCTAAGGTTGCTACTGATGGCACCAACCCATCTGTTGTTGAGAATGAAGAGAAGGTATTGACTGATGACTCTGAATTTCCTACTAAATATATACTAACTCTTATGCAACAGGTGGAGATCTTAACTTCTCAAAATCAATCAGTCACGAACAAGAATCAGAAGATGCATGAAAAGAATATAAGTCTAAAAATGGAACAAGCAACGAAAAGTGAAGTTGAACTAAAAACACAATTCTCAAAAATAGAACAACTTCAACAAGAAATAACAGACAAAGAAAATGCACTCACCAAACTACAAAAAGAAACAGAGGTAAAAGTGCATGACTTGAATGCAGCAAAACTATTTGGCAGAGATAAATCTTAATTTAATAATGAAGGAGAAAAGGAATCTCGACGAAAAAGTTCAACATCTTGAGGAAAGAGTTTAAAAGCAAGTCAGTACACGTCACAGTATCTTTGAAAACCTTCGACCAAATGTGAAGAACAGATATAAAGGTTTAGGGTTTGACGAACACAATTTTTTCTCAAAAATTAATTGCACACAACTGTACCAATTTGAAAGAATGAATCAAGTTTGGACTTCAAAAATGGTGTTTGTGGGAGAGGAAGAAATTAAACATGAAGAAGAACTCAAAAGAAAAACAACAAAGAAAATGCAAAACTTAATTAATTATGATGAACTGAACGAGTCATATGCAGACACTGAAAAGAGTGGTGGTTGTTCATCAGAAGAATGTTTCATTCCTATCCCACCTGCAGTGATGAAAGCTATTGAAGAAGGAAACAATGGAACTGCAAGAATTTATATTCCACATATGGAACTGCAGAGAAGGCAGGAATTGCTTGAAGTAGCATGCATCAATCAGAAAATTAAATTTGATGTGGAAAATTGTGTTTTAAAAGAAACAATCTTCAATCTTAACGAGAAGATAAATTCCGCTGCATCTGAAATAAAGATTGAAATAACTGATGAAAAAGTTAAAAATTCTGATATTGCACAATACCTAATTCCACAATTTATTTCAAATGGAATTGAATGAAGAATGCTTGAAGAGAAGGTGGAACGATTATTAACTGAATTGGACAGGTATCTGGATATTGTATATCCACAGTGTCCGAAGGCTTGCACGGAGTTCATCTTACATAATTGCAATCAATTTTGTGATCCAAACAGTATTACAGAGAAAGGATCATCTTCGAAAACAAAGCAAATTCCTGAAATGCCAAAAATCAAAAAGTCATCAACTGTGCATGCTTTAAAATCTGTTAAATCACTTCATGTGTTTAACAAAAATTCCTTTTCTGAAATAAAATTAGATCAATCAAAAGGGAAAGAAGTTTCAAGCAAAAGCGTGAAGAAGTCAAACATCAAAGGTGTGAAGAAAAGAGAGACGACAAAGGCACCAATGAAGTGGATTTCAAAGGAAGATCTAAAAGAATAAGAGAAAAAGAAAGCACATGTAATCAATGCTAATTCCAAGAACAAAGTTAATCCATTTTGTATCATCATTAAATCATACTGCAATAAGAATTGTGAGTTACTTTTTTCTTGGAAAGTCAAAATAGAAAGCTCAAAAGCAAAAATACTTCATAACAAAATGTGTTGTGCTGGAGTTGGCTGTCCTGAAGGACAATGTGAGTTCAAATGTGAGTATCATCAAAGTAGAATGAAAAGAGGGTTAAAATCGAAAAGAAACTGGAAGAATTCCAATGATGATAAAACTTTGTTTTGGTTTGTAAAGAAGAATGAATTCATTATTCACCAATGGATTCACAAACATCAAAAAGCCGGATTTGAATGTTGTTAAAACACCTAAAACATCTAACACAACAAATCAAACTAGTTTCTTTTCCATGTGCAGAAAGATCATTTTTGGTACACGGACTCGGGCTGCACAAAACATATGACGGGGAACAAAGGTCTTCTCAAACACTTTGTAAGCAAGTACACAGGAAATGTAAAGTTTGGGAATGACCAAGTTTCACCGATCTTAGGTCACGGGGTAATAGAAACAGGAAATTTGATGATAGAAAGGTGTCCTATGTGGAAGGCTTAGGCCACAATCTGTTTAGCATAGGGCAATTCTACGATAAAGGAATGTAGGTCGTTTTCAAGAAAAGCACATGTTCGTTAAGAACAGAAGATGGAGCAGAAAATTTGGGTGGCAACAGAAAGTCAAATTTGTATACAATTGACATGTCTGAGAAAGGCTCCGGCACACCAGTATGCCTGCTGTCAAAAGCATCATCAAATCTAAACTGGTCATGGCATCGGAAGTTGTCGTATTTGAATTTCAAAAATATAAACAAGCTGGTGAATGGTAATTTGGTCAGAGGTCTACCGAAGCTTAAATTTGAGAAAGATCATCTCTATAAGGACTGTGGAGCGGGAAAAATGAAGAGAGTTCCAAATAAAGTGAGTCAGATATCTTCAACTACCGCACCTTTATAGCTGATCCAGATGGACCTCTGCGGACCAATGAAAGTCCAGTTCAGAAATGCGAAAAGATATATTATGGTGATGGTGGATGACTATTTCCGGTACACATGGGTCCGGTTCGTGAGTCACAAGAGTGAGGTTCCACAACAAGTGATTCTATTTCTAAAGAAACACAACACTTGGAACGGACAACTGGTGAGGAGTATTCGAATTGACAATGGGATAGAGTTCAAAAACAGAACTTTAGATTCGTACTTGGATTCTGAGAGAATTAATCATCAGTTCTCGGCAGCATATACTCCAGAGCAGAATGGAGTAGTTGAAAGGAAAAACAGAATATTGGTTGAAGCTGCCAGAACAATGTTACAATACTCAAAGCTACCACCATCCTACTGGGCTGAAGCCGTGAATACTGCATGCTATACCGAAAACAGATCCTTAATACAACGTCGCTTTAATAAAACTCCATACGAATTATGTAATGGAGTAGTACCTAATATCAAATACTTTCATGTATTTGGTAATAGGTGCTTTGTGCTGAATGAATCGAACAAACTGTCAAAGTTTGATTCGAAAGCCGATGAAGGAGTCTTATTAGGTTACTCAATGGATAAAAAGTCTTTTATAATTCTAAATCGGAGAACTGGCACGATTGTCGAAAGCATGAATGTTACGTTTGACTATTTAGTCAATTTAAATTCCTTAACGAGTAAACCTAACTCATCTAAACATTCAATTTTTATAAATAACAAAACAGATGAGTCATTCACACATGCAGAAGATATAAGCTTAGATTTTATGTTTGATTTCTTTAAAAAGAATGATAACACATCAACTGTCTTGTAGGATATTCAGCAGGAGGCTGTGTCAATAACTAAGCCACCTAGTGTATCTACAGTTCAACAGACTACAAATTCTGATATCTCGGAGTTTGAAGCTACAAATATCCCTACAACCAAACAAAGTCCAAGATATGATCAAGCAGTAGAAGATATTAATTCAAATGTTCTTCAAAATCTTAATGACTACATTCAGGTTCAATACCCCGAACCTGTTTGGCTGAAGAGTCATCCAGAGACTCAAATCATAGGAAGTTTGGACTCCGGTGTTCAAATTAGATCTTCCACAGCTAAAATATGTCAACACTCAAGCTTTTTAAGCATGGTCGAACCCACACGAGTGTCGGAAGCTCTAGCTGATCCTGATTGGATTATAGCTATGCAAGAAGAGCTAAACCAGTTTGACCGACTCAAAGTCTGGAGATTAGTTCCGCGACCTGATGGTAAATCTATTGTCGGAACGATGTGGGTGTTTAAGAACAAAAAGGATTATGATGGTGTGGTGGTTAGGAATAAAGCTAGGCTAGTGGCATAGGGGTATAATCAATAGGAAGGGATTGATTATGATGAGACCTTCACCCCTGTAGCAAGAATAGAAGCAATTCGACTTTTCCTAGCCTATGCTTCCTATAGAAACTTCACGGTGTATCAAATGGATGTGAAGACTGCCTTCCTCAATGGCAATCTGAAAGAGGGAGTGTATGTCAGTCAACCTGAAGGTTTCGTAGATCCTAACAGACCCAATGACGTCTACATTCTGGACAAAGCTCTATATGGTTTAAAACAAGCCCCGATAGCTTGGTACGATGAGCTGTCAGAACATCTGCTAAATGAAGGATACGTCAAAGGGTAAACTGACACCACATTGTTTAAAAAGGAAATTGGAAACGATTATGTATTGGTACAAATATATGTCGATGACATAATATTTGGCTCTACGAATCCTAAGTATGGCAATGAATTTTCAAACACTATGAAAAGGAGATTTGAAATGCGCATGATGGGGGAAGTTAATTTTTTCCTCGGATTGCAAATTAAACAATTTAGCCATGGAATGTTTATAAATCAAGCTAAGTATATCAAAGATCTGTTAAAGAGATTTGATATGACTGGCTGTTCATCAATATCAACACCAATGACTTCTCGAACCAAACTATTTGCTGATCCAGAAGGAAAAGCAATAGATTTCAAAACATATAGAGGGATGATAGGTTCATTGCTATATTTAACAGCTAGTAGGCCGGATATTATGTATTCTACATGCATTTGTGCTAGATTCCAAGCAAATCCTAAAGAATCTAATCTTTTGGCGGTAAAACGCATATTTAGATATCTTAAGGGTACCCAAGATCTAGGTTTATGGTATCCTAGGGATTCTGGGTTTGAGCTAATATCCAATTTTGATGCAGATTATGCAGGATTCATGCTTGAACGACAGAGCACATCTGGGAGTGCACACTTTTTGGGAGACATACTGGTCTGGTGGGCGGTCCAAGAAGCAGAATTGTGTTTCATCATCAACGGCTGAAGCAGAGTACATTGCTGCTGCTTGCTGCTGTTCACAATGCTGTTGGATTCGGACTCAGCTTTCCGACTTTGGTCTTGTACATAGCAAAATCCCTTTAATATGTGATTCTCAAAGTGTAACGCCGGTCTTTTGAAATATCAGCGTATATTATTTTTTTTATTTTAAACACGTGCGGAAGCGATTATATTATTCACATTATACAACTTATATAAATATAAGTTGTAATTACAAAAGTATTGTTTTACAAACTTTCCAACGTTACCAACTAGTTCGACCTTTACATAAACTATTACATAACATTGTCTTATTAAAGTGTTCCCCAAGAACCTAACATGTCACCCCTGCAGGTACCCGTGTTCACCTTTAGTCTATTTACCTGCATTAGGAATGAACATGAGAGGGTTAGCTATAAATAGCCAGTGAATAACAATTAAAGCAAGAACAGTACATTAAAAGTATCATAACATATTTCATGCATCACATAACTTCATTCAAGTCTATCCTAACACACATTGAAGTACCGATTGTCAGCAGGCATCACGTCTTGTAGGGTTATAAGCCCGGATCAATGATCCTCACCGGGGAAACAGTTACTTGCTCCGCGCCGGTAGAGAAGCGGGTAGCGGTCCACCATTGCGTTCTTCGGGAACATATCCCATTTGGGATTAGTGGGAAAACTGAGAGCCCCGAGTTAGTATTAAGGGCGACGGTTTAGCTAGAACCAAGATTCGTGATCATCGAATCCCGCACCACAATCTCTACAATGTAGTACCGCTACTCAAACAATGGCCTACTCTGGCCTCATCACAAACATATTGGCCTACTCCGGCCCTTTACATATCAAGAGTGATCTAAACAGGCCTTTTTACATATCAACAATGACCTACAAGGTCTTTCACATACATACATATCACTTAGTACTCATAATAGGTTCATAAACATCTAAACATGCATATCTACAAATTCATGGATTATAACATACAAAACATCTTCTAATACTATTAATATCATGCTCGAGTTAATTGTTACTCACCTGTTGAGCTATAACACGTAAGTACTACGTTACAGGTGATCCTTGATCAACTGGTACACCTAGACAAACATCCCGAATATTAAAACAATGCGAGACAGCAAACTGTGTACTGGAACAGGGCTCCTTGCGGCCACAAGCAAAATTGCTTGCGCCCACAAAGACTGGCAAGTCCTTGCGCCCGTAAAGGGAGGCCTTACGGCCGTAAAGACTGGCAAGTCCTTGGGTATATCAATTTAGATTTTTGACCAATTTGACCTAAGTGGTCAAACTACCAAGAACATGGAGAATATGAAACTCACAAGAACAAGTAGGTGAAGAAGATGATCAAGAACAGGTTTAAGCCTTGATTTGCTGCAGATTAATGAAACTTGATTGATCCCTCTTGAATTTCTTCTTGAAGAGCTATGAACACACACACAAGGAAGAGAAGTGTAAAGTGTCTGTGTGTTCTCACGTGAGTAAACAAATAAACCGACTTGTGGGTTTCACTTATCCACAAGTGGGTATTTTGTTCCCCTTTTCAACTTACAACTTAACGCACGAATACCCGTTTTAACTAACGGGGATATTATTGGAAACCTCGTTCCAAACCATTTACTATTCTTTTATTCTTTTATATTTTTCTCAATATTTTATTTATTCACTTAAATAACTATTTTAGTTATTTTTCTTTGATATCTATAAATATATATATATATATATATATTTTATTCAATTTATTAATTAAATTATACGTACCTCGTCAGCATGCGTCTAGGCCCTTTGTGAGGATGTTACACAAAGTGCCATTGCAATTAGATGCAATCCGGTACATCACTCTAAAACGAAACATATTGACATCAGATACCACTTTATAAATGACTATGCTGAAAAAGGTTTAATAGAATTAAAATATGTTCAAACAAATAATCAACTTGCTGATATTTTCACCAAAGTGTTAGACGAATCTCGTTTTAATGCTTTAGTGTTAAGATTAGGAATGTTGAAGTTGACAGTTTAACATAACATTCTAAATCAACAGATCTTACATGGTATGTGCTAGTTGTGCAGGTCAAATTCGGTCAAAGGACAGACAAATCAAATACAATATCACTTAGGGTTCATACTTGTAGGGGGAGAAAACATATCAGCTTTTGTATATATTAAATGAAAAATCAAAAACATTTACAAAACAAACAAAATTCAAAAAAAAATTTTCTTCATCTCAAATTGTTGTACATCTGTGCATGATTTGAGGGGGAGTTTTATTTTTGTTTTTGAATTAACTTTGTCAAATTTTTGAAAATTTCATATTCATAATCAAAGAATTATTTTTAAAGATGAAATGTGAAGTTTAGGGGGAGTGGAATGATTTGAAAAATCAAATTTCTAATGAGAAGTTTTGAAAATCCGCTAAAGTTGTCGGACTCCGATACTTTTGTCGGATGTCGATACTTTTATCGGATTTTAACAAAACCGAGTGTTTAATGGGTTCTTGTGGGTTCCGGATTTCCTGTGGATCGGATTTTACGCATTAGGATTGTTGGAACTCGTGGTGGGCACAAACGCAGCAGAAGCAAACAAGAAAGAAGCATGCAAGACATAAAATGAAAGCACACACAAAGCCCACAACTAGTTCCAATGGTGGAACACACTACAAAGAAAATTGCAACTAAAGAACAAGAAGAAGGAGTAGAAAGTCCCTCCTTACCATGGCTGGAATTCGAGCTCTACATATGGATTGGGATAAAGATGAAGAAACAAAAGGCTTCTTCTCCATTGCAAGTCCACACCAAGTATGCTTAATCCCATTGTACTAGCAACCCATAGACGAACGTCCACCATGACTCCATCATCTGGAACAGCCCATGTAGATCTCCTCTTGCACCATGGAACACTTACCACACTCAAGAATACCTCACTTAGTGTATGTGTATCTTTTCCTTTGGAGACAAGAGATAGCTAGTGTCAAGAGAGAGTTCTTCATGTGTTCTCACGTGTTTATATGCCCCTAACCAGCCTCAAGACTCCCTTTTGGCCGGCCATAAAGCAAGCAACTTGATTGGACCATCAAATGGTCCAATAAAACACAAGTGTCACTACAGCTACCCCCTTCACGACCCCTCACGGGCACTCACGGGCCGTGAAGCCTAAGTGCGCCACGAGGGGACTTAGAACTCCACGAGCCATGCCACCTGGTCGAGACTCGTGAGGGCATCTCCTTCACGACCCCTCACGACCTCGTCACGGGCCGTGAAGCCCAAAGGCATCACGACGCGTGGCGGCCGTCGAACAATCGTTAGGGCAGCCTGCTTCACGACCCGTGGAGCATCCTTCACGGTCGTGAAGCCCCGAATCATAACACTTTTGATTATTTGACATTCTCCTTCCACATCAAGCTGTCGGGATCAATCCTTGGCGTGTGACCCAATAGGCTCGCGCTTCATTAGCAGTGATACTGGCATATGTGTGTCAGTGGGCAGATTCCAACAAACTCCCACTTGCACATGACACACCGTACCCATATGCATCACAGACAGGGAGCAGCCTCTAGCAAGACATCCCTGCCCCCAAATCAATGCGAGGTATGTCATCCCTGACAAGTATCTAATCACAATCCAAACGGGTTTGAAAAGGTCCTACAGATAAATGATCAATCATCCTATTGTTCGCGATATCCGGGTGAACACGAGACATGGTATAAAGTCATTCTCCGGTCGTTCACGATTACGTTTCTCGATCAAGATTGGTGGTGACCAAAAAATGCAAGTTGCAACTGATCAACTATCATTGCAAGCATGAGCACGGCCGTGCATTTTGGTGTCAGCGCCCAATCATCGAGGGGCCCAAGGATATCTCTCTAAAAAGAGGAACAAATTCCTTTGACTACATTGCCCTATTACATTGGTAATACCTTCCCCAAAAGCTTCCTTTATAACAACCAGTTATGGACTGCGTTTGAAAGCAATCAGAACAAGGCAGACCAATGTCGTGGAAACACATGTATCTCCGGTCTAAGGACGAAATGATATTATCATCCTGAGTTACTCTTGACATGTACCATGAAGTACACTCAGGTGTGGGTCGTCCAAGCACTTGAAACTCTTTTCAAGTATAGGTAAAGTGTTGCGTCTCTTGTATCCAATCACCATTGAATACACGACCAACCCTTTCCGTCAGTCTTCGTTCAAACTTCCTTCCATTGAAGAGTGACTGACTGTGGACATTTAGAATGTAAAACATTCAGGGAAGTGGTAAACATGCTAAGATGGAACACAATAAAGGAAACTGAGAGTACCCGCTACACGCGTATTAACAAATCTCTATTTGATAATCTATACTAACAGAAGCACAATGTTGCTTAACGTTCCCATAATCAGCATATCAAAATTTCAACTAAAACAAACTCAAGCGAAGTCTTTGCAAGCATTAGTATGTCAATCATCACAATCTTGCAACTACGGATTTAGCAAAACGGATCCGCCACCATGCTTTCCGTGTGTATTTGTAAGATGACCATATCTCTACCTCAACCAATCACTCAAAAGTGTGCGTTGGTGAGATAACGGTCTTTTGTCAAGCTATCGCACCTTCATTGATTCATCAGAACTCAATAAGATCAAGGATGCTTGAGATAAAGGTTATCTTTCATAAGCCATCGTACTCTCATTGTCTCATAAGATCCCAATAGAGTCAGCGATGCTTTGAGAAGCATACTTATTAACACCATATTTAGTAGGATCATGAACCCCGATAAAGATCGGCAATTATCCTAAGAAATATATAAGCAAGCACTTGAATAACAACTTATTCTTTGTTGCTTCTTACTATAGATCAACAAGAACATATTTCAATATTTCTTTAACTCCTTCCATAGGTTTTGTATATCCTATAATCGTTATGGATGCATAATTCTTGATTTAAGCTTTTTCAAGCGAAATCAGGACATTATCTCCAACACGATGTATGTACTAGACATATTTAGAATAGGATTACAAAATGCTCCCACTAGCTCTAGCATTCTTCCATGTTTCATCATTGCTATTTCAAAACTCAAACAAATGATTTTCATATCAACGCAAAGATTCTAACATTGAGATGGCAACATAAGTCCACAAGTGGACTACTTAGGGTTTGTAGATTTCATTAGGATACTTATTGATAGTGAAAGACCCTCGAAAATGTTGTGAGCATTTCCTCAGAAATTCCTATTAAGGAATGTAGTCTTCACTTCTATCCAATATAGCCTAAAAGGCACTTATAAAATAAGTATCCGTGTGGACTTCAACATAACCACCGGGAGAATGTTTCTAGATGATACCTTCCTCATGGTCAATCATCGTGAAACCATTCCTACCAGTCGGTATTTGAAGTAGTCTACAAACTTATCCATTTTTGGTCTATTTCCTTAAATAACCAATCACACCTCGCGGGTTCACACCCAGGTGTAGGATCAACCAAGTCGAAACCTTGGATAACCGTCATGGATAGCATATCATCTTATCATTTCCTCCTTTCTCCTAGCGGACTCCAAGCCCACTACGCTTTTCGGTAGTTGACTCATTCATCATGAACATCATTAAGTTGTCTTCCTCAGATATAACGAGTTATATTTTTATGGTCTTATGACAACTTCTACCAAGAGGTAATGATTTTATGCCAGGTTCTCCAGCATTGCCATGCTGAGTTTCAATCATTTCTGATTGGATTCTAGTGTCAACATCAGCTTCTTCCATTCAAGGTATACTTTACTCTCACTGGCATCCATGGATATTAATTTCTCAAGAGACTCTACCTTTGAGCAACTTACAAGTTCTCACAAGGTTTGTCAAGACAAATATCCCATGGTCTTAGTAGAGTACCTAATGGAGTAAATACCTCTAGATCCTGGGTTCCTCCACATTACGTCTAAACGTAGGCTAGACAATCAAGACTTTGGAATAGACAAACAAGGATCCTCCTTTTCGTCATATCCTCTAAGGCGTTTACATGACCATCTTCGTTGTTCATAAAATTTAGAACTCATGCCCACCACTTGGAGAATGACCCAAAACAATTTAGGACATAAAAGTGTAACCTATCACTTGTCGGACTATATCAAAATGTCCGGTTCCTTCTTTAGACGACCACATGTAACAATGTGTCTTAAGAGGAATGAATTGTGAGACAATCCCATAATTCTTATGATAGTCACATAATATAAAACTAAGGTACTCAGCGTCTTAACTAAATCCAAGTATCATAGTTGCATTGCCCTCTCTATCATGTACCTCGTTATGGTGAGTTTTGAACACCTCTAAGGTTTCAAAAACTAGTCCATTAAAATAGACATACCATCCCTTCTATCATCATAGGTAAAGGTAACAAGGTATCTAAAGTTACTCCTTAATGTTTGCTTGAACGGTCAACACACTAAAAGTGTGAACGAAACCCAACAAGCTATGAATCCTCTCACATACTCAAGGGAAGGATGTTTAAGTCATCTAGCATAACAAACAAGATATGCATTCAACATTTGACAAATGGTCAAAGGGTTCCAAGTTCCTAAACCTCGCGGATCTTGGTGATGCAAGTCTTGTTTATATAGCTTAATCGACTTTCACAATAGGATAACTTATCAATACATTTATGATTGTTCTATTAATCCCTAAGCATAAGCTTTTTTTTAATGCCACGACATGGATAAACTTTGAAATAAATCACTACTAATTTCAAAAGTCAAAGTAATATCCATCGTCAACATAGGCGTTTAGATATAATGTTTCTAGCCATACATGGCATAAACATACATCCAATAAAGTAATAGAATAGCTGGAAGGAAAGGCAAGATACAAACTTCCAATCCTCTCAATAGGGACAAAAACTATGTTTCCCTTTTCAAATTCTAACTCCCCATGCCTCATCCGCCTACTTCTCTTTTAACACCTTCACTTTGTAACAAACAAATCTGTGACAAACGTGAGCGTTATTGCTAGCGTTTAAAACCTAGCCTTTAGAAGTAGAAAAGCAATGGAGTTTGATCATGAATGTTCCTGAAGTCAAGTAGCTAATTTCTCTTACTTATAAGTGATTTTAGCTCTTTCAGGCTCATAGGGCAGGCGTGGTGGCGCCAATTTTCCAATCTTTCCGTAGAAGTAGCAAATTACCTCTTGTGGAGTATTATCTTGACGCACAATCTCATTGCCCTCTGACATCACATATATGGTAGGTTTGGTAAAACCAAACTTTCCATTTGAGGTCAATTTCTTCTTCTCGGTTTCTTGTTCCTTTATAATGTTAGTAGGAGTTGGTGAGGCAAGTCATACTTTGGCCATGCAGGACTTAGCAGTCCATAACATGCCATAATGCTTTATCAAGGACTTCTCCATATTGTGCATGTGATAGTTCACAATGAACTATTTACATCATGTGGGCAGGGACTTTGGAGAATTTTCATTCACCACAAGCTCCCTCCCTATGGCGAATCCATGCCTCTCCTTTAGGTCCACGTACCTCTCTAAATCAAGGATATGGACACTAATTTTCCCGCCTTCATGCATCCTTCAACCGATCAAGACCACGATGCACTTTTACATGCATGTCGAGGTGTAGGTCGCGTTGGTAGCATTTTGGCTCTAGAAGGGATTTCTCTATAATATGCAACTTTGACTCATGGTGGAAGACAATCCTCATCAACCAATCCTAGTCCACGAAGTCCACATTAGTGAGTCTCACCTTCTTTAGGAATGAACAGAGTTTTAAGTTGAAGCGGTGTCGTTAACGTTTGCCAATTAAAGATATAAGAATACACGTTTTAGTTAGTTTTGATACAATCCTCGTTACGATAATTACCCATAATAGTTTTAAGAAAAACAATTATCTTACCAAGGGCTAAGAACCTTATTTCAGTTCACTACATGACGGGTTTGCCGCGGATCACTTCATGAAGTTATTTAGGCCGGTAAACGCTTTACCAATTGTAATCCGAGACTACAACTCTTAGACACTTACGGGATCCATCAACACTCACAGCGTCGGTTTGACATGTTTGATCCCTTCTCACACCAATTCCTCGTTAAGCCGCTTTGGCAACTTGGTATAGGCACGACAATTACCAAGGTGTATTAATTTGGAATTGTAAATCGTCCGTCAAGATACACGGTGACTCCCTTGACAATAATTGGCTCGTGCTTAGCTTGACAACCAATAATTTCAAGTCGCCACACTCACCTTCCACATAGATCCACATGGAACAACTCGTGCTTAGCTCGACAATCATCCCATGCATCACTAGATTCGGGTGGTGTCATCTTACGGGTGGCGTGTGATTTACATTTGAGAAAAACGGGACTTTTGCTTTTCCGGTTTAAAAAACCTCTCTTCAAGTTGATTAACAAACAAGTGACAAAACGCATTTTTCACTTTAATATAAACCAATTTATATTTATTCGTTAATCGTGAGCGCACGGGGTATGTTAAACAATTTAACAACTCTTGGGATTTTATTATTTTGAAAAGTTTTCTAGCATGCGAAGATCCTAAACAACCACGCAAGAAAATAACAAAATAAATCACAACCACGCACAAAGCAAATATCCGGTAACACGCCCCTAAACCCTATGCGCCCTCCCCGTGAGCCAAACGGAGAGAGCAAGGCCAAACTAAGGACACAACCAAATTGCCTCGCCGGAAGTGCTCCCACTAAATCCGTCATCTCCAAATGATCCACCAGATCCAATATAGCCGAGACGTCTCCTCCACGACTCTCGATGGTTGTCTTCGGTCTTCTTTTCACAATTACAAACAATTTGAAAAGAAACGGCATGCAAGCCGCGGTTGCTATTCTAAGCTACTTACAACAAGTACAAAGGAAAGCAATGGCATGCAAGCCATAAATAAATATACAAATTTATTAACAAAACCGAATTAAATATTATTACAAACCATTGTGACTAAAAGTCACCAAATGAATAAATAAATAAACAACCAAACAACCAACACATAGGTCTAATGGGCAAGGCGTTACCGGACACAACAACAACCACAAACAAAACATGGCGTGCCACAACAAAACCATGCAAAATGTATCTCGATTAAGATTTTATAAACAAGAAAAGCACTCAAGGCACAAAAGGGAACAATCCATGTACATATGCCTTAGTATCCCAAACACTTTGAGAACACATATTCATATATACACAATATAAGTATATGCATGTGTGCGTTTTATGCCAAAACCACCCAATACATATAAATATACGAATCAAGACACATAAACGGGGATTTTCAAGTGTCCAAACAAAAGGACAGATTCTGGAAAAACAGAATCGAAAGGTGCTAAAACCGAAAATTTATTTCTTTTAATAAACAAGGATAAAAACACTGTTCACGAGACCTTCACGGCCTGTGAAGCCCATGAGCTCCACGACTCTGACACAGTCAAAACCTTTCACGAGCGACACCCCATGAAGCCACTCGTGTAGGCTTCACGACCCGTGAAGCCAAAACCTCCACGGCCTGTGAAGCTCTTATGGACAGAATGTCCATTTTCGGTTTTCAAGCGATCAAAGTGCAATTTCTTTGTAGAGATGGCTCTGATACCACTGTTGCAACTCGTGGTGGGCACAAACGCAGCGGAAGCAAACAAGAAAGAAGCATGCAAGACATAAAATGAAAGCACACACAAAGCCTACAACTAGTTCCAATGGTGGAACATACTACAAAGCAAATCGCAACTAAAGAACAAGAAGAAGGAGTAGAAAGTACCTCCTTACCATGGATGGAATTCGAGCTCTACTTGTGGATTGGGATGAAGATGAAGAAACAAAAGGCTTCTTATCCATTGCAAGTACACACCAAGTATGCTTAATCCCATTGTACTAGCAACCCATAGATGAATGTCCACCATGACTCCATCATCTGGAACAGCCCATGTAGATCTCCTCTTGCACCATGAAACACATACCATGTAGAATCCTTCACGGTCGTGAAGCCCCGAATCAAAAAACTTTTGATTATTTGACATTCTCCTTCCACATCAAGCTCTCGGGATCACTCCTTGGCATGTGACCCAATAGGTTTGCGCTTCATTAGCAGTGATACCGGCATACGTGTGTCAATGGGCAGATTCCAACAAGGATTTCATGCGTCGGATTTTCTATAAAAGCGAAAATCCGAGTTCGTTATCGGTTTTCCAAACTTTCACAAGAATCCGAGTGTTCAAGAATCTAAGAATTTCAAAGTGTTCATTTGTGCAAACAATGTACAGATCCTTGTTCGCAATACCTTTCAGAATCTAAAGGTATACTTTGTTTGCAATTTCATCAACATTTTCATATATTTTAAACGATTTTTTTTACTGAAAAAACCCTCAAATCGCTCGATGATTAAATCTTCGAAATCAAGTGTGTTGTTAACATTGTTAGACTCGGTTTTTGTTGTAGACTTATGGGTTGTATGTCGATTTCAAGATAATCGATATTTGGGTTGTGTATGTCTTGATTTTGAATCTGTCGGTTTTCGAGTCTAAACGACGAAGGGTTTTAGTGGTTGTTTGTGTTGTTTGATTCAAAAGGAGTTGTTCGTTTAGGGTTAATTGCAAAAACATTTTGCCTATTAAGCGATAAATTAGTGAACTGAGTATTTTGAAAGCATCGGATTGTCGAAACATGAACTGTGTTCATAAACATGAACTGTCGGATTTCATGTAAATCCGATAGTTTATCGGATTTCATGTTCAATCGGATTTTGACAAATCCGAATGTTCACATTGTGAAGTGTCGGATTTAATAACAAATGGAATTCAAAGGATTTTAAAGTTGTCGGATTTCATGTTAAATCCGAGTATTTGTCGGATTTTAAGTTATATGGATTTTCAATATCGTCGGATTTTAAAAATGTCGGATTTCAAGTTTTTCAACTTGTCGGATTTTAATTAAATAATTCATCGGATTTGAAGTTCAAAAGACTATCGGATTTTGAATTTAATGAGTGTCGGTTTTTCAAACTCATCGGATTTTGAAAAGCATTGACTGTCGGAATTTCATTTGTATCGGATTTTTAAAGCTATCGGATTTTTGAAGAAAATTCAATCGGATTTTAAAAGGTGTCGGATTTTGGACAAAAAGGGTGTCGGATTTCACATATATCATATATGTCGGATTTCTAAGTGTCGGTTTTTACCAACACTTACGAATTTTCAAATATTTTGGAAATCTTTGAGATTTATACTAACTGTTTTATTTCACAGACGGCTCAAATTCCATCCAATACCCTTTACCCTCAAGCCAATTACCTTACAAACCAACTGAATAACTCCTACTTCCTACCAGATGTAACCAAAATTGAATACCCGATAATCACCGAACTCATAACTTCTCACCCTTTGAACCACATATTCATTTTCAATCCTTCTGAATCTTTCCCTCATGATGCAGAGGTGTACGTACAACAATTATGGAGTTCTCTATCTTTAACCAAAAGTGCTAAAGGTCTTCCCGTACTCGCAGGCCAAATAGAACAAGTAAAATTTGAGATGGGCCTTGAAAGCATTCGCATAATTCTTAGACTACCAAAATCATACTCTTATCCAACAAAGGCTGACATTGATCCCATCCCCACCGACAAACAAATTCTAACCCATGTAATGGACCTCGGATGGAGGGGAGATGAGTTGACCGGCATGTCGAAATTCAAACGTTCAGGACAAAAGGAATAGATGGTTGCCAATGCCTTTGCATTGAAGGTGCTAATTGGAATGGCTAAGCCTTTTCATTTTGACTATGCAGAATTATTATTTGTGGAGATAGCCAAGGTGGTGAGGGAGAAAGTAATGCCCGGAAAAAGACGTAATTTCTTACCGTTTCCACGGTTTCTGTCAATGATAATTCAACGGGTGATGGCGAGAGATACTGATCTCTCGAGGCGTGATGGTGAGCCAGCAGTGCAAATTCAAATATGATAGAGTTATACAAAATCCCGGCAATGCCTGATATTCAAACGTTCGTGATGCCTGCTGATTTAGTGCATTTGTTGGATCTTGAAAGTGAAGTGGTCCAAGAGTATGTGAGAGTAAATAATATTGTTCTCATGGATCGACAAGATCCTGTTGATCCTACCCCAAGAACGTTAGGATCCCCGAGCGCTAGTCAAATTAGGAGTCAGTCTTTTACGGGAGAAGCTGACAGGGGAGAGCAAAGAGAAAATATTAATGAGAGGGGTGGAGAAGAAAGTGAAGGTGTAAGTGAGCTTAGAGAGGGAGTTGCTCTGGACACATCTGAAAAGTGATACTGATTCGTTTCAAAAACATATTAGGAGGAGTTGGGTCCTGATGGTCAAAGAGTACATTCTAGTTTACCTGATTATGGCCACATGATGGACTTTTTGGATGTTGATACGCAATTGATATATGATGATATTAGTGCGCTTAATGTAGATGAAGATGCTGAGAGGCAAAAACAAAGTGAGGGAGTGAGTGGTGTGAGAAAAGAATATGTGAGTGCTGAGATTCCCCCAGCCATTTCTAGCCGAGACACCACATCCACAGTCGGGTTTATACCTTGCATTGAAAAAGACTCTAGCTTCCCACCAGAGTATGCACAAACCCATCCAAGCACTCAGTATCCTCTCAACAGGATATTGTTTCATCTCACGGAGATCAAGCACATAATCTAACGGATCCTCATTTGGAGGAAACTGTTATTGAAACAAGTGGCATTCCTCTCCAGGCCACACCTGTCATTTCTACACACATCGATAACTATTAACAGATTGTTGATTTTCTTTCCAAACACAGGGATACACTTGAGGCAATAACTGGTTTATTCAGTGATAGACCAGCTGGAACTACTATAGGTGAAGCCTTCACAGGCCATGTCCGAGGATTAGTAGGATATCCCACCACAACCAACATCAATCCAGGTGTGAAAGTGGGTGGTCCTTCATCTACAGAGTTTGTTTTTGGAGGTGCTGGAACCTCAACGAGTAATCTAAGTGATCCCGGTGTTACACCATCTGAATCTGAATCGGCTAAGGAATTCGTTTCCAAGGCTGATTTTGATGCTACTCTTGAGCATTTACATGTGCGTATCGATGATATCCAAAGATTACAACTTGACAGACTGACCAGAATTGAAAAAAAATTGGATGATTTAGTAGAAAAGAAAGAAATGGAAGTGAAGGATAAGGTTACAGATGCTTTGTCAGTGGATGAGTTAAAGAGTTTATTGATGGTTAAATTGATTGGCAAGAGTGATAGCAGTTTAGAGAATTTAGATATCATATCATTATTGATACTACCTATGCATGACGATGATGACTCAGACACCGATCATCCTAAGGGGGAGAAACGTTTAAAAACTTATTTTGATACCCCGGCTGCTCAGCGAATTGGTGTAGTTGCTGCCAGATTGGAGGAAACTTCGTTCAAACAAAAATATAAGGGCAAGCAGACTGAAATGGTTGAGTTTGAGGAGTCAAATGTGCCTGAGGTTGAGGAAGAAGATGAGGATTTAACACTAGCCTTGTGGCTGAGCAAGCGAGAGGTTGAAAAGCCTTCTTCTAAGATTGTTAATGAATCATGGCTTGAAAGATATAATTTGGAAAGTGTGATGCAAGTGCATAAAGAAGTGACAGAACAATTTCCGCCATCTACCTAAGAAATTCAGAATCACTCATTCAGACATCAGAAAACAATAGCTGAAAGAAAGTCATATCGATGAACTATCAAAACAATCAGAATGGAATATCCCTAAAACTGTACAAATAGATCCGGTCCACACTGGGTCTTTACAGAATGTAAAGAAAAACTATGTGTTGAATAGGGAGGCCCTGAAGAAGACAGACAGAAACTGGAGGTACCAAGATATTCCAGTGGCCTTTCTAGAAAAAAAATTTGTCGACATCTACACAGATGAAATCAAAAAGATGTTGGACATAAATATGATGGGTGCACAAAGTGCAGAGGATGGTAAAGCAAAGATGATTATATATATATATATGTGTGTGTGTGTGTGTGTGTGTTTACTCAAAATTCAATGCATTCTTTCTTTCTTTGTGACAAGTACACAGCCCAAGGTCGATCGCAACTTCAACTACACCTACCTACACCGTCATTACCCAATATGCACACTCCAAGGAAAGAAGAAATCAAATCGAAACACCAGGTCATAAAACACAATTTTGTTGGAGTTCAGAGAGTTCTATACAAAGAAATGATCATCTATCTCGTCACAAGGTCAGATATGAAGAGTTATACGATTGGGCATGTGCACCTAAAATTTTTAAACCTTAGTAACGTCAATTTTCTGCTAGAGGAGCTCGAGGTAAAATTAGAAAAGAATGCAGAGGATTCAGCTGGTTATAACAAGCTCAGGGAGTTCATCAGGCACCGATGTCAAATAGCAGAACACACTGATCTTAAGTTGGGAGCTGAATCTGATAAAGCCAAAATAAATTTGCCGAAGCCAAATACGAAGCATACAAAAATTGACCAACTGAAGATGTTTCAAGTTGTCAGAAGTGATGATGAAGAGTTTGAGGTAGATGAAGGGATTGTTCTGTTCAACAGTAAAAGAGAAAAATTCTTCTTAAGGTTTAAAGGAGTCAGTGCCTATTCAGAGGGATCTTTAAAGATTTGGACCTTAAAAATTTTGGAATATAGTATGAGCTTAAATGATGAAGTAGACCAAGCGCCCAGAGTCAGACTATCTGAAGTTATAAAATTATTTGATGCCAAATGCGATAAAAGAAAAATGATCAGACATTGGCAGACAAAGATGAGTCAAAGAAATACAAGCTAGAGTTAAACAAGGGGGAGAATGTTAGAACTGCATTTGTGTTTAATGTCTAGTTACAATTTAGTGTTTTTATAGTTTACATTGTACTTAGTAAAATTTGTATTGTAGCCTTCTTTGCATGTAACCTTTTGACATATTATTTAATAGAAAATACACACTTTAAGGTGTTTCCATACATTCTCTCTACTTGAATCTATTGTGTACTTGTTTGATTGCTCTACAAAAAATCATATATTTTTAGGTGTATATATGAATATGCAATTTTAAAGGTGTATTAGAATTGCTAATGCATATGTACAAGGATTGCTTGTTGTGCCTTAAATGTTGTTTTGCAATCTTGATCAAAATATATATTTGTTTGACATGGTTTCGTGGCACACCATTGTTTTTGTTTGGTTGTGTTTATTGTGGTAGCCCGGTAACTTGATATGCCCATAGCCTTTGTGATGTTTGTGATTGGTTTTGGTTTTGGCCTGCGTGCCGTATTGTTGTAATATTTATATTTAGTGCGACTTGCATGTCGTTTATTTAAATCTTTGTACTCGTAATAGACTATTAGGATCGCGACTTGCATGTCGTTTTCTTATTACTATGTACTTGTACTTAGATTATTTCAAATATGTAAATAATACATCAAACCAATCGGCAGACACGGTGTTGGTGACTTGACAAAAAAAATCCGGGAGATTCGCTAGTGTGGAGATCGTGATGGAGCATTCTTTGTTGTTGTCCCTAGAATGACCATGTTTCCCGGTTTTGGCTCACGGGGAGAACACTTAGAATTTGGGCATGTTACCGGGTCTTTAATTATCTTTATGCATGGTTGTTTTATATTTAATTCTTTAGGATTTGCATGGTAGAGAATTTTTGAAAAATATATAAAACAAAGAGATTTATAAATGAGTTTATATTTCTACGCGCATAAGAATTGGCAATTCTAATATAGAAGTTGATTATATTAAATGGTGATTAAAAAGGAGTTTTTGTCACTTAAATTGTTAATTCGCAAACATTGTTAAAATATTATTTTATTCGGAAAACAAAAACACGTTTTCCAAAAGTAAGTCACGCGCCACCCGTAAGACGACACCGCCCAAATCTAACGAAACTTGGATGATTGTTGAGCATTAGCACGAGTCAAGCCTTGTGGAGTTGTGTGGAAGGTGAGTGTGGAAACCCGCAATATTGGTAGTCGAGCTTAAGCACGAACCAATGGTTGGGCTAGGGTACCAACATGTGTCTTCACGGACGACT
Organism: Dittrichia graveolens; assembly: GCA_038502395.1. Lineage (NCBI taxonomy): Eukaryota > Viridiplantae > Streptophyta > Magnoliopsida > Asterales > Asteraceae > Dittrichia > Dittrichia graveolens. The sequence goes on from JARJIL010000009.1 coordinate 36,181,682, forward strand.
TACAAATTCTTTTATAACGCTTAAATGGTGTCGATATTTAGCCGAGTCATTTAAGAATAATAAAAGGATTTGTTTATGAAGACAGACAGAAACTAGAGATACCAAGATATTCCAGTGGCCTTTCTAGAAGAAAAATTTGTCGACATCTACACACATGAAATCGTAGAGATGTTGGACGTAAATATGATGGGTGCAAAAAGTGCAGAGGATGCTAAAGCAAAGATGATTCTCAATATGCACACTCCAAAGAAAGAAGAAATCAAATCGAAACACCAGATCATAAAACTCAATTTTGTTGGAGTGCAGAGAGTTGTATACAAAGAAATGAACAACTATCTCGTCACAAGGTCAGATATGAAGAGTTATACGATTGGGCATGTGGACCTAAAATTCTTAAACCTTAGTGACGTCAAATTTCTGCTAGACGAGCTCGAGGTGAAATTAGAAAAGAATGTTGAGGATTCAGCTGATTATAAGAAGCTCAGGGAGTTCATCAGGCACTGATGTATAATAGCAGAATACACTGATCTTCGGTTGGGAGCTGAATCTGATAAAGCCAAAATAAATTTGCTGAAGCCAAACACGAAGCATTCAAAAATTGACCAACTGAAGATGTTTCAAGTTGTCTGGAGTGATGATGAAGAGATTGAGGGAGATGAAGGGATTGTTCTATTCAACAGTAAAAGAGAAAAATTCTTATTAAGGTTTAAAGAAGTCAGTGCCTATTCAGATGGATCTTTAAAGATTTGGACATTAAAAATTTTGGTATATAGTATGAGCTTAAATGATGAAGTAGACCAAGCACTCAGAGTCAGACTATCTGAAGTTATAAAATTATTTGATGCCAAACGCGATAGAAGAAAAATGATCAGACATTGGCAGAGAAAGATGGGTCAAAGAAATACAAGCTTGACTTAAACGAGAGGGAGAATGTTAGAACTGCATTTGTGTTTAATGTCTAATTACAATTTAGTATTTTTATAGTTTACATTGTACTTAGTATAAATAGTATTGTAGCCTTCTTCGCATGTAACCTTTTGACATATTATTGAATAGAAAACACACACTTTAAGGTGTTTCCATACATTCTCTCTACTTGAATCTATTGTGTACTTGTTTGATTGCTCTACATAAAAACATATATTTTTAGGTTTATATATGAATATGCAATTTTAAAGGTGTATTAGAATTGCTAATGTATAGGTACAAGGATTGTTTGTTGTGCCTTAAATGTTGTTTTGCAATCTTGATCAAAATATATATTTGTTTGACATGGTTTTGTGGCACACCATTGTTTTTGTTTGGTTGTGTTTGTTGTGGTAGCCCGGTAACTTGATATGCCCATAGCCTTTGTGATGTTTGTGATTGGTTTTGGTTTTGACCTGCGTGCCGTATTGTTGTAATATTTATATTTGGTGCGACTTGCATGTCGTTTATTTAAATCTTTGTACTCGTAATAGATTATTAGGATCGCGACTTGCATGTCGTTTTCTTATTATTATGTACTCGTACTTAGATTATTTCAAATATGTAAATAATGCATCAAACCAATCGGAAGACACGGTGTTGGCGTCTTGACGAACCAAATCCGTGAGATTCGCCGGTGTGGAGATCGTGATGGAGCATTCTTTGTTGTTGTCCCTAGAATGACCATGTTTTCCCCGTTTTGGCTCACGTGGAGAACACTTAGGATTTGGGCATGTTACCGGGTCTTTGATTATCTTTATGCGTGGTTGTTTAATATTTAATTATTTACAATTTGCATGCTAGAGAATTTTTGAAAAATATATAAAACAAAGAGATTTATAAATGAGTTTATATTTCTACGCGCATAAGAATTGGCAATACTAATATAGAAGTTGATTATATTAAATGGTGATTAAAAAGGAGTTTTTGTCACTTAAATTGTTAATTCGCAAACATTGTTAAAATATTATTTTATTCGGAAAACAAAAACACGTTTTTCAAAAGTAAGTCACGCGCCACGCGTAAGACGACACCGCCCAAATCTAACGAAACTTGGATGATTGTTGAGCATTAGCACGAGTCATGCCTTGTGGAGTTGTGTGGAAGGTGAGTGTGGAAACCCGCAATATTGGTAGTCGAGCTTTAGCACGAACCAATGGTTGGGCTAGGGTACCAACGTGTGTCTTCACGGACGACTTACAAATTCTTTTATAGCTCTTAAATGGTGTCGATATTTAGCCGAGTCATTTAAGAATAATAAAAGGATTTGTTTATGAAGACAGACAGAAACTGGAGATACCAAGATATTTCAGTGGCCTTTCTAGAAGAAAAATTTGTCGACATCTACACAGATGAAATCGAAGAGATGTTGGCCGTAAATATGATGAGTGCAAAAAATGCAGAGGATGCTAAAGCAAAGATGATTCTCAATATGCACACTCCAAAGAAAGAAGAAATAAAATCGAAACACCAGATCATAAAACTCAATTTTGTTAGAGTTTAGAGAGTTGTTTACAAAGAAATGATCAGCTATCTCGTCACAAGGTCGGATATGAAGAGTTATACGATTGGGCATGTGGACCTAAAATTCTTAAACCTTAGTGACGTCAATTTTCTGCTAAAGGAGCTCGAGGTGAAATTAGAAAAAAATGCTGTGGATTCAGCTGATTATAAGAAGCTCAGGGAGTTCATCAGACACCATTGTCAAATAGCAGAATACACTGATCTTCAGTTGGGAGCTGAATCTGATAAATCCAAAATAAATTTGCTGTAGCAAAACACGAAGCATTCAAAAATTGACCAACTAAAGATGTTTCAAGTTGTCTGGAGTGGTGATGAAGAGTTTGAGGGAGATGAAGGGATTGTTCTGTTCAAAAGTAAAAGAGAACAATTCTTCTTAAGGTTTAAAGAAGTCAGTGCCTATTTAGATGGATCTTTAAAGTTTTGGACATTAAATATTTTGGAATATAGTATGAGCTTAAATGATGAAGTAGACCAAGCGCCTAGAGTCAGACTATCTAAAGTTATAAAATTATTTGATGCCAAACGGGATAACAGAAAATGATCAGACATTGGCAGAGAAAGATGGGTCAAAGAAATACAAGCTAGACTAAAACAAGGGGGAGAATGTTAGAACTGCATTTGTGTTTAATGTCTAGTTACAATTTAGTGTTTTTATAGTTTAAATTGTACTTAGTATAAATAGTATTGTAGCCTTCTTTGAATGTAACCTTTTGACGTATTATTGAATAGAAAACATACACTTTAAGGTGTTGCCATACATTCTCTCTACTTGAATCTATTGTGTACTCGTTTGATTGCTCTACATAAAAACATATATTTTTAGGTGCATATATGAATATGCAATTTTAAAGGTGTATTAGAATTGCTAATGCATATGTACAAGGACTGCTTGTTGTGCCTTAAATGTTGTTTTGCAATCTTGATCAAAATACATATTTGTTTGACATGGTTTGTGGCACACCATTGTTTTCGTTTGGTTGTGTTTGTTGTGGTAGCCCGGTAACTTGATTTGCCCATAGCCTTTGTGATATTTGTGATTGGTTTTAGTTTTGGCATGCGTGCCGTATTGTTGTAATATTTATATTTGGTGTAACTTGCATGTCTTTTATTTAAATCTTCGTACTCGTAATAGATTATTAGGATCGCGACTTACATGTCGTTTTCTTATTATTATGTACTCGTACTTAGATTATTTCAAATACGTAAATAATGCATCAAACCAATCGGCAGACACGGTGTTGGCGTCTTGACGAACCAAATCCGGGAGATTCGCTGGTGTGGAGATCGTGATGGGGCATTCTTTGTTGTTGTCCCTAGAATGACCATGTTTTCCCCGTTTTGGCTCACGGGGAGAACACTTAGGATTTGAGCATGTTACTGGGTCTTTGATTATCTTTATGCGTGGTTGTTTTATATTTAATTCTTTAGGATTTGCATGCTAGAGAATTTTTGAAAAATATATAAAACAAAGAGATTTATAAATGAGTTTATATTTTTACGAGCATAAGAATTGGCAATACTAATATAGAAGTTGATTATATTAAATGATGATTAAAAAGGAGTTTTTGTCACTTAACTTGTTAATTTGCAAAAATTGATAAAATATTATTTTAACCAGAAAACAAAAACACGTTTTTCAAAAGTAAGTCACGCGCCACCCGTAAGACGACACCGCCCAAATCTAACGAAACTTGGATGATTGTCGAGCATTAGCACGAGTCATGCCTTGTGAAGTTGTGTGGAAGGTGAGTGTGGCAACCAGCAATATTGGTGGTCGAGCTTAAGCATGAACCAATGGTTGGGCTAGGGTACCAACGTGTGTCTTCACGGACGACTTACTAATTCTTTTATAACGCTTAAATGGTGTCGATATTTAGCCGAGCCATTTAAGAATAATAAATGATTGGTGTATGGAGGGAACAAACATGCCTTAGACATTTGATGTCAAAAGGATTCCGCAAGGAACTAAGAGTTGCAATGGTTGCAATCGGTAAAATGCTTACCGGCCTAAATAACCTATTTCGTGATCCACGGTAAACCCGTCACGGGATAGAGGGAAATACGGTTCTTAGCTTTGTTCAAATAATTAAGTTTTATAACTATTGGGTAATTATTTGTACAAGGATTTGACAACTAAAATTGGTACTCTAATTTTTTGTAGATGGCATCCAACAACGTGTCTACATCATCGAACTCTATTTCCCTAAAATTGGGCCTCAAAAAGGCCAAACTCGATGGCTAAAACTTCATGGATTGGTTCATGTAACTAAGGATAGCCCTTAGGTATGAACAAAAGATGTAGGCCGTCGAGGAGCCTTTGCCGGAAGCACCTGCGCCCAATACGACTAGGGCGGCCCGAGACGTGTATGAAAAGCGCGTCAAGGAAACGAACGAAGTGGCTTGTATTATGCTCTCGTCAATGATTCCAGAGCTTCAAAAGCAAATGGAACATTTAGGGGCATATGACATGCTTAACCAACTGAAGGAAATGTTCCAACAGTAGGCTAAGCTAGAGCGCTTCGAATGCCTAAAGTCCATTTTCGATTGCCACATGCAGGAGGGCAGAAATGTGAGCGTTCACGTGCTTAAGTTGAAAGCATTGGTTGATCACTTGGAGAGGTTGGGATTCCCGTTAGGGAGGGAGTTAACGGTGGATGTGATCCTCCGTTCTCTGCCTAGTTTCTTTTCACAATTTGTGTGGAACTATCATGTCCATGGCTGTGACATTCGGCAACAAATTTCCCAGGTTAGCCATTAGAAATTCTAATTTTAAGCCTAGCATGACTAAAAATAGTAATCATGACTTAAATACATCCATAATAATATTAGAATTCGTAGAAATCCCGCCTATATGGTTAGAACCTTCCGGAGCTCGAAAAATCGAATTATTACGAGTCAAGAATTACAAATCAGGTACAATAATAAAAATAATATCAATTAAAATAATTAAATAAATTATGATAAAAATAAATAAGTTAAAATATAAAACATACAAAAATAAACTCATAAAAGTAATAAAAACTTTGTAATTAAAAGATTTAAACAAAATCAACAATTATACAAAATTCAATTTAAACCAATTACACTTAATAATTCAAAAAAAAAAATAAAAGAAACCCCCCCCCCCCATGAGGGCGGCCACCCTAACTCCCCCCCCCCCCCCTCAAATTCTCTTGCCTCCTTCTCTTCCCAAGAACCACCACTTGATCTCCCCATGCTCTATATAAGCCTCCTACTACTCCTTATCATTTCCTTTACCACCACACTCCATCTCTTCTCTTTTCTCTCTTCTTCTTTCACCAACAAAAATCTCCCAAGAACATCCAAGTGTTGATCATCTTTTGAAGATCCAACACTAAATCAAAGAAAAGAGTTGGTAAGATGATCATAAAACACTCATCTCTACTCTTCTACCTTTCTTCTCTTCTTCTTTCTTCTTTCTTTTATTTATTTTCTTTGTTGTTCATCTTATTTCCTTTATATATATATATATAATCATGTAAATATAAACATCCTACCAATGTTGTAAGGAGCACATGAAATGTGCATCATCCTACCGTTGTTGTATGGAACTTAATCAACTAAAAATCAAGAAAATAAGACTTTGATCATGCATGTGTTTCATCTAAACAAATGTTGTAAGGAACACATAAAATGTGTATCATCCTACCATTTTTGTAAGAACACATGGATTATCAAAGCTTATACTCATACAATATGATTATTCATGAATATAAACATGTTATATTAAAGTTATGACCCATAAGCAAAAAGAATCACAAATCTGGCAGAATCTGATGTTAGAACTCCTCACTTGTTTTTGTTATATCTGGAGTTCTAGGTATCAAAATCAGTTGATTCTTTTTGCTAATCTTAGTTTAAAGTGTTACCTTTCATTTAAACCTGGATTCACTAATTTTCATGAACGTTTGATCCTTCAAACATATTTAAAAAGACCCATATGTTGAATCTGGAAATCTTGCAGATTTAGAAGGGTACACTTTAAACGCGTGTAACTTACTCATTCTTGGGTCAAAATACGTCTAGTTTTTTTTAAAAGTTTAATCTTTGAGTCGTGGTTATTTCACAGTTTGAATCATATAAAAAGGAGGTCGTATGAGCCCTAAACAGACGTTTTAGTAACAACATGTCATCCAGACACTAATCAGTGGACATCCTATACACTTTTAATTATTAAAAATAGCAAACATGGATTATAAATTCCTATATTTTTACTGGACATTCTAGAAACATATAGCAAGATTATATTAAAATATCAAGCCTTAATATGACTCCTAAATTACAGTTTTTAATTTTTAAAGTTCAACTCAAAGAACTGAAAATTTCAGAGAACATTTATGAATAATGGAAAAATAGAGACAACCTTTAACTATTTAAATAAATAAGTTAACAACAAATAAATAATACAAAATAATAAATAAAATAAGTCTAATAGAGCTACATACCTTTTTATATTAGGAAAGGAGCTTCGGTAGGAACAAGAAATCCTTACAAGAAAACACCTTTGCATACCGAGTGAGTATCATAGCCCCTTTTTACCGAATTTCATATTATTTTGGGGTGAAAGCATGTGTATATATTTCATGAAAAGTTTATTGCCTATCTTCTTATTTATTTCAAATATTATTTTGAGCACTTATGGTATTATTCTTTGATGTGCTTGGGTGATCGTTGTAAGGCCCTTTCGTTGGACATTATTCCTTAACTCCGCTAGTGAGCCGATGGTATTAGTAAGTAGCGCTATTTGGAGATTCCGACGTCTCCCATTTATGGTTGACGAACTATAGATGTACTTTACCACTACTAACGTCATTTAATATAGGCGTTAGGTTTATCATGGGCAATTGGTTGTCGGCTAGGTTGGATAATGGCTCAAGCAACAATCATCATAGTCTATTACTACCATGTGCAACGTATTGGGCAATATAATACATCTTCTATCATTATCTCATACTTGGATTTTTATCCAAAAACTTCCATCAATTATTTAAACTTTTCTCATTTAAAAGATGTTTTGTGCATACATTAAAACCTATGAACTCACCAACTCTAGTAGTTGACCCTTTTCTTTTACCCGTGCTTTCAGGTGACCGCCGTTAGGTACCTTATGCTTGCAAACATGATGTGTGGCATCTTCATCTTCATCGTCACATTTTATATAAACATTATCTATTTCATTTACGCATCGTACAAGACAATGTCTTTAAATATTATTCGGATATGTAACCTTTATTTATGTTTCATCCGAACTACATATTTTGTTAATTTAATCTAATGGTTATTATCTATTTACCTTGTGCGAGGATATCTTGTGCTGTGACACCTCGTGTTTCCGCTTTAGCGGGGTGTGACAGATTTGGTATCAGAGCTTAAGGTTATAGGGAATGTTGTTTTTCTTATGGGGGGAAAACAACAACTATGACCAAAGGTTTATAAAAATAATTTTACAAATAATTTTGTTTAAAATGCATCAAGTGTATTGATAATATAATTAAGCTGAGTACCACATTGTTATACCTCAATTAGACAAAGCTTGATCACCTATGTCTAATTTAGCTATGTACGATATGGCACTTAGGTTAGTTATAATAAAAATATACTTAGAAACAAAATTTTATTTACTTTCTTTCTAGATCATGATCATTGTGTGTGTGCATGAGCATAACATTCATATATAGACAATTTAAGTTATGAATTTAGTAAATAAGTCTATTCAAACCTTGCAGATCATGTCAAGCGAAAGTGAACCTACCGAGAACAGCCAAAGATCTTCCACCGATAGTAACCAATCCCCACAATACCAGCTGCCTGAAGGATTCTTAGAACCCCTACGTAGACCCGTAAGGATCTTTGACATTCCCTCCTCTCAACCAAACCAAAACCCAAACCCCGGAACAACCGGGCCTCGGGTTAGACAAACTGCCCGAAAGAGGGTAGCCATTCCAGTACGAGCAACCGTAGCACCACCCCAGCCTACCATGGGAGAAACTTCCCGGCAGGTGAACGAGCCAGTAAGAGCCCTCACGGGAATCCCGATGATACCTTCATCCGGGATGACCGACGAAGAAAAGAGGAGATTCCACCACATGTCTCTGGAGCTATATAACATAAGAGGCATGTTAGATTACCAAACCTACAGGGTTAGTTCGTGCTTAGACATGGCGGACCTTAACCACCATCACGCAAGGCAAGCCTTAGAGGCGGCTCAAGAAGCCCGAAGACTAATTAGGCTAGTGCATACATGCCTAGTTTTAGGGGTTGTGTTGATGATGTTAGTGGGGCTAGCTTACATTGGAATTGGGCGCTAGATGGGTTGGAGTGGATCTACCTTGTGTTTTAATGTCCTTCTCTTTTGTTGATTATGAACTAAAATATCCTATGTTGGTTTGAAGGATGTATGATTGTATGGCTACTATTAACTCCTTATTAATATATATGGCATCTTTTAAAGAGCCGATTTTGGTAATTATTTTGTGCCAAGTGAATGATTGATTATTTAATTAAATCTCGTACTATTAAGTCATATTTAATGCCATGAATGAATTACACATGTTACACATAGAGTAGTATGATAAAACCGATTAGATTGAGTGACTAAAAATCGTCGTGTGATTGTGCTCTAGAACGATGCCTCCACGAAGAGCAAACCCCGAGTTAGATCAACTTGTCATGGAACAAGTGATTGCAACATTACCCAACATAGTTAGCCAAGTTGCTGCTGGGCTTCAAACAAACCAAGGAGTACCAACCCCAACCCAAGATTGCAACTACAAAACCTTTAGGGCCTGCAACCCTAAAGAATTCTTTGGAACGGAAGGAGGTGTGGGTCTACTAAACTGGATTGAAAGCATGGAATCAGTCCTTAGCATCAGTAAATGTATGGAAGCAAACAAGGTGGTGTTTGCAGCATGTCTTCTGCAAGGGCGAGCCTTATCGTGGTGGAATATCCAAGTGCAAACGCTTGGAAGAAATGCCGCGCACCAACTCACCTAGGATGCATTCCTCAGGCTATTAAGGGACGAATTTTGCTCGAAGAGTGAAATTCAAAAGCTAGAAGCCGAGCTGTGGAATCATGAAATGATCGGGGATGACATCAACTCTTACACCACACGATTTCATGATTTGGCCAAGCTGGTGCCGCACTTGGTGACCCCGGAAGAAAACCGTATCGATAGATACATTTGGGGTCTAGCCCCTGAGATCCGGGAAAATGTCACGGCTGCAAACCCCAACACCATCCAAAGTGCGGTAAATCTAGCTACAAGACTTACCCACAATGCCATCCGATCGGGATCGCTTGGGAGCAACAAGGACAAGGGTAAGAGGAAGCTTGAGGAGATGCCGAGGAAGCCATCCGGTGGAGAAGCTGCGAGGACTCAAAAAAGGGCTAGAAACTTCGGAGCTCAGGCGCAAGCGGCCGATAAAGGATGGAAATCCTACCCCAAATGTGACAAGTGCCACAAACACCACGAAGGTAAGTGCATGGTGTGCTTTAGGTGTAAGCGGCTAGGACACCTCAGCAAAACTTGCCGAGTAAAGCCATGCTTTAAATGCGGAAGTCTGGAGCACCGTGGCACCGTCTGCTCGCGGCCAACTCAAGGGTCTAATTATAATCAAGCACGTACTGCAAGCCAAAGTAACCAAGGAAATCAAGCACGAGGCAGGGTGTTTGAGATTGGAGCAAATGAAGCTAGACAAAACCCCGATGTCGTTACAGGTACGTTTCCTCTAAACGGTTATTACGCTTCAGTACTATTTGATTCAGGGGCCGATAAAAGCTTCATATCATTAAGATTTAAGTTAAGGCTAAACCTAAAAACCATAGAAATGAAAGAGCCTTACATCATTGAATTTGCTAACGGTCAGAAAACTAGCGTTAAGGACATAATCCCTGGTTGTACCTTGGGCTTAGCCGATAAAACATATACCATAGATTTAATCCCACTTGAAATGGGAAGTTTCGACATAGTTGTTGGGATGGATTGGCTTTCTAGCCATCGAGCGGAAATCTGTTGCTTCGAAAAGATCGTCCGAATTCCGACGCCTAATGGTGAGACACTTAAGGTGTATGGAGAAAAATCCGGAAGGAATTTCAAGATAATCTCATCCTTCAAGATGAGAAATTGCTTAAGGAAAGGAAACGAGGCATTCCTAGCACATATAATCAATAAGAAAACCTGTGAGAAAAACATTCAAGAAATTCCCGTCGTGCGAAACTTTCTTGAAGTATTTCCAGAAGATTTGCCAGGATTACCCCCGAATCGGCAAGTCGAATTCCATATCGATCTAGTCCCTGGAGCGGCTCCCGTGGCAAAAGCACCATATCGACTCGCCCCATCAGAAATGCAAGAGCTATCGGTACAACTACAAGAATTACTCGACAAAGGTTTCATTCAACCAAGTTCATCCCCTTGGGGAGCCCCAGTTCTTTTCATCAAAAAGAAGGACGGGTCGCTACAAATGTGTATCGACTATCGGGAACTCAACAAGTTAACAATCAAGAACCGATACCCTCTCTCTCGAATCGATGATCTGTTCGACCAACTTGAAGGCGCCAAATATTTTTCAAAAATCGATCTTCGCTCGGGATATCACCAATTGAGAGTTCGCGAAGAAGACGTCCCCAAGACCGCCTTTAGAACCCGCTATGGACATTATGAGTTCTTAGTTATGCCTTTTGGGTTGACTAACGCTCCAGCAGTATTTATGGACTTAATGAATAGGGTCTGTAGACCATATTTAGATAAGTTTGCTATAGTGTTCATAGACGACATTCTCATCTATTCGCGAAGCAAGGAAGATCATGAGCAGCATTTGAAATTAATCTTAACACTACTCAAGGATCAGAAGTTGTATGCCAAATTCTCTAAGTGTGAATTTTGGATCCGAGAAGTACACTTCCTTGGTCATGTAGTTAATTCAAATGGAATTCATGTCGATCCAGCAAAGATCGAAGCAATCAAAATGTGGGAAGCACCAAAGACGCCAACCGAGATTCGACAATTTCTGGGTTTGGCAGGATATTATAGGCGGTTCATCGAAAACTTTTCACGCGTGGCTCAACCATTAACGACTCTGACTCAGAAGGATAAGAAATTCATTTGGGGAGATAAGCAAGAAGAAGCCTTTCAAACCTTAAAGCAGAAGCTATGCAACACACCTATCTTGGCATTGCCAACTGGATCAGAAAACTTTGTGGTCTATTGCGACGCATCACACCAAGGGTTGGGATGTGTTTTAATACAAAAAGACAAAGTTATCGCCTACGCTTCGAGACAATTGAGAAAAACTACACTACTCATGATTTGGAGCTAGGAGCGGTAGTGTTTACACTCAAAATATGGAGACACTACTTATATGGCACCAAGTGTACCGTCTACACTGACCATAAGAGTCTCCAGCATATTTTTGATCAAAAGATGCTCAATATGAGACAAAGGCGATGGGTAGAACTACTCAATGATTATGATTGCGAAATCAAATATCACCCAGGCAAGGCCAATGTGGTAGCCGACGCGTTGAGTAGGAAGGAAAGAGTAAAACCAACGAGAGTACGAGCATTAGGAGCTGTAGTGCAAACAAGTCTGAAAGGAAGGATTCTTGAAGCTCAGGAGCAAGCATTAAAAGAAGAAAATCTAAAAGAAAAAACCCTTCGTCATTTGGAGCACAGGTTTGAGATTGGAACTGATGGAGTACGTTACTTTGAAAAGAAGGTTTGGATACCCAAGGTAGATAACATAAGGTTAACGATATTGGATGAGGCACATAAGTCTAAGTATTCTATTCATCCCGGAGCCGATAAAATGTACAAGGATTTGAAGGAATACTATTGGTGGCCCGGAATGAAGAAGGATGTCGCCCTATACGTGGGGAAATGTTTGACTTGTGCAAGGATTAAGGCAGAACACCAGAAACCCTCTGGATTACTGCAGCAACCCGAAATCCCGGAATGGAAATGGGAACGGATAACTATGGATTTTGTGACTAAGTTACCCCGATCCGCAAAAGGGTACGATTCCATGTGGGTAGTAGTAGACCGGCTTACAAAGTCAGCACATTTCCTACCCATTCGTGAAGATTACAAGATGGAAAAGCTGGCACGAATCTACATCAATGAGATCATCATGCGTCATGGAGTGCCCATCTCTATCATCTCGGATAGGGATAGTCGCTTCACTTCCCGATTTTGGCAATCACTTCATAAAGCATTGGGAACGCGAGTCAATTTAAGCACCTCTTACCACCCCCAAACAGACGGACAATCGGAAAGGACCATTCAAACTCTGGAAGATATGTTACGTGCTTGTGTGTTAGATTTTGGTGGGAGCTGGGACTCGCATTTGCCACTGGTTGAATTTTCATACAATAATAGTTATCACACCAGTATCCAGTGTGCACCTTATGAAGCATTGTACGGACGCAAATGTAGATCCCCGCTCAGCTGGTTGGAAATCGGAGACCGACAATTGTCCAGACCAGACGTCGTACAGGAAACCACTAATAAGATAAAGATTATCAGGGAAAGACTCAAAACCGCTACGGACCGACAAAAGAGCTACGCCGACAATCGCAGGAAACCCCTAGAGTTTCAAGTTGGCGATAAAGTTCTACTAAAGATATCACCTTGGAAAGGGATAGTGCATTTTGGTAAAAAGAACAAGTTAAGTCCCAGGTATGTTGGGCCGTTCGAGATAATCGAAAGGATCGGACCGGTAGCCTACAAGCTAAAACTGCCACAAGAACTGAGCGCCATCCATGACACGTTCCATGTGTCGAATTTAAAGAAATGCCAAACGGAGGAAACCTTAATCTTACCCTTAAAAGATGTGCAAGTTGATGACCGGTTGCACTTTGTAGAAGAACCAATCGAAATCCTTGACCGGGAGGTCAAAAGACTAAGGAGAAGCAGGATCCCCATCTTAAAAGTTCGTTGGAACTCAAGGCACGGGCCTGAATACACTTGGGAGCGAGAGGATTATATGAAACTCAAATATCAACACCTCTTCGCCAAAAAGCAAGTCCAAGACGTCAACGATTAATTTCGGGACGAAATTCTTTTAATTAGGGGAGACTGTGACATTCGGCAACAAATTTCCCAGGTTAGCCATTAGAAATTCTAATTTTAAGCCTAGCATGACTAAAAATAGTAATCATGACTTAAATACATCCATAATAATATTAGAATTCGTAGAAATCCCGCCTATATGGTTAGAACCTTCCGGAGCTCGAAAAATCGAATTATTACGAGTCAAGAATTACAAATCAGGTACAATAATAAAAATAATATCAATTAAAATAATTAAATAAATTATGATAAAAATAAATAAGTTAAAATATAAAACATACAAAAATAAACTCATAAAAGTAATAAAAACTTTGTAATTAAAAGATTTAAACAAAATCAACAATTATACAAAATTCAATTTAAACCAATTACACTTAATAATTCAAAAAAAAAATAAAAGAAAACTCCCCCCCATGAGGCCGGCCACCCTAACCCCCCCCCCCCCTCAAATTCTCTTGCCTCCTTCCCTTCCCAAGAACCACCACTTGATATCCCCCATGCTCTATATAAGCCTCCTACTACTCCTTATCATTTCCTTTACCACCACACTCCATCTCTTCTCTTTTCTCTCTTCTTCTTTCACCAACAAAAATCTCCCAAGAACATCCAAGTGTTGATCATCTTTTGAAGATCCAACACTAAATCAAAGAAAAGAGTTGGTAAGATGATCATAAAACACTCATCTCTACTCTTCTACCTTTCTTCTCTTCTTCTTTCATCTTTCTTTTATTTATTTTCTTTGTTGTTCATCTTATTTCCTTTATATATATATATATAATCATGTAAATATAAACATCCTACCAATGTTGTAAGGAGCACATGAAATGTGCATCATCCTACCGTTGTTGTATGGAACTTAATCAACTAAAAATCAAGAAAATAAGACTTTGATCATGCATGTGTTTCATCTAAACAAATGTTGTAAGGAACACATAAAATGTGTATCATCCTACCATTGTTGTAAGAACACATGGATTATCAAAGCTTATACTCATACAATATGATTATTCATGAATATAAACATGTTATATTAAAGTTATGACCCATAAGCAAAAAGAATCACAAATCTGGCAGAATCTGATGTTAGAACTCCTCACTTGTTTTTGTTATATCTGGAGTTCTAGGTATCAAAATCAGTTGATTCTTTTTGCTAATCTTAGTTTAAAGTGTTACCTTTCATTTAAACCTGGATTCACTAATTTTCATGAACGTTTGATCCTTCAAACATATTTAAAAAGACCCATATGTTGAATCTGGAAATCTGACAGATTTAGAAGGGTACACTTTAAACGCGTGTAACTTACTCATTCTTGGCTCAAAATACGTCTAGTTTTTTTTAAAGTTTAATCTTTGAGTCGTGGTTATTTCCCAGTTTGAATCATATAAAAAGGAGGTCGTATGAGCCCTAAACAGACGTTTTAGTAACAACATGTCATCCAGACACTGATCAGTGGACATCCTATACACTTTTAATTATTAAAAATAGCAAACATGGATTATAAATTCCTATATTTTTACTGGACATTCTAGAAACATATAGCAAGATTATATTAAAATATCAAGCCTTAATATGACTCCTAAATTACAGTTTTTAATTTTTAAAGTTCAACTCAAAGAACTGAAAATTTCAGAGAACATTTATGAATAATGGAAAAATAGAGACAACCTTTAACTATTTAAATAAATAAGTTAACAACAAATAAATAATACAAAATAATAAATAAAATAAGTCTAATAGAGCTACATACCTTTTTATATTAGGAAAGGAGCTTCGGTAGGAACAAGAAATCCTTACAAGAAAACACCTTTGCATACCGAGTGAGTATCATAGCCCCTTTTTACCGAATTTCATATTATTTTGGGGTGAAAGCATGTGTATATATTTCATGAAAAGTTTATTGCCTATCTTCTTATTTATTTCAAATATTATTTTGAGCACTTATGGTATTATTCTTTGATGTGCTTGGGTGATCGTTGTAAGGCCCTTTCGTTGGACATTATTCCTTAACTCCGCAAGTGAGCCGATGGTATTAGTAAGTAGCGCTATTTGGAGATTCCGACGTCTCCCATTTATGGTTGACGAACTATAGATGTACTTTACCACTACTAACGTTATTTAATATAGGCGTTAGGTTTATCATGGGCAATTGGTTGTCGGCTAGGTTGGATAATGGCTCAAGCAACAATCATCATAGTCTATTACTACCATGTGCAACGTATTGGGCAATATAATACATCTTCTATCATTATCTCATACTTGGATTTTTATCCAAAAACTTCCATCAATTATTTAAACTTTTCTCATTTAAAAGATGTTTTGTGCATACATTAAAACCTATGAACTCACCAACTCTAGTAGTTGACCCTTTTCTTTTACCCGTGCTTTCAGGTGACCGCCGTTAGGTACCTTATGCTTGCAAACATGATGTGTGGCATCTTCATCTTCATCGTCACATTTTATATAAACATTATCTATTTCATTTACGCATCGTACAAGACAATGTCTTTAAATATTATTCGGATATGTAACCTTTATTTATGTTTCATCCGAACTACATATTTTGTTAATTTAATCTAATGGTTATTATCTATTTACCTTGTGCGATGATATCTTGTGCTGTGACACCTCGTGTTTCCGCTTTAGCGGGGTGTGACAATGGCATGGACAAGTCCCTAATGGAGATTCACGGAATGTTCAAGACCGTCGAGTCTGACATGTCCAATAAGCCCTCCTTGTCCAAACCCGTCCAAGCTATCCAGGGAGGCGGAACCAAAAGGAAAGGCGCTCCCTCCTCAAAGGGAAAGGGTAAGGTGAAGGTTGCAAAACCTAACCCGAGTCCGGCCCCTAAGGGCAAGGGGAAAGCCGTAATGGTTCCACCAGCCGAAGACCCTGTGGAAGCCGAGTGCTTCCACTGCAAGAAAAAGGGGCATTGGCGCTATTCTTGCCCAAAGTACCTCGAGGAGCTCAAGCGGGTAAAACCGAAGGGAGCTGGTAACTCAGGTTCGTTTATGATTGAACTCCACAATACCGCTACTTCTAACGGCTGGGTACTTGATACCGGTTGTGGCACTCATATTTGTAATAACGTGCAGGTGCTAAAAGGAAGTAGGGCTTTGGGTGTTGGAGAGCTTGACCTGATCATGGGAAACAAGGATGTGGTTCCTGTGGAGCAGATAGGGAGTGTTGATCTCGCCTTTCTCTCTGGCCTTGCTGTTACCTTGTTAAATGTTTGTTTTTCGCCCTGCGTGGCACGTAACATTATTTGCTTTCATGCATTGTTTGACGATGGTTTTAAGTTTAATTTTGATAATGGAATTATTTCTTGTTTAAGAGATGGTGTTCATTATTTTAAAGCTTATCCATGTCGTGGAATTTATGAAACAAGTGTATGTTTAGATGGTAATAAATCAATCATGAACATTGATTCTAAGTCCAAAGGTGTATTGAACAAGTTGTCTTTGTGGCATAGTCGTCTTGGCCATATAAACAAGAAACGAATCGCCAAACTCCAAGTGGATGGGATTAAGGAATCGTTTGATCACGGGTCAAGCGAAGTATGGGATTCTTGTCTATTAGGCAAAATGACTAAAGCACCTTTCACCGGTGTTAGTGAGAGGGGCAAAGACTTGTTGGACATCGTTCACACGGATGTGTGTGGTCCGTTCAGGTCTGCTACAAGAAACAACTGTAGGTACTTCGTTACTTTTACTGATGAATTCAGTAGGTATTGTTATGTTTATTTTATTAAACATAAGTCTGAAACCTTTGAGGTGTTTCGATAGGGGTGGTGAGTATCTTAATACCGAGTTTCTTGATCATCTTAGGGGTCGTGGAATTATTTCACAAGTTACTCCACCCAGTACACCGAAATTAAATCGGGTTGCTGAAAGAAGGAACCGAACTTTACTGGATATGGTTTGGCCCATGATGAGTCATACAAATCTACCCGTAAGTTTTTGGGGTTATGCTTTGGAAACCGCTGCTAGGACCTTAAACCTTGTACCAACAAAGAAGGTTGCAAGTACACCGTTCGAGATGTGGCATGGAAGGGTTCCTTCGCTAGCCTATCTCAAGGTCTGGGGTTGCGAAGCTTACGTGAGACGTGAAGCTCAAGACAAACTTGAACCTAGAGCCGAGAACTGTATTTTCATTGGCTACCCAGCTGGTTCTATGGGATATTTGTTTTAAAATCCTTCTGAGAACAAGGTGTTTTTTGCTCGAAGGGCGGTCTTCCTTGAAAGGGAGCTGATATCTGTGGAAGGCAGTGGGAGGCAAGCCGATCTATAAGAAATTCTAGATGGTACCAATGATCAACCTGATGTTGGCACTAGTACCGCTTCTGAGGTCGGTGTACCAGAAGAAGTGGAACCTCAACTAATGGAGGATGAGGAACCTGACACACAGCCATTAGGGCTCCATAGATCTAGTAGAGTTCGTAATAAGCCAGAGAGATATCGGTTCCTCATATCCGAGGGCGACGAACTATTGGTGGATCATAGTGAACCAACCAACTACCAGGAAGCCGTAGCGGACCCTGAGTTTGCTAGGTGGAAGGAGGCAATGGACAGTGAGATGCAATCCTTGGCGGATAATCAAGTCTGGGACTTGGTTGATCCAATACCCAGCCATAAGCCAGTAGGGTGCATGTAGCTCTTCAGGAAGAAGACTAACATGGATGGAACGGTAGACACCTTCAAAGCCCGACTGGTAGCAAAGGGTTTCACTCAAACTCATGGTGTAGACTATGATGAAGCCTTTTCTCAAGTGGCTATGTTAAAGTCTATTAGGATATTAATGGCTATCACTGCATATTACGATTACGAAATATGGCGGATGGATGTCAAGACTGCCTTTCTTAATGGGGCGTTGGAGGAGGAGGTATACACGGCACAACTTGATGGTTACGTAAACCCCAAATATCCTAATAAAGCCTACAAGATTAAGAGGTCCATTTATGGACTTAAGCAAGCATCTCGGAGTTGGAACATTTGCTTTCATGAAAAGTTCAAGGAGTTCAGCTTTTCTAAAAGCAAGGATGAACCTTGTGTATATATCTGGGCTAGTGGGGGTGTTGTAGTTTTCCTAGTCTTGTATGTAGATGACATACTACTCATAGGAAGTGACATGACTACCTTGCAGGAAGTGAAAACCTAGCATGGGAGTTGCTTCTCTATGAATGACATGGGAGAAGGAGCATATATTTTGGGGATAAAGATCTATAGAGATAGATCTAAGAGACTTATTGGTTTGAGCGAGAGTACATACATAGATAAAGTCTTGAAGAGGTTCAAGATGCAAGATTCTAGGAAATGGAATTTGCCTATGTTGCATGGTATGGCATTGAGCAAGTCTCAATGTCCTAGTTCTCAAAAGGAATTAGAGGAAATTAGTCGAGTCCCGTATGCTTCGGCAGTGTGATCGATCATGTATGTTATGCTATGTACTCCACCTGATGTGCCGTATGCCTTGAGCATGACGAGCCGATATCAGGCTAACCCTGGTCAAAGTCATTGGGTTGCGGTTAAAAACATCCTTAAATATCTTCGGAGAACAAAGGAAACGTTTTTACTGTTCGGTGGACCGGAGGAGCTCAGAGTTACAGGATATTCTGATGCTAGCTTCCAAACGGACAAGGATGATTGCCGGTCTTAATCGGGATTTGTATTCTTGTTAAATGCTGGAGCGATAAGTTGGAGAAGTTCCAAGCAAGATACCATGGCCGATTCAACCACGTAGTCAGACTATATTGCTGCAAGCGAGGCTGCTAAGGAAGCCATCTGGATGAAGAAATTCATTCAAGACCTTGGAGTTGTTCCTAGCATCGCTAACCCTATTAAGATCTTATGTGACAATGAGGGTGCAGTAGCTCTAGCTATGCAACCAAGAGCGCATCGACGTACAAAACACTTTGCTCGAAAATATCATTTTATTCGTGATGTCATCGAGAATGGTGACTTTGTGGTTAGTAGAGTACTGACTGAGGGGAACCTGGCAGATCCACTCACCAAACCTTTGTCACAAGTAATTATGATTCTCATCCTAAGTCTATTGGTATTAGATTTGCTAGTGACTTGGTTTAATTCTTTTAGTTGTATTTGTTATTGAGAACATTAAAGCAAATATGTATTTCTTATTGTAATGACTATTAAATGGGGATTTAATATACGCGTGATGCGATTACTTTATGAAACATTATTGTGTTCTATCTTTTCATATTTAATACTTCCTTGAATAAATTTATTTATTTTAAATACTCCACGATCGGTCATTCTTCATTGGAAGGAAGAAGTGAATTAAGATCGAGGCAAGTCGTTGGTAAAGTATTCATCTTGGATTGAATACTTGTTTACGCAACACTAGCCTGTACTTAATGGTGATTAAGTAATTCGAGGACCCGTATCTGAGTTTACTTCATGGATATAATCACGAGTAAATCATTATGATAATATTATTTATCCTTCTACTCGAGATGCACGCGTTGCATGATTATTAACTTGGACTTGTTTAGATTGCTTTCTAACGCAGTTTGTAACTGGCTGTTATAAGGGAAATTTTCAGGCAAGAACTTGTTATTATGATAGGGCGGTGTAGTCAAAGGTATTCGTTCCTCTTTTGAGAGATATCCTTGGGCCCCTCGTTGACTAAGCTGATGACAAATCAAAATGCATGGCCGTGCTCAAGTTTAATTGATAGTGGATCAATTGTGTCTGGGGTTTTCACTTCCTGCAAGGTAGTCACGTCACTTCCTATGAGTAGTATGTCATCTACATACAAGACTAGGAAAACTACAACACCCCCACTAGCCCAGATATACACACAAGGTTCATCCTTGCTTTTAGAAAAGCCGAACTCCTTGAACTTTTCATCAAAGCAAATGTTCCAACTCCGAGATGCTTGCTTAAGTCCATAAATGGACCTCTTAATCTTGTAGGCTTTATTAGGATATTTGGGGTTTATGTAACCATCAGGTTGTGCCGTGTAAACCTCCTCTGCCAACTTTCCATTAAGAAAGGCAGTCCTGACCTCCATCTGTCATATTTAGTAATCGTAATATGCAGCGATAGCCATTAGTATCCTAATAGACTTCAACATAGCCACCGGAGAAAAGGTTTCATCATAGTCTACACCATGAGTTTGAGTGAAACCCTTTGCTACCAGTCGGGCTTTGAAGGTGTCTACTTTTCCATCCATGTTAGTCTTCTTCCTGAAGACTCATTTGCACCCTACTGGCTTGTGGCCGGGTACCGGATCAACCAAGTCCCAGACTTGATTATTCGCCATGGATTACATCTCACTGTCCACTGCCTCCTTCCACCTAGCAGACTCAGGGCCCACTACGGCTTCCAAGTAGTTGGTCGGTTCACTATGATCCACCAATAGTGCCAACATCAGGTTGATCATTGGTGTCGTCTAGAATTTCTTCTAGATCGACTTGCCTCCCACTAGCTTCTGCATATATCAGCTCCCTTTCAAGGAAGACTGCCCTTCGAGCAACAAACACCTTGTTCTCCGAAGGTTTGTAAAACAAATATCCCATAGAACCAGCTGGGTAGCCAATGAAAATAAACTTCTCGGCTCTGGGTTCAAGATTGTCTTAAGCTTCACGTCTCACGTAAGCATCACAACCCCAGACCTTGAGATAGGCTAGCAAAGGAACCCTTCCATGCCACATCTCGAATGGTGTACTTGCAACCTTCTTTGTTGTTACAAGGTTTAAGGTCCTAGCAGCAGTTTCCAAAGCATAACCCCAAAAACTTGCGGGTAGCTTTGTACGACTTGTTGGGTTTTCGTGGTCTAAAATCGCAACGGAAACAAAATGGGTAGAAAAACTTTTTTAAAATTGACCACTAACACGCCCACCAAATGGACCAAAACTCTAGACATGAATAAGCAACAAAATAAAACTTACAAAGAGATAGAGATATACCCTCGATGCTATCTTCTTGATACGTGCGGTTTTGGATTTTGGAAGTCTTGTGCACTAACGTGTACACCTCTACCGAAGTCCACACCAAGCTACTATCGCCTCCCACTTGCTAGAGTGTTAGATAAGCCTATCTAAATACCACCAAAATGTCTAACACAAGAGAACCAAAGCCTTGGAACCTTTTGTGCTTGAGAGAATTATGTATATGCAAAAATATATATTCTAGAAAACCAATTCTTGGAAAATGACCACATTAGCATCATGGCGCTTATATAGACCTCATAATCAGTTCAAATTTTGTGCTCACTAATGTCATTTTCAGTTTCTAGAATAATGACAATTAACACCACACTTAACTAGCTTTCAAAGCCTAGTTAAGAGGCGGGTACTGCATGACGCACGGCCGTGCCTCATAAGGTACGGACGTGCCAACCCAAGAGGCCACGCCTAAGTCATGCCCGACTTGGGCTCGTGCCTGTCCACTAGGCACAGGGCACGGGCGTGCCTCCTTGAGGCACGGGCGTAGCTAGCCACAGGCTACGCCCAAGTCACGCCCGACTTTGGCTCATGCCTGCCCGTAGGGCACGGCCGTACCTCATAGAGGCACGGGCGTGCCTTGGCCCACCAGATCCAGTTTCTGGTTTTCTCTCTCATTAGACCATCCGTGATGCCGGAATCCATACTTGGCGTGTGACCCAATAGGCCCTTGCTTCATCAGCCATGATACCAACTCGTGTGTGTGTTAGTGGGCATAATCCAACAGACTCCCAAGTCAGCACAGGGTTTGTCTTCCCAAAACAAATACCTAACCAAAAGGAAAGATCCTATAGATAAGTGATTATATACCCCTTCGTTCATGATATCCGTTGTGAATTCAGGTCATGGAACATGATCAACCCCAAATTATTCACGATTATGTTTCTCGATATAGAATAACTATGAATAACAAAACAAGTTGCATAATTGATCCCCCATCAATTCAACTTGAGCACGGCCATGCATTTTTGATTTTTCATCAGCTTAGTCAACGAGGTGCCCAAGGATATCTCTCAAAAGAGGAACGAATACCTTTGACTACATCACCCTATCATTATAACAATTTCTTGCCTGAAAACTTCCCTTATAACAGCCAGTTATGTACTGCGTTAGAAAGCAATCTAAACAAATCCAAGTTAATAATCAAGCAACGTGTGCATCTCCAGTAGAAGGATAAATAATATTATCATCCTGATTTGCTCGTGATAATATCCATGAAGTAAACTCAGGTACGGGTCCTCCAATTATTTAATCACCATTAAGTACAGGCTAGTGTTGCGTAAACAAGTATTCAATCCAAGATGAAAACTTTACCAACCACTTGCCTCGATCTTAATTCACTTATTCCTTCCAATGAAGAACGAACGATCGTAGAGTACTTAGAATAAACACCTCAATGGTTTCAGACTTATGCTTTATTAAATAAACATAACCATACCTACCGAAATCATCAGTAAAAGTAACGAAGTACTTACAATTGTTTCTTGTAGTAGACCTGAACGGACCACACACATCCATGTGAACAATGTCCAACAAGTCTTTACCCCTTTCACTAACGCCGGTGAAGGGCGCTTTAGTCATTTTGCCTAATAAACAAGAATCGCATACTTCGCTTGACCCGTGGTCAAACGATTCCAAAATCCCATCTACTTGGAGTTTGGCGATACGTTTCTTGCTTATATGGCCAAGACGACTATGCCACAAAGACAATTTGTCCCATACACCTTTGGACTTAGAATCAATGTTCATGATTGATTTATTACCATCCAAACAGACACTTGTTTCATAAATCCCACGACATGGATAAGCTTTAAAGTAATGAACAACATTTCTCAAACAAGAGATAATTCCATTATTAAAACCAAAATCATATCCATCGTCATACAAAGCGTGAAAGGAAATAATGTTTCGTGCCACGCAGGGCAAAAAACAAACATTCAATAAGGTAATAGCAAGTACTGAAGGAAAGGCGAGATCAACACTCCCTATCCGCTCCACGGGAACCACATCCTTGTTTCCCACGATCAGGTCAAGCTCTCCAGCACCCAGTGCCCTACTTCTTTTTAGCACCTGCACATTATTACAAATATGAGTGCCATAACCGGTATCAAGTACCCTGCCGTTAGAAGTAGCGCTATTGTGGAGTTCAATCAGAAACGTACCTGAGTTACTCACTCCCTTCGGTTTTACCCGCTTGAGCTCCTCAAGGTACTTTGGGCAAGAACGCCGCCAATGCCGCTTTTCCTTGCAGTGGAAGCACTCGGCTTCTGCAAGGTCGTCGGCCGGTGGAACCATTACAGCCTTCCCGTTGCCCTTTGGGGCCGGACTCAGGTTAGGTCTTGCAATATTCCCCTAACCCTTTCCCTTAGAGGGGGTGCGCCTTTTCATTTGGTTTCGCCTCCCTGGATGGCTGGGACGGGTTTGGACAAGGAGGGCTTCTTGGGCATGTCGGACTGGACGGTCTTTAACATTCCGTGAAGTTCCATTAGGGACTTGTCCATGCCATGGACATGGTAGTTCCACACAAATTGTGAAAAGGAACTAGGAAGAGAATGGAGGATCACATCCACCGCCAACTCCCTCCCTAACGGGAATCCCAACCTCTCCAAGCGATCAACCAATGCTTTCATCTTAAGCACATGAACGCTCACATTTCCGCCCTCCTACATATGGCAATCGAAAAGGGACTGTAGGCACTCGAAGCGCTCTAGCTTAGCATGCTGTTGGAACATTTCCTTTAGCTGGTTAAACATGTCATATGCTCCTAAATGTTCCATTTGCTTTTGAAGCTCAGGAATCATTGACGAGAGCATAATGCAAGCCACTTCGTTCGTTTCCTTGACACGCTTGTCATACGCATCTCGGACCGCCCTAGTCGCATTAGCCGCAGGTGCCTACGGCAAAGGCTCCTCGATGGCCCACATCTTTTGTTCATACCTAAGGGCTATCCTTAGTTGCATGAACCAATCCATGAAGTTTTGGCCATCGAGTTTGGCCTTTTCAAGGAACAACTCTAGGGAAATAGAGTTCGTTGAAGATGTGGATGCGTTGTTGGATGCCATCTACAAAATTTAGGGTACCAATTTTAGTTGTGAATCGCTGTAGAAATAATTACCCAATAGTTATAAAACTTAATAGACTTCGATGAAAATGCGGATCAGGAAATAAGTTATTTAGGCCGGTAGACAAATTACCAATTGCAACCATTGCAACTCTTAGATCCTTGCGGGATCCTTTCGACATCAAATGTCTAAAGCATGTTTGATCCCTTCATACACCAATCCTTTTATTGTTTCTTAAATGACTCGGTTAGAGATCGACATCATTTAAGCAAAATAAAAGAATTTGTAAGTCGCCCGTCAACACACACGTTGGTACCCTAGCCCAATCATTGGTTCGTGCTTAAGCTTGACTACCAATATTGCGGGTTGCCACACTCACTTCCACACAACACAACAAGGCATGACTCGTGCTAATGCTCGAAAATCATCCATGTTTCGTTAGATTTGGGTGGTGTCGTCTTACGGGTGGCGCGTGACTTACTTTTCGAAAAACGGGTTTTTGTTTTTCCGGTTAAAAATAACATTTTAACAATTTGACGAATTAGCAATTTAAGTGACAAAAACTCCTTTTTATTCACCGTTTAATATAAACACTTTTATATTAATATTTTCCAATCCTTATGTGCATGGAAATATAAACTCACTTATAAATCTCTTTTGTTTTATATATTTTCAAAAAATTCTCTAGCATGCAAATCCTAAATAATTCAAATATAAAAACAACCACGCATAAATATAAATAAAGATCCGGTAACATGCCCAAATCCTAAGTGTTTTCCCCGTGAGACAAAACGGGGAAAACATAGTCAATCTAGGGACAACACTAAAGGATGCTCCGTCACGATCTCCACACCGGCGAATCTCCCGGATTTGATTCGTCAAGATGCCAACACCGTGTCTCCCGGTCGGTTTGACGCAATATTACATATTTGAAACAATCTAAGTACGAGTACATAATAATAAGAAATCGACATGCAAGTCGCGATCCTAATAATCTATTACGAGTACAAAGATTTAAATAAACGACATCCAAGTCGCACAAAATATAAATATTACAACATTACGGCACACAGACCAAAACCAAAACCAAAACCAACCACAAACATCACAAAGTCTATGGGCATATCAAGTTACCGGGCTACCACTACAAACACAACCAAACGAAAGCAATGGTGTGCCACAAAACCATGTCCAACTAAGATAAATATATTTTGACCAAGATTGCAAAAAACACTTAAGGCACAACAAGCAATCCTTGTACACATGCATTAACAATTTTAATACACCTTTAAAATTGCGTATTCATATATACACCTAAAGATATATGTTTTTGTGAAGTTCATGCCAAGTCACACAAAACATATAAAATTAGGAATCAAAATATAGTGGGGATCAACAGAATCAAGACTAGTCTAAAACCCGGATTTTGATATATTTAAACATATTGTTTCAAAAACTAATTCTGACCAAAAACCATTAGACACGGGCGTAACCCAGAGGGTACGGGCGTGCCTTCCATTTTATCAATGTACAGTTTAAACAATTTTAAACACATTTCGAATTCTGCCGGCACGGCCCGTACCCCCACTGGTACACCCGCGCCCCGGCCGCCGGCACGGCCCGTACCCCTAGAGGTACGACCGTGCCCGGTCACCGGAAAACCATTGTTTACAGAAAACTCAGAAAATCCGGTTTAACTCCAAAAGTGCAAAGCCATGTTAGAGATGGCTCTGATACCACTGTTGGGTTTTCGTAGTCTAAAATCGCAGCGGAAACAAAACGGGTAGAAAAACTTTTCGAAAATTGACCACGAACACGCCCACCAAATGGACCAAAACTCTAGACATGACTAAGCAACAAAATAAAACATACAATGAGATAGAGATATACCCTCGATGCTATCATCTTGGTACGTGCGGTTTTGGAGTTTGGAAGTCTTGTGCACTAACGTGTACACCTCTACCGAAGTCCACACCAAGCTACTATCGCCTCCCACTTGCCAGAGTGTTAGATAAGCCTATCTAAACACCACCAAGATGTCTATCACAAGATAACCAAAGCCTAGAACCTTTTGTGCTTGAGAGAATTATGTATATGCAAAAATATATATTCTAGAAAACCAATTCTTGGAACATGACCACGTTAGCATCATGGAACTTATATAGACCTCATAATCAGTTCAAATTTCATGCTCACCAATGTCATTTTCAGTTTCTAGAATAATGACAATCAACACCACACTTAACTAGCTTTCAAAGCCTAGTTAAGAGGCTTTTACTGCATGAGGCACAGCCATGCCTCATAAGGTACGGGCGTGCCAGCCCAAGAGGCCACGCCCAAGTAACGCCCGACTTGGGCTCGTGCCTGTCAACTAGGCACAGGGCACGGGCGTGCCTCCTAGAGGCACGGGCCTACCTAGCCACAGGCAACGCCCAAGTCATGCCCGACTTGGGCTCGTGCTTGCCCGTAGGGCACGGTCGTACCTCATAGAGGCACGGGCGTGCCTTGGCCCACCAGAATCAGTTTCTGGTTTTCTCTCTCATTAGACCATCCGTGATGCCGGTATCGATACTTGGCGTGTGACCTAATAGGCCCTTGCTTCATCAACCATGATACCAACTCGTGTGTGTGTCAGTGGGCATAATCCAACACGACACATCATGGGCCGAACCATGCCCAATATAGTTCGGTTCCTCCTCTCAGCGACCCCATTTAATTGTGGTGTCCTGGGTGGAGTAAGATGTGAAATAATTCCACAACCCCTATGATGATCAAGAAACTCGGTACTAAGATACTCACCACCCCTATCGGATCATAGAGTCTTATTCCGCTTGCCCAATATATCTGCACTTTGTTTTGATATATCTTAGACACCTCAAAGGTTTCAGACTTATGCATAATCAAATAAACATAACCATACCTATTGAAATCATCAGTAAAAGTAACGAAGTACCTACAGTTGTTTCTTGTAGCAGACCTGAACGAACCACACACTTATGTGTGAACAATGTCCAACAAGTCATTGCCCCTTTCACTAACGCTGGTGAAGGGCACTTTAGTCATTTTGCCTAATTAACAAGAATCGCATACTTCGCTTGACCCGTGGTCAAACGATTCCAAAATCCCATCTACTTGGAGTTTGGCGATACGTTTCTTGCTTATATGGCCATGACGACTATGCCACAAAGACAACTTGTCCAATACACCTTTGGACTTAGAATCAATGTTCATGATTGATTTATTACCATCCAAACACACACTTGTTTCATAAATCCCATGACATGGATAAGCTTTAAAGTAATGAACATCATTTCTCAAACAAGAGATAATTCCATTATTAAAATTAAACTCATATCCATCGTC
The DNA here is from genome assembly GCA_038502395.1 of Dittrichia graveolens. Classification (NCBI taxonomy): domain Eukaryota; kingdom Viridiplantae; phylum Streptophyta; class Magnoliopsida; order Asterales; family Asteraceae; genus Dittrichia; species Dittrichia graveolens. The sequence continues at coordinate 36,209,647 of JARJIL010000009.1, forward strand.
ATACAAAGCGTGAATGGAAATAATGTTTCATGCCACGCAGGGCGAAAAGAAAACATTCAATAAAGTAATAGCAAGTCCTGAAGGAAAGGCGAGATCAACACTCCCTATCCGTTCCCCGGGATCCACATCCTTGTTTCCCATGATCAGGTAAAGCTCTCCAGCACCCAGCGCCCTACATCTTTTTAGCACCTGCACATTATTACAAATATGAGTGCCAGAACCGGTATCAAGCACCCAGCCGTTAGAAGTAGCGTTATTGTGGAGTTTAATCATAAACGTACCTGAGTTACCTACTCTCTTCGGTTTTACCCACTAGAGCTCCTCAAGGTAATTTGGGCAAGAATGCCGCCAATGCCCCTTTTCCTTGCAGTGGAAGCATTCGGCTTCCGCAGGGTCCTGGGCCGGTGGAACCATCACGGCTTTCCCCTTGCCCTTCGGGGCCGGACTCGGGTTAGGTTTTGCAACCTTCCCCTTACCCTTTCCCTTAGAGGGGGGAGCGTCTTTTCTTTTGGTTCCGCCTCCCTGGATAACTAGGACGGGTTTGCACGAGGAGGGCTTCTTGGACATGTCAGACTCGACGGTCTTTAACATTTCGTGAAGTTCCATTAGGGACTTGTCCATGCCATGGACATGATAGTTCCACACAAATTGTGAAAAGGAACTAGGAAGAGAACGGAGGATCACATCCACCGCCAATTCCCTCCCTAACAGGAATCATAACCTCTCCAAGCGATCAAACAATGCTTTCATCTTAAGCACGTGAACGCTCACATTGACGCCCTCCTGCATATGGCAATCGAAAAGGGACTTTAGGCACTCGAAGCGCTCTAACTTAGCCTACTGTTGGAACATTTCCTTCAGCTGGTTAAGCATGTCATATGCTCCTAAATGTTCCATTTGCTTTTGAAGCTCAGGAATCATTGACGAGAGCATAATGCAAGCCACTTTGTTCGTTTTCTTGACGCGCTTGTCATACGCGTCTCGGACCGCCCTAGTCGCATTCGCCGCAGGCGCTTCCTGCAAAGGCTCCTCGATGGCCCACATCTTTTGTTCATACCTAAGGGCTATCCTTAGTTGCATGAACCAATCCATGAAGTTTTGGCCATTGAGTTTGGCCTTTTCGAGGAACAATTTTAGGGAAATAGAGTTCGATGAAGATGAAGAAGCGTTGTTGGATGCCATCTACAAAATTAGAGTACCAATTTTAGTTGTCAAATCCTTGTAGAAATAATAACCCGATAGTTTTAAAACTTAATTATTTGAACAAGGCTAGGAACCATATTTCACTCTATCTCATGACGGGTTTACCGCGGATCATGAAATAAGTTATGAAGGCATCATTTAAGCAACATAAAAGAAGTTGTAAGTTGCCCGTCAAGACACACGTTGGTACCCTAGCCCAATCATTGGTTCGTGCTCAAGCTCGACTACCAATATTGCGGGTTGCCACACTCACCTTCCACACAACTCCACAAGGCATGACTCGTGCTAATGCTCGACAATCATCCAAGTTTCGTTAGATTTGGGTGGTGTCATCTTACGGGTGGCGCGTGACCTACTTTTCGAAAAACGGGTTTTTGTTTTTCTGGTTAAAATAATATTTTAACAATTTTGACGAATTAGCAATTTAAGTGACAAAAAACTCCTTTTTAATCACTGTTTAATATAAACACCTTTTATATTAATGTTTGCGAATTCTTATGCGCGTAGAAATATAAACTCATTTATAAATCTCTTGTTTTATATATTTTCAAAAATTCTCTAGCTTGCAAATCCTAAAGAATTCAAATATAAAACAACCACGCATAAATATAAATAACGACCCGGTAACATGCCCAAATCCTAATTGTTTTCCCCTTGAGCCAAGACGGGGAAAACATAGTCAATCTAGGGACAACACCAAAGGATGCTCTGACACGATCTCCACACCGGTGAATCTCCCGGATTTGGTTAGTCAAGACGCCAACACCATGTCTCCCGGTCGGTTTTGATGCAATATTACATATTTGAAATAATCTAAGTAGGAGTACATAATAATAAGAAAGCGACATGCAAGTCGCGATCCTAATAATCTATTACGAGTACAAAGATTTAAACAAACGACATGCAAATCGCACCAAATATAAATATTACAACATTACGGTACGCAGGCCAAAACCAAAACCAACCACAAACATCACAAAGTCTTTGGGCATATCAAGTTACCGGGCTACCACAACAAACACAACCAAACGAAAACAATGTTGTGTCACAAAACCATGTCGAACAAAGATATATATATATATATATATATATATATATATATATATATATGTATATATATATATTGATCAAGATTGCAAAATAACACTTAAGGCACAACAAGCAATCGTTGTATATATGCCTTAACAGTTTTAATACACGTTTAAAATTGCATATTCATATATACACCTAAAAATATATGTTTTTGTGAACTTCATGCCAAGTCACACAAAACATATAAAATTAGCAATCAAAATATAGTGGGGATCAATAGAATCAAGACTAGTCTAAAACCCGGATTTTAATATATATTTAAACACATTGTTTCAAAACCAATTCTGACCAAAACAAAATCATAAGGCACGGGCGTACCCCAGAGCGTACGGGCGTGCTTGCCAATTTTGTCAGTGTACAGTTTAAACAATTTTAAACAACTTACGAATTCTGCCGGCACGGCCCGTACCCCCACTGGTATGCCCGTGCCCCGGCCACCGGCACGGCCCGTACCCCTAGTGATACGACCGTGCCCGGTCACCGGAAAACTATTTTTGATAGAAAACTCAGAAAATCCGGTTAAACTCCAAAGTGCAAAGCCATGTTAGAGATGGGTCAGATACCACTGTTGGGTTTTCGTGGTCTAAAATCGCAACGGAAGCAAAGTGAGTAGAAAAATATTATCAAAAGTTGACCACGAATGTGCCCACCATATGGACCAAAACTCTAGACATGGATAAGCAACAAAAGAAAACATACAAAGAAATAGAGTCATACCCTTGATGCTATCTTCTTTGTACGCGCGAGTCTGGAGTTTGGAAGTCTCGTGTACTAACTCGTACACCTCTATCGAAGTTCACACAAAGTCTTTATCTTTTCCCACTTGCTAGAGTGTTAGGTATGCCAACCTAAACACCACAAATATGGTCTACACAATAGAACCAAAGCCTTGGAAGTATTTTGTGTGTTTGAGAGAGTTTATGCAAATTATATCAAATTGGTGTACTTCTTTCAAGCAACCAAAACCATTAGACTTCATGTGGTTAGTGGGCATTATCCAACAGGTGTCACCTTTCATGAGTTTGTCATGTGCAAGTAGGAGTCTGTTGGATTATGCCCACTGACACACGCACGAGTTGGTATCATGGCTGATGAAGCAAGGGCCTATTGGGTCACACGCCAAGTATCGAATCCTACATTACGGATGGTCGAATGAGGGAGAAAACCAGAAAAAGGTTCTGGTGGGCTAAGGCACGCCTGTGCCTCTATGAGGTAAGGTCGTGCCTTACAGGCAGGCACGAGCCCAAGTCGGGCGTGACTTGGGCATGGCATGTGGCTAGGTACACCCGTGCCTCTTGGAGGCACGCCCGTGCCCTGAGCCCAGTGGACAGGCATGAGCCCAAGTCGGGCGTGGCTTAGGCGTAGCCTTTTGGGCTAGCACGCCCGTGCCTCGTGAGGCACGGCCATGCCCTAAGTAGTAAAAGTCTTTTTAAACAGCTTTCAAGGCTCTTTATGAAGAATATAATGGTGTTTAATGTGGTAACTCATGTAGAATCAATGTATGCACGTTTTTATACTCTCTAGTGGAGTCTATATAATGTGATACATGGTTCTATTGTGAGGTTGCTAGTTCTTGAAAGACACACAAACATATATTGCATATATCTCTCTCAAACACAAAGCGTAGACAAGGTTTTGGCTTTTTGGTGTTAGACTATTTTGTGGAGTTTAGATTGGCATATCTAACACTCTAGCAAGTGGGAGGCGATTACATCTTGGTGTGGACTTCGATAGAGGTGTACAAGTTAGTACACGCAACTTCCAAACTCCAAATCCAATTGAACTAGGAAGATAGCTTCAAGGGTATGAATCTATTCCTTTTGTCTTTTTATTTGTTGCTTAGTCATGATTAGAATTTTGGTACATTTGTGGGCGTTTCGTGGTCAAAATTTAAAACATATTTTTCTACTCGTTTTTACTTCCGTTGTGTTTTTTGACCACGAAAACCCAACAAATATAACCTAAGCAAAGTAAATATTAACTCCAAAAACTAGGGCATAGAGCACCAGAAGCTCTGTTTGATTGATGAGATGATGACTTCCAGATTTGGGACCAAAGAACCTAATAACCATGTTGGCTAGGTACTTCCATGGGTGCGATAGAGTAGAGACCTTGATTTGTCCATGCACAACAGGTTCATTGTAACCTATTGCTTGAAGAACCGTTTGAGCTTATGCTTTGGATGGGAAAGCAGTGAAGGGTGCAAAGTTGGGAATACCAACAGCTTCTCGGATGGTTTCAGCTGTGATTTGAAGATTGTAGAATCCTTCGCCTATTGTGCAGTGAATGGTGTTGTTGTTGATGTTGTAGGTGGAAGAGTACCAGAGTTCTCCAATGATGGTGGGAAATATGTAGTGTGGGTCAGCGGTTAAACATTCAAACAGGGGGTGAGCCTAAAGAAACTGTACCATAGGCTCATAACCTTGATTTTTGCGAGAGGCGGGAATCGTAGTGCAAAGAAGAATGTTGTTGTGAGTGATGTTCATTTGTTGGTTTGGTGCAACAAATTCACCAGGATTTATAGTGGGAATAGGAGTGTAGGTCTCCATTTGACAGAGAAGATGAACAGTGAAAGAAATGGAGAAGTATCGAGAGAGAAAGTTGGGGTAGGTCTTTTTAGAGAGAAAGAGGGAATTTTGAGAATTTTAACAGGTAAAGATGAATGAGAGAGAAGGTGAGGTATTTATGAAGTGTAGTTAACAGAGATCGTTAGATACTGACAAAAATTTTAATGGAAAACATATTAATGAGCTATTAAATAAAATCTGACCGATGGATTAAACAACTAGAGTTAAAAAGCAATAAACCGAGCACAAAAGATAAAAATTGACTAAGTGTTGAACCATCAGCTGAGCAATGAAATGTATCAGTTGAAAGGCATCAACTGATGAAAGACTATCAGCTGATAGTGAAAATTTTGGCTGTATCAGTTGAGAGAAGTACTTAGCTGAGCATTTCCTTCTTATCTAAGGGTGATTAGCTGAGTAAATTTGATCAGCTGATAGACATCAGCTGGGCAAAGTTACTTAGTTTACACAGACTCAGTAAGACTTGGAGATGCTTAGATAAGTAACACATGATATTCAACACTTATCAATTAACATAAACAAAATTACCAATATTCTAATCTAGAAATTAAGTATACCTAGTTTGGATATTAGGAAATTGAACCTTGCTTCATCTAATGGTTTTGTGAACAAGTCTACAAGTTGCAAATCAGTGTTGATGTAGTGAAGAGTTACCTTTTTCTTTTGCACATTATCTCTAAGAAAATAATGTCTGATTTCAATATGCTTTGTCTTTGAATGCATGACTGGATTATTTAAGATGAAAATTGCACTTGTATTGTCACATAGAATTGGGGTGTCTTCAAACTTCACATCATAGTCAAGCAGTTGATTTTGTAACCACAAAATTTGAGCACAACAGCTTCCTGCAGCAATGTATTATGCCTCTGCAGTAGATGTTGATACTGTATTCTGTTTCTTACTAGACCAACTTATCAATCTTCCTCCTAGAAGTTGACAACCACCTGAAGTACTTTATTCTGTCAAATGTACACCCTGTAAAATTAGAATCAGAATATCCAAGTAACTCAAAGTCCGAGTCTTGGGATACCAAAGACAAAGATTAGGAGTTCCTTTGAGATATCTGAATATTCTCTTAACAGCAGCAAGATGTGATTCCTTTGGATCTGCTTGATATCTTGCACAGAGACATGTTGAAAACATTATATCTGGTCTACTTGCAATGAGGTATAAAAGTGACCCAATCATTCCTCTATAAGCAGTAATGTTCACTGATTTGCCATGAGTGTCCTTTCCTAACTTTATAGAAGTAGACATAGGTGTTTTCATTGAGGAACAATTTTCAAAATCAAACTTTTGAAGTAAAATTTTGACATATTTTGTTTGATGAATGAAAATACCGTCAACCTCTTCTTTAATTTGCAAACCAAGAAAATAGTTCAATTCACCCATCATGCTCATCTAATAATTATCAGACATGAGTTTAGAAAACTTTATGCATAGTTCCAAATTAGTAGACGCAAATATTATGTCATCTACATATATCTGCACAAGTATCACATCACCTTTTGTACTTCCTTAAAAACAAAGTGCTATCAATTCATCTTCTTGTAAAACCTTTGTTAATGAGAAAAGAAGACTGGGAATCATACCTAGCTCTTAGAGATTGCTTAAGACCATATAAAGCTTTGTTTAGAAAGAATACATGATCAAGTAAGCTTGACTCCTCCAAACCTGGAGGTTGTTTTACATACACCTCTTCTTTCAGATCTCCAATCAGAAATGCACTCTTCACATCCATTTGGAATACCTTGAAGTTCTTGAAGGCAACACAGGCTAGGAACAATCTGATAGCTTCCAATCTTGCAACAGGGGCAAAGGTTTTATCAAAATCAATTCATTCTTCTTGGCAATACCCCTATGCCACTAGCCTTGCTTTGTTTCTGATGATTTGCCCATTTTCATCTAACTTGTTTCTAAACAACCACTTTGTTCCAATGATGGTTTTATCCATTAGTTTAGTTACCAAAGTCCATACATTATTTCTTTTGAATTCTGCCAGTTCTTCTTGCATGGAAGTCACCCAGTGGGGATCATTGAGAGCTTCATCAACCTTCTTTGGTTCAACCATTGAGACAAATCCAACGTACAAACATATGTTGCAAGCTTTTGATCTTGTTCTAACTGGATTATCTATATTGCCTATTACCAGATCATGAGGATGATATTTGTGGTCTTTGAAGGCTTTTTGGATTTCTTGGGAATTGGGATTCATTTGGATTTAGGGAGAAGAAGTTATATGTTTTCTATCAGCAGTAGAGATGAGTTCATTTTCAGTGGCTGATATAAGTTCATTGTCACACCCAGTGGGTATCTCTACTGAAGAGGGAATGTGTGAAATGGAATTAGAATCCAATGATGTTGAGTCATTTTCCACATGATTCAGTAGAGGCATAGGATTGGATGAGGATGGTTGCATATGGTAAAAGATTTGGATAGGAACAGGTTCATCTACATCATGAGCAGTTGGTAGAGAGGGATCAAGTTGCTCTAAAGTGGCTTCTCAAGTTTGCATAAGATCATTAAATTCTTCTCCTGAAACATGATTAGAGGAATAAGAAGCAACAAAGTCATTTTCATTAAAACTTACATTTATGGATTCTTCTATAACTTTTGTTCTGAGGTTGTATACTCTGTATGCTTTAAAAATCACTGAGTAACCTTGAAAGTCCTTTGTTGTGTAAAAGATGAGTAAACAATGAATACTTGAAGTAATGATGATGAAGTTAGTATGAACACTTTGCATGAACTTGAAGACTCTCTCTTGAATATAACTTGAACGTAAAGTGCAGAGAATTTTCTATTACAAAGAGTTACCTTGCAAACTAGGTTTGCAAGGGTTTAAATACAAGTAGGTACATGGGCATTAAAGCCACATGGGCCCAAATCTAAATAGTTAAACTAGACTAGAAAATACATAAAGAAAGTGGGCAAAGCCCATACAATGAACTAGTCTAGAGACATAAAGATTACACACAAAAGAACACAAGGCAAACAAACAAATTAATATCTAACAATCTTCCCCTTTTGTTGCCTTGTGCTGAAGCAGATATTTTTCATCTACTTCTCTGACCTAGGAGTCTTTCCCAACTCCGGATGACCTTTATTTCTTGAATCTTTTCCTCCAACTGATCTGCTATTCTGGTCATTTTTACCAATTCTGATTGATCAGGCAAGTGACGGTTTCTAAAGCATGTTCTACGGAATTTAGATATGCATCTTTGAAGCGTTCCGTCAGAATCTGCACTGTGCTCTGAAAGTTGAAGGAATACTTTGTCTTCGTTAAGATTCGGCATGATGAAACCATCGGCTCCGTCATAGTTTTCATCAAATTTTTCTATAATAGTGTATTTTGTGTGTTTGTCTAGCTTGGAATGTTGTTGGTTACCCCTTTGAAGATTTATCTTTGCAAGATCAGCCTCAACACCAAGCTGTAGATCATGGGTTCTGCACAGAATGATCTTCTTTCTCATGAATTCTCTGATGACTTGGAGAGCCCTTTGTTCTTCACGATTCTTTTCAAGCTTACAGGCCAGCTCATCTTCCATATGTGTTATATCTCCGAAATTAAAAAATCTAAGCTCGACCTCGTGAAATGTATACCTTTTCCCATCTTCTTTGGTTACATGGAAGTGAACCATTTGGTAGTTGAGGAAGTTACGCAATTACACAAACTCGATCTTGACTATTGGATATTTGGAGGCTACTTGTTGTTTCTTGCTTGTATGGAAGGTGGCGGCGAATATGACGGCTTTTTCATGCTCTTCTGAGTTTAGCGCATACAAATCATCAACCTCTCTGACAGTCTCTGAGAAGATACCCAGAATTATTTCTTCAAGATACGGAGTATTTAGCCATTGAGTGGGCGAGCTAGGTTGGTCTTTTGCCAGAGCTTCTCTAGGCCTGATGTTTCTGATATTTGGCCTTTCTACTATTACTCTCTCATGAATGGCCAAGGGCATAGGTCCTCCATGATAAGTTGCAGGTACAGGCCACTCACCCTCTTTCTACTTAGATTCTTGAGGTTGTTGCTGACTTATAAGATCGATGGGCGCTATGTTGAATTGCCCCTGTTCAGGTGGAAAAATGTCAAGCAGCTCCCTGTTTACCGTTGTAAAGACCTTGTGTATGTTGATCAGTGGAGTCTCTTCTACTTCCTCAGTAATTAGCCTTTTGCCTTTGGATTTTTCAGTTGACGATTCAGGAAGAGAGGATTCTGGTTCTTTTGAGTGTGTTTGGATTTGTGGGATTTGGATTGTTGGGAGGATTGTTGGGGTTTCTTGTCTTTCCGTGTCTGACTCTGCCCCCTGACCCTCTTCAAATTCAAAATCTGCCATTGTAGGCTCAGTTGCAGGCTCAATTTGTTGTTGTTTACCCCCACTCCCACTGCCGCTTTGACCCTCTGACGGCTTTGACACTGGGGCGGCTTCAATTCGGAGTACGGTGCTTTGAGCCCCAATATATGTCCTGGATCCTCAGGATCATCATGCCTACGCTTGCAAGAATCAGATTGAGCTTTGCAGGACTCCTCCACTACTTCCAGCCTTTTGCTTATATTTGAGACGGTGGAGGTTAAGGCATTCAAGGCTTGTATGACAAAGTCTTGAAAGGTGGTGGAGCTGGAGGGGGAGAGCTGGGGTTGCTGTTGCAGTGCTACAAGTATGGTCGATTTTTTGGGTGTAGGAATGGCAACACTGTTTAGTTTTGCATGCAGGAGGTCCTTGAGTTCATCGATTGAATAATCTCGCTCAATGACAGTAGGTGGGGGGTTTTCCAGGGCTCGTATTTGGGCTCCGAGGGAGTTGATTTCAGAATGGAGTTGTGTGTTGACATACTCCCTCAGGCCAGATTGAAGAGAGGAGAACTTAGCATTCAGGAAAGATATAAGCTCTGGTGTAACCCCGGCCTTACTAAGAGGCTCGGTTGGCACAGGTCTTTCAGACCCGTGGCCCTCACGAAGTGTTGGCAAACTTGTAGCACTGGAGGGACTTCCGCTCGATCCTCGCGTTACCTCTGCAGTAGAGGCCACTACGGGCGTTCCGGCAACGTCACGAAGACGTGCTAGTGTTGATTGTGTCCTAGCAAAATATTCGCAACCAGTCAAGGTTGGTGCTAGACTCGATTGTGCAATGAAAGAAGATGTGGACGGGGGAGGCGGTCCACTGATTTCAAAGCCAGCAAACTCTAAACGAGTTGCCAACTGCATATGTGATAAATCCCCGTGCAATGAAACTACTTCCATTTGAGTGGAAGCAGAGTGGCTGGTGGGGTGAGGTGCATGCAACTGGTGGGATGCCAGCGTCTGTTTCAATACCAGCCGGAACAGTGTCCCGACCGGTAGTGGATGAGGCTTCCTGGCTTTCATGGTCTGGGGTACTCTCACCCTCATCTTTTTATTTATCACTTACACTATCACTCACCACATCATCTACTTCTTCATCTTCTATTTCCATTATCGGTACATCACCAAAGGTGGCAGATATGTCAGATAGATTGTGATGGATGTCCTCGGGATGATCAGATACTTGTCACGTGCCAGTGGATTCAGCACGGACTGGAGAGGGTCGTGGGCCAAACAAGATTGATTGCCCAGAGGAGGATGATTCTGTTTGAGTCCTTTCTGTGGAGGACTTATTCTCTGATTCGGCATGGGTGGAGGCCTTTGAGTCACTAATCACAACACCCTCTCTCTCGTGTATCTCTTCTCCCTCACCACTTCCACCACCCCTCTCTACTGATTCTTCCCTCTCAATCACAACCATGCTCGGGGCACCCCTGCGCACCCGAGCCCTAATACCGCTAGGACCCTCACCAGGTGCTATTACTACCGGGGCAGGCACTACCGGCTCTGGTTGCACTGGAGGAGCAATCCTATTAACTCTCATGTACTCACGCACTGCCTCACTTTCCTAATTTAGCATTCGAAGAAGGGCAATAGGCACGGTAATGGCTACGATATCGGGGAGGTCTCTAATTCGTAGGAATCTAGCGATGCGTTGTACTTGGACCTGCGGGCTATTGAGTCGTCGAGGGATGGTGTGGTAGGTTTCCAGGTCGGTGGCGATGAAGATGGTCAGGAATCGTTGAAAGGGTATAAAGGTTTTCTGGCGAGTGGTGTCCTTTTCTTTAACCATACGAACGATCTCTTCAAATATGATGGTAGCGTAGTCTAAGTGGCGGTGGTAAGCAACACCAGCCAACAGTAGTAGGGAGTAGTAGGATCCGCCATCGGTGACTCGGTGAATACGAGTAAAGGTACGTGAGATGATAGTAGCAAGCGTCTGCCAGAGAGGTGCAAGATTTGTCCGTCTGAACTGGTGAATTTGGTTCAGCTCTCCTTGATATCCAAGACCTCTGATTAGGTCTAGTACTGCATCAACTCCAGGCTTTTCATCAAAGTCTGCTTTGTTTGGATAGTGATCAGCAGCAGGTAGGTCCAGTAGATTTCTCAGTCTGACAGCAGAAAGAGTTGTGCGAATATTCTCAATTAGGCCCCTGAGGCACTTGTGTCCCAAGCGAGTGACACCCTCGGTAAAGGTATACCACAGTTGTTGCAGGTAAATTTCAGGTACGTGGGTGGGTGATGTGTTTTGGTTTTCAGTGATGGCCTGGCGGAGAGGATGGGCACGGATAATTTCAGTGACGATAGGGATTTTGGTATCTGTGGCTAGGTCAAAGTACACATTGTTGCTTAGAGTTTCAAGCCTGTCAGCAGCATGGACTAGGCTTTCCTCGGGAAGGGGTTGGTTAGCAGCCATCTTTCAGTTTGATGTTTAAACAACACAAGGATTTTACGAGAACAAGATTTTCGACCGAGAGCAGTTAGGAAGGGAAGAAGATGAACAGCTTTTTGACAAATTTGAAAGTTTGAAAGCGTGAAGGGAAAGAAAGGGTCGGATAGTTCTATTTATAGACTATCCGACGGTCGGATGGGTCGGGGCTTTGATCCGACTGTCGGATTAACCCGGTTTGGCCCAAACTTGATGGTTGGTCCAATCTATTCTCTGTAAGCCCAAGACTTAGAATTTAGCACTATTTAAGCCTAAAAGTTATTATTCATTCTTTTTGTTGTTTTCTACTTCATTTAGGTGACATAAAATAAACATCTGACGAAGAATCATCTACGGAGATGAATTCTGAACATTTCTCCTCATACACGAATGCACGGAAAACATTCGTGTTAACCAGTGAACCGCATCGCTCCCCCTAGACAGGAGCATCTATATAGCTACACAGAGAATAAAAGAGCGCGTAAATCTGTTAAGGACATGAAATCAGTAATGAATTAGAGTTTGAGATTCAGCATACCAATCTTGGATACCAGAAATGAGAACCGGGCGTCGTTAAGTGGTTTAGTGAACAGATCAGCCAGCTGATGATACCTGATATCAATATGCTTGGTTTTAGAGTGATGGATAGGATTGCAGGAAATGGCAATTGCACTATGAGAATCACACAACAGGGGAATCTTAGAGTAGGTAAGACCAAAGTCCCGTAGCTGAGTTTGCATCCACAGACTCTAAGAGCAGCAACTGGCAGCAGCCACAAATTCAGCTTCAGAAGTTGATGTAGAAACACAGTTCTGTTTCTGTAAACTCCAGCAAACCAAACGTTCGCCCAAGAAGTGTGCACTCCCTGACGTGCTTTTCCTGTCCAACATACACCCGGCATAATCCGAGTTGGAATACACAAGCAGTTCAAATGATGAGTCATGGGGATACCACAGACCAAGGTTAGCGGTCCCTTTTAGGTATTTGAGGATACGTTTCACTGCAAGTAAATGTGATTCTCTGGGATTTGCCTGAAAACGAGCACAGAGACAGGTAAAAAACATAATATCCGGTCTACTAGCCGTTACATACAGTAAAGAGCCGATCATTCCCCGATAGGTTTTCAAATCGACTACCTTTCCATCAGGAGTAGCAGACAATTTGGTTTTAGAAGATATAGGGGTTGATTTGGAAGAGCAGTCCGACATTTCATATATTCTTAATAAATCGTTATTATATTTAGACTGATTTATGAAAATGCCATTGGAAATTTGTTTGACTTGTAGGCCGAGGAAGAAATTCATTTCTCTCATCATGCTCATTTCAAAGTTGCTCGCCATTAGTTTTGAAAACTCTAAACTGTATTGTGGGTTCATAGAGCCAAATATAATATCGTCCACATATATCTGAACTAAGATATAGTCATCCCCAATTTTCTTGGTGATGAGTGTGGTGTCAATTCGTCCCTTTGAATAGCCTTCACGAACCAGGTAGGCCGAGAGAACATCATACCAAGCCCGTGGAGCCTGTTTGAGGCCATATAGGGCCTTATCAAGGATGTAAACGTCAGTCGGTCGTTTGGGATCAACAAAGCCTTCTGGTTGAGATACATAGACTTCCTCCTTATGGATTCCATTCAGAAATTCCGTTTTGACATCCATCTGGTATACCTTGAAGTCCCTGTAAGCAGCATATGCGAGAAAAACTCAGATGGCTTCAATACGGGCAACAGGAGCAAAGGTTTCATCATAGTCAATACCCTCCTGCTGGTTGTATCCTTTTGCTACTAGTCTGGCTTTGTTCCAAATTATCACACCGTCAGAATGTTTCTTGTTGTTAAAGACCCATTTGGTGCCAACTATGGTCTTGTCATTGGGTCGGGGCACCAGTCTCCAAACCTTTAAATGGGTAAACTGATCTAACTCTTCTTGCATTGCAAGAATCCTGTCTGGGTCATGTAGGGCGTGAGCAGTTCGTATGGGTTCTAGCAGACTAAGAAAGCTGGAAAACTGACACTCATTTGTTGTGGCAGATATGGTCTGAACGCCGGCATCTTTGTCTCTAATAATTTGCGTTTCAGGATGTGCAGCCATCCACCTGGTGTTATGGGGAAGAGAGTTATCGACTTCATCAGTAACATCCTGGGGGAAGAATTCATCCAGGCGTTGTTGAATGGATGGTTCACCCTCAGGAGTAGATGGCTCTGGGAGGGACTGAGGTGTTATATTTTCGTGATCCTCAGTGGTAGCATCACTGACAGTGTTCACTGGGGAGTTGGATGCAGTGTACCGGTCACCCAGAATAAGGAATGGGTCAGCAGATGAATTAACAAGCCCTGATGTAGATGTAGTGGCAGTTTGTTGCGTGAGTTCAAGGGATTCCTGAACAGCATCTGTAGGTCTGTCAAGAGGTACACTATTAGTTCCAGAATCATCAGTATCTAAGAAATCAAATATATACTTTAAATCAGGAGATTCATTTGCGTGTGTTATATTTCTTTCTTGTCAATTAAGTCCCGGTCCTGAACTGATATGTTCAGAAACGATTGCAGGTGACTCAGGTGATAAAGATGTAGTGGTTAAAGTGTCATTAAAAGTTTCTTTAATACTTTCAATCACAGCATTTGTTCGTTTATTTAACACACGAAACGCTTTAGACTCTGAAGAATAACCAAGGAAAATTCCCTCATCAGCTTTGGGGTTAGACTTTCCTAGGTTAGCCTTTTCATTAAGAACAAAGCACCGATTACCAAACACGTGAAACTGTTTAATATTGGGCACTCTGCCATTTGCAAGTTCATAGGGATTTTTGTTAAAGCGACAGTGCAAAATTGTGCGGTTTTGCGTGTAGCATGCTGTGTTGACAGCTTCTGCCCAATAGGAAGGTCGAAAATCTGCATAGGACAACAGGGTGCGAGCTGCTTCTACAAGCGTTCGATTTCTTCGTTCGACTACCCCATTTTGTTCTGGAGTATATGCTGCGGGAGAGCTAATGCATGATTCCCACGGATTCAAGAAAAGAATCCAAGACTTTGTTCTTGAATTCGGTGCCATTGTTGGTTCGAATGGTTCCAACCTTTCCTTTTCATTGATTATGCACCTGTTTGAGGAACAAGATGATTGTAGATGGAGCTTCATCCGTCGCCCTCAAGAACTTGACTGAAGTGTATCTCGAATAGTCATCAACTATCACGAGAATGTACTTCTCCCCATTATGAGATTGAACCCTCATCGGCCCGCACAAATCCATGTGCAGCAGTTGGAGAGGAGCTTTTGTGCTGGACACCTGTTAGATTTTGTGAGATGGCCGTTTCATTTTGCCCCTCTCATAGTGCTCACAGAGGTGCTCTTTTTCAAACTTCAGTTTGGGCAATCCGCAAACTAAATCACCGTTGACCAATTTATTGATATTCTTGAAGTTGAGGTGAGATAATTTGTGATTCCACATCCATGTCTGTTCTGATGAGGCCTTGGACAGAAGATATACTGACTGTTTTCCTTCAAGATCTGCGAGATCAATGGTGTATCAATTTGACCTTCTGGACCCAGTCAGTACCACATCACCGTTTTTAGTCTTAAGTGAGCAAGTTTTGGCCTTGAAGTTAACTTCTAACCCTTTGTCACAAAATTGCCCAATACTGAATAGGTTGTGTCCCAATCCTTCTACTTACGATACTTTGCTTATGTTTATCTTTACTTTGATAATGTCTCCAGTTCCCATTATTGGTGCCACGTGGTCGTTTCCAAAACGAATATTTCCCGAGTATTTTGGGACATAGTTCGTAAGGAGACTCTTTTCACCCGTCATATGCTTCGAGCAGCCGGAGTCCAGGTACCACCAGCTAGATATCTACACATTGAAGACAAAATTTGTTGAGGTACCCATTGTGTATTGGGTCCTTGACTGTTAGCAAAAACAACAGTATCACATGTAGCTTCAGTTAACAAATTCGTTGTTAGAATGTTGGGAGTACAAACTTTTGACATTGTTTGTGGTTGAGACGGTGGTGGTGTTATGTTTTCTATGGATATTGCGGGGAAATTTGTTGCTCTGGATGTGACGACAGATTGTTCAATTACCACGTGATTACAACCTTTTGGTAGTGAGACATCATCGTCGATGTATTCACTTGATTTCTTTGGGATTCTTGCCTTGGTTGGTTCTATTATCACTTTGATGGGTTTGTATTGAACTGTAGGTTGTTTATGCTGTTTGAATTGAGTTTGCTTACTCAATTGATTTGTGACCGTTGGTTTGACAGCATTTGGATTGGCATGATTCAGTTGTTGTGGTATGTGCGATTTGGAGTCCATGAAGTGTGCCGATTGGTAGATTTTAATTCTGGATTATGTTTAAAGAGTACACTTTTATAACTTATTTGGAATTTTGCTCTTGTTGAGCGTTTCTTTCGCCAATATGTAATTTTGTTACCTCTTTTGTTTATGAAGGAAGCTTGTTCATGAGTGGATTCAAAGGATTTATAGTTTGAATTATGTTTGATTCCTCGTTTCTTTCTATCATCATCATACACACATTTGAAAGTACAATGACCATCCATGCAACCATCACTCATGCAAAATATTTCAGTTTGAACATAATCAAGTGGAGTTCGAGCAGGTTTAACATTTAAGATTGATAACTCATTACAAAGTAACAAAGTTGTTTGTTTATTGAAAGTAGTTGGGTAAACCAAACACTCTTCATCTTGTCTTCCTCCATCTTTCTCCTCTGGCTTCTTCCGCCATCCAAAAGTCTGTTTTCTTTCGCTCTTAACATTTCCACCTAGAAGGACATTTGGGTTAGAAGCAGGCATTGCCAAACTATCATTCTTGGAACGAGAGCTAGTTGTTTGTTTCTTGATTAGCTTTGTTTTGGATTTGGATGGTTTTGAGATATTTTTCTTTCGTGATAACGGTGTATCAATTATGTTAGCTTTTCCCTTAAAGTTAATGGATTCAATTGTTTTCATTCTCAAAAAATCATTCTCAAGTGTATTAAGTTTCTCATGAAGAGTGAACAATGATTTTTCTGATATTCTGCATTTTTCCAAATTTTTACAAAGACTCATTGGGAATACATCACTTGTATGTATGTCGGAACTTGAATTTCCATATGTTGAACATTTACTCTCTTGCACGTGTGGAATCGGGATTTTAGACATGCTTATGGCAACGGAATTTTGTGATTTGGTATTTTCAGTGGCAAGCTGATCAATCAGGTTATGAATAATTGCCTTTTCAAAGTCAAAGATAATGGATCTATGGACAACTCAAGTTCAACTAACTCAAGGTGTCGTTGTAGAACCATGTGAGGGATATAGATGCGAGGCTCGGGTGGAGAACCTGTGATTGATGGTAATGACTCCATTTCTGTTTGGGAGTAGCTTCGGAAGTAGTCATCAGAGATTGTGGGTTTGAAGATTTCGGTTATGTATGACTGATTTAGGCTTTCGTAGTCGTATGAGGTTGAAGCTCTGTTCATGATGAATCTCTTGTGTTCCTCCTCGGCGAGTTCATCGACTTATCCAACGAACACCATTTTCTTGGTTAACCCCAGATTCATGCTTTCAAAGTCGTATAGCTGTTTAGCACTTATCTTGTCACTTATGTGAGGATTAACGTAACCTAAACCTTCGTATGTCCATTTAGAAAATTTAACATCCTTAGGTTTGTTTAGAAAAATGGTTTATGCCGTTTGATCTCTTTTAGTTAACAGGTCTTCGAGATCTTTTATTTTTGAGTGTAGTGACATCGTTCTTTTTGTAAAACCTTAAAATCTTCTTCAGCTGAGACTTTGGCCGCTTTTAAGTTATGAATTATTACCTCATTTTCACTTCTTAAGGTGTTCAGTTCATTCTCTTTCGCGGTTAATTTTGTTTGAAGATTGTCTAAGTTAGATGTTGATTGATTCTTGATTCGTTGTTCCAACTTAGAGATTTTACGGTTTTGTTGTTCGATGTGTTCAACTAATGTTTGAGCAAACTCAATGTTTACCTTCCCAGAAACACCTACATCATCATTGTGTGTTTCTTCAAATTCATCAGCCCCATAAGCTTCATTCTCATCCTCATCATCAGAGGAGACTACATCATGAGCCATCAAGCAAAATTGAGCTTGATCAGTACCATCTTCGTCTGAATCATCTGTGTCGGTCAGAAATTGGTCTTCTTTAACAAGCATCGCTCTCCCACTCTCCTTTTTCTTTGTCAACCGCAGTTTATTACGGTAGTATTCGGCATCTTTGGTCTTAGGTTTTCTACAGTCTTTGATAAAATGCCCTGTTCGACCGCAGTTGTAGCATTTCTTTTCCTCTTCCTGAGGTTTTGCGGGTTCGTCGGTCTTCCTCTACTCATCAGCTACCATCCCTTCACTTTTTCTAGTTCCGGATGTGTACCGCTGTTGGTTGTTGGTCTTACCATACTTGTTCTGGAAAGCTCTCGTAATCAATGACATAGCCTTCAGTACTGCATCCTTTTCTGACATCTCCATCTCTCCTTCCGAGGAGTCGGAGTCAATCACAATCTGCTTCCCCTTGCTACCCCTTGAGGATTCCCGCGGTATCCTTTCAGCGACTAGTGCAACCGGGTCAGATGGTTGCTTCATTGAGAGCTTGGTGCGAACCTCATCTTGAAATTGATTCAAGTCCTCATAAATTGAGTGGTGAGATACCGCCTTGAGATTCGGATTAACATGTTTATACAAGCAAACATGTTCACTCGATTCAGGACCAAGTGCATTGATCAAGTTGACATTTATATCTAGATCGTATCTCGTCAAGCCATGATTCCTCATTTCGTTCAACAGTCTACAGAAGCGACTGTAAGTGTCTTGCAACAGTTCACCCTCCCTGGCCTTGAATTCCCTGAAGGTGTTAACAAGCTGTGTTTCCCTGATAAATGACCCTTGCTCAGTACCCTGCATCTGTTGTTTTACTTCATCCCAAATTTCTTTTGTAGAAGTCAAACTGTCTATTTTTTAGTAGATTTCCGCGCATAGCCCTTGTTTCAAGTAATATTTTGCGTCTTTTTCGGCGCATGCACGGTCTTTCTCTTCTACAGTTAATTCTGATGGAAGCTTCCATCTCCTTTCAGCAACAATTGGTGTGTTGTAATCTGGAACAGCCTCGACAATTTTCTCAAAGATGGCATCACCGTTTAAGATGTTGTCTTTCATCATCTCACTATATTTTTCATTGTGCTCTATGAAATCCATAAACCTTCCTTTCCATACATTGTACTCATTTCTGAACAGTACCGGAGGTTTAGTGTCTATTCCTATGGCAAGAATTTCGTTGCTTGAACTCATCTTTTCTTTGGATCTTTCTCCCTGAAATAGAATGGTTAGTGTGTGTGTGAGAAAACTTGTGAAGTCACATGAAGTGTTTGTGGATTGAGTGAGGTTGTCCGACTGTCGGATTATCTAAAAGTCGGATGGACTAAAGTGTATCGGATTTGTGTTTATGTGACTGTCGGATTGTGACTATCGGATTTTTGTGTGGTGCGACTATCGGATTTTAGATGTGGTGCGAATATTGGATTTTAGATGAGCTTAATGGTGATCCGAAAGTCGGATGGGTTTTGGTGATCCGAAAGTCGGATGAGTCTAATGGTGATCCGAAAGTCAAATGAGTTTTGGTGATCCGAAAGTCGGATGAGTCTAACAGTCGGATGAGCTTTGGTGATCCGAGTGTCGGTTGAGCTTAATAGTGATCCGAAAGTCGGATGAGTTTTGGTGATCCGAGAGTCAGATGAGATATTGAGTTGAAGGTCGGATGAGTTTTCAATCCAAAAGTCGGATGAGCTAAGAGTCGCACGACTGTCGGATGGGTAATAATCCAAAACTTGCAGGTCTGTACTCTGTTATCGAACAGACTGCTAATTTTGCCCAAAACACACTAAAAACTCACTAAACTTTTTTTTTGACATTTCCTTTTACTAGAAACACTTCCCATGACTGATTTCAACCCAAAACAACAACAAATTTTTGAAAATTTGATGAAGCAGTAGAAAACTCTAAAAACTTGAAGAACACTAAATTTTCAAGAACACTACCCATATGTTGTTTGTTTGTCCTAAAAACACTTAAAAAGGTTTTATTCTTCTTAAATACTTCTTAAATACAACAAATAACTTGAAAAACAAGAGATTTTGGCTAAGTGGGTTTTCTTCTTTCTAAGCTTGACGCAAGCAAGAACAGAAGCTGCTTCTAGTTTTTTGTTTCTCACACACAAAAGTTTCTTTTAGGTAATGTTGAACCAATCCAGTAGGGAGTTGGCACTGATACCAATTGAAAGTCCTTTGTTGTGTAAAAGATGAGTAAACAATGAATACTTGAAGTAAAGATGATGAAGTTAGTATGAACAAGTATGAACACTTTGCATGAACTTGAAGATTCTCTCTTGAATATAACGTGAACGTAAAGTGCAGAGAATTTTCTATTACAAAGAGTTACCTTGCAAACTAGGTTTGCAAAGGTTTAAATACAAGTAGGTACATGGACTTTAAAGCCACATGGGCCCAAATCTAAATAGTTAAACTAGACTAGAAAATACATAAAAAAAGTGGGCCAAGCCCATACAATGAACTAGTCTAGAGACATAAAGATTACACACATAAGAACACAAGGCAAACAAACTAATTAATATCTAACAAATCTACAAACACTCATTCATCAGCTTGGAGCAAACTTCTGCAATTGATCCTTTTGATTGAGGATGAAACATTGACATCCAAAAATGTGTAGAAAACTGATGCTTGACTTCCTTCCCTTGAGCACTTCATATGGAGTTTTGTTGTGCCTCTTGATAATAAGGGATCTGTTCTGTGTGAAACATGCACAACTTAGATCCTCAGTCCATAAATTAAAAGGTAACCCACTTTCACACAACATTGTTCTGGCAGCTTCAATCAATGTTCTATTTCTTTCTTTCAGCTACACCATTCTATTGTGGGGTTCTTGGAGCATAGAACTTTTCAGATATCCTTTTCTCATCACAGAAAGATTCTAGAGTTTGATTTCTGAATTCAGTTCCATGATCACTTCTAAGACTCCTCACCAGATTGCCATTCAACACTTCCATCTTTTTGATAAAGCATAAAATTTCTTCAGCAGCCTCACACTTTGCTTTAATACAGAAAACCTAAGTGTATCTTGAGAATTCATCAACTAATACAAGAGCATACTTACTTCCACCAATACTAGTAGTTGCAACAGGACCAAAGAGATCCATGTGCAACATATAGAAAGCTTCTGTAAAAGAGAAGGACTGCTTGGATGGAAATGATGTCTTATGTTGCTTTCCCTTCTCACAAGCAGTGCAAGGTTTGGGATTAAGATAAGTTAGAGAAGGTAGTCCTAACACTAGTTCACCCTTGCACAACTTGTTGATATTTTTGAAATTAAGGTGGGAAAGCCACTTGTGCCACAACCAATTTGTATCCTCATTATTTTTGGAGTACAAACATGTTTCCTTTGAAGGGTCACAAGAGGACATGTCTAGAGTATACACATCCTTGGTTCTCTTGGCACTTAAGACTATATTACCTTCATTATTTATTATGGAGCCTCCTGTCTTTGTGAAGTGGACTTCATTATCTCCATCACACATTTGACTTATGCTTATGAGATTGTATTTCAGCCCTTTGACATATGATACTTTGGATAGTTTACGGTTCCCATTATGAAGTTCACCGTAGCCTTTTGTTTGCCCATGATTGTTGTCACCAAAAGTCACCCTTGGACCTTTCTCTTTCTTATAGTTACTCAGCAAAGCCCTGTTACTTGTCATAGTTCCTAAACATCCATTGTCAAGAAACCATGAACCAACACCCTTCAAAGATTGAATGAAATAAGAGTCAGTGACAACAGTAGGAATCCACTATTTAGTGGATCCCAGTGAAATGCACCTAGCTTTCCACTTCAGTTCAGTTTTCTTATGTGTAAAAGGAATGACTATGTTATCATTACAAGTCCACTGTCTTGAATTCCCTTCTAAAGAACATTCAAATGCCTTATGCTCTTTATTCCCACACTTATAACATTTTTGAGATTTTGTGGCTTTTGAGCATTGAACAACATTATTTGAATGCCTGTGAGTTTTCTTATTAGTCCTCTGACAATTATGAGTTATCATTCGACTAACATGACCATTCAGCTTATGAAGCTTATCCTGTAAATTTCTTAGGTATTTATTTACAAGCACCTTGGATTGATCTTTGGATTTAGAATGTTTTTAACCAATCTTTGGAGAGGCAGAAATGGAAACAATGTGAACATCATTCTTTTTACTCATAGTTTCTTCTATTGAATGAGAGTTGATTACTTTTGGATCAACTGATTGTTTAGAAGATGAGCTATGATCAGCTGACAGGCTATCAGCTGAGCATTTATCATCTACTAACATATCAGTTGATAAAGTAGTATTAGCTAATGATTTTTCAGTTTGTAAAATACTAAGATTTAAGTCATCTGTTTTCAAGGTTTGACAACATAATGTCTTTGTGGTCTCAACTAATGATTCCTTTCCTTTACTCACATCCTTTGACTTTGTGTTCTTAGTATTTTTTTCATTCTAAAATTGTAATACCCGAACTTCGAAAATAAATAAAAAGAATATTTTATCAAGAAAATAATATTGTGTGGGACATGGGCTTAATGGTGGACTAGTTTGATGTACTTGGGCTTGAATATATATATATATGGATGAATAAATGGACTAAGGTAAATAATCCAATTGGCTTAAGTAATTGAGAAGTTGTGTTTGGGTTACATGAGTAGTTTAATTAATAAATTGGTAGTGTGCTTGGACTTGAAAATGAGGCATAGGCATAGGGCTTATGAAGTTTATGCATATGGGTATAAATAGGTGGTTAGGGTTCAGCCCCCAAGATACCACCATTTTCATTATTCCATTACCAGAGAAAACTAGTGTGCGTTTGTTTGTGTGTGTGTGTGTGCTCACGAGAAGTAGAGAAAAGAAGAAACCAAGAATCATTGTGAACTCAAGGAATTGTTGAAAAGATCACCAGGTAATGTTTCTCTATCATTTAGGATCATGAAGACATCATTTTCTTGCTATGAAAGATGATATTTGAATGCTTAGAATCTGGGTTTTGGATTTTAATTATGTAAGAAAAACCCAGGAGCAATATCTAGCCAAGAACACTTTATGAGTTGATAAAACATGGTTTTGAGCTGGAAGGAAGGTTTTATATAAGTGGAGAAATGTTTTGCAACAAGAACAAGTTAAATTGAGTGAGTTTTGAGAAAGCTTGATCTTGGCTATGGAGTCTTGGTTTTCTGAAATATGAACTGACAGGGAAGATGATGCACCTTGCGACAGTCACATGGACACATGAGTGAGTCCATGCGACAATCACATGAGTGCTGGGAAAGTCCATGCGACTTTTAGTTGATTATCTGTTTAGTCTGTTCGTCTTTCAGTGAGTATGTATCATTCCATGCGACTTTCAGTTGATTGTATATTTAGTCCATGCGACTTTCATTGAAGTGTAGTTGTTCCATGCGACTTTTAGACCAAGTATATGTGTTCCATGCAACTTTCAGTTAACATTTGTGAACATCCATTCGACTTTCAGTAATACCATGCGACAGTCGCATAGACAAATGTATAGTCCCATGCGACAGTCGCATAGATAAAGGTATAGGTCCATGTGACAATCACCTGGAAGTGTACATGTGTTCATGCGACAGTCACCTAGAGGTATACATGTACTCATGCGACTTTCATATAGTGTATGCATATGGTTCATGCGACTTTCACATAGTGTTGACATTCATGCGACCTAAGTTGTATCTTAGCCATTCGACTTATGCGTATTGCACTATGTATTATGTGTAAGTAAGCGAGAGACTAGTGTCAGGATTTGACCCTATTGGACATGGATCTGGTGTCGGTCAATTGAAGGATAATCACGAGTAAAGTCGTAAAGTAAGAACAGCGTGGCGAGAACTACCGGTAGGTGAGTATTCTTACTTACATTCTAAATATACACCAAATACGTCTGGTAATGCCTAAGAAGGTTATTAATAACTGTGAAATATGTGAATGTTGTGTGTATGAGACCAGGACTTCGGTGCCGGGTACGTTAGACCGTTCACTCCGGTGACGGGTATGTTAGACCGCACACTTCGGTGTCGGTATGAGACCGTATACTTCAGTGTCTGGTATGAGACCAACACTTCGGTGTTGGGTATGAGATCATCACTTCGGTGGCGGGTATGTTAGACCATTGTGACGACAACGGGTAATACGAGACCGTCTAACAGGCGCGTATGTTGAGACCACTTACTACGGTAGTGGGTATGAGATTTGTGTTATTTGATAAGACCGTCTATCAAGAGGGTATGTTGAGACCACTTATCATAGTAGTGGGTGCGAAGAATGTGTTTGATGAACTGTTTGGTTTGTAAGTAAAGTACTCGCTAAGCTTTGTGCTTACGGTTGTTGTTTAACCATCTTTTCAGGTGATGACCACGGCGGGGCTCCAGCTCGTGTTTGATAGCTCATCCCCAGCAAGCTTCCGCAACGTTTTCACTCTCATGAGTTTTCTAATGTAAACCAAAATGATTGTACTTGACCTTAAGATTTTTAGGGGTTTTCACCCGGAATGTAATTGGTACTATACAGTGTTTCAATTATCGTAGACTTTTAATCATATGATTTAGTATTGGGAAAAAAAATTTGGGACGTTACAACTTGGTATCAGAGCCTTGGTTTAAGAGATTCGAATACGTTTTCGCGTGTTTGAAATTAAACCTTGGTTCGTGAAGGATTTTGATATGATGATCATGTTAACTGAGATGTTGAAATTATGATATGCAAACAGCGATAACTGAGACCTTGTAATTTAAATTATGATATGACATGATTGTGCTTATCTGATAGCGGACTATATGCTTGAGGAGATGATTGATACATGGCCTAAGCCAGTGAATCGGGATTTTCGAGGGTGATGTTAGAATCCAGTATATGTAGTGTGTCGGTAATAACAGGGCCCATATTATTAGTTGCACACGATACTTACCGGAACCTACCAGCATCCAAGGGAATCTTGTGAATCCGGTGAGGGGTACTTGTAGAGATAGAATATCTATAGCTAGGGTGCCTTGGAAAGTCTAGGGTTGCCTGCTAGCTAAGTTTTGACATGTGATACAGGATATAAACTAATATATTAGTGAGGACTGTATGGCAATGCTGCCTATTGATTAGTGCATTGTCTATACATCCAGTATGGTGACTACGAGAAACCGATCAGTATTACCAACGGGTTTTGGAAACCCACCCATTGATGTAAGGGATAGCGTGATAGTAGTATGCCTGTAGAGTAGAAAGGCCTTAGTATGACTAGGGCTGCTCCAGATTATGCGGTAAGCATGTTGACAGTTCACACGTTATGCGGGCGCAATGTACGTTATGATTAAGATATTTAATGAAGCCACCGGTTGAGGGGTGCGCTGCCTATACTACGTTTTGGCAGTAGAGCGGGCAAGAGTGGAACGTGGTATTATGTTGTAAAAGTTTTAACGTATCAGCAAAACCAGAAACACCTCGAGAGGTGGAGTTAGTAGATGAAAAATCCGTAAATATAATTGATATATTTAGAGTTAATGCGATAGAGTAAGGTGATGTCAAACTTCCTTTAGACTTTATTATGACTCACGCGGGAGTTTCAATTAACGGTGGGAATTGACTGGCTCTGTCGTTACTAAGACAGTATATTATGTAAACGAGGAACCGTACGGGTTTAAACCCCAAGTGGGGAGAAGTTCTAATCGATGGTGGACACGAAGTGAAACCGCATTTTGATTTTGCTAAAAGCAGTTATTGCTGCTAAAGTAACAGCCGACGAGATGAAGGAGCTGAGGGAGATGCTACCTCAGATAATGACTGAGATAAAGGAGGATATACGAAAGATGACTATCATGAGTTGAGTACGTTATGGTCCGTATGGGAGACTGCAGTTACTACTTTAATTGTCACGCTAGAAGCAAATCGTATATTGAGGGGCTGCACCTACAGTGATTTTCTACGTCTCATTTAATGGCCTTCGAGGGAATTCCGGATCCCATTAAGAGCACAAAGTAGACCTATGAGGTGGAAGAAGCTCTCCGCACATATCATTTTGTAGAAGGAAGTATATGGTCTGTATCGAGCTTGCTAAGTGGAAGCAGCAACGTGATTCGTTAAGAAGAAGGATGACATGTCCCTTATGTGTTAGTGAGAGAATTCCAAGCGATAGTGAGAATGGATTGGCTGGGGCGTCCCCAGGACAACATCTTGTGCAAACAGGGTATTATACGGATTTAGAATCCAAGTGGGGGAGAAATCAACATCTAAGGTAGATAGAAAAATGGATTGACGGCGTGCTGCACCGTGACTGAGGTGGTGAGGTATCTACGCAAGGGCTGCACGGTCTTCATAGCTCATGTGGTTAACGTAAGGCTGGAGAAGAAGAAATTGACAATTTCCAATGTACCAGCGGAATGCGATTATCCGGAGGTATTTTCTGAGGCACTACCGAGGATCCCGCCAGACAGAAAGGTACAAGTACTGTTCCAGATATCTTACAAGTTAGCTTGGTTTGATTTTAGCCTGCTAGTACAAAGGTGTTTTGCTGATTTGCTTGGTGTGGACTTCATATGAGCTTCAAGCCTTTTGTTTCAAGATTATCCCGAATTCGGTTACCTCCTTGTTCCAGCCAAGAAATCAACGTCTTCAAGGGTATGACTATTCTCCTTTGTCTTTCTTTTGGTTGCATGTAGCTCTTTTACAAGTTTCACCACCTTTGGGACTTCATGAGATCTTTGTTGTGTGTTTTTATTGCTTCCGTTGCATGCTTTGATCCCCATGGAATCCTAACAAAAAGTGGGTATCGGAATTTTGAAATCCGAAGGAGGGTGTCGGAATTCTGCAATCCGCAAGTGTGTCGGAATTCTGAAATCCGCAAGGAGTGTGTCGGAATTTTGAAATCCGAAGGAGTGTGTCGGAATCCGCAAGTACCGGAATTCCAAACTCCGCAAGTTTTAGCAGATTTACACTAAGTTCAAGTTTGAGTGTGTTTTTTTTCCAGTAATAGGGCACAAATTGTTTAAGACTTCTGTATTGTTACATGTAAGGGGTTAGTATGGCCTTGTATGTTGTTAAAGGTTCTTTAAGGGTTCCTATGCTTGTGCTATGTAGTTGTACCTCGTGTATGTAAACGATTAATGTAAGTAATGATGTTTTATGTGAGTTTGTCGAGTTAGCTGAATCAGAGATAGGTAATCAGTGTATAAGCCACTCAGGTGAGTACCTGCTTTCATAAGACTCGGTAGAGTAAGGCTTGATTGTTAGATGACTACTTGAATGTTATGTATGAATGTACTATGTATGTTTGAGTTTTGTTGCAGTTACGCTTAAGAATGTAAGTGTAAGTCTTAAACGATGTTATGTTATGTTGATACTTGTAAGATATATTTTAGTTGCATGCCAGCGAATCCAGATTCGAACCGCCTAGTTGTTAATGACATTATGCATGTATTAGTGATGAATGATGTTGCATGCAAGATGACTGATCCTTAATGAATCATATGTATGTATGTATGTATGTATGTGCACTGTCTACAAACTATGTGAAGCATGGTTAATGTCTGTCGGTTGTAACTGGATCCCATGAGGACTTCAATCATAATTTGGGTTTGATGATGATTCGGGATGCGTTCCGAATCGTAGGTTCTCTAGAACCGCCGTGCCTTAACGTAAGTGGAAATCAACCCGTTGTAGCTGGATTACCGAGAAGCCATTGGATTTGAAACGATGTTTGGTGGACTGCTTTATGCTCCGCCACCAGCACGGTTTGTTGTGTCTGATTCCCTAGTCTGAGTTGTTGAGCGAGACTGATTACCCTGCAATACATGACTCTTACTGATCTTGTTAGCACACTGCAATGTGATAAGATAACAATGATTGATTATATGTATGTTGTATGACTTGCTTTATTGGCGCTTATGATAAGTTAGTACTCACTAGCTATGTTGTTTAGCTAATGCTGCTACATTGCCCCTTTTCAGGTAAAGATTAGAAGGCCTGGTGAGGCGGGTTACTTTTGTTTGTACATGTACCGTATGGGATGGAACACTATTTTGTATGATGTAAATATTGTTGATTATGGTTGGTTTCCTGTGTTAGGTAACACTAACAGCTGTTTCTTGAATGATAATGATGTTAATATCTGTAGTAACTATTAAAAGAAAATTCCACTGCTTAATCTGAATATGATTTGAAAATGAACCCATGCGGGTTAAAAGTTTAAATTTTTTGTAAATTCACTCTTTTTGGAAGCGGTGTTCCAATTAGGTATCAGAGCCTCAGTTTGAGTGAATTGGGTACTTGTAAGAGTATTCGATCTCAAACTCGGGCCCGACTATAAATAAGTGTTCCTATGGGGGGTTGAGTGAGAGTGTTATATGCATGTTAACTGTGTAAGCTTACTTGTAAGTACGATAAGTAAGGATGGTAGAGTATTAAATACTCTTCCTTGTTGTATAGAAAGTTAAGAAAGATGTCTACTGAACGTGATAATACGGAGCAAGCACTTAAAGAGATGGAAGATGAGGCTTCTCATAGGCCTCATCAAGCTGAGGATGAACGTTCTCAGCACAATGCTGAAGGTGGTAGACCTGAGCCAGATAAGGCTTCCTACATAAAGCGTTTGGAAGAAGAGCTGCGAATAGCCAAAGAGCTCTTGTTGCAAACCACGACGAGCAAGCCACGCAAGACTTGTTCTTATAAGAAATTTCTGTCGTGCAAGCCTCCGATGTTTGAGGGGAGTGATAACTGCACAGTTACCATACAGTGGCTCCGTGAAATGGAGCAGAGGTTTGAATCATATGAATGCGAACCGGAGTATTTCGTGAAGCACGCAGTACGTATGCTGAAAGGCCATGCCATCTTTTGGTGGGATACGGTAAAAGCCTCTGTTAATAAGGAGGTGTTGAGTGCTATGTCTTGGGATAAATTTTCTGAGAAGCTATTGGAAAAGTACTACACCGAGTATGATATGGAGAGGATGGAGAGGGAGTTTAACAATCTCCAAAAAGGAGATAAATCAATGGAAGAACTCATCAATGCTTATAACCGACAAGATGAGGTTCGTTCCACATTTGATCCCTGAAGAGACAACCAAGATAAGAAGATTTGTGGAAACCTTGCCATTGGTGTTTCGCACCCATGTGCGATCAGCTGTTAATCTGGATCGGGCATTTGAAGTGACCTGACAAATGGAGGGAGATAGTATCCATTGTAACGGCGAATCTGCCACTAGGAGTTTAAAAAGGAAGTTTCAGCCATCAGGTAAATTGGGTCCTTCCAATGAAAAATCCTCAGTAGGTGGAAAGACTGATGTAACACCGTATTTTCAACCCAAAAATTCTCATTTTAATTAACACCGCGGAAGCGAATTAAATACCAAAAGTATTTACAGCTGTACATAAACCAAAGTTTACAAAACCAACTACTTAAAATATCAGTATTAGAAAACACGGCTCGTCACAAATAACACATCAGAGTCCTAGGTGATTACTCCCCAAGCTAACCACTCTCAACCGAGCCGCTGACTTACCAAAACCTGTAAAAAGTGTGAGAGGTGGGGGATTAGCACAAAGTTAAGTGAATGGATTACAATCACAACAGATATATCTGCCTGAACCGCATGATATCAACAACCACAAATAGGCGCCATGGGAAGACCGGCGGTTCTTCAGGAACCTACAAACAATGCCGGCCAAAGCAAATGTTTACCGATAGTTCATTTGCTATTCTGACACAATATCATCCTCTAGTAGCAACAAATGCATCCCAAGGTCCTAATACTGTTTAGTCAATAGCAAATGAACCCAGCCCATAAGCCCAGTCGAAAACTGACTTCCCAACCATCATGTATACATATCACTAACGCAACAATTAATTAACAATCAATAGTTAATCGATCATCAGATATACAATCTATCCATGCATCAAACCAACAATAGTTGCAACCAAACTAGTACAACTAATATCACCCGTGAGTAAACATCCACTCACCTCAAAATCTCAGCTTCTCCACTCATTGATCTAATGTTACTGAGCCTTATCTGAGGAAATGTAAGATTGATGATGAAAGCCAGATATTTCCAGTGCATGAGTTAAAAGTTGATTTCAAGAAGAGACTGATAGAGGAACCGGTTGAACTGTTAGATCGAAAGGTGACCAAACTTCGAAAGAAGTAGAAACCAATGGTATTGGTCAAATGGAAACATAGTTTAGGTTCCAATTTAACCCGGGAGACTGAAGTAGAGATGAAAGAAAGGTATCCCCAGTTATTTGAGTAAGAAAGGATTCCTAGGACGGAATCCTCTTAAGGAGTGGAGATTTTTAACACCCGCAAACCTGGGCTAGTAGATTAGCGGGTTTACGGTATGTGTTTGTTTGTGTTTTAATTTCTTTAATTAATTAAGTGGTATTAGTTTATTAATTAACTTATTAATCAATTGAATTAGAATTAATAATTTGTATGTATATGTAGCTGTATGCATGTATGACCGTAAATATATAGATATATTGAGAGTGGAGTACACGTGGGGGGTGTGACTGAAATTTAGGTGACACCTATTTGCATGTTATCGTATGTGTTTGTGTGTGTACACTTGCTGCCATTAACTCAAAATTTAAGAATTGTATGTGTGTGTGTTATCTCTGCCAAATAAGAAACCGAAGGAAGAAATAGGAGAAAAAGAATCGGAATTTCAATTTGGGTTTTTATAGATTAAGGTTGGTATTTATATGATTATGTTATGTTATTGTTCTTCATTGATATGTTTTTCATCCGAATCTATAATCATAAATGATTAAATGGGTCTTTGCATGTTAGTATGAAGAACATCATAATCGGTTTTTGATAGAATATGATTTTGATGATTTATGTGTTCATATAATTCATATGGTTATTTGCATGAGAATGTATTTAAAGATGTTTAAAATTATATTTATGGAATGAGGATATAAACTTAAGAAAAATCTGGGTTGGAGTTATGGTGTTTTGATGTTGGCGGTTTTAATGAGTATGAAGTTATCGGATTTGAATGAAAAACCGATACTAGAGAAATCTGAATCTTTAAAACCGGAAGTTTATAAACCGACACTTTGGTCTTACAATTGAAATCCTTGACTAAATCCAATACTTGAATTATGGGAACTCCAAATCCGAGTGATTGAATCCGAAACACATGAAATCCGATACCCTAATCCGGAACTTGAAATCCGGGACTTATGGAAATCCGATACTCTTGATTTTGGAAACTTGATATCTGATTAAAGGTGAATCCGACAGTTATGAAATCCATCGGATTCCCAAATCCGACACTTGTGAAATCCGACACTTGAGTTGCGGATTTTCAAAAGTCCGAGTGTAAATCCGATAGTTTCTAAAATCCGACACTTTTGAGTTTTATTTATTTTTGTTTATTGATTGTTGATGTTATGAATGAATTATAAATATATGTCAGATATATTTATAAGATTTGGACTGATTGATCTCTATTGTGTTTTTAGGCAATCCAAAGACTGAGTAACATTAGATTTCTGAGTACTTCAACTGAGATTGAAAGGTGAGTGGATGTTGAATGTGAATGGTAAAGATTGTGTTTAATATTACTGATGTGAGGCATAATTGTCTGTGATGGTTTGATATTGGAGCTGTTGATTGTGAATATTATGTATTAATGACTACTGCATGATTATTTGTTCGATACGCACTCTTAGTATGATTTTGAGTTGCGTTTGAGAAGTCAGCTATACGTGGAATTGGGTTGGGCTCGTTTACTGGCTGGTTGAACAGTGGTAGCCTTACTGTTGCATATGTTGCTTCAGAGTGGGATTTCACTGTGCCAATTCAGTAGAGGGCTATCGGTAAACCCTTGCTTTGGCCGGCATTGGTTGAAGGTTCTGCACCGAACCGCCGGTCTTGTTAGTGTTTTGATTACATGTTTAGTATTGGCTTGATGTTTGCTTTTGGATTTAGCTTCTACTCACTTAGATTTGTGCTAATTCCCCAAGAGGTGTGGCCGTGCCTGGTCAATGGAAAACCAGATTTTGAAAGAAAACTTAAAATTCCGGTATCAATCCAAAAGTGCAAAGCCATGTTAGAGATGGCTCTAAAACCAGTTTTGGGTTTTGGTGGCATCTAGAAAATGCAGCGGAAAGAAACGAGTATAAAATAATTTCATTTTATGCCACCAACACACCACCCAATGGACCACACTCTAGACAATGGCAATGCAACTAAAAGAAAGAAACAAGTAGAAAAAATTATACCATACAAGTTCTTCAACTTTCTTATTGTTAATGATTGAAACGGAATGGACTTGAGAATACAAAGGTGTATTCCTCTATCGGTATCCACAGCAAGTGTTGATGATTCCCACGTGCTAGCTATGTTTGGACGCCGCCAAAAACATGACAAAATAGAACTAACTTCAACTTGAAGATTGATATGCCAATCTATCTTCCAAGTGTATGTTTGTTTTGAGAGAGAGCATGAACTAACAAATCCGTTACAAGTTCGTGTATCAAAAACAACTAGTAGCAACTAGTAGTAACCAACCATGTTCCATAAGCTCTTTAGAACTTATATAGACTCCAAATTGAAGCCTAAAACGTTCATAACCGATCTAGGAGTAATGTCCATCAATAATCATGAATACCCCATTAATCTAGTCTTAAAAGGCTAGTTTAATAGGTTGTTTTAGCATGAGGCACGGTCATGCCTCCCAAGGCACGCCTATGCTAGCCCATGGGAACACTCAAGTCACGCCCAACTTGGGCTCGTGCTTTCGCACTAGGCACGGCCGTACCTCCAAGAGGCACGCCCGTGCCGGCCCCAATGGGTACGCCCTAGGCACGCTAGCCTTGGGCCCGTACCTAGCATAGGGCACGCCCGTACCTTAACAAGGCATGGCCGTGGCCGGCCTAACCAAAGCCCATTTTGGCACTTTTCTCTCTCTTGTTCAAAGATGTTACCGGAATCAATACTTGGCGGGTGACCCAATAGGCCTATGTCTCATCAGAAGTGATACCAACTCGTGTGTGTCAGTGGGCATATTGCAACATTGGATTGGTCACTTCTCCATCTTGGCATCAAGAACATATCCTAATTAAGATTCACAACCTTTAGAAACAGATTTCTAAGCTTTGATAACGGAGATAACAGGAATATCAGACTCCCGTCGCTCTCCACGAACTACAGCATAAGATCCATTAGAAAGAGGAATCTTAATCATCTTTTTGGAACAGGGAATCTCAGCATCACGACTGCTGAGCAAATCCATCTCAATTACTACATCGAAGCCCGCAATAGGCATAATAGAAAACGAAATAGGAATAGTACTCCCGTCAATATAAATAACAGCAATAGGAACTTTTTCTGTAACGTAGACTACTTTACCATCAGCAACTTCTACTATAAGTGGCTCAACTAACGGGACAACAGGTAATTGCAATCTTCTACGACAAGTCACATAGACAAAGGAGTAAGTAGCTCCTGATTCAAATAACACGCATGTGGGGATATAATTGATAAGGAATGTACCCGTGATGACATCCCCTGTCGTCTTGGCCTCTTCCGCCGTCATCTGAAATTCCCTCCCCTTCGCGCGAGGCGCATCTTCCCTCTTCTGGCCCCTAGAAGAGACTATGGTTCTAGCACTCTGCTTTTCCGGGAAATGGGTCATCTTGTGCCCAGGCTTATGACATAGGTAACAAACACCCTCTTTAAAACCACACTCAGTACTATCATGGCCCTTCTGCCCATACCTCCAACACCGTCTGGTAGCATTTGAACACTCGCTAGAATGATACGTACGACATTGAGAACACCAAGGAGTTACAGATCTCGGGTTCTTTGAAGTATCAGTTGTAACATCCTGAGATCGGGCTTAGTATTTGTGTAGGCTTCGGTAAGTTAATACGTGAATTATTAATTGATTAATGTTTAATTTATTGTTAATCATTTAATTAAGTATTATATATATATGTGTTGATATATATATATATATGTGTGTGTGTACGGCATTGTGGGTGTGTGTGTGTGCATGTGATTAAGTGATTTTAAGCATGACACCTCATGCTTGTAATTGCAATCAGTATATACTTGGGTTTCCAAATTACCATTTCTTCACTTTGAAGATTTGTAAGTGTGTGTGTATTGTGTGAAAAACGAGAGAAAGCAGAAGAAGAACAAGCAATCGGATTTCTTTGGTGTTGTGAATTCGTGAATTCAAAGTTAAAGGTTTGTTGATTCTTGTTAACATGATATGCTTTTGGATTTTATAACATGCTAGATTTTGTGTATAACACCATGTATGAACATCATGTAAACTTGCTATATGGGTTTGAAGGATTTGGTGTTCTTCTTGGGTGTTAAGGTGTTTTTGATGCATGATTGTATGTTTAATCATGTTTGTATATGTTTTGGCAATCTTGTATATGAATTATATGAACTCGTAATATGATTCATGAAGTTTTGAAGTTATCAAATTGTTGGAATATGAAGTAGTCGGATTGTGGAGAAGATGGTGAAAAACCGAGTGCTGGAAATCCGGGTGTCAAAACCGATCCTTATGAATCCTAGAATTCTGAAATCCGGAACTCATGAAATCTAAATGTTGAAATCCAATGATGGATCCCAAGTTATGAAATCAGAACATATGTGTAATCCGATAACAATCCGATAGTTGAAATCCAAACGATGGAATCCGAGAGAAGTATCGGATTTCCTTGAAAACCGACAAGTGTTGCGGATTCCTTCAAAATCTGACAGATGTATCGGATTTCCCCAAAATCCGATGGAAGTTGCGGATTGTCTTCAAATCCACCAGGGGTATCGGATTTCCCTTGAAATCCGATAGTTTGGCTGTTTGTTGAATATTTGATATTATATGCTAAGTGTATATGCATATGTGAATCTAACATGATGTGTTTGATTTTAAGATGATATAAATATATGTTTGAGATATGTTTATGAATCAGATACTGATTTTAGTTTGTTGTGTTCTCAGGAACAGACAAGGCTCAGTAATATTAGATCACTAAGTGGAGAAGCTGAGATCTTGAGGTGAGTGGATGTTTACTCACGGGTTATATTAGTTGTACTGGTTTGGTTGCAACTATTGTTGGTTTGATGCATGTATAGATTGTATATCTAATGATTGATTAACTGTTGATTGTTAACTAATTGTTGCGTCAGTGATATGTATACATGATGGTTGGGAAGTCAGTTTTCGACTGGGCTTATGGGCTGGGTTCATTTGCTATTGGCTAAACAGTATTAGGACCTTGGGATGCATTTGTTGCTACTAGAGGATGATACTGTGTGAGAATAGCAAATGGACAATCGGTAAACCTTTGCTTTGGCCGTCATTGGTTCTAGATTCCTGCAGAACCGCCGGTCTTCCCAGGGTGCTTATTTGTGGATGTTGATATCATGCGGTTCAGGCTGATATATCTGTTGTGATTGTACTCCATTCACATAGCTTTGTGTTAATCCCCCACCTCTCACTCTTTTTACAGGTTTTGGTAAGTCAGCGGCTCGGCTGAGAGTGGTTAGCTTGGGGACTAATCTCCTACGACTCTGATGTGTTATTTTTGATGAGCCGTGTTTTCTAATACTGATATTTTAAGTAGTTGGTTTTTGTAAACTTTGGTTTATGTATAGTTGTAAATACTTTTGGTATTTAATTCGCTTCCGTGGTGTTAATTAAAATGAAAATTTTTGGGTTGAAAATACGGTGTTACAAGTTTGTTGTCAGAGCCTTGGTTTGGTAGTGTTGGCATAGTGGAAGTGTTACATTCCCAAATCTTGGCTTGTGGTAGTTCGATTACTCATTGGGTGCGGGATTGGGGTGAATTGGAGTGTGGTGGAGTTTAGTATGTTATGTACTAACGGATTTATCTAATAAATCGTGAGGTGATGTGATTGTTATAGATAACAATGGCTGGACGTGATTTCTCAACTGGTGCTCCTACTGTCCCATCTATTACTGAAGTCCATGTTACAACTGTGGAAGTTCCAAATAATACTTGTACATCTGGTACAACTGGAGCTGAGAGAGACGAGTATATCTTTTAGCTGGAAGGTCAGGTACATGTTCTTAGAAAGGAACTGGAGCAACAGAGGCAAGTTCCTGTAGTACAACCGCCGGTTATTCTTATAACTTCAACTACAATTGAGATACCACCAATATTTCCGGCAGTTACTACTTTGGCAGAGGTTCCTCCATGTCAATATTAATACCACCACTATCTCAACCGACATCTCAACCGTTCTTCTACCCGTTATATCCGCAAGGACCTTATCCTCAGGGATCTATGACGCTGGGATCTTATTCTTATCTGTATATGGGATTTCCACCCAATATGGGATACAGGCAGCCATGTACATACGAGCAATTTCTGGATTGCAAACCTGACGAATATCATGGCAGCACATATCATAACGTTACTCTAAACTGGTTGAGAGATACTTCAAGAATATTGGATGCTTGCAACTGCGAGGAGGAAATGAGAGTTTTCTTTGTGACGATGATGTTAAAGGGCAAGGCAATGGTTTGGTGGGATTCCATTACCACCCATTTATCGAGAGCACAGATGGATTCGATCACGTGGAATCAATTTGAGATAAACTGTGCGAACAATATTGTAATGCCTTTGAGTTGAACAAGATAAGGCAAGAATTCATGGAATTGAGGATGACCAAGAAGATGACAGTGGATGAGTTGATTGAGCAATTCAATGCGAAGCTGAGGTTCGTGACTCAGTGGGTGCCTAATGAACCTTCCCAGGCTCAGCACTTTATCGGAGCATTGTTGCCGGAGTATAGGAGTACAACGCGCTTGGCTGGATCGTTCTCCCATGCTTTCACCTAGCAAAATCTGCTGAGGGGAACATCCAGGCTAAGGATAAGCAGAACAAAGATGAGGCAGCTTTGTTGAAGCCAAGGTATCATCAGGGTGGGGGTAGCTAGCAGAAAAAGAAATGGCAGGGTAACTAGTCCCAGGGCAACCAGAATAGGAAGGTATCTTCAGGGCATTCTAGTGTGAAATCGTAGTGGTGTACGCAATGTAAAGCTACTCACACTAGGTAGTGTACTGCCTAGACCATGCGGCCTGTGCGATGCGGAACCCATGGGCATGAATCGAATGTTTGTCGATTTCCCCGGAACGTTTGTTGGAATTGTCAAAAGGAAGGGCACAGGGCTGGGGATTGTCCGACAGGGAGGAGAGCAGGGACCGGGACAGGGTCAGGGACAGAGGTAGGGGCGGTTGGGGAATCGTCGTCAGCAAGGGGGCAAAAGAGGATGAATCCTCCGACGCCGGAGGGTAGGGCATTTCGCATGGCATTAGATGATGCAACTGCTACCGATGAAGTGATCACCGATATGTTTCTTATAAACTCCATACATGCGCTTGTATTATTTGATTCAGGAGCGAATCGCTGCTTTATTTCTGTGGCGTTTTGTGCTAGATTAAATTTGCCTACAGCTGTTATTTCTGTACCGCTCGAAATAGAAGTAGCATATGGTAAGATAGTGCCTGTTACAACTTTTGTGACGGGGGCTGAGATCGATATTGATGGTAAGTGCTTTCCCGTGTCATTCCTATTGATGCCATTAGCGGGTTTTAATGTGGTTTTGGGGATGGATTGACTGAGTAAGCACAGGGCGAGTATTAAATACCATAGGAAGCTGATTTCTTTTCCATTATCTGATGGATCGCACGTGGTGGCTCGGGGGGAAAGAAGCAAGTCTGCGATTCCTATCATTTCCATGTTGAAAGCTATGAATCCTTTTGTAAGGGATGTGAGTGTTTTCTGGCATATGCTATTGATGTTAGAAAGAAGAAGCGGGCGTACTGATGTGCGAGTCGTATAAGATTGACTTGATACCAGGTTCTAATCTAGTGGCGAGGACTCCTTACAGGTTGGCTCCTTCGGAGATTAAGGTGATGATGACACAAATTCAGGATTTGTGGGATCAGGGATTTATTCGCCTAAGTTCTTCAGCGTGGGGTGCACCAGTCTTGTTTGTGAAAAACAAAGATGGTACTCTGCGAATGTATATTGATTAAAGGGAATTGAACAAGAGGACGGTTAAGAATAAATACCCTCTTCCCAGGATTGATGATTTATTTGATCAGTTGCAGGGTGCTTCGTATTTCTCAAATATTGATCTGAGATCGGGTTATCACCAGGTACGAGTTTCTGACGGAGATGTTGCCAAGACTGCATTCCGTACCCGGTTTGGCCATTATGAATTTTTAGTCATGCCATTCGGTTTGACCAATGCACCTGCAGTGTTTATGGAATTGATGAACCGGGTTTGTCAACCGTTCTTGGATAAATCTATGATAGTATTTATTGACGACATTCTGGTATATTCTAAAATCGAGGCTGATCATGAGATTCATTTAAGACAGGTTCTTGAAAGTCTGAAGTGGGAGCAATTGTATGCCAATTACTCAAAGTGTGAATTCTTGATGCGAGAAGTTCACTTTCTGGGGCATGTCATTTGCAGTGATGGAGTCAAGGTCGATCCGGCGAAGATAGAAGCAGTAATGAGTTGGGAGGCTCCGAAATCACCTTCTTAGATTAAAAGCTTCTTCGGATTGGCAGCTTACTACAGGCGATTTATTAAAGACTTTCCTAAAATTGTGAATCCCATGACTAATTTGACTCGCAAGGAGGTTCCATTTAAGTGGAATGGTGAACAGGAAAGAGCTTTTCAGATGCTGAAATGACATTTATATCAGCCTGCTATTCTTGCTCTACCAGATGGGTAAGATGACTTCATAGTTTACTGTGACGCCTCATTGGCAGGGTTGGGTTGTGTGTTGATGCAACGGGATAGAGTTATTGCGTATGCTTCTCGACAGTTGAAATCTAATGAGAAGAACTATCCAACCCATGATTTAAAACTGGCAGTTATGGTTTTTGCATTAAAGTTATGGAGACATTATCTTTACGGTACAAAGTGCGTCTTTTGTACGGATCACAAAAACCTACAGTATGTATTCTCTTAGAAAGAACTCAATATGCGACAGAGGCGATGGCTGGAACTTGTTAAAGATTATGACTTCGAGATTCGCTATCATCCAGGGAAAGCCAACGTGGTAGCCGATGCTTTGTGTTGCAAGGGAGTTAGTGAACATATCAAGTTTATGTGAATTGAAATAGTCTCCGACTTGATTGATAGATTGAAGGCCTCTCAGTTGGAAGCCTTGAAGAATGAAAATTTGAAGTCTAAGATTATGTTAAAGAAAAAGAATGATCTGACTGATGATTCTAGGGGATTGACGATTTATCAACCTCGTGTTTGGGTGTCTTTGTTTGGAGGTCTTCAGAATTTGATTTTGACGGAGGCACATAAATCAAGACTATCTGTTCATCCAGGTAGCACGAAAAAGTATAAGAATCTGAAGGTGCTATATTGGTGGCCTACAATGAAGACAGATGTTGCACAGTTTGTGGAGTTTTGCCATATTTGTGCACAAGTTAAGGCAGAGCACGAGAAACCCTATGGATCACTAAAACAGTTGCATATTCCAGAATGGAAGTGGGAGCACATAACGATGGATTTCGTAAGCAAACTTCCACGTACACAGAGGAATCATGATATGATTTGGGTGATTGTTGATAGATTGACCAAGAGTGCTCACTTCTTGGCTACCAGTAAGACGGCGTCACTCAGTAAGTTGACTCAGTTGTATATCGATGAAGTTTTTTCCTGACATGGTATACCGCTTTCGTTCGTATCAGATAGAGATTCAAGGTTTGTGTCGAATTTCTGGAACAGTTTACAGTGGGAGTTGGGTACACGTGTTAATCTGAGTACAGCTTACCATCCTCAGACAGACGGGAAATCTGAACGAACTATTCAGACACTTGAGGATATGCTGCGTGCATGTGTGTTGGAATATGGAGGTTCTTAGGATTCCCATCTGCCGTTGATTGAGTTCGCGTATAACAATTCTTACCATTCGAGTATCGGTATGCCACCTTATGACATGATATATGGTCGTCGCTGCCGTACTCCTACGTGTTAGTTAGAGGCGGGTGAGAAACAGTATGCACGGACTGATATTGTATAGATCACCACAGAAAAGGTAGCTATTGCGCGAGAAAAGTTGAAAGCTGCGAGGGATCGACAGAAGATGTATACTAATCCACGTCTTAGGGTTGTTGAAGGTGAATTGGTATATCTGAAGGTTTCTGTGTGGAAGGGGGTTATCCGTTTTGGAAAGCGAGGAAAATTGGCTCCTCGTTATATTGGACCATTTCGTGTCCAACGGGTGGTTAATAATTGTCAGGTATTGGACCATTACTCTTGATCTTCCGGCGGAATTGTCAGGTATTCACAATACCTTCAACATTTGTTACTTGGGGAAATGAAGAGTTGAAGGTTAGAGTCAGACTTCCTCTACATGATCATAAAGTAGATTCTAGCAAGAAGTTAGTGGAGGAACCCATTGAACTATTAGATCGGAAAGTGACAAAATTGCGTAAGAAATAGATTCTGATGGTTCAAGTTAAATGGAGGCACAGTTTGGGTTCAGACTTGACGTGGGAAACCGAGACCGATATGAAAGCTCGTTACCCCCATCTATTTGAAAGTGAATAGATCCAAGAACAGAATCCATTATAAGGAGCGAGGATTTGTAACATCCTGAGATCGGGCCTAGTATTTGTGTAGGCTTCGGTAAGTTAATACGTGAATTATTAATTGATTAATGTTTAATTTATTGTTAATCATTTAATTAATTATTATATATATATATATGTGTGTGTACGGCATTGTGGGTGTGTGTGCATGTGATTAAGTGATTTTAAGCATGACACCTCGTGCTTGTAATTGCAATCAGTATATATGTGGGTTTCTAAATTACCATTTCTTCACTTTGAAGATTTGTAAGTGTGTGTGTATTGTGTGAAAACCAAGAGAAAGCAGAAGAAGAACAAGCAATCGGATTTCTTTGGTGTTGTAAATTCGTGAATTCAAAGTTAAAGATTTGTTGATTCTGTTAGGTTTTGGTGGCATTAGATAACGCAACGGAAACAAAACGAGTATAAAAACAATTTCATTTTATGCCACCAACACACCACCCGATGGAGCAACCTCTAGACAATAGCAATGCAACTAAAAGAAGAAGAAGAAGGACAAGAAATTATACCATACAAAAGAATTTCTCCTTGTTGCCTTGGAAGATTTGTACACAAAGTAGTGTACCACTATTGGTATCCACACCAAGTGTTGATGATCCCCACGTGCTAGCTATGTTTGGACGCCGCCAAAAGCTTCATCAATGGTCTAACACCATCTTGATGATTGATATGCCAATCTTGTTGGGAAATAGGTTAAGTAAGTTAAAATTGTTGAACATGCAAAAGCAAAACTGTTGGAATAAGGTTTGAGAAAACAGTTTTGAAACTTTTAGTACAAAAAGATTCAGAGCTGTTAGTTATATCACAACAACTATTGGAAGATAAGAAAGAGAAGACTGTTAGAAGAAACACATAATTGTTTATTCAACAAACAGTTTCTGTTGAGATATTTATGGAAACTGCTATCTTCGTGGATTTAAAAGATATCTTATCAAGTTTTGAATATTATCAAGATTATCTCACAAAGATAGAAGATTAAAAAACTTCAAAAACCTAAAGGGTTATAAATACTCTGTAGATTAGTTTGTTAGTATTGCTTTTGATTTACACTTAATCGTATTGTTTATTATTTTTAGAAAGTGTATTAGCCTCCAAGTTTCTCTGAAACCTAAGAATAGTTTGTGTTCTTCGTCTAACAAAAGAGTTAGATTGGAGGTGTTGGTGAATATTGTAATCATCTTTGATTATTAATAAACATCTTGTTCGTGTGATTAAAACCTTTATTAATCAATTAAGTGTGATTCCACAACTTCTTAGTTGATTGTGATTAAATTCAGATATTGTCTTTTCATACAACTCTGATTTAAGATAGTAAAATATAATTCTTGTTATTTTGTTTATCTACAATCCTAACAAGTGGTATCAGAGCGTTAATATTAAGGTTATGTCAATCACCGGTTAAAGGTTTTTCACAATCTGCTGTGTTCTTATTGATTTAAAGTCTTTTTATTGTTTAATTGAGAATTATCAATCATTGTATTGCAATGGAGTCTGGTGGATTTTCTATTAACACTGGATCAGGGTTAAACATTCGTGTTCCCATGCTCAAACCAACTAATTTTGAGATGTGGAAACTGAGAATCAAGCAGCATGTTCAATTGATGGACTATGCTGTTTGGGAAATCATTGAGAATGAGCCCACAACTCCTGTTGATTTAGATGAAACTGGAAAAACTAGGAAGAAACCACCACCAAAAACAGATGCTGAAAGAAAAGAGAGGATGCTAGAGATGAAAGCTCTAAGCATTCTTCATATTGCTATTCCTAATAAATATCAACATCAATTTAAGAAGTTTGAGAATGCTCATGAATTGTGGAATGCATTAGAGAAAAGGTTTGCAGGGAATGCAAGCTCCAAAAGAAATCAAAGGGATCTTCTCAAACAAACTAATGAGAACTTTTCTAGTGGAAAGAATGAGAGCATCACTCAGATCTTTGATAGGTTCTATAAGCTAGTAAGTCAACTTGAGAGTGATGAGTGAACAGTATATGCTGCAAAAATGGAGGACTAAGGACTCTTTGGAGGATATAGAATTAGATGATCTCTACAACATTTTAATTGTGTTTGAAGGGGAAATTGAAGGAAAAAGGAAGTCAATGATCCCTAGTCACAATGCTACTCTTCTCTCATCCTCAGGTATGGACTCAAATCTTTCTTTAACTAACTCTGTTGATGGTTGTGTAGGTGCTGTTACTAGAGTAGATATGTATACTTCTGATGCAGTGCTTGAAGCATTCTTAGCAAGTCATGCACATTCAACCCTTACAAATGAGGATCTTGAGCAAGTGCATCCAGATGATCTTGAGGAGATGGATCTCAAATGGCAGATGGCTATGCTGACTATAAGAGCAAAAAGGTTCATCAAAAGAACAGGAAGACAGAACATGAACTTCAGGGCTGATCGTCAGACTGGTTTTGACAAGTCCAAAGTAAGATGTTTCAAATGTCAACAACATGGTCACTTTTCTGGAGAACGAAGATCTGGTGGACAAAGCCAAAATCAAGATCAACATTCAACTCCCACCTCATCAGCATTGGTCTCTCAAGAAGGCTATGGATTTGATTGGAGTGATCAGGCTGAGCAAGCAACTCACAGCAAAGCATTAATGGCGTTGACTGACTCCTCCATCAACATGGATTCATCAGAAACAGAAGACATTCAGGTATCTTCTAAACTATGTCCTGGTGAATGTAGAGCTATAGTTAAAAGGTTTAGAGAACA
This sequence comes from Dittrichia graveolens, assembly GCA_038502395.1. Classification (NCBI taxonomy): domain Eukaryota; kingdom Viridiplantae; phylum Streptophyta; class Magnoliopsida; order Asterales; family Asteraceae; genus Dittrichia; species Dittrichia graveolens. The sequence continues at coordinate 36,252,769 of JARJIL010000009.1, forward strand.
CAACAGAAAGGTTTGTGCCGCTCTAAGCAAAATGGAAGAAAGAAGGTATGAATCCAGTGCTGTAATTGAGAGCTTTGAAAAGAAAATCAAAGATTATCAGGCTAATGAAATGCAAATGGACTATGATAGAAAGTATCACAAGTGGGAGAAAGAGCAACTTCACGAAGAGATTGATAGTCTTAAGGAGAAGTTGAGTGAGAAAGAGAATAAAATAGATGAATTAACCAAGAAATTGAATGGCGTGGACATAGATATGAACATGTTTAAAGCTTCACCCCTTAAGCTTGAAACTGTTTTGAAATCACAGATATCAAATAAAATAAAATCAGGCATAGGCTACAAACAGACTCCTCCTCCATACAATCACACCTATATAACTCCCATGACTTATGTAGCTGAAAGGTATGTTGATGAACCACTAGAGGAAGAATTGAGGTCAGCAGATCCACAGCTAGAAAGTGAAAATGAGGGAGTTGTATATGAGGTAATTGATGAAAAGAAGGAAGGAATTGTGAAGAAAGAAGAAATCATTCCAATCGAAAATCACATCTGTTGTGAACCAAAAGCACCTAACTCTTCTTCACAACATGTGATGTTTGTAAAAGCATCCTCAGAACCTTCCACCAGTGAATCAAAACCCTTCAAAGCTGTTACTTCTATAAACAGTTTCACTACTGTTGAAAACAGTCCCCATCTTTACACTAACAGTTTCAAGGAAAGTCCAAACAGTTTTCATCCAAAAAACTTCAACTGTTAGTATTAAGACCAATGGAAAGAATGAGATTTATGAAGTTGCAGTTGCAAAACAGAAGAAGGAAGCTTCAAAATTAAAATCCAAAAACAAACATGTGAAGAAGCATACAGAAATGTCTATTTGCACATGCAAACAGCATGGTGTGCAAAAGTTTCCTCCTTCAGCACCTGTGAGGGAGAATCAAAGAAATAGAAACAAATTATGGGCACAAAGAAGTGGGATACCTATAGTCAAAGCTAAAAAATGTTACATTTGTGGGAAAGCAAATCACTTGGCTCACAACTGTTATCATAATCAACAGATCTATAGGACCCAGAATCCAAGTACCAGAAACCACTCTAACAGTTCTTCAACTGTTAAGCCAAAACAGTGTAATAGTTCTTCAACTGTTAAGCCAAAGACAAAGAATGGTTGTTTGACTTGGGTAAAAGTGCAAAAACAAACACTTTCTGAAGAAACTAAATCTGATAATTCTTCTGAAAGTCAAACCAAGTCACATGTACATCACAATAGCTGGAAACCATATGTTCTTACTAAATATTCTTCACACAGGATAGAGAAATATGATTGGGATGAAATTAAGAAAACTCAATTTGTTGTTAAATACTATGACATGAATGGTGTACCCAAGACCTGCATGGCCTGGGTACTTCGTACTACTAACTGAGTTTATTTTGTGCAGAGCATTCATATGACCAATCATGGAGCAATTTGACATGTGGATAGTAGATGCTCAAGGCACATGACTGGAAATCCACAATGCTTGAAGGATTTCAAAAGAATCAATGGAAGATTTGTAGCATTTGGAGGAAATCCAAAGGGAGGTAGAATCACAGGTAAGGGAGCTTTAGATGCAGGTAACCTTACTTTTAATGATGTTTATTTTGTTGAACAACTCAAATACAACCTGTTGAGTGTGTCCCAAATCTGTGACATTGGAAAAAAAGTAGTGTTTACAGATGCTGAATGCATTATCCTTTCAAAAGATTTTAAGTTATCAGAAAAGGACATTCTTTTGAGAACACCAAGAAAGGATAATGTTTACTACTTGGATACACAAAATGTTGCTCAGCATAATGTTCTAAGTTGTTTACTCTCCAAGGCATCTCAGGATGAGTCTGCCATTTGGCATAGAAGGATGTGTCACATGAACTTTAAAACCATGAATTTGTTAGCTAAAAACAGTTTGGTAAGAGGTTTACCTCAAAAGGAATTCTCATGTGATAATCATTGTATTGCTTGTCTCAAAGGCAAGCAACACAAAACTTCTTTTAAGACGAAAGAAGTTTCTTCCATCTCTGCACCTTTACAGTTATTGCACATGGATCTTTTTGGTCCTACATCTTTGGTTAGTATAGGGAAGAAAGCTTATTGTTTATTCATAGTTGATGACTTCACCAGATTTACTTGGGTTCAAATTCTTAGATCTAAGGATGAAACAGCAGAGTTAGTTAAATCCCTTATTCTTAGAATTGAACATCAGTCTGATTTAAAGGTGAAAGTCATTAGGTCTGACAATGGGTCTGAATTGAAGAACTATGAGCTAAACAGTTTCTGTGAAGAGAAAGGGATTGAAAGATAGTTTAGTGCTCCTAGGACTCCACAACAGAATGGAGTGGCTGAAAGAATGAATAGGACTTTGATAGAGGCTGCTAGATCAATGCTAGCTGATTCTAGGCTCCCAATGACATTTTGGGCAGAAGCTGTGAACACTGCTTGCTATGTTCAGAATAGAGTACAAGTTGTCAAGTCCAAAGGGAAAACTCCCTATGAGTTATTTCTTCATAGAAAGCCATTGATCAATTTTTTGAAACCATTTAGATGTCCCTGCACTATCCTAAATACCAAGTCCTGATTAGGAAAGTTTGAAAGCAAGGCTGAAGAAGGATTCTTTGTAGGCTATTCCACTGAAAGCAAAGCCTATAGAGTCTTCAACAATGTGTCTAGGATCATAGAAGAGAGTATGCATGTATCTTTCAATGAGAATAAAATCAATGCTGAAGGTAATCGTCCTGAGTGGTTATTTGATATTGATTCGCTAACTAAATCTTTGTCTTTTGAGTTTCCCACAGAAACATATGCTAATATTCCCACAACTGTTGGTACAGATCAACAAACAGTTTCCAACAATGTCAACAGTATTGAGACTGTTTGTTTGAATCCAACAACTGTTGATGGAAACACAGTGAATAAAGACTTTGTGGTGCTTCCTCTCACTGAAAAATATTCTTCAAGTGCTGATGGCCAAATAAATGATGATGCTGACATGGAATCTCATATTCCTACCCATCACCATGCATCTAGACATCAAACAGTTGCCGACCAAGTGTGTATCACTTCTGGGAATGCAAGAAACTCTGAGGTTGATATGTCAAATTTGAAGAATTCCCAGCCTAAAGAGAACATTCCTACATCAAGAGTTCAGAAGAATCATCCTACAATACAGATTATAGGTGATCCTGCCACAACCATTCAAACAAGGGGTATGCTGCAAAGTGAAAACAGTGGCGTAACTCTTGACCAGTTTGATGTGAATGCCTGCTTTCTATCACAAATAGAACCAAAGAAAGCAATAGAGGCATTGAGAGACCCTTCTTGGGTAGAAGCTGTGCAAGAGGAACTTTTATAGTTCCAAATTCAGCAAGTGTGGAAGCTGGTAGAACTCCCTCGAGGCAAACGAGCAATTGGCACCAAATGGGTGTTCAGAAATAAGAAGGATGAAAGAGGCATAGTCATCAAGAATAAGGCTAGACTTGTTGCATAGGGTTATACTTTGGAAGAGGGTATAGATTATGATGATGTCTTCGCCCTAGTTGCCAGAATAGAAGCTATCAGATAGTTCCTTGCCTATGCAAGTTTCAAAGGATTTAAGCTATATCAAATGGATGTGAAATCAGCTTTTCTCTATGGAACCATTGATGAGGAAGTGTATGTGTGTCAACCACCTGGTTTTGAAGACTCAAAGTATCCTGATAGGGTATATTGGTTGGATAAAGCCTTATATGGGTTACATCAGGCTCCTAGAGCCTGGTATGAGACATTGTCATCTCATTTGATTGAGAATGGGTTTAAAAGAGGCACAATTGATAAAACTTTGTTTACAAAGATTGTTGAAACAGAGATCTTACATGTAAAAATCTATGTTGATGATATAATCTTTGGATCTACCAATGATAATCTGTGCAAGAAATTTGAAGCCATCATGCATAAGAGATTCCAAATAAGCTCCATGGGGGAACTTACATTCTTCTTGGGGTTACAGGTTAAGCAAAAGCCATGTGGTATCTTTCTTAGTCAGTCAAAGTTTGTCAAAGACATTTTGGACAAGTTTGGCTATCAAGATGTAAAGCTGGCAAGCACTCCCATGGAAACACACAAACAGTTGGGAGCAGATCCTGAGGGGGAGGATGTAGACATGCGCTTGTATAGGTCTATGAAAGGTTCATTAATGTACTTAACTGCTTCTAGACCAGATATAATGTTTGTTGTGTGTGTTTGTGCCAGGTTTCAATGTAGTCCCAAGATGTCACACCTCCTTGCTGTAAAAAGGATCTTTAGGTATCTCAAACACCAACAAAAGTTAGGTTTGTGGTATCCTAAGGATTCACCTTTTGAATTAGTGGCATATTTTGACAGTGACTATGGTGGAGAAAATGTGGATAGAAAATCAACATCTGGAGGATGTCAATTCTTTGGCTCAAGACTGGTGTCATGGCAGTGCAAGAAACAAACAACAGTGTCCACTTCAACAACTGAGGCTGAGTACATTGCTGCATCAAGTTGCTGTTCTCAAGTATTATGGATTCAGAATCAGCTTCTAGATTATGGTATGACTCTTTTGAATACTCCTATCTATGTTGATAACACTAGTGCTATCAGCATTGTGAACAATCCAGTGAAGCATTCGAAAACAAAACACATAGAAATCAGGTTTCACTTCATCGGAGACTGCAATGAGAAGAGGTTAATCCAAGATTTAAAAGTACATACTGATGATCAGTTAGCTGATCTATTTACCAAAGAATTTGATGTAAGCAGATATAACTTTCTAATCTCAAATATTGGCATGATTAACTTAGAATAATGCTCTGTTAGCTATTCTGTCTATGATTTTTGTGTTTTCACACTAACAGTTTGAAACTGTTAGTTGTCAGTCTAACAACTGTTTATGAAAGTGTTCAGGGCTTTATAGTACAAACTATAACTAAAAGTTGTCAACTGTTAGTACTTTGGTGTTACAACTGTTAGGCAAGCGGCCTATTGCCTAATCAGTTAATGGGGAGTTTTAGAGTTGAAGTTCATTAGCCAAACAGTTGTCAACTGTTAGCTCCATACTCTCCGTCAACTGTTAGTCAAGGGTATTTAAGTCTTTGAAGATATTCTTAGGAATTTTGAATTGCATTTAATATGCATTACATATATAAGTCATTCCCTCCTCGCAGTTTCCTTTATGCTTACTTACCTTCAATCGAACGCTAAAACCCTAGACGCTCTCTTCGAAATCGCCATGGCTCCCCTCCCATTTGTCAAAGAACACAACATGCTTGCTTTCCTCTCCAAACCAGCTGAGTTGCATGTATTTCATGACATGATCGAATATCTCACCCTGTCAAATCTCAATACTGCCCTCACCATCAATCCAACCATTTACACCTCTCACCTTAATCAATTATGGAAAAATGCCACACTCACTGAAATAGATGGTGTACAATGGATCAACTCAATGGTAGATAGCCATGATGTTTCAATCGCTGAGAACACCATTCGTGAACACCTTCAACTTAATGATCTTGAGGGTGATTATTCTGATACAGTCTCCTTGGAATTCTTGCATGATGAGTTGATGAAACTGGGGTATGAGGGCCCTAGGGGAAAGGGTACCTTTTACAAAGGACAATTTTGCGCTTACTGGAAATATTTAATACATACCCTAGAACAATGTTTAAGTCCCAAAAGAACCGGGTGGAATGAGTTTGGAAGCAACATTGCCTTGGCCTTAATCTGTTTGGCCAACAATCGTTGCTTCAACTTTTCTAAGCTAATTTTTTATGGAATGGTAAAGCATCTCGGGACCAAATATGGTCTCTTTTTGATGTATCCCAGATATGTGCAAACATGTTTAAACTTTTTATTGCCAAATCTTCAAACTCACAAGAGGGTTCTGATTCCCTCTGCTCATGTGGCCTCCACATTGAGCATACTGTTGATAAATGGGAAGAATTTCTTGGGTAACATCACTCCCCCACTCTCTGCAATGGTGGAGTTTCTTTCAAGAAACAGAGCTGTCAGAGTTGAGCATGAAGCCCAAACTATTGCTACACCACCAACTCTGGAACCCACAGCTCATGAGACTCAAATATCTCCCTCTGCTACTCCTTCTAAAGCTACTACACAAGCCCCCTCACTTATAACATTCAGAAAAAGGAAAAGAACTGTTGGTGCTCCTTCCACCATATTCCCATCATCCCAAACTGTAAGCCCTGCACAGGTGCATTCACCTGTGCAGAATATCCAAAGGGAACCAATTGTGCTGTCTCCCAAGCACACTGAGGAGGTGATCACTCCAAAAGAGGGTGATCATGTGGTTCTTGAGGCTCACACTACTATTTCATCCGTAAGGGGTGAACAGGGCAGTGTTAACATAAGTAAGACCTCACCCACGGCAACAAAGGCTGGTCAAACAGCTTTTGGAAATCCCCAGTACCAAGAATAACGGGGTACTAGTGAGGGATCTTCTAGGAGTCACCTACCAGTTTTATCTGTCGATGATATGTCTGAAGTGGCAACACTTGCTGACATTGAGGATAGCATGAAACACCAAGATTTGACAAATCCTGATCTCGTACCTTTTTTGCTGCCTTTCTTTATCTCAAAAAGAGAAGTACCTTGCAAGACAAGCTGCTTGCCAAGCATAATGAGCTAATTATTCAGCAACACAATCAAATCAAGGCTTTGTCAACCTCTCTATTGCAAGCAACGGATGTTCTTCGAATGCATGACCAAATGTTTAAACAAATGCATGCCTCTCCCTCTCTAACAGTTCCAATCAAAAGGGGGAGAAGGGAACCATAAAGGAGCAAGAGAAGGATGTGCAAGATACAGCTGCATCAGAACTACAAACAGTTGCAGCTCCACAAACAACAGTTGGAAGGGATCAATCACAAGAAGAGAAACTGTCTGCTGTTGATAGAGTGTTGATCAATAGGATGATCATGTCTGGGGATTATCCGAAAATAGAAGTATTCAAATTGTGGTCTAAAGCTAAACAAAATCATTTGATTGAGGTTGGTGCTCAAACGCTTAATATTAGCACATTCAAAATGGCCCAAAAGATTGATGATGGGTGGCTGGATGGGAAAGTATCTAAACTAGAGCCGATTGCACCTAAGCCAGGATTCAAAGGCATTGCAATTCAAGAATCAAAGAAAGATGAGAAGATGCCTCCTGTGCTAGGAAAAGGAAAGGAAGTTGTTGTAAATATTCCAAAGCTAAAACTTTCAAAAAAACAAGAGGAGCATGATCATGAGCTTGCTCAGAGGCTGAATGCTAAGATGGAGCAACAAGAGCAAAGAGATTTTAAATCAGCTCAAGAGATGGCTGCTGAGATCACAAAAGAAATTGAAGAAGAAGAAAAGTCAAAGAAGGCAGATAAGGGGGTAAAAAGAAAGAAAATTGAAATAAAGAAAACAGTTCCAACTTCAAAGCCAAAAGCTGCAAAGATAAGACATATATCTAAACCTAAACAGCTTCAACAATCCCAAATAGTTCAAACATCAAATGAAAAAGCAAAGGTTGGTATGCTACAAACCATTTTGCAAGATAAGCTCAGAATGGAGGTTGAACAGAAACTAGATCAGCTTGTGGAAGCTCAACTAGAACAAAAATCTCATATAACTGAATGGAGATTTGAATTGTTAAGAATTGAAACTCGGAAGCAAGGAGTAACAATTGTGAGAGAGATTTAACCAATTGAAAGCTATGAGAGCTTCTTACAATTGATGGATAGTGTGACCAGGAGAGATGTGCAAGAATTATATGAATATGGTCTAAGACACTATGGAGAAGATGCTGGCATTGAAATTAGAGTAATGATGAGACATTTGGCAAGTGTATGTGATCCTTTGAGTGTAATGCAGATGTTAATAGCTGAGGAAGCATTCCCTATAAGTACTGTCAAGGTGTATGCTAAGTCAAAGACTTATCACATTGTGATGGGAAATGCACTGACTCAATGGTTTGATCTTGAATTCATAGAGCATAATAAAACAAAGCTCTCATATCTGATAAAGGCAAAGTTCTTTGGCCCTACTAAAGTTAAAGAAAATCTTATTCAGAGGCTCAAAGAAAGATTGGAATCCCTACAGTCCAAGAAAGGTTAACTTTCAAGTTTTGATTAAAACAATTTTGCATAAGTTACTTATGTTAAGTTTTCTGTGGTCGAATCCTATAAACAACTTAAGTATATTGTTCAATATCTTAAGTTAGAGGGAGATTGTTTGGAAATAGGTTAAGTAAGTTAAAACTTTTGAACATGCAAACGCAAAACTATTGGAATAAGGTTTGAGAAAACAGTTTTGAAACTTTTAGTACAAAAAGATTCAGAACTGTTACTTATATCACAACAACTGTTGGAAGATAAGGAAGAGAAGACTGTTAGAAGAAACACAGAATTGTTTATTCAACAAACAGTTTCTGTTGAGATATTTATGGAAATTGCTATCTTCGTGGATTTAAAAGATATCTTATCAAGTTTTGAAGATTATCAAGATTATCTCACAAAGATAGAAGATTAACAAACTTCAAAAACCTAAAGGGTTATAAATACTCTATAGATTAGTTTGTTAGTATTGCTTTTGATTTACACTTATTCGTATTGTTTAATATTTTCAGAAAGTGTATTAGTCTCCAAGTTTCTCTGAAACCTAATAACAGTTTGTGTTCTTCGTCTAACAAAAGAGTTAGATTGGAGGTGTTTGTGAATATTGTAATCATCTTTGATTATTAATAAACATCTTGTGTTTAAAGTTATTCTTTGAATTGATTGAAGTGTTCATGTGATTAAAACCTTTATAAATCAATTAAGTGTGATTCCGCAACTTCTAAGTTGATTGTGATTAAATTCAAATGCTGTCTTTTCATACAAATCTGATTTAAGATAGTAAAAGATAATTGTTGTTATTTTGTTTATTTACGATCCTGACAAATCTATCTTCTATGTATGTGTTGCTTGAGAGAGTATGTGAACTAACTTGGAGTTACAAGTTCATGTATCAAGAATTCAACCAACCATGTTCCATAAGCATATTTGGACTTATATAGACTCCAAAATGAAGCCTAAAACGTCCATAACCGACATAGGAATAATGGCCATCAATGTCCATGAATACACGATTAAACTAGTCATGAAAGACTAGTTAATTAGGCTGTTATAGCATGAGGCACGGCCGTGCCTCACGTGGCACGCCAGTGCCAGCCCACGGGCAGACCCAAGTCATGCCTGACATGGGCTCGGGCTTTCGCACTAGGCACGGCCGTACCTCCACAAGGCACACCCATGCCGGCCCCAATGGGTACGCCCTAGGCACGCGGGCCATGGGCCCATACCTGGCATAGGGCACACCCGTACCTTCTCAAGGCACGGCCGTGCTCCGCCCTACCAAAACCCATTTTGGTATTTTATCTATCTCTTGTTCAAAGGTGTTTCCAGAATCAATACTTGGCGTGTGACCCAATAGGCCTATGCTTCATTGGTAGTGATACCAACTCGTGTGTGTCAGTGGGCATATTCCAACAAACTCCCACTTGAACATGATACACCCACGAAATGTAACACCGACATAGACCGACCTCTAGCATGGCATCTATGCCCCCAAGTCAGCATAGGGTATGTCACCCATGACAAGTACCAACCTGTAAAGAATGGTACTACAGATAAGTGATTATTCATCCCTTCGTTCACGATATCCATTGTGAATGCAGGTCATGGAACACCGTCAACCCCGAATCATTCACGATTATATTTCTCGATCTAGACTAACTATGACGAACAACACAAGTTGCAAAATTGATCCACTATCAATTCAACTTGAGCACGTCCATGCATTTTTATGTCATAAGTTCAGTCAACGATGGGCCCAGGGATATCTCTCTAAAGAGGAATGAATACCTTTGACTACATCATTCCGTCATAATAATAAGTTCTTGCCTGAAAACTTTCCTTATAACAGCCAGTTACAAACATGTATTCAATCCACTATGAATACCTAACCAACCACTTGTCTCGATCTTAATTCACTTCTTCCTTCCAATGAAGAACGACCGATCGTGGAGCATTTAGAATAAATAAATTTATTCAAGGAAGTAGTTAAACATGCTAAGATAGAACACAATAAAGGTAATGAAAGTACCCGCTCCGCACGCATTATCAAATCTCCATTTGATAATCGATACAATCAAAGCACATTATTGCTATAATGTTCCCAACTCAAAATATATCAAATTCAACTAAACGAACCCAAGCCAAAGCCACTTGTAAACCAAATGTATGCAAGCCTAGAATGAAAATTCATCACTAGCTCACAACTAAAGCATAGTAAGCGGATTCACAAAGTGACATCCATGCGTACTCTAACAATCACCATATCTTCTCTCGACCAAACACTTATAAAGTGTGCGTCGGCAAGATCATGGTCCTTTGTTCATGCCTTTGTGCTCTCATTGTTTCAAATAACCCAATGGACTTAACGATGCTTTGAACAATGTTTCTCGTCTGTGAGCCACTGTACTATTATTGTTTCAAAGAACCCAATAAAGTCACAATGCGCTAGACTATGGTTCATATATATATATATACAAGCCATCATACTCTTATTCTCTCAAAAGAACCCAATTAGAGTCAATGATGCTTAAAGAACGATTCTAGTTGATAACATTCCACTTATCAACACAACAATAACAATTCACCAAGAATAATATATTACTGAAAGTTTCTTGATACCACTGAACACCAACTTGAAGAACAATGTACCAAGAGTTCTTCCAAGTATGTCAAAGCAAGAGAAAAGAAACCATGTGATAAACCAAGTTGCTAATTAAATTAACACACTAGTCCATCATGTTTCAATGTCACTCTCTTAGTTTTGTCACTCCGAAAAGTATACGTTTGTATCTTCCAATTCTTCTTATGAAGCAATAATTTCTCAACCGCGGTTTTATGAACTGCTAAGTTAGGATATTGTCTTCAACAAGAAGTATATTATGGATACACAATTTAAGGAACACAAGCGCTCCCACTAGCTTTGGCATACATCCAAGTTTAATCTTCCCTTTTCGTAAACTCAAATCTATGATTTTCTCATTAAAGTGAAGATTACAACCTTGCGATATTTATCCAAGTCTACGAGGATACTTCCAATATACAAGACAATTTCGGAAAGTGTTGAAACACTGTTCATCAAAATTCCCATGAAGGAATACGATCTTTACATTGTAGTGATAAACACATGTATCCGAGTAACCTTCAACATAACCACTAGGAAAATTTCCTTATGATACCATCCTCATGGTCAATCATAACGGAACATTTATCATTAGGTCGGTATTTGAAGTTGTCTACGTCTCAATTCATGTATACCCTTAGGTTTACACCAAGGCATCGGATCAACCAAGTTCAATACTTGGACATCCTACATGAATTGCATCCCATTCTTATTACCTCTCTCCTTCTAGTAGACACTAGGCCTACCATGACTTCCGATAGTTGATGAATTCAACTAATCCATCTTCGAGTTATCTTCCTATAGATATAAAACATATATCTATCCGGCCTTACGACAGCTCCTATCAGAAATAGGAAGAGTAACAAATTATGCCAGGCACTCCAACATCGTCATGCTGAGTTCCAATCATTACAGATTGTATGCTAGTGCCAACATCAGGTTCTACTCCCACTGGCTCCCATAGATATTAGACTTCCACTTGCTATTGAGCGACAAAACTTGTCCTCAAAAGTTCATGAAACAAATATCTCATGCCTAACGGAGTAGCATCTTTAGTCCCCAGATTCTATCACCTCACGTCTACACGTAGGCTAGATACTCTAGATTTTGAGATAGACAAGCAATTATACTCTTTCTAGTCTTTTCTCCTAAGATGTGTACTAAACCATCTTTGTTGATTTTATGTATAGAACATTGCCACCATATTTAAGCATCCCAAAACTTTGGGCATGAATTTGTGATCCATCATGACCCAAACATACCCAAGAATGTTCGGTTCCTCCTCTATGCGACCCATATGCCAATGTGTCCTAGAAGAAATAAATTATGAGATAAATCCCACAATTTCTTATGATGATCACAAAATTCATAAATTAAGATACTCATCATCTTTACAAGATTTAAGTAACTTAACCTTTCCTCTACAAACCTTGTTATGGTAATTATCGAACACCTCAAAGGTTTCAAAATATACCAATCCCTACTACCACTACGGGTAAAGGTAACGAAGTGCATGTAGTTATCCCCATGGATTTGCTTGAACGAATTAAACACACAAGTGTGAACTAATTACAACAAGCTCCCAATCCTCTTACATACGCCGATGAAAGATGTACAACTCATTTAGCCTAATAAACAATTCTCGCAATCAACATTTGATCAATTATCAAATGAATCCAAGATTCCAAACCACACGGAACTTGGTGAAGCAAGTATTGTTTACATAGCTAAATAATCTTGTCGCTTGGATAACTAATCCAAACCAATTTTGGATTTAAACACATTATTCATGATTACGTTATTACTTTTAGGCAAAAGCTTATAAATGCCATGACATGGATAAATTTTGAAATAAACCACTAATTTATATATCAAATACAAAGTAATATCCATCATTAACCAATGCATAATAGACTTAATATTTCTCCTGCCACACAGGGAAGATAATATATTAATCTCTGTAAAGTAATAAAATAGCTGGATGAAATGGCGAGATCATATTCACCGCAAGCTTCCTCCCAATGGGAAATCCTAGTATTTCCATTTGGTCAATGTATGCCTTCATACGAAGCACATGAACACTAACCTTCCCACCTTCCTGCATCTGGCAACCGACAAGGGCCTTGACACACATAAAGTGTTCCTCTCTAATCTGATGTTGGAACAAGTCCTTCAATAGATTAATCATGTCATACGCACTCATATGCCCGAGTTGCTTTCGCAGCTCACAGCTTATAGTCGATAACATGAAAGAAGAAACATCTTTTGCGTCCTCGATACGCTTTTCAAAGGCGTATCTAGTGGCCCAACTTGTGTTGGCAGCAGGTGGTTTCAAAAAAGGTTCCTCGAGGATGTGCAACTTAGATTCATGGCGAAGGACAATTCGCAATTGCCTATACCAATCCACAAAGTTCACGCCTACGAGTTTCTCCTTTTCTAGGACTGAACGGAGAGATAATTCGGTGTTGCGTTGTTAACGTTTGTCATCTACAATTTTTAGAGTACACGTTTTAGTGAACTTAGATATAATCCTCGTAGAAATAATTACCTAAATAGTTTTCAAAACTAATTATTTAACAAGGCTAGAAACCATATTTCACTTTACCTTATGACGGGTTTACCGCAGATCACAAAGCAAAACTATTTAGGCCGGTAAGCATTTTACCGATTGCAAACACTTTGCAACCTCTAGATCCTTGCGGGATCCATTGACAATTAAAATGTCTTTTGGCATCTTTGATCCCTTCTCGCACCAATCCTAACTTGATCCCGTTAAATGACTCGGCTAGAGCTCGACGCCACCTAAGTGTCACAAAAAGAATTGTAAACTGCCCGTCAAGACACACGGTGGAACTCTCGCCAATAATTGGCTCGTGCTAAGCTCGACAACCAATATTGCGAGTTACCACACTCACCTTCCACAAAGTTCCACTCGGCATGACTCGTGCTAAAGCTCGACAATCATCCAAGTTTCACTAGATTCGGGTGGTGTCGTCTTATGGATGGCGCGTGATTTACATTTTAAAAACAGGATTTTGTTTTTCAGGTTAAAACAATTTTAACCCATTTTGCGAATTAACAAATCAAGTGATAAATACAATTTTTATCCACTTATAATATAATACAAATTTATATTATCTTGTTAATTCTATACGCGCGGAAAGAAATATAAACCAATTTTATAAATCTTTGTGTTTTATATATTTCAAAAAAATTATCTAGCATGCGATATCCTACACATCCATGCAAAATAATAAATATATAAAACAACCACGCATACACAATAGTTCGGTAAAATGCCCAAATCCTATGTGTCTTCGCCGCGAGCCACACGGGAAAAATAACGTCAACTAAGGAATCCAAGATCCAAAGCACCTAGATGGGTGTGCTCCCACTCAAGCCGGCATCTCCAAAAGGCAATCCGGACTCCACTTTGCCGAGACATCAACGCCGTGATTCCCGTTGTTGTATTACATACAACATCAACTTCTATACTATTTTACAAATACATTGAAGGAGAAATGGCATGCAAGCCACAATCCTATGCTACTAATACAAGTACAAAGGAATAAATAAACGGCATGCAAGCCACACCAAATAATAAATATAAAAATTACAACAACATGGCACGCAGGCCACCAAAACCAAACAAACCAAACACCACAACACATAGGTCTAAAGGTCATCTAGTTACCGAACCACAACCAAACACAACCAAAGCAAAACCATGGTGTGCCACAAAACCATGTCAAACATATTTTGATTAAGATTGAAAACAAAACACCCAAGGCACAAAAGACAATCCTTGTACATATGCATTAGTAATTTTAATACACCTTTAAAATTACATATTCATATATACACCTTTAAATATATATATATATATATATTTATGTAATTCATGCCAAGCCATACAAAATATATAAATTCAAGCAATCAAAATATAGTGGGGAATGACCAGATCCAAGACTGGTCCAACACAATCAAAAACCGTATTTTAAGAACACCAAATATCACAGTTTCAAAAATACAGATTCCGGCAAAACACGACGGGACACGGGCGAACCCTATGAAGGGTACGGGCCTGCCCTCCGGGTGCTAGTACACCGAGTTAAACATTTTTAATCTGGTTAAAAGAAATCTGCCAGCACTGCCCGTACCCCACTAGTACGGCCGTGCCCCGGCCGCCGGCACGCCCCGTACCCCATAAGGTACGGCCATTGCCCGGTCACCGGAAAACTCATTTTTGACAGAAAATTCTAGTTTTCAAACCAAGAGTGCAAAGCCATGTTAGAGATGGCTCTGATACCACTGTTGGGTTTTGGTGGCATTAGAGAACGCATCGGCAACAAAAAGAGTATAAAAACAATTTCATTTTATGCCACCAACACACCACCAAATGGAGCAAACTCTAGACAATAGCAATGCAACTAAAAGAAGAAGAACAAGGACAAGAAATTATACCATACGTGTTTCCTTGGAAGATTTGTACACAAAGTAGTGTACCACTATCGGTATCCACACCAAGTGTTGATGATCCCTACGTGGTAGCTATGTTTGGACGCCGCCAAAAGCTTCACCAATGGTCTAACACCATCTTGAAGATTGATATGCCATTCTATCTTCTAAGTATGTGTTGCTTGAGAGAGTATGTGAACTAACTTGGAGTTACAAGTTCATGTATCAAGAATTCAACCAACCATGTTCCATAAGCATATTTGGACTTATATAGACTCCAAAATGAAGCCTAAAATGTCCATAACCAACTTAGAAATAATGGCCATCAATGTCCATGAATACCCCATTAAACTAGTCATGAAAGACTAGTTAATTAGGCTGTTACAGCATGAGGCACGGTCGTGCCTCACGGGGCACGCTGGTGCTAGCCCACGAGCACACCCAAATCACGCTCAACTTGGGCTCGTGTTTTCGCACTAGCCACAGCCGTACATCCACGAGGCACGCCCGTGCCGGCCCCAATGGATACGCCCTAGGCACGCCGTTGTTGGGCCCGTATCTGGCATATGGCACGCCCGTCCCTTCTCAAGGCACGGCCGTGCCCGGACCTAGCAAAACCCATTTTGGTATTTTATCTCTCTCTTGTTCAAAGGTATTGCTGGAATCAATACTTGGCATGTGACCCCATAGGCCTATGCTTCATCGGCAGTGATAGCAACTCGTGTGTGCCAGTGGGCATATTCCAACAGATTCTTGTTTGATTCTTGTTAACATGCTATGCTTTTTGATTATAACATGCTGGATATTGTGTATAACAGCATGTATGAACATCATGTAAACTTGCTATATGGGTTTGATGGATTTGGTGTTCTTCTTGGGTGTTAAGGTGTTTATGATGCATGATTGTATGTTTAATCATGTTTGTATATGTTTTATCGGATTGTTGGAATAGGAAGTTGTCGGATTGTAGAGAAGATGGTGAAAAACCGAGTGTTGGAAATCCAGGTGTCAAAACCGATACTTATGAATCCTGGAATTGTGAAATCCGGAACTCATGAATTCTGAAAGTTGAAATCCGATGATGGATCCCAAGTTATGAAATCCGAACATATGTGTAATCCGATGAACAATCCGACAGTTGAAATCCAAAGGATGGAATCCGAGAGAAATATCGGATATCCTTGAAAACCGACGAGTGTTGCGGATTCCTTCAAAATCCGATAGATGTATTGGATTTCCCCAAAATCCGATGGAAGCTGCGGATTGTCTTCAAATCCGACAGGGGTATCATGTTTGATATATGTTTATGAATGAGATACTGATTTCAGTTTGTTGTATCATGAATTCTAGCAAGCTCTGTAGGAAGATCTAGAGTAACTGTTTGATCATTCACAATTTGATGGATACGGAAAGGACCGATGAAACAAGGAGCCAAATTCCCACGTTTGCCGAAGCGAATAACACCTTTCCACGGGGAAACATTCAAATATACTAGCTCTCCAACATCAAACTTTACTTGACGTCGTTTCAGATCAGCATACATTCTTTGTCTATCTCTGGCTTCTTTCAATTTATCTCCGGCTATAGCAACCTTATCAGCAGTCAACTGTACTATCTCGGGACCTGCAAACTGTTTCTCACCCGCCTCTAACCAACAAGTCGGAGTACGGCAGCGACGACCGTACAATATTTCATACAGAGGCATTCCAATACTAGAGTGACGAGAATTATTATAGGCAAATTCTATTAATGGCAGGTGTGAATCTGAAGATCCACCATGCTCTAATACATAAGCTCGCAACATATCCTCAAGTGCCTGTATGGTTCGTTCAGTCTGACCATCTGTCTGAGGATGATAGATGCTGCCAATGACAATGCAAATGCTAGTGATGATGATGGGAATGATGATAATGATAATGGTAATGATGATGCTTATGAAAGCCACACTGGCTCTAAGCATGATGATGATGATGCTGGTGATGGTGGTGTTGGTGATTTTGCTCCTCTCAGTCCAATGGAGCTAAGTCCTCTTGGTGATGCCCAAGAACAAGAGATCTCTGAGCAACTTCTGGAGCTCATTGACAGAAGTAGGCACATCATGTCCCAAGGTATGGATAGTACTGATTCCACCTTTGAGAATATTCAAATGGTAGTCCCAACCTTTGATAGCCCATCCTCATCAGTCCATACACCTATCCAATAGCCAAGCTCTAGTGAACCTCATGTGGTCACTAGTTCTACTCCCATCCGCAGCCCCATATATACAAGGTCACCACAAGTGACTCATCATGAGCACTTTGAGGGAGTGCAATCCACACCTCTGACCACAACTCCAATTACACTTCCTCATGTTGAGGGGGATCAATTGGATTTTGCAACCATTGAACCAGTGGATGTATCCTCACAACAGGATACATCTGTAAAAATGGGACTTAAACTGCTAGCTGAGACAACCTCCGAAAAGGTTGATTTCATTGAAAGACAGACCTCAAACCAAGGTCACACTGTGTCTATCCCTCAATTGAGTAAGCCTATACCATCTACATTCTCCCAACAGAATGTGGATCCAATAAGGGATTCCCTGTTATTGAGTGCATCCCACACTCAGTCCACTTACCTTGCACCTATCATTGATTCTATTCTCACACATGCACAGCCTGCCAATGCTAGTGGTACAAACCAACCACTTGCACAGGGCTCAACTCTCTTTCCCAATGAATTTGAGCTTATACACCAAGGCTTAAATGAGGGAACACAAACCTTACCCAAATTCTTTGAAGCTTTATCCACCCCTTCCACCTCCACCCCATCTATATCTGCCCAAACCCCAAACCTTACCCTTATCCAGACTATTAACCAACACCTTGATCAACTAGCCCAAACCATCCAAACCCAAACCTCTGCTCAATTGTCTAAACTTACCAAAGACATTGAGTCTCTCAAAACCCCACCCTAATCCTCCCATGCACCTATTAACCTTACCCCAATCTTTACCAAAATAGACCATCTTTCTACCCTTCTTCTCTCTCAACCACAAATTCCCAGCCTACCTCAATCTACTATATCTTCCCTAAATCAAACCATATCCAACCTCCTATCCCAACTCCAAACCCTACCCCCAATCAACCGAAACATTTTTGTACCCATTCCTGAACAACTACTTCCTATGCCTTCTTTTCTCAAAGGCATCCTTGATGACATAGAAACCATAACAGAACAATCCATAATGAGTCATCTCTCATTATGGAAAGCCATTAAAGATCTCAAGGATGATCTCTCCATTAAGCTCTCTAAAATTACCTCTACCCCTTCCTCCACCTATACCCATACCCCTACCCTTGCCCCTACCCCATCCCATAAGCCTGCAGCAGGTTACTCCCCTCCTCCTTTTGATGATGCCAAAAAGGGGGAAGAAAATTCTCAAGTTCTTCCAGGGAGGATGATCCTGACTCAGAGGATATTGATGCTGCCTATGCTGAAACTGCCTCAAAAATCATGCAGTAGGAAGCACCCAAAGCAACAACTCCCTCACCCATTAAAAAAAAGCATCTTCTGAGGGGGAGCAAAGGTTTCCAAAAAGGTTGAAAAGGATGGCAAACAGGCCAAAACCTAAAAGAAAAATTGCTGAGGGTTGCTCTCCACCAATCACCATAGAGTATGATTCTGATGACGAGGATGATACTCCACTTTCTGGCATCCTCAGAAGAAGAAAACAAAGCCCTAAGCCATCTGCTCCACCAGTCCAATCAACCCCATCAGTACAAAAGGCTTCAACCTCTGCTCCTAATGATAAAGGCAAACAAAAGATGACACATGAGAAAGTTGAAGCATATGATCAAATGAAAAGGGAGCTTGCTCTTAAGGAAAAGGAAGAAAGGGAGAATGCTCAAATGGCTCAAGCATTGGGTGTTTCAGTTGAAGAAATCTACCAAGCCAAAGAGCTAGCATATCAGCAAGAGCAAGAACAAAGTCAAAATCAAGCTGCTGCTCAACACAAATTGGCAAAGGAAAAATCTCAGGCTGAACTACTCAAAGCTAGATCCCATGCTAATGCCATCAAAACCCTCTTCAACCTTGATTTATCTGCTCCCATCAATCTAAGTCAACAAAGACTTCAAAGCTTCAGAGAAAGAATAAATATTTTGAGAAACAGAACTGAACCAACTCCAATAACTGAAGGTGTTTGTTTGGCATAAACGAGTAGCAACGGAAGCAAGATACAATACAAAAACTAAACTAGCCAAACAAACGCACATGCCATGGACCAACATCTAAACATGAAGTTGCAACTAGAATGTAATAAACAAGAAAGAAGAAAGGTTATACCATAATGCAAGATCACCAAAGCTTTCTTCTTTGTCAAAGTGTGTAGAATTCAAGGAAGAATTCCTCTGGAGTAGTCCACCCCAAGCACACTTGATTCCCCAATGCTAGTAGGTTGATGTAGCCACCAAAACAACACAATACAAGAACAAGCAATGCCTTTGTGCATCAAAGCTTTATCACAAAGTGTATATTACCTTCTCTTGTGCAGCAAAACTTGATCACCAAGAAGAAGAACAATAGGAGGGAGCATGAACTCTAGCATAAGACTCTAGAGCTCCCAAAAGTCTATTCCAGAGACATATGAATTGTGGCTTTTCATTCACCCACATTAACCCCATTAAAATGAGTGTTTAAAGCTGTTTATTCTGTTGTTACAAAGCCTGTACACGGCCCGTGTTGATCAACACGGCCGTGTAGGCCCAAAGCCCACAGCCTCAATTGGGCCAAGTTAGCCTGTGTCTTGTATAGCCAACACGGCCCGTGTTCACCTACATGGCCGTGTAGGCCCAAAGCACACGGTCTCGACTTGGGCCAAAACGCCCCGTGCTAGTTGGGCTGGACACGGCCTGTGTTCAAGAACACGGCCCGTGTACCATGCTGCCAAAACCCATTTTGGTCTTTTCCTCTCTTTTGCTTGATCGTGTTGCCGGAATCAATACTTGATGTGTGACCCAATAGGCCTATACTTCATCAGCAGTGCTATTAACTCGTTTGTGTCAGCGGGCATATTCCAACAGACTCCCACTTGCACGTGGCACGACTACGAAAAATAACACAAACATAGAGCGGCCTCTAGCAAGACATCTATGCTCCCAAGTCAGTATATGGTATGCCACTCTTGTCAAGTTCCCAATCATAAAATGATTGTCCTAAAGATAAATGTACATGTACATCCCTTTGTTCACGATATCCTATGTGAACACAAGACATGGAATAAAGTCAACCTTCAGATCGTTCACGATTATTTTTCTCGATTCTAGATTAGTGGTGACCAACAAACCAAGTTAACATTGATCCATCATCAATATAACTTGAGCACGGCCATGCATATGAACGTCAGCACTCAATCATCGAGGGGCCCATGGATATCTTCTCTATACATAGAGGAACAAATTCCTTTCGACTACATAGTCCCGCCACATAGATAATACTCTACCCAATCATCTCCCTTATAACGACCAGTTACGGACCGTGTTAGAAAACGATCAAAGCAAAGCAGACCTATGCTTTGGAATAACATGCATCTCTAGTTTAAGGATGAAACGTCATCATCATCCCGAGTTTCTTATGACTAGAACCATGAAGCGAACTCGGGTGCGGGTCCTCCAGTCACTTGAAACCCCTTTCAAGTATAGGCAAGAATCACGTTTAACAAAACCGATTCTTTACCTCAATCTTAATTTATACTTCCTTCCCATAAAGTATAACCGATTTTGGAGATTTAGAATGAAAAACATTCTCGGAAGTGTTTAAACATGCTAAGATGGAACACAATAAGGATTCATAAAATACCCGCCCTCGTCGTATTATTAAATCTTCATTTAATAATCGATATAGTATGAATTGCAATATTGCTTAATGTCCCCAAAATATAAGTACAAATCAAACATAAACCAAAACATATTCAAGCCAAGTTATACGCATTAGACATGCTAATGGACCTAGTATGACAAACACCACTAGTCCATAACAACGGCTTAACTAGTGGATTTGTCCCACAACATCCACAAGCTCTTTTGTTATTCAATTATATCTCTTTTGACAAGACTACTTCAAAAGTATGCATCAAAGAGATCTTACTTTTCAAAAAGGTTAATGTAATCACACCCTCATTGTCTCAAAAGCCCACAATAGAGTTAGTGATACATAAGAACCAACAAACAACAACACAAGTTAGGATCACCAACTTTGATCAAAGATCAAGAGTTATCCTAACAGAAACACGCATTAGAGTAACTACTTACTCCAAGCCTATTCAAATCGTCAAACATCAATAACATATCTCTATATTTCTTGAACTAGATACGGTCCAATTTTGTATCTCTTAAATGCCCCTATGAAGCAGTAATTCCTGAATTAGGTTCGCAGATAACCTAATATCGGGACATTATCTTCCATAGACATTTAACACTAGGAATACAACAAAGCTCCCACTAGCCCTGACATACGTAAAACGAATTATCTATGCTTTTAGAAAACTCATCACTATGATCTTCTAATAGTAAGCAAAGATATCTTTCCTTCAAGATGCAAAAATAAGCCCGAAGTGGTCTTAGGTCTTATCAACTTTTGTAGACATAATTCGGATACTACGGACGTATATTAAGACCCTCGGATAGTGTTATAAGCACTTCCTCATCATATTGTTTCATGACGAAACGCGGTCATTAATATCCACGAGTATCAAACATTCTTCATAACCACCATGAAAAACTTTACCACTAGTCGGTATTTGAAGTTGTCTACAATTCCATCCATGTTAATCCCATCACTACCACCTTGGTATACACCTAGTTATGGGATCAAGTCTAGTCAAGCACTTGGACATTCCAAATGGATTGCATCTCCTTATCATTTTCTTCTTTTATTTTTAGCGAATTTTGGATCCACTACGTCTTCCGATAGGTGGCGAACTCAACAAGACTCACCATTAAGTCATTACCACTTAGATATGAGAAACCCATATCTCTTTGGCTCTATATGACTCTAATCAGACTTAAAAGAAGTAATGATTCTTAGTCAGGCATACCAGCATAACCATGCTCATCATCTATCAAAGATATCAGATTATATGCTAGTATCATCATCAAGTCTTCATTTAAGTTCCACGTTCTTCCACTAGAATGCCTTAGTTTTAGCTTCTTTCTTCTTCCCCTTTTAAGCAACATACATTGTTCTCAAAAGGTTAAATAACTAAAACTTAGAAGAACTCCTCAAATGTATTAGCACTTCTTGATTTCAAGTTTATCCTTCTCCCACTGAATGTAGAATGGATAACTCCGAACTATTAAGGTAGACAAGCAGAGAACCCTTCTAGTCGTATATTAATAAATGCTAAATAGACTATCTATTAAATTTGGATTTGAGGACTTATTCACATTGTCCAATGAATATTCCAACAAATTGGACACACATTCTTGACCCGTCCTAAACCTGATCAATAACACCCGGTTCCCTACTCCATGACACCATGTACCAATGTGTCTTAGTAGGACATGAATTGTGAAACAATTCCATAATTCACTATATGGTCATCCAATATATAGATAATAGATACCTTAGCATCTTAACTAGATCTAAGTACCTTGATCTATATGCCCTTATTGATTCTAAAAGTTGTTTTGGATAATCCTGAACACCAACAAGGTTTCAGACATATGCCTAAACTAATAAACATCCCGCGATTACTACCATCAAGATAGTGAAGAAGAAGTTTCGCTTTTGTTATTCTTTGTGGTATGCTTGAACGGATTATCCACAAAATGTTATCAATATCCAACAAGCTTATAATCCTCTCGCAAACTCCGGCGAAGGGTCTCATAATCATCTTAGCCTAATAAACAAGATCAACATCAAAGCGTTAAGCCCGAGACTAAACTATTCCAAGATCCTAACCACATGGATCTAGGCGATATATTTCTTGTTTATGTGATTAAGTTGATTATCATACAAAGATAACTCATACAAACTGTTTTGGATTCAGAATCAATTATTCATGAATATTCTATTACATGTAACAAATCCTTGTGTATGCCATGACATGGAAAATTTTGAACAAAATATCACACAATAGATTTTCATAATAAATTTCGTATTTTAAGAATAACTCATCGTCACCACATGTAAAGTTGTACGCCACGCAGGGCAAAACAACACATGAGCTATGACATAAAACCTTGAATAAATAACGTTTAAAAAAGGTTCAACATCAATTCTTAAAACTTCAAAATTTTTGTTCACCGTAATTAAAGCGAGCATACAAAGAGATGTTACTTGCCACGCAGGGCAATAAAATAAAGTAATAAATAAACAGGTGACAAAAGCGAGATCAAGTCTCCTTATCTTCTCTTGCAGGACAATCACCATGGTTTCCTCGTTCGAGATCCGGTTCTTCATGCTTTTCTTTTAACAAAGGACCTACACTTTGTAACAAACAAATTTGTGACAAACGTGAGTCAATCCGCTCGGGTCAACAACCCAGCTTATAGAAGAATAGCAATGAATCATGAATGTACCTAAAGATGGAAAGTTAACTCTGTCTTTCCTGAGAAGTTTTATATCCTCTCGGCACGTAGGGCATGCGTGACGGCCCCAATTTCTAAATCTTCCACAGAAGTAGCAAACCACCTTTTCTTGAGTCTCATTTTGAGGCACATCTTGGAAACTCCAACCTTTCCTTTTAGGGTTGGTTTCTTCTTCCTTTTCTTTTGTTTCTTTAAGCACAAGACGGGAGTGGTTGAGGCGGACTTACGCTTGGCCATGTCAGATTCCGTAAATTTCAACATGTCATGCAATTCGCTTAAGGACTTCTCTATTCCTTGCATATGATAGTTTGTGACAAAATGACCATATGATGCGGGGAGAGACTGGAGTACAATATCCACAGCGAACTCTCTCCCAATAGGAAATCCTAACCTCTCCATTTGGTCCACATTCGCCTTCATCTTAAGGACGTGAAGACCAACATTCCCGCCTTCCTGCAGCCTACAACCAACTAGGCTTTTAACACACTCATAGTGTTCCAGCCTATCTTGATGTCGGAACATGTCCTTGAGCTTGTTTAACATATTGTACACACTCATGTGCTCGAGCTGCTTTCACATAAGGCAGGCAACATCGTGCGTGTCCTCAACGCGTTTTTCATACCCGTATCGGACGGCCCAAATCGCGTTGGTAGCAGGTGGCTCCGGAAGGGGTTCCTCAAGGATGTGCAACTTTGACTCATGGCGAAGGACAATCCTCAATTGCCTAAGCCATGCAATAAAGTTCACCCCCGTGAGTTTCTCCCTTTCTAGGAACACACGAAGTGAGATGTTTGACGTGGTATTGTTATGGTTTGACATCTATAAATAACAATAATACGAGTTTTGGTTAGTTTAGATAAACCTTGTTAAAAATAATTACCCCGTAGTTTTAGACAAAAACTACTATTTATAACAAGGGCTAAGAACCTTATTTCACCTCGCACCGTGACGGGTTTACCGCGGATCACGTGGCGAAGCTATTTAGGCCGGCAACCATTTTACCAATTGTAATCTCTATTACAAGTCTTAGACACTTGCGGGATCCGTTGACATCCAATATGTCGGTTGTCATGTTTGATCCCTTCCTTACACCAATCTTAATATATAATTTTTGTTTAGCTCGTGCTTAGCTCGACAACTAATCAAGAATTATATACTAAAATTGTAAACCGTCCGACAAGACATACGGGTGGCACTCCCGACCATCAATTAGCTCATGCTTAGCTCGACAACCAATTATTCGAGTTACCCCACTCACCTTCCACACAACTACGCAAGGAATGACTCATGCTTAGCTCAACAATCATCCTTGTTTCGTTAGATTCGGGTGGTGTCATCTTATGGATGGTGCGTGATTTACATTTTGAAAAACGGGATTTTGTTTCCGGTTTCTAAAAACCTTTTTGTGAATTAACAAAGTAAGTGTCAAAACGGTTTTTAAGCACTTTTAAATATAATACCAACTTTATATTTTCTTTGTCAATTCTATTCGCGTGAGATTGTTAACCATTTTAACAAACGTTGTATTTTATTTAATTTTATACAAAAATTGTCTAGCATGCGAATCCTAATCCATGCATAGAAAAATAAAACACAACCACGCAAATATATATATATATATATATATGTATAATTCGGTAACATGCCCAAAATTCCGATGCGTTTTCCCCGTGAGCCACAACGGGGAAAACGAGGCCAAAACCTAAGGACAATGTAAAGTCTCGTTGGGTGAGCTCCGACCGAATCCAACACCTCCAATAGCGTGTTGATTCCTTCTCGCCAAGACGTCATCACCATGACTCCCGTTGACTTCTCCGGTTCTAATTCTATACTATTTACAAAAACATAGAATATATATATATATAAACGACACGCAGGTCGCATTCCTACACTATTTATACAAATACACGGAATAAAATAAACGGCGTGCAAGCCGCACCAACAAATATATAAATAAATAAATATTTACATCAATACATCACGCAGGCCACCAAAAAAAAACGAATCAATCAACCACCACAACACATAGGTCTAAGGGCATATCGTGTTACCGAATTAACCAAACGCAACATAAGTGAAACATGGTGTACCACACAAAACCATGATATAAATATATATCTATATTTTAGTCAAGATTGTCAACAACATCAAAGGCACCAAAATGACAATCCTTGTACATATGCATTAGTGTACCAAACCATTTTTGAGACAGATATTCATATATACATTTATAAGTATATATTTGTGTACACTTCATGCCAAGTTACAACAAATATATAAGTATAAAACTAAAATATATTAACACGTCTACGAATAAATCTATTTTAGCACAACAAGAGCCTCAATGGAAAAACCAATTCTGAGAAAACAACTTTCTTATATAAATGAATTTATATGTTTTTTGAGACTTGATGTAAAAACTAACATCTTAGGTAGGCTACAAATATACCAATTTTAGCCTAACATGAATCTACATGAAAAACCCTTTCTAGAAAACAATTTTCTACAAAAATTTTTATATGGTTTTTCTAGACTCGTTAGTGCAAAGCCATGTTAGATTGGCTCTGATACCACTGAAGGTGTTTGTTTGGCATAAACGAGTAGCAACGGAAGCAAGATACAATACAGAAACTAAACTAACCAAACAAACGCATATGCCATGGACTAACATCTAAACATGAAGTTGCAACTAGAATGTAATAAACAAGAAAGAAGAAAGGTTATACAATAATGCAAGATCACCAAAGCTTTCTTCTTTGTCAAAGTGTGTAGAATTCAAGGAAGAATTCCTCAAGAGTAGTCCACCCCAAGCATACTTGATTCCCCAATGCTATTAAGTTGATGTGGCCACCAAAACAACACAATACAATAACAAGCAACGCCTTTGTGCATCAAAGCTTGATCACAAAGTGTATATTACCTTCTCTTGTGCACTAAAACTTGATCATCAAGAAGAAGAACAATAGGAGGGAGCATGAACTCTAGCATAAGACTCTAGAGCTCCCAAAATTTTGTTCTAGAGACATATGAACCGTGGCTTTTCATTCACCCACATTAACCCCATTAAAATGAGTGTTTAAAGATGATTATTCTGCTGTTACAGAGCATGTACACGGCCCGTGATGATCAACACGGCCGTGTAGGCCCAAAGCCCACAGCCTCAATTGGGCCAAGTTAGCCCGTGTCTTGTATAGCCAACACGGGCCGTGTTCACCTACACGGCCGTGTAGGCCCAAAGCACACTGTCTCGACTTGGGCTAAAACGCCCCGTGCTAGTTGGGCTGGACACGGCCTGTGTTCAAGAACACGGCCCGTGTACCATGCTGCCAAAACCCATTTTAGCCTTTTCCTTTCTTTTGCTAGATCGTGTTGCCGGAATCAATACTTGGTGTGTGACCCAATAGGCCTATACTTCATCAGTAGTGCTATTAACTCGTTCGTGTCAGCGGGCATATTCCAACAATAACAAGAGCAACTGTCCATAAAGTTGATGGTGAAGCTTACCTCAAAGCAATAAGATAGAACAACTTCAACAGCTGTGAAGTTGTATCCTATGAGAGGTGTCACATATATGGGTTCACAGAGTTAGTTGAGATCATGTACCTTCTCTTCAAATCCAAATCAAAGCTCAAAGTTCAATTCATTCAAAAAATTCAAAATTGGATAACTCTAGCTTTGTCACAAAGGGCCTTCACTACAGATGACTATTGCAGGCATGTGCACACAGTTGATAATCTTCATAAGAAAGGCTCCAAGCCCTTCAAACCATTTGAGCTAAGAGAGGTACTACCCCAGCATGAATTCTTATCAGATTTTGAGGGTCTCAACACTTCTCTTCCACAGAACATCACTCCTGAGCTGTACAAATTTATAATTATGCGTGTTGAAGGTATATTCTTTTTGGACAGAGCTGGCACATGGAGGTTCTTTAGATAGTCTGGAATCCTTAAGGCTAGCAAGAAGTTTCTATTTGGGCTGAGGATATCTACAAGAGGCAGAACTGGAAATGAAAACTTTGATGCCCTAGTTCAAGCCCAATGTGAAGTCTTAGCTGAAGCTGATCCCCATGCCGAAGATTTTGAAGTTAAAGAAGAGCCATGGTGGGATGATTGAAGACTGATTCTATATCTGAAGATTTTGTTGTTATTTAGTTGATTGTAAATTATAGAATAGTTAATTAGTAGTCTATCTTTGTAATCACTTATGTACATTTCTTTTTTCTGTTATTTCAAGTGATGTTTATGTATATTACAAAACCAACAACATATAAAAATGGAAAAATGAAAAGATACCACAAAACAGGACAAAATGGTACAACACAGAAAAAGAATCCACAAAAACAGAAAAAAATGGAACATTAGAAAAGAAACCAAAAAACAGAACAAGGTTCAAATAAAAAGAGCTACCAAAAACAGATAGCTAGGTAGCCATATGTACTTTAAAGTTTAAATCTTTTGTAATTCGAAGTCAAACTGATACTTCAAAAAGAAAAAGGTTTTGTCATCATCAAATAGGGGGAGATTGTTGGGGAGATAATCACTTCACCCTAATAATCAACTCTGCCCATCTTAAAACATAGAATTTGATGATAACCAAACCCTACATTCAGTATGACTTAGAAAGAATTCAAACATGTGTTGTTTGAATCAGTTTATGTAAAAATATGCTAAGTATGGAACCATCAGCTGAGTATCAGATCCTACTCAAAGTATCAGCCAAAGGATATCAGGCAAGTAGCATCAGATGAAGAAAACAAGTAAAGAAGACCATCAGCTAAGGAAAACAGTCTATCAGCTGAGAAAAATTATTGATCAGCTGATGAAAATATTCCATCAGCTGAGTGAACAGAGTGATCAGCTGAGTGAAGATATTGATCAGCTGAGTGCCTACTCCATCAGCTGAGTGAACAGAGTGATCAGCTGAGTGAAGAAATTGATCAGCTGAGTGCCTACTCTATCAGCTGAGTGAACAAATGGATCAGCTTAGGCCTAGAAGCATCAGCTAAGTAAGTCTTCCTTTACACAAGTCATCTCCCCTTATAAGCTGATGTATTTGATTGATCAGCTGAGCATTCTTGATCAACTGTTCATATAAATACACAAGCTTATGTCCTCCTAAGCTTACTATTGAACAGCTGAGCATCTATATGATCAGCTGAGTAATATGTTTCAACTGAGTCCTAGGAAAAAGTGATCAACTGATATATTTTGTCAACTGAGTAGTAAATATCAGAGTTCCTAGTACAATCTGTTAGCTGAGTCTTGAAAAATGTCAAATCAACTCTATCATTTCAGATTGTATGTCATATGTAAAAGGCAGAACATATGTTTTTCTATTATTCCTTAGATCTTTGTTCATAAAAGTAAGAATGCACTTTTTGGATCAAGTACGAGACAAAATGGTTTGATCTTATCCTCTAGAAAAGTATAATGATACCTCAAACAGACGAAGAACTTGAAGATTTGTTCAAACAACTAAGTATGGCTCGCAATCCCATACTTGGTAAAGTCAAATCCATCAGAAGCTTGGTGTTGATTAAAGTACAATCATGGAAAAGGAAAGAAACTTCTACACGGCAGTAGATGTGGTCTTTAATATTTTATATTGTGAATGGGTTGCACTTTTGCAGAGAAGTATAATTACTTTTATCATACTTTTGATTAAAGTAATTTTACTTTTCACACACTACCTTCACAATTAAAATATTACATTTCCACATCCTCTTTGTCTCTTACCTTCATGCAACCGGATCCACCAAGACTTCTATATATACTCATGCATGGTGGACATGCAAACAGACAATACTAAACAACACCAAAAAGTGAAGTCTCTACTACACTAAAAGAAAATCTCATCAGTTGAGAAATTTCGTAGAGTATAAGCATTGTGTAGATTCAAACATTTTCATGTGTTGAACACTCTATATACATTAGTTGTTTTAGAGTTAGCTTGTCTATGTGTTAGAAAAATTGATGGCCACCTTTTATTGTACTTAGAATTTCTACTTCTAGTACATGTAATTCTTGATTCATATCAATAAGAATTATATAAAAGTATATAAGTGTGTCTTTAATTTTTAAAAGCTAAAGTTTGTATTCAACCCCCCCTTCTACAAACATTTATTGTTGCGTACTCAATCTGGGACTAACACTCTGGCTCATTGCGACTCCTACCAGATCTCCTAAGAGGTAAAGGATCCGTGTCAGGTTCTCCAGCAGGCCGTGCTGAGAATCATCTTGTGAACTAGCGCCAACTTCAGGTTGGTCATTGGAAGTTTCTTGAATTTCTTCAAGATCAACCTTTCTCCCACTAGCGTCTTTGGATAGTATCTCCCTTTCAAGGAAGATGGCCCTCCGAGCAACAAATACCTTGTTCTCAGAAGGTTTGTAAAACAAATATCCCATAGACCCGGAAAGATATCCAATAAACAAACACCTCTCGGCTCGGGGTTCCAATTAGTCCTCCACCTCACGTCTCACGTAGGCAGGACAACTCCAAACCTTTAGATATGAAAGCGATGGAACCTTTCCATGCCACATCTTAAAGGGTGTCTTCTTGACCTTCTTAGTTGGTACGAGGTTAAGCATTCTAATGGCCGTTTCCAATGCATAGCCCCAAAAGCTAATGGGTACATCCATACGACTCATCATACACCGGACCATATCCAACAATGTTCGGTCTCTCCTCTTGGCGACACCATTTAATTGTGGTGTCCTAGGAGGCGTCAATCGCGAAACAATTCCATAATCTTTTAGATAGTGTAACACCCGCAAACCTGGGCTAGTAGATTAGCGGGTTTACGGTATGTGTTTATTTGTGATTTAATTGCTTTAATTTAATTATGTGATTATCTATGTGAATTAATTAATTGAAATTATTATAAGTATGTATATTTTTTTATATGCATGTATGACCGTAGATGTGTGTATGTTTGCATGTGTGTGAGTGTATTACATGTGGGGGTGTATGTGGGATTTGGTTGACACCTAACTTGAATTCCATTTGTGTGTGATTAATCGGAGGTTTAAAGGTTGGTGTTCATAAATTAACATGTTATAATCTTTCTTGATGTGTTATATGATATTAAAACATGATCTATGTTAGATTGAGGATTCCATGCTAGAAAACCATAATCGGTTTTTAATAGAATTGATTTTGATGATTCATGTGTTCATATGATATATGCAAATATGATGTTCAGTACATGAGAAAGTGTTTAAAGATGTTTAAATTATATTCTGGAATAATGTTATGAGTTCATGAAATCTGGGTTTGGATTACTATATGTTGAAGTTATCGGAGTTGAGATTTATGAACCTTTCGGCTTGTTGAGAAGAAGAAATCCGAGTCTTGCTTAAATCCGGGTCATATGAAATCCGAAGGTAGAAATCCGATTACTTTGGAAATCCGAATCATTAAAACCGGAAGTTCATCAACCGATACTTGAAATCCTAAACTTGGAATTTGTATTTATATTTGTTTATTGATTATTGAATGTTATGAATAAATTATAGATATATGATGAGATATATTTATGAGATTTGGACTGATTGATTGTTATTATGTTTTCAGGAAATCCAAAGGCTCGGAACATAAGAATTCTAAGTTCTTCCCCTAAGATTGAAAGGTGAGTGGATGTTGGATGTGGATGGTAAAGATTGTGTTTTATATTACTGATGTGAGGCATGATTGTATGTGATGGTTCGATATTGGAACTACTGATTGTGAATATTATTTGATGTATGTTGCATGATTATTTGTTCGATATGCACTCTTAGTATGATTTTGAGTTGCGTTTGAGAAGTCAGCTATGCATGGAATTGGGCTGGGCTTGTCTACTGGTTGGTTGAACAGTGGGAGCCTTACTGTTGCATATGTTGCTTCAGAGTGGGATTTCACTGTGCCAATTTAGTAGAGGGCTATCATTAAACCCTTGCTTTGGCCGGCATTGGTTATAGGTTCTGCGCCAAACCACCGGTCTTCTTAGAGTTGTGATTACATGTTTATTATTGACTTAATGTTTACTTTTGGGTTTAGCCTCTACTCTTTTAGCTTTGTGCTAATTCCCCACAGTTGTGGATTTTTGCAGGTTTGTGTTTAAGTGCTCATGGAATGAAAAGTTGACTTGACTCTGATGTCTTGATTTAAATGAAACGAGCCAGTTTATTTTGTAACACAGACTTATGCATGTTGGATCTTAAGAATAGATATTTTGTTTGTAAATGATTGTAAATGTTTGTGAATGAAAAGTATGTTTAATTAATTAAAGCTTCCGCAGCACAGTTAATAAAAAAATGGCTTAGATTTTACGGTGTTACAGTTTGGTATCAGAGCCTTGGTTTGGCGATGCAGGCACGGCTAGAGTGGTTGCATTCCCAAATCTTGGCTCGTGACAGGTCAAGCTTTCCTTAAGGGGGAATTAGAGTGAGTTAGAGTTGTTTGTAGTAGTTAGTATTTTGAGTACTAACGGTTTATGCTAATAAGTTGTGAGATGATGTGGTTGTAATAGATATGGCTGAAAGAGAGACCCCTATCCTCCCTCCTGCTACTCAATCATCTACTGAGGCACCAGTGATAGAAGAATTGGATGTTACTAACCGAGCAGGAACATCTGGCCAGGAACAGGAAGAAGATCAGAGCGACTACATATTTAAACTGGAAAATGAACTGATGGATCTTAGAGCAAAGTTAAATAACCTGGAACAAAGATTGACCCAAACTGAACAACCTCCAGTATCAACTGCGATCTTTACTCAGGCAACCGTACCACTAGTATCAATGCCCCTACCATCAGTGACACAGATAATGCAACAACCGTTCTATTATCCATATCCACAACATGGAGCTTACCCTTTTGTGTTTCCTGGGTTTAAGCAGCCTTGCATATATAAACAATTTCTGGACTGTAAGCCATCAGAATACAGTGGAAGTTCTGACCCGAACGTAACCCTAAACTGGTTAAGGGAAATGGTAAAGGCACTAGATGCCTGTAACTGTGAGAACGAACTGAAGGTGAAATATACATCAAGGATGCTAAAATGTGATGCTATGGTATGGTGGGATTCGATCACTGGCCATTTCACTGGACAACAACAGGAGAGCATTACTTGGAGTCAGTTCCAAGAGAAACTTTGTGAACAATATTGTGGTACATTTGAGGTTGCGAAA
This sequence comes from Dittrichia graveolens, assembly GCA_038502395.1. NCBI lineage: Eukaryota > Viridiplantae > Streptophyta > Magnoliopsida > Asterales > Asteraceae > Dittrichia > Dittrichia graveolens. The sequence goes on from JARJIL010000009.1 coordinate 36,285,717, forward strand.
ATTAAGAAGGAATTAATGGATCTACAAATGACCAGGAATGTGACAGTGGATGATCTGATTAAGCAATTTAATCAGAAAATGAGATTTGTGAAGCACTGGGTACTAGACGAAGAATCTAAAATTGCTCACTTTGTTGGAGCGCTGCACCCTGATCTCCGTAACGCCACTAGGTGGGCCACTACCTTATCGCAAGCATTCAATTTGGCTAAAATAGCAGAAGGGGATTTAATAGCCAGGAACAAGTTGAATGAGGAAAAGATTGTCCAACAAAAGTCAAAAATTGATCATTATAATTCCCAACAGAGGCAGGGTGGGCAAAGAAGTGGATATAAGCAGGGAGACCAGAGTAGGAGGTTAAATGTTACTGGTTCAACACAGAGGGCACCGTGGTGTAGTCGGTGCAACTCGTATCACAACGGGCAATGTACGCCCCAATCTAGAAGGTGTTTCAAGTGTGGCCAGTTTCGCCATGAACTGAAGGATTGCAGGTTCCCACGCAGTGTCTGTTGGAACTGCCAAAAAGAAGGGCACAGAATGGGAGAGTGCCCGGTGGGAAAGAAAGTGGGATCGGGAGCAGGGGCGGGGACAGCTGGGGGATCATCTTCAGCTGGTCAGAAGAGAAAGAATCCACCTACTACTGAAGGTAGGGCTTTTAAAATGACGGTAGAGGATGCCACCACTACCGACGATGTCATAACCGGTATGTTCCTGATTAACTCTATCCCTGCAAGAGTAATATTTGATTCTGGAGCTAATCGCTCGTTTGTGTCTGTGGAGTTTTGTGGTAGATTAAATATACCTGTTATTAAACTTGCTAGTACCCTAGAGATAGAAGTAGTAGATGGCATGATGGTTCCAGTCACGACTGTTGTGGCTGGAGCTAAAATTGATATTGATGGTGTATGTTTTCATGTTTACTTTCTTGTCATGCCTTTATCTAGTTTTGATGTTGTATTGGATATGGATTGGTTAAGTCCGAATCAAGCAAGTACAAAATGCCACAAGAAGTTGATCTCGTTCCCGTTAGCGGATGGTACAAGGGTGATAGCAAGAGGTGAGAAAGCCGGGTCTGCAGTTTCAATAATTTCATGTTTAAAGGCAAAGAAAGCATTGACTAAAGGTTGTGAATCGTTTATAGCATATGTGATTGATGGAAAGAAGGAGAAGCAAGCTATGATAGACATCCGGGTGGTAACGGAATACCCGGAGGTGTTTCCAGAAGAATTACCGGGACTACCTCCAGTCCGAGAGGTAGAATTCAAGATAGATTTGATTCCGGGTTCTCGACCAATGGCTAAAGCACCATATAGATTGGCACCTTCCGAAATTCGAGAAATGATGACACAGATCCAAGACTTGTTAGATAAAGGATTTATCTGTCTAAGTTCATCACCGTGGGGTGCGCCAATGTTATTTGTAAAGAAGAAAGATGGTACATTGCGTATGTGCATTGACTATCGGGGATTGAACAAGAGAACGATAAAGAATAAATACCCGTTACCCAGAATTGATGATTTGTTCGATCAACTACATGGAGCTTCTTTCTTCTCTAAGATTGATTTAAGATCGGGTTACCATCAGGTAAGGGTGTCAAAGGAAGATGTGTCAAAGACAGCGTTCTGAACGCGATAGGGTCATTATGAGTTCCTGGTTATTCCATTCGGTTTAACCAACGCACGAGCAATATTTATGGATCTCATGAACAAAGTCTGTTGACCATTTCTTGATAAGTTTGTGATTGTCTTCATTGATGATATTTTGATTTACTCGAAGACTGAGATAGAGCACGAGCAGCATTTGAGACAGATCTTGGAAATTTTGAAGAAAAAACCGTTGTATGCAAAGTTCTCGAAATGTGAGTTCTGGTTAAGAGAAGTTCAGTTTTTGGGGCATATAATTTGTAAGGAAGGGGTTAAGGTGGATCCTTCGAAGGTAGAGGCAACAATGAGTTGGAATGCTCCAAGAACAACATCTGAGATAAAGAGTTTTCTGGGATTGGCAGGATATTACTACAGCAAAGATTTTTCTAAGATTGCGGGTCCGTTAAACAAGTTAACTCGGAAGGATGTAAAGTTTATGTGCGGTAATGAACAAGACAAGGCATTTTAGATATTAAAACCACATGCGAGATCGGGTGATTGCATATGCTTCCAGACAGTTAAAACCACATGAGAAAAATTACCCGACACATGACTTGGAGCTAGGAGCAGTAGTATTTGCGCTCAAAATGTGGAGACATTACTTGTATGGTACCAAATGCGTAATTTGTACAGATCATAAGAGCCTGCAGTATGTATTCACTCAGAAAGAATTGAATATGAGACAGAGACGCTGGGTAGAATTGATAAAAGATTATGACTATGAGATCAGATATCGCCCCGGAAAAGCGAATGTTGTGGCAGATGCCTTGAGTCGAAAAGGGAATGGAAGCACTGTTTAGTTTATGCGAATTGAGATAGTATCTGATTTGATAGATAGACTGAAATCTGCTCAATTGGAAGTCCTTAAAGAAGGAAATTTAAAGAATGAGTTAATGAAAAAGAGAAAAGTGGAATTGAATGACAATTCTCGTGGATTAAAAACATTCAAAGCTCGTTTATGGGTGCCTAAGCTTGGAGAATTAAGACAATTAATTTTGACAGAAGCATACAAATCGAGACTATCTATTCACCTAGGAAGCACTAAAATTTATAACGATTTGAAAGTGCTTTACTGGTGGCCTACGATGAAAGCGGATGTGGCACATTTTGTGGAATCGTGTCATATTTGTGTGCAAGTGAAGGCAGAACATCAGACACCTTATGGGTCTTTGAAACAGTTAGAGATTCCCGAGTGGAAATGGGAGCACATCACAATGGATTTTGTAACAAAACTACCACAAACTCAGAGAAATCATGATATGATATGGGTGATAGTGGATAATTTGTCAAAGAGTGCTCGTTTCCTAGCCACATGTGAGACGGCTTCATTAGGCAAACTGGCACAACTATACATAGATAAGATCGTTGCAAGGCATGGTATACCATTGTCAATTGTATCTGACAGAGATTTAAGGTTTGTATCCAATTTCTGGAGGAGTTTGCAAAGAGAATTGGGAACCAGAGTTAATTTGAGTACAGCCTACCATCCTCAGACAGACAGTTAGACTGAACGAACAATACAGACACTCGAGGATATGTTGGGAGCTTGTGTACTTGAGCATGGTGGATCTTGGGATTCACACCTGCCGTTAGCAGAATTTGCGTATAATAACTCTCATCACTCTAGTATTGGAAAGCCTCTGTATGAAATGTTGTACGGCCGTCGCTGCCGTACTCCGACTTGTTGGTTAGAGGCAGGTGAGAAACATTTTGCAGGTCCCGATATAGTACAGTTGACTGCTGACAAGGTTGCTATAGCCAGAGATAAGTTGAAAGCAGCCAGAGATAGACAGAGAATGTATGCTGATCCGAAATGACGTCCAGTAAAGTTTGATGTGGGGGAATTGGTATACATGAAAGTTTCTCCGTGGAAAGGTGTAATTCGCTTCGTCAAACGTGGGAAGTTGGCTCCTTGTTTCATCGGTCCTTTCCGTATCCGTCAAATTGTGAATGATCAAGTAGTCACACTAGATCTTCCTACAGAGCTTGCTGGAATTCATTATACATTTAATGTTTGTTATCTAAGGAAGTGTGAAATTGATGATGAAAGTCATATTCTCCCAGTGCATGAGTTGAAAATTGATTCTAAGAAGAGACTGATTGAGGAACCGATTGAACTGCTAGATCGAAACGTGACCAAGTTTCAAAAGAAGCAGATACCTTTGGTATTGGTCAAATGGAAACACAGTCTAGGTTCTGATCTAACCTGGGAGACTGAAGCGGAAATGAAAGAAAGGTATCCTCAGTTATTTGAACTTGAAAGGATTCCGACGACGGAATCCTCTTAAGGAGGGGAGATTTGTAACACCCGCAAACCTGGGCTAGTAGATTAGCGGGTTTACGGCATGTGTTTGTTTGTGATTTAATTTCTTTAATTTAATGATGTGATTATCTAAGTGAATTAATTAATTGAAATTATTATAAGTATGTATATTTTTATATGCATGTATGACCATAGATGTGTGTATGTTTGCATGTGTGTGTAGTGTATTACACGTGGGGATGTATGTGGGATTTGGTTGACACCTAACTTGCATGTACACTAGTGAGTGTATGTGTATTGTTTCATTAGCTTAAAATTTAGAAAGTGTGTGTGTGCTTTGTTCTCTGTCAAGAAAACCGAAGAAGAAGGAAAGAAATCGGAATTCCATTTGTGTGTGATTAATCAGAGGTTTAAAGGTTGGTGTTCATAAATTAACATGTTATAATCATTCTTGATGTGTTATATGATTTTAAAACATGATCTATGTTAGATTGAGGATTGCATGCTAGAACACCATAATCGGTTTTTGATAGAATATGATTTTTGATGATTCATGTGTTCATATGATATATGCAAATATGATGTTCACTACACGAGAAAGCATTTAAAGATGTTTAAATTATATTCTGGAATAATGTTATGAGTTCATGAAATTTGGGTTTGGATTACTATATGTTGAAGTTATCGGATTTCAGATTTATGAAGCTTTCGGATTGTTGAGAAGAAGAAATCCGAGTCTTGCTTAAATCCGGGTCATATGAAATCCGAAGGTAGAAATCCGATTACTTTGGAAATCCGAATCTTTTAATCCGGAAGTTCATAAACCAATACTTGAATTATGGGAACCCCAAATCCGAATACCATATTTATGAAATCCTAAACTTGGAAAGTGATTTAAGTCAGAATCCGACACATAGAATCCGAATGGTTGAATCCGAAACAATGAAATCCGATACTGTTGAATTTGGAAACTTGAAATCCGATTAAGACAAAACAGAGATTGGAACCTAGCGGATTCCTAAATCCGATAGTTATGAAATCCTAATAGATAGTTGCGGATTTTGGGAAAATCCGATACCTTGGTTGTGGATTTTCAAGAATCCGAGAGAGAGAATCCGATAGTTTCAAGAATCCGATATTTTGTGTTTGAATTTGTATTTGTTTATTGATTATTGAATGTTATGAATAAATTATAGATATATGATGAGATATATTTATGAGATTTGGACTGATTGATTGTTATTATGTTTTTAGGAAATCCAAAAGCTCAGTAACATAAGAATTCTGAGTGCTTCCCCTGAGATTGAAAGGTGAGTGGATGTTGGATACGAATGGTAAAGATTGTATTTAATAATACTGATGTGAGGCATGATTGTATGTGATGGTTCGATATTGGAACTACTGATTATGAATATTTTTTGATGTCTGTTGCATGATTATTTGTTCGATACGCACTCTTAGTATGATTTTGAGTTGCATTTGAGAAGTCAGCTATGCGTGGAATTGGGCTGGGCTTGTCTACTGGTTGGTTGAACAGTTGTAGCCTTATTGTTACATATGTTGCTTGAGAGTGGGATTTCACTGTGCCAATTCAGTAGAGGACTATCAGTAAACCCTTGCTTTGGCCGGCATTGGTTGTAGGTTCTGCGCCGAACCGCCGGTCTTCTTATAGTTGTGATTACATGTTTAGTATTGACTTAATGTTTACTTTTGGGTTTAGCCTCTACTCACTTAGCTTTGTGCTAATTCCCCACAGTTGTTGATTTTTGCAGGTTTGTGTTTAAGTGCTCATGGAAGGAAAAGTTGACTTGACTCTGATGTCTTGATTTAAATGAAACGAGCCAGTTTATTTTGTAACACAGACTTATGCATGTTGGATCTTAAGAATATATATTTTGTTTGTAAATGTTTGTGAATGAAAAGTATGTTTAATTAATTAAAGCTTCCGCGGCGCTGTTAAAAAAATGCCTTAGATTTTACTATAACACCGGAAAATCACAAGACCTTTTTTTAAACGCATAGCGGAAGCTAATTAAAACAACTTGATTACATATAATCAATAATTACAAATATACATTCCTTTGTTTCAAAAGACAATCACAACTACAATTGTTTGGTGTTACAAAAATATAACTGGCTCGTCTCTTTTTCAAAATAAGTATCAGAGTATGGTCAACTCTTTCTTCTTTAATTACAAACACCAACCTGCAAAACATCAACTGAGGGGAATTAGCACAAAGCTAAGTGAGTAGAGGCTAAAGCAACAAATGCAAACATTCACAATCAATCAGTATTCATGTAATCACATATCGAGAGAAGACCGGTGGTTCGGTACAGAACCTACAACCACTGCCGGCTAAAGCAAAGGTTTACCGATAGCTTTCCAGTAGATTGGCACAGTAAACTCTCCTCTGAGCAACAAATGCAACATAATGGCTACTACTGTTCAACCAACCAGTTAGACAAGCCCAGCCCAAGTCCACGTATAGCTGACTTCTCAACGCAACACAAAATCATCCTAAGAGTGCGTATCGACCAAATATTCATGCAGCAGTTATCAACATTTCAACCAATCCAATCTCAATCCACAATCACGCTTCACATCAATAAAATTAACTACAATCTTTACCATCCGTGTTCAATGTCCACTCACCTTAGTTTCAGTCTTGAACTCAGAAGTCTAATATCATTGAGTCTTAGGATTGCCTGTAAACACAGCAATAATCAAATCAGTTTCAATCTCATAAATAAATCTTATCCATATATTTATAAATCATTTATCAAACAATAAACAAATACAAGTTCAAAGACACAGTATCGGATTTCTTCCATACTATCGGATTTCAAGAATCCGCAACCCATTTCTCGGATTTCACTAATGTCGGATTTGGGAATCCGATGGATTCCATACTATCGGATTTTCCTTAATTAAATTCCAAGTATTCAGATTTCACTTCAATCGGATTCCTAGACCCGGATTACATTAATCAGATTTCATCAACCATGTCGGATTTGGGTTATCGGATTCTAAAGTATAGGATTCTAACTTTCGGATTTCATACCTAACAATCGGATTTCTAAGTCTTGGTTATAAAAGTGTAGGATTTTGAGTTTCGGATTCAATCATTCCGGATTTAGGGTCTCGGTTTACAAATGTTTCGGATTTCATAAACTCCCGGTTTACATGTATCGGTTTTTAACACTAGGATTTCATATATCGTTTCTTGCTTTAATCAGATTTCAAATACCGAATACAAGCTATCGGATTTCACCATAATCGGAATTCCTCTTCTTCTCAAATCCCCAAAACTGATAGTTCGTATATTCAATATCTTATCATCTTCAAAACTTCATAACTCAATCCAGGTTTCCATAACTTCATCATATCATACCAAAAACATGCTTTAATATCATAGACATATATTTCATGCATCAAGAACATCATTTCAACATATATTTCATAAGAACACAAAACGGACCCAAAACACAGGTTTCATTCAAAAACCGATTCTATAATTTATCATTCAATCATGTTATTTAATCACCAAACTTAATCAAACTAACATGCATTCGTCGTATTAATGTCAAACCTTAAATCTTGAATCACAAATCCACAAAACTGAGAATCCAATTGTTTCTTTGTTCTTGTTCTTCGGCAGGGAGAGTTTAACAATTACACACGCTACACTTTTTGCTGGAATTGAGATAATGGGTACAATCTCCCTACCCCCCCCCCCCCCCCACGTATACCATAATTTAGAAGAAGGTGGCGTAACTCATTCTTTAGACACAAACACGTGTACACACATAAAACATATACATGCAAACGGTTTCATATATATATATACATAATTAGATTTATTCACACATTCAAAATTAACTTAATTAATCACTAAAACATAATTAAACAATTAAATACGTACCTCAAACCCGCTAATCTCCTAGCCCGAGTTTGAGGATGTTACAAATCTCTCCCCCTTAAGAGGATTCCGTCCTCGGAATCCTTTCCTGCATAAATAGATGGGGATATCTATCTCTCATTTCTGACTCAGTCTCCCAAGTTAAAGAAGAACCTAGACTGTGCTTCCATTTGACCAACACCATCGGTATCTACTTCTTTCGGAGCTTGGTCACTTTTCGATCCAATAGTTCTACCGGTTCTTCTATCGGTCTCTTCTTAGAATCAACTTTTAATTCTTGCACTGGGAGAATCTGACTTTCATCATCAATCTTGCACTTTCTTAGATAGCAGACGTTAAAAGTATCATGTATTCCTGTAAGCTCTGCTAGAAGATCTAGTATAACGGTTTGATCACTCACAATTTGACGTATGCGGAAGGGACCAATGTAACGGGGAGCTAACTTCCCGCGTTTACCGAATTGAATCACCCCCTTCCACGGAGAAACTTTCAAGTATACTAATTCTCCCACCTCAAATTTAACTGGGCGACGCCGTGGATCTGCATACACTTTCTGCCTATCTCTGGCTTCTTTCAACTTATCTCTGCCAATAGCAACCTTATCAGCTGTCATCTAAACTATCTCAGGTTCTGCAAATTGTTTCTCACCTGCCTCTAACCAACAAGTCGGAGTACGGCAACGACGACCGTATAACATTTCGTACAGAGGCATCCCTATACTGGAGTGATAAGAATTATTGTACGCAAACTCTATAATGGCAGGTGTGAATCCCAAGATCCACCATACTCGATTACACAAGCTCGCAACATTTCTTCAACTGTCTGTAAGATTCGTTCAGTCTGACCATCAGTCTGGGGATGATACGCAGTACTCAGGTTAATCCTTGTCCCCAATGCCCTCTGTAAACTCCTCCAGAAGTTAGAAACGAATCTGGAGTCTCTGTCAGATACTATTGATAATGGCATACCATGCCTCAGAACAATCTCGTTCACATAAAGTTGAGTCAATCACCCAAATCATATCATTATTCTTCTGTGTTCGCGGAAGTTAGTCACGAAATCCATCGTTATATGTTCCCACTTCCACTCAGGGATTTCCAACTGTTTTAATGATCCAAAAGGCTTCTGATGCTCCGCCTTCACCTATGCACAAATATGGCATGACTCCACAAACTGTGCCACATCTGTTTTCATAGTAGGCCACCAGTAAAGCACTTTTAGATCGTTATACATTTTAGTGCTTCCTGGGTGTACTAACAATATGGACTTATGTGCTTCTGTCAAAATCAGCCTCCTCAAATCTCCAAGCATAGGCACCCACACACGAGTCTTGTATACTTTTAATCCATGAGAATCATCAGTAAGTTTGTCCTTACGTTTCTTCATCAATTCATCTTTCAAGTGTTCCTCTTTCAAAGCTTCCAATTGTACAGACTTGAGTCTATCCACTAGATCTGATACAATCTCTATTCGTATAAACTGGATAGAACTTCCCGCTCCGTTGCGGCTTAAGGCATCTGCCACCACGTTTGCTTTTCCTGGGTGATATCTTATTTCACAATCAAAGTCTTTAATCAGTTCCACCCAGCGTCTCTGTCTCATATTCAACTCCTTCTGTGTAAATACATACTGTAGGCTCTTATGGTCGGTACAAATCACGCACTTGGTGCCATACAGATAGTGCATCCACAGCTTTAGGGCAAAAACAATGGCTGCCAATTCCAAATCATGTGTCGGGTAATTCTTCTCATGGGGTTTCAACTATCTTGAAGCATATGCAATCACCCTATCCCTCTGCATTAGTACACATCCCAAACCAGCAAACGATGCATCGCAATATACTATGAAATCCTCTGAGCCACTTGGCAATGCTAGAATAGGGGCCTGACATAACAACTGTTTCAACACCTGAAATGCTTGATCCTGTTCACTACCCCATACAAATTTCACATCTTTTCGAGTGAACTTGGTAAACGGACCTGCAATCTTGGAGAAGTCTTTTATAAACCTGCGGTAGTATCCAACTAACCCCAGAAAACTCTTGATTTCGGACGGGGTCTTCGGAGCGTTCCAATTCATCACTGCATCCACTTTCGATGGATCCACTTTCACTCCCTTGTCACAGATTACATGCCCTAAAAACTGTACCTCTCTTAACCAGAATTCGCATTTCGAGAATTTAGCAAACAGATGTTCTTTCTTCAGTGTCTCCAAAATTTGTCTCAAATGCCTCTCGTGCTCTTCCTCAGTCTTTGAATATACCAATATATCGTCAATGAAGACTATCACAAACTTATCCAAAAAGGGTCGACAAACTCTGTTCATTAAATCCATGAAAATCGCAGGTGCGTTGGTTAAGACGAATGACATAACCAAAAACTCGTAGTGCCCGTAGCGCGTACGAAAAGCTGTCTTTGATACATCTTCCTCTGAAACCCGCACCTAGTGATACCCTGATCTCAAATCAATCTTGGAAAAGAACGAAGCTCCCTGTAGTTGTTCAAACAGATCATCAATTCTTGGCAACGGATACTTTTTCTTTATCGTTCTCTTATTCAGCTCACGGTAGTCGATACACATACGCAACGTACCGTCTTTCTTTTTCACAAATAATACCGGTGCTCCCCACGGAGATGAACTTGGACGGATGAAACCCTTAACTAACAAGTCTTATATCTAAGTCATCATTTCCTGAATCTCTGACGGTGCCAACCTGTAAGGTGCCTTTGCTACTGGTCGGGAACCAGGAATCAAATCTATCTTGAACTCCACCTCATGAACTGGAGGTAATCCCGGCAATTCTTCTGGAACCACCTCCGGGTATTCCGTTACCACCCGGATGTCGTTCACTGTCTGTTTCTCTTTATTTCCATCAATTACATATGCCAAGTATGATTCGCAACCCTTATCCAACGCCTTTTTTAGCTTTCAAAGACGAGATAATCGGAATTACGGATCCAGCTACGGATCCAGCCTTCTCCCCCCTTACTACTACTCTCGTGCCATCAACTAATGTGAATGAAATCAATTTTTTGTGACATTTGATGCTGGCCTGATTCAAACTCAGCCAATCCATCCCAAGCACCACATCGAACCCAGATAACGGCATAACAAGGAAATAAACAGGAAAACAAATACCATCTATATCTATCTTGGCTCCAGCAACACCAGTCGTGACCGGAACCATCATACCATCAACTAACTCAATTTCTAAAGTAGTAGCAAGTACAGTTAAAGGCACATTCAACCTACCACAGAATTCTACAGATACAAAGGAGCGGTTTGCCCCTGAATCAAATAGCACTCTAGTAGGAATAGAGTTTATTAGAAACATACAGGTTATCACATCATCTGTGGTAGTGGCATCATCCACAGTCATTCTAAATGCCCGACCCTCTGTAGTGGGTGGGTTCTTCCGTTTCTGCGCAGCTGTAGATGATCCTCCAGCACCTCCCCCTCCTGACCCAGATCCCTCTTTCTTACCCAACGGGCAATCACCAACCCGATGCCCCTCTTTTTGACAATTCCAACAGACGCTCCTCGGCAGTCTGCAATTCTTCAAGTCATGACCAAACTGGCCACATTTCACACACCTCATGGACTGGGGCATACATTGTCCATGATGATAAGACTTGCACCTATTGCACCACGGTGCCCTCTGAGCAGAACCACTTGTAGTAGTTGTTCTATTCTGATTGCCCTGACGATTACCACTGCCCTGACCTCCTTGCCTTTGTTGAGTGTTGTAGTGTTCAAACTTTGATTTTTGCTGGGAAATTCTTTCCCCACTCAACTTATTCCTCGCAATCAAATCTCCTTCAGTTGACTAAGCTAAAGTAAATGCCTGAGATAGAGTGGTAGCCCACCTAGTGGCGCTTTGGAGATCCGGATGCAATGCTCCAACAAAGTGAGCGATCTTTGACTCTTAATCTAGTACCCAATGTTTTGCAAATCACATTTTCTCGTTGAATTGCTTAATCAGTTGATCCACCCTCATATTCCGGTCATCTGTAACTCCATAAATTCCCTCTTTATTTTGGCAATCTCAAACGTTCCACAGTATTGTTCACATAACTTTTCCTGGAATTGACTCCGGGTGATACTTCCCTACTGTTGCTCCGTGAAATGGCCAGTAATCGAATCTCACCAGACCATGGCGTCTCCCTTCAACATCCTTGATGCGTATTTCACTATTAACTCATTTTCACTATTGCAAGCATCTAAGGTGTTCGTCATTTCTTTAAGCCAGTTCAACGTGAAGCTAGGATCAGAACTCCCCTGATATTCAGATGGTTTACAGTCGAGGAACTTCTTATAGGTGCAGGGTTGTTTGTATCCTGGAAACGCAAATGGATAACCTCCAGGTTGTGGATACGGATAAAAGAAAGGTTGCTGCATCATTTGAGTTATCGGTGGTAGAGGTACTGTCACTGGTGGTACGGTTGCTTGTGTGGTTATCGCAATGGATACAGGTGGTGGTTCTGGTTGGTTTAGTCTCTGCTCCATGTTTAGGACTTTATTTCGAAGATCCATCAATTCGTTTTCCAATTTATAGATATACTCACTTTGATCTTCTCCTTGCTCTTGCCCAGATGTTCCTGCTTGGTTTACTTCTTCAATAACCGGTGCCTCTGTAGATTAGGTCACAGGAGGTCGGATGGGAGTCTCTCTATCAGCCATAATCTGTTACAATCACATCACCTCATAGCTCATTAGCATAAACCGTTAGTATCCAAAATACTAACTACTACAACAACTCTAACCCACCCTAATTCCCCCCAAGGAAAGCTTGACCCATCACGAGCCAAGATTTGGGAATGAAATACTCTAGCCGAGCATGCACCGCCAAACCTATGCTCTGATACCAAACTGTAACACCGGAAAATCACAAGCCATTTTTTTTAAACGCATAGCGGAATCTAATTAAAACAACTTGATTACAAATAATCAATAATTACAAATATACATTCCTTTGTTTCAAAAGACAATCACAACTACAATTGTTTGGTGCTACAAAATATAACTGGCTCGTCTCTTTTCCAAAATAAGTATCAGAGTATGGTCAACTCTTCCTTCTTTAACTACAAACAGCAACCTGCAAAACATCAACTGAGGGGAATTAGCACAAAGCTAAGTGAGTAGAGGCTAAAGCAACAAATGTAAACGTTCACAATCAATCAGTATTCATGTAATCACATATCTAGAGAAGACCGGCGGTTCGGCGCAGAACCTACAATCAAGCCCAGCCCAAGTCCTCGTATAGCTGTCTTCTCAACGCAACTCAAAATCATCCTAAGAGTGCGTATCAACCAAATATTCATGCAGCAGTTATCAACATTTCAATATCACATTCAACATTTCAACCAATCCAATTTTAATCCACAATGATGCTTCACATCAATAAAATTAACTGCAATCTTTACCATCCGTGTTCAACATCCACTCACCTTAGTTTCAGTCTTGAACTCAGAAGTCTAATATCACCGAGTCTTAGGATTGCCTGTAAACACAGCAATAATCAAATTAGTTTCAATCTCATAAATATATCTTATCCATATATTTATAAATCATTCATCAAACAAACATCAAACAATAAACAAATACAAGTTAAAACACACAGTATCGGATTTCTTCCAGACTATCGGATTTCAAGAATCCGCAACCCATTTCTCGGATTTCACTAATGTCGGATTTAGGAATCCGATGGATTCCATACTATCGGATTTTCCTTAATTAAATTCCAAGTACTCAGATTTCACTTCAATCGGATTCCTAGACCCGGATTACATTAATCGGATTTTATCAACCATGTCGGATTTGGGTTATCGGATTCTAAAGTATAGGATTCTAACTTTCGGATTTCATACCTAACAATCGGATTTCTAAGTCTTGGTTATACAAGTGTAGGATTTTGAGTTTCGGATTCAATCATTCCGGATTTAGGGTCTCGGTTTACAAATGTTTCGGACTTCATAAACTCCCGGATTACATGTATCGGTTTTTAACACTAGGATTTCATATATCGTTTCTTGTTTTAATCGGATTCAAATACCGAATACAAGCTATCGGATTTCACCATAATCGGAATTCCTCTTCTTCTCAAATCCCCAAAACCGATAGTTCGTATATTCATTAACTCATCATCTTCAAAACTTCATAACTAAATCCAGGTTTCCATAACTTCATCATATCATACCAAAAACATGCTTTAATATCGTAGACATATATTTCATGCATCAAGAACATCATTTCAACGTATATTTCATAAGAACACAAAACGGACCCAAAACACAGGTTTCATTCAAAAACCGATTCTATAATTTATCATGCAATCATGTTATTTAATCACCAAACTTAATCAAACTAACATGCATTCATCGTATTAATGTCAAACCTTAAATCTTGAATCACAAATACACAAAACTGAGAATCCGATTGTCCCTTTGTTCTTGTTTTTCCGCAGGGAGAATTTAACAATTACACACACTACACTTTTTGCTGGAATTGAGATAATGGGTACAATCTCCCTAACCCCCCCCCCCCCCCCATGTATACCATAATTTAGAAGAAGGTGGCGTAACTCATTCTTTAGACACAAACACGTGTACACACTTAAAACATGTACATGCATACGGTTTCATATATATATATATATATACATACATAATTAGATTTATTCACACATTCAAAATTAACTTAATTAATCACTTAAACATAATTAAACAATTAAACACGTACCTCAAACCTGCTAATCTCCTAGCCCAGGTTTTAGGATGTTACATTTACGGTGTTACAGATAGTCACGGAATTCCGAACTTTGATACTCACCACCACGATCCGATCTGAGCATCTTAATTCGTTTATCCAATTGGTTCTCAGCTTCGTTTTTGAAAGTCTTGAAAACCTCAAATGTTTTCGACTTTTGTCTCACCAAGTAGACGTACCCATACCTACTAAAATCATCTGTAAAGGTTACGAAATAACAAGAATTATCTTTTACAATCTTAAATCAGAGTTGTATGAAAAGACAATATCTGAATTTAATCACAATCAACTAAGAAGTTACGTAATCACACTTAATTGATTAATAAAGGTTTTAATCACATGAACACTTCAATCAATTCAAAGAATAACTTCAAACACAAGATGTTTATTAATAATCAAAGATGATTACAATATTCACCAACACCTCCAATCTAACTCTTTTGTTAGACGAAGAACACAAACTGTTCTTAGGTTTCAGAGAAACTTGGAGGCTAATACACTTTCTAAAAATAATAAACAATACGAATACGTGTAAAACTATTGATCAAAATCAATACTAACAAACTATTCTAAAAAGAGTATTTATAACCCTCTAGGTCTTTGAAGTTTGTTAATCTTCTATCTTTACGAGATAATCTTGATAATCTTCAAATCTTGATAAGATATCTTTTAAATCACGAAGATTGCAATTTCCATAAATATCTCAATAGAAGCTGTTTGTTGAATAAACAGTTCTGAGTTTCTTCTAACAGTTTTTCTCTTCATTGTCTTCCAACAGTTGTTATGATATAACTAACAGTTTTGAATCTTTTGTACTAACAGTTTCAAAACTGTTTTCTCAAAACTTTCTCCAACAGTTTTTCTTTTGCATGTTTAACAGTTTTAACTTACTTAGCCTGTTTCCCAACAATCTCCCCCTAACATAAGATATTGAACAATATACTTAACTTGTTTATAGGGTTCGACCACAGAAAACTTAACATAAGTAAATTATGCAAAACTGTTTCAATCGAAAGTTGAAATGTAACCTTTCTTGGACTGTAGGGATTCCAACCTTTCTTTGAGCATCTGAAGAAGATTTTCTTTAACTTTAGCAGGGCTAAAGAACTTTTCTTTTATCAAATATGAGAGCTTAGTTTTGTTATGCTCTATGAATTCAAGATCAAACCATTGAGTCAGTGCATTCCCCATTACAATGCTATAAGTCTTGGACTTAGCATACACCTTGACAGTACTTATTGGGAATGCTTCCTCGGCTATTAACATCTGCATTACGCTGAAAGGATCACATACACTTGCCAAATGTCTCATCATCACTCTAATTTCAATGCCAGCATCTTCTCCATAGTGTTTTAGACCATATTCATATAATTTTTGCACATCTCTCCTGGTCACACTATCCATCAATTCTAAGAAGCTTGCATAGCTTTCGATTGGTTCAATCTCTCTCACAATTGTTACTCCTTGCTTCCCAGTTTCAATACTTAACAATTCAAATCTTCACTCAGTTATATGAGATTTTTGTTCAACTCGTGCTTCCACAAGCTGATCTAGCTTCTGTTCAACCTTCATTCTGATCCTATCTTGCAAAATGGTTTGTACCATACTAGCCTTTGCTTTTTCTTTTGATGTTTGAACTGTTTGGGATTGTTGAAGCTGTTTAGGTTTAGATATCTGTCTTTTCTTTGCAGTTGTGGTCTTTGAAGTTGGAATCGTTTTCTTTCTTTCAATTTTCTTTCTTTTTACCCCTTTACCTGCCTTCTTTTACTTTTCTTCTTCTTCAATTTCTTTTGTAATCTCAGCAGCCATCTCTTGAGCTAATTTAAAATCTTTTTGCTCTTGTTGCTACATCTCAGCATTTAGCCTTTGAGCAAGCTCATGATCATACTCCTCTTGTTGTTCTTTTGAAAGTTTTAACTTTGGAATATCAACAACAATTTCCTTTCCCTTTCCTAGCACATGAGGCATCTTTTCATCTTTCTTTGACTCTTGAATTGCAATGCCTTTGAATCCTGGCTTAGGTACAATCGGCTCCAGTTTAGATACTTTTCATCCAGCCACCCATCATCAATATTTTGTGTCATTTTGAATGTGCTAATGTTAAGCGTTTGAGCACCAACTTCAATCAAGTGAATTTGCTTAGCTTTGATTCATGATTTGAATACCTCTGTTGTCAGATAATCCCCAGACATGATCATCCTATTGATCAACACTCTATCAACAACAGACAATTTATCTTCTTGTGATTGATCCCTTGCAACTGTTTAAGCAACAGTTGTTTGTGGAGTTGCAACTGTTAGTAGTTCTGGTGTAGCTGTTTGTGTACCTTGCACATCCTTCTCTTGCTCCTTTATGGTTTCCTTCTCCCCCTTTTTGATTGGAACTGTTTGAGAGGGAGAGGCATGCATATGTTTAAATATTTGATCATGCATTCGAAGAACATCCGTTGCTTGCAATAGAGAAGTTGACAAAGCCTTGATTTGATTGTGTTGCTGAATAATTAGCTCATTATCCTTGGCAAGCAGCTTGTCTTGTAAGGTACTCCTCTTTTTGAGATAAAGAAAGGCAGCAAGTGTTACCACTTCAAACATATCATCGACAGATAAAACTGGTGGGTCACTCCTAGAAGATCCCTCACCAGTACCCCTTTGTTCTTGGTACTGGGGATTTCCAAAAGCTGTTTGACCAGCCTTTGTTGCCGTGGGTGAGGTCTTACTTATGTTGACACTGCCATGTTCACCCCTTGCGGATGAAACATTAGTGTCAGCCTCAAAAACCACATGATCACCCTCCTTTGGAGTGATCACCTCCTCAGTGTGCTTGGGAGACGGCACAATAGGTTCCCTATGGATATGCTGCACAGATGAATACACCTGTGCAGGGCTTACAGTTTGGGATGGTGGGACTGTGGTGGAAGGAGCACCAACAGTTCTATTCCTCTTTTTGAATGTTATAAGTGAGGGGGCTTGTGTTGTAGCTTTAGAAGAAGTAGTAGAGGGTGATATTTGAGTATCATGAGCTGTGGGTTCCAGAGTTGGTGGTGTAGCAATAGTTTGGGCTTCATGCTCAACTCTGCCAGCTCTGTTTCTTGAAAGAAACTCCACCATTGCAGAGAGTGGTGGAGTGATGTTACCTGAGAAATTCTTCCCATTAATCAACAGTTTACTCAATGTGGAGGCCACATGAGCAGAGGGAATCAGAACCCTCTTGTGAGTTTGAAGATTTGGCAATAAAAAGTTTAAACATGTTTTCACAAATCTGGGGTACATAAAAAAGAGACCATATTTGGTCCCGAGATGCTTTACCATTCCATTAAAAATTAGCTTAGAAAAGTTGAAGCAAGATTGTTGGCCAAACAGATTAAGGCCAAGGCAATGTTGCTTCCAAACTCATTCTAGCCGGTTCTTTTGGGACTTAAACATTGTTGTAGGGTATGTATTAAATATTTGCAGTGAGCACAAAATTATCCTTTGTAAAAGGTACCCTTTCCCCTAGGGCCCTCATACCCCAGTATCATCAACTCCTCATGCAAGAATTCCAAGGAGACTTTATCAAAATACTCACCCTCAAGATCATTAAGTTGAAGGTGTTCACGGATGGTGGTCTCAGCGATTGAAAAATCATGGCAATCTACCTTTGAAGTGAGCGTAGTATTTTTCCAGAACTGATCAAGATGAGAAGTGTAAATGGTGGGATTGATGATGAGAATAGTATGGAGATTCGACAGGGTGAGATAGTCGATCATGTCATGAAAGACATGCAAATCAGCTGGTTTGGAGAGGAAGGCAAGCATGTTGTGTTCTCTGACAAACGGAAGGGGAGCCATGGCGATTTCGAAGAGAGCGTCTAGGGTTTTATCGTGCAATTGAAGGTTAGCAAGCGTAAAGAAAACTACGAGGAGGGAATGACTTATATATGTAATGCATATTAAATGCAATTCAAAATCCTTCATAATATCTTCAAAGACATAAATACCCTTGACTAACAGTTGACGGAAGATATGGAGCTAACAGTTGAAAATTGTTTGGTTAATGAACTTCAACTGTAACACTCCCCCTTAACTGATTAGGCCGCTTGCCTAACAGTTGTAACACCAGGGTACTAACAGTTGACAACTGTTACTTGTAATTTGTTCTTTAAAGCCCTGAACACTTTCGTAAGCAGTTGTTAGACTGACAACTAACAGTTTCAAACTGTTAGTGTTAAAACACAAACATCATAGACAAAATAGCTAACAAAGCATTATTCTAAGTTAATCATGCCAATATTTGAGATTAGAAAGTTAAATCTGCTTACATCAAATGCTTTGGTAAACAGATCAGCTAACTGATCATCAATATGTACTTTTAAAACTTGGATTAACTTTTTCTCATTGCAGTCTCTGATGAAGTGAAACCTAATTTCTATGTGTTTTGTTTTTGAATGCTTCACTGGATTGTTCACAATGCTGATAGCACTAGTGTTATCAACATAGATAGGAGTATTCAAAAGAGTCATACCATAATCCAGAAGCTGATTCTGAATCCATAATACTTGAGAACAGCAACTTGATGCAACAATGTACTCAGCCTCAGCTGTTGAAGTGGACACTGTTGTTTGTTTTTCTTGCACTGCCATGACACCAGTCGTGAGCCAAAGAATTGACATCCTCCAGATGTTGATTTTCTATCCACATTTTCTCCACCGTAGTCACTATCAGAACATGCCACAAATTCAAAAGGTGAATCCTTAGGATACCACAGACCTAACTTTTGTTGGCCTTTGAGGTACCTAAAGATCCTTTTTACAGCAAAGAGGTGTGACATCTTGGGACTACATTGAAACCTGGCACAAACACACACAACAAACATTATATCTGGTCTAGAAGTAGTTAAGTACATTAATGAACCTATCATAGACCTATACAAGTGTATGTCTACATCCTCCCCCTCAGAATCTGCTCCTAACTATTTGTGTGTTTCCATGGGAGTGCTTGCCAGCTTTACATCTTGATAGCCAAACTTGTCCAAAATGTCTTTGACATACTTTGACTGTCTGAGAAAGATACCAGATGGCTTTTGCTTAACCTGTAACCCCAAGAAGAATGTAAGTTCCCCCATGGAGCTCATCTGGAATCTCTTATGCATGATAGCTTCAAATTCCTTGCAAAGATTATCATTGGTAGATCCAAAGATTATATCATCAACATAGATCTGTACAAGTAAGATCTTTGTTTCAACAATCTTTGTAAACAAAGTTTTATCAATTGTGCCACTTTTAAACCCATTCTCAATCAAATGAGATGACAATGTCTCATACCAAGCTCTAGGAGCCTGATGTAACCCATACAACACTTTATCCAACCTATATACCCTATCAGGATACTTTGAGTTTTCAAAACCAGGTGGTTGACACACATACACTTCCTCATCAATGGTTCCATAGAGAAAAGATGATTTGACATCCATTTTATATACCTTAAATCCTTTGAAACTTGCATAGGCAAGGAACATTATGATACTTCTATTCTGGCAACTGGGGCAAAGACATCATCATAATCTATACCCTCTTCCTGAGCATAACCCTGTGCAACAAGTCTAGCCTTATTCTTGATGACTATATCTTTTTCATCCTTCTTATTTCTGAACACCCATTTGGTGCCAATTGCTCGTTTTCCTCGAGGGAGTTCTACCAGCTTCCACACTTGCTGAATTTGGAACTGTAAAAGTTCCTCTTGCATATCTTCTACCCAAGAAGGGTCTCTCAATGCCTCTATTGCTTTCTTTGGTTCTATCTGTGATAGAAAGCATGCATTCACATCAAACTGTTCAAGAGTTACACCACTCTTTTCATTTTGCAGCATACCCCTTGTTTGAATGGTTGTGGCAGGATCACCTATAATATGTATTGTAGGATGATTCTTGTGAAATCTTGATGTAGGAATGTTCTCTCTAGGCAGGGAATTCTCCAAATTTGATATATCAACCTCAAAGTTTCCTGCATTCCTAGAAGTGATACACACTTGGTCGGCAACTGTTTGATGTCCATATGCATGGTGATGGGTAGGAACATGAGATTCCATGTCAGCATCATCATTTAATTGGCCATCAGCATCTGAAGAATTATTTTTAGTGAGTGGAAGCATCACAAACTCTTTATTCACTGTGTTTTCATCAACAGTTGTTGGATTCAAACAAACAGTCTCAAGATTGTTGACACAGTTGGAAACAGTTTGTTGATTTGTACCAACAGTTGTAAGAATATCAGTAGCTGTTTCTGTAGCATTGATTTTATTCTCATTGAAAGATACAAGCATACTCTCTTCTATGATCATAGACACATTGTTGAAGACTCTATAGGCTTTGCTTTGAGTGGAATAGCCCACAAAGAATCCTTCTTCAACCTTGCTTTCAAACTTTCCTAATTGGGACTTGGTATTTAGGATAGTGCAGAGACATCCAAATGGTTTCAAAAAATTGATCAATGGCTTTCTGTGAAGAAACAACTCATAGGGAGTTTTCCCTATGGACTTGACAACTTGTACTATATTCTAAACATAGCAAGCGGTGTTCACAGCTTCTGCCCAAAATGTCATTGGGAGCCTAGAATCAGCTATCATTGATCTAGTAGCCTCTATCAAAGTCCTATTCCTTCTTTCAGCCACTCTATTCTGTTGTGGAGTCCTAGGAGCACTAAACTGTCTTTCAATCCCTTTCTCTTCACATAATTGTTTAGCTCATAGTTCTTGAATTCAGACCCATTGTCTGACCTAATGACTTTCACCTTTAAATCACACTGATTTTCAATTCTAAGAATAAGAGATTTAACTAACTCTGCAGTTTCATCCTTAGATCTAAGAAATTGAACCCAAGTAAATCTGGTGAAGTCATCAACTATGACTAAACAATAAGCTTTCTTCCCTATACTAACCATAGATGTAGGACCAAAAAGATCCATGTGCTATAACTGTAAAGGTGCAGAGATGGAAGAAACTTCTTTGGTCTTAAAAGAAGTTTTGTGGTGCTTGCCTTTGAGACAAGCAATACAATGATCATTAAATGAGAATTCCTTTTGAGGTAAACCTCTTCACCAAACTGTTTTTAGCTAAAAAATTCATGGTTTTAAAGTTCATGTGACACATCCTTCTATGCCAAATGGCAGACTCATCATGAGATGCCTTGGAGAGTAAACAACTTAAAACATTCTGCTGAGCAACTTTTTGTGTATTCAAACAGTAAACATTATCCTTTCTTGGTGTTCTTAAAAGAATGTCTTTTTCTGTTATCTTAAAATCTTTTGAAAGGATAATGCATTCAGTATCTGTAAACACTACTTTGTTTCCAATGTCACAGATTTGGGACACACTGAACAGATTGTATGTGAGTTGTTCAACAAAGTAACATCATTAAAAGTAAGGTTACCTGCATCTATAGCTCCCTTACCTGTGATTCTACCTCCCTTTGGATTTCCTGCAAATGCTACAAATCCTCCATTGATTCTTTTGAAATCCTTGAAGCAGTGTGGATTTCCAGTCATGTGCCTTGAGCATCAACTATCCACATGCCAGATTGCTCCTTGATTTGTCCTATGAATGCTCTGCACAAAATAAACTCAAATAGTAGTAGGAAGTACCCAGGCCATGCAGGTCTTGGGTACACCATTCATGTCATAGTATTTAACAACAGATTGAGTTTTCTTAATTTCATCCCAATCATATTTCTCTATCCTGTGTGAAGAATATTTAGTGAGAACATATGGTTTCCAACTGTTGTGATTTACGTGTGACTTGGGTTGTCTTTCAGAAGAATTATCAGATTTAGTTTCTTCAGAAACTGTTTGTTTTTGTACTTTTACCCAAGTCAAACAACCATTTTTTGTCTTTGGCTTAACAGTTGAAGAACTGTTAGACTGTTTTGGCTTAAGGGTTGAAGAACTGTTAGACTGTTTTGGCTTAACAGTTGAAGAACTGTTAGCCTATAGTGGCTTAACTGTTGTAGATAACTGTTGATTATGATAACTGTTGTGAGCCAAGTGATTTGCTTTCCCACAAATGTAACATTTTTTTAGCTTTGACTATAGGTATCCCACTTCTTTGTGCCCATAATTGGTTTCTATTTCTTTGATTTCCCCTCACTGGTGCTGAAGGAGGAAACTTTTGCACACCATGCTGTTTGCATGTGCAAATAGACTTTTCTATATGCTTCTTCACATGTTTGTTTTTGGATTTTAATTTTGAAGCTTCCTTCTTCTGTTTTGCAACAGAAACTTCATCAATCTCCTTCTTTCCTTTGGTCTTAATACTAACAGTTGAGGTTTTTGGATGAAAACTGTTTGGACTTTCCTTGGAACTGTTATTGTAAAAATGGGGACTGTTTTCAACAGTAGTGAAACTGTTTATAGAAGTAACAGCTTTGAAGGGTTTTGGTTCACTAGTGGAAGGTTCTGAGCATGCTTTTACAAACATCACATGTTGTGAAGAAGAGTTAGGTGTTGTTGGTTCACAACAAATGTGATTTTTGATGATTTCTTCTTTCTTCACATACCCTTCCTTATTTTCATCAATTACCTCATACACAACTCCCTTATCTTCTCTCTCTAGCTTTGGATCTGCTGACTTCAATTCTTCCTCTAGTGGTTCATCAACATACCTTTCAGCTACATTAGTCATGGGAGTTATATAGGTGTGATTGTATGGAGGAGGAGTCTGTTTGTAGCCTATGCCTGATTTTATTTTATTTGAGATCTGTGATTTCAAAATAGTTTCAAGCTTAAGAGATGAAGCTTTAAACATGCTCAAATCTATGTCCACACCATTCAATTTCTTGGTTAATTCATCTATTTTATTCTCTTTCTCACTCAAATTCTCCTTAAGACTATCAATCTCTTCTTGAAGTTGCTCTTTCTCCCACTCATGATACTTTCTATCATAGTCCATTTACAATTCATTAGCCTGATAATCTTTGATTTTCTTTTCAAAGCTCTCAATTACAGCACTGGTTTCATACATTCTTTCTTCCATTTTGCTTAGAGCAGCATAAACCTTTCTGTTGTGTTCTCTAAACCTTTTAACTATAGCTCTACATTTACCAGGACATAGTTTAGAAGATACCTAAATGTGTTCTGTCTCTGATGAATCCATGTTGATAGAGGAGTCAGTCAACGCCATCAATGCTTTGTTGTGAGTTGCTTGCTCAGCCTGATCACTCCAATCAAACCCATAGCCTTCTTGAGAGACCAATGCTGATGAGGTGGGAGTTGAATGTTGACCTTGATTCAGGCTTTGTCCACCAGATCTGCATTCTCTAGCAAAGTGACCATGATGTTGACATTTGAAACATCTTACTTTGGACTTGTCAAAACCAGTCTAACCATCAGCCCTGAAGTTCATGTTTTGTCTTCCTGTTCTTTTGATGAACCTTTTTGCTCTTACAGTTAGCATAGCCATCTGCCATTTGAGATCCATCTCCACAAGATCATCTAGATGCATTTGCACAAGATCCTCATTTGTAAGGGTTGAATGTGCATGACTTGCTAAGAATGCTTCAAGCACTACATCAGAAGTATTCATATCTACTCCAGTAACAGCACCTACACAACCATCAACAGAGTTAGTTAAAGATAGATTTGAGTCCATACCTGAGGATGAGAGAAGAGCAGCATTGTAACTAGGGATCATTGACTTCCTTTTTCCTTCAATTTCCCCTTCAAACACAATTAAACTGTTGTAGAGATCATCTAATTCAATATCTTCCAAAGATTCCATAGTCCTCCATTGTGCAACAAATACTGTCCATTCATCACCTAAAGACCTAAGAAACATTCTATAGATCTCATCTTGCTCTATTCTAACCTTTGCACTTCCAAGTTGACTTAACAGCTTATAGAACCTATCAAAGATCTGAGTGATACTCTCATTCTTTCCACTGGAAAAGTTCTCATAAGCTTGTTTGAGAAGATCCCTTTGATTTCTTATGGAGCTTGAATTCCCTGCAAACCTTTTCTCTAATGCATTCCACAATTCATGAGCATTCTCAAACTTCTTAAACTGATGTTGATATTCATTAGGAATAGCAATCTGAAGAATGCTTAGAGCTTTCATCTCTAGCATCCTCTCTTTTCTTTCAGCATCTGTTTTTGGTGGTGGTTTCTTCCAAGGTTTTCCAGTTTCATCTAAATCAACAGGAGTTGTGGGCTCATTCTCAATGATTTCCCAAACAGCATAGTCCATCAATTGAACATGCTGCTTAATTCTCAGTTTCCACATCTCAAAATTAGTTGGTTTGAGCATGGGAACACGAATGTTTGACCCAGATCCAGTGTTATCAGAAGATCCACCAGACTCCATTGCAATACAGTGATTGAGAATTCTCAATTAAACAATAAAAAGACTTTAAATCAATAAGAACACAACGGATTATGAAAAACCTTTTACTGGTGATTAACATAACCTTAATGTTAAGGCTCTGATACCACTTGTCAGGATCGTAGATAAACAAAATAACAAGAATTATCTTTTACTATCTTAAACCAAAGTTGTATGAAAAGACAATATCTGAATTTAATTACAGTCATCTAAGAAGTTGCGGAATCACACTTAATTGATTAATAAAGGTTTTAATCACACGAACAATTCAATCAATTCAAAGAATAACTTCAAACACAAGATGTTTATTAATAATCAAAGATGATTACAATATTCACCAACACCTCCAATCTAACTCTTTTGTTGGACGAAGAACACAAACTGTTCTTAGGTTTCAGAGAAACCTGGAGGCTAATACACTTTCTGAAAATAATAAACAATACGAATACGTGCAAAACTATTGATCAAAATCAATACTAACAAACTATTCTAAAAAGAGTATTTATAACCCTCTATGTCTTTGAAGTTTGTTAATCTTCTATCTTTACGAGATAATCTTGATAATCTTCAAATCTTGATAAGATATCTTTTAAAACCACGAAGATAGCAATTTCCATAAATATCTCAACAGAAATTGTTTGTTGAATAAACAGTTCTGAGTTTGTTCTAACAGTTTTTCTCTTCATTGTCTTCTAACAGTTGTTATGATATAACTAACAGTTCTGAATATTTTGTACTAACAGTTTCAAAACTGTTTTCTCAAAACTTTCTCCAACAGTTTTGCTTTTGCATGTTTAACAGTTTTAACTTACTTAGCCTATTTCCCCAACATATCCAAATCACGTTTGGATTTAGAACCAACATTCATGATTGATCTATTACTTTGCAAGCACACACTTGTCTCATATATATGTCACGGCATGGATGTGCTTTAAAATAAAATAAGTCATTCTTAAAGCATGAAATATTTCCATTAGAGAAATTAAAATTAAATCCATCGTCAACAAGTGCATAAAATGATAAAATGTTTCTTGCCACACAGGGCGAATAAGAGCCATTTAATAAAGTAATAAGTAAGCCGGATAGAAAGGCGAGGTCCACACTCCCTATCTTCTCAACCGGGACAACTGCCTTGTTTCCCATGATGAGATCCAACTCCCCATCAACCAAGTCCCTATTTCTTCTTAGTACCTACACATTATTAACTATGTGAGTACCACACCCGGTGTCTAAGACCTAAGCGTTAGAAGTAGAAGTGTTATGGAGTTCAATCATATACATACCGGAGGCGCCTTTTCCCTTGGCGCGTAGCCTCTTGAGCTCCTCCGTGTACTTGGGGTAACTACGCCGGTAGTGTCCCTTCTCCCCGGAGAAGAAGCAGGTGGCCTCTTCCGGTGAGGGGGCTATAGGAGCGGGTTCCTTCCCCTTCGGATCCGGTGCCGTGAGTGGTTTGTGCTTAGGTGTCGCCACCTTGGCTTTCCCCTTCCCTTTGCCGTTAGAGCTTGAAGCGGGCCGCTTCCTCTTGGCACCACCCTCATGGATGGCTAGGACGGGTGTGGAGATCGATGGCTTTGCCTTGGCCATGTTAGACTCGGCAGTCTTCAACATGCCGTGCAACTCCATCAAGGACTTGTCCATGTTATGCATATGGTAGTTCACAATGAACGGACAATATGCTTAAGGCAAAGATTAGAGGATAATATCCGTAGCCAAATCTTTCGCATAGGAAAGCCCAACCTCTCGAGTTGGTCCATGTATTGCTTCATACGAAGCACGTGGGAGCTCACGTTCCCACCTTCCTGCATCCGGCACCCTATATAGGCCTTGACACACTATGAGAGTTCTTGCCTCGCTTGCTGCTGGAACATTTCCTTTAGGTGCGAGATCATGTCAAACGCACCAATGTCCACGAATTTCCTTTGCAACTCGGAACTCATGGTCATCAACATGAGGCAAGTCACCTCATTGGTGTCTTTAAGGTGCTGTTCATATGCATCCTTAACGGACTGCGTAGCGGTGGTAGTAGGAGCCTCCGGAAGAGGTTCCTCTAGGACGTACAACTTGCTTTCATGGCGCAAGAAAATTCTCAATTGTCTATGCCAATCCATAAAGTTTACTCCTATGAGTTTCTCTTTCTCCAAAAATGGACGGAATGACATGTGTGTCGCGGTGTTGCTTGTAGCCATCTAAAAGAAGGCAAAGCACACAAAAAGGTTAGTTCAACATAATTTAATCCTTGTTAAATAATTTAACAAGGGCTAAGAACCCAACATAACTTCACTACATGACGGGTTTACCACGGATCACTTCGTGAAGGTATTTAGGCCGGTAAACACTTTACCAATCGCAATCCGTGATTACAACTCTTAGGCACTTGCGGGATCCATCAGTACTCATAGCACCGGTTCCTCAATAAGCCGCTTTGGTAACTCGGTATAGGCACGACAATTACCAAGGCGTATTAAATTGGAATTGCAAATCATCCAACAAGATACACGATGATGCCCTTGACAATAATTGGCTCGTGCTAAGCTCGACAACCAAAAATTTAAAGACGCCACATGCAACTTCCACACAAGTCCACATGGAACAACTCGTGCTAAGCTCGACAATTGTCCCACGCTTTATTAGATTCGGGTGGTGTCATCTTTTGGATGGCGTGTGATTTACGTTTTTAAGAAAAACGGGACTTTTGTTTTTCCGGTTAAAAACCTCTTTTCATTTTGATTAACAAATAAGTGACAAAACGCATTTTTCACCATTTGAACATAAACACTCTATTTTCGTGTGTTAATAATGTGAGCGAGCGGGGTTTGTTAACCAATTAAGGAAAACTATATAGTTTTATTATTTTTAAAAGATTTTCTATCATGCAAAGATCCTACAACCACGCAAGAAAACAAATAAATAAAACTACACAACCACACAAACAAAACCGATTTGAGCCAACCTAAGTGTTCCCCGGTGAGCCAACCGAGGAACTAAGTCTACTAAGGACAAGGAATCCAAAACTTCGTGGCGTGCTCCCACTCGATCCCATGCCTCCGGATCCGAGGTAGCCAAGATGTCTCCCAAGACTCCTGTTGGTGCCTCCAGTCTTCTCTTCAAAATTCATATATAATTTAAAGAGAAATGGCATTCAATCCACACAATCTATTCTAAGCTAATTTACAAATTACAAAGAATAAATACTTTGGCGTGCAAGCCACAAATAAATAAATTATTACAAACCACATGTTGTACAAACCACCAAATGAATGAAAAATTAATAAAGCAACCAAACAACCACACAAAGATCTAGGCGCATACCGGTGCTCACAAAAATGAAACAACCACAAAGCATGGTGTGCCACACCAAACCATGCACAAAACAATATCCCAATTAAGTTTATTCAAAACTAAAGGCACAAGAATAAACCATGTACATAAGCATTAGGATTCCAAACACTTTGAAATCCATATTCATATATACACAATATACATGTATGCATGTGTGCATTTTATGCCAAAACTACCCAATACATACATATAAAAGAATTAGGATATTAAGGGCCTTAATCTACAAGGCTAGAAAAGCCTAAGATGATTCTGGAAACACCAAAACCAAATGCTAAAATCCATATCAAGTTTTCTTTTTCAAAAGGGCAAAAAACAGCCTGTTCACGATGCCTTCACGAGCTACTGCTCTTCAAGGGCCCTCACGGCCCGTGAAGGCAGTACACTCCACGACTCGTGAAACAATTTAAAAACCTTTCAGGACCAACACCCCCACGAGACTGGTCGTGTGGTCATCACGACCCGTGAAGCAATCTCTACGGCCCGTGAAGACCTTCTAGACAGAATGTCCAAATCGAAAATATGGATTTTCAAGCCACAAAGGTGCATGCATCTTACAAGTATGGCTTTGATACCAATGTTGAGATTCCATGGGGATCAAAGCACGCAACGGAAGCAACAAAACACACAAAAACGATCCCATGAAGTCCCAATGGTGGTGAAAACTTATAAGAACAAACATGCAACCAAAACAAGCACAAAGAGAAGAAGGAAATCAAATCATACCCTTGAAGACTTTGATAATAAGCTGGAACAACTCGAACTTGGGATGTATGCTTGAAACAAATGGCTCCAAGCCCTAATGCAAGTCCACACCAAGAAAGTCCTCAATCTCTTTGTACTAGCAAACCGAAGAACCACCAACACTTGATGAGAATCTTCTTAAACAGCCTTGAACACTTGTGCACAAACAACCAACAATGATCTTTCTCTCTGTCTTAATGGAAGAACTCACAAGTATATGTCTTGCACAAAAAAATGGACCAAGAGAATTGAATGAACAAAGAGACCCTCTTTTAAAGGCCTCTAGTCTGTTCAAAAGAGCTAGAGTCGGACCCCATTAGAGGAACTCAAATGGTCCAATGAAACACAAGTGTCACTTGGAATTCTGCCTTCACGACTTCTTCACGGGCTCTCACAGGCCGTGAAGGATAAATGCTCCACGACCGGACATTAATCCTCCACGAGTCGTGTCGGGCCGTGCAAGAATCGTGAGGGTTGTACCTTCACGACCTCCTTCACGGGCCGTGTAGGGTGGTGAAGCCCTAGGATTTCACAAACCATGCGGCACAAGACAGGACTCGTGTATACAAGCTGCTTCACGACCTGTGGAGCATCCTTCATGGTCGTGAAGCTTAGGTTAAGTGGAATTTGACCATTTTGACTGTTTGCTCTTATAGTAGGCTATCAAGATTGAAACTTAGCGTGTGACCCAATAGGCCCGCGCTTCATTGGTAGTGATGCCGGCCTACGTGTGTCAGTGAGCAGATTCCAACATATATTTATAAGTGTATATATGAATATGTAATTTTAAAGGTGTATTAAAATTACTAATGCATATGTACAAGGATTGCCATTTGTGCCTTTAGTGTTTTATTGGCAATCTTGATCAAAATATAATGAGATTATTTTTTGGCAAACCATGGTTTTGCTTTGGTTGTGTCTGATTGTGGTTCGATAACTAGATGCCCTTTAGACCTATGTGTTGTGGTGGTTGGTTTATTTGGTTTTGGTGGCCTGTGTGCCGTATTGTTGTGATTTTTATAATTATTATTTGGTGCTGCTTGCATGCCATTTATTTATTCATTTGTACTAGAATTAGTAGCCTACGATTATGGCTTTCACGCCATTTGTTCTTCTATGTATTTATGCAAATAGTATAGAAGTTGATTTTTTATGTATTAAACCAACTAGAGTCACGCCATATATGTCTTGACAACGTGGAGTCCGGATTGTCTTTTGGAGATGCCGGCTTCAGTGGGAGCATACTCGACTGGGTACTTTGGATTGTGGATTCCATAGTTGACCTTGTTTTCCCCGTGTGGCTCACGGGAAAAACGCATAGAATTTGGGCATGTTACTGAACTATTGTGTATGCCTGGTTGTTTTATATATTTATTATTGTGCATGGATGTGTAGGATATCACATGCTAGATAATTTTTCAAAATATATAAAAACGCAAAGATTTATAAAATTGGTTTATATTTCTTTCCGCGCGTATAGAATTAAGAAGATAATATTAGTTTTTATCATATTATAAGTGGATAAAATTGTATTTAACACTTGATTTGTTTATGCGCATAATGGGTTAAAATTGTTTTAACTAGAAAAACAAAATACTGTTTTTAAAAATATAAATCACGCACCATCCGTAACACGACACCACCCAAATCTAGTGAAACCTGGATGATTGTCGAGCTTTAGCACGAGTCATGCCTGGTGGAACTGTTTGGAAGGTGAGTGTGGTAACTTGCAATATAGGTTGTCGAGCATAGCACGAGCCAATTATTTGTGAGAGTTTCACCGTGTGTCATAACGGGCGGTTTACAATTCTTTTTGTGACACTTAGGTGGCGTCGGGCTCTAGCCGAGTCATTTAAGGGGATCAAGTTAGGATTGGTGCGAGAAGGGATCAAATATGCCAAAAAGACATTTTGGTTGTCAATGGATCACGCAAGGATCTACAAATTGCAAAGTGTTTGCAATTGGTAAAATTGTTACCGGCCTAAATAGCTTTGCTTTGTGATTCGTAGTAAACCCGACATAAGGCAAGGTGTAATACAGTTTCTAACCTTGTTTAAATAATTGGTTTTGAAAACTATATGGGTAATTATTTCTACAAGGATTATATCTAAATTAACTAAAACATGTACTCTAAAAATTGTAGATGACAAACGTTAGCAACGCAACACCGAATTTATCACTCCGTTCGTTTCTAGAAAAGGAGAAACTCGAAGGCGTGAACTTTGTCGATTGGTATAGGATTTTGCGAATTGTACTTTGCCATGAATCTATGTTGCACATCCTCGAGGAACCTCTTCCGGAACCACCTGCTACCAACACAAGTTGGGCCACTAGATACGCCTTTGAAAAGCGTATCGAGGACGCAAAAGATGTTTCTTCTTTCATGTTATCGACTATAAGCTACGAAAGCAACTCGGACATATGAGTATGTATGACATGATTAGTCAGTTGAAGGACATATTCTAACATCATATTAGAGAGGAACACTTTATGTGTGTCAAAGCCCTTGTTGGTTGCCGGATGCAGGAAGTTGGGAAGGTTAGTGTTCCTGTGCTTCGTGTGAAGGCATACATTGACCAAATGGAAATACTAGGATTTCCCATTGGGAGGGAGCTTGCAGTGAATATGATTCTCCAGTCCCTGCCCGCGTGTTATGATGAGTTTATCAAAAACTATCAAAAGGACAAAATGGTAGAATCCTTAGACGAGGTGCATGTCATGCTTAAGACTTTCGAGTCTAACATGGCCAACCGCAAGTTCGTTCCCACCTGGTTATTTGAGGAATGTAAAACCGAGAAAGAGAATAGGACTCCTAAGGGAGAAGGGAATCGCTCCTCGTCATCAGGTGCATTCATGGTTAACTCTATTGCTTTTCTACTTCTTGGCTAGAATTTTTGAAATGCTGGCTATAATACTCACGTTTGTTGCAAAAATTGTTTTGTTCAAAAGTGTAGGTGTTAAACGGAAGAAGTAGCTTATAAGGCATGGAGGTTGTCTCGATTGAGAGGATTGGGAGTTTTGATCTCGCTATTTCATCTAGGTATTTTATTACTTTACTAGATTAATATATTATCTGCCATGCATGGCAAGAGAAGGATTAAGTCTATTTATGCATTGGTTGACGATGGATATTATTTTGTATTTGATATATATATATATATATATATGTTAGTGGTTTATTTCGAAGTTTATCTATGTCATGACATTTATAAGCTTTTGCTTAAAAGTAGTAAAATAATCATGAATAATATATTTAAATCCAAAAATAGTTTGGATAAGTTATCCGAGTGACAAGATTATTTTAGCTTTGTAAACAAGACATGCTTCACCAAGGTCCGTGTGGTTTGGTATCTTGGATGCATTTGATAGTTGATCAAATCTTGAGTGCAAGAATTGCTTATTAGGCTAAATGACTTGTACATCTTTCATCGGCATATGTAAGAGGATTGAGAGCTTATTGTAATTAGTTCACACTTGTGTGTTTAATACGTTCAAGCAACTCCATGGGGATAACTACATGCACTTCATTACCTTTACCCAGAGTGGTAGTAGGGATGGGTATATTTTGAATCCTTTGAGGTGTTCGATAATTACCATAACAAGGTTTGTGGGAAAAGGTTAAGTTACTTAAATCTTGTGAAGATGTTGAGTATCTTAATTTATGAATTTTGTGATCATCATAAGAATTGTGGGATTTATTTCTCGTAGGACACATTGGCATATGGGTCGCATAGATGAGGAACCGAATATTCTTGGATATGTTCGGGTCTTCATGGATCACAAATTCATACCCAAAGTGTTGGGATGCTTAAATATGGCGGCAATGTTCTATATACAAAATCAATAATGATTGGAACTCAGCATGGTGATGCTGGAGTACTTGGCATAATTTGTTACTCTTCCTATTTCTGATAGGAGTTTTCGTAAGGCCGGATGGATATATGTTTTATATCTAGGGGAAGATAACTCGAAGATGGATTAGTTGAATTTATCAACTATCGGAAGTCGTAGTGGGCCTAGTGTCTACTATAAGGAGAGAGGTAATGAGAAGGGGATGCAATCCATGTAGGATATCCAAGTATTGGACTTGGTAGATCCGATGCCTTGGTGTAAACCTAAGGGTATACATGAATTGAGATGTAGACAATTTCAAATACCGACTAGTGGTAAAAGTTCTGATATGATTGACCATGAGGATGGTATCATGAAAGAAAATTTCCGCATTAGTTATGTTGAAGTCTACTTGGATGACTTATGGTGTATCAATGCCTTCTCATGGCTATGAAAGTATGACAGTGAATTGTAAAGACCCTATTCCTTTATAGAAATTTTGAGGAAGTGTTTTACACTCACTGACAGTCTGGTATATTATAAGTATCCTCGTATGATCCACAAGCCCAAGAAGTCTATTAATGGACTTGAACTTCAAATACCAGCAAATGATAAATGTTCCGTTATGATTGACCATGGGGATGGTATCATAAGGAAATCTTCTTAGTGGTTATGTTGAAGGTTACTCGGATACATGTGTTGGGGAGATAATCACTTCACCCTAATAATTAACTCTACCTATCCTAAAAACATAGAATTTGATGATAACCAAACCCTACATTTAGTATGACTTAGAAAGAATTCAAACATGTATTGTTTGAATGAGATTTTGTAACAATATGCTAAGTACGAACCATCAGTTGACCATCAGCAGAGTATCAAATCCTACTCAAAGTATCAGCCAAGAGATATCAACTAAGGAGTATCAGATGAAAAAAACAAGTGAAGAAGACCATGAGCTGAGGAAAGTAAACCATTAGCTGAGTGAAAAAATTTGATCAACTGAGTGCCTACACCATCAGCTGAGCAAAGACTTTGCTCAGCTACAGCATCAGCTGAGTGAACAATGGATCAGCTGAGGCCCGGAGCATCAGCTAAGTAACTCTTCTCTTACACAAGGCGTCTCTCTACATAAACTGATGTATTTAAATGATCAGCTGAGCATTCTTGATCAACTGATCATACAAATACATGAGTTTATGCCCTCTTAAGTTTATTATTGATCAACTGAGCATCTATATAATCAGCTGAGCAATATGTATCAACTGAGTCCAAGCAAAAATTGATCAACTGATATATTTTGTCAATTGAGTAGTGAAATTCAAAGTTCCTATTACAATTAGTTAGCTGAGTCGAGCAAAATGTCAAATCTGCTCTATCTTTTCAGATTGTAAGTCATATGTAAATGGCAGAACATGTGTTGCTCTATTATGCCTTAGATCTTTGTTTGTAAAAGTAAAATGCACTTTTTGGATCAAGTATGAGACAAAAAGGTTTGATCTTATCCTCTGGAAAAGGAGAAAGATACCTCAAACAGACGAAAATCTTGAAGATTTGTTCAAAAACAAAGTATGGCTGGCAATCCCATACTTGGTAACGTCAAATCAAACAGAAGCATGGTGTTGTTTAAAGTACAAGCATGGAAAGGGAAATAAATTTCTACACGACAGTAGATGTGGGTTTTAATATTTTATATTCTGAGTGGGTTGCTCTTTTGTAGAAAAGTGCAATTACATTTATCAAACAATTTATTAAAGTAACTTTACTTTTCACCCACTACCTTTACACTCATGCATGGTGGACATGCAAAATACAACACAGTGAAGTCTCTACTCCACAGAAAGAAAATCTCATCAGTTGAGAAATTCGTAGAGTTTAAGCATTGTGTATAATCGAACTTGTTCATGTGTTGAACACTCTATAAACATTAGTTGTTTTTGAGTTAACTTGTCTATGTGTTAGACAAATAGATTGCCACCTTTTGTTGTACTTAGAATTTCTGCTTCTAGTACATGTAATTCTTGATTCAAAATCAATAAGAATTATATAAAAGTATATCGGTGTGTCTTTAAACTTTTAAAATATAAAGTTTGTATTCAACCCCCCCCCCTTTTACAAACATTTGTTGTTGTGTACTCAATCTGTGACTAACAACTGTTATCAGAGCAGGTTAGATAATCAATATCTAAATCTGTTTTGCTTAGTCTACGACTGCATCTACCCCTCTCAAAATGGCCTCATCAATAAATAACATGAACATCTCAAACGTTGGTTCTTTAACAAGATGTCCCATGTTTGATACAGAAAATTTCTCCATGTGGAAAAGTAGAGCACATCTTTTCTTATCCTCCCTTGATATCCAAATGCTTGAAATAGTCACTAAGGGTCCTTATGTTCCAACATCTGTGTTATCCGTTCCATCAGAATCCGAAGGTCAAACCTCCACAACAGAAAGAATCATAACCAAACCCATGCATCTATGGACTAATGAAGATAAGAGGTTGGTTAGCCTAGATGTTAAGGTTGGATCAGTTCTTATCTCTGCACTACCTAATGAGATCTATCATCAAGTGCTTAAGTGTACTTATGCTAAAGATATGTTAGATACACTCATAGTTGCATATGAAGGGACTGAAGAGGTGAAGGAGAAGAAGAAGCTCCTCCTCAACAGAGAGTATGAATTCTTTTTTGCTTAGAAAGGTGAGAGCCTTACACAGACATACACCAGGTTCAACTGCCTAGTAAATAATTTGAAGAGGGTAGACATAACCAAGAGCAACTTTGTTTTGGTGAACAAGTTTCTAGACTCCCTCCCTAAAACATGGGATCACTTTGTCAGTGTACTAAGGCATAGTGAGAAGATAAATGGATTGTCTCTGGTTACTCTCTATGATAGCTTACTAAACCATGAGCAATCAGTCATGCAAAGGAAGTTGTCATCCAAGGAGACGAAGGAGGTCGTGAAAGTTGCACCAACTGCCCTTGAATCAAGAGATACAAAGATGAGAAGCTTTGCAGCTATTGGTTATTATTCTAATGAAGAAGGAGATGAAGAGGAGAATGCTAGAGAAAGTGATGTGGAGAAAGCTTGTGAGGAGAATAGCTTGAAGGAGTTAGTTGAAGGAGTAGCAATGTTGGTCAAGAAGTTCAAACCTTTCAAGAAGGGAAAGGGTGTCAAGAGGTTCATCAAGAGGCCATCAAATTTTGTCAAGTCCAAATCTACATTTGATGCCTCCACAGTAGAGTATTATAAGTGTGGCAAGATTGGCCACATAGCCAGTGACTATAAGTTCAAATATAACATTGGTTCTTCATCTGTGCCATAGCAGGAGGGAAAAATTGATTACGAAGCCATGTATAAGAAACTCCTTGCTGCTGTCCTTGACAAGAAGAAGAAGAAGAAGAAGAAAGCCCAGGGCCAAGTTCTTGTTGCTGAAGAAGAAGATTGGGCAGAAGAAGATCTTTCCTCAGATGAAGATGAGGTGATCTCTGCTCAGTTCTGCATGATGACCAACAACAATGATGGTAGTTCCTTTGATGAGGACATGAAAAAGGATGCAAAAGCTTGTTCAACTACCAACTGGGATCCTTCTTCTATGTATCAAGTTGGAAAATTTATTAACTATGATGATAATGAAAACAAGTCTATGTTTGATTACTTGTGTATTGATTTCCAGTCTGCTATTCAAATAGAAAAGAAGCTAAAACTAGAAGTAGAATCACTAAATGAAAAATTAATTCTTAAATATGAGGAACTTAAGAAAATAACTATCATAAATGATGAGATAGCAAATCAAAAGAAACTTAATGAGATCTTAGTAAAAGAAACTAGTGAAGCAACCAAAAAGTTCAATGACCTCCAAAAAGTAGTAAAATCTTGGTGTGTATCTGTAGAAAAGACCACTCAATGTGTCAAGGAGCAGATACCCAAACAAGTTCAAGCTATTATTGGTCGAAATTACTCTAAGACTGCTAAATATGTTGATTCTAATAAGAACTTTAATATCTTAGACAAAGCTGACATTTTGCCACAAACATTTCACAAGACTGTTAAAGGCAAAAGTGTGTTCACAAATAAGTTTGTTAGAAGCAAAAGTTCCCACTTGAAAGAATCAATTATTCCTTCTGTTGAATCATCCTCTAGTCAGATTTCAAAATGTAAAAAATACTAAGAATACAAAGTCAAAGGATGTGAGTAAAGGAAAGGAATCATTGGTTGAGACCTCAGAGACATTATGTTGTCAAAACTTGAAAACAGATGGCATAAATCTTAGTATTTCACAAACTGAAGACTCATTAGCTAATACTACTTTATCAACTGATAGGTTAGTAGATGATAAATGCTCAGCTGATGACATGTCAGCTGATCATAGCTCGTCTTCTAAACAATCAGTTGATCCAGAAGTACTCAACTCTCTTTCAATAGAAGAAACTATGAGTAAAAAGAATGATGTTCACATTGTTCCCGTTTCTGCCACTCCAAAGATTGGTAAAAAACTTTCTAAATACAAAGATCTATCCAAGGTGCCTGTAAATAGAGACCTAAGAAATTTACAGGATAAGCTTCATAAGCTGAATGGTCAAGTTAGACAAATGATGACTGATAATTGTCAAATGGCTAATAAGAAAACTCATAGGCATTCAAACAATGTTGTTCAATGCTCCAAGGCCATAAAATCCCAAAAATGTTATAAATGTGGAAGCAAAGAGCATAAGGCATTTGAATGTTCTTTATAAGGGAATTCAAGACAGCGGACTTGTAATGATAACATAGTTATTCCCCTCATACATAAGAAACCTGAGATGAAGTGGAAATCTAGGTGCATTCCACAGGGATCCACTAAGTAGTGGATTCCTACTTGTGTCCCTAACTCTTCTTTCATTCAATCTGTGTAGTGTGTTGGTTCATGGTTTCTTGGCAGTGGATGTTCAAGAACTATGACAGGTAACAAGGCTTTGCTTAATAACTACAAGAAAGAGAAAGGTCCAAGAGTGACTTTTGGTGATAACAAACATGGGCAAACAAAATGATATGGTGAACTTCATAATGGGAACCTCAAGCTGTCCAAAGTATCATATCTCAAAGGGCTGAAATGCAATCTCATAAGCATAAGTCAATTGTGTGATGGAGATAATGAAGTCCACTTCACAAAGACAGGAGGCTCCATAATAAATAAAGAAGGTAATACAGTGTTAAGTGCCAAGAGAACCAAGGATGTGTATACAATTGACATGTCCTCAGGTGACCCTTCAAATGAAACATGTTTGTACTCCAAAAATAAGGAGGATACAAATTGGCTGTAGCACAAGAGGCTTTCCCACCTTAACTTTAAAAATATCAACAAGCTGAGCAAGGGTGAACTAGTGTCAGGACTTCCTTCTCAGACTTATCTTAAGCCTACACCTTGCTCTACTTGTGAGAAGGGAAAGCAGCATAAGACATCATTTCCATCTAAGCAGGCCTTCTTAATTACAAAAACTTTCTATATGTTGCACATAGATCTCTTTGGTCGTGTTGCAACTGCTAGTATTGGTGGAAGTAAGTATGCTCTTGTATTGGTTGATGAATTCTCAAGATACACTTTGGTCTTCTTTCTTAAAGCAAAGAGTGAGGCTGCTGAAGAGATCATATGTTTTATCAAGAAGATAGAAGTGTTGAATGGCAATCTGGTCAGGAGTCTTAGAAGTGATCATGGAACTAAATTCAGAAATCAAACTTTGGAATCTTTCTGTGATGAAAAAGGGATATCTCAAAACTTCTATGCTCCAAGAACCCCACAACAAAATGGTGTAGATGAAAGAAGAAAGAGAACATTGAGTGAAGCTGCTAGAACCATGTTGTGTGAAAGTGGGTTATCTTTTAAAAACTGGGCTGAGGCTGTAAGTTGTGCATGTTTCACACAGAACAAGTCCCTTATTATAAAGAGGCACAACAAAACTCCATACGAAGTGCTTAACGGAAGGAAGCCAAGCATTAGCTTTCTTCACATTTTTGGTTGTCAACGTTTCATACTCAATCAAAAAGATCAATTGCAGAAGTTTGCTCCAAAGGCTGATGAAGGAGTGTTTGTAGGTCACTCAGTGATTTCCAAAGCATACAGAGTATACAACCTCAGAACCAGAGTCATAGAAGAATCCATCAATGTAAGTTTTAATGAAAATGACTTTGTTGCTTCCTGTTCTTCTAATCATGTTTCAGGTGAAGAAGTTAATGATCTCATGCAAACTGGAGAAGACACTCCAGAGCAAGTTGATCCCTCTCCACCAACTGCTCATGATGTAGATGAACCTGTTCCTATCGAAATCTTTAACCATGTATAACCATCCTCATGCAATCCTATACCTCTACTGAATCATGTGGAAAATGACTCAGCATCATTGAATTCTAACTCCATATCACACATTCCCTCTTCAGTAGAGATACCCACAGATTGTAACAATGAAGTTATATCAGCCACTCAAAATGAACTCATTTCCACTACTGATAGTCAACATATAACTTCTTCTCCAAAAATCCAAATGAATCCTAATTCCCAGGAAATCCAAAAATCCTTCAAAGATCACAAGTACCATCCTCAGAATCTGGTGATAGGCAATATAGATGATCCAGTCAGAACAAGATGAAAAGCTTGCAACATCTGTTTATATTCTGGATTTCTCTCAATGATCCCCACTGGGTGACTGCCATGCAAGAGGAACTGGTAGAATTCAAAAGAAATAATGTATGGACTTTGGTACCCAAACCAAAGGATAAAACCATCATCGGAACAAAGTGGGCGTTTAGAAATAAGCTAGATGAAAATGGGCAAATCATCAGAAACAAAGCAAGGCTAGTGGCAAAGGGGTATTGCCAAGGAGAATGTATTGATTTTGAGGAAACCTTTGCCCCTGTTGCAAGATTGGAAGCTATCACACTGTTCCTAGCCTGTGCTACCTTCAAGAACTTCAAAGTGTTCCAAAATAGATGTGAAAAGGGAATTTCTGAATGGAGATC
This sequence comes from Dittrichia graveolens, assembly GCA_038502395.1. NCBI lineage: Eukaryota > Viridiplantae > Streptophyta > Magnoliopsida > Asterales > Asteraceae > Dittrichia > Dittrichia graveolens. Next base: position 36,325,552 of record JARJIL010000009.1, read on the forward strand.
TGAAAGAAAAGGTGTATATAAAACAACCTCCTGGTTTTTAGGAGTCAAGCTTACCTGATCATGTATTCTTTCTAAACAATGCTTTATATGGTCTTAAGCAAGCTCCATGAGCCTAGTATGATACCCTCTCTTCTTTTCTCATTAACAAAGGTTTTACAAGAGGATGCATTGATAGCACTTTATTTATAAGAAACTACAAAGGTGATGTGATACTTGTGCATATATATGTAGATGACATAATATTTGGGTCTACTAATTTCGAACTATGGAAAAAGTTTTCTAAACTCATGTCTGATAACTATCAGATGAGCATGATGGGCAAGTTAAACTATTTTCTTGGTTTGCAAATTAAACAAGAGGTTGATGGTATTTTCATTCATCAAACAAAGTATGTCAAAGATTTACTCAAAAAGTTTGATTCTGAAAATTGTTCTTCAATGAAAACACCTACGTCTATTTCTATCAAGTTAGGAGAGGACACTGATGGCAAATTAGTGAACATTACTATTTATAGAGGAATGATTGGGTCACTTTTATACCTCACTGCAAATAGACCAGATTTAATGTTTTCAACATGTCTCTATGCAAGATATCAAGCAGATCCAAAGGAATCACATCTTGCTGCTGTTAAAAGAATATTCAGATATCTCAAAGAAACTTCTAATCTTGGTCTTTGGTACCCTAAAGACTCAGATTTTGAGTTAGTTGGATATTCTGATTTTGATTTTGTATGGTGTACATTAGACAGAAAAAGTACTTCAGGCGGTTGTCAAACTTCTAGGAGGAAGATTGATTAGTTGGTCTAGTATGAAACAATGTTCCGTGTCAACATCCACTGTAAAGGCAGAATACATTGCCGCAGGAAGCTGTTGTGCTCAAATTTTGTGGTTACAAAATCAACTACTTGACTATGATGTGAAGTTTGAAGACACCCCAATTATGTGTGACAATACAAGTGCAATCTCCATCTCAAATAATCCAGTCATACATTCAAAGACAAAGCATATTGAAATCAGACATCATTTTCTCAGAGATAATGTGCAAAAGAAAAAGGTAACTCTACACTACATCAACACTTATTTGCAACTTGCAGATTTGTTCACAAAACCATTGGATGAAGCAAGGTTCAATTTCCTAATATCCAAACAAGGTATGCTTAATTTTTAGATTAGAATAGTGGTAATTTAGCTGATGTTAATTTATAAGTGTTGAAAATCATGTGTTACTTATCTAAGCATCTCTAAGTCTTACTTAATCTGTGTAAACTAAGTAACTGTGCTCAGCTTATCAAACGTACTCAGCTGATCACTCTAAGATAAGAAGGAAATGCTCAGCTAAGTACTTCTCTCAGTTGATACTCCAAATTTTCACTGTCAGCTGATAGTTTTTCATCAGCTGATACCCCTCAGCTGATACATCTCTATGATTAGCTGATGGTTCAACACTAAGTAAATTTTCATATTTTGTGTTCATTTAATACTTTTTAACCCTAGTTATTTACTCCGTTTGTCAAATTTCATTTAATAGCTAATTAATTTATTTTCCGTTAGAATTTTTGTCAATATCTAACAATCTCTGTTAACTACCCTTCATAAATATCCCACTTCCTCTCTCATTCACCTTTACCTTTTCAAACTCTCCAAATTCCCTCTCTCTCCAAAAAGAACTACCCTAACTTTTATCTCTCAATACCCACTGTTCATCATCCCAACCAAATGGCCACCTCTATTCCAGACCCTGCTGTTAACCCTGGTGAGAATGTTGCTCCAAACCAACCCATGAACATAACTCCAAATAACATTCTTCTGTGCACCATAATTCCCGCTTCTCGTGAAAACCAAGGATATGAGCCTATGGTACAGTTTCTTCAGGCTCATCCTCTATTCGAAAGCCTTACTACTAGTCCCCACTACATATACCCCATAATCATTGGTGTGCTATGGTACTCTGCAACCTACAACCTAAACGACAATACCATCCATTGCACCCTAGCCCAAGGAAACTACCATCTTCAAATCACCACTGAAACTCTCCACGAAGCCACTGGTATTCCTCACTTCCCACCCTACATCGCTTTTCCCTCAAGAGCTCAAGTTCAAACCATTCTGCAAACCATCGGATACGATGAGCCTGTAGTGCATGGTCAAGTGAAAGTATCTACTTTTTCCCATCCGTGGAAGTATTTGGCCAACGTGGTCATTCGTTGCTTCGGTCCTAAATCTGGAAGCCACCACCTCATCAATCAAACAGAGCTTCTGGTGCTCTATGCCCTAGTCTTTGGGATCAATATTGATTTTGCTGAAGTTATCTTCTCTGATCTTGTTGACAAAATCAGCCAGAGTACGAACAAGAAATCATCAAGGTCTCAGGTGCCCTACATTCGATTTTTAAGCCTGATGGCAATGAGGGAGATTGGCGAAAATGATTATGTGAGTCTAACTGAACATCAAGATCACATTCCTGCACCAGCCATGGCTGAAAAGGTATTCCATTTTATAAAGGCAAACAGAGGTCCTCCCATCACTGCTCAAATGCAAGAGCTGATTGATGTTACTAATGAGAATGCTAATGTTGGTGATGATGATGAAACTGATGATGATGAAAGTGGTGATGATAATGATGGTGATGATACTGAGGAAAGTCACACTGGCAATAACAATGATGATGATGATGCTGGTGATGGTGATGCTGGTAATATTGGTTGTTCTGATTTCACTCCCACAAGTCCAATGGTAATGAGTCCTCTTGGTGGTGATGCTGATGTTCAAGAACAAGAGATCTCTGAGCAACTTCTTGAGTTCATTGATAGGAGCAGACACATCACGTCCCAAGGTAAGGACAGTACTGATTCCACCTCGGAGGATATTCAAATGGTAGTCCCAACCTTTGATAGCCCATCCTCCTCTCCAGTCCATACACCAATCCAACAGCCAAGCTCTAGTGAACCTCATGTGGTCACTAGTTCTACTCCCATCCGCAGCCCCCTATATACAAGGTCTATAGAGGATGCTCTTAATGAGCCCTTTGAGGTAGTGCAATCCACACCTCTGACCTCAACTCCAATTACCCTTCCTCATGTTAAGAGGGAGCAATTGGATGTTGGCACCCATAAGCCAGTGGATGTATCCTCACATCAGGATACATCTGTAAAAATGGGACATAAACCACAATATGAGACTGCCTCTCAAAAGATTGATCTCATTGAAAGACAGACCTCAACCCAAGGTCATACCGTGTCTTCCCCAACATTGAGTCAGCCAATACCATTCATAATCTCCGAACAAAATGTGGATCCAATAAAGGATTCCCTACTATTGAGTGCATACTACATGCATTCCACTTAAAGAGCAAGGAGCTAGCATACCAACAAGAACAAGAAAAAAATCAAAATCCAGCTGCTGCTCAACTCAATCTCGCAAGGGAGAAATCTCAAACTGAACTACTTAAGGCAAGATCTCATGCGGATGCAATCAAAACCCTCTTCAGCCTTGATCTATCTGCTCCCTACAACCTAAGTCAACAAAGATTGCAAAGCTTCAGAGAAAAGATCAACATTTTGAGAAACAGAACAGAACCCACTCCCATTACAAGAGCCACTGTCCATAAAGGTGATGGTGAACCCTACCTTAAAGCTATAAGGAAGAACAACTACAACAGCTGTGAAGTTGTATCATATGAGAGGTATCACATCTATGGGTTCACATAATTGGTTGAGATCCTGTACCTCCTCTACAAATCCAAATCCAAGCTCAAAGTTCAATTCATCCAAATGATACAGAATTGGATAGCTCTAGTTGTATCACAAAGGGCCTTCACTCCAGATGATTACTATAGGTATGTGCACACAGTTGATAATCTACACAAGGAAGGCTCTAAGCCCTTTAAACCATTTGAGCTAAGAGAGGTACTGCCCGAACATGAGTACTTATATGATTTTGAGGGTCTCAACACAACTCCGCCACTCAACATCACCCTAGAGCTTTACAAGTTTATAGTTATGCCTGTTGAAGGTATATTCTTCTCGACAGAGTTGTCACTTGGAGGTTCTTTAGACAGTCTGAAATCCACAAATCTAGCAAGAGTTTTCTATTTGGGCTAAGAACATCTAAAAGAGGCAGAACTGGAAATGAACATTTTGTAGTCCTTGTACAAGCCCAATGTGAAGTCTTAGCTAAAGTAGATCCCCGTGCCAAAGATTTTGAAGTAAAAGAAGAACAATGGTGGGATGATTGAAGACTGATCTAACTCTGAAGACTTGTTGATCTAGTTAATTGTATATTATGTTTAGACTAGTTTAGTTAGTAGTTAATATTCTGTAAATATTTCTGTACATTTCTTTATTCTGTTATTTCAAGTGATGTTTATGAAAATCAGAAAATAAAAAACATATAAAAATGAAAAAACGAAAAGATACCACAAAAACAGGAAAAAATGGTACAACAAAGAAAAATATTTCACAAAAACAGAACAAAATGGAACACTAGAAAAGAAACAAAAAACAGAACAAGGTTCAAAATAAAAAGAGCTACCAAAAACAGATAGCTAGGTAGCCAAATGCACTTAAGAGTTTAAATATTTTGTATTCGAAGTCAAACTGATTCTTCAAAAAGAAAAAGGTTTGTCATCATCAAATAGGGGGAGATTGTTGGGGAGATAATCACTTCACCCTAATAACTAACTCTGCCTATCCTAAAAACATAGAATTTGATGATAACCAAACCCTACATTCAGTATGACATAGAAAGAATTCAAACATGTGTTGTTTGAATCAGATTCTGTAAAAATATGCTAAGTATGGAACCATCAGCTGAATATCAGATCCTACTCAAAGTATCAGCCAAGGGATATCAACTAAGGAGCATTAGATGAAGAAAACAAGTAAAGAAGACAATCAAATGAGGAAAGTTAACCATCAGCTGAGTGAAGAAATTTGATCAGCTGAGTGCCTACACTATCAGTTGAGCAAAGACTTTGCTCAGCTACTCCATCAGCTGAGTGAACAACGGATCAACTAAGGCCCAGAGCATCAGCTAAGTAAGTCTTCTTTCACACAAGTCATCTCTCTACATAAACTGATGTATTTAAATGATCAGCTGAGCATTTTTGATTAACTGATCACACAAATACATGAGCTTATGCCCTCCTAAGTTTACTATTGATCAACTGAGCATCTATATGATCATCTAAGCAATATGTATCAACTGAGTCCAAGAAAAAATTGATCAACTGATATATTTTATCAATTGAGTAGTGAAATTCAAAGTTCCTAGTACAATCAGTTAGTTGAGTCGAGCAAAAAGTCAAATCCACTCTATCTTTTCAGATTGTAAATCATATGTAAAAGGCAGAACATGTGTTGTTCTATTATACCATAGATCTTTGTTTGTAAAATTAAAATGAACTTTTTGGATCAAGTGTGAGACAAAAAGGTTTGATCATATCCTCTGGATAAGGAGAAAGATACCTCAAACAGACGAAGATCTTTAAGATTTGTTCAACAACTAAGTATGGCTGGCAATCTCATACTTGGTAAAGTCAAATCAAACAGAAGCATGGTGTTGTTTAAAGTACAAGCATGGATAGGGAAAGAAACTTCTACAAGACTATAGATGTGGGTTTTAATATATTATATTGTGAGTGGGTTGTACTTTTGCAGAAAAGTACAATTACTTTTATCAAACAGTTGATTAAAGTAACTTTACTTTTCACCCACTGCCTTTACAATTAAAATATTATATTTCCACATCCTCTTTGTCTCATTCCTTAATGCAACCGGATACGCCAAGATTTGTATAAATATACATGCATGGTGGACATGCAAAATATAACACAGTGAAGTCTCTACTCCACTAAAAGAAAATCTCATCAGTTGAGAAATTCGTAGAGTTTAAGCATTGTGTAGAATCAAACTTGTTCATGTGTTGAACACTCTATATACATTAGTTGTTTTAGAGTTATCTTGTCTATATGTTAGACAAATAGATTGCCACCTTTTATTGTACTTAGAATTTCCACTTCTAGTACATGTAATTATTGATTCAAAATCATTAAGAATTATATAAAAGTATATCGGTGTATCTTTAAATTTTTAAAAGCTAAAGTTTGTATTCAACCCCCACTTCTACAAACATTTGTTGCTGTGTACTCAATCTAGGACTAACACGTGTGTTTATCACTGCAATGTAAAGATCGTATTCCTTCATGGGAATTTTGAGGAAGAGTGTTTTTAAGACTTTCCGAAGGTCTTGTACGTTGATAGTAACCTCGTGGACTTGAATAAACATTCCAAGGTTGTAATCTTCACTTTAATGAGAAAAACATAGATTTGATTTTTCAAAAAGGGAAGATTAAACATGGATGTATGCAAGAGCTAGTGGGAGCGATTATGTTCCAAATATTGTGTATCCATGATATACTTCTTATTGAGGATAATATCCTATCTTGGCGGTTCATAAAACCGGAGTTGAGGAATTATTGCATCATAAGAAGAATTGGAAGATAAGAATGTGAATTTTTCGGAGTGACATTAAACATGATGGACTAGTGTGTTAATTTAATTAGCAACATGGTTTATCACATTGTTTCTTTTCTCTCATTTTGACATACTTAGAAGAACTCTTAGTACATTGTTCTTCAAGTTGATGTTCGGTGGTAACAAGGAACCTTGAGTAATGTATTATTCTTGGTGAATTGTTATTGTTGTGTTGTTAATTGGAATGTTATCAACTAGAATGGTTCTTTAAGCATCATTGACTTTATTTGGGTTTCTTTTGAGAAAATAAGAGTATGATGGCTTATATATATGAACCATAGTCTTCTGCATTGTGACTTTATTGGTTCTTTGAAACAATAAGAGTATAGTGGCTCATAGATGTAAAAAATTGTTTGAAGCATCGTTAACTCTATTGGGTTCTTTGAAACAATGAGAGCACGAAGGTTTAAACAAAGGACCATGATCTTGCTGACGCACACTTTATAAGTGATTGATCGAGAGAAGATGTGATGATTGTTAGAATACTCATGGATGTCGCTTTCTGAATACATTTACTAAGCTTTAGTCACCGGCTAGTGATGAGCTTTCATATTAGGCTTGTACACACTTGGTTTACAAGTGGCTTTGGCTTGAGTTTGTTTTGGTTGAGTTTGATACGTTTCGAGATGGGAACATTAAAGCAATAATGTGATTTGATTGTATCGATTATCAAATGGAGGTTTGACGATGCGCACGGAGCGGGTACTTTCGTTAGCCTTTATTGTGTTCCATATTAGCATGTGTTAGTCCCATGTTTAAAATAGTTAGATTTTATGAGACAAACTATCGATATGTATATATAAAAGGTTAAGAGTTAGGAATTATGTAAGTCTGTTATAGACTGACTAGTCAGTTTCAGCTGAGTAGTCAGCGTATAAATAGATATAGAGTTTTCTATGTAAGTACTAGATAACTCAGTGACTTCTAAGCTGAGATAGGTTTTAAGAATTAAGACTTGAAGACCTAAAGACTTAAAGACTTGAAGATTCAAGAATCCAAGATTCAAGAAGTCAGCTTGACAAGGTCAAGACTGAGTATGTCAGCTCAGCATCAAAAGTTATTTCAGAATTTAAGTAAGTTCTAAATTCTGTTATAAACTCTCTATATCTACGACATTTAAATTAGGATATCTAAACCTAATTTAAACTATCTATTAGTTGGATAGAAATCTCAAACGGAATTAATTAGATATGTTCTAATTAAGGAGTTTGTTACGGTTTTAAAGAAAAGATAAGTTCTATCTTTAAACTGCAATTTATTCGTAGATATATCAAGTATAAGTATAAACCTTCTTCTGGGTTTATAAATACATGAATACATACACGAGCGAATGTGCAAAAATATACAAGTATGTGATACTACATAAGTTGCAAGACTGCATAAGTTGCAAAATGTACGTGTGTTCGTGATACTTGATACGCGTGTGTTGCGATAACTTTGTAAGTTCAAAGTTCGAGAGAGTTTTTCAAGAGTTCTTGTTAATCAGTTTTAACAAGAAGTTCGACCATCAATTAGTTTGTGATTCAAGAGTGTTTAGAGAGAGTTCAGGTTATAATCATTGTAATATCAAATCATCCTAAAGATTTGATTAGAGTGTGATAATAGTTATTGTACTGGTTGATAATTGAATATACATTTGATTAGTTTGTTTGATTGGTTAAAGTGTATTCAACCCCCCTCCCACCTTCTACACTGTATCGGTTGCTTGTTCACCCACTTTGGGACCAACAACTGGTATCAGAGCAAGTTTCTTCATAAGTTGAAGATCAAGATCCGCTGTCAAGAAGTTAAGATGTGAACTAGCAAGCAATCAAGTCATATACCAACAATGACGGCACAAAGCATTATAGAAAATGCTTTAACAAATCCTCTTCTACATACTGTGGCTGGGTGCCAAACTGAAAAAGAGATGTGGGATACTCTCAGTGTCACGTATGAAGGCACTAACATGGTCAAGCAACATAAGAAGACAAATCTGAGTCGTTCTTAGGAACCTTTCTTTGCTAAAAAGAATGAAACTCTGGCATATTTGTTACCAAATTTAAATGCTTGATAAATGATTTGATCTTGGTAGGTGTCAAGAAAGATGAGAATGAGTTGCTACTCAAGTTCTTGGATGTGTTACCGGAACAATTCAATGAGATCACTATTGCACTTCATGCTGGAGGAACCTTTGGAAAATATGATCTCAAATCTATCTATGGTTTCCTTCTAAATCATCAACAGATTATGGAACAGAAGAAAGTGGCCCAGCAATAACTAAAAGAATCTATAAACAATGTTGGATCTGTATTAATTGGAGAAAAGAAAAAGAAGGGATCTAAAAAGTCTCAATCTGAGATTGACTCTGAATCTGAATCTGAGGAAGTAAGTCTTAACTCTGGTTCAGATGATGAAGAGATGGATGCTCTTACTGAACAAATGGAAATGTTGGCAAGAAACTTTAGGAAGTTCAGAAGTTGAAGGGGTCAAACTGACAGAAGCAAAAGGGGTAAGTCTACTTTTGATCGTAAGAAAGTTAAGTGATATAACTGTCAGAGGATAGGACACATAGCTACTGAGTGCAGCGTAAAGAAGGGAGAATCAACTTCAGTAGCTGACAAGAATGCCTACAGAGCTGATAAGTATAAAAAGAAATATCAAAGACTCAAAGGCAAGCCAGATGAAAACACCAAAGGTCTCCTTGCTGAAACCTGGGATACTGAATCATCTACTTCAGATTATGATGAGCCAGATAGGTGTTTGATGGCCATTGAGGATGAAAAGGAACAAGTTGACTATGAGTTAGAAGACAGTTCCTTTGATGAGGATCTAGCAGAAGCGGCTAAGCTGAGTAAGCAAACAAGTAACTGGGATCCTGCCTCAATGTATAAGGTAAATAACTTTAGCTCTTACACTGATGAACAAAAATGTCTAATGTTCAACTATTTGTTGAATGACTTCAAAACCTCTCTCACAGTTCAATCTTGTTTGAAAACTAATTTCAAAACTAAAAGATGAACTTAAACACTCTGAAACTCTCTTAAATGCTGGTAAAAAGATCCAAAGTGATTATGAATGTCAGCTTCATATAAACAAACTTCTAAGTGAAGAACTGCATGAATCAAAAGAACAAGCTGACAATCTAATAAAAATCTGTGAATCTTGGTGTAAGTCATCAAGCGAAGCAGAAAAGTGCATTAACTAGCAGATACCAAATCAAGTAAAAGCAGTACTATGGGGAGATTATAGTGCTGCTGATGAAATCATCGAAGATCAAGTCAGTCTTGAAGAAAAAACGATGAAATCAGATGACATACTCCCAAGAACATTCTTAAGGAACAAGGAACGGAAACAGGTTAAAACCAATAAGTTTGTGACACTAACCCAAAGTCCTCAAGTTATTCACTCAAATCATCAAGCTGAATGTTCCAGATCCAACAGAAACTGTAAGTCAGTTTTCAAGACATTGGATTACAATCCGGTGAGAACAATTGTTTTTGATAGAATATCTCATGTTAACTCAAAAAGATATAATTCTCAAGGCATACATGAAAGGATGTCTAAAAATAGGAAGTTGTCTGTAAGTCAGGCCTCACCAAATAAAGGTAACCATAAAGCTGACAAAGGTAAGTCCAAAGTAAGTGAAAATCAAGTAGACAAACTGTCGAAGAGGATTGAAAGGTTATCCACATCATATGACCCTAAATCTGAATCCAAATTTAATGTTGGAAAACTCAAAGAAATCACCCAACACCCATCTTTAGAAGAAAATGCTATAAGTGTGGTGATAGAGGTCATGAGGCCAAAGATTGTGTAACTACCAATCTTAGACATGAAAATGAAAAGGATGATCAGTCCAAAACAGAACCAGAATCTGTTTGAGCTGATCAATCAAACTCCAAAGGATCAGCTAAGTGCTCCTCCTTAGGAACCACCAAATAGTGGTTTCCAAAAAGAAACTAATATGTTTAGTCGATCATGTGCAGGGCTCCTACAAGTGGTATCTCTATAGTGGATGCTCAAGGCACATGACAGGAAGCAAGGGGATTCTAAGTTAATTCCGAAACAATGAAGGACCCAAGGTGACATTTGGGATAATCTCAAGGAAGGACTAAAGGTTATGGAAAGATAACTGCTGGAAATGTTACTTTCAAAAAGGTAGCATATGTTGAAAGCCTTAAACACAATCTGATAAGTATCAGTCAACTGTGTGATGAGGATTATGAAGTCACCTTCAGAAAGCATGCAGGGACAATTTATGATAAGAAGGGAAAACCAATATTAATGGCAAAAAGAGAGAGAGATATCTATTTGTTAGATCTCAGCTCCGCAGATCCTTCAACTGAAACCTGCTTGTGTTCTGATTTAACTCCCAAGCTGAGTTGGTTATGGCACAAAAGACTGTCTCATTTAAACTTCAAATATATTAACAATTTGTCTAGCAAAGAGTTAGTCTCTAGTCTGCCTAAGATCACATTTGCTAAAGACAAACTCTGCTCAGCTTGTGAAATGAGAAAACATCATAAGGGATCCTTTAAATCCAAGTAGAATTTCTCAATTACAGATCCATTGCATATGTTGCATTTGAACCTATTTAGACCTATTAGCACCCCAAGCCTAAGTGGCAAAAAGTGTACTCTAGTGATTGTTGATGACTTCACAAGATTCACTTGGGTAATCTTCTTAAAAGCCAAAAGTGAAGCTGCATATGAGTAAATCAGCTTCATAAGACAAGAAGAGTTGCAACAGGGTACGCCTCTTAAACAACTCAGAAGTGATCATGGGACTGAGTTCAGAAACTCAACCCTTGAAGGCTTTTGTGAAGAGAAAGGAATTATCCAGAATTTCTCATATGTACGGACTCCACAACAAAATGGAGTTGCTGAAAGGAGAAACAGAACCTTAATTGAAGCTGCCAGAACCATGCTATGTGAGGCAAAGCTCAAGCTGAGCTTCTGGGCAGAAGCTGTAAGTACAGCCTGCTATACTCAGAATAGATCATCTAAAGTGAAAAGACATGGTAAAACAACTTACGAGATGTATCATGGCAGAAAACCCAACATTGGATATTTCCATATTTTTGGTTCAATATGCCATGTGCTAAATCAAAGAGATCAGCTCCATGAGTTGGAACCCAAAGCTGATAAAGGGATATTTGTGGGATATTCTTCAATCTCCAAAGCTTACAGAGTCTTTAATCTCAAAAGAAAGGTAATTAAAGAGTCAGTACATGTTACGTTTGATGAGACAAGTATTGATGAATCCAACAGAGCTCAAGCTGACTCGGTTAGTTTGAGTGAGCTTGAGAGGAGTAAAAAAGATCTCACATCAAATCCCATGTATGTTATGGATGATTCTGATGATGATGATGATAGTAAATCTGACAAATGTGCATCACTGAAAGAAATTATCAATATTGAAGATAATCAGCCTGAGAATCTCGATGAATCATCAGGTACATGTCAGATTGAAGATCTAAGTGATCATCAAATTCCTACTCAGACTGAAGAAGTAAGTCCTATTCAGCCTGAGAGATACTGCTCTGACTCAGACCCAGAACCTCAGTCTCCTACTACAACCTTCAGAGTATTAAAAGATCATCCTTTTGATGATGTCATTGGGAACGTTGAAGATGGTGTGTTAACTAGATCTAAGTCAAATGCAAACTATGTTGCCTACTCTGGTTTTCTATCTCAATTGGAACCAAAGAAGACTGAAGAGGCTCTAAAAGATGAAGATTGGATTGAAGCTATGCAAAAGGAGCTGACAGAATTTCAAAGAAATAAGATCTGGACCCTTGTCCCTGCTCCCAAAGGAAAAACAATTATAGGCACTAAGTGGGTCTATAGAAATAAAATGGACAAGGATGGAGTAGTGATCAGAAACAAGGCAAGGCTAGTACCTAAGGGGTATCGACAAGAAGAAGGTATTGATTATGATGAAACCTTTGCCTGTGTTGCAAGGATTGAAGCTATAAGGTTGTTTCTAGCCTATGCAGCCTTCAAAAACTTTAAAGTGTATTAAATGGATGTTAAAAGTGCATTCCAAAATGGAGCACTACAGGAGAAGGTCTATGTGAAACAACCCCTGGTTTTATTGATGCTAAACATCCAGATTATGTCTATAAGTTAGACAAGTCTTTGTATGGACTCAAACAAGCTCCAAGAGCCTGGTATGATACACTATCCACCTATCTGCTCTCAAATGATTTTGTCAGAGGAAGTATTGAAAAAACTTTTTTCATAAGAAAAAGCAGAGGACATGTCATTCTGGTTCAAATTTATGTGGATGACATTATCTTTGGATCAACAAACAAAGATCGGTGTGATTGGTTCTCTAAGATAATGTCTAATCAATACAGAATGAGCATGATGGGTGAGATGAAATACTTTTTGGGACTTTAAATCTTTCAGAAATAAGATGGTATATTCATTAATCAGAGCAAGTATGTCTTTCATCTGATTAAGAAATATGGATTAGACTCAAGCCATTCCGCAAATTCTCCAATGTTATACAATGTCAAGCTTCACAAGGACATTGATGGAAAGTCTGTATGTCAGACTACATATAGAGGAATGATAGGTTCATTACTCTATTTAATAGCAAGCAGACCTGATAAAATGTTTGCTACATGTGTTTGTGCACGATATCAGGCTGATCCAAAGGAATCACACTTGCTAGCTGTTAAAAGAATACTCAAATATCTGAAGGGAACACCAAACTTAGGTTTGTGGTATCCCAAAGGATCAGGATTTGAGCTGATAGGGTACTCCGATTCAGACTTCGCAGGATGTTGTCTTGATAAAAAGAGTACAACTGGAGGATGTCAAATTTTGGGTGGAAAATTAGTCAGCTGGACGAGCAAGAAACAAAACTCAGTGGCAATTTCAACAGCTGAAGCTGAATATGTAGATGCAGGGAGCTGATGTGCTCAAATACTATGGATGAAACATCAGTTGAAGGACTTTGATCTGCATTATTCAAAGACTCTCATATTTTGTGACAATCAAAGTGCTATTGACATTACACACAACCCAGTGTTTCACTCAAGAACCAAGCACATTGAGTTAAGACATCACTTCATCAGAGATATTGTAGAAAAGGGAAAGATAGAGTTAGTCTTCATTGAGACTGAAGATCAGCTTGCGGATATCTTCACGAAACCAATAGAAGGCACAAGATTTACAATTCTACTCGGCAAGCTTGGAATGCTCAGCCCTTAATTGGTATGTTCCATTCTTTATCTCTGTTAAATTTTAGCTATGTGCTACATTTGACTAAGTGTCAAAATCTGAGCTGAGTGCTATCTGAAGCTAAGTGGTCCAGCTAACCTGAAAATTCTGAATCAGTTGAGTACTCTATATAGGCTAAACATTCAGAATCAGCTGAGTACTCTATATAGGCTGAACATTCAGAATCAGCTGAGTACTATATATAAGCTGAACATTTAGGATCAGTTGAATACTCTATCTAAGCTGACCGTTTAGGATCAGCTGAGTAATCAGTTCCAAAGTGTGGTCAGTTCCACAAGTCTAGGTTAGTCCTAACAAATGGTAAGTCCAACAATATGGTAAGTCTAAAATATTTATGGTGTGTCCGGTAAATAAACGTCAGTCGTTTAGAAATTTTTATGATATATTTTAATAAAAATATCTTTTCAATATAACAGTGTGAGGTTGGGTAACTAACAAAAAAGTTAGCCGTTGTAACAAACTGCATAAAAGTTTTTTTTACGGTAACGGTCATATTTATTACCCTCAGATAACGGTCAAGTTTTTCTCTCACATTGAAAAGGTGTAAATAAGAGAGATTGTTCATCATATTTCGTTTAAACTTCCAAAATATTCTTCTCTCTTAAACCCTAACGTTGCTGTGTGCAGAATTCATTGCTAAGTGCTTACTATTGTTAAGTGCAATCCAATACGATAAGTTCGTTTTCTATGGAGGGGTATACTCTAAATCTAACTGAACAAATGATCCGTGGAGGAAATTTCAAGAACAACGCACTCCCCATCTTCAAACAAAACAATGTCATCGCCTGTACCGACATTCCAAAGTCCAAAATTGGCAGGGGATATGAGGAGTGGGTCTCCTACATTTGCAAGGGTCCCCTTGCAAAAGCATTCCTTCGTGGACCTGCTGTGATCATCCCTCAACTTCTCACGGAATTCTAGTATACGTGTTAGCTCGATGTAACTCAACCGGTTATACGGGGTACCGTCCTAAGTGGACAAGTGGCGATCGAAGTCGATGCAAACTGTCTCCGCCGAATTCTTCATCTCCCGATTCACAATCATTATGAAGCGACGGTTTCTAGGGAAAAATCAAGAAGTGTTTTACCCTTAATGGGTCATCCTCAAGTTATTGGCGTCATACAGAAATCTGTTTTCTAGACGGCATGGGGATTTATGGTATCCACTGTGGTTCGTTCCCTTGGATACAAGGTGGGAGGCCTGGATAATGTAAATGACTTTGAAATGCAATTATTATACAACTTATTTTATTATCGACGAGTGGATTACGCTGAGTTGATCTTTGAGGCATTCAAGTCATTGGTGACCAAGAACGTAAGGGACACCATTGTACCCTTCACAAGATTCATATCCATGGTCATCAAGGACAGGTTGGGTAGAAGATATACTACTCAATATGAGTCAATCCCTACTCCTGTTCTCGGCTACAGGATGTTCACCCATGATATCTTCCCTGGGAACCCTATAATGAGTGCTCAGATGAGGGCGTATGTACAGCTTCCGACTTCTGAGTCAAGTGAAGATGGGACATAGGAGGAAGCTACGGAAGAAGTGGGTGAAGATGTTGTAACTGAGGCTGAGTCCCCTCAAGCTGATCAACCTAGGACTCAGTTCAGACCTCGTCATCAAATAATTTCATCCACCACTTCGAGTTCTAAGCAAAGGAGTTTGTTTCCTAGCTCTGAGTCTCCACTACTAGGTGCAGCAGGTATGATTTCGCAACCCTTATCTCCTTCTCTCTCTTTTACTTCTCCATCTCCAAACTCAGGAGATAGGATTGAGTCAAGCCCAACTCAGTCTAACCACTCTCCTCCACCTCAAACATCTCCATCTATGTTACAATCTACAGTCAACCTTGGTCAGCCCACTGCTACTAAGGATATTTCCTACACCTATACAAGGAAATCTGCCAAAGTTGGTCCTTCATCTCAAAAGGACACTGGAGTCATGGGAGAGGGGGAGACACCTTCTCTTAAGGTGCCAACCTCTAGGCTCAGTTCAACCCTTAAGCCTATACCGGGTATGGTGTCTACTCAGCCCGTACATACTAGTGTCATGGGAGAGCCTACTTCTATGCCTTCACAGCCCCGTGAAGGTAACATTAAAATACTGACCAATCCCCAAGGTCAATTACCCCCTCCTCACCAATAAGCCTAGCTCACCTCACTATCATACCTCACGAACTTGGTCATTCTTCTCTTCTATTCTCACACACTCTCGCACGACCTGTCACTAAACCTTTCATAGACCAGGAAGGTTTACAGGGTCTCCATTCTGGCCCCCTTGATTCCATAGGTCATCACCAACCTTTGGATATGGGACCCACATCGTTACCTATTGAGGAACACTCAACAGCTACTCCTACGGTGGAAATACACTCTTCCACTGGACAGGAGGATGTTGACGTGAGACGAAGACCTGAGGAGTTCAGGCTAATGAAAAACGATGCTTAAGTCATTACGGACTATTTACAAACTCAGTTTGAGCTTCTAAGCAGGAAGAGGAAAGATGACAAAGCCAAGTTAATGCGCAAACTTAATGATTTGTCAACTTCAGTTGCCAACTTGGAAAGCTTCATGATCAAACTCAGACCCTCCCCTATTGATGATGTCAAAACGGGGGAGGAAGAATCAAAGAAGCATGATGATAAGGTTGAGGGGGAGCATACAGAGGAAGTACAATTTGTACAAGCTCATGATCAGTTCATGAGTACTATAGATCAGCCTTCTCAACAACAATAGGCTACAACAGTCCAAATAAGCACAACTTCACAAGCTCAACCAGAAACTCCACTTGAAGAAACATCTCAAGCTGTTCACACCAAACTTCCTGGAGCTAATGTGCCAAAATTTATTGAAGCTAAGTCCATTCCAACTTCACAAATAGATAAAGGGCAGAGTAAGGTGTTTGAGATGGTAAAAAGAAAGAAAAGAAGTGTTATGCCTCTAGCGAAGAAAAGAAAGGTCATAATTACTAAGCCTGTGCCAGAGCAACAGGGTAAGTCTCAAATAGTTGCACATGAATCTGACTCAAGTGATGAAGCTGATGCAGCACAGAAAGCCAGTGACATACTTGCTGAGCAAATGTTACAAGAGATAGCTAAAGAACTAGGCGTAACAGTGGAGGAAATAAAAGAGCAGCAACGACAAGCTGAAGTTCAACGAGAAAAGGCTAAAGTTGAGGCTACCAGAGCTGAAGCTGAAGCTGATTATTCTGGTCCAAAAGCAGCCCCAATTCCCTACTCAGATGTGGATCTAAGGCATTGTTATAAAAGAAAACATTTTAATAACAAGATTGAATCAATTACACTAAGTAGAAAAGGAGAATTTGTAATCATCAACTTTGTACTAGACAACAAACAAGAAATTGGTCTAGATATGAGATGTCTGTACAAGTTGGGATTCTCAGAGTTGAAGACCGTATGTCAAATCAGACAAGAGATAGTTGATGTGCTTAAGACAATCTTAATAAGAATCGATCAGCTAGGTGAGATCCCTGCTGATGAAATTGATATCTTTCTTAATCGAGGCAAAGCTGCAAGAGTTAAAGCAGCAAGCTAGCGAGCTAAAAGAGAAATCATTTTACAAGTTCCAGAGGGAGTTGAATTCAGAGGTAATATTTATATCACTCAACCTTTGGAAGGATTCTTGTATCTTGATATGGAAGGTAATCAATGTTTCGTGAAAGTAACAGATCTTCATTTGGCAAATCTAGAATTAATTTTGTACTTGAGTGTGACATTCGGCAACAAATTTCCCAGGTTAGCCATTAGAAATTCTAATTTTAAGCCTAGTATGACTAAAAATAGTAATTATGACTTAAATACATCCATGATAATATTAGATTTCGTAGAAATCCCGCCTATATGGTTAGAACCTTCCGGAGCTCGAAAAATCGAATAATTACGAGTCAAGAATTACAAATCAGGTACAATAATAAAAATAATATCAATTAAAATAATTAAATAAATTATGATATATATAAATAAGTTAAAATATAAAACATATAAAAATAAACTCATAAAAGTAATAAAAACTTTGTAATTAAAAGATTTAAACAAAATCAACAATTATACAAAATTCATTTAAACCAATTACACTTAATTATTCAAAAAAATAAAATAAAAGAAACTCCCCCCCCCCTCAAATTTCTCTTGCCTCATTCTCTTCCCAAGAACCACCACTTGATCTCCCCCATGCTCTATATAAGCCCCCTACTACTCTTTATCATTTCCTTTACCACCACACTCCATCTCTTCTCTTTTTTCTCTTCTTCTTTCACCAACAAAAATCTCCCCAAATACATCCAAGTCTTGATCATCTCTTGAAGATCAAAGACAAAATCAAGGAAAAGAGTGGTAAGATGATCATAAAACACCCATCTCTACTCTTCTACCTTTCTTCTCTTCTTCTTTCTTCTTTCTTTTATTTATTTTCTTTGTTGTTCATCTTATTTCCTTTATTTATATATATATAATCATGTAAATATAAACACCCTACCAATGTTGTAAGGAGCACATGAAATGTGCATCATCCTACCGTTGTTGTATGGAACTTAATCAACTAAAAATCAAGAAAATAAGACTTTGATCATGCATGTGTTTCATCTTGACAAATGTTGTAAGGAACACATAAAATGTGTATCATCCTACCATTGTTGTAAGAACACATGGATTATCAAAGCTTATACTCATACAATATGATTATTCATGAATATAAACATGTTATATTAAAGTTATGACCCATAAGCAAAAAGAATCACAAATCTGGCAGAATCAGATATTAGAACTCCCTACTTGTTTTTGTTATATCTGGAGTTCTAGATATCAAAATCAGTTGATTCTTTTTGCTAATCTTAGTTTAAAGTGTTACCTTTCATTTAAACCTGGATTCACTAATTTTCATGAACGTTTGATCCTTCAAACATATTTAAAAAGACCCATATGTTGAATCTGGAAGTCTGGCAGATTTAGAAGGGTACACTTTAACGCGTGTAACTAACTCATTCTTGGGTCAAATTACGTCTAGTTTTTTTTAAAAGTTTAATCTGTGAGTCGTGGTTATTTCCCAGTTTGAATCATGTAAACAGGAGGTCGTATGAGCCCTAAACAGACGTTTTAGTAACAACATGTCATCCAGAAACTGATCAATGGACATCCTATACACTTTTAATTATTAAAAATACAAAACATGGATTATAAATTCCTATATTTTTACTGGACATTCTAGAAACATGTAGTAAGATTATATTAATATATCAAGCCTTAATATGTCTCCTAAATTATAGTTTTTAATTTTTAAAGTTCAACTCAAAGAACTGAAAATTTCAGTGAACACTTATGATTTATGGAAAAATAGAGACAACCTTTAACTATTTAAATAAATAAGTTAACCACAAATAAATAATACAAAATAATAAATAAAATAAGTCTAATAGAGCTACATACCTTTTATATTAGGAAAGGAGCTTCGGTAGGAACAAGAAATCCTTACAAGAAAACACCTTTGCATACCGAGTGAGTATCATAGCCCCTTTTTACCGTATTTCATATTATTTTTGGGGTGAAAGCATGAGTATACGTTTCATGAAAAGTTTATTTCCTATCTTCTTATTTATTTCAAATATTATTTTGAGCACTTATGGTATTATTCTTTGATGTGCTTGGGTGATCGTTGTAAGGCCCTTTCGTTGGACATTATTCCTTAACTCCGCTAGTGAGCCGATGGTATTTGTAAGTAGCGCTATTTGGAGATTCCGACGTCTCCCATTTATGGTTGACGAACTATAGATGTACTTTACCACTACTAACGTCATTTAATATAGGCGTTAGGTTTATCATGGGCAATTGGTTGTCGGCTAGGTTGGATAATGGCTCAAGCAACAATCATCATAGTCTATTACTACCATGTGCAACGTATTGGGCAATATAATACATCTTCTATCATTATTTCATACTTGGATTTTTATCCAAAAACTTCCATCAATTATTTAAACTTTTCTCATTTAAAAGATGTTTTGTGCATACATTAAGAACCTATGAACTCACCAACTCTAGTAGTTGACCCTTTTCTTTTACCCGTGCTTTCAGGTGACCGTCGTTAGGTACCTTATGCTTACAAACATGATGTGTGGCATCTTCATCTTCATCGTCACATTTTATAAAAACAATATCTATTTTATTTACGCATCGTACAAGACAATGTCCTTTAAATATTATTCGGTTATGTAACCTTTATTTATGTTTCATCCGAACTACTTATTTTGTTAATTTAATCTAATGGTTATTATCTATTTACCTTGTGCGATGATATCTTGTGCTGTGACACCTCGTGTTTCCGCTTTAGCGGGGTGTGACAGATTTGGTATCAGAGCCTAAGGTTATAGAGAATGTTGTTTTTCTTATGGGGGGAAAACAACAACTATGACCAAAGGTTTATAAAAATAATTTTTCCAAATAATTTGTTTAAAATGCATCAAGTGTATTGATAATATAATTAAGCTGAGTACCACATTGTTATACCTCAATTAGACAAAGCTTGATCACCTATGTCTAATTTAGCTATGTACGATATGGCACTTAGGTTAGTTATAATAAAAATATACTTAGAAACAAAATTTTATTTACTTTCTTTCTAGATCATGATCATTGTGTGTGTGCATGAGCATAACATTCATATATAGACAATTTAAGTTATGAATTTAGTAAATAAGTCTATTCAAACCTTGCAGATCATGTCAAGCGAAAGTGAACCTACCGAGAACAGCCAAAGATCTTCCACCGATAGTAACCAATCCCCACAATACCAGCTGCCTGAAGGATTCTTAGAACCCCTACGTAGACCCGTAAGGATCTTTGACATTCCCTCCTCTCAACCAAACCAAAACCCAAACCCCGGAACAACCGGGCCTCGGGTTAGACAAACTGCCCGAAAGAGGGTAGCCATTCCAGTACGAGCAACTGTAGCACCACCCCAGCCTACCATGGGAGAAACTTCCCGGCAGGTGAACGAGCCAGTAAGAGCCCTCACGGGAATCCCGATGATACCTTCATCCGGGATGACCGATGAAGAAAAGAGAAGATTCCACCACATGTCTCTGGAGCTATATAACATAAGAGGCATGTTAGATTACCAAACCTACAGGGTTAGTTCGTGCTTAGACATGGCGGACCTTAACCACCATCACGCAAGGCAAGCCTTAGAGGCGGCTCAAGAAGCCCGAAGACTAATTAGGCTAGTGCATACATGCCTAGTTTTAGGGGTTGTGTTGATGATGTTAGTGGGGCTAGCTTACATTGGAATTGGGCGCTAGATGGGTTGGAGTGGATCTACTTTGTGTTTTAATGTCCTTCTCTTTTGTTGATTATGAACTAAAATATCCTATGTTGGTTTGAAGGATGTATGATTGTATGGCTACTATTAACTCCTTATTAATATATATGACATCTTTTAAAGAGCCGATTTTGGTAATTATTTTGTGCCAAGTGAATGATTGATTATTTAATTAAATCTCGTACTATTAAGTCATATTTAATGCCATGAATGAATTACACATGTTACACATAGAGTAGAATGATAAAACCAATTAGATTGAGTGACTAAAAATCGTCGTGTGATTGTGCTCTAGAACGATGCCTCCACGAAGAGCAAACCCCGAGTTAGATCAACTTGTCATGGAACAAGTGATTGCAACATTACCCAACATAGTTAGCCATGTTGCTGCTGGGCTTCAAACAAACCAAGGAGTACCAACCCCAACCCAAGATTGCAACTACAAAACCTTTAGGGCCTGCAACCCTAAAGAATTCTTTGGAACGGAAGGAGGTGTGGGTCTACTAAACTGGATTGAAAGCATGGAATCAGTCCTTAGCATCAGTAAATGTACGGAAGCAAACAAGGTGGAGTTTGCAGCATGTCTTCTGCAAGGGCGAGCCTTATCGTGGTGGAATATCCAAGTGCAAACGCTTGGAAGAAATGCCGCGCACCAACTCACCTGGGATGCATTCCTCAGGCTATTAAGGGACGAATTTTGCTCGAAGAGTGAAATTCAAAAGCTAGAAGCCGAGCTGTGGAATCATGAAATGATCGGGGATGACATCAACTCTTACACCACCCGATTTCATGATTTGGTCAAGCTGGTGCCGCACTTGGTGACCCCGGAAGAAAACCGTATCGATAGATACATTTGGGGTCTAGCCCCTGAGATCCGGGCAAATGTCACGGCTGCAAACCCCAACACCATCCAAAGTGCGGTAAATCTAGCTACAAGACTTACCCACAATGCCATCCGATCGGGATCGCTTGGGAGCAACAAGGACAAGGGTAAGAGGAAGCTTGAGGAGATGCCGAGGAAGCCATCCGGTGGAGAAGCTGCGAGGACTCAAAAAAGGGCTAGAAACTTCGGAGCTCAGGCGCAAGCGGCCGATAAAGGATGGAGATCCTACCCCAAATGTGACAAGTGCCACAAACACCACGAAGGGAAGTGCATGGTGTGCTTTAGGTGTAAGCGGCTAGGACACCTCAGCAAAACTTGCCGAGTAAAGCCATGCTTTAAATGCGGAAGTCTGGAGCACCATGGCACCGTCTGCTCGCAGCCAACTCAAGGGTCTAATTATAATCAAGCACGTCCTGCAAGCCAAAGTAACCAAGGAAATCAAGCACGAGGCAGGGTGTTTGAGATTGGAGCAAATGAAGCTAGACAAAACCCCGATGTCGTTACAGGTACGTTTCCTCTAAACGGTTATTACGCATCAGTACTATTTGATTCAGGGGCCGATAAAAGCTTCATATCATTAAGATTTAAGTTAAGGCTAAACCTAAAAACCATAGAAATGAAAGAGCCTTACATCATTGAATTTGCTAACGGTCAGAAAACTAGCGTTAAGGACATAATCCCTGGTTGTACCTTGGGCTTAGCCGATAAAACATATACCATAGATTTAATCCCACTTGAAATGGGAAGTTTCGACATAGTTGTTGGGATGGATTGGCTTTCTAGCCATCGAGCGGAAATCTTTTGCTTCGAAAAGATCGTCCGAATTCCGACGCCTAATGGTGAGACACTTAAGGTGTATGGAGAAAAATCCGGAAGGAATTTCAAGATAATCTCATCCATCAAGATGAGAAAGTGCTTAAGGAAAGGAAACGAGGCATTCCTAGCACATATAATCAATAAGAAAACCTGTGAGAAAAACATTCAAGAAATTCCCGTCGTGCGAAACTTTCTTGAAGTATTTCCGGAAGATTTGTCAGGATTACCCCCGAATCGGCAAGTCGAATTCCATATCGATCTAGTCCCTGGAGCGGCTCCCGTGGCAAAAGCACCATATCGACTCGCCCCATCAGAAATGCAAGAGCTATCGGCACAACTACAAGAATTACTCGACAAAGGTTTCATTCAACCAAGTTCATCCCCTTGGGGAGCCCCAGTTCTTTTCGTCAAAAAGGACGGGTCGCTACGAATGTGTATCGACTATCGGGAACTCAACAAGTTAACAATCAAGAACCGATACCCTCTCCCTCGAATCGATGATCTGTTCGACCAACTTGAAGGCGCCAAATATTTTTCAAAAATCGATCTTCGCTCGGGATATCACCAATTGAGAGTTCGCGAAGAAGACGTCCCCAAGACCGCCTTTAGAACCCGCTATGGACATTATGAGTTCTTAGTTATGCCTTTTGGGTTGACTAACGCTCCAGCAGTATTTATGGACTTAATGAATAGGGTCTGTAGACCATATCTAGATAAGTTTGCTATAGTGTTCATAGACGACATCCTCATCTATTCGCGAAGCAAGGAAGATCATGAGCAGCATTTGAAATTAATCTTAACACTACTCAAGGACCAGAAGTTGTATGCCAAATTCTCTAAGTGTGAATTTTGGATCCGAGAAGTACACTTCCTTGGTCATGTAGTTAATTCAAATGGAATTCATGTCGATCCAGCAAAGATCGAAGCAATCAAAAAGTGGGAAGCACCAAAGACGCCAACTGAGATTCGACAATTTCTGGGTCTGGCAGGATATTATAGGCGATTCATCGAAAACTTTTCACGCGTGGCTCAACCATTAACGACTCTGACTCAGAAGGATAAGAAATTCATTTGGGGAGATAAGCAAGAAGAAGCCTTTCAAACCTTAAAGCAGAATCTATGCAACGCACCTATCTTGGCATTGCCAACTGGATCAGAAAACTTTGTGGTCTATTGTGACGCATCACACCAAGGGTTGGGATGTGTTTTAATGCAAAAAGACAAAGTTATAGCCTACGCTTCGAGACAATTGAAGGTTCATGAGAAAAACTACACTACTCATGATTTGGAGCTAGGAGCGGTAGTGTATGCACTCAAAATATGGAGACACTACTTATATGGCACCAAGTGTACCGTCTACACTGACCATAAGAGTCTCCAGCATATTTTTGATCAAAAGATGCTCAATATGAGACAAAGGAGATGGGTAGAACTACTCAATGATTATGATTGCGAAATCAAATATCACCCAGGCAAGGCCAATGTGGTAGCCGACGCGTTGAGTAGGAAGGAAAGAGTAAAACCAACGAGAGTACGAGCATTAGGAGCTGTAGTGCAAACAAGTCTGAAAGGAAGGATCCTTGAAGCTCAGGAGCAAGCATTAAAAGTAGAAAATCTAAAAGAGGAAACCCTTCATCATTTGGAGCACAGGTTTGAGATTGGAACTGATGGAGTACGTTACTTCGAAAAGAAGGTTTGGATACCCAAGGTAGATAACATAAGGTTAACGATATTGGATGAGGCACATAAGTCTAAGTATTCTATTCATCCCGGAGCCGATAAAATGTACAAGGATTTGAAGGAATACTATTGGTGGCCCGGAATGAAGAAGGATGTCGCCCTATACGTGGGGAAATGTTTGACTTGTGCAAGGATTAAGGCAGAACACCAGAAACCCTCTGGATTACTGCAGCAACCCAAAATCCCAGAATGGAAATGGGAACAGATAACTATGGATTTTGTGACTAAGTTACCCCGATCCGCAAAAGGGTACGATTCCATCTGGGTAGTAGTAGACCGGCTTACAAAGTCAGCACAATTCCTACCTATTCGTGAAGATTACAAGATGGAAAAGTTGGCACGAATCTACATCAATGAGATCGTCATGCGTCGTGCCCATCTCTATCATCTCGGATAGGGATAGTCGCTTCACATCCCGATTTTGGCAATCACTTCAGAAATCATTGGGAACGCGAGTCAATTTAAGCACCTCTTACCACCCCCAAACAGACGGACAATCGGAAAGGACTATTCAAACGCTGGAAGATATGTTACGTGCTTGTGTGTTAGATTTTGGTGGGAGCTGGGACTCGCATTTGC
This sequence comes from Dittrichia graveolens, assembly GCA_038502395.1. Lineage (NCBI taxonomy): Eukaryota > Viridiplantae > Streptophyta > Magnoliopsida > Asterales > Asteraceae > Dittrichia > Dittrichia graveolens. Next base: position 36,350,668 of record JARJIL010000009.1, read on the forward strand.
CACTGGTTGAATTTCATACAATAATAGTTATCACACCAGTATCCAGTGTGCACCTTATGAAGCATTGTACGGACGCAAATGTAGATCCCCGCTCAGCTGGTTGGAAATCGGAGACCGACAATTGTCCAGACCAGACGTCGTACAGGAAACCACTGATAAGATAAAGATTATCAGGGAAAGGCTCAAAACCGCTAGGGACCGACAAAAGAGCTACGCCGACAATCGCAGGAAACCCCTAGAGTTTCAAGTTGGCGATAAAGTTCTACTAAAGATATCACCTTGGAAAGGGATAGTGCGTTTTGGTAAAAAGAACAAGTTAAGTCCCAGGTATGTTGGGCCGTTCGAGATAATCGAAAGGATCGGACTGGTAGCCTACAAGCTGAAACTACCACAAGAACTGAGCGCCATCCATGACACGTTCCATGTGTCGAATTTAAAGAAATGCCAAACGGAGGAAACCTTAGTCTTACCCTTAAAAGATGTGCAAGTTGATGACTGGTTGCACTTTGTAGAAGAACCAATCGAAATCCTTGACCGGGAGGTCAAAAGACTAAGGAGAAGTAGGATCCCCATCTTAAAAGTTCGTTGGAACTCAAGGCACGGGCCTGAATACACTTGGGAGCGAGAGGATTATATGAAACTCAAATATCCACACCTCTTCGCCAAAAAGCAAGTCCAAGACGTCAACGATTAATTTCGGGACGAAATTCTTTTAATCAGGGGAGACTGTGACATTCGGCAACAAATTTCCCAGGTTAGCCATTAGAAATTATAATTTTAAGCCTAGTATGACTAAAAATAGTAATTATGACTTAAATACATCCATGATAATATTAGATTTCGTAGAAATCCCGCCTATATGGTTAGAACCTTCCGGAGCTCGAAAAATCGAATAATTACGAGTAAAGAATTATAAATCAGGTACAATAATAAAAATAATATCAATTAAAATAATTAAATAAATTATGATAAATATAAATAAGTTAAAATATAAAACATATAAAAATAAACTCATAAAAGTAATAAAAACTTTGTAATTAAAAGATTTAAACAAAATCAACAATTATACAAAAAAAATAAAATAAAAGAAAAACCCCCCCCCCATGAGGCCGGCCACCACTACCCCCCCCCCCCCCCTCAAATTTCTCTTGCCTCCTTCTTCTCCCAAGAACCACCACTTGATCTCCCCCATGCTCTATATAAGCCCCCTACTACTCTTTATCATTTCCTTTATCACCACACTCCATCTATTCTCTTTTCTCTCTTCTTCTTTCACCAACAAAAATCTCCCCAAATACATCCAAGTCTTTATCATCTCTTGAAGATCAAAGACAAAATCAAGGAAAAGAGTGGTAAGATGATCATAAAACACCCATCTCTACTCTTCTACCTTTCTTCTCTTCTTCTTTCTTCTTTCTTTTATTTATTTTCTTTGTTGTTCATCTTATTTCCTTTATTTATATATATATATAATCATGTAAATATAAACATCCTACCAATGTTGTAAGGAGCACATGAAATGTGCATCATCCTACCGTTGTTGTATGGAACTTAATCAACTAAAAATCAAGAAAATAAGACTTTGATCATGCATGTGTTTCATCTTAACAAATGTTGTAAGGAACACATAAAATGTGTATCATCCTACCATTGTTGTAAGAACACATGGATTATCAAATCTTATACTCATACAATATGATTATTCATGAATATAAACATGTTATATTAAAGTTATGACCCATAAGCAAAAAGAATCACAAATCTGGCAGAATCTGATGTTAGAACTCCCTACTTGTTTTTGTTATATCTGGAGTTCTAGGTATCAAAATCAGTTTATTCTTTTTGCTAATCTTAGTTTAAAGTGTTACCTTTCATTTAAACCTGGATTCACTGATTTTCATGAACGTTTGATCCTTCAAACATATTTAAAAAGACCCATATATTGAATCTGGAAGTCTGGCAGATTTAAAAGGGTACATTACGTCTAGTTTTTTTAAAAAGTTTAATCTGTGAGTTGTGGTTATTTCCCAGTTTGAATCATGTAAAAAGGAGGTCGTATGAGCCCTAAACAGACGTTTTAGTAACAACATGTCATCCAGACACTGATCTGTGGACATCCTATACACTTTTAATTATTAAAAATACTAAACATGGATTATAAATTCCTATATTTTTACTGGACATTCTAGAAACATGTAGTAAGATTATATTTAAATATCAAGCCTTAATATGACTCCTAAATTATAGTTTTTAATTTTTAAAGTTCAACTCAAAGAACTGAAAATTTCAGTGAACACTTATGATTTATGGAAAAATAGAGACAACCTTTAACTATTTAAATAAATAAGTTAACCACAAATAAATAATACAAAATAATAAATAAAATAATTCTAATAGAGCTACATACCTTTTATATTAGGAAAGGAGCTTCGGTAGGAACAAAAAATCCTTACAAGAAAACACCTTTGCATACCGAGTGAGTATCATAGCCCCTTTTTACCGTATTTCATATTATTTTTGGGGTGAAAGCATGAGTATACGTTTCATGAAAAGTTTATTTCCTATCTTCTTATTTATTTCAAATATTATTTTGAGCACTTATGGTATTATTCTTTGATGTGCTTGGGTGATCGTTGTAAGGCCCTTTCGTTAGACATTATTCCTTAACTCCGCTAGTGAGCCGATGATATTTGTAAGTAGCGCTATTTGGAGATTCCGACGTCTCCCATTTATGGTTGACGAACTATAGATGTACTTTACCACTACTAACGTCATTTAATATAGGCGTTAGGTTTATCATGGGCAATTGGTTGTCGGCTAGGTTGGATAATGGCTCAAGCAACAATCATCATAGTCTATTACTACCATGTGCAACGTATTGGGCAATATAATACATCTTCTATCATTATTTCATACTTGGATTTTTATCCAAAAACTTCCATCAATTATTTAAACTTTTCTCATTTAAAAGATGTTTTGTGCATACATTAAGAACCTATAAACTCACCAACTCTAGTAGTTGACCCTTTTCTTTTACCCGTGCTTTAAGGTGACCGTCGTTAGGTACCTTATGCTTACAAACATGATGTGTGGCATCTTCATCTTCATCGTCACATTTTATAAAAACAATATCTATTTTATTTACGCATCGTACAAGACAATGTCCTTTAAATATTATTCGGTTATGTAACCTTTATTTATGTTTCATCCAAACTACTTATTTTGTTAATTTAATCTAATGGTTATTATCTATTTACCTTGTGCGATGATATCTTGTGCTGTGACACCTCGTGTTTCCGCTTTAGCGGGGTGTGACATTGAGAATTCTATGTGATAACTCAATTCAGAACTCAGTATTCAGATATCATCTCAACAAAGAAATCAGATCAAGAAAAGCTGAGATGAAAGAGATGCCAGAAGGTGAAGAGATTAAGGTTGATGTTGTCAAGAAAGCTTCAATTTGGGAACTTAAATGTTCTAATATGTGGTTAGAAGTTGGAGATTACGTTGAGTAAATAGATTAGTTATATGATGGATCAGTTCAATACTTATTTCATGAACTACCTTGGTCAGTTCCAGAGTTGTTCAGCATATTTCTATTAACCTATAACTTATATGATTAAATGTTTTGTCATCATCAAATAGGGGGAGATTGTTAGTCCCATGTTTAGAATAGTTCGATTTGATGAGACAAACTATCGATACGTATAGATAATAGGTTAAGAGTTAGGAATTATGTAAGTCTGTTATAGACTGACTAGTCAGCTTTAGCTGAGTAGTCAGCTTATAAACAGATATAGAGTTTTCTATGTAAGTACTAGATAACACAGTGACTTCTAAGCTGAGATAGGTTTTAAGAATGAAGACTTGAAGACTTAAAGACTTGAAGATTCAAGAATCCAAGATTCAAGAAGTCAACTTGACAAGGTCAAGACTGAGTATGTCAGCTAAGCGTCAGAAGTCAATTCAGAATTTAAGTAAGTTCTAAATTCTGTTATAAACTCTCTATATCTACGACATTTAAATTAGGATATCTAAATGTAATTTAAACTATCTATTAGTTAGATAGAAATCTCAAACGGAGTTAATTAGATATGTTCTAATTAAGGAGTTTGTTACGGTTTTAAAGAAAAGATAAGTTCTATCTTTAAACTGCAATTTATTCGTAGATATATCAAGTATAAGTATAAACCTTCTTCTGGGTTTATAAATACACGAATACATACACGAGCGAATGTGCGAAAATATACAAGTACGTGATACTGCAGAAGTTGCAAGACTGCATAAGTTGCAAAACGTATGTGTGTTCGTGATACTTGATACGCGTGTGTTGCAATAACTTTGTAAGTTCAAAGTTCGAGAGAGTTTTTCAAGAGTCCTTGTTAATCAGTTTTAAGAAGAAATTCGATCATCAATTAGTTTGTGGTTCAAGAGTGTTTAGAGAGAGTTGAGATTATAATCATTGTAATATCAAATCATCCTATTAATTTGATTAGAATGTGATAATAGTTATTGCACTGGTTGATAATTGAATATACATTTGATTAGTTTGTTTGATTGGTTAAAGTGTATTCAACCCCCCCCCGGTCTATACTGTATCGGTTGCTTGTTCACCCTCTTTGGGACCAACATCATGTTTAATTAATTCCATGAATAAATTTATTTATTCTAAATGTTTCACGATCGGTTATTCTTCATTGGAAGGAAGAAGTGAATTAAGATCGAGGCAAGTGGTTGGTGAAGTATTCATAGTTGATTGAATACATGTTTACGCAACACTAGCCTATACTTGATTGTGATCAAGTAATTACAGGACCCGCACGTGAGTTTACTTCATGGACATGATCACGAGTAAATCAGGATGATAATATTGTTTGTCCTTTTACTAGAGATACATGGGCTTCTTGAATAATGATATGGTCTTGTTTAGATTGCCTTCTAACGCAGTTCGTAACTAGCTATTATAAGGGAAGTGTTCAGGCAAGAACATGTTGTTATGACGGACCAATGAAGTCAAAGGTATTCGTTCCTCTTTAGAGAGATATCCCTAGCCCCTCGTTGACTAAAGTGATGACATCAAAATGCATGGCCGTTCTCAAGTTGAATTGATAGTGGATTAATTTTGCAAACTGGTACTGTTTGTTATAGTTAGTCTAGACTGAGAAACATAATCGTGAATGTTTTGGGGTTGACGGTGTTCCATGAACTGCATTCACAACGGATATCATGAATGAAGAGATTAATAATCACTTAACTGTAGGACCATTCTTTACAGGTTGGTACTTGTTATGGGCGACATACCCTATGCTAACTTGGGGGAATAGATGTCTTGCTAGAGGCCGCTCTATATTGGTGTTACCTCTCATAGGTGTGTCATGTTCTAGTGGGAGTTTCTTTGCATATGCCCACTGACACACACGAGTTGGTATCACTGCCGATCAGGCATAGGCCTATTGGGTCACATGCAAACTATATATTCCGGGAACACCTTTGAAAAAGAGAGAGAAAAATGCCGAAATGGGCTTTGGTTGGGCTGGGCACAACCGTGCCTTGTGAAGGTGCAGGCGATCCATATGCCAGGCACGAGCCCAAGACTGGCGTACTTCTAGAAGGTACGGCCATGCCTAGTGCAAAAGCACGATCCCAAGTCGGGCGCGACTTGGGTGTACCCATAGGCTAGCATGGGCGTGCCCTATGCCAGGTACGAGCCCAAGGCCGGCATGCGTAAGGCATACCCATTAGGGCCGGCACGGGCGTGCCTCTTGAAGGTACGGCCTTGCCTAGTGTAAAAGCACGAGCCCAAGTCAGGCGCAACTTGGGTGTGCCCTTGGGAGGCACGACTGTGCCTCATGCTGAAACAACATATTAAACTAGCCTTTTAAGACTAGATTAATGAGGTATTCATGATTATTGATGGCCATTACTCCTAGATCGTAATGAACGTTGTAGGCTTCAATTTGGAGTCTATATACGTTCAAAAGAGCTTATGGAACATGGTTGTTTACTACTAGTTGCTCCTAGTTGTTTTTGATACATGAACTTGTAACAGATTTCTAAGTTCATACTCTCTCTCAAAACAAACATACACTTGGAAGATAGATTGGCATATCAACCTTCAAGTTGAAGTTAGTTCTATTTGGTGATGTTTTTGGCTGCGTCGAAACATATCTAGCGTGTGGGAATCATCAACACTTGGTGTGGATACCGATAGAGGAATACACCTTTGTATTCTCAAGTCCATTCCATTTCAATCATCAACAATAAGGAAGTTGAAGAACTTATATGGTATAATTTCTTCTACTTTTTTCTTTCTTTTGTTGTTTTGCAATTGTTTAGAGTGTGGTCCATTGGCTGGTGTGTTGTTGGCATAAAATGAAATTATTATATACTCGTTTCTTTCTACTGCGTTTTCTAGATGCCACCAAAATCTAACATCTAAGACATCAGGGTAGCGTCTGATTACCCTGAGGTGTTTCCTGAAGAACTGTTGGGTTTGCCTCCGGTCAGAGATGTCGAGTATAAGATTGAACTTGTTCCCGGAGCTACTCCTCTAGCCAGAGCTCCGTATCTTCTTGCTCCTTCTGAAATTAGAGAGATGATGACTCAAATTCAGGAGTTGCTTGACAAAGGTTTATTCGTCTGAGTTCCTCACCGTGGGGAGCTCCGGTATTTTTTGTGAAATAGAAGGATGGAACAATGCGCATGTGTGTAGATTACAGGGAGCTTAATAAGCTAACTGTAAACAATAAGTATCCTCCTCCTCGAATAGATGATCTTTTTGATCAATTGTAGGGAGCAACGTATTTCTCTAAGATTGATCTTCGGTCGGGGTACCATCAAGTGCGAGTTCATGAAGAAGATATCCCGAAGACTGCTTTTCGAACATGCTATGGTCATTACGAATTTCTGGTTATGCCATTCGGCTTAACCAATGCCCATGCCATTTTTATGGATCTAATGAATCATGTTTGTCGTCCATTTCTTGATAGATCCGTGATCATCTTTATTGAGGATATTCTTGTCTACTCAAAGACGGAAGCTGATCATGAGCTTCATCTTCGTCAGGTTCTCGAAACTCTTAAACAAGAATAGTTATATGCAAAGGTGTCCAAGTGTGCATTTTGACTTAGGGAAGTTCATTTCCTGGGCCATGTCATATGTAAAGATGGTGACAAAGTAGATCCAGCTAAGGTGGATGCTGTGATGAATTGGGGGGTTCCTCGAACTGCTTCCGAGATTAAAAGTTTTCTTGGCTTGGCTGGCTACTATCAGTGGTTTATCCGCGATTTCTCTAAGCTTGCGGGTCCGTTAACCAAGCTAACTCGCAAAGATGTAGTGTTTGTGTGGTCGGAAGCTCAGGAAAGAGCCTTTCAGACCATAAAGCGATTGTTATGTGAAGCTCCGATCCTCACTTTGCCCGATGGTTCGGAAGACTTTATAATATATTGTGATGCCTCGTACGCGGGTTTGGGTTGTTTCTTAATGCAGCATGATAGAGCGATTGCCTAGGCTTCTAGGCAGTTAAAAACACATGAAAAGAACTACCCAACCCATGATCTTGAGCTTGCTGCTATTGTGTTTGCTTTGAAGCTGTGGAGGCATTATCTTTATGGCACGAAGTGTGTACTATGCACTATTCACAAAAGTCTGTAGTATGTCTTTTCCCAGAAAGAACTCAACATGCGGCAACGCCGTTGGTTGGAGTTAATTAAAGACTACGATTGTGAAATCCGTTACCATCCTTGTAAAGCCAATGGTGTAGCGGATGATTTGAGCCGTAAAGGACCGACAATAAAAGCAACGTTTATGAAGATCGTAATGGTGCCAGATTTGATTTCTAAATTGAAGGAAGCCCAGCAGTTAGCATTGCAAGAAGATAATTTGAAAGTTGAAACAATGAAGAAGTTGAAAGACCAGCTAGTAGAAGATAATCGTGGGTTGAAGACTTTTCAATCCAAGATTTGGCTACTTCTTGTTGGAGGTAACCGGGAGCTGATTTTGCAAGAAGCCCATAAGTCCATGTTGTCTATCCATCCAGGAATCACGAAGATGTATTATGATCTGAATATGTTGTATTGGTGGCCAACTCTCAAGAAATACATCGCTTTGTTTGTGGAGAGATGTCAGATATGCGCGCAAGTGAAGATGGAACACCAGAGGGCTTATGGCAATCTGCAACAACTGGATATTCCGGAGTGGAAGTGGGATCATATCACGATGGATTTCGTGACAAAGCTACCGAAGACGTTCAGAGGGCACAATATGATATGGGTCATTGTTGACCGATTGAAGAAAAGTGCTCATTTCTAGGCTACGAACGAGTCTACTTCTTTGACTCGTTTAGCTCAGCTTTTTATCGATGAGATTGCAGCGTGAGCTTGGCACCCGTGTTTATCTGAGCCCTGCCTATCATCCGTAAATTGATGGCCACTCGAGTTTGGTGGTTCATGGGGTTCTCATCTCCCATTGATTGAATTTGCTTATAATTATTCATATCATTCCAGTATTGGAATGCCACCATAAGAGATGTTATACGAAAGATGTTGTCGTACTCCAACTTGCTGGTTGGAACCTGGTGAGAAGCAGTTTCCTGGACCTGAGATTGTCTAGATAATTTCTGATAAAGTGAATGTGGCTCTTGAAAAGCTGAAAGCAGCTCGAGACCGAAAAAAGATGTATGTGGATCCCAAGCGTCGTCCCGCTACATTTGATGTTGGTGATCGCGTGTTCTTGAAGGTTTCTCCTTTGAAAGGCGTTATTCGTTTTGGGCGTAAGGGGAAGCTAAGTCCACGTTTCATTCGCCTATTCAGATTTTTATGTAAAGTGAATGATAAGACGGTAACTCTAGAGCTGCCGCCTGAGCTAGCTGGTATTCATGACACCTTTAACGTCTGATACTTACGCAAGGGCCACATTGAAGAGGATCATGTTATTCCGTTCCATGAACTGAAGGATGGCTCTTCTAAGCGACTCATTGAAGAACCTGTTGAAATTCTTGACATAAAGGTCAAGACACTACGTAAGAAGATGATCAAGCTGGTTCATGTAAAGTAGAAGCACAGCTTAGGTCCAAACCTGACGTGGGAAGTCGAGGACGAGATGAAGACAAGATACCCTCAGCTGTTTATCACTGAGCGGATTTCGAGGACGGAATCCTCTTAAGGGGGTAGATTTGTAACATCCTTGATTTGGGCCTAGTTGTAATTAAGTATGTACGCGTACGTAATTAATAAAATAGGAGAATATTCTAGTTATGTATTGAATTGATTAATTAAAGAGGTGTTTAATGAGATATAAATAGGTGTATTTGTGTGTTAGTGTTTAAGTATAAATATATGAATATATTAAGTGTAATTGAAAATATTAAAGAAAACCAATTGTGAAGGAATCCAGAGGCGGTCGCCTCTAGATAAGTTTATATATACATGTGAGTTGTGTTTATAGTGACTCAAAAAAAGTCAAAATTTTACAAAACTATCAAACACATACACTTTCTCTCACGTTCTTGAAGAAGTGTTGTTATTGTTGATCTGAAGAAGGTTAGTAAGATGTGTTTAAACATATTTGAAGTTAGATATGTGATGTGTTAAGCTGGAAACTCAAATTCATGTAAGAACACCATTGAAGAACATCTAAAGCATACTTTGAAAGTGGGTTTGCATGTTTGGTGTTCTTATTTGGATTTGATGAGTTTATTAAGGTTATATGAATGGGATATGAGTTTCTAAAGTGTTTTTAAAGGTAAAACTAACAAGTATGAAGTTCTTGAAAATTGATTCAAGAAGGTGTCAGAATCCAAAATTGCAGGTTTATCGGAATTCTGAAATCCAAAAGGGGTTATTGGAATTCTGAAATCCGAAAGTGGGTATCGGAATTTTGAAATCTGAAGGAGGGTGTCGGAAGTTTGAAATCCGCAAGTGGGTGTCAGAATTCTGAAATCCGCAAGTGTGTCGGAATCCGCAAGTTTAAGCAGATTTACAATAAGTTCAAGTTTGAGTGTGTTTTTTTCCAGTAACAGGGCACATATTGTTTAAGACTTCTGTATTATTACATGTAAGGGGTCAGTATGGCCTTGTATGTTGTTAAAGGTTCCTTTAAGGGTTCCTATACTTATGCTAAGTAGTTGTACCTCGTGTCTATAAACAATTGATGTAAGTAATGATGTTTTAGGTGAGTTTGTCAAGTTAGCTGAATCAGAGTTATGGAATCAGTGTATAAGCCACTCAGGTAAGTATATGCTTTCGTTAGACTCGATAGAGTAAAGCTTGATTGTTAGATGACTACTTGAATGTTATCTACGTTTGTACTATGTATGTTTGTGTTTTGTTGCAGGTACGCTCAAGAATGTAAGTGTAAGTATTAAATGATGTTATGTTATGTTGATACCTGTAAGATATATTTTAGGTGCATGCCAGCGAATCCAGATTGGATCAGCCTAGTTGTTAATGATGTTATGCAAGTATTAGTGATGAATGATGTTGCATGCAAGATGACTGATCCTTAATGGATCATATGTATGTATGTATATATGTGCACTGTCTACAGAGTACCTGAAGCATGGTTAAGGTCTGTCTGTTGTAACGAGATCCCATGAGGACTTCGGTCATAATTCGGGATTCGGGATGCATTCCGAATTGTAGGTTATGCAGAACCGCCGTGCCTTAACGTGAGTGGAAATTAGCCGGTTGTAGTTAGATTTCCAAGAAGCCATTGGCTTTGAAACGATGTTTGGTGGACTGCTTTATGCTCCCCCACCAGCACGGTTGGTTATGTCTGATTCCCCAGTATGAGTCGTTGAGCGGGACTGATTACCCTTGAAGACATGACTCTTACTGATCTTCTCAACACACCGCAATGTGATAAGATAGCAATGATTGATTATCTGTATGTTGTATGACTTGCTTTATTGGCGCTTATGATAAGTAAGTACTCACTAGCTATGTTGTTTAGCTAATGGTGCTATGTTGCCCCTTTTCAGGTAAAGATTAGAAGGCCTGGAGAGGCGGGTTGCTTTTGATTGTACATGTACCGTATGGGATGGAACACTATTATGTATGATGTAAATATTGTTGATTATGGTCGGTTTCCTTTGTTAGGTAACACCAACAGTTGTTTCTAGAATGATAATGATGTAAATATCTGTAGTAACTATTAAACGAAAATTCCGCTGCATAATCTGAATATGATTTGAAAATGAACGCACGTGGGTTAAAAGTTTAAATTTTTAGTAAATTCACTCTTTTCGGAAGCGGTGTTACAAATGGGCTATCAAAGGGTGGGATTATCATTTGAATATCCTCAGAGGTAGAATCTGTATTGTCCATACCTTGGGTCTGTGAATGTCTGCTTCTATCAATTAGCTCTAAAAGTTGATCAGAGACCTCTTGGTTAGGGTGGTTAAAAGAAGCAGCATCATCAAGGGGACTTTGAAACATTGGACTAAGTGGAGCAAAACTAGAATTATCATCACCAACATCACCATCATCATTTGCTTCGGCTGCAGTAGTAATTACCTCCAGCACTTGTGGAGTGATTGCAGGACCCATATCCGCTCATAAAAATAGAATACCTTTTCACCCATAGTAGGAATAGGGATACTCTCCATGTGTTCAGTTAGGCTGACATAGACATCTTCACCAATCTCGTGCATTGCTAGCATACTCAGGAAACAAATATATGAAACTTGAGACCCGTATGACTTCTTGTTGGTGCTTTGCCTGATTTTGTCAATAAGGTTAGAGAAGATGACTTGAGCAAAATCGATATTAACTCAAAAAACAAGGTCGCATATCATCAAAAGCTCAATTTGATTTATAAGATCGTGACTAACGAATTTGGGTGGTCCGTGGATCAAGTAATCTTAGATGAAGTTTGAGAGAAACACACACAAACACTATGGGCAATTGCTTTGAATGAGAAATTGTAATATTGCAAAGGCTGTCTAGAAACAAGGCGCCATATCCCTATATATATATAGGCAAAGGGATTGGTGTGGCATATCTCTCCATTTTACATTTCTAACATTCTTCCCCTAACGGAGAGATAGCCAATTACAAAATGAAAGAGACTAAAAAGATATTACAAATTAGATCTGTTTCTTATTGTAAACATCACTTGCCACCTCCTAATTATCTTACTGCTTTCCAATGTATGTTTGATTGCCTCAACTGATCGGTTCATCCCATCTTGTTGTTTTTCAGATTATGCCTTCATATCAACCATTCTAATGAAAACTTTCTTTTTCTGTTGATTTTTGAAGATGACACCTCTATGATCCCCCTTAAGGCAGCTCTTCCTTGTGGTTCTTCATAAGACTTATCGATTTTGGTAGACAGCTCCTCATAGATAAACTCAATGTCGTGACGTTTAACATGCCAGAAGTCTACTTCATTCAATGTGATCCTTTGCCCATTTCCTCTTTCCACTTCATAAACTACAAACTTGTATTTGAAGGATTTTTGCGTTGAAACTCTTAGCAATCTTTTTATCAGATACTCTAAGAGTATCTGATCTCGTGGAGTTTTATACTCTTTAAGTATATGCTCATATCTTCTCTTTTGACTGTCGTCAAGATCTCTCAATTCAGGGGGTGTTCGATCCTTAATCTGATTAGCATAAATAGAAGGAAAATGATCTTCCAGGAATGCCACGTTCACTATGTATTTCCCCCATAAAGGGATTTTCATGGCTTCTCTTGTAAACATGTTATGATGGTCGAGACCCGGATTAGTCGAGGTGTAGACTGATGAAGCTGGTTGAATATTTGAAGGTAGTGGCCATTCTTATGTGGTTTGTAGTAGTTGCGCCTGCTCTATTTGGATGTTTTTCCTCATGATGTTGGCAACAGACACCTGGAATTGCTAGGTTCAGGAGGAAACAATTTGTGGACTTCCTTAGAAACATTTTGCAGTACCCTTGTAAGATTCAACTCTCTGATAGCCTCGTCCATATGTTTTCAAGTTACAAGCTCTTTCGCAGGCTTTGCAACCCTTGAACTAGCTATCTTTGCATGCATTTCCTGAGGGACATCATCAAAATGGTCAACTATCTGAACCTCTGCCCTTTCTTCTAGCAACTTAGAAAATGAAAATTCATCAATCTGTTTTAGAGTCTCAACTGACTCTTCCCTGTCACCTTCATCATATGTTTCAAACATAAATTCACGAAGGTCTGACTCGATTTGTTGTCGCTGTTGAAGTTGTTGTGGTTGTTACTGTTGTTGATGTTTCTATTGTTGATGTGAAGACGTATAAGCACTAACATCCTCGATACCCAAGGTTGCAGAAAATCTTTCTGTTAAATGGGTAAAGGTCAAAGTACGTGCAAGTTTGTCCGCCTCATGATGATCATAATTTGGATCACCGTCGTCATGCCTGCGCTTTGACCCAGCAGCCTGAGCCTTGCATGTGTTTTCCAAAATAGTTAGCCTGTTTTTCTACAGCATCGATTTTCAAATAGAAACCGTTGCCTATATCCTCTATTGAGTTCTGAATGTGTTCTTTGAATTTGTCAAGATTGCTACCCATATAGATTTGTTCCTTTTAAAGGGTTTGGATCACATCTAGGTTTTGCTCGGTATACATGGATTTCTCCAATAATTTTCCAAGTAATAAGATTTTGAGAGAATCAACGGTTAAGCCTGTACCATCATCAACTTAAGGTTTTAGAGCAGCAAGGGTTTGTTGAGTGGCATCGAGTTTCTAATTAATCAGTTTTAGCTCATCTTGTAGTTGTGTTTGGGTAACGTAACCGGGATCACGTAGATTGCCCAGTAGCATATGTGGCTTCCCGGCTTGTATAGATTAGGGGTCCACCAGCACTCATCAATTCTTTTCTCACTCCACTCTCACTATCAAATTCTTTTTCTATTTTAGCCTCTTCTTCTTCTTCATAATCATCATAAAGACCCATATCCATATCAAAATCAGCTGAATCATTTGTAGTGTCAAGTGGACCATGTTGGTAATCATAAAGAAATGCTACATCATCGGAAAACTAATCTGGATGATCAGGGAATAAGTCAGTGAAACTTATATCGTATTCCACAATGAGAATGGTGTCTTATCATTTTGTTGTTGAGTATGTCAACAACCAGTGAAGCTGCTATAGGTACGGTGGTAGCAATGGCCAAAGTTTCTTATTCAAAGTCAGGCGCAATTGCTCCAGTGGTGAGACCTTGTGCAGGATTGGGCGATTCAACACTTGATTCAGGATTAGCGACGATGTTGGCGAAGCTGTCAGTAACTGATTGGACCTGTTCCAGATCATACTCCGCACCTCCCTCACTATGTGTTTCTTCCTTACTATCTTCACCACCCCTCTCATCACGTTTTTCTCTCATCAATTTCCTCTCAGCGTCTCCCTCGGACGACTGAGTCCTATCTTCTAAAGCCTCACCTGGTGCTACAGTCCCCGGGGTAGGTATGACCAGCTCTGACCTTACCATAAGGGCTAACCGTACACTCTGCCTATAGCTCCCCACAACTGCATTCTGCTCACAAAGGTCCAGAAGAGAAACTGGAAATGGCTGAGGCTCCACCGGATGAGCACCTATTAATGATTTGACATATAATAATTGTTTGGGTTTGATGGAGTTATGTGATGGGCTACGGGGAATTTCATCATTTTATCCATTGCAAATTGAATGATCATGGGCAAGAAGCGTTGGTATGGCAAGAATCTGCCTTTGGCTCGTTTAAGATAAGTTGTTTTCCTCCACCGATTGAACCTGGTCGTAAAAGAATAAGTGTAACATCCGCAAACCCGAGCTAGTTGATTAGGGGGTTGACGGTACGTGTTTACTTGTATTTTAATTAATTTTTGTGATTAATTAAGATAGTTGATTAAATTAATTAATTGATAAAGAAATATATATGTGAATATATATATATATATATATATATATATCTATAACTGTTACTGGAGAATGTTAGAAAAGAATTAATTCTATGGTATGTATGTATGTACGCATGTATGTAAGTACGTCATGTAAATATGTATGGGAAAATCTAGATATGAAGAAAGCCACCTCCTGCTTTGTAAAATAAAATACATATGTGTACGTGTAAATCCTCAGTTTATTATTCAGAAAGAAAGTGTATGTTTGTGTGCTAAACCTCTGTTGAAAGAAACGTCTCAAAACAAGCAAAACTTGTAAATTCTAAGTAGAAGATTTGTGATTCATAATTCAAAGTAAAAGTTAGTATGTTATTATGACATGTTATTATGCATCTTGATATGTTTTTTAGTTAGAATCCATGTATAAATGATGAACCGCCATTGTAGGAGCTTGAAGCTCAAAAAATGATAAATGGGTTTTGTTAGTTTGTTGTTTTTAATGGTTTAAAAGTGTTTATGATAATTTATGGCATGTTATATGAAGTTGTATGTGAGTTAGAACTGCTCTGATTTAAGAAATAAGTTATTGGTTATAGATTTTATGATTTTAAGTCGGCTGGGAACGAGTTTGTTGAATAAGATGAAATGCAGAAAGTGAAGATCGCGGCGTGACCCCCAAAATCCGACTCCCTGAAAACCGACACTTGGAAATCCGATACTCGAAAACCAAAATCCAAAATCCGATGCCCAAATCCACCAAACTCAAATCTGGTACCTAAATCCGAGAATTGTAATCCGGAACTTCAAATCCGATGGTGTCGCGGCGCAACGCAGGTGTTGGTTGCGGCGCGACCGGGCCATTTCAGGAAAATTCATTGTTTTGATTTGTATTTGTTTGAGATGTGTTGGATTATCATCTATATGATTATGTTATATTGATTACAAGTAATATAGAGATATATATATATATATATATATCGATGGATATATTCATGAATCAGAGATTGATTTCAGTTTGTTGTGTTCTCAGGAACTACGAAGATTCAGTGATATTAGATAAATGAGCAAACAGGATCGAGGACTGAGGTGAGTGGAAGTGTAATCAAGAGTGGTGATGGTGGTAACGTTTATGGTTACATAATTTGAGATATTTATATGCTTTGATTTGACATGATAGGCTGTTTAGTCTGAGTTGCCATGATAGACCGTCTAGTCTGATATGTGTTAATAGACTGTGTTGACTAATATTCATTAATAGTTGATTGTTGTTTGTTGATTGAGATCGCTAGGTTTTTTGTGTGACCCGTGTATATGCTTAATGGTATGTGCACGTGGTGAGACCTGTACGTATGGTTAATGGTATGCGTACATGGTTAGAGGTCAGCTATCGTGTGTTACTGTGCTGGGCTATCTACTATTGGTTGCACAATTCTAGATCTTCTATGCATTTATTGCAACAGAAGGGGTTTAACTGCACCAAGTAGCAATTAGCTATCGGTAAACCTTTGCTTTGGCACGCATCGGTTGCAGGTTCTGCAGGACCGCCGTTCCTCTAGAGGTTGGCTTGGTTTGTGAGATCTGTACGATCTGTTTATGAGATTTATGTGTAGATCTAATTGTTTAATCTGTTTGAGATCTGTGTCTTTGATCAGTTGGAGAATGCTTGTGCATGTTGTTGGTAGTTGCTTGTTTGTAGCTTCCATTCACTTAGCTTTGTGCTAATTCCCCTTGGTTGATTGCTTTTTGCAGGTTTGGCTGTTTAGCTGTGTTTGTGGGAAAGGGGAATTTGACTAACGCTCTGATATTATGTTTTGAGAAGAGATAAGCCGTGTTTTATAAATATTTTGTAATACAAAGTGATGCAGTAGTTTGTAAATAGTACTTTGTACTTTGTGGATGTTTGTTTTACTGAAATCTGAAAAATGCTTCTTCAGCGATTTAAAAAAACTGGCTTGAGAATTTTCGGTCTTACAAGTTGGTATCAGAGCCTTGGTTTAGCGATACAAGCACGTGTTGGGTCAAATTTTCCTTGGGGGAATTAGAGTGAATTGGTGAAGCTGTGTGTTAGTTAGTATTTTATGTACTAACGGTTTATCTAATGAGATTGTGAGTTGATGTGATTGTACAAATATGGCTGACAGAGATACCCCTGCTGATCCTTCTGTGACCCAAACTGTGGTTGAGACTTCAGCGATTGATACTGGGGATATGACGAATCGTGTGGGTACTTCGAGTTATGAACCGGAAAATAATCGAGAGGAATATATTTACATGTTATAGAATGAACTTCAGGAACTCAGGGATATAGTTCGTGGTATGGGAAGAGAGAGGATTAATCAGAGTGTGTTAGAACAGATACCAACAATTGTTACTACCCAACCTACTACTTTGCCGGTTACTGTTTCGCTTCCTCCTTACAGGGAGATTATCCTTTTGGATATCCGGGATTTAAATAGCCTTGTACGTACAAACAATTTTTGGATTGTAAACCATTGAAATATCATGGAAGTACTGATCCGAATGTAACTTTGAATTGGTTCTGAGAAATGGTAAAAGCTCTTGATGCGTGCAACTGCAAGGATGAATCTAGAGTTAAATTTGTGACTCGTATGATTAAAAGTGAGGCACTGGTATGGTGGGATTCATTAACAGGACATTTTACCGAGGAACAAAAGGAGAGTATCACTTGGAATCAATTTGAGGAGAAGTTGTGTGAACAATATTGTAGCTCATTTGAGATTGCGAAAATCAAGATAGAATTTATGGATTTAAAGATGAAAGGAAATATGACGGTTGATGATTTGATTAAACAATTTAATGAGAGACTACAATTTGTGAAACAGTGGGTGCCTGATGAGGCTTCTCAGATACAACATTTTGTGGGAGCTTTGCTTCGAGAATATCGAGGTGCTACTAGATGGGCAAATACATTATCATAAGCATTTACTTTAGCCAAGTCGGTTGAGGGTGATGGAAAGGCAAGAGATAAAATGAATAGAGAGCGTATTTCTCAGCAGAAATCAAGGATTGGACATGTTAATGATCAGCAAAGACAGAGAGGGCGGAGTGGCTAGAAACAGAAGAATCTAAATAAAAGACCTACGATAGGTGGGTCTAATAAAAGTTCGCAATGGTGCCGTTGGTATAGATCCGTTCATACGGGGCCTTACACAACCCAAACTTTGCCTTGCGTTCAATGTGGATTGTTTAGACATGAGATTAAGGAATGTAGCTTCCCTCGGAGTGTGTGTTGGAATTGTGAGAATGAGGGTCATCGTACAGGTGAATGTTATGAAGAATGGAAAACGGGGTCGGGGTCGGGAGTGGCTGCAGGTGGGGGATTCTCGTCAGCAGATGGACAAAAGAGAAAGAACCCTTCTGCGCAAGAGGGTAGAAATTTTGATATGATGACTAACGATCATGCTAATATCGAAGATGATGTAACGGGTACGTTTTGATAACCATTATGTTTATATGTGTGTTTATTAACTTAAGAGTTAATTATTGATGTTTGATGCCTATGTGTGCTAAGTGTGTATGCTTACTTCTGAAAGAGAATGATTCTTTAGAAGTAGAGTTAGTTGATATTATGTTATGTAAATCATGAAATTATTTGATGCTTATGTCAGAAAATGATATGATGTTACGCATGTGATATTTGAAATAATGTGAATTGTGTATGAGATACTAATGAATGATGTGTTCAGATTAGTTGAATTGCATGCTATGCAATGCAGTGTAAGATTGCTTTGCAAACTGTATTAGTATATGTGTATTTATATGTTATGTTTGTGCAAAGAAGAAGGGAAGTGAATAAATTACTGAGGCTTGGAAGGAATTGGTGTCAACCAAGAGATGTTTTGATAGAAATATGACTGAGGTTATGGTATGTTGAGATATTGTAATTGTTGGATCAGTAAATGATGTTATGCTATGGAATTGGAGGAATGATTTATGCTCTGCGATAGTTAAAGATTCTTGAGAGGAAAGATTTAACCCATGACTTGGAGGTTGCAGCAGATGCGTTTGTATTTACTATGTGGAAACGTTGATTATATGGAAAGTTATGTATTATTGACTTGATTATTAGAAGAAATAGTGAATGCTTATGTACGGATGCGCTGAACATGTGGTAGAGACAATGTTTAGTATGAATAGAAGAATGTGAATGAGAGATTTAAATATTACCTCAGAAGGATAAATTGATGTTAGACATGTGGAAATACGATGGAGTTTATGATGATAAACTTGGAATTATGCGAGTTGATGTATACTTGACTTGATAAATGGAATTTGTTAGTCCCAGATTGAGTACACAACAACAAATGTTTGTAGAAGGGGGGGGGGTGAATACAAACTTTAGCTTTTAAAAATTGAATCAAGAATTACATGTACTAGAAGCGGAAATTCTAAGTACAATAAAAGGTGGCAATCTATTGGTCTAACACATAGACAAGCTAACTCTAAAACAACTAATGTATATAGAGTGTTCAACACATGAACAAGTTTGATTATACACAATGCTTAAACTCTACGAATTTCTCAACTGATGAGATTTTCTTTCTATGTAGTAGAGACTTCACTGTATTGTATTTTGCATGTCCACCATGCATGAGTATATATAGAAATCTTGGTGTATTCGATTGCATGAAGGTAGGAGTCAGAGAGGATGTGGAAATATAATATTTTATTTGTAAAGGTAGTGGGTGAAAAGTAAAGTTACTTTAATCAATAGATTGATAAAAGCAATTGTATTTTTCTGCAAAAGTGCAACCCATTCACAATATAAAATATTAAAACCCACATCTACTGTCATGTAGAAGTTTCTTTCCCTTTCCATGCTTGTACTTTAATCAACACCATGCTTCTGTTTGATTTGACTTCACCAAGTATGGGATTGCCAGCCATACTTAGTTGTTTCAAAAAATCTTCAAGATCTTCGTCTGTTTGAGGTATCATTATCCTTTTCCATAAGATAAGATCAAACCTTTTTGTCTCATACTTGATCCAAAAAGTGCATTTTTACTTTTACAAACAAAGATCTAAGACATAATAGAACAACACATGTTCTGCCTTTTACATATGACTTACAATCTGAAAAGATAGTGCAAATTTGACATTTTGCACGACTCAGACAACAGATTGTACTAGGAACTCTGATATTCACTACTCACTTGACAAAACATATCAGTTGATCACTTTTTGCTAGGACTCAGTTGATACATATTGCTCAGCTGATCATATAGATGCTCAGCTGATCAATAGTAAGCTTAGGAGGACATAAGCTCATGTATTTGTTTAATCAGTTCATCAAGAATGCTCAGCTGATCATTCAAATACATTAGTTTATGAGAAGAGATGACTTGTGTAAAGGAAGACTTACTTAGCTGATGCTCTGGGCCTCAGCAGATCCATTTGTTCACTCAGCTGATGGAGTAGCTGAGCAAAGTCCTTGCTCAACTAATGGTGTAGGCACTCAGCTGATCATCTTTCTTCACTCAGCTGATAGTGTAGGCACTCAGCTGATCAACTTTCTTCACTCTGCTGATGGTTTATTTTCCTGAGCTGATGGTCTTCTTTACTTGTTTTCTCCATCCGATGCTCCTTGGCTGATATCCCTTGGCTGATACATTGAGTAGGATCTGATGATCAGCTGATGGTCAACTGATGGTTCCATACTTAGCATATTTTTACATAAACTGATTCAAACAAAACATGTTTGAATTCTTTCTAAGTGATACTGAATGTAGGGTTTGGTTATCATCAAATTCTATGTTTTAGAATAGTCAGAGTTGATTATTAGGGTGAAGTGATTATCTCCCCAACAATCTCCCCCTATTTGATGATGACAAAACCTTTTTCTTTTTGAAGAATTAGTTTGACTTCCCATACAAAAGATTTGAAGTTTTAAGTAGATTTGGCTACCTAGCTATCTGTTTTTGGTAGCTCCTTTATTTTGAACCTTGTTCTGTTTTTGGTTTATTTTCTAGTGTTCCATTTTATTCTGTTTTGTTGAATCCTTTTCTTTGTTGTACCATTTTGTTCCGTTTATTTTGGTATCTTTTCATTTTTCCATTTTTATATGTTTTTGATTTTCTGATATACATAAACATCACTTGAAATAACAGAATAAAGAAATATACAAAAGTATTCACAGAGATTAACTACTAACTAACTAGTCTATAATATACAATCAACTAGATATCAACAAATCTTCAAAGTTAGATCAGTCTTCAATCATCCCACCATGCTTCTTCTTTTACTTCAAAGTCTTTGGCATGGGGATCTGCTTCAACTAAGACTTCACATAGGGCTTGTACAAGGGCTTCAAAATGTTTATTTCTAGTTCTGCCTCTGGTAGATATCCTTAGCCCAAAGAGAAACTTCTTGTTAGCTTTGTGGATTTCAGACTATCTAAAGAACCTCCAAGTGCCAACTCTGTCCAGAAAGAATATACCTTCAATAGGCATAAATATAAACTTGTACAGCTCAGGGGTGATATTCAATGGCAGAGTTATGTTGAGACCCTAAAATTAGATAAGAATTCATGATGGGGTAGTACCTCTCTTAGCTCAAATGGTTTAAAGGGTTTGGAACCTTTCTTGTGAAGATTATCAACTGTGTGCACATGTCTGTAATAGTCATCTGGTGTGAAGGCCCTTTGTGACACAGCTAGAGCTATCCAATTTTGAATTTTCTGAATGAATTGAACTTTGAGCTTGGATTTGGATTTGAAGAGAAGGTACAGGATCTCAACTAACTCTGTGAACCCATAGATATGACACCTCTCATAGGATACAACTTCACAGCTGTTGAAGTTGTTCTGCCTTATAGCTTTGAGGTAGATTGTAGGATCTCAACTAATTCTGCCTTACCTTTGTGGACAGTGGCTCTTGTGATTGGAGTTGGTTCTGTTCTGTTTCTTAAAATGTTGATATTTTCTCTGAAGCTTTGAAGCCTTTGTTGACTTAGATTGTAGGGAGCAGATAGATAAAGGTTGAAGAGAGTGTTGATGGCATCCGCATGAGATCTAGCTTTGAGCAGTTCAGACTGAGATTTCTCCCTTGCCAATTTGTGTTGAGCAGAAGCTTGATTTTGAACTTGTTCTTGTTCTTGCTGATATGCTAGCTCCTTGGCTTTGTAGATCTCTTTAACTGGAACACCCAATGCTTGAGCCATTTGGACATTTTCCCTCTCTTCTTGCTCTTTAAGTGCAAGCTCCATTTGCATTTGTTCATCTGCTTCAACTTGCTCAGATGTCATTTTCTGCTTGCCTTTGTCTTTAGGAGAAGAGGTTGAAGCCTTTTGGAATGATGGAGTTGATTGGACTGGTGTAGCAGATGGTTTTGGGCTCTGTCTTCTTCTTCTGAGGATGTTAGAGAGTGGAGTATCATCCTCATCATCAGAATTAGGCTCAATATCAATTGTTGGAGAGCAGCCCTTAACAACTTTCCTTCTTGGCTTTGGCCTGTTAGCCATTCTTTTTAATCTTTTTGGAAACCTTTGCTCCCCCTCAGAAGGTGCTTTTCTTTTGAGAGTAGGAGGAGCTGTTGCTTTGCGTGCTTCCTGCTGCAAAATTTTGGTGGCAGTTTCATTGTAGGCAGCATCAATCTCCTCAGAGTCAGGATCATCCTCCGTTGAAGAACTTGAGAATTTCTCCCCCTTTTTGGCATCATCAAAAGGAGGAGGGGAGTCACCTGTGGTTGGCTTTGGGGTAGGTGTATGAGTTGTGGAATTCATAATCAAGCCGATTAGAAAAACGTGATGTGATTTCTATCGGATGGGTGTTAAAGTATCAGTGTTGAGTTGATATGTGCGTATCGTGGTAATGTTTGACATGATTAGTTGAGAGCAAGAGTGAAGCAATATGTGGAATTTGTTAATTGAGATAAACAGGGTACTGTGAATATGTATGCAACAGACGTGTTGATATTGTCTGAATGCGAAAATGTGAGAGAATGAGATGAAAGATAGGTTTATCAAGTCTATGAGTTATATGATGAGTTGAAGAAGAGATTTAAAAGAGAAGTTGTTAAACTCTGATGATTGTAAAGTGACAAAGATGTGTAGAAAATGGATTTTAGTTTGATGGTAAGAGGAAAATACATGTGTTACAATTGACTTGATAATCAGAAATAAATATGAAGAGTGGATATTTCCGTTTGATGTGTGCCATGGGATTCCGAGGACGGAATCTTCTTAAGGAAAGGAGATTTGTAAAATTCGCAGACCCGGGCTACTTGATTAGCGGGTTGGCGGTACGTGTTTACTTGTATTTTAATTAATTTTTGTGATTAATCAAGATAGTTGATTAAATTAATTAATTGATAAAGAAATATATATGTGAATATATATATATATATATCTATAATTGTTACTAGAGAATGTTAGAAAAAATTAATTCTATGGTATGTATGTATGTACGCATGTATGTATGTCATGTAAATATGTATGGGAAAATCTAGATATGAAGAAAGCCAACTCCTGCTTTGTAAAATGAAATATATATAATTGTACGTGTAAATCCTCAGTTTATTATTGAGAAAGAAAGTGTGTGTTTATGTGCTAAACCTCTGTTGAAAGAAACCTCTCAAAACATGCAAAACTTGGAATTTCTATGTAGAAGATTTTTGATTCATAATTCAATGTAAAGGTTAGTATGTGATTATGGCATGTTATTATACATCTTGATATGTTTTTTAGTTAGAATCCATCTATAAATGATGAACCACCATTGTAGGAGCATGAAGCTCAAAAAATGATAAATGGGTGTTGTTAGTTTGTTGTTTTTAATGGTTTAAAAGTGTTTATGATGATTTATGGCATGTTATATGAAGTTGTATGTGAGTCGAAGTGTTCTGATTTGAGAAATAAGATGTTTGTTATAGATTTTATGATTTTATGTGGGCTGGGAAACGAGTTGTTGAAGAAGATGAAATGTAGAAAGTGAAGATACTCGAAAACCGAAACCCAAAATCCGATGCCTAAATCCGCCAAACTCAAATTCGGTACCTAAATCCGAGACTTGTAATCCGGAACTTCAAATCCGACGGTGTCACGGCGCGACATGGCCATTTGACGAAAATTCATTGTTTTGAATTATATTTGTTTGGGATGTTTTGGATTATCATTTATATGATTATATAATATTGATTACAAGTAATATAGAGATATAAGTATATATATGGATGGATATATTTATGAATCAAAGATTGATTTCAATTTGTTGTGTTCCCAGGAACTACGAAGACTCGGTGATATTAGACAACTGAGCAAATGTGATCGAGGACTGAGGTGAATGGAAGTGTACTCACGAGTGGTGATGGTGGTAACGTTTATGGTTACATAATTTGAGATATATATATATATATGCTTTGATTTTCCATGATAGACTGTTTAGTCTGATTAGCCATGATAGACTGTCTAGTTTGATTGTGTTAATAGACTGTGTTGACTGATGTTCATTGATAGTTGATTGTTGTTTGTTGATTGAGATCTCCTTGTTTGTTGTGTGACCTGTGTACATGGTTAATGGTGTATGCACGTGGTGAGACCTGTACGTATGGTTATTGGTATGCGTACATGGTTGGAGGTCAGCTATCTTCTGTTACTAGGTTGGGCTATCTCTTATTGGTTGCACAATTCTTGATCTTCTATGCATTCGTTGCAATAGAAGGGGTTTAACTATACCATGTAGCAAATAGCTATCGGTAAACCATTGCTTTGGTCTGCATTGGTTGCAGGTTCTTCAGAACCGCCGTTCCTCTAGAGGTTGGCTTGGTTTATGAGATTTGTACGATCTGTTTGTGAGATCTGTGTGTAGATCTAATTGTTTGATCTGATTCAGCTCTGTATGTTTGATCAGTTGTAGATTGCTTGTGCATGTTGTTGGTGATAGCTTCTTTGTAGCTTCCATTCACTTACGTTTGTGCTATTTCCCCTCGGTTGATTGCTTTTTGCAGGTTTGGCTGTTTAGCTGTGTTTGTGGGAAAGGGGAATTTGACCAACGCTTTGATATTATGTTTTGACAAGAGACGATCCATGTTTTATAAATATTATGTAACACAAAATGATGCAGTAATTTGTAAATTGTATATTGTACTTTGTGGATGTTTGTTTTAATGAAATCTTAAAACGCTTTCGAAGTGATTTAAAAAAATGGCTTGAGAATTTACCGCAAACGACTTGTAGTGATATTAATTGTGAAGTGGTCCACATCACCGCGAATAGACACACGGCCAGTGGTTAAAATTGTATGAATGTGGGCTATGTGAAGGAACTGCTGCACATAATGTTTAGGAACATGTGTTCCAGAAGTAGATGGGTCATATGTAAGGGTGTGGTTGAGTGGATGGACTTTTAGGAATTCAGAGATGATACGAAAATTTGGGTTCTTGATGTTGGTGAAGTTTATATAGTAGTTATTATCATGGATAACAAAAGAGAGAAGTTTATCAGAATTGAGGAGTTGGTCATCAGAGTTATGGGTAAGGCTGGCTGTCGAAGAATGAAATGAGACAGCATCATTTTCCTGGTTAGCCATTATCCTATTGATACATTAAAAAGGTTAGCCAGTGTAAACAGGTAACAAACAAATAATATCCCATACATTTGACACATTTTAAAAAGAGTCCAACTTTGATTAAACTCGACCTTTTAATAATAAGTTGACTTGACTTGACACTTTTGAAAAGTTTGAAAATTTTAAAAAAAAATTGATAACACTTGAAATCTCATTGACAAAGTGGTATTTAATGTTAACAAACATATATTTTGACAAATGTTCCTCAA
Source organism: Dittrichia graveolens (assembly GCA_038502395.1). Lineage (NCBI taxonomy): Eukaryota > Viridiplantae > Streptophyta > Magnoliopsida > Asterales > Asteraceae > Dittrichia > Dittrichia graveolens. The sequence continues at coordinate 36,376,297 of JARJIL010000009.1, forward strand.
TGAATTCATGAATCAAAATACATTTGTAACACTACAATTTTTCCAATTTGGTCCATAGCATGAAGATTTTTGAGCATTTTTTAAATCAAACCCCAATCTTTAGATACCCAAATAACACGAAGAACGCATTTTTGATTTTTCAAAATTTTGTTGTTGAATAACATTCTTCAAGTGTTCTTAACGTCAATCGCAAGCCCATCATGCATTAACAAGATCATTTTGATGTCGAACAACTCATTCAAAGATTCCTATCTAGTCTTCCGAGTTTCTACTTTTCAGTTTGATTTTTAAGTTTCACTTGGAAACATTCATGATTACCTTGTGGTTTATAGTAACTTAAACACGTGAGGTGAAAATTTGGCAGCAAGTTTGTTCAAATGTCATGAGAATAAGTAACCGGTACACACATAGATTGCTTTTTCAAATTTGATCTTGTGAAGAAGATGAAGAATTCGAAGGCACTATTTATAGAGAAAAGTTAATGAGCGCTCGAAGTGAAGGAACACAAAGGATTCGGTGCTCGAAGTCTATAGGCTTTGAATGAAATAGGTGCTCGAAGTGAACGCGTGTTCACTATTTTGAATTCGAAATATGAAGACTTCGAATGCGAAGTGAAGAGGTGATCAAAGAGGGTGCTTTAAGTGTGTAGACAACACTTCTCTTCAAATTCGAAGAATTTCTTGGCGCTCGATGTGGCCTTACAGTGCACTGTTTCGAATTCGAAGTGTGAAGACTTCGAATACGAAGTAAACAAAGGGGCTCGAAGTCTTCTTGAAGTTTCAGACTTTGAGTTCGAAGTCAATATTAAAGCAAAGACACACTTGAAGATTCCATTAAATAATAGACTTCGATTACGAAGCCAGTAAGAACTATTAGATTGTGAATTCGAAGGAAAAACTTCAGCTCAAAGTGATTAGAACTTCACCCATTTCAAATTTGAAGTTTGATTTAGAACTCGAAGGGTACATGGCTTCTTTCGTTTCGAATTAAAATGTTAAAACCTGAAAATATTTTTGAGTTTTCGTTTTCCAACAAAATAAAAAAGACCAAATTGAATATATTTTTGTATTTTGAAAAAGAAAATAAAACAAAGAAAATCTTTTTGTATTTTAATATTTTTGAATTTTTGGAAATTTTCAATTTTCTTTTAAACGTCTCCCCCTACAAGTGTGGGTAACTTGTAGTAATGATTGATACTCCGCCTAGAATCATGCTATTTGTTTCTGCAAGACGAGCAAACGAAGTATAATATCCAATCAAATAAAATAAGAACAATAAAGTTAAAAATTGATTAACAAGATGTCAAACTTTATAATTCAACATGTCTAACTTAGACACTAACTCATTAAAACGAGCATCGTCCAATGGTTTAGTGAATATTTCAGCTAGTTGATTTTCAGTCTTAACATACTATAATTCAATTAAGCCTTTTTCCACATTGTCGATAATGAAATGATATCGAACATAAATGTGCTTGGTCTTGGAGTGGTGAACTGGATTGCATGAGATAGCTATGGCAGACTATGAATCACACAATACGGGAATTTTGTCATACTTCAAGCCGAGGTCTGATAACTGTGTTGACCCACAAACTCTGAGAGCAACACATTGTAGCGCAACATATTCAGCCTCAGCAGTTGAACTAGACACATAGTATTGCTCCTTGGAGGCACAACATACTAGTCTATCACCTAAAAAGTGTGCACTACTTGATGTACTCTTCCTGTCAAGCATGCAACTAGCATAATCTGCTTCTGAATAGGCGTCCAACTATAGACTAGAATATCTTGTATACCACAGACCTAGATCAGGAGTACCCTTGATATATCTGAAAATTCGTTTGACTGCTAGCACTATATACAACAAAGTCTTCATTACCTTCTGGTAAGGATAAAATAGGAGCATCACACAAACACTTCTTTAAAGTTTGAAAAGCATTTTCTTGCTTCTCAGTCCACTTAAAGAGTTCTGTCTTCCTTGTCAGACGGGTCATAGGGGTCGCTATCTTTGCGAAATCTTTAATAAACCTCCTATAATAACCGGCTAGACCTAAGAAACTTCGAATTTCAGTTGGAGTTTTGGGCGACTCCCACTTCTCAACCGCCTCGATCTTAGCTGGATCTACCTTCAATCAATCCTGACTAATCACGTGTCCTAAAAACTTGACTTCTCGCCTCCCACTTCGAAAATTTGGCATAGAGTTTCTCTTGGCGAAGGGTATCAAGAACTTCACGCAAATGCCTGCGATGATCATCCTCACTACGAGAGTAAATAAGAATATCATCGATAAATACATTAATTGATTTGTCCAGAAAAGGACGACAAACTCGGTTCATTAAATCCATAAACACAGCTGGAGCATTAGTTAAACCGAAAGGCATTACGAGAAACTCATAGTGGCCATAGCGAGTTCTAAAAGTCGTCTTGTGAATATCTTCATCTCGGACCTTCACTTGATGATATCCCATACGTAAATCGATTTTCAAAAAGTAACAAGCGCGTTTCAATTGATCAAAAAGATCATCTATTCTTGGTAAAGGGTACTTATTCTTAACCGTAGCCTTGTTCAACTCCCGATAGTCAATGTACATCCGCATGGTTCTATCCTTCTTTCTAACGAACAAAACTAGCGTTCCCCAAGGTGAGGAACTTGGTCGATTGAAACCCTTATCCAAAAGTTCTTGTAATTGAGTCATCATCTCCTTCATCTCGGACGGAGCTAAACGGTAGGGTGCCTTAGCAATCGGTGCTGCACCTGGAACAAGATCAATATGACGTAAGCTAAGAATGCTGAACAACCTTTGGATAAGCACTTGCGTGCATTCATCACTGAAAGTAGAATCGGACTTCCGGGGCACCTTTCTCCAAAGGCAATAGCAAACTTTCTAGTAGAAAGAGGTATGCGTACAAGCTTTTTAGAACAAATAATTTCAGCCTTAAGACTAGACATCCAGTCCATACCTATTACTACATTAAAACTCTCTATCTCTAGAGGAAGTAGTGTCACCATAAAATCAATACCATCAATAGAAATATCACAATCATTAAACTTAACGTGAATAGTGATGGGTTTTCCAACCGCAATCTCAACAACTAAAGCTGAATCCAAAGTACGGGTTTATCAAATTTAGCACATAAGGCATGCGAAAAAAAAGATCGACTAGCACCAGAATCAAATAGTACTTTAGCAGGCATAGAATTTGTCATAAAAGTTCCAGAAATCACCTCATCATTCTTGCGAGCATCATCGGTAGTCATCTTGAAAGCGCGTCTAGTAGGTTTACCCGCAGCAAGCTTCTTGCCACCATCAGCACTCTTGTTTTTCAGTTTCGGGCAGGCAGAAGCCATGTGCCCCATCTCCTTGCAGTAATAGCACATAAGTTCAGAACTTGTGCACTCGAAACTAGTGTGACCAATCTTACCACAACTGTTGTAACTCATAGTGCTTTTAGTGCAGGGATCCTTATGGGAAGAGTGACAAGTCTTGCAGAAATTTGGGTCCTTCTTCTTGCCATCGGACCCAAACTTCTTTTTCTTTGAGGACCCAGATGGCCACTCCCACTTTCTCTTCTCTCCGCTGACGGGGTTCTTCAGACCCAAGTCTTCCTCAATATTCATTGCTTCCTCCATTGCCGCATCCAGGGTAGACTTGTTACGGATAGCAAACCGGTACTCAAACGGTAAACCTCCCATATACTGGTTTACCAAAGAAGCTTCATCAGGACAAAGTCTCCTGGCAAAAGTAAGTTTTGTTGGTTCTATGTGCACAAGACACAAATTAATACGATATTACTAATAATAAATAAACCCATAGGGTCACACATTTACAATCAACGGACACCAATTACATATTTGAATATGATTTAAATATGTTTCCAACTCATTATATATATAAGTATATATGCATTGTTGCATATTATTATTTATGTGAAATAATAATATCACTCTTGTATATTGATACAAGATAATGCATATGAAATACATAAATATAAACATATAATTATATATATATATATGTATATATGTATAAATGTATATTTGTTACAAGTAAATTGTTACTAGTAAAAATTATATAAATGTATGTATATCCTTGTTACAAGTAAAGAGTTACTAGTAACAATCAAGTATGTATATAAAATACATGTAGATGTATTTTATACATAGTATGGCACATCTAGTATATCTTTTATATATGTATTTATGAAGGAAACTAGAAAATCCCTCATTAATTCAAATGGGGGCCATGTTGTGTATACTTGAAATCAATCAACCAAGGCATGGACTAGATGTACAAGCATGGAAGGAAGGCAAGAAGGGACCCTCCCCCCTCACCCATTTTCGGCCAAAAATGGGAGCCAAAGGGGGCCTCCCTCTTGTTGCTTCACTTCTTGATCTTATTTAGTACATGCATGGTTCTTTGTTCTAAGAATTACATGCTACCACCTTTAGGCTTCTTTTAGAAAAGTTCAAAGTATTCTTGAAGCTTTGAAAACATCTCTACATTCTTGTATTGGTGTTCTTCAAGTAAGTCAAGTGTGGTGCTACAATACATACATCTAGTTCAAGAAGAAGAACAAGAGGTTGTTGCTTGCTTGCTTGAATTTCAAGGGTTGGAGAGACTAGCATCTTGGAGGTGTTGGACTCATTGATTTGTGGATACCTTGGAGGAAGTCTTCTCTTGGCTTCTCTTAGATCAACCACTTCATCAACGGTTTACTCACGCTACAAAGGTTGTAGTTCTAAACACCCTATGGTTGTTTTGTTTCTTAAGGCTTGCATATGGATCATTGGTGGGGAGTTTTAAAAAGTTTAAAATTGTTGTTCATGCTTCCGTTGCTAAAATATATTTTGAAAAACCGAACAAACCCCAACAGTGGTATCAGAGCCACTTATGTATAGTTTTAAGAAACTTTTTGAGTATGTATTGTTTAAGAAAATGGACAACTTTTCTTTTGTTAGAAAAGTTATGGATTTTCTTGTTGGCAACTTATATATGTTTATATATTTATTTTGGGAAACAACCAAACCACATGCATGTTTGGTTGTAAAAGTTGCCTAAATATCAAGTGTTGATATATATGTTTGTTTGAGTGTATGTTGTGCATAACAAGCCATAGACCTTTTGTGATGTGTTGGAAATTCGATTTGGTTGTAAAATTATTTTTTCATTTGGTATGTAATAATAATTTTAGTTTTGTTTCATCTTGTTGTATTTTGTAAGTAGTAGAATAGTTTAGACTAGTTTACTTTTATAAAAATGTAACAAGATGAAGAAATGACCAAGATCGAGTTTTCAAGTGTGGTGGAGTCAACCATGAAGGCTTGGAGTCATTTGCACTACAAGGAGTTGTTTTGGCAAGTGGGAGCTTCAAGTTCATCACAAGAGAAATATTTGGTCCTTAGTTATGACTTGGTATTTTTGTATGGCTCACAAAAATACCACTTAGGATAAATGGCTTGGTTATGCACTTATACATGTTATTTGTGTGTGTTTATGTTTATATTATTATGCATGGTTGAAAATAGGATTTTTTGCATGCTAGATAATATTTTTACATAATATAAATCACACAATGGGAGTTTGGTATTTTAAGTTGACATAACATAAGATGTAAAATGAATTTTATATAAAAGGAGTTTTGTAAAGATTAAAATTCATTATGTCAAAATATATATCTTTATATATATATATATATATGAGTTTTATAAAATAGAGATTTTAAAACTCAACCAAACTCCATTCAAGCTTAATAATAAAATGGTTTTATTACAAGCTAAAATTGGTCGTATTTGCGCGCTCGAAACTACACACGTTAATATAGAATATTAATACTAGTTTAAAATTGAACGGGTTGAGAGTTGGTAAAATATGGATTTTAAGAATACTCAAGACCAATATATATATAAAATATGATTTTATCAAAACGTGGACTTGTTATTGTATGCATGCAATACTAGTCACACGACTCGTTTTGTTTTATTTAATAAATATACAAAACGGTAAAAGCCCTTTTTTCAAAACGTAAGTCTATGCCATCCCATTTTAAGACACTCGCTTGTTGCAACGACACTCACGTGGAGAGAGCATTAGCCAAACGCGTGGATTGTTTTTGTAACAACCGAGGTGTTTTTCCGCGAATTCCATGAACGTCTTGGGCCGGAAATTCGCCGTCTTGAAATAGGACGACTTAATCGGAATCTTATTACGGAGAGAGTATTAGCCAAACGTAAGGAAGCCCGAGGCATAGATGGGATCAAACATGTCAAAATTGACAATCGTTGTCTAGGATCCCATAAAGATCTAGGAATTACATACGAGATGTAATTGGTAAACGTTACCTACCTTGTTGTTTTAACTTGATGGAGAGAGCATTAGCCAAACATTCAAGGTTAAGTTCAACTTGGATCCTAGCCTTTAAAAATTAAAGAATTTTATAATTCTAAAGGGTATTAATTATTAAAGGATTAAATATCGAAAATACTAAATAGAACTTTGTTAATTTTGTAGATGGCCCCTAACTCAACTACGCCCGTTAACAACTTATCTCTTCGTTCAATCTTAGAGAAAGAAAAACTCAATGGTACAAATTTCTTAGACTGGTATCGTAACTTGAGAATCGTTCTTAAGCACGAAAAGAAATTGTACGTACTTGAGGATCCCGTCCCTGAGGAACCTCCATTGACTGCGGCCAAAGCCGTTAGGGATGCTTGGGTGAAGCATTCCGACGACTCGGTCGAAATTTCATGCCTCATGCTTGCTACCATGTCTCCGGATCTTCAAAAGAACCTTGAGGAGCATGGAGCATATGAGATGCTTGGCCAGCTTAAGGAAATGTTCCAAAAGCAAGCGAAGCAAGAACGCTTTGAGGTCACTCGAGCTTTCCATGCATGCAAGATGGAGGAAGGTCAATCCGTTAGCGACTATGTGCTAAAGATGAAAGGATACATTGACCAGCTTGCTAGGCTTGGATCTCCCATAACCAACAAGTTTGCACAGGATATGATCCTTAACTCGTTGACCAAAGCCTATGATCAATTTGTCATGAATTATAACATGAACAATTGGGAGAAATCTGTCTCAGAGTTGCATGGGATGCTTAAAACTGCCGAGAGTAAGATTCCAAGCAAAACACCTCAAGTCTTGATGATTCAAGAAGGGAGAATCAAGAAGAAAAAGAAAAACAACTCAAAAGGGAAAGGCAAAGCGAAGGCAAAGGGAAAGGACAAAGGCAAGCAAGTTGCCAAGGCTCCTACACCCAAGACGGCGGGAAAGGTTCCCAAGAATGACCCGTGCTTTGAATGCGGGGTGGTAGGACATTGGAGGCGCAATTGTCCAACCTACCTTGCAGAGTTGAAAAAGAAGAAGGCTGGCGAGGCTAGCACTTCAGGTATATATATTATTGAAATGTATACTTTTTCCATTAATTCCTGGGTATTTGATACCGGTTGTGAAACTCACATTTGTAACAATGTGCAGGGGTTGAGAAAAAGTAAGCTGCTGAAGCCAGGCGATTTGGATATCCACGTGGGCAATGGAGCAAATGTTGCTGTTGAAGCCCTTGGAACTTTTGAATTATTATTACCAAATGGCCTGTACTTAATATTAAACAATTGTTGTTATGTACCTAGTTTAACTAGGAATATTATTTCAGTAGCTCGGTTAAGAGAATCTAGATTCACTTTTGGTTTCGTTAATGATGGCATTCGTGCCTTCAAAAACGATATTTTGTATTTTGAGGCTCGGCCTCTTAATGGAATATATGAAGTTAATCTTAAAAGATCTCTTGATGATAATTCTATATATACCACTAGCACCAAACGACCTAAGCATGACTTAAGTCAAACATACCTATGGCATTGTCGACTTGGTCATATAAACAAGAAACGCATTGCAAAACTTCAAAAGGATGGAATTTTAAAATCAAACGATTCTAGCTCATTTGAAGTTTGCGAATCATGTTTATATGGGAAGATGACTAAGGCTCCTTTCTCCGGTTCAAGTGAAAGAGCCAAAGATCTACTAGGAATCATACATACGGATGTATGCGGTCTTTTTAGATCAATGTCTAGGGATGGTGATAGATACTTCGTTACATTCACCGATGATTATAGTAGATTTGGTTATGTTTATTTGATGAAACATAAACATGAAACATTTGAGATGTTCAACCTGTTTCAAAACGAAGTACAAAATCAACTCAACAAAACAATCAAGGCCCTTCGTTCCGATCGAGGTGGTGAGTACTTAAGCCAAGAGTTTATGGATCATCTTAGTAATTGTGGGATTATCTCACAACTTACTCCTCCTAGAACACCACAACATAATGGTGTATCTGAAAGGAGGAACCGAACTCTACTAGATATGGTTCGGTCTATGATGAGCCGAAGTACTCTACCCTCGTCCTTTTGGAGTTATGCTTTATTAACTGCTGCGCGCATATTGAATATGGTTCCAACTAAGAAGGTAGATAAGACATCATATGAGATGTGGTATGGAAAGGTTCCAAACTTATCTTACTTGAAAGTCTGGGGTTGCGAGGCTCATGTACGACAAGAAGCTTTAAGCAAACTCGATCCTAGATCTATCAAATGTAATTTTGTGGGATATCCTAAAGATTCATTAGGATATTATTTCTACAACCCAGCTGAGAACAAAGTGTTTGTTTCTAGGCATGCCACTTTCTTAGAAAAGGAGTTTCTTTCGTAAGAGGCAAGTGAGAGCAATGTAGACCTTGAAGAAATTCAAGAACCACAAAATACAAGTCAGGTTGACACTAGCACTCAACAAACGGTTGTTGAACCTGAACAATTGGTTGTTCAAGAACCTACTGAAACACAAAGTGTTCGTAGATCTGGTAGACCTCGTGAAGAACCCGAGAGATACGAATTTCTCGTGTCCAATGATGAGATTTTCTTGGTAGACTCTTCTGAGCCTACTAACTACCAAGATGCTATATCGGATCCGGAATCCGATAAATGGCTTGATGCCATGAACACTGAGATGCAGTCCATGTATGAAAATCAAGTATGGGACTTGGTTGATCTTCCTCCCAATAGTAAGATTGTAGGAAGCAAGTGGGTCATCAAGAAGAAGACAGACATGGATGGAAATGTACACACATTTAAGGCAAGGCTAGTGGCGAAAGGTTTCACTCAAACTCATGGTATTGACTATGATGAAACTTTCTCTCCGGTAGCCATGATTAAATCTATTAGAATACTTATTGCCATAGCTGCATATTATGACTATGAGATATGGCAAATGGATGTCAAAACGGCTTTTCTAAATGGACACTTAAGTGAAGATGTCTATATGGTTCAGCCTGAAGGTTTTGTAGATCCTAAGTATCCTAATAAGGTGTGCAAGCTTAAAAGATCCATCTATGGACTAAAGCAAGCATCTCGAAGTTGGAATCTTCGATTTGATGAGAAAATAAAAGAGTTTGGTTTTATCAAATCAGAAGATGAACCGTGTGCTTACAAGAAAACTAGTGGGAGCGCAGTAGCATTCCTTGTCTTGTATGTTGATGACATACTACTCATTGGAAACGACATTCCGACCTTGCAAGACATCAAGTCTTGGCTTGGGAAGTGTTTCTCAATGAAAGACTTGGGAGAAGCTGCCTACATTCTTGGAATAAATATCTATAGGGATAGATCTAGGCGTCTTATTGGCCTAAGTTAAAGTGCATATATTGACAAAATCTTGAAACGATTCAAGATGGAGAATTCTAAGAGAGGATTCTTGCCAATGGCACTAGGCACGGTTTTGAGTAAAGCTCAAATCCCTAGCACAAGAGAAGAGCTAGATAGAATGAGTGAGATCCCATATGCTTCTACAATTGGATCCATCATGTATGCCATGCTATGCACTAGGCCAGATGTCTCGTATGCTTTGAGCATGACGAGCAGATACCAGCAAAACCAAGGAGATAGCCATTGGATGGCAGTCAAGAACATTTTAAAATACTTGAGAAGAACCAAAGACATGTTCTTGATCTATGGGGGTTTGGAAGAAGATCTTTGTGTAAAGTGTTACACAGATGCTAGTTTCCAAACGGATCGAGATGATTCTCGATCACAATCGGGCTATGTCTTCGTTATGAATGGAGGCGCGGTTGCTTGGTAAAGTTCTAAGCAAAGTGTAGTTGCACAGTCCACTACAGAATCTGAATACATTGCTGCTTCTGAGGCTGGACAAGAAGCTGCATGGATGAAGAAGTTCATTGCTGACCTTAGGGTAGTAACAAGCATTCAAGACCCCATAGAAATATTTTGTGATAATGAAGGTGCTATTGCCCAGGCAAAAGAACCTAGATCACATCACAGCACCAAACACATCCTCAGGCGTTTCCACTATATACGGGATATAGTGGATAGAGGAGATGTGTGTATTCGCAAAGTTCATACAGATCAGAATCTTGCAGATCCTTTTACGAAACCTCTTTCCTCGACTAAGCATGAGTCTTATACTAGGGCAATAGGTCTTCGCTTTGCAAGGGATTGGATTTGAATTGTAATTTAGTATTTGGATATTTTGGAACATTATGACAATATCTATTTTATCTGAATGATGTATGGGATATGATCACTTCATTAATATATATTGTGTTCTTTATTAGCATGTTTAAATCCATGAATAATTCTTTATTCTAAAACGTCCATAGTCGGTTATAACTATGGGAATAGTTATGAATTAAGACTAATGTTAATAAGTTGGTTGACTTTCATTCGTGATGAAAGTAGGCAAAAGGGTTTGCAACCAAATTCACTAATGTTTGTTAGGGAACAAACATTGGACATGACCCGCTCTTAAGATCGCTTCATGGATCAGTGTCATAAGTAAATCTTGAGAAAAAGGTGGTATCTTTGTATCCTTAGACCTGAGACACATATTGGGACTCGAGTTTGAGGAGTATCATGCTTTAATGTGGTTAAACGCTATCTTTAACCGGGTAGTTATAAAGGGCATTATTAGGTATGATATGAGTCTTATAAGAGACGTATGTGGTCAAGATGGAATTTGTTTCTCTCATTTAATTGGGAGTATAATATCTCTGGGCCCTAAAACAAGTTGAACGTTATATGAGAATTGATGACAATCCATGTCTCATGTTCAACGAGATGTTAAAACAAAGGGATAATTGATGACTTACCTATAACAACGATTTGTAGCTAGTGAGTTAACTTCGTTGGTGAAAGTGTTGATCAACACACTTTATTTATTATTAGGGGCAATGGGATGTTGCTAGACGTTCTTACCATTGTCTATATCGGCTTAAGTTGTAACTTGTGCAAGTGGGAGATTGTTGGTTCTATGTGCACAAGACACAAATTAATACGATATTACTAATAATAAATAAACCCATAGGGTCACACATTTACAATCAATGGACACCAATTACATATTTGAATATATATATGTATAAATGTATATTTGTTACAAGTAAATTGTTACTAGTAACAATTATATAAATGTATGTATATCCTTGTTACAAGTAAAGAGTTACTAGTAACAATCAAGTATGTATATAAAATACATGTAGATGTATTTTATACATAGTATGGCACATCTAGTATATCTTTTATATATGTATTTATGAAGGAAACTAGAAAATCCCTCATTAATTCAAATGGGGGCCATGTTGTGTATACTTGAAATCAATCAACCAAGGCATGGACTAGATGTACAAGCATGGAAGGAAGGCAAGAGGGGACCCTCCCCCCTCACCCATTTTCGGCCAAAAATGGGAGCCAAAGGGGGCCTCCCTCTTGTTGCTTCACTTCTTGATCTTATTTAGTACATGCATGGTTCTTTGTTCTAAGAATTACATGCTACGACCTTTAGGCTTCTTTTAGAAAAGTTCTAAGTATTCTTGAAGCTTTGAAAACATCTCTACATTCTTGTATTGGTGTTCTTCAAGTAAGTCAGGTGTGGTGCTACAATACATACATCTAGTTCAAGAAGAAGAACAAGAGGTTGTTGCTTGCTTGCTTGAATTTCAAGGGTTGGAGAGACTAGCATCTTGGAGGTGTTGGACTCATTGATTTGTGGATACCTTGGAGGAAGTCTACTCTTGGCTTCTCTTAGATCAACCACTTCATCAACGGTTTACTCACGCTACAAAGGTTGTAGTTCTAAACACCCTATGGTTGTTTTGTTTCTTAAGGCTTGCATATGGATCATTGGTGGGGAGTTTTAAAAAGTTTAAAATTGTTGTTCATGCTTCCGTTGCTAAAATATATTTTGAAAAACCGAACAAACCCCAACAAGTTTATCCGAGAAAGTCGTGTTGTACTTCCTGATCGACATCGTCCCCTTCTTCAACTCCAAAAATTCTCTCTCAACTCGCCTCTGTGCACCCAAATTGCAGAAACGATTCTGCACCTTCTCAACAAACTGGGACCAAGTAATCTTTTCCGAACTATCTCAGAAAGGTTTTGGTAGATAGAGCCTCTCCCAAGTAATCTCAACAAACTGGGACCAAGTCTCCTGGCAAAAGAGCCTCTCCCTTAAGCATCCTAGTGGCATAACGGACTTGTTGTTGATTAGTAAAATCCCCCGAATCAAAAACTTGCTCCATCTTCATCAATCACATAGAACAAACCAATGGATCTTCACCTCCTTTAAAAACTAGAGGTTTGCAGCACATGAAAGCTCTAAACAAACTACCCTCTGCCTTCGCAGTCCTTTGACGAGGTTTAGGACCATGGCGTTTGTCCTTACTGCTTCCTTCACTTTCATCATTCTGGTCTAGTTCAGTGGTCTCTTTAAGGAGACCCGCACCTATCATAGCCTCCCTCATTTGAGCTATTTGATTGTCTCGAATCTTCAACTGCTACTCCAAAGAAGCAATTTTGATTGTGCTAGCCCCACTGTAGCTACTCCTTTCCGTATACTCCTTAGTAGACGCAGTCCCTTCGATAATAGTTGGAACTGTTTCAACGTGTGGTTGTGAGTGAAAACTTCCCACATCCTCATCCTCGTGTTGAGGATGTGATCCACCAGCTCCACTCCCTTGATTAGTACCTTGTTTGCCATTGTTCTTGCGTGTGACCACCATCTTCTATGGAGGACACAAGAAATGAGTCGAAAATATACTTCTTAAGATCATAGATATGTATAAGAATTCTTATAAGGAAAAGATGTAGAGTAAAAACTATAAGGAAAGATCTACAATTCCTATAACACTCAGTACACACCCTCCCCCCCTTAGAAATCTTGTTCTTTCTTAACAAGCCGTTAACAGTTGTAAGTCTAAGCGTCGGACTCGATGCTTAGTTCGCTCACAACGCGGCTCTGATACCAACTTGTGACGAACGCTATTTCCCAAAATTTACCAATTACAAAAATCTTGCCATTTTATCAGAAAAAACATGCAACGGAAGTCTTTAGCCATAAAATACATCTTACCGAAACGATAAGAGATTACATCAGTTTGAAAATCACGACATCACGTTCATAAACATTAATCATAAAGATATGAATTGTTTGATGCGATAAAACAAAATGGTATCGTCTAAGACAGTACACTACCCAAAGTCCCTATCTCACAAGCAATCTCTAAGCAACCTGCACGAGTGCAAGACACATTTCAAGAAACAAGTGTCAGCTTAAAGCCTCGTGAGTCAATAGAGTTCAGAAAAGATTCAATAAAAACATAACATACTTTAGGCGGTAATATCAGAATAAATAATAATCCATTCCCGCCCATTCACGTAGTTGACCAACCCATCATTTGACATTTAGCACATAATGGTCAACTAATTATAATACCTCAAACAGTTATTTCGTATACTCCGTTATCGTAATTCTTTAAATCATAACTATCGTCATCATCACAATCATCATTAATGGTCTAGGAATATTATCTTAACCCAAGATATAGACCCGGTTCACGAGTTACGTTATTACCCGTCTAAGAATCATTAGAGCCAGACTTCCAATAATTCTTAGACTGCAACATCTCCCGCTATCGTTACTCCGACGACGTGGTAGACAATGTATTCCACAATGCCGTTAAGGTGAAGTAATAACGGTGTTTTACCTCTTACACTTCCTCACACCCATATAATATATAATAAGGTACAACCTCTAGTACCAAATATCATTTCAATGAGTATAAATACATCATCACGTTGTCCCGGAGTTGTCATGAACGTCCGGTAACCCACAAATAGCTAGCAGTTTTCCTAGAAGGTTTAACCTGCTATGCATCATTAATAACGATTGGACTACCCCCATCCCAAGGTCTCGTAAATCAATATTACGTTAAAACTCATCACTCCATAACATAGCATAATCATCATACAATTTCATAACACGTAACAATCATATATATATATATATATATATCACATATTTCATGCATAAGTAATATATAAACACATATTACCATTTTATAGTAAATTATTACTTTTGAAAATATATCATTTTTGTCTGGTACTCGGTTTTGAGAAATATTGAACTCACCTTAGTCTAGATAACGAAACACATGAGCTCGAAAAGACAAACAACGCTCACGGATCGTCAAGAACACGAACTCAAACGCCACAAATAACCTACGAAGGTTACTATGTTAAAAACACGATCCAAAGATTCTAGAGAAGTCTAAACTAGCTTAGAATACTTAGACATGCAAAATAACAACTCCCGACCAAAGATTATCGCTTCACGTGCTTAGAAACTCCATTGAAACGCATAAAGTCGACATGCATGTAGCCTAAACATCTTAATAGTTAAAACAGAAGCGTAAGATTAAAAAAAATATACCTCTCAGGTCCATTCTCGCAAAACCTCGATCGAAGCTATGCTCGTAACAATATTTTTCGGTCCCCCGTAACTTCTATACGAGTACAAACGAGACTCTGCTCAAAATACCTCACTATTTCCTCACTGTGTTTCTCTATTTTCTAAAACTCTTTCTACTCCACTCTATATATATAGAGAGAGATCGATGTATATATATATATATAAAGCATAAGCTTGTAAAAGTAAAAGCCGCAAAAAAAAAGAAAAGAAAACCCAACCGTACAAGCAATGTCATCACGTGAATTCAATTTGTATTCAAATTGAATTTACAAGTTACACTTAGGCCCCCCCTTATTTATGTTGGAACTCGTGGTGGGCACAAACACAGCGGAAGCACACAAGAAAGTAGCATGCAAGACATAAAAAGAAAGCACACACAAAGCCCACAACTAGTTCCAATGGTGGAATACACTACAAAGCAAATTGCAACTAAAGAACAAGAAGAAGAAGGAAGAAAGTACCTCCTTACCATGCCTGGAAATCAAGATCTTCAAAGATGGGATGAGCTTGAGGAAACAAAAGGCTTCCTCCTCCATTGCTAGTCCACACCAAGAAGAATTTGATCCCCAAATGCTAGTGAACCATAGATGAACATCCTATAACGACTTCATCATCTAGAACAGCCCATGTAGCTGTTGGTATCTGCCCACTAACACACGTAGGCCAGCATCACTGCCAATGAAGCGCGGGCCTATTGGTACACACGCCAAGTTTCAATCTCGACAGCCTACTATAAGAAGAAAGAGTTAAAATGGTCAAATTCCAGTTAACCTAGGCTTCACGACCGTGAAGGATGCTCCACGGGTCGTGAAGCAGCTCGTGTCCATGAGTCCTGTCGTGGGCCGCATGGTTCATGAAACCCTAGGGTTTCACGACCCTGCACGGCCCGTGAAGGAGGTCATGAAGGCAGGAACCCTCACGACTCTTGCACGGCACGGCACGGCTCGTGGAGGATAAAAGGCCGGTCGTGGTGCATTTATCCTTCAAGGCCCGTGAGAGCCCGTGAAGAAGTCGTGAAGGCAGAATGCCAAGTGACACTTGTGTTTCATTGGACCATTTGAGTTGGTCCAATGATATGGTGCCATTGGGGTCCGACTCTGGCTCTTTTGAACAGAATGGAGGTCTTTAAAAAGGTCTCTCTTAGTTCATTAGCTACTCTTGGTCCATTTTGTGCAATACATATACTTGTGAGTTCTTCCATTGAGAGAGAGAGCCAGATCAAGTGTTGCTGATTTGTGCACAAGTGTTTCAAGGCTGTTCCAGAAGATATCCATCAAGTGTTGGTGGTACTTCGGTTTGCTAGTACAAAGAGGTTGAAGGTTTCTTGGTGTGGACTTGCATTAGGGCTTGGAGCATTTTGTTTCAAGCTTACATCCCAAATCCGAATTGTTCCAGCCAAGTATCAAAGTCTTCGTGGGTATGATTTGATCTCCTTTTTCTCTTTGTTCTTGTTTTTTGGTTGCATGCATGTTCTTACAAGTTTTCACCACCATTGGGAAATCATGGGATCCTTTTTGTATGTTTTTGTTGCTTCCGTTGCGTGCTTTGATCCCCATGGATTCCCAACAGTGGTATCAGAGCCATACTTGTAAGATGCATGCACCTTTGTGGCTTGAAAATCCATATTTTTGATTTTGGACATTCTGTCCAGAAGGCCTTCACGGGCCGTGGAGCTTGCCTCACGAGTCGTGAAGGCCACATGACTAGTCTCGTGGGGTGGTGGTCGTGAAAGGTTTTTTAATCTGTTTCAGGAGTCGTGGAGCGTACTTCCTTCACGACCCATGAGGGCCCATGAAGAGCAGTAGCTCGTGAAGGCGTCGTGAACAGGTTGCTTTTGGCCTTTTTGGAAAAGAAATCTTGATATGGATTTTAGCATTTGATTTTGGTGTTTCCATAATTATTTTAGGCTGTTTAGCCTTGTAAATTAAGCCCCATAATATCCTAATTCTTTTATTTGTATGTATTGGGTGGTTTTGGCATAAAATGCACAGATGCATACATGTAAATTGTGTATATATGAATATGGATTTCAAAGTGTTTGGAATCCTAATGCATATGTACAAGGTTTATTCTAGTGCCTTTAGTTTTTGAATAAACTTAATTGGGATATTGTTTTGTGCATGGTTTGGTGTGGCACACCATGCTTTGTGGTTGTTTTGTTTTTGTGAGCACCGGTTTGAGCCTAGACCTTTGTGTGGTTGTTTGGTTGCTTTATTTGTTGTTCATTCATTTGATGGTTTGTACCACATTCGGTTTGTAATAATTTATTTAATCCGGTTTGTAATAATTTATTTATTTGTGGCTTGCACGCCAAAGTATTTATTCTTTGTAATTGTATATTAGCTTAGAATAGATTGTGTGGCTTGCATGCAATTTCTCTTTAAATTATGTATGTAATGAGAAGAGAAGATCGGAGGCACCAACGGGAGTCTTGGGAGACGTCTTGGCTACCTCGGATCCAGAGGCGCGGGATCGAGTGGGAGCACCCCACGAAGTCTTGGATTGTTTGTCGTTAGTAGACTTAGTTCCTCGGTTGGCTCACCGGGGAACACTTAGGTTGGCTCAAATCGGTTTTGTATGCGTGGTTGTGTAGTTTTATTTATTTGTTTTTCTTGCATGGTTGTAGGATCTTCGCATGCTAGAAAATATTTTGAAAATAATAAAACTATATAGTTTTCCTTAATTGGTTAACAAACCCCGCTCGCTCACATGATTAACAAACGAATATAAAGTGCTTATGTTCAATTGGGGAAAAATGCGTTTTGTCACTTATTTGTTAATCAAAATAAAAAGAGGTTTTTAACCGGAAAAACAAAAGTCCCGTTTTTCTTAAAAACGTAAATCACACGCCATCCAAAAGATGACACCACCCGAATCTAATGAAGCATGGGACAATTTTCGAGCTTAGCACGAGTTGTTCCATGTGGACTTGCGTGGAAGGTGCGTGTGGCGTCTTGAAATCTTTGGTTGTCTAGCTTAGCATGAGCCAATTATTGTCAAGGGCGTCATCGTGTATCTTGTTGGACGATTTGGAATTCCAATTTAATACGCCTTGATAATTGTCGTGCCTACACCGAGTTATCAAAGCGGCTTATTGAGGAATCGGTGTGGGAAGGGATCAAACATGCCAAACCGGTGCTATGAGTACCGAAGGATCCCGCAAGTACCTAAGAGTTGTAATCACGAATTGCAATTGGTAAAGCGTTTACCAGCCTAAATACCTTCACGAAGTGATCCGCGGTAAACCCGTCATGTAGTGAAGTTATGTTGGGTTCTTAGCCCTTGTTAAATTTAAGTGTTAAAAACTATTGGGTAATTCTTTAACAAGGATTAAAATATGTCGAACTAACCTTTTGTGTGCTTTTCCTTCTTTTAGATGGCATCTACAAGCAACACCGCGACACACATTTCACTCCGTCCATTTTTGGAGAAAGAGAAACTCATAGGCGTAAGCTTCATGGATTGGCTTAGGCAATTGAGAATTGTCTTGCGCCATGAAAGCAAGTTGTAAGTCCTAGAGGAACCTCTTCCGGAGGCTCCTGCTACCACCGCTACGCGGGCCATTAAGGATGCTTATGAGAAGCGCCTTAAAGATACTAATGAGGTGACTTGCCTCATGTTGACGACCATGAGTTCCGAGTTGCAAAGGCAATTTGAGGACGTTGGTGAGTTTGACATGATCACGCAGCTGAAGGAAATGTTCCAGCAGCAAGCGAGGCAAAAACTCTACGCGTGTGTCAAGGCCTTTGTAGGGTGTAGGATGCAGGAGGGCGGGAACGTGAGCTCCCATGTGCTTCGTATGAAGCAATACGTGGACGAACTCGAGAGGTTGGGCTTTCCTATGGGGAAAGAGTTAGCTACAGAGATAATCCTCCAATCTTTGCCTTAAGCATATGGTCCGTTCATTGTGAACTACCATATGCATAATATGGATAAGTCCTTGATGGAGTTGCACGGCATGTTGAAGACCGCCGAGTCTAACATGGCCAAGGCAAAGCCATCGACCTCTGCACCCATCCTAGCCATCCATGAGGGTGGTGCTAAGAGGAAGCGGCCCGCTTCAAGCTCCAAGGGAAAAGGGAAAGGGAAGGCGAAGGTGGCAACACCCAAGCCCAAACCACTCCTGGTGCCGGAGCCGAAGGGGAAGGAACCCGCTCCTATAGCCCCCTCACCGGAAGAGGCAACCTGCTTCTTCTGCGGGGTGAAGGGACACTACCGGCGTAGTTGCCCCAAGTACACCGTGGAGCTCAAGAGGCTTCGCGCCAACGGACAAGGCGCCTACGATATGTACATGATTGAACTCCATAACACTTCTACTTCTAACGCTTGGGTCTTGGACACCGGGTGTGGTACTCACATCGTTAATAATGTGCAGTACTAAGAAGAAGTAGGGACTTGGTTGATGGGGAGCTGGATCTCATCATGGGAAACAAGGTGGTTGTCCCGGTTGAGAAGATAGGGAGCGTGGACCTCGCCTTTCCATCCGGCTTATCTATTACTTTATTAAATGTATCTTATTCGCCCTGCGTGGCAAGAAACATTTTATCATTTTATGCACTTGTTGACGATGGATTTGACTTTAATTTCTCTAATGGAATTATTTCATGCTTTAAAAATGATTTATTTTATTTTAAAGCACATCCATGTCGTGGCATATATGAGACAAGCGTATGCTTGCAAAGTAATAGATCAATCATGAATGTTGGTTCTAAATCCAAATGTGATTTGGATAAGTTATCTTTATGGCATGGTCGTTTGGGCCACATAAACAAGAAATGCATCGCCAAGCTCCTAGCGGATGGGATCTTGGAATCATTTGACCATGGGTCGGATGATGTATGCGAATCTTGCTTGTTGGGCAAAATGACCAAAGCACCCTTCACCGGCGTTTGTGAGAGGGGCAAAGACTTGTTAGATATCTTTCACACGGATGTGTGTGGTCCGTTCAAGCATGTCACTAGGGATAACTCAAGGTACTTCGTAACCTTTACCGATGATTTTAGTAGGTATGGGTATGTCTACTTGGTGAGACAAAAGTCGGAAACCTTTGAGGTTTTCAAGACGTTCAAAAATGAAGTTGAGAACCAATTGGGTAAACGAATTAAGATGCTCAGACCGGATCATGGTGGTGAGTATCTAAGTTCGGAATTCCGTGACTATCTAAAAGATTGTGGAATTGTTTCGCAATTGACACCTCCTAGGACACCACAATTAAATGGTGTCGCCGAGAGGAGGAACCGAACATTATTGGATATGGTTCGGTGTATGATGAGTCGTATGGATGTACCCATTAGCTTTTGGGGCTATGCATTGGAAACGGCCGTTAGAATTCTTAACCTCGTACCAACTAAGAAGGTCAAGAAGACACCCTTTGAGATGTGGGATGGAAAGGTTCCATTGCTCTCATATCTAAAGGTCTGGGGTTGTCCTGCCTACGTGAGACGTGAGGTGGAGGACAAATTGGAACCCCGAGCAGAGAGGTGTTTGTTCATTGGATACCCTGCCGGGTCTATGGGATATTTGTTTTACAAACCGTCCAAGAACAAGGTATTTGTTGCTCGGAGGGCCGTCTTTCTTGAAAGGGAGATGCTATCCAAAGACGCTAGTGGGAGAAAGCTAGATCTTGAATAGATTCAAGAACCCTCCAATGACCAACCTGAAGTTGGCACTAGTTCACAAGATGATTCTCAGCACGGCGCTGCTGGAGAACCTGACACGGATCCTTTACCTCTTAGAAGATCAGGTAGGAGTCGCATCGAGCCAGTGAGATATGGGTTTCTCATGTCTGAGGGTTGCGACCTAGTGGTGGATCATGATGAACCATCATCTTATCGGAATGCCGTGGTGGGCCCTGAGTCCGCTAGGTGGAAAGAGGCTATGGAGTCCGAGATGCAATCTATGTCGGATAACCAAGTCTGGGATTTGGTAGATCCGGTGCCCAAGTGTAGACCCGTAGGGTGCAAAATGTGTATTTAAGAGAAAGACCGGCATAGATGGAGAGGTAGACACCTTCAAAGCCCGACTGGTAGCTAAGGGTTTCACGCAAACTCATGGTGTAGACTATGATGAAACCTTTTCCCCGGTGGCTATGTGGAAGTCTATCTGGATACTTATGGCAATTGCCGCATTTCATGATTATGAGATTTGGCAAATGGATGTAAAAACCGCGTTCCTTAATGGGACACTTAGCGAGGAGGTCTATATGACTCAACCCGAGGGTTTTGTACATGCCAAGCATCCGGATAAAGTCTGCAAGCTTGAGAAGTCCATTTATGGACTTAAGCAAGCATCGCGCAGTTGGAACCTGTGCTTTGATGAGAAAGTTAAAGAGTTTGGCTTTTCGAAAAGCAAGGATGAGCCATGCGTATATGTCAGGGCTAGTGGGAGCATAGTTGTGTTCCTAGTCTTGTATGTCGATGACATACTCCTCATTGGAAACGATGTCCCAACCCTTCAAGGTGTAAAAACTTGGTTAGGGAATTGTTTTTCAATGAAGGACCTAGGAGATGCGACTTATATTTTTGGGATCAAAATCTATAGAGATAGATCTAAGAGGCTTATTGGGATTAGCCAAAGTACATATGTTGACAAAGTCCTAAAGCGTTTTAGGATGGAAGACTCCAAGAAGGGGTTCATTCCAATGTCACATGCTTTGGTATTGAGTAAGACTCAATCCCCTAGTTCCCCAGAGGAACGGGAAGTAATGAAGCGAGTGCCATATGCTTCGGCTGTGGGCTCGATCATGTACGCCATGCTATGTACGAGGCCTGATGTATCGTGTGCCTTGAGCATGACGAGTAGATATCAAGCCAACCCTGGCGAAGCTCATTGGATGGCGGTGAAGAGCATTCTCAAGTATCTTCGGAGGACTAACGAGATGTTCTTAGTGTACGGAGGTGAGGAAGAGCTTAGAGTAAAGGGTTACTCTGATGCAAGCTTCCAAACCGATAGGGATGACTGCCGATAACAATCGGGGTTCGTGTTCCTATTAAACGGCGGTGCTATATCCTGGAGGAGCTCCAAGCAAGACACCGTGGCCGATTCCACTACTGAGTCGGAATACATTGCGGCCAGTGAAGCTGCTAAGGAGGCCGTATGGATAAGGAAAATTCTGCTTGATCTGGGAGTGGTTCCAAGCATCAGCGACGATGTTGAGATCTTCTGTGACAACGAGGGTGCCGTTGCTTTGGCAAAGGAACCGAGGTCTCATCGACGCACGAGGCATATTCCGCGGAAATATCATTTTATCCGGGACGTGGTCGAAAATGGAGACATCGTCATCAGCAAAGTACACACGGATAGCAATTTGGCGGATCCGTTCACTAAACCGTTGTCGCAAGCCAAGCACGATGCCCACACACGTGCTATTGGCATTAGATTTGCTAGTGACTTGGTTTGAGTTAAATATTGGTTATTGTATTCGATGTATTTACTGTGATATTGGGAACATTAAGCAATATTGTATTTTTTGAATGTATTGATTATTAAATGGGGATTTAATGATACGCGTGTAGCGAATACTTTCTTTAAATCATTATTGCGTTCCAACTTTGCATGTTTTATCACTTCCTTGAATGTTTTACATTCTAAACTGTCCACGATCGGTCATTCTTCATGGAAGGAAGTATGAACGAAGATCGAGGGAAATGATTGGTCATAGTGTTCAATAGGGATTGAATACAAGGGACACAATATTTCGCCTATACTTGAAAAGTGTTTCAAGTGATTGGACGACCCACACCTGATCTTACTTCATGGTACATGTCAAGAGTAAATCAGGATGATAATATCTTTTATCCTTAGACCGGAGATGCATGTGTTTCACTATTTTGGTTTGCTTTATTCTGACTGCTTTCAAACGTAGTCCGTAACTGGCTATTATAAAGGAGGCATTTGGGTAAAGTATTGCCATTGTATTGGAGGCAATGTACTCAAAGGAATTTGTTCCTCTGTAAAGAGAGATATCCCTGGGCCCCTTGATGATTGGGAGCTGAGACCAAAATGCATGGCCATGCTCGAGTTTGCAATGATTTTGGATTAGTTGCAACTCACCTTTTGGTCACCACCAATCTTGATCGAGAAACATAATCGTGAACGATCGGAGGATGACTTTGTACCATGTCTCGTGTTCACTTGGATATCGCGAACAATAAGATAATTGATCACTTATCTATAGGACCATGTCAAACTCATTTAGTTTATCATAGTACTTGTCAGGGATGACATACCCCATGTTTAGTTGGGGGCAGGGATGCCTTGCTAGAGGCCGCTCCCTGTCTGTGGTGCCCATGGATACGGTGTGTCATGTGCAAGTGGGAGTTTGTTGGTATCTGCCCACTGACACACATAGGCCAGCATCACTACCAATGAAGCGCGGGCCTATTGGGTCACACGCCAAGTTTCAATCTCGACAGCCTACTATAAGAAGAAAGAGTCGAAATGGTCAAATTCCAGTTGACCTAGGCTTCATGACCGTGAAGGATGCTCCACGGGTTGTGAAGTAGCTCGTGTCCACGAGTCCTGTCGTGGGCCGCATGGTTCGTGAAACCCTAGGGCTTCACGACCCTACACGGCCCGTGAAGGAGGTCGTGAAGGCACGAACCCTCACGATTCTTGCACGGCGCGGCACGAAACGTGGAGGATAAATGGCCGGTCGTGGCGCATTTAACCTTCACGGCCCGTGAGAGCCCGTGAAGAAGTCGTGAAGGCAGAATTCCAAGTGACACTTGTGTTTCACTGGACCATTTGAGTTGGTCCAATGATATGGTGCCATTGGGGTCCGACTCATGCTCTTTTGAACAGAATGGAGGTCTTTAAAAAGGTCTCTCTTAGTTCATTAGCTACTCTTGGTCCATTTTGTGCAATACATATACTTGTGAGTTCATCCATTGAGAGAGAGAGCAAGATCAAGTGTTGGTGATTTGTGCACAAGTGTTTCAAGGCTGTTCCAGAAGATATCCATCAAGTGATGGTGGTACTTCGGTTTGCTAGTACAAAGAGGTTGAAGGTTTCTTGATGTGGACTTGCATTAGGGCTTGGAGCCTTTTGTTTCAAGCTTACATCCCAAATCCGAATTGTTCCAGCCAAGTATTAAAGTCTTCGAGTGTATGATTTGATCTCCTTCTTCTCTTTGTTCTTGTTTTTGGTTGCATGCATGTTCTTACAAGTTTTCACCACCATTGGGAAATCATGGGATCATTTTTGTGTGTTTTTGTTGCTTCCGTTGCGTGCTTTGATCCCCATGGATTCCCAACAGTGGTATCAAAGCCATACTTGTAAGATGCATGCACCTTTGTGGCTTGAAAATCCATATTTTTGATTTTGGACATTCTGTCAAGAAGGCCTTCACGGGCCGTGGAGCTTGCTTCACGAGTCGTGAAGGCCACATGACAAGTCTCGTGGGGTGGTGGTCGTGAAAGGTTTTTTAATCTGTTTCACGAGTCGTGGAGCGTACTGCCTTCACGACCCGTGAGGGCCCGTGAAGAGAAGTAGCTCGTGAAGGCGTCGTGAACAGGCTGTTTTTGGCCTTTTTGGTAAAGAAAACTTGATATGGATTTTAGCATTTGATTTTGGTGTTTCCAGAATCATTTTAGGCTGTTTAGCCTTGTAGATTAAGCCCCATAATATCCTAATTCTTTTATTTGTATGTATTGGGTGGTTTTGGCATAAAATGCACACATGCATACATGTAAATTGTGTATATATGAATATAGATTTCAAAGTGTTTGGAATCCTAATGCATATGTACAAGGTATATTCTTGTGCCTTTAGTTTTTGAATAAACTTAATTGGGATATTGTTTTGAATAAACTGTTGGAGATCTGCCCACTAACACAAGTATGCCGCTATCACTGCTAATGAAGCGCGAGCCTATTGGGTCACATGCCAAGGATTGATCCCGACAGCTTTATGTGGATGGAGAAAGTCAAAGAATCAAAGTGTTTTGATTCGGGGCTTCATGACCGTGAAGGGTGCTCCACGGGTCGTGAAGCAGGCTGCCCTAACGATTGTTCGACGGCCGCCACGCGTCGTGACGGCTTTGGGCTTCACGACCCATGACAAGGTCGTGAGGGGTCGTGAAGGAGATGCCCTCACGAGTCTCGACCGGGCGGCACGGCTCGTGGAGTTCTAAGTCCCCTCGTGGCGCACTTAGGCTTCACGACCCGTGAGAGCCGGTTAGGGGTTGTGAAGAGGGTAGCTACAGTGACAGTTGTGTTTGATTGGACCATTTGATGGTCCAATCAAGATCCATGCTTTATGGCCGGGTTTTTGAGGTTAGATGCTGGTCATTGAGGCATGGAGACTATGAGAACACATGAAGAACTCTCTCTTGATACTAGCTCTCTCTTGACTCCAAAGATTTAATTCTTCTAACACTAAGTTGGTGATCTTGAGTGTGATGATGAAGATCAATGGTGCAAGAGGAGATGCTTCATGGGCTGTTCCAGAAGGTAGAATCATGATGAATGTCTACATGATGGTTTACTAGCATTTGGGGATCAAACTCTTCTTGGTGTGGACTAGCAATGGAGGAGGAAGCCTTTTGTTTCCTCAAGTTCATCCCACATTTGAAGAGCTCGAATTCTAGCCATGGTTAGGAGGTACTTTTTACTCCTTCTTCTTGTTCTTTAGTTGCAATTTGCTTTGTAGTGTGTTCCACCATTGGAACTAGTTGTGGGCTTTGTGTGTGCTTTCATTTTATGTCTTGCATGCTACTTTCTTGTTTGCTTCCGCTGCGTTTGTGCCCACCACGAGTTGCAACAGTGGTATCAGAGCCATCTCTACAAAGAAATTGCCCTTTGATGGCTTGAAAACCGAAAATGGACATTCTATCCAAATGAGCTTCTCGGGCCGTGGAGCTTTTGGCTTCACGGGCCGTGAAGCCTACACGAGTGGCTTCATGGGGTGTTGCTCGTGAAAGGTTTTGACTGTGTCAGAGTTGTGGAGCTCATGGGCTTAACGGGTCGTGAAGGTCTCATGAACAGTGTTTTTATCCTTGTTTATAAAAGAAATAAATTTTCGGTTTTAGCACCTTGTGATTCTGTTTTTCCAGAATTTGTCCTTGTTGTTTGGACATTCGAAAAGCCCCGTTTATGTGTCTTGATTCGTATATTTATATGTATTGGGTGGTTTTGGCATAAAATGCACACATGCATATACTTGTATTGTGTATATATGAATATGTGTTCTCAAAGTGTTTGGGATATTAATGCATATGTACAAGGATTGTTCCTTTTGTGCCTTGAGTGCTTTGCTTGTTTGAACAATCTTAATTGAGATACATTTTGCATGGTTTTGTTGTGGCACACCATTTTTTTTTGTGGTTGTTGTTGTGTCCTGTAACTCTTTGCCCGTTAGACCTATGTGTTGGTTGTTTGGGTGTTTATTTATGTATTCATTCATTTGGTGACTTTTAGTCACAATGGTTTGTAATAATATTTAATTCGGTTTGTAGATTTGTAAATTTATTTATGGCTTGCATGCCATTGCATTCCTTTGTACTTGTTGTAAGTAGCTTAGAATAGCAATCGCGGCTTGCACGCCGTTTCTTTTCAAATTTTTTGTAATTGTGAAAAGAAGACCGAAGACAACCATCGAGAGTTGTGGAGAGACCTCTCGGCTATATTGGATCTAGTGGATCATTTGGAGATGACAGATTCAGTGGGAGCACTTCCGGCGAGGCCATTTGGTTGTGTCCTTAGTTTGGCCTTGCTCTCTCCGTTTGGCTCACGGGGAGGGCGCATAGGGTTTAGGGGCCTGTTACCGGATATTTGCTTCGTGCGTGGTTGTGATTTATTTTGTTATTTTCTTGCGTGGTTGTTAAGATCTTCGCATGCTAGAAAACTTTTCAAAATAATAAAATCACAAGAGTTGTTAAATTATTTAACAAACCCCGCGCGCTCACGATTAACAAATAAATATAAATTGGTTTATATTAAAGTGAAAAATGCGTTTTGTCACTTGTTTGTTAATCAACTTGAAAGGAGGTTTTTTAAACCGGAAAGACAAAAGTCCCGTTTTTCTCAAACGTAAATCACACGCCACCCGTAAGATGACACCACCCGAATCTAGTGATGCATGGGATGAATGTCGAGCTAAGCACGAGTTGTTCCATGTGGATCTGTGTGGAAGGTGAGTGTGGCGACTTGAAATTATTGGTTGTCGAGCTAAGCACGAGCCAATGATTTTCAAGGTTGTCACCGTGTATCTTGATGGACGATTTACAATTCCAACATAATACGCCTTGGTAATTGTCGTGCCTATACCGAGTTGCCAAAGCGGCTTAATGAGGAATTGGTGTGAGAAGGGATCAAACATGCCAAACCGACGCTATGAGTGTTGATGGATCCCGCAAGTGTCTAAGAGTTGTAATCTCGGATTGCAATTGGTAAAGCGTTTACCAGCCTAAATAACTTCATGAAGTGATCCGCGGCAAACCCGTCATGTAGTGAAGTGAAATAAGGTTCTTAGCCCTTGTGAAGATAATTGTTTCTCTTAAAACTAAATGGGTAATTATCGTAACGAGGATTGTATCAAAACTAACTAAAACGTGTATTCTTATATCTTTTATTGGCAAACGTTAACGACACCACTTCAACTTAAAACTCCGTTCGTTCCTAAAGAAGGTGAGACTCACTAATGTGGACTTCGTGGACTAGGATTGGTTGTTGAGGATTGTCTTCCACCATGAGTCAAAGTTGCACATTATAGAGAAATCCCTTCTAGAGCCAAAATGCTACCAACGCGACCTAGA
This sequence comes from Dittrichia graveolens, assembly GCA_038502395.1. Lineage (NCBI taxonomy): Eukaryota > Viridiplantae > Streptophyta > Magnoliopsida > Asterales > Asteraceae > Dittrichia > Dittrichia graveolens. The sequence goes on from JARJIL010000009.1 coordinate 36,403,863, forward strand.
CCTCTATATGCATGTAAAAGTGCATCGTGGCCTTGATCGGTTGAAGGATGCATGAAGGCGGGAATATTAGTGTCCATATCCTTGAGATGAAGGCGTATGTGGACCTAAAGGAGAGGCATGGATTCGCCATAAGGAGGGAGCTTGTGGTGAATGAAAATTCTCCAAAGTCCCTGCCCACGTGATGTAAATAGTTCATTGTGAACTATCACATGCACAATATGGAGAAGTCCTTGATAAAGCATTATGGCATATTATGGACTGCTAAGTCCTGCATGGCCAAAGTATGACTTGCCTCACCAACTCCTGCTAACATTATAAAGGAACAAGAAACCGAGAAGTAGAAATTGACCTCAAACGGAAAGTTTGGTTTTACCAAGCCTATCTTATATGTGAAGTCAAAGGGCAATAAGATTGCGCCTCAAAATAAGACTCCACAATGGGTAATTTGCTACTTCTACGGAAAGATTGGAAAATTGGCGCCACCACGACTGCCCTATGAGCCTGAAAGAGCTAAAATCACTTATGAGTAAGAGAAATTAGCTCCTTGACTTCAGGAACATTCATGATCAAACTCCATTGCTCTTCTACTTCTAAAGGCTAGGTTTTAAACGCTAGCAATAACGCTCACGTTTGTCACAAATTTGTTTGTCACAAAGTGAAGGTGTTAAAAGAGAAGTAGGCGGATGAGGCATGGACAGTTGGAATTCTAAAAGGGAAACATAGTTGTTGTCCCTATTGAGAGGATTGGAAGTTTCTATCTTGCCTTTCCTTCCAACTATTCTATTACTTTATTGGATGTATGTTTATGCAATGTATGGCTAGAAACATTATATCTAAACGCCTTTGTTGACGATGGATATTACTTTGACTTTTGAAATTAGTGGTGATTTATTTCAAAGTTTATCCATGTCGTGGCATTTAAAATAAGCTTATGCTTAAGGAGTAATAGAACGATCATAAATGTACTAATAAGTTATCCTTATGTAGAAGTCGATTTTGCTATATAAACAAGACTTGCTTCACCAAGATCCGTGAGGTTTAGGAACTTGGAACCCTTTGACCATTGGTCAAATGTTGAATGCATATCTTGTTTGTTATGCTAGATGACTTAAGCATCCTTCACTTGAGTATGTGAGAGGATTGAAAGCTTGTTAGATTTCGTTCACACTTTTAGTGTGTTGACCGTTCAAGCAAACATTAAGGAGTAACTTTAGGTACCTTGTTACCTTTACCGGTGATGGTAGAAGGGATGGTAAGTCTATTTTAATGGACTAGTTTTGAAACCTTAGAGGTGTTCAAAACACACCATAACGAGGTACATGATAGAGAGGGCAATGCAACTATGATACTCGAATCTAGTTAAGATGTTGAGTACCTTAGTTTTATATTATGTGACTATCATAAGAATTATGGGATTGTCTCAAAATTCATTCCTCTTAAGACACATTGTTACATGTGGTCGTCTAAAGGAGGAACCGGACATTTTGATATGGTCCGACAAGTGATAGGTTACACTTTTATGTCCAAAATTGTTTTGGGTCATTCTCCAAATGGTGGGCATGATTTCTAAATCTTATAAACAACAAATATGGTCATGTGAACGCCTTAGAGGATATGACGAAAAGGAGGATCCTTGTTTGTCTATTCCAAAGTCTGGATTGTCTAGCCTACGTTTAGACGTGAGGTGGAGGAACCCATGATCTAAAGGTATTTACTCCATTAGGTACTCTACTAAGACCATGGGATATTTGTCTTGACAAAGCTTGTGAGAACTTGTAAGTTGCTCAAAGGTAGAGTCTCTTAAGAAATTAATATCCATGGATGCTAGTGAGAGTAAAGTATACCTTGAATGGAAGAACCTAATGTTGACACTAGAATCCAATCAGAAATGATTGAAACTCAGCATGGCAATGCTAGAGAACCTGGCATAAAATCATTACCTCTTGGTAGAAGTTTTCATAAGACCAGAAAGATATAACTCGTTATATCTGAGGAAGACAACTTAATGATGATTCAAGATGAATGCGTCAACTACCGGAAATCGTAGTGGGCTAGGAGTCCGCTATGATAAAGTAGGAAATGATAAGATGAGATGCTATCCATGACGGATATCCAAGGTTTCGACTTGGTTGATCCTATACCTTGTTTCACTATCAACAAGTGTCCTAATGAAATCTACCAACCCTAAGTAGTCCACTTGTGGACTTATGTTGCCATCTCAATGTTAGAATCTTTGCGTTGATATGAAAATCATTTGTTTGAGTTTTCAAAGAGCAATGATGAAACATGGAAGAATGCCAGAGCTAGTGGGAGCATTTTGTAATCCTATTCTAAATATGTCTAGTACATACATCGTGTTGGAGATAATGTCCTGATTTCGCTTGAAAAGCCTGAATCAAGAATTATGCATCCATAACGATTATAGGATATACAAAACCTATGGAAGGAGTTAAAGAAATATTGAAATATGTTCCTATTGATCTATAGTAAGAAGCAACATAAAATAAGTTGTTATTCAAATGCTTGCTTAGGATAACTACCGATCTTTATCAAGGTTCGTGATCCTACTAAATATGGTGTTAATAAGTATGCTTCTCAAAGCATCGCTGACTCTATTGGGATCTTATGAGACAATGAGAGTACGATGGCTTATGAAAGATAACCTTTATCTCAAGCATCCTTGATCTTATTGAGTTCTGATGAATCAATGAAGGTGTGATAGCTTGACAAAAGACCGTTATCTCACTAACGCACACTTTTGAGTGATTGGTTGAGGTAGAGATATGGTCATCTTACGAATACACACGGATAGCATGGTGGCGGATCCATTTTGCTAAAGCCATAGTTGCAAGATAGTGATGATTGTCATACTAGTGCTTGCCAAGACTTGGCTTGAGTTTGTTTTAGTTAAAAATTTTGATATGTTGATTTTGGGAACGTTAAGCAACATTGTGCTTCTGCTAGTATCGATTATCAATAAGGGATTTGTTAATACGCGTGTAGTGGGTACTCTCAGTTGCCTTTATTGTGTTCCATCTTAGCATGTTTACCACTACCCTGAATGTTTTACATTCTAAATGTCCACAGTCAGTCACTCTTCATCGGAAGGAAGTTTGAACGAAGACTGAGGGAAAGCATTGGTCGTGTATTCAATAGGGATTGGATATGAGAGACGCAATACTTTACCTATACTTGAAAATAGTTTCAAGTGATTGGACAACCCACACCTGAGTTTACTTCATGGTACATGTCAAGAGTAACTCAGGATGATAATATCATTTCATCCTTAGACCGGAGATACATGTGTTTCCACGACATTGGTCTGCCTTGTTCTGATTGCTTTCAAACGCAGTCCGTAACTGGTTGTTATAAAGGAAGCTTTTGGGGAAGGTATTACCGATGTAGTGGGGCAATGTAGTCGAAGGAATTTGTTCCTCTGCTTAGAGAGATATCCATGGGCCCCTCGATGATTGGGCGCTGACACCAAAATGCACGGCCGTGCTCATGCATGCAATGATAGTTGATCAGTTGAAACTTGTACATTTTGGTCACCACCAATTTTGATCGAGATACATAATCGTGAACGATCGGAGAATGACTTTGTACCATGTCTCGTGTTCACCCGGATATCACGAACAATAGGATGATTGATCACTTATCTATAGGACCTTTTCAAACCCGTTTGGATTGTGATTAGGTACTTGTCAGGGATGACATACCTCGTGTTGATTTGGGGGCAGAGATGTCTTGCTAGAGGCCGCTCCCTGTCTGTGACGCATATGGGTATGGTGTGTCATGTGCAAGTGGGAGTTTGTTGGAGATCTGCCTACTGACACACGTATGCCGGTATCACTGCTAATGAAGCGCGAGCCTATTGGGTCACACACCAAGGATTGATCCTGACAGCTTTATGTGGATGGAGAAAGTCAAAGAATCAAAATTGTTTTGATTCGGGACTTCACGACCGTGAAGGGTGCTCCACGGGTCGTGAAGCAGGCTGCCCTAACGATTGTTTGACGGCCACCACGCGTCGTGACGTCTTTGGGCTTCACGAGCCGTGACGAGGTCGTGAAGGAGATTCCCTCACGAGTCTCGACCAGGCGGCACGGCTCATGGAGTTCTAAGTCCCCTCGTGGCGCACTTAGGCTTCACGACCCGTGAGAGCCCGTGAGGGGTCGTGAAGAGTGTAGTTGCAGTGACAGTTGTGTTTTATTGGACCATTTGATGGTCAAATCAAGATCCATGCTTTATGGTCGGGTTTTAAAGGTTAGATGCTGGTCATTGAGGCATGGAGACTATGAGAACACATGAAGAACTCTCTCTTGATACTAGCTCTCTCTTGGCTCCAAAGATTTCATGCTTCTAACACTAAGTTGGTGATCTTGAGTGTGATGATGAAGATCAATGGTGCAAGAGGAGATGCTTCATGGGCTGTTCCAGAAGGTAGAATCATGATGAATGTCTACATGATGGTTTACTAGCATTTGGGGATCAAATTCTTCTTGGTGTGGACTAGCAATGGAGGAGGAAGCCTTTTGTTTCCTCAAGTTCATCCCACATTTGAAGAGCTCGAATTCCAGCCATGGTAAGGAGGTGCTTTCTACTCCTTCTTCTTGTTCTTTAGTTGCAATTTGCTTTGTAGCGTGTTCCACCATTGGAACTAGTTGTGGGCTTTGTGTGTGCTTTCATTTTATGTCTTTCATGCTACTTTCTTGTTTGCTTCCGCTGCGTTTGTGTCCACCACGAGTTCCAACAGGAACATCCTTCACGGTTGTGAAGCCATGAATCAAAACACTTTTGATTCTTTGACATTCTCCTTCCACATTAAGCTGTCGGGATCAATCCTTGGCGTGTGACTCACGCTTCATTAGCAGTGATACCGGCATACGTGTGTCAGTGGGCAGATTCCAACAAACTCCCACTTGCACATGACACACCGTATCCATATGCATCACAGACAGGGAGCGGCCTCTAGCAAGACATCCCTGCCCCCAAATCAATGTGAGGTATGTCATCCCTGACAAGTACCTAATCACAATCCAAACTGGTTTGAAAAGGTCCTACAGATAAGTGATCAATCATCCTATTGTTCGCGATATCCGGGTGAACACGAGACATGGTACAAATTAATTCTCCGATCGTTCACGATTATGTTTCACGATCAAGATTGGTGGAGACCAAAATATGCAAGTTGCAACTGATGAACTATCATTGCAAGCATGAGCACGGCCGTGCATTTTGGTGTCAGCGCCCAATCATCGAGGGGCCCAAGGATATCTCTCTAAACAGAGGAACAAATTCCTTCGACTACATTGCCCCATTACATCAGTAATACTTTGCCCAAAAGCTTCCTTTATAACAACCAGTTACGGACTGCGTTTGAAAGCAATCATAACAAGGCAGACCAATATCGTGGAAACACATGTATCTCCGGTCAAAGGACAAAAGATATTATCATCCTGAATTACTCTTGACATGTACCATGAGGTATACTCAGATGTGGGTCGTCCAATCACTTGAAACTCTTTTCAAGTATAGGTAAAGTGTTGCGTCTCTTGTATCCAATCACCATTGAATAGACAACCAACCCTTTCCCTCAGTCTTCGTTCAAACTTCCTTCCGATGAAGAGTGACCGACTGTGGACATTTAGAATGTAAAACATTCAGGGAAGTGGTAAACATGCTAAGATGGAACACAATAAAGGCAACTGAGAGTACCCACTACACGCGTATTAACAAATCCCTTATTGATAATCGATACTAGCAGAAGCACAATGTTGCTTAACGTTCCCAAAATCAGCATATCAAAATTTCAACTAAAACAAACTCAAGCCAAGTCTTTGCAAGCACTAGTATGTTAATCATCACTATCTTGCAACTACGGCTTTAGCAAAACGGATCCGCCACCATGCTATCCGTGTGTATTCGTAAGAGGATCATATCTCTACCTCAACCAATCACCCAAAAGTGTGCGTTGATGAGATAACGGTCTTTTGTCAAGCTATCGCACCTTCATTGATTCATCACAAGTCAATAAGATCAAAGATGCTTGAGATAAAGGTTATCTTGCATAAGACATCGTACTCTCATTGTCTCATAAGATCCCAATAGACTCAATGATGCTTTGAATAACAACTTATTCTATGTTTCTTCTTACTATAGATCAACAGAACATATTTCAATATTTCTTTTACTCCTTTCATAGGTCTTGTATATCCTATAATCGTTCTGGATGCATAATTCTAGATCTAAGCTTTTCGAAGTAAGATCAGGACATTATCTCCAATACGTTGTATGTGCTAGACATATTTAGAATAGGATTACAAAATGCTCCCACTAGCTATGGCATTCATCCATGTTTTATCATTGCCTTTTGAAAACTCAAACAAGTGATTTTCATATCAAATCAAAGACTCTAACATTGAGATGGCAACACAAGTCCACAAGTGGACTACTTATGGTTTGTAGATTTCATTAGGATACATATGATAGTGAAAGACCCTCGAAAATGTTGTGAGCATTTCCTCAGAAAATTCCTATTAAGGAATGTGGTCTTCACTTCCATCCAATATAGCCTTAAAGGCACTTATAAAATAAGTACCCGTGTGGACTTCAACATAACCACTGGGATAATGTTTCTAGATGATACCTTCCTCATGGTCAATCATCGTGAAACCATTCCTACCAGTCGGTATTTGAAGTACTCTACAAACTTATATATGTTGGTCTATCTCCTTAAGGAACCAATCACACCTTGCGGGTTCACACCCAGGTGTAGGATCAACCAATCGAAAACATGGATACCTGACATGGATAGCATCTCATATTTCATAACCTACTTACTCCTAGCGGACTCCAAGCCCACTATGCTTACTAGTAGTTGACGACATCATGAATCATCATAAAGTTGTCCTCCTCAGACATAATGAATTATGTCTTTCTGGTCTTATGACAACTTCTACCAAGAGGTAATGCATTTTTATGCAAGGTTCTTCAGCATTGCCATTCTGAGTTTCACTCATTTCTGATTGGATTCTAGTGTCAACATCAGGTCCTTCTATTCAAGGGATACTTTACTCTCACATACATCCATGGATATTAATTTAAGAGACTCTACCTTTGAGCAACTTACATCACGTTCTCACAAGGTTTGTCAAAACAAATATCCCATGGTCTTAGTAGAGTACCTAATGGAGTAATCACCTCTAGATCCTGGGTTCCTCCACCTCACGTCTAAACGTAGGCTAGACAATCCAGACTTTGGGATGGACAAACAAGGATCCTCCTTTTCATCATATCCTCTAAGGCGTTTACATAACCATCTTTGTTGTTTATAAGATTTAGAACTTATTGCCCACCATTTGGTGAATGACCCAAAACAATTTTGGATATAAAAGTGTAACCTATCAATTATTGGACCACATAAAAAATGTCCAGTTCTTCATTTAGACGACCACATGTAACAATTTGTCTTAAGAGAAATGAATTGTGAGACAATCCCATAATTCTTATGATAGTCACATAATATAAAACTAAGGTACTCAACTTCTTAACTAGATTCGAGTATCATAGTTGCATTGCCCTCTCTATCATGTACCTCATTATGGTGAGTTTTGAACACCTCTAAGGTTTCAAAAACTAGTCCATTAAAATAGACATACCAGCCCTTCTACCATCACCGGTAAAGGTAACAAGGTATCTAAAGTTACTCCTTAATGTTTGCTTGAACGGTCAACACACTAAAAGTGTGAACGAAATCCAACAAGCTTTGAATCCTCTCACATACTCATGTGAAGGATGTTTAAGTCATCTAGCATAACAAAAAAGATATGCATTCAACATTTGACCCATGGTCAAAGGGTTCGAAGTTCCTAAACCTCACGGATCTTGGTGATGCAAGTCTTATTTATATACCTTGATCGATTTCACAATAGGATAATACATTTATGATCGTTCTATTACTCCTTAAGCATAAGCTTATTTTAAATGCCACGACATGGATAAACTTTGAAATAAATCACCTCTAATTTCAAAAGTCAAAGTAATATTCATCGTCAACAAAGGTGTTTAGATATAATGTTTATAGCCATACATGGCATAAACATACATCCAATAAAGTAATAGAATAGCTGGAAGGAAAGGCAAGATACAAACTTCCAATCCTCTCAATAGGGACAACAACTATGTTTCCCTTTTCGAATTCCAACTCTACATGCCTCATCCGCCTACTTCTCTTTTAACACCTTCATGTTGTAACAAACAAATTTGTGACAAACGTGAGCGTTATTGCTAGCGTTTAAAACCTAGCCTTTAGAAGTAGAAGAGCAATGGAGTTTGATCATGAATGTTCCTGAAGTCAAGAAGCTAATTTTTCTTACTTATAAGTGATTTTAGCTCTTTCAAGCCCATAGGGCAGGCATGGTGGCGCCAATTTTCCAATCTTTCCGTAGAAGTAGCAAATTACCCCTTGTGGAGTCTTATCTTGAGGCATAATCTCATTACCCTCTGACTTCACATATAAGATAGTCTTGGTAAAACCAAACTTTCCGTTTGAGGTGAATTTCTTCTTCTCGGTTTCTTGTTCCTTTAGCGGGAGTCGGTGACGCGAGCCATACTTTGGCCATGCAAGACTTAGCAGTCCACAACATGCCATAATGCTTTATCAAGGACTTCTCCATATTGTGCATGTGATAGTTCACAATGAACCATTTACGTCACTTGGGCAGGGACTTTGGAGAATATACATTCACCACAAGCTCCCTCCCTATGGAGAATCCATGCCTCTCCTTTAGGTCCACATACGCCATCATCTCAAGGACATGGACACTAATATTACTGCCTTCATGCATCCTTCAACCGATCAAGGCCACGAAGCACTTTTACATGCATATAGAGGTCAAGGTCGCGTTGGTAGCATTTTGACTCTAGATAGGATTTCTCTAAAATGTGCAACTTTGACTCATGGTGGAGGACAAGCCTCAACGTCCAATCCTAGTCCACGAAGTCCACACTAATGAGTATCTCCTTCTTTAGGAACGAACGGAGTTTTAAGTTGAAGCAGTGTCGTTAACGTTTTCCAATTAGAGATATAAGAATACACGTTTTAGTTAGTTTTGATACAATCCTCGTTACGATAATTACCCATTTAGTTTTAAGAGAAACAATTATCTTCACAAGGGCTAAGAATCTTATTTCACTTCACTACATGACTGGTTTGCCGCGGATCACTTCATGAAGTTATTTAGGCCGGTAAACTCTTTACCAATTGTAATCCGAGACTACAACTCTTAGACACTTGCGGGATCCATCAACACTCATAGCGTCGGTTTAGCATGTTTGATCCCTTTTCACACCAATTCCTCGTTAGGCCGGTTTGGAAACTCGGTATAGGCACGACAATTACCAAGGCTTATTAAGTTGGAATTGTAAATCGTCCGTCAAGATACACGGTGACACCCTTGACAATCATTGGCTCGTGCTAAGCTCGACAACCAATAATTTCAAGTCGCCACACTCACCTTCCACACAGATCCACATGGAACAACTCGTGCTTAGCTCGACAATCATCCCATGCATCACTAGATTCGGCTGGTGTCATCTTACGGGTGGCGTGTGATTTACGTTTGAGAAAAACGGGACTTTTGTCTTTCCGGTTTAAAAAACCTCTTTTCAAGTTGATTAACAAACAAGTGACAAAACGCATTTTTCACTTTAATATAAACCAATTTATATTTATTTGTTAATCATGAGTGCGCGGGGTTTGTTAAACAATTTAACAACTCTTGTGATTTTATTATTTTGAAAAGTTTTCTAGCATGTGAAGATCGTAAACAACCACGCAAGAAAAATAACAAAATAAATCACAACCACGCACAATGCAAAGATCCAGTAACACGCCCCTAAACCCTATGCGCCCTCCCCGTGAGCCAAATGGAGAGAGCAAGGCCAAACTAAGGACACAACCAAAAGGCCTCGCCGGATGTGCTCCCACTGAATCCATCATCTCCAAATGGTCCACCGGATCCAATATAGCCGAGACGTCTCCTACACGATTCTTGATGGTTGTCTTCGGTCTTCTTTTCACAATTACAAACAATTTGAAAAGAAACGACATGCAAGCCGCGATTGCTATTCTAAGCTACTTACAACAAGTACAAAGGAAAGCAATGGCATGCAAGCCATAATAAATTAACAAATTTACAAACCGAATTAAATATTATTACAAACCATTGTGACTAAAAGTCACCAAATAAATGTATACATAAATAAACAACCAAACAACCAACACATAGGTCTAACGGGCAAGGCGTTACCGGACAAAACAACAACCACAAACAAAACATGGTGTGCCACAACAAAACCATGCAAAATGTATCTCAATTAAGATTGTTCAAACAAGCAAAGCACTCAAGGCACAAAAAGGAACAATCCTTGTACATATGCATTAATATCCCAAACACTTTGAGAACACATATTCATATATACACAATATAAGTATATGCATGTGTGCATTTTATACCAAAACCACCCAATACATATAAATATACGAATCAAGACACATAAACGGAGCTTTTCAAGTGTCCAAACAAAAGGACAGATTCTGGGAAAACAGAAACGAAAGGTGCTAAAACCGAAAATTTATTTCTTTTTATAAACAAGGATAAAAACACTGTTCACGAAGACCTTCACGGGCCCTCACGGCCCGTGAAGCCCATAAGCTCCACGACTCTGACACAGTCAAAACCTTTCACAAGCGACACCCCATGAAGCCACTCGTGTAGGCTTCACGACCCGTGAAGCTCATCTGGACAGAATGTCCATTTTCGGTTTTCAAGCCATCAAAGTGCACTTTCTTTGTAGACATGGCTCTGATACCACTGTTGGAACTCGTGGTGGGCACAAACGCAGCGGAAGCACACAACAAAGTAGCATGCAAGACATAAAAAGAAAGCACACACAAAGCCCACAACTAGTTCCCAAGGTGGAATACACTACAAAGCAAATTGCAACTAAAGAACAAGAAGAAGAAGGAAGAAAGTACCTCCTTACCATGCCTGGAAATCGAGATCTTCAAAGATGGGATGAGCTTGAGGAAACAAAATGCTTCATCCTCCATTGCTAGTCCTCACCAAGAAGAATTTGATCCCCAAATGCTAGTGAACCATAGATGAACATCCTATAACGACTTCATCATCTGGAACAGCCCATGTAGCAACTCCTCTTGCACCATTGATCTTCATCATCACACTCAACATCACCAACTTAGTGTTAGGAGCATGAAATCTTTGGAGCCAAGCGAGCATATCAAGTAGAAAGATTTGTATTGTGTTCTAATTTGTTCATCTGCCCTAACCAGCCTCAAGACCCTATTTTCGCCAGCCATAAAGCAAGCCAAGTGATTGGACCATCAAATGGTCCAATAAAACACTAGTGTCATTACAGCTACCCTCTTTACGACCCCTCACAGGCTCTCACGGGCCGTGAAGCCTAAGTACGCCACGAGGGGACTTAGAACTCCACAAGCCGTGCCGCCCGGCTGTCGAACAATCGTTAGGGTAGCCTGCTTCACGACCCGTGGAGAATCCTTGGTTCTTTGACATTCTCCTTTCACATTAAGCTGTCGGGATCAATCCTTGGCGTGTGACCCAATAGGCTCGCGCTTCATTAGCAGTGATACCGGCATACGTGTGTCAGTGGGCAGATTCCAACACTTTACACTTTCAGTCCTTTTAGTTAGGTTTGAATTTTATTAAACCTTTAACCTTAATCTTTTAATTTAATTTCTTTCTACTACGTAATTTAATAACTCTATTTAAATATCTATCCTCCAACTCCTTAAATATAAAATATATAAATATATATATTGGCAGTATTATTATACGTATAATACTTATATATACGCGTATCTTAGGAGTAAAAACATTCTTAATATATTCAAAGAATACATTTCTATTATTTGTATATCCTTAAATTTTATAAATATATAATTCACGTCTAAGAATATTTACAATATTTTCAGGTCGTTACAACTCTCTCCCACTTAAAAAGATTCCGTCCTCGGAATCGACTAAGAAAACAGCTGGGGATACCTAGTCCTCATCTCATCTTCGGTTTCCCACGTCATATCCCCACCGTGCTTATTCTTCCATTGTACTTTCACTAGTATCACCCGTTTCTTTCGGAGTTGTTTGACCTTACGATCCAAGATTGAGATGGGTTCTTCGATCAACTTCTTACTTTCGTCAACGCGGAGTTCGTCCAGAGGTAGTATACTCGGTTCCTTGGCCAAGCATTTTCGTAAATAGCATACATGGAACACATTGTGTATTCCCTCCAGCTCTTGTGGCAAATCAAGTTTGTAAGCTTGCTCTCCAACACGTTCAAGTATCAAAAACTGACCGATAAAACGAGGTCCAAGCTTACCCCGTTCCCCAAAGCGGATAATACCCTTCCAGGTCGAGACCTTCAACATTACTTTCTCACCGACTTCAAAAGTTTTGGATCAGTGCTTCTTGTCGGAGTATTTCTTTTGACTCTCCCGAGCTACCCTTAAACGTTCACGGGCAACTTTTACCTTATCTGCAGTGAGCTGAACAATTTCCAGACCTGCAAACTGCTTTTCATCCGGTTCTAACCAACAGGTAGGAGTGTGACATTTTCTACCATAAAGCATTTCAAATGGAGCCATACCAATACTTGCATGATAAGTGTTGTTGTATGCGAATTCTACTTGAGGTAAGTGAGAATCCCAACTTCCGCCATACTCTATCACGCAAGCTCTTAACATATCTTCCAAAGTTTGAATCATTCTTTCGCTTTGGCTGTCCGTCTGAGGATGATACGGCGTGCTCAAGTGCACTCGCGTACCTAATTCATCCTGCAATTTGTGCCAAAACCTTGATGCAAACCGGCTATCTCGATCCGAGACAATCGATAAAGGTATCCCATCTCTCGTGATGATATCGCGAATATACAACTTAGCCAAGTTCTCTAACTTTTCGTTCTCCTTGGTGGCTAAGAAGTGTGCTCTTTTGGTTAGCCTATCAACTACTACCCAGATCATGTCGTTTCCACGAGCAGTCTTGGGCAACTTGGTAACAAAATCCATGGTGATTTTGTACTATTTCCATTCTGGTATATCAAGTTGCTGTAATTCCCCGTACGGCTTCTGGTGCTCCGCCTTGACTTGAGAGCACGTCACGCACGTTGCCACATAATTGGGAATATCTACTTTCATACCCGGCCACCAATAGTTGGCTTTTAGATCAAGATACATCTTAGTATTTCCTGGGTGGATAGAATATTTAGAACGGTGAGCATCGCATAACAAAGTGTCACGAACGCCACCGGGTTTAGGAACCCAAACATGACCCTTGAAGGTCTTCAACCCGCGGTTATCTTCAGTTAAATCCGCTTGTTGCTTAACCATTACTTCGTCTTTTAGCCTCTCTTCCTTCAATCCTTCAAATTGAGCGGTTCGAATCTGCTCAAAGATGTTGGATCTAACAATAATACCCATAGATTTAAGTCGGTAGGATGACCTTGGTTCTTTTCGGCTCAACGTATCGGCTACCACGTTAGCTTTACCTGGATGGTAGCTAATCTCGCAATCGTAATCTATCAAAAGTTCCATCCATCTCCTCTGTCTCATATTCAGTTCCTTCTGATTCTGAATATATTGTAGACTCTTGTGATCGGTGTAGATGACACACCTCGTTCCATACAAGTAATGGCACCACAATTTAAGAGCAAAAACCACACCTGCAAGCTCTAATTCGTGAGTCGGATAATTCAATTCTGCATCTTTCAATTGCCTTGAAGCGTAGGCAATTACCTTCCCTCGTTGCATAAGAATACATCCCAAACCCGAGTAGGATGCATCACTATATACAACAAAGTCTTCATTACCTTCTGGTAAGGATAAAATAGGAGCATCACACAAACACTCTCTATCTCTAGAGGAAGTAGTGTCACCATAAAATCAATACCATCAATAGAAATAACACAATCATTAAACTTAACGTGAATAGTGATGGGTTTTCCGACCGCAATCTCAACAACTAAAGCTGAATCCAAAGTACGGGTTTATCAAATTTAGCACAGAAGGCATGAGAAACAAAAGATCGACTAGCACCAGAATCAAATAGTACTTTAGCAGGCATAGAATTTATCATAAAAGTTCTAGAAATCACCTCTTCATTCTTGCGAGCATCATCGGTAGTCATCTTGAAAGCTCATCTAGTAGGTTTACCCGTAGCAAGCTTCTTGCCACCATCAGCACTCTTGTTTTTCAGTTTTGGGCAGGCAGAAGCCATGTGCCCCATCTCCTTGCAGTAATAGCACATAAGTTCAGAACTTGTGCACTCGAAACTAGTGTGCCCAATCTTACCACACCTCCTGCAACTCATAGTGCTTTTAGTGAAGGGACCCTTATGGGAAGAGTGACAAGTCTTGCAGAAATTTAGGTCCTTCTTCTTGCCATCGGACCCAAACTTCTTTTTCTTTGAGGACCCAGATGGCCGCTCCCACTTTCTCTTCTCTCTGCTGACGGGGTTCTTCAGACCCAAGTCTTCCTCAATATTCCTTGCTCCCTCCATTGCCGCATCCAGGGTAGACTTATTACGGATAGCAAACCAGTACTCAAACGGTAAACCTCCCATATACTGGTTTACCAAAGAAGCTTCATCAGGACAAAGTCTCCTAGCAAAAGTAAGCTTATCTGAGAAAGTCGTGTTGTACTTGCTGATCGACATCGTCCCCTTCTTCAACTCCAAAAATTCTCTCTCAACTCGCCTTTGTGCACCCAAATTGCAGAAACGATTCTGCACCTTCTCAACAAACTGAGACCAAGTAATCTCTTTCCGAACTATCTCAGAAAGGTTTTGGTAGATAGAGTTCCACCATTCAAGAGCCTCTCCCTTAAGCATCCGAATGGCATAACGGACCTGTTGTTGATTAGTAAAATCCCCCAAATCAAAAACTTGCTCCATCTTCATCAATCACATAGAACAAACCAATGGATCTTCACCTCCTTTAAAAACTAGAGGTTTGCAGCACATGAAAGCTCTTAACAAACTACCCTCTGCCTTCGCAGTCCTTTGACGAGGTTCAGGACCATGGCGTTTGTCCTTACTGCTTCCTTCACTTTCATCATTCTGGTCTAGTTCAGTGGTCTCTTTAAGGAGACCCGCAGCTATCATAGCCTCCCTCATTTGACCTAATTGATTGTCTCGAATCTTCAACTGCTACTCCAAAGAAGCAATTTTGATTGTGCTAGCCCCACTGTAGCTATTCCTTTCCGTATACTCCTTAGTAGACGCAGTCCCTTCGATAGTAGTTGGAACTGTTTCAACGTGTGGTTGTGAGTGAAAACTTCCCACATCCCTTGATTAGTACCTTGTTTGCCATTGTTCTTGCGTGTGACCACCATCTTCTATAGAGGACATAAGAAATGAGTCGAAAATGTACTTCTTAAGATCGTAGATATGTACAAGAATTCTTATAAGGAAAAGAGGTAGAGTAAAAACTATAAGGAAAGATCTACAATTCCTATAACACTCAGTACACGCCCTCCCCCCGTTAGAAATCTTGTTCTTTCTTAACGAGCCGTTAACAGTTGTAAGTCTAAGCGTCGGACTCAATGCTTAGTTCGCTCACAACTCGGCTCTGATACCAACTTGTGACGACAGCGATTTCCCAAAATTTACCAATTACAAAAATCTTGCCATTTTATCAGAAAAAACATGCAACGGATGTCTTTAGCCATAAAATATATCTTACCGAAACGATAAGAGATTACATCAGTTTGAAAATCACGACATCACGTTCATAAACATTAATCATAAAGACATAAATTGTTTGATGTGATAAAACAAAATGGTATCGTCTAAGACAGTACACTACCCAAAGTCCCTATCTCACAAGCAATCTCTAAGCAACCTGCATGAGTACAAGACACATTTCAAGAAACAAGTGTCAGCTTAAAGCCTCGTGAGTGAATAGAGTTCAGAAAAGATTCAATTAAAACAATCCATTCTCGCCCATTCACATGGTTGACCAACCCATCATTTGACATTTAGCACATAACGGTCAACTAATCATAATACCTCAAACAGTTATTTCATATACACCGTTATCGTAATTCTTTAAATCATAACTATCGTCATCATCACAATCATCATTAATGGTCTTGGGATATTACTTAACCCAAGATATAGACCCGGTTCACGAGTTACGTTATTACCCGTCTAAGAATCATTAGAGCGCGACTTCCAATAATTCTTAGACTGCAACATCACCCGCTATCGTTACTCCGGCTACGTGGTATACAACGTATTCCACAATGCCGTTAAGGTGAAGTAATAACGGTGTTTTACCTCTTACACCTCCTCACACCCGCATGATATTTAATAAGGTACAATCTCTAGTACCAATTATCATTCCAATGAGTATAAAAACATTATCACGTTGTCCCGGACTTGTCATGAACGTCTGGTAACCCACAAATGGCTAGCACTTTTCCTAGAAGGGTCAACCTACTAGGCATCATTAATAAGGATTGGACTACCCCCATCCCAAGGTCTCGTAAATCAATATTACGTTAAAACTCAAAACTTCATAACATAGCATAGTCATCATACAATTTCATAACACGTAACAATCATATATATATCACATATTTCATGCATAGGTAATATATAAACACATATTACCATTTTATAGTAAATCATTACTTTTGAAAATATATCATTTTTGTCTGGTACTCGGTTTTGAGAAATATTGAACTCACCTTAGTCCAGATAACAAAACACATGAGCTCGAAAAGACAAACAACGCTCACGGATCGTCAAGAACACGAACTCAAACGCCACAAATAACCTACGAAGGTTACTATGTTAAAAGCACGATCCAAAGATTCTAGAGAAGTCTAAACTAGCTTAGATTACTTAGACATGCAAAATAACAACTCCCGACCAAAGATTATCGCTTCACGTGCTTAGAAACTCCATAGAAACGCATAAAGTCGACATGCATGTAGCCTAAACATCTTCATAGTTAAAACAGAAGCGTAAGATTAAAGAAATATACCTCTCAGGTCCATTCTCGCAAAAGCCTATAAAAGCATAAGCCTATAAAAGTATATATATATATAGATCAATGTATATATATAAAAGCATAAGCCTCTTTCTACTCCACTCTATATATATATATATAGATCAATGTATATATATATATATAAAGCATAAGCCTATAAAAGTAAAAGCTGCAAAAAAAAGAAAGAAAACCCAACCGTACAAGCAATGTCATCACGTGAATTCAATTTGTATTCAAATTGAATTTACAAGTTACACTTACGCCCCCCTAATTTACACTTTCAGTCATTTTAGTTAGGTTTGAATTTTATTAAACCTTCAACCTTAATCTTTTAATTTAATTTCTTTCTACGACGTAATTTAATAACTCTATTTATATATCTATCCTCAAACTCCTTAAATAGATTGTATATAAATATATATTGGCAGTAATATTATACATATAATACTTTTATATATACGTGTATCTTAGGAGTAAAAACATTCTTAATATATTCAAAGAATATATTTCTATAATTTGTATATCATTAAATTCCATAAATATATAATTCACGTCTAAGAATATTTACAATATTTTCAGGTCGTTACACATGTCATATTTCTTCAACAAGTCTTTAATGTACTCGGATTGATTAATGAAAATTCCATGACTCAGCTATTTCACTTGTAACCGGAGAAAGAAATTCATCTCTCCCATCATACTCATTTGAAAATGATTTTGCATTGTAAGTGCAAACTCATCACTATACTTATGGTTTGTAGAGCCAAAGATTATATCATCCACATGAATCTTAACTAGACTGTAGTCCTTTCCTTTGGCTTTGGTAAATAGAGTGGTGTCGGTTTTTCCTTTGTTGCTTCCTTCACTTAGTAAATATTCTGACAAGACATCATACCAAGCTCTCGTGGCGTGTTTTAGTCCGTATAATTCTTTGTCAAGAATATAAATATGATGTGGTAGTTTGGGATTGACGAAACCTTCTGGCTGAGATACATATACTTCCTCTTTGAGGATACCATTCAGAAATGTTTTCTTCACGTCCATTTGGAAAACCATAAAGCTTTTATATGAAACATAGTCTAGAAAAAATCTTATGGCTTCTATCCTAGCTACAGAAGCGAATGCTTCGTCATAGTCAATACCTTCTGTTAGTTGTATCCTTTTGCAACTAGCCTAGCTTTGTTTCTCACCACTACTACATAGGAATCACGTTTATTCTTGAATATCCACTAAGTACAAAAAACTGATTTGTCTTATGGTAATGGTACCAGTCTCCAAACCTTTAATTGTTCAAACTGGTTGAGCTCTAATTGCATAGCAATGACCCAATCAGCATCCTTTGAAGCATCTGAGGTCTTTGGGGATTCAATCAGAGTTCAAGCAGCCTCAACCTGAGTTCGGCTACATTGTTCTACTACCCCATTTTGTTGTGGAGTGTATCCTGCAACGTATTGATGTGTGATCCCCACCAGGTCAATATATGTAGATATAGTCCTGTTCTTGAATCCAGTACCATTATTAGTTCTAATGGCTCAAACATTCTACTTATATTATTTCTGTTATTGTTTGACGAAGGAAATAATAATCTCTGTAGATCATCCTTAGACTTTAGAAACTTGACCCAAGTATATATTGAGTAATCATTGACGACTACCAAGATGTACTTCTTCCTACTGCGTGTTTGGACCCTCATCGGACCACATAAACCCATGTGCAGCAGTTCCATCGGTTTCTTTGTGCTTGAAACCTATTTAGTCTTGTTAGAGGATATTTTAATTTTCCCTTTTTCACAATCTACACACAGATGGTCTTTGTTGAACTTTAACTTAGGCAAGCCTCTCACCAGATCACCAGCCACTAGTTTGTTAATATTGTTGAAATTAAGGTGAGAGAGTTTTGTATGCCACTACCAAGTTAGATCTGATGAGACTTTACTTCTTAAGCACACTGAAGTTGCTGCATTGTAGTTGTTCAAGTCGATTTAGTAGAGATTTGACTTTCTAGTGCCAGACAGAAGTACATCCCTAGTTTCGGTTATGACTAAACAAGAATTCTTTTTGAACTTGACCTCCAAATCCGTATTACAGAACTACCCAATGCTGAATAAATTGTGGCCTAACCCTTCCACAAAAGAAACCTTCTTGTTTTTATACTTTTCTTCACTATATCGCCGTACCCTAGTATCGGTGCAACATTTCATTCCAAAACCAAACATTCCCGGAGTATTTGGGAACGAAGTTTTCGAAAAGACTCTTGTTACTGGTCATATGTTTTGTACATCCTGAGTCCAGGTACCAGAGATTAGGTTCCTACACAATCAAGACAAAGATTTAGGTCCCCATCTTGAAATGGTTCTTTGTGTGTTAGCTTTACCTAACTCGTTGACCTCTTTTACAACACAAATAATGTTTTTCTTTGAAATCCATTGTTGTTTTTGTTTTTTAGGAGTAAAATTAGAATTATTAATCCAAAAAGGATCACAAACAA
The DNA here is from genome assembly GCA_038502395.1 of Dittrichia graveolens. Classification (NCBI taxonomy): domain Eukaryota; kingdom Viridiplantae; phylum Streptophyta; class Magnoliopsida; order Asterales; family Asteraceae; genus Dittrichia; species Dittrichia graveolens. The sequence goes on from JARJIL010000009.1 coordinate 36,423,444, forward strand.
ATTTTCTAACAATTGGAAGTGATATTTTAACAGATTCCCTCGTTGGAGGTTTAGACTTTCTTTTCATTTTTTGTTTCCACACTTGAACTAAGTTTGGTTGATGATGGACCTGTGAATTAGGTTTCAATGAGGAAAACACCATTCCATGGTTTTGTTTGTTTTTTTGGAGTGAACTTCTTTTAAGTTTTATCGGAATTGGCATTTGATTGTCTTTTGTTTGATGTGTCATTGATTTTGATTTAGGAACTAAAGCATGTTGACTGTTAGGAAAGACACATGATTGTGTTCTTGGTTTACGTGAAGAACTTTGTTCCCATGTTCGATCTTCAGTAGAGTGCCAAGCCTTGAGGAATTCCTTGTATCCACCTCGCTTGTATGCTTCTAGTTCTCTGATTGTGACTAAGCAATTTGTGTAATTCCAGCGATTCATCATGTGAAATGCACGTTTTGACACCCACTGATGAACTATTACACCTATTGAATTAATGAATGGAATATGGCATTACTTTTCATATGGAGCTCTCCAACTCTCACATGGTTTAATTCCGAATGACTTTCTCAATTTGTCATATGAACATTTATACTCATAATGACCATGCAAACAACCACTACTCACAAAAAAAAAATGTTGAAGCAGTCATTTCCATTTCATTTTGAGAATTACATTTATTTGAAAAAGCGGTAATCTAATGTAATTTGTGTGTAAAATCAGTACACATCCTATAAGATGTAGGTGCGACTGTGCTCCCGTTTTGCTCCGTTTTACACTTTGTCATTTTGTTGTCAGTTGTCTTTAAATCTGAAACACAAGAAAATTATTATGGAAACACCGTTTGTATTTGGGTTTTTGATGGAAATACGGTGAATGGGGCACAGTTTGGAATACTGAGAGCTTCAGGTAGGGTTTTTACTATTATGTGAAAGTTGTAAGCTCCTCGCGCCATGGTGCAAGTGATGGTACTTGCATTTGCATTGAATGTGGCAGAGTACCACATTTCTCCTATGATGTTGGGAAATATGTAATGAGGGTCGGCTATGAGGCATTCAAAATGAGGATGAGCCGTTAAGAACTCCACCATTCGTTCGCAGCCTTGGTTTTCTTGAGAGGCTGGAATTGTGGTACAGGAAAGAATATTGTTTGGCATTATGTTCATTCTTTGATTAGGTGCGACATTCTCACCTGGAGCAACGTCGGGGACTGGAATGTAGGTTGCGAGTTGGTAGGGATCATGAACAGTGAGTTTGCAGAGAAATAGCGGGAGTGATTTTAGGTTGAAAATTTTTTAGAGAGAGATATGGTTTGAAGAATTTGAACCGGTGATGGTGTATGAGAAAGTGAATGAGGTATTTAAGGAGTAAAGATAACAGAGATCGTTAAATACTGACAAAATATCTCTAACGGAAAACACATTAATAAGATATTAAATGAAATCTGACAGACATCGTAAATATCTAGGTTTAAAAAGCATTAACTGAGCAAAAACTAGGGAAAATTACTAAGTTTTAAGTCATCAACTTAGCTGAGTGTTTCTTCCTTAGCTGAGTGTGATTAACTAAGTATTTTGATCAACTAATAGGTATCAGCTAAGCAAAATAACTTAGCTTCTTCATGATCAGTAAGACTTGGAGATGGTTAGATAAGTAAAACATCATATTCAACACTTACCAATTAAAAGAAAATACAACTATCATTAATCTAATTTAGAATTAAGCATACCTAGTTTGGAAATTGAACCGTGCTTAATCCAATAGTTTAGTGAACAAGTCTGCAAGTTGTAAATCAGTGTTGATGTAATGCAAAGATAATTTTTTCTTCTGTACATTATCTCTTAAGAAATGATGCCTGATTTCAATATGCTTTGTTTTATAGTGCATGCATGGATTGTTTGAGATGGAGATGGCACTTTTATTGTCACACAGAATTGGAGTATGTTCAAACTTCATATCATAGTTAAGTAATTGATTTAGTAACAATAGAATTTGATCTCAACAACTACGTGAAGCAATGTATTACGTTTCTTCAGTAGAAGTTGATACTGAGTTATGCTTCTTGCTTGACCAACTGATTAATCTTCCTCCTAGAACTTGACATCCTTCGAAGTACTTTTTCTATCCAAGATACATCTTGCAAAATCAGTTGGAGAATATCTAACTAACTAAAAAACTACGTCTTTGGGATACCAAAGACCATGATTAGGAGTTCCTTTGAGATATTTGAATATTCAGTTAACAGCAGAAAGATGAGATTCATTAGGATCTGCTTGATATCTTGCACAGAGACATGTTGAAAATATTATATTTGGTCTACTAGAAATGTGGTATAAAAGTGACCCCATCATTCCTCTATAAGTAGTAATGTTCACTGATTTGGCGTCAGTATCCTTTCCTAGCTTCGGAGCAGTTGAGATAGGTGTTTTCATTGAAGAAATTTTTTCAAAATTAAAATTTTTGAGTAAGTCTTGATGTACTTTGTTTGATGTATGAAAATACCATAAACCTCTTGTTTAATTTGTAACCCATGTAAATACTTTAGTTCACCCATCATGCTCATCTGATAACTATCAGACATGAGTTTAGAAAACTTTTTACATAGTTTCAAATTTGTAGATCCAAATATTATATCATCTACATATATCTGTATAAGTATCACATCTCCTTTTTACTTCCTAATAACCTAAGTGCTATCTATGCATCCTCTTGTAAAGCCTTAGTTAGTGAGAAAGGAAGAGAGGGTATCATACCAGGCTCTTCGAGCTTGCTTAAGACCATATAAAGCTTTGCTGAGAGAGAATACATGATCAGGTAAGGTAGGAACCTTAATGCCAGGAGGTTTTTTTGACATACACCTCTTCTTTCAAATCTCCATTCAGAAAAGTACTCTTCACATCCATTTAGAACACCTTGAAGTTATTGATGGTAGAATAGGCTAGGAATAATCTAATGGCTTCCAATCTCGCAACAGGGGCAACGGTTTCATCAATATCAATACCTTCCTTTTGACAGTACCCTTGTGCCATTAGCCTTGTTTTATTTCTGATGATCTGCCTATTTTCATCTAATTTGTTTTTGAAGACCCACTTTGCTCTAATGATGGTTTTATCCTTTGGTTTAGGCACCAAGGTCCATACATTAATTCTTTTGAACTCTGCCAGCTCTTCTTTCATGGCATTCACCCAGTGGGAATCATTCAGTGCTTCATCAACCTTATTTGGTTCAATCAAAGTGACTAGAGTAGAAACAAATATTGCATGCTTTGATCTTGTTTTCAATGAATCCTCAATGTTACCTATGACCAGACTGTGAGGATGATCTCTGTGGTCTTTGAAGGCTTTTTGGATTATTTGAGAGTTGAGATCAGTCTGGATTTGGGGAGTTGAAGTTATATATTGACTGTTAGCAGTAGAAATGGTTTCATTTGGATTAGCTGAGATAACTTCATTTTTCACAATCTATGAGTGTTTGTACCGATGAGGGAATATGTGATATGGAATTAGAGTCCAATCATGTTAAATCATTTTCCACATGGTTCGGTAGAGGTATAGGATTGGATGAGGTTGGTTGTGCATAGATTAAGGTTTGAATGGGAACAAGTTTATCCATATCATGAGCAGTTGGTGAAGAGGGATCAACTTGCTCTGGAGTGTTTTCTCCACTTTGCATAAGATCATTGAATTATTCACCTAAAACATGATTAGAAGAACACGAAGTAAGAAAGTTATTTTCATTAAAACTTACATTGATTGATTCTTCAATGACTTTTGTTCTAAGGTTGTAATCTCTATATTCCATGGAAATCACAGAGTAACCTACAAACACTCCTTTATTAGCTTTTGGAGCAAACTTCTGCAGTTGATCCTTTTGACTGAGAATGAAGCATTGACAACCAAATATGTGTAGAAAATGGATGCTTAGCTTCCTTCCCTCACTCCAAATGGAGTTCTGTTTTGCCTTTAGATTATAAGGTATCTGTTCTAAGTAAAATATGCACAACTCACAGCCTCAGCCCCGAAATTGAAAGATAACCCACTTTCACACAACATGGTTCTAGTAGCTTCAATTAATATTATGTTTCTTCTTTCAGCTACAACATCCTGTTGTGGGGTTCTTGAAGTAGAGAAGTTTTGAGATATCCCTTTTTCATCACATAAAGCATCTAGAGATTGATTTCTGAATTCAGTTCCATAATCACTTCTAAGACTCCTCACCAAATTGTCATTTATCACTTCCATCTTTTTGATAAATCAAATAATTTCTTTAGCAGCCTTCTCTTTGCTTTAAGAAAGAAAACTCAAGTGTATCTTGAGAATTCATCAACCAATAGAAGAGCATACTTACTTCCACCAATACTAGCATTTGCAAAAGGACCAAATAGATCCATGTGTAACATAAAGAAAGTTCATTAAATGAGAAGACTTGCTTGGAAGGAAATGATGTTTTATGTTACTTTCCGTTCTTACAAGCAGTGCAAGGTTTAGGCTTAGAAAGGTTAGTGAAGGTAGTTCTGACAGTAGTTCACCTTTGCAATGATTGTTAATGTTTTTGAAATTAAGGTGGGAAAGCCTTTTGTGTCATAGCCAATTTGTATCCTCAATGATTTTGGAGTACAAACATGTTTCTTTTGAAGGATCACCTAAGGACATGTCAAGAGTATACACATCTTTGCTTCTCTTCGCACTGAATACTATATTACCTTCTTTATCTATTATGGAACCCCTTATCTTTGTGTTATGGACTTCATTATCTCCATCACACAATTGACTTATGCTTATGAGATTATATTTCAGTCCCTTAACATATGAAACTTTGGACAACTTGAGGTTCCCATTATAAAGTTCTCCGTAGACATTTGTTTGCCCATGATTATTGTCACCAAAAGTCACCCTTGGACCTTTTTCCTTCTTATAGTTACTAAGTAGAGCTTTGTTGCCTATCAAGGTTCTAGAACATCCACTGTCAAGAAACCATGAAGCAACACCCTTCACAGTTGTGAATGAAAGAAGAGTTAGTGACACAATTAGGAATTCACTATTTAGTGGATCCCTGTGGAATGCACCTAGCTTTCCACTTCATTTCAGGTTGTTTATGAACAATAGTAATAGCCATGTTATTAAAACTAGTCTGTTGTCTTGAGTTCCCTTCTAAAGAACATTCAAATGCCTTATGCTCTTTGCTTCCACATTTATAACATTTTTTAGATTTAGTGGCCTCGAAGCATTGAACACCATTATTTGAATGACTATGAGTTTTCTTATCAGTCCGCTAACGACTATTAGTCATCAGCTGACCAACTTGACCACTCAGCTTATGAAGCTGATCCTGTAAATTCTTTACGTCTTTGTTTATAGGCAACTTGGATTGATCTTTAGATTTAGAAAGTTTTTTATCAATCATTAGAGTGGCAGAATTAGGAATAACATGAACATCATTTGTTTTACTCATAGTTTCTTCTATTGAAGAAAGTTGATTACCTCATGATGAACTGAGCATTTAGAAGATGAGCTATAATCAGCTAATAGGCTTTCAGCTGAGCATTTATCATCTACTAACATATCAGTTGATACAGATGTATTAGCTAATGATTCTTCAGTTTCAAGGTTTGACAACATAATGTCTCTTTGGTCACAAAAAATGATTCGTTTCCTTTACTCATATCCTTTAACTTTATATTCTTAGTATATTTACATTCTGAAATCTTAACAGAAGATGAATCAACTATGGAAATTATTGACTCTTTTACATGGGAACTTTTACTTTTAACAAATTTATTTGTGAACACACACTTTTCCTTTGACAGTCTAGTGAAAGGTTTGTGGCAAAATGTCAGCTTTGTCTAAGATAATTAGGTTCTTACTAGAATAAACAAAGTTAGCAACTTTAGAGTAATTTCCACCGATGACAGCTTGAACTCGTTTGGGTATTTGCTCATTGTAACATCCTTGATTGGGCCTTGTTGTAATTAGTATGTACACATGTGTAAATTAAGAAAAATAATAGAATATGAAAATATTGTAGTTGTATATGTAAGTAGTTAAAGGGTTATTAATATATATATATATATATATATATATATATATATATATATATATATACTTACTAGTTGAATTAAAGAAATGAGATTAAGGTGCTTGAAGATATTTGTAAATCAAGAGGTAGTTTGCCTCTGGATAAGAATATATGTGATTAAGTTAATTCAAAAGTTTGAAAGTCAATAAGCTAAAAGCACATACAAACACACACTTGCTTTTTCTCTCCCGTGAATTTTGTTTGAAAAAGCATTGGAGATTTGAAGTTGTTTGAATAAAAAAGGGTAAGCATGATGTCTTTAAGCATGTTTGATGCTAGTTGTGTGTATGTTTTGCTGTTTGAACTCATAAAGTGATGAAAAGCTCCATTGTTAAGCATATAAAGGCTTACTTTGAAAGTGGGTTTTGTTTGTTTGATTATTATAATTGGAGTTGATGAGTTCGTGATGTTGGTATAGATGTTATTGTTGGAATCTGCCCACCAATACACGTAGGCCAGCATCACTGCCAATGAAGCACGGGCCTATTGGATCACACGCAAAGTTTCAATCTCAACAGCCTACTATAAGAAGAAAGAGTCAAAATGGTCAAATTCCAGTTGACCTAGGCTTCACGACCGTGAAGGATGCTCCACGGGTAGTGAAGCAGCTCGTGTCCACGAGTCCTGTCGTGGGCCGCATGGTTCGTGAAACCCTAGGGCTTCACGACACTACACGGCCCGTGAAGGAGGTCGTGAAGACACGAACCCTCACGATTCTTGCACGGCACGGCACGACTCGTGGAGGATTAATGGCCGGTCGTGGCGCATTTATCCTTCACGGCCCGTGAGAGCCCGTGAAGAAGTCGTGAAGGCTGAATTCTAAGTGACACTTGAATTCGGTTGGACCATTTTGTTGGTCCAATGAATGGGTGCCAATTAGCACGACTCGGGACTCTAAAGAACAGATGATATGTCTTTATAAGGGGCATTGTTTGTTCATTCAACACTCTTGGTCCATTTTTGTGCAATACATATACTTGTGAGTTCTTTCATTGAGATAGAGAGCAAGATCAAGTGTTGGTGATTTGTGCACAAGTGTTTCAAGGCTCCAGAAGAGATCCATCAAGTGTTGGTGGTGCTTCGGTTTGCTAGTACAAAGAGGTTGAAGGTTTCTTGGTGTGGACTTGCATTAGGGCTTGGAGCCTTTTGTTTCAAGCTTACATCCCAAATCCGATTTGTTCCAACCAAGTATCAAAGTCTTCGAGGGTATTATTTGTTCTCCTTCATCTCCTTGTTCTTGTTTTTGGTTGCATGCATGTTCTTGCAAGTTTTCACCACCATTGGGAAATCAAGGGATAGTTTTGTGTGTTTATGTTGCTTCCGTTGCGTGCTTTGATCCCCATGGATTCCCAACAGTGGTATCAGAGCCATACTTGCAAGATGCATGCACCTTTGTGGCTTGAAAATCCATATTTTCGATTTTGGACATTCTGTCCAGAAGGTCTTCATGGGCCGTGGAACTTGCTTCATGGGTCGTGAAGGCCACACGACCAATCTCGTGGGGTGGTGGTCGTGAAAGGTTTTTAATCTGTTTCACGAGTCGTGGAGTGTACTGCCTTCACGGCTCGTGAGGGCCCGTGAAGAGCAGTAGCACGTGAAGGCGTCGTGATCAGACTGTTTTTGGCCTTTTTGAAAAAGAAAACTTGATATGGATTTTTGCACATGATTTTGGTGTTTCCAGAATCATTTTAGGCAGTTTAGCCTTGTAGTTTTAGCCCCATAATATCCTAATTCTTTTTTATGTATGTATTGGGTGGTTTTGGCATCCAAAAGACGACACCACCCGAATCTAATGAAGCATGGGACAATTGTCGAGCTTAGCACGAGTTGTTCCATGTGGACTTGTGTGGAAGGTGCGTGTGGCGTCTTGAAATCTTTGGTTGTCGAGCTTAGCACGAGCCAATTATTGTCAAGGGCGTCATCGTGTATCTTGTTGGACGATTTGCAATTCCAATTTAATACGCCTTGATAATTGTCGCGCCTATACCGAGTTATCAAAGCGGCTTATTGAGGAATCGGTGTGGGAAGGGATCAAACATGCCAAACCGGTGCTATGAGTACCGAAGGATCCCGCAAGTGTCTAAGAGTTGTAATCACGGATTGCAATTGGTAAATCGTTTACCGGCCTAAATACCTTCACGAAGTGATCCGCGGTAAACCTGTCATGTAGTGAAGTTATGTTGGGTTCTTAGCCCTTGTTAAATTTAAGTGTTAACCCATTGGGTAATTATTTAACAAGGATTAAAATATGTCGAACTAACCTTTTTGTGTGCTTTGCCTTCTTTTAGATGGCATCTACAAGCAACACCGCGACACACATTTCACTCCGTCCATTTTTGGAGGCAGAGAAACTCATAGGCGTAAACTCCATGGACTGGCTTAGGCAATTGAGAATTGTCTTGCGCCATGAAAGCAAGTTGTACGTGCTAGAGCAACCTCTTCCGGAGGCTCCTACTACCACCGCTACGCGGGCCATTAAGGATACTTATGAGAAGCGCCTTAAAGACACTAATGACGTGACTTACCTCATGTTGATGACCATGAGTTCCGAGTTGCAAAGGCAATTCGAGGACGTTGGTGCGTTTGACATGATCTCGCAGCTAAAGGAAATGTTCCAGCAGCAAGCGAGGCAAGAACTCTACGAATGAGTCAAGGCCTTTGTAGGGTGTTGGATGTAGGAGGGCGGGAACCTGAGCTCCCACGTGCTTCGTATGAAGCAATACGTGGACCAGCTCGAGAGGTTGGGCTTTCGTATGGGGATAGAGTTGGCTACGGAAATTATCCTCCAACCTTTGCCTCAAGCATATGGTCCGTTCATTGTGAACTACCATATGCATAATATGGATAAGTCCTTAATGGAGTTGCACGGCATGTTGAAGACCGCCGAGCCTAACATGGCAAGGCAAAGCCATCGACCTCCGCACCCGTTCTAGCCATCCATGAGGGTAGTGCTAAGAGGAAGAGGCCCGCTTCAAACTCCAAGGGCAAGGGAAAGGGGAAGGCGAAGTTGGCAACACCGAAGCCCAAACCACTCCCGGCGCCGGAGCCGAAGGGGAAGGAACCAGCTCCTATAGCCCCCTCACCAGAAGAGGCCACCTGCTTCTTCTGCGGGGAGAAGGGACACTACCGGCGTAGTTGCCCCAAGTACACGGAGGAGCTCAAGAGGCTTCGCGCCAAAGGACAAGGCGCCTCCGGTATATATATGATTGAACTCCATAACACTTCTACTTCTAACGCTTGGGTCTTGGACACCGGGTGTGGTACTCACATAGTTAATAATGTGCAGGTACTAAGAAGAAGTAGGGACTTGGTTGATGAGGAGCTGGATCTCATCATGGGAAACAAGGTGGTTGTCCCGGTTGAGAAGATAGGGAGCGTTGACCTCGCTTTTCCATCCGCCTTATCTATTACTTTATTAAATGTATCTTATTCGCCCTGCGTGGCAAGAAACATTTTATCATTTTATGCACTTGTTGACGATGGATTTAACGTTAATTTCTCTAATGGAATTATTTCATGCTTTAAGAATGATTTCTTTTATTTTAAAGCACACCCATGTCGTGGCATATATGAGACAAGCATATGCTTGCAAAGTAATAGATCAATCATGAATGTTGGTTCTAAATCCAAATGTGATTTGGATAAGTTATCTTTATTGCATTGTCATTTGGGCCACATAAACAAGAAACGCATCGCCAAGCTCCAAGCGGATGGGATCTTCGAATCATTTGACCATGGGTCGGGTGATGTATGCGAATCTTGCTTGTTGGGCAAAATGACCAAAGCACCCTTCACCGGCGTTTGTGAGAGGGGCAAAGACTTGTTGGATATCTTTCACACGGATGTGTGTGGTCCGTTCAAGCATGTCACTAGGGATAACTCAAGCTACTTCGTAACCTTTACCGATGATTTTAGTAGGTATGGGTATGTCTACTTGGTGCGACAAAAGTCGGAAACCGTTGAGGTTTTGAAGACTTTCAAAAACGAAGTTGAGAACCAATTGGGTAAACGAATTAAGATGCTCATATCGGATCGTGGTGGTGAGTATCTAAGTTCGGAATTCCGTGACTATCTAAAAGATTGTGGAATTGTTTCGCAATTGACACCTCCTAGGACACAACAATTAAATGGTGTCGCCGAGAGGAGGAACCAGACATTATTGGATATGGTTTGGTGTATGATGAGTCGCACGCATGTACCTATTAGCTTTTGGGGCTATGCATTGGAAACGGCCGTTAGAATCCTTAACCTCGTACTAACTAAGAAGGTCAAGAAGACACCCTTTGAGATGTGGCATGGAAAGGTTCCATCGCTTTCATATCTAAAGGTTTGGGGTTGTCCTGCCTACGTAAGACGTGAGGTGAAGGACAAATTGGAACCCCGAGCCGAGAGGAGTTTGTTCATTGGATATCCTGCCGTGTCTATGGGATATTTGTTCTACAAACCATCCGAGAACAAGGTATTTGTTGCTCGGAGGGCCGTCTTCCTTGAAAGGGAGATGCTTGATATCGCCCAAATAGAATAGTTATTTCGGGGCGATATCCGGTCGTTTTATATGGTTTTATGAGTAATTTGGTCTTAATTGATACTTAATTCATTATTTTTGATATCTCAGATCTTTTAATGATTATCCATAGCAAAAGGAAGGAAAACCCCCAAAATTTGGAAGAAATGGAAAAATCATGTTCCAGACCCGTTTGTACGGCCCCGTAAAGTGCGATGTACGGCCGTACATGTGCGAGACGCTGATGGCATATTTAAGAATTTTTTTCTCCCCCTTTTCAAAGAACCCGTTTTCCAGCCCTAGAACCTGAGGGGAGGCGATTTTTCTGCACATTTTCCAGAGTTTCAAGTCTAATTTTCTAAGGGTACATCCAAAGAGAACAAGATTTGGAGCTTGGATCTTGACTTGGGAGCATCTTCTTCATCTTCTCCATTAAGTTCTTCAAGGGTTTAAGCTTTCTTTCATGTCTCCTTTCAATTTCCGTTTTGTTTGCTTAGATTTCGTGATAATTAGCATGGAGTAGTTAATTTTAGTGCTATTAGATGAGATTCAAGTAGGTTATTGACTTGGATTTGGGATTTTTGTGGGTTTCCCATAATTCCACCATTAATGGAAGCTTCAAGCTAGGGTTTCTTCTCAAATTGCTTGAATTCATGTTCTTCCTCAACTTTCCTTGACTAATTGATGTAATAGTCATATTGTGTTGATTGGTTCTTGGTTTCTTTGCAATTACCTCTAGTTGTGATGCCCAATTTGTGAGAATTTACACTTGGGTTTGGGTTTTCACCATTGTTTGAGCAATTTGTTGATAAAATTGACTTTGAAATGCCTATCTTATGATTAGTCAAGTGTTGGAATATCTTTAAAAATGATTTTTGTGAAATTGGCTACTTCGGAGAACTTCAGGGGGTAGTTTTCAAGAATTGATTGTTTAATTAACGGAGAACTTTGTTATTAAACGTGTTTAATACAACACTAAATCCTTGCTTGAATGTTTTTGCAAAGTGGTAGATTCTAGTCACTCCTTATATCTTGTAAAATCATTCTAAGGAGACCTTCTTGTTTGATTTTATTTAATATTTGAAGTGTTTAGATGCTTTAACTTCTTGCCCATCAAATTTATCAAAACCTTGTCAATTAACTCTATTTGTAATCGAGTCTAGTAGCACTTCCTTCTCAAATCGAAAAGTTCTAAAAAAAAATATCTCGTCTCTTTTATCTCGCTTGTTTTGATTGTTAACTTTAGGAATATAAACATTTGATCATAGATTAATTAATGACGACAACCTAGTATTGAGATTTCATCTTGCTTCCTTGAGGTTCGACACTCGGTCTTACAAACACTTTACTACTATATGATGGGTTCACTGCCTGGTGTGTAGTTTAGTCTAGTATTTCCGTTTTATTTCAAATCATTTTTCATATATATAACTGCACAACATCAGTTTTTGGCGCCGTTGCCGGGGAAGCAATTTTGATCTTTTGAAAAAGGTTCTAGTCATTAGTTTAGTCGATCCTTGTGAAAATTTATTTTTGCAAGTTACTTTACTTGTTCATTTCTGATTTGGGCAATCTACTTTGAGAATTTTCTCTGTTGTTTTGTAGTGGATGACCCGGTCTTCTTCTTAGGATATAGTGAATCCATTTTCCGAACCGGAGAGGATATTCTTTAGAAGAGTACGTAGCCCGGAATTAGACGAATTTGAAGAAGAAAGTTCTTATCAACCAACCCGACCCAACCCCGATTTGATACCACAACAAGAAATGGACGAAGAAAGAACACTCGGTTCCCTTTGGCAACCTAGAGTGAACCCGGCTCAACAAGATTCTATCAACCCACCGGGGGTGGCCGCCAATCATTTTGAAATCAAGTCATCAGTTATTACTATGATTCAAAACACATGTCAATTTAGTGGTAACTCGGATGAAGATCCTAATTCTCACATCTCACGGTTTTTGAGGATTTGTGATATGTTCAAGATTCAACAAGTACCAAATGATGCCATTCGCCTAAGATTGTTCCCATTTTCTCTACGTGAAAAAGCCCAAGATTGGTTAGAAGCTCAACCCCCTAACTCGTTTACTACTTGGGATGATTTATTACAAAGAGTCATGAAAAGGTACTTTCCTCCCGCAAAGACCGCAAAGTTGAAGAACGACATCAACAACTTTAGACAACGTGAAGGGGAGACACTTTATGACTCATGGGAAAGATTCAAGAAGCTTTTGAGATCATGCCCACACCATGGTGTTAGCTTGAGTGATCAAATCCAACTTTTCTATAACGGTTTATTCTTGGGAAGTCGTCAATCCATTGATGTGGCGGCCGGGGGAACAATCATGAACAAAACCGCTTCTTTTGCTTATAAAATGATTAATGAGATGGCTATGAACGATTGTGCATCCTACTCTTCAAATATGATGGGATCAAGTGAGTGGGCTAGTATTACTTCACAATTACAAAAGCTAAACGAAAAGTTTAATCAATTTTCCAAGCCACAACCATCCGGTACTTCTCATGTTGCTCAAGAAATGTATCAAGTGGGAAATCAAATTTTTGTGGATAATTGTGAATGTTGTGGAGGACCACATGATATTGGTTCATGTCATTCATTCTTTAAGGTATAACTTTTAAGTTAATATTTCCGTTGCGTAATCTGATGTATTTACTCAAGAGTGAATCAACGCTTATTGAAAACGGAAATTTTTACTAATAAGTTGTTTTTCGAAATAGGTGTAACAAATAGGTATCAGAGCCTATGTTTGAGGGAATTGATGTTCGCAAGAGTATTCAGTCTCAAACTCGGGCCAGACCATAATTAAGTGTTCCTTATAGGTGTTGAGCGTGAGAGTTGCATGATTATTACTTGTTGTAAGTTAAGTTGTCGAGCTGATAAGTATAGTAGAGTTTTAAATACTCTTTCCTATTGTTTGGAGAGTTGAGAAAAGATGTCCGCTGAGCACGGTAATACCGAACATGCTCTCGAAGAATTGGAAGATGAGGCTTCACATATACCTCATCAACCTGAAGATGAACGTTCTCATCACAATGTTGAAGGTGGTAGACCTGAGCCAGATCAGGTAGCTTTATATAAAGCATCTGGAAGAAGAGCTTCGAATAGCCAAAAAACACTTGTTACAGACCACGTTGGGCAAAACACACAAGACATTTCATTTAAGAAGATCTTGTCGTGCAAGCCTCCAATGTTTGAGGGGAGTGATCACTCCACAGTTACTAGGCAGTGGCTCCATGAGATGAAGAAAACGTTTGAATCGTGTAAATGTGAGCCGGATTATTGCGTGAAATACACAGTATGTATGTTAAAAGGTTGTGCCATCTTTTGGTGGGATACGATAAAAGCCTCTATTAATAAAAAGGTATTGAGTGCTTTGTCATGGGAGCAATTCTCTGAGAAGTTGTTAAAGAAGTACTGCACAGAGTATGACATGGAATGAATAAAGAGAGAAATCAACAATCTCCAGAAAGGAGATAAATCGATGGAGGATCTCATCACTACTTTCACTAGTAAGATAAGATTCGTACCACACTTGATACCAGACGAAAATGCCAAGATAAGAAGGTTTGTGGGGACCCTGCGATTGGAGTTTTGCACCAATGTGCGAGCAGCTGTGAGTCTGGATTGGGCATTTGAAGTGGCCCGACAAATGGAGGGAGATCATATACAGTGCCGGGGCGAAGCTGCCAGTGGGGGTTATAAAAGGAAATTTCAGCCGTCAAAAAAATCGGGTCCTTCAAAAGGGCAAAGCTCTTGAGGTGGAAAAACTGATACTTCCAAGTAAGAAAGACCTTACATTCCTTGGTAGAACTGTGATTGTTTTTATTGATGATAATCTCGTTTACTCGAAGAATGAAGCTGATCATTATTTCATCTTCGTCAAGTTCTCTAAACCCTTAAACTGGAATAATTGTATGCTAAGATATCTAAGTGTGTGTTCTGGCTTAGGAAAGTGCATTTCCTTGGCCATGTCATTTGTAAAGATGGTGTCAAAGTAGATTCAGCTAAGGTAGAGGCTGTGATGAATTGGGGAGTTCCTCGAACTACTCCGAGATTAAAAGTTTCCTTGGCTTGGCTGGCTACTATCGGCGGTTTATTCGCGATTTCTCTAAGCTTACGTGTCAGTTGACCAAACTGACTCATAAAGATGTAGCTTTTGTATGGTTAGAAGCTCAAGAGAGAGATTTCCAATACTTGAAGCGATTCTTATGTGAAGCTCCGATCCTCACATTGCCTGATGGTTTGGAAGACTTTACTGTTTATTGTGATGCCTCATATGTGGGTCTGGGTTGTGTCCTAATGCAGCGTGATAGAGTAATTGCTTATGCTTCTAAGCAATTGAAATCACATGAAAGAACTACCTAACCCATGATCTTTTGCTTGCTGCTGTTGTGTTTGCATTGAAGTTGTGGAGGCATTACCTTTATGGCACGAAGTGTGTAGTTTACACTGATCACAAGAGTCTGCAGTATGTCTTTACCCAAAAAGAACTCAACATACGGCAATGTTGTTGGTTGGAGTTAATTAAAGCTTACGATTGTGAAATGCGTTACCACCCTGGTAAAGCCAATGTTGTAGCGGATGCTTTGAGCCGTAAAGGACCGACAGCAGAAGCAAAATTATGAAGGTTACGGTGGTGCGAGATTTGATCGCAAAGCTTAAGGAAGCCCAACAGGTAGCATTACAAGAAGACAATCTAAAGGCTGAGATGATGAAGAAATTGAAAGACCAGCTGGGTAAATATAGTCCTAGGTTGAAGACTTTTCAATCCAGGATTTGGGTACCACTTGTTAGAGGTAATCGTGAGCTAATTTTGCAAGAAACTCACAAGTCCAACTTGTCCATCCATCCGGGAATAACCAAGATGTACCATGACCTGAAGAGGTTATATTGGTAACCAACTCTCAAGAAGGACATCGCTTCCTTTGTAGAGAGATGTCAGATATGTGTGCAAGTCAAAACGAAACACCAAAGGCCTTATGGCAATCTGCAACAACTTGATATTCCGGAATGGAAATGGGATCATGTCATGATGGATTTCGTAACAAAACTGCCTAAGACATTCAGAGGGCACGATATGATATGGGTAATTGTTGAGCGGTTGACTAAAAGTGCTCACTTCTTATCCACGAACGTGTCTACTTCATAGACTCGTTTGGCTCATCTTTATATAGATGAGATTGTACCACGTCACGGTCTTCCTTGTTCGATTGTTTCTGATCGTGACTCTCGGTTTGTTACAAAATTTTGGCAAAGTTTGCAACGTGAGCTTGTCACTCGTGTTCATCTGAGCACTGCCTATCACCTGTAAACGGATGGTCAATCTGAATGAACTATCCAAACATTGGAAGATATGCTTCGTGCGTGTGTACACGAGTTTGGTGGTTCATGGGATTCTCATCTCCCATTGATTGAATTTGCTTATAATAATTCATATCATTCCAGTATTAGAATGCCACCATACGAGATGCTATATGGGAGAAGTTGTCATACTCCAACTTGCTGGTTGGAATCTAGGGAGAAGCAATTTGTTAGACCTGAGATTCTGTAGATCATAGCTGATAAAGTGAATGTGGCTCTAGAAAAGCTGAAAGCAGCCCGAGACCAACCAAAGATGTATGCTGATCCCAAACGTCGTCCCGCTAAATTTGATGTTGGTGATTGTGTATTCTTGAAGGTTTATCCTTGGAAAGGCGTCATTTGTTTTGGAGGCCAGGGGAAGCTAAGTCCATGTTTCATTGGCCCATTCAAAGTCGTTCGTAAAGTCAATGATTAGTCGGTAACTCTTGAGTTGCCGCCTGAGCTAGCAGGAATCTATGACACCTTTAACGTATGCTACTTATGCAAGTGCAACATTGAAGATGAGCAGATTCTCCCATTGCAAGAACTCAAGGTTGACTCTTCTAAGCGACTCGTAGAAGAACCTGTTGAAATTTTGAAACGAAGGTCAAGAAGATACGCAAGAAGATGATGAAGCTAGTTCTTGTTAAGTGGAAACACAGCTTAGGTCCAAACCTACCGTGGGAAGTCGAGGACGAGATGAAGACACGATACCCTCACCTATTTATCACTGAGCAGATTCCAAGTAAAAAAGCCTCTTAAGGGGGGTACATTTGTAACATCCTCGATTTGGGCCTAGTTGTAAATCGTTTGTAAATGTACGTAAGCTAGTAAATTATATAGATAGTCCAAGATGTAAATATATATATGTGTTAAATGATTAAATAAAGTTTTTTTTAAATTATGTGTATATGTGTAAATATATATACATTATGTGTAATTATTAGAGTTAAATAAATGTATATATATTAAGAAGATAGTTAATTAAATGAATTAAAGGAAAAAGAAATCCAGAGGCAGTTGCCTCTGGGTAAGAATATATATATATATATATATATATATATATATATATATATATATATATATATATATATATATATGTGTGTGTGTGTGTGTGTGTGTATGTGTGTATGTGTTTATGTTGGGATTCCATGTGGATCAAAGCACGCAACGGAAGCAAGAAAAACACACAACAAAGATCCCATGAAGTCCCAATGGTGGTGAAGCTTGTAAGAAACAACATGCAACCACAAACAAGAACAAGGAAATAGAGTCATACCCTTGAAGACTTTGAATCTTTAGCTGGAACAAGTCAGATTCGGGATGTAAGCTTGAAACAAGTGGCTCCAAGCCCTAATGCAAGTCCAGACCAAAGTTATCTTCAATCTACTTGTACTAGCAAGCCCAAAAACGACCACCACTAGAAGATGTCGAATTCTGGAACAGCCCCTTGTCCACACAAATGACCAGAATATACAAGTTCTTGTAGCACTCTCTCTTTAGATGTTACTCACTTGTATGTGTGTATACAAGACTTAGCCAAGAGAAACTAATGAACAAAGAAGACTCCTTATAAAGAGTTCTCATCTCTAGCCTCTAGAGTTAGACCAAATGCCATGCACCCATTGGACCAGTGAGATGGTCCAATAAAATACAAGGTTCACGGGCTGTGAAGGATAAATGCGCCATGACGGCCATTAATCCTCCACGATCTGTGCCGCGCCGGGAAAGAATCGTAAGGGCATGTGTCTTCACGTCCTCCTTGATGAGCCGTGTAGGGTCGTGAAGCCTTAGGGTTTCATGAACCATGCGGCCATTATTGGACACGTGTACACGAGCTGCTTCACAACCCGTGGAGCATCCTTTACGGTCATGAAGCTTAGGTCAGATTGAATTTGACCATTTTCACCCTTTCTTCTTATAGTAGGCTGTCGAGATTGTAACTTGGCGTGTGACCCAGTAGGCCCGCGCTTCATCGGTAGTGATACCAGCCTACGTGTGTCAGTGGGCAGATTCCAACAAACTCCTACTTGCACATGACACACCGTATCCATGGCACCACAGACAGGGAGCGGCCTCTAGCAAGGCATCCCTGCCCTCAACTAAACACAAGGTATGTCATCCCTGACAAGTACCAAATCAACGCCTAAAAGGATTTCACAGGGTCCTATAGATAAGTGATCAATCATCCTATTGTTCGCTGATAGAACAAGAACAGATACAAACGGAGATTCAAGTTGAGAGCTAAAACACCTTTTAAGTGTGTGTTGATATATTTGATATATGAAAGAGTTACAAGAAATGAAGCCTAAGGTTACCTTATATACATATCACTAATGGTAACCTTCTATGTACAATATTAACTAGTTAAGCCCAAAATCTAACTAGAACACAAACACAAAGTTTCTAACAATCTCCCCCTTGTTTATGTCTAGTCCGTGTTTCTCTGTCCAATCTTTCTTTGCCAATGTCTAATCATTTTTCTTTCATCATGCCTGGCATCGAATAGTTTGATCAATTCTGTTAGTCTGACGCTTGGTGCTTGATCGATGTTCTCTTTTATGCTCATGTTGTACTCTTTAATTTTGATGGACCAAATATTTAATGAACCATCTCAGTACGCATGCACCTCATCAAACCTTAGAAAGAATTTGTCATTTTTACTGTTGAACAAAACAATCCCCTCATCTCCCTCGAACTCATCATCATAACTCCATATTACCTGAAACATCTCCAGTTGGTTGAGCTTTGAATGATTTCTCTTTGGTTTCAGTACATTGATTTTTTCTTTGTCAGCTTCTACTCCCAACTAGAGATCAATCTCCTCAGCCATTCGACTTCTATGCCTCATAAACTCCCAAAGCTTTTGATATCATGCAGTTCCTCCACATTCTTTTCTAATTTGGTTTCAAGCTGCTCATCCAGGAAGTGTACGTCACTAAGGCTTAAGAATTTTAGGTCTACATGCCCAATAGAATAACTCTTCAGGTCTAAACTTGTGACATGATAACTGATCATATCAATGAATAGAACTCTTTGAATTGAGACATAGTTGAGCTTGATGATCTAATGTGTTGATTCAACATCCTCTTTCTTTGCAATGTGCATGTTGAGAAATAGTTTCATTGTAGCTTCATCCACAATTTTAGCACCCATCAAGTTGATATCGAGTATTTCTTCAATCTGATCTGTATAAATGTTAACAAATTTCTCCTCTAGAAAGGCCACGGGTATTTCTTGATATCTCCAGTTTCTGACTTTCTTTTTCAATACCTCTCTGGTTAGCACATAGCTCTATCTAACATTTGGCAAAGACCCAGCGTGAACCGGATCTATTTGAGTAGTCAAAGGAATTTCCCATTCAGATTCTTCAGATATTTCATGTATTTGAGTTTCTTTTCGTTGTTGCTTAATGATATCAGCCGTAGTCGTTTTGAATTTACCACGAGATGGTGGAAACTGTTCGGTCATTTCTCAATTCACTTTTAACAAACTTTCCAAATTATACTTTTCCAAATAAGGCTTTTCAACCGTCTTTTTACTTAACCACAATGCTAGCGTCAAATCCTCATCCACAACACCTGAACTATCAACATTTTCAAAATCAAAGCCTTCTCTACAACCTCCAACTCAATCTGCTTCCCTTTATATTTCTATTTGAACGAAGTTTCATCCAATCTGGTAGCAACTACACCAATTCGCTGACCAGCCGGGGTATCAAAATATGTCTTTAATCTGTTCTCCCTTTCAGGACGATCGGTGTCTGAATTAACATCGTCATGCCTAGGCCTTTTTTATGACCCGGCGTTGGTTTTGCATGTCGATTCAACCTTTGTTCGCAATAATTTTAGCAGATCAAACTCCCCAGGAGTACTATCAGCACGGCCATTTAATTTAACAAGTAAAAGACGTTTCAAATCATCAACTATCACTTCATCACTCAATTTTTCTTTTATCTCATTTTCTCCCTTATCAATCAACTCATCCAATTTGGCCTCAATTCTATCATTTTACTTTTTTAACTCATTTAATCTTTCAGCTTGTAGCCTTTGAGTATCATCGATTCTAACATTGAGATGTTCAATAGCAGCTTCAAAATCAGCCTTGGAAACAAATTCCTTAGCCGATTCAGTTTCAAATGGGGCAACAAGTCCGTGAGCACTTAGATTGCCCGTTGAAGCACCAATACCTTTAGAAACAAATTGTGAGGATGAAGGGCCACCCACCCTCACAGCTGGAGTTATGTTAACTGTGGTAGGATTTCCTACCAATATTCGGATATGGCCTATTAGGGCTTCACCTATGGTAATTCCGGCAGGTCTATCTTGGAATAGATTGCTAAGAGTGTCCAGTGTCTACTTGTGTTTGGAAAGAAAATCAACAATTTTTTGATGGTTTTCAATGTGCTTTGAAAGATTAGGCATGCCATGGAGCTATGTGTAACTAGTTTCAATACCAGTACCCTCCGAATGAGGAACCGATAGATTGTGTGCTAAATTTCCATGCAATGAAACAATTTTCTTTTGAGAGAAAATTGAGTGGCTGGGAGGGGTATGTGCATGCTCTGGTGGGAAACCAGAGTCTTTTCAATGTTGGGACTAGGCCCAACAGCAAATGTGATTTCCTAGCTTATAATGGTTGTGGAACCCTCATCACTCTTATTTTCTATTCTTACTTCTCTCTCTCCCTCACTTTGTTTTTGCCTCTCAAAGTCTTCTTCTACGTTAAGCACAGAAACATTTTCATATAACTCTTGAGTATCAATACTTTCAAAATCAAAATGAAAGTCAATCATTTGGTCGTCATAGACAATTGGCTGTATTTTCTGACCATCAGGACCTAACTCCTCCTCAGTCTCCTCCGCATTCTAAACCAACATGTTTTCTATGTCTCGTTGAAATGAATGAGTGTTGCTTGTTTGAGAACTTGGGATAGATTGAAACACCTGTTTAACAATTTCAGAATCGTGCACGACACCTCCCTCACTAGTCTCACCACCTTCACAAACTTTTCCACCCCTCTCATTAATATTTTCAGTATGCACATCCCTGTCAGCTTCTCCCATGGAAGACTGACTACTAGAAGAACTACTCCCGGGACCTGGTGTTCTTGGGGTAGAATCAGCAGGCTCTTGCCGATTCATAAGAACAATATTGATTTCCATCACACACCGCTGGACACTATCACTTTCAAGATCCAATAACTGAACTAGCTCAGCCGACATCACAAAAACATTCACATTCGGCATAGAAGGAATTTTGTATAGTTTGATCATCATTTGGATTTGTGGAGCTGGCTCAACATCCCACCTAGAGATCTTAGTATCTCTGGCCATTAGCCTTTGGACTATCATAGATAAGAACCACGGGAACGGCAAGATATTGCGCATTTTTCCTCGAATCACTTTCTCCCGAACAACCTTTGACATTTCAACAAAAACCAACTCTGCATAATCGAAATGGGAATGCTTAGTCATACCAACAAGTACTTTTAAAGCAAAAGCATTCGCGCCATCCATCCCTTTTGTAACAATTGTTAAACAACACATTATAATGAGGTATAGTGTCTGCCATTGTAGAACCAAACCAGAGCGTTTGAATTTAGACATTCCAGTAAGTTCATCTCCATTCCAGCCCAAATCCATCACATGCGGTAAAATTTGTTTATCACAAAGAATATGATCAAAATCAGGTTTGGATGGATAGGAGTTCTATTTAGGTAATCAAATAATACGTCTTATGATGTCAACACCCATTTCAAATTCAACCTGGTCAATTCTACCAGCAAGCACAAGGTTTTCTTGTTCACTTTCAGTCAAAGATAACGAATCCCATAACTGTTTAACATTTACTTCTGGAACATGTGGATCAGCCTCAAGTGGATTAAAGGTAAAGATATGATTTAGTGGATGTGAAGAAATTACTTAGTTTATTATTGGGTATTCGATTTTGGTTATGTTAGCGACAAAATATGCATTGTTTAATTGATTGGGTAGGTAATTGGCTGAGAGGGAGTGTATTAGAGGGAATTTGCGCAATCTATAAGATGAAACAGTTAGTACTCAATTCGAACAAAAACCCTTTGTGAATTTTTAAAAAATTTCGAAGTATAGAATGAGATCTGACACACTGAAATCCGACAACATTTATCAGATTTGTTTGAAAAACCGACACATTGAAATCCTTTGAAAAATCCGATAAGTGACAATCCTCTACTTTGTAAAATCCGACAAGTATAAATCCGAAATCACTTTTATCTCAAAAATCCAACAAGTAGAAGAATCAGATATCCCTTTGTCTTAAAAATCCGACAAGTCTCATATCTGACAATCCTATACTTGTAAACTCCGGTATTTTCTAGATCCGTTAAATCCCAAAATCCAACTATCCAACTATCACAAGATTATCCAACTTTCAGATTTGCCTCAAAATCCGATAAAATTAAAATCCGATATTTTTAACACTAGACTATCGGATTCTCTAAAAATCCGATAGTTGATCCAATTTTGAACAATTTCAAGTTTCGACAAACAAGTCATTCTAACCTTCGTTTTCTTTACTGTAATCAACTAAAAAACAAAGTTTTAAGCGATTAAACTTGATCAAAACATTCCTTTTGCACTAATCGACCTATAAAACTCCTAAACATCATATTCTTAATGTTCAAAATAGAAGTTTTCCGAAACTTTGTAAAATCCGATAATCAACACCACAACAAAGTACCCTTAATTCTTTGAAATCAAACTCTAACTTCTTTGAAATCAAAACTTGACCCTCAAAAGTACCCTTAATTCCGAGTGTAAAACCATTAAAAACAACACTTAATTTCATGATTTTCAATCCGATAGCTTCGAGATTTCAAAGTTACAAAAACCGATTAAAAACCATTAAAAATTGATGAAATTACAAGAAATTTATACCTTTTGAATCAGTAAGACACGGCGATAACAAATCTATCATCAAAACACGTAAACAATCAACTTCGAAAGTTTGATTATTGAGAGAGTTGCTGAAATTCGCACAAGTTTGGAAAACCGACACTGAGAGTCGGATTTTCCTTTTATTGGGAATTTAAAGATCCGATACCCATGGTTAAAAAATCTGATATGCACCAAGTTTCGGATTTTGACTAAAAACCGACAAACTCATGGATTTAGTGTAAATTCTATAAAAACAGCGAATTATGAAGGAATCCGACAAAATATGGCTGATTTTGACTCAATCCAACAACATTTGTGGATTTTAAACACTTAAGACCAAAATTTTGTTCTTTCAAAGCAATACACTCCCCCATCTACGTTGCATCTCGAATAACTACACTATGATCATGAAGATGAAAATTCTTAAAAATTTGGAAATCAAATTCAAAAATAAACATAAAAACTCCCACTCAAACCATGAACAAATGTACATCAATTTAAGATGAAGAAAAAATATTTTTGAATTTTATTATTTTGCAAATGTTTTTGATTTTTTATTTAGTATATACAAAACTTGTTATATTCTCTCCCCTACAAGTATGAATCATTCGTGATTCATAACTTGTATTTGAAGTCTCAATTCCTCTGACTCAGCTTTTATACCTACACCACTAACAAATACCGTGTAAGATCTGATAAAACACAATGATATGTCAAACAGTCAAATTCAACATTCTTAATCTTGACACCAAAGCATTAAAACGAGATTTGTCTAACGCTTTTGTGAAAATATCAACAAGTTGATTATCAGTTTGAAGATATTTTAATTCAATTAAGCCTTTTTCTGCATAGTCTTTTATGAAGTGGTATCTAATGTCGATATGTTTGGTTTTAGAATGATGTACCGGATTACATGTAATTGCAATGGAACTATGAGAATCACACATCAATGGAATCTTGTTGTATTCCAGACTGAAATCCGATAGCTGAGTCCGAATCCAGAGACATTGTGAGCAACAATTAGCAGCAGCAATATATTCTACTTCAACTGTTGATGATGATACACAGTTCTGCATATTGGATCCCCAGCATACCAGTCTGTCTCCCAAGAAGTGTGCACTCCCAGATGTACTCTTTCGATCTAGCATGCATCCGACATAGTCTGTATCAGAATACGAAATAAGTTCTAACCCTGAACCTCTAGGATACCACAAACTAGGATCTGGGGTACCCTTTAGTTATCTGAATATGTGTTTTATTGCCAATAAATGAGATTCTTTTAGATTTGCTTGAAATCTTGCACAAAGATATGTTGAATACATAATATCCGGCCTACTAGCCATCAAATACAACAATAAACCAATCATTCCTCTATAAGTTTTCAAATCTACTACCTTTACATCAGGATCTGTAGATAGTTTTGTTCTTGAGCCATGGGTATGCTTATTGAAGAACAGCTAGTCATATCAAATCTCTTTAATAGATCCTTGATATACTTAGCCTGATTTATAAAAATCCCATGGTCCATTTGCTTAATTTCCAATCCGAGGAAAAAATTAACTTCCCCCATCATGCTCATTTCAAACCTTTTTTCATATTATTAGAGAATTCATTGCCATCTTTAGAGTTTGTAGAACCAAATATTATGTCATCAACATATATCTGTACCAACACGTAGTCTTTTCGCATTTTCTTTCTGAACAACGAGATGTCTGTTTTCCCTTTGACGTATCTCACTTGTAATAGATGTTCTAACAACTCATCATACCAAGCTCTCGGGGCTTGTTTTAAACCGTAAAAAGCTTTGTCTAGAATGTAGACGTCATTGGGTCTTCTAGGATCTAAAAAACCTTCCGGTTGAGTAACATACACCTCCTCTTTTAATTTCCCATTGAGGAATGCAGTCTTAACATCCATTTGAAAAACCGTGAAGTTTCTGTAAGAGGCATAAGCTACGAATAGTCTTATCGCTTCAATCCTTGCTATAGGGGCGAATGTTTTGTCATAATCAATCCCTTCTTGTTGATTATACCCCTTAGCCACTAGCCTAGACTTGTTCGTAACAACCACACCATTAGAATTCTTATTGTTCTTAAATGCTCACTTAGTTCCTACAATTGATTTTCCTTCTAGTCTTGGAACCAACCTCCACACTTTGAGTCTATCAAACTGATTAAGCTCTTCTTGCATAGCTATAATCTAGTCAGGCTCAGCTAGAGCTTCCAAAACTCCTGTGGCTTCAATCATGCTTAGAAAACTAGAATGTAGACACTCGTTAGCGGTTGCAGATCTCGGTTGAACACCGGCGTTCAAACTTCCAATCACCTGAGTCTCAGGATGACTCTTTAGCCAAACAGGTTTGGGGGATTGAACCTGAATGTACTCATTAATATTCCTCATGTCATCAGAATTTATTTCTTCCAAAGATTGATGACTTTGATCATATCTTGGATAGTCTTGAGGAACAAGAACATTTGTCCCTTCAATGTAACATCCTGTATTTGGGCCTAGTATTTACGTAGGCATTGGTAAGTTAACAATTGGTATTTAATTACTTGTATGTTAATTAAATGATTATTAACTTTATCATTAAAAGTTATATATATATATATATATATATATGTACGTACACAGGAGATAGTATATATATGTCTGTACCTGTGTATGTGATGAGTGGGAGGTTGACACCTCTTGCTTGTTGTTTCAAGAAAGGTTGTATACGTGGGTATTGTAACATGTATTTTCTCATTATCAAAATTATCAATGTGTGTTGTGTGTGATAAACCGAGAGAGAACCAAGAACAAGAATCAGATTTGGTGTTTTGAATTTGTAGATTCAAGTTAAAGGTTTGTATGATTCTTGTTTTACTCTTGAAACATGATTCTTAGTAGCATGTTATAGTTTTGATAATCAATATGCTGGGTTTTGTATATGAACACCATGTATGAACATGATGCAAACTTGTTATATAGGTTTGATTGATTTGGTTTGTTCTTGGGCATTATGGTGATTATGATACATGATAGCATGTTTAATCTTGTTCGGATATGTTTTTGGCAAGCTTTTATATGAATTTATTAAGCTGCAAATATAATCCATGGAGTGTTGAAGTTGGCGGATTGTTGAATGAAGAAGATGATGATGAAAACCGACATTGTGGAAATCCGATGATATGGTAATCCGGTATTCAAGAATCCGGAACTCTTTAAATCCGAAAGGGGGTTAAATCCAACAAGCAGAATCCGATAGTGGATTCCTACAAGATTGAATACCGATAGTTGTTGCGGATTCCTTCAAATCCGACATTGGGGTATCGGATTTCCTTAAATCCGTTGATCTTAGGGGATTTCCAAAAATCCGATGGTTGTATCGGATTTCCCTTGAAATCCGATGGGTTTGGCTGTTTGTTGATTATTTGATATTATATGCTAAGTGTTCATGCATATGTGAATCTAACATGTGTCTGATTTAAAGATGATATGACTATATGTTTGATATATATTTATGAATCACTTACTGATTTTGGTTTGTTGTGTTCTCAGGAACAGATAAGGCTCGGTAACATTAGATCACTGAGTGGGAGTTCGATAAATCGAGGTGAGTGGTTGTTTACTCATCGATGATATTAGTTGTAACTGGTTTGGTTGCAACTGTTTATGTATAGTCACCGATCAGATTAATTGTATATCTGATAATTGATTAACTAGTTGTTTGTTAATTAATTGTTGCGTCAGTGATATGTATACATGATGGTTGGGAAGTCAGTTTCGGCTAGGCATATGGGCTAGGTTTGTTTGCTATCGGCTAATGAGTATTGGGATCTTTTGATGCATTTGTTACAACTTAAGGTAATACTGTGTGAGAATAGCAAATGAACTATCGGTAAACCTTTTCTTTGGCTGGCATTGGTTGTAGGTTCCTGCAGAACCGCCGGTCTACCCGGGACACAATAATCTGTTATTTGTTGTTGTTGTTGATATAATGCGATTTTGGCTGATATATCTGTTGTGGTTTTACTCCATTCACATAGCTTTGTGCTAATCCCCCACCTCTCACTCTTTTTACAGGTTTTGGTAAGTCAGCGGCTCGGCCGGGATTGGTTTGCTTGGGGAGTAATTGCCTAGGCCTCTGATGTGTTAATTTGTAACGAGCCGTGATTTATAATAGTGATATTTAATGTTGATGGTTTTGTAAACAGGAGATTATGTTTAATTGTAAATAGTTTTAGTATTTAAATCACTTCCGTAGTGTTATTTTTAAAATGAAAAATTTTGGGTTGAAAATACGGTGTTAAAAGTTTTGTATCATAGCCTTGGTTTGGCGATGTAGGCATAGTGGAAGTGTTACATTCCCAAATCTTGGCTCGTGTTAGGTCAATTACTCCTTGGGTGTGGGATTGGGGTGAATTCGAGTGTTGTGGAGTTTAGTATGTTATGTACTAACGGTTTTATCTAATAAATCGTGAGGTGATGTCATTGTTACAGAAAACAATGGCTGATAGTGATTACTCAGCTTGTGCCCCTACTGTCTCCCATCTACTGCCGAAATTCCTACTACAACAGTGGAAATTCTGCAAAGCGCTGGTACAGCTGGAGATGATAGAGACGAATACATCTTTCAGCTTGAGGGTCAGTTACAAGATTTAAGAAAGAAACTAGAACAACAGAGACAAGTTCCTGCAACACAACCACCAGTTATTCCCATAACATCAACTACACATGAGATACCACTGTTGGTCCCAAAGATGGTAAACAAGCAACCGATATAGTGTAGAAGGGGGGGGGGGTTGAATACACTCAATTGATAATAAATCAATCCCACAAAAATATATTCAATAATCAATCGAGATATTACAATATCACTTCTTTAATCAAATCAACAGAATGATTTGGTGTTACATTGATTATAAATTCAACTCTCTCTAAACACTCTTGTATCACAAACTAATTGATGATCAAACTTCTTGTTAACACTGATTAATAAGAACTCCTTGGAAAACTCTCTTGAACCTTTGAACTCACAAAGTTATCGCAACACACGCTTATCAAGTATGATGAACGTATGTTTTGTAACTTATGCGGAACTCTCTGTGTTCTCTATATATATCACTAAAACCCATGAGAAGTTTTATATTTATACTTGATTTATCTACGAACAGATCGCGATTTAAAGATAAATCTTATCTTTTCTTTAAAACCGTAACACTTTTTGCTTGATCATTATGATTGGCTTATGCACACTTAGTGCTTACAAAATCATAGAACTAGTCTATTTATCAATCTTCTACTAATTCTAATCATTCATTTGATAATTTGAGTTCCTACACTACTGCTTCTTTAATAGCACTGATAAGAGTTTCTTCACCATCTTTATATTCCTTCATTTCATCTTTTCTTGATCTGATTGCTCTATTTAGTTGATATATGAATGGTGAGTTCTGACTTGAGTCATCACATAGAATCCTCAAATACAGAATCTGCTCCAGGCAGGCCAAATGTATACTTGCTTCTTCCAAGAAACACTGATTTCCTTCAATATCTATATACATGAAGCTTGGTATGGGTTGATCAATATATGTATTTTCTTTAAACTCAACACCCTCAGGAACTTGTAAGCTGAGAACCCTGTTTTTTCTTTGCCTTGCTGCTCTTTCTCTAGCAGCTCTATTTCGGTTAAGGAACACATCAAATTCAACTGTTGGAATTTCTCCAAGCTAATCAATTCTAAGAAAGATTTTCTTAAGCTCTTGAATGACCTCTTGTTTGATATGGCTTTGTTTCATTCTTTTTACATTCAATGCCACTGTCTTCCATTTAGAGAATCCCAACTTATACAATCTTCTCATGTCTAGTCCCACTTATGCTTTGTTTTTCAACACAAAGTTGATTATTACCAACTCCCCTTTCCTGCTCAATGTTAGACTTTCAATTGTATGACCAAAATATCTCCTTTTGTAGCAGTATCTTAGATCACCATCAGTGTATGGAATTTGTTCAGCTCTTGGTCCAAAATAATCAGCTTCAGCTTCAGCTCTGGCAGGTTCAGATTTAGCCTATTCTTATTGCTCCTCAGCTTGTCTTTGTTGCTCTTTTATTTCCTCCACTATCATGCCCAGTTCCTTGCCCATTTCTAGTAACATTTTCTCAGCTAGCATGTCACTGGCCTTTTGTGCTGCATCAGCTTCATCACTTGAGTCAGAGTCATATTCAACAATTTGGGAATGACCTTGTTGCTCTTGCTCAAGTTTAGCAATGATGACTTTTCTCCTCTTGACTAGAGACACAACACTTGATTTTCTTTTTCTTTTCACGGTCTCTATAGCCTTCCCTTTCCCTTTATCAGCTTGTGTGGCTGGAACAATCTCAGCTTCAACAATATTTGGTAGCTCAGCTTGAAGTACTTTTTCATGTGGAGTTTCTAGTTAAGCTGATTGGACTAATGGTATTTGGACTGCTGGAGCTTGTTGCTATTGTTGAGAGGGTTGATCTACAGTACTCATGAATTGATCATGAGTTTCTTCTTCAATGTTTATCTCCACTGTACGCTCCCCTCAATTATATCATCATCTTTCTTTGATTCTTCCTCCCCCTTTTTGTCATCATCAGTAAGGGAGGGTCTTCATTTAAGCACAAAGCTTTCCAAGTTGGCCACAGAGTTTGAAAGATCAGTCAGCTTACACAACAACTTGGCTTTATCACTCTTTCTCTTCCTGTGCATAAGCTCAAACTAGTTTTGTAAGTACTGCATAATGGCTTGGGCCTTAGTGGCCATCAGCTTGGGCTCCTCTGGTCGCTGTTTAATCTCAAAGTCCTCCTGGCTAGTGGAGGAATGAATTTCCACTACATGAGAGGCTCTTGAGTGTTTCTCATCCGGTGAGAATGTGGGCCCCATATCCAAAGGTTGGTGCTGACCTATGGAATCAAGGGGGCCAGATTGTGGACCCTGTAAACCTTCCTGGTGTTTGGAAGGATCATTGACAGGTCATGCTAGGGTGTGTAAGAAGAGAAGAGAAGAAGAATAACCAAGGTCGTGTAGTTTGGATGTAGGGTGGGCTAAGCTGAGTGGTGAGGAGGGGGTTAGTTGATCCTAGGGAGTGATCAATTATTCAATGTGACCTTCATGGGTCCGTGAAGGCATAGAAATAGGCTCTCCCATGGCTCTAGTAGGTATGGGCTGAGTAGACACCATACCCGGTAAAGCTGAATGGGTGTAGTGAGCCTTGAGGTTGGCACCTTAAGAAAGGTGTCTCCCCCTCAGCTCCTGCCGTTGGAGAGGTCAGTATGACATCAGCCCCGATGGTCCTTTGAGAAGTAGAACCACTTTTGGCAGTTTTTCGTTTATATGTGTATGGAATTTCCTTAGTAGCAGTGGGATGACCAAGGTGGGTTGTGGAGTGGAAGATTGATGGAGATATTTGTGGTGGGGGAGAGGGGTTAGACAGAGTTGGGCTTGACTCAGTCTTATCTCCCTTTTTAGGTGATGGAGAAATACGAGAGAAAGAAGGAGATGAGGGAAGAGAGGTTATACCTGTTGCACCTATCAGTGGAGACTCTTAGCTAGGAAATATACTCGCTTGTTCAGAGCTGGAGGAAATCCTTTGATTACACGATCAGAGCTGAGTCCTTGGAGGTTCAGCCTTGGAGGACTCAGCCTCAGAATCATGAGCTCCTTCTACTTCCTCCTAATCGTCATCATCCTCCATATCTTCACTGGACTCTGGAGTCGGAATCTGTGCATTCACCCTCATCTGAGCACTCATTATGCGATGCTCATGGAATATATCATGTGCAAACATTCTGGAGCTGAGAACAGGAGTAGGAGTTGACTCATATTGTGTAGTGTATCTGTCACCCAACCTGTCCTCGACTACCATTGATAAGAATCTTACAAAGGGCACAATGTTATCGCTCACACTTTTAGTCACTAAGGACTTGAGTGCTTCAAATATTAGCTTAGCATAATCCAATCTTTGGTCATAAAATATATTGTATAGTAGTTTCATCTCAAAGTCATTTACATTATCAAGTCCACCCACTTTGTAACCAAGTGAACGAACCACCGTGGACACCATGAATCCCCAAGCTGTTTGGAAAACAGATTTCCTTATCACGCCAACGACTTGAGGATGACCCATCAACGGTAATACACTTCTTAAAGAATCCCGTGATACCGGGGCCTCGTATTGATTATGAACGGGAAGATGTAGAATTCTTCGTTGACAATTTGCGTTTATGTCGACCGCCGTTCGTCCACTTAGGACTGTACCCCTTATGACATTTTGAGCAGCATCAAGTTTGCACCTGTACCAAAACTCTGTAAGGAGTTGTGGAATGAGCACGGTAGGACCACTAAGAAAAGCGTGAGCCAAGGGTCCCTTTCGAATGTAGGAGACCCACTCCTCATATCCCCTGCTAACCTTTGATTTTGGAATGTCGATACATGCCACGACATTGTTTTGTTTATAGATGGGGAGCGCATTATTCTTGAAGGTACCACCACGGATCATTTGATCAGTCAAAAATAGAACGAATCCCTCCATTTATGTTGTACTGATTTTTTTGGATTGTACTTAGCTGATTTAGTGTTTCGCACTGAGTGATTTATTATGCGCACAACAAGATTAGGGTTTAGAAAATAGAGAGGGAGAATGATTTAGAAGCGTAAACTGAATACGGTGAAAATTCTCTCTATTTATACCTTTTCAATGTGAGAGAAAAGTTACCATTATTCAATGGTAATAAATATGACCGTTATAGTGAAACGATTACCCAGTTTGTTACAACGGCTATAATTAATGTAAGTTACCTAACATACACTGTTACATTGTTCCGCATTTGAACCAAGATTTATAGACGTATTTTTAAGAACATATCTTAAACAATAATTTATAAACGACTTACGTTTAATTTTAAAAAGACATACCTTAAAATATTTTGGACTTACCATTATTAGGACTTACCTAGATATGTGGAACTGACCACACACTTTAGAACTGATTACTCAGTGTATGCTGAGAACTCAGCTTACTTTGAGCACTCAGCTCCAAGTTGGACACTTAGTCAGTTTAGCACTTAGCAAATTATGAACAGAGACAAACGATTTATAAAACATACCAAGCTAAGGGTTGAGCATACCAAGCTTGCCAAGTAGAGTTGTAAACCTGGTGCCTTCAATTGGTTTGGTGAAGATATCTGCAAGTTGATCCTCAGTTTCAATGAAGACTAATTCTACTTTTCCTTTTTCAACTATGTCTCTAATGAAGTGATGTGTTATCTCAATATGTTTTGTTCTTGAGTGGAAAACTGGATTATGTGTAATTGCAATATCACTTTGGTTATCACAAAATATGGGAGTTTTTGAATAATGCAAATCAAAATCCCTAAGTTGATGATGCATCCACAGTATTTGAGCACAACAGCTTCTTGCTGCAACATACTCAGCTTCAGCTGTGGAGATTGCAAGTGAGTTTTGTTTCTTGCTCGTCCAGCTAACTAACTTTCCACCCAACAATTGACATCCTTCTGTAGTACTATTTTTGTCTAGACCACAACCTGCGAAGTCTGAGTCTGAGTACCCTATTAACTCAAATCCTGATTCTTTGGGATACCACAAACCTAAGTTAGGTGTTCCTTTCAGATATTTGAGTATTCTTTTAAAAGCTTGCAAGTGTGATTCCTTTGGATCAGCCTGATTTCATGCACAAACACATGTAGCAAACATTATATCAAGTCTGCTTGTTGTCAAATAGAGTAATGAACCTATCATTCCTCTATATGTAGTTTGACATACAGACTTCCCATCAATGTCCTTGTGCAACTTGACATTGTGAAACATTGGGGACTTTGTAGGATGGCTGGAGTCTAATCCATATTTCTTAATCAGATCAAAAACATACTTACTCTGATTAATAAATATAACATCTTCTTTGTGACTAATTTGAAGTCCTAGAAAGTAGGTCATCTCACCCATCATGCTCATTCTGTATTGATTAGACATTATCTTAGAGAACCAAACGCATAGACCTTGGTTTGTTGAACCAAATATAATATCATCTACATATATTTGAACTAGAATGACATGTCCTTTGCTTTTTCTTATAAATAGAGTCTTGTCAATGCTTCCTCTTATAAAATTGTTTGAAAGCAGATAGGTGGATAGTGTGTCATACTAGGCCCTTGGGGCTTGCATGAGTCCATGTAGAGCCTTGTCTAACTTATAGACATAATCTGGATGTTTAGGATCAACAAAGCTAGGAGTTTGTTTAACAAAGACTTCCTACTGTAGTGATCCATTTAGGAAAGCACTCTTAACATCCATTTGATACACTTTATAGTTTTTGAAGGTTGCATAGGCTAGAAACAATCTTATAGCCTCAATCCTTGCAATAGGGGCAAAGGTTTCATCATAATCAATACCTTCTTCTTGTCTGTACCCCTGTGCTACTAGCCTTGCTTTATTTCTAATCACTACTCCCTCCTTGTCCATTTTTTTCCTAAACACTGAGAATTATATTCAGGGTCCAACAGATTTGCGCACCTATACGGTTTTGATTATTTGGGTGACAAAAGCACCTTATTTTTGTATGAAAAATCTATTTATTTAGGATTGTTTTGGCCGAGATATGCACTCTAGAAGTTCACTTATATTTTCTGCCCAGATTACAATTCTTTGTTCTTCATGTTTTTGATTAGTTAAGCCACCCTTGGGTTTGTTAGTCACCCAAACACATCAAAATCATTACTTTATGTATGATTAGGATGTGTTTGGTACCTATGATTATCCATCATCAAGGGTTATGCTTAGAGAATCAAAAGAAGAAGTTTAAAACACACAAGGTCGAGTACTTACCCAAAAGCTTGTCGATTCGAGTTTCAAGTGTCTAGTTTTCTTGTGGATTTGAAAAATTCGAGAGAGAGGGAGGGAATGGTTGTGCAAAATCGATGGGTGGGTTTGAGAGAGGAAAATGTGTGGTGTGTGTGTGTTTATAAGACTTTATGGAGAATTTCTTGATTTATGGTAACATTGTATCTTAGTTAGGTTGTTTATAAATTTTGGGAGGTTGATCCTGTTGGAACTCGTGGTGGGCACAAACACAACGGAAGCAAAAAGAAAAGTAGCATGCAAGACATAAAAACGAAAGCACACACAAAGCCCACAACTAGTTCCAATGGTGGAATAAACTACAAAGCAAATTGCAACTAAAGAACAAGAAGAAGGAGGAAGAAAGTACCTCCTTACCATGGCTGGAAATCGAGCTTCTCATGTGGATTGGGATGAACACGAAGAAAAAAAAGGGCTTTCTTCTCCATTGCAAGTCCACACCAAGTATGCTTGATCCCATTGTACTAACAATCCATAGATGAACGTCCACCATGACTCCATCATCTGGAACAGCTCATGTAGATCTCCTCTTGCGCCATGAAAGCCTCACATGAACACTCAAGATCATCTTAGTGTATGTATGTGTTACTATTGCACCAAGACAGAGTTTCAAGTAGAGAGAAAAATGTTTTGATATGTTCTATGCATCTTACAGCCTCAAATAACCAGATTAGGAGTCCAAACTCGGCCATCTTGCATGTCAATTGATTGGACCATCAAATGATCCAATAAAACACAGCTGTCACTGCAGCTACCCTCTTCACGACCCCTCACGGGCTCTCACGGGTCATGAAGACTAAATGCGCCACGATGGGACTTAGTTCTCCACGAGTCGTGCCGCCCGGCCGAGGACTCGTGAGGGCATCTCCTTCACGACCCCTCACGACCTCGTCACGAGCCATGAAGCACAAAGGCATCACGATGCGTGGCGGCCGTCGAACAATCGTTAGGGCAGCCTGCTTCACGACCCATGGAGCACCCTTCACGGTCGTGAAGCCTCGAATCAAAACACTTTTGATTCTTTGACTTTTTCCATCCACATAAAGCTGTCGGATCAATCCTTGGCGTGTGACCCAATAGGCTCGCGCTTCATTAGCATTGATACCGGCATACGTGTGTAAGTGGGCAGATCTCCAACAAACTCCCACTTGCACATGACACACCGTACCCATATGCATCACAGACAAGGAGCGGCCTCTAGCATGACATCGCTGCCCCCAAATCAACACGAGGTATGTCATCCCTGATAAGTACCTAATCACAATCCAAATGGGTTTGAAAAGGTCCTATAGATAAGTGATCAATCATCCTATTGTTCGCGATATCCGGGTGAACACGAGACATGGTACAAAGTCATTCTCTGATCGTTCACGATTATGTTTCTCGATCAAGATTGGTGGTGACCAAAATATGCAAGTTGCAACTGATCAACTATTATTGCAAGCTTGAGCACGGCCGTGCATTTTGGTGTCAGCGCCCAATCATCGAGGAGCCCAAGGATATCTCTCTAAACAGAGGAACAAATTCCTTCGACTACATTGCCCCATTACATTGGTAATAATTTGCCCAAAAGTTTCCTTTATAACAACCAGTTACGGACTGCGTTTGAAAGCAATCAGAACAAGGCAGACCAAAGTCGTGGAAACACATGTATCTCCGGTCAGAGGACAAAAGATATTATCATCCTGAGTTACTCTTGACATGTACCATGAAGTAGACTCAGGTCTGGGTCATCCATTCACTTGAAACTCTTTTCAAGTATATGTAAAGTGTTTCGTCTCTCGTATCCAATCACCTATTGAATACACGACCAACCCTATCCCTCAGTCTTCGTTCAAACTTCCTTCCGATGAAGAGTGACTGACTGTGGACATTTAGAATGTGAAACATTCAGGGATGCGGTGAACATGCTAAGATGGAACACAATAAAGGCAACTGAGAGTACCCGCTACACGCGTATTAACAAATCTCCATTTGATAATCGATACTAATAGAAGCGCAATGTTGCATAACGTTCCCAAAATCAGCATATCAAAATTTCAATTAAACAAACTCAAGCTAAGTCTTTGCAAACATTAGTATGACAATCATCACTATCTTGCAACTACGGCTTTAGCAAAACGGATCCATCACCATGCCATCCGTGTGTATTCTCCAGAAGACCATATCTCCGCCTCAACCAATCAGTTAAGAAGTGTGCGTTGGTGAGATCATGGTCCTTTGTCAAGCCATCGTACCTTCATTGATTCATCAGAACACAATAAGATCAAAAGATGCTTGAGATAAAGGTTATCTTTCATAATCCATCGTACTCTCATTGTCTCACAAGATCCCAATAGAGTCAGCGATGCTTTGAGAAGCATACTTATTAACACCATATTAAGTAGGATCACGAACCCCGATAAAGATCGGCAGTTATCCTAAGAAATATATAAGCAAGCACTTGAATAACAACTTATTCTTTGTTGCTTCTTACTATAGATCAACAAGAACATATTTCAATATCTCTTTATCTCCTTCCATAGGTTTTGTATATCCTATAATCGTTATGGATGCATAATTCTTGATTTAAGCTTTTTCAAGCGAAATCAGGACATTATCTCCAACACGATGTATGTACTAGGCATATTTATAATAGGATTACAAAATGCTCCTACTAGCTTTGGCATTCATCCATGTTTCATTATTGCTATTTGAAAAATCATACAAACGATTTTCATTTCAAAGCAAAGATTCTAACATTGAGATGGCAACGTAAGTCCACAAGTGGACTACTTAGAGTTTGTAGACTTTATAAGGATACATATGATAGTAAAAGACCATCGGAAAATGTTGTGAGCATTTCCTCAGAAAAATTCCTATTAAGAAATGTGGTCTTTACTTCTATCTTTCATAGCCTGAAAGGCACTTATAAATAAGTATCTGTGTAGACTTCAACATAACCACCGGGAGAATGTCTCTAGATGATACCTTCCTCATGGTCAAACTTATCCATGTTGGTCTATCTCCTCTAGAATGTCTCTTGAAACCATTCCTACTAATCGGTATTTGAAGTTGTCTACAAACTTATCCATGTTGGTCTATCTCCTCTAGGAACCAATCACACCTTGCGGGTTCACACCCAGGTGTAGGATCAACCAAGTCGAAACCTTGGATATCCGTCATGGATAGCATCTCATCTTATCATTTCCTCCTATCCCCTAGCGGACTCCAAGCCCACTACGCTTTCCGGTAGTTGACGCATTCATCATGAATCATTATAAAGTTGTCTTCCTCAGATATAATAAATTATATCTTTCTGGTCTTATGACAACTTCTACCAAGGGGTAATGATTTTATGGCAGGTTCTCCAGCATTGCCATGCTGAGTTTCAATCATTTTTTATTAAGTGCTAGTGTCAACATCAGGTTCTTCCATTCAAGGTATACTTTACTCTCACTAGCATCCATGGATATTAATTTCTTAAGAGACTCTACCTTTGAGCAACTTACATCACGTTCTCACAAGGTTTGTCAAAACATATATCCCATGGTCTTAGTAGAGTACCTAATGGTGTAAATACCTCTAGATCCTGGGTTCCTCCACCTCACGTCTAAACGTAGGCTGGACAATCCAGTCTTTGGAATAGACAAACAAGGATCCTCCTTTTCGTCATATCCTCTAAGGTGTTTACATGACCATCTTTGTTGTTTATAAGATTTAGAACTATTGCCCACCATCTAGAAAATGATCCAAAATAATTTTCGATATAAAATTGTAACCTATCACTTATCGGACCATATCAATATGTTCGGTTCCTCCATTAGACGACCACATGTAACAACTTGTCTTAAGAGGAATGAATTGTAAGACAATCCCATAATTCTTATGATAGTCACATAATATAAAACTAAGGCATTCAACATCTTAACTAGATTCGAGTGTTAAAGTTATAATGCCCTCTTTCTCATGTACCTCGTTATGGTGAGTTTTGAACACCTCTAAGGTTTCAAAAACTAGTCCATTAAAAATAGACATACCATCCCTTCCACCATCACCAGTAAAGGCAACAAGGTATCTAAAGTTACTCCTTATTGTTTGCTTGAACGGTCAACACACTAAAAGTGTGAACGAAAGCCAACAAGCT
Organism: Dittrichia graveolens; assembly: GCA_038502395.1. Lineage (NCBI taxonomy): Eukaryota > Viridiplantae > Streptophyta > Magnoliopsida > Asterales > Asteraceae > Dittrichia > Dittrichia graveolens. The sequence goes on from JARJIL010000009.1 coordinate 36,461,295, forward strand.
TTCAATCCTCTCACATACTCAAGTGAAGGATGTTTATGTCATTTAACCTAATAAACAAGATATACATTCAACATTTGACCCATGGTCAAAGGGTTCCAAGTTCCTAAACCTCACGGATCTTGGTGAAGCAAGTCTTGTTTATATAGCTAAATCAACTTCTACATAAGGATAACTTATCAATACATTTATGATCGTTCTATTACTACTTAAGCAAAAGCTTACTTTAAATGCCACGACATGGATAAACTTTGAAATAAATTACCACTAATTTCAAAAGTCAAAGTAGTATCCATCGTCCACAAAATCATTTTAGATATAATGTTTCTGGCCTCACATGGCGTAAAACATACATCCATTAAAGTAATAGAATAGCTGGAAGGAAAGGCAAGATACAAACTTCCAATCCTTTCAATAAGGACAACAACTATGTTTCCATTTTGAATTCTAGGTCTCCATGCCTCAATCGCCTACTTCTCTTTTAACACCTTCACTTTGTAACAAACAAATTTGTGACAAACGTAAGCATCATAGCTAGAGTTCAAAACCTAGCCTTTAGAAGTAGAAGAGCAATGGAGTTTGATCATGAATGTTCCTGAAGTCAAGGAGCTAATTTCTCTAAGTCATAAGTATTATTTCTAATATCCTGTTCAAACTGTCGGCTATAACATTAGCCTTACTATGAATAATATAATATTCTACTCACAATCCTTCACTGATTCAGACCAGTGTTTCTGTCGCCTTTAAAGGTCTTTCTCATTCAACAATTATTTCTAACTTTTATAATTTTGTGTAAACAACATTTCACATATAAACACATATTCTCATCATATCATACTGAATGCTACCGTAGCGCACTAGCGGTAGTCTTGCTATTGCGGCACACCAACAATAGTCTTACATCCACATATCCACCAACTATCGAGGTGTAGTCCTCACGAATCGTATAAATAACATGCCACATATACTACTATCAGATGCGAGTCTGTATATTCATTCTCATACGATTAAACTGTCTAGAAGTGCAAATAATAATTCTACCCCTCTGCACTCATTCTGACTACTGTACCAGGTATCACACACTGCTATCATCTCTTCAATCAATTCAAGTAGTGCAAACTGTTGCTTTACTTGATTTCAGCAAATAATCCCATAGAACTGTTGATTACTGTCGAGTTCTTTGGCAGCTCCCAATTCATCACCTTCTCTATTTTTCAGAATTCATCCCATTCCCATTTCTACTAATAAATTATCTAAAGAATTGCATTCCTTATATCTTCAAATTCGCCTTGAAAACTTAACATATAACTATTTTCTGTTCTGAGTCACTAAAACTTTTTAAACATGATTTTCAGGATCTGCTAAACCCTTGAAATAAATACGTATATTGTTGAAGAACACAATTACTGACTTACTTAACATTGGCCTATACACCCTATTCATTTACTACATAATCACTGCTGGTACGTTAGCAAGGCCAAAAGTATCATAACCACTTCATAATATCTAAACATTTCTGAACACGGTTCAAGACATACCATCCCTTCTGATCTTAGGCTCAAGAAAATCCGATCTTGAGTAAGCTTTGACAACCACTTTACCCCATTATAACTGATAAAGTAATTCACATATTATGAACAACGAATATATATTTCTGATAACCTTATTGACCTCATACTAATTAATACACATAGTATAAATACACCTCATGAAAAGCTACTGGGTCTTATAAACCCCTCATTTTAACAATTCTTGTAATCGTTTTAATAATTCATCTATCTCTGAAGGAGCAAGTCTGTACGTAGTTCTCGTAATCAGCGAAGCTTTCAACACCACACAAATTCTAAACATACTCTGTCTGTTTGGCAGTAACCCTGGCAATTTCTTGAATTACATAACAAGATACTCACATATTACTTTCATATCTTTCTAGCTCATCTGTTCTTATATACGTTAATATTTATAACATAGGTTCGGAAAATAATGCATCTATGCTGAAGACACTCCCCAGCCTTTGAAACTGAACACTCATATAACCTACATGTTTTGATTTTAGCACATATAATTAGTTCTTCCCCACTTAGGATACGAACTCGTATCACTTCTGTTCACATAATATCATAACCTGGTTACAATATAACCAGTCCATTCCAATTACTATTTGGAACTTACTCATATTCATAGATACAAATTCACTAATGAATTTGATAATACTCATTTCTGTCACATTATACTTATACACATCCGATCTTCCTGTAACAATACTTGATTCTGTTCTAGCGTCTTCGGTTGGTGTCTAGAAAACTCTAACTTCTGATTATTGACATACTCTTCTCTTGGGTTCCCACAATTCTTACTCATATGATACGGTTTCCATATTTAAAACATATTAGTGAATCAAACCTGCTTTCCCCCAGTCGACGTTTCTTGTATGTTGAGTAGATAGGTAGACCTTTGGCATCATTTTCTTCTTTCGAACCTCCATTCTAGTTTTCCTAAACATCAATACAACTTTCTCTATCGGCTTCCTTTCTTTTCTGTCTCTCTAATTCCGGCTGCCTCCATCAGCGATTTCACATCTTGGTGTTTACAAACGTCTATAAATTCTCATATGCTGGACTGGAATGCTACCATATACCTATATATTTTTATCTTTTAATTACTAAAATAATCTGAATAAAATATGCGTTTTTTCTGAAATCTCGTATCGATTTCTGAAATTGTCTTTCATGTCTATTTTACTTGTGGAATTCATCCATAACTCTGTCTATCTCTGACTGTGGCACCAACCGCCCAATTATAATGTCTTTAAACTCTTTTCACGTCATGCTCTCAATTCGTCTGCACTCCTCATCTAATCGATTACATATTTCACTTTATCTCCAGGTGCATACGTACATATATGAAATGCACCCTCGATCTCTGAAATTTACCTATGATTAACAGTCAATTTGCTAATCTTTAATACATCGTTGGTTGACATGCGGAAAATCCTTGAACGTACAACCTTCTGATACTTCACGAATAATAACTTAGGGTTAATAATGGACCCTTTCACTTTGTATAGATAATCTTGATACTGACTCTTATCTGATCACTTCCTGTTCTTTCATCTGTGTTGCAACTCATACGATAATATTTGGCATAGACTCTACCTCATCACTTTCCCAAGTTTTCGGGACTGAATTTTTTTCAAATATAGATTCTGTTACTTGACGATTTAAATCTAGGCTCCATACACCCCGTCATGCTATATCCTTGTAAGGATACGTTTACTTGCAATACTGATATTTATCCTTTCATGTCTGTGACTAAAATCACCCTTAGGATTATACACTACAGTTTAACCTCTTGTATATATCATTCTGGTAGTATAGATAAAGCATTAAAGCAAAAGGTGGCTTTATCACACTATCCTATATAACAAACACTTACTTGTATATCCACATATTAGTACACCTATCATTAGATCCAAAGTATTTCTATACATACTAAGGCATTCTGCATACAATCTCAGGTGTACTACCTTTATAAGTACCCCTCACCCGATTCACAAGATTACTCATGATTCCATTAAGTTCCAACATGTATCATGTGTTTGTAATAGTATGGGCCCTTATATTACTCTAAACACACTATACACGTTTGATCTTAACTTAATCACAAAAAGTCCCGATTCACAGGCTTAGGCCATATATCACCAATGAATCATATCACATGTTCATATAACAATTTAATTTATCCTACATGCTCACATAAAACCAACTCTTAACAGTTGTAAATATATATAACATGTATGTCTTAAGCATATCCTGTACTCGCATACAATGCTCACATAATACATTCAGTATAATTGTTAGTATACTCACCAAGCTGTAAGCCTCCAGTTTGACAATTTTCAAAATCCGCAAAACTATGGTTTAAGTCTAGAATGTGTCTTGTACACATCCAGATCCCTCAAACCGTGGCTCTGATACCAAGTTGTAACGCCCCAAAAACCAAAATTTGAAATAAATAGATCAAACACCTATAAGTGTTCGCATCTGAAAGTGTGACATAAAGCGGAAGCATAACTTGGTTTAAAAACCTGATGTATCAAAAGATACGCGCATAAATACTGTCACAAGTTTAGTACCAAAAACTTGATATTTACAAACCAGGCGTTAGGTGTCTCAAAGAGTTTATCAAATGGTAGTCAAACCGAAGCTTTGCCCTAGCCTTTGTTAAAACCTGCAAAACATTTTAAAAATAGTATCTAATAAGCTACGAGAGCTTAGTGAGTAAACCGGACTAAACATCATATAAACCCACGTATAAAATCATATGAAGATAATACACATATGTCTGGCAAACAATGCTAGCCTCTGGTTCTTGACCCAGGGCGGCAACATGGGTCACAGTACTGTACCAAAATTGAGCCTTACTGGACGTAGTAGTAAGCACCCTACCTATGAGACTTACTGCACATAGCAGCAAGCTTATACACACATATGAATAACATGACATGTCAATAATCTGATATAATAACATACATGCTGCAGATATGAAGTGAAGTCTAGAAGACTCACCTTCTTATTATCATATTATGCCGTGATCCACAAAAGTCAATGATATAGGTAATATGCCAATCACCTCCTATATAAACAATACATAAAATCACATAAGGACATACTGTACTGAAATAGGGCCTACACGGGCCGTGTATCCCTAAACGGGCCGTGTCCATTATATGCTAAATGACCTAAGCTGGCAACATGGCCAGTGTGGTCTAGTCACCCTACACGGGACGTGTACCACTCATGCTACACGACCATGTAACCCTACATGGCCCTGTGACCGCCTTACATACTACACGGCCATGTACCGATACACGGGCCATATGCACTACAGACCTAGCAGACTGTTCTTATCAAGAACTATCGGATTTCACAAAAAATCCGCTTATCTCATCATAAAACCATCTAGAGGTGTTTTCCTATACCTCCTAACACTGATATACATGATCTAATCACTATAAAACATTCATAACATGATTTCACCATGGGATCATGTGTTTAAACTCATAAAACCATAAGAACAAAGGTTTAAAAACTTACCTCAACTTGAATACTTGCTAGGATCTTGAATATGCTACTTGTTCTACTGATTGCTCTCTAAAAGGATAAGCTAGGAGCTGATATGTATATAAATTCGTGAGTTGCTAATTAAGGAATGCCAACTTTGATTTCTAATGTCAAAGTTGGTGACTTATATATATATATAAGTTTCAACTATTTACATAAATGGCCCCTGCACTTAATCAACTTATAAATTGACGGTTTTAGCCTGTCTAATTTAAAACCCCATCTTATCACGTATATCCATTTGTAACTCGTTCATCACTTTATACACTTTCTCGTTTTAACTTGTAAACAAAATTCTGGATGTTACAAAAACACATGACGAGTTGAATGCTGCTGAAAAAGAAAGAAAGAAGACTAGCTTGCTAAGTATTATCTAAAACACGGCAAGGTTGATACATACAGTCGATTGATACATACAGTCGTTTCTACAAGCTTCAAAATGAGCTTAGAACCAACAAGGTTGAGAGAACTGATCTTGACATCAACTGTGTACTTTTTAGAGCTCTTGGTCTGGAGTGGAAGGAGCATGTGAAACTTTACAAGCATATCAATAAAAATCTCACAATTGTTACTTATCACAACATCTTTGAGGACCTCCAACAATATCAGGATGAGGTCTCAAAGTCTGCTCCTAGAATGTCTACTGATCCCTTAGCTCTAGTAGTTGCCGAACCATCTGTTGGATATATGCCCACATATACACGTATATTAGATCATTGCCGATGGGGCACGGGCCTATTGGGTCACACGCCAAGCGTTGAATCCGACAGCACAAATCAAGAGAGAGTAAATTTGTATAATTAGGGTTTCTGTCGACCTTCACAGGCCCTCACGGGTCGTGAAGAGGTCGTGACGTGAAGGTGTTCACGAGGCTTCATGGGCCGGTCGGGGATCGTGGGGGTAATGCCTTCACGACTTCCTCATAGGCCGTGAGAGCCCGTTAACGCAGAAGTCAAAGTGACACGTTAATCTTATTGGACCTTTTGTTTTGTCCAATGAAAGCTAGCCATTTTGGTCGAGCCTGGTGCCATTTGAGCTCCCCATCTGCTTATATAAACCCTTCTATTTGCTCTCTAGAGGACCTTTTGCCAATTGATGCAACTTATACACTAAAACACTATAAGGAACTTTCTTTGAGTTGGAGGTTAAGTGAATAAGGGCAGGATATTTGTTGGTGCTGTTCTTGAGTGCAAGTAGAGTACCTCAAGTTTTAGGAAAGGAGATTCACGAAGAGCTTAGTGTGGATATCAACAGAGGAGCTCGTTTTGGAGTTCAAATATTGCATCTACAACATCACAACCACGAGAGACATCAAGGGTATGGTCTCATTTTCTGGTTTCCTTTGTTCTTCTTGTAGCTATCATCTTTTGTAGCTAGATCTCACTAAGTGTATCACATGCATGTATTTTGTAAACCCCAAAACCTTTGTTTTTACTTCTTGCTTCCGTTATGCTTGGGTTTTAGACGTGCATGAGATTCCTTCAGTGGTATCAGAGCCATTTCTACATGATGATAGCACAAAATGGCTCGAAAAATTGATTTGGGGAAGTTTTGGTAAACTATCTAGTGAGCCTTCACGGGCCATGGAGGTTCTCTTCACGGGTCGTGTAGGCTACATGACCAGTGAGGTTTGTGGTCTGGTTGTGAAATGGTTTTTGGTGCTTCACGATTTCTTCCGGGCCGTGAGCGGTCGTGAAGGAGCTCGTGAACAGTGTTTTTGACCTTAAAAGAAATTTTTCGGTTTTTCGAGTCATTGATGTGTTTTTGTTTTTGTTCAGATGTTTCTGGAAATCTCCAAATAATATTTTGATACCACTATGGGTATGCATGGTATGGTCATGGCATTAGATACATACATGCATACACATATGTGTGTGTATATATGAATATGGGCTTTAAAAATTGGTTTTATGCCCTAATGCATATGTACAAGAAATTCAATTGTGCCTTGAGTGTTTGTTTGGAAATTCTTATCAAAATATTTGCTTCTTGCGGTTTTTGGCACACCGCTTGTTTTGTGGTTGTTTGCCTTGTTCTTTGTTGGTAACCTTGGCTTTAGACCTTGTGGTTGTTTTGTGGTAGCTCTTTTATTTGGTGACCTAGTGTCACATGGTTTGTAATAATAATTATTTATTTATTGATTAATTGTAATTATTATTGCGGTTTGCATTCCGTTTCATTTATCCGTGTACTTGTATTAGATGATAAAATTTTCATGTCTTGCATGCCATTTCATTTCTATTTCATGTACTTGTATTCGTGGAGCATGGAGACCACAATCAAGAATCAATATGATGTCTTGAAGATAGAAGATCCGGTGATACCCGTTGGAGGTGGTGGATCTAGTGGGAGCTATGACTTTATTTGTATTGTGTCCCTAGTTGACCACGTTCTCCCCGTAGGCTCACGGGTAGAACGCATAGGTTTTGGCTTGATTACCAACCCCTTGCTATGCGTGTGTTGTGATTTATTTCTTGCATGGTTGTTTAGGTTTTCGCATACTAGAAAATTTTTTCAATAAATTAAATCACAAGAGTTTTATAAAATTGGTTTATATTTCTCTCGCGCGCGCACACGATTAACAAGCCAACAAAAGTGAAAATCGGATTTTGTCACTTAAATATGTTAATCAAAATTAATTGGAAACAAAAGCCCGTTTTTCCATAAAACATAAATCACGCACCATCCGTAAGACGATGCCACCCAAATGTAACAACATAGTGATTGGTTGTCGAGCTTAGCACGACCCAATCTTTGTGAAGTTGTATGGAAGGTGAGCGTGGTAACTCACAAACTTGGTTGTCGAGCTTAGCACGAGCCAATTCTTGTTAAGTGTACTTACCGCATGTCTTGACAGATGATTTATAATTTCAAATTACAATTCTTGAAAGATTGTCGAACTTAGCACGAGTCTATCAACAATTCTAACTTCGGATTGGTGTAACAAGGGATCAAACATGCCAAACGACCGGTGCTTGTCGTAGGATCCTACAAAGACCAAAGAGTTGCAATAATGGATTGGAATTGCCAATATGCTTGTCAACCCGAAATAACTTCCTTATATGATCTGCGGTAAACCCGTCATATATAGAAGTGAAATAGGGTTCTTGGCTTTGTGAAAATAATTAAAATTTGTTCTTTGGCTAAATTGTTTTAACAAACTTAAATATCAAACTAACCAAATCTACTTTTCTATTTTAGATGGCATCTTCAAGTACCACCACCACGAGCAACATTTCTCTATGAGTTTTCCTTGAGAAGGAGAAACTCGACGGTAGCAACATCATGGATTGGCATAGGCAACTTCGGATTGTCCTACGCCATGAAGGGAAATTGAATACCATTGAGGAAGCCTTGCCCGAATCCCCTTCGACTACGGCACCTAGGGCCGTCCGAGAGGCGTATGAAAAACGCCTCAATGACACAGAGGAAATAACGTGCCTTATGCTAAGCACAATGAGCTCCTATTTGCAAAAGCAAATGAATCATTTAAGTGCTTACGAGTTGCTCGTGCAGCTCAAGGACATGTTCTAACATCAAGCGAGGTAAGAAAGGTATGAATGCCTCAAGTCCGTCCTAGGTTGCAAGATCCAGGATGGCGGGAACGTTAGTGCTCATGTGTTGCGAATAAAAGCAAACATGGAGCGCATGGAGAGGCTAGGGTTCACCATAGGGAGGGAGATGGCGGTTGATCTCATCCTCCAATCCTTGCCCAATGCATATGATCAATTCACCGTGAGTTATCATATGCATAGTATGGATAAAACCCTTATGGAGCTTCATGGGATGCTCAAGACCGCGGAGTCAAGCATCTCGAAGCCCATGGCCACCTCATCCAATCCCGTCCTGGCTATCCGTGAGGGCCGCATCCAAAAGAAGGAGCCAAATCCTTCCCATAAGGGAAAGCGTAAGTGTAAGGTTGGTGCCACCAAACCTACCCCTACCCGAGTGGCAAAGGGAAAAGGGAAGATTCCCCAAGCTAAGGTCACGAAGGATGCGGAATGCTTCTTTTGCGGGGACAAGGGGCATTATCGCTGAAGCTGCCCAAAGTTCCAAGATGGCCTCAAGAAGCTCAAGGCAATGAGCATCTCGGGACCTTCAAACCAAGGTACGTTCATGATTGAGCTCCATCAAACTTCTATTTCAAAGGGCTGGGTTTTAGATGCCGGCTGTGGCATTCACATTTGTAATATGGTGCAGGTGCTAATGGGAAGTAGAGTCTTGGAGCGTGGAGAGCTGGATCTAGTTATGGGGAACCGAGAGGTTGTTCCCGTAGAAGCAAAAGGGAGTATCGAACTCTCTTTTAGAACCGGACTTTCCATTGTTCTTATTATGTATGCTATTCACCCTACGTGGCAAGAAACACTATCTCTTTACATGCTTAGTATGACGATGGTTTTTCCTTTAAATTTATGAATGGATCTATTTTGTGTTATAAAAATGATGTTTGTTATTTTAAAGCTTTACCATGTCATGGCATATATGAAGTTGCTGCATACATTGAGAATAAGAGACCTATCATGAATATTGATTCTCAATCCAAAATTTGTTTGGATAAATATTCCTTTTGGCACGGTCGTCTTGCTCATGTAAACAAGACTCGCATCTCCAAGCTCCAAGCGGATGGGATCTTGGAGTCATTTGACCTTGGGTCAAAAGATGTATGCGAATATTGTTTGCTAGGCAAAATGACTAAAGAACCCTTCACCGGAGTTAGTGAGAGGGGAAAGGATCTTTTGGATATCATTCACACCGATGTGTGTGGTCCTTTCAAAAATGTCACAAGGAACAATACTAGATACTTCGTTACTTTCATGGATGATTATAGTAGGTATGGATATATCTACTTGATTAGATAAAAGTATGAAACCTTTGAGGTATTCAAGACATTTCAAAGTGAAGTAGAGAATCAATTAGGCAAAAGGATTAAGATACTACGCTTGGATAGAGGCAGTGAGTATCTTACCTCCGAGTTTCTTGACCATCTTAGAAAAGGTGGGATTATCACACAATTGATACCTCCTAGGACTCCACAATTAAATGGAGTTGCGGAAAGAAGAAATATGACATTACTAGATATGGTCCATTATATGATGACTCAAACGGAGGTACCCGTTAGTTTTTGGGGTTACCCTCTAGAGACGGCGGTAAGAATCCTTAACCTCATACCAACAAAGAGTGTTGAGACAGCACCATATGCGTTGTGGCACAAGAAAAAGCCCACCCTCTCATATCTTCGTGTATGGGGATGTCAAGCCTACGTGAGACGTGAGGCAAATGACAAACTAGAACCCCGTTCCGAAAGGTGTTACTTTATCGGATACCCTTGAAGCTATCTTCTTTGTACGCGTGGCTTTGGAGTTTGGAAGTTGCGTGTACTAACGTGTACACCTCTATCGTAGTCCACACCAAGTCACTATCACCTCTCACTTGCTAGAGTGTTAGATAAGCCTATCTAAACACCACGAAGATGACCAACACAACAAATACCAATGCCTTAGTACTTCTAGTGTGTATATGAGAGAATTTGTGTGCAATGTATATATTTGTGAATCAAGTTCAAGGAACACAACACTAGAACTTCTTGTGGCTTATATATAGCTCAAGTTTGAACTCAAAAACCGTCCATCATAATGCCATAATCAATTACTAGAGTTATGACCATAAAAACCACAATAATCAGCCTTGAAAGCTGATTAAAGAAGTTGTTACTGCACAAGGCACGGGCGTGCCAGCCCAAAAGGCCACGCCCAAGTCACGCCTAACTTGGGCTCGTGCCTGTCCATTAGGCACAGGGCACGGGCGTGCCTACCAGAAGCACAGGCGTACCTAGCCACAGGCCACACCAAAGTCACGCCCGACCTAGGCTCGTGCCTGCGCGTAGGGCACGACCGTTCCTCATAGAGGCACGGGCGTGCCTTAGCCCACTAGAACCAGTTTCTGGTTTTCTCTCTCATTAGATCATCCGTGATGCCGAAATCGATAATTGGCGTGTGACCCAATAGGACTTTGCTTCATCAGCCATGATACCAACTTGTGTGTGTGTCAGTGGGCATAATCTAGCAGACTCCCACTTGCACATGACAAAGTCACGAAAGGGGTAACCGACATAGAGCGGCCTCTAGCAAGGCATCTATGCCCCCTAGTCAGCATATGGTTTGTCTTCCCAAAACAAATACCTCACTAAAAGGAAAGGTCCTACAGATAAGTGATTACTTATCTCTTCGTTCACGATATCCGATGTGAATGCAGGTCATGGAACATGATCAACCCCAAATCATTCACGATTATGTTTCTCTATATAGACTAACTATGACTAACAAAACAAGTTGCACAATTGATCCAATATCAATTCAACTTGAGCACGGTCATGCATTTTGATTTTTCATCAGCTTAGTCAACGAGGGGCCCAAGGATATCTCTCAAAAGAGGAACGAATAACTTCGACTACACCGTCCTATCATAATAACAAGTTCTTGCTTAAAAACTTGCTTTATAACAGCCAGTTACGAACTGCGTTAGAAAGCAATCAAAGCAAGTCCATCTTAATAATCAAGCAACGCGTGCATCTCTAGTAAAAGGATAAATAATATTATCCATGAAGTAAACTCAGGTACGGGTCCTCCAATTACTTAATCACCATTAAGTACAGGCAAGTGTTGCGTAAACAAGTATTCAATCCAAGATGAAAACATTACCAATCACTCGCCTCGATCTTAATTCACTTCTTCATTCCAATAAAGAACGACCGATCGTGGAGTATTTAGACTAAACAAGTTTACTCATGGAAGTATTAAACTAGCAAAGATAGAACACAATAATGTTTCATCAAGTAATCACACCATGCGTATATTAAATCCCCATTTAATAGTCATTACAATAAGAAATACATTATTGCTTTAATGTTCTCAATAACAAATACAACAAAAAAAATTAAACCAAGTCACTAGCAAATCTAATACCAATAGACTTAGCATGAGAATCATGCTTAACTTGTGACAAAGGTTTGGTGAGTGGATCTGCCAAGTTCGCCTCAGTCGGTACTCTACTAACCACAATGTCTCCATACTCGATAATATCACAAATAAAATGATATTTCCGATCAATGTGTCTTGTACGTCGATGCACTCTTGGTTCCTTAGCTAGAGCTACTGCACCCTCATTGTCACAGAAGATCTCAATAGGGTTAGCGATACTAGGAACAACTCCAAGGTCTTGAATGAATTTCTTCGTCCAGACGGCTTCCTTAGAAGCCTCGCTTGCAGCAATATACTCTGACTCTGTGGTTGAATCGGCCACGGTATCTTGCTTGGAACTTCTCCAACTTATTGCTCCACCATTTAACAAGAATACAAATCCCGATTGAGACCGGAAAGCATCCTTGTCCGTTTGGAAGCTATCATCAGAATATCCAGTAACTTTGAGCTCCTTCGATCCACCAAACACTAAAAACATTTCCTTAGTTCTCCGAAGATATTTAAGGATGTTTTTAACCGTAACTTAATGACTTTGACCAGGGTTAGCCTGATATCGGCTCGTCATGCTCAAGGCATACGACACATCAGGCCGAGTACATAGCATGGCATACATGATCGATCCCACTGCCGAAGCATACGGGACTCAACTCATTTCCTCTAGTTCCTTTTGAGAACTAGGACATTGAGACCTGCTCAACGCCATACCATGCAACATAGGCAAATTCCATTTCTTGGAATCTTCCATCTTGAAATTCTTCATGACTTTATCTATGTATGTACTCTGGCTCAAACCAGTGAGTCTTTTAGATCTATCTCTATAGATCTTTATCCCCAAATAATATGCTGCTTCTCCCATGTCTTTCATAGAGAAGCAACTCCAAGCCAGGTTTTCACTTCCTGCAAGGTAGTCACATCACTTCCTATGAGTAGTATGTCATCCACATACAAGACTAGGAAAACAACAGCACTCCTACTAGACCTGACATATACACAAGGTTCATCCTTGCGTTTAGAAAAGCCAAACTCTTTGACCTTTTCATCAAAGCAAATGTTCCAACTCCTAGATGCTTGCTTAAGTCCATAAATGGGCCTCTTAAGCTTGCAGACCTTATTAGGATATTTGGGGTTTACGTAACCATCATGTTGTGGCATGTAAACCTCCTCTGCCAACTTCCCGTTAAGGAAAGAAGTCTTGACATCCATCTGCCATACTTCGTAATCGTAATATACAGCGATAGCCATTAATATCCTAATAGACTTCAACATAGCCACTGGAGAAAAGGTTTCATCATAGTCTACCCCATGAGTTTGAGTGAAACCCTTTGCTACTAGTCGGGCTTTAAAGGTGTCTACCTTTCCATCCATGTTAGTCTTTTTTCCTGAAGACCCATTTGCACCCTACTGGTTTGTGGTCGGGCACTAACGAAGTCCCAGACATGATTATCCACCATGGATTGCATCTCACTATCCATTGCCTCCTTCCACCGAGCAGACTCAGGGCCCGCTACGGCTTCCCGGTAGTTGGTCGGTTCACTATGATCCATCAATAGTTCGTCGCCCTCAGATATGAGAAACCCATATCTTTCTGGCTCATTACGAACTCTACCAGATCTACGGAGCTCTAATGGTTGTGTATCAGGCCCTCATCCACCATTGGTTGAGGTTCCACTTCTTCCGGTATGTCGACCTTAGAAGCGGTACTAGTGCCAACATCAGGTTGATCATTGGTGTCATCTAGAATTTCTTCTAGATCCACTTGCCTCCCACTGGCTTCTGCAGATATCAACTCCCTTTCAAGGAAGACTGCTCTTCGAGCAACAAACATCTTGTTCTCCGAAGGTTTGTAAAACAAATATCCCATAGAACCAGCTGGGTAGCCAATGAAAATACACTTCTCGGCTCTTGGTTCAAGTTTGTCTTGAGCTTCACGTCTCACGTAAGCCTCACAACCCAGACCTTGAGATAGGCTAGCGAAGTAACCCTTCCATGCCACATCTCGAATGGTGTACTTGCAACCTTCTTTGTTGGTACAAGGTTTAAGGTCCTAATAGAAGTTTCCAAAGCATAACCCCAAAAACTTTCGGGTAGCTTCGTACGACTCATCATGGGCCGAACCATATCCAATAAAGTTTGGTTCCTCCTCTCAGCGACCCCATTTCATTGTGGTGTCCTGGGTGGAGTAAGTTGTGAAATAATTCCACAAACCCTAAGATGATCAAGAAACTCGGTACTAAGATACTCACCACCCCTATCGGATCTGAGAATCTTAATCCGCTTGCCCAATTGATTCTGCACTTCGTTTTGGTATGTCTTAAACACCTCAAAGGATTCAGACTTATGCTTAATCAAATAAACATAACCATACCTACTGAAATCATCAGTAAAAGTAACGAAGTACCTACAGTTGTTTCTTGTAGCAGACCTGAACGGACCACACACATCCGTGTGAACAATGTCCAACAAGTCTTTTCCCCTTTCACTAATGCCGGTGAAGGGCGCTTTAGTCATTTTGCCTAATAAACAAGAATCGCATACTTCGCTTGACCCGTGGTCAAACGATTCCAAAATCCCATCCACTTGGAGTTTGGTGATGCGTTTCTTGCTTATATGGCCAAGACGACTATGCCACAAAGACAACTTGTCCAATACACCTTTGGACTTAGAATCAATGTTCATGATTGATTTATTTCCATCCAAATACACACTTGTTTCATTAATCCCACGACATGGATAAGCTTTAAAGTAATGAACATCATTTCTCAAACATGAAATAATTCGATTATTAAAATTAAACTCATAACCATCGTCAAACAAAGCGTGAAAGGAAATATTGTTTCGTGCCACGCAGGGTAAAAAGCAAACATTTAATAAGGTAATAGCAAGTCCCGAAGGAAAAGCGAGATCAACACTCCCTATCCGCTCCACGGGAACCACATCCTTGTTTCCCATGATCAGGTCAAGCTCTCCAGCACCAAGCACCCTACTTCTTTTTAGCACCTGCACATTAATACAAATATGAGTCCCACAACCGGTATCAAGTACCCAGCGGTTAGAATTAGCGGTATTGTGGAGTTCAATCATAAACGTACCTGAGTTACCCGCTCCCTTCGGTTTTACCCGCTTGAGCTCCTCAAGGTACTTTTGGCAAGAACGCCGCCAATGCCCCTTTTCCTTGCAGTGGAATCACTCGGCTTTCCCCTTGCCCTTCGGGGCCAGACTCGGGTTACATTTTGCAACCTTCCCCTTACCCTTTCCCTTAGAGGGGGGAGCACCTTTCCTTTTGGTTCCGCCTCCCAGGATAGCTAGGACGGGTTTGGATAAGGAGGGCTTCTTGGACATGTCAGACTCAATGGTCTTTAACATTCCGTGAAGCTCCATTAGGGACTTGTCCATGCCATGGACATGATAGTTCCACACAAATTGTGAAAAGGAACTAGGAAGAGAACGGAGGCTTACATCTTAAGAACGTGAATTCTCACATTTCCGCCCTCCTGCATATGGCAATCGAAAAGGGACTTTAGGCATTTGAAGCGCTCTAGCTTAGCCTGCTGTTGGAACATTTCCTTCTGCTGGTTAAGCATGTCATATGCCCCTAAATGTTTCATTTGCTTTTGAAGCTCAAGAATCATTGACGAGAGCGTAATGCAAGCGACTTCGTTCGTTTCCTTGATGCGCTTATCATACGAGTCTCGGACCGCCCTAGTCGCATTAGCCGCAGGTGCTTCCGGCAAAGGCTCCTCGATGGCCCACATCTTTTGTTGATACCTAAGGGCTATCCTTAGTTGCATGAACCAATCCATAAAGTTTTGGCCATCGAGTAGGGCCTTTTCGAGGAACAATTTTAGGGAAATAGAGTTCGTTGATGATGTAGAAGCGTTGTTGGATGCCATCTACAAAATTAGAGTACCAATTTTAGTTGTCAAATCCTTGTAGAAATAATTACCCAATAGTTATAAAAACTCAATTATTTGAACAAGGCTAAGAACCATATTTCACTCTATCTCGTGACGGGTTTACCGCGGATCACGAAATAAGTTATTTTGGCCGGTAGACAAATTACCGATTGCAACCATTGCAACTCTGAGATCCTTGCGGGATCCTTTCAACATCAAATGTCTAAGGCATGTTTGATCCCTTCCTGCACCAATCCTTTTATTATTCTAAAATGACTTGGCTAGATATTGACATCATTTTAAGCGTCATAAAAGAATTTGTAAGTCACCCGTCAAGACACACGTTGGTACCCTAGCCCAATCATTGGTTCGTGCTTAAGCTCGACTACCAATATTGCGGGTTGCCACACTCACCTTCCACACAACTCCACAAGGCATGACTTGTGGTAAATCTTGACAATCATCCAAGTTTTGTTAGATTTGGGTGGTGTCGTCTTACGGGTGGCGCGTGACTTACTTTCAAAAAACGGGTTTTTGTTTTTCCGGTTAAAAAATATTTTAACAATTTTGACGAATTAGCAATTTAAGTGACAGAAAAACTCCTTTTTAATCACCGTTTAATATAAACACCTTTTTATATTAATGTTTGCCAATTCTAATGCGCGTAGAAATGTAAACTCATTTATAAATCTCTTTGTTTTATATATTTTCAAAAATTCTCTAGCATGCATCCTAAAGAATTCAAATATAAAACAACCACACATAAATATAAATAAAGACCTGCTAACATGCCCAAATCCTAAGTGTTTTTCCTGTGAGCCAAAACGGGGAAAACATAGTCAATCTAGGGATAACACCAAGGAAAGCTCCGTCACGATCTCCACTCCGGCGAATCTCCCGGATTTGGTTCGTCAAGACGCCAACACTGTGTCTCCCGGTCGGTTTGATGCAATATTTACATATTTGAAAACGACATGCAAGTCACGATCCTAATAATCTATTACGAGTACAAAGATTTAAATAAACGACATGCAAGTCACACCACATATAAATATTACAATATTACGGCACGCAAACCAAAACTAAAACCAACCATAAACAACACAAAGGGCTATGGGCAAAACAAGTTACCGGGCTACCATAACAAACACAACCAAACGAAAACAATTGTGTGCCACAAAACCATGTCCAACAAATATATATTTTGATCAAGATTGCAAAACAACATTTAAGGCACAACAAGCAATCCTTGTACATATGCATTAGCAATTTTAATACACCTTTAAAATTGCATATTCATACATACACCTAAAAATATATGTTTTTGTGAACTTCATGCCAAGTCACACAAAACATATAGAATTAGGAACCAAAATATAGTAGGGATCAACAGAATAAAGACTAGTCCAAAACCCGGATTTTAATATATTTAAACATATTGTTTCAAAAACCAATTCTGACAAAAAAACAGAAGGCACGGGCATACCCCAGAAGGTACGGGCGTGCCTGCCCTTTTGTCGGTGTAAAGTTTAAACAATTTTAAATAGAGTACGAATTCTGCCGGCACGGCCCGTACCCCCACTTGTACACCCGTGCCTCGGTAGCCGGCACGGCCCGTACCCCTAGAGGTACGACCGTGCCCGGTCACCGGAAAACCATTTTTGACAGAAAATCCAGTTTAACTCCAAAATTGCAAAGCCATGTTAGAGATGGCTCTGATACAATTGTTGGGTTTTTGTGGTCTAAAATCGTAACAGAAGCAAAAACGAGTAGAAAATAGTTTCAAAAATTGACCACGAATGTGCCCACTATATGGACCAAAACTCTAAACATGATTAAGCAACAAAATAAAGATACAAGGAAATAGTGTCATACCCTTGCTTCTTTGTACGCGCGGGTTTAGAGTTTGGAAGTTGCGTGTACTAACGTGTACACCTCTATCGTAGTCCACACCAAGTCACTATCGCCTCCCACTTGCTAGAGTGTTAGATAAGCCAATCTAAACACCACGAAGATGATCAACACAACAAATACCAACGCCTTAGTACTTCTAGTGTGTATATGAGAGAATTTGTGTGCAATATATATATTTGTGAATCAAGTTCAAGGAACACAACACTAGAACTTCTTGTGGCTTATATAGAGCTCAAGTTTGAACTCAAAAACCGTCCATCATAATGCCACAATCAATTACTAGTGTTATGACCATAAAAACCACAATAATCAGCCTTGAAAGATGATTGAAGAAGCTGTTACTACACAAGGCACGACCATGCCTCACAAGGCACGGGCTTGCCAGCCCAAAAGGCCACGCCCAAGTTACGCCTGACTTGGGCTCGTGCCTGTCCATTGTGCACAGAGCACGGGCGTGCCTTCCAGAGGCACGGGTGTACCTAGCCACAGGCCATGCCCAAGTCACGCCCGACTTGAGTTCGTGCCTGCCCGTAGGGCACGACCGTAACTCATAGAGGCACGGGCGTGCCTTGACCCATCAGAACGAGTTTCTGGTTTTCTCTCTCATTAGATCATCCATGATGCTGGAATTGATACTTGGCGTGTGACCCAATAGGCCCTTGCTTCATCAGCCATGATACCCACTCGTGTGTGTCAGTGGGCATAATCCAACAATTAAAACCGCCTTCCTTATCGGGAAGCTTTCTGAAGAGGTGTATATGACACAACCTGCAGGTTTTATACATCTAGAGTATCCTAACAAGGTATGTAGGCTTAAGAAGTCAATTTATGGACTTAAGCAAGCCTCTCGTAGTTGGAATCTTTGTTTTGATGAAAAGATCAAAGAATTTGGCTTTTTAAAAAACAAAGATGAACTATGTGTGTATGTTAGGGCTAGTGGGAGCTCAATAGTTTTCCTAGTTTTATATGTAGATGACATTCTACTCATAGGAAATCATATCCCAACCTTGCGTAGTGTCAAGGCTTTGCTTGGGAATTGTTTTTCTATGAAAGACTTGGGAAATGCGGGATGCATTCTCGGAATCAAGATCTATAGGGATAGATCTAGGAGGCTTATTGGTTAAGCCAAAGTGCATATGTGGAAAAGTCGTTATACGATTTAAGATAGAGCATTCTAACAAAGGGAATCTCCCCATGATGCATGGATTCGCATTAAGCAATGCTCAATGCTCCAACTTCCAAAAGGAGTTGAACTTGATGAAGCGAGTCCCATACGCTTTGGCTGTGGGATCGATCATGTATGCCATGTTATGCACACGCCCCGATGTCTCATGTGCCTTGAGCATGACTAGTATATATCAGGCGAATCCGGGAGAGGCTCCCTGGAGGGATGTCAAGAACATTCTAAAGTACCTTAGGCGTACAAAAGAAATGTTCTTAGTATACAGTGGTGAGGAAGAGCTTAGTGTAAAGGGTTACTCTGATGCTAGCTTCCAAATGGATAGGGATGACTGTCGATCTCAATCGGGGTTCGTGTTCCAATTAAATGGTGGTGCAGTAAGCTGGAGGAGCTCAAAACAAGACATAATTGCTGATTCAACAACCGAATCAGAATATAATGCAGCAAGTGAAGCTTCTAAAGAAGCTGTGTGGATGAAGAAATTCATCCAAGATCTAGGAGTGGTTCCAAGCATCACCGACCCTATTGAGATTTTTTGTGACAATGAGGGTGCGGTGGCTTTGGCAAAGGAACCAAAAGCTCACAAGAGGACAAGACACATTCTTCAAAAGTATCACTTCATTAGAGAAGTAATCAAGAATGGTGATGTTGCCATAAGCAGAGTACCAACGGATGGGAACCTTGCGGACCCATTCACTAAGCCGTTATCACAAGCTGCTCATGATTCTCACGCTAGAGCTGTATGTGTTAGATTCGCTAGTGATTTGGCTTGACCTATGTATTTGGTTTGTTTGATTTGTAATTGTATTTTGGGAACATTGAAACGGTATTGTTACTTATGTTTGTTTCGATATATGAATGGAGTTTTATATATATGCTTGTTGCGGTCACAATCATCAAGTCCATACTGTGTTCCATCTGAGCATGTTTAAACACTTCCTTGAATGTTTATCATTCTAAAACCTTCTGCAATCAGTTTTTCTTCATATGCGAGGAAGAACGAAATAAGATTTAAGAAAGTGGTTGACCCCGTGTTCAAAATGGTTGAATAAGGGTGCAACACTCACTTGTGCTTGAAAAGTGTTTCAAGTGATAAGAATACCCACACCTGAGTTTACTTCATGGATCTATAGTCAAAAGTATCTCAGGATGTTAATATCATTTCATCCTTAGACTTGAGATGCATAGGTTGCCAGAGTATGAATCTGCCTTACTCTAATTATCTTCAAACATAGTTCGTAACTGGCTGTTATAAAGGAACTAATTGGGTAAAGTATGAAACATATGAGGGGACTATGTGGTCAAAAGGATTTGTTCCTCTAATAAGAGAGATATCCCTAGGCCCCTCGATGATTGGGAGCTGACATCAAATATGCATGGCCGTGCTCAAGTTACATTGATTCTAGATCAGATGCAACTTGTCTATTTGGTCACCACCAATCTATAATCGAGAAACATAATAGTGAACGATCTGGAGATTGACATATTCCATGTCTCGTATTCACAAGGATATCGCGAACAAAAGGATGTACTTGATCACTTATCTATAGAACCTCATATGCCCTATAAGGCTATAAGGTTTTGTCGAAGATGACAACTCACGCCGACTTGGGGGCATTGATGCTTAGCTAGAGCTGCTCTTTGTCTGTGATTAATATATAACGATGTATCATGTTCAAGTTGGAGTCTGTTGGATATATGCCCACATATACACGTATATTAGAACACTGCTGATGAGGCACGGGCCTATTGGGTCACACGCCAAGCGTTAAATCGCACACCACAAATCCAGAGAGAGTAAATTTGTATAATTAGGGTTTCTGTCGACCTTCACGGGCCTTCACGAGTTGTGAAGAGGTCGTGATGTGAATGTCTTCATGAGGCTTCATGGGCCGGTCGGGGATCGTGGGGGTAATGCCTTCACGACTTCCTCATGGGCCGTGAGAGCCCGTGAAGACAGAAGTCAAAGTGACACTTTAATCTTATTGGACCTTTTGTTTGGTCCAATGAGAGCTAGCCATTTTGGCCGAGCCTGGTGCCATTTGAGCTCCCCATTTACTTATATAAACCCTTCTATTTGCTCTCTAGAGGACCTTTTGCCAATTGATGCAACTTACACACTAAAACACTACAAGGAACTTTCTTTGAGTTGGAGGTTAAGTGAACAAGGGCAAGAGTTCTGTTGGTGCTGTTCTTGAATGCAAGTAGAGTACCTCAAGTTTTAGCAAAGAAGATTCACGAAGTGCTTGGTGTGGATATCAATAGAGGAGCTCGTTTTGGAGTTCAAATATTGCATCTACAACATCACAACCACGAGAGACACCAAGGGTATGGTCTCGTTTTCTGGTTTCCTTTGTTCTTCTTGTAGCTATCATTTTTTGTAGCTCGATCTCACTAAGTGTATCACATGCATGTGTTTTGTAAACCCGAAAACCTTTGTTTTTACTTCTTGCTTCCGTTGTGCTTGGGTTTTAGACGTGCCTGAGATTCCTTCACCATCACCCCGCGAATCCTCCAGAACTAAAAAATACAAGCAAGTTGCCCTATCTGACTCAGAATCTGATGAGTCAGATGGTACAGAAACGGAACAAGTGATAAAGGCCAACTCGTTTATTACAAAGGCATTCAAGAATCAATACTCCAAAACCAACAATCCTCAGAGATACACATCTGGGTCCCGTAGATCAGATAACTTCATGGTTACTAAGAAACCTAGATTTGCAATGGAGGAGAAGAAAGAAGAAATAAAATGTTACAATTGTGGAGGTAATGGCCACTTTATAAAAGACTGCACTCGGAAAAAGAAGAAAGATGCTGAGTATTACAAAAGCAAAAGCTCAGATTATCTAAACGAAATAGTGCTGGAAAGGCAATGATGGTTGAAGAAGACCAATTCCTATCAGATACTGATGATAGTGATTTGGATGAGGAAGCACAAGCCCAGTTCTACCTAATGCCTCATGTTCAAGATGAATTTTTTGATGAGGATGAAGAGCTAGAGGCACACTATGATAACTCAGAAGGTGAAGGGCATGATGTTGAGGATGTTGATGATGAGGTACACTCTAACTCCCTAACAGGTTGCGGTCTGAGCATGGAACATGTTTAGATCATCATGACACGCATGAAAAAGTTAGAGAAAAAGGTACAAAAATGAAAAACTAACAAAGAAAAATTAAAAGAAGTAATAAGAAATCAACAAATGGAAACTTTCGAGGTTGACAAAGAAATAGTTGAACTCAAAACAAAGATAAGTGAAAAAGAAAACGAATTAATTGAGCTAACAGCAAGCATGAGCACCGAAATTCATGATCTCAAAGCAGAGAAAATTAGTGTTGAAAATGACACTAAATTCGTAATAAAAGAAAAGGGTGAACTATGCTCAAAGATTAAAGAACTTGAAGACACACTGATCAAGAGGGGATAATCGGAACAAACAATATTTCAGAATAAATCCAAAGAATTTAAATTCTCTAAATGGACCTACGATGGTCTTGGATTTGAAAACCCAATAATCAGTGAAAAAGTGACAGCCAAACAGCTATATGACTTCAATCTAATGAATGATGGCATCACAAAGAATATGGTATTTGTTGGACGGGAGGAGGAAGTAGTAGAAAAGGATTTCAAAAGAAAGACAAATTTAAAATTTGAGATTCGTTTTAAATGTCAGGAACTAAACGAGTCTAGCACATCTGAGCCCCACAAGCTCATTGAGTTAGATGAAGATTCTATGCTTACATATCCTGAAAATCTTAAAAAGCCACAGGTAGTTCTAGAAGCCCGAGTATATATACCACATATGGTTTTACAAAGGCAACTCGAAATACTTGTAGCTTATTATTTTCAAACCATTATCATAATTGATTAAGAAAAGGAAATAAACGAATCAGAAAATAGTCATTTATGTCACTGTAAAATGGTAATCTTGACATGCACTTCTACTCCTTCTACTTCCCAACCAACGAGAAAGTATACCAGAGAAGAAAAATGTAACACAAAGGTGGAAGATTCATGGATTCCAATAAAACATAACAAATCTCCTAAAACTAACAAAAGGCAACCAAATGTCATTCCCAAAGCCAATCTCACACACTCTCACAAGTACAAACCAAAATCACCAACCAAAGTTGTCCACAAGAATTCAAAGCCTCTCGAAACTAATTATTACTCAATTGTTTCATATGTAGAAAAGACAACAACAAGAGAAGTGTTTGCACAAAAGATAACAAACGACAATTCAAACCCAGTTTATCTAAGCCATGTTTTGATTTTTCAAAGAAGTATCATCACATTTTAAATTTCTTCAATCATTGAATTTCACTTTCCAAAACTGATATGAAAGCAAGTACTTGTTTTTGCACACGTCATGATTGTTTTCACGAACATTGCGAATACAAATGTGAATATGACAGGCTTAGAAAACAATTGAGAATTCGTGCCTGTGGGAATTGGAGACCACAAGGGTCAAATGAAGTTAATGCTCCTTTTATTAAATCACACGGAATAATCATTCATCAGTGGGTGACCAAACATGCTCTAAAACTCATGAATTGCTGGAATTACGAAATTAGATTAATCATTATTCAAGAGTTAGAAGCATATCGGAGAGGAGGGTACAAAGAATTTTTGAAGGCATGGAACAAACACGAATCCAAAACAAAGACATCTCAATCACCATGTACCAATTCTCTCTCAAAGAAAAAGTCCAAACCATCAAAACCATCAAGCTCAAAAGTTCAAACCATAAAAAACAAAGCATCCAAGACAACCACAATGATATACAAACCTGTTACCACCAAACAAGCACCTAAATCTCAATCAGTTGCAAAAACAAAATTGATTCAAGTTTGGCAGCGCAAAGATATGGTTCAGGTAGTGGATCTCAAAGACACTTTCGAACCCACAAGTCTTGAAAGAGGAGAGATCCCTCTTAACATTGAATCTCAAATTGTTCCTGATCCATTCTGGATTAAAACCTCAAAGTTTAATAAAGAAGAACAAATGACCGAATGGGAAACACATAAAAGAATAAATTGCATCTTTAAAGAGGTTGTTGACACTAATGTATCATCTAACACGCAATGACCCATTTCTACATGGGGACCTAAATCTTCACTCTTTTCTGTATGTAGGAACCTAATCTCTGGTACAAGGAATCAGGGTGCACCAAGCATATGACAGGTGACAAGAGTCTTCTCAAAAACTTCATCCCCAAGTACTTCGGGAATGTTTGTTTTGGGAATGACAATGTAGCACCGATACTTGGGTACGGAGATATAGTGAAAAAGAGTATCAAAATCAATAAGGTTTCTTTTGTAGAAGGATTGGGCCATAACCTGTTTAGCATTGGCCAGTTCTGTGACAAAGACTTGGAGGTCACTTTTAAAGAGAATTTTTGTTCAGTCAAAACGGAAACAGGTGATGTGCTCCTAGCAGGAACAATGAAGTCTAATTTGTATTCCATTGATTTGAACAACTACAACACAAAGACCTCTATTTGTCTGCTAAGTAAAGCCTCATCGGACTTAACTTGGTAGTGGCATAGGAAACTCTCACATCTCAACTTCCACAACATCAACAAATTAGTTACTAGAGATCTAGTGAGAGGTCTGCCAAACTTAAAATTCAACAAATACCATGAGTGTGCAGATTGTGAAAAAGGTAAATAGAAACAATAATCTCACAAAGCCAAGCAAGTCTCTAGTACAAAGAAGACAATTGAGCTTTTGCACATGGATCTATGTGGTCCGATGAGAGTCCAAACACACAATGGGAAGAAGTATATTCTAGTCATTATTGATAATTACTGTAGGTATACTTGGATCAAGTTCTTAAGGTCGAAAGATGAAGCAACTCCATTCATCATCAGCTTCATCAAACAACAACAGAACAAGTTTGAACACAGTGTTGCCTCCATTTGAACGGATAATAGAACTGAGTTCAAGAACAAAATCTTGTCTGACTATCTTGATCTGGTGGGGATCACACATCAATTCTCTGCAGCATACACTCCACAATAGAATGGAGTGGTGGAACAACGCAACCGAACTCTGGTTGAGGCTGCTCGTACTATGTTATCATACTCCGGTCTCCCACCTTCCTATTGGGCTGAAGCAGTCAGCACAACGTGTGACACACAAAATCGTTCTTTCATCCATAAATGTTTCAATAAAAATACTTATGAATTGGCAAATGGCATTGTGCCTAATATCAAATATCTTCATATATTTGCTAATAGGTGTTTTGTACTCAATGAAAAGGATAATCTAGGGTAATTTGAGGCCAAGGCTGATGAAGCAATTTTCCTAGGTTATTCACATGAATCTAAAGCCTACAGGGTGTTAAATAAAAGAACTAACTATGTTATGGATAGCATAAATGTTACATTCGACGATATGTTGGATGTTAACACTTTTCAAAAAGAAAATGAAGTTGCTTCTGGAAAAGTCAGTTCAGGACCAGTACTTCAAATAAAAGAAACAAATATAAAAAGAAATGAACAAAAACATTTCAATCCTAAGTTTCTTATTCACTTCGAATTCGAACTCTTGGTCTTCGATCAAAGTGAGTATTTAAGTCTACTAGACTTCGAAAATTTCCTAAAGACCTTGCATTCATAATAAACATTTTACATTCGAAAGGAAAATCAAAAGACTTCGAGCGCTACTAAACTTCGCATTCAAAGTCAATGGACTTCGCATGCGAAGCACACCCAAGTCAAAGGACTTCGAGTGCATACATTTGATCCAAATTCGAAGCCAGTTGACTTTGAATACAAAACCATCAATTCCTTCGAGTTCAAAGCCTTCACACTTCGAGCGCCCATGAACAGTACTTTAAACGGAGTCAAAATCAACTCACTTCGAGTTCAAAGCCTTCACACTTCGAATTCGAAGCCTCTTGGACTTTGAAGTCAACAGTGGTCCTCATGACCACTTCGAGTGCATTTTTCCCTCTCGAACCCTTTGGACTTCAAGCGTGTAAAATTCAAATTTTTACCGTTGCCCCTTTTCTATAAATAGGTGGTTAACATTGTGTGTTTTTCACGCTATCAAAACCATTCAAACATACGAAAAAATTTCTGGTTACGTGTTTTATGAATTTTGCTCAAAGTTGCTGTCAAAAGTTTGATTTTTTGTAATAAACATCCAATCTAAACCAAGGTATACATTTAACAAGCAACAAATCATGAGTAAAAGTTGTAAAAATACTCAAACTCGAAGATGCACTGTTTAACTCGGAAAACACCTTTTCCCGACTTCAAATGCATTGTTCGATGTTCAAAAGAACTTGTTAATGCAAAAGTGGTTTGCGATGGGCCATAAGAACACTAGGACAATGTTTGTAAAAGAAAAACTTGAAAATTTTGAAAATTGTTCTTCGTGTTCTTTGAGTGGTTGAAGATTGGGCTTGATTTCATTTTTAGACTAGATCTTCATGTTATGGACAAAATTAGAAATTTTTCAGTGTTACAAAAGTGTTTAGATAAATGTATTCATTGTAAAACATGTGTTAAAACACATTTTTGTCCATCAAAAATACCACTTCTTAAATGAAGGATTTTTGGGTGTTATATAATTATACTAAGAAGTTGACAAATTTTCAAAGATTTGACTCCAAGTCAATGTTTTCAAGTCAACAAAAGTCAAAGTGTTTCACACTTGAATTGTTTGACCTAACAAGTCAACACATTTCACGAAGTTATTTTTCAAAGTGCAATAATCTAACCTATTGGCTATTCTTAAATGTTTAAATATGGCTATGGAAGATGAATCTATCTCGTATCATTCTTCGACAGCCAGCCAATCTCATAACCCAGACAATCAACTCCTTCCCACAAATAAATTTCTTTCAGTTGTCACTCATGACAATAACCACTTCATCAACCTCAACAACATTCGCAACCCAAACTTTCCCATTATCTCAAAAATTCTCCGCATTCATCCCCTAAACCATGCTCTTACTTATAACCCATCCACATCTAGGACACATGCCCCTAAGTTATACGTTCAACAAATCTAGCACAGCGCCCATACCCATACCAATCCCGACTCCGGTCGCGTATCTATTCGCAGTGATGTAGACCACTTCACCCTAAACATCACTACAAGCCGATTGAGGGAAATCCTGCGGCTTCCTACCGCCAGAAGCAGGCCTGCTCTTCTTGACTTTCAGGAGATGTCTGACAAAACCACTGCCCTAGAGGGCATTCGAGCCATGGGTTATCTTGGGAATTTACCACTTTGTTCCCATTTCAAGAGAGCCAACCTTCACCCCATATATTATACATTCTTAACCATACTTCAACGCTGTCTTACTCCCAAACACACTGGCTATGAATACCCAAACTCCAACAAAATCAAACTCATATATGTTGCGGCTAATCACTTGCATATTGATTATGCCACCTTAATTTTTCTTGATAATATGCAGCAGTTGGAGGGCAAACTCTCTGATCTAAAGTGAGCAAAGGGCAGATTTATGCCGTATCAACGATGTTTACCTATGATGATCGAATTTGCAATGGACAGAAACGAGGAGATACCTCGAAGGCCAAATCATGCTGCTATCTGTCCAAAACAGTTTATGTATGTCAAAGTTATGACTGCTGATCATCCTATTCAACCACAACCATTCCCGATTTCTCTGCTGGATCTATGTGCCAAGACTGACATTGTGAGAGTTTATAGGTAGAGCGTAGGATTAGTTCCTATGGTGCAACCAGAGCCGGTTATACCTACCCTAGGGCCTGTAGCACCAAGTGAGGACATAGAAGATAGGCCTCAGTCTTCCACGGGGGAAGCTGAGAGGGATGAGTAGAGAGAGAAAAGCCAAGAGATGGCTTGTGAAGGGGATGAGGGTGAAACACATAGTGAGGGAGGGGCTGAATATGATCCTACCCAAATACAAGCTATGATTGATTCATTCTCTGATGTACTCCCTGAATATCAACCGGTGTCTCCTGATCTGCATGTTGGTTCAGTGGCACCTGACTTTGAAACAGACACCCTCGCCCTAACCACGTATACTCCCTATACAACACCTCTGGTCATTGATAACACTGAGCAACATCGAGCAAAACTACAAGTTGCGATAGAGGAAGAGGATTTGTGTTTTTCTGAGGCCTTCAACTCTAAAACGAAATTTATATATGGCTATCAACCGGGTCCTCTTGAGAAACCAAGTGCAATCCTAGACTTTGATGCTAATTTGGATGTATATGATGAATATGAAAGCGAAATGGAAGAGGAAGAGGTAGAGGTAGAAGAGAGATAGGTGAATAAAGAAAAAACGAGTGCTGAGGGACCTCCAAGGCCAAAAATCCGGAAAGCCACACCTGTTACCGGAGCTGACACTGTAGCTCTAGTATTGAAACAATCACTATCATCCCAACAGTGAACAATTACCCCTCCAGCCACTCAAGTATCTCTCAATAGATGCTTGTTTCAACTCACGGAGAATTATCACATACTCTATCGGCCTCTCGTTCGGAGATGGCTGGTATTGAAACTAGAGGTCTGCCTCTCCCGACCTCGACCATTCCTTCTATGCACTTCAACATACATCAGATATCTGCATTTATTTCTAGACACCAAACTACACTTGCACATATTACGATGTTTTTTACACAATAACAGTCCAAAACACCTGTAGATGGCACTACTGAAAGTGTCATTCGAGGATCAGGTGGAAATCTCACCCGAGTGTGCACCACTACAGCTTCGCACGCGAGTAGCTCTGCCTCTGTGGTAGAGACTTCAACGAGCACTCTTAATGAGTCTCGGTTAGTTACAAAGGATGAATTGCAGGAGGACCTTAACCTGATTACTGCGAGCCTAGCAGAAATTAAGCAAACACTTGCTTCATTAAAAACCAAGGTTAATGATGGCGCGGGCTTATCTACTAGCACTTTGAAATCCTTAATTTATGTACGATCACTGGAGAGAGCCCCAGATTGTGAACAAAACCTAGATCTCCTTCAAACCCTTCAGAATGAACAAAACTACAAGGGTAGTACTCTGAATGAATTTAAAGAAACAGTTATAAACTCAATGGAGGATCTGGGCAATGTGGTCTTTCAAAAATTAGAATCGGTGGAAACCAAGATGAATATTCTTGAATCTACATGCAAATCCCAAGCTGCTGGGTCAAAGTGCAGGCATGATGACGATGATCCCAATCATGATCGTCACGAGGGGGAGAAAAGACCTCGCGCTTTGACCTTAACTTCTTTAACAGAACGATTAGCGACTTCAATGGGGATCGGGGCAGAATCATAGTCACAACAACAACAACAACAATAACAGCAACAACAACAGCTACAACCACAACGACAACAACAAAAACAACTGAACCTGAACCTAACATCCCAATGTTTGAATTTGAAACTGAAACTACTGATATCGGTGAAAGGGATGAGTCAGATGAGTTGTTGAAACAAATTGATGAGTTCTCTTTATGCAAATTGCTAGAAAGAATCAAGGAAGTCTATATAGTGGACAGGTTTGAGGATATACCGGTGCCTGTTATTCAAAAGCAAACTTCTTCAATGGTTGCAAAGCCTGCGAGGGAGTTGGTCACCAAAAAGCAAATGGAGGAAGCAATCAGGAAACTAAATCTAATAAGAGTCCTCCAAGGCATTTCAGAGGAGGTTCAACAACTATTCCCTCCCGAACCAAAGAAATTCCAGGCGTCAACTACCGACATCCTGAGGAAAAGTCAACAAGCAGAGCAGGCTAAACAACTACAACAATCATTTGAATGGCCACTACCTTCGAATGTCCAACCAGTTCCTTCGGTTCCTATCTCATCAGACCCAGGCCTGGATAGACACAACATGTTCACTATAGAAGCTATGAAAGACCCTTTGTGGGGAAAATACGGAGTGAACGCTACTTACCTTGAGGATCGGATTCCTACTATCTTTACCTATCAAATCAGAGACAAGATTCCTCCAGAACTGAGGGGTCTTGATGATGTTCAAAGGAGACAATACAATCATATCTTTAATGAATACAAGACACCAAGGGAGCAGATTGTGTCAGAATACCCGATCAGCAAAGTACTTCGCATTAGTATGCAAAAATCTTTAAGGTACAGGTTTGCTGTTTATGATGTACATAGAGCAGATGGTCAGAAAATCTCTTTGAATGAAAATGACTCCAGACAGGTCAAGCTACATGACATTGAGTTCATATATGAGGAGCTATCCACCAAGATCAAAAAGTCTTATGATGAACAACAAGAACGATCAGCTCTGATGAAGTATATGAGGAGAATTATTGAATTTATCCAAGAGCATAAACTACAATTGGGAGCCGAGAGTAATCAACTCGAGGTGAATCTGCTTTGACCTCTACAAAAGCATCCTGATCTACAAACCCTAGAAGAGCTATTCGTTATTGATGAAAATCATCCAAGCTTTGCGGGTCAAAGAGGTGTCGTCTTCAACAACCAACATCGTCGAAAGATCTTCGTTCGGATGGTGGACATGATGACATACTCTGATGGTACTCAGAAATTTTTATTCCAAAGACTCCAAGAAAAAGCAGACAAAGAACAATCAACCTCAAGTGAGTCGGAACGGGCTGGGCTGATAAGAACTATTGATGCTGTTAAAAGGACGTTGGATAGTCGTCGGATTATTGGAAGGTGGCAGATGATATTTGGAATAAGAAATAGGTCTATATTGCAATCACTATCTTTCTGCATTTCTATTTTAATGTAATAGGCTTTCTCTCCATTTAGGGGGAGACTATTAATATTAGAAAAAAATGTAGACAATCCTTTTATTAAGGCGTGGCCTATAAATAGGCCTTAGGCCCCTTGACCTTGTAAGCTTTTGACACATTAATGCAATATCAACATTCAAAGCAAAAGGTGTAGTGTGTGTTTCTCTCAAATATCATCTTCTCTCTACATGATTACTTGAAGGTTTATATCACGGGATTGAACTATCATATACAACAACAAATGTTTGTAGAAGGGGGGGTTGAATACAAACTTTAGTTATTTAAACGTAAAGACACACCATTATACTTTTAAATAATTCTTATTGATTATGAATCAAGAATTACATGTACTAGAAGCGGAAATTCTAAGTACAATAAAAGGTGGAAATTAATTTGTCTAACACATAGACGAGCTAACTCTTAAACCAACTAATGTCTAAGAGTGTTCAACACATGAACATGTTTGATTCTAGACAAATTGCAAACACTGCGAATTTTCTCAACTAATGAGATTGTAGCTGTATTGTGTAGAAGTGTGTAGTTTACATGTTCATCATGCATAGGAATTTATAGAGAATTTGCATGTCCAAATGGCTAAAGGATGGAGACAAAAGAGCTAAAGAAAATTATATAATATTTGTGAAGTTGGTGGGTGAAAAATAGACCTACTTAAATCAAGGTTGTGTAAAGTAAGTTTTCTTTTCAGAAAAGTAATGCCCACTAACATTAAAATAATATGATCTCATTTGCTTTTCTTCTTGGAAATTTAAGTTTCCTCTTTCATGGTTAACCTTTTATCAACAACCATTCTTATTTCAGATTTGACTTTACCAAGTGTATTGTACCAAACTGCGCCCTACGATGCGCCGGCGAGCTGACCGCACCCGGCGACACACGACACCGACCATCCTGCGACGACAGCTGTCAGGCCTGCACAGTAATTGTAATACACTTCGAGCGCGTTTTCCACTTCGAAACTCTTTACACTTCCAGTGCGTTTATTCCTTGTTCAAGCCGTTACACATTTTCTATAAATAGTATTTCATTTGTTACTTGTTCTTCACGCTGTCAAACAATTTGATTTTTCAAGAATCCGGTTACATATTTTTCGAACATTAGATCTATGTTGATGTCAAAATTTTCCACGTTTGTGTTCAAGTTGCTTGATTACTTAAGGTATACTTCATATGGGTAACCAAAACATGTTTAAATTGAGTTTAATGCCAAAACTAGTACCTGGTACTGCTCAACTCGGAAGTCATGTTCGAGAAGTTCACATGCTTTGTTCGACATTCAAATGATGTTGTTACTATACAAATGATCTGCGATAGACCTTAGGGACACTTAGGACATGTTTTTGTCCAATAAAATCTCAAAAATTTTAAAAAGTGTTCTTCGTGTACTTCGGGTAGATGTAGATTGGGTTTGACTCTATTTTTTACCCAAATCTTCATATTATGAAATGATTGGGGAAAATTTCAGTGTTACAAAGTTGTTTAGATGCATGAATTCATTGTAAAACATGTGTCTAAACTCACTTTTGTTCACAATAAACACCACTTTCTCAATGAAATTTTTTTTGGAGTTGTCAAAATTTTGCTACACATGATTGACATTTTCATTGGTTGACATAGAGTGAAACCAAGTACTACTAAGTCAAAATTATTTTACCAATGGTGGTTGACTTTTGAAGTCAAGCGTTGTCATTTCACAGTAGCTTGTTTTACTACATTGGAATTATCTTATCTTTTTACTATTCTTACAAGATAAATGGATATGGAAGGTGACTAAGTCTCATTTCGTTCTTCGACTGCTAGCCAAAGTCACAATCCCGATGACCAAATCCTTACCACAGATAAATTCCTTTCGGTTGTTACTCATGACAACAATCATTTTCTAAACCTTGAAAATTTCCGAAACCCTAATTTCCCGATCATTTCTGAAATACTTCGTGTCCACCCACTCAATCAAGCTCTCACATACGATCCATCCACTTCTGGGACTCATGTCCCTCAACTTTATGTACAGCAATTGGGGTATACGGCACATACTCATGAAAACCCTAACACTTGTTGTGTGTCAATCTGTGGTGATGTTGACCACTTCACTTTGAATATTACCTCCAGCCGTTTGCGGGAAATCCTCAGGCTCCCAACTGCAAGGAGCAGACCTCTACTCACAGACTTCCAGGACATGCCTGATGAATCAACTGCTTTAGAAGGGATTAGAGCCATGGGCTATGCTTGTGATCTTCAACTAAGATCCCATTTCAAAAGAGTCAATTTGCACCCTTTATACTATACATTTCTAACCATTTTCTAGCGGTGTCTCACCCCCAACCACACAGGCTATGAGTATCCCAATTCCAACCAGATCAAATTTCTGTATGTTGTGGCTAATCATGTGCACATTGATTATGGCAGTCTGTTAATTCTAGATCTTGTGCAGTCTGTGGAGGGAAAATTCTCGGATCTTAAACGTAGAAATGGCAAATTTCTGCAATATCAACGATTCTTACCTATGATAGTTTAGTTTGCAATGGACTGGAATGATGAAATTCCGAGGAGGTCAAACCATGTTGTTATCAAGCCTAAGCAGTTCTTATACGTCAATGCTTTAATTGTAGAACATCCAGTACAACCCCAACCATTTCCTATCTCCCTGCTAGACTTATATGAGCAAAATGAAGTTGGGAAAAACTAGAGGGAGAGTGTAGGTTCAGTTCCTATGGTTCAACCAGAACCTGTCTTACCTGCCCAGGGAACTGTAGTACCCTGCGAGGAATTAGTAGATAGGCCTCAGCCTTCTATGGGAGAAGATGAGAGGACGGAGTTGAGAGGAAAAAGCGATGAGAGGGGTGGTGAAGGGAATGATGAGGGTGAAACACGTAGCGAGGGTGTGGTGGAGTTTGACCCAGAAAGAATCCTAGTTGTGATTGATACATTTTCTACTGTCCTTACAGAACCTAAGTAACAACCTGAATCTCCATTACCTAACATTCACTCTGGTTCGGTGGCGCCTGACTTTGATATTGATCCTGTATTTGGGCCTAGTATTTACGTAGACTTTGGTAAGTTAACAATTGGTATTTAATTACTTGTATGTTAAATAATTGATGATTAACTTTATCATTAAAAGTTATATATATATATATATACGTACGGTTTGTGTGTGTGTGCATGTAATTGAGATATTTTTAACTTGACACCTCCTGCTTCCAGTTTCAAAGCATGATTACTTGGTTAGTTGAGTTAAGTCTAATTCTTGGTAATCATTTACTCACTTTGAACATTTGCTAAGTGTGTGTATTGGGTGGGTACCGAGAGAAAATCGGAGAAGAACAGGTAATCGGATTTGTTGTATTGAATTCATAAAGTTAAAGGTTGGTTTGATCCTTGTGTTACTCTTAAAACATGATTCTTGGTAACATGTTATAGTTTTGATTAATAATATGCTGGGTTTTGCATGAAATCACCATGTATGAACTTGTATGTGAACTTGTTATATGAGTTTGGTTGATTTGGTTTTGTTCTTAGGTGTTATGGTGTTTATGATACATGATAGCATGTTTAATCTTGTTTGGATATGTTTTTGGCAAGCTTTAATATGAATTTATTAAGTTGCAAATATGATCCATGAAGTATTGAAGTTAGCGGATTGTTGAATGAAGGAGATGATGAAAACCAACATGATGGAATCCGGTGATTAATGAATTCCGACAGTGTTAAATCCGCTAATGGTGAAATCCGACAGGTTGAATTCTGATATTGTTGGATTCCGACATATGATGAATCTCGGGTGAAATCCGATAGGAAATCCAATGGTGGATTCCTACAAGTTAAATTCCGACGATTAAGGCGGATTTCCTTAAATCCGACATTGGGGTATCGGATTTTTTTAAATCCAACGATTTCGGTGGATTCCGATGGTTGTATTGGATTCCCCTTGAGATCTGATGGTTATGGCTATTTGTTGATTATTTGATATTATATGCTAAGTGTTCATGCATATGTGAATCTAACATGATATGTTTGATTGAAAGATGATTTAAATATATGTCTGATATATATTTATGAACCAGATACTGATGTTTGGTTGTTATGTTCTCAGGAACAGACAAGGCTCAGTAAAATTAGATCACTGAGTGGAGAAGATGAGAACACAAGGTGAGTGGATATTTACTCATAGATGATGTTTGTTGTAACTGGTTTGGTTGCAACTGTTTATGGTTTAACGCATGGATAGATTGTATATCTGATAATTGATTATCTAGTTGATTGTTAATTAATTGTTGCATCAGTGATATGTATACATGATGGTTGGGAAGTCAGTTTCGGCTAGGCATATGGGCTGGCTTTGTTTGCTATCGGCTAATTAGTATTGGGATCTTTTGATGCATTTGTTCCAACTTAAGGTAATATTGTGTGAGAATAACAAATGAACTATCGGTAAACCTTTGCTTTGGCCGGCATTCGTTGTAGGTTCCTGCAGAACCACTGGTCTTCCCGGGACACGATTATCTATTATTTGTTGTTGTTGATATCATGCGGTTCTGGCTGATATATCTGTTGTGGTTCTTACTCCACTCACTTAGCTTTGTGCTAATCCCCCACCTCTCACTCTTTTTACAGGTTTTGGTAAGTCAGCGGCTCGGCTGAGAGTGGTTACCTTGGGGAGTAATTACCTAGGCCTCTGATGTGTTTATTTGTGACAAGCCGTGATTTTGTAATACTGATATTTTAAACTAGATGGTTTTGTAAACAGTGGTTTATGTACAGTTATATATACTTTTGGAATTTAATCGCTTCCGCAGTGTTATTTAAAATGAAAATTTTTGGTATGAAAATACGGTGTTACAAGTTTGGTATCAGAGCCATGGTTTGGCGATGTAGGCACAGTAGAACTTTTACATTCCCAAATCTTGGCTCATTGTAGGTCGATTACTCCTTGGGTGTGGGATTGGGGTGAATTGGAGTGTGGTGGAGTTTAGTATGTTATATACTAACCGATTTATCTAATAAATCGTGAGGTGACGTGCTTGTTACAGAAAACAATGGCTGATCGTGATTACTCAACTGGTGCCCCTACTGTCCCGTCTACTTCCGAAGTTCCTACAACAACAGTTGAAATTCTGCACAATGCTGGTACATCTTGTACAGCTGGTGATGAGAGGGATGAATACATCTTCTAGTTAGAAGGTCAGTTACAGGATCTGAGAAAGTAACTAGAACAACAGAGACAAGTCCCTACAACATAACCACCGGTCATTACTATAGCTTCAACCACACCTAAGATACCACCGATCTTCCCGGCAATTACTACTCTAGCAGACGTTCCTCCAATGTCAATGCCGTTACCACCAGTATCTCAACAGACGTCTCAACCAATTTTCTATCCGCTGTTTCCTTAGGGATCTTACTCTTATTCTTACATGGGATTTCCTCCAAATATGGGATACCGGCAACCATGTACTTACAAGCAGTTTTAGGATTGCAAACCTGATGAATACCATGGTAGCACTGATCCTAATGTTACTTTGAACTAGTTGCGAGATACAACAAGAATCTTGGATGCTTGCAATTGTGAGGAGGAGATGAGAGTGTGTTTTGCTACGAGAATGATGAAGGGAAAGCAATGTTCTGGTGGGATTCCATTACTATACATCTATTCAGAGCTCAAATGGATGCGATTACATGGAATCAATTTCGGGATAAGTTGTGTGAGCAATACTGCAATGCCTTTGAATTGAACAAGATAAGGCAGGAATTTATGGAGTTGCGAATGACGAAGAAAATGTCTATGCATGAGTTAATTGAGCAATTTAATGCTAAACTAAGCTTTGTGACTCATTGTGTAACGCCCCAATTTTTAAAACATAAATAAAACCATACTTGAGGTTTGAACCCTCGGGTTCATACAAAAGCCTGAAAGTTACATATTTACATCAAAACATGCTTTCTCACTAAACAACCATGCGTTAAGTTTCAAAACACTGTTTAACTTAAAAACATAACAACCGTCAAACTGAAGCTTTGCCCTTGTCTTTGATAAAACATGCAAAACATTTTAGAAAATAATATCTGATAAGCTGCGAGAGCTTAGTGAGTAAACTAGACTTCCAATCATATAAACACATGAATATAATCATATGATAAACACTAACTGATAATAAATCTCTGATTAATTAACTGAGCCATTACTACCCAAGGCAGTATGCTTATTGATTCACATGATTAGTTAACTGAGCCACTACTGCACAAGGCAGTATGCTTTCTGATATCTGATTAATTAACTGAGCCCCAGTACTATGCTATTTCTGAGCCAGTACTGCACAAAGCAACATGCTTATTATTACCGAGCCTTACTGTACATGGCAGTAAGCTTAACACACAAAATATATATATATATACTGTAACACTACAGAACATTACTTAACATAGCACCCATATCTGAGTGACCTAACATATCAATAACCTGATATAATAACATACATGCCGTAAATATGAATAATAGTCTAGAAGACTCACCTTATTGTTTGAGATGCTATAACAGTCTACAATCAATGATAATCTAGCGAACGCGCCTCCGATAAATCTCTACATGAAATAATACTGAATATACATCAATACATGCATCTGCTGAATTGAACAACTGAACAAAACACTAGGTACGCCCGTGCCTTACACAAGGTACTCCCGTGCCTTACACCCAGACAACCCCGTGGTCTCTAGGCACCCTCTGGGCCTTTCTAGAACAGGGCACGCCCGTACCCTAAAGGTCACACCCGTACCTCCTTAGGTACGGCCACGGGCACGGTTGGATCTTAAAGGTCACGCCCGTGCCCTTCAACTCGTAGCAGTAGTTTTAGCCGACTTACTTGCTGTCTCCGGCCAAAACACCCCAAAAACCCAACTTTAATTCATAAAAACACTTCTGGGATATTTTCCTACATCCCAAACAACTTCTAATCCATAAATAACAACAATAACAATCTGAAATATGTGATTCACCATAGAATCAACTAAAACCCAATAACACATCAAAGTATATAATCAAGAACCCTTACCTGAACTTGTGATCAAATAATATCAGTTGTATCCTCTTGCTTCTAGTTGTACCTGCTCCAAATCTCAGAGAAGAATGGATGTTTAGTAGGATACGAGAGTTGTTTTGGTGAAAATGAAGACTTTGACCAAATCAAAGTCAAAGATGGCTTTATATATATAACTATGGACTAATTGCACAATTAGTCCCTCAACTTTTCCAAGTTCCGTTTTGACGGTTTTAGCCCCTCTAGTTTATAACCACATACTATCTCATTTATCCATTAGTAACTCATATACCACTTTGTACATTTCTCGCGTTAACTTAATTATAGAATTTCCGGGTGTTACAACTCTTCCCCACTTGAAATGATTTCGTCTTCGAAATCAACTGCCGTAAAGTTCTAGATAAATATCATCATTTCCTGTACAGGCCCTCATGCATATTCTGACCCCTCTTCTATACCTTTACCGGTTCCTTGACCCTTCTACTCTGTTTATCAGATTCAAATGCTAACATCTGCTGAAATATAACACACGAAAGGTGTTCTGAATTTATAACAACTCTTCTGACAACTCTGATCTATAAACTGCTTTTCCCCACATGTACAATAATTCTAAATAACTGATTGAATTCCGGGCTTAGTTTTCTCTCTTTTCTGAATCAGATTATCTCTTCCACAATACCACTGTCAATAATACATACTTCTTCACTAAAACTGATGTGATGATCTCTGTTTATCTGTATAACCCCTTTGTCTATCCTGAACATCTTACAATCTATTACATACATTATGAATCTGTTCTGTCTTACACTGTACTATTTCTGTACTACCCCACTCTGTTTGACTCACATCACCCAATACACTGAAGTTTAATATTAATATCATACATTAGCATCCTGGTGCTGGACTGGTATCTGTTATAACACGAATTTTCTGTCAAGCAAGTTTACACCCCCGGTTTTCCTTCTGAATCAATAACACAATCATAACATATGCTTTCCATCAACTGTATATTCCTTTCATTCTGACTATACTGAGATAAGACTTATCCCTCAACTCAATATGAAATTTGTTTCAAATTCTGAAACCACAAGATACAATTTCTTTCACACATACCTCTGTTAACTGCTCTGAATAATAAGTTTTCTCTAATGACAACAAGTTATATATCTTTAATGATATTTCCCCACTTGTCTGACTATATCTCATTTCACCTCCAGCTATCAATAATTCACTCTTAGGTATTCATACCCTTAGTAACTTCTAGCTACATCATTACTATAAACTTATGAATTTTCATATAGGTGTGTCTTACACGCACCCCCATAACATGAGACTAATATACGACCATATACAATTAACATGTCATACTTGTTTTTAAACCGATTGACTACTTGTCCCCTTTTATCCATTCGTTATAATATCTTTCCCTTTTGATCACGTTTCACTGAACTGTTCTTATCACCTCTGAATAAGAGTGCCGTAGCTGTCATTTAGATAATTATTTCACATGAGTACTATTTCTGATTTGTTGTTCAAACTGTTGGTATATCATTAGCCTTACTTTGAATAACATAATATTCTATTCACAATCCTCCATTGATTCTGACCACTGTTTCTGTCACCTTTACATGTCTTTCTCACTCAACAATTATTCCCCACTATTATAATTTAATGTAAACAACATTTCACACATAAAAACACATAATCTCATCATATCACACTGAATGCTACTGTAGCGTACTAACGGTAGTCTTATATCTACTCATCTCTAAATGCTATCGCAGCGCACTGACGATAGTCTTACATCACCTATGAATGCTATTGCGGCGCACCAACAATAGTCTTACATCCACATATCCACCCACTATCAGGGTATAACCATCACGTATCATATACATAACATGTCACATATACTACTATCAAGTGTAAGTCGGTGTATTCATCCTCATCCTATTTTAACTGTCTAAAAGTGTAAGCAATAATTGTGCCTCTCTGCATTAAAACATAATCCCTGCTACTGTACAAAGCAAACTCAAACTACTGTCATTTCTTCAATCAATTCAGGTAGCACAAAAACTTTCGTTTCACAAAATTTCTGTTAACAATCCCATAACAATACTGACCACAATCTGCCAGTCTAAATGGTAACCTTGGATATTTCCTCGGTTTACACGTCAAATATTCGTATACTACTTTCGCATTTTTAAAACTCATTTGTTTCTTCTCTAACTAATACTCATAACACAATCTAAAGAAATAGTATATCCACACTGAGGATACTTCCTATTTCTATAAACTAGCCATACATATAACATTTTGGTTTTGGTACTAACACAAATATTTAGTTCTTCCCCACTTGGGATATGAACACATATCACTTTCTGTTCACATATTACTGTAACCTGGTTACTATCAAACCAGTCTATTCCAATTAGTGTTTGGAATTCTCTCATAATCATGGCTATAGTTTCAATAAGGAATCTAACTGTATCTAGTTCTAGCACACTTGACTTAAATCTTTACTAAATAGATAAATACTAACAATTTACTGGTAGCAGAATCAAATACCATACGAGTAGACAAACTGTTGACAAGATATATACATGGAACTACACCTGGCTTTGTTTATACTCCTTCTCCCTCTTCATCTCAAAATATGCGTGGACGGTAAAGTTGAAGTAGACTTGAAATCGGTACGCGCCGTTGTTGCGGTTGAATTGGGACATTCAGACCTCTGATGACCTGACTGATAACAATTATAACACAGTTTAATCGGATTCTTGCAATCTCTACTCCAGTGATCAGGTTTCCCATATTTATAACATGCCAAAGAACCAACCCTGCATTCTCCCAAACGACGTTTCTTGCATAACGAACAAACTGGATATGTTTTCTGCATCACCATCTTTTCTTGAGTTTCAACTCTCGGTTTCTTATATACTGGTGTCGCCTTCTCCACTGACTTTCTTTCTGTTTCCTGTCTGACCAATTCTAACTCTCTAGCCCTTGCAGCATCCATCATGGATTTCACTGTTTGATGCTTACTAGCATCAATAAACTCTCGAATGCTAGGCTTGAGCACCATCATGTACATGTACATGTACATCTTTTCATTTGCCTCTTAGTCTGGGAAAAAACGAGCCTTCTCCATAAATTTCGCATTAATCTCTGGTACAGTCTCCTTTGTCTGTTTCAATTTGTGGAATTCATCCAAAATCTTATCAACTTCTGCCTATGGTACAAACTGTTCGAAAACAATTTCTTTGAACTCTTCCCATGTTATAACCTCAATCTGAACATAACCTCTTTGTTTTACCTCCATATCCCACCAATCCTTAGCTGCACTTCTCAGTTGATTGGTTGCATATCTCACCTTATTCTCAGGTGCACACAAACAGGTGTGAAACGCACCTTCAATTTCAGAGATCCATCTGTGACTGACGACTGGATCAGTTGCCCCATGAAACAGTGGTGGCTGACAAGCTGCAAAGTCTCTGAATGTATAGCTTTTTGGTGTTTCACATATAATAACTTGAGGTTGAAGATTAACCCCAACACCCGCAGCAGTTAACCTAGCTGCGACTTCCTACCCAATCACTTCCTTATTCTGATCATTTACCTGATCTACAACCTGTTTTATGATATATGGAATACTTCGTTCCAACGCTTTACTAATTTCCCTCGCTACAATTTCTCTAATTGCAGCTTCTGGTGCTTCCTGATTTATCTCTGGGGCTCCTCCCTCCCCATCATACTGTGTTCCTAAAAGAACATACTCATCTGTCACACTGGTCTCTACCCCTTCGGGTCTACGACTACGACCACCCTTAACATTATTAACTTCTCTTGAACCTCTTGTATTAACCATCCTGATAGTATAGATAAAGTATTAAGGAAAAGGTAGCTCTATCACAACATCCTCTATAACAAATAGTTACTAATACATCCAACATATTAGTACACCTATCATGTGATCCAAAGTATTTCTGAATATACTAAGGCATTCTATACATCTATAATCTCAGGTGTACAACTTCTACAAGTACCCCTCACCCGATTCACAAGATTCCTCATGATTTCATTAAGTTCCAACACGTATCATATGTCTGTAATAATATGAGCTCTTATATTATTATAAACACATTACACACGTTTGATCTTAATTTTACCACAAAAAGTCTCGATTCACAGGCTTAGGCCATGTATCTCTAATAAAATATCTCACATATTCATGTCACAATTAAACTCATACTGACTGCACATGTAAAACCAACACTTAACAGTTGTAAGCACACATATCATATCTGTCCTGAACAGATCATGCACTAACACATAATTCTCGCATAACACATATCAATATAATTACTAGTATACTCACCAAGCTGCAAGCCTCTAGTTTGACCAAATCCGCAGAACCATGGTTTATGTCCAGATGATGCATAACACACCTCAAGATCCCTCAAACCTTGGCTCTGATACCAAGTTGTAACGCCCCAATTTTTAAAACATAAATAAAACCATACTTGAGGTTCTTTTAGAAATAAAAGAGTTATTTTACAAATAATCGGAAGCGATAAAAACTGTTTTGAACCCTCGGTTTCATACAAAAGCCTGAAAGTTACATATTTACATCAAAAGATGCTTTCTCACTAAACAACCGGGCGTTAAGTTTCAAAACACTGTTTTACTTAAATACATAACAACCGTCAAACTGAAGCTTTGCCCTTTTCTTTGATAAAACCTGCAAAACATTTTAAAAAATAATATCTGATAAACTGCGAGAGATTAGTGAGTAAACTAGACTCCCAATCATATAAACACATGAATATAATCATATGATAAACACTAACAATAAGTGATAATAAATCTCTGATTAATTAACTGAGCCATTACTACCCAAGGCAGTATGCTTATTGATTTACATGATTATTCAACTGAGCCACTACTGCACAAGGCAGTATGCTTTCTGATATCTGATTAATTAACTGAGCCCCACTACTGTTCTATTTCTGAGGCACTACTGCACAAAGCAGCATGCTTATTATTACTGAGCCTTACTGTACATGACACTAAGCTTAACACACATAATATATATATACTGTAACATTATTGTAACACTACTGCACACTACTGAACATAGCACCCATATCTGAGTGACCTAACATATCAATAACCTGATATAATAATATACATGCCGTAAAAATGAATAATAGTCTAGAAGACTCACCTTATAGTCTGAGATGCTATAACAGTCTACAATCAATGATAATCTAGCGAACGCGCCTCTGATAAATCTCTACATGAAATAATACTGAATATACATCAACACATGCATCTGCTAAACTGAACAACTAAACAAAACACTTGGCACGCCCGTGCCTTACACAAGGTACTCACGTGCCTTACACCCAAACAACCCCGTGGTCTCTAGGCACCCTCTGGGCCTTTCTAGAACAGGGCACACCCGTACCCTAAAGTTCACGCCTGTACCTCCTTAGGTACGGCCAAGGGCACGGTTGGATCTTGAAGGTCACGCCCGTGCCCTTCAACTGGTAGCAGCAGTTTTGGCCGACTTACTTGCTGCCTCCGGCCAAAACACCCCAAAAACCCAACTTTAATTCATAAAAACACTTCTGGGATGTTTTCCTACATCCCAAACAACTTCTAATCCATAAATAACAAGAATAACAATTTGAAATCTGGGATTCACCATAGAATCAACTAAAACCCAATAAAATATCAAAGTATATAATCAAGAACCCTTACCTCCACTTGTGATCAAATAATATTAGTTGTATCCTCTTGCTTCTAGTTGTACCTGCTCCAAATCTCAGAGAAGAATGGATGTTCTGTAGGATACGAAAGTTGTTTTGGTGAAAATGAAGACTTTGACCAAATCAAACTCAAAGATGGCTTTATATATATAACTATGGACTAATTGCAGAATTAGTCCCTCAACTTTTCCAATTTCCGTTTTGACGGTTTTAGCCCCTCTAGTTTATAACCACATACTATCTCATTTATCCATTAGTAACTCATATACCACTTTGTACATTTCTCGTGTTAACTTAATTATAGAATTTCCGGGTGTTACACATTCGGTGCTGATGAACCTTCCCAGGTTCAAGACTTTATTGGAGCTTTGTGGCCGGAATACAGGAGCACAACCTGATTGGCTGGATCACTGTCCC
Organism: Dittrichia graveolens; assembly: GCA_038502395.1. Lineage (NCBI taxonomy): Eukaryota > Viridiplantae > Streptophyta > Magnoliopsida > Asterales > Asteraceae > Dittrichia > Dittrichia graveolens. Next base: position 36,505,356 of record JARJIL010000009.1, read on the forward strand.
AGGCTTTCACCTTGGCAAAATCTGCTGAAGGGGAAATCCAGGCGAGAGATAAACAAAGTCGGGATAAAGTGGCTTTGTAGAAGCCTAAGTATCATCAATTGGGTAGCCAACAGAGGAACAGATGGTAGGGTAATGAATCCCAGGGAAACCAAAATAGGAAGGTATCAACGGGGGATTCGGGTGTAAAATTGCAGTGGTGTACGAGATGTAGATCTACCCACACTGGGCAGTGTACTGCTCATACTATGCGATGTGCTCAATGTGGAACCCATGGGCATAAGGCGAAGGATTGTCGATTCCCTCAGAATGTTTGCTGGAACTGTCAGAAGGGAGGGCACCGGGCTGGTGATTGTCCTTCAGGAAGAAAGGCAGGGACCGGGACAGGGGTAGGAACAGTTGGGGGATCATCGTCAGGGGGCAAAAGAGGAAGAATCCTCCGACACCGGAGGGTAGGTCGTTTCATATGACAGTAGATGATGCTACTACCACCAATGAAGTTATCACTGGTATGTTTCTTATAAACTCCCTACCTGCTGGTGTGTTATTTGATTCTAGAGCGAATCGCTCTTTTATTTCTGTGGCATTTTGTAATAGATTAAAATTGCCTACTACTATTATTGTGTACCGATTGAAATAGAAGTAGAAGATGGTAAGATAGTTCTTGTTACAACTTCTTTGACTGGGGCTGAAATTGATATTGACAGTAAATGCTTCCCAGTGTCGTTCCTTTTAATGCCTTTGGTTGGTTTTGATGTGGTTTTGGGGATGGAGTGGTTGAGTAAGCAAAGAGCAAGTATTAAATTCCATAGGAAGCTGATTTCTTTTCCGTTATCTGATGGGTCGCATGTGGTGGCTCAAGGAGAAAGAAATTGTTAGTCCCAAGTGGTTCGAGTATGAATGGAGTAATGCAAGAATGTAGTGTGAAGAATATTTACACCATACAAAACACACACTTAAACATTGATTATGGCAAAACTCACTTATTACAAGGGTCATATCCCTATTTATACTCTCTGAGTATTTTCTCAAGTAAACTCCTATTTCTATACAATTTAATACTTTACAGAAATAAGTCTGCGTTTCCTATTATATCTCTATTGAAGGCTAAGAAATCATTAAGTAAAGGATGTGAATGTTTTCTAGCATATGCTATTGATGCTAGAAAGGAAAAGCGGGAAGTTACTGATGTGCGAGTAGTATCAGACTATCCTGAAGTATTTCCGGAGGAGTTAGCTAGACTACCTCCCATTCGAGAGGTGGAGTATAAGATTGATTTGATACCAGGTTCTAATCAAGTGGCGAGATCTCCTTACAGATTGGCTCCTTCTGAGATTAGGGAGATGATGACACAGAATCAGGATCTTTTGGATCGGGGTTTTATTCGTCCGAGTTCAACGCCGTGGGGTGCACCAGTCATATTTGTGAAAAAGAAAAATGGTACTCTGTCAATGTGTATTGATTACAGAGAACTAAACAAAAGGATAGTCAAGAATAAATACCCCCTGCCTTGGATTGATGATTTGTTTGATCAGTTGCAGGGTGCTTCTTATTTCTCTAACATTGATCTGAGATCGGGTTATCACCAGGTACGAGTTTCTGACGAAGATGTTGCTAAAACTTCTTTTCGTACCCGGTATGTCCATTATGAATTTTTAGTCAATCCATTCGGTTTGACTAATTGTTAGAACTATATTTTTGTTTGTGGTCTAGATACAATTTAGTGTTTTTATGATTAATTTTGTACTTAGTATAATTAGTATCTTTAGCCTTCTATCAATGTAACCTTTGACATATATTGAAATAGAATACACACACTTAAAGGTGTTTCTACATATTCTCTCATCTTGATTTCTACTTGTACTCATTAATTGCTTTACAATTGGTATCAGAGCCTAATCTTTGATAAGGTTCTTGATTGAAGAATTCAAGCAAAAACAGCAACAATTCGAAGCAAATTATCGGATTTGAAGAGTTTTTGGTCGACTTTTGGACAATTCTGATTTCTATCCATTTGAGACTGAAATTGAAGGGCTAGTAGCTTATTAGACTCGCAATCAATATTGGAGTAAGTCTGTGTAAGTCTGTAATCGATCATTACAACAGTTTGTACTGAATTTGAAATATTGTATTTTTTGAGTTTGAGACAAATTTGATCGAAAATGTATTCTAGTGGTTGAATTTTGTTGTAAAACTGATTCTAAATTGTAATTCACTTGTCCACGAATCTTGTGGAAGAAGAAATTCACGAATTTGATCAAAATTCAAAGGAATTTGAAGTTTAGAAGTTGGCGGTTTCAACATTTGAGGAACTATCGGATTTCATTTGAAGAACAGTCGGATTTCTAAAAATCCGAAGGTTTCATCGGATTTGGTGTTGCAGATTTTGGGTTTACCAAGGTTTTGAGTTGTGGATTTGAAGTGGCGGAATTAGAGTTACAAAGGATTTTAAGTTGCAGATTTAGAATTGTGGATTTGGAGTTGGTTTGTTTGATATATGCTACTATCGGATTGGTTATAATGATTGCTATCGGTTTTGAGTTTCGGATTTCCAAATCATCAGATTTTGGAAATTATCGGATTTTCAATCGGATTTCCAATTCATTGGATTTTTGAAGTTCACGGATTTCTACAATCGGAATTCAAATTGTCGGAATTTGAATTAACCGGATTTCTAACTCGGATTTAAATTACTCGGATTTTCAATCGGATTTCCAACTTGGATTGTCAAGAAATCGGATTTCCAATTGTCTCAGATTTCAAATCATCGGATTTGAAGTATCGGATTTTGAATACTCGGATTTCAGAGATTTGAAGTATCGGATTTTGAATTCTCGGATTTCAAAGATTTGATAGTATCGGATTTGTGTAAAACAAGGGTTCTTCAATCATTATCTTACAAAAGAAAAGATCCTGAAGCAGTAATGAGTACATAGAGTGAAACCCTTTCGTTTGGTTCAGACACTAAGTCACCTGTCTTGTACAGAGGGGAGTACCATGTCTGGAAAGGTCGTTTCTTGGATTTTATTGATAACAATGAGCAATATGGTGAGGAGATGAAGAAAAGTATACTAGAAGGTAATGGTATCTTCAGAATTTATCAAGAAGCAAACCCTCACCATAATACACCCTTGGATGAAATCCACAGGGAAAAGCTTCCATCTGAGTATACAACTGAAGAAAAGCACAAAGCCACAACAGATCGTAAAGCAAAAATATTATCTGAAACATGGACTTTCTTCAGAATTCTACGTTAAAGTGAATGGACTAAACACTGCTAAGGAGATATGGGATGAGATAAAAAGCCAGATGGAAGGCACTGGGTCTGGGTCTGGATCAAAGAGACTACACTGGTTAACTCCTTTGACCACTTCAAAGCTAGAGATGGAGAAGCACTTATTGAAACTTATAGTCGCTACTGTAAATTGCTCAATGAACTTAGAAACCAGAAGCTTGATGATTACTCTAATCTCACAAAGAATACAAGGTTTCTAAACTCTCTAGGGACTGAATGGAGATCCCAAGTAGCCATCTGTAGACAGATGAACCAAAAGAACCTCAACAAAGTTACTCACCATATGATTTTTGAGGAACTAAACCAATATCAGGATGATGTTGGTCATGGGGCACAGAAAGAAACTGTAGATCCACTAGCCTTGGTGGTTAATGAGAAAAGGATGAAGAGCTCAACAAAATCTGTCAAGATGAAACAAGTTCAAGAGACAAAATCTTCAGATTCGGAGGTAGAGAGTGTGGTTGACAATGAGAAAATCATGGAGGCTATGGCCTATTTAACTAACATGATGCAAAACAAGTTTCTAAAGAACAAAACGAACAACAGACAAAGGTTCACTTCTGGTTCTAGAAGGAGAGATGACCAACTGCAAAAGAAGGATGGTCAGAGGCTTGAAAGGAGGTATAAACAGAAAGTAGAAAGTGCCCAGGAACGCAAATGCTACAACTGTGGTGGAACTAGGCATTTCATTAAAGATTGCAAAACGCCCAAGGTCAAGGACTCTAAGTACTACAAGACTAAACTCAACCTCATTAAGCAAAGAAACAGTGGGAGGGAATTACTTGCTAAAGAGGATCAATTCCTTTCTGACACTGACAACAGTGATGAAGATCCTAATGTCCACGCCCAGTTTGTCTTGATGGCTGAGGTAAAAGAGTGTGAGTTCGAAGAGACAGATGGTGAAAGCAAAGATGAAATAGTAGGAGATGACTCTGGATTCATGGCTAGATTTAATGAGTCGGACATTGAAAGTGAGTATGAAGAAGAAGAAGAGATTGAAGATGAGGTTGGTACTGAAAGCACCAACCCATCTGTTGCTGATCAACAAGAAAATGGACAGAAGGTAATGACCGATGCTTTTGATTTTCCTACTGAATATGTTCTAACTCTCATGCAACAGGTGGAGCTCTTAACTTCACAGAATAAATCAATCACAAACAAGAACCAGAAGCTACATGAAAAGAATTTAAGTCTAAAAATGGAACAAGCAACAAAAAGTGAAGTCGAACTGTGACAGCCGGCAACAAATTTCCCAGGTTAGCCATTAGAAATTCTAACTTTAAGCCTGGTATGACTAAAAATATTAGTTATAATTTAAATACACCAATAATAATATTAGATTTCATAGAAATTCCGCCTATATGATTAGAACCTTCATTAGCTCGTAAAATCGATTTATTAAAAGCCAAGAATTACAAATCATATACAATAATAATAATAAAAATAATAATAATAATAATATTTAAATACATCATAATAAATATAAATAAGTTAAAATATAAAACATATATATATATAAACTCACAAAAGTAATTAAAACCTCGCTAATTAAAAGATTTTAACCAAAATCATCATTTATATAAATTTTATTTTAACTAATTATACATAATATTTAACAAAATAAAATAAAATAAAAGAAACCCCCCTGGCCGGCCACACACCACCCCCCCTCTTTTCTCTTGCCTCCTTCTCTTCCCAAGACATGACACTTGAACTCCCCCATGCTCTATAAAAGCCCCCTACTACTATTTATCATTTACTTTACCACCACACTTCATCTCTTCTCTTTTCTCTCTTATACTTTCACCAAGAAATCTCCCAAGTTCATCATCAAACCCTTGTTCATCTTTTGAAGATCAAAGAAAGATCAAAGAAGAATATTTAGTAAGATGATCATAACAAATCCATCTCTACTCTTCTACCTTTCTTCTTTTCTTTCTTTTTATTTATTTTCTTTGATGTTCATCTTATTTCTTTTAAATATCTATAATCATGTAAATATTAACATCCTACCAATGTTGTAAGGAGCACATGAAATGTGCATCATCCTACCATTGTTGTATGGAACATAATCAACTAAAAATCAAGAAAATAAGACTTTGATCATGCATGTGTATCATCCTACCAAATGTTCTAAGGAACACATAAAATGTGTATCATCCTATCATTGTTGTAAGGAACACATGGATTATCAAAGCTTATACTCATACAAGATGATTAGTCATGAATATAAATATGTTATATTAAAGTTATGACCCATAAGGCAAAGAGAAATCTCAATCTGACAGATTCTGAGCTAGAACTTCCCCATTGTTTTTGTTAAATCTGGAGTTATAGATATCAAAATCAGTTGATTCTTTTTGCTAATCTTATTTTAAAGTGTTACCTTTCATTTAAACCTAGATTCACTAATTTTCATAAAGGTTTGATCCTTCAAACATATTTAATAAGACACATATGTTGAATCTGGAAATCTGACAGATTTAAAAAGGTACACTTTAAATGCGTATAACTTACTCATTCTTGGGTCAAAATACGTATAGTTTTTTTAAACGTTTCATCCTTGAGTCATGGTTAATTCCTAATTTGAATCATGCAAAAAAGAGGTCGTATGAGCTCTAAACAGACTTTTTAGTAACTATGTGTCATCCAGACACTGTTCAGTGGACATCTTATATACTTTTAATTATTAAAAATATTAAATATGGATTATAAATTCCTATATTTTTACTGGACATTCTAAAAACATGTATGAAGGTTATATTAAAATATGAAGCCTTAATATGACTTCTAGAATATAGTTTTTAATTTTTAAAGTTTAACTTAAGGAAATATAAATTCCAGTGAACACCTATGACATAAAGAAAATAGTGAAAACCTTTAAAAATTAAATAAATGAATTAATAACAAATAATTGGTAATAATACAAAGAAATAAATAAAATAGTAAATCTAATAGAGTTACATACTTCTTATATTAGGAAAGGAGCTTCGGTAGAAACGAGAAACCGTTTACAAGTTAACACATTACCATACCGAGTGAGTATCATAGCCCCTTTTTACCGTATTTCATATTATTTTTGGGTTGAAAGCATGTGTATACATTTCATGAAAAATTTATTGCCTAATTTCTTATATATTTCAAATATGATTTTGTGCACTATGGTATTATTCTTTGATGTGCTTGGGTTATCGTTGTAAGGCCCCCTTTTTGGACATTATCCTTTAACTCCGCTAGTGAGCCGATGGTACTTGTAAGTAGCGCTATTTGGAGATTCCGACGTCTCCCATTTATGGTTGACGAACTATAGATGTACTTTACCACTACTAACGTCATTTAATACGGGTGTTAGGTTTGTTCTTGGGCAATTGGTTGTCGGCTAGGTTGGATAATGGCTCAAGCTATAATCATCATAGTATATTACTACCACGTGCAGTGTATTGGGCAATATAATGCATCCTCTATCACTCGTGCCTACTTTGATTTTATTCAAAAAAAATCTCCATCATTCATTATTCAACTTTTCCTCATGAAAAAGTTATATTGTGCATATTAAAAACCCATGAACTCACCAACTCTAGTAGTTGACTGTTTTTCTTTTACTCATGCTTTTAGGTGACCGTCGTTAGGTACAATACGTAGAAGCACGATGTGTGGAATTATCATTGTCATCTTCACATTTTAAAAAAAAATCTATTTTATTTATGCATCGTATGAGACAATGTCTTTAAATATTATTTGGTTGTGTAACTTTTTACTTATGGTTTATCCGAATCACTTACTTTATTAAATTAATATATTGGTTATTGTCTATTTACCTTGTGCGATGATCGCTTGTGCTGTGACACCTCGTGTTTCCGCTTTAGCAGGGTGTGACAAAATTGGTATCAGAGCCGAAGGTTATAGAGAATACCGGTTTTCCTTAACGGAAAGCTCAAACTATAACCAAAGGTTCATGAAAATGATTTTCAAAATAATCTTGTTTAAAATGCATCAAGTGTATTGATAATATAATTAAGTTGAGTACCACATTGTTATACCTCAATTAGACAAAGCTTGATCACCTATGTCTAATTTAGCTATGTACAATATGAGACTTAGGTTAATTATAATAAAAATATACTTAGAAACAAATTTTATTTATTTTCTTTCTAGAACATGATCATTGTGTGTGTGCTTGAGCATAACATTCACATATAGACAATTTAAGTCATGAATTTAGTAAGTAAGTCTATTCAAACTTTGCAGATCATGTCAAGCGAAAGTGAACCTTCCGAGACCAGCCCAAGATCTGCCTCCGATAGTAACCAGTCCCCTCAATAACAGCTGCCGGAAGGGTTTTTAGAACCCCCTCAATAGGCCCGTAAGCATCTTTGACATTCCCTCCTCCCAGCCTAGACAAGCCCAAAACACTGGAAAGACCGGACCTCGCATTAGGCAAACCTCCTTAAAGAGGTTGGCCATTCTAGCATGAGCAACCGTCACACCTCCCCAACCTACCGTAGGAGAACCTTCCCGGCAAGGGAACGAGCCGGTGAGGGGTATGTTAGATTATCAAACCTACAGGGTTGGTTCGTGTCTAGACATGGTGGACCTCAACCACCATCACGCAATGCAAGCATTAGAGGTGGCTCAGGAAGCCCGAAGACTAATTAGGCTTGTGCACACATGCCTAGTTTCAGGGGTTGTGTGGATGGTGTTAGTGGGACTAGTCTACATTGGATTGAGACGCTAGTTGGTGTTGGGTTTTCGTGGTCTAAAATCGCAACGGAAGCAAAATGAGTAGAAAAATATTTTCAAAAGTTGACCACGAATGTGCCCACCATATGGACCAAAACTCCAGACATGGGTAAGCAACAAAAGAAAACATACAAAGAAATAGAGTTATACCCTTGATGCTATCTTCTTTGTACACGCGAGTTTGGAGTTTGGAAGCCTCGTGTACTAACGTGTACACCTCTATCGAAGTCCACACCAAGTCTTGATCTTTTCTCACTTGCTAGAGTGTTAGGTATGACAATCTAAACACCACAAATATAATCTACAAAATAGAACCAAATCCTTGGAACTTCTAGTGCTTGAGAGAGTTGTTATATGGAAATATATATATTCTAGTAAAAACACACTTCTTGGAACATGACCACATTAGCATCATGGCACTTATATAGACCTCAAAATTCAGTTCAAATTTGTGCACACTAATGTCATTTTCAGTTTCTAGAATAATGGCAATAAACACCACATTTAACTAGCTTTAAAAGCCTAGTTAAGAGGCTGTTACTGCATGAGGCACGGTTGTGCCTCACAAGGTACGGGTATGCCATCCCAAGAGGCCACGCCCAAGTCACGCCCGACTTGGGCTCGTGCCTGTCCACTGGGCCCAGGGCACGGGCGTGCCTCCCAGAGGCACGGGCGTGCCTCCCAGAGGCACGGGCGTACCTAGCCACAGGCCACGCCTAAGTCACGCCCGACTTGGGCTCGTGCCAGCCCATAGGGCACGGCTGTACCTCATAGAGGCACCGGCGTGCCTTAGCCCACCAGAACTAGTTTCTAGTTTTCTCTCTCATTAGACCATCCGTGATGCCGGAATCGATACTTGGCGTGTGACCCAATAGGCCCTTGCTTCATCAGCCATGATACCAACTCGTGTGTGTGTCAGTGGGCATAATCCAACAAACTCCCACTCGTACATGACAAACTCACGAAAGGTGTCACCGACATAGAGCGGCCTCTAGCAAGGCATCTATGCCCCCAAGTCAGCACAGGGTTGGTCTTCCCGAAACAAATACCTAACGAAAAGGAAAGATCCTATAGATAAGTGATTATATACCCCTTCGTTCATGATATCCGTTGTGAATGCAGGTCATGGAACATGGTCAACCCCAAATCATTCACAATTATGTTTCTCGATATAGACTAACTATGACTAACAAAACAAGTTGCATAATTGATCCACTATCAATTCAACTTGAGCACGGCCATGCATTTTGATTTGTCATCAGCTTGGACAACGAAGGGCCCAAGGATATCTCTCAAAAGAGGAACGAATACCTTTGACTACACCGCCCTATCATAATAACAAGTTCTTGCCTGAAAACTTCCCTTATAATAGCCAATTACGAACTGCGTTAGAAAGCAATCTAAACAAGTCCAATTTAATAATCAAGCAACGCGTGCATCTCCAGTAGAAGGATAAATAATATTATCGTCCTGATTTACTCGTGATAATATCCATGAAGTAAGCTCAGGTACGGGTCCTCCAATTACTTAATCACCATTAAGTACAGGCTAGTGTTGCGTAAACAAGTATTCAATTCAAGATGAAAACTTTACCAACCACTCGCCTCGATCTTAATTCACTTCTTCCTCCCAATGAAGAACGACCGATCGTGGAGAATTTAGAATAAACAAGTTTATTCATGGAAGTATTAAACATGCAAAGATAGAACACAATAATGTTTCATAAAGTAATCACACCATGCGTATATTAAATCCCCATTTAATAGTCATTACAATAAGAAATACATTATTGCTTTAATGTTCTCAATAACAAATACAACTAAAACAATTAAACCAAGTCACTAGAAAATCTAATACCAATAGACTTAGCATGAGAATCATGCTTAACTTGTGACAAAGGTTTGGTGAGTGGATCTGCCAGGTTCCCCTCAGTAGGTACTCTACTAACCACAATGTCACCATTCTCGATGATATCATTAATAAAATGATATTTCCGAGCAATGTGTCTTGTACGACGATGCGCTCTTGGTTCCTTAGCTAGAGCTACTGCACCCTCATTGTCACAAAATATCTCAATAGGGTTAGATGCTAGGAACAACTCCAAGGTCTTGAATGAATTTCTCCATCCAGACGGCTTCCTTAGCAGCCTCACTTGCAGCAATATACTCTGACTCCGTTGTTGAATCGGCCACGGTATCTTGCTTGGAACTTCTCCAACTTATTGCTCCACAATTTAACAAGAATACAAATCCCGATTGAGACCGGAAATTATCCTTGTCCGTTTGGAAGCTAGCATTAGAATATTTAGAACCTCTGAGCTCCTCCGACCCACCAAACACTAAAAACATTTCCTTAGTTCTCCGAAGATATTTAACGATGTTTTTAACCGCAACCCAATGACTTTGACCAGGATTAGCCTGATATCGGCTCGTCATGCTCAAGGCATACGACACATCAGGCCGAGTACATAGCATAGAATACATGATCGATCCCAGTGCCGAAGCATACGGGAGTCGACTCATTTCCTCTAGTTCCTTTTGAGAACTAGGACATTGAGACTTGATCAACGCCATACCATGCAACATAGGCAAATTCCCTTTCTTGGAATCTTGCATATTGAATCTCTTCAAGACTTTATCTATGTACATACTCTGGCTCAAACCAATGAGTCTTTTAGATCTATCTCTATAGATCTTTATCCCCAAAATATATGCTGCTTCTCCCATGTCTTTCATAGAGAAGCAACTCCCAAGCCAGGTTTTCACTTCCTGCAAGGGAGTCACGTCTTTTCCTATGACTAGTATGTCATCTACCTACAAGACTAGAAAAACTACAGCACTCCCACTAGCCCTGACATACACACAAGGTTCATCCTTGCTTTTAGAAAAGCCAAACTCATTGACCTTTTCATCAAAGAAAATGTTCCAACTCCGAGATGCTTGCTTAAGTCCATAAATGGACCTCTTAAGCTTGAAGACTTTATTAGGATATTTGGGGTTTATGTAACCATCAGGTTATGCCATGTAAACCTCCTCTGCCAACTTTCCATTAAGAAAGGCAGTCTTGACATCCATCTGCAATATTTCGTAATTGTAATATGCAGCGATAGCCATTAGTATCCTAATAGACTTCAACATAGCCACCAGAGAAAAGGTTTCCTCATAGTCTACACCATGAGTTTGAGTGAAACCCTTTGCTACCAGTCGGGCTTTCAAGGTGTCTACTTTTCCATCTATGTTAGTCTTCTTCCTGAAGACCCATTTGCACCCTACTTGCTTGTGGCCGGGTACCGGATCAACCAAGTCCTAGACTTGATTATCCGCCATGGATTGCATCTCACTGTCCATTGCCTGCTTCCACCTAGCAGACTCAGGGCCCACTATGGCTTCCTGGTAGTTGGTCGGTTCACTATGATCCACCAATAGTTTGTCGCCCTCGGATATGAGAAACCCATATCTTTCCGGCTCATTACGAACTCTACCAGAGCACGGAGCTCTAATGGTTGTGTGTCAGGCACCTCATCCACCATTGGTTGAGGTTCCACTTCTTCGGGTGCACCGAACTCAGAAGCGGTCCTAGTGCCAACATCAGGTTGATCATTGGTGTCATCTAGAATTTCTTCTAGATCGACTTGCCTCCCACTGGCTTCTACAGATATCAACTCCCTTTCAAGGAAGACTGCTCTTCGAGCAACAAACATCTTGTTCTCCGAAGGTTTGTAAAACAAATATCCCATAGAACCAGCTGGGTAGCCAATGAAAATACACTTCTCGGCTCTGGGTTCAAGTTTGTCTTGAGCTTCACGTCTCACGTAAGCCTCACAACCCAGACCTTGAGATAGGCTAGCGAAGTAACCCTTCCATGCCACATCTCGAATGGTGTACTTGCAACCTTCTTTGTTGGTACAAGGTTTAAGGTCCTAATAGAAGTTTCCAAAGCATAACCCCAAAAACTTTCGGGTAGCTTCGTACGACTCATCATGGGCCGAACCATATCCAATAAAGTTTGGTTCCTCCTCTCAGCGACCCCATTTCATTGTGGTGTCCTGGGTGGAGTAAGTTTTGAAATAATTCCACTACCCCTAAGATGATCAAGAAACTCGGTACTAAGATACTCACCACCCCTATCGGATCTGAGAATCTTAATCCGCTTGCCCAATTGATTCTACACTTCGTTTTGGTATGTCTTAAACACCTCAAAGGTTTCAGACTTATGCTTAATTAAATAAACATAACCATACCTACTGAAATCATCAGTGAAAGTAACGAAGTACCTACAGTTGTTTCTTGTAGCAGACCTGAACGGACCACACACATCCGTGTGAACAATGTCCAACAAGTCTTTTCCCCTTTCACTAACGCCGGTGAATGGTGCTTTAGTCATTTTGCCTAATAAACAAGATTCACATACTTCGCTTGACCCGTGGTCAAACGATTCCAAAATCCCATCCACTTGGAGTTTCGCGATACGTTTCTTCCTTATATGGCCAAGACGACTATGCCACAAAGACAACTTGTCCAATACACCTTTGGACTTAGAATCAATGTTCATGATTGATTTATTACCATCCAAACACACACTTGTTTCATAAATTCCACAACATGGATAAGCTTTAAAGTAATGAACATCATTTCTTAAACAAGAAATAATTCCATTATTAAAATTAAACTCAAAACCATCGTCATACAAAGCGTGAAAGGAAATAATGTTTCGTGCCACGCAGGGCGAAAAGGAAACATTTAACAAGGTAATAGAAAGTCCTGAAGGAAAGGCGAGATCAACACTCCCTATCCGCTCCACGGGAACCACATCCTTGTTTCCCGTGATCAGGTCAAGCTCTCTAGCATCCAGCGCCCTACTTCTTTTTAGCACCTGCACATTATTACAAAAATGAGTGCCACAACCGGTATCAAGTACCCAGCCGTTAGAAGTAGCGGTATTGTGGAGTTCAATCATAAACGTACCTGAGTTACCTGCTCCCTTCGGTTTTACCCGCTTGAGCTCCTCAAGGTACTTTGGGCAAGAACGCCGCCAATGTCCATTTTCCTTGCAGTGGAAGCACTCGGCTTCCGTAGGGTCCTCGGCCGGTGGAACCATCACGGCTTTCCCCTTGTCCTTCAGGGCCGGACTCAGGTTAGGTTTTGCAACCTTCCCCTTACCCTTTCCCTTAGAGGGGGGTGCCTTTTCTTTTGGTTCCGCCTCCCTCGATAGCTAGGACGGGTTTGGACGAGGAGGGCTTCTTGGACATGTCAGACTCGATGGTCTTTAACATTCCGTGAAGTTCCATTAGGAACTTGTCCATGCCATGGACATGATAGTTCCACACAAATTGTGAAAAGGAACTAGGAAGAGAACGGAGGATCACATCCACCGCCAATTCCCTCCCTAACGGGAACCCCTACCACTCCAAGCGATCAACCAATGCTTTCATCTTAAGCACGTGAACGCTCACATTGCCACCCACCTGCATAAGGCAATCGAAAAGGGACTTTAGGCACTCGAAGCACTCTAGCTTAGCCTACTGTTGGAACATTTCTTTCAGCTGGTTAAGCATGTCATATGCTCCTAAATGTTCCATTTGCTTTTGAAGCTCAGGAATCATTGACGAGAGCATAATGCAAGCCACTTCGTTCGTTTCCTTGACGCACTTGTCATATGCGTCTCGGACCGCCCTAGTCGCATTCGCCGCAGGCGCTTCCGACAAAGGCTCCTCGATGGCCCATATCTTTTGTTCATACCTAAGGGCTATCCTTAGTTGCATGAACCAATCCAAGAAGTTTTGGCCATCGAGATTGGCCTTTTCAAGGAACAATTTTAGGGAAATAGAGTTCGATGAAGATGTAGAAGCGTTGTTGGATGCCGTCTACAAAATTAGAGTACCAATTTTAGTTGTCAAATCCTTGTAGAAATAATTACCCGATAGTTTTAAAACTTAATTATTTGAACAAGGCTATGAACCATAGTTCACTCTATCTCATGATGGGTTTACCACGGGTCATGAAATAAGTTATTTAGGCCGGTAGACAAATTACCAATTGCAACCATTGCAACTCTTATATCCTTGTGGGATCCTTTCGACATCAAATGTCTAAGGCATGTTTGATCCCTTCATGCACCAATCCTTTTATTATTTCTTAAATGACTCAGCTGGAGATCGACATCATTTAAGCAACATAAAAGAATTTGTGTTAGTCCCATGTTTAGAATAGTTAGATTTGATGAGACAAACTATCGATATGTATAGATGATAGGTTAAGAGTTAGGAATTATGTAAGTCTGTTATAGACTGACTAGTCAGCTTCAGCTAAGTAGTCAGCGTATAAACAGATATAGAGTTTTCTATGTAAGTACTAGATAACTTAGTGACTTCTAAGCTGAGATAGGTCTTAAGAATGAAGACTTGAAGACTTGAAGATTTGAAGTAAGTTCTAAATTCTGTTATAAACTCTCTATATCTACAACATTTAAATTAGGATATCTGAACCTAATTTAAACTATCTATTAGTTGCATAGAAATCTCAAACGTAATTAATTAGATATGTTCTAATTAAGGAGTTTGTTATGGTTTTAAAGAAAAGATAAGTTCTATCTTTAAACTGCGATTTGTTCGTAGATATATCAAGTATAAGTATAAACCTTCTTCTGGGTTTTACATACACAAACAAATACGTTTAGATGTTCTTGCGTGTGTACGAGAACAGATACACGATACACAATGACGACTGCATAAGTTGCAAGACTGCATAAGTTGCAAAACGTACATGTGTTCGTGATACTTGATACGCGTGTGTTGTGATAACTTTGTAAGTTCAAAGTTAGAGAGAGAGTTTTCAAGAGTTCTTGTTAATTAGTTTTAACAAGAAATTCGATCATCAATTAGTTTGTGATTCAAGAGTGTTTAGAGAGAGTTGAGGTTATAATCATTGTAATATCAAATCATCATATTGATTTGATTAGAGAGTGATAATAGTTATTGTACTGATTGATAATTGAATATACATTTGATTAATTTGTTTGATTGTTTAAAGTGTATTCAACCCCCCCTTCTACACTGTATCGGTTGCTTGTTCACCCTCTTTGGGACCAACAATTTGTAAGTCGCCCGTCAAGACACACGTTGGTACCCTAGCCCAATCATTGGTTTGTGCTTAAGCTCGACTACCAATATTGCGGGTTGCCACACTCACCTTCCACACAACTCCACAAGGCATGAATCGTGCTAATGCTCGACAATCATCCAAGTTTCGTTAGATTTGGGTGGTGTCGTCTTACGGGTGGCGCGTGACCTACTTTTCGAAAAACGGGTTTTTGTTTTTCCGGTTAAACTAATATTTTAACAATTTTGACGAATTAGCAATTTAAGTGACAAAAAACTCCTTTTTAATCACCGTTTAATATAAAAACTTTGTATATTAATGTTTGCCAATTCTTATGCGCGTAGAAATATAAACTCATTTATAAATCTCTTGTTTTATATATTCTCAAAAATTCTCTAGCATGCAAATCCTAAAGAATTCAAATATAAAACAACCACGCATAAATATGAATAACGACCCGGTAACATTCCTAAATCCTATGTGTTTTCCCCGTGAGCAAAAACGTGGAAAACATAGTCAATCTAGGGACAACACCAAAGGATGCTCCGTCACGATATCCACAACGGCGAATCTCCCGGATTTAGTTCGTCAGGATGCCAACACCTTGTCTCCCGGTCGGTTTGGTGCAATATTACATATTTGAAATGATCTAAGTACGAGTACATAATAATAAGAAAACGACATGCAAATCGTGATCCTAATAATCTATTACGAGTACAAAGATTTAAATAAACGACATGCAAGTCGCACCAAAATATAAATATTACAACATTACGACACGCAGGCCAAAACCAAAACCAACCACAAACATCACAAAGTCTATGGGCATATCAAGTTACCGAGCTACTACAACAAACACAACCAAACGAAAGCAATGGTGTGCCACAAAACCATGTCCAACAAAGATATATTTTGATCAAGATTACAAAACAACACTTAAGGCACAACAAGCAATTCTTGTACATATGCATTAACAATTTTAATACCCCTTTAAAATTGCATATTCATATAAACACCTAAAAATATATGTTTTTGTGAACTTCATGCCAAGTCACACAAAACATATAAAATTAGGAATCAAAATATAGTGGGGATCAACAGAATCAAGACTAGTCTAAAACCCGGATTTTAATATATTTAAACACATTGTTTCAAAAATCAATTCTGACCAAAAAACCATCAGGCACGGGCGTACCCCAGAGGGTATGGGCGTGCCTTGCCATTTTGTCAGTGTACAGTTTAAACAATTTTAAATAGTTTACGAATTCTGCCGGTACGGCCCGTACCCCCACTGGTACGCTCGTGCCCCGGCCACCGGCACGGCCCGTACCCCTAGAGGTACGACCGTGCCCGGTCACCGGAAAACCATTTTTGACAGAAAACTCAGAAAATCCGGTTTAACTCCAATAGTGCAAAGCCATGTTAGAGATGGCTCTGATACCACTGTTGGGTTTTCGTGGTCTAAAATCGCAACGGAAGCAAAATGAGTAGAAAAATATTTTCAAAAGTTTACCACAAATGTACCCACCATATGGACCAAAACTCTAGACATGGATAAGCAACAAAATAAAACATACAAAGAAATAGAGTTATACCCTTGATGCTATCTTCTTTGTACGCGCGAGTTTGGAGTTTGGAAGCCTCGTGTACTAACGTGTACACCTCTATCGATGTCCACACCAAGTCTTGTTATTTTCCCACTTGCTAGAGTGTTAGGTATGTCAACCTAAACATCACAAATATGATCTACACAATAGAACCAAAGCCTTGGAACTTCTAGTGCTTGAGAGAGTTGTTATATGCAAATATATATATATTCTAGTAAAAACACACTTCTTGGAACATGACCACATTAGCATCATGGCACTTATATAGACCTCATCAGTTCAATTTCGTGCACACTAATGTCATTTTCAGTTTCTAGAATAATCGAAATAAACACCACATTTAACTAGCTTTGAAAGCCTAGTTAAGAGGCTGTTACTGCCTGAGGCATGGTTGTGCCTCACAAGGTACGGGTATGCCATCCCAAGAGGCCACGCCCAAGTCACGCCCGACTTGGGCTCGTGCTTGTCCACTGGGCCCAGGACACGGGCGTGCTTCCTAGAGGCACGGGCGTACCTAGCCAAAGGCCACGCCTAAGTCACGCCCGACTTGGAACGGAAGGAGCCGTGGGTCTACTAAACTGGATTGAGAGCACGGAATCAGTCCTTAGAATCAGTAAGTGTGCGGAAGCAAACAAGGTGGAGTTTGCAGCATGTCTCCTTCAAGGGCGAGCCCTATCCTGGTGGAATATCTAAGTGTAGACGCTTGTGAGAAATAACGCGCACCAACTCACCTGAGATGCATTCCTCAAGCTGCTAAGAGACAAATTTTGCTCAAAGAGTGAAATTCAAAAGCTAGAAGCCAAGCTTTGGAATCATGAAATGGTCGGGGGCGGCATCAACACCTATACCACCCGATTTCATGATTTAGCCAAGCTGGTGCCGCACTTGGTGACCCTGGAGGAAAACCGTATCAATAGATACATTTGGGGTCGAGCCCCTGCAATCCGGGCCAACGTCACTGCTGCAAACCCGAGCACCATCCAAAGTGCGGTAAATCTAGCTACAAGACTTACCCACAATGGTATTCGTTCAGGATCGCTTGGGAACGACAACGACAATGGTAAGAGAAAACTTGAAGAGGTGCCAAGGAAGCCATTCGGTGGAGAAGCTGCCAGGACTCATAAGAAGGCAAGGAACTTCGGAGCTTAGTCGCAAGCAGCCGATAAAGGATGGAGGTCCTATCCCAAATGTGACAAGTGCCACAAACACCATGAAGGGAAGTGCATGGTGTGCTTTAGATGTAAGCGGCTAGGTCACCTCAACAAAAGTTGCCGAGTGAAGTGATGCTATAAGTGTGGAAGTATGAAGCACCATGGCACCGCTTACTCACGATCAACTCAAGGGTCTAATTATAATCAAGCACATCCTGCAAGCCAAGGTAACCAAGGAAATCAAGCACGAGGCAGGGTGTTTGAGATTGGAGCGAATGAAGCTAGACAAAACCCCGATGTCGTTGCAGATATGTTTCCTCTAAACGGTTATTATGCATCAGTACTATTTGATTCAGGGGCCGATAAAAGCTTCATATCATTAAGATTTAAGTTAAGGCTAAATTTAAAAACCATAAAAATGAAAGTGCCTTACACCATTGAATTTGCTAATGGTCAGAAAACTAGTGTTAAGGATATAATCCCTGGTTGTACCTTGGGCTTAGCCGATAAAACGTATACCATAGATCTAATTCCACTTGAAATGGGAAGTTTCGACATAGTTGTTGGGATGGATTAGCTTTCTAGCCATCGAGCGGAAATTTGTTGCTTCGAAAAGATCGTACGAATTCCGACGCCTGATGGTAAAACACTTAATGTGTATGGAGAAAAATCCGGAAGGGATTTCAAGATAATCTCATCCATCAAGATGAGAAAGTTTTTAAGAAAAGGAAACGAGGCATTCCTAGCATATATAATCAATAAGAAAACCAGTGAGAAAAACATTCAAGAAATTCCCGTCGTACAAGACTTTCTTGATGTATTTCCGGAGGATTTGCCAGGATTACCCCCGAATCGGCAAGTCGAATTCCATATCGATCTAGTCCCTAGAGCAGCTCCCGTGGCGAAAGCACCATATCGACTGGCCCCATCAGAAATGCAAGAGTTGTCGGCACAACTACAGGAACTACTCGATAAAGGTTTTATTCAGCCAAGTTCTTCCCCTTGGGCAGCCCCAGTTCTTTTCGTCAAAAAGAATGACGGGTCGCTACGAATGTGTATCGACTATCGGGAACTCAACAATTTGATGTTGGGAATCCATGGGGATCTAAGCACGCAACGGAAGCAACAAAAACACACAAAATGATCCCATAATTTCCCAATGGTGGTGAAAACTTGCAAGAACATACATGCAACCCAAAACAAACACGAAGAGAATAAGGTAAGTAAGCCATACCCTTGAAGACTTTGATATTTCTGGAACAACTTTGAAGTGTGGGATGAGCTCTTGAAACAAATGGCCTCAAGCACCAAAGAAGTCCACACCAAGTTAAGTCTTCAATCTCTTTGTACTAGCAAACCAAAGAATCACCAACACTTGATGATCTTCTTCTGGAACAACCCTAGAACCACTTGTGCATAGCCCTTGAACACTTGTTCTTGCTCTCTCTCACACTAGAAGAACTCACAAAGTGTATACTTGCACAAATTGACCAAGAGTGTTGAATGAACAAACAATGCCCCTTATAAAGAGATTTCAGCGGTTCTTGAGAGTCCAGAGTCATGCTAATTGGCACCCATTCATTGGATCAATAACATGGTCCAACCAAATTCAAGTGTTACTTAGAACTCTGCCTTCACGAATTCTTCACGGGCTCTCACGGGCCATGAAGGATAAATGCGCCACGACCGGCCATTAATCCTCCACGAGCCGTGCCGCGCTGTGCAAGAATCGTGAGGGTTGTGTCTTCACGACCTCCTTCACGGACCGTGTAGGGTTGTAAAGCCCTAGGGTTTCAAGAACCATGCGGCCCGCGACAGGAGTCGTGGACACTAGCTGTTTCACGACCCGCGGAGCATCCTTCATGGTCGTGAAGCCTAGGTCAACTGGAATTTCACCATTTTGACACTTTACTCTTATAGTAGGCTGTCGAGATTGAAACTTGGCGTGTGACCCAATAGTCCCGCGCTTCATTGGCAGTGATGCCGGCCTACGTGTGTCAGTGTGCAGATTCCAACAAACTCCCACTTGTACATGACACACCGTACCCATGGGCACCACAGACAGGGAGCATCCTCTAGGAAGGCATCCCTGCCCCCAACTAAACACGGGGTATGTCATCCCTGACAAGTACCAAGTAAAACTAAAAGAGTTTGACATCGTCCTATAGATAAGTGATCAATTATCTTATTGTTCGTGATATCCAAGTGAACACGAGATATGGTACAAAGTCATTCTTCGATCGTTCACGATTATGTTTCTCGATCAAGATTGGTGGTGACCAAAAGGTGAGTTGCAACTGATCAACAATCATTGCAAGCTCGAGTATTGCCATGCATTTTTGGTGTCAGCGCCCAATCATCGAGGGGCCAGGGATATTTCTCTTTACAGAGGAACAAATTCCTTCGACTACATTACCTCCAATACAATGGCATTACTTTACCCAAATACCTCCTTTATAATAGCTAGTTACGGACTACGTTTGAAAGCAGTCAGAATAAAGCAAACCAAAATAGTGAAACACATGCATATCCGATCAAAGGATAAAATATATTATCATCCTGATTTACTCTTGACATGTACCATGAAGTAAGATCAGGTGTGGGTCGTCCAATCACATGAAACTCTTTTCAAGTATAGGAGAAATATTGTGTCCCTTGTATTCAATCCCATTGAACACTATGACCAATCATTTCCCTCGATCTTCGTTCATACTTCCTTCCATGAAGAATGACCGATCGTGGACAATTTAGAATGCTAAATCATTCAAGGAAGTGATAAAACATGCAAAGTTGGAACACAATAATGATTTAAAGAAAGTATTCGCTACACGCGTATCATTAAATCTCCATTTAATAATCAATACATTCCAAAATACAATATTGCTTAATGTTCCCAATAACATAGTAAATACATCGAATACAATAACCAATATACAACTCAAACCAAGTCACTAGCAAATCGAATCCCAATAGCACGTGTGTGGGCATCGTGCTTTGCTTGCGACAACGGTTTAGTGAACAGATCCGCCAAATTGCTATCCGTGTGTACTTTGCTGATGACGATGTCTCCATTCTCGACCACATCCCGGATAAAATGATATTTCCGCAGAATATGCCTCGTGCGTCGATGAGACCTCGGTTCCTTTGCTAATGCAACGGCACCCTCGTTGTCACAGAAGATCTCAACAGGGTCGCTGATGCTTGGAACCACTCCCACATCAAGCAGAAATTTCCTCATCCATACGGCCTCCTTAGGACTTGTCAACATATGTACTTTGGCTAAGCCTAATAAGCCTCTTGGATCTATCTCTATAGATTTTGATCCCAAGAATATAAGTTGCATCTCCTAGATCCTTCATTGAAAAACAATTCCCTAACCAAGTTTTTACACCTTGAAGGGTCGGGACATCGTTACCAATGAGGAGTATGTCATCGACATACAATACTAGGAACACAACTATGCTCCTACTAGCCCTGACGTATACGCATGGCTCATCCTTGCTTTTCGAAAAGCCAAACTTTTTGACTTTCTCATCAATGAACAGGTTCCAGCTGCGCGATGCTTGCTTAAGTCCATAAATGGACTTCTTAAGCTTGCATACTTTATCTGGATGTTTGGCATGTACAAAACCCTCGGGTTGAGTCATATAGACCTCCTCGCTTAGTGTCCCATTAAGGAACGCGGTTTTTACATCCATTTGCCAGATCTCGTAATCATGAAATGCGGTAATTGCCATGAGTATCCGGATAGACGTCAACATAGCCACCGCGGAAAAGGTTTCATCATAGTCTACACCATGAGTTTGCGTGAGAAATTAAAATTAAATCCATCGTCAACGAGTGCATAAAATGATAAAATGTTTCTTGCCACGCAGGGCGAATAAGATACATTTAATAAAGTAATAAATAAGCCGGATGGAAAGGCGAGGTCCACGCTCCCTATCTTCTCAACCAGGACAACCACCTTGTTTCCCATGATGAGATCCAGCACCCCATCAACCAAGTCCCTACTTCTTCTTAGTACCTGCACATTATTAACTATGTGAGTACCACACCCGGTGTCCAAGACCCAAACGTTAGAAGTAGAAGTGTTATGGAGTTCAATCATATACATACCGGAGGCGCCTTGTCCCTTGGCGCGAAGCCTCTTGAGCTCCTCCGTGTACTTGGGGCAACTACGCCCGTAGTGTCCCTTTTCCCCGTAGAAGAAGCAGGTGGCCTCTTCCGGTGAGGGGGCTATAGGTGCGGGTTCCTTCCCCTTCGGCTCCGGCACCGGGAGTGGTTTGGGCTTGGGTGTTGCCACCTTCGCCTTCCCCTTCCCCTTGCCCTTTGAGCTTGAAGCGGGCTACTTCCTCTTAGCACCACCCTCATGGATAGCTAGGATGGGGGCGGAGGTCGATGGCTTTGCCTTGGCCATGTTAGACTCGGCGGTCTTCAACATGCCATGCAACTCCATCAAGGACTTATCCATATTATGCATATGGTAGTTCACAATTGTCTTGCTTTCATGGCACAAGACAATTGTCAATTGCCTATGCCAATCCATAACGTTTACGCCTATGAGTTTCTCTTTCTCCAAAAATGGACGGAGTGACATGTGTGTCGCGGTGTTGCTTGTAGATGCCATCTAAATGAAGGCAAAGCACACAAAAAGGTTAGTTTGACATATTTTAATCCTTGTTAAATAATTACCCAATAGTTTAACACTTAAATTTAACAAGGGCTAAGAACCCAACATAACTTCACTACATGATGGGTTTACCGCGGATCACTTCGTGAAGGTATTTAGGCCGGTAAACGCTTTACCAATTGCAATCCGTGATGACAACTCTTAGGCACTTGCGGGATCCATCGGTACTCATAGCACCGGTTTGGCATGTTTGATCCCTTCCCACACCGATTCCTCAATAAGCCGCTTTGATAACTCGGTATAGACACGAAAATTATCAAGGCGTATTAAATTGGAATTGCAAATCGTCCAAGAAGATACACGATGACGCCCTTGACAATAATTGGCTCGTGCTAAGCTCGACAACCAAATATTTCAAGACGCCACACGCACCTTCCACACAAGTCCACATGGAACAACTCGTGCTAAGCTCGACAATTGTCCCATGCTTCATTAGATTCGGGTGGTGTCATCTTTTGGATGGTGTGTGATTTACGTTTTTAAGAAAAACGGGACTTTTGTTTTTCCGGTTAAAAACCTCTTTTCGTTTTAATTAACAAATAAGTGACAAAACGCATTTTTCAACAATTGAACATAAACACTTTATATTTGTTTGTTAATCATGTGAGCGAGCGGGGTTTGTTAACCAATTAAAGAAAACTATATAGTTTTATTATTTTCAAAAGATTTTCTAGCATGCGAAGATCCTATAACCAAGCAAGAAAATAAATAAATAAAACTACACAATCACGCATACAAAACCGATTTGAGCCAAGCTAAGTGTTCCCCGGTGTAACACCAATAATTTTATTTATAAGTTAAAATGAGAAAGTGTATAAAGTAATATACGAGTTGTAAATAGATATACGTGATAAGATGTGGTTTTAAACTAGAGGGGTTAGAACCGTCAAAACAGAACTTGGAAAGCCAAAGTTGTATTTATATATAGCCATCTTTGACTAAATTTAGTCAAAGACTTTCATTTCTCCATTTGAAACTCACGTACCTCTTTGAACAGCAAGTTTTCTCTCCATGTTTTGATCAAGAGCAACAGATTTCAAGTCATTTAGAATCCTCCTAACTACCTTGCAAGCGGAAAGGTATGGTTTATGGTTTTAGTTATCAAGTTAAGTGGGTTTTAGTTGATTTAAGCATGTTATTGTGATTATTACTTGTTTAGAAGTAGTTTGGGATGTAGGAAAACATCCCAGTAGCATTAGAATGTGTTAAAATTGAGTTTTGGAGGTGTTTTGGCCGGAGACAGCAAGTACAGTCGGTGAACTGCTGCTGCCAGTTGATGGGCACGGGCGTGCCCCTCATGATCCAACCGTGCCTCAGGGCGTAGCTGCAAGGCACGGGCGTGACCCAAAAGGGTACGGGCGTGCCCTGTTCTAGAAAGGCCCAGATTGTGCCTTGAGACCACGGGAGTACTTGGGTATAGGCACGGGGGTACTTGAGTAGAAGGCACGGGTGTGCCTAGTGTTTTGTTCAGTTATTAAGTTCAGCAGAATTTATGATTGATATATTTATTTGGTATTATCTTATGTAGAGACTTTTCTATGGCATGTTCACTAGAATATTATCAATTGTGGACTGGTATACAAACATTATTGATTATAAGGTGAGTCTTCTAGACTTTACTTCATATCTGCAGCATGTATGCTATTATATCTGATTATTAACATGTCATGTTATTCATATGTGTATAAACTTGCTGCTATGTGCAGTAAGTCTCAGAGGTGGGGTGCTTACTGCTAAGTCCAGTAAGGCTCAATTATGGTACAGTACTGTGACTTATGTTGCTGCTCTGGGTCTAGAACCAGAGGCTAGCATTGTTTGCCAGACATACGTGTATTATCTACATATGATTTTATACGTGGGTTTATATGATTTTTAGTCCGGTTTACTCACTCAGATCTCGTAGCTTATCAGACACTATTTTTAAAATGTTTTGCAGGTTTAAACAAAGACAAGGGCAAAGCTTCGGTTTGACTAGCATTTGATAAACTCTTTGAAATTAACGCCTGGTTTGTAAATATCAAGTTTTTGGTACCAAACTTATGTTAGTATTTATGTGCGTATCTATTGATAAATCAGTTTTTCAATCAAGTATTGCTTCCGCTTTTATGTTAAACTTTGAGATGCGAACACTTATAGGTGTTTGATCTCTACAATTTCTATTTTGGTTTTTGGGGCGTTACAACTTGGTATCAGAGCCACGGTTTGAGGGATCTGGATATGTACAAGACATATTCTGCACTTAAGCCATGGTTCTGCGGATTTTGAATATTGCCAAACTGGAGGCTTGCAGCTTGGTGAGTATACTAACAGTTATACTGAATATGTATTATGTGAGCATTGTATGCGAGTACAGGATATGCTTAAGACAGATATGTTATATGTGTATACAACTGTTAAGAGTTGCTTTTATATGTGTATTCAAGATGAATTTAGTGCTATATGAATATATGAGAATGTGATGTATAAACTTTGGCCTAAGCCAGTGAATCGGAACTTTTTGTGATTAAGTTAAGATCAAACGTGTGTAGTGTGTTTAGAGTAATATAAGGGCCCATATTATTACAAACACATGATACATGTTGGAACTTAATAGAATCATGAGGAATCTTGTGAATCGGGTGAGGGGTACTTGTAAAGGTAGTACACCTGAGAATATATGTAGAATGCCTTAGTATGTATAGAAATACTTTGGATCTGATGATAGTTGTACAGATATGTGGATATACAAGTAACTGTTTGTTATATAGGATAGTGTGATAAAGCCACCTTTTGCTTTAATGCTTTATCTATACTACCAGAATGATATATACAAGAGGTTCAAGAGTAGTGTATAACCCTAAAGGTGATTTTAGTTACAGACACGAAAGGATAAATATCAGTGTTATAAGTGAATGTATCCTTATAAGGATATAGTATGATGGGGTGTATGGAGCCTAGATTAAAATTGTCAAGTAACAGAATCTATATTTGGAAAAGTTCAATGTCGAAAAGCTAGTAAAGTGATGAGGTAGAGTTTATGCCAGATATTATTGTATGAGTGGCAGCACAGATGAAAGAACAAGGAAGTGATCAGATAACAGTCATTATCAAGGTTAGCTATACAAAGTGAAAGGGTTCATTATTAACCTTAAGTTATTATTCGTGAAGTATCAGAAGGTTGTACGTTCAAGAATTTTCAGTGTGTCAACCAACGATGTATTAAGGTTAGCAAATCGACTGTTAATCATAAGTAATTTCAAAGATCGAGGGTGCATTTCATATATGTACGTATGCACCTGGAGATGAAGTGAAATATGTAATAGATTAGATAAGGAGTGCAGACAAATTGAGAGCATGACGTGAAAAGAGTTTAAAGACATTATAATTGGGCAGTTAGTGCCACAGTTAGAGATAGACAGAGTTATGGATGAATTCCACAAGTAGAACAGACATAAGACAATTTCAGAAATTGATACGAGGTTTCAGAAAAATGCATATTTTATTCACATTATCTTAGTAATGAAAAGATAAAAATATATAGGTATATGGTAGCATTCCAGTCCAGCATATGAGAATTTATAGACGTTTGTAAACACCAAGATGTGAAATCCCTGATGGAGGCAGCCGGCATTAAAGAGACAGAAAAGAAAGGAAACCGATGGAGAAAGTTGTATTGATGTTTAGGAAAACAAGAATGGAGGTTCGAAAGAAGAAAATGATGCAAAAGGTCTACTTATCTACTCAACATACAAGAAACGTCGACTGGAGGAAAGCAGGTTTGATTCACTAATATGTTTTAAACATGGAAACCGGATCATATGAGTAAGAATTGTGGGAACCCAAGAAAGTGAAAGAGAAGAGTATATCAATAATTAGAAGTGAGAGTTTTCTAGACACCAACCGAAGACACTAGAACAGAATCAAGTATGGTTATAGGAAGATCGGATATGTATAAGTATAATGTGACAGAAATGAGTATTATCAAATTCATTAGTGAATTTGTATCTATGAATATGAGTGAGTTCCAAATAGAAATTGGAACGGACTGGTTACGAGTTCATTTCCCAAGCGGGGAAGAACTAATTATATGTGTTAAAAATCAAAATATGTAGGTTATATGGGTGTTCAGTTCCAAAAGCTAGGGAGTGTCTTTAGTGTAGATACATTATTCTCTCAACTTATGTAAAGGTAAAATAAAGAAGAGCAGATGATTTAGAAAGATATGAAAGTGATATGTGAGTATCTTGATATGTAATTCAAAGAATTACCAAAGTTACTGCCAGACAGACAGAGTATGTTTAGAATTTGTATGGTATTGAAAGCTTCATTGATTATGAGAACTATGTACAGACTTGCTTCTTCAGAGAGACAGGAATTATTAAAACGATTCCGAGAATTATTGAATGTGGGGGGTTTATAAGACCTAGTAGCTTTTTATGAGGTGTATTCATGTTATGTGTATTAATTATTATGAGTTCAATAAAGTGACCATGAATATATGTCCAATATTCAGAATATGTGAATTACTTGATCAGTTATTACGGGGTAAAGTGGTTGTCTAAGCTGACTCAAAATCGGATTTTCTTCAGCCTAAGATCAGAAGGGATGGTATTTCTTAAACTGTGTTCAGAAATGTTTAGATATTTTGAAGTGGTTATAATACTTTTGGCCTTGCTAACGCACCAGCAGTGATTATGTAGTAACTGAATAGGGTGTATAGGCCAATGTTAAGTAAGTCAGTAATTGTGTTCTTCAACAATATACGTATTTATTTCAGGGGTTTAGCAGATCCTGAAAATCATGTTTGAAAAGTTTTAGTGACACAGAGTAGGAAATAGTTATATGTTAAGTTTTCAAGGTGAGTTTCAAGATACGAGGAATGAAATTCTTTAGATAATTTATTAGCAGAAATGGGATCGAGATGAATTCTGAGAAATAGAGAAGGTGATGAATTGGGAGCCGCAAAGAACTCGACAGTAATCAACATTTGTATGGGATTATTTACATAAATTATGTGAAGCAACAGTTTGCACTACCTGAATTGATTGAAGAGATGATAGCAGTGTGTGATACCTGGTATAGTGGTCAGAATGAATGCAGAGGGGCAGAATTATTATTTGTACTTCTAGACAGTTTAATCGTATGAGAATGAATATATAGATTCGCACCTGATAGTATTATATGTGGCATGTTATTTATACGATACGTGAGGACTACACCTCGATAGTGGGTGGATACGTGGATGTAAGACTATTGTTGGTGCGCCGCAATAGCATTCATAGGTGGTGTAAGACTACTGCTAGTGCGCTACGGTAGCATTCAGAATGATATGATGAGAATATGTGTTTATATGTGAAATGTTGTTTACACAAAATTGTAAAAGTTAGAAATAATTGTTGAATGAGAAAGACCTTTAAAGGCAACAGAAACACTGGTCAGAATCAGTGAAGGATTGTGAGTAGAATATTATGTTATTCAGGGTAAGGCTAATGATATAGCCGACAGTTTGAACAGGAAATTAGAAATAATACTTGTATGAATTAAGTATCTAAATGACAGTTACGACACTCTTACTCAGAGGTGATAAGAACAGTTCAGTGAAAAGTGATCAAAGGTGAAAAGTATCTTAAAGAATGAATAAAAGGGGACAAGTAGTTAATCCGTTTAAATGCGGTCATGACAAATTAA
This sequence comes from Dittrichia graveolens, assembly GCA_038502395.1. Lineage (NCBI taxonomy): Eukaryota > Viridiplantae > Streptophyta > Magnoliopsida > Asterales > Asteraceae > Dittrichia > Dittrichia graveolens. Next base: position 36,533,600 of record JARJIL010000009.1, read on the forward strand.
TTGGATATGATCGTATATGAGTATTAGGTTACGGGGAATGTGTATAAGACACATCTATATGGAGTTCATAAGTTTATAATGGTGGTGTAGCCAGAAGTTAATAAGGGTATGAATACCTAAAGGATAGATTAATGATAGCTGGAGGTGAAACTAGATATGGTCAGATAAGTGGTGGAACATCATTAAAGGTATATAGCTTGTTTCCATTAGAGAAATTTATTAATCAAGAACAGTTAACAGATGTGTATGTGAAAAAGATTGTGTTATGTCATAGCATATTAGTGCTTATTGATTCAGACAATGATATCAGATCTACTTCTAGAAGTTGGAATAGATTTCATATAAAGTTAAGGATTAAGCTCCATCTCAGTACAGTCAGAATGAATGAAATATACAAATGATGGAAAGCATCTTTTATGATTGTGTTGTTAATTCAGAAGAAAACTGGTGTACGTATTTGCTTGACAGAGTTTCGTAATACAACAGATGCAAGTTCAGCACCGGGATGCCAACGTATGAAATTGTATGATATTACTGCCAAACTTCAGTGTATTCAGTGACGGGGGTCAGAAAGTGTGCGGTAGCACAGAAATGATACAGCGAAAGACATAACAGATTCAGAACATATGTAATAGATTGTTTGACGCTCAGAATAAAAAAGGGGTTATACAGATAAACAGAAATGGCCACATCAGTCTTAATGGGGGAATATGTATCATTGGTAGTAGCATTGTGGGAAAACGTGATCAGTAATTCAGAAATTATTGTATATGAGGGTAAAGGCTGTTGATAGATCATAGTTATCAGAAGAATTATCACATATTCACAACACCTTTCGTGTGTTATATCTTCAAAGGTATTTAGCAGTTGAATCTGTAATAAATAGAATAAATGGGTCAAGGACCGGAAAAAGCATATAAAAGGATCAGATTACATATAGAAGCCTAAACAGATTATGCTGAATAATTATCCAAAACTCGTCGGCAGTTGATTTTGGGGACGAAATCATTTCAAGTGGGGAAGAGTTTTAACACCCAAAATTTTATTTATAAGTTAAAATGAGAAAGTGTATAAAGTAATATACGAGTTATAAATGGATATACGTGATAAGATGTGGTTTTAAACTAGAGGGGTTAAAACTGTCAAAACAGAACTTGGAAAGGTTGGGGGACTAATTATGTAATTAGCCCAAAGTTTTATTTATATATAGCCAACTTTGACTAAATTTAGTCAAAGACTTTCATTTCTCCATTTGAAACACACGTACCTCTTTGAACAACAAGTTTTCTCTCCATGTTTTGATCAAGAGCAACATATTTCAAGTCATTTAGAATCCTCCTAACTACCTTGCAAGCGGAAAGGTATGGTTTATGGTTTTAGTTATCAAGTTAAGTGGGTTTTAGTTGATTCTATGGTGAATCAAAGATTTAAGCATGTTATTGTGATTATTACTTGTTTAGAAGTAGTTTGGGATGTAGGAGAACATCCCAGTAGCATTAGAATGTATTAAAATTGAGTTTTGGAGGTGTTTTGGCCGGAGACAGCATGTACAGTCGGTGAACTGCTGCTGCCAGTTGATGGGCACGGGCGTGCCCCTCATGATCCAACCATGCCTCAGGGCGTACCTGCAAGGCACGGGCGTGAACCAAAAGGGTACGGGCGTGCCCTGTTCTAGAAAGGCCCAGATTGTGCCTTGAGACCACGGGAGTACTTGGGTATAGGCACGGGGGTACTTGAGTAGAAGGCACGGGCGTGCCTAGTGTTTTGTTCAGTTATTAAGTTCAGCAGAATTTATGATTGATATATTTATTTGGTATTATCTTATGTAGAGACTTTTCTATGGCATGTTCACTAGAATATTATCAATTGTGGACTGGTATACAAACATTATTTATTATAAGGTGAGTCTTCTAGACTTTACTTCATATCTACAGCATGTATGCTATTATATCAGATTATTAACATGTCATGTTATTCATATGTGTATAAACTTGCTGCTATGTGCAGTAAGTCTCAGAGGTGGGGTGCTTACTGCTAAGTCCAGTAAGGCTCAATTATGGTACAGTACTGTGACCTATGTTGCTGCTCTGGGTCTAGAACCAGAGGCTAGCATTGTTTGTCAGACATACATGTATTATCTACATATGATTTTATACGTGGGTTTATATGATGTTTAGTAAGGTTTACTCACTAAGCTCTTGTAGCTTATCAGATGCTATTTTTAAAATGTTTTACAGGTTTTAACAAAGACAAGGGCTAAGCTTCGGTTTGACTAGCATTTGATAAACTCTTTGAAATTAACGCCTGGTTTGTAAATATCAAGTTTTTGGTACAAAACTTATGTTAGTATTTCTGTGCGTATCTATTGATAAATCAGTTTTTCAATAAAGTATTGCTTCCGCTTTTATGTTAAACTTTGAGATGCGAACACTTATAGGTGTTTGATCTCTACAATTTCAAATTTGGTTTTTGGGGCGTTACACCCGGTGAGCCAACCGAGGAAATAAGTCTACTAAGGACAAACAATCCAAGACTTCGTGGCGTGCTCCTACTCGATCCCGCGCCTCCGGATCCGAGGTAGCCAACACGTCTCCCAAGAATCCCGTTGGAGCCTTCGGTCTTCCCTTCTCATTACATACATAATTTAAAGAGAAATGGCAAGCAAACCACACAATCTATTCTAAGCTAATATACAATTAGAAAGAATAAATACTTTGGCGTGCAAGCCTCAAATAAATAAATTACAAACCGGATTAAATAAATTATTTCAAACCAAATGTGGTACAAACCACCAAATGAATGAACAACAAATAAAGCAACCAAACAACCACACAAAGGTCTAGGCTCAAACCGGTGCTCACAAAAACGAAACAACCACAAAGCATGGTGTGCCACACCAAACCATGCACAAAACAGTATCCCAATTAAGTTTATTCAAAAACAAAAGGCACAAGAATAAACCTTGTACATATGCATTAGGATCCCAAACACTTTGAAATCCATATTCATATATACACAATATACAAGTATGCATGTGTGCATTTTATGCCAAAACCACCATTACATACATATAAAAGAATTAGGATATTGTGGGGCTTAATCTACAAGGCTAAACAGCCTAAAATGATTCTGGAAACACCAAAATCAAATGCTAAAATCCATATCAAGTTTTCTTTTTCAAAAAGGCCAAAAACAGCCTGTTCACGACGCCTTCACAAGCTAGTGCTCTTCACGGGCCCTTACGGGCCATGAAGGCAGTACGCTCCACGACTCGTGAAACAGATTAAAAACCTTTCAAGACCACCACCCCACGAGACTTGTCATGTGGCCTTCACGACCCATGAAGCAAGCTGCACGGCCCGTGAAGACCTTCTGGACAATATGTCCAAAATCGAAAATATGGATTTTCAAGGCACAAAGGTGCATGCATCTTACAAGTATGGCTTTGATACCACTGTTGGGAATCCATGGGGAGCAAAGCAAGCACCGGAAGCAACAAAAACACACAAAATGATCCCATGATTTCCCAATGGTGGTGAAAACTTGCAATAACATACATGAAGTGTGGGAAGAGCTCTTGAAACAAATGGACTCAAGCACCAAAGAAGTCCACACCAAGCTAAGCCTTCAATCTCTTTGTACTAGCAAACCAAAGAATCACCAACACTTGATGATCTTCTTCTGGATTAGCCCTAGAACCACTTGTGCATAACCCTTGGACACTTGTTCTTGCTCTCTCTCACACTAGAAGAACTCACAAAGTGTATACTTCCACAAATTGACCAAGAGTGTTGAATGAACAAACAATGCCCCTTAAAAAGAGATTTCATCTGTTCTTGAGAGTCTAGAGTTGTGCTAATTGGCACCCATTCATTGAAACAACAAGATTGTCCTACCAAGTTCAAGTGTCACTTAGAATTCTGCCTTCACGATTTCTTCACAGGCTCTCATGGGCCGTGAAGGATAAATGCGCCACGACCGGCCATTAATCCTCCACGAGCCGTGCTGCGCTATGCAAGAATCGTGAGGGTTGTGTCTTCACGACCTCCGTCACGGGCCGTGTAGGGTCGTGAAGCCCTAGGGTTTCACAAACCATGCGGCCCACGACAGGACTCGTGGACACTAGCTGCTTCACGACCCGTGGAGCATCATTCACGGTTGTGAAGCCTAGGTCAACTGGAATTTGACCATTTTGACTCTTTCCTCTTATAGTAGGCTGTCGAGATTAAAACTTGGTGTGTGACCCAATAGGCCCGCGCTTCATTGGAAGTGATGCCGGCCTACGTGTGTAAGTGGGCAGATTCCAAAAAACTATGAAAAACCGATACCCTCTCCCTCGAATCGATGACCTGTTCGACCAACTTGAAGGCGCCAACTATTTTTCAAAAATCGATCTTCGCTCGGGATATCACCAATTGAGAGTTCACGAAGAAGACTTCCCTAAGACCGCCTTTAGAACCCGCTATGGACATTACGAGTTCTTAGTTATGCCTTTTAGGTTGATTAATGCTCCATCAGTATTTATGGACTTAATGAATAGAGTCTGTAGACCATATTTAGATAAGTTTGCAATAGTGTTCATAGAAGACATTCTCATCTATTCGCAAAGCAAGGAAGATCATGAACAACATTTGAAATTAATCATAACACTACTCAAGGACCAGAAGTTGTATGCCAAATTCTCCAAGTGTGAATTTTGGATCCGAGAAGTACACTTCCTTGGTCACGTAGTTAATTCAAATAGAATTCGTGTCGATCCAGCAAAGATCGAGGCAATCAAAAAATGGGAAGCACCAAAGACGCCAACTGAGATTCGGCAATTTCTTGGTTTGGCAGAATATTATAGGCGACATTGAAAACTTTTCACGCGTGGCTCAACCATTAATGACTCTAACTCAGAAGGATAAGAAATTCATTTGGGGAGATAAGCAAGAAGAAGCCTTTCAAACCTTGAAGCAAAAGTTATGCAACGCACCTATCTTGGCATTGCCAACTGAAACGGAAAACTTTGTGGTCTATTGTGACGCATGACACCAAGGGTTGGGATGTGTTTTAATGCAAAAAGACAAAGTTATCGCCTACGCTTCGAGACAATTTAAAGTTCATGAGAAAAACTACACTACGCATGATTTGGAGTTAGGAGCGATAGTGTTTGCACTCAAAATATTGAGACACTATTTATATGGCACCAAGTGTACCGTCTACACCGACTATAAGAGTCTCCAGCATATTTTTGACCAAAAGATGCTCACTATGAGACAAAGGCGATGGGTAGAACTACTCAATGATTATGATTACAAAATCAAATATCACCCAGGCAAGGCCAATGTGGTAGCCGACGCGTTGAGTAGGAAGGAAACAGTAAAACCAACACGAGTACGAGCATTAGGAGTTGTTGTGCAAACAAGTCTGAAAGGAAGGATCCTTGAAGCTCAAGAGCAAGCATTAAAAGCAGAAAATCTAAAGGAGGAAACTCTCCGTCATTTGGAGCACATACTCGAGATTGGAGCTGATGGTGTACGTTACTTCGAAAAGAAGATTTGGATACCTAAGGCATATAACATACGGTTAACGATATTGGATGAGGCACATAAGTCTAAGTATTCTATTCATCCTGGAGCCGATAAAATGTACAAGGATTTGAAGGAATACTATTGGTGGCCCGGAATGAAGAAGGATGTCGCCCTATACATGGGGAAATGTTTAACTTGTGCAAGAATTAAAGCAGAACACCAGAAACCCTCTACATTACTACAGCAACCAGAAATCCCGGAATGGAAATGGGAACAAATAACTATGGATTTTGTGACTAAGTTACCCAGATCCGCTAAAGGGTACGATTCCATCTGGGTAATTGTAGACCGACTTACGAAGTCAGCACATTTCCTTCCCATTCGTAAAGATTACAAGATGGAAAAACTGGCACGAATCTACATCAATGAGATCGTCATGCGACATGGAGTGCCCATCTCTATCATCTTGGATAGGGATAGTCGCTTCACTTCACAATTTTGGCAATCACTTCAGAGAGCACTGGGAACGCGAGTCAATTTAAGCACCTCTTACCACCCTCAAACAGACGTCCAATCGGAAAGAACTATTCAAACACTAGAGGATATGTTACGCGCTTGTGTGTTAGATTTTGGCGGAATCTAGGACTCGCATTTGCCACTGGTTGAATTTTCATACAATAATAGGTATCACACCAGTATCAAGTGTGCACCCTATGAAGCCCTGTACGGACGCAAGTGTAGATCCCCGCTCAGCTGGTTGGGAATCGGAGACCGACAATTGTCAAGACCAGACGTCGTACACGAAACCACTAATAAGATAAAGATTATCAAGGAAAGGCTCAAAACCACTAGGGATCGACAAAAGAGCTATGCCGACAAGCGCAGGAAACACTAGAGTTTCAAGTTGGCGATAGAGTTCTAATAAAGTTATCACCTTGGAAGGGAATAGTACGTTGGGCCATTCGAGATAATTAAAAGGATTGGACCGGTAGCTTACAAGCTTAAACTGCCACAAGAACTGAGCGCCATCCATGACACGTTCCATGTGTCTAATTTAAAGAAATGCCAAACTGAGGAAACCTTAGTCTTACCCTTAAAAGATGTGCAAGTTGATAACCGTTTTCACTTCATAAAAGAACCGATCGAAATCCTTGAATGGGAGGTTAAAAGACTGAGGTGAAGCAAGATCCCCATTTTAAAGATTCGTTGAAACTCAAGGCACGGGCCTGAATACACTTCGGAGCGAGAGGATTATTGAAACTCAAATATCCGCACCTCTTTGCCAAAAAGCAAGTACAAGACGTCAACGATTAATTTCGGGACGAAATTCTTTTAATAAGGGGAGACTGTGACAGCCGACGATAAATTTCCCAGGTTAGCCATTAGAAATTCTAACTTTAAACCTGGTATGACTAAAAATATTAGTTATAATTTAAATACACCAATAATAATATTAGATTTCATAGAAATTCCGCCTATATGATTTGAACGTTCACTAGCTCGTAAAATCAATTTATTAAAAGCCAATAATTACAAATAATATACAATAATAATAATAATAATAATAATAATAATAATAATAATGTTTTTCCCAAATGTGAATAAAACTAACTATGAATAAAATCAATGTGCGGAAATAGTTTTAAAGCAACGAACACACGAAAGTTTTCAAAGCAAGATTATATTAATAACCAAACTTCAAAGAGTGCACAAGAACAAACTTGAGCACCGAGTACAAACTAAACAAGAACAAAGTTGAATACAAATTAGCGAACAAACGCTTAACGTTTACTCGTTAATCGAGCAGGTATTTATAGACTAAGTAAACTAATCCTGACCATCTAATTTATTTACACGTGTACTATTCTACACTTAATTAGGAACAGAAAACAAGATTGCCGTTTCGAGCTCCTTCAGAATGCACAGATCGTGCACTTTACATAACAGGAAGATCCTGGTTATCAGATGTATCTTCAGTTCAGAAGACCCTTGATGACTGAAGACAAACTTCAGCTGACATTCTCTTCAGAACTAATCTTCAGAAGAACTACGGGCTTCTTTCTTCAGATGTCGTCAGAATAGTTTACAAAAGAATGATATATTACACCTTCAGTCGCTTTCTTTGAAAGCTTCTTCATGAATGGAATATATACAAATAAAAGGACTAACAATCTCCCCCTATTTGTTTATAATCCATGACTATGTACAAAATGAATAAAGAATAGAAAGAATAAAGAATAAAGAATAAAGAATGAAAAGAATAAAGAATTACTATTCTACAAATCAGGTTTGAATTCTTCAGGAGAGGATTCCTTTGGAGTTTTAAGCTCCAATTGCTTTGAGTATTCCACCGAAATGTCTTTGACATTCGGATCTTTATAGTCTATGAAATATCGAAGAGATCTCACATGAAGCCAGTCAGCCTTGGCAAAATCTAAAACTCTCCGAAAGCAAATCTTGTCATAAGCATCGAGAAAATAAAATCCCCTAGGGTTTGAGAGAACTTTACCCACTTCGGGAATGAGACCAGGAGGCAACGAGGTATCGAAGCCTTTGCAATTTGGGAGCTTTCCAAGATATATCAGCTCCAAAATTTGTTTCTGAGATTTCTTGAGAGTAAGCCTCCTTCTTTGTAATTTTAACTTTTCTGCTCGAGTGGGTTTCTCCTTTTAAGGCAAGACAGTTGCATCAGATCCTCTCTTCTTTACTTCCTCCTCATAATATTCAATGACTTTGGTGATTTCTCTCTGAATAAACTTGACCTCATCAGTTTGCTTACACTTTGATAAACAATCAAGTATTTCATTCCATTCAGACACCACATAGTTCAGCTGAACATCCTTGATAGATAGTATGCTGAAGATAGGAAGGTTTTTGCGCTGAACCGTTAGACAGGTTTCATTGTTTACCTTCTTCAGCTTGATTGAAGTGATTTTATCTGGATGCCTTCTTTGGTGTCGAGATCTTAACCACTTTTCTGCTTTTTGTTCCATGATTCTTTTCTTCTCCTCAACTGAAGCTTTTTCAGCTTCAATGTTTGCATGAATCTGTTTTTGAAGATCGAGAGGATCAAGATCAATTTTGTTAGCAGCAAGCTCTTCAATTGCAAATTTCTCTGCTGCTATTCTGCCAAGTTCATCAGCCATTTCCAAGTCTTTTATTCTTGGATTTTTGTCACCTGAGTCACTTAGATCATATGTACCCTTACTCATCTGATCATCCGAAGAGACTATCACCATTTTTCCTTTACCTTTGTCATCTTGGCTTGGTTAACCACTGGATGAAGGAGCAGCTGATTGAATGGGAATCTGAGAGGCTTTGGCTTTAGTAATTATTTGCTGACATTCGGCTCCATAAAGTTCTGATCTGAACATTTCAGCTTTTCTTTGATCAAGTATACTTTTGAGCTCCCCCTCAGCAAATGCCTTAGCTTCCTCTACTTTGGCTAATTTGGCCGTGAAATCGATCAAGGCCTTATTCTTGTCTTCTTCAGTGGCTTTGAGGTGTACCACTTCTTCTTCCAATATTTGTAGCTATTCAACATGTGAATACTTTTTATCCCATTTGATTATTTTCCGATCAGCGGTAGAAGATTTCAGCCCTGTCTTCTTATTTTTCCCTCTTAGAAGCTGCAGAGATTCCTGAAGCTTCTACCGAGTGAGACAGGGCTGAAATCTCCCTCGAAAGTCCGGAGAAGGAGGGAGCAAACAAATCTTGCAACTGACGAGTTGCATTCTCAGAAAGATTGACAGCATGGATATTGTCAACCTTGGAGGAAAGGGAATTTACAGTGGTGGAGAGAGAAGAGAGTTGAGTGGTTAGCTTGGAAAACTCAAGAGTGGCGGAATCAACTATTATTTTCATAAGATGGTGAAGGGTCTTGTACATCTCATGAAAAATCAGATTTTTACGATCAATGGTTTTGTTGAGGGTGGTAAATTGAGTGTTGATGGATTCAATAAGAAACTAGAGGTCAGATTCAAGCTTTGCTTGATTATTGGCCACACACGAACCCTGAAAGGTATTGGACTTAACAGAATTTGAAACAAAAAGAACGAGTTCAGATAGACTTTCCAAAGAGGAAGCAATGTCTATTGAAGGCTCAGAGGATTGAGAATGTACAGACTTGGGGGATTGAAGAAAATCAAAAGCATCACAGTCATCAAAAGGATTGACAGGTGTATCAGGAGAAGGAATATTAAACAAGGTGTTTAAGAGAGATGGGGAGGCCATAGCATCAGGAGGAGTGACTAATGCATCAGGGGCCTGAGGCGCATTTGCACCAGTTACTGTCTTGTTTAAGACAGTGTCTTCATTAGCAATAGGAATCTCTACTGAAGGAGGTTGAACTTCAGTTTCATTGATGGAGAAGACTGAGGTAGAATCCATAGTCTCAATGGGGAGTGGTGACACATCAATGGATTTGAGTGCAGTCTCATCTTCAGAGTATGCTGAAGTGTTATCAACTTGTTGGACCTCCGAAACTAGGGGTATTGTAGTTTCATCATTGGTGATTGGCTAAGCATCAGTGTCAGCCTGTTTGGGTGCTGACTCATCATATGCTTGGTCAATATCCATAGTGTCAGTTGGGTTTACTAACACATTAAGGGATAGAGGGGGAAGATCAGCAGAGACAGGAATTGGTGTTCCCTGTTCTGGTGGTACCTGAGTTGTAGTGGGTTTGCTGGCAGACTCAATGGTGGGTAAAGAAGAAGTCTCGGGTGACTGGTGTTTGTCAGTGTCCTGAACAATGTAGAGGAGGGACTTCAGGGACGGCTTGGTTTTGAGTTGTCTCTTCATCGGTCAGACTAGGTTTAGAGACTTTGAGTAAAGGAGATCTTACCTGAACAGCGGCTATTGATGTGGAGGAGTGAAGCTGAGTCTTTTGAAAAATCAGCGGGGTGTCGTCAGGCGAATCCTCACTAGAAGCATAGTGATATATGATGGGACTGGAGGGCATGGAGGGTTTGTGGCGTTTAGAGAGTGATCTTTGCGGGTGAGTGGTAGTAGGTTCTTTAGAGGTGAATTTGGGTATTGCTGAAGGGCTGGTGGATGACTTAGATGTGGTGGATAGTAACTTCCTTTTCTTTGTCTTTGATGGAGAAGACTGAGGGATTTGAGGTTGAGGTTTGGAAGGGGGAGCTTCACAAGATTTGATTTGCAGAAGATGAAAAAGGAAAGAAAATCTTTGGTTGTTTATAAATAAATTTACTCATGATTACGCTTCAGAGGTGATTTGACAGTCAGAGAGAGGCGGGGTAAAAGTAATTATTCAACCTTAGCTATTAGGGTGGCTGGCATTAAATGTGATAAGAAAGAATGCACAGTAACAATCAAACTTACCTGAAATAGCTAGATTGTGGAAGGATTTAGCATTCCTATTTCTACAATCAGCTGATTGAACCGGTGTTCATCTAAGGCTTTTGTGAAGATGTCAGCCAGCTGATGTTCAGTAGAGATGAACCGAAGCTCAATTTCATTTTTGGCTATGTGATCGTGGATAAAGTGATGGCGAACATCAATGTGGTTTGTGCGAGAATGAAGTACAGGATTATTGGAGATGGCAATAGCACTTGTGTTATCACAATAGATGGGAGTTCGCTGAAAGGAGATACCATAGTCAGCAAGCTGATGTTGCATCCATAAAACTTGTGCGCAACAACTCCCGGCTGAAATGTATTCAGCTTCAGTGGTGGATAGAGAAATGGAGTTCTCTTTCTTGCTTTGCCAACTCACTAGTTTTCCACCAAGTAACTGACATCCACCTGTAGCACTCTTCCCCTCAATCTGACATCCGGCATAGTCTGAATCTGAAAATCCGATTAATTCGAAGCCGGAGTCTCTAGTGTACCATAGCCCAAGTTCAGGAGTACCTTTTGTTGGGAATCCATGGGGATCAAAGCACGCAACGGAAGCAACAAAACACACAAAACCAATCCCATGATTTCCCAATGGTGGTGAAAACTTGCAAGGACATGCATGCAACCAAAACAAGAACAAAGAGAAGAAGGAGATCAAATCATACCCTCGAAGAGTTTGATACTTGGCTGGAACAATTCGGATTTGGGATTTAAGCTTGAAACAAAAGGCTCCAAGCCCTAATGCAAGTCCACACCAAGAAACCTTCAACCTCTTTGTACTAGCAAACCGAAGCACCACCAACACTTGATGGATCTCTTCTGGAACAGCCTTGAGACACTTGTGCACAAATCACCAACACTTAATCTTGCTCTCTCTCTCAATGGAAGAACTCACAAGTATATGTATTGCACAAAAATGGACCAAAAGTATGAAATGAACAAAGAGACCCTCTTTTAAAGGCCTCTAGTCAGTTCAAAAGAGCCAGAGTCGGACCCCAATGGCACCATATCATTGGACCAACACAAATGGTCCAATAAAACACAAGTGTCACTTGGAATTCTGCCTTCACGACTTCTTCACGGGCTCTCACGGGCCGTGAAGGATAAATGCGCCACGACCGGCCATTTATCCTCCACGATTCGTGCCGCGCCGTGCAAGAATCGTGAGGGTTCGTGCCTTCACGACCTCCTTGACGGGCCATGTAGGGTCGTGAAGCCCTAGGGTTTCACGAACCATGCGGCCCACGACAGGACTCGTGGACACGAGCTACTTCACGACCCGTGGAGCATCTTTCACGGTCGTGAAACCTAGGTCAACTGGAATTTGACCATTTTGACTCTTTCTTCTTATAGTAGGCTGTCGAGATTGAAACTTGGCGTGTGACCCAATAGGCCCGCGCTTCATTGGCAGTGATGCTGGCCTACGTGTGTCGGTGGGTAGATTCTAACAAACTCCCACTTGCAGATGACACACCGTATCCATGGGCACCATAGACACGGAGTGGCCTCTAGCAAGGCATCCCTGCCCCCAACTAAACATGGGGTATGTCATCCCTGACAAGTACCATGATAAACTAAAAGAGTTTGACATGGTCCTACAGATAAGTGATCAATTATCTTATTGTTCATGATATCCAAGTGAACACGAGACATGGTACAAAGTCATTCTCCGATCGTTCACGATTATGTTTCTCGATCAAGATTGGTGGTGACCAAAAGGTGAGTGGCAACTGATCAACAATCATTGCAAACTTGAGCATGGCCATGCATTTTGGTGTCAGCGCCCAATCATCAAGGGGCCCGGGGATATCTCTCTTTACAGAGGAACAAATTCCTTCGACTACATTGCCTCCAATACAATGGCAATACTTTACCCAAATACCTCCTTTATAATAGCCAGTTACGGACTACGTTTGAAAGAAGTCAGAATAAACCAAACCAAAATAGTGAAACACATGCATCTCCGGTCTAAGGATAAAAGATATTATCATCCTGATTTACTCTTGACATGTACCATGAAGTAAGATCAGGTGTGGGTCGTCCAATCACTTGAAACTCTTTTCAAGTATAGGCGAAATATTGCGTCCCTTGTATTTAATCCCTATTGAACACTATGACCAATTATTTCCCTCGATCTTCGTTCGTACTTCCTTCCTTGAAGAATGACCGATCGTGGACAGTTTAGAATGTAGAACATTAAAGGAAGTGATAAAACAAGCAAAGTTGCAACACAATAATGATTTAAAGAAAGTATTCGCTACATGCATATCATTAAATCTCCATTTAATAATCAATACATTCAAAAATACAATATTGCTTAATGTTCCCAATAACATAGTAAATACATCGAATACAATAACCAATATACAACTCAAACCAAGTCGCTAGCAAATCTAATCCCAATAGCACGTGTGTGGGCACCGTTCTTGGCTTGCGACAACGGTTTAGTGAACGGATCCGCCAAATTGATATCCCTGTGTACTTTGCTGATGACTATGTGTCCATTTTCGACCACGTCCCGGATAAAATGATATTTCCGCAGAATATGCCTCATGCGTCGATGAGACCTTGGTTCCTTTGCTAAAGCAACGGCACCCTCGTTGTCACAGAAGATCTCAACAGGGTCGCTGATGCTTGGAACCAGTCCCAGATCAAGCAGAAATTTCCTTATCCATACGGCCTCCTTAGCAGCTTCACTGGCCGCAATGTATTCCGACTCAGTAGTGGAATCGGCCACGGTGTCTTGCTAGGAGCTCCTCCAGGATATAGCACCGCCGTTTAATAGGGACACGAACCCCGATAGTGATCGTCCGTCATCCCTATCGGTTTGGAAGCTTGCATCAGAGTAACCCTTTACTCTAAGCTCTTCCTCACCTCCGTACACTAAGAACATCTCCTTAGTCCTCCGAAGATACTTGAGAATGCTCTTCACCGCCATCCAATGAGCTTCACCAGGGTTGGCTTGATATCTACTCGTCATGCTCAAGGCACACGATACATCAGGCCTCGTACATAGCATGGCGTACATGATCGAGCCCACAGCCGAAGCATATGGCACTCGCTTCATTACTTCCCGTTCCTCTGGGGAACTAGGGGATTGAGTCTTACTCAATATCAAACAATGTGACATTGGAATGAACCCCTTCTTAGAGTCTTCCATCCTAAACCGCTTTAGGACTTTGTCAACATATGTACTTTGGCTAAGCCCAATAAGCCTCTTGGATCTATCTCTATAGATTTTGATCCCAAGAATATAAGTCGCATCTCCTAGATCCTTCATTGAAAAACAATTCCCTAACAAATTTTTTACACCTTGAAGGTTCGGGACATCGTTTCCAATGAGGAGTATGTCATCGACATACAAGACTAGGAACACAATTGTGCTCCCACTGGCCCTGACATATACGCATGGCTCATCCTTGCTTTTCGAAAAGCCAAACTCTTTGACTTTCTCATCAAAGCACAGGTTCCAACTGCGCGATGCTTGCTTAAGTCCATAAATGGACTTCTTAGGCTTGCAGACTTTATCCGGATGCTTGGCATGTACAAAACCCTCGGGTTGAGTCATATAGACCTCCTCGCTTAGTGTCCCATTAAGACACGCGGTTTTTACATCCATTTGCAAAATCTCTTAATCATGAAATGCGGAAATTGCCATGAGTATCCGGATAGACTTCAATATAGCCACCGGGGAAAAGGTTTCATCATAGTCTACACCATGACTTTGCGTGAAACCCTTAGCCACCAGTCGGGCTTTGAAGGTGTCTACCTCTCCATCTATGCCGGTATTTCTCTTAAAGACCCATTTGCACCCTACGGGTATACACCCGGGCACCGGATCTACCAAATCCCAGACTTGGTTATCCGACATAGATTGCATCTCGGACTCCATAGCCTCTTTCCACCTAGCGGACACAGGGCCCACCACAGCGTTTCGATAAGATGATGGTTCATCCTGATCCACCACTAGGTCGCAACCCTCAGACATGAGAAACCTATATCTCTCTGGCTCGTTGCGACTCCTACCGGATCTTCTAAGAGGTAAAGGATCCGTGTCAGGTTCTCCAGCAGTGTCGTGCTGAGAATCATCTTGTGAACTAGTGCCAACTTCAGGTTGGTCATTGGAGGGTTCTTGAATCTCTTCAAGATCTACCTTTCTCCCACTAGCGTCTTTGGATAGCATCTCCCTTTCAAGAAAGACGGCCCTCCGAGTAACAAATACCTTGTTCTCAGACGGTTTGTAAAACAAATATCCCATAGACCCGGCAGGGTATCCATTGAACAAACACCTCTCGGCTCGGGGTTTCAATTTGTCCTCCACCTCACGTCTCACGTAGGCAGGACAACCCCAAACCTTTAGATATGAAAGCGATGGAACCTTTCCATGCCACATCTCAAAGGGTGTCTTCTTGACCTTCTTAGTTGGTACGAGGTTAAGGATTCTAACGGCCGTTTACAATGCATAGCCCCAAAAGCTAATGGGTACATCCGTACGACTCATCATACACCGAACCATATCTAATAATGTCCGGTTCCTCCTCTCGGCGACACCATTTAGTTGTGGTGTCCTAGGAGGTGTTAATTGCGAAACAATTCCACAATCTTTTAGATAGTCACGGAATTCCGAACTTAGATACTCACCACCATGATCCGATCTGAGCATCTTAATTCGTTTACCCAATTCGTTCTTAACTTCGTTTTTGAAAGTCTTGAAAACCTCAAAGGTTTCCGACTTTTGTCTCACCAAATAGACATACCCATACCTACTAAAATCATCGGTAAAGGTTACGAAGTACCTTGAGTTATCCCTAGTGACATGCTTGAACGGACCACACACATCCGTGTGAACGATATCCAACAAGTCTTTGCCCCTCTCACATACGCCGGTGAAGGGTGCTTTGTTCATTTTGCCCAACAAGCAAGATTCGCATACATCATCCGACCCATGGTCAAATGATTCCAAGATCCCATCCGCTTGGAGCTTGGCGATGCGTTTCTTGTTTATGTGGCCCAAACGACCATGCCATAAAGATAACTTATCCAAATCATATTTGGATTTAGAACCAACATTCATGATTGATCTATCACTTTGCAAGCATACGCTTGTCTCATATATGCCACGACATGGATATGCTTTAAAATAAAATAAATCATTTTTAAAGCATGAAATAACTCCATTAGAGAAATTAAAGTCAAATCCATCGTCAACAAGTGCATAAAATGATAAAATGTTTCTTGCCATGCAGGGCGAATAAGATACATTTAATAAAGTAATAGATAAGCCGGATGGAAAGGCGAGGTCCACGCTCCCTATCTTCTCAACCGGGACAACCACCTTGTTTCCCATGATGAGATCCAGCTCCCCATCAACCAAGTCCCTACTTCTTCTTAGTAACTGCACATTATTAACTATGTGAGTACCACACCCGGTGTCCAAGACCCAAGCGTTAGAAGTAGAAGTGTTATGGAGTTCAATCATGAACATACCGGAGGCGCCTTGTCCCTTGGCGCGAAGCCTCTTGAGCTCCTCCGTGTACCTGGAGCAACTACGCCGGTAGTGTTCCTTCTCCCCGCAGAAGAAGCAGGTGGCCTCATCCAGTGAGGGGGCTATAGGAGCGGGTTCTTTCCCCTTCGGCTCCAGCGCAGGGAGTAACTTGGGCTTGGGTGTTGCCACCTTCGCCTTCCCCTTTCCCTTGCCCTTGGAGTTTGAAGCAGGCCGCTTCCTCTTAGCACCACCCTCATGGATAGCTAGGACGGGTGCGGAGGTCGATGGTTTTGCCTTGGCCATGTTAGACTCGGCGGTCTTCAACATGCCGTGCAACTCCATCAAGGACTTACCCATACTATGCATATGGTAGTTCACAATGAACGGACCATATGCTTGAGGCAAAGATTGGAGGATAATCTCCGTAGCCAACTCTTTCCCCATAGGAAAGCCCAACCTCTCGAGCTGGTCCACGTATTGCCTCATTCGAAGCACATGGGAGCTCACGTTCCCACCTTCCTGCATTTGTCACCCTACAAAGGCCTTGACACACTCGTAAAGTTCTTGCCTCGCTTGTTGTTGGAACATTTCCTTTAGCTGCGAGATCATGTCAAACGCACCAACGTCCTCGAATTGCCTTTGCAATTCAGGACTCATGGTCGTCAACATGAGGCAAATCACCTCATTAGTGTCTTTAAGGCGCTTCTCATAAGCATCCTTAATGGCCCGCGTAGCGGTGGTAGCAGGAGCCTCCAGAAGAGGTTCCTCTAGGACGTACAACTTACTTTCATGGTGCAAGAAAATCCTCAATTGCCTAAGCCAATCCATGAAGTTTACGCCTATGAGTTTCTCTTTCTCCAAAAATGGACGGAGTGAAATGTGTGTCGCGGTGTTGCTTGTAGATGCCATCTAAAAGAAGGCAAAGCACACAAAAGGTTAGTTCGACATATTTTAATCCTTGTTAAATAATTACCCAATAGTTTAACACTTAAATTTAACAAGGGCTAAGAACCCAACATAACTTCACTACATGACGGGTTTACCGTGGATCACTTCGTGAAGGTATTTAGGCCGGTAAACGCTTTACCAATTGCAATCCGTGATTACAACTCTTAGGCACTTGCGGGATCCTTCGGTACTCATAGCACCGGTTTGGCATGTTTCATCCCTTCCAACACCAATTCCTCAATAAGCCGCTTTGATAACTCGGTATAGGCACGACAATTATCAAGGCGTATTATATTGGAATTGCAAATCGTCGAACAAGATACACGATGACGCCCTTGACAATAATTGGCTCGTGCTAAGCTCGACAACCAAAGATTTCAAGATGCCACACGCACCTTCCACACAAGTCCACATGGAGCAACTCGTGCTAAGCTAGACAATTGTCCCATGCTTCATTAGATTCGGGTGGTGTCATCTTTTGGATGGCGTGTGATTTACGTTTTTAAGAAAAACGGGACTTTTGTTTTTCCGGTTAAAAACCTGTTTTTGTTTTGATTAACAAATAAGTGACAAAACGCATTTTTCACCAATTGAACATAAACACTTTATATTCGCTTGTTAATCATGTGAGCGAGCGGGGTTTGTTAACCAATTAAGGAAAACTATATAGTTTTATTATTTTCAAAAGATTTTCTAGCATGCGAAGATCCTACAACCACACAAGAAAAACAAATAAATAAAACTACACAACCACGCATACAAAACCGATTTGAGCCAACCTAAGTGTTCCCCGGTGAGCCAACCGAGGAACTAACTCTACTAAGGACAAACAATCCAAGACTTCGTGGTGTGCTCCCACTCGATCCCGCGCCTCCGGATCCAAGGTAGCCAAGACGTCTCCTAAGACTCCCGTTGGTGCCTCCGGTCTTCTCTTCTCATTACATACATAATTTAAAGAGAAATGGCATGCAAGCCACACAATCTATTCTATGCTAATATACAATCACAAAGAATAAATACTTTGGCGTGCAAGCCACAAATAAATAAATTATTACAAACCGGATTAAATAAATTGTTACAAACCAAATGTGGTACAAACCACCAAATGAATTAATAACAAATAAAGCAACCAAACAACCACACAAAGGTCTAGGCTCAAACCGGTGCTCACAAAAATGAAACAACCACCAAGCATGGTGTGCCACACCAAACCATGCAGAAAACAATATCCCAATTAAGTTTATTCAAAACTAAAGGCACAAGAATAAACCTTGTACATATGCATTAGGATTCCAAACACTTTGAAATCCATATTCATATATACACAATTTACATGTATGCATGTGTGCATTTTATGCCAAAACCACCCAATACATACATATAAAAGAATTAGGATATTATGGGGCTTAAACTACAAGGCCAAATAGCCTAAAATGATTCTGGAAACACCAAAATCAAGTGCCAAAATCCATATCAAGTTTTCTTTTCCAAAAAGGCCAAAAACAGCCTGTTCACGACGCCTTCACGAGCTACTACTCTTCACGGGCCCTCACAGGCCGTGAAGGCAGTATGCTCCAAGACTCGTGAAATAGATTAAAAACCTTTCATGACCACCACCCCACGAGATTGGTCGTGTGGCCGTCACGGCCCGTGAAGCAAGCTCCACGGCTCGTGAAGACCTTCTGGACGGAATGTCCAAAATCGAAAATATGGATTTTCAAGCCACAAAGGTGCATGCATCTTGCAAGTATGGCTCTGATACCACTGTTGGGAATCCATGGGGATCAAAGCATGCAACAGAAGCAACAAAATACACAAAACCGATCCCATGATTTCCCAATGGTGGTGAAAACTTGCAAGGACATGCATGCAACCAAAACAAGAACAAAGAGAAGAAGGAGATCAAATCATACCCTCGAAGACTTTGATACTTGGCTGGAACAATTCGGATTTGGGATGTAAGCTTGAAACAAAAGGCTCCAAGCCCTAATGCAAGTCCACACCAAGAAACCTTCAACCTCTTTGTACTAGCAAACCGAAGTACCACCAACACTTGATGGATCTCTTCTGGAACAGCCTTGAGATACTTGTGCACAAATCACCAACACTTGATCTTGCTCTCCATCTTAATGGAAGAACTCACAAGTATATGTATTGCACAAAAATGGACCAAAAGTATGAAATGAATAAAGAGACCCTCTTTTAAAGGCCTCTAGTCAGTTCAAAAGAGCCAGAGTCGCACCCCAATGGCACCATATCATTGGACCAACTCAAATGGTCCAATAAAACACAAGTGTCACTTGGAATTCCGCCTTCACGACTTCTTCACGGGCTCTCACGGGCCGTGAAGGATAAATGCGCCACGACCGGCCATTTATCCTCCACGAGTCGTGCTGCGCCGTGCAAGAATTGTGAGGGTTCGTGCCTTCACGACCTCCTTGACGGGCCGTGTAGCATCGTGAAGCCCTAGGGTTTCACGAACCATGCGGCCCACGACAGGACTCGTGGACACGAGCTGCTTCACGACCCGTGGAGCATCCTTCACGGTCGTGAAGCCTAGGTCAACTAGAATTTGACCATTTTGACTCTTTCTTCTTGTAGTAGGCTGTCGAGATTGAAACTTGGCGTGTGACCCAATAGGCCCACGCTTCATTGGCAGTGATGCTGGCCTACGTGTGTCGGTGGGCAGATTCCAATACCTTTCAGGTATCTTAAAATACGTCTGACAGCCGTCAGATGTGATTCTTTTGGGTTCGCCTGAAATCTTGCACATAGACATGTGGAAAACATTATATCAGGGTAACTGGCTGTCAGATAAAGTAATGATCCTATCATTCCTCTGAAGGTAGGAAGATCAACTAATTTCCTGTTCGGATCAGCAGTAAGCTTGGTTTTTGGAACAATGGGAGTCTTCATTGGAAAAGAGTCTGAAAAATTGAATTTCTTGAGTAAGTCTTTGAATTTCTTGGTCAGATTTCTTTATCCGAACTCCAAGGAAGAAGTTCAGTTCTCCCATCATGCTCATTTTGAAATTTTCAGACATTATTTTCTCAAATTTCTTGCATAAGCAATTGTCGGTAGAGCCAAATATAATATCATCGACATAAATCTGAACTTGAATGAGTTCACCTTTTTCTCTACACTTAAATAGAGTTTTATCGATGTTCCCTCTCTGAAATCCATTTTTCAGAAGATGAGTGGACAAAGTATCATACCAGGCACGTGGAGCCTATTTTAGTCCATAAAGGGCTTTGTCAAGCTTATAAACGTGGTGTGGAAACTTGGGATTTCAAATCCAGGGGATTGTTGAACAAATACTTCTTCTTGAAGTTCCCCATTCAGAAAGGCGCTTTTGACGTCCATCTGAAAGACCTTGAATCCCTTGAAGGCAGCAAAGGCTAAGAACATACGTATTGCCTCTAAACGAGCAACAAGAGCAAACGTTTCATCATAATCTATCCCTTTCTCTTGAAAGTAGCCTTTTGCAACTAGTCTAGCTTTATTTCTCACAACCGACCCGGTTTCATCACGTTTGATCCTGAAGACCCATTTTGTGCCAATAATAGACTTGTCTTCAGGTGGGTCAATCAGCGTCCACACTTTGTTCCTTTCAAACTCATTAAGCTCGTCTTGCATAGCAACTACCCAGTTAGGATCCTTCAGAGCTTCATCGGCTTTCTTTGGCTCGACTTGTGAAATAAATTCAGAGAACATGCAGAAAGCAGACGTGGTTGCATTTCGAGTTTGCACACTAGTGTTTGGATCACCAATTTTATTAGTGATGGGATGAGCTCTAGTCCATTTTTTGACCCGTTGTGGTTGATCTTGTTGTTCATCAGCAGAGGGATTATTTGTTTCCAAGAGATCTTCAGTGACCTGGTTCATATTAACAGAAACAATATCATTTTCAGTATTTACCTCCTAAGAGTAGTCATCCAAATCATCATTAAATGACTCTTGTAGAAGAGCATCAAATTCATCGGACACAATTTGATCAGTATGATTGGAGGTTGACTCTGCATTGAATTCATCAAAGGTAACATTTATTGTTTCAACCACAGAGTTCTTTTTGGGAAGAAAAACGCGATATGCTTTAGAGATATCAAAATAGCCTAAGAACACTCCTTGTTCTCCTTTAGGATCAAACTTGCTTTTCTGATCTTTGGTGTTCAGGACGAAGCATGTACTTCCAAAGACTTTGAAGTATCCGACATTGGGTGACTTCTGATAGAGTAACTCGTAGGAAGTTTTGCTGTGGCGCTTTACAATGATGGACCTGTTCTGTGTATAGCACGCAACATTAACAGCTTTAGCCCAGAAATGGCCTTTCAAAGATGCTTCAGCTAGCATCATTCTAGCTACTTCTATCATGGTCCTGTTTCTTCTTTCAGGAACCCCATTTTGTTGAGGGGTATATGGAAATGAGAAGTTTTGGATGATGCCATTTTCATCACAAAAATCTTAGAGGGTAGAGCTTCTGAACTCTATCCCATGATCACTGCGAAGCTGTTTTATATGTGTGTCAAACTGTCTTTGAACACGACGAATGAAGCTCATCAAAACTTCAGCAGTGTCACTTTTGTTACGCAAGAAGAATACCCATGTAAACCTGGTGTATTCATCAATTACAACCAGAGTATACTTCTTACCTCCCATGCTTGGAGAACTGACAGGACCAAAAAGATCCATATGTAAGAGATGAAATGCGGAGTTAACTTGGTTGCAATGTTTTGATTTAAAGACTGATTTCTTTTGCTTTCCCTACTCACATGCATGACACAACTTGTCTTTCTGAAACCGAACTGACGGTAAACCTCTGGTAAGCTTAAGCTTAGAGAGTTTGCTGATGTTCTTGAAGTTGAGATTTGTGCCATAACCAATTAACCTTAGAATCAGCTTCAGAAAAGAAGAAAGCATCTTTTTCAGAGGTAGCAGAATTGAAATCAACAACATACATGTTACCCTGCCTTTTTGCTTGTAAGACCTCTTTTCCTTTCTTGTTTAAGATTGAACCTTTGGTCTTCTAAAAATGTACTTCATAATCTGTATCACACAACTGACTGACGCTGATCAGGTTGTGTTCCAGTCCTGTCACATGGGCAACATTCTTGATGTTGACTGAACCTTGGTTAAGATAACCATAGCCATTAGTTTTGCCACATTCTCCTCCACAAAAAGTAACCTTGGGGCCATTAGCTTCTTGAACCCCATTCAGTAGGGACTTACATTCGGTCATGTGCCTTGCGCATCCACTGTCAAGGTACCAAGTGTTATCATGCTGACCGCCCTACACAGATAATCAAAGAGATTAGTTCATTTGAAGAGCCCAAACTTTACTAGGCTCCAAGACATACGTCTTAGAAGAGCAACTCGAGATCTTATTTTCATGAGAACACGAAGTAGCTTCATGACCTCTTACTCCACACTTATAACATTTACGAGTGGATTTTGAGTCCTTTGCCTTAATCTTTTTATTTTTCTTCTCTTTTTCACCGATTAATTTTAAAACTCTGAAAAGAGAATCCTTGACTTCTTTGAGTTTGGATACGGGCAAAACAAAGGTTTCATCATCATTTTTGATTTTAAAGGATTTTGAGTTTTCTGCTTTGGATGGTACGATTTCAACTGATGATTCTTCAGTTGTTGAAACCATGGGAATAATAATTTCATAGAAGACACTGGCTTCAGGAAGAAAGCTTGAGTTGGATGACTCAGCTAGTTTGATTTCAGAAGATATTACTTGAACATAATCAGTACAGGTTTCAGTCATGATTATAGGTTGGGCTTTAGATGGGGTTACTGATATAACTTCAGGATGGGTTTTGGTAGGGCTTGATGTAATGGTAACTTCAGCGATTGGCTCAACAGCTTCATTGGCAGGAGTATCATACTCAGTAGGAAGTTGAAGATTTCTAATTTCAGAATCTGTTCGTTCAGAAAAGCTTGGATTAATAACTTTAGATTTGGTAAATCTCTTTTTGAGCAGATTTTGATTACCAATGTCATTAAAACTTATGTCATTAAAAATCATCTCATCGACATTTTTACACTTTTTGCTGAAATCAGCAGCTTGTTTAATGTGTCCTATGCCCACTCTTTCTCTTTGAATAACCATCTCATGATTGATACTCTCAAACGCTGGTTTATTTGGACTTAACCAAAGATCAAGAATCGACTGACGATCTTTCACTTTTTCGTTAGAGTCTTGCAAATCTATTTTCACAGTTTTGAGTTCATTTGTTAAAAATTCGAGATGATTCGTTAAGGCATAAGACTCTTGAAGAAATTTCTCATTTTCTTTCTCGATGACATTTATATCAGAGGTGAGCTTGGTGATAGTTTGTTTAGATTTGTTTTGATTGTTATGTGCAATTGTCAGATCAAAACACAAATAAGCAAACATATCATCCTTCTCATTCATTGAATAATCTTTGAAATTTGATACCTTATACATCATCGTGGGGTTCCATCCTTCAGCTGAGCTGAGTTTTTCAGCTTCAGCCCGATCTTTGCTGAACTTGCTCTCAGTGGCCATCAAACACATTTCAGGATGTGCAGTTCTACAGATTTCTTCAGCCACCAGACATTTACCCCTGACTACATTTTCTTTTTCTTAATCTGATGAAGTTTCAGAATTAGTCCAGCCCAGGTCATCAGCTATCATGGCCTTTTCCTTCTTCCTTTCATTTGAGGCTTTGAGGGCTTTATATTTGGCTTTATACTTATCAGCCTTAGAAGGAAACCCTTTCTTAGGATTTGAAGAAGTCTCCTTTACATAGCATTCAGCTGCATAATGACCAGGCTTCCCACACTTGAAGCACTCATTCTTGGACCCCTTAGATGAGCCCTTTTTCTCTGAAGAGAACTTTTTATCAAATCTTCTCTTCCCTTCAGATTTGAACTTCTGAAACTTTTTGTAATTTTTCATGATGAAGGCTTTTTCAGTACCTTCATCATCAGACCTTTCCTCCTCCTCAGCTTCATTAACCTGAGACTCGTCATCAGAATCAGAGTCCTCAGTTTGTTTGTACTTAGCTCTTTGAGGATTTTCAGCAACAAGAGCCAGAGTCTTCTTAAAGGGCTTCTTCAGATCAGTTTTCAGAATGCGAGTCTGTTCATCATTCAGCAAGATTCCATATAACTTGCGCATGTTCATGTCCCTGAGCATATTACTGGTTCTCAGGATCATGCACATGGTGTCCCATTCAGATGGGAGGGAATCCAAAAATATGTTGAGTATTTGGAATTGCTCTCTGACAACTCCAACTTCAATCATGTCGTTCAGAAGACATGTGAACCTTGTATAGACCTCAGTGAGAGACTCTGAGTCTTTAGCACAAAAACTTTCATACTTGCGTATGATGTTTGTCTTCTTGTTCTCACGAACTTCAACAGTTCCTTTGAACGATATGCAGATGCTTTCCCACATATCTTTTTCTGTTTTCAGATTACAAACAGTATGAAATATTTCATTAGGTAATGCAATGACAATACTGTTTCGTATTTTAGCATCCAAACCCACAAGTTTCTTCTCCTCCTCTGTCCATTGAAATCTTGGTTTAGGACGAGAAGGAATGGAGGTTTTAGAAGAACCAGTCTCCATGGAGATGGTTTGAGGAACATAAGGACCTTCCTCCAAAACAACAAGTGAATTGCATTCAAGATTTTCTAAAAATAAAAGCATTCTATTTTTCCAACTGGAAAAATGTTCGATTGAAAACTTTGGTGGTTTGGCAGAGGAGCCATTGTCGATGTAATCAAACTTCGACATGTTGAACAGATCACTAATTTATGGATAAAATTAGAACCTGCTCTGATACCAATTGTTTTCCCGAAAGTGAATCAAACTAACTATGAATAAAATCAATGTGCGGAAATAGTTTTAAAGCAACGAACACACGAAAGTTTTTAAAGCAAAATTATATTAATAACCAAACTTTAAAGAGTGCACAAGAACAAACTTGAGCACCGAGTACAAACTAATCAAGAACAAACTTGAATACAAATTAGCAACAAACGCTTAACCTTTACTCGTTAATCGAGCAGGTATTTATAGACTAAGTAAACTAATCATGACCATCTAATTTATTTACACTTGTACCGTTCTACACTTAATTAGGAACAGAAAACAAGATTGCCGTTTCGAGCTCCTTCAGAATGCGCAGATCGGGCACTTTACATAACAGGAAGATCCTGGTTATCAGATGTATCTTCAGTTTAGAAGACCCTTGATGACTGAAGACAAACTTCAGCTGACATTCTCTTCAGAACTAATCTTCAAAAGAACTACGGGCTTCTTTCTTCAAATTTCGTTAGAACAGTATACAAAAGAATATATTACACCTTCAGTCGCTTTCTTTGAAAGCTTCTTCAGGAATGGAATATATACAAATAAAAGGACTAACAAATAATAATAATAATAATAATAATAATAATAATAATAATAATAATAATAATTAAATACATCATAAT
Organism: Dittrichia graveolens; assembly: GCA_038502395.1. Lineage (NCBI taxonomy): Eukaryota > Viridiplantae > Streptophyta > Magnoliopsida > Asterales > Asteraceae > Dittrichia > Dittrichia graveolens. The sequence continues at coordinate 36,559,378 of JARJIL010000009.1, forward strand.
AAATATAAATAAGTTAAAATATAAAACATATATATATATATATATAAACTCACAAAAGTAATTAAAACCTTTCTAATTAAAAGATTTTAACCAAAATCATCATTTATACAAATTTTATTTTAACTAATTATACATAATATTTAACAAAAAAAAAATAAATAAAAGAAACCCCCCCCTTGGCCGGCCACACCCCCCCTCTTTTCTCTGCCTCCTTCTCTTCCCAAGACATGACACTTGTACTCCCTCATGCTTTATAAAAGCCCCCTACTACTATTCATCATTTTCATTACCACCACACTTTATCTCTTCTCTTTTCTCTCTTATACTTTCACCAAGAAATCTCCCAAGTTCATCATCAAACCCTTGTTCATCTTTTGAAGATCAAAGAAAGATCAAAGAAGAAGAGTTGGTAAGATGATCATAACAAATCCATCTCTACTCTTCTACCTTTCTTCTTTTCTTTCTTTTTATTTATTTTCTTTGATGTTCATCTTATTTCTTTTAAATATATATAATCATGTAAATATTAACATCCTACCAATGTTGTAAGGAGCACATGAAATGTGCATCATCCTACCATTGTTGTATGGAACATAATCAACTAAAAATCAAGAAAATAAGACTTTGATCATGCATGTGTATCATCCTACCAAATGTTGTAAGGAACACATAAAATGTGTATCATCCTACCATTGTTGTAAGGAACACATGGATTATCAAAGCTTATACTCATACAAGATGATTAATCATGAATATAAATATGTTATATTAAAGTTATGACCCATAAGGCTAAGAGAAATCACAATCTGACAGATTCTGAGTTAGAACTCTCCCATTTTTTGTTATATCTGGAGTTATAGATATCAAAATCAGTTGATTCTTTTTGCTAATCTTAGTTTAAAGTGTTACCTTTCATTTAAACCTAGATTCACTAATTTTCATGAAGGTTTGATCCTTCAAACATATTTAATAAGACACATATGTTAAATTTGGAATTCTGAAAGATTTAAAAAGGTACACTTTAAACGCGTATAACTTACGCATTCTTGGGTCAAAATACGTCTAGTTTTTTTAAACGTTTCATCCTTGAGTCGTGGTTAATTCCTATTTTGAATCATGTAAAAACGAGGTCGTATGAGCTATAAACAGACTTTTTAGTAACTATGTGTCATCCAGATACTGTTCAGTGGACATCTTATACACTTTTAATTATTAAAAATATTAAATATGGATTATAAATTCCTATATTTTTACTGGACATTCTAGAAACATATATTAAGGTTATATTAAAATATGAAGCCTTAATATGACTTCTAGAATATAGTTTTTAATTTTTAAAGTTTAACTTAAGGAAATATAAATTTCAGTGAACACCTATGACATAAAGAAAATAGTGAAAACCTTTAAAAATTAAATAAATGAATTAATAACAAATAATTGGTAATAATACAAAGTAATAAATAAAATAGTAAATCTAATAGAGTTACATACTTCTTATATTAGGAAAGGAGCTTCGGTAGAAACGAGAAACCCTTTACAAGTTAACACATTACCATACCGAGTGAGTATCATAGCCCCTTTTTACCGTATTTCATATTATTTTTGGGGTGAAAGCATGTGTATACATTTCATGAAAAGTTTATTGCCTAACTTCTAATATATTTCAAATATGATTTTGTGCACTATGGTATTATTTTTTGATGTGCTTGGGTTATCGTTGTAAGGCCCCCTTTTTGGACATTATCCTTTAACTCCGCTAGTGAGCCGATGATATTTGTAAGTAGCGCTATTTGGAGATTCTGACGTCTCCCATTTATGGTTGACGAACTATAGATGTACTTTACCACTACTATGTCATTTAATATGGGCGTTAGGTTTGTTCTTGGGCAATTGGTTGTCGGTTAGGTTGGATAATGGCTCAAGCTATAATTATCATAGTATATTACTACCACGTGCAGTGTATTGGGCAATATAATGCATCGTCTATCACTGGTGCATACTTTGATTTTATTCAAAAAAATCTCCATCATTCATTATTAAATTTTTCCTCATGAAAAATTTATATTGTGCATATTAAAAACCTATGAACTCACCAACTCTAGTAGTTGACCGTTTTTCTTTTACTCATGCTTTCAGGTGACCGTTGTTAGGTACAATACGTAGAAGCACGATGTGTGGCATCATCATCTTCATCTTCAAATTTTAAAAACAATTTCTATTTTATTTATGCATCGTACGAGACAATATCATTAAATATTATTTGGTTGTGTAACTTTTTACTTATGGTTTATCCGAATCACTTACTTTATTAAATTAATATATTGGTTATTGTCTATTTACCTTGTGCGATGATCCCTTGTGCTGTGACACCTCGTGTTTCCGCTTTAGCGGGGTGTGACATGAACTAACAACTCAATCCTCAAAATTAGAACAACTTCAACAAGAAATAACAGACAAAGAAAATGCATTCATCAAGTTACAAAAAGAAACAGAATTAAAAGTGCATGACTTGAATGTAGGAAAACTGTCTACAGAAATAAATCATAACTTAATTATGAAAGAGAAAAAGAACCTCGATGAAAAAGTTTAACATCTTGAGCAAAGAGTTAAGAAGCAAGTCACTACTCATCACAGTATCTATAAAAACCTTGAACCAAACGTGAAGAATATATATAAAGGTTTACGATATGACGAAAACAACTTTTTCACAAAAATTAATTGCACACAACTGTACCAATTAGAAAGAATGAATCAGGGTTGGACTTCCAAGATGGTGTTTGTGGGAGAGGAAGAAATCAAACAGGAAGAAGAACTGAAAAGAAAAACCACAACCAAATTGCAAAATTAACTTAATTATGATGTACTGAACGCGTCATACGCAGATGGTGAGAAGAGTGATGGTTGTTCTTCAGAAGAGTGCTTCATTCCTATCCCACCTGAAGTGAAAAAAGTTTTTGAAGAAGGAAACAATGGAACTGCAAGAGTTTATATTCCACATATGGAACTGTAGAGAAGGCAGGATTTGCTTGAGGTAGCATGCATTAATCACAAAATTCAATTTGAAGTGGAAAATTTTGTACTAAAAGAAACAATCTTCAATCTTAACAAGAAATTAAATTCCGCAGCATCTGAAATTAAGATTGAAATAACTGAAGAAAAAATTAACAATTATGATATTGCACAATACCTAATTCCTCAATTTATTTCAAATGGAATTGAACGAAGAATGCTTGAAAAGAAGGTTGAATGCTTGCTAACTGGATTGGATAGATATCTGGATATTGTGTATCCTCAGTGTCCGAATGCGTGTAGGGAATTTATGTCACATAAATGCAATAAATTTTGTGATCCCAACAGTGTTACAAAGGAAGGATCAGCATCGACAACAAAGAAAATTCCTAAAATGCCAAAAATCAAAAAGTCATCGACTATGCATGATTCAAAAGCTGTTAAACCACTTCATGTCTCTAACAAAACTTCTTTTTCTGAAATAAAATCAGATAAGTCAAAAGGGAAAGAAGTTTCAAGCAAAAGAGTGAAGAAAGCAATCACCAAAGGTGTGAAGAATAGAGAGACGACAAAGGCTCAAATGAAGTGGATTCCAAAGGGAGATCTCAAAGAAAAAGAGAAAAAGAAAGTGCGTGTAATCAATTCAGTTTCCAATAACACAGTTAAACCATTTTGTAATATTCATAAATCATACTGCAATAAGAATTGTGAGTCACTTTTTTCTTGGAAAATCAAAACTGAAAACTCAAAAGCAAAAATAACTGATAACAAGATGAGTTGTGCTGGAGTTGGTTGTCCTGAAGGACACTGTGAGCTCAAGTCTGAGTATTATCAAAATTGAATGAAAAGAGGATTAAAATAGAACCGAAACTGGAAGAATCCCAATGAAGATAAAATTCTGTTTTGGTTTGTAAACAAGAATGGATTCATCATTCACCAATGGATTCACAAACATCAAAGAGGTGGATTGTTGAAAAGGTATGCTAATAGAAAGATACCTGTCTGGCCAGGACAATGGAAAGAACATCTGAATATAATGAATGCAAATCAAAAATTAGCACCAACTCCATCAAATCATAACAAACTCATACCAATCAAACAAGTCCAATTGAAAACTGCTTCATATTCATCGATTACACCAAATTCAAAGAAAAATAAAAAACAAATGATGAATATAAATTTGTCATACAAACCTAAAGTGAAAAGCATGTATCTTGAAAAAGCAAAACAGTTTTCACCTGTGAATAAATCAAAAATTCTTGAATCACCTCAGTCACAAAACAACAGAAAAGTTTCAACTGAGAAATGGGTTGTTAAGAAAACTGTTCAAAAAAAAGTTCAATTCATGATACAGTGTTTAATGCCTCTAACACACAAAGTCCGACTTTTTCGTGGACACATCAGTTTGGTTTCTTTACTATGTGCAAAAAGATATTATCTGGTAAATTGATTCCAGCTGCATTTTTAACTGTTTGATATGTCATCATGCTCTATAAGATCTTACACGGTATTTTTAGTGATGCAGGTTTTAACAGCCGAGTCAAAGGATTAGAACATCAAATACAAGTTATGAATCACTGAGGGTTCATACTTGTAGGGGGAGAAATCAAGTCAAGTTTTGTATATATTAAATGAAAAATCAAAAACATTTACAAAACAAAGAAAATTCAAAAATATTTTTTTCCTCATCTCAAATTGTTGTACATATGTGCATGATTTGAGGGGGAGTTTTATTTTTGTTTTTGAATTAAATTTCTCAATTTTTGATAATTTTCATCTTCATGATCAAAGAAATATTGTTCAAGATGAAATGTGATGTTTAGGGGGAGTGAAATGCTTTGAAAAATCAAAATTTTGATGTAAAGTGTTAAAAATCCGGAAAAGTTATCGGATTAACTCAAAATCCGCTACTTTTATCGGATTCGGATACTTTTGTCGGATTCCAATACTTTTATCGGATTTTGACAAACCAAGAGTAGTGTGTCAGATTTTGTGGGTTTTGGATTCGTGTGGATCGGTTTTATAACTACTCGGATTTCATTGGTCGGATTTCCTATAAAAGGGAAAATCCGATTCCATTATCGGTTTTCCAAACATTCTGATAAATCCGAGAGTTCAAAGAAATCAAAATTTTTGAAGTGTTCGATTGTGCAAAAAAATTACAGATCCTTGATCGCATTTGTTTCTTGATTCTAAAAGTATAATTCTTTTGTGATTTCATCAACATTTACTTGTGTTTTAATCGGATTTTTTAGTTGCAAAACCCTCGAAACTTTCGACATACAAATTCATGATTTTTAGTGTTTTGTTAACATTGTTAGACTCGGTTTTAGTTATAGATTAGTGGGTTGTGTTTCAATTTCTAGTTAATCGACTTTTAGGATGTATATTTCTTAGATCAGAGAATGTCGGTTTTCAAAAAGTTGATTGGGAGTTTTAAACACAATGACGAAGGTTTTTAGTTGTTGATTGTGTGGTTTGAGTTGAAAGGAATTCTTCGTTTAGGGTTAATTGCACAAATGTTTTGGGTATTAAGTAATTATTAAACAAAAATGGGTGTTTTGAAAGAATCGGATTTTCGAAAAACTTCAGTGCGTTCATATGCATGAACTGACGGATTTCATATAAATCCGATAGTTTATCGGATTTCATGATCAATCGGATTTTGTGAAAATCCGAGTGTTTGATAAAAATGGGAACTTTGTCGGAATTAAAACAAACAGATTTCAAAGTTTATCCGATTGTGATAAATCCGAGTGTTTGTTGGATTTCAAGTTCATACCGGATTTCTAATCATTATCGGATTTTCAAAATATTGGATTTTAACTTGTCAGATTTTGAAAATGTCGGATTTCAAGTAAATGACTTGTCGGATTTGCAATACTTGTCAATTTTTGAGAATATCGGATTTTGGGATTTAAATGACTATTGGACTTTGAGAAACATGAGTGTCGGTTTTTCAAATTCATCGGATTTTGAAAAACATGTCGGTTTTTAAACTTCCATCGGATTTTAAAAGACATAAATGTCGGATTGTCATTGATATCGGATTTTGGAAGAAAAAGGGTGTCGGATTTTGCGTAAATCATATGTGTCGGATTTCTAAGTGTCGGATTTTGTCAACACTTAGGAATTTTCAAAAAAATTTCAAAATTTCAAATTTTGTACTAACTGTTTATCTTACCGATGGCGCAAATTCCTTCCAATACCCTTTACCCCCTAGCCAATTACCTTCCAAAGCAACTCAATAACACATACTTCCTACCCGATGTAACCAAGATTGAATACACAATCATTACCGAACTCATAACTTCCCATCCTTTAAACCATGTTTTCACTTTCATCCCTACTGAATCCATACCTCATGTTCCAGAGGTGTATGTACAACAACTGTGGAGTTCCCTAACTTTAACTGAAAGTGCAGAAGGTCTTCCAGCCCTTGAAGGCCAAATTGAACAAGTAGAATTTCAAATGGGCCTGGAAAGTATACGCCAAATTCTTAGACTACCCAAGCCAAACACTTACCCAACCAAAGCTGATTTTGATTCCATACCCACCGATAAACAAATTCTAGCACATGTGATGGACCTCGGATGGAGGGGAGATGAACTGACGGGGATGTCCAAATTCAAACATTCAGGACTGGTTCCCAGTGGCAAACTCTTTATGCGATTATCATGTGATGTTTAACAAGCGTGACGAAAGGAATTGACGGTGCCAATTCCTTTGCATTGAAAGTTTTCATTGGAATGGTTAAACACTTGCATTTGGATTATGCAGAGTTGATATTCATTGAGATAGCAAAAGTGGTCAGGGAGATAGTGATGTCCGGCAAAAGACGAAATTTTTTACTGCTTCTATGGTTTCTTTCAATGATCATACAAAGAGTGATGGCCAGTGATACTGATATCTCGAGGAGTGATGATGAGCCACCAGTGCAAATTCAAATGATGATAAAACTATACAAAATCCCGGCGATGCCTGATATTCAACCATTTGTGATGCCTGCTGAATTGGTTCATTTGTTGGATTTACAAAGTGAGGTCGTCTAGGAGTATGTGTAATACCTGGTTTCCGTATATCAAATAAACGAATATTTTATTGGATGATGCGAGTTTTATATATTTATATTGGAGTTGCTAATTATTTATGGAATCTAAGTTGTTATTGAAATTGGTGGGTTGTTTAGGTGATTAATTAAACAAGTTTTGGGCTAGCATGTTGTGGGCTAATTAATTAGAAAAGTGAAATAGTGGTATGAAGGAGTAAGCCTCATGGGCTTAGAGAATTGCCAATGTTGGGTCCAAAAGCCTTGTTAGAAATAAGTATAAAAGGAGAATTAGGGTGCAGCCTCTCAGATTAGTGTTACTGTTGCATTGGAAGAACTTGTGTGTGTCTGTGCGTGTAAACTCACGAGAAAAGCAAGGAGAAGGAGCTAAGAATCTTTTGGAAACCCAAGGTTTTGACAAATGAATCACTAGGTAATGTTTCCTATATCTCTATGATGTTGTTGATACCAGTTTTTACCTTGTATGGATGATTATAAGGCTGGATAAGACTTGGGTTTTTGGGTTTAAGAAGAACAAGAATAAAGAATCTAAGCTAGGAACTTGAATACTTGTTGTGTTGTGTTTAAATCTTGAAGAAAAAGCTCATATAAATGGAGAAACGTTTTGAAACAAAAATAATGTGAACTGGTTGAGTTTTGAGAAGGTTGTGATTTTAAAAATGGAGTTTCAAGGTTCTGGGTTTTTCAAAAGATGAACTGTCAGGGAAGAGGAAGTCCATGCGACTTTCAGAAGGCCTCATGTGACCATCAGTTAGTCCATGCGACCTTTGGGGGTGTTCCATGCGACATTCAGCTTAGCTGATTGTTCCATGCGACTTTTGGTATGAGTCCATGCGACTTTCGGATAGAGGATTTGTGCCAAGCGACTTTCAGATGGAGAGTGTTTGTGTCCATGCAACTTTCAGATAGTCCATGCGACTTTTAGATGGGATGTGTTGTGTCCATGCGACTTTTAGTGTAAGTCCATGCGACAGTCGGGTGTAGGATTGGTACCATGCGACAGTCGGATAGGGGGTGTTTGTGTCCATGCGACTTTCACAAGTCCATGCGACTTTCAGTGAGAGTCCATGCCACTTTCAGCTGGGGATATGGTGCCATGCGACTTTCAATTAGTAGGTCCGGCCTAGTGTGGTCTGACTTAGGGTCTGTAGTATACCCAAAGCTAATCAATGGAGATATCTATATTGTAGGTCCTTGCGACTGGACTTGTTAACTTTCAGGTTGTGAAACCTGTTGCTTTTATATGTGATGCAGATTAGGGGAGTTACCCTAACTTATACATGATACTAGTGTGAAATGTATATGTTATGTTTTATGTGATGCTTAACTGATGTGAATTATGTGAAGTGAAGGGTTATGTTATATTGTGGTGAAAACGTAACTCGGGCACAGTCTGACATACTGTGAAATCCTTGGTACGGCTTGGATAGTCAACTGTGACCCAAAGTGTAAAATCGTCGTCAGTGCACTGCGTCGGTAGTATGTGTTATGATATGTGATCATGGATTTGTGTTATGATGTGACATGTACATACCTAGTGTGGTGTGTGAGTTAGAGTGCTCGCTAAGCTTTATGCTTACTGTTGTTGAACTTATTCTTTTCAGGACCTGATCGTGGGGCGGCTCCGGTAATGTGAAGATGGCTCATCATTCATTTAAATCGTTTCCGCTGTTTTAATACTTAAACATTTTGCTAGAACAAAGTCTATAATCTTATTTAAATACATTTAGCTACGGGTAGTTCCGGGTGCGGGACCTCGTATGATTTTGTTGAATGCAGTTATATTTCTATATTCCATTGTTAAAAAAATATATTTTTTTGGGACGTTACAACTTGGTATCAGAGTCTAGGTTTAAGGGATTCAAGCATGCAAGAGGTGTGTTTGGACTTAAACCTTGGTTCTAAAAACGTTTTTTAAATTTACAAAATTTCATTTTTAAAACCGAACGATGAGCTGTCAGCTGGAGCTTGGTCCTGGCGAGCACGTAGTGAAGTGAAGCATAGTATATATATATATATATATACAGTTGGTGAAATATACTGTGCAGTTGAATCCATGATAGATGCTAGAGTAGTTCCTAACTGTATCCATGTTTATACATATCGTGAATACTGTACACCATGTATAATGGTAACCATATAGGCTTAGAACGGATGATTTGGCCTTATTTCATGTTCTCGTTTAATGTTGGGGTAGGGTAGGATCAGACGCTCAAAGACTTGTATGACTTAGCATTATACGTGGATGTATTCGTGATATGGATAGACTAGGATATGATAGTCGGTGTGTAGAACTTTATATGGTTGCATGATTTTAGGATGATATGAAATGCAATGTATATATGTATGTGGAACGCTATGTGATGCATGACCCAAGCATGTGAATCGGGATTTTAGATGGTGACGATAAGACTGGGGATGTGTAATGTGTTTAGAATAATATAAGGGCCCATATTATTGTGAGCACATGATACATGTCAAGACTTGCCGGCATCATACTAACTCTCGTGAATTACGGGAGGGGTACTTGTAGGACTGTAGAATAGGAGTTCCTTAATGAGTAGGGCTACTTCAGATAAGGTGAACGGCATGCTAGAAATTGTATATGATGTGGATATAGACAGCGGTCTGAGCAGGATAGTATGATAAAGCCACCTGCTTAATAGTTCGTTATCTATACTTCCAAAATGGTGACCACGAGGAGGAACCGCAATCTCATTGCTACTGCTGGAACTGGAACCAGCTATGGGCCCGAGGGCCTAGAGACCAGCGTCACCAGGGAGACAGACCCCCGCCAACAGCCTATACTGAACGAGGAGTTTGAGGGTGCTAACCCGAGAATTGTGACACCGGAAAACGCAATTCCGGTTACTGATGAGGAAGAAACAAACAGAGAGGCTCTTCTAGCCGCCAAGGTGACGGCCGATGTAATGAAGGAGCTGAGGGAGATGTTACCATAGATTGTTACTGAGATAAAGGAAGATATGGGTAAGATGATGGATCACAAATTGAGCATTCTTTGGCAGCCAGAAAGGCGGCTACACCAGTGGTTGCCACGACAGCAAACCAGACGCAACAGGGTGGTAGCCACAGAGACTTCTCAGCGTGTTAGCCACTGATCTTCGAGGGGGTTATGGACCCCATTAAGAGTGCTCAATGGATTTCCAAGGTGGAAGGAGCCTTTCACACCAGTAGGTGCGCGGATGGGAGGAGGGTGTGGTTTTCCTCGAACCTCCTTCGAGGAGCGGCTAAGACTTGGTGGAATCTGTTGAGGCAGAGAAAGGGAGAACTGATTTCTACCCTGACTTGGGACGAGTTCATGGAGCTGTTTAACGATCAGTTCGCCCCGAAAGTGGAAAGAGAGAGGTTGATGAACGAGTTTCTGAAGTTGGAACAGACCACTGAAACGGTGAATGAGATCACCGCCATCTTCAAGGAGAAGGTCTTATTTTGCCCTGCCTACGTGACAGATGAGAGCCTACAGATGCACTGTTATTCTCAAATGTTGAGGGAAGATATCCGCGAGTTTGTAATGACGGGTAGGTGCATGAGTTTGGAGGAAATGATTGAAGTGGCCAGGAAGAGGGAGATGGATCTGGAATTGCGAGCCAAGAAGGGAGGTGCAGGGCAAGCTGCAGTGGGTACTGCGCAAGGGAGAGCGCTAGAGAAGAGGTTCAAACCTGGGAGTTCCCGACCCGCGGGAAAAGGTGATCATGTGAAATTCCCCAAGTGTGGGAGAGGGCATTCGGAGAGTGCCGCCTGGGGCAGATGAACTGTTACAAATGTGGAAGACCAGGCCACGTGAGCAAGGACTGCCGGTCCAACATGAGTGTTTGCTTCAGATGCAACCAACCGGGGAATTGTATGGCAGAATGCCCGGGAGCTGCTACAAGAGGTGGGAGGCCTGCTCAACAACCACCTCCGATGATCACGAATGGGGAGAAGGGGCAAGTGCCGAGGGCTCGAGGTAGTTCCTTTCAAATGACTGTGGAGGAAGAGATTTAATCTACGGTGAGAATCACAAAGGGAGAACGACACTGTATGTGGCGGTAAGGGCGGCTAAGTATATTCGTAAGGGGTACACCACATTCCTAGCACATGTAGTCGACAACAAGCTGGAAAAGAGTAAGAGAAGTGTTACGGATGTACCCGTGGTGTGTGAATTTCCCGAAGTATTTCCAGAGGATCTCCCTGGGATTCCTCCCGACCGCCAGGTGGAGTTTAAAATCGACCTTGTGCCTGGTACCACGCCAATAGCAAAAGCTCCGTATCGGCTAGCATCACCTGAGATGCAGGAGTTGATGTCCCAATTGCAAGAATTATTGAACAAAGGGTTTATCCGACCAAGTAGTTCGCCGTGGGGAGCACCGATCTTATTCGTCAAGAAGAAGGATGGCACGTTCCGTATGTGTATAGACTACCGCGAACTTAACAAAGTAACAATCAAGAACAGATACCCTCTACCCAGGATTGACGATTTATTCGATCAACTGCAAGGGGCAGCCTGGTTTTCAAAGATTGACCTACGGTCCGGTTATCATCAGTTAAAGGTGAAGGAAGGAGATATCGAGAAAATGGCATTTAGGACGAGATACGGTTATTTCGAGTTTGTAGTGATGCCCTTTGGATTAACAAACGCACCAGCTGCGTTTATGGATTTAATGAACAGAATCTGACGACCAATGTTGGATAAGTCGGTAATTGTGTTTATAGATGATATCTTGATCTACTCCAAGACAGAGAAAGAGCACGAAGCTCACCTGCGGATGATACTATAGACTTTGAAGCGGGAAAGGCTTTATGCCAAGTTCTCCAAGTGCGAGTTTTGGTTGCAGGAAGTACAGTTTCTAGGGCATGTAGTGAACCAAGAAGGTATTAAGGTGGATCCTGCTAAGATTGAAGCAGTGATGAAGTGGGAGGTGCCAATGAGTCCTACCGAAATCCGAAGTTTCTTGGGATTGGCCAGGTATTATCGTAGATTCATACAAGACTTCTCTAAGATTGTAGTACCTTTAACTAACATGACGAAGAAGAATGTGCGCTTTGTATGGGGTGAAGAGCAACAACGAGCGTTTGAGATTTTGCGAGGGAAATTATGCGAGGCACCGATCTTAACCCTGCCGGAGGGAGTGGACGATATGGTGGTCTACTGCGACGCCTCACACGTAGGACTAGGGTGTGTATTGATTCAACGGGGTAAGGTCATTGCGTATGCTTCGCGACAACTGAAACCGCTTGAGTGCAACTATCCGACCCACGACCTGGAATTAGCTGCAGTTGTTTATGCACTAAAGATATGGAGGCACTACTTATATGGGGTCAAATGCACGATCTACACCGACCACAAAAGCCTGAAATACTTCGCCGACCAGAAGAATCTGAACATGAGGCAGAGGAGGTGGATCGATTTAGTCAAGGATTACGACTGCGAGATTCTCTATCACCCAGGGATAGCCAATGTCGTGGCCAATGCCTTGAGTAGGAAGGCCAGTATTGTACTGCTACCAGCACAGTGTATGAGGTTGATAGTGACAACGACAATGTTAGACTCTATTCGAGCCCCTCAACATGAGGCACTAAAGGATGAGAACCATAGATCAGAGCGGATTAAGGGGCAGAAGGCGCTATTCTCCGAGGACAGTCGAGGGTGGATGACACGTTTCGGACGTATTGGGTACCAAAGATCACTGACACGTGTGCTACACTGCTCGATGTGGCTCATAAATCTGAGTTTTCCATCCATCCAGGTTCGACTAAGATGTACCGAGACCTTAAGACAGATTATTGGTGGCTGGGGATGAAGCGAGATGTAATGAAATACGTGGAGAAGTGTTTAACTTGCCTTCGAGTTAAGGCCGAGCACCAGAGGCCTCACGGAAAGCTACAACCGTTAGAGATCCCGGTTTGGAAATGGGAACACATCACTATGGATTTGATCACTAAGCTACCGAAGACTCCGAGAAACTTTGATGCGATTTGGGTGATCGTCGACCGACTAACTAAGAGCGCTCACTTTATCCCGATCAAGGAAGCCTTTTCAGTAGAGAAAATGGCAGACGTGTACGTCAAGGAGGTAATATCGCAGTATGGAGTTCCAGTGACCATAGTATCGGATAGGGATGTACGCTTCACTTCTAGGTTCTGGCAGAATTTTTATGAGGATTTGGGGACTTGGGTGAACCTTAGCACAGCTTATCACTCACAGACTGATGGCCAAAGCGAGAGAACGATACAAACCTTAGAGGATATGCTATGAGCATGTGTGATTGACTTCGGGGGAAGTTGGGATTCTTACCTACCATTGGCGGAATTCTCCTACGGCAACAACTATCACGCGAGTATCGACATGCCTCCGTATGAGATGTTGTACGGAAGGAGGTGTAGAACCCCCATCTGCCGGGGAGAAGTAGGTCAGAGAGAGCTCGGGAGCACGGAAATGGTGGAGAAAATGTTAGAATACGTCCAACAAGTGCGGGAAAGGATAAGAGCCGCGCAGAGCCAACAGAAAAGTTATGTTGATAAGAGAGGGTCTCCGCTAGAATTTCAAGTAGGAGATTTTGTGCTGTTAAAAGTATCTCCGTGGAAGCGCGTGATCCGATTTCGGAAGCGAGGAAAACTGAACCCGAGATAGATAGGGCCTTTCAAAGTGATTGCTAGGGTTGGGAAGGTAGCCTATCGGTTAGAGCTACCAGACGAATTGTCTAGGATTCACAGCACGTTCCATGTATCTCATCTTCGGAAGTGTTTAGCAGACGTGTCCACGTTCGTGCCATTGGAAGACATCATAGTGGACGAGAGACTGAATTATGTTGAGAGACCGGTAGCTATATTGGAACGAAAGGTCAAGCAGCTACGCAACAAACAAATAGCGACGGTCAAGGTTCAGTGCGAGCACCGTAAGGGATCTGAGTGGACTTGGGAACCAGAGAACGAGATGAAGCAAAACTACCCCGAATTGTTCGAGTAGAGATTTCGAGGATGAAATCGTATTTAAATGGGGGAGAGTTGTAATACCCGGTTTCCATATATCAAATAAAGGAATATTTTACTGGATGATGCGAGTTTTAAATATATATATTGGAGTTGCTAATTATTTATGGAATCTAAGTTGTTATTGAAATTGGTGGGTTGTTTAGGTTATTAATTAAACAAGTTTTGGACTAGCATGTGTGGGCTAATTAATTAGAAAAGTGAAATAGTGGTATGAAGGAGTAAGCCTCATGGGCTTAGAGAATTGCCAATTTTTGGCCCAAAAGCCTTGTTAGAAATAAGTATAAAAGGAGAATTAGGGTGCAGCCTCTCAAATTAGTGTTACTGTTGCATTGGAAGAACTTGTGTGTGTTTGTGTGTGTAAACTCACGAGAGAAGCAAGGAGAAGGAGCTAAGAATCTTTTGGAAACCCAAGGTTTTGGGAAAAGAATCACTAGGTAATGTTTCCTATATCTCTATGATGTTGTTGATACCAGTTTTTACCTTGTATGGAAGATTATAAGGCTGGATAAGACCTGGGTTTTTAGGTTTAAGAAGAACAAGAGTAAAGAATCTAAGCTAGGAACTTGAATGCATGTTGTGTTGTGTTTAAATCTTGAAGAAAATGCTTATATGAATGGAGAAACGTTTTGAAACAAAAATAAAGTGAATTGGTTGAGTTTTGAGAAGGTTGTGATTTTGAAAATGGAGTTTCAAGGTTCTGGGTTTTTCAAAAGATGAACTCGCAGGGAAGAGGAAGTCCATGAGACTTTCAAAAGGCCTCATGCGACCTTCAGTTAGTCCATGCGACCTTTGGGGGTGTTCCATGCGACTTTTGGTATGAGTCCATGCGAATTTCGGATAGAGGATTTGTGCCATGCGACTTTCGGATGGAGAGTGTTTGTGTCCATGCGACTTTCAGATGGGATGTGTTATGTCCATGTGACTTTTAGTGTAAGTCCATGCGACAGTCAGATGTAGGATTGGTACCATGCGACAGTCGGATAGGGGGTGTTTGTGTCCATGCGACTTTCACAAGTCCATGCGACTTTCAGTGAGAGTCCATGCGACTTTTATCTGGGGATATGGTGCCATGCGACTTTCAGTTAGTAGGTCCGGCCTAGTGTGGTCTGACTTAGGGTCTGTAGTATACCTGTTACTTCCGTAGGTTCTGGTGAGCTCCTCCGATGATCTACAAAACAAACAAAAGGTTAGCCTCGTCACGGGTGTTTGGACCCGTGACCAAGCTCGGGCGTCCGTGTAAGTATGTGTGTATGTATTAATGGTGAGGGAGTAAATGTAGAGAATGTAGTATCGAATGAGCGACAAAATTCTGCCCTTGTAACTATGAGCTCTGGGCTCTTTTATAATAAATCACCTGGTCCTTGTCCAGAGGTTTTGTCCGATGGTTATGTGATCTAACTGGTCCATGGACGAAAGTTGGTATGTACAGGTCTGCGACTTACTGTGCCTGCAATTTACTATTTGCTGTACATTGTCGGGTGGCGGCCGCCGTCTCCTTACTGAGGATCTTTCAAAGCCATGCTTAGAGATTTGCATGGGGAACATGTGTGTATTATTTAATTCGTGAATGTTTACAGCAGAGTTTGTTGAAGGTTTGTATGTTCCATCGGATGGTCCAACCTTCGGACCATATGTCATCAAGTCCCCCCAGTTTGAGGATTCTTTGAAATAAAGTCATTCCTTTTTTGAAAAAGAAGGGTCAGACTTATAGGTCATAGGTCGGATTGCTACACGCTTTTTCTTACTCCCATTTCGTCGATCTCTCTCTGGAAACTCCGCATTTTTAAGAGCTTCACTTTCCGCTCGCCGTCGTCTTCTCTAAGGTTTGCTTCTTCTTTCAATGTCGTTCAAAGATAATTTAGGTTAAATAAGAAAATTTAGGTCTAATGCGTTATGTTATCGATGAGGAGTATCTAAAGTCTGTATGTTCTACCTATGATATTGGTCCTGCTTTCGATCCTCGTTGCCCTTCTTCTTTTGAGTCGATCAAGGACCTTCCCGCAGGGTATATTGGTTTTTATGTGGACTGGTTTGACTTTGGTAACTTGCATCTTCCATTTTCTGAGTTTTTTCTTGATGTCGTTAAGTATTTTGGGCTTCATTTATCACAACTGTCGCCTTTGGGGGTTATTAAGATCATTAGCTTCGAGGTGCACTGCCGATCATTGAAGGGTGTTCCCACCGTGACCCAATTTCGTAGATTTTACAAGTTGGGTAGGGCAGGGGATTGGATTACCATTGAGAAGCGAAAGGCTCCATCTCCGACTTGTATTATGAGTTACCCCGATGGGCTGAAAGGTTGGAAGAATCGGTTTTTCTAGGTTAAGGAGTCTATAATCCCGTTTAAAATGGCCTGGAGAGATCGGAGTATTTCTGTTACCGATTCCATCCCTCACGACTATGAGATTGATATCGACTTGTTTGATTTATTGAGATCGAACCCTATCAAAGTTCGTACTTTCCATGAGGAGGTGATGATCGTGAGTGGCTTGAGTTCCTCTGGTTCCCCGGAGTCTACTGTGCTTAGGCATAAGGGTGTGGGTACGAAGGGGCAATCTTTGTTGTAATTTTTAGGTCTGTTGATGTTTTATCGCTTCTTACCTTCTTTCTTATTTTTGTTGCAGTGATGGATCTTCTGGAATTTCTTCAACTGCTGTCGTTTGACGAAGAAGAGACAGATGGGATGAGTGGTGCGGGGACCAAGGCTGTTGTCGCTGTTGTGGATGTGACTTCTGTTTGCCAAAGGGTTGTTCATCAATCTAGGGAATCTTCTGCTGTTGGTGAGCCAAAGAGGAAAGTCGTTGTGGCTGTTGGGGCTGCTGCTGCAAAGAAAGCGAGGAAGGATGAGGGTTCTGCTGACGTGTCTGTGCCCATGGAAACTTTGAATGTTGATAGTGATGGAGAGTAGCCTCCTGGATTCGAGGTGGAAATTGCTGGGGGTTCTCCGAAGGTTGTAGATCTTGCGGGTTCGAGCAAAGTTACTCCGGTGAAGGGCAAAGGGAAAGTTCAACGAAGTAAAAAACATGTTTTGATGAAAAGGAAAGTTGTTCATGACGTTTCTTCTAGTGGAGAAAGTGGTTCATCTGAGGGGGAGTCTTCTGCTTCTCTCTCTGATCTTCCCCCCATGGATGAGAAGTTTGTTGAGTCCTTGTTTGTTCCTTCTTTTCGCAAGTTAAAAAACAAATCCACGTTTGATAATACAAGGGCTTGTAAGGATCTTCTTGACGGTCTTCCAACTCCTGCAGAGGCAAGGAGGATGTCCTGTGTTTCCAACTCTTTTCTAACAAATAACTTGTATTTCTTTCTTTCCCAACTGTGTTTGATTGCCCCAGAAATTAAGAAAAGGTGGTCTGCTCTTTATTATGATTCCATGGAGCAGGGGGAAAAGTTAGAGGAGCTACAGGCCAAGAATGACTATCTAGAGTCCAAGGTCGAATCTAGTGAACACGCGTTGTTGAATGAGGTGATGTGGAAGAAGAAGGTTGAGGATTTACAGCTGGAGTCGCTGTTGAAGGAGAAGAAGTTGAAGGAGGCTGCTTCGGAGAAGGAAGCATTGTTGAAGTGTGGGCAGGATAATATTCGTTTATCTGAGAAGGTGGAGTCTTTGGAACGTGGTATGGTAGCTGTGTTGGAAGAAAGGTCGTGGTTGACTCGTGAAGGCTTTGGGTATTTTCTTGGCAAACTTCAAAAAAGCTCCAAGTTTCTTTCATCCTTGGCTTGTTGCAGAAAAAGAGCTTTCTTGCAGGTTACCACAAGGGTCTGGTTGCTGGGTAGCGTTGCGCAAAACGTAATATGCCTATTACCGGTGCTGCACATTATGATCATGTGGCCCAAAAGAAGCTTAGCGATGCCATGGGTGATTTCGTGCGCACTTCGTACCCCTTTGCTCCGAAAGTTGCGAGTCATGCCAACCTTCCCTTGGAGTAGCTGAAGACCTTGGAGCCGGAAGGAGGTGCGGTTGCTGTTAGTGCTCCCGCCCTGTCTGTGGATGTTTCCTCTGTTCCTACTTAAAACTCTCTTCAACGTTGGTTACTTTGTTTATGTTGGCCAAGTTGTGTTGTTATGTTTGAACAATGGTTTATGTGATGTGTTTGCTATACTTTGAACTGCTCATGGTAGGTTGTACCTTTATCCCCCTAGTTTGTGTGATACATTTGGGGATTACTATGAATTTCTAATCGTTTAGGTATGTTTTAGTTGCATTCTCTGGCTTGGTACGTTATGCATGAAAGGTTGTTTGCAAGAAACCTTTCAGGGTGATCATTGGTGAGTACTTGGTTGTGTTTTTACCAAGGTTTTGTTTGTATTGTAGCTCTTGCAGTTTATGTGAAGTGTTTGTTTCACGTTTTATGCATTTGTAAAGAGCTTTTTAGATAAGTGTCGATGTCGCGTTCTTGTATTGCGAAGACCTTTTCTCCCCCCTGACCAGGATCCATTGGGTTCAAGGGGTACTTCATACTTTTCCGGAGATGAAGTAGAGTTTGCTTGTGGTAGTGTGGACGCGATTGAGCTTTCTCTTATGCTTATACGTTGGTAATAGGGAAAAAAGTGAAATTGTTCTTCCCTGTATTTAGACGTAGCTACGTATTGTTTGTTTAACCGGTTTTTGTATATTGCTATTGTTTGATATTACCTTTGTACTTATAGCATAATAAGGTTGATTTGAAATAACATTTTTGATCACGATCGTTTGTGTTTTTCTAGCAATATGTGTGATGTTGAGTGATTCAACTTTTGTAAAGTACCACTTTTGCAACTTGGTTCAAGCTAAAGATGTGGAAAGTACCTTCCATCTTGGATTGCCCGATGCGTACAAAATGTTTTCATAAAGAAATAGATCTTCATAACTTGGAACAAGCTATAGGTACAAAATGTTTCACAAAAAGATGGATATTTGTAGCTTGGATCAAGCTATGGATATAAAATGTTTTACAAAAGGATGAGTTTTTGTAGCTTGGATCAAGCTAAGGACATAGGATGTTTTACGAAAGGAGTGGAATGCGCTTATTTTAATCTTTCCAGCCTGACCATTGAAGTTGCCAAAATGAGGAATATGGAATAATCTTTCAAAGATAGCACCTTTTGAGGTTCATTCCATTCCAAGTTCGTGGTATGATCCTTCTGTGTATATCCTGGAGCTCGTACGAACCGTTGGGATGTGCTATTATGACCTTCTATGGTCCTTCCCAGTTTGGTCCTAGCTTCCCTTGTCCTTCGTCTCTGCTGGCCTCGTTTTTTCTCCATACGTAATCATTCAGTTTGAATGTTGTTTTCCGAACTCGTCTATTGTAATATTGCTCCACTTTACGTTTGTACTTGGCTTCTCTAATGGCAGCTATTTCCCTTCTTTCGGTGAGTGCCTCGAGATTAAAACAAAGACTGTTGTTGTTTTCTTCTTCTGATTTATCCGCGCACCTTTGAGTGGGGATTCCAATTTCTGGTGGTATCACTGCCTCAGTGCCGTAGGTTAGACTAAAAGGGGTATCTCCGTGGCTCGTCTTTACCATCGTTCGGTGAGCCCATAGAACATGACTTAGCTGGTCCACCCAGTCTCTTCCTTCGGCGGCTAAGCGCGTCTTTATCCCTTCCACCAGGCTTATGTTCATTCTTTCAACTTGACCGTTAGCTTGTGGATGTGCAACGTAAGTGAAGTTTTGTTGAATCCAAAGGTCTTTACACAATTCTTTAGATGGGTTGACTGCGAATTGTTTTCCATTGTCACTCACAATCTCCTTCGGTATACCAAATCGACAAACGATGTTGTCCAATACAAATTTCATGACTTGTGCTCCAGTTATTGTTGCCACTGGTTTGGCCTCGCACCATTTAGTGAAGTAATCAATTGCTACAATTAAGAACTTTAAGCGTCCAACAGCTTCAGGGAAAGGTCCTACTATGTCGATTCCCCATTTTCGAAATGGCCAGGATGCCATAATGGACACTAAGTGTTGCTTTGCCCGCCTAGCTATGGGAGCATGAATTGGGCAGGCTCTGCATCGCTTTACTTCTTCAAATGCATCCCTATGCATGGATGGCCAATAGTACCCCACTTGCATGGCCTTGGCAACCATAGATAGAGCTCCGGCGTGGAGCCCACAGGCTCCTTCGTGTATTTCTCTTATAATATAGTTCGCGTGAAGGAGACCTACGCACCTTAGGAGAGGTCCCAGATATGATTTTCGATAAAGGACATCATCTATAAGTTGATATTTAATAGCCTCTTGACGGATCATACTTCCTTCATTGCTTTCCGGAGCTGCACCTGTCTTAAGGAAGTTGATTAGGGGGGTCATCCAGTTGTCCCCTTCTTCCTCAACGACGGTATTTACCTCCTCATCGTCGATTGATCTTTTCTCTAGGACCTCCACAAGGATTTCTGTGGTTAAGTGCGCGAAGGCTACGGAGGCCAGCTTACTTAGGGCGTCTGCCTTTTTGTTTTTGCTGCGAGGAACTTGCTTTATCCAACATTTCTTGAATGACTTTATCATTTCCGTTGCTTTTGCTAAGTACCTTCTCATGCTTCCTTCTTTCGCTTCGTAAGATCCGTTGATCTGACTAGCTACCAGCATGGAATCTACAATTACTTTCAAGTTTTGTATTTTCATAGCAGAGGCTATTCGAAGTCCTGGTAACAAGGCCTCATATTCAGCTTCGTTGTTAGATGCTCGGAAATTAAAACGGAGGGCATAGGTGTATTCAGTTCTTAAAGGACTGGTAATCACAAGTCCTGCTCCTCCTTCATCGGTGCTTGATGCTCCGTCGGTATGTAATCTCCAAATCTCCGGAGATTCCACTGTGTTATTCTTTTCTCCTTCGTATCTGCCTTTCTTCAACATTTATGGTGTTGGGATAATGATCTCTTTGTTCTTTGTTTTTTGAATGGTTTCGTCTTTTCTTTCGGTGATTGTTTCAGCTTCTTCGTCGGCTATCTCAGTCAGAAAATCAGCTAAGATTTGCCCTTTCACCGACGTTCTTGGTTCATAACGAATGTCATATGCTCCAAGCTCTATTGTCCACTTTGCCAATCACCCTGATACGTCTGGCTTAGTTAGAACTTGCCGTGTCGGTTTATCTATTAGTAGTCGTATTGGATGAGCTTGGAAATACCTTTTTAGTTGCCTAGAAGCGTGTACGAGACACAACGCGAGTCTTTCCATGGAAGAGTAGTTGACCTCCGGCCCTTGTGTCACCCTGCTAACGAAGTAAACTGGAATTTGCTTTTCTTGTCTTTCGGCCATCAGTACTTCACTTAAGCTTTGCTTTGATGCTGCTAGGTACAAGATCAATGTTTCTCCGTTTGTTGGCGCCGTGAGCATTGGCAGCTCGGAGATGGTTTCTTTGATCTTTTGGAAAGCATCCTCCACCTCTCGGGTCTACTTGAAGTCATTCTTGTTTAGACAGCTTTTCATCGTTTTGAACATTGGGAGAGACTTCTCCGCGACCTTGGAGGTGTATCGGTGGAGCGCTGCAAGCTTTCCGCTTAAGCTCTGAACTTTCTTTAGTGTTTTTGGAGATTCTAGATCCATGATGGCCTTAGTCTTTTCCGGGTTCACCTTGATACCTTCGGGTGTTATTAGGTGTCCTAGGAACTTTCCTTCTTCGAGGCCAAACGAGCATTTACTGGGGTTGAGCTTCATATTAGCTTTTCGTAAGTTGACAAAGGTCTCTTCTATGTCTTGCATCAGCTCTTCCTCAGAGTTACTTTTTATCACGATATCGTCTACGTAAGCCTCCAAATTCCTTCCGATATGTGTTTCGAATACTCTGTCCACCAAACGTTGGTACGTGACTCCTGCGTTCTTCAATCCAAAGGGCATTTTCTTGTAACAGAATACTCCTTTGTCGGTATGAAAGGCTGTCTTGTCCTCGTCATCTTCGGACATTTGGATTTGGTGGTATCCTTTGTATGCATCCAAGAAGCATTTGAACTTAAACCCAGATAGAGATTCTACCTTTAGGTCTACCTCCGGCAGCGGGTATGGATCCTTCGGACAAGCTTTGTTTAAGCTGGTAAAGTCGATACACATCCTCCACGATCCGTCTTTCTTTCTTACCATGACGGGATTTGCTACCTAGCTTTGGTATTTTACTTCGCGCAAGACTCCTGCTTGTAAAAGTTTGTCAACTTCCGCGCATACAGCCTAGCTTCGATTAGGGGCCAGACCTCTCTTTTTCTGCATGATGGGCTTCACATCCTTCGGAATATCGAGCTTATGTTTTGCTATGTTCCTTGGTATTCCGGTCATATCGTCAGGGGTCCATGCGAAGACATATACGTACTTCTTCAAGAGAGATTCAAGTTGTTGTTGACATTTTGGGGTTAACGACTGGCCGATGGTTACATCTTGTTCTGGATGGCTTTCATTCACCCTTATGCGTTTTTCTACGGTTTTGGCCTCTTCTTTTGTTTTCATCATTTCCCATTCGATGCTGAGGCATTCTTGTACATCTTTTCTCTCACTTTGTACCATTGCTATACCTCTAGGTGTAGGGAACTTCATCGCCGAGTGTGTGGTGGACACTACTGCTTTTAGCTGTCGTAGGCCAGATCTTCCCAAAATAACATTATACATGGAGATGGTCTTTACAACCATGAACTTCAGGTACACCATTCTTTCTAAGGGGGGTGTTCCGAAGGTGACTGGAAGCGTTATTTCCCCCAAAGGCCAAACAGTTTCCCCCGAGAAACCGACAAGGGGAACCGACACTTTCACGAGGAGAGAGCGAATGTTGGGATGAAACTTCATGAAGCATTGTTCGTACATGAATCTGAGGAACTTCCTCCATCGACCATGATCCGATGGACTTCGTATCTGGCTATTCTTCGTCGGAGGACCACCGGACCAACTTCCGGAGAGGCTAGATCATCATTTTTGAACTCGATGGTTGCCTTCTCCCATCCTTTCTTGTATGGGGCCTTTCTTTTTGCTTGTCTGCATAGGGTTTGGATCGTGAGGATCTCCTTGGACTCTTTGTCTTTGCTTTCTTGTTTTTGGTGCCTTCCTCTGGTGGGGCCTTTGTTAGCGTGTTGCCTTATTTCTTTTACCAAATGAGATAGTTTTCCCATTTTTACAGCTTCTTCGATTTGCTTTTTTAGCTGGTAGCACTCGTTCGTGTCGTGCCCTCGATCGGCATGGAACTCACAGAAACGTTCCATGTTCCTTTTTTCGGGTGGCCCTGTCATGGGTCTTGGTGGTGTGAAACTTTTGCGTGCTTCTTCTATGAGCAGAATTTCATGTGGAGATTTGGTAAGTGGAGTGAACTGAGGCTTCCTTCGGTCGTCATGTGTGTACGGGGGTTTCTTGGTTTTGGGGTATTTTCTGTCGATGGTTGGGTTGAGTAATGTCTTCCGAGGAAAGGGTTTCCATCTAGACATCTTCTGGGGATAAATTCCCCTTCTAATGGACTCTTCGTAACCTCCTGTGGCTTTCTTTTCCCCTTATGAAAGCTCTCGCTTTCTCCATGACTTCATCTAAGGTTTTTGGTATTTCATTACAGTATTTCTCCACTAGCTGTTGCGATTTACTGCCATGGATGAAACCTGAAATCTCCATTTTTTTGTCAGCACCGCCGATCTCTTGGCATTCTTTCAAGTATCTTCCCATGAAATCCCAAAGGGTTTCTCCTTCCCTTTGTTTTATGTTGTGGATCGCCACTAGATCTCTTACGTATCTTTTCTGTTGCATAAAACTTGCAAGAAAACGCCCTTGTAGTTCTTGGAAACTGTTAATACTAGCGTTTGGAAGGTGGTCGAACCATATTCTGGCGGGACCTGTCAAGGTCTGTATGAACATGTAGCACCAGATGGGCATTGGCCATTGTTCTACTTCAGCGGCCCCTGAGAAGATCCTTAAGTGATCCTCCGGGTCCGTGGTTCCTTCGTACATTTTAACATGGTTTGGCATCTTTATCTTTCCGGAGAAGCGGAAGGTGGTTATCCTTCTTGTGAACTTTGTAACTGAAGGTATTTGTTTGGCATAAACGAGTAGCAACGGAAGCAAGATATAATACAAAATAATAAGCTAACCAAACAAAGACTTCCCATGGACCAATATCTAGACATGAAATTGCAACTAAAATACAAACAAGATGGAATGAAATGTACCACTATGCAAGTATCACAATCTCCCTCTTGTCAAGCTTCAAGAATCAAACAAGTCAACCTTCAAAAATCCAAGCTAGGATTTCTCCAATGAAGTCCACCCCAAGTTGTGTTGATTCCCAAATGCTAGTAGGTTGGTGTGTGATCACCAAGACAACAATCAAGGACAAGCAACACCTTTGTGCACCAAAGCTTGATCACAAAGTGTATATTATCTTCTCAAGTGCATCAAACTTCATCACCTTCAAGAAGAAGAACCAAGAGAGAATATGAACTTCCAAGAAGCTCTTGAACTCTCTCAAGTCTGTTCATATGAAGAGGAAAACGTAGAAACCATTAACCTCTAGTTAATCCCATTAAAAAGTGACTTAAAAGATGTTAATTCTGCTGTTACAGGCACTCTACACGGCCCGTGTTGGTCAACACGGCCGTGTAGGCCCAATGCCCACGGCCTCAATTGGGCCAAGTTAGTCCGTGTCTAACAGACCCAACACGGCCCATGTTCATCTACACGGCGGTGTTGGCCCAAAGCACACGGTCTCTACTTTGGCCAAAACGCCCCGTGCTATTTGGGCTGGACACGGCCCGTGTTCAAGAACACGGCCCGTGTACCGTGCTGCCAAAACCCATTTTGGCCTTTTTCTTCTCTTTTGCTTGATCGCGTTGCCGGAATCAATACTTGGTGTATGACCCAATAGGCCTATACTTCATCAGCAGTGCTATTAACTCGTTCGTGTCAGGGGGCATATTCCAACAGACTCCCACTTGCACGTGGCATGACTACGAAAAATAACACAAACATAGAGTGTCCTCTAACAAGACAACTATGCTCCCAAGTCAGTATAGGGTATGCCACTCTTGACAAGATCCCAGTCATGAAATGATTGTCCTAAAGACAAATTAACATGTACATTCCTTTGTTCGCGATATCCTATGTGAACACAAGGCATGGAATAAAGTCAACCTTCAGATCATTCACGATTATGTTTCTCGATTCTAGATTAGTGGTGACCAACAAACCAAGTTAACATTGATCCATCATCAATAAAACTTGAGCACGGCCATGCATATGAACGTCAGCACTCAATCATCGAGGGGCCTAAGGATATCTTCTCTATACATAGAGGAACAAATTCCTTTCGACTACAAAGCCCCGCCACATAGATAATACTCTACCTAATCATCTCCCTTTTAACGACCAGTTACGGACCGCGTTAGAAAACGATCAAAGCAAAGCAGATCTATGCTTTGAGATCACATGTATCTCTAGTTTAAGGATGAAATGCCATCATCATACCGAGTTACTTATGACTAGAACCATGAAGCGAACTCGGGTGCGGGTCCTCCAATCGCTTGAAACCCCTTTCAAGTATAGGCAAGAATCACGTTTAACAAAACTAACTCTTTACCTCAATCTTAATTTATACTTCCTTCCCATAAAGTATAACCGATTGTGCAGCTTTAGAATGAAAACCATTCTCGGAAGTGTTTAAACATGCTAAGATGGAACACAATAAGGATTCATAAAATACCCGCCCTCGGCGTATTATTAAATCTCCATTTAATAATCGATATGGTATGAATTGAAATATTGCTTAACGTCCCCAAAATATAAGTACAAATCAATCATAAACCAAAACATATTCAACCCAAGTTATACGCATTAGACATGCTAATGGACCTAGTATGACAAACACCACTAGTCCATAACAACGGCTTAACTAGTGGATTTGTTCCACAATATCCACAAGATCTTTTGTTATTCAATTATATCTCTTTTGACAAGACTACTTCAAAAGTATGCATCAAAGAGATCTTACTTTTCAAAAAGTTAAAGTAATCACACCATCATTGTCTCAAAAGCCCACAATAGGGTTAGTGATACTTAAGAATCAACAAACAACACCACAAGTTAGGATCATCAACTTTGATTAAAGATCAACCGTTATCCTAGCAGAAACACGCATTAGAGTAACTACTTACTCCAAGCCTATTCAATTCGTCAAACATCAAGAACATATCTCTATATTTCTTGAACTAAATACTATCCAATTTTGTATCTATTAAATGCCCCTATGAAGCAATAATTCCTGAATTAGGTTTGTAGATAACCTAATATCGGGACATTATCTTCCATAGACATTTAACACTAGGAATACAACAAAGCTCCCACTAGCCCTGACATATGTAAAAGGTTTTATCTATGCTTTTAGAAAACTCATCACTATGATCTTCTAGTAGTAAGCAAAGATATCTTTCCTACAAGACGCAAGAATAAGCCCGAAGTGGTCTTATCCATTTTTGTATACATAATTCGGATACTACGGACGTATATTAAGACCCTCAGAGAGTGTTATAAGCACTTCCTCATGATATTGTTCCATGACGGAACGCGGTCATTAATATCCACGAGTACCAAACATTCTTCAACATAGCCACTAGGACAAGTTTCTCCATAACCATCATGAAAACTTTACCACTAGTCGGTAATTGAAGTTGTCTACAATTCCATCCATGTTAATCCCATCACTACCACCTAGGTTCGCACCTAGGTATGGGATCAAGTCAAGTCAAGTACTTGGATATTTCAAATAGATTGCATCTCTTTATCATTTTCTTTTTTTATTTTTAGCGAATTCTGGATCCACTACGTCTTCCGATAGGTGGTGAACTCAACATGACTCACCATCGAGTCATTGCCACTTAGATATGAGAAACCCATATCTCTTTGGCTCTATATGACTCTAATCAGAATTAAAAGAAGTAATGACTCTTAGTCAGGCATACCAGCATAACCATGCTGATCATCTATCAAAGATTTATGCTGATCATCTATCAAAGATTTATGCTGATCATCTATCAAAGATATCAGACTATATGCTAGTATCATCATCAAGTCATTCATTTAGGTTTCACGTTCTTCCACTAGAATGCCTTAGTTTTAGTTTCTTTCTTCTTCC
Organism: Dittrichia graveolens; assembly: GCA_038502395.1. Taxonomy (NCBI): domain Eukaryota; kingdom Viridiplantae; phylum Streptophyta; class Magnoliopsida; order Asterales; family Asteraceae; genus Dittrichia; species Dittrichia graveolens. Next base: position 36,586,511 of record JARJIL010000009.1, read on the forward strand.
CCTTTTAAGCAACAAACATTGTTCTCAAAAGGTTAAATAACTAAAACTTAGAAGAACTCCTCAAATGTATTAGCACTTCTCGATTTCAAGTTTATCCATCTCCCACTAAATGTAGAATGGATAACTCCGAACTATTAAGATAGACAAGCAAAGAACCTTTCTAGCCGTATCTCAATAAATGCTAAATAGACTATCTATTGAATTTGGATTTGAGGACTTAGTCACAATGGCAAATGAATATCCCAACAAATCGGACACACATTCTTGACCCGCCATAAACCGGACCAACAATACCCGGTTCCCTACTCCATGACACCATGTACCAATGCGTCTTAGTAGGAAATGAATTGTGAAACAATTCCACAATTCACAATATGGTCATCCAATATATAGATAATAGATGCCTTAGCATCTTAACTAGATCTAAGTACCTTGATCTATATGCCCTATTGATCCTTAAAGTTGTTTTGGCTAATTCTGAACACCAACAAGGTTTCAGACATATGCCTAAACTAACAAACGTCTCGCAATTACTACCATCAAGGTAGTGATGAAGAGGTTTCTCTTTCGTTATTCTTTGTTGTATGCTTGAACGGATTATCCACAAAGTGTGATCAATATCCAACAAGCTTATAATCCTCTCACAAACTCCGGCGAAGGATCTCATAATCATCTTAGCCTAATAAACAAGATCAACATCAAAGCGTTTAGCCCGAGATTAAACTATTATGAGATCCTAACCACATGGATCTAGGCGATATATTTCTTGTTTATGTGGTTACATTGATTATCACACAAAGATAACTCATCCAAACTATTTTAGATTCAGAATCAATTATTTATGAATATTTTATTACTTGTAACAAATCCTTGTGTATGCCATGACATGGGAAATTTTGAACAAAATATCTCATAACAGATTTTCATAATAAATTTCGTATTTTAAGAATAACCTCATTGCCACCACATGTAAAGTTGTACGCCACGCAAGGCAAAACAACACATGAGCTATGACATAAAAAAAACCTTGAATAAATAACATTTAAAAAAGGTTCAACATCAATTCTTAAAACTTCGAAATTTAGTCCACCATAAATGAAAACGAGCATACAAAGAGATGTCACTTGCCACGCAGGACAATAATAAAAAGTAATAAATAAACCGGTGACAAAAGCGAGATCAAGTCTCCTTATCTTCTCTTGGAGGACAATCACCATGGTTTCCTCGTTCGAGATCCAGTTCTTCATGCTTTTCTTTCAACAAAGGACCTACACATTGTAACAAACAAATTTGTGACAAACGTGAGTCAATCCGCTCGGGTCAACAACCAAGCTTATAGAAGAATAGCAATGAATCATGAACGTACCTGAAGATGGAAAGTTAACTCTCTCTTTCCCGAGAAGTTTTATATCCTCTCGGCATGTAGGGCAGGCGTGACGGCCCCAATTTCCAAATCTTCCACAGAAGTAGCAAACCACCTTTTCTTGACTCTCTTCTTGAGGCACACTCTCTATGTCCTTCGACTCAATATTCAGGATAGGCTTCGGAACTCCAACCTTTCCTTTTAGGGTCGGTTTCTTCTTCCTTTTCTTTTGTTTCTTTAAGCCCAAGACGGGAGTGGTTGAGGTGGAATTATGATTGGCCATGTCGGACTCTGCAAACTTCAACATGTCATGCAATTCGCTTAAGGACTTCTCCAATCCTTGCATATGATAGTTTGTGACAAACTGTTCATATGATGTGGGCAGAGACTGGAGTACAATATCCATAGCGAGCTCTCTCACAACAGGAAATCCTAAACTCTCCATTTGGTCCACATTCGCCTTCATCTTAAGGACGTGAAGACCAACATTCCCGCCTTCCTGCAGCCTACAACCGACTAGGCTTTTAACACACTCATAGTGTTCCTGCCTAACTTGTTGTTGGAACATCTCCTTGAGCTTGTTTAACATATTGTACACACTCATGTGCTCAAGCTGCTTTCGCAAATCCGAGCTCATAGTTGACAACATGAGGCAGGCAACATCATGCGTGTCCTCAACACGTTTTTCATACCCGTATCAGACAGCCCAAGTCGCGTTGGTAGCAGGTGGCTCCGGAAGGGGTTCCTCAAGGATGTGCAACTTTGATTCATGGCGAAGGACAATCCTCAATTGCCTAAGCCATGCAATAAAGTTCACCCCCGTGAGTTTCTCCCTTTCTAGGAACACTAAAAGTGAGATGTTTGACATGGTATTGTTATGATTTGACATCTATAAATAACAATAATACGAGTTTTGGTTAGTTTAGATAAACCTTGTTAAAAAATAATTACCCCATAGTTTTAGATAAAACCAATTATTTGTAACAAGGGCTAAGAACCTTATTTCACCTTGCACCGTGACGGATTTACCGCGGATCACGTGGCGAAGCTATTTAGGCCGGCAACCATTTTTCCAATTGTAATCTCTATTACAACTCTTAGACACTTTCGGGATCCATTGACATCCATTATGTTGGTTGGCATGTTTGATCCCTTCCTTACACCAATCTTAATATATAATTTTTGTTTAGCTCGTGCTTAGCTCGACAACTAATCAAGAATTATATACTAAAATTGTAAACCGTCCGACAAGACACACGGGTGGCACTACCAACCATCAATTGGTTTGTGCTTAGCTCGACAACCAATCATGCGAGTTACCCCACTCACCTTCCACACAACTACTCAAGGAATGACTCGTGCTTAGCTCGACAATCATCCTTGTTTCGTTAGATTCAGGTGGTGTCATCTTACGAATGGTGCGTGATTTACATTTTTTAAAAACGGGATTTTGTTTCCGGTTTATAAAAAAACCTTTTGTGAATTAACAAAGTAAGTGTCAAAACGATTTTAAGCACTACTTAAATATAATACCAAGTTTATATTTTCTTTGTCAATTCTATTTGCGCGAGATTGTTAACCATTTTAACAAACGTTGTATTTTATTTAATTTTATAGAAAAATTGTCTAGCATGCGAATCCTAATCCATGCATAGAAAAATAAAATACAACCAAGAAAATATATATATGTATAATTCGGTAACATGCCCAAAATTCCTATCCGTTTTCCCCGTGAGCCACAACGGGGAAAACGAGGCCAAAACCTATGGTCAAGGTAAAGTCTCGTTGGGTGAGCTCCCACCGAATCCAACACCTCCAATAGCGTGTTGATTCCTTCTCACCAAGACGTCATCACAATGACCACCGTTGACTTCTCCGGTTCTAATTCTATACTATTTACAAATACATAGAATATATATATAAGCGACACGCAGGTCGCATTCCTACACTATTTATACAAATACACGGAATAAAATAAACGGCATGCAAGCCGCACCAACAAATATATAAATAAATATTTACATCAATATGGCACGCAGGCCACCAAAAACCTAATCAATCAACCACCACAACACTTAGGTCTAACGGCATATCGTGTTACCGAATTAACCAAACGCAACATAAGTGAAACATGGTGTGCCACACAAAACCATGATATAAATATATATATATATATATATATTTTTTAGTCATGATTGTCAACAACATCAAAGGCACCAAAATGACAATCCTTGTACATATGCATTAGTGTACCAATCATTGTACCTTGTACATATATACATTTATAAGTATATATTTGTGTACACTTCATGCCAAGTTACAACAAATATATAAATATAAAAACTAAAATATTAACAATGCTACAAATATAACAATTCTAGCACAACAAGAGTCTCAATGAAAAAACCAATTTTAAGAAAACAATATTCTTACATAAAAGCATTTTTATGGTTTTTCTCAACTTGATGTAAAAACAACATATATTAAGTAGGCTACAAATATACTAATTTTAGCCTAACAAAGATCTACATAAAAAACCATTTCTAGAAAACAATTTTCTAACATAAAAATACTTATATGAATATTATGTAGGCTACAAATATATCAATTTTAGCCTAGCAACCATCCATACCAAAAATCATTTCAAGAAAACAATTTTCTTGTATAAAATATTTATATGGTTTTTCTAGACTCCTTAGTGAAAAGCCATGTTAGATATGACTCTGATACCACTGTAGGTATTTGTTTGGCATAAACGAGTAGCAACGGAAGCAAGATATAATACAAAATAATAAGCTAACGAAACAAAGACTTCCCATGGACCAATATCTAGACATGAAATTGAAACTAAAATATTAACATGATGGAAAGAAATGTACCACTATGCAAGTATCACAATCTCCCTCTTGTCAAGCTTCAAGAATCAAACAAGTCAAGCTTCAAAAATCCAAGCTAGGATTTCTCTAGTGAAGTCCACCCCAAGTTGTGTTGATTCCCAAATGCTAGTAGGTTGGTGTGTGATCACCAAGACAACAATCAAGGAAAAGCAACAACTTTGTGCATTAAAGCTTGATCACAAAGTGTATATTACCTTCTCAAGTGCATCAAACTTCATCACCTTCAGGAAGAAGAACCAAGAGAGAATATGAACTTCCAAGAAGCTCTTGAACTCTCTCAAGTCTGTTCATATGCAGAGGAAAACGTAGCAACCATTAACCTCTAGTTAATCCCATTAAAAAGTGACTTAAAAGATGTTAATTATGCTATTACAGGCACTCTACACGGCCCGTGTTGGTCAACACGGCTGTGTAGGCCCAAAGCCCACGGCCTCAATTGGGCTAAGTTAGCCCGTGTCTAACAGATCCAACACGGCCCGCGTTCATCTACACGACCGTGTAGGCCCAAAGCACACGGTCTCTACTTGGGCCAAAACGCCCCATGCTAGTTGGGCATGACACGGCCCGTGTACCATGCTGCCAAAACCCATTTTGGCCTTTTTCCTCTCTTTTGCTTGATCGTGTTGCCGGAATCAATACTTGGTGTGTGACCCAATAGGCCTATACTTCATCAGCAGTGCTATTAACTCGTTCGTGTCAGCGGGCATATTCCAACAGTAACTTCCGAAGGTCTATAGGGTCTGGCCAACTCTTCCTTCTCTTTGTCCAACTCTATTGTTTCATGAAAACGTCTTTGCCCGCTAGGCCTAGTGTTCTATCGAAAGCTTTGGGATCCTTCATGACTTGGGGTAGTAAATGAGTTGAACCGAGGGGTTGCAAATCCTTGGCTAGGCTGATTAGGAGCTTCGATGAACGGTATCTGGACTCTTGTCGTTGGGAGCAGGTGGCTCCGGAAGGGGTTCTTCAAGGATGTGCAACTTTGATTCATGGCGAAGGACAATCCTCAATTGCCTAAGCCATGCAATAAAGTTAACCCCCGTGAGTTTCTCCCTTTCTAGGAACACACGAAGTGAGATGTTTGACGTAGTGTTGTTATGGTTTGACATCTATAAATAACAATAATACGAGTTTTGGTTAGTTTAGATAAACCTTGTTAAAATAATTACCCCATAGTTTTAGATAAAAACAATTATTCGTAACAAGGGCTAAGAAACTTATTTCACCTCGCACAGTGATGGGTTTGCCGCGGATCACGTGGCGAAGCTATTTAGGCCGGAAACCATTTTACCAATTGTAATCTCTATTACAACTCTTTGACACTTGCGGGATCCGTTGACATCCATTATGTCATTTGGCATGTTTGATCCCTTCCTTACACCAATCTTAATATATAATTTTTGTTTAGCTCGTGCTTAACTCGACAACTAATCAATAATTATATACTAAAATTGTAAACTGTCCGACAAGACACACGGGTGGCACTCCCGACCATCAATTGGCTCGTGCTCAGCTAGACAACCAATCATGCGAGTTACCCCACTCACCTTCCACACAACTATGCAAGGAATGACTCGTGCTTAGCTCGACAATCATCCTTGTTTAGTTAGATTCGGGTGGTGTCATCTTACGGATGGTGCGTGATTTACATTTTTAAAAACGGGATTTTGTTTCCGGTTTATAAAACCCTTTTGAGAATTAACAAATTAAGTGTCAAAACGATTTTAAGCACTTTTTAAATATAATACCAAGTTTATATTTTCTTTGTCAATTCTATTCGCGAGAGATTGTTAACCATTTTAACAAACATTGTATTTTATTTAATTTTATAGAAAAATTGTCTAGCATGCGAATCCTAATCCATGCATAGAAAAATAAAACACAACCACGCAAATATATATATATATATATATATATAAAATTCGGTAACATGCCCAAAAATCCTATGAGTTTTCCCCATGAGCCACAACGGGGAAAACGAGGCCAAAACCTAAGGACAAGGTAAAGTCTCGTTGGGTGAGCTCCCACCGAATCCAACACCTTCAATAGCATGTTGATTCATTCTCGCCAAGACGTCATCACCATGACTCCCGTTGATTTCTCCGGCTCTAATTCTATACTATATACAAATCCATAGAATATATATATAAACGACGCGCAGGTCGTATTCCTACACTATTTTTACAAATACACGGAATAAATGAAACGGCATGCAAGCCGCACCAACAAATAAATAAATAAATAATTACATCAATACGGCACGCAGGCCACCAAAAACCAAATCAATCAACCACCACAACACATAGGTCTAAGGGCATATCGTGTTACCGAATTAACCAAACACAACATAAATGAAACATGGTGTGCCACACAAAACCATGATATAAATATATATCTATATTTTAGTCAAGATTGTCTACAACATCAAAGGCACCAAAATGACAATCCTTGTACATATGCATTAGGTTACCAAACCATTTTTGTGACACATATTCATATATACATTTATAAGTATATATTTGTGTACACTTCATGCCAAGTTACAACAAATATATAAATATAAAAACTAAAATATTAACAAGGCTACAAATATAACAATTCTAGCACAACAAGAGTTTCAATGAAAAACCAATTTTAAGAAAACAATTTTCTTATACAAAAGAATTTATATGGCTTTTCTAGACTCGATGTAAGAACTAACATATTAGGTAGGCTACAAATATACCAATTTTAGCCTATCAAAAATCTACATGAAAAACCATTTCTACAAAACAATTTTCTAATATCAAAATATTTATATGAATATTATGTAGGCTACAAATATATCAATTTTAGCCTAGCAACCATCCATACGAAAAATCATTCCAATAAACAATTTCCTTGTATGAAACGTTTATATGGTTTTTCTAGACTCGTTAGTGCAAAGCCATGTTAGATATGGCTCTGATACCACTGAAGGTATTTGGTTGGCATAAATGAGTAGCAACGAAAGCAAGATATAATACAAAAATAATAAGCTAACCAAACAAACACTTCCCATGGACCAATATCTAGACATGGAATTGCAACTAAAATATAATAAATAAGATACAAGAAAAGTTATACCACACAACGATTTTCCTCTTGTTAATTTTCAAGAACTCAAGCAAACCAAGGCTTCAAGGATCCAAACAAGGATTCCTCTAATGAAGTCCACCCCAAGCAACTTTTGATTCCCAAATGCTAGTAAGTTGGTGTTATACACAAAAACAACAAGAACAAAGTATATCTAACCACTTTGTGCATCAAAACATGATCACAAAGTGTATGAACTCTAGAGAGAAAGTGTGTGTATCCTTCATATGTTCTTCATGGCCACTTTTCCAAAGAACACAGAGAATTCGTGATCCTTGAACTGCCCAAATTAATTGAATAATTAATCCCATTAAAATGAGCTTTAAAACCAATCAATTCTGCTGTTATAGCATCTGTACATGGCCCGTGTTGGTCAACACGGCCGTGTGGGCCCAAATCCTACGGCCTCAATTGGGCCAAGTTAGCCCGTGTCTAACAGACCCAACACGGCCCGTGTTCATCTACACGGCCGTGTAGGCCCAAAGCACACGGTCTCTACTTGGGCCAAAACGCCCCGTGGTAGTTGGGCTGGACACGGCCCATGTACCATGCTGCCAAAAACCATTTTGGCCTTTTTCTCTCTTTTGCTTGATCGTGTTGCCGGAATCAATACTTGGTGTGTGACCCAATAGGCCTATACTTCATCAGCAGTGCTATTAACTCGTTCGTGTTAGAGGGTATATTCCAACAATGATAGCATAATTTTAGGGGGAGTGTCAATCATAAGTACAAGCTACGCTTGCTTGTATGGGGAGAAGTTTAACAGAAAGTTGAAAAATCACAAAAACATTCAAATATGATAAAAATTAAAAAAAATTGATGAAAAATTCACAAATATTTGTTTTTGTAACATCCTGAGTTTGGTCCTAGTTGGTATATAGGCTTTGGTACGTTTATACTTGGTTTATTATATGATTAAGTGTTTATTTAATTATTAGTAATTAATTATTAATTAAGTTTAATATATTTTAATTAATATATTTATGTATACGTATGTATGAATTAGAATGTGTGAGGTTGACACCTCATGCTTCGGATATCTCAATTGCATGAATACGTGTTTATGGATTAAAGTCTTAATTGTAATAGTCACTTCCTCACTTGGTAATCTGCTGAAGTGTATGTATGTGTGTGTTTTAAGAGAGAAAGAAGAATTAAAAATCAGAATTTGATTTCTTGAAGTTGTTGAATCTAAGCTAAGGTGTAACACCGTATTTTAACCCAAAAAATTTTCATTTACATAATCATTGCGGAAGCGAATTAAACAACCCAAGTGTTTACAACTATACAAACACTACTGTTTAAAATATCAGTATTACAAAACACGGCTCGCCACAAAATAAAATATCAGAGTCCTAGGTGATTACTCCCCAAGCTAACCACTCTCAGCCGAGCCGCTGACTTTCCAAAACCTGTAAAAAGAGTAACAGGTGGGGGATTAGCACAAAGCTAAGTGACTGGAGTCAAACCACAACAAATATATCAGCAAATAACCGCATCAATATCAACAACACATAACAGATAATCGTGCCCCGGGAAGACCGGCGGTTCTGCAGGAACCTTCAACCAATGCGGGCCAAAGCAAAGGTTTACCGATAGTTCATTTGCTATTCTCACACATTATTACCTTATGTTGCAACGGATGCACCAAAAGATCCCATACTGATTAGCCGATAGCAAACAAACCCAGCCCATATGCCCAGCCGAAGCTGACTTCCCAATCCTCATGTGTATATATCAATGACGCACAATTAATTAACAATCAACAGTTAATCAATTATCAGACAAATAGTCTATCCCTGCGTCAAACCAATAACAGTTGCAACCCAAGCTAGTTACAACTAATAACATCTTTGAGTAAACGTCAACTCACGTAAAGCTTTCAGTTTCTCCACTCAGTGATCTTATATTACTAAGCCTTGTTTATTCCTGAGAACACAACAAACTGAAATCATTAACGATTCATAAATATATGTCAAACACATAAATTTATACCCTTTTAATCAAACATAAGCATGTATGATTCACATGTGTATAAACATATAACATAGCATTTAAACAATGCAAATCAACAAGTCCAAACTATCGGATTTTACGTGAAATCCGATACTACCATTGGATTTCACCAAATCCGCAACCCTCCATCGGATTTAAGGAAATCCGCAACCTCAATCGTACTTCCACACTTGCATTAAACTTGATACCTGCAATCGGTTTTCATAACTGGAATCCATCATCGGATTCCACTCTCTCGGATTCAAACCATCGGTTTTCAACACTAGGATTTCCCACATGCGGATTTAGGAACAATCGGATTTCATCATAAGTCCCGGATTCTTAGAGTACCGGATTCAACACCCGGTTTCCACTAGAATCGGATTTCATCATCAACCAAATCCGCAACCTTCATCATTACAAGAATCCGATAACTTCAAACCTCGCATACCTCTTATATCTAGATTATAAACAAGTTCATATAGTTCATATGCAAGTTCATACAAACACATATAAACATGTTTAAATATGCAAGCATGCATCAAAACACCCTTTAACACCAAGCACATCAAATCCGATTACTTCATAAACCATGAGTATATGATATTCATATCAAATCCTTGCAAAACCGTAGCATGTTAATACTAATCGAAGTATAACAACAAGAATCAAAGAAGAATCAGCAACCTTCAAACTTTGAGTCACACAATCAAGAAATCTTAAATCTGATTACTTCTTCTTCTTGCTTCTTTTCTTTCGGTTTTTCACACTTATTTCACACTCACACTTCTTAGACTTGATAATGAGAATTTCATCAGTGAAACCAACGTATAAACATTTTTTTAACAATCTAAGCATGAGGTGGCATGCCTAAACCGACTAAGCACATACTGTAGGTTTTTGTGATCCGTACAAATAACACACATTGTACCGTAAAGATAATGTCTCCTTAACTTTAACGCAAAAACCACAGCTGCCAGTTCCAAATCATGGGTTGGATAGTTCTTCTGATTAGGTTTCAACTGACGAGAAGCGTAAGCGATAAATCTATCCTGCTGCATCAACACGCAACCCAACCCTGCCAGAGAAGCATCACAATACACAATGAAGTCATCTGACCCATCCGGTAACGCAAGAATAGGAGCCTGACATAGAAGTCGTTTCAATGTCCGAAAAGCCCTCTCCTATTCTTCATTCCACTTAAATGGAACTTCCTTGCGAGTTAACTTAGTCATAGGATTCGCAATTTTAGAAAAATCTCGGATAAACCGTCTGTAATATCCTGCCAATCCCAAGAAGCTTTTAATTTCAGAAGGAGACTTTGAAGCCTCCCAATTCATCACAGCTTCTATCTTTGCTGGATCAACCTTAACTCCATCACTGCAAATTACATGCCCCAGAAAGTGAACTTCTCGCATCCAGAATTCACATTTTGAGTACTTGGCATACAATTTCTCCCGTTTCAAGGTTTCAAGAACTTGTCTCAAATGAATCTCGTGATCAGCTTCGGATTTAGAATAAACCAAAATGTCGTCGATAAATACTATCACCGATTTATCCAGAAACGGTCGACAAACCCGGTTCATTAAATCCATAAACACTACAGGTACGTTAGACAAACCGAACGGCATGAGTAAGAATTCATAGTGACCATACCGGGTACAGAAAGCAATCTTGGCAATATCTTTGTCAGAAACTCGTACCTAGTGATAACCCGATCTCAAATCAATCTTAGAGAAATATGAAGCACCCTGCAACTGATTAAATAAATCATCAATCCTGGACAGAGGGTACTTATTCTTTACCGTCCTCTTATTCAGTTCCCTGTAATCAATACACATCAGTAGCGTGCCATCTTTATTTTTCACAAACAGAACTGGTGCACCCCACGGCGAAGAACTTGGACGAATAAAACCCCGATCCAAAAGTTCCTGAATCTGTGTCATCATCTCCCTAATCTCAGAAGGAGCCAACCTATAAGGAGATCTAGCCACTGGATTCGAACCTGGTATTAAATCAATCTTGTACTCTACCTCTTGAACAGGAGGTAACCTAGGTAACTCATCCGGAAACACTTCAGGAAAATCTGATACGACTCGCATATCAGTAACTGCCTGTTTTTCCTTCATAGCATCAATAGCATATGCCAGAAAACATTCGCATCCCTTACTCAAGGATTTCTTAGCCTTCAACATAGAAATGATAGGAAACGTAGATCTGTTCCTTTCCCCTGAAGCCACTGCGTGCGACCCATCAGACAATGGAAAAGAAATCAATTTCCAATGACATGTAATGCTCGCCCTGTGCTTACTCAGCCAATCCATCCCTAAAACCACATCAAACCTTGCTATTGGCATCAATAGAAATGACACTGGAAAGCACTTACCATCGATATCTATCTCAGCCCCAGTCACAGAACTTGTAACATGAACTATCTTACCATCTGCTACTTCTATCTAAATCGGTACAGAAATAACAGTAACAGGTAATTTCAACTTTTCACAAAAAGTCACAGAAATAAATGAGCGATTCGCTCCAGAATCAAGTAACACACGCGTAGGTAGGGAGTTTATAAGAAACGTACTGATGATAACATTATCAGTAGTAGTAGCATCGTCTACTCTCATCCGGAACGCCCTACCCTCCAGTGTTGGAGGATTCTTCCGTTTCTATGCCCCTGATGATGACCCCCTAACATCCCCTGCCACCGTCCCTATCCCAGCTCCTCTCCCAGTAGGGCAATCACCAGCCATGTGCCCTTCCTTTAAACGGTTCCAACAAACGTTGCGGGGAAACCTGCAATCCTTTGTTTCATGCCCATGCAGACCACAACGCAAACAGCACATGGTCTAGGCAGTACACTGCCCAGTGTGACTAGATTTGCATCGGGTACACCATTTAGAATTCGTATTTGTACCCCCCGTAGTCGGCTTTCGACTCTGGTTACCCTGAGAAGAACTGCCCTGCCATTTCTTCTTCTGTTGACCACTTGCCTGGTCAAACTTCTGCTTCTGTGCAGCCAACTCATCTCTATTCTGTTCATCCCTGACTTGAATGTCTCCCTCAGGAGACTTTGCCAAGGTGAAGGCCTGACACAATGTTCCAGCCAGTCGAGCCGTACTCCTGTATTACGGTAACAAAGCTCCTATGAAATGCTAAACCTGCATAGATTCATCCGGTTGGTACCCACTGAGTTACAAACCTCAGCTTCGAGTTAAACTGTACAATTAATTCATCAACAGACATTCTCCTGGTCATCTTCAATTCCATAAACTCCTGCCTTATCTTATTCAACTCAAAGGCATTGCAATACTGCTCGCACAGTTTATCCCGGATTTGGTTCCATGTTATTGAATTCATTTGAGCTCTCGTTAAATGGGTGGTAATGGAATCCCACCAAACCATAGCCTTGCCTTTAAGCATCCGGGTGGCAAAGCAAACTCGCATCTCCTCCTCACAGTTACAGGCATCCAAAATCCTTCATGTGTCTCTCAACCAGTTCAAAGTCACGTTAGGATCCGTGCTGCAATGGTACTCGTCTGGTTTACAATCTAGAAATTGCTTGTAGGTGCATGGCTGTCTAAATCCCATAGTCTGTGGATATCCCATAAACGGATAAGAATAAGATCCTTGAGGCATCGATCCCTATGTATAAGACCCCTGTGGAATAGATCCTTGCGGATAGGACCCCCGAGGAAATAACGGATAGTAGAAAGGTTGAGTCATCGGTTGGGTAAACGGTGGTATTGGCATTGACATCGGGAGAACCTCTGCCAATGTAGTCACTGCCGGAAAGATAGGAGGTATCGCAACCGTAGTTGATGTCACAGTAGTAACCGGGGGTTGAATTATAGGAACTTGTCTTTGTTGCTCCAGTTCCTTTCGGAAATCTTGTAGTTGGTCCTCCAACTAAAATATGTACTCGTCTCTTTCATCCCCAGCGGTACCAGATGTACCGGCATTAAGCAATGTTTCCACTGTAGTAGTAGGGACTTCAACAGAAGACAGGACAATAGGGGCAGCAGTCGAGTGATCACGATCAGCCATTGTTATCTGTAACAATCACATCACCTCACAATTTATTAGATAAATCCGTTAGTACACAACATACTAACTACACTCCAATTAACCCCAATCCCACACCCAAGGAGTAATCGACCTACCAGGAGCCAATATTCGGGAATGTAACACTTCCACTGTGCCTACACTGCCAAATCAAGTCTCTGATACCAAACTTGTAACACCGTATTTTAACCCAAAAAATTTTCATTTACATAATCATTGCGGAAGCGAATTAAACAACCCAAGTGTTTACAACTGTACACACACTACTGTTTAAAATATTAGTATTACAAAACACGGCTCGCCACAAAATAAAATATCAGAGTCCTTGGTGATTACTCCCCAAGCTAACCACTCTCAGCCGAGCCGCTGACTTACCAAAACCTGTAAAAAGAGTGAGAGGTGGGGGATTAGCACAAAGCTAAGTGAATGGAGTCAAACCACAACAGATATATCAACAAATAACCGCATCAATATCAACAACACATAACAGATAATCGTGCCCCGGGAAGACCGGCGGTTCTGCAGGAACCTTCAACCAATGTCGGCCAAAGCAAAGGTTTACCGATAGTTCATTTTCTATTCTCACACAGTATTACCTTAAGTTGCAACGAATGCACCAAAAGATCCCAATACTGATTAGGCGATAGCAAACAAACCTGGCCCATATGCCCAGCCAAAGCTGACTTCCCAATCGTTATGTATACATATCAATGACGCACAATTAATTAATAATCAACAGTTAATCAATTATCAGACATATAGTTTATCCCTGCGTCAAACCAATAACAGTTGCAACCCAAGCCAGTTACAACTAATAACATCTGTGAGTAAACGTCCACTCACCTCAAGCTTTCAGTTTCTCCACTCAGTGATCTTATATTACTGAGCCTTGTTTGTTCCTGAGAACACAACAAACTGAAATCATTAATGATTCATAAATATATGTCAAACACATAAATTTATACCCTTTTAATCAAACATAAGCATGTATGATTCACATATGTATAAACATATAACATAGCATTTAAACAATGCAAATCAACAAGTCCAAACTATCGGATTTTATGTGAAATCCGATACTACCATCGGATTTCACCAAATCCGCAACCCTACATTGGATTTGAGGAAATCCGCAACCTCAATCGGACTTCCACACTTGCATTAAACTTGATACCTGCAATCGGTTTTCATAATTGGAATCCATCATCGGATTCCACTCTCTCGGATTCAAACCATCGGTTTTTAACACTAGGATTTCCCACATGCGGATTTAGGAACAATCGGATTTCATCATAAGTCCGGGATTCTTAGAGTACCGGATTCAACACCCGGTTTCCACTAGAATCGGATTTCATCATCAACCAAATCCGCAACCTTCATCATTACAAGAATCCGATAACTTCAAACCTTGCATACCTCTTATATCCAGATTATAAACAAGTTCATATAGTTCATAAGCAAATTCATACAAACACATAGAAACATGTTTAGATATGCAAGCATGCATCAAAACACCCTTTAACACCAAGCACATCAAATCGGATTACTTCATAAAGCATGAGTATATGATATTCATATCAAATCCTTGCAAAACCGTAGCATGTTAATACTAATCGAAGTATAACAACAAGAATCAAAGAAGAATTAGCAACCTTCAAACGTTGAGTCACACAATCAAGAAATCTTAAATCTGATTACTTCTTCTTCTTGCTTCTTTTCTTTCGGTTTTTCACACTTATTTCACACTCACACTTCTCAGACTTGATAATGAGAATTTCATCAGTCAAACCCATGTATAAACATTTTTTTAACAATCTAAGCATGAGGTGGCATGCCTAAACCGACAAAGCACATGCACACACACACATCACCGTATGCATATATACATATATATATACACATATATATTAAATGATTAGTTAAATCAATTAACCAAAACCATATAGTTCAATAATAATAACAAGTAATTAATCACAACTAATCACAAGTTAACATACCAGAGCCCCCAAAACTACTAGGCCTGATCTGAGGATGTTACATAAGGTTTATAGCATTCCTTGATATATTTTATGATTGAATCATGAAACTTGTATAACCTGCTAAATTTATTGATGTGGATTTGCAGGGTTTTATATAAATCACCATGTTAGAACATGTAGGAAACCTCTTTGATTGGGTTTTGTTGTTCTTGGCGGTTTTGGTGATGTTAACATGTTCTTGATACTTTATACATTTTAAATGAAGTATAAATCATGTTTTTAAAGGTTTGGTTATATTTTGATGGTGGATTCCAGTTACCTTGAATCTGATAGAGGAATTCGATGGGGGATTCCTACAAGTTGAATTCCGACAGTTGAATCTGAAGGTGAATGAATCCGACACTTGTATCGGATTTCCTTCAAATCCGACATTGGTTATCGGATTTCTACAAATCCGATGATTCTTGCGGATTTTCTTAAATCCGATGGTTTGTGATGTTTGTTGATCATTTGATGCTATATGCTAAGTGTAAATGTTTATTTGACTTTATGACTAAAGAAGATATAAATATATGTCTTATATATATTTATGAACTGGATACTGATTTCAGTTTGTTGTGTTCTCAGGAACAGAAAAGGCTCAGTAATATTAGATAACTGAGTGGGAGTTCGAGAACTCAAGGTGAGTGGATGTTTACTCTCAGATGATGTTAGTTGTAACTGGTTTGGTTGCAACTATTTATCGATTGACGCATGGACTATCGGTAAACCTTTGCTTTGGCCTGCATTGGTTGTAGGTTCCTGCAAAACCGCCGGTCTTCCCGGGACACGATTATTTGTTATATGTTCTTGATATCATGTGGTTGTGGCTGATGTATCTGTTGTGGTTTTACTCCATTCACTTAGCTTTGTGCTAATCCCCCACCTTTCCTTCTTTTTACAGGTTTTGGTAAGTTAGCGGCTCGGTTGAGAGTGGTTAGCTTGGGGAGTAATTGCCTAGGCCTCTGATGATTATATTTGTGACGAGCCGTAGTTTTTGTAATATTGATATTTTAAACTGGTTGTTTTTGTAAACTAGGGTATGTTTACAATTGTAAACACTTTTAGTATTTGTGATTGCTTCAGCAGTGTATTTTAAAAATGAAAATTTTTGGGTTGAAAATACGGTGTTACAGTTTTTTAATTTGATAAAAGAAAAATCCAAAAATATTTGTGTTTAAAATTGATAAAAGAAAAATCCAAAAAATATTTGTGTTTAAAATTGATAAAAGAAATATCCAAAAATAGATCAAAAATACACACACTTTGAATTCGAAAGGGTGACGGCTTTTGATTGCTAGCACATTCATGTGTCCCAAAAAATTTTCAAGTTTGAATTGAGGCTATGACTTCGAAATATATGCAAGTGCTCTTCGAATTCGTAAACTGGGCTTCGAATTTGAACTTGTATTCTATGCATTGACTTTGAGCGCCATTTTTGCTTCAATTTGGACTTCGAATTCGAAATCGTCAAATCCAAGAAGGCTACAAGTGCCTTTCTTGGCTTCGCATTCGAAGTCTTTACACTTCAAACTCTGAATAGTGAACTGAAAGTTCACTTCGAGCGTCCATCAACAGAGATCCCTCGAACTCAAGGTGTTCACACTTGGAATTCGAAGTCTTCTTACTTCGAATTCGAAACAGTGCTTCTCTATACATTTCGAGCGCCTTTTTTTATTCAAAATACGTTCACTTTGAGAGCGTGTTGGTTAGAAATCCTTCACACTTCGAGTGGATACACTCAGTTCTATAAATAGGACTTTCAAACTTTGCTTCTTCTTCACGCTTTCTGAAAATTTGAATTTGTAAATCATTGGTTACTCATTTTTCGAATGATTTATCAAAGTTGGTGTCAAAATTTTCATTTTTGTGCTTAAGTTGATCAAAAACATCATGTATAAATCGTATATGTGTACAAATCATGTTTAAATCAGGATTAAAACAAAAAATGTGTGATTTACTGTGCAACTCGGAAGGCGCTTGCGAGAACTTTAGATACGTTGTTCGACGTCGAACCGATGTTGTTAATGAATATAACTCTTGCGATGAACCGTAGAAACACTCAAAAAATGTTTTGGAACAACAAAATCTTGAAAAATAAAAAATGTGTTCTTCGTGTTCTTCGGTTGGATGAAGATTAGGGTTTAATTTCAATATTGGACAAATTCTTCATGTTATGAACTTATTTGGAAAAATTTTAGTGTTAAAAATGTGTTTAGTTACATGAATTCATTGTGAAACATGTGTCAAAACATATTTTTATTAACACTGGATACTACTTAGTCTATGCAACTTTCAGAGTTATCATTTTCCATAAAAATTTTCAAAATTTTGACAAAAGTTAAATATAAGTCAATATCGATGTGTCAAGTGTCTGGTTACACTTCTCTGGTACATGTTCATAATGGCTAAACGTTTTACTGTTTTAAAAGGAAAATGGCTTATCAGGAAGATGATACAGTCTCATATCGTTATTCGACTGCTAGCCTAAGCCACAACCCCGACGACCAACTCCTAACCACTGATAAATTCTTGTGGCTTGTAACCCATGATAACAATCACTTCGTAAACTTCACCAACTTCAGAAATCCCAACTTTCCAATCATCTTAGAAATCCTTCGTGTTCACCGACTTAACCATGCCCTCACCTATGACCCTTTTACTTCCGGAACCTATGTCCCTGAATTATACGTTCAAAAATTTTGGCATACGGCCCACACCCATACAAACCCTGACACTTGCCGTATGTCCATTCATGGTGATGTCGACCACTTCACCTTAAGCATAACCGCTAGCCGATTACGAGAAATCCTGAGGCTGCCAACTGCTAGGAGCAGACATCCGCTTACTGAGTTCCAGGAAATTCCTGGTGAAACAACCGCTTTGGAGGGAATTCGTGCCATGGGCTATATTGGTGACTTGCAAATGTAGTCCCACTTTAAACGTGCTAACCTTCACCCATTTTACTATACTATCATGACAATTTTACAGCGGTGTCTCACCCCAAAACATACAGGTTACAAATTCCCCAACTCCAATCAGATGAAGCTTTTATTTGCAGCGGCTAATCATCTACACTTGGATTATGCCAGCTTATTTTTCTTTGATCTAGTGCAATCGGTGGAAGGAAAACTTTTCGATCGTAAACGAACAAAAAGCAGATTCTTGCCCTACCAAAGGTTCTTGCCCATGATGATACACTTTGCCATGAATCGCAATGATGAAATCCCCGGGCGGCCATACTAGTATGGAGTGGAAATCTCACCGGGATCAACCCTACTCCAGTCCCGAACGTGAGTAGTTCTGCACTCTTAGTGAGTCCCGGTTTGTTACCTAGGAATAGTTACAATCTGCCCTCAACCCTATACATGAAAATTTGTATGACATAAGCTTATCTATTGATACATTGAAATCATTGTTACTTGGAAAACTACTAGAAAGAACCCCGTACAGCGAAGAGAGCCTCAATATACTCCAAACCCTTCAAAAAGAGCAAATTTATAAAGGGAGTAACCTAGATGAGTTCAAAGAGCATATTTAGAATTCCATGGAGGATCTTGGTAATGGCTTTTATCAAAAAATGGATGCCGTGGAGAACCGCCTGACAATTCTTGAATCCACATGCAAAGCCCAAGCTGCAGGGTCAAAACATAAACATGAAGACAACGATCCCGACCATGATCGCCTTGACGGGGACAAACGTGCTCGTGTTTTGACCTTTACCTCTCTGACAGAAACACTTGCCGCGACAATGGGTATTGGGGCTAAACCAACTCAAACATCAATAGAAAAACATCAACAAAAGCAGCAACAACAACAAGTACAACAACAATCTCAACAAGTACAACTTAATTAGACATCCCAGAATTTGAATTTCAAATGGAAACTGCTGATGAAGGGGATAGAGATGAGTTTCATGAATTACTGTAACATATTGATGAGTTTACATTTGAGAAATTACCTGAAAAGGAGCAGAAGTATAGATTGTTGACAGATTTAATGATATACCTTTGTAGATGCTTAAAAAGTCTGCTACTTCAAAGGTTGCAAAGCCTGCGAAGGAGCATGTAACCAAAAAGCAAATAGAGGATGCCCTTAGAAAGCTAAACCTTACAAGTGTCCTCGAGAGTGTATAAGAGGAAGTTCACAACTTATTTCCTCTAAAACGTAAACAATTCCAGGTGTCAGCTGCCGACATCCTAAGGAAAAATCTATGAGTAGAGTAGGAAACACAACTACAAACAACGTCAGACTGCCTGTTACCTCCTAATGTTCAACCAGCTCCTCCAATGTTCACATCAATTGACCCAGGCCTTGATAGAAATAACATGTTTACCCGAGAAGTAATGAAAAATCCTTTATGGGGTAAGTATGGGGTAAATGTTGCATATCTTGAAGATCGGATTCCTACAATCTTTGCATGTCAAATCAAATACAAAATACCTCCAGAATTAAGGGATATTGATGATCAGCAACAGAGACAATATGAACACATCCACAATGAATACAAAACCCCAAGATAGCAGATCATATCAAAATACCCAATCAGCAAAGTTCTCACAGTCTCAATCCAGAAATCATTCAGGTATAATTTTGATGTGTATGATGTGGAAATAGCAGATGGCCAAAAGATTTTTCTGAATGAAGCAGACTTCTGTCATGTTAAACTCCACGACATAGAGTTTATATATGAGCAACTGTCCACCAAGATGAACAAATCTTATGAGGAACAACAGGGAAAAGGGGTGTTAATGAAATACATGAGGAGATTCATCCAATTCATACTAGAGCATGACCTTCAACTAGGAGCCGAAAGTAATCAACTTGAGGTCAACTTGCTCAGACCTGTGCAAAGCCATCCAAATCTTCAAAGTCTTGATGAACTTACTGTCATTGATGAACATCATGCAAATTTCACTAGTCAAAGAGGTCTCATCTTTATAAATCAACAAAAATGAAAATTCTTGATCAGAATGGTTGATAGATGGCATACTCAAATGGCACTCTTAAGATTCTACGTCACAGACTTCAAGAAAGGGCTCAGAATGAACAATCATCTTTAAATAAAAATGAAAATGGTAGGTTGGTGAAATCAACGGAAGCTATCAAGAGAACATTGGATAGCCACGGATAATCAGGAGGTGGCAAGTTATGTTCGGCATTAGAAACGGATCGAAATTGTAATATCTTTCATTTCTTTCTATGTAATAAGCTTTCTCTCCATTAGGGGGAGATTGTTAGATTATTGTAAAATGAAGAGAAAGCGACGCCTATTCCCATGCCTATATATAGGGTTATGGCTAGTGGCATTGTAAGCTTTTGCACTATTATTCAAGCAATATCAAAAGCATTAGTCTAGGTGTTTTTGTGTGTTTCTCTCAACTCTCATTCTTTCTACTCTATACTTGATTCAAATCCGAACTTTTTGCTAGGTTCCTTTACCAATCATATATAACTGACACGACTCCTAGTCTTCGTAGAGTTTTAGATAATGAAATCTAAACATGTTTATCTCTACTCTAAGTGCACTTTGGGCCCTTCACATCAGGGAATCACCAAAATAGACCGCACCACCTAAGACATGATGAACTCTGGCCTATCACATCAGGAAATTGCAAAGTTTTTCATCCCCTTCCCCACAATGGTTTGAACCTCGGCGCGCACGGTTTGGGCACGACAACACACCAAAGTACCGTTTAATGGGTTGGGTGTACCATTAGATGGGTGGTACTACTGGCCTAAGATTTAGTGGGTTTTATCCAAGTTTTATGAAATATTTATTAGGTCCAGTATTTTGTAAAACCATTTTAAAACTAACTGTTTTAAAATCCGTATTATAAGTATACCTCAAAACATAGTACACAATACGTCTTATGATAAAATAATTTTAAATAAAGTTTTAAAATGTTGATACGACAATCATAAAAATAATCAATTTTATAAAACTGTTGTTGTATACCAATTTTATCACAAAGTGTGGTTTTACTCCTGATTAATAATAACTATTATTATATAACCCTACTTTAAATTTATCGTCGCATATAAATCATAAATATAAAGCACAACCATACAGTTAAATATGTTATAGTTTTGCCAACTTTGTCCGAAGGGGTCAGCTAAGGACAACCTAGACTAGCTAGATCCTGTAGTTTGGCGGTGGATCCTTCTCTTGCTCCCACTGGCCTTGACATCTCCGGTCTTGACTTGAGCAACATTCGTCTTCTTTCTTCATCTTGAAAATATTCATCTTCCGTCTTGGTAACAATAATAAAATAAAAAAACTATTCTATTACATTTACATAGTCTTGGTTAAAATAATAAAATAAAAAACTGTTGCATTACTTTTCCATCATGAAGGGGTTGTAAGTGGCATGCAGGTCTCCCCAAAACCAAAAACAAAAGAAACAAAAAGAAAAACACAACCACGGGTCTAAGTCGGCAAAAACTATAACCTACCTGACCATTAGAATATTCTCTTGACTTTTTTAAGTCTAGCATTTGCAGTTGACATGTATAAACTGGAAGTACGACTTAATAATACTAATGCGAATAGTATACAAGTCAAACTCATTCAAAAGCAAATATACAACGATATATATAAAAGAATCATGCATTTAAATATAAATTATAAATAAATCGAGTAACTACATACAAATTGATCTATGAAACTAACTACACTATAAATTGAGACCAGAAGGCAAAAATAAATTTTGTCAATATTTAATCAATTATAAAACTATTAGTATAATTACTATTATACTAAATGGTGTTTTAAACCAATTGATTAAATTAAAGTTGTTTTTTTATCTTTATCCAAATAATTCATCATTATGATTAAAACTTTATCATGTTTCAACTAAACATAATAAACACTTATCTTAACTAAAGTAGTTAAAATAAACCTTAATCATAATAAACATATATATTAACTTTAAAACCATAAAAATTAATATACTTATATGAAAACTTGTATTATTTATTACCCCAAAAACACGTGTTATAAATTTACAACTGAAATTTATAAACCAAAGTCTTATGGGCCGAAGCCCACTTTCCGGTTTGCCCTAAATGGGCCGAGAAGCCCATATACCCAAAACAACTATTTTGGGCCCTAAAGTCCAAAATATATTTTCGTATAAATAAAATGATTTCAATGAACCTCGTAAAATATTTTGGGTAATTACTTGGTCCGAAACCTAAAACGTATCGGGCCGCAACACGAGTTAGGTCGGTGGCTGGGCCGAACCTTAATGGGCGGTAGCCGCATTAGGCCATGAGCCACGCTGCCTCAATAGGCCTGCCTAGCTATTGGGCTTTCGCCGCTTGGCCACCACTGTTGGGCCGTCGCCACTGGGCCGCCACCGGTGGTCCATGGTGGTTTCTGGTCATCTGAAAAATTCGAAATAAATAATATATATATATATATATCAAATATTTAAAACTAAAAAATTCAAAATATTAAAGTTTAAACCATTAATAAAAAAACTTGTTTTGATTTAAAAGTTTAAAATACAACTATATTAACATAACTTCTTAATATATATATATATATATATATATATATATATATTAGGATTTCATGTTTTAAAGTACAAACCTTTAACCAAAACATAATTGTTTTGTTAACAAATTTAAAACATCCATATTAACATAAACTTGTTAATATATGTACAATTCGATATATATGAACATAAATGTATAAATATGAACAAAAATTAAACCTTTTAAAGTTTTTAAATCTTAACCGGTAAAACCTAACTGATTTAACCTTTCTATCCAAGATTGAAACTTTAAAAGCACTTTGATACCCAAACAAAACTTTTTTGAAAATAAAGTTTGAACCTTTGAGATTAACTAACTTGTTAATCTCGATGAACATAGATATATATATATATATATATATATATATATATATACACACATATATATATAAACAAAAGAACAAGATATATATATACACAATAATAGATTAAAATATACCTATACATTGAGATTATTGAGTTGAAGCTCTGATACCACTGAATGATTTTTAACCAATAATATGACCTCCTCGTGTTATTCTGATTCAAACTCAACTAGTTTGAACGAACGCGAGGAGTAAACTTATTAATCCTCACGAAGGCGGAACATGAAGATCAACATATCCCCTACACCCAAGAGGGTTAGGATCTTTTAATCTCAATAATATAATGTATATATAATCGACACATGTATGTATAAAACAAGAAAGAAGAACTAACTCTCGTATATTCATAAAAAGATAAAGTTTGGAACTTTGTACCTATCTATACCATAGGTTGCTCAAGATATTGTCCACCTGGGATGAGACCAAATAAGACACGCTAGGAATGATTGCAAGCCACCAAACGGATTCGTGTGTCTTCAAGATTGACCAAAAACCGAACTCGGTTCTTGTGGTTATCTCGGCCGAACCGAAAGAAAAAGGAGGAGGAGAAGTTTTTCTAAACCTGTAGAATTCTATATTATATAACAAGTTGTATCAAGTTTAATCATAAACATTAATCCCCTATATATACTAATAGGAATTAGGTTGATATTAGGAAACATATAAAATTTTTCTAATATGAACTAAACAATAACTTAATCACCAAGTTATTGATAATAATAATAATAATAATAATAATAAGAATAATAATAGAAAATTAAAAAATAATATATATATATATATATATAGTGGTGGGTTCAAACGAGAATTGTTTTTCGTACAAGAACTGCGAGAACCAATCTTGGTCGTTCATTTTGGATAATGGAATTCATGGATGAAGAGCATGGGGGGATTGAGTGTGGCAATGTACATGTAAGGAAATCATGGGTGGACAATCGAATTGAATGAGGGGGAATTGGACGGCTAAGATTGGTTCTCACGGTGCTCGTACGAAAAACAGTTCTCGTTTGAACTTTTGCTTATATATATGTATATATATATATATGTCAACCGGCGAGATTGTTTTTATATGTATATATATAGGGAAAAGTTCAAACGAGAACTGTTTTTTGTACGAGAACTGCGAGAACCAATCTTAGCCGTCCAATTCCCGCTCCTTCAATTTGATTGTCCACCCACGAATTCCTTACATGCACCCTGCCACACTCAATCCCCCCACACTCTTTATCCATGAATTCTATATCCAAAATGAACCGCCAAGATTAGTTCTCGCAGTTCTCGTACGAAAAATATTTCCCGTTTGAACCGTCCCCTATATATATATTATATTTTCTTTTTCAATTTCCATTATTATTAATTAATAAACTTTATCCAAAATAAATAATTTAGACTTAAATTATTAATCTTGAATATAATTAATTAACAATATATATTTATTAACTAATAAATATATATTTTCTTGTCAATTAATTAACTTGGTAATTTCTTCCATCGTAAATTAAAACCGTAACTTACAATTTCTAATTTATAACTAACTAGTTATAAATTCGTTCTCTTGAGTTTGGTTGCATTTCCTCTCGGATTATAGGCCCTCATAGGCGTAACCCTCGAGTGCTTTATAACGTTGGACGTGACATCAGGGTTCGCTGACTATGCACACAAAACCAACACTTTCTAACGCAGTTCGTAACTAACTTTTATAAAGAAAATTTTCAGGTAAGGTTTTTGCTATTACGATGGGACAATGTGGTGGAAGGTATTCAATACTCTTTTGAAAGATATCCATGGGCTCTTGTTGACATAGTGCTGACATCCAAATGCATGGCCGTGCTTGAGTTGAATTGATAATAAATCAATTGCAACTTGTTTTGTTGGCCACCATTAGTCTTGATCGAGAAATATAATTGTGGATGATTTGGAGGTTGACTGTTTTCAATGCCTCGCATTCACGTAGGATATTGTGAATGAAAGGGATGAATGATCATTTATCTATATGACCATTATTTTAGATTGGTATGTGTCTTGAATGACACATCCGATGTTGACTTGGAGGAATATATGTCATACTAGAGGCCGCTCTATGTCTATGTTACCTTCCGTGGGTGTCTCACATGCAAGTGGGAGTCTGTTGGCACACAAGTTTGTGCCATTGTCGATGAGGCATTGGCCTATTAGGTCACATGCCAAGTATTGGTTGCGGAATCACCATTAATCAAGAGAGGGAGGGAGAGAGATGCCAAACATGGTTATGGTGCGCTAGTACGGCCGTGCCTAATGGAGGCATTGTGTGCCCAACTTTATAACAGCCAATTTAATTAGTCTTTTAAGGCGGATTTAATTGGGTTTTTAAATACCATTAACACTAGATATTATTATGGGACGTTTATAGGCTCTATAGGTGGTCTATATAATGTTTTAGTGGTCTACGATGACATGGTTACACAACTTGATCATATTAGTGCCATATATCTCTCTCTACACACTTTGTGTAACACCATTTTTTAAACCTAGATTTTTCATTTTAAAATTCTACGGAAGCGGTAAAATAAAACCAAAGGTAATTACAATTGAATATACAAAGACAGTTTTACAAGTCATCAGTATCTCAAAACCCTAATGTTACAAAAACAACGGCTCTTCTCAAAACAATATCAGAGTGCCCGTCAATTATTCCTCAAGCTACACCCACTCACAACCGAACCGCAAAACTTACCAAAACCTGTAAAAAGAGTGAGAGGTGGGGGATTAGTACAAAGCTAAGTGAATGAAAGTAAAACCACATCATAGCATCAAGCACAACCGCAAGATACCTAATAAACAAATAATCGTGCCCTGGGAAGACCGATAGTTCTGTAGGAACCTACAACCAATGCCGGCCAAAACAAAGGTTTACCGATAGTTCATTTGCTATTCTCACACAGTATTACCCTTAAGTTGCAACAAATGCATCAAAAGATCCAAATAATTATTAGCCGATAGCAAACAAACCCAGCCCATAGCTTTGCCGAGTTTACCTCCCAACAACCATGTATACATATCACTTACGCAACGATTAACAAACAACCGATTAATCAATCCACAGACATAAAGTCTATCCATGCATCAATCCATAAAACAGTACCAAAATCAGTTACAACTAATACCATTTGTGAGTTAAACGTCCACTCATCTCTTGTTCTCAAACTCCACTCAATGGTCTAATGTTACTTAGTCTAGTCCGTTCCTGAGAAGACAATAAAATCGAAATGAGTATCGGAATCATAAATAAATATATATATATATATATATATATATATATATCCACATATATATTATATCTATATTGATCATAAACAACTTGACATAGTCATATATATAAAATACATTACATATCCAACTAAATCGCATAACAAAAACAAAGTTCCTTTTCAATTCTCAGAGGTCGCACCGCGACAAAGTCGGACCGGGAAATTCGGATCAATACAAAAGTCGGATTACTAAATCCGAAAGTTGGACCAAAAGTCGGACCCCCAGGTCGGATCACCCATAAGTCACACGAGATACAAAGTCGCATGGCAAAAGTCAGATCGGGGTCGCGCCGCGACCCTAAAGAATGTCGTGCCACGATCTACTTATTTCCAGTTCATCTTCTTCTTCTTCAAAATTTCAACCGACAAACACTACAAATATTTCATCACTAACATCTAATTCTTAAAGCAAAACACTTCTAAAATATATACAACTTCATATATCATGTTATCAATCATCATGACCACATTTTAACAATTTAAAACAACAAAACAATAAAAACCCATTTCTCAAGTTTCTTCAAAACCCATCAATGGTGTTCTTAGCATATTCAATCATGAAACTCTATAAAAACATAGCAGAACTAACATGAATCTTCATTTAAGCACATAAGGAACATATACTGTAACATCCTCGATTCGGGCCTAGTTGTAATTATGTATGTACGTGTGTGTAATTAATAGAATAGGAGAATATTATAATTACGTAAGCAAGTAAGAAAGTAGAATTTCAAGATTGATTATATATATATATATATGTGTGTGTGTGTGTGTGTATTTGTGTACTATGTTGTTGGAATTGACTATGTATATATATGTATAGTAAGTATAATATTTATTAATAAATAATTAAGAAAATATAAACAAAAAAGAAGATATTTTAAGTCCAGAGGCAGTTTGCCTCTAGATAGGTATGCAAAGATTATACATGTATATGTGTAAGTGTTAAATTGAATCACTAAGTTAATGGTTGAGAAACTATCAAAACACACACTAGATATTGCTCTCATGAGTTCTTGAATGAGGTCTTGAAGAAGCTTGTTGTAGTTAACTCAAAGAAGGTTAGTTTGATGTTTGTCGAAAAGATAAAACATGTTTTATGCTAGATACATGTGTGTTTTGCTGCTGGAACTCAAAGCAAAGATGAAGAACTCCATGGTTGAACATGGAGAGCTTACTTAACAAGTAGGTTTTCCATGTTTGATGTCTATAATAGGAGTTCATGAGTTCTTGATGATTGTATAGGTGTTTTATGATGTTTAAAGGTATTTTTCAAGTGAAAAAGACTTGTTTATAAATCTTGAAATAAGTTCGGTTTTGATATAAGTCGCATGGATGATGAACAAGAAGAAGATGAAGTGCAGGTCGGCACGCGACGCGACGCGTTGAAAAAAGGGAAACGACGCGTTCCCGCATATGTCGTGTGACTTTCACTTTTCATCCGACATTTGTTCATCTGACTTTCTTGGTCTGACTTTCAATGATCCGAAAGTCGTATGAGCCATCCGACTTTCGCATGGGTCATCCGACTTTTACCTAAGTGATCCGACTTTTAAACTAGTCCGATAGTCGCATGAAGGACGTAACGCGACGGCTAAAAGTCAGAATGTCCAATTTTAAATGTTAAGCAGTTTTAAGGTACATGTTGTGCTAAGTATTGTAAGGTTCTCTTTAGATTTTTATGAACCTTAAATGGTGCTTGTACGTGTTCTAGTGATAGAAACTTGTATGTGCAAACGCTTAACACGATTGCTGATATTTTAGGTGAACTTGACATGTTAGTAGAGTTAGAGTTAAGTAAGCAGACGTTATAAGCTAATCAGGTGAGTACCTGCTTTCATGAGTCTCAATAGAGTGAGGATTGTTTGTTAAATGACTATCTGATTGATTATGTATGATTGTACTATGCATGTTTGTGTTTTATTGCAGGTACGCTCAAGATTGTAAGTGTATGTCTTAAATAATGTTATGTTTAGTTGATACTTGTAAGATATGTATTAGGTGCATGCCAGCGGGTCCACATTGGAACCGCCTAGTTAAGAATGATGTTATGTACGAATGAATGACTGAATAAATGTACGATATATGAATAAATGAGTGATATCCGCGAACTACTTGAAGCATGGTTAAGGTCAGTCGGTTGTAACGGGATCACATGAGGACTTCGGTCATAATTCGGGATTTAACGGTGATTCGGTATGCATTCCGAATCGTAGGTTCTGCAGAACCGCCATGCCTTAACATGAGTGGTAATCAGCTGGACGACCGCTAGATTACTTGAGGAGCTTTTGGCTCTGTGAACGATGTTTAGTGGACTACTTTATGCTCCCCCAGCAGCACGGTTGGTTGTGTCTGATTCCCCGGTCTGATTTGGTGAACAGGACTGATTACCCCGCAAGACATAATTCTTACTTGTCAGCACACCACAATGTGATAAGATAGCAATGATTGATTATCTATATGTTGTATGACTTGCTATATTGATGCTTATGATAAGTTTGTACTCATTAGCTATGTTGTTTAGCTAATGATGCTACGTTGCCCCTTTTCAGGTAAAGACTAGAAGGCCCGGTGAGGCGGGTTACTTTCAGATGTACATATACCTTATGGGATGGAACACTATTTTTGTATGATGTAAATATTGTTGAATTATGGTCGGTTCTTGGGTTAGGTAACATCAATGGTTTTTTTGAAATGATAATGATATGATTATCCGTTGTAACTTTTGAAATGAAATTCCGCTACTTAATGTGATAATTATGATTTTGAAAATGACCCACACGGGTTAAAAGTTTGAATTTTTAGTAAATTAACTGTTTCCGGAAGCGGTGTTACAATTAGGTATTAGAGCCTAAGTTTGAGGGAATTGGGTACTTGTAAGAGTATTCGATCTCAAACTCGGGCCCGACCATAATTAAGTGTTCCTATGGGGGTTGAGTTAGAGTGTTATATGAATGTTAATTGTGTAAGATGACTTGTAAGTACGATAAGTAAGTATAGTAGAGTATTAAATACTCTTCCTTGTTGTATAGAAAGTTGATAAAGATGTCGATAGAGCATGGTAATACCGAACAAGCTCTCAAACAGACGGAAGACGAGGCTTCCCATATGGCTCATCAAGTTGAGGATGAACGTTCTCAGCACAATGCCGAAGGTGGTAGACCTGAGCCAGATTAGGCTGCCTATATAAAGTATCTAGAAGAAGAGTTGCGAATAGCCAAAGAGCTCTTGTTGTAGACAACGTTAAGCAAGCCACACAAGACTTGTAAGAAGCGTTTGTTGTGCAAGCCTCCGACGTTTGAGGAGAGTGATAACCCCACAGTTACGTTGTAGTGGCTCTGTGAGATGGAGAAAGTGTTTGAATCGTGTGATTGTCAACCTGAGTATTGCGTGAAATACGCATTACGAATGTTGAAAGGTTGTGTCATCTTTTGGTGGGATACGGTAAAAGCTTCTATTAATAAGGAGGTGTTGAGTGCTCTATCATGGGAGCAATTTTCTGAGAAGCTATTGAAGAACTACTACACCAAGTATAACATGGAAAGAATGGAACAGGATTTCAATAATATCCATAAAGGAGATAAGTCAATGCAGGATCTCATCACCGCTTTCACTGATAAGATGAGGTTCGTTCCACATTTGATCCCTGATGAGAACACTAAGATAAGAAGGTTTGTGGGAACCTTGCCATTGGAGTTTCGCGGTAATGTGTGAGCAACTACGAGACTAGATCGGGCGTTTGAAGAGGCCCGACAAATGGAAGGAGATCGCATACAGTGCAAGGGCGAATCTGCCAGTGGGGGTTTAAAAAGGAAGTTTCAACCATCTAGTAAACCGGGTCCTTCCAAAGGACAATGCTCTAAAGGTGGGAAGACTGATACTTCCAAGAAGCCGAGATCTGACACTCCTTGGTGTTCTCAATGTCGTGTGTATCATTCTTGTGAGTGTTCAAGTGCTACCAGAAGATGTTGGAGATGTGGGTAGAAGGGTCATGGTAGTGCCGAATGCGGGTTTAAAGAAGATGTTTGTTATTGATGTCACAAGCCTGGACAGAAGATGATTGATTGCCCGGAGAGGTAGAGTAATGGAACAAAAAGGTCTTCTAGGTGCCAGAAGAGGGATGATGCGCCTCGTGCAAAAGGGAGGGCATTCCAGATGACGGTAGAAGAGGCCAAGGAAACATGGGATATCATCACAGGTACATTCCTTATCAATTATATTCCTACTTGTGTGTTATTTGACTGAGGAGCTACTTACTCCTTTGTCTCTATGACTTGTCGTAAAAGATTGCAATTTCTTGTTATCCCGTTAGTTGAGCCCCTTAAAGTAGAGGTTGCTAATGGTAAAGTAGTCTACGTTATAGAAAAGTTCCTATTGCTGTTATATATGTTGATGGGAGTAGTCTTCCTATTTCATTCTTTATTATGCCTATTGTGGGCTTCGATCTGGTAATTGGAAATTTGGTATTAAAGAATCAAACAAAGGTAAACAGCTGTTTGTTGTAAGGTTTAAACATGTTTGAAATTAGTTTTGTGTTTGAATCATAATTTAAAATTTGAATTCTCGCAAAACTCCATTGATAAACATACCAAGCTTACTTTAAAAGAGAGTTTGTTATGTTTAATGTTTTAAAAAGGTGTTGTTGTGTTTTTGAGGTTCATATAAATGATATATGAAGCTCTAAAGTGTTTTAAATGTAAAATTAATAAGAATGGAATTCTGGAAATGGAAGAATGAAGGTGGGGGGATTCCTGCCTAAGAAGTTGTCGGATTCCGAGACATGCAAGTGTCAGAATCCGCATGTTTGTCCAAATCCGCTAGTCGGAATCCGCTGATTTGTCGGATTCCGCTAGTATGTCAAAATCCGCACAAGATGGTCGGATTCGGCATGTATGTGTCGGATTTCCCATAATCCGACAGTTTTGTTGGATTGGTGCTAAGTCCGGATTTGTAATTCCTATGCTAGTTTTAGTAGTCTTTCTTTGTGTATATAGATAATTGATGTACATAATAATGTCTAGGTGAACCTATCGTGTTAAGTAAAGCAGAAGTGAAATAACTATCTGTTTTAAGCTACACAGGTGGGTATCAACTTCCATAAGCCTCAGTAGAGGAAGACTTACTTGTTAAATGTATTAAATGTAATTTAAAAGATGTTTTAAGTTGCATGTATGCTTTATAGCAAATGTAAGTATTTCCATGCTACTTTATGCACAATGCATGCTAAGTACTTGTTGAGTATAAGTTAAGTGTATGCCAGCGAAATCCAGTATTGGAGCCGCTTAGTTAAGTTAATGATATGTATGATATTGATCCTAAATGGGTCAACTATGTGAAAGCTTAATGATATGTATGCTAGGGATCCAGATTGGATCCGTAATGATGAAATGAATGTAAATGCATGCTTAATGAATGAAGTGAAGATGCATGCTAAGTGAATGATCCAGATTGGATAAGTTATGTGTATGTGAAAAGTTCGCAGACATCTTCAAGCATGGATAAGGTCAACTCTGTAGTTGGGTTCTAGGGATCCTTGATCAGGTAATTCCGGACATAACGGTGATTCGAGGTAACATTCCAGATCGTAGGTTCTACAGAACCCCAGTTCCATATATCATGAGAGGTAATCAGCCGGTTGTAGCTGAGTTGCCTAAGGAACCTATGGTTCCGTAAACGATGCTTGGTGGAATGCTTTATGCTCCCCCACTAGTGCGGATGGTCGTGTATGATTCCCGGGTGTATTGTTGTTGAGCAGGACTGGCTATCCTACAAAAAATGAGTTATACCGATCATGTCAGCACACCGCAATGTGATACGATAGCATTGTATGCTTATTCCTGTGCTGCATGACTTACTTTGTTGATGCTTATGTTAAGTTTGTACTCACTAGCTATGTGTATAGCTAATGGTACCATGTTGACTATTTTGCAGATCAAGAATTGGTTATCTGGTGAGAGGGGTGCCTTCTCCAAGATATTATGGATGGAACACTTTTTGTAATATTATGATATTATGGTCGGTTGTATGTTAGATTAACACTAACACTTGATACAAAATTTTGATTGTAAATAACTGATGTAAACCTTTTTGATACAAAATTTTGATTGTAAATAACCAGAAAAGAGATAAACCGGTGGAAGATCTTATCACCGTATTCACCGATACGATGAGGTTTGTGCCGCACTTGATACTGGGCGAGACCACCAAGATAAGACGGTTTGTGGCAACCTTGCCACTGGAATTTTGCGCCCATGTGCGTGCATCTCCAACTCTGCTTCGGGCATTCGAAGTAGCCCGACAAATGGAAGGTGATCGGATTCAATGTCAGGGCGAATTTGCCAGTGGGGGTAACAAAAGAAAGTTTTAGCCATCTCTCAAATTGGGGTCCTTCAAAAGGGAAATCCTCTCGAGGTGGAAAGACTGATACTTCTAAGAAACCAAGACATGACAATCCTTGGTGTTCTTTGTGCCGAACTTATTGTGCTGGGGAGTGTTCCGAAGCAACCAGAAGATGCGGCAGGAGTGGGCAGAAGGGGCATTCAGTGAACGAGTGCCGATATAAAGAAGATGTGTGTTACCGGTGTCGCAAGCCCGTTCACAAGATGGTGGAGTGTCCTGAAAGACAAGGCTCAGGAGCAGGCGGGTCTTCTGGAGGGCAGAAGAGAGATGTGAAGGTATTTGTTTGGCATAAACGAGTAGCAACGGAAGCAAGATACAATACAAAAACTAAACTAGCCAAACAAACGCACATGCCATGGACCAACATCTAAACATGAAGTTGCAACTAGAATGTAATAAACAAGAAAGAAGAAAGGTTATACCATAATGCAAGATCACCAAAGCTTTCTTCTTTGTCAAAGTGTGTAGAATTTAAGGAAGAATTCCTCTAGAGTAGTCCACCCCAAGCACACTTGATTCCCCAATGCTAGTAGGTTGATGAAGCCACCAAAACAACACAATACAAGAACAAGCAACACCTTTGTGCATCAAAGCTTGATCACAAAGTGTATATTACCTTCTCTTGTGCACCAAAACTTGATCACCAAGAAGAAGAACTAAAGGAGGGAGCATGAACTCTAGCATAAGACTCTAGAGCTCCCAAAAGTCTGCTCCAGAGACATATCAATCGTGGCTTTTCATTCACTCACATTAACCCCATTAAAATGAGTGTTTAAAGCTGTTTATTCTGCTGTTACAGACCCTGTACACGGCCCGTGTTGATCAACACGGCCGTGTAGGCCCAAAGCCCACGGCCTCAATTGGGCCAAGTTAGCCCGTGTCTTGTATAGCCAACACGGCCCGTGTTCACCTACACGGCCGTGTAGGCCCAAAGCACACGGTCTCGACTTGGGCTAAAACGCCCCGTGCTAGTTGGGCTGGACACGGCCCGTGTACCATGCTGCCAAAACCCATTTTGGCCTTTTCCTCTCTTTTGCTTGATCGTGTTGCCGGAATCAATACTTGGTGTGTGACCCAATAGGCCTATACTTCATCAGCAGTGCTATTAACTCGTTCGTGTCAGCGGGCATATTCCAACAGACTCCCACTTGCACGTTGCACGACTACGAAAAATAACACAAACATAGAGCGGCCTCTAGCAAGACATCTATGCTCCCAAGTCAGTATAGGGTATGCCACTCTTGACAAGATCCCAATCATAAAATGACTGTCCTAAAGATAAATGAACATATACATCCCTTTGTTCGCGATATCCTATGTGAACACAAGGCATGGAATAAAGTCAACCTTCAGATCGTTCACGATTATGTTTCTCAATTTTAGATTAGTGGTGACCAACAAACCAAGTTAACATTGATCCATCATCAATGTAACTTGAGCACAGCCATGCATATGAACGTCAACACTCAATCATCGAGGGGCCCATGGATATCTTCTCTATACATAGAGGAACAAATTCCTTTCGACTACATAGTCCCGCCACATAGATAATACTCTACCCAATCATCTCCCTTATAACGACCAGTTACGGACCGAGTTAGAAAATGATCAAAGCAAAGCAGACCTATGCTTTGGAATCACATGCATCTCTAGTTTAAGGATGAAACGTCATCATCATCCCGAGTTTCTTATGACTAGAACCATGAAGCGAACTCAGGCGCGGGTCCTCCAATCACTTGAAACCCCTTTCAAGTATAGGCAAGAATCATGTTTAACAAAACCAACTCTTTACCTCAACCTTAATTTATACTTCCTTCGCATAAAGTATAACCGATTGTGGAGATTTTAGAATGATAAACATTCTCGGAAGTGTTTAAACATGCTAAGATGGAACACAATAAGGATATAGTATGAATTGCAATACTACTTAACGTCCCCAAAATATAAGTTCAAATCAAACATAAACCAAAACATACTCAAGCCAAGTTATATACATTAGAAATACTAATGGACCTAGTATGATAAACATCACTAGTCCATAACAACGGCTTAACTAGTGGATTTGTACCACAACATCCACAAGTACTTTTGTTATTCAATTATATCTCTCTTGACAAGACTACTTCAAAATTATGCATCAAAGAGATCTTTCTTTTAAAAAAGGTTAAAGTAATCACACCCTCATTGTCTCAAAAGCCCACAATAGGGTGAGTGATACTTAAGACCCAACAAACAACACCACAAGTTAGAATCATCAACTTTGATCAAAGATCAACCGTTATCCTAGAAGAAACGCGCATTAGAGTAACTACTTACTCCAAGCCTATTCAAGCCATCAAAAATCAAGAACATATCTCTATATTTCTTGAACTAAATACTATCCAATTTTGTATCTCTTAAATGCCCCTATGAAGCATTAATTCCTGAATTAGGTTTGCAGATAACCTAATATCGGGACATTATCTTCCATAGACATTTAACACTAGGAATACAACAAATCTCCCACTAGCCCTAACATACGTAAAAGATATCTATCCTTCAAGATGCAAGAATAAGCCCGAAGTGGTCTTATCTACTTTTGTAGACATAATTCGGATACTACGGACATATATTACGACCCTCGGATAGTGTTATAAGCACTTCCTCATCATATTGTTTCATGACGAAACGCGGTCATTAATATCCACGAGTATCAAACATTCTTCAACATAGCCACTAGGACAAGTTTCTCCATAACCACCATGAAAAACTTTACCACTAGTCGGTATTTGAAGTTGTCTACAATTCCATCCATGTTAATCCCATCACTACCACCTTGGTATACACCTAGGTATGGGATCAAGTCAAGTCAAGCGCTTGGACATTCCAAATGGATTGCATCTCTTTATCATTTACTTCGTTTATTTTTAGCCAATCCTGGATCCACTACGTGTTCCAATAGGTGGCGAACTCAACAAGAGTCACCATTAAGTCATTACCACTTAGATATGAAAAACACATATCTGTTTGGTTCTATATGACTCTAATCAGAATTAAAGGAAGTAATGATTCTTAGTCAGGCATACCAGCATAACCATGCTGACCATCTATCAAAGATATCAGATTATATGCTAGTATCATCATTAAGTCTTCATTTAAGTTCCACGTTCTTCCACTGGAATGCCTTAGTTTTAGTTTCTTTCTTCTTCCCATTTTAAGCAACAAACATTGTTCTCAAAAGGTTAAATAACTAAAACTTAGAAGAACTCCTCAAATGTATTAGCACTTCTTGATTCAAGTTTATCCTTCTCCCACTGAATGTAGAATGGATAACTTCAAACTATTAAGATAGACAAGCAAAGAACCTTTCTAGCTGTATCTTAACAAATGCTAAATAGACTATCAATTGAATTTGGATTTGAGGACTTAGTCACAATGGCAAATGAATATCCCAACAAACTGGACACACATAATCGACCCGTCATAAACCGGATCAATAACACCCGACTCCCTACTCCATGACACCATGTACCAATGCGTCTTAGTAGGATATGAATTGTGAAACAATTCCACAATTCACGCCAAGTATTGATGAAGAGGTAGTGATGAAGAGGTTTCGCTTTCGTTATTCTTTGTGGTATGCTTGAACGGATTATCCACAAAATGTGATCAATATCTAACAAGCTTATAATCCTCTCACAAACTCCAGTGAAGGATCTCATAATCATCTTGGCCTTATAAACAAGATCCACAGGAAAGCGTTTAGCCCGAGACTAAACCGTTCCGAGACCCTAACCACATGGATCTAGGCGATATATTTCTTGTTTATGTGGTTAAGTTGATTATCACACAAAGATAACTCATCCAAACTATTTTGGATTCAGAATCAATTATTCATGAATATTTTATTACTTGTAATAAAACCTTGTGTATGCCATGACATGGGAAATTTTGAACAAAATATCTCACAATATATTTTCATAATAAACTTCATATTTTAAGAATAAACTCCTCGTCACCCCATGTTAAGTTGTGTGCCATGAAGGGCAAAACAACACATGAGCTATGACATAAAAACCTTTGAATAAACAACGCTCAAAAAGGTTTCACATCAATTCTTAAAACTTCAAAATTATGTCCCTCGTAATTGAAAACGAGCATACAAAGAGATGTTACTTGCCACGCAGGGCAATAAAACAAAGTAATAAATAAACCGATGACAAAAGCGAGATCAAGTCTCCTTATCTTCTCTTGGAGGACAATCACCATGGTTTCCTCGTTCGAGACCCGGTTCTTCATGCTTTTCTTTCACCAAAGGACCTACACTTTGTAACAAACAAATTTGTGACAAACGTGAGTCAATTAGCTCGGGTCAACAACCCAGCTTATAGAAGAATAGCAATGAATCATGAACGTACCTGTAGATGGAAAGTTAACTCTCTCTTTCCTGAGAAGTTTTATATCCTCTCAGCAAGTAGGTCAGGCGTGACGGCCCCAATTTCCAAATCTTCCACAGAAGTAGCAAACCACCTTTTCTTGAGTCTCTTCATGAGACACATTCTCTATGTCCTTCGACTCAATATTAAGGATAGGCTTGGAAACTCCAACCTTTCTTCTTAGGGTCGGTTTCTTCTTCCTTTTCTTTTGTTTCTTTAAGCCCATGACGGGAATGGTTAAGGTGGAATTGTGCTTGGCCATGTCAGATTCCGCAGATTTCAACATGCCATGCAATTCGCTTAAGGACTTCTCAATTCCTTGCATATGATAGTTTGTGACAAACTGACCATATGATGCGGGCAGAGACTGGAGTACAATATCAACAACGAGCTCTCTCCCAATAGGAAATCCTAACCTCTCCATTTGGTCCACGTTCTCCTTCATCTTAAGGACGTGAAGACCAACATTCCCGCCTTCCTGCAGCCTACAACTGACTAGGCTTTTAACACACACATAGTGTTCCTGCCTAACTTGCTGTCGGAACATGTCCTTGAGCTTGTTTAACATATCATACACACTCATGTGCTCGAGCTGCTTTCGCAACTCCGAGCTCATAGTTGACAACATGAGGCAGGCAACATCGTGCGTGTCCTCAACACGTTTTTCATACCCGTATCGGACGGCCCAAGTCGCGTTGGTAGCAGGTGGCTCCAGAAGGGGTTCCTCAAGGATGTGCAACTTTGACTCATGGCGAAGGACAATCCTCAATTGCCTAAGCCATGCAATAAATTTCACCCCCGTGAGTTTCTCCCTTTCTAGGAACACACGAAGTGAGATGTTTGACGTGGTATTGTTATGGTTTGACATCTATAAATAACAATAATACGAGTTTTGGTTAGTTTAGATAGACCTTGTTAAAAATAATTACCCCAAAGTTTTAAATAAAACAATTATTCGTAACAAGGGCTAAGAACCTTATTTCACCTCGCACCGTGACGGGTTTGCCGCAGATCATGTGGCGAAGCTATTTAGGCCGGCAACCATTTTACCAATTGTAATCTCTATTACAACTCTTAGACACTTGCGGGATCCGTTGACATCCATTATGTCGGTTGGCATGTTTGATCCCTTTTTTACACCAATCTTAATATATAATTTTTGTTTAGCTCGTGCTTAGCTCGACAACTAATCATGAATTATATACTAAAATTGTAAAACATCCGACAAGACACAAGGGTGGCACTCCCGACCATCAGTTGGCTCGTGCTTAGCTCGACAACCAATCATGCGAGTTACCCTACTCACCTTCCACACAACTACGCAAGGAATGACTCGTGCTTAGCTAGACAATCATCCTTGTTTTGTTAGATTCGGGTGGTGTCATCTTATGGATGGTGCGTGATTTACATTTTTGAAAACGGGATTTTGTTTCCGGTTTCTAAAAACCTTTTTGTAAATAAACAAAGTATGTGTCAAAACGATTTTTAAGCACTTTCAAATATAATACCAAGTTTATATTTTCTTTGTCAATTCTATTCGCGCGAGATTGTTAACCATTTTAACAAACGTTGTATTTTATTTAATTTTATAGAAAAATTGTCTAGCATGCGAATCCTAATCCATGCATAGAAAAATAAAGCACAACCATGCAAATATATATATGTATAATTCGGTAACATGCCCAAAATTCCTATGCGTTTTCCCCGTGAGCCACAACGGGGAAAACGAGGCCAAAACCTAAGGACAAGGTAAAGTCTCGTTAGGTGAGCTCCGACCGAATCCAACACCTCCAATAGCGTGTTGATTCCTTCTCGCCAAGACGTCATCACCATGACTTCCGTTGACTTATCCGGTTCTAATTCTATACTATTTACAAATACATAGAATATATATATATATATATATAAACGATACGCAGGTCGCATTCCTACACTACTTATACAAATACACGGAATAAAATAAACGGCGTGCAAGCCGCACCAACAAATATATAAATAAATAAATATTTACATCTATACAGCACGCAAGCCACAAAAAAACCGAATCAATCAACCACCACAACACATAGGTCTAAGGGCATATGGTGTTACCGAATTAACCAAACGCAACATAAGTGAAACATGGTGTGCCACACAAAACCATGATATAAATATATATATCTATATTTTAGTCAAGATTGTCAACAACATCAAAGGCACCAAAATGACAATCCTTGTACATATGCATTAGTGTACCAAACCATTTTTGAGACACATATTCATATATACATTTATAAGTATATATTTGTGTACACTTCATGCCAAGTTACAACAAATATATAAATATAAAAACTAAAATATATTAACACGTCTACGAATAAATCTATTCTAGCACAACAAGAGCCTCAATGAAAAAACCAATTTTGAGAAAACATCTTTCTTATATAAATGTATTTATATGGTTTTTGAGACTTGATGTAAAAACTAACATCTAAGGTAGGCTACAAATATTCCAATTTTAGCCTAACATAAATCTACATGAAAAACCATTTCTAGAAAACAATTTTTTAATAAAAATATTTATATGATTATTATGTAAGCTACAAATATATCAATTTTCTTATATAAACGTATTTATATGGTTTTTCTAGACTCGTTAGTGCAAAGCCATGTTAGATATGGCTTTGATACCACTAAAGGTATTTGTTTGGCATAAACGAGTAGCAACGGAAGCAAGATACAATACAAAACTAAACTAGCCAAACAAATGCACATGCCATGGACCAACATCTAAACATGAAGTTGCAACTAGAATGTAATAAAATAGAAAGAAGAAAGGTTATACCATAATACAAGATCACCAAAGCTTTCTTCTTTGTCAAAGTTTGTAGAATTCAAGGAAGAATTCCTCTAGAGTAGTCCACCCCAAGCACACTTGATTCCCCAATGCTAGTAGGTTGATGTAGCCACCAAAACAACACAATACAAGAACAAGCAACACCTTTGTGCATCAAAGCTTGATCACAAAGTGTATATTACCTTCTCTTGTGCACCAAAACTTGATCACCAAGAAGAAGAACAATAGGAGGGAGCATGAACTCTAGCATAAGACTCCAGAGCTCCCAAAAGTCTGTTCCAGAGACATATCAATCGTGGCTTTTCATTCACTCACATTAACCCCATTAAAATGAGTGTTTAAAGCTGTTTATTCTGCTGTTACAGAGCCTGTACACGGCCCGTGTTGATCAACACGGCCGTGTAGGCCCAAAGCCCACGGCCTCAATTGAGCCAAGTTAGCCCGTGTCTTGTATAGCCAACACGGCCCGTGCTCACCTACACGGCCGTGTAGGCCCAAAGCACACGGTCTCGACTTGGGCTATAACGCCCCGTGCTAGTTGGGCTGGACACGGCCCGTATTCAAGAACACGGCCCGTATACAATGCTGCCAAAACCCATTTTGGCCTTTTCCTCTCTTTTTCTTGATCGTGTTGCCAGAATCAATACTTGGTGTATGACCCAATAGGCCTATACTTCATCAGCAGTGCTATTAACTCGTTCGTGTCAGCGGGCATATTCCAACAAAATGCTGCACCTCGTGCTAAAGGGAGGGCATTTCAGATGACGGCTAAAGAGGCAAAGGCAGCAGGGGATGTCTCTATGGCCTGTTGCAAAAGACTTCAATTACCTGTTGTTCCGTTAGATGAGCCCCTTAATGTAGAGGTCGCGGATGGTAAAGTAGTCTCGGTTACCAAGAAAGTCCCTATCGCCGTTATTTATATTGATGGGAGTAGTATCCCTATCTCATTCTTTATAATGCCTATCGCGAGCTTCGATGTTGTAACTGGAATGGATTGGCTCGTCAAGCGTGATGCTGAGATTCTCTATTCCAAAAAGATGATTAAGATCCCTCTTGCTGATGGATCTTATGTAGTAGCTCGAGGAGAGCGACGAGAGTCTGATATTCCTGTTGTCTCCGTTATTAAAGCTCAAAAATCTATCTCTAAAGGTTGTGACACTTACTTGGCATATGTTACTGATGCTGCAATGGAGAAACGACCAATTCGAAACATCAGGGTAGTATTCGGTTATCTTGAAGTATTTCCTGAAGAACTGCCTGGTTTACCTCCGGTCAGAGATGTCGAATATAAAATCGAGCTTAT
Organism: Dittrichia graveolens; assembly: GCA_038502395.1. Taxonomy (NCBI): domain Eukaryota; kingdom Viridiplantae; phylum Streptophyta; class Magnoliopsida; order Asterales; family Asteraceae; genus Dittrichia; species Dittrichia graveolens. Next base: position 36,628,106 of record JARJIL010000009.1, read on the forward strand.
TCCTGGAGCTACACCTGTAGCTAGATCTCCGTATCGTCTCGCTCCTTCTGAAATTCGCGAGATGATGACTCAAATTCAGGAGTTACTTGAGAACGGTTTCATCCGTCCGAGTTCTTTGCCTTGGGGAGCTCCCGTACTATTCGTCAAGAAGAAGGATGGAACAATGCGTATGTGTATAAATTAAAGTGAGCTTAACAAGCTAACTATAAAGAATAAGTATCCCCTTCCGCAAATCTATGATCTCTTCGGTCAATTGCAGGGAGCTACATATTTCTCTAAAATTGATCTCCGTTCGGGGTATCATCAAGTATGTAACACCGTAAATCTCAAGCCATTTTTTTTAACCGCTGCGGAAGCATTTTCTTAATTCTGTTTAAAATAAATACCCACAAGGTACAAAGTACTCTTTACAAATTACAACGTCAACTGATGTTACAAAAGATTTATAAAACATGGCTCCTCTCATCTCAAAACACAATATCAGAGTATTGGTCTAATTTCCCTTCCACAAACAAAGCTAAACAGCTACTCACGTAATCCTGCAAAAAGCAATCAACCGTGGGGGATTAGCACAAAGCTAAGTGAATGGAAGCTACAAACAAGCTAACAACAATTATAGTTCACAACTGAACCTCTAAACATAAATCATCAATCAATCCGTCAATTCAACAATCTCTTCAATCCCGAGGACCGGCGGTTCTGCCGAACCTACAACCAATTCCGGCCAAAGCAAAGGTTTACCGATAGCTTTCCACTGAATTGGCACAGTAAACTCCACCTCTAAAGCAACATATGCAACAGAAGGGCTACTACTGTTCAACCAACCCGTAGACGAGCCCAGCACTTTCAACAGCAGCTGACCTCAATCAGCCCTTACACAGAAGCCGATCACTTCCAAATTCGAACGCAAACGCAACTCTATCACATATAACACGTATATGAACATATAACTCTTGATTAACAATTAATAGACTATCAGTCTATCATTGCATAACAAAACTAAACTATTTATCTTTGCATATTGAACTCATCGGTCTATAATCACATTTCATAAACAACAATCCATCATCGAATATCGAACATTCCTCAAATCAGATAATTCATAACGTTACCACAATTACCACAATTACCACTCGTGAGTAAAACCTCCACTCACCTTAGTCCACAATCGCGTTTGCTCAGTTGTCTAATATCATTGAGTCTTCGTAGTTCCTGAGAACACAACATACTGAAATCAGTCTCCGATTCATAAATATATATATTCACAAATATTTATATACAACAAAACCATAGCCAACATACTAAATTTCACTTTTGAAAAGAAACATAAAAAGTCAGGCCCGTTTAGGTCGAACGGGGCCTAAAAGTCGGATGACCCGGGGCCGAAAGTCGGGCGACTTTCAAAATTCGGATGACCACCCGGGGCCAAAAGTCGGGCGACTTTCACAAGCCCGGGGCCAAAAGCCGGACCCCTTTCAGCACCCCTCAAAATTCATCTTCTTCTTCCGTGTTCTTCTTCTAGCTTCAAACCAACTTCTCAAAACACAACCATAAATCTGGAAATCTTCAAATCATCAACAAAACTTTTCCAAATTACAAACAAACCTCATAGATCACTTAAGCAAACATCATGAACACTTTAAAACTCATCAAAACACCAAACTAACAAAACCCATTTAACACTTTTGAGCTTCAAGCTCCTACAATGGTGGTTTCACATAAAGCCATGGATTTCATCATACAAACATATCAAAATTATTTGTAGCATGATATAAACACACACTAACATTTACTTCGAATTTTCAATCACAAAATCTTTACTTTGAAATTCCAAGTCTTGTTCTTCTTGTTCTTCTTTTCAAAGAAAAAAAAACGCACACACACACTTGACTTTTCTTTCTTTCTTTCCAAAAATGAGCAAATGACAAGCTTACCCACGTATACATGCAATTTATTTACCCAAAGCAGGTGGTGGCAAATCTTACTTTTTCCATATCACCATGCATACATGCATGCTTAACATACATACTTTCATTTCCTTTTCATTTTAACTTTCAGTACACAATATATATATATATACATTTATATATATATTTATTCAATGAATTAATTTAATTAATTCTAAATAATCACTTAGCCAATTAATTCCAAATAATCACGTACCGCTTACTCGTCGATTAACTAACCCGGATTTGCGAATGTTACAAATCTTCCATCCTTTAGAGGATTCCATCCTCGGAATCCCATAGTACACACATGAAACCAAAGTATTCACTCTTCATATTCTTTTCTAGTTCCCAATTCAATTGTAACATATATACCTTTCCATCTTACCATCATTCACAGAAATTCGTTTTTACTTAACAACTTTTCCCCAACTCAATCATATAACTCATAAACTCGAGAAACCTGTTTTTCAATCATTTTCTTTCACACTTACACATTTAAACAATATCAAAACATCTCTTGAATGTGTTCACATCAATTTGTTTATCTCAATTAGCAAATTTAACATATCTGTTATTCACTGTCTTACATACAAAGGTATCCATATATCACTTTTCTCTTGTTTGCCATTAACATGTCCGAGCATTACCATGATAAGTACATACCAATTCACAACTGATATTCCAATATTCATTTAATAAAAATCGCATCAATCCAATTCAATCATTTTGATTATGAATCCCACGAGTCATCAAAATTCATCACATATAAGCGCAGTTCATTCTCAAATGTCTGTATAACTTGTTCTACTCATTTATCTAATAGGAATTCAGTCATACTGCTCATCTCATGTTCAATTCTTTGTCATAAACTCATTCAGAAAATTAGTCAATTCCTTTCAATTTCCATCAGAAGTCTCTATATACAAAACATCATATCTTCGAATCATTTCACCAATATATAATTCTATTCCAAAGATGTCCCATATATGGAAAAATACCGGCACTTCTTACTTAACAATCATCAATCACTCATAATATATATCCGAATTCCTCCTCATATAGTAATTTAGACATAAACTCTGTCATAACCCGTCATTATTACCACTCTGGTATCTTCAGTCGTCTTAACAACTCATAAATCTCTAATATCCTGTCTTTGTTCATACACAATCACGTCATATTCCACAAAATATATCATGTTAACTCTTCTTAGTAAGTCATCCTTTCAATACTTGTATGGCATTATACAATTTTATCCCTTCCAAACGCACTGGCAATTAGGTTTCATAAGTCTTGTTAAAATTAAATTTCCAGTTCCAAACAAAGGTACTTCCTAGCAAAGGCAATTCATGCATATGATTCACAAGTTTTCATTCCATATGCTTAGGCCATTACACTCCTCTTCTCTCTTCCTCATTGTCTAAGGAATTCAATCTGTCATTCTTTTAATCACATATATCTTCAGTTCGCAAGTATCAACTGTCATTATAACTAGCTCTTTCTCATATGTAATCCCTTGTAATTAGGAACCAATTACATCTTTTATCCAAGCAACTATACACATCTCAGGCTTGCCCAATCTGTAGCAATCCACCTCTTTCTTTTACTTGATAAATTTCAATCATTGATCTTCTAATTTCCAATAAAAACAACTTCAATACTATTACCAGGTCAATTTTACCTCAATTCGCATATTTCCAATGTTATCACTAATAGTTCGAATTTCTGTCCAATGTAATATCAAATCTCTCAATCACAATCTTGGATTCATTTTAGTCATCATCTCTGCCACGTGCTAAGCTCATGCATATACATATATAAACATCCGCTAGTTCTTTTAAATTTAATTTCACATACCTTTCTTTATAATCAATTCAGACGCATCTGCTACAACTTTAAAGTCATGGATTTAATCATTCCTCTCAGGAATCTTCAATTGTCACAAGACATAAACCATTCCCCCAATTTCATAGCATAAGATCTTTTATATCAATCAACAAATACAATATCTCAACGAAGCATCAATCCCCTCAAGTTCATTAATCGATATCACAGATTATCTTCAATTATTAGGTTTACCAATAACTTGTAATCTCAGTTATACATTTATCAATAACGTCTCTTGGTTGTCACAAAACCTTCCAAGCTTCTATATTTTATCCACTTTCCTCATTCTTTGCACAAACACATACATATACACACATATATAAATTCACAGATGGCAAGACAATTCTTGCAACACATAACCTAACATGGAATTCTACTAATCTGAAAACATCTTTCTAGGGTACTTTATACCCAATTCACGTCATTTCAAGTATCACACACTTACTGTCACATGTATCAAATATTTCAAGATTTAGAATATATACATCAATTATCTCTACTTCTCAAGAAAAATTCAAAAATAAATCATTAAACAATAAAGCATCTTACTAATGTGGCTAAGTTGAGATTTCCATTATCTTACTTTAATTAAACAAAGTCTGATCACCTATGTTTAATTCAAGTATGTGTGATGGGATACTCAAGTTAGTTATAATAGAACTATGCTTAAAATAAAAACTTCTTTTAAGCATCATGATTGTGTGTGAACACTATGCATAACATCTACTAATCACTCACTATAGTACACTAGTAACTAAGTAGATCATTATTGCAGATCAACATGTCAATTGAATACACCCCAGGAGGGCATGAGGAGGTTGCTTGTGCAGCTAAGGATCCTAGCTGGGATAACACTGGTGATTGCGATCTTAGTGGGAGTAATAATAGGAAAACACTTCTGATTTAGCATAAAGACTATTTCGGACTCTTTAGCTTATATTCCTAGTAAAATATTAGAACTACTACTTAGACCCCTCTAGAGTATAATCGCGATTGGGAAATTTTTTTACAAGTACCCAATCATATAAATATAAGTAGGTCGGGAAATTTTAAAACTCCATGTATACCCGACCGCTCAACCTATGTAATGAAATATTTATGTTAATAATCAAAGAAGTTGTCTATCACTGTGATGTTATGAATATTGTGTTTGCATGCTTAGTTATATTATGAAATATAAATGTAGTGTATGCGTACTTAGCTATATTACAAATCAACCATGCTTAAACTATCTATGCCTTAGAATCATGCCACCAAGACTAAACCCTGACATCTCACAACAAGTGACGGAGCGACTCATCACGGAACTTCCTAATATCATACGACAAGTAGGAGCAGGGTTGAATACGAACACAGGACCCAGAGCTGCTGGGAACACCAGTTGTACGTACAAATCCTTTAGGGCATGTAACCCTAAAGAGTTTAACAGAACCGGAGGATCTGTCGGACTACTTGTGTGGATCGAAAGCATGGAGTCGGTACTAAGCATAAGGAAATGCACTGAAGCTAACAAGGTGGAATTTGCTGCCTGCTTACTACAAGGAAGGCCATTATCATGGTGGAACACCCAAGTACAAACCCGAGGAAGGGATGCTACTCACCAACTCACTTGGACAGAATTCATCAAACTACTGAAGGAAGAGTTCTGTTCAAAGAGTGAGATACAGAAGTTGGAAGCTGAACTCTGGAACCACGAGATGGTGGGGAGTGATATTAACTCGTATAATTCTCGCTTTCACGAGCTAGCTAAGCTAGTACCACACCTGGTAACCCCCGAAGAAAATCGCATAGACAAATATGTCTGGGGGCTAGCTCCTGAAATACGAGCTAATGTCACATCTGCGAACCCCACTACACTTCAGAGTGCGGTAAACTTGGCCACCAGTCTTACTAACAATGCTGTCCGATCCAGACTATTTGTTAATGACAAAGGTAAGGGTAAGAGGAGGATAGAAGAACCCTCAAAGAATGAATCTGGTGAGAGATCTTGGAATGTGGAAGTTTAGAACATCATCCACATGTTTGCCAAGGACTGTAAGGCAAGGCCATGCAACAAATGTGGAAGTTTAGAACATCATCCACAAGTTTGTCCACGCCCCAAACAGGGACCCAATGCCAACCAAGATCGCCAAGGGAACCAGCCAAACCAGGGAGCGCAAGCCCATGGCTGAGTATTCGAAGTGGGAGTAAATGACGCTAGGCAAAATACGGATGTGGTCGCAGGTACCTTTCTTCCTAATTATCACTATGCATCAATATTATTCGACTCAGGAGCAGATAGAAGTTTTGTGTAATTAGATTTTAAAACAAAGCTTAACTTGAAAACTGAAAAGATAAAAGAAGCCTTTACCATAGAGTTTGCCAACGGTCAAGAAACTAGGGGTAAAAATATAATTATGGGTTGCGCATTGAACTTAGCTGACAAGGTATTTAGCATAGATATAATTCCAATAGAATTAGGAAGTTTTGATGTAATCATCGGTATGGACTGGCTTACCAAACACCGAGCGGAGAGATGTTGTTACGAAAAGATCGTACGCATCCCAATGGCGAAAGGTGACAAGCTCATCATATATGGAGAAAAGTCGGGAAAGAAATTGAGAATAGTATCTTGCATGAAAATGCAAAAATACTTGAAGAAGGGATGTGAAGCACTCTTAGCACACGTCGTTAATAAGGAAGCAAAGGAGAAGTGCTTCCAGGATATCCCGATAGTTCAAAACTTTCCTGAGGTCTTTCCGGAGGAAGTACCAGGATTACCCCCGAACCGTCAAGTCGAGTTCCACATCGACTTAGTACCTAGAGCAGCGCCGGTAGCTAAAGTGCCATATCGGTTAGCGCCGTCAGAAATGCAAGAAATGTCAGCACAACTTCAAGAATTGCTTGACAAGGGATTTATCAGAACGAGCTCATCACCTTGGGGAGCTCCAGCCCTCTTCGTCAAAAAGAAAGACGGGTCGTTACGTATGTGCATTGACTATAGAGAGCTTAACAAGTTGACCGTCAAAAATCGATATCCCCTTCCTAGGATTGATGATTTATTCAATCAACTTCAAGGAGCTACCTACTTTTCAAAGATCGACCTCCGGTCAGGATATCATCAACTACGAGTAGGCGAAGAAGATAATCCTAAAACGGCGTTTAGGACCCGTTACGGGCATTACGAGTTCTTGGTCATGCCTTTTGGGTTAACCAACGCTCCAGCCATTTTCATGGATTTGATGAATAGGGTCTGTAGACCATACTTGGATAAATTTGTTATCGTATTTATCGATGACATACTCATTTATTCTAGAAGCAAGGAGGATCACGAACGACATCTAGAATTGGTACTAACACTAGTTAAGGACCAGAAGCTGTACGCAAAACTCTCTGAGTGCGAATTCTGGATTTGCGAAGTACACTTTCTTGGTCATGTGGTGAACAAAAACGGGATTCAGGTAGACCCGGCAAAAATTGAGGCCATCAAGAAATGGGAAGCGCAAAAAACACCAACCGAAGTACGCCAATTTCTTGGGTTGGCAGGTTACTACAGGCGATTCATAGCGAACTTCTCAAAGATTGCACAATCGCTAACTGCTCTAACTCAGATTGATAGGAAATTTGTCCGGGGAGAGAAACAAGAAGAGGCATGTCAAACACTCAAACTCAAACTGTGCAACGCACCTATCTTAACTCTACCCGAAGGAACAGATGATTTTATTGTTTACTGTGACGCGTCGCACCAAGGACTAGGGTGTGTATTGATGCAGAGAGATAAAGTTATCGCTTATTCATCAAGACAACTAAAATTCCATGAGAAGAACTACACTACTCATGACTTGGAGCTGGGAGCAGTGGTGTTTGCACTCAAAATCTGGAGGCATTACCTATACGGCACTAAGTGTACCAACTACACGGATCATAAAAGTTTCCAACACATTTTGGATTAGAAAATGCTCAACATGAGGCAAAGGAGATGGGTTAAGCTACTCAGCGACTATGACTGTGAAATCAAGTACCACCCTGACAAGGCAAATGTAGGAGCAGACGCATTAAGTAGGAAAGAAAGAGTGAAGCCCACTAGGACTAGAGCAATGGGAGCGTTAGTTCAAACCAGTTTGAAGAGCCAAATTATTGTAAGCCAGGAGGAGGCATTAAAGGAGAAGAATTTGCAAGACGAGGTCCTTCACCGCTTGGAGTCAAGGTTCGTGACCAAGACTGATGGAGCACGCTATTTCGAGAACCGAGTATGGATTCCGAAGTACAACAATATAAGGGCTACTATTTTGGATGAAGCTCATCAGTCAAGGTACTCCATAAACCCCAGAGCTGATAATATGTATTAGGATCTTAAGGAGTATTATTCGTGGCCGGGCATGAAAAAGGACGTCGCCACGTACGTAGGAAAATGCCTAACATGTGTAAAAGTAAAGGCAAAACACCAGAAGCCGTTTGGTTTACTACAACAGCCTGAAATACCGCAATGGAAATGGAAACAAATAACAATGGATTTCATCACCAAGTTGCCAAGGACGGCAAAAGCTCACGATGCTATATGGGCTGTGGTGGATAGACTTACTAAGTCTTCACACTTTCTTCCAATCCGGGAAGATTATAAGATGGAAAGGCTTGCCCAGATATATATTAACGAGGTTGACAAGACATGGCGTGCCTATTTCTATAATTTCGGATAGAGATAGCCGATTTACATATCGATTTTGGCAATCACTACAAAAAGCGTTAGGTACTCGGATTGATTTAAGTACGTCTTACCATCCACAAACCGACGGACAATCAGAAAGAACCATACAAACCCTAGAGGACATGTTACGAGCATGTGTGGTAGACCTTGGATGAAGTTGGGATACTCACCTACCCTTGGTTGAGTTTTCATATAATAATAGCTATCACACCAGCATACAGTGCGACCCGTACGAAGCACTGTACGGACGTAAGTGCCGATCTCCTCTAAGCTGGGTAGAAGTTGGTGATCGACAATTGATCAAGCCTGATATCATCCAAGAGACTATCGATAAGATCTCTGTCATCAAGGAGAGGCTTAAGGCGGCACAAGATCGTCAGAAAAGTTATGCGGACAACAGGAGAAAGCCTTTAGAATTCCAAGTTGGAGATAAGGTACTTATGAAAGTATCTCCATGGAAAGGCATCGTTCGTTTTGGAAAGAGAGGAAAGTTAAGCCCTCGATATATTGGTCCATTTGAGGTTACTAAAAGAATTGGTCCAGTAGCATATAAACTCAATCTACCTGCAGAATTGAGCGCTATTCACGATACGTTTCATGTGTCGAACCTCAAGAAATGTTTGTCCGACAACTCATTGGTAGTACCATTAGAAGAAGTTCAAGTCAGTGAACAATTACGCTTCACAGAGGAACCGATAGAGATTTTAGACCGAGAAGTCAAACAGCTTAGGAGAAGCAAAATTCCAATTTTAAAAGTTCGATGGAATTCAAGACACGGACCCGAATACACATGGGAACGTGAATACTACATGAAACATAAATATCCTCACCTCTTTAATAAGGTTAGTACAAAGTAAATTTCGGGACAAAATTTCTCTAACTAGGGGAGACTGTGACAACCGTCACCAAAAGCAAATGTATATATATATATATATATATATATATATATCTTTATATTTATTTATATATAAGAAAATAATAAAAATAAATAAAAAAAATATGTAATAACAATAATAATAATAAATAAATAAATAAATAAATAAAATTATATACATTTATATATAAAAACATGTATATAATTATATATATACATATATATTGTATATAATAAACAAAAAAAAGAAAATAGAAATTAAACCAACACAACACAATCATTAATCTTACTTACACACTAAACCGTCATCACCACCTCACCAGCCCTCCCCCTCACTCTCTTCTTCTTTTTTTCTATAAATACCAACCATTTTCTTTCATTTTTCACACTATCTTCAACCAACTTACTCTCTCTCATTTTCTTACACTCTCATACTCTCTCTAAAATCTCATATTATATATGTGTGCAAAATTATTTAAAAACTATATATTATACACGAGCGTGTATGTTTACTTAAATACCATATATGCATACAAAACTTATTTTCTCACATAAAATATATATATATATATATATATGCGTTGACCGAATGTATAATTTTTTAAAAAATGAATATATAAGTATAATATATTGCATAAATGCCCACTTATTTTTGAACAATCATATACACACATTTATTTACTTATTTATTTAAAAATAACAACATATACGTATATATATATATATATATATATCTCTTTTAAATACTATACTTATACACATAAAAGAGTGTCTACTTTTCATGACATAAATAAAATACATAAGTGCGAGTCCACATTTATAGTAAAGCATAATATAACATAATATTATTTTTATTATAAACTATGTATAAAAATACAATCACCATCATGACAACTTCAAAGAAAACAATGAAGGAACCTTACGGTAGATGTGAACGTAATAGGTTAAGAGCGCGTTAAGGAACTAGAGGATCACTAAGACTTTCTCACTCTTCGTGCTACTAATCAAAGTCAGTGTTCACAGCCCCATTTTTAAATATGTTTACTCAAATATTTGGGGTGAAAGAATGAATACAAATTTGTTTACAAATATTGATTGTTATGAAAAATGTTATACAAAATATTGTACCGTATGGTAGTATGCTTGATGTACTTGAGTTTCCAAGAATGTCCGCAAAAACTAGACATTATCCATTAACTCCACCAAGGGAGCTTGTGGTAATTGTAGGTAGCGCTATTTGGGGTAGACACCCCCCTCTTATGGTTGACGAACTATAGGTGTACTTTACCATCCGCTAACGTCTAACGAGACGTTAGGTCTAAACTGGGCACATGTGTCATAGGATTGGTAATGACTCAAGCAAAGAAAAACATCATAGTATATTTAAATACCTTGCGCACACAATAAAATTTAAAAAAATGTAGGTTGGACAAAAGTTTCCTCCTTCATAAATTTTGATGGGCAAAAGTCCCCATCACAAATATTATTGCATTAAAGCTTTATTTTGTGCATATAAAACATGTGTCCTCACCAACTCTCGTAGTTGACCTTTTCTTACAGCACATAGGAAGCACGCCACGTGTGGACATTTACAAAATTTCCAATCGAAATGTTTTATTTCAAAAACAATTTATATTTATGTAATATGTATTGGATTCTCGTACCTCCTATTAAATTTCATGTTTATCAGTTATGATTGGGAATTACCTATTACCTTGGGCTATGAGACCTCTTGCTGTAACGCCTCATGTTTCCGCTTTAGCTGGGTGTGACACAAACAGATTACGAAGACGCTAAAACTGATAATTCACCTGAAGGTCAAAGCAAGCCACATGTTAATCAGAATAGTTGGAAACCACATGTTCTCACTAAATACTCTTCACACATGTTAATACTGGGATGAAATTAAGAAAACTCAATCTGTGGTTAAGTATTATGACTTGAATGTTGTACCCAAGACCTGTAGGGCCTGAGTACTTCCTGCTACTAATTGATTTTATTTTGTGCAGAGCATTCATAGGGCCAATCAAGGAACAATCTGGAATGTGGATAGTGGATGCTCAAGGCACATGACTGGAAATCCACACTGCTTGAAGGATTTCAAAAACATCAATGGAGGATATGTAGCATTTGGAGGAAATCCAAAGTGAGGAAGAATCACAGGTAAAGGAGCTGTTGAGGCAGGTACCCTTACTTTTAATGATGTTTTCTTTGTTGAACAACTCAAGTACAATCTGTTGAGTGTGTCTCAAATTTGTGACATTGGAAACAAAGTCTTGTTTACAGATACTGAATGCATTATCCTTTCAAAAGATTTTACATTATCTGAAAAGGATATTCTTTTAAGAACACCCAGAAAGGATAATGTATAATGTTTGGATACACAAAAAGTTGCTAAGCATAATGTGTTAAGTTGTTTACTCTCAAAGTCATCTCATGATGAGTCTGCCATTTGGCATAGAAGGATGTGTCACAAGAACTTTAAAACCATGAATTTATTAGCTAAGAACAGTTTGGTAAGAGGTTTACCCCAAAAGGAATTCTCATGTGATGATCATTGTATTGCTTGTCTCAAAGGCAAGCAACACAAAACTTCTTTTAAGTCCAAAGAAGTTTCTTCCATCTCTGCTCCTTTACAATTATTGCATATGGATCTTTTTTGTCCTACATCTGTGGTCAGTATAGGGAAGAAAGCTTATTGTTTAGCCATAGTTGATGACTTCACCAGATTCACTTGGGTTCAATTTCTTAGATATAAGGATGAAACTGCTGAGTTAGTTAAGTCTCTTATTCTTAGAATTGAAAACCAATTTGATTTGAAAGTGAAAGTCATTACATCTGACAATGGTTATGAGTTTAAGAATTATGAGCTAAACAGTTTTTGTGAGGTGAAAGGGATTGAAAGACAATTTAGTGCTCCTAGGACTCCACAACAAAATGGAGTGGTTGAGAGAAGGAATAGGACTTTGATAGAGGCTGTTAGATCAATGCTAGCTGATTCTAGACTCCCAATGACATTCTGGGAAGAAGCTGTGAACACTGCTTGCTATGTTCAGAATAGAGTACAAGTTGTCATGTCCAAAGGGAAAACTCCCTATGAATTGTTTCTTAAAAGAAAGCCTTTGATCAATTTTCTAAAACCATTTGGATGTCCCTGCACTATCCTTAATACCAAGTCACAATTAGGCAAGTTTGAAAGTAAAGCAGAAGAAGGATATTTTGTAGGATACTCCACTCAAAGCAAAGCATATAGAGTCTTCAACAATGTTTCTAGGATCATAGAAGAGAGTATGCATGTGTCTTTCAATGAAAATAGGATCAATGTTGCAGGTACTGGATCTTAGTGGTTATTTGATATTGATGCATTAACTAAATGTCTTTCCTTTGAGTTTTCCACAGAAATAGTTGCAAGTGTCCCTACAGCTGTTGGTTCAAACCAACAAATTGTCTCTAACAGTTCAAATAGTTTTGAAACTGTTAGTTCAATCCCAACAACTGTTGGTGAAAACAAAGTTCCTGAAGACTTTGTAGAGATTCTCTTGACTCAAAGTAATTCTTCCAATGTTGTTGGTCAAATGAATGATGATGTTGATCCTTCAAAGGACATGGATCTCATGTTCCTCACCAAGACCATGCATCTGAACATCAAACAGTTGCAGATCAAGTATGTAACTCTTCTGGGAATGAAAGTGACTCTAAGGTTGATATGTCAAATTTGGGGAATATACTGCCTCAAGAAAACATCCTTACATCAAGAGTTCACAAGAATCATCCCATAAGGCAGATTATAGTTGATCCTACCACTCCCATTAAAACAAGAGCTATGCTGCAGAATGAAAATAGTGGTGTGAATCTTGAACAGTTTGATGTCAATGCCTACTTTCTATCTCAAATAGAACCAAAGAAAGCAATTGAGGCATTAAAAGACCCTTCATGGGTAAAAGCAATGCAAGAAGAACTTTTACAGTTCCAAATTCAGCAAGTTTGGAAGTTGGTTTAACTTCCAAGAGGCAAAAGAGCAATTGACACCAAGTGGGTGTTCAGAAATAAGAAGGATGAAAGAGGAATAGTCATCAAGAATAAGGCTAGGCTTGTTGCACAGGGTTATACTCAAGAAGAGGGCATAGATTATGAAGATGTCTTTGCACTAGTTGCAAGAATAGAAGCAATTAGATCGTTCCTGCTTTTGCAAGCTTCAAAGGGTTTAAAGTATATCAAATGGATGTCAAATCCGCTTTTCTCTATGGAACTATTGATGAGGAGGTTTATGTGTGTCAACCACCTGGTTTTGAAGACTCAAAGTATCCTGATAGGGTATATAGGTTGGATAAATCCTTATATGGATTACATCAGGCTCCTAGAGCTTGGTATGAGACATTGTCATCTCATTTGATTGAGAATAGTTTTAAAAGAGGCACTGTTGATAAGACATTGTTCACAAAGATTGTTAAAACAGAGATTTTGCTTATACAAATCTATGTTGATGATATAATCTTTGGATCCACTAATGACAATCTTTGCAAGGAGTTTGAAGCCATTATGCATAAGAGATTTCAGATGAGTTCCATGGGAGAACTTACATTTTTCTTGGGATTACAGGTGAAGCAGAAGCCATCCGGTATCTTTCTTAGTCAGTCAAAGTATGTCAAAGACATTTTGGACAAGTTTGGCTACCAAGATGTGAAGCTGGCAAGTACTCCAATGGAAACACACAAACAGTTGGGATCAGATCCTGAGGGGGGGGATGTAGACATACACTTGTATAGGTCTATGATAGGCTCATTAATGTACTTAACTACGTCTAGACCAGATATAATGTTTGCTGTATGTGTTTGTGCCAGGTTTCAATGCAATCCCAAGATGTCACATCTTTTTGCTGTAAAGAGGATTTTTAGGTACCTCAAAGGCCAACAAAAACTGGGTCGTTGGTATCATAAGGATTCACCATTTGAATTGGTGGCATACTCTGATAGTGACTATGGTGGAGCTAATGTGGATAGGAAATCAACTTCTGGAGGATGTGAATTCTTTGGCTCCAGGTTGGTATCTTGACAGTGCAAGAAACAAACAACAGTTTCAACTTCAACAGCTGAGGCTGAATATATTGCTACATCAAGTTGCTATTCACAAGTATTGTGGATCCAGAATCAGCTTCTGGATTATGGTATGACTTTCTTGAATACTCCTATCTATGTTGATAACACAAGTGCTATCAGCATTGTTAACAATCCTGTGAAGCATTCAAAAACAAAGCATATAGAAATCAGGTTTGACTTCATCAGAGATTGCAATGAGAAAAAGTTAATTCAAGTTATGAAAGTTCATACTGATGATCAGTTAGCTGATCTGTTCACTAAAGAATTTGATGTGAGCAGGTTTAAGTTTCTGCTCTCAAATATTGGAATGATTAACTTAGAATAATGGGTTGTTAGCTTATCTTTCTGTGCTTTTGTGTTTTCACACTAACAGTTTGAAACTGTTAGTCTTAAGTCTAACAACTGTTTAAGTAAGTGCAAAATTGCAACTAACAGTTTTCAACTGTTAGTACATAGGTGTCACAACTGTTAGGCAAGCTGCCTAATCATTTAAGGGGGAGTGTTAACAGTTGAAGTTCAGTAACCAAATAGTTCTCAACTGTTAGTTCTTAGTTTTCCCTTCAACTGTTAGTCAAGCGTATTTCAGTCTTTGCAGATATTCTGAGGCATTTTGAATTGCATTTAATATGCATTACATATATAAGACATTCCATCCTCGCAGTTTTCATTACACTTACTAAACTTCAATCGAACGCTAAACCCTAGACTTTCTCTTCGAAATTGCCATGGCTCCTCTTCCATTTGTGAAAGAACAAAACATGCTAGCATTCCTCTCCAAACCTGCTGACTTGCATGTCTTTCATGACATAATCGACTACCTTACGCTATCAAACCTCAACACTGCTCTCACCATCAATCTAACCATCTACACTTCCCATCTCGATCAATTCTGGAATATATGTTGATCCGAAACGACGTCCAGTAATGTTTGATGTGGGAGAGCTAGTATATTTGAAAGTTTCTCCATGGAAAGGTGTAATTCGCTTCGGCAAACGTGGGAAGTTGGCTCCCCGTTTCATTTGTCCTTTCCGTATCCTTCAAGTTATGAATGATCAAGCAGTTACACTAGATCTTCCTACATAGCTTGCGGGAATTCATGATACATTTAATGTCTGTTATCTAAGGAAGCGTAAGATTGATGATGAAATTCAGATTCTTCCAGTGCATGAGTTGAAAGTTGATTCTAAGAAGAGACTAATAGAGGAACCGGTTGAACTACTAGATCGAAAGGTGACCAAACTTCGAAAGAAGCAGATACCTATGGTATTGGTCAAATGGAAACACAGTCTAGGTTCTGATCTAACCTGGGAGACTGAAGCAGATATGAAAGAAAGGTATCCCCAGCTATTTGAGCCGGAAAGGATTCCGAGGACGAAATCCTCTTAAGGAGGGGAGATTTGTAACACCGCAAACCTGGGCTAGTAGATTAGCGGGTTTACGGTATGTGTTTGTTTGTGTTTTACTTATTTTAATTTGATTATGTGATTATCTGAGTGATATTAAATATTTAGTTAATTTAGAATTTATAGTGTGTATGTATGTATGTATATAGCTGTACGTATGTATGCATGCATGTCTATGTGGAATACACGTGGGGTTGTGTAGAAGAAATGAGGACACCTAACTTTGCATATACATTTGTGAGTGTCTGTCATCTGTTGCATTACCTCAATATTCAAGAAGTGTATGTGTGTGTGTGCTTTGTTTCTCTGCCAAGAAGAAAACCGAGAGAAAAGGAAGAAATAGGAGAAAAGAATCGGAATTCCATTCTTATTGTGGGTGACCAAAGATTTAAGGTTGGTGTTTATAAATTGACATGTTATGATCCTTCTTGATATGTTATATGATTTAAAACATGATTTAAGTTTAGTTTAAAGATTGCATGTTAAATAACATCATAATCGGTTTTTGAAAGAATAGGATTTTGATAGTTTCAAATGTTCTTATGATTCTTATGGTTAATTGCATGAGAATGTATTTAGAAATGTTTAATGTATGTTTCTGGAATGATAGTTATGAAATTATGAAAATCTGGGTTTGGATTACTATATGTTGAAGTTATCGGATTTGATATCTATGAAGCTCTCGGATTTGTTGAGAAGAAGAAATCCGAGTCTTGCTTAAATCCGGGTCATATGAAATCCGAAAGTGGAAATCCGATTTCCTTAGAATCCGAAACTTGGTTTATGACAACCCCAAATCCGAATACTATATTTGTATATGAAATCCTAAACTTGGAAAATGACCAAGTCAGAATCCGATACATGAAATCCGGAACTTGAAATCCGGGAATAGAGAAATCCGATACTCTTGAATCCGGGACTTTGAAACCAAGTGCTTGAAATCCGATTAAGACAAATCCGACAGTTTTGAGATCCATCGGATTCCCAAATCCGACACTGGTGAAATCCGATACTTTGAGTTGCGGATTTTCATGAATCCGAATGTAAATCCGATAGTTTTAAGAATCCGATATTTTGAGTTTTATTTATATTTGTTTATTGATTGTTGGATGCTATGAATGAATTATAAATATATGTTGAGATATACTTATGAAATTTGGACTGATAGATTGTTATTATGTTTTCAGGAAATCCAAAGGCTTACGAACATTAGACTTCTGAGTACTTCGTCTGAATTTGAAAGGTGAGTGGATGTTGGATGCGAATGGTAAAGATTGTGTTTAATATTACTAATTTGAGGCATGGTTGTATGTGATGGTTTGAAATTAGAACTGTTGATTGTGATATATATTATTGATGACTTTTGCATGATTATTTGTTCAATACGCACTCTTAGTCTGATTTTGAGTTGCGTTTATGAAGTCAGCTATACGTGGAATTGGGCTGGGCTCGTTTACTGGTTGGTTGAACAGTGGTAGCCTTACTGTTGCATATGTTGCTTCAGAGTGGGATTTCACCATGCCAATTCAGTAGAGGGCTATCGGTAAACCTTTGCTTTGGCCGGCATTGGATGTAGGTTCTACGCCAAACCGCCGGTCTTCTTAGTGGTTGTGATTACATGATTAGTATTGCTTTATGTTTGCTTTTGGGTTTAGCCTCTACTCACTTAGCTTTGTGCTAATTTCCCACAGTTATTGCTTTTTGCAGGTTTGTGTTAGTGAGTGCTCATGGAAGGAAAAGTTGAGTTGACTCTGATGTCTTGATTTAAAATGAAACGAGCCAGTTTATTTTGTAACACAGAATTATGTTTGTTGGATCTTGAGAACATATGTTTTGTTTGTAAATATTTGTGAATGGAATGAATGTTTAAAGTTAATTAAAGATTCCGCAGCGCAATATAAAAAAATGGCTTAGATTTTACGGTGTTACTGTTTGGTATCAGAGCCTTGGTTTGGCGATGCAGGCACAGCTAGAGTGTTTGCATTCCCAAATCTTGGCTCGTGACAGGTTAAGCTTTCCTTCAGGGGGAATTAGAGTGAGTTAGAGTTGTTTGTAGTAGTTAGTATTTCAAGTACTAACGGTTTATGCTAATAAGTGGTGAGATGATGTGATTGTAACAGATATGGCAGAAAGAGAGACCCCTATCCTCCCTCCTGCTACTCAATCATCTGTAGAGGCACCGGTGATAGAAGAATTGGATGTTACTAACCGAGCAGGAACATCTGGCCAGGAACAGGAAGAAGATCAGAGTGAATACATATTTAAACTGGAGAATGAACTGATGGATCTTAGAGCTAAATTAAATAACCTGGAACAAAGATTAACCCAAACTGAACAAACTCCAGTATCAACTACGATCTTTACTTAGGCAACCGCACCACCAGTATCGATGCCCCTACCACCAGTGACACGGATGATGCAACAATCGTTCTATTATCCATATCCACAACAGGGAGCTTACTCTTTTGCGTTTCCTGGGTTTAAGCAGCCTTGCACATGTAAACAATTCCTGGACTGTAAGCCTTCGGAATATAGTTGAAGTGGTAAAGGCACTAGATGGTAAAGGCACTAGATGCCTGTAATAGTGAGAACGAACTGAAGGTGAAATATGCATCAAGGATGCTAAAAGGTGATGCTATGGTTTGGTGGGATTCCATCACTGGACATTTCACTGAACAACAACAGGAGAGTATTACTTGGATTCAGTTCCAAGAAAACCTTTGTGAACAATACTATGGTAAATTTGAAGTTGCGAAGATCAAGAAAGAATTTATAGACTTGCAAATGACCGAAAACATGACAGTGGATGATCAGATTAAGCAATTTAATCAGAAAATGAGATTTGTGCTGCACTGGGTACCAGACGAAGAATCTAAAATTGCTCACTTTGTTTGAGCACTGCACCCTGATCTTCGTAGCGCCACTAGGTGGGCTACTACCTTATCGCAAGCATTTAATTTGGCTAAGATAGTAGAAGGGGATTTAATAGCCAGGAACAAGTGGAATGGGGGAAAGATTGCCCAACAAAAATGAAAGATTGATCATTACAATTCCCAACAGAGACAGGGTGGGCAAGGCAGTGGATATAAGCAGGGAGACCAAATAAGAAGGTCAAATGTTACTGGGTCAACACAAAGGGTTACCGTGGTGTAGTCGGTGCAAGTTGTATCATAATGGGCGGTGTACACCCCAATCAAGAAGATGTGTTAAGTGTGGCCAGTTTGGCCATGAACTGAAGGATTGCAGATTCCTGCGCAGTGTTTGTTGGAACTGCCAAAAAGAAGGGCATAGAGTAGGAGAGTGCCCGGTGGGAAAGAAAGTGGGATCGGGAGCAAGGGCGGGGACAACTGAGGGATCATCTTCAGCTGGTCAGAAGAGAAAGAATCCACCTACCATTGAGGGTAGGGCCTTTAAGATAACAGTGGAGGATGCTACCACTACTGATGATGTCATAACCGGTATGTTCCTGATTAACTCTATCCCTGCAAGAGTGTTATTTGGTTATGGAGCTAACCGCTTGTTTGTGTCTGCGGAGTTTTGTGGTAGATTAAATATACCTGTTATTAAACTTGCTAGTACCCTAGAAATAGAAGTAGCAGTTGGCATGATAGTTCCAGTCACGACTGCTGTAGCTGGAGCTAAAATTGATATTGATGGGGTATGTTTTCCTGTTTACTTTCTTGTCATGCCTTTATCTGGTTTTGATGTTGTATTGGGTATGGATTGGTTAAGTCTGAATCAAGCAAGTATAAAATGCCACAAGAAGTTGATCTCGTTCCCATTAGCGGATGGTACAAGGGTGATAGCAAGGGGTGAGAAAGCCGGGTCTTCAATTTCAATAATTTCGTGTTTAGAGGCAAAGAAAGCATTGAATAAAGGTTGTGAATCGTTTATAGCATATGTTATTGATGGAAAGAAAGAGAAGTAAGCTATGACAAACATCCGGGTGGTAACGGAATACCTGGAGGTGTTTCCAGAAGAATTACCTGGGCTGCCTCCAGTTAGAGAGGTAGAATTCAAGATAGATTTGATTCCGAGTTCCCGACCAGTAGCTAAAGCACCATACAGACTGGCACCTTCAGAGATCCGAGAAATGATGACACAAAGTCAAGACTTGTTAGATAAAGGATTTATCCGTCCAAGCTCTTCTCCATGGGGTGCACCAGTGCTATTTGTAAAGAAGAAAGATGCAACATTATGTATGTGCATTGATTATCGGGAATTGAACAAGAGAACGATAGAGAATAAGTACCTGCTACCTACAATTGATGATTTATTTGATCAACTACAAGGAGCTTCTTTCTTCTCGATGATTGATTTAAGATCAGGTTATCATCAAGTACGGGTGTCAAAGGAGGATGTTGCAAAGACAGCTTTCCGTATGCGATATGGTCATTATGAGTTCTTGGTTATGCCATTCGGTCGAACCAACGCACCAGCAATATTTATGGATCTCATGAATAGAGTCTGTCGGCCATTTCTTGATAAGTTTGTTATTGTCTTCATTGATGACATTTTGATTTATTCGATGACTGAGACAGAGCATGAGCAGCATTTAAGACAGATCTTGGAAATTCTGAAGAAAGAATAGTTATATGCAAAGTTCTCGAAATGTGAGTTCTGGTTAAGAGAAGTTCAGTTTTTGGGGCATATAATTTGTAAGGAAGGGGTAAAGGTGGATCCTTCGAAAGTAGAGGCAGTGATGAGTTGGAATGCTCGAAGAACACCATCAGAGATAAAAAGTTTTCTAGGATTGGCAGGATATTACCGCAGATTTATCAAAGACTTTTCTAAGATTGAAGGTCCGTTAACCAAGTTAACCCGGAAGGAAGTAAAGTTTATGTGGGGTAACGAACAAGATAAGGCCTTCTAGACATTAAAAGAACTGTTGTGTCAAGCTCCAATCCTTGCTTTGCCAAGTGGATCTGAAGATTTTACAGTATATTGTGGTGCATCATTGGCTGATTTAGGGAGTGTATTAATGCAGAGAGATCGGGTAATTGCTTATGCTTCCAGACAGTTGAAACCACATGAAAAGAACTACCCACCTCACGACTTGGAGCTAGCAGCAGTAGTATTTGCGCTCAAATTGTGGAGACATTACTTGTATGGCACCAAATGCGTGATATGCACAGATCATAAGAGCCCGCAGTATGTGTTTACTCAGAAAGAAATAAATATGAGACAGAGTCACTGGGTAGAATTGATAAAATATTATGACTGCGAGATCAGATATCACCCGGGAAAGGCGAATGTTGTGGCAGATGCCCTGAGTCGAAAAGGGAATGGAAGCTCTATTCAGTTTATGCGAATTGAAATAGTATCTGATCTGATAGATATATTGAAGTTTGCTCAGTTGGAAGCCATTAAAGAAGAAAATTTAAAGACTGAGTTAATGAAAAAGAGAAAAGATGAATTAAATGACGATTCTCGTGGATTAAAAACATTCAAAGCTCGTGTGTGGGTGCCTAAGCTTGGAGATTGAGACAATTAATTCTAACAGAAGCACACAAGTCGAGATTATCTAAACACCCAGGAAGCACTAAAATGTATAACGATCTGAAAATGCTTTACTGGTGGCCTACAATGAAAGCAGATGTGGCACATTTTGTAGAATCGTGCCATATTTGTGCGCAAGTGAAGGCGGAACATTAGAGGCCGTATGGGTCTTTGAAGTAGTTAGAGATTCCTGAATGGAAATGGGAGCACATCACAATGGATTTTGTAACAAAATTGCCACGAACATAGAGGAATCATGATATGATATGGGTGATAGTGGATCGTTTGACAAAAAGTGCTCATTTTCTTGCCATTTGTGAAACAACTTCGTTGGGTAAACTAGCACAACTATACATAAATGAGATCGTTGCGAGGCATGGTATACCGTTGTCAGTTGTGTCTGAAAGAGATTCAAGGTTTGTATCTAATTTCTGGAGGAGTTTGCAAAGAGAATTGGGAACTAGAGTTAACTTGAGTACAGCCTATCATCCTCAGACAGACGGTCAGACTGAACGAACCATACAGACACTCGAGGATATGTTGCGAGCTTGTGTACTAGAGTATGGCAGATCTTGGGATTCACACCTGCCACTAATAGAATTTGCGTACAATAAGTCTCATCACTCCAGTATTGGAATGCCTCCGTATGAAATGTTGTACGGTCGTGCTACCGTACTCTGACTTGTTGGTTAGAGGCGGGTGAGAAACAGTTTGCAGATCCCGAGATAGTACAGTTGACTGCTGACAAGGTTGCTATAGCCAAAGATAAGTTGAAAGCAGCCAGAGATGGACAGAGAATGTATGTTGATCCGAAATGACGTCCAGTAAAGTTTGATGTGGGAGAGCTAGTATATTTGAAAGTTTCTCCATGGAAAGGTGTAATTCGCTTCGGCAAACGTGGGAAGTTGGCTCCCCGTTTCATTGGTCCTTTCCGTATCCTTCAAGTTGTGAATGATCAAGCAGTTACACTAGATCTTCCTACAGAGCTTGCTGGAATTCATGATACATTTAATGTCTGTTATCTAAGGAAGTGTAAGATTGATGATGAAAGTCAGATTCTTCAAGTGCATGAGTTGAAAGTTGATTCTAAGAAGAGACTAATAGAGGAACCGGTTGAACTGCTAGATCAAAAGGTGATCAAACTTCAAAAAAAGCAGATACCTATGGTATTGGTCAAATGGAAACACAGTCTAGGTTCTGATCTAACCTGGGAGACTGAAGCAGAAATTAAAGAAAGGTATCCCCTACTATTTGAGCCGGAAAGGATTCCGAGGACGGAATCCTCTTAAGGAGGAGAGATTTGTAACACCCACAAACCTGGGCTAGTAGATTAGCGGGTTTACGGTATGTGTTTGTTTGTGTTTTACTTATTTTAATTTGATTATGTGATTATTTGAGTGATATTAAATATTTAGTTAATTTAGAATTTATAGTGTGTATGTATGTATGTATATAGCCGTACGTATGTATGCATGCATGTCTAAGTGGAATACACGCGGGGTTGTGTAGAAGAAAAGAGGACACCTAACTTTGAATGTACATTTGTGAGTGTGTGTCATCTGTTGCAATACCTCAATATTCAAGAAGTGTGTGTGTGTGCTTTGTTTCTCTTCCAAGAAGAAAACCGAGAGAAAAGGAAGAAATAGAAGAAAAGAATCGAAATTCCATTCCTATTGTGGGTGACCAAAGATTTAAGGTTGGTGTTTATAAATTGACATGTTATGATCCTTCTCGATATGCTATATGATTTAAAGGGTGATTTATGTTTAGTTTAAATATTTCATGTTAAATAACATCATAATCGGTTTTTGAAAGAATAGGATTTTGATAGTTTCGAATGTTCTTATGATTCATATGGTTAATTGCATGAGAATGTATTTTGAAATGTTTAATGTATGTTTTTGGAATGATAGTTATGAAATTATGAAAATCTGGGTTTGGATTACTATATGTTGAAGTTATCGGATTTGATATCCATGAAGCTCTCGGATTTGTTGAGAAGAAGAAATCCGAGTCTTGCTTAAATCCGGGTCATATGAAATCCGAAAGTGGAAATCCGATTGCCTTAGAATCCGAAACTTGGTTTATGACAACCCCAAATCCTAATACTATATTTGTATATTAAATCCTAATCTTGGAAAATTACCAAGTCAGAATCCGATACATGAAATCCGGAACTTGAAATCCGGGAATAGTGAAATCCGATACACTTGAATCCGGGACTTTGAAACCAAGTGCTTGAAATCCGAGTAAGACAAATCTGACAGTTTTGAGATCCATCGGATTCCCAAATCCAACACTGGTGAAATCCGATACTTTGAGTTGCGGATTTTCATGAATCCGAATGTAAATCTGATAGTTTTAAGAATCCGATATTTTGAGTTTTATTTATATTTGTTTATTGATTGTTGGATGCTATGAATGAATTATAAATATATGATGAGATATACTTATGAAATTTGGACTGATAGATTGTTATTATGTTTTCAGGAAATCCAAAGGCTTAGTAATATTAGACTTCTGAGTACTTCGTCTGAATTTGAAAGGTGAGTGGATGTTGGATGCGAATGGTAAAGATTGTGTTTAATATTACTGATGTGAGGCATGGTTGTATGTGATGGTTTGAAATTAGAACCGTTGATTGTGATATATATTATTGATGACTGCTGCATGATTATTTGTTCGATACACACTCTTAGTATGATTTTGAGTTACGTTTGAGAAGTTAGCTATACGTGGAATTGGGCTGGGCTTGTTTACTGGTTGGATGAACAATGGTAGCCTTACTGTTGCATATGTTGCTTCAGAGTGGGATTTCACTATGCCAATTCAGTAGAGGGCAATCGGTAAACCTTTGCTTTGGCCGGCATTGGTTGTAGGTTCTGCGCCGAACCGCCAGTCTTCTTAGTGGTTGTGATTACATGATTAGTATTGACTTGATGTTTGCTTTTGGGTTTAGCCTCTACTCACTTAGCTTTGTGCTAATTCCCCACAGTTGTTGCTTTTTGCAGGTTTGTGTTAGTGAGTGCTCATGGAAGGAAAAGTTGACTTGACTTTGATGTCTTGATTTAAAATGAAACGAGCCAGTTTATTTTGTAACATAGAATTATGTTTGTTGGATCTTGAGAACAGATGTTTTGTTTGTAAATATTTGTGAATGGAATGAATGTTTAAAGTTAATTAAAGCTTCCGTAGCGCAATATAAAAAAAATGGCTTTGATTTTACGGTGTTACACAACTTTTCTAAATTAATTTTTAATGGTATGGTAAAACATCTCGGGACCCAGTATGGTCTCTTTTTGATGAACCCCAGATTTGTGCAAACCTGTTTAAACTCTTTATTGCCAAATTTTCAAACTCACAAGAGGGTCTTGATTCCCTCTGCTCATGTGGCTTCCACATTTAGCAAACTATTGATCAATGGCAAGAATTTTTCTAGTGCCATCACTCCACCACTCTTTGCAATGGTGGAGTTTCTTTCAAGAAACAGAGCTGCCAGAGTTGAGCATGAAGCCCAAATCATTGCTACACCATCAACTCTGGAACCCACAACTCATGATACTTAAATATCACCCTTTGCTACCATTTATCAAGCTACAACACAAGCCCCCTCTCTTATAACATTCAAAAAGAGGAAGAGAACTGTTGGTGCTCCTTCCACCACAGTCCCAATCACCCAAAGTGTAAGCCCTACACAGTTGCATTCACCTGTGCAGAATATCCAAAGGGAACCCACGGTACTGTCTCCCATGCACACCGAGGAGTTGATCACTCCAAGGGAGAGTGATCATGTGGTTCTTGACGCTAACACTACTGTTCCATCCGCAAGGGGTGAGCAGGACAGTGTCAACATACGTAAGACCTTAACCACAGCAACAAAGGCTGGTCAAACAGCTTTTGGAAATCCTGAATACCAAGAACAAAGGGGTACTGGTGAGGGATCTTCTGGGAGTGATCCAGCAGTTCTATCTGCCGATGATATGTTTGAGGTGGCAACACTAGCTGACATTGAGGCAAGTATGAAACAAAAGGCATTAACGAATCCAGAACTTGTACCATTTCTTGCTGCCTTCCTCTATCTTAAAAAGAGGAACTCTCTACAAGACAAGCTTCTTGCCAAGCACAATGAGCTTATTATCAAGCAAGACTAACAAATCAAAGTCTTTTCATCTACTCTGAAGAAGGCTACAGATGTTCTTCAAGCCTATGATCAAATGCTTAAGCAGCTTCATGCTACTTCTCCTCAAACAGTTCCAATCAAAAAGGGGGAGAAGCCAAACATAAGGAAGCAAGTGCAAAATGTACAAAGTAAACAAACAGTTGTGCAATCCAAACAAACAGCTGTACCAGATACTCTTACCGTTGTAACTCCACAAACAACAGTTGCTCCAGAACAACTACAAACAACTGCAAGTGCTCAATCAGGTGAAGATAAATTGTCTGCAGTTGATAGAGTTTTGATAAATAGGATGATCATGTCTGGAGATTTCCCAACAACAGATGTATTCAAATCATGGTCCAAAGCTAAACAAGATCACTTGATTGCGGTTGGTGCTTAAACACTTAATATCAGCACATTCAAAATGGCTCAGAATATTGATGACGGATGGCTTGATTGTAAAATGTCAAAGCTAGAACCAAATGCACCTAAGCCAGGGTTCAAAGGCATTGCTATTGTAGAAGCAAAGAAGAATGAGAAGATGCCTCCTGTGTAAGGTAAGGGAAAGGAGATTGTGGTTAATATTCCAAAGCTCAAAATGTCAAAAGAACAACAAGAAGAGCATGATCATGAGCTAGCGTAAAGGCTGAATGCTGAGATTGAGCAACAAGAAGAAAGAGATCTAGAACTGACTCAAAAGATGGCAGCTGAGGTTACAAAGGAAATTGATGAAGAGGAAAGAGGAAAGAAGGTGGATAAGGGAGATCAAAGAAAAAGGGTTGAAAAGAAAAAAGGCTACAATTAAGACTCAACAGTCTCAAACAACTCAAAAATCTTCAGAAAAGGTCAAAGCTGGTATGGTTCAAACAATTTTACTAGACAGACTCAGAGTGGAGGTTGAAAAGAAATTGGAAAAGCTTGTGGAAGTTCAGCTAGGTCAAAAATCCCACATCACTGAGTGGAGATTTGAAATGTTAAGAATTGAAACAGGAAAGAAAGGAGTGACAATTGTGAGAGAACATGAACCAACAGAAAGTTATGCTAGCTTTTTACAGCTAATGGAAAGTGTGACAAGAAGAGATGTGCAAGAAATGTATGAATATGGCACAAGTCATTTTGGAGAAGCTGCTGGGATTGAAGTCAGAGTGCTAATGAGGCATTTAACAAGCATATGTGATCCTCTGAAGGTTATGCCCATGCTGAAAGTTGAGGAAGCTTTCCCAATCAGTACTGTAAAGGTGTATGCTAAGTCAAGGACTTATCACCTAGTTATGAGAAAGGCGATTATCCAATGGTTTGATATTGAATTTATAGAGCACAACAAAACAAAGCTCTTATATTTGTTGAAAGCAAAGTTCTTTGGCCCTGCTAAAGTTAAGGAAGATCTTAATCAGAGGCTAAAAGAAAGGTTGGAATCGTTACAGTCAAATAAAGTGTAATCTTCTTTCATTATGTTTTGATTGAAACAGTTTGACTTTGCATATTTCATGTTTTCTTTGCTTATTTTAATTTTTCTATGGTTGAACCCTATAAAACAACTTAAGTGTATTGTTCAATACTTTAAGTTAGGGGAAGATTGTTGGGAAATTTACTAAGTGATTGAAATTGTTGGTCATGCAAAGGTAAAACTGTTAGTGTGTTTGTGATGAAACAGTTGAAAGTTGTTAGTTGATTTGTGAAAACAGTTGTGGTAAATGTTGCAACTGTTAGTACAAAGAGCTCGGAACTGTTAGAATAATTATGAAAACTATTGAAAGACATGAAAGAGAAGACTGTTAGAAGAATCACATTTAACAAACAGTTTCTGTTAAGCTATATTTGGAAGGTGCTATCTTTGTGGATCTGAATGATATCTTATCAATTTCGAAGGTTATCAAGATTATCTCACAAGATAGAAGATTAACCAACTGTCAACGATTCAAGGAAGATCAAGAGTTTATAAATACTTCTTTTAAATTATTATGTTATGATCGATAGTTTTGTAATTCAACTCTATCAGAGTTTGCACTCATTCGTATTGTTTATTGTTTTCTGAAAGTGTATTAGCCTCCAAGTTTTCTTTGAAACCTAAGAACAAAGTATGTTCTTCATCTAACAAAAGAGTTAGATTGGAGGTGTAGTGAATATTTAAATCGTCCTTGACTATTAATAAACATCTTGTGTTTTGAAAGTATTTCATTGAGTTGATTAAATTGTTCTTGTGTTTAAAACCTTTATTGATCAATTAAGTGTGATTCCGCAACTTCTTAGTTGATTGTGATCAAGCTCAAAGATTGTCTTTTATTTAAACTCTGATTTAAATTCAAAAGATAATTCTTGTTATTGATTTTGGTAATATTCGATCCTGACATATGGTGTTAATCATCTCTTACACTACATTATTGCATTACTCTGTTCATATTCGAACCACTTGGGACTAATAGAGCAACCTATAGCCATATTGGAAAGAAAGATAAAGATTGTACGTAATAAACAGATTGGACTAGTTAAAGTCCAATGGAAGCACAGGAAAGGCTCAGACTTTACATGGGAGCCTGAACAAGAGATGATGCATAACTATCCAGAACTCTTGAATAGTTGATTTTGAGGACGAAATCATTTCAAGTGGGGAAGAGTTGTAACACCCAAGGTTCGAAATTCCTTAAATTAAAAATTAAATAAGAACTGTCATATGTGTATTACTAAATTCCTTTATGGAATTATATGTGTTTATAAAACTAGAGGGGTTAAAACCGTCAAAATAAAAGTTAATTATGTTCAGGTACTAAATGTGCTAATACCTCAAATTTATATATATATATATATATATATATATATATATATATAGCTAGCTTGGACCTTTTGAGTCAAAACTCTCATTGTTACTGTAGAGGAAAATATGAGCACAAGATAGAATGAAGATGAGAGCATTTGGTAAGAACACCTTTATGTGTATGTTGTATTACTTGAATAATAGCAAAAGGTTACAATAAGGAAAGGCTAATGCCACTATATATACATATCCCTAATAGTGACATATTACGTACAAAATTATCTATTTAAGCACTAAAATGTAACTAGAACACAAACACATTATATTTCTAACAATCTCCCCTTGTTTGTGTCTAGCTGATATTCCTCTGCCCGGTCTTTCTCTACCAGTGTCTGATCATTTTTTGTTCATCGTGCTTGGCATCAAACAGCTTGATTACTTCAGTAAGTATGACTCTGGGCGCTTGATCTACCTCTTCCTTCAAACTCAAACTATACTCTTTGATTTTTAAAGTCCAAATTTTCAGAGATCCATCAGAGTACGCATTGACTTCATTAAATCTTAAGAAAAACTTTTCTCCTTTACTATTGAACAAAACTATTCCCTCATCTCCTTCAAATTCATCATCACAACTCCAAATTACCTGATACATCTCCAGTTGGTCGATTTTAGAATGATTTATGTTTGGTTTCAACAGATTGATTTTTACTTTGTTAGATTCAGCTCCCAAATGAAGATCAGTATACTCTGCTATTTGACATCTGTGTCTTATGAACTCCCTGAGCTTTTGATAGCCAGCTGAATCCTCAGCATTCTTTTCCAATTTTACTTCAAGTTGCTAAAGTAGGAAATTTATGTCACCAATGTTTACAAATTTCAGGTCTACATGCCCAGTGGTATAGCTCTTCATATCTGACCTTGTGGCAAGAAAACTGATCATATCATTGAATAGAACTCTTTGAATTCTAACATAGTTTAGCTTGATGATCTGATGTGCTGATTCAATCTCCTCTTTCTTCCCGGTGTGCATATTGAGAATTAATTTTGTTCTGGCTTCATCTGCATTCTTAGCACCCATCAAATTTATATCTAACATCTCTTCGATCTCATCAATGTAGATATTAACAAACTTTTCTTCCAGGAAGTGGTATATCTTGGAGCCTCTAGTTTCTGACTGTCTTTTTCAAGGCCTCCCTGGTCAGCACATAACTCTTTTTCACATTTGGTAAAGACCCAGTGTGAACTAGATCTATTTGAGCGGTCATAGGAATTTTCCGTTCAAATTCTTTTGATAGTTCATGAATTTGAGCTTCTTTCTTTTGTTGTTTGATGACGTCAGCAGGAGTTGTTCTGAATTTTCCTATAGATGGCGGATTTTGTTCTGTTACTTCTTTATGTACTTTCATTACACTTTCCAAGTTGTATTTTACAATATCAAATTCGGCAGTAGTTTCAGCAGGCTTTTCAACGTCTTGTTTGCTCAGCCACAAGGCTAACATTAAATCCGCATCCTCAGCCTCAACCTCAGGCATATCTGTTTTCTCAAATTCAATCATTTCAGTCTGCTTGCCCTTGTATTTTTGTTTGAATGATGTTTTCTCTAATCTTGCAGCAACTGCACCGATTCGCTGAGCAGCCGGGATATCAAAGTATGTCTTTAATCGTTTCTCCCCCTCAGGACGATCAGTGTCAGAGTCATCGTCGTCATGCCTAGGCCTTTTGGATGACACGGCAGCTGATTTGCATGTAGACTCCACTTATGTTCTTAACAAAGATAAAACATCCAGATCCTCAGAAGTACTATCACTTTTCCCACTCAACTTACCATCAAAAGACTTTTTAATTCATCCACGGACAAAGCATCAGTTACCTTATCTTTCATCTCATTTTCTCTCTTCTCAACCAAATCATCCAACTTTTTCTCAAAATCTATCAAGTTGTAACCGTTGAATATCATCAATACGTACATGCAAGTGTTCAATAGCCGCATCAAAATCAACCTTGGAAACAAATTCCTTAGCCGATTCAGATTCAGCTTGTGTAACTCCGGGATCACTTAGATTGCCCATTGAGGTTCCAAGACCTCCAGAAACGAATTCTGAAAGTGTTTAGATATTCCAACCAGAACTTTCAATGCAAAGGCATTGGCACCATCAATCCTTTTGTAACACTTGTTAAACATCTCATAATTATAGCATAGAGTGTCTGTCACTGGGAACTAAACCAGAACGTTTAAACTTTGACATCCCCGTCAATTCATCACCCCTCCATCCAAGATCCATTACATGGGTTAAGATTTGTTTGTCAGTAGGTATAGGATCAAAAGCA
This sequence comes from Dittrichia graveolens, assembly GCA_038502395.1. NCBI lineage: Eukaryota > Viridiplantae > Streptophyta > Magnoliopsida > Asterales > Asteraceae > Dittrichia > Dittrichia graveolens. The sequence continues at coordinate 36,658,737 of JARJIL010000009.1, forward strand.
GGTTTAGATGGGTAAGTGTTTTGTTTAGGCAGTTTGAGGATTCGTCTGATACTTTCAAGTCTCATTTCAAACTCCACTTGATCGATTTGGCCTGAAAGCACTGGGTTTCCTTCTTCACTTTCTGTTAGGGTAAGGGAACCCCACAATTGGATGAGAGGTAATGAGTTCAGTGATTATTGGGTAATCGATTTTGGTAATATTAGGCAGCAATAGGCATTATTTAGTTGGTTTGGTAGGTAATTGGCTCGTGGGTAAAGGGTATTTGAGGGAATGTGCGCCATCTATAAGATAAAACAGTTAGTTCTAAATTCAAAATTTTCAAAAATTTCTGAAAATTCATCCGACACTTAGAAATCCGATAAACATGTACTTGTCAATATCCGAAACTTATTTTCTTCCAAAATCCGATATGATTGAAAATCCGACATCATTTACTTCCAAAATCCGATATGATTGAAAATCCGACATCATTTTCTTCAAAATCCGACAAGTCAAAAACCGATAATTAGAAATCCAGTATTCTCAAAGTCCGAAAAGTTTAAAACCGACATGAAATCCAATCACATGAAATCTGTTAGTTTTAAAATACAACCAACATCTTTCCAATTTTAACAAACAGTCGGATTTATCACAAAATCTGATAAACTTGAAATCCGATGAACACTGAACTATCAGATTTACAGGAAATCCGATAGTTCATCCACATGAACAATCTTCAAGTTTCTGACACCTCACCACTTCCAAATCATCCATTTATTTACACTTAACACTCAAAGCCCAAAATAGTTATGCAATTAACACCAATCCAAGACCTCCTTTCGACTCAAACGAAACATTTAACAACTAAACTCCTTCCTAGATGAGTTTATAGAATCCCGATAAACTTTCAAAAACCGAGAATCAACAATCTAACAAATACTCATTCAAAGTTTGATTATCTTGAAATCGAAACTCATCCCACTAATCTATTAACAAATCCGAACCTATCTATGTAAACACAATCACTTAAGTTCATGGATTTGCATATCGAAAGTTTTGAGGGTTTTGAAGTTAAATAATCCGATTAAAAACCATGTAAACGTTGATGAAATCTCAAAATAATTATGCCTTTTGAATGAGGAAAGAATTGCAAACACGGATCTTAGATCTGAACACACAAACAACTACTTCGAAAGTTTTTGATTTCTTGGAAGAACACTCGGTTTTTGTTGAATATTTGGAAAACTGATACTGTAGTCTGATTTTCCTTTTAAAGGAAAATGAAAAATCCGACCCGTTGAAATCCGAGTATCAAAAATCCGATCCATATAAATCCGAAACCAAACCTCAATTTATTAAAATCCGTCAACCTACTCGGAATCCGCCAGAAGTATCAGAATCCGAAAAAAATAGCGGATTTTGACGCAATCCGACAATATTTGCGGATTTTGAACACTTGACATCAAAAACTTGTTCTTTCAAAGCACTACACTCCCCCTTAACACCACATTTCATCTTGAACAATAACCCTTTGATCATGAAGATGAAAATTTTCAAAATTTAAAATTTAATTCAAAAACAAAAATAAAACTCCCCTTCAAATCATGCACAAATGTACATCAATTTGAGATGAAAAAAAAATATTTTTGAATTTTCTTTGTTTTGTAAATGTTTTTGATTTTTCATTGATTATATACAAAACCTGACGTAATTTCTCCCCCTACAAGTATGAACCCTCCGTGATTCATAACTTGTATTTGATATGTCTATCCTTTGACTGAAGATTGACCCGCACCACTAACACATACCGTGTAAGATCTGTTAACTCATAATGATATGTGAAACAATCAAATTCAACATCCCTAATCTTGACACTAAAGCATTAAAACGAGATTCATCTAACTCTTTTGTGAAAATATCAGCAAGTTGATTATCTGTTTGAACATATTTTATTTCTATTAGGCCTTTTTCTGCATAGTCTTTGATAAAATGATATCTGATGTCTATATGTTTTGTTTTCGAATGATGTACCGGATTGCACGTAATTGCAATGGCACTCTGAGAATCACACATTAAAGGAATTTTGTTGTATACCAGACCAAAGTCATATAGCTGAGTCCTAATCCAAAGACACTTTGAACAGTAGTTAGCAGCAGCAATGTACTCTGCTTCAGCTGTTGATGATGAAACACAGTTTTGCTTCTTGGATCCCCAGTAGACCAGTCTATCTCCTAAAAAATGTGCACTCGCAGATGTGCTCTTTCGATCTAGCATGCATCCGGCATAATCTGCATCAGAATACGAAATAAGTTCAAATCCCGAATCCCTTGGATACCACAAACTAAGATCTGGGGTACCCTTAAGATATCTAAATATGCGTTTTACCGCCAAAAGATGAGATTCTTTGGGATTTGCCTGGAATCTGGCACAAAGACATGTTGAGTACATAATATTAGGCCTACTAGCCGTTAGATATAGCAATGAACCTATCATTCCTCTATAAGTTTTCAAATCTACTGCTTTTCCTTCTGGATCAACAAATAGTTTTGTTCTTGAAGTCATGGGTGTTGTAATAGATAAGCAGCCACTCATAACAAATCTTTTTAACAGATCTTTGATATACTTAGCCTCATCAATAAAAATCCCATGACTGGATTGTTTGATTTGCAATCCGAGGAAAAAATTAACTTCCCCCGTCATGCTCATTTCAAATTGCTTTTTCATTGTATTTGAAAATTCATTGCCATACTTAGGATTCGTAGAACCAAATATTATGTCATCGACATATATTTATACCAACACATAATGTGTTCCCATTTGCTTTTTGAATAGTGTGGTTTCTGTTTTCCCTTTGACATATCCCTCGTGTAGAAGATGTCCTGACAGCTCATCGTACCAAGCTCTTGGGGCTTGTTTTAATCCATAAAGATCTTTGTCTAGAATATAGACGTCATCGGGTTTGTTAGGATCTACAAAACCTTCAGGTTGATTAACATACACTTCCTCTTTTAGTTTCCCATTGAGGAATGCAGTCTTAACATCCATTTGGTAAACCTTAAAGTTCCTGTAGGAGGCATAGGCTAGGAAAAGTCTTATTGCCTCTATCCTTACTAGAGGGGAAAATGTCTCATCATAATCAATGCCTTCTTCTTGATTATACCCCTTAGCCACTAACCTTGACTTATTCCTAACAACCACACCATCTGAATCCTTTTTGTTCTTGAATACCCACTTAGTTCCGACAATTGATTTGCCTTTCGGTCTCGGAACTAATCTCCATACTTTAAGTCGGTCAAATTTGTTAAGCTCTTCCTGCATTGCTATAATCCAATCAGGATCAGCTAGAGCTTCCGACACTCTCGTGGGTTCGACCATGCTTAAGAAACTTGAATGTTGGCATTCATTAGCTGTAGCAGATCTTGTTTGAACACCGGCGTTCAAACTACCTATGACTTGAGTCTCAGGATGACTCTTCAACCAAATAGGTTCGGGGGATTGAACCTGAATGTAGTCATTTATATTTCTAAGCTCATTAGAGTTAATGTCTTCCAAAGAATGATCATATCTTGGACTTTGTTCAGTTATAGGAATATTCGTAGCTTCAAACTCTGAATTGTCGAAATTTGATTTCTATTGAAATGTAGATATACTGGGTGGCTCAGTGATTGTTACAGACTCTTGCTTAATATCCTGTAAAATAGTAGATGAGTTATCATTCTTTTTAAAGAAATCAAACTTAAAGTCCAAGCTTATATCATCTTTTTGACTGAATGACTCATCCTTTTTGTTTATTTTGAAAATGGTTCTTTAGATGAGTTAGGTTTACCCGTTAAAGAATTTAGATTGACAAAATCGTCAAACATAACATTCATGCTTTCAACAATCATGTTAGTTCTTCAATTCAGAATTCTAAACACCTTTTTGTCCATTGAGTAACCTAAAAATACTCCTTCGTCTACTTTCGAATCAAACTTTGACCATTTGTCCGATTCATTCTGTACAAAGCACCTATTACCAAATACATGAATGTATTTGATATTAGACACTACTCCATTACATAATTCGTATGGAGTTTTTATTAAAGCGACGATGTAATAAAGATCGATTTTGGGTGTAGCATGTAGTGTTCACGGCTTCAGCCCGGTAAGATGGTGGTAACTTCGATTACTGTAACATCATTCGGGCAGCTTCAACCAGTGTTCTGTTTTTCCTTTCCACTACTCCATTCTATTCCAGAGTATATGCTGCCGAGAACTGATGTGTTATACCTTCATGATCCAAGTAAGAATCAAGCGTCCTGTTCTTGAACTCTGTCCCATTATCAGTTCTTATTCCCTTCACCAGTTGTCCGTTTGAGTCTTGTGTTTCTTTAGAGACAAAATTACTTGTTGAGATACTTCATTTTTGTGACTCACAAACCGGACCCATGTATACCAGGAGTAATCATCCACCATCATAAGAATATATCTATTTGCACTTCTGGACTGAACCTTCATTGGTACACAGAGGTCCATGTGGATCAACTGCAAAGTTGCGGTAGTTGAAGAAATCTGACTAACTTTATGTGGTACTCTCTTCATTTTACCCCCCTCACAATCTTTACACAGATGATCTTTTTCAAATTTCACCTTTGGTAGACCTCTGACCAAATTTCCATTCACCAGCTTGTTCATGTTCTTGAAATTTAGATGTGACAACTTACGATGCCATGACCAATTTAAATCTGATGAAGCTTTTGTCAGTAGGCATACTGGTGCGCCGGAACCTTTCTCGGACTAGTCAATTGTATACAAGTTTGACTTTCTGTTGCCACACAAAATCTCAGCTCCGTCTTCTGTCCTTAAAGAACATGAGCTCTTTTTAAAGACAACCACCATTCCTTTATCACAAAACTGTCCTATTCTAAACAAATTATGCCCTAAGCCCTCAACATAGTACACTTTTTCAATCTTTAAGTTTCCTGTCTCTATAACTCCATGGCCGAGTATCGGAAAAACTTGGTCATTCCCAAACTTGACATTTCCCGTGTATTTGCTCACAAAGTGTTTGAGAAGACCTTTGTTGCTCGTCATGTGCTTCGTGCAGCCAGAGTCCATGTACCAAAGATGATCTTTCTGCACATGGAAAAGAAACTAGATTGATCTTTTTTGTTAGAGACTTCAGATGTTGTATCAAGATTTGATCTTTTCACTATCCATTTCTCAGTGGAAATTGTTCTTTTGTTGAGTGACAGAGTTGTTTTTATCATTCTTTTGTTTGCTTACAGGAGTAAACAGCTTTGCTTTTTCCACATACATTGTTTTCACATTAATTTGTTTGACATAGGTGTATTCATCATTTGTCTTTGATTTTTATGTGATTTTGGTGTCATTGATGAATAAGAATCAACTTTTATTGGAACCCGTTTGGTTGGTGTGAATTTGTTTTGTCAAATTTGTTTCAATGGAGTTGTTGGAAGTTTTTGTTTTGCGTTCATTATTTTTAGATGTTCCTTCCATTGTCCTGGTCGGACTGGTATCTTTCTATTAGCATACCTTTTCAAAAATCCCTTTCGTTAATATTTGTGAATCCATTATCGAATTATGAATCCATTTTTATTGACAAACCAGAATATAATTTTTCCTTCGTTAGGATTTTTCAAGTTTTTCTTTGAATTCAATCCTTTCTTCATCCGAGTTTGATGATAATCACATTTGAATTCACAATGACCTTCAACACATCTAACTCCAGCACAAAACATGTTTTACTCAGAAATTTTAGTTTTTGAACTTTCATTTTTGATTTTCCAAGCAAACAAAAGATTCACACTTTTTATTGAAGTAAGACTTGTGAATATTACAAAAAAGTTTCACTTTGTCTTTTGACACAAATTTTATAGTCTTCACTTCTTTATCTTTCAATCTCTCCTTTGCAATCCACCTCATCTGAGCCTTTGTTGCTTTACCAATCTTCACATCTGATTTTATTGTATTCTTCACATCTGAGCATTTGTTGATCTGATTTTAATTTAGAAACAGATGTTTTGTCAGTGACACGAAGTGGTTTAATGTTCTTGGAAACTTGTGGAGATGATGATTTTTTGATTTTAACATTCAGCATTTTAGGAACTTGCTTTGTTCCTGATGACGATCCTTTCTCACGAATGCTGTTGTGACCACAGAATTGATTACACTTGTGTGACATGAAATCCCTGCATGCTTTTGGACATTGTGGATATACAATATCAAGATATCGGTCCAACTCAGTTAACAACCTTTCAATTTTCTCTTCTTGCATTCTTCTTTCAATTGCATTTGAGACAAATTGTGGTATCAAGAATTGTGCCAAATTAGAATTATTTATTTCTTTTTCATTCATTTCAATCTTAACCTTAGATGCAGCGGAAGTTAACTTTTTGTTCAGATTAAAGATTGTTTCTTTTAGAATAAGATTTTCTACTTCAAATTATATTTTCTGATCTATGTTTCAATTGTCATAATAAATGATATGAACTATGTGTTAATCAAGGTGTAATTAGTATTCTCTCATAGTTCTACACAAGCAATCGAAGATTAGCTTGATACTAGAATAATTAAGGGATTATCAATTGGTATCAGACCCTGAGGAGTAATTTGATTGAAGATTGGATCAAGAAATTTGAAGAAATTTTGAAGATTTTTTGGAATTTTCGAATTATTTTTTGGCAGAAATTTTGAAAAATTTCTAGAAAATTCGTACGATCTTCATTTGATCTAATTTTTGGATATGTTGTTGTGTATGATTGAAGGAACCTACAGTAAAATTTTCAAGTGCAAAATCTAATCCATTGGAGAGAAATCGAAAAATCAATTTCTAGGTTTTTTAAGTATGTTCTTGAGGATGGAATTTGGAATTTCGAGTTCTAGTTGGAATTGATTGCTGAATTTTTGAAATACCTTTAGCAATAGCATAATGATTGGATCTGCAAAATCTCAAAGCTTAATTCAAAACACACGAAGAGAAATTATGAAATCTTTTTCTTGATGTGTTCTTGAAGATTTTGATCAATTTTGGATCAATTAGTGTTGTTTGATCGAGAATCATGATAAAGGAGTGTTAGGGAAGGTGTAGAAACATAAATTTGATCATAAAAATCATTTTTGAGGAGTTTTTAAAAAAATCAAGATTGATGGTGTTCTTGATGTTCTTGAGAAGATGAAGTTATCGGATTTGGAAGATGAAGGTATCGGATTTCATAAATCCGATTAAGTGTTTATCGGATTTGGTTTATGCGCATTTGAAAATTTTCGGATTTGAAAGTTACCAGATTTGGAAATTATCAGATTTGAAATTTAGCGGATTTGGTTTAGGCGGATTTCGAAATTATCGGATTTGAAAAGTGTCTGATTTGAAAGTACTGGATTTGACTTCTACCGGATTTGAAAGTGTCAGATTTGAAAGTACCGGATTTGCGTTCTACCGGATTTGAAAGTGTTAATCATTGTTGATCATTACCAACTCATTCTTAATTGATCAAATCATTATTATTGATTAAATTTTTGATCAAATCAAATCATTCCTAAACAATCGTATAGTTTTCAGTTATCAAGATAAATATCAAGATGTCAACGAAGATTTCACAAGTTTAAGTAAATTTTGAGAAAAAGAAGGCAGAAGGATTGGTTAATGAGAATATGCAGCTCAAAGAGAAGATTTCTTCACTGAACAAAGAGATTCACAAATTGACACGGAGCAATCACTTTTATGATTTAAGGATTGAACGTATATCAGATGATAAAATCAAAAAGGAGAAATAGATGCAAATTCTGAGTGTAGAAAGTTCATTACTAAAAGAACAAGTTGAATTTGAATAGAAAAGAGCGAGTGAATTACAAGTTGAAAAAGCTGAATTGCATGATAAGTTGAAACAACTTGAGCAACAGCTACTTGTTGAAAAAGTTGAGTTGCAGAAAGAAACAAAGGTATTAGACCTAGAAAAGTGTTTGAAAAATGAAAAGAAAATGTTTGAAGAAGAAAGATGCAAGTTTGTGGAGAAAATCTCACAACTTGAAGTACATTCTGAAGTGGAGAAAAAGAAAGCAGAGATTTTGTCAGAAGAGAATGACAAGTTCAAAGAGCAAACGTCTAGAGTGTCTGAGGAACTTCAAATTTTGGAAAAGAAATGTCAAGAGTATAAAGTTGAAGTTGAGAAGAAGGATGCACATACAGAACAGGTAAAGAAGAGAGCAAATGATCTGAAAGAAGAGAATGTCAAGTTTAAAGACCTCATATCTGAATTTTCTGTTGAACATCAAGATTTTCAAAGGATATTGCAGAATGATGATAAGTTGATAGCAAGTTTAGGTATTGAAATGACTGAATTACAAAAAAAAGTCACAGGACTTGAACAACAGCTTCTTGCGTCTTCTAAACTATATATTCCAAGCTTAGTTCTGAAAAACAAAATATCTAAGCTTCAGAAGACTCTGGACACAGAGAAGAAAACATTGGAGAAAGAGAGACTACAGTTTTTGGCTAAACTCAAGTTCGCAATGCTTCTTGCTGAAAAAGCTTCTGAATCTACCAAGACTTCCGCTGACAATATCAATTTTGATTCAAAAACACATTCTGGTAGCGATACTGACTCTTATTTTTCTGTTACAGATGCTGAAAGTAGAAAATCAGATGACGATTTCATTGATGCTTCTACTCCCAAAGCAACTACTTCTTCTCAAAAGCCAGAAGAAACTGAATTCAGAAGTCAAGAGAATGCATCTTATTCAAGTTATATTGATTCTGATTTTTCAGTAAGCTCAAATGATTCTTTACCAAAGACTAAACAAGCTTGGATTCCAAAGAAGAATTTAGGTGACATGTTTGTAAAGATATCATCATTCTGGACTGAAAAGAAGACAACCACCGAAACGTCAATCTTTAATTCACCATGTGGTTCAATCAATCATGTGCATTCAAATGCATGTTTTTCATCATCAGAATTCCGTATCACAAATATCATAACTGATGAATTCTCATCCAACACAATACCTACCAGGTGATCTTCAAAAACTAAACCTAGAGCATCTGAGTTTCGAATGAAGAATGTCATCGATGATGGTTTTAAGTCTAACCACAAAGAAGAATGCATAGACAACATCATTCTAGTAAGGACAATCATGCTGATATGCAGTATCATTCATTTAAACATCTAAATACCAAATTCTTTTCTAAAGCAAAGCATAATGGAAATTGTATGCTCAAAACTGATGTCAAATATCCTTTTGTATTATACTCAGTCAAGCACTTAATTAGACTTTCAAAAGAGAAGATTTGTAAAACTTCAAGAACAAATCATAAATTTGTTGTTCAAAATGGTATTTCCCAATGGCACATAGGCCCAATGTATAGAAAGGTTCATAAACCTAACATAGCTGGACCCAACTTCAAATGGATACCAAAATGTGCTTAATCTATTTTACAGATCAAGTCAGAGACATTGTTGGAACACAATGAAGATCATTCAGAATGCGTTGAAAAGCAAATTGTGTTTAGTATGCTAACAATTTCAATCTCCTGACTTGAAGAAAGAAGAGTGTTTCCTGCAATCCATTTCACGTGTCATTGTGTTCAGCATTAGCCCGAGTCTAATGATATGAGAAACTTAATGTTTGTAGTTTATCATTCCTTGATATAACTTGTGTGATAATGGTTCATTATTTGCAGGGGGAGTAAGAACGAAATTGATTCTTTGACAATCAAATCATTTCCGTGGACAACCTACAAGATTGAAATTTTGTTTTAAAATGAAAACTATTTTTGTGCATTCTTGTAGGGGGGCAATTTTTTTCTAACCAAGTTGATTAAAAATCATTTTCGAATTCAAATGTGTCTACATAGGGAGATTTTAGTTTTAAAAAAATGAAAATTTCAAAAACAATACAAAATTTTAAAATTCAAAAAGATTTTCAATTTTCAATTTTATCATTTTCCCATCGAGAAGGCATTCATTCGTCGATTCGTTCTGATGTCTTTCTTGATTCATTTGATTGTTGATCTTCTGAATGCTCATCTTTCATTTCTTGAATTCTATCCTGATAATAATTCTGGAAATCCTTCCTTTGTTGTCGAATATTTCATTCATTATGGAAACCATTCATTCTTGTGTCAATCATTTTTTATGTGACATATACTTTTCAAGTGATCAATAAGGCACCAAAGTGTGAGGGAGTGTAGGATAATTCTACTCCTATGGTCAATCTAGAACCGGAAAGACCTGCCCCAAGAGTTCACCTTTTGCTTTAAAAAAACAAAGTAAGGGTTTAATAGGTCAAATAGGTGAATAGAATCAGTTATCATGGGATATTGATTGGTGGGCAGAGATAAAATGAAATCGAGAGGGGTGGAACAGGAGATGGGGGTGCATATTGAGCATACATGTCAAATCATTTTGTCGTTTCCTACTTCAAAATTCTTTATTTTTCATATTCATTGATTGCTCAAATCATTCTTGAGAATCTTTCTCAACTGAATATTTCGTGAAAATCATTCTTGTTGACATCAATATGAATTCTCCTAATCATTTGAATAGATAACCAGTGTCCATTTGAATCCAACGGAGATATAAACATTCATTTTGGGAAGAGAGTTTAAGGGAGAAGTTGACAAATATTTAGAGAGCTGAGGGTGAGAGATAGGATCAAAAGAAAAGAAAGATTCTCTCCAAACAGTGTCAATCTGGGTAACTACATATACTACTAGATTTCATGTGTTGAAATTTGGTATTGAAGAAGACGTCATAGACCCAATGATGCAATGCACTAACCCTACCCAGCTACTCAATTATCTCTTAAAAGATGATTGTTTCAACTTCGCATGGAGAATTAGCACATCTCTATTGACATCTCACTCGGAGATTGTTAATATTGAAAAAAGGAGGACATACTGCTCCGGTCCCCGACTTCTTTCATGCACATATTAAGTCCAGAGCTAATTGCAATATTAAATTCTATTCTTAGGACACATGTTGGAATTATCATAAGTATCCAGTTTTTCTAACTAATACAGGAACATCTTGAAGTGATATCTTTGTGATATAAACGATGATTAGATGGAAATCCTACCAGAATCAACGCTATGCCAGTTCTGAACGTGGGTCACAGAGTTTATTCAAACTGTTGTGTTAACGAGCAATCTATGTGATCTCGGTGTTAACATTTCCCAACGGGAACTTTGAGATGGTGCCCTAAACACTGTCTCAGATACTTTCATTGTAATATCATTGTGGAGGATACACAAATCAACTAAATGTTGATACATATTTGATAAATTGAACTGAATGTCATGAGCAGGATTCTAAGCTATAACTGTTGAAGTATTCATGCACAACTCAAGCTGAATGTCAATTACAATTGCATGATGTTCATGAAGAATCCTGATCATCATGAGGGGGAGAAAGTTTAAAGAAATTGAAATTCAGTTGATCTTGAAAGAAGGAAACAAAAATATTACCTGATTCTTACTGAGTTGAAGTTGATGATGAGTTCTTATTTTCAACGCTATTCTTAAAGCTCATCAAAATTGTGCAGCTAAAGAAGACCAGATTCATGTGTCGAGGGGGAGACAAAGAAAAGTTTAATTATAAAAAATTAATATATGTCAAGTCAAGGGGGAGCAAAGAAAAGAGATATCTATCAAATTTAAAAAAGATCAAGAGATTCAGAAGAAAAGGTAATTGTGTGATCAATACATTATGATTGGAATAAACAAGATCTAGAGCTACATTCAAAGGGGAGAGAACAAAATATTCTTCATGCAAAAGCAAAGCTTATTTTAAGACAAGAGAGCTCAAGATTAGAAAGAATAGGTTGAAGATTGGGAAAAGCTGAAAATCACTACATGTTAAATTGATTATACAACCAAAGGTTGAAAAGCCTAAGGTTACCAATGCAAAAGAGAAGATTGAAGAGAAAAGATGTCATTGAATGCTATCAAGTTTCAAGTTCTCATCAAGATGTTGAAGTGAATAATATTATCGAAATGAAGAGTCTCTATTTAAAGATGAGAATTCATTTTTTAAGACATCAAGTAAAGGTTTGAAGATTTCCCAAAGCTTCAAAAGAATATTAACCGAAAAAAAATATTTGCATGATTCAAAAGGGGAGATTGTTAAAGTTTGTGTCAGATGCCAAAAAGACATAACATCTTCTATTTCTATACAAAGGGGGAGGTTGTTAGGTTTATTAATTGTATAGAATAGAAGATTACATTTTGAGTGAAGTTTGTATTAATTAGAAACTAGAGGGTCTTAATTGTAAATATACTCGTGGAGTATATAAGCTTATTATTAAGGCTAATCATATATAAATTGCCATAATAAATGATATGAACTATGTGTTAATCAAGGTGTAATTAGTATTCTCTCATAGTTCTACTCATGCAATTGAAGATCAGCTTGATACTTGAATAATTAAGGGATTATCAGAAGTTGTACTATTTTTGATGTTTAATTTGATTGTTCAACTTCAGTTTTAGATGCTTGTTCCATTTTTAGATTTAAGTTCTTTTGTTGCAGCTTTTGGTTCTTAGATGTTAAGAGCTCCACCTGTTGCATAAGAGTTAGTATATAATCAGTAGGAAAATCAGAATAATCAGTCATTACCTTCTCTCAAATATCTTGTTGATCAACAACACTTGGATTTGTGCTTTCAGTAGCAACCTCAGCCTCTATTTCTTCTTCTTCTTCTTCATATTCACTCTCAATATCTGATTCATCAAATCTAGCCATGAATCCAGAATCAGCTCCCACAATTTCATCTTCACTTTCATCATCAGTTTCTTCGAACTCATATTCTTCTACATTTGCCATCAGTATGAATTGTGCGTGAACATTTGTGTCCTCATCACTATTATCCGTATCTAAAAGAAACTGATCTTCTTTAGCAAGCAGAGCTTGTCCACTATTCCTCGGTTTGATCAAATTGAGCTTAGCCTTATAGTACTCTGAATCTTTTACTTTGGGATTTTTATAGTCCTTTATGAAATGCCTAGTGCCACCACAGTTGTAGCAATTTCTTTCCTGGGCAGTTTCAACCATATGCTCATATCTCCTTTCCCTTCTTTAACCATCCTTCTTCTGGAATTTGTCTTCCCTCAGTCTAGATCCAGATGTGAACCTCTGCCAGTTGTTTGTCTTGTTCTTAAGAAACTTGTTCTGCATCATGTTTGTGAGATAGGCCATAGATTCCATGATTTTGTCATTATCAACTTGAGTTTCTTCTTCTGAATCCGAAGTTTCAGTCTCTTGAATTTGTTTCAGCTTGACTGATTTTGAAGAACTTTTGACACTCTTTTCATTCACCACCAAAGCCAGTGGATCTACATTTTCCTTTTGTGCACCCAGATTAACATCATCTTGATATTGGTTCAGTTCCTCAAATATCATATGATGGGTGACTTTATTGAGGTTTTTTCGGTTCATTTGTCTGTAGATGGCCACTTGTGACTTCCATTCTGACCATAGAGAGTTAAGAAACCTTGTGTTCTTTGTTAGGTTTGAATAATCATCCAACTTCTGGTTTCTCAAACCATTCAGCAGTTTACAATATCGACCGTAAGTTTCAATTAATGCTTCACCCTTTATGGCTTTAAAGTGGTCAAAAGAGTTGACCAAAGTTGTCTCTTTAATCCAGACTCCAGATTTAGTGCCTTCCATCTGGCTTTTGATTTCATCCCATATTTCTTTAGCTGTTTTCAATCCATTAACCTTAATATAGAACTCTGATGAAAGACCATGTTTCAAGTAATATTTTGCCTTTCGATCTGCAGTGGCCCTGTGTTTTTTTTTCAGCTGTGTATTCACTTGGAAACTTTTCCCTATGAATTTCATCTAATGGTGAATTATGGTTAAGGTTAGCTTCTTGATCTATTATGAAAATTCCATTTCCTTCAAGTATACTCGTCTTCATTTCTTCACCATACTGCTCATTGTTATCAATGAAGTCCATGAATTGTCCCTTCCAGACATGATACTCACCTCAATACAAGACAAGTGATTTTCTGTCAGAACCAAATGAAAGGGTTTCACTGTATGTACTCATTTTTGCTTCAGGATCTTTTCTTTGAAAGATATTGATTGAAGAATCCGTTAGTTTTGAAATCTGTTTAACACAAATCCGATGAACAACAACTCCTCGCAAATGAGAAATCTGATTGCTTGAGAATCCGAGACCTTGGAAATCCGATAATCTTGGAATCCGATTGATGTGGAAATCCGAGAACTTCAAAATCCTTTTCAAGTTCCGATAATCTTGGAATCCGATGTCAAAATCCGAGAACTTTCAAATTCTGATAATCTTGGAAATCCGATTGATGTGGAAATCCGAGAACTTCAAAATCTTTTGAAAATCCGTAAACCTAAATCCAAATCCGTAATTAACCAAATCCGGAATTCAAATATTCTTGAAATCCGATGCTCAAATCCGAGTGTGCAAATCCGATAGTAGCCGAATCCGAAAGTAAATCCGTGAACTAACTTTCAATTCCAAATCCGTAACCTAATTCAATTCCGATCACAAATCCGACACTTACAAAAATATAGGAATCCGATGAATTTCTTCGGATTTTAGAGAATTCGCAAGTTCTTCAATGCAAATCCGCAAGTTCCTTCACAAGTCAATCCGCTAACTTCCAAGATTCAAAATCCTTCGAATTTTGATCGAATTCGAACATTTTTCTTTCCACTAGCTTCGTATACTAGCGAATTACACTTTAGAATCTACTTTACAACAAAAATCAGACAATAGAATACATTTCCGATCAAAATTGTTTCAAACTTGAAAAACACAAAAATTCCAATTCACTACAATATGTTATAATTCAAGTTCGCGGACTTACACAGACCTATTCCAATGATGATTGCGAGTTAAACAAGCTACTAATCTTCTATTTTCAGTTACAAATTGATTGAAATCAGAATACTCCAAAAAGTCGACCAATACCTCTGTAAATCCGATGATTTACTTTAAATTGTGACGACCGCGATTTCCCAAAACTTACCATTTCTAAAAATCTTGCCATTTTATCATAAAAACATGCAACGGGAGTCTTTAGCTATAAAATACATCTTGCCGAAACGATAAGAGAGTACACCAGTTTGGAAATCACGACATCACGTTCATAAACGTTAATCATAAAGACATAAATTGTTTGATGTGATCAAACAAAATGGTATCAACTAAGACAGTACACTACCCAAAGTCCCTGTCTCACAAGCAATCTCTAAGCAACCTGCACGAGTACAAGACACATTTTAAGAAACAAGTGTTAGCTTAAAGCCTCGTGAGTCAATAGAGTTATGAAAAGATTCAATTAAAACATAAATACTTTAGGCGGTAATATAAGAATAAATAATAATCCATTCCCACCCATTCACATAGTTGACCAACCCATCATTTTACATTTATCACATAATGGTCAACTAATCATAGTATGTCATAACAGTCAATTCACATTCTCCGTTATCGTAATTCTTTAAATCTTAATTATCATCATCATCATCACAATCATCATTAATGGCCTAGAGATATTAATTTGACCCAAGATATAGACCCGGTTCACGAGTTACGTTATTACCCGTCTAAGGATCATTAGAGCGCGAATTCCAATAATCCTTAGACTGTAACATCTCCCGCTATCACTACTCCGGCTACGTGGTATACAACGTACCCCACAATGCCGTTCAGCTGAAGTAATAGCGGTGTTTTACCTCTTACACCTCCTCACACCCGCATGATATTTAATAAGGTACAACCTCTTGTACCAAATATCATTCCAATGAGTATAAATACATCATCACGTTGTCCCAGACTTGTCATGAACGTCCGGTAACCCACAAATGGCTAGCACTTTTCCTAGAAGGTTCAACCTACTAGGCATCATGAATAAGGATTGGACTACCCTCATCCCAAGGTCTCGTAAATCAATACTGCGTTAAAACTCATAAATTTATAACATAGCATAATCATCATACAATTTCATAACATGTAACAGTCATATATATATATATATATATCACATATTTCATGCATAGGTAATATATAAACACATATTACCATTTATAATAAATCATTACTTTTGAAAATATATCATTTTTGTCTAGTACTCGGTTTTGAGAAATATTGAACTCACCATAGTCCAGATAACGAAACGCACAAGCTCGAAAAGACAAACAACGCTCACGGATCGTCGAGAACGCGAACTCAAACGCCACAAATAACCTATGAAGTTACTATGTTAAAAACATGATCCAAAGATTCTAGAGAAGTCTAAACTAGCTTAGAATACTTAGACATGCTGAATAACAACTCGCGACCAAAGATTAACGCGTCACACGCTAATAAACTTCGTAAAACGCACACACACGACATGCATGCAGCTCGTATATCTTACTAATCGAACTAGAAGCGTAATATGATAGAAATATACCTCTCGGGTTCACCCACGCGAAGCCTTGGTCAATACTATGCCCTTAACAGTGTTTCTAATCTCCCGAAACCACAAATACGCTTACAAAAGAAACCCAACACTAACGTAGGTTCAAGGATCTCGGAGAAACTCGGAAATTTGGTAGACTAACGACTCTTGAGGTTGGTGTGTGAAAAATGGCAGCCAAACACACATATTTATAGAAAATTCGGAACGCGTCGCGTCGCGACAGGTAACGCGTCGCGTCGTGACCGCCTCCAATCAGGCCAATCGTGGAGCATGCAATTTCTGACACCTGCAACCTTTAGCTTCTGACACACGAAAACCAACTGCTACACGCGATCGACTGACAAACCTGACCGATGACGCGTCGCGTCGCGACCTTAACGTGTCGTGGCGCGACGAACACGGAATTTCAGATTTTCTGTTATTTTCTAACTTTCAAATTTTATTAACTTAATAATAATATCCTTAATTAAAATAAACAAACTCCATAAATATTATTAATTTCTCCGTAAATAATATTATAATAATTATTTTGAATTTTCGTTCGTTACATAAATGTTGCTGTTATCACTTGAATTCTTCAATCACTAACCTTTTCTTATCAAAGATTAGGCTCTCATACCAATTGTAGAGCAAAATATGAGCACAATATAGAATCAAGATGAAAGCATTTGGTAAGAACACCTTTATGTGTGTGTTGTATTACTTGAATAATAGCAAAAGGTTACAAAAAGGAAAGGCTAATGTCACTATATATACATATCCCTAATAGTGACATATTAAGTACAAAATTATCTATTTAAGCACTAAAATGTAACTAGAACACCAAAACACATTATATTTCTAACAGTTTGTAACACCGCTTCTGAATTCAGGTGCTTTAATTTCAAAACAGAGTTAGCAGCGGAAATTATTTATTTTTAAAACCACCAAAATAGTTATTTACATTAACAGCTTCTCAAAAGTATCGTAGGTGTTAACAAGTACAGGAACCGACCAGAGTAACTAATTACATTACATCATACAATATAAGTGTTCCACCCAGAAGGGGCAAAAAATTTCCTAAAAGCATCCCGCCTCGCAGGCCATATAGTCTTAACCTGAAAAGGGAAAATCATAGCATCATTAGCTACACTAGCTAGTGAGTACATACAGTCATAAGCATCAATAGATTAAGTCATGCATCATATCATAAACAGTCATTGCTATCTTAGCACATTGCGGTGTGCTGGCAAGATCGGTAAGAATCGTGTCTTGCAGGGAAATCACTCCCGCTCAACAACTCAGACCGGGAAATCAGACACGACCAATCCGCGCTAGTGGGGGAGCACAAGGTAGTCCACCGAGCATCGTTCACAGAGCCAGAGGCTCCACAGGTAATCCGGCTACAACCGGCCGATTACCACTCACGTTAAGGCACCGTGGTTCTACAACCGGCTGACCTTAACCATGCTTCTGATAGTCCGCAGACAGTTCACATACACATATACGTACATTTGATCCCACAGGGATCCGACATATTTCGAACAGTCATTCATACATAGCAACATAAATTAACTAAGTGGTTCCAAACTAGACCCACTGGCATGCTCCTGACACGTATACTAACATCTTACAAGTCAGACACTTACTTCTTCGAGCGTACCTGCAAAAGCAAGTTAGCCACACATAGTACATTCACATAGTCATCTAGAAGGCAAGCCTTACTCTACTGAGTCTCATGAAAGCAGGCACTCACCTGATTAGCTTATAAACGTTCGTTCGCTTAGTGCTGATTCAGCTGACACGTTCACCTAAAACATTTGGCAATCGCGTTAAGTGTCTGCACGCGTTAAGTTCTATTTGAAACTGAACTTTTCATAAATTCATCCAATGCGTCGCGTTCAAGCATTGAACACGTCCCGTCGCGTTACAAGCATGCGACAGTCACATGACTGGACTATGAAAGTCGCATGGCCTGTTCCCTCATCCATGCGACTGTTGCATGATGTTCAACCAAAGTCGCATGGCCAAACAACAAGTCGCATGAAATGGAACAATTCTTCATCCGAGAGTCGCATGACTCCATGCGAAAGTCGCATGGCTTCATGCGATAGTCACCTCCTCCATGCGACAGTCGTATGGCATAGGTCGCATGACCCATGTGACTGTCAGCTGGCAATTTACGTGACTTCTCTGGTTTTATTTCTTGATCACTTTCAGATCAAACCAGAATTTTAAAACTGTTGTTTTTACTTCCAAAACACTTTTAAAACTTCAAACAACACTTACACAAGCTTTCATAAAATCATCAAATCCAAACAAAACACCATATCAACCAAAACCCACTTGAGAAGCAAGCTTTATGTTCTTTAATGGTGTTCTTGAATGAACTTGAAGTTTTGCCATGATTCAAACACAAAACCAATAGAAAACACATCTAGACTTTACTACAATCACAAGCTCACCTTATATGAATCCAAAGATTCAAACTTCAAATCTCTTCTTCAAAACTTACGAGAGCAGAGAGAGAAAGTGTGTGTGTTTGTATGTGTGTTTTCAAAAGTTTAGCTTTATTTGACTTTGCAAGTCAATATCACCTTTTACACACATATATATCATACTTATCTTATCCAGAGGCAAACCGCCTCTGGACAAGAATATCTAACCATTTTTCTTTTATTTCTTCTTTTCTTTCTTTTCATTACATATTATATATATATATATTTAATATACATACAAATAACACACAACACACATAAATATACATATCTTGATTTAACTTCAATTAATTCAACAAATACAACAAGTACTCACACAATCATTCGTCTATCATTTTAACTACATACGCATACGTACAATTTACAACTAGGCCCAAGTTGAGGATGTTATACACTTACACTTCCAACTCACGTATACATACACCATCTCCTTTGAAACTTCATTTTGTTGAGCAATCAGTAGAACAAGTGGTTATTACAAGACCTTAGCAATTGTACTAGCTTGAGGTAAGATCTAAACCATTTTTCTTGAAATTTTGTGAGTTTTGTTACATGATGCAATGGTGAATCATGTTAGAAGAGTTTTCTATTGAGTATACTATGCTCCTTACTGTATGGGGTGTAGGAAAACACCCATAGCATGTTTATAATGAGTTTGTATCGGAGTTATGGCCAAAACCGTGAGTGTAAGTAAGAACAGTCGGCTAGGTCTGTAGCGTACATGCCCTGTGTAGCTTTTGGGAGGGCATGTAGATAGCCCGTGTAGAGGCAACATGGCCCGTGCAAAGGTAAACGACTGTGTAGTGTTAAAGGCGGTAACTGGGCC
Organism: Dittrichia graveolens; assembly: GCA_038502395.1. Classification (NCBI taxonomy): domain Eukaryota; kingdom Viridiplantae; phylum Streptophyta; class Magnoliopsida; order Asterales; family Asteraceae; genus Dittrichia; species Dittrichia graveolens. The sequence goes on from JARJIL010000009.1 coordinate 36,678,465, forward strand.
ATGTAAGGTTACATGGTCGTGTAGCATGAGAGGTACACAACCCGTGTCTAGAACACCGCCCGTGTAGGGTGACTAGACAACACTGACCATGTGGCCAGCGCAGGTCGTGTAGTGTATAAGGGACATGGCCCGTGTAGGGATACATGACCCGTGTAGGAGCTATTTCAGATCAGATTGCTATTATGTGATGCTTTGCTATATTATTTATATATGAAGGTTATTGACTATTTATCTGAATCATTATCACCTGTGGATCATTGCATATCATAATAATCATAAGGTGAGTCTTCTAGACTACTCTTTATATCTGCAACATGTATGTTATCATATTAGATTACTAACATGTAAAGTTATTCATATGTGTATATACCGATCTGCTATGTGTAGTGAGGTTCAAAGGTGATACAATACTGTTACAAAGGTGGCTGGCCTAGGTCAAGAACTAGTGGCTAGCATTTATTATCTGACATACGTTTAATATCTTATTATGATTTTATATGTGTGTTTATATGATGTTTAGTTTGGAATACTCACTAAGGTATCGTAGCTCATCAGATATTGTTTTCAAATGTTTTGCAGGACGCAGCAAGGATAAGAGCAAAGCTCATGTTTGACTACTTTTCAGTTAAAACTTTTGAAACACTTAACGCCCTTTTTGTGTAAATATTTAACTTTGTTAGTACACTAAGTTTGTACTTATGGGTGTATCTTTTGATACTAACAAGATGTTGTTGTAAATATGCTTCCGTGTATGTTCTCAAATTATTTGTGTTCTTTTATTTAAAAGGTGTATTACATCAATGTTATTTTATGAAATTGGGGTGTTACAATATCAAACCCCCAGACATCAAATTATCTTAGACTGTCCAATTGCAAAGTTGCTAAGGGTCTCTACCCAGAAATCACAGAATTACAAGTTTGTTGTTTATGGAGTTGAAAGAGCTAAGGTCAAAAGATAAAACTAAATGAAGCGGATCTCAGACATGTCAGACTCTACGACATTAAATTCCTTTAGGAAGAACTATCTATAAAAACCAACAAACTTTATGAAGAGTAATTGGGGAAAACTTCACTAATGAAATACATGAAACGATTCATCTAATTTATTCAAGAGCATGATATCCAGCTCGGTACATAAAGCAATCAAGTTAAGTTTAACCTTCTCAGACCGATGCAGAGCCTTCCAAACATTTAATATCTTGAGGAGTTAACAGTAATAAATGAAAACCACAAGGAGTTTGTTGGAGATCGAGGTGTCATCTTCAGGAATCAACAAAAGAAGAAAATCTTCATCAGATTCTTAGATACGTTGGCATACTCAGATGGTACTCTGAAAATCTTACAGTACAAACTTCAACAACAATTGTGGAGCTCACGAGAAACAACAAGTGAAGCGGAAAAAGAAAGAATAAACCGGGTAGTAGAGGTGATTAGGCGAACACTTGACATCGGGAGAACCATTAGAAGATGGCAGGTGTTATTTGGCATTTGGAACAAATATATCATGTAATATTTTTATTTCTTTTTCTTATGTCATAGGATATCTCTCTATTAGGGGGAGATTGCTAGTTTTTAAAATAGAGAGATATTCCTTGCCTATCCCTTTTAGTATAAATAGCGATATGGCCTCTTGTAATTCTAAGCTTTTGTAATACAAACTTTCTCATTCAAAGCAAAGGCTCAAGGTGTAGTGTGTGTTTCTCTCAAATCTCATTCACAAACACTTGATTTACGGATTATCACATTCCAATGTTACAAATTGTCACTGAGGGTCCTTATGTTCCAACGTCTGTTCTATCAGTACCATCAGAATCAGATGGTCAAACCTCAACAACCGAAAGAATCATAACTAAGCCCATGCACTTGTGGACCGACGAGGATAAGAGGTTGGAAAGCCTTGATGTTAAGGCTAGATCATCTTTTGTCTCAGCACTTTCGAATGAATTCTATTATCATGTTCTTAATTGCAATTCTACAAAGGGACATAAGAAGTTAAGGAGAACGAGAAACTCCTCCTTAACATAGAATATGAATTGTTTTTTGCTTTTAAAGGTAAGAGTCTAACTCGGACATACACTAGGTTTAACTTCCTAGTAAATGACTTTAAAAGGACAGATTTATCCAAGAGCAACTTGGTCTTGGTAAATAAGTTTCTTGACACCCTTCCTGAAACATAGGATCACTTTGTTGCAGTACTAAGACATAGTGAAAAGATAAAAGGGATGTCTCTGGTTGCTCTTTATGGTATCTTACTAAACCATGAGCAATCAGTCAAGAAAAGGAAGATGTCATCCAAATAGATGAAAGAGGCAGCAAAGGCTTCACTAACTGACCTACTATCGAAAAATACTAGGATGAGAAGCTTTGCTATTATTGAATCGGATTTAGACGAAGAGGAAGAAGGAGAGAGTGCTGGAGATAGTGGAGAAGATGAGGAGAGGAGTTTAGAAAGTTTGGAGACAGTTTTTGAGGAAGTTTCTATGATGGTTAAGAAGTTCAAACCTTTCAACAAAGGGAAGGGTGTTAAAAAGTTCAGCAGGACACCATATTTGTTTTCAAAATTCAAATGAAAACCAACTTTTGATGTGTCCATAGCTAAGTGTTACAAGTGTGGCAAGACTGGCCATATAGCCAGTGAATGTAAGTCTAGAGGTAACACAAGTGTTTTAGCTATTCCAAAGCAGGAGAACAAGGTTGATTATGAAGCCAAGTATAAGAAACTCATTACTGCAGTTTTTGAGAAAAGGATGAAGAAAACCTAGGGCCAAGTGTTGAAGGCTGAAGAAGAAGATTGGGTTGAGGAGGACCTATCATCAGATGAAGATGAAGTGATCACTGCTCAGTTCTGCTTAATGACAAACATAGGTAGTGACAGTTCCTTTGATAAGGACATAAAAAAGGCTGCCAAAGACCGTTCATCTACCAACAGGGAGCCTTCCTCAATGTATCAGGTTGGCAAATTTATTAACTATAGTGATAATGAGAAAAATGCTATGTTTGATTACTTGGGTATTGATTTCCAATATGCTATTCAAATAAAAAAGAAGCTAAAGATAGAGGTTAAATCACTTATGGAGAAATTAACTCTTAAAGATTATGAACTTAGAAAGATAATGTTATTTTTGTTAAAATGTAGAAAAAGCCACGCCTTAGGCTTTGCCTATAAATAGGCAAATGACCAAGGGCCTTGTAAGCTTTTTCACTCCAATATTCAATATATCAAAGCATTAGCTAAGGTGTAGTGTGTGTTATTCTCTCTACTTATAATCGTTATACATGTTAATTGAGGTAAATCGGACCATTCAATTGGTATCCGAGCCATACTTGATCTAAGTTGGCTCGTGATTGAGGTTTTGATCATCGGAAAAATAGATTATATGAAGAAAATCTTGCAATAATCGAAGTTTGTACTGTTCCAAATTCAATTTAATTGTTGTGTTTGTTTCTATTCTTCTCGAAATCATTTCTAGAATGATTTGAATCGAATTTGATTGAAATCTAAAGGTTTTTCTTGGATAGCTTCTATGGTTTTTGCTCCTAAATTTCATCAAAAATAATTTGGAAGATGGAATTGGTGGGATAGTAGTTATATTCGGTGAATTGCCAATCCAAGAAGATAAAATCCGAAAACTCATTCATTGTTTTTCATTAGAATTCAAATTTTGAGTGAAGAAAACATGAAGATCATGAAGAACAACTCAGATCTGATGTTTTGATCTATTTTGGTGAAAAATTCGAAAGTTTTGGTGTTTGTATTTGGACTTCGAGCTTGTCAGTTACACCACTGCTCAATTTGAGCTTGGCAGTTACAAAAACATCCCTGAAAATCCAAGAATTGTTCCAAGCAGAAGACTTCGAGCGGATCTAAGTTCTTCGAGTTCGAAATAAGCCACTTCGAATTCAAAATAATACACTTCGAGTTCGAAATCTATACACTTCGAATTGAATCTTTGAGTATTTGAAAACCTATCCTTTACCTTCGAGCGTGTGTTTCATCTTGAAAGAACACTTCAAAAACTAAGCCTATTCACTTCGCATTCGAAGTTAACTACTTCGAACACCTTCTAAGTCATTTCAAGCGTGTTTTCAATTCGAAAATATCAATTGAACTCACCACTTCGATCTGAAAATCAATTTCAAATACACAACTCCATTTTTCACCTCAAGTTAACCAAGTTTCCTTTGAACTATACATTTCTTTGTTCACTTCGAATATCTTTTCAAAGTATACAATTTTGAACCATTTGAAGTTATTCGAAACACAACTCATTCACTTCGAATCCCACTTCCAAGATAAACCAACTTCAAACAAAATCACGCACACTTTGAATTCTTCAATTCGAACCCAATCACACTCAAATTTTTTAAGTCAACGATCAATACCAAATCAAGTAAAAAAGATGTCAAGTTCAAATGAAAATCTTGCAATCGGAAAAGATTTGAAACCCCCTGTCCTATTCTACAATGATTATATCATATGGAAAGGGAGGTTCATGGACTTTCTCTAACATAACGAGACATACGGAGAGATGATGATTGACTGTATACTGAATGGTGACATGAAATTTTACAGAATCATCAATGCCCAACCAGATAATAATCCTCCGATACCTGGTGTAGCTAGAGAGAAAACACATGATGAGCTTATAGCAACAGAGAAAGAAAGAAAGAAGGCTGATAGGCTTCTCAAATACCACCTAAAACAAGGTTTATCATCTGAGATGTACATGAAGGTAGACGGTTTAGCCACAGCAAAAGAAATTTGGGATGAGATAGAACGACAATTACAAGGAACAGAGCAAGGGGAACACATTAAAAGGACTCAATTGGTGAATATGTTTCATGAGTTTTGTGCCAAGGACAATGAGCTATTAATTGATACTTATAGTCGTTTTTGCAAACTGCAAAACAAATTGAGAACCAACAAGGTTGAAAGAACCAACTTGGACATTAATTGTGTTTTCTTGAGAGCTCTGGGTCTAAAGTTAAAGAAGCATGTTAAGCTTTACAAGCACATCAACAGAAACCTCACAATTGTCACTTATCACAACATCTTTGAGGATCTCCAACAATACCAAGACGAGGTCTCAAAGTCTATTCCGAAGATGTCTGCTGATCCACTTGCACTAGTTGCTATTGAACCATCCCCCCGCGAACCTTCTAGGTCAAAGAAGTACAAACAGATGGCTTTATCTGAATCATATTCTGATGAGTCTGATGGTACATAAATTAAACAAGTTATGAGAGGCATGTCATTTATAACCAAGGCTTTGAAGAACAGGTACTCTAAAACCAACAATCGCCAACGATACATATCTAGGTCACGTAGACTAGATACTTGCAAGTGCTACAATTGTCGGGGTAATGGCCACTACATTAAAGACTACACTCATAAGAAAAAGAAAGATGCTGAGTACTACAAGCAGAAGCTCAGCTTATCTAAGAAAAGGAGTGCAGGTAGGGCTATGATGGTTGAAGAAGATCAGTTTCTGTCCAACATAGATGACAGTGGTCTTGATGAAGAAGCACAAGCTCAGTTCTGTCTAATGGACAATGTGGAATATGAATTTACTGATGATGAACAAGAGCCAGAGGCATACTATGACAACACAAATGATGAAGAGCTTGATGCAGAAGATGATGAAAAAGAGGTACATTCTAACTCTCTAATAGGATGTGGTCTGAACATGGAACATGTTCAGATTATAATGAAAAGAATGAAAAAGTAAGAACAGAACGCACAAAAATAAAAAATAAAGAAAGAAAAACTAAAAGAAATAATAAGAAATCAAGAGATGGAAACATATCAAGTTGATAAAGAAATTGTTGAACTCAAAACTAAAATAATTGAAAAAGAGAATGAGTTAATTGAGTTGACGGCCTCCATGAGCATGCAAATACACAATCTTAAAGCAGAGAAGATCAGTGTAGAAAAGAATACACAATATGTCATCAAGGAAAAAGGAGAATTGTGATCTAAAATCAAAGAACTGGAAGATTCACCGATCAAAAGTGGTCAAACAGAACAAACCATTTTTCTAAACAAATCCAAGGAATGGAAATTCTAAAAATGGACCTACGATTGTCTCGGATTTGAAAACCTACGAATAAGTGAAAAAGTGACAGCTAAGCAATTATACGATTTCAATTTAATGAATGATGACATCACCAAAAATATGCTATTTGTTGGACAAGAAGAAGAAATTGTTGAAGAAGATTTCAAAAGAAACTCTAAACTAAAATCAGAAATTCCTTTTAACTATCAGGAAATGAATGAATCTATCTCATCTGGCCCTCAAAAGCCTAGTGAGACAGATGATTCTGCACTTACATACCCAGATGACGTTAAAAAGTTCCAAGTAGTTCTAGAAGCCAGAGTATATATACCTCATATGGTATTACAATGGCGACATGAAGCACTTGAGGCCTTTTATTTTCAAACAATTATAATGAGTGATTTAGAAAAGAAAATTAATGAATCAGAAAAGATCTTTTCATGTCACTGTCATAAGGAAAACTTGACACAAACTTCAATAATGACTTCAACTCCACAAATCACTGTGAAGACTACCCAAAGGGACAAAGGAAAGATAAAAGTGGAACATGTTACTCCACAACAATGGACTTCAAAACCACACGATCAAAATAAAGCCTCCACAAGTAGGCAACTCAACGCCATTGCAAAATCAAATCTCAAACCATCTCACATGAATAAACCACAATCTCATGTTACATATGTCACAAAAAGTTCACAACTAATCATTTTTCTAATGTTTCATATGTGAGGAAAGCTGACAAAACCGTGAGAGGGTTTAACAAGAAAAACACACGAAGAAAGAATACACCTAGAGCTACGAGGTCTTGTTTTGATTTTTCCAAGAAGTGTCACCATATTTCATATTTTGCAAAACAATGTACTTCTTTCACTGAACTCAAAATGAAAGCAATCACTTGTTTCTGTGTGAGTACTGGCTGTCTTCATGGTCATTGCGAATTTAAGAGTGAATATGATAAGATTCGGAAAACGTTTGAAATTCGTCCATGTGAAAATTGGAAACCACAAAGTTCAAGTCAATGCAATGCACCGTTCCTCACATCCAAAGGGATAGTCATTCATCAATGGGTTTGCAAACATGCTTTAAATCTAATGAACTATTGGAATTACACAAACAGATTAATAACAATTCAGGAACTAGAAGCGTACGGAAGAGAAGGTTACAAAGAATTCCTCGAAGCATGGAACATTAATGAAGCACGATCATGGAAACATAATTCATCTCATTCACAAAGAACCAATTCATTCTCTATGACAAAATCAAAGTCATCAATTGCAAAAGTCAAACTCATGACAAAATTGGAAAAGTCCAACACAAGAGTGTATAAACCAATAAACACTAAACAACCATCAATGCTGGCATATTAAGTAATTTCACATCAAAAAATGGTTCAAATTTGGAAACAAAAGCAAATGATTCAGGTGTGGGAACCTAAGAGCACAAAACAATCCCTAGTTCTTGAAAAAGGAGAAATTTCACTTCACATTAAATCTCAAATTGTTTCTGATCCATTTTGGATTAAAACTACAAAGTTTAATCCAGAAGAACAAAAGAATCGATGGAAAAATGTTCATTGTATATTCAAAGAGGTTGTGAACTCAAATGAAACTAACACTCAAGGACCCATTTCGACATGAGGACCTAAACCTTCTTTCTTTTCTGTGTGAAGGAACGTAATCTCTGGTACCTGGATTCCGGGTGCACCAAGCATATGACTGGCAACAAGAGTCTTCTACAAAAACTTCGTTCTCAAGTACCCTAGGAATGTTCAGTTTGGAAATGACAATGTAGCACCAATTTTGGGATACGGAGATATAGTCAAAAATAGCATAAAAATTAATAAAGGTTTTGTTTGTGGAAGGACTGGGCCACAATCTGTTTAGCATAGGCCAGTTCTGTGATAAAGACTTGTAGGTAACATTTAAGAAAAACTCATGTTTAGTCACAACAGAAACGGGAGATGTCCTTCCAGCTGGAACTAGAAAGTCAAATTTGTATTCAATTGACTTGAACAATTACAACGCCCAAACCTCAGTCTGTCTCTTAAGTAAGGCCTCATCAGACTTAACTTGGCAATGGCACAAAAAACTCTCACCTTAACTTCCACAACTATAACAAGTTAGTAACTAGAGATCTCGTGAGAGGACTGGCAAAGTTGAAATTCAGCAAATATCACCTGTGTTGTGAGAAAGGCAAAATCAAAAGATCATCTCACAAAATCAAGCAAGTTGCAAGCACAAAGAAAAATATGGACCTTCTACACATGGACTTATGTGGTCCGATGAGAGTCTAGACACGCAATTGGAAGAAGTATATCCTAGTGATTTTAGATTACTATTCAAGGTATACTTGGGTCAAGTTTCTAAGATCAAAGGATGAAGCCACTCCTGTTATCATTAGCTTCATAAAAAAATAGCAGAGCAAGTTTGTACACAATGTTGGTGCCATTTGAACTGACAATGGAACCGAGTTCAAAAACGAGACATTGTCTGCTTATCTTGACTTGTTGGGGATCACGCATCAATTCTCTGCAGCATACACTTCACAACAAAACGGGGTGGTAGAACGACGCAACCAAACTCTGGTTGAGGCTGCTCATACAATGTTGTCATATTCTGGTCTCCCGCCCTCCTAGTGGGCTAAAGCTGTCAACACGGCATGTTACACACATAATCATTCCTTTATCCATAAACTTTTTAATAAAACTCCATACGAATTGGAAAATGGCATTGTACCTAATATCAAATATCATCATATATTAGGTAATAGGTGCTTTGTACTGAATGAAAAAGATAACCTAGGAAAATTTGATGCCGAAGCTGATGAGGCAATTTTTCTTGGTTATTCTCAAGAGTCTAAAGCCTACAGATTTTTAATTAAAAGGAAAAACTGTGTTGTAGAAAGCATAGATGTTACATTCGACGACATGTTGGATGTTAAACTTTTTCAAAATCAAAAGGAGGTTGTTTCTGGACAAGTCTGTTCAGGACTAGTACTTCAAAGACAAGAAACACATACAAATTCAAATTCTAAAGAATATAATTTTGAGTTCCTATTTAATTTCTTTTAGTCCAGCAGTAGTACCTTATGAGCCGGTTTATGAGAGTACTCCAATCTATGATTCAGAACCCATAGTAAATTAGGAAGATAATGAACTTGCAAGAAGATTAGATGAATTCTTTCCTCTGATTCAAAATCCCCGAGGAATAAGATGGACACAATCCCATCTAGAATCTCAGATAATAGGAAACATTCAAGATGGGGTATGGACTTGTTCTGCAACAGTAAATGAGTGCCTTCACTCTAGTTTTTGTAAGTATGATAGAACCCACCAAAGTCTCCGATGCATTACAAGATGCTCATTGGGTCGTTGCTATGCAAGAAAAACTCAATCAATTTGAACGACTTAAGGTGTAGAGACTGGTACCTCTTCCAGAAGATAAATCAGTTGCGGGTACCAAACAGATTTTTAAGAACAAACAGGATTCCGATGGAACAGTGGTAAGAAATAAAGCCAGGCTGGTTGCAAAAGGTTACAGCCAACAGGAGGGGTTAAACTATGATGAAACATTCGCTCCTGTAGCTAGGATAGAAGCAATTCGACTATTGTTAGCCTATTATGCTCATAGAGGCTTTAAGGTTTTCGAGATGGATGTTAAGACAACCTTCCTTAATGGTATTCTCAAAGAGGAAGTATATGTATCTCAACCTGAATTATTTGTCAATCCTAAACTCTCACATCAGGTGTATATTCTAGACAAAGCTTTATATGGACTAAAACAAGCCCCGAGAGCTTGGTATGATGTCATATCTGAATATATGCTGAGTGAGGGATACAATAAGGGGAAAACCGACATCACTCTATTTACAAAAGCCAAAGGGAAAGATCTAATCCTAGTACAAATTTATGTGGATGACATCATTTTTGGTTCTACAAACCCTAAGTTCAGTGATGAGTTTGGACTAACAATGAAAAATCATTTTCAAATGAGTATGATGGGAGAGATGAATTTCTTTCTCGGATTACAAGTGAAACAGCTAATCCTTGGGTTTTTTATAAATCAATTTAAGTACATTAAAGACTTGTTGAAAAAGTATGACATGCTCAGTTGTTCATCACTGTCAACCCCTATGTCTTCCAAAGCAAAACTGCAGCCGATTTTGACGGAAAAGCATTTGATTTAAAAACATACACGGGTGTGATAGGCTCATTACTGTATCTGATAGCTAGTAGGCCAAATATCATGTTCTCTACTTGTCTATGTGCAAGATTCCAGGCTAATCCAAAGGAATCACATCTGTTGGCAGTCAAACGGATTTTCAAATATCTCAAGGGTACTCTTGATTTAGGTCTATGGTATCCAAGGGATTCAAGTTTACAATTCTATGTCTATTCAGATGCAGACTATGATGGATGCATGCAAGACATAAAAAGTACTTCTGGCAGTGCACACTTTCTAGGAGATAGGTTGGTATGTTGGGCTTCAAAGAAACAAAAATGTGTATCTACTTCAACTGCCGAGGCTGAATATGTTGCTGCTGTAATGTGCTGCTCTCAGAGTTTGTGAGTAAGGACTCAACTATCTTACTTTGGTCTATAATATGAGAAGATCCCATTATTGTGTGATTCACAATCTGCCATAGCCATTTCATGCAATCCAGTTCACCACTCCAAGACCAAACACATTGACATACGGTATCATTTTATAAAAGACAATGTGGAAAAAAGGTCTTATTGAATTACAATATGTTAAGACTGAAGATCAACTGACTGATTTGTTTGCTAAACCATTAGACGATACTCATTTTAATGAGTTAGTATCCAAACTAGGCATGTTCAATTATAAGGTCTAGCACTATGTCATTTGTTTTGAGTGGATATTTCACAATGTTTGTTCATTTTGTAGAGATTAAGAGCATAATCTGAGGGGAAGTGTCAATCATACGTACAAGTTATGCATGCATGCAGGGGGAGAAGACCTGAAAAAAAAATCACAAAAACATTTACAAAATACCAAAAATATTTGTTTTTTATATGTTGAAATTTTAAAAATCCAAAAATATTTGAGTTTATGTTGATAAAAGAAAAGAACAAAAAGATTTTCAAGTCAAAATAATTTTTGGAATACCCTTCGAATTTGAAATATATCCTTCGAATTCGAAATGGGTGAAATAAGGCTTTGAAGTTGAACATCAAATTCGTAGGCAAGGTTTCGAATTCAAACTATGACTTCGCATTCGAAGTCTTGGTGACTAGGAAGACTTCAAACATAATTGGAATGTTCATTTGAACTTCAAATTCAAAACCCACAAACCCAAGAAGGCTTCGAGCGCTTTTCATGCTCTCGCATTTGAAGTCAATTGACTTCGAACACGGAAACCTCAAATGGGACAAGACTTCGAGCGGCTTCCTAACTTTGCATTCGTAGTCAGTACACTTCAAACTCGAAACAATTGTCTTTCAATAGACTTCGAGCGCGCACAAATAGTTACCTTTCGAACTCGAAGTAATCACACTTCGAATTCGAAGTCTTAACACTTCGAAGTCTTAACAGTGTTCTTTAGTGTACTTCAAGCATGTTTTCTCCTTCGAAATCCTTTTCACTTTGAGTGCGTCTCTTCTATTTTCGAGCCGTTACACCTATTTCCTATAAATAGGGTTTCGAACGTAACTTTTTTTACACGCTTTCAAGATATTTGAATGTCAAACAATCTGGTTACATATTTTCAAACATTTGATATAAGTTGCTGCTGAAATTTTCCATGTTTGTGTTAAAGTTGCTCATTCACACAAGGTATAGTTCATATAAGTAACCAAATCATGTTTAAATCAAGTTTATTGCCAAAAACTGAACCTGTTATTGTTCAACTCGGAAGACATCTTCGATAATTTAACATGCATTCTTCAACACCTAAATGGTGTTGTTAATGCACATATGATTTGTGATGGACCTTAGGGTCACTTACAACAGGATTTTGTCCAATAAAATCTCGAAAAATTTAAAAAGTGTTCTTCTTGTTCTTTGGGTGGATGAAGATTGCGGTTTGATTCCATTTTTGAACAAAATATTCATGTTATGGAATGATTGAGAAAAATTTAAGTGTTACAAAGTTGTTTAGATACATGAATTCATTGTAAAACATTTGTCGAAACACATTTTTGTTCATAGTGGACATCACTTTGTCAATGACGTTTTTGGAGTTATCAAATTTTACATGTGTTTGACTTTTTCAAAGATTGACTTAGAGTCAAACCAAGTCACAATAAGTCCAAATTATTTCAAAAATGATGATTGACTTTTGAAGTCAATAATTATCATTTCACAAGAGGGTGGTTTACTACATTTGAATTATATAATCTTATTATTGTTCTTAAAGGATAAATGGCTATGGAAGGTGATTCAGTCTCATTTCGTTCTTCGACTGCTAGCCAAAGCCATAACCCCGATCACCAGCTTCTAACCACAAATAAACTCCTTTCGGTTGTTACTCACAATAACAACCACTTTGTAAATCTTGAAAATTTATGAAACCCTAACTTCCCTATCATTTCTAAAATCCTCCGTGTCCACTCACTTAACCATGCTCTCACATATGATCCATCTACTTCTCGGACTCATGTCCATGAGCTTTATGTACAGTAGTTCTAGCATACGGCCCATACTGACAGAAACCCTGACACTGGCCGTGTGTCAATCCATGGTGATGTTGACCACTTCACTCTAAATATAACAGCTAGCCGTTTGCAGGAAATCCTTATGCTCCCAACTACAAGGAGCAAACCTCCACTCACTGAATTCTAGAATATGCCTGATGAATCTACTGCCCTTGAGGGGATTCAAGCCATGGGTTATGCTGGTGATCTACAAGTGAGATCCCTTTTAAAAGAGCTAATCTTCAGCCGTTATACTATACATTTCTAACCATTTTGCAGTGGTGTCTCACCCCCAAGCACACAGGCTTTGAATATCCCAACTATAACTAGATCAAACTTCGGTATGCTACGGCTAATCATTTGCATATAGATTATGCCAGCTTTTTATTTCTTGACCATGTGCAGTCTATGGAGGGCAAATTTTCAGATCTGAAATGTACGAAAGGCAGATTTTTGCCATATCAAAGATTCTTGCCTACGATGGTTCAGTTTGCGATGGATCGGAAGGATGAAATTCCAAGGAGGCCAAACCACAATGCTATCATGCCAAAGAAGTTTTTGTATGTCAAAGCCCTAACTTTAGAACATCCAATTCAACCTCAACCATTTCCTACCTCTCTGCAGGATTTATGCAAGCAAAATGATGTTGTGAGGAACTATAAGGAGAGTGTAGGTTTGGTTCCTATGGTTCGACCAGAACCAGTCTTACCTGCCCCGGGAACTGTAGAACCCTGTGAGGAAATAGCAGATAGGCCTCAGCCTTCTATGGGAGAAGCTGAGAGGGAAGGATTGAGCGGTAAAAGCGATGAGAGGGGCAGTGAAGGGGATAATGAGGGTGAAACACATAGCGAGGGTGGGGCAGAATATGACCCGGAAAGAATCCAAGCTATGATTAACAGTTTCTCTGATGTTCTTCCAGAACCGGAGAAATAACCCGAATCTCCTACACCTGACATTCACTCTGGTTCAGTGGTGCCTGACTTTGAAACTTATACTATCACCATGACCACCTATACACCTGGAGAAGCACCACTGGTTTCTGATAACACAGAACAACAAAGATCAAAAATCCCATGTGGTTGCCGAGGAAGAAGATTTAAGCTTTTCTAAGTTATTTCCTGGTCTACAGGAAGCCTTCAACAATGAAACAAATTTTATTTATGGATGTCAACCGGGTCCTCTAGATGTTGCAACCGAATCCCAAGACTTTGATGTTGAACTTGATATATATGAGGGATACGTAGAGGAAGAGAGTGAGATAGAAGAAGAAGAAGAGAGTGAGAGTGTAGAGAGAAAAGAAATAAAGAGAGATGAGGCTATCCTAAGTCAACAAAGCCGGGAAACCGCATCTTCTACTGGAGCTGACATAGTTAGCTCTAGTATTGAAAGAAACACTACCATCCCAACAGTGCACATTTACCCCACTATCTACTTGGGCATCTCTCAACAGATGCTCGTTTCATCTCACGGAGCTTATACACATACTCTATCGGCCTCTCATTCGGAGATGGTTGGTATTGAAATAAGAGATCCGACTCTCCCGATCTCGACCGTCGTCTTTGAGCACATTGATATCGAGCAGATTTCTGCTTTTCTTTCGAAACATAAGGAAACGCTATCACACATAGCGACGTTGTTTACTAGACAGCAGTCCGGAACACCTGTAGGTGACACTACTGAAGGTGTCATTCAAGGACCAGGTGGAAATCTCACCGGATTATACACAACACCAGCTCCGATTGTGAGTAGTTTTGCCTCAGTGGCGGAATCTACAACGGGTACTCTTAGTGAGTCCCGGTTTGTCACCCATGAACAATTGTAGGAGGCTCTCAACCCAATCAATGAAAAACTTGATGATATCAAGTTAACTCTTTCTTCTCTCAAACCAAAGGTTGATGATGGCTCAGGCTTATAAGTAGATACTTTGAAATCCCTGCTCTATGTGAAACTTTTGGAGTAAGCACCCCATAGTGAACAAAGCCTTGATCTACTTCAGACTTTACAACGTGAACAAACATACAAAGGAAGTAACCACGAATTTAAGGAACATATTCAAAACTCCATGGAGGATCTAGGCAATGGTTTCTACCAGAAAATGGATTCAGTGGAAAACAGATTGACTATTCTTGAATCTACATGTAAATCCCAAGCTAAAGGTAAAAGCGCATGCATGACGACGATGATCCCGATCATGATTGTCAAAAGGGGGAAAAGCATACACGTATTTTGACCTTCACTCCTTTAACCGAACGATTAGCAGAAGACATGGGTTTTAGGGCAGAACCAGCTGGCACATCAAAGGATACATCTCAACAACAACAACAAAAGCAACAGCAACAACATCAACAACAACAACAACCAGAATTTGAAACTGAACCCGACATTCCAGAATTTGAGTTTGAAACTGAAACTGTGGAGCAAGGGGAAAGGGATGAGTCAAATGAATTGTTAAAATAGATAGATGAGTTTACATTCGAAAGACTGCCAGAAAGGGCTTCAGAAGTCAGAATCGTTGATTAATTTGAGGATATGCCGATCCAACCGCTTAGAACGTCAGCTACTTTAAAGGTTGCAAAGTCTGCAAAGGAGCATGTCGCTAAGAAACAGATGGAGGATGCCATTAAAAAGCGAAATCTCACAAGGGTCCTCCAAGGCATATCTGAGGAAGTCCACAACCTGTTTCCTCCTAAATCTAAACAATTCTAGGTGTCAGCTACCGACATCCTGAAGAAGAACCTACAAGTAGAGCATGCTTTACAAACTCAACCTATGTCAGAGTGGCCGATACCTTTGAATGTCCAACCAGCTCCTCCTATCCTAATTTCTTCTGATCCAGGCCTTGATAGGCATAATATGTTTACCCGGGACACAATGAAAAATACTTTATGGGGTAAGTATGGCATCAATGCTGCTAGGCAAAAGATCTTGTTGAATGATGCTGCTTTTCGTCATGTCAAGCTTCATGATATTGAGTTTATCTATGAAGAGCTCTTCACAAAGTTGAACAAATCATATGTTGAACAGCAGAGAAGAGTTGCCCTGATGAAATATATGAGAAAGTTTATCTAGTTCATATAAGAGCATAATTTACAACTTGGAGCTGAGAGTAATCAACTCAAGGTTAATCTGCTTAGACCTATACAGAGTCATCCAAATCTTCAAACTCTAGAGGAATGGACCATAATTGACGAACATCATCCGAACTTCTCAGGTCAAAGGGGTGTCATCTTCACAAATCAACACAGACGAAAGATCTTTATCAGAATGGTGGATATGATGGCATACTCGGATGGTACTCTCAAGATAGTGTACCACAAACTCTAAGAAAAGGCTGAAAAAGAGCAAACATCTTTAAGTGAATTCGAGAAGGCTGGATTGATAAGGACAATTGAAGCTATCAAAAGGACATTGGATAGCAGGCGGATTATCTCAAGGTGGCAAGTCGTGTTTAGCATTTGTAATAGATCGTTATTGTAATATATTTCTTTTTGTCTTTCAATGTAATAGGCTTTCTCTCCATTTAGGGGGAGATTTTTATTTTTGTTAAAATGTAGAAAAAACCATGCGTTAGGCTTTGCCTATAAATAGGCATATGACCAAGGGCCTTGTAAGCTTTTGCACTCCAATATTCAATATATCAAAGCATTAGCCAAGGTGTAGTGTGTGTTATTCTCGTTACTCATACTCATTCTACATCTTACTTGAGGTAAATTGGACCTTTCAGATAACAATCTTTACTGATGAACTAGCTAATCAAAAGATATTTAATGAGATATTAGTAAAAGAAACTAGTGAAGAAACTAAAATGTTCAATGACCTTCAAACGATAGTGAAATCTTGGTGTGTATCTACTAAAAAGACCACTCAGTGTGTCAATGAGCAAATACCAAAACAAGTCCAAGCTATTATTGGTCGAAATTACTCTAAAGCTGCTAACTATGTTGATTCTACTAAAAACCTAATTATCTTATACAAAGTTGATACTTTGCCACAAACTTTTCACAACGTTTTTAAAGGTAAAAGTGTGTTCACAAATAAGTTTGTTAAAAGCAAAGGTTCTCATGTGAAATACTTAATCAATCCTATTGTTGATTCATCCTCTGTTGTGATATCAGAATGCAAAGTTGCTAAGAAATTAAAGTCAAAGGATGTGAGTAGAGGAAAGGAATCATTTGGAGAAACCAAAGAGACATTATGTTGTCAAACCTTGAAAACAGATGGCTTAAATCTAAGTACTCAACAAACTATTAAATCATTAGCAAATACTTCTTTTCAGCTGATAAATTAGTAGATGATAAATGCTTAGTTGATGACCTGTCAGATGATCATAGCTCATCTTCTAAACGCTTAGCTGATCATGAGATACTTAACTCTTTTTCAATAGGAGAAACTATGAGTAAAGTAAATGATGTTCACATTGTTTCTAAGTCTACCACACCAAAGGTTGATGAAAAACTCTTTAATTTAAGGGTCAATCTAAGGTTCCCATGAGCAAAGACCTAAAAGGATTGTAGGATCAGCTTCATAATCTGAGTGGTCAAGTTAGTCAGCTGATGACCAATGGTCATTATAGGGTTGATGTCATAGCTCATAGATAAGAAAGTTGTTCCATGTTCCACTAAAAGCCAAAAATGTTTTAAATGTGGAAGCAAAGAACATAAGTCCTTTGAAAGTTCTCGAGAAGGGAATTCAAGATAATGGATTGTATTGAAAATATAGGTGTTCCTGTTATCTTTAAACAAGCTGAAATGAACTGGATAGCTACGTACAATCCACAGGGTTCCACTGATTAGTGGATTCCCTAAGTGTCACTAATCCTTCTTTCATTCACATATGTATAGGGAAATAGTTCATGGTTTCTAGACAGTGTATGCTCCAGAACCATGACAAGTAACAAAGCTCTGCTCACAAACTACAAGAAGGAAAAGGGTCCCAAGGTGACCTTGGGTGACAACTACCTTGGCCAAACCAAAGGCTATGGTGAACTTCATAAGGGAACCTCAAGTTGTCAAGAGTTTCATACGTTAAAGGACTGAAATATAATCTCATAAGCATAAGTTAATTGTGTGATGGAGATATTGAGGTCTACTTCACAAAGACTATGGTTCCATAATTAATCAAGAAGGAAAGACTGTATTAAGTGACAAGAGATCAAATGATGTATATACTCTTGATATGTCCTCTAGTGATCTCACAAAAGAATCATGTTTGTATTCCAAAACAATAGAGGGTACAAATTGGCTTTGGCACAAAAGGCTTTCCTAACTAAATTTTAAAAATATCAACAATCTTAGCAAAGGTGAACTAGAGTTAGGACTGCCTTCACTAACATAATCCAAGCCTAAACCTTGTCTTGCTTGTGAAAAAGGAAAGCAACATAAAACATCTTCTCCGTCTATGCAAGCCTTCTCCATAACTAAACCATTCTACATGTTGCACATGGATCTATTTAGCCTAGTTGCAACTTCTAGTTTTGGTGGAAGTAAGTATGCTCTTATTTTAGTTGATGAATTATCAAGATGCATTTGGGTATTCTTTCTTAGAGCAAAAAGTGAGGCTGCTGAAGAAATCATTTGCTTTATCAAGAATATGAAGCTGATGAAAAACAATGTAGTGAGTATGCTGAGAAGTGATCATGGAACTGGGTTCAAAAATCCAACTCTAGAAGCATTCTATGATGAGAAAGGGATATCTCAAAACGTTTCTGCTCCAAAAACCCCACAACAGAATGGTGTAGTCGAAAGGAGAAATAGAACATTAATTGAAGCTACAAGAACCATGTTGTGTGAAAGTGGGCTGTGTGTTAATTTTTATGCTAAGGCTATGACCTCTACATGTTTCACTCAGAACACATCCCTACTTATAAAAAGGCACAACAAGACTCCTTATGAAGTGCTAAAAGGAAGGAAGCCTAGCATTAGTTTTCTACATATCTTTGGTTGTTAATGCTTCACTCTCAACCTGAAGGAACATTTGTAGAAGTTTGCACGAAAGCTGATGAAGGAGTGTTTGTGGGCTATTCTGTGATCTTCAAAGCTTACAGGGTCTACAACCTCAGGACAAAGGTCATTGAAGAATCTATCAATGTAAGTTTTAATGAAAATGACTTTATTGCTTCTTGTTCTTCTAATCATATTTCGGGTGAAGAGTTTAATGATCTCATGCAAACTGGAGAAATCATTCGAGAACAAGTTGATCCATATCTACCAACTGTTGAAGATGAATTGGATGAACCTGTTCTAAACCAAACATCGAAGCATGCACACACAACCTCATCCAACTATATACCTTTACTGAACAATATGCAATACAATTCAAATTCAATTTCCATTTCAAATATTCCTTCTTGAGTGGAGAGTCCCACAAATTGTGAAAATAAAGTTATCTCAGCTAACCTAAATGAAATTACCTCTACAGCTGATAGCCAAACTTTAATTCCATAAATCCAAATTAATCTCATCTCTCCCAATCTCCAAACAGCCTACAAAGACCTCAAAGATCATCCTCATGATCTGGTCATAGACAACATAGAGGATCCTGTAAGAACAACATCAAAAGCCTGCAATCTCTGCTTTTATTTTGGATTTGTCTTTACAATTAAACCTAAGAAGGTAGATGAAGCTCTAAGTGATCCACACCGGGTAAATGCGATGCAAGATGAGCTGACAGATTTAAATAGAAATAATGTATGGACCTTGGTACCAAGACCAAAGGAAAAATCCATCATTGGAACCAATTTGATTTTCATAAACAAGTTAGATGAACAAAGGCTAATCATCATAAACAAAGCAGGGCTAGTGACACAGGAGTACTATCAAGAGGAAGGTATTGACTTTGATGAAACTTTTGCTCCTATTGCAAGATTGGAAGCTATAAGATTGTTCCTAGCCTATGATACCTTCAAAATCTTCAAGGTATTCCAAATGGATGTAAAGAGTGCATATCTGAATGGAGAACTGAAAGAAGAGGTGTATGTCCAACAATCTCCTGGATTTGAAGATGCAAGCTCTCCTGACCATGTTTTCTTTCTAAAAAAAAGCTTTATATGGTCTGAAGCAAGTCCCAAGAGCCTGGTATGATACCCTATCTTCTTTTCTCATTAACAAAAGCTTTACAAAAGGATGTATAGATATCACTTTATTTAACAAGAAGTATAAAGGTGATGTAATACTTGTGCAGATTTATATAAATCCCATAATATTTGGGTTTACAAATTTGGAACCTTGTAAAAAGCTTTCTAAACTCATGTCTGATAATTATTAGAAGAGCATGATGGGTGAATCAACTATTTTCTTGGTTTACAAATTAACCAAGAGGTTGATGAAACTTTCATACATCAAACAAAGTATGTCAAAGATTTACTCAAAAAGTTTGATTTTGAAAATTGCTCTTCAATGAAAGCACCTATATTAACTGCCCTTAAGTTAGGAAAGGATACTGATGGCAAATTAGTAAACATTAGTGAATATAGAGGCATGATTGGGTCATTTTTATACCTTATTGCAAGTAGACCAGATATAATGTTTTCAACATGTCTATTTGCAAGATATCAAGCAGATCCTAAGGAATCCCATCTTGTTGCTATTAAAAGGATATTCAGATATCTCAAAGGAACTCCTAATCTTGGTCTTTAGTAGCCTAAAGACTCAGATTTTGAGTTAGTTAGATATTCTGATTCTGATTTAGCAGGATGCACCTTGGATAGAAGAAGTACTTCAGGAGGTTGTTATATTCTAGGAGGAAGATTGGTTAGTTGGTTAAGCAAGAAACATAATTTAGTTTCAACTTCTACTACTAAAGCAAAATACATTGTTGCTGGTAGCTGTTGTGCTCAAATCTTGTGGCTGCATAACCAACTACTTGACTATGATGTGAAGTTTGAGGACACTCCTATTTTTTGTAACAACACAAGTGCAATCTCTATATCAAATAATCCTGTTATGCATTCAAAGACAAAGCATATTTAAATCAAACATCATTTCTTGAGAGATAATGTGCAGAAGAAGAAAGTCTCCCTGCACTACATTAACGTTGATTTACAACTTGCAGATTTGTTTACAAAACCTTTGCATGAAACAAGGTTTAATTTCCTGATATCCAAACTAGGTATGTTAAATTTATAGTTTTAGATGTGTGTTTGTTTGTTTGTATTTTATTTATTTGTTATCTTGACTGTGTTTGTTCATCTGTTGGATTACTTAGCTAAGCATATCTATATCTTACTAAACGTGAAAAGACTATGTGCTTACTCAGCTGATCATCTTTATCTAATAAATAAATGCTCAGCTAAGTGACTCAGTCAGCTGATGCCTCTCAACTGATGTCTCATTTTACTCAGAAGATGTCTAAACACTTGACATTATTTATTTTTAAGTAAATGCTTTTTAACCCTAGTCATTTACTCCGTCTATCAGTCTTCATTTATTAGGTTTTTAATGTGTTTTTCATTAAATCTTTTGTCTGTAACTTAATGGTTTCTATGAAATGTTTTCTTTAAAATATCTCTCTCTCTCTCTCTCTCTTAGAATTCACCTTTTTCGAATTCTCAAAATTTTCCCTCTCTAAAAACCTCTCGTACCCTAAAGCTCTCTATGAGATTTCTCTCTAACTCTCATAACCTTTCATCTTCAATCATCAATGGCGTCCTATATCCCGACTTGCTTGGAGAACTTTGGTATTCCGCAACCTTTAATGCCAATACCTAAACTATCCCAGGAACCCTTGCACGGGGTGCTCATCTTTTTTACATCACTATTGATAGCTTGCGCCGAACCATACACCTACCAAACTTCACCCCTTATAACCCCTTTCCAAATCAAACCAAAATAAAAGCAGTTCTTCATGCAATAGTTTATGATGAACCCATCATTCATGGACAAGTGAAGGTCTATATTCTGGCTCACTCATGGAAATACCTTGCAAACATGATAATCAGGTGTTTTGGTCCCAAGTTAGGTAGCCACCATCTTATAAATCAGACTGAACTCATGGTACTGTATGCTATGGTATTTGGAGTCAACATAGACTTTGGTTAGATAATATTCTTTAATATGGTTGACAAAATTAACTAGAGCTTGAATAAAAATTCTATAAGGTCTAAGGTGTCGTATCTCCGGATTGTAACTCTACTCATAATGGACTTCTTAGGCGAAAACACTTATTTAAACTTAAATGAGCAACTAAGTGTTGGGAATATGCCCACTGATACACATATACTAGTAACACTGCTGATGTGGCACGGGCCTATTGGGTCACACGCCAAGCGTATAATCCGACAGCACATGTCAAGGGAGAGAATTTCGGAAATTAGGGTTTTTGTCGACCTTCACGGGTCCTCACGAGTTGTGAACAGGTCGTGATGTGAAGCCCTTCACGAGAGTTCATGAGCCGGCGAAGAAGTCGTGGGGGTGGTGCCTTCACGAGTGCTTCACGGCCATGAGAGCTCATGAAGGCAGAAGTCAATGTGACACATTAATCTATCCAATGAGGGCAAGCCTTGGAGGCCGAACCTGGTGCCTCTTAAGCTTTTTAAGTGCCTATATAACCCTACCTAAACTCCCCTTCACAGAACCTTTTGCCAAGTACCATACTGACACATACAAAGAATACTTGAAGCTTCTCTTAGCATGCTTAGGCTAGTGTAAAGGCAAGGTTAAGGTTGCTGTTCTTGAGGCTGATCCTAACAAGTTGGATTCAAGCCTCAAGCTCTAGCAAAGGGATTCTCAAGATCTTTGTGTCGATACCATTAGAGAAGCTCAAGTTTGACTTCATGTATTACATCCTCACTTTCTCTACACCTCCAGAGACATCAAGTGTATAATTTTCTTCTTTTGTTTTCTGGTTTTTTTGTCGCTATTTTGCATGTAGTATTGATCCTCTCAAAGAACCTTGTGCATGTTGCTTTGAATAACCAAAAATTCGTTTTGATAAACCTTTTCTTCCGTTGTGTATGGGCATTAATGCATGCATGTGATTCCTTCAGTGGTATAAGAGCCATTGCTACATGATTATAGCATAAAATGGCTTGAAAATTGGATTTTGGAAGCTTTGTATACTGTCAAGTAAGCCTTAACGGGTTGAAGAAGGTCCTCTTGACGGGTCGTAAAGGCTACACGACCAGTGTAGTTTGGGGTTTGGCCGTGAAAATGGTTTTTGTGTTTCACGAGTTCTTCCAGGCCGTGTCGGTCATGTGGCCCTTGGGATTCACGAGCTGTGAGGGGTCATGAAGGAGCTAGTGAATAGTTTTTTGGCCTTAAAAGAAATTTTAAGATTTTTTGAGTCATTGTTAAGAAATGGAATTTTGATAAGACTATTTTTTGAGTCATTGTTAGCCCTTGGGATTTATGATTTTCTGTGATGCTTTTCTGTTTTCTAGAAAATCCCCAAATGGAATTTTGATACAACTATGGGTATGCATGGTATGGTCATGGCATTAGATGCATACATGCATACACATATGTTTGTGTATATATGAATATGTGTGTGAAAAATGGTTTTGTACCCAAATGCATATGTACAAGAATTTTCTTATGTGCCTTGAGTGTTTGTTTAGTAATTTCTTATAGAAATACTTGTTGTCACTGTTTTGACACAATATATGTTTGTGGTTGTTTGCCTTGTTTAGGTTGGTAACCTTTGCCTTAGACCTTGTGGTTTTATTGTGGTTGTTTCACTCATTTGGGGACCTTGTGTCACTTGGTTTGTAATAATTGTGATTATTCATTTATTTATTTATTATTTGTAATAATTATTGCGCCTTGCATGCCGTTTCATTCATCCGTGTTCTTGTATTAGTTGATAGGAATATTGTGGGTAGCATACCATTAATTTTATATGATGAACTTGTATTTTGAAGCTTGAAGACCACAATCAAGAATCAAGTTGATGTCTTGTAGAACATGAATCAGGAGAAACCCAATGGAGGTGACGGATTTAGTGTGAGCATTTTATTTGTGTTGTGTCCCTAGGAGACCATGTTCTTCCCGCTGACTCACGGGAAGGACGCATAGGTTATGGCATGGTTACCGACCCTTTTGCTATGCATGTGATGTGATTTTATTTTTGCATGGTTGTTTAGGATATCTCATGCTATAATTTTTTTCTATAAAAATTAAATCACAAGAGTTTTATAAAATGGTTTATATTTTTCGCGTGCGTGCATGTGATTAACAAACTATCAAAAGTGAAAATCGATTTTTGTCACTAAATATGTTAATCTAAAATTAACCAGAAACAAAAGGCCGTTTTTCCAAGAAATATAAATCACGCACCATCCATGAGACGATGACACCCAAATCTAACGACACAAAGATTGGTTGTTGATCTTAACACAAGTCAATCTTTGTTAAGTTGTGTCGAAGGTGAGCATAGTAACTGACAAAAATTGGTTGTCGAGCTTAGAACGAGCCAATTCTTGGAAGTGTAGTAACTACTTGTCTCGATGGACGATGTATAATATCAAATTAGAATTCTTGAAAGATTGTCGAGCTTAGCACGAGTCTATCAATAATTCTAACTTGGGATTGGTGTAAGAAGGGATCAAACATGCCAAACGACCGATGGTTGTCATAGGATCCCGCAAGGACCTAAGAATTGCAATAACAGATTGAAATTGGCAATATAGTTGCCAACCTTAAATAACTTCATCATGTGATCTGCGGTAAACTTGTCATATGAAAGAGTGAAATCGGGTTCTTGGCTTTGTTAAAATAATTATATAAGTTTTGGGTAAATTGTTATAACAAAATTTAAATATCAAACTAGCCAAATCTAGTTTGCTATTATAGATGGCATTTTAAAGTACCACCACGACGAGAAACATTTATCTATGGCTTTTCCTTGAGAAGGAGAAACTCGACGGTATTAACTTCATGGATTGGTATAGGCAACTTAGTATTGTGCTACGCCATGAAGAAAAGTTGCAAACCATTGAGGAATCCTTGCCCGAGCCCCATGCAAGTAATGCAACTAGGGCCGTCCGAGAGGCCTATGAAAAGCGCCTCAAGGATACAGAGGGGGTAACGTGCCTCACGTTAAGCACCATGAACTTTGATTGCAAAAGCAAATGGATCACTCGAGTGCTTATGACTTGATTGCGTAGCTAAGGGACATGTTCCGGCAGCAAGAGAGGGGAATGCCTTAAGGTCGTCCTAGGTTGCAAACTCTAGGATGGCGGGAACTTGAGCGCTTATGTGTTGCGTATGAAAGCAAACGTGGAGCGCATGGTGAGGTTGGGATTCTACATAGGGGGAGTTGGCGGTTGATTTAATCCTCTAATCTCTGCCTAATGCATATGATCAACTCATTGTGAGTTATCATATGCCTAGTATGGATAAATCCCTAATGGAGCTACATGGGATGCTCAAGACAGCGGAGTCTAGCATCTCGAAACCTAAGCCCTCTTTTTCAAATCATGTCTTGGCTATCTGGGAGGGCCACATCCAAAAGAAGAAGCCGACTCCTTCCCATAAAGAAAAGGGTAAGGGTAAGGTTGATGCAACCAAGCCTACCCCTACCCCCGTGGCAAAGGACAAAGGGAAAGCTCCCCAAGCCAAGGCCCCAGAGGAGGCAGATTGCTTCTTTTACGGGGAGAAGGGGCATTATCGCCGAAGCTACCCAAAGTAACTAAAAGGCCTCAAGAAGCTCAAGGCAATGAGCATCTCGAGCACCTCAAGCCAAGGTACGTTCATGATTAAGCTCCATCAAACTTCTATTTCTAAGGGATAGGTTTTAGATACTGGCTGTCGCACTCACATTTGTAATATGGTGCAGGTGCTAAGGGAAAATAGAGGCTGGAGCGTGGATAGTTGGATCTACTTATGGGAACCGCGAGGTTGTGCCAGTAAAAGCAAAAAGAAGTGTAGAACTTTCTTTTAGAACCATTCTTTCAATTGTTCTATTAAATGTTTGCTATTCGCTCTGCATGGCAAGAAATATTTTTTCCATTCAAACTTTGTATGATGATGGTTTTACTTTTAAATTTATAAATGAATCTATATTGTGTTACAAAAATGATGTTTGTTATTTTAAAACTTTACCATGTCAGGACATATATGAAGTTGCACGTACATTGATTCTCAATCCGAAAGTTGTTTGGATAAGTATTCTTATAGCATGGTCATCCTGCACATGTAAACAAGAGTCGCATCATCCAATCGGACGGGATCTTGGAATCATTTGACCTCGGGTCAAATGAAGTATGTGAATCTTGTTTACTTGTCAAAATGACCAAAGAACCCTTCAACAGTATAAGTGAGAGGGGAAAGGATCTCTTGGAGATTATTCACACGGATGTATGTGGACCTTTCAAACATGTTACAAGGAATAACACAATATACTTTGTTACCTTTACGGATGTTTGTAGGATGTATGGATATGTCTATTTAGTTAGACACAAGTCTGAAACCTTTGAGGTGTTCAAGACATTCCAAAACAAAGTGGAGAATCAATTGGGAAAAAGGTTCAAGATACTTTGATTAAATAAAGGAAGAGAGTATATTAGCTCCGAGTTTCTCGCCCATCTTAGAGGTTGTGGGATTATCTCACAATTGACACGTCCTTGGACTCCACAATTAAACAGGGTCGTTGAAAGGAGGAATCAGACATTATTAGATATGGTCCACTCTATGATGAGTCACACGGAGGTACCCATAAGTTTTTGGGGTTACGCTTTTGAAACAACGGTAAGAGTCCTTAACCTCGTACCAACAAAGAAAGCTGAAACAACACCTTATGAGATGTGACACAAGAAAAAGCTCACTCTCACATATCTTCATGTATGGGGATGTTAAAACTACGTGAGACGTGAGGCGGATGACAAACTAGAACCCCATTCCGAAAGGTGTTACATTATCATATATCCTCCTGCTAGCACACTTCCATTATCATATATCCTCCTGCTAGCACACTTCCGAAAGGTGTTACAAACTAGAACCCCATTCCGAAAGGTGTTACATTATCATTGGTTAAAACAGGGTAAGATAATGCTACAGTAGCTAACACACTTCCATTGTCTACTCCATGTAGATCTGATAGAGCTCACCATTATCTAGAGAGATATGGTTTTCTCATATATGAGGGTAATGAGCTATTGGTGGATCAAGGTGAACCCACCAGCTACCAAGAAGCAATGGCGGGCCTTGAGTCTGCCGTGTTAAGAGATGCAATGAAAAATGAGATAGAGTCCATTTGGATAACCAGGTTTGGGAACTGGTTGATCTAACACCTGGGTTTTGACCTGTGGGATGTAAATGGTTTTCAAGAAGTAAAGCACCATGGATAAGACCTTGGATACCTTCAAAGCCTAACTAGTGGCTAAAGGTTTCACGTAGACAGCGGGAGTTGACTATGATGAAACCTTTTCATCGTTGGGCATGTTGATGTCTATTAGGATCCTCCTTGCCATAGCTGCTTTTCAAGATTATGAAACATGACAAGTGGATATAAAGACCGCCTTCCTTGATGGGAAGCTTTCTGAAGAGGTGTATATGACACAACCTGAGGGTTTTGTACATCCAGAGTATCCTAACAAGGTATGCAAGCTTAAGAAGTCCATCTATGTACTCAAGCAAGCCTCTCGTAGTTGGAATCTTTGTTTTGATGAAAATAACACAGAGTTTGGATTTTTGAAAAGAAAAGATGAACCATATGTGAATGTTAGGGCTAGTGGGAGCTCAATAGTGTTCCTTGTTCTATATGTAGATGACATTCTACTTATTAGGAATCACATCCCAACCTTGTGAAGTCTCAAGGCTTGTCATGGGAGTTGTTTTTCCATGAAGGAATTGGGAAATGTGGGATGCATTCTTCAAATCAAGATCTAAAGAGATAGATCTAGAAGGCTCCATGGTTTGAGCCGAAGTGCATATGTGGATAAAGTAATTAGACGATTAAAGATGGAGGATTCCAAGAAATGGAATCTCCCCATGATACATGGATTGGCATTAGGAAGACTCTTCGGCCATGGGATCGATCATGATTCCATGTTATGCACTCGGCCAAATGTCTCATCCGTTTTGAGCATGACTAGTAGATATCAGCCAAATCTGGGAGAAGCTCACTGGAGGGCAGTGAAGAACATTCTCAAGTACCTTAGGCGTACTAAAGAGATGTTCTTAGTATTGAATGGTGAGGAAGAGCTTAGAGTATAGGGTTACTTTGATGCTAGCTCCCAAACCGATAGGGATGACTACCGATCTCAATCGGGGTTCGTGTTCCTATTGAATGGTGGTGCTATAAGCTGGAGGAGCTCAAAACATGACACAGTTGATGATTCAACAACCAACTCATAATACATTGTAGCAAGTGAAGCTACTAAAGAAACTATGTATATGAAGAAGTTCATCCAAGATCTATGAGTGGTTCCAAGCGTCGCTGACCCTATTGAGATATTTTGTGACAATGATGGTGCGGTGGTTTTGGGAAAGGAACCAAGCGCTCACAAGAGGACAAGACACATTCTTCGTAAGTATCATCACTTCATTAGAGAAGTAATCGAGAATGATGACATTGCTATTAGCAGAGTATTGACAGATGGGAACCTTGCGGACCCATTCACAATGTCGTTATCACAAGTAGCTCATGAGTGTCACACTAGATCGATAGGTGCTAGATTCGCTAGTGATTTGGCTTGATATTTGTAATTTGTATTTGATGTGTTTTTGTATTTTGGGGACATTAAAGAGGTATTGTAACTTATGCTTGTTTTGATATATGAATGGAGATTTATATATACGCATGTTGTGGTTACACTCATATTGTCTATACTGTGTTCCTTCTTAGCATGTTTAAACCACTTCCTTGAATATTTAACATTCTAGAATTTAAGTAGTCTGTCATTCTTCACCGAAAGGAATAATGAAATAAGACTAAAGTAAGTGGTTGACCCGGTATTCAAATTGGTTGAATAAGGGTGCGACACTTACTTGTACTCGAAAGGTGTTTCAAGTGACCAGAAAACCCGTACTTGAGTTTACTTCATGGATTCCAAGTCACAAGTAACTTAAGATGATTAAATCCTTTCATCCTAAAACTTGAGATGCATGAGTAGCCAGATTATTAATTTGCCTTACTCTAATTATTCTTGAACGCAGTTCGTAACTTGATGATATAAAGGGAATAGTTGGGTAAAGTATGAAACATATGATGGGACTATGTAGTCAAAAAGATTTGTTCCTTTGTTTAGCGAGATATCCCTGGCCCCTCGATTATTGAGAGTTGACACCAAATATGTATGGCTGTGCTCGAGCTAAATTGATTTTAGATAAGATGCAACTCGTTTATTTGGTCACCACCAATCTGTAATTGAGAAACATTATAGTGAACGATTTGGAGATTGACAATTATCTATGTCTCGTGTTCACAACGATATTGCGATCAAAAGGATGCACATTATCGCTTATCTATAGAACCTCTTAAAGCCCTATAAGGCTATTAGGTTTTTGTCAAGGATGACAACTCGTGCTGACTTGGGGGCATTGATGTTTAGCTAGAGCCACTCTTTGTCTATGATTACGTACGATGTTGTATCATGTGCAAGTGGGAGTCTATTGGGAATATGCCTACTCATATACGTATACTAGTATCACTGCTGATGAGGCACAGGCCTATTGGGTCACATACCAAGCGTAGAATCCGGTAGCACATGTCAAGGGAGAGAATTTAGGAAATTAGGGTTTCTGTCAACCTTAACAAGCCCTCACGGGTCTTGAAGAGGTCGTGATGTGAGGCCCTTCACGAGCGTTCATGAGTATGGGAAGAAGTCGTGGGGCCGGTGCCTTCATGAGTACTTTTCGGCCCGTGGGAACCCGTGAAGGCAGAAGTCAAAGTGACACTTTAATCTTATTGGACCTTTTTGGTTGGTCCAATGAGGGCAATCCTTGGAGGCTGACCCTTGTGCCTCTTGAGCTTCTTAACTGCCTATATAACCCTTTCTAAACCCCCCCTTCTTAGAACCTCTTGCCAAGTAACTTACTTACACATACAAAGCATACTGGAAGCTTCTACTAGCAAGCTTAGGATAGTGCAAACAAAGGCAAGGGTAAGGTTGTTGTTCTTGAGGCTGATCCCAACAAGGTTGAGTTAAGCTTCAAGCTCTAGCAAAGGGATTCTTGAGATCTTGGTGTGAATACCATTAGAGGAGCTCAAGTTCAAGTTCAAGTATCACATCCTTACTTTCTCTATACCTCGAGAGATATTAAGGGTATAATTTTTTTCTCATGTTTTATGGTTTTCTTGTTGCTATTTTGCTTGTAGTATTAATCGTCTCAAAGAATTTTGTGTGATGTTGCTTTGAGTACCCGAAAACTCGTTTTGATAAACCTTTGCTTCCGTTGCGTATAGGCATTGATGCATGCATGTGATTCCTTCACTAAGCTCAATCCCTGTTCTTGCTATGCGACAAAAAGTGTTCTATTTTTTGAAAGTCAACAGAGGTCCGGATATCTCTCCCTA
This sequence comes from Dittrichia graveolens, assembly GCA_038502395.1. Taxonomy (NCBI): domain Eukaryota; kingdom Viridiplantae; phylum Streptophyta; class Magnoliopsida; order Asterales; family Asteraceae; genus Dittrichia; species Dittrichia graveolens. Next base: position 36,708,627 of record JARJIL010000009.1, read on the forward strand.
GATGCAAGAATTAATAGATGCTGCAAATGAAAAACAATCTGAGGGAGGTGGTCAAGGTGGTTATGGTGCTAATCAATCTGATGGTGATCATGGTGGTGATGAAGGTGGAAATGACAATGAAAGTGGTGGTGAAGATGATGATGATAATTCTGGTGATGTATATGTTGAACAAATAGATCAAAGTGCAAGCCAAGTGGCTGGCAATAAAAGAGGTGATGATGAGGATGAACTGAATTTTGCTCCCTCAAGTCCAATGGTTATAAGTCCTCTTAGTGATGATGATGTTCAACCTGAATAGGAAGTGTCTGATCAATTGATGAGACTAATCGACCAAAGCAAACATATTCAATCCCAAGGTATGAACTTTTCTAAATCTACTTCTGAGGACATTCAAATGGTGATACCAACCATTGATAGCCCATGCTCATCCCCTATTGTTTCACCCCCACAAAAGCCATGCTCCAGTGAGCCTTTAATGGTCACTGGTTCTACTCCTTTTGAACCACAAATAAGCAGAAGGTCGAGTGACAATGTCTTCACTGAACATTTCTCAGAGGTAGTAACTTCTACACCTCCGACCTCAACTCCAGTTGAGCCTCCTTATGTTGTGGGGGAGCAAATGGATGTTACACACCTTAAGCCAGTGGATACATCCTCATAACAGAATGTATCTGTAAAAGTGGGATTAAAACCTCTATCTGGTACACCCTCCCAAAAGGGTGAAACCATTGAAAGACAGACCTCAACCCAAGGTCACACTGTGTCTATACCAACAAAGAGTCAGCCTATAATCTCAATATTCTCACAACAGGATATAGTTATAACAAGCGAAAACCCAGTGAGTGCATCCCACACTCAACCCATAACTTTTGAACATTATGTTCTTTCTATTCTTACAAATTCTTTATCACGGTCTACCAATGTTAATGGTATAAACAAACCATTAATACAGGGCTGCATTTCTGTTCCCAATGAATTTGAGATTATACATCAAAGCTCAAAGGAGGGACCCCATACATTTACCAATTTTGATGAACCCTTACCCATCTCTTAACCTCAACCACAACCCTCAACCTCAACCACAACCCTCAACCTCAACCCAAACACAATTCCTTCAATCCCTCCATTCTATAAACCATAAACTTGATAACCTTACATAAACCTTCTATACATTCCAAACCTAAATAGAAACTCGACCATCTAATCTAGCCAAAGACATAGAGTCCTTAAATACCCAAACCCCACCCACCTTTACCCCTAACCCTCAAACAGACCTTACTCCCATCCTATCTAAACTAAATCAAATACTTACCAAACAACCATCTACTTCAACTCCCATATCTATACTACCTCAAACCACTCTCACCTCTCTAAACCAATCAATATAAAACCTTCTTACAAACCTTCAAGCCCTCAAACCTCAAAACCTCTATATCTCTATGAAAGTGCTAGAACAACTATTACTGATGCCCACTCTTTTGAAAACCCTCCTTGAGGAACTCCAAAGCTTATCTTCACAAGGTCATAAGAGTCATCTTACCTTGGTGAGACACATCAAGGAACTCAAGTTTGTAACCTAAACCTTACAAAGAACTACACGTCAACCTAGACCTACTCCTACCCCTGCCTTAACCTATAACCCTTTTAATCAACCTCATAAACCTATCTTTACCTCACTTCAACCTACACCTATACCTACCCCTATTCCAAGTGACCCCCTCCTCCTTTTGATGATGCCAAAAAGGGGGAGAGTTCAAGTGCATCTCATTCTAGGGAGGATGATCCGAAAAGAGATGAGGAATTAATGTTGCTTACAATGAATCTGTGTCAAACATTCAACAAAAGGACGCATCTCTACACCAAACAGCAACAACTCCTCTAACTTTGGCAGAAAAGAGAAAAGCATTACTTTGGGGGGAGCAAAGGCCATCTAAAAGGTTGAAAACCATGGCTAGAAGGGAAATCCCAAAAAGAAAAAACGTTGCTAAGAGTTACTCTCCAACCATAAGCATTCCTTCAAGTCCAGATTCTGATGATGAGGATGAAGTTCTAATATTAGATCTCCTCAGAAGAAGAAGGCAACAACCAAAAGCATCAACAACTGCTTCATTAGTCGAAAGAGCCCAACCAGTCTAACTCCTAAAGACAAAGGCAAAAGTGTTATGACTTCTGAGCAAGTTTAAAGAGAGGAAAGCATAAGAAGAGAAAGCCTTCAAAAACAAGAAGAGGAAAGGGAGATCCTTCAAGTGGATCAAGCCTTGGGAGTGCCTGTTGAAGAAGTATTCCAAGCCAGGGAACTAGCCTTTGTACAAGAACAAGAAAAGCAAAGTGCTCTGGCAGCTGCCCAAGCAAAAGTGACTAGAGAAAAAGCCCAGGTTGAGCTACTCAAAACAAAATCTCATACTGAATTTGTTAGTCCCATGCTTAGAATATTTTGATTTGCTGAGACAAACCATAGCTATGTATAGATAATAGGTTAAGTGTTAGGAATTATGTAAGTCTGTTGTAGACTGACTAGTCAGCCTACGCGGAGTAGTCAGCGTACAAATGGATATAGAGTTATCTATGTAAGTACTAGATAACTCAATGAATTCTGAGCTGAGATAGGTTTCAAGAGTGAAGACCTGAAGAATTGAAGATCCAATAACTCGGCTTGACAATGTCTAGTCTAAGTAAGTCAGCTCAGCGCCAGAAGTCAGATCAGAGATTTTAAATAAAGTTTTAAATCTCATTATAAACTCTCTATATCTACGACATTTAAATTAGGATATCTAAACCTAATTTAAACTATCAATTAATTAGATAGAAATCTAAAACGAAATTAATTAAATAAGTTCTAATTAAAGAGTTTGTTATGGTTTTAAGGAAAAGATAAGTTCTATCTTTAAATCACGATTTGTTCATAGATGAATCAAGTATAAGTATAAACCTTCTAATATGTTTATAACAATAAGTTTTGCATAAGTTGCAAAAGTACGTGTGTTTGTCATTCTTGATACGCGTGTGTTGCGATAACTTTTGTGTTCAAAGTTCAAGAGAGTTTCCGCTGTTCTTGTTAATCAATTTTAACAAGAAGTTCGATCATCAATTAGTTTGTGATCCAAGAGTGTTTAGAGAGAGTTGAGTTTGTAATCAGTGTAAGATCAAATCATCCTGTTGATTCAATCAAATAATGATATTATATATGCTTGTTTGATTATTGAATATACATTCAATTGATTTGTTTAATTGTTAATAAAGTGTATTCAACCCCCCTTCTACACTGTATTGGTTGTTTGTTTATCCTCTTTAGGACCAACAACTGGTATCATAGTAGGTTTCTTCATAAGTTGATGATCAAGATCCACTGTCAAGAGGCCAAGATGTCGGCTAACAAGCAATCAAATCATATTCCAACAATGGCGGCCAAATGGTTTCCTATATTTGATGGCACTGACTATCCTATGTGGAAGTTCAGAGCCATGCTGTTTCTGAAGTCTGTGGATCACAAGTTGAGTACCGTTATTCAAGATGGCCCAATCATTCCCATGATCCACATCACTACCACTGACAAAACTATTCCCTCTGGAGAAACTCCCAAGCCCGAAGCATCTTGGACTGAGGAAGATCGCAAACAGTTCAATCTTGATGACAAGGCACAGAGCATTATAGCAAATGCTTTGACAAACCCTTTTTTGCATATTGTTGCTGGGTGCCAAATTGCAAAAGAGATGTAGGATACTCTCAGTGTCACTTATGAAGGCACTGACCTGGTCAAGCAACATAAGAAGAAAAATCTGAGTCGTTCTTATGAGACATTCTTTGCTAAGAAGAATGAAACCCTGGCTAATCTTTTTACCAGGTTTCAATGCTTGATCAACGATCTGATCTTGGTAGGTGTCAAGAAAGATGAAACTGAGTTGGTGCTTAAGTTCTTGGATGTGTTACCGGAACAATTCAATGAGATCACCATTGCTGTTCATGCTGGGGGGAACCTTATCTCAGATCTATCTATAGTTTTCTTCTAAATCATCAACAGATCATGGAACAGAAGAAAGTGGCACAACAACAATTGAAAGAATCTGTCAATAATGCTGGATCTGCATTGGTTGTAGAAAACAAGAAGAAAGGATCAAGAAAGTCTCAAACTGAGACTGACTTCGAGTCTGAGTCTGAGGAGGTAAGTTCTAACTCATATTCAGATGATGAAGAGATGAATGCTCTTACTAAACAAATGTCTATGCTGGCAAGAAATTTTAGAAAGTTGAGAAGTGGAAGGGGTCAATCTGACAAGAGCAAAAGTGGTAGGTCTTCTTTTGATCCTAAGAAAGCTAAGTGCTACAACTATCAGAAGATAGGACACATAGCTGCTGAGTGCAGAGCTAAGAAAGGGGAGTCAGCTTCAATAGCTGACAAGAATGCCTACAGAGCTATTAAATACAAGAAGAAATATCAGAAGCTCAAAGGCAAGCCAGATGAAAACACCAAAGGTCTCTATGCTGAGACCTGGGACACTGAATCATCTACCTCAGATGATGATGAGCCAAATAGGTATTTGATGGCCATTGAGGATGAAGAGGAACAGGTCGACTATGAGTTAGAAGAAAGCTCCTTTGACGAGGATCTAGCTGAAGCTACTAAGTTGAGTAAGCTGACCAACTGGGATCCTACCTTAATGTACAAGGTAAATAACTTTAGCTCTTACACCGAAGAGCAGAAATGCTTGATGTTCAACTATTTGTTGAATGACTTCAAAACCTCTATTACTGTTCAATCTGATTTGAAAACTGAAATTTTAAAATTAAAAGATGAACTTAAACACTCTGAAACTCTCCTAAATGCTGGTAAAAAGACTCTAAGAGATTATGAGTGTCAGCTTCGTATCAACAAACTTCTAAGTGAAGAGTTACAAGAATCAAAGGATCAAACTGAAAATCTAAGAATGATATGTGAATCTTGGTGTACGTCGTCAAGAGAAGCAGAGAGATGTATCACCCAGCGGATACCAAATCAGGTAAAAGCAGTGCTAGGGGGCGATTATAGTGTTGCTACTCATGAGATTGACAAATATCGAGTCAATTTAGAAGACAAAAATGTGAAATCTGATGATATTCTACCAAACACATTTTTGAAAAACAAGGATGGTAAGCAGGTCAAAACCAATAAGTTTGTGAGACCAATCCAAAGCCCCCAGGTTATTAATGCAAGCCATCAAGCTGAGTGCTCAAAATCCAATAGGAACTGTAAGTTAGTTTTCAAAAGATTGGATTACAATCCTGTTAAAACAACTGTCTTTGATAGGATAACTCATACCAACTCAAAAAGACATAACTCTCAAGTCAGTTCTGAGAGGACTTCTAAGAACAGGAAGATGTCTGTAAGTCAGACTTCACCAAATAAGGATAACCATAAATCTGATAAGGGTAAGTCAAAAGTCAGAGAAAATTAAATAGACAAACTGTCTAAGAAGATTGAAAAGTTATCCACATCTCATGACCCTAAAACTGAATCCAAATTTAATATTGGAAAACTTAAAGAAATAATCCAAACACCTATTTTCAGAAGAAAATTCAATAAGTGTGGTGATAGAGGTCATGAAGCCAATGATTGTGTAAATTCCAATATGAGGCCTGAGAAAATAGAGGATGATCAGCCTAAGAAGGACTCAAAACTTGCTCAAGCTGATTAGTTAGCCTCTAAAAGATCAGCTAAGTGCTCATCCTCCAAAACCACCAAACAGTGGGTTCCTAAAAGAAACTAATATGTTTAGTTAATCATGTGCAGGGCTCTTACAAGTGGTACTTAGACAGTGAAAGCTCAAGGCACATGACAGAAAGCAAAGGGATTCTAAGTGAATTCCAAAACAGTGAAGGACCCAAGTTGACATTTGAGGGATAATTCTCAAGGAAGGACTAAAGGCTATGGAAAGATAACAGCTGGAACAGTCACTTTCAAGAAGTTCGCATATGTTGAAAGTCATAAACACAATCTCATAAGTATCAGTCAATTGTGTGATGAGGATTATGAAGTCACCTTCAGAAAACATGCAGGGACTATTTATGATAAGAAGGGAAAGCCAATATTAATGGCAAAAAGAGAAAGAGATATCTATCTGTTAGATCTCAGCTTAGCGGACCCTTCAATAGAAACCTACTTGTACTCTGACTTAACTCCTAAGCTGAGTTGGTTGTGGCACAAGAGACTGACACACCTGAACTTCAAACATATCAATAAATTGTCTAGCAAAGAGTTAGTCTTTGGTCTGGCAAAGATCACATTTGCTAAGGACAAACTTTGTTCTGCTAGTGAGATGGGAAAACATCATAAAGGATCCTTCCAGTCCAAACAGAGTTTTTCAATTACAGAACCATTGCAGATGTTGCATATGGACTTATTTGGACCTATAAGCACCCCAAGCCTGAGTGGCAAAAAGTATACCCTAGTGATTATTGATGAGTTCACAATATTTACTTGGGTAATCTTAAAAGTCAAAAATGAAGCTGCTAATGAGTTAATCAGCTTCATAAAACAAGAAGAGTTGTAGAAGGATAAGTCCATGAAGTAGCTCAGGATTGATCATGGGACAGAGTTTAGAAACTCAACCTTGGAAGTCTTTTGTGAAGAAAAGGGAATTATCAAGAATTTCTCATTTGTAAGAACTCTACAACAAAATGGAGTTGCTGAAAGGAGAAATAAAACTTTAATTGAAGCTGTCAGAACCATGTTATGTGAAGCAAAGCTCAAGCTGAGCTTCTGGGCAGAAGCTGTAAGTATAGCCTGCTATACACAGAATAGATCCGTAATAGTTAAAAGACATAGTAAAACACCTTATGAGATGTATCATGGCAGAAAACCTAACATTGGATATTTCCATATCTTTAGTTCAACATGCTATGTGCTAAACCAAAGAGATTAGCTCCATAAGTTAGAACCTAAAGCTGATCAAGGTATATTTGTTGGATATTCTTCAATTTTCAAATCCTACAGAGTCTATAATCTTAAAAGAAAGGTGATTGAAGAGTCAGTACATGTCACTTTTGATGAGACGAGTATGGATGAATCTGACAAAGCTCAAGCTGACCCGGTTAGTCCGAGTGAGCTTGAAAGGAGCATATAAGATCTCACATCAAATTCCATGTATGTTATGGATGATTCTAATGATGAAGATGGTGGCAAATCTGAGAAGACAGTGTCAACTAAAGAAGCCATCAACATAGAAGATGATCACACAGATAAGTTTCTTAAATCTGATCATCATCCTGAGAATCTAGGTGAATCTTCATGTACAACTAAGATTAAGGAACTAAGTGATTTCTCAATCCCAACTCAGACTGAAGAGGTCAGTCCTATTTAGCCTGAAGGACACTACTCAGATTCAGACTCAGAACCATAGTCTCCCACTACAACCTTCAAAGTGTTAAAAGATCATCCTCTTGATGATGTTATTGGTAACATTGAAGATGGTGTGTTAAGTAGATCGCAGGCTACTGCGAAATATGTTGCCTATTCTAGTTTTCTATCTTAGATGGAACCAAAGAAGACTAAAGATGCACTAAAGGATGTGGATTGGATTGAAGACATGCAAGAGGAACTGGCAGAATTTCAAAGAAATAAGGTTTGGACCCTTGTCCCTACCCCTAAAGGAAAAAAAGTTATAGCCACTAAGTGGGGCTACAAAAATAAAATGGACAAGGATGGAATAGTGATCAGAAATAAGGCAAGGCTAGTGGCTTAGGGTATAGACAAGAAGAAAGTATTGATTATGATGAGACCTTAGCCCCTGTTGCGAGGATTGAAGCTATAAGATTGTTCCTAGCCTATGCACCCTTCAAGAAATCCAAAGTTTATCAAATGGATGTCAAGAGTGCATTACTAAATGGATCTCTACAGGAGGAAGTATATGTGAAACAACCCCCTGATTTTGTTGATTCTAAACATCCAGATTATGTCTATAAGTTGGACAAGGCTCTTTATGGACTCAAGCAAGCACCAAGAGCCTAGTATGATACATTATCCACCTATATGCTTTCAAACAATTTTATTAGGGGAAGAATTGACAAAACCCTATTTATAAGGAAAAGTAGAGGAAATTTCATTCTGGTTAAAATCTATGTTGATGACATTATCTTTGGTTCATCAAACCAAAATCTATATGATTGGTTCTCTAAGATAATGACTAATCAATACAGAATGAGCATCGTGGGTGAGATGACTTACTTTTTGGGACTTCACATCAAATAGAAAGAAGATGGTATATTCATTAATTAGAGCAAGTATGTCTTTGATATGATTAAGAAATATGGACTAGACTCAAGCCATCCTGTAAAGTCTCCAATGTCTCACAATGTCAAGCTGAACAAGGACATTGATGGGAAGTCTGTATGTCAGACTACATACAGAGGGATGATTGGTTCATTACTCTACCTGACAGCAAGCAGACCTGATATAATATTTGCTACATGTGTTTGTGCAAGATATCAGACTAACCTAAAGGAATCACACTTGCAAGCTATTAAAAGAATACTCAAATATCTGAAGAGAACACCTAATTTAGGTTTTTGGTATCCTAAAGGATCAGGATATGAGTTGATAGGGTACTCGGACTCAGACTTTGCAGGTTGTGGTCTAGACAGAAAGAATACTATTGGAGGATGTCAACTGTTAGGTGGTAAGTTAGTCAGCCGGACAAGTAAGAAACAAAACTCAGTGTCAATTTCCATAGTTGAAACTGAGTATGTTGCAGCAGGGAGCTGTTGTGCTCAAATACTGTGGATACAACATCAACTTAGGGACATTGATTTGCATTATTCAAAGACTCCCATATTCTGTGACAACCAAAGTGCAATTGCCATTACACACAACCCAGTTTTCCACTCAAGAACAAAACACATTGAGATATGACATCACTTCATCAGAGACATAGTAGAAAACAGCAAGGTAGAGCTAGTTTTCATTGAAACTGAAGATCAGGTTGCATATATCTTCACTAAACCAATTGAAGGCACAAGATTCACAACTCTACTTGGTATGCTCAACCCTTAATTTGGTATGTTCCATTATTCTTTTGTCTTTGTTCACTATTTGCTAAGTGCTAAACTTGACTAAGTGTCAAAATCTGAGCTGACAACTCACTCAGAGCTGAGTGCTCAATCCAAGCTGAGTCCTCAGTCTATGCTAAATAATCAGTTCTAAAGTGTGTCTAGTTCCACATGTCTAGGTCAACCCAAATAAATGGTAAGTCCAAAAATTTTAAGGTATGTTTTTTTAAATAAACGTAAGTCGTTTATAATTTTTTTTAGATATGTTCTTAAAAGGAATTCCATTAATCTTGGTAAAGTCTCGATTAATGTAACAGTGTTAGTTTAAGTAACTAACATTCAATAGAGCCATTGTAACAAGATTGGCAATTGTTTTTCACTGTAACGGATATATTTATTACCATTTAATAATGGTAACTTTTCTCTCACATTGAAAAGGTATAAATAGAGAGACTCTTCACCGTATTTCGTTAACACTCCACAATTTTATACCTCCCTCTCTATTTGCTAAACCCTAATATTGCTTTATGCAGAATCAATCACTCAGTGCGAAACCCTAAAACTGCTAAGTGCAATCTAACATGATCAGTTCAATACCAATGGAAGGATTCATTCTCAATCTGACTGATCCGAGGAGGTACATTCAAGAACAATGCATTCCCTATATACAAACAGAACAACGTACTGGCGTGCATCGACATTCCACAACCCAAACTTGGTCACAGATATGAGGAGTGGGTCTCGTATATTCACAAAGGACCCCTATCACATGCCTTTCTTGACAGTCCTGAAGTCCTAGTTCCTTAGTTGTTTAAAGAGTTTTGGTATACCTGTCGCAATGAAGTTGATATAAGGGTTATTAGGGGAACTGTCCAATGTGGACAACATGGGATGGTGGTTGATGCAAATGTTTTATGGAGAGTACTACGACTACCTGTGGTCGTTCGTTACGATGAACCTGTTTCTAGGGACACAGCTAGAAGTGTACTACCCCTCTTGGGTCATCCACAAGTAACTGGGGTTATCAAGAAGTCAGTCTTCTAAGCCGGTTGGGATTTCATGGTATCCACAGTGGTACGTTCACTGGGATACAAAGTTGGTGGTCTAGATAATGTCAATGAATTCGAGATGCAACTGATGTACAATATGTATTATGGAAGACAAGTAGATTATGCAGAGTTGATCTTTGAAGTACTCAGATCACAAGTCACCAAAGTTGTGAGAGATATAAATGTGCAAGTACATATGAAACTACTCCAACCCTTGCCCTCAGCTCAATAATGTTCAAGGATGATATCTTTGCTGGGCACCCAGAAATGAGTGCTCAAGGGAGGGTTTTTGCACATCTTCCGACTCCTGAGTCAAATGAAGCTGAGGAGGATGAAGAAACTGAGGAGGAAGAAGGTGAAGCTGTTAATTCTGAGGCTGAGTCCTCCCAAGCTGATTAACCAAGGACTCAACTCAGAGCCAGTGCACAAAGGATTTCTTCCACCACTTCCAACTCTGAGCAAAGGAGTTTATTTCCTAGCTCTGAATCCCCATTGCTAGGTGTAGTAGGTATGACTTCTCATCACTCATCTCCTTCTCCCTTTTATATTTCTTCACTCCCAAAACAAGGAGATAAGACTGAGTTAAGCCAAACTTGGACTAACTCTTTTCCCCCACCACAAACATCTCCATCTATTCTCCAATCTAAAGCCAACTTTGGTCAGCCCACTGCTACCATCGATATTTCCCAAACCTATACACGTAAAGCTGCCAAGGGTGGTCCTTCACCTCATGAGGACTCTAGAGCTGATGTCACATTGACACCTCCACTAGCAGGAGCTGAGGGAGAGACACCTTCTCCAAAAAATAGAGTTCTCGGCTTACAAGTTCCCAAGGGTGTTGAGTTCAAAGAAAATACATACATTGTTAAACCCCTACTAGGCTGCATGTGTATATACATTGAAGGAAATCAGTGCTTTTTGGAAGAAGCAAGTATACATTTAGCCATCCTGGAGCAGATTATGTATCTGAGGATTTTGTGTGATGACTCAAGTCAGAATTCACCATTCAAATATAAACTAAACAGGGATATCAGGTTCAGAAGGGATGAAATGAAAGAATATAAAGATGGTGAAGAAACTCTCAATAATGCCATTAAAGAATCTGGTATATGGGAACTAAAATGTTTGGTTATGTGGATCGAAGCTGGAGAAAGAGATCCTGAAGATCTGAGTAAATGTGAAAACTTTGCTGATTTCAAAGTTATATAAGCTGATCTTGTGGTTCTATATATATTGTAAGCACTAAGTGTGCATAAGCTGCTGATCAAGTTGAAAATGTAAATGATATGTTCATTAATGAAAATTCAAGTTTGATATGTTCAATATTATGTTTGGTATGTTCAAACAAACAGCTTTGTAAGTTCAAGCTGAGAATTGATACATTAAATCATAAACTAATAAGTTCAGTTCTATAAGTTTTGTAAGTTCAGAACTTAAATTAATTCTGATAAGTTCAGCATTTAAGTGATTGTCAGTTCAACACTTAAAATACAAGTCTTATAATAGATTTGTAACATAACAAATCTTGTAACTTCAAGACATGATGAATAAGTACGGATTAGTTCAATACTTATTTCAGAACTAACGTTGGTCAATTCCATAGTTGTTCAACATAATTTTTAACCTATGCTTATTTTGAATTAATGTTTTTTCATCGTCAAATAAGGGGAGATTGTTAGTCCCATGCTTAGACTAGTTTGATTTGATGAGACACACCATAGCTATGTATAGATGATAGGTTAAGTATTAGGAATTATGTACGTCTGTTGTAGACTGACTAGTCAGCCTAGGCTGAGTAGTTAGCGTACAAATGGATATAGAGTTTTCTATGTAAGTACTAGATAACTCAGTGACTTCTAAGCTGAGGTAGGTTTCAAGAGTGAAGACTTGAACAATTGAAGATCCAAGAACTCAGCTTAATAATGTCAAGTCTGAGTAAGTCAGCTCAGCACCAGAAGTCAGATCAGAGATTTTAAATAAAGTTTTAAATCTCATTATAAACTCTCTATATGAACTACATTTAAATTAGGATATCTAAACCAAATTTAAACTATCTATTAGTTTGATAGAAATCTAAAACGAAATTAATTAGATAAGTTCTAATTAAAGAGTTTGTTAGCGTTTTAAGGAAAAGATAAGTTCTATCTTTAAATCACGATTTGTTCGTAGATGAATCAAGTATAAGTATAAACTTTTTAATATGTTTAGAACAATAAGTTTTGCATAAGTTGCAAAAGTACGTGTCTTCGTCATTCTTAATACACGTGTGTGGCGATAACTTTGTGTGATCCAAGTTCAAGAGAGTTTTCGGTGTTCTTGTTAATTAGTTTTAACAAGAAGTTCGATCATCAATTAGTTTGTGATCAAAGAGTGTTTAGAGAGAGTTGAGTTTGTAATCAGTGTAACATCAAGTCATCCTGTTGATTTGATCAGAGAGTGATATTATAATTCCTTGTTTGATTATTGAATATACATTCAATTGATTTTTTTAATTGTTAATAAAGTGTATTCAACCCCCCCCTTCTACACTGTATTGGTTGTTTGCGTATCCTCTTTGGGACTAACAAAAGTCCTTAATACCTTGCAAGGTGTTGATCTTCAAGTGCCTTATCCCCTATCCACTGATAGAATAATTAGTTAAGAGAGAACCTAAGCATAATAAGAAGAAGATGCGAACCAACTCCAATTCCAGAGCCTCTGTACATAAAGGTGATGATGAGCCTTACTTGAAAATTATTAGAAAAAATACCTCCAACAGTTGTGAGATCGCGACCTATGACAAATGTCATCTATGCAGTATCCCAAGGTGCGTTTACCAAGGATGACTACTACAGACAAGTATTCTAAGTTGGGACTCTTCATAAGAAAGGCTCAAAGACATTTGTCCCTCCTAAGCAGAGAAAAGTCCACCCCAATCATGAATATCTAACAGAGTATGGAAACTTGGATACTTCTATGTTGCTCAACATCAACCCTGAATTATACAAATTTATCTCTAAGCCTGTTGAGGGAATTTTCTTCCTTGACAGAAGTGGTACATGGTGCTTCTTCAGGCAGTCTGAAATCCCAAAGGCCAACAGAAACTTCTTATTTATAGTAAAGTTGATCACAAGAGAAAGAACAGGAAATGAACATTTTGAAGCCCTTGTTGATGCTCAATGTGAAGTACTTGCTGTTAATGATCCTTTAGCAAAAGCTTTCGCAGATATATAGGAAGAAAAATGGTGGAAAGACAGACCTTTCAATATGTTCTCCTGAAGCTCCTCTATCTGTTAATATTAGAAAAATGTAGAAGATCCTATTATGTAGACATGGCCAATAAATAGGCCTTAGGCACATTGGCATTGTAAGCTTTTTGGTACGATTAATGCAATATTGATATTCAAAGCAAAAGGTGTAGTGTGTGTTTCTCTTAAATATCATCTTCTATCTACACTAATACTTGAAGGTTTCTTCACGGGATTAAGCTTTCAATTGGTATCAGAGCCAAACTTGATCTAAGTTGGCTCGTGACTGGGTGAATTGACGAAGAACAAGCAGAATCGAAAAAGTTACTGCTCAAAATTCAAAGTTATGAAGGTTTGAGTGTGTTTTGTGTTGAATTTGATCCCATTCATCTCTAAATCAATTCTGAGTTCGAAAACAATCTGATATGATTTGATTTGGATCATAATCGATAGAGTTTTTGAAGTTGTCCGTGGAAACACCTACGGTTTTTGCTTCAAAAGTTCATCATAATTCATGAGGATGATGAAATCATTGGGATATTATTGATCTGCAGAGAATTGTGAGTAGAAGGATATATAATTCGAGCGGTTGTTCATTGATTTTGATAAGGATTAAAAATTTCAGTCAAGAACACATGAAGATCATCAAAAACAGCCTAGATCTGAGTTTTTGATCGATTTGGATCTACATTTCGAAGGTTTTGGTGTTTTACTATTGATTTCGAGCGGGTTAGTTACTCATTAGAAGACGTCGAGCATGGCAGTTGAAAACAGATCCCTAAAAATCCGGAATCTGTTTCTCATAGCACACTTCGAGCGTATCTAAATTCCAAATTCGAAGGCAATACATCTCGAATTCGAAGCCTTAACACTTCGAGTTCGTAACCAATACCACAAGCTCCAAGTTCGAAATTCAATCTAGACACCTTCGAGCAAAGTCTAAAAGCCCCTAAGTTCACTTCGAATTCAAAATCCTTTTTAACACTAAGACTTCGAGCATGTCCATTTGCCTCACAAATCCACTTCGAATTCACAACCCATTGACTTCGAGCACGTTCTCCATTCCTTTGCAACCAAAATTCCAAAAACATTTCGAAAACCAAAATTCACTTCCAAGTTTTACTTATTTCGCATTCGAATATCGTTTGTTCGAATTCTATGAACTGATCCTTAGAATTCCAATCTTACATTCGAAGTCAACTTCAGATTTCACTTCGAATTCTGTGTTATTCACTTCGAATTCCCACCTCTAACCAATACTTCTGAACACATTCCCAACTTCGGATTCGAAGCTCACTTCGAACAGATCTCTAATACAAAAGTCTTTGAAGAAACCAACTTCGAACCCCAATCACCAACTTTTTCAAGTTAATGATCATTATCTAACTTTCACGTATTTGAACAAAAATGTCAAGTTCCAACGAGATTCTAGCCATTGGCACAGACTTGAAACCCCCTATTCTCTTCCGCAATGATTACTTAGTATAGAAAGGGAGGTTTATGGACTTTCTAGAACACAATGAGGTGTATGGCGAGATGATGATTGATTCTATTCTCAACGGAGATAAGAAATTTTACAGAATTATCAACACACTACCAGATAACAACCCTCCAATTCCTGGAGTGGCTAGAGAGAAAACACATGATGAATTAACTGCTGCTAAGAAAGAAAGAAAGAAAGCAGATAGGCTTGCTAAGTATTATCTAAAACAAGGTTTATCCTCTGAAATGTACATGAAAGTGGATAGCTTAGCAACAACCAAAGAAATATGCGATGAAATCAAGAGACAACTCCAAGGGACTGAGCAAGGAGAGCATATAAAACAAACCCAACTTGTGAACATGTTTCACGAATATACTGCTAAAGAGAACGAACTGTTGATTGATACTTACAGTCGTTTCTACAAGCTCCAAAATGAGATAAGAACCAACAAGGTTGAAAGAACTGACCTTGATATCAACTATGTGTTCTTGAGAACTCTTGGTCTGGAATGGAAGGAGCATGTGAAGCTATACAAGCATATCAATTGAAACCACACGATTGTCACATATCACAACATCTTTGAAGACCTCCAACAGTATCAGGATGAGGTCTGAAAGTCTGCTCCTAGAATGTCTACTGATCCCTTAGCTCTTGTAGCTACCGAACCATCACCCCGCGAATCCTCCAAAACTCAAAAATACAAACAAGTGGCCCTAACTGACATAGAATCTGATGAGTCAGATGGTACAGACATGGAACAAGTGATAAAAAGGCATGTCTTTTATCACAAAGGCATTCAAGAATCGGTACTCCAAAACCAACAATCGTCAGCGATACACATCTGGTTCCCGTAGACCAGATAACTTCAAGGTTACTGAGAAACCAAGATTCGTGAAGGAGGAGAAGAAGGAAGACTGAAAATGTTATAACTGTGGGGGCAATGGCCACTTCATTAAAGATTGCACTCAAAAGAAGAAAAAGGATGCTGAGTACTATAAGCAGGAACTCAAGCTACCCAAGAGAAAAAGTTCAGGGAAGGCCATGATGGTTGAAGAAGACCAATTCCTATCAGACATTGATGATAGTGATTTGGATGAGGAAGCACAAGCACAATTTTGCCTGATGGCTGATGTTTAGGATGAATTCTCAGAAGAAGATGAAGAGCCAGAGGCACACTATGATAACTCAGAGGATGAAATGCTTTACGCTGAGGATGAGGTACACTCTAACTCCCTAACAGGTTGTGGTCTGAGCATTGAACATGTTCAGATCATCATGTCACACATGAAAAACTTAGAGAAAAAAGTACAAAAATCCAAGATAAACAAAGAAAAATTAAAAGAAATAATAAGAAATCAATAAATGGAAACTTTCCAGGCTGATAAAGAAAGAGTTGAACTCAAAACAAAGATAATTGAAAAGGAAAACGAACTAATTGAGTTAACAGCAAGCATGAGTATCCAAATTCATGATCTCAAAGCAGAGAAAATTAGTGCTGAAAATGACACTAAATTTGTAATAAAAGAAAAGGGTAAACTATGCTCAAAGATTAAAGAACTTAAAGATACACTGATCAAGAGGGGACAATCAGAACAAACAATATTTCTGAATAAATCCAAAGAACGCAAATTCTATAAATGGACCTACGATGGTCTTGGATTTGAAAACCCAAGAATTAGTGAAAATGTGACAGCCAAACAACTATATGACTTCAATTTAATGAATGATAGTATCACAAAGAATATGGTATTTGTTGGACAGGAGCAGTAAGTAGTAGAAGAGGATTTCAAAAGAAAGACAAACTTAAAATCTAAAATTCCTTTTAACTATCAGGATCCAAACGAGTCTAGCACATCTGAGCCTCACAAGCTCATTGAGTTAGATGAAGATTCTATGCTACATATCCTGAAAATCTTAAAAAACCACAGGCAGTTCTGGAAACCCGAGTATATATACCACATATGGTTTTACAAAGGCAACTCGAAATACTTGTAACTTATTATTTTCAAACCTTTATCACAAATGATTTGGGAAAGGAAATAAACGAATTAGAAAAGAGTCTTTCATGTCACTGTAAAAAGGAAATTTTGACCTGCACTTCTACCCCTTCTACTTCCCAACCAACGAGAAAGTATACCAGAGAAGAAAAAGGTAAAACAAAGGTGAAAGATTCCTGGATTCCAAGAAAACATCACAAATCTCCTAAAACCACCAGAAGGCAACCAAATGCCATTCCCAAAGCCAATCTCACACACTCTCACAAGTACAAACCAAAACAACCAAAGTTGTCAACAAGAAGTCAGAGTCTCTCGCAACTAACCATTACTCAATTGTTTCAGATGTGAGAAGAAAAGACAACAACAGAAGTGTTTGCACAAAAGATAATAGATGATAGTTCACATCCAGTTTATCTAAGCCATGTTTTGATTTTTCAAAGAAGTGTCATCACATTTCAAATTTCTTTAGTCAATGTATTTCTCTTTCTAAAAACGAAATGAAAGCAGGTACGTGTTTTTGCACAAGTCATGGTTGTTTGCACAGACATTGTGAATATAAATGTGAATATGATAGGCTTAGAAAACAATTGGGAATTCGTGCCTGTGAGAATTGGAGACCACAAGGGTCAAATCAGGTAAATGCACCCTTTATCACATCACACGAAATAATCATTCATCAGTGGGTGACCAAACATGCTCTAAAACTCATGAATTATTGGAATTATGAAAATAGATTAATCACAATTCAAGAGTTAGAAGCATATCGGAGAGGAGGGTACAAAGAATTTTTGAAGGTATGGAACAAAAACCAATCTAAAGCAAGGAAATCTCAATCACCACATACCAATTCTCTTTCAACAACAAAGTCTAAATCATCAAAACCGTCAAGCTCAAAAGCCCACACCACCAAAAACAAAACAATCATCAGTGTATACAAAATTGTAACAACCAAACAAATTTCTAAGTCTCAAACATTTGCAAAAACTAAGATGATACAAGTTTGGAGACAAAAAGATATTGTTCAGGTCTTTGATCTCAATGACTCAACGGAGTCTGCAATTCTTGAAAAAGGAGAGATCCCACTCAAAATTTAATCTCACAATGTTCATGATCCACTCTCGATTAAAACCTCAAAGTTTAATAAAGAAGAACAAAATACTCAATGGAAAACACAGAAAAGAATACATTGCATCTTTCAAGAGCTTGTTGACAATAATGTATCATCTAACACGCAAGGACCCATTTCTACATGGGGGACCTAAATCTTCACTCTTTTCCGTGTGTAGGAACGTAATCTCTGGTACCTGGATTCAGGATGCACAAGCATATGACAGATGACAAGAGTCTTCTCGAAAACTTCGTTCCCAAGTACTCCGAGATTGTTCGTTTTGGGAATGACAATATAGCACCGATACTGGGGTACGGAGATATAGTGAAAAAGAGCATCAAAATCAAGAAGGTTTCTATTGTAGAAGGACTGGGCCATAACCTGTTTAGCATTGGCCAGTTATCTAACAAAGACTTGGAGGTTACTTTTAAAAAGAATTCATGTTCAGTCAAAACAGAAACAGGTGATGTGCTTCTAGAAGGAACAAGGAACTCTAACTTGTATTTCATTGATTTGAACAACTACAACACAAAGACCTTCGTTTGTCTTCTAAGTAAAGCCTCATCAGACTTAACTTGATAGTGGCACAGGAAACTCTCACATCTCAACTTGCACAACATCAACAAACTGGTTACTGGAGATCTAATGAGAGGCCTGCCAAAGTTAAAATTCAACAAAGACCATCTGTGTGCAGACTATGAAAAAGGCAAGATGAAACGATCATCTCAAAAAGCCAAGCAAGACTCCAGTACAAAGAAGATAATTGAGCATCTGCACATGGATCTATGTGGTCCGATGAAAGTCCAAACACGCAATGGGAAGAAGTATATCCTAGTCATTGTTGATGATTACTCTAGGTATACTTGGGTCAAGTTCTTACGGTCAAAAGATGAAGCAACTCCTATTATCATAAGCTTCATCAAACAATAGCAGAATAAGTTTCAACACAGTGTTGCCTCCATTCGAACACATAATGGAACTGAGTTCAAGAACAAAATCTTGTCTGACTATCTTGACCTGGTGGGGATCTCACATCAATTTTCTACAGCATACACTCCACAACATAATGAAGTGGTGGAACGATTCAACCAAACACTGGTTGAGGCTTCTCGTACTATGCTACCATACTCCGGTCTCCCACCTTCCAATTGGGCTGAAGCAGTCAGCACAGCATGTTACATACAGAATCGTTCTTTCATCCATAAACGTTTCAATAAAAATCCTTATAAATTGGCAAAGGGCATTGTGCCTAATATCAAATATCTTCATATATTTGGTAATAGGTGCTTTGTACTCAATGAAAAGGATAATCTACGGAAATTTAAGGCCAAGGCGGTTGAAACAATTTTCCTAGGTTATTCACATGAGTCTAAAGCCTACACGGTGTTAAATAGAACTAACTATGTTATGGAAAGCATAAATGTTACGTTCGATGATATGTTGGATGTTAACACTTTTCAAACAAAAAAGGAAGTTGCTTTCGGACAAGTCAGTTCAGGACTAGTACTTCAAAAAACAGAAACAAATATATATATCCAAGTTTATCATAACACAATTTAGATTTCTTATTTGATTTCTGACAGTCTGAATCTAATGTTTATAATGCTGGTTACAAGAATGATGCAGTGTCTCCTGCTACAACTGCAACGGAGGTTGACAAATCGTCTTCATATCCAACCGTGGATTCCCCGTCTACATTAACAGTCAGTCCAGTTATAGTACCTCATGAGCCGGTTTATGAGGGTACTCCCATTTATGATTCAAAACCAATACCAAATGAGGAAGACATTGAACTCACAAACAGATTAAATGAGTTATTTCCTCCAATTCAGAACCCCCGAGGAATAAGATGGACATAATCCCATCCCGAATCTCAAATTATAGGAAATGGTCAAGATGGTGTAAGGACTCATTCTGCAATGGCTAATGAGTGCCTTTATTCCATTTTCCTATCTATGATTGAACCTACCAAAGTCTCTGATGCTTTACAAGATGCTGATTGGGTCATTGCAATGCAAGAGGAACTCAACCAGTTTTAAAGACTCAAGTTCTGGAGATTGGTACCAGTTCCAGAAGTTAAATCAGTGGTTGGTACCAAGTGGATCTATAAGAACAAACGGGATTCTGATGGAATAGTGATAATCCCTTAATTATTCAAGTATCAAGCTAATCTTCAATTGCATGTGTAGAACTATGAGAGAATACTAATTACACCTTGACTAACACATAGTTCATATAATTGATTATAGCAATTGATACATGATTAGCCTTAATCATAGGCTTATATACTCCATGAGTATATTTACAATTAAGACCCTCTAGTTTGTAACTAATACAAACTTCAATCAAAATGTAATCTTCTATTCTATACAATTAATAAACCTAACAATCTCTCGTTTTGTATAGAAATAGAAGATGTTATGTATTTTTGGCATCTGACGCAAACTTTAACAATCTCTCCTTTGGAATCATGCAAATATTCTTTTTCGGTTAATATTCTTTTCAAGCGTTGGGGAATCTTCAAACCTTTACTTGATGTCTTCAAAAATGACTTCTCATCTTTAAATAGAGACTCGTCATTTTGAGAATAGTATTCACTTCATTTTGATGGCATACAATGACATCTTTTCTCTTCAAACTCCTCTTTTGCATTGGTAACCTTAGGCTTTTCAATCTTTGGTTGTATTATCAATTTAACATGTAGTGATTTTCAGCTTTTCCCAATCTTCAACCTATTTTTTCTGATCTTGAGATCTCTTGTCTTAAAATAAGCTTTGCTTTTGCATGAAGAATATTTTATTCTCTCCCCCTTGAATGTAGCTCTTGATCTTGTTTATCCCGATCATAATGTCTTGATCACATAATTATCTTTTCTTTCGAATATCTTGATCTTTTTCAAATTTGATAGATATCTCTTTTCTTTTCTCCCCCTTGACATGGCATATATTGATTTTTCAGAATTAAACTTTTCCTTGTCTCCCTCTCAACACATGAATCTGGTCTTCTGTAGCTGCACAATTTTGATGAGCTTTAAGAATAGCATAGAGAATAAGAACTCATCATCATCTTCAACTCAGTAAGAATCAGCTAATATTTTTGTTTCCTTCTTTCAAGATCAACTAAATTTCAATTTCTTTAAACTTTCTCCCCCTCATGATGATCAGGATTCTTCATGAACATCATGTAATTGTAATTGACATTCAGCTTGATTTGTGCATGAATACTTCAACATTTATAACTTAGAATCCTCCTCATCACATTCAGTTGAATTTATCTAATATGTATCTCTTTGACATTGTTACCACAATGATATTACAATGAAAGTATCCGAGACAGTCTTTAGGGCACCATCTCAAAGTTTCCGTGCGAAAATGTTAACACAACAATTTTTAAACTGTGTGACCTACATTCAGTGTTGGAATAATGATAGCACTGGTAGGATTTCCATCTATCATCGTGAATATCACAAAGATAACACTCAAAATGTTCCGGTATCAGTTACAAAAACTAGATACTTGTGACATTTCCATCATGTGTCCTAGGAAATGAAATGATATAGCAATAAGCTCTAGACTCTATAAGTGCATGAAAGAAGTCGGGGACCGGAGTAGCATGTCCTCCTTGTTTCAATATTAACAATCTCTGAGTGAGATGTCAATAGAGATGTGCTAATTCTCCGTGTGAAGTTGAAACAATCATCTTTTAAGAGATAATTGAGTAGCTGGGTGGGGTTAGTGCATTGCATCACTAGGTTCATGATGACTTCTTCAATACCAAATTTGAACACATGAAATCTAGTAGTATATGTGGGTACCCAGATTGACACTGTTTGGAGATGATCTTTCTTTTCTTTTGATCCTATCTCTCACCCTCAGCTCTCTAAATATTTTCCAAAATGAATGTTTGTATCCCCGTTGAATACAAATGAACACTGGTTATATGTTCAAATGATTAGGAGCAATCATATTGACGTCAACAATAATGATTTTCACGAAATATTCAGTTGAGAGTGATTTGAGGAATCAAAGAATATGAACAATCAAAGAATATTGAAGCCGGAAATGACAAAATGATTTGACATGTATGCTCAAATTGATTTGTTGATCATATGGACCCTCGTCTCCTGTTCCACCCCTCTCGATTTCATTATATCTCTGCACACCAATCAGTATCCCGTGATAGCTGATTATGGTCACCTATTCGACCTATTAAACCCTTACTTTGTTTTTCTAGAATAGTGTGAACTCTTGGGGCAGGTCTGTAACACCGAAAAATCACAAGCAATTTTTTTTATTTGCACTGCGGAAGCTTTAATTAAACAAACTTAATTACATATAAACCAATATTAACAAATATACAGTACTTGTTAAAAACCAACAATAACTACAACTGTTTGGTGTAACAAAAATAACTGCTCGTCTCTTTTAAAACAAAATATCAGAGTGAGGTCAACTCTTCCTTCTGCAACTACAAACACGAACCTGCAAGACATCAACTGAGGGGAATTAGCACAAAGCTAAGTGAGTAGAGGCTAAACACCAAAAGCAAACATTCACAATCAATATCAAAGCATGAAAACACATATCCGAGAAGACCGGTGGTTCGGCGCAAAACCTACAACCAATGCCGGCCAAAGCAAAGGTTTACCGATAGCCCTCCACAGAATTGGCACAGTAAACTCCACCTCTGAAGCAACATATGCAACAGAAGGGCTACTACTGTTCAACCAACCAGTAAATGATCTCAGCCCAAGTCTATGTCTAGCTGATTTCTCAACGCAACTCAAAATCATCCTAAGAGCGCGTATCGACCAAATAGTCATGCAGCAGATATCAAAAATTAATATCACAATCAACAGTTCAATCAATCCAATCTCAACCACAATCATGCATCACATCAATAACATTAACTACAATCTTTACTATCCACGATTAACGTCCACTCACCTCCTGGTTTAAAACGCGTATCTGAGATATCTAATTTTACTGAGTCTTGGTGTTTCCTGAAAACACAGTAACAACGAAATCAGTCTCGAACTCATAAATATATCTGTCCACATATATTTATATCTCATTATCTAAAATATATAACTAACAACTTCAAATCATCAACAAACAAGAACATTTCCTGAATTTAGGTATCGGATCTCACAACCATCGGATTTCACTTCGTCGGATTCCCTACTCTCGGATTTCGGGTTTGTTGGATTTCAATTTCCGGATTCAGAGTACTGGATTTAAGTGTCAGATTCATCTATCTGATTTCAAAGTATAGTATTTCAAAGTATAGGATTTCAAAGTATAGGATTTCAAAGTCTAGGATTTCAAAGTGTAGGATTTCAAAGTCTAGGATTTCAAAGTGTAGGATTTCAAAGTAGAGGATTTCAAACTATAGGATTTTGAGTCTTATCGGTTTTGAGGTATCGGTTTTCACATCATCTTCCTCAACACAAAATCTGTTAACCTCAACCTCAATGGATAAAATTCCAGGTTTATAAAACTCTTTAAATCATACCAAAAACATATATAAACAACTATAAACATGATTTTATGAATCAAGAACATCTTAAAACTATCTTGCAACTACCGCTTTAGCAAAACGGATCCGCCACCATGCTATCCGTGTGTATTCGTAAGATGACCATATCTTTACCTCAACCATTCACTCAAAAGTGTGCGTTGGTGAGATAACGGTCCTTGGTCAAGCTATCATACCTTCATTGATTAATCAGAACTCAATAAGATCAAAAGATGCTTGAGATAAAGGTTATCCTGCGCAAGCCATCGTACTCTCATTGTCTCATAAGATCCCAATAGAGTCAGCGATGATTTGAGAACCATACTTATTAACAACACCATATTTAGTAGGATCACGAACCCCGATAAAGATCGGCAGTTATCCTAAGAAGTAAATAAGCAAGTATTTGAATAACAATTTATTCTACGCTGCTTCTTACTATAGATCAACAAGAACATATTTCAATATTTCTTTAACTCCTTTCACTGGTTTTGTATATCCTATAATCGTTATGGATGCATAATTCTTGATTTAAGCTTTTTCAAGCGAAATCGGGACATTATCTCCAACACGATGTATGTACTAGACATATTTAGAATAGGATTACAAAATGCTCCCACTAGCTCTGGCATTCATCAATGTTTTATCATTGCTATTTGAAAACTCAAACTAATGATTTTCATATCAAAGCAAAGATTCTAACATTGAGATGGCAACATAAGTCCACAAGTGGACTACTTAGAGTTTGTAGATTTCATTAGGATACTTATGATAGTGAAAGACCCTCAAAAATGTTGTGAGCATTTCCTCAGAAAGATTCCTATTAAGGAATGTGGTCTTCACTTCCCTCCAATATAGCCTAAAAGGCACTTATAAAATAAGTATCCGTGCGGACTTCAACATAACCACCGGGAGAATGTTTCTAGATGATACCTTCCTCATGGTCAATCATCGTGAAACCATTCCCACTACTCGGTATTTGAAGTAGTCTACAAACTTATCCATGTTTGGTCTATTTCATCAAAGAACCAATCACACCTTGAGGGTTCATACCCAAGTGTAGGGTCAACCAAGTCCAAAACTTGGATATCCGTCATGGATAGCATCTCATCTTATCATTTCCTCTTTCCTCCTAGCGGACTTTAAGCCCACTACGCTTTCCGATAGTTGATGCATTCATCATGAATCATCATAAAGTTGTCTTCCTTGGATATAATGAATTATATCTTTCTGGTCTTATGTCAACTTCTACCAAGAGGTAACGATTTTATGCCAGGTTCTCCAGCATAGCCATGCTGAATTTCAATCATTTCTGATTGGGTGCTAGTGTCAACATCAGGTCCTTCCATTCAAGGTATACTTTACTCTCACTAGCATCCATGGATATTAATTTCTTAAGAGTCTGTACCTTTGAGCAACTTACAACACGTTCTCACAAGGTTTGTCAAAACAAATATCCCATGGTCTTAGTAGAGTACCTAATGGAGTAAATACCTCTAGATTCTGGGTTCCTCCACCTCACGTCTAAACATAGGTTAGACAATTCAGACTTTGGAATAGACAAACAAGGATCCTCCTTTTCGTCACATCCTCTAAGGCGTTTACATGAGCATCTTTGTTGTTTATAAGATTTAGAACTTATGCCCACCATATGGAGAATGACACAAAACAATTTTGGATATAAAAGTGTAACCTATCACTTATCGGACCATATCAAAATGTCCGGTTCCTCCATTAGACGACCACATGTAACAATGTGTCTTAAGAGGAATGAATTGTGACAAAATCCCATAATTCTTATGATAGTCACATAATATAAAACTAAGGTACTCAACATCTTAACTAGATTCGAGTATCATAGTTGCATTGCCCTCTCTATCATGTACCTCGTTATGGTGAGTTTTGAACACCTGTAAGGTTTCAAAAACTAGTCCATTAAAATAGACATACCATCCTTTCTACCATCACCGGTAAAGGTAACAAGGTATCTAAAGTTACTCCTTATTGTTTGCTTGAACGGTCAACACACTAAAAGTGTGAACGATATCCAACAAGCTTTCAATCCTCTCACATACTCAAGTGAAGGATGTTTAAGTCGTTTAGCCTAATAAACAAGATATGCATTCAACATTTGACCCATGGTCAAAGGGTTCCAAGTTCCTAAACCTCTCGGATCTTGGTGAAGCAAGTCTTGTTTATATAGCAAAATCGACTTCTACATAAGGATAACTTATCAATGCATTTATGATCGTTCTATTACTCCATAAGCAAAAGCTTACTTTAAATGCCACGACATGGATAAACTTTGAAATAAATTACCACTATTTTCAAAAGTCAGAGTAATATCCATCGTCAACAAAGGCATTTAGATATAATGTTTCTAGCCATACATGGCGTAAACATACATCCAATAATGTTATAGAATAGCTGGAAGGAAAGGCAAGATACAAACTTCCAATCCTCTCAATAGGGACAACAACTATATTTCCCACTTTTGAATTCCAACTCTCGCAGCCTCATCCGCCTACTTCTCTTTTAACACCTTCACTTTGTAACAAACAAATTTGTCACAAACGTGAGCGTCATTGCTAGCGTTCAAAACCTAGCCTTTAGAAGTAGAAGAGCAATGGAGTTTGATCATGAATGTTCCTGAAGTCAAGGAGCTAATTTCTCTTACTCATAAGTGATTTTAACTCTTTCAGGCTCATAGGGCAGGCATGGTGGCGCCAATTTCCAATCTTTCCGTAGAAGTAGCAAATTACCCCTTGTGGAGTCTTATCTTGAGGCGCAATCTCATTGGCCTCGAACTTCACATATAAGGTAGGTTTAGTAAAAACCAAACTTTCCATTTGAGGTCAATTTCTTCTTCTCGGTTTCTTGTTCCTTTACAATGTTAGCGGGAGTTGGTGAGGCGAGCCATACTTTAGCCATGCAAGACTTGGCAGTCCACAACATGCCATAATGCTTTATCAAGGACTTCTCCATATTGTGCATGTGATAGTTCACAATGAACCATTTACATCACGTGGGCAGGGACTTTGGAGAATCTACATTCACCACAAGCTCCCTCCCTATGGGGAATCCATGCCTCTCCTTTAGGTCCACATACGCCTTCATCTCAAGGACATGGACACTAATATTCCCGCCTTCATGCATCCTTCAACCGACCAAGGCCATGAAGCACTTTTACATGCATATAGAGGTCTAGGTCGCGTTGGTAGCATTTTGGCTCTAGAACAGATTTCTCTAAAATGTGCAACTTTGACTCATGGTGGAGGACAAGCCTCAATAACCAATCCTAGTCCACGATGTCACACTAATGAGTCTCACCTTCTTTAGGAACGAACGGAGTTTTAAGTTAAAGCGGTGTCGTTAATGATTGCCAATTAAAGATATAAGAATACACGTTTTAGTTAGTTTTGATACAATCCTCGTTACGATAATTACCCATTTAGTTTTAAGAAACCAATTATCTTAATAAGAGCTAAGAACCTTATTTCACTTCACTACATGACGGGTTTGCCGTGGATCACTTCATGAAGTTATTTAGGCCAGTAAACGCTTTACCAATTGTAATCCGAGATTACAAATCTTAGACACTTGCAGGATCCATCAACACTCATAGCGTCGGTTTGGCATGTTTGATCCCTTCTCAAACCAATTCCTCGTTAAGCGGCTTTGGAAACTCGGTATAGGCAGGACAATTACCAAGGCGTATTAAGTTGGAATTGTAAATCGTCCGGCAAGATACACGGTGACACCCTTGACAATCATTGGCTCGTGCTAAGCTCGACAACCAACAATTTCAAGTCGCCACACTCACCTTCCACATAGATTCACATAGAATAACTCGTTCTTAGCTCGACAATCATCCCATGCTTCACTAGATTCGGGTGGTGTCATCTTACGGGTGGCGTGTGATTTACGTTTGAGAAAAACAGGACTTTTGTTTTTCCGGTTCAAAAAACCTCTTTTAAAGTTGATTAAAAAACAAGTGACAAAACACATTTTTCACTTTAATATAAACCAATTTATATTTATTTGTTAATCATGAGCGCGTGGGGTTTGTTAAACAATTAACAACTCTTGTGATTTTGTTATTTTGAAAAGTTTTCTAGCATGCAAAGATCCTAAACAACCACACAAGAAAATAACAAAATAAATCACAACCACGCACAAAGCAAATATCCGGTAAACACGCCCCTAAACCCTATGCGCCCTCCCCGTGAGCAAAACGGAGAGAACAAGGCCAAACTAAGGACACTACCAAATGGCCTCACCGGACGTGCTCCTACTGAATCCGTCATCTCCAAATGATCCATCGGATCCAATATAGCCGAGACGTCTCCTCCACGACTCTCGATGGTTGTCTTCGGTCTTCTTTTCACAATTACAAACAATTTGAAAAGAAACGGCATGCAAGCCGCGATTGCTATTCTAAGCTACTTATAACAAGTACAAAGGAAAGCGATGGCATGCAAGCCATAATAAATTTACAAATTTACAAACCGAATTAAATATTATTACAAACCATTGTGACTAAAAGTCACCAAATGAATGAATACATAAATAAACAACCAAACAACCAACACATAGGTCTAACGGGCAAGGCGTCACCGGACACAACAACAACCACAAACAAAACATGGCTTGCCACAACAAAACCATGCAAAATGTATCTCGATTAAGATTGTTCAAATAAGCAAAGCACTCAAGGCACAAAAAGAACAATCCTTGTACATATGCATTAGTATCCCAAACACTTTGAGAACACATATTCATACACACACAATATAAGTATATGCAAGTGTGCATTTTATGCCAAAACCACCCAATACATATAAATATAAAAATCAAGACACATAAACGGGGCTTTTCAAGTGTCCAAACAAAAGGACAGATTCTAGAAAAATAGAATCGAAAGGTTCTAAAACCGAAAATTTGTTTCTTTTTATAAACAAGGATAAAAACACTGTTCACGAGACCTTCACGGCCCGTGAAGCCCATGAGCTCCACGACTCTGACACAGTCAAAACCTTTCACGAGCGACACCCCATGAAGCCACTCGTGTAGGCTGCACAACTCGTGAAGCCAAAAGCTCCACGGCCCGTAAAGCTCTTCTTGACAGAATGTCCATTTTCGGTTTTCAAGCCATCAAAGTGCAATTTATTTGTAGAGATGGCTCTGATACAACTGTTGGAACTCGTGGTGCGCACAAACACAGCGGAAGCACACAAGAAAAAGTAGCATGCAAGACATAAAATGAAAGAACACACAAAGCCCACAAGTAGTTCCAATGGTGGAACACACTACAAAGCAAATTGCAACAACAAGAACAAGAAGAAGGAGAAGAAAGTACCTCCTTACCATGCTGGAAATCGACCTCCATGTGTGTGGGATGAGCTTGAGGAAACAAAAGGGCTTCCTCCTCCATTGCTAGTCCACACCAAGAAGAGTTTGATCCCCAAATGCTAGTAAACCATAGATGAACATCCAAGAATGACTTCACCATCTGGAACAGCCCATGTAGCAACTCCTCTTGCACCATTGATCTTCATCATCATACTCAAGGTCACCAACTTAGTGTTAGAAGCATCAACTCTTTGGAGTCTCAAGAGAATATTGAGTAGAGAGAGTTTACATGTGTTCTATTCGGTTCATCTACACCTAACCAGCCTCAAGACTCACTTTTGGCCGGCCATAAAGCAAGCAACATGATTGGACCATCAAATGGTCCAATAAAACACAAGTGTCATTACAGCTACCCACTTCACGGCCCCTCACGGGCTCTCACGTTGTGAAGCCTAAATGCGCCACGAGGGGACTTAGAACTTCACGAGCCATGCCGCCCGGTCGAGGACTCGTGTGGGCACCTCCTTCATGACTCCTCACGACCTCGTCACGGGCCGTGAAGCCCAAAGGCATCACGACGCGTGGCGGCCGTCGAACAATCGTTAGGGCAGCCTGCTTCACGACCCGTGGAGCATCCTTCACGGTCGTGAAGCCCCGAATCAAAACACTTTTGATTCTTTGACATTCTCCATCCACATAAACCTGTCGGGATCAATCCTTGGCGTGTGACCCAATAGGCTCGCGCTTCATTAGCAGTGATACCGGCATACGTGTGTCGGTGGGCAGATTCCAACACATAAATATTATCAATTATCTTTATTTCTATAAAATCATTCTTTTCAAGAAGTAAGCACATACACTACACACACATAGACATCAAACATTAATAATTAACTCGTTAAGTTAATAAATACACATATGAGTATAGAGGTTATCAAAACATACACGTTATGTCATTCTTGGTCGAGTAACATCACCTCTCGTTGTACCGAATGTTCTACTCTCATACGTAGTAGGGTCCTTCCTCTTCTGTCCACTTGTTGACAAAGACCCCCCAACTGCCTCAAAACCTGGCATTGTCTGAACTTTTTTTCCTTCGTCACATTCTCTCACAAGGTGACCCTCTTTTTGGCAATTCCAACAAACACTCCGAGGAAAACACAATTGTTTATCTCATGACCAAACAATCCACATCGCACACAACGCAAAGTCTGGAGTGTGCAAATCCCCATATGAACAGACCTACACCGACGACACCACTGGGAACTTCGGTCAAATCTTTTTGATGTAGGCCTAGTATGTTGAGTTTCTTGCTTTTGACCAACCGTTGACGAGGGCTCCCCAATTCTTGATCGAGATTCAAGTTCTCTTTTAAAACTACAATCCCTTGCTCTATGATCTTTCCCATAACAAATCCAACATACCTTCTGAGAGAAATAACAATCTTTCATCTCATGACCAGACTGGCCACATGTAAGACATTGCATAGTTTTGTATGTACAAGATCCTGTGTGGTGAGACTTACACTTTCCACTTCGTGGTGCATGTTGATTAGATCCACTTAACTTAGGTCCACAATTCAAGCTCTTTTGTCTTTGACCACTTTCCTCTTTTCGCTTTTGAGTATTATATTGTTCAATCCTGAATTTATGTTGAGAAACTTGATCTCGGGTCATGTTATTTTTGGCTTCCACATTCCTTTTATTCAACTCCGCTAAGGTAAAAGCTTCGGACTGGATAGCACTTTGGTAATCCGGGAGCCTAGCTCCCTGTAATGGGATTGGATAATAGTACGGTTGTTGTGTTACTTGTGCCATAGGGTGATATGGAACCGGAACTAGAAATGTTGTATTCTGAGTAGTAATAGCTTGAGAAATCTGAGTTTGAATATTTTAGGTTATCCTTTCTCGTTCCATACGGTGAACAATATCTCCAAGTTCTTGTATCTCATCTTTCAATTCATTAATATACTTGCTCTTTTCATCCTCCTATTCACATCCCAATGTATCTGTTTGATTTGTTATATCCAACGCATTCCCTGTTGAAATTCCCGCCACTTCTTGGGTCACAGGAGTGTTAGTAGGGGTATCTTTGTCTGCCATATCTGTACAATCACATCACCTCACAACCTTATTAGAACAAACTGTTAGTATACAAAATACTAACTACTACAAACATCTCTAACTCACCCTAATTCCCCCGAAGGATGCTTGACCAGTCACGAGCCAACATTTGAGAATGCAACACTCTAGCCGTGCATGCATCGCCAAACCTAAGCTCTGATACCAAGCTATAACACCGGAAAATCACAAGCCATTTTTTTTATTTGCACTGCGGAAGCTTTAATTAAACAAACTTAATTACATATAAACCAATATTAACAAATATACAGTACTTGTTAAAAACCAACAATAACTACAACTATTTGGTATAACAAAAATAACTGCTCGTCTCTTTTAAAACAAAATATCAGAGTGAGGTCAACTCTTCCTTCTGCAACTACAAACACGAACCTGCAAGACATCAACTGAGGGGAATTAGCACAAAGCTAAGTGAGTAGATGCTAAACACCAAAAGCAAACATTCACAATCAATATCAAAGCATGTAAACACATATCCGAGAAGACCGGTGGTTCGGCGCAGAACCTACAACCAATGCCGGCCAAAGCAAAGGTTTACCGATAACCCTCCACTGAATTGGCACAGTAAACTCCACCTCTAAAGCAACATATGCAACAGAAGGGCTACTACTGTTCAACCAACCAGTAAACGAGCCAAGCCCATGTCTACGTGTAGCTAACTTCTCAACGCTGCTCAAAATCATGCAGCACATACCAACAATTAATATCACAATCAACAGTTCAATCAATCCAATGTCAATCACAATCATGCATCACATCAATAAAATTAACTGCAATCTTTACCATCCACGATTAACGTCCACTCACCTCGTGGTTTCAAATGCGTAACTCACATATCTAATTTTACTGAGTCTTGGTGTTTCCTGAAAACACAGTAACAACGAAATCAGTCTCAAACTCATAAATATATCTGTCCACATATATTTATATCTCATTTTATAAAATATATAACTAACAACTTCAAATCATCAACAAACAAGAACATTTCCTGAATTTAGGTATCGGATCTCACAACCATCGGATTTCACTTCGTCGGATTCCCTACTCTCGGATTTCGGGTTTGACAGATTTCAAGTTACGGATTCAGAGTACCAGATTTAAGTGTCGGATTCATCTATCTGATTTCAAAGTATAGTATTTCAAAGTATAGGATTTCAAAGTATATGATTTCAAAGTGTAGGATTTCAAAGTATATGATTTCAAAGTGTAGGATTTCAAAGTGTAGGATTTCAAAGTGTAGGATTTCAAAGTGTAGGATTTCAAAGTGTAGGATTTCAAACTATAGGATTTCAAACTATAGGATTTCAAACTAGAGGATTTCAAACTATAGGATTTCGAGTCTTATCGGTTTTGAGGTATCAGTTTTCTCATCATCTTCCTCAGCACAAAATCTATCAACCTCAACCTCCATGGATAAAATTCCAAGTTTACAAAACTCTTTAAATCTTACAAAAAAACATATATAAACAACTATAAACATGATTTTATGAATCAAGAACATCTTAAAACTCATCAAAACACCAAAATACATAAAACCCACTTATCATACTTTGAGCTTCAAGCTACATCAATGGTGCTTTATCATATAAGTATGTAAATTAACAAGAAAACATGCCAAGATGATCAGATACATACAATGAATATATTCTAGCCTTTTTCTTGAATTATCAATCAACTATTCTTCAATCCACACTTTCAAGTATGCAAGTTTTGAGTTTCTTCAATAAGAGGTTTTCACACACACACACACACGCACACTTACACCTTTTACACTTTTGAAGATATGAGCAGAATGATGTACATGTAAACACATATATTTCCAATTACAAAGCATGTGGTGTACTATTTAAATTTTTATCCATTTGACATGCATACATACCTACTATCATACACACACATACATACTTACATGCAAACATACAAATATCTTTCAGTAAACATTTTCCATATTTAATTAAAATCAAATTGTCCTTTTAATTAATTAATTTACTAATCAATAATATTAATTAATTAAATTAACCAAATAATTAATTTAACGCAAATAACACACACCACTAACCCACTAATCAACTAGTCCGGGTTTGCGGGTGTTACAAGTTTCTTCCGGCTCTGGATTGACCATAGGAGTAAAAATTACCTACATTCCCTCACTCTTTGGTGTCTTTTTGATCACTTTAATAGTATATAACATGAATGATTTACACAATGAATGAAGAGTGATTGACACAAGAATGAACGGTTTCCATAATGAATGGAATATTCGACAATAAAGGAAGGATTTCCAAAATTATTATCGGGATAGAATTCAAGAAATAAAATATGAGCGTTCAGAAGATCAACAATCAAATGAATCAAGAAAGACATCAGAATTAATTGACGAATGAATGCCTTCTCGCTGGGAAAACGATAAAATTTGAAAATTGAAAATCTTTTTGAATATTTTTGAAATTTTCATTTTTAAAATGATTTGAAAGTATAAAAAAAATAAAATATCCCTAATTGTTTGAGTTCAAAAATGATTTTACATCAACTAGGTTAGAGAAAAAAAATTGCTCCCCATACAAGAATGCACAAAAATAGTTTTCATTTTAAAACAAAAATGCAATCTTGTAGGTTCTCGACGAAAATGATTTGTCTGTCAAAGAATCTATGTCATTCTTGCTCCCCCTGCAAATAATGAACCATTATCACATAAGTTATATCAAGGAATGATAAACTACAAACATTAAGTTTCTCATATTATTAGACTCGGGCTAATGCTAAACACAATGACATGTGAAATGGACTGCATGGAACACTCTTCTTTCTTCAAGTCAGGATGTTGAACTTGTTAGCATACTGAACATAATGTGCTTTTCAACGCATTCTGAATGATCTTCATTGTCTTCTAACAATGTCTCGACTTGATCTGTAAAACAAATTAAGCATATTTTGGTACCCATTTGAAGTTGGGTCCAGTTATGTTAGGTTTATAAACCTTTCTATGCATTGGGCCTGTGTACCATTGGGGAATACCATTTTGAACAACAAATTTATGATTAGTTCTTGAAGTTTCTTTTGGCTTTTGAGAAGAAGTAGTTGCTTTGGGAGTAGAAGTATCAATTAAATCGTCATCTAATTTTGTACTTTCAGCATCTGCAACAGAAAAATAAGAGTCAGTATCGCTACCACAATGTGTTTCTGAATCAAAATTGATATTGTCAGCGGAAGTCTTGGTACATTCAGAAGCTTTTTCACCAAGAAGCATTGCGAACTTGAGTTTAGCCAAAAAAAAATGTAGTCTCTCTCTCCAATGTTTTCTTCTCTGTGTCCAGAGTCTTCTGAAGCTCAAATATTTTGTTTTTCATAACTGAGCTAGGAATATATAGTTTAGAAGAAGCAAGAAGCTGTTGCTCAAGTCCTGTGACTTTTCTTTGCAATCCAACCTTTTCAATACCTAAACTCGCTATCAACTTATCATCATTCTGCAACATCCTTTGAAAATCTTGACGTTTAACAGAAAATTCAGATATGAGGTCTTTAAACTTCACATTCTCTTCTTTCAAATCATTTGCTCTCTTCTTTACCTTTTCTGTATCTGCTTCCTTCTTCTCAACTTCAACTTTATATTCTTGACATTTCTTTTCCAAAAGTTGAAGTTCCTCAGACACTCTAGACATTTGCTCTTCGAACTTGTCATTCTCTTCTGACAAAATCTCTTCTTTCTTTTTCTCCACTTCAGAATGTACTTCAAGTTGTGAGATTTTCTCCACAAACTTGCTTCTTTCTTCTTCAAACATTTTCTTTTCACTTTCCAAACTCTTTTCTAGGTCTAATACCTTTGTTTCTTTCTGCAACTCAACTTTTTCAACAAGTAGCTGTTGCTCAAGTTGTTTCAACTTATCATGCAATTCAGCTTTTTCAACTTGTAATTCACTTGCTCTTATCTTTTCAAATTCAACTTGTTCTTTTAGTAATGAATTTTCTCCACTCAGAATTTGCATCTGTTTCTCCTTATTGATTATATCATCTGATATATGTTCAATCCTTAAATCATAAATTTGATTGCTCCGTGTCAAAGTGTGAATCTCTTTGTTTAGTGAAGAAATCTTCTCTTTGAGCTGGATATTCTCATTAACCAATCGTTCTACCTTCTTTTTCTCAAAATTTACTTCAACTTGTGGAATCTTCGTTGACATCTTGATATTTATCTTGATACCTGAAAAATATACGATCGTTTAGGAATGATTTGATTTGATCAAAAATTTAATCAATAATAATGATTTGATCAATTAAGAATGAGTTGATAATGAGAAACAATGATTAAAAGTGTACTAGGAGAATCAATTAAAGAGACTATGATTTGAGAAAATCTGATTCTAATTCAGTCACAACGACGACGGGGTTCGGGGGCAGCGCCCCGGATAGCGGGGTCCAAGGAGCAGAGCCCCTGGCTGGGGTCGAGCTATATTAGAAAATGCAAGAAAATTCAAAATTTGTATTTTCAACCAAATTTTAGCAATTTAAAATTTCTATGGAGAAAATGATAATAAAATTGAAAATCTGCCCAAATCCGCCAAAATCACAAATCCGGTAAAGTTCAAATCCGATAACTTTCAAATCCGTTAACTTTCAAATCCGCATAAACCAAATCCGATGGTTTAGTTTTAATCAAAATCTGATACAAAGTTAAAAATCCGATAAAATCCGACAAAATCCGATAAAATCCGACAAAATCCCATAAATTCCGACAAAATCCGATAAAATCAGATAAAATCCGATAGTCCCACTTCTAAACCAAATCCGATAGTTTGTATTTTCTTCTGAATTCCGATACTTTTTGACACATTCAAAAATTCTAATCTCTTTCCTTCTCACACACAAACACCAAAAACACTTTTTGACTTAAAATTTTGGATCAAACTCCTCCTTTCTTCATCTTCTACTCAAGAACACCATCAATCTTGAATTTTCAAAAACTCCTCAAGAATGATTTTTATGATCAAATTTATGTTTCTCCACCTTCCCAAACACTTTTCTAACACTCCTTTATCACGAATTTCGATCAAACAACACGAATTGATCCAAAATTGATCAAAATCTTCAAGAACACATCAAGAAAAAGATTTCATAATTTCTCCTTGTGTGTTTTGAATTAAGCTTTGAGATTTTGCAGATTCAATCACAATGCTATTGCTAAAGTTCTTTCAAAAATTCAGCAATCAGTTCCAACTAGAACTCGAAATTCCAAAATCCATCCTCAAGAACATCATTAAAAAACCCAGAAATTGATTTTTCGATTTCTCTCAAATGGATTGGATTTTGAACTTGAAAATTTTACTAAGTTTCCTGCAATCATACACAACAACATATCCAAAAATTAGATCAAATGAAGATCGTGTGAATTTTCTAGATTTTTTCAAAATTTCTGCCCAAAAATAATCCAAAAATTGCAAACAAATCTTCAAAATTTCTTCAAATTTCTTGCAATTCCTTATCCAATCTTCAATCAAATCACTCCTTAGACTCTGATACCAATTGATAATCCCTTAATTATTCAAGTATCAAGCTAATCTTCAAGAATACTAATTATACCTTGACTAAAACATAGTTCATATCATTGATTATAGCAATTGATACATGATTGGCCTTAATCATAGGCTTATATACTCCATGAGTATATTTACAATTAAGACCCTCTAGTTTGTAGTTAATACAAACTTCACTTAAAATGTAATCTTCTATTATATACAATTAATAAACCTAACAAATAGTGGTTAGAAACAAAGCCAGGCTGGTTGCTAAAGGTTACAACCAATAGGAAGGAATAGACTACGATGAAACATTTTCTCCTGTAACTAGGATAGAAGCCACAAGACTATTCTTAGCCTATGCTGCCTACAAAAGCTTTAAGGTTTTTCAGATGGACGCTAAGACAACATTCTTGAATGGTATCCTCAAGGAGAAGGTTTATGTGTCTCAGCCAGAAGGCTTCGTGAATCCCAAACACCTACAACATGTTTATATTCTAGACAAAGAGTTATATGGACTAACACAAGCCCCGAGAGCTTGGTATGATGTCCTGTCTGAATATTTGCTGAGTGAGGGATACAGCAAAGGAAAAACCGACACCACTTTATTCACAAAATCGAAAGGAAAGGATTTAATCTTAGTACAAATCTATGTGGACGACATCATCTTTGGTTCTACAAACCCAAAGTACAATGATGAGTTTTCACTTACTATACAACATCGATTTCAAATGAGTATGATGGGAGAGATGAATTTCATTCTCGGATTACAAGTGAAACAGTTGAATCATGGCATTTTCATCAGTCAATCCAAGTACATTAAAGACTTGTTGAAGAAATATGACATGCTCAGATGTTCCTCTTTATCTACCCCTATGTCCTTAAAAACAAAACTGTCTGCTGACCTTGTGGGAAAAGCAACTGATTTAAAAACATATTAGGGTATGATAGGCTCATTATTGTATTTGACAGCTAGTATGTCAGATATAATGTTCTCTACATGCTTATGTGCTAGATTTTAGGCTAATCTAAAGGAATCACATCTCCTAGCAGTAAAACAGATATTCAAATATCTCAAGGGTACTCCTGATCTAGGTTTGTGGTATCCAAGGGATTCAAGTCTACAGCTATATGCCTATTCAGATGCAGATTATGCTGGTTACATGCTTGACAGAAAAAGCACATCTGGCAGTGCACACTTTTTGGGTGATAGATTAGTGTGTTGGGCTTCTATGAAACAAAATTGTGTCTCTACTTCAATGGTTAAGGCTGAATATGTTGCTGCTGTAATGTGCTGCTCTCAGAGTTTGTGGGTTAGGACTCAGATCTCTGACTTTGGCCTACACTATGACAAGATACCATTATTGTGTGATTCACAATCTGCCATAGCTATCTATTACAATCCAGTCCATCACTCAAAGACCAAACACATTGATATATGGTATCACTTTATTAAAGATAATGTAGAAAAAGGTCTGATAGAACTGCAATATGTTAAGACGGATGATCAACTGGCTGATCTGTTTACTAAACCATTATACGAAACTCCTTTTAGTGTGTTAGTATCCAAATTAGGCATGATGAATTATAAAGCCTAACTATCAGTCATTTGTCTTGAGTGGGTATTTCACTTTGTTTGTTCATGTTGCGGATAAAAGAGAGCATACTCTAAGGGGGAGTGTCAATCATCCGTACAAGTTACGCATGCTTGTAGGGGGAGTAAATACTTTAAAACATTTCATAAATCAATGAAAATACCAAAAACATTCAAAAAACAAAGAAAATGTCAAAAACATGTGCAAAATCCTTGAAAATATCAAAATATGTGTTTTCATTTGTTTAAAATTGAAAAATAGAAAAATATTTGATTTTGGTTTATAAAAAGAAATGAACAAAAAGATTTCAATCATACCGGTCTAATTCACTTCGAATTCGAAATCTTGGTCTTCGAATTCAGAGTGAGCATTCAGGTCTAATGGACTTCGAAAATTCTAAAGGCCTCACATTCGAAATAAACATTTTTGTTTTTACATTTAAAAGGCAAATTGAAAGACTTCGAGCGCTACTAAACATCGCATTCGAAGTCAATGTAATTCGCATACGAAGCACACCAAAGTCAAAGGACTTCGAGCACATACATTTATCCAAATTCGAAGCCAGTTGACTTAGAATACGAAACTCTAAATTCTTTTAGACTTCGAGCGCGTTTCCTAGCTTTAATTCAAAGCTAGTAGACTTTGAATTCTAAACAGTGTATCTTCGATACACTTCGAGCGCCCATGAACAGTGCTTTAAACGGAGTCATGAACAACTCACTTCGAGTTCGAAGCCTTAACACTTCGAACGCGAAGCCTCTTGGACTTCCAAGTCTACAGTGGTCATTATGACCACTTCGAGCGCGCTTTTTCACCTCACACCCTTTGGACTTCGAGCGCGTAAATTTCAAATTTTTACCATTACACTACATCCCTATAAATAGATCATTACATTAGAGTGTTCTTCACGCTTTCACACTTTTGAGTTTACGAAAATTTCACCGGTTACATATTTACTCTCGTTGTGATCTAAGTTGTTGCCCGAATTTCAAACTTTTGTGTCTAAGTTTCTAACCAAATCAAGGTATACATAAAACATGCACTAAATCATGAGAACCACAAGTTTAAAAGCTTCAAATCAAACTGAGCCTGTTTAACTCGGAAAACACCTTTTTCCGACTTTCAAAAGCACTGTTTGATGTTCAAATGAACTTGTTAATGCAAATGTGGTTTGCGATGGGGACTAAGAACACTAGAACAATGTTTTTGTCAAAGAAAAACTTGAAAATTTTGAAAAGTGTTCTTCGTGTTCTTTGAGTGGTTAAAGATTGGGCTTGATTTCATTTTTAGCCTAGATCTTCATGTTATGGATCAAATGAGAAAATTTTCAGTGTTACAAAAGTGTTTAGATACATGTATTCATTGTAAAACATGTGTCAAAACACATTTTTGTCCATCAACAATACCACTTCATCAATGAAGGATTTTTGGGTGTTATACAATTTTACTAAGGAGTTTGACAAATTTTCAAAGATTTGACTCCAAGTCAATGTTTCCAAGTCAACAAAAGTCAAAGTGTTTCACACGATTTGTTTGACCTAACAAGTCAATACATTTCACTAAGTTATTATACAAAGTGCAATAATCTAACTTATTGGTTGTTCTTATAGGTTCAAACATGGCTATGGAAGATGAATCTGTCTCATATCGTTCTTCGACAGCTAGCCAATCTCATAACCCAGATGATCAACTCCTTCCCACAAATCAATTCTCTCAGTTGTCACTCATGACAATAACCACTTCATCAACCTCGACAACTTTCGCAACCCAAACTTTCCTATTATCTCTGAAATTCTACGCATTCATCCCCTAAACCATGCTCTTACTTATAACCCATCCACATCTGGGACACATGTCCCTGAGTTATACGTTCGACAATTCTGGCACACAGCCCATACTCATACAAGTCCTGACTCAGGTCGCGTATCTATCTGCGGTGATGTAGATCATTTCACCCTGAACATCACTACAAGCTGATTGAGGGAGATCCTCCTCTTCCTGCCGCTAGAAGCAGGCATCCTCTTATTGACTTTCAGGAGATGCCTGACGAAACCACTACCCTTGAGGGCATTCGAGCCATGGGTTATCTTGGGGACTTACCACTTTGTTCCCACTTTAAAAGAGCCAACCTTCACCCTATATACTATACATTCCTCACCATTCTCCAACGTTTCCTCACCCCTAAATACACCGGCTATGAATACCCCAACTCAAACCAAATAAAGCTCATATATGCTACTGCCAATCATTCGCATATTGATTATGCCACTTTAATTTTTCTTGACGTTATGCAGCAGGTGGAGGGTAAACTCTCTGATCTGAAGAGAGCCAAGGGCAGATTTCTTCCGTATCAACGGTTTTTACCAATGATGGTCCAATTTGCAATGGACAGAAATGAGGAGATACCACGAAGGCCAAAGCATGTTGCTATCAGGCCAAAACAGTTGATGTATGTCAAAGTTATGTCTATTGATCATCCTATTCAACCGCAACCATTCCCGGTTTTCCTGCTAGATCTATGTGCCAGAATGACATTGTGAGAAATTATAGGTAGAGCGTAGGATTGGGTCCTATTGTGCTACCAGAGCCGGTTGTACCTACCCTAGGG
The DNA here is from genome assembly GCA_038502395.1 of Dittrichia graveolens. Taxonomy (NCBI): domain Eukaryota; kingdom Viridiplantae; phylum Streptophyta; class Magnoliopsida; order Asterales; family Asteraceae; genus Dittrichia; species Dittrichia graveolens. Next base: position 36,749,231 of record JARJIL010000009.1, read on the forward strand.
GTTGTAGCACCAAGTGAGGACATAGCAGATAGGCCTCAGTCTTCCACGGGGGAAGCTGAGGGGAATGAGCAGAGAGAGAAAAGCCCAGAGAGGGGTGGTGAATGGGATGAGGGCGAAACACATAGTGAGGGAGGGGCTGAATATGATCCTACCCAAATACAAGCTATGATTGATTCATTATCTGATGTACTCCGTGAACCAGAACAACAACCGGAGTCTCCTGATTTACTTGCTGGTGCAGTGGCTCCTGACCTTGAAACAGACACCTTTGCCCTGACCACATATACTCCGGGTGCAGCACCATTGGTTTCCAATAATACTGAACGCCAAAAAGCTAAAACACCAGTGGTGACTAAGGAAGAGGATCTAAATTTCTTAGATCTATTCCCTTATTTACCCGAGGCCTTCGACTCTAAAACAGAATTTAGGTATGGCTATCAACCGGGTCCTCTAGACACAGCAAGTGCAAGCCATGAATTTGATCCTACTCTGGATATCTATGATGAGTATGAAAGCGCAATGGAAGAGGAAGAGGTAGAGGTACGGGGAGAAAGAGAGAGGTGAGTAAGAACAAACGAGTGGTGAGCGACCCTCAAGCCCAAAAAGCCAGGAAGCCTCACCTACTATCGGAGCTGACACTGTTAGCTATGGTATTGAAGCAGTCACTGTCATCCCAACAGTGCCCACTTACCCCTCTAGCCACTCAAGTATCTCTCAACAGATGCTTGTTTCAACTCACGGAGAACTAACACATACTCTATCAGCCTCTCATTCGGAAATGGATGGTATTGAAACCAGAGGTCTGCCTCTCCCATCCTCGACCGTCTCTTCAACGCACATCGATATACCGCTGATATCTACATTTCTTTCTAGACACCAATCCACACTTGCACAAATAATGACGTTGTTTACAAGACAACAGTCCAAAACACCTGTAGGTGGCACTGCTGAAAGTGTCATTCGAGGATCAGGTAAAAATCTCGCCAGAGTGTACACCACTACAGCTCCGCATGCGAGTAGTTCTGCCTCCATGGCAGTAACTTCAACGAGCACTCTAAGTGAGTCTCAGTTTGTTACAAAGGAGGAATTGCAGGAGGCCCTTACCCCAATTACTAAGAGCCTAGCAGATATCAAGCAGACACTTTCTTCATTAAAAACCAAGGTTGATGATGGCTCGGGCTTATCTACTGACACTATGAAATCCCTGCTTTATGTATGATATCTGGAGAGAGCCCCAAACCGTGAACAGAACCTAGATCTCCTTCAAAACCTTTAGAATGAACAGACCTACAAGGGTAGTAACCTGAATGAATTTAAAGAAACAATTATAAACTCAATGGCGGATCTAGGCAATGTGGTCTTTCAAAAATTAGATTCGGTGGAAAACAGGATGACTATTATTGAATCTACATGCAAATCCTAAGCTCCTGGGTCAAAGCGCAGACGTGATGACGATGATCCCGATCATGATCGTCACGAGGGGGAGAAAAGACCGCGCATTTTGACCTTTACTCCTTTAACAGAACGATTAGCTGCTACAATGGGGAGCGGGGAAGAATCACAGCAACAACAACAACAACAACAACAACAACAACAACAGCTACAACCACAACAACAGCAACAAACACGAACTGAACCTGAAACTGACATCCCAATGTTTGAATTTGAAACTGAAACTGCTGATATCAGTGAAAGGGATGAGTCAAATGAGCTGCTGAAACAAATTGATGAGTTCTCTTTTGGAAAACTGCTAAAAAGAACCGAGGAAGTCCAGATAGTGGACAGGTTTGAGGATATGCCGGTGCCTATTATTCAAAAGCCAGCTTCTTCAAGGGTTGCAAAGCCTGCAAGGGATTTGGTCACCAAAAAGCAAATGGAGGAAGCAATCAGGAAACTAAATCTAATAAGAGTCCTCCAAGGCATTTCACAGGAGGTTCATCAATTATTTCCACCTGAACGAAAGAAATTCCAGTTGTCAGCTGCCGACATCCTGAAGAAAAATCAACAAGCAGAGTAGGCTAAACAACTATAACAATCATCTGAATGGCCACTACCTTCGAATGTCTAACCAGCTCCTTCAGTTCCTATCTCATCAGACCCAGGCCTGGATAGATACAACATGTTCACTAGAGAAGCTATGAAATACCCTTTGTAGGGAAAATATGTAGTGAAAGTTGCTTACCTTGTGTCAGAATACCCGATCAGCAAAGGACTTCGCATCAGCATGCAAAAATCTTCAAGGTACAGGTTTGTTGTTTATGAGTACAGAGAGCAGATGGTCAGAAAATCTCTTTGAATGAAGCTGACTCCAGACACGTCAAGCTGCATGACATTGAGTTCATATACGAGGAGCTATCCACCAAGATCAACAAGCCCTATAAAGAACAACAAGGACGATCAGCTCTGATGAAGTATATGAGGAGATTTATTGAATTTATTCAAGAGCATGATCTACAATTGGGAGCTGAAAGTAATCAACTCGAGGTGAATCTGCTCAGACCTCTACAAAACCATCTTGATCTACAAACCCTAGAAGAGCTAACCGTTATTGATGAAAAACATCCAAGCTTTGCGGGTCGAAGAGGTGTCGTCTTCATTAACCAACGTTGTCGAAAGATCTTCGTTCGGACGGTACACATGATGGCATACTCTGATGGTACTTTGAAATTGTTGTTCCACAGACTCCATGAAAAGGCTGACAAATAAAAATCAACTACTAGTGAGTCGGAATGGGCTCGGTTGATAAGAACTAGAGACGCTATTAAAAGGACGTTGGACAGTTGTCGGATAATTCGGAGGTGGCAGATGATGTTTGGAATAAGAAATAGGTCTATATTGTAATTACTATCTTTCTGCATTTCTATTTTAATGTAATAGGCTTTCTCTCTATTTAGGGGGAGATTGTTAATATTAGAAAAATATAGAAAATCCTATTATGTAGGCGTGGCCTATAAATAGGCCTTAGGCCCGTTGGCCTTGTAAGCTTTTTGGAACGATTAATGCAATATTGATATTCAAAGCAAGACGTGTAGTGTGTGTTTCTCTCAAATATCATCTTCTATCTACACTAATACTTGAAGGTTTCTTCACGGGATTAAGCTTTCACTATCTTTGTGTATATATGTATAATACTTGTAAATAGTTTAGCTCTAGTCTACAAGATTACTACTGCTTTACCAAAGCTAAGATTGATTTCCTAAGTTAATAATGGTCTACAAGATTAGCACTGCTTGCCTAAGTTTATGCTGTGGAGCCCATCAGCTGAGGGATTACTACTATCAGCTAAGGATTATCGTCCATCAGCTAAAGGAAGCCTAGCTAATTCTTGCAAAACTGTGTGGAAGGTGAGTGTGGCAACTCGTAAGGTTGGTTGTGAAGCATTAAACGAGCCAATTCTTTGCTAGAGTACATCTGCGTATCTTGACGGAAGATTTACAATTCCAACATAAAACACTTGGGTAATTGTTATGCCTATACCGAGTCATCTAAGTGGATTAACGAGGAATTTGTATGAGAACGGATCAAACATGCCAAGCCGACGCTATGAGGTCGATGGATCCTACAAGTGTCTAAGAGTTGAAATAATTGATTGCAATTGGTAAAGCGTTTACCGGCTTAAATAACTTCATGAAGTGATCCGCGGCAAACCTGTCATGTAGTGAAGTGAAATAAGGTTCTTAGCCCTTGTAACTATAATTGTTTTTCATAAAACTTTATGGGTAATTATCGTAACGAGGAATGTATCAAAACTAACTAAAATGTGTATTCTTATCTCTATATGGAAAACGTTAAAAAACACTACATCAAACGTTACACTCCGTTCGTTCCTAAAAAAGGAGAAACTCACTAATGTAACATCCTCAAATCGAGCCTAGACGTGTGCGAAATTGGTACGTTAGTTATTTAAACAAATTAATAAAATTATATAATAGCTATTAATATAAATCATGAAAAATAGTTATGGAATGAAGTAATAATAATAATAATAATAATAGATAAAATTAATAAAATAGTAAACGGTTTTAGATAAGGATTCCAAAAATATCCCCATTAGAGGAAACGGGTAAACGAGTGTTGAGTTGTAAGTTGAATAGGGGAACAAAATACTGCATTAGGATAATGTTGAACCTATTGAGTCAATTCCCCCTTTTTAACACACAAACTCAACACACATACACAGACACATACATAACACAAACAGTCACACTTTCTTGGTGTTCTTGGCATTTTGAAGAAGAAATCAAAGAAGGAAGCTTTGTTGAACCTTCAACAACTAATCCAATTGCTAATTCTCTGATCTTTATCATCTTCATCTCATTTTCATGTAACGCCCCAAGGTTCGTAATTACCTTTATCAGTTATTTATTTAGTATAGTGTTATAGAAAATTTCCTAATCTAGATAAGAGGCGTTTACCAAACTAGAGGTAAAACTGTTAAAATTAAAGTCAAGTTCAGGGGTTGGTTTGTCATTCTTGGAAACTATATATTGAGTTTCTTTAGTCCATTTGTTCATATATGAACAAATACCCATAGCAAAACACAGCTGAGATTTTGAAGACTGACTTGAAAGAAGCAAGTACCAGTATTTGGAGTTACTAAAGCATCCAATCAATCCTAGTTAGCATCAAAGTATCACTGTTATAGCAAAATCCAAGTTTAGTTGCGTCTAAATGGTTCAAAATGATTAATCTATTGATCAAAACATGTTACTTGTGTTTCTTATGAGTTTAGTTAATGTTATTCAGTATAAGGGGTGTAGGAAAACACCCCAAAATTGCTAGAATCGACTTTGGGTCGAAATTCGATTCAGAACAGCGTCGGTGCAGGAACACAGTATGCTGAGTCGGTAGCTACACGGCCCATGTTGCTTTAGGCGCGTCGTGTAGCTAGCCCGTGTAGAATAATTATAGTCCGTGTGAAGGCGCACGGCCTGTGTAGTTACCTAGGGCGGTGTTAGGCCATGTGGCCTTACAGGACCGTGTATTATGAAGGAAACACGGCCCGTCTTCAGGTACACGGCCCGTGTAGTAGTAGTGACCAACACAAGCCATGTGGCAATACTTGGTCATGTAGTGTTCAGGGTACACGGTCCGTGTAATAGTACAGGTAACTGAACGTGTAACATCCTCAAAACGGGCTTAAACGTGTGCGATCGTGATACGTCGAGTATTTAATTGAATTAAATAAAATATATATATTTTAGAAAATGATATAAAATATGAAAATAATTGATAAATGAGTTATTAAAAATATTAATAAAAATAGATAAAGGTTATAAAATATCGAACGCTTTCAAACGAGGATTCCAAAAATATCCTCGTTAGTTGAAACGGCTTAACGAGAGATGAGTTGTAAGTTGAAAAGGGGAACAAAATACCCACTTGTGGATAATAATTACCCACAAGTCAGTTTTGGCTTTATCTCTTACACAGACACATACCTTTACACATACACACACTCACTACTTACCTACTCTTGCAAAATAGAAGAAGAAGATCAAAGGAGATCATCAAACAACAACTTCAGCAGCAAATCAAGGATTTATCCAGCCCTAAAACATCATCTTCATCATCTCCATAGCTATGTAAGCTTTACCTTCCATGTCTCCATTCTTGTGTTCTTCATTCTTGATTCTTGGGTATTGATGGGAAACTAATTAAGCCTTGTTCCAGCAGTGAATTAAGGCTCACAATCATCCCAAAATCAGTTCCTAGTCATTATTTCCATCCATTGTAAGCTTATGTTCTTCCTTGCTCTTCATGTTCTTGAAATTCTAGGTTTTGATGGGTAATTGAGATTTTGCAATCAAGAACTGAAATTGATGATTGAAATAGGTTCTAATATCATTTATAAGTGCATAGGAATCAATTGCATGAATTAAAGTACTGTTCTTGATGAGTTTTGAATTTTTGCTCAAATGGGTCAAAAGTGGTCAAATACGGGTCAAACTGATTTTGACCTTCAAGAACTGAAATTTAGTGTTCTAATTGATCCTATAACTTGTTAGTATTGATTAGAACTCAATTGGTGCATTAGAAGTGGTGTTTTTGCACAAATCCAATATTTAGCCTAAATGGGTCAAAATGGCCAAAATGGTCTAAATATGTTTTTACACATCAAGAACGGATTTTTAAGGTTCTAATAGGTTCATATGACTTGTATGAATTGATTAGAACATTGGTTTTGAATTGGAATGGTTGTTTTGCTTGAATTGGCTAAAATAGTGAAAAATAGGCCTTAAATAGGCAAGAAATTGGAAAATGATACCAAACATTGAGTTTAAAGGTTTTGGTCAGTTGCAACACCTTCAATACATAATATTAGGTGTATATGGTGTGTTGCAAGTGTTGGAATTGGTCTACACCAAGTTTTGGCCATTAAGCGCATGTCTTTGTCCATTTAATTGTGATTTTCGTATGAATTAATTGGATAGGAGTTTTTTATGTTAGAAAGCTTCCACAAGTGTCAAATGGTCATATGAAACACTAGAATTTTACTAAAGTTGATTTGGACTTGAAATGGGATAAAAAGGCACTGCTCAGTTTGTGCCAAAATGATATTTTTTGCTATTCGTTCGCGTGTGGTTGCTTGGAATATTATAACAAGTTAATAAATAGTTAAATAGCACCATTAGGGTATTGTTTCAAGTATCCTAGATATTCCTTGTGTGTTCGAGTGATTAATGCGTAGATATTGGTATTATAGGTCGAGTTGACAATCCGTGAGCGTCAAAGCAAGGTCTTTGCTTATTCTAGCCTAAAAAGTGAGTGCCTGATAACATAACAATTAATATATCTATAACATATATTAACAATGAATTGAATTGAATACCCGGATTTGTAAACAATTGATTAAGCGTTTGAATATGTTGTTGAAAGGTTGTATACCTTGTAGTATGTATGATAAATGATTATCAGGATATTACACGCACTTGATTAAGTGTAGTTTGTAAAGCATGACGATACTAGACTTAACATGTTGACACAGTATGATACGCACTTGTTTAAGTGTAGATTGTATAGCATGATGATGCTAGGCTTAACTTATTGATATATAACAGCATGCACTTGATTAGGTGTATGTTACAATGATATATATATTATTGCGTGCGCGCAATGAAGTAAAGAATGAATGGCATGATGATGCTAGATATTTGATTGATATAAATAATATGCATGTGTTTAGGTGTATGTTATGTGGATATGATTATGCATTGATTGATGATTCGATTGAATCAGATTAATTGTTTGTGATCGGTACGGATCTATTAGGCAAAGTTTGCCCCGGACAAAGCGGTCCTACTTATTGGGCAAGGTTTGCCCCGGACAAGGTTTGTCCCCTGTGGGTCTAGCTCAGGGTTTTACTCAGAAGAATCGGTTGATTCTGAAATGCAACGGTGGATGCTTTACAGCTCCCCCACCGGTGCAGTTGATGTGTCTGGTACCCCAGTTTGGTGCATCGAGTCGGGTTCGCTACCCTGCGCGATATGTCTCTAACTGATTACGCCAACTCATCGCGAGATGCTAGGATAGAACTATTTGAGCATGATTGATGATATGTGGTATGTTTATATTGATTGCATGCTATCGTGTACTCACTAGCTATTATAGCTAATAGATACTACATCTGACATGTGCAGGTGATCCATAGTGAGCTTGGGAGGCTGCGGGTAGTCTAAATGCTTTGAGAGGAACACTATTATTATGTTTAAAACTCTGTTATATTATGTTTATGTTTGTTTAAAGATAATGGTTGGCCGGTTATTTATCCGTAACACCAAATGTCGTATGTGGCAACATTTTGACTGTTTATACAGTTTGCCACGTGTTTTTACTTCCGCTGCATTTTTAAATTATAAGACAGGTTTAAATGTTCTATTTTCAGTCAAACCCACGCGGTTTGAAAACTTAAATTGTATTTTAAAAAGAAAAATTTGGTTCTCAAAAGCACGGTGTTACAAGCTGGTATCAGAGCCTAAGTTTGAGTGAATTGGGTATTTGAAAGAGTACTCAGTCTCAAATTCAGGCTCGACCATTATTTAAAGTGTTCCTCGGGAGGTTATTGGGGTGTGAGAGAGATTAATATGACTGGCATTATTGTTGGTTAATTTTTTATTTTATTAACATGATTAGTAAAGTATTATAAGTATAGTAAGTATATTATGACCTTAATGGTCTAATAGAATCAAGAGATGTTAGATCAATCTGATGTAATCAGATTGATAATGTTAGATAAAAAGTGATGCCAAAAGAATAGCTGAAGTGATAGTAGTCTTGTGTACTACTAGTATTAAGATAAACAAGGGAACTATCCTCAGTTCCTATGAAAGTAGCATATAGTAAATGATGGAATCTAAAAATGATTAATGATAATTGAGGAACATATTCTAGTTGTTCCTATTCCATAGCACAGAATGGTCATAAGTCTTAAGGATTTTTCTGTCATGTAAACCATTTGCATCTTTTAGGGCACGATGAATCCGGCAGTGATCAAGAAATGGATATGGGATATAGAGTTAGTATTCGAAACTGGTGAAAGCAAGGAGCTATGTATTCTTTTGTCTCTATGTCTTTCTGTGCTTAATAGCAATTTCTTGTTTTTGCGTTGATTGATCCACTGAATGTGGAAGTTGTTAACGGTAAAGTAGTTTCTGTCACTGATAGTGTTCCCATTGCTGTAATTGATATTGACGGGAATGGTTTTCCCATTTCATTTCTTGTTATGCCCATTGCGGGATTTGATTTTGTAATTTGATGGGATTAGCTAAGCAACTGAAATGCTGAGATTCTTTGTTCGAAAAGATGATTAAAAATTCCTCTGTCCGACGGGTCATATGTTGTGGCTCGTGGTGAGGGAAGAATTTCTTGATAAAGGTTTCATTCGTCCCAACTCTTCACCTTGGGGAGCCCCAGTCTTGTTTGTCGAAAAGAAAGACGGGACGATGCGAATGTGCATTAACTACAGGGAGCTGAATAAGCGAACGGTAAAGAACAAGTACCCTCTTCCTCGTATTGATGATCTGTCTGTTCAACTTCAGGGTGCTACTTGCTTTTCAAAGATAGATATTCGTCCTAGTTATCATCAAGTCTGTGTACGCAATGAAGATGTTCTAAAGACGGCTTCCTGAACGAGATATGGGCATTATGAGTTTCTTGATATGCCTTTTGAATTGACGAATGCTCCAGCTATATTCATAGATTTTATGAACCGTGTCTGTCGTGTGTTTATTGACAAATTTGTCATTGTATTCATCGATGACATTCTGATTTATTCTAGATTTGAAGCAGAACACGAGACACACTTTCGCATTGCTCTTGACATTTTGATGCAAGAACACTTATATGCTAAATTCTCTAAATACAAATTCTGGCTTGGAGAAATACACTTCCCTGGTCATGTTATATGCAAGGATAGTATAATGGTTGATCCTGCCAAGGTTGAGGTGGTGATGAATCGGAGAATTCCCGAAATCCTATCTGAGATTCGCAGCTTTGTAGGACTTGCCGGTTACTATCGGCGGTTCATTCAGAATTTTTCTAAAATAGTAGGTCTTATGACGAAGCTTACACGAAAGGATGTTGCCTATTCGTGGTCTGATGAACAAGATAATGTCTTTCAGACATTGAAACAATTATTGTGTCAAGCTCCGATTCTGACTCTGTCAAATGGGCCATAAGATTTTATTGTTTACTGTGATGCTTCTTACGTAGGCTTGGGAAGTATCCTTATGCAGAAGGACAAAGTGATAGCTTATGCTTCCCGCCAACTGAAGCCACATGAGAAGAGCTATCCGACTCATGATCTGGAGTTGGCAGTTTTTGTCTTTGCTCTGAAACTATGGCGCCACTACTTGTATGGCACCAAATGCGTGGTATTCACTGATCATAAGAGCCTCCAGTATGTTTCTACACAGAAGGAGCTAAATATGAGGTAACGCAGGTGGATAGAGTCAATTAATGATTATGATTGTGAAATCAAATACTACCTGGGCAAGGCTAATGTGGTGGCTGATGCATTAAGCCGGAAGGGCTCCACAGATACCATCAAATTCATGAAGATCTTTATTGTTTCTGATCTTATTACTCGATTGAAGGAGGCTCAGCATGAAGCCTTAACAGAAGATGACCTGAAGGTTGAAGTTATGTCCAAGATGAAGGAGCAGCTACAAGATGACAGCAGGGGATTGAAAATATATACAGGTCCCGAATCTGTGTACCTAGCATCGGAGAGAACTAGGAGTTAATCTTAAAGGAGGCGCACAGTTCTCGTCTATCTGTTCATTCTGGGTGCACTAAGATGTACCATGATCATAAGTGTGACATTCGGCAACAAATTTCCCAGGTTAGCCATTAGAAATCCTAATTTTAAGCCTAGTATGACTAAAAATAGTATTTATGACTTAAATACATCCATAATAATATTAGATTTCGTAGAAATCCCGCCTATAAGGTTAGAACCTTCCGGAGCTCGAAAAATCGAATTATTACGAGTCAAGAAATTACAAATCAGATACAATAATAAAAATAATATCAATTAAAATAATTAAATAAATTATAATAAATATAAATAAGTTAAAATATAAACATATAAAAATAAACTCATAAAAGTAATAAAAACTTTGTAATTAAAAGATTTAAACAAAATCAACAATTATACAAAATACATTTAAACCAATTACACTTAATTATTCAAAAAAAAAAAATCCCCCCCCCCATGAGGCCGGCCACCCTACCCCCCCCCCCCCCCTCAAATTTCTCTTGCCTCCTTCTCTTCCCAAGAACCACCACTTGATCTCCCCCATGCTCTATATAAGCCTCCTACTACTCTTTATCATTTCCTTTACCACCACACTCCATCTCTTCTCTTTTCTCTCTTCTTCTTTCACCAACAAAAATCTCCCAAGAACATCCAAGTCTTGATCATCTTTTGAAGATCAAACACAAAATCAAAGAAAAGAGTTGGTAAGATGATCATAAAACACTCATCTCTACACTTCTACACTTCTACCTTTCTTCTCTTCTTCTTTCTTCTTTCTTTTATTTATTTTCTTTGTTGTTCATCTTATTTCCTTTATTTATATATATATATAATCATGTAAATATAAACATCCTACCAATGTTGTAAGGAGCACATGAAATGTGCATCATCCTACCGTTGTTGTATGGAACTTAATCAACTAAAAATCAAGAAAATAAGACTTTGATCATGCATGTGTTTCATCTTAACAAATGTTGTAAGGAACACATAAAATGTGTATCATCCTACCATTGTTGTAAGAACACATGGATTATCAAAGCTCATCCTCATACAATATGATTATTCATGAATATAAACATGTTATATTAAAGTTATGACCCATAAGCAAAAAGAATAACATTCTGGCAGATTCTGATGCTAGAACTCCCCACTTGTTTTTGTTATATCTGGAGTTCTAGGTATCAAAATCAGTTGATTCTTTTTGATAATCTTAGTTTAAAGTGTTACCTTTCATTTAAACCTGGATTCAATAATTTTCATGAACGTTTGATCCTTCAAACATATTTAAAAAGACCCATATGTTGAATCTGGAAATCTGGCAGATTTAGAAGGGTACACTTTAAACGCGTGTAACTTACTCATTCTTGGGTCAAAATACGTCTAGTTTTTTTTAAAAGTTTAATCTTTGAGTCGTGGTTATTTCCCAGTTTGAATCATGTAAAAAGGAGGTCGTATGAGCCATAAACAGACGTTTTAGTAACAACATGTCATCCAGACACTGATCAGTGGACATCCTATACACTTTTAATTATTAAAAATACTAAACATGGATTATAAATTCCTATATATTTACTGGACATTCTAGAAACATGTATTAAGAATATATTAAAATATCAAGCCTTAATATGACTCCTAAATTACAGTTTTTTATTTTTAAAGTTCAACTTAAATAACTGAAAATTTCAGTAAACACTTATGATTTATGGAAAAATAGAGACAACCTTTAACTATTTAAATAAATAAGTTAACAACAAATAAATAATACAAAATAATAAATAAAATAAGTCTAATAGAGCTACATAACTCTTATATTAGGAAAGCAGCTTCGGTAGGAACAAGAAATCCTTACAAGAAAACACCTTTGCATACCGAGTGAGTATCATAGCTTCTTTTTACCGTATTTCATATTATTTTGGGGTGAAAGCATGTGTATATATTTCATGAAAAGTTTATTGCCTATCTTCTTATTTATTTCAAATATTAATTTTAGCACTTATGGTATTATTCTTTGATGTGCTTGGGTGATCGTTGTAAGGCCCTTTCGTTGGACATTATTCCTTAACTCCGCTAGTGAGCCGATGGTATTTGTAAGTAGCGCTATTTGGAGATTCCGACGTCTCCCATTTATGGTTGACGAACTATAGATGTACTTTACCACTACTAACGTCATTTAATATAGGCGTTAGGTTTATCATGGGCAATTGGTTGTCGGCTAGGTTGGATAATGGCTCAAGCAATAAACATCATAGTATATTACTACCATGTGCAACGTATTGGGTAATATAATACATCTTCTATCATTATTTCATGCATACTTTTATTTTATTCTAAAAACTTCCACCAATTATTTATACTTTTCTCATTTAAAAGATATTTTGTGCATAAATTAAAAACCTATGAACTCACCAACTCTAGTAGTTGACCGTTTTCTTTCTTTTACCCGTGCTTTCAGGTGATCGTCGTTAGGTACCTTATGCTTACAAACATGATGTGTGGCATCTTCATCTTCATCTTCATCGTCACGTTTTATAAAAACAATATCTATTTTATTTACGCATCGTACAAGACAATGTCCTTTAAATATTATTCGGTTGTGTAACTTTTATTTATGTTTCATCCGAACTACTTATTTTGTTAATTTAATCTAATGGTTATTATCTATTTACCTTGTGCGATGATATCTTGTGCTGTGACATCTCGTGTTTCCGCTTTAGCGGGGTTGTGACAGATTTGGTATCAGAGCCTAAGGTTATAGGGAATGTTGTTTTTCTTATGGGGGGAAAACAACAACTATGACCAAAGGTTTATAAAGATAATTTTTCCAAATAATTTTGTTTAAAATGCATCAAGTGTATTGATAATATAATTAAGCTGAGTACCACATTGTTATACCTCAATTAGACAAAGCTTGATCACCTATGTCTAATTTAGCTATGTACGATATGGCACTTAGGTTAGTTATAATAAAAATATACTTAGAAACAAAATTTTATTTACTTTCTTTCTAGATCATGATCATTGTGTGTGTGCATGAGCAGAACATTCATAAATAGACAATTTAAGTTATGAATTTAGTAAATAAGTCTATTCAAACCTTGCAGATCATGTCAAGCGAAAGTGAACCTACCAAGAACGGCCAAAGATCTTCCACCGATAGTAACCAATCCCCACAATACCAGTTGCCTGAAGGGTTCTTAGAACCCCTACGTAGACCCGTAAGGATCTTTGACATTCCCTCCTCCCAACCAAACCAAAACCTAAACCCCGGAATAACCGGGCCTCGGGTTAGACAAACTGCCCGAAAGAGGGTGGCCATTCCAGTACGAGCAACCGTAGCACCACCCCAGCCTACCATGGGAGAAACTTCCCGGCAGGTGAACGAGCCAGTAAGAGCCCTCACGGGAATCCCGATGATACCTTCATCCGGGATGACCGACGAGGAAAAGAGGAGATTCCACCACATGTCTCTGGAGCTATATAACATGAGAGGCATGTTAGATTACCAAACCTACAGGGTTAGTTCGTGCTTAGACATGGCGGACCTTAACCACCATCACTCAATGCAAGCCTTAGAGGCGGCTCAAGAAGCCCGAAGACTAATTAGGCTAGTGCATACATGCCTAGTTTCAGGGGTTGTGTTGATGATGTTAGTAGGACTAGCTTACATAGGAATTGGGCGCTAGATGGGTTGGAGTGGATCTACTTTGAGTTTTAATGTCTTTTTCTTTTGTTGATTATGAACTAAAATATCCTATGTTGCTTTGAAGGATGTATGATTGTATGGCTACTATTAACTCTCTATTAATATATATGGCATCTTTTAAAGAGCCGATTTTGGTAATTATTTTGTGCCAAGTGAATGATTGATTACTTAATTAAATCTCGTACTATTAGTCATATTTAATGCCATGAATGAATTAAACACGTTACACATAGAATAGTATGATAAAACTGATTAGATTGAGTGACTAAAAATCGTCGTGTGATTATGCTCTAGAACGATGCCTCCACGAAGAGCAAACCCCGAGTTAGATCAACTTGTCATGGAACAAGTGATTGCAACATTACCCAACATAGTTAGCCAAGTTGCTGCTGGGCTTCAAACAAACCAAGGAGCACCAACCCCAACCCAAGATTGCAACTACAAAACCTTTAGGGCCTGCAACCCTAAAGAATTCTTTGGAACGGAAGGAGGTGTGGGTCTACTAAGTTGGATTGAAAGCATGGAATCAGTCCTTAGCATCAGTAAATGTACGGAAGCAAACAAGGTGGAGTTTGCAGCATGTCTTCTGCAAGGGCGAGCCCTATCGTGGTGGAATATCCAAGTGCAAACACTTGGAAGAAATGCCGCGCACCAACTCACCTGGGATGCATTCCTCAGGCTATTAAGGGACGAATTTTGCTCGAAGAGTGAAATTCAAAAGCTAGAAACCGAGCTGTGGAATCATGAAATGATCGGGGACGACATCAACTCCTACACCACCCGATTTCATGATTTGGCCAAGCTGGTGCCGCACTTGGTGACCCCGGAAGAAAACCGTATCGATAGATACATTTGGGGTCTAGCCCCTAAGATCCGGGCAAATGTCACGGATGCAAACCCCAACACCATCCAAAGTGCGGTAAATCTAGCTACAAGACTTACCCACAATGCCATCCGATCGGGATCGCTTGGGAGCAACAAGGACAAGGGTAAGAGGAAAATTGAGGAGGTGCCGAGGAAGCCATCCGGTGGAGAAGCTGCGAGGACTCAAAAAAGGGCTAGAAACTTCGGAGCTCAGGCGCAAGCAGCCGATAAAGGATGGAGATCCTACCCCAAATGTGACAAGTGCCACAAACACCACGAAGGGAAGTGCATGGTGTGCTTTAGGTGTAAGCGGCTAGGACACCTCAGCAAAACTTGCCGAGTAAAGCCATGCTTTAAATGCGGACGTCTGGAGCACCATGGCACCGTCTGCTCGCGGCCAACTCAAGGGGCTAATTATAATCAAGCACGTCCTGCAAGCCAAAGTAACCAAGGAAATCAAGCACGAGGCAGGGTGTTTGAGATTGGAGCAAATGAAGCTAGACAAAACCCCGATGTCGTTACAGGTACGTTTCCTCTAAACGGTTATTACGCATCAGTACTATTTGATTCAGGGGCCGATAAAAGCTTCATATCATTAAGATTTAAGTTAAGGCTAAACCTAAAAACCATAGAAATGATAGAGTCTTACACCATTGAATTTGCTAACGGTCAGAAAACTAGCATTAAGGACATAATCCCTGGTTGTACCTTGGGCTTAGCCGATAAAATATATACCATTGATTTAATCCCACTTGAAATGGGAAGTTTCGACGTAGTTGTTGGGATGGATTGGCTTTCTAGCCATCGAGCGGAAATCTGTTGCTTCGAAAAGATCGTCCGAATTCCGACGCCTGATGGTGAGACACTTAAGGTGTATGGAGAAAAATCCGGAAGGGATTTCAAGATAATCTCATCCATCAAGATGAGAAAATGCTTAAGGAAAGGAAACGAGGCATTCCTAGCACATATAATCAATAAGAAAACCTGTGAGAAAAACATTCAAGAAATTCCCGTCGTGCGAAACTTTCTTGAAGTATTTCCGGAAGATTTGCCAGGATTACCCCCGAATCGGCAAGTCGAATTCCATATCGATCTAGTCCCTGGAGCGGCTCCCGTGGCAAAAGTACCATATCGACTCGCCCCATCAGAAATGCAAGAGCTATCGGCACAACTACAAGAATTACTCGACAAAGGTTTCATTCAACCAAGTTCATCCCCTTGGGGAGCCCCAGTTCTTTTCGTCAAAAAGAAGGACGGGTCGCTACAAATGTGTATCGACTATCGGGAACTCAACAAGTTAACCATCAAGAACCGATACCCTCTCCCTCGAATCGATGATCTGTTCGACCAACTTGAAGGCGCCAAATATTTTTCAAAAATCGATCTTCGCTCGAGATATCACCAATTGAGAGTTCGCGAAGAAGACGTCCCCAATACCGCCTTTAGAACCCGCTATGGACATTATGAGTTCTTTGTTATGCCTTTTGGGTTGACTAACGCTCCAGCAATATTTATGGACTTAATGAATAGGGTCTGCAGACCATATTTAGATAAGTTTGCTATAGTGTTCTTAGACGACATCCTCATCTATTCGCGAAGCAAGGAAGATCATGAGCAGCATTTGAAATTAATCTTAACACTACTCAAGGACCAGAAATTGTATGCCAAATTCTCTAAGTGTGAATTTTGGATCCGAGAAGTACACTTCCTTGGTCATGTAGTTAATTCAAATGGAATTCATGTCGATCCAGCAAAGATCGAAGCAATCAAAAAGTGGGAAGCACCAAAGACGCCAACTGAGATTCGACAATTTCTGGGTATGGCAGGATATTATAGGCGATTCATCGAAAACTTTTCACGCGTGGCTCAACCATTAACGACTTTGACTCAGAAGGATAAGAAATTCATTTGGGGAGATAAGCAAGAAGAAGCCTTTCAAACCTTAAAGCAGAAGCTATGCAACGCACCTATCTTGGCATTTCCAACTGGATCAGAAAACTTTGTGGTCTATTGCGACGCATCACACCAAGGGTTGGGATGTGTTTTAATGCAAAAAGACAAAGTTATCGCCTACGCTTCGAGACAATTGAAGGTTCATGAGAAAAACTACACTACTCATGATTTGGAGCTAGGAGCGGTAGTGTTTGCACTCAAAATATGGAGACACTACTTATATGGCACCAAGTGTACCATCTACACTGACCATAAGAGTCTCCAGCATATTTTTGATCAAAAGATGCTCAATATGAGACAAAGGCGATGGGTATAACTACTCAATGATTATGATTGCGAAATCAAATATCACCCAGGCAAGGCCAATGTGGTAGCCGACGCGTTGAGTAGGAAGGAAAGAGTAAAACCAACAAGAGTACGAGCATTAGGAGCTGTTGTGCAAACAAGTCTGAAAGGAAGGATCCTTGAAGCTCAGGAGCAAGCATTAAAAGCAGAAAATCTAAAAGAGGAAACCCTCCGCCATTTGGAGCACAGGTTCGAGATTGGAACTGATGGAGTACGTTACTTCGAAAAGAAGGTTTGGATACCCAAGGTAAATAACATAAGGTTAACGATATTGGATGAGGCACGTAAGTCTAAGTATTCTATTCATCCCGGAGCCGATAAAATGTACAAGGATTTGAAGGAATACTATTGGTGGCCCGGAATGAAGAAGGATGTCGCCCTATATGTGGGGAAATGTTTGACTTGTACAAGGATTAAGGAAGAACACCAGAAACCCTCTGGATTACTGCAGCAACCCGAAATCCCGGAATGGAAATGGGAACAGATAACTATGGATTTTGTGACTAAGTTACCCCGATCCGCAAAAGGGTACGATTCCATCTGGGTAGTAGTAGACCGGCTTACAAAGTCAGCACATTTCCTATCTATTCGTGAAGATTACAAGATGGAAAAGCTGGCTCGAATCTACATCAATGAGATCGTCATGCGTCATGGATTGCCCATCTCTATCATCTCGGATAGGGATAGTCGCTTCACTTCCCGATTTTGGCAATCACTTCAGAAAGCATTGGGAACGCGAGTCAATCTAAGCACCTCATACCACCCCCAAACAGACGGACAATCGGAAAGGACTATTCAAACGCTGGAAGATATGTTACGTGCTTGTGCATTAGATTTTGGTGGGAGCTGGGACTCGCATTTGCCACCGGTTGAATTTTCATACAATAATAGTTATCACACCAGTATCCAGTGTGCACCCTATGAAGCATTGTACGGATGCAAATGTAGATCCCCGCTCAGCTGGTTGGAAATCGGAGACCGACAATTGTCCAGACCAGACGTCGCACAGGAAACCACTGATAAGATAAAGATTATCAGGGAAAGGCTCAAAACCGCTAGGGACCGACAAAAGAGCTACGCCGACAATCGCAGGAAACCCCTAGAGTTTCAAGTTGGCGATAAAGTCCTACTAAAGATATCACCTTGGAAAGGGATAGTGCGTTTTGGTAAAAAGAACAAGTTAAGTCCCAGGTATGTTGGGCCGTTCGAGATAATCGAAAGGATCGGACCGGTAGCCTACAAGCTAAAACAGACGTTTTAGTAACAACATGTCATCCAGACACTGATCAGTGGACATCCTATACACTTTTAATTATTAAAAATACTAAACATGGATTATAAATTCCTATATTTTTACTTGACATTCTAGAAACATGTATTAAGAATATATTAAAATATCAAGCCTTAATATGACTCCTAAATTACAGTTTTTTATTTTTAAAGTTCAACTTAAAGAACTGAAAATTTCAGTGAACACTTATGATTTATGGAAAAATAGAGACAACCTTTAACTATTTAAATAAATAAGTTAACAACAAATAAATAATACAAAATAATAAATAAAATAAGTCTAATAGAGCTACATACCTCTTATATTAGGAAAGGAGCTTCGGTAGGAACAAGAAATCCTTACAAGAAAACACCTTTGCATACCGAGTGAGTATCATAGCCCATTTTTACCGTATTTCATATTATTTTGGGGTGAAAGCATGTGTATATATTTCATAAAAAGTTTATTGCCTATCTTCTTATTTATTTCAAATATTAATTTGAGCACTTATGGTATTATTCTTTGATGTGCTTGGGTGATCGTTGTAAGGCCCTTTCGTTGGACATTATTCCTTAACTCCGCTAGTGAGCCGATGGTATTTGTAAGTAGCGCTATTTGGAGATTCCGACGTCTCCCATTTATGGTTGACGAACTATAGATGTACTTTACCACTACTAACGTCATTTAATATAGGCGTTAGGTTTATCATGGGCAATTGGTTGTCGGCTAGGTTGGATAATGGCTCAAGCAATAAACATCATAGTATATTACTACCATGTGCAACGTATTGGGCAATATAATACATCTTCTATCATTATTTCATGCATACTTTTATTTTATTCCAAAAACTTCCACCAATTATTTATACTTTTCTCATTTAAAAGATATTTTGTGCATAAATTAAAAACCTATGAACTCACCAACTCTAGTAGTTGACCGTTTTCTTTCTTTTACCCGTGCTTTCAGGTGATCGTCGTTAGGTACCTTTTGCTTACAAACATGATGTGTGGCATCTTCATCTTCATCGTCACGTTTTATAAAAACAATATCTATTTTATTTACGCATCGTACAAGACAATGTCCTTTAAATATTATTCGGTTGTGTAACTTTTATTTATGTTTCATCCGAACTACTTATTTTGTTAATTTAATCTAATGGTTATTATCTATTTACCTTGTGCGATGATAACTTGTGCTGTGACATCTCGTGTTTCCGCTTTAGCGGGGTGTGACATTAAGGCACTTTATTGGTGGCCTACTCTTAAACGTGACATTGCCTCTTATGTGGAGAAATGTCAGATCTGTGCACACGTGAAAATCGAGCACCAAAGACCCTATGGTAATTTGCACCAATTATCTATTCCTGAATGGAAATGGGAGAACATCATTATGGATTTTGTTACTAAATTGCCCAGGACTTCAAAAGGGCATGACATGATCTGGGTGATTGTTGATAGACTCACCAAGAGTGCACACTTCCTAGCTGTGAATGAATCATTTTCTATGCCTAGACTTGCTCAGATTTATATCAATGAAATTGTTGCTTGACACGGTGTTCCATTATCTATTGACTCTGATAGAGATACACGCTTTGTTTCACAATTCTGGAGTAGTGTTCAAAGGGAGCTTGATACTCGTGTTCATATGAGTACCGCATATCATCCCCAGACAGATTGATGGTCCGAAAGGACTATCCAAACTCTTGAAGACATGTTACACGTATGTGTCCTTGAATACGGTGACTCGTGGTATTCTCATTTGCTTTTGATTGAGTTTGCTTATAATAACTCATATCATTCCAGTATTGGTATGCCACCCTATAAGATGCTTTATGGTAGGCGTTGTCGCACACCTACCTGTTGGCTTGAACCAGGGGAGAAACAGTATGCAGATCTGAAACACAGGCCGGTTACCTTTGAAATAGGTGATCGGGTATTCTTGAAGGTTTCTCCATGGAAAGGGTGTTATCAGATTTGGCAGAAAGGGCAAGTTGAGCCCATGATACATTGGTCCTTTCAGAATTATTCAAAAAGTCAATGAGTAGACAGTATCATTAGAATTATCTCGAGAGTTATCAGGTATTCATAATACCTTCAATGTTTGCTATCTTCGTAAATGCAAGGTAGATGAAGATCAGATTCTACCTTTGCAAGAATCGAAAGTTGATTCTTCTGCACGGTTCGTGGAAGAACCAATTGAAATCTTGAACACAAAGGCTAAGCGACTGAGGAAGAAGACAATTCAGCTAGTCTTGGTTAAATGGAAGCACAATCTCGGGTCAAACCTTGCGTGGGAGACTCAGGAGGATATGAGGGCACTCTATCCCCATCTGTTTTCTAAAAAGCAGATTCCGAGGACAGAATCTTCTTAAGGGGGTAGATTTGTAACATCCTCAAAACGGGCTAAAACGTGTGCGATCGTGATACGTCGAGTATTTAATTGAATTAAATAAAATATATATTTTAGAAAATGATATTAAATATGAAAATAATTGATAAATGAGTTATTAAAAATAATAATAAAAATAGATAAAGGTTATAAAATATCGAACGGTTTTCAAACGAGGATTCCAAAAATATCCTCGTTAGTTGAAACGGGTAAACGATAGATGAGTTATAAGTTGAAAAGGGGAACAAAATACCCACTTGTGGATAATAATTACCCACAACTCGGTTTTGGCTTTATCTCTTACACAGACACATACGTTTACACATACACACACTCACTACTTACCTACTCTTGCAAAATAGAAGAAGAAGATCAAAGGAGATCATCAAACAACAACTTCCAGCAGCAAATCAAGGATTTATCCAGCCCTAAAACATCATCTTCATCATCTCCATAGCTATGTAAGCTTTACCTTCCATGTCTCCATTCTTGTGTTCTTCATTCTTGATTCTTGGGTATTGATGGGAAACTAATTAAGCCTTGTTCCAGCAGTGGATTAAGGCTCACAATCATCCCAAAATCAGTTCCTAATAATCATTTCCATCCATTGTAAGCTTATGTTCTTCCTTGCTCTTCATGTTCTTGAAATTCTAGGTTTTGATGGGTAATTGAGATTTTGCAATCAAGAACTGAAATTGATGATTGAAATAGGTTCTAATATCATTTATAAGTGCATAGGAATCAATTCCATGAATTAAAGTAGTGTTCTTGATGAGTTTTGAATTTTGGCTCAAATGGGTCAAAATTGGTCAAATACGGGTCAAACTGATTTTGACCTTCAAGAACTGAAATTTAGTGTTCTAATTAATCCTATAATTTGTTAGTATTGATTAGAACTCAATTGGTGCATTAGAAGTGGTGTTTTTGCACAAATCCAATATTTAGCCTAAATGGGTCAAAATGGCCAAAATGGCCTAAATCTGTTTTTACACATCAAGAATGGATTTTTAAGGTTCTAATAGGTTCAAATGACTTGTATGAATTGATTAGAACATTGTTTTTGAATTGGAATGGTTGTTTTGCTTGAATTGGCTAAAATAGTGAAAAATAGGCCTTAAATAGGCGAGAAATTGGAAAATGATACCAAACATTGAGTTTAAAGGTTTTGGTCAGTTGCAACACCTTCAATACATCATATTAGGTGTATATGGTGTGTTGCAAGTGTTGGAATTGGTCTACACCAAGTTTTGGCCATTATGTGCACCTCTTTGTCCATTTAATTGTGATTTTCGTATGAATTAATTAGATAGGAGTTTTTGATGTTAGAAAGGTTCCACAAGTGTCAAATGGTCATATGAAACACTAGAATTTTACTAAAGTTGATTTGGACTTGAAATGGGATAAAAAGGCACTGATGTGCAAAATCTGAAATTTTGCACTGCAGGCAGAACGCGTCTCGTCCAAGGCTTGGACGCGTCTCGTTCGGTGCAGTTTGTGCCAAAATGATATTTTTCGCTATTCGTTCGTTTGTGGTTGCTTGGATTATTATAACAAGTTAATAAATAGTTAAATAGCACCATTAGGGTATTGTTTCAAGTGTCCTAGATGTTCCTTGTGTGTTCAAGTGATTAATGCGTAGATATTGGTATTATAGGTCGAGTTGACAATCCGTGAGCGCCAAAGCAAGGTCTTTGCTTATTCTAGCCTAACAAGTGAGTGCCTGATAACATAACGATTAATATATCTATAACATATAATAACAATGAATTGAATTGAATACCCGGATTTGTAAACAATTGATTAAACGTTTGAATATGTTGTTAAAAGGTTGTATACCTTGTAGTATGTATGATAAATGATTATTAGGATATTACAAGCACTTGATTAAGTGCAGTTTGTAAAGCATGACGATGCTAGACTTAACATGTTGACACAGTATGATATGCAATTGTTTAAGTGTAGATTGTATAGCATGATGATGCTAGGCTTAACTTATTGTATATAATAGCATGCACTTGATTAGGTGTATGTTACGATGATATACATATTATTGCGTGCGCGCAATGAAGTAAAGAATGAATGGCATGATGATGCTAGATATTTGATTGATATAAATAATATGCATCTGTTTAGGTGTATGTAATGTGGATATGATTATGCATTGATTGATGATTCGAATGAATCAGATTAATTGTTTGTGATCGGTACGGATCTATTGGGCAAGGTTTGCCCCGGACATAGTTGTCCTACCTATTGGGCAAGGTTTGCCCCGGACAAGGTTTGTCCCCTGTGGGTTTAGCTCTTGGCTTTACTCAGAAGAATCGGTTGATTCTGAAACGCAACGGTGGACGCTTTACAGCTCCCCCACCGGCGCGGTTGATGTGTCTGGTACCCCAGTTTGGTGCATTGAGTCGGGTTCGCTACCTTGCGACATATGTCTCCTTCTGATTACGCCAGCTCATCGCGAGATTCTAGGATATAACTATTAGAGCATGATTGATGATATGTGGTATGTTTATATTGATTGCATGCTATCGTGTACTCACTAGCTATTATAGCTAACAGATACTACATATTACATGTGCAGGTGATCCATAGTGAGCTTGGGAGCTTGCGGGTAGTCTAAATGCTTTGGGAGGAACACTATTATTATGTTTAAAACTCTGTTATATTATGTTTATGTTTGTTTAAAGATAATGGTCGGCCGGTTATGTATCCGTAACACCAAATGTCGTATGTGGCAACATTTTCACTGTTTATACAGTTTGCCACGTATTTTTACTTCCGCAGCATTTTTAAATTTTAAGACAGGTTTAAATGTTCTGTTTACAGTCAAACCCACGCGGTTTGTAAACTTAAATTGTATTTTAAAAAGAAAAATTTGGTTCTCAAAAGCACGGTGTTACAAAACGCAAACCTTAGTATCATTATATCTGAAGTCTAAGGTGAGTTCACTAATTCACATAGATAAGTAATGTATAATCTAGTTTATTGTGCTCAATATCTGTTAACCTCATTAAATGTATTTTTATGTTATATCTTGTGCCTGTTGTGTTTAGCTTTTCTTATAGAATAGCTATACCCCAAAACAGGAACAAAATACAGGGCTACACATTGGTGTAGTCGTGTAACAAAATAGTATTAGGTATATCGTTACACAGGTGGGGTAAACATATATGAAAACAGTATTTTGATAGCATTGCAGGTGGTGAATCTTGGATGGTACACCATACTTAGAGATTCTTCTCTTGCTTTATGTGTTTACCTATTAGAGTTAGTATGCTCACTAAGCTTTAGCTTACGTTTCAGTACTCTGTGTTGCAGGTGACTCTGGTGCAAGCAAGGGTAAGGCCTTAGCCACGTGATTATGCAGGATAGCTTTTACCTTTTGATAAAGAAAAACAATGAACACTTGTTTTTGTTAACACTGAACTATTGTTGTATGATACTAGTTTTTGTTAAACTCGGATCAGTTAGTAATTAGTATTAATGTATGCACATTTGTTAATTATATAAAAAGTGGTGTTACAACTTGGTATTAGAGCCAAGGTTTAAGGGATTTAAGCACACATGAGTGTGATGTATGAACTTAAACCATGGTTTAGTGGAGCTATCCCTGGGCCATTAAACCTTGATAAGCATGCGAGTATTAGAAGCTTTCGGTTATTACCTGTTTCAGTAAGTTGACTATGAGATAGCTTCATATGCATGCGAATTAGTTAAGTCTTAAGTGTTATGAAGCGGGAATCCGACTGGTTAAGTTAAGCTTGAGTAATGTATACTGTATTTATAAAATATAGGGCCCATATTGTTATAAACACATGGCACATACTTGAGCTTGGTAAGACCATGACGAGCCCTACAGATAATGTGTGCTAGCAAGATTAATAAGTATGCAGATTCAGTACAATTCAGATAAGAATATAGAAAGTTGACATTGTTTGTTGTACCAGAAATGTTTATTTTTAGCATGGAGAAGGTAGAAAAGGTTAATTTGGGATCTACACAGCCGTCTGGGCTAGACGATCTCGGGTGTAGCATCCTCAACTCGGGCCTAGTTGTAAATAGTATGTAAGTGTACGTAGTTAATGTAATAGGAGTGTTATACTTGTACGTACTTGTTAAATTGAATGAATGAATATATATGTATTAAAGTATGTACGTATGTATGTATATTAAGTGTGTATGTGTGTAGTTAATTAGAAACTAATTAAAAGGGAAAACCCCAAGTGAAGTAAGAGGCAACCGCCTCTGGAATTAGAAAAATATATGTATGTGTGTGCATGTTCTTTGTTGACTTTACAAGTCAAAGAAAGAAAAACAAAACACAAACATTTCTCCCTTTTTCTCTCGGCTCTCTCTTTCTCTCGGATTTAAGAAGAAGAACATGCAGAACAAGAACCCTCGATTGTTAATCCATAAAAGGTTAGCAATGGATTCAAGCTTGTTATAAGATTTCATGTATGCTAGAAACACAAAAATCCATGCATGAACACCTTGAAGAACATGTAAAACTCACCTTTTAAATGGGTTTTGCATAAATGGTGTTCTTGTTGGGATTAGATGACTTTAAGATGGTTATACGCATGGAGAATGATTTCCTAAGATGTTATGGGCTTAAAACAAACAAGAATGAAGTTGTTTAGATGACTAAATGAATGTATCGGAATTTCAGTCTATGAAGTTGTCAGATTCCGAAACTATGAAGTTGTCGAAATCCGCATATGTTGAAATCCGAAGGATTGGTCGGAATCCGATAGAATTGTCGGATTCCGCATGTCTGTCGGACTTCATGTCCTAGATTTCCTAATTTGCGGATTGCGAGTATCGGATTTCATTTCAAAGTATCGGATTTCCATGTCTCGGATTTCCTTCTATGTGTCAGAATTCGCCAGTGTCGGATTCTGTGTGCATGGTTTGATTTCTAAGTGATGTAATCAGATAGATGAGTATCGGATTACATGGATCATGAGTGTCGGATTTCATGAATCCGATAGAACAATCGGATTTCCCAAATCCGACAATTCTGGTGGATTTGTGTTAAGTCCAAAGTTGAGTGTTTATTTTGTAAGTCTTGTATTCACATGTGAATGATTAATGCAAGTATGAAATTCTAGGTGAACTTGTTGTATTTGTGGAATCAAGACCAAATACCTATGTGTAGTAAACTACTCAGGTGAGTGCCTACTTTCATGAGACTCGGTAGAGTAAGGCTTGCATGCTAAATCACTGTGTGAATGTATTATGTATGACTAACTTGCTTTTGCAGGTATGCTCAAGGAGGTAAGTGTATGTATTGCATAATGTTACGAAGTATATTAGGTGCATGCCAGTGGGTCCAGACTGGAACCACTTAGTTAAGACATGATGTTATGCATGAATGACTACCTGAAAGATGTTATATGTAAGATGATGGATCCCTATGGGATCATATGTATGTATGAATGTATGTGCACTGTCTGCAGACTATCTGACGCATGGTTAAGGTCAGTCGGTTGTAACTAGATCCCATGATTCGGGATTTCACAGTGATTCAGGAATCATCCTGGATCCTAGGTTCTGCAGAACCGTCATGCCTTAACGTGAGTGGTAATCAGCCGGTTGTAGATGGATTACTTGTGGATCCTCTTGCTCTGTGAACTGTGTTTGGTGGACTGTTTTATGATCCTCTACCAGTGCGGTTGGTCGTGTCTGATCCCCCGGTCTGAGTTGTTGAGCATGATTGATTACCCTGCAAGATACTACTCTTACTGATCTTGTCAGCACACCGCTATGTGCTGAGCTAGCAATGGCCGTTTATGTATGATATGTATGATGCGTGACTTATTGTATTGATGCTTATGAATAGTATGTACTCACTAGCTAGGTGTTAGCTAATGATGTTATGATTTCCCTTTTCAGGTAAAGACTAGATGTCCTGCGAGGCGGGTAACTTTTGGGATGTACATTGCCCCTTGTGGGTGGAACACTTGAAATTATTGTGTTGTAATGTAAATAGATACAATGGTCGGTTCCTGTACTAGGTAACACCAACGTTATTTAGAAAAGATGTTAATGTAAATAACAGTTTGTTGTTTTAAAAAGAAAATTTTCGACTGCTAAATCTGATTTACTGTGAAAGTAGCTGTTTTCAGAAGCGGTGTTATATCGGGAGACTAGGGATATGAATATTTCAAATGCAATTCCTATCACAACTACTGGAACATCTGGTTGTGCTACAAAGGAAACTCCAGTTACTGGAATATCGGGAGTTTTAGACTCGCGAGGAGCGCACAATGGAAGAGACAGTGGCTTTGGAGATTAGCAAAGCATTACAAGAAAACGTTCCTTTTATAATTACCCAGGTATTTGAGCAAGTATCAACTAGGATGGAAGCTATGTTTTAGCAACGCATTGAGGCTGTGATTCAGGCAGTAGGGGCTAACATACAAGGCGCAGTGAGAGGGGAAGCCTAAGCTGATCAGTTACAAGGATGCACTTATATAGATTTTTCAGCTTGTAAACCACCACTTTTTGAAGTGGTGACAAATCCAATTGTGAGTAATCGTTTGTTAGCAGAGACAGAGGGTGCTTTTCGAACCAGTGGGTGCTTACTAGAGAAGAAAGTTATGTATGCTTCAAATCCATTACGTGGAGCAGCAAAAGACTGGTGGATGATGTTATTGTAGAGGAAAGGGGAAGCACAAATTGAGGCATTGACTTGGCCTCATCTTAAGGAGTTGTTCGAGGTGCAGTTTGCACCAAAGGACCAAGTAGATCAGATCACGGAAGAGTTTCTAACTCTACGACAGACAACCGAATATGTAGACTAGATCACCAAGAAGTTTTTGGAAATGGCTCGTGTCTGCCGAGAATATGTAGCTACTGAAGCTATGAGGATGCAGCGATACATTTCGATACTTAGAAATGATGTGAGGGAAGTTTTAGTGACTGCTACTTGTAAAATAGCGGATGAAATGATGGATGTAAAATGGAAGAGAGAACAGAAGTTGATCAGATAGGGAATTGTAGGTGGAAAAAGGAAGGTTGAAGCAACAAATGCACCCAGCAAGAAGCAAGCTACTGTACCACAATGGGGAGGGCTAGCTCCCCCACCTAAATGTTTTAAATGTAGCAAAAATCATTACAGGGAATGCAAAATGGGATTTCCAGACTGCTACAAGTGTGGGAAGTAGGGGCACTTGGCTAAGGAATGTAACAACACACTTCAAGTGTGTCACAGTTGTTATCAACCGGGACACCTCAAAGCTCGATCTCCTGAGTTGGCAAATACAAAAAGGAAGCTATCAAATCCTTTACCCCCGATCCGTATCAATGAGGGTAGAGATAAGAAAGTGGAGACAACGCGAGCTAAAGGCGGGGCCTTTCAGCTTACAGCTACAGAAGTGAAAGTGGAGCCAAAAGTGGTGGCAGGCACATTCATTGTTAATAGCATTCCAACATCAGTATTGTTTGATTCTTGTGCAAGTATATCTTTTGCTGCTATTTCATTTTATGCTCAGTTTACTATTCAGCTAGTAAAATTAGAATTTCGTTTGTAAGTAGAAATAGCAAATGATAAGACTATTTTTGTAGATAGTATGTATAAGAATAATGTAATAGATATAAATAAGTTCCCTATAGACCTTATTCCTATAGCTATGAAAGAAGTTCAAGTGGTCATCAGTATGGATTGGTTGGGGCAGTACAAGGCTCAGATATTATGTGATTAGAAACTAGTATAGGTTCACACCCCAAGTGGGGAAGAGCTAATTATCCGAGGCGAAAGAAAGAAAGCCAGTATTCCTATTTCTTAAATAGCAAAAGCTAGGAAGCATCTAGTTCATGGTTGTACAACATTCTTGGCATATGTGGAAGATCCTAGTATGGAAAGAAAGCGGCAATAGATTCAAGATATACTAGTAGTTTGTGATTATCCCGATGTTTTTCCGACAATTTACCAGGGATTCCACCGACCCGTCAAGTGGAATTCAGAATTGATGTGGTACCAGGAGCAGAACCTAAAGCTAAAGCCCGGTATAGGTTGGCGCCGCCAGAAATGCAAGAATTAATGAAGCAACTTGAAGAATTAACGGATAAAGGCTTTATACGACCCAGTAGTTCACCCTGGGGTGCACCCATTTTATTTGTAAAGAAGAAAGATGGAACGTTCAAGATATATATAGATTGTAGAGAGCTTAATAAAGTGACGATCAAATACAGGTACCCACTTCTAAGAATAGACGATATATTCCACCAACTACAGGGTGCATCCTGGTTTTCGAAAATAGATTTACGGTCAGGATATCATCAGCTCAAGATCAAAGAAGAAGATATATCCAAGACAGCTTTCGGAGCGCGATACGGGCACTTTGACAAATCGGTGATTGTTTTTATTGATGATATCTTATTTACTCTAAGACTCCAGAAGCACATGGTGTTCACCATGGAGAAGTGTTGGAAGTACTACGTAGGGAGAAGTTGTTTGCAAAATTCTCCAAATGTGAGTTTTGGTTGCGAGAAGTGTTGTTCTTAGGCCATATTATCAATCAAAATGGGATCAACGTGGATCTTGCTAAAGTGGAAGCTGTGATGAAATGGGAGCCAACACAAAACCCAACCGAAGTAAGAAGTTTCCTAGGACTCTCCGGGTATTACTGACGGTACATTCAAGACTTTTCTATGACAGCGGTACACCTGACTCAACTGACTAAGAAAGGTACAAATTTCAAGTGGGGAGATGATCGGCAAAAGGCGTTTGATACATTGAAGCATAACTTGTGCAGCACACCAGTGCTTACATTACTAGATGGAATGGAAGATATGGTGGTCTATTGTGATGCTTCCTATAGAGGGTTGGGTTGTGTACTTATGCAACGCGGGAAAGTTATTGCCTATGCCTCTCACCTGTTAAAGATTCATGAATGTAATTACCCCACGCATGATTTAGAATTGGCACCGGTTGTCTTCGCTCTGAAGACATGGCGTCACTATCTTTATGGGGTTAACTACACCATTTACTCATACCACAAGAGCCTACGGTACTTTCTGGAGTAGAAGAAACTGAACATGCGTCAGAGACGGTGGTTAGAGCTTCAGAAGGATTATGACTATGAAATATTATACCACCTAGGCAAGGCTAATGTGGTAGCAGATGCTTTAAGGAGAAAGTCAGGAGTCATACAGTTCCAAATGCATACAGTAAAAATGGCAACCATCACCTTAATATTGGATAAGATAAAGATGGCTCAAATTGAAGCAGTCAAGGATGACAACCAAAGGAGAGAACATATTAAAGGCTAGGTATCAAAGTTGGTAAGAGATAGTCGAGGTCTTCCAACCCGTTATGATCGTGTATGAGTACCTTGTTATGGAAATGTGAAGCAAAGTCTTATGGAGGAGGCGCATCATTCCAAACTTTCGATCCATCCAGGGGCTACAAAGATGTCGAGAGATATGAGAATGAACTACCGGTGGCAAGGAATGAAACGCGAAATAGAAAGACATGTTGAAAGATGTTTGACTTGTCTTCAAGTAAAAGCAGATCACCAAAAATCACATTGGAAATTACAACCACTCAACATACCTGTATGGAAGTGGGAACATATTACAATGGATTTGATCACCAAGTTGCCTAAAACACCTCCGGGGTTTATCCTATATGGGTAGTAGTTGATCGACTCATGAAGAGTGCCCATTTCATTCCACTAAAGGAAGTGTATACTTTTGAAAGAATGGCAGATGTGTATACAAAAGAGATAGCAGCCGGACATAGAGTACCTGTTACTATTGTTTGAGATAGAGACATTTGATTCACTTCTAGATTTTAGACCAAATTTCAGGAGGATATGGGAACAAAACTACATCTTAGTACAGCATTCCATCCTCAGACGGATGGTTAGAGTGAGAGAACAATACAGACATTGGAAGATGTGCTCAGAGCATGTATCATTGACTTTAGTGGCAGTTGGGATACGTATTTACCACTGGCAGAATTCTTGTATAACAATAGTTATCATTCAAGTATCGGAATGCGACCATATGAGATGTTGTATGGAAGAAAGTGTAGAACTCCAGTTTGTTGGGGAGAGATCGGACAGAGAGAAGTGGGCAGTACAGAGAAAGCACAACAAACAACCGAGTGTATACAATAGATACGAGAACGGTTAAAAGCAGCTCAAGACAGAAAGAAAAGCTATGAAGACAAGAGAAGATCACCACTAGAATTTCAAGTTGGAGACTATGTGTTGTTAAAGGTGTCACCGTGGAAAGGAATTATCAGATATAGAAAGAGGGGTAAGCTACGGCCCCACTTTATTGGTCCTTTCAAGATCATTGCAAGGGTGGGAAAAGTAGCATATAGATTGGAACTTCCGGATGACATATCTCAGATACACAATACTTTCCATGCATCTCACGTTCGTAAGTATGTAGTGGAATCTGCTATTGTTCCTTTGCAAGATGTGACCATTGAAGAGAAACTCAATTACATAGAACAACCGGTGGAAATATTTGAAAGAAAGGTCAAGAATTTGCGTAACAAATAGATAAGGCTTGTTAAAGTACAGTGGAAGCATAGAAAAGGATCTGACTTCACTTGGGAACCTGAAAATGAAATAAGACAGAATTACCCAGGGTGGTTCATATAGTAGATTTCGAGGACGAAATCATCCAAGTGGGGAAGAGTTGTAAAGCCCCAAGGTTCGTAATTACCTTTATCAGTTATTTATTTAGTATAGTGTTACAAAAAATTTCCTAATCTAGATAAGAGGTTTTTACCAAACTAGAGGGGTTTAAACTGTTAAAATTAAAGTTAAGTAAGTTCAGGGGCTGGTTTGTCATTCTTGGAAACTAGTATACATATATTGACTTTCTTTAGTCCATTTGCTCATATATGAACAAATAACCATAGCAAAACACAACTGAGTTTTTGAAGATTGATTTGAAGCAAGCAAGTAGCACTATTTGGAGTTACTAAAGCATCCAATCAATCCTAGTTAGCATCAATGTATGATTGTTATAGCAAAATACAAGTTTAGTTGAGTCTAAATGGTTCAAAATGGTTGAACTATTGATCAAAACATGTTACTTGTGTTTCTTATGAGTTTAGTTAATGTTATTTACTACAAGGGGTGTAGGAAAACACCCCAAAACTACTAGAATCGACTTTGGGTCGAAATTGGGTCAAGAACAGCGTCTGTGCAGGAACACAGTCTGTTGAGTCGGTAGTTACACGGCCCGTGTTCCTTTAGGTGCGCCGTGTAGCTAGTCCGTGTAGAATAAACACAGCCCATGTGAATGCACACGGCCGGTGTACTAACCTAGGGTGGTGTTAGGCCATGTGGCCTTACATGACCATGTATTATGAAGGAAACGCAACCCGTGTTCACGTACATGGCCCATGTAGTAGCAGTGACCAACACAGAGCTATTTGGCTAGACTTGGTCGTGTAGTGTTCAGGGTACACAGCCCATGCAGCAGTACACGACCATGTAGGTCCACTTCCAGGTCAGGTTTTACAGTTTGTAATGCGTAGCTTGTTTAATTGAATAGGAAAGTGACTGGATTCATAACTGAACGCATACTTGAGTATCATTATATTTGAAGTCTAAGGTGAGTTTACTAATTCACATAGATAAGTAATGTATAATCTAGTTTATTGTGCACAGCATGTGATAACCTCATTAAATGTATTGTAATGTGATATCTTATGTCAGTTGTGTTTAGCTTTTCTTATAGAATATCTATACACCAGAGCAGGAACAGAATACAGGGCTACCCATTGGTGTAGTCGTGTAACAAAACAATATTAGGTATATCGTTACACAGGTGGTGTAACCATATATCAAAACAGTATTTTGATAGCATTGCAGGTGGTGCAGCTTGGATGGTACACCATACTTAGAGATTCTTCTCTTGGTTCTTCCTTTTTCTTGATTTTGGGTGTTTAGGTAAAAAATGGGTCAAACCCGAATTGACCATCAAAGAATGTAATTTTATGCTCTAACTAGTTCCTATAACTCATATAGATGGAATTGAACTCAAATTATAGATTAGAATGACAATTTTAGATTAATTAATAGAAATTGTACCAATGTGTCAAAAATGGTCGAAAATTGAATTAGCTATCAAGGACTGATTTTATTACTTCAATCATTTTCTATAAGATCTACAAGTGATAATAAGTAAGAATTAAGGATTAGAAATGTTAGATTTGTTGAATTTCAAGAAATGGCTCAAATGGGTATTTCATGGTTAATTTAAGTTGAATGTTTATTTTGAATGAGTGAAATGGATGTTAGTGTTAGGATTCATGGAGGAACAAAGCATGCAACGGAAGCAACAAAAACACACACAAAACCATCCAAATGAATCCCAATGGTGGTGAATCCTTACAAGAACAACATGAAACCAAGAAAGTAACAAGAAGAGAATAAGATATACCCTTGAAGCTCTGCTGAAAACAAGTGGAAACACAAACTTGGGATGTAGTTTGAAACAAGTGGCTCCAAACCCTAGTTGTAGTCCACTCCAAGCTTATCTTCAATCCTCTTGTACTAGCAATCCAAAGAGTACACCAACACTTGATGTAGCACTTCTAGAACAACCCTTGGAACATAGTGTGCACAACAACAAACCCTTGATCTAGCTCACCAACTCACAAGTTATGAACTCACAATGTAGTGTTTTATGCACAAATGGCCAAGACTAACTTAGAGGAGGAAAGGAGCTCTTTCATAGAGCACTAAGTAACTCTAGAACTCCCATGGTTGGCCAAATAACAAGAGGTGATTAGAGCAACAAGTTGGTCCAATGAAAACACAAGTGTCACTTGAACTTCTGCCTTCACGACTTCCTCACGGGCTCTCACGGGCCGTGAAGACCAAGTGCACCATGACGGGCCACTGGTCCTCCATGAGCCTTTCCGCCCAGGCAGGAATCATGGGGGCATCATGCTTCACGACCTGTGGATCTTCCTTCACGGTCGGGAAGCCTATGTCAAATTGAATTTGACCTTTTCCTCTTATAGTAGGTTGTTGGGATTGAAACTTGGCGCGTGACCCAATAGGCCCATGCTTCATCAGTAGTGATACCGGCGTACATGTGTTAGTGGGTAGATTGTAACAAACTCCCACGTGCACATGACAAACCGTATCCATGGGCATCACAGACCAGGAGCGCCTTTAGCAAGGCATACCCGCCCCCAACTAAACACGAGGTATGTCATCCCTAACAAGTACCAAATCACAACCTAGAAGGTTTGAGATGGTCCTATAGATAAATGATAAATCATTCTATTGTTTGCGATATCAAAGTGAACACAATACATGGTACAAAGTCATTCTCCGATCGTTCACGATTATGTTTCTCGATCAAGATTGTTGGTGACCAGAATATACAAGTTGCAACTGATCAACTATCATCCAAGCTTAAGCATGGCCATGCATTTTGGTGTCAGTGCCCAATCATCGAGGGGCTAAGGATATCTCTCTAAGCAGAGGAAGAAATTCCTTTGACTACATTGCCCCATTACATCGGCAATACCTTGCCCAAAAGCCTCCTTTCTAATAGCCAGTTACGGACTACGTTTGAAATCAATCAGAACAAGGTAGACCAATATAGTAGAAACACATGTATCTCTGGTCTAAGGATAAAATGATATTCTCGTCTTGATTTACTCTTGACAGGTACCTGTTAGGATTTCATGGGGAGCAAACATGCAGTGGAGACAAGTAAATACACACAAAACAAATCCCATGAAGTCCTAAAGGTGGTACTCACTTGCAAAAATAAACCTGCAACCAGAAGAACAAAGGAGAGGAGAAGGAGATATACCCTTGAAGCTACTGAAAATCGGTTGGAGCAAGAAGAGGAATGACTATCTTGAAGCAAATGGCATCAAGCACTCTTGTAGTCCACACAAAGCTAGCTTTAAACTCCTTTGTACTAGCAAACCCAAGAAGATACCAACCCTTGTTGTATCTCTTTGGAACAACCACAAAATCTCCAAGAACACAACAACACAAAGTTTGTGTAGCTCTCAAACTCTATGAAGGTACTCACTTATGTGTTGGATGTATCAAAGATGAAGCAAGAGTAGCAAATGAACAAAATGGAATCATTTTAAAGAGAATCATTAGTTTAAAGCTGGATGTGGTCAAACCAAATGCCCACTTGTAATTGGACCAAAAGAATTGTCCAATAAAACACAAGTGTCAGTTGAAATTCCACCTTCACAACTTCCTCACGGGCCGTGAAGACCAAATACGCCACGACGGGCCACTAGTCCTCCACAAGCCGTGCTGCCCGGGTAGGAATTGTGAAAGAGCTTGCTTCACTACCTCCTTCACGAGCTGTGACAGATCGTGATGCCCGAAGGTATCACGAACCGTGCGGCCATGATAGGACACGTGGACACAAGCTGCTTCACGACCCGTGGAGCATCCATTACGGTCGTGAAGCTTAGGTCAGATGGAATTTGACCTTTTTGACCATTTCTTCTTATAACAGACTATCAGAGTAGAAACTTGGTGTGTGACCCAATAGGCATGCGCTTCATCGGTAGTGATATTGGCCTATGTGTGTCAATGGGCAGATTCCAACAAACTCCCACTTGCACATGACACACCGTATCCATGAGCACCACAGATAGGGAGCGACCTCTAGCAAGGTATCCTTGCCCCCAACTAAACACGGGGTATGTCATCCAAGGCAAGTACCAAATCACGACCTAAAAGTTTTGGGATGGTCCTATAGATAAGTAATCAATCATCCTATTGTTCACGATATCCAAGTGAACATGAGACATGGTACAAAGTCATTCTTGGATCGTTCACGATTATGTTTCTCAATCAAGATTGGTGGTGACCAAAAAATTCAAGTTGCAACTGATCAACTATCATTGCAAGCTTGAGCATGGCCATGCATTTTGGTGTTAGCTAGTCAATCATCGAGGGGCCCAGGGATATCTCTCTAAACAGAGGAACAAATTCCTTTGACTACATTGCCCCATTACACTAGAAATACTTTGCCCAAAGGCCTCCTTAATAATAGCCAGTTACAAACTACGTTTGTAAGCAATCAGAACAAGGCAGACCAATATAGTGGAAACGCATGCATCTCCTGTCTAAGGATAAAATGATATTATCATCCTGATTTACTCTTGACATTTACCATGAAGTAAAGTCGGGTGTCGGTCATCCAATCATTTGAAACTCTTTTCAAGTATAAGCAAAATATTGCGTCCCTTGTATTCGATCCCTGTTGAACACTATGACCAATCATTTCCCTCGATCTTCGTTCATACTTCCTTCTAATGATGAATGACCGACCGTGGACTATTTAGAATGTAAAGACATTCAAGAAAGAGATAAAACATGCAAAGTTGGAACACAATAATGATTAAAGAAAGTATTCGCTACACGCATATCATTAAATCCCCATTTAATAATCAATACAATAAAAAATTACAATATTGCTTAATGTTCCCAATTACATAACAAATACATCAAATACAATAACCAATAAATCAACTCAAACCAAGTCACTAGCAAATCTAATCCCAATAGCACGTGTGTGGGCATCGTGCTTAGTTTAGGAAAACGGTATAGTGAAAGGATCCGTCAAATTGCTATCTGTGTGTACTCTGCTGATGACAATGTTTTCATTTTCGACCACGTCCCGGATAAAATGATATTTTCGTGGAATATGTCTCGTGCGTCGGTGAGAACTTGGTTCCTTAGCTAATGCAACCGCACCCTCGTTGTCATAGAAGATCTCAACAGGGTCATGAAGCACAAATTTTCTCATCCATTCGGCCTCCTTAGTAGCTTCATTAGCTGCAAACTATTCTGACTCAGTAGTGGAACCGGCCACGGTGTCTTACTTGGAGCTACTCCAGGTATAGCACCTCCAAAAATACTTGAGAATGCTCTTCACCGCCGTCCAGTGGGCTTAGCCTGGGTTGGCTTGATATCTACTCGTCATGCTCAAAGCACACGATACACAAGGCCTAGTACATAGCATGGCGTACATGATCCAGCCCATAGCCGAAGCATATGGCACCCGCTTCATTACATCCTGTTCCTCTAAGGAACTAGGGGACAGAGTCTTATTCAGAACAAAACCATATGACATTGGAAGAAACCCCTTCTTGGAGTCCTCCATCCTAAAACGCTTTAGGACATTGTCAATGTATGTATTTTGGCTAAGCCCAATTAGCCTCTTGGATCTATCTCTATAGATCTTGATCCCAAGAATATAAGTCACATCCCCTAAATCCTTTATCGAAAAACAATTCCCTAACCAGGTTTTTGCACCTAGAAGGGTCGGGATATCATTTCCAATTAGAAGTATGTCATCCACATACATGACTAGGAATACAACTATGTTCCCACTAGCCCTAACATATACGCGTGGCTCATCCTTGCTTTTCGAAAAGCCAAACTGTTTGACTTCTCATTAAAGCACAAGTTCCAGCTGCGCGATGCTTGCTTAAGTCCATAAATTGACTTCTTAAGCTTACAGACTCTATCCGGATGCCCAATGAACAAACGGCTCTCGGATCGGGGCTCTAACTTGTCCTCCACCTCACGTCTCACATAGGCAAGACACCCCCAAACCTTTAGATATGAAAGCGATGGAACCTTTCCATGCCATATCTTAAAGGGTGTTTTGTTAACACTCATAGTTAGAACAAGGTTAAGTATTCTAACGGCCGTCTCCAATGCATAACCCCAAAAGCTAATGGGTACATCCATGTGACTCGTCATACACCGGACCATAACCAACAATGTCCGGTTCCTTCTTTCGGCGACACTATTTAATTGTGGCGTCCTAGGAGGGGTCAATTGTGAAACAATTCCATAATATTTTTGATGGTCACGAAATTCCGAACTTAGATACTCACCGCCACGATTCCATATGAGTACCTTGTTTCATTTATCCAATTGGTTCTCAGCAAAAGTTAAGATAAAAAACTCAAGGTTCATGATTAAGATAAAACAAAACCAGATCATATATTAGAAATAAATATTACAAATTAAAATCTAGTGTTCGTTCATCACAGTAAATACAAGGGAGATGTAACTCATAGACAAATTAGAAAACAAAAACAAAGTAAAACAGAAATTGCAAACTATTATAGACAGATGGTAGCAACATAAGTCAACCCTGTAGATGTTGTAGCCTCTCCTCTCCATCACTGATTGCCCCTCAAAAACTGTTGCATGTTTCCCCGTTCGTTTACTGCCGCTCCAAGAAGAAGTATATATCCCCCATTAAATTGCCGCTGCTTGAAATATATATCTCTCGCCTCTGTTTCCCTAGCAGCCGTATATAAGAAATATCAACTCTCCTAATTAATTCCACCCTCTTGTTTGTTGGGTTTCTTGGTCCATAATAGTACCTCCACCAAAAATAAAATGGCAGCCCACCATTTGTTTCTATTTCCTGTTGTGTTTCGCAGCCCATATCCTGTAATTAGTTAATTTCTATTTACTAACTCTTTAAGCCCACTTGACAATTTCCTTCAGATAAAAACCCACATAATTCTTTTCCTTCTCTTCTTCGGCCCATTACCAGAGTACTCACGGCCTATTTGAATAGCACAAACATAATATTATTGTGGATCCTTTTGTCTAGTTTTCGTAGTTTTTTTAATCATCTTGTTTCGAGTTTAAACGAGTGAGATACAACCAAAACATTGAAGATGTATTAACTTTGACAGCTTTACTCAATTTATCTCTTTTCTTCATCATTTCTCATCAAATTCTCTATTTTTTCTTCCAAGAGCCCTAAAACACATAATACACCAAATTAAGACTCAATTACCATAATCTATTATAATAATACAATCAAAGAATGAGATATCGGATATAAATAATACCTATATTTTAGCCGATATCAAACACCCCACACTTAATCTTTGTTTCTCCTCAAGCTAACCATCATGAAAAATACTCAAACTAGACGAATTAAATTCATCATGTTATACAATCAAGTAATCTATCAACATGAATAAGATGAGTTCCATATCTATATAAGAATTAATCAAGCATCTCCAAAATTGCACAACCTTGCATTCTCACCTGGTATACACTCTTCTCACAAAGTGTTTAGGGTGAATAAATTTAGTAAACACACATATGTCATGAAATACACCATTATCATAAGCTTGTATCTAAAACTAATATGCACCACTAGAGAACTTAAGACTTTTGAGAGGACTTTAGGGTTGTAATGTAAGGCTAAGGGTTAGGGTAGAAAAAATGATATTTAAAGTGGCTAAAAAGTATAGCCAAAAACCAAAACTGATGTACCTAAATTGCTTTTATTCAAACTATAACCAACTAAACAATTTTTTCGAGGATACATAGTTCACTAAGATGAAGTGAAACAAGACTCATCTAAGCACTTCAAACACTTAGAAAAGACTAACAAAAAAACGCATCTCAATGTATGACAACACTCAAAAATTGCAGACTAAAGCACGCCATGTAACTGATATCTTCATTTTTTTTTCATTTTGCACTTTTTTCTTTTCTTTTTCTTGCGTTTTATTTCACGTGCATACATCATATTCTTGAAAAACCAGAGGACATCATGAATTTTCATATCCCACTACGCGGTGTATGTACGACAAAAAATAGATAACTAAAACTAAGCAACATAGATAAATCAGTTATGACTTTTGATTAAGGCAAAAAGAAAGCTAAAATGGAAAAGGGTCACAATGTGGTGAAAGAATGAAAAGGCTAGGCTCAAAGTGGCTAACTAGGGTATCGAGTAATAAAAATAAACACTACACGTAATAAGGTAGTACAAATTAAATAATCTAAAAATAAGATTATCTAACGAACAAAGAAAAAAGCTAAACACAAAAGGCTAAACAAAGAAGGTCTCTCTAAGTGCAATAGTCTAGTACACTCATTATGGTGGTTTCAACAAGAATTTAGACACAAGTTCTAAAATTAATGCATTCAGACATACTCACAGCAAATAAATATAGAGTCAAATTGACATCTGCTAGGCTCAATCTCTCACATAAGTACGGGCTATTAATATGCTAAGTCACGCAATTTCATCAGCACTCGATTACTTTCTAACATACATAACAAAAAACAACCTAATTCATGTAGTTCAATCACTTTTACGTAGATGAAGTAAGAAATATAAAAAAGATTGGTACAATTTTAAATACTTTTTCACAACATGCAAGGACAAACAAAAGCTTAAGTGAAACTAAACCCCCACCCAACACTTAGAAATTTGCATTGTCCCCAATACAACAACAAAATAAGCATAAAAATGGGTAAAAGTGAAAAGTATGATAGGAAAAATACTCCCTGGGGTTACAGAGTTGTGACGGTTGGGCTGTCGGATCTGGGAAAAACAGTTGTTGTAGGAAGGACAAGTCCATGCAAAATAGAGGACCATAACTTGCATCCACAGAACAAAACTCAAGAAACCATTAGTAAAAAAACAAAAAAAACCCTAAACTCACTTTCATAGGAATCACGGTTGCATTTAGCATATGCAACAAGCCGTTAAACCTCTCGGTAGCCTGAGTGGACGAGTTGTAGTCTCATGAGGGTTTATAGTAAACACACCCACAAAGTTTTGTACGAAAAAGAAATAAAAAAAATATAGAAGTAAAA
Organism: Dittrichia graveolens; assembly: GCA_038502395.1. Lineage (NCBI taxonomy): Eukaryota > Viridiplantae > Streptophyta > Magnoliopsida > Asterales > Asteraceae > Dittrichia > Dittrichia graveolens. The sequence goes on from JARJIL010000009.1 coordinate 36,789,649, forward strand.
ACATACACTAAAGAATGATTTTATTTTGTGATACTTGTAAGTGATACTTTATTTTGTGATACTTTCTAGTTATGTGGCAAGGTTGTCAAGAACCTTGCGAAGAGATCATATGACTTAGGTCAATGTTGAGCCAATGCTAAAGAATGACTTCTTTGTGATACTTGTAAGTTTACTTACACAAACACGTGGGCGGGTTTTCTTTTGATATAGAGTTACAATTGTGAGAAGGTATGGAATCATGACATCTATTACAAATAAACACTTTCATGTTAATCTAATTATTGGAGAAATACTTATGTTCATGAGTGGGTTGTTTGCCCAAGTTGGCTTGCAATTGCCTTGGTGTTTGAGAAATTGAAATACTTCTAACTGAGATATTGGAGAAATGATGCAATTACCACTTGATGATTTAGATTTGTCAAGTAATAATTGAGAATGGGATATATTGCAAAGAACTGTAACGTCCCAAAAAATTTTTTTTAATATAAATTCATATAATCGTAAGTCATTAATTAAACATTCGATTCATCATCAATTAACAAATAGCCCAACACACGGGACTTACGGCACAAAAATACTTGTTTGTAAGTAATAGCTTAAATCAGAGTTATTATAACGTTTAGCGAAAACAGTTGTCATGCGGGAGCCTTCCCCTTGTCAGCACGTGATGGTCCTGAAAGAATCAACAGCAACGGGTTAAGCATGAGGCTTAGTGAGCACACCACACTCATACATTATATCAGAACACACATCTAGAGATAATGCACAACACATCAATTACGCCACACAGGCGGGGTGGCCCTCGGCCAAACGAGCACAGCTGCTCACGACACAACATCCGTGTCACATCAGTTGCCTTAAAGGCGGGGTGGCCAGCTGCCAAATGAGCACAGCTGCTCATGACACAACATCCGTGTCACATCAGTTGCCTTAAAAGCGGGGTGGCCAGCTCCCAAATGAGCATAGTTGCTCAAGACACAACATCCGTGTCACATTAATCACAATATCACATAGAGCACGTATCACAACATAATATAAGAGTTAGAGAAACTCACCTGTTCAGCAGCAAAAGCAATAGAACACAGTAATAGTCGAAGTACTCGGGACTGATCCGTTAACGAATCCGTCAGCAAGAACCTATAAAACATTTATCGAATCAATACCGGGTACAAGTTCATAGGTCATATGACACACTCGCACACCCTAAGTCCTCGGGTCGGACCACACAAAGGTCGGATCAACTGAATCGCATGATGTACTAACATGTATATGTATACAAGTCGCCTGAATCATGAGTAAGTCGCATGGAACCCTTAGGTGAAAGTTACATGGGATACTTAGGTGAAAGTCGCATGGCACACTAGGTGAAAGTCGCATGGCACACTTAGGTGAAAGTCGCATGGCACACTAGGTGAAAGTGGCATGGCTCACTTGGTGAAAGTCGCATGGCACACTAGGTGAAAGTCGCATGGCCCACTTGGTGAAAGTCGCATGGCGCACTTGGTGAAAGTTGCATGGCACACTAGGTGAAAGTCGCATGGCACACTTAGGTGAAAGTTGCATGGGGCTGGAGTCATCCCTCCCAGTTCGTCATTTTCATCTTACAGGCTCCATCGCCAAAATCAAGTTCTTTCAAAACTCAACCAATTCATTTTATTTTTGTTTCTAAGGATTCTTAACAACTAAAGAACAACTCCTTATCAATCAATCCAATTAATACTACTAATTTGTGAATCGTATAATTCCTTAAACGGTCCAATGAACCTAGGGATCAGCTTACCCAGCTTTCTGAATCGTATAATTCCTTTCCATGGAGAGACTTTAACCAACACAAAGTCCCCGACCTGAAATTCTAAATCTGACTGCCTCTTATCTGCGTAGCTCTTCTCCCGGCTCTGAGCTGCGCGTAACCTCTCACAAATTTTCTCTATATTCTCTGTCGTCCTTTGCACCACTTCGGTACTACCAAGTACCCTATGTCCAACCTCATCCCCAACAAACCAGGGTTGTACACCACCTTCCGTATAACATCTCATACGGAGGCATCCCGATACTCGCATGGTAACTATTATTATAAGTTAATTCTGCCAATGGAAGATAGGTATCCTAGCTACCACCAAATCTAGAACACACGACCTCAACATATCCTCGAGAGTTTGGATCGTTCTCTTACTTTGACCGTCAGTCTGCGGATGATAGGCGGTACTAATTATGCAACTTTGTTCCCGACTCGCCGTGAAACTTCTCCTAGAACCTTGAAGTGAACCTCGTATCTTTGTCGGACACCAGTGACACCAGCACACCATGCCTAGAGATCACCTATTTCACATACACACTGGCTAAAGTTACCGACGAGAAGGTCTCACGAATTGGTATAAAGTGTGCACTCTTAGTAAGCCTATACACCACTACCCAAATCGTATAGAAATTTCTTGGTGTTCTTGGTACTTGGTAATAAAATCCATCGTAATGCGCTCCCATTTCCATTCCGGAATTTCCAACTACTGCACCTTCCCATGCGGTCTTTGGTGCTCGGCTTTGACCCTTAGACAGGTCAAACATCCCTCAACATACGTAGCAACCTCCCGCTTCATCCCGGGTCACCAATAGTCTATTTTTAAGTCTCGATACATCTTCGTTCGCCCAGGATGAATGGAAAATTTCAACTTATGAGCTTCCTCTAGTAACGTTGCCCTGACACTAGTTGTTAATGGTACCCATATCCACCCATACCGCGTGAGTAGATCTCGGCTATCCTTAACAAAGATCTTCACTTGGTCATTAATTCTCTCTTTATTGTGGTTCTCTGCTCTAATCGCCTCAGTCTGCGCTGAACGAACCAAATCAAACAACGATGTGGTAAGCGTCATTCGTAAACATTTCGCCTCTAGTAACGTACACCCCGACTTACGACTCAACGCGTCGGTCACAACATTAGCCTTACCCGGATGGTATAAGATCTCGTAATCGTAGTCTTTCACTAAATCTAGCCACCTTCGCTGTCGCATATTCATATTCTTCTGGTCTGCGAAGTACTTTAAACTCTTGTGGTCAGTATAAATGGTACATTTAACCCCATTGAGGTAGTGTCTCCAAATTTTCAATGCGAAAACCACGGCCGCAAGCTCTAGGCCGTGAGTTGGATAATTTCCCTCGTGGAGTTTAATCTGTCTCGACGCATACGCTATCACTTTTCCCGCTGCATCAGCACACATCCCAACCCACAGTGCGATGCGTCACAATAAACCACTAGATCCTCCATCCCCTCAGGTAGGGTTAATACCAGAGCCTCACACAACTTCCTTCATAGTGTTTCAAAAGCCGTCTACTTTGCACTTCCACAACTGAACTTCTCACTCTTTTTGGTCAACTTTGTTAACGGTGTGGCAATTTTCGAGAAATCCTGGATAAATCGTCTGTAATATCCTGCCAATCCAAGGAAGCTCTGAATCTCTGTACGGCTTTTCGGCTTTTCCCGTCTTAGCACTGCTTCAATCTTGGCGGGATCTACTTTAATTCCGTCCTGATTTACAAGATGACCTAGAATTGAACCTCGCGTAACCAAAATTCGCACTTAGAGAACTTTGCATACAACTTTTCCCACCTTAAGGTCTCTAAGATCTCTCGAAGATGTCGTTCGTGCTCCTCTCGAGTCTTGGAATATATCAAGATGTCGTCGATGAACACAATTATGGATCTGTCCAGCATAGGTCGGCACACTCGGTTCATTAGATCCATGAAGGCGGCTAGTACGTTCGTAAGTCCGAGGGGCATTACCACAAACTCGTAGTGCCCATACCTCGTTCTGAATGCAGTCTTACTAATATCTTCTTCCCGGACCCGCAACTGGTGGTATCCTGATCGAAGGTCTATCTTTGAAAACCATGACGCTCCCTGGAGTTGGTCGAATAAATCGTCTATTCTGGGTAACGGGTAACAATTCTTGATAGTAAGTATGTTCAACTCTCTGTAATCAATGAACATTCTGAAGGATCCGTCTTTCTTCTTTACAAAGAGTATCGGTGCTCCCCACAGTGAACTACTCGGTCGTATAAATCCCTTGTCTAGCAGCTTTTGAAGCTGATTCATTAACTCCTTCATTTCCGGTGGTGCAAGGTGATACGGTGATTTAGCTATTTGTGTTTCGCCGTGAACTAGATAAATTCTAAATTCCACCTGACTTTCCGGTGGTACCCCCAGCAAGTCTTTCAGAAACACTTCTAGGAACTCCCTCACTACTGGTACGTCGCTTACTTCCACTATTTTATTTTCCTTGGTGCTGTCGATTACGTATGCTAGAAATGCAGAACACCCGTGCCGAAGATATTTTCTCGCCTTCAAGACCCTGCAGATAGCCGGACCACCCTTCTTGCGTTCTCGGCCGATTACTAATTCTCCCCCACTTGGAGTCCGAATCCTCACTTCGCGTTATTGCATTCAATGGTAGTCTGATTCTGACTCAACCAACCCATACCGACAATCACATGGAACTCCCTGATCGTGATAGGTATCAGGTCGATCTTAAATTCCTCCCCCTCTATGTGTATGAACTTACTTCTATACACTGTTGTTATTGATAGAACCCTGTCATCCGCAATGTCTACTTTTAGAGGTACTTCTAACTTAATAGGCGCAGTTCCAAGGTTATCACAAAAGTTAAAAGAAACAAAGGACCTGCTGGCCCCCGAATCAAACAATACAAGTGCAGGTTTCTAGTTAACAAAATAAGTACCTCCGACCACATCCGGCTTAGTCTTGGCTTCCTTCACGGTTTGCTGAAATGCTCGACCCCTCCGACTCGGTCCTTCGGTCTTCTTGCCTTGGTTACCATCAGCAATCCTTAAAGTAGTCGGCGCTGGCACCTCTCATGCCCAGGTTGGTAGCACACAAAACATAATCTTGTAGCTGAACCGCAATCTCTGCTTAGATGACCCCTTTTTCCGCACTTGAAACAGCTCGGTGCCCAGTCTCCACACGCACCCTGGTGGTGCTTCCTGCATTTTACACACTTAGTAGATTCTTTCTTCCCCACTTGCTTTGGTACATTGAACCTTGCTTTCTTGTATCCTACATCAGCTTGTTACATTTTCCTCTTGACTTGTCTCTCTGCCACTTGCTTCTCCAGTTCCAATTTCCTTGCCATCGCAGCCCCATCATCTGCTCTAAGGTCTAATACTTGGACTCATCCACAAATTCCCTAATCTCTGTCTTTAAAACATCCATGTAACGAAACATCTTCATTTGCTCATCCACCATGTATTTAGGGCAAAACCAAGATTTCTCCAAGAATAGCTCATTAAGCTAAATGATGGTCTCAGTTGTTTGCTTCATGGCCAGGAATTCCCTCTTCACTCTTTCCACCTCCACCCTTGGTGTGAACTTTGTAGTAAACAACACCTTGAATTCGTCCCAGGATGACCCTACTAGTGCTTCACCCTTCTGCATAAGCAACAGGGACCACACCGCGAAGCAAATTGCTCGCGAAAAGGACCTTGCAGTCCGCGGGGTAGTAACGGGTCCTGAAGGGCCCTTCAACTTCCTCTAGCCATCTAGAGGTAGCTACGGGGTCTGGCTTTCCTTCAAACGTCGGCGGCTGGCAGGCCACAAACTCCACGTACGTGCAACCCCCGGTAGCTCCTTGAGTTCCTGTTTGTGCCACGGGGTGTCTGCCAATTCCCCTAGCGTCCAGTGCTTTCGTTACCTCGGCGGCAACCAGTAACCCAGTATCCACCACAGGGGGATCCACATTCCCCTCCCCATCGGTAACCACTGGCATCCTTGGCCGACGCCTTGGATCTATTTCAGCCGTGACACTTGCAGATTCTCCATCTCAGGGTACGTTGGCGTTTCCCCCAGCCAAAAAGTTGTGGTTCCTTCTTGTATCAACCATTCTAGAGTATAGATAATGCACTATAAGTTAGGTAGGTGTTACCGCACATAACTTCCCAACTCCCAAACTTCCTTGAATTCTTGGATTACCTACAAGCAGCCCTATGTTCACAAAAGCAACCCTAGCTAAGCATATAATATCAAACAAGTAACCTCTCACCAGATTCACAAAATATTTCATGATTCCGTCAAGTTCTAATGTGTATCGTGAGTTTGTAACAACACAGGCCTTCATATTATTACCAACACAATATACATACCGGATCTTAGCGTCACCACTCAGTCTCCTGATTCACGAGTTTAGGTCATGCACCACTATGAGTCTATGCATCACATATAAGGCAACACATCTACTTCATATCACATCTACTTCTATCTAGTTTATGCATGGCATGGGTGATCACAGTATACTACACATCAATATCATCAATCATCTAAATAGTTGTCACAGTTTAACAATCACATCATCAATAACTGCTCACCAGGACCTCTGGCTCCAGCTAATAGCACGTTTGAAAATGAATTAAGAAAATCGTTTTTTAAAATCTTGTATTGAACCAAGGTTTAAGTCCAAACACATCACTTGCGTGCTTGAATCCCTTAAACCAAGGCTCTGATACCAAGTTGTAACGTCCCATTTTTTTAAATATAAATTCAAATATAATCGTAAGTCATTAATTAAACATTCAATTCATCATCAATTAACAACTAGCCCAACAAACGAGACTTACGGCACAAAAATACTTGTTTGTAAGTAATAGCTTAAATCAGAGTTAAAATAACGTTTAGCGGAAATAGCTTTCATGCGGGAGCCTTCCCCTTGTCATCACATGATGGTCCTGAAAGAATCAACAGCAACGGGTTAAGCATAAGGCTTAGTGAGCACACCACACTCATACATTATATCAGAACACACATCTACAGATAATGCACAACACATCAATTACGCCACACAGGCGGGGTGGCCCTCGGCCAAACGAGCACAGCTGCTCACGACACAACATCCGTGTCACATCAGTTTCCTTAAAGGCGGGGTGGCCAGCTGCCAAATGAGCACAGCTGCTCATGACACAACATCCATGTCACATCAGTTTCCTTTAGGGGGGTAGGCAGCTGCCAAATGAGCATAGCTGCTCAAGTCACAACATCCGTGTCACATCAATCACAATATCACATAGAGCACGTATCACAACATAATATAAGAGTTAGTGAAACTCACCTGTTCAGCAGCTAAAGCAATAGAACACAGTAATATTCGAAGTACTCGGGACTGATCCGTTAACGAATCCGGCAGCAAGAACCTATAACACATTTTATCGAATCAATACCGGCTACAAGTCCCTAGGTCATATGACACACTCGTAAACCCTAACTCCTATGGTCGGACCACACAAAGGTCGGATAAACTGAAAGCCTCATGAGGTACTAACATGTGTACGTATACAAGTCGCCTGAATCATGAGTAAGTCGCATGGAACCCTTAGGTGAAAGTCGCATGGTACGCTTAGGTGAAAGTCGCATGGCACACTAGGTGAAATTCGCATGGCACACTAGGTTAAAGTCACATGGAACACTAGGTGAAAGTCGCATGTCACACTTAGCTGAAAGTCGCATGGCACACTAAGTGAAAGTCGCATGGCACACTTGGTGAAAGTCGCATGACACACTAGGTGAAAGTCACATGGCACACTTAGGTAAAAGTCACATGGGGCTGGACTCGTCCCTGCTAGTTCGTCAGTTTCATCTTACAGGCTCCATGGCTAAAATCAAGTTATTTCAAAACTCAACCAATTCATTTTATTTTTGTTTCTAAGGATTCTTAACAACTAAAGAACAACTCCTTATCAATCAATCCAATTAATACTACTAATTTGTGGTCTAAAAATGAATTTCTTTCATTAAAATGGGGTTTCATAAAACTTCAAGAACAGGGGTGAAACTACACAACTTTCTAACTCAAATCTCACCCAAGAAGTTCTTAACTGAAATCAACTACGAAGGATAGAATCCATACCTTGAATTTTTCTTCAAAGATTGCTTCAGGACTCAACTTCGTGCTTCGTCCTTCTTTCTCTTCACGATGATACACACACAGAGCACCTCTGTAACACCCCAAATTCCAGAATTTGAAATATTAAGATCAAACACATATGAGTGCTCACATCTGAAAGTTTGACATAAAAGCGGAAGCAATACTTGTTTGAAATCCTGATATATCAATAGATACGTACATAAATACTGTCACAAGTTTGGTACTAAAAACTTGATGTTTACAAACCAGGCGTTAAGTATTTCAAAGAGTTTATCAAAGGTAGTCAAACCGAAGCTTTGCCCTTGTCTTTGCTAAAAATATGCAAAACATTTTAAAAATAGTATCTGATAAGCTACGAGAGCTTAGTGAGTAAACCCGACTAGACATCATATAAACACACGTATAAGATCATATGAAGATAATACACGTATGTCTGGCAAACAATGCTAGCCTCTGGTTCTAGACCCAGGGCAGCAACATAGGTCACAATTCTGCTGAACTTAATAACTGAATAAAACACTAGGCACGCCCATGCCATGCCAGGCAAGCCCGTGCCTTCTACCTAGGTACCCCCGTGCCTATACCCAAATACTCCCGTGGTCTCAAGGCACAATCTGGTCCTTTCTAGAACAGGGTACGCCCGTACCCTTTTGGGTCACGCCCGTCCCTTGCAGGTACGCCCTGAGGCACGGTTGGATCATGAGGGGCACGCCCGTGCTCTTCAACTGGCAGCAGCAGTTCACCGACTGTACATGCTGTCTCCGGCCAAAATACCTCCAAAACTCAATTTTAATACATGAAAACGCTACTGGGATGCTTTCCTACATCCCAAACAAGTTCTAAACCAGTAATAATAACATTAACATGCTCAAATCTTTGATTCACCATATAATCAACTAAAACCCATTAAAACTTCAAAGTATATAATCAAGAATCCTTACATCCACTTGTGATTAACTGAAATCAGTTGTATCCTCTTTTTCTTACTGTTCTAGCTCCAAGAATTCCAATGAAAGCTTCTGCTCCAGAGTTTGAATGAAGTTGAAAGTGAGTTTGTGAAGACTTTAACTATCTTAAAGTCAAAGTTGGCCATTTATATAAATATCTATGGATTAATTACACAATTAGTCCCTCAACCTTTCCAAGTTCCGTTTTGACGGTTTTGGCCCCTCTAGTTTATAACCACATACTATCACATATATAATACACGAAAGGTGTTATGAATATATGACAATTCTTCTCATAACTCTGATCTATAAACAGCCTTTCCCCACATATATAATAATTCTGAATTATTGATTGAATTCCGGGTTTAGTTTTCTCTCCTTTCTGAATCTGATCATGTTTTTCCACAGTGCTACTGCCAATGATACATACTCCCCCACTAAAACTAATGTGGTAATCTCTGTTTATCTGTATAACACTTCTATCTATTCTGGGCGTCAAACAATCTATTACATACCTTCTGAATTATTTCTTTCTTTCGCTGTATAATTTCTGTACTACCCCACATTTTCTGACTCACGTCACCAAATACACTGAAGTTTGGCAGTAATATCATACAATTTCATATGTTGGCATCCCGGTGCTGAACTGGTATCTGTTGTAATACGAAACTCTGTCAAGCAAATATGTACCCCAAGTTTTTCTTCTGAATTAATAACACAATCATAAAATATGCTTTCCATCATCTGTATATTTCTTTCATTCTGACTGTACTGAGATGAAGCTTAATCCTTAACTTTATATGAAATCTGTTCCAAATTCTGGAAATAAAATTGGCATCCCTGTCTAATTCAGTAAAGACTGATGTACTACCACCAGATACAATTTCTTTCACACACACCTCTGTTAACGGTTCCGATTAATAAGTTTCTCTAATGGAAATAAGTTATATACCTTTAATGATATTTCCTCAGTTGTCTGACCATATCTAGTTTCACCTCCAGCTATCAATAATCTATCATTAGGTATTCATACCCTTATTAAGTTCTGGCTACACCACCATTATAAACTTATGAACTTCATATGGATGTGTCTTATACACATCCCCGTAACCTGATACTCATATACGATCATATCCAATTAATATGTCATGACTGTTTTTAAACAGATTAACTACTTGTCCCCTTTTATCCATTCTTTAAGATACTTTTCACCTTTTATCACTTTCCACTGAACTGTTCTTATTACCTCTGAGTAAGAGTGTCGTAACTGTCATTTAGATAATTAATTCATACAAGTATTATTTCTGATTTCCTGTTCAAACTGTCGGCTATATCATTAGCCTTACCCTGAGTAATATAATATTCTACTCACAATCCTTTACAGATTCTGACCAGTGTTTCTGTCGCCTTTAAAGGTCTTTCTCATTCAACTATTATTTCCAACTTTTATAATTTCGTGTAAACAACACTTCACATATAAACACATAATCTCATCATATCATACTGAATGCTACCGTAGCGCACCAGCGGTAGTCTTACACCACCTATGATTGCTATTGCGGCGCACCAACAATAGTCTTACATCCACATATCCACGCACTATCGAGGTATAATCATCACGTATCATATAAATAACATACCACATATACTACTATCAGGTGCGAGTCTGTGTATTTATTATCATACTATTTTAACTGTCTAGAAGTGCAAATAATGACTCTGCCCCTCTGCATTCACCCAAACCACTGTACCAGGCATCACATAATGCTATCATCTCTTCAATCAATTCAGGTAGTGCAAACTGTTGCTTCACATACTTTCTGCAAATAATCTCATACAACTATTGATTACTGTCGGGTTCTTTGGCGGCTCCCAATTCATCATCTTCTCTATTTCTCAGAATTCATCTCGAACCCATTTCTACTAATATATTGTCTAAAGAATTTTCATTCCTTATATCTTGAAATTCACATTAAAAACTTAACATATAATTACTCTCTGCTCCGTGTCACTAAGACTTTTCAAACCTGATTCTCATGATCTGCTAAACCTCTGAAATAATTATGAATATCATTTATGAACACAATTACTGACTTACTTAACATTGGCGTATACACCCTATCCATTTAATACATAATCACTGCTGGTGCGTTAGCAAGGCCAAAAGGTATCATAACCACTTCAAAATATCTAAACGTTTTCTGAACACAGTTTAAGGAATGTCATCCATTTTGATCTTAGGCTGAAGAAAATTCGACCTTGAGTCGGCTTTGACAACCACTTTACCCCATTATAACTGATCAAATAATTCACATATTCTGAACAACGGACATATATTTTTGATCACTTTATTGAGCTCATAAGAATTAATACATATGATATAAGTACACCTCATGAAAAGCTACTGGGTCTTATAAACCCCCTCATTTAACAATTCTTGAAATCGTTTCAATAATTCATGTATCTCTGGAGGAGCAAGTCTATACGTAGTTCTCGTAATCAGTGAAGCTTTCAACACCACACAAATTCTAAACATACTCTATCTGTCTGGCATTAACCTTGGTAATTCTTTGAATTACATATCAAGATACTCACATATTACTTTCATATCTTTCTAGCTCATCTGTTCTTCTTAATTTAATATTTATAACATAAGTTGAGAAAATAATGTATCCATACTGAAGATACTCCCCAGCTTTTGAAATTGAACACCCATATAACCTACCTGTTTTAGTTCTTCCCCACTTGGGATATGAACTCGTATTACTTCTGTTCACATAATATCATAACCTGGTTATAATATAACCAGTCCATTCCAATTACTATTTGGAACTCACTCATATTCATAGATACAAATTCACTAAGGAATTTGATAATACTTATTTCTGTCACATTATACTTATACACATCCGATCTTCCTGTAACAATACTTGATTCTGTTCTAGCGTCTTCGGTTGGTGTCTAGAAAACTCTCATTTCTGATTATTGATATATTCTTCTCTTTCACTTTCTTGGGTTCCCACAATTCTTATTCATATGACCCGGTTTCCATATTTAAAACATGTCAGTGAATCAAACCTGCTTTCCCCCAGTCGACGTTTCTTATATGCTGAGCAGATAGGGTAGATCTTTTGCATCATTTTCTTCTTTCGAACCTCCATTCTTGTTTTCTCAAACACCGGTACTACTTCCTCTATCGGTTTCCTTTCTTTTCTGTCTCTCTAATCCCAACTGCATCCATCAGGGATTTCACATCTTGGTGTTTATAAGTGTTTATAAATTCTCACATACTAGGTTGGAACACTATCATGTATCTGTACACTTTTATCTTTCATTGACAACATAATCTGAGCAAAATGTATATTTTTTGAAACTTTACATCGACTTCTTGAATTTTCTCTAACGTCTGTTCCACCTATGGAATTAATTCATAATTCTGTCTATCTCTGACTGTGGCACCAACTACCCAATTGTAATGTCTTTAAACTCTTTTCACGTCATGTTCTCAATTTGTCTGCACTTCTCATCTAATCTATTACATATTTCACTTTATCTCTAGTTGTATACGTACATATATAAATGCACCCGCGATCTCTGAAATTTACCTATGACTAACAGTCGATTTGCTAACCTTTAATACATCGTTGGTTGATACGCGGAAAATCCTTGAACGTACAACCTTCTGATACTTCACGAATAATAACTTGGGTTTAATAATGAACCCTTTCACTTTGTATAGTTAATCTTGAAACTAACTCTTATCTGATCACTTCCTTGTTCTTTCATCTGTGCTACAACTCAGACGATAATATCTGTCATAAACTCTGCCTCATCACTTTACTAAGTTTTTGACACTGAATTTTCCAAGTGTCGATTATGTTACTTAACGATTTAAATCTGGGCTCCATACACCCCGTCATGCTATATCCTTATAAGGATACATTCACTTGTAATACTGATATTTATCCCTTCGTGTCTGTGACTAAAATCACCCATAAGGTTATACTCTACTTTGAGTCTCTTGTGTTTACCATTCCGGTAGTATAGATAAAGCATTAAGGCAAAAGGTGGCTTTACCACACTATCCTCTATAACAAACAGTTACTTGCATATCCATATATCAGTACACCTATCATCTGATCCAAAGTATTTCTGCATATACTAAGGCATTCCATACATCTATAATCCCAGGTGTACTACTTCTACAAGTACCCCTCACCCGATTCACAAGATTCCTCATGATTCCATTAAGTCCCAACATGTATCATATGTCTGTAATAATATGAGCTCTTATATTATTATAAACACATTACACACGTTCGATCTTAACTTTACCACAAAAATTCCCGAGTCACAGGCTTAGGTCATGTATCACCAATGAATTATATCACATATTCATATAACAATTTAATTTATCTTGAACACATATAAAACCAACTCTTATCAGTTGTATACATATATAACATGTCTGTCTTAGGCATATCCTGTACTCGCATACAATGTTCACATAATACATAATTAGTATAATTACTAGTATACTCACGAAGCTGCAAGACTCCAGTTTGACAATTTTTAAAATCCGCAGAACCATGGTTTAAGTCCAGAATGTGTCTTGTACACATCCAGATCCCTCAAACCGTGGCTCTGATACCAAGTTGTAACGCCCAAAATTCTAAAATTTGAAATATTAAGATCAAACACATATGAGTGTTCACATCTGAAAGTTTGACATAAAAGCGGAAGCAATACTTGTTTGAAATCCTGATGTATCAATAGATACGTACATAAATACTGTCACAAGTTTGGTACTAAAAACTTGATATTTACAAACCAGGCGTTAAGTGTTTCAAAGAGTTTATCAAAGGTAGTCAAACCGAAGCTTTGCCCTTGTCTTTGCTAAAAACCTGCAAAACATTTTAAAATTAGTATCTGATAAGCTACAAGAGCTTAGTGAGTAAACCCGAATAAACATCATATAAACATACGTATAAGATCATATGAAGATAATACACGTATGTCTGGCAAACAATGCTAGCCTCTGGTTCTAGACCCAGGGCAGCAACATAGGTCATAGTACTGTACCATGATTGAGCCTTACTGAACATAGCAGTAAGCACCCCACCTCTGAGACCTACTGCACAAAGAAGTAAGCTTATACACACATATGAATAACATTACATGTCAGTAATCTGATATAATAGCATACATGCTGCAGATATGAAGAGAAGTCTAGAAGACTCACCTTATAGTCTGTAATGTTATATAATAGTCCACAATCGCTAATAATCTAGTGAACATGCAAATAATACCAAATAAATATATCAATCACAAATTCTGCTGAACTTAATAACTGAATAAAACACTAGGCACGCCCGTGCCTTCTACCTAGGTACGCCCGTGCCTATACCCAAATACTCCCGTGGTCTCAAGGCACAATCTGGGCCTTTCTAGAACAGGGTACGCCCGTACCCTATTGGGTCACGCCCGTGCCTTGCAGGTACGCCCTGAGGCATCGTTGTATCATGAGGGGCACGCCCGTGCCCTTCAACTGGCAGCAGCAGTTCACCGACTGTACATGCTGTCTCCGGCCAAAACACCTCGAAAACTCAATTTTAATACATGAAAACGCTACTGGGATATGTTCATACATCCCAAACAACTTCTAAACCAGTAACAATAACATTAACATGCTTAAATCTTTGATTCACCATAGAATCAACTAAAACCCATTAAAACTTCAAAGTATATAATCAAGAATCCTTACTCCACTTGTGATTAACTGAAATCAGTTGTATCCTCTTTTTCTTACTGTTCTAGCTCCAAGAATTCCAATGAAAGCTTCTGCTCCAGAGCTTGAATGAAGTTGAAAGTGAGTTTGTGAAGACTTTGACTATCTCAAAGTCAAAGTTGGCCATTTATATAAATATCTATGGATTAATTACACAATTAGTCCCTCAACCTTTCCAAGTTCTGTTTTGACGGTTTTAGCCCCTCTAGTTTATAACCACATACTATCACATATATAATACACGAAAGGTACCATAATTGAGCCTTACTGAACATAGCAGTAAGCACCACACCTCTAAGACCTACTGCACAAAGCAGTAAGCTTATACACACATATGAATAACATTACATGTCAGTAATCTGATATAATAGCATACATGCTGCAGATATGAAGAGAAGTCTAGAAGACTCACCTTATAGTTTGTAATGTTATATAATAGTCCACAATCACTAATAATCTAGTGAACATGCCAATGTAAAGTCCCTACATGAAATAATACCAGATAAATATATCAATCACAAATTCTGATGAACTTAATAACTGAATAAAACACTAGGCACGCCCGTGCCTTCTACCTAGGTACCCCCATGCCTATACCCAAATACTCCCGTGGTCTCAAGGCACAATCTAGGCCTTTCTAGAACAGGTTACACCCGTATCCTTTTGGGTCACGCCCGTGCCTTGCAGATATGCCATGAGGCACGGTTGGATCATGAGGGGCACGCCCGTGCCCTTCAACTGGCAGCAGTAGTTCACCGACTGTACATGCTGTCTCCGGCCAAAACACCTCCAAATCTGAATTTTAATACATGAAAATGCTACTGGGATGCTTTCCTACATCCCAAACAACTTCTAAACCAGTAATAATAACATTAACATGCTCAAATCTTTGATTCACCATAGAATCAACTAAAACCCATTAAAACTTCAAAGTATATAATCAAGAATCCTTACCTCCACTTCTGATTAACTGAAATCAGTTGTATCCTCTTTTTCTTACTGTTCTAGCTCTAAGAATTCCAATGAAAGCTTCTGCTCCAGAGCTTGAATGAAGTTGAAAGTGAGTTTGTGAAGACTTTGACTATCTCAAAGTCAAAGTTGGCCATTTATATAAATATCTATGGATTAATTACACAATTAGTCCCTCAACCTTTCCAAGTTCCGTTTTGACGGTTTTTCCCCTCTAGTTTATAACCACATACTATCACATATATCCATTTTGTACATTTTCTCGCATTAACTTAATAATAAAATTCCGGGTGTTACAACCTCTTTCCTCTCTCTCTTTCTAGGTTTGAATACTCAATGGAACAGTAACAAGTGCTTGGGAGGTTGTGCCCTAATGTTATATATATATATACTTGTCTTCTTTGGCCATGCCCATCCAATCCCCTCTCTTTTAACCTTCAAGCTCAAACCCAAATCTATTATTTGTTAGGTTATCAATGAGGGCCCAAGATTAAACATACATATTTAATCAATTAAATAAGTTACCCACAAGTCAAATAAATTCATACTCTCGAATTCAATTAGTAATGATAAAATGTTCACAACTCAATTTAAATTGTCTTAATAATTACATACGGGAATCGGGTATTACAAGAACCCTTATGAGGTATTGTGGTATTTGAGAAATGAAAAGTAAATGATAGTTCACTAATTAGTGTGATCAATAGCAAGTCATGGGACTATATGACTAAAGAGTTATCAAAACTCGGGTTATCAATGTTAACTTCTTATAGTCCAATTGGGAGTTATTTATGAATCATTTAATGGTGAGTTACAGGGCTATTTTAAAAGTTCTAGTTATAAGAATTGATTTAGTTTTGATTTAGAAAAGTTGTATAGATGGTTTATACCATTGGATAAGTGCATTCAAACTATGACTAAAGTTGGGTCTAGTTAAGAAAGAGAATGGCCTTATAGAAAGAAAGATTAAGAGATCATGAAAGGATTGATACCGTTAGTTAATTTAATTGATCCTAGTTAGGATCTTAGCATAAGTTGTGGTAATACTTAAGCTTATGAGTTGATTTGATTCCGAGGATGAAATCTTTTAAAAAAGGGAGGACTTGTAATATTCCAAAATTTAATACAAGCTTAATATTGGTTAAATAGGTGTTTATGTTGTTCCAAAAAAAATTGAGTTTTATATTTGTAAAGTAATTTATGGTATATCACAGTTAAATTAAAAGTTTATTATTTTAAGGGTAACTTTAGTTATTTAATGATATTGGCCCATGTAGTATTAATAGTAATGCACAAAGTACAGTCGGTTAACGCTTCAAATAATTGGTATTAAAGATGTTATGAGTAAGGGTTATATGTGTATATTGGATGAAACTTTAAGGGTTAAAAGTGTTATGCTTGGAAGTGGAGGGGTTGAAGGTGAAAATTTGGGTATAAGTATCCCAATTTGATTCAATTGCACAGCCAAGATGGCTGGAGAAGGTTCGAGAGAGGGAAGCAAGAAGAGAGTTTTCAAGGTAAAAGAAGAAATCAAGAGAAAACCTTGTAGCTTCTGGTGTTTCTAGTCCCTAATGTGTGTTTTAACACTTCAACAATCATCAAAGCTTGGATCTTTGGGCAATGAAGAGCAAAAACAAATTGGTTCCTAATAAAGTAAGTTTTGGTTATCATTTATGTGTGATTTTAGCTTTACATAGTTTATTTGGTGATGAATTGTTGAAATATGTGATTAAAGTTAACAAATGGGTCAAAATGGGGAAAGATGGTGAAATTAGGGTTTGGTTTATCAAAGTGGTGATAAATGTTGATGTTATGGTGTCTTGAAGTGTTATATGAGTGCTTGGTATGTTCCAAATAAGAAGAAAGTTACTGTTCATGCGGGTTCGCGGCGCGACCCATGCTGGCCAGGAAGTTGATGTTTTCCAGGGATTTTCTCGCGGCGCGAGATGCCCTGTTTCCTGGCGCAAGACACCCTGCAGCCTTCAAAATCATTGTTTTGCCCCCCCATTTGACCTTGTAATTGATTGGGGATTGATTCTAGTGGTTATAGGAAGTTAATATGGAGTCGTAAAGACCCGGAATGATTGTTTAAGCTTGGTTTTGAGTATATATTCTTTTGGAACCTCAATTTTTCGTTGTGCAATTTTTGGTTTTGAGTATATAACTAAGTTAACACTATGTTTGCGATCACAGGACTCTTGTTCAAGTGATATCACTTTGATTTGGATTGGAAGTGATCCTCATCACTTCAATCAAGTGAGTACACCCTCCGGATACCCAACTTTTGTTAACGCTTATAAGTCATCATAGATGTGTTTTATATGTTTGGAAAATGTTTTATAAAGCTTATTGAATTGAAAGGATGTGGAAATTGTGAACTCATTATATGATGTGTTCTAAAAATGGTTTTCAAAGTAAGACCAATGTCCACTTAGGAGATGGTATATGTTACTATTTTGTTTTTATTGATGCCTTCTTGAAACATCATACTCCATGTAGGAGTAAGTTTTGATATTGAAACAATACATATGATTTTAAGTTAATGAAATTATGCTTACACCTAGGGTGTGCTTT
Source organism: Dittrichia graveolens (assembly GCA_038502395.1). Lineage (NCBI taxonomy): Eukaryota > Viridiplantae > Streptophyta > Magnoliopsida > Asterales > Asteraceae > Dittrichia > Dittrichia graveolens. Next base: position 36,807,848 of record JARJIL010000009.1, read on the forward strand.
GGGCATTGAGATGCCAAATGTAATATTGTTTGTTGAGCATTTATGCTCAAGAGCTATGAGTTATGTGACACTTATGTTGCTATTACAAGCTTAATTACTTGAGTTACTAGGCCTTTATGGCATGTGCTTTATGTGACACTTGTGGTATGTGTTTTGGTACGGACTAGTGTTTAAGATATAGTACTTTATACCATGATGGTTCCTAACCATTGAGACGTGTACCGGTTCATGTGGCTTCGGCAACTGGGAACCTAGAAGCACGGGTGGTTGAGGAATTGGTGCAAAGAATGGAGGGGGATGATAGTAACCATTATGACCGTGTGGTTCAATGGACTGACGAGCCACCGAACCGAAGCAATACGAGTGGACTTGGGAACAGGCCATTCACTCGAGATAACCGTTGTACGGTGGACTGCTTCGTGCTTCCCCCACCTTGACGGGGAGATGTGGTTATCCTCCATATGGGCACGTGTTGACCGTGGCTAGCTACCACGTTGAGATATTGTGGCTCAATAGCCAGACCCGCATCCTTATGTGCTTATGTGGATACTAATATAATATGTTTGATGCCAAACTTGTATTTTCAAAAGATGATGACTTGGTTTTGAAAGACTAAAGTTTTTTGTTGTACTCACTAGCTATGTTTATAGCTAACCTGGTGAATTAAATATTTTGTATCCGCAGGATGTCTAGAGGCCTATGTGAGGCGGGTAGATGCCTTGGGGCATAGTTATGGATTGAGTTAGTTATGGTAATTTTGGATTTCCTACTCTTTTGCTTATGGTCGTGAGATTGACTATGCTAACACCAAGAGTCTTGGGTTGTATTCATTGATAAAGTTTATTGTTAAAATGGTACTGTATTTTGTTAAAATACTTTAGAGAAATTACAATGCTTCCGCAAATAGTTAAAGAGTTTTATATAAATTATGTTTTCAATTGAGATTTGGAAAATTTTAAATTTGGACCGAAAATCAGGGTGTTACAATTGAGCAAATACTCTAGATAATCCAACACCTCATTAGCACAGTTTTCTACATCTTCTCTCTCCAACAATGAAGGTCCCCATATGGCCTTTGGTCTCAAGGGAATACCATGACAAACGATATATGCGAAAGAAATACAAAGGAAATACTCGGAGTAGAACGAGAAAGAAAAACTAAAATAAAATAAAATAGAAGAAATATAAAGAAAATAACTTTAATGAGAATAAATCCCCGCGAAAGGATCGAATAACTAGAAATCTCAAAATAGTACAGTCGTCACCATTCCCCGACAACGGTGCCAAAAACTTGATACGCGAAAGGATCGAATAACTAGTAATCTCAAAATAGTACAGTCGGTCAACGTTCCTCGGCAACGTCGCCAAAAACTTGATACGTGAAAGGATCGAATAACTAGTAATATCAAAATAGTACAGTCGGTCACCGTTCCCCGGCAACGGCGCCAAAAACTCAGTCTTAAAATTTAACACTAATCTAACCAAATTTGACTGACACGTTAACTGACAAACGCACCTGATTGTATAATAGTAAATCAGGTATGACCAGGATCGTCTCCACAGGGAACAACTATGGAATATACTATTAGTAAATAAACTAGTTAAACTAAATGCTTTAAAGTAAAAGGGGGTTTTGAGTTAAAGCAGTAAATATGGAAACAATTTCAAGAAGTTGAAATCAGTTGACAGAGATGTATTCACCAATGAATCACTCCCCCTAAGTTCAATTTGTTACAACCATAGTTAATATGACAAGTTTCTAAGGGTGTTCGAACCAACAATCATCAGTTCTAATAATTCGATTACGACTTAACCTTTCCAAAACACACTTCACTCTCGTTGTATGGTAAATTGAACTCAAACTTTTATCTCTGGTATTACTGAATAATCTTAACCCTCATTGTCTTATAAAAGTTATTTATCCTATTGAATGCAAACATCATTATCATAGAACAAGCAAACAATAATCCAGAAGAAAATACACATGCAAGTCATGGTTTCAGAACATGCACAAAGTGTATCTAACAGATTACTCAGCAAAAGTTAAGATAAAAAACTCAAGATTTATGATTAAGCATAAACAAAACCAGATTATATATTAGAAATAAAGATTACAAATCAAAACCTAGGGTTCGTTCATCACGGTAAATACAAGAGAGATCTAACTCATAGACAAATTAGAAAACAAAAATAAAGTAAAACAGAAATTACAAAACATTATAGACCGATAGTTGCAACCCAAGTCAACCCTGCAAATGTTATAGCCTCTCCTCTCCGTCCCTGATTGTCCCTCTAAAACTGTTGCATGTTTCCCCGTTCGTTTACCGCCGCTCCAAGAAAAAGTATATATCCCCCATTAAATTGCCGCCGCTTGAAATATATATATCTCGTCTCTGTTTCTGTAGAAGCCGTATATAAGAAATATCAACTCTCCTAATTAATTCCACCCTCTTGTTTGTTGGGCTTCTTAGCCCATAATAGTACCTCCACCAAAAATATAAAAATGGCAACCCAACATTTCTTTCTATTTCCTGTTGTATTTCGCTGCCCATATCCTCTAATTAATAAACTGCTATTTACTAACTCTTTAAGCCTACTTGACAACTTCCTTGAGATAAAAGCCCACATAATTCTTTTCCTTTTCTTCTTCGACCCATTAGCAGAATACTCACGGCTTATTTGAATAGCACAAACATAATATTATTGTGGACCCTTTTGTCTAGTTTTCGTAGCTTTTTAAATCACCTTGTTCCGAGTTCAAACGACAATTTATCTCTTTTCTTCATCATTTCTCATCAAATTCTCTATTTCTTCTCCCAAGAGTTCTAAGACACACAATACACCAAATTAAGCCTCAATTACCATAATATATTATAATAATGCAATCAAAGAATGAGATATCAGATATAAAAAATACGTATATTTTAGCCGATATCAATCCCTCAGAGGTATCTGACTTTTCTTTCACTAACTAGACATAACCATACCTACTAAAATCATCGGTAAATGTTATGAAGTATTTTGAGTTATCCTTAGCGGCATGCTTAAACGGACCACACACATATCCATTTGAACGATATCCAATAAGCCTTTGCCCCTCTCACAAACGCCGGTGAAGGGTGCTTTGTCATTTTTCCCAATAAGCAAGATCCGACCCATGGTCAAATGATTCCAAGATCCTATCCGCTTGGTGCTTGGCGATGCGTTTCTTGTTTATGTGGCCTAAACGACCATGCCATAAAGACAACTTGTCTAAACTATCTTTAGACTTTGAACCAACATTCATGATTGATCTATTACCTTGCAAGCATACGCTTCTTTCATATATGCAATTAGAGAAATTAAAACTAAATCCATCGTCAACAAGTGCATAAAATGAAATAATGTTTATTGCCACACAGGGCTAATAAGATACATTAAACAAAGAAATGGATAAGCCGGATTGAAAGGCAAGATCCACACTCCCTATCTTCTCAACCGGGACAACTGCCGTGTTTCCCATGATAAGATCCAGCTCCACATCAACCAGGTTCAATCATGTAGGTACTTCTTCTTAGTACCTACACATTATTAACTACGGGAGTACCACACCTAGTGTCCAAGACCGAAGCGTTAAAAGTAGAAATGTTATGGAGTTCAAACATGTATGTACCGGAGACGCTGGTTCCCTTGGCGCAAAGCCTCTTAAGCTCCTCCGTGTACTTGGGGCAACTACGCCGGTAGTGTCCTTTCTCCCCGCAGAAGAAGCAAGTAGCCTCCTCCGTTGAGGTGGCTATAGGAGCGGTTTCTTTCCCCTTCGGCTTCGGGGTTAGGGTAGCTTTGGGCTTAGGTGCTACCACCTTCGCCTTCCCCTTCCCTTTGCCCTTAACGTCGGAAGTGAGCCGCTTCCTCTTAGCACCACCCTCATAGATGGCTAGGACGGGTGCAGACGTTGATGGTTTCGCCTTGGACATGTTAGACTCGTCAGTATTAAACATGCCATCCAATTCCATCAAGGACTTATCCATGTTGTACATATGGTAGTTCACAATGAACAGACCATACACGAGAGGCAAGGAGTGGAGGATAATATCCGTCGCCAACTCCTTCCCTAGGTGAAAGTCCAACCTCTCGAGCTAATCCACATATTGCTTTATGCGAAGCATGTGGGAGCTCACGTTCCTGCCCTCCTACATCCGGCACCCTATGAAGCGTTGACATACTCATAGAGTTCTTGCCTCACTTGCTGTTGGAACATTTCCGTCAGTTGCGAGATCATATCTGTAACACCCTAATTTTCAGTCCAAATTTAGATTTTTCAAAACTCAATTTACAACATACTTTATACAAATCTTCGTAACTTATTGCGGAAGCATCATGATTTCTTTAAAGAATTTCAACAAAAATACCATACTATTTTAAACGTCAAACTGTATCGTACAATACAGTCCAAAACCTTTGGTGTTACCATAGTCAATCTCACGACCATAAACAACAGAATAGGAAATCCAAGATTACCGGTAAAGTAACCACAACAAGACTTTGCCCAAGGTAGCTACCCACCTCACCAAGGCATCTATACAACCTGCGGATACAAAACATTTTCACACACTGTTAGCTATAAACATAGCTAGTGAGTACAACCAAAAACATTTGTTTAATCAAAACCAAGTCATCATTTTTCTCTTTTGAAAACACAAGTTTGACAATCAATATACTTTCAAACTCATACATCATAGCACATAAGGATGTTGGTCTGTCCATTAGGACACAATATATCCACGTGGTAGCTAGCCACGGTCAACACGTGCCCACATGGGGCATAACCACATCACCCCGTCAAGGTGGGGGATGCAAAAAGCAGTCCACCATACAACGATTATCTGGAGTGTAAGTCCTGGTCACCAAATCCACTCATATTGCCCCGGGTTCGGTGGCTCGTCAGCCCAGTGAACCCACACGGTCATGATGGCTACTGACATACCCTTCCACTCTCTGCACCGATTCCTCAACCACTCGTACCTCACGGTTCCTCAATTGCCGAAGCCACATGAACCTGTGCACGTCCCATTGGCTAGGAACCCTATGGTACAGAGTTCATATCACACAGTGGTCTGGACCAAAACACATACCCCAAAGGGTCACATAATCATATACCCCAAAGAGTCACATAATCACATACCCCGAAGGGTCATATTGTGACATTCGGCAACAAATTTCCCAGGTTAGCCATTAGAAATTCTAACTTTAAGCCTGGTATGACTAAAAATATTATTTATGATTTAAATACATCAATAATAATATTAGATTTCATAGAAATCCCTCCTATATGGTTATAACCTTTCCGAGCTCGAAAAATCGAATTATTAAAAGTCAAGAATTACAAATCATATACAATAATAATAATAATAACAATAAAAATAATTAAATACATCATAATAAATATAAATAAGTTAAAATATAAAACATATATATATGTATATATAAACTCATCAAAGTAATTAAAACTTTGTTAATTAAAAGATTTAAACAAAATCACCATTTATACAAATTTATTTAAACTAATTACACATAATTTATAAAAAATAAAAATAAAAGAAACCCCCCCTCTCTTTTCTCTTGCCTCCTTCTCTTCCAAAGAACCACCACTTGATCTCCCCCATGTTCTATATAATCCCCCTTCCTCTCTTCATTATTTCCTTTACCACCACACTCCATCTCTTCTCTTTTCTCTCTTTTTCTTTCACCACCAAAAATCTCCCAAGAAAATCAAGGATTGTTCATCTTGTAAATATCCAACACATATTCAAAGGCAAGAGTTCGTAAGATGATCATAAAACACTCATCTCTACTCTTCTATATTTCTTCTTTCTTTTTATTTATTTTCTTTGATGTTCATCTTATTTCCTTTATATATATCTATAATCATGTAAATATAAACATCCTACCAATGTTTTAAGGAGCACATGAAATGTGCATCATCCTACCATTGTTGTATGAAACTTAATCAACTAAAAATCAAGAAAATAAGACTTTGATCATGCATGTGTTTCATCTTAACAAATGTTGTAAGAAACACATAAAATGTGTATCATCCTACCATTGTTGTAAGAAAACATGGATTATCAAAGCTTATACTTATACAATATGATTAATCATGAATATAAACATGTTATATTAAAGTTATAACCCATAAGCAAAAATAATCACAAATCTGGCAGATTCTGATGTTAGAACTCCCCATTTGTTTTTGTTATATCTGGAGTTCTAGGAATCAAAATCAGTTGATTCTTTTTGCTAATCTTAGTTTAAAGTGTCACCTTTCATTTAAACCTGGATTCACTAATTTTCATGAACATTTGATCCTTCAAACATATTTAAAAAGTCACCTATGTTGAATCTGGAAATCTGGCAGATTTAAAAGGGTACACTTTAAACGCGTGTAACTTACTCATCCTTGGGTTAAAATACGTCTAGTTTTTTTTAAACGTTTCATTTTTGAGTCGTGGTTAATTCCCAGTTTGAATCATGTAAAAACGAGGTTGTATGAGCCCTAAATAGACGTTTTAGTAACAACATGTCATCCAGGATCAGTGGAAATCTTATACACTTTTAATTATGAAAAATACTAAACATGGATTATAAATTCCTATATTTTTACTGGACATTCTAGAAACATGTATTAAGATTATATTAAAATATCAAGCCTTAATGTGACTCCTAAAATACAGCTTTTAATTTTTAAAGTTCAACTTAAAGAACTAAAAATTCTAGTGAACACTTATGATTTATGGAAAAATAGAGACAACCTTTAACTATTTAATAAATAAGTTAACAATAAATATATAATACAAAATAATAAATAAAATAAGTCTAATAGAGCTACATACCTCTTATATTAGGAAAGGAGCTTCGGTAGGAACAAGAAATCCTTACGAGTAAACACATTTGCATACCGAGTGAGTATCATAGCCCATTTTTACCGTATTTAATATTATTTTGGGGTGAAAGCATGTGTATACGTTTCATGAAAAGTTTATTGCCTATCTTCTTATTTATTTCAAATATTATTTTGAGCACTTATGGTATTATTCTTTGACGTGCTTGGGTGATCGTTGTAAGGCCCTTTCGTTGGACATTATTCCTTAACTCCGCTAGTGAGCCGATGGTATTAGTAAGTAGCGCTATTTGGAGATTCCGACGTCTCCCATTTATGGTTGACGAACTATAGATATACTTTACCACTACTAACGTCATTTAGTATAGGCGTTAGGTTTATTCATGGGCAATTGGTTGTCGGCTAGGTTGGATAATGGCTCAAGCAACAATCATCATAGTCTATTACTACCATGTGCAACGTATTGGGCAATATAATACATCTTCTATCATTCGCGCATACTTTTATTTTATTCCAAAAACCTCCATCAATTATTTAAACTTTTCTCATTTAAAAGTTATTTTGTGTATATATTAAGAAAACCTATGAACTCACCTACTCTAGTAGTTGACCGTTTCTTTCTTTTACCCGTGCTTTCAGGTGATCGACGTTAGGTACCTTATACATAGAAGCATGATGTGTGGCATCTTCATCTTCATCGTTACATTTTTTAAAAACAATATCTATTTTATTTTCGTATCGTACAAGACAATGTCATTTAATTATTATTCGGTTGTGTAACTTTTATTTATGTTTTACCCGAACTATTTATTTTTGTTAAGTTAATATAATTGTTATTGTCTATATACGTTGTGCGATGATATCTTGTGCTGTGACACCTCGTGTTTCCGCTTTAGCGGGGTGTGACACATATAATCACTTCCCCCGAAGGGTCACATAAATTATATGCTAACAAGGCCAAATATCACAAGCAATCAAGCATATCACAAACACATAAGTGTCACAATCATATCATTTGAGCATACATGCTCAACAAACAAAACCACATTTGGCATCCCAATGCCTAAAAAATCATTAGTATAAACATATCTTTCAATTATCCAAAATCGTTTCACAGTTGGCATCTCAATGCCCAAAGTACACCTTAAGTGAAAACATGAAATTCATTAACTCAAAACAATGTCTTTTGTTTCAAAATCAAAGTTTACTCCAACATGGAGTGTCATGTTTCAAAAACCAATTTCATTATTACCAAATCAAAGCTTACTCCTACATGGAGTATTAGTTTAAAACCGCCATGTAAAAACAAACTTTAACATAGACCATCTCCAAAATGGAGCAATGGTCATATTTGAAAACCATTTTCTCAAAATACATCATATACTGAATTCATAATCTTAACATTCTTTAGATTCATTAATCATCTTAAAAACATTTGCAATTCATGCAAATCACATTATAAACAACCCAATATTCCACATCCTTTAATCCAACATGTTTCATCAAACAATTGCCAAACAATCAAAACACAATCATGATGACTTGAAAACTTTAACAAGTTTTGGGTATCCGCAGGGTGTACTCACCTGAGGGTGTGATGAGGATCACAACCCCATCCAAACTAAAGCTCAACCACTGGATCATAGACCTATGATCACAAACATAAGGTTAACTAACATAAGCTAGCCCAAAAGCAAGGTTTCTAGACTCAATTCTAGACTTAGACACCATTTCGGGTCTAAAAAGACTCCATTTATCCCTTATAAAACCTTAGAATCAATCCCCAAACAAGTACATAGCCAAATGGGGTCAAAAACATAAGTTTTGAAGGTTTCAGGGTGCCTCGCGCCGCGAGAAAATCTCTGGAAAACAAACTCCTTCAACCACACTGCGTCGTGAAGTGACTCTCAACCTGTCACGCCGCGACGGTCCTGCATAGGTCTGCTCTTCTTTGTTTTTCTTGCTGCAAGTCCAACCAAAAGCAAAACTTTCCCCAAAAACTTCATTTGTAGCAAATAAATAACTATTTTAACTACAAAACATTTCACTAAACAACCACATAACTAGGATTCATCAAAACATGGGTAATCAAACCCTAATTCAAGGGATTTTTGACCCATTTACACAATCAAACCTCCATTTTAACCAAGAATCACTACAAACAACAACCAATACTCAAATTCAAACACAAAATGAGTTTAGAACTTACTTGATTCATAAAGCCCACTTGTTACTTCCTTCTTGCTCAAACCCCAAGCTCAAATGTGAAGAAAAAGAAGATTACACATCAAATTACATGAATCCAAGCATAAGTACTCAAGATCTACCTTTGATTTCTTTTCTTCTTTGGAAAACTCTAGCTTCCCACACTCTCTCTCTCTCTTTCTCTTGCCTCCCCTTCTCGATTCTTCTTTCAAGACTATTTCTTGATCTTTTTGACTTCATTTGTGAAGTCAATGTAACATCCGCAAACCCGGGCTAGTTGATTAGCGGGCTAGCGGCAAGTGGTTTCATATTTAAATTGCGTAAGTGGATTATGTGGTTAAATTGAATAAATATTTGATTGGAATTGAATGTATATATTTATGAATATATATATATATGTATGTTTAGTTACTGGAGTTAAAAGAATAAAAGAATTAAAAGAAAGAAAAAGTTATGTGATGTGAATGTATGTGTAAGTAAGTATGTATGTATGCATGGATGTATGTTGGACACCTCCTGCTTGAATAAAACTGAATGTATGAATACGCGTGTTTCATTTCACCAGCACATAGTGAGTGTAAAGGTGTGTGTGTTTGCAAAACCTCTTGTTGAAGAAAGCTAGAAAAAAAAAAGAAGAAACTTGGATTTTCAAGTTGAGGATTTGGTGAATTATAATTCAAACTAAAGATTGGTATGTGTTCATATGATGCTATAGATTGTTTTGATGTGTTTATATATTGAAATACATGCTAGAATGAAGAACTACCATGATAGGAGCTTAAAGCTCAAAACTTGATTTATGGGTTTTGATGGATAATGGATTTTAATTGGATTTAATAAGATATATATGTTTGTTATGATGTTATATGAAGTTTCATGGTTGTTGAAAGTGTTTTAGATGGAGAAAATGGAAGTTAGAAATGAAATGTTTGTGTAAGGTTGGCTGGAAATCCGACAGTTCAAGGAGGAAGAAAACAGGATCGCGACGCGTCGCGGCGCGACGCGTAGGGGTCGTGGCGCGACACCCTGAAATCCGGGTCCCTTCCAAAATCCTATAGAGGCAAATCCGCAACCCTAGAATCCGGAACCCAGAAATCCGACACTCAAATCCGGAACCCAAATCCGAGTAGCGTCGCAGCGCGACACCAGGCTTGGTCGCGACGCGACAGGCCGTTTTTAAGGATTTTGTGTATTTTTGCTTTGTATTCATGTGGGATGTGATGAGTTATTGTTTGTATGATTATTGTATGTTGTTTACAAGTTATGTAGAGATATAAATATATATAATGGATATATATTTATTTGATATTGATTTCAGTTTGTTGTGTTCTCGGGATTTGCAAAGACTCAGTGATATTAGACAACTGAGTAGACATGAACGTGGACTGAGGTGAGTGAAAGTGTACTCACGAGTGGTGATGGTGGTAACATTTGTGGTTACATGTTTTGAGATATATTTATGATTTTGAATGACATGATAGACTGTTTAGTCTTGAGTTGCCTTGCTACACTGTTTAGTCTGAGTTGCCATGATAGACTGTTAAGTCTGAGTTGCCATGCTAGACTGTTAAGTCTGAGTTACCTTGTTAGACTGTTTAGTCTAATATGCCATGATGAACTGTTTAAGTTGAATTGCCAGTATGCAATATGTTATTTGGTATGTGTCGACAGACTATGTAAATGTGATTCGTTGATTGTTGCTTGTTGATTGGGATTGTTTGGATTGTTGCGTGGCCAATGCACATGGTTAATTATGTGTGCACGTGGCGAGACCTGTACGTATGGTTAATTATATGCGTACATGGTTGGGGGTCAGCTATCGCATGTTTTAGGCTGGGCTATCTGCTATTGGTTGCACAGTTCTAGACTTTCTATGCATTTGTTGCAGTAGAAGGGGCTTTAACTTTACCAAGTAGCAAATAGCTAACGGTAAACCTTTGCTTTGGCCCGCATCGGTTGCAGGTTCTGCTGGACCGCCGTTCCTCTAGAGATTGGATTGGCTTGTGATTGATTGTTTGATTTGTTGAGATCGGTTTGCTTGTGCAATTGGTGATTGCTTGTGCTTGTTGTTTGAGGATGCTTGTTTGTAGCTTCCATTCACTTAACTTTGTGCTAATTCCCCTCGGTTGATTGCTTTTTGCAGGTTTGGCTGTTTAGCTTTGTTTGTGGGGAAGGGAAATTTGACCAATACTCTGATATTATGTTTTTAGAAGAGACGAGCCACGTTTGTAAATATTTTGTAACACAACTTGACGTGATGTTTGTAAACAGTACTTTGTACTTTGTATTTGATTAAATGAATTCAGTTAAAGCTTCCGCAGCGATTTAAAAAAAAATTGGCTTGAGAATTTACGGTGTTACAAGTTGGTATCAGAGCCTTGGTTTGGCGATGCAGGCACGGCTAGAGTGTTGCATTCCCAAATCTTGGCTCGTGTTGGGTCAAACTTTCCTTGGGGGAATTAGAGTGAATTGGTGAAGCTGTTTGTAGTTAGTATGTTATGTACTAACGGTTTATCTAATGAGATTGTGAGATGATGAGATTGTACAGATATGGCTGACAGAGATACCCCTGTTGATCCTCCTGTTACCCAAACGGTGGTTGAGACTTCAGTGATTAATACTGTGGATATGACGAATCGTGTGGGTACTTCGGGTTATGAACAGGAAAATGATCGAGAGGCATATATTCGCAAGTTAGAGGATGAACTTCAGGAACTCAGAAATATAGTTCATGGTATCGGAAGAGAGAGGATTAATCCAAATATGTCATCACAGATACCAACAACTGTTGTTACCCAATCTACTACTCTACCGGTTACTGCTCCGTTTCCTCCGGTAACGCAAGTGACGCAACCGTTATTTTTCAATCCTTCCACCTTACAGGGAGACTATCCTTTTGGATATCCGGGATTAAAGCAACCTTGTTCGTACAAACAATTTTTGGATTGTAAACCATCGAGATATTATGGAAGTACTGATCCGAACGAGACTTTGAATTGGTTGCGAGAGATGGTAAGAACTCTTGATGCGTGCAATTGCGAGGATGAATCCAGAGTTAAATTTGTGACTCGTATGCTTAAAGGTCATGCGATGGTATGGTGGGATTCATTAACTGGGCATTTTACTGAAGCACAACAGGAAAGTATTACTTGGAATCAATTTCAAGAGAAGCTATGCGAGCGATATTGTAGTTCATTTGAGATTGAGAAAATCAGGAAAGAGTTTATGGATTTGAAGATGACAAGAGACATGACAGTAGATGATTTGATTAAACAATTCAATGAGAGGTTGCAATTTGTGAAACAGTGGGTGCCAGATAAGGCAACAAAGATACAACATTTTGTGGGAGCTTTGCTGTCAGAATATCGAAGTACTACCAGACGGGCAAGTACCTTATCACAAGCGTTTACTCTAGCCAAGACAGCTGAGGGTGATGGAAAGGCAAGGGATAGAATGAATAGAGCGTGTACCTTGCAGAATAAATCAATGATTGGACGTGTTAGTGAACCACAAAGACAAAGTGGACAGACTGAGCAAAGTGGCCAGAAACAGAAGAATCGAAATAAGAAAACTAAGACAAGTGGATCTAAACAGAGTTCGTTGTGGTGCCGCCGGTGTAGATTTATTCATACGGGGCCTTGCACACCCTAGACTTTGTGTTGCATTCGATGTGGATTGTTTGGACATGAGATCAAGGAATGTGGTTTCTCTCGAGGTGTGTGTTGGAATTGTCAGAAAGAGGGTCATCATACGAATGATTGTACAGAGGCAAGGAAATTGGGGTCGGGGTCAGGAGTGGATGCAGGTGGGGGATCCTCATCAGCAGTTGGACGAAAGAGAAAGAACCCTTTTGTGCCAGAGAGTAGGAATTTTGATATGATGAATGATGACGATGTTGATATCAACGAAGATATGACGGGTACGTTTTGATAAATTTTATATTTGTGAATGTGTTTATTAACTTTAGAGTTAATTGTTGATGCTTGATTCCTATGAGTGCTAAGTGTATGTGTTTACTTCTGAAAGAGCATGATTCTTTAAAAGTAAAGATAATTGATAATATGTTATCGTGAAAGTAATTAGTACTATTGTCAGGAAATGATATGATGGCGCGTATGTGAAATGTGAAATGTGAATTAGGTATGATATGCTAAGGAAAGAATATTTTAGATTAGTTAAACTTGCATGATATACAGTGTGTTGTACGACTGTTCTGTAATTGGTATATGTTTAAGCATGTTGTGTTTGTATATGTATATATATGTGTTTGTGTTATGCGAAGATGAGGGGAAGAGAATAAATTGTTGAGGTTTGAAAGAAATTGGTGTTAACCAAGAGATGTTTTGATGAAGATATGATTGAGATTACGGACTTTTGATATTAAATCTGCTAAGTAAAGATAATTGATGATGATGAATGATGAATCTGAAGAGATTATGGTATGTTGAGATATGGAAACTGTTGGATCAATGAATGATGTTATGCTATGGGATTAAAGAGTGATTTGTGTTTTATAGTAAAGATTTTGAAAAGAATGATTTAACCCATGACTTGAAGACTATACATGATATGTTTGTGCTGACTATGTGAGAAGTTTTGATTGTAAAGAATGATATGTGTGATTGACATGAGTATTAAAAGAAGAAGCGAATGCTTATATACAGATGAAATGAATATATGACAGAGACAGAGTTCAGAATGAATAGAAGAATGTGAATGAGGGATTGGAATATTATCTGGGTAGGATAATTGTTAGTAGACATGTGAAAATACGAGAGAGTTTATGATGATAACACTGGAGTTATGTGAATTGAAGTATACGCGACTGGATGAATGAAATTGAAATTGCCTTTACTGGAAATGGATGACTTAATGATTGAAACATGAGAAAGAGATTGATTGTTACAGATTGGATAAATCTGAAATGTACAGGATTGTTTGAGTACAAGATGTAATCGACATCTAATTATAAGAAGTGATGAATATGTGAAAGAATTGACTAAATGATAGTGGTTATCTGTGAACTGAAGACATATGTGATTTGAAAGAATGATGTAATTGCCTTTGCTAGGAAAGTGCCTTTGCTTGGAATTGGAAATTTAATTCGAACAAGACTTATGAAACTAGATTGCCAGTGCACTTGGAAGGGCTAAATGATATAATGCCATACAGAATATTTAATTGATTACTGAAGGAGCAAACATGATATAGAAGTTGTGTATGAGTTAAGGCGAAGTATCAGAGAATTATGAACCGTGGAGATGATTTGATATGCCAAAATGATGGAAGTGAGCTGCGATGAAGTTTATATGTAATTTACTTTATATGATGAAGTTTGTATATTACGGGTAATTGCCAGTGAGACGACATTTTTGAGCAGAATTGCGTACTGACGAGATAATATGAGATATCAGAATGATTGTGAAAAGAAGTTACGATGGAGTTGACGCCCGATTTATTATATGAGAAAGAATTTGGATATATCATGAGTGATTATTGATTGATCAGTAAGAAGTACTAGTATGATATCACCAGTGGGATGGCCTTGGTTGGGCAAATTATATTGAACAGATGATGCAAAGATACGATGATTTATATATTGAGACTGTTGATGAAAGATTGAGATGCAGTAAATAATTTCTGAATGATTTATTACAAGAATTGAGACGTGAAGTGAACAGTATGACTGAATCCTTGTTGGATAGTGTTGTAGAAAGAGTTGTGCAGATATGTGTTAATGAACTTGTGTTTGTAATGGATTTTGATGTTTCGTGGAATTTATAAACAGTTGATTAGACTGATAGGATGCAAATTTTATCAAGTGGATGTTATCATGTCAATTGTGAGTTGTTATGTGAATATCGGAGTAATGTACCGACATGTTCGTTGGAAGTAAGAAGAAAGCGATATGTGAGTATTCTACATGACAGACGGTAAATGAAAAGTACGTGAAATTTGTTAATTGAGATAAACAGGGTATTGTGAATGAGTATTCGAGAGATGCGTTGACATTGTCTATATGCTTGAATGTGAAAGAGAATGAGTTGAAAGACAAACTAATCGAATTTATGAGTTACATGTTGAATTGTATGTTGAGTTGAAGAAAAGACTTGAAACTGAGAAAGATATGTATAAAAAGATTATTGTAGCCGATAATGAGATGAAGCTATGTATGAGTTACAATTGAATTGACAGTCAGTGATGAATGAATATGAAGCGTGGAGAGTTCATTTGATGTGTGCTAAAGGATTCCGAGGACGGAATCCCCTAAAGGAGGGAATATTTGTAATATCCGCAAACCCGGGCTAGTTGATTAGCAGGCTAGCGGCAGGTGGTTTCATATTTAAATTGCGTAAGTTGATTATGTGGTTAAATTGAATAAATATTTTATTGGAATTGAATGTATATATTTATGAATATATATATATATGTATGTTTAGTTACTGGAGTTAAAAGAATAAAAGAATTAAAAGAAAGAAAAAGTTATGTGATCTGTAGTATGTGATGTATGTATGTGTAAGTAAGTATGTATGTATGCATGGATGTATGTTGGACACCTCCTGCTTGAATTAAAGTGAAAGTATGAATACATGTGTTTCATTTCACCAGCACATAGTGAGTGTGAAAGTGTGTGTGTTTGCAAAACCTCTTGTTGAAGAAAGCTAGAAAAAAAAGAAGAAACTTGGATTTTCAAGTTGAGGATTTGGTGAATCATAATTCAAACTGAAGATTGGTATGTGTTCATATGATGCTATAGATTGTTTTGATGTGTTTATACGTTGAAATACATGCTAGAATGAAGAACTACAATGATAGGAGCTTAAAGCTCAAAACTTGATTTATGGGTTTTGATGGATAATGGATTTTAATTGGATTTCATAAGATATATATGTTTGTTATTATGTTATATGAAGTTTCATGGGTGTTGAAAGTGTTTTGGATGGAGAAAATGGAAGTTAGAAATGAAATATTTTTGTAAGGTTGGCTGGAAATCCGACACTTAAAGGAGGAAGAAAACAGGATCGCGACGCGTAGGGGTTGTGGCGCGACACCCTGAAATCCGGGTCCCTTCCAAAATCCGATAGAGGCAAATCCGCAACCCTAGAATCCGGAACCCGGAAATCCGACACTCAAATCCGGAACCCAAATCCAAGTGGCATCGCGGCGCGACACCCGGCTTGGTCGCGGCGTGACAGGTCATTTTTAAGGATTTTGTGTATTTTTGCTTTGTATTCATGTGGGATGTGATGAGTTATTGTTTGCATGATTATTGTATGTTGTTTACAAGTTATGTAGAGATATAAATATATATAATGGATATATATTGATCATAGATTGATTTCGGTTTGTTGTGTTCTCAGGATTTGCAAAGACTCAGTGATATTAGACAACTGAGCAGACGGGAACGTGGACTGAGGTGAGTGGAAGTGTACTCACGAGGGGTGATGGCGGTAACATTTGTGGTTACATGTTTTGAGATATATTTATGATTTTGAGATGACATGATAGACTGTTTAGTCTTGAGTTGCCTTGCTATTCTGTTTAGACTGAGTTGCCATGATAGACTATTGAGTCTGAGTTGCCATGCTAGACTGTTAAGTCTGAGTTACCTTGTTAGACTGTTTAGTCTAAGATGCCATGATGAACTGTTTAAGTTGAATTGCCAGTATGCAATGTGTTATTTGGTATGTGTCGACAGACTATGTAAATGTGATTCGTTGATTGTTGCTTGTTGATTGGGATTGTTTGGATTGTTGCGTGGCCAGTGCACATGGTTAATTATGTGTGCACGTGGCGAGACCTGTACGAATGGTTAATTATATGCGTACATGGTTGGGGTCAGCTATCGCATGTTTTGGGCTGGGCTATCTGCTATTGGTTGCACAGTTCTAGACTTTCTATGCATTTGTTGCAGTAGAAGGGGCTTTAACTGTACCAAGTAGCAAATAGCTAACGGTAAACCTTTGCTTTGGCCCGCATCGGTTGCAGGTTCTACAGAACCGCCGTTCCTCTAGAGATTGGATTGGCTTGTGATTGATTGTTTGATCTGTTGAGATCGGTTTGCTTGTGCAATTGGTGATTGCTTGTGCTTGTTGTTTGAGGATGCTTGTTTGTAGCTTCCATTCACTTAGCTTTGTGCTAATTCTCCTGGGTTGATTGCTTTTTGCAAGTCTGGCTGTTTAGCTTTGTTTGTGGGGAAGGGAAATTTGACCAATACTCTGATATTATGTTTTGAGAAGAGACGGGCCACGTTTGTAAATATTTTGTAACACAACTTGACGTGATGTTTGTAAACAGTACTTGTACTTTGTATTTGATTAAATGAATTCAGTTAACGCTTCCGCAGCGATTTAAAAAAAATTTGGCTTGAGAATTTACAATGTTACAGTCAATACATATATATTTATATACTAAGTTACACCCTTGGTCCTTGCACTTCTTTCCCATATACAACTATCACCCATATTCATTTATATTAATCATCCAAATACTCAACATCTAATATTTATATATATATATATAACATATAGATAATATCTTAAACGCATAATTTTACTAATTTCAAGCGAACTTGCACACACACACACACATATATATATATATTATAATTTCCAAAAATACGGATATTACAATTCCTCCCTCCTTACAAAGATTCCGTCCTCGGAATCGAATCAATCCACAAGCTGGGGTATTTCGACATGTTTATACTAAGATCCTAACTAGGATAATTTAATTTAACTAATAGTATTAACTCTTAATCAATTTCTTTAACTAGACCTTTAAAACAGCCTAGTATCTCACCACTACGGGTTCATGAATACCTCCCAATTGGACTATCAGAGATCAATATCATTAACCCGAGCTTTACAGCTCTTAAGCCATATAGTCTTATGGCTAGCTATTGCTCACACTAGCTAGTGATCTACCAATCACTTCTCAATTTTCAAACACTATGGCAATTACCAGCCAACTTAGGCAAACAACCCGCTCATGAACATAAGTGTTCCTCATAAGTATTTTCCCAATCACTGGAGTACTAGTAGCACAAGGGTGTTTATTCATAAATACATGTCATGATCCCACACACTCTCACCAATACATTTCTATATCAAATAAGTCTACTCACATGAATAGGGAAGTAAACTTACAAGCATCACAAATAAAGTCAACCTTTAGCATTGGTCCAACATTGACCCATGTCATAACATATTCTCTCAAGCTTCTTAGCAACCCTGACACTTCACCTAAATTATTAGTTTCAAAGGTCACGTCTTAATTCATTGGCTATACTTGCCACTATCAATCAATCACTAATGCACAATTTCAAATCTTTTGCACAATAATAATACAATACCAAAGAAAGGTTCACCTGAACCAGTATACATTAAACACAAATAATGCTTAACTCACATCAAGCCTTAAAGTTCGAATCGGCTCAACAGCCATGGTTTACATAATTTATCGTCCTTAAGACAATCACTATTGTAAGCACAGACCCTACTCAGATATCTTTATCCCGCAAAGCCTTTGTCGTGCACCCCTAAGTCGCCTTGTAAAATTCAAAACATCTTTTAGTCTAAAAGACCCACAATAACACTATTAGTACTATAACCTTGCGACTCCAAATTTAGGTCACAACCTTTGCCATTATAACATCCTCAAATATGGCATATTCGCGTGCTCCATTTGGTATGTCAATTTATTTAAAAGTATTAAATGAATATATATGTTAAGTATTAATAGAAAAATATATAATTGGCTAGTTAAATGTGAAATCAAAAATATTATTAAAAATAGAAAAGAATTATAAAATAATAACTGGTTTCAAACGAGGTTTCCAAAAATATCCTCGTTAGTTGAAACGGTTATTCGGGTGTTGTGTTGTATGTTGGAAAGGGGAACAAAATACCTCTTAAAAGATAAATAAGAACCTTGGGTCGGTCCTTACTTATCCAAAACAGACAACACACACACATACGAGACACACACACACTCATCTCTTTCACTTGATCTTGAAGAGGAAGGTTCAAGACAACTTCAAGGCTGGAATCAAGCTCCAAAGGAATCTCCAATCTGTTCTTGTTCCCTTCTTCACCATCATCTTCTTGCTTGTAAGCTCTCTTCACCTTTGTTCTTCATTTCTAGTTTTAGGTTAAAATGGGGCAAAACAAAATTAGCTAATAAAGCTTGAGTCTTTGAGTTGCAATCTGTTTTAGAATCACCTAAAAGTAGTTTAGGATTGATTTTATGAATTAAAGATATCTTCTTGATTGTAATTCTTGAAATTGACCAAATGGGTCAAATATGGTGAATTCATGGATTAATCATGAATTTGATGTTATAGTAGGTTATGTTTATGTTTATGGACTCTCTTTGATGCCCCAAAGCTGGTACATAACTTGGACTTAATTAAAAACATGTAAAACTTGAGTTGGAATGGCTGAAATCTGGGCAGAAACACTCTTCTCGTGGCCTGGATGAATGTCGCGGCGCGACCCTTAAGGATGTCGCGGCGCGACCAGTGCAGCAGAGAACAGAAACTTGTTTTTTTTCAATGTACTTGGTATAAGGGTTATAGTTGGATCATTTTGGCACTTTAAGGGGTATCATTGGGGGTTAGGACTAGTGTAAGAATACATGTACTTGATGTGTGGTAATCTAAATGAATTAAATATATATGCAATAGATAATGGTTGAATCACTTTTGACCATTTTAGAGGCATTTAGTATGGTTTAGACATATTTAGGAAACTAAACATTAGAACTAGCATGTGTATATGATTTGTGGTATTCTAAGTGGGCTTATATGTGTACTAATAGGTAATTAAGCTATCAAGGAGAGCTGAGTTCATATTGTGTTGTTTATAAACACACGAGGTGAGTACTGACTTTTATGACTTCAATTTAGGAAGTTTTGAATGCAAGAACAGTTATATGATTATGATATGCCACAACTTGTATTATGAAAGCCATATGTTTGCTAGTATGAAAAGAATCCATGATATGCCTTGTTAATTGATGTGCAAGACATGTATTTAAGTACATGTACACACTTGATGAATAATATGTTATATGAATAAAGCATGCATGCACTTGTCCCTGTAAAGGGTGATTGATGAAACTATCTGTATGTCCGGACAATATATGTAATTAAGGTCGGCTTCGGCTGGGTCCTGGGCCTACGGGCATAATGTTCTGGACTAACGGTACTCGAGTACTGTTCCTTTCAGCAATTGAGGTGAGTGCCTTAAATGGCTAAGCCTAATGAGCTTTGGCTCCTTAACGAGCATGGTGATTCACTTGGGTGATGAAACCGGCACGGATGGTAGTGTCTGATTCCCCCGGTGGTAGTGGTTTGAGCTGGCTTTGCAACCCGGCAATATAATACACTCGCTGGACATGTCAACACTCCGCTATATGTTAGGACAGCATTGATTGCTTATTCTGCTATATGACTTGTTATATTGCTAAGGACTTGCTTAATTGTTATGCATGATTGTTAGTAATCACTAGCTATATTTATATAGCTAATGTTTAACATTTTACAGATAAGGAATAAATGGCTTGGTGAGTTGGGGACACTTGTGGCTGTTATAGAAGCCTTTTTGGAAGGAACACTACTTTTGGTATAATATTTTTATGGTCGGTTTAGTTTAAAGTAACACCGGTAGTCGTGTTTGGCAAGTTTTGTTTTGTATATTTGTATATACGCCAAACACGTGTTTAAATTGTAATAGTTTAATAGGCTTTGGTTTGTTTATTATTTTTGAAAATTCCGCTGCTTTGTTTTTGAAATTCGGTTAGGATAACTAACAGGTAAACATTCAATTTACAAACGGACCCATGCAGTTTAAAAACTCAAATTTTAACAGATTTTTAAGGTTTCAAAGGCGGTGTTACAAGTTAGGTATCAGAGCCTAAGCTTGAGGGAATTGGGTACTTGAAAGAGTATTCAATCTCAAACTCGGGCCCGACCATTATGAAGTGTTCCTTATTGGGTAAAGGGGATTGAGTATGAGAGTAATATGACAAGTACTTGTTAATAGCTAAGTTATATGTTAACATGTAAGTATAAGTGCTATAATGAATGATTCTTCTTTCATATAGCAAAAGTTGAAATATGTCTGCACCGCATGATGCTACTGAGCAGGCTTTAAAAGAAATGGAGGACGAAGCCTCCCATATTCCACCACAGGCTGGAGACGCGCAGTCTCAGCACCACACTGAAGGTGCTCCAGCCGATAATGTACAGCAGGAATACATACGACGCCTCGAGGAGGAGCTCCGTGTTGCAAAGGAGCTATTATTTCACTCGGCTTTGGGTAAACCACCTCGCCAGCCGTGTTCTTTCAAGAAATTCCTGACATGTAAACCACCTACTTTCGAGGGGAGTGATGACCCCGTGGTTACTATGAGGTGGCTTCGTGAAACAGAGCAGGCTTTTGAGTCCTGTGAATGTGAAGCTGAATACCGCGTCAGGTATGCAGTTAGGATGCTTAAGGGCCGTGCCATATTCTGGTGGGACACGGTCAGGGCCTCAGTCAGAAAGGAGGTACTAGAAGCTCTGTCTTGGGAGCAGTTTTCGGAGAAGGTGCAGAAGAAGTACTGCACTGAATATGACATGGAACGGCTGTAACGGGAGTTCACCAATCTCCGAAAAGGAGATAAATCTATGGAGCAACATATTGGTGCCTTTTCTGATAAAATGAGGTTTGTACCTCATTTACTAACTGATGAGAATTTGAAGATTCGGAAGTTTGTTGCTACTCTACCACTTGAATTTCGGGCACATGTCCGAGCATCAGCTGATTTGGATTGAGCTTTTGAGGTAGCTCGACAGATGGATGGTGACCGTATCCAGTGCAGGGGTGAATCTGCAGGGGAAAGTAACAAGAGGAAATTTCAATCCTCTTCTAACACGAGTCCTTTAAAAGGACAATCTTCTGCAGGTACCAAAGGAGGCGACTCTAAGAAGCCTAGATCTGATAACCAATGGTGCTATCAATGCCGCACCTACCATTATGGCGATTGTTCTAAGGCAACCAGAAGGTGTGCCAGGTGTGGAACCAAGGGCCATTCAGTGGAGGAATGCAGGTACAAAGATGATGTCTGCTTCAGATGTCATCAGTCAGGGCATAAAATAGCCCGATGCCCTCATAGTCCAAGTACCCGAGCCGGTGGATCATCCACTGAGCAGAAGAAAGACGGCGCCCCACGTGCAAAAGGGCGTGCGTTCCAGATGACGGCCGAAGAGGCCAAAGTTGCAGGTGATGTAATCACGGGTACTTTTATTATTGAATCTACCCTAGCATGTATATTGTTTGATACCGGAGCTACTTACTCTTTTATTTCCATATCTTGTCGTAAGAAGCTGCAACTACTTGTTACTGCATTAATTGATCCAATTAAAGTAGAAGTAGCTGACGGTAAAGTAGTTCACGTTACCGAGAAAGTCCCGGTAGCACTTGTTTATATCGACGGGCATAGCTTTTCAATTTCATTCCTTATTATGCCTATCGCGGGATTTGATGCTGTGATCGGGATGGATTGGCTCAGCAGTCGAGATGCTGAGATTATATGTTCTAAGAAGATTATCAGATTTCCTTTAAATGACGGGTCTTATGCTATCGCGAGGGGAGAAGGACGGGAGTCTGATATTCCTATCATTTCAGTGATTCAAGCTCAGAAATCTGTTACAAAAGGTTGTGTCTCCTACTTTGCTTATGTTATTAATACCCAAATGGAGAAACAACCAGTAGAAAATAACAGTATCCTGAAGTCTTTCCTGATGAATTACCTGGACTGCCTCCAGTCAGGGATGTGGATTATAAGATTGATCTTGTTCCCGGAGCTACTCTAGTGGCTAAAGCTCCATATCGTGTCGCTCCTTCTGAAGTCCATGAGATGATGAATCAAATTCAAGAATTTCTTGACAAGGGCTTTATTCGCCCGAGCTCTTCTCCTTGGGGAGCTCCAGTTCTTTTTGTCAAGAAGAAAGATGGGACTATGCGAATGTGCATAGATTATAGGGAGCTTAACAAGCGAACTATAAAGAACAAATACCCACTTCCGCGAATAGATGACTTATTTGATCAATTGCAGGGAGCAACGTGCTTTTCTAAGATTGATCTCTGATCAGAGTACCATCAGGTACGGGTTCAAGTTGAAGATATTCCGAAGACGGCCTTTCGTACACGCTACGGCCACTATGAATTCTTGGTAATGCCATTCGGCTCTACCAATGCACCAGCTATCTTTATGGATCTTATGAATCGAATTTGTTGTCCATTTCTGGACAAGTTCGTGATAGTATTTATTGATGATATCTTGATCTATTCAAAGACCGAAGCTGAACATGAATCACATCTTCGTCAAGTTCTCGAAACTCTTAAGCGAGAACAACTCTATGCCAAGCCTTCTAAATGTGAGTTTTGGCTTCGAGAGGTGCATTTTCTTGGCCATGATATATGCAGGGAATGTGTGAAAGTAGACCCTGCTAAAGTAGAGGCAGTGATGAATTGGGAGGTTCCTAAGACTCCTACAGAGATCAAGAGTTTCCTTGGTCTTGCTGGCTATTATCGGTGATTTATTCGCGATTTTTCTAAACTCACTGGTCCTCTTACTAGATTGACACGGAAGGATGTTGCTTATGTGTGGTCTGATGCACAGGAGCAGTCCTTTCAAACTTTAAAGCGGCTACTCTGTGAAGCTCTGATTCTTACTCTGCCAAACCGGTCGGAGGATTTCATAGTATATTGTGATGCTGCTTATTCTGGTTTGGGATGTGTTCTAATGCAACGTGATAAGGTGATTGCTTATGCTTCAAGGCAATTAAAAGCACATGAAAAGAACTACCCAACACACGATCTTGAACTCGCAGCAGTTGTATTTGCATTGAAGCTGTGGAGGCATTACTTATATGGCACAAAATGTGTTATATGCACGGATCATAAAAGCTTGCAATATGTCTTTTCTCAAAAAGAACTCAATATGAGGCAACGACGCTGGATTGAGTTAATCAAAGACTATGATTGTGAGATCCGTTATCATCCAGGCAAAGCTAATGTAGTAGCTGATGCCTTGAGCAGAAAAGGGGTTTCAACTAAAGCCAAATTCATGAAGCTTACTGTGGTTCCTGATATTATTTCCAAATTGAGGGAAGCACAGCAACTAGCTCTACAAGAGGAGAATTTGAAGGCAGAGACTATGAGAAAGCTGAAAGATCAGCTTGTTGATGATAGCCAGGGTTTGAAGACTTTTCAATCCCGAATCTAGGTACCATTCATTGGAGGCAACCGTGATTTGATATTACATGAAGCACATAATTCCAGGTTGTCTATTCACCCAGGTATAACCAAGATGTATTATGATCTCAAAAAGCTGTATTGGTGGCCTACATTTAAAAGAGACATTGCTTCCTTCGTGGAGAAGTGTCAAATATGTGCACAAGTCAAAACCGAGCACCAAAGGCCTTATGGTAATCGGCAACAACTTGATATTCCAGAGTGGAAATGGGATCATATAACCATGGATTTTGTTACAAAGTTACGAAAGACAATGAAGGGGCACAACATGATTTGGGTCATCGTTGACCGATTGACCAAAAGTGCTCATTTTCTTGCTACCAACGAATCTGCATCATTGACACGCCTAGCTCAACTCTATATCAACGAGATTGTCACACGTCACAGTTTACCTTGTTCTATTGTTTCTGACCGTGACTCTCGTTTCGTGTCTAACTTCTGGCAAAGCTTACAACGTGAGCTTGGCACACGGGTTCATCTGAGTACTGCTTATCATCCACAAACGGATGGTCAGTCTGAAAGAACAATTCAGACTCTTGAAGACATGCTGAGGGCATGTGTACTTGAATATGGTGGTTCTTGGGATTCTCATCTCCCTTTGATAGAGTTTGCTTATAATAACCCTTATCATTCTAGTATCGGGATGCCACCATATGAGATGTTATACGGGAGGCGTTGTCGCACTCCTACTTGTTGGCTTGAACCGGGTGAGAAGCAGTATGCCGGACCCGAAATTGTGCAGATCACTTCTGATAAAGTCAAGATAGCTTTGGAGAAACTAAAAGCAGCTTGTGATCGTCAAAAGATATATGCAGACCCAAAGCGCCGACCAGTGGAATTCTGTGAAGGCGATAGGGTATTCTTGAAGGTATCTCCTTGGAAGGGGGTAATTCGGTTTGGACGCAAGGGCAAGCTGAGTCCACGTTATATTGGTCCATTCAGGATTATCCGAAAGGTCAACGAGCAGACTGTATCTCTTGAATTACCTCCTGAGCTATCTGTTATTCATAACACTTTCAATGTTTGCTATCTGAGAAAGTGTAAAGTTGAAGAAAATCAAGTTCTACCTCTGCAAGAGCTGAAGGTTGATTTGGCTAAGCGTCTTGTAGAGGAGACAGTTGAAATTCTTAACGCAAAGACAAAGAAGTTGCGTAAGAAGCTGATCAGACTGGTTCTTGTCAAATGGAAGCACAACCTAGGTCCCAACATGACGTGGGAAACTGAGGATGACATGAAGGCACGATACCCTCACCTATTCCTAGTTGAACAGATTCCGAGGACGGAATCTTCTTAAGGGCGGTAGAGTTGTAACATCCTCAAATATGGCCTATTCGCGTGCTCCATTTGGTATGTCAATTTATTTAAAAGTATTAAATGATTATATAAGATAAGTATTAATAGAAAATATGTAATTGGCTAGTTAAATGTGAAATCAAAAATATTATTAAAAATAGAAAAGAATTATAAAATAATAACTGGTTTCAAACGAGGTTTCCAAAAATATCCTCGTTAGTTGAAACGGTTATTCGGGTGTTGTGTTGTATGTTGAAAAAGGGAACAAAATACCTCTTAAAAGATAAATAAGAACCTTGGGTCGGTCCTTACTTATCCAAAACAGACAACACACACACACATACGAGACACACACACACACATCTCTTTCACTTGATCTTGAAGAAGAAGGTTCAAGACAACTTCAAGGCTGGAATCAAGCTCCAAAGGAATCTCCAATCTGTTCTTGTTCCCTTCTTCACCATCATCTTCTTGCTTGTAAGCTCTCTTGACCTTTGTTCTTCATTTCTAGTTTTAGGTTAAAATGGGGCAAAACAAAATTAGCTAATAAAGCTTGAGTCTTTGAGTTGCAATCTGTTTTAGAATCACCTACAAGTAGTTTAGGATTGATTTTATGAATTAAAGATATCTTCTTGATTGTAATTCTTGAAATTGACCAAATGGGTCAAATATGGTGAATTCATGGATTAATCATGAATTTGATGTTATAGTAGGTTATGTTTATGTTTATGGACTCTCTTTGATGCCCCAAAGCTTGTACATAACTTGGACTTAATTAAAAACATGTAAAACTTGAGTTGGAATGGCTGAAATCTGGGCAGAAACACTCTTCTCGTGGCCTGGATGAATGTCGCGGCGCGACCCTTAAGGGTGTCGCGGCGCGACCAGTGCAGCAGAAAACAGAAACTTGTTTTTTTTCAATGTACATGGTATAAGGGTTATAGTTGGATCATTGTGGCACTTTAACGGGTATCATTGGGGGTTAGGACTAGTGTAAGAATACATGTACTTGATGTGTGGTTATCTAAATGAATTAAATATATATGCAATAGATAATGGTTAAATCACTTTTGACCATTTTAGAGGCATTTAGTATGGTTTAGACATATTTAGGAAACTAAACATTAGAACTAGCATGTGTATATGATTTGTGGTATTCTAAGTGGGCTTATATGTGTACTAATAGGTAATTAAGCTATCAAGGAGAGCCGAGTTCATATTGTGTTGTTTATAAGCACACGAGGTGAGTACTGACTCTTATGACTTCAATTTAGGAAGTTTTGAATGCAAGAACAGTTATATGATTATGATATGCCACAACTTGTATTATGAAAGCCATATGTTTACTAGTATGAAAAGAATCCATGATATGCCTTGTTAATTGATGTGCAAGACATGTATTTAAGTACATGTACACACTTGATGAATAATATGTTATATGAATAAAGCATGCATGCACTTGTCCCTGTAAAGGGTGATTGATGAAACTATCTGTATGTCCAGACAATATATGTAATTAAGGTCGGCTTCGGCTGGGTCCTGGGCCTACGGGCATAATGTTCTGGACTAACGGTACTCGAGTATTGTTCCTTTCAGCAATTGAGCTGAGTGCCTTAAATGGCTAAGCCTAATGAGCTTTGGCTACTTAACGAGCATGGTGATTCACTTGGGTGATGAAACCCGCACGGATGGTAGTGTCTGATTCCCCCGGTGGTAGTGGTTTGAGCTGGCTTTGCAACCCGGCAATATAATACACTCGCTGAACATGTCAACACTCTGCTATATATTAGGATAGCATTGATTGCTTATTCTGCTATATGACTTGTTATATTGCTAAGGACTTGCTTAATTGTTATGCATGATTGTTAGTAATCACTAGCTATATTTATATAGCTAATGTTGTTGATGTTTAACATTTTACAGATAAGGAATAAACGGCTTGGTGAGTTGGGGACACTCGTGGCTGTTATAGAAGCCTTTTTGGAAGGAACACTACTTTTGGTATAATATTATTATGGTCGGTTTAGTTTAAAGTAACACCGGTAGTCGTGTTTGGCAAGTTTTGTTTTGTATATTTGTATATACGGCAAACACGTGTTTAAATTGTAATAGTTTAATAGGCTTGGGTTTGTTTATTATTTTTGAAAATTCCGCTGCTTTGTTTTAGAAATTCGGTTAGGATAACTAACAGGTAAACATTCAATTTACAAACGGATCCATGCAGTTTAAAAACTCAATTTTTAACAGATTTTTAAGGTTTGAAAGGCGGTGTTACAGCGATGCCCGGATAAAGCAGATCTCAAGGACAAACTCTCGACCAACTTGAGCTACCGGCCTCGCCGCATACTCCTGATGGTCATATACTCAGTCAACTCTTGTGGTCTAAAAGCACCACACTATGTCACACACATATAAGTTAACTATTTGTCACAAGGACATCTATTATCAAGGTAGAAAGATCTCAACTCTATCTGATAGCCTGAGGACATGGCTCAATTCATGCACAGGAGCTTCACTTTCGGGTTCAGCTTCACTGATTTCTAAATCTCTTTTGGTTATCCAAAGACATAAACAGAGGGAATCACCCTTAAGCATCTAATCACATAAACAGAGTGAATCACTCCTTAGGTATCATACTACATGTTATTCTATAATAACATGAACAAAATCAATTAAACCCAAATAATCACATTTGATTATGACGGCCATAATCATTATGTTCTAAAGGTTCTCTATATCCGAGAAAGGTCTGAAGATTTCTGATTACAATTTCACCTGTAATCTTTACGACCTTAATATATATATATATATAATCTTCAATAACCATCATGATCATTGAGTAGACCATGACTAGATGTAGTCATCAAGAAACTCCTTTCAATACTACCCAAAACGGGCCACTTAGTCAACTTATCAAATTCTCAATCATTAAGACTTATCGCAGTTCTAACGAACTTACAATTAATCATTCCCACTATTAGGGATAAACTTATACATATGGTAACATCAAGTTCTAATTCAAATTTTCATACCACACAAAACTAACCTTGTTATTGTACCAGCCTCATAAGAGGCTTACCATTCTAAAAATTATCTTTCCTTTACACAACTCTCTAAGTCGACAGAGGAAAGAGACTCAGTTACACGTATTCTTAAGTGATCACATCACTAATCAATAACAACACAATCTCAATTTCAGAAAGGCCTCAACCACTAGAGGGTCAAAATCTCTAAGATTATTTATCAACTTAATCACAAGGTTACTCAATGTACAACCTTACTCAAACATCTCATTACATTAACTCAATAAGAAGTCCAACTCATTTTGAACTAAACCACGCCACCTTGATGGTGACACAATTTCTATTCTTCTATCATAGAAGATACACTTCAACAGCAGATTCCTGTTTCTCTCGGAGAAACACACAAACACTATTTCACTTATAACTTAATTCATCAGAGTAAGTCTATCATACATGAAACAATAACTTTTGTTTCAATTTCCACTTAACCAACAATCGCAGTCAATTCATACTTAGATACAGAAACAACTCTTATGTCAAAACACATAGAATGTCACTAACAGATAACTCTGTCAGTAATCCATAAATGACCCGAAACCACAACCGCAGTCGCATAAAGGGTTCATTCTATAGGTTAAATCACCTTTTATAATCACTACACATGGGTGCCTCCCTCCTTGAGCCAAGGATAATTGGCACTTTTCTGATCTAACTCCATTATATGAAGTTCATCACTTACTTAGGCTTCCAGTATCATAAACTCATGTTTCTATTGGCGAAACTAATCTTAACCAAGACTTAGTTTCTCATTCTAGTGCTCAACGCGTCTCATATATCATCAAGGAAATCTTTCCTTCTAAACCAGTCTATCCTTACAAAGGATCCATCAATGACTTGTCTATAGTACAGGACTCAGTACACAAGCTCAAAGAGCTTCCTGTTACTATCCAAGGTTCGATATGAACCATGTCCACCAATCTTAGTACTCAACAGTACAATTTACTTCTAAACTACAACCCAAGTTAGGCTTTTACGTGGAGCTTAACACATTTCTGATGTCAAACTTACTAACACATGGTTAGCAAGACACTTGAGTTACCTAACACTCAGGCAACTCTCATCCTAACCCAAGTTACCCCTTCCAGCTCAAATGGATTTCCTACAATGCTCAGCCTGGTTTGAGACAAACACTAACTCGAGTGCCCGATTCACTCAAACCCAGGCTCTGATACTAACTTGTAACACCCTAATTTTTAGTCCAAATTTAGATTTTTCAAAACTCAATTTAGAACATACTTTATACAAATCTTCGTAACTTATTGCGGAAGGATCGTGATTTCTTTAAAGAATTTCAACAAAAATACCATACTATTTTAAACGTCAAACTGTATCATACAATACAGCCCAAAACCTTTAGTGTTACCATAGTCAATCTCACGGCCATAAACAACAGAATAGGAAATCCAAGATTACCGGTAAAGTAACCACAACAAGACTTTGCCCAAGGTAGCTACCCACCTCACAAAGGCATCTATACAACCTGCGGATACAAAACATTTTCACAACTGTTAGCTATAAACATAGCTAGTGAGTACAATAAAAAACATTTGTTTAATCAAAACCAAGTCATCCTTTTTCTCTTTTGAAAACACAAGTTTGGCAATCAATATACTTTCAAACTCATACATAATAGCACATAAGGATGCGGGTCTGTCCAATGGGCCACAATGTATCCACGTGGTAGCTAGCCACGGTCAACACGTGCCCACATGGGGGATAACCACATTACCCCGTCATGGTGGGAGATGCACAAAGCAGTCCACCATACAACGGTTATCTGGAGTGTAAGCCCTGTTCACCAAATCCACTCGTGTTGCCCCGGGTTCGGTGGCTCGTCAGCCCAGTGAACCCACACGGTCATGATGGCTACTAACATACCCCTCCACTCTCTGCACCGATTCCTCAACCACCCGTACCTCACGGTTCCTCAATTGCCGAAGCCACATGAACCTGTGCACGTCTCAATGGCTAGGAACCCTATGTTACAGAGTTCATATCACAAAGTCGTCCGGACCAAAACACATACCCCAAAGGGTCACATAATCACATACCCCAAAGGGTCAGATAATCACATACTCCGAAGGGTCATATAATCACTTCCCCCGAAGGGTCACATAAATTATATGCCAACAAGGCCAAATATCACAAGCAATCAAGCTTATCACAAACACATAAATGTCACAATCATATCATTTGAGCATACATGCTCAACAAACAAAACCACATTTGGCATCACAATGCCCAAAACATCATTAGTATAAATGTATCTTTCAATTATCCAAATCGTTTCACAGTTGGCATCTCAATGCCCAAAGTACACCTTAAGTGAAAACATGAAATTCATTAACTCGAAACCATGTCTTTTGTTTCAAAATCAAAGTTTACTCCAATATGGAGTACCATGTTTCAAAAACCATATTCATTATTACCAAATCAAAGCTTACTTCTACATGGAGTATCAGTTTCAAAACCGCCATGTAAAAACAAACATTAACATAGACCATCTCCAAAATGGAGCAATGGTCCTATTTGAAAACCATTTTCTCAAAATACATCATATACTGAATTCATAATCTCAACATTCTTTAGATTCATTAATCATCTTAAAAACATTTGCAATTCATGCAAATCACATTATAAAAAACCCAATATTCCACATCCTTTAATCCTACAAGTTTCATCAAACAATTGCCAAACAATCAAACACAATCATGATGACTTGAAAACTTTAACAAGTTTTGGGTATCCGCAAGGTGTACTCACCTGAGAGTGTGATGAGGATCACAACCCCATCCAAACTAAAGCTTAACCACTGGATCATAGACCTATGATCACAAAACATAAGGTTAACTAACATAAGTTAACTATAAAAGATTTCACTAAACAACCACATAACTAGGATTCATCAAAACATGGGTAATCAAACCCTAATTCAAGGGATTTTTCACCCATTTACACAATCAAACCTCCATTTTAACCAAGAATCACCGTAAACAACAACCAATACTCAAATTCAAACACAACATGAGTTTAGAACTTACTTGATTCGTAAAACCCACTTGTTACTTCCTTCTTGCTCAAATCCCAAGCTCAAATGTGAAGAAAAAGAAGATTACACATCAAATTACTTAAATCCAAGCATAAGTACTCATGATCTACCTTTGATTATTGTCTATTTTTCAGGTACTAACTGGGTTATATGTTTTGCACAGGGGTTTAAACGGTTAAAGAAAGTACCACCTGAAAGATGTGGACATAATTCAGCACCATCCGAGTACTTGAAAACTGGCAAAGACTCCGTGTCAAAGGAAAGATTTAGTAAAGAAACCATGAATTCCATCACCATCAAGTACAAGAAAACAGGAAACGAAGATGCGAGTAAACACGGGTTTAACAAACTAGGAAAAAATACAAGGGAACGACCGCCCATAGAGCCTAGTCCAAAAAGACTTAAAGTAAAAGGTCCATTTATTACAGGTTCCTTCGAGTACAAACAAATATCTTAGAAGTGCTTTGACTTGGCTAACTTGGATTCCATTGGAGTTTATTAAGTTCTAACAACAGAGAAAAAAGTACATGAAGCCATATTTAGTTGCAGAAGCAGCAGAGCAACAATGACGAAAAATTAACCCACATTCGTAGATGAAACAGAAATATATTCTTTGTGTAGGCCTATAATTCGGGCAGTTTGCACGGTGGTGAATTCTTTTCGCTCTTTTTTATTTTTTATTTTTTTTAGGTTAAGTAGGTTGTCATGGATTTGTGTACATCTCATTTTGTTGTTTAA
Organism: Dittrichia graveolens; assembly: GCA_038502395.1. Taxonomy (NCBI): domain Eukaryota; kingdom Viridiplantae; phylum Streptophyta; class Magnoliopsida; order Asterales; family Asteraceae; genus Dittrichia; species Dittrichia graveolens. The sequence goes on from JARJIL010000009.1 coordinate 36,840,398, forward strand.
CAGTTGGATCGCTTGTTGTGAGGTTTAACCTCTTTATCATCTAATGTCAAAAATCTGCTGCTTCCCTTATTGTAGGGGGTTCTTTATTCTTTATGTATGGGGTTCTTTTGATTACATCAATAACAATCAAGATACAGTTGTAGTTTCCATCACTAAATTAAAATCTTTAGTTTCAAGGAAAGGATTTTCTGGTTTTTTGGCTTAGAAGGCAAGACATTAGTTAACTAACAAGTTGCTTTCATTTTGCTTGTATTCAACTGCAAACATGACCCACTTCTATCATGTACCATTTATTGGGTGAGATTTGGGTTCAAGTTTACTTATAGACACAATCTTTAGTTACTGTTAATGAGATTCAATCTACCTCAACATTGAAAGATAGTTTAAAAATCTATTGGAGAAATGACATCTTCCAAGCTAACAAAAATATAAATATTAAGAGTGAATTACATAAATGGTCTGTCATTAAAATTTCATTTTAGTCCTTCAACTTTAAAAATTACATAAATTGTTAAAGAAAGGGCATTATAGTCATCTTCTAGTTTATTCTTCTAGTTTATTCTTGTTATCGAAAAATAAGGGTATTACAATATCAACGCACCAACGTCCTCGAATTGCCTTTGCAATTCAGAACTCATTGTTGCAACATGAGGCAAGTCACCTCGTTGATGTCTTTAAGGAGCTTTTCATAAGCATCCTTAACGGCCCGCGTAGCGGTGGTAGCAGTAGACTCCCGAAAGGGTTCTTCTAGGACATACAACTTACTCTCATGGCGTAATACAATTCTCAATTACCTATGCCAATCCATAAAGTTGACTCCTACGAGTTTGTCTTTTTCCAAAAATGGACTGAGTGACATTTGTGTAGCGGTGTTGCTTGTAGATGCTATCTAAAATAATGAAAAACACACACAAAAGGTTAGTTCGACATATTTTAATCCTTGTTAGATAATTACCCAATAGTATAATACTTATTTGTTAGTCCCAACTTGAGTATGCAACAACAAATGTTTGTAGAAGGGAGGGTTGAATACAAACTTTAGCTTTTAAAAATTAAAGACACACCATTATACTTTTATATAATTCTTACTGATTATGAATCAAGAATTATGTAACACCCGCAAACCTAGGCTAGGAGATTAGCAGGTTTGTGGTATGTGCTTATCTGTTTTAATTTGATTAAGTGATTAATTAAATGGTTAATTAATTTAATTATAATATGTGATTAATAACTATGCATGAATTTTATTGTATGTATGTATGATAACGTATGTATGCATGTATGTATTTGTGTGCGTGTATAGAATTGAGGAGGTGATTGCCACCTCATGCTATATACTTGTATACGTGTATGGGATTACCTAACATTTCATAATCACGTAAAACAAAGGAAAGTGTAGTGTGTGTGTGGTGTATTTTCTCTGCCAAGAAATCGAAGGAAAAGAAAGAAGAAGATAGCGGATTCACATGAAGAATATAGAATCGGTTTTTGGAAGAAATAAGATTTTTTGGTGGGTTTTCTGTGTTAATATGATTTATGTGTTTAAATGATGTTTTAATGCATGAATACATGTTTAAAGATGTTAAAACATGTTTTTGGAATGTTTTGAAGAACTTGTTAAATTCTGGGTTTTTGAGTTTTGATGAAGTTATGAAGTTATCGGATTTTAATGAAGAAGATGGTGAAAACTGATACTTGAAATCTGAATGAAAGGAAAACGGAGAGATGAGGAAATCCGGAAGTTTTGAAAACCGACACTCACAAATCCTATACTTAAATCCGAGACTTGAGAAACCAATACCCAAAACCGAGACCTAAATACGATACACTTGAAATCCGGATTTAAAGAATCCGACACTTTTGAATACGATAAACATGAAATCCTATACTTGGAAAATGATAACTTAGAATCCGATACTCAAAACCGCTACATGTGAAATCCGAGCCTTAGAATCCAATGATTTAAATCCGAGAGCCAAATCCGGAATTCCTAAATCCGGTAGTTTGAAATCCGAGAGAACTAAAATCCGATACTTAAGCTTGGCGGATTCCTAAATCCGACAGTGGCAAATCAGATGGTTTAGGAAACCCGATATTTTGTGTATTTGTGACAACCGGCAACAAATTTCCCAGGTTAGCCATTAGAAATTCTAACTTTAAGCCTGATATGACTAAAAATATTAGTTATGATTTAAATACATCAATAATAATATTAGATTTCATAGAAATTCCGTTTATATGGTTAGAACCTTCACTAGCTCCTAAAACCGATTTATTAAAAGCCAAGAATTACAAATCATATACAATAATAATAATAATAATAATAATAATTATTATTAAATACATCATAATAAATATATATAAGTTAAAATATAAAACATATATATATATATATATAAACTCATAAAAGTAATTAAAACCTTGCTAATTAAAAGATTTATACAAAATCACCATTTATTCAAATTACATTTTAACTATTTATACATAATATTTGACAAAAAAAAAATAAAATAAAAGAACCCCCCCCCCCCCCCCCGCCCTTGGTCGGCCCTCACCCCCCCTCTTTCTCTCTTGCCTCCCTCACTTCCCAAGACATGCCATTTGAACTCCCCATGCTCTATAAAACCCCCCTACTACTCTTCATCATTTTCTTACCACCACACTTCATCTCTTTTCTTTTCTCTCTTATTCTTTCATCAAGAAATCTCCCAAGATCATTATCAAAGTCGTGTTCTTCTTGTGAAGATCTAAGAAGAATAAAAGAAGAAGAGTTGGTAAGATGATCATACAACAAATCCATCTCTACTCTTCTACCTTTCTTCTTTTCTTTCTTTTTTTATTTATTTTCTTTGATGTTCATCTTATTTCTTTTAAATATCTATAATCATATAAATGTTAACATCCTACCAATGTTGTAAGGAGCACATGAAATGTGCATCATCCTACCATTGTTGTATGGAACACAATCAACTAAAAATCAAGAAACAAAGACTTTGATCATGCATGTGTATCATCTTACCAAATGTTTTAAGGAACACATAAAATGTGTATCATCCTGCCATTGTTGTAAGGAACACATGGATTATCAAAGTTTATACTCATACAAGATGATTAATCATGAATATAAATATGTTATATTAAAGTTATGACCCATAAAGCAAAGAGAAATAACAATCTGACAGATTCTGAGCTAGAACTCCCCCATTGTTTTTGTTATATCTGGAGGTCTAGGAATCAAAATCATTTGATTTTTTTTGCTAATCTTAGTTTATAGTGTTACCTTTCATTTAAACCTAGATTCACTAATTTTCATGAAGGTTTGATCCTTCAAACATATTTAATAAGACACATACGTTGAATCTGGAAATCTGACAGATTTAAAAAGGTATACTTTAAACGCGTATAACTTACTCATTCTTGGGTCAAAATACGTCTAGTTTTTTTAAAAGTTTCATCTTTGAGTCGTGGTTAATTCCCCGTCTCAATAATGTAAAAAAGAGGTCGTATGAGCCCTAAACAGACTTTTTAGTAACAATGTGTCATCCAGACACTGATCAGTGGAAATCTTATATACTTTTAATTATTAAAAATATTAAATATGGATTATAAATTCCTATATTTTTACTGGACATTCTAGAAACATGTATTAAGGTTATATTAAAATATTAAGCCTTAATATGACTTCTAGAATACATTTTTTAATTGTTAAAGTTTAACTTAAGGAAATATAAATTCCAGTGAACACCTATGACATTAAGAAAATAGAGAAAACCTTTAAAAATTAAATAAATGAATTAATAACAAATAATTGGTAATAATACAAAGTAATAAATAAAATAGTAAATCTAATAGAGTTACATACTTCTTGTTTTTAAGACATTATCCATTAACTCCGCTAGTGAGCCGATGGTATTTGTAAGTAGTGCTATTTGGAGATTCTGACGTCTCCCATTTATGGTTGACGAACTATAGATGTACTTTACCACCACTAACGTCGTTTAATACCACCACTAACGTCATTTAATATTGGCGTCATTTAATATAGATGTACTTTACCACCACTAACGTCATTTAATTCTTGGGCAATTGGTTGTCGGTTAGGTTGGATAATGGCTCAAGCTATAATCATCATAGTATATTACTACCACGTGCAGTGTATTGGGCAATATAATGCATCCTCTATCATTCGTGCATACTTTGATTTTATTCAAAAATCTCCATCATTCATTATTAAACTTTTCCTCATTAAAAAGTTATATTGTGCATATTAAAAACCTATGAACTCACCAACTCTAGTAGTTGACCATTTTCTTTTACCCATGCTTTCAGGTGACCGTCATTAGGTACAATACGTAGAAGCATGATGTGTGGCATCTTCATCTTCTTCTTCACATTTTAAAAACAATTTCTATTTTATTTATGCATCGTACGAGACAATATCTTTAAATTTTATTTGGTTATGCAACTTTCCACTTATGGTTTATCCGAATCATTTACTTTGTTAATTTAATATGGTTGGTCATTGTCTATTTACCTTGTGCGATGATCCCTTGTGCTGTGACACCTCATGTTTCCGCTTTTGCGGGGTGTGACAGTATTGAACTTGCAATTGTTTATTGTTTGTTTTATTTTATGAATATATGTTGTTAGATGTATTATGAGATTGAGACTGATTTGGTTATTGCTGTGTTTTCAGGCAATCCAAAAGCTCAGTAATATTAGACATCTGAGTTCGTGCTGATATTGAGGTGAGTGGACGTTAATCGCGGATGGTAAATATTACAGTTAATGTTATTGATGTGATGCATGATTGTGATTGAGATTGGATTGATTAAACTGCTGATTGTGATTTTGATTGTTCATATCTGCTGCATGACTATTTGGTCGATACGCGCTATTAGGATGATTTTGTGTTGCGTTTGAGAAGTCAGCTATACGTGGACTTGGGTTGGGTTCGTCTACTGGTTGGTTGAACAGTAGTAGCCCTTCTGTTGCATATGTTGCTTAAGAGGTGTAGTTTATTGTGACAATTAAGTAGATAGCTATCAGTAAACCTTTGCTTTGGCCGGCATTGGTTGTAGGTTCTGCGCCGAACCGCCAGTCTTCTTGGATATGTGATTACATGCTTGATATTGATTGTGAATGTTTGCCTTTGGTGTTTAGCCTCTACTCACTTAGCTTTGTGCTAATTCCCCTCAGTTGATGTTTTGCAGGTTCGTGTTTGTAGTTGTAGAAGGAAGAGTTGACCTTACTCTGATACACTGTTTTTAAAGAGACGAGCCAGTCATTTTTGTAATACCAAAATAGTAGTAGATTTTGTTGGTTTTGAACAAGTGATGTACATTTGTATATATTGGATTATATGTAATTATGTTTGTTTAATTAGAAGCTTCCGCAATGCAATTTTAAAAAAATAGATTGTGATTTTCCGGTGTTACAGTTTGGTATCAAAGCTTAGGTTTGGCGATGCATGCACGACTAGAGTGTTGCATTCCCAAATCTTGGCTCCTGACGGGTCAAGCTTTTCTTCAGGGGAATTAGGATGAGTTAGAGATGTTTGTAGTAGTTAGTATTTTGAGTACTAACAGTTTATGCTAATGAGCTATGAGGTGATGTGATTGTAACAAATTATGGCTGACAGAGAGACTTCCATCCTACTTCCTGTGACCCAAGCTGTAGCAGAGGCACCAGTAAATGAAGATTTAGATAATGTGAATCAAGCCGGAACGTCTGTGTAACACCCGCAAACCCGGGCTAGGAGATTAGCGGGCTGGCGGTATGTGATTAATTATGTTTAACTTGTTATGTGTTCATTAAAAAGTTGATTAATTAATTAACTTAATTTGTTATATATGTTTACTGGTTACAAAGGAAAAAGAAAAATTAGCATGTAAGTATGTATGTTAATATAATAGTATGTATGCATGCTTGGTAAGATGACACTTCTTGCCACCACATGCTTTGGTACAATAAACATATATGTATACGTGTATGGAAGGTAATATTCATTTGCTCATATTTTCTAGAAAGTGAAAGTGTGTAGTGTGTGTAAATTGAGAGAAAACCTTCTTGTGAAGAAACCTCAACATCTTGCAAAACTTGAGTTTGTGAAAAGAAGATTTGGTGTTCTTTAAATCAAAACAATGGTTAGTTTATGATTATAGCAGGTTTAGAATCATCCTAACATGATTTCTTGTTGATTGCGTATGCTTCAAGACAGTTGAAACCACATGATAAAAGATTATGATTACGAGATCAGATACCACCCTAGGAAAGCGAATGTGGTAGCAGATACCTTAAGCAGCAAGGGAGTGGGAAGTTCTATCAAGTTTATGCGCATGGAGAATATATCAGACTTAGTGGATAAACTGAAGTCTACCCAGTTAGAAGCTCTCAAGGAAGAAAGCTTGAAGAATGAACTAATGAGAAAACGTAAGGATGAACTCGCTGATGATTCTCGTGGATTGAAAATATTTAAGACTCGTGTGTGGGTTCCTATGCTTGGTTAATTGAGGAAGCTGATTTTGACAAAAGCACACAAGTCGAGATTGTCAGTACACCCAGGAAACACTAAAATGTACAACGATTTGAAAGTTCTTTATAGGTGGCCTACTATGAAGGCAGATGTGGCACATTTTGTAGAGTCATGCCATATCTATGCACAAGTGAAGGCAGAACATCAGAAGCCTTACGGATCTTTAAAGCAGTTGGAGATTCCTGAGTGGAAGTGGGAACATATAACGATGGATTTCGTGACTAAACTTCTTCGAACTCAGAAGAATCATGACATGATTTGGGTGATTGTGGATCGGCAGACAAAGAGTGCTCATTTTCTAGCCACGTGTGAGACAACTTCTCTAAGTAAGTTGGCCCAACTATATATTGACGAGATAGTTGCAAGGCATGGCATACCATTATCGATTGTATCTGATAGAGATTCCAGATTCGTTTCTAACTTCTAGAGGAGTTTACAGAGGGAATTGGGGACGAGGATTAACTTGAGTACCGCTTATCATCCCTAGACTGACGGTCAGACTGAGCGAACCATACAGACACTCGAAGATATGCTACGTGCCTGTGTAATTGAGTATGATGGATCTTGGGATTCGCACCTGCCCTTGATAGAGTTTGCGTATAATAATTCTTACCACTCCAGTATTGGAATGCCTCCGTATGAAATGTTGTACGGTCATCGCTGCTGTACTCCGATGTATTGGTTAGAGGCTGGTGAGAAATATTTTGAAGGGCCCGAGATTGTTTAGTTGACTGCTGAAAAGGTTGCTATAGCTAGAAAGAAGTTGAAAACGGCCACAGATAGACAGAAAATGTATGCAGATCCGCGACGTCGTCCAGTAACGTTTGATGTGGGAGAGTTAGTGTATCAGAAAGTTTCACCATGGAAGGGCGTGATCCGTTTTGGCAAATGCGGGAAGTTGGCTCCCCGTTTTATTGGTGCTTTCCGCATCCGTCAAATAGTTAATGATAAGACAGTTACACTAGATCTTCCAGCAGAGCTTGCAGGAATTCATGACACGTTCAATGTCTGTTAATTGAGGAAATGCAAGGTTGAAGATGAAAGCCAGATTCTCCCAGTGCACGAATTAAAAGTGGATTCAAAGAAGAGACTGATTGAGGAACCTATCGAACTGTTTGATCGTAAAGTGACCAAGCTTCGTAAGAAGCAGATTCCAATGGTGTTGGTGAAGTGGAAGCACAGTTTAGGTTTTGGCTTATCTTGGGAAACTGAAGCTAAGATGAGAGATAGATACCCTCACCTGTTTGAACGAGAAGGGATTCCGAGGACGGAATCCTCTTAAGGATGGGAGATTTGTAACACCCGCAAACCCGGTCTAGGAGATTAGCGTGTTAGCGGTATGTGATTAATTGTGTTTAACTTTTTATGTGTTCATTAAAAAGTTAATTGAATTAATTAACTTAATTTATTATATATGTTTACTGGTTACAAAGGAAAAAGAAAAATTAGCATGTAAGTATGTATGTTAATATAATAGTATGTATGCATGCATGGTAAGATGACACTTCTTGCCACCACATGCTTTGGTACAATAAACATATATGTATACGTGTATGGAAGGTAATATTCATCTGCTCATATTTTCTAGAAGGTGAAAGTGTGTAGTATGTGTAAATTGAGAGAAAACCTTCTTGTGATGAAACCTCAACATCTTGCAAAACTTGAGTTTGTGAAAAGAAGATTTGGTGTTCTTTAAATCAAAACAAAGGTTAGTTTATGATTATAGCAGGTTTAGAATCATCCTAACATGATTTCTTGTTGATTTACATGCATGTATGTAGAATCACCATGGTTAAGTTTGAAGCTTGTATGAACAAATGGGTTTTGTTAAATTTTATTGTTTGATTGATTAAAAGATGTTTAGGATGCATGAAAGCATGTTTAAAGATGTTTGTATATGTTTTTAGTAAGTTTATAGAGTTATGGATTTTATCTATGGTGTTCTTGGTCGATTGAACATGGAAGAAGAAGAAGATGATTCTGGATTTTACGTGACGCGATGCGTCCAATAGGGGAACGTGACGTGTTCCCTTCGAATTCGAAGAAGTGGGCTACTCGAAGTCAGTTGACTTCGAAGTCCTTGTGGTGCAAAGGGGAGGCGCTCGAAGCCTCCATGCGAAGGAAGGGGGCGCACTCGATGTCCTCATGTGAAGCCTCCGCTCGAAGTCCCATTCGAAGGCTCCATTCGAAGCCTTATGTGAAGTCCCCGCTCGAAGGCCCGACGCGACGCGTCGTTCGGTTGGAAGCGACGCGTCGTTCGGTTTGAAGCGACGCGTCCGTGGATTTTCATGTTTTGGGACTTTGTTTGATATATTTTTTGATTCTGATGCATGTATTTATGATATGTGGATTTATTATATGAATTAAAGCATAAATATATGTGGGTAAATATATTTATATACTCGAGACGGATTTGATTGTTGCTGTGTTTTCAAGCAATCAAAAGACTCAGTAATATTAGACTTCTAAGCTCCTGCTGATATTGAGGTGAGTGGACGTTAATCGCGGATGGTAAAGATTGCAGTTAATGTTATTAATGTGATGCATGATTTTGATTGAGATTTGATTGCTTGATTAAACTGTTGATTGTGATATTGATTGTTGATATCTACTGCATAACTATTTGGTCGATACGCGCTCTTAGTATGATTTGAGTTGCGTTGGGAAGTCAGTTATACGTAGACTTGGGTTGGGCTCGTTTACTGGTTGGTTGAATAGTAGCAGCCCTTCTGTTGCATATGTTGCTTCAGAGGTGGAGTTTACTATGCCAATTTAGTGGACGGCTATCGGTAAACCTTTGCTTTGGCCGGCATTGGTTGTAGGTTCTGCGCCGAACCGCCGGTATTCTCGGATATGTGGTTACATGCTTTGATATTGACTTTGGATGTTTGCTTTTGGTGTTTAGCCTTTACTAACTTAGCTTTGTGCTAATTCCCCTCAGTTGATGTTTTGTAGGTTCGTGTTGTGATTGGTGAAGGAGAAGTTGACCTGACTCTGATACCTGTTTTAAAAAAGAGACGAGCCAGTTATTTTGTAACACCAAACAATTAATGTTGTGTTAGCTTTTGAAAAAATATTGTACATTTGTAAATATTGAGTATTATGTAATTAAGTTGGTTTTTGTTAGCTTCCGTAGTGCAATTAAAAAAAATGGCTTGAGTTTTCCGGTGTTACAGTCTGGCCAAGAGCAAGAGGAGGATCAAAGTGAATACATCTTTAAACTGGAGAATGAACTGATGGATCTTAGAAATAGGGTCCATAACATGGAACGGAGATTTAATCAACCTGAACCAACCCCTCTACCAACTGCGATTTCCACACTGGCAACCATACTTCCTGTATCAGCACCCTTGCTACCAATGACACAAATGATGCAACAACCATTCTATTACCCATATCCACAACCAGGAGCATATCCGTTTGCATTTCCAGGATACAAGCAACCTTGCACGTACAAGAAATTCTTAGACTGTAAACCTTCTGAGTACCGAGGGAGTTCTGATCCCAACATCACCCTGAACTGGTTAAGAGCGATGGTAAAGGCACTAGATGCCTGCAATTGCGAGAATGAGGTGAAGGTGAAATATGCATCGAGGATGCTTAAAGGAGATGCCATGGTCTGGTGGGATTCTATTACCGGCCATTTCACAGAACAACAGCAGAGGAGAGCATCACCTGGAGTCAATTCCAGGAGAAATTATGTGAACAGTATTGTGGTACCTTCGAGATTGCCAAAATCAAGAAGGAATTTATAGATTTACAGATGACCGGGAACATGACTGTGGATCAACTGATCAAGCAATTCAATGAGAAGATGCGATTCGTCAAGCATTGGGTGCCAGATGAAGAGTCTAAGATTGCCCATTTTGTTAGGGCACTGCATCCGGATCTCCGTAGCGCCACGAGGTGGGCTACCACCCTATCCCAGGCCTTCACTTTAGCCAAATCGGCTGAAGGGGATATTGTTGCAAGAAATAGGTTGAGTGGGGAAAGAATTTCCCAACTAAAATCGAGATTCGAACACTATAACACTCAACAGAGACAAGGAGGGCAGAGCAGTGGGAATTGACAGGGAGATCAGAATAGGAGGCCTACTTCAGGTGGGTTTAGTCAGAGGGCACCTTATTGTAACAGATGCAAATCCTATCACAATGGGTAGTGTACGCCCCAGTCAATGCGATGTGTGAAGTGTGGCCAGTTTCGCCATGACCTAAAAAATTGCAGACTACCGAGGAGTGTCTGTTGGAATTGCCAGAAGGAGGGGCACAGGGTTGGTGACTGCCCATTGAGTAAGAAATCAGGGTCAGGGTCAGGAGGGGGAGGAGCTGGGGGATCATCTTCAGCTGGTCAGAAAAGGAATAACCCATGCACGACTGAGGGTCGGGCATTCAAGATGACTGTAGATGATGCCACTACCACAGATGATGTTATAACAGGTATGTTTGTGATAAACTCTACTCCTGCTAGAGTATTATTTGACTCAGGGGAAAATCGCTCCTTTGTATCTGTAGAATTCTATGGTAGGTTAAATGTGCCTGTAATTGAACTTGCTAATGCCTTAGAGATAGAGGTAGCTGATGGTATGATGGTTCCGGTCACGACTACTGTGGCTGGAGCTAAAATTGACATAGATGGTATACGCTTTCTTGTTTATTTTCTTGTAATGCCTCTATCTGGGTTTGATGTGTTGCTCGGGATGTATTGGCTGAGTCTGAATCAAGCAAGTATCAAGTGCCACAAGAAGTTGATCTCCTTTACATTGGTTGATGGCACAAGAGTAGTAGCAAGGAGAGAGAAAGTTGGGTCTATGATTCCTATTATCTCGTATTTGAAAGCTAAGAAGGCGTTGGATAGAGGATGTGAATCGTACCTTGCTTATGTTATTGATGGAAAGAAGGAGAAGCAGACAATGAATGACATTCGGGTGGTAACGGAATACCCGAATGTGTTTCCAGAGGAATTTTCAGGGTTGCCTCCAGTTCGTGAGGTAGAATTTAGGATTGATCTGATTCCTGGTTCCCGACCAGTCGCAAAAGTTCCTTACAGGTTGGTACCTTCATAAATTCGGGAGATGATGACACAGATCCAGGATCTATTAGACAAGGGTTTCATTCGTCCAAGCTCGTCTCCGTGGGGCACACCTGTTTTGTTTGTGAAGAAGAAAGACGGTACGTTATGAATGTGTATCGACTACCATGAGCTTAATAAGAGAACAATAAAGAACAAGTATCCATTGCCAAGAATTGATGATTTGTTTGATCAACTATAGGGAGCTTTGTTCTTTTCTAAGATAGACTTGAGATCAGGGTATCATCAGGTGCGTGTTTCATAGGAAGATGTGACAAAGACAGCCTTTCGTACGCGCTACGGGCACTACGAGTTCTTGGTTATGCCGTTCGGCTTAACCAATGCACCTGCGATCTTTATGGATTAAATGAACAGAGTCCGTCGACCATTCCTTGATGATTTTGTAATAGTCTTCATCGATGACATTCTAGTTTATTAAAAGACAGAGGAGGAACATGAACAGCATTTGAGACAGGTTCTGGAAACTTTGAAGAAAGAACATTTGTTTGCCAAGTTCTCAAAGTGCGAATTCTGGTTGAGAGAGGTTCAATTCTTGGGGCATGTTATCTGTAATGAAGGAGTGAAAGTGGATCCTTCAAAAGTGGAAACAATGATGAACTGGAATGCTCCAAATACACCGTCTGAGATTAAGAGTTTTCTTGGTTTGGCCAGTACTACCGCAGGTTTATTACAGACTTCTCCAAGATTGCGGGTCTGTTGACTAAGTTGACTCGAAAAGGAACTTTTACAGTTCCAAATTCAGCAAGTGTGGAAGCTGGTAGAACTCCCTCGAGGCAAACAAGTAATTGGCACCAAATGGGTGTTTAGAAATAAGAAGGATGAAAGAGGAATAGTCATTAAGAATAAGGCTAGACTTGTTGCACAGGGTCATACTCAGGAAGAGGGTATAGATTATGATGATATCTTTGCCCCAGTTGCTAGAATAGAAGCTATCAGATTGTTCCTTGCCTATGAAAGTTTCAAAGGATTTAAGGTATATCAAATGGATGTCAAATCAGCTTTTCTCTATGGAACCATTGATGAGGAAGTGTATGTATGTCAACCACCTAGTTTTGAAGACTCAAAGTATCCTGATAGGGTATATAGGTTGGATAAAGCCTTGTATGGGTTACATCAGGCTCCTAGAGCTTGGTATGAGACATTGTCATCTCATTTGATTGAGAATGGGTTTAAAAGAGGCACAATTGATAAAACTTTGTTTACAAAGATAGTTGAAACAAAGATCTTACTTGTACAGATCTATGTTGATGATATAATCTTTGGATCTACCAATGATAATCTTTGCAAGGAATTTGAAGCCAACATGCATAAGAGATTCCAGATGAGCTCCATGGGGGAACTTACATTCTTCTTGGGGTTACAGGTTAAGCAAAAGCCATCTGGTATCTTTCTCAGTAAGTCAAAGTATGTCAAAGACATTTTGGACAAGTTTGGCTATCAAGATGTAAAGCTGGCAAGCACTCCCATGGAAACACACAAACAGTTGGGAGCAGATCCTGAGGGGGAGAATGTAGACATACACTTGTATAGGTCTATGATAGGTTCATTAATGTACTTAACTGCTTCTAGACCAGATATAATGTTTGTTGTGTATGTTTGTGCCAGGTTTCAATGTAGTCCCAAGATGTCACATCTCTTTGCTGTAAAAAGGATCTTTAGGTACCTCAAAGGCCAACAAAAGTTAGGTCTGTGGTATCCTAAGGATTCACCTTTTGAATTAGTGGCATATTCTGATAGTGACTATGGTGGAGCAAATGTGGATAGAAAATCAACATCTGGAGGATGTCAATTCTTTGGCTCAAGACTGGTGTCATGGCAGTGCAAGAAACAAACAACAGTGTCCACTTCAACAGCTGAGGCTGAGTACATTGCTGCATCAAGTTGCTGTTCTCAAGTATTATGGATTCAGAATCAGCTTCTGGATTATGGTATGACTCTTTTGAATACTCCTATCTATGTTGATAACACTAGTGCTATCAGCATTGTGAACAATCCAGTGAAGCATTCAAAAACAAAACACATAGAAATCAGGTTTCACCTCATCAGAGACTGCAATGAGAAAAGGTTAATCCAAGTTTTAAAAGTACATACTGATGATCAGTTAGCTGATCTGTTTACCAAAGCATTTGATGTAAGCAAATTTAACTTTCTAATCTCAAATATTGGTATGATTAACTTAGAATAATGCTTTGTTAGCTATTCTGTCTATGATTTTTGTGTTTTCACACTAGCAGTTTGAAACTGTTAGTTGTCAGTCTAACAACTATTTATGAAAGTGTTCAGGGCTTTATAGTACAAATTATAACTAACAGTTGTCAACTGTTAGTACTTTGGTGTTACAATTGTTAGGCAAGCGGCCTAATCAGTTAACGGGGAGTGTTACAGTTGAAGTTCATTAGCCAAACAGTTGTCAACTGTTAGCTCCATACTCTCCGTCAACTGTTAGTCAAGGTTTCCTTTACGCTTACTAACCTTCAATCAAACGCTAAAACCTTAGACGCTCTCTTCGAAATCGCCATGGCTCCCCTTCCGTTTGTCAAAGAACACAACATGCTTGCCTTCCTCTCCAAACCAGCTGAGTTGCATGTCTTTCATGACATGATCGATTATCTTACCCTGTCAAATCTTAATACTGCTCTCACCATCAATCCAACCATTTACACTTCTCATCTTGATCAGTTCTAGAAAAATGCTACGCTCACTGAAATAGATGGAGTGCAATGGATCACTTCAAGTGTAGATAGCCATGATATTTCAATCGCTGAGAATACCATCCGTGAACACCTTCAACTTAATGATCTTGAGAGTGAGTATTCTGATTCGGTCTCCTTGGAATTCTTGCATGGCGAGTTGATTAAACTGGGGTATGAGGGCCTTAGGGGAAAGGGTACCTTTTACAAAGGACAATTTTACGCTCACTGGAAATATTTAATACATACCCTACAACAATGTTTAAGTCCTAAAAGAACCGGCTGGAATGAGTTTGTAAGCAACATTGCCTTGGCCTTAATCTGTATGGTCAACAATCGCTGCTTCAACTTTTCTAAGCTAATTTTTAATGGAATGGTAAAGCATCTCGGGACCAAATATGGTCTCTTTTTTAGATTTGTGCAAACATGTTTAAACTTATTATTGCCAAATCTTCAAACTCACAAGAGGGTTCTGATTCCCTCTACTCATGTGGCCTCCACATTGAGCAAACTGTTGATAAATGGGAAGAATTTCCCGGGTAACATCACTCCACCACTCACTGCAATGATGGAGTTTCTTTCAAGAAACAGAGCTGCCAGAGTTGAGCATGAAGCCCAAACTATTGCTACACCACCAACTCTGGAACCCACAGCTCACGATACTCAAATATCTCCCTCTGCTACTCCTTCTAAAGCTACTACACAAGCCCCTTCACTTATAACATTCAGAAAAAGGAAAAGAACTGTTGGTGCTCCTTCCACCACAGTCCCATCATCCCAAACAGTAAGCCCTGCGCAGGTGCATTCACCTGTGCTGAATATCCAAAGGGAACCTATTGTGCTGTCTCTCAAGCACACTGAGGAGGTGATCACTACTAAAGAGGGTGATCATGTGGTTCGTGAGGGTGACACTACTGTTTCCTCTGCAAGGGGTGAACATGGCAGTGTTAACATAAGTAAGACCTCAGCCACGGCAACAAAGGCTGGTCAAACAGCTTTTGGAAATCCCCAGTACCAAGAACAAAGGGGTACCGGTGAGGGATCTTCTAGGAGTGACCCACCAGTTTTATCTGTCGATGATATGTTTGAAGTGGCAACACTTGCTGACATTGAGGCTAGCATGAAACACAAAGCATTGACGAATTCTGATCTAGTACCATTTCTTGCTGCTTTTCTTTATCTCAAAAAGATGAGTACCTTACAAGACAAGCTGCTTGCCAAGCATAATGAGCTAATTATTCAGCAACACAATCAAATCAAGGCTTTGTCAACCTCTCTATTGCAAGCAACAGAGGTTCTTCGAATGCATGATCAAATGTTTCAACAAATGCATGCCTCTCCCTCCCTCCCATTTCTTGCACCAGAACTACAAACAGTTGCAACTCCACAAACAACAGTTGCTCAAACAGTTGCAAGGGATCAATCACAAGAAGAGAAACTGTCTACTGTTGATAGAGTGTTGATCAATAGGATGATCATGTCTGGGGATTATCCGACAACAGATGTATTCAAATCGTGGTCTAAAGCTAAACAAAATCATTTGATTGAGGTTGGTGCTCAAACGCTTAATATTAGCACATTCAAAATGGCACAAAAGATTGATGATGGGTGGCTGGATGGGAAAGTATCTAAACTAGAGCCGATTGCACCTAAGACAGGATTCAAAGGCATTGCAATTCAAGAATCAAAGAAAGATGAAAAAATGCCTCTTGTGCTAGGAAAGGGAAAGGAAGTTGTTGTTGATATTCCAAAGTTAAAACTTTCAAAGGAACAACAAGAGGAGTATGATCATGAGCTTGCTCAGAGGCTAAATGCTGAGATGGAGCAAAAAGAGCAAAAAGATTTTAAATTAGCTCAAGAGATGGCTGCTGAAATAACAAAGGAGATTGAGGAGGAAGAAAAGGCAAAGAAGGCTGATAAGGGAGTGAAAAGAAAGAGAATTGAAAGAAAGAAAATAGTTCCACTTTCAAAGCAAACAACTGAAAAGAAAAAGCAGATATCTAAACCTAAACAGCTTCAACAATCCCAAACAGTTCAAACATCAAAAGAAAAAGCAAAGGCTGGTATGGTAGAAACCATTTTGCAAGATAAGCTCAGAATGGAGGTTGAACAGAAGCTAGATTAGCTTGTGGAAGCTCAACTCGAACAAAAATCTCATATAACTGAATGGAGATTTGAATTGTTAGGAATTGAAACTGGGAAGCAAGGAGTAACAATTGTGAGAGAGATTGAACCAATTGAAAGCTATGCAAGCTTCTTACAATTGATGGATAGTGTGACCAAGAGAGATGTGCAAGAAATGTATGAATATGGTCTAAGGCACTATGGAGAAGCTGCTGGTATTGAAATCAGAGTGTTGATGAGACATTTAACAAGCATATGCGACCCTCTGAGAGTAATGCAGATGTTAATAGCTGAGGAAGCATTCCCAATAAGTACTGTCAAGGTGTATGCTAAGTCAAAGACTTATCACATTGTGATGGGAAATGCACTGACTCAATGGTTTGATCTTGAGTTCATAGAGCATAACAAAACAAAGCTCTCATATTTGATAAAAGCGAAGTTCTTTGTCCCTGCTAAAGTTAAAGAAAATCTTCTTCAGAGGCTCAAAGAAGATTGGAATCCCTACAGTCCAAGAAAGGTTAACTTTCAAGTTTTGATTGAAACAGTTTTGCATAAGTTACTTATGTTAAGTTTTCTGTGGTCGAACCCTATAAACAACTTAAGTATATTGTTCAATATCTTAAGTTAGGGGGAGATTGTTAGGAAATAAGGCTAAGTAAGTTAAAACTGTTGAACATGCAAAAAGCAAAACTGTTGGAGTAAGTTTTGAGAAAACAGTTTCAAAGCTATTAGTACAAAAAGATTCAGAACTGTTAGTTATATCACATCAACTATTGGAAGAGAATGAAGAGAAGACTGTTAGAAGAAACTCAGAACTGTTTATTCAACAAACAGTTTCTGTTGAGATATTTATGGAAATTGGTATCTTCGTGGATTTAAAAGATATCTTATCAAGTTTTGAAGATTATCAAGATTATCTCACAAAGATAGAAGATTAACAAACTTCAAAAACCTAAAGGGTTATAAATACTCTGTGTAGATTAGTTTGTTAGAATTGCTTTTGATTTACACTTATTCGTATTGTTTTAATATTTTCAGAAAGTGTATTAGCCTCCAAGTTTCTCTGAAACCTAAGAACAGTTTGTGTTCTTCGTCTAACAAAAGAGTTAGATTGGAGGTGTTGGTGAATATTGTAATCATCTTTGATTATTAATAAACATCTTGTGTTTAAAGTTATTCTTTGAATTGATTGAATTGTTCTTGTGATTAAAACCTTTATTAAAATCAATTAAGTGTGATTCCGCAACTTCTTAGTTGATTGTGATTAAATTCAAATGTTGTCTTTTCATACAAGTCTGATTTAAGATAGTAAAAGATAATTCTTGTTATTTTGTTTATTTACGATCCTGACAAGTGGTATCAGAGCCTTAATATTAAGGTTCTCTTAATCACCAGTTAAAGGTTTTTCACAATCTGCTATGTTCTTATTGATTTAAAGTCTGTTTAATGTTTAATTGAGAATTCTCAATCATTGAATTACAATGGAGTCTGGTGGATCTTCTGAAAACACTGGATCTGGGTCAAACATTCGTGTTCCCATGCTCAAACCAACTGATTTTGAGATGTGGAAACTGAGAATCAAGCAGCATGTTCAATTGATGGACTATGCTGTTTGGGAAATCATTGAGAATGAGCCCATAACTCCTGTTGATTTAGATGAAACTGGAAAACCTAGGAAGAAACCACCATCAAAAACAGATGCTGAAAGAAAAGAGAGGATGCTAGAGATGAAAGCTCTAAGCATTCTTCAGATTGCTATTCCTAATGAATATCAACATCAGTTTAAGAAGTTTGGGAATGCTCATGAATTGTGGAATGCATTAGAGAAAAGGTTTGCAGGGAATGCAAGCTCCAAAAGAAATCAAATGGATCTTCTCAAACAAGCTTATGAGAACTTTTCTAGTGGAAAGAATGAGAGCATCACTCAGATCTTTGATAGGTTCTATAAGCTAGTAAGTCAACTTGAGAGTGCAAAGGTTAGAATAGAGCAAGATGAAATCAATAGAAAGTTCCTTAGGTCTTTAGGTGATGAGTGGACAGTATATGCTGCACAATGGAGGACTAAGGACTCTTTGGAGGATATAGAATTAGATGATCTCTAATGACGTGTTAAAAATTCGCTAAAATCAAAGTTCTAATGACGTGTTAAAAATCTGCTAAAATTGTCGGATTCCGATACTTTTTCGGATTCCAATACTTCAATCGGATTTTGACAAAACCGAATGTTTTATCGGATTTTTGTGGGTTCCGGATTTCTTGTGGATCGGATTTTACCCGTACGGATTTCGTGGGTCGGTTTTCCAAAATTTTTAAAGAATCTGAGTGTTCAAAGAATCCGAGAATTTCAAAGTGTTCATTTGTGCAAACAAACAACAGATCCTTGTTCGCAATACCTTTCTGAAGTTAAAGGTATACTTCGTTTGCAATTTCATCAACATTTTCATAGATTTTAATCGATTTTTTGGACTGTAAAACCCTCAAATTGCTCAATGCTTAAATGTTCGAAATCAAGTGTGTTGTTTAACATGGTTCGACTCGGTTTTAGTTATAGATTAATGGGTTGTATGTTGATTTCAAGATAATCGATCATTGATTTGGGTATTTCATGATTTTGAATCTGTCGGTTTTCGAGTGTTTGAACGTGAGTTTTGATGTAAACAACGAAGGGTTTTAGTTAGTATTTGTGTTGTTTGACTCAAAAGGAGTTCTTATTTTAAGTTTAATTGCACAAACATGTTGATTATTAAGTGATAAATGAAAGAATTAAGGATTTTGAAAGAATCGGATTGTCGAAACAAGTACTGTGTTCATAAACATGAACTGTCGGATTTCAGAAAATCCGATAGTTTATTGGATTTCATGTTCAATCGCGACAAATCCGAATGTTCGCATTGTCAAGTGTCGGATTTAATAACAAAAGGATTTCAAGGATTTCAATGTTGTCAAATTTCATGTAAATCCGAGTGGTTGTCGGATTTTAACTCATACCGGATTTTCAATATCATCGGATTTTGAAAATTTCGGATTTCAAGTTTTTCAACTTGTCGGATTCTAATTAAATGATTAATCGGATTTCAAGTTCAAAAGACTCGGATTTTGAATTTAATGAGTGTCGGTTTTTCAAACTCATCGGATTTTGAAAAACCTTGACTGTCGGAATTTCATTTGTATCGGATTTTCAAAGAAAATTCAATCGGATTTTAACATATGTCGGATTTTGAAACAAAAAGGGTATCAGATTTCATCATGTCGGATTTCTAAGTGTCGGTTTTTGCCAACACTTAGGAATTTTCAAAACTTTTTCAAATTTTTGAGATTTGTTCTAACAGTTTTATTTCACAGATGGCTCAAATTCCTTCAAATACCCTTTACCCTCAAGCCAATTACCTACCAAACCAACTCAACAACGCTTACTTCTTACCAGACATAACCAAAATTGAATACCCGATAATCATCGAACTCATAACATCTCACCCATTGAACCACATATTCACTTTCAATCCTTCTGAAGCCTTCCCTCATGTTCCATAGGTGTATGTACAATAGTTATGGAGTTCTTTATCTCTAACAGAAAATGCTGAAGGCCTTCCCATACTCGCAGGCCAAATAGAGCAAGTTGAATTTGAGATGGGTATTGAAAGCATCTGCAGAATCCTTAGACTACCCAAATCCAACTCTTATCCACCAAAAGCTGACTTTGATCCCATCCCCACTGACAAACAAATTCTAACCCATGTGATGGACCTTGGATGGAGAGGAGATGAATTGACCGGCATGTCAAAATTTAAACGTACAGGACTCGTTCCTCATTGGCAAACTTTATATGCAATAATCATGCGGTGTTTGACAAGTGTGACCAAAGGAATAGATGGTGCCAATGCCTTTGCATTGAAGGTGCTGGTTGGAATGGCTAAGCATTTTCATTTTGACTATGCAGAATTATTGTTTGTGGTGAGGGAGAAAGTGATGCCCGGAAAAAGACGTAACTTCTTACCGTTTCCACGGTTTCTTTCTACGATAATCCAACGGGTGATGGCCAGAGATTCTGATATCTCAAGGCGTGATGGTGAGCCAGCAGTGCAGATTTAGATGATGATTAAACTATACAAAATCCCGGCGTTGCCTGATATTAAACCATTCGTGATGCTTGCTGAGTTAGTGCATTTGTTGGATCTGGAAAGTGAAGTGTCCCAGTAGTATGTGAGAGCAAATAACATTGTTCTTATGGATCGACAAGAGCCTGTTGATCCTACCCCAAGAACGTTAGGATCCCCGAGTGCTAGTGATATTAGGAGTCAGTCTTCTACGGGAGAAGCTGACAGGGGAGAGCAAAGAGAAAAAATAATTGAGAGGGGTGGAGAAGAAAGTGAAGGTGTTAATGAGCTTAGAGAGGGAGTTGCTCTGAACACATCTAAAAGTGATACTAATTCGTTCCAAAAACATATCGAGAAAATGTTTCCTGAACAGATTGAGGACGAGTTAGGTCCTGATGGTCAAAGAGTACATACTAGTTTACCTGATTATGACCAAATGATGGACTTTTCGGATATTGATACGCAATTGATGTATGATAATATTACCGTGCTTAACGTAGAAGAAGATGCTGAGAGGTTAAAAACAAAGCGAGGGAGTGAGTGTTGGGAGAAAAGAATATGTGAGTGCTGAGATTCCCCCAGCCATTTCTAGCCGGGACACCACATCCACTGTCGGGTTTATACCTGGCATTGAAAAAGACTCTGGCTTCCCACCAGAGCATGCACAAACCCCTCCAAGCCACTCAGTATCCTCTCAACAGGATATTGTTTCATCACACGGAGATAAAGCACATAATCTAACGGATCCACATAATCTAACGGATCCTCAATTGTTGATTTTCTTTCAAAACACAGGGAAACACCTAAAGCAATAACTGGTTTATTCAGTGATAGACCAGCTAGAACTACTATAGGTGAAGCCTTCATATGCAATATCCGAGGATTAGTAGGAAATCCCACCACAGCCAACGTCAATCCAGCTGTGAAAGTGGGTGGTCCATCATCTACAGAATTTGTTTCTAGAGGTGCTGGAACTTCAACGGGTAATCTAAGTGATCCCGGTGTTACAACTTCTGAATTTGAATCGGCTAAGGAATTCGTTTCCAAGGCTGATTTTGATGCTGCTCTTGAACATTTGCACGTCAGAATTGATGATATTCAAAGATTACAACTTGACAGACTGACAAGAATTAAAAAGAAATTGGATGAGTTGGTAGAAAAGAAAGAACTTGAAGTGAAAGATCAGGTTACAAATGCCTTATCAGTGGATGAGTTAAAGAGCTTATTGATTGTTAAGTAGATTGGAAAAAGAGATAGCAGTTCAGAGGATTTAGATATCTTATCATTATTGAGAACTGAGGTGGAGTCTACTTGTAAAGCTGCTGCCGGGTCATCAAAACGACCTAGGCATGACGATGATGACTCAGACACCGATCGTCCTGAGGGGGAGAAACGATTAAAAACTTATTTTGATACCCCGACTGCTCAGCGAAACGGTGTTGTTGCTGCCAGATTGAAGGAAACATCGTTCAAACAAAAATACAAGGGCAAGCAGACTGAAATGGTTGAATTTGAGGAGTCAAATGTGCCTGAGG
The DNA here is from genome assembly GCA_038502395.1 of Dittrichia graveolens. NCBI lineage: Eukaryota > Viridiplantae > Streptophyta > Magnoliopsida > Asterales > Asteraceae > Dittrichia > Dittrichia graveolens. Next base: position 36,862,464 of record JARJIL010000009.1, read on the forward strand.
TTGAGGCAGAGGATGAGGATTTTACGCTAGCCTTATGGCTAAGCAAGCAAGAGGTTGAAAATCCTTCTTCCGAGATTGTTGATGAATCAAGGCTTGAAAGATACAATTTGGATAGTGTGATGCAAGTGCATAAAGAAGTGACAGAACAATTTCCGCCATCTCCTAAGCAATTCAGAGTTACTCCTTCAGACATCAGAAGAAAACAGCTGAAAGAAAGTCAAATCAGAGAAATATCAAAACAGTGAGAATGGAATATTCCTAAAACTGCTCAAATAGATCCGGTTCACACTGGGTCTTTACCAAATGTAAAGAAAAGTTATGTACTAACTAGGGAGGCCCTGAAGAAAACCGTCAGAAACTAGAGGTACCAAGATATACCAGTGGCCTTTCTAGAAGAAAATTTTGTCGACATCTACGCAGATGAAATATAAGAGATGTTGGACGTGAATATGATGGGTGCAAAAGATGCAAAGGATGTTAAAGCAAAGATGATTCTCAATATGCACACTACAAAGAAAGAGGAAGTCAAGTGAAAATATCAGATCATAAAACTCAATTTTGTTGGAGTTCAGAGAGTTGTCTACAACGAAATGATCAGCTATCTCGTTACAAGGTCGGATATGAAAAGTTATACAATTGGGCATGTGGACCTGAAATTCTAAAACCTTAGTGACATTAATTTTCTGCTAGAGGAGCTCGAAATGAAATTAGAAAAGAATGCTGAAGATTCAGCTGGTTATAAGAAGCTCAGGGAGTTCATCAGGCACCGATGTCAAATAGCAGAATATACTGATCTTCAGTTGGGAGCTGAATCTGATAAAGCCAAAATAAATCTGCTGAAGCCAAACACGAAGCATTCAAAAATTGACCAACTGAAGATGTTTCAAGTTGTCTGGAGTGATGATGAAGAGTTTGAGGGAGATGAAGGGATTGTTTTGTTTAACAATAAAAGAGAAAGTTTGGACCTTAAAAATTTTGGATTATAGTATGAGCTTAAAGGATGAAGTAGATCAAGCGCCCAGAGTCAGATTAACTGAAGTCATAAAGCTATTCGATGCCAAACGCGATGAAAGAAAAATGATCAGACATTGGCAGAGAAAGATGGGTCAAAGAAATATGAGCTAGACTTAAACAAGGGGGAGAATGTTAGAGTTATATTTGTGTTTAATGTCTAGTCACAATTCAGTGTTTTTATGATTTACTTTGTACTTAGTATAAATAGTATTGTAGCCTATTTTCCATGTAACCTTTTGACATAATATTGTATACAAAACACACACTTTAAGGTGTTTCCATACATTCTCTCTACTTGAATCTATTGTGTATTCATTTGATTGCTCTACACAAAGGTTTACCAATAGCCCTCTACTGAATCGGCACAGTGAAATTCTCCTCTGATGCAACGCATGCACCAGTAAGACTATCACTGTTCAACCAACCAGTAAACGAGCCCAACCCAATTCCACGCATAGATGACTTCTCAAATGCAACTCGATATCATCCAAAGAGTGCGTATCGGCCAAATAGTCATGCAACGGATATAATCAATCAACAATCATGTTAGTCCCAGATTGAGTACGCAACAACAATTGTTTGTAGAAGGGGGGGGGGTGACTACAAACTTTAGATTTTTGAAATTTAAAGACACACCATTATACTTTTATATAATTCTTATTGATACGAATAAAGAATTACATGAACTAGAAGCGGAAATTCTAAGTACAATAAAAGGTAGCAATTAATTTGTCTAACACATAGACAAGCTAACTCTAAAACAACTTATGTTTAGGAGTGTTCAACACATGAACAAGTTTGGTTCTACACAATTGCTAAACTCTACGAATTTTCTCAACAGATGAGATTGCTATTGTGTTGTGTAGAAGCTTGGTTTAGCATATATACCATGCATGAATATATATATATATATATAGAAGCTTGGGCATCCGGTTGCATGTAGGAAGGAGACAAAGAGTGTATGAAAATATAATATTTTAATTGTAAAGTTATTGGGTGAAAAGTAAAGTTACTTTAATCAACTGATATGATCAGTTGACCAAGAATGCTTAGCTGATCATTTAAATACATCAGTTTATGTAGGAGGATGACTTGTGTTTAGAAAGACTTATTTACCTGATGCTCTGGCCTCATCTTATCCAATATTCACTTAGCTGATGGTATAGCTGATTAAGATCCTTGCTTAGCTGATGGTGTAAACACTCAGCTGATAGATGATTCTCCTCAGCTAATGGTCTTCTTCACTTGTTTTCTTCATCTTATATTCCTTAGCTAATGTCCTTCGGCTGATGCTTTTGAGTAGTGGCTGCTTATCAGCTGATGGTTTCATACTTAGCATATTTTCTTGAATTTGATTCAAGCAACACATGTTTGAATACTTTCCAAGTCATACCGAAAGTAGGGTTTGGTTATCATCAAATTCTATGTTTTAAGATAAACAGAGTTGATTATTAGGGTGAAGTGATTGTCTCCCCAACAAATCACAATCAATCAATCAGACTCAACAGTCTATCAATCACATACGCACGCATCACATAAATAACATCAACCATAATCTTTACCATCCGTGATTAACGTCCACTCACCTCTTGATTCCAAACGAGTAACTCAGAGATCTTATATTACTAAGTTTTGGATTTCCTGAAAACATAATAACAAAGAAATCATTCTCAAACTCATAAATATATCTGTCCACATATAGTTATATCTCATTTTCTTATAAACACAAAGCTTATTTCTCATAATATAACATATATAACTAACAACTTCAAATCATCAACAAACAAGAACATTTCCTAAATTTGGGTATCGGATTTCACAACCATCGGATTTCACTACGTCGGATTCCCTACTCATGTATTTCGGGTTTGTCGGATTTTAAGAAGTTCCGGATTCAGAGTATTGAATTTAAGTATAGGATTTCATGGAATACCAGATACCGGATTCAACGTAAGGGATCCTTAATATCGGATTCCCGTAATATCGGGATTCATATTTGTCAGATTTCGTGTGTCAGTTTTTGTCGGTTTTCCAACTACAGGATTTCACCAACATCAAATTCATCATCATCTTCTTCATCTCAAAAATCCGCCAGCATCAAGCATCCATGAACCAAATTCCAGATTTATAAAAACTCTTTAAATCTTACCAAACATATACAAACAACTATGAACATGATTTCATGAATCAAGAACATCTTAAAACTCATCAAAACATTAAAATACATGAAATCCACTTATCATACTTTGAGCTTCAAGTTCTAACAATGGTGCTTCAACATATAACCATGGATTTCAATAGGAAAACACATCAATAAGAACAGTAGCTTGCTATAAACACATACTAACCTTCTTTTAAATTATCAAGCACAAATCCTATACTTTTGAATTCTCAAGTTGACAACTTCTCTTCAAGCTTTCTTTGACAGAAAAGAAACACACACATACACTTTTCTCACTTTAATTCAAATGCTAATGAATTTCATACACATTCACACGTATACATATGGCTTCTATTAAAATAGCAGGAGGTGGAAATAGAGACTTATCCACATGCATACGTACACACTTACTTACATACATACATACATACAACCATACATACTTATTCATATAATTACACCTTTCCAGTACATATATTTACTTATATATATATTTCAATTATTTAAATAACTTAACTTAATCATCAAGATTACTATTCACATAAAATTGATGAATCAAATAAGCACATACCGCTAACCCGCTAATGACTAGTCCGGGTTTGAGGATGTTACAAATCTCCCCTCCTTAAGAGGATTCCATCTTTGAAATCCCTTCTCTTTCAAATAACTGAGGGTACCTGTCTCTCATATCTGTCTCAGTCTCCCAAGTCAAATCAGAACCTAAACTGTGCTTCCATTTGACCAACACCATCGGAATCTGTTTCTTACGGAGCTTGCTCACCTTGCGACCGAATAGTTCAATAGGGTCCTCTATCAATCTTTTCTTCGAATCTACCTTCAACTCATGTACCGGGAGAATCTGACTTTCATCTTCAACTTTACATTTTCGCAGATAACAAATGTTAAACGTATCATGAATTCCTGCAAGTTCCGCTGGATGATCCAATGTATCTGTCTTGTCATTCACTATCTAACGTTGATATCGCGCTAAATATATATAAATTTATGCGATATCGGGTTGGTTTTAGCCAGAAATTGTGCATTTAAATGTAAAAAGGTATGTTTACCATTTCTTTTATGTTTTGCAGGCTAAAAAGGCGAAATATCCAAATAATCAAGAAAGATAAAGGAAGCCAAGAAAGTCGAGAAAATAAAAGAAATTCATGAGAAAAATAAGTGGGCCAAAGGAAGGAAAGAAAAAAGGAAAAGAAGGGCCAAAAAGAAAGAAAAAAACTCTAAGCCCAATAGGCCAAGCCCAAGGAAAAGAAAAAGAATTCATTCGGGCGCCAAAAGAGGCGTCGCGGCGTGACAAGCTCCATCCGGATAAGGCTTATTGGCTGCCAAGTGTCATCCCGGCGCGACCAAAATGTTCGTCACGGCGCGACGCGTGAAGATTACGACAAGATTGAATTTTAAAAAGTTAGGATCGGGGTAAAATAGCTCGTCGCGGCGCGACACTTGGCCGTCGCGGCGCGACACCCCTGTTTTCAGATATCTATTTAAACGAACTTCCAGATCTGAAAAGGGGTTAACCACTCGATTTCTTCCACCATTCCTCTGCTAAACACGTCCCTTAACACATCCTAGAAGGCTTGAGCTTGGATTTGGAGTATTTAAGCAACAATTGAAGATTAAAGGCTTGGAATTCTTGCTTTTTATGGTTTTTCTACTTCTCTTCTGTTTTTAATGTTTATTCTTGAATTCCAGAAGTTGATTATGCTTGTAATAGGCTAGTTTTTCTGTTTTCCTCCCTAGAAGAGATGAAACTCTATCAAGTTGGTTAATTTTACATCTTTTTTACTTTAATGACATTATATTTATCTTTCAAGTCTAATCAATGATCCTAGCATGCTTTAATTCTGTTTTTGATATGTTTAGAATCTGAGTTAATGTAAATTGAAGGACCAATCCATTTATATGACTTTAATCAATGCTAATTAGGACCAATAATTAGGGTTGACTAATGTTTGATCAAAACCTAGGGTTAAACAATCAAGATAGGAACTTTAATGTGTTAGAATTGATATATGATGACCTTCATGTGTTAATTGAATGATTCGGTAACTTAATCAATCATTAAAGATTAGATCTTGATAGATACGAACTTAAATATGCTTAATTGTGTAGTTAATTGATTTAATTACCAATTGATTAGTTAATTGCATGATTAGAAGAGTTAGATACTCGGATCAAGAGTCTAACAATATAGGAATCGGTATAGTGTTCGTTAATGGTCCAATGCGTCAATTTTGATATTTAAAACCAACTTGAAAAGGGTGGAATTGAATCTAGGGAGGGAAAGCTTTTAATTGATAGTTTAATCCATAAAGTTGTTTGATTTTTGCTTACTTTGGTTGCTTTTGGTAATTTAGTAGTGTTAGTGATCATTTAGGTTAATAAAGTTTGAATCTTGATTACAAATCCCCTTTAATTTAGTTTAATTGCTTTAATTTAGGTGAATTGCATTTTTTTATATTAATTTGGTTTATTTGGTTAATTAGTTTATTTTAGTTAATTCTTTATTAATTTGATAAAATCAGTTTAGCTCCCGTTCCCCAAGAGTTCGACACCCGACTTACTAACTATAATACGAAACGATTAGGTACACTTGCCTATTCCTGCAGTTTTTGGTAATTAAATCGGTTTAAATATAAATTTAAAACTAGTACGTAAATCGCACATCAAGTTTTTGGCGCCGTTGTCGGGGACGGTCTTAATCTGTTTTTATTGTGTTAATTTAGAGTTAACCTTTGTTTCCCACGAGTTTCGGCTCAAAAGGAGCAAGCTTTGTGTTTCTGCCTTCTAATCGCGCCGCGACCAGACTCTGTTGCCCCGCGACGCGTCGCGACCAGAACAGATTCCCTTGTTTTTTTTTTTTTTTTCTGCTTTAGTTAATTATTCATTCCGGGCCTGTTTAGGATTAGTACTTTAATTCTATAGACTCTTTTAGGGTTTTTAGGGTAGTGTATGTCCTTAGACCCCACTCCTGATTTCGTTCAGTCGTTTGACGAACCGGAACGCGAACTTCATCGACACCTGCGAGTTAAACGTGAGAGAGAGCGAGCACGCATAATGGCAGAGAATATCGACGACTTGTCACTCGAGGAGTACGCGAGCCGTGTGCGCGAGGGCACCGGAGTGGGTATTCACTGACCTGAAATACCCGAGGAGAGAACCTAATCAAAGGCCAGTTCCATCATCTTCTGCGCGAGACTCCTTTCACCGGAAAGGATAACGAGGATGCCAACCAGCATGTCGAGGCCGTTCTCGAGATTGCTGACTACTTCCACATGCCGGGAGTTAGTCGTAACGCTGTAATGCTGCGAGTGTTTCCGATAACACTCCAGGGTGCAACCAAACGTTGGCTACGATCCGAGCCCACCATCCGTACATGGGATGCACTCAAAACTCGCTTCATTAAACAATTCAGTCCTCCATCAAAGATTGCCAAAATGAAAATGCAAATCCAAAATTTCATGCAATATGAGGACGAAACCCTCTATGACGCCTGGGACAGATACAAGGAGATGCTCCAAAATTGTCCACATCATGATCTCAATGCTCACCAGGTTGTCCAAACATTCTATAATGGTATTAATGTCTGCACTAGACAGATGGTCGATTCTCAGGGACCAATACCAAAGAAAACACCCGCCGCTGGGTACGCCCTGATTGAGGAGATGGCTCAGCACTCCCATCAGTGGCATTCATCTAGAGATTCTTCCTACCGGAGGAAGACTGCAGCTACAGCCGACTCATCTGATAGCATAGCGGCCCTAGTGCCAAGCTTGATGCACTAGGGCGTGACATGAAAAAGGTGAATCAAAACATTCACGCTATGCAGGTCGGTTGTGACAACTGCAGTGGACCTCATCTTGCGAGAGATTGCCCATATGACGAGAATGGGGATCTCAAAGAATCTGCGTGTTATTCAGCTGGAGATAAATATGATTATCCAGAGAACGAGGCTTTCTTCCGTAATAGGAAGCCAAACTCGAAACCATATCCTGAATACCGCAAGGAGATGGAGGGGCGATTCAGGCAGTCTGGCCCAGGATTCTATCAGAGAGACCAGCCAAAGGGGCCACTGCCAGAGAAGAAGCCCAACTTCGAGGATATGCTCATGCGCTTCGCAGCAGCATCAGATCAGAGGCATAAGGAGACTGAGGAGTTAGTAAAGAAGATAGGCGTTTCTACTGAGGCCGCACTGAGGAATCAACAGGCGTCTATCCACAACATAGAGACCCAGATAGGGCAGATCTCTAGGGTTCTCCAGGACCGTTTTCCTTGCACACTTCCTAGTAACACTGAACTGAACCCAAAGGCCGAAATTAAAGCTGTGACCACCAGGACTGGAAAAGAAGCTGCAGGCCCACCACCTTCCAGCTCCCATTCTGATCCTATCGAGCCACTATCCACTTAGCCAGATAAGGGGAAGGGGAAGGAGAAGGAGGTCACTTCTGATCCAGAACCTATCCCACCTACTCCATCCGTTCCATCTGTTCCACCTCCAGTTAAACCTTACCGTCCTCCGATACCTTATCCGCAGCGTCTTCGGCAAGACAAACAGGATGAGCAGTACCGGAAATTTCTGGAGCACCTGAAATCCCTTCACATCAACATCCCGTTTGTTGAGGCTATGGCACAGATGCCAAAATATTCTAAATTCATGAAAGACCTTCTTACCAACCGCAAGAAAATGGAAGAAGTGTCGAGTGTCACTCTTAACTATCAATGTTCAGCAGCCATGCTTAATAAGATCCCAAAGAAGATGACTGATCCTGGGAGTCTTACTTAGCCATGCCAGTTTGGCAATCTACCCGTGAGTCATGCACTTGCTGACTCGGGAGCGAGCGTGAACCTGATGCCATATTCTTTCTTCGCCAAACTAGATTTGCCCGAGCCTAAACCTGTTCACATGGCTATACATCTGGCAAACAAGTCCGTCACCTATCCATGCGGGATAGTGGAGGACTTGCTAGTTAAAGTAGACAAATTCATCTTTCCTGCGGACTTTATAATTATAGATATGGAGGAGGATGATACAGTTCCCATCATCTTGGGCAGACCCTTCCTAAGTACAGCTCGTGCATTATTTGATATTCATGAGTCACAGCTGACACTCAGGGTAGGCACAAATGCTATCACATTTGGGATTGATAAATCCATGAAACATTCCAAAATCTGTGATGATTCTGCCTTCTTTGTGGATATAGTTGATATCCTTCTTGAGAGCGAGCTTCAGAAGTTCGACAAACATGAAGATGAAGGGCAGATGCCACTGGGGGAAGGTCTCTTGGATGCTGAGAGAGACCTAGAGGAGTTGGAGAGGCTGCTGGCGGAAGGTCCAGAGCCGACATCTGATGTGCAGGATTTTCAGCCGTCGCGGCGCGCAGCGCGATGAACGTGTCACAACAGGTTGCGTCATCGCACATAGAGGCCGTAGAAGTAAAGCAGGATCCAGAACCTCCAGACACATCCAAGGAGGCACCTCCACTCTCGGGTCCTATTCCTGAACTCAAGGTATTACCTCCACATTTGGAGTATGCCTATCTGGGGGGAGAATTCTACATTCCCCGTTATCATATCATCGGCACTATCCGAATCTGAGAAAATCCAACTTGTCAATGTCCTGAAACAACGGAAAAATGTGATCGCCTGGTCCATTTCCGACATCAAAGGAATCAATCCATCGTACTGTTCACATAAAATCCTCATGGAAGATGATTCCAAACCGGTAGTCCAACCTCAGCGCCGTTTAAATCCTAAAATGCAAGAGGTTGTGAAGAAAGAAATCGTCAAACTCTCAGATGCCGGTATGATTTATCCAATTTCAGACAGCCCGTGGGTTAGTCCAATCCACGTGGTTCCTAAAAAGGGAGGGATGACAGTGGTAACTAATGAAAAGAATGAACTCATTCCTGCCAGAACTGTCACTGGTTGGCGAGTGTGCATTGATTACCGAAGATTAAATGTTGCCACTCGTAAAGACCACTTTCCCCTCCCATTCATAGATCAAATGCTTGAACATCTTTCTGGTAATGCATTCTATTGCTTCCTAGATGGTTTCTCTGGTTACTTCCAGATTCCCATCACACATGAGGACCAGGAAAAGACGACCTTCACATGTCCATACGGGACATTTGCTTACCGGAGGATGCCGTTTGGTCTGTGTAATGCTCCAGCAACCTTCCAACGATGCATGACCGCCATATTCCACGATATGGTGGAAGATTTCATGGAAGTATTTATGGACGACTTCTCGGTATTCGGAAATTCTTTCGACTCGTGCTTATCTAATCTGGACAAAATGCTCGCCCGTTGTGAAGAAACCAACCTTGTGCTAAACTGGGAAAAGTGCCATTTTATGGTACGAGAAGGCATAGTGTTGGTACACAAAGTTTCACAAGCAGGCATAGAGGTGGATAGAGCTAAGATAGACACTATCTCTAAATTACCACCGCCTACTAATGTGAAAGGGGTGAGGAGTTTCCTAGGCCACGCGGGATTCTATCGCCGCTTCATCAAAGATTTCTCAAAAATCACAAGGCCTCTGACACAACTCTTATTAAAAGACGTTAAATTCGAGTTATCCGACGAGTGTTTAAAGGCTTTTAATACATTAAAGGAGAAACTCACTATTGCCCTGATCATGATTGCTCCAGAATGGACCCTGCCGTTTGAGCTTATGTGTGATGCCAGCGATTATGCGGTAGGGGCAGTTCTATGCCAAAGGGTTAATAATCGCTTCCAACCGATTCATTACGCGAGTAAAACCCTCAACCCAGCTCAGGAGAACTACACTACTACTGAAAAAGAGCTCCTAGTTGTGGTTTATGCCTTTGATAAATTCTGATCTTATCTGATTCTATCCAAAACTATCGTCTTCACTAATCATTCTGCTTTGAAGTACTTGTTTGACAAACAAGACTCCAAGCCTAGGCTTATCCGATGGGTCTTGCTTCTGCAAGAATTCGACATCGAAATCAGGGACAAGAAAGGAGCAGAAAACGTGGCAGCCGACCCTTTGTCGAGATTAGAAAATCCACATCTAGACGAATTATGAGAGTCGGACATTGTTGACAACTTCCCAGACGAGCATCTCATGAAGGTCAGCGATGAGCCTCCCTGGTTTGCAGACTTCGTGAACTATCTGGCTGCAGGGGTTCTCTTGAAAGGTATAACAGATCAGCAAAAGAAGAAATTCATGGCAGATGTGAAGTACTATTTATGGGACGAACCCTATCTATTTCGACAGTGCGCAGACAACATCATCCGGAGATGCGTTTCGGGAGATGAGGCGAGGGAAATACTGAGGGATTGCCATAGTGGGCCCACCGGGGGACACCACGGTGCGGTCTACACCGCAAAGAAAGTATTTGAAGCCGGATTTTATTGGCCCACCATCTGTAAAGATGCACACACCCTCGTAAAGGAGTGTGATGCCTGTCAGAGGGCCGGTAATATATCTTCCCGAAATGAGATGCCCCAACACAACATCCAAGTCTGTGAAATCTTCGATGTGTGGGGTATAGACTTTATGGGTCCATTTCCTTCATCCCGCGGAAATAAATATATCCTAGTAGCTGTCGACTATGTGTCGAAGTGGGCCGAGGCACAAGCCTTACCCACTAACGATGCCCGAGTCGTAGTGAAATTCCTAAAGAAGCTATTCTCTCGGTTTGGTATCCCTAAAGCCTTGATCAGTGATAGGGGTACGCATTTTGCTAACATCCTAATGGAGAAGGCGCTGTAGAAATATGGTGTGAACCATAGATTTGCAACGCCCTATCATCCACAAACGAGTGGCAAACCGAGGTTACCAATCGCGCGCTAAAACGAATTTTAGAACGATCGGTAAACGGGAACCGTAAGGAATGGACAGATAAACTCGATGACGCACTCTGGGCGTTTCGGACTGCCTATAAGACTCCTTTAGGTACTACTCCCTTTAGGTTAGTCTACGGAAAGGCATGTCACCTGCCAGTTGAGGTAGAACATAAGGCATACTGGGCATTGAAGGCATGCGATCCTCATCTAGATAAGGCACGTGCCAACCGTTTCTTATAGCTAAACGAGTTAGATGAATTAGGAAACGAAGCGTACGAGAATTCCTTGATCTATAAAGATTGTATGAAAAAATGGCACAATGCACGTCTGAAAGAAATCAAACACTTCGAACCTGGCGATAAAGTTCTTCTATTCAATTCTAGGTTGAAGTTGTTTCCTGGAAAACTCAAAACCCGATGGTACGGCCCATATGTGGTTAGTAAGGTATTCCCATGCAGCACAATCGAACTACTTGATTCAAAGGGAATTACCTTCAAAGTCAACGGGCACCGAGTAAAGCATTACTTGGAAACAATGCCCAAGGAAAGGGAAGGTGAGGATATCAACCTCGCCGTACTAAAGCCCTAAGTGTGGAGTGGAGTCCAGCTAAAGACTCGTTTAAAGAAGCGCTTTCGGGAGGCACCCCGTATTCCAGCTTTGTGGGTGTGTGTCCTAAAACCCTCACGAGACTATAACTCATCCACTTGGGCTACCGAGGAGTTTAAAGGCTTGTTGCATATGCTAAATGCAACCGTGATTCCTACGAAAGTGTGTTAGGATTTCCTTTGTTTTCGTTTTTCGTTCATTTTGTCGTTTTTCGAGATTCCTAGCCTTATCCGATCTTCATACATACTCATATCTGATATTTTGAGACGTAGGAACTATCCATTGTCGAATCCCGCGCACGAGATCTCTAAACGAGCAAATGTGGAAAAGGCACCTATCGCGGCGCGACGATTTTTTTGGCCTGTCACCTCAGAAGCCGCCACGTGTCGTCGCGGCGCTACAAAGAACACTGTCGCGGCGCGACGTGCCTTTTTCAGACTCCAGCCATTTGCTGCTACGTATCGTAGCGGCGCGACGCTTTTCCCTGTAGCGGTGCGACACGTGTTTTTCTAGATCCAGCATTTTTTCGCCACGTATCGTAGCGGCGCGACAAGTGTTTCCGTAGCGGCACGACATGGAAGTGTCGGTCCAGCCCTCTTTTGACACGTGTCGTAGCGGCTCTACACCTATTTTTGTCACGGCGTGACATGGTTCCAGATCATTTTAAAAGAAGTTTTCACCAGTCGTCTTCTCCACACGAAATCGTCATTCTCACGACGCTACACTCATATTTTCGCCGGTTTTCAAGCTTCTAACGTCGGATCTTCTAATTTTCGAGCGAAATCTTCACCATCTAACAAGATAGTAAGTGTTTCTCTTCCGGCATTGCGTTTTCTTGTTAGTTCCAGTCACCATATCTGACTACTTTCCTGGGTTTCTCGATTTCTTGAAGTTTTCTACTGTTATCATGTTAAATATCTCTCAAGATTCATCCATAAAACGATTACTTTCAGCCATGCATGCGATATTTCAAGATTCTTTTTCAAGAACAGTTAGGGTTTTCAAAACCCGAATTAAATCTGATTTTTTTCAAGTTCTTGATGATTAATCTGCTCATCCTCGCTAATATATCATTTCTAAACACTCATGCATCGTACGTCTACGTTACATTCGTTTTTATCATCTCTTTTTCTGCAACATTATCTTCCGAGTATGGGTTTTTGCCAAAACCAAGGTTTCTGCCCTTGTAATGGTTTTTGGTGAATATCTGTGGTCATTCTACGTGTTTTCTGATAATTTGGGCCTGATATGATTTTTTAACCTTGTACACAGCTATGGCAGCCCGTGGACGTGGACGTAGGGGTCGTCAAGAACAGGAGATTGTGGTTCCAGAAGGCCCTGCGGTATACCACCCGTGGTTGGTCTTTTCTCCAACTCTGCCTGCCAGGCTGCGCGCTGATTATATCTCTCGGCTGTAGCAGAATCTTCGCAGGGAGGTGGAGATTCCCCATTCTCTCGATTGGGAGATTACTGATGGAGTTGGGATTTCAAACCAGCTCCTCGAATTTTTGCCACAACAGTTCCGTGCTGCAGACGGGACTGTAGTGTTTACTTGCAACGTATGGGAGCGGTTATTCCGCTTGCGCGAGCCAGTCTTCCGAGAGTTGTGTTTGGAGTTTTTCTCTACCGTCCAGCTCAGCTCCATCTCCGTCGACGTTACTGATCATCGGTTTCTGTCCTTCCATCTTGGAGGAGTTAGCCGCGAGTGTAGTCTCGCGGATTTCAATCGCCGCGTGGGGCTATACACGCACGTGGAGGCCACGAGCCCGTTCTTTGAGCAATTCCTTTCGAATTGTGATCGGGATGAGCCTGAGGGTTTCTCCCCTGCGGAGATGTGGGCGATGATCGCCAACGCGGGGTACAAGCCCCGCAGAGCCGTCGAGAGAAGCATCCGCCTTCCGATCTACCGTCTGCTCCACCGTCTTATCTCCACCTCCATTTCTCATCGTCGAGGTGGTGAGAAGGTCACAGCAGTTGACCTTATGTTTCTTTACAGTATTCTGACTCCTGGCATGTTGTTCAACATGCCATTTCACCTAGCCTTCTATCTTGCTCGTCGGGCTACTGGATCCAAACCGGCGAGTCCCATCTGTAGTGGCCAATTTGTCACCAGGTTGGCCCGTTAATATGGGATTTTGTCACTGCAAGAGGAGGCGAAGCAGGTGCAGTACGAGCCGCGCCTGATGAGTATCGGATACTTAGAGACAATGTGGGTCCTGGAGGGGCCTGGGCTTGAGCTAGAGGTTGAGCAGGGGCCCGAACAGCAGCAGCAGACGCGCCAGCGCCGTAGGAGACAGGCGCCTGGGCCCGCAGATGAGGGGCTGCAGCCTTACTCGCTGCCGCAAATATCCGGGTCGATAGAACGTGTTTCCGACCAAATGGGTAATATGACTATGAGAATAGATACACTGGGGTACTACCATGATCATTTGCAAACGCGCTTGTCGGTGCACAAGCAAAATCAACAGTATATGCACTCCAGTATGTCTAACATCTTCAACCATTATGGATATCTGCCCCCGCCATTCACACCATACCCTTCCCCATTTCCAGACTGACGTTCGCACTTTCCCCAATCGGATACTCACATGTCGGGGCCGTCTTGACATGCGGGTCACGACTCGGATGATGAAGATTGAGAGATGATTATATTTTTTATCTTCTGATGTACATGTACTGAACTTTAATATATTTTAATTTTAAATATCTGTCTAATATTTGGTGCATGAGTGGTTTACTTTTTCAGCATATTTGGTTGTTCTGTGGAGTGTACGTATATGCTGGCAGTCAGTTCAGCGATTGCTTATCATTTATTGCTCCATTCGCCTTGATAATATCCAGGGAGCTATTTCTAATCTTTTTCTACCTTAGTTTATTTTTATTGTGCACAATGGGGACATTGTACAGTTTAAGTGTGGGGTAGGGGGTTAGAAAAAGATTTCTCGCTTGAAATTTATTTGTCCTCGTAGTAAATTATTGATTGTATTTGGGCGTTAAATTTTAAATTTTTAGTATCATTCGAGTTAAAAGTTAGATATTATTTAAGATTGTCAATATTGTTTATTAATAAACATTTCATATTTATATTTAGCTTTTATGTATAGTGCTTGTGGCTTCTCGCCAATTCTTTAGAAATTCGAGTCTATAGTATCCAATCTTTAATTTTTGCATTGCTGCAATAAAATATAAGGTTAAGCCCTTTTTGAGTCTAAGCTTGACAAAAATAGACTGAGTTGAATTTTCAATTTTTATAAACATATGTTAAAAAGAAAAATTGAAAAAAGCCAATGTGCAAAAAAAAAAAGAAAAAATATGCAAAAGAGCTAGAAAAAATATATAAGTCAAATAAATGGCCTTTGGAACTCGAATTAGTAAACTCTGAGGGGTGTTCTACACCTAATCACCTAAAGCCAACTGGTTTGGGATCGGTTGAGTTGAGAATTCGCTACATAGGTTCCATAGAAAGTCATAGGCTTGTATAAAAAAGAGCTGAAAAGAGAAAAAACATATGCGCAAATAAAGTTGGAAATCTGCAATAAGTCTTGAGGTCAGGGGATTTTCAAAGGGTAAATTAACCAAATTAAATATAAATGCAATTTTTAAATTAAGGATTGGATGTATATAGATAGGAGTTTTCTTTAGGAATGGTTGAAAGTAAATGAGGATCTAATCATAGGTGTATGCATAATTCTAAATATAGCTTATGTTTTGTTTTGAATCAACCTTTTTGACATTCGTAAGTTATATTTAATTTTTCGAGAATGGTGTTATTATTTGAAATTTTAAGCCTGGATAGAGTTGTGATTTGCTTGAGGACAAGCAAAGTTCAAGTGTGGGGTATTTTGATATTGCACTAAATATATATAAATATTATGCGATATTGGGTTGGTTTTAGCCGGAAATTGTGCATTTAATTGTAAAAAGGTACGTTTACCGTTTCTTTTATGTTTTGCAGGCTTAAAAGGCGAAATATCCAAATAATCAAGAAAAATAAAGGAAGCCAAGAAAGTCGAGAAAATAAAAAGAATTCACGAGAAAAATAAGTGGGGCAAAGGAAGGAAAGAAAAGAGGAAAAGAAGGGCCAAAAAGAAAGAAAAGGAAGAAAAAAAATCTAAGCCCAATAGGCCAAGCCCAAGGAAAAGAAAAAGAATTCATCCGGGCACGAAAAGAGGCGTCGCTGCGCGACAGCCGTAGTTGTAGCGGCGCGACAAGCTCCATCCGGATAAGGCTTATCAGCTGCCAAGTGTCATCGCGGCGGGTCAAAATGTTTGTCGCGGCGCGACGCGTGAAGATTACGACAAGATTGAATTTTAAAGAGTTAGGATCGGGGTAAAATAGCTCGTCGCGGCGCGACACCCCTGTTTTCAGATATCTATTTAAACGAACTTCCAGATCTGATGTGACATTCGGCAACAAATTTCCCAGGTTAGCCATTAGAAATTCTAATTTTTAAGCCTAGTATGACTAAAAATAGTATTTATGATATAAATACATCCATAATAATATTAGATTTCATAGAAATCCCGCCTATAAGGTTAGAACTTTCCGGAGCTCGAAAAATCGAATTATTAAAAGTCAGGAATTACATATCATGTACAATAATAAATATAATATCAATAAAAATAATTAAATAAATCATAATAAATATAAATAAGTTAAAATATAAAACATATAAAAATAAAATCATAAAAGTAATTAACACTTTGTAATTAAAAGATTTAAACAAAATCACCAATTATACAAAATTTATTTAAACAAATTACACTTAATTATTCAAAAAAAAGGAACCCCCCCCCTCATAATTTTCTTGCCTCATTCTCTTCCCAAGAAACCACCCCTTGATCTCCCCCATGTCCTATATAATCCCCTACTACTCTTCATCATTTTCTTTACCACCACACTCCATCTCTTCCCTTTTCTCTCTTCTTCTTTCACCAACAAAAATCTCCCAAGAACATCCAAGTCTTGTTCATCTTTTGAAGATCAAACACATAATCAAAGAAAAGAGTTGGTAAGATGATCATAACACACTCATCTTTACTCTTCTACTTTTCTTCTTTCTTCTTTATTTTATTTATCTTCTTTGTTGTTCATCTTATTTCCTTTATATATATACATATATATATATATCATGTAAATATAAACATCCTACCAATATTGTAAGGAGCACATGAAATGTGCATCATCCTACCATTGTTGTATGGAACTTAATCAACTAAAAACCAAGAAAATAAGACTTTGATCATGCATGTGTTTCATCTTAACAAATGTTGTAAAGAACACATAAAATGTGTATCATCCTACCATTGTTGAAAGAACACATAGATTATCAAATCTTATACTCATACAATATGATTAATCATGAATATAAACATGTTATATTAAAGTTATGACCCATAAACATGTTGTATGGACCCTAAACAGACGTTTTAGTAACAACATGTCATCCAGACACTGATCAGTGGACATCTTATACACTTTTAATTATTAAAAATATTAAACATGGATTATAAATTCCTATATTTTTACTGAACATTCTAGAAATATGTATTAATATTATATTAAAATATCAAACCTTAATATGACTCCTAAAATACAGTTTTTAATTTTTAAAGTTCAACTTAAAGAACAGAAAATTTCAGTGAACACTTATGATTTATGGAAAAATAGAGACAAGCTTTAACTATTTAATAAATAAGTTAACAATAAATATATAATACAAAATAATAAATAAAATAAGTCTAATAGAGCTACATACCTCTTATATTAGGAAAGGTGCTTCGGTAGGAACAAGAAATCCTTACGAGTGAACACATTTGCATACCGAGTGAGTATCATAGCCCCTTTTTACCGTATTTCATATTATTTTGGGGTGAAAGCATGTGTATATATTTCATGAAAAGTTTATTGCCTATCTTCTTATTTATTTCAAATATTATTTTGAGCACTTATGGTATTATTCTTTGATGTGCTTGGGTGATCGTTGTAAGGCCCTTTGTTGGACATTATTCCTTAACTCCGCTAGTGAGCCGATGGTATTTGTAAGTAGCGCTATTTGGAGATTCCGACGTCTCCCATTTATGGTTGACGAACTATAGATGTACTTTACCACTACTAACGTCATTTAATATAGGCGTTAGGTTTATCATGGGCAATTGGTTGTCGGCTAGGTTGGATAATGGCTCAAGCAACAATCATCATAGTCTATTACTACCATGTGCAACGTATTGGGCAAAAACTTCCATCAATTATTTAAACTTTTCTCATTTAAAAGATATTTTGTGCATATATTAAAAACCTATGAACTCACCAACTCTAGTAGTTGACCGTTTTCTTTCTTTTACCCGTTCTTTCAGGTGATCGTCGTTAGGTACCTTATGCATACAAGCATTGTGTGTGTGGCATTTCCATCTTCATCGTCACATTTTATGAAAACACTATCTATTTTATTTACGCATCGTACAAGACTATGTCATTTAATTATTATTCGGTTATGTAACTTTTATTTATGTTTTACCCGAACTATTTATTTTTGTTAAGTTAATATAATGGTTATTGTCTATATGCCTTGTGCGATAATATCTTGTGCTGTGACACCTCGTGTTTCCGCTTTAGCGGGGTGTGACATCTGAAAAGGGGTTAACCACTCGATTTCTTCCACCATTCCTCTGCTAAACACATCCTAGAAGGCTTGAGCTCGGATTTGGAGTATTTAAGCAACAATCGAAGATTAAAGGCTTGGAATTCTTGCTTTTTACGGTTTTTCTACTTCTCTTCTGTTTTTAATGTTTATTCTTGAATTCCAGAAGTTGATTATGCTTGTAATAGGCTAGTTTTTCTGTTTTCCTCCCTAGAAGAGATGAAACTCTATCAAGTTGGTTAATTTTACATCTTTTTGACTTTAATGACATTATATTTATCTTTCAAGTCTAATCAATGATCCTAGCATGCTTTAATTCTGTTTTTGATGTGTTTAGAATCTGAGTTAATGTAAATTGGAGGACCAATCCATTTATATGACTTTAATCAATGCTAATTAGGACCGATAATTAGGGTTGACTAGTGTTTGATCAAAACCTAGGGTTAAACAATCAAGATAGGAACTTTAATGTGTTAGAATTGATATATGATGACCTTCATGTGTTAATTGAATGATTTGGTAACTTAATCAATCATTAAAGATTAGATATGGATAGATACGAACTTAAATATGCTTAATTGTGTAGTTAATTGATTTAATGACCAATTGATTAGTTAATTGCATGATTAGAAGAGTTAGATACTCGGATCAAGAGTATAACAATATAGGAATCGGTATAGTGTTCATTAATGGTCTAATGCGTCAATTTTAATATTTAAAACCAACTTGAAAAGAGTGGAATTGAATCTAGGGAGGGAAAGCTTTTAATTGATAGTTTAATCCATAAAGTTGCTTGCTTTTTGCTTACTTGGGTTGTTTTTGGTAATTTAGTAGTGTTAGTGATCATTTAGGTTAATAAAGTTTGAATCTTGATTACAAACCCCCTTTAATTTAGTTTAATTGCTTTAATTTAGGTTAATTGCATTTATTTTATATTTATTTGGTTTATTTGGTTTAATTAGTTTGTTTTAGTTAATTCTTTATTAATTTGATAAAATCAGTTTAGCTCCCGTTCCCCAAGAGTTCGACACCCGACTTACTAATCATAATACGAAACGATTAGGTACACTTGCCTATTCGTGCAGTTTTTGGTAATTAAATCGGTTAAAATATAAATTTAAAACTAGTACGTAAAACGCACATCAGACGTATGCGGAAAGGACCAATAAAAAGGGGAGCTAACTTCCCTCGTTTGCCGAAACGAATCACGCCTTTCCAGGGAGAGACTTTCAAGTAAACAAGCTCACCCACATCAAATGATACCGGACGACATCGCAGATCAGCATACATCTTTTGCCTATACCTCGCAGCTTTCAACTTCTCTCTAGCAATAGCAACCTTATTAGCAGTCAACTGAACAATCTCTAGCCTTGCAAACTGTTTCTCACCAGTCTCAAACCAACAAGTAAGAGTACAACAACGACGACCGTGCAGCATTTCATATGGACGCATTTCAATACTGGAGTGGTAAGAATTGTTATACGCAAACTCTATCAATGGCAGGTGCAAATCCCAAGATCCACCATACTCAATTACACAGGCACGTAACATATCTTCGAGTGTTTGTATGGTTCGTTCCGTCTGACCATCAGTCTAGGGATGATAAGCAGTACTCAAGTTAATCCTTGTCCCCCACTCTCTCTTTAAACTTCTCCGGAAGTTAGAAACAAACCTGGAGTCTTTGTCATATACTATTGACAACGGTATACCATGCCTTGCAACAATCTCGTCAATGTACAGTTGAGCCAACTTACTCAAGGAAGCCGTCTCACAAGTAGCCAGAAAGTGAGCACTCTTCGTTAATCGATCAACGATCACCCATATCATATCATGATTTTTCTGAGTACGCGGAAGTTTCGTTACAAAATCCATCGTTATGTGTTCCCACTTCCACTCAGGAATCTCCAACTGTTTCAAAGACCCGTAAGGCTTCTGATGTTCTGCCTTTACTTGCGCACATATATGACACGATTCCACGAAATGTTCCACATCTGATTTCATCGTTGGCCACCAGTAAAGCACTTTCAAGTCATTACATATTTTAGTGCTTCGTGGGTGTACAGACAATCTCGATTTATGTGCTTCAGTTAGAATCAACTTCCTCAACTCTCCAAGCATAGGCACCCACACATGGTTCTTATATACCTTTAATGCACGAGAATTGTCAGTCAGTTCTTCTTTTCGTTTCTTCATTAATTCACCTTTCAGATTCTCTTCCTTTAGAGCTTCCAACTGTGCAGACGTTAGTCTATCCACTAATTCTGATATTATCTCCATACGCATGAATTGGATAGAACTTCCAGCTCCCTTGCGACTCAGGGCATCTGCCACTACATTCGCTTTTCCTGGATGGTATCTAATTTCGCAATCATAATCTTTAATCAGCTCCACACCATCGCCTTTGTCTCATGTTTAATTCTTTCTGGGTATATACATACTGTAGGCTCTTGTCATCAGTATAGATTACGCATTTGGTGCCATACAAGTAGTGCCTCCACAGTTTGAGCGCAAACACAACAACTGCTAGCTCCAAGTCGTGAGTCGGGTAATTCTTTTCATGAGGTTTTAATTGCCTTGAAGCATACAGAATCACCCCTCTGCATTAATAAACATCCCAATCCAGCAAACGATGCATCATAATATACAATGAAATCGTTTGATCTACTTGGCAAAGCAAGGATAGGAGTCTGACATAACAACTGCTTTAATTTTTGAAGAGCTTTATCTTGTTCATCACCCCATACAAATTTCATATCTTTCCGAGTCAACTTAGTAAACGGACCCACAATCTTGGAGAAATCCTTGATGAATCTACGGTAATATCCTGCTAATCCAAGAAAACTCTTTATCTCTGATGGTGTCATCGGAGCGTTCCAGTTCATCACTACTTCCACTTTCGAAGGATCCACTTTTACTCCTTCACTGCAGATCACATGCCCCAAGAACTGGACCTCTCTCAACCAGATTCGCATTTTGAGAACTTCGCATACAAGTGTTCTCTCTTCAGAGTATCCAAAACCTGTCTCAAATGATGTTCATGTTCCGTCTCAGTCTTCAAATAAATCAGGATATCATCAATAAAGACAATCACAAACTCATGAAGAAATGGTCGACAAACTCTGTTCATAAGATCCATGAATATCGCAGGTGCATTAGTTAAGCCGAACGGCATAAATAAGAACTCGTAGTTACCATAACGTGTACGAAAAGCTGTCTTTGACACATCCTCCTAAGATACACGTACCTGATGATAACCTGATCTCAAATCAATCTTAGAAAAGAACGAAGCTCCTTGTAGCTGATCGAATAAGTCATCAATTCTAGGCAACGGATACTTATTCTTTATTGTTTTTTTGTTCAACTCACGGTAGTCCATACACATACGCAACATACTGTCTTTCTTCTTCACAAATAATACGGGCGCACCCCACGAAGACGAACTTGGACGAATAAACCCTTTATCCAATAAATCCTGAATCTGCATTATTATTTCTCAAATCTCTGAAGGTGCCAATCTGTACGGATACTTCTCCACTGGTTTAGAACCAGGGATCAGGTCAATCTTGAACTCTACCTTACGAACTAGAGGTAACCCTGGCAATTCCTCTGGAAACACATCCGGGTATTCCGTTACCACCTGAATATCATTCATAGCTTGCTTCTCTTTCTTTCCGTCGATAACATACGCCATATATCATTCACATCCCCTATCTAACGCTTTCTTAGCCTTCAAACATGAAATAATCGGAATCACAGATCCAACCTTCTCACCCCTTGCTACCACTCGCGTGCCATCCGCCAATGGGAAAGAAATCAACTTCTTATGGCATTTAACACTGGCTTGATTCAAACTCAACCAGTCCATCCCAAGCACCACATCAAAACTAGATAATGGCATGACAAGAAAATAAATAGTAAAACACACACCATCTATATCAATCTTAGCTCCAGCCACAACAGTTATGACCGGAACCATCATGCCATCAACTACTTCTATCTCTAAAGCATTAGCAAGCTTAATAATAGGCATACTTAACTACCACAAAAATCGACAGATACGAAGGAGCGATTAGCTCCAGAATCAAATAACACTCTAGCAAGAGTGCAGTTTATCGGAAACATACCCGTTATAACATCGTCTGTGGTGGTGGCATCATCCACCGTCATCTTAAATGTTTTACCCTCAGTAGTGGATGAGTTCTTTCTCTTTTGACCTTGCGCTGAAGATGATCCCCAACCGCTCCCGGTCCTGACCCTAACCCTGTCTTCTTACCCACTGGGCACTCACCTATCCTGTGCCCCTCTTTCTGACAGTTTCAGCAGACACTCCTCGGTAGTATGCAATTCTTCAAATCATGGCCAAACTGGCCACACTTCACACACCTCAGAGTTTGGGGCGTACACTGCCCATTGTGATAAGATTTGCACCTACCACACCACGGTGCCCGCTGAGTAGACCCACCCGAAGCAGTCCTCCTATTATGATCTCCCCGTCTAGAACCACTGCTCTGCCCTCCCTGCCTTTGCTGGGTGTTATAATGTTTAAATTTTGATTTTTATTAGGAAATCCTCTCCTTACTAACCCTATCTCTCGGAAGAATATCCCCTTCAGCTGATTTGGCCAAAGTGAAAGCTTGGGATAGTGTGCTGGCCCATCTGGTAGCACTGCGATAGTCAGGATGTAATGACCCCACAAAATGCGTAATCTTGGATGCCTCATCTGTCACCCACTGTTTTACAAACCTCAACTTTTCATTGAACTGTTTGATCAAATCATCTATAGACATATTCCCTGTCATCTGTAAATCCATAAATTCCTTCTTGATCTTGGTAATCTCAAGGGAACTGCAGTACTGTTCACAAAACTTTTCCTAGAACTGGCTCTAGGTGATACTCTCCTGTTGTTGTTTTGTAAAATGGAAGGTAATCGAATCCTACCAAACCATAGCATCCCCTTTCAACATTCTTGTAGCTTATTTTACTTTCAATTCATTCTCGCAATTACAGGCGTCTAATGCCTTCACCATCTCACGTAACCAATTTAGGATAACATTGGGATTAGAACTCCCTCGATACTCTCAAGGCTTGAAATCCAAAAATTGCTTGTATGTGCAGGGTTGTTTAAATCCAGGAAACGCAAAAGGGTAACCTCCCTGTGGTGCAAACGGATAATAATAAGGTTGCGGCATAACTTGAGTTACCGGGGGTAGTGGTGTTGTTACTGGTGTTGTGGTTGATTGTGTAGGAATCGTAGTTGAAACTGGGGTTGGTTCTGGTTGAGGAAGCTTAATTGCGAGAATGATACCAAAACTGTAACACCGGAAAACCAAAGCCATTTTTTTAAAATGCGTTGCAGAAGCTTAATTACACAAATTCACTTTACATACACTTCAAATATTCATAAACCACAAATATCTGTTTACAACCCACAAAACCAGTGTTACAAAATATCTGGCTCGTTTCCTTTAAATTTAAAATACATTAGAGTAGGGTCGAGCTTTCCTTCTACAAGCACCAAGAACTCACAAACCTACAAAAGTATCAAGTGAGGGGAATTAGCACAAAGCTAAGTGAGTAGAAGCTAAACACAAACGCAAACATCAAGTCAACATCAAAGCATGTAATCACTCAATCAATAAGACCGGTGGTTCGGCATAGAACCTACAACCAATGCTAGGCAAAGCAAAGGTTTACTGATATCCCTCTACTGAATTGACATAGTGAAATTCTCCTCTGATGCAACGCATGCACTAGTAAGACTACCACTGTTCAACCAACCAGTAAACAAGCCCAGCCCAATTCCACGCATAGCTGACTTCTCAAACACAATTCGATATCATCTAAAGAGTGCGTATCGGCCAAATAGTCATGCAACAGATATAATCAATCAACAATCACAATCAATCAATAAGACTCAACAATCTATCAATCACATACGCATGCATCACATCAATAACATCAACCATAATCTTTACCGTCCGCGATTAACGTCCACTCACCTCTTGTTTCAAATGAGTAACTCAGAGATCTTATATTACCGAGTATTTGGATTGCCTGAAAACACAATAACAACGAAATCAGTCTCGAACTCATAAATATATTTGTCCACATATATTTATATGTCATTTTCTTATAAACACAAAGCTTATTTCTCATAATATAACATATATAACTAACAGCTTGAAATCATCAACAAACAAACATTTCCTGAATTTGGGTATCGAATTTCACAACCATCGGATTTCACTTCATCAGATTCCCTACTCTCGGATTTTGGGTTTGTCGGATTTTAAGAAGTTTCAGATTCAGAGTATTGGATTTAAGTACAGGATTTCAGGGAATACAAGATACCGGATTCAAAGTAACGGAATCCTCAATATCGGATTCCCGTAATATCAGGATTCATAGTTATCGGATTTCGTGTGTCGGTTTTGGGTTCCGGATTTCGAGTATCCGGATTCTGTTTTTGTCGGTTTTCCAACTACAGGATTTCACCAACATCAAATTCATCATCATCTTCTTCATCTCAAAAATCCGCCAGCATCAAACATCCATGAACCAAATTCCAGATTTACAAAAACTCTTTAAATCTTACCAAACAAATACAAACAACTATGAACATGATTTCATGAATCAAGAACATCTTAAAACTCATCAAAACATCAAAATACATGAAACCCACTTATCATACTTTGAGCTTCAAGCTCTAACAATGGTGCTAAAACATATAACCATGGATTTCAACAGGAAACACATCAATAAGAACAATAGCTTGCTATAAAAACATACTAACCTTGTTTTAAATTATCAAGCACAAATCCTATACTTTTGAATTCTCAAGTTGACAACTTCTCTTCAAGCTTTCTTTGACAGAAAAGAAACACACACACACACATACACTTTTCTCACTTTAATTCAAATGCTAATGAATTTCATACACATTCACATGTTTACATATGGCTTCTATTAACAAAGCAAAAGGTGGAAATAGAGACTTATCCACATGCATAATACACACTTACTTACATACATACATACCCATACATACATAGAACCATACATACTTATTCATATAATTACACCTTTCTGGTACATATATTTACTTATATATATTTCAATTAGTTAAATAATTTAACTTAATCATCAAGATTACTATTCACATAAAATAGATTAATCAAATAAGCACATAACGCTAACCCGCTAATGACTAGTGAAGAAATCGTGAAGACACGTGCCCTCACGATTATTGCCCGGCGCGGAACGACTCGTGGAGGATTAATAGCTAGTCGTGGCGCATTTATCCTTCACGGTCCGTGAGAGCCCGTGAAGAAGTCGTGAAGGCAGAATTCTAAGTGACACTTGCATTTTATTAGATCATCTTGTTGGTCCAATGAATGAATGGCAATTGGTCCGACCCTGGAGATGCTAGAGCAGATGAGATGTCTTTAAAAGAGGCTCTCTTTGTTCCATTTCCTCTCTTGGTCAATTCTTGCATACACACACATTAAGTGAGTTCTCTCAAATAGAGTTTGTGAGACACAAGAGATTATTGTGGCTGTGTTCTTGAGGTATAAGAGCTGTTCCAGAAATCTAACAAGGTAGCTTGGTTCAATTTTTGGCTTGCTAGTACAAGGGAGTTTGGAGTTTTGCTTGGTGTGGACTTCATTGGAGCTTGGAGCCTTTTGTTTCAAGATCTCATCCCAAATCTGATTTGTTCCAGCCAAGAATCCAGAGTCTTCAAGGATATATCTCTTCTACCTTGTTCTTCTTTTGGTTGCATATAGTTTCTTGCAAGTTTCACCACTGTTGGGACTTCATGGGATCTTTTTGTGTGTTTTTGTTGCTTCCGTTGCGTGCTTTGATCCCCATGGAATCCCAAAAATTTCTTGATTTGCAAAAGGGTAGCATGACAATTTGCGAAATAACACTTTGAGTAACAAGGAATATTGTATATATATCAATTGACTCAAAAGATTACAAAGATCAATCAAAAGGCCCAATCTGTTGATTAACAAAGATTTCATAGATGTACAATACTTATCTATTGTATGGACCAAGAATTAATCTTGAGGTTGAAATCTAACCACTCAAGGTTTTCTCCGTATATCTACTTGTAACATCCTGATATTGGGCCTAGTAGAAACGTAGGCTTTGGGTATGTTACACATGGATTATTATTTGATTAAGTTTATTTTAATTCTAAATTAAGTAAATTGATTAATTATTAATTGTTGTATATACATATATATATATATATATATATATATATATGTGTGTGTGTGTACGGATTGTTTGTGTGTGTGCATGTGTTTAGTGAGTTTAAAACATGATACCTCATGCTTGGATTATATATACGTGGGTTTATGTATGTCTTCCTTCACTTTGAAGATTTCATGTGTGTGTGAATTGTGTGTATACCGAGAGCAAACAAAAAGAGCAAACAATCAGATTATTGGTGATTGTGGATTTGTGAGATTCAAGCTAGAAAGTTTGTTTGATTATTTAGGTTTCTTGAATCATGATTCTTGTTAACGTGCCATTGATTTCTATAAACATGCTACGGTTTTGATATAACCATTTGGGTTTTTATATGAACATCTTATGAGGTTGTCGGATTTGGTGTTCTTGGTGTTAAAAGGTGTTCTTGATGCATGCTTGCATGTTTAAACATGTTTAAAAATGTTTCTATAAACTTGTATATGAATTGTACGATCTGGAAAGAAGAATTATACAAGGTTTGAAGTTATCAAATTGTGGGACTAATGAAGGTGGCGGATTTTGGTGATGATGATGAAAACCGAGTGTGGAAAAGCAGGTGTTGAATCCAGTACTTTAGAAATCCGAATCTTGTGAAAACCGGTGCTTAGAATCCGGAACATGATAGAACGATGGTTTAAATCCGATGGTGGATTCCAATTGTGAAATTCGATTGTGGGTGCGAAGATTCAAGAATGTGTGGAAATCCGATTGAAGTTGCGGATTCTCCTAAATCCGATGGGTGTATCGGATTCTTTGAAATCCGATGGTTCTTGGCGGATTCCGATAGTAGTGTCGGATTTCTTATGAAATCCGACAGTTTTGATTTGTTGATTGCATTGTTTAAATGTTATGTGTTATATGTGCATACATATGTGAATCTTACATGTTTATGTTTGATTAAAAGGATATAAATATATGTATGATATATATATATTTATGAGTTGAGTACTGATGGTTGGTTGTTGTGTTCTCAGGGACAGATAAGGCTCAGTAAAATTAGATCACTGAGTGGAATAGCTAAGAACCAGAGGTGAGTGGATGTTTGCTCACGGGTGATATTAGTTGTATTGGTTTGGTTGCAACTATTGTTGGATAGATTGTATATGTGTTGGTTAATTAACTGTTGAATGTTAATTAATGTATCTGTGATATGTATACATGATGATGGGAGTCCGTTTTCGACTGGGCTTATGGGCTGGGTTCATTTGCTATTGGCTAAGCAGTATTAGGACCTTGGGATACATATGTTGCTACAAGAGGATGATATTGTGTGAGAATAGCAAATGGACTATCGTTAAACCTTTGCTTTGGCCGGCATTGGTTGTAGGTTCCTGCAGAACCGCCAGTCTTCCGAGGGTGCTTATTTGTGGTTGTTGATATCATGCGGTTCAGGATGACATATCTGTTGTGTGTTACTCCATTCACTTAGCTTTGTGCTAATCCCCCTCCTCTCACTCTTTTTACAGGTTTTGGTAAGTCAGCGGCTCGGCTGAGAGTGGTTAGCTTGGGGAGTAATCACCTAGGACTCTGATAGATTATTTGTGATGAGCCGTGTTTTGTAATACTGATATTTTGTAAACTTGGTTTGTAATTAGTTGTAATTACTTTGTTGTTTAATCGCTTCCGTAGTGTAATTAAAAGTGAAAAATTTTGGGTTAAAAATACGGTATTACAAGTTTGGTATTAGAGCCTTGGTTTGGCGGTGTAGGCACAGTGGAAGTGTTACATTCCCAAATCTTGGCTCATGGTAGGTCGATTACTCCTTGGGTGTGAGATTGGGGTGAATTGGAGTGTGGTGGAGTTGGTATGTTGTGTACTAACGGATTTATCTAATAAATCGTGAGGTGATGTGATTGTTACAGATAACAATGGCTGGACGTGATTTCTCAACCGGTGCCCCTACTGTCCCATCTTCTACTGAGGTCCCTACTGCTACAGTTGAAGTTCCTATTAACGCTGGTACATCTGGTACAGCGGTTGATGAGAGAGATGAATATATTTTCCAACTGGAGTGTCAGCTACAGGATTTAAGAAAGGAGCTAGAGCAGCAGAGGCAGGCTCCTGCAGCACAATCACCAGTTATTCCTATAACATCAACTACTGTTGCGATACCACCTATTTTTCCAGCGGTTACTACATTGGCAGAGGTTCCTCCAATGTCAATGCCGATACCACCGTTTACTCAACCGATGATTCAACCTTTCTACTATCCGTTGTTTCCCCAGGGACCCTATTCACAAGGATCTGTTTCACAGGGGTCGATGCCACAAGGATCATATTCTTATCCATTTATGGGATATCCGTCTAATATGGGATACAAGCAGCCGTGTACTTACAGACAGTTTTTGGATTGTAAACCGGATGAATATCACGGCAACACGGACCCTAATGTTACTCTGAACTCGCTGAGGGATACTGCAAGAGTTCTGGAAGCTTGTAATTGCGAGGAGGAAATGCGAGTTTGCTTTGCCACCCGGATGCTCAAAGGCAAGGCAATGGTTTGGTGGGATTCCATTACCACCCATTTATCGAGAGCATAGATGGATTCAATTACTTGGAATCAATTTCGGGATAAGTTGTGTGAACAGTACTGCAACGGCTTTGAATTGAATAAAATAAGGTAGGAGTTCATGGAACTGAAGATGACAAGGAAGATGACGGTGGATGAATTAATTGAACAGTTTAATTCTAAACTGAGGTGTATAACTCAGTGGGTGCCTGATGAATCTTCCCAGGTTCAGCACTTTATTGGAGCATTATGGCCAGAGTACAGGAGCACCACCAGATTAGCTGGATCTTTGTCCCAGGCTTTCACCTTGGCAAAATCTGCTGAGGGGGATATCCAGGCTAAAGACAAACAGAACAAGGAGGAGGCGGCTTTGCAGAAGCCGAGATATGATCAAGCTGGGAGTAGCCAACAAAGAACGAAATGGCAGGGTAACCAGCCCCAGGGCAACTAGAACAGGAAGGTATCTCCAGGGGATTCGGAGAATAAATCTCAATGGTGCACGAGGTGCAAGTCTTCTCATACTGGGCAGTGTACTGCTGAGATGATGCGATGCGTGCGATGTGGAACGCACAGGCATGAATCGAAGGATTGTCGGTACCCTCGAAATGTATGTTGGAATTGTCACCAGGAGGGGCATTGGGCAGGTGATTGCCCTACAGGGAGAAGATCAGGGGCTGGGACAGGAGCAGGGGCGGTTGGGGGCTCGTCTGCAGCAGGAGGGCAAAAGAGGAAGAATCCTCCGACTCCGGATGGTAGGGCGTTCCGGATGACAGTAGATGATGCTACTGCCACTGATGATGTTATCACCGGTACGTTCTTTATAAACTCCTTACCTGCTCGTGTATTATTTGATTCTAGAGCGAATCGCTCCTTTATTTCTGTAGCATTTTGTGCTAAGTTGAATTTGCGAAATCTCCATATAGATTGGCACCTTCATAAATTCAAGAGATGATGACACACATCCAAGATCTGTTAGATAAAGGTTTTATTCGTCCGAGTTCATCTCCCTGGGATGCGCCAGTGTTATTTGTAAAGAAGAAAGACGGTACGATGCGTATGTGTATCGACTAGCGTGAGTTGAATAAGAAGACAATAAAGAATAAGTATCCGTTGCCCAGAATTGATGATTTGTTCGACCAGCTATAGGGTGCTTCATTCTTTTCTAAGATCGATTTGAGATTCGGTTATCATCAGGTGTGTGTATCTGATGAAAATGTGTCCAAGACAGCTTTCCGTACACGTTATGGTCATTATGGATTCTTAGTTATGCCGTTCGGCTTAACTAATGCACCTACGGTATTCATGGATTTAATGAACAGAGTCTGTCAACCATTTCTGGATGATTTCGTGATTGTCTTTATCGATGATATTTTAATCTATTCAAAGACCGAGTCAGAGCATGAGAAGCACTTAAGACAGGTTTTGGAGACTCTAAAGAAAGAACATGCCAAGTTCTCGAAGTGTGAGTTCTAGGTGAGAGAAGTCTAGTTTTTGGGGCATGTGATCTGTAATGAAGGAGTGAAAGTTGATACTTCCATATTTGAAGCGGTTATGAACTCGAATGCTCCAAAGACACACTCAGAGATAAAAAGTTTTCTTGGATTGGATGGGTATTACTGCAAATTTATAAAAGCCTTCTCCAAGATTGTCGGTCCATTGACCAAGTTGACTCGAAAAGACGTGCAGTTTGTGTGGGGTAATGATCAAAAAAAGGCTTTTCAAACTTTAAAGCAGTTATTATGTCAAGCTCCTATCCTTGCTTTACCAAGTGGATCTGATGACTTCATTGTGTATTGCGATGCTTCGTTTCCTGGTTTGGGATGCGTTTTAATGTAAAGAGATCGAGTAATTGCGTATGCTTCAAGACAAATAAAACCACATGAAAAGAATTACCCGACTCACTACTTGGAACTAGCAACTGTTGTTTTTGCGCTTAAACTGTGGAGGCATTATCTATATGGTACATAATGCGTGATTTGTACTGATCATAAGAGCCTACAGTATGTGTTTACCTAGTAGGAATTGAATATAAGATAGAGACGATAGCTGGCGCTAATTAAAGATTATGACTGTGAGATCAGATACCATCCTGGAAAGGCAAATGTGGTGGCAGATGCCTTAAGTCATAAAGGAGCCGGAAGTCATATCTAATTCATGCGAATAGAGATAATATCAGATTTACTGGATAGACTCAAATCTGCTCAGTTGGAAGCTCTGAAGGAAGATAATCTAGAAGCAGAACCGATGAAGAAAAGAAAAGAGGAACTGATTGATGATTCTCGTGGATTAAAAGTGTACAAAACTCGTGTCTGGGTGCCTATGCTTGGAGAGCTAAGGAAGTTGATTTTAACGGAAGCACACAAGTCTAGACTTTCAGTACTCCCAGGAAGCACCAAAATGTACAACGACTTGAAAGTGCTTTACTGGTGGCCAACAATGAAACCGGATGTGACATATTTTGTGGAATCCTTTCATGTATGTGCACAAGTCAAAGCAGAACATCAGAAGCCATACGGATCATTAAAACAGCTGGAGATCCCCGAGTGGGAGTGGGAACACATAACGATGGATTTTGTAACGGAACTTCCACATACTCAGAAGAATCATGATATGATATGGGCGATTGTGGATCGTCTAACGAAGAGTGCTCATTTTCTAGCTACATGTGAGACATCATCTTTGAGCAAACTGGCACAACTGTATATTGATAAGATTGTTTCAAGACATGGCATAGCGTTATCCTTTGTATGTAACCGAGACTCCAGAGTCGTTTCTAACTTTTGGAGGAGTTTACAAAGAGAATTGGGGACGAAAATTAATTTGAGTACTACTTATCATCCCCAGACCAATGGTCAGACACTTGAAGATATTTTACGTGCCTGTGTAATTGAGTATGGTGGATCTTGGGATTCTGCACCTGTCATTAATTGAATTTGCGTATAATAATTCTTACCACTCATGTATCGGGATGCCTCCATATGAAATGATTGTACGGTTGTGGCTGCCGTACCCCGACTTGTTGGTTGGAGTCTGGTTTGCAGGTACAGATATTTTTTAGTTAACAACAGATAAGGTTGTTATTGCAAGAGAAAAGTTGAAAGCTGCTAGAGATAGGTAGAAAATGTATGCAAATCCGCGCCGTCGTCCTGTATCGTTTGTGGTGGGTGAACTGGTGTATTTGAAAAGTTTCACCTTGGAAAGGTGTTATCGGTTTTGGCAAGCATGGGAAGCTAGCTCCTCGTTTTATTGGTCCTTTCCGTATTCGGCAAGTAGTGAATGATCAGACAGTTACTTTGGATCTTCCGGTAGAAGTGGCAGGTATTCACGACACGTTCAACGTGTGTTATCTGCGGAAATGTAAAGTTAAGGATGAAAGTTAGATTCACCCAGTGCATGATTTAAAAGTAGATTCAAAGTAGAGACTTGTAGAAGAACCTGTAGAACTTTTGGATCGTAAAATGACCAAACTCCGTAAGAAGCAGATTCCTATGGTGTTAGTCAAGTGATAGAACAACTTAGGTTCTAATTTAACCTAGGAGACTGAGAATGATATGAGAGATCGATACCCTCAGTTATTTAAATGAGGTGGGATTACAAGGACGGAATCCTCTTAAGGAGGGGAGATTTGTAACACCCACAAACCCGGCCTAGTCGTTAGCGGTTTGGCGGTATGTGTTTACGTGTTTAATTTATTAATTATGTGATTATATTATTTAAGTAATAATCATGATAATCAAGTTAATTAATTAAACGAGTTAATTAAATAAATTGATATATGTATGTATGTATGATAGTTTGTATGTATGCATGTAAATATGTGTAATTAAGTGGATAAGGATATGAGGTACAAATTTGTAACACCTGCAAACCCGGGCTAGTCGTTAGTGGTTTGGCGGTATCTGTTTACTTGTTTAAGTGTTTAATTTATTAATTATGTGATTATATTCTTTAAGTAATAATCTTCATAATCAAGTTAATTAATTAAATGAGTTAATTAAATAAATTGATATATGTATGTATGTATGATAGTTTGTATGTATGCGTAATTAAATGGATAAGGATATGAGGTACACCTCATGCTTGGAGTTAGGAGATAATATGTTTACGTGTGATATGTTAGTAGTCATCAACTCATTTGAAACAAGTTTGAAAAGGTGAAAGTGTTTGTGTGATTACTTCTTGGTGAAAAAAGCTAAGAAATTTGCAACTTGAGATTTTGGATTGAAGATTTAGAGCTTTGTAATTCAAGTTAAAGGTTAGAATATGGTTATAACATGTTTAGGATTATCATGATGCGTTTCTTGCTGGGTTTTGTAAGTATATATGAGAATCACCATTGATGGAGCTTGAAGCTCAAACTTGATAAATGAGTTTTGATTGTTTTGTTGTTTTAAATGGTTTGAAGGTGTTCTTGATGATTGATATCATGTTATATGAAGTTTGTATGTGTTTTAGTACTGATTTTATAAGTTATTAGATGTTAGATATGAATTATATGATGTATAAGTCGGATGGAAGATGAACAATATGAAGAAGATGTTGCAGGTTTATATGCGACGCGATGCGTCCATGTGTGGGACGCGACGCGTTCCCGGATTTTCATCCGACCATCACACGTTTGTCCAACTTTTTGGGTTTGTTCGTTTGACCCATTGGTCCGACCTTTGGTCCGAATTTTGGATGGGTAATCCGACTTTCGGGTGGTAGTCTGCCTTTCGGATGGTTGATCCGACTTTCGTTCATCATATCTGTAACACCAGAAAACTCAAGCCATTTTTTTAAATATGCGTTGCGGAAGCTTAATTAAATAAACCTGCTTTACATACAATTCAAATATTTACAGATTACAACCACTTGTTCATAAACAACAGAATCATCAGTCTTAGTGTTAGAAAAACATAATGCTCGTTTCTTTTAAAACACTTTATCAGAGTCAGGGCAACTTATCCTTCTACAAACACCCACAAACACAAACCTGCAAAGGCAACAACTGAAGGGAATTAGCACAAAGCTAAGTGAGTAGAGGCTAAGCACAAACGCAAACATCAGCAGTCAATATCAAAGCATGTAATCACATATCCAAGAAGACCGGCGGTTCGGCGTAGAACCTACAACCAATGCCGGCGAAAGCAAAGGTTTACCGATAGTCCTCTACTGATTTGGCATAGTGAAAATTCCCCTCTGATGCAACGGATGCACCAGTAGGACTATCACTATTCAACCAACTAGTAAACGATCCCAGCCGAATTCTACGTGTAGCTGACTTCTCAAACGCAACTCAATATCATCCAAAGAGCGCGTATCGGCCAAATAGTCATGAACCAGATATCATCAATAATCACAATCAACAATTCAATCAATCCTCAACGCATGCATCACATCAATAACATTAACCATAATCTTTATCATCCGTGGTTAACGTCCACTCACCTCGTATTCAACGCGAACTCAGATATCTAATATCACTGAGTCTTTGGATTGCCTGAAAACACAGTAACAACCAAATCAGTCTCAATCTCATAAATATATCTGTCCACATATATTTATAAGTCAATCATTCATAAATACAAAACTAAATCCTCATAAAATAGAACAAACAACAAACAACTTAAAATCAAATCCCAAATGTCGGATTTAGGGCTCATCGGATTTAGAAAATCCGCCAATAGCAATTATCGGATTACAGGGGTCGGATTTTGAGAATCCGCCGGACTCCAAGTCTGTCGGATTCCAGGTCTCCACTCTTGGTCCCGGATTTTAGAATATCGGATTTCACTTCATCGGATTTCAAGTATAGGATTAAGGGAATCGGATTTCTGGGTTCTCGGATTTGGGTATCGGTTTTCAAGTGTAGGATTTAATGTCGGGATTCATGTTGTCGGATTCTATATTCTCGGATTCTAAGTAATCGGATTTGGTGTATTCAGATTTTGGGAATTTAGAGGATTCATGAGTACCGGATTTATGTTTGTCGGATTTAATATACTTGGATTTGGGTTTGTCGGTTTATAGAAATACCAGATTTCAATCTTCTTCTGCAACACAGAATCTGCCAACTTCATCATCTTCATAACTCAAACCCAGAACTTCTGAATTCCTCAAAACTTACCAATAACGTATTTAATCATCTAAAAACATGCATTCATTAACCAAGAACATCTTTTAAACATATAAATCACTAAAACATGCAAAATCCACTTAATCACATATTGAGCTTCAAGCTTCTTCAATGGCGGTTAATTATGTAATCATGGATTTCAACAGAAAAATACTACAAGATGAATAATAGCATTCTATAAACACTTAATAACCTTAAATTTAGATTTATGTAACACAAATCTTCAAATCCGATTTCTTCTTTTTCTTGATGTTCTTGGCACAAAATTCTCTCAAAACACACACTTACACTTTCTTAATTTGATAATATGTGCAGGTGTCTTTCATGCTATACACGTATATGCACTTCCCTACAACCCAAGCAGGAGGTGTAATTTTGATATTTTATCTATTCCTTTACGTAATTGCATGCATACATACTTACATACAAACATACATAACATGCATATATACAAACTTAATCTAATTATTCACTTAAACATTTTATAGTAAATAAATTAAATAATTCACTCATAAAGTCATGTAATTCAAACACGTACCGCCAACCCGCTAATTTACTAGCCCAGGTTTGCGGGTGTTACAAATCTCCCCTCCTTAAGAGGATTCCATCCTTGGAATCCCTTCTTGTGCAAACAAATAGGGATATCTGTCTTTCATCTCTGCTTCAGTCTCCCAAGTTAAGTCAGAATCTAAACTGTGCTTCCATTTGACCAACACCATTGGAATATGCTTCTTACGAAGCTTGGTCACTTTTGGATCCAATAGTTTGACAGGTTCCTCTATCAATCTTTTCTTCGAATCTACTTTCAAATCATGTACCGGGAAAATCTGACTTTCATTTTCAACCTTACATTTTCTCAGATAGCAAACATTAAATGTATCATGAATTCCTGCAAGCTCTGCTAGAAGATCCAGTGTAACTGTTTGATCATTCACTATATGACGAATGCGGAAAGGACCAATAAAACGGGGAGCCAACTTCCCGCGTTTGCCAAAGCGAATCACACCTTTCCACGGAGCAATCTTCAGATACACCAATTCCCCCACATCAAACGATACTAGACGATGTCGCGGATTTGCATACATTTTCTGTCTATCTCTGGCCGCTTTCAACTTTTCTCTGGCAATAGCAACCTTGTCAGCAGTTAACTGAACAATCTCGGGCCCTGCAAACTGCTTCTCACCAGCCTCTAACCAACATGTCGGAGTACGGCAGCGACGCTCGTACAACATTTCATACTGAGGCATTGCAATACTAGAGTGGTAAGAATTGTTATACGCAAACTCTATCAATGGCAGGTGTGAATCCAAAGATCCACCATACTCAATTCGACAGGCACGTAACATATCTTCGAGTGTCTGTATGGTTCGTTCAGTCTGACCATCAGTTTGGGGATGATAAGCAGTACTCAAGTTAATTCTTGTCCCCAATTCTCTCTGTAAACTTCTCCAGAAGTTAGAAACAAATCCGGAGTCTCTAACAGATACAATAGACAACGGTATACCATGTCTCGCAACAATCTCATCGATGTATAGTTGAGCCAACTTACTCAAAGAAGTTGTCTCACAAGTAGCCAGAAAGTGAGCACTCTTCGTCAGTCGATCCACGATCACCCATATAATATCATGATTCTTTTGAGTTCGCGGGAGTTTTGTTACAAAATCCATCGTTAAGTGTTCTCACTTTCACTCAGGAATCTCTAACAGTTTCAAGGATCCGTATGGTTTCTGATGTTTTGCCTTCACTTGCGCACATATATGACATGATTCCACAAAGTATGCCACATCCACTTTCATTGTAGGCCACCAGTAAAGCACCTTCAAGTCGTTATACATTTTAGTGCCTCCTGGGTGAACTAACAGTCTTGACTTGTGTGCTTCAGTTAAGATTAATTTCCTCAATTCTCCTAGCATAGGCACCCAAATACGGGTCTTGTATATTTTCAATCCACGAGAATCGTTGGTAAGTTCATCTTTACGTTTCTTCAGACTTTAGTCTATCCACTAAGTCAGATACTATCTCCATACGCATAAACTTGATAGAACTTCTAGCTCCCTTGCGACTCAGGGCATCTGCCACTACATTTGCTTTTCCAGGATGGTATATGATGTAACACCGGCTTTGCAATTACTAGATTTTAGTAAAAATTTGCGTTTTTAATAAACGTGAACTTAATCTCGATTAGATAGCATTAAATTAAGTAGCGGAAGTTATTTACAAACAAACTTTGTATCAAGTATCTGGTGTTACTCTAACATACAACCGACCACAATGTAAATATTGCATCAACAGTGTTCCACCAAAAATATCCAGCAGGAATCTAACCTTAATCTGCAACAATAGTTATCATGGCACCGTTAGCTATACACATAGCTAGTGAGCACAAACTTAACATAAGCATCATTTGAGCAAGTCATGCATAACAGGAATAAGCATACAATGCAATCCTATCACATTGCGCTGCGCTGACATGATCGGTATAAGGTTTTTTTGCAGGATAGCTAGTCCCACTCAACACCAGTACACCGGGGAATCAGACACGACCATACGCGCTGGTGGGGGAGCATAAAGCAGTCCACCAAGCATCGTTTATGGAACAATAGGTTCCCTAGTAATCCCGGCCAGATACTGGCTGATTACAATCTCACGTTAAGGCATGGCGGTTCTGCAGAACCTTGACCTGGGATGCACCCCGAATCACCGTTAAATCCCGAACCATGACCGAAGTCCTCTAGGATTCAACAACAGAGTTGAACTTAACCATGCTTCAGTTGTTCGTGAACATTTCATATACATATACTGATCTAATCTGGATCATTCACTTAGCATGCACATGTTGGAATCTAGCCACCGACACACGTAGGTCGGCATCACTACCGATGAAGCGCGGGCCTATTGGGTCACACACCAAGTTTCAATCTCGACAACCTGCTATAAGAGGAAAGAGTCAAAATGGTCAAATTCTAGTTGACCAAGGCTTCATGGCCATGAAGGATGCTCCACGGGTCGTGAAGCAGCTCGTGTCCACGAGTCCTGTCGTGGGCCGCATGGTTCGTGAAACCCTAGGGCTTCACGACCCTACACGGCCCGTGAAGGAGGTCGTGAAGGAACAACCCTCACGATTCTTGCACAGTGCGACACGGCTCGTGGAGGAATAATGGCCGGTAGTGGCGCACTTATCCTTCAAGGCCCTTGAGAGCCCGTGAAGAACTCGTGAAGGCAGAATTCTAAGTGACACTTGTATTTGGTTGGGCCATTTTGTTGGTCCAATGATAGTGTGCCATTTAGCTCCTACTCTAGGCTCTTTGAACAGATAGAATGCCTATAGATGTCTTCTTTGTGCATTCTACACTCTTGGTTAATTAGTGCATTACATACACTTTGTGAGTTCTTCCATTGAGAGAGAGAGCAACAACAAGTGTTAGTGTTTAGTGCACAAGTGTTCAAGGGCTGTTCCAGATCCTAATCATCAAGTGTTGGTGGTTTGTTGGCTTGCTAGTACAAGGAGAAAGAAGCTAAGCTTCGTGTGGACTTCTTTGGTGCTTAAGGCCTTTTGTTTTAGGAGATCATCCCAAAATTCGAAGTTGTTCCAGAATTTTAACAAAGTCTTCAAGGGTATCGCTTGCTTTCTTTCTTCTCCTTGTTCTCTTTTGGTTGCATGTTTGTTCTTACAAGTTTTCACCACCATTAGGACTTCATGGGATCTTTTTGTGTGTTTTGGTTGCTTCCATTGCGTGCTTTGATCCCCATGGATTCCCAACAGTGGTATCAGAGCCATACTTGTAAGATGCATGCACCTTTGTGCCTTGAAAATCCATATTTTTGATTTTGGACATGATGTCTAGAAGGTCTTCACGGGCCGTAGATCTTGCTCCACGGGTCGTGAAGGCCACACGACCAGTCTCGTGGGGTGGTGGTCGTGAAAGATTTTTAAACTATTTCACGAGTCGTGGAGCGTACTGGCTTCACGGCCCGTGAAGAGTAGTAGCTCGTGAAGGCGTCGTGAACAGGCTGTTTTTGGCCTTTTTGAAAAAGAAAACTTGATATGGATTTAAGCATTTGATTTTGGTGTTTCCAGAATCATTTTAGGCTGTTTAGCCTTGTAGTTTAAGCCCCATAATATCCTAATTCTTATATATGTATGTATTGGGTGGTTTTGGCATAAAATGCACACATGCATACATGTGTATTGTGTATATATGAATATGGATTTCAAAGTGTTTGGAATCCTAATGCATATGTACAAGGTTTATTCTTGTGCCTTTAGTTTTTGAATAAACTTAATTGGGATATTGTTTTGTGCATGGTTTGGTGTGACACACCATGCTTTGTGGTTGTTTCGTTGTTGTGAGCACACGTTTCAGCCTAGACCTTTGTGTGGTTGTTTGGTTGCTTTATTTGTTATTCTTTCATTTGGTGGTTTGTACCACATTTGGTTTGTAATAATTTATATTATCCGGTTTGTAATAATTTCTTTATTTGTGGCTTGCACGCCAAAGTATTTATTCTTTGTAATTTGTATATTAGCTTAGAATAGATTGTGTGGCTTGCATGTCATTTCTCTTTAAATTATGTATGTATTTTGAAGAGAAGACTGGAGGCACCAACGGGAGTCTTGGGAGACGTCTCGGCTATCTCGGATCCGGAGGCGCGGGATCGAGTAGGAGCACGCCACCAAGTCTTGGATTGTTTGTCCTTAGTAGACTTAGTTCCTCGGTTGGCTCACCGGGGAACACTTAGGTTCGCTGAAATCGGTTTTGTATGCGTGTTTATTTATTTTCTTGCATGGTTGTAGGTTCTTCGCATGCTAGAAAATCTTTTGAAAAATAATAAAACTATATAGTTTTCCTTAATTGGTTAACAAACCCCGCTCGCTCACATGATTAACAAATGAATATAAAGTGTTTATGTTCAATTGGTGAAAATGTGTTTTGTCACTTATTTGTTAATCAAAACGAAAAGAGGTTTTTAACCGGAAAAAAAGTCCCGTTTTTTTAAAAACGTAAATCACACGCCATCCAAAAGATGACACCACCCAAATCTAATGAAGCATGGGAAAATTGTCGAGCTTAGCACGAGTTGTTTCATGTGGACTTGTGTGGAAGGTGCGTGTGTCATCTTGAAATTTTTGGTTGTCGAGCTTAGCACGAGCCAATTATTGTCAAGGGCGTCATCGTGTATCTTGTTGGACGATTTGCAATTGCGATTTAATATGCCATGATAATTGTCATGCCTATACCGAGTTATCAAAGCAGCTTAATGAGGAATCGGTGTGGGAAGGGATCAAACATGCCAAACCAGTTCTATGAGTACTGATGGATCCCTCAATAGCCTAAGAGTTGTAATCACGGATTGCAATTGGTAAAGCGTTTACCGGCCTAAATACCTTCATGAAGTGATCCGCGGTAAACCCGTCATGTAGTGAAGTTATGTTGGGTTCTTAGCCCTTGTTAAATTTAAGTGGTAAACTATTGGGTAATTATTTAACAAGGATTAAAATATGTCGAACTAACCTTTTTGTGTGCTTTGCCTTCTTTTAGATGGCTTCTACAAGCAACACCGCAATGCACATGTCACTCCGTCCATTTTTGGAGAAAGAGACACTCATAGGCGTAAACTTTATGGATTGGCATAGGCAATTGAGAATTGTCTTGCGCCATGAAAGCAAGTTGTACGTCCTAGAGGAACCTCTTCCAGAGGCTCCTGCTACCACCGCTACGCGGACCATTAAAGATTCTTATGAAAAGCGCCTTAAAGACACCAATGAGGTGACTTACCTCATGTTAACGACCATGAGTTCCGAGTTGCAAAGGCAATTCGAGGATGTTGGTGCGTTTGACATGATCTCGCAGCTAAAGGAAATGTTCCAGCAGCAAGCGAGGCAAGAACTCTATGAGTGTATCAAGGCCTTTATAGGGTGCCGGATGCAGGAAGGTGCGGAATGCAGGAAGGCAGGAACATGAGCTCCCACGTGCTTCGTATGAAGCAATATGTGGACCAGCTCGAGAGGTTGGGCTTTCCTATGGGGAAAGAGTTTGCCACGGATATTATCCTCCAATATTTGCCTCAAGCATATGGTCCGTTCATTGTGAACTACCATATGCATAATATGGACAAGTCCTTGATGGAGTTGCACGACATGTTGAAGACCGCCGAGTCTAACATGGCCAAGGAAAATCCATCGACCTCTGCACCCGTCCTAGCCATCCATGAGGGTGGTGCTAAGAGGAAGCGGCCCGCTTCAAGCTCCAAAGGCAAGGGGAAGTGGAAGGAGAAGGTGGCAACACCCAAGCCCAAACCACTCCCGGGTGTGGTACTTACATAGTTAATAATGTGCAGGTACTAAGAAAAAGTAGGGACTTGGTTGATGGGGAGCTGGATCTCATCATGCGAAAAAAGGCGGTTGTCCTGGTTGAGAAGATAGGGAGTGTGGATGTCGCCTTTCCATCCGGCTTATTTATCACTTTATTAAATGTATCTTATTCGCCCTGCGTGGCAAGAAACATGTTATCATTTTATGCACTCGTTGACGATGGATTTAATTTTAATTTCTCTAATGGAATTATTTCATGCTTTAAGAATGATTTATTTTATTTTAAAGCACATCCATGTCGTGGCATATATGAGACAAGTGTATGCTTGAAAAGTAATA
The DNA here is from genome assembly GCA_038502395.1 of Dittrichia graveolens. NCBI lineage: Eukaryota > Viridiplantae > Streptophyta > Magnoliopsida > Asterales > Asteraceae > Dittrichia > Dittrichia graveolens. Next base: position 36,904,253 of record JARJIL010000009.1, read on the forward strand.
GATCAATCATGAATGTTGGTTCTAAATCCAAATGTGATATGGATAGGTTAGCTTTATGGCATGGTCGTTTGGGCCATATAAACAAGAAACGCATCGCCAAGCTCCAAGTGGATGGGATCTGGGAATCATTTGACCATGGGTCGGATGATGTATGCGAATCTTGTTGGATATCATTCACACGGATGTGTGTGGTCCATTCAAGCATGTCACTAGGGATAACTCAAGGTACTTCGTAACCTTTACCGATGATTTTAGTAGGTATGGGTATGTCTACTTGGTGAGACAAAAGTCGGAAACCTTTGAGGTTTTCAAGACTTTCAAAAACGAAGTTGAGAACCAATTGGGTAAACGAATTAAGATGCTCAGATCGGATCATGGTGGTAAGTATCTAAGTTCGGAATTCCGTGATTATCTAAATGATTGTGGAATTGTTTCACAATTGACACCTCCTAGGACACCACAATTAAATGGTGTCGCCGAGAGGAGGAACCGGACATTGTTGGATATGGTTCGTGTATGATGAGTCGTACGGATGTACCCATTAGCTTTTGGGGCTATGCATTGGAAACTGCCATTAGAATCCTTAACCTCGTACCAACTAAGAAGGTCAAGAAGACACCCTTTGAGTTGTGGCATGGAAAGGTTCCATCGCTTTCATATCTAAAGGTTTGGGGATGTCCTGCCTACGTGAGACGTGAGGTAGAGGACAAATTGGAACCCCGAGCCGAGAGGTGTTTGTTCATTGGATATCCTGCCGGGTCTATGGGATATTTGTTTTACAAACCTTCCGAGAATAAGGTATTTGTTGCTCGTAGGGCCGTCTTCCTTGAAAGGGAGATGCTATCCAAAGACGTTAGTGGGAGAAAGGTTGATCTTGAAGAAATTCAAGAACCCTCCAATGACCAACCTAAAGTTGGCGCTAGTTCACAAGATGATTCTCAGCACGGCGCTGTTGGAGAACCTGACACGGATCCTTTACCTCTTAGGAGATCTGGTAGGAGTCGCAATGAGCCAGAGAGATATGGGTTTCTCATTTCTGAGGGTTGCGACCTAGTGGTGGATCATGATGAACCATCATCTTATTGGAACGCCGTGGTGGGCCCTGAGTCCGCTAGGTGGAAAGAGGCTATAGAGTCCGAGATGCAATCTATCTCGGATAACCAAGTCTAGGATTTGGTAGATCCGGTATCTGGGTGTAGACCCGTAGGGTGCAAATGGGTCTTTAAGAAAATGACCGGCATAGATGGAGAGGTAGACACCTTCAAAGCCTGACTGGTGGCTAAGGGTTTCACACAAACTCATGGTGTAGACTATGATGAAACTTTTTCCCCAGTGGCTATGTTGAAGTCTATCCGGATACTCATGGCAATTTCCACATTTCATGATTATGAGATTTGGCAAATGGATGTAAAAACAACGTTCCTTAATGGGACACTTAGAGAGGAAGTCTATATGACTCAACCCGAGGGTTTTGTACATGCCAAGCATCCGGATAAAGTCTGCAAACTTAAGAAGTCCATTTATGTCCAAGAAAGCATCGCGCAGATGGAACCTATGCTTTGATGAGAAAATCAAAGAGTTTGGCTTTTCGAAAAGCAAGGATGAGCCATGCGTATATGTCAGGGCTAGTGGGAGCATAGTTGTATTCCTAGTCTTGTATGTCGATGACATACTCCTTATTGGGAATGATGTCCCGACCCTTCAAGGTGTAAAAACATGGTTAGGCAATTGTTTTTCAATGAAGGATCTAGGAGATGCGAATTATATTCTTGGGATCAAAATCTATAGAGATAGATCCAAGTAGCTAATTGGGCTTAGCCAAAGTACACATGTTGACAAATTCCTAAAGCGGTTTAGGATGGAAGACTACAAGAAGGGGTTCATTCCAATGTCACATGGTTTGGTATTGAGTAAGACTCAATCCCCTAGTTCCCCAGAGGAATGGGAAGTAATGAAGCGAGTGCCATATGCTTCGGCTGTGGGCTCGATCATGTACGCCATGCTATGTACGAGGCCTGATGTATCGTGTGCCTTGAGCATGACGAGTAGATATCAAGCCAACCTAGGCGAAGCTCATTGGACGGCGGTGAAGAGCATTCTCAAGTATCTTCGGAGGACTAAGGAGATGTTCTTGGTGTACGGAGGTGAGGAAGAGTTTAGAGTAAAGGGTTACTCTGACGCAAGCTTCCAAACCGATAGGGATGACTGCCGATCACAATCGGGGTTCGTGTTCTTATTAAACGGCGGTGCTATATCTTGGAGGAGCTCCAAGCAAGACACCGTGGCCGATTCCACTACCGAGTCGGAATATATTGCGGCCAGTGAAGCTGCTAAGGAGGCCGTATGGATGAGGAAATTTCTGCTTGATCTGGGAGTGGTTCCAAGCATCAACGACCCTGTTGAGATCTTATGTGACAACGAGGGTGCCGTTGCTTCAGCAAAGGAACCGAGGTCTCATCGACGCACATGGCATATTCCGTGGAAATATCATTTTATCCGGGACGTGGTCGAGAATGGAGACATCGTCATCAGCAAAGTATACACGGATAGCAATTTGGCGAATCCGTTCACTAAACCGTTGTCACAAGCTAAGCACAATGCCCACACACGTGCTATTGGGATTAGATTTGCTAGTGACTTGGATTGAGTTGTATATTGGTTATTGTATTCGATGTATTTACTATGTTATTGGGAACATTAAGCAATATTATATTTTTGAATGTATTGATTATTAAATGGAGATTTGATGATACGTGTGTAGCGAATACTTCCTTTAAATCATTATTGTGTTCCAACTTTGCATGTGTTTATCACTTCCTTGAATGTTTTACATTCTAAATAGTCCACGATCGGTCATTCTTCATGGAAGGAAGTTGTAACATCCGAAAACCCGGCTTAGTAGTAGGCGGGCAAATAGTAAGTTGAAATGTGTTTAATTGTGTATATTTAAAGATTTGTTATGAGATTAAATGAGTATTTGATATCGTATGTGTTTATGAGTAAATAAGATTGGGTTTGGAACGAAAATGATAGAAAATACCTCGAATGCATGTTAAGGTAATTAATCGAGAAAGATTATTTGTTTGAAAGTAAATGGACGTAATAAATGGTATTATGATATTGAATAATTAATTGATGGTTAATTGGCATGTGGTGTATGCTAGAAGAGTTAATAAAGTATGTATGATATTGTGTATGTATGTATGTTAGTATGTATGTATGGGTGTAAGAAAGTTGGTGATGACACATTTTATTTGAGAAGACTACACGTGTATATGTTTGCATGGAATCTGATTTTAGAAGAAAAGAAAGAAAAGTGAATAATGTGTGTATGTGTGTTTCTCTGTGGAAAGAAGAACAATAAAGTGTTGGGATTTTTCGCTTTTTAAAAATATATTTTAGCAACGGAAGCATGAACAACAATTTTAAACTTTTTAAAACTCCCCACCAATGATCCATATGCAAACCTTAAGAAACAAAACCAACCATAGGGTGTTTAGAACTACAACCTTTGTAGCGTGAGTAAACCGTAGGTGAAGTGGTTGATCTATGAGAAGCCAAGAGTAGACTTCCTCCAAGGTATCCACAAATCAATAAGTCCAACACCTCCAAGATGCTAGTCTCTCCAACCCTTGATATTCAAGAATGCAAGCAACAACCTTTGTTCTTTTTCTTGAACTAGATGTATGTATTTTGAGTATGTGTTTATGTATCACCTTTGCTAACTTGAAGAACACCAATACTAGAGAGTAAGGATGTTTTTCAAGTATAAAACACTTAGAACAATTCTAAGAACACAAAGAAAGGTGATAGCATGCAAGTATGTTACAAAAGGGACAATGCATGTAATTATAAAAGTCAAGAAGCGAAGCAAGAGAGGGAGGACCCCCTCCCTTGCATTATGGACGAAAACTAGAGGGGGGAGGGTCCCCTCTTGCCTCTTGCTTCCTTACTTGTCCCATACATGCATGTCTTGGTTAAGTCTTATGCAAGAATACACTATATGGCCCCTTTCTTGCTCATTGTGAGAATTTCTAGCTATTAATCTTTTAAATATATAAAAGATATATTAGATATATCATACTATGTATAAAATACATCTACATGTATTTTATATACATACTTGATTGTTACTAGTAACTCTTTACTTGTAACAAGGATATACATACATTTATATAATTGTTACTAGTAACAATTTACTTGTAACAAATATATATTTATACATATATATATATATATATATTCATACATATATATAAAATCATATGTTTATATTAATGTATTTGATATGCATTACCTTATATCAATATATAAGAGTGATATTATTATTTCACATAAATAATAATATGCAACAATGCATATATACTTATATATATAATGAGTTGGAAACATATTTAAATCATATTCAAATATGTAATTGGTGTCCATTGATTGTAAATGTGTGACCCTATGGGTTTATTTATTATCAGTAATATCGTATTAATTTGTGTCTTGTGCACATAGAACCAACATAAAGAAGCTTGAAATCTTGAAGTTGAAGAATTGTAAATTATAATTCCAAAAGAAGGTGAACTTATGATTATTATATGTTAACTGATTATTTGGATATGTTTTGATTGTGTTTGCATGGCTAAATGGAATTTCACCATTGTTGGGTTTTTGAAGAAAATGGGTTTTGATGATTTTTATTGTTTGATTTGTTAAGAAGGTGTTTTTGATGTTATATGTACATGATATAAGGTATTCATGAGTTTAGATTGAGGAAATATAAAGTTAGAAATGAATTGTGTGTGTTTTGGTGGCTGAAATCCGATTAAAATGGAAGAAATGATGTTGGGCGTTGAACGTAGCGGCGCTACGATGAGGGTCGCGGTGCGATCTTCATTAAAATCCGAAGATGAGTCGGTTTGTGGAGGAAATCCGATTGTGGTGAATCCTAAACTCAAAATCCGAGAACCAAAATCTGAGCCTCAAATCCGATTGTGAAATCTGGATTCGAAATCCAACAGTGTCGCGGCGCGACACAAAGGAGTGTCGCGGCGCGACGGTGCCTTTTTCAGAATTATTGCTTGTTTTGTTTGTGTTTCGTTTGGGAAAAGTTGTATTGTGAATTATAAGATTAAATCAAGTTATTTACATGATTATGAGATATAAATATATGTTGAAAGATATATTTATATATTCGAGACTGATTCGGTTGTTGCTGTGTTTTCAGGCAAACCACAGACTCAGTGATATTAGACAACTGAGCACGCGTGGTACGAGGACTGAGGTGAGTGGAAGTTTACTCACGGGTGGTTACGTTGGTAACATTATTAAATGATTGAAAGATTGTTTGAATGCAATAATTGCCTGTAGATTTGAATATGAGATATTTGACTTATAAGATCATTATGTGATGATAGATCGATTGTTATGCCATGATAGACTGTTAAGTCTACTAATTGTTAAATGAGAATTACATGTTCGTATTTGTTATATGTGAAAGAGCTATGATTGTGATTGTGACCGGAAGGGTAATTGTATTGTTTGAGAACCGACTTCTGTGTTATGGGTCGGAAGAGATCAGCTTCTGTGTAAGAGCTGATTGGGGTCAGCTTCTGATGCTAGAGCTGGGATCGCTTGGGGTTGGTTGAACAGTAGTAGCTCCTCTGTTGCATTTGTTGCTCAGAGGGGAGTTTACTGTGCCAATCGGCAGGGAGCTATCGGTAAACCTTTGCTTTGGCCAGCTTTGGTTATAGATTCGGCAGAATCGCCGGTCCTCGGGATGGAAGATATTGATGAATTGACGGATTGCTTGAGGATTGATGTTCAGAGGTTCCGTTGGGTATCAGAGCCTAGGTTTGGCAATGCAGGCACGGCTAGAGTGTTGCATTCCCAAATCTTGGCTCGTGTTGGGTCAAACTTTCCTTTGGGGGGATTTAGAGTGAATTGGAATTGTGTGTGATAGTTAGTATGTTATGTACTAAAGGTTTATCTAATGAGCTTGTGAGATGATGTGATTATACAGATATGGCTGACAGAGATACCCCTGCTGACACTCCTTTGACCTAAGAAGTGACTGGAACTTCATCAGCGGATGTTTTGAATATAACAGGTCAGGTTGGTACTTCAGCTTTTGAATCTGGAATGGATCAGACGGAATATATTTCCGAATTATAGAATGAATTGTGGGAACTTAGGAATGCTATGGGCAATATGGAACGAGAGAGGATTATCCAGAATGAACGAATTCAGAATCCTATGTTTAGTACAACTCAAGCTACAAATGTGCAAGTTACAGTTCCGTTTCCTTCAATATCACTAGTAGCACAACAGTCAAGTTCTCATCCTTTAAATACCCAAGGAGTTTATCCTTTTGCGTACCCAGGATTTAAACCACCCTGCACTTATAAGCAATTCTTGGATAGTAAGCCTTCAGAGTACTATGGCAGTACAGACCCTAACATAACTTTGAACTGGTTGCGAGAAATGGTAAAGGCCTTTGAAGCGTGCAATTGTGAGGATGAACTAAGAGTTTGTTTTGCGACTCGTATGCTAAGAGGAGATGCGATGGTTTGGTGGGATTCACTTACTAGTCATTTCTCTAAACAACAACAAGACAGTGTGACATGGGATCAGTTTTAGGAGAAACTGTGTGAACAGTATTGTAATACTTTTGAGATAGTTCGTATCAAAAGAGAATTCATGGAGTTGCGCATGACTAAAGACATGACTGTGTATGAATTAATCAAGCGATTTAATGAAATATTGCGTTTTGTGAAGCAATGGGTACCTGATAAAGCGTCTAAGATACAACACTTTGTGGGAGCTTTGCTTCCTGAGTATCGAAGTACTACCAGATGGGCTAGTACACTATCGCAAGCGTTTACCTTGGCCAAATCGGCTGAAGATGATTTGAAGGCTAGAGATAGAATGAATCGAGATGAGGTATCTCAGCAGAAATTGCGATTGGAATAGTATAATGTTGAAAATCAAAGAGGGCAGAGTAGCCGGAGTAAAAGAAATTTGAAGCGTAGACCTGTGTTTGCTGTATCTAACCAACGAGTGTCACGGTGTGGGAAGTGTAAGTCTCACCACACCGGACCATGTACGACTCAGACTATGCGGTGTCTGACTTGTGGGCAGTTTGGCCATGAAATGAATGAATGTCGTTTCTCGCGAAAGGTATGCTGGATTTGTTTTAAAGAAGATCATCGAGCAAGAGATTGCAAAGTTAGCAAGGAGTTAGGTTTAGGGTCAGGAGCTGTGGTAGGTGGGGGATCCTCGTCAGCAAGTGGGCAAAAGAGAATGAACCCGTCAGAGCAAGGGGGTAGAAATTTCAACATGATGGCTGATGATATTGCCACAACTGATGATGTAACGGGTACGTTTTGATAATATTTATATTTACGCGTATGTTTCTTAACTTTAGAGTTAAACGAGAATGTATGATGCTTATGTGTGTTAAGTGTGTTTGATTAATTCTAAAGAGTATGAGTCTTTAGAAAGTTGAGATATTTGAATGTAAAAGTGTTTGATGCGTATGGTAGTAAGTAAATATGATGGTAAATGATGAAATCCATGACATGACGTGAACGGGGTATGAAGTACCCTAGAATGATGCCTGTAGATGTGTAGAATTGCATGCTAAGTTAAGTGTTGCAAGAATTGTTTTGCTTTCTGTGTTTATATATGCTTATATGTATATGTATGTGTTTGTACAAAGAAGAAGGAAAATGGGTAATTTAATGAAGTTTGAAAGGTTTTGTGATGATCAAGAGATAGTATGATAAATGTATAACTGAGATTATGGAATTATTGGTAAAGTTAACGTTTGAAGATAATATGTGATATCGATTAATGAACCTGAGGAGATTAATGATTTGTTGAGATATTACATCAGTTGGATTGACATAAAGCTACTATGTTATGAAGATGGAGGAATAGTCTATGTTTTGTGACAATTGAAGATTCTTGAGAGGAATGATTTAACTCATGCCATTAGAATTGCAGCAGATGCGTTGTATTGATAATATGAAGAAATTGATATTGATTATAAAGAAATATATGAGGTTAATTCGAGTATTAAAAGAAGTAGTGGATATTTAAAAAAAGGATGAATGAAATCAACATGTGATAGAAATGATGGTTAGGATGAATCAGAGATTGTAATTGAGAAGTTTGATAATACATTGGGAAGATTATTATTGACAGATATGAGAGAATGCGAGGGAATTTGTGAAGGTAATCTTGAAGATTATGTGAATCGACGCGCACTTGACTTGATGGATAAATTGAGATTATCCTTATTGGAATTTGATGACATGGATGATTGAGATTACCAAAAGAACGAAGTAGATTGCTACAGACTGGGCAAGTATGAAATATGCAAGAATTATTTGGATAAAGACGTTATTGGTGCCTAATTACAAGGAGATACACAGGAGAAAAGAGCCAGATATGAGGATGATCGACACATATGAATTGAAGATATAGGTGATTTGAAGAATGACAGAACGAATTTATGGGATAACGAGAAAAGAGAAATGTAATGGCCTAAGCTTATGGAATGAAGATTTCTAAATCATATTTATGAATTGCCTTTGTTAAGGAGTACCTGTGCTTGGAGCTGGAAACTTAATTTGAACCGAACTCTCAGTACTAAATTGCCAATGCACTTGGAAGGGCTAAATAGTATAATGCCATATGAAGTAATTAATTGACAACACACCGAAAGGAATGAATATGATATATATACTTTCGTGGAATTATGATTTGAGTGTGTTTGAGTTAAAGCAAAGTATCAGAAATCTATAAATTGTTGAAATAATTTGAGATACCAGGGTTATGGTAACGACAAGCTATGATGGAGTTGATGTACTACATGAGAAGGAATTTAGTGTATCACCAATGATTATCGACTGATTAATAAGAGGTGTTGGTATTATTACCCCAGCGGAATGTGATCTTTAGAGAAGAATTACCTTGATGAGATGATTTGAAGATATAAATACCTTATACTTAGAGGTTTGTGATGAGAATTGGAAGGATTAACTAAATTTCTAGAAGAATTTATGACAAGGAAATGAGATGCGAAATGAGCGGTACAACTGAATTTTATGAAATAGTCGAATAGAAGGAATTGCACAGATATATATGAGGATGAATTTGTACTTTGCATTGGATTTTGATGATTCGTGGAATTCCTAATTATACTGAGTAGACAAACATGATGTGATTTATATCTGATGGAGGATAAGATATCAGTGGTGAGTCAATATTTGGATAAAGTGATAATGTTTGACAGATTAATTGGAAACAAGAGAGAAGTGAGATGTGGATACCATGGTATGTGGAACAGTGAATGACAAATAAGTAGAATTTGTTAATTGAGATGAACAAATTGACGTGAACAAGTATTCAAGAGATGTTTTGATATTGAATATATGTGTAAGTGTGAAGGAAAATGACTGAAAGACAGGTTTCTCGAGTTTATGAGTTTTATGATTGAATTGAAGAAGAGTTGTTAAACACTGAGGACTACCAGATAACAAAGATAAGTAGAAATGAATGCTAGTGAATGGTGATAAGAAAGGTATGAATATGCGTTACAAAGGACTTGACAACCTGAAATGAATATATATATAGAAGAATGGGTTTTCCGTTAAGATATGCTATAGGATTCCGAGGACGGAATCCTCTAAAGGAGGGAAGATTTGTAACATCCGAAAACCCGGCCTAGTAGTAGGCGGGCAAATAGTAAGTTGAAATTTGTTTAATTATGTATATTTAAAGATTTGTTATGAGATTAAATGAGTATTTGATATCGTATGTGTTTATTAGTAAATAAGATTGGGTTTGGAACGAAAATTATAGAAAATACCTCGAATGCATGTTAAGGTAATTAATCGAGAAAGATTATTTGTTTGAAAGTAAATGGACGTAATAAATGGTATTATGATATTGAATAATTAATTGATGGTTAATTGGCATGTGGTGTATGCTAGAAGAGCTAATAAAGTATGTATGATATTGTGTATGTATGTATGTTAGTATGTATGTATGGGTGTATGAAAGTTGGTGATGAAACATTTTATTTGAGAAGTCTACATGTGTATATGTTTGCATGTAATTCGATGTTAGAAGGAAAGAAAGAAAAGTGAATAGTGTGTGTATGTGTGTTTCTCTCTTGAAAGAAGAACAATAAAGAAGCTTGAAATCTTGAAGTTGAAGAATTGTGAATTATAATTCCAAAAGAAGTTGAACTTATGATTATTATATGTTAACTGATTATTTGGCTATGTTTTGATTGTGTTTGCATGGCTAAATGGAATTTCACTATTGTTGGGTTTTTGAAGAAAATGGGTTTTGATGATTTTTGTTGTTTGATTTGTTAAGAAGGTGTTTATGATGTTATATGTACATGATATATGGTATTCATGAGTTTAGATTGAGGAAATATAAAGTTAGAAATGAATTGTGTGTGTTTTGGTGGCTGAAATCCGATTAAAATGGAAGAAATGATGCTGGGCGATGAACGTAGCAGCGCTACGATTAGGGTCGCGGCGCGATCTTAATGCAAATCCGAAGATGAGTCAGTTTGTGGAGGAAATCCGATTGTGGCAAATCCTAAACTCAAAATCCGAGTGTTTCAAATTTGAAGAGCATGAATCCGACACTAGAAATCCGAGAACCAAATCCGAGCCTCAAATCCGATTGTGAAATCCGGATTCGAAATCCGACAGTGTCGCGGCGCGATGGGGCCTTTTTCAGAATTGTTGCTTGTTTTGTTTGTGTTTCGTTTGGGAAAAGTTGTATTTTGAATTATAAGATTAAATCAAGTTATTTACATGATTATGAGATATAAATATATGTTGAAAGATATATTTATATATTCGAGACCGATTCGGTTGTTGCTGTGTTTTCACGCAAACCACAGACTCAGTGATATTAGGCAACTAAGCACGCGTGATACGAGGACTGAGGTGAGTCGAAGTTTACTCACGGGTGGCTACGTTGGTAATATTATTGAATGATTGTTTGAATGCAATAATTGCCTGTTGATTTGAATATGAGATATTTGACTGATAAGATCATTATGCGATGATAGATCGATTGTTATGCCATGATAGACTGTTAAGTCTACTAATTGTTAAATGAGAATTACATGTTCGTATTTGTTATATGTCAAAGAGCTATGATTGTGATTGTGACCGGAAGGGTAATTGTATTGTTTAAGAACCGACTTCTATGTTATGGGTCGGAAGAGATCAGCTTCTGTGTAAGAGCTGATTGGGGTCAACTGTTGATGCTAGAGCTGGGCTCGCTTGCGGTTGGTTGAACAGTAGTAGCTCCTCTGTTGCATTTGTTGCTCAAAGGGGAGTTTATTGTGCCAATCGGCAGGGAGCTATCGGTAAACCTTTGCTTTGGCCAGCTTTGGTTGTAGATTCGGCAGAACCGCCGGTCCTCGGGATGGAAGATATTGATGAATTGACGGATTGCTTGAGGATTGATGTTCAGAGGTTCCGTTGGGAACAGTGAATGTTGTTTGCTTGTCTGTAGCTTCCATTCACTTAGCTTTGTGCTAATCCTCCATGGTTGATTGCTTTTTGCTGGTTTTTGTGAGTAGCTGTTTAGCTTGATTGTGGAAAAGGGAATCTGACCAATACTCTGATATTGATTTTTGAGAAGAGACGAGCCACATTTTATAATCTTTTGTAACACAAACGAATGTTGTGATTTGTAAAGTTCTTTGTACTTGTGTTGTTTATGTTAAATGAAAATTTGAATAAGCTTCCGCAGCGTTTTAAAAAAAATGGCTTAAGTTTTACGGTGTTACAGAAGTATGAATGAAGATCGAGGGAAATGATTGGTCATAGTGTTCAATGGGATTAAATAGAAGGGACACAATATTTCGCCTATACTTGAAAAGAGTTTCAAGTGATTGGACGACCCACACCTGATCTTATTTCATGGTACATGTCAAGAGTAAATCAGGATGATAATATCTTTTATCCTTACACCGGAGATGCATGTGTTTCACTATTTTGGTTTGCTTTATTCTGACTGCTTTCAGACGTAGTCCATAACTGGCTATTATAAAGGAGGTATTTGGGTAAAGTATTTCCATTGTAATGGAGGCAATGTAGTCGAAGGAATTTGTTCCTCTGTAAAGAGAGATATCCCTGGGCCCCTCGATGATTGGGCGCTGACACCAAAATGCATGGCCATGCTCGAGATTGCAATGATTGTTGATCAGTTGCAACTCACCTTTTGGTCACCACCAATCTTGATCGAGAAACATAATCGTGAACGATCAGAGAATGACTTTGTACCATGTCTCGTGTTCACTTGGATATCGCGAACAATAAGATAAATGATCTCTTATCTATAGGACCATGTCAAACTCTTTTAGTTTATCATGGTACTTGTCAGGGATGACATACCCCATGTTTAGTTGGGGGCAGGGATGCCTTGCTAGAGGTCGCTCCCTGTCTGTGGTGCCTATGGATACGGTGTGTCATGTGCAAGTGGGAGTTTGTTGGTATCTGCCCACTGACACACGTAGGCCAGCATCACTGCCAATGAAGCGTGGGCCTATTGGGTCACACGCCAAGTTTCAATCTGGACAGCCTACTATAAGAAGAAAGAGTCAAAATGGTCAAATTCCAGTTGACCTAGGCTTCACGACGGTGAAGGATGCTCCACGGGTCGTGAAGCAACTCGTGTCCGCGAGTCCTGTCGTAGGCCGCATGGTTCGTGAAACCCTAGGGCTTCACGACCCTACACGGCCCGTGAAGGAGGTCGTGAAGGCATGAACCCTCACGATTCTTGCACGGCGCGGCACGACTCGTGAAGGATAAATGGCCGGTCGTGACGCATTTATCCTTCATGGCCCGTGAGAGCCTGTGAAGAAGTCGTGAAGGCAGAATTCCAAGTGACACTTGTGTTTTATGGGACCATTTGAGTTGTTCCAATGAGATGGTGCCATTGGGGTCCGGCTCTGGCTCTTTTGAATAGAATGGAGGTCTTTAAAAGGGGCTCTCTTGGTTCATTAGCTACTCTTGGTCCATTTTGTGCAATACATATACTTGTGAGTTCTTCCATTGAGAGAGAGAGCAAGATCAAGTGTTGGTGATTTGTGCACAAGTGTTTCAAGGCTGTTCCAGAAAATATCCATCAAGTGTTGGTGGTGCTTCGGTTTGCTAGTACAAAGAGGTTGAAGGTTTCTTGGTGTGGACTTGCATTAGGGCTTGGAGCCTTTTGTTTCAAGCTTACATCCCAAATTCGAGTTGTTCCAGCCAAGTATCAAAGTCTTTGAGGGTATTATTTGATCTCCTTCTTCTCTTTGTTCTTGTTTTTGGTTGCATGCATGTTCTTGCAAGTTTTCACCACCATTGGGAAATCAAGGGATCGTTTTGTGTGTTTTTGTTGCTTCCGTTGCGTGCTTTGATCCCCATGGATTCCCAACATTGATAGTTTTTTCTAGCTTAGTTTAGGTGCCTATTTCATACGTGAACACTAGAAATTGGATTGGAATCGATTGGTTGTGTTTTGGGGTTAAAATGGCCAAAAGTAGGGGCTCGAAATCGCACTAGTCTGTGTGGACTTGCTTGCGGGCGCAAGGACCACCATTGCGGCCGCAAGGGATATTGCTTACGGGAACTTAACAAGTTAACTATCAAAAACCGATACCCTCTCCCTCGAATCGATCTTCGCTCGGGATATCATCAATTGAGAGTTCGCGAAGAAGACGTCCCTAAGACCGCCTTTAGAACCTGCTATGGACATTATGAGTTCTTCGTTATTCCTTTGGGGTTGACTAATGCCCCAACAGTATTTATGGACTTAATCAATAGGGTCTGTAGACCATATTTAGATAAGTTTGCAATAGTGTTCATAGATGACATTCATATCTATTCGCGAAGCAAGGAAGATCATGAGCAACATTTGAAATTAATCTTAACACTACTCAAGGACCAGAAGTTGTATGCCAAATTCTCCAAGTGTGAATTTTGGATCCGAGAAGTACACTTCCTTGGTCACGTAGTTAATTCGAATGGAATTCATGTTGATCCAGCAAAGATCGAGGCAATTAAAAAGTGGGAAGCACCAAAGACGCAACTGAGATTCGACAATTTCTTGGTTTGGCAGGATATTATAGGTGTTTCATCAAAAACTTTTCACGCATGGCTCAACCATTAACGACTCTGACTCAGAAGGATAAGAAATTCATTTGGGGAAATAAGCAAGAAGAAGCCTTTCAAACCTTAAAGCAGAAGCTATGCAACACGCCTATCTTGGCATTGCCAACTGGAACAGAAAACTTTGTGGTCTATTGCGACGCATCACACCAAGGGTTGGGATGTGTTTTAATGCAAAATGACAAAGTTATCGCCTACGCTTCGAGACAATTGAAGGTTCATGAGAAAAACTACACTACTCATGATTTCGAGTTAGGAGCGGTAGTGTTTGCACTCAAAATATGGAGACACTATTTATATTGCACCAAGTGTACCGTCTACATTGACCATAAGAGTCTCCAACATATTTTTGATCAAAATATGCTCAATATGAGACAAAGGCGATGGGTAGAACTACTCAACGATTATGATTGTGAAATCAAATATCACCTAGGCAAGGCCAATGTGGTAGCCAACGCGTTGAGTAGGAAGGAAAGAGTAAAACCAACACGAGTACGAGCATTAGGAGCTGTTGTGAAAACGAGTTTGAAAGGAAGGATCCTTGAAGCTCAAGAGCAAGCATTCAAAGCAGAAAATCTAAAGGAGGAAACTCTCCGTCATTTGGAGCACAGATTCGAGATTGGAACTGATGGAGTACGTTACTTCGAAAAGAAGGTTTGGATACCTAAGGCGAATAACATACGGTTAACGATATTGGATAAGGCACATAAGTCTAAGTATTCTATTCATCCCGGAGCTGATAAAATGTACAAGGATTTGAAAGAATACTATTGGTGGCCCAGAATGAAGAAGGATGTCGCCCTATACGTGGGGAAATGTTTAACTTGTGCAAGAAATAAGGCAGAACACCATAAACCCTCTAGATTACCACACCAACCAGAAATCCCGGAATGGAAATAGGAACAGATAACTATGGATTTTGTGACTAAGTTACCCCGATCCGCTAAAGGGTACGATTCCATCTGGGTAATAGTAGACCGGCTCACAAAGTCAGCACATTTCCTTCCCATTCGTGAAGATTACAAGATGGAAAAACTGGCACGAATCTAGATCAATGAGATCGTCATGCATCATGGAGTACCCATCTCTATCATCTCGGATAGGGATAGTTGCTTCACCTCACGATTTTGGCAATCACTTCTGAGAGTACTCGGAACGCGAGTCAATATAAGCACCTCTTACCACCCTTAAACAGACAGTCAATCGGAAAGAACTATTCAAACACTAGAGGATATGTTACATGCTTGTGTGTTAGATTTTGGCGGAAGCTCGGACTCGCATTTGCCACTGGTTAAATTTTCATAGAATAATAGTTATCACACCAGTATCCAGTGTGCACCCTATGAAGCACTGTACGGACGCAAATGTAGATCCCCGTTCAGCTGGTTGGAAATCGGAGACCGACAATTGTCCAGACCAGATGTCGTACAGGAAACCACTGATAAGATAAAGATTATCAAGGAAAGACTCAAAACCGCTAGGGATCGACAAAAGAGATAGCCGAGAATCGCAGGAAACCCCTAGAGTTTCAAGTTGGCGATAGAGTTCTACTAAAGATATCACCTTGGAAGGGGATAGTGCGTTTTGGGAAAAAGAACAAATTAAGTCCCAGGTACGTTGGGCCATTCGAGATAATCGAAAGGATTGGACCGGTAGCCTACAAGCTAAAACTGCCACAAGAACTGAGCGCCATCCATGACACGTTCCATGTGTCGATTTTAAAGAAATGTCAAACGGAGGAAACCTTAGTCTTACACTTAAAAGATGTGCAAGTTGATAACCGGTTGCACTTTATAGAAGAACCAATCGAAATCCTTGACTGGGAGGTCAAAAGACTGAGGAGAAGCAAGATCCCCATTTTAAAAATTCGTTGCAACTCAAGGCATGGGCCTGAATACACTTGGGAGCGAGAGGATTATATGAAACTCAAATATCCGCATCTCTTCGCCAAAAAGCAAGTCCAGGACGTCAACGATTAATTTCGGGACGAAATTCTTTTAATCAGGGGAGACTGTGACATGTCACCGGCAACAAATTTCCCATGTTAGCCATTAGAAATTTTAACTTTAAGCCTGGTATGACAAAAAATATTAGTTATGATTTAAACACATCAATAATAATATTAGATTCCATAGAAATTCCGCCGATATGATTAGAACCTTCACGAGCTCGAAAAACCAAATTATTAAAAGTCAAGAATTACAAATCATATACAATAATAATAATAATAATAATAATAATAATAATAATAATAATAATAATAATAATTAAATAAGTCATAATAAATATAAATAAGTTAAAATATAAAACATATATATATATACTCATAAAAGTAATTAAAACTTTGTTAATTAAAAATTTAAACAAAATCACAATTTATACAAAATTTATTTAAACTAATCACACATAATATAAAAATAAAAAAATAAAAGAAACCCCCCCCCCCATAGGGCTGGCCATACCACCCCGCCCACTTTTTTCTCTTTCCTCCTTCTCTTCCCAAGACTTGCCACTTGAACTCCCCCATGCTCTATATAAGCCCCTACTACTCTTTATCATTTCCTTTACCACCACACTCCATCTCTTCTCTTTTCTCTCTTCTTCTTTCACCAACAAAATCTCCCAAGAACATCAAACCCTTGTTCATCTTGTGAAGATCAAAGAAAGATCAAAGAAAAAGAGTTGGTAAGATGATCATAACAAATCTATCTCTACTCTTCTACCTTTCTTCTTTTCTTTCTTTTTTTTATTTATTTTCTTTGATGTTCATCTTATTTCTTTTAAATATCTATAATCATGTAAATATTAACATCCTACCAATGTTGTAAGGAGCACATGAAATTTGCATCATCCTACCATTGTGGTATGGAACATAACCAACTAAAAATCAAGAAAATAAGACTTTGATCATGCATGTGTATCTTCTTACCAAATGTTGTAAGGAACACATAAAATGTGTATCATCCTACCGTTGTTGTAAGAAACACATGGACTATCAAAGCTTATACTCATATAAGATGATTAATCATGAATATAAATATGTTATAATAAAGTTATGACACATAAAGCAAAAAGAAATCATAATCTGGCAGATTCTGAACTAGAACTCCCATTTTGTTTTTGTTATATCTAGAATTCTAGGTATAAAAATCAGTTGATTCTTTTTTCTAATCTTAGTTTAAAGTGTTACCTTTCATTTAAACCTGGATTCACTAATTTTCATGAAGGTTTGATCCTTCAAACATATTTAATAAGACACATATGTCGAATCTGGAAATCTGACAGATCTAAAAAGGTACACTTTAAACGCGTATAACTTACTCATTCTTGGGTCAAAATACGTCTAGTTTTTTTAAAACGTTTCATCTTTGAGTCATGGTTAATTCTCATTTTGAATCATGTAAAAACTAGCTCGTATGAGCCCTAAACAGACTTTTTAGTAACAATATGTCATCCAGACACTGATCAGTGGACATCTTATATACTTTTAATTATTAAAAACATTAAATATAGATTATAAATTCCTATATTTTTACTGGACATTCTAGAAACATGTATTAAGGTTATATTAAAATAATTTAGCCTTAATATGACTTCTAGAATACAGTTTTTAATTTTTAAAATTTAACTTAAGGAAATAAAAATTCCAGTGAACACCTATGACTTATGGAAAATAGAGAAAACCTTTAAAAATTTAATAAATAAACTAATAACAAATAATTGGTAATAATACAAAGAAATAAATAAAATAAGTCTAATAGAGCTACTTACTTCTTATATTAGGAAAGGAGTTTCGGTAGAAACGAGAAACCCTTACAAGTTAACACATTTGCATACCGAGTGAGTATCATAGTCTCTTTTTACCGTATTTCATATTATTTTTGGGGTGAAAGCATGTGTATACATTTCATGAAAAGTTTATTGCCTGACTTCTTATATATTTCAAATATGATTTTGTGCACTATGGTATTATTCTTTGATGTGCTTAGGTTATCGTTTGTAAGGCCCCTTTTTGAACATTATCCTTTAACTCCGCTAGTGAGCCGATGGTATTTGTAAGTAGCGCTATTTGGAAATTCCGACATCTCCCATTTATGGTTGACGAACTATAGATGTACTTTACCACTACTAAGGACTTTTAATATGGGCGTTAGGTTTATTCTTGGGCAATTGGTTGTCGGTTAGGTTGGATAATGGCTCAAGCAATAATCATCATAGTATATTACTACCATGTGCAATGTATTGGGCAATATAATGTAACTTCTATCTGTTAGTCCCAGATTGAGTACGCAACAACAAATGTTTGTAGAAGGGGGGGTTGAATACAAACTTTAGCTTTTAAAAATTAAAGACACACTTATATACTTTTATATAATTCTTATTGATATGAATCAAGAGTCACCCTTGGACCTTTCTCTTTCTTGAGTTACTGAGCAAAGCCTTGTTACCTGTCATGTTTCTTGAACATCCACTGTGAAGAAACCAAGAACCAACACCCTGCACAGATTTGAATGACAGAAGAGTTAGTGACACAAGTAGGAGTCCACTACTCAGTGGATCCCTGTGGAATGCACCTAGCTTTCCACTTCATCTCAGGTTTCTTATGAATGAGAGGAGTGACTTTGTCATCATTACAAGTCCGCTATCTTGAATTCCCTTCTAAAAAACATTTAAATGCCTTATGCTCTTTGCTTCCACATTTATAACTTTTTTGAGATTTTGTGGTCTTGGAGCATTGAGCAACATGGTTTGAATGCCTATGAGCTTTCTTATCAGTCATCATTTGACTAACTTGACCATTCAGCTTATGAAGCTTATCCTTTAAATTTCTTAGGTCTTTATTCACAGGCACCTTAGATTGATCTTTGTTTTTGGAAAGCTTTTGACCAATCTTTGGAGTGGCAGAAATGGGAACAATGTGAACATCATTCTTTTTACTCATAGTTTCTTCTATTAAAAGAGAGTTGATTACTTCTAGATCAACTGATTGTTTAGAAGATGAGCTATGATCAGCTGACAGGTTATCAGCTGAGCATTTATCATCTACTAACCTATCAGTTGATGGAGTAGTATTAGCTAATGATTCTTCAGTTCATGAAATGCTAAGAATTAAGTCATCTGTTTTCAAGGTTTGACAACATAATGTCTCTGAGGTCTCAACTAATGATTCATTTCCTTTAATCACATCCTTTGACTTTGTGTTATTAGTATTTTTACATTCTGAAATCTTACTAGAGGATGATTCAACAGAAGGAATAATTGATTCTTTTAAGTGGGAACTTTTGCTTCTAACAAATAATAATTGATTCTTTTAAGTGGGAACTTTTGCTTCTAACAAACTTATTTGTGAATACACTTTTGCCTTTAACAGTCTTGTGAAAGGTCTGTGGCAAAATGTCAGCTTTGTCTAAGATATTAAGGTTCTTACTAGAATCAACATAGTTAGCAGCCTTAGAGTAATTTCCACCAATAATATCTTGAACTTGTTTGGGTATCTGCTCCTTGACACACCGAGTGGTCTTTTCTGCAGATACACACCCAGACTTTACTACTTTTTGGAGGTCATTAAACTTTTTGGTTGCTTCACTAGTTTCTTTTACTAAGATCTCATTAAGTATCTTTTGATTAGCTAGTTCAACATTTAAGATTGTTATCTGCTTAAGTTCCTCATCCTTAAGAATTAACTTTTCCTTTAGTGATTCTACTTCTAGTTTTAGCTTCTTCTCTCTTTGAATAGCAGACTGGAAATCAATACACAAGTAATCAAACATAGCATTCTTCTCATTATCATCATAGTTAATAAATTTTCCAACCTGATACATAGAAGAAGGATCCCAGTTGGTAGTTGAACAAGCTTTAGCAACCTTTTTCATATCTTCATCAAAGGAACTACCATCCTTGTTGTTAGACATCATGCAGAACTGAGCAGAGATCACCTCATCTTCATCTGAGGAGAGATCTTCTTCTGCCCAATATTCTTCTTCAGCAAAAAGAACTTGGCCCTGGGCTTTCTTCTTCTTCTTCTTCTTCTTCTTCTTCTTGTCAAGGACAGCAGCAGGGAGTTTCTTATACTTGGCTTCATAATCAATCTTGCCCTCCTGCTTTTGCACAAATGAAGAACCAATGTTATATTTGGACTTACAGTCACTGGCTATGTGGCCAATCTTGCCACACTTATAACACTCTGCTGAGGAGGCATCAAAAGTGGATTTGGGCTTGACAAACTTTGATGACCTTTTGCTGAACCTCTTGACACCCTTTCCCTTCTTGAAAGGTTTGAACTTCTTAACCAGCATAGCTACACCTTCAACCAACTCCTCCAGATTACTTTCCTCACAAACTTCCTCATCACTTTCTCTAGCACTCTCCTCTCCATCTCCTTCTTTATCAGAACCAGAATCAATAGTTGTAAAGCTTCTCATCTTTGTATCTCTTGATACAAGGGCAGTTGGTGCAGCTTTCACTACCTCCTTCATCTCCTTAGATGATAACTTCCTTTGCTTAACTGATTGGTCATGGTTGATTAAGTTACCATAGAGAGCAACCAGAGACATTCCCTTGATCTTCTCACTATGTCTTAAAACAGTGACAAAGTGATCCCATGTTTCAGGGAGGGAACCTAGAAACTTGTTCACCAAGACAAAGTTGCTATTGGTTATGTCTGCCCTTTTCAAGTCATTAACAAGGCAGTTGAACCTAGTGTATGTCTGAGTAAGACTCTCACCTATCTGAGCAAAGAAGAATTCATACTCTCTGTTGAGGAGGAGCTTCTTGTTCTCCTTCACCTCTTCAGTCCCTTCATCTGCAACTGTGAGTGTATCTAACATCTCTTTTGCAGAAGAACAGTTAAGCACTTGATGATAGATTTCATTGGGTAGTGCAGAGACAAGAGCTGATCTAGCCTTAACATCTAGGCTAACCAACCTCTTATCCTCAACCGTCCACAGATGGATGGGTTTAGTTATGATTCTTTCAGTTGTAGAGGTTTTACCTTCACATTCTGATGGGATAGATAACACTGATGTTGGAACATAAGGGCCATCAGTAACTATTTCAAGCATTTGGATATCAAGGGTGGATAGGAAAAGATGTGCTCTACTTTTCCACATGGAGAAATTTTCAGCATCAAGCATGGGACATCTTGTTAAGGACCCAGTGTTTGACATATTCATATTGTTTGCGGATGAGGCCATATTTTGATGGGTAGAAGCAGTTGTAGAGTAAGCAAAACAGATCTAGATATTGATTATCTAACCTGCTCTGATACCAGTTGTTAGTCCCAGATTGAGTACGCAACAACAAATGTTTGTAGAAGGGGGGTTGAATATAAACTTTAGATTTTAAAAATTAAAGACACACTTATATACTTTTATATAATTCTTATTGATATGAATCAAGAATTACATGTACTAGAAGCGGAAATTCTAAGTACAATAAAAGGTGGCCATCAATTTGTCTAACACTTAGACAAGCAAACTCTAAAACAACTAATGTCTATAGAGTGTTCAACACATGAACAAGTTCGATTCTACACAATGCTTATACTCTACGAAATTTCTCAACTGATGACATTTTCTTTTAGTGTAGTAGAAACTTCACTTTGTTGTGTTGTGTAGTATTGTGCATGTCCACCATGCATGAGTATATATAGAAGTCTTGGTGGATCCGGTTGCATGAAGGTAAGAAACAAAGAGGATGTGGAAATATAATATTTTAATTGTAAAGGTAGTGGGTAAAAAGTAAAATTACTGTAATCAATTGTATGATAAAAGTAATTGTACTTTTCTACAAAAGTGCAACCCATTCACAATATAAAATATTAAAACCCACATCTATTGCCGTGTAGAAGTTTCTTTCCCTTTCCATGATTGTACTTTTAATCAACACCATGCTTCTGATTGATTTGACTTTACCAAGTATGGGATTGCCAGCCATACTTAGTTGTTTGAACAAATCTTCAAGATCTTCGTCTGTTTGAGGTATCATTATCCTTTTCCAGAGGATAAGATCAAACCTTTTTGTCTCATACATGATCCAAAAAGTGCATTTTTACTTTTACAAACAAAGATCTAAGGCATAATAGAACAACACATGTTCTGCCTTTTACATATGACTTACAATCTGAAAAGATAGAGTAGATTTGACATTTTTCACGACTCAGCTAACAGATTGTACTAGGAACTCTGATATTCACTACTCAGTTGACAAAATATATCAGTTGATCAGTTTTTGCTAGGACTCAATTGATACATATTGCTGAGCTGATCATATAGATGCTCAGTTGTTCAATAGTAAGCTTAGGAGGACATAAGCTCATGTATTTGTATGATCAGTTGATCAAGAATGCTCAGCTGATCAATCAAACACATCAGTTTATAAGGGGAGATGACTTGTGTAAAGAAAGACTTACTTAGCTGATGCTCTGGGCCTCAGCTGATTCATTTGTTCACTCAGCTGATAGAGTAGGTACTCAGCTGATCAATTTCTTCACTCAGCTAATCACTTTCTTCACTCAGCTGATCGATCTGTTCACTCAGCTGATGGAATATTTTCATCAGCTGATCAACAATTTTGCTCAACTGATAGACTGTTTTCCTCAGCTAATGGTCTTCTTTACTTGTTTACTTCATCTGATGCTCCTTGGCTGATATCCTTTGTCTGATACTTTGAGTAGGATCTGATGCTCAGCTGATGGCTTATTTTCCTCAGCTGATGGTTCCATACTTAGCATATTTTTACATAAACTGATTCAAACAACACATGTTTGAATTCTTTCTAAGTCATACTGAATGTAGGGTTTGGTTATCATCAAATTCTATGTTTTAAAATAGGCAGAGTTGATTATTAGGGTGAAGTGATTATCTCCCCAACAATCTCCCCCTATTTGATGATGACAAAACCTTTTTTCTTTTTGAAGAATTAGTTTGACTTCGAATTACAAGAGATTTAAACTTTTAAGTACATTTGGCTACCTATCTATCCGTGGAAGAGAAGTGTTGAGACCCTCAAAATCTGATAAGAATTCATGCTGGGGTAGTACCTCTCTTAGCTCAAATGGTTTGAAGGGCTTGGAGCCTTTCTTATGAAGAATATCAATTGTGTGCACATGCCTGTAATAATCATCTAGAGTGAAGGCCCTTCATGACACACCTAGAGCTATCCAATTTTGAATTTTATGAATGAATTGAACTTTGAGCTTTGATTTGGATTTGAAGAGAAGGTACATGATCTCAACTAACTCTGTGAACCCATATATGTGACACCTCTCATAGGATACAACTTCACAGGTGTTGAAGTTGTTTTGTCTTATTGCTTTAAGGTAGGGTTCACCATCACCTTTATGGACAGTGGCTCTTGTTATTGGAGTTGGTTCTGTTCTGTTTCTTAGAATGTTAATTCTTTCTCTGAAGCTTTGAAGTCTTTGTTGACTTAGGTTGATGGGAGCAGATAAATCAAGGTTGAAGAGGGTTTTGATGGCATCAGCATGGGATCTAGCTTTGAGTAGTTCAGCCTGAGATTTTTCCCTTGCCAATTTGTGTTGAGCAGCAGCATGATTTTGAACTTGTTCTTGTTCTTGCTGATATGCTAGCTCCTTGGCTTGGTAGATTTCTTCAACAGAAACACCCAATGCTTGAGCCATTTGAGCATTATCCCTTTCTTCCTTTTCTTTAAGAGCAAGCTCCCTTTTCATTTGATCATCTGCTTCAACTTGCTCATCTGTCATCTTTTGTTTGCCTTTATCCTTAGGAGCAGAGGTTGAAGCCTTTTGGACTGATGGGGTTGATTGGACTGGTGGAGCAGATGGCTTAGGGCTTTGTCTTCTTTTTCTGAGGATGACAGAAAGTGGAGAGCAACCC
This sequence comes from Dittrichia graveolens, assembly GCA_038502395.1. NCBI lineage: Eukaryota > Viridiplantae > Streptophyta > Magnoliopsida > Asterales > Asteraceae > Dittrichia > Dittrichia graveolens. The sequence continues at coordinate 36,928,296 of JARJIL010000009.1, forward strand.
TCAGCAAATTTTCTTGTAGGTTTTGGGCTGTTTGCCATCCTTTTCAACCTTTTTAGAAACCTTTGCTCCCTCTCAGAAGATGCTTTTCTTTTAATGGGTGAGGGAGCTGCTGCTTTGGGTGCTTTCTGCTGCATGATTTTTGAGGCAGTTTCAGCATAAGCAGCATCAATATCCTCTGAGTCACGATCATCATCCCTAGAAGAACGTGAGAATTTCTCCCCCTTTTGGCATCATCAAAAGGAGGAGGGGAGTCACCTGCTGCAGGCTTTTGGGATGGGGAAGGGGCAGGGGTAGGGGTATGGGTGGAGGAAGGGGTAGAGATAATTTTAGAGAGCTGAAGGGAGAGGTCATCCTTGAGATCTTTAATGGCTTTCCATAATGAGAGATGACTCATTCTGGATTGTTCTGTTAAGGTTTCTATGTCATCAAGGATGCCTTTGAGAAAAGAAGGCATAGGGATTAGTTGTTCAGGAATGGGTACAGAAATGTTTGGGTTGATTGGGCGTAGGGTTTGGAGTTGGGATAGGAGGTTGGAGATGTTTTGGTTTAGGGTAGAGATAGTAGATTGAGGTAGGCTGGGAATTTGTGGTTGAGAGGGAAGAAGGGTAGAAATATGGTCTATTTTGGTAAGGATAGGGGTAAGGTTAATGGGTGCAGGGGAGGGTTGGGGTGGGGTTTTGAGAGACTCAATGTCTTTGGTAAGCTTAGACAATTGAGCAGAGGTTTGGGTTTGGAAGGTTTGGAAGGTTTGGGCTAGTTGATCAAGGTTTTGGTTAATAGTCTGGATAAGGGTAAGGTTTGGGATTTGGGCAGATATAGATGGGGTAGAGGTGGAAGGGGTGGATAAAGGTTCAAAGAATTTGGGTAAGGTTTGTGTTCCCTCATTTGAGCCTTGGTGTATAAGCTCAAATTCATTGGGAAAGAGAGTTGAGCCCTGTGCAAGTGGTTGGTTTGTACCACTAGCATTGGCAAGATGTGCATGTATAAGAATTGAATCAATAATAGGTGCAAGGTAAGTGGACTGAGTGTGGGATGCACTCAATAACATGGAATCCCTTATTGTATCCACATTCTGTTGGGTTGAGGTCTGTCTTTCAATGAGATCAACCTGTTGGGAGGTTGTCTCAGCTAGCGGTTTAAGTCCCGTTTTTACAGATGTATCTTGTTGTGAGGATACATCCACTGGCTCAAAGGTTGCAACATCCAATTGCTCCCCCTCAACATGAGGAAGGGTAATTGGATTTGAGGTCAGAGGTGTTGATTGCACTCTCTCAAAGTGCTCATGATGAGTCACTTGTGGTGACCTTGTATATATGGGGCTACGGATGGGAGTAGAACTAGTGACCACATGAGGTTCACTAGAGCTTGGCTGTTGGATAAGTGTATGGACGGGAGATGAGGATGGGCTATCAAAGGTTGGGAATACCATTTGAATATCCTTAGAGGTGGAATCAGTACTATCCATACCTTGGGACATGATGTGCCTACTTCTGTCAATGAGCTCCAGAAGTTGCTCAGAGATCTCTTGTTCTTGGGCATCACCATCATCACCAAGAGGACTAAGCTCCATTGGACTGAGAGGAGCAAAATCACCAACATCACCATCACCAGCATCATCATCATCATGCTTAGAGCAAGTGTGGCTTTCATCAGCATCATCATCACCATTATCATCATCATGACTAACATTTGCATTGTCATTGGCAACATCTATGAGCTCCTGCATTTGGGCAGTGATTGGATGACCTTTGTTTGCCTTCAGGAAATGGAATATCTTCTCACCCATGGTAGGGACAGGAATATGTTCAAGATGTTCAATTAAGCCTACATAATCATCCTATCCAATCTCCCTCATGACTACCAGGCTCAAAAATCGAATGTAGGGCACCTGTGACCTTGATGATTTCTTGGTTGTGCTCTGGGTGATTTTGTCAATAAGATCCAAAAATATAACTTGAGCAAAGTCAATATTTACCCCGAAGACTAGGGCATAGAGCACAAGAAGCTCGGTTTGGTTGATGAGATGATGGCTTCCAGATTTAGGACCGAACCAACGAATGACCACGTTGGCCAGATACTTCCATGGATGAGCAAGAGCAGAGACCTTGACTTGAGCATGCACTACAGGTTCATTGTATCCAATAGTGTCTAGAACTGTTTGAACGTCGGCTCTGGATGGAAAAGTTGTGTAAGGTTGGAAGTGGGGAATACCGGTGGCTTCATGAAGTGTGTCAACGGTGATTTGGAGATTATAGTTTCCTTGGGCTAGGGTGCAGTTAATGGTGTTGTTGTTTAGGTTATAGGTAGCGGAGTACCATAGTTCACCAATAATGATAGGGAATATGTAGTGAGGATCAGCGGTGAGACTATCAAACAGTGGATGAGCTTGAAGGAACTGGACCATTGGTTCATATCCTTGGTTTTCTCGCGAGGCAGGGATGGTGGTGCAAAGCATAATGTTGTTGGGAGTTATATTCATCGGTTGATTGGGTGCAACATTCTCACCGGGTTAACAACTGGGTCTGGAATATAGGTGGCCATTTGGTAGGGATGATGAACAGTGAGTATCGAGAGAGAAGGTAGGGTAATTCTTTTTAGACAGAGATAGGGAATTTAGAAAGTTTTAACAGGTAAAGGTGAATGAGAGAGAAATTTGGATATTTATGAAGTTTAGTTAACAGAGATCGTTAGATACTGACAAAAGATCTAACAGAAAACAAATTAATTAGCTATTAAATGAAACTGACAAACGGAGTAAATAGCTAGGGTTAAAAAGCATTAAATGAGAGTAAGAAGTGAAAATTTACTAAGTGTGGAATCATCAGCTGATCAAGGAGAGTATCAGCTGAGGTGTATCAGCTGATGAAAAACTATTAGTTGAGGGGTATCAGCTGATGGAAAACTATCAGCTGATAGTGAAAATTAGGGTATCAACTGAGTAAAGTACTTAGCTGAGCATGTCTTCCTTATCTTAAAGTGATCAGTTGAGTAAAGTTGATCAGCTGATAGGCATCAACTAAGCATAGTTACTCAGTTTACACAAATCAAGTAAGACTGAGATATGCTTAGATAAGTATCTTTTAATTTTCAACACTTATAAATTAACACAAACTAACTTACTATTATTCTAAACTAAAAATTTAGCATACCTAGTTTGGATGTTAGGAAGTTGAACCTTGCTTCATCTAATGGCTTGGTGAATAAGTCTGCAAGTTGTTAATCAATGTTGATGTAGTGCAAAGTTACCTTCTTCTTTTGCACATTATCTCTGAGAAAATGATGTCTGATTTCAATATGCTTTGTTTTATAATGCATGAATGGAGTATTTGAGATGGAGATTGCACTTGTATTGTCACAAAGAATTGGGGTGTCTTCAAACTTCATATCATAATCAAGTAGTTGATTTTGTAACAACAAAATTTGAGCACAACAGCTTCGTGCAGCAATGTATTCTGCTTCTGCAGTAGATGTTGACACTGAAGTCTATTTCTTACTAGACAAACTAATCAATCTTCCTCCTAGAAATTCACAATCACCTGAAGTACTTTTTCTGTCTAATGTGCATCCTGCAAAATCAGAATCAGAATATCCAACTAACTCAAAATCTGAGTCTTTGGGGTACCAAAGACCAAGATTAGGAGTTCCTTTGAGATATGTGAATATTCTCTTAACAGCAGCAAGATGTGATTCTTTAGGATCTGCTTGATATCTTGCACAGAGACATGTTGAAAACATTATAGCTGGTCTACTTGCAGTGAGGTATAAAAGTGATCCAATCATTCCTCTATAAGTAGTATTGTTCACTGATTTGCCATCAGTGTCCTTTCCTAACTTAATAGAAGTAGATATAGGTGTTTTCATTGAAGAACAGTTTTCAAAATCAAACTTCTTGAGTAAATCTTTGACATACTTTGTTTGATGAATGAAAATACCATCAACCTCTTGTTTAATTTGCAAACCAAGAAAATAGTTTAACTCATCCATCATGCTCATTTGATAATTATCAGACATGAGTTTAGAAAACTTTTTGCATAGTTCAAAATTAGTAGACCCAAATATTATATCATCTACATATATCTGCACAAGTATCACATCACCTTTGTACTTCCTAATAAATAAAGTGCTATCAATGCATCCTCTTGTAAAACCTTTGTTAATGAGAAAAGAAGAGAGGGTATCATACCAGGCTCTTGGAGCTTGCTTAAGACCATATAATGCTTTGTTTAGAAAGTAAACATGATTAGGTAAGCTTGACTCCTCAAAACCAGGAGGTTGTTTGACATACACCTCTTCTTTCAAATCTCCATTCAGAAATGCACTCTTCACATCTATTTGGAACACTTTGAAGCTTTTGAAGGCAACATAGGCTAGGAATAATCTGATAGCTTCCAATCTTGCAATAGGGGCAAAGGTTTCATCAAAATCAATACCTTCTTCTTGACAGTACCCCTGTGCCACTAGCCTTGCTTTGTTTCTGATGATTTGCCCATTTTCATCTAGCTTATTTCTAAACACCCACTTTGTTCCAATGATGGATTTATCCTTTGGTTTGGGTACCAAAGTCCATACATTATTTCTTTTGAATTCTGCCATTTCCTCTTGCATGGCAGACACCCAGCAAGGATCATTGAGAGCTTCATCAACCTTCTTTGGTTCAATCATTGAGACAAATCCAGAATACAAACAGATGTTGCAAACTTTTTATCTTGTTCTAACTGGATCATCTATGTTGCCTATCACCAAATTATGAGGATGGTACTTGATGTCTTTGAAGGCTTTTTGGATTTCTTGGGAATTGGGATTCATTTGGATTTGGGGTGAAGAAGTTATATGTTGGCTATCAGCAGTAGAGATGAGTTCATTTTTAGTGGCTGATACAACTTTATTATTACAATCTATGGGTATCTCTACTGAAGAGGGAATGAGTGATATGGAATTGGAATACAATGATGTTGAGTCATTTTCCACATGATTCAGTAGAGGTATATGATTGGATGAGGATGGTTGTTCATGGTTAAAAATTTGGATAGGAACAGGTTCATCTAAATCATGAGCAGCTGGTGGAGAGGGATCTACTTGCTCTGAAGGAACTTCTCCAGTTTGCATAAGATAATTAAATTCTTCACCTGAAACATGATTAGAAGAACAGGAAGCAACAAAGTCATTTTCATTAAAACTTACATTGATAGATTCTTCTATGACTTTGGTTCTGAGGTTGTATACTCTGTATGCTTTAGAAATCACAGAGTAACCTACAAACACTCCTTCATCAGCTTTTGGAGCAAACTTCTGCAATTGATCTTTTTGATTAAGTATGAAACATTGACAACCAAAGATATGCAGAAAGCTGATGCTTGGCTTCCTTCCTTTAAGCACTTCATATGGAGTTTTGTTGTGCCTCTTGATAATAAGGGACCTGTTATGTGTGGAACATGCACAACTTACAGCCTCTGCCCAGAAATTAAATGGTAACCGACTTTCACACAACATGGTTCTAGCAGCTTCAATCAATGTTCTGTTTCTTCTTTCAGCTACACCATTTTGTTGTGGGGTTCTTGGAGCAGAAAAGTTTTGAGATATCCCTTTCTCATCACAGAAAGATTCCAGAGTGTGATTTCTGAATTCAGTTCCATGATCACTTCTAAGACTCCTCACCAGATTGCCATTCAACACTTCCATCTTCTTGATAAAACGGATAATTTCTCCAGTAGCCTTACTTTTTGCTTTAAGAAAGAAAACCTAAGTATATCTTGAGAATGCATCAACCAATACAAGAGCATACTTACTTCCACCAATACTAGCAGTTGCAACGGGACCAAAGAGATCCATGTGCAACATATAGAAAGGTTCTATAATTGAGAAGGCCTCCTTGGATGGAAATGATGCCTTATGCTGCTTTCCCTTGACACAAGCAGTGCAAGGTTTAGGCTTAAGATAAGTCAGTGAAAGTAGTCCTGACACTAGTTCACCCTTGCTCAACTTGTTGATGTTTTTAAAATTTAGGTGGGAAAGCCTCTTGTGCCACAGCCAGTTTGTATCCTCATTATTCTTGGAGTACAAACATCTTTCCTTTAAAGGGTCACCAGAGGACATGTCAAGTGTATACACATCCTTGGTTCACTGAATACTGTATTACCTTCTTTATTTATTATGGAGCCTCCTGTCTTTGTGAAGTGGACTTCATTATCTCCATCACACAATTGACTTATGCTTATGAGATTATATTTCAGCCCTTTAACATATGAAACTTTTGACAGCTTGAGATTCCCATTATGAAGCTCACCATATCCTTTTGTTTGCCCATGGTTGTTGTCACCAAAAGTCACCTTTGGACCTTTCTCTTTCTTGTAGTTACTGAGCAAAGCCTTGTTACCTGTCATGTTTCTTGAACATCCACCGTCAAGAAACCAAGAACCAACACCCTGCACAGATATGAATGAAAGAAGAGTTAGTGACACAAGTAGGAATCCACTACTCATTGGATCCCTATGGAATGCACCTAGCTTTCCACTTCATCTCAGGTTTCTTATGAATGAGAGGAGTGACTATGTCATCATTACAAGTCCGCTGTCTTGAATTCCCTTCTAAAAAACATTCAAATGCCTTATGCTCTTTGCATCCACATTTATAACATTTTTGAGATTTTATGGTCTTGGAGCATTGAGCAACATGGTTTGAATGCCTATGAGCTTTCTTATCAGTCATCATTTGACTAACTTGACCATTCAGCTTATGAAGCTTAACCTGTAAATTTCATAGGTCTTTATTCACAGGCACCTTAGATTGATTTTTGTTTTTGGAAAGCTTTTGACCAATCTTTGGAGTGGCAGAAATGGGAACAATGTGAACATCATTCTTTTTACTCATAGTTTCTTCTATTGAAAGAGAGTTGATTACTTCTAGATCAACTGAATGTTTAGAAGATGAGCTATGATCAGCTGACAGGTTATCAGCTGAGCATTTATCATCTACTAACCTATCAGTTGATGGAGTAGTATTAGCAAATGATTCTTCACTTCATGAAATGCTAGGAATTAAGTCATCTGTTTTCAAGGTTTGACAACATAATGTCTCTAAGGTCTCAACTAATGATTCCTTTCCTTTAATCACATCCTTTGACTTTGTGTTATTAGTATTTTTACATTCTGAAATGTTACTAGAGGATAATTCAACAGAAGGAATAATTGATTCTTTTAAGTGCGAACTTTTGCTTCTAACAAACTTATTTGTGAATACACTTTTGCCCTTTAACAGTCTTGTGAAAGGTCTGTGGCAAAATGTCAACTTTGTCTAAGATATTAAGGTTCTTACTAGAATCAACATAGTTAGCAGCCTTAGAGTAATTTCCACCAATAATAGCTTGAACTTGTTTGGGTATCTTCTCCGTTACACACCGAGTGGTCTTTTCTGCAGATACACACCAAGACTTTACTACTCTTTGGAGGTCATTAAATTTTTTGGTTTCTTCACTAGTTTCTTTTACTAAGATCTCATTAAGTATATTTTGATTAGCTAGTTCAACATTTAAGATTGTTATCTGCTTAAGTTCCTCATCCTTAAGAATTAACTTTTCCTTTAGTGATTCTACTTCTAATTTAGCTTCTTCTCTCTTTGAATAGCATACTGGAAATCAATACACAAGTAATCAAACATAGCATTCTTCTCATTATCATCATAGTTAATAAATTTTCCAACCTGATACATAGAAGAAGGATCCCGGTTGGTAGTTGAACAAGCTTTAGCAACCTTTTTCATATCTTCATCAAAGGAACTACCATCCTTGTTGTTGGCCATCATGCAGAACTGAGCAGAGATCACCTCATCTTCATCTGAGGAGAGATCTTCTTCTGCCCAATCTTCTTCTTCAGCAACAAGAACTTGGCCCTGGGCTTTCTTCTTCTTCTTCTTGTCAAGCACAGCAGCAAGGAGTTTCTTATACTTGGCTTCATAATCAATATTGCCCTCCTGCTTTTGCACTGATGAAGAACCAATGTTATATTTGGACTTACAGTCATTGGCTATGTGGCCAATCTTGCCACACTTATAACACTCTGCTGAGTAGGCATCAAAAGTGGATTTGGGCTTGACAAACTTTGATGACCTCTTGCTGAACCTCTTGACACCCTTTCCCTTCTTGAAAGGTTTGAACTTCTTAACCAGCATAGCTACACCTTCAAACAACACCTCCAGATTACTTTCCTCACAAACTTCCTCATCACTTTCTCCAACACTCTCTTCTCCATCTCCTTCTTTATCAGAACCAGAATCAATAGCTGCAAAGCTTTTCATCTTTGTATCTTTTGATACAAGGGCAGTTGGTGCAACTTTCACTACCTCCTTCATCTTCTTGGATGATAACTTCCTTTGCTTGACTGATTGCTCATGGTTGATTAAGTTACCATAGAGAGCAACCAGAGACATTCCCATAATCTTCTCACTATGTCTTAAAACAGTGACAAAGTGATCCCATGTTTCAGGGAGGGAGACTAGAAACTTGTTCACCAAGAGAAAGTTGCTCTAGGTTATGTCTGCCCTTTTCAATTCATTAACAAGGCAGTTGAACCTAGTGTATGTCTGAGTAAGACTCTCACCTTTCTGAGCAAAGAAGAATTCATACTCTCTGTTGAGGAGGAGCTTCTTGTTCTCCTTCACCTCTTTAGTCACTTCATATGCAACTGTGAGTGTATCTAACATCTCTTTCGCAGAAGAACAGTTAAGCAATTGATGATAGATTTCATTGGGTGGTGCAGAGACAAGAGCTGATCTAGCCTTAACATCTAGGCTAACCAACCTCTTATCCTCATCCGTCCACAGATACATGGGTTTGGTTATGATTCTTTCAGTTGTAGAGGTTTGACCTTCACATTCTGATGGGATAGATAACACTGATGTTGGAACATAAGGGCCATCAGTAACTATTTCAAGCATTTGGATATCAAGGGTGGATAGGAAAAGATGTGCTCTACTTTTCCACATGGAGAAATTTTCAGCATCAAACATAGGACATCTTGTTAAGTACCCAGTGTTTGAGATATTCATATTGTTTGCGTATGAGGCCATATTGTGATTGGTAGAAGCAGTTGTAGAGTAAGAAAAACAGATCTAGATATTGATTATCTAACCTGCTCTGATACCAGTTGTTTATCCCAGATTGAGTACGCAACAACAAATGTTTGTAGAAGAGGGGGTTGAATACAAACTTTAGCTTTTAAAAATTAAAGACACACTTATATACTTTTATATAATTCTTATTGATATGAATCAAGAATTACATGTACTAGAAGCGGAAATTCTAAGTACAATAAAAGGTGGCCATTAATTTGTCTAACACATAGACAAGCTAACTCTAAAACAACAAATGTATATAGAGTGTTCAACACATGAACAAGTTTGATTCTACACAATGCTTATACTCTACGAAATTTCTCAACTGATGAGATTTTCTTTTAGTGTAGTAGAGACTTCACTTTGTTGTGTTGTGTAGTATTGTGCATGTCCACCATGCATGAGTATATATAGAAGTCTTGGTGGATCCGGTTGCATGAAGGTAAGAAAATAAGAGGATGTGGAAATATAATATTTTAATTGTAATGGTATTGGGTGAAAAGTAAAATTACTTTAATCAATTGTATGATAAAAGTAATTGTACTTTTCTACAAAAGTGCAACCCATTCACAATATAAAATATTAAAACCCACATCTATTGCCATGTAGAAGTTTCTTTCCCTTTCCATGATTGTACTTTTAATCAACACCATGCTTCTAATTGATTTGACTTTACCAAGTATGGGATTGCCAGCCATACTTAGTTGTTTCAACAAATCTTCAAGATCTTCGTCTGTTTAAGGTATCATTATCCTTTTCCAGAGGATAAGATCAAACCTTTTTGTCTCATACTTGATCCAAAAAGTGCACTTTTACTTTTACAAACAAAGATCTAAGGCATAATAGAACAACACATGTTCTGCCTTTTACATATGACTTACAATCTGAAAAGATAAAGTAGATTTGACATTTTTCACGACTCAGCTAACAGATTGTACTAGGAACTCTGATATTCACTACTCAGTTGACAAAATATATCAGTTGATCACTTTTTGCTAGGACTCGGTTGATACATATTGCTCAGCTGATCATATAGATGCTCAGTTGTTCAATAGTAAGCTTAGGAGGACATAAGCTCATGTATTTGTATGATCATTGATCAAGAATGCTCAGCTGATCAATCAAACACATCAGTTTATAAGGGGAGATGACTTGTGTAAAAAAAGACTTACTTAGCTGATGCTCTAGGCCTCATCTGATTCATTTGTTTACTCAGCTGATAGAGTAGGCACTCAGCTGATTAATTTCTTCACTCAGCTAATCACTTTCTTCACTCAGCTGATCGATCTGTTCTCTCAGCTGATGGAATATTTCATCAGCTGATAGACTGTTTTCCTCAGCTGATGGTCTTCTTTACTTGTTTACTTCATCTGATGCTCCTTGGCTGATATCCTTTGGCTGATACTTTGAGTAGGATCTGATGCTCAGCTGATGGCTTATTTTCCTCAGCTGATGGTTCCATACTTAGAATATTTTTACATAAACTGATTTAAACAACACATGTTTGAATTCTTTCTAAGTCATACTGAATGTAGAGTTTGGTTATCATCAAATTCTATGTTTTAAGATAGGTAGAGTTGATTATTAGGGTGAAGTGATTATTTCCCTAACAATCTCCCCCTATTTGATGATGACAAAACCTTTTTCTTTTTGAAGAATCAGTTTGACTTCAAATTACAAGAGATTTAAACTTTTAAGTACATTTAGCTACCTAGCTATATGTTTTTGGTAGCTCTTTATTTGAACCTTGTTCTGTTTTTGGTTTCTTTTCTAATGTTCCATTTTGTTCTGTTTTTGTGGAATCTTTTTTTGTGTTGTACCATTTTGATCTGTTTTTGTGGTATCTTTTCATTTTTCCATTTTTATATGTTTTTGGTTTTCTGATATACATAAACATCACTAGAAATAATAGAATAGAGAGATGTACATAAGTGTTTACATAGAAACTACTAACTTTCTATAATGTACAATCAACTAAATAACAACAAAATCTTCAGAGTTAGAATCAGTCTTCAATCATCCCACCAAGGTTCTTCTTCAACTTTAAAATCTTTGGCATGGGGATCAGCTTCAGCTAAGACTTCACGTTGGGCTTGAACAAGGGCTTCAAAGTTTTCATTTCCAGTTCTGCCCCTTGTAGATACCCTCAGCCCAAATAGAAACTTCTTGCTAGCCTTAAGGATTTTAGACTGTCTAAAGAATCTCCTTGTGCCAGCTCTATCCAAAAAGAATATACCTTCAACAGGCATAATTATAAACTTGTAGAACTCAGGAGTGATGTCTAGTGAAAGAGAAGTGTTGAGACCCTCAAAATCTGATAAGAATTCATTCTGGGGTAGTACCTCTCTTAGCTCAAATGGTTTGAAGGGCTTGGAGCCTTTTTTATGAAGATTATAATCTGTGTGCACATGCCTGTAATAATCATCTTGAGTGAAGGCCCTTTGTGACACAGCTAGAGCTATCAAATTCTAAATTTTCTGAATGAATTGAACTTTGAACTTTGATTTGGATTTGAAGAGAAGGTACAGGATCTCAACTAACTCTGTGAACCCATATATGTGACACCTCTCATAGGATACAACTTCACAGCTGTTAAAGTTGTTCTGTCTTATTGCTTTGAGGTAGGGTTCACCATCACCTTTATGGACAGTGGCTCTTGTTATTGGAGTTGGTTCTGTTCTATTTCTTAGAATGTTAATTCTTTCTCTGAAGTTTTGAAGTCTTTGTTGACTTAGGTTGATGGGAGCAGATAAATCAAGGTTGAAGAGGGTTTTGATGGCATCAGCATGGGATCTAGCTTTGAAGCCTTTTGGACTGATGGGGTTGATTGGACTGGTGGAGCAGATGGCTTAGGGCTTTGTCTTCTTCTTCTGAGGATGTCAGAAAGTGGAGTATCATCCTCATCATCAGAATCAGACTCTATGGTGATTGGTGAAGAGCAACCCTCAGCAAATTTTCTTTTAGGTTTTGGCCTGTTTGCCATCCTTTTCAACCTTTTTAGAAACCTTTGCTCCCCCTCAGAAGATGCTTTTCTTTTAATGGGTGAGGGAGCTGTTGCTTTGGGTGCTTCCTGCTGCATGATTTTTGAGGCTGTTTCAGCATAAGCAGCATCAATATCCTTTGAGTCAGGATCATCCTCCCTGGAAGAACTTGAGAATTTCTCCCCCTTTTTGGCATCATCAAAAGGAGGAGGGGAGTCACCTGCTGCAGGCTTATGGGATGGGGAAGGGGTAGGGGTAGGGGTATGGGTGGAGGAAGGGGTAGAGGTAATTTTAGAGAGCTGAAGGGAGAGGTCATCCTTGAGATCTTTAATGGCTTTCCATAATGAGAGATGACTCATTCTAGATTGTTCTGTTAAGGTTTCTATGTCATCAAGAATGCCTTTGAGAAAAGAAGGCATAGGGAGTAGTTGTTCAGGAATGGGTACAAAAATATTTGGGTTGATTGGGCGTAGGGTTTGGAGTTGGGATAGGAGGTTGGAGATGGTTTGGTTTAGGGTAGAGATAGTAGATTGAGGTAGGCTGGGAATTTGTGGTTGAAAGGGAAGAAGGGTAGAAATATGGTCTATTTTGGTAAGGATTATGGTAAGGTTAATGGGTGCAGGGGAGGGTTGGGGTGGGGTTTTGAGAGACTCAATGTCTTTGGTAAGTTTAGACAATTGAGCAGAGGTTTGGGTTTGGAAGGTTTGGAAGGTTTGGGCTTGTTGATCAAGGTTTTGGTTAATATTCTGGATAAGGGTAAGGTTTGGGGTTTGGGCAGATATAGATGTGGTAGAGGTGGAAGGGGTGGATAAAGGTTCAAAGAATTTGGGTAAGGTTTGTGTTCCCTCATTTGAGCCTTGGTGTATAAGCTCAAATTCATTGGGAAAGAGAGTTGAGCCCTTTGCAAGTGGTTGGTTTGTACCACTAGCATTGGCAGGCTGTGCATGTATAAGAATTGAATCAATAATAGGTGCAAGGTAAGTGGACTGAGTGTGGGATGCACTCAATAACATGGAATCCCTTATTGGATCCACATTCTGTTGGGAGAATGTAGATGGTATAGGCTGACTCAATTGAGGGATAGACACAGTGTGACCTTGGGTTGAGGTCTGTCTTTCAATGAGATCAACTTGTTGGGAGGTTGTCTCAGCTAGCGGTTTAAGTCCCTCTTTTACAGATGTATCCTGTTGTGAGGATACATCCACTGGCTCAAATGTTGCAACATCCAATTTCTCCCCCTCAACATGAGGAAGGGTAATTGGAGTTGAGGTTAGAGGTGTGGATTGCACTCCCTCAAAGTGCTCATGATGAGTCACTTGTGGTGACCATGTATATATGGGGCTGCGGATGGGAGTAGAACTAGTGACCACATGAGGTTTACTAGAGCTTGGCTGTTGGATAAGTGTATGGACTTGAGATGAGGATGGGCTATCAAAGGTTAGAACTACCATTTGAATATCCTCAGAGGTGGAATCAGTACTATCCATACCTTGAGACATGATGTGCCTACTTCTGTCAATGAGCTCTAGAAGTTGCTTAGAGATCTCTTGTTCTTGAGCATCACCATCATCACCAAGAAGACTTAGCTCCATTGGACTGAGAGGAGCAAAATCACCAACATCACCATCACCAGCATCATCATCATCATGCTTAGAGCCAGTGTGGCTTTCATCAGCATCATCATCACCATTATCATCATCATCAATAGTATTTGCATTGTCATTGGCAGCATCTATGAGCTCCTGCATTTGGGCAGTGATTGGAGGACCTTTGTTTGCCTTCAGGAAATGGAATATCTTCTCACCCATGGCAGGGACAGGAATATGTTCAAGATGTTCGATTAAGCCTACATAATCATCCTCATGACTACCAGGCTCAAAAATCGAATGTAGGGCACCTGTGACCTTGATGATTTCTTGGTTGTGCTCTGGGTGATTTTGTCAATAAGATCCAAAAATATGACTTGAGCAAAGTCAATATTTACCCCGAAGACTAGGGCATAGAGCACAAGAAGCTCGGTTTGGTTGATGAGATGATGGCTTCCAGATTTAGGACCACGTTGGCTTCATGAAGTGTGTCAACGGTGATTTGGAGATTATAGTTTCCTTGGTCTAGGGTGCAATTAATGGTGTTATTGTTTAGGTTATAGGTAGCGGAGTACCATAGTTCACCAATAATGGTAGGGAATATGTAGTGAGGATCAGCGGTGAGACTATCAAACAGTGGATGAGCTTGAAGGAACTGGACCATTGGTTCATATCCTTGGTTTTCTCGCGAGGCAGGGATGGTGGTGCAAAGCAGAATGTTGTTGGGAGTTATATTCATCGGTTGATTGGGTGCAACATTCTCACCGGGTTAACAACTGGGTCTGGAATATAGGTGGCCATTTGGTAGGGATGATGAACAGTGAGTATCGAGAGAGAAGGTAGGGTAATTCTTTTTAGACAGAGAGAGGGAATTTAGAAAGTTTTAACAGGTAAAGATGAATGAGAGAGAAATTTGGATATTTATGAAGTTTAGTTAACAGAGATCATTAGATACTGACAAAAGATCGAACAGAAAACAAATTAATTAGCTATTAAATGAAACTGACAAACGGAGTAAATAGCTAGGGTTAAAAATCATTAAATGAGAGTAAGAAGTGAAAATTTACTAAGTGTTGAATCATCAGCTGATCAAGGAGAGTATCAGCTGAGATGTATCAGCTGATGAAAAACTATTAGTTGAGGGGTATCAGCTGATGGAAAACTATCAGCTGATAGTGAAAATTAGGGTATCAGCTAAGTAAAGTACTTAGCTGAGCATGTCTTCCTTATCTTAAAGTGATCAACTGAGTAAAGTTGATCAGCTGATAGGCATCAGCTGAGCATAGTTACTCAGTTTACACAAATCAAGTAAGACTAAGATATGCTTAGATAAGTATCTTCTAATTTTCAACACTTATAAATTAACACAAACTAACTTAATATTATTCTAAACTAAAAATTTAGCATACCTAGTTTGGATATTAGGAAGTTGAACCTTGCTTCATCTAATGGCTTGGTGAATAAGTCTGCAAGTTGTAAATCAGTGTTGATGTAGTGCAAAGTTACCTTCTTCTTTTGCACATTATCTCTGAGAAAATGATGTTTGATTTCAATATGCTTTGTTTTTGAATGCATGACTGGAGTATTTGAGATGGAGATTGCACTTGTATTGTCACAAAGAATTAGGGTGTCTTCAAACTTCATATCATAATCAAGTAGTTGATTTTGTAACAACAAAATTTGAGCACAACAGCTTCCTGTAGCAATGTATTCTGCATCTGCAGTAGATGTTGACACTGAATTCTGTTTCTTACTAGACCAACTAATCAATCTTCCTCCTAGAAGTTGACAACCATCTTAAGTACTTTTTCTATCTAATGTGCATCCTGCAAAATCAAAATCAGAATATCCAACTAACTCAAAATCTGAGTCTTTGGGGTACCAAAGACCAAGATTAGGAGTTCCTTTGAGATATCTGAATATTCTCTTAACAGCAGCAAGATGTGATTCTTTAGGTACTGCTTGATATCTTGCACAGAGACATGTTGAAAACATTATAGCTGGTCTACTTGCAGTGAGGTATAAAAGTGATCCAATCATTCCTCTATAAGTAGTAATGTTCACTGATTTGCCATCAGTGTCCTTTCCTAACTTAATAGAAGTAGACATAGGTGTTTTCATTGAAGAACAGTTTTCAAAATCAAACTTCTTGAGTAAATCTTTGACATACTTTGTTTGATGAATGAAAATATCATCAACCTCTTGTTTAATTTGCAAACCAAGAAAATAGTTTAACTCACCCATCATGCTCATTTGATAATTATCAGACATGAGTTTAGAAAATTTTTTGCATAGTTCCAAATTAGTAGACCCAAATATTATATCATCTACATATATCTGCACAAGTATCACATCACCTTTGTACTTCCTAATAAATAAAGTGCTATCAATGCATCCTCTTGTAAAACCTTTGTTAATGAGAAAAGAAGAGAGGGTATCATACCAGGCTCTTGGAGCTTGCTTAAGACCATATAATGCTTCCACTTGACAAGAACCAGTTTGATCATCTTCTTTCGTAACTTCTTGACCTTCATGTCAAGAATTTCAACGGGTTCCTCTACGAGTTGCTTAGAAGATTCAACCTTTAGTTCTTTTAACGGAACAATCTGCTCCTCTTCAATGTTGCACTTACGTAAGTAGCATACGATAAAGGTATCGTGGATTCCAGATAGCTCAGGCGGCAGCTCAAGAGTTACCGTCTGATCATTACTTTATGCACGATCTTGAATGGGCCTATTTAACGTGGACTTATCTTCCCTTTGCGTCCAAAACGAATAACGCCTTTCGACAGGGAAACTTTTAAGAATACACGATCACCAACATCAAATGTAGCGGGGCGGCGTTTAGGATCTACATACATCTTCTGTCGGTCACGGGCTGCTTTAAGCTTTTCTTGAGCCATATTCACTTTGTCTGATGTGATCTGGATAATCTCAGGTCCAGCAAACGGTTTCTCTCCGGGCTCCAACCAACAAGTTGGAGTGCGACAACGTCTCCCGTAGAGCATCTCATACGGTGGCATTCCAATGCTGGAATGATATGAATTGTTATAAGCAAATTCAATCAATGGGAGATGAGAATCCCATGATCCACCATATTCAAGTACACATGCCCGAAGCATGTCTTCAAGTGTCTGGATCGTTCGTTCTGATTGGCCATCGGTCTGCGGGTGATAGGCAGTGCTCAGATGCACACGAGTGCCTAACTCACGTTGCAACCTTTGCCAAAAATTAGATACAAATCGAGAGTCACGATCAGAAACAATCGAGCAAGGAAGACCGTGACGTGATACTATCTCATCAATATAAAGTTGTGCCAAATGAGTTAACGAAGTAGACTCGTTGGTTGCCAAGAACTGAGCACTTTTGGTTAATCGGTCAACGATGACCCATATCATATCGTCCCCTTTGAATGTCTTTGGCATCTTTGTCACGAAATCCATCATGATGTAATCCTAATTCCATTCCGGAATCTCAAGCTGTTGCAAATTGCCATAAGGCCTTTGATGCTCTGTCTTGACCTGGGCACAGATTTGACATTTCTCCATGAATGAAGCAATGTCTTTCTTCAGAGTGAGCCACCAATACAACCTTTTCAGGTCATAGTACATTATGGTGATACCCGGATGGATGGACAGTTTAGACTTGTTAGCTTCTTGCAGAATCAACTCACGATTACCTCCAATAAGAGGCACCCAAATCATGGATTGAAAAGTCTTCAACCCACGATTGTGTTCACCCAGCTGGTCTTTTAACTTCTTCATTGTTTCAAATTTTAGATTGTCATCTTGCAAAGCTAACTGCTGGGCGTCTTTTAATTTTGTAATTAAATCTGATATTACTGTGAGCTTCATAAACTTTGCTTCAGCTTCTGGCCCTTACGGCTAAAAGCATCCGCTACAATGTTGGCTTTACTCGGGTATTAACGGATCTCACAATCGTAGTCTTTGATTAACTCCAACCAACAGCGCTGCCGCATGTTGAGTTCTTTCTAAGTAAAGACATACCGTAAGCTTTTGTGATCTGTGCATATCACACACTTTATGCCATAAAGGTAATGCCTCCATAATTTCAGTGTGAAGACAACAGTAGGAAGTTCAAGATCATGAGTTGGGTAGTTCCTTTCGTGAGATTTCAGTTGCCGAGAGGCATAAGCGATCACTTTATCTCTCTGCATAAGGACACAACCCAAACCCGCATAAGAGGCATCACAATAGACGGTGAAGTCCTCCGAACCGTCAGGCAAGGCGAGAATCGGAGCTTCACACAATAACCGCTTTAAGGTCTGGAACGCTTCTTCTTGAGCTTCCGACCAGACAAACGCAACATCCTTACGAGTTAGCTTGGTCAACGGACCCGCAAGTTTAGAGAAGTTGTGAATAAACCGCCGATAGTAGCCGGCCAAGCCAAGGAAACTTTTTATTTTAAAAGGAGTTCGAGGAACCCCACAATTCATCACCGCTTCCACCTTAGCCGGATCTACTTACACCTTCTTGACAAATGACATGGCCAAGGAAATGTACCTCCCTAAGCCAGAACTCACATTTAGAAAACTTGGCGTATAACTGTTCTCGTTTGAGAGTTTCGAGAACCTGACAAAAATGAAGCTCGTGATCCGCTTCAGTCTTCGAGTAGACAAGAATATCATCAATGAAAACAATCACGGATATATCAAGAAATGGTCGTCAAACGCGATTCATTAGATCCGTGAATATAGCAGGAGCATTGGTTAAACCGAATGCCATAACCAAGAATTTGTAATGACCATAACGAGTTCGAAAGGTGGTTTTAGGAATATCTTCCTCATGAACTCGTACTTGATGATACCCTGGACGGAGATCAATTTTCGAGAAATACGTAGCTCCCTGCAACTGATCGTAGAGGTCGTCGATTCGCGGAAGAGGATACTTATTCTTTATAGTTCGCTTATTCATCTCCCTGTAATCGATGCACATCCACATGGTTCCATCCTTCTTTTTAACTAATAGTACAGGAGCTCCCCAAGGTGACGAACTTGGACGAATGAAACCCTTTTCACGTAACTCCTGGATTTTATTTATCATCTCGCGGATTTCAGAAGGAGCAAGATGATATGGAGATCTAGCTACAGGTGTAGCTCCAGGAATAAGCCCGGTCTTATATTCAACGTCTCTTACCGGAGGTAAACCCGGTAATTCATCAGGAAAGACTTCAGGGAACTCAGACACTACCCTGATATTTTGAACCGGTCGCTTCTCCATCGTAGCATCAATAACATATGCTAAGAAGGAATCACAACCTTTAGAAACAGACTTCTGGGCTTTAATAACGGAGATAACAGGAATATCAGACTCCCGTCGTTCTCCTCAAGCCACTATATAAGACCCATCAGCAAGAGGGATCTTAATCATTTTCTTGGAATAGAGAATCTCAGCATCACGCTTGCTAAGCCAATCCATTCCAATTACGACATCGAAGCCGGCAATAAGCATTATAAATAATGAGATAGGGATACTACTCCCATCAATATAAATAACGGCGATAGGGACTTTCTCGGTAACTGAGACTACTTTGCTGTCAGAAACTTCTACATTAAGAGGCTTGTCTAATGGCACAACAGGTAATTGAAGTATTTTACGGCAAGAAACAGAAACAAAATAATATGTTGCTCCTGAATCAAATAGCACACTAGTAGGAATATAATTGATAAGGAATGTACCAGTGACGACATCCCCTGCTGCCTTTGCTTCATCAGTCGTCATCTGAAATGCCCTCCCTTTGGCCCGAGGGGCATTATCTTTCTTTTGCCCTCCAGAAGACCCAGCTACTCCAGATCCTTGTCTATCCGGGCATTCCACCATCTTGTGACCGGGTTTGTGGCACCGGTAACACACATCTTCTCTATATCGGCACTCGCTCACCGAGTGCCCTTTCTGCCCACACCTGCCACATCTTTTGGTTTCTGCGGAGAACTCCCTAGCATGAAGAACACCAAGGATTGTCAGGTCTTGGTTTCTTAGAAGATTCAGTCTTCCCACCTCCAGAGGATTGCCCTTTTGAAGAGCCCGATTTAAGAGATGGCTGAAACTTTCTGTTACCACTCCCACTGGCAAATTCGCCCCGACACTGTATACGATCGCCTTCCATTTGTCGGGCCACTTCAAACGCCCGATCCAGTGTTGGAGCTGCCAGCACGTGGGCACGAAATTCCAGTGGCAGGGTCGCCACAAACCTTCTTATCTTAGTGACATCATCTGGGATCAGGTGTGGAACAAACCTCATCTTATCAGTGAATGAGGTGATGTGCTCTTCGATCGGTTTATCTCCCTTCTGGAGATTCGTAAATTCCCTTTACATCCTTTCCATATCGTATTCGGTGCAATACTTCTTCAACACTTTCTCAGAAAATTGCTCCCAAGAGAGAGCACTCAGTACCTCTTTACTAACAGAGGCCTTCACGGTGTCCCACCAGAAAATGGCGTGACCCTTTAACATACGTACTGCGTATTTCACACAGTACTCGGGCTCGCACTCTCAGGACTCGAACGTTTGCTCCATTTCACGAAGCCATTGAATTGTAACAGTGGGGTTATCACTCCCATTGAAAGTCGGTGGCTTGCACGACAAGATTTTTTTATAAGAGCAGGTCTTGTGTGGTTTGCCAAGAGTAGACTGTAACAAGAGCTCTTTAGCAACACGGACCTCTTCTTCCAGACGCTTTATATATGCCAATTGGTCTGGGTCAGGTCTTTTGCCACCAGCATTATGCTGAGAGCATTGATCTTCAGCTTGGTGAGGTATGTGAGAAGCCTCATCTTCCATTTCTTTTAAGGCTTGCTGAGTGTTTCCGCGTTCAGCAGACATCTTTAACTAAACTCTTCTATATAACACAGAAGAGTAATTAATACTCTATCATACTTGCTTCTCATATCTGACAAGCTATATCATACTGATAATATTCATGCAACTCTCATACTCAACCCCCCATAAGGAACACTTTATTATGGTCGGGCCCGTGTTTGAGATTGAATACTCTTGCAAGTACCCAATTCCCTCAAACTTAGGATCTGATACCTACTTGTAACACCGGCTTTACAATTACCAGATTTTAGCAAAAATTTGTGTTTTTAACAAACGTGAACTTAATCACGATTAGATAGCATTAAATTAAGCAGCGGAAGTTATTTACAAACAAACTTTGTATCAAGTATCTGGTGTTACTCTAACATACAACCGACCACAATGTATATTTTACATCACAAGTGTTCCACCAAAAATATCCAGCAAGAGGTAACCCAACTCATCACACAATCTAACCTCAATCTGCAAAAATAGTTATTATGGCACCGTTAGCTATACACATAGCTAGTGAGCACAAACTTAACATAAGCATCATTAGAGCAAGTCATGCATAACAGGAATAAGCATTCAATGCTATCCTATCACATTGCGGTGCGCTGACATGATCGGTATAAGTAGTTTCTTGCAGGATAGATAGTCCCACTCAACACCAATACACCGGGGAATCAGACACGACCATCCGCGCCGGTGAGGGAGCATAAAGCAGTTCACCAAGCATCGTTTACGGAACCATAGGTTCCCTAGTAATCCCGGCCAGATACTGGCTGATTACAATCTCACGTTAAGGCACGGCGGTTCTGCAAAACCTTGACCCGGGATTCACCCCGAATCACCGTTAAATCCCGAACCATGTCCGACGTCCTCCGGGATCCAACTACAGAGTTGACCTTAACCATGCCTCAGTTGTTCGCGAACATTTCATATACATATACTGATCCAATCTAGATCATTCACTTAGCATGCACATTCATTTAATTATTTTAGCACGCATAATCATTCACTACATCATTATGGATCCAATCTGGATCCCTAGCATACATATCATTCATCTCAACTAGGCGGCTCCAATTATGGATTCCGCTGGCATACACTTAACTTACATATGACAAGTATTTAACATGGCATTATGCATTAAGTAGCATGGCAATATTTATTCATTCACTTTTAAGCATTCATGCACTTAAAACATTTAGCAGATAAATCTTCCTCTACTCAGGCTTACGAAAGTCGGTACTCCCCTGAGTAGCTTATATCAGGTAGTTACTTAATTTCTGCTCTACTTATTACAACAGGTTCACCTAGAATGGTATTACTTATATTAATCATCTTAACATACATATAATGCCCACAAAATCAACATATGAATTCCCAAATCCGGACCTCACACAAATCCGACAAAACTGTCGGATTGTGGAGAATTCGACACTTGGGAGAAATCCGGTACTTTGGGAAATCCGGTACTTGTGGAAATCCGACACTTGATGGAAATCCGACATACCATCAGATTCCAACACTTAAGACATCTTATGGATCAAGACAATGGAATCCGACACTCTATCGGAATCCATACTATGGAAATCCGACACTATCGGAATCCGATACTTTGAAAGAAATCCGACACTTTATCGGATTCCGACACTTACGAGAAAATCCGACACATACGAAAACCGACAACTTGCGGATTCCGACACTATCGGATTTTAAGAAACCTACGGATTTGAAAATGTGGAATCCGACACATTCAAGTCTCGGAATCCGACACCTTCAAACCCAGAATTCCGCCACCTTCATCCTTCACTTATTTCCAGAATTTCATTCATTACATTTACATTTAAACACTTTAAAACATCATGATTAATCCATATGAACTTCATAAACACACTAACATGGTTTAAAAACATCAACCACACCAAACTTACTTTCAAAGTAAGCTTGTGTGCTCTTAACTAGAATTTTACAAGGATTTTACTTTCATTTATCTTTTAAACACAAGGATGATATCATATATGTATAAATTCAACAACGAACATATGTTTACCTTAATTGGAATCCAAAACCACAAACTATTTGACCTTCAAGAGAATCCGAGAGCAAGAGAGTAGAGAGAAATCCGAGAGATAGAAAGAAATGTTTTGTGGGTGTTTGTTAGCTTTGACCATATTGACTTTTATGTCAATATATATATACACACACACGAGAACACATCCATAGGCGGTTTCCTCTGGATTTCTTTTCTTATTTTCTTTCTTTACTTAATAACATTTAAATACATACATACATATTGCATATAACACATAAATATACAATTAACTCCTCTTATTAATACTACTAACTTACAACTTGGACCCTTTACATTATTTACTAACGTACGTTCACACACGAATTACAACTAGGCCCAATTCGAGGATGTTACATCTGATATCGCAATCATAATCTTTTATCAATTCCACCCATCGCCTCTGTCTCATACTCAATTCTTTATGGGTAAATACATACTGTAGGCTCTTGTGATCAGTGCAGATTACGCATTTAGTTCCATACAAGTAGTGCCTCGACAGTTTGAGTGCACACACAACAGCTGCTAGCTCCAAATCATGAGTCGGGTAATTCTTTTCATGTGGCTTCAACTGCCTTGAAGCATACGCAATCACCCGATCCTTTTGCATTAGTACACATCCCAATCCAGCAAACGATGCATCGCAATATATGATAAAACTATCTGATCCACTTGGCAAAGCTAGGATGGGAGCCTTACATAACAACTGCTTTAAAGTCTAGAAAGCTTTATGCTGTTCATCACTCTATACAAACTTTACATCTTTCCGAGTTAACTTAGTCAATGGACCCGCAATCTTGGAGAAATCCTTGATAAATTTACAGTAGTATCCGGCCAATCCAAGAAAACTCTTTATTTCTGACGGTGTGTTTGGAGCGTTCCAGTTCATCACTACTTCCACTTTTGAAGGATTAACTTTCACTCCTTCACTACATATCACGTGCCCCAAGAACTGGACCTCTCTTAACCAGAATTCACATTTTGAGAACTTCGCATACAAATGTTCTTTCTTCAGAGTCTCTAAAACTAGTCTCAAATGTTGTTCATGTTCCATCTCTGCCTTTGAGTAAATCAAGATATCATCGATAAAGACAATCACAAAATCATCCAGAAATGGTCGACAAACTCTGTTCATAAGATCCATAAAAATCGCAGGTGCATTAGTTAAGCCGAACGGCATAACCAAGAACTTGTAGTGACCATAACGCATACGAAAGGTTGTCTTTGACACATCTTCCTTAGAAACACGTACTTGATGATAACCCGATCTCAAGTCAATCTTCGAGAAGAATGAAGCTCCCTGTACGGGACTTAGCCACTGGTCGAGACCCAGGGATCAAATCAATCTTGAACTCTACCTCGCGAACTGGAGGCAACCCTGGCAATTCTTCAAGAAACACGTCCGGGTATTCCGTTACCACCCGAATATCCGTCATAGCTTGCTTTTCTTTCTTCCCGTCAATAACATACACCATGTACGATTCACATCCCCTATCCAATGCTTTCTTAGCTTTCAAACAAGAAATAATCGGGATTACAGATCCAACCTTCTAACCCCTTGCTACTACATGCATACCATCCGCCAATGGGAAAGAAATCCACTTCTTGCGGCATTTAATACTTGCTTGGTTCATACTCAGCCTATCCATCCCGAGTAGCACATTGAAACCAGAAAATGGCATAACAAGAAAATAAATAGGAAAGCACACACCATCCATATCAATTTTAGCTCCAGCCACAGCATTCGTGACCGGAACCATCATGCCATCAGCTACTTCTATTTCTAAAGCATTAGCAAGCTTAATAACAGGCATGTTTAATCTACCACAGAAACAAACGAGCGATTTGTCCCTGAGTCAAATAATACTCTAGCAGGAGAAGAGTTTATCAGAAACATACCCGTAATGACATTGCCAGTGGTAGTAGCATCATCCACAATCATTCTAAACACCCGACCCTCAATAGTGGGTGGGTTCTTTCTTTTTTGACCAGCTGAAGACGATCCCCCAGCCGCTCCCGCTCCTGACCCAGATCTTGACTTCTTACTCATCGGACAGTCACCAACTCTATGCCCCTCTTTCTGACAATTCCAGCAAACACTTTTATGGAGTCTGCAGTTCTTAAAATCGTAGGCAAACTGACCACACTTTACGCATCTCAGTGTTTCTGGCGTATACTGACCATTATGAAACGACTTGCACCTGTAACACGAAGGTGCCCGTTGATTAGACCCACCCGAAGTAGGCCTCCTACTCTGTTCTCCTTGTCTGCTACCACTGCTTTGCCCTCCCTGCCTCTTCTGAGTATTATAATGTTCAAACTTAGTCTTTTGTTGGGAAATCCTCTCCCTACTCAAACTATCCTTCATAAGTTTACCCCCTTCAGCCGATTTGGCCAAAGTGAAAGCCTGGGATAAAGTGGTAGCCTACCTAGTGGCGCTTCGGTAATCCGGGTACAAAGCTCCTACAAAATGAGAAATTTTCGATTCTTCATCTTGCACCCAGTGTTTTACAAATATCATCTTCTCATTTAATTGTCTTATCAGGTCATCCACTGACATATTCCCCGTCATTCATAAATCCATGAACTCCTTCTTGATCTTGGCAATCTCGAAGGAACTGCAATATTGCTCGCATTACTTTTCCTGGAATTGACTCCAGGTGATACTTTCCTGCTGCTGCTCTGTAAAATGACCAGTTATCAAATCCCACCACACCATCGCATCTCATTTTAACATCCTAGTTGCATACACACCTTCAATTCGTTCTCGCAATTACAGCCATCTAATTCCTTCACCATCTCTCTTAACCAGTTCAAGGTAATGTTGGGATCAGAACTCCCTCTATACTCAGAAGGCTTACAATCCAAAAATTGTTTATACATGCATGGTTGTTTGTATCCAGGAAACGCAAAAGGATATGCTCCTTGTGGTGCAAACGGATAATAAAAGGGTTGTTGCATCATTTGAGTTACTGGTGGGAGTGGTGTTTTTATTGGTGTTGTGGTTGCCTGTGTAGGAATCGCAGTTGGCACTGGGCGTTCAGGTTGGGTGTGCCTCTATTGTTCCATGTTATGTACCAAATTTCTCAAATCCAACAATTCGTTTTCCAATTTAAAGATGTACTCACTCTGATCTTACTCGTGAGCTTGACCTGATGTTCCTCGTGAGCTTGACCTTTAGGATTCAACCTTTTGAGGTAAAGTAGTTATGTACAACTAACTAAAGTTGTTAACCAAAGAACCACAAATGAAACTGATGATAATCATCAGTGATCAAAGTATAGATATGTATGTAATGTAATGAGATAAAACTGTGAGAGTATGTGTCTGTACATGTATGTGTACGTGTACGGATTAGAGGAATGAGTGTTTAAAGTCTAATTGAGTTGTCAAGGATGACTATAGACGGAATCACTTGTATTATGATAAGAGAAGTAGACCGGTCGTGTAAAGTTTGAACGTAAGTTGAATGGTGACCCATTCGTAAGATTTTGTGAACTCTATAATATGAAATAGAGATCATGATGAATATAAAAACCCCAAAATGTTATATTCAATGTCTGTTGGTCCTATTAAGCTTAAATGTAAGTGTTGCTTATTGTTGGATGATAAATGTGGTTTATAACTACGTATGTAGCCGTGGCAAGATTCCGAGGACGGAATCCTCTTTAAGGATGGTAGATTTGTAACATCCCAAAATCGGCCCAGTTGTACCATGTGGTTATAAGATTGTAACCTTGTGAGTTAAATAAGAAATGCTAAATTAAAGGATGAAGAGGTGTTATGATGTTAAAAAAAGTTGGTGGAAAAATGAATAATAGTTATTGATTATTAAATGGTTTAAAATAAGGATTCCAAATATATCCTCGTTGGAATTTATAGATAGCATATGGATGAGTTGTAAGTTGAAAGGGGGAGCGAGATACCCGTCGAAAAAGGGCCACCACCAAAAGAGGCGGCACCCGCTTTTCTTACTTAATATTGTTTCTTTCTTTTCGTTCTTTCCTTCTTATCTCTTTCTTTCTTTTCTTTCTTCCCCATGAAGAAACACACAAACACACACCTCAATATATATAGTTTTAATCATGTTGTGAGCTGGGGATTGTAAGAGGAAGATTAGCATCTACCATTTGAGAAGAAAGTAAGTGTTATTATTTTGATGTTTAAGTTATTAATGGGTCAAATGAGTTCTTGGTATAACCTATAGATTTTGAATTTGTAATTGAAGACTTGATGTTTATAAAGTGTCTAAAAGGTCCCAAACATGCTTTGTAAGTGTTAGGAGATGTTTGGGAATGATTTTGGTGTTTTTTAGTCAAGTTGAAGTTTGCAGAAATCAATGGCAGTTTCTGCCTGTTCTTGAGTCGAGCCATGACACATTCAAAGATCGCACCGCGACTAGCCGACGCGACGCATTCCCGGCTGGTCGTACGACTTTGTGTGTGCTCTAACTTTTTTATACGACTTTGTGGTCCAACCTTCGGACCAACCTTTGGTCCGACTTTGATCCAACTTTGAGGATCCGACCTTTGTTCATCCGACCTTCATGAGAATCCTGCGTCGCGCCGCGACACATTAAGAGATCGCGACGCGACCGGCATGACGTGACGTGTCAATGGTTAGGATGTTACGCGTCCAGGTGTCCGTTAACAAGTTTTAATGTTTTTCACGTATTGATGCTTGGGCTATTATTATAGGTTTGTATATGGATTAGAGACATTGTTAGAAGATTATTTCAAGCATCTTGAACCCCGGTGAGTACTGACTTAACTGGTAATTATTATGTAGTATGTATGGACTTGTTGATTGTCCTTAGACATGTACAGGATGTGATAATTGTGGTCATGATGATCTAGATTGTAATGCTGAGCATGGACATGTGTAATCTAGTTGAGATTGTTGTTAAACTGTTAGCATGATCATATTGGTTAGAAGTTGACCAATACCCTTAAAGATAATTAAATATGCTCTCAACTAAAAGGAGTTAATATTACCATGAGTGGGGTGAAATCCCATTGAAAGTGTAAGTGCATCCCAACACTAGATCAGAATGAAGATGTAACCAATGGTAAATCCAAACATGATAATGAAAGGAATTCAGGAAATTTTGCACAAGAAATTGTCCCAAAACCAACACTTGATAGTATGGAATCTCAAAATGTTACAATTTCAGGTACATAAATCATTATGCCATTGAGCACATAGCCTGATTTTGGTCGATTCTTTGGTGACATAGACATGAATTTTGACAAGGATGAACAAGTTGGTCATTCTGATCGACTAACTCCAGCACTTGTTGCACTAGAACATATAGTTGAAAAACTATTTATGTCAACCTCATCTTATGAACCTTTTGATGTTAAACTATATCATGATGAGACGTGCAAACAACTATATGCAGACGCTACTATACTTGAGACCAACAATACTAATATTGGTCCAAATCTAGCCAAGCTTGTTATAGACAGTTTGGAGGGAAATATAGACGCTGATAGTGAAAAGACTAAGAGTGAGAGACAAGGGAGAAAAGAAAATGCCAAGAATGAGGGAAACCTAGCCATACAAAGCTGGGTAGCCACATCCACTACTGGACTGAATGTGTTTCAGTTTGGTATTGAAACGGTCATTGTTAACCTAACAGTGCATGCATATATCCATTCCAGCAACTCAGTTGGAGTTTGCTGATATTGAAAGAAGTAGACCATCTCTCCTGTCTACACCTTTCTTTACATCACAATCAAGTCTAGCTCAACTTGCACAGAATAACTTTCATTTGTCTAGAAAATGGTTCGATAGATCTTCACATCTTGTTGATGTTGCTGGAACATTTGTAGTGGCACCTTCTATTGGTCAACCATGAGGATCAGATGGAAGTCCCACGAGTGCTAACGTCTTTCCAACACTGAACGCGGGCCACACTGTTGCTTCATCTAGTGTGTCAACGGGTAATATAAGTGATCCCGGTGTTATTACTTAGTTGAAATGAATTGATCGGAAATTCTCAAAGCTTGAAAGCAACTTTACC
Organism: Dittrichia graveolens; assembly: GCA_038502395.1. NCBI lineage: Eukaryota > Viridiplantae > Streptophyta > Magnoliopsida > Asterales > Asteraceae > Dittrichia > Dittrichia graveolens. Next base: position 36,956,888 of record JARJIL010000009.1, read on the forward strand.
CAGTAAATAGCCACTAAATCTTCACACATTGAATCTAAACTAAATGAAATAGTTGCTGCTCTGAAGTCCATGAAAAACCAATGTGTTGCTATAAAGGATTACAATATTGATGAACTCAAAAATGTCTTGCATGCCAAACTAAATAGTCTTTCAAACACTAACCAAGAGTAGGGAGACCTGATTTCTACCCTAAACACTCATCAAGTACAAACATCCACTCTAAACACTTTCAAAGATTATATCCTTACCGCAGTTTCCAAGATGACCGAATCTGTTACAAAAACCTTATCTGACTTAGGAAAAAATATTGATGTCTTAGAGACTACTTGTAAAACCCAAGCTAAAACTTTAATGCGTAAGCATGACAATCGTGATGATCTAGGTCATCCTAAGGGGGAGAAAAGGAGAAGGTATATTGGACGTCAAAGTTTTCATAGATTAAGTGATGTCAACAAGTTGCGTTCCCAATTGGAGTTCAACCTGAAGAAAGGGAAATCAGGGAGAGTCATCTTGATGTTTCTACATCAGGGTTTTAAAAGCCTTTAATGCCACCGATGGAAAAGGAAGAAGAGAGGTTGGTGAAATAAAAGCTTCGTCATATTTTATTTCAAACCAACAGAGAGTTGTTAGAGATATTCCCACCTGAACAAGGTAAATTCAATGTTGCACCGACAAACTTAATCAACCTAGAGAAAGAGAAAGAAGAAAGAGAAAAAGAGAGAGAAGGAGCAGAATGGCCAATCCCCGAGTCTTATCATAGTGGCCCAAAACCTCCTCTAGTCCTTTCTGGTCCATCAAGCCAAATCGTTCGCACAAGAGACGCAATGAATAAGTCTCAGATCATATGGAAAAATAGAGACATCAATGTTACATTTCCAGAAGATATAGTTCAAGAGATCTATACGGATCAATTTGAAGAAATGACAGGCATTGAGTTTATTGGTTTAAAAGATGATGATAAAGCTAAGTACAAGTTTATCATGGCACACCATGCTTCAAAGAGAGGGGATGTGGAGTCAATGCACTTAATACCGAGATTGAATCATGTGACACTATCAACGATCATTCATTACAAAATGGTGCAGTTTCATGTTACAAGGCCTGCTTGAAAGGTATATGGGTTTAATCAGAGTGATCTAAGATACATAAGCCTATATGAGATTGGCTTCATGCATGATTACCTTGGAACAAGGCTGGAGAAAAGTTTTGAAGAAAGAATTGGGTATGTTGTGTTAAAATACTTCATGAGAAAAAGAGTAATAGTAGGATAGTATACAGATCTACAAGTTGTGTTTAAAAGTGATCTTTGAAAGATAAATGTACTCAAACCGAACCAGGCTCATTCAAAGCTAAATCAATAAGAATCTTTAGATAGTGGAAGAGGGTGATGAAGAGTATGAGGAGATGAAGGATTAGTATGCTATAATCAAACGAGAGAGAACGGCTTTCTAAGATTCTCATAACTTAATGCATAATTAGACGTAACATTAACTCATTGGTGCTTGAAACTTGCAAGAAAAGTTAAGAAAAATATTGAAAGGATTCCTATTGAAGATCAAGTAAAGATTGAGAGGATCAAAAAGCTGCTGGAAGGAAAAAGCGTTGAAAGAAGAATCATAAGATCATGGGAAACCATTTTTGGTAAAAAGAAACAGATGACAGCTCACAAAGCTACAAAAGGGCGTGATTGTTATTTTATTTGTAGCATTCTCAATAGTTTGTTTGTAATCAAGTTGTGTATCAATCGAACTGAGACATAAACTTATACACTCCTTGAGAGCTTTTTAACAATGTTAGAAGGCATGACCTATAAATACCTATTGTAAGCCTTTTGGTTAATAAGATCTTCCATTAATGTAAATATTATACACCTTTATGTGTTTGTTTTTAGAGCATCTTACTACGGATTATTGATCTCTTCATCTAACTTCTATATCCGGGACATTCAAAACAACAACTAATGTTCTCCTTTTGCACCTCACACTCAAGAAAACTCAAGTATTGATCTCACTTACTATATAATATTGTGTATTGTGTAGGTATCATGTTCATGCAAGAGAGAATGAAAGAAGAACTTCAATATGTTCAAAATGACCATCTCCAGCCCTTAACACTACCTCCGAGGAGTGAAAGGGTCGGTGTAATGACTAATCTCAAATTAATAGACGACCATTATTTAACGGTAACTACTCATTATTATTACTTGTAATATTATTTCTATTATAGCTGTAATATTTGTGAATGGAAGTGAGAACCAAGTATTTAGTGCTCAATGGATTAGATTGGGTTGTATAGTTTCACATCTAATTAAATCGGGCCAAGCATATAGGATTTGACTTGGGCCTTTATTAATATTAGAATCCTTGGAACCTCTTAGAATAGAAAAGGCTTTTAAGATTGGCCCAAGGCAAAGCCTAACTCTTGGTTACTTTAGTTGCAATCAATCAACATGGAGCAGTGGGTGTGTGCAGTGTCCGGCGAGAGCAGAAAGAGAGAGAGGGCACACTGATTCCATCGTTCAACCGAGACTTCAAGAGAAAAACCATCGGATATGCATGCCTACCACAATTCCGATCTCACACACAAGTTTGTGCCCGTACAACATAGAAATCAATGATTTTAATTGGTTTTGTGTTGAATTTTTCTGGGATAGAAACTGAGGACTAATAGAGACTTTGAAGTTGCACTAATCATCGAAACATCAATATATTCCATAGAAATGATATTCTAGTTGTTTGGGAAACTTATGTTTCAAAATCTCCTGATTAGATAATGATTTTTAGGGGTACGATGAGTAGAACCTACTGTGTTCTACCGGTTATGGAGGTTGTAGTCGAATGAGGCCAGTACCCACAGCTTAACTTAAACGACAAGTTTGATTGGTGTTCAATGGGTTCATCTTGTTATTGATGTTATTCGAGGGGAGGGTGTAGGCAGAGAAGGCTTGAGTAACCTAGTGTATTTGAAATCTCATTAATGAATAGAAGCATGTGGTTAATCTACAATTAGTAGCTTGCATTTTTTAAATCATTTTTTGTTCAATGGTGGTTCAAACAAATTTGTTGTTGGATAATGAACTGGGTTTTGAATGATGATGTTATTGTGAATTGTAAGGAATTAAAAACTGTGCTTGAAGATGAATTGAAAACTCTAGGGTTGACTCCTAACAAAGGATTTTCCAATTGAAAATGTTCGTTAATGGTCTCAACTGAAAACCATTTGGGTTGGATTGAAAACTTAGAGTTTTCAACGTGAGTTCAAATTTAGGTTTCAATCAAACTGAAAACGAAGGTTTTCAATTCAATAGAAAACTTGGGTTTTCTACCATATCAAACTGGGCTTCACATACGGATCATAAACGGGGCTCTTAGGAATGAAAGTGGGCCTGGACCCATTTGACTTGACTTCTGGTTAGGTCGAGAGTTTCGTATAAACGGTTGCGGGAATAAATAAATAAGTAAATAAATGGAATACATGTATGTGTGTGTGTATATATATATATATATATATAAATAAACAGAGATAAAAGAATATGAACTTACTTGAACCGCTATTGTAGGTACTTTACCAATAGAGGCGAAAGTTATGGTTACATGATTTATTTATGTTGAGTATTGTGTGTTGCAACAAGATGAGTTAGACTAAATTATACATTATATTCGTGTGAAAAGTGCATGGATTATTGTGTGCAAGTGTAACTTGTATGTGAATATTCGAAGTGAAGGGTTGCGTTATACTGTGGTGAAAACATAACTCGGGCACAGTTAGACATGTGAAATCCTTGGTACGTTATGTCGTCCCTGACAAATACCATATCACCTGCAGAGGGTTTAAATTGTCCTATAGATAAGTGGTCATAAAACCCACTTCCTCGTTATATCCGTGTGAACACGAGACGTGAATAAATGTCAATCTCCAGATCATTCACGATTTTGTTTGTCGTTTTCAAATTGGTGGTGACCAAAATAACAAGTTGCAATTGGTATACCATCATTGCAGAATGAGCACAACCATGCACTTTGGTGTAAGAACCCAATCATCTAGGGGCCCAAAGATATCTCTCTTAGGATTGGAATAAATCCTTTTGACTACATAGTCCCGTCACATGCTTCATCCTTTACTTAAAAACTCCCTTTATAACAACGAGTTACGAACTACGTTTGAAAGTAATTAAAATAAAGTAGTCCCATGCTTTTGGAACACATGTATCTCTATTCTAAGGAAGAAACTATTGGTGTCTGCCCACTGATACACATATATTGGCATCACTACTGATAGGGCACGAGCCTAAATGGTCCCACGGCAAGGGTAGATCCCGACAGCACAACCGAAACAAGAGAAAAAGTGAACTTAGGGTTTCCGAAGATCTTCACGAGCCTTCATGGTTTATGAAGGAGTTGTGAAGACAAACCCTCCATGAGGTTTCACCACCCGGATAGGAGATCATGTGGGTGTGGCCTTCACGAGTGCTTCACGGCATGTGAGAGCTCACGAAGGCAGAAGTTAAAGTGACACTTAAATCATATTAGACTATTTATGTTGGTCCAATGAGAGAGCCTTATTGAGGTCGACTCTTGAGCCCTACCAATTCCCCCATGGTCTATATAAGGAGTCTCATTCTCTTTGTTATAAAGTTGTTTGTTACTTTGCTTACGTACATACATTATGTAATACCCGTAACTTTGGTAAAATGATAAAATAAATATATGCAAGTTTAGATGGGTATCTAGTAAAATTAGGTGTTATTAACAATACTTGGATATATATATATATATATTGGGGTGTGTTACGTATTAAAAGCTAGTGATAAATGCAAAAGGAAAGAAAGATCAAGGACCAAAGGTGTAATTGTGTGTGTGTAAATGTTATTTGACCCATTTAAGGGTCAAATGCTCTCATTTTTCCAGAAGAAGGATTGAGAAGGAAGAAAGGGAGAGGGGAAGGCTGGAGCTTTCAAGGTGGGAAGGAAATCAAGGGTATATCACAAGAGTTTATGCTTGGATTCAAGTAATTTGGTGTTTGTTCTTCAATCCTTTCTTCTTTTCAACTTGGATTGTGAGCAAGGAAGAAGATAGCAATGGTGGATTGGATAATCAAGTAAGTGAAACCTTGTGTTGTGTTTATCTTGGTTACACATGAAGTAATTGGTGATTTATAGTTGGAATTTGTGGATTTTGGTTGAAGTTTATGTTGATCTAGCAAATGGGTTATAATTATGGTTTAATGTTTAAAATGATGATAAGAGTTGGTGTTTTGGAAGTTATGAAGTGGTTTTGAAGAGTTATTGGATTTTGATCTCATATATGTGTTTAACGTTTAAAAATATATGAGGATTTTTGAAAGTTGCAGTAGCAGAAAAGAGGAAAAATCTCAAAGTTACTGTTCACATAGTGGTCGCGGCGCGACTAAGAGGATTGTTGCGGCGCGACGAGCACGGTCTGCAACATTGAGTTTTCCAGAGAATTTCTCGCGGCGGGAGGCACCCTGAAACTTCCAAAAGTCATGTTTTTTACCCTATTTGACTATGTTCATGTTTTGGGATTGATTCTTAGGTTTTATAAGGGATAAATGGAGTCTTTTTAGATCCGAAAATGTGTCTAAGTCTAGAATTGAGTCTAGAAACCTTGTTTTTTGTTAACTTATGTTAGTTAACCTTGTGTTTTGTCATCATAGGTTTATGATCCAGTGTTTGAGCCTCGATTTGGATGGGGTTGTGATCCTCATCACACCCTCAGGTGATTACACCCTGCGGATACCCAAAATTGTTAAAGTTTTCAAGTCATCACTTATGTGTTTTGATTGTTTTGCAATTATTTGGTGAATCTTGATGAATTAAAGGATGTGAATATGAATTGTTTTATATTGTGATCTATATGATTAGCAAACGCTTTGTGAAGCATTTTGAGTTCAAAGCTTATGTAGACTGTGAAATCATCATATGATGGGTTTTAAAGGATGGTTTTCAAAATAAGACCATTGCTCCATGTTGGAGATGGTCTGTGTTTTAATTGTGATTCTATTAATGGTTTTGAAACACGATACTCCATGATGGAGTGGACTTTGATTTTAAAACAAAAGACATGGTTTTGAGTTAGAGAAATTTATGTTTTCAGTTTGTGAGTCTTTTGGGCATTGAGATGCCAATTGTGAAATGTTTTGAGAAAATGGTTTTCAAAACAGGACCATTGCTTTATTTTGGAGATGGTCTATGTTAAAGTGTGTTTTTACCTAATGGCTTTAAAACCTGATACTCCATGTTGGAGTGAACTCTGATTTTGAAATAACAAACACGGTTTGGGAAATTAAAGATATGTTTTCACTAATGATGTTTTGGGCATTGAGATGCCAATTATGATTTTGATTGTTGAGCATGTTTGCTCAAGTGATATAATTGAGACACTTATGTGTTTATTGATAAGCTTGTATGCTTGAATATTTGGCCAGTTGGCATGTGATATATATGACCCTTCGGGGTATGTGATTTTTGTGACTTTTCGGGGTGTGTGATTATATGACCCTTTGGGGTAAGTGATTATATGACCCTTCGGGGTAAGTGATTATGTGACCCTTCGGGGTATGTGCTTATGTGACCCTTCGGGGAATGTGTTTTGGTCCGGACCACTGTGTGATATGAACTCTATACCATAGGGTTCCTAGCCATTGAGACGTATATAGAGGTTCATGTGGCTTCGGCAATTGAGGAACTGCGAGGTACGGGTGGTTGAGGAATCGGTGCAGAGAGTGGAGGGGTATGTCAGTAGACCATCATGACCATGTGGGTTCACTTGGTTGACGAGCCACCGAACCCGGGGCAATAGGTGTGAATTGGGTGAACATGGCTTACAGTCCAGATAACCGTTGTATGGTGGACTGCTTCATGCATCCCCCACCTTGACGGGGTGATGTGGTTATCCCCCATGTGGGCATGTGTTGACAGTGGCTAGCTATCACGTGGATACATTATGGCCCAATGGACAGACCCGCATCCTTATGTGCTATTGTGTATGCTTTTAAAAGTTTAATTGATTGCCAAACTTGTGTTTTCAAAAGAGAAAAGGGTGACTTGGTTTTGATAAAACAAATGTTTTTGGTTGTACTCACTAGCTATGTTTATAGCTAACAGTGTGTGTAAAATGTTTTGTATCCGCAGGTTGTATAGAGGCCTTGGTGAGGCGGGTCGATGCCTTGGGTATAGTTTTGCTTGCATTACCATTAATCTTGGATTTCCTTTGCTTCATTGATGGTCATGAGATTGACTGTGGTAACACCCAAAAGGTTTTGAATTATATTATATGATATGTTTACTGTTAAAATATACAACATTTTCTTGAAATACTCAAAGAGAATTACTATGCTTCCGCGATGAGTTTCATAGAATTGTATAAATTGAGTTTTTGAAAAAATTTAAATTTGGACTGAAAATCAGGGTGTTACAAGTTGGTATCAGAGCTTAGGTTTGAGTGAATCATGCACTAGAGTTAGTGTTTGGTCTCAAACCAGGCCGACCATTAACAGAAATCCATTTGAGCTGGGAGGGTAGCTTGGGTTAGGATGAGAGTTTCCTGAGTGATAGGTAACTCATGTGTATGTTTCTAGCCCTATGTTACTAAGTTTGACTTCAAAGATGAGATAAGTTTTATGAAAAAGTCTACCTTGGGCAGCAGTTTAGAAGTTAATTGTACTGTTGAGTACTAAGAATAGTTGTCCTGGTTCACATAGAACCTCGAATAGAGACATAAAGCTGTTTGAGCTTGTGTACTGAATCCTGTATTATGGATAAGTCATTGATGAATCATTTGTAAGGATAGCCTGGTTTAGAAGGAAAGATTTCCTTGAGGATATATGAGACGCTTTGAGCACTAGAATGAGAAACTAAGTCTTGATTAAGATTAGTTTCGTCAAGAGAAGCATGAGATTATGATATTAGAAGCCTTGTTGAGTATGCCTCAATGATAAGGTAAGTAAGTGATGAATTCATGGAATGGAGTTTGATCCGAAATGTGTCAATTATCCTTTGTTCGAGGAGGGAGGCACCATGTGTGAAGTAATATAGAAGATGATTTAGTCTATAAACCCTTTTATGCGACTGCGGTTGCGGGTTCATATCAATTATGGAATTGTTGACATAGTTATCTGTTAGTGACATTCCATGTGTCTTGACTTAAGAGTTGTTTTTGTATCTAAGTATGATTTGACTAAGATTGTTGGTTAAGTGGAAATTGAAACTAAAGTTCTTGTTTCATGTATGATAGACTTACTCTGATGAGTTAAGTTATAAGTGAAATAGTGTTTGTGTGTTTCTCCGAGAGAAATAGGAATTTTCTATTGAAGTGTATCTTCTATGATAGAAGAATAGATATTGTGTCACCATCGAAATGGTGTGGTTTGGTCCAATTGAGTTGGACTTCTCATTGAAATTGTTTATGAATCTGGAGATCTAATGAGTCTCACATTGAGATGTCAAGTAGAATGATTAAGTTTGAATTGAAACCTTTTTAGTCACGTAAGCTATCAAAGGTTAGTTGAAAGCTATTAACCACTCTCAACACTTGTTAGGTGCTTAGAGGAGATAAGAAGCATAAAGTTAGTGGGAATTGTATCTTGTGATTGAGATAATGTAATGAAATATCTGAGTAAGGTTGTACATTGAGCAACCTTTTGATTAAGTTGTTAAATAATCTTAGAGATTTTAACTCTCTAGTGATTGAGGTTCCTATGAATTAAGAGTGTGGCATCATTTAATAGTGACGTTATGGATTAGTGATGTGTTCACTTAAAATTTTGTGTAAATGAGTATCTTTCTTTGATGGCTTAGAGGGTTGTTTAAAGGAAAGATAATGGTTAGTATATTAAGCCTCTTATGAGGATGGACCACTTATAAGGTCAGTTTTGTGGTATGAAAATTTGAATTAAAATTTGGTGTGACCTTATGTATCAGTCTGTTCCCAATAGTGGGAATGATTAATTGTAAGTTCATTGGAACTGCGATAAGTGTTAATGATTGAGAATTTGATAAGTTGACTATGTAGCCCGTTTTGGGTAGTGTTGAAAAGAGTTTCTTAATGATTCTAGTTAGATATGGTCGGATCAATGATCCAGTTGATGTATGAAATATGAAGTCCATTAAGAACATACAACTTTATGTGGAACCGCGAGGTACGGGTGGTTGAGGAATCGGTGCAGAGAGTGGAGGGGTATGTCAGTAGACCATCATGACAGTGTGGGTTCACTGGTATGACGAGCCACCGAACCCGGGGCAACACGTGTGAATTTGGTGAACAGGGCTTACACTCCAGATAAACGTTGTATGGTGGACTGCTTCGTGCATCCCCCACCTTGACGGGGTGATGTGGTTATCCCCCATGTGGGCACTTGTTGACCGTGGCTAGCTATCACTTGGATACATTGTGGCCCAATGGACAGACCCGCATCCTTATGTGCTATTGTGTATGCTTTTAAAAGTTTAATTGATTGCCAAACTTGTGTTTTCAAAACAGAAAAGGATGACTTGGTTTTGATAAAACAAATGTTTTTGGTTGTACTCACTAGCTATGTTTATAGGTAACAGTGTGTGTAAAATGTTTTGTATCCACAGGTTGTATAGAGGCCTTGGTGAGGCGGGTAGATGCCTTGGGCATAGTTTTGATTGCATTTCCGGTAATCTTGGATTTCCTTTGCTTCATTGATGGTCGTGAGATTGACTGTGGTAACACCCAAAAGGTTTTGAGTTATATTATATGATAAGTTTACTGTTAAAATATACGGCATTTTGTTGAAATACTCAAAGAGAATTATTGTGCTTCCGCGATGAGTTTCATAGAATTGTATAAATTGAGTTTTTGAAAAATTTTAAATTTTGACTGAAAATCAGGGTGTTACACATTATACACACTTAAGCTCCAATCTAGGGTTAAGTTGGTGGATTACCAAGGGTTCTGTAAAACCCGAAATTTTAAGATGTCATTTATATAGTTATAAAAGTAATAATATCAACTTGATGTTATTTGATCACAAGGTATAATAAAAATGCACATGTTACCATTTATTAAAGCCATGAATAGTAGTAATGACTAATCTTATAAGTTAGGTATTGTATGTGTAATGGATGAAATCTTAAGGGTTTATGATGCAAATAATATAGCAATGGGAGGACTAGAAGTGGTTATTGTGTGTGTATGTGTATAAAATTGGTCAATTGAGAGTCAAACTCTCATTTTTGGGCAGATGAAATCGTGAGAAGAGAGAGAGAGAAGGTTCTAGAGAAGGTAAGAAGAAAAGAGAAGAATCAAAGGAAAAATGGTGGTTCTTGTGTTTGGATTCAAGAAATCAAGTGTTTGGGGTTCAAGTTTCTTCATTTCAAACAAGGATTTGAGCAAGAAAGAAAGTAACAAGTGGGTTTTATGAATCAAGTAAGTTCTAAACTCATCTTGTGTTTGAATATGAGTAATGGTTGTTGTTTGTAGTGATTCTTGGTTAAAATGGAGGTTTGATTGTGTAAATGGGTCAAATATTGGGTTGATCCTTGCAAAAGAGTTCTTGATGATGATTGATGATCAAAAGTGATGATATTTGTTGTTATAAAGTTGTTTTAGTCGAGTTTTAAAGTTTTTATCGGGTGATTTTGAAGTTTGATGTTAAGAATATGAAGAAATGGAAACTTGCAGCACGAAAAAAAGGAAGAAGAAGACCTGTGCAGGCTCGTCGCTACGCGACAGGCTAGGCATTGCGGCGCGACGCAGCTGGGTCGAGGGAACTTGTTTTCCAGAGATTTTCTCGCGGCTTGAGGCACCCTGAAACCTCCAAAATTCATGTTTTTGACCCCATTTGACTATGTTCATGTTTGGGGATTGATTCTAAGGTTTTTCTAAAGGATAAATGGAGTCTTTTTAGACTGGAAAATGTGTTTAAGACTACAATTGTGTCTAGAAACCTTGTTTTTGGTTAACTTATGATAGTTAACCTTGTGTTTTGTGATCATAGGTTTATGATCATGTGGTTTAGATTTGGTTTTGATGGGGTTGTGATCTTCATCACATCCTCAGGTGAGTACACCCTTCTGATACCCAACTCTTGTTAAAGCTACAAGTCATGTTGGTTATGTTTTCGATTGTTTGGCAATTGTGGATGAAATTTGATGGATTAAAGGATGTTGATTATGAAATTGTTTTATAACATGATTTATATGATTAGAAAAGGTTATGAAGCTTTTGAACTTCTGAATGTGGAAACTATGCATTTGTTTTATAAATGCGGGTTATATGATTTGCAAATCTTTATGAGGCTTTTGGAACTTAAAGAATATGGAAACCATGCATTGTTTTATAATATGGTTTATATGAATTATAAACGCTTTATGAAACTCGTGGGTTTCAAAGAATGTGGAAATTGTGTATTCAATTTAAGATGTGTTTTAAATGGTGGTTTTCAAAATAAGACCATTGCTCCATGTTGGAGATGATCTATGTTTGAATTGTGATTTAATTAATGGTTTTGAAACATGATACTCCATGATGGAGTGGACTTTGGTTTTGAAATAACAAACATGGTTTTGAGAAATGAAAGATATGTTTTCACGAATGATGTTTTGGGCATTGAGATGCCAATTATGGTTTTGATTGTTGAGCATGTATGCTCAAGTGATATGTTTGTGACACATATGTGTTCATGATAAGCTTGTATGCTTGGATTACTTGGCCTTTATGGCATGTTATTTGTGGCCTTTATGGCATGTTATTTGTGGCCTTTATGGCATGAGATATTTGGCATTGTTGGCATGTGATTTATGTGACCCTTCGGGGTAAGTGATTTTATGACCCTTCGGGGTATGTGCTTATGTGACCCTTTGGGGAATGTGTTTTGGTCTAGACCACTGTGAGATATGAACTATGTACCATAGGGTTCCTAGCCATTGAGACGTACACAGAGGTTCATGTGGCTTCGGCAATTGAGGAACCTGTTAGGACTTATTTGTGTTTGTAGGCCTTGTGCAACTATCTTAATTATCTTGCTATTATTGCTTTGTTAGTTTAGTTCATCTTGTGTAAGGGCTTAGCCCATTTAATATTAATTGTCTAGTCCATTAGTATGTAATAGACTAGCCCAAATGTTAGATTAGAGAAATCCATCATGAAAGCCCATGAGGCTTGAGACCCATGTGCCTACTTGTATTTAAACCCTTGCAAACCTAGTTTGCAAGGTAACCTTTGCCATTACTCTGATTAATAGAAACAAACACATCTGTGTTTTCTCTCAAGCAAAGTGTTCTTCTTGTGTTCATACATTGTTCTTCATATCTTATACACAAGAATCATCAAATTACTCATATTTAATCTCATATTTGGACCATCAAGTGGTATCAGAGCCAACTCCTTGTTGGATTGGTTCAAAATAATCTGGAAACAACCATCAAAGTGTGAAAAATCAACTTTGAAAAATCTCTCTGTTCTTCACGTGAAAAACCCACTTGAGTCAAAAATCATTTTCTTCAAATCTTCTTGTTTTTCAAAGTTTTTTGAGTGTTTTAGAAGCATTTGAGGTGGAGAAATCATCTGGGTATCACCATTTTCAAAAACAAACAACATTAGTGAGCTAAATTTGAATTTTACATTTTTCAAGTTTTTGGTGTTCTTCACTGTTCTTGCAAAAATCTGGATCTTTTGTTGTTTGTGCTAAGAGTTGATTTGGAAAAGTGTTTTTAGGTTGGAGAAAGCTTTAGGAACGGGAAATTCCAAGTTTCATTAAGATTTGAAGGTTTTTTATTTTCTGTTCATACACAGTACGTGTGAGGAAGAAGACAGGTTGGTCCATCCGACTTTCACATCCATCCGACCTTCGGATCAACCTTCAGATCCATCCGACCTTCGGATGCATTCGACTTTCACATCCATCCGACCTTCGGATCAACCTTCAGATCCATCCGACCTTCGGATCCATCCGACCTTCGAATCCAATCCAACCTTCGTATCCATCCGACTTTCAGATTACAAGATAAGCCCATCCGACTTTCTGATCAAAAGTTCATCTGACAGTCGCATAACATCATCCGAAAGTCGCATCACCCATCCGAAAGTCGCATAAGCCATTCATCTGACTTTCACCCATCCGAAAGTCGCATAAGCCATCCGACCTTCGCATATCTTTGTCTCATCCGACTTACATTTTAAATGGCTCAAAATTTGGTTAAAAATTCAAAATTTGAATTTTCAGCTCGACCCCAGCCAGGGGTTGCCACCCCTTGGACCCCGCTACCAGGGGCGCTGCCCCCGGACCCCCGTTGTTCCAAATTAGAATTCTTGATCTTAAAATCATTTTTCACTCTAATTCGGTCAACTAAAGTCTGCCAACCGATTTTCAAGTGTTAACTAAAAATCACAATTAACAAAATCGTTCATTCTTACAACTCTATTTTTCACACGATCAAGTTTCCAGAAAACTAATTCATTTCAAGGAAAGATCCAATTTTAAAGATGAGTTCCTCAAATTTAAATGAACTTCAAAAGGAATTAACTGCTAAAGAAAATGAGTTAATCACCTTAAGAAAAGAAAATGAGGTAATCATTCAAAGTCTCAAAGCAGCAAAAGTGTCAGTAGAGGAAGACTTTAAATTCCTACAAAAGGAGAGATGTCAACTCTACTCCAAAATCAAAAGTCTTGAAGATTTGCTCATCAAACGAGACCAAACCGCACAAACCATTTTCTTAAACAAACCTAAGGACAAGAAATTTTCCAAATGGACATACGAAGGTCTAGGTTTTGTTAATCCACACATAAGTGATAAGATTACTGCTAAACAACTGTAAGATTTTGAAATCATGAATCTAGGATTAACCAGAAGAATGGTATTCGTGGGGCAAGCCAAAGAACTTGCAGAGGAAGAGATCAAAAGACATAACTCCACCAAAGCTTCCACATCATACAACTACGAAAGTTTGAATCGATCGTATGAAACAACTGAATTTGTACCACTTATTTCTAACGATTACTTTCGAAGTTACACGCAATCAGAAATGGAATCAATGCCAAACATTTCTGAAACTCAAACAAAAACGCACGTGTATATTCCTCACATGGAGTTACAACGCCGATTTGAATTGGTTGAAACCGAACTTTTTAATAAGTCAATCAATCACGAGTTAGAAACTGAGATTTTATATGATAAAATTGGCGAACTTGAATCTGTAAACTCTCGTATATCAAATTCCGCTGCAACAAGCACGTCTAATACAAACACCTTCCACGTGCACACACACGAGTGTTTTTCATATTCCGATTCCATCACCATCGACAACATCAATGAATTGTCCTAAACCAAATCTAAACTTCAAGGGGAAAACAAAAGAATAAAGTTGTTAATCGATTCGAACCACAAGGTAATGACTGATCTGGCCAACTCAGAAGAAAGGTGCAGAGAGTATAGAGGGGAGTGTATAAATCTTGAAACCAAACTTTTCAAACTTCAATCAAAACTTAATGTATTTGAGAATGAGTTGTTCATATCTCACACACCTCAATCAACAGCTTTAAAAGGTAAAGCTAAGATCAGTGAACCTAGCTCGTCCATACCCCCCAATCAAAGGCACAACGAACCAATCAACATACAACAAAACCCCACAAACATTATACCAAAGATGATATGTTAGCGTGCTCTTCATCTAACGTATATATGCATCTAGGTACAGGGGTGACGGGGATACTGAAGCAAGTGCTAGGGTGGCGGAAGAAGAAGACAGGGACGGCTGATGAAGCAAGCCAACAAGGAAATTTAGTTTATCCTGCTAACTTTTCAAAACAAACAAACTTAATGTTTTGTAATGATTCGTCTGTCGTTCGTATTAATTCCGTTAAACCTGAAATGTTTTGCATGAGCGATGGTTGTATCGAAGGACATTGCTCCTATCATTGTGCGTATGACCAAGATCGCAAGAACCGCGGGATTAAACCGGATCCATCCTATAGACCGTTCGAATCATTTCATGTACAAACTTCCTTCATAAATCGTAAACGTTACAAGATAACCTATTGGCAAAAGAAAAGCTCTAGCAAAGCACGATTCCAATCAATTGAAACGCCTTTGTCAATAGTGCTCAACTCACAATCACGGTTTTCCAACCGTTGATACCATAACAATTGGAATCACACCAATGAAACTACCGTAAGGAATCATCCTCTTCAAACCTATCAGAGAGCTAAACCCAAGCAAGCTCAGATTCTACAACGGCAGTACCAATCGATCAATCACTCAAAACCCAAAGTCCAACGACCCATTCCGATTTCAACCGTACGAATCAACAATCGTGCGAATCCTAAACTGCATCAACCGTGGAATGGAAAAGCAGAAGGGAAACCAACAAGATTTCAATTCATCCAAGATGATGTATTTCTTCCACATAGCTTCAAACGTGTGGTGATCGAAGATCCAACCGTTGCACCAATACCCAACAAATCCAAAGAACTCACAACTTCGTCACCAACCCAACCTCCACCTACGAAACAAACTTGGGTTCCCATTGTTAAAACAATAGAATCAGTATAAGATGCAAACATAAAATCTGTTGAATGTGCTGACTTGCGAGTACCCAGCTCAAACTAGGTACCTAAAATGTTGTTATCTTCCATGTGAAGGTATCTAACAGGTGGTTCATGGTCTCCGGCTGTCCCTAACATATGACCGGGAACAAGAGTTCTCTGACGGATGCGCTTCATGAAAAAAAAGAGAGGAATAAAGACGCTCGGTTCTAGGGGGAGTGTCGTTGTCATAAAACTACACGAATACATTTTCATGCATTCGCGTATGGGGAGAAAATTCGACAACTCTCTACCTCACTCGCATCAATGAAACAAGCACTATTCGAGGGGGAGTTTGTTGTAATTTTTTCGGTGCTCAAGAATACACGAATACATTAATATGCATTCGTGTAGGGGGAGAAATCAGAAAATTTAAAAACATTCAAATATTTCAAAAACCTAAAAATATTTTCCATTTCAAAGTTTATTTTTGTTGCAAGAAGGTATACACTCATTGATCAAATCATATACCTTACTTGTTCCTTGTTGATCTTTTGCAAGATCCTTTCTCTTTGCATCTCTTATAGCATTGTGTTTTCCTTCCACATAAACCATTCATTCGTGTGTCACTGTCATAGTTGTCAAAGTACAAATGATCAAAATGGCACTATGAGTGAGGGAGTGTAGGCATTTTATACTCCTATGGTCAATCCAGAACCGGAAGGACCTGCCCCAGGAGCTCACCATACTTTAGACGAGATCGTCAGGGTTTATATGTCAAATAGGTGAGCAGAATCAGTTATCACGGGATACTGGTTGGTATGCAGAGGTAAAATGAAAAAGAGAGGGATGGAACTGGATATGGGGGTGCAAATGATCAACACATTTATGAGTTTATCTTTTCAAATCATTCTGAAATTTTTGCGCTACATAAATCCATGATTGTTCGTATACTTTGATTGTACAAATCTTTCTTGTCAATCACTTTCAACAGATTCTTTCTTGAAAATCATTATTGTTGAAAAGCATTCATTAGGATTGCTCATACCATCAAAGAACAAGTGTCCTAGTGTATCCAAACATAGATACAAATATTTAATTCTGGAAAGAGAGATCGAGGGAGAAGTTGAAAAATAAGAAGAGAGCTGAGGGTGAGACAGGATCAAAAGAAAAGAAAGATCCTCACTAAAAAATGTCAATCTGAGTAGCCACATCTACTACTAGTTTTATACTGGTATTGAAATACACATCATGGACCCAGTGATGCAATGCAGTTACCCCACCCAGCTACTCAATTATCTCTTAAAAGATAACTGTTTCAACTTTTCATGGAGAAATAGCACATTTCTATTGACATATCATTTGGAGATTGTTGATATTGAAACAAGGAGGACATGCAGCTCTGGTCCTCGTCTTCTTTCATGAACTTATTGAGTCTAGAACCAATTGTAATATTATTTTCTTCTAGGACACGTTATGGAATCAATTGTCTGTCTATGACAGTGCCGGGACATCTTGCGTAATATCATTTGATATTTACAGTGACAGATGGAAATCCTACCAGTGCTAACATCAAGCCAACACTGAACGTAGGTCACTCAGTTAATTTTAACTGGCATGTTAACGGGAAATCTATGTAATCCCGGTGTTACAAAGGATGCAATAATTATCATGAATTTCTGATATACTCTTGTAAAAATAATGCTGAAAACCACTAAATGCAAAATTGTTCAAACAACCAAAGGTGTTTTACCTTAGGTTACTGGTGTGAGATGGAAGATAGAAGAAAAAAGATGTCATTGCATGCTTTAAAGATCAAGGTTCTCACAAGAAATTGAAGAGTCAAGACTTCAAGATGAGAAGACATTCCAAAGTCATCAAATTTTATTCCCATAAAGCTTCACAAGAATACAGAAAGAAAAAGAATATCTGCATTATCAAAATGAGAGAGATTAAACAAAAGCCAAAGAGGTAGATGAACACTCACAAGGCTACAAAAGGGGGATATTGTTAGGACTTATTTGTGTTTATAGGCCTTGTGCAACTATCTTAATTATCTTGCTATTATTGCTTTGTTAGTTTAGTTCATCTTGTGTAAGGGCTTAGCCCATTTAATATTAATTGTCTAGTCCATTTGTATGTAATAGACTAGCCCAAATGTTAGATTAGAGAAATCCATCATGAAAGCTCATGAGGCTTGTGGCCCATGTGCCTACTTGTATTTAAACCCTTGCAAACCCAGTTTGCAAGGTAACCTTTGCCATTACTCTGATTAATAGAAATAAACACATCTGTGTTTTCCCTCAAGCAAAGTGTTCTTGTGTTCATACATTGTTCTTCATATCTTATACACAAGAATCATCAGATTACTCATCTTTACTCTCATCTTTGGACCATCAGAACCGCGAGGTACGGGTGGTTGAGGAATCGGTGCAGAGAGTGGAGGGGTATGTCAGTAGACCATCGTGACCGTATAGGTTCACTGGGCTGATGAGCCACCGAACCCGGGGCAACACGTGTGAATTTGGTGAACAGGGCTTACACTCCAGATAACTGTTGTATGGTAGACTGCTTCGTGCATCCCCCACCTTGACGGGGTGATGTGGTTATCCCTCATGTGGGCACGTGTTGACTGTGGCTAGCTACCACGTGGATACATTGTGGCCCAATGGATAGACCCGCATCCTTATGTGCTATTGTCTATGCTTTTAAGAGTTTAATTGATTGCCAAACTTGTGTTTTCAAAAGAGAAAAGGATGACTTGGTTTTGATAAAACAAATGTTTTTGGTTGTACTCACTAGCTATGTTTATATCTAACATTGTGTATGAAAATGTTTTATATCCGCAGGTTTTATAGAGGCCTTGGTGAGGCGGGTAGATGCCTTGGGCATAGTTTTGATTGCATTTCCAGTAATCTTGGATTTCCTACTCTCTGTTCATGGTCGTGAGATTGACTGTAGTAACACCAAAAGGTTTTGGGAAACATTTATGAGATAAAGTTTATTGTTAAAATGTTAATGTATTTTGATGAAATATTTTAAGAATATTACGATGCTTCCGCGAAAAGGTTAAAGAGTTTTGTATAAAGTATGATTTCAATTGAGTTTCGAAAAATTGAAATTTGGACTGAAAATCAGGGTGTTACAAGTTGGTATCAGAGCCTGGGTTTGAGTGAATCATGCACTCGAGTTAGTGTTTGGTCTCAAACCAGGCTGATCATTATAGGAAATCCATTTGAGCTGGAAGGGGGTAACTTGGGTTAGGATGAGAGTTGCCTGAGTGTTAGGTAACTCAAGTGTGTCACTAGCCCTCTGTTACTAAGTTTGACTTATGAGATGAGATACGTTTATGAAAAGCCTACCTTGGGTAGCAGTTTGGAAGTTAATTATACTGTTGAGTACTAAGAATACTTGTCCTGGTTCACATACAACCTTGGATAGAGATAGAAAGCTGTTTGAGCTTGTGTACTGAATCATGTATTATGGATAAGTCATTGATGAATCCTTTGTAAGGATAGCCTGGTTTAGAAGGAAAGATTTCCTTGAGGATATATGAGATGCTTTGGGCACTAGAATGAGAAACTAAGTCTTGATTAAGATTAGTTTCGCCAATGGAAACATGAGATTATGATATTAGAAGCTTTTTTTAGTATGCCTTAATTTATAAGGTGAGCAAGTGATGAACTCCATGGAATGGAGTTAGATCAGAAAAATGCCAATTATCCTTGGTTCAAGGAGGGAGGCATCTTATGTGAAGTGATATAAAAGACGATTTAGTCTATGGAATGAACCCTTCATGCGACCGCGGTCATGGGTTCGGATCGTTTATGGATGATTGATAGAGTCATCTGTTAGTGACATTCTGTGTGTTTTGACTTGAGAGCTGTTTCTCTATCTAAGTATAAATCCTATTGGGATTTGTGGTTAAGTTGAAATTGAAATTGAAGTTAATGTTTCATGTATGGAAGACTTACTCTGATGAGTTAATTCTATGATAGAAGAATAGAGGTTGTGTCACCATCGAAGTGGTGTGGGTTAGTCCAATTGAGTGGACTTCTCATTGAAATTGTTTATGGAGCTTGACATCTAAGGGGTCTCTCGTTGAGAGATGATGTAGAATGATTAAGTTTGAATTGGAAAATCTCTTAGTTACGTAAGCTCTCATGTTTGATTGAAAGTTGTTAACCACTCTTAGCACTTGTTACATGCTTAGAGGAGATAAGAAGCATAAAGTTGGTCGGGTAATCCCAATCGTATCTCGTGATTGAGATAATGTAATGAAATGTCTGAGTAAGGTTGTACATTGAGCAACCTTGTGATTTAGTTGTTAAATAATCTTAGAGATTTTAACTCTCTAGTGATTGAGGCTCCTCTAAATTAAGTGTGTGGCATTATTTAATAGTGATGTTATGGATTAGTGATGTGTTCACTTAAGATTATGTGTAACTGAGTATCTTTCTTTAATGGCTTAGAGAGCTGTTTAAAGGAAAGATAGTTGTAGACCATTGAACCACTTATGAGGATTGACCAATTGTAAGTTCATTATAACTGTGATAAGTGCTAATGATTGAGAATTTGATAAGTTGACTAAGTGGCCCAGTTGGGTAATGTTGAAAAGAGTTTCTTACGGATTACAGTTAGTTATGGTCAGATCAATGATCCAGTTGATGTATGAAATATGAATTCCATTAAGAACATAAAATTTTATGTGATATGGTGCTGTGGGTCTATAGATTAACCTTTGAGGTGAAAAATCTTTAGGACCTCATAGTGGTTACTGTTGGAATCACCTGTGATTCTTTGGGTTAAATAGTTTGATTGTGTTATTATTGAATAACGTGTGGTTTGTTATCTAAGGAGTAATTTACTCTGTTTATGTCTTTGGATACCAAAAGAGATTTAGAAATCACTAGAGCTGCATCCGAAAGTGAAACTCCTGTGTATGAATTGAGGCATGTCCTCAGGCTATGAGATAGAGTTAAGATCCTCCTACTTTGATACTAGATGTCCTTGTGACAAATAGTTAGCTTATTTGTGTGTGACATAGTGTGGTACCTTTAGACCACAAGAGTTGACTGAGTATATGACTATCAGGAGTACGTGGCGAGGCCGGTAGCTCAGGTTGGTCGAAGACTTAGACCTTGAGATATGTTTTATCCGGGCATGGCAAAAAGTTGTGACCTAAGTTTGGAGTCGCAAGGTTATAATCCTAATAGATTCATTGTGGGTCTTTTAGACCAAAAGTTGTTATGGACTTAATG
Source organism: Dittrichia graveolens (assembly GCA_038502395.1). Taxonomy (NCBI): domain Eukaryota; kingdom Viridiplantae; phylum Streptophyta; class Magnoliopsida; order Asterales; family Asteraceae; genus Dittrichia; species Dittrichia graveolens. The sequence goes on from JARJIL010000009.1 coordinate 36,977,653, forward strand.
AGGTGACTTAGAGGTGCTCAACGAGAGGCTTTGCGGGATAAAGATCTCTAAGAAAGACTGTGCTTGTAGATATGACCGTCTTAAGGACGATATTGTGGTATTTGGACCAATGGGTCAATTTAAGCCTTAAGGTTGGATATGAAGTATGAGTTATTTGTGTTTAACGTATGCTGGTTCAGGTGAAGCTTCCTTTGGTGATGTGTTAGTATTGTGCAGATATCTGAACTGGTGCATTAGCTGTTGACTCTGATGGCAAGCATGGTTATTGAAATAAGGTATAATGTTTTGAAACCTTAAGTTATGTGATGTGCCATAATGTAATTGGTAATCTTACCGTAGAAATTCACGAAACAGAGGTTAGTTTATATACTCTTGGTTATGTGCCAAGGTTGTTATGAATCATGAGAGAAGATTATATGATTTGGGTCTTGGTTGACCAATTGATGAAATAATGATTTCATTTTAATGATACTTATGTGTTTATCTGTCCAAATTATGGACAAGTACTTAATGAATATGATTGTGTTAAGACATGGGATCATGATATTCAGTTATGAAGAGACACTTATGCGTTACTCGAATTATTGGAGAATTATTTATAGGTAACATATTTATTCATGAATGGTTTGTTTGCCCAAGTTGGCTTGCAATTGCCATAGTGTTTGAAAATTGAGAAGTGATTGGTAGAGCACTAGCTAGTGTGAGCAATAGCTAGCCATGAGACTATATGGCTTAAGAGTTGTAAAGCTCGGGTTAATGATGTTGATCTTTCATAGCCCAATTGGAAGTTATTCATGAACCATTTAGTGGTGAATACTAGGCTATTTTAAAAGGGTCTAGTTAAAGAAATTGATCTTGAGCTTTGACTTGTGTAAGCTATATCGATGAACTATATTGATGATTGCTATCATAGAGAGAAAGATTAAGTGAGTATGAATGAGTGGATACTATTAGATGAGTTAAAGGATCCTAGTTAGGATCTTAGTGCAAGCATGTGGAAATACCTATGCTTGTGGATTAATTTGATTCCGAGGACGGAATCTTTTAAGGAGGGAGAAATTGTAAAACCCGAAATTTTAAGATGTCATTTATATAGTTATAAAAGTAATAATATCAACTTGATGTTATTTGATCACAAGGTATAATTAAAAATGCACATGTTACCATTTATTAAAGCCATGAATGGTAGTAATGGCTAATCTTATAAGTTAGGTATTGTATGTGCAATGGATGAAATTTTAAGGGTTTATGTTGCAAATTATATAGAAATGGGAGGACTAGAAGTGGTTATTGTGTGTGTATGTGTATAAATTTGGTCAATTGAGAGTCAAACTCTCATTTTTGGGTAGATGAAATCGTGAGAAGAGAGAGAGAGAAAGATATAGAGAGGGTAAGAAGAAGAGAGAAGAATCAAAGGAAAAATGGTGGTTCTTGTGTTTGTATTCAAGAAATCAAGTGTTTGGGGTTCAAGTTTCTTCATTTCAAACTTGGATTTGAGCAAGAAAGAAAGTAACAAGTGGGTTTTATGAATCAAGTAAGCTCTAAACTCATCTTGTGTTTGAATTTGAGTAATGGTTGTTTTTTGTAGTGATTCTTGGTTAAAATGGAGGTTTGATTGTGTAAATAGGTCAAATATTGGGTTGATCCTTGCAAAAGAGTTCTTGATGATGATCGATGATCAAAAGTGATGATATTTATTGTTATAAAGTTGTTTTAGTCAAGTTTTAAAGTTTTTATTGGGTGATTTTGAAGTTTGATGTTAAGAAGATGAAGAAATGGAAACTTGCAACAAGAAAAAAAAGAAGAAGAAGACATGTGCAGGCACGTCGCGGCGCGACAGGCTAGGCATCGCGGTGCGACGCAGCTGGGTCGAGGGAACTTGTTTTCCAAATATTTTTTAGCTGCGCGAGGCACCCTGAAACCTCCAAAATTCATGTTTTTGACCCCATTTGACTATTTTCATGTTTGGGGATTGATTCTAAGGTTTTACAAAGGATAAATGGTGTCTTTTTAGACCCGAAAATGTGTTTAAGACTAGAATTGAGTCTGGAAACCTCGTTTTTGGTTAACTTATGATAGTTAACCTTGTGTTTTGTGATCATAGGTTTATGATCATGTGTTTTAGATTTGGTTTGGATGGGGTTGTGATCCTCATCACACCCTCAAGTGAGTACACCCTGCGGATACCCAACTCTTGTTAAAGCTACAAGTCATGTTGGTTATGTTTTCGATTGTTTGGCAATTGTGGATGAAATTTGATGGATTAAAGGATGTTGATTATGAAATTGTTTTATAACATGATTTATATGATTAGAAAAGGTTATGAAGCTTTTGAACTTCTGAATGTGGAAACTATGCATTTGTTTTATAAATGCGGGTTATATGATTTGCAAATCTTTATGAGGCTTTTGGAACTTAAAGAATATGGAAACCATGCATTGTTTTATAATATGGTTTATATGAATTATAAACGCTTTATGAAACTCGTGGGTTTCAAAGAATGTGGAAATTGTGTATTCAATTTAAGATGTGTTTTAAATGGTGGTTTTCAAAATAAGACCATTGCTCCATGTTGGAGATGATCTATGTTTGAATTGTGATTTAATTAATGGTTTTGAAACATGATACTCCATGATGGAGTGGACTTTGGTTTTGAAATAACAAACATGGTTTTGAGAAATGAAAGATATGTTTTCACGAATGATGTTTTGGGCATTGAGATGCCAATTATGGTTTTGATTGTTGAGCATGTATGCTCAAGTGATATGTTTGTGACACATATGTGTTCATGATAAGCTTGTATGCTTGGATTACTTGGCCTTTATGGCATGTTATTTGTGGCCTTTATGGCATGTTATTTGTGGCCTTTATGGCATGAGATATTTGGCATTGTTGGCATGTGATTTATGTGACCCTTCGGGGTAAGTGATTTTATGACACTTTGGGGTAAGTGATTATGTGACCCTTCGGGGTATGTGTTTTAGTCTGGACCACTGTGTGATATGAACTCTATACCATAGGATTCCTAGCCATTGAGATGTACACAGAGGTTCATGTGGCTTCGGAAATTGAGGAACCGCGAGGTACGGGTGGTTGAGGAATCAGTGTAGAGAGTGGAGGGGTATGTTAGTAGACCATCATGACCGTGTGGGTTCACTGGGCTGACGAGCCACTGAACCCGCGGCAACACGTGTGAATTTGGTGAACATGGCTTACACTCCAGATAACCGTTGTATGGTGGACTGCTTCGTGCATCCCCCACCTTGACGGGGTGATGTGGTTATCCCCGATGTGGGCAAGTGTTGACCGTGGCTAGCTACCACGTGGATACATTGTGGCTCAATGGACAGACCCACATCCTTATGTGCTATTGTCTATGCTTTTAAGAGTTTAATTGATTGCCAAACTTGTGTTTTCAAAAGAGAAAATGATGACTTGGTTTTGATAAAACAAATGTTTTTTGTTGTACTCACTAGCTATGTTTATAGCTAACATTGTGTATGAAAATGTTTTGTATCCGCAGGTTGTATAGAGGCCTTGGTGAGGCGGGTAGATGTCTTGGGCATAGTTTTGCTTACATTTCCGGTAATCTTGGATTTCCTACTCTCTGTTCATGGTCGTGAGATTGACTGTAGTAACACCAAAAGGTTTAGGGAAACATTTATGAGATAAAGTTTATTGTTAATTTGTTAATGTATTTTGATGAAATATTTTAAGAATATTACGATGCTTCCGCGAAAAGTTTAAAGAGTTTTGTATAAAGTATGATTTCAATTGAGTTTCGAAAAATTTAAATTTGGACTGAAAATCAGGGTGTTACAGGTTCTACGTACATTGTGTGTGTTTGTATAGCAATCAATTCAAGTATCTTATAAATTGCAATGTAAAACTATAATTATGTAGAAAGAATCTTATTACACCATGAAAAACACATAGTTCATTTCAATATGAATGACAATTCATACATGTTACATAGTGTCATATCCATATATATACTCCTAAGAGTATATTTCATGATGGCCCCTAAACTTTGATTTAATGCAAACTTCACCCACAATGTAAACTTATATTTCTATACAATATTTTGAACTCAACAATCTCCCCTTTTGTATAGAAATAAAAGTTGTTGCATCTTTTTAGCATTTGTGAAATCTCTAACAATCTGCCCATTTGGATTATACAAATATTCTTTTTCTTTCTGCATTCTTGTGAACACTACTAGGAAAACTAAAATTTCCGAGGGCAGAATCTCTCACAAGTCCCTCAAAAAACCGGGATTTCCGAGGGAAATCAACCTTTGCAAAAAACCTTGTCGGAAATCGGTTGTGAGGAATTTCCGAGGGAAATTTCCAAGCAATTTCCGAGGACTGATATTTTCGAGAGAATTGAGAGGGTGTATGTTTGTGAGAATGTTGTAAGGGTATTATTTGCGATGGAGTTACGAGGAATTTATTTGCGAGGGCGTTGCAAGGATTTTGTTTACAAAGTTATTGCGAGGGATATTGTTTACGAGAGAGTTGCGTGGAATGGATTTGCGATGAAAATACGAAGGTAATATTTGTGAGGACTTTGTGAGGTATGATAGAGTGAGGGAATTCCAAGGGAATAAGTTATTTAAGAGGGATATACAAGGGTTATATACTCGCAAATCCCTTGCAAAACTCTTGAAAATCCCTCACAAATATGTAGTTTTCTATTAAAAAATATTTTATAATTTTCGTAATTCGTGTAATATCTAATATTTTAATTGTACAAATACAAACTACAATAATAAAATTTCATTTAACGTCAACATACGCTACCAAATTCAACACAATATCAAAAAATACGATATTAAGTTTTTAATTTAGTGTTCACGAAAAAGTTCTAACATTCGTTCACCAAAAAAGTTTTGACATTTACCGTTCACCAAAAGTTACACATAATGCCGATACTAGATAGATGAAACAGAGTCTCTAAATTGAAAATGTTGAAGTATCACCTTGTTCAACTTTGCCACTTGTTCTTGCGAGTTTTTTGTTTATTGTTGACTTGACAATCTTTGTTCTTCCATTTCTTTTCTTAAAGTGCTTTCATTCTCTTGCAATTTTGCTCTTAGAAAGTTTTCATTCTCTTGCAATGTTACCACCGTCTCTTTCAACCTTTGTATATAAAGTTAGTAAACACATAAACATATACAAAAATTAATACCTAATACAAATAACACATAATATGATAGACCAAATATTCAACCATATTAGTATCTATTACAATTCATTTCCACCCATATGATGTAATATCACCCGTATATATCATACTTATTTCTAAAGAAATAATAGATACCTTAACATACCTAGGTACTTATACCCATTTCAATCCAATATATTATTACAAGATATTACCATCAAAATATCACTAATTCATCCCCAATATGATTCATTCGTGTTAATATAAACAAATAACACCCAATATGACTTGCATTTAAGAAAAACATATGACTCGTATAGATCATACGTACTTTTAAACAAAGAATAGATACCATAACATACATATTTCGTTGGTACTTATACCCATTTCAATCCAATAATGTATTAAAACATATTATCATCAAAATATCACTAATTCACCCCTAATATGATTCATTCATGTTAATATGAACAAATTACACCCAATATGACTTGCATTTAAAAAAAAACATATGACTCGCTACAACCACTTATCTTTAGTTAATACCCAATATTTCTCATTAAAACTTGTATGAGGCACTAGTACTATTTACCAATTAATGCGCATATATGATTTGTATGTCCCATTATGACTCGTATGACCCGTTACTACTTATTACAACTCATTTTAACCGAATAAGACTCGTATGATCCATTACTACTTATTAAAACGCATTTTGAATCGTGTAACACACCCGTATGACATATTAGCACTTACTACAGCTCATTGCAACTCACATCATCAAGGTTACTATTATGCTATAACACTATTACTCATAATGGTATAATTCAAATTCAATCAAAATAAAAGTGTGAATAAACAAACCTCCTCAACATTTGCTTAAGAGCATGAACTACTCGCACTAGCATGTGACCTCATTGTACCCGTGAGCAAAAAATGGCGATCTTGTCGTCAACCATTGCAAGCACTCTCCCTTTTCTAGTCTCTCCACACTACTCCCAATGCTCCATATCAGTGATTACATTGATATCAGCATCATCACCATACTTATCATGGAAAACACTTGTATACTTATCCTATAATATACTGTAACAGAATAAAATGATACCTTAACATTTGATACATAAGAATTTAAATTATAAATAATGATACGATGACAAAATATACGATAAAATCTTTAGCCCTAGGGTCAACAAACTTGGGTATCATGCTCTCAGACGTATCCCCTTTCTCCGAAGTCAACCTTTTTTTGTATAGTAGTGTACAAAGAGTTCAGTACCGGATGCCTTGCGGCCTCTTTTTTTCTCCTACATATGTAATTAAAGGTTTATAAGAAAATAAAAAAGATTTAGATCAAGATTATGGTGGCATTTTATTTAAAGTTACAAACTTATCATATCTTACCAAATACAACCTAGTATGGGTAAGGCTACGGGAGCCACCCGTGTGTTTTGCAACTTGCCCCTCCTACTTGGTTATTTTGAATTTTTTTTGCTACTTTTGATACTTTTTCCATCTATCATTCTTCGATTTCTCTTTAATAAGTGTGACCCAATACTCGTGCTTCATGCATGTTCTGTTATAAGGAAGGAGAGTGGATAAGTCATCATCATCAAAAACTGTAATATGCATTTTTGACCTCTTTTAATGCTTTAGATCGAGCACCTGACATGATGCCAGGCATCCTCAACTGCAAGTGCTTCTCCCATGCTTCATAAATTTGTTCGTTCATGTCACGATCCCATGTATACATGTTCTGCACATTAAGTCAATAATCAATTTAAGCAAATTACTTCAAAACAACATTAAAACTATGTTATCAACAATGTTAAGGCTAAGAAGAGAAACATTCCCACATCCGCTTCCTGGAGTCATGGTCCAAGGACCATGATACATATTCTTGAAATTCCTAACAATCTTCTTGCCAACTAGTGATGTGTTAAACTTATACAATTGAAAGAACGCAAGACAATTATTGTTTGTATATGTTCTTAAAGACAATTAATATTCGTATGCACACATATTCTTCCCCTCGAGCCAAATTTTCTCTCGATATGATGAAGGAGCAGTTTGCTCCACGACATTCGACCCCCCTAGGGGTTGAACATGTGATTACTACCCATCATGATGCTTGTCAACTATGCGGATGGTCTCTAATTAAACATGGCGAGATACTTTTGGGCATGTGTTATATGTTGGATCGTCACCATGCTCTGTGGAATTTCTACTACGTATAACCTTATTGTGCCCACAGTTCTGCCCTCTACCTCTATTGAATGATCCTCTACCGCCTCCTCTTCTTCCGCCCCTACTACTGCCTCCTCTACTAGTACCCCCACTATCCATTAATGTCTGCAATAAAAGAAAATTGACTAACAACAATCAATTATTTTTTTTACAAAAGCTACATATAAAAGTATATCAAATAAACATACTTTAAATAAAAGGACTCAAAAATGTGTCAAACAGATAACTAAATTGGTAAACAATAGAAATAACTAGTTAGAATCACAACATTTTAAATTTAATGAAACAAAACTATAAATTAGTATAACCAAATAATGTTACAATATTTTGATAATTGAATAAAAATTCGTAAGTATGTACTAATGAAACAGTCAAATTAATTTTAGTATCCTCAATTGAATCCTCAAATGTATTATCAAACTCTTCTTCCTCTTCATCGATATCTTCAAGTAAATCATGATCACTAATTTCTTCTACTTTTCCTTGAACAACACTAACTGGTTCATGAACCTCATTTGTAAGTGATACACCTGATAAGTGCTATTTTGATTATATTTTCTTATTAAAACTCTCACATTTTAACACTTGTTTTTGTAATTAATAGGTCCTACTAATCATATTTTAACATTACTAATGATACGACAAATGTTGATGAAAGAAGAAAAAAAAAGAACAAGTAACACAAGCACAAGAAAAGTACAAGTTGCATAAGCTGTTTTGTTTGTGATCTGTGCATTACTAAGCTGTACGGTACAAGTGAGTAAATCAATATTTCAAATGGCACAATTTCTCATTTGAGTTTATTAAAAGAAAAAGAAACAAAAGAAGAGACGTGGGGCTGGAGAAAAAAAAACCCCATCGCAACAAAAAGGGAAAAAAGGCGGGCGCTGGAAAAAAGAGGGGGAAGACGGTTTCAGGAGGCGACGGTAATTGGAAGGTATGAGTAGCTAAATTTATTTCTAGCAATGGGTTTGTAGTTTTGATTTTGAAGATTGTGTCGAGACTTTTAGTGGGTTTATTGTAACCTTGATTCTAATTACAAAAGTTTCGTTTAGATTGCTTCCAGTGTTGATTCATTCGATTGAATGTGGCCAATTTCGTCGTTTAATTAACCTTGGCCTGTTAGTTGAGATTAGGGATATGTATATGTTCTTAATTTTGACAGGGAAACAATTAACACTTTGAATGATTGACATGTTGTTTGATATGTGTTAAAAGCTTTTGTGATAGGGTTTAAATAATTAGGCGTCTAATTGTTGACTCGGGTCAGTGTTTATTGGACGTTAATGTGATTAGTAATTTGATTTCTATGTTCGTAACTAGAATCGAGTTAAGTAATTAGGGATTAGGCATGTTCTTAACTGGTTAATCTTTTAGTAAGGATAAACAAGAATACACGGTGAGTATCGGTGTTTATAAATAACCTGGAATCATGTGTGAAACTTTGTTTGATCAAGTCCATGATGCATAATCTTGGTTGATATAAATTACCACCCATTGCTAGATGTTTCGTTTTATTGATTTTAATTATTTCATTTTATGTTAGTAGTATCATAGACGATTAACACCCCCCTCCCCTCAAATTTAGTTTTATATCATTTATACCGTTTCCAATAACTTGTGCGTTTGATAAGTATTGGCATTAGCTTTAAATTCCGAGTCTCTGTGGGATCGACCCTACTTACCATTATCTCAATTTATTTTGAGTGAGAGGTATTAGGAAAATATATTTTTGGTGGTTTCGACACCCGTCAAAATTTTGGCGCCGTTGCCGGGGACTCGGCAATTCTAACTGTTTTATGCCAAGATAATTTTGTGCAGGTTCACCATTGCAGTTCAATCCGGAAATCGAAAGAACAGCAAAGAAGCTAAGGAAACAAGCTAAGCATCGAAAATAGCAAGGCGAGTCATCCTCAACGCCAACTATTAATATATGGCTAGATATCGAGCTTTCGAGCGATTCTGACGACCAAAAAGAGTCACCAAAAAAAGAATCAGATCATATATACGAGGAAGTGCCGATTCAAATGGCAGATCGGCGTACTTTGAGAAAATGGGCAGCACCTGATGTTACACAAGAACCATTGTGTATCACCTATACTAATGAAGAGGTAAGCACTAATTTAAAATCTGGACTAATTCACTTGTTACCTCGTTTTCATGGTTTAGATAATGAAGATCCATACAAGCATCTGAAGGAGTTCCACATAGTTTGCTCGAGCATGAAGCCTAGTGGTACCACAGAGGACAATCTCAAGGGCATTCCCCTTCTCCTTAAGCAACCGCGCTAAGGATTGGTAGTTCTACCTTCCACCAGGAAGCATAATCACTTGGACTGAAATGGCAAGAATGTTCTTAGACAAGTTCTTTCTAGCATCGAGAGCCGCTGGGCTCGGGAGAGATTTCAGGGATCAAGCAACAAAAGTCAGAGTCTTTATATGAGTATTGGGAGCGTTTCAAACGATTATGTGTAAGTTGTCCACAACATGGCATATCTGAACAACTTCTAATTCAATACTTTTATGAAGGTTTGCTTCCTATGGAGAGAAAGATGATGGATGCAGCAAGTGGAGGAGCAATCGTGAACAAGACCCCACTAAAAGCAAGGAATCTAATATCAACCATGGCTGAAAATTCTCAACAATTTAGCACTTGGAGTGATACAGCTAGAGGTGTTAGTGAGGTACATATCAAGTCCTTAGAAACTCAAATTTCAGATTTAACTAACCTTGTTAAGCAGATGGCGATGACAAGCTTTCAACAAAGTCAAAATGTACAACACGCAAAAGCATGTTGTATATGCGCCATAGTTAGTCATCCCACAAATATGTGCCAAACACTTCAAGAATCACCGGAACAAGTGGGTGCTGTAGGAAATTATCAAAGCTCTTTGAGCAGGGGAAACGATCCATTCTCGAACACTTATAATGCAGGTTGGCGTGATCACCCCAATTTCAGCTACGCCCCAAGACCAAATCCAAGTCAATTTCAACCGAGGCATCTATTCCAGCCACAACAATTTCAGCAAAGACCTCAATTTCAGCAGCCAAGACCACCTCAACCTCAAGCTTTAAGTAGCTCAGGTACCCCACTTGAAGATATTGTTAAGTCATTAGCTAATAATGTTCTTCAATTGCAATAGGAGACGCGTACGAGTATCCAGAACTTGGAAGCTACTGTTGGACAGCTTGTAAACAAAGGAAAGTTACCTTCACAAACCGAGCCTAACCCAAAAGCAAATGTCAATGCAATCATGTTGCGAAGTGGAAAAGAGCTTAGTGGAGACAGCAAGAAAGAAAAGTGTTTAAAAGAAAAGGAAAAGGAGGTCAATGCACCATAACCAATGAGGTATGTAAGAGTTCTTTTGATTTTTTGAAAGACATGCTCACTTCTGTTCCTATTATTCAACCGCCAAATTGGCAATTGCCTTTTGATATTATGTGTGATGCAAGTAAGCACGCCATTGGTGCGATATTGGGACAAAGGGATGATAAGAAATCTCATGTTATTTATTATGCTTCTAAATCACTTGATAGTGCGCAATGCAACTACTCCACTATCGAGAAAGAATTATTGGCGGTTGTATTTGCTTTAGAAAAATTCAGATCATATTTGCTTGGCACTAAAGTTATTGTATTTTCTGAATGCAGCATTAAAGTACCTGTTGAAGAAAAAGGATGCAAAGCCACGACTCATTAGGTGGATTTTGTTGCTTCGAGAATTTAACCTAAAAATTCGTGATAAACGTGGAGCAGAAAATCTAGTAGCAGACCACTTGAGCCGACTTATTTTGGATGGAGAGCCAACCCCACTCACAGATGGTTTTCCCGATGAGCATCTTTTTTCTCTTGCTCAAGAACATCCCTGGTATGCTGATATTGTTAATTTCTTAGTGACTAGGACATTCCGGAGTGAGTTAGCCAGATCTGAAAGAGATAGGATCAGAAGAGATGCATGTTTTTACATTTGGGACGAGCCTTACTTATGGAAACACTATTTTGACCGGGTCATCAGACGATGTGTACCACAACAAGAATTTCAATCTGTGCTCTAGTTCTGTCATTCATATGCTTGCGGGGTCATTTTGGTTATAAAAGAATATATAGAAAAGTCCTTGAGTGTGGATTGTTTTGGCTAACTCTAATGCGTGATAGTTATATGTTTTGTAAGAGTTGTCCTAAATGTCAGCTGACAGGAAACATTAGTTCCCGAAATCAGATGCCCCAATTCCCAATACTTATTTGTGAGATATTTGACGTATGGGGCATGGATTTTATGAGACCGTTTCCCACTTCTGGTTGAAATTTATATATTATTCTTGCTGTTGATTATGTCTCAAAATGGGTTGAGGCCAAGCCTACCCGAACTGATGATGCACGTACTGTTGCTGATTTTGTGAAATCTAATATTTTTTGCAGGTTTGGAACACCAAGGGCTATCATTAGTGACAGGGGGACTCATTTTTGCAACAAGATCATTGAATCACTCATGAAGAAATATGGTGTTGTGCATTGAATATCCACCGCCTATCACCCTCAGTCCAACGGACAAGCTGAAGTGTCCAACCGAGAAATTAAGACGATTTTGGAAAAGACGGTGAAACCTAACCATAAGGATTGGAGTTTGTGATTGAATGATGCCTTGTGGGCATACCGCACTGCATACAAAACACCAATAGGAATGTCTCCTTTCTAGTTAGTATTTGGTAAACCTTGCCATCTTCCTGTAGAGTTGGAACACAAAGCTTTCTAGGCTGTAAAAGAATGCAATATGGACTTGAATGAGGCTGGTAAGAATAGGAAGCTACAAATCCAAGAGTTAGAGGAGATAAGAAATGATGCTTACGAGAACGCACGGATTTATAAAGCCAAAACCAAAGCATTCCATGATAGCCGGATCTCTCGAAAGAGTTTTACTCAAGGTCAGAAAGTTCTTCTTTACCATTCTCGACTTAAGTTGTTCCTAGTTAAATTAAGGTCCCGTTGGATAGGACCTTTTGTTGTTACTAACATTTTTTAGCATGGTGCAGTTGAAATTCAAAGCTTATCTACATGGCAGATTTTTAAGGTGAATGGACATCGTTTAAAACTATTTTATGAAGGATTTGATGGTAGAGATCTTGAACGAGTAGACTTGGACGCACCAAGCTACGATGAATGAGTCGACTACGGTCTAGCCAAAGACGTAAAAGAAAGGCGCTTCTTGGGAGGCAACCCAAGCTTTTAATTTCCGCATTTTTTTATTCAATTTTTTTCTCTATTTAGTAGGATTTAATTTGTTTCTCTTCATCTTAGTAACATCGTTTTTTTTTCCAGGTCACCACATTCCCAAGCATGAAGATCAAGTGGACATCATCACCTCGTTTATTCACTGTGGTCAAACCAGGGGAGTTTCCTGTTTCCTTTACACTTTACTGCTTATGAGTACCTATATGCGATACATTGAGGACAATGCATGATTTAAGTGTGGGGGCAGTGTCATTTATTCGAAAATATTTTTATTACCCGTACTTATACAGTGACAAATATTTGATAACATGTTATGGTCTTAAGTTGATAATGAGTTTTAAGCATCGTTATCATGATTGAGTTTTAAGATGAGCACTTAGAGTTCGTTTGCATGAATATGCCATATCAATTTTGACTTTTGCTAATTTCATGAGCAAAATTTAACCGTGAGACTTTGAACCTTAGACTGTATATATATATATATAATCAGTCTCGTTTCATTTCTTGAGTGTTACATCTTCTCTAGTTTGTGTTTCTAGAACTTGTTTTGAGTCTCTTCAAGATTACATTGATTGATACATATATGTGGACGTGATAAAGGCCATCTTGTTGCTATTTTTGTTTAACCCATTTTAGCCAAATAGCCTTAATGTATGATTTCCTTATTGCAACCACTTTGAGCCTTATACCTATTCTATTGCTACCCATGTTACAAGCCAAGCCAAACACTTCCCTACCTTACTAGTTGACCTACGGAGAAACCAAAGTGCTAATCATAGAACAATTTGAGAAACACTTGGCTGGAAAAAAAACAAGGAAAGAAAAGAAAAAAAAAAGAAAAGGAAGCATGTATGCAAGAAGCGTGAATAATAGATGACGCAATCTAAGAAGTCTTGTTGACTCCACGTCATCAGAGTATGTTTGAATTGTAAAAAAAAACTTAGTTTGCTAGTGTATGTCTCTAAGTGGTGTATTCTCCATATGGTTACGATGGTTTTTCGTTCCTTTGGAAAAAAAAATCCTATTTACCCTACACCAAGCCTTGCCATAAAAGTCCTTTTGATTCACGTGTATGTATTTTATCCAAGTAGTGGAGAATGAGAGTTTTTGCAAGCTTATGGCAAACTATTCTAGTTGAATTGATTTTTTGAGTGATACACTTTATACCCATTTTGAGTGAACTGAGTTTTACTATCCTTCTGTGAGTGTTTATGGAATTAGCTTATGACAAATTTGATATGTGCAATTCATGTCAATTGATGATAAGCTGTTAATCTTGAACTCATGAAATGTTATAGCTGTTGGGAACTCATTTGATATTAAACCATTGTATGTTTGAATGATATCATTGACGAGGGTGGTCAATGAGCTAAGTGTGGTGGTGTTTGATAAGTGCTATTTTGATTATATTTTCTCATTAAAACTCTCCATTTTAACACTTGTTTTCGTAATTAATAGGTCATACTAATCATATTTTAACAATACTAATGATAGGACAAATGTTGATGAAAGAAGAAAAAAAAGAACAAGTAACACAAGCACAAGAAAAGTACAAGTTGCATAAGCTGTTTTGTTTGTGATGTGTGCATTACTAAGCTATACGGTACAAGTGAGTAAAAAAATATTTCAAATGGCACAATTTCTCATTTGAGTTTATTAAAAGAAAAAGAAACAAAAGAAGAGACGTGGGGCTGGAGAAAAAAAACCCATCAGGAACAAAAAAGGAAAAAAGAGGGGCGCTGGAAAAAAGAGGGGGAAGACGGTTTTAGGAGGCGACGGTAGTTCGAGCACAGAAGAAGAAGAAAGTTGTTTTTAATTTTTCAGAATTCTACACTAATTTCTTGTAATTCAAATGTATGAGTAGCTAATTTTATTTCTAGCAATGGGTTTGTAGTTTTGTTTTTGAAGATTGTGTTGAGACTTTTAGTGGAATCATTGTAACCTTGATTCTAATTACAAAAGTTTCGTTTAAATTGCTTCCCATTGTTGATTCATTCGATTGAATGTGGCCAATTGGTCGTTTAAATAACCTTGGCTTTTTAGTTGAGATTAGGGATATGTATATGTTCTTAATTTTGACAGGGAAACAATTAACACTTTGAATGATTGACATGTTGTTTGATATGTGTTAAAAGCTTTTGTGATAGGGTTTAAATAATTAGGCATCTAATTGTTGACTCGGGTTAGTGTTTATTTGGACGTTAATGTGATTAGTAATTTGATTTCTATGTTCGTAACTATAATCGAGTTAAGTAATTAGGGATTAGGCATGTTATTAACTGGTTAATCTTTTAGTAAGGATAAACAAGAATACACGGTGTGTATCGGTGTTTATAACTAACATGGAATCATGTGTGAAACTTTGTTTGATTAAGTCCATGATGCATAATCTTAGTTGATATAAATTACGGCCCATTGCTAGATGTTTCGTTATATTGATTTTAATTATTTCATTTTATGTTAGTAGTATCGTAGACGATTAACACCCCCCCCCCCTTCAAATTTAGTTTTAGATCATTTATACCATTTCCAATAACTTGTGCGTTTGATAAGTACTGGCATTAGCTTTAAATTCCGAGTCTCTGTGGGATCGACCCTACTTACCATTATCTCAATTTATTTTGAGTGAGAGGTATTAGGAAAATATAATTTTGATGGTTTCGACACCCGTCAACACCGATGAACCTTTCATTGTCTTGAAAGAAAATTTTCCCATCAACAGTTTCATCGTCAAATATTTCTTGAACACTTTATGCTACTTCATATATGCTTCTTGGTTTAGTTTTGACAACAACCCACCAATCCCTTTGACTTGTGTTTCACATCAACCAGATTATATTTATGGTTGACTTTTACTCCTTGAATTGGATCAAACCAACGACAATTGAATAATACAACCACACAATGACCCAACATGCTATGATATTCAACCTCAAGAATCTCCTCCAACAATCCATGGTAGTCACTTTCTTCTTCGTTATAAACCGTTCCTTTCACACATACCCCACTATTATGTGTGACATACCGTGGGTTATTGTGTAGAACTGTTGGGTTTTCGTGGTCTAAAATCGCAACGGAAGCAAAACGAGTAGAAAATAATTTCAAAAAGTTGACCACGAATACGCCCACCAAATGGACCAAAACTCTAGACATGACTAAGCAACAAAATAAAACATACAAAGAGATAGAGTTATACCCTTGATGCTTTCTTCTTTGTATTCGCAAGTTTGGAGTTTGGAAGCCTCGTGTACTAACGTGTACACCTCTATTGAAGTCCACACCAAGTCTTGATCTTTTTCCACTTGTTAGAGTGTTAGGTACTCCAACCTAAACACCACAAAGATGTCTACACAATAGAACCAAAGCCTTGGAACTACTTTGTGTGTTTGAGAGAGTTTATGCAAATTATATCAACTTCATATATTTCTTTCAAGCAACCAAAACCATTAGACTTAGTGTGGTTTATATAGAACTCAAATTTGAGTTCAAAAAATGTGCAACAATTAATCTTATGGCTGTTACATGATCAATACACATAAAAACCATTTAACTAGCTTTGAAAGCCTAGTTAAGGGGCTGTTACTGCATGAGGCACGGTCGTGCCTCATAAGGTACGGGCGTGCCAGCCCAAGAGGCCACGCCCAAGTCTCGCCCGACTTCGGCTCGTGCCTGTCCATTGGGCACAGGGCACGGGCGTGCCTTCCAGAGGCACGGGCGTACCTAGCCACAGGCCACGCCCAAGTCACGCCCGACTTGGGCTCGTGCCTGCCCGTAGGGCACGGCCGTACCTCATAGAGGCACGGGCGTGCCTTGGCCCACCAGAACCAGTTTCTGGTTTTCTCTCTCATTAGACCATCCGTGATGCCGGAATCGATACTTGGCGTGTGACCTAATAGGCCCTTGCTTCATCAGCCATGATACCAACTCGTGTGTGTGTTAGTGGGCATAATCCAACAGACTCCCACTTGCACATGACAAACTCACGAAAGGCGTCACTGACATAGAGCGGCCTCTAGCAAGGCATCTATGCCCCCAAGTCAGCACAGGGTTTGTCTTCCCACAACAAATACCTAACCAAAAGGAAAGGTCCTATAGATAAGTGATTATATACCCCTTCGTTCACGATATCCGTTGTGAATGCAGGTCATGGAACATGATCAACCCCAAATCTCATTCACGATTATGTTTCTCGATATAGACTAACTATGACTAACAAAACAAGTTGCATAATTGATCCATCATCAATTCAACTTGAGCACGGCCATGCATTTTTGGTTTGTCATCAGCTTAGTCAACGAGGGGCCCAAGGATATCTCTCAAAAGAGGAACTAATACCTTTGACTACACCGTCCTATCATAATAACAAGTTCTTGTCTGAAAACTTCCCTTATAGCAGCCAGTTATGAACTGTGTTAGAAAGCAATCGAAACAAGTCCAAGTTAATAATCAAGCAACGCATGCATCTCCAGTAGAAGGATAAATAATGTTATCATCCTGATTTACTCGTGATAATATCCATGAAGTAAACTCAGGTACGGGTCCTCCAATTACTTAATCACCATTAAGTACAGGCTAGTGTTGCGTAAATAGATATTCAATCCAAGATGAAAACTTTACCAACCACTCGCCTCGATCTTAATTCACATTTTCCTCCCAATGAAGAATGACCGATCGTGGAGTATTTAGAATAAACAAGTTTATTCATGGAAGTATTAAATATACAAAGATAGAACACAATAATGTTTCATAAAGTAATCGCACCATGCGTATATTAAATCCCCATTTAATAGTCATTACAATAAGAAATACATTATTGCTTTAATGTTCTCAATAACAAATACAACTAAAACAATTAAACCAAGTCACTAGAAAATCTAATCCCAATAGACTTAGCATGTGAATCATGCTTAGCTTGCTACAAAGGTTTGGTGAGTGGATCTGCCAAGTTCCCCTTAGTCGGTACTCTATTAACCACAATGTCACCATTCTCGATGATATCACGAATAAAATGATACTTCCGAGCAATGTGTCTCGTACGTCGATGTGCTCTTGGTTCCTTAGCTAGAGCTACTGCACCCTCATTGTCACAGAAGATCTCAATAGGGTTAGCGATGCTAGGAACAACACCAAGGTCTTGAATGAATTTCTTCATCCAGACGGCTTCCTTAGCAGCCTCGCTTGCAGCAATATACTCTGACTTCGTGGTTGAATCGGCCACGGTATCTTGCTTGGAACTTCTCCAACTTATTGCTCCCCCATTCAACAAGAATACAAATCCCGATTGAGACCGGCAATCATCCTTGTCCGTTTGGAAGCTAGCATCAGAATATCCAGTAACTCTGAGCTCCTCCGATCCACCGAACACTAAAAACATTTCCTTAGTTCTCCGAAGATATTTAAGGATGTTTTTAACCGCAACCTAATGACTTTGACCAGGGTTAGCCTGATATCGGCTCGTCATGCTCAAGGCATACGATACATCAGGCCGAGTACATAGCATAGCATACATGATCGATCCCACTGCCGAAGCATACGGGACTCGACTTATTTCCTCTAGTTCCTTTTGAGAACTAGGACATTGAGACTTGCTCAACGCCATACCATGCAACATAGGCAAATTCCCTTTCTTGGAATCTTGCATCTTGAACCTCTTCAAGACTTTATCTATGTACGTACTCTGGCTCAAACCAATGAGTCTCTTAACCTATCTCTATAGATCTTTATCCCCAAAATATATGCTGCTTCTCCCATGTCTTTCAAAGAGAAGCAACTCCCAAGCTAGGTTTTTACTTCCTGCAAGGTAGTCATGTCACTTCCTATGAGTAGTACGTCATCTACATACAAGACTAGAAAAACTACAGCACTCCCACTAGCCCTGACATACACACAAGGTTCATCCTTGCTTTTAGAAAAGCCAAACTCTTTGACCTTTTCATCAAAGCAAATGTTCCAACTCCGAGATGCTTGCTTAAGTCCATAAATGGACCTCTTAAGCTTGCAGACTTTATTAGGATATTTGGGGTTTACGCAACCATCAGGTTGTGCCATGTAAACCTCCTCTGCTAACTTCCAATTAAGGAAGGCAGTCTTGACATCCATCTGACATATTTCGTAATCGTAATATGCAGCGATAGCCATTAGTATCCTAATAGACTTCAACATAGCCACCGGAGAAAAGGTTTCATCATAGTCTACACCATGAGTTTGAGTGAAACCCTTTGCTACCAGTCGGGCTTTGAAGGTGTCTACTTTTCCATCCATGTTAGTCTTCTTCCTGAAGACCCATTTGCACCCTACAGGCTTGTGGCCGGGTACCGGATCAACCAAGTCCCAGACTTGATTATCCGCCATGGATTGCATCTCACTGTCCATTACCTCCTTCCACCTAGCAGACTCAGGGCCCGCTACGGCTTCCCGGTAGTTGGTCGGTTCACTATGATCCACCAATATTTTGTCGCCCTCGGATATGAGAAACCCATATCTTTCCGGCTCATTACGAACTCTACTAGATCTACGGAGCTCTAATGGTTGTGTATCAGGTACCTCATCCACCATTGGTTGAGGTTCCACTTCTTCCGGTGAGCCGACCTCAGAAGTGGTACTAGTGCCAACATCAGGTTGATCATTGGTGTCATCTAGAATTTCTTCTAGATCGACTTGCCTCCCACTAGCTTCAGCAGATATCAACTCCCTTTCAAGGAAGACCGCCCTTCGAGCAACAAACACCTTGTTCTCCGAAGGTTTGTAAAACAAATATCCCATAGAACCAGCTGGGTAGCCAATGAAAATACACTTCTCGGCTCTGGGTTCAAGTTTGTCTTGAGCTTCACGTCTTACGTAAGCCTCACAACCCCAGACCTTGAGATAGGCTAGCGAAGGAACCCTTCCATGCCACATCTCGAACGGTGTACTTGCAACCTTCTTTGTTGGTACAAGGTTTAAGGTCCTAGCAGCGGTTTCCAAAGCATAACTCCAAAAACTTGCGGGTAGCTTTGTACGACTCATCATGGGCCGAACCATATCCAATAAAGTTCGGTTCCTCCTCTCAGCGATCCCATTTAATTGTGGTGTCCTGGGTGGAGTAAGTTGTTAAATAATTCCACAACCCCTAAGATGATCAAGAAACTCGGTACTAAGATACTCACCACCCCTATCGGATCTGAGAATCTTAATCCGCTTGCCCAATTGATTCTGCACTTCGTTTTGGTATGTCTTAAACACCTAAAAGGTTTGAGACTTATGCTTAATTAAATAAACATAACCATACCTACTGAAATCATGAGTAAAAGTAACGAAGTACTTACAGTTGATTCTTGTAGCAGACCTGAACGGACCACACACATCCGTGTGAACAATGTCCAACAAGTCTTTGCCCCTTTCACTAACGCCGGTGAAGGGCGCTTTAGTCATTTTGCCTAATAAACAAGAATCGCATACTTCGCTTGACCCGTAGTCAAACGATTCCAAAATCCCATCCACTTGGAGTTTGGCGATACGTTTCTTGCTTATATGGCCAAGACGACTATGACACAAAGACAACTTGTCCAATACACCTTTGGACATAGAATCAATGTTCATGATTGATTTATTACCATCCAAACACACACTTGTTTCATAAATCCCACGACATGGATAAGCTTTAAAGTAATGAACATCATTTCTCAAACAAGAGATAATTCCATTATTAAAACCAAACTCATATCCATCGTCATACAAAGCGTGAAAGGAAATAATGTTTCGTGCCACGCAGGGCGAAAAACAAACATTCAATAAGGTAATAGCAAGTCCTGAAGGAAAGGCGAGATCAACACTCCCTATCCGTTCCACGGGAACCACATCCTTGTTTCCCATGATCAGGTCAAGCTCTCCAGCACCCAGCGCCCTACTTCTTTTTAGCACCTGCACATTATTACAAATATGAGTGCCACAACCGGTATCAAGTACCCAGCCGTTAGAAGTAGCGGTATTGTGGAGTTCAATCATAAACGTACCTAAGTTACCCGCTCCCTTTGGTTTTACCCGCTTGAGCTCCTCAAGGTACTTTGGGCAAGAACGCCGCCAATGCCCCTTTTCCTTGCAGTGGAAGCACTCGGCTTCCGCAGGGTCCTCGGCCGGTGGAACCATCACGGCTTTCCCCTTGCCCTTTGGGGCCGGACTCGGGTTAGGTTTTGCAACCTTCCCCTTACCCTTTCCCTTAGAGGGGGGAGCGCCTTTTCTTTTGGTTCCCCCTCCCTGGATGGCTAGGACGGGTTTGGACGAGGAGGGCTTCTTGGACATGTCGGACTCGACGGTCTTTAACATTCCGTGAAGTTCCATTAGGGACTTGTCCATGCCATGGACATGATAGTTTCACACAAACTGTGAAAAGGAACTAGGAAGAGAACGGAGGATCACATCCACCGCCAACTCCCTCCCTAACGGGAATCCCAACCTCTCCAAGCGATCAACCAATGCTTTCATCTTAAGCACGTGAACACTCACATTTCCGCCCTCCTGCATATGGCAATCGAAAAGGGACTTTAGGCACTCGAAGCGCTCTAGCTTAGCCTACTGTTGGAACATTTCCTTCAGCTGGTTAAGCATGTCATATGCTCCTAAATGTTCCATTTGCTTTTGAAGCTCAGGAATCATTGACGAGAGCATAATGCAAGCCACTTCGTTCGTTTCCTTGACACACTTGTCATACGCGTCTTGGACCGCCCTAGTCGCATTAGCCGCAGGTGCCTCCGGCAAAGGCTCCTCGATGGCCCACATCTTTTGTTCATACCTAAGGGCTATCCTTAGTTGCATGAACCAATCAATGAAGTTTTGGCGATCGAGTTTGGCCTTTTCGAGGAACAACTTTAGGGAAATAGAGTTCGATGAAGATGTAGAAGCGTTGTTAGATGCCATCTACAAAATTAGAGTACCAATTTTAGTTGTGAATCCTTGTAGAAATAATTACCCAATAGTTATAAAACTTAATTATTTGAACAAGGCTAAGAACCATATTTCACTCTATCTCATGACGGGTTTACCGCGGATCATGAAATAAGTTATTTAGGCCGGTAGACAAATTACCAATTGCAACCATTGCAACTCTTAGATCCTTGCGGGATCCTTTCGACATCAAATGTGTTAAGGCGTGTTTGATCCCTTCATACACCAATACTTTTATTATTTCTTACATGACTCAACTAGAGATCGACATCATTTAAGCAACATAAAAGAATTTGTAAGTCACCCGTCAAGACACACTCACCTTCCACACAATTCCACAAGGCATGACTCCTGCTAATGCTCGACAATCATCCAAGTTTCGTTAGATTTGGGTGGTGTCGTCTTACGGGTGGCGCGTGACTTACTTTTCGAAAAACGGGTTTTTGTTTTTCCGGTTAAAATAATATTTTAACTATTTTGACGAATTAGCAATTTAAGTGACAAAAACTCCTTTTTAATCACCGTTTAATATAAACACTTTTATATTAATATTTACCTAATTCTTATGCACGTAGAAATATAAACTCATTTATAAATCTCTTTTGTTTTATATATTTTCAAAAATTCTCTAGCATGCAAATCCTAAAGAATTCAAATATAAAACAACCACGCATAAACATAAATAATAAACACCTGGTAACATGCCCAAATTCTAAGTGTTTTCCCCGTGAGCCAAAACGGGGAAAACATAGTCAATCTAGGGACAGCACCAATGGATGCTCCGTCACGATCTCCACTCCGGCGAATCTCCCGGACTTGGTTCGTCAAGACGCCAACACCGTGTCTCCCGGTCGGTTTTGATGCAATATTACATATTTGAAATAATCTAAGTACGAGTACATAATAATAAGAAAATGACATGAAAGTCACGATCCGAATAATCTATTACGAGTACAAAGATTTAAATAAACGACATGCAAGTCGCACCAAATATAAATATTACAACATTACGGTACGCAGGACTAAACCAAAACCATAACCAACCACAAACATCACAAAGTCTATGGGCATATCAAGTTACAGGGCTATCACAACAAACACAACCAAACGAAAGCAAATGGTGTGCCACAAAACCATGTCCAACAAATATATATATTTAGATCAAGATTGCAAAAACACTTAAGGCACAACAAGCAATCCTTGTACATATGCATTAACAATTTTAATACACCTTTAAAATTGCATATTCATATATACACCTAAAGATATATGTTTTTGTGAACTTCATGCCAAGTCACACAAAACATATAAAATTAGGAATCAAAATATAGTGGGGATCAACAGAATCAAGACTAGTCTAAAACCCGAATTTTAATATATTTAAACATATTGTCTCAAAAACTAATTCTGACCAAAAAACCACTGTTGGGTTTTCGTGGTCTAAAATCGCAACGGAAGCAAAACGAGTAGAAAATAATTTCAAAAATTTGACCACGAATACGCCCACCAAATGGACCAAAACTCTAGACATGACTAAGCAACAAAATAAAACATACAAAGAGATAGAGTTATACCCTTGATGCTTTCTTCTTTGTATTCGCAAGTTTGGAGTTTGGAAGCCTCGTGTACTAACCAAGTCTTGATCTTTTCACACTTGCTAGAGTGTTAGGTACGCCAACCTAAACACCACAAAGATGTCTACACAATAGAACCAAAGCCTTGGAACTACTTTGTGTGTTTGAGAGAGTTTATGCAAATTATATCAACTTAGTATATTTCTTTCAAGCAACCAAAACCATTAGACTTAGTGTGGTTTATATAGAACTCAAATTTGAGTTCAAAAAATGTGCAACAATTAATCTTATGGCTGTTACATGATCAATACACATAAACACCATTTAACTAGCTTTGAAAGCCTAGTTAAGGGGCTGTTACTGCATGAGGCACGACCGTGCCTCATAAGGTACGGGCGAGGCCACGCCCAAGTCTTGCCCGACTTGGGCTCGTGCCTGTCCATTGGGCACAGGGCACAGGCGTGCCTTCCTGAGGCACGGGCGTACCTAGCCACAGGCCACGCCCAAGTCACGCCCGAGTTGGGCTCGTGCCTACCCGTAGGGCACGGTCGTACCTCATAGAGGCATGAGCGTGCCTTGGCCCACCAGAACCAGTTTCTGGTTTTCTCTCTCATTAGACCATCCGTGATGCCGGAATCGATACTTGGCGTGTGACCCAATAGGCCCTTGCTTCATCAGCCATGATACCAACTCGTGTGTGTGTTAGTGGGCATAATCCAACAAGAACTTGTAACCATTGACAAAATTTCTATTATTTGATTTGACATAACGAAATGGTTATTGTGCAAGATCTTTCAAACTCTCATTGAAATGTGGCCCTTGCATAACCTATAGTGAAAAGACAACATGGGTTATGATTATGAAACTAAACCATTATGTAGTAAAAGATTTCTTTATGTTTTATACTTACATTGAAGTTGAACCACTTAGCAAATTCCTTTTCTCGATACAAATCAAGTTCTTCGGTTGTCATCCAAGGTAACGTTTGTTTAACCCATTCATCAAAGTGCCATATGAAAGGGTGAACCTCACAACAATGAAGCAAGATATAGGTGTGAATCTTCTGCATCTCAGAATAACTCAAGGGTTGATCTTTTCCACTTTTATCAAATAATCTTCAAGATAGAATTTTGAATATGCTTAACATCCCCGTAGAATTAGGATTATCTGGAGCAAAATTCCAAGGCTCACGATTCAGTCGTGTTGCTACCGTCGGCTCAAAATATAAGGAGCAATAAGTTGAAAGTTCATTTACAAGATAGGATTCAACAATAGACCCTTCGACTCTTGCTTTGTTTCTCACTGTTCTTTAATGGACCTAGCTTTTTAAAAAATGTTAAAAATTAAGCATTAGCAACTAAATATGTCATTCATGTGAATAAAATAATTTGTTATGAAATTAAAGGCAATTACCTCTCATAGAGACACATCCATCTATATTGCACCGGATGACCGCGAATAGCTTCACGTGTCAAATGTATAATAAGATGCTCCATTGAGTCAAAGAATCCAGGTGGGAAGACTTTTTCCAACTTGCAAATAGTTACAATAATACTTTCTTGCAACTTCTCTAAGTATATTATGTGTAGCACCCTGGAGCATATGACACGAAAGAATGTGGACAACTTTGTTATACCATCCCATATCGCATTAGGTATCATCCCTCTTAATGCAATAGGTAGTAATCTTAATGCAATAGGTAGTAATCGTTGCATAAATACATGACAATCATGGCTTTTGAAACTATAAAAACTACAATCTACAAGGTTTACACATCCTCGTATGATTGAAGCATACCCGTAACGTAATTTAACATTTTTTTACCATTCACATACTTTCTTTACTTCGAGCTTTGTCAAAGTATATGAACCTTTAGGTTTCATAACCATATTAGGATTCGTCAGAGTATGAAACAATGGACGAGCATATTACCTTTCTAAATCCTTTCTTTCCTTGATATTGTCTTTTGTTTTTGAAGTATCCATGACCGTATGAAAGAGATTCTCAAAAACATCTTTCTCAATATGCATTACATCAAGGTTGTGTCAAATTAACAAAGTGTTCCAATATGGTAGCTCCCAAAAGATGCTTTTCTTTACCCAATTACGTGTTACCCCAAAACCAAGTGGTTTTTTATATTTTGAACTATATGCAACACCATTAGAAACCGTTGGAAAATCACAGATTTGCTTCCAAATTTGTAATACAGTCAACTCTATTGGTGGAGTAGCTAACCTCACAACTGTTCCAGCATGAAATCCTTTTATATCATGTCGAAATGGATGTGTACTAGTTAAAAATCTTCTATGACATTCAAACCAACATGGTTTCCCACCATACTATAACTGAAATGAATCAACATCCCCATGCAATATGGTCAAGCTAACTTACCATGGGTGCTCCACATTGCGTAAGCTGGGAAGTCACTAACCATCCATAAAGTATAGCACGCATTGTGAAGTTATCTTTACGATAAGCGTCATAAGTTTCAACACCATCATCATATAACATTTTCAATTCGTCTATTAATGGCCTTAAGAAAACATCCAAGTTTTGCCTAGGACTCTTTTTTCTTGGACTAACCAAGCAAAGTTTAACATAAGACTCTTTCAAGGCAATCCAAGGAGGTAAGTTATATTTTGTAAGAAATACGGGCCTCAATGAGTATGGATTTGAATGCGTGTTATTTGGACTGAAGCCATCGGTTCATAAACTAAGACGAAAGTTCCTGATCTCTTCAGCAAATAATAGATTTATCAAGTCAAAGTGCTTCCATGACTCGCCATCACTTGGATGTGCCATGCTACCTGGGATTGTTTTGTGATTAGCATGCCAAGTCATCTATTTGGCCGTCTTTTCACACATATATAACCTTTGAATCCTATTTGCAATCGACATGTACGTCAAAACCCAATTAGGGATATTTCGTCCACCACTCTTATATCGGGATTCCACACACCATTGACAGTTGGATAGATCCTTGTATTCTTTATACAAAAGCATGCAATGGTTTTTTCAAGCATGAATCTTTTCTTTTTGAAGAGAAAGTTTCTTCAAACTCTTCTTTGTCTCATAAAATGTCTCAACTAGTTTATTGTCATCATGTAACATGCTTTATAACACAAAATCTATTTCATTAAAGGTAGCCTCTTGTACATTACAATCCGACTTCCATTTGTCTACAACTGTAAACATTTTCATCGTCATCCACCTAATTAGAACACTCCCTACGTGTTGAAATGTACTAATTGTTTTACCATGTGCCCACCAAGTTGTATAATTACACATAAACCCTTTTTCAACAAATGAATCTTGACAACTTCTATTTTTCTATAGTGAGTAGTTTCGCATATCGTACAACGACATTTGATGCTACGTATTACCACCCCATTAATAACTATGTTTTCAACACACTCTTCATTTGAAAAAGAGATGTCTAAAAACTCATCTACTTTCATCTTGAAATCAAAGCATAGATATCCATCACTTGTAATCCTTTAATACATCCATTCTCTTTCTCTATGTATCGACATAATCAATTACATCAAGCATTGTTATAATTCAAACATGTAAGGGGTCTGAATAAACAAATTTCAAATAAACTAATGGATACTATAATTATACTATAGTGGTCTAATAAACAGATTGATTTTAATAAAACATTTATATAGGTCATAAGTTGACCCAAATGCCCATCAAACCATTAATTTATAGCTTATGATACAATTTCACCAAATAGGTCGGATGACCCGTTTGAAAAAGAACTCACATAAATATAAAATCAACCATTCGTTTGCAAATTTTAAACTGCCATTTAAAATTTTCAGCACAATATAATAAATTCATATCTTAATTTTATGTCATATTTTGACCCACAACTCAACTCCAACACTTGTGATACTCATAACAACTCAATAGACCACTTTATTCTAAAACAACATATGCAATCTACCAAAAATCTGAATATTCTAACCCAATTTCACAATAGCTTCAATTTTAATCACTAAAATGCTTAAAATCAGTTTGGAAACACATATCTGAAGTCCTAAACATGATTTAGCATAAAACTTTATCATATCCCATGACCATATCATCTTGTTAGAGAACAATTTGAAAAGAATTAGTTTAACTACTACTAATAGAGTAAACAAGTAAATATAACTTAATATAAAGTATAAACAATAGTTGGGAAAGAGAAACAAGGACTCACATTCAAGAACCCAAAAAAACAATGTAACTAGAAACCATTGTGGATTTGACTAACATATAAAGTGTAAACAAAAACCGAAATCGCATTCTGTTTTTTTAACTAAAAATATGAAAGGGTTCAACTAACGTGTAAACAAACCAATGTGTGGGTGATTTGTGCTCGACTTACCTATAAATAAAATAGAGGACAGTATCCAGTGGAGAAGGAATCACGTTCGAGTGTTTGACTAACCTGTAAACAAACCAAAATTGTGCGATTGACTGAGTTTTTCTCAAAAGCTGAGCAAAGGTTTCACTAATGTGTAAAATTGTGAGGTTAACAGACCTTTACTCAAAAGCTAGCTGTCGCCCATGTTGGAAGAAGGCGTTGCCTCCAGTGGAAAGTTTAAGGGTTTCTCCCATGTTAGTTATTTCTATCTTATGCTAGTGTAGTAATACATATGTGTTTATATGTTCAAAACTCTTGGTGTAAAACACTAAAATATATAAAAAATCACTTTGAACCTCGCAAATCCCTCAGAAATTTGCGAGAGATTTCCTAGGCCTGAAATAGTTTTATTATGTTTTTCAACATACTTGATAATAGAATACAAATGCACTCACATTTAGCTATAAATGTATTTTAGACATACAAGTGCGTAAAGATGTCAACGCATTCATATACATACACTTATAAACATTTAACTGCTACAACGTTTTTATATATGAAAGTTTATGTATATGTGCTCTTGTATGTATCTTGCTCTAAATACTCTAATATCTTAAATATTTCTTTCTTATGCTAGTGTAGTTATACATATGTGTTTATATGTTCAAAATTATAGGTGTAAAACACTAAAATATATAAAAAAACATTTTGGTCCTAACAAATCCCTCATAAGTTTAAGAGGGATTTCCTAGGCCTGAAATTGTTTTATTATGTTTTCACTATATTTGATAATTCAACACACATACATGTACTCACATTTAGCTACAAACGTATTTTAGATATACAAGTGCATAAAGATGTCAACGCATCCATATACATACACGTATTGTAACATCCTCAAATTGGGCCTATCCGTGCGCTCCAGTTGGTATGTAAATTTATTTAAATGAATTAAATATGAATATACTTATTAGTATTAATAGAAAATAGCTATCGGTCAGTTAAATGGGAAATTTAAAATAGTAATAAAAATAGATAAGAATAATAAAATATTAACTGGTTTCAAACGAGGTTTCCAAAAATATTCTCGTTAGTTGAAACGGTTATTCGGTGTCGTATTGTATGTTGAAAAGGGGAACAAAATACCTCCTTATGGATAATTAAGAACCATGAGTCGGTTCTTAATTTAATATCTCAGAGAACAAACACACACACACCACAAAAAACACACACACACCTCACGCTTTTGTTCTTCTCTTGTGTTCTTGAAGCAATTCCAAGTCAAGATCAACCAAGGAGCTGGAGTAAAGCTTGAATCTTGTTCTTAATATGTTCATAAGCTTCAATTCATCATCTTCCTAACTTCTTGTAAGCTCTCTTCTCTTTGTTCTTCATTTTTAGTAATTAGGTCAAATTGGGTCAAAATGGAATTAGCCACTAAAGTTTAGGTTTCTTGATAGCAATCTGTTCTAGGATCAATTGTAAGTTGTTTGGGATTGGTTTTATGAATTAGAAGCGCTATCTTGAAGTAATTCTTTGAAATTGACCAAATGGTGATTTGATGAAATAGTTGTGAGTTTGATGATTAAAATATGTTTTATTGATGTTTATGAACTCCTAATGGTATCCCAAACATTGTACATATACTGGAAATTGATTATAGCAATTTAAGATTGGGTTTGGAAGGGCTTAGAGTAGTGCAGAACACTGCAGGTCGACTCTGGTCCGAGGTCGCGGCGTGACCCATATGTGGATCGCGGCGCGATCTATGCAACACGATAATGTGATTGCCTATGCTTCAAGGCAATTAAAACCGCATGAAAAGAACTACCCAACACATGATCTTGAACTCGCAGCTGTTGTATTTGCATTGAAGCTGTGGAGACATTACTTATATGGCACAAAATGTGTTCTATGCACGGATCACTAAAGCTTACAATATGTCTTTTCTCAAAAAGAACTCAATAAGAGGCAACGACGCTGGATTGAATTAATCAAAGACAATGATTGTGAGATCCTTTATCATCCAGGCAAAGCTAATGTAGTAGCCGATGCCTTGAGCAGAAAAGGGGTTTTAACTGAAGCCAAATTCATGAAGCTTACTGCAGTTCCTGATATTATTTCAAAATTGAGGGAAGCACAACAATTGGCTCTACAGGAGGAAAATCTGAAGGCAGAGACTATGAGAAAGCTGTAGGATCTGCTTATTGATAACAGCCAGGGTTTGAAGACTTTTCAATCCCGAATCTGGGTACCATTTATTGGAAGCAACCGTGAGTTGATACTAGAGGAAGCTCACAATTCCACGTTGTCTATTCATCCAGGTATTACAAAGATGTATTATGATCTCAAAAGCTGTATTGGTGGCCTACTCTTAAAAGAGACATTGCTTCCTTCATGGAGAAGTGTCAAATATGTGCACAAGTCAAAACCGAGCATCAAAGGCTTTATGGCAATCTGCAACAGCTTGACATTCCAGAATGAAAGTGGGATCATATTACAATGGATTTTGTCACAAAGCTACCCAAGACACTAAAGGGGCACAATATGATTTGGGTCATTATTGACCGATTGACCAAAAGCGCCCATTTTCTTGCTATAAACGAATCTGCATCATTGACACGCCTATCTCAACTCTATATCAATGAGATCGTCACACGTCACGGTTTACCTTGTTCTATTGTCTTGGACCGTGACTCTCGTTTCGTGTCTAATTTCGGGCAAAGCTTGCAACGTGAGCTTGGCACACGGATTCATCTGAGTACTGCTTATCATCCATAAACGGCTGGTCAGTCTGAAAGAACAATTCAGACTCTTGAAGACATGCTAAGGGCATGTGTACTTGAATATGGTGGTTCTTGGGATTCTCATCTCCCTTTGATAAAGTTTGTTTATAATAACTCTTATCATTCTAGCATTGGGATGCCACCATATGAGATGTTATACGGGAGGCGTTGTCGCACTCCCACATGTTGGCTTGAACCGGGTGAGAAGCAGTATGTCAGACCCGAAATTGTGCAGATCACTTATGATAAAGTCAAGATAGCTCTGGAGAAGCTAAAAGCAGCTCGTGATCATCAAATGATAAATGCAGACCCAAAGTGCCGACCTGTTGAATTTAGTGTGGGTGATCGGGTTTTCTTGAAGGTATCCCCTTGGAAGGGTGTAATTCGGTTTGGATGCAAAGGCAAGCTGAGTCAACGTTATATTGGTCCATTCAAAATTACCCGAAGAGTCAACGAGTAGACTGTATCTCTTGAATTACCTCCTAAGTTATCTGGTATTCACAACAATTTCAATGTATTCTATCTAAGGAAGTGTAAAGTTGAGGAAAGTCAAGTTCTACCTCTGCAGGAGTTGAAGGTTGATTCAGCTAAACGCCTTGTAGAGGATCCAGTTGAAATTCTTAACACAAAGACAAAGAAGCTGCGTAAGAAGATGATCAGACTGGTTCTGGTCAAGTGGAAGTACAGCCTAGGTCCTAACCAGACATGGGAAACAGAGCATGACATGAAGGCACGATACCCTCACTTATTCCCAGATGAACAGATTCCGAGGACGGAATCTTCTTAAGGGGGGTAGAGTTGTAACATCCTCAAATTGGGCCTAATCGTGCGCTCCATTTGGTATGTAAATTTATTTAAATGAATTAAATATGAATATACTTATTAGTATTAATAGAAAATAGCAATTAGTCAGTTAAATGTGAAATAAAAAATAGTAATAAAAATAGAAAAGAATAATAAAATATTAACTGGTTTCAAACGAGGTTTCCAAAAATATCGTCGTTAGTTGAAACGGTTATTCGGGTGTCGTGTTGTACGTTGAAAAGGGGAACAAAATACCTCCTTATGGATAATTAAGAACCATTTCAGTTCTTAATTTAATATCTCAAAGAACACACACACACACCACGAAAAACACACACACACCTCACGCTTTTGTTCTTCTCTTGTGTTCTTGAAGCAATTCCAAGTCAAGATCAACCAAGGAGCTGGAGTAAAGCTTGAATCTTGTTCCTAATCTGTTCAAAAGCTTCAATTCATCATCTTCCTAACTTCTTGTAAGCTCTTTTCTCTTTGTTCTTCATTTTTAGTAATTAGGTCAAATTGGGTCAAAATGGAATTAGCCATTAAAGTTTAGGCTTCTTGATAGCAATCTGTTCTAGGACCGATTGTAAGTTGTTTGGGATTGGTTTTATGAATTAAAATTGCTATACTGAAGTAATTCTTTGAAATTGACCAAATGGGTCTTTAATGGTGATTCGATGAAATAGTTGTGTGTTTGATGATTAAAACATGTTTTATTGATGTTTATGAACTCCTAATGGTATCCCTACATATACTGGAAATTGATTATAGAAATTTAAGATTGGGTTTTGAAGGGCTTAGAGCAGTGCAGAACACTACAGGTCGACTCTGGTCCGAGGTCGTGGCGTGACCCATATGGGGATCGCGGCGCGATCTATGCAGCAGAAGGAGGATAGCTGTTTTTTCAATGATTCAAGTATATAGAATGTTATTAGAACATTTTTTGACCATTTTAGGGGTATTTGGGTTAGTTTATGCATTTTTACTAATTTAGACACAATTAGAGAATTTAACACTAGAATTAGCATATGTATATGATATGTGCTGATCTAAATGGACTTATATGTATACAATAGGTAATTAAGCAATCAAGGAAGGCAGAATCCATATTTGTGTTATTTTAAGCACCAAGGTGAGTACCGGCTCTTATGAATTCAATAAAGGAAATGTTTGAATACTAATTGGTTTAAACAAACACGATATGCTATTCATTATACATAGACTTGTATATTTGTGTATATAAGCTTAGAAAACAAGTAGTGACATGATGAATGATATATTTGACATGTATATTTATTGTGATATTTTGATGAACTGAAGCCATATGTGAATGCATGCATGCTATGATCCCTATTATGGGTTAATGATGAGCTATGTGAATGTCCGGACATATATGTTATTGAAGGTCAGCTTCGGCTGGGTCTCAGGGGCCTTCGGGAAATTGTTCGGGACTAATGGTACTCGAGTACCATTCCTTTAACCTCTTGGGGTGATTGCCTTAACTGGCTAAGCCTAATGATCCTTTGGCTCCATAACGAGCAGGTGGGGTCAATTCTGTGATGAAACCAGCACGGTTGGCAGTGTTTGATTCCCCCGGTGGTTGTTATTGAGCTGGACTAGCTATCTGGCAAGATATAGCACTGCTGGACATGTCAGCATTACCACTATGTGTTAGGATAGCATTGTATTCTCATTCTTGAATCATGACTTGCTATTATTGTACTCATACATGTCTGTATTCACTAGCTCTTTTAAATAGCTAATGTTGTTGTTTCCCTTTTTCAGACAAAGATTCGGCAGGCCTGGTGAGATGGGGATTCTTGTGATTTTGTACAGGCTTTTGTGGGAACACTAATGGTTGGTATATTATATACAATGGTCGGTTTAGATTAAAGTAACACCGGTTGTCATGTTTGGCAAGTTTTTGTATTGTATATTTGTATATACGCCAAACATGTGTTTTTAAACTGTAATAGTTAATAGGCTTGGGTTTGTTTATTGTTTTAAATTCCGCTGCATTGTTTTTGAAATTCGGTTAAGTTAACTAACAGGTAAACATTCAATTTACAAATGGACCCATGCTGTTTTAAAACTCAAATTTTATCTGTTTTTTAAGGTTTCAAAGGCGGTGTTACACGTATAACCATTACACCGCTACGACGTTTTTATATACGAAGGTTTAAGTATATATATATATATGTGTGTGTGTGTGTGTGTGAGTGTGTGTTCTTGTATGTAACTTGTTCTAAATACTATAATATCTCAAACATTTCTATCTTATGCTAGTGTAGTTATACATGTGTTTATATGTTCAAAACACTAGGTGTAAAACACTAAAATATATAAAAAAATCACTTTGGACCTCACAAATCTCTCGGAAATTTGCGTGTTAGTCCCGGATTGAGTACGCAATAATGAATGTTTGTAAAGGGTGGGGTTGAATAAAAACTTTAGCTTTTAAAATTTAAAGACACACAATTATACTTTTATATAATTCTTATTGATATGATTTAAGAATTACATGTACTAGAAGCGGAAATTCTAAGTACAATAAAAGGTGGCAATTAATTTGTCTAACAGATAGACAGGCTAACTCTAACACAATTAATGTTTAGGAGTGTTTAACACATGAACATGTTTGGTTCTACACAATTACTAAACTCTACGAATTTTCTCAACAGATGAGATTGCTATTATGTTGTGTAGAAGCTTGTTTTGGCATGTCCACCATGCATTGATATTTATAAAAGCAAATGCATCCGGTTGTATATAGGAAGGAGACAAAGAGTGTATGGAAATATACTATTTTAATTGTAAAGTTAGTGGTGAAAAGTAAAGTTATTTTTAATCAAGTGTTTGATAAAAGTAAATGTACTTTTCTGAAAAAGTGCAACCCACTCACAATATAAAATATTAAATCCCACACCTTTTGCCTTATAAGACTGTGTTTCCCTTTTCATGCTTGTACTTTAAACAACAGTCATGTTTCTTCTAGATTTGACTTTACTAAGTATGGAATTTCTAGCCATACTTAGTTGTTGAAATAAATCTTTTGGATCTTCATCTATTTGAGGTATCTTTCTCCTTTTCCACGGGAGGATAAGACCAAACCTTTTTGTCTCGTACTTGATCCAAAAATTTCTTTATAGTTTTACAAACAAAGATCTAAGGCGTAATAGAACAACACATGTTCTGCCTTTTACATATGAAACTTACAATCTGAAATGAAGAGCAAATTTGACATTTTGCTCGACTCAGCTAACAGAAAGTACTAAGAACTTTATAACTTTCACTACTCAGTTGAGAGAATAGATCAGTTGATCATTTTTGCAAAGACTTAGTTGATACCTATTGCTCAGCTGATCATATAGATGCTCAGTTGATCAATAGTTATACTAGGAAGGCATAAGCTTATGTATTGATATGATTAGTTGATCAAGTATTCTCAGCTGATCATTTAAATACATCAGTTTATGTAATAAGATAATTTGTGTTTAGAAAATGCTCTGGGCCTCAGCTTATCCAATATTCACTTAGCTGATGGTATAGCTGATTAAGATCTTTGCTAAGCTGATGGTATAAACACTCAGCTGATCAATTTTCTTCACTCAGCTGATAGATGACTCTTCTCAGCTGATGGTATTCTTCACTTGTTTCCTCATCTGATATTCCTCAGCTGATGTCCTTCGGCTAATACTTTAAGTAGTGACTGATGCTCAGCTGATGGTTCCATACTTAGCATATTTTAATAAATCTGATTCAAATAACACATGTTTGAATACTTTTTAAATCTGATTCTATGTTTTAAGATAGGCAGATTTGATTATTAGGGGGAAGTGATTATCTCCCCAACATTGCTAGGTATTTCCTATGCCTGAAATAGTTTTATTATGTTTTTCAACATATTTGATAATAGAACACGCATGCATGCACTCACATTTAGCTATAAACGTATTTTAGACATATAAATACGTAAAGATGTCAACGCATTCATATACATACACTTATAAACATTTAACCACTACGACGTTTTTATATATCAAAGTTTACGTATATTTGTTCTTGTATGTATCTTGTTTTAAATACTCTAATATCTCAAATATTTCTTTCTTATGTTAGTGTAGTTATACATATGTGTAACATCCTCAACTTGGGCCTAGTTGTAAATAGAACGTGAGTGTACATAGTTAATGTAATAGGAATGGTTATTTGTATGTACATGTTAAATTAAATGAACGAATGCAAGTTGTGAGTTTATGTGTTTATGTGTGCGTACGTATATGTATGTATATTAAGTGTGTATGTGTTAATTAGTAATTAATTAAAGAGGAAAACCTCTTGTGAAGAAATCCTGAGGAAACTGCCTCTGGAATAATTAAATGTATATGTGTATGCATGAATGTGTATTGTTGACTCAAAAGTCAAAGCACAAAACACAAACACACTTTTCTCTCCTTTCTTCTCTCTTACTGCTCTCGGTTTGTTGAAGAAGAATAAGAGGATTCACTGTTATTGATCTCGAAGGTAAGCAATATGATTCAAATATGTTTAGAAGATTAGAGTCATGTGTAGTTGTGCTAGAAACACAAAATCCATGCATGAACACCTTGAAGAACATGTAAACTTATCTTCAAAGTGGGTTTTGCATGTTTGGTTTTCTTGTTATGATTTGATGTGTTTATGATGACTATGAGGATAGAATATGATGTTCTAACGTGATCTGGGCTTAAAACTAACTAATATGAAGTTGTTTAGATAACCAAATGAAGTATCGGAATTCCAGGATATGAAGTTGTCGGATTTCGAAACTATAAAGTTATCGGAATCCGCAAGTATCGAAAAACCGAAGGAATTGTCGGAATACGATAGAAATTTCCGATTTCGCAAGTCTGTCGGATTTCGTGTCTTGGATTTCCATTTAAGTATGGAATCTGAAAGTTGTCGGATTCCCTAAATCCGCAAGTTGTCGGATTTCCTAAGTTCCGGAATTCAAGTGTTGAAATCCGATAGTGTCGAATTTCATTCCAAAGTATCGGATTTCCATATGTCGGATTTCCCTCAATGCATCGGAATCCGCAAGTGTCGGATTTCACATGCATGGTTGGAATTCCTAAGCTTTGGAATCCGATTGACGAGTATCGGATTTGTATGAGTTATGAGTGTCGGATTTCATGAATCCGACAAAACCATCAGATTTCCCAAATCCGACAATTCTGGTGGATTTATGTTAAGTCCAAAGTTTAGTGTTTATTTTGTAAGTCTTGTATGCACATGTGAATGATTAATGCAAGTATGATATGCTAGGTGAACTTGTTGTATTAAAGGAGTCAAAACCAAATACCTGTGCGTAGTAAACTGCTCAGGTGAGTGCCTGCTTTCATGAGACTCAGTAGAGTAAGGCTTGCATGCTAAATGACTATGTGAATATTTTGTATGTGTCTAACTTGCTTTTGCAGGTACGCTTGAGGAGGTAAGTGTATGACTTGCGTGATGTTAGAATGTATGTCAGGTGTATGCCAGTGGGTCCAGATTGGAACCACTTTGTTAATACATGATGATATGTACGTATGAATAATTGTATGATGTTATATGTAAAATGATGGATCCTTGTGGGATCAAATGTACGTATATGTGTATGTGCACTATCTGCAGACTATCTGACGCATGGTTAAGGTCATTCGGTTGTAACCGGATCCCTCGGGATTTCACGGTGATTCAGGAGGCATCATGGATCATAGGTTCTGTAGAACCGTCGTGCCTTAACGTGAGTGGTGATCATCCGGTTGTAGCGGGATTACATGTGGAGCCTCTGGTTCTCTGAACGATGCTTTGTGGACTGCTTTATGCTCCCCCACCAGCGCGGATTGGTCGTGTCTGATCCCCCGGTTTGAGTTGTTTAGCGGGATTGACTACGCTGCAAGACACGACTCTTACCGATCTTGTCAGCACACCGCTATGTGCTAAGCTAGCAATGATTGTTTATGATATGATGCATGACTTGCTATATTGATGCTTATGATTGTATGTACTCACTAGCTAAGTGTTAGCTAATGATGCTATGTTTTCCCTTTTTAGGTAAAGTTTAGATTTCCTGTACGGCTGGTAGCTTTTGGGATGTACATTGCCTCTTGTGGGTGGAACACTTGATAATTGTTATGTTGTAATGTAAATAGATATTATGGTCGGTTCCTGTACTTGGTAACACCAAAGTTCTTTTGAAAAGATGATAATGTAAATAACAGTTTGTTATTTTAAAAAGAAAAATTTCCGCCGCTAAAACCTGATTTATCGTTAAAGTAACTATATTTAGAAGCGGTGTTACAATTAGGTATCACAGCCTATGTTTGAGTGAATTAGGTACTTGAAAGAGTATTAGATCTCAAGCTCGGGCCCGACCATAAAGACGTGTTCCTATGGGGGGTTGAGTGAGAGTGTTATATGTATGCTAGTATTATATAATGACTTGTTAGTAAGTTAAGTAAGTGAGATAGAGTATTAACTGCTCTTTCTCTGTAATATAGAAATCTAGAAAAGATGTCTGCCAAACGTGGCCATACAGAACAAGAGTTAAAGAATTGGAGGATGAGGCTTCTCATATGCCTCATCAGGCTGAAGATCAAAGATCTCAGCACAATGTCGGTGGTGGCAGACCTGAGCAAGCTACACTGAACATGCCCCGCAAGACTTGTTCATACAAGAAATTTCTATCTTGCAAGCCTCCGACATTCCAGGGGAGTGATAACCCCACCGTTACTATACAGTGGCTCCGGGAAATGGAGCAAGTATTTGAGTCGTGTGAATGTGAACCGGAGTATTGCGTGAAATACGCAGTGCGAATGTTAAAGGGCCGTGCTATCTTCTGGTGGGATACGGTGAAACCTTCGGTTAGCAAGGAAGTACTGAGTGCTCTCTCTTGGGAGCAATTCTCTGAAAAAGTGCTGAAGAAGTATTGCACGGAATATGATATGGAGAGGATGGAGAGAGAATTCACTGATCTCCAGAAAGGGGAAAAGCCAATCGAAGAACATATAACGTCATTTACTTACAAAATGGGGTTTGTTCCCCATCTGATCCCCGACGAGACCACCAAGATAAGGCAGTTTGTGGCAAATCTTCCAATAGATTTTCATCCTCATGTACGGGCTACTGCTAGCCTGGATCGGGCTTTTGAAATAGCTCGACAACTGGAGGGAGACCTCTTATACTGCAAGGGAGAATCTGCCAGTGCAGGGTCAAAGAGGAAATTTCAACCGTCTTACAAATCAGGTCCTTCCAGAGGACAATCCTCTACAGGCGGGGAGACTGATTCCTCAAAGAAGTGGAGGCCTGATTCTCCTTGGTGTTCTCAATGCCGTACATATCATTCTGGTGAGTGTTCTAACTCTACCAGAAGATGTTGGAGGTGCGGGTAGAAGGGCTACGCTACTACTGAGTGTGGTTTCAAAGAAGACGTATGTTATTGGTGCCACAAGCCCGGGCACAAGCTGACAGACTGCCCAGAAAGACAGAGTGCAGGAACAAAGGGGTCTTCTTCTTCTAGAGGCCCGAAAAGAGATGATGCACCCCGCGCAAAAGGCAGGGCATTCCAGATGACGTCAGACGAGGCCAAAGAAGCAGGGGATGTTATCACTTGTATTTTTCTTATCAACTATATCCCTGCTTGTGTTGTATTTGAATCTGGAGCTACCTACTCATTTGTATATGTGGCGTGTTGTAGAAGATTACAGTTACCTGTTGTTCCCTTGACTGAGCCACTCAAAGTAGAGGTCGCTGACGGCAAAGTAGTCTATGTTACAGAGAAAGTCCCGATAGCTGTCATTTATATTGACGGGAGTAGTATCCCAATTTCATTCTTTATTATCCCTATTGACGACTTCGATATTGTAATTGGGATGGATTGGCTCAGCAAGCGTGATGCTGAGATTATCTGTTCCAAAAAGATGATCAAGATCCCTCTCTCTGATGGATCTTATGTTGTTGCACGTGGAGAACGACGGGATTCTGATATTCACATTTTCTCCATGATTAAAGCTCAAAAGTCAATTGCTAAAGGTTATGACACTTATCTGGCATACGTTATTGATGCTACGATGGAGAAGCGACCAGTTCGTGATATTTGGGTGGTGTCTGACTACCTTGAGGTATTCCCTGAAGAGCTTCTGGGTTTGCCTCCAATTCATGATGTTGAATTCAAGATAGAGCTTATTCCAGGAGCTACACTTGTGGCTCGTTCTCTGTATCGTCTTGCTCCTTCTGAAATAAGAGAGATGATGACTCAAATTCAGGAGTTGCTAGACAAAGGTTTTATTCGTTCGAGTTCCTCGCCGTGGGGAGCTCATGTATTATTTGTGAAGAAGAAGGACGGAATGATGCGAATGTGCATATATTACAGGTAGCTTAACAAGCGAACTGTAAAGAATAAGTATCCGCTTCCTCGAATAGATGATCTTTTTGATCAATTGCAGGGGGCTACATGCTTCTCTAAGATTGATCTTCGGTTGAGGTATCACCAGGTACGAGTTTATGAAGAAGATGTTCCGAAGACCGAGTTTCGAACTCGTTATAGTCATTACGAATTTCTGGTTATGCCGTTCGGCTTAACCAATGCTCCTGCCATCTTCATGGATCTGATGAATCGGGTTTGTCGTCCATTTCTGGATAGATCCGTGATCGTGTTTATTGATGACATTCTTGTTTACTCGAAGACGGAAGCTGATCACGAGCTTCATCTTCGTCAGGTTCTCGAGACTCTAAAGCGAGAACAATTGTACGCCAAGTTATCCAAATGTGAATTCTGGCTTAAGGAAGTTCATTTCCTTTGCCATGTTATATGTCATGATGGTGTCAAAGTAGATCAAGCTAAGGTGGAGGCTATGATGAATTGGGGGGTTCCACGAACTCCTTCCGAGATTAAAAGCTTTCTCAGCTTGGCTGGCTACTATCGGCAGTTTATCCGCGATTTCTCGAAGCTTGCGGGTCCGTTGACCAAACTAACTTGCAAGGATGTTGCTTTTATATGGCCGGAAGCTCAAGAGGAAGCTTTTAAGACCCTGAAACGATTATTATGTGAAGCTTTGATCCTTACTCTGCCTAAGAGTTGGGAAGCCTTTACAGTTTATTGTGACGCCTCTTACGCGGGTTTGGGTTGCGTCCTTATGGAACATGATAGAGTGATTGCCTACGCTTCTAGGCAGTTGAAATCACACGAACGGAACTACCCAACCCATGATTGGAGCTTGCTGCTGTTATATTTGCACTGAAGTTGTGGAGGCATTATCTTTATGGCACAAAGTGTGTGGTTTGCACAGATCACAAGAGTCTTTAGTACGTCTTTTCTTAGAATGAACTCAACATACGGCAACGCCGTTGGTTGGAGTTAATAAAGGACTATGATTGTGAGAACCGTTACCATCCTGGCAAGGCCAATGTTGTAGCGGACGCTTTAAGCCGTAAAGGACCGATAGCAGAAGCTAAGTTTATGAGGATTGTGATTGTAGCAGACTTGATTTCTAGACTGAAGGAAGCTCAGCATACTGTATTGCAAGAAGAGAATCTGAAGGCTGAGACGATGAAGAAATTAAAGGATCAGCTTGCTGAAGATAATCGTAGGTTGAAGACTTTTCAATCCAGGATTTGGGTACCTTCTACTGGAGGTAACCGTGAGCTGATTCTGCAGGAAGCCCATAAGTCCAAGTTATCCATGCATCCGGGAATCACGAAGATGTACCACGACCTGAAGATGCTATATTGGTGGCCGACTCTCAAGAAAGACATCGCTTCATTTGTGGAGAGATGTCAGATCTGCGCATAAGTGAAGACTGAACACTAGAGACCTTACGGTAATCTGCAACAACTGGATATATTCCAGGGTGGAAATGGGATAACATTACGATGGATTTCGTAACGAAGTTACCGAAGACGTCCAGAGGGCACAACATGATCTGGGTTATTGTGGATCGACTGACGAAAAGTGCTCATTTCTTGGCTACAAACGAGTCTGCCTCGCTAACCCGTTTAGCCCAATTGTATATCGATGAGATTGTGTCACGTCATGGTCTTCCCTGTTCAATTGTATCTGATCGTGACTCTCGGTTTGTCTCGAATTTCTGGCAAAGTCTGCAACACGAACTCGGCACTCGTGTTCATCTGAGCACTGCCTACCATCCGCAGACCGATGGCCAATCTGAACGTACGATCCAGATGTTAGAAGATATGCTTCGTGCCTGTGTACTCGAATTTGGTGGATCATGGGATTCTCATGTTCCATTGATTTAATTTGCCTACAACAATTCATATCATTCCAGCATTCGAATGCCACCATATGAGATGCTCTATGGAAGACGATGTCGCACTCCGACCTGTTGGTTGGAGCCTGGTGAGAAGCAGTTCGCTGGACCTGAAATTGTCCAAATTACTTCTGAGAAAGTGAATGTGGCTCTTGAAAAGCTAAAAGCAGCTCGGGATCGACAGAAGATGTATGCGGATCCTAAACGACGTCCCGCTGCATTTGAAGTCGGTGATCGCGTGTTCTTAAAGGTTTCTCCTTGGAAGGGCGTCATTCGTTTCGGGCGCAAGGGGAAGCTAAGTCCACGTTTCATTGGCCCATTTAGAATCGTGCGCAAGGTGAATGATCAGACGGTGACTCTAGAGCTGCTGCCTGAGCTAGTTGGAATACACGACACCTTTAACGTGTGCTACTTACGCAAGTGCCAGGTTGAGGAAGAATAGATTATTCCTTTGCAGGAATTGAAAGTTGACTCTTCCAAGCGACTAGTTGAAGAACCTGTTGAAATTCTTGACACGAAAGTCAAGAAACTGCACAAGAAAATGATCAAACTAGTCCTTGTGAAGTGGAAGCACAACATAGGTCCAAACCTGACGTGGGAAGTTGAGGACAAAATGAAGACAAGGTACCCTCACCTGTTTATCACTGAGCGGATTCCGAGGACAAAATCCTCTTAAGGGGGTAGATTTGTAACATCCTCAACTTGGGCCTAGTTGTAAATAGAACGTGAGAGTATGTAAGGAATGGTTATTTGTACGTACATGTTAAATTAAATGAATGAATGCAAGTTCTGTGTTTATGTGTGCGTACGTATATGTATGTATATTAAGTGTGTATGTGTTAATTAGTAATTAATTAAAGAGGAAAACCTATTGTGAAGAAATCCAGAGGCAACCGCCTCTGGAATAATTAAATGTATATGTGTATGCATGCATGTGTTTTGTTGACTCAAAAGTCAAAGCACAAAACACAAACACACTTTTCTCTCGTCTCTCTTCTCTCTCGCTGCTCTCGGTTTGTTGAAGAAGATAAGAGGATTCACTGTTGTTGATCTCGAAGGTAAGCAATATGATTCAAATATGTTTAGAAGATTAGAGTCATGTGTGGTTGTGCTAGAAACACAAAATCCATGCATGAACACCTTGAAGAACATGTAAACTTACCTTCAAAGTGGGTTTTGCATGTTTGGTGTTCTTGTTAGGATTTGATGTGTTTATGATGACTATTTGGATAGAATATGATGTTCTAACGTGATATGGGCTTAAAACTAACGAATATGAAGTTGTTTAGATGACCACGCTATGAAGTTGTCGGATTTCGAAACTATAAAGTTGTCGGAATCCACAAGTATCGAAAAACCGAAGAAATTGTCGGATTCCGCAAGTCTGTCGGATTTCGTGTCTTGGATTTCCTTTTAATTATGAAATCCGCAAGTTGTCGGATTCCCTAAATCCGCAAGTTGTCGGATTTCCTAAGTTCCGGATTTCAGTGTTGAAATCCGATAGTGTCGGATTTCATTCCAAAGTATCGGATTTCCATATGTCGGATTTCCCTCAATGCGGAATTCGCAAGTGTCGGATTTCACATGCATGGTTGGAATTCCTAAGGTAGCGTTTGGTTGGCAGGAATCCTTGGGAATCTGAAGGAATTAGAATACAATTCCTAAGAATTCATGTGTTTGGTTCACTTTAATGAGGGAATCTGAAGGAATTGGAATCCATCAAATGAGGGAAAGTGAATTACATCACTAGATGGAGGGATTTTAAAATCCTTTGAATGAGGGAATGTGGAATATTACCTTGTTACCCTTAAACATCTCTATAGGCCTAATATACCTATCTCGTTCCATCGACATAACACGTGAGCCGACTCTACCCTCCAAACACCGACGGCTCGTTCCTCCGCCTCTAGACCCTCCACTGTAGCTTTCCCCCGCTGCCGCCTCCACATCTTTCGTCGCCACCTTCCTCCGTCATCGCTTCTAGACCGTCCACCGCAGCCTTCCTCCATCACCACCTCCAGACCTTCCCATGCAGCCTTCCTCCGTCGCCACCTCTAGACCCTCTACTGCAACCTTCATTTGTCGTCATCTCCAGACCCTTCGTCGTAGTTATCCTATACTAAACCGTCTGCCGTAGCTTTCCTCCGCCAGACCCCCCGCCGCTGTCTCTAGACCCACCGTCGTAGCCTTCCTTCGTCGTTGTCTCCAAACCCTCCACTTTAGTCTACCTCCGCCAGATCCTCCGCCGCCGCCTTCCTCCGTCAGACCTTTTGCTGCCACCTCCAAACCTCCGTTTCAACCTTCCTCCGCCACCACCCCAGACCCTCCGTTGTAGCCTTCCGCTTCCGCCTCCAGACCCTCCGTCACAGCCTTCCTCCCCCGCCACCTCCGGACCCTCCGCCGCTGCTCTAGACCCTCCGCCACAGTCTTCCTCTGCCGTCGCCTCCAAACCCTCCGTCGCAACATCTTCTTCATCGCCAGATTCAAACTAAAAATAGTAATATTTTATAATTTATATAATATATTTTTACATAAAAGTTATAAAATAAACTAAAAATAAGTAAAAAAACAAGAAGGGTAATTATGTTAATTTACATTACTGGAACCAAATTCCAATTCCATTTCCTGCCAACCAAACCGATCACAGATTCAAATTCCAACTCCTTACAGAATCCAATTCCTTCACAGATTCCAATTCCGTCAGAAAAATTCTGCGAACCAAACGGCACCTAAGTGTTGGAATCCGATTGAGGAGTATCGGATTTGTATGAGTTAAGAGTGTCGGATTTCATGAATCCGATAGAACCATCGGATTTCCCAAATCCGACAATTCTGATGGATTTATGTTAAGTCCAAAGTTTAGTGTTTATTTTGTAAGTCTTGTACGCACATGTGAATGATTAATGCAAGTATGATATGCTAGGTGAACTTGTTATATTAAAGGAGTCAAAACCAAATACCTGTGCGTAGTAAACTGCTCAGGTGAGTGCCTGCTTTCATGAGACTCAG
This sequence comes from Dittrichia graveolens, assembly GCA_038502395.1. Lineage (NCBI taxonomy): Eukaryota > Viridiplantae > Streptophyta > Magnoliopsida > Asterales > Asteraceae > Dittrichia > Dittrichia graveolens. The sequence goes on from JARJIL010000009.1 coordinate 37,022,029, forward strand.
TAGAGTAAGGCTTGCATGCTAAATGACAATGTGAATATTTTGTATGTGTCTAACTTGCTTTTGCAGGTACGCTTGAGTAGGTAAGTGTATGACTTGCGTGATGTTAGAATGTATGTCAGGTGCATGCCAGTGGGTCCAGATTGGAACCACTTAGTTAATACATGATGATATGTACGTATGAATAATTGTATGATGTTATATGTAAAATCATGGATCCCTGTGTGATCAAATGTACGTATATGTGTATGTGCACTATCTGCAGACTATCTGACGCATGGTTAAGGTCAGTCGGTTGTAACTGGATCCCTCGGGATTTCACGGTGATTCAGGAGGCATCCTGGATCATAGGTTCTGCAGAACCGCCGTGCCTTAACGTGAGTGGTGATCATCCGGTTGTAGCTGGATTACATGTGGAGCCTCTGGTTCTGTGAACGATGCTTTGTGGACTGCTTTTTGCTCCCCCACCAGCGCGGATTGGTCGTGTCTGATCCCCTGGTTTGAGTTGTTTAGCAGGATTGATTACGCTGCATGACACGACTCTTACTGATCTTGTCAGCACACCACTATGTGCTAAGCTAGCAATGATTGTTTATGATATGATGCATGACTTGCTATATTGATGCTTATGATTGTATGTACTCACTAGCTAAGTGTTAGCTAATGATGCTATGTTTTCCCTTTTCAGGTAAAGATTAGATGTCTTGCAAGGCGGGTAGCTTTTGGGATGTACATCGCCCCTTGTGGGTGGAACACTTGATAATTGTTATTTTGTAATGTAAATAGATACAATGGTCGGTTCCTGTACTTGGTAACACCAACATTCTTTTGAAAAGATGATAATGTAAATAAAAGTTTGTTATTTTAAAAAGAAAAATTTCCGCTACTAAAACCTGATTTATCGTTAAAGTAACTGTATTCAGAAGCGGTGTTACAATATGTGTTTATATGTTTAAAATTCTAGGTGTAAAACACTAAAATATATGAAAAACCATTTTGGTCCTAGTAAAACCCTGCGAAGGTTGCGAGGGATTTCATACGCCTGAAATAGTTTTATTATGTTTATCAATATATTTGATAATACAACACACATACATGCACTCATATTTAGCTATTAACATATTTTAGATATACAAGTGCATAAAGATGTCAACGCATTCATATAAATACACGTATGACCATTAAACCGCTACAATGTTTTATATATCAAAGTGTATGTATATGTGTTATTGTATATAACTTGTTCTAAATACTCTTATATCTCTAATGTTTCTATATTATGCTAGTGTAGTTATAAATATGTGTTTACATGTTCAAAACTCTAGGTGTAAAACACTAAAATATAAAAAAAAAAATCATTTTAGACCATGCAAATCACTTGTAAATTTGTGAGGCATTTCCTAGCTCTGAAATAGTTTTATTATGTTTTTCAATATACTTGATGATAGAGCACACATGCATGCACTCACATTTATCTATAAACGTGTTTTAGACATACAAGTGCATAAAGATCTCAACGTATTGATATACATACACTTATAAAAACTTAACCACTATGACGTTTTTATATATCAAAGTTTATGTATATGTACTCTTGTACGTATCTTGTTATAAATACTCTAATATCTTAAATATTTCTTTCTTATGCTAGTGTAGTTATACATATGTGTTTACATGTTCAAAATTCCAAGCATAAAACACTAAAATATATAAAAAAATCATTTTGGTCCTAGCAAATCCCTCAGAAGTTTGCGAGGGATTTCCTAGGCCTGAAATTGTTTTGTTATGTTTTTCACTATATTTGATAATACGACACACACACACATGCACTCACATTTAGCTACAAACGTATTTTAGATACACAAGTGCATAAAGATGTCAACGCATCCATATACATACACGTATAAGCATTTGACCGCTACGACGTTTTTATATATGAAAGTTTACGTATATATATATGTGTGTGTGTGTGTGTGTTCTTGTATAAAACTTGTTCAAAATACTCTAATATCTCAAACATTTCTAGCTTATGCTAGTGTAGTTATACATATGTGTTTATATGTTCAAAACTCTAGGTGTAAAACACTAAAATATATAAAAAAATTACTTTGGACCTCGCAATTGGAAATTTGCGAGGGATTTCCTAGGCCTGAAATAATTTTATAATCTTTTTCAACATATTTGATGACAGACACGCATGCATGCACTCACATTTAGCTATAAACGTAGTTTAGACATACAAGTACGTAAAGATGTCAACGCATTCATATACATACACTTATAAAAATTTAACCGCTAGGACGTTTTTATATATCAAAGTTTACATATATGTGTTCTTCTACTTATCTTGTTCTAAATACTCTAATATTTCAAACATTTCTTTCCAATGCTAGTGTAGTTATACATATGTGTTTATATGTTCAAAACTCTAGGTGTAAAAGACTAAAATATATAAAAAATCACTTTGGTCCTTGCAAATCTCTCAGAAATTTGCGAGTGATTTCCTAGTCCTGAAATAGTTTTATTATGTTTTTCAACATATTTGGTGATAGAACACACATGCATGCACTCACATTCAACTATAAATGTATTTTAGACATACAAGTGCGTAAAGATGTTAACGCATTCATATACATACACTTATAAACATTTTACCGCTAGGACGTTTTTATAAATCAAAGTTTACGTAAATTTCCTCTTGTATGTATCTTGTTCTAAATACTGAAATATCTCAAATAATTCTTTCTTATGCTAGTGTAGTTATACATATGTGTTTATATGTTCAAAATTGTAGGTTTAAAACACTAAAATATATGAAAAACCATTTTGGTCCTAGTAAATCCCTCGGAAGTTTGAGAGGGATTTCATAGGTCTTAAATAGTTTTATTATCTTTATCACTATATTTGGTAATACTATACAAATGCATGCACTAACATTTCGCTATTAACGTATTTTAGATATATAAGTGCATAAAGATGTCAACGCATTCATATACATAAAGGTATAACGATTAAACCTCTACGACATTTTTATATATGAAAGTTACGTGTATGTATGTAAATATATATATATGTGTGTGTGTGTGTGTGTTCTTGTATGTAACTGGTACTAAATACTCTAATATCTCAAACATTTCTATCTTATGCTAGTGTAGTTATACATATGTGTTTATATGTTCAAAACACTAGATGTAAAATAGTAAAATATATAAAAATTCACTTTGGACCACGCAAATCTCTCAGAAATTTGCGAGGTATTTCCTACGCCTGAAATAGTTTCATTATGCTTTTCAACATATTTGATGATTGAACACACATGCATGACACACATTTAGCTATAAACGTATTTTAGTTATACAAGTGTGTAAAGATATCAACGTATTCATATACGTATCTTATAAACATTTAACTGCTACGATGTTTTTATATATCAAAGTTTATTTATATATGTGTTCTTGGATATAACTTGTTCGAAATACTCTAATATCTCAAATATTTCTATCTTATGCTAGTCTAGTTATACATATGTGTTTATATTTTCAAAATTCTAGGTGTAAAACACTAAAAAATATGAAAAAGCATTTTGGTCCTAACAAATCTATCGGAAGTTTGTGAGAGATTTCCTAGGGCTGAAATAGTTTTATTATGTTTATCAGTATATTTGATAATACAACACACCTACATGCACTCACATTTAGCTATAAACATATTTTAGATATACAAATGCATAAAGATGTCAACTGGATTCATATACGTACACATATAACCATTAAACCACTACGATGTTTTTATATATCAAAGTTTATGTATATGTGCTCTTATATAATTTGTTCTAAATACTCTAATATCTCAAATAATTCTATCTTATGCTAGTGTAGTTATACATATGTGTTTTTATGTTCAAAACACTAGATATAAAATAGTAAAATATATAAAAAAAATCACTTTTGACCTCGCAAATCTCACAGAAATTTGTGAGGGATTTCCTAGGCCTAAAATAGTTTTATTATGTTTTTCAACATATTTGCTGATAGAACACACATGCATGCACTCACATTTAGCTATAAACGTATTTTAGACATACAAGTGTATGAAGATCTTAACGCATTCCTATACATACACTTATAAACATTTAACCGCTACGATGTTTTTATATATCAAAGTTTATGTATATATGTGTTCTTGTATATAACTTGTTCGAAATACTCTAATATCTCAAATATTTCTATCTTATGCTAGTCTAGTTATACATATGTGTTTATATGTTCAAAATTCTAGGTGTAAAACACAAAAATATATGAAAAACCATTTTGGTTCTAGTAAATCCCTCGGAACTTTGCGAGGGATTTCATAGGCCTTAAATAGTTTTATTATGTTTATCACTATACTTGATAATACAACACTCTTACACGCACTCACATTAAGCTATTAACGTATTTTAGATATACAAGTGCATAAAGATGTCAACACATTCATATAAATACACATATAACCATTAAACCGCTACGACGTTTTATATATCAAAGTTTATGTATATGTGTTCTTGTACATAACTTGTTCTAAATACTCTTATATCCCTAATATTTCTATATTATGCTAATGTAGTTATACATATGTGTTTATATGTTCAAAACTCTAGGTGTAAAACACTAAAATATAAAAAAAATCATTTTAGACCTTGCAAATCACTTATAAATTTGTGAGGCATTTCCTAGCTCTGAAATAGTTTTATTATGTTTTTCAATATACTTGATGACAGAGCACACATGCATGCACTCACATTTATCTATAAACGTGTTTTAGACATACAAGTGCATAAATATCTCAACGTATTGACATACATACACTTATAAAAACTTAACCACTATGACGTTTTTATATATCAAAGTTTATGTATATGTGCTCTTGATGTATCTTGTTATAAATACTCTAATATCTTAAATATTTCTTTCTTATGCTAGTGTAGTTATACATATGTGTTTACATGTTCAAAATTCCAAGCATAAAACACTAAAATATATAAAAAAATCATTTTGGTCCTAGCAAATCCCTCAGAAGTTTGCGAGGGATTTCCTAGGCCTGAAATTGTTTTGTTATGTTTTTCACTATATTTGATAATACGACACACACACATGCACTCACATTTAGCTACAAACGTATTTTAGATACACAAGTGCATAAAGATGTCAACGCATCCATATACATACACGTATAAGCATTTGACGGCTACGACGTTTTTATATATGAAAGTTTACATATATATATATGTGTGTGTGTGTGTGTGTGTTCTTGTATAAAACTTGTTCAAAATACTCTAATATCTCAAACATTTCTAGCTTATGCTAGTGTAGTTATACATATGTGTTTATATGTTCAAAACTCTAGGTGTAAAACACTAAAATATATAAAAAAATTACTTTGGACCTCGCAATTGGAAATTTGCGAGGGATTTCCTAGGCCTGAAATAATTTAATAATCTTTTTCAACATATTTGATGACAGACACGCATGCATGCACTCACATTTAGCTATAAACGTAGTTTAGACATACAAGTACGTAAAGATGTCAACACATTCATATACATACACTTATAAAAATTTAACCGCTAGGACGTTTTTATATATCAAAGTTTACATATATGTGTTCTTCTACTTATCTTGTTCTAAATACTCTAATATTTCAAACATTTCTTTCCAATGCTAGTGTAGTTATACATATGTGTTTATATGTTCAAAACTCTAGGTGTAAAAGACTAAAATATATAAAAAATCACTTTGGTCCTTGCAAATCTCCCAGAAATTTGCGAGTGATTTCCTAGTCCTGAAATAGTTTTATTATGTTTTTCAACATATTTGGTGATAGAACACACATGCATGCACTCACATTCAACTATAAATGTATTTTAGACATACAAGTGCGTAAAGATGTTAACGCATTCATATACATACACTTATAAACATTTAACCGCTAGGACGTTTTTATAAATCAAAGTTTACGTAAATTTCCTCTTGTATGTATCTTGTTCTAAATACTGAAATATCTCAAATAATTCTTTCTTATGCTAGTGTAGTTATACATATGTGTTTATATGTTCAAAATTGTAGGTTTAAAACACTAAAATATATGAAAAACCATTTTGGTCCTAGTAAATCCCTCGGAAGTTTGAGAGGGATTTCATAGGTCTTAAATAGTTTTATTATCTTTATCACTATATTTGGTAATACTATACAAATGCATGCACTAACATTTCGCTATTAACGTATTTTAGATATATAAGTGCATAAAGATGTCAACGCATTCATATACATAAAGGTATAACGATTAAACCTCTACGACATTTTTATATATGAAAGTTACGTGTATGTATGTATATATATATATATATGTGTGTGTGTGTGTGTTCTTGTATGTAACTGGTACTAAATACTCTAATATCTCAAACATTTCTATCTTATGCTAGTGTAGTTATACATATGTGTTTATATGTTCAAAACACTAGATGTAAAATAGTAAAATATATAAAAATTCACTTTGGACCACGCAAATCTCTCAGAAATTTGCGAGGTATTTCCTACGCCTGAAATAGTTTCATTATGCTTTTCAACATATTTGATGATTGAACACACATGCATGACACACATTTAGCTATAAACGTAATTTAGTTATACAAGTGTGTAAAGATATCAACGTATTCATATACGTATCTTATAAACATTTAACTGCTACGATGTTTTTATATATCAAAGTTTATTTATATATGTGTTCTTGGATATAACTTGTTCGAAATACTCTAATATCTCAAATATTTCTATCTTATGCTAGTCTAGTTATACATATGTGTTTATATTTTCAAAATTCTAGGTGTAAAACACTAAAAAATATGAAAAAGCATTTTGGTCCTAACAAATCTATCGGAAGTTTGTGAGAGATTTCCTAGGGCTGAAATAGTTTTATTATGTTTATCAGTATATTTGATAATACAACACACCTACATGCACTCACATTTAGCTATAAACATATTTTAGATATACAAATGCATAAAGATGTCAACTGGATTCATATACGTACACATATAACCATTAAACCACTACGATGTTTTTATATATCAAAGTTTATGTATATGTGCTCTTATATAATTTGTTCTAAATACTCTAATATCTCAAATAATTCTATCTTATGCTAGTGTAGTTATACATATGTGTTTTTATGTTCAAAACACTAGATATAAAATAGTAAAATATATAAAAAAAATCACTTTTGACCTCGCAAATCTCACAGAAATTTGTGAGAGATTTCCTAGGCCTAAAATAGTTTTATTATGTTTTTCAACATATTTGCTGATAGAACACACATGCATGCACTCACATTTAGCTATAAACGTATTTTAGACATACAAGTGTATGAAGATCTTAACGCATTCCTATACATACACTTATAAACATTTAACCGCTACGATGTTTTTATATATCAAAGTTTATGTATATATGTGTTCTTGTATATAACTTGTTCGAAATACTCTAATATCTCAAATATTTCTATCTTATGCTAGTCTAGTTATACATATGTGTTTATATGTTCAAAATTCTAGGTGTAAAACACAAAAATATATGAAAAACCATTTTGGTTCTAGTAAATCCCTCGGAACTTTGCGAGGGATTTCATAGGCCTTAAATAGTTTTATTATGTTTATCACTATACTTGATAATACAACACTCTTACACGCACTCACATTAAGCTATTAACGTATTTTAGATATACAAGTGCATAAAGATGTCAACACATTCATATAAATACACATATAACCATTAAACCGCTACGACGTTTTATATATCAAAGTTTATGTATATGTGTTCTTGTACATAACTTGTTCTAAATACTCTTATATCCCTAATATTTCTATATTATGCTAATGTAGTTATACATATGTGTTTATATGTTCAAAACTCTAGGTGTAAAACACTAAAATATAAAAAAAATCATTTTAGACCTTGCAAATCACTTATAAATTTGTGAGGCATTTCCTAGCTCTGAAATAGTTTTATTATGTTTTTCAATATACTTGATGACAGAGCACACATGCATGCACTCACATTTATCTATAAACGTGTTTTAGACATACAAGTGCATAAATATCTCAACGTATTGACATACATACACTTATAAAAACTTAACCACTATGACGTTTTTATATATCAAAGTTTATGTATATGTGCTCTTGATGTATCTTGTTATAAATACTCTAATATCTTAAATATTTCTTTCTTATGCTAGTGTAGTTATACATATGTGTTTACATGTTCAAAATTCCAAGCATAAAACACTAAAATATATAAAAAAATCGTTTTGGTCCTAGCAAATCCCTCAGAAGTTTGCAAGGGATTTCCTAGGCCTGAAATTGTTTTGTTATGTTTTTCGCTATATTTGATAATACGACACACATACATGCACTCACATTTAGCTACAAACGTATTTTAGATATACAATTGCATAAAGATGTCAACGCATCCATATACATACACGTATAAGCATTAGATCGCTACGACGTTTTTATATATGAAAGTTTACGTATATATATATATAAATATATATATATATATATGTGTGTGTGTGTGTGTGTTCTTGTATAAAACTTGTTCAAAATACTCTAATATCTCAAACATTTCTAGCTTATGCTAGTGTAGTTATATATATGTGTTTATATGTTCAAAACTCTACGTGTAAAACACTAAAATATATAAAAAAATTACTTTGGACCTCGCAAATCTCTTGGAAATTTGCGAGGGATTTCCTAGGCCTGAAATAATTTTATTATCTTTTTCAACATATTTGATAATAGACACGCATGCATGCACTCACATTCAACTATAAACGTAATTTAGACATACAAGTACGTAAAGATGTCAACGCATTCATATACATACACTTATAAAAATTTAACCGCTAGGACGTTTTTATACATCAAAGTTTACGTATATGTGTTCTTCTACTTATCTTGTTCTAAATACTCTAATATTTCAAACATTTCTTTCCAATGCTAGTGTAGTTATACATATGTGTTTATATGTTCAAAACTCTAGGTGTAAAACACTAAAATATATAAAAATTCACTTTGGTCCTTGCAAATCTCTCAAAAATTTGCGAGTGATTTCCTAGGCCTGAAATAGTTTTATTATGTTTTTCAACATATTTGGTGATAGAACACACATGCATGCACTCACATTCAACTATGAACGTATTTTAGACATACAAGTGCGTAAAGATGTCAACGCATTCATATACATACACTTATAAACATTTAACCGCTAGGACGTTTTTATAAATCAAAGTTTACGTAAATTTCCTCTTGTATGTATCTTGTTCTAAATACTGAAATATCTCAAATAATTCTTTCTTATGCTAGTGTAGTTATACATATGTGTTTATATGTTCAAAATTGTAGGTTTAAAACACTAAAATATATGAAAAACCATTTTGGTCCTAGTAAATCCCTCGGAAGTTTGAGAGGGATTTCATAGGTCTTAAATAGTTTTATTATCTTTATCACTATATTTGGTAATACTATACAAATGCATGCACTAACATTTCGCTATTAACGTATTTTAGATATATAAGTGCATAAAGATGTCAACGCATTCATATACATAAAGGTATAACGATTAAACCTCTACGACATTTTTATATATGAAAGTTACGTGTATGTATGTATATATATATATATGTGTGTGTGTGTGTGTGTTCTTGTATGTAACTGGTACTAAATACTCTAATATCTCAAACATTTCTATCTTATGCTAGTGTAGTTATACATATGTGTTTATATGTTCAAAACACTAGATGTAAAATAGTAAAATATATAAAAATTCACTTTGGACCACGCAAATCTCTTAGAAATTTGCGAGGTATTTCCTACGCCTGAAATAGTTTCATTATGCTTTTCAACATATTTGATGATTGAACACACATGCATGACACACATTTAGCTATAAACGTATTTTAGTTATACAAGTGTGTAAAGATATCAACGTATTCATATACGTATCTTATAAACATTTAACTGCTACGATGTTTTTATATATCAAAGTTTATTTATATATGTGTTCTTGGATATAACTTGTTCGAAATACTCTAATATCTCAAATATTTCTATCTTATGCTAGTCTAGTTATACATATGTGTTTATATTTTCAAAATTCTAGGTGTAAAACACTAAAAAATATGAAAAAGCATTTTGGTCCTAACAAATCTATCGGAAGTTTGTGAGAGATTTCCTAGGGCTGAAATAGTTTTATTATGTTTATCAGTATATTTGATAATACAACACACCTACATGCACTCACATTTAGCTATAAACATATTTTAGATATACAAATGCATAAAGATGTCAACTGGATTCATATACGTACACATATAACCATTAAACCACTACGATGTTTTTATATATCAAAGTTTATGTATATGTGCTCTTATATAATTTGTTCTAAATACTCTAATATCTCAAATAATTCTATCTTATGCTAGTGTAGTTATACATATGTGTTTTTATGTTCAAAACACTAGATATAAAATAGTAAAATATATAAAAAAAATCACTTTGGACCTCGCAAATCTCACAAAAATTTGTGAGGGATTTCCTAGGCCTAAAATAGTTTTATTATGTTTTTCAACATATTTGCTGATAGAACACACATGCATGCACTCACATTTAGCTATAAACGTATTTTAGACATACAAGTGTATGAAGATCTTAACGCATTCCTATACATACACTTATAAACATTTAACCGCTACGATGTTTTTATATATCAAAGTTTATGTATATATGTGTTCTTGTATATAACTTGTTCGAAATACTCTAATATCTCAAATATTTCTATCTTATGCTAGTCTAGTTATACATATGTGTTTATATGTTCAAAATTCTAGGTGTAAAACACAAAAATATATGAAAAACCATTTTGGTTCTAGTAAATCCCTCGGAACTTTGCGAGGGATTTCATAGGCCTTAAATAGTTTTATTATGTTTATCACTATACTTGATAATACAACACTCTTACACGCACTCACATTAAGCTATTAACGTATTTTAGATATACAAGTGCATAAAGATGTCAACACATTCATATAAATACACATATAACCATTAAACCGCTACGACGTTTTATATATCAAAGTTTATGTATATGTGTTCTTGTATATAACTTGTTCTAAATACTCTTATATCTCTAATATTTCTATATTATGCTAATGTAGTTATACATATGTGTTTATATGTTCAAAACTCTAGGTGTAAAACACTAAAATATAAAAAAAATCATTTTAGACCTTGCAAATCACTTATAAATTTGTGAGGCATTTCCTAGCTCTGAAATAGTTTTATTATGTTTTTCAATATACTTGATGACAGAGCACACATGCATGCACTCACATTTATCTATAAACGTGTTTTAGACATACAAGTGCATAAAGATCTCAACGTATTGACATACATACACTTATAAAAACTTAACCACTATGACGTTTTTATATATCAAAGTTTATGTATATGTGCTCTTGATGTATCTTGTTATAAATACTCTAATATCTTAAATATTTCTTTCTTATGCTAGTGTAGTTATACATATGTGTTTACATGTTCAAAATTCCAAGCATAAAACACTAAAATATATAAAAAAATCGTTTTGGTCCTAGCAAATCCCTCAGAAGTTTGCAAGGGATTTCCTAGGCCTGAAATTGTTTTGTTATGTTTTTCACTATATTTGATAATACGACACACATACATGCACTCACATTTAGCTACAAACGTATTTTAGATATACAATTGCATAAAGATGTCAACGCATCCATATACATACACGTATAAGCATTAGATCGCTACGACGTTTTTATATATGAAAGTTTACGTATATATATATAAATATATATATATATATGTGTGTGTGTGTGTGTGTTCTTGTATAAAACTTGTTCAAAATACTCTAATATCTCAAACATTTCTAGCTTATGCTAGTGTAGTTATATATATGTGTTTATATGTTCAAAACTCTACGTGTAAAACACTAAAATATATAAAAAAATTACTGTGGACCTCGCAAATCTCTTGGAAATTTGCGAGGGATTTCCTAGGCCTGAAATAATTTTATTATCTTTTTCAACATATTTGATAATAGACACGCATGCATGCACTCACATTCAACTATAAACGTAATTTAGACATACAAGTACGTAAAGATGTCAACGCATTCATATACATACACTTATAAAAATTTAACCGCTAGGACGTTTTTATACATCAAAGTTTACGTATATGTGTTCTTCTACTTATCTTGTTCTAAATACTCTAATATTTCAAACATTTCTTTCCAATGCTAGTGTAGTTATACATATGTGTTTATATGTTCAAAACTCTAGGTGTAAAACACTAAAATATATAAAAATTCACTTTGGTCCTTGCAAATCTCTCAAAAATTTGCGAGTGATTTCCTAGGCCTGAAATAGTTTTATTATGTTTTTCAACATATTTGGTGATAGAACACACATGCATGCACTCACATTCAACTATGAACGTATTTTAGACATACAAGTGCGTAAAGATGTCAACGCATTCATATACATACACTTATAAACATTTAACCGCTAGGACGTTTTTATAAATCAAAGTTTACGTAAATTTCCTCTTGTATGTATCTTGTTCTAAATACTGAAATATCTCAAATAATTCTTTCTTATGCTAGTGTAGTTATACATATGTGTTTATATGTTCAAAATTGTAGGTTTAAAACACTAAAATATATGAAAAACCATTTTGGTCCTAGTAAATCCCTCGGAAGTTTGAGAGGGATTTCATAGGTCTTAAATAGTTTTATTATCTTTATCACTATATTTGGTAATACTATACAAATGCATGCACTAACATTTCGCTATTAACGTATTTTAGATATATAAGTGCATAAAGATGTCAACGCATTCATATACATAAAGGTATAACGATTAAACCTCTACGACATTTTTATATATGAAAGTTACGTGTATGTATGTATATATATATATATGTGTGTGTGTGTGTGTGTTCTTGTATGTAACTGGTACTAAATACTCTAATATCTCAAACATTTCTATCTTATGCTAGTGTAGTTATACATATGTGTTTATATGTTCAAAACACTAGATGTAAAATAGTAAAATATATAAAAATTCACTTTGGACCACGCAAATCTCTTAGAAATTTGCGAGGTATTTCCTACGCCTGAAATAGTTTCATTATGCTTTTCAACATATTTGATGATTGAACACACATGCATGACACACATTTAGCTATAAACGTATTTTAGTTATACAAGTGTGTAAAGATATCAACGTATTCATATACGTATCTTATAAACATTTAACTGCTACGATGTTTTTATATATCAAAGTTTATTTATATATGTGTTCTTGGATATAACTTGTTCGAAATACTCTAATATCTCAAATATTTCTATCTTATGCTAGTCTAGTTATACATATGTGTTTATATTTTCAAAATTCTAGGTGTAAAACACTAAAAAATATGAAAAAGCATTTTGGTCCTAACAAATCTATCGGAAGTTTGTGAGAGATTTCCTAGGGCTGAAATAGTTTTATTATGTTTATCAGTATATTTGATAATACAACACACCTACATGCACTCACATTTAGCTATAAACATATTTTAGATATACAAATGCATAAAGATGTCAACTGGATTCATATACGTACACATATAACCATTAAACCACTACGATGTTTTTATATATCAAAGTTTATGTATATGTGCTCTTATATAATTTGTTCTAAATACTCTAATATCTCAAATAATTCTATCTTATGCTAGTGTAGTTATACATATGTGTTTTTATGTTCAAAACACTAGATATAAAATAGTAAAATATATAAAAAAAATCACTTTGGACCTCGCAAATCTCACAAAAATTTGTGAGGGATTTCCTAGGCCTAAAATAGTTTTATTATGTTTTTCAACATATTTGCTGATAGAACACACATGCATGCACTCACATTTAGCTATAAACGTATTTTAGACATACAAGTGTATGAAGATCTTAACGCATTCCTATACATACACTTATAAACATTTAACCGCTACGATGTTTTTATATATCAAAGTTTATGTATATATGTGTTCTTGTATATAACTTGTTCGAAATACTCTAATATCTCAAATATTTCTATCTTATGCTAGTCTAGTTATACATATGTGTTTATATGTTCAAAATTCTAGGTGTAAAACACAAAAATATATGAAAAACCATTTTGGTTCTAGTAAATCCCTCGGAACTTTGCGAGGGATTTCATAGGCCTTAAATAGTTTTATTATGTTTATCACTATACTTGATAATACAACACTCTTACACGCACTCACATTAAGCTATTAACGTATTTTAGATATACAAGTGCATAAAGATGTCAACACATTCATATAAATACACATATAACCATTAAACCGCTACGACGTTTTATATATCAAAGTTTATGTATATGTGTTCTTGTATATAACTTGTTCTAAATACTCTTATATCTCTAATATTTCTATATTATGCTAATGTAGTTATACATATGTGTTTATATGTTCAAAACTCTAGGTGTAAAACACTAAAATATAAAAAAAATCATTTTAGACCTTGCAAATCACTTATAAATTTGTGAGGCATTTCCTAGCTCTGAAATAGTTTTATTATGTTTTTCAATATACTTGATGACAGAGCACACATGCATGCACTCACATTTATCTATAAACGTGTTTTAGACATACAAGTGCATAAAGATCTCAACGTATTGACATACATACACTTATAAAAACTTAACCACTATGACGTTTTTATATATCAAAGTTTATGTATATGTGCTCTTGATGTATCTTGTTATAAATACTCTAATATCTTAAATATTTCTTTCTTATGCTAGTGTAGTTATACATATGTGTTTACATGTTCAAAATTCCAAGCATAAAACACTAAAATATATAAAAAAATCGTTTTGGTCCTAGCAAATCCCTCAGAAGTTTGCAAGGGATTTCCTAGGCCTGAAATTGTTTTGTTATGTTTTTCACTATATTTGATAATACGACACACATACATGCACTCACATTTAGCTACAAACGTATTTTAGATATACAATTGCATAAAGATGTCAACGCATCCATATACATACACGTATAAGCATTAGATCGCTACGACGTTTTTATATATGAAAGTTTACGTATATATATATAAATATATATATATATATGTGTGTGTGTGTGTGTGTTCTTGTATAAAACTTGTTCAAAATACTCTAATATCTCAAACATTTCTAGCTTATGCTAGTGTAGTTATATATATGTGTTTATATGTTCAAAACTCTACGTGTAAAACACTAAAATATATAAAAAAATTACTGTGGACCTCGCAAATCTCTTGGAAATTTGCGAGGGATTTCCTAGGCCTGAAATAATTTTATTATCTTTTTCAACATATTTGATAATAGACACGCATGCATGCACTCACATTCAACTATAAACGTAATTTAGACATACAAGTACGTAAAGATGTCAACGCATTCATATACATACACTTATAAAAATTTAACCGCTAGGACGTTTTTATACATCAAAGTTTACGTATATGTGTTCTTCTACTTATCTTGTTCTAAATACTCTAATATTTCAAACATTTCTTTCCAATGCTAGTGTAGTTATACATATGTGTTTATATGTTCAAAACTCTAGGTGTAAAACACTAAAATATATAAAAATTCACTTTGGTCCTTGCAAATCTCTCAAAAATTTGCGAGTGATTTCCTAGGCCTGAAATAGTTTTATTATGTTTTTCAACATATTTGGTGATAGAACACACATGCATGCACTCACATTCAACTATGAACGTATTTTAGACATACAAGTGCGTAAAGATGTCAACGCATTCATATACATACACTTATAAACATTTAACCGCTAGGACGTTTTTATAAATCAAAGTTTACGTAAATTTCCTCTTGTATGTATCTTGTTCTAAATACTGAAATATCTCAAATAATTCTTTCTTATGCTAGTGTAGTTATACATATGTGTTTATATGTTCAAAATTGTAGGTTTAAAACACTAAAATATATGAAAAACCATTTTGGTCCTAGTAAATCCCTCGGAAGTTTGAGAGGGATTTCATAGGTCTTAAATAGTTTTATTATCTTTATCACTATATTTGGTAATACTATACAAATGCATGCACTAACATTTCGCTATTAACGTATTTTAGATATATAAGTGCATAAAGATGTCAACGCATTCATATACATAAAGGTATAACGATTAAACCTCTACGACATTTTTATATATGAAAGTTACGTGTATGTATGTATATATATATATATATATGTGTGTGTGTGTGTGTTCTTGTATGTAACTGGTACTAAATACTCTAATATCTCAAACATTTCTATCTTATGCTAGTGTAGTTATACATATGTGTTTATATGTTCAAAACACTAGATGTAAAATAGTAAAATATATAAAAATTCACTTTGGACCACGCAAATCTCTTAGAAATTTGCGAGGTATTTCCTACGCCTGAAATAGTTTCATTATGCTTTTCAACATATTTGATGATTGAACACACATGCATGACACACATTTAGCTATAAACGTATTTTAGTTATACAAGTGTGTAAAGATATCAACGTATTCATATACGTATCTTATAAACATTTAACTGCTACGATGTTTTTATATATCAAAGTTTATTTATATATGTGTTCTTGGATATAACTTGTTCGAAATACTCTAATATCTCAAATATTTCTATCTTATGCTAGTCTAGTTATACATATGTGTTTATATTTTCAAAATTCTAGGTGTAAAACACTAAAAAATATGAAAAAGCATTTTGGTCCTAACAAATCTATCGGAAGTTTGTGAGAGATTTCCTAGGGCTGAAATAGTTTTATTATGTTTATCAGTATATTTGATAATACAACACACCTACATGCACTCACATTTAGCTATAAACATATTTTAGATATACAAATGCATAAAGATGTCAACTGGATTCATATACGTACACATATAACCATTAAACCACTACGATGTTTTTATATATCAAAGTTTATGTATATGTGCTCTTATATAATTTGTTCTAAATACTCTAATATCTCAAATAATTCTATCTTATGCTAGTGTAGTTATACATATGTGTTTTTATGTTCAAAACACTAGATATAAAATAGTAAAATATATAAAAAAAATCACTTTGGACCTCGCAAATCTCACAAAAATTTGTGAGGGATTTCCTAGGCCTAAAATAGTTTTATTATGTTTTTCAACATATTTGCTGATAGAACACACATGCATGCACTCACATTTAGCTATAAACGTATTTTAGACATACAAGTGTATGAAGATCTTAACGCATTCCTATACATACACTTATAAACATTTAACCGCTACGATGTTTTTATATATCAAAGTTTATGTATATATGTGTTCTTGTATATAACTTGTTCGAAATACTCTAATATCTCAAATATTTCTATCTTATGCTAGTCTAGTTATACATATGTGTTTATATGTTCAAAATTCTAGGTGTAAAACACAAAAATATATGAAAAACCATTTTGGTTCTAGTAAATCCCTCGGAACTTTGCGAGGGATTTCATAGGCCTTAAATAGTTTTATTATGTTTATCACTATACTTGATAATACAACACTCTTACACGCACTCACATTAAGCTATTAACGTATTTTAGATATACAAGTGCATAAAGATGTCAACACATTCATATAAATACACATATAACCATTAAACCGCTACGACGTTTTATATATCAAAGTTTATGTATATGTGTTCTTGTATATAACTTGTTCTAAATACTCTTATATCTCTAATATTTCTATATTATGCTAATGTAGTTATACATATGTGTTTATATGTTCAAAACTCTAGGTGTAAAACACTAAAATATAAAAAAAATCATTTTAGACCTTGCAAATCACTTATAAATTTGTGAGGCATTTCCTAGCTCTGAAATAGTTTTATTATGTTTTTCAATATACTTGATGACAGAGCACACATGCATGCACTCACATTTATCTATAAACGTGTTTTAGACATACAAGTGCATAAAGATCTCAACGTATTGACATACATACACTTATAAAAACTTAACCACTATGACGTTTTTATATATCAAAGTTTATGTATATGTGCTCTTGATGTATCTTGTTATAAATACTCTAATATCTTAAATATTTCTTTCTTATGCTAGTGTAGTTATACATATGTGTTTACATGTTCAAAATTCCAAGCATAAAACACTAAAATATATAAAAAAATCGTTTTGGTCCTAGCAAATCCCTCAGAAGTTTGCAAGGGATTTCCTAGGCCTGAAATTGTTTTGTTATGTTTTTCGCTATATTTGATAATACGACACACATACATGCACTCACATTTAGCTACAAACGTATTTTAGATATACAATTGCATAAAGATGTCAACGCATCCATATACATACACGTATAAGCATTAGATCGCTACGACGTTTTTATATATGAAAGTTTACGTATATATATATATAAATATATATATATATATATGTGTGTGTGTGTGTGTGTGTTCTTGTATAAAACTTGTTCAAAATACTCTAATATCTCAAACATTTCTAGCTTATGCTAGTGTAGTTATATATATGTGTTTATATGTTCAAAACTCTACGTGTAAAACACTAAAATATATAAAAAAATTACTTTGGACCTCGCAAATCTCTTGGAAATTTGCGAGGGATTTCCTAGGCCTGAAATAATTTTATTATCTTTTTCAACATATTTGATAATAGACACGCATGCATGCACTCACATTCAACTATAAACGTAATTTAGACATACAAGTACGTAAAGATGTCAACGCATTCATATACATACACTTATAAAAATTTAACCGCTAGGACGTTTTTATACATCAAAGTTTACGTATATGTGTTCTTCTACTTATCTTGTTCTAAATACTCTAATATTTCAAACATTTCTTTCCAATGCTAGTGTAGTTATACATATGTGTTTATATGTTCAAAACTCTAGGTGTAAAACACTAAAATATATAAAAATTCACTTTGGTCCTTGCAAATCTCTCAAAAATTTGCGAGTGATTTCCTAGGCCTGAAATAGTTTTATTATGTTTTTCAACATATTTGGTGATAGAACACACATGCATGCACTCACATTCAACTATGAACGTATTTTAGACATACAAGTGCGTAAAGATGTCAACGCATTCATATACATACACTTATAAACATTTAACCGCTAGGACGTTTTTATAAATCAAAGTTTACGTAAATTTCCTCTTGTATGTATCTTGTTCTAAATACTGAAATATCTCAAATAATTCTTTCTTATGCTAGTGTAGTTATACATATGTGTTTATATGTTCAAAATTGTAGGTTTAAAACACTAAAATATATGAAAAACCATTTTGGTCCTAGTAAATCCCTCGGAAGTTTGAGAGGGATTTCATAGGTCTTAAATAGTTTTATTATCTTTATCACTATATTTGGTAATACTATACAAATGCATGCACTAACATTTCGCTATTAACGTATTTTAGATATATAAGTGCATAAAGATGTCAACGCATTCATATACATAAAGGTATAACGATTAAACCTCTACGACATTTTTATATATGAAAGTTACGTGTATGTATGTATATATATATATGTGTGTGTGTGTGTGTGTTCTTGTATGTAACTGGTACTAAATACTCTAATATCTCAAACATTTCTATCTTATGCTAGTGTAGTTATACATATGTGTTTATATGTTCAAAACACTAGATGTAAAATAGTAAAATATATAAAAATTCACTTTGGACCACGCAAATCTCTTAGAAATTTGCGAGGTATTTCCTACGCCTGAAATAGTTTCATTATGCTTTTCAACATATTTGATGATTGAACACACATGCATGACACACATTTAGCTATAAACGTATTTTAGTTATACAAGTGTGTAAAGATATCAACGTATTCATATACGTATCTTATAAACATTTAACTGCTACGATGTTTTTATATATCAAAGTTTATTTATATATGTGTTCTTGGATATAACTTGTTCGAAATACTCTAATATCTCAAATATTTCTATCTTATGCTAGTCTAGTTATACATATGTGTTTATATTTTCAAAATTCTAGGTGTAAAACACTAAAAAATATGAAAAAGCATTTTGGTCCTAACAAATCTATCGGAAGTTTGTGAGAGATTTCCTAGGGCTGAAATAGTTTTATTATGTTTATCAGTATATTTGATAATACAACACACCTACATGCACTCACATTTAGCTATAAACATATTTTAGATATACAAATGCATAAAGATGTCAACTGGATTCATATACGTACACATATAACCATTAAACCACTACGATGTTTTTATATATCAAAGTTTATGTATATGTGCTCTTATATAATTTGTTCTAAATACTCTAATATCTCAAATAATTCTATCTTATGCTAGTGTAGTTATACATATGTGTTTTTATGTTCAAAACACTAGATATAAAATAGTAAAATATATAAAAAAAATCACTTTGGACCTCGCAAATCTCACAAAAATTTGTGAGGGATTTCCTAGGCCTAAAATAGTTTTATTATGTTTTTCAACATATTTGCTGATAGAACACACATGCATGCACTCACATTTAGCTATAAACGTATTTTAGACATACAAGTGTATGAAGATCTTAACGCATTCCTATACATACACTTATAAACATTTAACCGCTACGATGTTTTTATATATCAAAGTTTATGTATATATGTGTTCTTGTATATAACTTGTTCGAAATACTCTAATATCTCAAATATTTCTATCTTATGCTAGTCTAGTTATACATATGTGTTTATATGTTCAAAATTCTAGGTGTAAAACACAAAAATATATGAAAAACCATTTTGGTTCTAGTAAATCCCTCGGAACTTTGCGAGGGATTTCATAGGCCTTAAATAGTTTTATTATGTTTATCACTATACTTGATAATACAACACTCTTACACGCACTCACATTAAGCTATTAACGTATTTTAGATATACAAGTGCATAAAGATGTCAACACATTCATATAAATACACATATAACCATTAAACCGCTACGATGTTTTATATATCAAAGTTTATGTATATGTGTTCTTGTATATAACTTGTTCTAAATACTCTTATATCTCTAATATTTCTATATTATGCTAATGTAGTTATACATATGTGTTTATATGTTCAAAACTCTAGGTGTAAAACACTAAAATATAAAAAAAATCATTTTAGACCTTGCAAATCACTTATAAATTTGTGAGGCATTTCCTAGCTCTGAAATAGTTTTATTATGTTTTTCAATATACTTGATGACAGAGCACACATGCATGCACTCACATTTATCTATAAACGTGTTTTAGACATACAAGTGCATAAAGATCTCAACGTATTGACATACATACACTTATAAAAACTTAACCACTATGACGTTTTTATATATCAAAGTTTATGTATATGTGCTCTTGATGTATCTTGTTATAAATACTCTAATATCTTAAATATTTCTTTCTTATGCTAGTGTAGTTATACATATGTGTTTACATGTTCAAAATTCCAAGCATAAAACACTAAAATATATAAAAAAATCGTTTTGGTCCTAGCAAATCCCTCAGAAGTTTGCAAGGGATTTCCTAGGCCTGAAATTGTTTTGTTATGTTTTTCACTATATTTGATAATACGACACACATACATGCACTCACATTTAGCTACAAACGTATTTTAGATATACAATTGCATAAAGATGTCAACGCATCCATATACATACACGTATAAGCATTAGATCGCTACGACGTTTTTATATATGAAAGTTTACGTATATATATATAAATATATATATATATATGTGTGTGTGTGTGTGTGTTCTTGTATAAAACTTGTTCAAAATACTCTAATATCTCAAACATTTCTAGCTTATGCTAGTGTAGTTATATATATGTGTTTATATGTTCAAAACTCTACGTGTAAAACACTAAAATATATAAAAAAATTACTTTGGACCTCGCAAATCTCTTGGAAATTTGCGAGGGATTTCCTAGGCCTGAAATAATTTTATTATCTTTTTCAACATATTTGATAATAGACACGCATGCATGCACTCACATTCAACTATAAACGTAATTTAGACATACAAGTACGTAAAGATGTCAACGCATTCATATACATACACTTATAAAAATTTAACCGCTAGGACGTTTTTATACATCAAAGTTTACGTATATGTGTTCTTCTACTTATCTTGTTCTAAATACTCTAATATTTCAAACATTTCTTTCCAATGCTAGTGTAGTTATACATATGTGTTTATATGTTCAAAACTCTAGGTGTAAAACACTAAAATATATAAAAATTCACTTTGGTCCTTGCAAATCTCTCAAAAATTTGCGAGTGATTTCCTAGGCCTGAAATAGTTTTATTATGTTTTTCAACATATTTGGTGATAGAACACACATGCATGCACTCACATTCAACTATGAACGTATTTTAGACATACAAGTGCGTAAAGATGTCAACGCATTCATATACATACACTTATAAACATTTAACCGCTAGGACGTTTTTATAAATCAAAGTTTACGTAAATTTCCTCTTGTATGTATCTTGTTCTAAATACTGAAATATCTCAAATAATTCTTTCTTATGCTAGTGTAGTTATACATATGTGTTTATATGTTCAAAATTGTAGGTTTAAAACACTAAAATATATGAAAAACCATTTTGGTCCTAGTAAATCCCTCGGAAGTTTGAGAGGGATTTCATAGGTCTTAAATAGTTTTATTATCTTTATCACTATATTTGGTAATACTATACAAATGCATGCACTAACATTTCGCTATTAACGTATTTTAGATATATAAGTGCATAAAGATGTCAACGCATTCATATACATAAAGGTATAACGATTAAACCTCTACGACATTTTTATATATGAAAGTTACGTGTATGTATGTATATATATATATATGTGTGTGTGTGTGTGTGTTCTTGTATGTAACTGGTACTAAATACTCTAATATCTCAAACATTTCTATCTTATGCTAGTGTAGTTATACATATGTGTTTATATGTTCAAAACACTAGATGTAAAATAGTAAAATATATAAAAATTCACTTTGGACCACGCAAATCTCTTAGAAATTTGCGAGGTATTTCCTACGCCTGAAATAGTTTCATTATGCTTTTCAACATATTTGATGATTGAACACACATGCATGACACACATTTAGCTATAAACGTATTTTAGTTATACAAGTGTGTAAAGATATCAACGTATTCATATACGTATCTTATAAACATTTAACTGCTACGATGTTTTTATATATCAAAGTTTATTTATATATGTGTTCTTGGATATAACTTGTTCGAAATACTCTAATATCTCAAATATTTCTATCTTATGCTAGTCTAGTTATACATATGTGTTTATATTTTCAAAATTCTAGGTGTAAAACACTAAAAAATATGAAAAAGCATTTTGGTCCTAACAAATCTATCGGAAGTTTGTGAGAGATTTCCTAGGGCTGAAATAGTTTTATTATGTTTATCAGTATATTTGATAATACAACACACCTACATGCACTCACATTTAGCTATAAACATATTTTAGATATACAAATGCATAAAGATGTCAACTGGATTCATATACGTACACATATAACCATTAAACCACTACGATGTTTTTATATATCAAAGTTTATGTATATGTGCTCTTATATAATTTGTTCTAAATACTCTAATATCTCAAATAATTCTATCTTATGCTAGTGTAGTTATACATATGTGTTTTTATGTTCAAAACACTAGATATAAAATAGTAAAATATATAAAAAAAATCACTTTGGACCTCGCAAATCTCACAAAAATTTGTGAGGGATTTCCTAGGCCTAAAATAGTTTTATTATGTTTTTCAACATATTTGCTGATAGAACACACATGCATGCACTCACATTTAGCTATAAACGTATTTTAGACATACAAGTGTATGAAGATCTTAACGCATTCCTATACATACACTTATAAACATTTAACCGCTACGATGTTTTTATATATCAAAGTTTATGTATATATGTGTTCTTGTATATAACTTGTTCGAAATACTCTAATATCTCAAATATTTCTATCTTATGCTAGTCTAGTTATACATATGTGTTTATATGTTCAAAATTCTAGGTGTAAAACACAAAAATATATGAAAAACCATTTTGGTTCTAGTAAATCCCTCGGAACTTTGCGAGGGATTTCATAGGCCTTAAATAGTTTTATTATGTTTATCACTATACTTGATAATACAACACTCTTACACGCACTCACATTAAGCTATTAACGTATTTTAGATATACAAGTGCATAAAGATGTCAACACATTCATATAAATACACATATAACCATTAAACCGCTACGACGTTTTATATATCAAAGTTTATGTATATGTGTTCTTGTATATAACTTGTTCTAAATACTCTTATATCTCTAATATTTCTATATTATGCTAATGTAGTTATACATATGTGTTTATATGTTCAAAACTCTAGGTGTAAAACACTAAAATATAAAAAAAATCATTTTAGACCTTGCAAATCACTTATAAATTTGTGAGGCATTTCCTAGCTCTGAAATAGTTTTATTATGTTTTTCAATATACTTGATGACAGAGCACACATGCATGCACTCACATTTATCTATAAACGTGTTTTAGACATACAAGTGCATAAAGATCTCAACGTATTGACATACATACACTTATAAAAACTTAACCACTATGACGTTTTTATATATCAAAGTTTATGTATATGTGCTCTTGATGTATCTTGTTATAAATACTCTAATATCTTAAATATTTCTTTCTTATGCTAGTGTAGTTATACATATGTGTTTACATGTTCAAAATTCCAAGCATAAAACACTAAAATATATAAAAAAATCGTTTTGGTCCTAGCAAATCCCTCAGAAGTTTGCAAGGGATTTCCTAGGCCTGAAATTGTTTTGTTATGTTTTTCACTATATTTGATAATACGACACACATACATGCACTCACATTTAGCTACAAACGTATTTTAGATATACAATTGCATAAAGATGTCAACGCATCCATATACATACACGTATAAGCATTAGATCGCTACGACGTTTTTATATATGAAAGTTTACGTATATATATATATAAATATATATATATATGTGTGTGTGTGTGTGTGTTCTTGTATAAAACTTGTTCAAAATACTCTAATATCTCAAACATTTCTAGCTTATGCTAGTGTAGTTATATATATGTGTTTATATGTTCAAAACTCTACGTGTAAAACACTAAAATATATAAAAAAATTACTTTGGACCTCGCAAATCTCTTGGAAATTTGCGAGGGATTTCCTAGGCCTGAAATAATTTTATTATCTTTTTCAACATATTTGATAATAGACACGCATGCATGCACTCACATTCAACTATAAACGTAATTTAGACATACAAGTACGTAAAGATGTCAACGCATTCATATACATACACTTATAAAAATTTAACCGCTAGGACGTTTTTATACATCAAAGTTTACGTATATGTGTTCTTCTACTTATCTTGTTCTAAATACTCTAATATTTCAAGCATTTCTTTCCAATGCTAGTGTAGTTATACATATGTGTTTATATGTTCAAAACTCTAGGTGTAAAACACTAAAATATATAAAAATTCACTTTGGTCCTTGCAAATCTCTCAAAAATTTGCGAGTGATTTCCTAGGCCTGAAATAGTTTTATTATGTTTTTCAACATATTTGGTGATAGAACACACATGCATGCACTCACATTCAACTATGAACGTATTTTAGACATACAAGTGCGTAAAGATGTCAACGCATTCATATACATACACTTATAAACATTTAACCGCTAGGACGTTTTTATAAATCAAAGTTTACGTAAATTTCCTCTTGTATGTATCTTGTTCTAAATACTGAAATATCTCAAATAATTCTTTCTTATGCTAGTGTAGTTATACATATGTGTTTATATGTTCAAAATTGTAGGTTTAAAACACTAAAATATATGAAAAACCATTTTGGTCCTAGTAAATCCCTCGGAAGTTTGAGAGGGATTTCATAGGTCTTAAATAGTTTTATTATCTTTATCACTATATTTGGTAATACTATACAAATACATGCACTCACATTTAGCTATTAACGTATTTTTGATATATAAGTGCATAAAGATGTCAACGCATTCATATACATAAAGGTATAACGATTAAACCTCTACGACATTTTTATATATGAATGTTTACGTGTATGTATGTATATATATATATGTGTGTGTGGGTGTGTGTGTGTGTGTGTGTTCTTGTATGTAACTGGTACTAAATACTCTAATATCTCAAACATTTCTATCTTATGCTAGTGTAGTTATACATATGTGTTTATATGTTCAAAACACTAGGTGTAAAATAGTAAAATATATAAAAATTCACTTTGGACCACGCAAATCTCTCAGAAATTTGCGAGGTATTTCCTACGCCTGAAATAGTTTCATTAAGCTTTTCAACATATTTGATGATTGAACACACATGCATGACACACATTTAGCTATAAACGTATTTTAGTTATACAAGTGTGTAAAGATATCAACGTATTCATATACGTATCTTATAAACATTTAACTGCTACGATGTTTTTATATATCAAAGTTTATTTATATATGTGTTCTTGGATATAACTTGTTCGAAATACTCTAATATCTCAAATATTTCTATCTTATGCTAGTCTAGTTATACATATGTGTTTATATTTTCAAAATTCTAGGTGTAAAACACTAAAAAAATATGAAAAAGCATTTTGGTCCTAACAAATCTATTGGAAGTTTGTGAGAGATTTCCTAGGGCTGAAATAGTTTTATTATGTTTATCAGTATATTTGATAATACAACACACCTACATGCACTCACATTTAGCTATAAACATATTTTAGATATACAAATGCATAAAGATGTCAACTGGATTCATATACGTACACATATAACCATTAAACCACTACGATGTTTTTATATATCAAAGTTTATGTATATGTGCTCTTATATAATTTGTTCTAAATACTCTAATATCTCAAATAATTCTATCTTATGCTAGTGTAGTTATACATATGTGTTTTTATGTTTAAAATTCTAGGTGTAAAACACTAAAATATATAAAAAAAATCACTTTGGACCTCGCAAATCTCACAGAAATTTGTGAGGGATTTCCTAGGCCTAAAATAGTTTTATTATGTTTTTCAACATATTTGCTGATAGAACACACATGCATGCACTCACATTTAGCTATAAACGTATTTTAGACATACAAGTGTATGAAGATCTTAACGCATTCCTATACATACACTTATAAACATTTAACCGCTACGATGTTTTTATATATCAAAGTTTATGTATATATGTGTTCTTGTATATAACTTGTTCGAAATACTCTAATATCTCAAATATTTCTATCTTATGCTAGTCTAGTTATACATATGTGTTTATATGTTCAAAATTCTAGGTGTAAAACACAAAAATATATGAAAAACCATTTTGGTTCTAGTAAATCCCTCGGAACTTTGCGAGGGATTTCATAGGCCTTAAATAGTTTTATTATGTTTATCACTATACTTGTTAATACAACACACTTACACGCACTCACATTAAGCTATTAACGTATTTTAGATATACAAGTGCATAAAGATGTCAACACATTCATATAAATACACATATAACCATTAAACCGCTACGACGTTTTATATATCAAAGTTTATGTATATGTGTTCTTGTACATAACTTGTTCTAAATACTCTTATATCTCTAATATTTCTATATTATGCTAATGTAGTTATACATATGTGTTTATATGTTCAAAACTCTAGGTGTAAAACACTAAAATATAAAAAAAATCATTTTAGACCTTGCAAATCACTTATAAATTTGTGAGGCATTTCCTAGCTCTGAAATAGTTTTATTATGTTTTTCAATATACTTGATGACAGAGCACACATGCATGCACTCACATTTATCTATAAACGTGTTTTAGACATACAAGTGCATAAAGATCTCAACGTATTGACATACATACACTTATAAAAACTTAACCACTATGACGTTTTTATATATCAAAGTTTATGTATATGTGCTCTTGATGTATCTTGTTATAAATACTCTAATATCTTAAATATTTCTTTCTTATGCTAGTGTAGTTATACATATGTGTTTACATGTTCAAAATTCCAAGCATAAAACACTAAAATATATAAAAAAATCGTTTTGGTCCTAGCAAATCCCTCAGAAGTTTGCAAGGGATTTCCTAGGCCTGAAATTGTTTTGTTATGTTTTTCACTATATTTGATAATACGACACACATACATGCACTCACATTTAGCTACAAACGAATTTTAGATATACAATTGCATAAAGATGTCAACGCATCCATATACATACACGTATAAGCATTAGATTGCTACGACGTGTTATATATTAAAGTTTATGTATATGTATTCTTGTATATAACTTGTTCTAAATACTCTTATATCTCTAATATTTCTATATTATGCTAGTGTAGTTATACATATGTGTTTATATGTTCAAAACTCTAGGTGTAAAACACTAAAATATAAAAAAAATCATTTTAGACCTTGCAAATCACATGTAAATTTGTGAGGCATTTCCTAGCTCTGAAATAGTTTTATTATGTTTTTAAATATACTTGATGACAGAGCACACATGCATGCACTCACATTTATCTATAAACGTGTTTTAGACATACAAGTGCATAAAGATCTCAACGTATTGACATACATACACTTATAAAAACTTAACCACTATGACGTTTTTAGATATCAAAGATTATGTATATGTGCTCTTGATGTATCTTGTTATAAATACTCTAATATCTTAAATATTTCTTTCTTATGCTAGTGTAGTTATACATATGTGTTTACATGTTCAAAATTCCAAGCATAAAACACTAAAATATATAAAAAATCGTTTTGGTCCTAGCAAATCCCTCAGAAGTTTGCAAGGGATTTCCTAGGCCTGAAATTGTTTTGTTATGTTTTTCACTATATTTGATAATACGACACACATACATGCACTCACATTTAGCTACAAACATATTTTAGATATACAATTGCATAAAGATGTCAACGCATCCATATACATACACGTATAAGCATTAGATCGCTACGACGTATTTATATATGAGAGTTTACGTATATACATATATATATATATAAATATATATATATATATGTGTGTGTGTGTGTGTGTTCTTGTATAAAACTTGTTCAAAATACTCTAATATCTCAAACATTTCTAGCTTATGCTAGTGTAGTTATATATATGTGTTTATATGTTCAAAACTCTACGTGTAAAACACTAAAATATATAAAAAAATTACTTTGGACCTCGCAAATCTCTTGGAAATTTGCGAGGGATTTCCTAGGCCTGAAATAATTTTATTATCTTTTTCAACATATTTGATAATAGACACGCATGCATGCACTCACATTCAACTATAAACGTAATTTAGACATACAAGTACGTAAAGATGTCAACGCATTCATATACATACACTTATAAAAATTTAACCGCTAGGACGTTTTTATACATCAAAGTTTACGTATATGTGTTCTTCTACTTATCTTGTTCTAAATACTCTAATATTTCAAACATTTCTTTCCAATGCTAGTGTAGTTATACATATGTGTTTATATGTTCAAAACTCTAGGTGTAAAACACTAAAATATATAAAAAATCACTTTGGTCCTTGCAAATCTCTCAGAAATTTGCGAGTGATTTCCTAGGCCTGAAATAGTTTTATTATGTTTTTCAACATATTTGGTGATAGAACACACATGCATGCACTCACATTCAACTATGAACGTATTTTAGACATACAAGTGCGTAAAGATGTCAACGCATTCATATACATACACTTATAAACATTTAACCGCTAGGACGTTTTTATAAATCAAAGTTTACGTAAATTTCCTCTTGTATGTATCTTGTTCTAAATACTGAAATATCTCAAATAATTCTTTCTTATGCTAGTGTAGTTATACATATGTGTTTAGATGTTCAAAATTGTAGGTTTAAAACACTAAAATATATGAAAAACCATTTTGGTCCTAGTAAATCCCTCGGAAGTTTGAGAGGGATTTCATAGGTCTTAAATAGTTTTATTATCTTTATCACTATATTTGGTAATACTATACAAATACATGCACTCACATTTAGGTATTAACGTATTTTAGATATATAAGTGCATAAAGATGTCAACGCATTCATATACATAAAGGTATAACGATTAAACCTCTACGACATTTTTATATATGAAAGTTTACGTGTATGTATGTATATATATGTGTGTGTGTGTGTGGGTGTGTGTGTGTGTGTGTTCTTGTATGTAACTGGTACTAAATACTCTAATATCTCAAACATTTCTATCTTATGCTAGTGTAGTTATACATATGTGTTTATATGTTCAAAACACTAGGTGTAAAATAGTAAAATATATAAAAATTCACTTTGGACCACGCAAATCTCTCAGAAATTTGCGAGGTATTTCCTACGCCTGAAATAGTTTTATTATGTTTTTCAACATATTTGATGATTGAACACACATGCATGACACACATTTAGCTATAAACGTATTTTAGACGTACAAGTGTGTAAAGATATCAACGCATTCATATACATACACTTATAAACATTTAACCGCTACGATGTTTTTATATATCAAAGTTTATGTATATATGTGTTCTTGTATATAACTTGTTCGAAATACTCTAATATCTCATATATTTCTATCTTATGCTAGTCTAGTTATACATAAGTGTTTATATGTTCAAAATTCTAGGTGTAAAACACAAAAATATATGAAAAACCATTTTGGTTCTAGTAAATCCCTCGGAACTTTGCGAGGGATTTCATAGGCCTTAAATAGTTTTATTATGTTTATCACTATACTTGTTAATACAACACACTTACACGCACTCACATTAAGCTATTAACGTATTTTAGATATACAAGTGCATAAAGATGTCAACACATTCATATAAATACACATATAACCATTAAACCGCTACGACGTTTTATACATCAAAATTTATGTATATGTGTTCTTGTATATAACTTGTTCTAAATACTCTAATATCTCAAATATTTCTATCTTATGCTAGTCTAGTTATATATATGTGTTTATATGTTCAAAATTCTAGGGGTAAACAGAAAAATATATGAAAAACCATTTTGGTTCTAGTAATTCCCTCGGAACTTTGCGAGGGATTTCATAGGCCTTGAATAGTTTTATTTTGTTTATCACTGTATTTGATAATACAACACACATACATGTACTCACATTAATCTATTAACGTATATTAGATATATAAGTGTATAAACATGTCAACGCATTCATACAAATACACATATAACCATTAAACCGCTACGAAGTTTTATATATCAAAGTTTATGTATATGTTTTCTTGTATATAACTTGTTCTAAATACTCTAATATCTCAAATATTTCTTACTTATGCTAGTGTAGTTATATATATGTGTTTATATGTTCAATACTCTAGGTGTAAAACAGTAAAATATATAAAAAAACATTTTGGACCTCGCAAATCATTTAAAAATTGGCGAGGCATTTACTAGGCCTGAAATAGTTTTATTATGTTTTTCAATATATTTGATGATAGAACACACATGCATGCACTCACATTTATCTATAAACTTGTCTTAGACATACAAGTGCATAATGATGTCAATGTATTCATATGCATACACATATAAACATTTAATCCTTATGATGTTTTTATATATCAAATTTTATGTATATGTGTTCTTGTATGTATCTTGTTCTAAATACTCTAATATCTTAAATATTTCTTTCTTATGCTAGTGTAGTTATACATATGTGTTTATATGTTCAAAATTCTAGGTGTAAAACTGTAACACTGTGACAACCGTCAAATTAAATTTCAGGTTAGCTTCTAGAAAACTTTAATATAGGTTTTTAATAGCTACAAATAGTATTAATAACATAAATTATTTTGTAGAAACCTTATATTCCCTAAAAATCCCGACGGTGTGCTTAAAACTTTCAATAATCGAAAAATCGATAAAACCAAATAAATAAAAGAAAAGATTTATAAATCTTATATAAAAATCAAAATAATAATAATAAAACACATCATTACATATGTTATTTATCCCAAATATAAAACTTATGTTAATACTAACAAAACTCATCAAAAACTTGTGAATATTGACTTTAATTGAACCACCAATGTACAAAATACATCCAACACACACACACACTAATACATATTAATTAAAC
The DNA here is from genome assembly GCA_038502395.1 of Dittrichia graveolens. Lineage (NCBI taxonomy): Eukaryota > Viridiplantae > Streptophyta > Magnoliopsida > Asterales > Asteraceae > Dittrichia > Dittrichia graveolens. Next base: position 37,054,452 of record JARJIL010000009.1, read on the forward strand.
AAAAAAATAAAATAAAAATAATGATAATTATAGCCAAATTCGTTCAGCCCCTTACACACACTCAAAGTCACCTACACACTTCACCTTTTGCATGTGCAAGACCTCTACTCACTTGCACAAACCCCACTCAAAGTGTTTTGATGATGATACATTCACTAAAAACATAAAAATATTCAACTCAAAACAAAACTTTATGAATCAAGCAACAAGAACTCAAGAAATTAGTGTTTTTATGCACATGCATGTGGGTTTTTCCACATGCATATGGGTTTTTCCACATGCATGTGGTTTTCTTTGAAGGATCTATCATGATATGATCATGCTTGGAGTTTTTGTTTTAAAATCTGGAATATTTGAGTAATCAAGTAAATAATATGATAAAATAATAATATTGGTAGTGATGAACACAAAATGTAAGTTATTAGTTGATATGGTGAGATTTGATTCTGACAGAAATTTTGTGTTGACTTAAAATGACGGTAACTTAATAAATACTTAACCAAACAATTTGATTGTTATTAGTTGATATGGTGAGATTTGATTCTGACAGAAAATTTGTGTTGACTTAAAATGACCATGACTTAATAAATACTTAACCAAACGATTTGATTCTTTTTTTTAAAGTTTTATCTCCGTGTTGATCTTCATCTCCAAGTGGAAATTCAAGATTTCATGAAGATTTGCCCCCCAACCACACATATCAAGTCAGATATAGTCAGAAAGTTCACTGTTCACTAAAGTGACTCACTTGCTTGGATGTTAAACCACTCAAATGTGTTCAAATAAATGTGTTTTCTTCTGCAAATTTAATTAGTGAGTTAGATTTTAAATAAATTTAACCTCACTCAAAAATATTAATTTTTGACCCATTAACTATGTAAAATAAGTTGCATGCACAAAACTGAGAAGTCTAAATAATTTCATAGATGAAATTTAATTGATCATAACATGGTCCACACAAACTTAAAAATGGTCTAACTCTTTTTTAAAAGTTATATTATTGAGTTAGAAATTTACCCAATTTGAATCATCTAAAAATAAGGTCGTTTGACCACTTAAACCCTTAAAACAACATAAGAGTGTTAACTGGATTTTGACTAGTGACCTCTAAATTTAAATAAATCAAATAAAATATTTATAAATCTTTAAAAATTCTAATATTTTTACAGTATTTCCTAAAGACATATTATAATAACATATCAAAATTTGGAACCTTAAATAATTCGTTAGAGTACTAAAGCATTGCACCAAAGTACAAACCTTGAAGGTGACAGAAAGTGACTTGCACAGTAAATAAAGAAGAATAAAATCTTTATGATTGAGACTTAAAAAATAACAATTAAAGTATAAAAATTATAAAAATAATATAGAAACATCTAAAAAGTAAATATAAAATATAAAACATAATTGTATTCGCATGAAAGAAAGTTGGGTAAATAAATATATATACATATATAATTTCAACATAAAACTATATCAATATAAATAATATAAGATTTCATGAAGATTTGACCCCCCAACCACACGTATCAAGTCAGATATAGTCCGAAAGCTCACTATTAAGTAAGTAACTCACTTGCATGGATGTTAAACCACTCAAATATGTTCAAATAAATGTGTTTTTCTTCTGGAAATTTAATTAATGATTTAGATTTCAGATAAATTTAACCTCACTCAAAAATATTAATTTTTGACCCATTAACTATGTAAAATAAGTTGCATGCACAAAACTAAGAAATCTAAATAATTTCATAGATGAAATTTAATTGATCATAACATGGTCCACACAAACTTAAAAATGGTCAACTGTTTTTTAAAAGTTACATTATTGAGTTAGAAATTTAACCTAATTTGAATCATCTAAAAATAAGGTCGTTTGACCAAAACAACATAAGAGTGTTAACTAGATTTTGACCGGTGACCTCTAAATTTAAATAAATCAAATAAAATATCTATAATTCATTAAAAATTCTAATATATTTACAGTATTCCCTAAAGACATATTATAACATATAAAAATTTGGAACCTTAAATAATTTGTTAGAGTACTAAAGCATTGCACCAAAGTACAACCCATGAAGCTGACACAAAGTGACTTGCACAGTAAACAAAGAAGAATAAAATCTTTATAATTGGGACTTGAAAAATAACAATTAAAGTATAAAAATCATAAAAATAATATAGAAACATTTAAAAAGTAAATATAAAATATAAAACATAATTGTATTCACATGAAAGAAAGTTGGGTAAATAAATATATATACATATATAATTTCAACATAAAATTATATCAATATAAATAATACAAAATTTATTATTAATTTTAATAACTAGAATTTGGGGACTAATAATAGGATATTATTTGACTAGGAAGGAAGCACCGCAGGAATTCAAGATTTTGCGAATTGTTTTAAGAACGCGTTAAACTTTGTCAAGTAAGTATTCACAGCCCCACTTTTTATTGTTTGAATATTTTTGGGGGAAAACATGCTACTATTTGAATTATCGGTTGATCTGTTTATGAAACTCTTATCTTATCTTCACACTTTGGTATATATGCTTATGTTTAAAGATTATGAGTTTCTCTCTTTATGTAAGTCCCACCATTCAAAACTACTTATTAACTCATTGTATCGAGCCGTTAGTAATCTATGGATAGCGCTATTAGATTGACACCCCACTTACTTGTGTAAGTGCATAATTACTGTGAATCAAGCTCTGTTTATTACCCTATGGGCATTCTGTTAGTAGGCTTAGGTAGCCGGCTCTTTGCGTTAACGTTCTGTATATACTTATACCACGTGCAATCTAAACAACGGATTTACTTACTCATCATTCAGTAATGAACGTTTTCGGCATTAAAATCTTATTTTATTGCATAACAAAACCTGTGATCTCACCAACTATTTCTATAGTTGACACTCTCTTTATCATGCTTTTCAGGAAATCATTAGTAAGTGGTCAGCACCTGTTCAACATGCGTGTGGCAGCATTATATAGCAATTTACATTATGTTATTTTCCAAACTTTTGAAACAATTATCGAAACTTGTTGTAAACTATTGTACTACTTTTAATTATCTATGGTTGTTGTGATCTTGTATCTTATGATATGAAACCATAAACTGTTACATCTCGGGATTCCACTTTAGTGGAGTGTGACAGATTTGGTATCAGAGCCGAAGGTTACAGAGAATACCAGTTTTCTTTTAGAAAACCTAAACTATAGCCTAAAGCTGGAAATAACATTCAAAACTACAGAATAAATTACTAGTATAATTAAGTCAAGTATTACACTATCAAACCACAATTAAACAAAGCCTGATCACCTACGTTTCATTTAGTAAAGATAGTGCAACGTTCGAATTAGTTGTATTAGAAGTTTGTTTATGTTGACTTTTTATCTTTAAACTTAAGTAGCATGCGTGTTTGTGTGTGTAATCACTGCGTGAATAATTGCATGAAACATCACCTTATAGATGACATTCTCATACCTATAGTGCTTTAAGTACACTTGACCCTTATGTTATTACATTGTTAGTGACTAAGGATACTTTTGTCTTAGTAGCATTATGTCTTCCTCATCTTCTCATACGGATTACTCTGCTGATGAGTCCGGCTACGTTACCTGACGTTACCCACGACACAACCCTACTACCTCTGAAGAGGAGGACCCGTATGAGGATCACGGGTCAGAGCATGAAGTATCAAGCGGTAGTACTCCTACCGACATTCCACAGGAGCCAACTGTACCCGTCTTACCTATCCCACCTCAGCCCACTACTGTTCTACCTCGTGGGCCCCGTATTTGGATGACGCCTTGAAAGATGGTCCCTATCCCTATGAGGGCGATGGCAGGGACATCCACACGAGGGGAGGCAGGACCCTCCATAGCTATTACTGGTGTCCCTATTGGACACGCTCCCGGTATGACCCAGGAGGAGGTGTATTACTTTAGGGGGTTGATGTCTGAGGTTGTAGACCTCCGTCAGACATTAACCTCTCAGCATCACGTTGTATCTACTTCAACAAAACTTAACCATCATCTGTTGCAGACATCGTACCGAAGGAAGTTGCTGATGAGGCCTTGCGTGCTGTTAGGAGTATGGAAATTGGTAAATACACTGACCATTTTCACGAACTCGCAAAACTAGTGCCTCGACTGGTTACACTTGAAGAGAATAAAATCAAGAGGTATATCTGGGGGTTATCACCCGAAATCCGAGGAGTGGCTACATCAGCAAACCCTACGACTATTCAAAGTGCTATGAGTTTAGCAAATCGGTTGACCAATGATGCGGTCCGTTCAGGGAAGTTGAATTCCAAATTGATTTAGTCCTTGGAGCGACACCAGTAGCCTAAGTGCCGTACTGCTTAGCGCCAGCTGAGATGCAGGAGTTGTCAAGCCAGCTTCAGGAACTTTTGGATAAAGGGTTGAACAATAAAAAATTGATATCCCCTTCCTCGAATCGATGATCTATTTGACAAACTGCAAGGTATTACCGACGATTCATTAAGGACTTTTCTAAGAAGACATACCCAAAACGAAGAAGACATACCCAAAATGGCTTTTAGGACTCGTTATGGACATTACGAGTTTCTTGTTATGCCTTTTGGTTTAACAAACGCCCCAGTTGTGTTCATGGATCTGATGAATAGAGTCTGCATACCCTATTTAGACAAGTTTGTTATAGTTTTCATAGATGATATATTGATTTATTCCCGTAGCAAAGAAGATCACGAGCAACATTTAAAGCTAGTGTTGGAATTACTCAAGGACCAGAAGTTGTATACCAAATTCTCCAAATGTGAATTTTGGATTCGGGAAGTACAATTTCTTGGTCACATTGTTGGCGAAAAAGGGATTCACGTAGATCCTGCAAAAATTGAAGCTATTAAAAGATGGGAAGCCCCAAAGACTCCAACCGAAATTCGTCAATTTTTGGGTTTAGCTGGGTATTACCGACGATTCATTAAGGACTTTTCTAAGATTGCCCAGCCACTAACCTCGTTGACTCAAAAAGACAAGAAGTTCAGTTGGGGTGACAAGCAAGAAGAAGCGTTCCAGAAGCTAAAGCACAAGTTATGTAATGCACCAATTTTAGCATTGCTAGAAGGATCGGAGAACTTTGTAGTGTATTGTGATGCCTCTCATCAAGGTTTGGGATGTGTATTGATGCAAAAAGACAAAGTTATTGCATTTTCTTCAAGACAACTTAAAGTTCATGAGAAGAACTACACAACTCATGATCTAGAACTTGGAGCAGTAGTTTTTGCACTTAAAATTTGGAGACATTATTTGTACAGTACTAAGTGCACTATCTTCATAGATCATAAGAGTCTTCAACACATCCTTGATTAGAAAATGCTCAACATGAGGCAAAGGAGATTGGTGGAGTTACTCAACGACTATGATTGTGAAATTAAATATCACCCAGGCAAGGCTAATGTGGTAGCCGACGCGCTTAACAGGAAGGTAAGGGCTAAACCTTCAAGAGTGCGAGCATTAGGAGCACTTGTTCAGACAAGCCTAAAGTTAAAAGGGGAAAACTTTAGGAATGAAACCTTGCACAAACTCGAACATACATTTGAAACTAAATCTGATGGAGTCCGCTACTTCTATAATACCCATTTGCGAATATTACATAAGATATAAAATAAACAAGGGGTTCTCTACATTTAGACTTATGTATTTATTATTTTAAAGAGAAGTTTTACTCTTGGGATCTATTGGAGTCACATTTATAAACATTTAAAAGGGGTAGGCCTTTTGATGGACTAGAATGTGGGCTAGCACTAAATAGTTATAACAAATTGTGGGCTTAGGATGTATTAAAATGTTTAGCGGGCTTGGGTACTAAGAGTGTGTACAAGAACTCATATAGGGCACAACCCCAATACCCATTACCGTAGCCTCCTTCTGTTGGATACAACACGTATATTGAATCACTACCGATGAGGCACGGGCCTATTGGGTCACACGCCAAGCATTGAATCCCACAGCACAAGTCAAGAGAGAAAATTAAGGTTTATGTCGACCTTCACGGGCCCTCACGGGTCATGAAGAGGTCGTGACGTGAAGAGGTTCACGAGGCTTCATGGGCCGGTCGGGGATCGTGGGGGTCATGCCTTCACGACTTCCTGACGGGCCGTGAGAGCCCGTGAAGACATAAGTCTAAGTGACACTTTGATATTATTGGACCTTTTGTTTGGTCCAATGAGAGGGTGCCATTATGGCCAACCCTGGTGCCAATTAAACTTCCCTCTCAGCTTATTTAAACCCCACAATTCTCTCTTGTAAGAACCTTTTGCCATTTTGATAACCTACACACTAAAGAGAGAACTTGTGAGTTGCATAGAAGCTTCGAGTGTTTGTGTGGGTGATTGCAAGGTTTCTCCTGCTGTTGTTGAGCCCTTGTTCACGTGGTGCAAGCATTGTGGTTCAAGCTTTATCAAAGGTGATTCACGGAAGGCTTGGTGTGGATATCAATAGAGGAACTCGTCTTGGAGTTCAAGTATTGCATCTACAACAACACAACCACCAGAGACATCAAGGGTATGGTCTCATTTTCTGGTTTCGTTTGTTCTTCTTGTTGTTATCATGTTTTGTAACTAGATCCCACTAAGTGTTTCTTTTGCATGTGCCTTGAAAACCCGAAATAAACTTGTTTTATCTTCTTGCTTCCGTTGTGATTGGGTTTTTGATGTGCACGAAAAACCTTCAGTGGTATCAGAGCCATTGCTACAAGATGATAGCACAAAATGGTTCGAAAAATCCATTTTTGGAAGTTTTTGCAATCTGTCCAGTAAGGCTTCACGAGCCATGGGGTTCTCTTCACGGGTCATGAAGGCCACACGACCAGTGTGTTTGGGGTCTAGTCGTGAAATGGTTTTTGGTGCTTCACGAGTTCTTCCGGGCCGTGAGCGGTCGTGAAGCCCTCGGGCTTCACGAGCCGTGAAGGGTCGTGAAGGAGCTCGTGAACAGTGTTTTTGACCTTAAAAGAAATTATTCGGTTTTTCGAGTCATTGCAGTATTTCTGTTTTAGTTCAGATGTTTCTGGAAATCCCCAAATAATATTTTGGTACCACTATGGGTATGCATGGTATGGTCATGGCATTAGATGCATACATGCATACACATTTGTGTGTGTATATATGAATATATGTTTTAAAAATTGGTTTTATGCCTTAATGCATAGGTACAAGAATTTCCATGGTCTGCAACATTTGCGGTTTTTCGCACACCATTTGTTTTGTGGTTGTTTGCCTTGTTATTTGTTGGTAACCTTGGCCTTAGACCTTGTGGTTGTTTATGGTTGCTCCTTTTATTTGGTGACCTAGAGTCACATGGTTTGTAATAATTATTTATTCATTGATTAATTGTAATTATTATTGCGGTTTGCATACCGTTTCATTTATCCGTGTACTTGTAATAGATAATAGAATTTTTGTGGCTTGCATGCCATTTCATTTCTATTTCATGTACTTGTATTCATGGAGCATGGAGACCACAATCAAGAATCAAGAATGATGTCTTGAAGATAGAAGATCCGGTGATACCTGTTGGAGGTGGCGGATCAAGTGGGAGCTATGACTATATTTGTATTGTGTCCCTAGTTGACCACGTTCTTCCCGTAGGCTCACGGGTAGAACGCATAGGTTTTGGCCTGGTTACCAACCCCTTGCTATGTGTGTGTTGTGATTTATTTCTTGCATGGTTGTTTTAGGTTTTCGCATGCTAGAAAAATTTTCATTAAATTAAATCACAAGAGTTTTATGATATTGGTTTATATTTTTCTCGCGCGCGGTCACGATTAACAGACCAACTAAAGTGAAAATCTGATTTTTTCACTTAAATATGTTAATCATAATTAATCCGAAACAAATGCCCGTTTTTCCATAAAACATAAATCACGTACCATCCGTGAGTCGATGCCACCTAAATCTAACAACACAATGATTGGTTGTCGAGCTTAGCACGAGCCAATCTTTGTGAAGTTGTGTGGAAGGTGAGTGTAGTAACTCACAAACTTGGTTGTCGAGCTTAGCACGAGCCAATTCTTGTGCAGTGTACTTACCGCATGTCTTGGCGGACGATTTATAATTTCAAATTAGAATTCTTGAAAGATTGTCGAGCTTAGCACGAGTCGATCAACAATTCTAAATTGGGATTGGTGTAAGAAGGGATCAAACATGCCAAACGACCGGTGCTTGTCGTAGGATCCCGCAAACCCCAAATAGTTGCAATAATGGATTGCAATTGGCAATATGGTTGCCAACCTGAAATAACTTCCTTGTATGATCCGCGGTAAACCCGTCATATGTGGAAGTGAAATAATGTTCTTGGCTTTGTTAAAATAATTAAAATTTGTTCTTTGGGTAAATTGTTTTAACAAACTTAAATATCAAACTAACCATATCTACTTTGCTATTTTAGATGGCATCTTCAAGTACCACCACCACGAGCAACATTTCTCTACGAGTTTTCCTTGAGAAGGAGAAACTCGACGGTAGCAACTTCATGGATTGGCATAGGCAACTTCGGATTGTCCTATGCCATGAAGGGAAATTGCATATCATTGAGGAAGCCTTGCCCAAAGCCCCTGCGACTACGGAACCTAGGGCCGCCCGAGAGGCGTATGAAAAGCGCCTCAAGGACACGGAGGAAATCACATGCCTTATGCTTAGAACAATGAGCTCCGATTTGCAAAAGCAAATGGATGATTTAAGTGCTTTCGACTTGCTCGTGCAGCTCAAGGACATGTTCCAACAACAAGCGAGGCAAGAAAGGTATGAATGCCTCAAGTCCGTCCTACGTTGCAAGCTCCAGGATGGCGGGAACGTAAGCGCTCATGTGTTGCGTATGAAAGCAAACATGGAGCACATGGAGAGGTTAGGGTTCACTATAGGGAGGGAGATGGCGGTTGATCTCCTCCTCCAATCGTTGCTAAATGCATATGATCAATTCATCGTGAGTTATCATATGCATAGTATGGACAAAACCCTCATGGAGCTTCATGGGATGCTCAAGACCGCGGAGTAAAGCATCTCGAAGCCCAAGGCCACCTCATCAAATCCCGTCTTGGCTATCCGGGTGGGCCGCATCCAAAAGAAGAAGCCGAATCCTTCCCATAAGGGAAAGGGTAAGTGCAAGATTGGTGCCACCAAGCCTACCCCTACCCAGGTGGCAAAGGGCAAAGGGAAGATTCCCCAAGACAAGGCCCCGGAGGATGCGCAATGCTTCTTTTGCTGGGACAAGGGGCATTATCGCCGAAGCTGCCCAAAGTACCAAGATGGCCTCAAGAAGCTCAATGCAATGAGAATCTTGGGACCTTCGAACCAAGCTACGTTCATGATTGAGCTCCATCAAACTTCTATTTCAAAGGGCTGGGTTTTAGATACCGGCTGTGGCACTCACATTTGTAATATGGTGCAGGTGCTAAGGGAAAGTAGAGGCTTGGAGCGTGGAGAGCTGGATCTAATTATGGGGAACCGAGAGGTTATGCCCGTAGAAGCAAAACGGAGTGTCGAGCTCTCTTTTAGAACCGGACTTTCCATTGTTCTTATTAACGTATGCTATTCGCCCTACGTGGCAAGAAACATTTTATCATTACATGCTTTGTATGACGATGGTTTTTCTTTTAAATTTATGGATGGATCTATCTTGTGTTATAAAAATGATGTTTGTTATTTTAAAGCTTTACCATGTCATGGCATATATAAAGTTGATGCATACATTGAAAAGAAGAGACCTATCATGAATATTGATTCTCAATCCAAAAATTGTTTGGATAGATATTCCTTATGGCACGGTCATCTTGCTCATGTAAACAAGACTCGCATCACCAAGCTCCAAGCAGATGGGATGTTGGAATCATTTGACCTTGGGTCAAAAGATGTATGTGAATCTTGTTTACTAGAGAAAATGACTAAAGAACCCTTCACCAGAGTTAGTGAGAGGGGAAAGGACCTATTAGATATCATTCACACCAATGTGTGTGGTCCTTTCAAAGATGTCACAAGGAAGAACACAAGATACTTTGTTACTTTCACGGACGATTATAGTAGGTATGGATATATCTACTTGATTAAACAAAAGTCTGAAACCTTTAAGGTGTTCAAGACATTTCAAAGTGAAGTAGAGAATCAATTGGGAAAGAGGATTAAGATACTAAGCTCGGCCAGAGGCGGTGAGTATCTTACTTCCGAGTTTCTAAACCATCTTAGAAAATGTGGGATTATCTCACAATTGACGCCTCCTAGGACTCCACAATTAAATGGAGTCACGGAAAGGAGAAATCGGACATTGCTAGATATGGTCCGTTCTATGATGAGTCAAACGGAGGTACCCATTAGTTTTTGGGGTTACGCTCTAGAGACGGCGGTAAGAATCCTTAACCTGGTACCAACAAAGAAAGTTGAAACAAAACCATATGAGTTGTGGCACAAAAAAAAAGCCCGCTCTCTCATATCTTCGTGTATGGGGATGTCTAGCCTACGTGAGACGTGAGGCAAATGACAAACTAGAACCCCATTCCGAAAGGTGTTACTTTATCGGATATCCTCCTGCCGGTATTGGATATATTTTCTACAAACCTTCTGAGAACAAAGTTTTTGTTGCTCGAAGAGGCGTTTTCCTTGAAAGGGAACTTATATCCAACGTACCGAGGCAAAAGGAAATCGATCTTGAAGAAATTCAAGAATCACCCGATAAAGAACATGATGTTGACACTAGCAATCAACCATCAATGGTTGATACCGAGCAAGGTGAAGCTGTGGTACCTGACACACTTCCATTTCCTACCCCACGTAGATCCGGTAGAGCTCATCATGAGCAAAAGAGATATGGTTTTTTCATATCTGAGGGCAATGAGCTATTGGTGGCTCAAGATGAACCCACCAACTACAAAGAAGCAATGGCGGGCCCTGAGTCTGCCAAGTGGAGGGAGGCAATGGAAAGCGAGATAGATTCCATGTCGGATAACCAGGTTTAGGAACTGGTTGATCCAACACCCGGGTTTCGACCCGTTGGGTGTAAATGGGTTTTCAAGAAGAAAATCAACATGGACAATACCTTGGACACTTTCAAAGCCCGATTGGTGGCAAAAGGCTTCACGCAAACACCGGGTGTTGACTATGATGAAACCTTTTCACCAGTGGCCATGTTGAAGTCCATTAGGATCCTCCTTGCCATAGCCGCTTTTCATGATTATGAGATATGGCAAATGGATGTAAAAACCGCCTTCCTTAATGGGAAGCTTTCTGAAGAGATGTATATGACACAACCTCAAGGTTTTATACATCCTAAGTATCCTAACAAAGTATGTAGGCTTAAGAAATCCATTCATGGACTTAAGCAAGCCTCGCGTAGTTGGAATCTTTGTTTTGATGAAAAGATCAAGGAATTTGGATTTTTGAAAAACGAAGATGAACCATGTGTATATGTCAGGGCTAGTGGGAGCTCTATAGTTTTCCTAGTTTTATATGTAGATGATATTCTACTCATAGGAAATCATATCCCAACCTTGCGAAGTGTCAAGGCTTGGCTTGGGAATTGTTTTTCTATGAAAGACTTAGGAAATGCGGGATGCATTCTCGGAATCAAGATCTATAGAGATAGATCTAGGAGGCTTATTGGTTTAAGCCAAAGTGCATATGTGGATAAAGTCGTTAAACGATTTAGGATGCATGGGTTGGCATTAAGCAAGGCTGAATGCCCAAACTCCCAAAAGGAGTTGAACATAATGAAGCGAGTCCCATGCGCTTCGGCTGTGGGATCGATCATGTATGCCATGTTATGCACTCGCCCCGATGTCGCATGTGCCTTGAGCATGACTTGTAGATATAAGGCGAATTTGGGAGAAGCTCACTAGAGGGCTGTAAAGAACATTCTAAAGTACCTTAGGCGTACAAAGGAAATGTTCTTAGTATACGGTGGTGAGGAAGAGCTTAGAGTAAAGGGTTACTCTGATGCTAGCTTCCAAACCTATAGGGACGACTGCCTATCTCAATCGGGGTTCGTGTTCCTATTGAATGGTGGTGCAGTAAGCTGGAGGAGCTCAAAGCAAGACACAGTTGTTGATTCAACAACCGAGTCATAGTATATTGCAGCAAGTGAAGCTGCTAAGGAAGTTGTGTGGATGAAGAAATTCATCCAAGATCTAGGAGTGGTTCCAAGCATCACTGACCCTATTGAGATCTTTTGTGACAATGAGAGTGCGGTGGCTTTGGCAAAGGAACCAAGAGCTCACAAGAGGACAAGACACATTCTTCGAAAATATCACTTCATTAAAGAAGTAATCGAGAATGGTGACGTTGCCATAAGCAGAGTACCAACGGATGGGAACCTCGCGGACCATTCACTAAGCCGTTATCACAAGCTGCTCATGATTCTCACGCTAGAGCCATAGGTGTTAGATTCGCTAGTGATTTGGCTCGACCTATGTATTTGGTTTGTTTGATTTGTATTTGTATTTAGGGAACCTTTAAAAGGTATTGTAACTTATGTTTGTTTCGATATATGAATGGAGATTTATATATACGCTTGTTGCGGTCACAATCATCAAGTCCATACTGTATTCCATCTTAGCATGTTTAAACACTTCCTTGAATGTTTATCATTCTAAAACCTTCTGCAATTGGTTATTCTTCATATGGGAGGAAGAATGAAATAAGATTGAAGTGAGTGGTTGACCTGGTGTTCAAAATGGTTGAATAAGGGTGCAACACTCACTTGTGCTTGAAAGGTGTTTCAAGTGACCAGAAGACCCACACCTGAGTTTACTTCATGGATCTATAGTCACAAGTATCTCAGGATGATAATATCATTTCATCCTTAGACTTGAAATGAATAGGTTGCCAGAGTATGAATCTGCCTTACTCTAATTATCTTCAAACGCAGTTCGTAACTGGTTGTTATAAAGGAAATAATTGGGTAAAGTATGAAACATATGATGGGACTATGTGGTCGAAAGGATTTGTTCCTCTAATAAGAGAGATATCCCTGGCCCCTCGATGATTGGGAGCTGACATCAAATATGCATGGCCGTGCTCAAGTTACATTGATTCTAGATCAGATGCAACTTGTCTTTTTGGTCAACACCAATCTATAATCGAGAAACATAATAGTGAACGATCTGGAGATCCATATATTTCATGTCTCGTGTTCACAAGGATATCGCGAACAAACATGATCACTTATCTATAGAACCTCGTAAGCTTTTAAGGCTATTAGGTTTTTGTCGAAGATGACAACTCGCGCCAACTTGGGGGCATTGATGCTTAGCTAGAGCCGCTCTTTGTCTGTGATTAATATGTGACGATGTATCATGTGCAAGTGGGAGTCTGTTGGATATATGCCCACTGATACACGTATATTGGATCACTGCCGATGAGGCACGGGCCTATTGGGTCACACACTAAGCGTTAAATCCGACAGCACAAGTCAAGAGAGAAGATTAGGGTTTCTGTCAACCTTCACGGGCCCTCACGGGTCATGAAGAGGTCGTGACGTGAAGAGGTTCACGAGGCTTCATGGGCCGGTCGGGGATCGTAGGGGTCATGCCTTCACGACTTCCTCCCGGGCCGTCAGAGCCCGTGAAGACAGAAGTCTAAGTGACACTTTGATATTATTGGACCTTTTGTTCGGTCCAATGAGAGGGTGCCATTATGGCCGACCCTGGTGCCAATTAAACTTCCCTCTCAGCTTATTTAAACCCCACGATTCTCTCTTGTAAGAACCTTTTGCCATTTTGATAATCTACACACTAAAGAGAGAACTTGTGAGTTGCATTGAAGCTTTAAGTGTTTGTGTGGGTGATTGCAAGGTTTCTCCTGCTGTTCTTGAGCCCATGTTCACGTGGTGCAAGCATTGTGGTTCAAGCTTTAGCAAAGGTGATTCACGGAAGGCTTTGTGTGGATATCAATAGAGGAACTCGTCTTGGAGTTCAAGTATTGCATCTACAAGAACACAACCACTAGAGACATCAAAGGTATGGTCTCATTTTCTAGTTTTGTTTGTTCTTCTTGTTGCTATCATGTTATGTAACTAGATCCCACTAAGTGTTTCTTGTGCATGTGCTTTGAAAACCCGAAATAAACTTGTTTTATCATCTTGCTTCCGTTGTGCTTGGGTTTTTGATGTTCATGAGAAACCTTCACCTTCTTCCCCTGGTGTTTCGTGACAGACAACCGAGAGAGAGCTGAAATCGATTGCAAACTTTGAAGATTCACTCGTATCAACAGAGGTATGCAACATACACTTGATCCTACTGAAATGGATGTCAAATACATATATAAGCCGGTGGTGGTTGGCTCTGTTCATGCGTGTGCTTCTGTCCATCCGAGAGAATGTAAGATTCATCCATAGGAGCTTTTCATTCAATCAGCAGCCTCTGGTAACAAATTCTAAACTGTTGCAGATTAAATTTGTGTAAATCTCACAACTTCTAACAGGAATTTGAGAGTGTTTTTTTTTGAAGTCTTTACTGTTCATTGTCTGTGTCGAGTTGAGAGAAAGACATGACTAAATCATGAATTCTTCAAACGAAATGGACTTAATCATTTAGGAAATCAGTGGTTAATGCTATGCGGACCTCAAGAGGTTAGAATCAATTTGTTTGATCAAGGAATCGAGAAGATGTATGTGTGTGTGTTTGATTAAGAATCACACAGAAACAAATGGGCCTGGGAAGAGTTCAATTTAATATATATATATATATATCTATATTTATGAGGTACAATCTCGTTATATATATATATATGCTTATATATATATATATATATGGACTAAAGAGTTCAATTGAATATATGTATATATGTAATGTGTGTATATATATATATATATATTTGAATGTGTGTGTATTTAGAGATATTACAACTGGTGAGCTAAACCAAATCATGATTATTGTAACTAATAATGGTGGTTAGTAATTAGAATCGCAAATTGATTGGAAATAGGTGATTGCATAATGGACAAAGTTTTGAATCACAAATGGAGTTGACCTTGGGCAATTGCAAATTGTTATGAATTTGGGAATCAAAAATTGTTTATGGATTGGAATCGCAAATCAAGTGTTATTATTCGAATCACAAATCAAGTGTTGAGTTATAAATTATCATTAGTATTGATTCACAAAGTGGTTATAGTTTTTGAATCATGAATTGATTGTTTATACTTGAACCACATATTGGTTTTGATGATGGAATCACAAGCTGCTTCATGGTGTTGAATCACAAATGGGTCATTGATCTTGAATCACAAATTCAGTCATCGTGTTGGATTATAAATGGGCTATTGATTTTGAATCACAAATTGTAGTGGCACATTGATTGTAAGTCTAACTTGCACACTTGAAATTCTAAAATTTGAGGTTTTATTAATTAAATGAAAATTTAAAATTAGTAGTTATTCAAATTGATTTTGAGTACGATTATAGAGGTTACCGTAGGTGATATTTATGGGAATATTTACGAATGCAAAGGATGTGTGGATTGTTGATTTTGCAAGTTTTTTAAACGGGTCATACCGACCCGTTAAGTAAAGAAACGCGCGAATTAACTAAATGATTGGCTTTTGCACTATCCAATGACCCTAGACATGTTTCTTAGACTAAAAATATAAGGTTACAAGTGATGCAAATCAGATTCGGGTTTAAATGGTGAAAATTCCGAAATATTTGCAAGTTTGACTTTTGTTGACTTTTGTCGTCTTTTCGAGTTAGGACCTCAACATTTGCAGATAAATCCCTCATAATAAGGGGAACAAGATTTCTTTAGAAAGTTTTCGTCAAAAATGTCGTTTTGGGTTCGATTCGTTAGAGTCAAAGTTGTGGATTGTTGACCCGTTTGGTCAATAAGGAGCTTTAAGCTTGGTTTCATCTTTTGGGTAGATTTCTTGGGAGATTACTTGAATTCTAGCATGTTATTAGTGAGATAAGTAAGTGGTAAAGTTTTGGTAAGAGTAAATTGAGTTGGTGGATCACCGAGTGAACTTGGGCCTAGTGTATGTGTTGGGCCAATGTGCATCACTAGCACACTTAGAGTATCATGAGGGATTAATTAGGTATTGAGTAATCTTACATACTGTATATTGTACTTAAAACGATGTATTTTAATTGTAGGTTGTTATCGGTAAATTGTCGTGACTCGCATATTTACTGTCTTACTATGTTATGCTTTTGTGCTGAAATCCAGGTGAGTTACACTAATTTATATCTTATATTGTGATATATGCTCATATGTGACACTGTGATGATTACCCGCCTTTGTGGCATGGTAGACGTCCACCCCGCCTGTGTGGCATTTTGAGCAGATCGCTCTTTTGGCAGACGTCCACCCCGCCTTTGTGGCATTTTAAGCATATGGCTCTTTTGGTAGACGACCACACCGCCTGTGTGGCAGATATGATGTGATGTGTATTATCTGTGAATGTGTTATCTGGTATAATATATGAGTGTTGTGTACTCACTAAGCTTTGTGCTTAACCCGTGTTGTTGATTACTTTTTAGGACCCTCATGTGTCGACAAGGGGAAGGCTCCCGCGTGACAACTATACTACTGCAACGTGTTTACAACTCTAATTTATATAAACAAATACAACTAAATATTTTATTGACTTAATACTGTAAGTCCCGTGTGTTAAGCAGGTAATTGATGGATACGTGTAATGAATATACTTTAACTATTTTAGTCTAAATGATTTTATGGAATTAATTATGGTCATTATGTATGTATATAAAAAAAAATTGGAGCGTTACAACTTGGTATCAGAGCCTCAGTTTAAGAGATTCAAGCGTGCAAGTGGTGTGTTTGGACTTAAACCTTGATTCAATACGAACTTTTTAAAATGAACATTTCAAACAAATTTTTTTTACAAATTGTTATTATTATTATTACTTTTTTTTACGCGCTGTCAGCTGGAGCCGATGGTCCTGTGGAGCACTTGTTGATGTGGTTATGATGATTGAATTCTATTATTACTCAGATACTAATGATATTGATGATGTTGATACATAGCGTACTGTGAATGCTTTATGTCATGCATGAAACTGGACATATATGTTTAGAACACTTGAGTTGGCCTTATTGCATGCTCTCGTTTGATGTTGTGGTAGGGTAGATTCAAGCATTCGACTACCTATATGGCTATGGTTATGCATAGCACCATATTCACACTATACTAAATTGATGAAAGAAGTGATGCCTTATAAATAATGACTTATACGAGATGACTTATCCATGATGACTTATCCGGGATGACTTATATGTGATGCCTTATACGTGATGCTTTATATTGTGATTTATGATGTGCTACATGACCTAAGCCTGTGAATCGGGAGTTCTTGTTGTAAAGTTAAGATCGAATATGTATAGTGTGTTCGGAGAAATATACGGGCCCATATTATTCAGGAGTGCCTTAGTGTGTACAGGGCTACTTCAAATTCGAGAATAGGTGTACGAACGTATTGATTGGATATAACCTATTTTATGTGGAGGACAGTATGGTAAAGCCGCCTTATATTTTAGTGCTTTATCTATACTTCCAAAATGGTGAATACGAAGAGAAATCAGAACCTACGGATCAGAGGAAATACTGATACACCCCGGGATGGGGACACTGCTAGCTCCACCGCCGAAGCTGATCCACAACAACAATCTAGGAGCCTGGTGTGCGGTGTTGAGACTGTGAAAAATCAACATGAGCCTGTTTTGGATGAATGGCTCGTAACTACAGTGGGAAAGCCTTGGAAGAGATACATCCGAATTTGTTACAGTCAGAGACACTAATAGACGACCCGAGAACCCGGTAATGAACCAAGGTACCATTGGGCAATGTACTTATAAAGATTTCTCGATGTGCAATCCACCTGTTTTCGAAGGGAAAAGTAACCCATGATTAGTACTCTTTAGGTAGCGGAGGTAAAACTGTTTTTCGCACGTGTTATTGTATGATAGATCGAAAGGTGTTGGGTCCCATGGATCTTCTTAGAGGGGCAGCCAAGGGCTAGTGGTCGCTTTTTGGTGCAACAAAAGGGGTTTATCCGGCTGAGTTGTTCACCATGAGGAACACCGGTTTTGTTTTTAAAGAAGAAAGGTGCATCTCTTCTAACATGTATCGATTACATAGAGTTTAATAAACTATTGGTTCTATGTGCAAAAGACACAAATTAATACGATATTACTGATAATAAATAAACCCATAGGGTCACACATTTACAGTCAATGGACACCAATTACATATTTGAATATGTTTCCAACTCATTATATATATATAGTCTATATGCATTGTTGTATATTATTATTTATGTGAAATAATAATATCACTCTTATATAGTGATATAAGATAATACATATCAAATATATAAATATGAACTTATGATTTTATATATATGTATGTATATATATATATATGTATAAATATATATTTGTTACAAGTAAATTGTTACTAGTAACAATTATATAAATGTATGTATATCCTTGTTACACGTAAAGAGTTACTAGTAACAATCAAGTATGTATATAAAATACATGTAAATGTATTTTATACAGGTTAAGACACATCTAGTATTCTCTTTTAAGTATTTAAAAGAAAAAACTAGAAAATTCTACATAATTCACAAATGGGGGCCATTTTGTGGTTTCTTCAAGTAAACTCCACCAAGACATGCATGCATGGAACAAGTAAAGAAGCAAGAGGCAAGAGGGGACCCTCCCCCCCTCTAATTTCGTTCAAGAACTCCAAGGGAGGGGCCTCCCTCTCTTGCTTTTGCTTCTTGGCTTTATAGTTACATGCATGGTCCATTTTGTGACATACTTGCCTTACAAGTTCTAAGTGTTCTGGAACTTTTGAAAGCATCTTTACTCTCTAGTATTGGTGTTCTTCAAGTTAGCAAAGGTGATACATAAACACATACTCAAAATACATACATCTAGTTCAAGAAAAAGAACAAAGGTTGTTGCTTGCATTCTTGAATATCAAGGGTTGGAGAGACTAGCATCTTGGAGGTGTTGGACTTATTGATTTGTGGATACCTTGGAGGAAGTCTACTCTTGGCTTCTCATAGATCAACCACTTCACCTACGGTTTACTCACGCTACAAAGGTTGTAGTTCTAATGTGACGACCGCAATTTACCAAAATTTACCATTTACAAAAATATTGCCATTTTATCAGAAAACATGCAACGGAAGACTTTAGCCATAAAATACATCTTACCAAAACGATAAGAGATTACCTCAGTTTGAAAATCGTGAGATCACGTTCATAAACATTAATCATAAAGTCATAAATTGTTTGATGCGATAAAACAAAATGGTATCATCTAAGACAGTACACTACCCAAAGTCCCTGTCTCACAAGCAATCTTCTAAGCAACCTGCACGAGTACAAGACACATTTTAAGAAACAAGTGTCAGCTTAAAGACTCGTGAGTAAATAGAGTTAAGAAAAGATTCAAGTAAACATAACATACTTTAGCCGGTAATATCAGAATAAATAATAATCCATTACCACCCATTCACATATTTGACCAACCCATCATTTGACATTTAGCACATAACGGTCAGCTAATCATAGCACCTCAAACAGTTATTTCATATACTCCGTTAGCGTAATTCTTTAAATCATAACTATCGTCATCATCACAATAATCATTAATGGTCTAGGGATATTATCTTAACACAAGATATAGACCCGGTTCACGAGTTACGTTATTACCCGTCTAAGAATCATTAGAGCGCGACTTCCAATAATTCTTAGACTGCAACATCTCCCGCTATCGTTACTCCGGCGACGTGGGATACAACGTATTCCACAATGCCGTTAAGGTGAAGTAATAACGGTGTTTTACCTCTTACACCTCCTCACACCCGCATGATATTTAAAAAGGTACAACCTCTAGTACCAAATTTCATTCCTATGAGTATAAATACATCATCACGTTGTCCCGGACTTGTCATGAACGTCCGGTAACCCACAAATGGCTAGCACTTTTCCTAGAAGGTTCAACCTACCAGGCATCATTAACAAGGATTGGACTACCCCCATCCCAAGGTCTTGTAAATCAATATGACGTTAAAACTCATAACCTCATAACATAGCATAATCATCATACGATTTCATAACAGGTAACAATCATATATATATATATATATATATCACATATTTCATGCATAGGTAATATATAAACACATATTACCAGTTTATAGTAAATCTTTACTTTTGAAAATGTATCATTTTTGTCTAGTACTCGGTTTTGAGAAATATTGAACTCACCTTAGTCCAGATAACAAAACACACGAGCTCGAAAAGACAAACAACGCTCACGGATCGTCAAGAGCACAAACTCAAACACCACAAATAACCTATGAAGGTTACTACGTTAAAAACATGATCAAAAGACCCTAAACGAGCCTAAACTAGCTTATTATACTTAGACATGCCAAAAAACAACTCGCGACCAAAGATTAACGCGTCACACGCTAATAAACTTCGTAAAACGCACACACACGACATGCATGCAGCTCGTATATCTTAATAATCGAACTAGAAGCGTAATATGATAGAAATATACCTCTCAGGTTCACCCACGCGAAGCCTTGGTCAAAACTACGCCCTTGACGGTGTTTCCGAACTCCCGTAACTATAGATATGCTTACAAACGAAACCCGACACTCACGTATGCTCAAGAATCTCGGGAAAACTCGGAAATTTGGCAGAGTAACGGCTCTTGAGGTTTGTGTGTGAAAATGGCAGCCAAACAACTCATATATATAGAACAGCCGAGAACGCGTCACGTCGTGACCAACCGACGCGTCGCGGCGCGACAATCTAGAACACGCCAACTCTGCCACACGCAAGGCCTGACACACGCAACCGATTGACACACGCTACCAACGATGCGTCGCGTCGCGACCTTCAATGCGTCGCGTTGCGATGTATGCAGAATTTCATATTTTCTTTTGTTTTTCTCCAACTTTCCATATTTTATTAAATTAATAATAATATCTTTAATTATCATCAAAATAAATAAACTCCATAAATATTATTTATTTCTTGGTAAATAATATTACAATAATTATTTCGAATTTTCGTTCGTTACAATTCTCCTCTCCTTAAAAAGATTCTGTCCTCGGAATCGATTCAGAAAACAGCTGGGGGTACCTAGCCTTCATCACGTCTTCGGTTTCCCACGTCATATCCCCACCGTGCTTATTCTTCCATTGCACTTTCACTAGTTTCACCCGTTTCTTTCGGAGTTGTTTGACCTTACGATCCAAGATTGCGACGGGTTCTTCGATCAATTTCTTACTTTCGTCAACACGAAGTTCGTCCAATCATAGTGTACTTGGTTCCTCGGCAAGCATTTTCGTAAATAGCATACATGGAACACATTGTGTATTCCCTCCAGCTCTTGTGGCAACTTAAGTTTGTAAGCTTGCTCTCCAACACGTTCAAGTATCAAAAACGGACCGATAAAACGAGGTCCAAGCTTACCCCATTTCCCAAAACGGATAATACCCTTCCAGGGCGAGACCTTCAACATCACTTTCTCACCGACTTCAAAAGTCTTGGGTTGGTGCTTCATGTCGGAGTATTTCTTTTGTCTCTCCCGAGCTACCCTTAAACATTCACGAGCCACTTTTACCTTATGTGCAGTGAGCTGAACAATTTCCGGACCCGCAAACTGCTTTTCACCCGGTTCTAACCAAACAGATCGAGATGATTCTCGATCACAATCGGGCTATGTCTTCGTTATGAATGGAGGTGCGGTAGCTTGGAAAAGTTCTAAGCAAAGTGTAATTGTACAATCCACTACATGTAACACCCGAAAACCTGGGCTAGGAGATTAGCGGGCTTGTGGTAGTATTTATCTGTTTTAAAGTGATTAAATGGTTAACCAATTAATTAAAGTATGTGTTAATATGTATGCATGTATCTTATTGTATGTATGTATGTATATCAATTGTTACGTGTGAGATGTTTGTGGATTAAGAGGAGGGATTGCCACCTCCTGCTTATTTGATTAGTATGCATGTATACGTGCATGTTAACATTGGTAATTGCTCATTTACCAAAATTAAGAAAAGTGTAGTGTGTGTTTTGTGTGTTTGCTCTCGGCCGAAGAAAGGAAAGAAGAAAGAATAGGATTTTGAAGATTTGTATGTTTAAATTCAAGAAAAGGTTAGATTTATATTCTTGGTATGTTAAGTGTTAGCTTTTAAAGATTTATGTGGGATAACATTAACACCATGATCGGTTTTAAAGAAACTTGATTTTTGTGGGTTTTGTGTGTTCTTATGGTTTATATGTTTTGAGAGATGTTATTATTCATGAATATATGATAGTATATGATTAAACATGTTTCTGGTAAGTCTAGATGAATTTATAAACTTCTAGGTTTGATTAAATTATGATGAAGTTGTCGGATTTGATTGAATGAGGAAGAAGATGATGAAAACCGATAGATGATGAAATCCGATTGTTTGTAAACCGACCTTGTATGAATTCCGATTCTTTGAAATCCGATACTTAGAATATGGATACTTAGAATCTGAAAGTGCTAAAACCGACAAAGCCAAATCCTACACTTGACTTGAAAACCGATACCCCAAATCCGGAGCCTAAATCCAATAGTCCATAAATCCGAGACTTTGAAATCTGGAACTCCCAAATCCGATTGTTGTGAATCCGATACTTAGAATCCGACGGATTCTCTAAATCCGATGAAGAAAAATCCGATAGTGGTAAATGCGACAGTTTGAAATCCGATAGTCCCAAATCCGATAACCCTGAATCCAGCGGATTTCCTAAATCCGATAGTTTGGGGAATTTGACATTTTGTGATGGTACTTGTAATTGTTTGTTGTTCTATTTTTATGTGAACTATAAGTATACGTGGACAGATATATTTATATATTCGAGACTGATTTGGTTGTTATTGTGTTTTAAGGCAATCCAAAGACTCCGTAATATTAGACATCTGAGTTCATGCTGATTTTGAGGTGAGTGGACGTTAATCGCGATGGTAAAGATTCTGCTTAATGTTATTGATGTAATGCATGATTGTGATTGGAAGATTGATTGATTGAATTGTTGATTGTGCTTGTAGATTATTGATATCTGTTGCATGACTATTTGGTCGATACGCACTTTTTGGATGGTATTGAGTTGCGTTTGAGAAGTCAGCTACACGTGGAATTGGGCTGGGCTCGTCTACTGATTGGTTGAACAGTGGTAGCCTTACTGATGCATGCATTGCATCAGAGTGTGATTTCACTGTGCCAATTCAGCAGAGGGCTATCCGTAAACCTTTGCTTTGGCCGGCATTGGTTGTAGGTTTTGCGCCGAACCGCCGGTCTTCTTGGATATGTGATTACATGCTTTGATATTGACTGTTGATGTTTGATTTTGTGCTTAGCCTCTACTCATTTAGCTTTGTGCTAATTCCCCTTAGTTGTTGCTTTTGCAGGTTTGTGTTTGTAGTGTTAGCTGAAGGAGAAGTTGACCTGACGCTGATATTATGTTTTAAAAGAAACGAGCCTGTTATTTTTGTAACACTACGATTGATGTTTATGAACATGTGGTTGTATATTTGTAAATATTGTTTGGTATGTATAAAGTTTGTTTAATTAAGCTTCCGCAGTGCAATTTTAAAAAAATGGCTTGAGTTTTCTGGTGTTACAGTTTGGTATCAGAGCCTAGGTTTGGCGATGCATGCACGGCTAGAGTGTTGCATTCCCAAATCATGGATCATGACGGGTCAAGCTTTCCTTCAGGGGGAATTAGGGTGAGTTAGAGATGTTTGTAGTAGATAGTATTTTGTGTACTAACAGTTTATCCTAATGAGATGTGAGATGATGTGATTGTAACAGACTATGGCTGATAGAGAAACCCCCATCCTTCCTCCTTTGACCCAATCAGCAGCAGAGGCACCAGTAATAGAAGACTTGAATAATGTGAATCAAGCCGGAACGTCTAGACAAGATCAAGAAGAAGATCAAAGTGAGTATATCTTTAAATTGGAGAATGAATTGTTGGATCTCAGGAATAAAGTCCATAGTATGGAGCAACAGCAACCGAAGCAACCTGAACCAACTTCAGTGCCAATTGCGATTCCTACGTAGGCAACAACAACACCTGTAACAACACCCCTACCACCGATGACTCAAATGATGCAACAACCCTTTTATTTCCCATATCCACAACCAGGAGCTTATCCTTTTGCGTTTCCTGGATATAAGCAACCGTGCACGTATACACAATTTCTGGATTGTAAACCTTTAGAGTACAGAGGAAGTTCTGATCCCAACATCACTTTGAATTAGTTGAGAGAGATGGTGAAGGCATTAGATGCCTGTAATTGCAAGAATGAGCAGAAAGTGAAATACGCAATGAGGATGCTGAAGGGAGATGCCATGGTCTGGTGGGACTCGATTACTGACCATTTCACTAAGCAACAGCAAGAGAGCCTCACCTGGAGTCAGTTCTAGGAGAAGTTATGTGAACAATATTACAGTTCCTTTGAGATTGCCAAAATCAAGAAGGAATTTATGGATTTGCAAATGACGGGGAATATGACCGTAGATGACTTGATCAAGCAATTCAACGAGAAAATGAGGTTTGTCAAACATTGGGTGCTAGATGAAGAATCGAAGATTGCCCATTTTGTTGGGGCTTTGCATCCGGATCTTCATAGCGCCACCCGGTGGGCTACCTCTCTATCCCAGGCCTTCACTTTAGCCAAATCAGCTGAAGGGGATATAATTGCGAGAAACAGGTTGAGTGGGGAGAGGATTTCCCAGCAAAAATCCAGGTTTGAACATTACAACAATCAACAGAGGCAAGGAGGGCAGAGCAGTGGGAATAGACAGGGAGATCAGAGTCGGAGGACTACTTTGAGTCGATCAACCCAGCGGGCACAGTGGTGTGGTAGGTGTAAGTCTTACCACAACAAGCAGTGTACGCCCCAGAGTATGAGATGCGTGAAATGTGGCTAGTTCGGTCATGATCTAAAGAATTGCTGATTCCCAATAAGCATTTGCTGGAATTTCCAGAAAGAAGGGCACAAAGTTGGTGAGTGCCCAGTGGGAAAGAAAACAGGGTTGGGGTCACGAGGGGGAGCGGCTGGGGGATCGTCTTCAGCTAGTTAGATAAGAAAGAACCCACCCACTGTTGAGGTTCGGGCAATTAAAATGACCGTGGATGATCCCACTTCCACAGACGATGTCATAACGGGTATGTTTTTGATAAACTCTACTCTTGCTAGAGTATTGTTTGATTCTAGAGCTAATCGCTCCTTTGTTTCTATGGAGTTCTATGGTAGATTAAATGTACCTGTTATTAAACTTGCTACTACTTTAGAGATATGTTAGTCCCATGTTTAGAATAGTTAGATTTGATGAGACAAACTATAGCTATGTATAGATGATAGGTTACGAATTAGGAATTATGTTAGTTTGTTACAGACTAACTAGTCAGCTTAGGCTGAGTAGTCGGCGTATAAACAGATATTGAGTTTTCTATGTAAGTACTAGATGGCTCAGTGACTTCTAAGCTGAGATAGGTGTTAAGAGTTAAGACTTGAAGACTTGAAGATTCAAGAACCCAAGATTCAAGAACTCAGCTTGACGATGTCAAGACTGAGTGAGTCAGCTCAGCGTCAGAAGTCATTTCAAGAATTTAAGTAAGTTCTAAATTTTGTTATTAACTCTCTGTTTATATGACTTTTAAATTAGGATATCTAAACCTAATTTAAACTATCTATTAGTTGGATAGAGATCTCAAACGGAATTAATTAGATATATTCTAATTAAGGAGTTTGTTACGGTTTTAAAGAAAAGATAAGTTCTACTTTTAAACTATGATTTGTTCATAGATATATCAAGTATGACGACTGCATAAGTTGCAAAACATACGTGTGTTCGTCATACTTGATACGCGTTTGTTGCGATAACTTTGTGAGTTCAAAGTTCAAGAGAGTTTTCAAGAGTTCTTGTTAATCAGTTTCAACAAGAAGTTTGATCATCAATTAGTTTGTGATACAAGAGTGTTTAGAGAGAGTTGAGTTTATAATCAGGTAATATCAAATCATCCTGTTGATTTGATTAGAGAGTGATAATAGTTACTGTTCTATTTGATTATTGAATATACATTTGATTAATTTGATTGTTTGTTTAAAGTGTATTCAACTCTCCCCCCCTTCTACACTGTATCGGTTGCTTGTTTACCCTCTTAGGGACCAACAACTGGTATCAGAGCAAGTTTCTTCGTAAGTTGAAGATCAAGATCCGCTGTCAAGAGGTTAAGATGTCAACTAGCAAGCAATCAAGTCATATCCCAACAATGGCGGCAAAAGAGTGTCCTATTTTTGATGGCACTGACTATCCTATGTGGAAGTTTAGAGCTATGCTATATCTGAAGTCCGTGGATCACAGGATGAGTACCGTGATTCAAGTTGGCCCAATCATACCCATGATCCATATTACCACCACTGACAAAACTGTTCCCTCTCGAGAAACTCCCAAGCCTGAAGCATCTTGGACTGAGGAAGGTCGTAAACTGTTTAACCTTGATGACAAGGCACATAGCATTATAGCAAATGCTTTGACAAATCCTCTTCTGCATACTGTGGCTGGGTGCCAAACTGCAAAAGAGATGTGGGATACTCTCAGTGTTACGTATGAAGGCACTAAATTGGTCAAGCAACATAAGAAGACAAATCTGAGCCGTTCTTATGAGACTTTCTTTGCCAAAAAGAATGAAACTCTGGCAGATTTGTTTACCAGATTTCAATGCTTGATAAATGATCTGCTCTTGGTGGGTGTCAAGAAATATGAGAATGAGTTGGTGCACAAGTTCTTGGATGTGTTACGAGAACAATTTAATGAGATCACCATTGCACTTCATGCTGGAGGAACTTAGGAAAATATGATCTCAGATCTATCTATGGTTTCCTTCTAAATCATCAACAGATCATGGAACAGAAGAAAGTAGCCCAGCAATAACTAAAAGAATCTATAAATAATGTTGGATTTGCATTAATTGCAGAAAAGAAGAAGAAGGGATCTAAAAAGTCTCAAGCTGAGACTGACTCTGAATCTGAATCTGAGGAAGTAAGTCCTAACTCAGGTTCAGATGATGAAGAAATGGATGCTCTTACAGAACAAATGGCAATGTTAGCAAGAAACTTTAGAAAGTTCAGAAGAGGAAGGGGTCAACCTGACAGAAGCAAAAGTGGTAAGTCTACTTTTGATCCTAAGAAAGCTAAGTGCTATAATTGTCAAAGGATAGGACACATAGCTGCTGAGTGTAGAGTTAAGAATGGAAAATCAACTTCAGTGGCTGACAAGAATGCCTACAGAGCTGATAAATATAAAAAAATATCAAAGACTCAAAGCCAAGCCAGATGAAAACACCAAAGGTCTTCTTGCAGAGACTTGGGATACTGAATCATCTACTTCAGATGATGATGAGCCAAATAGGTGTTTGATGGTCATTGAGGATGAAGAGGAACAAGTTGACTATGAGTTAGAAGTTAGTTCCTTTGATGAGGATCTAGCAGAAGCGGCTAAGTTAAGTAAGCAGACCAGCAACTGGGATCCTGCCTCAATGTATAAGGTAAATAAGTTTAGCTCCTACACTGATGAACAAAAATGTTTAATGTTCAACTAGTTGTTGAATGACTTCAAAACCTCTCTCACAGTTCAATCTAGTTTGAAAACTGAAATTTCAAAATTAAAAGATGAACTTAAACACTCTGAAACTTATATAAATGCTGGTAAAAAGACTCAAAGTGATTATGAATGTCAGCTTCACATAAACAAACTTCTAAGTGAAGAACTACAAGAATCAAAAGAACAAGCTGACAATCTAAGAAAGATCTATGAATCTTGGTGTAAGTCATCAAGGGAAGCAGAAAAATGTATCAACCAGCAGATACCAAATCAAGTAAAAGCATTGCTAGGGGGAGATTATAGTGTTGCTGCTGATGAAATCATCAAAGAACAAGTCAGTCTTGAAAATACTATGAAATCAGATGATATACTCCCAAAAACATTTTTAAGGAACAAGGATGGAAAACAGGTCAAAACCAATAAGTTTGTGAGACCAACCCAAAGTCCCTAGGTTATTCATACAAACCATCAAGCTGAATGTTCCAGATCCAACAAAAACTGTAAGTTCAAAAGATTGGATTACAATCCTGTGAGAACAACTGTCTTTGACAGAATAACTCACATTAACTCAAAAAGACATAGCTCTCAAGCAAAATATGAAAGGATGTCTAAGAACAGGAAGTTGTCTGTAAGTCAGACTTCACCAAATAAGGGTAACCATAAAGCTGACAAAGGTAAGTCCAAAGTCAGAGAAAATCAAGTAGACAAACTATCTAAAAGGATTGAAAGGTTATCCACATCTTATGAACCTAAAACTGAATCCAAATTTAATATAGGAAAACTCAAGGAAATCACCCAAACACCCATCTTTAGAAGAAAATGCTATAAGTGTGGTGATAGAGGTCATGAAGCCAAAGATTGTATAAGTACCAATCTTAGGACTGAAAAAGTAAAAGATGATCAGTCTAAAACAGACTCAGAATCTGTTCAAGCTGATCAGTCAGACTCTAAAGGATCAGCTAAGTGCTCATCCTCAGAACCCACCAAACAGTGGGTTCCAAAAAGAAACTAATTTGTTTAGTTGATCATGTGTAGGGCTCCTACAAGTGGTACCTAGACAGTGGATGCTCAAGGCACATGACAGGAAGCAAAGGGATTCTAAGTGAATTCCAAAACAATGAAGGACCCAAGGTGACATTTGGGGATAATTCTCAAGGAAGGACTAAAGGTTATGGAAAGATAACTGCTGGAACAGTCACTTTCAAGAAGGTTGCATATGTTGAAGGCCTTAAACACAATCTGATAAGTATCAGTCCATTGTGTGATGAGGATTATGAAGTCACCTTCAAAAAGCATGCAGGAACAATTTATGATAAGAAGGGAAAGCCAATACTAATGGAAAAAAGAGAGAGAGATATCTATTTGTTAGATCTCAGCTCCGCAGATCCATCAACTGAAACCTGCTTGTATTCTGACTCAACTCCCAAGCTAAGTTGGTTATGGCACAAGAGACTATCACATCTAAATTTCAAATATATCAACAAATTGTCTAGCAAAGAGTTAGTCTCTGGTCTGCCTAAGATCACATTTGGTAAAGACAAACTCTGCTCAGCTTGTGATATGGGAAATCATCATAACGGATCTTTCAAGTCCAAGCAGAATTTGTAAATTACAGAACCATTGCATATGTTGCATTTGGACTTATTTGGACCTATAAGCACCCCAAGCATAAGTGG
Source organism: Dittrichia graveolens (assembly GCA_038502395.1). Taxonomy (NCBI): domain Eukaryota; kingdom Viridiplantae; phylum Streptophyta; class Magnoliopsida; order Asterales; family Asteraceae; genus Dittrichia; species Dittrichia graveolens. The sequence continues at coordinate 37,083,801 of JARJIL010000009.1, forward strand.
TAAATAGTATACTCTGATTGTAGATGAGTTCACAAGATTCACTTGGGTAGTCTTCTTAAAAGCCAAAAGTGAAGCTGCATATGAGTTAATCAGCTTCATAAGACAAGAAGAGTTGCAAAAGGGTATGTCTCTTAAGCAGCTCAGAAATGATCATGGGACTGAGTTTAGGAACTCAACCCTTGAAGGATTTTGTGAAGAGAAGGGAATTATTCAAAATTTCTCATCCGTAAGAACTCCACAACAAAATGGAGTTGCTGAAAGGAGAAATAGAACCTTAATTGAAGCTACCAAAACCATGCTATGTGAGGCAAAGCTCAAGTTGAGCTTCTGGGCAGAAGCTGTAAGTACAGCCTGTCATACCTAGAATAGATCTATAATAGTTAAAAGACATGGTAAAACACCTTATAAGATGTATCATGGCAGAAAACCTAACATTGGATACTTCCATATTTTTGGTTCAACATGCTATGTGCTAAACCAAAGAGATCAGCTCCATAAGTTGGAACCCAAAGCTGATCAAGGTATATTTGTTGGATATTCTTCAATCTCCTAAGCTTACAGAGTTTTAATCTTAAAAGAAAGATAATTGAAGAGTCATTACATGTTACGTTTGATGAGACAAGTATTGAAAAATCTGACAAAGCTCAAGCTGACCCAATTAGTTTGAGTGAGCTTGAGAGGAGCAAAGAAGATCTCACATCAAATCCCATGTATGTTATGGATGATTCTGATGATGATGATGGTGGTAAATCTGAAAAATGTGCATCATCAAAAGAAACTATTAACATTAAAAAGAAACTATTAACTTTAAATCCCTACTTAGACCGAAGAAGTAAGTCCTATTCAGACTGAGAGACACTGATCAGATTCAGACCCAGAACCACAGTCTCCCACTACAACCTTCAAAGTATTAAAAGATCATCCTCTTGATGATGTCATTGGGAACATTGAAGATGGTGTGTTAACTAGATCTAAGGAAAATGCGAACTATGTTGCCTACTCTAGTTTTCTATCTCAAATAGAACCAAAGAAGACTGAAGAGGCTCTAAAAGATGAAGATTGGATTAAGGCTATGCAAGAGGAGCTGACAGAAGTTCAAAGAAATAAGGTTTGGACCCTTGTCCCTGTCCCCAAAGGAAAAACAATTATAGGCACTAAGTGGGTCTATAGAAATAAAATGGACAAGGATGGAGTAATGATTAGAAATAAGGCAAGGCTAGTTGCTCACGGGTATCGACAAGAAGAAGGAATTGATTATGATGAGACCTTTTGCCCCTGTTGCAAGGATTGAAGCTATAAGGTTGTTTCTAGCCTATTTAGCCTTCAAAAACTTTAAAGTGTATCAATGGATGTTAAAAGTGCATTCCTAAATGGAGCACTACAGGAGGAGGTCTATGTGAAACAACCCCCTGGCTTTATTGATTCTAAACATCCAGATTATGTCTATACGTTAGACAAGGCTCTGTATGGACTCAAGCAAGCTCCAAGAGCCTGGTATGACACACTATCCACCTATTTGCTCTCAAATGATTTTATTAGAGGAAGTATTGATAAAACTCTATTCATAAGAAAGAGCAGAGGACATGTCATTCTGGTTCAAATCTATGTGGATGACATTATCTTTGGTTCAACAAACCAAGGTCTGTGTGATTGGTTCTCTAAGATAATGTCCAATCAATACAGAATGAGCATGATGGGTGAGATGACTTATTTTTTAGGACTTCAAATCTATCAGAAAGAAGATGGTATATTTATTAATCAGAGAAAGTATGTTTTTGATCTGATTAAGAAATATGGATTAGACTCAAGCCATCTAGCAAAGTCTCCAATGCTACACAATGTCAAACTACACAAGGACATTGATGGAAAATCTGTATGTCAAACTACATATAGAGGAATGATAGGTTCATTACTCTATTTGATAGCAAGCACACCTCATATAATGTTTGCTACATGTGTTTGTGCACGATATCAAGCTGATCCAAATGAATCACACTTGCTAGTTGTTAAAAGAATACTCAAATATCTGAAGGGAACACCAAATTTAGGTTTGTGGTATCCCAAAGGATCAGGATTTGACCTGATAGGGTACTCAGATTCAGACTTCGCAGGATGTGGTCTAGATAGAAAGAGTACTACTGGAGGATGTTAACTTTTGGGTGGAAAATTAGTTAGCTGGACAAGCAAGAAACAAAACTCAGTGGCTATTTCGACAGCTGAAGCTGAATATGTAGCTGCGGGGAGCTGTTGTGCTCAAATACTATGGATGCAACATCAGCTTAAGGACTTTGACTTGTCTTATTCAAAGACTCCCATATTTTGGGACAATCAAAGTGCTATTGCCATTACACAAAATCCAGTGTTTCACTCAAGAACCAAGCACATTGAGATAAGACATCACTTCATCAGAGATATTGTAGAAAAGGGAAATATAGAGTTAGTCTTCATTGAGACTGAAGATCAGCTTGCAGATATCTTCACTAAACTAATTGAAGGCACAAGATTTACAACTCTACTTGGCAAGCTTGGCATGCTCAACCCTTAATTTGGTATGTTCCATCATTTATTTATCTCTGTTCAATTTTTGCTAAGTGCTACATTTGACTAAGTGTCAAAATCTGAGCTGAGTGCTCAATTTGAGCTGAGTGCTCCATCTAAGCTGAACACTGAATAAGCTGAGTACTCCGTTCTACAGTATGGTCAGTTCCACATATCTAGGTTAGTCCTAACAAATGGCAAGTCCAACAAGATGGTAAGTCTAACATATTTACAGTGTGTTCTTTTTCAGATAAACGTAAGTCGTTTACAAATTAATTATTTAAGAGAATCTTGATGATAATTTAGTTCATCTTGAATGAATTCGGATCAATGTAACAGTTTCAGTATAATTGAGTTACACTAAATATAGCCGTTATAACAAACTGCGTAGCCGGTTGTTACTGTAACGGTCATATTTATTACCCTCCGATAACGGTAACTTTTCTCTCACATTGAAAAGGTATAAATAAGAGAGACTCTCCATCATAGTTCGTTTACTCTTCCAAATCTTATCTATTCTTCTCTACTTCCTTAAACCCTAACCTTGCTATGTGCAGAGTTCATTGCTCAGTGCTAAACCCTATTACTACTAAGTGCAATCCAATACGATAAGTTCGATCTGAATGGAGGGTTACACTCTTAATCTGACTGATCAGATGATCCGTGGTGCAAATTTCAAGAACAATGCACTCCCCATCTACAAACAAAATAATTCGTCGCTCATACATTTGAAAGGGACCCCTGGCACATGCATTTCTTTGTGGTCCTTCTGTGCTCATTCCTCAACTTCTCACGGAGTTCTGTTATACGTGTAAACTTGATGCTACTCAACCGTTCATACGAGGTACAGTCCTAAGTGGACAAGTGGCGATAGAAGTCGATGCAAATTGTCTCCGCCGAATTCTTCATCTTCCTGTTCATAATCAGTATGAGGCGACGGTTTCGAGAGAAACATCGAGGAGCGTCTTGCCCTTAATGGGTCATCCTCAAGTTGTTGGAGTAATACGGAAATCTGTTTTCCAGACAGCATGGGGATATATGGTATCCACTGTGATTCGTTCCCTTGGATACAAGGTGGGTGGCCTGGATAATGTTAATGACTTTCAAATGCAAATGTTATACAACATATTTTATGATCGACGCTTGGATTACGCTGAGTTAATCTTTGAGGCACTCAAGTCATTGGTGACCAAGAATATAAGGGATACCATTGTGCCCTTCGTAATATTTATATCCATGGTGATCGAGGACAGGTTGGGTAGAAGATATACTGCCCAATATGAGTAAACCCCTACTCCTGTTCTCAGCTCCAGAATGTTTACAAATGATATTTTCCCTGAGCACCCAACAATGAGTGCTCAGATGAGGATGTATGTACAGCTTCTGACTCCTGAGTCAAGTGAAGCTGAGACAGAGGAGGAAGTTGCGGAAGAAGTGAGTGACGATGTTGATTATGAGGCTGAGTCCTCTCAAGCTGAACAACCTAGGACTCAGCTCAGACCCCGTGCTCAAAAAATTTCCTCCACCACTTCGAGTTCTGCGCAAAGCAGTCTGGTTCCTAGCTCCGAGTCTCCACTGCTAGGTGCGGCAAGTATACCTTCGCATCCATTATCTCCCACTCTCTCTTTTACTTCTCCACCTCCAAAATTGGGAGATAAGAATGAGTCAAGCCCAACTCAGTCTAACCTCTCTCCCCCACCTCAAATATCTCCATCTATCTTACACTCTACAGCCAACCTTGGTCAGCCCACTGCTACCAAGGATACCTCCTACACCTATACAAGAAAAACTGCCAAAGGTGGTCCTTGACCTCAAAAGGACTCTGGAGCTGATATCACATTGATACCTCCACCGGCAGGAGCTGAGGGGGTGACACCTTCTCTTAAGGGGCCAGCCTCTAGGCTTAGTTCAACCATTCAGCCTATACCAGGTATGGTATCTACTCAGCCCATACCTACTAGTGCCATGGGAGAGCCTACTTCTGTACCTTCACAGACCCTTGAAGGTAACATTGAAAAACTGACCAATCTCCAGGGTCAAAACCCCCTCCTCATCACTGAGCCTAGCTCACCCCCTACCATACATCACGACATTGGTCACTCTTCTCTTCCATTCTTACAAATTCTCGCACGACCTGTCAATGAACCTTTCATACACCAGGAAGGTTTACAGGGTGCCCAATCTGGCCCCCTTGATTCCATAGGTCAGCACCAACCTTTGGATATGGGGCCCACATTCTCACCTACTGAGGAACACTTAACAGCCACTCCTGCGGTGGAAATACACTCCTCCACTGGACAGGAGGACTTTGAGGTAAAGAGAAGACCTAAGAAGCCCAAGCTGATGGCCACTGATGCCCAAGCCATTATGGATTACTTACACACGCAGTTTAAGCTCCTACACAAGAAGAGGAAAAATGATAAAGCCAAGTTGATGCACAAACTTAATGATCTTTCAACCTCTATAGCCAACTTGGAAAACTTTGTACTCAAATTCAAACCCTCCCCTATTGCTGATGACAAAAGGGGGGAGGAAGAATCAAATAAAGATAATGATAAGGTTGAGGGGGGGGGGGGCATATAGAGGAAGTACAAATCGAGGAAGAAGCTCATGAGCAGTTTGTGAGCACTGTAGATCAGCCTTCCCAACAACAGCCACAGGCTCCAACAGTCCAAATTATCACAAATTCACAAGTTCAACCAGAAACTGCACATGAAGAAACATCTTAAGCTGCTCACACCAACCTTCCTCAAGCTGAATTGCCAATGTTTGTTGAAGCTGAGTCCGTTCCAACTTCACAAATAGATAAAGGGAAGAGTAAAGTGTTTGAGATGGTAAAAAGAAAGAAAAGAAGTGCTATGCCTCTAGCAAAGAGAAGGAAAGTCATCATTGCTGAGCCTGATCCAGAGCAACAAGGTCAGCATCAACTAGTTGCATATGAATCTGACTCAAGTGATGAAGCTGATGCAGCACAGAATGCCAGTGACATGCTTGTTGAGCAAATGTTACAAGAGATGGCTAAAGAACTAGGTATGACTGTGAAGGAGATGAAAGAGCAGCAAAGACAAGCTAGCTTCAAAGAGATAAGGCTAAAGCTGAGGCTGCCAGAGCTGAAGCTGAAGCTGACTATTTTGGACCCAGAGCTGCCCCAATTCCCTACTCAGATTCTAATATAAGGCATTGCTATAAAAGAACACATTTTAATCATAAGATTGAATCCATCACACTGAGTAGAAAAGGAGAATTGGTGATAATCAACTTTGTACTAGACAACAAACAAGAAATTGGTCTAGATATGAGATGTCTGTACAAGTTTGGGTTCTCAGAGTTGAAAATCGTAGCCAAAACTATCAAACAGATGAAAAAGTGTCAAATCAGACAAGAAATAGTTGATGTGCTCAAGACTCTCTTCTTAAGAATAGATTAATTAGGAGAGATTCCAGCCGATGAGATTGATACCTTCCTCAACAAAAATAAAGCGGCAAGAGTCAGAGCAGCAAGCCAGCGAGCCAAAAGAAATGTAAGTATACAAGTTCCAGAGGGAGTTGAATTCAAAGAAAATACTTTTATCACTCAGCCTTTGGAAGGATTTCTGTACTTGGATGTGGAAGGTAATCAGTGCTTCTTGAGAGTAGCAAATCTTCATTTGGCAGATCTGGAACTGATTCTGTACTTGAGAATTCTATATGATGACTCAACTCAGAACTCAGTATTCAGATATCATCTCAACAAAGAAGTAAGATCAAGAAAAACTGAAATGAGAGAGCTGCCAGAAGGTGAAGAGATTATGAATAATGCTATCAAGGAAGCTGCCATCTGGGAACTGAAATGCTTAGATATGTGGTTGGAAGTTGGAGATCCTGTTGATTAAATAGATCAGTTCTATAATTTTGTAAGCACTAAGTGTGCACAAGTTGATCATAATGATCAAGCTACAATGTAAATGATATGTTCATTAATACAAATTCAAGTTTGATATGTTCAACTGTTTTATTATTTGATATGTTCAATATTATATTTGATATGTTCAAACAAACAGCTTTGTAAGTTCAAGCTGAGGACTGATATGTTCAATTATAAACTGATGAGTTCAGTAGTATAAGTTTTCTAAGTTCAGAACTTAAATTAATTCTGATAAGTTCAGTATCTAAGTAATTGTATATCCAAATACTTAGAATGCAAGTCTTAGAACAAATTTGTAACCTAAAATCTTGTAAGTTCAAGAAAGGATGAATAGGTATAGATCAGTTTAATACCTATTTCAAGAACTAACTTTGGTCAGTTCCAGAGTGGTTCAACATCATTCTGTTAACCTATGCTTACTTTGATTCAATATTTTGTCATCATCAAATAGGGGGAAGATTGTTAGTCCCATGTTTAGAATAGTTAGATTTCATGAGACAAACTATAGCTATGCATAGATGATAGGTTAAGAATTAGGAATTATGTAAGTATGTTATAGACTGATTAGTCAGCTTAGGCTGAGTAGTCAGCGTATAAACAGATATAGAGTTTTCTATGTAAGTACTAGATAGCTCAGTGACATCTAAGCTGAGATAGGTGTTAAGAGTGAAGACTTGAAGACTTGAAGATTCAAGAACTCAGCTTGACGATGTCAAGACTGAGTGAGTCAGCTCAGCGTCAGAAGTCAGTTCAAGAATTTAAGTAAGTTCTAAATTCTATTATAAACTCTCCGTATCTACGACTTTTAAATTAGGATATCTGAACCTAATTTAAACTATCTATTAGTTGGATAGAGATCTCAAACGGAATTAATTAGATATGTTCTAATTAAGGAGTTTATTACGGTTTTAAAGAAAAGATAAGTTCTAATTTTAATATGCGATTTGTTCGTAGATATATCAAGTATGAGTATTAACCTTCCTATGGGTTTTAATATATAGAACACAATATACTGAATAGGTACGACGACTGCATAAGTTGCAAAACGTACGTGTGTTCGTCATACTTGATACGCTTGTGTTGCGATAACTTTGTGAGTTCAAAGTTCAAGAGATTTTTCAAGAGTTCTTGTAAATCAGTTTTAACAAGAAGTTTGATCATCAATTAGTTTGTGATACAAGAGTGTTTAGAGAGAGTTGAGTTTATAATCAGTGTAATATCAAATCATCCTGTTGATTTGAGTAGAGAGTGATAATAGTTACTGTTCTATTTGATTATTGAATATACATTTCATTAATTTGATTGTTTGTTTAAAGTGTATTCAACCCCCCTTTCTACACTGTATCGGTTGCTTGTTTACCCTCTTAGGGACCAACAAGATAGAAGTAGCTGATGGCATGATGGTTCCTGTCATGACTGTTGTGGCTGGAGCTAAAATTCATATAGATGGTGTGTGCTTTTCTGTTTACTTTCTTGTTATGCCTTTATCTGGGTTCGATGTGGTGCTCGGGATGGATTGGCTGAGTATGAATCAAGCCAGTATCAAGTGCCACAAGAAGTTGATTTCTTTCCCGTTGGCGGATGGCACAAGAATGATAGCAAGAGGTGAGAAAGCCGGGTCTGTGATCCCAATAATGTCATGTTTAAAGGCTAAGAAGGCGTTGAATAAAGGATGTGATTCATGCATGGCGTATGTGTTGGGTTTTCGTGGTCTAAAATCGCAACAGAAGCAAAACGAGTAGAAAAAGAGTTTCAAATTTGACCACGAATACGCCCACCACATGGACCAAAACTCTAAACATGGTTAAGCAACAAAATAAAGATACAAAGAAATAGAATCATACCTTTGATGCTATCTTCTTTGTACGCGCGGATTTGGAGTTTGGAAGTCTCGTGCACTAACATGTACACCTCTATCAAAGTTCACACCAAGCTACTATCGCCTCCAACTTGCTAGAGTGTTAGATAAGCCTATCTAAACACCACCAAAATGATAAACACAAAAGAACCAAAGCCTTGGATGTCTTTTGTGTGTTAGAGAGAGTAATGCAATTTTTATTAACTTTGTGTATTTCAATCAAGTAACCAAAACCATATAACTTCATGTGGTTTATATAGAACTCAAAATTGAGTTCAAAAAACGTGCAACAAATAATCTCATGGCTGTTACATGATCAATGTACATAAACACACTTTAACTAGCTTTGAAAGCCTAGTAAAGAGGTTGTTATTGCATAAGGCATGACCGTGCCTCACAAGGTACGGGCGTGCCAGCCCAAGAGGCCACGCCCAAGTCACGCCTGACTTGGGCTCGTGCCTGTCCATTGGGCACAGGGCACGGGCGTGCCTCCCAGAGGCACGGGCGTACCTACCCATAGGCCACGCCCAAGTCATGCCCGACTTGGGCTCGTACCTGCGTGTACGGCACGGCCGTACCTCATAGAGACATGGGTGTGCCTTAGCCAACTAGAACCAGTTTGTGGTTTTCTCTCTCATTAGACCATCCGTGATGCAAGAATCGATACTTGGCGTGTGACCCAATAGGCCCTTGCTTCATCAGCCATGATGCCAACTCGTGTGTGTGTTAGTGGAAATAATCCAACAGACTCCCACTTGCACATGACAAACTCACGAAAGGCGTCACCGACATAGAGCGGACCCTAGCAAGGCATCTATGCCCCCAAGTCAGCACATGGTTTGTCTTCCCAAAACAAATACCTAACTAAAAGGAAAGGTCCTATAGATAAGTGATTATATACCACTTTGTTCACGATATCCGTTTTGAATGCAGGTCATGGAACATGATCAACCCCAAATCATTCATGATTATGTTTCTCGATATAGACTAACTATGACCAATTATGACCAATAAAACAAGTTGCACAATTGATACATTATCAATTTAACTTGAGCACGACCATGCATTTTGATTTTTCATTAGCTTAGTCAACGAGGGGCCCAAGGATATCTCTCAAAAGAGGAACGAATACCTTTGACTAAACCGCCCTATCATAATAATAACAAGTTCTTGCTTGAAAACTTCCCTTATAACAGCCAGTTACGAACTGCGTTAGAAAGCAATCTAAACAAGTCTATGTTAATAATGAAGCAACGCGTGCATCTCCAGTAAAAGGATAAATAATATTATCATCCTGATTTACTTGTGATAATATCCATGAAGTAAACTCAGGTACGGGTCCTCCAAATACTTAATAACCATTAAGTACAGGCTAGTGTTGCGTAAACAAGTATTCAATCCAAGATGAAAAATTTACCAACCACTCGCCTCGATCTTAATTCACTTCTTCCTTCCAATGAAGAATGACCGATCGTGGAGTATTTAGAATAAACAAGTTTATTCATCGAAGTATTAAACATGCAAAGATAGAACATAATAATGTTTCATAAAGTAATCGCACCATGCGTATATTAAATCCCCATTTAATAGTCATTACGATAAGAAATACATTATTGCTTTAATGTTAAGAATAACAAATACAACTAAAATAATTAAACCAAGTCACTAGCAAATCTAATACCAATAGACTTAGCATGAGAATCATGCTTAACTTGTGACAAAGGTTTAGTGAGTGGATCTGCCAAGTTCCCCTCAGTCGGTACTCTACTAACCACAATGTCTCCACTCTTGATAATATCACGAATAAAATGATATTTCCGAGCAATGTGTCTCGTACATCGATGCGCTCTTGGTTCCTTAGCTAGAGCTACTGCACCCTCATTGTCACACAAGATCTCAACAGGGTTAGCGATGCTAGGAACAACTCCAAGGTCTTAAATGAATTTCTTCATCCAGATGGCTTTCTTAGTAGCCTCGCTTGCGGCAATATACTCTGACTCCGTGGTTGAATCGGCCACGGTATCTTGCTTGGAACTTCTCCAACTTATTGCTCACCATTTAATAAGAATACAAATCCCGATTGAGACCAGCAATCATCCTTGTCCATTTGGAAGCTAGCATCAGAATATCCAGTAACTCTGAGCTCCTCCGATCCACCAAACACTAAAAACATTTCTTTAGTTCTCCGAAGATATTTAAGGATGTTTTTAAGCGCAACCCAATGACTTTGACCAGGGTTAGCCTGATATCGGCTCGTCATGCTCAAGGCATACGACACATCAGACCGAGTACATAGCATATCATACATGATCGATCCCACTGCCGAAGCATACGGGACACGACTCATTTTCTTTAGTTCCTTTTGGGAACTAGGACATTGATACTTTCTCAACGCCAAACAATGCAACATAGGCAAATTCCCTTTCTTGGAATCTTGCATCTTGAACCTCTTCAAGACTTTATCTATGTACGTACTCTGGCTCAAACTAATGAGTCTCTTAGATCTATCTCTATAGATCTTTATCCCCAAAATATATGCTGCTTCTCCCATGTCTTTCATAGAGAAGCAACTCCCAAGCAAGGTTTTCACTTCCTGCAAGGTAGTCACGTCACTTCCTATGAGTAGTATGTCATCTACATACAAGACTAGAAAAACTACAGCACTCCCAATAGCCCTGACATATACACAAGGTTCATCCTTGCTTTTAGAAAAGCCAAACTCTTTGACCTTTTCATCAAAGCAAATGTTCCAACTCCGAGATGCTTGCTTAAGTCCATAAATGGACCTCTTAAGCTTGCAAAATTTATTAGGATATTTGGGGTTTACGTAACCATCAGGTTGTGCCATGTAAACCTCCTCTGCCAACTTCCCGTTAAGGAAGGTAGTCTTTACATCCATGAGTTTGAGTGAAACCCTTTGCTACCAGTCGCGCTTTGAAGGTGTCTACTTTTCCATCCATGTTAGTCATCTTCCTGAAGACCCATTTGCACCCTACTGGCTTGTGGCCGGGTACCGGATCAACCAAGTCCCAGACTTGATTATCTGCCATGGATTGCATCTCATTGTCCATTGCCTCCTTCCACCTAGCAGACTCAGCGCCCGCTACGGCTTCCCGGTAGTTGGTCGGTTCACTATGATCCACCAATAGTTCGTCGCCCTCGGATATGAGAAACCCATATCTTTCCTGCTCATTACGAACTCTACCAGATCTACGGAGCTCTAATGGTTGTGTATCAGGCACCTCATCCACCAATGGTTGAGGTTCCACTTCTTCCGGTACGCCGACCTCAGAAGCGGTACTAGTGCCAAAATTAGGTTGATCATTGGTGCCATCTAGAATTTCTTCTAGATCGACTTGCCTCCCACTAGCTTCCGCAGATATCAGTTCCCTTTCAAGGAAGACCGCCCTTCGAGCAACAAACACCTTGTTCTCCGAAGGGTTGTAAGATAAATATCCCATAGAACCAGCTAGGTAGCCAATGAAAATACACTTCTCGGCTCTGGGTTCAAGTTTGTCTTGAGCTTCACGTCTTACGTAGGCCTCACAACCCCAGACCTTGAGATAGGCTAGCGAAGGAACCCTTCCATGCCACATCTCGAACGGTTTACTCGCAACCTTCTTTGTTGGTACAAGGTTTAAGGTCCTAGCAGCAGTTTCCAAAGCATAACCCCAAAACCTTGCGGGTAGCTTTGTACGACTCATCATGGGCCGAACCATATCCAATAAAGTTTGGTTCCTCCTCTCGGCGACCCCATTTAATTGTGGTGTCCTGGGTGGAGTAAGTTGTGAAATAATTCCACAACCCCTAAGATAATCAAGAAACTCGGTACTAAGATACTCACCACCCCTATCAGATCTGAGAATCTGAATCTGCTTGCCCAATTGATTCTGCACTTCGTTTTGGTATGTCTTAAACACCTCAAAGGTTTCAGATTTATGCTTAATCAAATAAACATAACCATACCTACTGAAATCATTAGTAAAAGTAACGAGGTACCTACATTTGTTTCTTGTAGCAGACCTGAATAGACCACAAACATCCGTGTGAACAATGTCCAACAAGTCTTTGCCCCTTTCAGTAACGCCGGTGAAGGGCGCTTTAATCATTTTGCCTAGTAAACAAGAATTGCATACTTCGCTTGACCCGTGATCAAACGATTCCAAAATCCCATCCACTTGGAGTTTGGCGATACGTTTCTTGCTTATATGGCTAAGACAACTATGCCACAAAGATAACTTGTCCAATACACCTTTGGACTTAGAATCAATGTTCATGATTGATTTATTACCATCCAAACACACACTTGTTTTATAAATCCCACGACATGGATAAGCTTTAAAGTAATGAACATCATTTCCCAAACAAGAAATAATTCCATTATTAAAATTAAAGTCATAACCATCGTCAAACAAAGCGTGAAAGGAAATAATGTTTCGTGCCACGCAGGGCGAAAAGCAAACATTTAATAAGGTAATAGCAAGTCTTGAAGGAAAGGCGAGATCAACACTCCCTATCCACTCCACGGGAACCACATCCTTGTTTCCCATGATCAGGTCAAGCTCTCCGGCACCCAGCGCCCTACTTCTTTTTAGCACCCGCACATTATTGCAAATATGAGTGTCACAACCGGTATCAAGTACCCAGCCGTTAGAAGTAGCAGTATTGTGGAGTTCAATCATAAACGTACCAGAGTTACCCGCTCCCTTCGGTTTTACCCGCTTGAGCTCCTCAAGGTACTTTGGGCAAGAACACCGCCAATACCCCTTTTCCTTGCAGTGGAAGCTAGGACGGGTTTGGAAGAGGAGGGCTTTTTGGACATGTCGGACTTGACGGTCTTTAACATTCCGTGAAGCTACATTAGGGACTTGTCCATGCCATGGACATGATAGTTCCACACAAATTGTGAAAAGGAACTAAGAAGAGAACGGAGGATCACATCCACCGCCAACTCCCTCCCTAACGGGAATCCCAACCTCTACAAGCGATCAACCAATGCTTTCATCTTAAGCACGTGAACGCTCACGTTTCCGCCCTCCTGCATATGGCAATCGAAAAGGGACTTTAGGCACTCGAAGCGCTCTAGCTTAGCCTGCTATTGGAACATTTCCTTCACCTGGTTAAGGATGTCATATGCCCCTAAATGTTCCATTTGCTTTTGATGCTCAAGAATCATTGACGAGAGCATAATGCAAGCCACTTCGTTCGTTTCCTTGACGTGCTTATCATACGCGTCTCGGACCACCCTAGTCGCATTAACCGTAGGTACTTCCGACAAAGGCTCCTCGATGGCCCACATCTTTTGTTCATACCTAAGGGCTATCCTTAGTTGCATGAACCAATCCATGAAGTTTTGGCCATCGAATTTGGCCTTTTCGAGGAACAATTTTAGGGAAATAGAGTTCGATGAAGATGTAGAAGCGTTGTTGGATGCCATCAACAAAATTAGAGTACCAATTTTTGTTGTCAAATCCTTGTAGAAATAATTACCCAATAGGTATAAAACTTAACTATTTGAACAAGGCTAAGAGCCATATTTCACTCTATCTCATGACGGGTTTACTGCGGATCACGAAATAAGTTATTTAGGCCGATAGACAAATTACCGATTGCAACTATTGCAACTCTTAGATCCTTGTGGGATCCTTTTGACATCAAATGTCTAAGGCATGTTTGAAATTCCTTCATACACCAATCCTTTTATTATTCTTAAATTACTCGGCTAGAGATCGACATCATTTAAGCGTCATAAAAGAATTTGTAAGTCGCCCATCAAGACACACGTTGGTACCCTAGCCCAATCATTGGTTCGTGCTTAAACTCGACTACCAATATTGCGGGTTGCCACACTCACCTTCCACACAACTCCACAAGGCATGACTCATGCTAATGCTCGACAATCATCCAAGTTTCGTTAGATTTAGGTGGTGTCGTCTTACGGGTGGCGCGTGACTTACTTTTCGAAAAACGGGTTTTTGTTTTTCCGGTTAAAATAATATTTTAACATTTTTGACGAATTAGCAATTTAAGTGACAAAAACTCCTTTTTAATCACCGTTAAATATAAACACCTTTTATATTAATGTTTGCCAATTCTTATGCGCGTAGAAATATAAATCCATTTATAAATCTCTTTGTTTTATATATTTTCCAAAAATTCTCTAGCATGCAAATCCTAAAGAATTCAAATATAAAACAACCACGCATAAATATAAATGAAGACCCGGTAACATGCCCAAATCCTAAGTGTTTTCCCCGTGAGCCAAAATGGAGAAAACATAGTCAATCTAGGGACAACACCAAGGAATGCTCCGTCACGATCTCCACTCCGGCGAATCTCCCGGATTTGGTTCGTCAAGATGCCAACACCGTGTCTCCCGGTTGGTTTGAAGCAATATTTACATATTTGAAATAATCTAACTATGAGTACGTAATAATAAGAGAACGACATGCAAGTCGCGATCCTAATAATCTATTACGAGTACAAAGATTTAAATAAACGACATGCAAGTCGCACAAAATATAAATATTACAACATTACGGCACGCAGGCCAAAACCAAAACCAACGACAAACATCACAAAGTCTATGGTCATATCAAGTTACCGGGCAAGCATCACAAACACAACCAAACGAAAACAATGGTGCGCCACAAAACCATGTCCAACAAATATATATTTTGATCAAGATTGCAAAACAACATTTAAGGCACAACAAGCAATCCTTCTACATATGCATTAGCAATTTTAATACACCTTTAAAATTGCATATTCGTATATACACCTAAAAATATATGTTTTTGTAAACTTCATGCCAAGTCACACAAAACATATAGAATTACGAACCAAAATATAGTGGGGATCAACAGAATCAAGACTAGTCCAAAACCCGGATTTTAATATATTTAAACATATTGTTTCAAAAACCAATTCTAACCAAAAAACCAGAAGGCACGGGCGTACCCCAGAGGGTACGGGCGTGCCTGCCCTTTTTGTCAGTGTACAGTTTAAACAATTTTAAACAGTTTACGAATTCTGCCATCATGGCCTGTACCCCCACTGGTACGCCCGTGCACCGGTCGTCGACACGGCCCGTACCCCTAGAGGTACGAGCGTGCCTGGTCACCGGAAAACCATTTTTTTTTACAGAAAACTTAGAAAATCTGATTTAACTCCAAAAGTGCAAAGCTATGTTAGAGATGGCTCTGATACCACTGTTGGGTTTTCGTGGTCTAAAATCGCAACGGAAGCAAAACGAGTAGAAAAAGAGTTTCAAAATTTGACCACGAATACGCCCACCACATGGACCAAAACTCTAAACATGGTTAAGCAACAAAATAAAGATACAAAGAAATAGAATCATACCCTTGATGCTATCTTCTTTGTACGTGCGGGTTTGGAGTTTGGAAGTCTCGTGCACTAACGTGTACACCTCTATCGAAGTCCACACTAAGCTACTATCGCCTCCCACTTGCTAGAGTGTTAGATAGGCTTATCTAAACACCACCAAAATGATCAACACGATAGAACAAAAGCCTTGGATGTCTTTTGTGTGTTTAAGAGAGTTATGCAATTTTTATCAACTTTGTGTATTTCAATCAAGTAACCAAAACCATATGACTTCATGTGGTTTATATAGAACTCAAAATTAAGTTCAAAAAACGTGCAACAATTAATGTCATGGATGTTACATGATCAATGCACATAACACACTTTAACTAGCTTTGAAAGCCTAGTAAAGAGGTTGTTACTACATAAGGCATGGCCGTGCCTCACAAGGTACGGGCGTGCCAGCCCAAGAGGCCACTCCCAAGTCACGCCTGACTTGGGCTCGTGCCTATCCATTGGGCACAGGGCACAGGCGTGCCTCCTAGAGGCACGGGCGTACCTAGCCACAGGCCATGCCCGTAGGGCACGGCCGTACCTCATAGATACACGGGCGTGCCTTAGCCCATTAGAACAAGTTTCTGGTTTTCTCTCTCATTAGACCATCCATGATGCCGGAATCGATACTTGGTGTGTGACCCAATAGGCCCTTGCTTCATCAGCCATAATGCCAACTCGTGTGTGTGTAAGTAGGCATAATCCAATAGTATGTTATTGACGGGAAAAAGGAAAAGCAAGCTATGACAGATATACGGGTGGTAATGGAATGCCCAGATGTGTTTCCTGAGGAATTGCTAGGGTTACCTCCAGTTCGTGAGGTAGAGTTCAAGATAGACTAGATTCCTGGTTCTCGACCAGTGGCAAAAGCTCCGTACAGATTGGTGCCTTCATAAATTTGAGAGATGATGACACATATTCAGGATCTGTTAGACAAGGGTTTTATTCATCCAAGCTCATCCCCGTGGGGAGCACCGGTATAATTTGTGAAGAAGAAAGACGGTACATTACGTATGTGTATCGACTACCGTGAATTGAATTAGAGAACGATAAAAAACAAGTATCCGTTGCCCAAAATTGATGATTTACTTGATCAGCTACAGGGAGCTTCGTTCTTTTCCAAGATTGACTTGAGATCGGGTTATCATCAAGTACGTGTTTCAGAAGAAGATTTGTCAAAGATAGCCTTTCGTACGCGTTATGGTCACTACGAGTTCTTGGTTATAGATGATATTCTGATTTATTGAAAGACTGAATTGGAACATGAACAACATTTGAGACAAGTTCTGGAAACTCTGAAGAAAGAACGTTGGTATGCTAAGTTTTCAAAATGCGAATTTTGGTTGAGAGAGGTTCAGTTCTTGGGTCATGTGATTTGTAATGAAGGATTGACAGTGGATCCTTCGAAAGTGGAAGTTGTGATGAACTAGAATACTCCAAAGACACCATCTGAGTTAAAGAGTTCCCTTGGATTGGCTGGATACTACCGCAGGTTTATTAAACATTTTTCCAAGATTGCGGGACCGTTGACTAACTTGACTCAAAAATACGTGAAGTTTGAATGAGGTACCGAGCAAGATAAAGCTTTCCAGATGTTAAATTAGTTGTTATGTCAGGCTCCTATCCTTGTGTTGCCAAGTGGATCAGATGGTTTTATTGTTTACTTCGATGCATCGTTTGCTGGATTGGGCTGTGTGCTTATGTAGAGGGATCGGGTGATTGCGTATGCTTCAAGACAGTTGAAACCTCATGAAAAGAATTACCCGACTCATGATTTGTAGCTATTATCTGTTGTATTGCCCTTAAGTTGTGGAGACACTACTTGTACGGCACCAAGTTCGTAATTTGTACAAATCATAAGAGTTTACAGTATGTATTTACACAGAAAGAACTGAATATAAGACAGAGATGATGGGTGGAGTTGATAAAAGGTTATGATTGCGAGATCAGATATCACCCCGGGAAAGCAAATATGGTGGTAGATGCCCTAAGTCGTAAGGGAGCTGGAAGTCCTATCCAGTTTATGCATATTGAGATAGTGTCTGACTTAGTGGATAGATTGAAGTCTGCCAGTTGGAAGCTCTAAAAGAAGAAAACTTGAAGGCTGAATTGATGAAGAAACGTAAAGATGATCTTACTAACGATTCTCGTGGATTGAATGTATACAAGACTCGTGTGTGGGTGCCTATGCTTGGAGAATTGAGGAAGTTAATTTTAACTGGAGCACACAAGTTGAGACTGTCAGTTCACCCAGGAAGCAGTAAAATGTATAACGACTTGAAGGTGCTTTACTGGTGGCCTACGATGAAGGCAGATGTGGCACACTTTGTAGAATCATGCCATATTTGTGCACAAGTGAAAGCAGAACACCAGAAGCCTTACGGGTCTTTAAAACAGTTAGAGATTCCTAAGTGGGAGTGGGAACACATAATGATGGATTTTGTAATGAAACTTCCACGTACTCAGAAGAATCATGATATGATTTGGGTGATTGTGGATCGACTGACGAAGAGTGCTCATTTTCTGGCCACTTGTGAAACGGATTCTTTGAGTAAGTTGGCTCAACTATACATAGATGAGATTGTAGCGAGGCATGGTATACCGTTGTCTATCGTGTCTGGCAGAGACTCCAGGTTTGTTTCAAATTTCTGGAGGAATTTACACAGAGAATTGGGGATGAGGATTACCTTGAGTACTGCTTATCATCCCTAGACTGACGCTCAAACTGAACGAACCATACTGACACTCGAAGATATGTTACGTGCCTGTGTAATTTAGTATGGTGGATGAGATTTTTCAGTTGACAGCAGACAACGTTGCTATTTCAAGAGAGAAGCTACGGCAGCGAGAGATAGATAGAAAATGTGTGCAGATCAACGATGTCGTCCAATATCGTTTGATGTGGGGGAGTTCGTGTATTTGAAACTCTCTCCGTGGAAAGGCGTGATACATTTTGGCAAACACGGAAAGTTGGCTCCCCGTTATATTGGTCATTTCCGCATTCGTCAGATAGTGAATGATCAGATAGTTACACTAGATCTTCTAGCAGAACTTGCAAGTATTCATGATACATTCAACGTCTGTTATCTGAGGAAATGTAAGGTTGAAGATGAAAGTCACATTCTCCCAGTGCATGAATTTAAAGTGGATTCCAAGAAAACATTAATTAAGGAACCTGTTGAACTATTGGATCGTAAGATGACCAAACTCCATAAGAAGCAAATTCCAATGGTATTGGTCAAGTGGAAGCACAGTTTAGGTTCTGATTTGACATGGGAGACTGAGGCAGAGATGAGAAACAGGTATCCCCATTTATTTGAACGAGAAGAGATTCCGAGGACGGAATCCTCTTAAGGGGGACAGATTTGTAACACCCGCAAACTAGGGCTAGGAGATTAGCGGGCTTGTGGTAGGTATTTATCTGTTTTAAAGTGATTAAATGGTTAACCAATTAATTAAAGTATGTGTTAATATGTATGCATGTATCTTATTGTATGTATGTATATCAATTGTTACGTGTGAGATGTTTGTGGATTAAGAGGAGGATTGCCACCTCCTGCTTATTTGATTATTATGCATGTATACGTGTATGTTAACATTGGTAATTGCTCATTTACCAAAATTAAGAAAACTGTAGTGTGTGTTTTGTGTGTTTGCTCTCGGCCGAAGAAAAGAAAGAAGAAAGAATCGGATTTTGAAGATTTGTGTGTTTTAAATTCAAGAAAAGGTTAGATTTATATTCTTGGTATGTTAAGTGTTAGCTTCAAAAGATTTATGTGGGATAACATGAATTTTTGTAGAACACCATGATCGGTTTTAAAGAAACTTGATTTTTGTTGGTTTTGTGTGTTCTTAAGGTTTATATGTTTTGAGAGATGTTATTATTCATGAATATATGATTGTATATGATTAAACATGTTTTTGGTAAGTCTAGAAGAATTTATAAACTTCTAGGTTTGATTAAATTATGATGATGAAGTTGTCGGATTTGATTGAATGAGGAAGAAGATGATGAAAACCGATAGATGATGAAATCCGATTGTTTGTAAACCGACCTTGTATGAATTCCGATTCTTTGAAATCCGATACTTTGAATATGGATACTTAGAATCCGAAAGTGCTAAAACCGACAAAGCCAAATCCTACACTTGACTTGAAAACCGATACCCCAAATCTGGAGCCTAAATCCGAGACTTTGAAATCTGGAACTCCCAAATCTGATTGTTGTGAATCCGATGAAGAGAAATCCGATAGTGGTAAATGCGACAGTTGAAATCCGATAGTCCTAAATCCGATAACCCTGAATCCGGCGGATTTCCTAAATCCGATAGTTTGGGGAATCTGACATTTTGTGATGGTACTTGTAATTGTTTGTTGTTTGTTCTATTTTTTTGAATCAACTATAAATATATGTGGACAGATATATTTATATATTCGAGACTGATTTAGTTGTTATCATGTTTTCAGGCAATCCAAAGACTCAGTAATATTAGACATCTGAGTTCGTGCTGATTTTGAGGTGTGTGGACGTAAATTGCGGATGGTAAAGATTATGGTTAATGTTATTGATGTAATGCATGATTGTGATTGAAAGATTGATTGATTGAATTGTTGATTGTGCTTGTTGATTATTGATATCTGTTGCATGACTATTTGGTCGATACGCACTTTTTGGATGAGATTGTTCAGTTGACAGTAGACAAGGTTGCTATTGCAAGAGAGAAGCTACGGCAGCGAGAGATAGATAGAAAATGTATGCAGATCAACGATGTCGTCCAGTATCGTTTAATGTGGGAGAGTTAGTGTATTTGAAAGTCTCTCCGTGGAAAGGCGTGATACGTTTTGGCAAACCCGGGAAGTTGGCTTCCCGTTATATTGGTCCTTTCCGCATTCGTCAGATAGTGAATGATCAGATAGTTACACTAGATCTTCTAGTAGAGCTTGCAAGTATTCATGATACATTCAACGTCTATTATCTGAGGAAATGTAAGGTTGAAGATGAAAGTCAGATTCTCCCAGTGCATGAATTGAAAGTGGATTCCAAGAAAATATTAATTAAGGAACTTGTTGAACTATTGGATCGTAAGATGACCAAACTCCGTAAGAAGCAGATTCCAATGGTATTGGTCAAGTGGAAGCACAGTTTAGGTTCTGATTTGACATGGGAGACTGAGGCAGAGATGAGAAACAGGTATCCCCATTTATTTGAACGAGAAGAGATTCCGAGGACGGAATCCTCTTAAAAGGTTAGATTTATATTCTTGGTATGTTAAGTGTTAGCTTTTAAAGATTTATGTGGGATAACATGAATTTATGCAGAACACCATGATCGGTTTTAAAGAAACTTGATTTTTGTGGGTTTTGTGTGTTCTTATGGTTTATATGTTTTGAGAGATGTTATGATTCATGAATATATGATTGTATATGATTAAACATGTTTTTGGTAAGTCTAGATGAATTTATAAACTTCCGGGTTTGATTAAATTATGATGATGAAATTGTAGGATTTGATTGAGTGAGGAATAAGATGATGAAAACCGATAGATGATGAAATCCGATTGTTTGTAAACCGACCTTATATGAATTCCGATTCTTTGAAATCCAATACTTTGAATATGGATACTTAAAATCCGATAACTGCTAAAACTGAAAAAGCCAAATCCTACACTTGACAAAACCGATACCCCAAATCCGGAGCCTAAATCCGATAGTCCATAAATCCGAGACTTTAAAATCTGGAACTCCCAAATCCGATTGTTGTGAATCCGATACTTAGAATCCGACGGATTCTCTAAATCCGATGAAGAGATATCCGATAGTGGTAAATCCGGCAGTTTGAAATCCGATAGTCCCAAATCCGACAACCCTGACTCCGGCGGATTTCCTAAATCTGATAGTTTGGGGAATCCGACATTTTGTGATAGTAGTAGTAATTGTTTGTTGTTTGTTCTATTTTTATGAATGAACTATAAATATATGTGGACAGAAATATTTATATATTCGAGACTGATTTGGTTGTTATCGTGGTTTTAGGAAATCCAAAGACTCAGTAATATTAGACATCTGAGTTCGTGCTGATTTTGAGGTAAGTGGACGTTAATCACGGATGGTAAAGATTATGGTTAATGTTATTGATGTAATGTATGATTGAGATTGGAAGATTGATTGATTGATTGTGCTTGTTTCAAGATCCGATAGGGGTGGAGAGTATCTTAGTCATGAGCTTCGTTATCATCTTAAGAGTTGCGGGATTATTTCACAACTTACACCTCCTATGACGCCATAATTAAATGCTGTCGCCGAGGGGAGAAACCGAACATTGTTAGATATGATTCGGTCTATGACGAGTCACACCCAAGTGCCTATAAGCCTTTGGGGTTATGCTCTTGAAACGGCAACAAGAATCCTTAATCTCGTACCAACGAAGAAGGACGAGAAAACACCTTTCGAGATGTGGCATGGGAAACCTCCCGTTCTTGCTTATCTAAAGGTTTAAGGTTGTCAAGCCTACGTACGACGTGAGGTAGATGACAAGTTAGAGCCCCGATTTGAAAAGTGTTATTTCATCGGATATCCGGCTACGGTTATTGGATATATATTCTATAAACCTTCCGAGAACAAAGTATTTGTTGCTCAGAGGGCGGTCTTTTAAGAAAGAGAATTAATATCCAATCAGCAAGGCGGGAACAAGATTGATCTTGAAGAAGTTCAAGAGTCAACGGATGAAAGACCTGACGTTTGCACTAGCCAACAACCTAGCGAGGTTCGGTCTGAGCATGACAATGCGGAGACTAACGTACATCCATTACCTCCCCGTAGATCCGGTAGAGCTCGCCATGAGCTAGAGAGATATGGGTTTCTCATATCTGAGGGTGACGAGTTATTCGTGGATCTTAATGAGCCCACCAACTATCGGGAAGCGGCAGCGGGCCACAAGTCTGCTAAGTGGAAGGAGGCAATGGATAATGAGAAGCAATCCATGGAGGATAACCAGGTTTGGGAACTGGTTCATCCTACACCCGGTTGTAAACCAATAGGGTGTAAGTGGGTCTTTAAGAAAAAGACTAACATGGATGGAAAAGTTAACACTTTCAAAGCCTGACTGGTGGTTAAAGGTTTCACTCAGACACATGGTGTCGATTATGATGAAACTTTTTCCCCAGTGGCCATGTTGAAATCTACTAGGATACTTTTGGCAATCACCGCATTTCATGATTACAAAATATGGCAAATGGATGTCATAACCGTCTTTCTTAATGGGATGCTCTCCGAAGAGGTGTATATGACGCAGCCTGAGGGTTTTGTACATCCGAAGCATCCTAATAAAGTGTGTAGACTAAAGAAGTCCATTTATGGACTTAAGCAAGCATCTTGTAGTTAGAATCTATGCTTTGATGAGAAAATCAAAGAGTTTGGTTTTTCGAAGAGTGTAGACGAGCCATGTGTATACGTTAGGGCTAGTGGGAGCGCCGTTGTCTTCTTAGTCTTGTATGTGGATGATATCCTACTCATTGGTAAAGATATTCCAACCTTGCAAAGTGTTAACACTTGGCTTGGAAAATGCATTTCAGTGAAAGACTTAGGAGAAGCGGCATATATTCTGGGTATCAAGATCTATAGAGATAGATCTAGAAAACTTCTCGGGTTGAGTCAAAGTACATACATTGACAAAGTCTTGAAGCGGTTCAAGATGGAGGATTCCAAGAAAGGAAATCTTCCTACGTCACATGGAGTGATATTGAGTAAGACTCAAAGTCCTAGTTCTTAAGAGGAACTAGAAGTAATGAAGAGAGTACCATATGCTTCGGCCGTGGTCTCGATCATGTACGCCATGTTATGTACTCGTCCCAATGTGTCATGCGCTTTGAGCTTGACTAGTACATATCAGGGAAACCCGGGGCAAGCCCATTGGGTTGCGGTAAAGAACATTCTTAAGTATCTTAGGGGGACTAAAGAAATGTTCTTGATCTTTGGTGGTGAGGAAGAGCTCAAAGTAAAGGGTTACTCTGATGCTAGCTTCCAAACTGATAGGGATGATTGCCGATCACAATCGGGGTTCGTGGTCTTATTGAATGGTGGAGCTATTACTTGGAGAAGTTCAAAGCAAGACACAGTAGCTGATTCTACTATAGAGTCAGAATACATTGAGGTAAGTGAAGCTGCTAAAGAGGCTGTGTGGATATGGAAGTTCATCCAAGACCTTGGAGTGGTTCCGAGCATATCCGACCCTATTGAGATCTTTTGTGACAATGAGGGTACGGTGGCCTTGGCGAAAGAACCGATACCTCACAAGAGAACGAGGCATATACCTCGTAATTACCACTTGATTATAGAGATGATTGAAAGTGGTGAAGTCGCTATTAGTATAGTAACCTCGGAAGGCAATTTGGCCGATCCGTTTACTAAACCGTTGTCACAAGCTTCTCATGATTCTCACACTATGGCAATAGGTGTTAGATTTGCTCATGACTTGGTTTAGGTTTAGTTTAATTTATGTTTGGACCATTATGTATTTGGGAACAATAAGCAGTAATGTCACTAATGTTTGTTTCGATTTATGTAGTAGAGATCTATATATACGCGTGTTGCAGTTACTTACATTTAGTCTTTCTTGTATTCCATCTTTGCATGTTTAATTTCTTCCCTAGGTTGTTTTACAATCTTTAAATCTCCACAATTGGTCATACTTTGTGGGAAGGAAGTATGAATTAAGATTCAGGTAAAGAATTGGTTTTGATAAAACATGATTCTTGCCTATACTTTAAAGGGGTTTCAAGTGATTAGAGGACCCGCACTCGAGTTTACTTCATGGTTTTAGTCATAAGTAACTCGGGATGGTAATGACATTTCATCCTTATACTAGAGATACATGTGATCCCAAATCATAGGTCTACTTTGCTTTGATCGTTTTCTAACGCGGTCCGTAACTGGTCATTATAGGAGAGATGATTGGTTAGACTATTATCTATGTGGCGGGACTATGTAGTCGAAAGGTATTTGTTCCTCCATGTATAGAGAGAATATCCATGGGCCCCTCGATTATTGAGTGCTGAGGTTCATATGCATGGTCGTTCTCAAGTTATATTGATGATGGATCAATATTAACTTGGTTTGTAGGTCACCACTAATCCAGAATCGAGAAACATAATCGTGAACGATCTGAAGGTTGACTATATTCCATGCCTGGTGTTCACATTGGATATCGCGAACAAAGGGATGTACATGTTCATTTATCTTTAGGACAATCATTTTATGATTGGGGATCTTGTCAAGAGTGGCATACCCTATACTAACTTGGGAGCATAGATGTCTTGCTAGAGTCCGCTCTATGCTTGTGTTATTTTTTGTAGTTGTGTCACGTGCAAGTTGGAGTCTGTTGGAATATGCCGGCTGACACGAACGAGTTAATGGCACTACTGATGAGGTATAGGCCTATTGGGTTACACACCAAGTATTGATTCCGGCAACACGATCAAACAAAGGAGAGGAAAAGGCCAAAATGGGTTTTGGCAGGATGGTACACGGGCTGTGTTCCTGAACACGGGCCGTGTCTAGTCCAACATACACGAGGCGTATTGGCCCAGTTCGAGGTCGTGTAGTTTGGGCCGATACGGGCCGTGTAGATGAACACGGGCCGTGTTGTGCCTATTTGACATGGGTTGTCTTAGCCCAATTGGGGCCGTGGACCTTGGGCCTACGCGGTCGTGTTGATTAACACGGGCCGTGTACGTTCACTGTAACAGCAGAATTAACAACCTTAAGCACTTGGTTTAATAGGGTTAATGTCTAATTATTGTGGTAGAAAAAGAGGCAACAAATTTCTCTGCTCTAGCAAAGACTTTTGATTGTTCTTTTGTTCTTGGTTGACACACAAGAGTTCTCTCTAACTCCTTGTTCTTGGTGATCATTTTGATGCACAATAGTCTAAGATACATACTTGGTTGTTGTTTTGGTGGTTGCACATCAACTTCCTAGCAATTGGGAATCAAACAAGCTTGGGGTGGACTTCATTGGAGGAGTTCTTTGTTGGATTCTAAGCTTCTTGATAAGAAAGGATTGATTTGTGTTTTGCACTTTTGAGGTATAATCATTTCTTCTTGTCTTGTTCTTTTTAGTTGCAATTTCATTGTTAGATTTTGGTCCATGGGAGTGTATTCGTTTGTTTGACTTATATTTTTGTTATATACCTTGCTTCCGTTGCGACTTCATTATGTCAAACGAATACCTTCATGGTGTGCCAGTGTCGGTGGTGTCCGGCAAGAATACGAGATTCACTTCGAGGTTTTGGGAGAAATTTCACAGTGACTTGGGAACGAGGTTGCACTTTAGTATCACCTATCATCCACAGAAAGATGGTTAAAGCGAGAGAACGATTCAGACTCCTAAGGATATGCTGAGGGCTTGTGTTATAGATTTCATTGGTAGTTGGAATACTTGCCTACCATTGGTAGAGTTTTCGTATAACAACAGTTTTCACGCCAGTATCGGGATGCCTCAATACGAGAAGCTATACGGGAGGCGGTGTAGGACACCTAATTATTGGGGTGAGGTTAGACACAGAGTACTTGGGAGTATCGAAGTGCTAGAGAAAACGACAGAAAATATACATAAGATTTGGGGAAGAATACACGTAGCTCAGAACAGACAAAAGAGTTACGATGATAAGAGACACTTAGACTAGGAATTTCAAGCGGGAGACTCCGTGTTACTTAAGGTATCGCCTTAGAAAGGGGTCATTCGTTTCAAGAAGCGGGGTAAGCTAAAGCCCGGGTTCATTGGTCCGTTAAAAATTATTGCACGAGTAGGTAAGGTAACGTATCGTTTGGAGCTACAAGAGGAGTTATCAGGGATTCATAACACATTTCATAAGTCACATCTAAAGAGGTGCTTGATGACGAATCTACCTTCATACCCTTAGAAGATATCATGGTTGAGAACTCGAATTATATAGAAAGACATGTGGCTATTATAGATCGTGAAAACTGAAGTCTTGCGAAACAAGTGAATCGAGATGGTAAAAGTTCAGTGGGAACATCGTAAGGGTTCTGAACGGAGGTGGGAGCCCGAGACGGAAATGAAGAAATATATACACGATTATTCAAACATTGACTGCTAGGACGAAGTCATAACTAAGTGGGAGAGAGTTGTAATACCCATTTGCGAATATCACATAAGATGTGAAATAAACACGGGGTTCTCTACATTTAGACTTAAGTATTTATTATTTTAAAGAGAAGTTTTACTCTTGGGATTTATTGGACTCACATTTATAAACATTTAAAAGTGGTAGGCCTTTTGATAGACTAGAATGTGGGCTAGCACTAAATAATTATAACAAATTGTGGGCTTAGGATGTATTAAAATGTTTAGTGGGTTGGGGTACTAAGAGTGTGTACAAGAACTCATATAGGGAACAACCCCATTACACATTACCGTAGCCTCCTTCTTCCCCTGGTGTTTTCGTGACAGACAACCGAGAGAGAGAGGAGCTAAAATCGATTGCAAACTTTGAAGATTCACTCGTATCAACAGAGGTATGCAACATACACTCGATGCTACTGAAATGGGTGTCGATAACATATATAAGTCGGTGGTGGTTGGCTCTGTTCATGCGTGTGCTTCTTTCCAGCCGAGAGAATGTAAGATTCTACATGGGAGCTTTTCATTCAATCAGCAAGAAAACCTCTGGTAACAAATTCTAAACTGTTGCAGATTAAATTTGTGTAAATCTCACATCTTCTAATAGGAATTTGAGAGTGTTTATTTTGAAGTCTTTATTGTTCGTTGTCTGTGTCGAGTTGAGAGAAAGACATGACTAAATCATGAATTCTTCAAATGAAATTGACTTAATCATTTAATAAATCAGTGGTTAATGCTATGTGAACCTCAAGAGACTAGAATCAATTTGTTTGATCAAGGAATCGAGAAGATGTATGTGTGTGTGTGTTTGATTAAGAATTGCACAGAAACAAATGGGCCTGGGAAGAGTTCAATTTAATGTATATATATATGTAATGTGTGTATATATATACACATATATTTGAATGTGTGTGTATCTAGAGATATTACAACTTGTGAGCTAAACCAAATCATGATTATTGTAACTAATAACGGTGGTTAGTAATTAGAATCGCAAATTGATTGGAAATAGGTGATTGCATAATGGACAAAGTTTTGAATCACAAATTGAGTTGATCTTGGGCAATTGCAAATTGTTATGAATTTGGTAATCACAAAATAGTTTATGGATTGGAATCGCAAATCAAGTGTTATTATTTGAATCACAAATCAAGTGTTGTGTTACAAATTAGTTTCAGGTGTTGAGTTATAAATTGATCAGTAGTATTGATTTACAAAGTGGTTATTGTTTTTGAATCATGAATTGATTGTTTATACTTGAACCACATATTTGTTTTGATGATGGAATCACAAGTTGATTCATGGTGTTGAATCACAAATGGGTCATTGATCTTGAATCACAAATTGGGTCATCGTGTTGGATTATAAATGAGCTATTGATTTTGAATCACAAATTGTAGTGACACGTAGATTGCAAGTTAGTCTAACTTGCACACTTGAAATTCTAAAATTTGAGGTTTTATTAATTAAATGAACATTTAAAATTAGTAGTTATTCAAATTGATTTTGTGTACGATTATAGAGGTTATCGTACGTGATATTTATGGGAATATTTACGAATGCAAAGGATGTGTGGATTGTTGATTTATGCAAGTTTTTTTAAAACGGGTCATACCGACCCGTTAAGTAAAGAAACGCGTGAATTAACTTAATGATTGGCTTTTGCACTATCCAATGACCCTAGACATGTTTCTTAGACTGAAAATATAAGGGTACAAGTGATGCAAATCAGATTCGGGTTTAAATGGTGATAATGCCAAAATATTTGCAAGTTTGACTTTTGTTGACTTTTGTTGTCTTTTCAAGTTAGGACCTCAAAATTTTCAGATGAACCCCTCATAATAAGGGAAACAAGCTGTCTTTAGAAAGTTTTCGTCAAAAATGTCGTTTTGAGTTCGATTCATTAGAGTCAAAGTTGTGGATTTTTGACCCGTTTGGTCATTAAAGAGCTTTAAGCTTGGTTTCATCTTTTGGGCAGATTTCTTGGGAGATTACTTGCATTCTAGCATGTTATTAGTGAGAGAAGTAAGTGGTAAAGTTTTGGTAAAAGTAAATTGAGTTGGTGGATCGCCGAGTGAACTTGGGCGTAGTGTATGTGTTGGGCCCAATGTGTATAACTAGCACACTTAGAGTATCATGAGGGATTAATTAGGTATTGAGTAATCTTGCATACTGTATCTTGTACTTAAAACGATGTATTTTAATTGTAGATTGTTATTGGTGAATTGTCGTGACTCGCATATTTACTATCTTACTATGTTGTGCTTTTGTGCTGAAATCCAGGTGAGTTACACTAACTTATATCTTATACTGTGATACGTGTTCATATGTGACACTGTGATGATTACCCGCCTGTGTGGCATGGGAGACGGCCACCCCGCCTGTGTGGCATTTTGAGCAGATGGCTCTTTTGGCAGACGGCCACCTTGCATGTGTGGCATTTTGAGCAGATGGCTCTTTTAGCAGACGGCCACCCCGCCTGTGTGGCATTTTGAGCAGATGGCTCTTTTGGTAGACGGCCACCCCGCCTGTGTGGAATTTTGAGCAGATGGCTCTTTTGGCAGACGGCCACACCGCCTGTGTGGCATATATGATGTGATGTGTATTATCTGTGAATGTGTTATCTCGTATAATATATGAGTGTTGTGTGCTCACTAAGCTTTGTGCTTAACCCGTGTTGTTGATTATTTTTCAGGACCGTTGTGTGTCGACAAGGGGAAGGCTCCCGCGTGACAGCTATACTTCCGCAACGTGTTTACAACTCTGACTTATATAAACAAATACAACTAAATATTTTATTGACTTAATATTGTAAGTCCCATGTGTTGGGCAGGTAATTGATGGATACGTGTAATGAATATACTTTAACTATTTTAGTCTAAATGATTTTATGGAATTAATTATGGTTATTATATATGTATATAAAAAAAATTGGGGCGTTACAACTTCGAACACAGAGTATGGATACTAAAAATTATCAACTTGAGATCAACCATCCTAGACGAAGCTCATAAATCTAGGTATTCAATTCATCCCGGCGGAGACAAAATGTACAAGGATCTCAAGGAATAGTATTGGTGGCCAGGAATGAAGAAGGACGTAGCTTTGTATGTGGGAAAGTGTTTGACTTGTTCAATAGTCAAAGCAGAACATCAAAGGCCATCTGGTTTGTTGCAGCAACCAAAGATTCCACAATGAAAATGGGAACAATTTTCCATGGACTTTGTAACCAAATTACCCAGGACAGTTAGGAGTCACGATGCAATTTGGGTAATAGTAGACCGATTGACAAAGTCTGCACATTTCATTCTTATTAAAGAAAGTTACAAGATGGAGAAGTTTGCCCAAATTTACATTGATGAAATCGGTTACACGCCATGGATAGCCAATTTCAATCATTTCAGATAGAGATAGCCGCTTCACGTCTCGATTCTGGCAATCACTTGAGAAAGCACTCGGTACCCGATTAAATTTGAGCACAGCTTATCATCCACAAACCGACGGGCAAACTGAGCGAATTATACAAATGTTGGAAGACATGTTAAGGGCTTGTATGATAGATTTTGGCAGAAGTTGGGATTCTCACTTACCTTTGGTGGAATTTTCATACAACAACAGCTACCATACTAGTATTCAATGTGCGCCTTATGTAGCTTTGTATGGACGGAAGTGTCGTTCAACACTTAGTTGGTGTGAAGTAGTGATAAACAATTAATTGGACCTGACATTGTGCGCCTTATGTAGCTTTGGTGGAATGCCCGCTGACACGCACGAATTAGTAGCACTACTGATGAGGTATATGCCTATTGGGTCACACACCAAGTATTGATTCTGGCAACACGATCAAGCAAAAGAGATAAATAGGCCAAAATGGGGTTTGGCAGGATAAGACACGGGCCGTGTGCCTGAACATGGGCCGTATCCAGCCCAACAAGCACGGGGCGTTTTGGCCCAATTCGAGGCCGTGTACTTTGGGCCGACACGGCCGTGTGATCGAACACAGGGCGTATATAACCCATTTGAGGCCGTGGACTTTGGGCTGACACTGTAACACCGGCTTTGCATATACCATATTTTAGAAAAAATTTGTGTTTTTAAACAAACGTGAACTTAATCACGATCAAATAACATTAAGCAGCGGAATATTTACAATAAACATGTTTCAGTATCTGTTGTTACTCTACAAAAGAACCGACCATAATGAATCTATTACAACATAAAGTGTTCCCGCAAAATATCCAGAGGCAGGGGACCCGACTCATCAAGCAATCTAACTTTGATCTGCAAAAGCAGTTAACATGGCACCGTTAGCTACACTTAGCTAGTGAGCACAAACTTAGCATAAGCATCATTAGAGTAGAACATGCATATCAGGAATAAGCATACAATGCTATCCTATCACATTGTGGTGTGCTGACACGATCGGTATAAGTTGTTTCTTGCGGGATAGCTAGTCCCGCTCAACACCAATACACCAGGGGATCAGACACAACCCTCCGCGCTAGTGGGGGAAACATAAATCAGTCCACCAAGCATCGTTAACAGAACTAGAGGTTCCTTAGGTAACTCAGCCATTTCTGACTGATTAACCCTCATGATATAAGGCACGACGGTTCTGCAGAACCTACGATCCGGAATGTTACCTCGAATTACCATTAAATCCTGAATCTCCTGATCAAGGGTCCCTGGGATCCAGCTAACCGGCTGACCTTAACCATGCTTGCTAATGTTCGCGAACACATACACATATCTTGTTCATTTACTTAGCATGCATATTCATTTATTTCTTTTAGCATGCATTTACATTCATTTACTTCATTATGGATCCAAATCTGGATCCCTAGCATACATATCATCATATCTTTACTTAACTGATTCATTCAGAATCAGTATCATGCATAGCATTTACTTAACAAAGCGGTTCCAGTTATGGATCCCGCTGGCATGCACTTAACTTACATACGACAAGTATTTAGCATGACATTGTACTTTAAATAACATGGAAATTCTTATTCATTTACTTATGAGCACAAGTGCACTCAAATCACTTGGCACATCATTCTTCCTATACTGAGGCTTATGAAAGTCGGTACTGACCTGAGTGGTTTAACAGATAGCTATTTAATTTTCTGCCTTGTCTAGGGTTTCAGTTCACCTAGAACATTAGGATTTACATTAATCATCTTAGCATACTTAGAATAGCTAAAAGCCAACATAGGAAATCCCCAAATCCGGATTCCACATAAATCCGATAAACTGTCGGATTACATGAAATCCGACACTCTTAAGGGAAATCCGATACATTGTAAAATCCAACATTCATCAGATTTCAACACTTATGAACTTAGAAACTTTGACATGCAATTGGAAATCCGACCTTTAATCGGAATCCGATACTTTTATCGGAATCCGAAACTTTCAAAGAAATCCGATACTTTCGGATTTCGACTTGCAATTTACATGTGAACTTTGGGAAATCTGATGCTTATCGGATTTAAACCAAAAACACGGATTTAGACATGCGGATTCTGACACCCTAAGTTCAGAATCCGACACTTTTATCGGATTTGGGCAACTAGCGGATTCTTACACCTTCATATGTCGGAATCCGACAGTTTCAACCCAGAAACCGCCATCTTCATTTATGGCTTAATTTCCAGACTTCCATTCATGGTTTGTACATTTTTTACATACTAAAAACATCCATTTTCATCATCATGGCTTTGAAAACACATCAAACCCACACAACAAGACCAAAGAAACAAAACCCACTTGCAAAGTAAGCTTTGCATGTTCTAAGTAGTGTCTTGTAAGGATTTGAGTTTCAATCATGCTTTTAATCATAAAAACAGTTTCATATGTATTGAATCTTAACAAAAAACCAGTATTTAGCTTGGTTTGGAATTCAAAACCACCAAGTTCTATTCTTCAAGCAAACCAAGAGAGTGTAGAGAGAAAGAGACGAGAGAATCCGAGAGTTTTTTGTTTTGGTTTTGCTTCTTGTGGTCTTTGACCACATTTGACTTTTTCCTATTTATATATATCACAATCCAGAGGCACCGCCTCTGGATTTCCTTTTAATTCCTTTCCTTTCTTTTTCTAATATATATACATATATACATTAAGCATCTTAAAACACACATATATATATATATATACAATTACTCTTCATTAACATTATTAACTCATTTAACTTACAAGCTTACTAGCTTAAACATACATTTAACAGCTAGGCCCAAATCGAGGATGTTACAAATATACCCCCTTAAGAAGATTCCGTCCCCGGAATCTACTCAGTGATAAACAGGCGAGGGTATCTTGTTTTCATCTCGTCCTCGACTTCCCACGTAAGGTTCGGACCGGAACTGTGTTTCCACATAACAAGAACTTGCTTGATCATCTTCTTTCGTAGCTTCTTGACCTCCGTGTCAAGAATTTCAACGGGTTCTTCTACGAGTTGCTTAGAAGAGTCAACCTTCAGTTCTTGTAACGGAACAATCTGTTCCTCTTCAACGTTACCCTTACGCAAGTAACACACGTTGAAGGTATCGTGGATTCCAGATAGCTGAGGCGGCAGCTCAAGAGTTACCGTCTAATTATTGACTTTACGCACAATCTTGAATGGGCCTATGAAGCGTGGACTTAGTTTCCCTTTGCGCCCAATGCGAATCACGCCCTTCTAAGGGGAAACCTTCAAGAATACACGACCACCGACATCGAATGTAGCGGGACGACGCTTAGGATCCGCATACATCTTCTATCAATCTCGGGCTGCTTTAAGCTTTTCAAAGCCACATTCACTTTATCTAAAGTTATCTGGACAATCTCAGGTCTAGCAAACTGTTTCTCCCGGGCTCCAACCAACAGGTCGGAGTGCGACATCGTCTCCCGTAAAGCATTTCGTACGGTGGGATTCCAACACTAGAATGATATGATTTATTATAAGCAAATTCAATCAATGGGAGATGAGAATCCCATGATCCACCGTATTCAAATACACACGCTAGAAGCATGTCTTCAAGAGTCCGAATCGTTCGTTCCATCAGTCTACGGGTGATAGGCAGTGCTCAGATGCATACGAGTGCTTAACTCACGTTTCAAACCTTGCCAGAAATTAGATACAAATCTGGAGTCACGATCAGAAACAATTGAACATGGAAGACCGTGGCGTGTTACTATCTCATCGATATAAAGCCGTGCCAAACAAGTCAACAAAGCCGACTCGTTGGTTGCCAAGAAATGGGCACTTTTAGTCAGTCGGTCAACAATGACCCAAATCATATCATGCCCTCTGAACGTCTTTGGCAACTTTGTCATGAAATCCATCGTGATATGATCCCATTTCCATTCAAGAATGTCAAGCTGTTGCAAATTGCCATAAGGCCTTTGATGCTCTGTCTTGACTTAGGCACATATCTGACATTTCTCCACGAATGAAGCAATGTCTTACTTCAGAGTAGGCCACCAATACAACCTTTTCAGGTCGTTATACATCTTGGTGGTACCCGGATGGATAGATAACTTAGACTTGTGAGCTTCTTGCAGAATCAGCTCACGATTACCTCCCAAAAAAGGCACCCAAATCCTGGATTGAAAAGTCTTCAATCCACGATTATCCTTACCCAGCTGATCTTTTAACTTTTTCATAGTTTCAGATTTCAGATTGTCATCCTGCAAAGCTAACTGCTGGGCGTCTTTCAACTTTGCAATCAAATCTGATATAACTGTAAGCTTCATGAACTTTGCCTCAGCTGCTGGCCCCTTATAGCTCAAAGCATCCGCTACAATATTGGCTTTATCGGGATGGTAGCAAATCTCATAGTCGTAGTCTTTAATTAAATCCAACCGACGGCGCTGCCGCATGTTGAGTTCTTTCTGTGTAAAGACATACTGCAAGCTTTTGTGATTAGTACATATCACACACTTAGTGCCATAAAGGTAGTGCCTCCACAATTTCAGTGCGAAGACAACAGTAGCAAGTTCGAGATCGTGAGTTGGGTAGTTCCTTTAGTTAGATTTTAGTTGCCGAGAGACATGAGCAATCACTTTATCTCTCTGCATGAGGACACAACCCAACCCCACATAAGAGGCATCACAATAAACAATGAAGTCTTCCGAACTCTCCGGTAAGGTAAGAATCGGAGCTTCGCATAACTATCGCTTTAAGGTCTTGAACGCTTCTTCTTGAGCTTCCGACCAGACAAACATAACATCCTTACGGGTCAGCTTGGTCAACGGACCCGCAAGTTTAGAAAAGTGGTGAATAAATTACCGATAGTAGCCGGCCAAGCCAGGGAAACTCTTTATTTCAGAGGGAGTTCGAGGAACCTCCCAATTCATTACCACTTTCACCTTAGCCGGATCTATTTTAACGCCTTCTTGATAGATAACATGGCCAAGGAAATGAACTTCCCTAAGCCAGAATTCACATTTAGAAAACTTGGCGTACAATTGTTCTCGTTTGAGAGTCTCGAGAACCAGACGAAGATGACACTCGTGATCAGTCTCAGTCTTCGAATAGACAAGAATGTCGTCAATAAAAACAATCACGGATTTATCAAGAAAAGGACGACAGACGCGAGTCATTAAATCCATTAATATGGCTGGAGCATTGGTCAAGCCGAATGGCATAATCAAGAATTCATAATGACCATATCAAGTTCGAAAAGTGTAACACCCTCAAACCTGGGTTAGGAAATTAGCGGGTTTGTGGTACGTGATTAATTGTTTCTTTATGTTTAAGTGATTAATTAAGTGTGTGATTAAATTTAATTATTTATATGTATGTATGCCACCGTATGCATGTATGTTTATGTGGGGGTGCACGTGTATGTGTATTAAGAGTATGTATGCCACCTGTTGTTTTCAAAATGGTATACGTGGGGTTGGTAAGAATCAAGCATGCATTAATTCAATTAAGAAAAGAAGGTGTGTGTGTGTGTGTACTTTATTCTCTGCCAAAGAAGGAAACCGAAGAACAAAGAAGTAACCATCGGATTTTTATCTTGTGTGTTTTAAATCAAGATTCAAGGTTAGTTGTTATTTCCATCATGGTTAAATGTTGTTAGATTGAATAACTGATTGAATTAACATGGTTACATGATGAACCATAGCATCGGTTTTTGAAAAACATAAGTTTGGAGTCGGTTTTTGTGTTAATATGATTTGTATGTGTTTAAATGATGTTTTGATGCATGAATATATGTTTAGAAGTGTTTAAATATGTTTGTGAAATGATTTGATGAATTCATAATATCTGGGTTTGACATATGATACTATGAAGATGGTGATTTGGATGAATCTTTGAAGCTCTCGGATTTGGTGGATGAAGATGACAAAATTGATAGTTTGGAGAACCGGAATTTGAAATCCGGAAACACCAAATCCGAATGTTGCAAATCCTATATTGAAATCCGATACCCAAAACCTATACCCAAATCCGATTGATAGAAGCCGAGACATGATAAAATCTGATTGATTGAATCCGGGACTTTAATGAAATCCGAGAGTCACAATCCGGGTCTAAAATCCGAGTGAAGGGAAATCCGATAATTGGCAGAATCCGATACTAAGTTGCAGATTCTTGGAATCCGACAGTTTTTGTAGATTCCAATACTTTATGTTTTGGACTTGTGATTGTTTATTGTTGTTAATTATTTGATAAATGAATTATAAATATATGGATAGATATATATTTATGAGATTAAAACTGATTTGGTTATTGCTGTGTTTTCAGGCAATCTAAAAGGCTCAGTAATATTAGACATCTGAGTTTGTGCTAAAATAGAGGTGAGAGGAAGTTAAACACGGATGGTAAAGATTGCTGTTAATATTATTGATGTAAAGCATGATGGGATTGAGATTGGATTGATTGAACTGCTGATTGTGATATTGATTATTGTTAACTGCTGCATGACTATTTGGCCGATACGCGCTCTTAGGATGATTTTGAGTTGCGTTGGGAAGTCAGCTACACGTAGAATTGGGCTGAGCTCTTCTACTGGTTGGTTGAACAGTAGTAGCCCTTCTGTATCATATGTTGCCTTAGAGGTGGAGTTTACTATGCCAATTAAGTGGAGGGCTATCGGTAAACCTTTGCTTTTGCCGGCATTGGTTGTAAGTTCTGCGCCGAACCGCCGTTCTTCTCAGATATGTGATTACATGATTGATGTTAGATTGTGAATGTTTTCATTTGATGTTTTAGTCTCTACTCACTTAGCTTTGTGCTAATTCCTCTCATTTGATGTTTTGCAGGTTCGTGTTTGAGTGGAAGAAGGAAAAGTTGACCATTACTCTGATACTAAGTTTTAAAAGAGACGAGCCATATATATTTTGTAACACCAAATAGTAGTTTTTGTGTTAACTCTTGAAACAAAGATTGTACGTTTATAATTATTGGTTTTATGTACTCAAGTTGGTTTTAATATGCTTCCGCAACGCAATAAAAAAATGGCTTGGGATTTTCCGGTGATATAGTTTGGTAGCAGAGCCTAAGTTTGGCGATACATGCACGACTAGAGTGTTGCATTCCCAAATATTGGCTCGTGACGGGTCAAACTTGTCACACCCCGCTAAAGCGGAAACACGAGATGTCACAGCACAAGATATCATCGCACAAGGTAAATAGATAATAACCATTAGATTAAATTAACAAAATAAGTAGTTCGGATGAAACATAAATAAAAGTTACACAACCAAATAATATTTAAAGGACATTGTCTTGTACGATACGTAAATAAAATAGATATTGTTTTCATAAAATGTGAAGATGAAGATGGAAATGCCACACATCATGCTTGTATGCATAAGGTACCTAACGACGATCACCTGAAAGCACGGGTAAAAGAAAAGGGTCAACTACTAGAGTTGGTGAGTTCATAGGTTTTTAATATATGCACAAAATATCTTTTAAATAAGAAAAGTATAAATAATTGGTGGAAGTTTTTGGATAAAATCCAAGTATGAAATAATGATAGAAGATGTGTTATATTGCCCAATATGATGCACATGGTAGTAATAGACTATGATGATTATTGCTTGAGCCATTATCCAACCTAGCCGACAACCAATTGCCCATGATAAACCTAACGCCTATATTAAATGACGTTAGTAGTGGTAAAGTACATCTATAGTTCGTCAACCATAAATGGGAGACGTCGGAATCTCCAAATAGAGCTACTTACAAATACCATCGGCTCACTAGCGGAGTTAAGGAATAATGTCCAACGAAAGGGCCTTACAACGATCACCCAAGCACATCAAAGAATAATACCATAAGTGCTCAAAATAATATTTGAAATAAATAAGAAGATAGGCAATAAACTTTTCATGAAATATATACACATGCTTTCACCCCAAAATAATATGAAATACGGTAAAAAGGGGCTATGATACTCACTCGGTATGCAAAGGTGTTCACTCGTAAGGATTTCTTGTTCCTACCGAAGCTCCTTTCCTAATATAAGAGGTATGTAGCTCTATTAGACTTATTTTATTTATTATTTTGTATTATTTATTTGTTGTTAACTTATTTATTTAAATAGTTAAAGGTTGTCTCTATTTTTCCATAAATCATAAGTGTTCACTGGAATTTTCAGTTCTTTAAGTTGAACTTTAAAAATTAAAAACTGTAATTTAGGAGTCACATTAAGGCTTGATATTTTAATATAATCTTAATACATGTTTCTAGAATGTCCAGTAAAAATATAGGAATTTATAATCCATGTTTAGTATTTTTAATAATTCAAAGTGTATAGGATGTCCACTGATCAGGGTCTGGATGACATGTTGTTACTAAATCGTCTCTTTAGGGCTCATACGACCTCGTTTCTACATGATTCAAACTGGGAAATAACCACGACTCAAAGATTAAACTTTTAAAAAATACTAGACGTATTTTGACCCAAGAATGAGTAAGTTACACGCGTTTAAAGTGTACCCTTCTAAATCTGCCAGATTTCCAGATTCAACATATGGGTATTTTTAAATATGTTTGAACGATCAAACGTTCATGAAAATTAGTGAATCCAGGTTTAAATGAAAGGTAACACTTTAAACTAAGATTAGCAAAAAGAATCAACTGATTTTGATACCTAGAACTCCAGATATAACAAAAACAAGTGGGGAGTTCTAGCATCAGAATCTGCCAGAATGTTATTCTTTTTGCTTATGGGTCATAACTTTAATATGGCATGTTTATATTCATGATTAATCATATTGTATGAGTATAAGCTTTGATAATCCATGTGTTCTTACAACAATGGTAGGATGATACACATTTTATGTGTTCCTTATAACATTTGTTGAGATGAAACACATGCATGATCAAAGTCTTATTTTCTTGATTTTTAGTTGATTAAGTTCCATACAACAATGGTAGGATGATGCACATTTCATGTGCTCCTTACAACAATTGGTAGGATTTTTATATTTACATGATTATAGATATATATAAAGGAAATAAGATGAACAACAAAGAAAATAAATAAAAGAAAGAAGAAAGAAGAAAAGAAGAAAGGTAGAAGAGTAGAGATGAGTGTTTTATGATCATCTTACCAACTCTTTTCTTTGATTTTTGTGTTTGATCTTTAAGAAATGATCAAGACTTGGATATTCTTGGGAGATTTTTGTTGGTGAAAGAAGAAGAGAGAAAAGAGAAGAGATGGAGTGTGGTGGTGAAGGAAATGATGAAGAGTAGTAGGGGGCTTAGAGAAGGAGGCAAGAGAAAAGAGATGGGGGGTTTCTTTTATTTTTTATTTTTTATAAATTATGTGTAATTAGTTTAAATAAATTTGTATAAATGGTGATTTTGTTTAAATCTTTTAATTAACAAAGTTTTAATTATTTTGATGAGTTTATATATATATATGTTTTATATTTTAACTTATTTATATTTATTATGATGTATTTAATTATTTTTATTGTTATTATTATTATTATTATTGTATATGATTTGTAATTCTTGACTTTTAATAATTCGATTTTTCGAGCTCGGGAAGGTTCTAACCATATAGGCGGGATTTCTACGAAATCTAATATTATTATGGATATATTTAAGTCATAAATACTATTTTTAGTCATACTAGGCTTAAAATTGGAATTTCTAATGGCTAACCTCGGAAATTTGTTGCCGAATGTCACAGTCTCCCCTGATTAAAAGAATTTCGTCCCGAAATTTACTTTGTACTAACGTTATTAAAGAGGTGAGGATATTTATGTTTCATGTAGTCTTCGCGTTCCCATGTGTATTCGGGTCCGTACTTGAATTCCAATCGAACTTTTGTAATTTGAATCTTACTTTTTCTAAGTTGTTTGACCTTACGGTCAAGAATTTCAATTGGTTCACGTACGAAATTTAACCGATCATCTGAACATACTTTAGGGGTAGTACTAGAGTTTCATCAGCTAATAATTTATTTAGATTTGACACATGGTAGGTATCGTGTATGGCATTTAGTTCTTGTGGAAATTTAAGCATATACGACCCTCGCATAATTCTTCTAATTATATCAAATGGTCTAAAGAATCTGGGATATAGTTTTCCTCTTTTCGTAAAATGTGCTATTTTCTTCCACGGCAATACCTTTATAAGCACTTTTATCGCCCACTTGGAACTCTAAAGGCTTACGGAGATTATCAACGTAAATTTTCTAATGATCTTTGGCAGTCTTAAGCCTATCGTTCATAATTGTATTCTTGTCGATGACCGCTTGCATGATATCAGGTCTAGTTAATTTCCTATCGCCAATTTCCAACAAATTAAGTGGGGATCTACACTTGCGCCCATACAAGACTTTATATGGTGCACACTGGATGCTAGTGTGACACCTATTATTCTAAGAAAACTTAACTAATAGTATATGTGAATCTCAAGTTCCACTAAAATTTATTACGCATGCACACAACATGTCTTCTAGTGTCTAAATCGTTCTCTCCGATTGCCCATCCGTTTGAGGGTGGTAGGTGCTGCTCAGGTTTACTTGCGTACCTAACGCCCCTTTGTGACGATTGCCAAAATCGGGATGTGAACCGACTACCTCTATCGGATATTATTGCAATTGGTACTGCGTGTCGGGCAACAACTTCGTCAATATAATTCTGAGCCAGTTTTCCACTTTGTAATCTTCCCGTATAGGGAGAAAAGGTGCCGATTTCGTGAGTCGATCTACTATAACCCAAATGGAATCGTACCCTTTTGCAGATCGGAGTAATTTAGATACGAAATCCATGCTTATATGTTCCCATTCCATTTTGGCTGTTGCAACAAACCGGATGGCTTCTAGTGTTCTGTCTTAACCCTTGCGCAAGTTAAACATTTCCCACGAACAAGGAGACGTCTTTCTTTATTCTAGACCTACCAATAGTATTCCTTGAGAACATTTTGTCGGCTCCAGGGTGGATTGAATATTATAAGCCTCGTCTAAAATTGTTGA
Source organism: Dittrichia graveolens (assembly GCA_038502395.1). NCBI lineage: Eukaryota > Viridiplantae > Streptophyta > Magnoliopsida > Asterales > Asteraceae > Dittrichia > Dittrichia graveolens. The sequence goes on from JARJIL010000009.1 coordinate 37,125,051, forward strand.
TTAAAGGTTATTAAACTTAGCTATCCAATTCTTGTTTTCGAAGTGGTGCACTCCATCTGGCCTGTTTTGAATCATCGCTCCAAGTGATATAGGGTCTCGTTCTTCAAATTTTCCGTCTTTGTTGTTCCTTTTTGAGCTTCAACTATTCTTTCATTTAGGCTTGTTTGAATGGTTGCTCCTAAAGCTTGTACCCTAGATGGATTCACTCTTTTGTTTCTTCATAGAGCATCAGCGACCATATTGGCCTTGCTAGTATGGTATTTGATATCACAATCGTAGTCACTAAGCCATTCTACTCATCTTCTACGCCTCATATCAAGCATCTTTGGATCAAGAATATGTTGAAGACTCTTGTGGTCTGTATAAATAGTTCGCTTAGTACTATAAAGGTAATATCTCCATTTTTTAAGGGCATATACTATGGCTCCTAACTCTAAGTTGTGGGTAGTAAATTTCTTCTCATGCACTTTGAATTCTCTCGAATCATATCAATGACTTTCTCTTTTTGCAACAACACACAACCCAATCCTTGGTGTGACGCATCGCAATATACCGCGAAGTTATATGTTCCTCCGGGTAACGCCAAAATTGGTGCATTGCTAACTTATTCTTAAGCGTAGAAAATGTTTTTTTTCACCAAACAAACTTCTTATCCTCTTGAGTTAATGCCGCGAGTGGTTGCGCAAATTTTGAGAAATTTGCTATAAATAAATGTACTTAACCGAGAAATTTACAATTTCAGTCGGGATATATGGGGTTCCTATTTCTTTATGGCTTCGATCTTTGTTGGGTCAACATGAATTCCTATTAATTACGTGGCCTAGAAAACGTAATTCCCGGCATACAACTTCTGATCCTTAAGTAACTTTAAACTTCTGATCCTTAAGTAACTTTAGTATCAACCTTAAATGCTTTTCATGGTTGCTCTTTTGTCGCATGTAAATGAGTATATCATCAACAAACACAATCACAACTTATCTAAGTATAGTCTGCATACTCGGTTCATTACGTCCATGAAGACAATTGGTGCGTTTGTCAATCAAAAGGGCATAACTATAACGTGTTCTAAACGCGGTTTTGGGCACGTCCTCTTCACGGATTCTTAATTGATGATATCCAGATTGAATATCGATTTTAGAAAAATAGGTAGCACCTTGAAGTTGATCGAAAAGGTCATCGATTCGAGGAAGAGGGTATTGATTTTTGATGGTCAATATGTTGAGTTCCCTATAGTGTATGCACATTCGTAGCAATCTATCTTTCTTTTTGACGAATAGGACTACGGCTCCCCATGGTGAGGTACTTGGTCGAATAATTCCTTTGTCGAGTAGCTCTTGAAGATGTGCAGGCAATTTCCTACATTTCCAACGGGGCTAACCGATATGGTGCCTTTGCTACGAGCGCGGCTCCAGGGATTAAATCAATCCAAATTTGTCTTGTCTAACTGAGGGTAATCCAAGTAATTCATCCGGAAACACCTTGGGAGAATCCCAAACGATTGGAAAATCGTGAATGTGCTTTTCCTAAACCTCCGTTTCTACAACGTGAGCGAAGAATGCGATATAGTCCTTTCTTAAATATTTTTGCATTTTCATGCATGATACCACCTTGACGTTCTTCCTAGTCTTTTTTCCTTATATGACAAGCGTTTCATCTTGTGATAGTGGAATCTGAATGTTCTTTGCAGAACAAAGTATTTCAGCTTGATTTTTGGATAGCCAATACATACCAACAACTACATCAAAGCTCCCTAATTTGATTGGTATGGTCTACGTTAAAGTTTTTGCTAGCTAAGTTCAAGGTACACTTAGTGATTATATCTCTAGTCTTGACTTCTTGTCCATTAGCAAATTCCATGATATAGGCCTCTTTCAATATTTGAAATTTTAGATTGAGCTTTGGTCTAAAAACTAGTGGTACTAAGCTTCTATATATTCTAGAGTCAGATAGCATTGATGCATTATAATTGTTCAGAAGAAACATACTAGTAATCACATTCGGGTCTCTCCTTTGTACAAATTCTACTTAGCTAGGTTATGGTGATCCTAAGATATAAGGTCTAACAACTAACACTCCCGTTCAATCATATAGCAATGCATGTAAAATCAAACATTTCATAACGTGATTTAAGCAACATATGTTCAATCATATAGTTCCCAAAAGTACCAAAATGATTTCCTAAAAGACATCAAGTGATTAATGTTTAACAAATCATCAAAAAAAAACCACCAAGTTTAATAATCGAAAGAAACTTCAAATCTTTCACTAATTCAATCTCCTTAAAAACAACCCTAGCGTACCATCATACTTACTAGCAATCTCACCATCACTATAACGAAATATCCTCCCAAGCACATATATAATTAAATCATCTACACGGCCCTCCTTGTTGCAATGGTAGTCCCCACAGCTCTTAACGCTTCACGGTGTTGCGACTCCGAGAGCATAGACAAAAAAATTTCATAGGACATGGTGCCGGTGGTCTAAACTAGTATGATGAATACTCAGTTCTAGTGATATGCTTTGTATCCACCTTCCCTCTTTAGGGGTCACCCTTAATGTCCTGACGATAGTTCCCGTTACTACTCAGGGTGCTTCTATGTGCTCCCTAAATCAGCAGTTCTCTCCCTCCTAATGAAAAGGTCACGATGTTACTCTCGTTGGTAAAGAGACTCTTTTCCTAGCCGTGAGCCTAACACATGCTTCACAGGAAGTTGGTGTTGATAATACACTAGGTCGTGAAACTCGGGGACTCTCCTACTAAGTTTCTATTCTAACCTCCATGGATAAAGAATATGTAATCTTAGTGCGTCAACCTAATGATGACATTACAGACTTCGATATATATAAAATTGGTTACTAAGTGTGCTAATATATGCAAGTACTTATGATATGCCATGCTTATGCACACACACAATAATCATGTTCTAGAAAGAAGATAAATAAAATTTGTTTCTAAGTATATTTTTATTATAACTAACCTAAGTCCCATATTGTACATAGCTAAATTAGACATAGGTGATCAAGCTTTGTCTAATTGAGGTATAACAATGTGGTACTCAACTTAATTATATTATCAATACACTTGATGTATTTTAAACAAAATTATTTTAAAAATTATTTTTATATACCTTTGGTCATAGTTGTTGTTTTCCCCCCATAAGGAAAACAACATTCTCTATAACCTTAGGCTCTGATACCAAATCTGTCACACCCCGCTAAAGCGGAAACACGAGATGTCACAGCACAAGATATCATCGCACAAGGTAAATAGATAATAACCATTAGATTAAATTAACAAAATAAGTAGTTCGGATGAAACATAAATAAAAGTTACACAACCAAATAATATTTAAAGGACATTGTCTTGTACGATACGTAAATAAAATAGATATTGTTTTCATAAAATGTGAAGATGAAGATGGAAATGCCACACATCATGCTTGTATGCATAAGGTACCTAACGACGATCACCTGAAAGCACGGGTAAAAGAAAAGGGTCAACTACTAGAGTTGGTGAGTTCATAGGTTTTTAATATATGCACAAAATATCTTTTAAATAAGAAAAGTATAAATAATTGGTGGAAGTTTTTGGATAAAATCCAAGTATGAAATAATGATAGAAGATGTGTTATATTGCCCAATATGATGCACATGGTAGTAATAGACTATGATGATTATTGCTTGAGCCATTATCCAACCTAGCCGACAACCAATTGCCCATGATAAACCTAACGCCTATATTAAATGACGTTAGTAGTGGTAAAGTACATCTATAGTTCGTCAACCATAAATGGGAGACGTCGGAATCTCCAAATAGAGCTACTTACAAATACCATCGGCTCACTAGCGGAGTTAAGGAATAATGTCCAACGAAAGGGCCTTACAACGATCACCCAAGCACATCAAAGAATAATACCATAAGTGCTCAAAATAATATTTGAAATAAATAAGAAGATAGGCAATAAACTTTTCATGAAATATATACACATGCTTTCACCCCAAAATAATATGAAATACGGTAAAAAGGGGCTATGATACTCACTCGGTATGCAAAGGTGTTCACTCGTAAGGATTTCTTGTTCCTACCGAAGCTCCTTTCCTAATATAAGAGGTATGTAGCTCTATTAGACTTATTTTATTTATTATTTTGTATTATTTATTTGTTGTTAACTTATTTATTTAAATAGTTAAAGGTTGTCTCTATTTTTCCATAAATCATAAGTGTTCACTGGAATTTTCAGTTCTTTAAGTTGAACTTTAAAAATTAAAAACTGTAATTTAGGAGTCACATTAAGGCTTGATATTTTAATATAATCTTAATACATGTTTCTAGAATGTCCAGTAAAAATATAGGAATTTATAATCCATGTTTAGTATTTTTAATAATTCAAAGTGTATAGGATGTCCACTGATCAGGGTCTGGATGACATGTTGTTACTAAATCGTCTCTTTAGGGCTCATACGACCTCGTTTCTACATGATTCAAACTGGGAAATAACCACGACTCAAAGATTAAACTTTTAAAAAAAACTAGACGTATTTTGACCCAAGAATGAGTAAGTTACACGCGTTTAAAGTGTACCCTTCTAAATCTGCCAGATTTCCAGATTCAACATATGGGTATTTTTAAATATGTTTGAACGATCAAACGTTCATGAAAATTAGTGAATCCAGGTTTAAATGAAAGGTAACACTTTAAACTAAGATTAGCAAAAAGAATCAACTGATTTTGATACCTAGAACTCCAGATATAACAAAAACAAGTGGGGAGTTCTAGCATCAGAATCTGCCAGAATGTTATTCTTTTTGCTTATGGGTCATAACTTTAATATGGCATGTTTATATTCATGATTAATCATATTGTATGAGTATAAGCTTTGATAATCCATGTGTTCTTACAACAATGGTAGGATGATACACATTTTATGTGTTCCTTATAACATTTGTTGAGATGAAACACATGCATGATCAAAGTCTTATTTTCTTGATTTTTAGTTGATTAAGTTCCATACAACAATGGTAGGATGATGCACATTTCATGTGCTCCTTACAACAATTGGTAGGATTTTTATATTTACATGATTATAGATATATATAAAGGAAATAAGATGAACAACAAAGAAAATAAATAAAAGAAAGAAGAAAGAAGAAAAGAAGAAAGGTAGAAGAGTAGAGATGAGTGTTTTATGATCATCTTACCAACTCTTTTCTTTGATTTTTGTGTTTGATCTTTAAGAAATGATCAAGACTTGGATATTCTTGGGAGATTTTTGTTGGTGAAAGAAGAAGAGAGAAAAGAGAAGAGATGGAGTGTGGTGGTGAAGGAAATGATGAAGAGTAGTAGGGGGCTTAGAGAAGGAGGCAAGAGAAAAGAGATGGGGGGTTTCTTTTATTTTTTATTTTTTATAAATTATGTGTAATTAGTTTAAATAAATTTGTATAAATGGTGATTTTGTTTAAATCTTTTAATTAACAAAGTTTTAATTATTTTGATGAGTTTATATATATATATGTTTTATATTTTAACTTATTTATATTTATTATGATGTATTTAATTATTTTTATTGTTATTATTATTATTATTATTGTATATGATTTGTAATTCTTGACTTTTAATAATTCGATTTTTCGAGCTCGGGAAGGTTCTAACCATATAGGCGGGATTTCTACGAAATCTAATATTATTATGGATATATTTAAGTCATAAATACTATTTTTAGTCATACTAGGCTTAAAATTGGAATTTCTAATGGCTAACCTCGGAAATTTGTTGCCGAATGTCACAAAACTTTCCTTCGGGGGAATTAGGGTGAGTTAGAGTTGTCTATAGTAGTTAGTATTTTGGATACTAACGGTTTATGCTAATAAGATTGTGAGGTGATGTGATTGTACAGACATGGCAGACAAAGATACCCTTACTGACACTCCTGTGACCCAAAAAGTAGCTTGAACTTCGACAGTGAATGTGATGGATATGGCATATCAAACAGGTACATTGGGATATGAACAGAGGGATGAACAAAGCAAGTGTATTAATAAATTGAAATATGAGATACAAGAACTTTGAGATATTTTTCACTGGATGGAACGAAAAAGAGTAACTCAAAATGTTCAAACTCAGATTTCTCAACCTATTACTACTCAGAATACAACCTTTCTGGTTCCAGTTTCAATTCATTCTATAGCACAACTAACACAACAACCACTTGTATCAAGTTCCATTTCAAGGAGCTATGTGCCCAGATTATTCAATTGATACCAGGAGGGATAGTACTTCTTCCCAAACTTTTGACTTAGCTGAATAGGAAAGGAGAAATGTGGAAGCCAAAAACAACATGACTCGAGAGCAAGTTTTTCAACATAAATCCAGGATTGAACAATACAATACTCAAAAGAAAAAAGAGCAAAGTGGTCAGAGACAAGGGAACTTGAATTGTAGACCTAGGTTTAGTGGAATTAATCAACGAGCACTTCGGTGTGGAAAGTGTAAATCTCACCACACAGGACCTTGTACTTACCAATCTATGCGAAGTTTTACCTGCGGCCAGTTTGGTCATGAGATGAAAGATTGTTATTTCTCTCAGAAGGTATGTTGTATTTGTTTTGGGAAAGATCATAGAGCGAGGGATTGTAGAATCAAAAGAGAACTCGAATCTGGATCAAGAATTGGGTAGCCCTCGTCAGCAGTTGGTCAGAAGCAAGAAACTCAACATACTAGGCCAACATCAGATGGATTTAATCGAAGTTCCCAGTGGTGTCGTCGGTGTAGGTCTGTTCATATGGGGAATTGCACCCTTCAGACTTTGCGTTGTGTGCGATGCGGATTGTTTGGTCATGAGCTAAATGATTGTGCTCTCCCTCGGAGTGTTTGTTGGAATTGCCAAAGAGAGGGTCATATTGTGAGAGACTGTGACGAGGATAAAAGAGTTTGGACAAGGCCAGGAGTTGAGGCAGTTGTGAGGTCTTCGTCAACAAGTGGACAGAAGAGGAAGGAACCTACTACGTTTGAGAGTAGGGCATTCGGTACACGAGAGGTGATGTTACATGACCAAGAATGACATAATGGGTATGTTTTGATAAACTCTATACTCATACATGTAATTATTAACTTAAATAGTTAATTATTGATGTTGAATGTCTATGTGTGTTAAGTATATGCGTTTACATCTTGAAGAAAATGACTCTCTAGAAATAAAGATAATTGATAAAATATATGTGATCTAAATTGTGAAATTGTTTGATGACTATGATAGTAAATGATGTGATAGTAGGAATGTGATACATGATATGACATGGAATGGGTATGAAATACCACAGAAAATAATGTTATCAGATTAGTTAAAACATAAAGCTATGCTATGTGTTGCAAGACTCGTTTTGCTTTATGTATTTGTATATGTGTAAATATGTGTTTGTACAAAGAAGAAAGAAAGTGGATAAGTTATCAAAGATTTGAAAGATTTGGTGATAAATCAAGAGATGTTCAGATAAAAGTACGACTGAAGTTACGAGTTATTGGGAAACCTAATGAGTAAATATTGTCTATGCTATTGATTAATGAAGTTGACGAGATATACGATATGAGAGATAATGTATTTGATTGAATTAATATATGAGTATGTGTTTAGAAATTAGAAGAATAATTTAAGTCTAGCGAGAGTTAAAGATTCTTGAGAAAAATGATTCGACCCATGACTTGGAGGCTACCGCAGATGCATTTGTATTGATAATATGGATATTGATTAGAAAGTATATGTGAGAACTAATTATTAAGAAGAACGACGGAGGATGTTTGTACAGACGAGTCGAATGGGTAATAGAGACAATGTTCATAATGAATTAAATATTGTGATTGAGAGATTCGATATTATTTAGAAGAGACTAGTGGATGTTAGACATGTTGGAAATATGAGGGAGTTAATAATAATTATAACATTAAGAGTTATACAAATTGAGGAATACCTGATTTAGTGGATAAAATTGAAATTGCCTTTGCTGGAAATTGATGAATGAATTATTGTAATTATCAAATACAAAGAAGACGAAAGAGGATTGGAGAGTGATTTTGGTGAAGAGATATGAAACGAAATTGCCAGTGCCCTTAGGAGGGCTAAATAGTATGATGCCATACAGAGTATTTAACTGATATCTTGCTAAAAGGTGTGAACATGATATATTTCGTGGAAACGTGGCATGATTAGGTTTGAGTCAAGGCAGAGTATTAGAGGATTATGAACTGTTAAGGTAACCAGAAATATCAGAACATTAATGAAAACAAGTTATGATGGAGTATATATGAGAGATATGATATGTAATGAAGTCCGGATATATTACCAGGGATTATGACTGTTCAAATAAAAAATAATTAGGTACTACCATTGTGGGATGAAAATGATGGACGAAGATGTATTTTGATGGAATGAATCAAATATATGATTGAAAGATTTGATTAAACTTTGAAAGAATATATAACAAGCATTGAGATGTGAGATGAACAGTGCGACTGAATCTTTACTGATTAGTGGAGTAATAGGAGTTGTGCAAATGTTTGGGAATAAACTTGCGTTTGAATTGGATTTTGATGATTCGAGGAATTCATAATTAAGCTAATTAGACAAACGTGATGTGATTTATATTGGATGAATATTAAAATATCAGTGATAAATAATTTATGCGTTATAAAAGACTTAACAATCAGAAATAAAAATGACGAGTGCTTATTTTCTGGCTATTTGTGAGACGGCTTCTTTAGGTGAGTTGGCCCAACGGTACAGTGATGGGATTGTTACAAGGTATGGAAAACTGTTGTTTTTAATATCTGAAAAAGACTTCAGACTTACGGTCAAACTGAACGAACTATACATACACTCGAGGATATGTTGCGTGCTTGTGTAATTGAGTATGGTGGATCTTGATATTCACATATGCCTTTGATAAAGTTTGCATATAACAACTATTACTACTCCAATATTGGGATGCCTCCAAATGAATTGTCGTACGGTTGTCGTTGTCGTACTCCGACTTGTTGGTTGGAAACTGATAAGAAACAATTTGCAGGGCCTGAGATAGTTCAGATGACAGCTGATAAGGTTGCTATTGCCAGAGATAAGTTGAAAGCGGTCAGAGATAGACAGAAAATGTATACAGATCCACGTCGTCGCCCAATTAAGTTTAATGTGGGAGAGTTAGTGTATTTGAAGGTTTCTCCATGGAAGGGTGTGATTTGATTTGGTAAACGCGGGATGTTAGCTACCCGTTACATTGTTCCCTTCCGCATACATCAGATTGTGAATGATCAGACTGTTACACTGGATCTTCCAGCAGAGCTTGCAGGAATTCATGATACATTCAACGTCTGCTATCTGGGAAAGAATAAAGTTGATAATGAAAGTCAGATTCTCCCAGTACAAGATCTGAAAGTTAATTCTAAGAAGAGATTGATAGAAGAACCTGTGGAACTATTGGATCAAAAAGTGACCAAGCTTCGAAAGAAGCAGATACCAATGGTATTGGTCAAATGGAAACACAGTCTAGATTCTGACTTGACCTGGGAGACTGAGGCGGAGATAAAAAAAGGATATCCTTGACTGTTTGAGCAGAAAAGGATTCCGAGGACGGAATCCTATTAAGGGGAATAGATTTGTAACACCCTCAAACCTGGGCTACGAAATTAGCGGGGTTGTGGTACGTGATTAATTGTTTCTTTATGTTTAAGTGATTAATTGAGTGTGTGATTAAATTTAATTATTTATATGTATGTATGCCACCGTATGCATGTATGTTTATGTGGGGGTGCACGTGTATGTGTATTAAGAGTATGTATGCCACCTGTTGTTTTCAAAATGGTATACGTGGGGTTGGTAAGAATCAAGCATGCATTAATTCAATTAAGAAAAGAAGGTGTGTGTGTGTGTGTGTACTTTATTCTCTGCCGAAGAAGGAAACCGAAGAACAAAGAAGTATCCATCGGATTTTTATCTTGTGTGTTTTAAATCAAGATTCGAGGTTAGTTGTTATTGTCATCATGGTTAAAAGTTGTTAGATTGAATAATGATTGAATTAACATGGTTACATGATGAACCATAGAATCGGTTTTTGAAGAACATAAGTTTTGAGTCGGTTTTTGTGCTAATATGATTTGTATGTGTTTAAATGATGTTTTGATGCATGAATATATGTTTAGAAGTGTTTAAATTTGTTTGTGAAATGATTTGATGAATTCATAATATCTGGGTTTGAGATATGATACTATGAAGATGGTGATTTAGATGAATCTTTGAAGCTCTCGGATTTGATGGATGAAGATGACAAAACTGAAAGTTTGGAGAACCGGAATTTGAAATCCGGAAACACCAAATCCGAATGTTGCAAATCCTATACTGAAATCCGATACCCAAAACCTATACCCAAATCCGATTGATAGAATCCGAGACATGATGAAATCCGATTGATTGAATCCGGGACTTTAATGAAATCCAAGAGTCACAATCCGGGTCTAAAATCCGAGTGAAGGGAAATCCAATAATTAGCAGAATCCGATACTAAGTTGCGGATTCTTGGAATCCGACAGTATTTGTAGATTCCGATACTTTATGTTTTGGACTTGTGATTTTTTATTGTTGTTAATTATTTGATAAATGAATTATAAATATATGGATAGATATATATTTATGAGATTAAAACTGATTTGGTTATTGTTGTGTTTTCAGGCAATCCAAAAGGCTCAGTAATATTAGACATCTGAGTTCGTGCTGAAATAGAGGTGAGTGGACGTTAAACACGGATGGTAAAGATTGTAGTTAATATTATTGATGTAAAGCATGATTGTGGATTGAGATTGGATTGATTGAACTGCTGATTGTGATATTGATTATTGTTAACTACTGCATGACTATTTGGCCGATACGCGCTCTTAGGATGATTTTGAGTTGCGTTGGGAAGTCAGCTACACGTAGAATTGGGCTTAGCTCTTCTACTGGTTGGTTGAACAGTAGTAGCCCTTCTGTTGCATATGTTGCTTCAGAGGTGGAGTTTACTGTGCCAATTCAGTGGAGGGCTATCGGTAAACCTTTGCTTTGGCCGGCCTTGGTTGTAGGTTATGCGCCGAACCGCCGGTCTTCTCGGATATGTGATTACATGATTGATGTTTGATTGTGAATGTTTGCATTTGATGTTTTAGTCTCTACTCACTTAGCTTTGTGCTAATTCCCCTCAGTTGATGTTTTGCAGGTTCGTGTTTGAGTGGAAGAAGGAAGAGTTGACCATTACTCTGATACTAAGTTTTAAAAGAGACGAGCTAGATATATTTTGTAACACCAAATAGTAGTTGTTGTGTTAAATGTTGAAACAAAGATTGTGCCTTTGTAATTATTGGTTTTATGTAATCAAGTTGGTTTTAATATGCTTCCGCAACGCAATAAAAAATGGCTTGGGATTTTCCGGTGTTACAGTTTGGTATCAGAGCCTAAGTTTGGCGATGCATGGATGGCTAGAGTGTTGCATTCCCAAATATTGGCTCGTGACGGGTCAAGCTTTCGTTTGGGGGAATTAGGGTGAGTTAGAGTTGTCTGTAGTAGTTAGTATTTTGGATACTAACGGTTTATGCTAATAAGATTGTGAAGTGATGTGATTGTACAGATATGGCAGACAAATATACCCCTACTGACACTCCTGTGACCCAAGAAATAGCTGGAACTTCGACAGTGAATGTGATGGATATGGCATATCAAACAGGTACATTGGGATATGAACAGAGGGATGAACAAAGCAAGTGTATTAATAAATTGAAATATGAGATAAAAGAACTTCGAGATATTGTTCAACGGATGGAACGAAAAAGAGTAACTCAAAATGTTCAAACTCAGATTTCTCAACCTATTGCTACTCAGAATACAACATTTCTGGTTCCGGTTTCATTTCATTCTATGGCACAAGTATCACAACAACCGTAATTGTATCCAGTTCCATTTCAAGGAGCTATGTGCCCAGATTATTCAATTGATACCAGGAGGGATAGTACTTCTTCCTAAACTTTTGACTTAGCTGAATTGGAAAGGAGAAATGTGAAAGCCAAAAACAACATGACTCAAGAGCAAGTTTCTCAACATAAATCCACGATTGAACAATACAATATTCAAAAGCAAAAAGAGAAAAGAGGTCAGAGACAAGGGAACTTGAATTGTGGACCTAGGTTTAGTGGAATTAATCAACGAGCACTTCGGTGTGGAAAGTGTAAATCTCACCACACAGGACCTTGTACCTACCAAACTATGTGATGTCTTACCTGCGGCCAGTTTGGTCATGAGATGAAAGATTGTTACTTCTCTCAGAATGTATGTTGGATTTGTTTTGGGAAAGATCATAGAGCGAGGGATTGTAGAATCAAAATAAAACTCGAATCTGGATCAAGAATTGGTGAGCCCTCGTCAGCAGTTGGTCAGAAGCAAGAAACTCAACATACTAGGCCAACATCAGATGGATTTAATCGAAGTTCCCAGTGGTGTCGTCGGTGTAGGTCTGTTCATATGGGGAATTGCACCCTTCAGACTTTGTGTTGTGTGTGATGCGGATTGTTTGGTCATGAGCTAAATGATTGTGCTCTCCCTCGAAGTGTTTCTTGGAATTGCCAAAAAGAGGGTCATATTGTGAGAGACTGTGACGAGAATAAAAGAGTTTGGACAAGGCCAGGAGTTGAGGCAGTTGGGGGGTCTTCGTCAACAAGTGGAAAGGAAGGACCCTACTACGTTTGAGAGTAGGGCATTCGGTACAACGAGAGGTGATGTTACACGACCAAGAATGACATAACGGGTATGTTTTGATAAACTCTATACTCATACGTGTATTTATTAACTTAAATAGTTAATTATTGATGTTGAATGTCTATATGTGTTAAGCATATGTGTTTACTTCTTAAAGAAAATGACTCTCTAGAAATAAAGATAATTGATAAAATATATGTGATCTAAATTGTGAAATTGTTTGATAACTATGATAGTAAATGATGTGATAGTAGGAATGTGATACATGATATGACATGGAATGGGTATGAAATACCACAGAAAATAATGTTATCAGATTAGTTAAAACATAAAGCTATGCTATGTGTTGCAAGACTCGTTTTGCTTTATGTATTTGTATATGTGTAAATATGTGTTTGTACAAAGAAGAAAGAATATGCATTGATAATATGGATATTGATTAGAAAGTATATGTGAGAACTAATTATTAAGAAGAACGACGGAGGATGTTTGTACAGATGAGTCGAACGTGTAATAGAGACAATGTTTATAATGAATTAAATATTGTGATTGAGAGATTCGATATTATTTTGAAGAGACTAGTGGATCTTAGACATGTTGGAAATATGAGGGAGTTAATAATAATTATAACACTAAGAGTTATACAAATTGAGGAATACCTGATTTAGAGGAAAGAGGAATCAATTGTGAAAACATAAGAATTAAGGACTTATAGAATTGTATATATATATGCTTATGCTTGTATTGGAGAGTGATTTTGATGAAGAGATATGAAACTAAATTGCCAGTGCACTTGGGAGGGCTAAATAGTATAATGCCATACAAAGTATTTAACTGATATCTTGCTAAAAGGTGTGAACATGATATATTTCTTGGAAACATGACATGATCAGGTTTGAGTCAAGGCAGAGTATTAGAGGATTATGAACTGTTAAGGTAACCTGAAATATCAGAACATTAATGAAAACAAGTTATGATGGAGTATATATGAGAGATATGATATGTAATGAAGTCCGGATATATTACGAGGGATTACGACTGTTCAAATAAAAAATAATTAGGTACTACCACTGTGGGATGAAAATGATGGATGGAGATGTATCTTGATGGAATGAATCAAATATATGATTGAAAGATTTGATTAAACTTTGAAAGAATATATAACAAGCATTGAGATGTGAGATGAATAGTGCGACTGAATCTTTACTGATTAGTGGAGTAATAGGAGTTGTGCAGATGTTTGGGAATAAACTTGTGTTTGAATTGGATTTTGATGATTCGAGGAATTCATAATTAAGCTAATTAGACAAACGTGATGTGATTTATATTGGATGAATATTAAAATATCAGTGATAAGTGATTTATGCGTTATAAAAGACTTAACAATCAGAAATAAAAATGACGAGTGCTCATTTTCTGGCTATTTGTGAGACGGCTTCTTTAGGTGAGTTGGCCCAACGGTACAGTGATGGGATTGTTACAAGGTATGGAAAACTGTTGTTTTGAATATTTGACAAAGACTTCAGACTGACGGTCAAACTGAACGAACTATACAGACACTCGAGGATATGTTGCGTGCTTGTGTAATTGAGTATGGTGGATCTTGATATTCACATCTGCCTTTGATAAAGTTTGCATATAACAACTATTACTACTCCAAGATTGGGATTCCTCCAAATGAATTGTCGTACGGTTGTCATTGCCGTACTCCGACTTGTTGGTTGGAAACTGATAAGAAACAATTTGCAGGGCCTGAGATAGTTCAGATGACAGCTGATAAGTTTGTTATTGCCAGAGATAAGTTGAAAGCGGTCAGAGATAGACAGAAAATGTATACAAATCCACGTCGTCTCCCAGTTAAGTTTAATATGGGAGAGTTAGTGTATTTGAAGGTTTCTCCATGGAAGGGTGTGATTTGATTTGGTAAATGCGGGAAGTTAGCTACCCGTTACATTGGTCCCTTCCGCATACATCATATTGTGAATGATCACACTGTACACTGGATCTTCCAGCAGAGCTTGCAGGAATTCACGATACATTCAACGTCTGCTATCTGAGATAGAATAAAGTTGATAATGAAAGTCAGATTCTCCTAGTACAAGATCTGAAAGTTAATTAGAAGAAGAGATTGATAGAAGAACCTATGGAACTATTGGATCAAAAAGTTACCAAGCTTCGAAAGAAGCAGATACCAATGGTATTGGTCAAATGGAAACACAGTCTATATTTTGACTTAACCTGGGAGACTGAGGCGGACATAAAAAAAAGGATATCCTTGAGTGTTTGAGCAGAAAAGGATTCCGAGGACGTAATCCTCTTAAGGGGGACAAATTTGTAATACCCTCATACCTGGGCTAGGAAATTAGCGGGTTTGTGATACGTGATTAATTTTTTCTTTATGTTTAAGTGATTAATTGAGTGTGTGATTAAATTTAATTATGTATATGTATGTATGCCACCGTATGCATGTATGTTTATGTGGGGGTGCACGTGTATGTGTGTTAAGAGTATGTATGCCACCTGTTGTTTTCAAAATGGTATACGTGGTGTTGGTAAGAATCAAGCATGCATTAATCAATTAAGAAAAGAAGGTGTGTGTGTGTACTTTATTCTCTGCCAAAGAAGGAAACCGAAGAACAAAGAAGTAACCATCGCATTTTTATCTTGTGTGTTTTAAATCAAGATTCGAGGTTAGTTGTTATTGCCATCATGGTTAAATGTTGTTAGATTGAATTCTGATTGAATTAACATGGTCACATGATGAACCATAGAATCGGTTTTTGAAGAACATAAGTTTTGAGTCGGTTTTTGTGTTAATATGATTTGTATGTGTTTAAATGATGTTTTGATACATGAATATATGTTTAGAAGTGTTTAAATATGTTTGTGAAATGATTTGATGAATTCATAATATCTGGGTTTGAGATATGATACTATGAAGATGGTGATTTCGATGAATCTTTGAAGCTCTCGGATTTGATGGATGAAGATGACAAAACCGATAGTTTGGAGAACAGGAATTTGAAATCCGGAAACACCAAATCCGAATGTTGCAAATCCTATATTGAAATCCGATACCCAAAACCTATACCCAAATCCGATTGATAGAATCCGAGACATGATGAAATCCGATTGATTGAATCCGGTACTTTAATTAAATCTGATAGTCACAATCCGGGTCTAAAATCCGAGTGAAGGGAAATCCGATAATTGTCCGAATCCGATACTAAGTTGTGGATTCTTGGAATCCGACAGTATTTGTAGATTCCGATACTTTATGTTTTGGACTTGTGATTGTTGATTGTTGTTAATTATTTGATAAATGAATTATAAATATATGGATAGATATATATTTATGAGATTAAAACTGATTTGGTTATTGTTGTGTTTTCAGGCAATCTAAAAGGCTCAGTAATATTAGACATCTGAGTTCGTGCTGAAATAGAGGTGAGTGGAAATTAAACACGAATGGTAAAGATTGCAGTTAATATTTTTGATGTAAAGCATGATTGTGGATTGAGATTGGATTGATTGAACTGCTGATTGTGATATTGATTATTGTTAACTGCTGCATGACTATTTGGCCGATACGTGATCTTAGGATGATTTTGAGTTGCCTTGGGAAGTCAGCTACTTGTAGAATTGGACTGGGCTCGTCTACTGGTTGGTTGAACAGTAGTAGCACTTCGGTTGCATATGTTGCTTCAGAGGTGGAGTTTACTGTGCTAATTCAGTGGAGGGCTATCGGTAAACCTTTGCTTTGGCCGGCATTGGTTGTAGGTTCTGCGCCGAATTGCCGGTCTTCTTGGATATGTGATTACATGATTGATGTTTGATTGTGAATGTTTGCATTTGATGTTTTAATCTCTACTCACTTAGCTTTGTGCTAATTCCCCTCAGTTGATGTTTTGTAGATTCGTGTTTGAGTAGAAGAAGGAAGAGTTGACCATTACTCTCATACTAAGTTTTTAAAGAGATGAGCCAGATATATTTTGTAACACCAAATAGTAGTTGTTGTGATAACTTTTGAAACAAAGATTGTACGTTTGTAATTATTGGTTTTATGTAATCAAGTTGGTTTTAATATGCTTCCGCGACGCAATAAAAAAATGGCTTGGGATTTTCCGGTGTTACAGAAAGCCGTCTTCGGAATGTCTTCTTCGTGGACTCGTACTTGATGATACCCCGAACGGAGATCAATCTTTGAGAAATACGTAGCTCCCTGCAACTGATCGAAAAGATCATCGATACGTGGAAGAGGATACTTTTTCTTTACAGTTCGCTTATTTAGCTCCCTGTAATCGATACACATCCTCATGGTTCCATCTTTCTTTTTGACAAATAAAACAGGAGCTCCCCAAGGTGAGGAACTAGGACGAATGAAACCCTTTTTAAGTAACTCCTGGATTTGCGTCATAATCTCGTGGATTTCAGAAGGAGTAGACAATATGGAGGTCTAGCTACAGGTGTAGCTCCAGGAATCAGTTCTATCTTTTATTCAACGTCTCTTACCGGAGGTAAACCTAGTAATTCATCAGGAAAAACCTCAAGGAATTCAGAAACTACCCTGATATCTTGAACTGGTCGCTTTTCTATCGTAGCATCAATAACATATGCCCGGAGGGAATTACAACCTTTAACAATAGACTTCTGAGCTTTAATAACGGAGATAACAGGAATATCAGAATCTCGTCGTTCTCCACGAGCAACTGCATAAGATCCATCAACAAGAGAGATCTTAATCATTTTCTTGGAACAGAGAATCTCAGCATCACGCTTGCTAAGCCAATTCATTCCAGCCACGACATCGAAGCCCACAACAGGCATAACAAAGAATGAGATAGGGATACTACTCTCATCAATATAAATAACGGCAATAGGGACTTTCTCGGTAACCGAGACTACTTTGCCGTCTGCAACTTCTACATTAAAAGGCTCGTCTAAAGGCATAAAAGGTAACTGAAGCCTTTGCCTCCTCTGCAGTCATCTGAAATGCCCGCCCTTTGGCACGCGGGGAATTGTCTTTCTTCTGCCCTCCAGAAGACCCAGCTACTCCGGAGCTTTGTCTATGAGGGCACTCAACCATTTTATGACCGGGTTTGCGACACCGGTAACAAACGTCTTCTTTATATCGGCACTCATTTACCGAGTGCCCTCTTTGCCCACACCTGCCGCACCTCCTAGTTGCTGCAGAGCATTCCCCGGAGTGATAGGTACGCCATGAAGAACACCAAGGATCATTAGGTCTTGGTTTCTTAGGAGCTTCAGATTTCCCACCTCCTGAGGATTGCCCTTTTGAAGAGCCCAATTGGAGAGATGGCTGAAACTTTCTTTTACTACCACCACTGGCATAATCACCCCGACACTGTATATGATCACCTTCCATTTGTCGGGCCACTTGAAACGCCCGATCTAGTGTTGGAGCTGCCCGAACATGGGCACAAAATTCCAGTGGCGGAGTCGGCACAAACCTTCTTATCTTCGTGACTTCGTCTGGGATCAGGTGTGGTACAAACCTCATCTTATCAGTAAATGAGGTGATATGCTCTTCTATTGGCCTATCTCCCTTCCGGAGATCTGTAAACTCCCGCTCCATCCGCTCCATATCATACTCTTTACAGTACTTCTAGAGCACTTTCTCAGAAAACTGCTCCCAAGAGAGAGCACTTAACACCTCTTTGCTAACCGAGGCCTTCACCGTATCCCACCAGAATATAGCATGCCCCTTTAACATGCGTATTGCGTAATTCACAAGATACTCAGGCTCGCACTCGCAGGATTCAAAAGCTTGCTCCATTTCACGGAGCCATTGAATAGTAACAAAGGGATTATCACTCCCCTCATACGTTGGCGGGTGACACGTCAAGAATTTCTTATATGGACAAGGCATGCGTGCTCTGGTGAGAGTGGACTTCAATAAATGCTCTTTAGCTAAGCGGAGCTCTTCCTCCAGGTGCTTTATATACGCAAGCTGATCTGGATCAGGTACTGCGCCACCAGCACTATGCTTAGGGCGTTGGTCTTTTGCTTGGTGAGGCATGTGAGAAGCCTCATCTTCTAACTCTTTGAGCGCTTGCTCAGTGTTTGCTTTATCAGCAGACATGTTCTTTATCTTAACTCTTCTATATAACATAGAAGAGTAATTAGTACTTAGTCATTCTTGCTCATCATATCTGACAAGCTATAGCAAGTAATACTCATGTAACTCTCATACTCAATCCCCCTAAAGGAACACTTATTATGGTTGGGCCCTTCTTTGAGATTGAATACTCTTGCAAGTACCCAATTCCCTCAAACTTAGGCTCTGATACCTACATGTAAGACCGGCTTTGAGTATACCAGATTTTAGCAAAAATTTGCGTTTTTAAACAAACGTGAACTTAATCACGATCAAATAACATTAAGCAGCGGAATATTTATAATAAACATGTTTCAGTATCTGATGTTACTCTACAAAACAACTGACCATAATGTATCTATTACCACATAAAGTGTTCCAGCAAAATATCCAGAGGCAGGGGACCCGGCTCACCAGACAAACTAACTTTGATCTGCAAAAGCAGTTAACATGGAACCGTTAGTTACACTTAGCTAGTGAGCAAAAACTTAGAATAAGCATCATTAGAGTAGAACATGCATATCAGGAATAAGCATACAATGCTATCCTATCACATTGTGGTGTGCTGACACGATCGGTATAAGTTGTTTCTTGCAGGATAGCTAGTCCCGCTCAACACCAATACACCGAGGGATCAGACACAACCCTCTGTGCTGGTGGGGGAAGCATAAAGCAGTCCACCAAGCATCGTTAACAGAACTAGAGGTTCCTTAGGTAACTCAGCCATTTCTGACTGATTAACCCTCATGATATAAGGCACGACGGTTCTGCAGAACCTACGATCCGGAATGTTACCTCGAATCACCGTTAAATCCCGAATCTCCTGATCAAGGGTCCCGGGGATCCAGCTAACCGGATGACCTTAACCATGCTTGCTGATGTTCGCGAACACATACACATATCTTGTTCATTTACTTAGCATGCATATTCATTTATTTCTTTTAGCATGCATTTACATTCATTTACTTCATTATGGATCCAAATCTGGATCCCTAGCATACATATCATCATATCTTTACTTAACTGATTCATTTAGAATCAGTATCATGCATAACATTTACTTAACTAAGCGGTTCCAGTTCTGTATCCCGCTGGCATGCACTTAAATTACATACGATAAGTATTTAGCATGGCATTGTACTTTAAATAACATGGAAATTCTTATTCATTTACTTATGAGCACAAGTGCACTCAAATGACTTGGCACATCATTCTTCCTCTACTGAGGCTTATGGAAGTCGGTACTCACCTGAGTGGCTTAACAGATAGCTATTTAATTTTCTGTCTTGTCTAGGGTTGCAGTTCACCTAGAACATTAGGATTTACATTAATCATCTTAGCATATTGAGAATAGCTACAAAGCCAACATAGGAAATCCCCAAATCCGGATTCCACATAAATCCGATAAACTGTCGGATTACATGAAATCCGACACTCTTAAGGGAAATCCGATACATTGTAAAATCCGACATTCATCAGATTTCAACACTTATGAACTTAGAAACTTTGACATGCAATTGGAAATCCGACCTTTAATCGGAATCCGATACTTTTATCGGAATCCGACACTTTCAAAGAAATCCGATAGTTTCGGATTTCGACTTGCAATTTACATGTGAACTTTGGTAAATCCGATACTTATCGGATTTAGACCAAAAACACGGATTTAGAGATGCGGATTCCGACACCCTAAGTCTCGGAATCCGACACTTTTATCGTATTTGGGCAACTAGCGGATTCCGACACCTTCATGTCTCGGAATCCGACAGTTTCAACCCAGAAACCGCCATCTTCATTTATGGCTTATTCTCCAGAATTCCATTCATGGTTTATACATTTTTTACATTCTAAAAACATCCATTTTCGTCATCATGGCTTTGAAAACACATCAAACCCACACAACAACACCAAACAAACAAAACCCACTTGCAAAGTAAGCTTTGCATGTTTAAAGTAGTGTCTTGCAAGGATTTGAGTTTCAATCATGCTTTTAATCATAAAAACAGTTTCATATGTATTGAATCTTAACAACATACAAGTATTTACCTTGGTTTGGAATTCAAAACCACCAAGTTCTATTCTTCAAGAAAACCGAGAGAGTGTAGAGAGAAAGAAACGAGAGAATCCGAGAGTTTTTTGTTTTGGTTTTGCTTCTTGTGGTCTTTGACCACATTTGAATTTTTCCTATTTATATATATAACAATCCAGAGGCACCGCCTCTGGATTTCCTTTTAATTCCTTTCCTTTCTTTTTCTAATATATATACATTAAGCATCTTAACACACATATATATACAATTACTCTTCATTAACATTATTAACTCATTTAACTTACAAGCTTACTAGCTTAAACATACATTTAACAGCTAGGCCCAAATTGAGGATGTTACAGACACGGCCGTGTTCATGAACACGGGCCGTGTACGTACACTGTAACAGCAAAATTAACACTCTTAAACACTCATTTTAATGGGATTAAAGTGGGGTTAAGGGATTCTATGGTTTTGAGAGCTCAGGAACAGAACTTGGGTAGTTCAAGTGTTTTGTACATTCTAATATTCTCTATACTTTGATGTTCTTCTTTGTGATCAACTTTTGGTGCACAAAAAGGTGATATACGTATTGATCTTGTTGTTTTGGTGTCTAACACCAACATACTAGCATTTGGGAATCAACACATCTTGGGGTGGACTACACTAGAGGAGTCCTTTGGTTGGATTCTCACGACTTGACAAGAGAAAGTTCTTTGTGCTTGCATTGTGGTACAATTCTTCTCATCTTGTTTATTTTGTTTTAGTTGCAACTCCATGTATAGATTTTGATCCATGGGAAGTATTCGTTTGCTTGCTTTGAAATTTTGTTCTATATTATGCTTCCGCTACTACTTGAAACCATATAAAGTTTTTTATAAGGAAATTGTTTTCTTGCCATGGTTTTTCGTGAAGACTTTTGTTGGACTAATCTTGATATATTTGTAGTCCCCATAATATTTTTGTTTTTATATTTATATATTTGTTGTAACTTGGCATGAAGTGTACACAAATATATACTTATAAATGTATATAAGAATATGTGTTTCAAAATTGGTTTGGTACACTAATGCATATGTACAAGGATTGTCATTTTGTGCCTTTGGTGTTTTAGACAATCTTAACTAATATATATATATATATATATATATATATATTTGTATCATGGTTTTGTGTGGCACACCATGTTTCATTTGGTTGCGTTTGGTTTGATTCGGTAACATGATATGCCCTTAGACCTATGTGTTGTGGTGGTTGATTAATTTGGTTTTGGCGGCCTGCGTGCTGTATTGATGTAATTTTATTTATTTATTGGTGCGGCTTGCACGCCGTTTATTTTATTCCATGTATTTGTATAAATAGTGTAGGAATGCGACCTGCGTATCATTTGTATATTCTATGTATTTGTAAATAGTATAGAATTTGAACCGGAGATGTCAACGGGAGTCATGATGATGACGTCTTGGCGAGAAGGAGTCAACACGCTATTGGAGGTGTTGGATTTAGTGGGAGCTCACCCAACGAGACATTACCTTCTCCTTAGGTTTTGGCCTTGTTTTCCCCGTTGTGGCTCACGGGGAAAACGCATAGGATTTTTTGGGCATGTTACGGAATTATATTTATTTGCGTGGTTGTATTTTATTTTCTAAGCATGGTTTAGGATTCGCATGCTAGACAATTTTTCTTTAAAAATTAAATAAAATACAATGTTTGTTAAATTGATTAACAATCTCGGGCGAATAGAATTGACAAAGAAAATATAAAGATGGTATTATATTTAAAAGTGCTTAAAATCGTTTTGATACTTACTTTGTTAATTCACAAAAGGTTTTTATAAACCGGAAACAAAATCCCGTTCTTTAAAACGTAAATCACGCACCATCCGTTAGATGACACCACCCGAATCTAACGAAACAAGGATGATTGTCGAGCTAAGCACGAGTCATTCCTTGTGTAGTTGTGTGGAAGGTGAGTGGGGTAACTCGCATGATTGGTTGTCGAGCTAAGCACGAGCCGATCGATGGTCTAAAGTGCCACCCGTGTGTCTTGTCGGACGATTTACAATTTTAGTATATAATTCTTGGTTAGTTGTCGAGCTAAGCACGAGCTAAACAAAATTATATATTAAGATTGGTGTAAGGAAGGGATCAAACATGCCAACCGACATAATGGATGTCAATGGATCCCGCAAGTGTCTAAGAGTTGTAATATAGATTACAATTGGTAAAATGGTTGCCGGCCTAAATAGCTTCGCTACGTGATCCGCGGTAAACCCGTCACGGTGTGTGGTGAAATAAGGTTCTTAGCCCTTGTTACAAATAATTGTTTTGTTTAAAACTATGGAAACTTATTTTAACAAGGATTTCCAAACTAACTAAAACTACTTTGCTATTTTAGATGGCGTCTTCAAGCAACAACAACACCACCAACCATTTTTCGCTAAGAGTTTTGTTGAGAAGGAGAAACTCAATGGTAACAACTCTCTGGATTGGTTTACGCAACTCAAGCTTGTCTTACGCCAAGAAGGAAAGATGGTTACCATAGAGGAGGCCCTACCCGAGGCTCCTACTACCAATCCCACTCGGGCTCTCCGACACGCTTATGAGAAGCATGTCAAGGATACCGAGGACATTACTTGCCTCATCTTAAGTACTATGATTCCCGAGCTCCAAAAGCAGATGGATCATTTGAGTGCTTTTGACTTAATCGCTCAGCTTAAGGAAATGTTCCAGCAGCAAGCGAGAAAAGAGAGGTTTGAAGGTCTTAAGACTGTTCTTGGTAGCTAGATGTCCGATGGCGGGATTGTGAGTGCTCACGTGTTACGCATGAAAGCAAACGTGAAGCGAATGGAACGGCTTGGATTTACCATAGGGAGGGAGCTAGACGTGGATTTGATCCTATGGTCTCTGCCTACCGCGTATTATCAATTCGTCATGAGTTATCATACGCATAGTATGGATAAATTCATCATGGAGCTACATGGTATGCTCAAGACAACGGAGTCTAGCATGACCAAACACAAGCCCGCCGTTCCAAATCCCGTTCTTGCTATAAGGGAAGGGCGAATCCAGAAGAAGAAGAAGTCCGCTTATACCCCTAAGGGTAAGGGGAAGGGAAGTTTGGCGCTGCCAAGCTTAGCCCCGCTTTGGAGGGTAAAGGCAAGGGGAAGATGGTTCCCCAAGCCAAAACTCCAGATGAAGCGGAATGCTTCTTCTGGGGGAAGAAGGGCCATTGGCGCCGTAACTGCTCGAGGTACCTAGAAGGTCTTATGAAGCTCAAGGGGTTGAGCATCGGAGGAACTTTTGATTCAGGTACATACATGATTGAACTCCATCATACTTGTACATCTGGAAGTTAGGTATTAGATACCTGCTGTGGCACTCACGTTTGTAATATTGTTCAGGTGTTAAAGGCAAGTAGGAGGGTAGAGAATGGAGAGCTTGATTTGATAATGGGAAACAAGGAGATTGTCCCGATCAAAGCTCGAGGAAAAGTTGAATTATCTTTTAATTCTGGTTTTTCTATATTGTTATTGAACGTATGCTAGTCGCCACTTGTGGCAAGGAATATTATTTCTTTTCATGCACTACATGACGATGGATTTGGTTTTACTTTTGATAATGGGGTTATTATATGTTTTAAAAATAATATTTGTTATTTAAAAGCTTATCCTTGTCGTGGTATTTATGAAGTAGATGCATACGTTAGCAATAATCAATCAATCATGAATATTGATTCAACGTCTAAAAATGGTTTAGAGAAATTGTCTTTGTGGCATGGTCGACTTGGCCATATAAACAAGACTCGTATCGCCAAGCTCCAAGCGGTTAGGATCTTGGAATTATTTGACCATGAGTCAAATGAAGTATGTGAATCTTGTTTATTAGGCAAGATGACTAAAGCACCCTTTACCGGCGTGAATGAGAGGGGTAAAGACTTATTGAACATCATACATTCCGATGTGTGTGGTCCGTTTAAGCACATCACAAGAGACAATTCTAGATACTTCGTTACCTTTATCGATGACTATAGTAGGTATGGGTATGTCTACTTGGTTAGACAAAAGTCCGAGACATTTGAGGTCTTTAAGACTTTCCAAAACGAAGTAGAGAATCAATTGGGCAAAAAGATTAATATACTTAGATCCGATAGGGGTGAAGAGTATCTTAGTTATGAGTTTCGTGATCATCTTGAGATTTGCGGGATTATTTCACAACTTACACATCCTAAGACGCCACAATTAAATGTCGTCGCCAAGAGGAGGAACCGAACATTGTTAGATATGATTCGGTCTATGATGAGTTACACCCAAGTGCTTATAAGCCTTTGGGGTTATGCTCTTGAAACGGCAACAAGAATCCTTAATCTGGTACCAACGAAGAAGGTCGAGAAAACACCTTTCGAGATGTGGCATGGGAAACCACCCGTTCTTGCCTATCTAAAGGTTTGGGGTTGTCAAGCCTAGGTAATACGTGAGGTTGATGACAAGTTAGAACCCCAATCCGAAAAGTGTTATTTCATCGGATATCCAGCTGCGGGTATTGGATACGTATTCTATAAACCTTCAGAGAACAAAGTATTTGTTGCTCGAAGGGCAGTCTTTTTAGAAAGAGAATTAGTATACAATTAGCAAGGCGGAAACAAGATTGACCTTGAAGAAGTTCAAGGGTCAACGGATGAAAGGCCTAACGTTGGCACTAGCCAACAACCTAGTGAGGTTGAATCTGAGCATGAAAATGTAGAGACTAACATACATTCATTACCTCCCGGTAGATCTGGTAGAGCTCGTCATGAGCCAGAGAGATATGGGTTTCTCATATCTGAGGGCGACGAGCTATTGGTGGATCTTAATGAACACAACAATTATTGGGAAGCGGCAGCGGGCCATGAGTCTGCTAAATGGAAAGAGACAATGGATAACGAGATGCAATCCAAGGAGGATAACCAGGTTTGAGAACTGGTTGATCCTACACCCGGTTGTAAACCAATAGGGTGTAAATGGTTCTTCGAGAAGAAGACCGACATGGATGGGAAAGTTAGCACATTCAAAGCCCGACTAGTGGCCAAAGGTTTCACCCAGACACATGGTGTCGATTATGATGAAACTTTCTCCCCAACGACCATGTTGAAATCTATTAGGATACTTTTGGAAATTGCTGCATTTCATGATTATGAAATATGGCAAATGGATGTCAAAACCGCCTTCCTTAATGGGAAGCTTTCCGAAAAGGTGTATATGACGCAACCTGAAGGTTTTGAACATCCAAAGCATCCTAATAGAGTGTGTAGACTAAAGAAGAACATTTATGGACTTAAAAAAGCATCTCGTAGCTGGAATCTATGCTTTGACGAGAAAATCAAAGAGTTTGGTTTTTCGAAAAGCGTAGGAGCCATGTGTATACGTTAGGGCTAGTGGGAGCACCGTTGTTTTCTTAGTCTTATATGAGGATGATATCCTACTCATTGGAAAAGATATTCCAACCTTGCAAAGTGTTAAAACTTGGCTTGGAAAATGTATCTCAATGAAAGACTTAGGAGAAGCGGCATATATTCTGGGTATTAAGATCTATAGAGATAGATCTAGAAAACTTCTTGGGTTGAGCCAAAGTACATACATTGACAAAGTATTGAACAGATTCAAGATGGAGGATTCCAAGAAAGGAAATCTTCCTATGTCACATGGAGTGATATTGAGTAAGACTCAATGTCCTAGTTCTCAAGAGGAACTAGAAGTAATGAAGCGAGTACCATATGCTTCGGCCGTGGCTCGATTATGTATGCCATGTTATGTACTTGTCCTGATGTGTCATGCGCTTTGAGCTTGACTAGTAGATATCAGGGTAATCCAGGGCAAGCCCATTGGGTTGTGGTAAAGAACATTATTAAGTATCTTAGGAGAACTAAAGAAATGTTCTTGATCTTTAGTGGTGAGGAAGAGCTCAAAGTAAAGGGTTACTCTGATGCTAGCTTCTAAACTGATAGAGAAGGCTGTCGATCACAGTCGGGGTTTATGTTCCTACTAAATGGTGGAGATATTACTTGGTGAAGTTTAAAGCAAGACACAGTAGTTGATTCTACTACAAAGTCAGAATACATTGCGGCAAGTGAAGCTGCTAAAGAAGCTGTGTGGATAAGGAAGTTCATCCGAGACCTTGGAGTGGTTCCAAGCATCTTCGACCCTATTGAGATCTTTTGTGACAATGAGGGTGTGGTAGCCTTAGCAAAGGAACCAAGAGATCACAAGAGAACGAGGCACATACCTCGAAAGTACCACTTGATCAGAGAGTTGGTTGAAAGTAGTGAAGTCGCTATTAGTAGGGTAACCTCGGAGGGTAATTTGGCCGATCCTTTTACTAAACCGTTGAGTAGTAATGTTACTAATGTTTGCGTCTCATGATTCTCACACTATGGCAATAGGTGTTAGATTTGCTCATGACTTGGTTTAGATTGAGTTTTAATTTATGTTTGGATCATTTTGTATTTGGGAACGTTAAGTAGTAATGTCACTAATGTTTGTTTCGATTTATATAGTAGAGATCTATATATACGGATGTTGCGGTTACTTACATGTAGTCTGTATTGTGTTCTATCTTTGCATGTTTAATCTCTTCCCAAGGTTGTTTTACAATCTTTAAATCTCCACAACCGGTCATACTTTATGGGAAGGAAGTACGAATTAAGATTGAGATAAAGAATTGGTTTTCATAAACGTGATTCTTTACTATACTTGAAAGGGGTTTCAAGTGATTGGAGGACCCGCACTCGAGTTCACTTCATGTTTTTAGCTTTATCAAGCTTTCTATGGACGGAAGTGTCGTTCACCACTTAGTTGGTGTGAAGTTGGTGATAAACAATTAATTGGACCTGACATTGTGCAAGAAAGAACAGACAAATTTCAATCATTAAAGCTAGAATTAAAACCGCGAGAGATCATTGAGTTACGTAGATAACCGTAGAAAGCCTTTAGAATTCCAAGTCGGGGATAAAGTGTTGGTATATGCCCGCTGACATGCACGAGTTAGTAGCACTACTGATGAGGTATAGGCCTATTGGGTCACACACTAAATATTGATTCCGGCAACACGATCAAGCAAAAGAGAGAAAAAGGCCAAAACGGGTTTTGGCAGGATATGACACGGGCCGTGGGCCTGAACACGGGCCGTGTCCAGCCCAACAGGCATGGGATGTTTTGGCCTAATTCGAGGCCGTGTACTTTGGGCCGACACAGCCGTGTGATCGAACGCGGGGAGTGTATAGCCTATTGGACACGGGGCGACTTGGCCCATTTGAGGCCGTGGACTTTGGACCGACACGGCCGTGTTGATGAACACGGGCCGTGTATGTACACTATAACAGCAGAATTAACACTCTTGAACACTCATTTTAATGGGATTAAAGTAGGGTTAAGGGATGCTACGGTTTTGAGAGCCCTGGAACATAACTTGGGTAGTTCAAATGTTTTGTTCATGCTAATATTCTCTTTTCTTTGATGTTCTTCTTTGTGATCATGTTTTGGTGCACAAAAAGGTGATATACATATTGATCTTGTTGTTTTGGTGTCTAACACCAACATACTAGCATTTGGGAATCAACATATCTTGGGGTGGACTACACTAGAGGAGTCCTTTGGTTGGATTCTCACGACATGGCAAGAGAAAGTTCTTTGTGCTTGCATTGTGGTACAATTCTTCTCATCTTGTTTATTTTGTTTTTGTTCCAACTCCATGTATAGATTTTGGTCCATGGGAAGTATTCGTTTGCTTGCTTTAAAATTTTGTTCTATATTATGCTTCCACTACTACTTGATTATGCCAATCAAATACCTTCATAAAGTACTTCTAAAGGTATCACCATGGAAAGGGCTATTGCGTTTTAGAAAGAAAGGAAAACTAAGCCCGAGGTACGTTGGACCATTTGAGATCATTGAAAGGATCGGTCCGGTAGCATATAAACTCAAACAGCCTCTAGAAATGAATGTCATCCATAATATATTCCATGTATCAAATCTCAAGAAGTGTTTATCTGATGAATCAGTAGTCGTATCCTTAGAAGATATTCAAGTTGACGAGAAATTGTTGTTCAAAGAAGAACCAATCAAAATTCTCGACCGATAGATCAAACGACTTAGACGAAAGAAGATTCCAATTTTGAAAGTTTGTTGGAACTCAAGGCATGAATCGGAATATACATGGGAAAGAGAGGATTATATGAAACTTAAATATCCTCACCTCTTTGCCTAGAAGTACTCCGAAGATGTCAAAAGCTAATTTCGGGACGAAATTCTTTCAATTAGGGAGACTGTGACAACTGTCAATTAAAATTTCAAGTTAGCTTCTAGAAAACATTAATATAGATTTTTAATAGCTACAAATAGTATTAATAACATAAATTATTTTGTAGAAACGTTATATTCCCTAAAAATCCCGACGGTGTGCTTAAAACCTTAAAAAATCGAAAAATCGGTAAAACCAACTAAATAAAAGACAAGATTTATAAATCTTATATAAAAATCAAAATAATAATAATAAAACGCATCATTACATATGTTATTTATCCCAGATATAAAACTTATGTTAATGCTAAAAAAACTAATCAAAAACTTGTAAATATTGACTTTAATTGAACCACCAATGTACAAAATACATCCAACACACACACTTATACATATTAATTAAACAAAAAAATAAAATAAAAATAATGATAATTATAACCAAATTCGTTTAGTCCCTTATGCACACTCAAAGTCACCTACACACTTCACCTCTTGCATGTGCAAGACCTCCACTCACTTGCACAAACCCCACTCTCTCACTAAACCCATTCTCTCCTCCTTCTCTCTACACTCCAACCCTCAAACCTGCTAGAAATCATCATAAACTTCCAAGTTTTGAAGTGTTCTTGAAGGATTGAAGCAAAGGATTCAAGATAAGAAAGCATAAGTAGCAATCTCTTGGTTAATCTCTTCATTTCTTGCATTTTTCTTACATTTTCTTCAATATTTCTTGAGTTTATGAATTTTTATGAACATCAAAGTGTTTTGATGATGATACATTCACTAAACACATAAAAATGTCCAACTCAAAACAAAACTTTATGAATCAAGCAACAAGAACTCAAGAAATTAGTGTTTTCATGCACATGCATGTGGGTTTTTCCACATGCATGTGGTTTTCTTTGAAGGATCTATCATGATATGATCATGCTTGGAATTTTTTTTTAAAAATCTGGAATATTTGAGTAATCAAGTAAATAATAGGATTTGATTCTTTTTTTAAAATTTTTATATCTTTCTTGATCTTCATCTCCAAGTGGAAATTAAAGATTTCATGAAGATTTGACCCCCCAACCACACGTATCATGTCAGATATAGTCAGAAAGCTCATTGTTCAGTAAAGTGACTCACTTGCATGGATGTTAAACCACTCAAATATATTCAAATAAATGTGTTTTTCTTCTGGAAATTTAATTAGTGAGTTATATTTTAAATAAATTTAACCTCACTCAAAAATATTAATTTTTTACCCATTAACTATGTAAAATAATTTGCATGCACAAAACTGAGAAATTTAAATAATTTCATAGTTAAAATTTAATTGATCATAACATGGTCCACACAAACTTAAAAATGGTCAACTATTTTTTAAAAGTTACATTACTGAGTTATAAATTTAATCCAATTTGAATCATCTAAAAATAAGGTCGTTTGACCACTCAAACCCTTAAAACAACATAAGAGTGTTAACTGGACTTTGACGAGTGACCTCTAAATTTAAATAAATCAAATAAAATATCTATAAATCTTTAAAAATATTATTATGTTTCAGTATTCCCTAAGGACATATTATAATAATATATAAAAATTTAGAACCATAAATAATTCGTTAAAGTACTAAAGCATTGCACCAAAGTACAACCCATGAAGCTGACAGAAAGTGACTTGCACAGTAAATAAAGAAGAATAAAATCTTTATGATTAGGACTTGAAAAATAACAATTAAAGTATAAAAATCTTTAAAATAATAAAAAAACACCTAAAAAGTAAATATAAAATATAAAACATAATTGTATTCACATGAAAGAAAGTTGGGTAAATAAATATATATACATATATAATTTCAACATAAAACTATATCAATATAAAATCAATATAAATAATACAAAATTTATTATTAATTTTAATAACTAGAATTTGGGAACTACTAATAGGATTTTATTTCACTAGGAAGGAAGCACCACGGGAATTTAAGATTTTGCAAATTGTTTTAAGAACGCGTTAAACTTCGTCAAGTGAGTATTCACGGCCCCACTTTTTATTGTTCGAATATTTTTAGGGGAAAAGCGTGCTACTATTTGAATTATCGGTTGATCTGTTTATGAAGCTGTTATCTTATCTTCGCACTTTGGTATATATGCTTATGTTTAATGATTATGAGTTTCTCTCTTTATGTGAGTCCCACCATTCAACACTACCTTTTAACTCATTGTATCGAGCCGTTAGTAATCTATGGACAGCGCTATTAGGTTGACACCCCACTTACTTGTGTAAGTGCACAATTACTGTGAATCAAGCTCTGTTTATTACCCTACGGGCATTCAGTCAGTAGGCTTAGGTAGTGGGCTCTTTGCGTTAACGTTCTGCATGTACTTATACCACGTGCAAACTAAACAACCGATTTACTTACTCAACGTTTAGTAATGAACGTTTTTGGCATTAAAATCTTATTTTATTGCATAACAAAACCTGTGATCTCACCAACTATTTCTATAGTTGACACTCACTTTATCATGCTTTTCAGGAAATCATTAGTAAGTGGTAAGCACCTGTTCAACATGCGTGTGGCAGCATTATCTAGGAATTTACATTATGTTATTTTCCAAACTTTTGAACAATTATCGACACTTGTTGTAAACTATTGTACTACTTTTAATTATCTATGGTTGGTGTGATCTTGTACCTTATGCTATGAAACCGAAAACTGTTACATCTCGGGATTCCCCTTTAGAGGGGTGTGACAAACACCCATGGTTCAAAAATTCCGTTAATTAGTAACTTTACAATATGATGTGTTTTAGTATTGCCTAATTGAAATAAGGAGGTGTTTAGAAACTTGAGGGACTTATGTTGTCATTTTTATAACTAGAAAAGTAGAGGGACCTTATGTGCCAATTTTCAAAGTTATGTATATATATAGCCTACTTTCACTAGTGAGAGTCAAAGTTGGCAAATATATCATCTGCACGTTCACGAGAGTTATAAGAGAAGCATTATTTATTGAGTTTTTGGAGCTAGAATAGCAAGAGCAAGTGGTTATATCTGATTTTAGTTGATCACAAGGTTAAGGTAAGGTTTCTTGCTTGATTTATTTGAGGTTTTAATGGGTTTTTAGATGATTCAATGGTGAATCATGGTTTTAGCTTATTCTTGTTATTGTTCTTAGTTTATCTCGTGTTTGTGGTGTAGGAAAACACCCAGTATTGTTTTTATTGGGTTTTTGTCGGATTTGTAGCCTAAACAGAGACTGTAAGGAAGAACAGTCGGCTGGGTCTGTAAGGTACACGGCCTGTGTAGCGGTACACGGCCTGTGTAGAGTGGAAGGCAGTCACATGGCCATGTCGGTATACATGGTCGTGTAGAGGTTGAGGTACACGGCCCGTGTAGGTGAGTTGTCAACACCGGCCATGTAGTCAAGACATGGTCGCTTAGCATGTAGTGTACACGGCCCGTGTAGGTGACGTGGACAACACTCGCCTTGTGGTTAGGTGAGGTCGTGCAGAGTGCAAGGGACACGGCCCGTGTTGGGTTACATGGCCCGTGTAGGTCCCCTTCCCTGTTTCATTTGTTAAGTGTTGATCTTGTATGTTTTAATTTCATTCTTATATGATTGTAGGGATTACTATTTGATGTATTCTAAGTTTATCTGGCATATCTCTGTGTGATATTATTTGCTGAGGTGAGTTATCTAAACTCTGATTCATATCTGTGATATGTTTGTTGCATTGCAATATGTTATGTTAGTGATCAGCGGATCACGGTGTGTGAGAGTAGAGCTGTAGCATGCTGCTTCGTGCAGTAATAGCTACAGACAATGTTTTAGCCTTCTTGGCGGATGCTAAGATGGTGCAGTATTGTATCCATAAGAACTGTTACAACATGTATATGTGTATGCGCATGTTTATATGACTTATAGTTTAGATTTCTCACTAAGCTCTCGTAGCTTATCAGATACTGCATATTGTTGTTTTACAGGGTGTGACAACTCCAAAGGCAAGGCCCCAGGTTGACGGTTGTTATATGTATGTGGAAAAAAGTTTTTTGAAACTTAACGTCTAGCTGTACTTTGTTAAAACATCTTTTGATGTAAATATGTAAATATCACTCTTTTGTATGAACCTGAGGGTTCAAAACTGCTTTTATTGCTTCCGCTTGTTAGTTTTTAACTCTAAAAGACTTTTATATAGAGCTTTACTTATATTTAAGAATTTGGGGTGTTACAACTTGGTATCAGAGCCACGGTTTGAGGGATCTGGAGGTGTGTTATGCATCATCTGGACTTAAACCATGGTTATGAGGATTTTAAGTCAAACTTGAGGCTTGCAGCATGGTGGATATACTGTGTATTGCATTGAGAAAATGCTAACTATTTAATTGTTATGATTGGTATTGAGATACCCGAGATGTTAATGATATTGATGTCGGATATGTGATGCTTTATATGACATGACATGCTAGTGATACATGGCCTAAGCCTGTGAATTGGGACTTTTTGTGATAAAGTTAAGATCAAACATGTGTAGTGTGTTATAAGTAATATAAGGGCCCATATTATTACAAACACATGATACATGTTAGAACTTGATGGAATCATGAGGAATCTTGTGAATCGGGTGAGGGGTACTTGTAAGAGGTAGTACACTTGAGATTATAGATGCCTTAGTATGTATAGAACTACTTTGGATTTGAGGATACGTGTACTGAGATGTTGTATATACTTGAGATTGTTTGATATAGAGGATAGTGTGGTAAGGCTATCTTATGCCTTAATGCTTTATCTATGCTACTAGGATAGTGAACACTATAGGTTCTCCAGCTATTGATCGTCATGAGGGTGGTCCTAGTATTAGACGGGAGGTAGTAGAAACAAGTACGACTGGTAGAAGAAAGCCGCTTTTGGACTAAAATACTCAAGTAGATGAGACTCCAGAATTAAACCAGGGGTTTGCTGAGGCTAAACCCAGAGTGTTGATTTCCGAAGAAATTGGTAAAGCGTCGGAAAAGGCTATACCATTTATTGTTACCCAAGTGGTAGAGAATCTAAAAGATCATACAGGGGAGACTGTGAGGTAGGAAGTCGCAGCTGATTTATCTAAAAGAGGTGAGAGAGATAATCCCTAACCATAGGTGATTATCAGAGATGGACCGAAGGGTTGTACTTTTAGAGACTTTGCTGCATGCCAGCCACCGTTGCTTCATGGATCCACCGATCCAATTGTTATCCAAAGGTGGATATCAGAGTTAGAGGGAGCATTCCATACTTGTTCGTGTGGTCCGGAAAATAAAGTGAGATTTGCTTCAAATCAGCTGAGAGGTGCTGCCAAAGATTGGTGTGACCTGGAAAACAAAATGAGGGGGGAGACATAGATCGAGGCCATGACTTGGGCAGAATTCAAAGAGATCACTACGGAGCAGTTTGTTCCACAATCTGAGATTGATCGTATCGTTGAGGAGTTCCATAAGCTGAAACAGACTACAGAAATAGTTCCAGAGATTAATGCAAAATTTCATGAGAAAGCACGTTTCTGTCCAGATTATGTTGCCAACGAGAAAATGAAGATGTATCGCTACATGATGGTTTTAAAGCCGAGTATAAGAGAGTTTATTGATTCGAGAAAACATCAAACTCTCAAATCCATGATGGACGCCGCACAAGCCAGAGAATTGGAATTAGAGAGACAGGTGAAAGAGAGAAAGCCAGTGGAAGGATCAGCAACACCAAATAAGAGGCCGAGGGTAGACTATGGAGAAAGGAGGGTGAAGGTATTTGTTTGGCTTTTCAAGAGTAATGCGGAAGCATGATATAATTCAAAGTACAAACTAACCAAACAAACACATCCCAATGGACCAAAATCTAGACATGGTTTAGTAACTGAAATAAAGGAATAAGAAGGAAGAACTTGTTATACCTTTAAGCAAGATCAAAATATCAACTTCTTCTTGTCAAGTATGTAGAATTCAACAAGAGAATTCCTCTAGTTTAGTCCACCCCAAGCACACTAGATTTCCCAATGCTAGTAGGTTGATGTAGACACCAAAACAACAAGATCAAAGTATATGTAACACCTTTGTTCATCAAAACCTTGATCACAAAGTGTATGAGAACTAGAGAGAAAAAGTATCTCAAGAATTCTTATGTTCTCCATAGTGTTTCTCACAAAGAACTCTCAAAATTTGTGATATTTGAAACTCCCAAAATGAATGATACTTAATCCCATTAAAAATGAGCATTAAAACCAATCAATTATGTTGTTACAAACCATGGCACGGCCGTGCCGGCCCAACAGACCACGGTCCAACCCAAGGCCCGTACCCCCGTGCATGTTGGATCAGGTACGCCCGTTCCTCACAAGGTACGGCCGTGCCTCACCTCGTCAAAACCCATTTTGGACTTTTCTCTCTATTTGCTTGATCATGTTGCCGGAATCAATAATTGGTGTGTGACCCAATAGGCCTATATCTAATCAGCAGTGCGATTAACTCATGCGTGTCAGCGGGCATATACCAATATACTCCCACTTGCAAATGACACGACTACGAAAAATAACACAAACATAGAGCGGTCTCTAGCAAGACATCTATGCTCCCAAGTCAGTATAGGGTATGCCACTCTTGACAAGATCCAAATCATAAAATGATTGTCCTAAAGATAAATGATCAGGTACATCCCTTTGTTAGCGATATCCTATGTGAACAGAAGGCATGGAATAAAGTCATCCTTCAGATCGTTCACGATTATGTTTCTCGATTCTAGATTGGTGGTGACCAAGAAACCAAGTTAACATTGATCCATCATCAATATGACTTGAGCACAGCCATGAATATGAACGTTAGCACTCAATCATTGAGGGGCCCATGGATATCTTCTCTATACATAGAGGAACAAATTCCTTTTGACTACATAGTCCTGCCACATAGATAATCTTCTACCCAATCATTTCCCTTATAACGACCAGTTACAGACCGCGTTAGAAAACGATCAAAGCAAAGTAAACATATGCTTTGGAATCACATGTATCTCTTGTTTAAGGATGAAACGCCATTATCATACTGAGTTACTTATGACCAGAACCATGAAGTGAACTCGGGTGCGGGGCCTCCAATCACTTGAAACCCCTTTCAAGTGTAGGCAAGAATCATGTTTATCAAAACCAATTCTTTACCTCAATCTTAATGTTTACTCCCTTCCCATAAAGTATAACCGATTGTGGAGATTTAGAATGAAAAACATTCTCAGAAGTGTTTAAACATGCTAAGATGGAACACAATAAGGATTCATAAAATACCCGCCCCTCGGCGTATTATTAAATCTTCATTTAATAATCGATATAGTATCAATTACAATACTGCTCAATGTCCCCAAAATATATGTACAAATCAAACATAAATCAAAATAATATTCAAGCCAAGTCATATGCATTAGAAATGCTAGTTGACCTAGTCTATAACAACGGCTTAACTAGTGAATTTGTTACACAACATCCACATGTACTTTTGTTATTTACTTATATCTCTTTTCATAAGACTACTTTAAAAGTATGCATCAAAGAGATCTCATTTTCAAAATGTTAAAGTAATCACACCCTCATTGTCTCAAAAGCTCACAATAGGGTTAGTGATACTTAAGAACCAACAATCAACACCACAAGTTAGGGTCATAAACATTGATCAAGATCAACAGTTATTTTAGTAGAAACACGCATTAGAGTAAATACTTACTCCAAGCCTATTCTAGTCTTCAAACATCAAGACATATGTCTCTATATTTCTTGAACTAAATAATATCCAATTTTGTACCTCCTAAGTGTCCTTATGAAACAGTAATTCCTGAATTAGGATCACACATAACCTAATATCGGGAAATTATCTTCAATAGCATAACATTTGGAATACAACAAAGCTCCCACTAGCCTTAACGTATTTAAAAAAAATTATCTATGCTTCTAGAAAGCTCATCACTTTGATTTTATAATAATAAGCAAAGATCTTTCTTTTAAGATGCTAGCATAAGTCCGAAGTGGACTTATTCACCTTTGTAGACTTAATTCGAATACTACGAATATATCTCAAGACCCTCAGAGAGTGTTATAAGCACTTCCTCATAATGTTGTTCCATGACAGAACGCACTCAATAATATCCACGACTATCAAACATTATTCAACATAGCTACTAGGAAAAATTTCTCGATAACAATCATGAAACTTTACAACTAGTCGGTATTTGAAGTTGTCTACAATTCCATCCATGTTAATCCCATTACTACTGCCTAGGTGTGGGATTAAGCCAAGTCAAGTACTTGGACATTTCAAATGGATTGCATCCCATTATCATTTACTTCTTTTATCTTAGTGAATTCCGGATCCACTATGTCCTCCGATAGATAGTGAACTAAACATAACTCATCATCAGGTCATTGCCACTTAGATATGAGAAAACCATATCTCTTTGGCTCTATATGACTCTTATTAGAAAGAAGTAATGATTCTTGGTCATGTATGCCAGCATATCCATGCCGATCAACAATCAATGATATTTGATTATATGTTAGTGTCAACATCAGGTCTTTTATTTAAGGGTAAACTCCCCCAAAATGTATTAAACTATACCTAAAATGTTAATGTGTGTATTCACCTTTCAAAAATGCTATTGTGTGTATTGAACTTTCAAAAAACGTGTTATTGTGTGTATTAAACTTTCTATTGTATGTACTAAACTTATA
Source organism: Dittrichia graveolens (assembly GCA_038502395.1). NCBI lineage: Eukaryota > Viridiplantae > Streptophyta > Magnoliopsida > Asterales > Asteraceae > Dittrichia > Dittrichia graveolens. The sequence goes on from JARJIL010000009.1 coordinate 37,162,951, forward strand.
CCTTTTTTGATTTTTTATGTAATCAAAATACATACAATAACAACAAATTAAAAGTTCAATACACACAATAACATTTTTGAAAGGTGGATACACACATTAACATTTTGGGTATATTTTAATACATTTTGGGGGAGTTTACCCTTTATTTAAGTTCCACGTTCTTCCACTGGAATGCCTTAGGTATTGTCCCCTTTTAAGCAACAAAACATTGTTCTCGAAAGGTTAAATATCTAAAACTTAGAAGAACTCCTCAAGTGTATTAACACTTCTTGATTTCAAGTTCATCCATCTCCCACTGAATGTAGATTAGATAACTTCGAACTATAAGATAGACAAGAAAAGAACCTTTCTAGTCACATCTTAATAAGTTCTATGTAGACCACCAATTGAATTTAGATTTGCGGACCTTGTCATCATGGCAAATGAATGTACCATCAAATCAGACATACATTCTTGACCCGTCATAAACCAGATCATATTCAATAATATCCTATTCCCCACACCATGACACCATGTACCAATGTGTCTTAGTAGGATATGAATTGTGAGACAATTCCACAATTCACTATACGGTCATTCAATATAGATAGAAGGTATCTTAGCATCTTGACTAGATCTAAATATCTTAATCTATATACCCTATTGATTCTGAATATCATTTTGGCTAATTCTGAACACCAACAAGGTTTCAGACCTACTCTTAAACTTGTAAACGTCCCGCAACTACTACCATCAAGGTAGTGATGAAGAATTTTTTCTTTCCTTATTCTTTGTGGTGTGCTTGAACAGATTATCCACAAAAGTGTGATCAATATCCCACAAGCCTTCAATTCTCTCACTAACTCCGGTGAAGGATCTCATAATCATCTTGTTTATGTGGTAAAGTTGATTATCTCACAATGATAACTTATCCAAACCTTTTTCGATTCAGAATCAATTATTGATGAATGTTCTATTACTTGTAACAAAACCTTGTGTATGCCGTGACATGGATAATTTCTGAATATAACAAATATTGAGTAACAAAATATTTTCATAACAAATTTCATATTTCAAGGATAAATTCATCGTTATCCAATGTATAGTTGTGTGCCACGTAGGGAAAAGCAACACATAAGCTATGACATGAATAAGCTTTGAACAAACGGTGCTAAAAAGATTTTACATCAATTCTTAAACTTCAAAATTATATCCATTCTCTTCAAAAAACGAGCATACAAAGAAATGTTAACTGCCACGCAGGGCAACAAAATAAAGTAATAAATAAACCGGCAGCATCAGCGAGATCAAGTCTCCTTATTTTATCTTAAAGGACAATCATCCTAGTTTCCTCATCCGAGATCCGGTTCTTCATGCTTTTCTTTCTTCCACCAAGGACCTACACTTTGGAACAAAATAAATTTGTGATAAAAGTGAATCAATCAGCTCGGGTCAACAACCCAGCTTATACAAGAATACCAATGAATCATGAACGTACCTTAAGAGTGAAAGCTAACTCTATCCTTCCATAGAAGTTTTATATCCTCTCGGCACGTAGGGCAGGCGTGACGGCCCCAATTTCCAAATCTTCCACAGAAGTAGCAAACCACCCTTTCTTGAGTCTCTTCTTGAGGTACATTTTCAATGTCCTTAGACTCAATTTCAAGAATAGGCTTGGAAACTCCAACCTTTCCTTTTAGGGTCGGTTTCTTCTTCCTTTTCTTTTGTTTCTTTAAACCCAAGATGGGAATGGTTGAGGTGGAATTATGCTTGGCCATGTCAGAATCCACAGTCTTCAACATACCATGCAACTCACTTAAGGATTTCTCCATTCCTTGAATGTGATAGTTTATGACAAACTGATCATATGATGCGGACAGGGATTGGAGTACAATTTCCATAGCGATCTCCCTCCCAACACGAATTACTAACCTCTCAATTTGGTCCACATTCACCTTCATCTTGAAGATGTGGAGACTTACATTCCCGCCTTCTTGCAGCCTACAACCGACTAGGTTTTTAACACACTTAAAATGTTCCTGCCTAACTTGCTGTTGGAACATGTCCTTGAGCTTCTTTACCATATTGTACACACTCATATGCTCGAGCTGCATTTGCAACTCTGAGATCATAATTGACAGCATGAGGCAGGCAACATCGTGCGTGTCCTAAACACGTTTTTCATATCCGTATCAGACGGCTCAAGTCGCGTTGGTATAAGGTGGCTCTGGAAGGGGTTCCTCAAGGATGTGCAACTTTGACTCATGGCGAAGGACAATCCTCAATTGCCTAAGCCAATCAAAAAAGTTCACTCCCGTGAGTTTCTCCCTTTCTAGGAACATACGAAGTGAGATGTTTGACATGATGTTATTATGGTTTGACATCTATAAATAACAAGAATGCGAGTTTTGGTTAGTTAGATAACCTTGTTGAAATAATTACCCCATATGTTTAAGAAAAACAATTATTTTAACAAGGGCTAAGAACCTTATTTTACCTCACACCGTGACGGGTTTGCCGCTGATCACGTGGTGAAGCTATTTAATCGTCCGGCAAGACACACGGGCGGCACTCTCGACCAATAATTGGCTCGTGCTTAGCTCGACAACCAATCATGCGAGTTACCCCACTCACCTTCCACACAACTACGCAAGGAATGACTCGTGCTTAGCTCGACAATCATCCTTGTTTTGTTAGATTCGGGTGGTGTCGTCTTACGGATGGTGCATGATTTACGTTTTGAAAAATGGGATTTTGTTTCTGGTTTGTAAAAACCTTTGGTGAATTAACAAAGTAAGTGTCAAACGATTTTAATCACTTTATAAATATAATACCAATTTTATATTTACTTTGTCAATTCTATTCACGCGAGATTGTTAACCATTTTAACAAACGTTGTATTTTATTTAATTGTCTAGCATGCGATTCCTAAACCATGCATAGAAAATAAAACACAACCACGCAAATAAATACAATTCGGTAACATGCCCAAAATTGTATGCGTTTTCCCCGTGAGACTCAAGATAATGTCTCGTTGGGTAGAGCTCCCACTGAATCCGACACCTTCAATAGAGTGTGGACTCCATCTCACCAAGACGTCATCATCATGAATCCGGTTTAAACCTCCGGTTCAAGTTCTATACTATTTACAAATACATAGAATTTTCAAACGACATGCAGGTCGCATTCCTACACTATTTGTACAAATACACGGATTAAAAGAAATGGCGTGCAAGCCGCACCAATAAATAAATAAATATTACATCAATACGGCATGCAGGCCACCAAAAACCAAATTAGTCAACCACCACAACACATAGGTCTAAGGGCATATCACGTTACTGAATTAAAGCAAACGCAACAAAAAAAAACATGGCGTGCCACACAAAACCATGATATAAATATATATATTTTAGTTAAGATTGTCAAAAACATCAAAGGCACAATATGACAATCCTTGTACATATGCATTAGTGAACCAAACCAATTTTGAAACACCTATTCGTATATACATTTATAAGTATATATTTGTGTACACTTCATGCCAAGTTATAACAAATATATAAATATAAAAACTAAAATATTATGGGGCAACAAACATAAATATATCACGACTAGTCTAATACCAGTCAACAAAAGTCAAACCGGAAAAACCATAGCAAGAAAACAATTTTCTTATAATTTTAAAAAACTAAATCTTTCAAAAATCCAGGCACGGCCGTACCTCACAAGGCACGACCGTACCCTACGAGTACGCCCTCAGGCACGAGGCGTACCTTGACCAAACCCATCCGGCGAAAGACACGACCGTACCATTTGACAAATTACATAGAGTGTGGTTTTTCTTGACTTGTTAGTACAAAGCCATGTTAGACATGGCTCTAATACGAGTGAAGGTATTTGTTTGGCTTTTCAAGAGTAACGCGGAAGCATGATATAATTCGAAAGACAAAACTACCCAAACAAACACATCCCAATGGACCAAAATCTAGACATGGTTTAGCAACTAAAATAAAGGAATAAGAAGGAAGAACTTGTTATACCTTTAAGCAAGATCACAATATCAACTTCTTCTTGTCAAGTATGTAGAATTCAACAAGAGATTTCCTATAGTGTAGTCCACCCCAAGCACACTTGATTCCCCGATGCTAGTAGGTTGATGTAGACACCAAAACAACAAGATCAAAGTATATGTAATACCTTTGTGCATCAAAACCTTCATCACAAAGTGTATGAGAACTAGAGAGAAAAAGTGTCTCAAGAATTCTTATGTTCTCCTTAGTGTTTTTCACAAAGAGCTCTCAAAATTCATGATATTTGAAACTCCCAAAATGAATGATACTTAATCCCATCAAAATTAAGCATTAAAACCAATCAATTCTGTTGTTACAGACCAAAGGCACGCACATGCCATATATGGCACGGCCATGCCGGCCCAACAGACCATGGTCCAGCCCAAGGCCGGTACCCCCGTGCCTCACAAGGTACGGTCGTGCCTCACCCCGCCAAATCAATACTTGGTGTGTGACCCAATAGGTTTATTTCTCATCAGTATTGCGACTAACTCGTGCATGTCAGCGGGCATATATCAACAGAGGGAAGAACCAAAAGTTTATCAGAGGTGCAAGAAGAGTCACTATGGGAATTGTCAGACAAATGTTGTTAACTATTTTAAATGTGGCAAGTAGGGCCATTTGGGTAAAGATTGTCGCAGTTCGTTAAGTGTATGTTTCCATTGTTATCAGCCAGGTCACAAGAAAGCTAATTGCCCTCAATTAGCTGCATTCAACCGTTCGACGGGTCTTTCAACTGACTGCGTTGGAAGCACAAAGGAAACCCGATGTGGTTGCACGTACATATCTCGTAAATTATCTTCCCGCTGTAGTATTATTTTATTCGGGGTGCTATCAAGTCATTTGTATCTGTTTCTTTCGGTAAAAATTTCGAGCAAGAATGTGGTAAATTGAATCCTCTTCTTGAGGTGGAAATTGCTGATGATAAATCTGTACTCGTGACTGATGTATATAGATAGTTTCAAGTGGTTGTGGGAATGGATTGGCTCGGGTGTTACCAAGCTGTTAGATATTAATTAGTTTGTTAGCCTTGTTTCCTTTTGTTGTATGTAATTTATATTTAATAGACTAGTTAGTATTATGGGCTTGGGCCACTTTCCTCTTGTTTTTCAAGTTATTTGTTGTATCTTATAAGTATTTAAGAAGGATAAAACCTTTTTTTATGTTTTTAGGACAAACAAACAACACATGGGTAGTGTTCTTGAAAATTTATTGTTCTTGAAGTTCTTATAGGTTTTCACTGTTTCATCAAATTTTCAAAGAATTTGTTGTTGTTTGGGTTGAAATCGGTGAAGGTAAGTGTTTCTAGTAAAAAGGAAGGTCAAAACAAAAGCTTAGTGAGTTTTTAGTGTGTTTTGGGGAAATTTAGTAGTCTGTTCGATAATAGAGTACAGACCTGCAAGTTTTGGATTATTATCCATCCGACAGTTGTGCGACTTTTAGTTCATCCGACTGTCGTGCGACTTTTAACCCAAAAGTCATACGACTCTTGATTTTAGTTCATTTGAACTTTATTTTAAAATGCCATTCGAATTTTACCTCATACGAAACAACACTCATCCGACCTTCAAGTGTCATCCGACTTTCGGATCACTCAACTCATCCGACATACAAGTCTCATCCGACTTTCAGATTGCTAAACTCCTCCGACTTTCGGGTCATTAAAACTCATCCGATAGTCGAATCGAAATCCGATAGTCGCATCACAAAATCCGACAGTCGCAACACACAATCCGACAGTCACATAAACACAATCCGATACTTGAAAGTTCATCTGACCTTCGGATCATCCGACAGTTGCATCAAATCTGACAGTCGGATAACTTTATGTGACATTCGGCAACAAATTTCCCAGGTTAGCCATTAGAAATTCTAATTTTAAGCCTAGTATGACTAAAAATAGTAATTATGACTTAAATACATCCATAATAATATTAGATTTCGTAGAAATCCCCCCTATATGGTTAGAACCTTCTGGAGCTCGAAAAATCGAATTATTACGAGTCAAGAATTACAAATCAGGTACAATAATAAAAATAATATCAATTAAAATAATTAAATAAATTATGATAAATATAAATAAATTAAAATATAAAACATATAAAAATAAACTCATAAAAGTAATAAAAACTTTGTAGTTAAAAGATTTAAACAAAATCAACAATTATACAAAATTCATTTAAATCAATTACACTTAATTATTCAAAAAAAAATAATAAAAGAAACCCCCCCCCCCTCAAATTTCTCTTGCCTCCTTCTCTTCCCAAGAACCACCACTTGATCTCCCCCATGCTCTATATAAGCCCCCTACTACTCTTTATCATTTTCTTTACCACCACACTCCATCTCCTCTCTTTTCTCTCTTCTTCTTTCACCAACAAAAATCTCCCCAAATACATCCAAGTCTTGATCATCTCTTGAAGATCAAAGACAAAATCAAGGAAAGGAGTGGTAAGATGATCATAAAACACCCATCTCTACTCTTCTACCTTTCTTCTCTTCTTCTTTCTTCTTTCTTTTATTTATTTTCTTTGTTGTTCATCTTATTTCCTTTATTTATATATATATATAATCATGTAAATATAAACATCCTACCAATGTTGTAAGGAGCACATGAAATGTGCCTCATCCTACCGTTGTTGTATGGAACTTAATCAACTAAAAATCAAGAAAATAAGACTTTGATCATGCATGTGTTTCATCTTAACAAATGTTGTAAGGAACACATAAAATGTGTATCATCCTACCATTGTTGTAAGAACACATGGATTATCAAAGCTTATACTCATACAATATGATTATTCATGAATATAAACATGTTATATTAAAGTTATGACCCATAAGCAAAAAGAATCACAAATCTGGCAGAATCTGATATTAGAACTCCCTACTTGTTTTTGTTATATCTGGAGTTCTAGGTATCAAAATCAGTTGATTCTTTTTGCTAATCTTAGTTTAAAGTGTTACCTTTCATTTAAACCTGGATTCACTAATTTTCATGAACGTTTGATCCTTCAAACATATTTAAAAAGACCCATATGTTGAATCTAGAAGTCTGGAAGATTTAGAAGGGTACACTTTAAACGCATGTAACTTACTCATTCTTGGGTCAAATTACGTCTAGTTTTTTTTAAAAGTTTAATCTGTGAGTCTTGGTTATTTCCCAGTTTGAATCATGTAAAAATGAGGTCGTATGAGCCCTAAAAAGACGTTTTAATAACAACATGTCATCCAGACACTGATCAGTGGACATCCTATACACTCTTAATTATTAAAAATACTAAACATGGATTATAAATTCCTATATTTTTACTGGACATTCTAGGAAGATGTATTAAGATTATATTAAAATATCAAGCCTTAATATGACTCCTAAATTATAGTTTTTAATTTTTAAAGTTCAACTCAAAGAACTGAAAATTTCAGTGAACACTTATGATTTATGGAAAAATAGAGACAACCTTTAACTATTTAAATAAATAAGTTAACAACAAATAAATCATTCAAAATAATAAATAAAATAAGTCTAATAGAGCTACATACCTTTTATATTAGGAAAGGAGCTTCGGTAGGAACAAGAAATTCTTACGAGTGAACACCTTTGCATACCGAGTGAGTATCATAGCCCCTTTTTACCGTATTTCATATTATTTTGGGGTGAAAGCATGTGTATATATTTCATGAGAAGTTTATTGCCTATCTTCTTATTTATTTCAAATATTATTTTGAGCACTTATGGTATTATTCTTTGATGTGCTTGGGTGATCGTTGTAAGGCCCTTTCGTTGGACATTATTCCTTAACTCCGCTAGTGAGCCGATGGTATTTGTAAGTAGCGCTATTTGGAGATTCCGACGTCTCCCATTTATGGTTGACGAACTATAGATGTACTTTACCACTACTAACGTCACTTAATATAGGCGTTAGGTTTATCATGGGCAATTGGTTGTCGGCTAGGTTGGATAATGGCTCAAGCAACAATCATCATAGTCTATTACTACCATGTGCAACGTATTGGGCAATATAATACATCTTCTATCATTATTTCATACTTGGATTTTTATCCAAAAACTTCCATCAATTATTTAAACTTTTCTCACTTAAAAGATGTTTTGTGCATACATTAAAAACCTATGAACTCACCAACTCTAGTAGTTGACCCTTTTCTTTTACCCGTGCTTTCAGGTGACTGCCGTTAGGTACCTTATGCTTACAAACATGATGTGTGGCATCTTCATCTTCATCGTCACATTTTATAAAACTTTGCAGGATGTAACAACTCCGAAGGCAAGACCCCAGTTTGACGGTTGTTATATGTATGTGGAAAAATGTTTTTTTAAACTTAACGCCCAGTTGTACTTTGTTAAAACATCTTTTGATGTAAATATGTAAATATCACTCTTTTGTATGAACCTGAGGGTTCAAAACTGCTTTTATTGCTCCCGCTCGTTAGTTTTTAACTCTTTTAACTCTAAAAGACTTTTATATAGAGCTTTACTTATATTTAAGAATTTGGGGCGTTACAACATTGTATCAGAGCCACGGTTTGAGGGATCTGGAGTTGTGTTATGCATCATCTTGACTTAAAACATGGTTATGAGGATTTAAGTCAAACTTGAGGCTTGCAGCTTGGTGGATATACTGTGTATTGCATTGAGAAAATGCTAACTATTTATGTTCTTATGATTGGTATTGAGATACCTGAGATGTTAATGATACTGATGTTGGATAAGTGATGCTTTATATGTCATGACATGCTAGTGATACATGGCCTAAGCTTGTGAATCGGGACTTTTTGTGATAAAGTTAAGATCAAACGTGTGTAGTGTGTTATAAGTAATATAAGGGCCCATATTGTTACAAATACATGATACATGTTAGAACTTGATGGAATCATGAGTAATCTTGTGAATCGGGTGAGGGGTACTTGTAAGAGGTAGTACACTTGAGTTAATAGATGCCTTAGTATGTATAGAACTACTTTCGATTTGACGATACGTGTACTAAGATGTTGTATATACTTGAGATTGTTTGATATAGAGGATAGTGTGGTAAAGCTATCTTATGCCTTAATGCTTTATCTATGCTACTAGGATAGTGAACACTATAGGTTCTCGAGCTATTGATCGTCATGAGGGTGGTTCTAGTATTAGACGAGAGGGAGTAGAAAGCAGTACGACTTGTAGAAGAAAGCCGCTTGTGGACTAAAATACTCAAGTAGATGAGACTCCATAATTAAACCAGGGGTTTGCTGAGGCTAAACCCAGAGTTGTGATTTCCGAAGAAATTGGTAAAGCGTCGGAAAAGGCTATACCATTTATTGTTACCCAAGTGGTAAAGCATCTAAAAGATCATACAGGGTAGATTGTGAGATAGGAAGTCGTAGTTGATTTACCTGAAAGAGGTGAGAGAGTTAATCCCTAACCACAGGTGATTATCATAGATGCACCGAAGGGTTGTACTTTTAGAGATTTTGCTGCATGCCAGCCACCGTTGCTTCATGGGTCCACCGATCCAATTGTTAGCCAAAGGTGGATATCGGATTTAGAGGGAGCATTCCATACTTGTTCGTGTGGTCCGGAAAATAAAGTGAGATTTGCTTCAAATCAGCTGAGAGGTGCTGTCAAAGATTGTTGTGACCTGGAAAAGAAAATGAGGGGCGAGACACAGATCGAGGCCATGACTTGGTCAGAATTCAAAGAGATCACTATGGAGCATTTAGTTCCACAATATAAGATTGATCGTATCGTTGATGGGTTCCATAAGCTGAAACAGACTACAGAAACAGTTCTAGAGATTAATGCCAAATTTCATGAGAAAGCACGTTTCTGTCCAGATTATGTTGCTAACGAGAAAATGAAGATGTATCGCTACATGATGGTTTTAAAGCCAAGTATAAGAGAGTTTATTGATTCGAGAAAACATCAAACTCTCAAATCCATGATGGACACCACACGAGCCAGAGAATTGGAATTAGAGAGACAGGTGAAAGAGAGAAAGCCAGCGGAAGGATTAGCAACACCAAATAAGAGGCCGAGGGTAGACTATGGAGAGAGGAGGGTGAAGGTATTTGTTTGGCTTTTCAAGAGTAACGCGGAAGCATGATATAATTAAAAAGACAAACTAACCAAACAAACACATCCTAATGGACCAAAATCTAGACATGGTTTAGTAACTAAAATAAAGGAATAAGAAGGAAGAACTTGTTATACGTTTAAGCAAGATCATAATATCAACTTCTTCTTGTCAAGTATGTAGAATTCAACAAGAGAATTCCTCTAGTGTAGTCCACCCCAAGCACATTTGATTCCCCAATGCTAGTAGGTTGATGTAGACACCAAAACAACAAGATTAAAGTATATGTAACACCTTTGTTCATCAAAACCTTGATCACAAAGTGTATGAGAACTAGAGAGAAAAAGTGTCTCAAGAATTCTTATGTTCTCCATAGTGTTTCTCACAAAGAACTCTCAAAATTCGTGATATTTGAAACTCCCAAAATGAATTATACTTAATCCCATTAAAAATGAGCATTAAAACCAATCAATTTTGTTGTTACAGACCAAGGGCACGCCCGTGCCATATATGGCATGGCCGTGTCGGCCCAACAGACCAGGTCCAGCCCAAGGCCAGTACCCCCATGCCTGTTAGATCAGGCACGCCCGTGCCTCAGAAGGTACGACCATGCCTCATCCCGCCAAAACCCATTTTGGCCTTTTCTCTCTATTTGCATGATCGTGTTGCCGGAATCTATACTTGGTGTGTGACCCAATAGGCCTATACCTTATCGGCAGTGCGATTAACTCATGCATGTCAGCAGGCATATACCAACATAGAGCGGTCTCTAGCAAGACATCTATGCTCCCAAGTCTGTATAGGGTATGCCACTCTTGACAAGATCCCAATCATAAAATGATTGTCCTAAAGATAAATGATCATGTACATCCCTTTGTTCGCGATATCCTATGTGAACACAAGGCATGGAATAAAGTCAACCTTCAGATAATTCACGATTATGTTTCTCGATTCTAGATTGGTGGTGACCAACAAACCAAGTTAACTTGAGCACAGCCATGAATATGAACGTCAGCACTCAATCATCAAGGGGCCCATGGATATCTTCTCAATACATAGTAGAAAAAATTCCTTTTGACTACATAGTCCTGCCACATAGATAATCCTCTACCCAATCATTTCCCTTATAACGACAAGTTACGGACCGCGTTAGAAAAGGATCAAAGCAAAGTAAACCTATGCTTTGGAGTCACATGTATCTCTAGTTTAAGGATGAAACGCCATTATCATCCCGAGTTACTTATGACCAGAGCCACGAAGTGAACTCGGGTGTGGGTCCTGCAATCACTTGAAACCCCTTTCAAGTACTGGCAAGAATCACGTTTATCAAAACCAATTCTTTATCTCAATCTTAATTTATACTCCCTTCCCATAAAGTATAACCGATTGTGGAGATTTAGAATGAAAAACATTCTCGGAAGTGTTTAAACATGCTAAGATGGAACACCTTAAGGATTCATAAAATACCCGCTCCTCGGCGTATTATTAAATCTCCATTTAATCATCGATATAGTATGAATTACAATACTGCTTAATGTTGGAACTCGTGGTGGGCACAAACGCAGCGGAAGAAAACAAGAAAAGTAGCATGCAAGACAAAAAGAAAGCACACACAAAGCCCATAACTAGTTCCAATGGTGGAACACACTACAAAGCAAATTGCAACTAAAGAACAAGAAGAAGGAGTAGAAATTACCTCCTTACCATGGCTGGAATTCGAGCTCTACATGTGGACTGGGATGAAGATGAAGAAACAAAAGGCTTCTTCTCCATTGCAAGTCCACACCAAGTATGCTTAATCCCATTGTCTAGCAACCCATAGATAAACGTCCACCATGACTCCATCATGTGGAACAGCCCATGTAGATCTCCGCTTGCGCCATGAAAGCCTCACATGGACACTTAAGATCATCTTAGTGTATGTATGTCTTGCTATTGCACCAAGAGAGAGCTTCAAGTAGAGAGAAAAATGTTGTGATATGTTCTATGCATCTTCCAGCCTCAAATGACCAGATTAGGAGTCAAAACTCGGCCATCTTGCATGTCAATTGATTAGACCATCAAATGGTCCAATAAAACACAACTGTCACTGCAGCTACCCTCTTCACGACCCCTCACGGGCTCTCACGGGTCGTGAAGCCTAATTGCACCACGAGGGGACTTAGAACTCCATGAGTCGTGCCACCCGGTTGAGACTCGTGAGGGCATCTCCTTCACGACCCCTCATGACCTCGTCATGTGCCGTGAAGCCCAAAGGCATCACGACGCGTGGCGGCCGTCGAACAATCGTTAGGGCAGCCTGCTTCACGACCCGTGGAGCACCCTTCACGGTCGTGAAGCCCCGAATCAAAACACTTTTGATTCTTTGACTTTCTCCATCTACATAAAGTTGTCGGGATCAATCCTTGGCGTGTGACCTAATAGGCTCGCGCTTCATTAACAGTGATACCGACATACGTGTGTCAGTGGGCAGATCTCCAACAAACTCCCACTTGCACATGACACACCGTACCCATATGCATCAAAAACAGGGAGGGGCCTCTAGCAAGACATCCCTGCCCCCAAATCAACACGAGGTATGTCATCCCTGACAAGTACCTAATCACAATCCAAACGGGTTTGAAAAGGTCCTATAGATAAGTGATCAATCATCCTATTGTTCGCGATATCCGGGTGAACACGAGACATGGTACAAAGTCATTCTCCGATCGTTCACGATTATGTTTCTCGATCAAGATTGGTGGTGACCAAAATATGCAAGTTGCAACTGATCAACTATCATTGCAAGCATGAGCACGGCCGTGCATTTTGGTGTCAGCGCCCAATCATCGAGGGGCCCACGGATATCTCTCTAAGCAGAGGAACAAATTCCTTCGACTACATTGCCCCATTACATCGGTAATACCTTCCCCAAAAGCTTCCTTTATAACAACCAGTTACGGACTGCGTTTGAAAGCAATCAGAACAAGGCAGACCAATGTCGGGGAAACACATGTATCTCCGGTCTAAGGACGAAATGATATTATCATCCTGAGTTACTCTTGACATGTACCATGAAGTACACTCAGGTGTGGGTCGTCCAATCACTCGAAACTCTTTTCAAGTATAGGTAAAGTGTTGCGTCTCTTGTATCCAATCACCATTGAATACACGACCAACCCTTTCCCTCAGTCTTCGTTCAAACTTCCTTCCGATGAAGAGTGACCGACTATGGACTTTTAGAATGTAAAACATTCAGGGAAGTGGTAAACATGCTAAGATGGAACACAATAAAGGCAACTGAGAGTACCCGCTACACGCGTATTAACAAATCCCCATTTGATAATCGATACTAGCAGAAGCACAATGTTGCTTAACGTTCCCATAATCAGCATATCAAAATTTCAACTAAAACAAACTCAAGCCAAGTCTTTGCAAGCATTAGTATGTCAATCATCACTATCTTGCAACTATGGCTTTAGCAAAACGGATTCGCCACCATGCTATCCGTGTGTATTCGTAAGATGACCATATCTCTACCTCAACTAATCACTCAAAAGTGTGCGTTGGTGAGATAACGGTCTTTTGTCAAGCTATCGCACCTTTATTGATTCATCAGAACTCAATAAGATCAAGGATGCTTGAGATAAAGGTTATCTTTCATAAGCCATCGTACTCTCATTGTCTCATAAGATCCCAATAGAGTCAGCGATGCTTTGAGAAGCATACTTATTAACACCATATTTAGTAGGATCACGAACCCCGATAAAGATCGGCAGTTATCCTAAGAAGTATATAAGCAAGCATTTGAATAACAACTTATTCTTTGTTGCTTCTTACTATAGATCAACAAGAACATATTTCAATATTTCTTTAACTCCTTCCATAGGTTTTGTATATCCTATAATCGTTATGGATGCATAATTCTTTATTTAAGCTTTTCAAGAGAAATCAGGACTTTATCTCCAACACGATGTATGTACTAGACATATTTAGAATAGGATTACAAAATGCTCCCACTAGCTCTAGCATTCTTCCATGTTTCATCATTGCTATTTGAAAACTCAAACAAATGATTTTCATATCAACGCAAAGATTCTAACATTGAGATGGCAACATAAGTCCACAAGTGGACTACTTAGGGTTTGTAGATTTCATTAGGATACTTATTGATAGTAAAAGACCCTCGAAAATGTTGTGAGCATTTCCTCAGAAATTCCTATTAAGGAATGTAGTCTTCACTTCTATCCAATATAGCCTAAAAGGCACTTATAAAATAAGTATCCGTGTGGACTTCAACATAACCACCGGGAGAATGTTTCTAGATGATACCCTCCTCATGGTCAATCATCGTGAAACCATTCCTACCAGTTGGTATTTGAAGTAGTCTACAAACTTATCCATGTTTGGTCTATTTCCTCAAATAACCAATCACACCTCGCGGGTTCACACCCAGGTGTAGGATCAACCAAGTCGAAACCTTGGATATCCGTCATGGATAGCATCTCATCTTATCATTTCCTCCTTTCTCCTAGCGGACTCCAAGCCCACTACGCTTTCCGGCAGTTGACGCATTCATCATGAATCATCATTAAGTTGTCTTCCTCAGATATAACGAGTTATATCTTTCTGGTCTTATGACAACTTCTACCAAGAGGTAATGATTTTATGCCAGGTTCTCCAGCATTGCCATGCTGAGTTTCAATCATTTCTGATAGGATTCTAGTGTCAACATCAGGTTCTTCCATTCAAGGTATACTTAATCTCACTAGCATCCATGGATATTAATTTTCTTAAGAGACTCTACCTTTGATCAACTTACAAGTTCTCACAAGGTTTGTCAAGACAAATATCCCATGGTCTTAGTAGAGTACCTAATGGAGTAAATACCTCTAGATCCTGGGTTCCTCCACCTCACGTCTAAACGTAGGCTAGACAATCCAGACTTTGGAATAGACAAACAAGGATCCTCCTTTTCGTCATATCTTCTAAGGCGTTTACATGACCATCTTTGTTGTTTATAAGATTTAGAACTATTGCCCATCATCTAGAAAATGATCCAAAACAATTTTGGATATAAAAGTGTAATCTATCACTTATCGGACCATATCAATATGTCTGGTTCCTCCATTAGATGACCACATGTAACAACGTGTCTCAAGAGGAGTGAATTGTGAGACAATCCCATAATTCTTATGATAGTCACATAATATATAAAACTAAGGTACTCAACATCTTAACTAGATCCAAGTATCATAGTTGCATTGCCCTCTCTATCATGTACCTCGTTATGATGAGTTTTGAAAACCTCTAAGGTTTCAAACACTATTCCATTAAAATAGACTTACCATCTCTTCTACCATCACCGGTAAAGGTAACAAGGTATCTAAAGTGACTCCTTAATGTTTGCTTGAACGGTCAACACACTAAAAGTGTGAACGGAATCCAACAAGCTTTCAATCCTCTCACATACTCAAGTAAAGGATGTTTAAGTCATTTAACCTAATAAACAAGATATGCATTCAACATTTGACCTATGGTCAAAGGGTTCCAAGTTCATAAACCTCACGGATCTTGGTGAAGCAAGTCTTGTTTATATAGCTAAATCGACTTCTACATAAGGATAACTTATCAGTACATTTCTGATCATTCTATTACTCCTTAATGCAAAAGCTTACTTTAAATGCCACGACATGGATAAACTTTGAAATAAATCACCACTAATTTCAAAAGTCAAAGTAATATCCATCGTCAACAAAGGCGTTTCGATATAATGTTTCTAGCCATACATGGCATAAACATACATCCAATAAAGTAATAGAATAGCTGGAAGGAAAGGCAAGATACAAACTTCCAATCCTCTCAATAGGGACAACAACTATGTTTCCCTTTTCGAATTCCAACTCTCCATGCCTCATCCGCCTACTTCTCTTTTAACACCTTCACATTGTAACAAACAAATTTGTGACAAACGTGAGCGTTATTGCTAGCATTTAAAACCTAGCCTTTAGAAGTAGAAGAGCAATGGAGTTTGATCATGAATGTTCCTGAAGTCAAGGAGCTAATTTCTCTTACTCATAAGTGATTTTAGCTCTTTCAGGCTTATAGGGCAGGCGTGGTGGCGCCAATTTTCCAATCTTTCCGCGGAAGTAGCAAATTACCCCTTGTGGAGTCATATCTTGAGGCACAATCTCATTGCCCTCTGACTTCACATATATGGTAGGTTTGGTAAAACCAAATTTTCCATTTGAGGTCAATTTCTTCTTCTCGGTTTCTTGTTCCTTTATAATGTTAGTAGGAGTTGGTGAGGCGAGTCATACTTTGGCCATGCAGGACTTAGCAGTCCATAACATGCCATAATGCTTTATCAAGGACTTCTCCATATTATGCATGTGATAGTTCACAATGAACTATTTACATCACGTGGGCAGGGACTTTGGAGAATTTTCATTCACCACAAGCTCCCTCCCTATGGTGAATCCATGCCTCTCCTTCAGGTCCACGTACCTCTCTAACTCAAGGATATGGACACTAATTTTCCCGCCTTCATGCATCCTTCAACCGATCAAGGCCACGATGCACTTTTACATGCATTTAGAGGTCTAGGTCGCGTTGGTAGCATTTTGGCTCTAGAAGGGTTTTCTCTAAAATGTTCAACTTTGAATCATGGTGGAGGACAATCCTCAACAACCAATCCTAGTCCACGAAGTCCACATTAGTGAGCCTCACCTTCTTTAGGAACGAACGGAGTTTTAAGTTGAAGCGGAGTCGTTAACGTTTGCCAATTAAAAGATATAAGAATACACGTTTTAGTTAGTTTTGATACAATCCTCATTACGATAAATACCCATTTAGTTTTAAGAAAAAAAATTATCTTAACAAGGGCTAAGACACTTATTTCACTTCACTACATGACGGGTTTGCCGCGGATCACTTCATGAAGTTATTTAGGCCGGTAAACGCTTTACCAATTGTAATCCAAGACTATAACTCTTAGACACTTGCGGGATCCATCAACACTCATAGCGTCAGTTTGGCATGTTTGATCCCTTCTCACACCAATTCCTCGTTAAGCCGCTTTGGAAACTCGGTATAGGCACGACAATCACCAAGGCGTATTAAGTTGGAATTGTAAATCATCCGTCAAGATACACGGTGACACCCTTGACAATCATTGGCTCGTGCTTAGCTCGACAACCAATAATTTCAAGTCGCCACACTCACCTTCCACACAAATCCACATGGAACAACTCGTGCTTAGCTCGACAATCATCCCATGCATCACTAGATTCGGGTGGTGTCATCTTACGGGTGGTGTGTGATTTACATTTGAGAAAAACGGGCCTTTTGTCTTTCCGGTTTAAAAAACCTCTTTTCAAGTTGATCAACAAACAAGTGACAAAACGCATTTTTCACTTTAATATAAACAAATTTATATTTATTTGTTAATCGTGAGCGCGCAGGGTTTGTTAAACAATTTAACAACTCTTGTGATTTTATTATTTTGAAAAGTTTTCTAGCATGCGAAGATCCTAACAACCACGCAAGAAAATAACAAAATAAATCAAAACCACGCACAAAGCAAATATCCGGTAACACGCCCCTAAACCCTATGCGCCCTCCCCGTGAGCCAAACGGAGAGAGCAAGGACAAACTAAGGACACAACCAAATGGCCTCGCCGGAAGTGCTCCCACTGAATCCGTCATCTCCAAATGAATCACCGGATCCAAGGTAGCCTAGACGTCTCCTCCACGACTCTTGATGGTTGTCTTTGGTCTTCTTTTAACAATTACAAACAATTTGAAAAGAAACGGCATGCAAGACGCGATTGCTATTCTAAGCTACTTATAACAAGTACAAAGGAAAGCAATGGCATGCAAGCCATAAATAAATTTACAAATTTACAAACCGAATTAATTATTATTACAAACCATTGTGACTAAAAGTCACCAAATGAATGAATACATAAATGAACAACCAAACAACCAACACATAGGTCTAACGGGCAAGGCGTTACCGGACACAACAACAACCACAAACAAAACATGGTGTGCCACAACAAAACCATGCAAAATGTATCTCGATTAAGATTGTTCAAACAAGCAAAGCACTAAAGGCACAAAAAGGAACAATCCTTGTACATATGCATTAGTATCCCAAACACTTTGAGAACACATTCATATATACACAATATAAGTATATGCATGTGTGCATTTTATGCCAAAACCACCCAATACATATAATTATATGAATCAAGACACATAAACGGGGCTTTTCAAATGTCCATACAAAAGGACAGATTCTGGAAAAACAGAATCGAAAGGTGCTAAAACCGAAAATCTATTTCGTTTATAAACAAGGATAAAAACACTGTTCACGAGACCTTCACGGCCCGTGAAGCCCATGAGCTCCACGACTCTGACACAGTCAAAACCTTTCACGAGCGACACCCCATGAAGCCACTCGTGTAGCCTTCACGACCCATGAAGCCAAAACCTCCACGGTCCGTGAAGCGCTTCTGGACATAATGTCCATTTTCGGTTTTCAAGCCATCAAAGTGCAATTTCTTTGTAGAGATGGCTCTGATACCACTGTTGGAACTCGTGGTGGGCACAAACGCAGCGGAAGCAAACAAGAAAAGTAGCATGCAAGACAAAAAGAAAGCACACACAAATCCCACAACTAGTTTCAATGGTGGAACACACTACAAAGCAAATTGCAACTAAAGAACAAGAAGAAGGAGTAGAAAGTACCTCCTTACCATGGCTGGAATTCGAGCTCTACATGTGGACTGGGATGAAGATGAAGAAACAAAAGGCTTCTTCTCCATTGCAAGTCCACACCAAGTATGCTTAATCCCATTGTACTAGCAACCCACATATGAACGTCCACCATGACTCCATCATCTGGAACAACCCATGTAGATCTCCTCTTGCGCCATGAAAGCCTCACATGAACACTCAAGATCATCTTAGAGTATGTATATCTTGCTATTGCACCAAGAGAGAGCTTCAAGTAGAGAGAAAAATGTTGTGATATGTTCTATGCATCTTCCAGCCTCAAATGACCAGATTAGGAGTCAAAACTCGGCCATCTTGCATGTCAATTGATTGGACCATCAAATGTTCCAATAAAACACAACTGTCACTGCAGCTACCCTCTTCACGACCCCTCACGGGCTCTCACGGGTCGTGAAGCCTAAGTGCGCCACGAGGGGACTTAGAACTCCACGAGCCGTGCCGCCCGGTCGAGACTCGTGAGGGCATCTCCTTCACGAGCCCTCACGACCCATGGCGGGCGTCAAACAATCGTTAGGGCAGCCTGCTTCATGACCCGTGGAGCACCCTTCACGGTCGTGAAGCCCCGAATCAAAACACTTTTGATCCATCCACATAAAGCTGTCGGGATCAATCCTTGGCATGTGACCCAATAGGCTCGCGCTTCATTAGCAGTGATACCGGCATACGTGTGTCAGTAGGCAGATCTCCAACACTTAATGTCCTCAAAATATATGTACAAATCAAACGTGAACCAAAACAGTATTCAAGCCAAGTCATATGCATTAGAAATTCTAGTTGACCTACTCTATAACAACGGCTTAACTAGTGAATTTGTTACACAACATCCACATGTACTTTTGTTATTTACTTATATCTCTTTTCATAAGAATAATTTAAAAGTATGCATCAAAGAGATCTCATTTTCAAAATGTTAAAGTAATCACACCCTCATTGTCTCAAAAGCCCACAATAGGGTTAGTGATACTTAAGAACCAACAATCAACACCACAAGTTAGGGTCATAAACATTAATCAAGATCAACAGTTATCCTAGTAGAAACACGCATTAGAGTAAATACTTACTCCAAGCCTATTCTAGTCGTCAAACATCAAGAACATATCTCTATATTTCTTGAACTAAATAATATCCAATTTTGTATCTCCTAAGTGTCCTTATGAAGCAGTAATTCTTGAATTAGGTTTAAAGATAACCTAATATCGGGACATTATCTTCAATAGACACATAACATTTGGAATACAACAAAGATCCTTTAACATCCTAAGATTGAGCCTAGTAGAACGTATGCATTGGGGTATGTTACACGTGAATTATCATGTTAATTAAGTGGTATTTAATGGTTAATTGATTAATTAATTATTACTTAATTAATATGGATTATCTATATATATTTGTATATATATGTATGTATGTATACGGTGATGTGTGTGTGCATGTGTTTAGTGACACCTCATGCTAATGAGTATGTATACGTGTGTGTGTGTTGGTATTACTTCACATTGAAGTATTGAATGTGTGTGTGTGTGTTAGTGTGTAAAAACCGAGAGCAAAGAAAGAAAGTAAGAAGAAGCAAGAAATCGGATTTTGTGTGGTTTGTGAATAGTGATTCAAGGCTTGAAGGTTGCTGATTCTTCTTTGATTCTTGTTGATATGCTTTTATTAGTTACTAACATGCTACGGTTTAAGTCGGATTGATATGAACATGCTCTATGAGTGTATCGGATTTGGTGTTCTTGGGGTGTAAGGGTGTTTTGATGCATGTTTGCATGTTTAAACATGTTTATATATGTGTTTATATGAACTTGTATGTGAATTGTATAATCTGGAAATGATAATTATACAAGATTTGAAGTTATCGGATTCTTGAAAGGTTGAAGGTTGCAGATTTTGGTGTTGATGATGAAATCCGAGTGTTGAATCCGGATCTTGAAATCCGATTCTTGAAATCCGCATCTATGAAATCCTAGTGTTGAAATCAGCATGTGTGAAATCCTAGTGTTGAAATCCTATGGTTTGAATCCGAAGGTGGTATCCTAAACATGAAATCCGATTGTGGGTGTCAAGATAAATGCATCAAGTGTGGAAATCTGACTGGAGTTGCGGATTCCTTCAAATCCGATACAAAGTGTCGGATTCCGATAGTAGTTGTGGATTTGGTGCAAATCCAATGGTAGAGTCGGATTTCTCATGAAATCCGACAGTTTTGGTTTGTTGTTTTGCATTGTTTAATACTATGTGTTATATGTGCATACATATGTGAATCTTACATGTTTATGTTTGATTAAATGGATATAAATATATGATTGATATATATTTAAGAATTGAATACTTATTTCAGTTTGTTGTGTTCTCAAGAACTGACAAGGCTCAGTAACATTAGATCACTGAGTGAAATAGCTGAGAATCAGAGGTGAGTGGATGTTTGCTCACGGGTGATATTAGTTGTATTGGTTTGGTTGCAACTATTATTGGATAGACTGTATATCTATTGGTTAATTAACTGTGACTGTTAATTGTTGAATTCTGTGATATGTATACATGTTGGAAGGGAAGTTAGTCTACGACTGGGCTTATGGGTTGGGTTCATTTGCTATTGGCTAAGCAGTATCAGGACTTTGGGATGCATTTGTTGCTAACAGAGGATGATACTGTGTGAGAATAGCAAATGGACTATCGGTAAACCTTTGCTTTGGCCGGCATTGGTTGTAGGTTCCTGCAGAACCGCCGGTCTTCCCAGGGTGCTTATTTGTGGTTGTTGTTATCATGCGGTTCTGGCTGATATATTTGTGTTGTGATACTCCATTCACTTAGCTTTACGCTAATCCCCTACCTCTCACTCTTTTTGCAGGTTTTGGTAAGTCAGCGGCTCGGCTGAGAGTGGTTAGCTTGGGGAGTAATCACCTAGGACTTTGATAATGTATTTGTGACGAGCTGTGTTTTTTTGTAATACTGATATTTTGTAAACAGTGATTTGTAAATAGTTGTAGTTACTTTGGTGTTTAAAACGCTTCCACGGTGTAATTTAAAGTGGAAAATTTTTTTGGTTAAAATACGGTGTTACAAGTTTGGTATCAGAGCCTTGGTTTGGCAGTGTAGGCAAAGTGGAAGTGTTACATTCCCAAATCTTGGGTCGTGGTAGGTCGATTACTCCTTGGGTATGGGATTGGGGTGAATTGGAGAGGGTGGAGTTAGTATGTTGTGTACTAACGGATTTATCTAATAAATCGTTAGGTGATGTGATTGTTACAGATAACAATGGTTGGACGTGATTACTCAACCGGTACCCCTACTGTCCCAACTACTGCTGAGTTTCCTACTGCAACACTTGAGATTCCAACTAACGCTGGTACATCTGGTACAACGGTTGATGAGAGGGATGAGTACATATTTCAACTGGAAGGTCAGCTGCAAGATTTGAGATCAGAATTAAAACAGCAGAGGCAGGCTCCTGCAGCACAACCACCAGTTGTTTCTGTAGCTTCAACTGCGGTTGCGATACCCCTATCTTTCCAGCAATAACTACATTAGCAGAGGTTCCTCTAATGTCAATGCCAATACCACCATTTACTCAAACGATGACACAACCTTTCTATTATCCGTTGTTTTCTCAGGGGCCCTATCCGCAAGGATCTGTTCCACAGGGGTAGATGCCACAAGGATCTTATTCGTATCCATTTATGAGATTTCCACCTGGAATGGGTTACAGGCAGCCGTGTACTTACAAGCAATTTTTGGATTGTAAACCAGATGAATACCACGGCAGCACGGATCCCAATGCTACTTTGAATTGGCTGAGGGATACAGGGAGGATTTTGGATGCTTGTAATTGTGAGGAGGAGATGAGAGTTTGTTTTGCTACCCGGATGCTAAAAGGGAAAGCAATGGTTTGGTGGGATTCCATTACCACACATCTATCGAGATCACAAATGGATTCAATTACATGGAATCAATTTCGGGATAAATTGTGTGAACAATACTGCAATGCCTTCGAATTGAATAAAATAAGGCAGGAGTTCATGGAACTTAAAATGACGAGAAAGATGACGGTGGATAAGCTGATTGAACAGTTCAACTCGAAGCTGAGGATTGTATCTCAGTGGCTGCCTTATGAATCTTCCCAGGTTCAGCACTTCATCGGGGCATTATTGCCAGAGTACAGGAGCACCAAGAGATTGGCTGGATCTCTGTCCCAGGCCTTCACCTTGGCAAAATCTGCTGAGGGGGACATCCAGGCCAAAGACAAACAGAGCAAGGACGAGGTAGCTTTGCAGAAGCTGAGGTATGACCAGGCTGGGAGTAGCCAGCAAAAGAAGAAATGGCAGGGTAACCAGTCCTAGAGCAACCAGAACAGGAAGGCATCTTCAGGGGATTCTGAGGTTAAATCACAGTGGTGCACGAGGTGCAGGGCTACTGACACTAGGCAGTGTACTGCTCAGACTATGCGTTGCGTGAGAAGTGGTACTCACAGACACGAATCGAAGGATTGTCGGTACCCTCGTAACGTATGCTGGAACTGTCATCAGGAAGGTCATAGGGCGGGTGATTGCCCTACAGGGAGAAGACCAGCGGCAGGGACTAGGTCAGGGGTAGGGGCAGGGGCGGTTAGGGGCTCGTCTTCAGCAGGTGGGCAGAAAAAGGAAGAATCCTCCAACTCCGGAGGGCAGGGCATTCCGGATGACAGTAGATGATGCTACTGGCAAAGATGATGTGATCACCGGTACGTTCTTTATGAATTCCTTACCTGCTCGTGTGTTGTTTGATTCTGGAACGAATCGCTTCTTTATTTCAGTAGCATTTTGTGCTAAGTTAAATTTGCCTACTACTAGTATCTCTGTGCCGATTGATATAGAAGTAGCAGATGGTAAGATAGTGCCTCTTACGAATTCTGTGACGGGTGCGGAGATTGACATAGATGGTAAGTTCTTTCCTGTATCATTCCTGTCGATGCCATTAGAAAGGTTTGATGCGGTGTTAGGAATGGATTGGCTGAGTAAGCACAGGGCAAGTATTAAATGTCATAGGAAGCTGATTTCGTTTCCGTTATGTGATGGGTCACATGTGGTGGCTCGAGGGGAAAGGAACAAGTCCGTTTTTCCTATCATTTCGATGTTGAAAGCTAAGAAATCCTTGAGTAAGGGATGCGAATGTTTTCTGACATATGCGATTGATGCTAGAAAAGAGAAACGGGCAGTTACTGATGTACGAGTTGTATCAGAATTTCCTGAGGTGTTTCAGGATGAGTTACCTGGGTTACCTCCCGTTCGAGAGGTAGAGTATAAGATTGATTTAATACCAGGTTCTAATCCAGTGGATAAATCTCCTTATAGGTTGGTTCCTTCTGAAATAAGGGAGATGATGACACAGATTCAGGATTTGTTGGATCGGGGATTTACTCGTCCGAGTTCTTCACCGTGGGGTGCACCAGTCTTATTTGTGAAAAAGAAAGATGGTACTCTGCGAATGTGTATTGATTACACAGAATTGAATAAGCGAACAGTGAAGAATAAATACCCTCTGCCCAGGATTGATGATTTGTTTGATCAGTTGTAGGGTGCTTCGTATTTCTAGAAGATTGATTTGAGATCGGGTTATCACCAGGTACGAGTTTCTGACGGGGATATTGCTAAGACTGCTTTTCGTACCAGGTATGGCCATTATGAATTTTTAGTCATGCCGTTCGGATTGACTAACGCACCTACAGTGTTTATGGATTTGATGAACCGGGTTTGTCGACCGTTCTTGGATAAATCTGTGATAGTATTTATTGCCTACATTCTGGTTTATTCGAAATCTGAAGCTGATCACGAGGTTCATTTGAGACAGGTTCTTGAAACTCTGAAACGGGAGCAATTGTATGCCAAGTATTCGAAGTGTGAATTCTGGATGCGGGAAGTTCACTTTCTGGGGCATGTCATTTGCAGTGATGGAGTCAAGGTTGATCCGGCAAAGATAGAAGCAATGATGAATTGGGAGGCTCCGAAGTCGCCTTCTGAGATTAAAAGCTTCTTGTGATTGGCTGGGTATTATAGAAGATTCATTAAAGACTTTTCTAAAATTGCGAATCCCATGACTAAATTGATTAGCAAGGAGGTTCCATTTAGATGGAGTGATGAACAGGAGAGAGCTTTTCAGATGTTGACACGAATTTTGTGCCAGGTTCCTATTCTTGATTTACCGGATGGGTCAGATGACTTCATAGTTTACTGTGATGCGTCATTGGCAGGGTTGGGTTGTGTCTTGATGCAACGGGATAGAGTGATTGCGGATGCTTCTCGTCAGTTGAAACCGAATGAGAAGAACTATCCAACCCATGATTTAGAACTGGCAGCTGTGGTTTTTGCGTTAAAATTGTGGAGACAATATCTTTATGGTACAAAGAGCGTCATTTGTACGGATCACAAAAACCTACAGTATGTGTTTTCGCAGAAAGAACTCAATATGCGACAGAGACGATGGTTGGAACTTGTTAAAGATTATGATTGCGAGATTCGCTATCATCCTGGGAAAGCCAACGTGGTAGCCGATGCTTTGAGTCGCAAGCGAGTTAGTGAACATGTCAAGTTTAAGCGAATTGAAAGAGTCTCTAACTTGATTGACAGATTAAAGGCAGCGCAGTTGGAAGCCTTGAGAGATGGAAATCTGAAATTTGAGATTATGACTAAGAAAAAGAATGACTTGACTAATGATTCTCGGGGATTGAAGGTTTATCAATCTCGTGTTTGGGTGCCTTTGCTTAGAGGTCTTCGGAATGTGATTATGACTGAAGCTCACAAGTCTAGACTATCTGTTCATCCAGGTAGCACAAAAATGTATAACGATCTAAAGGTGTTGTATTGGTGGCCTACAATGAAGACGGATGTAGCACAGTTTGTGGAGTCTTGCCATATTTGTGCACGTGTTAAGGCAGAGCACCAGAAACCCTATGGATCATTGAAACAGTTGCAGATTCTAGAATGGAAGTGGGAGAACATAACGATGGATTTCGTAACAAAACTTCCACGTACGCAGATGAATAATGATATGATTTGGGTGATTGTTGTCAGATTGACCAAGAGTGCTCACTTTTTGGATACCTATGAGACGGCATCACTCAGTAAGTTGACTCGGTTATATATCGATGAAGTTGTTTCCCGACATGGTATACCGCTTTCGATTGTGTCAGATAGAGATTCCAGGTTTGTGTCGAACTTCTGGAACAGTATACAGCGAGAGTTGGGTACACGTGTGAATCTGAGTACAGCTTACCACCCCCAGACGGACGGGCAATCAGAGAGAACTATTCAGACACTCAAGGATATGCTGTGGGCATGTGTGTTAGAATATAGAGGTTCTTGGGATTCCCATATGCTGTTGATTGAATTTGCGTACAATAATTCGTATCATTCGAGTATCGGTATGCCGCCTTATGAGATGTTATATGGTCGTCGCTTCCGTACTCCTACTTGTTGGTTAGAGGCGGGTGAAAAACAGTATGCAGGTCCTGATATTGTACGGATCACCGGAGACAAAGTAGCTATTGCGCGAGAGAAGTTGAAAGCTGCGAGGAATTGACAGAAGATGTATGCTGATCCACGTCGTAGGTCGGTTGTATTTGTTGAGGGGGAATTGGTATATCTGAAGGTTTCTCCATGGAAGGGGGTTATACGTTTTGGGAAGCAGGGAAAGTTAGCTCCGCGTTATATTGGACCGTTTCGTGTCCAACGGGTGGTAATGATCAGACGGTTACTCTCGACCTTCCGGCAGAATTATCAGGTATTCACAATACCTTCAACATATGTTACTTGCGGAAATGTAGAGTTGAGGATGAGATTCAGATTCTATCTCTACATGATCTTAAAGTGGATTCCAGTAAGAGGTTGGTGGAAGAACTCGTAGAACTATTAGATCGAAAAGTGACGAAACTGCGAAAGAAACAAATTCCAATGGTTCTGATTAAGTGGAAACATAGTTTGGGTTTAGACATGACATGGGAAACGGAGGCCGATATGAAAACTCATTGCCCGCAGTTGTTTAATGATGAATAGATTCCGAGGACGGAATCCAGTTTAAGGGGGGAAGATTTGTAACATCCTGAGATTGGGCCTAGTAGAACGTAGGCATTGAGGTATGTTACACGTGAATTATCATGTTAATTAAGTGGTATTTAATGGTTAATTGATTAATTAATTATTACTTAATTAATATGGATTATCTATATATATGTGTATATATATATGTATGTATGTATACGGTGATGTGTGTGTGCATGTGCTTAGTGACACCTCATGCTAATGAGTATGTATACGTGTGTGTGTTTTGGTATTACTTCACATTGAAGTATTGCATGTGTGTGTGTGTTAGTGTGTAAAAACCGAGAGCAAAGAAAGAAAGTAAGAAGAAGCAAGAAATCGGATTTTGGGTGGTTCGTGAATTGTGATTCAAGGCTTGAAGGTTGTTGATTCTTCTTTGATTATTGTTGATATGCTTTGATTAGTTACTAACATGCTACGGTTTGAGTGGGATTGATATGAACATGCTCTACGAGTGTATCGGATTTCGTGTTTTTGGGGTCTAAGGGTGTTTTGATGCATGTTTGCATGTTTAAACATGTTTATATATGTGATTATATGAACTTGTATGTGAATTGTATAATCTGGAAATGATAATTATACAAGATTTGACGTTATCGGATTCTTGAAAGGTTGAAGGTTGCGGATTTTGATGTTGATGATGAAATCCGAGTGTTGAATCCGGATCTTGAAATCCGCATGTGTGAAATCCTATCGTTTGAATCCGAAGGTGGAATCCTAAACATGAAATCCGATTGTGGGTGTCAAGATAAATGCATCAGGTGTGGAAATTCGACTGGAGTTGCGGATTCCTTCAAATCCGATACAAAGTGTCGGATTCCGATAGTAGTTGCGGATTTGGTGCAAATCCGATGGTAGTGTCGGATTTCTCATGAAATCCGACAATTTTGGTTTGTTGTTTTGCATTGTTTAATACTATGTGTTATATGTGCATGCATATGTGAATCTTACATGTTTATGTTTGATTAAATGGATATAGATATATGATTGATATATATTTATGAATTGAATACTCATTTCAGTTTGTTGTGTTCTCAGGAACATTATATCACTGAGTGGAATAGTTGAGAATCAGAGGTGAGTGGATGTTTGGTCACGGGTGATATTAGTTGTACTGGTTTGGTTGCAACTATTGTTGGATAGATTGTATATCTATTGGTTAATTAACTGTGAATGTTAATTGTTGAATTCTGTGATATGTATACATGTTGGAAGGG
The DNA here is from genome assembly GCA_038502395.1 of Dittrichia graveolens. Taxonomy (NCBI): domain Eukaryota; kingdom Viridiplantae; phylum Streptophyta; class Magnoliopsida; order Asterales; family Asteraceae; genus Dittrichia; species Dittrichia graveolens. The sequence continues at coordinate 37,191,141 of JARJIL010000009.1, forward strand.
AAGTCAGTTTACGACTGGGCTTATGGGCTGGGTTCATTTGCTATTGGCTAAGCAGTATCAGGACCTTGGGATGCATTTGTTGCTACTAGAGGATGATACTGTGTGAGAATAGCAAATGGACTATCAGTAAACCTTTGCTTTGGCCAGCATTGGTTGTAGGTTCCTGCAGAACCGCCGGTCTTCCTAGGGTGCTTATTTGTGGTTGTTGATATCATGCGGTTATGGATGATATATCTTTGCTGTGATACTCCATTCACTTAGCTTTATGCTAATCCCCCACCTCTCACTCTTTTTACAGGTTTTGGTAAGTCAGCGGCTCGGCTGAGAGTGGTTAGCTTGGGGAGTAATCACCTAGGACTCTGATAGTGTAATTGTGACGAGCCATGTTTTTTGTAATACTGATATTTTGTAAAAAGTGATTTGTAATTAGTTGTAATTACTTTGGTGTTTAAAACTCTTCCGCGGTGTAATTTAAAGTGGAAAATTTTTTTAGTTAAAATACGGTGTTACAGATCCCACTAGCCCTGACGTATTTAAAAAAAATTTATCTATGCTTCTAGAAAGCTCATCACTTTGATTTTCTAATAATAAGCAAAGATCTTTCTTTTAAGATGCTAGCATTAGTCCGAAGTGGACTTATTCACCGTTGTAGACTTAATTCGGATACTACGAATATATCTCAAGACCATCGGAGAGTGTTATAAGCACTTCCTCATAATATTGTTCCATGACGGAATGCAGTCAATAATATCCACGAGTATCAAACATTCTTCAACATAGCTACTAGGAAAAGTTTCTCCATAACCATCATGAAACTTTACAACTAGTCGGTACTTGAAGTTGTCTTCAATTCCATGCATGTTAATCCCATTACTACTGCCTAGGTATGGGAATAAGCCAAGTCAAGTACTTGGACATCTCAAATGGATTGCATCCCATTATCATTTACTTCTTTTATCTTAGTGCATTCCGGATCCACTATGTCCTCCGATAGATAGTGAACTAAACATAACTCATCATCAGGTCATTGCCACTTAGGTATGAGAAACCCATATCTCTTTGGCTCTATAGGAATCTTATCAGAAAATAAGTAATGATTCTTAGTCAGGTATACCAGCATATCCATGTCGATCAACAATCAATGATATTTGATTATATGCTAGTGTCAACATCAGGTCTTTTATTTAAGTTCCACGTTCTTCCACTTGAATGCCTTAGCTATTGTCCCCTTTTAAGAAACAAAACATTGTTCTCGAAAGGTTAAATATCTAAAACTTAGAAGAACCCCTCAAATGTATTAACATTTTTTGATTTCAAGTTTATCCATCTCCCACTGAATGTATATTAGATAACTTTGAACTATAAGATAGACAAGAAAAGAACCTTTCTAGTCACATCTTAATAAGTGCTAATTAGACCACCAATTGAATTTAGATTTGAGGACCTTGTCATCATGGCAAATGAATGTACCAACAAATCGGACATACATTCTTGACCCGTCATAAACCTAATCATATTCAATAATATGATGTTCCCCACACCATGACACCATGTACCAATGTGTCTTAGTAGGATATGAATTGTGAGACAATTCCACAATTCACTATACGGTCATTCAATATAGATTGAAGGTATCTTAGCAACTTGACTAGATCTAAATATCTTGATCTATATGCCCTATTGATTCTGAATATCGTTTTGACTAATTATGAACACCAACAAGGTTTCAGACATACTCCTAAACTTGTAAACATCCCGCAACTACTACCATCTAGGTAGTGATGAAGAAATTTTTCTTTCATTATTCTTTGTGGTGTGCTTGAACGGATTATCAACAAAAGTGTGATCAATATCCAACAAGCCTTCAATTCTCTCACTAACTTTGGTGAAGGATCTCATAATCATCTTAGCCTAGTAAACAAGATTAGCATCAAATGTTTAGCCCAATGTTAAACTATCCCAAGATCCCAACCACATGGATCTAGGTGACATATTTCTTGTTTATGTGGTAAAGTTGATTATCTCACAAAGATAACTTATCCGAACCTTTTTGGATTCAGAATCAATTATTCATGAATATTCTATTATTAGTAACAAAACCTTGTGTATGTCGTGACATGGATAATTTCTGAATATAACAAATATTGAGAAATAATATATTTTGATAACAAATTTCATATTTCAAGGATAAATTCATCGTCATCAAATGTACAGTTGTGTGCCACGTAGGGAAAAGCAACACATAAGCTATGACATGAATAAGCTTTGAACAAACGATGCTAAAAAGATTTTACATCAAGTCTTAAACTTCAAAATTATATCCATCGTTTTCAAAACGAGCATACCTTTGTTAACTGCCACGCAGGGCAACAAAATAAAGTAATAAATAAACCGGCAACAAAAGCGAGATCAAGTCTCCTTATTTTCTCTTAGAGGAAAATCATCCTAGTTTCCTCATCCGAGATCCGGTTCTTCATGCTTTTCTTTCTTCCACCAAGAACCTACACTTTGTAACAAAATAAATTTGTGACAAAAGTGAGTCAATCAGCTTGGGTCAATAACCCAACTTATAGAAGAATAGCAATGAATCATGAACGTACCTTAAGAGGGAAAGTTAACTCTCTCCTTTCTTAGAAGTTTTATATCCTCTCCGCACGTAGGGCAGGCGTGACAGCCCCAATTTGCAAATCTTCCATAGAAGTAGCAAACCACCCTTTCTTGAGTCTCTTCTTGAGGTACATTTTCAATGTCCTTAGACTCAATTTCAAGAATAGGCTTGGAAACTCCAAACTTTCCTTTTAGGATCGGTTTCATCTTCCTTTTCTTTTGTTTCTTTAAACCCAAGATGGGAATGGTTGAGGTGGAATTATGCTTAGCCATGTCAGACTCCGCAGTCTTCAACATGCCATGCAACTTTCTTAAGGATTTCTCCATTCCTTGCATGTGATAGTTTATGAGAAACTGATCATGTGATGCGGGCAGGGATTGGAGTACAATATCCACAGCGAGCTCTCTCCCAACAGGAAATCCTAACCTCTCCATTTGGTCCACGTTCGCCTTCATCTTGAGGACGTGGAGACTTACATTCCCGCCTTCCTGCATCCTACAACCGACTAGGTTTTTAACACACTTAAAATGTTCCTGCCTAATTTGCTGTTGGAACATGTCCTTGAGCTTCATTACCATATTGTACACACTATTGTGCTCGAGCTGCATTTGCAACTCTGAGCTCATAGTTGACAGCATGAGGCAGGCAACATCGTGCGTGTCCTGAACACGTTTTTCATATCCGTATCAGACGGCTCAAATCACGTTGGTAGAAGGTGGCTCTGGAAGGGGTTCCTCAAGGATGTGCATCTTTGACTCATGGCGAAGGACAATTCTCAATTACCTAAGCTAGTCAATAAAGTTCAGTCCCGTGAGTTTCTCCCTTTCTAGGAACATATGAAGTGAGATGTTTGACGTGGTGTTATTATGGTTTGACATCTATAAATAACAAGAATGCGAGTTTTGGTTAGTTAGATAACCTTGTTGAAATAATTACCCCATATGTTTAAGAAAAACAATTATTTTAACAAGGGCTAAGAACCTTATTTCACCTCGCACCGTGACGGGTTTGCCGCGGATCACGTGGCGAAGCTATTTAGGCCGATAACCATTTTACGAATTGTAATCTCTATTACAACTCTTAGACACTTTATTGACATCCACTATGTTGGTTGGCACGTTTGATCCCTTCCTCACACCAATCTCAATATATAATTTTGTTTAGCTCGTGCTTAGCTCGACAACTAACCAAGAATTATATATCAAAATTGTAAATCATCCGACAAGACACACGGGCGGCACTCTCGACAATTAATTGGCTCGTGCTTAGCTCGATAACCGATCATGCAAGTTACCCCACTCACCTTCCACACAACTACGCAAGGAATGACTCGTGCTTAGCTCGACAATCATCCTTGTCTTGTTAGATTCGGGTGGTGTCGTCATACAGATGGTGCATGATTTACGTTTTAAAAAATGGGATTTTGTTTCCGGTTTGTAAAAACCTTTTGTGAATTAACAAAGTAAGTGTCAAACGATTTTAATCGCTTTATAAATATAATACCAATTTTATATTTCCTTTGTCAATTCTATTCGCACGAGATTGTTAACCATTTTAACAAACGTTGTATTTTATTTAATTGTCTAGCATGCGATTCCTAAACCATGCATAGAAAATAAAACACAACCACGCAAATAAATACAATTTGGTAACATGCCCAAAATCGTATAGCGTTTTCCCCGTGAGCCTCAATGGGGAAAACAAGGCCAAAACCTAAGGACAAGATAATGTCTCGTTGGGTAGAGCTCCCAATGAATCTGACACCTCCAATAGAGTGTGGACTCCGTCTCGCCAAGACGCCATCATCATGACTCCCGTTGACACCTCCGGTTCAAGTTCTATACTATTTACAAATGCATAGAATTTTCAAACGACACGCAGGTCACATTCCCACACTATTTGTAAAAATACACGGATTAAAAGAAACGGCGTGCAAGCCGCACCAATAAATAAATAAATATTACATCAATACGGCACACAGGCCACCAAAAACCAAATTAGTCAACCACCACAACACATAGGTCTAAGGGCATACCACGTTACCGAATTAAAGCGAATGCAACAAAAAAAACATGGTGTGCCACACAAAACCATGATATATATATATATATATATATATATATATATATATATATATATATATATATATATTAGTTAAGATTGTCCAAAACATCAAAGGCACAACATGAAAATCCTTGTACATATGCATTAGTGAACCAAACCAATTTTAAAACACCTATTCGTATATACATTTATTAGTATATATTTGTGTACACTTCATGCCAAGTTACAACAAATATATAAATATAAAAAATAAAATATTATGGGGCAACAAACATAAATATATCACGACTAGTCCAATACCAGTCAACAAAAGTCAAACCGGAAAAACCATAGCAAGAAAACAATATTCTTATAATTTTAAAAAACTAAATCTTTCAAAAATCCAGGCACGGCCGTACCTCACAAGGCACGACCGTACCCTACGAGTACGCCCTCAGGCACGAGGCGTACCTTGACCAAACGCATCCGACGACAGGCACGCCCGTACCCCCATAGGTACAGTCGTGCCTCCCTTATGCCATTTGACAAATTACATATTTTATGGTTTTTCTTGACTTGTTAGTACAAAGCCATGTTAGACATGGCTCTGATACCAGTGAAGGTATTTGTTTGGCTTTTCAAGAGTAACGCGGAAGCATGATATAATTCAAAAGACAAAACTAACCAAACAAACACATCCCAATGGACCAAAATCTAGACATGGTTTAGCAACTGAAATAAAGGAATAAGAAGGAAGAACTTGTTATACCTTTAAGCAAGATCACAATATCAACTTCTTGTTGTCAAGTATGTAGAATTCAACAAGAGAATTCCTATAGTGTAGTCCACCCCAAGCACACTTAATTCCCCAAAGCTAGTAGGTTGATGTAGACAACAAAAAAACAAGATCAAAGTATATGTAACACCTTTGTGCATCAAAACCTTGATCACAAAGTGTATGAGAACTAGAGAGAAAAAGTTTCTCAAGAATTCTTATGTTCTCCTTAGTGTTTTTCACAAAGAACTCTCAAAATTCGTGATATTTGAAACTCCCAAAATGAATGATACTTAATCCCATTAAAAATGAGCATTAAAACCAATAAATTCTGTTGTTACAGACCAAGGGCACGCCCGTGCCGTCCCAACAGACCATGGTCCAGCCCAAGGCCGGTACCCTCGTGCCTGTTGGATCAGGCACGCCCGTGCCTCACCCCTCCAAAACCCATTTTGGCATTTTCTCTATATTTTCTTGACCGTGTTGCCGGAATCAATACTTGGTGTGTTACCCAATAGGCCTATACCTCATCAGTAGTGCGATTAACTTGTGCGTGTCAGCGGGCATATACCAACAGAGGGAAGCACCAAAAGTTTATCAGAGGTGCAAGAAGAGTCACTATGGGAATTGTCAGACAAATGTTGTTCACTGTTTTGAATGTGGCAAGTAGGGCCATATGGGTAAACATTGTCGCAGTTCGTTAAGTGTATGTGTCCATTGTTATCAACTAGGTCACCAGAAAGCTAACTTCCCTCAATTGGCTGCATCCAACCGTTCGACGGGTTCTAGAAATTCTCCATCCCTACCTCCATTGTGTAGTAATGAAAATAAGGATATAAAGAAAGAAGATGTTTCGAAAAGCAAGGGGAGGGCCTTTGAACTTACTACGGAGGAAGCGAAAAGGAAACCCGATGTGGTTGCACGTACATATCTCGTAAATTATCTGCCTTCTCTAGTATTATTTTATTCGGGTGCTATCAAGTCATTTGTATCTATTTCTTTCTTTAAAAATTTCGAGCAAGTATGTGGTAAATTGAATCCTCCTCTTGAGGTGGAAATAGCTGATGATAAATTTGTACTCGTGACTGATGTATATAGAGAGTTTTAAGTGGTTGTGGGAATGGATTGGCTTGGGCGTTACCAAGCTGTTAGATATTAATTAGTTTGTTAGCCTTTTATCCTTTTGTTGTATGTAATTTATATTTAATAAAATAGTTAGTATTATGGGCTTGGGCTACTTTCCTTATGTAATTCTTAGTCTAGTTTAGTTATTTAGTTTTGGGCCCATGTGGCTTTTAAGCCCATGAGGCTTGTCTATTTATAGCCTTGCAAACCTAGTTTGCAAGGCAACCTTTGCCATTTTGTATTCTCTGCACTCATACGTTCAAAGCAATATACAAGAGAGAATCTTCAAGTTACATGTGAAGTATTCATACTTGTTCATACTAAACTTCATCATCTTTACTTCAAGTATTGATTGTTTACTCATCTTCTTCACATTCAAAGGACTTTCAATTGGTATCAGAGCCAACTCCTTACTGGATTGGTTCAACATTACCCGAAAGAAACATCTTTGTGTGAGAAACAAAACCCAGGAGCTGCTCCTGTTCTTGTTCACGTGAAGCTTTGAAAGACAAAAACCCATTTGGTCAAATCCTCTTGTTTTTCAAGTTATTTGTTGTATCTTAGAAGTATTTAAGAAGGATAAACCTTTTTTTGTGTTTTTAGGACAAACAAACAACACCTGGGTAGTGTTCTTGAAAATTTATTGTTCTTCAAGTTCTTATAGGTTTTCACTGTTTCATCAAATTTTCAAAGAATTTCATGTTGTTTGGGTTGAAATCAGTGAAGGTAAGTGTTTCTAGTAAAAAGGAAAGTCAAAACAAAAGCTTAGTGAGTTTTTAGTGTGTTTTGGGCAAACATAGCAGTCTATTCGATAATAGAGTACAGACCTGCAAGTTTTGGATTATTATCCATCCGAGAGTCGTGCGACTTTTAGTTCATCCGACTATCGTGAGACTTTTAACCCAAAAGTCATATGACTCTTGATTTTAGTTCATTCGACCTTTATTTTAATAGGCCAATCGACTTTTACATCATATGACATAACACTCATCCAACCTTCAAGTTTCATCCGACTTTCGGATCACTCAACTCATCCGACTTTCAGATTGCTAAACTCATCCGACTTTCGGATCATTAAAACTCATCCGACAATCGAATCTAAATCCGATAGTCGCATCACAAAATCTGATAATCATAAAATACGAATGTCGCACCACATAATCCGATAGTCACATAAACACAATCCGATACTTGAATGTTCATCCGACCTTCGGATCATCCGACAGTCGCATCAAATCAACAGTCCCATAAGCAAAATCCGATAGTCAAACAAGTCGACATTCGGATAACTTCACTCGATTTTCAAACACTTCACCCGACTTTCAAAGTTTTTCTCACACACAAACTAACCAATTTACTTCAGGGAGAAAGATCCAAGAAAAAAAGATGAGTTCTAGCAATGAAATTCTTGCCATCAGCACAGATACTAAACCTCCACTACTCTTCAGAAATGAATATAAGGTACGGAAAGGAAGGTTTATGGACTTTATAGAACACAATGAGAAATATGGCGAGATGATGAAAGATATCATATTAAATGGTGATGCCGTCTTTGAAATGATTATCGAGGTTTTTCCCAATAACAATCCACCAATTGTTGCTAAGAGGAGACGCAAGCTTCCATCAGAACTAACTGCTGAAGAGAGAGACCGTGCACGCGCCGACAAAGACGCAAAATATTACTTGAAACAAGGGTTATGTGCGGAAATCTATTCCAAAATAGGTAATCAGGGAATTGAAAGAAATTTGGGATGAAGTAAAACGACAAATGCAGGGTACTGAAGAAGGATCGTTCATCAGGTAATCAGGGAATTCAAGGCTATGGAAGGAGAGCTGTTGCAGGACACATACAGTCATTTCTGCAGACTATTGAATGAAATGAGGAATCATGGCGTGACGAGATCCGATTTGGATATCAATGTCAACTAGATCAATGCCTTATGTCTAGAATGGAGTGAACATGTTCGTCTATATAAACATGTTAATCGGAATCTCAAGGCGGTATCTCACCACTCGATCTATGAGGACTTGAACCAATTTCAAGATGAGGTCCTCACCAAACTCTCAACGAAGCAACCATCTGACCCAGTTGCACTAGTGGCTGAACGACGACCGCAGGAATCATCAAGGGGAAGCAAGGGAAAACAAGTTGTGGTCGACTCCGACTCCTTGGAAGGATGTTAGAGAAGGATGATGTCCTGAAAGCAATGTCACTGATTACAAGAGCTTTGCAAAACAAGTATGGAAACACCAACAACCAACAGCGGTACACATCCGGGCTAAGGAAAAGTGACGGGATGGTATCTGAAGAGAAGAGGAAGACTGACGAACCCACAGAGCCTTAGGAGGACGAAAAGAAATTTTACAACTGCGGTAGAACGGGGAATTTTATCAAAGATTGCAGGAAACCGAAGACTAAAGATGCCGAATACTACCGTAACAAACTGCGGTTGACAAAGAAGAAAGAGAGTGGGAGAGCAATGCTTGTAGAAGAAGATCAATTTCTAACAAATACCGACGGTTCAGATGATGATGGATCTGATCAAGCACACTTTTGTTTGATGGCTCGAAATGAGGGCTCCTCAGATGATGAGGATGAGCATGAAGATGATGGTGATGATGGTTTTGAAGATACTCAAAATGATGATGCAGGTGTTTCTGGAAAGGTAAACATTGAGTATGCACAAACATTAGTTGAACACATCGAAAGGCAAAACCGTAAAATCACTAAGTTGAAACATAGAATCTAAAATCAATCAACATCTAACTTAGACAATCTTTAATCGGAATTAACCACAAAAGAAAATGAACTGAACACCTTAAGAAGTGAAAACAAGGTAATCACTCACAACATAAAAGCAGCCAAGATCTCAGTTGAAGAAGATTTCAAATTTTTGCAAAAAGAACGATGTCAACTATACTAAAAAATAAAAGATCTATTAGACTTGTTAATTAAAAGAGATCAAACGGCACAAACCATTTTTCTAAACAAACCTAAGGATGTCAAATTCTCAAAATGTACATACGAAGGTTTAGGTTACGTTAATCCGCACATAAGTGATAAGATAAGTGTTAAACAACTATATGACTTTGAAAGCATGAATATGGGGTTAACAGAGAAAATGGTATTCGATGGACAAGTCGACGAACTCGCCGAGGAGGAACACAAGAGACGCATCACAAATAGAGCCTCAACCTCATACGACTACGAAAGCCTCAATCAGTCATACATAACCGAAGTTTTCAAACCCATATTCTCTGATGACTACTTCCGAAGTTACTCTCAATCAGAAATGGAGTCCTTGCCATTAATCACAGACTCCCCACCCAAGCCTCGCGTCTATATCCCTCATATGGATCTACAACGACACCTTGAGTTAGTTGAACTGGAGCTTGTCCATAGATCCATCATTTTTGACTTTGAGAAAGCAATTCTTCATAACCTGATCGACCACCTTGCAACTGAAAATGCCAAGCCACGAAATTCTGTTGCTCTAAGCACGTCTGAAACCCCGATTCCACACGTGCAAGAAGGTGAATGTTCTTCATCTGCAAATTCAAGATCCGACATACATGCAAGTGATGTGTCTTTAAAAAATATTGGTAAAAATTGTAAAAAATGCAGAAAATCGGAAAAGTCATTGTTCACCCTTCACGAGAAACTTAACCTACTTGAGAATGGTTTTTTCAAAATGCAAACAATTAAGTCCATCAACTTAAAGGGAAAAGCCAAGGTAATTGATACACGGTTATCACGTAAGACAAGTATCTCAAAATCATCCAAATCCAAAACGAAACATATCAAGAAACAAACAACTCACTCTCGTTCCAAAAATGATCAATTGGCAATGTCTGCTTCTAACCCAAGTGTCCATCTAGGTGCCAATATGTAGAGCGAGAGAAAGCAAACTTTTGGATGGAGGAAGAAGCCTGAAGAGAGGGATGGAGAAAGACAAGACGAAGAGTGTTTGATTTACCCTGCCAACTTCAATAAACAAAAAACTCTATTACTCTGTAATGATTCGTCTATTTTGAATGTCAAACCTGTTCGAACTTCAATTAATTCTGTTCAAACTGAAATATTTTGCATGAGTGATGGTTGTACTGATGGTCATTGTGCTTTTCACTGTATGTATGATGATAACCGAAAGAATCGTGGCATTAAACCAAATCCCAATTATAAATCTTTTGCATCAACTCATGAACAAGCTTCCTCCTTAAATAGAAAAGGTAACAAAATTACCTATTGGAAAGGAAACGCTCCACAAGAGCAAGATTTCAAATGAGTAATGAAAGTATACACTCTAAGCATAATTCTGGATCAAATCCCACCAATCGACACACTTCATGGACTCCAAATCGCAAATACTACAACAATTTGAATCAAGCCAATCAAAATGCTGTCGAACCACATTTCACAAATCAAATGAGTAAGAAAACTCAAGTCATAAAGTATAAACAACCAACAGTTCAACATAAACCCACCAAAGCGATAACAACAACAACCAAAACAAGAAGTTCAAAGAAACAAAGTGAATACATCGGCAAGGATGTCTCACTACCAAACGGATGTAGTCATGGGTAATTAAACAATCTATCATCACATCCAAAGCAACTAATTCCCCCCGCCATATCCAAAGAAAGCGTAACACCATCACCGTCCCAACCACAAACAATCTCACAAGTTTGTACTCCCAACACACAAGCAACGAATTCATTAACTGACACAGCATGTGATACTATTGTTTTTACTAACAGCAAAGGACCCACTACACAATGGGTACCTCAACAATTTTTGTCTTCCATGTGCAGATATCTATCCGGTGGTACCTGGACTCCGGATGTTCGAAACATATGACGGGAGAAAAGGGTCTCCTCACGAACTATGTGTGACATTCGGCAACAAATTTCCGAGGTTAGCCATTAGAAATTCCAATTTTAAGCCTAGTATGACTAAAAATAGTATTTATGACTTAAATACATGCATAATAATATTAGATTTCGTAGAAATCCCGCCTATATGGTTAGAACCTTCCCGAGCTCGAAAAATCGAATTATTAAAAGTCAAGAATTACAAATCATATACAATAATAATAATAATAATAACAATAAAAATAATTAAATACATCATAATAAATATAAATAAGTTAAAATATAAAACATATATATATATATATATAAACTCATCAAAATAATTAAAACTTTGTTAATTAAAAGATTTAAATAAAATCACCATTTCTACAAATTTATTTAAACTAATTATACAAAATTTATAAAAAAAATAAAAAAATAAAAGAAACCCCCCATCTCTTTTCTCTTGCCTCCTTCTCTTCCCAAGAATCACCACTTGATCTCCCCCATGCTCTATATAAGCCCCCTACTACTCTTCATCATTTCCTTCACCACCACACTCCATCTCTTCTCTTTTCTCTCTTCTTCTTTCACCAACAAAAATCTCCCAAGAACATCCAAGTCTTGATCATCTCTTAAAGATCAAACACAAAATCAAAGAAAAGAGTTGGTAAGATGATCATAAAACACTCATCTCTACTCTTCTACCTTTCTTCTTTTCTTCTTTCTTCTTTCTTTTATTTATTTTCTTTGTTGTTCATCTTATTTCCTTTATATATATCTATAATCATGTAAATATAAACATCCTACCAATGTTGTAAGGAGCACATGAAATGTGCATCATCCTACCATTGTTGTATGGAACTTAATCAACTAAAAATCAAGAAAATAAGACTTTGATCATGCATGTGTTTCATCTCAACAAATGTTGTAAGGAACACATAAAATGTGTATCATCCTACCATTGTTGTAAGAACACATGGATTATCAAAGCTTATACTCATACAATATGATTATTCATGAATATAAACATGTTATATTAAAGTTATGACCCATAAGCAAAAAGAATCACAAATCTGGCAGAATCTGATGTTAGAACTCCTCACTTGTTTTTGTTATATCTGGAGTTCTAGGTATCAAAATCAGTTGATTCTTTTTGCTAATCTTAGTTTAATGTGTTACCTTTCATTTAAACCTGGATTCACTAATTTTCATGAACGTTTGATCCTTCAAACATATTTAAAAAGACCCATATGTTGAATCTGGAAATCTGGCAGATTTAGAAGGGTACACTTTAAACGCGTGTAACTTACTCATTCTTGGGTCAAAATACGTCTAGTTTTTTTTAAAAGTTTAATCTTTGAGTCGTGGTTATTTCCCAGTTTGAATCATGTAAAAAGGAGGTCGTATGAGCCCTAAACAGACGTTTTAGTAACAACATGTCATCCAGACACTGATCAGTGGACATCCTATACACTTTTAATTATTAAAAATACCAAACATGGATTATAAATTCCTATATTTTTACTGGACATTCTAGAAACATATAGCAAGATTATATTAAAATATCAAGCCTTAATATGACTCCTAAATTACAGTTTATAATTTTTAAAGTTCAATTCAAAGAACTAAAAATTTCAGTGAACATTTATGAATAATGGAAAAATAGAGACAACCTTTAACTATTTAAATAAATAAGTTAACAACAAATAAATAATACAAAATAATAAATAAAATAAGTCTAATAGAGCTACATACCTTTTTATATTAGGAAAGGAGCTTCGGTAGGAACAAGAAATCCTTACAAGAAAACACCTTTGCATACCGAGTGAGTATCATAGCCCCTTTTTACCGTATTTCATATTATTTTGGGGTGAAAGCATGTGTATACGTTTCATGAAAAGTTTATTGCCTATCTTCTTATTTATTTAAAATTTTATTTTGAGCACTTATGGTATTATTCTTTGATGTGCTTGGGTGATCGTTGTAAGGCCCTTTTCATTGGACATTATTCCTTAACTCCGCTAGTGAGCCGATGGTATTTGTAAGTAGCGCTATTTGGAGATTCCGACGTCTCCCATTTATGGTTGACGAACTATAGATGTACTTTACCACTACTAACGTCATTTAATATAGGCGTTAGGTTTATCATGGGCAATTGGTTGTCGGCTAGGTTGGATAATGGCTCAAGCAACAATCATCATAGTCTATTACTACCATGTGCAACGTATTGGGCAATATAATACATCTTCTATCATTATCTCATACTTGGATTTTTATCCAAAAACTTCCATCAATTATTTAAACTTTTCTCATTTAAAAGATGTTTTGTGCATACATTAAAACCTATGAACTCACCAACTCTAGTAGTTGACCCTTTTCTTTTACCCGTGCTTTCAGGTGACCGCCGTTAGGTACCTTATGCTTGCAAACATGATGTGTGGCATCTTCATCTTCATCGTCACATTTTATATAAACATTATCTATTTCATTTACGCATCGTACAAGACAATGTCTTTAAATATTATTCGGATATGTAACCTTTATTTATGTTTCATCCGAACTACATATTTTGTTAATTTAATCTAATGGTTATTATCTATTTACCTTGTGCGATGATATCTTGTGCTGTGACACCTCGTGTTTCCGCTTTAGCGGGGTGTGACAGATTTGGTATCAGAGCCTAAGGTTATAGAGAATGTTGTTTTCCTTATGGGGGGAAAACAACAACTATGACCAAAGGTATATAAAAATAATTTTTAAAATAATTTTGTTTAAAATACATCAAGTGTATTGATAATATAATTAAGTTGAGTACCACATTGTTATACCTCAATTAGACAAAGCTTGATCACCTATGTCTAATTTAGCTATGTACAATATGGGACTTAGGTTAGTTATAATAAAAATATACTTAGAAACAAATTTTATTTATCTTCTTTCTAGAACATGATTATTGTGTGTGTGCATAAGCATGGCATATCATAAGTACTTGCATATATTAGCACACTTAGTAACCAATTTTATATATATCGAAGTCTGTAATGTCATCATTAGGTTGACGCACTAAGATTACATATTCTTTATCCATGGAGGTTAGAATAGAAACTTAGTAGGAGAGTCCCCGAGTTTCACGACCTAGTGTATTATCAACACCAACTTCCTGTGAAGCATGTGTTAGGCTCACGGCTAGGAAAAGAGTCTCTTTACCAACGAGAGTAACATCGTGACCTTTTCATTAGGAGGGAGAGAACTGCTGATTTAGGGAGCACATAGAAGCACCCTGAGTAGTAACGGGAACTATCGTAAGGACATTAAGGGTGACCCCTAAAGAGGGAAGGTGGATACAAAGCATATCACTAGAACTGAGTATTCATCATACTAGTTTAGACCACCGGCACCATGTCCTATGAAATTTTTTTTTGTCTATGCTCTCGGAGTCGCAACACCGTGAAGCGTTAAGAGCTGTGGGGACTACCATTGCAACAAGGAGGGCCGTGTAGATGATTTAATTATATATGTGCTTGGGAGGATATTTCGTTATAGTGATGGTGAGATTGCTAGTAAGTATGATGGTACGCTAGGGTTGTTTTTAAGGAGATTGAATTAGTGAAAGATTTGGAGTTTCTTTCGATTATTAAACTTGGTGGTTTTTTTTTTTTTTTGATGATTTGTTAAACATTAATCACTTGATGTCTTTTAGGAAATCATTTTGGTACTTTTGGGAACTATATGATTGAACATATGTTGCTTAAATCACGTTATGAAATATTTGATTTTACATGCATTGCTATATGATTGAACGGGAGTGTTAGTTGTTAGACCTTATATCTTAGGATCACCATAACCTAGCTAAGTAGAATTTGTACAAAGGAGAGACCCGAATGTGATTACTAGTATGTTTCTTCTGAACAATTATAATGCATCAATGCTATCTGACTCTAGAATATATAGAAGCTTAGTACCACTAGTTTTTAGGCCAAAGCTCAATCTAAAATTTCAAATATTGAAAGAGGCCTATATCATGGAATTTGCTAATGGACAAGAAGTCAAGACTAGAGATATAATCACTAAGTGTACCTTGAACTTAGCTAGCAAAAACTTTAACGTAGACCATACCAATCAAATTAGGGAGCTTTGATGTAGTTGTTGGTATGTATTGGCTATCCAAAAATCAAGCTGAAATACTTTGTTCTGCAAAGATCATTCAGATTCCACTATCACAAGATGAAACGCTTGTCATATAAGGAAAAAAGACTAGGAAGAACGTCAAGGTGGTATCATGCATGAAAATGCAAAAATATTTAAGAAAGGACTATATCGCATTCTTCGCTCACGTTGTAGAAACGGAGGTTTAGGAAAAGCACATTCACGATTTTCCAATCGTTCGGGATTCTCCCAAGGTGTTTCCGGATGAATTACTTGGATTACCCTCAGTTAGACAAGACAAATTTGGATTGATTTAATCCCTGGAGCCGCGCTCGTAGCAAAGGCACCATATCGGTTAGCCCCGTTGGAAATGTAGGAAATTGCCTGCACATCTTCAAGAGCTACTCGACAAAGGAATTATTCGACCAAGTACCTCACCATGGGGAGCCGTAGTCCTATTCGTCAAAAAGAAAGATGGATTGCTACGAATGTGCATACACTATAGGGAACTCAACATATTGACCATCAAAAATCAATACCCTCTTCCTCGAATCGATGACCTTTTCGATCAACTTCAAGGTGCTACCTATTTTTCTAAAATCAATATTCAATCTGGATATCATCAATTAAGAATCCGTGAAGAGGACGTGCCCAAAACCGCGTTTAGAACACGTTATAGTTATGCCCTTTTGATTGACAAACGCACCGATTGTCTTCATGGACGTAATGAACCGAGTATGCAGACTATACTTAGATAAGTTGTGATTGTGTTTGTTGATGATATACTCATTTACATGCGACAAAAGAGCACCATGAAAAGCATTTAAGGTTGATACTAAAGTTACTTAAGGATCAGAAGTTTAAAGTTACTTAAGGATCAGAAGTTGTATGCCGGGAATTACGTTTTCTAGGCGACGTAATTAATAGGAATTCATGTTGACCCAACAAAGATCGAAGCCATAAAGAAATAGGAACCCCATATATCCCGACTGAAATTGTAAATTTCTCGGTTAAGTACATTTATTTATAGCAAATTTCTCAAAATTTGCGCAACCACTCGCGGCATTAACTCAAGAGGATAAGAAGTTTGTTTGGTGAAAAAAAAAACATTTTCTACGCTTAAGAATAAGTTAGCAATGCACCAATTTTGGCGTTACCCGGAGGAACATATAACTTCGCGGTATATTGCGATGCGTCACACCAAGGATTGGGTTGTGTGTTGTTGCAAAAAGAGAAAGTCATTGATATGATTCGAGACAATTCAAAGTGCATGAGAAGAAATTTACTACCCACAACTTAGAGTTAGGAGCCGTAGTATATGCCCTTAAAAAATGGAGATATTACCTTTATAGTACTAAGCGAACTATTTATACAGACCACAAGAGTCTTCAGCATATTCTTGATCCAAAGATGCTTGATATGAGGCATAGAAGATGAGTAGAATGGCTTAGTGACTACGATTGTGATATCAAATACCATACTAGCAAGGCCAATATGGTCGCTGATGCTCTATGAAGAAACAAAAGAGTGAATCCATCTAGGGTACAAGCTTTAGGAGCAACCATTCAAACAAGCCTAAATGAAAGAATAGTTGAAGCTCAAAAAGAAGCATCAAAGACGGAAAATTTGAAGAACGAGACCCTATATCACTTGGAGCGATGATTCAAAACAGGCCAGATGGAGTGCACCATTTCGAAAACAAGAATTGGATAGCTAAGTTTAATAACCTTTAATCAACAATTTTAGACGAGGCTTATAATATTCAATCCACCCTGGAGCCGACAAAATGTTCTCAAGGAATACTATTGGTAGGTCTAGAATAAAGAAAGACGTCTCCTTGTTCGTGGGAAATGTTTAACTTGCGCAAGGGTTAAGACAGAACACCAGAAGCCATCCGGTTTGTTGCAACAGCCAGAATGGAATGGGAACATAAAAGCATGGATTTCGTATCTAAATTACTCCGATCTGCAAAAGGGTACGATTCCATTTGGGTTATAGTAGATCGACTCACGAAATCGGCACCTTTTCTCCCTATACGGGAAGATTACAAAGTGGAAAATTGGCTCAGAATTATATTGACGAAGTTGTTGCCCGACACGCAGTACCAATTGCAATAATATCCGATAGAGGTAGTCGGTTCACATCCCGATTTTGGCAATCGTCACAAAGGGCGTTAGGTACGCAAGTAAACCTGAGCAGCACCTACCACCCTCAAACGGATGGGCAATCGGAGAGAACGATTTAGACACTAGAAGACACGTTGTGTGCATGCGTAATAAATTTTAGTGGAACTTGAGATTCACATATACTATTAGTTAAGTTTTCTTAGAATAATAGGTGTCACACTAGCATCCAGTGTGCACCATATAAAGTCTTGTATGGGCGCAAGTGTAGATCCCCACTTAATTTGTTGGAAATTGGCGATAGGAAATTAACTAGACCTGATATCATGCAAGCGGTCATCGACAAGAATACAATTATGAACGATAGGCTTAAGACTGCCAAAGATCATTAGAAAATTTACGCTGATAATCTCCGTAAGCCTTTAGAGTTCCAAGTGGGCGATAAAAGTGCTTATAAAGGTATTGCCGTGGAAGAAAATAGCACATTTTAGGAAAAGAGGAAAACTATATCCCAGATTCTTTAGACCATTTGATATAATTAGAAGAAATATGCGAGGGTCGTATATGCTTAAATTTCCACAAGAACTAAATGCCATACACGATACCTACCATGTGTCAAATCTAAATAAATTATTAGCTGATGAAACTCTAGTACTACCCCTAAAGTATGTTCAGATGATCGGTTAAATTTCGTACATGAACCAATTGAAATTCTTGACCGTAAGGTCAAACAGCTTAGAAAAAGTAAGATTCAAATTACAAAAGTTCGATTGGAATTCAAGTACGGACCCGAATACACATGGGAACGCGAAGACTACATGAAACATAAATATCCTCACCTCTTTAATAACGTTAGTACAAAGTAAATTTCGGGACGAAATTCTTTTAATCAGGGGAGACTGTGACATTCGGCAACAAATTTCCGAGGTTAGCCATTAGAAATTCCAATTTTAAGCCTAGTATGACTAAAAATAGTATTTATGACTTAAATACATGCATAATAATATTAGATTTCGTAGAAATCCCGCCTATATGGTTAGAACCTTCCCGAGCTCGAAAAATCGAATTATTAAAAGTCAAGAATTACAAATCATATACAATAATAATAATAATAATAACAATAAAAATAATTAAATACATCATAATAAATATAAATAAGTTAAAATATAAAACATATATATATATATATATAAACTCATCAAAATAATTAAAACTTTGTTAATTAAAAGATTTAAATAAAATCACCATTTCTACAAATTTATTTAAACTAATTACACAAAATTTATAAAAAAAATAAAAAAATAAAAGAAACCCCCCATCTCTTTTCTCTTGCCTCCTTCTCTTCCCAAGAATCACCACTTGATCTCCCCCATGCTCTATATAAGCCCCCTACTACTCTTCATCATTTCCTTCACCACCACACTCCATCTCTTCTCTTTTCTCTCTTCTTCTTTCACCAACAAAAATCTCCCAAGAACATCCAAGTCTTGATCATCTCTTAAAGATCAAACACAAAATCAAAGAAAAGAGTTGGTAAGATGATCATAAAACACTCATCTCTACTCTTCTACCTTTCTTCTTTTCTTCTTTCTTCTTTCTTTTATTTATTTTCTTTGTTGTTCATCTTATTTCCTTTATATATATCTATAATCATGTAAATATAAACATCCTACCAATGTTGTAAGGAGCACATGAAATGTGCATCATCCTACCATTGTTGTATGGAACTTAATCAACTAAAAATCAAGAAAATAAGACTTTGATCATGCATGTGTTTCATCTCAACAAATGTTGTAAGGAACACATAAAATGTGTATCATCCTACCATTGTTGTAAGAACACATGGATTATCAAAGCTTATACTCATACAATATGATTATTCATGAATATAAACATGTTATATTAAAGTTATGACCCATAAGCAAAAAGAATCACAAATCTGGCAGAATCTGATGTTAGAACTCCTCACTTGTTTTTGTTATATCTGGAGTTCTAGGTATCAAAATCAGTTGATTCTTTTTGCTAATCTTAGTTTAATGTGTTACCTTTCATTTAAACCTGGATTCACTAATTTTCATGAACGTTTGATCCTTCAAACATATTTAAAAAGACCCATATGTTGAATCTGGAAATCTGGCAGATTTAGAAGGGTACACTTTAAACGCGTGTAACTTACTCATTCTTGGGTCAAAATACGTCTAGTTTTTTTTAAAAGTTTAATCTTTGAGTCGTGGTTATTTCCCAGTTTGAATCATGTAAAAAGGAGGTCGTATGAGCCCTAAACAGACGTTTTAGTAACAACATGTCATCCAGACACTGATCAGTGGACATCCTATACACTTTTAATTATTAAAAATACCAAACATGGATTATAAATTCCTATATTTTTACTGGACATTCTAGAAACATATAGCAAGATTATATTAAAATATCAAGCCTTAATATGACTCCTAAATTACAGTTTATAATTTTTAAAGTTCAATTCAAAGAACTAAAAATTTCAGTGAACATTTATGAATAATGGAAAAATAGAGACAACCTTTAACTATTTAAATAAATAAGTTAACAACAAATAAATAATACAAAATAATAAATAAAATAAGTCTAATAGAGCTACATACCTTTTTATATTAGGAAAGGAGCTTCGGTAGGAACAAGAAATCCTTACAAGAAAACACCTTTGCATACCGAGTGAGTATCATAGCCCCTTTTTACCGTATTTCATATTATTTTGGGGTGAAAGCATGTGTATACGTTTCATGAAAAGTTTATTGCCTATCTTCTTATTTATTTAAAATTTTATTTTGAGCACTTATGGTATTATTCTTTGATGTGCTTGGGTGATCGTTGTAAGGCCCTTTTCATTGGACATTATTCCTTAACTCCGCTAGTGAGCCGATGGTATTTGTAAGTAGCGCTATTTGGAGATTCCGACGTCTCCCATTTATGGTTGACGAACTATAGATGTACTTTACCACTACTAACGTCATTTAATATAGGCGTTAGGTTTATCATGGGCAATTGGTTGTCGGCTAGGTTGGATAATGGCTCAAGCAACAATCATCATAGTCTATTACTACCATGTGCAACGTATTGGGCAATATAATACATCTTCTATCATTATCTCATACTTGGATTTTTATCCAAAAACTTCCATCAATTATTTAAACTTTTCTCATTTAAAAGATGTTTTGTGCATACATTAAAACCTATGAACTCACCAACTCTAGTAGTTGACCCTTTTCTTTTACCCGTGCTTTCAGGTGACCGCCGTTAGGTACCTTATGCTTGCAAACATGATGTGTGGCATCTTCATCTTCATCGTCACATTTTATATAAACATTATCTATTTCATTTACGCATCGTACAAGACAATGTCTTTAAATATTATTCGGATATGTAACCTTTATTTATGTTTCATCCGAACTACATATTTTGTTAATTTAATCTAATGGTTATTATCTATTTACCTTGTGCGATGATATCTTGTGCTGTGACACCTCGTGTTTCCGCTTTAGCGGGGTGTGACACTATGTCCCAAAATACTCGGGAAATGTTCGTTTTGGGAACGACCATGTGGCACCAATAATGGGAACCAGAGACATTTTAAAATAAAACATAAAAAATAAGTAAGGTATCATATGTGGAGGGATTGGGACACAATTTGTTAAGTATTGGGCATTTTGTGACAAGGGGTTAGAAGTTAACTTCAAAGCCAAAACTTGCTTAGTTAAGACTGTGAACGGTGATGTGGTACTGACTGGGTCCAAAAGGTCAAATCTGTACACTATTGATCTAGCAGACCTGGAAGGAAAATAGTCGGTATGTCTTCTGTCCAATGCCTCATCAGGGCTTACCTGGATGTGGCATCGCAAACTATCTCACCTAAACTTCAAGAATATCAACAAACTGGTCAACGGTGATTTAGTTCGCGGATTTCCCAAGCTGAAGTTCGAAAAGGAACACCTATGTGAACACTGTGAGAAGGGTAAAATGAAAAGGGCATCTCATAAAATCAAACAGGTGTCCAGCACAAAAGCAGCTCTCCAACTGTTGCACACGGACTTATGTGGGCCGATGAGGGTTCAGTCTCGGAATGGGAAGAAGTACATTCTCGTGGTAGTTGATGACTATTCGAGATTCATGTGGGTCAAGTTTTTGAGAACGAAGTATGAAGCTCTATCTACAATTATCTCGTTCCTCAAGCAGGTGTAGAATCAATCGCAAGGAAAAGTCGGTACCATCCGGAACGACAATGGCACCGAATTCAAGAACAAAGTCTTGGATTCTTTTCTTGACTCGGTGAGAATCATGCATCAATTCTCTGTAGCATATACTCCAGAACAAAATGGAGTTGTCAAACGAAGAAATCGAACGCTTGTAGAAGCAGCTTGAACCATGCTGTCCTATGATGCTTTACCACCTTCTTATTGGGCAGAAGCGGTCAACACAACATGCTACACCCAAAACCGAACAATTTTACACCGTCACTTTAACAAAACTCTCTATGAACTGGCAAATGGCAGAGTGCCCAATATTAACACTTTCACGTGTTTGGTAATCGGTGCTTTGTCCTTAATGAAAAGGCTAACCTTGGAAAATTCGATCCCAAAGCAGATAGGGAATTTTCTTAGGTTATTCTTCTGAGTCTAAAGTGTTTCGCGTGTTAAATAAACGAACAAATGTTGTGATTGAAAGTAGTAATGTGACCTTTGATGATAATTTAACCACCACATCTTTATCACATGAGTCACCTACAATCGTTTCTGAGCACATCAGTTCAGGACCGGGACTTAATCGACAAGAAACAAATATAACACACGCAAATGAATCTTCAAATTTAAAGTATATATTTGATTTCTTAGATGATGATAACTCTGGAACTAATTGTGTTCCTATTGATAGGCCTACAAATGTCGTTCAGGAATCCCTTGAACTCACTCAGCAAGCAGCTACTGCATCTACATTAGGACCTGTGAATTCATCTGCTGACCCAGTCCTTGTTTTGGGTGAACGATACACTGCATCCAACTCAACAGTGAACACTGTTGACGATGCTAACACTGAGGACCACGAGAACACTACACCTCAGGCCATCCTAGAGTCATCTACTGATGAGGGTGAAACATCTATTCAACAACACTACTGCACATCCTGAAACGCAAATTATCGGAGACAAAGATGCCGGCGTTCAGACCAGATCTGCCATAGCAAATGAGTGTCAATTCTCTAGCTTCCTTAGTTTGATAGAACCAACACGAACTGCTAATGCCCTGCAGGACCCAGACTGGATTCTTTCTATGCAAGAAGAGTTAGATCAGTTCACGCGTTTAAAGGTTTGGAGACTGGTGCCTTAACCCAATGACAAGATAATTGTTGGCACCAAGTGGATCTTCAAGAACAAGAAAGATTGGTAGCAAAATGATACAACCAGCGGGAACGTATTGGCTAGGCTGAAACTTTTGCTCCTGTTGCCCGTATTGAAGCCATCCCAGTATTTCTCGCGTACGCTGCTTACAGGGACTTCAAGGTATACCAGATGGATGTCAAAACGGCATTTTTGAATGGAATCCTTAAGGAGGAAGTCTACGTATCTCAACCAGAAGGATTTGTTGATCCCAAAAGACTAAACGACGTTTACATACTTGATAAGGCCCTCTACGGACTCAAACAGGCTCCACGGGCTTGGTATGATGTTCTATCGGCCTATCTAGTTCACAAAGAAAATTGGGGATGACTACATCTTAGTCCAGATATATGTAGATGATATTATATTTGGATCTACGAACCCACAGTACAGTCTAGAGTTTTCAAAACTAATGGCAAGCAACTTTGAAATGAGCATGATGGGAGAAATGAATTTCTTCCTCGGCTTACAAGTCAAACAACTTTCCAATGGCATTTTCATAAATCAGTCTAATTATATTAACGATTTATTAAGAAAATATGAAATGTCGGACTTCTCATCAAAATCCACCCCCATGTCATCCAAAACCAAGTTGTCTGCTGATCCTGACGGAAAGGCAGTCGACTTGAAAACCTAGCGGGGAATGATCGGCTCTTTACTGTACCTAACGGCTAGTAGACCAGACATAATATTTTCTACCTATCTCTATGCTCGTTTTCAGGAAAATCCATAAGAATCACATCTACTTGTTGTGAAACGTATCCTCAAATACCTGAAAGGGACTCCTGACCTTGGTCTGTGGTATCCCCGTGACTCATCATTCGAATTGCTTGCGTACTCCAACTCGGATTATGCCGGGTTTATGTTGGATAGGAAAAGCACGCCAGGGAGCGCACACTTCTTGGGAGATCGATTGGTTTACTGGAGTTCAAAGAAACAAAACTGTGTGTCTACATCAACTGCTGAAGCTGAATTTGTGGCTGCTGCCAGTTGCTGTTCATAGAGTCTGTGGATGCGGACTCAACTGCGGGACTTTGGTCTTACCTACTCTAAGATTCCACTGTTGTGTGATTCTCATAATGCAATTGCCATTTCCTGCAATCCTGCCCATCACTCTAAAAGCAAGCACATCGATATTAGGTATCATTTCTTGAAAGATAACGTGGAAAAGGGTCTGATCGAACTACAATACGTACCCACTAATAATTAACTGGCTGATCTGTTCACTAAACCACTGGACGAAGCCCGATTTACATTTCTGGTATCCAAGATTGGAATACTAAATCTCAAGCTGTAATTCATTATTTTTTTTCCTTTCTTGAACCGATTTACGCGTTGCTTTTGTTCTCTGTGCAACTATACAGATGCTCCTGTCTATGGGGAGCGATGTGGTTCACTGGTTAACACGAATGTTTCCGTGCGTTCGTGTAGGGGGAGAAATGTTCAGAGTTCATATTCAGAGTTCATCTTTTCAGATGATTCTTTGTCGACTGTTTACTTTATGTTTTTATAATGATGTAGAAAACAACAAAAAGAAAGAATAACCATTTTTGGGCTTAAATAATGCTAAATTCTATGTCTTGGGCTTAAATAAAATGGACTGGGCCAACCATCAAGTTTGGGCCAAACCGGGTCGATCCGATAGTTGGATAAGCCCCGACCCATCTGAAAGTCGGATAATCTATAAATAGAACTATCCGACCTTTCCTTTCCCTCACACTTTCAAACATTTCAAAAAGCACATACACTATTCATCTTCTTGCCTTCTCCACTGCTCTCGATCGAAACTCATTTCTAGTGAAAATTTTGTGTTTAAACAACACTAAACTGAAAGGTAAGATGATTTGAACAAGAAATGGTGAATCCTTTGCACATTTACATGTCAAAAATCGAATTTTTTGTGGGTTTTCAATCCCTGTTATCGAACAGTTGAGCCTTCTGTGGTTTTGAATCAAAAACACCCTAAATGGTGTTGTTTGTTGTGTTTGAAGGGCATATAGTAACATTTGGAAGTTTACGAACATACTGGAACCAAAATGGCATTCAAAATCACACAGAATCGAATCAAATGAAAAAAAATTGTTGTTCTTGGGTACTGTTCTCCGTTGTGAAGAACAGGGTTACTTCGGAGTCAAAATTGTGCAAAATTTAGGGTTGTTTAGGTTTGTTTGCAAGAACACAGTTGTTTGATGTTAAAATCCGAGTCTATTGGTATAACATTTGAGTCTATAAGTTTGCATTTAGTCAAAATCGTGTTTGGACTTGATATGAACAGACTGAACGTTCATAACAGTCGGATGAAGAAAAGTTTGAATCATCCGACAGTCGGATGAATTTTGTATATCCGACTTTCGGATGAACTTTGTTCTATGCAACTTTCGAATAAGGAAAATTACACCATGAGACTTTCATGACTCAATAACTCTGAAAAAGACTAAGTTTTAAGTCATCTGACTTTCGCATGACTAGAGGCCATCCGACTTTCGCATGACTTGAAGTCATTCGACTTTCACATGTTTTAAGTCCATCTGACTTTCGCATGATTGTTAAATTCATGCGACTTTCAAGTTCAAAAATTTCATGCGACTTTCATGTGACATGAGTTCATGCAACTTTCAACATCAAACTTTCATGCGATTTTCAAGTCAACTTTTTCATGCGACTTTTGATGAACAGTCGGATTTGATGAAAATCCGATGTTGTTGAGATTAGCATATTTCATTTTATCGGATTTTGAAACTAATATGGTTAAACAATCGGATTTCATGTTATCGGATTTTGTAACTTATGTCGGATTTTACCTCATGCGACTTTTAAAGAGCACATTCATCTGACTTTCCACACTTATACAAATTCCAACATGGATCCAAATTTTTTATTCAGAGTCAAAATTCATGGTCAAGCCAAGGTCAAAGTCAAAGTCAAACATCACATGTGCATTGTAATACAAAACACATATTCCCTTATACATTCATATGTGCATTCAATACTACTTGTTTCACTTGTACTA
This sequence comes from Dittrichia graveolens, assembly GCA_038502395.1. Taxonomy (NCBI): domain Eukaryota; kingdom Viridiplantae; phylum Streptophyta; class Magnoliopsida; order Asterales; family Asteraceae; genus Dittrichia; species Dittrichia graveolens. The sequence goes on from JARJIL010000009.1 coordinate 37,217,232, forward strand.
ATCTAATCTATGTTACATATGACAGATGGCTGCCAACCAACCCCTTCCTGAGGAAAGCCTAGTCCCCGCTGCTGACAAGGCTTGAGACACTAAGCAACAACCTATACATTGACTTGGAGACAGATACCAAAATCCCCATAATCTCTGAATTCATCCTTGCCCATCCTCTCCGCCAGGGCATAACTGAAAACCTAAACACATCACCCACCTACGTACCTGAACTCTACCTGCAACAACTGTGGTATACCTTTATAGAGGGTGTCACTCGCTTAGGACACAAGTGCCTCCGTGGCAGAATTGAGAATGTTCGCACAACTTTTTCTGCTGTCAGGCTGAGAAATATACTGGACCTACCCGCTGCTAATCACTACCCTAACAAGGCTGACTTTGATGAAAATCCCGGGGTTGATGCAGTGCTTGACCTAGTCCAAGGTCTTGGATATAACGGGGAGCTGAACAAGATTAATCAATTTTGACGTACAAACCTTGCGCCTCTATGGCAGATGCTTGCTACTATCATTTCTCGTACCCTTACTCGCATTCATCGGGGTACAGAAATTGTGTATGTGTTCAGTGACTAGAGCTCGGAAATACCTTCAGCATGGGTATACAGCCTTTTTAGCTCATGTTATTGATACGGAATTAGAAAAGAGACAGGAGAGTGTGGATGATGTGGCAATTGTACGTGAGTATGTTTTTCCAGAGGATTTGCCTGGTATACCGCTTGATAGGTAAGTAGAGTTCAGAATTGAATTAGCACCGGGGGTTGCACCGATTGTGAGAGCTCCATATAGACTTGCACCACCAGAGATGCAGGAATTGATGAAACAGTTGCAAGAGTTATTAGATAAAGGTTTTATTCGACCTAGCAGTTCACCATGGGGCGCTCCCATTTTGTTTGTAAAGAAGAAAGATGGTACATTTCGAATGTGTATCGATTATCGTGAACTTAATAAAGTGACTGTGAAGAATAAGTATCCTTTGCCCAGAATATATGATTTGTCTGATCAATTGCAAGGGGCTTCGTGGTTTTCAAAGATTGATTTAAGGTTGGGTTATCATCAATTGAAGGTTCGGGAGGAAGATATTTCTAAAACCGCGTTTAGGACGCGGTACGGGCATTTTGAATTTGTGGTTATGTCATTTGGTCTTACAAATGCACTTGCAGCATTTATGGATCTTATAAATAGAGTTTGCCGTCCGATGTTGGACAAATCTGTGATCGTGTTTATTGATGACATTCTCGTTTATTCAAAGAACCCAACAGAACATGAAAGACATTTGAAGGAAGTGTTGGAGACATTGTGGAGAGAAAAGTTGTATGCTAAATTCTCCAAGTGTGGATTTTGGATTCAGGAAGTACAATTTTTGGGTCATTTGATTAATAAAAAATGAATTAAAGTTGATCCCGCGAAGGTTGATGCAGTAATGAAGTGGGAACCTCCGAAGAACCCTACCGAAATTAGAAGCTTTTTAGGGTTAGCAGATTATTACAGACGATTCATTCAAAAAATTTCAAAGACTGAATTTCCATTAACCAAGCTAACCAGGAAGAATGTAGAGTTCGTATGGGGAGATGAACAAGAGGTTACGTTCTCAACTCTTAAGCAAAGGTTATGTGAGGCACCTGTACTTGCTTTGCCATAAGGGATGGAGGATATGATATTGTTTTTTGCTGCTTCTTATCAGGGGTTGGGTTGTGTTTTGATGTAGAGAGGTAGAGTTATTGCTTATGCTTCTCAACAGCTTAAGCCGAATGAAAGTAATTACCCAACTCACGATTTAGAGTTAGCAGCGGTGGTTTTTGCACTGAAAATCTGGAGACACTACTTGTATGAAGTGAAGTGTACTATTTTGTTAGTCCCATGCTTAGAATAGTTAGAATTGATGAGACAAACTATAGCTATCTATAAATGATTGGTTAAATGTTAGGAATTATGTAAGTCTATTGTAGACTGACTAATCAGCGTATAAACAGATATAGAGTTTTCTATGTAAGAACTAGATAGCTCAGTGACTTCTAAGCTGAGATAGGTTTCAAGAGTAAAGACTTGAAGAGTTGAAGATCCAAGAACTCAGCTTGATGATGTCAAGACTGAGTGAGTCAGCTCAGCGTCAGAAGTTAGTTTAGGAATTTAAGTAAGTTTTAAATTATGTTATAAACTCTCAATATCTATGACATTTAAATTAGGATATCTGAACCTAATTTAAACTATCTATTAGTTGGATAGAGATCTCAAACGAAATTATTTAGATAAGTTCTAATTAAGGAATTTGTTACGCTTTTAAAGAAAAGATGAGTTATATCTTTAAACTGCGGTTTGTTCGTAGATAAATCAAGTATAAGTATAAACCTTCTTATGGGTTTTACGAGACACTGAGAACAGAGAGTTCTGCATAAGTTGCAAAACGTACGTTCATCATACTTGATACGCGTGTGTTGTGATAACTTTGTGAGTTCAAAGTTCAAGAAAGTTTTCTAGAGTTCTTGTTAATCAGTATTAACAATAAGTTCGATCATCAATTAGTTTGTGATACAAGAGCGTTTAGAGAGAGTTTAGTTCATAATCAGTGTAACATGAAATCATATTGTTGATTTTATTAAAGAAGTGATATTGTAATATCTTAACAGATTATTGAATATATTCTAATTGATTTGTTTTAAGTGTATTCAACCCCCCTTCTACACTATATCGGTTGCTTGTTTACCCTCTTTGGGACCAACAACTGGTATCAGAGCAAGTTTCTTCATAAGTGGAAGATCAAGATCCGCTGTCAAGAGGCCATGATGTCTACTAACAAGCAATCAAATCATATTCCAACAATGGCAGCAAAAGGGTGTCCTATCTTTGATGGTAATGACTATCCTATGTGGAAGTTCAGAGCCATGCTATATCTAAAGTCCGTGGATCACAGGATGAGTACCGTGATTCAAGATGGCCCAATCATACCCATGATCCATATTATTGCCACTAACAAAACTGTTCCCTCTGGAGAAACTCCCAACCCTAAAGCATGTTGGACCGAGGAAGATCGTAAACTATTTAATCTTGATGACAAGGCATAGAGCATCATAGCGAATGCTTTGACAAACCCTCTTCTGCATATTGTGGCTGGGTGCCAAACTGCAAAAGAGATGTGGGATACTCTCAGTGTCACCTACGAAGGCACTGAGCTGGTTAAGCAATGTAAGAAGACAAATTTGAGTCGTTCTTATGAGACTTTCTTTGCTAAAAAGAATGAAACTCTGGCTGATCTTTTTACCACTTTTCAATGCTTGATTAATGATCTGCTCTTGGTAGGTGTCAAAAAAGATGAAAATGAGTTGGTACTCAAGTTCTTGGATGTGTTACTAGAACAATTCAATGAGATCACTATTGCTCTTCATTCTAGAGGAACCTTAGGAAAATATGATCTTAGATCTATCTATGGTTTTCTTTTAAATCATCAATAGATCATGGAACAGAAGAAAGTGGCCTAGCAACAACTAAAAGAATCTATCAATAGTGTTGGATCTGCATTGATTCCAAAAAAGAAGAAGAAGGGATCTAGAAAGACTCAAGCTGAGACTGACTCTGAATCTGAATCTGAGGAGGTAAGTCCTAACTCAGACTCAGATGATGAAGAGATGGATGCTCTTACTGAACAAATGTCAATGTTAGCAAGAAATTTTAGAAAGTTCAAAAGAGGAAGGGGTCAATCTGACAAAAGAAAAAGTGGTACGTCTACTTTTGATCCTAAGAAAGCTAAGTGCTACAACTGTCAGAAGATATGACACATAGCTGCTGAGTGCAGAGCTAAGAAAGAAGAATCAGCTTTAGTGGCTAACAAGAATGCATACAGAGCTTATAAATATAAAAAGAAATATCAGAAGCTCAAAGCCAAGCCAGATGAAAACACCAAAGGTCTTCTTGCGGAGACCTGGGATACTGAATCATCTACTTCAGATGATGATGAGCCAAATAGGTGTTTGATGGTCATTGAGGATGAAGAGGAACAGGTTCATTTCGAGTTGGAAGAAAGTTCCTTTGATGAGGATCTAGCAGAAGCTGCTAAGCTGATTAAACAAAACAATAACTGGGATCCTTCCTCAAAGTATAAGGTAAACAACTTTAGCTCTTACACTGATGATTAGAAATGCTTAATGTTCAACTATTTGTTGAATGACTTCAAAACCTCTCTTACAGTTCAATCTAATCTGAAAAATAAAATTTCAAAATTAAAAGATGAACTTAAACACTCTGAAACTCTCATAAATGCTGGTAAAAAGACTCAAAGTGATTATGAGTGTCAGCTTCACATCAATAAACTTCTAAGTGAAGAATTACAAGAATCGAAGGAGCATGCTGAAAATCTAAGAAAAATTTGTGAATCTTGGTGTAAGTCATCAAGAGAAGCAGAAAAATGTATCAACCAGCAGATACCAAATCAAGTAAAAGTAGTGCTAGGGGGAGATTATAGTGTTGCTGCTAATGAAATTAACAAAGAACAAGTTAGTCTTGAAGATAAAAATGTGGAATCTGATGATATACTTCCAAAGACATTTTTAAGAAACAAGGATGGAAAGTAGGTCAAAACCAATAAGTTTTTGAGACCAACCCAAATCCCTCGGGTTATTAATACAAACCATCAAGCTGAGTGTTCTAAATCCAACAAGAACTGTAAGTCAATTTTCAAAATATTGGATTACAATCCTGTGAGAACAACTGTCTTTAACAGAATAACTCACATCAACTCAAGAAGACATAACTCTCAAATCAGGTATGAAAGGATGTCTAAAAACAGGAAGTTGTCTGTAAGTTAGACTTCACAGGGTAACCATAAATCTGACAAAGGTAAGTCCAAAGTCAGAGAAAGTCAAATAGAAAAACTGTCTAAGAAAATTGAAAAGTTATCCACATCTTATGACCTTAAAACTAAATCCACATTTAATGTTGGAAACCTTAAAGAGATCACCCAAACAGCTATTGTCAGAAGAAAATGTTATAAGTGTGGTGACAAAGGTCATGAAGCCAAGGATTGTGTAAGTTCCAATCTAAGGCCTAAGAAAACAGAGAATGATCAGTCTAAGAAGGACTTAGAACCTGTACAAGCTGACCAGTCACCTTCTAAAGGATTAGGTAAGTGCTCATCCTCAGAACCCACTAAACAGTGGGTTCCTAAAAGAAACTAATATGTTTAGTTGATCATGTGCAGGGCTCCTACAAGTGGTACTTAGACAGTGGATGATCAAGGCACATGACAGGAAGCAAAGGGATTCTAAGTGAATTCCAAAACACTGAAGGACCCAAGGTGACATTTGGGATAATTCTCAAGGAAGGACTAAAGGTTATGGAAAGATAACTGCTGGAACAGTCACTTTCAGATAAGTATCAGTCAATTGTGTGATGAGGATTATGTTCAAACACTTTCTTCTACAATGAATACGTCTAAATATGTTCAAAAAGTTTCATAGTCTGCTCTCCACCATGGCTGAATCTACAACAATGGAATTCTCTAATCTTATTTCTCAAATTCAACTTCTTTATGTTGGTATCTGCCCACTGACACACGTAGGCCAGCATCACTGCCAATGAAGCACAGACCTATTGGGTCACACGCCAAGTTTCAATATCGACAACCTACTATAAGAAGAAAGAGTCAAAATGGTCAAATTCTAGTTAACCTAGGCTTCACGACCGTGAAGGATGCTCCACGGGTCGTGAAGCAGCTCCTGTCCACGAGTCCTGTCGTGGGCCGCATGGTTCGTGAAACCCTAGGGCTTCACAACCCTACACGGCCCGTGAAGGAGGTCATGAAGACACGAACCCTCATGATTCTTGCACGGAGCTGCACGAGTCGTGGAGGATAAATGGCCGGTCATGGCGCATTTATCCATCACGGCCCGTGAGAGCCCGTGAAGAAGTCGTGAAGGCAGAATTCTAAGTGACACTTGTATTTGGTTGGACCATTTTGTTGGTCCAATGATGGTGTGCCACTTAGCTCCGACTCTGGGCTCTTTGAACAGATAGAATGCCTTTAAAAGAGGTTCTTTTGATGCATTCTGCTCTCTTGGTTAATTCTTGTAATTATACACATTAGAGATATACACAAGTGAGTGTTCTAAGTTGAGAGAAGCACAAGACCTGTGTTGGTGATCTTCTAGTGTTGTTCAAGGGCTATTCCTAAACCAAATCGTCAAGTGTTGGTGGTTTGGTGGCTTGCTAGTACAAGGAGAAAGAAGCTAAGCTTGGTGTGGACTTCTTTGGTGCTTGGAGCCTTTTGTTTCAAGAGCTCATCCGAAATTCGAAGTTGTTCCAGAATATTATCAAAGTCTTCAAGGGTATGGATTGCTTAACTTCTTCTCTTTGCGTTTGTTTTGGTTTCATGCATGTTCTTGCAAGTTTTTCACCACCATTGGGAAATCATGGGATCGTTTTTGTGTGTTTTGTTGCTTCCGTTGCTTGCTTTGATCCCCATGGATTCCCAACAGTTGTATCAGAGCCTTATTTGTAAGATGCATGCACCTTTGTGGCTTGAAAATCCATATTTTTGATTTTGGTCATTCTGTCCAGAAGGCCTTCACGGGTCGTGGAGCTTGCTTCACGAGTCGTGAAGGCCACACGACCAGTCTCGTGGGGTGGTGGTCGTGAAAGGTTTTTTAATCTGTTTCACGAGTCGTGGAGAGTACTGCCTTCACGGCCCGTGAGGACCCGTGAAGAGCAGTAGCTCGTGAAGGCGTCGTGAACAGGCTGTTTTTTGACCTTTTGGAAAAGAAAACTTGATATGGATTTTAGCATTTGATTTTGGTGTTTCCAGAATCATTTTAGGCTGTTTGGCGTTGTAGATTAAGCCCTATAATATCCTAATTCTTTTATATGTATGTATTGGGTAATTTTGGCATAAAATGCACACATGCATACATGTAAATTCTGTATGTATGAATATGGATTTCAAAGTGTTTGGAATCCTAATGCATATGTACAAGGTTTATTCTTGTGCCTTTAGTTTTTGAATAAACTTAATTGGGATATTGTTTTGTGCATGGTTTGATGTGGCACACCATGCTTTGTGGTTGTTTCGTTTTTGTGAGCACCGGTTTGAGCCTAGACCTTTGTGTGGTTGTTTGGTTGCTTTATTTGTTGTTCATTCATTTGGTGGTTTGTACCACATCCGGTTTGTAATAATTTATTTATTTGTGGCTTGCACACCAAAGTATTTATTCTTTGTAATTGTATATTAGCTTAGAATAGATTGTGTGGCTTGCATGCCATTTCTCTTTAAATTATGTATGTAATGAGAAGAGAAGACCGGAGGCACCAACGGGAGTCTTGGGAGACATCTTGGCTACCTCGGATCCGGAGGCGCGGGATCGAGTGGGAGCACACCATGAAGTCTTGGATTGTTTGTCCTTAGTAGACTTAGTTCCTCAGTTGGCTCACCGGGGAACACTTAGGTTGGCTCAAATCGGTTTTATTTGCGTGGTTGTGTAGTTTTATTTATTTGTTTTTCTTGCATGGTTGTAGGATCTTCGCATGCTAGAAAATCTTTTGAAAATAATAAAACTATATAGTTTTCCTTAATTGGTTAACAAACCCCGCTCGCTCACATGATTAACAAACGAATATAAAGTGTTTATGTTCAATTGGTGAAAAATGCGTTTTGTCACGTATTTGTTAATCAAAACGAAAAGAGGTTTTTAACCAGAAAAACAAAAGTCCCGTTTTTCTTAAAAACGTAAATCACACGCTATCCAAAAGATGACACCACCCGAATCTAATGAAGCATGGGACAATTGTCGAGCTTAGCACGAGTTGTTCCATGTGGACTTGTGTGGAAGGTGCGTGTGGCGTCTTGAAATCTATGGTTGTCGAGCTTAGCATGAGCCAATTATTGTCAAGAGCGTCATCGTGTATCTTGTTGGACGATTTACAATTCCAATTTAATACGCCTTGATAATTGTCGTGCATATACCGAGTTATCAAAGCGGCTTATTGAGGAATCGGTGTGGGAAGGGATCAAACATGCCGAACCGGTGCTATGAGTACCGAAGGATCCCGCAAGTGCCTAAGAGTTGTAATCACGGATTGCAATTGGTAAAGCGTTTATCGGCCTAAATACCTTCACGAAGTGATCCGCGGTAAACCCGTCATGTAGTGAAGTTATGTTGGGTTCTTAGCCCTTGTTAAATTTAAGTGTTAAACTATTGTGTAATTATTTAACAAGGATTAAAATACGTCGAACTAACCTTTTGTGTGCTTTGCCTTCTTTTAGATGGCATCTACAAGCAACACCGCGACACACATTTCACTCCGTCCATTTTTGGAAAAAGAGAAACTCCTAGGCGTAAACTTTATGGATTGGCTTAGGCAATTGAGAATTGTCTTACGCCATGAAAGTAAGTTGTACGTCCTAGAGGAACCTCTTCCGGAGGCTCCTGCTACCACCGCTACGCGGGCCATTAAAGATGCTTATGAGAAGCACCTTAAAGACACTAATGAGGTGACTTGCCTCATGTTGACGACCATGAGTTCTGAATTGTAAAGGCAATTCGAGGACGTTGGTGCGTTTGACATGATCACGCAGCTAAAGGAAATGTTCCAGCAGCAAGCGAGGCAAGAACTCTACGAGTGTGTCAATGCCTTTGTGGGGTGTCGGATGCAGGAGGGCGGGAACTTGAGCTCCCACGTGCTTTGTATGAAGCAATACGTGGACCAGCTCGAGAGGTTGGGCTTTCCTATGGGGAAGGAGTTGGCTACGGAGATAATCCTCCAATCTTTGCCTCAAGCATATGGTCCGTTCATTGTGAACAACCATATGCATAATATGGATAAGTCCTTGATGGAGTTGCACGGCATGTTGAAGACCGCCGAGTCTAACATGGCCAAGGCAAAACCATTGACCTCCACACCCGTCCTAGCCATCCATGAAGGTGGTGCTAAGAGGAAGCGGCCCGCTTCAAGCTCCAAGGGCAAGGGAAAGGGGAAAGCGAAGGTGGCAACACCTAAGCCCAAGCCACTCCCGCCGCCGGAGCCGAAGGGGAAGGAACCCGCTCCTATAGCCCCCTCACCGGAAGAGGCCACATGCTTCTTCTGCGGGGAGAAGGGACACTACCGGCATAGTTGCCCCAAGTACACGGAGGAGCTCAAGAGGCTTCGCGCCAAGGGACAAGGCGCCTCTGGTACGTATATGATTGAACTCCATAACACTTCTACTTCTAACGCTTGGGTCTTGGACACCGGGTGTGGTACTCACATAGTTAATAATGTGCAGGTACTAAGAAGAAGTAGGGACTTGGTTGATGGGGAGCTGGATCTCATCATGGGAAACAAAGTGGTTGTCCCGGTTGAGAAGATAGGGAGCGTGGACCTCGCCTTTCCATCCGGCTTATCTATTACTTTACTAAATGTATCTTATTTGCCCTGCGTGGCAAGAAACATTTTATCATTCTATGCACTAGTTGACGATGGATTTGACTTTAATTTCTCTAATGGAATTATTTCATGCCATAAAAATGATTTATTTTATTTTTAAGCACATCCATGTCGTGGCATATATGAGACAAGCGTATGCTTACAAAGTAATAGATCAATCATGAATGTTGGTTCTAAATCTAAATATGATTTGGATAAGTTATCTTTATGGCATGGTCGTTTGGGCCACATAAACAAGAAACGCATCGCCAAGCTCCAAGCGGATGGGATCTTGGAATCATTTGACCACGGGTCGGACGATGTATGCGAATATTGCTTGTTGGGCAAAATGACCAAAGCACCCTTCACCGTCGTTTGTGATAGGGGCAAAGACTTGTTGGATATCGTTCACACGGATGTGTGTGGTCCGTTCAAGCATGTCACTAGGGATAACTCAAGGTACTTCGTAACCTTTACCGATGATTTTAGTAGGTATGGGTATGTCTACTTGGTGAGACAAAAGTCGGAAACCTTTGAGGTTTTCAAGACTTTCAAAAACAAAGTTGAGAACCAATTGGGTAAACGAATTAAGATGCTCAGATCGGATCGTGGTGGTGAGTATCTAAGTTCGGAATTCCGTGACTATCTAAAAGATTGTGGAATTGTTTCGCAATTGACACCTCCTAGGACACCACAATTAAATGGTGTCGCCGAGAGGAGGAATCGGAAATTATTGGATATGGTTCGGTGTATGATGAGTCGTACGGATGTACCCATTAGCTTTTGGGGCTATGCATTGGAAACGGCCGTTAGAATCCTTAACCTCGTACCAACTAAGAAGGTCAAGAAGATACCCTTTGAGATGTGGCATGGAAAGGTTCCATCGCTTTCATATCTAAAGGTTTGGGGTTGTCCTGCCTACGTGAGACGTGAGGTGGAGGACAAATTGAAACCCCGAGCCGAGAGGTGTTTATTCATTAGATACCCTGCCGGGTCTATGGGATATTTGTTTTACAAACCGTCCGAGAACAAGGTATTTGTTGCTCAGAGGGCCGTCTTTCTTGAAAGAGAGATGCTATCCAAAGACGCTAGTAGGAGAAAGGTATGTCTTGAAGAGATTCAAGAAGCCTCCAATGACCAACCTAAAGTTGGCACTAGTTCACAAGATGATTCTCAGCACGGCGCTGCTGGAGAACATGACACGGATCCTTTACCTCTTAGAAGATCCGGTAGGAGTCGCAACGAGCCAGAGAGATATGGGTTTCTCATGTCTGAGGGCTACGACCTAATGGTGGATCATGATGAACCATCATCTTATCGGAACGCTGTGGTGGGCCCTGAGTCCGCTAGGTGGAAAGAGGCTATGGAGTCCGAGATGCAATCTTTGTCGGATAACCAAGTCTGGGATTTGGTAGATCCGGTGCCCGGGTGTAGACCCGTAGGGTGCAAATGGGTCTTTAAGAAAAGACCGGCATAGATGGAGAGGTAGACACCTTCAAAGCCCGACTGGTGGCTAAGGGTTTCACGCAAACTCATGGTGTAGACTATGATGAAAACTTTTCCCCGGTGGCTATGTTGACGTCTATCCGGATACTTATGGCAATTGCCACATTTCATGATTATGAGATTTGGCAAATGGATGTAAAAACCGCGTTCCTTAATGGGACACTAAGCGAGGAGATCTATATGACTCAACCCGAGGGTTTTGTACATGCCAAGCATCCGGATAAAGTTTGCAAGCTTAAGAAGTCCATTTATGGACTTAAGCAAGCATCGCGCAGGTGGAACCTGTGCTTTGATGAGAAAGTCAAAGAGTTTGGCTTTTCGAAAAGCAAGGATGAGCCATGCGTATATGTCAGGGCTAGTGGGAGCATAGTTGTGTTCCTAGTCTTGTATGTCGATGACATACTCCTCATTGGAAACGATGTCCCGACCCTTCAAGGTGTAAAAACTTGGTTAGGGAATTGTTTTTCAATGAAGGATCTAGGAGATGCGACTTATATTCTTGGGATCAAAATCTATAGAGATAGATCCAAGAGGCTTATTGGGCTTAGCCAAAGTACATATGTTGACAAAGTCCTAAAGCGGTTTAGGATGGAAGACTCCAAGAAGGGGTTCATTGTAAGTTTTACATCATTTGGGAAAAATAATATATATATATATATAAACCACTAAACATCTTTGTGGTTTAATGTGTATAATTGTATCTATATGAATGCATTGACATCATTATACAATTGTATGTTTAAAATTATGTTTATAATGAAATATGAGTGTATGTTTGTGTGTTCTGTAATCAAATATAGTGAAAAACATAATAAAACTATATCAACCATAGAGAATCACTCGCAAACTTCCGAGGGATTTGCTAGGACCAAAATGCTTTTTTATATATTTTAGTGTTTTACACCTAAAATTTTGAACATATAAACACATATGTATAGTACACTAGCATAAGAAAGAAATATTTGAGATATTAGAGTATTTAGAACAAGATACATACAAGAACACATATACGTAAGCTTTGAAATATAAAAACGTCATAGTGGTTAAATGTTTATAGGTGTATGTATATGAATGCGTTGACATCTTTACGTACTTGTATGTCTAAAATACGTTTATAGCTAAATGTGAGTGCATGCATGTGTGTTCTATCATTAAATATATTGAAAAACATAATAAAACTATTTCATGCCTAGGAAATCCTTCGCACATTTTCAAGGGATTTGCGAGGTCGAAAATGATTTTTTATATATTTAGTGTTTTACACCTAGAGTTTTGAACATATAAACACATATGAATAACTACACTAGCATAAGATAGAAATATTTGAGATATTAGAATATTTAGAACATGTTATATACAAGAAAACATATATACATAAACTTTGATATATAAAAATGTGGTAGCGGTTTAATGGTTATATGTGTATGTAAATGAATGAGTTGGCATATTTATGCACTTGTCTACCTAAAATACGTTTATAGCTAAATGAGAGTGCATGTATATGTCTTGTATTATCAAAAATAGTGAAAAACATAATAAAACTATTTCAGGCCTAGGAAATCTCTCGAAAATTTCCGTGGGATTTGCGAGGTCCAAAGTGATTTTTTATATATTTTAGTTTTTTACACCTAGAATTTTGAACATATAAAAACATATGTATTACTACACTAGCATATGATAGATATACTTGAGATATTAGAGTATTTAGATAAAATTACCTACAAGAACACATATACATATACGTAAACTTTCATATATAAAAACGTCGTAGCGGTTAAATGTTTATAAGTTTATGTATATGAACACGTTGACCTCTTTATGCGCTTATATGTCTAAAATACGTTTATAGCAAAATGTGAGTGCATGCATATGTGTTCTACCATTAAATATATTAAAAAACATAATAAAACTATTTCAGGCCTAGGAAATCCCTAGCAAATTTTCGAGGGATTTGAGAGGTCCAAATTGATGTTTTATATATTTTACTGTTTTAAACCAAGAGTTTTGAACATATAAACACATATGTATATCTACAGTAGCATATGATAGAAATATTTGAGATATTAGAGTATTTAGAACAAGTTATATACAAGAATACTTATACATAAACTTTGATATATAAATACATCGTAGTGGTATAATTGTTATATGTGTATGTATATGAATGCCTTGACATCTTTATGCACTTGTATATCTAAAATACGTTTATAGCTAAATGTCAGTGCATGTATGTGTGTTGTATTATCAAATATAATGAAAAACATAATAAAACTATTTCAAGATTTCGAAATACCTCGCAAACTTCCGAGGGATTTGCTAGGACCAAAATGCTTTTTTATATATTTTAGTGTTTTACACCTAGAATTTTGAACATATAAACACATATGTATAAGTACACTAGCATAAGAAAGAAATATTTGAGATATTAGAGTATTTAGAACAAGATACATACAAGAACACATATACGTAAGCTTTGAAATATAAAAACGTCATAGTGGTTAAATGTTTATAGGTGTATGTATATGAATGCGCTGACATCTTTACGTACTTGTATGTCTAAAATACGTTTATAGCTAAATGTGAGTGCATGCATGTGTGTTCTATCATTAAATATATTGAAAAACATAATAAAACTATTTCATGCCTAGGAAATCCTTCGCACATTTTCAAGGGATTTGCGAGGTCGAAAATGATTTTTTATATATTTAGTGTTTTACACCTAGAGTTTTGAACATATAAACACATATGAATAACTACACTAGCATAAGATAGAAATATTTGAGATATTAGAATATTTAGAACATGTTATATACAAGAAAACATATATACATAAACTTTGATATATAAAAATGTGGTAGCGGTTTAATGGTTATATGTGTATGTAAATGAATGAGTTGGCATATTTATGCACTTGTCTACCTAAAATACGTTTATAGCTAAATGAGAGTGCATGTATATGTCTTGTATTATCAAAAATAGTGAAAAACATAATAAAACTATTTCAGGCCTAGGAAATCTCTCGAAAATTTCCGAGGGATTTGCGAGGTCCAAAGTGATTTTTTATATATTTTAGTTTTTTACACCTAGAATTTTGAACATATAAAAACATATGTATTACTACACTAGCATATGATAGATATACTTGAGATATTAGAGTATTTAGATAAAATTACCTACAAGAACACATATACATATACGTAAACTTTCATATATAAAAACGTCGTAGCGGTTAAATGTTTATAAGTTTATGTATATGAACACGTTGACCTCTTTATGCGCTTATATGTCTAAAATACGTTTATAGCAAAATGTGAGTGCATGCATATGTGTTCTACCATTAAATATATTAAAAAACATAATAAAACTATTTCAGGCCTAGGAAATCCCTAGCAAATTTTCGAGGGATTTGAGAGGTCCAAATTGATGTTTTATATATTTTACTGTTTTAAACCAAGAGTTTTGAACATATAAACACATATGTATATCTACAGTAGCATATGATAGAAATATTTGAGATATTAGAGTATTTAGAACAAGTTATATACAAGAATACTTATACATAAACTTTGATATATAAATACATCGTAGTGGTATAATTGTTATATGTGTATGTATATGAATGCCTTGACATCTTTATGCACTTGTATATCTAAAATACGTTTATAGCTAAATGTCAGTGCATGTATGTGTGTTGTATTATCAAATATAATGAAAAACATAATAAAACTATTTCAAGATTTCGAAATACCTCGCAAACTTCCGAGGGATTTGCTAGGACCAAAATGCTTTTTTATATATTTTAGTGTTTTACACCTAGAATTTTGAACATATAAACACATATGTATAAATACACTAGCATAAGAAAGAAATATTTGAGATATTAGAGTATTTAGAACAAGATACATACAAGAACACATATACGTAAGCTTTGAAATATAAAAACGTCATAGTGGTTAAATGTTTATAGGTGTATGTATATGAATGCGCTGACATCTTTACGTACTTGTATGTCTAAAATACGTTTATAGCTAAATGTGAGTGCATGCATGTGTGTTCTATCATTAAATATATTGAAAAACATAATAAAACTATTTCATGCCTAGGAAATCCTTCGCACATTTTCAAGGGATTTGCGAGGTCGAAAATGATTTTTTATATATTTAGTGTTTTACACCTAGAGTTTTGAACATATAAACACATATGAATAACTACACTAGCATAAGATAGAAATATTTGAGATATTAGAATATTTAGAACATGTTATATACAAGAAAACATATATACATAAACTTTGATATATAAAAATGTGGTAGCGGTTTAATGGTTATATGTGTATGTATATGAATGAGTTGGCATATTTATGCACTTGTCTACCTAAAATACGTTTATAGCTAAATGAGAGTGCATGTATATGTCTTGTATTATCAAAAATAGTGAAAAACATAATAAAACTATTTCAGGCCTAGGAAATCTCTCGAAAATTTCCGAGGGATTTGCGAGGTCCAAAGTGATTTTTTATATATTTTAGTTTTTTACACCTAGAATTTTGAACATATAAAAACATATGTATTACTACACTAGCATATGATAGATATACTTGAGATATTAGAGTATTTAGATAAAATTACCTACAAGAACACATATACATATACGTAAACTTTCATATATAAAATCGTCGTAGCGGTTAAATGTTTATAAGTTTATGTATATGAACACGTTGACCTCTTTATGCGCTTATATGTCTAAAATACGTTTATAGCAAAATGTGAGTACATGCACATGTGTTCTACCATTAAATATATTAAAAAACATAATAAAACTATTTCAGGCCTAGGAAATCCCTTGCAAATTTTCGAGGGATTTGAGAGGTCCAAATTGATGTTTTATATATTTTACTGTTTTAAACCAAGAGTTTTGAACATATAAACACATATGTATATCTACAGTAGCTTATGATAGAAATATTTGAGATATTAGAGTATTTAGAACAAGTTATATACAAGAACACTTATACATAAACTTTGATATATAAATACATCACAGTGGTTTAATTGTTATATGTGTATGTATATGAATGCCTTGACATCTTTATGCACTTGTATATCTAAAATACGTTTATAGCTAAATGTGAGTGCATGTATGTGTGTTGTATTATCAAATATATTGAAAAACATAATAAAACTATTTCAAGATTACGAAATCCCTCGCAAACTTCCGAGGGATTTGCTAGGACCAAAATGCTTTTTTATATAATTTAGTGTTTTACACCTAGAATTTTGAACATATAAACACATATGTATAAGTACACTAGCATAAGAAAGAAATATTTGAGATATTAGAGTATTTAGAGCAAGATACATACAAGAACACATATACGTAAGCTTTGAAATATAAAAACGTCATAGTGGTTAAATGTTTATAGGTGTATGTAAATGAATGCGTTGACATCTTTACGTACTTGTATGTCTAAAATACGTTTATAGCTAAATGTGAGTGCATGCATGTGTGTTCTATCATTAAATATATTGAAAAACATAATAAAACTATTTCATGCCTAGGAAATCCTTCGCACATTTTCAAGGGATTTGCGAGGTCGAAAATGATTTTTTATATATTTAGTGTTTTACACCTAGAGTTTTGAACATATAAACACATATGAATAACTACACTAGCATAAGATAGAAATATTTGAGATATTAGAATATTTAGAACATGTTATATACAAGAAAACATATATACATAAACTTTGTTATATAAAAATGTGGTAGCGGTTTAATGGTTATATGTGTATGTATATGAATGAGTTGGCATATTTATGCACTTGTCTACCTAAAATACGTTTATAGCTAAATGAGAGTGCATGTATATGTCTTGTATTATCAAAAATAGTGAAAAACATAATAAAACTATTTCAGGCCTAGGAAATCTCTCGAAAATTTCCGAGGGATTTGCGAGGTCCAAAGTGATTTTTTATATATTTTAGTTTTTTACACCTAGAATTTTGAACATATAAAAACATATGTATTACTACACTAGCATATGATAGATATACTTGAGATATTAGAGTATTTAGATAAAATTACCTACAAGAACACATATACATATACGTAAACTTTCATATATAAAAACGTCGTAGCGGTTAAATGTTTATAAGTTTATATATATGAACACGTTGACCTCTTTATGCGCTTATATGTCTAAAATACGTTTATAGCAAAATGTGAGTGCATGCACATGTGTTCTACCATTAAATATATTAAAAAACATAATAAAACTATTTCAGGCCTAGGAAATCCCTTGCAAATTTTCGAGGGATTTGAGAGGTCCAAATTGATGTTTTATATATTTTACTGTTTTAAACCAAGAGTTTTGAACATATAAACACATATGTATATCTACAGTAGCATATGATAGAAATATTTGAGATATTAGAGTATTTAGAACAAGTTACATACAAGAACACATATACGTAAGCTTTGAAATATAAAAACGTCATAGTGGTTAAATGTTTATAGGTGTATGTATATGAATGCGTTGACATCTTTACGTACTTGTATGTCTAAAATACGTTTATAGCTAAATGTGAGTGCATGCATGTGTGTTCTATCATTAAATATATTGAAAAACATAATAAAACTATTTCATGCCTAGGAAATCCTTCGCACATTTTCAAGGGATTTGCGAGGTCGAAAATGATTTTTTATATATTTAGTGTTTTACACCTAGAGTTTTGAACATATAAACACATATGAATAACTACACTAGCATAAGATAGAAATATTTGAGATATTAGAATATTTAGAACATGTTATATATGAGAACACATATATTTATGTATATGAACACGTTGACCTCTTTATGCGCTTATATGTCTAAAATACGTTTATAGCAAAATGTGAGTGCATGCATATGTGTTCTACCATTAAATATATTAAAAAACATAATAAAACTATTTCAGGCCTAGGAAATCCCTTGCAAATTTTCGAGGGATTTGAGGGTCCAAATTGATGTTTTATATATTTTACTGTTTTAAACCTAGAGTTTTGAACATATAAACACATATGTATATCTACAGTAGCATATGATAGAAATATTTGAGATATTAGAGTATTTAGAACAAGTTACATACAAGAACACATATACGTAAGCTTTGATATATAAATACATCGTAGTGGTTTAATTGTTATATGTGTATGTATATGAATGCCTTGACATCTTTATGCACTTGTATATCTAAAATACGTTTATAGCTAAATGTGAGTGCATGTATGTGTGTTGTATTATCAAATATATTGAAAAACATAATAAAACTATTTCAAGATTACGAAATCCCTCGCAAACTTCCGAGGGATTTGCTAGGACCAAAATGCTTTTTTATATATTTTTGTGTTTTACACCTAGAATTTTGAACATATAAACACATATGTATAAGTACACTAGCATAAGAAAGAAATATTTGAGATATTAGAGTATTTAGAACAAGATACATACAAGAACACATATACGTAAGCTTTGAAATATAAAAACGTCATAGTGGTTAAATGTTTATAGGTGTATGTATATGAATGCGTTGACATCTTTACGTACTTGTATGTCTAAAATATGTTTATAGAAAAATGTTTATGCACTTGTATGTCTAAAATATGTTTATAGAAAAATGTGAGTGCATGCATGTGTTTTATAATCCACCAATATGTTGAAAAACGTAATAAAACTATTTCATGCCTAGGAAATCCCTCGTAAATTTCCTAGAGATTTGCGAGGTCCAAAGTATTTTTTTATATATTTTAGTGTGTTACACCTAGAGTTTTGAACATATAAACACATATGTATAACTACACTAGCATAAGATAGAAATGTTTGAGATATTAGAGTATTTAGAACCAGTTACATACAAGAACACACACACACACATATAAATATATACCTAAACTTTCATATATAAATACGTCGTAGCAATTTAATCGTTATACGTGTATGTATATGAATGTGTTGACATCTTTACGCACTTATATATCTAAAATACGTTTATAGCTAAATGTTAGTGCATGTATGTGTGTTGTATAATCAAATATAGTGAAAAATATAATAAAACAATTTCAGGTCTAGGAAATCCCTCTCAAACTTCTAACGGATTTGCTAGGACCAAAATGATTTTTTATATATTTTAGTGTTTTACACCTACAATTTTGAACATATAAACACATATGTATAACTACACTAGCATACAAGAACACACATACATAAACTTTTATATATAAAAATATCGTAGCGGTTTAATGTTTATAGGTGTATGTATATGAATACGTTGACATCTTTATACACTTGTATAACTACACTAGCATACAAGAACACGTTTATATATAAATTTTAGTGCATGCATGTGTTTTCTATCATCAAATGTATTGAAGAACATAATAAAACTATTTCAGGCCTAGGAAATGCCTCGCAAATTTTTGAGGGATTTGCGAGGTCCAAAATGATTTTTTTATATATTTTAGTGTTTTACGCTTAGAGTTTTGAACATATAAACACATACGTATAACTACACTAGCTTAAGATAGAAATATTTGAGATATTAGAGTATTTAAAACAAGTTATATACAAGAACACATATACATAAACTTCGAAATATAAAACTTCGTAGCGGTTTAATGGTTATACGTGTATTTATATGAATGCCTTGACATCTTTACGCACTTGTATATCTAAAATACCTTAATTGCTAAATGTGAGTGCATGTATGTGTGTTGTATTATCAAATATAGTGATAAACATAATAAAACTATTTAAGGCTTATGAAATCCCTTGCAAACTACCGAGGGATTTACTAGGACTAAAATGGTTTTTCATATATTTTAGTGTTTTACACCTAGAATTTTGAACATATAAACACATATGTATAACTACAGTAGCATAAGAAAGAAATAACTGAGGCATTAGAGTATTTAGAACAAGATACATACAAGAACACATATACGTAAGCTTGGAAATATAAAAACGTCATAGTGGTTAAATGTTTATAGGTGTATGTATATGAATGCGTTGACATCTTTACGAACTTGTAAGTCTAAAATACGTTTATAGCTAAATGTGAGTGCATGCATGTGTGTTCTATCATCAAATATGTTGAAAAACATAATAAAACTATATCAGGCCTAGGAAATCTCTCGCAAATTTCCGAAATATTTGCGACGTCTAAAGTGATTTTTTATATATTGTAGTGTTTTACACCTAGAGTTTTGAACATATAAAAACATATGTATATCTACACTTGCATAAGATAGAAATGTGTGAGATATTAGAGTATTTAGAACAAGTTACATACAAAAACACACACACACACACGCATAAAATACGTTTATAGAGTTTCATATATAAAAATGTCGTAGTGCTATAATGGTTATACATGTATGTATATGGATACGTTGACATCTTTATGGACTTGTATATCTAAAATACGTTTATAGATAAATGTGAGTTCATGTATGTGTGTTTTGTTATAAAATATAGTGAAAAACTTAATAAAACAATTTCAGGCCTCGGAAATCCCTCACAAATTTCTGAGGTATTTGCTCTTACCAAAATGATTTTTTATATATTTTAGTGTTTTTGTAACACCCCAAATTCTTAAATATAAGTAAAGCTCTGTATAAAAGCCTTTTAGAGTTAAAAGAGTTAAAAACTAACGAGCAGAAGCAATAAAAGCAGTTTTGAACCCTCAGGCTCATACAAAAGAGTGATATTTACATATTTACATCAAAAGATGTTTTAACAAAGTACAACCGGGCGTTAAGATTCAAAACACTGTTTTCCACATAAATATTACAACCGTCAAACTAGGGCCTTTCCTTTGGAGTTGTCACGCCTTGCAAAGTAACAGTATGTAGTATCTTATAAGTTACGAGAGCTTAGTGAGAAATCTAAACTATAAATCATATAAGCATGCACATACACATATACGAATTATGTAACATTTCTTATGGATACAATACTGCACCATCTTAGCATCCACCAAGAAAGCTAAAACGTTGTCCGTAGCTATTACTGCATGAAGCAGCATGCTACAGCGCTACTCTCACACACCATGATCCTCTGATCACTAACATAACATATTGCAATGCAACACACATATCACAAATATGAATCAGAGTTTAGAAAACTCAACTTAGAAAATAATATCACATAGAGATATGCCAGATAAACTCAGAATACGTCAAACAGTAATCCTTACAGTCATATAATCATGTAATTAAAACATATACAAGATCAACACTTAACAAATGAAACAGGGCAGGGGACCTACACGGGCCGTGTCCTTGCACGCTACACGACCTCACCTGACCACATGGCCAGTGTTGTCTATGTCACCTACACGGGCCGTGTACACTACATGCAACACGACCATGTCTTGGCTACATGGCCGGTGTTGACAACTCACGTACACGGGCCGTGTAGCCCCACATGGGCCATGTACCTCAACCTCTACACGACCATGTATACCAACATGGCCCTGTGACCACATTCCACTCTATAAACGCCATGTACCTTAGAGACCTAGCCAACTGTTCTTCCATATAGTCGCTGTTTAGGCTACAAATCCGACAAAAACCCAATAAAAAGACTACTGGGGTGTTTTCCTACACCCCAAACACCAGATAAACTAAGAACAATAACAAGAGTAAGCTAAAACCATGATTCACCATTGAATCATCTAAAAACCCATTAAAACCTCAAAGAAATCAAGCAAGAAACCTTACCTTAACCTTGTGATCAGCTAAAATCAGATATAACCACTTGCTCTTGCTGTTCTAGCTCTAAAAACTCAAGAAATAAGGCTGCTCTTATAACTCTTGTGAATGTGCAGAAGATATATTTGCCAACTTTGACTCTCACTAGTCAAAGTAGGCTATATATACATAACTTTGAAAATTGGCACAAAAGGTCCCTCTACTTTTCTAGTTATAAAAATGACAACATAAGTCCCTCAAGTTTCTAAACACCTCCTAATCTCAGTTAGGCAATACTAAAAAACATCATATTGTAAAGTTACTAATTAACGGAATTTCCGAACCTTGGGTGTTACAACTCTTCCCCACTTGAAAACGATTTCATCCCCGAAATCAACTGTTGAAGAGTTCTGGGTAGTTGCGTATCATCTCATCCTCTGGTTCCCAAGTATAATCCGACCCTTTATGGTGTTTCCACTCAACTTTAACCAATCAAATTTGTTTATTACGTAGAGCTTTAACTTTTCTTTCCGGTATAACAACAGGTTGCTTGACGTAATTCAATTTATCATCAACACACACATCTTCCAGTGGCACAAATGCAGACTCGTCTGCTAAACATTTTCTAAGATGAGACACGTGAAAGGTATTATGTATCTTGGACAACTCTTCTCGAAATTCCAGTCTGTATGCAACTTTCCCCACACGAGCACTAACTCTGAATGGTCCAATAAATCTCGGACCCAGCTTTCCTCTCTTCCTAAATCTGATCACTCCCTTCCACGGGACACTTTCAATAATGCATAATCACCCACCTGAAACTCTAGGGGTGATATTCGTTTATCTGCATAACTCTTTTGTCTGCTATGAGCTGCTAGTAATCTATCTCTTATCTGCTGAATCTGTTCTGTCGTGCGCTGTACTACCTCAGTACTTCCTAACTCTCTTTGACCCACTTCACCCCAACAAATCGGAGTCTGACACTTTCTACCATACAACATCTCAAAAGGCAGCATTCCCAAACTGGAATGATAACTATTATTGTAAGAAAACTATGCGAGTGGTAGACACGAATCCCAACTCCCTCCAAAATCAATAATACACGCGCGTAACATATCCTCCAAAGTTTGAATCGTTCTCTCACTTTGACCATCTGTTTGTGGATGAAATGTTGTACTAAGATGAAGCTTAGTTCCCATTTACCCATGAAACTTATTCAAAAACCTGGAAGTGAATCGAGTATCTCTATCCGACACGATAGACATTGGCACACCATGACGAGATACTATTTTTTCATATACACCTCTAATAACTTCTCTGATGAGTAAGTTTCCTTAATGGGAATAAAATGTGCGCTTTTGGTTAATCTATCCACAATCACCCAAATAGCATCGTAACCTCTAGGGGTTTTACGTAATTTAGTGATTAGATCCATAGTAATATTCTCCCATTTCCAGACAGGTATTTTTAAAGGTTGTAACTTCCCATGTGGTTTTTGGTGTTCAGCTTTCACTTGCAGACACGTAAGACATCTCTCCACATACTTAGCCACATCTCGCTTCATACCTGGCCACCAATATTCCACTTTCAGATCTTTATACATTTTAGTCGCCCTCGGGTGAATAGAGAATTTAGATCTGTGAGCGTCATTCAAAAGAGTTTTTCTGACCTCTCCATAATTAGGTACCCACACTCGTCTGTAATGTAAGAATAAGTCACAACTATCCTTGACAAAACTAGTTACTTGCCCCTAAATTTGTTCTCTGTTGTGGTTTTCTTCTTTAATGGTTTCCAGCTGAGCATCTCTTATAACATCCAACAGTGGTGTAGTCACTGTCATTCGTAATGACTGATTTTTCATAAGTACCAACCCCAATTTCCTGCTCAAAGCATCTGCCACAACATTGGTTTTTCCCGGGTGATAAAGAATTTCACAATCATAATCCTTCAGGAGCTCTAACAACCTTCTATGTCTCATATTAAGATTCTTCTAATCAACAAAATATTTTGGACTTTTGTAATCAGTTAAATATGTTGGTCCCAAAGAGGGTAAACAAGCAACCGATATAGTGTAGAAGGAAGGGTTGAATACACTTAAAACAATTCAATAAGAATATATTCAATAATTAATCGAGATATTACAATATCACTTCATTAATCAAATCAACAGTATGATTTAATTTTACACTGATTATGAACTCAACTCTCTATAAACACTCTTGTATCACAAACTAATTAATGATCAAACTTCTTGTTAATACTGATTAACAAGAACTCTGGAAAACACTCTTGAACTTTGAACTCACAAAGTTATCGCAACACACGCGTATCAAGTATGATGAACGTACGTTTTGCAACTAATGCAGAACTCTCTGTTCTCAATGTCTCGTAAAACCCATAAGAAGGTTTATACTTATACTTGATTTATCTACGAACAAATCGCAGTTTAAAGATAGAACTTATCTTTTCTTTAAAACCGTAACAAACTCCTTAATTAGAACTTATGTAAATAATTTCGTTTGAGATCTCTATCCAACTAATAGATAGTTTAAATTAGGTTCAGATATCCTAAATTAAATGTCGTAGATATCGAGAGTTTATAACAGAATTTAAAACTTACTTAAATTCCTAAACTGACTTCTGACGCTGAGCTGACTCACTCAGTCTTGACATCATCAAGTAGAGTTCTTGGATCTTCAAATCTTCAAGTCTTTACTCTTGAAACCTATCTGAGCTTAGAAGTTACTGAGCTATCTAGTACTTACATAGAAAACTCTATATCTGTTTATACGCTGACTACTCAGCCTAAGCTGACTAGTCAGTCTACAGCAGACTTACATAATTCCTAACATTTAACCTATCATCTATACATAACTATAGTTTATCTCATCAAATCTAACTATTCTAAGCATGGGACTAACAATCTCCCCCTATTTGATGATGACAAAACATTGAAACAAAGTAAGTATAGGTTAACAGAATTATGTTGAACAACTCTGGAACTGGCCAAAGTTAGTTCTTGAAATAAGTATTGAACTGATCTATACCTATTCATCATTTCTTGAACTTACAAGATTTTAGGTTACAAATATATTCTAAGACTTGTATTTTATGTATTTGAACAAACAACTAATTGGATACTGTACTTATCAGATTATATTTGAACATATCAATTTTCAGCCTAACTTTATAAAGCTGTTTATTTGAACATATCAAATATAATATTGAACATATCAAACTTAAATTTTCATTAATGAATATATCATTTACATTTTGCTTGATCATTTTGATCAGCTTATGCACATTTAGTGCTTACAAAATCATAGAACTAATCTATTTAATCTATAGGGTCTCCAGCCTCCATCCACATATCTAAACATTTAAGTTCCCACATTGCTGCTTCTTTGATAGCATCATTCAAAATTTCTTCACCCTTTAGCAACTCTCTCATCTCAGTTTTTCTTGATCTGATTTCTTTGTTTATATGATATCTGAATACTGAGTTATGAATTGAGTCATCACATAGAATTCTCAAGTACAAAATCAATTCCAGATTTGCCAAGTGAAGATTTGCTATCTTCAAGAAACATTTATTACCTTCCACATCAAAATACAAAAATCCTTCCAAAGGTTGAGTTATATAAGCATTTTCTCTGAATTCAACTCCCTCTGGAACTTGTAAACTGATGTTTCGTTTAGCTCGCTGACTTGCTACTCTAACTCTTGCAGCTTTGTTTCTATTCAGGAAGGTATCAATTTCATCAGCAGGAATTTCCCCTAATTGCTCGATTCTTATGAAGAGTGTCTTGAGCACATCAACTATATCTTGTCTAATTTGACTCTTTTTCATCCTTTTGATAGTTGTGGCTACAATCTTTAACTCTAAAAAGCCCAACTTGTACAAACATCTCATATCTAAACCAATTTCATGTTTGTTGTCTAGTACCAAGTTGATTATCACCAATTCTCTTTTTCTGCTCAGTGTGATGGATTCAATCTTGTGTTTAAAGTGTGTTCTTTTATAACAATGCCTTAGATCAATATCTGAGTAGGGAATTAGGGCAGCTCTGGGTCCATGATAGTCAGCTTTAGCTTCAGCTCTGGTAGCATATGTTAAAGGCCTTAAACACAATCTGATACGTATCAGTCAATTGTGTGATGAGGATTATGAAGTCACCTTCAGAAAGCATGTAGGAACAATTTATGTTAAGAAGGGAAAGCCAATACTAATGGCAAAAAGAGAGAGAGATATCTATCTGTTAGATCTCAGCTCCGCAGATCCTTCAACTGAAACGTGCCTGTATTCTGACTTAACTCCCAAGCTGAGTTGGTTGTGGCACAAAAGACTGTCACACCTGAATTTCAAATATATAAACAAACTGTCTAGCAAAGAGTTAGTCTATGGTCTGCCAAAGATCACATTTGCCAAAGACAAACTTTGCTCAGCTTGTGAAATGGGAAAACATCATAAGGGATCCTTCAAGTCCAAACAGAATTTTTCAATTATAGAACCATTGCATATGTTGCATTTGGATCTATTTGGACCTATAAGCACCCCAAGCCTAAGTGGTAAAAAGTACACTCTAGTATTTGTTGATGAGTTCACAAGATTCACTTGGGTGGTCTTCTTAAAAGCCAAAAGTGAAGCTGCATATGAGTTAATCAGCTTCATAAGACAAGAAGAGTTGCAAAAAGGTAAGTCTATCAAGCAGCTCAGGAGTGATCATGGGACTGAGTTTAGAAACTCAACCCTTGAAGACTTTTGTGAAGAGAAGGGAATTATCCAGAATTTCTCATCTATAAGAACTCCACAACAAAATGGTGTTGCTAAAAGGAGAAATAGAACCTTAATTGAAGCTACCAGAACCATGTTATGTGAAGTAAAGCTCAAGTCGAGCTTTTGGGTAGAAGCTGTAAGTACAGCTTGCTACACACATAACAGATCTATGATAGTTAAAAGACATGGTAAAACACCTTATGAGATGTATCATGGCAAAAAAACCTAATATTGGATATTTCCACATCTTTGGTTCAACATGCTATGTGCTAAACCAAAGAGATCAGCTCCATAAATTGGAACCTAAAGCTGATCAAGGTCTATTTCTTGGATATTATTCAATTTCCAAAGCCTACAGAGTCTATAATATTAAAAGAAAAGTAATGGAAGAGTTAGTACATGTTACGTTTGATGAGACAAGTATTGACAAATCTGACAAAGCTCAGGCTAACCCGGTTAGTCTGAGTGAGCTTGAAAGGAGCAAAGAAGATCTCACATCAAATCCTATGTATGTTATGGATGATTCTAATGATGAGGATGGTGGCAAATCTGACAAGCTTGTATCAACGAAATAAGCTATCAATATTGATGATTATCACATAACTAAGTCTTTTGACACTAATACTCAGCCTGAGAATCTAGGTGAATCATCAGGTACAAGTCAGATTGAAAATCTAAGTGATTTCTCAATCCCCACCCAGACTGAAGAAGTAAGTCCTATTCAACCTGAAAGAAACTACTTAGATTCAGAATTAGAACCACAGTCTCCTACTACAACCTTCAAAGTATTAAAAGACCATCCTCTTGATGATATTATTGGTAACATTGAAGATGGTGTGTTAACTAGATCTAAGGCAAATGCAAACTATGTTGCCTACTCTAGTTTTCTATCTCAAATGAAACCAAAGAAGACTGAAGAGGCTCTAAAGGATGAAGATTAGATTGAAGCTATGCAAGAGGAGCTGACAGAATTTCAAAGAAATAAGGTTTGGACCCTTGTCCCTGCTCCCAAAGGAAAAACAATTATAGGCACTAAGTGGGTCTATAGAAATAAAATGGACAAGGATGGAGTAGTGATCAGAAATAAGGCAAGGCTAGTAGCTCAGGGGTATCGACAAGAAGAATGTATTGACTATGATGAGACCTTTGCCCCTGTTGCAAGGGTTGAAGCTATAAGACTGTTTCTAGCCTATGCAGCCTTCAAAAACTTTAAAGTGTATCAAATGGATGTTAAAAGTGCTTTCCTAAATGGATCACTACATGAGGAAGTCTATGTGAAACAACCCCCTGGTTTTATTGATCCTAAACATCCAGATCATGTCTATAAGTTGGACAAGGCTGTATATAGACTCAAGCAAGCACCAAGAACCTGGTATGACACACTATTCACCTATCTGCTTTCAATCAATTTTATAAGAGGAAGCATTGACAAGACTCTATTTATAAGAAAAAGCAGAGGACATGTAATTCTAGTTCAAATATATGTAGATGATATTATCTTTGGTTCAACAAACCAAGGTCTATGTGATTGGTTCTCTAAGATAATGTCTAATCAATACATAATGAGCATGATGGGTGAGATGCCTTATTTCTTAGGACTTCAAATTAGTCAGAAAGAAGATGGTATACTTATTAATCAGATCAAATATGTTTTTGAGCTGATTAAGAAATATGGATTAGACTCAAGCCATCCTTCAAAGTCCCCAATGTTACACAATGTCAAGTTGCACAAGGACATTGATGGGAAGTTTGTATGTCAGACTACATATAGAGGAATGATAGGTTCATTACTCTATTTGACAGCAAGCAGACCTGATATAATGTTTGCTACATGTGTTTGTGCACGATATCAGGCTGATCCAAAGGAATCACACTTGCAAGCTGTTAAAAGAATACTCAAATATCTGAAAGGAACACCTAATTTAGGTTTGTGGTAACCCAAAGAATCAGGATTTGAGTTAATAGGGTACTCAGACTTAGACTTCGCAGGTTGTGGTCTAGACAGAAAGAGTACTACAGGAGGATGTGAATTGTTGGGTGGAAAGTTAGTCAGCTGGACAAGCAAGTAACAAAACTCAGTGGCAATTTTCACAGCTGAAGATGAGTATGTTGCAGCAGGGAGCTGTTGTGCTCAAATATTGTGGATGTAACATCAGCTTAAGGACTTTGATTACATTATTCAAAGACTCCCATATTTTGTGACAATCAAAGTGCTATTTCCATCACACACAACCTAGTGGTTCACTCAAGAGCAAAGCACATTGAGATAAGACATTACTTCATCAGAGACATAGTAGAAACGGGAAAGATAGAGTTGGTCTTCATTGAGACTGAAGATCAACTTACAAATATCTTCATTAAACCAATTGAAGGCACAAGATTCACAACTCTACTTGGCAAGCGTGGCATGCTCAACCCTTAATTTGGTATGTTCCATTATTTCTCTATCTCTGTTTAATATATGCTAAGTGCTAACCTTGACTAAGTGTCAAAATTTGAGCTAAGTGCTCCATCTGAGCTGAGTGCTCAATCTAAGTTGAGTGCTCAATCTACGCGGAGTAATCAGTTCTAAGGTGTGGTCAGTTCCACATGTCTAAGTTAATCCTAACAAATGGTAAGTCCAACACTATGGTAAGTCTAAAATATTTACGGTGTGTCCTTTAAAAATAAACGTAAGTCGTTTTACAAATTAATTGTTTAAAAGATGTTCTTGACAATAATTCCTTTCATATTCTTAGAATTCGGATCAATGTAACAGTGTGAGTCTAGGAAAGTTACATTACATATAGCCGTTATAACAAACTGTGTAGTCGGTTCTTACTGTAATGGTCATATTTATTACCATTTAATAACGGTAACTTTTCTCTCAATTTGAAAAGGTATAAATAGAGAGACTCTTCACCATATTTCGCTTACTCTTCCAAATCATATACCTTCTTCTCTATTCTCTAAAATCCTAACTTTGCTTTATGCAGCATCAATCGCTCAGTGCGAACCCCTACAACTGCTAAGTGCAATCTAATACGATCAGTTCGAAATAAATGGAGGGATACACTCTCAATTTGACTGATCAAATGATCCGTTGTGGTACTTTCAAGAATAATGCGCTCCCCATCTACAAACAAAACAATGTCGTGGCATGTATCGACATTCTAAAATCAAAGGTTGGCAGGGGATATGAGGAGTGGGTCTCCTACATTCGAAAGAGACCCCTGGCACGCGCTTTTCTTAGCGGTCCTACTGTGCTTATTCCACAACTCTTACGGAGTTTTGGTACACGTGCAGACTGGATGCCAATCAACACGTAATAAGAGGTACAGTCCTGAGTGGAGAAATGGCGATCAACATAGATGCAAAGTGTCTCCAACGAATACTTCATTTTCCTGTTCACAATCAATATGAGGCCACGGTTTCTAGGGAAACTTTAAGGAGTGTATTACCTTTATTGGGTCATCCTCAAGTCGTTGGAGTGATAAGAAAATCTGTTTTCCAAGCAGCATGGGGATTCATGGAGGTAGTTTCAAGAATAATGCGCTCCCCATCTACAAACAAAACAATGTCGTGGCATGTATTGACATTCCAAAATCAAAGGTTGGCAGGGGATATGAGGAGTGGGTCTCCTACATTCGAAAGGGACCCCTAGCACGTGCTTTTCTTAGTGGTCGTGCTGTGCTTTTTCCATAACTCCTTACGGAGTTTTGGTACACGTGCAGAGTGGATGCCAATCAACACGTAATACGAGGTACAGTCCTGAGTGGACAAATGGCGATCGACATAGACAAAAAGTGTCTCCGACGAATACTTCACCTCCCTGCTCACAATCAATATGAGGCCACAGTTTCTATGGAAACTTCAAGGAGTGTATTACCTTTAATGGGTCATCCTCAAGTCGCTGGAGTGATAAGGAAATCTGTTTTCAAAACAGCATGGGGATTCATGGTGTTCACGGTGGTTCGTTCACTTGGCTACAAAGTGGGTAGACTTGATAATGTAAATGATTTTGAGATGCAACAACTATACAATATATTCTATGACACACGATTGGATTATGCTGAGATAATCTTTAAATCACTAAAGTCATTAGTGACTAAGAATGTGAGGGATACCATTGTGCCCTTTGTAAGATTTATATCAATGGTTATCGAGGACAGGTTGGGTAACAGATACACTGCACAATATGAGTCAACCCCTATGTAACATCCTGAGATCGGGCCTAGTATTTGTGTAGGCTTCGGTAAGTTTGTACGTGGATTATTAATTGATTAACGTTTAAATAATTGTTAATTCTTTAATTAAGTGATATATATATATATTTGTGTTAGTATATATTTATATGTACGGTATTGTGTGTGTGTGTGCATGTGATTAAGTGATTTTAAACATGCCACCTCCTGCTTGCAACACATATATACGTGGGTTTCCAAATTACCATTTCTTCACTTTGAAGATTTTAAGTGTGTGTGTATTGTGTGTAAACCAAGAGAAAGCAGAAGAACAAACAATCGGATTTCTTTGGTGTGTGAATTCTTGAATTCAAAGTTCAAGGTTTGTATGCTTATTGTTTTGTTCTTGAATCATGATTTCTTATGAGCATGCTACGGTTTTGATTATGCTGGGTTTTGTTTATGAACATCATGTAAACTTGCTATATAGGTTTGGCGGATTTGTTGTTCTTGGGTGTTAATGTGTTTATGATGCATGATTAGATGATTAATCATGTTTATATATGTTTTGGTAAGTTTGTATACGAATTATATGAACTGGTAATACGATTCATGGAGTTTTTGAAGTTATCAGATTGTTAGAGGATGAAGTTGTCGGATTATGATGAAGATGATGAAAACCGAGTGTTGGAAATCCGAGAGTGGTGAATCCGGTACTTAGAATCCGAAACTTGTGAAATCCGAGACTTGGAAAACCGATAGTGATGAATGTAGGTGTTGTGGAAATCCAATGTTCATGTGTAATCCGGTGAACAATCCGACAGTTGAAATCCAAATGATGGAATCCGAGAGAAGTATTAGATTTCCTTGAAAACCGACAAGTGTTGCGGATTCCTTCAAAATCCGACAGATGTATCGGATTTCCCCAAAATCCGATGGAAGTTGCGGATTGTCTTCAAATCCGACAGGGGTATCGGATTTCCCTTGAAATCCGATTGTTTGGCTGTTTGTTGAATATTTTATATTATATGCTAAGTGTTTATGCATATGTGAATCTAACATGATTTGTTTGATTTAAAGATAATATATATATATATATATATGTTTGATATATATTTATGAATCAGATACTGATTTTAGTTTGTTGTGTTCTCAGGAACAGACAAGGCTCAGTAACATTAGATCACTGAGTGGAGAAGCTGAGACCTTGAGGTGAGTGGATGTTTACTCATGAGTGATATTAGTTGTAACTGGTTTGGTTGCAACTGTTTGTTGATTGATGCATGGATAGATTTTATATCTGATAATTGATTAACTGGTTGATTGTTAATTAATTATTGTGTCCGTGATATGTATACATGATGGTTGGGAAATCAGTTTACGACTGGGCTTATGGGTTGGGTTTGTGTGCTATTGGCTAATCAGTATTGGGATCTTTTGATGCATTTGTTGCAACTTAAGGTAATACTGTGTGAGAATAGAAAATGAACTATCGGTAAACCTTTGCTTTGGCCGGTATTGGTTGTAGGTTTCTGCAGAACCGCCGGTCTTCCCAGGTTGTTTATTTGTGATTGTTGATATCACGCGGTTCTGGATGATATATCTGTTGTGTTGGTACTCCATTCACTTAGCTTTGTGCTAATCCCCCACCTCTCACTCTTTTTACAGGTTTTGGTAAGTTCGTGGCTCGGCTGAGTGTGGTTAGCGTGGGGAGTAATGACCTAGGCCTCTGATGTGTATTTGTGACGAGCCGTAGTTTTTGTAATTCTGATATTTTGAACAAGATGTTTTTGTAAACAGTGGTTTGTGATTGGTTGTAAATACTTTTATGTATTTTGTGATTGCTTCCGCAGTGTTAATTAAAATGAAAATTTTTAGTATGAAAGTATTACAAGTTTGGTATTAGAGCCTTGGTTTGGCGATATAGGCACAATGGAAGTGTTACATTCCCAAATCTTGGCTCGTGGTAAGTCGATTACTCCTTGGGTGTGGGATTGGGGTGAATTGGAGTGTGGTGGAGTTTAGTATGTTATGTACTAACAGATTCATTTAATAAATCGTGAGGTAATGTGATTGTTACAGATAAACAATGGCTGGACGTGATTACTCAACCTGTGTCCCTACTGTCCCATTTACTGCCGAAGTCCCTGCTACAATAGTGGAAGTTCCAACCAATGCTGGTACATCTGGTACAGCTGGAGATGAGAGGGATGAATATATCTTCCATCTTAAGGGCCAATTACAGGATCTTAGAAAGGAACTGGAGCAACAAACACAAGTTCCTGCAACACAACCACCGGTTATTCCTATAACTTCAACTACAATTGAGATACCATCAGTTTTACCGGCAGTTACTACTTTGGTAGAAGTTCCTCCGATGTCAATGCCAATACCACCATTATCTCAACCGATGTCTCAACCATTCTACTATCCGTTAATTCCTCAAGGACCTTATCCTTAGGGGTCTATGCCATAGGGATCTTATTCGTATCCTTACATGGGATTTTCACCTAAAACAGGATACAGGTAGCCATGTACCTACAAGCAATTTTTGAATTGTAAACCAGATGAATACCATGGAAGCACGGATCCTAACTTCACTTTGAACTGGTTACGAGATACTGCAAGAATTTTGGATGCTTGCAACTGTGAAGATGCAATGAGAGTGTGTTTTGCAACAAGGATGCTCAAGGGCAAAGTGATGGTTTGGTGGGATTCCATTACCACCCATTTATCGAGAGTCAAGATGGATTCGATATCATGGAATCAATTAAGAGATAAACTATGTGAGCAATACTGTAATGCCTTTGAGTTGAACAAGATAAGGCAGGAGTTCATGGAATTGAGGATGACAAACAAGATGACATTGGATGAGATGATTGAGCAATCCAATGCGAAGCTGAGGTTCGTGACTCAGTGGGTGCCTGATGAACCTTCCAAGGTTCAGCACTTTATCAGAGCATTGTTACCGGAGTACCTGAGTACAACATGTTTAGCTAGATCGTTGTTCTAGGCTTTCACCTTGGGAAAATCTGCTGAGTGGGACATCCAAGCTAAGGATAAACAGAGTCGGGATGAGGCTGCTTCGCAGAAGCCAATGTATGATCAGGCTGGGGGAAGCCAGTAGAAAAAGAAATGGCAGGGTAACCAGTCCTAGGGCAACTTGAATTGGAAGGTATCTTTAGGGGATTCAGGTGTGAAATCGCAGTGGTGTACGTGATGTAGGGCTACTCACACTGGGCAGTGTACTACTCAAACGATGCGATGTGGAACACACGGGCATGAATCCAAGTATTGCCGATACCCTCGGAATGTCTACTGGAATTGTCAGAAGGAGGGGCATAGCGCAGGTGATTCCCTAAAGGGAGGAGAGCAGGAACCGGGACAGGGTCAGGAATAGCGGGGCAGGGGCGGTTGGGGGATCGTCGTCAGCAGGGGGCAAAAGAGGAAGAATTGTCCGACGCCGGAGGGTAGGGCGTTTTGCATGACAGTAGACAATGCGACTGCTACCGATGAAGTGATCACCGGTATGTTTCTTATAAACTCCCTACCTACGCGTGTATTATTTGATTGAGGAGCGAATCGCTCCTTTATTTCTGTGGCATTTTGTGCTAGATTAAATTTGCCTACTACTGTTATTTCAGTACCGCTCGAAATAGAAGTAGCAGATGGTAAGATAGTGCCTGTTACGACTTCTGTGACGGGGGCTGAGATTGATATAGATGGTAAGTGCTTTTCCGTATCATTCCTACTGATGCCATTGGCGGGTTTTGATGTTGTTTTGGGGATGGATTGGCTGAGTAAGCACAGGGCGAGCATTAAATGTCATAGGAAGCTGATTTCTTTTCCGTTATCTAATGGGTCGCACGTGGTGGCTCGAGGGGAAAGAAACAAGTCTGCGTTTCCTATCATTTCCATGTTGAAAGCTAAGAAATCATTGAGTAAGGGATGTGAGTGTTTTCTAGTATATGCTATTGATGCTAGAAAGGAGAAACGGGCAGTTACTGATGTGCGAGTCGTGTAAGAGTATCCTGAAGTGTTTCCGGATGAGTTACCTAGGCTACCTCCCATTCGTGAGGTGGAGTATAAGATTGACTTGATACCAGGTTCTAATCTAGTGGCGAAGTCTCCTTATAGATTGGCTGCTTCTGAGATTAGGGAGATGATGACGCAGATTCAGGATTTGTTGGATCGGGGTTTTATTCGTCCTAGTTCTTCACCGTGGGGTGCACCAGTCTTGTTTGTGAAAAAGAAAGATGGTACTCTACGAATGTGTATTGACTACAGGGAACTGAATAAGAGGACGGTTAAGAATAAATACCCTCTGCCCAGAATTGATAATTTATTTTATCAGTTGCAGGGTGTTTCGTATTTTTCAAAGATTGATCTGAGATCGGGTTATCACCAGGTACGAGTTTCTGACGAAGATGTTCCCAAAACTGCTTTCCGTACCCGGTATGGCCATTATGAGTTCTTATTCATGCCGTTCGGTTTGACTAATGCACCTGCAGTGTTTATGGATTTGATGGATCGGGTTTGTCGACCGTTCTTGGATAAATCTGTGATAGTATTTATTGACGACATACTGGTTTATTCTAAATCCGAAGCTGATCATCAGATACATTTGAGATAGGTTCTTGATACTCTGAAGCGGGAGCAATTGTATGTCAACTTGTTTGTTGTGTTATTATTGTTATTATTTTAAATTTTGGTGTCATACGGTTGCTTGTTAGTTCATTAATTTTCTTTAAAATTATTCGAGTCTCAATAGAGTTTATGTACTTATAACAAATGTTCCAAGAATTGTAATTTTATTCTCATGAGCTCTATTTAGCAATTGAGCTTGTGTCACCCTTGATGTGCATTCAAGGTGCATGTAACGAATTTGTTTCACACTTTAGGTATGTAACTATAAGATTATCTATGTGTCATGGTCTGAATAGTGTGTAAAGAAGATATACCTTCTAATACTTATCACTCATTTGGATTTTTAGGGTTTCAAGGGAAATCAAATGCATGAAACATAATAACAGGTTGAGAGTCTAAACTGGCTAAGATGCTCTGGTGGCGGATGTCACACTGTTTTGTGTGTAACATGTTGTGTTTACCACTTCAGCACAGAAGTGTCCCTTCAGAAATGCTTCAGTAAGCATTATGCGGGACGCTTCAATCAAAGTTCTATTTCTTCTTTCAGCAACCCCATTTTGTTATGTGGTATATGGCGTTGAAAAATTATGAGTAATGCCATTTACGTCACAAAACTCATGAAGAGTTGAGTTGCTGAACTCCATCCCATGATCACTAAGAAGTTGCTTAACTTGGGTATCAAACTGCTGTTGAATACATCGAATGAAGTTCATAAAAATTTCAGCAGCTTCGCTTTTGTTTTTCAGAAAGAATACCCATGTAAATCTTGAGAATTCGTCAACCACCACCAGCATACACTTCTTTCCACTCATGCTGGACCAAAGAGATCCATGTGTAACAGATTAAAAGCAGAGTTGATTTGATTACAGCACTTGGATTTGTATACTGACTTCTTTTGCTTTCCTTGTTTACAGGCATGGCACATCTTGTCCTTCATAAATCGAACAGACGGTAGACCTCGAGTCAGCTGAAGCTTTGAGAGCTTACTTATATTTTTGAAATTTAAGTGAGACAGACGTTTTTGGCATAACCAGTTGACTTTTTAGTCAGCTTCAGAATAGAAGCATGCATCTCTTGCAGAGGAGGCAGAACTGAAATCTACCACATACATGTTCCCTTGCCTCTTCGCTTGAAGAACTTCTTTTCCTCTTTTATTAAGTATCGAACCTTTTGACTTTTTGAAAAGAATCTCATAATCCGCATCACATAGTTGACTGATGCTAATTAGATTATGTTCAAGTCTAGTAACATGAGCAACATTCTTGATGCACACATGACCTTGACTCTGACAACCATAACCATTTGTCTTGCCACACTTGCCTCCACAAAAAGTAACCTTGGGGCCATTTGCTTCTTGTACCCCATTCGGCAAGGACTTACATCCGGTCATATGTCTTCAACATCCACTGTCAAGATACCAAATGTTGTCATGATGATTCCCTTGCATATATAACACACAATTAGTTCATTTGATGAGCCCAAACTTTACAGGGATCCAAAATACAACGCTTAGAAGAGCTACAATCGTTTGAATTTTTGCATTCTCTTGAGCATGAAGCTGCTTCATGAACTCTTATTCCACATTTATAGCATTTCCTGGTTATCTTGGACTTTGACTTTCTTGCTTTTCTCCTTTTCGCCAATTAATTTCAGGATTTCGAAAAGAGAATCTTTAACTTCCTTAAGCTTAGAAACAGGGAGAACAAATGCTTTGTTAAAATTAGGAGTGTGGGAAGGAATGATATTTTTAGTGATGGGTTCTGAAAGTTCAACTGAAATATTGTTACGAGAGAATTCAAGTGGGATGGTCACATCATAGAAGATGTCAGTATCAGGAAGAAAATCAGAACTGGAGAACTCAGAAGACATACTTCGAGGGTTTCCTTCTGAGATGGGTTCAGAAATGATTTCAGAAATGGTTTCTTTTGGTGTTTCAGAAGTAGAGGGGTTTTTAGAAGAAGACAGTTGTTCACTTAGATTTTCTTTTGAGGGCTGGTCAGAACTTTGTTCAGATGGAGTATTCATTTGTTTTTCATACTCAGATGGGAGTTGAAGATTTCGGATTTCAGAATTGATTCTTTTAGTGAAACTAGGATTCAAATGTTCTGATTTGTTAAAACGTTTGTATAAGAGATTTGGATTTCCAATATCATTGATGCTGACGTCATTAAAAACCATTTCATCTACATGTTTGCATTTCTTACTGAAATCAGTGGCTTGTTTAATGTGCCATATGCCTACTCTTTCTCTTTGAATAATCATCTCATGATTTATACTTTCAAAAGCTGATTTGTTAGGACTCAACCAGATATCAATAATCGACGGATGATCATTCACCTTTTCGTTTGAAACAAGCAAATCATGTTGTACACTTTTGAGTTCGTTGGTTAGAAATTCAAGATGAGTTTTTAAAGCATACGATTCTTGAAGAAATTTTTCGTTTTCAGCTTCGACAACGTTGATTTTAGAAGTAAGTTCAATGATAGTTTGTTTAAATTTGTTTTGATTGTTGTGAGCAATTGTCAGATTAGAACACTAACAAGCAAACATATCATCCTTTTCATTCAAACTGTAATTCTGAAAGTTGGATACCTTGTACATCATAGTAGGGTTCCATCCTTCAGCTGAGCTCAGTTTCTCAGCTTCAACCATGTTAGCGCTAAATTTGCTTTGGTTGCCATTAAGCACATTTCAGGGTATGCTGATCAAATATCTCTTTAGAAATCAGGCATTTCCCTTTGACATCATTGCTTTCATCCTCATCTGATGAGGTTTAGGGTTTATGAGGTTTCAGAATCAGTCAAGTTGAGATCATCAGCAATCATGGCTTTTTCTTTCTTTCTTCTTTCACTAGACGCTTTTAAGGCTTTGTATTTTACCTTGTATTAGTCAGCTTTGGAGGGTTAACTTTTCTACAGATTTGAGGAATTTTCCTTGACAAAATAGTTTGCTACGATGTGACAAGGTTTTCCACATTTGAAACATTCATTCTTGGAGCTTTCAGAAGACCCTTTTCAATCAGAGTAGTATTTTTTGTCAAATCTTTTCTTTCCATCTTGAAATTTCTTATAGTTCTTCATAATGAATGCTTTTTTTGAACATTCATCTTTGGAACCTTCCTCCTCTTCAGGAGCATTCTTCAGGTTAGATGATGATTCATCATCAGACTCAGATTCTGTAGTAAATCTATAAGCAGCTTTTAGGGGGTTTTCAGCAACGAGAGCCAGGGACTTCTTGAATGCTTTCTTCAATTCAAGTTTCCGAATACGGGTTTGTTCGTCATTCAGTAAAATTTCGTAGAGTTTGCAAATATTCATGTCCTTGAGCATATTGTTAGTTCTCAAGATCATGTACATGGTGTCTCATTCAGAGGCAAGAGAATCAAGGAATCGGTTCAGTATTTGGAATTGTTCTCTAACAACCCCGACTTCAAGCATGTCATTGAGAAGACACGTGAACCTTGTGTAGACTTCAGTGACGGACTCTGAGTCTTTTGCACAAAACATTCATACTTGCGTATGATGTTTGTTTTCTTATTCTCTCGAACTTCGATAGTTACTTCAAAGGATATGCATATACTTTCCCACATATCCTTGGAAGCTTTTAGTTTGCAAACAGTATGGAAGATCTCATTGGGTAAAGCGATCACAATATTGTTCCTAATATTGGCGTCTACGCCAACAAGTGTCTTATCCTCTTCAGTCCATTGAGATCTTGGTTTTGAACGAGAGGGAATGGAAGAATCAGAAGACCCAGTCTCCATGGAGATGGTCTGAGGAACATAAGAACCTTCCTCTAAAATGGAAACAAAATTACAATCAACGTTTTCCAAATAAAGAATCATACGGTTTTTCCAGCTAGAAAACATTACAGGTTTTAAGCAGGATTGTATTAATAATCAAACTTTAAAGAGTACTCAAGAACAAACTTTAGCACCAAGTACAAACTAATCAAAAACTTACATGAAAACAATTTAGCGAACAAACGCTTACCTTTCTCAAACAGTGAGAAGGTATTTATACGCTAAGTAAACTAATCCTGAACGTGTAATTTATTTACATGTGCACTTCTCTACATAAAGTTAGGAACAAAAATCTAAACTGCCGTTTAAGTTCCTTCAGAAGCGCTAATTGCGCACATTGCATAAATTGTAGATGCTTGTACTGAAACATGCTTTCAGTAATGGAGACCTCTTGATAACTGAAGACTTACTTTAAATTGCATTCACTTCAAAACTAATCTTCATATGAACATTAAGGCTTCTTTCTTCAGAAGTGCAACGTCATGACAGTTTACAAAAGAATAAAGAATTATCCTTCAGATGCTTTCTTTGAAAGACATCTTCAGGAATGGAATATATACAAATATGAGACTAACATATATCATATATATATATATATATATCTAAGTTTACTTATATGAGTTTGTGTATGTAAGTTGGTCTAAATAGGCTAATATGTTAAATATTGTATCTCATGTTATTTTAGTTATACATCTATATGTTAAATCTACTTCTTCCAAGTTACTAAAATATATAAAATAATCATTTTTGTCCTTAGTTGCGAGGGATTTTCTAGGGATTTTTGCGAGGAATTTACGAGAGATACATTGAAATTTTTTCGCTAATCCTTCATAAATGTGTTGAATTCAAATATGTCGTAAATTCATAGGAATATTGATATCGCGTTTATAATATATAAATTCCATGCGATATCGGGTTGGTTTTTGCCGGAAAACATTCATTTAAGTGTAATAAGATGCATTTATCCTTTATTTTATATTTTGCAAGCTAAAAAGGTGAAAAATGAATTATTTGAAGAAATCAAGTGAAAATAAAAGAAAAATGAAAGAATTAAAAAGAAAGAAGATCAACAAAGAAAATAAAGTCTAAGAAAGTGAGTCCAAGTTAAGAGCCAACAAGAAGATAGATATAAAAGCCCAATAAATAAGGAGAAAAGAAAAGTCAAAAGCAGAAAAGTAAGAAAAGCCCAAACAAAGCCCAAAAGAATTAAAAGAAGAAAACGCCGGGTGAGGAAAAAAGGTCGCGCCGAGTCCACATGAAGGATCGCGACGCGACGTGGTTGTTTGGATTGCGCCGTGACTACTAGGGAGGGAATCTTTATTTCATAAGCTTAGTCCAATAAAGTTTGTTGCTTTTCACTTCCTTTGGTTTGTTCTTGGTTCTTGCTATTATTATTAGTGAGTTGGAGTATAAAGTTTGAATCTTTATTGTTAAGATTCTAATTCCCCGTTTTACTACTTTAAATTATTTTAATATTTAATTAGTAGAGTTATATTCAAAATCATACTCATTCCCCTTGTGTTCGATACCCGTACTTATTTACTATACTACGATACGATTAGCTTCTCTTACCTATTTGTGTTGTAGTCATGCTAAATAACTCGGATTTATAAATTTAAAACTGGTACGCTATACGCACATCAAGTACCCTTGGAAAATTTTACGAGGGACTCTTTCTCCTTAGAAATTCGTCGCAATATTGTGAGAAATTTCTAGGAGGTTTTATTGCTCGACAATTCATGGAAAACCTCTGGCTAGTTCCTCATAAACATGTAGTATTCAAATCTCTTGTAAATTACTAGGAATTCTCTCAGCAATTTTGTGAGGGATTTTCAGCCCTTGGAAATTCCTTGGAATCTCCGGTTTTTCTAGTAGTGGAAGCTTTGTAGGAAAAAGACTTTGTTAATTTTAAAAAATGTAGAAAAACCTACTTTGTAGGCGTGGCCTATAAATAGGTCATTGGCCCTTGGCCATTGAAACGCTTTTGACATTATATGCAATATCCATCTTCAAAGCAAAAGGTGTAGTGTGTGTATTCTCTCATATATCATCTTCTCTACACTAATACTTGAAGGTTTTCATCTCGGGATCGTCCTTTCAATTGGTATCAGAGCCAAACTTGATCTAAGTTGGCTCGTGATTGGGTGAATCATCGAAGAACAAGCTGAATCGAAGAAACTACTGTTCAAAATTCGAAGTTATGAATGTTTGAGTGTATTTTGTGTTAAATCTGATCCCATTCATCTCTAAATCAATTCTAAGTTCGAAAACAATCAGATATGATTTTATTTGGATCATAATCGATAGAGTTTTTGAAGTTTTTTGTGGAAACATCTACGGTTTTTGCTTCAAAAGGTCATCATATTTCATGAGTAAGATGAAATCATTGGGATATTATTGATCTACAAAGGATTGCGAGTAAGAGGATATAAAATTCGAGTGGTTTTTCATTGTTTTTTATAAGAATTAAAATTTCAGTCAAGAACACTTGAAGATCATGAAGAACAACCCAGACCTGAGTTTTTGATCGAGTTGGATTAACATTTTGAAGTTTTTGGTGTTTTACTGTTGATTTCGAGCGGGTTAGTTATTCCTAAGAAGACTTCGAGCTTGGCAGTTGAAAACAGATCCCTAAAAATCCGGAATATGTTTCTCCTAGCACACTTCGAGCGTATCTGCTCTCAAATTCGAAGGTAGCACATCTCTAATTCGAAGCCTTAACACCTCGAGTTTGAAATTAACACCACAAGTTCCAAGTTCGAAACCCACTCTAGACAACTTCAGGCGGTCTAAAATACCTAAGTTCACTTCGAGTTCGAAGTCCACCTTAACACTTCGAGCGTGTTCACTCTTCTACAAATACATTTCGAATACGAAACTCATTGACTTCGAGCGTACTCCATTCCAAATACACTTTCGAAAACTAAAACCCACTTCTAAAATACCTTATTTCACATTCGAACATCATTTGTTCGAAATCTTTTTGAATCATTCCTTTGAATTCCAAATACAACTGTTCCATTTGAAGTCGACTTCAGAGTTAACTTCGAATTCCTTGATTATTCACTTCGAATTCCTTGAGTATTCACTTCGAATTCACCACTTCGAACCAATACTTCCATACACATACCTATCTTCGAATTAGAAACTCACTTCGAACAGATCAATACAAAACACTCTTCGAAGAAACCATCTTCGAACCCCAATCCCCAACTTTTTCAAGTTAACGATCATTTCTAAAATTTCAAGTATTTGAACAAAAATGTCAAGTTCCAACGAGATTTTGGCCATTGGCACAGACTTGAAACCCCCTATTCTCTTCCGCAATGATTACTTAGTATGGAAAGGGAGGTTTATGGACTTTCTGGAACACAACGAAGTGTATGGCGAGATGATGATTGATTCTATTCTCAACGGAGATAAAAAATTCTATAGAATCAATGATGCACAACCTGAAAACAACCCTCCAATTCCTGGAGTAGTTAGAGAGAAAACTCATGATGAGTTGAATGCCGCTGAAAAAGAAAGAAAGAAAGCAGACATGCTTGCTAAGTATTATCTAAAACGAGGCTTATCTTCTGAAATGTACATGAAAGTAGATAGCTTAGCAATGGCGAAAGAAATATGGGACGAGATCAAAATACAACTCCAAGAGACTGAGCAAGGAGAGCATATAAAACGAACACAATTGGTGAACATGTTTCACGAATTCACTACTAAAAAGAACGAACTGTGGATTGATACATATAGTCATTTCTGCAAGCTTCAAAATGAGCTGAGAACCAACAAGGTTGAAAGAACCGATCTTGACATCAACTGCGTATTTTTGAGAGCTCTTGGTCCGGAGTGGAAGGAGCATTTTGAACGTTACAAGCATATCAATCGAAATCTCACGATTGTTACATATCACAACATCTTTGAGGACCTTCAACAATATCAGGATAAGGTCTCAAAGTCTA
Organism: Dittrichia graveolens; assembly: GCA_038502395.1. Classification (NCBI taxonomy): domain Eukaryota; kingdom Viridiplantae; phylum Streptophyta; class Magnoliopsida; order Asterales; family Asteraceae; genus Dittrichia; species Dittrichia graveolens. The sequence goes on from JARJIL010000009.1 coordinate 37,260,208, forward strand.
CTCCTAGAATGTCTGCTGAACCATCTCCCCGCGAATCCTCCAGAGCTCAAAAATACAAACATGTTGCCATGTCTGACTCCGAATCTGATGAGTCAGATGGTACAAAAATGGAGCAAGTGATAAAAGCCATGTCTTTTATTACCAAGGCATTCAAGAATAGGTATTCCAAAACAAACAATCGACAAAGGTACACTTCTGGGTCCCAAAGGCAAGAGAACTTCAAGGTTGCTGAGAAACCTAGATTTGCCAAGGAGGAGAAGAAAGAAGAAAGAAAGTGTTACAATTGTGGGGGATATGGTCACTTTATAAGAGACTGCACTCAGAAAAAGAAGAAAAAATGCTGAGTATTACAAACAAAAACTCTGGCTAGGAAAAAGAAAAAGTGCAGGAAAAGCCATGATAGTTGAAGAAGACCAGTTCCTCACAGATACTGATGATAGTGATCTGGATGAGGAAGCACAAGCACAGTTTTGCCTGTTGGCTGATGTTCAGGATGAATTCTCAGAAGAAGATGAAGAGCCAGAGGTACAATATGATAGCTCAAAAGATGAAATGCTTGATGCTGAGGTTGCTGAGGATGCTGAGGATGAGGTACACTCTAACTCCCTAATAGGTTGTGGTCTGAGCATGAAACATGTTCGGATCATTATATCTCGCATGAAAAAGTTAGAGAAAAAGGTACAAAAATCTAAATCAAACAAAGAAAAACTAAAAGAAGTAATAAGAAATCAACAAATGGAATCAATGCACGTTGACAAAGAAATTGAAAAACTCAAAACCAAAATAATGGAAAAGGAAAATGAGTTGATTGAGTTAACAGCAACCATGAGCACATAAATTCATGAACTCAAAGCAGAGAAAATTAGTGCTGAAAATCACACTAAATTTGTAATAAAAGAAAAGGGTGAATTATACTCAAAGATTAAAGAACTTGAAGACACACTGATCAAGAGAGGACAACCAGAACAAACAATATTTCTGAATAAATCTAAAGAACGCAAATTCTCTAAATGGACCTACGATGGTCTTGGATTTGAAAACCCAAGAATCAGTGAAAAAGTGACAGCCAAACAGCTATATGACTTCAATCTAATGAATGATGGCATCACAAAGTGTTGGTCCCAAAGAGGGTGAACAAGCAACCGATACAGTGTAGAAGGGGGGGTTGAATACACTTTAAACAATTAAAAAAATTAATCAAACGTATATTCAATTATCAAACAGAACAATAACTATTATCACTCTCTAATCAAATCAACAAGATGATTTGATATTACAATTATTATAAACTCAACTCTCTCTAAACACTCTTGAATCACAAACTAATTGATGATCTAACTTCTTGTTAAAACTGATTAACAAGAACTCTTGAAAACTCTCTCTAACTTTGAACTTACGAAGTTATCGCAACACATGCGTATCAAGTATCACGAACACACGTACATTTTCCAACTTATGCAGTCGTCGTTGTGTATCGTCTCTGTGTTCATGTACACACGTAAGAACATATATAAACGTATTCGTTCGTGTTTATAAAACTTAGAAGAAGGTTTATACTTGTACTTGATATATCTACGAACAAATCACATTTTAAAGATAGAACTTATCTTTTCATTAAAACCGTAACAAACTCCTTAATTAGAACATATCTAATTAATTCCGTTTGAGATATCTATCCAACTAATAGATAGTTTAAATTAGGTTTAGATATCCTAATTTAAATGTCGTAGATATGGAAAGTTTATAAAAGAATTTAGAACTTACTTAAATTCTGTAACTGACTTCTGATGCTGAGCTGACATACTCAGTCTTGACCTCGTCAAGCTGAGTTCTTGAATCTTGTGTTCTTGAATCTTCAAGTCTTCAAGTCTTCATTCTTAAAACCTATCTCAGCTTAGAAGTCACTGAGCTATCTAGTACTTATATAGAAAACTCTATATCTGTTTATATGTTGACTACTCAGCTGAAGCTGACTAGTCAGTCTATAACAGACTTACATAATTCCTAACTCTGAACCTAACATCTATACATATCTATAGTTTGTCTCATCAAATCTAACTATTCTAAACATGGGACTAACAATCTCCCCCTATTTGATGATGACAAAACATTGAATCAAATTAGGTATAGGTTAACAGAATTGTGTCAAACCACTCTGGAACTGACCAAAGTTAGTTCTTGAAATAAGTATTGAACTTATCCATACTTATTCACGTATCTTGAACTTACAAGATGTTTATGTTACAAATCTATTATAAGACTTGTATTCTAAGTATTTGGATATACATCTACTTAGATACTGAACTTATCAGAATTAATTTAAGTTCTGAACTTACAAAACTTATACAACCGAACTTATTAGTTTACAATTGAACATATCAATCATCAGCTTAAACTTACAAAGCCGTTTGTTTGAACATATCAAACGTAATTTTGAACATATCAAATAATGAAAAGTTGAACATATCAAACTTGAGTTTGTATTAATGAACACATCATTTACATCGTAGCTTAATCGTTATGATTAGCTTCTGCACACTTAGTGCTTACAACATTATAGAACTAATCTATTTACTCAATAAGATCTCCAACTTCTAACCACATATTATAATATTTAAGTTCCCAGATTGCAACTTTCTTGATAGCATCATTCATAATCTCTTCACCTTCTTGCATCTCTCTCATCTCAGCTTTTCTTGATCTGATATCTTTGTTGAGATGATATCTGAATACTGAGTTTTGAGTTGAGTCATCACATAGAATACTCAAGTACTGAATCAATTCCAGATTTTCCAAATGAAGATCTGCTATCCTCAAGAAACATTGATTACCTTCCACATCAAGATACAAGAATCCTTCCAAAGGTTGAGTGATATAAGTGTTTTCTGTAAATTCAACTCCTTTTGGAACTTGTAAATCGATGTCTCTTTTAGCTCGCTTGCTTGCTGCTCTAACTCTTGCAGCTTTGCGTCGATTCAGGAAAGTATCAATTTCATCAGCAGGAATCTCACCTAACTGATTAATTCTTATGAAGATTGTCTTAAGCACATCACCTAGGTCTTGTCTGATTTGACTCTTTTTCATCTGCTTGATAGTTGTGGCTACGATCTTCAACTCTGAGAACCCCAACTTCTACAGACATCTCATATCTAGACCAATTTCTTGTTTGTTGTCTAGGACAAAGTTGATAATTACCAATTCTCCTTTTCTACTCAGTGTAATTGACACAATCTTGTTATTAAAATGTGTTATTTTATAACAATGCCTTAGATCCACATCTAAGTAGGGAATTGGGGCAGCTCTAGGACCAGAATAGTCAGCTTCAGCTTCAGTTCTGACAGCCTCAGCTTTAGCCTTTTCTCTTTGAGTTTCAGCTTGTCGTTGCTGTTCTTTTATTTCCTCCACTGTTACGCCTAGTTCCTTAGCCATCTCTTGTAACATTTGCTCAGCAAGCATGTCACTGGCTTTCTATGTTGCATCAGCTTCAGCACTTGAGTCAGATTCATGTGCAACTAATTGAGACTTACCCTATTGCCCTGGCTCAGGCTCTGCAAGGATGACCTTTCTTTTCTTTGCTAAAGGCATAACACTTCTTTTCTTTCTTTTTACCATCTCAAACACCTTACTCTTCCCTTTATCTATTTGTGAAGTTGGAACGGACTCAGCTTCAACAAATTTTGCCAAATTAGCTTGAGGAAGGTTGGTGTGAGCAGCTTTAGATGTTTCTTCATGTGGAGTTTCTGGTTGAGCTTGTGAAGTTGTCGTAATTTGGACTGTTGGAGCATGTTGTTGTTGAGAAGGCTGATCTACAGTACTCATGAATTGATCATGAGATTGTTCAAATTGTACTTCCTCTGTATGCTCTCCCTCAACCTTATCGTCACACTTCTTTGATTCTTCCTCCCCCTTTTTGTCATCATCAATAGGGGAGGGTCTGAGTTTGAGCACGAAGCTTTCCAAGTTCGCAACTAAAGTTGACAAATCATTAAGTTTGCGCATCAACTTGGCTTTGTCGTCTTTCCTCTTCTTATGAAGAAGCTCAAACTGGGATTGTAGATATGTCATAATGACTTGAGCATCGTTGTTCATCAGCTTGGGCTCCTCAGATCTTCGTCTTACCTCAACGTCCTCCTGTCCAGTGGAGGAGTTTATTTCCACCGTAGGAGAGGCTGCTGAGTGTTCCTCAATAGGTAAGGATGTGGGTCCCATATCCAAAGGTTGGTGATGACCTATGGAATAAGGGGGGCAGAATGGAGACCTTGTAAACCTTCCTGGTGTATGAAAGATTTATTGACAGGTCGTGCGAGAGTGTGTAAGAATAGAAGTGAAGAATGACCAATGTCGTGAGGTATGATAGTGGGGTGAGCTAGGCTTATTGGTGAGGAGGGGGGTAATTGACCCTGGGGATTGGTCAGTATTTCAATGTTACCTTCATGGGGCTGTGAAGGCACAGAAGTAGGCTCTCCCATGGCACTAGTAAGTATAGGCTGAGTAGACACCATACCCGGTATAGGCTTAAGGGTTGAACTGAGCCTAGAGGTTGGCACCTTAAGAGAAGGTGTCTCCCCCTCAGCTCCTGCCGGTGGAGGTATCAATGTGATATCAACTCCAGAGTCCTTTTGAGGTGACCAAGGTTGGCTGACCAAGGTTATATCCTTGTATAGGTGTAGGATATATCCTTGGTAGTAGTGGGCTGACCAAGGTTGGCTGTAGATTGTAAGATAGATGGAGATGTGCGAGGTGGAGGAGAGGGGTTAGACTGAGTTGGGCTTGACTCAGTCTTATCACCCAATTTTGTAGATGGAGAAGTAAAAGAGAGAGAAGGAGATAAGGGTTGCGAAATTTTACCTGCTTCACGTAGCAGTGGAGACTTAGAGCTAGGAAACAGACTCCTTTGCTCTGAACTCGAAGTGGTGGATGAAATCATCTGAGCACGGGGTCTGAGCTGAGTCCTAGGTTGATCAGCTTGAGGGGACTCAGCATCAGAACCAGCATCGTCACCCACTTCTTCCGCAGCTTCCTCCTCTGTCTCAGCTTCACTTGACTCAGGAGTCGGAAGCTGTATATACACCCTCATCTGAGCACTCATTGTTGGGTGCCCAGGGAAAATATCATGGGCAAACATTCTGTAACTGAGAACAGGAGTAGGAAGTGACTCATATTGAGCAGTATATCTTCTACCCAATCTGTCCTTGATGACCATGGATATAAATCTTGCAAAGGGTACAATAGTGTCCCTTATGTTCTTGGTCACCAATGACTTGAATGCCTCAAAGATTAACTCAGTGTAATCCACTCGTCGATCATAAAATAAGTTGTATAACAGTTGCATTTCTAAGTCATTCACATTATCCAGGCCACCCACCTTGTATCCAAGAGAACGAACCACAGTGGATACCATAAATTCCCATGCCGTCTGGAAAACAGATTTCCGTATGACGCCAATAACTTGAGGATGACCCATTAAGGGTAAAGCACTTCGTGATGTTTCCCTGGAAACCGTCGCTTCATACTGATTATGAATCGGAAGATGAAGAATTCAGCGGAGATAGTTTGCATCAACTTCTATCGCCAGTTGCCTACTTAGGACTGTACCCCGTATAACCGGTTGAGTTGCATCCAGTTTACACGTATACCAGAATTCCGTGAGAAGTTGAGGGATGAGCACAGTAGGTCCACGAAAAATGCATGTGCAAGGGGTCCCTTGCGTATGTAGGTGACCCACTCCTCATATCCCCTGCCAATTTTGGACTTCGGAATGTCGATACAGGCGATGACATTGTTTTGTTTGTAGGTGGGGAGTGCATTATTCTTGAAATTTCCACCACGAATCATTTGTTCAGTTAGATTCAGAGTATAACCCTCCATTGAAATCGAACTTATCGAATTGAATTGCACTTAGCAGTAGTAAGGATTAGCACTGGGCAATGAACTCTACACACAGCAATGTTAGGGTTCAAGAGAGAAGAATATTTTGGAAGTTTAAACGAAATATGATGAAAAATCTCTCTTATTTATACCTTTTCAATGAGAGAAAAGTTACCGTTATCGAAGGGTAATAAATATGACCGTTACCGTAAAAACTTCTACACAGTTTATTACAACGGCTAAATTTATTATAAGTTACCCAAACGCATACTGTTATATTGAAATGATATTTTTATGATAATGATATAGAAAAATTTCTAAACGACTGACGTTTAGTTACAGACACACCGTAATTATTTTGGACATACCATATTATTGGACTTACCATATTATACCATTTGTTAGGACTAACCTATACATGTGAAACTGACCACACTTTGGAACAGAGTACTTAGCTGATCCTGAGTGTTCAGCGTAGATGGAGTACTCAGCAGATCCTGAATGTTCAGCTTACATGGAGTACTCAGTTGATCCTGAATGTTCAGCTTAGATGAAGCACTCAGCTTCAGATTTAGCACTTAGCTCAGATTGAGCCCTTAGCTCAGGTTTTGACACTTAGTCAAATGTAGCAATTAGCAAAAATTAAACAGAGCTAAAGAATGAAACATACCAATTAAGGGTTGAGCATGCCAAGCTTGCCGAGTAGAGTTGTAAATCTTGTGCCTTCAATTGGTTTCGTGAAGATATCCGCAAGCTGATCTTCAGTCTCAATGAAGACTAACTCTATCTTTCCCTTTTCTACAATATCTCTGATGAAGTGATGTCTTATCTCAATGTGTTTGGTTCTTGAGTGAAACACTGGGTTGTGTGTAATGGCAATAACACTTTGATTGTCACAAAATATAGGAGTCTTTGAATAATGCAAATCAAAGCCCTTAAGCTGATGTTGCATCCACAGTATTTGAGCACAACAGCTTCCTGTAGCTACGTATTCAGCATCAGGTGTTGAAATTGCCACTGAGTTTTGTTTCTTGCTTGTCTAGCTAACTAATTTTCCACCCAAAAGTTGACATCCTCTAGTAGTACTCTTTCTATCAAGACCACATCCTACGAAGTCTGAATTTGAGTACCCTATCAGCTCAAATCCCGATCCTTTCGGATACCACAAACCTAAGCTAGGTGTTCCCTTCAGATATTTGAGTATCCTTTTAACAGCTAGCAAGTGTGATTCCTTTGGATCAGCCTGATATCGTGCACAAACACATGTAGCAAACATTATATCATGTTTGCTTGCTGTTATATAGAGTAATGAACTTATCATTCCTCTATATGTAGTCTGACATACAGATTTTCAATCAATGTCCTTGTGTAGCTTGACATTGTGTAACATTGGAGACTTTGCGGGATGGCTTGAGTCTAATCCATATTTCTTAATCAGATCAAAGACATACTTGCTCTATATACCATCTTCTTTCTGATAGATTTGAAGTCCCGAAAAGTACGTCATCTCACCCATCATGCTCATTCTGTATTGATTAGACATTATCTTAGAGAACCAATCACACAGACCTTGGTTTGTTGAACCAAAGATAATGTCATCCATATAGATTTGAACCAGAATGACATGTCCTTTGCTCTTTCTTATGAATAGAGTTTTGTCAATACTTCCTCTAACAAAATCATTTGAGAGCAAATAGGTGGATAGTGTATCATACCAGGCTCTTGGAGCTTGCTTGAGTCCATACAAAGCCTTGTCCAACTTATAGACATAATATGGATGTTTAGAATCAATAAAACTAGGGGGTTGTTTCACATAGACTTCCTCCTGTAGTGCTCCATTTAGGAATGCACTTTTAACATCCATTTGATACACTTTAAAGTTTTTGAAGGCTACATATGCTAGAAACAACCTTATAGCTTCAATCCTTGCAACAGGGGCAAAGGTTTCATCATAATCAATACCTTCTTCTTGTCGATACCCCTGAGCTACTAGCCTTGCCTTGTTTTTGATCACTACTCCATCCTCGTCCATTTTATTTCTATAGACCCACTTAGTGCCTATAATTGTTTTCCCTTTAGGGGCAGGGACAAGGGTCCAAACCTTATTTCTTTGAAATTTTATCAGCTCCTCTTGCATAGCTTCAATCCAATCTTCATCTTTTAGAGCCTCGTCAGTCTTCTTTGGTTCCATTTGAGATAGAAAGCTAGAGTAGGCAGCATAGTTTGCATTTGTCTTTGATCTAGTTAACATACCATCTTCAATGTTCCCAATGACATCATCAAGAGGATGATCTTTTAATACTTTGAAGGGTGTAGTGAGAGACTGAGGTTCTGGATCTGAGTCAGAGCAGTGTCCCTCAGCCTGAATAGGACTTACCTCTTCAGTCTGAGTAGGAATTGGAAGGTCACTTAGATCTTCAATCTGACATGTACCTGATGATTCACTGAGATTCTCAGGCTGATTATTTTCAATATTGATAATTTCTTTCGATGATGCACATTTGTCAGATTTATCACCATCATCAGCATCAGAATCATCCAAAACATATGGGATTTGATGTGAGATCTTCTTTGCTCCTCTCAAGCTCACTCAGACTAACCGGGTCAGCTTGAGCTCTGTTGGATTCATCAATACTTGTCTCATCAAAAGTAACATGTACTGACTCTTCAATTAGCTTTCTTTTAAGATTAAAGACTTTGTAAGCTTTGGAGATTGAAGAATATCCAACAAATATACCTTGATCAGCTTTGGGTTCCAACTTATGGAGCTGATTTCTTTGGTTTAGCACATAGCATGTTGAACCAAAAATGTGGAAATACCCAATGTTGGGTTTTCTGCCATGATACATCTCGTAAGGTATTTTACCATGTCTTTTAACTATAATCGATCAATTCTGAGTATAGCAGGCTGTACTTACAGCTTCTGCCCAGAAGCTCAGCTTGAGCTTTGCCTCACATAGCATGGTTCTGGCATCTTCAATTAAGGTTCTATTTCTCCTTTCAGCAACTCCATTTTGTTGTGGAGTTCTTACAGATGAGAAACTCTGGATAATTCCTTTCTATTCACAAAAGCCTTCAAGGGTTGAGTTTCAGAACTCAGTCCCATGATCACTTCTGAGCTGTTTAAGAGACTTACCCTTTTGCAACTCTTCTTGTTTTATGAAGCTGATTAACTCATATGCAGCTTCACTTTTGGCTTTTAAGAAGACTACCCAAGTTAATCTTGTGAACTCATCAACAATCACTACAGTATACTTTTTGCCACTTAGGCTTGGGGTGCTATGTCACACCCCGCTAAAGTGGAAACACGAGGTGTCACAGCACAAGATATCATCGCACAAGGTAAATAGATAATAATCATTAGATTAAATTAACAAAATATGTAGTTCGGATGAAACATAAATAAAGGTTACATATCCGAATAATATTTAAAGACATTGTCTTGTACGATGCGTAAATGAAATAGATAATGTTTATATAAAATGTGACGATGAAGATGAAGATGCCACACATCATGTTTGCAAGCATAAGGTACCTAACGGCGGTCACCTGAAAGCACGGGTAAAAGAAAAGGGTCAACTACTAGAGTTGGTGAGTTCATAGGTTTTTAATGTATGCACAAAACATCTTTTAAATGAGAAAAGTTTAAATAATTGATGGAAGTTTTTGGATAAAAATCCAAGTATGAGATAATGATAGAAGATGTATTATATTGCCCAATACGTTGCACATGGTAGTAATAGACTATGATGATTGTTGCTTGAGCCATTATCCAACCTAGCCGACAACCAATTGCCCATGATAAACCTAACGCCTATATTAAATGACGTTAGTAGTGGTAAAGTACATCTATAGTTCGTCAACCATAAATGGGAGACGTCGGAATCTCCAAATAGCGCTACTTACTAATACCATCGGCTCACTAGCGGAGTTAAGGAATAATGTCCAACGAAAGGGCCTTACAACGATCACCCAAGCACATCAAAGAATAATACCATAAGTGCTCAAAATAATATTTGAAATAAATAAGAAGATAGGCAATAAACTTTTCATGAAATATATACACATGCTTTCACCCCAAAATAATATGAAATACGGTAAAAAGGGGTTATGATACTCACTCGGTATGCAAAGGTGTTTTCTTGTAAGGATTTCTTGTTCCTACCGAAGCTCCTTTCCTAATATAAAAAGGTATGTAGCTCTATTAGACTTATTTTATTTATTATTTTGTATTATTTATTTGTTGTTAACTTATTTATTTAAATAGTTAAAGGTTGTCTCTATTTTTCCATTATTCATAAATGTTCACCGAAATTTTCAGTTCTTTGAGTTGAACTTTAAAAATTAAAAACTGTAATTTAGGAGTCATATTAAGGCTTGATATTTTAATATAATCTTGCTATATGTTTCTAGAATGTCCAGTAAAAATATAGGAATTTATAATCCATGTTTGGTATTTTTAATAATTAAAAGTGTATAGGATGTCCACTGATCAGTGTCTGGATGACATGTTGTTACTAAAACGTCTGTTTAGGGCTCATACGACCTCCTTTTTACATGATTCAAACTGGGAAATAACCACGACTCAAAGATTAAACTTTTAAAAAAAACTAGACGTATTTTGACCCAAGAATGAGTAAGTTACACGCGTTTAAAGTGTACCCTTCTAAATCTGCCAGATTTCCAGATTCAACATATGGGTCTTTTTAAATATGTTTGAAGGATCAAACGTTCATGAAAATTAGTGAATCCAGGTTTAAATGAAAGGTAACACTTTAAACTAAGATTAGCAAAAAGAATCAACTGATTTTGATACCTAGAACTCCAGATATAACAAAAACAAGTGAGGAGTTCTAACATGAGATTCTGCCAGATTTGTGATTCTTTTTGCTTATGGGTCATAACTTTAATATAACATGTTTATATTCATGAATAATCATGTTGTATGAGTATAAGCTTTGATAATCCATGTGTTCTTACAACAATGGTAGGATGATACACATTTTATGTGTTCCTTACAACATTTGTTTAGATGAAACACATGCATGATCAAAGTCTTATTTTCTTGATTTTTAGTTGATTAAGTTCCATACAACAACGGTAGGATGATGCACATTTCATGTGCTCCTTACAACATTGGTAGGATGTTTATATTTACATGATTATATATATATATATATATATAAAGGAAATAAGATGAACAACAAAGAAAATAAATAAAAGAAAGAAGAAAGAAGAAGAGAAGAAAGGTAGAAGAGTAGAGATGAGTGTTTTATGATCATCTTACCAACTCTTTTCTTTGATTTAGTGTTGGATCTTCAAAAGATGATCAACACTTGGATGTTCTTGGCAGATTTTTGTTGGTGAAAGAAGAAGAGAGAAAAGAGAAGAGATGGAGTGTGGTGGTAAAGGAAATGATAAGGAGTAGTAGGAGGCTTATATAGAGCATGGGGGAGATCAAGTGGTGGTTCTTGGGAAGAGAAGGAGGCAAGAGAATTTGAGGGGGGGGGGTTAGGGTGGCCGGCCTCATGGGGGGGGGGGGTGTTTTCTTTTATTTTATTTTTTTTGAATTATTAAGTGTAATTGGTTTAAATTGAATTTTGTATAATTGTTGATTTTGTTTAAATCTTTTAATTACAAAGTTTTTATTACTTTTATGAGTTTATTTTTGTATGTTTTATATTTTAACTTATTTATTTTTATCATAATTTATTTAATTATTTTAATTGATATTATTTTTATTATTGTACCTGATTTGTAATTCTTGACTCGTAATAATTCGATTTTTCGAGCTCCGGAAGGTTCTAACCATATAGGCGGGATTTCTACGAATTCTAATATTATTATGGATGTATTTAAGTCATGATTACTATTTTTAGTCATGCTAGGCTTAAAATTAGAATTTCTAATGGCTAACCTGGGAAATTTGTTGCCGAATGTCACATGCTAATAGGTCCAAATAGATCCAAATGCAACATATGCTATGGTTCTGTAATTGAGAAATTCTATTTGGACTTGAAGGATCCCTTATGATGTTTTCCCATTTCACAAGCTGAGCAGAGTTTGTCTTTAGCAAATGTGATCTTAGGCAGACTAGAAACTAACTCTTTGCTAGACAATTTGTTGATATATTTGAAATTTAAACGTGATAGTCTCTTGTGCCATAACCAACTCAGCTTGGGAGTTAAATCAGAATACAAGCAGGTTTCAGTTGAGGGATCCGCGGAGCTGAGATCTAACAAATAGATATCTCTCTCTCTTTTTGCCATTAATATTGGTTTTCCCTTCTTATCATAAATTGTCCCTGCATGCTTTCTGAAGGTGACTTCATAATCCTCATTACATAGTTGACTGATACTGACCAAATTGTGTTTAAGGCCTTCAACATATGCTATCTTCTTGAAAGTGACTTTTCTAGCAGTTATCTTCCCATAACCTTTAGTCCTTCCTTGAGAATTATCCTCAAATGTCACCTTGGGTCATTCATTGTTTTGGAATTCACTTAGAATCCCCTTGCTTCCTGTCATGTGCCTTGAGCATCCACTGTCTAGGTACCACTTGTAGGAGCCCTGCACATGATCAACTAAACACATTAGTTTCTTTTTGGAACCCACAGTTTGGTGGGTCCTGAGAATGAGCACTTAGTTGATCCTTTAGAGTTTGACTGATCAGCTCGAACATATTCTAGGTTTGTTTTGGACTGATCATCCTTTTCGTTTTCAGGTCTAAGATTGGTACTAACACAATCTTTGGCCTCATGACCTCTATCACCACACTTATAGCATTTTCTTCTAAAAATGGGTGTTTGGGTGATTTCTTTGAGTTTTCCAACATTAAATTTGGATTCAGTTTTAGGGTCATACGATGTAGATAACCTTTCAATCCTTTTCAACAGTTTATCTACTTGATTGTCACTGACTTTGGACTTACCTTTGTCAGCTTTATGGTTACCCTTATTTAGTCATGTCTGACTTACAGACAACTTCCTGTTTTTAGACATCCTTTCATATATGGCTTGAGAATTATGTCTTTTTGGGTTAACTGGAGATATTCTATCAAACACAGTTGTTCTCACAGGATTGTAATCCAATCTTTTGAAAACTGACTTACAGTCCTGTTGGATCTGGAATATTCAACTTGATGGTTTGTGTGAATAACCTGAGGACTTTGGGTTGGTCTCACAAACTTATTGGTTTTGACCTGTTTCCCTTCCTTGTTCTTTAAGAATGTTCTTGGGAGTATGTCATCTGATTTCATCGTTTTGTCTTCAAGACTAACTTGATCTTCGATTCATCAGTAGCAGCACTGTAATCTCCCCCTAGCACTGCTTTTACTTGATTTGGTATCTGCTGGTTAATACACTTTTCTGCTTCTCTTGATGACTTATACCAAGATTCACATATCTTTCTTAGATTTTCAACTTGTTCTTTTGATTCTTGTAGTTCTTCACTTAGAAGTTTGTTTATATGAAGCTGACATTCATAATCACTTTGAGTCTTTTTACCAGCATTTAAGAGAGTTTTAGAGTGTTTAAGTTCATCTTTTAATTTTGAAATTTCAGTTTTCAAACTAGATTGAACTGTGAGAGAGGTTTTGAAGTCATTCAACAGATAGTTGAACATAAGACATTTTTGTTCATCAGTGTAAGAGCTAAAGTTATTTACCTTGTACATTGAGGCAGGATCCCAGTTACTGGTTTGTTTACTCAGCTTAGCCGCTTCTGCTAGATCCTTATCAAAGGAACTGTCTTCTAACTCATAATCAACTTGTTCCTCTTCATCCTCAATGGCCATCAAACACCTATCTGGCTCATCATCATCTAAAGTAAATGATTCAGTATCCCAAGTCTCAGCAAGAAAACCTTTGGTGTTTTTATCTGGCTTGCCTTTGAGTCTTTGATATTTCTTCTTATATTTATCAGCTCTGTAGGCATTCTTGTCAGCTACTGAAGCTGATTCTCCCTTCTTAACTCTGCACTCAACAGCTATGTGTCCTATCCTTGGACAGTTATAGCACTTAGCTTTCTTAGGATCAAAAGTAGACTTACCACTTTTGCTTTTATCAGACTGACCCCTTCCTCTCTGAACTTTCTAAAGTTTCTTGCTAACATTGCCATTTGTTCAGTAAGAGCATTCATCTCTTCATCATCTGAACCGGAGTTAAGACTTACTTCCTCAGATTCAGATTCAGAGTCAGTCTCAGCCTGAGACTTTTTAGATCCCTTCTTTTTCTTTTCTGCAATTAATGCAGATCTAGCATTATTGATGGATTCTTTTAGTTGTTGCTGGGCCACTTTCTTCTATTCCATGATCTGTTGATGATTTAGAAGGAAAACATAGATAGATCTGAGATCATATTTTCCTAAGGTTCCTCCAGCATGAAGTGCAATGGTGATCTCATTGAATTGTTCTGGTAACACATCCAAGAACTTGAGTACCAACTCATTCTCATCTTTCTTGACACCTACCAAGATCAGATCATTTATTAAGCATTGAAATCTGGTAAACAAATCTGCGAGAGTTTTATTCTTTTTAGCAAAGAAAGTTTCATAAGAACGACTCAGATTTGTCTTCTTATGTTGCTTGACCAATTCAGTGCCTTCATACGTAATACTGAGAGTATCCCACGTCTCTTTTGCCGTTTGGCACCCAGCCGCAGTATGCAGAAGAGGATTTGTCATAGCATTTGTTATAATACTTTGTGCCTTGTCATCAAGGTTGAACAGTTTACGATCTTCCTCAGTCCAAGATGCTTCAGGCTTGGGAGTTTCTCCAGAAGGAACAGTTTTGTCTATGGCAGTTATATGGATCATTGGTATGATTGGGGCATCTTGAATCACGGTACTCATCCTGTGATCCACGGACTTCAAATATAACATGGCTCTAAACTTCCACATAGGATAGTCAGTGCCATCAAAGATAGGACACCTTTTTGCCGCCATTGTTGGTATATGACTTGATTGCTTGCTAGTAGACATCTCAACCTCTTGACAGCGGATCTTGATCTTCAACTGATGAAGAAACTTGCACGGATACCACTTGTTGGTCCCAAAGAGGGTGAACAAGCAACTGATACAGTGTAGAAGGGGGGGTTGAATACAGTTTAAACAATTAAACAAATTAATCAAACATATATTCAATTATCAAACAGAACAATAACTATTATCACTCTCTAATCAAATCAACAGGATAATTTGATATTACAATGATTATAAACCCACCTCTCTCTAAACACTCTTGAATCATAAACTAATTGATGATCGAACTTCTTGTTAAAACTGATTAATAAGAACTCTTGAAAACTCTCTCTAACTTTGAACTTACAAAGTTATCGCAACACACGTGTATCAACTATCACGAACACGCGTACGTTTTGCAACTTATGCAGTCGTTGTTATGTATCGTCTCTGTGTTCACATACACACATAAGAACATATATAAACGTATTCATTCGTGTTTATAAAACCTAGAAGAAGGTTTATACTTATACTTGATATATCTACGAACAAATCGCATTTTAAAGATAGAACTTATCTTTTCTTTAAAACCGTAACAAACTCCTTAATTAGAACATATCTAATTAATTCCGTTTGAGATTTCTATCCAACTAATAGATAGTTTAAATTATGTTTAGATATCCTAATTTAAATGTCGTAGATATGGAGAGTTTATAACAGAATTTAGAACTTACTTAAATTCTGTAACTGACTTCTGACGCTAAGCTGACATACTCAGTCTTGACCTTGTCAAGCTGAGTTCTTGAATCTTGGGTTCTTGAATCTTCAAGTCTTCAAGTCTACAAGTCTTCATTCATAAAACCTATCTCAGCTTAAAAGTCACTGAGCTATCTAGTACTTACATAGAAAACTCTATATCTGTTGATACGCTGACTACTCAGCTGAAGCTGACTAGTCAGTCTATAACAGACTTACATAATTCCTAACACTTAACCTATCATCTATACATATCTATAGTTTGTCTCATCAAATCTAACTATTCTAAACATGGGACTAACACAAAGAATATGGTATTTGTTGGACAGGAGGAGGAAGCAGTGGAAGAGGATTTCAAAAGACAGACAAACGTAAAATCTAAAATTCCTTTTAACTATCAGGAACTAAACTTGTGTAGGACATCTGAGCCCCACAAGCTCAATGAGTTAGATGATGATTCTATACTTACATATCCTGAAAATCTTAAGAAGCCATAGGTAGTTCTGGAAGCCCGAGTATATATACCACATATGGTGTACTTTCTCGTTGGTTGGGAAGTAGAAGAAGTAGAAGTGCATGTCAGGGTTTCCTTTTTATAGTGACACGAAAGACTCTTTTCTGATTCGTTTGAGAAGAAAAACGTAAAACAAAGGTGGAAGAGCCATGGATTCCAAGAAAACGTCATAACTCACCTGAAACCACCAAAAGGCAACCAAATGCCATCTCGAAATCCAATCTCACACACTCTCACAAGTACAAACAAAAATCACCAAACAAACTTGTCAACAAGAATTCAAAGTCTCTCGCAACTAACCATTACTCAATTGTTTCAGATGTGAGAAGAAAAGACAACAACAAGAGAAGTGTTGGCACAAAAGATAACAAACGTCAGTTCACACCCAGTTTATCTAAGCCATGTTTTGATTTTTCCAAGAAGTGTCATCACATTTCAAATTTTTTCAGTCATTGTATTTCACTTTCCAAAAACGAAATGAAAGCAAGTACGTGTTTTTGCACAAGTCATGGTTGTTTGCACGGATATTATGAATACAAATGTGAATATGATAGGCTTAGAAAACAATTGGGAATTCATCCCTGTGAGAATTGGAGACCACAAGGGTCAAATCAAATCAATGCACCTCTTATCACATCACATTGAATAATCATTCATCAATGGGTGACAAGACATTCTCTAAACCTCATGAATTACTGGAACTATGAAAATAGATTAATCACAATTCAAGAGTTAGAAGCATATCGGAGAAGAGGGAACAAAGAACTTTTTAAGGCATGGAACAAAAACGAATCCAAAGCAAGGAAATCTCAATCACCACGTACCAATTCTCCTTCAAGAACAAAGTCTAAATCATCAAAACCGTCAAGCTCAAAAGCATACAACACCAAAAACAACACAAACATCAGTGTAACAACCAAACAAATTCCTAAGTCTCAAATAATTGCACAACCTAAGATGATACAAGTTTGGAGACGAAAAGATATTGTTCCGGTCTTTAATTTCAACGACTCAACGTAGTCCGTAATTCTTAAAAAAGGAGAGATCCCTCTAAAAATTGAATCTCAAATTGTTCCTAATCCATTCAGGATTAAGACTTCAAAGTTTAATAAAAAAAACAAAAAATTCAATGGAAAACACAGAGAAGAATAAATTGCATCTTTCAATAAGTAGTTGACTCCAATGCAAAATCTAACAAGCAAGGACCCATTACCACATGGGGACCTAAATCTTCATTCTTTTTTGTTTGCACCAAACATATGATAGGCGACAAGAGTCTTCTCAAAAACTTCGTTTTGAAAGATGCAATTTATTCTTTTTGGGAATGACAATGTAGCACCGATACTGGGGTACGGAGATATAGTAAAAAAGCGCATCAAAATAAAGAAGGTTTATTTTGTAGAAGGACTGGGCCATAACCTGTTTAGCATTACCCAGTTCTGTGACAAAGATTTGGAGGTCACGTTTAAAAAGAATTCATGTTCAGTCAAAACAGAAACAGGTGATGTGCTTCTAGCAGGAACAAGGAAGTCTAACTTGTATTCCACTGATTTGAACAACTACAACACAAAGACCTCCGTTTGTCTTCTAAGTAAAGCCTCATCGGACTTAACTTGGCAGTGGCAAAGGAAACTCTCACATCTCAACCTCTACAACATCAACAAACTGGTTACTGGAAATCTAGTGAGAGGCCTACCAAAGTTAAAATTCAACAAAGACCATCTGTGTGAAGATTGTGAAAAAGGCAAGATGAAACGTTCATCACACAAAACCAAGCAAGTCTCCAGTACAAAGCGGACAATGGAGCTTCTGCACATGGATCTATGTGGTCCGATGAGAGTCCAAACACGCAATGGGAAGAAGTATATCCTAGTCATTGTTGATGATTAATCTAGGTATACTTGGTTCAAGTTCCTAATTTCAAAAGATGAAGCAACCCCAACTATCATCAGCTTCATCAAACAACAACAGAACAAGTTTGAACACAATGTCACTTCCATTCGAACGGATAATGGAGCTGAGTTCAAAAACAAAATCTTGTCCGACTATCTTGACCTGGTGAGGATCACAAATCAATTCTCTGCAGCATACACTCCATAACAGAATGGAGTGGTAGAATGACGCAACCGAACTCTGGTTGATGCTGCTCGTACTATGCTATCATGCTCTGGTCTCCCGCCTTCCTATTTGGCTGAAGTCAGCATAACGCGTTACACACAGAATCGTTCTTTAATCCATAAACGTTTCAATAAAACTCCTTATGAATTGGCAAATGCAATTGTGCCTAATATCAATTATCTTCATATATTTGGTAATAGGTGCTTTGTACTCAATGAAAAAGATAATCTAGGGAAATTTGAGGCCAAGGCTGATGAACCAATTTTCCTAGGTTATTCACATGAGTCTAAAGCCTATAGGGTTTTAAATAAAAGAACTAACTGTGTTATTGAAAGTATAAATGTTACATTTGACGATATCTTGGATGTTAACACTTTTCAAAAGAAACAAGTAGTTGCTTTTGGACAAGTCAGTTCAGGACCAGTACTTCAAAGAAAAGAAACAAATATAAATCCAAATTCATCAGAAAACAATTTAGATTTCTTATTTGATTTCTTACAGTCTGAATCTAATATTCCTAATGCTAGTGACAGGAATGATGCAGTGTCTCTTGCTACAACTGCAATGGAGGTTGACAACTCATCTTGATATCCAACCATGGATTCTCCGTCTACGTCTACTGTCAGTCAAGTTATAGTACCTCATGAGCCGATTTATGAAGGGACTCCCATCTATGATTCATAACCAATAACAAATGAGGAAGATATTGAACTCACAAACAGATTAAATGAGTTCTTTCCTCCAATCCAAAACCCCCGGGGAATAAGATGGACACAATCCCATCCCGAATCTCAGAGTATAGGAAATGCTCATGATGGGGTAAGGACTCGTTCTGCAACGGCAAATGAATGTCTTTATTCCAGTTTCCTATCAATGATTGAATCTACCAAAGTCTCCGATGCTTTACAAGATGCTGATTGGATAATTGTCATGCAAGAGGAACTTAACCAGTTCGAAAGACTCAAAGTTTGGAGATTGGTACCACTTCTAGAAGATAAATCAGTGGTTGGTACCAAGTGGATATTTAAGAACAACTGGGATTCCGATGGAATAGTGGTTAGAAACAAATCTAGGCTGCTTGCTAAGGGTTACAACCAACAGGAGGCAATAGACTACGACGAAACATTTGCTCTTGTAGCTAGGATAGAATCCATAAGACTATTCTTAGCCAATGCTGCATACAAAAGCTTCAAGGTTTTCCAAATGGACGTCAAGACAAAATTCTTAAATGGTATCCTCAAGGAGGAGGTTTATGTGTCTCAGCCAGAAGGCTTCGTCAATCCCAAATTCCCACATCATGTTTATATTCTAGACAAAGCATTATATGGACTAAAACAAGTCCCGAGAGCTTGGTATAATGTCTTGTCTGAATATTTGCTGGGTGAGGGATAAAACAAAGGAAAAACCAACACCACTTTATTCATAAAATCCTAAGGAAAGGATCTAATCTTAGTACAAATTTATGTGGATGACATCATCTTTGGTTCTACAAACCCCAAATACAGTGATGAGTTTGCACATACTATGCAAAAATCGATTTCAAATGAGTATGGTGAGAGAGATGAACTTCTTTCTCGGATTACAAGTGAAAAAGTTGAGTCATGACATTTTCATAAGTCAATCCAAGTATATTAAAGACTTATTGAAAAAATATGATATGCTTAGTGATAATCCCTTAATTCTTCAAGTATCAAGCTAATCTTCAATTGCATGTGTAGAACTATGAGAGAATACTAATTACACCTTGTTGAACACATAGTTCATATCATTGATTATGGCAATTGATACATGATTAGCCTTAATCATAGGCTTATATACTCCATGAGTATATTTACAATTAAGACCCTCTAGTTTGTAATTAATACAAACTTCACTCAAAATGTAATCTTATATTCTATACAATTAATAAACCTAACAATCTCCCCCTTTGTATAGAAATAGAAGATTTATGTCTTTTTGGCATCTGACGCAAACTTTAACAATCTCCCCTTTTGAATCATGCAGATATTCTTTTTTAGTTAATATTCTTTTGAAGCTTTGGGGAATCTTCAAACCTTTACTTGATGTCTTCAAAATGACTTCTCATCTTTAAATAGAGACTCTTCACTTTGAGAATAGTATTCACTTCAACATCTTGATGAGAACTTGAAACTTGATAGCATACAATGACATCTTTTCTCTTCAAACTCCTCTTTTGCATCGGTAACCTTAGGCTTTTCAACCTTTGGTTGTATTATCAAAATAACTTGTAGTGATTTTTAGCTTTTCTCAATCTTCAACCTATTCTTTCTAATCTTGAGCTCTCCTGTCTTAAAATAATCTTTGCTTGTGCATGAAGAATATTTTGTTCTCTCCCCCTTGAATGTAGCTCTTGATCTTTTTCAAATTTAATAGGTATCTCTTTTCTTTGCTCCCCCTTGACTTGACATATATTGATCTTTTTCAACACATGAATCTGGTCTTCTTTAGCTGCACAATTTTGATAAGAATCAGCTAATATTTTTGTTTTCTTCTATCAAGATCAGGATTCTTCATGAACATCATGCAATTGTAATTGACATTCAGCTTTGTTGAAAAAAATAGGCTTACAAATATATTCTCTTTTGTTGACACAAAAATATATAACTTGTTTATATAATTGTATGTACTAACATTAACATATGTGCACATATACATATATATATTCAATCAAATATATTCTCATCTATGATCTACAAAATAAGCTTCATCAAATGGCCAAGCTCCAATCGTCAAGATCCGAGTTCAAGTAGAAGCCGATGTCGAAGATTCCTACAAACAAATGTTTGAAGTTTATGAGCTTACAAAATAAATAATCAAATGAGTTTAAGTTTTTATAAAATAATTTTTATAAAAACTTTTATGAAAATTGAGAAAAATTTTATAAAAATCACAAGCTTGGAAGTCAAAGCAAATAAATTCCCATTTTGGCAAATACTAAACACAATCTTCTATTGAAATAAGCCAAAACCATATTTAGCCAAAGGAATCTCCCAAAGAGGTAAACTTCCAACATGCTTTGTGCATTTGGTTTCCAAACTACCATTTTCATGATTAAATTCAAACTTAAGAAGTATGGCACTTACCCAACTTTTCTAAAGCTTCTTTTCAGTGCATTTTTATAGTAAAAATGGGTTGTGTGTGGTTTTGGTAAAAGCCCGACGTCTATATGCACAAGGCTCAAAAATCTCCAGCAGTGCGACGGTCGATTCCACGGTCGACCGTGGATCGTCTGGACACTTTTTGAGCATCAAACTTTTTCCTTATTTAAAGCAACTCAAGTCTTGTGTTTTACTAACCTCTTGCAATCTGAAAAACACAGAACATATACAAAAACTTGTGAGCTCGTATTCTTGATACAAATTCAACATTTCAAGATCAAGAATGAAGCAAGAGTGAAAGCATTCAAAGTTCAAACACTACATTACCTTCTTATATATTTGTAATAGTGTGAGGATCATCTCTAGCCTTAGAATTAGAGAGAAGTGAGGATCATCTCTAGCCTTAGAATTAGAGAGAAGTGAGGATCATCTCTAGCCTTAGAATTAGAGAGAAGTTGTAAAAGGTTTATCTCTACCTTCAAAGAGAGAAGTTAGTGGAGCAACTCTTGGTGGGTGAGGCCAAGGAGTGGATGTAGAGCAAGGTTGTTAACCTTTGCTTGAACCACTATAAATCATTGTGTCCAAACTACTTCATTGGTGATATCTTTCTTCCTTAAACTCTTTAATTACTTGCAAATATTGTTAAACACTTCAAAAAGTGGGCTATAACCTATTCACCCCCCCTCTAGGTTCTAACAATTGGTGTCAGAGCAAGTTGCTCTAGATAATTTTTGAAAAGTTGTTTAAATCTTCTAAAAATATTTTTCAAAAATTTTTGAGTTGATAAAATGGGACAAAATTATGTAGAGGGGAATTCTATGGTTAGACCTCCACTACTTGAAGAAGAAGACTTTTGCTATTGGAAGCAAAGATTCATGACCTATGTAAAGGCCAAAGATATTGACCTTTGGGAGATTATTGAAGAAGGAGATCATGTTCCAAAAACCTTTGATTCTAAGCAAAATGCTTATGTTCCAACCCCTAAAGAAAACTGGGATCAAGAGGATAAGAAAATGATTTCAAAAAATTTTCAAGCAAAACTTTTTCTATACAATGCTTTACCTATAAAAGAATTTTCATGTGTGAAAGTGCAAGTGCAATTTGGAAATCTCTTGTCACCACACATCAAGGAAATGCTCAAGTTCTAGATAACAAAATTGAATTACTTGTGCAACAATATTAACAATTTCAAATATTTGATGATATGAAAATTGATGATGCTTTTGCAATGTTTAATACTATTGTTACTAGTCTCAAGGCACTTGGGACTATTTACTCTAACAAAAATATTGTAAGAAAGTTTCTTAGGGCTCTTTCACCAAAATGGAGAGCAAAGGTGACGGCTATTGAGGAGTCAAAGGACTTGAACATACTACAAATGGATGAACTAATAGGAAATCTCATGGTGTATGAATTAATCATGCAAAAAGATGATGAGATTTCCAAGCTAAAGAAAGAAAAGAGCAAATCCATTGCACTTAAAGCTAAACATGTCAAAGAGTCCTCAAGTGATGAAGAAGAGGAAATAAAAGAAGAAAAATGTCTCATGGCTTTTGAGACAAGTGAGGTACATTCCGATTCTAGCTACTATAGTGATAATGATGACCATCAATATGATCAATTATGTGACTTTAGCTCTAAAATACTTGCTAAAAATGAGGAGTTAAAAAATGATAACAAGAGCTTGAAAAAGGAAAATGTCAAGTTAAGAAATGAAAATGATAACTTGAACTTGAAAATAAAAGATCTAGAAAGTAAAATTGCTTCTCATATATCTCCAAGCTTGAAAGATTTGGAAAGTAAGCTAAAGACAAATTTTGACACAACCACCTTGTCAAAATTTGAAAATAGTTCAACCAAGTTAGATGAGATGTTAAAGATTCAAAAATCATCAAAAGATAATGGTGGTCTTGGGTTCTCAAGTAACTCAAACAACATGCCAACTAGTTACTTAACACCTATCAAATTTGTGAAAGAAAAAGAGGAAGAAAAAATCCAGGAGCCTCACGGTCGACCCACGGTATCGACCGTGAATCGACCGTCGTCTCACTGGAATTTTCCAAAAGTTAAAAATTGCAACATTGTTTCTAGTTCTTCCACTTGTATGCCCAAGGTTGCAAGTAATGAATTAATGAGAAAGTTTTATACTCCAACTACAAGGCATGGACTTGGATTCAAGAAACCTAAATCAAATACAATTCAAAAATCAAGACATTCTCATAAACCTATTAACTCTATGAACACATGGTATCATAAAGGGTTCAAGATTACACAAAGGTGGATTAGAGTAGGAGTTTTTGATACTAACCATCCTGGACCCATTAAACATTGGGTACCAAAAGCTTGAATGAAAATTACACAAGTGTAGGGATGCAACAAAAATTAGATTATGTCTCATTAATGGATTCTTGAAAATAGTTGCTCAAAACACATGATCGGTAATAGAGAACTCTTCACATCATACAAGGAGTATGATGGAGGACATGTGGTGTTTGGAAGTAACCTAAGAAGAAAGGTAGTTGGTAAAGGTAACACTCTTCATGACAATATCAAACTCTTGAATGTTGAGCATGTTAATGGTTTAGCTTACTACTTAATAAGTATTGGTCAATTATGTGATAAAGATCTAAATGTTAAATTCTCTAAACATGAAAGCTTGATATGCAAAGATAATAAAGTTTTAGTAAAAGGTGTTAGGAGAAATGGACTCTATACATGTAGACTTGGTGATAATCCTAACACAAGTATGTCTTGCATCTATAATTGATAGAAGACTAGGACATGCTAACATGAGATTAGTACAAACAATGACTATAAATGAGCTTGTTAGAGTCTTACCAAATGTTAAATTCCATAATCATTTTTGTGATGCATGTAAGATAGAAAAACAAGTGCACTCATCTCATAAATTTAAAATGCTAGAAAAACTATGAGATGTCCTTGGGCCTTCATCAATTCGAAGTTATGGGGGAAACTTCTACACACTAGTTGTTGTATATGACTTTTCTAGATATACATGGACACTATTTTGAAAACAAAAATTGAAGCTTTTGACAAATTCAAAAATCTTGGCAAGAAAATTCAAAACCAATTGGGTTGAATGATTATCTCAATTCATACCAACCATGAAAGAGAACTTGTCAATATAGCGCAACTTGGAGCATTTTGTTATAAACATGGAGTTTCTTATAACTTTTCGGCTCCTCACACTCCCCAATCTAATGGGGTTGTTGAAAGGAAAAATAGGTCTTTACAAGCTTTGATTAGACCAATGTTAAGTATAACACCTAAATGCATGAAAATGGTCAAAATATACATTCCAGAAGAACCACGGTCGACTCACGGTCGGTACCGTGGATCGACCGTCGGATCACTGTCTAAATTCAAAAACTAAGCAAAAGGCGCGGTCGATATCACGGTCGACCGTGTATCGACCTTCGTGGGCCTGACGGATTTTTGACCCTATTTTGCCTTTTCTCTCTCTTTCCTCTCCACTTCATCTCATCTCATCTTCCCCACAAATCCTAGCCGCCATTTTCAACATTTATAATTCAAAACGCTTGAAAATCATCAAAAAAAAAATGCTTTACCTTACGGTTGAAGTTACGATCAAAGGCTCGGTTGGATTCACGGTTGAAGATTCTTCGTCTCATGATTTCTTATCTTCACAAGTTTCTTGTTAAAGGTACACTTTTATCTCTTCCTCCTTTTCTTAGAACTCTCTTTGTGCACCAAAGAATCATGTAATCTCACGGATTTGGGAGATTTCTAAGAAGAAAAAAGTATATTTGGTTTGAAAATGATGTTTTTCTTTGTGTAAAAGAAAAATAATAGATGATATTAGTGTTGGTTAAGTATGATAAGTATATAAATATCATGTCACAAAGGACAAAAAGTCAAATTTCAAACAGCTCACCTACGGTTGATTCACGGTCGACCGTAGCATCGACCGTCGTGTACATGTAAATTCCAGGCTATCCATGGTCGATACCGTGCATCGACCGTCAGCCCACTGGAAATTTTGATTTTCAATTTTAATTTTTTTTCTTTTAATGCCCAAACTCAATCTATTCATGCTTAATATATCTTATCTAACATTAGCTATCACATGATTAATAAAAGTTTCAATTCATTCTCCACTTTAGGACACATACACATTATGAACATATTGTCAAGGACTTTGCTATATTCTTTGAACACACTCTCAATTATGTTGAAGTATATTACCTCTTGTCATGCTCTTACAAAGCAAAGGTCTTTTACAAATCTAATGTCATGACAAGAGAAATTGTGGTGATTCAAGGGGAAGTAGTTATGGTGATTGTTTGTTGATATGATATTTGCTACTATTTGCTGTGATTCTTATGCCATGAATTAGGTTACTTGAACCTTGGCTTGTAATAAATGCATATTTAGAATATTGTTTATACTCACATATATTTGGCAAGTTCTTGGTAGTATTTCCATATATTTTAGATCAAACATCTCAAAAAGTGGAGCTCTACGTTCAAGGGGGAGCTTACGTGAAGGGGGAGCTTATGTCAAGGGTGAGTCTCCTTTTTGTTTAAGACAAAAAAGGGGGAGAAGATAGAAGAATATATAAATATATATGTATATATGCACATGTTAACATGTTAAAGTTATATATACAATTCTTATACAAGTTATAAATTTTTGTCTTCAACAAAAAGGGGGAGATTGTTAGGAAAAATAGGCTTACAAATATATCCTCTTTTGTTGACACAAAAATATATAACTTGTTTATATAATTGTATGTACTAACATTAACATATGTGCACATATACATATATATATTCAATCAAATATATTCTCATCTATGATCTACAAAATAAGCTTCATCAAATGGCCAAGCTCCAATCGTCAAGATCCGAGTTCAAGTAGAAGCCGATGTTGAAGATTCCTACAAACAAAAGTTTGAAGTTTATGAGCTTACAAAATAAATAATCAAATGAGTTTAAGTTTTTATAAAATCATTTTTATAAAAACTTTTATAAAAATTGAGACAATTTTTATAAAAATCACAAGCTTGGAAGTCAAAGCAAATAAATTCCAATTTTGGCAAATACTAAACACAATCTTCTATTGAAATAAGTCAAAATCATATTTAACAAAAGGAATCTCCCGAAGAGGTAAACTTCCAACATGCTTTGTGCATTTGGTTTCCAAACTACCATTTTCATGATTAAATTCAAACTTAAGAAGTATGGCACTTACCCAACTTTTCTAAAGCTTCTTTTCAGTGCATTTTTATAGTAAAAATGGGTTGTGTGTGGTTTTGGTAAAAGCCCAACGTCTATATGCACAAGGCTAAAAAATCTCCAGCAGTGCGACGGTCGATTCCACGGTCGACCGTGGATCGACCATGGATCGTCTGGACACTTTTTGAGAATCAAACTTTTTCCTTATTTAAAGCTACTCAAGTCTTGTGTTTTACTAACCTCTTGCAATCTGAAAAACACAGAACATATACAAAAACTTGTGAGCTCATATTCTTGATACAAATTCAACATTTCAAGATCAAGAATGAAGCAAGAGTGAAAGCATTCAAAGTTCAAACACTACATTACCTTCTTATATATTTGTAATAGTGTGAGGATCATCTCTAGCCTTAGAATTAGAGAGAAGTGAGGATCATCTCTAACCTTAGAATTAGAGAGAAGTGAGGATCATCTCTAGCCTTAGAATTAGAGAGAAGTGAGGATCATCTCTAGCCTTAGAATTAGAGAGAAGTGAGGATCATCTCTAGCTTTAGAATTAGAGAGAAGTTGTAAAAGGTTTATCTCTACCTTCAAAGAGAGAAGTTAGTGGAGCAACTCTTGGTGGGTGAGGCCAAGGAGTGGATGTAGAGCAAGGTTGTTAACCCTTGCTTGAACCACTATAAATCATTGTGTCCAAACTACTTCATTGGTGATATCTTTCTTCCTTAAACTCTTTAATTACTTGCAAATATTGTTAAAAACTTCAAAAAGTGGGCATATAACCTATTCACCCCCCCTCTAGGTTCTAACAAGCTTGATTTGTGCATGAATACTTCAACATTTATAGCTTAGAATCCTCCTCGTGACATTCAGTTGAATTTATCAAATATGTATCTCTTTAACATTGTGACCACAATGATATTACAATGAAAGTATCCGAGACAGTCTTTAGGGCACCATCTCAAAGTTCCCGTTGGAAAATGTTAACACCGAGATCACATAGATTGCTCGTTAACATAACAGTTTGAATAAACTATGTGACCTACATTCAGTGTTGGAATAATGATAGCACTAGTAGGATTTCCATCTATCATCGTGAATATCACAAAGATAACACTCAAAATGTTCCGGTATCAGTTACAAAAACTAGATACTTGTGACATTTTCATCATGTGTCCTAAGAAATGAAATGATATAGAAATAAGCTCTAAACTCTATAAGTACATGAAAGAAGTCGATGACCGGAGTAGCTGTCCTCTTTGCTTCAATATTAACAATCTCCGAGTGAGATGTCAATAGAAATGTGCTAATTCTCCGTGTGAAGTTGAAACAATCATCTTTTAAGAGAGAATTGAGTAGCTGGGTGGGGTTAGTGCATTGCATCACTGGGATCATGATATCTTGTTCAATACCAAATTTCAACACTTGAAATCTAGTAGTATATGTGGTTACCCAGATTGACACTGTTTGGAGAGGATCTTTCTTTTCTTTTGATCCTATCTCTCACCCTCAGCTCTTTAAATATTTTTCAACTTCTCCCTCAAACTCCCTTTCCAAAATGAATGTTTGTATCCCCGTTGGATACAAATGGACACTGGTTATCTGTTCAAAAGATTAGGAGCAATCATATTGATGCCAACAAGAATGAATATTCAGTTGAGAAAGATTGTCAAGAATGATTTGAGTAATGAAAGAATTTTGAAGTAGGAAATGAAAAAAATGATTTGACATGTATACTCAAATTGATTTGTTTATCATATGCACCCCCATCGCCTTTTCCACCCCTCTCATTTCCATTTTATCTCTGTCTACCAATCAGTAGCACGTGATAACTGATACTGCTCACCTATTAAACCCTTACTTTGTTTTTTTAAGCATAAGGTGAACTCCTGGGGCAGGTCCTTCCGGTTCTGGATTGACCATAGGAGTAAAATCATTCTACACTCACTCACTCTTTGGTGCCTTATTGATCACTTGAAAAGTATGTGTCACATAAAAAATGATTGACACAAGAATGAACGGTTTCCATAATGAATGGAATATTCGACATTAAAGGAAGGATTTCTAAAATTATTATCGGGATAGAATTCAAGAAATGAAAGATGAGCGTTCAGAAGATCAACAATCAAATGAATCAAGAAAGATATCAGAATGAATCGACGAATTAATGTCTTCTCAATGGGAAAAACGATAAAATTTGAAAATTGAAAATGTTTTTTAATTTTAAAATTTTGTATTGTTTTTGAAATTTTCATTTTTAAAATGATTTGAAAGCAAAAAAAATAAACTCTTCCTATGTTGATGCATTGAAATTCAAAAATTATTTTTCATCAACTAGGTTAGAAAAAAATTTGCTCCCCTACAAGAATGCACAAAAATAGTTTTCATTTTAAACAAAATTGCAATCTTGTAGGTTCTTGAAGAAAATGATTTGTCTGTCAAAGAATCTATGTCGTTCTTGCTCCCCCTACAAATAATAAACCATTATCATACAAGTTATATCAAGGAATGATAAACTACAAACATTAAGTTTCTCAGATCATTAGACTCGGGCTAATGCTGAACATAATGACATATGAAATAGACTGCAGGGAACACTCTTCTTTCTTCAAGTCAGGAGATTGAAATTGTTAGCATACTGAACACAATGTACTTTTCAACGTATTTTGAATGATCTTCATTGTGTTCCAACAATGTCTCTGACTAATCTACAAAACAAATTAAGCACACTTTGGTACCCACTTGAAGTTGGGTCCAACTATGTTAGGTTTATGAACCTTTCTATGCATTGGGCCTATGTGCCATTGGGGAATACCATTTTGAACAACAAATTTATGATTTGTTCTTGAAGTTTTACAAATCTTCTCTTTTGAAAGTCTGATTAAGTGCTTGACTGAGTATACCATAAAAGGATATTTGACATCAGTTTTGAGCACAAAATTTTCATTATGCTTTGCTTTAGAAAAGAATTTGGTATTTAGATGTTTAAAAGTATGATATTGCATATCAGCGTGATTGTCTTTACACGAATGATGTAGTCTATGCATTCTTTTTTGTGGTACAACATTGCACTTAAAACCATCATTAATGACATTCTTCATTCGAAACTCAAATGCTCTAGGTTTAGTTTCTGAAGATGTCTCGGTAGGTATTGCATTGGATGAGGATTCATCAGTTATGACATTTTTGATACGGAATTCTGATGATGAAAAACTTGCACTTGAATGCACATGATTGATTGAACCACATGGTGAATTAAATATTGAGGTTTCTATGGTTGTCTTCTTTTTAGTCCAGAATGATGATATCTTTACAAACATGTCACCTAGATTCTTCTTTGGAATCCAAGCTTGTTTAGTCTTTGGTAAAGAATCATTTGAGCTTACTCAAAATTTAGAATCAATATAACGTGAATAAGATGCATTCTATTGACTTCTGAATTCAGTTTCTTTTGCCTTTTGAGAACAAGTAGTTGCTTTGGGAGTAGAAGCATCAATGAAATCGTCATCTGATTTTCTACTTTCAGCATTTGCAACAGAAAAATAAGAGTCAGTATCGCTACCACAATGTGTTTCTGAATCAAAATTGATATTGTCATCGGAAGTCTTGGTAGATTCAGAAGTTTTTTCAGCAAGAAGCATTGCGAACTTGAGTTTAGCCAAAAACTATAGTCTCTCTTTCTCCAATGTTTTCTTCTCTGTGTGTAGAGTCTTTTGAAGCTCAGATATTTTGTTTTTCAGAACTGAGCTTGGAATATATAGTTTAGAAGAGGCAATAAGTTGTTGCTCAAGTCCTGTGACTTTTCTTTGCAATTCAGCCTTTTCAATACCTAAACTCGCTATCAACTTATCATCATTCTGCAACATCCTTTGAAAATCTTGACGTTCAACATAAAATTCAGATATGAGGTCTTTAAACTTGGCATTCTCTTCTGACAAAATCTCTGCTTTCTTTTTCTCCTCTTTAGAATGTACTTCAAGTTGTGAAATTTTCTCCACAAACTTACTTCTTTCTTCTTCAAACTTTTTCTTTTCACTTTCCAAACTCTTTTCTAGGTCTAATACCTTTGTTTCTTTCTGTAACTCAACTTTTTCAACAAGTAGCTATTGCTCAAGTTGTTTCAACTTATCATGCAATTCAGCTTTTTCAACTTGTAATTCACTTGCTCTTTTCTTTTCAAATTCAACTTGTTCTTTTAGTAATGAACTTTCTCCACTCAAAATTTGCATCTGTTTCTCCTTTTTGATTATATCATCTGATATACGTTCAATCCTTACATCATAAATTGTATTTCTCCGTGTCAATGTGTGAATCTCTTTGTTCAGTGAAGAAATCTTCTCTTTGAGCTGGATATTCTCATTAACCAATCCTTCTGCCTTCTTTTTCTCAAAATTTACTTCAACTTGTGGAATCTTCGTTGACATCTTGATATTTATCTTGATATCTGAAAACTATATGATCGTTTAGGAATGATTTGATTTGATCACAAATTTAATCAATAATAATGATTTGAAAGTGTAGTATGAGAATCAATAAAAGTGACTATGAGTTGAGAAAGATTGATTCTAATTTAGTCACAACAACGACGGGGGTTCGGGGGCAGCGCCCCTGATAGCGGGGTCCAAGGGGTAGAGCCCCTGGCTGGAGAATTCAAAACTCCGAAAATTCAAAAATCAGATTTTGTATTTTGGTTAAAATTGCTATATCAGAAAATGCAAGAAAATTCTAATTTTGTATTTTTAACCAAATTTTGAGTCATTTAAAAATGCTATGGAGAATTCAAAAATCCGACACTTTCCAAAATCCGACACTTTCAACCAAATCCGACACTTTCAACCAAATCCGAGTCTTGGAAATCCGATACTTTCAAAAATCCGTAAATCCGATACTTTTTGACACACAAACACCAAAAACACTTTTTGACTTAAAATTTTTGGATCAAAATCCTCTTTTCTACATCTTCTACTTAAGAACATCAAGAACACCATCAATCTTGAATTTTCAAAATTCACCAAAATCGGATTTTCTTTTCAAATTTATCAATCTCCACCTTCACAAACACTTTTAAAACACTCCTTTTGTACCAATTTGAATCAAGAATCACGAATTTAACCAAAATTAACCAAGAACACCAAGAACACAACAAACTTAATTTTCAAATTACTCCATGTGTGATTGATGAATTCATATGAAACTTTGCAGATTGATTCGTGATATGATTACTAACACTCGTTCAAAAAATGAGCAATTAATTCCAACTAAATCACGAATTTCAAAATTCAAGTCTCAAGAACATTTTCCAAAAACCCAGATTCGTAATTCTTAGATTTCTCTCACATAGAGTAGATTTTGCACTTAAAAATTTTACCGTAGGTTCCTGAAATCATCCACAACAACATATCCAAAAATTAGATCAAATGAAGATTGTATGAATTTTCTAGAATTTTTCAAAGTTTCTGCCCAAAAATAATCCGAAAATTTCAAAAAATCTGCAAAATTTCTTCAAATTTCTTGCAATTCTTGATCCAATCTTCAATCAAATCACTCCTTAGGCTCTGATACCAATTGATAATCCCTTAATTCTTCAAGTATCAAGCTAATATTCAATTAATACAAATTTCACTCAAAATGTAATCTTCTTTTCTATACAATTAATAAACCTAACACTCAGTTGTTTCTCTTTATCTACCCCTATGTCTTTAAAAACAAAACTGTCTGCTGACCTTGAGGGAAAAGCAGCTGATTTAAAAACATATCGGGGTATGATAGGCTCATTATTGTACTTGACAGCTAGTAGGCCAGATATAATGTTCCCTACATGCTTATGTGCTAGATTTCAGGCTAATCCAAAGGAATCACATCTGCCGGTAGTAAAAAGGATATTCAAGTATCTCAAGGGTACTCCTGATCTAGGTCTGTGGTATCCAAGGGATTCAAGTCTATAGTTATATGCCTATTCAGATGCAGATTATGCTGGTTGCATGCTTGACAGAAAGAGCACATTTGGTAGTGCACACTTTTTGGGTGATAGGTTAGTGTGTTGGGCTTCTAAGAAACAGAATTGTGTCTCTACTTCAACTGTTGAGGCTGAATATGTTGCTGCTACGATGTGCTGCTCTCAGAGTTTATCGGTTATGACTCGGCTCTCTAACTTTGGCCTTCACTATGACAAGATCCCACTCTTGTGTGATTCACAGTCTACCATAGCTATCTCATGCAATCCATTCCACCACTCAAGGACCAAACACATCGATATCCGGTATCCTTTTATTAAAGATAATGTGGAAAAAGGTCTGAGGCTGATCTGTTTACTAAACCATTAGATGAATCTCGTTTTATTGAGTTAGTATCCAAATTGGGCATGTTGAATTATAAAGTCTAACTATCAGTCATTTGTTTTGAGTGGGTAGTTCACTTTGTTTGTTCATGTTGCAAATAAAAGAAAGCACAATCTGAGGGGGAGTGTCAATCATCCGTACAAGTTACACATGCTTGTAGGGGGAGTAAATACTTAAAACATTTTAAAATTCAAAGAGAAACTACCAAAAACATTCACAAAATAGAGAAAATACCAAAAACATTTACAAAATTCATGAAAATATCAAAAATATGCTTTTTCATTCCTTTTAAAATTGAAAAATACAAAAATACTTGAATTTTTCTTACTAAAAGAAAAGTACAAAATATTTCAATCTTAAGTGCTCCATTCACTTTGAATTCGGAATCTTGTTATTTTTCTGTTTTTGGCAGTTCTTTCGATTCTTCTTGCTAGCCTTGATCGTATCCTGGCTCGATTCGAGGAGTCCCAACTCGTGTTGAATTGGGAAAAATGTCACTTTATGGTCCGAGAAGGCATTGTTCTCGAACATATAATCTCAAGTGTGGAGTTGGAGGTCGACAAATCCAAAATCGACGTTATTGCGAGACTCCCTCCACCCACAAATGTTAAATCTGTTCGTAGCTTCTTGGGTCACGCTGGCTTATACAGGCGCTTCATTAAATACTTTTCTAAAATCGCCCGACCCATGACCCAACTACTCGAGAAGGATACACCATTCGTTTTCTCACAAGAATGTGTGAAATCCTTTGATCTGTTGAAACATGAGCTCACACATGCACCTATCATGGTGCCGCCCGATTGGACCCTTCCATTCGAGCTTATGTGTGATGCGAGTGATTATGCACTCGAGGCGGTGTTGGGCCAATGAAAGAACAATCATTTTCTGCCCATCTACTGTGTTAGTAGGACTCTGACGGATGCAAAGGAGCATTATACCACAACCGAAAAGGAGCTCCTTGTTGTAGTATTTGCATTCGACAAATTCCGTCCGTACTTACTCCTATCAAGGACCATAGTATACACCGACCACTCCGCTCTTAAATATCTATTTGCCAAACAAGATGCAAATCCCAGGCTCATTCGTTGGATTATGCTCCTACAAGAATTCGATATGGAGATCCGGGATAAAAAAAAGGTGCTGAAAATTTAGCTGCTGATCACCTTTCGAGACTCGAGAATCCAAATGTCAAAGAACTCAATGAGTCTACCATCGACCACACATTTCCTGATGAGTTCTTACAGATGATCGAGTCTCAACAAGAAGAAGAACCTTGGTATGTTGACATAGCTAATTATCTAGTAGGAGGATTCATCCAAAAGGGGCTGACACATCATAAACGAAAATTTCTGTCTGATGTTAAACATTTCTACTGGTATCCGCACCATCTGTTTCGGCTAGGCGCGGACTATGTATTGCGCTGTTACGTGTTTGGTACCGAAGCCAAACAAATTCTGCGCGAATGTCACGAAGGTCCCACCGGAGGACATTTTGGTCCGAATTACACCGCTAAAAAGGTGTTGGATAGTGGTTTTGACTGGCCAACCCTTTTTAAAGATACTTTCGCTATGGTCAAAACCTATGATGCCTGCCAGCGAGCTAGGAACATCTCCAAATGAGATAAATTGCCCCAGCAAGGCATCAAGGTTTGTGAGATGTTCGATGTATGGGGGATAGACTTCATGGGTCCTTTCTCTACATCTCACAAAAATAAATACATACTTGTTGTGGCCGAGGCAAAAGCCTTGCCTACAAATGACGCCTGAGTAGTTGTCAATTTTCTAAAAAACTCTATTTTCGTGATTTGGATGTCCGAAAGCACTCATCAGTGATCGGGGCTCTGACTTCTGTCATTAACAGTTGGAGAAACTCTTGAAACGTTACGGTGTCACCCATCGATTCTCGACCCCATATCATCGGTAAACGAGCGGACAAGTCGAAAACACAAATCGTGTGTTGAAATGCATTCTTGAACGGACCATAGGGTTTAACCCGAAAGTATGGTCCAAAAAGCTCGATGATGACTTGTGGGCATTTCGGACGGCTTACAAAACACCTATGGGATCTACCCCGTACCATATGGTTTACGGTATAGCTTGTCACCTTCCTATCGTGATTGAGCATCGCGCGTTCTGAGCATTAAAAAATGCCAATCTCGACTCTGAAGAGGGAGGAAAACGTAGATTTCTCCAAGTGAACGAATTGGATGAGTTGAGGTACCAAGCCTATGATAACTCATTGATGTATAAAGAGAGATCAAGGTTACTACATGACAAGTGCTTAAAAATTGTCAAAGAATTCAAACCGGGCGACAAAGTGCTACTTTTCAATTCTCATTTAAAATTCACGCCGGGAAAGTTGAGGTGGCGATGGACTGACCCTTATACAGTCATTAAAGCATCGCCTATGGGTTTGATTGATCTTGAGTGAGATAGGGGTCCATTCCGAGTCAATGGACATCGCTTGAAATATTACAATGAGATGCAAGAACCCGACCTCGAGGAGGTCATGCTAATATACCCCAAGTAATCTAACTCGGGGGTGAGTCAAGCTTAGGACTCGGAAATAAAAGAGGTGCTTTTCGGGAGGCAACCCGATTCTGTAGTTTCTTTCCATTCGTTTTTTTATAAAACCCAAAAAAATAGAAAAATCGAAAAAAATAGAAAAGTTCAAGAATAAATTTAGATTTATTTCTTTGCTTTGGGTCTATATGTTTTATTTCTATTGCTTGCAGTAGTTAATCTCAATGATATGATGAATACAAGAGTTCGATCAGCTGAGCAATCGCTGACAACCCCCGGGGAGTATTGTTCCTTTAAACTCCTATGTTTTCCACATTACTATGATTGTATCATTGCATTGGGGACAATGCAAATTTCTAAGTGTGGGGTGGGAGTTAAATACTTAACCGATTACTTGTTGTCCTATGAGCACTATCTCTTAGCTTAAATAGTTTTTAACTTATACCAATTGTGCCAGAAATTTTTAATTTTTAGACACGTCGCTAATTGTTAATTGAGTTGTTAAGAAAAAGAATTTAACTTGGTGGCGAGATTATGTTAGATTCTATGTTTTAGTGTTTGTGGTTTTTCATCATTGGAAAAAAAATTTTAGCTCACTTTCATATCCTAAATGATTCAGAGAGTACAAAAAGTCTTGCATAAAAATTATGATAGAACCTTCAGAAAATTATAAGCAGCATATCGATATCATGGGATACCATAATAAATAATGAGATAGCTGAATCCTGACAAAAATAGGTTGAGATTGATTCTTTAGTATTACAAATCTTATATGTTGCTTACAAGAATTATATGCTTAAATCAATAGTGAAAACACTATGTGGCCTTTTGGATTCGGACAAGTAGACCCGAGGGATATTTCAATACTAGCATACTAAGGCCAACTGGTCTGGATATGTTATCCGCTACATGGATCCATTAGTAAGTCACGTTTGATCTATTAAATTTAAAAAATAAAGAAAAGAAAAGAAAGGCATAAAAAAAGAAGGAAATGAAACGAAAAAAAAGTAGCACATTAGTTGAGTAAACTTTGGAATCACCAATAAAACTTGAGGCTGAGAGTTTTCTAGAGGAATATATTAATAGAATATGCAAGATTGAGTATGATTTGAGTTATAAGTGTTGATTATTGTAGTGAGAAATTATTTAGAGTAATGAAAAGTTAGAGTGGATTTTTACACAAACATGTGCATGGGTCCAAGTATAACTTGTAGTTGCTGAGTTGAGTGACGTTTGAGAAGATTCTTTTGACAGTACGTGTACATGGAAGTTGTTTATTGAGTTATTCATGTGCTCTACCTGGTGCAGTGGTTTCTAAAAGATAATTGGCTTGAGGACAAGCAAAGATTAAGTGTGGGGTGTTTGATATCGTAAAAAATATACAGATTATTTTATATCTGATATCTCGTCCTTTGATAGCACTATTATTATGAATTATGGTAATTGTGGCTTAATTTATTGTATTATGTGTTTTAGGGCTCTTGGGGAGAAGAAATAGAGAATTTGATAAAGAAATGATGAAGAAAAGAGAGAGAGAAAAACTAACAGTTTTGATACCTCTTTAAAGTTTGGTCGTATCTCACTCGTACGAACTCGAAACGAGGTGATCAAAAAACTACGAAAACTAGAAAAAAAAAGGGCAAAAATAATTATTATGTTTGTGATACTCAATTGGGTCGGGATTCTCCATGTGGGCCGAGAGCTGCAGCTAAAAAAGAAACAAGTTAGTAGATTATAATCAATAAGGTTTTATAAATTATTTGTGTACCAAAGCCGCGGCCATGTTTCTTTCTAATTGTGGATGTGCAATTATGGGCTAAAAAGCCCAATACATAAGGAAACTTCAATTGAGGGCCAGCGAATGAAGCAAAAAAGGAGAAAAAAGAAGGGTTTAGGAGATATATAAAAAACGGCGGCCGCAAGAAAAAAAGGGGGAATTTTTATTAGGAAAAGGGAGTCAACAAAGAAACATAATTTTTGGGGGAGCGGGAGAAGAGGTAGAGGAGCACGGCCATAGCAATTTCTTCATCATCAGTTAATTTAATATTTATCTATTATTGGTGATTACATTTAATTAATTTATTAATTCATGTATGATTTCTAATTGGATTATGTTAGATGGCCTCTTTCGAGTAGAGGTTTACTCCCAAATAAAAAAAAAAGAAAAACAGAAAGAAGGAGATTAAGAAGAAATAGAGCTTTTTCATTCATAGTTATCCCAAAGATAGTGCAACCCTTTTTATAGCTGACCTCAGACAAAAAGAAGTAATTAATTAATAATTAAAAATAAAGAAATACTTTCTGTTAGGCCGCCCTCATGTATTTCTTGTTCTCTAACTGACTTCACATGATGTAATCTGTAAATCAGGTTAGGGTTCTTGTGGTCCTCCTACTAGAAGGTGACTGGTGCTTCCCCAAGGCTATAACATTCCTTCCTCCTTCGAAATTGACCTTGTCCTCAAGGTCAAAGTTGGGGTAGTTTTTGATGAATTCAGTCAAAGGTTCCCATGTGGCCTCTTCTTCGGTAAAGTTAAACCATTTTACCAGTAACTTGGGTGGGGATGATTCATAGTTAACACTCAAAATGGCTTCAAGCACTTTTAAAGTCGATTGTCCTTCCAGAGGCATTTCTATGGTTGTTGGGACAGGGCCATTATACTCTTTTAATAGTGAGACATGAAATACAGAATGAATTGAGGAAGTAGCAGGTAAGTCCAGGCTATATGCAACATTTCCTATTTTCGCTGTGATCTTATAAGGCCCGAAATAAAGTTTCGATAGTTTTTGTGAGTTTCTAGCGAGCACAGATTGCGACGATAGGGCTGTAATTTGACTAGTACAAAGTCGTTCACCTTAAAAGTTTTGTCCCTCCGATGTTTGTTGGCGTGTTGTTGCATCTTGTTTTGAGCGTGCAGTATGTTTGACTTTAAAGTGGCCAATAACGTTGTTCTGTGGGTCAACTTAAGGTCTAGCGCTTGGTTCTTGGAATGACCTTGAATGTAATGTAGGATTGAAGGTGGTGGCCGGCCATAAACTGCCTCGAAAGGGGTCATGCGGATTGCTGATTGCCATGACGTGTTATAGGACCACTCAGCCCATGGGAGGTATTTGCTCCAAAGACGAGGTTCCTCTGAAACAAAACATCTTAAGTAATCCTCAAGGCAGCGGTTAAGTACCTATGTTTGTCCATCAGATTGTGGGTGGTAAGCGCTGCTCATTGCTAATACTGTTTTGTTGAGGGCGAATAATTCAGACCAAAACTTGCTTATAAAAAGAGGGTCTCGGTCACTGACTATGGATTTTGGAAATCCAAGAAGGCAAATAAATTCAGCGGAGAAGATGTGGGCCAGTTTAGGAGCATCTACTTTTGGAGGTAGAGCAATGAAGTGAGCTGCTTTGGACAACCGGTCCACCACCACCAGGATTGAGTTCTTCCCTGCTGATGGGGGTAAGCCGGTAATGAAATCCATTGAAATTTCGTCCCAAACTAACTAGGGAATTGGCAAAGGTTGAAGTAGACCCATTGGGGGAGCGGTACTGTACTTGACTTGTTGGCACACTTTACATTTATTGATAAAATCGTCGATTGTAGTGCGTAATTTTGGCCAATAGAAACTAGTTGCGATGCGAACCATTGTGCGTTTGATGCCGGCGTGGCCTCCTGTTGGCGACATGTGGTTATCCTTAATGATGTTTAATTTGAGTGTTGGTTGATCGGGAACGAAAATACGGGATTTGAAGTAGACTAAACCGTTTGAAAATGACAATGATCCTTTTGATTGTTTAGCCTATTCCACAATGGATCTGCTAACCATGTCAGTGGCCCAAAATTGACGGATTTGCTCCAAAAAATGGAAGCTTGGTGAAGAGATATTGCTGATAGACATGAGTTGTTGTCTGGACAAAGCATTATCTGCCATATTACTACTTTCAGCTCGATAAACAATCTCATAGTCATACCCCAGTAGTTTTGTTAACCACTGCTGTTGCTCAGGGGTCTGAATTGTTTGAGTTAACAACGATTTGAGACTTTTGTGATCGGTTATGATCGTTAAACGTCTTCCCAACAGATAATGTCTCCATTAGGTTATGGCAGCAGTAATTTCAAACATTACCCAAGCGTAGGTAGAAGATGCTTGAAGACGAGATGATAGCTTCCTACTAAAAAACGCAATTGGGTGTTTCCCGAAGCATCTATTTCAACTACGAACGGTTGAGTGAAATCGGGGATTGCCAAGACCGGAACCGTTGTCATAGCATTTTTTAACTGCTCAAAAGCTTTTTCTTGAGCAGGCCCCCATTGGAAGTTATCTTTTTTTAACATCTCAGTTAAGGGAGCCGCTAACGTTGCATAGTGCCTTGCGAATTTGTGATAATAACATGTAAGTCCCAGAAATCCACGTAGTTGTTTGATTGTTGATGGTGGTTGCCATCTTACAAGAGCTTGAAGCTTTTCAGGATCAGTTGCAACTCCTCCGGCTGAGATTATGTGGCCCAAGAAGGAAATTGAAGTGTGACCAAACGAGCATTTGGATTCCTTGACAAAAAATTCAAGGAAGTAAGAGTACTCACCTGTCTTGCAGTTCGATCACACAGTCTTAGTTCACTAGTATACTTGTAATTACTTGCGAGTCTACTATCACCTACAATAGGTCTAAGTAAATCAACACCGTGTACGAATCCCTCGTACGTTTAGATAAATCATTCGGACCTCACGTTGGACCCGTTACTAAGATTCATAAGTCGGACCATGCAAAGTCCCCAATGTCGGATGGGTGGTTGAAAGTCACATGGTCAATTTCGTACACATAAGTCGCATGAATATACACTTATATATCAACTGAAGGTCGCATGGTATCACGTATATACCTACTGAAAGTCGCATGATGCCCTACATGCACCAAAAGTCACATAAACATGTACATATATGCATATATCTGAAAGTCGCATGATATGTTCTTAACTACTGAAAGTTACATGGGTTAATATATGAAGGTCGCATGACACATTCGCACTACTAAAGGTCGCATGAACCATTTCTTAAATACATTAGTCGCATGAGAACATATAAAAATTCATCAGAAAGTCGCATGAAGCCATGTAGGCGCTACCATGAAAGTCACATGGTAATATATACATTATCTCAAAGTCGCATGAAACCATATGGATGTTAACATGAAAGTCGCATGGATAGATTGGTGAGCATACAAAAGTTGCATGAGCCATAAGGAAGTCACATGGTTACTTATCCTCTTTATCAGTTCGTCATTTTCTAAAACCCAGACTCCATAGCCAAAATCAAACCCTTTCAAAACTTAACCAAATCATTTTATTTTTGTTACAAAACATTTCTGCACTTATTTAACCACTTCCTTCAATATTTAAACACATTTTATCAAGTTTCAAGAGCTCACATCTCAAATCTTTTCTCTGTTCTTTCTTAAACCCAAAACCTCAAAAACCCATATTCTAACTTACTCTATAATACATACATACTCAAAATACATACATCTAGTTCAAGAAGAAGAACAAAGATTGTTGCTTGCATTCTTGAAAATCAAGGGTTGGAAAAACTAGCATTTCAAGGTGTTGCAATCATTGGCTTGTGGATACCTTGGAGGAAGTCTTCTCTTGGCTTCTCATAGATGAACCACTTCACCAACGGTTTACTCACGCTACAAAGGTTGTAGTTCTAAACACCCTATGGTTGTCTTATATTCTTAAGGCTTGCATATGGATCATTGGTGGGGAGTTTTAAAATGTTTAAAATTGTTGTTCATGCTTCCGTTGCTAAAATATTTTTTTTAAAAACCGAACAAACCCCAACACATCTTTCATTCCCGCTACCGTAGTAGTCGGTCCCACATTCCCGCTACTGTAGTAGTCGGTCCCACATTCCCGTCACCGGAGGGAACGGTCCAATCATTCTCGTGACCGAAGTTAACGGTCCAATCATTCCCGTCACCGAAGTGAACAGTCTTATCATTCCCGTCACCGTAGTGAACGGTCTCATCATTCACGTCACCGAAGTGAACGGTCTCATCATTCTCGTCACCGAAGTGAACGGTCCAATCATTCCCATCACCTAAGTGAACGGTCTTATCATTCCCGTCACCGAAGTGAACGGTCTAATCATTGCCGTCACCGAAGTGAACGGGGTTATCATTCCCGTCACCGGAGTGAACGGTCTAATCATAGAACAAATCATATATCATATCATATAACTCATAACACATGTCATAATCATATACATCATCAGTTAGGTTGTAAGTAAGAGTACTCACCTGTCTTGTAGTTCGATCACACAGTCTTAGCCATCTTACAAGAGCTTGAATCTTTTCAGGATCAGTTGCAACTCCTCCGGCTGAGATTATGTGGCCCAAGAAGGAAATTGAAGTGTGACCAAACGAGCATTTGGATTCCTTGACAAAAAATTTGTGCTTCTGTAACAAGGTCAGCACATGAGATAAATGAAATAAATGATCTGAAAAGGTTTTGTTGTAAACAAGGATATCATCAAAAAAAACTAGCACGAATTTCCTTAATTAATTTCTGAAAAGATCATTCATCAAAGCTTGAAATGTTGATGGTGCGTTTGAAAGGCCAAATGGCATTAATATAAATTCAAAGTGGCCATCCGTTGTTCGAAATGCAGTTTTGGAAGTATCACCAGGGTGTAAATGTATCTGAAAATACCCCTGGCGTAAATCCAATTTTGAAAAAAACTTTGCACCATGTAGTTCATCTAGCAATTCATCAATTGTTGGTATTGGAAATCTATCTTTTATAGTAATGGCGTTTAAAGCTCTATAATCAACACAAAATCTCCAGATTCCATCTTTCTTTTTTACGAGGAGAACCGTGGAAGAGAACGGACAGGTGCTGGGTTTGATCACACCTTCCTTCAACATTTCGTTGATGAGTTTGGTAATTTCAGCTCTCTGAAATTGAGGATATCTATATCGACGGACATTAACGGGTTTAGAACTTGGAAGGAGATGAATGTGGTGGTCGTGTACACGGTGTAGAGGTAGTTGGGATGGAATTCGAAAGACATCTTGGAATTTGGAAAAGATTTGTGAAATTTTAGGTGGAGTTGGGATTTCTGTACCGTCAGATGGAGGTTCTGCCAAGGATAGGAATGTGAAAGCGATAACCGAACCAGTATCTAAGGATCTACGAATGTGGGCTGGTGTTGTTTGAGTGATTGGAGTGTTTGTGTTTCCTTGAATGGAAACCGTATGACCATGATGAGAGAAGGACATGACAAATTCCAAGTGATTTGTTAACACTGGTCCTAGTGATTGTAACCAGTGATTACCTAGGACCATGTCACATCCGTGGACTGGTAAAATGTGCAAATCTGTGGTGAAATCGATATTTTGAATTGTGATGGGCATAGAATGGAGTAATCCTTCAGTTTCGAGTATATGACCATTCCCTACTCTTACTGAAAACGAATGGGGAATGGGAAGTGGAAGAGATAATCGTTTCAAACATTGAGGATGAATGAAGTTCTGACTACTACC
The DNA here is from genome assembly GCA_038502395.1 of Dittrichia graveolens. Classification (NCBI taxonomy): domain Eukaryota; kingdom Viridiplantae; phylum Streptophyta; class Magnoliopsida; order Asterales; family Asteraceae; genus Dittrichia; species Dittrichia graveolens. The sequence goes on from JARJIL010000009.1 coordinate 37,303,147, forward strand.
ACTATCAATTAAAGTGGACTGGGATTTACCATTAATTGTAGTCGTGCATCGGAAGGTTGAGGGTTGAGGGGCACCGGTGAATGACAATAAGGAAATAGTGAAGAGGTCTGTAGTGTCTGGTTGGGAGAGTAGATCAATAAGCGGATTAGGTGAATTCAAATTGGGTGGATCTGGGTCGATGTTGATGAGAGGTTCATTTGGAGTGTGTATTGGATCACCAGATTGGACAATTAAATAGAATTGGGCTTTACATTTATGGCTAGGCCCAAACTTTTCATCACATTTGAAGCACAACCCCTTTTCCTTTCTTTGTTGGACTTCAGTAGGGGAAAGTTTGCAAAATGGAGGAGGAAGAAGATTTCGATTAGGATTTGGAAATAAGAGGCGAGTTGTACCTTTGGTTTGGGGGGTTGTACCCATTGGAGAATTTGAAATTTGGAGTGGCTGGTTAAAATTTGTCTGCACAATTCGAATGATTGGCTTTGAAGTAACTGCCATAGAAGGTTGTGAAGTGATTTTATCTTCAATAAGCCTGGACAAACCCATTGCTTCAGTAATAGTGGAAGGTTTTAGGATTTGAAGCTCCCTTTGGATCTCTGGTTTTAACCCAGATAAGTATATATTGAGAAGAGAACGAGGGGATAGACCAAATACCCTGTTTGAAAGCTTTTCAAAATCTGATTGGTAGTTGGCGATTAAAGATGTTTGAGGAATTTTGAATAATGCTGCTTCATGGTTCACAAAAGTTGAAGGCCCAAATCTTAGTTCTAGGGCTCGGCAAAACTCTGGCCACGTAGTGAGCTGTTGATTTTGGTATAACCAATTGAACCAGCTTAGGGCTTCACCATGAATGAAAAAGGATGCCAGATGTATGCGGTGGGTTTCTGGGGTGTTGTGTAGGGTAAAATAACGCTCTATCTATAGTATCCAATCCAATGTGTTGGATCCATCAAAAGTAGCGATTTCCAATCGGATTGGGCGGATTTCGAAGGAGAATGGAGGTGGGGTGCGGGAGGGACTGACGGGCGGTGGAGGAGGAACGAAAGAGGATGAAGATGGTGGAGTAAACGATGGGGGAATCGGTGGTGGAGGGATTGGATTTTCCGGTGATTTTTGTAAGCGGGCCATATGTAACAAAATTTCATTGACGGAATTTGTTAGAGATTTGAGCTGGGTATTCGTCGATTGAGAAGATTGGAGAGTCCTACGATAGTAGCATCATGACTGAATATGGCGGTCTGCAATTGGTTGGTAACATCGTTTAGAGAGTTGATGTTGTCTTCTTTAGTTTGCCAACGAGTAGGCATGGCGTTCAAAATTTAGGGTTCAACGAGAGGATCTGGTAAGAAGAAGAAAAGGAGGAAGAGGGTGGAAGGAATCAATGAAAGCACCAATGTTAGATGACTTCTTTCGAGTAGAGGCTTACTCCCAAATAAAAAAAAGTAAAACAGGAAGAAGGAGATTAAGAAGAAATAGAGCTTTTCCATTCACAATTATCCCAAAGATAGTACAGCTCTTTTTATAGCTTACCTCAGACAAAAAAGAAGTAATTAATTAATAATTAAAAATAAAGATATACTTTCTGTTAGGTTGCCCTCATGTATTTCTTGTTCTCTAACTGACTTCACATGATGTAATCTGTAAATCGGGTTGGGGTTCTTGTGGTCCTCCTTCTAGAAGGTGACTGGTGCTTCCCCAAGGCTGTTACAGATTATGGGCTAAGTTCCTTTGTATTTGCCATGATGAACAACCCTTAGGTTTGATATGTAATTCTATGATTAGTTTTGTTTATTCTTAATCATGATCCTTGAGTTTTTGATCTTAAATTTTGCTGAGTAATCTGTTAGATACAGTTTGTGCATGATCTTAGATAATGACTTGCATGTGTGTTTTCTTCTGGATTATTGTATGCTTGTTATGAGATAATGACGTTTGCATGCAATAGGATAGATAACTTTTCTGAGATAATGAGGGTTAAGATTATTCAGTAATACCTTAGATAAAAGTTAGAGTCTAATTCACCATACAACGAGATTTAAGTGTGATTTAGAGAGATTAAGTCATAACCGGATTAGTAGGACCGATGGTAGTTGCTTCGAACACCCTAAGAAACTTATCATATTAACTGTGCTTATAACAAATTGAACCTAGGGGGAGTGATTCATTGGTAAATACGGCTTTATTATATGATTTAAACCTTTTTAAAATTGTTTTCTTAATTCACTGCTTTAAACCAGTCTGCAATACTTTGGCAGCGGTTAGCTGCTAGTTTCAAAAACCCCATTTTACTTTTAAAGCATTTTAGTTTAGCTAGTTAATTCCTTGATAGTACCCTGAATTCCTGTTCCATGAGGATATGATCCTGGTCTTGCCCTATTTACTGCTATACGATCGGGTGCGCTTGCCCGTTAGTGTGTCAGTTAAATTAGGTTAGATTAGTGTTAAAATTTAAGACTGATATTCGCGTATCAAGTTTTTGGTGCCGTTGCCGGGGAACGGTGACCGACTGTGCTATTTAGAAATTTCTAGTTATTTGATCCTTATTCTAGGTTTTACCTCGAGTAAGTTTCCATTTTAGTAGTTTCATTTTTATTTATTTTTATTTATTTAGTTTCCTTTAATTTAGAACTAGTATTTAGGTGTTGCTTGATCTTTCCACTACTGGCCGTGCAAGTGTATGACCCGTAGCTCCTCGCCATTCTTGGAAATTCCATTTCAAGAACCAGAGCAAGAATTTCATCGTCGTCTACGTGCACTAAATTCTGCAACCACGGAGGATTATAGAGAAGCATCTGATAGTGAGGAAGAGTTCGATGGACCACCATCACCTATGGCGAACGAGGATGATACACCGATGTGGTTTGACCGATAGAGTACACCACCAGCCCCAGAGCCTACTATTCGAGTTCTAGAGATTAATGATGCGGGATTTGAGATCAATGGACAATTCGTTAGTATGGTGTAACACCGTAAATTCTCAAGCCATATTTTTTAAATCGCTACGGAAGCGTTCACTGTTTTCATTAAAACAAATACCCACAAAGTACAAAGTACTATTTATAAACATTACATCAAGTTGTGTTACAAAATGTTTATAAAACACGGCTCGTCTCTTCTCAAACATAATATCAGAGCATTGGTCAAATTTCCCTTCCCCACAAACAAGGCTAAACAGCAAAACCTGCAAAAAGCAATCAACTGAGGGGAATTAGCACAAAGCTAAGTGAATGGAAGCTACAAACAAGCAACCAACAATAACAAGCACATACAATCACTATCCGATCAAGCAAACAGATCTCAAACAGATCTAACCATCATCACAAACCAATCCAACCTCTAGAGGAACGGCGGTTCGGCCGAACCTTCAACCCATGCGGGCCAAAGCAAAGGTTTACCGATAGCTATTTGCTACTTGGTACAGTTAAACCCGTTCTGTTGCAACAAATGCATAGAAGATCAAGAACTTTGCAACCAATAGCAGATAGCCCAGCCCAAATCATACGATAGCTGACCCTTAACCATGTACGCATATCGTTAACCATACGTACAGGTCTCACCACATGCACATATAATTAACCATGTACACTGGCCGCCCAACAATCTAAGAGATCTCAAACAGCAAGCAACAATCAACTACCAAGAAAGTCAGTCCACATAGTCTAACAACATATATCAGACTAGGCAGTCTATCATATCAAATAAGATTAAGTAGTCTATTATGGTGGATCAGACTAAATAGTCTATCATAGCGAATCAATATCTCAAATTATGCAATCATAAATGTTACCACCATCACCACTCGTGAGTACACTTCCACTCACCTCAGTCCTCGATCTCGTTTGCTCAGTTGTCTAATAACACTGAGTCTTCGCAATTCCTGATAACACAACAAACCGGAATCAATCTCAATCCATAAATATATATTTAGATATATTTATATCTCAAATGCTCATAAATATCATATAAACAATTAACATAGAATCCCGAACAACCACGCATCAAAACAATTAATAATCAATAAACTTCATAATTCTGAAAAGTCGCGGTCACGCCGCGACGAGCCTTCGAGCAGCCATCATCGAATGCGAAGTCATTTCAAGCGCCTTTGAATTCGAAACCAAAACGCGTCGTGTCGCGACAAATCTTCGAGTGGATACAACTTTGAATACGAAGTCCTCTACTTCGAACAAGGTTTCTTCGAATGCGACGTCACGCGTCACGCCGCGATCTTCCTTTTCCCAGATTCATCTTCTTCCTCCTCATGTTTAAATAACGAGAATCCACCATGAAAAATTTCCAGAATTTCACAAACTCACTAAAACTCTCTAAAAACATATACAAACGTACTTAAACATGTTTTCATGCATCCTAAACATCTTTTAATCCATCAAACAACAAAATCTAACAAAACCCATTTGTTCATACAAGCATCAAACTCAACCATGGTGAATTCTCATATGATCATGTATTTTAACAAATAAACACATCAAACTGAATTATAACATGATATCAACATATCCTCACCTTTAGTTTGAATTATAGAACTCTAATCTTGATTCCACAAATTCCAAGTCTTGTTCTTCTTTTCTTTCTTCCTCTCAATGAAACACACACACACACACACACACACACACTTTTCACTTTTAAATTTATGAGCTGGTGACTTTTCCAAAACTGCATATAACTTACACGTACACATAAAAGACTCCACTTTCCAAGCAGGAGGTGTCTAACCATACCACATGCATACATACATGCTTACATACACATATACATATCATACATACTTTTTCTTTTCTTTTGTTTCCATTTCCAGTATTACACACATATATATACATTTACATATATATATATATATATAATTCAATTCATAGAATTAATTTAATTAATTCTAAATAACCATTTAACCAATTAAATTCAAAAAACACAAATACAAACTCACCGCTAACCCGCTAATCCACCGGCCCGGGTTTGCGGGTGTTACAAATCTTCCCTCCTTAAGAGGATTCCGTCCTCGGAATCCTATAGCACACATAAATGGACTAACCACTCTTCTTAATCATTCATTTTGGATTGTCAATTCCATTGTATCGCATATACATCTAACTTAAAAACACATGAACCCCTTTCTACATATTTTTCTCAATTTACAATCATCGGCTTTTTAACGACTTATCTTTCAAATCTCCTTTTCAATTCAACATTCAACTTAGCATATAACTCATAGATTTTGATAAATCTGTCTTTCAGCTCATTTTCTCTTTCTTTCACATTCACGCATCTAGACAATATCAATACATCCTCTGAATATTCATTCATAGTACCTTGTTTATCTCAATTAACAAATTCCACATATTGCTTCACTCTTGCTTTCAAATAAACCTATCAAACATTACCATGATACGTACAAATCGACTCACCACTGATACTTTAACATCCATCTGATAGAAATCACATCATGTTTCTCTAATCAGCTTACTTATGAATTCCACGAATCATCAAAATCCAACACAACACAAGTTCATTCTCATATATCTGCACAACTGTTTCTACTCCACTATCCAATGAAGATTCAGTCATACTGTTCATTTCACGTCTCAATTCTTGTTGTAAATTCATTTAGAAGTTTATTCAATGCATTTCAATCTTCCATTCGAAGTCCCAACATATAAAACATCATACCTTTTGAATCATCTCGTCAATATATAATTTTGCCCAACAGATGCCGTCCCATTGGTGATAAAATACAAGCGCTTCTTACTAATCAGTCAATAATCACTCGTGATACATCCAAATTTCTTCTCATGTAGTAATTTAGACATCAGCTCCATCGTAATTTATCGTCACCACCACTCTGGTATCTCAATTATCTCAACAATTCATAAATTTTTGATACTCTGCTTTGACTTATACACAATCATGTTACATTTCCACTAAATATATCATGTTCATTCCTTTTAGTAAGTCATCAATTAAATACACTGTATGGATGTTATACTATTTAGACCTTCCAAGTGCACTGGCAATTTAGTTTCGTAAGTCTTGTTCAAATTAAATTCCCAACTCCAAGCAATGGTACTTTCTAGCAAAGGCAATTCATGCATAAGATTCACAAGTCTTCATTCCATATGCTCAAGCCATTATATTTCTCTTTTCTCTTCCTCATTTTCTAATAAATTCAATCTGTCATTCTTCAAATCACATGTATCTTCAGTTCACAAATAACAACTGATATTTAGCTAGCTCTTTCACATATATAACTCTTTGTAATTAGATATCAATTATATCTTTTACCCAAAAAATTCTGTACATCTCAAACTTACTCAATCTGTAACAATCCATCTTTTTCTTATTCTTGATAATTTCAATCATTAAGTTATCAATTTCCAATAAAAACAATTTCAATTCCATTCATCAAGTCAAGTGTACTTCAATTCGCATAACTCCAGTGTTATCATCCTAGACTCCTTCGTATTTTCACATGTCTATCATCAATTTATCCTTCCGAGGTAATATTTAAATCTCTTATTCTCATTCTTTTATTCATACTAAACATCGTCTCTATCACATGTTCAATTCATCCGTATATTAAACATTCACTATTTCTTTTAATAATCAGGTCAATCACACATACTTTTCCTTACAATCAACATTTCCCACATAGTCAATACAAACCTATTTGGTACAGCCTCGAAGTCATGGGTTAAATTATTCTTCTCAGAAATCTTTACTATAAGTTATAAATCACTTCTCAATTCCATAACATAATCATCATATATTGGTTCAACAAATACACTATCTCAACGTATCATAGGTCTCTTCAAATTTACCAATCATCATTATAGATTATCTTTACCCAGTAGGTTTAATAACAATAATTCATAATCTCAGTCATATACCTTATCAAAACATCCCTTGGTTGACACCAATTTCTTCCAAGCCTCAGCAATTTATTCTCTTCCCCTCATCTTTGCACAAACATAAACATATATATACATATATACAAACACAGTTCGCAAAACAATCTTACAACACATTGCATGGCATGCAATTTAACTAACCTAGAAACATTCTTTCTTTAACATCTCATACTCAATTCACATTATTTCAAGTATCACATATGTATCATCATATCATTTTCTAACATAAATATCAAATAATTTCATGATTCAAATAACATATATCATCTATCTCTACTTCTAAAGTATCATCCTCTTTCAGAAGTAAGCATACACGCTTAGCACACATAGGCATCAAGCATCAACAATTAACTCTGAAGTTAATAAACACACGCACAAATATAAAAGTTATCAAAACGTACCCGTCATATCATCTTCAATATTAACCTCATCGTCAGTCATCATATCATAAGTTCTACCCTCTAGCACAGAAGGGTTCTTTCTCTTTCGTTTAACTGCTGACGAGGATACCACACCTGCATCCACTACTGACCCGACCCAATTTTTCGTTCTTCATAACATTCATTCGTACGATAACCCTCTTTCTGACAATTCCAACACACACTCCAAAGGAAACCACATTCCTTGATCTCATGTCCGAACAATCCACATCGGATGCAACGCAAAGTCTGGGGTGTGCAAGGCACCGTATGAACTAATCTACACCGGCGGCACCATAGAAAATTTTGTTTAGATCCACCTGTCTTAGGTTTCTTATTTCGATTCCTCTATTTCTGGCCAATTTGCCTACTCTGTCTTTGTTGTTCATTAACATGTTCAATCCTTGATTCCTGTTGTGAAATATATTCTCTATTCATTCTATCCCTTGCCTTTCCGTCACCCTCAGCCGACTTGGTTAGAGTAAACGCTTGTGATAAGGTATTTGCCCATCTGGTAGTACTTCGATATTCTGGAAGCAAAGCTCAATTATGGGAAAGTTTTGAAAAACTTGGTGTCCAATTGGAAGAAGTTGGAGGAGGCCACTTGGGGAGCAATGCTCAGCTATCCTACAGACTGTAGCCATGCCTTATAAACTAGGAGATCCAGGGAGTTTCATTATCCCTTGCTTTTTAGGTTCTGATATTGTTTGCAATGCTTTAGCAGACTTAGGAGCTAGCATTAATTTAATGCCATCTACTTAGTATGCTAAACTAGATTTAGGAGAACTTAAGCAAACCAAAATGTGCCCGCAACTTGCTAATTGTAGTTTTAAATATCCTATAGGCATAGCTGAGAATGTCCGTGTTAAAGTGGATAAATTTGTTTTTCCTGCTGATTTTGTCATCCTAGAAATGAAAGAGGATAGTCATGTGCCTTTAATTCTAGGTAGGCCGTTCTTGAACACTGCAGATACCATTTTACATGTATCGAAGAAACAACTAAATCTAGGCATAGTTGATGATAGGGTTATTTACAACAAAAGAAACACAAGGTCAACAAACTAATAAATATCTAACATTCTCCCCCTTTTGTTGCCTTGTGCTTGAGCAAGTATTGATCATCTGCTCCGTTAACCAAGAAGCCTTTCCCAACTTATGATGGCTTTTCTTTCTTGTGTCTTTTCCTATAACTGATCTGCAATCCGGGTCATTTTCACCAATTCAGATTGATCTGTTCGATGTCCGTTGTTGAAGCAGATTCTGCGGAATTTGGATATGCATCTTTGGAGTGTTCTGTCAGAATATGCGTTGACCTCGGAGAGCCTGAGGAAAGCTTTGCCGCCATTTAGATTTGACATTATGAATCCGTTGGCCCCTTCATATTCCTCATCATATTCCTCAATGATCATATATTTTCTGCACTTTTTGAGCATAAAGTGCTGCTGGTTGGGCCTCCGAACATTTATCTTTTCAAGATCAGCCTCAGCACCTAACTATAGATCATGAGTTCTTCAAAGGAGGATTTTCTTTCTCATGAAGTCTTTCAGAACTTGGAGGGCTCTCTGTTCTTCACGGTTCTTGCCGGTTTTACAAGCCAACTCTGTTGGAATCTGCCCACTGACACACGTAAGCCGGCATCACTACCGATGAAGCGCGGGCCTATTGGGTCACACGCTAAGTTTCCACTCCGATAGCCTAATAAAAGTGAAAGGGTCAAATGGTCGAATTCCAGTTGACCTAGGCTTCACGACCATGAAGGATGCTCCACGGGTCGTGAAGCAGCTCGTGTACATGAGCCTTGTCATGGCCGCATGGTTAGTGAAACCCTAGGGCTTCATGACCCTACACGGCTCGTGAAGGAGGTCGTGAAGACACGTGCCCTCAAGGTTCTTGCACGGCGCAGCACGGCTCGTGGAGGATTAATGGGCGGTCGTGGCACATTTATCCTTACACAGCCCGTGAGAGCGCGTGAATAAGTCGTGAAGGTAGAATTATAAGTGGCACGTGTATTTGGTTGGACCATCTTGTTGGTCCAATGAATGAGTGCCAATTAGCACGACCCTGGAGCATCTAGAGCAGAGAATATGTCTATTTAACAAGCTATTTTTGTTCCTTGTTTCACTCTTGGACAATCTTGCATACATACATATATATTGGTGAGTTCTAGTTGGTGAGATACAAAAGACCATTGTGAGTGTGTTCTTGAGGTACAAGTGCTGTTCTAGAAATCTTAGAAGTTAGCTTGGTTCGATTTTGGCTTGCTAGTACAAGGGAGGTTGGTGATTTGCTTGATGTGGACTTCATTGGAGCTTGAAGCCTTTTGTTTCAAGATTTCATCCCGAATTCGTTTATCTCCTTGTTCCAGCCAAGAAATCAACGTCTTCAAGGGTATGACTCTTCTCCTTTGTCTCTCTTTTGGTTGCATGTAGTTTCTTACAAGTTTTCACCACCATTGGGACTTCATGGGATCGTTTGTGTGTGTTTTTCTTGCTTCCATTGCGTGCCTTAATCCCCATGGAATCCCAACAGTGGTATCAGAGCCATACTTGTAAGATGCATGCACCTTTGTGTCTTGAAAATCCATATTTTCAATTTTGGACATTCTGTCCAGAGAATCTTCACGGTCCGTGGAGCTTGCTACACGGGTCGTGAAGGTTACAGGACCAGTCTCGTTGAGTGTTGGTCGTGAAAGATTTTTTAACTGTTTCACGAGTCGTGGAGCGTACTGGCTTCACGGCCCCGTGAAGAGCAGTAGCTCGTGAAGACGTCGTGAACAGGTTGTTTTTGGCCTTTTCAAAAAGAAAACTTGATATGGATTTTAGCAATCTGGTTTTGGTGTTTCCAGAATCATTTTAGGCTTTTTAGCCTTATATCTTGTACTTGTATTTATTGGGTGATTTTGGCATAAAATGCACACATGCATACATGTATATTGTGTATATATGAATATGGATTTCAAAGTGTTTGGAATCCTAATGCATATGTACAAGGTTTATTCTTGTGCCTTTAGTTTTTGAATAAACTTGATTGGGATATTGTTTTGTGCATAGTTTGGTGTGGTACACCATTCTTTGTGATTGTTTCGTTGTTGTGAGCACCGGTTTGAGCCTTGACATTTGTGTGATTGTTTGGTTGCTTTATTTGTTATTCATTCATTTGGTGGTTTGTACCAATTTGGGTTGTATTAATTTATTTAATCCGGTTTGTAATTATTTATTTATTTGTGGCTTGCACGCCAAAGTATTTATTTTTTGTAATATGTATATTAGCTTAGAATAGATTGTGTGGCTTGCATGTTATTTCTCTTTAAATTATGTATATTTTTTTTGAAGAGAAGACCGGAGGCACCAACGGGAGTCTAGGGAGACGTCTCGCCTACCTCGGATCCAGAGGCGCGGAATCGAGTGGGAGCACGCCACCAAGTCTTGGATGTTGTTGTCCTTAGTAGACTTAGTTCCTCGGTTGGCTCACCGGGGAACACTTAGGTTGGCTCAAATCGGTTTTGTATGCGTGGTTGTGTAGTTTTATTTATTTATTTTCTTGCGTGGTTGTAGGATCTTCGCATGCTAGAAAATGTTTTGAAAATAATAAAACTATATAGTTTTCCTTAATTGGTTAACAAACCCCGCTCGCTTACATGATTAACAAACGAATATAAAGTGTTTATGTTCAAACGAATATAAAGTCTTGGATGTTGTTGTCCTTAGTAGACTTAGTTCCTCGGTTGGCTCACCGGGGAACACTTAGGTTGGCTCAAATCGGTTTTGTATACGTGGTTGTGTAGTTATATTTATTTATTTTCTTGCGTGGTTGTAGGATCTTCGCATGCTAGAAAATGTTTTGAAAATAATAAAACTATATAGTTTTCCTTAATTGGTTAACAAACCCCGCTCGCTCACATGATTAACAAACAAATATAAAGTGTTTATGTTCAAATGGTGAAAAATGCGTTTTGTCACTTATTTGTTAATCCAAAAGAAAAGGGGTTTTTAACCGGAAAAACAAAAGTCCCGTTTTTCTTAAAAATGTAAATCACACGCCATCCAAAAGATGTCACCACCCAAATCTAATGAAGCATGGGGCAATTGTCGAGCTTAGCACGAGTTGTTCCATGTTGACTTGTGTGGAAGGTGAGTGTGGCATCTTGAAATTTTTGGTTGTTGAGCTTCGCAAGAGCCAATTATTGTCAAGGGTGTCATCGTGTATCTTGTTGGACAATTTGCAATTCCAATTTAATACGCCTTGGTAATTGTTGTGCCTATACTGAGTTATCAAAGCGGCTTATTGAGGAATCGGTGTGAGAAGGAATCAAACATGCCAAACCGGTGCTATGAGTACCGATGGATCCCGCAAGTGCCTAAGAGTTGTAATCAGGGATTACAATTAGTAAAGCATTTACCGGCCTAAATACCTTCACAAAGTGTTCCGCGGTAAACCCGTCATGTAGTGAAGTTATGTTGGGTTCTTAGCCCTTGTTAAATTTAAGTGTTAAACTATCGGGTAATTATTTAACAAGGATTAAAATATGTCGAACTAACCTTTTTTGTGTGTTTTGCCTTCTTTTAGATGACATCTGCAAGCAACACCGCGAAAAACATGTCACTCCGTCCATTTTTTGAGAAAGAGAAACTAATAGGAGTAAACTTTATGGATTGGCATATGCAATTGAGAATTGTCTTACGCCATGAAAGCAAGTTGTACGTCCTAGAAGATCCTCTTCCATAGGCTCCTACTACCACCACTACGCGGGCCGTTAAGGACGCTTATGAGAAACGCCTTAAAGACACAAATGAGGTGACTTGCCTCATGTTGGCAACCATGAGTTCCGAGTTGCAAAGGCAATTCGAGGACGTTGGTGCGTACGACATGATCTCGCAGCTTAAGGAAATGTTCCAACAGTAAGCGAGGAAAGAACTTTATAAATGTGTCAAGGCCTTCATAGGGTGCCGGATGCAGGAGGGCGGGAACGTGAGCTCCCACGTGCTTCGTATGAAGCAATATGTGGACCAGCTCGAGAGGTTGGGCTTTCCAACGGGGAAAGAGTTGGCGACGGATATTATCCTCCAATCTTTGCCTCAAGCATATGGTCCGTTCATTGTGAACTACCATATGCATAACATTTATAAGTCCTTGATGGAATTGCATGGCATCTTGAAGACCGCGGAGTCTAACATGGCCAAGGCAAAGCCACCAATCTCCGCACCCGTCCTAGCCATCCATGAGGGTGGTTCTAAGAGGAGGCGGCCCGCTTCAAGCTCCAAGGGCAAAGGGAAGGGGAAGGCCAAGGTGGCAACACCTAAGCCCAAACTACTCCCGGCCCCGGAGCCGAAGGGGAAGGAATCTGCTCCTATAGCCCCCTCACCGGAAGAGGCTACCTGCTTCTTCTGCGGGGAGAAGGGACACTACCGTCGTAGCTGTCCCAAGTACATAGAGGAGCTCAAGAGGCTTCGCGCCAAGGGACAAGGCGCCTCCGGTACGTATATGATTGAACTCCATAACACTTCTACTTCTAACGCTTGGGTCTTGGACACCGGGTATGGTACTCACATAGCTAATAATGTGCAGGTACTAAGAAGAAGTAGGGACCTAGTTGATGGGGAGCTGGATCTTATCATGGGAAACAAGGCGGTTGTCCCGGTTGAGAAGATTGGGAGCGTGGACCTCGCCTTTCAATCCGGCTTCTCTATTTCTTTGTTAAATGTATCTTATTCGCCCTGCGTGGCAAGAAACATTATATATTTTTATGCACTTATTGATGATGGATTTAGTTTTAATTTCTCAAATGGAATTATCTCTTGCTTTAAGGATGATTTATTTTATTTTAAAGCAAATCCATGTCGTGGCATATATGAAACAAGCGTATGCTTGCAAAGTAATAAATCAATCATGAGTGTTGGTTCTAAATCCAAATATGATTTGGATAAGTTATCTTTATGGCATGGTCGTTTGGACCACATAAACAAGAAACGCATCGCCAAGCTCCTAGCGGATGGGATCTTGGAATTATTTGACCATGCATTGGAGGCGATGTAGTCGAAGGAATTTGTTCATCTGTTTAGAGAGATATCCCTAGGCCCCTCGATGATTGGGCTCTGACACCAAAAATGCATGGCCATGCTCAAGCTTGCAATGATATTCTATCAGTTGCAGCTTACTTTTGGTCACCACCAATCTTGATCGAGAAACATAATTGTGAACGATCGGAGGATGACTTTGTATCATGTCTCGTGTTCACTTGGATATCGCGAACAATAGGATGATTGATCACTTATCTATAGGACCATCTCAAACTCTTTTGGTTTTGACTTGGTACTTGTCAGGGATGAAATACCCCGTGTTTAGTTGGGGGTAGGGATGCCTTGCTAGAGGCCGCTCCCTTTCTGTGGTGCCCATGGATACGGTGTGTCATGTGAAAGTGGGAGTTTTTTGGAATCTGCCCACTGACACACGTAGGCTGGCATCACTGCCGATGAAGCGCGGGCCTATTGGGTCACACGCCAAGTTTCCACTCCGACAGCCTAATAAAAGTAAAAGGGTGAAAATGGTCAAATTATTGAGTATAAAAGAGCTAAAATTGCCATTCCCAAAACCGTCTCCGAAAAGAGCGCATAAAAGAGCAATATGGTAAGTTTGTTGATCTACTTAAGCAGATTAGAATTAATGTGCCTCTTGTGAATGTGATTGCAGGTATGCCCAATTATGGGAAGGTTTTGAAAAACTTGGTGTCCAACCAAAAGAAGTTGAGGAGGCCACTACTCTGCCACTTGGGGAGCAATGCTCAGCTATCCTTCAGACTGCAACCATGCCTTCTAAACTAGGAGATCCAGGGAGTTTCATTATCCCTTGCTTTATAGGTACTGATATTGTTTGCAATGCTTTAGCAGACTTAGGAGCTAACATTAATTTAATGCCATCTACTTTGTATGCTAAACTAGATTTAGGAGAACTTAAGCAAACCAGAATGTGTCTGCAACTTGCTGATCGTAGTTTTAAATATCCTATAGGCATAGGTGAGAATGTCCCTGTTAAAGTGGTTAAATTTGTTTCTCTTACTGATTTTGTCATCCTAGAAATGAAAGACGATAGTCATGTGCCTTTAATTCTAGGTAGGCCGTTCTTGAACACTGTAGATACCATTGTACATGTATCGAAGAAACAACTAAATCTAGGCATAGCTGATGATAGGGTTATTTACAACAAAAGAAACACAAGGTTAACAAACTAATAAATCTCTAACATTCTCCCCCTTTTGTTGCCTTGTGCTTGAGCAGGTATTGATCATCTGCTCCTTTGACCAAGAAGCCTTTCCCAACTTATGATGGATTTTCTTTCTTGTGTCATTTCCTCTAACTGATCTGCAATCTGGTTCATTTTCACCAATTCAGATTGATCTGTTCGATGTCCATTGTTGAAGCAGATTCTGCGGAATTTGGATATGCATCTTTGGAGTGTTCCGTCAGAATATGCGTTGACCTCGGAGAGCCTGAGGAAAGCTTTGCCGCCATTTAGATTTGACATTATGAATCCATTGGCCCCTTCATATTCCTCAATGATCGTATATTTTATGTACTTTTCGAGCTTAGAGTGCTGCTGGTTGGGCCTCCGAACATTTATCTTTTCAAGATCGGCCTCAGCACCTAACTGTAGATCATGAGTTCTGCAAAGGAGGATTTTCTTTCTCATGAAGTCTCTCAGAACTTGGAGAGCTCTCTGTTCTTCCCGGTTCTTGCCGGATTTACAAGCCAACTCTGTTGGAATCTGCCCACTAACACACGTAGGCCGGCATCACTGCCGATGAAGCGCAAGCCTATTGGGTCACACGCCAAGTTTCCACTCCGATAGCCTAATAAAAGTGAAAAGGTTAAAATGGTCAAATTCCAGTTGACCTAGGCTTCACGATCGTGAAGGATGCTCCACGGGTCGTGAAGCAGCTCGTGTACACGTGTCCTGTCATGGCCGCTTGGTTCGTGAAACCCTAGGGCTTCATGACCCTATACGGCTCATGAAGGAGGTCGTGAAGACACGTGCCCTCAAGTTTCTTGCACGGTGCGGCACGGCTCGTGGAGGAATAATGGTCAGTCGTGGCGCATTTATCCTTCACGGTCCGTGAGAGCCCGTGATGAACTCGCGAACGCAGAATTCTAAGTGACACTTGTATTTGGTTGGACCATCTTGTTGGTCCAATGAATGAGTGCCAATTAGCATGACCCTGGAGCATCTAGAGCAGAGAATATGTCTATTTAACAAGCTATTTTTGTTCCTTGTTTCACTCTTGGACAATCTTGCATACATACATATATATTGGTGAGTTCTAGTTGGTGAGATACAAAAGACCATTGTGAGTGTGTTCTGTTCTAGAAATCTTAGAAGTTAGCTTGGTTCGATTTTGGCTTGCTAGTACAAGGGAGGTTGGTGATTTGCTTGATGTGGACTTCATTGGAGCTTGAAGCCTTTTGTTTCAAGATTTCATCCCGAATTCGTTTATCTCCTTGTTACAGCCAAGAAATCAACGTCTTCAAGGGTATGACTCTTCTCCTTTGTCTCTCTTTTGGTTGCATGTAGTTTCTTACAAGTTTTCACCACCATTGGGACTTCATGGGATCGTTTGTGTGTGTTTTTCTTGCTTTCGTTGTGTGCCTTGATCCCCATGGAATCCCAACAAACTCAACTTCCTTTCTGTGGAGGACTTACTCTCAAATGCAACATTGGTGGAGGCCTCAGAATCACTAATCACAACACCCTCACTCTCGTGTATATCACCTCCCTCACCATTTCTTCCACCCCTTTCAACTAATTCTTCCCTCTCATGCATAACCCTGCTCGGGGCACCCCTATGCACCCGAGCTCCTAGACTACTAGGACCCTCACCCGGTGCTACTGCTCCTTGGGCAGGCACAACCGGTTCTGGTTGCGCCAGAGGAGCTATCCTATTCAAAGTTCAAAGAAGGGCAACAGGCACCTGCATAGCAACCACATTAGGTAAATCTCTTATGCGCAAGAATCGGGTAATCCGTTGTACTTGGATTTGCGGATTATCAAGGCGTCAGGGGATTGTGTGGTAGGTTTCCAAATCAGTAGCGATCAAGATCGTAAGGAACCTCTGGAATGGTATGAAGGTTTTTTTGCGGGAGGTGGTTTTCTCATTTACCATCCTTACTATATCCTAAAAAATGATGGTGGCATAGTCGAGATGGAGGTGGTAAACAACACCAGCCAAAAGTAGCAGTGAGTAGTAGGATCCACCATCAGTACCCCTATGAATGCCGGTGAGGGTACGGGAGATGATTGTGGCAAGTGTTTGCTAGAGAGGTGCAAGATTGGTCCGCTTAAATTAAAGAATCAGTTGTAGCTCCCTGTTATAGCCAAGACCGTAAACAAGTTCGAGTACTTCATCTATCCCTGGGGTTTCATCAAAGTCAGTTTTGTCAGGGTAGTGATCTGCGGTGGGTAGGTCCAGTATGTTGCGAAGTCTGACGGCAGAAAGAGTGAATCGAACGTTTTCAATTCTTCCTCTGAGGCGCTTGTGTGCCAAACGAGTGACACCCTCGGTAAAAGTATACCACAATTGTTGTAAGTAGATTTCGGGTACGTGGGTAAGTGAGGTGTTTGGATTTTCATTTATAGCTTGGCACACTGGATGGGCTGTTGGTATCTGCCCACTGACACACGTAGGCCAGCATCACTACCAATGAAGCACGGGCCTATTGGGTCACACGCCAAGTTTCAATCTCGATAGCCTACTATAAGAAGAAAGAGTCAAATTGGTCAAATTCTAGTTGACCTAGGCTTCACAACCGTGAAGGATGCTCCACGGGTCGTGAAGCAACTCGTGTCCACGAGTCCTGTCGTGGGCCACATGGTTCGTGTAACCCTAGAGCTTCACGACCCTACACGGCCCGTGAAGGAGGTCGTGAAGACACGAACCCTCACGATTCTTGCACGGCGTGGCACGAGTCGTGGAGGATAATTGGCCGGTCGTGGCGCATTTATCCTTCACGGCCCGTGAGAGCCCGTGAAGAAGTCGTGAAGGAAGAATTCTAAGTGACACTAATATTTGGTTGGACCATTTTATTGGTCCAATGATGGTGTGCCACTTAGCTCCGACTCTGGGCTCTTTGAACGAATAGAATGCCTATAAAAGAGGTCCTTTTGGTGCATTCTACCTTCTTGGTTAATTCTTGCAAGTATACACATTAGAGATATACACAAGTGAGTGTTCTAAGTTGAGAGAAGCACAAGACCTTGTGTTGGTGATCTTCTAGTGTTGTTCAAGGGCTGTTCCTAAACCAAATCGTCAAGTGTTGGTGGTTTGGTGGCTTGCTAGTACAAGGAGAAAGAAGCTAAGCTTGGTGTGGACTTCTTTGGTGCTTGGAGCCTGTTGTTTCAAGAGCTCATCCCAAATTCGAAGTCGTTCTAGAATTTTACCAAAGTCTTCTAGGGTATGGCTTGCTTTCCTTCTTCTCTTTGTGTTTGTTTTTGGTTGCATGCATGTTCTTGCAGGTTCAACCACCATTGGGAAATCATGGGATCGTTTTTGTGTGTTTTGTTGCTTCCGTTGCGTGCTATGATCCCCATGGATTCCCAACAGTGGTATAAGAGCCATACTTGTAAGATGCATGCACCTTTGTGGCTTGAAAATCCATATTTTTTATTTTGGACATTCTGTCCAGAAGGCCTTCACGGGTCGTGGAGCTTGCCTCACGAGTCGTGAAGGCCACACGACCAGTCTCGTGGGGTGGTGGTCGTGAAAGGTTTTTTAATCTGCTTCACGAGTCGTGGAGCGTACTGCCTTCACGGAAAAGTAGTAGCTCCACGTGAGGGCCCGTGAAGAGCAGTAGCTCGTGAAGGCATCGTGAACAGGCTGTTTTTGGCCTTTTGGAAAAGAAAACTTGATATGGATTTTAGCATTTGATTTTGGTGTTTCCAGAATCATTTTAGGCTGTTTAGCCTTGTAGATTAAGCCCCATAATGTCCTAATTCTTTTATGTGTAGGTATTGGGTGGTTTTGGCATAAAATGCACACATGCATACATATAAATTGTGTATATATGAATATGGATTTCAAAGTGTTTGGAATCCTAATGCATATTTACAAGGTTTATTCTTGTGCCTTTAGTTTTTAAATAAACTTAATTGGGATATTGTTTTGTGCATGGTTTGGTGTGGCACACCATGCTTTGTGGTTGTTTCGTTTTCGTGAGCACCGGTTTGAGCCTAGACCTTTGTGTGGTTGTTTGGTTGCTTTATTTGTTGTTCATTCATTTGGTGATTTGTACCACATTTGGTTTGTAATAATTTATTTAATCCGGTTTGTAATAATTTATTTGTTTGTGGCTTGCACGCCAAAGTATTTATTCTTTGTAATTGTATACTAGCTTAGAATAGATTGTGTGGCTTGCATGCCATTTCTCTTTAAATTATGTATTTAATGAGAAGAGAAGACCGGAGGCACCAACGGGAGTCTTGGGAGACGTCTTGGCTACCTCGGATCCGGAGGCGCGGGATCGAGTGGGAGCACGCCACGAAGTCTTGGATTGTTTGTCCTTAGTAGACTTAGTTCCTTGGTTGGCTCACCGGGGAACACTTAGGTTGGCTCAAATCGGTTTTGTATGTGTGGTTGTGTAGTTTTATTTATTTGTTTTTCTTGCATGGTTGTAGGATCTTCGCATGCTAGAAAATCTTTTGAAAATAATAAAACTATATAGTTTTCCTTAATTGGTTAACAAACCCCGCTCGCTCACATGATTAACAAACGAATATAAAGTGTTTATGTTCAATTGGTGAAAAAATGCGTTTTGTCACTTATTTGTTAATCAAAACGAAAAGAGGTTTTTAACCGGAAAAACAAAAGTCCCGTTTTTCTTAAAAACGTAAATCACACGCAATCCAAAAGATGAAGCATGGGACAATTTTCGAGCTTAGCACGAGTTGTTCCATGTGGACTTGTGTGGAAGGTGCGTGTGGCGTCTTGAAATCTTTGGTTGTCGAGCTTAGCACGAGCCAATTATTGTCAAGGGCGTCATCATGTATCTTGTTGGATGATTTGCAATTCTAATTTAATACTCCTTGATAATTGTCGTGCCTATACCGTGTTATCAAAGCGGCTTATTGAGGAATCGGTGTGGGAAGGGATCAAACATGCCAAACCGGTGCTATTAGTACCGAAGGATCCCGCAAGTGCCTAAGAGTTGTAATCACGGATTGCAATTGGTAAAGCGTTTACCGGCCTAAATACCTTCACGAAGTGATCCGCGGTAAACCCGCCATGTAGTGAAGTTATGTTGGGTTCTTAGCCCTTGTTAAATTTAAGTGTTAAACTATTGGGTAATTATTTAACAAGGATTAAAATACGTCGAACTAACCTTTTTGTGTGCTTTGCCTTCTTTTAGATGGCATCTACAAGCAACACCGCGACACACATTTCACTCCGTCCATTTTTGGAAAAAGAGAAACTCGTAGGCGTAAAATCATGGTTTGGTTTAGGCAATTGAGAATTGTCTTACGCCATGAAAGTAAGTTGTACGTCCTAGAGGAACCTCTTCCGGAGGCTCCTGTTACCACCGCTACGTGGGCCATTAAGGATGCTTATGAGAAGCGCCTTAAAGACACCAATGAGGTGACTTGCCTCATGTTGATGACCATGAGTTCCGAGTTGCAAAGGTAATTCGAGGACGTTGGTGCGTTTGACATGATCTCGCAGCTAAAGGAAATGTTCCAGCAGCAAGCGAGGCAAGAACTCTACGAGTGTGTCAAGGCCTTTGTGGGGTGTCGGATGCAGGAGGGCGGGAAAGTGAGCTCCCACGTGCTTCGTATGAAGCAATACGTGGACCAGCTTGAGAGGTTGGGCTTTCCTATGGGGAAAGAGTTGGCTACAGAAATTATCCTCCAATCTTTGCCTCAAGCATATGGTCCGTTCATTGTGAACTACCATATGCATAACATGGATAAGTCCTTGATGGAGTTGCACGGCATGTTGAAGACCGCCGAGTCTAACATGGCCAAGGCAAAACCATCGACCTCCGCACCCGTCCTAGCCATCCATGAGGGAGGTGCTAAGAGGAAGCGGCCCGCTTCAAGCTCCAAGGGCAAGGGAAAGGGAAAGGCGAAGGTGGCAACACCCAAGCCCAAGCCACTCCCGGCGCCGGAGCTAAAGGGGAAGGAACCCGCTCCTATAGCCCCCTCACCAGAAGAGGCCACCTGCTTCTTCTGCGGGGAGAAGGGACACTACCGGCGTAGTTGCCCCAAGTACACGGAGGAGCTCAAGAGGCTTCGCGCCAAGGGACAAGGCGCCTCCGGTACGTATATGATTGAACTCCATGACATTTCTACTTCTAACGCTTGGGTCTTGGACACCGGGTGTGGTACTCACATAGTTAATAATGTGCAGGTACTAAGAAGAAGTAGGGACTTGGTTGACGGGGAGCTGGATCTCATCATGGGAAACAAGGTGGTTGTCCCGGTTGAGAAGATAGGGAGCGTGGACCTCGCCTTTCCATCCGGCTTGTTTATTACTTTATTAAATGTATCTTATTCGCCCTGCGTGGCAAGAAACATTTTATCATTCTATGCACTTGTTGACGATGAATTTGACTTTAATTTCTCTAATGGAATTATTTCATGCTTTAAAAATGATTTATTTTATTTTAAAGCACATCCATGTCGTGGCATATATGAGACAAGCGTATGCTTGCAAAGTAATAGATCAATCATGAATGTTGGTTCTACATCCAAATATGATTTGGATAAGTTATCTTTATGGCATGGTCGTTTGGGCCACATAAACAAGAAACGCATCGCCAAGCTCCTAGCGGATGGGATCTTGGAATCATTTGACCACGGGTCGGACGATGTATGCGAATCTTGCTTGTTGGGCAAAATGACCAAAGCACCCTTCACCGGCGTTTGTGAGAGGGGCAAAGACTTGTTGGATATCGTTCACACGGATGTGTGTGGTCCGTTCAAGCATGTCACGAGGGATAACTTATGGTACTTCGTAACCTTTACCGATGATTTTAGTAGGTATGGGCATGTCTACTTGGTGAGACAAAAGTCGGAAACCTTTGAGGTTTTCAAGACATTCAAAAACGAAGTTGAGAACCAATTGGGTAAACGAATTAAGATGCTCAGATCGGATCGTGGTGGTGAGTATCTAAGTTCGGAATTCCGTGACTATCTAAAAGATTGTGGAACTGTTTCGCAATTGACACCTCCTAGGACACCACAATTAAATGGTGTCGCCGAGAGGAGGAACCGGACATTATTGGATATGGTTCGGTGTATGATGAGTCGTACGGATGTACCCATTAGCTTTTGGGGCTATGCATTGGAAACGGCCGTTAGAATCCTTAACCTCGTACCAACTAAGAAGGTCAAGAAGACACCCTTTGAGATGTGGCATGGAAAGGTTCCATCGGTTTCATATCTAAAGGTTTGGGGTTGTCCTGCCTACGTGAGACGTGAGGTGGAGGACAAATTGCAACCCCGAGCCGAGAGGTGTTTGTTCATTGGATACCCTGCCGGGTCTATGGGATATTTGTTTTACAAACCGTCCGAGAACAAGGTATTTGTTGCTCGGAGGCCGTCTTTCTTGAAAGGGAGATGCTATCCAAAGACGCTAGTGGGAGAAAGGTAGATCTTGAAAAGATTCAAGAACCCTCCAATGACCAACCTGAAGTTGGCACTAGTTCACAAGATGATTCTCAGCACGGCGATGCTGGAGAACCTGACACGGATCTTTTACCTCTTAGGAGATCCGGTAGGCGTCGCAACGAGCCAGAGAGATATGGGTTTCTCATGTCTGAGGGCTGCGACCTAGTGGTGGATCATGATGAACCATCATCTTATCGGAACGCCGTGGTAGGCCCTGAGTCCGCTAGGTGGAAAGAGGCTATGGAGTCCGAGATGCAATCTATGTCGGATAACCAAGTGTGGGATTTGGTAGATCCGGTACCCGGGTGTAGACCCGTAGGGTGCAAATGGGTCTTTAAGAGAAAGACCGGCATAGATGGAGAGGTAGACACCTACAAAGCCCGACTGGTGGCTAAGGGTTTCACGCAAACTCATGGTGTAGACTATGATGAAACCTTTTCCCCGGTGGCTATGTTGAAGTCTATCCGGATACTTATGGCAATTGCCGCATTTCATGATTATGAGATTTGGCAAATGGATGTACAAACCGCGTTCCTTAATGGGACACTAAGCGAGGAGGTCTATATGACTCAACCCGAGGGTTTTGTACATGCCAAGCATCCGGATAACGTCTGCAAGCTTAAGAAGTCCATTTATGGACTTAAGCAAGCATCGCACAGTTGGAACCTGTGCTTTGATGAGAAAGTCAAAGAGTTTGGCTTTTCGAAAAGCAAAGATGAGCCATGCGTATATTTCAGGGCTAGTGGGAGCATAGTTATGTTCCAAGTCTTGTATGTCGATGACATACTCCTCATTGGAAATGATGTCCCGACCCTTTAAGGTGTAAAAACCTGGTTAGGGAATTGTTTTTCAATGAAGGATCTAGGAGATGCGACTTATATTCTTGGGATCAAAATCTATAGAGATAGATCCAAGAGGCTTATTGGGCGTAGCCAAAGTACATATGTTGACAAAGTCCTAAAGCGGTTTAGGATGGAAGACTCTAAGAAGGGGTTCATTCCAATGTCACATGGTTTGGTATTGAGTAAGACTCAATCCCCTAGTTCCCCAGAGGAACGGGAAGTAATGAAGCGAGTGCCATTTGCTTCGGCTGTGGGCTCGATCATGTACGCCATGCTATGTACTAGGCCTGATGTATCGTGTGCCTTGCGCATGACGATTAGATCTCAAGCTAACCCTGGCGAAGCTCATTGGACGGCGGTGAAGAGTATTCTCAAGTATCTTCGGAGGACTAAGGAGATGTTCTTGGTGTACGGAGGTGAGGAAGAGCTTAGAGTAAAGGGTTACTCTGATGCAAGCTTCCAAACCGATAGGGATGACTGCCGATCACAATCGGGGTTCGTGTTCCTATTAAACGGCGGAGCTATATCCTGGAGGAGCTCCAAGCAAGACACCGTGGCTGATTCCACTACTGAGTCGGAATACATTGTGGCCAGTGAAGCTGCTAAGGAGGCCGTATGGATAAGGAAATTTTTGCTTGATCTGGGAGTGGTTCCAAGCATCAGCGACCCTGTTGAGATCTTCTGTGACAACAAGGGTGCCGTTGCTTTAGCAAAGGAACCAAGGTCTCATCGACGCACGAGGCATATTCCACGGAAATATCATTTTATCCGGGACGTGGTCGAAAATGGAGACATCGTCATCAACAAAGTACACACGGATAGCAATTTGGTGGATCCGTTCACTAAACCGTTGTCGCAAGCCAAGCACGATGCCCACACACGTGCAATTGGGATTAGATTTGCAAGCGACATGGTTTGAGTTGTTGGTTATTGTATTCGATGTATTTACTATGTTATTGGGAACATTAAGCAATATTGTATTTTTTAATGTATTGATTATTAAATGGAGATTTAATGATACGCGTGTAGCGAATACTTTCTTTAAATCATTATTGTGTTCCAACTTTGCATGTTTTATCACTTCCTTGAATGTTCTACATTCTAAACTGTCCACGATCGGTCATTCTTCAAGGAAGGAAGTATGAACGAAGGTCAAGGGAAATGATTGGTCATAGTGTTCAATGGAGATTGAATACAAGGGACGCAATATTTCGCCTATACTTGAAAAGAGTTTCAAGTGATTGGACGACCCACACCTGATCTTACTTCATGGTACATGTCAAGAGTAAATCAGGATGATAATATTTTTTATCCTTAGACCGGAGATGCATGTGTTTCACTATTTTGGTTTGCTTTATTCTGACTGCTTTCAAACGTAGTCCGTAACTGGCTATTATAAAGGAGGCATTTGGGTAAAGTATTGCCATTGTATTGGAGGCAATGTAGTCGAAGGAATTTGTTCCTCTGTAAAGAGAGATATCCCTAGGCCCCTCGATGATTGGGCACTGACGCCAAAATACATGGCCATGCTCGAGTTTGCAATGATAGTTGATCAGTTGCAACTCACCTTTTGGTCACCACCAATCTTGATCGAGAAACATAATCGTGAACGATCAGAGAATGACTTTGTACCATGTCTCGTGTTCATTTGGATATCACAAACAATAAGATAATTGATCACTTATCTATAGGGCCATGTCAAACTCTTTTAGTTTATCATGGTACTTGTCAAGGATGACATACCCCATGTTTAGTTGGGGGCAAGGATGCCTTGCTAGAGGCCGCTCCCTGTCTGTGGTGCCCATGGATACGGTGTGTCATGTGCAAGTGGGAGTTTGTTGGTATCTGCCCACTGACACACGTAGGCCAGCATCACTGCCAATGAAGCACGGGCCTATTGGGTCACACGCCAAGTTTCAATCTCGACAGCCTACTATAAGAAGAAAGAGTCAAAATGGTCAAATTCCAGTTGACCTAGGCTCCACGACCGTGAAGGATGCTCCACGGGTCCTGAAGCAACTCGTGCCCATGAGTCCTGTCGTGGGCCGCATGGTTCGTGAAACCCTAGGGCTTCACGACCCTACACGGCCCGTGAAGGAGGTCGTGAAGACACGAACCCTCACGATTCTGGCACGGCGCGGCACGAGTCGTGGAGGATAAATGGCCGGTCGTGGCGCATTTATCCTTCACGGCCCGTGAGAGCCCGTGAAGAAGTCGTGAAGGCAGAATTCTAAGTGACACTAATATTTGGTTGGACCATTTTATTGGTCCAATGATGGTGTGCCACTTAGCTCCGACTCTGGGCTCTTTGAACAGATAGAATGCCTATAAAAGAGGTCCTTTTGGTGCATTCTACCTTCTTGGTTAATTCTTGCAATTATACACATTAGAGATATACACAAGTGAGTGTTCTAAGTTGGGAGAAGCACAAGACCTTGTGTTGGTGATCTTCTAGTGTTGTTCAAGGGCTGTTCCTAAACCAAATCGTCAAGTGTTGGTGGTTTGGTGGCTTGCTAGTACAAGGAGAAAGAAGCTAAGCTTGGTGTGGACTTCTTTGGTGCTTGGAGCCTTTTGTTTCAATAGCTCATCCCAAATTCGAAGTCGTTCCAAAATTTTACCAATGTCTTCTAGGGTATGGCTTGCTTTCCTTCTTCTCTTTGTGTTTGTTTTTGGTTGCATGCATGTTCTTGCAAGTTCAACCACCATTGGGAAATCATGGGATCGTTTTTGTGTGTTTTGTTGCTTCCGTTGCGTGCTATGATCCCCATGGATTCCCAACATGGGCTTGGATTATTTCAGTGACAATTGGGATTTTGGTATCAGTCTCTAGGTCAAAGTAAAGGTTGTTACTGCTTGTCTCAAGGCACTCATCAGTAGCGACAAGGCTTTCTTCAGGTACGGGTTGAGCTGGCTGATTGGCTGGCATCTGTAACAAGTAATATAGACCAGATCAGTACAGCAGAGACTAGCAGTTTAGAATGCACATGTGAATGTTTGAGTGAATGTGTGTTCTATGATGTTAATTCACATGTGAATGTTGACTTTGACTTGACCTTTGAGTTTTGACTTTTGAACTAACATGTTGGAATCATGTCAAAATTTGTATAAGTGTTAAAAGTCGGATGAACTTTCAATTGAAAGTCGCATAAGGTAAAATGTAAGTGAAAGTCGCATGGAAAATTTCAAGTGTCGCATGAGATTCTCTAAGTGTAGAGAATCCAACATAAGTTACAAATTCGACTATTTTATACTTTCAAAATTCCGACAGATCATGAAATCCGATTGTCAAGCCATTATATGCAAAATCCGATAAAATGAAATCCGCTAAATCCAACATTACACTATTGGATTTTCACCAAGTTTTGAAAAAGTTTCAAGTGAAAGTCGCATGAAAGGATATTGACTTGAAAGTCGCATGGACTTGTTTCACGTGAAAATCGGATGAACTTAAAACATGCGAAAGTCGGATAGACAGATTGTGCAAAAGTCGGATGAGGTCAAGTTGAGTGAAATTCGGATGGCTTAATTCAATTTTAATTCGCATGAGCCAATTCAAGTGAAAGTCGGATGGACTGAAGTCATTCGAAAGTTGGATGACCTTGAGTCATGCGAAAGTCGCATGGTTTAAAACTTAGCCTTTTCATAATTTTGAGCTACGAAAGTAGCATGGACTTAGTCACTTGAAGGTCGGATGGACCAAGTTCATTCCAAAGTCGCATAGGCTTAATTTACTAAAAGTCGCATGGAACATTTTTCTAAAGGTCGGATAGACCAAGTTCATCCGACTGTCTGATGATTCAAATTTCTTTTCATACGACTTTTAAGAACTTCAGTGTATTCGTACCAATTCCAAAATCGAATTTTGACTTGATGTATGTTTATGGACTCAAGGTTTATACCAATAGACTCGTATTTCAACACCAAACGACTGTGTGCTTACAAACAAACTTAAACAACCATAAATTTCACACATTTTTGACTTGAAACACCCCTGTTCATCGAAGAAGATGAATGGTACCCTTATGTCTTGATAACCCATTTCAGAATTCCTCATCTCCATGAATGTAACCACCATTTTTGTATCAAGACATGTGTAATCAACAGAAACATGATTTAATTTAAGCAAACACTACAAACAATAGCGTTTAGGATGAAAAAGTTCGATTTTCTGTTAGAAACCTACTGTTCGATAAACAGGGGTTAAAAACGCAATGTAAACCCTGATTTTAGCACCTAAATCTGCAAATGCTTTGACATTTCTTGTTGAATTCATCTTACCTTTCGGTTTAGTGTTGAACAAACACAAAAATTTCACTAATGGAAGGCTTCGAGCAAAGGCAGTTGAGAGAGAAGAAGATGATGAACAGTGTTTGCTTTTTGGAAGTTTCAAAACGTGGGGAAGAAGAAGGGTCGGATAGCACTTTTTATAGGCTATCCAAATTTCAGATCAAGGTGGGTCGGGGCTTATCCGACTGTCTGATCGACCCTGCTTGGCCCAAATTTGATGGTTGGCCCAGTCCA
Organism: Dittrichia graveolens; assembly: GCA_038502395.1. Lineage (NCBI taxonomy): Eukaryota > Viridiplantae > Streptophyta > Magnoliopsida > Asterales > Asteraceae > Dittrichia > Dittrichia graveolens. Next base: position 37,330,498 of record JARJIL010000009.1, read on the forward strand.
TTCTGTTTTGGCCCAAGACTTAGAATTTTACATTATTTAAGCCCAAATTTGATTATTCTTTCTTTTATTGTTTTCTACTTCATTTAACTCCCCTACAAATGACAAATATATATATATATATATATAAAGTAAGCGTCTAGAAATTAGTCATCTAAAAATCAGAAATTGCGAGTATTAGTCTGATTTGAGATGAATTCTTCTAAATTTCTCCCCCTACACGAATGCACGGAAAGCATTCGTGTCAAAAAGTGAACCGCTATTCTCCCCATAGACAGGACCATCTGTATTTCTGCACAGATAACAAAACCACGTGTAATTATGTCCAAGAAAGATAAGAAAGTAATGAGTTACAGTTTGAGATTCAACATACCAATCTTAGACACTAGGAATGTAAACCGTGCTTCATCCAGTGGTTTGGTGAATAGATCAGCTAGTTGATCATCAGTGCGAACGTACTGTAATTCAATCAGGCCCTTTTCCACATTGTCTTTCAAGAAGTGATACTTGATGTCGATGTGCTTGGTTTTAGATTGATGGACAAGATTGCAAGAGATGGAAATTGCACTTTGAGATCTCACAACAGACGAATATTAGAGTAGGTGAGACCAAAGTCCCATAGTTGAGTTCGCATCCACAGACTCTGTGAACAGCAACTGGCAGCAGCTACAAATTCAACTTTAGCAGTTGATGTAGACACACAGTTTTGTTTCTTTGAACTCCAGTAGACCACCCGATCTCCCAGGAAGTGTGCACTCCCATATGTGCTTTTCCTATCCAACATGCATCCGGCGTAATCCAAATCTAAGTACGCAAGCAATTTGAACGATGAATCACGGGGATACCATAGACCAAGGTCAGGAGTCCCTTTTAGATATTTAAGGATGCGTTTCACAGCATGAAGATGTGATTCCTTTTGATTTGCTTGAAAACGAGCACACAGACACGTAGAAAACATTATGTGTGTCTACTAACCGTAAGGTACAGTAAAGAGCCAATCATACCCTGATAGGTTTTCAAGTCGACTGCCTTTCCGTCAAGATCGGTAGACAACTTGGTTTTGGAAGACATAGGGGTGGATTTGGACGAGCAATCAGACATTTCATATTTTCTTAGTAAATCATTAATGTATTTAGACTGATTTATGAAAATGTCATATGAAAGTTGTTTGACTTGTAATCCAAGGAAGAAATTCATTTCACCCATCATGCTCATTTCAAAATTACTTGCCATTAGTTTTGAAACTCGAGACTGTACTGTGGGTTCGTAGAGCCAAAAATAATATCGTCTACATATATCTGGACTAAGATATACTCATCCCCAATTTTCTTGGTGAATAGTGTAGTGTCGATTTGTCCCTTGGAGTAACCTTCATTTACCAGATAGGCTTGTAGAACATCATACCAAGCCCGTAGAGCTTGTTTGAGTCCGTATAAAGCCTTATTAAGTATATAGACATCATTTGGTCTCTTGGGGTCAACAACCCTTCCGGTTTGGATACGTAGACTTCCTCCTTAAGGATTCCATTTAGAAACGCCGTTTTGACGTCCATTTGATAGACCTTGAAATCTCTGTAAGCAACATACACGAGGGATACCCGAATAGCTTCTATACGGGCAATAGGAGCGAAGGTTTCATCATAATCAATGCCCTCCTGCTGATTGTATCCTTTGGCTACCAATCTAGCTTTGTTTCGAATCACCACTCCGTCTGAATATTTCTTGTTTTTGAAGACCCACTTGGTGCCAACAATTGTCTTCTCGTTGGGTCGAGGCACTAGTCTCCAAACTTTTAAACGTGTGAATTGATCTAACTCATCTTGCGTTGCAAGTATCCAGTCAGCGTCTTGCAGTGCATCCGTAGTTCGTGTAGGTTCTGTCATGCTAAGAAAGCTGGAGTTGATGATTCTGGATTGTACTGAGGTGTAGTGTTTCCTTGGTTCTTAGTATCAACATCGTCAGCAGTGTTAACAGTGGAGTTGGATGCAGTGTACCGTTCACCCAAGATGAAGAATGGGTCTACAGCTGAATCAACAGGTCTTGATGTAGAAGTAGTAGTAGTTTGCTGAGTAAGTTCAAGGGATTCCTGAACAACATCTGCAGGCCTGTCGACAGGTACACAATTAGTTCCAGAGTCATCCTCTAAGAAATCAAATATATATTTTAAATCTGAGGGTTAATGTAACACCGGCAAACTCAAGCCATTTTTTTAAAATGCTGCGGAAGCTTAATTATACAAACCATCATTTACAAATGTATATCATTGTTCACAAACAACAATATCGTTTTGGTGTTACAAAAACAACCGGCTCGTTTCGTTTTAAACAAAATATCCGAGTGGGGTCAACTCTTCATTCTACAAACTCAACAACACGAACCTGCAAAAGCAACAACTGAGGGGAATTAGCACAAAGCTAACTGAGTAGAGGCTAAACACCAAAAGCAAACATTCACAATCAATATCAAAGCATGTAATCACATATGCGAGAAGACCGACTGTTCGGCGCAGAACCTATAACCAATGCCAGCCAAAGCAAAGATTTACCGATAGCTCAACATATGCAACAGAAGGGCTACTACTGTTCAACCAATTAGTAAACGAGTCCAGCCCAAGTCCACGTGTAGCTGACTTCCCAATGCTGTTAGGTTCATTAATTGTATAGAATAGAATATTACATTTTGAGTGAAGTTTGTATTAAATACAAACTAGATGGTCGTAGTTGTAAATATACTCGTGGAGTATATAAGCCTATGATTAAGGCTAATCATGTATCAATTGCCATTATCAATGATATGAACTATGTGTTAATCAAGGTGTAATTAGTATTTTCTCATAGTTCTACACATGCAATTGAAGATTAGCTTGATACTTGAAGAATTAAGGGATTATCAATTGGTATCATAGCCTAAGGAGTGATTTGATTGAAGATTGGATCAAGAATTGCAAGACATTTGAAGAAATTTTGAAGATTTTTTTAAAATTTTCGGATTATTTTTGGGCAGAAACTTTAAAAAATTGTAGAAAATTCATACGAACTCTGTTTGATCTGAATTTTGGATATGTTGTTCGTGATCATGATATATATCTACTGTTAAATTTTCATACTTTAATTCCAGTCCATGTGAGAGAAATATACGAATTATGAATCTTGGTTTTTGGAAGATGTTCTTGAGACTTTAATTTTGAAATTCGTGATTTAGTTGGAATTAATTGCTCAGCTTTTGAACGAGTGTTAGTAATAATATCATGAATCAATCTGCAAAGTTTCATATCAATTCATCAATCACACATGGAGTAATTTCAAAATTAAGTTTGTTGTGTTCTTGGTCTTCTTAGTTAATTTTAGTTAAATTCAAGATTCTTGGTTCAAATTGGTACAAAAAGAGTGCTTTAAAAGTGTGTGTGAAGGTGGAGATTGATAAATTTGAAAAGAAAATCAGGTTTTGGTGACTTTTGAAAATTCAAGATTGATGGTGTTCTTGATGGTCTTGATATAGCATTTTCGACCCCAGCCAGGGGCTCTGCCCCTTGGACCCCGCTATCAGGGGCGCTGCCCCCGAACCCTCGTCGTCATTGTCACTGAATTAGAATTAGATTTTCTCAACTAATAGTCATTTAGTTGATTCTTTTAGTACACTTTTTAAAATTGTTGATCATTACCAACTCATTATTAATTGATCAAATCATTATTATTGATTAAATTTTTGATCAAATAAAATCACTCCTAAATGATCGTATATTTTTCAGGTATCAAGTTGAAGTAAATGTCATCAATGATGACAGAAGGATTGGTTAATGAGAATATACAGCTTAAAAAGAAGATTTCTTCACTGAACAAAGAGATTCACACATTGACACGGAGAAATACAATTTATGATGTAAGGGTTGAATGTATATCAGATCATATAATAAAAAAGGAGAAACAGATGCAAATTCTGAGTGGAGAAAGTTTATTACTAAAAGAACAAGTTGATTTTGAAAATAAAAGAGCAAGTGAATTACAAGTTGAAAAAGCTAAATTGCATGATAAGTTGAAACAACTTGAGCAACAACTACTTGTTGAAAAAGTTGAGTTACAGAAAGAAACAAAGGTATTATACCTAGAAAAGAGTTTGGAAAGTGAAAAGAAAAAGTTTGAAGAAGAAAGAAGCAAGTTTGTGGAGAAAATCTCACAACTTGAAGTACATTCTGAAGTGGAGAAAAAGAAAGCAGAGATTTTGTTAGAAGAGAATGACAAGTTCAAAGAGCAAATGTCTAGAGTGTCTGAGGAACATCAATTTTTAGAAAAGAAATGTCAAGAGTATAAAATTGAAATTGAGAAGAAGGAAGCAGATACAGAAGACGTAAAGAAGAGAGCAAATGATTTGAAAGAAGAGAATGTCAAGTTTAAAGACCTCATATCTAAATTTTTGGTTGAACGTCAAGATTTTCAAAGGATGTTGAAGAATGATGATAAGTTGATAGCGAGTTTCGGTATTGAAAAGGCTGAATTGCAAAGAAAAGTCACAAGAGTTGAGCAACAGCTTCTTGCTTATTCTAAACTATATATTCCCATCTCAGTTCTGAAAAACAAAATATCTAAGCTTCAGAAGACTTTGGACACATAGAAGAAAACATTAGAGAAAGAGAGACTACAGTTTTTGGCTAAACTCAAGTTCGCAATGCTTCTACTCCCAAAGCAACTACTTCTTCTCAAAAGCCAAAAGAAACTGAATTCATAAGTCAACAAAATACATCTTATTCAAGTTATATTGATTCTGAATTTTCAGTAAGCTCAAATGATTCTTTACCAAAGACTAAACAAGCTTGGATACCAAAGAAGAATCTAGGTGACATGTCTGTGAAGATATCATCATTCTTGACTGAAAAGAAGAAAACCAGAGAAACCTCAATATTTAATTTACCATGTGGTTCAATCAATCCTGTGCATACAAATGCATGTTTTTCATCATCATAATTTCGTATAAAAAATGTCATAACTGAAGAATTCTCATCCAACGCAATACCTACCAGGACATCTTCAGAAACTAAACCTAGAGCATCTGAGTTTCGAATGAAGAATGTCATCAATGATGGTTTTAAGTCCAATGCTGTACCACAAAGAAGAATGTATAGACAACATCATTATGGTAAGGACAATCATGCTGATATGCAATATCATTCATTTAAACATCTAAGTACCAAATTCTTTTCTAAAGCAAATCATAATGGAAATTTTATGCTTAAAACTGATGTCAAATTTGTAAAACTTCAAGAACAATCATGAATTTGTTGTTCAAAATGGTATTCCCCAATGGCACACAGGCCCAATGCATAGAAAGGTTCATAAACCTAAAATAGCTGGACCCAATCTCAAATGGGTACCAAAGTGTGCTTAATCTGTTTTACAGATCAAGTTAGAGACTTTGTTGGAACACAATGAAGATCATTCAGAATGCGTTGAAAAGCAAATTGTGTTCAGTATGCTAACAAGTTCAACATCCTGACTTGAAGAAAGAAGAGTGTTCCCTGTAGTCCATTTCACATGTCATTGTGTTCAACATTAGCCCGAGTCTAATGATCTGTGAAACTTAATGTTTGTAGTTTATCATTCCGTGATTCATTATTTGTAGGGGGAGCAAGAACGACATAGATTCTTTGAGAAACAAATTATTTTTGTCAACAACCTACAAGATTGCAATTTTGTTTTAAAATGGAAACTATTTTTGTGCATTCTTGTAGGGGGAGCAATTTTTTTCTCTAACCTAGTTGATGTAAAATCATTTTCGAATTTCAATGCATCAACTTAGGACGAGTTTATTTTTTTGCTTTCAAATCATTTTAAAAATGAAATTTTCAAAAACAATACAAAGTTTTAAAATTTAAAAAGATTTTCAATTTTCAAATTTTATCGTTTTTCCCATGGAGAAGGCATTCATTCTGATGTCTTTCTTGATTCATTTGATTGTTGATCTTCTCAACGCTTATCTTTCATTTCTTGAATTCTATCCCAATAATAATTATGGAAATCCTTCCTTTATTGTTGAATATTCCATTCATTATGGAAACCGTTCATTCTTGTGTCAATCACTTTTTATATGACACATACTTTTCAAGTGATCAATAAGGCACCAAAGAGTGAGGGAGTGTAGGATAATTCTACTCCTATGGTCAATCCAGAACCGGAAGGACCTGCCCTAAGAGTTCACCTTATGCTTTAAAAAAACAAAGTAAGGGTTTAATAGGTCAAATAGGTGAGCAGAATCAGTTATCACGTGATACTGATTGGTGGGCAGAGATAAAATGAAAATGAGAGAGGTGAAACAGGAGATGGGGGTGTATATGATCAACAAATCACTTTGATGTCCTGCTTCAAAATTCTTTAATTGTTCATATTCTTTGATTGCTCAAATCATTCTTGACAATCTTTCTCAACTGAATATTTCGTGAAAATCATTCTTGTTGAAATCAATATGATTGCTATTAATCATTTGAACAGATAACCAGTGTTCATTTGTATCCAACGGAGATAAAAACATTCATTTTGGAAAGAGAGTTTCGAGTGAGAAGTTGAAAAATATTTAGAGAGCTGAGGGTGAGAGATAGGATCAAAAGAAAATAAAGATCCTCTCCAAACAGTGTCAATCTGGGTAACCACATATACTACTAGATTTCATGTGTTGAAATTTGGTATTGAAGAAGACATCATGAACCCAGTGATGCAATGCACTAACCCCACCCAGCTACTCAATTATCTCTTGAAAGATGATTGTTTCAACTTCACATGGAGAATTAGCACATTTATATTGACATCTCACTCGAAGATTGTTAATATTGAAGCAAAGAGGACAGCTACTCCGGTCCCCGACTTCTTTCATGCACTTATAGAGTCTAGAGCTTATTGTTATATAATTTTATTTCTTAGGACACATGATGGAAATGTCACAAGTATCTAGTTTTCGTAACTGATACCGGAACATCTTCGAGTGTTATCTTTGTGATATTCACGATGATAGATGGAAATCCTACCAGTGCTATTATTATTCCAACGCTGAACATATGTCACACAGTTTAAAAACTGTTGTGTCAATGAGCAATCTATGTGATCTCGGTGTTAACATTTCCCAAGGGAACTTTGAGATGGTGCCCTAAAGACTGTCTCGAATACTTTCATTGTAATATCATTGAGGAGGATACACAAATCAACTGAATGTTGATACATATTTGATAAATTCAACAGAATGTCATGAGGAGGATTCTAAGCTATAAATGTTGAAGTATTCATGCACAAATCAAGCGGAATGTCAATTACAATTGCATGATGTTCATGAAGAATCCTGATCAACATGAGGGGTAGAAAGTTTAAAGAAATTGAAATTCAGTTGATCTTGAAATAAGGAAACAAAAATATTAGCCTATTCTTACTGAGTTGAAGATGGTGATGAGTTGAAGACGAGATTCATGTGTTGAGAGGGAGATAAAGAAAAGTTTAATTCTGAAAAGTCAATATTTGTCAAGTCAAGGGGGAGCGAAGAAAAGAGATATCTATCAAATTTGAAAAAGTTCAAGAGATTCAAAAGGAAAGATAATTGTGTGATCAAGACATTATGATCAGGATAAACAAGATCAAGAGCTACATTCAAGGGGGAGAGAACCAAAATATTCCTCATGCAAAGGCAAAGTTTATTTTAAGACAAGAGAGTTCAAGATCAAAAAGAATAGGTTGAAGATTGGGAAAAGCTAAAAATCACTACATGTTAAATTGATAATATAACCAAAGGTTGAAAAGCCTAAGGTTACCAATGCAAAAGAGGAGTTTGAAGAGAAAAGATGTCATTCTATGCTATCAAGTTTCAAGTTCTCATCAAGATGTTGAAGTGAATACTATTCTCAAAATGAAGAGTCTCTATTTAAAGATGAGAAGTCATTTTGAAGACATCAAGTAAAGGTTTGAAGATTCTCCAAAGCTTCAAAAGAATATTAACCGAAAAAGAATATCTGCATGATTCAAAAGGGGAGATTGTTAAAGTTTGCATGAGATGCCAAAAAGACATAACATCTTCTATTTCTATACAAAGAGGGAGATTGTTAGGTTTATTAATTGTATAGAATAGAAGATTACATTTTGAGTGAATTTTGTATTAATTACAAACTAGATTCTCTTAATTGTAAATATACTCATGGAGTATATAAGCCTATGATTAAGGCTAATCATGTATCGACTGCCATAATCAATGATATGAACTATGTGTTAATCAAGGTGTAATTAGTATTCTCTCATAGTTCTACACATGCAATTGAAGATTAGCTTGATACTTGAAGAATTAAGGGATTATCAAACGCAACTCAAAATCATCCTAAGAGCGCATATCGACCAAATAGTCATGCAGCAGATAACAACAATCAATATCACAATCAACAGTTCAATCAATCCAATCCAATCTTAATCACATCGCATCACATCAATAACATTAACTGCAATTGTTACCATCCGCGATTAACGTCCACTCACCTCTTGTTCTCAAACGCGGAACTCAGATTTCTTAGATTACTGAGCTTTTGTGTTTCCTGAAAACACAACAACACCAGAATCAGTCTTTTCTATCATAAATATATATTTCTTCATATATTTATATCACATAATCCTCATATGTAGCGTATCACTTTCACAAACATAATATACAGCAATGATATCACATTTAAACAATCAATAAACTCAATATCTCTGAAAAGTCGAGGTCGTGCCACGACCAACTCATGTGTCGCGCCACGACCTACTCTAGCAGAACCCTTCGAATGCGAAATCGCTTTGAGCGCGCCTTTGAATTCGAAACCAAACGTGTCGCGTCGTGACAAATCTTCGAGTGGATACAACTTCGAATGCGAAGTCTACAACTTCGAACAAGATCCTTCGAATGCGAAATATACGCGTCGTGCCGCGATCTAGATTTTCAAGAAATCATCATCTTCTTCTTCACGATAATAGACCAGAACCATCATGGATAAATTTCCAGAACTTCATAAAGTTACTAAAATTCACTAAAAACATATACAAACATCTTTAAACATGTTTTCATGCATCCTAAACATCTTTTAATCCATCAAACAACAAAATCTAACAAAACCCATTTGTTCATAAAAGCTTCAAACTCAAACATGGTGATTCTTATATAAACTTATAAAACACAATAAGAAACATGTCAGTTTAAACAACAACATGCTATGGACATAAACTCACCTTCTTTTTGAATTAAAGAACACAAGATCTAGGCTTCACAAATTCAAGTAAGCTTGTTTTGAAGGTTTCCTTCACCAGGGGTTTTCTCTCAAACATACACACAACACCTTTTCTCTTTTGAAAGTAATGAGCTGATAATCTTTCATTTTAATCATATTCATACACGTACACATACTCATTTAATTTACCAAATCATGAGGTGTTGTTTCAAGACTTATTTATTATGCATCCATCCATACATACATACAACATACCATACATACATACTAACTTTCTTTTCTTTTAACAAGTGAACCAGCACATTTATATATATCATTTTATCAATTAAATTAATTAACTCATAAATTCACGTAATCAACTTAAACAAAATTAAGCACAAACCACAATCCTGCTAATCTCCTAGCCCGGGTTTGCGGGTGTTACAGATCTCTCCCCCTAAAGAGGATTCCGTCCTCGGAATCCTTTCTCGCTCAAACAACTGGGGATATCTGTCTTTCATCTCAACCTCAGTCTCCAATGTCCAATCAGAACCTAAACTGTGCTTCCACTTGACTAACACAATTGGAATCTGCTTCTTTCGGAGCTTGGTCACTTTTGATCCAACAGTTCAACAGGTTCCTCTATTAATATCTTCTTTGAATCCACTTTCAATTTGTGCACTGCAAGCTCTGCTGGAAGATCCAGTGTAACTGTCTGATCATTCACTATCTTACAAATGTAGAAGGGATCAAGGTAACGGGGAACAAACTTCCCGCGTTTGCCAAAACGAATCACGCCCTTTCACGGAGAGACTTTCAAATACATCAATTCCCCCACATTAAACGATACTGGACGGCGTCACAGATCTGCATATATTTTATGTTTATCTCTAGCCGCTTTCAACTTCCCTCTGGCAATAGCAACCTTGTCAGCAGTTAACTGAACAATCTCGGGCCCTGCAAACTACTTCTCACCAGCCTCTAACCAACACGTCGGAGTACGGCAATGATGGCCGTATAACATTTCGTACGGAGGCATCCCAATACTTGAGTGGTAAGAATTATTATACGCAAACTCTATCAATGGCGGGTGCGAATCCCAAGATCCACCATACTCAATTACATAGGCACGTAACATATTTTTGAGTGTCTGTATGGTTCGTTTAGTCTGACCGTCAGTCTGGGGATGATAAGTTGTACTCAAGTTAATCCTCGTCTCCAATTCCCTCTATAAACTTCTTCAGAAGTTAGAAACAAATCTTGAGTCTCTATCAGATACAATCGACAATAGTATACCATGCATCGCAACTATTTCATCAATATACATTTGAGCCAACCTACTCACAGAGGCCGTCTCACAAGTAGTCAGAAAATGAGCACTCTTCATTTTTATTTCTGATTGTTAGGTCCTTTATAACGCATATATCAACTTACCACTGATACTTTAACATTCATCCAATATAAATCACATCACGTTTGTCTAATCAGCTTAAATTATGAATTCCACAAATCATCAAAATCCAACTCAAACACAAGTTCATTCCCATATATCTTCATAACTCCTACTAGTCTACTAACCAATAAGGATTCAGTCGTACTGCTCATCTCACATCTCAATGCTTGTTATAAATTCTTCCAAAGTTTAATTAAATCTTTCAATCACGCATTCGATTCATTCCAACAAGATACAATTCTGCTAACCATTTTCATCCCATAGTGATAGAATACAATTACTTTTATTGAACAATCATAATCCCTCGTAATATATCCGGACTTCATTATATATCATACATCTCATATATACTGCATCATAACTTGTTTTCATTATTATTCTGGTATTTCTGGTCACCTCAACAGTTCATAATTCTCTAATACTCTGTCTTGACTCAAACCCAATCCTATCATATATCCACAAAGTATATTATGTTCACTCCTTTTAGTAAGTCATCAATTAAATACTTTGTATGGCATTATACTATTTAGCTCTTGTAAGTGCACTGGCAATTTAGTTTCGTAAGTTTTGTCAAATTAAACCCTAATTCCAAGCAAGGGAACTTGCTAGCAAAGGCAATTTCATGCACAAGATCCACAAGTCTTTATTCCATACGTTCAGGCCATTACATTCCTCTTCTCTCTTCGTCATTTTCTAATTAACTCAATCTGTCATTCTTCAAATCACATATATCTTCAGTTCACAAGAATCAATTGTTATTATAACTAGTTCTTACACATATATAATTCCTTGTAATTTGACATCAATTATATCTTTTACCCAAACAATTATGTACATCTCAGACTTGCCCAATCTGTAGCAATCCATCTCTCTCTTATACTTGATAATTTTCAATTATTTAAATCATTAGCTTCCAGTAAAGGTAATTTCAATTCCATCTATCAAGTCAAGTGTACTTTAACTCGCATAATTCCCGGGTTATCATCATAAACTCTCTCATATTTCCACGTATCTAACATTAATTATCTGTCCGAGGAAATATTTAAATCTCTCATTCACATTCTTTTATTCATACTTTCACTGTCCCTACCACATGTTCAACTCATCCGTATATAAGCATTAACTATTTCTTTTAATAATCAGGTCAATCATACATACCTTTACAATCAATATTTTTCCATATAGTCAACATAAACACATCTTTTACAACCTCCAAGTCATGGTTAAAATTATTCCTCTCATTTCATAACATAACATCATATTGTTGGAATATGCCCACTGATACACGTCTGCTAGCATCATTACTGATGAGGTACGAGCCTATTGGGTCACACGCCAAGGGTAGATTCCGGCAGCACAACGCAAACATGAGAGAATATGAAATTAGGGTTTCTGGCGACCTTCATTGGCCTTTACGGGCCGTGAAGAGAAACCCTCCACGAGCCTTCACCACCCGGACAAGTAGTCGTGGGAGCAGGGCCTTCACGAGTGCTTCACGGCCCGTGAGAGCCCGTGAAGGCAGGCACCATTCTCTTAATTGGACCACTCGATGGCCTAATGAGAATGAGCTATGGAACTCGGACTATGAGGCCTTCACGAGCGCTTCACGGCCCGTGAGAGCCCGTGTAGGCAGAAGTCAAAGTGACACTTTATTTCTATTGGACCTTTGTGTTGGTCCAATGGATGAGTGGCATGACAGCCGACTCTGGTGGCATTTTAACTTCTCCAGACTTTATAAAAGGCATATGACTCTCTCTCATTTAGAACTCTTGCTTCATGCTCATTATATACACATATACATAGATGGTTCTTGCTTCTACGAGAGCAAGGTGGTGTATCAAGTGAAGGCAAGTTGTTTAAGTGTTATGGCTGCTCCAGATTCACGAAGATGACGTGTGGTTCGTGTCTCGGGTCGTTAGCAATGTGGAATCTCGGCTACTTGGTGTGGACTATCAATAGAGGAGCTCGGTTTCGAGTTCTCGAAGATCTTCCTAGCTCGGTGGATAGCTCCAGCCTCGTGATGGTATAATTTCTCCTCCCTCTCGTTTGTTTTAGTTGCTATATTCGTTTGTAGTCACGATCCCCACTTGGGGAATACATGCATGTCGGTTTAAATTCCCAAAAACCCCGGTTTTTGATGTTGGTGCTTCCGCTGCGTACGGGTGTTGGCGTGCATGGATTTCCTACAATGGTATCAGAGCCTAGGCTACAAAGGTATAGCACGAAAATGGCTCGAAAAACCGGTTTTGGAAGATTCATTTTTCTGTCCAGTAGGTTTTCATGGGCCGTGAAGTGTTCTTCACTCGCCGTGAAGTGTTCTTCACGAGTCGTGAAGGCCACACGACCAGTGTTCGTGAGGGGTCTGGTTGTGGGAAGTGTTTTCAGGCTTCACGAGTCCTCATGGCCCGTGACCGGTCGTAAAGCTCTTGGGCTTCACGAGCCGTGAGAGGTCGTGAAGGCACTCGTTAGCAGTTTAGTCGTGAAACTTGGTTTTTAGGCTCACGAGCCCTTCTGACCCTTGATCGGTCGTGAGGCCCTTGGGCTTCACAAGCCGTGAGGGGCCGTGAAGGAGCTTCTGGGCAGTTTTTGTCCTTAAAAGAAAATTTTTCGTGGTTTTTCGGGTCATGGAGGAGTTTCTGTTTTCTGGCAGATTCCGTTTGTTTAACCCCTCGTATATTTTGGTACAAATATGGGTATGTAAGGTATGGTCTTGGCATGAGATGCATACATGCATACACATATGTTGTGTATATATGAACATGGGTATAAAAGTTGGTTTTGTGCCCTAATGCATATGTACAAGACTTTCCTTGTTGTGCCTTGAGTGTTTGTGTTGGAAATTCTTACCGAAATATTCTTTGGTCACGGTTTTGGCACACCGTGCTTTGTTGTTGTTGTTTGTTGCTTTTAGTTGGTAACCATCGCCCTAGACCTTGTGGTTGTGCCTTGTGGTTTGTTTGGTTGTTTGGATTTATTTGGTGACCTTGGTGTCACGTGTGATGTAATTAATTATTTATTCGTTCGGTTTGTAATTAATTATCGCGGCTTGCATGCCGTTTCATTTGTTCATATGTACTTGTACTAGATTGATAGGAAGCGCGTGGCTTGCATGTCACTTCCTTTCTTTTGTGTACTTGTGTTTTGATGACCACAATCAAGAATCAAGAGGAGACGTCTTGAAGACCTTGGATCCGGTTAGTCCCGATGGAGGTAGCGGATTCAGTGGGAGCACTCCATGGTCTAGGTTTGTGTCCTTAGTAGACCTAGTCCTCCCGGCTTGGCTCGCGGGTAGGACGCATAGGTTTTTGGCATGGTTACCAACCTCTTTGTATGCGTGTGATGTGATTTATATTTCTTGCATGGTTGTTTATGTTTCCTCGCATGCTTGATAACTTTTCTAAGTTAATATAATCACAAGAGTTTTTAAATTGGTTAACAAACTCTCGCGCGTACACGATTAACAAGACAATATAAACTTGGTATTTATATTTAAAGTGAAAAATCATTTTTGTCACTTACATTGTTAATCAAATATTAAAACTTGGTTTTAATCAAGAAACAAAAGCCCGTTTCCTAAAACGTAAATCACGCACCATCCATAAGATGACACACCCGATTCTAGTAAAGCATGGGATAATTGTCGAGCTAAGCACGAGTTATTCCATGTGGATCTGTGTGGAAGGTGAGAGTGGCGACTTGGAGTTATTGGTTGTCGAGCTTCGCACGAGCCAATGATTGTCGAGTATGCTACTGTGTATCTTGTTGGACGATTTACAATTGCAAACTAAAATCCTTGTGTGATTGTCGAGCTAAGCACGAGTTAACCAAGAATTTTAATTTGGGATTGGTGTAAGTAGGGATCAAACATGCCAACCGACCGTTTTACGTCGTTGGATCCCTCAAATGTCTAAGAGTTGCAATGGAGATTGCAATCGGTAAAGTGGTTACCGGCCTAAATAGCTTCATGAAGTGATCCGCGGTAAACCCGTCATGTAGTGGAGTAAAATATGGTTCTTAGCCCTTGTTAATATAAATTGTTTTTCTAAAACTTTATGGGTAATTATTTTAACGAGGATTATATCAAACTAACTAAAACGTGTATTCTTGTTATTTATAGATGTCAAACGATAATAACACCACGTCAAACAATTCGCTTCGTATGTTCCTACATAGGGAGAAACTCACGGGAGTGAACTTCGTTGACTGGCTTAGGCAATTGAGAATTGTCCTTCGCTATGAGTCAAAGTTGCACATCCTTGAGGAACCTCTTCCGGAACCACCTACTAGCGACGCGACTTGGTCCGTCCGATACACGTATGAAAAGCGTGTTAAGGACACACACGATGTTGCCTGCCTCATGTTGTCAACTATGAGCTCGGAGTTGCAAAAACACTTTGAGCACATGAGTGTGTACGATATGATGGACAAGTTGAAGGACATGTTCCAACAACAAGTAAGGGAGGAACACTATGAGTGTGTTAAAAACCAAGTCGGTTGTAGAATGCAGGAAGGTAGGAGTGTGAGTACCCACGTCCTTAAGATGAAGGTGTACGTGGACCAAATGGAGAGACTAGGATTTCCCATAGGGAGGGAGCTTGCTGTGGATATAGTACTCCAGTCCCTGCCCGCATCATATGATCAGTTTGTCATGAACTATCACATGCATGACATGGAGAAAACCTTAGGTGAATTGCATGGTATGTTGAAGACTGCGGAGTCTGACATGGCCAAACATGAATCCACCTCTTCCATTCCTACCACGAGTTCTAGGGAACAAAAGAAAAAGAAGAAGAAACCGACACGAAGGAAAAGGTTGGAGTATCCAAGCCTATTCCCTACATTGAATCTGAGGACTATGATTGTGTGCCTCAAGAAGAGATTCGAGAAAAAGTGGTTTGCTACTTCTGTGGAAGATTTGGAGATTGGGGCCGTCACGCATGCCCATCTTGCCGAGAGGATATTAAACTTCTAAGGAAAGAGAGAGTTAATTTTCCCTCTCAAGGTGCATTCATGATTCATTGCTAATTCTTCTATTTCGCTGGGTTGTTCACCCGAGCTAATTAACTCACGTTTGTCACAAATTAATTTTGTTACAAAGTGTAGGTACCATTTAAAAGAAGAACCAAGAGCATAAAGAACCGGGTCTCTAAAAGAGGTAACTCGGAAGATTGACCTCTACAAGAGAATTGGGAGTTTTGATCTCGCCTATTCTGACCGGTTTCATTATTACTTTGTTTTTGATGCCCTGTGAGGCATGTTTAGTTTTTGTTGTATGTTCATGAAGACGATGGATGAGTTTTTGAATTTTTGGGTTGTAAAAGATTTTTTCGCATTACTTATTCAATTCGAAGTTTGTTCATGTCATAGCTTATGTTTTATTTTGGCCTTCAAGGCGCATCATTCTACATTTGATGACGATGAATTCATACTTGAAATCTGAATCTTGTTTTAGAAAAATATTTGTTGATTGATAGAAATTAAAATTATCCATGTTACAAGTAATAATTAATCATGAATGATTGATTCTAAGTCCAAAATAGTTTGGATTAGTCGGCTCTTTGTCATAATCTACTTAACCATGTAAATAAGATAAGTATCACCTAGATCCATGTGGTTAGGATCTTGGACTAGTTTAACCTCAGGTTAAACATTTGATGCTAATTTATCTATAAGGGTAAGATGATTATGAATCCCTTCACGGTATATGTGAGAGGGATGCTAGCTTGTAAGATATTGCTCACCTTTGGTGGATAATCCGTACAAGCACATAACAAAGAGAAACTAATTAAAAGAATCAATTGGGACATATAGATAGGATGCTTAGATCTAGTTAAGATGCTAAGATACCTTAAACCTATATCAATGACCACATTATGAATTGCGGGATTATCTCGCAATTCGTTCCTTAACATAGACACATTTGTACATGGTGTCATGTTGAAGGAAACCGGATATTATTGAAAATGATCTGGAAACTAATGGGTAAAATATGTGTGTTCGACTTGTTAGTATACACATTGAATGTGACGAGCCAAGTCCTTAATCTTAATCAAAGTTTGGAGATTTTCAATCTACATCTGGTGGGAGATTGAAGAACTTAAATGCTGCTATTACATTTAAAAAGGTTCTTATATGTTTTGGATATTTGACCTTACGAGAACAATGTTTTGTTGCTCGAAAGGAAGATAATAACTAAAGCATTCCAGTGGAAGAACGTGCAACTTAAATGAAAGACTTGATGTTGGCACTAGCATATGATCAAATATCGGCATGAGAATGTCGGTTATCCTGACCATGAGTAATTACTTTCAAGGCTGATAGAAGTCATGTAGCCAAAGATATATGGGTTCCTTACATCTAAGTGGCAATGACTTGATGGTGAGTTTTGTTCATATCACCATCTATTGGAAAGCATAGTGGGCCCTGATGGTGTAAATGGAATTAACATGGATTGTAATGTAGACTACTTCAAATACCGACTAAGGGTAAAGGTTTCATAATGGTTATTGTGGAAACTTTTCCTAGTGGCTATGTTGAAGATCATTTGATACTTGTTGCTATTGTTGCCTTCTTACGGCAATAAAGGATAGTACACGGATATACAAGACCGCGTTCCTTTATGGAACTTCGTATTGAGGAAGTGCTTACCACACTCTCCGAGGGTCTTAGATATCCGTAGTATCCAAATTAAGTCTACAAGTGTGAATAAGTCCTTTGGACTTATACTAACATCGTAAAAGTAAGATCTTTGATTTCATGAGAAAATCAAAGTCATGAGTTTTCTAGGAGCATAGATAAGACTTTTACATATGTCAGGGCTAGTGGGAGCTTTTATTGTATACCTAGAAGTATGTATCGATTGAAGATAATGTCCTATTGTTAAGTGTTCTATTAACCTAAAATAGGGAATTACTGTATCATGATAATACTTAGGAGATACAAGATTTTGAATCACAAGAAATACTTGTGTATGTTCTTAATGTTTGACGACAAAGAAATAAGCCTTGGAGTAAGTCTTTTACTCTAATACTAATTTCTAATAGGATAACTGTCGATCTTGATCGAAGTCTTTGATCCTACTATATGGTGTTAATAATTGATTAGAGAAGTTCTTAAGTATCACTGATCCTATTGTGAACTTTTGTAACAATGAGGATATAAGTACCTTAGTGCTTCGTTATATAATCTCTTTGACGGATACTTTGAATAAAGTAGTTTGGTCAAAAGATAATTGAGAGGATAACAAGAATACAAATGGATGTTGCATGGCCAATCCATTGAATAAGCCGTAGTCATAATGAGTAGTGATGTTTGACATACTAGGTCATATAGCATTTCTTATGCATATGATTTGGCTTTAAATATTGTTTTAGTTGTTGATTTTTTTATATTTTCTTTGGGAACTACAAGCAGTATCGTTACTTTTGATTGCTTTCGATGTATAGTGGGGACTATATATATGCAGATGCGGTTACTTTCATTAGTCTTTACTGTGTTCCATCTTAGCATGTTTAACCACTTCCCTGAGTGCTTATGCATTCTAGATTTCCACAGTCAGTCATTCTTCAAGGGTAGGAAGTTTGAGTTAAGACTGAGGTTAGGGTTTGGTCATGCATTAATCAAGGATTGAATGCAAGTGACGCAAAACTAACCTGTACTTGAAATGAGTTTCAAGTGATTGGAAGACCCACACATGAGTTCACTTCATGGATTATGGTCACAAGTGACTCGGGATGATAATATCATTTCATCCTTAGACCGGAGATACATGTGTATCCAAAGCATGAGTCTGCTTTATTTTGATTGCTTTCAAACGTGGTTCGTAACTGGCCGCTATAAAGGGAGTTATCAAATAAAGTATGAAGCATGTGGCAGGACTATGTAGTCAAAAGGATTTGTTCCTCTAGTTAGAGAGATATCTCTGGGCCCCTCGATGATTGGGTGCTGACACCAAAAATGCATGGCCGTGCTCAAGTTATAATGATTTTAGATCAGTTGTAAACTTGTTATTTTGGTCACCACCAATCTAGAATCGAGAAACAGAATCGTGAACGATCTGGAGATTGACATTTTTCCATGTCTCGTGTTCACACGGATATCGCGAACAAAGGGATGTTTATGATCACTTATCTATAGGACCTTTTAGCCTTTCTAGGCTACCAGGATTTGTCGAGGATGACGTAACTCGTACCGACTTGGGGGCAAGAATGCTTTGCTAAAGCCGCTGCTTGTCTGTGGTGTTGGTAACGCTGTATCATGTGCAAGTGGGAGTCTGTTGGAATATGCCCACTGATACACGTCTACTAGCATCACTACTGATGAGGTACGAGCCTATTGGGTCACACGCCAAGGGTAGATTCCGGCAGCACAACGCAAACATGAGAGAATATGAAATTAGGGTTTCTGGCGACCTTCACGGGCCTTCACGGGCCGTGAAGAGGTCGTGAAGAGAAACCCTCCACGAGCCTTCACCACCCGGACAAGTAGTCGTGGGAGCAGGGCCTTCACGAGTGCTTCACGGCCCGTAAGAGCCCGTGAAGGCAGGCACCATTCTTTTAATTGGACCACTTGATGGCTCAATGAGAATGAGCGGTGGAACCCGGCCTATGAGGCCTTCACGAGCGCTTCACGGCCCGTGAGAGCCCGTGAAGGCAGAAGTCAAAGTGACACTTTATTTCTATTGGACCTTTGTGTTGGTCCAATGGATGAGTGGCATGACAACCGACTCTAGTGGCATTTTAACTTCTCCAGACTTTATAAAAGGCATATGACTCTCTCTCATTTAGAACTCTTGCTTCATGCTCATTATATACACATATACATAGATGGTTCTTGGTTCTAAGAGAGCAAGGTGGTGTATCAAGTGAAGGCAACTTGTTCAAGTGTTGTGGCTGCTCCAGATTCAAGAAGACGAAGTGTGGTTCGTGTCTCGGGTCGTTAGCAAGGCGGAATCTCGGCTACTTGGTGTAGACTATCAATAGAGGAGCTCGGTTTCGAGTTCTCGAAGATCTTCCTAGCTCGGTGGATAGCTCCAGCCTCGTGATGGTATAATTTCTCCTCCCTCTCGTTTGTTTTAGTAGCTATATTCATTTGTAGTCACGATCCCCACTTGGGGAATACATGCATGTCGGTTTAAATTCCCAAAAACCCCGGTTTTTGATTTCGTTGCTTCCGCTGCGTACGGGTTTTGGCGTTCATGGATTTCCTACACATATATCGATCCGATAATACAATATCTCAATATACCCTAATCTCTTCAGGTTTATCAATCATCTTCATAGATTATCTTTACCCAGTAGGCTTAATAACATTAACTCATAATCTCAGTTATATCTTTATCAAAATATCCCTTGATTGCCACTAATACCTTCCAAGTCTCAATAATCTATCCACTTCCCTTCTTCTTTGCACAAACATAAACATATATTCATACATATACAAACACAGTTTGCAAAACAATCTTACAATACATTGAATAGCATGCAATTTAATTAATCTAGAAACATTCTTTCCTTAGCATATCATACCCAATGCACATTATTTCAAACATCACATACGTACCATCCTATCATTTTCTGACATAAATATCAAATAATTTCACAATCTAGTTAACGTAACATCAACTAACTCTACTTCTAAAGAATCATTCTCTTTCAGAAGTAAGCACATACACTTAACACACATAGATATCAAACATCAATAATTAACTCTGATCTTAATAAACAGACGTATGAATACAGAGGTTATCAAAACGTACCCGTTACATCATCGTCAATATTAGCATCATCGTCAGTCATCATATCAAAAGTTCTACCCTCCAGCACATAAGGGTTCTTTGTTTTTAGTCCATCTGCTAACGAGGATCCCCCACCTGCATCCACTCCTGACCCCGACCTCATTTTCCTTTCCTCAGTACATTCACCCGTACGATGACACTCTTTCTGACAATTCCAACACACACTCCGAGGGAAACCACATTCCTTGATTTCATGTTCGAACAATCCATATCGAATGCAACGCAAATTCTGGGGTGTGCAAGGCCTCCTATGAACAAATCTACTCCGGCGGCACCATTGCGAACTTTGTTTAGACCTACCTAACATAGGACTATTGCGTTGATTTTCTTGTTTCTGACCAACTGCCGATGAGGGTTCTACAATTATTTTAATTCCTGATTTAGACTCAAGTTCTCGTTTACTACTAAAATCCCTCGCCCTATGATCTTCCCCATAACAAATCCAACACACTTTCGGAGGGAAATAACAATCTTTCATCTCATGACCAGACTTGCCGCAGGTAAGACATCACATAGTTTGGTAAGTACAAGGTCCTGTGTGATGAGACTTACACTTTCCACATCGCGGTGCTTGTTGATTAAATCTACTAAACTTAGGTCCGCAATTCAAGTTTCCTTGTCTCTGACCACTTTGCTCTTTTTGCTTTTGAGTATTGTATTGTTCAATCCTGGATTTATGTTGAGAAACTTGCTATCGGGTCATGTTGTTTTTGGCTTCCACATTTCTCCTTTCCAACTCAACTAAGTCAAAAGTTTAGGAAGAAGTACTATCCCTCCTGGTAACGCTTGAGTATTCCGGGAGCATAGCTCCCTGAAATGGGACTGAATATAAGTATGGTTTTTGTGTTACTTGTGCCATATGGTGATATGGAACCGGAACTAGAAATGTTGTAGTCTGTGTAGTAATTGGTTGAGAAATCTGAGTTCGAACATTTTGGGTTATCCTTTCTCGTTCCATACGGTGAACAATATCTCGAAGTTCTTGTATCTCATCTTTCAATTTATTAATACACTTGCTCTTTTCATCCTCTTGCTCACATCCCGATGTACTAGTTTGATTTGTTATATCCAACACATTAACTATTGAAGTTCCAGCTACTTCTTGGGTCACAGGAGTGTCAGTAGGGGTATCTTTGTCTTCCATATATGTACGATCACATCACCTCACAATCTTATTAGCATAAATCATTAGTACACAAAATACTAACTACTACAAACAACTTTAACTCACACTAATTCCCCCCAAGGAAAGCTTGACCCGTCACGAGCCAAGATTTAGAAATGCAATACTCTAGTTGTGCATGCATCGCCAAACCTAGGCTCTGATACCAAACTGTAACACCAGAAAACTCAAGCCATTTTTTAAAAACGATGCAGAAGCTTAATTAAACAAACACAATATATACAAACCATCATTTACAAATGTATATCATTGTTCACAAACAGCAGTATCGTTTTGATGTTACAAAAACAACCGGCTAGTTTCGTTTTAAACAGAATATTAGAGTGGGGTCAACTCTTCCTTCTACAAACTCAACAGCACGAACCTGCAAAAGCAACAACTGAGGGGAATTAACACAAAGCTAAGTGAGTAGAGGCTAAACACCAAAAGCAAATATTCACAATCAATATCAAAGCATGTAATCACATATCCGAGAAGACCGGCGGTTCGGCGCAGAACCTACAACCAATGCCGGCCAAAGCAAAGGTTTACCGATAGCTCTCTATTGAATTGGCACGGTAAACTCCACCTCTGAAGGAACATATGCAACAAAAGGGCTACTACTTTTCAACCAATTAGTATACGAGCCCAGCCCAAGTCTACGTGTAGTTGACTTCCCAACGCAACTCAAAATCATCCTAAGAGCGCGTATCGACCAAATAGTCATGCAGCGGATAACAACAATCAATATCACAATCAACAGTTCAATCAATCCAATCCAATCTCAATCATATCATGCATCACATCAATAACATTAACTACAATCTTTACCATCCGCGATTATCATCCACTCACCTCTTGTTCTCAAACGCGGAACTCAGATTTCTTACATTACTGAGCTTTTGTGTTTCCTGAAAACACAAAAACACCAGAATCAGTCTTTTCTATCATAAATATATATTTCTTCATATATTTATATCACATAATCCTCATATGTAGCGTATCACTTTCACACAAATAATATACATCAATGATATCACATTTAAACAATCAATAAATTCAATATCTCTTAAAAGTCAAGGTCGCGCCGCGACCTACTTTAGCATAACCCTTCGAATGCGAAATCACTTCGAGCGCGCCTTTGAATTCAAAACCAAGCGTGTCGCGTCGCGTCGCGACAAATCTTCGAGTGGATACAACTTCGAACAAGATCCTTCGAATGCAAAGTATCGCATCGCGCCGCGACCCAAAGGGGCGTCGCGCCGCGATCTAGATTTTCCAGAAATCATCTTTTTCTTCTTCACAATAAACGACCAGAACCACCATGGATAAATTTCCAGAACTTCATAAACTTACTAAAATTTACTAAAAAAATTACAAACATCTTTAAACATATTTTCATGCATCCTAAACATCTTTTAATCCATCAAACAACAAAATCTAACAAAACTCATTTGTTCATACAAGCTTCAAACTCAAACATGGTGACTCTTATATAAACTTATAAAACAGTATAAGAAACATGCCAGTTTAAACACCAACATGCTATGGACATAAACTCACCTTCTTTTTCAATTAAAGAACACAAGATCTATGCTTCACAAATTCAAGTAAGCTTGTTTTGAAGGTTTCCTTCACTAGGGGTTTTCTATCAAACATACACACTACACCTTTTCTCTTTTGAAAGTAATGAGCTTTAATATTTCATTTTAATCATATTCATACACGTACACTTACTCATTTAATTTACTAGTGAACCAACACTTTTATATATATCATTTTATCAATTAAATTAATTAACTCATAAATTCATGTAATCAACTTAAAGAAAATTAAGCACATACCACAATCCCACTAATCTCCTAGCCCGGGTTTACGGGTGTTACAGTTCACTCGCGTGAGATATATTTGTTTCTTTTCTATTAAGTCCCGGTCCTGAGCTGATTTGTTCAGAAACAATTGCTCGTGACTCATGAGATAAAGATGTGGTGGTTAATGTTTCATCAAAAGTCACGTTAATACTTTCAATCACAGCATTCGTTCATTTATTTAACACGCGAAACGCTCTAGACTCAGATGAGTAACCTAAGAAAACTCCCTCATCTGCTTTGGGGTCGAATTTTCAAAGATTAGCCTTTTCGTTAAGGACAAAGAACCTATTACCAAACACATGAAAATGTTTGATATTAGGCACTCTGCCATTAGCCAATTCGTAAGGAGTTTTATTAAAGCGACAGTGTAAGATTGTTTGGTTTTGAGTATAGCATGTTGTGTTGACTGCTTCTGCTTTCCTTCTAGGTCTGCTAGATCAATTGTATACAGATTTGACCTTCTTGAGCCTGTCAGTACTACATCACCATTCTCTGTTTTGACTGAGCATGTCTTGGCCTTGAAGTTGACTTCTAGCCCCTTATCACAAAATTGCCCAGTGCTAAACAGGTTGTGTCCCAAGCCCTCCACATATGACACCTTATTTTTATATTTTCTTTTATTATGTCTTTAGTTCTCATTATTGGTGAAACATGGTCATTCCTAAAACGAACATTTCCAGAGTATTTTGGGACATAGTTCGTGAGAAGACCCTTTTTGCTTATCATATGTTTTGAACAACCGGAGTCCAAGTACCACCGGCTAGGTACCTGCACATGGAAGACAAAAGTTATTGAGGTACCCATTGTGTAGTGGGTCCTGGGTTGTTAGCATATGCATCAGTTTCAAATGATCTTTCAATTAATGAGGTCGTTGCTTGTGCTTTGGGAACCCATACTTGTGTGGTCTTTTGAGTTCGGAACGGTGACGGTGTTATAATGCCTTTGGATATGGTGGGGGATGGAATTGCTTTCGATGTGACTATTGGTTGTTCATTTACCACGCTATCGCATCCCTTAGGGAGTGAAACATCATTCTCGGTATTCATTTTGTTTATTTGGATTTCTTGTGTCGTTCATGGCTATTTTGGTTTTGGTGGTTTTGTGTTGAACTGTTGGTTATTTATGCTTTGAGACTTGAGTTTTCTTAGTCATTGGATTTGTGAATTGTGGCTTGAGTTCAACAACATTTTGACTGGCGTGATTCTAGTTATTGTAGTATCCGTGATTTGGAGTCAATGAAGTGTGACAATTGGTGAGATTAAATTCTGAATTAAGCTTAGTGGGTACGCTTTCATTACTTATTTGGAATCGTGCTCTGTTGGAGCGTTTCTTTAGATAATAGGTAATTTTATTACCTTTCCTATTTATGAAGAAAGCCTGTTTGTGATTTGATTCAAAAGATTTGTAGTTGAGGTTTAGTTTGACTCCACGGTTCTTTCTATCTTCGTCATACACATAGTGATAACTACAATTTCCATCAACATAACCATCACTCATGCAAAACATTTCAAATTTAACAGATTTAATTGGAGTTTGAACACGTTTGACATTCAAAACAAATGAGTTATTACAAAGCAGTAGATTTGTTTGTTTATTGAAATTGGCAGGGTAAATCAAACAATCTTCGTCTTTTCCTTCTCCATCCTTCTCTTAGGACTTCTTCCTCCATCCAAAAACTTGCTTCTTCCCGTTCTTCACATTGGCACCTAGATGGACACTTAGGTTAGAAGTAGAAATTGCCAATTGATGAGTTTTGGTTGATTGGGAACGAGAATGAGTTTTTTGTTTCTTGGTTCGTTTTGTTTTGGATTGAGGTGATCTTAATGTACTTGTTTTATGTGATAACCACGTATCAATTATTTTGGCTTTTGCTTTGAAGTTGGTTGACTCAGTTGTGTGTAGTTTGAAAAAGTCCTTCTCGATTAAGTTAAGTTTTTCGTGAAGTTTGAACAACGAATTTTTGTTGGGGACATAATCACTTCACCCTAAATAATCAACTCTGCCTATCTTAAAACATAGAATTTGATGATAACCAAACCCTACATTCAGTATGACTTAGAAAGAATTCAAACATGTGTTGTTTGAATCAGTTTATGTAAAAATATGCTAAATATGGAACCATCAGTTGAGGAAAATAAGCCATCAGCTAAGTATCAGATCCTACTCAAAGTATCAGCCAAAGGATATCAGCTAAGGAGCATCAGATGAAGAAAACAAGTAAAGAAGACCATCAGCTGAGCAAAATTGTTGATCAACTGAGCATTCTTGATCAACTGATCATACAAATACAGGAGCTTATGTCCTCCTAAGCTTACTATTGAACAACTGAGCATCTATATGATCAGCTGAGCAATATGTATCAACTGAGTCCTAGCAAAAAGTGATCAACTGATATATTTTGTCAATTGAGTAGTGAATATCAGAGTTCCTAGTACAATCTTTTAGCTGAGTCATGAAAAATGTCAAATCTACTCTATCTTTTCAGATTGTAAGTCATATGTAAAAGGCAGAACATGTGTTGTTCTATTATGCCTTAGATCTTTGTTTGTAAAAGTAAAAATGCACTTTTTGGATCAAGTATGAGACAAAAAGGTTTGATCTTATCATCTGGAAAAGGATAATGATACCTCAAACAGACGAAGATCTTGAAGATTTGTTGAAACAACTAAGTATGGCTGGCAATCCCATACTTGGTAAAGTCAAATCAATCAGAAGCATGGTGTTGATTAAAAGTACAATCATGGAAAGGGAAAGAAACTTCTACACGGTAGTAGATGTGGGTTTTAATATTTTTAATTGTGAATGGGTTGCACTTTTGCAGAAAAGTACAATTACTTTTATCATACAATTGATTAAAGTAATTTTACTTTTCACCAACTACCTTTACAATTAAAA
Source organism: Dittrichia graveolens (assembly GCA_038502395.1). Taxonomy (NCBI): domain Eukaryota; kingdom Viridiplantae; phylum Streptophyta; class Magnoliopsida; order Asterales; family Asteraceae; genus Dittrichia; species Dittrichia graveolens. Next base: position 37,356,867 of record JARJIL010000009.1, read on the forward strand.
TATTATATTTCCACATCCTCTTTGTTTCTTACCCTCATGCAACCGGATCCACCAATACTTCTATATATACTCATGCATGGTGGATATGCATCACATACACAACACAACAAAGTGAAGTCTCTACTACACTAAAAGAAAATCTCATCAGTTGAGAAATTTTGTAGAGTATAAGCATTGTGTAGAATCAAACTTGTTCATGTGTTGAACACTCTATATACATTAGTTGTTTTAGAGTTAGCTTGTCTATGTGTTAGACCAATTGATGGTCACCTTTTATTGTACTTAGAATTTCCGCTTCTAGTACATGTAATTCTTGATTCATATCAATAAGAATTATATAAAAGTATATAAGTGTGTCTTTAATTTTTAAAAGCTAAAGTTTGTATTCAACCCTGCCCCCCTTCTACAAACATTTGTTGTTGCGTAGTCAATCTGGGACTAACAACTGGTATCAGAGCAGGTTAGATAATCAATATCTAGATCAGTTTTGCTTACTCTACAACTGCTTCTACCCATCTCAATATGGCCTCATCCGCAAACAATATGAATATCTCAAACACTGGGTCCTTAACAAGATGTCCCATGTTTGATGCTGAAAATTTCTCCATGTGGAAAAGTAGAGCACATCTTTTCCTATCCACCCTTGATATCCAAATGCTTGAAATAGTCACTGATGGTCCTTATGTTCCAACATCAGTGTTATCTATCCCATCAGAATCTGAAGGTCAAACCTCTACAACTGAAAGAATCATAACCAAACCCATGCATCTATGGACAGATGAGGATACGAGGTTGGTTAGCCTAGATGTTAAGGCTAGATCAGCTCTTGTCTCTGCACTACCCAATGAAATCTATCATCAAGTGCTTAACTGTTCTTCTGCAAAAGAGAAGTTAGATACACTCACAGTTGCATATAAAGGGACTGAAGAGGTGAAGGAGAACAAGAAGCTCCTCCTCAATAGAGAGTATGAATTCTTCTTTGCTCAGAAAGGTGAGAGTCTTACTCAGACATACACTAGGTTCAACTGCCTTGTTAATGACTTGAAAAGGTCAGACATAACCAAGAACAACTTTGTCTTGGTGAACAAGTTTCTAGACTCCCTCCCTGAAACATGGGATCACTTTGTCACTGTCTTAAGTCATAGTGAGAAGATTAAGGGAATGTCTCTAGTTTCTCTCTATGGTAACTTACTCAACCATGAGCAATCAGTCAAGGAAAGGAAGTTATCATCCAAGGAGATGAAGGAGGTAGTGAAAGCTGCACCAACTGCCCTTGTATCAAGAGATACCAAGATGAGAAGCCTTGTAGCTATTGATTCTGGTTCTGATGAAGAAGGAGATGGAGAGGAGAGTGCTGGAGAAAGTGATGAGGAAGTTTGTGAGGAAAGTAATCTGGAGGAGTTGGTTGAAGGTGTAGCTATGCTAGTTAAGAAGTTCAAACCTTTCAAGAAGGGAAAGGGTGTCAATAGGTTCAACAAGAGGTCATCAAAGTTTGTCAAGCCTAAATCCACTTTTGATGCCTCCTCAGCAGAGTGTTATAAGTGTGGCAAGATTGGCTACATAGCCATTGACTGTAAGTCCAAATATAACACTGGTTCTTCATCTGTGCAAAAGCAGGAGGGTAAGATTGATTATGAAGCCAAGTATAAGAAACTCCTTGCTGCTGTCCTTGACAAGAAGTAGAAGAAGAAAGCCCAGGGCCAAGTTCTTGTTGCTGAAGAAGAAGATTGGGTAGAAGAAGATCTCTCCTCAGATGAAGATGAGGTGATCTCTGCTCAGTTCTGCATAATGGCCAACAACAATGATGGTAGTTCCTTTGATGAAGATATGAAAAAGGCTGCTAAAGCTTGTTCAACTACCAACTGGGATCCTTCTTCTATGTATCAGGTTGGAAAATTTATTAATTATGATGATAATGAGAAGAATGCTATGCTTGATTACTTGTGTATTGATTTCCAGTCTGCTATTCAAAGAGAGAAGAAGCTAAAACTAGAAGTAGAATCACTAAAGGAAAAGTTAATTCTTAAGGATGAGGAACTTAAGCAGATAACAATCTTAAATGGTGAACTAGCTAATCAAAAGATACTTAATGAGATCTTAGTAAAAGAAACTATTGAAGCAACCAAAAAATTTAATGACCTCCAAAAAGTAGTAAAGTCTTGGTGTGTTTCTGCAGAAAAGACCACTCAGTGTGTCAAGGAGCAGATACCCAAACAAGTTCAAGCTATTATTAGTGGAAATTACTCTAAGGCAGCTAACTATGTTGATTCTAGTAAGAACCTTAATAACTTAGACAAAGCTGACATTTTACCATAGACCTTTCACAAAACTGTTAAAGGCAAAAGTGTGTTCACAAATAAGTTTGTTAGAAGCAAAAGTTCCAACTTAAAAGAATCAATTATTCCTTCTGTTGAATCATCCTCCAGTAAGATTTCAGAATGTAAAAATACTAATAACACAATGTCAAAGGATGTGATTAAAGGAAAGGAATCATTAGTTGAGACCTCAGAGACATTATGTTATCAAACCTTGAAAACAGATGACTTAATTCTTAGCATTTCACAAACTGAAGAATCATTAGCTAATACTACTCCATCAACTGATAGGTTAGTAGATGATAAATGCTCATCTGATAACCTGTCAGCTGATCATAGCTTATCTTCTAAACAATCAGTTGATCTAGAAGTAATCAACTCTTTCTCAATAGAAGAAACTATGAGTAAAAAGAATGATGTTCACATTGTTCCCATTTCTGCCACTCCAAAGATTGGTCAAAAGCTATCCAAAAACAAAGATCAATCTAAGGTGCATGTGAATCAAGACCTAAGAAATTTACAGGATAAGCTTCATAAGCTGAATGGTCAAGTTAGTCAAATGATGACTGATAAGAAAGCTCATAGGCATTCAAACCATGTTGCTCAATGCTCCAAGACCACAAAATCTCAAAAATGTTATAAATGTGGAAGCAAAGAGCATAAGGCATTTGAATGTTCTTTAGAAGGGAATTCAAGACAGCGGACTTGTAATGATGACAGTCACTCCTCTCATTCATAAGAAACTTGAGATGAAGTGGAAAGCTAGGTGCATTCCACAGGGATCCACTGAGTAGTTGATTCCTACTTGTGTCACTAACTCTTCTTTCAAAGGAAACATGTTTGTACTCTATGAATAATGAGGATACAAACTGGCTGTGGCACAAGAGGCTTTCCCACCTTAATTTTAAAAACATCAACAAGTTGAGCAAGGGTGAACTAGTGTCAGGACTACCTTCACTTACTTATATTAAACCTAAATCTTGCACTGCTTGTGAGAAGGGAAAGCAGCATAAGGCATCATTTCCATCCAAGCAGGCCTTCTCAATTACAGAACCTTTCTATATGTTGCACATGGATCTCTTTGGTCCTGTTGCAACTGCTAGTATTGGTGGAAGTAAGTATGCTCTTGTATTGGTTGATGAATTCTCAAGATATACTTGGGTTTTCTTTCTTAAAGCAAAGAGTGAGGCAGCTGAAGAGATTATCTGTTTTATCAAGAAGATGGAAGTGATGAATGGCAATCTGGTGAGGAGTCTTAGAAGTGATCATGGAACTGAATTCAGAAATCAAACTCTGGAATCTTTCTGTGATGAGAAAGGGATATCTCAACACTTTTCTGCTCCAAGAACCCCACAACAAAATGGTGTAGCTGAAAGAAGAAACAGAACATTGATTGAAGCTGCCAGAACCATGTTGTGTGAAGGTGGGTTACCATTTAATTTCGGGGCTGAGGCCGTAAGTTGTGCATGTTTCACACAGAAAAGGTCCCTCATTATCAAGAGGCACAATAAAACTCCATATTAAGTGCTCAAGGGAAGGAAGCCAAGCATCAGCTTTCTGCATATCTTTGGTTGTCAATGTTTCATACTTAATCAAAAAGATCAATTGCAAAAGTTTGCTCCTAAAGCTGATGAAGGAGTGTTTGTATGTTACTCTATGATTTCTAAAGCATATCAATGTAAGTTATAATGAAAATGACTTTGTTGCTTCCTGTTCTTCTAATCATGTTTCAGGTGAAGAATTTAATGATCTTATGCAAACTGGAGAAGTTCCTTCAGAGCAAGTAGATCCCTCTCCACCAGCTACTCATGATTTAGATGAACCTGTTCCTATCCAAATTTTTAACCATGTACAACCATCCTCATCCAATCCTATACCTCTACTGAATCATGTGGAAAATGACTCAACATCATTGGATTCCAATTCCATATCACTCATTCCCTCTTTAGTAGAGATACCCACAGATTGTAATAATGAAGTTATATCAGCCACTCAAAATGAACTCATTTCTACTACTAATAGCCAATATATAACTTCTTCTCCCCAAATCCAAATGAATCCCAATTCCCAAGAAATCCAAAAGCCTTCAAAGACCTCAAGCACCATCCTCATAATTTGGTGATAGGCAACATAGATGATCCAGTTAGAACAAGATCAAAAGCTTGAAACATCTGCTTGTATTCTGGATTTGTCTCAATGATTGAACCAAAAAAGGTTGATGAAGCTCTCAATGATCCCCACTGGGTGTCTGCCATGCAAGAGGAACTGGCAGAATTCAAAAGAAATAATGTATGGACTTTGGTACCCAAACCAAAGGATAAATCCATCATTGGAACAAAGTAGGTGTTTAGAAATAAGCTAGATGAAAATGGGCAAATCATCAGAAACAAAGCAAGGCTAGTGGTGCAGGGGTACTGTCAAGAAGAAGGTATTGATTTTGATGAAACCTTTGCCCCTGTTGCAAGATTAGAAGCTATCAGATTATTCCTAGCCTATGCTACCTTCAAAAGCCTCAAAGTGTTCCAAATGGATTTAAAAAGTGCGTTTCTGAATGGAGATTTGAAAGAAGAGGTGTATGTCAAACAACCTCCTGGTTTTGAGGAGTCAAGCTTACCTGATCATGTTTACTTTCTAAACAAAGCATTATATGGTCTTAAGCAAGCTCCAAGAGCCTGGTATGATACCCTCTCTTCTTTTCTCATTAACAAAGGTTTTACAAGAGGATGCATTGATAGCACTTTATTTATTAGGAAGTACAAAGGCGATGTGATACTTGTGCAGATATATGTAGATGATATAATATTTGGGTCTACTAATTTTGAACTATGCAAAAAGTTTTCTAAACTCATGTCTGATAATTATCAAATGAGCATGATGGGTGAGTTAAACTATTTTCTTGGTATGCAAATTAAACAAGAGGTTGATGGTATTTCCATTCATCAAACAAAGTATGTCAAAGATTTACTCAAGAAGTTTGCTTTTGAAAACTATTCTTCAATGAAAACACCTATGTCTACTTCTATTAAGTTAGGAAAGGACACTGATGGCAAATCAGTGAACATTACTACTTATAGAGGAATGATTGGGTCACTTTTACACCTCACTGCAAGTAGACCAAATATAATGTTTTCAACATGTCTCTGTGCAAGATATCAAGCTGATCCTAAAGAATCACATCTTGCTGCTGTTAAGAGGATATTCATATATCTCAAAGGAACTCCTAATCCTGGTCTTTGGTACCCCAAAGACTCAGATTTTGAGTTAGTTGGATATTCTGATTCTGATTTTGCAGGATGCACATTAGACAGAAAAAGTACTTCAGGTGGCTGTCAACTTCTAGGAGGAAGATTGATTAGTTGGTCTAGTAAGAAACAGAATTCAGTGTCAACATCTACTGCAGAGGTAGAATACATTGTTGCAGGAAGCTGTTGTGCTCAAATTTTGTGGTTACAAAATCAACTACTTGATTATGATATGAAGTTTGAAGACACTCAAATTCTTTGTGACAATACAAGTGCAATCTCCATCTCAAATAATCCAGTCATGCATTCAAAGACAAAGCATATTGAAATCAGACATCATTTTCTCAAAGATAATGTGCAAAAGAAGAATGTAACTTTGCACTACATCAACATTGATTTACAACTTGCAGACTTATTCACAAAGCCATTAGATGAAGCAAGGTTCAACTTCCTAATATCCAAACTAGGTATGCTAAATTTTTAGTTTAGAATAGTGGTAATTTAGTTTGTGTTAATTTATAAGTGTTGAAAATTATAAGATACTTATCTAAGCATATCTAAGTCTTACTTGATTTGTGTAAACTGAGTAACTATGCTCAGCTGATGCCTATCATGTGATCAAATTTACTCAGCTGATCACCTTAAGATAAGGAAGACATGCTCAGATAAGTACTTTACTCAGCTGATACCCAAATTCTCACTATCAGCTGATAGTTTTCCATCAGCTGATACCCCTCAACTAATAGTTTTTCATCAGCTGATACACCTCAGCTGATACTCTCCTTGATCAGCTGATGATTCTACACTTAGTAAATTTTCAATTTTTACTCTCATTTAATGCTTTTTAAACCTAGTTATTTACTCCGTTTGTCAGTTTTCATTTAATAGCTAACTAATTTGTTTTCCATTAGATCTTTTGTCAGTATACAACGATCTCTGTTAACTAAACTTCATAAATATCTCAATTTCTCTCTCATTCACCTTTACCTGTTCAAACTTTCTAGATTCCCTCTCCCTCTCTAAAAATATGCCGAACTAACCTTTTTGTGTCTTTGCCTCCTTTTAGATGGCATCTACAAGAAACACCGTGACACACATGTCACTCCGTCCATTTTTGGAGAAAGAGAGACTAGTAGGAGTAAAATTTATGGATTGGCATAGGCAATTGACAATTGTCTAATGCCATGAAAGCAAGTTGTACGTCCTAGAGGATCCTCTTCCGGAGGCTCCTGCTACCACCGATACGCGGGCCGTTAAAGACGCTTATGAAAAGCGCCTTAAAGACACAAATGAGGTGACTTGCCTCATGTTGACGACCATGAGTTTCAAGTTGCAAAGGCAATTCGAGGACGTTGTTGTGTATGACATGATCTCGTAGCTTAAGGAAATGTTCCAACAGTAAGCGAGGCAAGAACTCTATGAGTGTGTCAAGGCCTTCTGTGACAACTGTCAATTAAAATTTCAGGTTAGCTTATAGAAAACAGTAATATATGTTTTTAATAGCTACAAATATTATTAATAACATAAATTATTTTGTAGAAGCCTTAAATTCCCTAAAAATCCCGACGATCTGCTTAAAACCTTCAAAAATCAAAAAATCGGTAAAACCGACTAAATAAAAGTCAAGATTTATAAATCTTATATAACAATAAAAATAACAATAATAAAACACATCATTACATATATTATTTATCCCAAATATAAAACTTATGTAAATACCAAGAAAACTAATCAAAAACTTGTAAGTATTGACTTTAATTGAACCACCAATGTACAAAATACATCCAACACACACATTATACATATTAATTAAACAAAAGATAATAATAATAATAATAATAATAATAATAATAATAATAATAACAATATTAAAAGCCAAAAAGGCCAGCCCTTTTACACACACACCAACACACACAAACTCATGTAAACACTCTACCTCTTGCATGTGCAAGTCTCCCACTCGTTGCACCAACTCACTCTCTCTCTAAGCCATTCTCTCCTCCTTCTCTACACATTCCAGCCCTCAAACCTGCTGGAAATCATCGTAAACTTTCAATTTTTGAAGTGTTCTTGAAGGATTGAAGCAAAGGATTCAAGATAAGCAAGCATAGGTAGCAATCTCTTGGGTAATCTCTTCATTTCTTGTATTTTTCTTACTTTTTCTTGAAGATTTCTTGTGTTTCAGAATTCTTATGAACATCAAAGTGTTTTGATGATGATATATTCACTAAAAATATATAAAAATATTGAACTCACAACAAAACTTTATGAATCAAGCAACAAGAACTCAAGAAATTAGTGTTTTTATGCACATGCATGTGGGTTTTTGCATATGCATGTAGTTTTCTTTGAAAGATCTATCATGATATGATCATGCATGGAAATTTTATTATAGAAATCTGGAATATTTGAGTAATCAAGCAAATAATATGATAAAATCATAATATTGGTGGTGACGAACACAAAATGTAAGTTATTAGTTGATATGGTATAAAGATTTGATTCTGACAGAAATATTGTGTTGACTTAAAATGACCATAACTTAATAAATACTTAACCAAATGATTTGATTCTTTTTTAAAAAGTTTTATCTCTGTGTTTAGTTTCATCTCCAAGTGGAACTTCAAGATTTCATGGAGATTTGACCCCCCAACCACACGTATCAAGTCAGATAGGTCAGAAATCTCACTGTTCAGTAAAGTGACTCACTTGCATGGATGTTAAACCACTCAAAATATAAATTTTTGACCCATTAACTATGTAAACTAAATTGCGTGCACAAAACTAAGAAATCTGGATAATTTCATGGATGAACTTTAATTGATCATAACTTGGTCCACACAAAAAGTTACATTACTGAGTTAAAAATTTAACCCAATTTGAATTATCTAAAAATAAGGTCGTTTGACCACTCAAACCCTTAAAACAACATAAGGGTGTTAACTGGAATTTGACCTGTGACCTCTAAGTTTAAATTAACCAAATAAAATATCTATAAATCTTTAAAAATCCTAATATTTTTACAGTATGCTCTAAAGAAATATTATAATAACATATAAAAAATTTGGAACCTTAAATAATTCGTTAGGGTATTAAAGCATTGCACCAAAGTACAACCCATGAAGCTGACAGAAAGGGACTCGAACACTAAATAAAGAAGAATGAAATCTTTGTGATTGGGACTTGAAAATAACAATTAAAGTATAACAGTCATACAAATAATGTAGAAACACCTAAAAAGAAAATATAAAATATAAAATATAATTGTATTCACATGAAAGAAAGTTGGGTAAATAAATATATATACATATATAATCTCAACATATAACTATATCAATATAAAATCAATATAAATAATACAAAATTAATTATTAATTGTAATAACTAGAATTTGGGGACTAATAATAGGATATTATTTCACTAGGTAGGAAGCACGGCGGGAACTCAAGAATTTGTGAATTGTTTTAAGAACGCATTAAGCTTTGTCAAGTGAGTATCATAGCCCCTTTTTACCATATTTCATATTATTTTTTGGGTAAAAGCATGTGTATAGATTTCATGAAAATTTGATTGCCTAACTTCTTATATATTAAAAATATGATTTTGTTGCACTATGGTATTATTCTTTGATGTGCTTAGATTATTGTTTGTAAGGCCCCCTTTTAAGACATTATTCATTAACTCCGCTAGCGAGCCAATGGTATTTGTAAGTAGCGCTATTTGGAGATTCAGACATCTCCCATTTATGGTTGACGAACTATAGATGTACTTTACCACCACTAAGGTCATTTAATATGGGCGTTAAGTTTGTTCTTGGGCAATTGGTTGTCGGTTAGGTTGGATAATGGCTCAAGCTATAAACATCATAGTATATTCTTACCACGTGCTGTATATTGGGCTAATGCATCATCTACCATTTGTGTATATTGACCCCTTTCTTTTACCTATGCTTTCAGGTGACCGCTGTTAGGTACAACACGTAGAAGCATGATGAGTGACATCTTCATTTTCATGTTTTAAAAACAATTTCCATTTAATTTAGGCATCGTTCTAAACAATGTCTTTAAATTTTATTTGGTTATGTATTTTCTACTTAAGGATGTATCCGTATCTTTTATTTTGATTATTTAAATATGATTGGTAATTGTCTACTACCTTGTATGATGAAACCTTGTGCGGTGAAACCTCGTGTTTCCGCTTTAGCGGGGTGTGACACCTTCATATGGTGCCGGATGCATGAGGGCGGGAACGTGAGCTCCCACATGCTTTGTATGAAGCAATATGTGGACCAGCTCGAGAGGTTGGGCTTTCCAATGGGGAAAGAGTTGGCGACGGATATTATCCTCCAATCTTTGCCTAAAGCATATGGTCCGTTCATTGTGAACTACCATATGCATAACATGGATAAGTATTTGATGGAATTGCATGGCATGTTGAAGACCGCGGAGTCTAACATGGCCAAGGCAAAGCCATCAACCTCCGCACCCGTCCTAGCCATCCATAAGGGTGGTGCTAATAGGCAGCGGCCCGCTTCAAGCTCGAAGGGGAAAGGGAAGGGGAAGGCCAAGGTGGCAACATCTAAGCCCAAACCACTCCCGGCCCCGGAGCCGAAGGGGAAGGAACCCGCTCCTATAGCCCCCTCACCGGAAGTGGCTACCTGCTTCTTCTGCGGGGAGAAGGGACACTACCGGCGTAGCTGCCCGAAGTACACGGAGGAGCTCAAGAGGCTTCGCGCCAAGGGACAAGGCGCCTCAGGTACGTATATGATTGAACTCCATAACACTTGGGTCTTGGACACCGGGTGTGGTACTCACATAGTTAATAATGTGTAGGTACTAAGAAGAAGTAGGGACCTGGTTTATGGGGAGCTAGATCTCATCATGGGAAACAAGACGGTTGTCCCGGTTGAGAAGATTGGGAGCATGGACCTCGCCTTTCAATCCGGCTTATCTATTTCTTTGTTAAATGTATCGTATTCGCCCTGCGTGGCAAGAAACATTATTTCTTTTTATGCACTTGTTGACGATGGATTTAGTTTTAATTTCTCTAATGGAACTATCTCTTGCTTTAAGAATGATTTATTTTATTTTAAAGCACATGCATGTCGTGGCATATATGAAACAAGCGTATGCTTGCAAAGTAATAGATCAATCATGAATGTTGGTTCTAAATCCAAATGTGATTGGGATAAGTTATCTTTATGGAATCGTCGTTTGGGCCACATAAACAAGAAACGCATCGCCAAGCTCCAAGCGGATGGGATCTTGGAATCATTTGACCATGGGTCGGATGATGTATGCGAATCTTGCTTATTAGGCAAAATGACCAAAGCACCCTTCACCGGCGTTTGTGAGAGGGGCCAAGACTTGTTGGATATCGTTCACACGGATGTGTGTGGTTCGTTCAAGCATGTCACTAGGGATAACTCAAGGTACTTCGTAACCTTTATCGATGATTTTAGTAGGTATGGGTATGTCTACATGGTGAGACTAAAGTCAGAAACCTTTGAGGTTTTCAAGACTTTCAAAAAGAAAGTTGAGAACCAATTGGGTATACGAATTAAGATACTCATATCGGATCGTGGTGGTGAGTATCTAAGTTCAAAATTCCGTGACTATCTAAAAGATTGTGGAATTTTTTCGCGATTGACACCTCCAAGGACACCATAGTTAAATGGTGTTGCCGAGAGGAGGAACCGGACATTGTTGGATATGGTCCGGTGTATGATGAGTCGTACGGATGTACCCATTAGCTTTTGGGGCTATGCATTGGAAACGGCGGTTAGAATCCTTAACCTCGTACCAACTAAGAAGGTGTAGAAGATACCCTTTGAGATGTGGCATGGAAAGGTTCCATCACTTTCGTATCTAAAGGTCTGGGGTTGTCCTGCCTACGTGAGACGTGAGGTGGAGAAAAAATTGAAACCCCGAGCCGAGAGGTATTTGTTCATTGGATATCCTGCCGGGTCTATGGGATATTTGTTTTACAAACCTTCAGAGAACAAGGTATTTGTTGCTCGGAGGGCCGTCTTCCTTGAAAGGGAGATGCTATCCAAAGACGCTAGTGGGAGAAAGGTTGATCTTGAATAAATTCAAGAACCTTCCAATGACCAACCTGAAGTTGGCACTAGTTCATAAGATGATTCTCAGCACAGCATTGCTGGAGAACCTGACACGGATCCTTTACCTTTTAGAAGATTCGATAGAAGTCGCAATGACCCAGAGAGATATGGGTTTCTCATCTCCGAGGGTTGCGACCTAGTGGTGGATGATGATGAACCATCATCTTATCGGGACGCCGTGGTGGGCCCTGTGTCCGCTAGGTGGAAAGAGACAATGGAGTCCTAGATGCAATCTATGTCGAATAACCAAGTCTGGGATTTGGTAGATCCGGTACCCGGGTGTAGACCCGTGGGGTGCAAATGGGTCTTTAAGAAAAAGATCGGCATAGATGGAGAGGTAGACACATTCAAGGCCCGACTGGTGGCTAAGGGTTTCACGCAAACTCATGGTGTAGACTATGATGAAACCTTTTCCCCAGTGGCTATGTTGAAGTCTATCCAGATACTCATGGTAATTGCAACATTTCATGACTATGAGATTCGGAAAATGGATGTAAAAACCGTGTTCCTTAATGAGACACTAAGCGAGGAAGTCTATATGACTCAACCCGAGGGTTTTGTACATGCCAAGCATCTGGATAAGGTTTGCAGGCTTAAGAAGTCCATTTATAGACTTAAGAAAGCATTGCGCAGCTGGAACCTATGCTTTAATGAGAAAGTCAAAGAGTTTGTCTTTTCAAAAAGCAAGGATGGGCCATGCGTATATGTTAGGGCTAGAGGGAGCATAGTTGTATTCCTAGTATTGTATGTCGATGGCATACTCCTCATTAGGAACGATGTCCCGATCCTTCAAGGTGTAAAATCTATAGAGATAGATCCAAGAGGCTAATTGGGCTTAGCCAAAGTACATATGTTGACAAAGTCCTAAAGCGGTTTAGGATGGAAGACTCCAAGAAGGGGTTCATTCCTATGTCACATGGTTTGGTATTGCGTAAGACTCAATCCTCTAGTTCCCCAGAGGGACGGGAAGTAATGAAACGGGTGCCATATGCTTCGACTATGGGCTCGATCATGTACACCATGCTATGTACTAGGCCTGATGTATCGTGTGCCTTGAGCATGTCGAGTAGATATCAAGCCAACCCAGGTGAAGCCCATTGGACGGCGGTGAAGAGCATTCTCAAGTATCTTCGGATGACTAAGGAGATGTTCTTGGTGTACGGAGGTGAGGAAGAGCTTAGAGTAAATGGTTACTCTAACGCAAGCTTCCAAACTGATAGGGATGACTGCCGATCAAAATCGGGGTTCATGTTCCAATTAAATGGCGGTGCTATATCCTGGAGGAGCTCCAAGCAAGACACCGTGGCCAATTCCACTATAGAGTCGGAATATATTGCGGCGAGTAAAGATGCTAAGGAGGCCATATGGATAAGGAAATTTGTGTTTGATTTGGGAGTGGTTCCGATCTTTTGTGACAACGACAGTGTCGTTGCTTTAGCAAAGGAACCAAGGTCTCACCGATACACGAGGCATATTCCGCAGAAATATCATTTTATCCGGGACGTGGTCTAGAGTGGAGACATTGTCATCAGCAGAGTACACACGGATAGCAATTTGGCGGATCCGTTCACTAACCCGTTGTCACAAGCTAAGCACGATGCCCACACACGTGCTATTGGGATTAGATTTGCTAGTGACTTGGTTTGAGTTGTATATTGGTTATTGTATTTGATATATTTGCTATGTAATTGGGAACATTAAGCAATATTGTATTTTTGAATGTATTGATTATTAAATGGAGATTTAATGATACACGTGTAGCGAATACTTTCTTTAAATCACTATTGTATTCCAACTTTGCATGTTTTATCACTTCCATGAATGTTATACATTTTAAATAGTCCACAGTCGGTCATTCTTCATTGGAAGGAAGTATGAACGAAGATCGAGGGAAATGATTGGTCAAAGTGTTCAATAGGGATTGAATACAAGGGACGCAATATTTCGCCTATACTTGAAAACAGTTTCAAGTGATTGGATGACCCACACCTGATCTTACTTCATGGTACATGTCAAAAGTAAATCAGGATGATAATATCTTTTATCCTTAGACCGGAGACGCATGTGTTTCACTATTTTGGTTCGCTCTATTCTGACTGCTTTCAAACGTAGTTCGTAACTGGCTATTATAAAGGAGGCTTTTGGGTAAAGTATTTCCAATATATTGGAGGCAATGTAGTTGAAGGAATTTGTTCCTCTGTTTAGAGAGATATCCCTGGGCCCCTCGATGATTGGGCGCTAACACCAAAAATACATGGCCATGCTCGAGCTTGCAATGATTGTTAATCAGTTGCAGCTCACCTTTTGGTCCCCACCAATCTTGATCGAGAAACATAATAGTGAACGATCGGAGAATGACTTTGTACCATGTCTCGTGTTCACTTGGATATCATGAACAATAGGATGATTAATCACTTATCTATAGGACCATGTCAAACTCTTTTAGTTTTGACTTGGTACTAGTCAGGGATGACATACCCCGTGTTTAGTTGGGGGCAGGTATGCCTTGCTAGAATCCGCTCCTTATCTGTGGTGCCTATGGAAACGGTGTGCCATGTGCAAGTGGGAGTTTGTTGGAATCCCAACAGCATCGTGTCTAAGAATCCGATGCGTCGCATCGCCCAAAATGTCGGATTTCCACCATCGGATTCCAAGAATCCGGCGGATTTCAAATCCCGGATTCAAGTTGTTGGATTCTAGCTTGCGGATTTGACTTGTCGGATTGAAATCATCGGATTTTTGGCTACAGAATTCAAACCATCGTATTTCCTCACTCGGATTCAAGGAATCTGCTAAAATGCGGGAACGTGTCACGTCGAAGGGTATGATGCGTCGCGTCGCGTGAATTACCGCATCACATTCTCCAAATTTCCAGACGACTCAAACTTTAGAACTTCCATTTTAACCTCTGTTTTTCGACCCAAAACACTTCTAAACATGTATAAACCTTATATATCATGCATATAACTATCATGAACATCCTAGAACTCATCAAAACATCATATCATGCAAAACCCATTTATCAACTTTGAGCTTGAAGCTCCACTAATGGTGAAACATCCTATAGTCATGTTTTCAACAGATTTATGCATCAAAATGAATTGAACATGATACAAACATATACTCACCTTATTCTTGAATTAAAGAACACAAAATCTTGAATCCACAAATTCAAGTAAGCATGTTTTTTTAAGGTTTCTTCTCAGGAGGTTTTGCTCTCAATTACACACACTACAAACTTTCACTTTTGATCAAAATGAGCAGATGGTTTCTCAAAGTAAACCATGTATACATACATTTAGTATTAACCAAAGCACGAGGTGGCAAGGTTTTTATCCATGTTATCATGCATACATACTAGACATAAAAACATTCATACATAATTCTTTTTCTAAATATAATTCCATGAGTAAATATATATATATATATATATATATATATTTACACACACACAGACTCACACACACACATATATATATATATATATTAAGTTTATTACTTACAAGTCACATAAATCAATTAACCATATAATTGAATTAAAACACAATTAATCACGTACCGCCAACCAGCTAATCTACTAGCCCAGGTTTGCGGGTGTTACATGAACCTTCCTTTCGATACATTATATTCGTTTCTGAAAAGCACATGAGGTTTAGTGTATGTGCCAATGGCAAGAATCTCATTGCTAGAACTCATCTTTTTGCTTGGATCTTTCTCCTTGAGGTAGATTGGTGAGTTTGTTAGTGAGAAACTTTGAGAGTCGGATGAAAGTGTTTTGAAAGTCGGATGAAAGTGTTTTGAAAGTCGGATGGTACTAAGCGACTATCGGATGAATGTTTTATGTGACAGTCGGATGGACCAAAGAGTCGAATGACTTATAGAGTCGGTTGGCTCAAAATTTGGATGACTTAAAGAGTCGCATGGCTCAAAAGTCGGATGACTTTCAAGTGTCGGATAAACCAAAGATTCGGATGGTTCAAGGTCGCACGACTGTCGGATGGTCCTAAAGTCGGATGAGTCAATAGGTCGGATGAACTTCCAAGTGTCAGAATAATTGAAGAGTCGGATGAGTCAAGTGTCGAATGAGTTAAAGGCAACAGTCGGATGAGACTTAAGTTTCAAGTGTCGAATGGGTCTTAGGTTACACGACTGTCGGATGGGCAAATGTTAGATAACTTTAAGTTAAAAGTTAGATGAACACTCTTGGGCAACTGTCAGATGAACCAAGAGTCGCATGCACCAATAATCAAAAGTCTAATGATGTAAGGTCGGATGACTTGAAAGTCGGATGGGATAATAATCCAAAAACTTGTAGGTCTGTCCTCTGTTATCGAGCAGACTACTGATTTTGCCTAAACACCCTAAAAATTCACTAAAGTTTTACTTTGACCTTCCTTATCACTAAAAACACTTACCTTAACTAATTTCAACCCAAAACAACAACAAATTCTTGAAGAATTTGATGGAAGAGTAAAAAACTTCAAGAACTTGAAGAACAAGACGAATTCAAAATAAACACCCAAATGTTGTTTGTTTGTTCTAAACCACTAGAAAAGGATTTATCTTACTTAAATACTTCTAAAAGAAAACAAATAACTTGAAAAACAAGAAGATTTGAGAAAATGGGTTTTTCGGCTTTCAAAAACTCTCACGTAAACAAGAATAGCTCCTAGGTTTTTGTTTCTCACTCAAAGATATTACTTTCAGGTAATGCTGAACCAATCCAATAAGGAGTTGGCTCTGATACCAATTGAAAGTCCTTTGTTAGTGAAGAAGATGAGTAACAATGAATATTTGAAGAAAAGACGATGAAGGTTAGTATGAACAAGTATGAACTCTTTGCATGCAAGTTGAAGATTCTCTTTGTATAGCTTTGAACGTTGAGTACAATCGGAGAATACAATATTGGCAAAGGTTGCCTTGCAAACTAGGTTTGAAAGGCATTTAAACAAAAGCCTCATGGGCTTAAAAGCCACATGGGCCCAAAACTAGTTAACTAGACTAAACTTAGGAATTACATAGCAAAATGGGCTAAACCCATAAGAATAGCTAGTCTAGAATAATAGATTAATTACAATAAAAGAAACACAAGGTCAACAAACTAATAAATATCTAACAAGTTTTGTTTATGCTTAATCGTGATCCTTGAGTTTTTGATCTTAACCTTTGCTGAGTAGTATGTTAGATACAGTTTGTGCATGATCTGAGATAATTACTTGCATGCGTGTTTTCTGCTGGATTATTGTATGCTTGTTCTGAGATAATGACGTTTGCATGCAATAGGATAGATAAATTTTCTGAGATAATGAGGGTTAAGATTATTCATTAATACCTTCGATAAAAGTTTGAGTCTAATTCAACGTACAACGAGAGTTAAGTGTGATTTAGAGAGATTAAGTCGTAATCGGATTAGTAGGACCGATGGTAGTTGGTTCGAACGCCCTTAGAAACTTATCATATTAACTGTGCTTATAAAAAATTGAACCTAGGGGGAGTGATTCATTGGTAAATACACCTTTATTATTTGATTTAAACTCTTTGAAAGTTGTTTTCTCAATTCACTGCTGTAAACCAATCTGCAATACATTGGTACCGGTTAGCTGCTAGTTACGATCGAGTGCGCTTGCCCGTTGGTGTGTCAGTCAAATTAGGTTAGATTAATGTTAAAATTTAAGACTGATATTCACATATCATATTCCTTATGCGAATCTTGTTTATTGGGCAAGATGACTAAGGTACCCTTCACTGGTGTAAGTGAGAGGGGAAAGGATCTCTTTGAGATTATTCACACCGATGTGTGTGGTCCTTTCAAGCATATCACAAGAAATAACACTAGTTACTTCATTACCTTTACGGATGATTGAAGTAGTTATGTGTATGTCTACTTGATTAGACATAAGTCTGAAACCTTTGAGGTGTTCAAGACATTCCAAAACGAGGTAGAGAATCAATAGGGCAAAAGGATCATGATACTTCGATCGGATAGAGGTGGAGAGCATTTAGTTTAGAATTTATTAACCATATAGAGATTGTGGGATTATCTCACAACTAACACCTGCTAGGACTCCGCAATTAAATAGGGTCGCCCAGTGGAGGAACCGGACCTTGCTTGACATGGTCCGTTCTATGATGAGTCGTGTGGAGGTACCAATTAGTTTTTGGAGTTACACTATCGAAACAACGTTAAGAGTCCTTAACCTCATACCAACAAAGAAAGTTGAAACAACACCTTATGAGTTATGGCATAAGAAAAAGCCCACTCTCTCATATCTTCGAGTTTGGTGATGTCAAACCTACGCGAGACATGAGGCGAATGATTAAATTTGAACCTCGCACGGAAGGGTGTTACTTTATCGGATATTCTCCTGCTAGTATTGGATATATATGTTATAAACCTACTGATAACAAAGTTTTTGTTTCTCGGAGGGTGGTTTTCCTTGAAAGAGAACTAATATCCAGTAGACCAAGTGGAAAGGAAATATATCTTGAAGAAGTTCAAGAATCAACCAATAAAGAACTTGATTTTGGCACTAGCACTCAACCATCTTTGGTTGAGACCGAGCAAAATACTGTTGCGGTACCTAACACACTTCTATTGTCTACTGCATGAAGATCTGGTAGAGCTCACCATGAACAAGAGAGATATGGGTTTCTCATATCTAAGGATAATGAGCTATTGGTGGATCAAGATGAACCCACCAACTACAAAATTTTTCCTTGTCCTATATCTAGATGACATTCTACTATTTGGGAATCATATTCCAACTTTGCGAAGTGTTAAAGCATGGCTTAGGAGTTATTTTTCCATGAAGGATTTGAGAAATGTAGGATGCATTCTCCAAATCAAGATCTATAGGGATAGATCTAGAAGGCTCCTTGGGTTGAGCCAATGTTCATATGTGGATAATGTCATTAGATGAAGGGTTCTAAGAAAGGGAATCTCCCCATGTTGTATGCATTGGCATTGAGCAAGACTCAATGTCCTAGCTCTCAAATGGAGCTAGACATAATGAAACAATTCCTATACGCTTCGGCCGTGGGATCGATCATGTATGCCATGCTATGCACTTGTTCTGATGTGTCATGCGCTTTAAGCTTGACTAGTAGATACTAGGCAAACCCGGGAGACGCTCACTAGAGGGAAGTAAAGAACATTCTTAAATACCTTAGGTGTACTAAAGAGATGTTCTTAGTATTTGGTGGTGAGGAAAAGCTTAGAGTAAAGGATTACTCTAATGCTAGCTTCCAAACTAATTGAATGCCACTCTCAATTGAGGTTCGTGTTCCTATTGAATGGAGGTACAATCAGTTGGAGGAGCTCAAAGCAAGACACATTTGTTGATTCTCCAACCGAGTCAGAGTACATCACAATAAGTGAAGCTGCTAAAGAAGCTGTGGATGAAGAATTTTATCTAAGATCTAGGAGTGGTTCCAAGTATTGTTGACCCTATTGAGATATTTTATGACAATGAGGGTGCGGTGGCTTTGGCAAAGGAACCAAGAGCTCACAGGAGAAGAAGACACATTCTTCACAAATATCACTTCATTAGAGAAGTATCTGAGAATGGCGACATTACCATTATCAAAGTACCAATAGATGGGAACCTTGTGGACCCATTCACTAAGCCATTATCACAAGAAGTTAATGATTCTCACACCAGATCGATAGGTGTTAGATTTGCTATAGATTTGGCTTGAGATATGTATTTGTTATGTTTGATACGTATTTGTATTTTGGGAATATTAAATTAGTACTGTAACTTAAGCTTTTTTCAATATATAAATTGGGATTTATATATATGCGTGTTCAGTTACACTCATATAGTCTATAGTGTGTTCCATCTTATCATATTTAACCACTTCCTTAGATGTTTAACATTCTAATATTTCCATAGTCAGTCATTCTTCAATGGAAGGAAGATTGAAATAAGAATAGTTGATCCAGTATTCACATTGGTTTGAATAAGGATACAACACTTACTTGTACTTGAAAAGTATTTCAAGTGACTGGAAGACCCGCACCTGAATTTACTTCATGGATTTCTAGTCATAAGTGACTTAGGATGATAATATCATGTCATCCTTAGACATGAGATGCATGAGTAGCCAGATCATGAATCTGCTTTACTCTAGCTATTCTCAAACATGGTTTGTAACTAGATGTTATAAAGGGAATTGTTGGGTAAAGTATGAAACATGTAACGGAACTATGTAGTCAAAAGGATTTATTCCTCAGTTTAGAGAGATATCCCTGGGCCCCTAGATGATTGGGAACTAACACTAAATATGCATGGCCGTGCTCAAGCTGCATTCATTATGGATCAGTTGCAACTAATTTATTTGGTCACTACCAATCTATAATCGAGAAACATAATCGTGAACGATCTGGAGATTGACAATCATCCATGTTTCGTGTTCACTTGGATATCGTGAACAAAAGGATGCACATCATTACTTATCTATAGAACCTATTAAGCCTATAAGACTTTTAGGTTTTGTCGAGGATGACAACTCATGCGACTTGAGGCCAATGATGCTTTGCTAGAGCCGTTCTTTGTCTATGGTGAGTATGACGTTGTATCATGTGCAAGTGGGAGTCTGTTGGTGTCTGCCCATTAATGCACGTATATTGGAATCACTACTAATGAGGCACGTGCCTATTGGGTCACTCGCACGTGTGTATCACTGCCTATGAAGCACGTGCCTATTGGTTCACACGTTGAGGATTGATCCTAACAACACGGTTGAAAGGAGAGGAGCACACTAACGTTTTTTATATGAAAAGGTGCTTGACAGTGGGTAGAAACCAACAGACTTCCACTTGCACATGGCACAACGCATCTAAGGTATCATAGATAAGGAGCAGCCCTAAAAAGGCATCCTTAACCCCAAAGTCGGCACACGTTATGTTATCCCTGACAAATACCATATCACTTACAAAGGGTTTATATTGTCCTGTAGAGAAGTGTTCATAACACCCATTTATTCGTGATATCCATGTGAACACGAGACATGGATAAATGTCAATCTCTAGATCGTTCACGATTTTGATTGTCATTTCAGATTGGTGGTGACCAATATAACAAGTTGCAACTAATATATCATCATTGCAGATTGAGCCACAACCATGCATTTTGGTGTCAGCACCCAATCATCTAGGGGCCCAAGGATATCTCTCTTAAGAGAGGAACAAACCTTTTGACTACATAGTCCCGCCACATGGTTCATCTTTTACTTAAAAACTCCCTTTATAACAGCGAGTTAAGATCTGCGTATGAAAGTAATTAAAATAAAGAAGTCCCATGCTTTGGGCACACATGTATCTCTAGTCTAAGGATGAAATTGTTGGTGTCTGCCTACCGGTACACGTATAATGGTATCACTATTGATGAGGCACGGGCCTATTTAGTCACATGCCAATGGTAGATCTAGATAGCACAACCGAAACAAGAGAATAAGTGAAATTAGGGTTTCTGGTGACCTTCACGAGCCATCATCGGTCGTGAAGAGAAACCCTCCATAAGGCTTCACCACCCGGATAGGAAGTCATGGGGGCGTAGCCTTTTACGAGTGCTTCACGGCCCATTAAGGCTTTATTCAAAGTGACACTTAAATCTTATTGGACCTTTTATGTTGGTCCAATGTGAGATCCTTGTTGACGCTGACTCTTGAGCCCTCCTAGCTCCCTCATGGTCTATATGAGGAGGCTCATTCCCTTTTTATGAACCTTTTTGCTCCTTTGATTAAGTACACATATTATACACACTTAAGATCCAATATAGGGTTGAGTTGGTGGATTACCAAGGGTTCTACATTTCTGTTGCTATATTTTGTTTGTAGTTGAGATCATCTCATGAGAAGGTTTGTGTGTGGTTTTAAATACTAGAAAATCATTTTTCAAACCCTTCACTTCTATTGCTCTTGGGCATTGTGGCATGCATGTGATTCCTTCAGAAACGATATTATCATCCCGAGTCACTCATGAATATAATCCATGAAGTGAACTTAGGTGTGGGTCTTCCAGACACTTGAACTCCATTCAAGTATAAGTTAGTGTTGCGTCCATTGAATCTAATCCATGATTAATACATGATCGACCACTTGTTGGTGTCTACTCACTTGTCACACACACGCGCATATCAATGCCAATGATGTAACACCGTGATTATTCAAAATTTCACCTCTTTTAATAAAAATTAAATTAATAGCAAATACATGCAACGGAAGTCTTAAAGTCATAAATGGGATTAATTGTTTTCGCTATAAAGGCGAATCAACATCCTTCATAGTGAAACCACGAGGTTACGACCGCAGTCATTCAAAATCAATATGAGTTTAAATTGTAAATAGATTACATAACCGAATTGTTTGTTGATACCAAAAATTAAGACAAACCACAAACTATTACTACCATCCTTGCAAAACCACAATTTCTAAGCCACTTGCACGAGTACAAGACACATTTCAAATAAACAAGTGCTAGTTTATGCTAAGTGAGTCAATAGGAGTTGTAATCAAATCCATAAAAAATATTTGTATGTAGAAATGTGACATATAATTAAATACCATATCCCACCTTTAGCGTATTTGACCCGTACCTGAAACCCGTAGATCACATAGCACCGAATGGGTCAAATATCCGCATAGTCATTTCATGTAATCATTCGCACATAATCATAATCATACCGCATGAAATCGCATAAATCATGTCACATCATAATTGCATAAACCGTATCTCATCATAATCGCAAAAATAATTTCATTAACATGATCTTAATGTAGAGTATAATCCCGCACTAGATAACCCAAGGTTCACTACTCGCGTGCCCGGCCAACCTATGTTTCCAAGCAAGGCGTGACTCCCACTCGAGAACATAAATCCCAAGACTCCATTTTCGCTACTCCTACAGTGCGAGTACAAGTACTGCGATGTCATTCTAGTGCGAGTCCAAATGAAGCCGATCATATTTCAGCTTCTCCTCACACCCCAGTGATGTATGATCTAGCCCCTCTGGCCAACACCACTCAAGTATTGGAACACCAAGGTGTCCGTATACCATGTGTCAAAATAGCCATCTAGAAAGACCAAATGACTTTTGTTGGCTTGCACTTCAATCCTAGAAGGTCAATCATGAAACATGGGTAATACCGTATACTACCCCTTCCACTAAAATACATGCATGCAAGGAATCGTAAGCAGTCATATGCAAATCGCAGTAAATCATAAATAATCATAACATGCATAATACCTATTTGATCATGCATGAAATCAATATTTAACTTAGAACATATAACATGTATCATCAATATATAAATATATGTATAATCATCTTTACTTCGATAATAAGGTTTTGTCTAGGTACTCGGTTTTGTAAAGATCTACTGAACTCACTAGAAACAGCACGAAACGATAACCTCGAACCTAGATTGAAGATCTAGCACACGAACCATCTAAAGCTGGCCTTGCTTGATTCCAAACGCCGCTTAAAAACAAAACAAACGAACATGAGGTCGAAACTCGACCCGAAAACGCTTTACCGTAGCACTCGGTCCAAACTAACGCTCACCACGAAGTCCTAACACCGGAAAATGCTCAAGAACCTTGAATTCTCACGAAATTTTGGCAGAGTAACGTTATGGTAGTGGAGTGTGTGAGAAATGGTTGGTCATGAAGTTCTATATATAGACAGAAGAAAATAAGTCGCGTCACGATCTATCACACGCTAGGTTCTGCCGCACGCCAAGGACTAATACACGCAACCACTTCACACACGCTACCTTGACACGTGTTCTGCCACCCAAACGCGTTGCTTCGTGATCTTAATTTTTCAGGAATTTTCTTTTCTTTTATTTTTCCTTTCTTTTATTTTAAATAATAATATTCCTTTATTATTATTAACAAGTTGAACTTAGAAAATAATATTTTATTTCTCGATAATAATATTATTACAATATTCAAGTCGTTACAATTCTCCCCTTCTTAAAAGGATTCCGTCCTCGGAATCTATGAAACAAAAAGTTGTGGATATCTAGCTTTCATCTTTTCTTCAGTTTCCCAAGTCATATCTCCTCCATGCTTGTTCTTCCATTGGACTTTCACCAACTTAACCCGTTTCTTCCTCAATTGCTTAACTTTACGATCTTGGATCGCCACTGTTTCTTCAATCAACCGTTTATGCTTGTCTACTCGAATTTCCTCAAGAGGTATTCAACTCGGCTCCTCTGCTAGACACTTTCGCAAATAGCAAATGTGAAACACATTGTGAATTCCCTCTAGCTCCGCTGGCAACTCTAACTTGTATGCCTGATCTCCAACTCTTTCAAGTACCGCAAATGGACCAATAAATCATGCTCCATGTTTTCCACGTTTCCCGAACCGTATGATGCCCTTCCAAGGCGAAACTTTGAGCATCACTTTCTCACCTACCTCGAACGTCTTTTGGTTTATGCTTCATATCGGAATTCTTTTTCTGTCATTCTCGGGCTACTCGTAACCATTCGCGAGCAACCACAACTTTATCCGCTGTCAAATGAACTATCTCAGGCCCGATAAACTTCTTTTCTCCTGGATCCAACCAACAAGTAGGGGTATGACACTTTCTTCTATAGAGCATTTCATAAGGTGCCATATCCATACTCGCATGGTAGCTGATATTGTAAGCGAACTCCACTAGTGGTGGGTGTGTATCCTAACTACCACCGTATTCAATCATGCAGGCTCTCAATCGTTTGAATCGTTCTTTCGCTTTATGCATCTGTTTGAGGGTGATAGCCGTACTCAAGTGCACCTTGGTACCCAACTCCTCTTGTAACTTCTGCCAAAACGTGAAGCGAAATGACTATCACGGTCGGAGACAATGGAGAAGGGGACTCCATGCCTTGTGACCACTTCTCACACTTAAAGTTTGGCTAGGTTTTTCAGCTTCTCATTTTCCTTCGTTGCTAGGAAATGAGAACTCTTAGTCAACCGATCTACAATCACCCAAATCATATCATTTCTGTGCAGGGTCCTTGGTAGTTTTGTCACAAAATCCATCATGATTTTGTCCCACTTCCATTCGGAGATCTCAAGCTATTGAAGCTCCCTGTTTCTGGTGCTCTGCTTTCACTTGCGAACAAGTAACACATTTAGCCACATAATCTGCTAATCTGATTTCATTCCTGGCCACCAATAACTCTGTCGCAAGTCATAAAACATCTTTGTATTGCCCATATGTATAGAATACTTAGACCGATGGGCATCCCACAATATCTTTTCATAAACTCCTCTAACCTTAGGGATCCAAACTCGTCCCTTGAAAGTCTTTAACCTGCTATTATCCTCTTCAAGCAGCATTTTCTACTTAACCATGACCTCATCCTTTATGTTATTTTAAAAAATGTAGAAAAGCCTATTTTTAGGCCCTCGGCCTTTGTAATGCTCGGAACGATTAATGCAATACACATATTAAAGCAAAAGGTGAAATGTGTGTTTGTCTCTCGACAATCATCTCTCTACACAATCACTTGAAGGTTTATTGTTCATAGATTGAAGGTTTTTTCCTATGATGGTCCAATTCACTATGGACAAAACGAGGAAATACCTCGAAGGCCAAATCATGATGCTATCCGGACAAAACAATTCATGTATGTGAAAGTTCTCACCGCTGATCATCCTATTCAACCACAATCATTTCCGGTTTCTCTACTGGGTCTTTGTGTACATAATGAAATTGTGAGAGTATATAGGCAGAGTGTAGGACTAGGCCCTATGGAGCAACTAGAGCCAGTTGCACCTACCCCAGGGCCAGTAGCTCCAAGAGAGGATATAGTGCATAGGACTCAGTCTTCCAAGGGGGAAGCTGAGAGGGAAGTGTTGAGAGAGAAAAGGGTTGAGAGGGATGGTGAAGAGGATGAAGGTGAAACACATAATGAGGGAGGGGCGGAGTATGGCCCTACACAGATCCAAACTATGATTGCCTCATTTTCCGATGTACTACCCGAACCAAGGCTGGAATCTCCTGTGTCTGACTTACATGCTGAATCAGTAACCCCTGACTTTGAAACCGATACATTTGCTCTTACCAGGTATACCCCAGGAGCAGCACCACAGGTCTTCGACAACACTGCACAGCAAAAGGCTAAAATGCATGTGGTGACTGAAGAAGAGGATTTGAGCTTCTCTGATTTATTCCCAAATTTACCCGAGGCCTTTGACTCTAAAACGGAATTCATTTATGGCTATCAACCGGGTCCTCTTTATGAAACAAGTGCAAGTAATGATTTTGATCTAGATATGGAAGATGAAGAGGAAGAGATAGAGGTAGAAGAGATATTAGTGAGAAAAGAATAATCGAGTGCTAAGGGACCCCCAAGCCCAAAAAGCCGGGAAGCTACACCTACCATCAGGGTTGACAGTGTTGAAATAGCCACTATCATCTCAACAGTGCACATTCACCCCACAAGCCACTCAAGTGTCTCTCAATAGACACTTGCTTCATTTCACGGAGATTTTGCTCATACTCTACTGGCCTCTCATTCGGAGATGGTTGGTATTGAAACTAGACGTCTACCTCTCCCGACATCGCTCGTCTGTTCAATGCACATCGATATATCGTAGATATCTATGTTTCTTTCTAGACACCAATCCACACTTGCACACATAACGACGTTGTTTAACAGAAAACGGTCAATAACATCTGTAGGTGGCACTACTGAAAGTGCCATTCGAGGATCAGGTTGAAATCTCGGCGGAGTGTACACCAGTGCAACTCCGTACGTGAGTAGCTCTGCCTCTGTGGTAGAGACTTCAACGAGTACTCTGAGTGAGTCTCGGTTTGTTACTAAGGAGGATTGCAGGAGGCCCTAACCCCAATAATTGGGAACCTAGCAGACATCAAACAGAATCTTGCTTTGTTCAAATCCAAAGTTGATGATGGCTCGGGCTTATCTACTGACACATTGAAATCCCTGTTGTATGTACGACTGTTGGAACAAGCCCCAGACTATGAACAGAACTTAGATCTCCTTGAAACCCTTTGGAATGAACAAACTTATAAGGGTAGCAACCTCAATGAATTCAAAGAAACAATAATGAACTCAATGGAGGATCTGGGTAATGTGGTCTTCCAAAAGCTGGATTCTGTGGAAAACAAGCTGACATCACTTGAATCTACTTGTAAATCTCAAGCTACTGGGTCAAAGCGCAGGCGTGAAGATAATGATCCTGATCATGATCGTCATGAGGGCGAGAAAAGACCGAGCGTTCTGACCTTTACCCCTTTGACATAACGATTAGCAGCAACAATGGGGATCGGGGCAGAATCACAACAACAACAACAACAACAACAACAACAACAACAACAACTAACTGAGCCAGAACCTGACATCCAAGTGTTTGAATTCAAACTAAAACTGCTGATATTGGTGAAAGGGATGAGTCAAATGAATTGTTGAAAAAAATTGAGTGGTTCTCTTTTTCAAAATTACCTGAAAGAACCGAGGAAGTCCAGATCGTGGACAGGTTTGAGGATATGCCGGTGCCTACTGTTCAAAAGCCAGCTCCTTCAAAGGTTGCAAAGCCTGCGAGGAAGTTGGTCACCAAAAAGCAGATGGAGGAAACCATTAGAAAGCTAGATCTTACAAGGGTTCTCCGGGGCGTATCTGAGGAGGTTCATCAACTATTTCCTCCTGAATCAAAGAAATTCCAGGTGTTAGCTGCCGACATCCTGAGGAAGAATCTTGAATCTGAGAAGGCTCTACAGCTCCAACAATCATCATCTGAATGGCCTATCCCTCCGAATGTCCAACCAGCTCGTCCAATTCCAACATCGTCAGACCCAGGCCTAGATCGACACAATATGTTCACAAGGGAAGCAATGAAAAACCCTGTATGGGGCAAATATAGTGTGAACGCTGCTTACCTCGAGGATCGGATCCCTACTATCTATGGTTCTCAAATCAGAGACAAGACTCCTTCTGAACAGAGAGGTCTTGATGATTCTCAAAGGAGACGATACACTCATATCTTCAATGAATACAAAACACCGAGGGAGCAGATTGTGTTAGAGTACCCCATCAGCAAAGTATTGCGCGTTAGCATGCAAAAATCTCTAAGGTACAAGTTTGCTGTTTATGATGTTCGAAGACCAGATGGTCAGAAAATCCCTCTCAAAGAAGCTTACTTCAGAAATGTCAAACTGCATGACATTGAGTTCATATACGAGGAGCTGTCCACAAAGATCAACAAGTCCTACGAGAATCAACAAGGACGATCAGCTCTGATGAAATATATGAGGAGATTCATTGAGTTTATCCAAGAGCACGATCTACAACTTGGCGCCAAGAGTAATCAACTCGAGGTGAATCTGCTCAGACCACTACAACATCATATTGATCTACAAATGTAACACCGTAAATCCCAAGCCATTTTTTTAAATCGATGCGGAAGCGGTTACTAAATTTATTTGAACAAACATCCACAAAGTACAAAATACTCTTTACAAAATACAACTTCAACTTGTGTTACAAAAGATTCATAAAACACGGCTCGTCTCTTCTCAAAACACAATATCAGAGTATTGGTCAAATTCCCATTTCACAAACAAATCCAAACAGCAAAACACGCAACAAACCTGCAAAAAGCAATCAACCGTGGGGAATTAGCACTAAGCTAAGGGAATGGAAGCAACAAACAAGCTAACAACAATCACCATTCACAACAGAACCTCTGAACATCAATCTCCAATCAATCCGTCAATTCAACAATCTCTCCAATCCTGAGGACCGGCGGTTCTGCCGAACCTACAACTTGTGCGGGGCAAAGCAAAGGTTTACCGATAGCTCCCTGCCGATCGGCACAGTGAAATTCCCCTATGATACAACGCATGCATCAGGAGGACTACTACTGCTCAACCAACCGCAGACGAGCCCAGCTCTTACAACAGCAGCTGACCCCAACCAGCCCTTTCGCAGAAGCTGATCTCTACCAACCCGTTACAACAGAAGTTGGTTCTCTAACAATCCAGATACACTTCCAACCAAGAGCACAATCAATTCTATCACATATAACATGTATGCGAACATATAACTCTTGTTCAACAATTATAGCAGTCTAACAATCTATCATGGCATAACAAAACTATACAATCTATATTCGCATATCAAACTCATCGGTCCATAATCGCATATAAGTAACAACAATCCATCATCGCATATCAAACATTCCTTAAATCAAGCAATTCATAATGTTACCACCATTACCACCCGGGAGTAAACTTCCACTCACCTCTATCCTCAATCGCACTTGCTCAGTTGTCTAATGTCACTAAGTCTTCGCAGGTCCTGAGAACACAACATACCGAAATCAATCTCCGATTCATAAATATATATTAACATATATTTATATGCAATAAAATCATAACCAACATGCTAAATTTCACTTTTAAAACAAACATAAAAAGTCGGGCCCGTTCAGGTCGCACGGGGCCGAGGCCTAAGAGAATGATGACCCGGGGTCTAAAAGTCGGATGACTTTCACCGGCCCGGGGCCAAAAGTCGGGCGACTTTCACCGGCCCGGGGCCAAAGGTCGGGCGACTTTCACCAAGCCCGGGGCCAAAAGTCGGACCCCTTTCAGCACCACACAAAAATTCATCTTCTTCTTCCCTGTTCTTCTTCTAGCTTCAAACCAACAACCAAAAAAATTTGGAAATTCATTTCTAAAAGATCTAAATCATAATAAAATTCATACAACACCTTAACAATCAACAAAAACACATCCAAACTCATTTAAATTCAAAACCAACAAAACCCACTTAACAAACATTGAGCTTCAAGCTCCATTAACGGTGGTTTATCATTTATCCATGTATTTCTACAGAAAAACATATCAAGATGCATGATAACATGTTAGAATCATATACTAACCTTTACTTTGAATTATTAACCACAAATCTTCCACTTTGAATCTTCAAGTTTGCAAAGTTTTTTTTTGAAGGTTTCTTAGAACACATACACCTTTTCACTTAGAAAAATATGAGCAGATGACTATTACTTCAATTTGCCATCTATACATACACGTATATCTATGACTCTAGTTTCAAAGTAGGAGGTGGAAATAGTGACTTATCCACATTTACATGCATGCATACATAACATGCTTACATACATAAATACATATTTACATATCCCTTTTTATTTCTTCTAGTAACACACACACACACACATATATATGTATATATATATGTATTCTCAATTAGTTAATTAATCAATTAACTCTAAATAACTACATAATAAAATTAAACACAAATACGCATGTACCGCTAACCCGCTAACGACTAGCCCGGGTTTACGGATGTCACAACAAACCCTAGAAGAGCTCACATTTATTGATGAAAATCATTCAAGCTTTGCGGGTCAAAGAGGTGTTGTCTTTGTCAATCAATGCTGCTAAAAGATCTTGCTTCGGATGATAGACTTGATGGCATACTTAGATGGGACTCTAAAACTGTTATGTCACCGTCTACAAGAAAAGGCTGAAAAAGATCTACATGTGTTAAGTGAGACGGAAAGGGCGAGGTTGATACGAACAATAGAACAAATCAAAAGGACGTTGGACAGCCGTCGGATTATTCGGAGGTGGCAGATGATGTTTGGAATAAGAAATATGTCTATAATGTAATTATTTACTTTCTGTATTTCTTTCCATGTAATAGGCTTTCTCTCCATTTAGGGGGAGATTGTTATTTTAGAAAAATGTAGAAAAGCCTATTTTTAGGCGTGGCCTATAAATAGGCCTTAGGCCCTCAGCCTTCGTAATGCTCGGAACGATTAATGCAATACGCATTTTAAAGCAAAAGGTGAACTGTGTGTTTTTTTCTCGATAATCATCTCTCTACACAATCACTTGAAAGTTTACTATTCACAGATTGGACATTTCACTTTAAGTTTTCATCCTTTAACCCTTCACTTTGAGCTACCCAAATCTGCTCAATTATATCAGGTATAACCACCAATCCCATAGATTTCAACCGATAGGTTGTTCGAGGCTCCTTACGGCTTAGGGCATCAACTACTACATTACCTTTTCCCGGATGGTAGCTAATTTTGCAATCATAATCAATTAGCAATTCCATCCATTGTCGTTGCCTCATGTTTAACTCCTCTTGACACTGGATATGTTGCAAACTCTTATGAACGGTGTAGATCATACATCTTGTACCTTAAAGATAATGCCACCAAAGCTTCAATGCATAAACCACCGCTGCTAGTTCTAAATCGTGAATAGGGTAGTTCTTTTCCATGTCCTTTAACTGTCTTAAAGCATAAGCGATAAGTTTCCCTCCATGCGTAAGGACACACCCCAAGCCAGAATAGGATGCATCAATATACATGACAAAGTCCTTATTTCCTTTAGGTAGGGAACGAATAAGGGCCTCACACAACAGATTCTTAAGTGTTAGAAATGCTTCCTCTCGCTTACCCGACCATACAAATGGTGTAGCTATTTTTGAGAAGTCCTGAATGAACCTCTGATAGTAACCAACCCAACCTAATAAACTTCAAATTTCCGTAGGGGTTTTTGGGGTCTAACATTTCTTGACCGCTTCGATTTTCGCAGGGTCTACCTTAATCCCATCCATTCCAACCAAATGACCGAGAAACTGAACTTCCCGCAACCAAAATTCACACTTAGAGAATTTGGCATAGAGCTTCTCCCTTAGAAGAGTATCAAGAACCTCTCTCAAATGCCGCCGATAATCTTCAGCTGTGCGAGAGTATACGAGAATGTCATCAATGAATACAATAACTGATTTGTCCAAGAAAAGGGCGACAAAATCGATTCATCAAGTCCATGAAGATTTCTGGAGTTTTGGTAAGACCTAATGGCATCATTATTAACTCGTAGTGACCATAGCGAGTCCTGAATGCCGTGTTAAGAATATCCTGATCTTTTACCCTCACTTGATGATAGCCAGACCGCAAGTCGATTTTCGAGAAGTAACTTGCCCCTTGGAGTTGATCGAAGAGATCGTCAATCCTCAGAAGTGGATACTTATTCTTGACTGTAACCTTATTCAATTCCCGATAGTCGATGCACATCCGTATGGAACCATCTTTCTTCTTAACGAACAGGACCGGGGTTCCCCAAGGTGAAGAGCTCGGCCTGGTGATACCTTCCTCGAGAAGCTCTTGAAGTTGCGTCATAATCTCCTTCATCTCCGATGGAGCTAGCCAATATGGTGATTTAGCAATGGGAGCCACACTAGGAACAAGGTCTATATGAAACTCTATCTGTCGTGGAGGTGGCAAACTAGGTAACTCGTCTAGAAAGACATCCGCATAGTCCCGGACGACCTCTACTTCGGACAAAACCGCTTTCTTTCTAGAAGTCTCGACTACGTGAGCCACGAACGCTACACAACCTTTTGCTAGGCACTTTCGTGCCTTGAGAACTGAGATTAGGGACAAAATCTCCAAAGATTTCTCCCCGTAAGCAATGGCCTAACCACCCGCAAGAAGAGGTAGACGTATGCTTTTCTTGGCACAAAGGATTTCCGCATGATTCGACGATAACCCATCCATTCCCATAACCACATCGAATCCTTCGAGATCCATCAGAATTAGTGTTACAGGGAAGATATTTTCGTTAATTTCAATCGTTCAATTTTTGTATTTTTACCCGATAGTGACGGGTTTTCCAACCGCCACTTCGATTTCCAACACCGACTCTAACATACTTCGGGGTAGCAAAAAACGAGAGAAAAAAGAAGTAGACACTATAGACCTACTTGCACCCGAATCAAATAAAAATCTAGCAGGCATAGAATTAATCAAAAAGGTTCTAGAAATAACCTCGTCATTGCACTTGGCCTTTTCCGCAGTCATGTTGAAAGCACGCCCTTTGGCTTTGGGTGCCTCTTGCTTTTTATCTGGAGCTCCACCATGAGCTTTTGGTTTTGGGCAATTGGTATTGATGTGCTCCATCTCCCTGCCGTTGTAGCATATAGGTTTGGTACTTTCACAGTCCTCGTACTTGTGACCGGTCTTTCCACAACGCCTGCAACTTAGAGTATGGGTGTTACACCGTCCCTTGTGAGAAGAGTGGCAAGTTGTACAGTAGCGGGGTTTGTTTCATTGCTGATCCTTCCTTGGAGGGAAATTTTTCTTCTTCGAAGATCCAGATGGTCCCTACCACTTTCGTTTCTCCCCCCTTTGAACAACACCTTTTCGAACTTAGTTAGGTCATACTCGACCCGACTAGCGTCATCCATGACCTCCCCTATAGTTCTCCTCACCCTCAGAGCCACTTGGTACTCGAAAGGCAATCCCTCAGCATACCTTCCAATTTTCTCTTCCTCAGTAATACAGTAGCTGCTAGCAAACTGCAACTTATCAGTGAAAGCAGCATTGTACTTTGCCATCGTCATGTTGCCCTTCTTTAACTCTACAAATTCTCTTTTTGCTTTCTCCCTCTCCCCAAGCTATAAAACCTCCTCTTGATCTTATCAGTAAACATTTCCCAAGTCAAACGGTCTAAACGACCTTAGAAAGTGACCATTAACCGTTTGCCACCACTCCAAAGCCCCCACCCCCTCGAATCGCATGACCGCATAGTTCACTTGCTGGTACTCAGTGTTACTCCTAACACAAAATACCTGCTCCATCTTCATGATCCACCAAAGGCATCCTAGTGGGTCCTCACTCCCAGCACAAAATACGTGCTCCATCTTCGTGATCCACCACAAGCATCCTAGTGAGTCGTCACCCCCTTTGAACGCTGGCGGTTTAAATTTCATAAAACTTTCAATCGAGGTTCCTTTACCACCCATTTTTCCCCGCTTTCTATGCTCCAAGTCGGGGCGTGAGACGCTGTCTGCCTCACTATGCACCAACAGCTCCTCGTTCTCATCCTTTCCTCCACCTCGTGCCTCTCTTCGCAATCGAGCAATCTCGGCATCCCTTGCTTGTAGTTGTTCCTCCAAGTGTGCCTGGCACACAATGCTACCGCGACTTTAATAGCTTTGATGGGTCCTCTCGGGCTCATCATGATGACCCTCGTTCTCAGCTAAATTGTGTTTCGAGCGATAATCTAAAGAGGTATCCTTAGCATGGGGAATATCTTCAAGAATTGGGGCACCACCGCCCGCTCCAACATTTCCCTGACCCGCCTAAGGCATGGCGTTGTTGTTGTTATTTCTCTGACTACCCACCATTTTCTTATGCGACACAACATGATCACGAGTTTAAATTAAAAAAAAGTTTGTACAAGTGGAAATCGAAAGATCTAAATCGAGTAAATGAGAGAAGAATCCTATAGGTAACAGACAAGTAACCCTAAGAGCACTCAGTCACGTACCTCCCCCCCCCCCCACTTAAAGCCTTGTTCATTCCTATATGACCGAATGTAGCCATGAGTCTAGGTGCCGGTCTCAGCACCCAGTTCACTCACAGCGTGGCTCCGATACCAACTTGTAACACCGTGATTTTACAAAATTTCATCACTTATAAAAACCTTTTAAATTAATAGCAAATACATGCAGCGGAAATCTTAATGTCATAAATGGGATTAATATTTTTCGCCATAGAGGTGATTCAACATCCTTCATAGTCAAACCATGGGGTTACGACCGCAGTCATTCAAAATTAGTATAAATTTAAATTGTAAATAGATTACATAACCGAATTGTTTGTTGATACCAAAAATTAACACAAACCACAAACTATTACTACCCTCCTTGTAGAACCATAATTTCTAAGCCAAGTGCGCGAGTACAAGATACGTTTCAAAGAAACAAGTGTCAGCTTACGCTAAGTGGGTCAATAGGAGTTGTAATCAAATCCATAAAATATATTCGTAAGTAGAAATATGACATATAATTAAATACTATATCCCACCCTTAGCGTATTTGACCCGTACCCGAAACCTGTAGATCACATAGCACCAAATGGGTCAAATATCCACATAGTCATTTCATGTAATCATTCGCACAAAATCATAATCATGTTGGAATCTTCCCACTGACACACGTATGCCGGTATCACTGCTAATGAAGCGCGAGCCTATTGGGTTACACGCCAAGGATTGATCCCGACAGCTTTGTGTGGATGGAGAAAGTCATAGAATCAGAAGTGTTTTGATTCGGGGCTTCACGACCGTGAAGGGTGCTCCACGGGTCGTGAAGCAGGCTGCCCTAACGATTGTTCGACGGCCGCCACGCGTCGTGATGCCTTTGTGCTTCACGGCTCGTGACGAGGTCGTGAGGGGTCGTGAAGAAGATGCCCTCACGAGTCCTCGGCTGGGCGGCACAACTCGTGGAGAACTAAGTCCCCTCGTGGCGCATTTAGTCTTCACGACCTGTGAGAGCCCGTGAGGGGTCGTGAAGAGGGTAGCTGCAATGACAGTTGTGTTTTATTGGATCATTTGATGGTCCAATCATTTGACATGCAAGATGGCCGAGTTTTGAATCCTAATCTGGTCATTTGAGGTTGTAAGATGCATAGAACATATCACAACATTTTTCTCTCTACTTGAAGCTCTCTCTTGGTGCAATAGTAACACATACATACACTAAGATGATCTTGAGTGTTCATGTGAGGCTTTCATGGCGCAAGAGTAGATCTTCATGAGCTGTTCTAGATGATGGAGTCATGATGGACGTTCATCTATGGATTGCTAATACAATGGGATCAAGCATACTTTGTGTGGACTTGCATTGGAGAAGAAAGCCCTTTGTTTTCTTCGTGTTCATCCCAATCCACATGAGAAGCTCGATTTCCTGCCATGGTAAGGAGGTACTTTCTACTCCTTCTTCTTGTTCTTTAGTTGCAATTTGCTTTGTAGTATGTTCCACCATTGGAACTAGTTGTGGGCTTTGTGTATGCTTTCATTTTATGTCTTGCATGCTACTTTCTTGTTTGCTTCCGCTATGTTTGTGCCCACCACGAGTTCCAACAGTGGTATCAGAGCCATCTCTACAAAGAAATTGCACTTTGATGGCTTGAAAACCGAAAATGGACATTCTGTCTAGAAGCGCTTCACGGACCGTGGAGCTTTTGGCTTCACGGGTCGTGAAGCCTACACGAGTGGCTTCATGGGGTGTCGCTCGTTAAAGGTTTTGACTGTGTCAGAGTCGTGGAGCTCATGGGCTTCACGGGCCGTGAGGGCCCGTGAAGGCTTCTGGGCCGTGAAGATCTCGTGAACAGTGTTTTTATCCTTGTTTATACAAGAAATAAATTTTCGGTTTTAGCACCTTTCGATTCCGTTTTTCCAGAATCTGTCCTTTTGTTTGGACACTTGAAAAGCCCCATTTATGTGTCTTGATTCATATATTTATATGTATTGGGTGTTTTTTGGCATAAAATGCACACATGCATATACTTATATTGTGTATATATGAATATGTGTTCTCAAAGTGTTTGGGATACTAATGCATATGTACAAGGATTGTTCCTTTTTGTGCCTTGAGTGCTTTGCTTGTTTGAACAATCTTAATTGAGATACATTTTGCATGGTTTTGTTGTGGTACATCATGTTTTTGTTTGTAGTTGTTGTAGTGTCCGGTAACGCCTTGCCCATTAGACCTATGTGTTGGTTGTTTGGTTGTTTATTTATTTATTCATTCATTTGGTGACTTTTAGTCACACTGGTTTGTAATAATATTTAATTCGGTTTGTAAATTTGTAAATTTATTATGGCTTGCATGCCATTGCTTTCCTTTGTACTTGTTGTAAGTAGCTTAGAATAGCAATCGCGGCTTGCATGCCGTTTCTTTTCAAATTGTTTGTAATTGTGAAAAGAAGACCGAAGACAACCATCGAGAGTCGTGGAGGAGACGTCTCGGCTATATTGGATCTGGTGGATCATTTGGAGATAACGGATTCAGTGGGAGCACATCCGGCGAGGCCATTTGGTTGTGTCCTTAGTTTGGCCTTGCTCTCTCCGTTTGGCTCACGGGGAGGGCGCATAGGGTTTAGGGGCGTGTTACCGGATATTTGCTTTGTGCGTGGTTGTGATTTATTTTATTATTTTCTTGCGTGGTTGTTAGGATCTTCGCATGCTAGAAAACTTTTGAAAATAATAAAATCACAAGAGCTGTTAAATTGTTTAACAAACTCCGCACGCTCATGATTAACAAATAAATATTAATTGGTTTATATTAAAGTGAAAAATGCGTTTTGTCACTTGTTTGTTGATCAACTTGAAAAGAGGTTTGTTAAAACCGGAAAGACAAAAGTCCCGTTTTTCTCAAATGTAAATCACACGCCACCCGTAAGATGACACCACCCAAATCTAGTGATGCATGGGATGATTGTCGAGCTATTCACGAGTTGTTCCATGTGGATGTGTGTGGAAGGTGAGTGTGGCGACTTGAAATTATTGGTTGTCGAGCTAAGTACGAGCCAATGATTGTCAAGCGTGTCACCGTGTATCTTGACGGACGATTTACAATTCCAACTTAATACGCCTTGGTAATTGTCGTGTCTATACCGAGTTGCCAAAGCGGCTTAACGAGGAATTGGTGTGAGAAGGGATCAAACATGCCAAACCGACGCTATGAGTGTTGATGGATCCCGCAAGTGTCTAAGAGTTGTAATCTCGGATTGCAATTGGTAAAGCGTTTACCGGCCTAAATAACTTCATGAAGTGATCCGCGGCAAACCCGTCATGTAGTGAAGTGAAATAAGGTTCTTAGCCCTTGTTAAGATAATTGGTTTTCTTATAACTAAATGGGTAATTATCGTAACGAGGATTGTATCAAAACTAACTAAAATGTGTATTCATATATCTTTTATTGGCAAACGTTAATGACACCGCTTCAACATAAAACTCTGTTCGTTCCTAAAGAAGGTGAGACTCACTAATGTGGACTTCGTGGACTAGGATTGGTTGTTGAGGATTGTCTTCCACCATGAGTCAAAGTTGCACATTATAGAGAAATCCCTTCTAGAGCCAAAATGCTACCAACGCGACCTAGACCTCTACATGCATGTAAAAGTGCATCGTGGTCTTGATCGGTTGAAGGATGCATGAAGATGGGAATATTAGTCTCCATATCCTTGAAATGAAGGCGTATGTGGACCTAAAGGAGAGGCATGGATTCTCCATAGGGAGGAAGCTTGTGGTGAATGTATATTCTCCAAAGTCCCTGTCCAAGTGATGTAAATGATTCATTGTGAACTATCACATGCACAATATGGAGAAGTCCTTGATAAAGCATTATGGCATGTTGTGGACTGCTAAGTCTTGCATGGCCAAAGTATGACTTGCCTCACCAACTCCTGCTAACATTATAGAGGAACAAGAAACCGAGAAGAAGAAATTGACCTAAAGTGGAAAGTTTGGTTTTACCAAACCTACCATATATGTGAAGTCAGAGGGCAATGAGATTGTGCCTCAATATATGACTCCACAAGGGGTAATTTGCTACTTCTGCGGAAAGATTGGAAAATTGGCGCCACCACGCCTGCCCTATGGGCCTGAAAGAGCTAAAATCACTTATGAGTAAGAGAAATTAGCTCCTTGACTTCAGGAACATTCATGATCAAACTCCATTTCTCTTCTACTTCTAAAGGCTAGGTTTTGAACGCTAGCAATTACGCTCACGTTTGTCACAAATTTGTTTGTTACAAAGTGAAGGTGTTAAAAGAGAAGTAGGCGGATGAGGCATGGAGAGTTGGAATTCGAAAAGGGAAACATAGTTGTTGTCCCTATTGAGAGGATTGGAAGTTTGTATCTTGCCTTTCCTTCAAACAATTCTATTACTTTATTGCGTGTATGTTTATGCCATGTATGGCTAGAAACATTATATCTAAATGCCTTTGTTGACGATGGATATTACTTTGACTTTTGAAATTAGTGGTGATTTATTTCAAAGTTTATCCATGTCGTGGCATTTAAAGTAAGGTTTTGCTTAAGGAGTAATAGAACGATCATAAATGTATTGATAAGTTATCCTTATGTAGAAGTCGATTTAGCTATATAAACAAGACTTGCTTCACCAAGATCCGTGAGGTTTAGGAACTTGGAACCCTTTGACCATGGGTAAAATGTTGAATGCATATCTTGTTTATTAGGTTAAATGACTTAAACATCCTTCACTTGAGTATGTGAGAGGATTGAAAGCTTGTTGGATTCGTTCACACTTTTAGTGTGTTGACCGTTCAAGCAAACATTAAGGAGTAACTTTAGATACCTTGTTACCTTTACCGGTGATGGTAGAAGGGGTGGTATGTCTATTTTTAATGGACTAGTTTTTGAAACCTTAGAGGTGTTCAAAACTCACCATAACTAGGTACATGAGAAAGAGGGCATTATAACTTTAACACTCGAATCTAGTTAAGATGTTGAGTGCCTTAGTTTTATATTATGTGACTATCATAAGAATTATGGGATTGTCTCACAATTCACTCCTCTTGAGACACGTTGTTACATGTGGTCGTCTAATGGAGGAACCGGACATATTGATATGGTCCGATAAGTGATAGGTTACACTTTTATATCCAAAATTGTTTTGGATCATTTTCTAGATGGTGGGCGATAGTTCTAAATCTTATGAACAACAAAGATGGTCATGAAAATGCCTTAGAGGATATGACGAAAAGGAGGATCCTTGTTTGTCTATTCCAAAGTTTGGATTGTCTAGCCTACGTTTAGACGTGAGGTGGAGGAACCCAGGATGTAGAGGTATTTACTCCATTAGGTACTCTACTAAGACCATGGGATATTTGTTTTGACAAACCTTGTGAGAACGTGTTGTAAGTTGCTCAAACATGCGCGAGGTGTGATTGGTTCCTAGAGGAGATAGACCAACATGGATAAGTTTGTAGACAACTTCAAATACCGACTAGTAGGAATGGTTTCAAGATGATTGACCATGAGGAAGGTATCATCTAGAGACATTCTCCCGGTGGTTATGTTGAAGTCTACACAGATACTTATTTATAAGTGCCTTTCAGGCTATGAAAGATAGAAGTAAAGACCACATTCCTTAATAGGAATTTTTCTGAGGAAATGCTCACAACATTTTCCGATGGTCTTTTACTATCATATGTATCCTTATAAAGTCTACAAACTCTAAGTAGTCCATTTGTGGACTTGCGTTGCCATCTCAATGTTAGAATCTTTGCTTTGAAATGAAAATCGTTTGTATGAGTTTTCAAATAGCAATGAAGAAACATGGATGAATGCCAGAGCTAGTGGGAGCATTTTGTAATCCTATTCTAAATATGTCTAGTACATACATCGTGTTGGAGATAATGTCCTGATTTCGCTTGAAAAAGCTTAAATCAAGAATTATGCATCCATAACGATGATAGGATATACGAAACCTATGGAAGGAGTTAAAGAAATATTGAAATATGTTCTTGTTGATCTATAGTAAGAAGCAACAAAGAATAAGTTGTTATTCAAGTGCTTGCTTATATATTTCTTAGGATAACTGCCGATCTTTATCGGGGTTCGTGATCCTACTAAATATGGTGTTAATAAGTATGCTTCTCAAAGCATCGCTGACTCTATTGGGATCTTGTGAGACAATGAGGGTATAAGGGCTTATGAAAGATAACCTTTATCTTAAGCATCTTTTGATCTTATTGAGTTCCGATGAATCAATGAAGGTACGATGGCTTGACAAAGGACCATGATCTCACCAACGCACACTTCTTAAGTGATTGGTTGAGGCGGAGATATGGTCTTCTGGAGAATACACACGGATGGCATGGTGACGGATCCGTTTTGCTAAAGCCGTAGTTGCAAGAGAGTGATGATTGTCATACTAATGTTTGCAAAGACTTGGCTTGAGTTTGTTTTAGTTGAAATTTTGATATGCTGATTTTGGGAACGTTAAGCAACATTGTGCTTCTGCTAGTATCGATTATCAAATGGGGATTTGTTAATATGCGTGTAGCGGGTACTCTCAGTTGGCTTTATTGTGTTCCATCTTAGCATGTTTACCACTTCCCTGAATGTTTTACATTCTAAAAGTCCACAGTCGGTCACTCTTCATCGGAAGGAAGTTTGAACGAAGACTGAGGGAAAGGGTTGGTCGTGTATTCAATGGTGATTGGATACAAGAGACGCAACACTTTACCTATACTTGAAAAGAGTTTCAAGTGATTGGACGACCCACACCTGAGTGTACTTCATGGTACATGTCAAGAGTAACTCAGGATGATAATATCATTTTGTCCTCTGACCGGAGATACATGTGTTTCCACGACTGTGGTCTACCTTGTTCTGATTGCTTTCAAACGCAGTCCGTAACTGGTTGTTATAAAGGAAGCTTTTGGGGAAGGTATTACCGATGTAATGGGGCAATGTAGTCGAAGGAATTTGTTCCTCTGCTTAGAGAGATATCCCTGGGCCCCTCGATGATTGGGCGCAGACACCAAAATGCACGGTCGTGCTCATGCTTGCAATGATAGTTGATCAGTTGCAAACTTGCATATTTTGGTCACCACCAATCTTGATCGAGAAACATAATCGTGAACGATCGGAGAATGACTTTGTACCATGTCTCGTGTTCACCCAGATATCGCGAACAATAGGATGATTGATCACTTATCTGTAGGACCTTTTCAAACCTGTTTGGATTGTGATTAGGTACTTGTCAAGGATGACATACCTCGTGTTGATTTAGGGGCAGGGATGTCTTGCTAGAGGCCGCTCCCTGTCTGTGATGCATATGGGTACGGTGTGTCATGTGCAAGTGGGAGTTTGTTGGAATCTGCCCACTGACACACGTATGCCGGTATCACTGCTAATGAAGCGCGAGCCTATTGGGTCACACGCCAAGGATTGATCCCGACAGCTTTGTGTGGATGGAGAAAGTCAAAGATTCAAAAGTGTTTTTATTCGGGCTTCACGACCGTGAAGGGTGCTCCACGGGTTGTGAAGCAGGCTGCCCTAACGATTGTTCGACGGCCGCCACGCGTCGTGATGCCTTTGTGCTTCACGGCTCGTGACGAGGTCGTGAAGGAGATGCCCTCACGAGTCCTCGGCCGGGCGGCAGAACTCGTGGAGAACTAAGTCCCCTCGTGGCGCATTTAGTCTTCAAGACCTGTGAGAGCCCGTGAGGGGTCGTGAACAGGGTAGCTGCAGTGACAGTTGTGTTTTATTGGATCATTTGATGGTCCAATCATTTGACATGCAAGATGGCTGAGTTTTGACTCCTAATCTAGTCATTTGAGGCTGTAAGATGCATAGAACATATCACAACAATTTTCTCTCTACTTGAAGCTCTCTCTTGGTGCAATAGTAACACATACATAGACTAAGATGATCTTGAGTGTTCATGTGAGGCTTTCATGGCGCAAGAGTAGATCTACATGAGCTGTTCCAGATGATGGAGTCATGGTGGACGTTCATCTATGGATTGCGAATACAATGGGATCAAGCATACTTTGTGTGGACTTGCATTGGAGAAGAAAGCCCTTTGTTTTCTTCGTGTTCATCCCAATCCACATGAGAAGCTCGATTTCCTGCCATGGTAAGGAGGTACTTTCTACTCCTTTTTCTTGTTCTTTAGTTGCAATTTTCTTTGTAGTGTGTTCCACCATTGGAACTAGTTGTGGGTTTTGTGTATGCTTTCATTTTATGTCTTGCATGCTACTTTCTTGTTTTCTTCCACTGTGTTTGTGCCCACCACGAGTTCCAACAAATCAAACCGCATTAAATTGCATAAATCATGTCGCATCATAATCACATAAATCGTATCGCATCATAATCACATAAATCATTTTATTAAGGTGATCTTAATGTAGAGTCTAATCCCACACTAGTTAACCCAAGGTTCACTACTTGAGTGCCTGACCAACATATGTTTCCGAGCAGGGCGTGACTCCCACTCGAGAACGTAAATCCCGAGACTCCGCTTTCGCTACTTCGACGGTGCGAGTACAAGTACTGCGATGTCGTTGTAGTGCGAGTCCAAATGAAGCCGATCGTATTTAAGCTTCTCCTCACACCCTCGTGATGTATGATATAGCCCCTCTAGCCTACATCACTCAAGTATTGGAACACCGAGGTATAAACATTCCAAACACGTATTTGATAGTGCATGAAATCAGTATTTAACTTAGAACACATAACATGTATCATCAATCAATATATAAATATATGTATAATCATCAATACTTCGAAAACCTCGAACCTAGATTGAAGATCTAGCATACATATCGTCAAAAGCTAGTGTTGCTTGCTTCCAAACGCCGCTCGAAAACACCAGAAACGAACCCAAGGTCGAAACTTGACCTGAAATCGCTTT
This sequence comes from Dittrichia graveolens, assembly GCA_038502395.1. Taxonomy (NCBI): domain Eukaryota; kingdom Viridiplantae; phylum Streptophyta; class Magnoliopsida; order Asterales; family Asteraceae; genus Dittrichia; species Dittrichia graveolens. Next base: position 37,399,790 of record JARJIL010000009.1, read on the forward strand.
ACCTCAACACTCGGTCCAAACTAACGCTCACCACGAAGTCCTAACACCGTAAAATGCTCGAGAACCTTGAATTCTCACGAAATTTTGGTAGAGTAACATTATGGTAGCGGAGTGTGTGAGAAATGGCTTCTCATGAAGTTCTATATATAGAAATGGCTGATCGCGTCGCGATCTGTCACATGCTAGGTTCTGCCGCACGCCAAAGACTGACACACGCAACCACCTGACACACGCCACCTTGACACGTGTTCTGCCGCCCAAACGCGTCGCGATCTCTATTTTTCAGGATTTTTGTTATCTTTTATTTTTGTTTTCTTTTCTTTTAAATAATAATATTCCTTTATTATTATTAACAAGTTGAACTTCGGAAATAATATTTTATTTCTCGATAATAATATTTTTACAATTACAGATGAAGCACAGGCCTACTAGGGTAACCCCTAGGATTGATCCCGACAGCACAACCAAAACATGACAGAAAGTAAAATTAGGATTTGTGTAAACCTTCACAGGTCGTCGAGAGGTCCTAAAGCACAAACCCTACACGAGGCTTTACTACCCGGACAAGTAGTCGTGGGGGATTTTTCTTCATTGGTGCTTCACGTCCCATGAGAGACCGTGAAGAAAGAAGTCAAATTGACACTTTTTTCTGGACATTTGTGTTGGTCCAATTAGACACTCACACTAGTGTCAACCCTAAAGCTCTTTGAGAGCGGCTTTTGAGGATGGAGTAGGTGATCACATAACTTGCTTTCTCTCCTTTGTTTTCTCTTAATGAACATATACACTTTGTGATTTTGGGTTAAGCTATTAAGCGTACCTTATGTGATTTTGGTATCATAGAGAAGACATTTAATTGGTTTTCCGTTAGTGAGTTCAAGGTCTTGAAGCTTACCCGTGGCATGCTAGCATAAGGGGACTATGTGAACTTGGTGTGTACTACTTCAATAAAGGGCACTTACATTAGTTTATCTAGTCATCCTTATTGGAGCTTGTTTCCAGCCCCATTTTATGGTATTATCTCTTCTTCTTGTTTGTTTTTGAGTTGCTATATCCTTGCATGTAAGTTCCATGTTTGTCCAAAGTGATTCAAGTATCATGCTATAATCTCGATTACATATGTAAGATCTAAGAGAATATGTACAACAAACACTTAAGGGTGTAGATCTATTAGCATGAATGTGGCAATCGGTCTAAATTACAAGGAGTCAAATCCTATTTATACTCCTTGGATTATTTTACATATTGAGCCCCTAATGTTGCTATTTATTACAAATGTCACCCACAATGTTAACTTCTATTTCTATACAATATAAAATCTTAACAATCTCCCCCTTGTATTGAAATAGAAGTTGTTGCGTCTTTTTTGACATTTGAAATATCTAACAACCTTCCCCTTTGGATTATGCATATATTCTTCTCTCTTCTTTTTTTTTGTATTCTTTTGAAGCTTTTTGGGAATAAGACTTGAACAAATTCTTTTTGAATCTTCAATCTTTGTCTTGCTGTCTTCATAATGTCTACTAATGTTGAAATATAATCTCTTCAATTTTAAGAATAGTCTTCACTTAAAAGTCTTGATGAGAACTTGATCTTGAAAGCACGCAATAGTATCCTTTATCTCTGTTTTCTATCTCTCAACGATTTAGCATGTAGTGTTTTTGAGCGTTTTCTTTCGGTCTTCATGTGATTTTATTTTTGATCTTTACATTTTTGATTCACATAAGCTTTGCTTTTAGGAAGAATCTTTTGATCTTTCCCTCTAGAATGTAGCTCTTGATCTTGTTATCTTTTCTTTCAATCTTGTCTAAAAAATGATTTTCTCTGCTTCCCTTTGACTTGATATGTATTAATCTTTTTAAGCTTATTCAACATTTCTTTTCTTTGACTCCCCCTCAATACATGAATCTTATCTTTCTTGATCAGCACAAAATCAACTGAGTGAATATTTTTCTCCTGTTCCCTATATTCATGGATTTTAAAGATAATTCTCCCTTATGCTAATTTGTCTCCCCCTGATGTAAATTTATCTCCCCCTCATAATGATCAGGATTCTTAATGAACATCACGCATATTAAATTTCCATCACTCTAAAGTTGTAATCCTCTTCATGACGGTCTGTTGAAAAGTATGAAGTATTGAAGGTGTCACGTCAATGATATAAAAATTAAAAGTAACTCCGGGATCACATTGATTGCTCATTAACATACCAGTAAAAAATGTGCGACCTACTTTCAAAACTGGCATAACGTTAATTCTGGTAGGATTTCAATATAATCGTTATGAATATCACATAAGATATCACTCCAAGATGTTTTGGTATCAGTCCGAAAGACTTGATACTTGTAATATTTCAACAATGTGTCCTATCAAATGATATTATATTCAAATAAGCTCTAGATTCTATTAGTGCATGAAACAAGTCAGAGGCCGGAGCTGCTAGTCTTCATTTCAATATCAACAATCTCTAAATGAGATGTCAATAGAAATGTGCTAATTCTCCGTCTGAAGTTGAAACAATCATGTGTAAAGATATAATTAAGTAGCTAGATGGGGTTAGTGCATTACATAATTGGGTTGATGATGTCTTTTTCAATACCAAATTAGATTACCCTAAATTTGCTCCACGCCATGGAGGTCATCCTCTCCACGTTCACCACATCGAGAAATTCCATCACCGTAAAATACGTAACAAGCATTGAGATTTAATTTAATGACACCCCGACATGCACTTTATACACACGCCATGCAAAATTGTTGTTAGCGAGATTAACACTTAATCCCAATAATCAAATTTCTTTATTGAAATACATAGGATTTGATGATAACCAAACTATACATTCAGTATAACTTAGAATGCTTTCAAACATGTGTTGTTTGAATTAGACTTGAAAAATCTCTAAGTATGAAGTATTAGCTGAGCATCAGCTAAATTACTATGTATCAACCGAAGGACATCTGCTGAGGACAACTGAGAAGAGAAGACTAAGTAAAGAAGACCATAAGCTGAGGAATTACAACCGTCAGCTAAGCAACAACTTTGATTAGCTGAGTGCCTACAACCATCAGCTAAGGTACTACAACTATCAGTTGAGCACTTACAAACCATCAGCTAATGCAATCAATTGATCTGCTAAGGCTATCTCCGTAACACCACTTTTTCAGTTTTTAACTTAAAAACATTATCTTACTAGTTAGCACCAAAAAGATATCAGAGTTTCACAAAAATACTGTTTCTAAACATACACGTGCTAACCTTTACAAAAGTAGTGTCAAAGTTTGCTTCTTGAAAACCAGGAGCTATTCGACTGAACACCGCACTGGGGCCTCACCTTGCTGGAATCTGCCACCTGCAAACATATAATATTGAAACATAAGCTAACACTTAGTGACCATACTAACTGAACATAAATAAACCTAAAAAGAAGTAAAGTCTCCACAGATGTCTCGCATCCAAGCTGTAGCACGTGCAACCTGCATAAACTGTTACTATTCTTGGTATACAGCGTAGCTGTACACCCTGTCACTAATCTAGTACATAACTATGTACCCTGATACTATTCTTCTACATAGCTACACCACCTGGTTATCTATACACTACTGCTATACAACATATATACATATCAAAACTATGTCTCATAACAAGGATATCATGTTGTTCATCTAAATCATAGTCATATGCTAAAAGATGCTAAAGGACTAGTACACTCGCCTCGTAACTGAGTAATATGCTAACAAGTAACATGTGCTATCGAGTATCCAGACATCTTCCTATACCAGAGAATAAGCTAAACATTACTAACTGCTCAAACTGTGCTAAAGATGGGCCTACACGGGTCGTGTACCCTTTATACTACACGACCTCTCTTGGCCACAGGGCCTGTGTTGACACATCACCCTACACAGGCTGTGTAACTATACACGGTCCGTGTAACTATACACGGGCCGTGTACCCTTTAGGCTACACGACCATGTATCCCTACATGGCCTGTCACCGCCTTTGACCTCCACACGGGCCGTGTACCTTACACACTACACGACCATGTTTATCTACATGGACTGACACTGTCTCAAAAGAATGTACACGGGTCATGTACACCTACACATGACCGACCTGAAACTTTCTTCCAAGAACACAATTGTTGTTCTTGATTCAATTCTCACTTTAAATGCTTTCCAGAGCTTGTAAAACATGTTACCAATACACATAAAACCAATCTATAACTACTAAATAACAACTAGAAACACCATTACTAACACCAATCTATGATTTCACCTTTGAAATCACTTTCTTAACTCAATACACATAAAACTCATTCAAGAATACATACCTTGTTACTAAGGATTACATGGATGTGTTGCTACACTCCAACCTTGTTGTACTTAATAAAAAATTACTTGGAATCAGGCTGCTTGTATAAGCGACTGTGCAATTTGGAGAGTTTGACTATTACAAATCTACTAGCTAGCATATATATATATATGTATATATACATATAAGCACTTTCCAAGAATTACAAATCAGCCCCTTGACTTATCATCTTTCAAAATGACAAGTTGTACCCCTCTAGTTTTATAAACACCTCCAATCTTTAATAACACTTAGCCATAACAACTTTTAAACTTTGGGGCGTTACAACTCTTCCCAACTTGGAACGATTTCATCCCTGAAATATACTGTACAAATAACTCTGAATCATACAAGGCTGAATGCTACGGTAATGCACTAATGGTAGTCTTACCTCTCCTCATCTCTGAATGCTATCGCAGCGTACTGATGATAGTCTTACCTCACATACTATCCGCTGCCATAGTAGACGGTCTTAAACATTCTAACCATGAAACACATATCATACATAGCATGACACTCTTACGCCTAAATACAATGTGAACTCATCCTGTACTTTTACTATGTCTTTTAAAGTTCCAGCCATCTGTTACATAAACTCTTAACATTTTTTCTAAAATAACCACAAGCTATTTTCTACATAACTGAACTTCTTATATATCTACATTTCTTTCAAAAGGACAATTGTTGATTAATCTTCTACACACTTACAAAGGCAGAATACCCACAGAATATTCTAGATCTATGACGTCACATCTGATAATTCTAGTATGTAAACCACTTCCCTACCTTTGCAATATTCTAAGATGGATTTCTAATACATAGGCTGGCTCATCCTCTTCCTGGATCTGCTAGTTCTCTATCATGGTGACATCTTTAATAATTTATAGTCCCCAACCTAGAACTCTAACAATGATTTTCTCTTGTCTGCATGTATATTCTGTCTATCCTGGCCTGCTTAAAACTACTCAAGTATCTATTGTATATACTCGGTCTATCGTTGTACTGTCTCTGCGCTGTTCCCCTTTTCTGATTAGCCTCACCTCAACAAACAGGGGTCTTACACGTTCTACTACACAACATCCTGTATGGTAACATACCAACACTAAAAAGGTAACTGCTAGCTAAAAGAACTCTGCTAACGATAAACAGATATCTCAGCTACCATTGAAATCATCAACACATTATTCACGTTTGTCCTCTGGTATTTGTATCTTTCTCTCGCTCTGTTCTTCCTCCCAAGGGTGGATTACTGAACTGAGGTGTAATAGGACCTCCAAATCTGACTACTACAACTTCCAACTAAACATCTGTCATTTTTATGAAGAATACACTCCCTTTACTAGAACAGAATTTACATTCTTGTGAATCTACTCACTGCTTCTCATATAACATCAAATCCCCGAGGAGTTCTATGTAATCTGACAACCAGGTTTACTTACATTCTCTTATTTCCATACTAATATCTTCAACAACTATAACTTCCCACATAACTTCTGGTGCTCTGCTTTTATCTCAATACGAGTTAGACGTATTCAATATACCTTGCAATATCACGTTTCATTCTTGATGACCATCTATTACTAATTCTAACACTGAGCCTTTAATACACTACTACTGATTGCTTCCTTTATATGCTTCTATTGAACTACTTTAAATTTATCAAATTGGAGATTAACGGTTTCCATTCTTGTTCTATACATATGAATCCATGTAGTTTCTGTCTTCCTACTTAAAATATCTGTAACCACATTAACTTTACTCATGAGATTTAAAATCTCACAATCACCATCTTTAAAAGCTCTACTCACTATCACTGTTACAAGCTCATATTCTACTGTTCTGGGAGATACTTGAGGCTGCTATAATTTAAATAGATAGTACACTTAAATTTATAAGGACAATGTCGTCCTCTTTAAATAATAAAAACATTCGCTGTCTGTTCTACATCATGAGTTGGGGAATTGCTTTCATATGTTTTAAATGGCAGTTAACATATACAATATTCTTTTCTCGGTACAGTCTAACCTCCACCAAAGGACATCACTATTAACCACCATGCCTTCGATTTCATCTGGTAAAGCTGATACTCGAGTATTACATCAATCATACTTTAACATATCATCCACTTTCTGCTGATCCTCATTTCTCCTGAAATCTTTGCTCCCTCTAGTCAACTGGACTTGGGGTACTGCTATCTTAGAAAAGTCTAGTATAATTCATCTGTAGTACTCTGCAAGCTCGTAGAAACTTCTTGCGTCTGTAGGATTTTGAGGCGATACCCACTTCATCACTACTTTCACATTGGCTGAATCTATTCCAATCTTTTCTAATTAACGGAACAACCTAAGGATTGCACTTCTTATAACTACACTTTACACTTGGAGAATTTCACATACCAATTCTCCCTGCATAATGTGTCTAATACTCCTCTGAAACTAACACCGTGTACTTCCGAACTCTTGTAGCAATTAGCTAATCATCAATAATCACAATTATTAATTTATTGAACATACTTCAACAAACTATACTCATTAACTCCGTAATCTGTATTAATTTATTGAATTAGTTGTGAAAAAGAGGAAGATGACATGTTCAGAATATGTACACATTACAGAATTAAGGAGTATAGTTTGTTGAACTATGTTCAATAAATTAGTAATTATGGTTATTGATTATCAACTAATTGCTTCATGTGTTCGGAAGTACACGGTGTTAGTTTCATAGGAGTATTAGACACATTATGCAGGGAGAATTGGTATGTGAAATTCTCCAAGTGTAAAGTGTAGTTATAAGAAGTGCAATCCTTAGGTTGTTCCGTTAATTAGAAAAGATTGGAATAGATTCAACCAATGTGAAAGTAGTGATGAAGTGGGTATCGCCTCAGAATCCTACAGACGCAAGAAGTTTCTACGAGCTTGTAGAGTACTACAGATGAATTATACTAGACTTTTCTAGGATAGAAGTACCCCAAGTCCAGTTGACTAGAGGGAGCAAAGATTTCAGGAGAAATGAGGATCAACATAAAGTAGATGATATGTTAAAGTATGATTGATGTAATACTCGATTATCAGCATTACCAGATGAAATGGAAGGCATGGTGGTTAATAGTGATGTCCTTTGGTGGAGGTTAGACTATACAGAGAAAAGATTATTGTATATGTTAACTGCCAGTTAAGACATATGAAAGGAATTCCCCAACTCATGATGTAGAACAGACAGCGGATGTTTTTATTATTAAAATAGGACGGTATTGTCCTTATTTTAAGTGTGCTATTTATTCAGAATATAGCAGCCTCAAGTATCTCCCAAAGCAGAAGAATATGAGCGTGTGTCAGTGATAGTGAGTAAAGCTTTTAAAGGTGGTGATTGTGAGATTTTAAATCTCCTAAGTAAAGTTATGGTGGTTATAGATTTTTTAAACAGAAAGACATAAACTATATGGATTCATATGCATGGAGCAAGAATGGGAACAGTTAGTCTCAAATTTGATAAGTTTAAAGTAGTTCAGATTGAAGGAGATAAAGGAAGCAATCCGTAGTAGTGTACTAAAGGTTGAGTGATAGAATTAGTAAGAGATGGTTTCCAAGAATGAACCGTGATATAGCAAGGCATATAGAATACGTTTAACTCGTATTGGGATAAAAGCAGAGCAACAGAAGTTATGTGGGAAGTTATAGTCACTAGAGATATTAGTGTAGAAATAAGAAAATATAAGTAAATTTGGTTGTTAGATTACATAGAACTCCTCGGGGTTTGATGTTATATGAGAAGCAATAAGTAGACCCACAAGAATGTAAATTCTGCTCCAGTAAAGGGAGTGTATTTTTCAGAAAGAGTGATAGATGTTTAGTTAGAAGAGATAGTAGTCAGATATGGAGGTCCTGTTACACCTCAGTTTAGTATTCCACCATCGGGAGGAAGAATAAAATGAGAGAAAGATACAGATACTAGAGGATAGACGTGAATCATGTGTTGATGATTTCCGTGGTAGTTGGCATATCTGTCTATCGTTAGCAGAATTCTTTTAGTTAGCAGTTACCTTTTGAGTGTCGGTATGTTACCGTATGAGATGTTGTGTAGTAGAACGTGTAAGACCCCTGTTTGTTGGGGTGAGGCTAGTAAGAAAAAGTTGAACAGTGAAGAGATAGTACAGTGATAGACCAAGTATATACAATAGATACGTGAGCAGTTCTAAGCAGGTTGGGATAGACAAAATAGATATACAAACAAGAGAAAATCATTGTTAGAGTTCCAGGTTGGGGGACTATAAGTTGTTAAAGATGTCACCATGACAGAGAACTAGCAGATCTAGGAAGAAGAAGAGCCAGGTCACGTGTGTTGGTTCTATGTGCACAAGACACAAATTAACACGATATTATTGACACCAATTACATATTTGAATGTGATTTAAATATGTTTCCAACTCATTATATATATACAAGTCTATATGCAATGTTGTATATTATTATTTATGTAAAATAATAATATTACTCTTATATATTGATATAAGATAATGCATATCAAATACATAAATATAAACATATGATTTTATATGTATGTATATATGTATAAATATATATTTGTTACAAGTAAATTGTTACTAGTAACAATTATATAAATGTAGGTATATCTTCGTTACAAGTAAAGAGTTACTAGTAACAATCAAGTATGTATATAAAATACATGTAGATGTATTTTATACAATGTATGGCAAGTCTAGCATTATAATTTATATACTTGAAATATATAAAACTAGAAATGCTTACAAAATTCACAAAGGGGGTCAATTTTGAGATTTCTTGCAACAAGATCAAACATGGACATACATGCATGAAGAAAGGAGAAAATCAAAGAGGGGACCCCCCCTTGTTGATTCACGGCCAAAGTAAGGCAAGAGGGGGCCTCCCTCTTGCTTCTTGCTTCTTGGCTTTTAAACTTATGCATGGACCCTTTTTGAAGACAAGAACATACTACCACCTTTGCTTGCATGTTCAAGTGTTCTTGAAAGTCTTGCATGCATCCTTTCAAAATATATGTAGCCAAGTGTGGTAATACATACATACTCAAAATACATACATCTAGTTCAAGAAGAAGAACAAAGGTTGTTGCTTACATTCTTAAATTTCAAGGGTTGGAGAAACTAGCATTTCAAGGTGTTGGAATCATTGGCTTCTGGATACCTTGGAGGAAGTCTTCTCTCGGCTTCTCATAGATCAATCACTTTACCAACGGTTTAGTCACGTTACAAAGTTTGTAGTTCTAAACACTCTATGGTTGTTTTGTTTTCTTAAGGCTTGCATATGGATCATTGGTGGGGAGTTTTAACAAGTTTAAAATTGTTGTTCATGCTTCCGTTGCTAAAATATATTTTGAAAAAATGAACAAAACCACAACAGTGGTATCAGAGCCACTTATGTAACATCCAGTATTCGGTCCTAGCATTTGTGTAGGCTTCGGTAAGTTAATATGTGTATTATTAATTGATTAATTATTTGATTATTAACTTTTAATTAAGTGATGAATATATATATATATATATGTTGGTTTAATATATATATATATATATGTGTGTGTGTGTGTATGCACGGATTAGTGTGTGTGTATGTGTGCATGTAACTTGAATTAGGAGACCGACACCTCCTGCTTGGTTAATAAAGTCTATGTACATGTGGCTTATATGGGAAACACAATAGAAATCAATTCCTCATTTGCAATCTGTGAAGTGTGTGAACTATGTGTGCAAAACCGAGAGAAAAAAGCAAGAAGAAGAACAAGCATCGGATTTTGGTGATTTGATTGTAGATTCAAGTTTAAGGTTTGTATAATTATTGTGTTGTTCTTGAATCATGATTTCTAGTAACATGCTATGGTTTTCGTTATTAACATGCCGAGTTTTATATGAACACCAAGTTAGGAACATGATAGAAACCTTTGTTGGTGGGTTTTGTGTGTTTCAAGTGTTTATGTGGTTTAAAGGTGTTTATGATGCATGCTTGCATGTTTATACATGTTTGTTTATGTTTTGGCAAGTCTTTATATGAATGGTATGTACTGGTAATATGATTCATTGGAGACTTGAAGTTATGGGATTGTTGAAATATGAAGTTATGGAATTGTGGAGAAGATGATGAAAAACCGAGTGTTGGAAATCCGAGACTTGTGAAATCCAGTACTTTAGAATCCGGAACTCTTGAAATCCGGTTGTTGAAATCCGATGGTGGATCCCAAGTTATGAAATCCGAACATATGTTTAATCCGATGAAGAAATCCGACAGTTAAAATCCAAAGGGTGAAATCCGAAGGAAGTGTCGGATTTCCTTGAAAACTGACAAGTGTTGCGGATTGCCTTCAAAATCCGACAGGAGTATTGGATTCTTAGAAATCCGATGGTTTTAGCGGAATCCAATGATAGTATTGGATTTCCCTTGAAATCCGATAGTTTTGGCTGTTTGTTTGCATTGATTAATGCTATGTGTTATATGTGTATACATATGTGAATCTTACATGTTTATGTTTGATCAAAGGGATATAAATATATGTTTGATATATATATATATATATATATATATATATGAATCAAATACTGATTTCAGTTTGTTGTGTTCTCAGGAACAGACATGTAACACCGGAGAATCACAAGCCATTTTTTTAAATGCATTGCGGAAGCTTTAAGTAAACAAACTCATTTACATACAAACCAATATTAACAAATGTACAATCACTGTTCACAAGCAAAAGTATCATATGTTTTGGTGTTACAAAATAAACAGGGTCGTTTCTTTTCAAAATCAAATATCTGAAGGACATCTGCTGAGGACAACTGAGAAGAGAAGACTAAGTAAAGAAGACCATAAGCTGAGGAATTACAACCGTCAGCTAAGCAACAACTTTGATTAGCTGAGTGCCTACAACCATCAGCTAAGGTACTACAACTATCAGTTGAGCACTTACAAACCATCAGCTAATGCAATCAATTGATCTGCTAAGGCTATCTCCGTAACACCACTTTTTCAGTTTTTAACTTAAAAACATTATCTTACTAGTTAGCACCAAAAAGATATCAGAGTTTCACAAAAATACTGTTTCTAAACATACACGTGCTAACCTTTACAAAAGTAGTGTCAAAGTTTGCTTCTTGAAAACCAGGAGCTATTCGACTGAACACCGCACTGGGGCCTCACCTTGCTGGAATCTGCCACCTGCAAACATATAATATTGAAACATAAGCTAACACTTAGTGACCATACTAACTGAACATAAATAAACCTAAAAAGAAGTAAAGTCTCCACAGATGTCTCGCATCCAAGCTGTAGCACGTGCAACCTGCATAAACTGTTACTATTCTTGGTATACAGCGTAGCTGTACACCCTGTCACTAATCTAGTACATAACTATGTACCCTGATACTATTCTTCTGCATAGCTACACCACCTGGTTATCTATACACTACTGCTATACAACATATATACATATCAAAACTATGTCTCATAACAAGGATATCATGTTGTTCATCTAAATCATAGTCATATGCTAAAAGATGCTAAAGGACTAGTACACTCGCCTCGTAACTGAGTAATATGCTAACAAGTAACATGTGCTATCGAGTATCCAGACATCTTCCTATACCAGAGAATAAGCTAAACATTACTAACTGCTCAAACTGTGCTAAAGATGGGCCTACACGGGTCGTGTACCCTTTACACTACACGACCTCTCTTGGCCACAGGGCCTGTGTTGACACATCACCCTACACAGGCTGTGTAACTATACACGGTCCGTGTAACTATACACGGGCCGTGTACCCTTTAGGCTACACGACCATGTATCCCTACATGGCCTGTCACCGCCTTTGACCTCCACACGGGCCGTGTACCTTACACACTACACGACCATGTTTATCTACATGGACTGACACTGTCTCAAAAGAATGTACACGGGTCATGTACACCTACACATGACCGACCTGAAACTTTCTTCCAAGAACACAATTGTTGTTCTTGATTCAATTCTCACTTTAAATGCTTTCCAGAGCTTGTAAAACATGTTACCAATACACATAAAACCAATCTATAACTACTAAATAACAACTAGAAACACCATTACTAACACCAATCTATGATTTCACCTTTGAAATCACTTTCTTAACTCAATACACATAAAACTCATTCAAGAATACATACCTTGTTACTAAGGATTACATGGATGTGTTGCTACACTCCAACCTTGTTGTACTTAATAAAAAATTACTTGGAATCAGGCTGCTTGTATAAGCGACTGTGCAATTTGGAGAGTTTGACTATTACAAATCAACTAGCTAGCATATATATATATATATGTATATATACATATAAGCACTTTCCAAGAATTACAAATCAGCCCCTTGACTTATCATCTTTCAAAATGACAAGTTGTACCCCTCTAGTTTTATAAACACCTCCAATCTTTAATAACACTTAGCCATAACAACTTTTAAACTTTGGGGCGTTACAACTCTTCCCAACTTGGAACGATTTCATCCCTGAAATATACTGTACAAATAACTCTGAATCATACAAGGCTGAATGCTACGGTAATGCACTAATGGTAGTCTTACCTCTCCTCATCTCTGAATGCTATCGCAGCGTACTGATGATAGTCTTACCTCACATACTATCCGCTGCCATAGTAGACGGTCTTAAACATTCTAACCATGAAACACATATCATACATAGCATGACACTCTTACGCCTAAATACAATGTGAACTCATCCTGTACTTTTACTATGTCTTTTAAAGTTCCAGCCATCTGTTACATAAACTCTTAACATTTTTTCTAAAATAACCACAAGCTATTTTCTACATAACTGAACTTCTTATATATCTACATTTCTTTCAAAAGGACAATTGTTGATTAATCTTCTACACACTTACAAAGGCAGAATACCCACAGAATATTCTAGATCTATGACGTCACATCTGATAATTCTAGTATGTAAACCACTTCCCTACCTTTGCAATATTCTAAGATGGATTTCTAATACATAGGCTGGCTCATCCTCTTCCTGGATCTGCTAGTTCTCTATCATGGTGACATCTTTAATAATTTATAGTCCCCAACCTAGAACTCTAACAATGATTTTCTCTTGTCTGCATGTATATTCTGTCTATCCTGGCCTGCTTAAAACTACTCAAGTATCTATTGTATATACTCGGTCTATCGTTGTACTGTCTCTGCGCTGTTCCCCTTTTCTGATTAGCCTCACCTCAACAAACAGGGGTCTTACACGTTCTACTACACAACATCCTGTATGGTAACATACCAACACTAAAAAGGTAACTGCTAGCTAAAAGAACTCTGCTAACGATAAACAGATATCTCAGCTACCATTGAAATCATCAACACATTATTCACGTTTGTCCTCTGGTATTTGTATCTTTCTCTCGCTCTGTTCTTCCTCCCAAGGGTGGATTACTGAACTGAGGTGTAATAGGACCTCCAAATCTGACTACTACAACTTCCAACTAAACATCTGTCATTTTTATGAAGAATACACTCCCTTTACTAGAACAGAATTTACATTCTTGTGAATCTACTCACTGCTTCTCATATAACATCAAATCCCCGAGGAGTTCTATGTAATCTGACAACCAGGTTTACTTACATTCTCTTATTTCCATACTAATATCTTCAACAACTATAACTTCCCACATAACTTCTGGTGCTCTGCTTTTATCTCAATACGAGTTAGACGTATTCAATATACCTTGCAATATCACGTTTCATTCTTGATGACCATCTATTACTAATTCTAACACTGAGCCTTTAATACACTACTACTGATTGCTTCCTTTATATGCTTCTATTGAACTACTTTAAATTTATCAAATTGGAGATTAACGGTTTCCATTCTTGTTCTATACATATGAATCCATGTAGTTTCTGTCTTCCTACTTAAAATATCTGTAACCACATTAACTTTACTCATGAGATTTAAAATCTCACAATCACCATCTTTAAAAGCTCTACTCACTATCACTGTTACAAGCTCATATTCTACTGTTCTGGGAGATACTTGAGGCTGCTATAATTTAAATAGATAGTACACTTAAATTTATAAGGACAATGTCGTCCTCTTTAAATAATAAAAACATTCGTTGTCTGTTCTACATCATGAGTTGGGGAATTGCTTTCATATGTTTTAAATGGCAGTTAACATATACAATATTCTTTTCTCGGTACAGTCTAACCTCCACCAAAGGACATCACTATTAACCACCATGCCTTCGATTTCATCTGGTAAAGCTGATACTCGAGTATTACATCAATCATACTTTAACATATCATCCACTTTCTGCTGATCCTCATTTCTCCTGAAATCTTTGCTCCCTCTAGTCAACTGGACTTGGGGTACTGCTATCTTAGAAAAGTCTAGTATAATTCATCTGTAGTACTCTGCAAGCTCGTAGAAACTTCTTGCGTCTGTAGGATTTTGAGGCGATACCCACTTCATCACTACTTTCACATTGGCTGAATCTATTCCAATCTTTTCTAATTAACGGAACAACCTAAGGATTGCACTTCTTATAACTACACTTTACACTTGGAGAATTTCACATACCAATTCTCCCTGCATAATGTGTCTAATACTCCTCTGAAACTAACACCGTGTACTTCCGAACTCTTGTAGCAATTAGCTAATCATCAATAATCACAATTATTAATTTATTGAACATACTTCAACAAACTATACTCATTAACTCCGTAATCTGTATTAATTTATTGAATTAGTTGTGAAAAAGAGGAAGATGACATGTTCAGAATATGTACACATTACAGAATTAAGGAGTATAGTTTGTTGAACTATGTTCAATAAATTAGTAATTATGATTATTGATTATCAACTAATTGCTTCATGTGTTCGGAAGTACACGGTGTTAGTTTCATAGGAGTATTAGACACATTATGCAGGGAGAATTGGTATGTGAAATTCTCCAAGTGTAAAGTGTAGTTATAAGAAGTGCAATCCTTAGGTTGTTCCGTTAATTAGAAAAGATTGGAATAGATTCAACCAATGTGAAAGTAGTGATGAAGTGGGTATCGCCTCAGAATCCTACAGACGCAAGAAGTTTCTACGAGCTTGTAGAGTACTACAGATGAATTATACTAGACTTTTCTAGGATAGAAGTACCCCAAGTCCAGTTGACTAGAGGGAGCAAAGATTTCAGGAGAAATGAGGATCAACATAAAGTAGATGATATGTTAAAGTATGATTGATGTAATACTCGATTATCAGCATTACCAGATGAAATGGAAGGCATGGTGGTTAATAGTGATGTCCTTTGGTGGAGGTTAGACTATACAGAGAAAAGATTATTGTATATGTTAACTGCCAGTTAAGACATATGAAAGGAATTCCCCAACTCATGATGTAGAACAGACAGCGGATGTTTTTATTATTAAAATAGGACGGTATTGTCCTTATTTTAAGTGTGCTATTTATTCAGAATATAGCAGCCTCAAGTATCTCCCAAAGCAGAAGAATATGAGCGTGTGTCAGTGATAGTGAGTAAAGCTTTTAAAGGTGGTGATTGTGAGATTTTAAATCTCCTAAGTAAAGTTATGGTGGTTATAGATTTTTTAAACAGAAAGACATAAACTATATGGATTCATATGCATGGAGCAAGAATGGGAACAGTTAGTCTCAAATTTGATAAGTTTAAAGTAGTTCAGATTGAAGGAGATAAAGGAAGCAATCCGTAGTAGTGTACTAAAGGTTGAGTGATAGAATTAGTAAGAGATGGTTTCCAAGAATGAACCGTGATATAGCAAGGCATATAGAATACGTTTAACTCGTATTGGGATAAAAGCAGAGCAACAGAAGTTATGTGGGAAGTTATAGTCACTAGAGATATTAGTGTAGAAATAAGAAAATATAAGTAAATTTGGTTGTTAGATTACATAGAACTCCTCGGGGTTTGATGTTATATGAGAAGCAATAAGTAGACCCACAAGAATGTAAATTCTGCTCCAGTAAAGGGAGTGTATTTTTCAGAAAGAGTGATAGATGTTTAGTTAGAAGAGATAGTAGTCAGATATGGAGGTCCTGTTACACCTCAGTTTAGTATTCCACCATCGGGAGGAAGAATAAAATGAGAGAAAGATACAGATACTAGAGGATAGACGTGAATCATGTGTTGATGATTTCCGTGGTAGTTGGCATATCTGTCTATCGTTAGCAGAATTCTTTTAGTTAGCAGTTACCTTTTGAGTGTCGGTATGTTACCGTATGAGATGTTGTGTAGTAGAACGTGTAAGACCCCTGTTTGTTGGGGTGAGGCTAGTAAGAAAAAGTTGAACAGTGAAGAGATAGTACAGTGATAGACCAAGTATATACAATAGATACGTGAGCAGTTCTAAGCAGGTTGGGATAGACAAAATAGATATACAAACAAGAGAAAATCATTGTTAGAGTTCCAGGTTGGGGGACTATAAGTTGTTAAAGATGTCACCATGACAGAGAACTAGCAGATCTAGGAAGAAGAAGAGCCAGGTCACGTGTGTTGGTTCTATGTGCACAAGACACAAATTAACACGATATTATTGACACCAATTACATATTTGAATGTGATTTAAATATGTTTCCAACTCATTATATATATACAAGTCTATATGCAATGTTGTATATTATTATTTATGTAAAATAATAATATTACTCTTATATATTGATATAAGATAATGCATATCAAATACATAAATATAAACATATGATTTTATATGTATGTATATATGTATAAATATATATTTGTTACAAGTAAATTGTTACTAGTAACAATTATATAAATGTAGGTATATCTTCGTTACAAGTAAAGAGTTACTAGTAACAATCAAGTATGTATATAAAATACATGTAGATGTATTTTATACAATATATGGCAAGTCTAGCATTATAATTTATATACTTGAAATATATAAAACTAGAAATGCTTACAAAATTCACAAAGGGGGTCAATTTTGAGATTTCTTGCAACAAGATCAAACATGGACATACATGCATGAAGAAAGGAGAAAATCAAAGAGGGGACCCCCCCTTGTTGATTCACGGCCAAAGTAAGGCAAGAGGGGGCCTCCCTCTTGCTTCTTGCTTCTTGGCTTTTAAACTTATGCATGGACCCTTTTTGAAGACAAGAACATACTACCACCTTTGCTTGCATGTTCAAGTGTTCTTGAAAGTCTTGCATGCATCCTTTCAAAATATATGTAGCCAAGTGTGGTAATACATACATACTCAAAATACATACATCTAGTTCAAGAAGAAGAACAAAGGTTGTTGCTTACATTCTTAAATTTCAAGGGTTGGAGAAACTAGCATTTCAAGGTGTTGGAATCATTGGCTTCTGGATACCTTGGAGGAAGTCTTCTCTCGGCTTCTCATAGATCAATCACTTTACCAACGGTTTAGTCACGTTACAAAGTTTGTAGTTCTAAACACTCTATGGTTGTTTTGTTTTCTTAAGGCTTGCATATGGATCATTGGTGGGGAGTTTTAACAAGTTTAAAATTGTTGTTCATGCTTCCGTTGCTAAAATATATTTTGAAAAAACGAACAAAACCACAACAGTGGTATCAGAGCCACTTATGTAACATCCAGTATTCGGTCCTAGCATTTGTGTAGGCTTCGGTAAGTTAATATGTGTATTATTAATTGATTAATTATTTGATTATTAACTTTTAATTAAGTGATGAATATATATATATATATATATGTTGGTTTAATATATATATATATATATATATATATATGTGTGTGTGTGTGTATGCACGGATTAGTGTGTGTGTATGTGTGCATGTAACTTGAATTAGGAGACCGACACCTCCTGCTTGGTTAATAAAGTCTATGTACATGTGGCTTATATGGGAAACACAATAGAAATCAATTCCTCATTTGCAATCTGTGAAGTGTGTGAACTATGTGTGCAAAACCGAGAGAAAAAAGCAAGAAGAAGAACAAGCATCGGATTTTCGTGATTTGATTGTAGATTCAAGTTTAAGGTTTGTATAATTATTGTGTTGTTCTTGAATCATGATTTCTAGTAACATGCTATGGTTTTCGTTATTAACATGCCGAGTTTTATATGAACACCAAGTTAGGAACATGATAGAAACCTTTGTTGGTGGGTTTTGTGTGTTTCAAGTGTTTATGTGGTTTAAAGGTGTTTATGATGCATGCTTGCATGTTTATACATGTTTGTTTATGTTTTGGCAAGTCTTTATATGAATGGTATGTACTGGTAATATGATTCATTGGAGACTTGAAGTTATGGGATTGTTGAAATATGAAGTTATGGAATTGTGGAGAAGATGATGAAAAACCGAGTGTTGGAAATCCGAGACTTGTGAAATCCAGTACTTTAGAATCCGGAACTCTTGAAATCCGGTTGTTGAAATCCGATGGTGGATCCCAAGTTATGAAATCCGAACATATGTTTAATCCGATGAAGAAATCCGACAGTTAAAATCCAAAGGGTGAAATCCGAAGGAAGTGTCGGATTTCCTTGAAAACTGACAAGTGTTGCGGATTGCCTTCAAAATCCGACAGGAGTATCGGATTCTTAGAAAGCTAATGGTTTTAGCGGAATCCGATGGTAGTACCGGATTTCCCTTGAAATCCGATAGTTTTGGCTGTTTGTTTGCATTGATTAATGCTATGTATTATATGTGTATACATATGTGAATCTTACAGGTTTATGTTTGATCAAAGGGATATAAATATATGTTTGATAAATAAATTTATGAATTAGATACTGATTTCAGTTTGTTGTGTTCTCATGAACAGACAATGCTCAGCAAAATTAGATCACTATGTAGAGAAGCTGAGATCTTAAGGTAAGTAGATGTTTACTCACGGGTGGTATTAGTTGTACTGGTTTGGTTGCAACTGTAATTGGTTTGATGCATGGATAGACTTAATGTCTAATAATTGATTAACTGGTTGCTTGTTAATTAATTGTTGCATCAGTGCTATGTATACATGATGGTTAGGAAGTCAGTTTTCGACTGGGCTTATGGGCTGGGTTCATTTGCTACCGGCTAATCAATATTAGGACCTTGGGATGCATTTGTTGCTACTAGGGGATAATACTGTGTGAGAATAGCAAATGGACTATCGGTTAACCTGTACTTTGGCTGGCATTGGTTGTAGGTTCCTGCATAACCGCCGGTCTTCTAAGGGTGCTTATTTGTGGTGGTTGATATCATGTGGTTCTGACTGATATATCTATTGTGATTGTACTCCATTCATTTAGCTTTGTGCTAATCCCCCACCTCTCACTCTTTTTACAGGTTTTGGTAAGTCAGCGGCTCGGCTGAGAGTGGCTAGCTTGGGGAGGAATCACCTAGGACTCTGATATGATATTTGTGACGAGTCGTAGTTTTTGTAATACTGCTATTTCAAATTGATTGGTTTTGTTAAACAGTGGTTTATGTTCGGTTGTAAATACTTTTGGTATTTAATTCACTTCCGCGGTGTGAATAAAAATGAAAATTTTTGGGTTGAAAATACGGTGTTACAAGTTTGGTATCAGAGCCTTGGTTTGGCGATGTAGGCACAGTGGAAGTGTTACATTCCCAAATCGTGGCTCGTGGTAGGTCGATTACTCCTTGGGTGTGGGATTGGGGTGAATTGGAGTGTGGTGGAGTTTAATATGTTATGTACTAACGGATTTATCTAATAAATCATGAGGTGATGTGATTGTTACAGAAAAACAATGGTTGGACGTGATTATTCAACTGGTGCCCCTACTGTCCCATCTACTACTGAAGTCCCTGTTACAACAGTGGAAGTTCCAACCAATGCTGGTACAGCTAGAGATGAGAGAGACGAGTATATCTTTCAGTTTGAAGGTCAATTACAGGATCTTAGAAAGGAATTCGAACAGCAGAGGCAGGTTCCTGCAACACAACCACCGGTTATTCCTATAATGATTCCAACTACAATTGAGATACCACCGATCTTTCCGGCAGTTACTACTTTGGCAGAAGTTTCTCCTATGTCAATGCCAATACAACCATTATCTCAACTGACATCTCAACTGTTCTTTTACCCATTATTTCCTCAAGGACCTTATCCTCAAGGATCTATTCCACAGGGGTCTATGTCTCAGGGATCGTATTCTTATCCATATATGGGATTTCCACCCAACATGGGATACAGGCAGCCGTGTACATACAAGCAATTTCTGGATTGCAAACCTGATTAGTACCATGGCAGCACGGATCCTAACATCACTTTGAACTAGTTGCGAGATACAGCGAGAATCTTGGATGCTTGCAACTATGAGGAGGAAATGAGAGTTTGCTTTGCTACCAAAATGTTGAAGGGCAAGGCGGTGGTCTGGTGGGATTCCATTACCACGCATTTATCGAGACCACAGATGGATTCGATTATGTGGAATCAATTCAGTGATAAACTGTGCGAAAAATACTTTAATGCCTTTGAGTTGAACAAGATAAGGCAGGAATTCATGGAATTGAGGATGACGAAGAAGATGATGGTGGATGAACTGATTGAACAGTTCAATGCGAAGCGGAGGTTTGTGACTCAGTGGGTTCCTGATGAACGTTCCCAGGTTCAACACTTTATCGGAACATTGTTGCCGGAGTACAGGAGTACCACACGTTTAGCTGGATCTTTGTCCCAGGCTTTCACGTTGGCAAAATATGCTGAGGGGGACATCTAGGCTAAGGATAAACAGAATAGAGATGAGGCGGCTTTGCAGAAGCCCAAGTATGATCAGACGGGTGGTCAACAAAAGAAGAGATGGCAGGGTAACGAGTCCGAGGGAAAACAAAGCAGAAAAGTATCAACAGGGGATTCGAGTGTGAAATCGCAGTGGTGTACGCGATGTAGGGCTACTCATACTGGGCAGTGTACTGCTCAGACTATGCGATGTGTGCGATGTGGAACTCACGGGCATGAATCCAAGGATTGTCGGTTCCCCACGAATGTTTATTGGAACTGCCATAAGGAAGGGCATCGAGTAGGGGATTGTCCGACAAGGAGGAGGGCAGGAACTTGGACAGGGTCAGGGACAGGGGCAGGGGCGGTTGGGGGATCGTCATTAGCAGGGGGCAAAAGAGGAAGAATCCTCCAACGCCGGAGGGTTGGGCGTTTCGCATGACCATAGATGATGCGACTGCTACAGATAAAGTAATCGCCGGTATGTTTCTAATAAACTCCCTACCTGCGCATGTATTATTTGATTCAGGAGCGAATCGCTCCTTTATTTCTGTGGCATTTTGTGCTAGATTAAATTTGCTTACTACTTTTATTTCTGTACCGCTTGAAATATAAGTAGCAGATGGTAAGATAGTTCCTGTTACAACTTCTGTGACGGGGGCTGAGATTGATATAGATGGTAACTGCTTCCCAGTGTCATTCCTACTTATGCCTTTGGCGGCTTTTGATGTGGTTTTGGGGATGGATTGGCTGAGTAAGCACAGGGCAAGTATTAAATGCCATAGGAAGCTGATTTCTTTTCCGTTATCTAATTTGTTACACGTGGTGGCTCGAGCAGAAAGAAACAAGTCTGTGTTTCCTATCATATCTATGTTGAAGGCTAAGAAATCCTTGTGTAAGGGATGTGAGTGTTTTCTAGCATATTCTATTGATGCTAGAAAGGAGAAGCGGGCAGTTACTCATGTGCAAGTCGTAGCAGATTATCCAATGTGTTTCCGGATGAGTTACCTAGGCTACCTCCCGTCCGAGAGGTAGACTATAAGATTGATTTGATACCAGGTTCGAATCCAGTGGCAAGGTCTCCTTATAGATTGGCTCCTTTGGAGATTAGGGAGATGATGACACAGATTCAGGATTTGTTGGATCAGGGATTTATTCATCCAAGTTCTTCACCGTGGGGTGCACCAGTCTTATTTGTGAAAAAGAAAGATGGTACTATGCGAATGTGTATTGACTACACGGAACTGAATAAGAGGATGTTTAAGAATAAATACCCTCTGCCCAGGATTGATGATTTCTTTGATAAGTTGCAGGGTGCTTCGTATTTCTCAAAAATTGATCTGAGATTGGGTTATCACCAGGTACGAGTTTCTAACGAAGATGTTGTCAAAACTGCTTTCCGTACCCGGTATGGCAATTATGAGTTCTTAGTCATGCCGTTCGGTTTGACTAATGCAACTGTAGTGTTTATGGATTTGATGAATCGGGTTTGTCGACCGTTTTTGGATAAATCTATGATAGTATTTATTGACGGCATTCTGGTTTATTCTAAATCCCAAATTGATCACGAGATTCATTTGAGACAGGTTCTTGAAACATTGAAACGAGAGCAATTGTATGCCAAGTATTCAAAGTGTGAATTCTAGATGCGAGAAGTTCACTTTCTAGGGCATGTAATTTGCAGTGATGGAGTCAAGGTTGATCCGGCCAAGATAAAAGGAGTGATGAATTGGGAGGCTCCGAAGTCACCCTTTGAGAGTAAAACCTTCTTGGGATTGGCAGGTTACTACAGACGGTTCATTAAAGACTTTTCTAAATTTGTGAATCCCATGACTAAGTTGACTCGCAAGGAGTTTCCATTTAAGTGGAATGATGAACAGGAGAGGGCTTTTCAAATGCTGAAATGACTCTTATGTCAGGCTCCTATTCTTACTTTACCGGATGGGTCAGATGACTTCATAATTTACTGTGACGCGTCATTGGCAGGGTTGGGTTGTGTGTTGATGCAACGGAATAGAGTTATTACGTATGCTTCTCGTTAGTTAAAACCTAAGGAGAAGAGCTATCCAACCCATGATTTAGAACTGGCAGCTGTCGTTTTTGCGTCAAAGTTATGGAGACATTATCTTTATGGTACAAAGTGCGTCATTTTTACGGATCACAAAAACCGACAGTATGTATTTTCACAGAAAGAAGTCAATATGCGACAGAGGCGATGGCTGGAACTTGTTAAAGATTATGATTGCGAAAAATGTTGAAAGCTGTGAGGGATCGTCAGAAGATGTATGCTGATCCACGTCGTAGATCCGTTGTGTTTGTTGAGGGTGAATTGGTTTATGTGAATGTTTCTCCGTGGAAGGGGTTTATCTGTTTTGGGAATAGGGGAAAGCTAGCTCCTCGTTATATTAGCTCGTTTCGCGTCCAAAGGGTGGTTAATGATCAAATGGTTACTCTCGATCTTCTAGTAGAACTATCAGGTATTCACAATACCTTCAACGTTTGTTACTTACGGAAATGTAGAGTTGAGGATGAGAGTCAGATTCTTCCTCTACATGATTCTAAGGTGGATTCTAGCAAGAAGTTAGTGGAAGAACCCATTGAACTACTAGACCGGAAAGTGACAAAACTGCATAAGAAACAGATTCCGATGGCTCTAGTTAAATGGAGGCACAGTTTGGGTTTAGATTTGACTTGGGAAACTGAGGATGATATGAGAGTGAACTGAGAAATCAATTCCTCATTTGCAATCTGTGAAGTGAGTGAACTGTGTGGGCAAAACCGAGAGAAAAAGCAAGAAGAAGAACAAGCATGCTTGCATGTTTATACATGTTTGTTATTGGCAAGTCTTTATATTAATTGTATGAACTAGTAATATGATTCATGGAAACTTGATGTTATCAGATTGTTGAAATATGAAGTTATCGGATTGTGGAGAAGATGATGAAAATCCGAGTGTTGGAAATCCGAGAGTTGTGAAATCCGGTAATTTAGAATCCGGAACTCTTGAAATCCGGTTATTGAAATCCGATGGTGGATCCCAAGTTATGAAATCCGAACATATGTGTAATCCGATGAAGAAATCCGACAGTTGAAATCCAAAGGGTGAAATCCGAAGGAAGTGTCGGATTTCCTTGAAAACCGACAAGTGTTGCGGATTGCCTTCAAAATCCGACAGGAGTATCGGATTCTTAGAAATCCGATGGTTTTAGCGGAATCCAATGATAGTATTGGATTTCCCTTGAAATCCGATAGTTTTGGCTGTTTGTTTGCATTGATTAATGCTATGTGTTATATGTGTATACATATGTGAATCTTACATGTTTATGTTTGATCAAAGGGATATAAATATATGTTTGATATATATATATATATATATATATATATGAATCAAATACTGATTTCAGTTTGTTGTGTTCTCAGGAACAGACATGTAACACCGGAGAATCACAAGCCATTTTTTTAAATGCATTGCGGAAGCTTTAAGTAAACAAACTCATTTACATACAAACCAATATTAACAAATGTACAATCACTGTTCACAAGCAAAAGTATCATATGTTTTGGTGTTACAAAATAAACAGGGTCGTTTCTTTTCAAAATCAAATATCTGAGTCAGGTCAACTTCTGCTTCAGCAAACCTCACAAACAGGAACCTGCAAAAGCAACAACTGAGGGGAATTAGCACAAAGCTAAGTGCGTAGAGGCTAAACCCAAAAGCAAACATTCACAGTCAATATCAAAGCATGTAATCACATATCCAAGAAGACAGGTGGTTTGGCGCATAACCTACAACCAATGTCGGCCAAAGCAAAGGTTTACCGATAGCTCTTTACTTAATTGGCACAGAGAAATCCTCCTCTAAAGCAACATATGCAACAGTAAGGCTACCACTGTTCAACCAACCAGTAAACGAGCCCAGCCCAATTCTACGTATAGCTGACTTCTCAAACGCAACTCAAAATCATCCTAAGAGCGCCTATCGACCAAATAGTCATGCAGCTGATATCAACAATCAATATCACAATCAACAGTTCAATCAATCCAATCCAATCTCAATCACATCATGCATCACATCAATAACATTAACCGTAATCTTTACCATCCGCGATTAACGTCCACTCACCTTTTGTTCTCAAACGGGGAACTCAGATATCTTATATTACTGAGCTTTTATGTTTCCTGAAAACACAGCAACACCAGAATCAGTCTTTTCTATCATAAATATATATTCCTTCATATATTTATATCACATAGACCTCACATATAGCATATAACCTTCACATAAATTATACAGAAGAGATATCACATTTAAACAATCAATAAACTCCATAAATCTGAAAAGTCGCGGTCGCGCCGCGACATACCTCTGTGTCGTGCCGCGACAGGCCTTTGAGTAGCCACCTTCGAATGCGAAGTCACTTCGAGCGCCTTTGAATTCGAAACCAAAACGCGTCGCGTCGGGACAGATCTTCGAGCGGGTACTACTTCGAATGCGAAGTCTACAACTTCGAACAAGGGCCTACGAATGCAAAGTCACGCGTCACGCCGCGATCCAAAGAGGTGTCGCGCCGCGATCTTGAACTTTCCAGATTCTATCTTCTTCTTCTTCACGTACAACCAACAGTACTTCCATGGCAACATTTCCAGAATTTCACAAACTTACTAAAACTCACTAAAAACATATATAATCCTATTTAAACATGTTTTCATGCATCCTAAACATCTTTTAATCCAACAAAACACAAAATCTATCAAAACCCATTTGTTCATAAAAAGCTTCAAACTTAAACATGGTGATTGTACATACATGCATGTAAATCAACTAGTAAACATGTTAGGATGATCCTAAACCTGCTATAATCATAAACTAACCTTTGTTTAGATTTAAAGAACACCAAATCTTCTTTTCACAAACTCAAGTTTGAAGTTGCTTCACAAGAAGGTTTTCTCTCACTTTTTCACACACTACACACTTTGCACCTTGATTGAAATGAACAGGTATCTTCCAGAGAGTCTTACACACACACACACACACGTATACATACTCTTGACTTTATCAAAGCATGAGGTGGCAATATTAAGATATTTACTTACATACATACTAATTTTGCTTTTTCTTTCTTTTCTCCAGCACTAACATTTATATATATATATATATATATATATATATATAGATTAAGTTAATTAATTAATTAACTTTTAAATAAACACATAACAAGTTAAACACAATAAATCACATACCGCCAACCCGCTAAACTCCTAGCCCAGATTTGCGGGTGTTACAAATCTCTCCCCCTTAAGAGGATTCCGTCCTCGGAATCCCTTCTCATTTAAACAAGTGGGGGTATCTTTCTTTCATCTCCGCCTCAGTCTCCCAAGTTAGGCTAGAACCTAAACTGTGTTTCCACGTGACCAATACCATTGGTATCTGCTTCTTTCGGAGCTTGGTCACTTTACGATCCAACAATTTGACAGGTTCGGAAAGGACCAATAAAACGGGGAGCCAACTTCCCGCATTTGCCAAAACGGATCACGCCTTTCCACGGGGACACTTTCAGATACACTAACTCTCCCACATCAAATGTTACTGGACGACGTCGCGGCTCTGCATACATTTTTTGTCTATCTCTGGCCACTTTCAACTTCTCTCTGGCTATAGAAACCTTGTCAGCAGTCAACTGAACAATCTCGGGCCCTGCAAACTGTTTCTTACCAGCCTCTAACCAACACGTCGAAGTACGGCAGCGACAACCATACACATTTCATACCGAGGCATTCCAATACTGGAGTGGTAAGAATTATTATACGCAAACTCTATTAACGACATGTGCGAATCCCAAGATCCACCATACTCAATTACACAGGTACGTAGCATATCTTCGAGTGTCTGTATGGTTCGCTCAGTTTGACCGTCAGTCTGGGGATGATAAGCAGTACTCAAATTAATTCCTGTCCCCAACTCTCTCCGTAGACTCCTCCAAAAGTTAGAAACAAACCTTGAGTCATTGTCATATACTATCGACAACGGAATTCCATGCCTCGCAACAATCTCATCAATATACAGTTAAGCCAACTTACTCAGAGAGGTCGTCTCACATGTAGCCAGAAAATGGGTACTCTTCGTCAGCCGATCCACAATCACCCAAATCATATCATGATTCTACTAAGTTCGCGGAAGTTTAGTCACGAAATCCATCGTTATATGTTACCACTTCCACTCAGGAATCTCCAACTGCTTCAATGATCCGTAAGGCTTCTGATGTTCTGCTTTTACCCAAGCACAAATATGGCACGATTCTACAAAATGTGCCATATCTGCATTCATGGTAGGCCACCAGTAAAACACTTTCAAATCGTTGTACATTTTAGTGCTTCCCGTTGTACAGACAGTCTCAACTTGTGTGCTTGAGTTAAGATTAACTTTCTCAATTCTCCAAGCATAGGCACCCACACACGAGTCTTATACATCTTCAATCCACGTGTATCATCAGTAAGTTCCTCCTTACGTTTCCTCATCAATTCATTCTTCAAGTTTTCTTCCTTGAGGGCTTCCAACTGAGCAGACTCCAGTCTATCCATTAAATCAGATAGAATCTCCATACGCATAAATTGGATAGAATCCCACTAGACCAACGCATCTCCTCTCAGCATTCGTGTTGCATATTTCACCTTCAATTAATATTCACAATTACAGGCATCAAGTTCCTTTGCCATCTCTCTCAACCAGTTCAAATTAGCGTTGGGATCAGAACTCCCGTGGTACTCAGAAGGTTTACAATAAAGAAATTGCTTGTAGGTGCACGGTTGTTTGTATCCAGGAAACGCAAACGGATAGGCTCCTAGTTGTGGATATGGGTAATAAAATGGTTGTTGCATCATCTATGTCATAGGTGGTAAAGGTGCTATCACTGGTGCTGTTGTTGTCTGTGTAGGAATCGCAGTCGGCACTGGGGTTGGTTCAGGTTGATGTTGTTGTTGTTGCTCCATTCTTTGGACTTTGTTTCTGAGTTCAACCAACTCATTTTCCAGTTAATAAAAGTACTCACTTTCCCAAGTGTTAAGTTACTGGAGCTTTAGTTGTAGCTTGGGTCATAGGAGGAAGGATAGGAGTCTCTCTGTCAGCCATAATCTGTTACAATCACATCACCTCAAAACTCATTAGCATAAACCGTTAGTATCCAAAATACTAACTACTACAAACAACTCTAACTCACCCTAATTCCTCTGAAGGAAAGCTTGACCCGACACGAGCCAAGATTTGGGAATGCAACACTCTAGCCGTGCATGCATCGCCAAACCTAGGCTCTGATACCAAACCGTAACACTGGAGAATCACAAGCCATTTTTTAAAATGCACCGCGGAAGCTTTAAGTAAACAAACTCATTTACATAAAAACCAATATTAACAAATATACAATTATTGTTCACAAACAAAAGTATCATCTGTTTTGCTGTTACAAAATAAACAGGCTCGTTTCTTTTCAAAATCAAATATCAGAGTCAGGTCAACTTCTCCTTCAGCAAACCACACAAACACGAACTTGCAAAAGCAACAACTGAGGGGAATTAGCACAAAGCTAAGTGAGTAGAGACTAAACCCAAAAGCAAACATCCACAGTAAATATCAAAGCATGTAATCACATATCCAAGAAGACCGACGGTTCAGCGTAGAACCTACAACCAAACGGGGAACTCAAATATCTTATATTACTGAGCCTTGTGTGTTTCCTGAAAACACAGCAACACCAGAATCAGTCTTTTCTATCATAAATATATATTCCTTCATATATTTATATCACATAGACTTCACATATAGCATATAACATTCACATAAAATATACAGAAGAGATATCACATTTAAACAATCAATAAACTTCTGAAAAGTCGCGGTCGCGCCGCGACAGGCCTTCGAGCAGCCACCTTCGAATGCGTAGTCACTTCGAGCACCTTTGAATTCGAAACCAAAACGTGTCGCGTCGCGTCACGACAGATCTTCGAGTGGGTACTACTTCGAATGCGAAGTCTACAACTTCGAACAAGGGCCTACGAATGCAAAGTCACGCATCGCGCCACGACCCAAAGGGGTGTCGCGCCGCGATCTTGAATTTTCCAGATTCTATCTGCTTCTTCTTTACGTACAACCAACAGTACTTCCATGGCAACTTTTCCAGAATTTCACAAACTTACTAAAACTTACTAAAAACATATATAATCCTCTTTAAACATGTTTTCATGCATCTTAAACATCTTTTAATCCAACAAAACACAAAATTTTTCAAAACCCATTTGTTCATAAAAAGCTTCAAACTTAAACATGGTGATTCTACATACATGATGGTTGGGAAGTCAGTTTTCGACTGGGCTTATGGGCTGGGTTCATTTGCTATCGGCTAATCAATAATAGGACCTTGGGATGCATTTGTTGCTACTAGAGGAAAATACTGTGTGAGAATAGCAAATGGACTATCGGTAAACATTTACTTTGGCCAGCATTGGTTATAGGTTCGTGCAGAACCGCCGGTCTTCCCAGGGTGCTTATTTGTAGTTGTTGATATCATACGGTTCTGGCTGATATATCTGTTGTGATTGTACTCCATTCAATTATCTTTGTGCTAATCCCCCACCTCTCACTCTTTTTACAGGTTTTGGTAAGTCAGCGGCTCGGCTGAGACTGGTTAGCTTGGAGAGTAATCACCTAGGACTCTCATATGATATTTATGATGAGCCATAGTTTTTGTAATACTGTTATTTCAAACAGATTGGTTTTGTTAAGCAGTGGTTTATGTTCGGTTGTAAATACTTTTGGTATTTAATTCGCTTCCGCGGTGTTAATTAAAATGAAAAATTTTGGGTTGAAAATACGGTGTTACAACTTTTGCATAGTTGTAAGAAACTTTATTTTTTTGAGTATGTATGGTTTAAGAAAATGGACAACTTGTATATGTTTATATATTTATTTTGGGGCACAACCAAACAACATGCATATTTGGTTGTAAAAGTTGCCTAAATATCAAGTGTTGATATATATGTTTGTTTGAGTGTGATGTGTTGGAAATTCGATTTGGTTGTACAATTATTCTTTCATTTGGTATGTAATAATAATTTTAGTTTTGTTTCATCTTGTTGTATTTTGTAAGTAGTAGAATAGTTTAGACTAGTTACTTTTATAAAAATGTAACAAGATGGAGAAATGACCATGTTGGAGTTTTCAAGTGTGGTGGAGTCAACCATGAAGGCTTGGAGTCATTTGCACTACAAGGAGTTGTTTTGGCAAGTGGGAGCTTCAAGTTCATCACAAGAGGAATTTTATGGTCCTTAGTTATGACTTGGTATTTTTGTATGGCTCACAAAAATACCACTTAGGATAAATGACTTGGTTATGCACTTATACATGTTATTTTTGTGTTTATGTTTATATAATTATGCATGGTTGAAAATAGGATTTTTGCATGCTAGATAATATTTTTGACATAATTAAATCACACAATAGGAGTTTGGTATTTTAAGTTGACATAACATAAGATGTAAAATAAATTTTATATATAAAAGGGTTTTATAAAGATTAAATTTCATTATGTCAATATATATATATATATATGTACAAATATATACACTATATTATAAAGCATTTAGGCATTTTGCTTAATCTCTTAAATTTTAAGTTTTTGAAATTACTAAATTACCCCTCATATAAACTAAATGGAAACTATTATATAAAGTAACTATTAAATAGAGTTAATAAGAATCTTATATTCTATTTTAATAACTAAACCTTCCATATTTAAAAAATTCAAATAAATTAACTTAATTATAAAAAAATACTTTCATAATCAAACTTCTTGTATTAAATATTATATCATGTAATAAATATTTTAATATAATTATTAGAAAATGTGTACAAGTAGAACTCATAAATCTGAATAATCTATACTAAGAATTTATAAACATATATTTTAAAATTTTTTAAATAGCTCATATAATTAATAGTTTCAAATTAGTTTACTATTTTCTTAATCTCTTAATTTTAAATAGTTTTAAATTACTAATTTACACTCAGTATTTTTATGCAATTTAACTTATTTTATAAGTAAATTCTTTTTTTCTTATTTAATTGTTTTCAAAGTTTATTTAAAAATAATAAAAGAGTTGATTAAGAACAAG
Source organism: Dittrichia graveolens (assembly GCA_038502395.1). Taxonomy (NCBI): domain Eukaryota; kingdom Viridiplantae; phylum Streptophyta; class Magnoliopsida; order Asterales; family Asteraceae; genus Dittrichia; species Dittrichia graveolens. Next base: position 37,431,017 of record JARJIL010000009.1, read on the forward strand.
AAAATAAAGAAAATAGGAAAATAGACATGTTACCAATGTAAAATTATTCGTTATCACCGTATTACGTAAATTCACAAAACGAACAAGTTATCGAGTAAAAACTATTTGATGCCGCCGCATTGTGCGGGTACCATGCTAGTATATATATATATATATATATATATATATATGTACATATATATGTATATATATATGAGTTTTATAAAATAGAGATTTTAAAAACTCAACCAAACTCCATTCGAGCGTAATAATAAAATGGTTTTATTTGAAGCTAAAATTGGTCGTATTCGCGCGCTCGAAACTACACATGTTAATATAGGATATTAATACTAGATTAAAATTGAACGCGTTGAGAGTTCATAAAATACGGATTTTAAGAATACTCAAGACCAATATATATAAAAAATATGATTTTATTAAAACGTGGACTTATTATTGTATGCATGCAATATTAGTCACACGATTCGTTTTTTTTATTTAATAAATATACAAAACGGTAAAAGCCCTTTTTCAAAACGTAAGTCTATGCCATCCCATTTGAAAACACTCGCTTGTTGCAACGACACTCACGTGGAGAGAGCATTAGCCAAACACGTGGATTGTTTTTGTAACAACCGAGGTGTTTTTCCGCGAATTCCATGAACGTCTTGTGCCGGAAATTCACCTTCTTCAAATAGGACGACTTAATCGGAATCTTATTACGGAGAGAGCATTAGTCAAACGTAAGGAAGCCCGAGGCATAGATGGGATCAAACATGCCAAAATTGTAACGGTCGAAATCTTGAGGTATTACTCATTACATGCATTTATGACCTCTTATTAATTATTTTGGAATTTAAAGTAATGTTTAATGAAATCTCAAGTGTTGAAAAAGAATAACGAGCTAAGATTAGGGGCTTAAGGAATGATAAAGGGAACCTTAGGGATTAATAAGCAATTATAGAATTAATGCCTCATTAGGGTTAAACTACAATCTGGGCAGCCTTAATCTCACATACGAAAGTTTTGAAAATAGAGAGAGGGTTGTGGGTGTTCATACGATTGACAAGGAAAGGGGCAACATTGATCCTCCAATCGAGAGCTTAATCGAAGGTTCATATAACAAGTCAGTAATTTTACTCTTAGGTAGTGACTTTGGTTGGTTTTGTTTGAAGGTTTTAATGGATTGGGTGCTACCATAAATCAACATTTTATATGCTAGGGTTTTTTTAAGTTCTTGAAACTTGATCTATGAATTGGCTAGGATTGTAACCGATCATTGTTGAATAGTTGCATAGGCCTCAATCTAGGATGGAAATTAGTACCATTGATGTTTAAATTTTATGTTTTGGGGGTCTAAATGATGATTAAATGGTGTTTATTTACTTCCTGTTCGTCGGCCAATTCATGGGGGTGGGGGAGGTTATGAGCTACGATTGTGAAGGAGAAGGAAGGAACTACGATTGATGCCATGAATTACAATTCCATATTAATATATTGTGATAACTACGATTGGAAGTCCTTGTTAAATACGATTGCATGAAACACAATTTAGATGAACTACAATTGCTACGAGAAAGGAAATACAATTGCATGTGTGAGGAGTGAACTACGATTTGTTTATTGGTGATGTAAGAATTGCAATTGAGATTTCTAGGATGAATGAGAATTACGATTGTAGTTGATTGAATTGAATTGTAATTGAATTTCAATTGTGATTGAATTTCAATTGTGATTGAATGGCAATTGTGATTGAATTGTAATTGTAATTGAATTGCAATTGTAATTTATTTACAATCGTAATTGAATTGCAATCGTAATTGAATTTCAATCGTAATTGAATTTCAATCGTAATTGAATTGCAATCGTAATTGATTTTCAATTGTGATTGGATTTTAATTGTAATTGAATTTCAATTGTGATTGAATTTTAATTGTGATGGAATTTGCAATTCTAGGGGATTTGATTGAATTGTGTTTCGATGTTCGTCACACGAGTACTTATTAGGACTCGTTTATTTTATAGGTGGCTCGGTAATTTTCTTGGTGATCTTTTTCGATTTCGACTCTCGGACTCCAGGTGAGTTCAATAAACTTTGAAAACTGAGTACGATGACAAAATCATTATTGTGAAAGGTTAAACGATTATACATGATTTCAAAGACGCTTATGGGTGATTACTATTTTATGATGATACATGAGGAATTTAAATACATAGTTAAAGATGCCATGTGATTGTCTATTTAAATGCTTGTAAAATGTGTGAATTTTAATGATGCTTACGATGTAATTAATTAGTGATGAATATTTTATGAGGTTATGACGACGTTTGGGTGGGGTAGACATACCTCTAAGATGTAGAGATGACGCCTGAGGGGAAAAGTGTGCCTTCTAGGATTTGCTAGCACGGTGATGGTTAGTTGTCGGGTTTTCAAGACAACCTTAGCAACACATGGTGTATACGTACACTGGGGTGGTGTTTGACCGACGATGATGAGGTCAACGCGCATAACACCACGTTGGTGAAAGGAGGGCCTAGCGACGGGGCACCGGTTGTACTTTCACCTAAACGACTTTAGTCGGAGTAGCTATAGCGGGCGGATCATGGGTGTCTGAGTACGTGAGGGAGTCGCGCCCCGATCGGTACTAGACTTTCCAAGCACGCATAGTGAACTTATGCCAGTGTGGATGGAATACGGGACTTAGCAGTTACCTAGCACGCACGTGGTGCCGGTGCGGACGGACCTTGGAACCCTAGTGGTTGCCGGGCACGTATATGGTGTTTGGGGTAGTGACGACAGCGATGTATGATGATAGACCCCAACTAAGAATTGATGTTACCTTGATGATTAGGGATGTTTGGAGTTGAAAACGATGTTTTATGATAATATGATGTGTAGTGATGTGTTCTCGATGAAAGTTGTCTATGATGTTAATGATGTTATATGATGTAAATAATGACGAATAATGATGATACTTGACCATGCGGGGAGATATGATGATAAACGAGTGGTCAAGTTACGGGTTTGGGTACTATTATAAATCTTAAACCTCTCTATTACACTTTTAAATGAATGATATTGTTTACATATTGCTGACACACGAGGCGAAAACTAACACTTGTTTCTTGAAACGTGTCTCGTACTCGTGAATGTAGAGTAGGAGGAAGAGACCTGGTGAGAGTGGGAGCTACTGGGTAGTGTGGACTGCGTAGTATTTAATTATTTTATTTCAACAACTTGTAGTTGACTTTCCAAAACGAGTGATTGAATTATCTTATCTAAGACTTTTCGACTGTGTGGTAATGTAGTGTTTTTTTTATGATGGTGAATGTTAACAGACTTTTTACTGTTTAGCATTTAGTGATGATAATAAATGTTTCCGTTGCGTTGTTTTTTTTAAAAAAAAAGTGTAACAAAATTTTGAATCCACGGCGTTACAAGTTGGTATCAGAGCCAGGCTGTGAGGGATCTGAGTACTAAGTCCGGTGCTTAGACTCACAGGTGAGCTCGAATAGGATGACTGGGTGGGGGTGTGTGTGAGAGAGTTACTTGTTTGGTAGCTCTTTACTTGTGCTCATTCTAGATGATTACCCTTACCTAAATTTATTGCGTAGAAAATGGTTGAAACAAGGAAAGGTAATAAGAGGCAAGTGGTGAACAAGAGGGAAACTATTGCTGCCGAGTGGTCGTTCAGATTCCAGGGTGATGAGGAAGCGGAGAGTCAGCGGATTCCGACTCCTCCGAGAACTGTATCGGTGCATAGCAGTCGCACTACGCACAGCACCAGTAGTATGATTCGTATTGTAGAACTGGAGAGGGTTTTGAAGGAAAAGGATGATGCGTTGAAACAACAGAGTGTGGAACTGGGCCAGCTAAGACAGGTTATGCGTGATGTGGGGATCTTAAAGGATAAAGCTACTCCTAACACGCATGCTAAGGGAGGAGCCAATAGTGATGTGCAAGCCGGTTATGGCACTGGGTTAGGAGGAGGTAATGGCGGAGCACTGAATCAAGTGGGTAGTACCTTCAAAATGTTTATGGATTGCAAGCCACCCAAATTTGAGGGTGGGACCGACCCCTTCGATTGCATACGCTGGGTTCGGAAGATGGAACAAACCTTCAATCCTGGGGTTTTCACCGAAGAACAACGGGTCAGTTATGCGATCCGCGTGTTAGAGAAGGAAGCTCTTGAATGGTGGGATTCTATTGAAGCTACTCTGACCAAGATGACCAGGAGGAACTTGACTTGGAATTTGTTTAAGGAAAACCTCCAAAACCGATTATGCAATCTGGGAGCTAGGCAGCGAGCCGAACGAGAGTTTCTTGATTTGAAGAAAGGCGGTATCACGATTGCTAAGTATAATTCAACTTTCTCTGAACGGATGCAGTTTGCGAAAAGATATTGTTATGATGATGCATCCACGGTAAAACAGTACGTGGAAGGTTTGCCATATGAATATCTAGCAATTGTGAGATTGAGAACAAACCTAGGTGACGCGATGGACGAGGCCCTGAGGATCGAGCATGACCTGAAACTGAAAGAGAAAGCTAGCAACGTTGTGGGTGAGAAGAGGAAGTGGGAAGGGCCATCAGGATCCTCCAACAAGAAGAAATTTTCGGGCAGTAACAACAGTAGCAACAAAAAGACGGACCAAAAAGGGAGGTCAAGCTACTGCACTACCTGTCACTTGAGTCATAGCGGTCCATGCAAAGCCGAAACGATGAGTTGTCGTCGGTGCGGAAAGTTGGGACATAAAGCGGTAGATTGCAAAAGTGATAAACCCGTGTGCTATAATTTTCGAGAATTAGGGCATATCAGTACAGAATGCCCACAACCAAGGAAGAAGCAGGATACAACGGGAAAGAAGCCAACTCAGAAAGCTACTGGTCGGGCATTTAGGATGATTGCGGAGGAAGCACGCCGAGATGATGAGGTTATATTCGGATCTTTTCTTATAAATTCCATACCTTCCAATGTGTTGTTTGATACCGGTGCAAGTAGATGTATAGTGTCCTCTAAATTTTGTAGTCATTTAACTGTACCTCGAAGTCCCTTGAAACATGTGTTAGAGATAGAGGTAGCGGTCGGGAAACCGATCACTGTGTGTGAGAAATACGACGAATGTGCGATTGATATCGATGGTACTACCTTTCCTTTGATGCTAATTCCGTTGGATGTCAAGGGTTTTGACGTAGTAATTGGGATGGATTGGATGTCTGCTAACCGAGCCGAGATTGTGTGTGCAAAGAAGTTGGTCCGAGTTCCTCTTCCAGCAGGCGGTCATGTTATCGCCTATGGAGAGCGGTGTCGGGGGAACATAGCATTGATAACGCTCTTTAAGGCACGAAAGTGTCTAGCGAAGGGGTGTATTGCATTCTTGGCTCACGTGGTAGATTCAGCGAAGGAAAAGACGGTCTTAGTGGATGTGGAAGTGGTTAATGAATATCCCGATATTTTCCCAAATGATCTTCCGGGATTACCACCACCAAGGGAAGTATAGTTCCAAATCGATTTGATACAAGGTGCGGCACCAGTTTCTAACGCACCTTATCATTTGGCACCTTCATAGATGAAAGAGATGATGACACAGCTTCAGGAGCTACTTGATAAGGGGTTTATTAGACCGAGTACTTCACCTTGGGGAGCTCCGGTCTTGTTTGTGAAGAAAAAGGACGGATCGATGAGGATGTGTATCAATTATAGAGAGTTGAATAAATTGACTGTGAAGAACAAGTACCCACTACCAAGGATAGATGATTTATTTGATCAACTACAGGGTGCTTGTCACTTTTTGAAGATTGATTTACGATCGGGTTACCATCAGGTGTGGGTAAAGGAGAGTGACGTATCGAAGACGGCTTTTCGAACACGATACGGTCACTATGAATTCTTAGTCATGCCATTTGGATTGACGAATGCGCCTGCGATATTCATGGATCTGATGAATCGGGTGTGTCGACCGTATCTAGACAAATCAGTAATAGTATTTATTGACGATATTTTGGTGTATTCCAAGAGTGTGGAGGATCATGCGGGAGGTACTAGAAACGTTACGAGAAGAAAAGTTGTATGCAAAGTTCTCTAAATGTGAATTTTGGTTAAGAGAGGTGCAATTTTTGGGTCATGTCGTAGGTAAAGACGGAATAAAAGTGGATCTGGCAAAGATTGAGTCAATTAAGAAGTGGGAAACTCCTAAAACACCTACTGAGATTCGCAGTTTTCTTGGATTGGCGGGTTACTACAGAAAATTTATTAAGGATTTCTCAAAGATAGCAACACCACTAGCAAAATTAACTTGTAAGACGGAACCATTTGTGTGGTCTGAGAAGCAAGAGAGTGCATTCGCAACTCTGAAGAAGTGTCGAGGCAGCTAAAAGAAATGAGGATTTTATAGTGTACATTGATGCATCTTACTTTGGTTTGGGATGTGTACTCATGCAGCGGGGTAAAGTTATCGCGTATGCGTCGAGGCAGCTAAAAGACGCGGAGAAGAACTATCAGACACATGACTTAGAGCTCGCAGCGGTGATCTTCGCTCTTAAGTTGTGGTGGCATTACTTGTATGGCACACGATGCACAATTTATACCGACCATAAAAGTCTGCAGCACATACAAAACCAGAAAGAGTTAAACATGAGACAACGGTGATGGGTGGAATTATTGACCGATTATGACTGTAAAATCAGTTATCACCCGGGAAAGGCCAATGTGGTGGCCGATGCATTGAGCCGTAAGGAACCGAGAACTACATACCGCCTAAAGGCGTTAAGTCTGGTGGTTGTACTGAATTTATTCGAAAGGATTCGCACAACTCAGATTGAGGGCTTCAAAGATGAGAATACAAAATAAGTCTAAATATTCGATCCACCCAGGGAACACGAAAATGTATTTGGACCTAAAACCGAATTATTGGTGGCCGGGTATGAAGACGAATATAGCTACCTACGTATCTAAGTGTGTTACGTGCTCACAAGTGAAGGCGGAACATCAGAAACCCTACAGAGAGTTACAGCATTTGGAGATACCTGAGTGGAAATGGGATAAGGTTACGATGGATTTTGTTACTAAGTTACCCAAGACTACGAGAGGTAATGACATGATTTGGGTTATTGTTGATCGGCTAACAAAGAGTGCACATTTTCTAGCAATGAAAGAGACTGAAAAGCTAGAGAACTTAACAAAGCTGTATATTCGGGAGGTGGTTACGAGACACGGAGTTCCGTTATCCATTGTTTCGGATCGAGGTTTTGGAAGAAATTGCAGGAGGAATTGGGAACGAGGGTTCATCTGAGCACGGTCTATCACCCTCGGACAGATGGGCAAAGTGAGAGAACAATACAGACGCTTGAAGATATGTTAAGGGCTTGCGTGATCGAATATGGCGGAAGTTGGGATACTCACTTACCACTAATGGAGTTCGCTTACAACAACACTTATCACTCTAGTATTGATATGGCTCCGTATGAGATGCTTTACGGGAGGAGATGTCGCACTCCCACTTGTTGGTTGGAACCAGGTGAGAAGCAGTTTGCGAGTTCTGATGTTATTCAGATGACGGCTGATAATCTGGCAGTGGCACGAGAACGACTACGGGTAGCACGAGAGAGGCAAAAGAAGTACTCTGACAAGAAGCACCGACCGAAAGTATTCGAGGTTGGTGAGAAAGTGATGTTAAAAGTCTCGCCCTGGAAAGGGATTATACGATTTGGCAAGCGGGGGAAACTTGGTCCACGGTTCATTGGTCCTTTGACGATATTAGAAAGAATTGGGGACCAGGCGTACAGGTTGAAGTTACCACCAGAGTTGGACGGGATTCATGATGTGTTTCATGTATGCTACTTACGTAGGTGTTTGGCTGAAGAACCTAGCATCTTACCACTTGAAGAACTACGAATAGATGAAAGCAAGAGATTGATTGAAGAACCCGTGGCAATCATGGATCGAAAGATGAAGCAACTGAGAAAGAAACGCATCAAGCTAGTGAAAGTGTTGTGGGAGAACAAGCATGAAAGTGACGTGACCTGGGAACCCGAAGGAGACATGAGAGCTAGATACCCCCAGCTCTTCACTTAATGTAGTGGATTCCGGGACGAAATCTCTTTTAGTGGGGGAGAATTATAACGATCGAAATCTTGAGGTATTTACTCATTACATGCATTTATGACCTCTTATTAATTATTTTGGAATTTAAAGAAATGTTTAATGAAATCTTGAGTGTTGAAAAAGAATAAGGAGCTAAGATTAGTGATTTAAGGAATAATAAAGGGAACCTTAGGGATTAATAAGCAATTATGGAATTAATGCCTCATTAGGGTTAAACTACAATCTGGGCAGCCTTAATCTCACATACGAAATTTTTGAAAATAGAGAGAGGGTTGTGGGTGTTCATACGATTGACAAGGAAAGGGGCAACATTGATCCTCCAATCGAGAGCTTAATGGAAGTTTCATATATCAAGTAAGTAATTTTACTCTTAGGTAGTGACTTTGGTTGGTTTTGTTTGAAGGTTTTAATAGATTGGGTGCTACCATAAATCAACATTTTATATGCTAGGGTTTTTTTAAGTTCTTGAAGCTTGATCTATGAATTGGGTAGGATTGTAACCGATCATTTTTGAATAGTTGCATGGGCCTCAATCTAGGATAGAAATTAGTACCATTGATGTTTAAATTTTGTGTTTTGGGGGTCTAAATGATGATTAAATGGTGTTTATTTACTTCCTGTTCGTCATCCAATTCATGGGGGTGGGGGAGGTTATGAACTACGATTGTGAAGGAGAAGGAAGGAACTACGATTGATGCCATGAGTTACAATTCCATATTAATATATTGTGATAACTACGATTGGAAGTCCTTGTTAAATACGATTGCATGAATCACAATTTAGATGAACTACATTTGCTATGAGAAAGGAAATACAATTGCATGTGTGAGGAGTGAACTACGATTTGTTTATTGGTGATGTAAGAATTGCAATTGAGATTTCTAGGATGAATGAGAATTACGATTGTAGTTGATTGAATTGAATTATAATTGAATTTCAATTGTGGTTGAATTTCAATTGTGATTGAATTGCAATTGTGATTGAATTGTAATTGTAATTGAATTGCAATTGTGATTGATTTACAATCGTAATTGAATGGCAATCGTAATTGAATTTCAATCGTAATTGAAGTTCAATCATAATTGAATTTCAATTGTGGTTGAATTGCAATTGTAATTGAATTTCAATTTTGATTGGATATTAATTGTAATTGAAATTCAATTGTGATTGAATTTTAATTGTGATTGAATTTGCAATTCTTGGGGATTTGATTGAATTGTGTTTCGATGTTCGTCATACGAGTACTTATTAGGACTCGATTATTTTATAGGTGGCTCAGTAATTTTCTTGGTGATCTTTTTCGATTTCGACTCTCGGACTCCAGGTGAGTTTAGTAAAATTTCAAAACCGAGTACGATGACAAAATCGTTTTTGTGAAAGGTTAAACGATTATACATGATTTCAAAGACGCTTATGGGTGATTACTATTTTATGATGATACGTGAGGAATTTAAATACATAGTTAAAGATGCCATGTGATTGTCTATTTAAATGCTCGTAAAATGTGTGAGTTTTAATGATGCCTACGATGTAATTAATTAGTGATGAATATTTTATGAGGTTATGACAACGTTTGGGTGGGGTAGACATACCTTTAAGATATAGAGATGATGCCTAAGGGGAAAAGTGTGCTTTCTAGGATTTGCTAGCACGGTGATGGTTAGTTGTCGGGTTTTCTAGACAACCCTGGCAACACATGGTGTATACGTACATTGGAGTGGTGTTTGACCGACGATGATGAGGTCAACGCGCATAACACCACATTGGTGAAAGGAGGGCCTAGCAATGGGGCACCGGTTGTACTTTCACCTAAACGACTTTAGTCGGAGTAGCTATAACGGTCGGACCATGGGTGTCTGAGTACGTGAGGGAGTAGTGCCCCGATCGGTACTAGACTTGCCAGGCACGCATAGTGAACTTATGCCAGTGCGGATGGACTACGGGACTTAGCAGTTGCCTAGCACGCACGTGGTACCGGTGCGGACGGACCTTGGAACCCTAGTTGTATCCGGACACGTATATGGTGTTTGGGGTAGTGATGACAGCGATGTATGATGATAGACCGCAACTAAGAATTGATGTTACCTTGATGATTAGGGATCTTTGGAGTTGAAAACGATGTTTTATGATAATATGATGTGTAGTGATGTGTTCTCGATGTAAAAGGTGTCTATGATGTTAATAATGTTATATGATGTCAATAATGACGAATAATTATGATACTTGACCATGCGGGGAGGTATGATGATAAACGAGTGGGTCTAGTTACGGGTTTGGGTACTAGTATAAATCTTAAACCACTCTATTACACTTTTAAATGAATGATTTTGTTTACATATTGCTGACTCACGAGGCGAAAGCTAACACTTGTTTCTTGAAATGTGTCTCGTACTCGTGCAGGTAGCGTAGGAGGTAGAGACCTGGTGAGAGTGGGAGCTACTGGGTAGTTTTGACTGCGTAGTATTTAATTATTTTAATTCACCAACTTGTGCTTTACTTTCCAAAACGAGTGATTGAATTATCTTATCTAAGACGATTCAATTGCGTGGTAACGTAGTTTTTTTTTATGATGGTGAATGTTAACAGACTTTTTACTGTTTAGCATTTAATGATGATAATATATGTTTCCGCTGCGTTGTTTTTTTTAACAGACTTTTGAAACCACGGTGTTACAAAAATTGACAAACGTTGTCTAGGATCTCATAAAGATCTAGGAATTACATACGAGATGTAATTGGTAAACGTTACCTACCTTGTTGTTTTAACTTGATGGAGAGAGCTTTAGCCAAACATTCAAGGTTAAGTTCAACTTGGATCCTAGCCTTTAAAAGTTAAAGAATTTTATAATTCTAATGGGTATTAATTATTTAAGGATTAAATATCGAAAATACTAAATTGAACTTTGTTAATTTTGTAGATGACCCCTAACTCCACTACGCCCGTTAACAATTTATCTCTTCGTTCATTCTTCGAGAAAGACAAACTCAATGGTACAAATTTCTTAGACTGGTATCGTAACTTGATAATCGTTCTTAAGCACGAAAAGAAATTGTACGTACTTAAGGATCCCGTCCCTGAGGAACCTCCACTGACTGCGGCCAAAGCCGTTAGGGATGCTTGGGTAAAGCATTCCGATGACTCGGTCAAAGTTGCATGCCTCATGCTTGCTACCATGTCTCCGGATCTTCAAAAGAACCTCGAGGAGCATAGAGCATATGAGATGCTTCGCCAACTTAAGGAAATGTTCCAAAAGCAAGCGAAGCAAGAACGCTTCGAGGTCACTTGAGCCTTCCATGCATGCAAGATGGAGGAAGGTCAATCCGTTAGCTACTATGTGCTAAAGATGAAAGGATACATTGACCAGCTTGCTAGGCTTGGATCTCCCATAACCAACGAGTTTGCACAGGATATGATCCTTAACTCATTGACCAAAGCTTATGATCAATTTGTCATGAATTATAACATGAACAATTGGGAGAAATTTGTCTCAGAGTTGCATGGGATGCTTAAAACTGCTGAGAGTAAGATTCCAAGCAAGACACCTTAGGTCTTGATGATTCAAGAAGGGAAAATCAAGAAAAAGAAAAAGAAAAAGAACAACTCAAAGCGGAAGGGCAAAGGGAAAGAAAAGGGAAAGGATAAAGGCAAACATGTTGCCAAAAGTCCTACACCCAAGACTTCGGAAAGGCTCCCAAGAATGACCCGTGCTTTGAATACGGGGTGGTAGGACATTGGAGGCGCAATTGTCCAACCTAGCCCGCGGAGTTGAAAAAGAAGAAGGCTGGTGAGGCCAGCACTTCAGGTATATATATGATTGAAATGTATACTTTTTCTATAAATTCTTGGGCATTTGATACTGTTGGAACTTGTGGTGGGCAAAAACGCAGCGGAAACACACAAGAAAAGTAGCATGCAAGACATAAAACGAAAGCACACACAAAACCCACAACTAGTTCCAATGGTGGAATACACTACAAAGCAAATTGCAACTTAAAAGAAGAAGAAGAAGGAAGAAAAATACCTTCTTACCATGGCTAGAAATCGAGATCTTCAAATGTGGGATGAACTTGAGGAAACAAAAGGCTTCCTCCTCCATTGCTAGTCCACACCAAGAAGAGTTTGATCCCCAAATGCTAGTGAGCCATTAGGTGAACATCCATGTTGACTCCACCATCTGGAACAGCCCAAAAAGGTTCTCCTCTTGCACCATTGATATTCATATGAACACTCAAGATCACCATCTTAGTGTTTTAGCATGAATCCTTTTTGGTACCAAGAGAGAAAATGGAGTAGAAAGAGTTGTGTAGTGTTTGCATGTGTTCTCTAGTCTCAAAAACTGCCATTTGACACTAGAAATCCAGCCAAAAAGCAAGCATTCTGATTGGACCATAAAATGGTCTAATAAAACACCAATGACACTTCAGCTGCCTCTTCACGGCCCGTGAAGCTCATAGCCTTCTCGGCCCATGAAGATAGTTTCATGGTCGTGAAGCACCCAGCCTTCACAGCCCATGAAGCAATAAGCTTCATGGTCCTGAAGCACCTAGCCTTCACCACCCATGAAGCACAAACCTTCATGGTCATGAAGCACCCATTGATAACCAAAACCACTATTTTATTCCTCTCTTTCTAAACGTACTGTCGGGATCAATCCTTGGTGTGTGACCCAATAGGCTCGCGCTTCATTAGCAGTGATACCGGCATACGTGTGTCAGTGGGCAGATTCCAACAAACTCCCACTTGCACATGACATACCCTACCCATATGCATCACAGACAGGGAGCGGCCTCTAGCAAAACATCCCTGTCCCTAAATCAACACGAGGTATGTCATCCCTGACAAGTACCTAATCACAATCCAAACAGGTTTAAAAAGGTCCTACAGATAAGTGATCAATCATCCTATTGTTCGTGATATCCGGGTGAACATGAGACATGGTACAAAGTCATTCTCCGATCGTTCACGATTATGTTTCTCGATCAAGATTGGTGGTGACCAAAATATGCAAGTTTGCAAGTGATCAACTATCATTTCAAGCATGAGCACGGCCGTGCATTTTGGTGTCAGCGCCCAATCATCGAGGGGCCCAAGGATATCTCTCTAAACATAGGAACAAATTCCTTAGACTACATTGCCCCATTACATCGGTAATACTTTGCCCAAAAGCTTCCTTTATAACAACAAGTTACGGACTGCGTTTAAAAACAATCAGAACAAGGCAGATCAATGTCGTGGAAACACATGTATCTCCGGTCTAAGGACGAAATGATATTATCATCCTGAGTTACTCTTGACATGTACCATGAAGTAAACTCAGGTGTGGATCGTCCAATCTGTTGAAACTCCTTTCAAGTATAGGTAAAGTATTGCGTCTCTCGTATCCAATCCCCATTGAATACACGACCAACGCTTTCCCTCAGTCTTCGTTCAACCTTCCTTCCTATAAAGAGTGACTGACTGTGGATATTTAGAATGCAAAAACATTCAGGGAAGTGGTAAACATGCTAAGATGGAACATAATAAAGGCAACTGAGAGTACCCGCTACACGCGTATTAACAAATCCTCATTTGATAATCGATACTAGCAGAAGCACAATGTTGCTTAACGTTCCCAAATTCAACATATAAAAATTTCAACTAAAACAAACTCAAGCCAAGTCTTTGCAAGCGTTAGTATGACAATCATCACTATCTTGCAACTACGGCTTTAGAAAAACGGATCCGCCACTATGCTATCCGTGTGTATTCGTAAGATGACCATATCTCTACCTCAACCATTCACTCAAAAGTGTGCGTTTGTGGGATAACGATCCTTTGTCAAGCTATCATACCTTCATTGATTCATCAGAACTCAATAAGATCAAAAGATGCTTGAGATAAAGGTTATCTTGCGCAATCCATCGTACTCTCATTGTCTCATAAGATCCCAATAGAGTCAGCAATGCTTTGAGAAGCATACTTATTAACAACACCATATTTAGTAGGATCACGAACCCCGATTAAGATCGGCAGTTATCCTAAGAAGTATATAAGCAAGTATTTGAATAACAACTTATTCTATGTTACTTCTTACTATAGATCAACAAGAACATATTTCAATATTTCTTTACTTCTTTCATAGTTCTTGTATATCCTATAATCGTTCTGGATGCATAATTCTTGATCTAAGCTTTTCGAAGTAAGATCAGGACATTATCTCCAATACGTTGTATGTGCTAGACATATTTAGAATAGGATTACAAAATGCTCCCACTAGCTCTAGCATTCATCCATGTTTTATCATTGCCTTTTCAAAACTCAAACAAAAGATTTTCAAATCAAAGCAAAGACTCTAACATTGAGATGGAAACACAAGTCCACAAGTGGACTACACAAGTCCATAATTATGATAGTGAAAGACCCTCGAAAATGTTGTGAGCATTTCCTCAGAAAACTCCTATTAAGGAATGTGGTCTTCACTTCCATCCAATATAGCCTAAAAGGCACTTATAAAATAAGTACCCGTGTGGGCTTCAACATAACCAATGGGAGAATGTTTCTAGATGATACCTTCCTCATGGTCAATCATCGTGAAACCATTCCTACTAGTCGGTATTTGAAGTAGTCTACAAACTTATCCATGTTGGTCTATCTCCTTAAGGAACCAATCACACCTTGCGGGTTCACACCCAAGTGTAGGATCAACCAAGTCGAAACAATGGATATCCATCATGGATAGCATCTCATCTTATCATTTCCTCCTTTCTCCTAGCGGACTCCAAGCCCACTATGCTTTCCGGTAGTTGACGCATTCATCATCAATCATCATAAAGTTGTTTTCCTCAGACATAATGAATTATGTCTTTCTGGTCATATGACAACTTCTACCAAGAGGTAATGAATATTATGCCAGGTTCTCCAGCATTGCCATGCTGAGCTTCAATCATTTTTGATTGGATTCTAGTGTCAACATCAGGTCCTTCCATTCAAGGTATACTTTACTCTCACATACATCCATGGATATTAATTTAAGAGACTATACCTTTGAGCAACTAACATCATGTTCTCACAAGGTTTGTCAAAACAAATATCCCATGGTCTTAGTAGAGTACCTAATGGAGTAATCACCTCTAGATCCTGTGTTCCTCTACCTCACGTCTAAACATAGGCTAGACAATCCAGACTTTGGGATGGACAACCAAGAATCCTCCTTTTCGTCATATCCTCTAAGGCGTTTACATGACCATCTTTGTTGTTTATAAGATTTAGAACTTATTGCCCACCATTTGGAGAATGACTCAAAACAATTTTGGATATAAAAGTGTAACCTATCACTTATTGGACCATATCAAAATGTCCAGTTCCTCATTTAGACGACCACATGTAGCAATGTGTCTTAAGAGGAATGAATTGTGAGACAATCCCATAATTCTTATGATAGTCACATAATATAAAACTAAGGTACTCAACATCTTAACTACATTCGAGTATCATAGTTGCATTGCCCTCTCTATCATGTACCTCGTCATGGTGAGTTTTGAACACCTCTAAGGTTTCAAAAACTAGTCCATTAAAATAGACATACCATCCCTTCTACCATCACCGGTAAAGGTAACAAGGTATCTAAAGTTACTCCTTAATGTTTGCTTGAACGATCAACACACTAAAAGTGTGAACGAATTCCAACAAGCTTTGAATCCTCTCACATACTCTAGTGAAGGATGTTGAAGTCATCTAGCATAACAAACAAGATATGCATTAAACATTTGACCCATGGTCAAAGGGTTCCATGTTCCTAAACCTCACGGATCATGGTGATGCAAGTTTTGTTTATATAGCTTAATCGACTTTCACAATAGGATAACTTATCAATACATTTATGATCGTTCTATTACACCTTAAGCATAAGCTTATTTTAAATGCCACGACATGGATAAACTTTGAAATAAATCACCACTAATTTCAAAACTCAAAGTAATATCCATCGTCGACAAAGGCGTTTAGATATAATATTTATAGCCATACATGACATAAACATACATCCAATAAAGTAATAGAATAGCTGGAAGGAAAGGCAAGATACAAACTTCCAATACTCTCAGTAGGGACAATAACTATGTTTCCCACTTTTGAATTCCAGTTCTCCATGCCTCATCCACCTACTTCTCTTTTAACACCTTCACTTTGTAACAAACAAATTTGTGACAAACATGAGCGTTATTGCTAGCGTTCAAAACCTAGCCTTTAGAAGTAGAAGAGCAATGGAGTTTGATCATGAATGTTCCTGAAGTCAAGGAGCTAATTTCTCTTACTTATACGTGATTTTAGCTCTTTCAGGCCCATAGGGCAGGCGTGGTGGCGCCAATTTTCCAATCTTTCCGTAGAAGTAGCAAATTACCCCTTGTGGAGTCTTATTTTGAGGCGTAATCTCATTGCCCTCTGACTTCACATATAAGGTAGGCTTGGTAAAACCAAACTTTCCGTTTGAGGTCAATTTCTTCTTCTCGGTTTCTTGTTCCTTTATAATGTTAGCGGGAGTCGGTGAGGCGAGCCATACTTTGGCCATGCAAGACTTAGCAGTCCACAACATGCCATAATGCTTTATCAAGGACTTCTTCATATTGTGCATGTGATAGTTCACAATGAACCATTTACATCACTTAGGCAGGGACATTGGAGAATATACATTCACCACAAGCTCCCTCTCTATGGAGGATCCATGCCTCTCCTTTAGGTCCACACACGCCTTCATCTCAAGGATATGGACACTAATATTCCTGCCTTCATGCATCCTTCAACCGATCAAGACCAAGATGCACTTTTACATGCATTTAGAGGTCTAGGTCGCGTTGGTAGCATTTTGGCTCTAGAAGGGATTTCTCTAAAATGTGCAACTTTGACTCATGGTGGAGGACAAGCCTCAACAACCAATCCTAGTCCACGAAGTCCACACTAATGAGTATCTCCTTCTTTAGGAACGAACGGAGTTTTAAGTTGAAGCGGTGTCGTTAAAGAATGCCAATTAAAGATATAAGAATACACGTTTTAGTTAGTTTTGATACAATCCTCGTTACGATAATTACCCATTTAGTTTTAAGAAAATCAATTTTCTTAACAAGGGCTAAGAACCTTATTTCACTTCCCTACATGACGGGTTTGCCGCGGATCACTTCATGAAGTTATTTAGGCCGGTAAACGCTTTACCAATTGTAATCCGAGACTACAACTCTTAGACACTTGCGGGATCCATCAACACTCATAGCGTCGGTTTGGCATGTTTGATCCCTTCTCACACCAATTCTTCGTTAAGCCGCTTTGGCAACTCGGTATAGGCACGACAATTACCAAGGCGTATTAAGTTGGAATTGTAAATCGTCCGTCAAGATACACGGTGACACCCTTGACAATCATTGGCTCGTGCTAAGCTCGACAACAAATAATTTCAAGTCGCCACACTCACCTTCCACACATATTCACATAGAATAACTCGTGCTTAGCTCGACAATCATCCCATGCTTCACTAGATTCGGGTGGTGTCATCTTACGAGTGGCGTGAGATTTACGTTTGAGAAAAACGGGACTTTTGTGTTTCCGGTTTAAAAAACCTCTTTTCAAGTTGATTAACAAACAAGTGACAAAACACATTTTTCACTTTAATATAAACCAATTTATATTTATTTGTTAATCGTGAGCGCGCGGGGTTTGTTAAACAATTTAACAACTCTTGTCATTTTATTATTTTGAAACGTTTTATAGCATGCGAGTATCCTAAACAACCACGCAAGAAAATAACAAAATAAATCACAACCACACACAAATCAAATATCCGGTAACACGCCCCTAAACCCTATGCGCCCTCCCCGTGAGCGAAACGGAGAGAGCAAGGCCAAACTAAGGACACAACCAAATGGCCTCGCTGGATGTGCTCCCACTGAATCCGTCATCTCCAAATGATCAACCAGATCCAATGTAGCCGAGACGTCTCCTCCACGACTCTCGATGGTTGTCTTCGGTCTTCTTTTCACAATTACAACAATTTGAAAAGAAACGGCATGCAAGCCGCGATTGCTATTTTAAGCTACTTACAACAAGTACAAAGGAAAGCAATGGCATGCAAGCCATAATAAATTTACAAATTTACAAACCGAATTAAATATTATTATAAACCATTGTGACTAAAAGTCACCAAATGAATGAATACATAAATAAACAACCAAACCAACACATAGGTCTAACGGGCAAGGCGTTACCGGATACAACAACAACCACAAACAAAAACATGGTGTGCCACAACAAAACCATACAAAATGTATCTCAATTAAGCTTGTTCAAACAAGCAAAGCACTCAAGGCACAAAAAGGAACAATCCTTGTACATATGCATTAGTATCCCAAACACTTTGAGAACACATATTGATATATACACAATATAAGTATGAATCAAGACACATAAATGGGGCTTTTCAAGTGTCCAAACAAAAGGACAGATTCTAGAAAAATAGAATCGAAAGGTGCTAAAACCGAAAATTTATCTCTTTTTATAAACAAGGATAAAACCACTGTTCACGAAGACCTTCACGGCCCAGAAGCTTTCACGGGCCCTCACGGACCGTGAAGCCCCTGAGCTCCACGACTCTGACACAGTCAAAACCTTTCACGAGTGACACCCCATAAAGCCACTCGTGTAGGCTTCACGACCCGTGAAGCCAAAACCTTCACGGCCCGTGAAGCTCATCTGGAGAAAATGTCCATTTTCGGTTTTCAAGCCATCAAAGTGCAAGATGATGTTGGTCTAGGTGCACAAAAATAAAATGTAGATCGACTAGCCTTAGTGGTTAATGAGAAAAGGGTAAAGAGCTCAACAAAATCTGTCAAGATGAAACAAGTTCAGGAGACAGAATCTTCAGATTCAGAGGTAGAGAGTGTGGTAGACTATGAGAAAATCATGGAAGCTATGGCCTACTTGACGAACATGATGCAAAACAAGTTTTTTAAGAACAAAACGAACATCAAACAAAGGTTCACTTCTGGATCAACGAGGAGAGATGACTAATTCTATAAGAAAGATGGTCAAAGGCTTGAAAGAAAATATGAACATAAGGTGGAAACTACCCAGGAAAGTAAGTGCTATAATTGTGGTGGCACTAGGCATTTCATTAAAGACTGTAAAAAGCCTAAAGTCAAGGACTCTGAATACTACAAGGCTAAACTCAATCTGATTAAGCAGAGAAACAATGGGAAGGCATTACTAGCAGAAGAGGATCAATTTCTTTCTGACATAGACAACAGTGACAAAGATTCTAATGTCCATGCTCAATTTGTCTTGATGGCTGAAGTTGAAGAGTTTGAATTCGAAGAAACTGATGGAGAAAGTGACGATGAGATTATGAAGGCTGATTTAGGGTTCATGGCTAAGTTTGATGAATCAGATATTGAGAGTGAATATGAACAAGAAAAAGAAGAAGAAGAGGCTGAGGTTGCTACTGATAGCACAAGCCCAAATGTTGCTGCTCAACAGGAAACTGACGAAAAGGTAGTAATTGATCATTCAGAATTTCCTACTGAGTATTACTAACTCTTATGCAACAGGTGGAGCTCTTAACTTCACAAAATCAATCACCCATGAACAAGAACATAAAGGTGCATGAAAAGAACTTAAATCTGAAAATGGAACAAGCAGCAAAAAGTGAAGTCGAACTAACAAATCAATCCTCAAAAATATTAAAACTTCAACAAGATATCAAAGATAAAGAAAATGAACTAATTAAACATCAAAAAGAAACTGACTTAAAAGTTCATGATTTGAATGCAGCAAAGTTGTCTGTAGAAATAAATCTTAAGTTAATCATGAAAAAGAAAAAGAATCTTGACGTAAAAGTTCAACATCTTGAGGAAAGAGTTAAGAAGCAAGTCACTACTCGTCACAGTATCTTTAAAAACCTTGAACCAAACGTAAAGAATAGGTATAAAGGTTTAGGGTATGACGAAAACAATTTCTTCTCAAAGATAAATTGCACACAATTGTACCAACTTGAAAGAATGAATCAGGGTTGGACTTCTAAAATGGTGTTTATGGGAGAAGAGGAAATAAAACAGGAAGAAGACTTAAAAAGAAAAAGCACAACAAAACTTCAAAACACACTGAACTATGATGAACTCAATGCCTCCTACGAAGTTGGAAGTGGTGGATGTTCTTCTTTGTCTAATGAGTGTTTTATTCCTCATCCACCTGAGGAGAAGAAAGAAGCAAAATGTCATGAAAACAATGGAACTGCAAGAGTTTATATTCCACATATTGAACTGCAGAAACGACAGGAATTGTTTGAGGTAGCATGCATAAATCTGAAAATTCAATTTGAAGTGGAAAATTGTGTACTAAAAGAAACTATATTCAATCTTAACATGAGGTTAAATTCCACTTCATCTGAAATTAAGATTGACGTAACTGAAGGAAGAGTTAACAATTCTGATATTGCACAATACCTAATTCCACAATTTATTTCAAGTGCAATTGAAAGAAGAATGCTTGAAGAGAAGGTGGAACGTTTGCTTACTGAATTGGATAGATATCTGGATATTGTGTATCCTCCATGTCCAAAGGCATGTAGGGAATTTATGTCACATAAATATAATCAATTCTGTGATCCTAATATTGTTAGAGAGGAAGGATCATGATAAAAAACAAAACAAATTCCTAAAATGCCGAAAATCAAAAGATCAACAACTTTGCATGATTCAAAGATTGTTAAACCACGTCATGTCTCTCACAAAACTTATTTTTCTAAATTAAAATCAGATAAGTCAAAAGGGAAAGAAGTTTCAAACAAAGGAGGGAAGAAAACGATCACTAAAGGTGTAAAGAATGGAGGGACAACAAAGGCTCCAAAGGAACAATTAAAAGAAAAAGAGAAAAAGAGTGTGCATATAATCAAGTCTGTATCCAAGAACACAGTTAAACAATCTTGTAATATTCATAAATCATACTGCAATAATAATTGTGAGTCACTCTTTTCTTGGAAAATCAAAACTGAAAACTCAAAAACAAAAATAATTGATAACAAAATGAGTTGTGCTGGAGTTGGCTATCCTGAAGGCCACTGTGAGTTATGTTAGTCCTATATTTGTATATACTCCATTCTTGAAGGAGCTTTCGAAGAAAGCGCCTGAAGGAGTATTCTTTATTCTTTTCTAACTGCAAAGGCGTTGATACTTCCTTACCTTGTGGATTCATTCCTGAAGTAGGAAAAGTTCTCTCTGATCCAAGAGGATTCTACTTCCTTGATGCTAACGATAAGATTCTTTTTCAGAGAGTGTCAGAATTCGCCTGGGCTGATGTGCTTCATCTGAAATCTCTCAGATACTTCATTGATCATAAAGATCCTGCTATCAAAGACATTTTGGATGATTATCTGAAACAAGTGGAGCTCAAAACTTCAAGTGAACCCACTCCTGATGAGTTCAAACCAATTATTTCGTAGAGTAAATTTTCTTTATTATTTGTTCTTTTCATTCTTTATTTATTCTTGTAAATAGTCATGGATTATAAACAAATACGGGGAGATTGTTAGTCCTATATTTGTATATACTCCATTCATGAAGGAGCTTTTGAAGAAAGTGCCTGAAGGAGTATTCTTTATTCTTTTGTAAATTGTTCTGACGCACCACATCTGAAGAAAGAAGCCTAAAGTTTATATGAAGAATTTGTCTGAAGTGGACGATAATTGAAGTAAGTCTTCAGTTATCAAAGGGTCTTCATTACTGGAGACACGTCTTAGTACCAACATCTTCCTGTTATGTAAAGTGCGCAATCAGCGCATCTGAAGGAACTTGAAACGGCAATCTTGTTTTTTGTTCCTAACTTTATGAAGAGCGGTACACGTGTAATTAAATTAGATGGTCATGATTAATTTACTTAGCGTATAAATACCTTCTCGTTGTTCAATAAAAGGTTAAGCGTTTGTTCGCTAATTTGCATTCAAGTTTGTTCTTGTTTAGTTTGTACTCAGTGCTCAAGTTTGTTCTCGTGCACTCTTTGAAGTCTAGTTATTAATATAATCTTACTTTGAAAACTTTCCTGTGATCGTTATTTTAAACTATTCCGCACTTTGATAATAATCATTGTTAGTTTTATACTTCGTTGGGAAAAACAATTGGTATTAGAGCAGGTTCTAATTTAATCTATAAATTAGTGCTCTGTTCAAAATGTCAAAGTTTGAATACATCGAAAATGGCCCCTCTGCTAAACCCCCAAAGTTTTCTACAGAACATTTTTCAAGTTGGAAGAATCGCATGTTACTTTATTTGGAAAACATTGATTGCAATTCTCTCATCATTTTGGAGGAAGGTCCTTTTATTCCTCAAACCATCTCCATGGAGACTGGTTGTACTGAAACCCTCATTCTCTCCCGTCCAAAACCAAGATCTCAATGGACCGAGGAGAAAAAGAAGCTTGTTAGTTTAGATGCCAAGATAAGAAACAGTATTGTTATTGCTTTACCAAATGAAATATTCCATACTCTTTGCAATCTGAAAACTACCAAGGATATGTGGGAAAGTATATGCATATCTTTTGAAGGAACTTTTGAGGTTCGTGAAAACAAAATGACCAACATCATACGCAAGTATGAAAGCTTCTGTGCTAAAGACTCAGAGTCTCTCACTGAGGTTTACACAAGATTTACATGTCTTCTAAATGACTTGACATGACCGAAGTTAGAGTTGTCAAAGAACAATTCCAAATCTTAAACAGATTTCTAGATTCTCTTCCATGTGAGTGGGATACCATGTGCATGCTCTTGAGAACAAACAACATGCTCAAGGACATGAACATGTGTAAACTCTATGGAATTCTGCTGAATGACGAACAAACCCGCATTCAGAAAAATGACTTGAAGAAAGCCTTCAAGAAATCTATGGCTCTTGTAGCTGAAAATCCTCAAAGAGCCAAGTACAGGTCAACCGATGACTCTGATTCTAAAGATGAGCCTCACATGAATGATGCTGAGGAGGAAGAAAGATCCGCCGATGAATGCTCAGAAAAAGCTTTCATCATGAAAAACTACAAAAAAATTCAAAAGTTCAGATCTGATGGAAGAAGGAAGTTCGAGAAGAAGTTTTCATCCGAGAAAAAGGGCCCATCTGAAAGGTGTAAAAATGAATGCTTCAAATGTGGGAAGCCCGGTCACTATGCAGCAGACTGCTTTGTCAAGGAAACTTCTTCAAATCCAAAGAAAGGTTTTCCATCAAAGGCCGATAAATACAATGCTAAGTACAAGGTCCTGAAAGCATCTAGTGAAAAGAAAAAGAAAGAAAAGGCCATGATTGCTCATGCTCTAAACTAGATAGATTCTGAAATCTCTTCAGATGAGGAAGAAGAGAGTGAAGTGAGAGGAAAGTGCCTGGTGGCTGAAGAAATCCTCGGATCTGCTCATCCGGAAATGTGCTTAATGGCTACTGAGAGCAAGTTCAGCAGTGATCTAGCTGAGGCTGAATGATTGAGCTCAGCAAAAGGATGGAAACCCACAATGATGTACAAGGTATCTAATTTCAAAAATTAGTCAATGAATGAAAAGGATTATATGTTTGCTTATTTGTGTTCTGATCTGACAGTTGCTCATAAAAATCAAAACAAATCTAAACAAACTATCACCAAGCTCAATTCTGAAATCAACGCTGTAGAAAAGGAAAACGGAAAATTTCTTCAAGAATCATATGCTTTAAGAAATCACATTGAATTTCTAACAAATGAACTAAAAAATGTAAAAATGGATTTGCAAGACTCAAATGAAAAAGTGAAAGATCGTCAGTCGATTATTGATCTATGGTTGAGTCCTAACAAACTAGCATTTGAAAGCATAAATCATCAGATGGTTATTCAAAGAGAAAGAGTAGGCATTGGATACATTAAAAAAGCAGCTGATTTCAGCAAGAAGTGTAAAAATGTTGATGAAATGATCTTTAATGATATAAGCGTTAATGATATCGGAAATCGAAATCTTCTTCATAAGAGATTCACTAAATCTGAACATTTGGATCTAAGTTTTACTGAAAGAACGAATTCTGAAATAAGAAATCTTCAACGTCCCACTGAGTATGATATCGTGGCCAGCAAAACTCCTGAACTTATCCCTAAAATACCTGTTACATCATCCTTTGCTGAAACCTAACCTGAAGTTGTGTCGGAATCAACTAAGGAACTTTCTCCTGAATCACAATCTAAAACCAGTTCTGAAACCCTCAACCCATCTTCTTCTGAATCTATGTCTGAAAAACCTTCAGAAAACAAAATGCCTGAGTTATCTAACTCGAGCTTTCTTCCTGATGCCACTATCTTCTATGATATCATTATTCCTATTAACCCTTCATATGAAATTTTATTAGTTGAATCTTCAAAACCCAAAGCTGAAATTTCAAAACCGATCAAAACCACTAGTCTCGACAAAACTTTTGCTCTGCATGTATCTAAACTCAAAGAAGTTAAAGAATCTCTTTTCAAAATTTTGAAATTAATTGGAGAAAAAGAGAAAAACTAGAAAAATAAAAAGATTAAGGAAAACAACTCTAAATCAACAAGAAAATGTTATAAATGTGGAGTAAGAGGTCATGAAGCTATCTCTTGTTCTAGTAAAAGCAAAATCTCTAATCGCTCCTCTGAGCATTGTGTTTTGGAGCCCAGTACAGTTTGGGCTCATTAAATGAACTAACTTCAAACAATCTGTGTAGGGCGATCACCATGATAACATTTGGTACCTTGACAGTGGATGTTCAAGGCATATGACTGGATGTAAGTCCCTACTGAATGGGTTCAAGCAGCAAATGGCCCTAAAGTTATGTTTAGTGGAGGAAAGTGTGGCAAAACAGATGGATATGGTTACCTGAATCAAGGTTCAGTCAACATTAAGAATGTTGCTCATGTTACACGGCTCGAACATAACCTTATCAGCATCAGTCATCTATGTGATGCAGATTACGAAGTTCATTTCAAAAAGACCAAGGGTTCCATTTTCAACAAGAAAGGCAAGGAGGTCTTACAAGCAAAAACGCAGGGAAATATGTATGTTGTTGACTTTAACTCTGCCTCCTCTGAAAGAGATGCCTACTTCTTGTTAGTCCTTTATCTGTATATATTCCATTCTGGAAGGAGCTTTCGAAGAAAGCGACTGAAGGTGTAATAGTTTATTCTTTTGTAAACTGTTCTGTCGCACTATCTGAAGAAAGAAGCCCGAAGTTCATCTGAAGATTAGTTCTGAAGTGAACGTCAGTTGAAGTTAGTCTTCAGTCATCAAAGGATCTTCTGCACTGAAGATACATCTGACAACCAGAATCTTCCTGTTATGTAAAGTGCACGATCTGCGCATTCTGAAGGAGCTCGAAATGGCAATCTTGTTTTCCGTTCCTAATTGTGTATGGAGTGGTACACATGTAAATAGATTAGATGGTCAGGATTAGTTTAGTTGGCCTATAAATACCTGCTCGTTAAACGAGAAAAGGTTAAGCGTTTGTTCGCTAATTTGCATTCAAGTTTGTTCTTGATTTAGTTTGTACTCGGTGCTCAAGTTTGTTCTTGTGCACTCTTTGAAGTTTGGTTATTAATATAATCTTACTTTCAAAACATTCATGTGTTCATTGCTTTAAAACTATTTCCGCACTTTGATCTTATTCATTGTTAGTTTTATACTTATTAGGGAAAAACAATTGGTTTCAGAGCATGTTCTAATTCTATCTATAAATTAGTGATCAGTTCAACATGTCGAAGTTTGATTACATTGATAATGGCTCCTCTGCCAAACCACCAAAGTTTTCAATCGAACATTTTTCTAGCTGGAAAAACAGAATGTTATTGTATTTAGAAAATCTTGATTGCAACTCTCTTGTTATTTTGGAGGAAGGTCCTTACATTCCTCAAACCATCTCCATGGTGACTGGTTCTACTGAAACCTCCATTCCTTCTTGTCCGAAACCAAGATCTCAATGGACAGAGGAGGAGAAGAAGCTAGTGGGTCTAGATGCTAAGATATGAAACAGTATTGTTATTGCTTTACCTAATGAAATATTCCATACTGTTTGTAATCTGAAGACATCTAAAAATATGTGGGAGAGCATATGCATATCGTTTGAAGGAATTGTTGAAGTTCGTGAGAACAAGAAGACCAACATCATACGCAAGTATGAAAGCTTCTGTGCAAAAGACTCAGAGTCTCTTACTGAGGTCTACACCAGATTCACATGTCTACTAAACGACATGACTGAAGTTGGAGTTGTCAGAGAGCAATTCCAAATCATAAACAGATTTCTGGATTCTCTCCCGTCTGAATGGGATACCATGTGCATGATCCTGAGAACCAACAACATGCTCATGGACATGAACATGCATAAGCTATATGGAATTCTGCTGAATTACGAACAAACCCGCATTCAAAAAACTGATTTGAAGAAGGCCTTCAACAAAACTCTGGCCCTCGTTGTTGAAAATCCTCAAAGAGTCAAATACAGGCAAACTGAAGACTCTGATTCTGAAGATGAGCCTCAGATGAACGATGCTGAGGAGGTAGAAAGATCTGATGATGAAGGTACCGAAAAAGCCTTCATCATGGAAAAATAAAAAAAGTTTCAGAAGTTTAAATCTGATGGGAAGAGAAGGTTTGATAAGAAGTTCTCATCAGAGAAAAAGGGCTCATCTGAAGTGTCCAAGAATGAGTGCTTCAAATGTGGGAAGCCTAGTCATTATGCAGCTAACTGTTTTGTGAAGGAGACCTCTTCAAATCTGAAGAAAGGGTTTCCATCAAAGGCTGAAAAATACAAGGCGAAATATAAGGCCCTAAAAGCATCAAATGAAAAGAAGATAGAAAAGGCCATGATTGCTAATGACCTTAACTGGACTGACTCTAAAACATCTTTAGATGAGGAAGAAGAAAATGAAGTTAGAGGAAAGTGTCTGGTGGCTGAAGAAATCCTCGGAACTGCACATCCTGAAATGTGTTTGATGGCCACTGAAAGCAAGTTCAACAATGATCTGGCTGAGGCTGAAAAATTAAGCTCAGCAGAAGGATGGAATCCCATCATGATGTATAAGGTATCTAATTTCAAAAATTATTCAATAAATGAAAAGGATGATATGTTTGCTTATTTGTGTTCTGATCTGATAGTCGCGCATAACAATCAAAACAAATCTAAACAAACTATCACCAAGCTCACCTCTGAAATAAGTGTCATTGAAAAAGAAAATGAACAATTTCTTCAAGCGTCATATGCCTTAAGAAATCATCTTGAATTTTTAAAACAATGAACTCTAAAATGTGAAAAAGGATTTGCAAGACTCTAACAAAAAAGTGAAAGATCGTCAGTCGATTATTGATCTTTGGTTGAGTCCTAATAAACTAGCATTTGAGAGTATAGATCATCAGATGGTTGTTCAAAGAGAAAGAGTAGGAATTGGACACATTAAACAAGCTACTGATTTCAGCAAAAAGTGTAAAAATGTCGATGAAATGATTTTTAATGACATAAGCATTAATGATGTTGGAAATCAAAATCTCCTTAAAAAGAGATTCACCAAATCTGAAGTTTTAAATCCGAGTTTTTCTAAAAGAACAAATTCTAAAATTAGAAATCTTCAACTTCCTACTTAGTATGATACCCTTGCCAACAAAACTCCTGAAACAATCCCTGAAATACCTATTACACCAAGCCCTACTGAAACCCAACCTGAAGTTGTGTCTGAAACCACAACTGAAAACCAACCTAAAGTTGTATCTGAAACCTATACTGAAACCCTCAACCAGTCTTCATATGAATCAGTTGGTGAAGTATCTTCTGATATCAAAATAGCTGAGTTATCCAACTCTAGATTTCTTCATGAAGCTAGTGTCTTCTATGACATTATCATCCCTATGATCTCGTCAAATGAAGAATCATCAGTTGAAAACTTAGAATCCACACCTGAAAATTCAAACCCTCCAAAACCAAAAACATTGATAAAACCTTTGTCTGCCTGTATCCAAACTCAAAGAAGTTAAGGATTCTCTTTTCAACATTTTAAAGTTAATTGGTGAGGAAGAGAAAAAGAATAAAAGAGTTAAGGCAAAGAATTCTAAATCCACTCGAAAGTGCTATAAATGTGGAGTAAGAGGTCATGAAGAGACTTCTTGTTCTAATCAATGCAAGGTTTCTAGTTGCTCTTCTAAGCATTGTGTTTTGGAGCCCAGTAAAGTTTGGGCTCATCAAATGAACTAACTTTTAAAATATCTCTGTAGGGCGATCAACATGATAACATTTGGAACCTTGATAGTGGATGCTCAAGGCATATGACCGGATGTAAGTCCCTACTGAATGGGGTTCAAGCAGCAAATGGCCCCAAAGTTACATTTGGTGGAGGAAAATGTGGCAAAACTTATGGTTATGGTTATTTAAACCAAGGTTCAGTCAACATAAAAAATGTTGCTCATGTTACAGGACTTGGAACACAACCTGATCAACATCAGTCAATTATGTGATGCAGATTATGAAGTGCATTTCAAGAAGACCAAAGGTTCAATCTTCAACAAGAAAGACAAAGAAGTCTAGCAAGCAAAAAGGCAGGGTAACATGTACGTTGTTGATTTCAACTCTGTCACCTCTGAAAAAGATGCTTGTTTCTTTTCAGAAGCTGATTCCAAAGTTAACTGGTTATGGAACAAAAGGTTATCCCATCTCAACTTCAAAAACATCAGCAAACTCTCTAAGCTTCTGCTTACCAGAGGTCTACCGTCAGTTCGGTTTCAGAAAAACAAGTTGTGTCATGCATGTGAGAATGGAAAGCAAAAGAAGTCTATATTCAAATCCAAACATTGTAACCAAGTTAACTCCGCCTTTCACTTACTTCACATGGATCTCTTTGGTCCTATCAGTTCCCCTAGTATGGGAGGCAAGAAGTATACCCTAGTTGTTGTTGATGAATACACCAGGTTCACATGGGTATTCTTTTTGCGCAACAAAAGTGATAATGCTGAAACTATGATGAGCTTTATTCGTCGTGTTCAAAGACAGTTTGACACACAAGTTAAAAAGCTTCGCAGTGATCATGGAACAGAGTTCAGGAACTCTTCTCTTCAAGATTTTTGTGATGAAAATGGCATCATCCAAAACTTCTCAGACCCATATACCCCTCAGCAAAATGGGGTTGCCGAAAGAAGAAATAGGACCTTGATAGAAGCAGCCCGAACTATGCTAGCTGAAGCATCTTTGAAGGGACATTTCTGGGCTGAAGTTGTTAATGCTGCTTGCTACACTCAGAACAGGTCCATCATTGTCAAGCGCCACTGCAAAACTCCCTACGAGTTAATTTAGCTAAAGTCAGCCAATGTCGGATACTTCAATGTTTTTCGAAGCACATGCTTCATCTTGAACACCAAAAATTAGAATAGCAAACTTGATCAAAAAGGGGAAGAAGGAGTGTTTCTAGGCTATTCTGACATTTCTAAAGCTTATCGTGTTTTTCTTCCTAAGAAAAACTTTGTGGTTGAAACAATAAATGTCACCCTTGATGAATTCGATGCAAAGTCAACCTCAAATCATACTGATCAAATTGTCTCTGATGAATTTGATGCTCTTCTACAAGAGTCATTCAATTATGACTTGGATGACTACTCTCAGGAGGTAAACACTGACGATATTGTTGTTTCTATTAATGTGAATCAGGTAACTGAAGATCTTCTGGAAACAAATGACTCCTCTGCTGATGAGCAGCAGGAGCAACCCACAAAGGGTCATGAAATGGAATCGAGCTCATCCTATCACAAATGTGATCGGTAATCCAAATACTAGTGTGCAAAACCGAAATTCGATTACATCTGCATTCTGCATATTCTCTGAATTTATATCACAGGTTGAACCAAAGAAAGTCGATGAAGCTCTGAAGGACCCAAACTGGGTGGTCGCTATGCAAGACGAGCTTAATGAATTTGAAAGGAACAAAGTTTGGAAGCGGATTGCCCCACTTGAAGACAAGTCCATTATTGGCACAAAATGGGTCTTCAGAAACAAACGTGATGAAACTGGGTCAGTTGTGCGTAACAAGGCCAGATTAGTTGCAAAGGGCTACTGTCAAGAGGAAGGGATAGATTATGATGAAACATTTGCTTCAGTTGCTCGTTTGGAGGCAATACGCATGTTCCTAGCCTTTCCAGCGTTCAAGGGATTCAAGGTCTTTCAGATGGACGTTAAGAGCGCCTTTCTGAATGGAGAACGTCAAGAAGAAGTATTTGTTCAACAACCTCCTGAATTCGAAAGTCCCAAGTTTCCACACCATGTGTATAAGCTCAACAAAGCTCTTTATGGACTGAAACAAGCTCAGCGTGCCTGGTATGATAATCTGTCCACTCATCTTCTGAAGAATGGATTTCAGAGAGGGAACATCGATAAAACTCTATTTCTGTGTAGAGAAAAAACGTGAACTCATTCTAGTTCAAATTTATGTTGATGATATTATATTTGGTTCTACTTACAATTGTTTACACAAGAAATTTCAGAAAATCATGTTAGATAAATTCAAGATGGGCATGATGGGAGAACTAAATTTCTTCCTTAGGCTTCAGATTAAGCAATCTGACCAATGCATCTTCATAAATCAAGGGAAATATGTCAATGACTTACTCAAGAAGTTCAACTTTTCAGACTCCTCGCCAATAAAGAGTCCCATTGTTCCAAAAACCAAGCTCACATCTGATCCGAATGGGAAAGCAGTTGATCTTCCCACATTCAAAGGGATGATCAGATCCTTCCTATATCTGAGGGCTAGTCGGCCTGATATAATGTTCTCCACATGCCTATGTGCAAGGTTTCTGGCGAACCCAAAGGAATCACATCTGACGGCTGTCAGACGCATTTTCAGATACTTGAAAGGTACACCTGAACTAGGGCGGTGGTACTCCAGAGACTCCGGCTTTGAGTTAATTGGATTTTCAGATTCAGACTATGCCGGATGTCAGATTGACAGAAAGACTACTACAGGTAGGTGTCAGCTACTAGGTGGAAAACTAGTAAGTTGGCAAAGCAAAAAGTAGAACTCCATCTCTCTATCCACCGCTGAAGCTGAATACATTTCAGCTGGGAGTTGTTGCGCACAAGTCTTATGGATGCAACATCAGCTTGCTGGCTATGGCATCTCCTTTCAGCGCACTCCTATCTATTATGATAACACAAGTGCTATTGCAATCTCCAATAATCCGGTGCTCCATTCTCATACAAAGCACATTGATGTACGCCATCATTATATTCGAGATCACATAGCAAAGAATGAAATTGAGCTTTGTTTCATCTCTACTAAACATCAGCTCGCTGACATCTTCATGAAAGCTCTAGATGAACACCGGTTCAATCAACCGGTTGCAGAAATAGGAATGCTAAATCCTTCTATAATGTAGCTATTTCAGGTAAGTTTGATTGTTACTATTCATTCTTTCTTGTCACATTTAATGTCAACTACCCTAACAGCTAAGCTTGAATAGTTACTTTTACGTGCTTCTCTCTGACTGTCAAATCATCTCTGAAGCGTAATCATTAGTAATTTTCTTTATAAACATCCAAAGATTTTCTTTCCTTTTTCATCTTCTTCAAAACAAGAAACAATTCACAGAAAATCTTTCACTTTCTTGAAAACTCATAGAGTTCACTATTACTTTCGTTTTCTTCCCAGTGTGCTACGTGATAACTGTTCGCATTCCTGATGAAGGAGTGGGGATAGAAGTCTCATCTCAAATATTTGTTTTGTCTTAAACATGGATGTAATTTTCTTTTGGCAGTCTATGTAAATCGTGATTAAGATCATGTAATCATCTTTTGTTCATATATGGAATTAGTAATTTCCAAGCTTAGCTCTTATTCTTGTTGGTATTGTGTTTCTTCTTTTTAGTTCCTTCCGTCTTTTTTTTTGAGATTAAAATTTCAAATGCAAAGTTTGGATATTTTTTTCCCTTTGCATTGTGAAATTTTATCTCCATGCTAATGGTTTGTTGATGAGGCTTAGCTGTTTTCAAGATTACACCGGGTGAATTGGTTTACCTAATAACTGTTTGACATCACAAAAGTTATCCTTGCGTATTTTCCGGAATCACGTGCTCGTTTTCACCATAGATTTACTCAACCTCCAAGATTGATTTAGTTTAAACCTTTTAAAACCCCCCAAATCTCCCTTTCAAGTTCTTCACCTGCAAATCATCTTCTCCGGTGATTTCTCTTGTTCAAAAGCAAAAACAACCCTTGTGCTTGATCCCATGGCCCCCAAGATTGCTTCTGCAAAGGTAACTCTTCCCAATAATGTCGTTCCCAAAATCCAACTGGAGTCCATCTGTTTCAAAGACAACAACTTTGCCGCCTACCTAACCATTCTTCCTTCATCCTCACCACTTCACCAAATCATGACCTACCTTCGTAACTGCCCGTTGAACTTTGCTCTCTCCGCAAAGGTTCCGATGTTTGAAAAACACCTCTGTGAGTTCTCGATGACCGCTGAAGTCATTAAACCCAAAACCTCCGGCCAAAGTATTCACTTCAGTATGCTCTCTAGTAGCAAGCCCGCTGAAATCACCACGAAATTTCTTACATCCGTTCTCCATCTTCCTCGCTGGGAACTCACCTCATGCACTGCAAACACCAAAGAGCTGCTCTTCTCCTTCTTTCAATATGCTGATGAGCACCAAGTCAAAAGAAATTCTATGGTTTGAACTCCTCTTCCAAAGGAGTTCTGATTGCTCATCTGAAGTTCTGTATGACAAGCAAAACCGGTGGTCTTAACCAGGTCAATGAAGCCGTTTTGAAAATGGCCTATGCCATTATCCATGGTCATAACATTGACTATGCTGAACTCATCATTGAAAGTCTTGTGGTCTCACTAACGGCCCGCACAAGGTCTCAACACATTCCTTTTCCTAGGTTTGTGTCATTGGTTATCTACTCCCTGTTGCCAACTAAAGTATACAATTCTGCTTCAGTTCTGCTTCAATCTCCCTCACTAGTAGGTTCAGTATGGACAGGTTCTTCGTCTGCCTTCAACCCAGCTTTGACTACACCAATGCTTCCACTAGTCTTGCTGAAACCTTCTCCTGCCATTCTAATACCATATTCAGCTTTTTCAACTGAAGCTGCACCTTCCAGACCCCAACACCAAGTGTTTCAGTCCTCACCATCGAAATCAAAGAAAAGGAAGGTGATGTCCACTTCGTCTAAGCCATCCACCAAACCTTCAGCCACACTCAAATCCACCACCACTCAACAGCTCAAATCACTCTCAACCGCCAAACGCCACAAACCCAACGTTCCCTCCAGTCCCATCATCTCCTACTATGCTTCAAGTGAGGATTCCCCTCATGATACCCCGTTGATTCTTCGCAAAACTCAGCTTCAATCATCAAAATCCGCTAAAGCTGTTTAGGTACGCTCTCCTTTACTTAAATTTTCTAAACCTAGTCTGACTGATGAAGAGATAGCTCAAAACCAAGTTGTTCCTGAAGTCCCACTTCTACTACCACAAGTGCGGGGAAAACAAACACCAGTCAGTCGAGACATCCTCTATCCCCACCAATGAGTCTGCTAGCACACCCACTACAACTCAGGTACCACCAGAACAGGGAACAACCATTCCTGCTTCTGCTGAAATTCCCACACTGTCCCTTAATGCATCAGTAAACCCAACTGGTCCTATGGATATCGACCTAGCACATGATGTGTCAGCACCCAAACCAGCCGACTCCGATGCTCAGCCTAACACCAATGATGAAACTACAATTCCCTTAGTTTCTGAGGTCCAACCAGTTGATGAATCTTCAGTCCACCCTGATGATGAAACTGCACCCAAATCTCTTCATGTGTCACAAAACCCAATTGACAATATGGATTCTACCCGGGCAGATGATTTATCAGTTCCTCACCAAACTGAGAGTGATGCCCAACCTTCCAAAATCAATGAGACTGAAGTTCAACTTCCTTCAGTTGAGATTCCCCATGCTAATGAAGACATTGTCTTAAACCATTATGTAACTGAAGCAAATGTGCCCAAGGCACTTGATACATCAGTCACTCCTACTAATGCTACGGCCTCCACATCTCTCCTAAACAACTTGTTTGATATCCCTTCTCCTGATACACCTGTCAATCCTTTTGATGATAGTGATGATTTTGATTTTCTTCAATCCCCCAAGTCTGTAAATTCCCAACCTTCTGAGCCTTCAATAGACATTGCTTCCTCATTGAAATGTCTATCTGAACTCGTCCTTTCTGTCTCAAATTATGTTAAGACAAACACAATTCAAGGACATTGTGTCGCCAACAATCAAGCCAAGCTTGAAACTAAGCTGCACTGTCTCGTGGATTCTATCAAAACTCAGTTCACCACCCTCACCCCAACCATTGATTTAAAAAATCTGATCCTTCATGAGATGTTCAAAACCCTTCAGAATCTTGTGAAAACTGTGGCTAATTCTGCCACCAATGAGTTTTCTAAACTCAACTCCCAACTCTCTACTATCTCCACATCTGTAAATTTTCTTTCATCCAAGGTTGACAACATCCATGCTGTCAATATTTCTGAAGCCGCAACTCATCAGTTGAAAACTTTGTTTGCTCCCTCCTTCTCTGGCCTCTACAGAGAGATTTCAGCCCGTTCCCGGTCGGTAGAAGCTTCAAAAATCTCTGCAGCTTCTAAGGGGGAGAAAGTTCGAAGACAGTCCAAAATTTGTCAGATTATGAGGAAAAAGGCTACCACTGATCGGAAGATCATCAAATGGGAAAGAAAGTATTCATGTGTTGAATACTTACAAAGATTAGAAGAGGAAGTTGCTCAGCTCAAAGCCGCTGAAGAAAACAAGAATAAAGCCTTGATCGATTTCGAGGCCAGATTAGCCAATGCTAAAGAAGTAAGGCACTTGCCGAGGGGGAGCTCAAGAGTCTGCTTGCTCAAAGAAAGGCTGAAGCTGAACTTTTCAATTCAAAGCTAGATGGAGCTGAATGTCAGCAAATTATAACTAAAGCTAAAGCCTCTCAAATTCCCATTCAATCAGCTGCTCCTTCGTCTAGTGGTCAGCCAAGCCAGTCTGATAAAGGTAAAGGGAAAATGGTAATAAGTTCTCCCGATGATCAGATGAGTAAGGGTATATATGATTTAGGTGACTCAGATGATGAAAATCCAAGAGACAAAGACTTGAAAGTGGCTGATGAACTTGGCAGAATTGCAGCAGAGAAATTGGCACTTGAAGAACTTGCTACAAACAAAATTGATCTATCTCCCTTCGATCACCAAAAACAGATTTAGGAGGATATTGAAGCTGAAAAAGCTTTAAAAGAGGAGAAGAAAAAGATCATGGAGGAAAAACATGAAAAGTGGTTAAGCTCTCGACATCAGAGAATGCATCCGGATAAAATCACAGGAATAAAGCTAAAGAAAGTAAACAATGAAATCTTTCTGAATGTTCAGCCCAAAAATGCCCAACTCAACTATGTTGTTTCTAAATGGAATGAAATAATTGCTTGTTTATCAAAACGCAAGCAAACTGATGAAGTTAAGTTCATTCAACGAGAAATCACCAAAGTGATTGAATATTATGAAGATGAAGAGAAGAAGAGGGGATCTGGTTCAGTAGTCGTGCCACAGAAGGAAAAACCCACTCGAGCTTAGAAGATAAAGTTTTAGAGAAGGAGGCTCACTCATAAGAAGTCTCAACAACAAATCTTGGAGCTGATATCTATTAGAGAGCTTCCAAATTGTAATGGTTTTGACACTACGTTGCCTCCGGGTTTCATTCCATAGAATATTGTTTCATTTGAAGGAGATTTAACACATGATTTAATGGTTCCTCATTCGGAGGGTACTGTTATTGAAACAAGTGGCACACAGCGCCATGCCACGCCTGTTTATTCTGCGCACATCAAAAAGTATCAACAAGTTGTTGATTTCCTTTCTAAGCACAGGCAAACACATGATGCATTAAGCGGTCTATTCAAAGATAGACCAGCCGGAACTACCATAGGTGAAGCCTTAACAGGCCATATCCAAGGATTGGTAGGAAAACCCACCATAGTCAACATCACTCCAGCTGTGAATGTGGGTGGTCCTTCAACTTCAGAATTCGTTTCTGGAGGTGTTGGTACCTCAACAGGCAATCTAAGTGATCCCGGAGTTACCCAAACTGAATCTGAGTCGGCTAAGGAATTTGTTTCCAAGGCTGATTTTGATGCTGCGATTGAACATCTACATATCCGTATTGATGATATTCAACGGCTACAAATTGACAGATTATCTCGAATTGAGAAAAAAATAGAGGATTTGGTTGAGAAAAAAGAATATGATATAAAAGATAAGGTAACTGATGCTTTGTCTGTGGATGAATTGAAAAGTCTTTTGATGGTAAAGCTGATTTGTAAAAATGATAGTACTTCTGAGGATCTGGATGTATTATCGTTGTTAAGAACAGAAGTGGAGTGGACGTGAAAAACAGCTGCCGGGTCATCCAAAAGTCATAGGCATGACGACGATGACTCAGAAACCGATCGTCCTGAGGGGGAGAAACCATTAAAGACATACTTTGATACCCCGGCTACTCAGCGAATCGGTGCAGTTGCTGCCAGATTAGAGAAAACATCAGTCAAACAGAAATACAAGGGCAAGCAGACTGAAATAATCGAATTTGAGAAAACAGATATGCCTGAGGTTAAGGCTGAGAATGAGGATATAACTCTAGCCTTGTGGCTGAGCAAACAAGAGGTTGAAAAGCCTGCTGAAACTACAGCTGAATCTAATCTTGAAAAATACAATTTGGAAAGTTTGTTGAAAGTGAATAAGGAAGTAACAGAACAATTTCCACCATCTCTAGGTAAATTCAGAACAACTCCTGCTGACGTCATTAAACAACAAAAGAAAGAAGCTCAAATGCATGAATTATCAAAAGAATCAGAATGGAAAATTTCTATGACTGCTCAAATAGATCCGGTTCACACTAGGTCTTTACCAAATGTTAAAAAGAGTTATGTGCTGACCAGGGAGGCCTTGAAAAAGACAGTCCGAAACTGGAGATACCAAGATATACCAGTGGCCTTTCTGGAAGAAAAGTTTGTTAATATCTACACTGATGAGATCGAAGAGATGTTAGATATAAAATTGATGGGTGCTAAGAATGTGGATGAAGCCAGAATAAAATTAATTCTCAGTATGCACACCTGGAAAAAGGAGGAGATTGAATCGGCTCATCAGTTCATCAATCTAAACTATGTTGGAATGAAAAGAGTTCTATTCAATGATATGATCAGTTTTCTTGTCACAAGGTCAGATCTGAAGAGCTATACCATTGGGCATGTAGATCCGAAATTTGTAAACCTTGGTGACATAAACTTCCTACTGGAGCAACTTGAAGTAAAATTGGAAAAGAATGTTGAGGAATAGGTTGGTTATCAAAAGCTCAGGGAGTTCATAAGACAAATATGTCAAATAGCTTAGTATACTGATCTTCAGTTTGGAGCTGAAGCTGACAAAGCAAAAATCAATGTGTTGAAACCAAACACAAATCATTCAAAGCTCGACCAACTGGAGATGTATCAGGTAATTTGGAGTTGTGATGATGAATTTGAAGGAGAGGAGGGAATAGTTCTGTTCAACAGCAAAGATGAAAAGTTCTTCTTGAGGATTGATGAAGTTAATGCTTACTCTTATGGGTCATTGAATGTTTGGATGATAAAAATCAAGGAGTATAGCTTGAGTTTGAAAGAAGAGGTAGAACAAGCGCCCAGAGTCGGACTTACTGAAGTAATAAATTTGTTTGATGCCAAGTGCGATGAACGAAAAATGATCAGGCAGAGAAAGACCGAGCAAAGGAACATCAACTAGACACAAACCAGGAGAAGATTGTTAGAAATATAATATGTGTTTGTGTTCTAGTTACATTTTGTACTTAAATAGATAAAAATGTACATATAAGGTCACTAATAGGGATATGTATATATATTGAACTTACTATCCTTTCAATGAAACTTTTGTCATATTTCAAGTAATACAAACACACATTTAAGGTGTTTTCACAATTGCTCTCAACTTTGATCACTCATTCTACTTGATCTTTGCTCTACACTCTCTCCACGTGAGTGTCGTTGCAACAAGCGAGTGTCTTAAGATTTTGAAAAAAAGGCTTTAACTGTTTTGTATATTTATTAAATAAAACAAAACGAATCGTGTGACAATTATTGCATGCATACAATAATAAGTCCACGTTTTAATAAAATCATATTATATATATATATTGGTCTTGAGTATTCTTAAAATTCATATTTTACGAACTCTCGACGCGTTCAATTTTAAACTAGTATTAATATCCTATATTAATGTGTGTAGTTTCGAGTGCGCGAATACGACCAATTTTAACTTGTAATAAAACCATTTTGTTATTATGTTTGAATGGAGTTTACTTGAGTTTTTAAAATCTCTATTTTATAAAACTCATATATATATATATATATAGACATAATGAATTTTAATCTTTATAAAACCCTTTTTATATGAAATTCATTTTATATCTTATGTTATGTCAACTTAAAATACCAAACTCCCATTGTGTGATTATGTCAAAAAAATATTATCTAGCATGCAAAAATCCTATTTTCAACCATGCAAAATAATATAAATATAAACACACACAAATAACATGTATAAGTGCATAACCAAGCCATTTATCCTAAGTGATATTTTTGTGAGCCATACAAAATACCAAGTCATAACTAAGGACCATAAAATTCCTCTTGTGATGAACTTGAAGCTCCCACTTGCCAAAACAACTCCTTGTAGTGCAAATGACTCCAAGACTTCATGGTTGACTCCACCACACTTGAAAACTCCAACTTGGTCATTTCTCCATCTTCTTACATTTTTATACAAGTAAACTAGTCTAAACTATTCTACTACTTAAAAATACAACAAGATGAAAAAAAAATAAAAATATTATTACATACCAAATGAAAGAATAATTTTACAACCAAATCGAATTTCCAACACATCACAAAAGGTCTATGGCTTGTTATGCACAACATACACTTAAAAAACATATATATCAACACTTGATATTTAGGCAACTTTTACAACCAAATATGTGTGTGGTTTGGTTGTATCCAAAATAAATATATAAACATATACAAGTTGCCTATAAGAAAATCCACAACTTTTCTAACAAAAGAAAAAATTGTCCATTTTGTTAACAAATACATACTCAAAATTAAAGTTTCTTAAAATTATGCATAAGTGGCTCTGATACCACTATTGGGGTTTGTTCGGTTTTCAAAATATATTTTAGCAACGGAAGCATGAACAACAATTTTAAACCTTTTAAAACTCCCCACAAATGATCCATATGCAATCCTTAATAAACAAAAACAACCATAGGGTGTTTAGAAATACAACCTTTGTAGCATGAGAAAACCGTTGGTGTAGTGGTTGATCAATGAGAAGCCAAGAGAAGACTTCCTCCAAGATATCCACTAGCCAATGAATCTAACACCTTGAAATGCTAGTTTCTCCAACTCTTGAAATACAAGAAAGCAAGCAATAACCTTTGTTCTCCTTCCTGGACCAACTATGTATATTTATAAGTATGTATTTGTTACCACACTTTGCCAACTTAAACCACCAATACAAGGATGTAGTGATGGATGTAAGTCTTGCAACAACACTTGAGAGCCACAAGCAAAAGGGTGGTGGTGTGTTATATTAACACAAAGGGACCATGCATGCATATATCAACCAAGAAGCAAAGCCACAAGAGGGAGGCCCCTCTTGGCCTATTCTTGGCCAATTTCAAAAGGGAGGGGGTCCCCTCTTTGCCTTGTTCCTTCACTTGTTCTTCCATGCTTGGTAAGGTTTCATGCAAGAAATTCAACATGGCCCCCTTTTTTATTATTGTGAGCATTCTTAGTTTTATATATTTCAAGTATATAAAATATAATGCTACACTTGCCATACATTGTATAAAATACATCTACATGTATTTTATATACATACTTGATTGTTACTAGTAACAAAGATATATATACATTTATATAATTGTTACTAGTAACCATTTACTTGTAACAAATATATATTTATACATATATATACATACACTATATAAAATCATATGTTTATATTTATGTATTTGATATGCATTATCTTATATCAATATATAAGAGTAATATTATTATTTCACATAAATAATAATATACAACAATGCATATAGACTTATATATATAATGAGTTGGAAACATATTTAAATTGTATTCAAATATGTAATTGGTGTTCATTGACTGTAAATGTGTGACCCTATGGGTTTATTTATTATGAGTAATATCGTATTAATTTGTGTCTTGTGCACATAGAACCAACAAGAACTTGGTTGTGGGTTTTTGTGTGCTTTAGCTTTTGTCTTGCATGCTACTTTTCTTGTTTGCTTTCGCTATGTTTGTGCACCCCACAAGTTCCAACAGTGGTATCAGAGCCATCTCTACAAAGAAATTGCATTTTGATGGCTTGAAAACCGAAAATAAGCATTATGTGGAGCTTTTGGCTTCACGGGTCGTGAAGCCTACACGACTGGCTTCATGGGGTATCGGTCGTGAAAGGTTTTGCCTATGTTAGAGTCATGGACCTCATGGGTTTAAGGGGCATGAGGGCCCGTGAAGGCTTCTAGGCCGTGAAGGTCTCGTGAATAGTGTTTTTATCCTTGGTTATAAAAAGAAATAAGTTTTTGGTTTTAGCACCTTTTTTATTCTGTTTTTCTAGAATCTGTCCTTATTGTTCGGACACTTGAAAAGCCCCGTTTATGTGTCTTGATTCATATATTTATATGTATTGGGTGATTTTGGCATAAAATGCACACATGCATATACTTATATTGTGTATATATGAATATGTGTTCTTAAAGTGTTTGGGATACTAATGCATATTTACAAGGATTGTTCCTTTTGTGCCTTGAGTGCTTTTTTTATTTGAACAATCTTAATTAAGATACATTTTGCATGCTTTTGTTGTGGCACACTATATTTTTGTTTGTGGTTGTCGTTGTGTCCGGTAACACCTTGCCCATTAGACCTATGTGTTGGTTGTTTATTTATGTATTCATTCATTTAGTGACTTTTAGTCACAATGGTTTGTAATAATATTTATTCGGTTTATAAATTTGTATATTTATTAATGGATTGCATGCCGTTTCTTTTCAAGTCGTGGAGGAGACGTCTCAGCTATCTTGGATCCGGTGGATCACTTGGAGATGATGGATTCAGTGGTAGCACATCCGGCGAAGCCATTTGGTTGTGTCCTTAGTTTGGCCTTGCTATCTCCGTTTGGCTCATAGGGAGGGCGCATAGGGTTTAGGGAAGTGTTACCGGATATTTGCTTTGTGTGTGGTTGTGTTTTATATTTTTTATTTTCTTGCGTGGTTGTTTATGATCTTCGCATTCTAGAAAAACTTTTCAAAATAATAAAATCACCAGAGTTGTTAAATTGTTTAACAAACCCCGCGCGCTCATGATTAACAAATAAATATAAATTGGTTTATATTAAAGTGAAAAATGCGTTTTGTCACTTGTTTGTTAATCAACTTGAAAAAAGGTTTTTTAAACCGGAAACACAAAAGTCCCGTTTTTCTCAAACGAAAATCACACACCACCCATAAGATGACACCACCCGAATATAGTGAAGCATGGGATGATTGTCGAGCTAAGAACGAGTTATTCCATGTGGATCTGTGTGGAAGGTGAGTGTGGCGACTTGAAATTATTGGTTGACGAGCTTAGCCGAGCTAATGATTGTCAAGGGTGTCACCGTGTATCTTGATGGACAATTTACAATTCCAACTTAATACGCCTTGGTAATTGTCGTGCCTATACCGAGTTGCGAAAGCGGCTTAACGAGGAATTGGTGTGAGAAGGGATCAAACATGCCAAACCGACGCTCTGAGTGTTGATGGATCCCGCAAGTGTGTAAGAGTTGTAATCTCATATTACAATTGGTAAAGCATTTACCGGCCTAAATAACTTCATGAAGTGATCCGCGGCAAACCCGTCATGGAGTGAAGTGAAATAACGTTCTTGGCCATTGTTAAGATAATTGGTTTTCTTAAAACTAAAAGGGTAATTATCGTAACGAGTATTGTATCAAAACTAACTAAAATGTATATTCTAATTAATTGGCAAACGTTAATGACACCGTTTAAACTTAAAATTCCGTTCGTTCCTAAAGAAGGTGAGACTCATTAGTGTGGACTTCATGGACTAGGATTGGTTGTTGAGGATTGTCCTCCACCATGAGTCAATGTTGCACATTTTAGAGAAATCCCTTCTAGAGCCAAAATGCTACCAATGCAACCTAGACCTCTATATGTATGTAAAAGTGCATCTTGATCTTGATCGGTTGAAGGATTCATGAAGGTGGGAATATTATAGTCCATATCCTTGAGTTGGATAGGTACGTGGACCTAAAGGAGAGGTATGGATTCGCCATAGGGAGGGAGCTTGTGGTGAATATAAATTCTCCAAAGTCCCTGCCCACGTGACGTAA
Organism: Dittrichia graveolens; assembly: GCA_038502395.1. Lineage (NCBI taxonomy): Eukaryota > Viridiplantae > Streptophyta > Magnoliopsida > Asterales > Asteraceae > Dittrichia > Dittrichia graveolens. The sequence goes on from JARJIL010000009.1 coordinate 37,473,613, forward strand.
ATGGTTCATTGTGATCTATCATATGCACAATATGGAGAAGTCCTTGATAAAGCATTATGGCATGTTGAGGACTGCTAAGTCTTGCATGGCCAAAGTATGGCTCGCCTCACCAACTCCTGCTAACATTATGAAGGAACAAGAAACTGAGAAGAAGAAATTGACCTCAAACGGAAAGTTTGGTTTTACCAAGCCTAACTTATATGTGACGTCAGAGGGCAATTAGATTGCGCCTCAAGATAAGACTCCACAAGGGGTAATTTGCTACTTCTGTGAAAAGATTGGAAATTGGCGCCACCATGCCGGCTCTATGTACCTGGAAGAGCTAAAATCAATTATGAGTAAGAGAAATTAGCTCCTTGACTTGAGGAACATTCATAATCAATGTAACACCCGCAAACCTGGGCTAGTAGATTAGCAGGTTAGCGGTATGGGTTTAAATTTCATTAATTTAATTATTTGCTTAATCAAATGATTTAGTTTAAAGTTAATTAACTAATTTAGAAATAAATATGTTAATATACATTAAGTTACTGGAGATTTTTAAATGGTATGTATGTATGTATGTATGTTATGTATGAATGTAAGTATGTATGTAAGTAAGTTAGTGGGTGTATACACGTGTTTAGGCATGCAAACATGTATAGGATTAAAATAAAATATCATACACCTCTTGCTTGAGTTGTATACGTGTATAGCTTCAAAGACTTGAACATATTTTCAAAATTAAGAAAGTGTAAGTGTGTGTTTTTGAGAGAAATTCTCTGCCGAGAACATCAAGAGGGAAGGAATAGGATTTGACGATTTGTGTTTCTTAGATTCAAATTAAAGCTTGGTATGTGATTATATTATGTTATTACTCATCTTGATCTGTTTTCTTATTTGAATTTATGAATATATATATATATATATTTTTATATATATATATATATAAACACCATTGATGGAGCTTAAGGCTCAATACATGTTAAAATGGGTTTTGTATGTTCTAAATGATTTACATGATTGAAAGATGATTATGAAGCACGTAAACATGTTATAAATGTTTGGATATATTTTTGGTTAATTTTAATAAGCTTTGAAATTCTGGCAAAATTGTTACATGGAGGTTGAAGTTGGGGGATTTATGATGAAGAAGATGATAGGGAATCCGGTATTGATTAAATCTGGAACTCTTAAAATATTGTAATCCGTTAATTGCCTAAACTGACACTTAGAATCCGATAAACATAAATCCTACTATTTAGAAACTGACAACCTTTAATTCCGATACTTTGAAAATCCGATCCTAGGGAATCCAGAATTTGGAATTCGAGATATAAAACCCGACACTCAATAAATCCGATTGATTAAATCCGACCATGATGAAAAACCGATAACTATTAAATCCGAGAACTGAAATCCGATCCTTAAATCCGACAGGGAATCCGACAAAGGTGAAATCCGACAGAATCCAGAATTTGAAATCCGATGGTTGTGAAAATCCGACATTTGGGATTTGATTTAATGTTATTTGATTTGTATGCTATTTTATGAGAAATTAAGATATACATATATATGGTCAGATATATTTGTAAACCCGAGAATGATTTGGTTATTACTATGTTTTCAGGCAATCCAAAGGCTCAGTAACATTAGATTTTTGAGTACCGTGTTTGAGATCGAAAGGTGAGTGGACGTTAGTCGCAGATGGTAAAGATTATGGTTTATGTTATTTTTGTGATGCATGTGATTGAGATTGGATGATTGATTGAATTGTTGATTGTGATTATTGATTATATCTGTTGCATGACTATTTGGCCGATACGCGCTCTTTGGATGATATTGGGTTGCGTTTGAGAAGTCAGCTACACATGGAATTGGGCTGGCTTGTCCACAAGTTGGTTGAACAATGGTAGCCTTACTGATGCATACGTTATATCAGAGTGGGATTTCACTGTGCGAATTTAGTAGAGGGCTATAGGTAAACCTTTGCTTTGGCCAGCATTGGTTGTAGGTTTAGCGCCGAACCGCCGGTCTTCTTGGATATGTGATTACATGCTTTGATATTGACTGTTGATGTTTGCATTTGTGCTTAGCCTATATGTTGGAATATGCCCGTTGACACGAACGAGTTAATGGCACTACCGATGAGGTATAGGCTTATTTGGTCACACACAAAGTATTGATTCCGGCAACACAATCAAGCAAAAGAGAGGAAAAGGCCAAAATGGGTTTTGGCAGGATGGTACACGGGCTGTGTTCCTGAACACGGGTCGTGTCCAGTCCAACATACACGAGGCGTATTAGCCCTGTTCAAGGACGTGTAGTTTGGGCCTACACGGGCCGTGTAGATGAACACGGGCCGTGTAGTGCTTGATAGACACGGGCCGTCTTAGCCCAATTAGGGCCGTGGACTTTGGGCCTACACAGCCATGTAGACCTATACGGGCCGTGTACGTTCGCTGTAACAGCAGAATTAACAACCTTAAACACTTGGTTTAATGGTGTTAACTTCTAATAATGGTGGGAGACAAAGAGGCTACGAGTTATCTGCTCTAAGGGAGGTTTTTGGATGTCTCTTGGCTCTTGGTTGACACTTGAACTCTCTCTCACTTTTTCATCTTGTTCTTGGTGTTCTTGAACACAAGAAGCAAGAAACACATAGACTTGGGTGTTGTTTTGGTGGCTACACCAACTTACTAGCATTTGGGAATCAATGTTGCTTGGGGTGGACTTTATTAGAGGAATCCTTGTTTGGATTCTTGAAGCCTTGACTTGCTTGAGTTCTTGAAGATTAACAAGAGGAAGATCATTGTACTTGAGTTGTGGTATAACTTTCTTTCCATCTTGTTCTTTTATCTTGCAATTCCATGTTTAGATGTTGGTCCATGGCATGTGTGTTTGTTTGGCTAGCTTAGTTTTGTATTATATCTTGCTTCCGTTGCTACTCGGTTATGCCAAACAAATACCTTCAGTGGTATCAGAGCCATATCTAACATGGCTTTGCACTAACAAGTCTAGAAAAACCATATGAATATTTTATACAAGAAAATTGTTTTCTTGAAAGTTTTTCGTGTAGATTTTTGTTAGGCTAAAATTGATATATTTGTAGCCTACATAATATTCATATAAATATTTTTATATTAGAAAATTGTTTTCTAGAAATGGTTTTTCATGTAGATTCATGTTAGGCTAAAATTGGTATATTTGTAGCCAACCTAAGATGTTAGTTTTTACATCGAGTCTTGAAAAGCCATATAAATACTTTTATATAAGAAAAAATGTTTTCTTAAAATTGGTTTTTCATTGAGACTCTTGTTGTATTCTTGTTATGCTAGAATTGTTATAATTGTAGCATTGTTAATATATTTTAGTTTTTATATTTATATATTTCTTGTAACTTGGCATGAAGTGTACACAAATATATACTTATAAATGTATATATGAATATGTGTCACAAAAATGGTTTGGTACACTAATGCATATGTACAAGGATTGTCATTTTGGTGTCTTTGATGTTGTTGACAATCTTGACTAAAATATAGATATATATTTATATCATGGTTTTGTGTGGCACACCATGTTTCACTTATGTTGCGTTTGGTTAATTCGGTAACACGATATGCCCTTAGACCTATGTGTTGTGGTGGTTGATTGATTCGATTTTTTGGTGGCCTACGTGCCGTATTGATGTAAATATTTATTTATATATTTGTTGGTGCGGCTTGCACGCCGTTTATTTGATTCCGTGTATTTCTATAAATAGTGTAGGAATGCGACCTGCGTGTCGTTTATATATATATATATATACACTATGTATTTGTAAATAGTATAGAATTAGAACCAGAGAAGTCAACGGGAGTCATGGTGATGACGTCTTGGCGAGAAGGAATCAACATGCTATTGGAGGTGTTGGATTCAACGGGAGCTCACCTAACGAGACCTTACCTTGTCCTTAGGTTTTGGCCTCGTTTTCCCCGTTGTGGCTCACGGGGAAAACGCATAGGATTTTGGGCATGTTACCGAATTATACATATTTATATTTGCGTGGTTGTGTTTTATTTTTCTATGCATGGATTAGGATTCGAATGCTAGACAATTTTTCTATAAAATTTAATAAAATACAACGTTTGTTAAAATGGTTAACAATCTCGCCCGAATAGAATTAACAAAGAAAATATAAACTTGGTATTATATTTTAAAAGTGATTAAAATCGTTTTGACACTTACTTTGTTAATTCACAAAAGGTTTTTATAAACCGGAAACAAAATCCCGTTTTTTTAAAATGTAAATCACGCACCATCCGTAAGATGACACCACCTGAATCTAACGAAACAAGGATGATTGTCGAGCTAAGCACGAGTCATTCCTTGCGTAGTTGTGTGGAAGGTGAGTGGGATAACTCACATGATTGGTTGTCGAGCTAAGCACGAGCCAATTGATGGTCGGGAGTGCCACCCATGTGTCTTGTCGGACGGTTTACAATTTTAGTATATAATTCTTGATTAGTTGTCGAGCTAAGCACGAGCTAAACAAAAATTATATATTAAGATTGGTGTAAGGAAGGGATCAAACATGCCAACCGACATAATGGATGTCAACGGATCCCGCAAGTGTCTAAGAGTTGTAATAGAGATTACAATTGGTAAAATGGTTGCCGGCCTAAATAGCTTCACCACGTGATCTGCGGAAAACCCGTCACGGTGCGAGGTGAAATAAGGTTCTTAGCCTTTGTTACGAATAATTGTTTTTATCTAAAACTATGGGGTAATTATTTTTAACAAGGTTTATCTAAACTAACCAAAACTCGTATTATTGTTATTTATAGATGTCAAACCAAAACAACACAACGTCAAACATCTCACTTTGTGTGTTCCTAGAAAGGGAGAAACTCAGAGGGGTGAACTTTATTGCATGGCTTAGGCAATTGAGAATTGTCCTACGCCATGAGTCAAAGTTGCACATCCTTGAGGAACCCCTTTCGGAGCCACCTGCTACCAACGCGACTTGGGCCGTCCGATACGGGTATGAAAAACGTATTGAGGACACGCACGATGTTGCCTGCCTCATGTTGTCAACTATGAGCTCGGATTTGCGAAAGCAGCTTGAGCACATGAGTGTGTACAATATGTTAAACAAGGTCAAGGACATGTTCCAACAGCAAGTTAGGCAGGAACATTATGAGTGTGTTAAAAGCCTAGTCGGTTGTAGGCTGCAGGAAGGCGGGAATGTTGGTCTTCACGTCCTTAAGATGAAGGCGAACATGGACCAAATGGAGAGGTTAGGATTTCCTATTGGGAGAGAGCTCGCTGTGGATATTGTACTCCAGTCTCTGCCCGCATCATATGATCAGTTTGTCACAAACTATCATATGCAAGGAATGGAGAAATCCTTAAGTGAATTGCATGGCATGTTGAAGTCTGCGGAGTCTGACGTGGCCAAGCATAGTTCCACCTCAACCGCTCCCGTCTTGGGCTTAAAGAAACAAAAGAAAAGGAAGAAGAAACTGACCCTAAGAGGAAAGGTTGGAGTTTCCAATCCTATCCTTAATATTGAGTCGAAGGACATAGAGAATGTGCCTCAAGAAGAGACTCATGAAAAGGTGGTTTGCTACTTCTGTGGAAGATTTGGAAATTGGGGCCGTCACGCCTGCCCTACGTGCCGAGAGGATATAAAACTTCTCAGGAAAGAGAGAGTTAACTTTCCATCTTCAAGTACGTTCATGATTCATTGCTATTCTTGTATAAGCTGGGTTGTTGACCCGAGCGAATTGACTCACGTTTGTCACAAATTTGTTTGTTACAAAGTGTAGGTCCTTTGTTGAAGGAAAAGCATGAAGAACCGGATCTCGAACGAGGAAACCATGGTGATCGTCCTCCAACAGAAGATAAGGAGACTTGATCTCACTTTTGTCACCGGTTTATTTATTACTTTATTGCCCTGCGTGGCAAGTAACATATCTTTGTATGCTCGGTTTAATTACGGTGAACAAAATTTTTGAAGTTTTAAGAATTGATGTTGAACCTTTTTTAAACGTTATTTATTCAAGGTTTTATGTCATAGCTCATGTGTTGTTTTGCCCTGCGTGGCGTACAACTTTACATGTGGTGACCATGAGTTATTCTTAAAATACGAAATTTATTATGAAAATCTATTGTGAGATATTTTTGTTCAAAATTTCCCATGTCATGGCATACACAAGGATTTGTTACAAGTAATAGAATATTCATGAATAATTGATTCTGAATCCAAAATAGTTTGGATGAGTTATCTTTGTGTGATAATCAACTTAATCACATAAACAAGAAATATATCGCCTAGATCCATGTGGTTAGGATCTTGGAATAATTTAGTCTCGGGCTAAACGCTCTGATGTTGATCTTGTTTATTAAGCTAAGATGATTATGAGATCCTTCGCCGGAGTTTGTGAGAGGATTATAAGCTTGTTGGATATTGATCACATTTTGTGGATAATCCGTTCAAGCATACCACAAAGAATAACGAAAGGGAAACCTCTTCATCACTGCCTTGATGGTAGTAATTGCGAGACGTTTATTAGTTTAGGCATATGTCTGAAACCTTGTTGGTGTGCAGAATGAGCCAAAACAACTTTAAGAATCAATAGGGCATATAGATCAAGGTACTTAGCTCTAGTTAAGATGCTAAGATATCTATTATCTATATATTGGATGACCATATAGTGAATTGTAGAATTGTTTCACAATTCATATCCTACTAAGACGCATTGGTACATGGTGTCATGGAGTAGGGAACCGGGTGTTATTGATCCGGTTTATGACGGGTCGATAATGTGTGTCCGGTTTGTTGGGATATTCATTTGCCATTGTGACTAAGTCCTCAAATCCAAATTCAATTGATAGTCTATTTAGCATGTATTGAGATACGACTAGAAATGTTCTATGCTTGTCTATCTTATAGTTCGAAGTTATCTATTCTACGTTCAGTGGGAGATGGATAAACTTGAAATCCAGAAGTGCTAATACATTTGAGGAGTTCTTCTAAGTTTTAGTTATTTAACCTTTTGAGAATAATGTTTGTTGCTTAAAAGGGGAAGAAGAAAGAAACTAAAACTAAGGCATTCCAGTGGAAGAACGTGGAGCTTAAATGAAGACTTGATGATGATACCAGCATATAATTTGATATCTTTGATAGATGATCAGCATGGTTATGCTGGTATGCCTGACTAAGAATCATTACTTCTTTTAAATCTGATTAGAGTCATTTAGAGCCAAAGAGATATGGGTTTCTCATATCTAAGTGGTAATGACTTAATGGTGAGTCTTGTTGAGTTCGCCACTTATCGGAAGACGTAGTGGATCCAGAATTCGCTAAAAATAAAAGAAGTAAATGATAAAGAGATGCAGTCCATTTGGAATGTCCAAGTGCTTGACTTGACTTGATCCCATACCTAGGTGTATACCAAGGTGGTAGTGATGGGATTAACATGGATGGAATTGTAGACAACATCAAATACCGACTAGTGGTAAAGTTTTTCATGGTGGTTATGGAGAAACTTGTCTTAGTGGCTATGTTGAAGAATGTTTGATACTCGTGGATATTAATGACCGCGTTTCGTCATGAAACAATATTATGAGGAAGTGCTTATAACACTATCCGAGGGTCTTAATATACGTCCGTAGTATCCGAATTATGTCTACAAAAGTGGATAAGACCACTTCGGGCTTATTCTTGCATCTTGAAGGAAAGATATCTTTGCTTACTATTAGAAGATCATAGTGATGAGTTTTCAAAAAGCATAGATAAAACCTTTTACGTATGTCAGGGCTAGTGGGAGCTTTGTTGTATTCCTAGTGTTAAATGTCTATGGAAGATAATGTCCCGATATTAGGTTATCTGCAAACCTAATTCAGGAATTACTGCTTCATAGGGGCATTTAAGAGATATAAAATTGGATAGTATTTAGTTCAAGAAATATAGAGATATGTTCTTGATGTTTGACGACTTGAATAGGCTTGGAGTAAGTAGTTACTCTAATGCATGTTTCTGCTAGGATAACTGTTGATCTCTGATCAAAGTTGATGATCCTAACTTGTGGTGTTGGTTGTTGATTCTTAAAGTATCACTAACTTTATTGTGGGTTTTTGAGACAATGAGTGTGTGATTACTTTAACTTTTTGAAAAGTAAGATCTCTTTGATGCATACTTTTGAACTAGTCTTGTCAAAAGAGATATAATTGAATAACAAAAGATCTAGTGGATGTTGTGGGACAAATCCACTAGTTAAGCCGTTGTTATGGACTAGTGGTGTTTGTCATACTAGGTCCATTAGCATGTCTAATGCGTATAACTTGGCTTGAATATGTTTTGGTTTATGTTTGATTTGTACTTATATTTTGGGGACATTAAGCAATATTGCAATTCATACCATATCGATTATTAAATGGAGATTTAATAATACGCCGAGGGCGGGTATTTTATGAATCCTTATTGTGTTCCATCTTAGCATGTTTAAACACTTCTGAGAATGTTTATCATTCTAAAATCTCCACAATCGGTTATACTTTATGCGAAGGAAGTATAAATTAAGATTGAGGTAAAAAGTTGGTTTTGTTAAACGTGATTCTTGCTTATACTTGAAAGGGGTTTCAAGTGATTGGAGGACCTGCACCCGAGTTCGCTTCATGGTTCTAGTCATAAGAAACTCGGGATGATGATGAAGTTTCATCCTTAAATTAGAGATGCATGTGATTCCAAAGCATAGGCCTGCTTCGCTTTGATCGTTTTCTAACGCGGTCTGTAACTGGTCGTTATAAGGGAGGTGATTGGGTAGAGTATTATCTATGTGGCGGGACTATGTAGTCAAAAGGAATTTGTTCCTCTATGTATAGAGAAGATATCCATGGGCCCCTCGATGATTGAGTGCTGACGTTCATATGCATGGTCGTGCTCAAGTTATATTGATGATGGATCAATGTTAACTTGGTTTGTTCGTCACCACTAATCTACAATCGAGAAACATAATCTTGAATGATCTTAAGGTTGACTTTATTCCATGCCTTGTGTTCACATATGATATCGCGAACAAAGGGATGTATACGTTCATTTATCTTTAGGACAAACATTTTATGATTGGGATCTTGTCAAGAGTGGCATACCCTATACTGACTTGGGAGCATAGATGTCTTGCTAGAGGCCGCTCTATGTTTCTGTTATTTTTCGTACTCGTGCCATGTGCAAGTGGGAGTCTATTGGAATATGCCCGCTGACACGAACGAGTTATGGCACTACCGATGAGGTATAGGCCTATTGGGTCACACACCAAGTATTGATTCCGGCAACACGAGTTAATGGCACTACCGATGAGGTATAGGCCTATGGGTTTTGGCAGGATGGTACACGGGCCGTGTCCAGTCCAACATACACGAGGCGTATTAGACCAGTTCAAGGTCGTGTAGTTTGGGCCTACACGGGCCGTGTAGATGAACACGGGCCATGTAGTGCTTGATAGACACGGGCCGTCTTAGCCCAATTGGGGCCGTGGACTTTGTGCCTACACGGTCGTGTAGACCTACACGGGCCGTGTACGTTCGCTGTAACACCAAAATTAACAGCCTTAAACACTTGGTTTAATGGTGTTAACTTCTAATAATGGTGGGAGACAAAGAGGCTACGAGTTATCTGCTCTAAGAGCGGTTTTTGGATGCCTCTTGGCTCTTGGTTGACACTTGAACTCTCTCTCACTTGTTCATCTTGTTCTTGGTGTTCTTGAACACAAGAAGCAAGAAACACATAGACTTGGGTGTTGTTTTGGTGGCTACACCAACTTACTAGCATTTGGGAATCAATGTTGCTTGGGGTGGACTTTATTAGAGGAATCCTTGTTTGGATTCTTGAAGCCTTGACTTGCTTAAGTTCTTGAAGATTAACAAGAGGAAAATCATTGTACTTGAGTTGTGGTATAACTTTCTTTCCATCTTGTTCTTTTATCTTAGTTGCAATTCCATGTTTAGATGTTGGTCCATGGCATGTGTGTTTGTTTGGTTAGTTTAGTTTTGTATTATATCTTGCTTCCGTTGCTACTCGATTATGCCAAACAAATACCTTCACTATACTCACTTAGCTTTGTGCTAATTGTCCTCAGTTGTTGTCTTTGCAAGTTTGTGTTTTAAGGACGTTTGTAGAAGGAGAAGTTGACCTGACTCTGATAATATGTTTTAAAAGAATCGAGCCTGATGTTTTTGTAACACTAAGACTGATGATTCTGTTGTTTGTGAACAAATGGTTGTAATCTGTAATTATTAATATTGTATGTAAAGCAAGTTTATTTAATTAAGCTTCCGCAACGCGTATTTAAAAAAAATGGCTTCAGTTTTCTGTTGTTAAAATCAAACTCCACTGCTCTTTTACTTCTAAAGGCTAGGTTTTGAACGCTAGCTATAACGCTCGTGTTTGTCTCAAATTTGTTTGTTACAAAGTGAAGGTGTTAAAAGAGAAGTAGGTGCAAGAGGCATGGAGAGTTGGAATTCAAAATGGGAAACATAGTTGTTGTCCCTGTTGAGAGGATCGTAAGTTTGTATCTTGCCTTTCCTTCCAGCTATTCTATTACTTTAATGCATATATGTTTTACGCCATGAGAGACGAGGAACATTATACCTAATGTGCCTTTGTTGACGATGGATATTACTTTGATTTTTGAAATTAGTGGTGATTTATTTCAAAGTTTATCCATGTCGTGGCATTTAAAGTAAGGGTTTGCTTAAAGAGTAATAGAACGATCATAAATGAATTGATAAGTTATCCTTATGTAAAAGTCGATTTAGCCGTATAAACAAGACTTGCTTCACCAAGATCCAAGAGGTTTAGGAACTTGGAACCCATTGACCATGGGTCAAATGGTGAATGCATATCTTGTTTGTTATGCTAGATGACTTAAACAACCTTCACTTAAGTACGTGAGAGGATTGAAAGCTTGTTGGATTTCGTTCACACTTTTAGTGTGTTGACCGTTCAAGCAAACAATAAGGAGTAACTTAAGATACTTCGTTACCTTTACCGGTGATGGTAGAAGGGATGATATGTCTATTTTAATGGACTACTTTTTGAAACCTTAGAGGTGTTCAAAACTCAACATAACGAGGTACATGATAGAGAGGGCAATGCAAGTATGATACTCCAATCTAGTTAAGATGTTCAGTACCTTAGTTTTTGAATTTTGTAACTATCATAAGAATTATGGGATTGTCTCATAATTCAATTCTCCCGAGACACATTGTTACATGCGATCGTCTAATGGAGGGACCGGACATTTTTATATGGTCCACTAAGTGATAGGTTACACTTCTATATCCAAAATTGTTTTGGGTCATTCTCCAAATGGTGGGCATAAGTTCTAAATCTTATAAACAACACAGATGGTCATGTATACACCTTCGAGGGTGTGACAAAAGGAGGATCCTTTTTTGTCTATTCCAAAGTCTGGATTGTCTAACCTGCGTTTAGATGTGAGGTGGAGGAGCCCATGATCTAGAGGTGTTTACTCCATTAGGTACTCTACTATGACCATGGGATGTTTGTTTAGACAAACCTTGTGAGAACTGTTGGGTTTTCATGGTCTAAAATTGCAACGGAAGCAAAACGAGTAGAAAAAGAGTTTCAAAAATTGACCACGAATACGCCCACCAAATGGACCAAAACTCTAAACATGGATAAGCAATAAAATAAACATACAAAGAAATAGAGTTATACCCTTGATGCTATCTTCTTTGTACGCACGGGTTTGGAGTTTAGAAGTCTCGTGCACTAACGTGTACACCTCAATCGAATTCCACACCAAGTTACTATCGCCTCCCACTTGCTAGAGTGTTAGATAAGCCTATCTAAACACCACCAAGATGACCAACACAAAAGAACCAAAGCCTTGGGTGTCTTTTGTGTGTTTGAGAGAATAATGCAATTTGTATCAACTTTGTGTATTTCAATCAAGTAAACAAAACCATATGACTTCATGTGGTTTATATAGAACTCAAAATTGAGTTCAAAAAACGTGCAAAAATTAATCTCATGGTTGTTACATGATCAATACACATAAACACACTTTAACTAGCTTTGAAAGCCTTGTAAAGAGGCTATTACTACATAAGGCATGGTCGTGCCTCACAGGGTACGGGTGTGCCAGCCCAAGAGGCCACGCCCAAGTCACGCCTGACTTGGGCTCGTGCCTGTCCATTGGGCACAGGGCACGGGCGTGCCTCCCAGAGGCCACACCCAAGTCACGCCCGACTTGGGCTCGTGCCTGCCCGTAGGGCATGGCCGTACCTCATAGAGGCACGGGCATGCCTTAGCATACCAGAACCAGTTTCTGGTTTTCTCTCTCTTTAGAGCATCCGTGATGCCGGAATCGATACTTGGCGTGTGACCCAATAAGCCCTTGCTTCATCAGCCATGATGCCAACTCGTGTGTGTGTCAGTGGGCATAATCCAACAGACTCCCGCTTGCACATGACGAACTCACGAAAGGCGTCACCGACATAGAGCGGCCTCTAGCAAGGCATATATGCCCTCAAGTCAGCACAGGGTTTGTCTTCCCAAAACAAATACCTAACCAAAAGGAAAGGTCCTATAGATAAGTGATTATATACCCCTTCGTTCACTATATCTGTTTTGAATGCAGGTCGTGGAACATGATCAACCCCAAATCATTCATGATTATGTTTCTCGATATAGACTAACTATGACTAACAAAACAAGTTGCACAATTGATCCACTATCAATTCAACTTGAGCACGGCCATGCATTTTGATTTGTCATCAGCTTAGTCAACAAGGGGCCCAAGGATATCTCTCAAAAGAGGAACGAATACCTTTGACTACACCGCCCTATCATAATAACAAGTTCTTGCCTGAAAACATCCCTTATAACAGCCAGTTACGAACTACGTTAGAAAGCAATCTAAACAAGTCCAAGTTAATAATCAAGCAACGCGTGCATCTCCAGTAGAAGGATAAATAATTTTATCATCCTAATTTACTTGTGATAACATCTATGAAGTAAACTCAGGTACGGGTCCTCCAATTACTTAATCACCATTAAGTACATGCTAGTGTTGCGTAAACAGGTATTCAATCCAAGTTGAAAACTTTACCAACCACTCGCCTCAATCTTAATTCACTTCTTCCTTCCGATGAAGAACGACCGATCATGGAATATTTAGAATAAACAAATTTATTCATGGAAGTATAAAACATGCAAAGATAGAACAGAATAATGTTTCATAAAGTAATCGCACCATGCGTATATTAAATCCCCATTTAATAGTCTTTACAATAAGAAATACATGATTGCTTTAATGTTCTCAATAATAAATACAACTAAAATAATTAAACCAAGTCACTAGCAAATCTAATACCAATAGACTTAGCATGAGAATCATGCTTAATGTGTGACAAAGGTTTGGTGAGTGGATCTACCATGTTCCCCTCTGTCGGTACTCTACTAACCACAATGTCTCCATTCTTGATAATATCACGAATAAAATGATATTTCCGAGCAATGTGTCTTGTACGTCGATGCGCTCTTGGTTCCTTAGCTAGAGCTACTGCACCCTCATTGTCACAAAAGATCTCAATGGGGTTAGCGATGCTAGGAACAACTTCGAGGTCTTGAATGAATTTCTTCATCCAGACAGCTTCCTTAGCAGCCTTGCTTGCGGCAATATACTATGACTCCGTGGTTGAATCGGCCACGGTATCTTGCTTGGAACTTCTCCAACTTATTGCTCCACTATTTAACAAGAATACAAATCCCGATTGAGACCGGCAATCATCCTTGTCCGTTTGGAAGCTAGCATCAGAATATCTAGTAACTTTGAGCTCCTCCGATCCACCGAACACTAAAAACATTTCCTTAGTTCTTGGAAGATATTTAAGGATGTTTTTAACCGCAACCCAATGACTTTGACCAGGGTTGGCCTGATATCGGCTCGTCATGCTCAAGGCATATGACACATCAGGCCGAGTACATAGCATAGCATACATGATCGATCCCACTGCTGAAGCATACGGAACTCGACTCATTTCCCCTAGTTCCTTTTGGGAACTAGGACATTGAGCCTTGCCCAACGCCATACCATGCAACATAGGCAAATTCCCTTTCTTGGAATCTTGCATCTTGAACATCTTCAAGACTTTATCTATGTACGTACTCTGGCTCAAACCAATGAGTCTCTTAGATCTATCTCTATAGATCTTTATCCCCAAAGTATATGCTACTTCTCCCATGTCTTTCATAGAGAAACAATACCCAAGCCAGGTTTTCACTTCCTGTAAGGTAGTCACGTCACTTCCTATGATCAGTATGTCATCTACATACAAGACTAGGAAAACTACAGCACTCCCACTAGCCCTGACATATACACAAGGTTCATCCTTGCTTTTAGAAAAGCCAAACTCTTTGACCTTTTCATCAAAGAAAATGTTCCAACTCTGAGATGCTTGCTTAAGTCCATAAATGGACCTCTTAAGCTTGCAGACCTTATTAGGATATTTGGGGTTTACGTAACCATCAGGTTGTGCCATGTAAACTTCCTCTGCCAACTTCCCGTTAAGGAAGGCAGTCTTGACATCCATCTGCCATATTTCGTAATCGTAATATGCAGCGATAGCCATTAATATCTTAATAGACTTCTACATAGCTACTGGAAAAAAGGTTTCATCATAGTCTACACCATGAGTTTGAGTGAAACCCTTTGCTACCAGTCAAGCTTTGAAGGTGTCTACTTTTCCATCCATGTTAGTCTTCTTCCTGAAGACCCGTTGCCACCCTACTGGCTTGTGGTCGGGTACCGGATCAACCAAGTCCCAGACTTGATTATCCGCCATGGATTGCATCTCACTATCCATTGCCTCCTTCCACCTAGCAGACTCAGGGCCCGCTACGGCTTCCCAGTAGTTGGTTGGTTCACTATGATCCACCAATAGTTCGTCGCCCTCGGATATGAGAAGCCCATATCTTTCCGGCTCATTACAAACTCTACCAGATCTACGGAGCTCTAATGGTTGTGTATCAGGCAGCTCATCCACCAATGATTGAGGTTCCACTTCTTCCGGTACGCCAACCTCAGAAGCGGTACTAGTGCCAACATGAGGTTTCATCTAGAATTTCTTCTAGATCGACTTGCCTCCTACTGGCTTCTGCAGATATCAGCTCCCTTTCAAGGAAGACCGCCCTTCGAGCAATAAACACCTTGTTCTCCGAAGGTTTGTAAAACAAATATCCCATAGAACCAGCTGGGTATCCAATGAAAATACACTTCTCGGCTCTGGGTTCAAGTTTGTCTTGAGCTTCACGTCTTATGTAAGCTTCACAACCCCAGAACTTGAGATAGGCTAGCGAAGAAACCCTTCCATGCCACATCTCAAATGGTGTACTTACAACCTTCTTTGTTGGTACAAGGTTTAAGGTCCTAGCAGCGGTTTCCAAAGCATAACCCTAAAAACTTGCGGGTAGCTTTGTACGACTCATCATGGGCCGAAGCATATCCAATAAAGTTCGGTTCCTCCTCTCGGCGACCCCATTTAATTGTGTTGTCCTGGGTGGAGTAAGTTGTGAAATAATCCCACAACCCCTAAGATGATCAAGAAACTCGGTACTAAGATACTCACCACCCCTATTGGATCTGAGAATCTTAATCCGCTTGCCCAATTGATTCTGCACTTCGTTTTGGTATGTCTTAAACACCTCAAAGGTTTCAGACTTATGGTTAATCAAATACACATAACCATACCTACTGAAATCATCAGTAAAAGTAACGAAGTACCTACAGTTGTTTCTTGTAGCAGACCTGAACGGACCACACACATCCATGTGAACAATGTCCAACAAGTCTTCGCCCCTTTCACTAATGCCGCTAAAGGGCGCTTTAGTCATTTTGCCTAATAAACAAGAATCGCATACTTCGTTTGACCCGTGGTCAAACTGTAACACCGGTTTTGAATTCAGTTACTTGAATGGCAAATCAGGTTTTAGCAGCGGAAATTTTTCTTTTTAAATAACAAACAGTTATTTACATTAATAACTTGTCAAAACAACGTAGGTGTTACCAAGTACAGAAACCGACCATAGTATCTATTTACATTACATCATCATAAAAATACAAGTGTTTCACCCACAAAGGGCAAGGTAATTCCCAAAAGCATCCCGCCTCTCATTTCATCTAGTCTTTACCTGAAAAGGGAACATAGCACCATTAGCTACACTAGCTAGTGAGTACATACAATCATAAGCATCAATATAGTAAGTCATGCATCGTATCATAAACAATCATTGCTAGCTTAGCACATAGAGGTGTGCTGACAAGATCAGTAAGAGTCGTGTCTTGCAGGGTAATCAATCCCGCTCAACAACTCAGACCGGGGAATCAGACACTACCAATCCGCGCTGGTGGGGGAGCATAAAGCAGTCCACCAAGCATCGTTCACTGAGTCAAAGACTCCACAGGTAATCCAGCTACAACCGGCTGATCACCACTCACGTTAAGGCACGGCGGTTCTGCATAACCTATGATCCAGGATGCCTCCTGAATCACCGTGAAATCCCGAAGGATCCAGTTACAACCGACTTACCTTAACCATGCGTCCGATAGTCTATAGACAGTTCACATACACATATACGTACATTTGATCCCATAGGGATCCATCATCTTACTTGTAACATCTTACAGTTATTATTCATGCATAACACCATGTACTAACTAAGTGGTTCCAATTTGGACCCACTGGCATGCACCTGACATATATTCTATATCATGTAAGTCATACACTTACCTCCTCGAGCGTACCTGCAAAAGCAAGTTAGTCATACATTCACATAGTCATCAAGCAGGCAAGCCTTACTTTACTGAGTCTCATGATCGTAGGAACTCACCTGAGCTGTTACTAGGCACAGGTATTTGGCTTGAGTCCTTTAACAAGTTCACCTAGCATATTATACTTACATCAATCATTCACATGTGCATTCAAGACATATAAACAGAACATTCAACTTTGGACTTAACACATCCGCTAGGACTGTCGGATTTGGGGAAATCCGATGGTTCTGTCGGATTCATGAAATCCGACACTTGCGACACATGCAAATCCGATACTTATCAATAGAATTCCAACACTTAGGATTTCCAACCATGCATGTGAAATCTGACACTTGCGGATTCCGACACATGGAGGGAAATCCGACACTTTTGGACAGAAATCTGATACTATCGGATTTCAACACTTAGGAAAATCCGAGATATTAAATCCGACAGATATGCCATATCCGACACTTGCATCGGATTTCGATAGATCGTGCGGTTTTCACCACATGCGGATTCCGACAACTTCATAGTTGAGGAATCCGACAGTTTCATAGCTTGGAATTCCGACAGCTACATTTGGTCATCTAAACAACTTCCAAATCATTGGTTTCAAGCCCAGAATTCATTAGAATATTATAACATCACCATAAACACATGAAATCCCAACAAGAACACCATAAATACCAAAACCCACTTTAAAGTAAGCTTTAGCATATTCTTCATGGTGCTCATGCATGGATTCATGATTTTTAACATGTTACACACAATTCTAATCTTCTAAACATGCTAGAATTATGTTGCTAACCTTTTATGGATTAACAACCGACTTCTCTTCTTCTTCTTTTCTGGAAATCCGAGAACAACGAGAGACAAGAGAGAAATGGACGAGAGAAAGTGTATGTGTCTACTTTTTCTAGGTTTGACTAAAGTCAACTAAACACACAAAATATATGTGTCCATATATCACAAGGCGGTTTCCCCTTTCTTCGCATGGGGTTTTCCTCTTAATTAACTATGTACATACATATACGTACGTACACATAAACACATAATTAAACACACACTTGTATTCACATAACTTAATAAGTATCTACAATCAAAATATAATACTCCTATTACATCGACTATACATATGTACGTACTAATTACAACTAGGCCCAAGTTGAGGATGTTACACAAACGATTCCAAAATCCTATCTACTTTGAGTTTGGTGATATGTTTCTTGCTTATATGGCAAAGACGACTATGCCACAAAGACAACCTGTCCAATACACCTTTGGACTTAGAATCAATGTTCATGATTGATTTGTTACCATCCAAACACACACTTGTTTCATAAATCCCACGACATGGATAAGCTTTAAAGTAATGAACATCATTTCTCAAACAAGAAATAATTCCATTATTAAAATTAAATTCATAACCATCGTCAAACAAAGCGTGAAAGGAAATAATGTTTCGTGCCACGTAGGGAGAAAAGCAAACATTTAACAAGGTAATAGCAAGTCCTGAACGAAAGGCGAGATCAACACTCCCTATCCGCTCCACGGGAACCACATCCTTGTTTCCCATGATCAGGTCAAGCTCTCCATCACCCAGCGCCCTACTTCTTTTTAGCACCTGCACATTATTACAAATATGAGTGCCACAACCGGTATCAAGTACCCAGCCGTTAGAAGTACTGGTATTGTGGAGTTCAATCATAAACGTACCTGAGTTACCCGCTCCCTTCGGTTTTACCCGCTTGAGCTCCTCAAGGTACTTTGGGCAAGAATGCCGCCAATGCCCCTTTTCCTTGCAGTGGAAGCACTCGGCTTCCGCAAGGTCCTCGGCCGGTGGAACCATCACGACTTTCCCCTTGCCCTTCGGGGCCGGACTCGGGTTAGGTTTTGCAACCTTCCCCTTACCCTCTCCCTTAAAGGGGGAGCGCCTTTTCTTTTGGTTTCGCCTCCCTGGATAGCTAGGACGGGTTTGGACGAGGAGGGATTCTTGGACTTGTCGGACTCGACGGTCTTTAACATTCCGTGAAGCTCCATTAGGGACTTGTCCATGCCATGGACATGATAGTTCCACACGAATTGTGAAAGGAACTAGGAAGAGAACGGAGGATCACATCCACCGCCAACTCCCTCCCCAACGGGAATCCCAAACTCTCCAACCGATCAACCAATGCTTTCATATTAAGCACATGAACGCTAACATTTCCACCCTCCTGCATATGGCAATCGAAAAGGGACTTTAGGCACTCGAAGCGCTCTAGCTTAGCCTGCTGTTGGAACATTTCCTTCAGCTGGTTAAGCATGTCATATGCCCCTAAATGTTCCATTTGCTTTTGAAGCCCAGGAATCATTGACGAGAGCATAATGCAAGCCACTTCGTTCATTTCCTTGACGCGCTTATCATACGCGTCTCGGACTGCCCTAGTCGCATTAGCCGCAGGTGCTTCCGGCAAAGGCTCCTCGATGGCCCACATCTTTTGTTCATACCTAAGAGCTATCCTTAGTTGCATGAACCAATCCATGAAGTTTTGGACATCGAGTTTGGCCTTTTCGAGGAACAATTTTACGGAAATAGAGTTCGATGAAGATGTAGAAGCATTGTTGGATGCCATCTACAAAATTAGAGTACCAATTTTGGTTGTCAAATCCTTGTAGAAATAATTACCCAATAGTTATAAAACTTAATTATTTGAACAAGGCTAAGAATCATATTTCACTCTATCTCATGACGGGTTTACCGCGAATCACGAAAAAAGTTATTTAGGCCGGTAGACAAAAAATACCGATTGCAACCATTGCAACTCTTAGATCCTTGCGGGATCCTTTCGACATCAAATGTCTAAGGCATGTTTCATCCCTTCATACACCAATCCTTTTATTTATTTCTTAAATGACTCGGCTAGAGATCGACATCATTTAAGCTTTATAAAAGAATTTGTAAGTCGCCCGTCAAGACACACGTTGGTACCCTAGCACAATCATTGATTCGTGCTTAAGCTCGACTACCAATATTGCGGGTTGCCACACTCACCATCCACACAACTCCACAAGGCATGACTCATGCTAATTCTCGACAATCATCTAGGTTTCATTAGATTTGGGTGGTGTTGTCTTACGAGTGGCGCGTGACTTACTTTTCGAAAAACGGGGTTTTGTTTTCCCGGTTATAATAATATTTTAACAATTTGACGAATTAGCAGTTTAAGTGACTAAAACTCCTCTTTAATCACCGTTTAATATAAACACCTTTTTATATTAATGTTTGCCAATTCTTATGCGCGTAGAAATATAAACCCATTTATAAATCTCTTTGCTTTATATATTTTTCCAAAACATTCTCTAGCATGCAAATCCTAAAAAATTCAAATATAAAACAACCACGCATAAATATAAACAAAGACCGGGTAACATGCCCAAGTCCTAAGTGTTTTCCCCGTGAGCCAAAACGGAGAAAACATAGTCAATCTAGGGACAACACCAAAGGGATGCTCCGTCACGATCTCCACACCGGCGAATCTCCCGGATTTGTTTCGTCAAGACGTCAACACCGTGTCTCGTGGTTGGTTTGAAGCAATATTTACATATTTGAAATAATCTAAGTACGAGTACATAATGATAAGAAAACGACATGCAAGTCGCGATCCTAATAATCTATTACGAGTACAAAGATTTAAATAAACAACATGCAAGTCACACCAAATATAATTATTACAACATTACGGCAAGCAGGCCAAAACCAAAACCAACCACAAATAACACAAAGTCTATGGTCATATCAAGTTACCGAGTTACCACAACAAACACAACTAAACGAAAGCAATGGTGTGCCACAAAACCATGTCCAACAAAGATATATTTTGATCAAGATTGCAAAACAACACTTAAGGCACAACAAGCAATCCTTGTACATATGCATTAGCAATTTTAATACACCTTTAAAATTGCATATTCATATATACACCTAAAAATATATGTTTTTGTGAACTTCATGCCAAGTCACACAAAACATATAGAATTAGGAACCAAAATATAGTGGGGATAAACAGAATCAAGACTAGTCTAAAACCCGGATTTTAATATATTTAAACATATTATTTCAAAAACCAATTCTAACCAAAAAACCAGAAGGCACGGGCGTACCCCAGAGGGTACGGGCGTGCCTGCCCTTTTTGTCAGTGTACAATTTAAAAAATTTTAAAGTGTTTACAAATTCTGCCAGCACGGCCCATACCCCCACTGGTATGCCCGTGCCCCGGTCGTTGGCACGGCCCGTACCCCTAGAGGTACGACCGTGCCCGGTCACCGCAAAACCAATTTTGGCAGAAAACTCAGAAAATATGGTTTAACTCCAAAAGTGAAAAGCCATGTTAGAGATGACTCTGATACCACTATTGGGTTTTCGTGGTCTAAAATCGCAACGGAAGCAAAACGAGTAGAAAAAGAGTTTCAAAAATTCACCACAAATACGCCCACCAAATGGAACAAAACTCTAAACATGGATAAGCAATAAAATAAACATACAAAGAAATAGAGTCATACCCTTGATGCTATCTTCTTTGTACGCGCGGGTTTGGAGTTTGGAAGTCTCGTGCACTAACGTGTACACCTCTATCGAAGTCCACACCAAGTTACTATCGCCTCCCACTTGCTAGAGTGTTAGATAAGCCTATCTAAACACCACCAAGATGACCAACACAAAAGAACCAAAGCCTTGGGTGTCTTTTGTGTGTTTGAGAGAATAATGCAATTTGTATCAACTTTGTGTATTTCAATCAAGTAACCAAAACCATATGACTTCATGTGGTTTATATAGAACTCAAAATTG
The DNA here is from genome assembly GCA_038502395.1 of Dittrichia graveolens. NCBI lineage: Eukaryota > Viridiplantae > Streptophyta > Magnoliopsida > Asterales > Asteraceae > Dittrichia > Dittrichia graveolens. Next base: position 37,495,249 of record JARJIL010000009.1, read on the forward strand.
AGTTCAAAAAACATGCAACAATTAATCTCATGGCTGTTACATGATCAATACACATAAACACACTTCAACTAGCTTTGAAAGCCAAGTAAAGAGGCTGTTACTGCATCAGGCACGGTCGTGCCTCACAGGGTACGGGCATGCCAGCCCAAGAGGCCACGCCCAAGTCTCGCCTGACTTGGGCTCGTGCCTGTCCATAGGGCACAGGGCACGGGCGTGCCTCCCAGAAGCACGGGCGTACCTAGCCATAGGCCACACCCGACTTGGGCTCGTGACTGCCCTTAGGGTACGACCGTAGCTCATAGAGGCACGGGCTTGCCTTAGCCCACCAGAACCAGTTTCTGGTTTTCTCTCTCTTTAGACCATCCGTGATGCCAGAATCGATACTTGGCGTGTGACCGAATAGGCCCTTGCTTCATCAGCCATGATGCCAACTCGTGTGTATGTTAGTAGGCATAATCCAACAAGAACATGATGTAAGTTGCTCAAAGATAGAGTCTATTAAAATTAATATCTATGGATGCTTGTCAGAGTAAAGTATAACTTGAATGGAAGGACCTGATGTTGACACTAGCACCCAATCAGAAATGACTGAAACTCAACATGGCAATGCTGGAAAACTTGGCATAAAATCGTTACCTCTTGGTAGAAGTTGTCATAAGACCAGAAAGATATAATTCATTATATCTGAGGAAAACAACTTTATGATGATTCATGATGAATACATCAACTACCGGAAAGCGTACTGGGCTTAGAGTCCGCTAGGAGAAAAGGGATGATAAATATGATATGCTATCCATGTCGGATATCCAAGTTTTGGACTTGGTTGATCCTACTCCTGGGTATGAACCCGCAAGGTGTGATTGGTTCTTTGAGGAAATATACCAAACATGGATAAGTTTGTAGACTACTTCAAAATACCGACTAGTAGGAATGGTTTCACGATGATTGACCGTGAGGAAGGAATCATCTAGAAACATTTTCCCGGTGGTTATGTTGAAGTCCACACGGATACTTATAATTATAAGTGCCTTTTAGGCTATAGTGGATGGAAGTGAAGGCCACATTCCTTGATAGAAATTTTTTTCTGAGGAAATGCTCACAACATTTTCGAGGGTCTTTCACTATCATATGTATCCTAATGAAATCTACAAACTCTAAGTAGTTCACTTGTGGACTTACATTGCCATCTCAATGTTAGAATCTTTGCTTTGACATGAAATCATTTGTTTGAGATTTCAAATAGAAATGATGAAACATGGATGAATGTTAGAGCTGGTGGGAGAATTTTATAATCCTATTCTAAATATGTCTAGCACATACATCGTATTCGAGATAATGTCCTTATCTCGCTTTGAAAAGATTAAATCAAGAATTATGCATCCATAACGATTATAGGATATACAAAACCAGTGAAAGGAGTTAAATAAATATTGAAATATGTTCTTGATGATCTATAGTAAGAAGCAGCATAGAATAAGATGTTATTCAAGTGCTTGCTTATATACTTCTAAGGATAACCGCCGATCTTTATTGGGGTTGATGATCCTACTAAATATAGTGTTGTCAATAATTTGCTTCTCTAAGCATCGCTTACTCTACTGGGATCTTATGAGACAATGAAAGTACGATGGCTTATGCAATATAAACCTTTGTCTCAAGCATCATTGACCTTATTGGGTTCTATTGAATCAATGAACGTACGATGGCTTGACAAAGGACCATTCTCTCACCAACGCACCCTTTTGAGTGATTGGTTGGGGTCGAGATATGGTCACCTTGAGAATACACATGGATGGCATGGTGGCGGATCCGTTTTGCTAAAGCCGTAGTTGCAAGATAGTAATTACAAAGTGGACCTATTTCTTATATTAACAATCTCCCCCTAAATGGAGAGAAATCCTATTACATTGAAATGAAATGCAGAAAATAAGTAATTAGAAAGTGGACCTATTTCTTATACCAAACATCATCTGCCACCTCCTTATAATCTGCCGGCTGTCCAACATCCTTTTGACCCGTTCAATGGTTCGTATCAGCCCAGCCATCTCAGTCTCACTTAAGTTAGATTGATCCATTTCGGCCTTTTCTTGGTGATGGTGAAATAACAGTTTAAGAGTCCAATCTGAGTATGCCATTAAGTCTATCATCCGTACCATGATCTTTCGGCGGCGTTGATTGACAAAGATGACACCTCTTTGACCCGCAAAGCTAGGATGATTTTCATCAATGATTGTGAGCTCTTCTAGGGTTTGTAAATCTGTAAGATGCTGTAGTTTGAGAAGATTCACCTCGAGTTAATTACTCTCGACGCCTAGTTGTAGATCGTGCTCTTGTATAAATTCAATGAATCTCATCATATATTTCATTAGAGCTGATCGTCCTTGTTGTTCTTCAGAGGACTTGTCGATCTTTGTAGAGAGCTCCTCGTATATGAATTCAATGTCATGCAGCTTTACATGTCTGAAGTTTGCTTCATTGAGGGAGACTTTCCAACCATCTACTCTCTGGACATCATATACACCAAATCTATACCTGAGTGATTTTGGCATGCTTACGCGAAGTACTTTGCTGATTGGGTACTCTGACACTATCTGCTCCCTTGGGGTTTTGTATTCATTGAGAATGTGAGTATATCGTCTCCTTTGTGAATCATCAAGACCTCTCCTTTCTAGAGGAATCTTGTCTCTGATTTGAGAAGTGTAGATGGTAGGTATCCGATCCTTAAGGTAAGCAGCATTCACACCATATTGACCCCATATAGGATTTTTCATAGCTTCCCTGGTGTACATATTGTGTCTTTCAAGGCCTGGGTCTGATATAGTTGGAATTAGACGTGCGGGTTGGACATTAAGAGGAATAGGCCAATCATATGATGTTTCTTGTTGTAGTAATGCCTGCTCAGCTTCTTGATTCTTCGTCAGGATGTCGGCAGCAGACACCTGTAATTTCTTAGCTTCAGGAGGAAATAGTTGATGCACCTCCTCAGATATGCCCCGGAGAAACCTTGTGAGATATAGCTTTCTGATGGTCTCCTCCATTTGCTTTTTGTTAGCCAACTCCCTCGCAGGCCTTGCAACCCTTGAAGAAGCTGGCTTTTGAATAGTTGGCACGGGCATATCCTCAAATCTATCCACTATCTGGACCTCCTCGGTTCTTTCCGGAAACTTTTCAAAGGAGAACCCTTCAATCTGTTTCAGTAATTCATCCGACTCATCCCTTTCATTAGTATCGGAAATTTCCATTTCAAATTCAAATGCTAGGATGGCATATTCAAGCTCTAACAGATGTTGTTGTTGTTGATGTTGTTGTGACTGTTGTTGTTGCTGTTGTGATTGTTGTTGGTCAGGTTCTGCCCCAATCCCCATTGTAGTTGCAAGTCATTCAGTCAATGGGGTAAAAGTCAAAACGCGGGGTCTTTTCTCCCCTTCGTGGCGATCATGATCGGGATCATCATCATCACGCCTACGTTTTGACCCAGCAGCTTGGGATTTGCAAGTTGTTTCAAGAGTAGTTAGCCTTGTTTCCACCGAGTCTAGCTTTTAAAATACCACGTGACCCCGATCCTCTGTTGAGTTCATGACTGTTTCTTTGAATTCAGATAGATTGCTACCTTTATAGGTTTGTTCATTGCGAAGGGTTTCAAGAAGATCCAAGTTCTATTCGCGATCAGGGGCTTTTTCTAGTAAACGGTCATAAAGCAGGGATTTAAGTGTATCAGTAGATAAGCTTGATCCGTCATCAACTTTTTATTTAAGAGAGGCAAGGGATTGTTTGATGTCAGCAATACCCTAAGTTATAGGGCTGAGAGCCTCCTGCAGTTGCTATTTTTTAACAAACCGAGACTCACTTAGAGTACTCGTTGAAGTCTCCGCCACAGAGGTTGAGCTAGTCGAATGTGGAGCTGAGGTTGTGAACACTCCACCGAGATTTCCACCTGATCCTCGAATGACACCCTCAGTAGTGCCACCTACAGTTGTTCCGGGCGGTTGTCTTGGAAACAATGTTGTAATATGTGCAAGTGTAGTTTGGTGTCTGGAAAGAAGGGGCATACAGCGGATAAATGTGGGTATAAGGATAATGTATGCTACAAGTGCCTCAAACGGGGACATCGATCGGTTGATTGCAGATCGGGTCCTAACCCTGGAACAGGAGGAGCTGGAGGATATTCCTCATGTAAGGGGAAGAATGTTGCGCCCCGTGCACCGGGCAGAGCGTTCCAGATGACTGCTGATGAGGCAAAAACCGCAGGTGATGTGATCACTGGCACCTTTCTCTTTAATAATTCTCCTGCCTGTGTTTTATTTGATTCAGGAGAAACATATTCTTTCCTCTCTGCATCCTTATGTGTTAAACTGCAACTGCCTATCTGATTGATCCATTAGGCGTTGAAGTTGCTAGTGGTAGGATAGTCTCTGTTGTTCATAGAGTTCCTATTGCATTGATTGATATTGACGTGACTAGTTTCCCTGTCTCATTTCTGGTTATGCCGATTTCTGGGTTTGATGTAGTAATCGGGATGGATTGGCTCAGCAATCAAAATGCTGAGATTATTTTCTCTAAAAAGATTATCAAAATTCCTTTCTCTGACGGGTCATATGCTATGGCTCGTGGTGAAGGAAGAACTTCTTAACTCCATTAATTTCTCTAATGAAAGCTCGCAAATTTGTAGCCAAGGGATGCGGGTCCTATTTGGCTTATGTTATTGTTACACACATGGAGAAGAAAGCTTTTAATGACATTCTGGTAGTTTCTGAATACCCTAATGTTTTCCTTGATGAATTACCGGGTTTGTCACCGGTAAGAGATGTAGAATATCAAATTGATCTTGTTACAGGTGCTACGTCTGTAGCAAGATCTCCTTATCATCTTGCACCATCTGAGGTTCGTGAGATGATGACTCAAATTAAGGAACTTCTTGATTGAGGTTTCATTCGTCCCAGCTCTTCACCTTGGGGAGCTCAAGTCTTGTTTGTCAAAAAGAAAGACGGGACGATGCGGATGTGCATTGATTAGAGGGAGTTGAATAAGCAAACTGTAAAGAACAAGTATCCTCTTCCTTGTATTGATGATCTGTTTGATCAACTTCATGATGCTACTTGCTTTTCAAAGATAGATCTTCGTTCTGGCTATCATCAAGTCCGTGTACGCGATGAAGATATTCCAAAGACGGATTTTAGGACGAGATATGGGCATTATGAGTTTCTTGTGATGCCTTTCAGATTGACGAATGCTCCAGTTATATTTATGGATCTTATGAACCGTGTCTGTCGTGCCTTTCTTGAAAAATTTGTCATTGTTTTCATCGATTACATTCTTATTTATTCCAGATCTGAAGTAGAACACGAGGCACATCATCGCATAGTTCTTGACACTCTGATGGGAGAACAATTATATGCAAAATTCTCTAAATGCGAGTTCTAGCTCGAAAAGATACACCTCCTTGGGCATGTCATAAGCAAGGATGGTGTAATGGTTGATCCAGCCAAGGTTGAGGCGATCATGAATTGGGGAATTCCCAAAACTCCATCTGATATTCGTAGCTTTCTAGGACTTGCTGGTTACTATAGCCGGTTCATTTAGAATTTTTAAAAAATTGCAGGTCCTCTAACAAAGCTTACACGAAAGGATGTTCCTTATTCGTGGTCTGATGAACAAGACAAGGCCTTCCAGACATTGAAGCAACTCTTGTGTCAAGCTCCAATTCTGACTCTGCCAAATGGGTTAGAAGATTTTATTCCTTATTGTGATTCTTCTTACGCAGGTTTGGGAAGTGACCTTATGCAGAAGGACAAAGTGATAGCTTATGCTTCCCGCCAACTGAAGCCACATGAGAAGAGCTATCCGACTCATGATCTGGAGTTGGCAGTTGTTGTCTTTGCTCAAAAACTATGGCGCCACTACTTGTATGGCACCAAATGTGTGGTATTCACTGATCATAAGAGCCTCCAGTATGTTTCTACACAAAAGCAGCTCAATATGAGGCAACGCAGGTGGATAGAGTTGATTAATGATTATGATTGTGAAATCAAATACCACCCGGGCAAGGCTAATGTGGTGGCTAATGCATCAAGCCGAAAGAGCTCCACTGATAGCATCAAATTAATGAAAATCACTATTTTTTCTGATCTTATTAATCGATTGAAGGAGGCTTAGCAAGAAGCCTTAATAGAAGTTAATCTGAAGGCTGAAGGTGTGACAAAGATGGAGCAGCTACAAGATGACAGCAGGGGATTGAAAACATACAGGTCCCGAATCTAGGTACCTAGCATCGGAGGGAACCAAGATTTTATCTTGAAGGAGGCGCACAGTTCTCGTCTATCTGTTCATCCGGGGTGCACTAAAATGTACCATGATCTTAAGGCACTTTATTGGTGGCCTACCTTGAAACATGACATTTCTTCCTATGTGGAGAAATGTCAGATTTATGCACAGGTGAAGACCGAGCACCAAAGACCCTATGGTAATTTGCAACAATTACCAATTCCAGAATGGAAATGGGACAACATCACTATGGATTATGTTATAAAATTGCCCAGGACTTCAAAAGGGCATGACATGATCTGGGTGATTGTTGATAGACTCACCAAGAGTGCATACTTTCTAGCTGTTAATGATCTTGCTCAACTATATATCAATGAAATCGTCGCCCGACATGGTGTTCCTCTATCTATTGTCTCAGATAGGGATACACGATTTGTCTCACACTTTTAGAGTAGTCTTCAACGGGTGCTTGGTACTCGTGTTCATTTGAGTACCACATATCATCCCCAAACAGATGGACAGCCCGAAAGGATTATCCAAACTCTTGAAGACATGCTACGCGGTTGTGTACTTGAATACGGTGGCTCGTGGGATTCTCATTTACCTTTTATTGAGTTTGCTTATAATAACTCATATCATTCCAGTATGGGTATGCCACCGTATGAGATGCTTTATGGTAGGCGTTGTCGCACACCTACCTGTTGGCTTGAACCAGGGGAGACTGGACCTGATCTGGTCCAAATTACTGCTGATAAAGTCAAGTTTGCACGTGAGAAACTTAAAGCAGCCAGGGATAGACAGAAGATGTATGCCGATCCGAAATGCAAGCCGGTTACCTTTGAAATAGGTGATCGGGTATTCTTGAAGGTTTCTCCATGGAAGGGTGCCATCAGGTTTGGCAAAAAGGGCAAGTTGAGCCCGCGATACATTGGTCCATTCAGGATTATTCATAAAGTCAACGAGCAGACGGCATGTTTGGAATTACCTCCAGCGTTATCAGGTATTGATAATACCTTTAATGTTTGCTATCTTCGCAAGTGCAAGGTGGATGAAGATTAGATTCAACCTTTGCAAGACTTGAAAGTAGATTCTTCTACACGGCTCGTGGAAGAACCAATTTAAATCTCGAACACAAAGACTAAGCAGCTGAGGAAGAAGGCAATTTAGCTAGTCTTGGTCAAATGGAAGCACAATCTCGGGTCAAACCTTACATCGGAGACCGAGGAGGATATGAAGGCACGCTATCCCCATCTGTTGTCTGAAAAGCAGATTCCGAGGACGGAATCTTCTTAAGGGGGGTATATTTGTAACATCCTCAAAACGGGCCTAAACGTGTGTGAACTTGGTACGTCAGTTATTTAATTTAATTAAATAATATAATTATATTTTAGAAAATGATATAAAATATGAAAAATATTAATTAAATGGGTTATTAAAAATATTAATAAAAATAGATAAATATTATAAAATATCGAACGGTTCAAACGAGGATTCCAAAAATATCCTTGTTAGTTGAAACGGTTAAACGAGAGGCGACTTGTAAGTTGAAAAGGGGAACAAAATACCCACTTATGGATATTATTTACCCACAAGTCGGTTTTAGCTTTATCTCTTACACAACCACAACTACGCACACCCGTATCAATACACACACACACACACTCACAACTTCATGTTCTTGAATCTTTGATGAAATCATCAAGAAGATTATCTAAAGTTCTGATTTCCAGCCACAAATTGAAGATAGATTAAGCCCTAAATCATCATCTTCTTCATTGTAAGCTTTATACTCCATGTCTCCATCTCATGTTCTTCATTCTTGAATGTTTGGGTTTTGAAGATAAACTCACAAATCTTTGTTCCAGCAGTGAATTGAGCTTCTAATTTGTCCTAAAGTTTTTCCTAATCATCACTTCTTTAGCAATCAAGAACTGAAACTTATGATTGCAATAGGTTCTAATATCATTTCTAAGTACATAGGAATCAATTCCATGAATTAAAGAAGTGATCTTGATGAGTTTTGAATTTTGGGTTAAATGGGTCAAAATTGGTCAAATACGGGTCAAACTGATTTTGACCTTCAAGAACTGAAATTTAGTGTTCCAGTTGATCCTATAACTTGTTAGGATTGATTAGAACTCATATGGTGGATTAGAAGTGGTGTTTTTGCACAAATCCAAGAATTAGCCTAAATGGGTCAAAATGGCCAAAATTAGCTAAATCTTTTTTTACTCATCAAGAACTGATTTTTAAGGTTCTAAAAGGTTCATATGACTTGGATGAATTGATTAGAACATTGGTTTTGAATTGAAATGGTAGTTTTGCTTGAATTGGCTAAAATAGTGAAAAAAAATAGGCCATAAATAGGCATGTAAATGGAAAATGGTATCAAACAATGACTTTAAAGGTTTTGGTCAGTTGCAACACCTTGATTACATGATATTAGGTGTATATGGTGTGTTGCAAGTGTTAGAATTGGTCTATATCATGTTTTGCCCTTTATGCGCACTTCTTTGTCCATTTAATTGTGATTTTCGTATGAATTAATTGGATAGGAGTTTTTGATGTTAGAAAGTTTCCACGAGTGTAAAATGGTCATATGAAACACTAGAATTTTGTTAAAGTTTATTTGGAGTTGAAATGGGATAAATTTGCACTGCTGTGCAAAACGGAGTTCTGTGCACTGTTGCACGGGCCGCGCCGCGTCATGGCCCATGGACGTGACGCGTCCACCCTGTTTTTGCATGGTTTGCTGTTTTGTGCTATTCGTTCGTGTGTTATTGCTTGGACTACTATAATAAGTTAATAAATAGTCAAATAACACCATTAGGGTATTGTTTCAAGTATCCTAGACGTTCCTTACTTGTTCAAGTAATTAATGCGTAAGCATTGGTATTATAGGTCATGGTGACAATCCGTGAGTGCCAAAGTAAGGTCTTTGCTTATTCTAGCTTATCAGGTGAGTGCCGAATAGCATAACGATTAATATATCTATAACGTATATTAATAATGATTACAGAATTGTATACCATGATTTGTACACACACTTGTTTAAGTGTAGGTTGCATGATGATGCTAGAATTTAACATGTTGACACAATAATAGTATGCACTTGATTAGGTGTATGCTATGATGATAAAAGATTATATGCGCGCATTGATGATCCGATTGGATCAGATTATTTGTTTGTGAATGGTCTGGATCTTATGGACAAAGTTGTCATGTATAAAGTTGTCCTACATTAAGAACAAAGTTGTTCTACTTTAAGGACAAAGCTGTCCTCTGTGGGTATAGCTTATGGCTGTAGTCAGAGGAATCGGTTGATTCCAAAACGCAATGGTGGACCGCTTTACAGCTCACCCACCGGAGTGGTTGATGTGTCTGGTACTCTAGTTTGGTGCATTGAGTCGGGTTAGCTCCCCTGCAAGATATGTTACCTTCTGACTATGCCAGCTTATCGCTAGATGCTAGGATAGAACTATTGGAGCATGATTGATGATATGTGATATGTTATGTTAATTGCATGTTATTCTGTACTCACTAGCTATTATAGCTAACAGATACTCACTCTCACATGTGCAGGTGATCCTTAGTGAGCTTGGGAGCCTGTGGGTAGTCTAAATGCTTTGGGAGGAACACTATTAATATGTTTAAAACTATGTTATGTTTGTTTAAAGATAATGGTCGGCCGGTTATGTACCCGTAACACTAAATGTTGTATGTGGCAACATTTTGATTGTTTATATAGTTTGCCACGTGTTTTTACTTCCGCTGCATTTTTAAATTATAAGACAGGTTTAAATGTTCTATTTACAATCAAACCCACGTGGTTTGAAAACATAAATTGTATTTTAAAAAGAAAAATTTGTTTCTCAAAAGCACGGTGTTACAAAAACATACTTATATATATTGTCTTTTCAAAGTCAAAGTCTTCGAAAGTTCAAAACACACATACAAACTCACGTACTTTAGCTCCAGCAAGTTTTCTTTGTGAATTTGAATCAAGAACAGTAGATAGAACTAGTTACAACTGATCATAGCATTCATACAAGCTTAAGGTAAAATCTAAAGCCACTTTTCTTCAAGATTTATGATCATTTATAGATGATTCAATGGTAAATCATGTTAGAAGTGTGGTAGAGGCACACTATGACAACACTGATGATGAAGAGCTTTATGCATAAGATGCAGAACAAGAGGTACATTCTAATTCTCTAACAGACTGTGGTCTGAGCATGGAACATGTTCAAATCATAATGAAAAGAATGAAAAAGCTAGAACAAAAAGCACAAAAATCCAAAATCAAGAAAGATAAACCGAAAGAAATAATCAAAAACCAAGAGATGGAAATGTATCAAGCCGATAAGGAAATTGCTGAACTCAAAACAAAGATAATCAAAAAGGAAAATGAACTAATTGAGTTGACAGCTTCCATGAGCACACAAATACACGATCTTAAAGAAGAAAAGCTCAGTGCCGAAAAGGATACAAAATATATAATCAAGGAAAAAGGAGAACTATGTTCAAAAATCAAAGAATTGGAAGATTCACTCATCAAAAGACGTCAAACAGATCAAAAAAATTTTCTAAACAAATCCAAAGAAAGAAAATTCACCAAATGGACCTATGATGGTCTGGGGTTTTAAAACCCAAGAATAAGTGAAAAAGTGACTGCCAAGCAATTATACGATTCTAATCTAATGAACGATGACATCACTAAAAATACGGTGTTTGTTGGCCAAGAGGAAGAAGTTGTTGAACAAGAATTTAAAGAAACTCTAAAATAAAAGAAAAAATATCTTTTGATTATCAGGAAATGAATGAATCCATCTCAGGTAGGTCTCAAAAGCCCAGTGAGACAGATGATTATGTTCTTACATATCCAGATGACCTGAAAAAGCCCGAAGTAGTTCGAGAAGCTAGAATATGTATCCCTCATATGGTATTGCAAAGGCGACTTGAAGCACTTGAGGCTTTTTATTTTCAAACGATCATAATGAGTCATTTAGAAAACAAAATTAATGAATCAGAAAATATCTTTTCCTATCATTGTCAAAAGGAAATATTGAAACAAACTTCAACAATGGCCTCAACTCCCCAACTCACTGTGAAAGCTACGAGAATAGAAAAGGGAAAGATGAAGGTGGAAGAAGTTACTTCTTCAAAATGGATTTTAAAAACTAATCATCAAAATCATGCAACCATAAGCAGACAACCTAATGCAATTGCAAGATCAAAACTTAAAACATCTCATGTCAAGTTTATCACAAAACGTTCACACAAAAGCACGACTAATCATTTTGTTAATTTTTTCAGATGTGAGAACTGCTGGCAAATTCACTAGAGCATTTAAAAAGAAAGAAACTTGGAGTAGGGCTTCTAGGTTTTGCATGAATTTTTCCATGAAGTGTCGTGATATTTCAAATTTTGCAAATAGTTGTAATTCCTGTAGTTCAAATGAAATGAAAGCATCTACGTCTTTTTGTGTGAGTTCTGGGTGTCTACATGGTCACTACGAGTTCAATTGTGAATATGATCAACTTAGGAAAACTTTTGGAATTCAGTCATGTGAAAATTGGAAACCACAAAATTCAAATCAATGCAATGCTCCGTTCATCAACTCACGAGGTGTAGTTGTTCATCAGTGAATCTCCAAGCATGCATTACGTCTGATGAATCACAAAAATTACACAAACCGATTAATTACACTTCAAGAATTGAAGTCATACATAAGAGGAGGTTACAAAGAATTCCCCAAAGCATGGAATTTCACTGAATCGCGTTCATTAAAAAAAAATTCATCACATTCTCAAAGAACCAACTCATCAGCCCCCAAGTCAAAATCAATGTCAGCGCATTCAAAAGTCAAGCACATGACAAAACAAATCAATCCCAAACAACCATCAAAGCTAAAATCCAAAATAAACTCTCCACCAAAAATGGTTCAAGTTTGGAAACAAAAGGAAATGGTTAAGGTATGAAAACCTAAAATCACCACACAATCCCTAGTGCTGGAAAAGGGAGAAATTCAACTTTAGGTTGACGGGTAACTATTACTAGATGGGGAACTAACCTTCTTTCTTTACTGTGTGCAGGTACCTAATCTCTGGTACCTCGATTCCGGGTGCACAAAGCATATGATGGGTAATAAGAGTCTTCTCCAAAACTTCATTCCCAAGTACTCCGGGAATGTTTATTTTGGGAATGACAATGTCGCACCACTTATTGGGTTCAGATATATAATAAGAAAAAGCATAAAATTACAAAGGTTTCTGTAACACCGGCTTTGCAAAACGACAAAATTAGAAAAAATTTGCGTTTTTCATACACGTGAACACATTCACGATTAAATATCATTGAGTTAAGCAGCGAAACGTTAAACCAAAAAGGTTTACATCAGATATTCACATTCAAAACTCTGTTTCATATGTTTGGTGTTACTCTAACTTATCGACCGACCATAATATCATACATATATGCATATCATAAAAGTATTCCGTCCATAATATCCAGCAGAAGGCATCCCGCTCACCAGGCAACCTATTCTCAATTTGCAAAAAGTTCTACGTGGCACCATTAGCTATACACATAGCTAGTGAGTACAAACTTAACATAAGCATCAATAAAGCAAGTCACGTATCACAGGAATAAGCATACAATGCTATCCTATCACATTGCCGTGTGCTGACAAGATCGGTATAAGTCATTTCTTGCAGGATAGCTAGTCCCGCTCAACAACAATACACCGGGGAATCAGACACAACCATCCGCGCTGGTGGGGGAGCATAAAGCAGTCCACCAAGCATAGTTTACGGAACCATAGGTTCCCTAGTAACCCCGGCCGTATTCTGGCTGATTACAATCTCACGTTAAGGCACGGCGGTTCGGCAGAACCTACGATCCGGGATGCACCCCGAATCATCGTTAAATCCCGAATTATGACCGAAGTCCTCGTGGGATCCAACTACAGAGTTGACCTTAACCATGCTTAGATAGTTCGTGATACTTCAGATATATATAGCTAATCCAATCTGGATCAATCACTTAGCATGCATATTCATTCATTTCATCATTGCGGATTTAATCAGGATCTCTAGCATACATATCATCATTCTTTCATATAGTTGATCCATTCAGGATCAGTATCATACATATCATCATTCTTTCATACAGTTGATCCATTCAGGATCAGTATCATACATATCATCATCTTAACTAGGCGGCTCCAATACTGGATTCCGCTGGCATGCACTTATCTTACATTCAACAAATAACATAGCACAATGCAATAAAGTAGCATGGCAAGACTTACGACTTTTCTTCTAAGCATACACGCAACTTAAACATCTTTGAATCACATACAATTCATTTAGCAAGCAAATCTCCCTCTACTGAGGCTTACGGAAGTCGGTAGTCACCTGAGTAACTTAGAGTACAGATTACTATAACTCTTGTTCAGCTAACTCGGCAAGTTTAACTTAGAACCATCATTAAGTGCGTTAAGCGTTTACACATATAGGATTCTACTATTAGAACCCCTTACAAGACCCTTCTAATGTTCATAGATCACTTATTAAAGTTACTCCTGACATCACATTACCTATCCAACAAGAGCATGTATTAAAACAAAGTTCTTGCTGAACTGGCCCGGTCGCGTCGCGACGATATAGCCCGTCACGTCACAACGTATATCATTCGGACCCCATGAGTCGGATGACTCATGCGATAGTCGGATCAAAATTCGGATGACGCATCCGAATGTCGGATCAACGAGTCGGATGGGCCGTCCGAAAGTCGGACCAATAGGTCGGATGGACCATCCGAAAGTCAGATGACTAAAACTAAAGTTGCATAGTGTATTTCGACAGGGTCGCGCCGGGAACCGTAACTAGGTCGCGCCGCGATCTTCATTTTAGTTGTTTATCATCTTCTTCCTCTTATTATCCAGCCGACTTAACATAACTTTTCAAAAACACAAATCTTGAAACTTGTTAGTTTTTCTTTCAAAACACTTTAGAGCTTCATATATCATCCATTTGAACCTCAAAAACACATCAAATTCAATTAAGAACATCAAACATACAAAACCCACATTCAAAGTGAGCTTGTATATTCGACAATGGAGTTCTTAATTGAATCATAAGTTTTAGCCAAGATTTAAGCATAAAACAAACACTAAACATGTTAAAACTTCAAAAGAAACGTCAATCTTACCTTTGTTTGCTTTACAAACAACAAATCTCCAACTTCTATTTTTCAAGAATATCACCAGAGAGTTAGTGTGTGTAAGTGTGTGTTTTTGGCTATATCAACTTTGACTTCTTTTGTAAAGTCTACCCATATACATATCTTTATCCAGAGGCAACCGCCTCTGGATTTTCCCTTTTTTCTTTTCTTTCTTTCCTTTTAATATATATATATATATATATAATTTACTTTATCTACTTACACACATAACATAAATACATATATATAATTTACTTTATCTACTTACACACATAACATAAATACATATATATATGTTTATATTTCAATTAAACACAAACTTATATATTCAACTAGTATACACAAATATACAACTTGGACTATTTACATAATTCACTATCTTACGTACATTTACATACGATTAGCAACTATGCCCAAATCGAGGATGTTACAAATCTACCCCCTTAAGAAGATTACGTCCTCGGAATCTACTCAGTGATAAACAGGTGAGGGTATCTTGTCTTCATCTCATCCTCGACTTCCCACATCAAGTTTGAACCGAAGTTGTGCTTTCACTTAACAAGAACTAGCTTGATCATCTTCTTTCATAGCTTCTTGACCTTCGTGTCAAGAATTTCAACAGGTTCTTCTACGAGTCGCTTAGAAGAGTCAACCTTTAGTTCTTGTAACGGAACAATCTGCTCCTCCTCAACGGTGCACTTGTGTAAGTAGCATACGTTAAAGGTATCATGGATTCTAGATAGCTCAGGCGGCAGCTCAAGAGTTGCCGTTTGATCATTGACCTTACGCACGACTTTGAACGAGCCTATGAAACGTCGATGTAGCTTCCCCTTGCGTCCAAAACGAATGACGCCTTTCCAAGGAGAAGCCTTCAAGAATACACAATCACCAACATCAAATGTAGAGGGACGACGTTTGGGATCCGCATACATCTTCTGTCAGTCACTAGTTGCTTTAAGTTTTTCAAGAGCTACACTAACTTCATCAGATATGATTTGGACGACCTCAGGTCCAGGGAACTGCTTTTTGCTAGGTTCTAACCAACAAGTTGGAGTACGACAACGTTCCTCACATAAAATCTCGGATGGTGGCATTCCAATGCTAGAATGATATGAATTATTATAAGTAAATTCAATCAATGGGAAATGAGGATCCCATACACCACCCAACTTGAACACACACACTCGAAGCATATATTCTAACATTTGGATTATCCATTCACATTGGCCATCAGTTTGCAGGCGATGGGCAGTGCTCAGGTGAACACAAGTGCCTAGCTCACGTTGAAAAGTTTGCCAGAACTAGAAACAACATAGAGTCAAAATGAAAACAATCAAACAAGAAAGACCGTGACGCAACACAGTCCCATCAAGATAAAACTGAATCAAATGAGTCAACAAAACAGACTCATTTGTGGCTAAGAAACGAACATCAATTCCGAAATATCTAATCGTTGCAGACGATCACAATGTCTCTGGTATTCATCTCGACTTGCGTGCATATCTGACATCATCGTGATCTTAATAAATTTAGCTCCCGTTGACGGTCCTTTACGGCTTAAAGCAGCCGTTACAACATTGGCTTCACAAGGGTGGTAACGGATTTTACAATAGATAGTAAATTCTTCCGAACCATCAAGCAAGGTGAGGATCGGAGCTTCACACTGTAACGTCCCAAAAAAAATTTCAATACTAAATCATACAATAGATAGTAAAGTCTTCCGAACCATCAACTACAATCATTTTGGGTTGCATTAGAAAACTCATGAGAGTGAAAATGTTGTGGAAGCTTGCTAGGGATGAGCTATCAAACACGAACTGGAGCCCCGCCGTGGTCATCACCTGAAAAGATGGTTAAACAACAACCGTAAGCACAAAGCTTAGCGAGTACTTTTACTTACAAACCAAACAGTTTATCAAACACATTCTTCGCACCCATTACTGCAATAAGTGGTCTCATCAAATAACACATATCTCATACCCACTAACGTAGTAAGTGGTCTCAACATACCCGCCTGTTAGACGGTCTCGTCTAACCCGTTGTCATCACAACGGTCTTACATACCTGGCACCGAAGTGCTGGTCTCATACCCGACACTGAAGTGTGCGGTCTAACATACCTGTCACCGGAGTGAACGGTCTAACATACCCGTCACCGGAGTGAACGGTCTAACATACCCACCACCAAAGTGCTGGTCTCATACCCATCACTGGAGTGTTGGTCTCATACCCGACACCAAAGTGTACGGTCTCATACCCGACACCGAAGTGTCCAGTCTCATACCCGACACCGAAGAGTGCGGTCTAACATACCCGTCACCGGAGTGAACGGTCTAATCTTACCCGTTACCAAAGTAAACGGACTAATCACATTCAGTTAAAACTCATAGCTGTTAACGTATTCACATGCATATTGTAACACCGGAAAATCACAAGCCATTTTTTTTAAATACGCTGCGGAAGCTTTAAGTAAACAGACTTAATTACATATAAAAAAATATTAACAAATAAACACCACTATTCACAAACAACAGTATCGTTTTGGTGTTACAAAAACTATAGGCTCATTTCTTTTCAAAAACTAATATCACAGTTAGTTCAACTTCTCCTTCAGCTAACCTCACAAACACGAACCTGCAAAAGCAACAACTGAGGGGAATTAGCAGAATGCTAAGTGAGTAGAGGCTAAACACCAAAAGCAAACATCCACGGTCAATATCAAAGCATGTAATCACATATCCCGAGAAGACCGGCGGTTCGGCGCAGAACCTACAACCAATGCCGGCCAAAGCAAAGGTTTACCGATAGCCCCCCACTGAATTGGCACGGTGAAAATCCCCCTCTGATGCAACATATGCACCAGTAGGGCTAACACTGTTCAACCAACCAGTGAACGACCCCAGCCTAATCCTACGTATAGTTGACTTCCCAACGCAGCTCAAAATCATCCTAAGAGTGCGTATCGACCAAATAATCATGCAGCAGATATCAATCAACAATAATCACAATCAACTATTCAATCAATCCAATCCAATCTCAATCACTGTCATGCACCACACCAATAACATTAACCGAAATCTTTACCATCCGCGATTAACATCCACTCACCTCAAAACCAGCACGGGCTCAGAAATCTAATTTTACTGAGTCTTTGTGTTTCCTGAAAACACAATCAACACCAGAATCAGTCTTTTCATCATAAATATATATTCTTTCATATATTTATATCATATAAACCTTCCACATATCATATAACTTTCACATAAAAATAAACCAAGGGAATAACGCATTTAAACGATCAACACAAGTCAAATTCAGAAAACTGAGGGGTTGCGCCGCGACACGACTTCGAACAAATCTCTTCAAATGCGAAGCCACTTCAAGTGCCTTCGAATTCGGAGCCGAGCGTCGCGCCGCGATCTTCATAATTCCAGATTCTTTCCTTTTTCTTCCTTACGTTCAAACATCAAAAACCACCATAACCAATTTCCAGAACTTAATCAAACTTACTAAAACTCACTAAAAACGTATATAATCATATTTAAACATATTCTCATGCATCATAAACATCATTTAATCCAACAAAACACAAAATCCATTAAAACCCATTTCTTCATAAAAACTTCAAACTTGAACATGGTGATTCCACATATACACATGTAATTCAACAAGAAAACATATTAAACTGAAATATATCATGATATAAACATATTCTCACCTTTTGTTTGAATTATAACACACAAAATCTTGACTTAGAAATTCCAAGTTCTTGCTTTGAAGGTTTCCTTCACCAATGGTTTTCCTCTCAACTTACACACACTACACACTTGCACTTTGATAGAAAATGAGCTGATAATTCTTCAAGGCCACGTATACATGCATAATTATTCAAGCAAGTAGGAGGTGGCAACTCCTCCTTTAATTTCTCACAAACACATACACATACACAAATACATACATATATTAACATACATACGAACACATGCATGTACATAATTATTCAAACTTAGTTAATTAATTCACTAATTAAGCAATTAATTGCATTAAAACAGATAAGCACATACCGCAATCCCGCTAATCTCCTAGCCCGGGTTTGCGGGTGTTACAAATCTCCCCTCCTTAAGAGGATTCCGTCCTTAGAATCCCTTCTTGTTCAAACAAGTGGGGGTATTTATCTCTCATCGCAGCCTCAGTTTCCCAAGTCAAATCAGAACCTAGACTGTGCTTCCATTTGACCAACACCATTGGAATCTGTTTCTTACGGAGCTTGGTCACTTTACGATCCAACAGCTCAACAAGTTCCTCAATCAATCTCTTCTTCGAATCAACTTCCAGTTCATGCACTGGGAGAATCTAGCTTTCATCTTCAACCTTGCACGTCCTCAAATAACAGACATTGAACGTATCATGAATCCCGGAAAGCTCTACTGGAAGATCTAGTGTAACTGTCTGATCATTAACTATTCTACGGTGACACTTTCAGATACACTAACTCTCCCACATCAAACGTCACCGGACGACGTCGCGGATCTGCATACATTTTCTGTCTATCTCTGACTGCTTTCAACTTCTCTCTCGCTATTCCAATTTTATCAGTAGTCAACTGAATGATCTCGGGCCCTGCAAACTGTTTCTCACCAGCCTCTAACCAACACGTCGAAGTACGGCAACGATGACCGTACAACATTTCATATGGAGGTATTCCAATACTAGAGTAGTAAGAATTATTATACGCAAACTCTATTAGTGGCAGGTGCGAATCCCAAGATCCACCATACTCAATTACACAAGCACGCAACATATCCTCGAGTGTCTGTATGGTTCATTCAGTCTGACCGTCAATCCGCGGATGATAAGCAGTACTCAGACTAATCCTCGGTCTCAACTCTCTCTGTAGACTCTTCCAGAAGTTCGAAATAAACTTGAAGTTTCTGTCAGAAACTATCGATAACGGTCTACCATACCTCGCAACAATCTCATTAACATTCAGTTGAGCTACTTACTCAAAGAAGTCGTCTCGTATGTAGCCTGAAAATGAGCACTCTTCATATTTATTTCTGATTGCCAAGTCTTTTCTAACTCATAAATCAACTTACCACTGATATTTTAACATTTATCCAATATAACTCACATCACGTTTGTCTAATCAGCTTAATCAGGAATTCCTCGAATCATTCAAAATTCAACTCAAACGCAAGTTCATTCCCATATATCTGTACAACTCCTACTATTTCACTATCCAATAAGGATTTGGTCACATTGTTCATCTCACCTCTCAATGCTTGTTATAATTTTCTCCAAGGTTTAATTAAATCTTTCAATCACACATTTGATTCATTCCATCAAGATACAATTTCACTCACCATTTTCATCTCATAGTGGTAGAATACAATTACTTTTATTGATTAATCACAATTCCCCGTAATATATCCAGACTTCATTGCATATCACACTTCTCATACCTATTCCATCATAACTTGTTTTCATTACTATTATGATATTTCTGGTCACCACAACCGTTCATAATTCTCTAATACTCTGCCTTGACTCAAACCCGATCATGTCACGTTTCCATGAAATATATCATGTTCACTCATTTTAGTAAGTTATTAAATACTCTGTATGGCATTATACTATTTAGCCCTCCCAAGTGCACTGGCAATTTAGTTTCGTAAGTTTTGTCAAATTAAATCCCTAATTCCAAGCAAGGGTACTTCCTAGCAAAGGCAAGTTCATGCACAAAATCCATAAATCTTCATTCCATATGTTCAGGCCATTACATTCTTCTTCTCTCTTCCTTATTTTCTAATGAACTCAATCTATTATTCTTCACAATATATATCTTCAGTTCACAGGAATCAACTGTTATCATAACTAGCTCTTTCCCATATATATAACTCCTTGTAATTAGACATCAATTGCATCAATTATATCTTTTATCCAAACAATTCTGTACATCTCAAAATTTGTCCAGTCTGTAGCAATTCATCTCTTGCTTATACTTGATAATATAAATCATTTAAGTCATCAGTTTCCTAATAAAGATAATTTCAATTCCATCCATCAAATCCATTATATTTTAACTCGCATAATTCCAAGGTTGTCATCATAAACTCCATCGTATATCCACATGTTTAATATTAATTATCTGTCCGAGGTAATATTTGAATCTCTCATTCACATTCTTCTATTCATACTAATCATTGTCTCTGTCACTTGTTCATCTTATCCGTATACAAGCATTTACTATTTTTTTTAGTAATCCAATCAATTACACATACCTTTACAATCGATATATTTTCACCTTGTCAATATAAACACATCTATTACATGTTCCAAGTCATAGTTTAGATCATTCCTCTCAGAAATCCTTAACTATCATAGGGCATGAATCATTCCTTTAATTTCAAAACATAATATCATATACTAATCCAACAAATATCATATCTCAACGTATCATAAATCTCTTTAGATTCACCAATCACCCTCATATATCATCTTTACTCATTAAGGTTAACAATAACTCTTATTCTCAATTATATCTTTTATCAAAACATATCTGAGTATCACAAAATCATTCGATTTTATACTTGTTCACTTTCTTCTTCTTTCCTTCCTCTTTGCACAATCATAACATATAAATAGACATATACAAACACAGTTTTGCAAAGCAAATCCTATAACACATAGCTTAGCATGCAATTCGATTAATGTAGACATATCTTTCTCTAGTATCTCATGTCAAATTCACTTCTTATCAAATACCACATACATACCATCATATCACTTTCTAACAATAGCATTAGGAAATTTTACGATTTAAACAAAATAACAACTAACTCTACTTCTAAAGAATCATTCTCTTTCAGAAGTAAGCACATACACTTAACACACATAAACATCAAACATCTATAAATTAACTCTGAGTTAATAAACATACATATAAACATAAAGGTTTTCAAAACGTACCCGTTATATCATTCTTGGTTGGGTAACATCATCTCTCGTTATACCGAATGCCCTACTCTCAGACGTAGTAGGGTCCTTCCTCTTCTGTCCAATTGTTGATGAAGACCCCCCAACTGCCTCAACTCCTGGCCTTGTCCAAACTCCTTTTTCTTTGTCACAGTCTCTCACAATATGACCCTCTCTTTGGCAATTCCAACAAACACTCCGAGGAAAAGTACAATCATTTAACTCATGACCAAACAATCCGCATCGCACACAACGCAAAGTCTGGAGCTTGCAAATCCCCATATGAACATACCTACACCGGCGGCACCACTAGGAACTTCAGTCAAATCTTTCTGTTGTAGGCCTAGTATGTTGAGGTTCTTGCTTCTGACCAACCACTGACGAGGGTTCCCAAATACTTGATCCAGATTCGAGTTCTCTTTTAATTCTACAATCCATCGCTCTATGATCTTTCCCAAAACAAATCAAACATACCTTCTGGGAGAAATAACAGTCTTTCATCTCATGACCAAACTGTGCACAGGTAAGACATCGCATAGTTTGGTAAGTACAAAGTCCTGTGTGGTGTGGCTTACACTTTCCACACCGTGGTGCTCATTGATTGATTTCACTAAACCTAGGTCCATAATTCAAATTCTCTTGTCTCTGACCACCTTGCTCTTTTTGCTTTTGTATATAGTATTGTTCAATCCTGGATTCAGGTTCATAAACTTGCTCTCGGGTCATGTTGTTTTTGGATTCCACATTTCTCCTTTCCAATTCAGCTAAGCCAAAAGCTTGGGAAGAAGTGCTATCCCTCCTAGTAACGCTTGAGTAATCCGGGAGCATAGCTCCCTGAAAGGGGACTGAATATAAGTATGGTTGTTGTGTTACTTGTGCCATAGGGTGATATGGAACCGGAACTAGAAACGTTGTAGCCTGTGTAATAGCAGCTGGATAAATCTGAGTTTGAACATTTTGGGTTATCCTCTCTCGTTCCATTCGGTGCACAGTATCTCAAAGTCCTTGTATCTCATATTTTAATTTATCAATACACTTGCTCTGCTCATCCATCTGTTCACATCTCAATGTACCAGTTTGATATGTCATATCCATCACATTCACTATTGAATTTCCAGCTACTCCTTGGGTCACAAGAGTGTCAGTAGGCGTATCTTTATCAGCCATATCTGTACAATCATATCACCTCATAGTCTTATTAGCATAAACCGTTAGTACTCAAAATACTAACTGCTACAAACAACTCTAACTCACTCTAATTCCCCCTGAAGGAAAGCTTGACCCGTCACGAGCCAAGATTTGAGAATTCAACACTCTAGCCGTGCATGCATCACCAAACCTGGGCTCTGATACCAAACTGTAACACCGGAAAATCACAAGCCATTTTTTTTAAACACGTTGCGGAAGCTTTAAATAAACAGACTTAATTACATATAAAACAATATTAACAAATAAACATCACTGTTCACAAACAACAGTATCATTTTGGTGTTACAAAAACTATAGGCTCGTTTCTTTTCAAAAACTAATATCAAAGTCAAGTCAACTTCTCCTTCAGCTAACCTCACAAACACGAACCTGCAAAAGCAACAACTGAGGGGAATAAGCACAAAGTTAAGTGAGTAGAGGCTAAACACCAAAAGGAAACATCCACGGTCAATATCAAAGCATGTAATCACATATCCTGAGAAGACCGGCGGTTCGGCGCAGAACCTACAACCAATGCCAGCCAAAGAAAAGGTTTACCGATAGCCCCCCACTGAATTGGCACATTGAAAATCCCCCTCTGGTGCAACATATGCAGCAGTAAGGCTAACTTTGTTCAACCAACCAGTGAACGACCCCAGCACAATCCTATGTATAGCTGACTTCCCAACGCAACTTAAAATCATACTAAGAGTGCGTATCGACCAAATAATCATGTAGCAGATATCAATCAACAATAATCACAATCAACTGTTCAATCAATCCAATCCAATCTCAATCACAGTCATGCATCACACCAATAACATTAACCGAAATCTTTACCATCCGCGATTAACATCCACTCACCTGAAAACCAGCAGGGGCTCAGAAATCTAATTTTACTGAATCTTTGTGTTTCCTGAAAACACAGTCAACACAAGAATCAGTCTGTTCATCATAAATATATATTCTTTCATATATTTATATCATATAAACCTTTCACATATCATATAACTTTCACATAAAAATATACCAAGGGAATATCGCATTTAAACGATCAACACAAATCAAATTTTGAAAACTGAGGGGTCGCTCCGCTACCAACTTAGTGTCACGCCGCGACACGACTTCGAACAGATATCTTCGAATGCAAAGCCACTTCAAGCGCCTTCGAATTCGAAACCAACACGCGTCGCGTCGTGATCTTGGACGTGTCGCGTCGCGACAAGCCTTTGAGCGGGGAGGACTTCAAATGTGAAGCCTAGGACTTTGAACACACGACCTTCAAATTCGGAGCCGAGCGTCGCGCCGCGATCTTCATAATTCCAGATTCTTTCCTTCTTCTTCCTTACGTTCAGACATCAAAAACCACCATAACCAATTTCCAGAACTTAATCAAACTTACTAAAACTCACTGATAACATATATAATCATCTTTAAACATATTCTGATGCATCCTAAACATCATTTAATCCAACAAAATATAAAATCCATTAAAACCCATTTCTTCATAAAAACTTCAAACTTGAACATGGTGATTCCACATATACACATGTAATTCAACAAGAAAACATATTAAACGGAAACATATCATGATATAAACATATTATCACCTTTAGTTTGAATTATAACACATAAAATCTTGACTTAGAAATTCCTAGTTCTTGCTTTGAAGGTTTCCTTCACTAATGGTTTTCATCTCAACTTACACACATTACACACTTGCACTTTGATAGAAAATGAGTAGATAATTCTTCAAGGCCACGTATACATGCATATTTATTCACGCAAGTAGGAGGTGGCAACTCCTCCTTTAATTTCTCACAAACACATACACATACACAAATACATACATATATTAACATACATAGGAACACATGCATGTACACAATTATTCCAACTTAGTTAATTAATTCACTAATTAACCAATAAATTGCATTAAAACAGATAAGCACATGCCGCAATCCCGCTAATCTCCTAACCCGGTTTGCAGGTGTTAAACATATATAAACATCTGGAATCTATTTAGATCAGAATGACAATACTATATAATTATCATATACCACATACATAGCACGTCACATGTACTACTATCGTGTAATTGAGTGTATTCACATGTCTCATAACTTATCATCTGCTTACACATCATTGGCCGTAGGCAAAGTCTATTTAAAACATACCCGACACCGAAGTGTTGGTCTACACATAGCATTCATGTATTCCACAATTACTATTCACTTTCTTAGGCACTATCAAACGTATTTGATGTCTATTTAGAAATGTAAGTAAGAATACTCACCTGTCAGCAGTTCTCGTTACTCCGTTCCTACTTTAAGACTTTGCTTGTGGTTATCCTCCAATTGACCGTCACCTGATCCATGTCCAAAAGGTCAAATCCGGGTACTAGTCACTTACTCACTTACACAACTCTCCATGAGTCAGATGGGTATACACTACTCGAAGTCCCATAAACATACTAAAGGTCGCATGGACACTTCTAAAAATCGCATGAGTGCATACACTCACTAAAAGTCGCATGGAACAACTACATAGTCTGAAAGTCGAATGGCACATAAACATGGCCTGAAAGTCGCATGGCACTATATGCATGCACTAGGTGACTGTCGCATGGCTCATGTGTAAGTCGCATGAAACATGTATAAGTCGCATGAACATGTGTAATAGTCCATAAGGAAGTCGCATGGTTCAAGTTATGCACAAGTCGCATGAGGAACTCATAAGTCGCATGAAATCGTATCCTGCATGAATACCCCATGCGAAAGTCGCATGGCCATTCTCAAAAGTCGCATGAATCCTTCTTCTTGTGCAAGTGTCGCATGGAACTCATATGGACATTGATATAAAAGTCGCATGGACAGGCACTTGCATATCAGGGAGTCGAATGAAAACACATAAGTTAACTGGACACCCTATGCGAAAGTCGCATAGGCATACACATGTACACCCTTGAAAGTCACATGAACCCCATAAGTCGCATGCAACATTTCTTAAAGTCGCATGAAACATTTGCATAAGTCGCATGACTTATGCTGAAAGTCACATGGAAGCTCATCTTCTTCATCAGTTCATCATTTCTAAAACCCAGACTCCATAGCCAAATTCAAATTCTTTCAAAACTTAACAAAATCATTTCCTTTTTGTTTCAAAACATTTCTCCATTCCTTTAAACACTTCCTTCAAGATTTAAACACATTTCATCAAGTATTAAAGCTCAAATCTCAAATTCTTTTCTCTTGTTCTTCATAAATCCAAAACCCCAAAACCCAGATTCTAACTTCTCTTATAATCATTCAAACAAGCTAAAATTGATATCTACAATACCAAGATGATGTGAGAATCATTACCTGGTGATCATTTTAGCAATACTTTGAGTCCACAGATGAATCTTGGCTCTCTCTTCCTCTGTTCTTCGTGAGGTTTTAGCACACACAACACACACTGCTTTCTTGAATGGAACAATGAAAATGGTGGTGTTGGGGGTTGTGCCCTAGCCACCATATATATACTTGCTTTTTAAAAGGCCTAAGCCGAATTTCCCATTGATTGGGCGCAATACTGTTTTACCCAATTACATTATATTTTTAGTCCATTTAGCGATATATATATATATATATAATCAAGCCCACACAATCAACTAGTCCACCTTTAAGTCCATAACCCAACACAATATTATTTTCTGAATAAAAAAATATTCTCTTATTTATTTTTATTTATTTTTTATGTTCGGGTATTACAACTCTCCCCTACTTAAACACGATTTCGTCCTCGAAATCTTCATTCGAACATTGCGGGGTAGGTCTTCCTCATCTCCTCTTCGAACTCCCATGTCGATTCTGAACCCTTGCGGTGCTCCCATTGCACCCTTACCATTCCCATTTCCCTGTTGCGCAGTCGTTTGATCTTTCTTTCGAGGATCGCAATCGGTCTCTCGATGTAGTTCAGTTTCTCATCTATGGTGATGTCCTACAATGGTACAAACGCCGACTTGTCAGCTGAACACTTTCTCAGGTGAGATACATGAAACGTGTTGTGTATCTTCGATATCTCCTCAGGTAGCTCCAACGATAAGCCACCTTACCAATCCTCACGATAACTTTGAAAGGCCCAATAAATCTTGGGTTCAGTTTTCCACATTTTTTGGATCGTATAACTCCTTTCCACGAAGACACTTTCAGCAATACATAGTCACCAACTTGGAATTCCAGTAACAATCTCCGTTTATCCGCATAGCTTTTTTGCCGGCTCTAAGCCGCTTTGAGTCGTTCACGAACTTGCTGCACGTACTCTGAGGTTTTCAGTACTATTTCCGTGTTGCTAAGTTCCTTTCTATCCAACCTAAACCCAACAGATCGGGGTTCTACATTTCCTAGCATACCGCATCTCGTACGGTGGCATACCGATACTTGCGTGGTAACTGTTGCTTTACAGAAATTCCGCTAGGCATAAGTACAAATCCCAGCTTCCCCCGAAGTCTATCACACATGGTCTTAGCATGTCTTCCAGCGTTTGGATCGTTTGTTCACTTTGTCCACCAGTTTGGGGGTGATATGGTGCGCTCAGGATAACCCTTGTACCCAAATCCTCATGAAACTTGCTCCAAAATCATGATGTGAATCATACATCCCTGTTAGAGATGAAGGTTACCGGCACTCCGTGTCTCGAGATTGTCACTTTCACATTAAAAAATCAGCCCATTTCTCTATTGTGTTAGCTCCTTGTATGGGTATGAATGCACGCTTTTGGTCAATCGATACATCGTAACCTAAATTGCTTCAAAATTTCGACTTGGGACCTTCGTCTAGAGTGATATTTCGGACCTCCGTAGCCTTTGGTACCCCAAATCCACCCGTAACGGGTCCAAAATCCACGACCATCCTTGATCATGAATGTCAGTGGTCTCTTAATCTGCTCTATTTTCTGGTTCTCTTCCTTGGTCTCCTCGGTTTAAGTCGTCAAAATCGTCTCGAAAAGTGAAGTTATGACCATCATTCTTAGGCATCTCACGTGAATTTTTCAACTGGCTCGTCTTGCGACTCGACGCATCGTTCCTATTCTTCTGATCGGCGAATTACTTCAAGCTCTTGTGACCTGGGTAGATGGTGAACTTGACCCCGTATGAGTAATGTCTCCAGCACCTCCCGTAGGTGTTTCTCAAGCTCTCCCTCGGTCTTGGACTAAACTAGAATGTCATCCATGAATATGCTCACTAGCTTCTCAAGCATTGACCTGCAAACCCGATTCATTAGACCCATGAAAGTTGTTGGCGCGTTAGTGAGACCGAAGGGCATAATGACAAACTTGAAGTGCACATAGCGCATGTGAAAGGCCGTCTTGGCTATATCCTCCTCTCTTACCTTGCAGTTGGTCAAACAAGTCATCGATCCTTGGTAGCGGATAACGGTTCTTAATTATCACCTTATTGAGCTCGCGGTAATCTATGCACATTCTGAATGTTCCAACTTTTTTTTCGCAAAGAGGATCGGTGCTCCCCACGGTGAGCTACTTGGGCGTATGAAACCCTTATCAAGCAGTTCCTGAAGTTGTGACATCAATTCTTGCGTCTCTGGTGGTGCTAGTCGGTACGGTGCCTTGGCGATAGGTGCCATCCTTGCACTAGGCCTATGCGAACTCTACTTGTCTGTCTAGCGGGATCCCTGGCAATTCTTCCGAAAATACCTCCAGAAAAATCGCATGCCACTGGTACATCCGAAACTGTCAATTTCTTGTTCTTCCATCCTTGAGTCAACTGTTGGTTCTATGTGCACAAGACACAAATTAATACGATATTACTGATAATAAATAAACCCATAGGGTCACACATTTACAATCAATGGACACCAATTACATATTTGAATATGATTTAAATATGTTTCCAACTCGTTATATATATATATATAAGAATATACGCATTGTTGCATTATATATATATATACAACATAATGCATATCAAATACATAGATATAAATATATGATTTTATATATATATATATATGTATATATATGTATGTACAAATATATATTTGTTATATGTAAATTGTTACTAGAAACAAATTATATAAATGTATGTATATCTTTGTTACAAGTAAAGAGTTACTAGTAACAATCAATTATGTATATAAAATACATGTAAATGTATTTTATACTATGTATGGTTTATCTAGTATAATCTTTTATGTATACATAAAGAAAACTAGAAATTCATACATAATTTACAAAAGGGCCATATTTGAGCTTACTTGGAAAAGGCTTAACATGGACATACATGCATGTTTAAGTGAAGAAGAAAACCAAAGAGGGACCCCCTGGCAATTTTCGGCCGAAAATGAGGCCAAAGGGGGCCTCCCTTTTGGCTTTTCTTCATGGCTTTTATACCTCATGCATGGCCCCTTTTGTTTAACAAGTTCATGCTACCACCTTCCTTGTATTCTTAGAAAAGTTCTAAGTATTCTTGAAGCTTTGAAAACATCTCTACATTCTTGTATTGGTGTTCTTCAAGTGAGTCAAGTGTGGTACTACAATACATACTCAATATACATACATCTAGTTCAAGAAGAAGAACAAAGGTTGTTGCTTGCATTCTTGAATATCAAGGGTTGGAGAGACCAACATCTTAGAGGGGTTGGACTCATTGATTTGTGGATACCTTGGAGGAAGTCTCTACTTGGCTTCTCATTGATCAACCACTTCAGCAACGGTTTTATCACGCTACAAAGGTTGTAGTTCTAAACACCCTATGGTTGTTTTGTTTTCTTAAGGCTTGCATATGGATCATTGGTGGGGAGTTTTAAAAGTTTAAAATTGTTGTACATGCTTCCGTTGCTAAAATATATTTTAAAAAAAACAGAACAAACCCAAACAGTGGTATTAGAGCCACTTATGCATAGTTTTAAGAAACTTTATTTTTGAGTATGTATTGTTCGAGAAAGTTGACAACTTTTATTTTGTTAGAAAGGTTGTGGATTTTCTTGTTGGCAACTTATATATGTTTATATATTTATTTTTGGATGCTACCAAACCACATGCCTGTTTGGTTGTAAAAGTTGCCTAAATATCAAGTGTTGATATATATGTTTGTTTGAGTGTATGTTGTGCATAACAAACCATAGAACTTTTGTGATGTGTTGGAAATTTGATTTGGTTGTAAAATTATTCAATCATTTGGTATGTAATAATAATTTAAGCTTTGTTTCATCTTGTTGTATTTTGTAAATAGTAGAATAGTTAAGACTAGTTTATTTTTATAAAAATGTAACAAGATGGAGAAATGACCAAGTTGGAGTTTTCAAGTATGGTGGAGTCAACTATGAAGGCTTGTTGTCATTTGCAAGTGGGAGCTTCAAGTTCATCACAAGAGGAATTTTATGGTCCTTAGTTATGACTTGGTATTTTTCTATGGCTCACAAAGATACCACTTAGGATAAATGACTTGGTTATGCACTTATACATGTTATTTGTGTGTGTTTATGTTTATATTATTATGCATGGTTGAAAATAGGATTTTTGCATACTAAATAATATTTTTGACATAATATAAATCACAAAATGGGAGTTTGGTATTTTAAATTGACATAACATAAGATGTAAAATGAATTTTATATAAAAGGGGTTTCTATAAAGATTAAAATTCATTATGTCAATATATATATATATATATATATGTACATATATATATATATGAGTTTTATAAAATATAGATTTTAAAAACTCAACGAAACTCCATTCAAGCTTAATAATAGAATGGTTTTATTACAAGCTAAAATTGGTCGTATTCGCGCGCTCGAAACTACACACGTTAATATAGGATATTAATAGTAGTTTAAAATTGAACGAGTCGAGAGTTCGTAAAATATGGATTTTATGAATACTCAAGACCAATATAATAAAATATGATTTTATCAAAATGTGGACTTATTATTGTATGCATGCAATATTAGTCACACGATTCGTTTTGTTTTATTTAATAAATATACAAAACAGTAAAAGCCCTTTCTCAAAACGTAAGTCTATGCAATCCCATTTTAAGACACTCACTTGTTGCAACAACACTCACGTGGAGAGAGCGTTAGCCAAACGCGTGGATTGTTTTTGTAACAATCGAGGTGTTTTTCCGCGAATTCCATGAACGTCTTGGACCGGAAATTCACCGTCTTGAAATAGGACGACTTAATCAGAAGCTTATTACGGAGAGAGCATTTGCCAAACGTAAGGAAGCCCGAGGCATAGATGGGATCAAACATGCCAAAATTGACAATCGTTGTCTAGGATCCCATAAAGATCTAGGAATTACATACGAGATGTAATTGGTAAACGTTACCTAGCTTGTTGTTTTAACTTGATGGATAGAATATTAGCCAAACATTCAAGGTTAAGTTCAACTTGGATCCTAGCCTTTAAAAAACTAAAGAATTTTATAAATTCTAAAGGGTATTAATTATTAAAGGATTAAATATCGAAAATACTAAATTGAACTTTGTTAATTTTGTAGATGGCCCCTAACTCAACTACGTCCGTTAACAACTTATCTCTTCGTTCAATCTTAGAGAAAGAAAAACTCAATGGTACAAATTACTTAGACTGGTATCGTAACTTGAGAATCCTTCTTAAGCACGAAAATAAATTGTACGTACTTGAGGATCCCGTTCCTGAGGAATCTCCATTGACTGCGGCCAAAGATGTTAGGGATGCTTGGGTGAAGCATTCCGACGACTCGGTCGAAGTTGCATGCCTCATGCTTGCTACCATGTCTCCGGATCTTCAAAAGAACCTCGAGGAGCATGGAGCATATGAGATGCTTTGCCAACTTAAGGAAATGTTCCAAAAGCAAGCGAAGCAAGAACGCTTCGAGGTCACTCGAGCCTTCCATGCATGCAAGATGGAGGAAGGTCAATCTGTTAGCGACTATGTGCTAATGATGAAAGGCTACATTGACCAACTTGCTAGGCTTGGATCTCCCATAACCAACGAGTTTGCACAGGATATGATCCTTAACTCATTGACCAAAGCTTATGATCAATTTGTCATGAATTACAACATGAACAATTGGGAGAAATTTGTCTCAGAGTTGCATGGGTTGCTTAAAACTGCTGAGTGCAAGATTCCAAGCAAAACACCTCAAGTCTTGTTTGTAACACCGCCATTTCAAGAACCAGATTTTTCTTTTGAAAATGTTTATTTATCATTATCATTTAGAAACACACAGAGGAATATAAAATACGTGGCAAATATATTACAAACAAAAGTTGCCACATACACGGGTTGGTGTTATTGTTACTGTAACATTCGACCATTATCCATTATAGACATATATAATATCAGAGTTATACAAAACATAATGTTTCTCCCAAAGAAAGTAGACTACCCGCAGGGTCTCGAGCTCACTGAGGATCACCTACACATGTAGGGTGTAGCATCTGTTAGCTATAATAGCTAATGAGTACTCAAATAGCATGCGATGAACATAAATACATCACATATCATCAATCATGCTCAGATAGTTCTATCCTAGCATCTCGCGATGAGCTGGCGTAGTCAGAAGGTAGCATATCTCGCACGGGAGCTAACCCAACTCAATGCACCAAACTAGAGTCCCAGACACACCAACTGCTCCGGTAGGTGAGCTATAAAGCGGTCCACCATTGCGTCTTGGAATCAACCGATTCCTCTGTTGTACAGCATAAGCCATACCCGAAGAGGAAAACTTTGTCCTTAAGTAGAACAGCTTTGTTCTTATGTTGGACAGCTTGTCCAGGATAGCTTTGTCCATAAGATCTGGACCAATCACAAACAAACAATCTGATTCAATCGAGTCATCAATCAATGCGCACATATATTTAATTATCATCACATCATACACCTAATCAAGTGCATACTACATCATGTCAACATGTTAAATTCTAGTACCATCATGCAACCTACACTTAAACAAGCGCGTGTACAAATCATAGTATACAATTATGTAATCATTGTTAATATATGTTATAGATATATTAATCGTTGTGTTATCAGGCACTCACCTGTCGAGCTAGAATACTTTACTCTACGATACAGTAGTTTCTAGATCAACTTGAATACCTAAACAAGGTTTACAGATATCAAAACCTTGTAAAACAGATTTTGCCAGAGGTAGGGCATGCCCGTACCATGCCAAGGCACGCCCGTGCCTGGTGAGGCACGCCCCGGGTACGCCCCGTACCTAGTACTCAGGTACACCCCGTGACTTCAGGGTATCCCCCGGACTTTCTATGCTTAGGCACGCCCCATAACCTTGGGAGGTACGGCCGTGCCTCCCAAGTACGCCCTGAGGTACGGGCTGTTCTTGAAAGGCACGCCCGCGCCTTTCAATATACAGCAGCAGGGTTCGTGCAGAACCTGCTGTTTCCATCCAAAAACTTACCAAAACTCAATCAGAACATTACCAATCGGTTTCTATTGTTTATATGTGAAATAACTCATCAAAAGCAACCTAAAGACACTCTTTTTACACATCAAAACAACCAATTCAGAACTTGGGACCAAAATCATCATTTTGACCCATTTACCACTTTAATTTCCAAAATTAAACTAAACCATCATTTTAATTACAGATTTTGATTTCTATGAACCTATAAATCAATTAGAAACAGATTGGCAATATCAAAATCAATTATTGGCATCAATTTCACCCAAACCCAACTTGAACATAACTTGGTGAAACTAGAAAATAAGGAATAAGGACTCACTTGAAGATAGAGATGATTAGGAGTTGATTACAACAGATTGGAGCTTGAATTAACACTTGAATTCAGCAGATATTAGATTGCTTGAAAGATCTTGATGAATTTCCTCTTCTTCTTCAATATCAAACAAGAGCACAAAGTCAAGAGAGTAAACACAAAAGTCTGTGTTTTGTTCAAGGGGTGCTCACATGTGATGCCTACTTGTGGGTTGATAATATCCACAAGTAGGTATCTTGTTCCCATTTCCAACTTACAACTCAACGCACGAGTACCCGTTTTAACCAAGGTGGATATTTTTTGAAACCTCGTTCTAAATAATTTAATAATTCATTATTATTATCTACTTTTAATAATATTTTAATATTATCATTTCTTTATTATTTTCTTCTATTTCCCAAATAATCAATTATTTATATATAATTCTTTTTATTTAATATTTAATTAGAATTTTAGACGTACCAGATTCGAACACGACTAGGCCCAATATGAGGTTGTTACAAATCTACCCCCTTAAAAAGATTCCGTCTTGGGAATCTACTTCAAGCTAACAGATGGGGATAGTGGGCCCTCATATCCTCCTCGGTCTCCCACGTCAGGTTTGACCCGAGGTTGTGCTTCCATTTGACCAAAACCAGCTAAATAGTCTTCTTTCTCAGCTGCTTACTCTTCGTGTTCAGAATCTCGACTGGTTCTTCCATGAGTCGTGTAGAAGAATCAACTTTCAAATCATGCAAGGGTAGAATCTGATCTTCATCCACCATGCACTTACGAAGATAGCAAAAATTGAAGGTATTATGAATACGTGATAGCCCTGGAGGTAATCCCAAAGATACTGTCTGCTCATTAACTTTCTGTATAATTCTGAAAGGACCAATGTATCTCGGACTCAGCTTGCCCTTCCTGCCAAACCTGATAACACCCTTCCAGGGAGAAACCTTTAAGAATACCCGATCACCTATTTCAAAGGTAACCGGCCTGCGTTTAGGATCAACATACATCTTTTGCCTATCCCTAGCTGCTTTAAGCTTCTCACGTGCAAGCTTAACTTTATCTGTAGTAATCTGGACCAGATCAGGTCCAACATACTGTTTCTCCCCCGGTTCAAGCTAACAGGTAGGTGTGCGACAACACCTACCATAACGCATCTCATTCAAAGGCAAATGAGAATCCCACGAGCAACCGTATTCGAGCACACATGCGCGTAGCATGTCTTCAAGAGTTTGGATAGTCCTTTCGGACTATCCGGCTGTCTGCGGATGGTATGCGGTACTCAAATGAACACGAGTACCGAGCTCCTGTTGAAGACTACTCCAGAAGCGTGAAACAAAGTGTGTATCCCTATCAGAAACAATAGATAGAGGAACATCGTGTTGAGCAACAATTTCATTAATATATAGTTGAGCAAGTCGAGGCATAGAAGAAGATTCATTTACAGCTAGGAAGTGTGCACTCTTGGTGAGTCTGTGAACAATCACCCAGATCATGTCATGCCCTTTGGAAGTCCTGGGCAATTTAGTAACAAAATCCATGGTAATGTTGTCCCATTTCCATTCAGGAATTGGTAATTGTTGCAAATTACCATAGGGTCGTTGGTGCTCGGTCTTCACCTGTGCACAGATCTGACATTTCTCCACATAAGAGGCAATATCACGTTTCAGAGTAGGCCACCAGTAAAGTGCCTTAAGATCATGGTACATTTTTGTGCACCCAGGATGAATAGATAAACGAGAATTATGTGCCTCCTTCAAGATAAGATCCCGGTCCCCTCCAATTCTAGGTACCCAGATTCAGGACCTATAAGTCTTCAATCCCCTGTTGTCATCTTGTAGCTGCTCCTTCATCTTGGACATAACTTCAGCCTTCAGATTAGCTTCTGTTAAGGCTTCTTGCTAAGCCTCCTTCATTCGAGTGATAAGATTAGAAACAATAGTGATTTTCATGAATTTAACTATTTCTGTGGAGCCCTTTCGGCTTAAAGCATCAGCCACCACGTTAGCCTTGCCCGGGTGGTATTTGATTTCACAATCATAATCATTAATCAACTCAATCCATCGGCGTTGCCTCATATTGAGCTCCTTCTGTGTAGAAACATACTGGAGGCTCTTATGATCAGTGAATTCCACACATTTGGTGCCATACAAGTATTGGCGCCTTAGTTTCAGAGCAAAGACAAGAACTGCCAACTCCAGATCATGAGTCAGATAGCTCGTCTCACATGGCTTCAATTGGCTGGAAGCATAAGCTATCAGTTTGTCCTTCTGTATAAGGACACTTCCCAAACCTTTGTAAGAAGCATGACAATAAACAACAAAGTCTTCTGACCCACTCGGCAGAGTCAGAATTGGAGCTTGATACAAGAGTTGCTTCAATGTCTGGAAGGCTTTATCGTGTTTATCAGACCACGAATAGGGAACATCCTTTCGTGTAAGCTTCGTCAGAGGACCTGCAATCTTAGAAAAATTCTGGATGAACAGCCGATAGTAACCTGCAAGTCCTAAGAAGCTACGAATCTCCGATGGGGTTTTGGAAACTCCCCAATTCATTACCGCCTCAACTTTAGCAGGATGTACTTTGACACCATCCCTGCATATCACATGGCTAAGAAAATGCACCTCACGAATCCAGAACTCACATTTAGAAAGTTTGGCATAGAGTTATTCTTACTAAAGAGTCTCGAGAGCTTGACGAAGATGTGATTCATGTTCAGCTTCGTTCTTCGAGTAGATTAGAATGTCGTCAATGAATACTATAACAAACTTGTCCAGAAATTGACGACAAACACGGTTCATGAGATCCATGAAGATAGCTGGTGCATTGGTGGAGCCGAATGGCATCACCAGGAACTCATAATGGCCATAACGGGTGCGAAAGGCTGTTTTTGGTATATCTTCAGCCTGAACCCGTATTTGATGATACCCTGATCGAAGATCAATTGTAGAGAAGCACGTTGCCCCCTACAATTGATCAAATAAGTCATCTATGTGTGGTAAAGGGTATTTGTTCTTTACAGTTCGCTTATTCAGCTCCCTGTAATCTATGCACATTCGCATAGTACCGTCTTTCTTCTTGACAAATAAAACTAGAGCTCCCCAAGGTGAAGAGCTCGGGCGAATGAAGCCCATGTAAAGTAAATCCTGAATCTGATTCAGCATCTCGCGAACTTCAGAGGGAGCGAGACGATACGGAGCATTAGCCACCGGCATAGCTCCGGGTACAAGATCGATTCTATAATCAACATCCCTAACTGGAGGCAGTCCAGGTAATTCATCTGGGAAGACCTCAAGGTATTCTGATACTACCATGATATTTTCAACTGGTTGTTTCTCCATTTTAGTGTTAATAACGTATGCAAAGTATGAGACACAACCTTTAGTAACTGATTTCTGAACCTCTAGTCCCATCAATATTAATCAGTACCATAGGAACTCTATGAATAACAGGAACTATTCTACCATTAACAACCTCAACGCCTATCGGATCAATCAAAGTACAAATAGGCAGTAGCAGTTTGGCACACTAAGATGCAGAGATAAAAGAATAAGTTGCTCCTGTGTCAAATAAAACACATGTAGGAGAATTGTTAACAAGAAAAGTGCCAGTGATCACATCACCTGTGGCCTTAGCCTCATCAGCTGTCATTTGGAAAGCCCTGCCTGGTGCATGTGGTGCAACATTCTTCCCCCGACCCGAGGAAGATCCACCAGCTCCTCTTAACCCTATGTTAGGACCCGATCTGCAGTCAACTGATTGATGTCCCAGCTTCAGGCACTTGTAGCACACATTATCTTTATACTTACAGCTATCCGCTGTATGCCCCTTCTGCCCGCACTTAGGACACCTCGTGGTATCCTTGGTACAATGCCCTGTATGCTTAGTTCGACACTAAGCACACCATAAATCATCAGAAGGATTGTACCTTGAACCCCCTTGTTGCTACCGGTGTTGCTGTTGCTGCCTCTGCCATGACCCTCCACCTGTAGCCTTCGACCCCGAAGACTGTTCAAACTTCCTTTAAGAAGTTCCCCCAGCCTGCTGTGCGATCACTCTCATACCGGCGTGCAAAATCAAATGCTTTATCCAAAGTAGTTGCAAACCGGATAGATGATCGATATTCATGTGGTAGAGCGAGAGCAAAGTGGTTAAGCTTTGCCTCCTCATCAGGCAAGGAACCCTGCATAAAACGGATCAACTCGGTATACCTGGTAAAGAGCTCCTCAACTGATCAGTTGCCTTTAGACAAGGCTCAGAACTCATTATCCACCGCTTCCAGTGCTTGGGCTGAACAATATTGAGCCCTCAGAATGCTCAGAAAATCCGTCCAAGTCATAGCATTAAGGACTGCAGCTGGTGTAGAAGCAATCACCGTATCATACCAAGAAACCGCGCGACCCCGCAATATCTTCCTAGCATAGGCCACCTTCTTGGAATCCTCAGCTTCAGAGGTCTCAAATGCCAATTCAGTATCACGAATCCATCTCTCCGTGATAACCAGATCCATACTACCATCAAAGGTAGGTGGTTTGCACATCATAAAGGCCTTTTAACCCATGTCCTTCTCTTTCTCTGGAACCCGTTCCTCAGAGGCTTAGAGACGAGCCTCTAAGTCACGAAAATAAGCCTCTCTATCGTCACTTACCGACATCGTTAGTCTCTTAATTCTATTAGATCATTAAAGTCAGATATACTTAGTATACTTTTCATACTTGATTAATCATGTTAATCAAATAAACAAATAATCAACAACAATGTCAGTCATGTGAATCTTATGAATCTATCTCATAACCCAATTCCTCCCGGGGAATACTTTAAATAATGATCGAACCTGAATTTGAGACTGAGTAATCTTTCAAATACTCAATTCACTCAAACTTAGGCTCTGATACCAGCTTGTAACACCGCCATTTCGAGAACCAGATTTTTCTTTTTAAAATGTTTATTTAACATTATCATTTAGAAACACGCAGCGGAATATTAAACACGTGGCAAATATATTACAAACAAAAGTTGCCACATACATGGTTTGGTGTTACTGTTACTGTAGCATTCGACCATTATCCATTACAGACATATATAATATCAGAGTAATACAAAACATAGTGTTCCTCCAAAGGAAAGTAGACTACCCGCAAGGTCCCGAGCAATCTGAGGATCACCTGCACATGTAGGGTGTAGCATCTGTTAGCTATAATAGCTAGTGAGTACTCAAATAGCATGCGATGAACATAAATACATCACATATCATCAATCATGCTCAGATAGTTCTATCCTAGCATCTCGTGATGAGCTGGCGTAGTCAGAAAGTATCACATCTCGCATGGGAGCTAACCCGGCTCAATGAACCAAACTGGGGTACCAGACACACCAACCGCTCTGGTGGGTGAGCTGTAAAGCGGTGCACCATTACATTTTGGAATCAACCAATTCCTCTGAGTACAACCATAAGCTATACCCACAGAGGACAACTTTGTTCTTAAGTATAACAACTTTGTTCTTATGTTGGACAGCTTTGTCCATAAGATCCAGACCAATCACAAACAAACAATCTGATTCAATCGAATCATCAATCAATGCGCGCATATATTCAATTATCATCATAGCATACATCTAATCAAGTGAATACTACATCGTGTCAACATGTTAAATTCTAGCATCATCATGCAACCTACACTTAAACAAGTGCGTGTACAAATCATAGTATACAATTCTGTAATCATTGTTAATATATGTTATAGATATATTAATCGTTGTGTTATCAGGCACT
Organism: Dittrichia graveolens; assembly: GCA_038502395.1. NCBI lineage: Eukaryota > Viridiplantae > Streptophyta > Magnoliopsida > Asterales > Asteraceae > Dittrichia > Dittrichia graveolens. Next base: position 37,534,392 of record JARJIL010000009.1, read on the forward strand.
CACCTGTCGAGCTAGAATACTTTACTCTAGGATAAAGTAGCTTCTGGATCAACTAGAATACCTAAACAAGGTTTACTATAACACCCAAGTTTCGTAAATTCCTATAACTAATAACATTTCAAGTTAATGTGTTTTAGTATTGCATAATTAAGATTAGGAGGTGTTTAGAAACTTGGGGGACTTATATTGTAATTATTGGAATTAGAAAAGTGCAAGGACCATTTGTGTAAACTTTCAAAGTTATTATATATATATAGAAGAATTTGACTTTGTTGAGTCAAAGTTGGCAAACAATCCTTTGCACATTCACGAGAGCATTATAGAATCTGAGATTTCTTTAAGTTTGAAGCTGGAACAACAAGGAGGAAGGAGCTATAAACATTTCTAGTTGAATACAAGCTAAAGGTGAGAATTCTTGATTGTTTTCTTGAAGTTTGTATGGGTTTTTAGAGTTTGATTCATGGTTAGACAAGTTAGAAATGATCCTAATGAGTTAGTAAGGTTTCCTTACTGTTAGGGGTGTATGAAAACACCCCAAAGCATGTTATTTATGAGTTTTTCGGATTTTCAGTCGACATCCGCTACTTGGAGGATGAACTGTCGGATTGTCTGTAAGCTACACGGCCGGTGTAGGGGTACTGTCACACCCCGCTAAAGCGGAAACACGAGGTGTCACAGCACAGGGATCATCGCACAAAGTAAATAGACAATAACCAATATATTAAAATAACAAAGTAAGTGATTTAGATGAACCATAAGTAAAAGTTACACAACCAAATAATGTTTAAAGACATTGTCTCGTACGATGCATAAATAAATTAGCTCGTGAAGGTTATAACCATATAGGCGCAATTTCTATGGAATCTAATATTATTATTGATGTATTTAAATCATAACTAATATTTTTAGTCATACCAGGCTTAAAGTTAAAATTTCTAATGGCTAACCTGGGAAATTTGTTGCTGGTTGTCACAGGTACACGGCCCGTGTAAAGTTGAAGGTGGTCACAGGGCCATGTTGGAGTACATGGTCGTGTAGAGATTGAGATACACGGCCCGTATAGCTGACGTGGATAAGACTGGCCATGTGGTCATGTGTGGTCGTGTAGAGTGCATAGGACACGGCCCGTGTAGATCCCCTACCTTATTCATTTGTAAATGTTTATTTGGTACATGTTTTGATTATATGATTATATGATTGTAAGGGTTACTATTTGACGTGTACTGAGTTATCTGGCATATATCTGTGTGATAGTAGTTGCTGAGGTGAGTTTTCTAAACTCTGATTCATATCTGTGATATGTGTGTGATACATTGCAATGTGATATATTATTGATTAGAGGATCATAGAGAGAGAGATAGCTGTAGCATGCTGCTTTGTGTAGTAGTGCTACGGACATCGTTTTAGCCTTCTTGACGGATGCTAAGATGGTGCAGTACTGTGTCCATAAGAATTGTGATAACATTCGTATATGTGTATGTGCATGCTTATATTATTTACAGTTTAGATTTCTCACTAAGCTCTCATAGCTTATCAGATACTGCCTACTGTTGTTTTGCAGGGCGTGATTCCCCCAAAGGCAAGGCCCCAGTTTGACAGAGGTTGTTTTATGAAGAAAACTGTATTTTTGAACTTAACGCCTCTTTTGTTGTAAATATCTAATATCACTCTTTTGTATGAACCAGAGGGTTCAGGATAACTTTTGTGGCTTCCGCTTTTATATGAAAACTCTTTTGATTCTAAAATAACTCTATTTTAGAGCTTTATTTGTATTTAGAAATTTGGGGCGTTACAACTTGGTATCAGAGCCAAGGTTTGAGAGATCTGGAGGTGTGTTATGCATCATCTAGACTTAAACCATGGTTCTGAGGATTTTGAATCAAACTGGAGGCTTGCGGCTTGGTTGACATACTGAGTATTGTATTGAGAACATGCTAATTGTTTATGTTGCTATGATTGGTATTGAGATACCTGAGATGTTAATGATATCGATGCCAGATACATGATGTTTTATATAACATGATATGTTAGTGATACATGGTCTAAGCCTGTGAATCGGGACTTTTTGTAATAAAGTTAAGATCAAACATGTGTAGTGTATAATGAATAATATAAGGGCCTAAATTATTACAGACACATGATACATGTTAGAACTTGATGGAATCATGAGGAATCTTGTGAATCGGGTGAGGGGTACTTGTAAGAGGTAGTGCACTTGAGATTATAGATGCCTTAGTATGTATAGAACTACTTTAGATCTAAGGATAAGTGTACTGAGATATTGTATATATTTGAGATTGTTTGATATAGAGGATGGCGTGGTAAAGCTACCTTTTATCCTAATGCTTTATCTATGCTACGAGGATGGTGAATACTAGAGGTTCACGAGCTACGGATCGTCTTGAGGGTGGTCCTAGTAATAGACGAGAGGGGGTAGATACCAGTGCAAGTGGTAGGAGGAGGCCACCTGTGGCCCATAATACTCAAGCAGATGAAACTCCAGAACTGAATCAGGGGTTTGCTGAGGCTGAACCTAGAGTGACTATAGCAGAGGAAATTGGTAAACCTTTGGAAAAGGTTATACCGTTTATTATTACTCAAGTGGTAGATCATCTGAAAGAGCATATAGGAGATACTGTACGATAAGAAATGGTAGCTGCGTTAGCAGGGAGGGAAGAAAGAGTTAATCCCCAGCGGATTATTAGAGACGCACCGAAAGGGTGTACTTTCAGAGATTTTGCAGCGTGTCAGCCACCATTGTTTGAGGGATCCACTGACCCGATTGTTAGTCAGAGGTGGATATCAGAGTTAGAAGGAGCATTCCATACCTGCTCGTGTGCTCCAGAAAAAAAAGTGAGATTTGCTTCCAATCAGCGAAGGGGTGCTGCCAAAGACTGGTGGGACCTAGAAAAGAAAATGAGGGGTGAGACGCAGATTGAGGCCATAACCTGGGTCGAGTTTAAAGAGATTACTACGGAGCAGTTTGTTCTGCAATCTGAAATAGATCGAATAGTTGATGAGTTTCCCAAGTTGAAACAGATTATAGAAACCGTTCCAAAGATTAATGCCAAGTTTCACGAGAAGGCACGGTTCTGTCCTGATTATGTAGTTAACGAGAAAATTGAGATGTATCGCTACATGATGGTTTTGAAGCCAAGCATGAGAGAGTTTATCGATTCGAGTAAACATCAAACCTTGAAGTCTATGATGGATGCTGCACGAGCCAGAGAGTTAGAGTTGGAAAGACAGGTGAAAGAGAAGAGGCCTGTGGAAGGATCAGCACCACAGAATTAGAGGCCGAGGGTAGATTATGGGGAGAAGAAGGAAGCACCGAGTGTGTGTCATAGGTGCAAGAAGAGTTACTATGGGAACTGTCAGACAAATGTTGTTGATTGTTTTAAATGTGGCAAGCCGGGCTATATGAGTAAAGATTGTCATAGTTCATTGAGTGTATGTTTTAATTGTTACTAGCCAGGTCACCAGAAAGCCAACTGTCCCCAACTGGCTGCATCCAACCATTCAACTGGTTCAAGAAATACTCCATCTATACCACCACTGCGGATTACAGAGAATAAAGAAGTAAAGAAAGAAGATACTTCTAAGAGCAAGGGGAGGGCCTTTCAATTAACTGCCGAGGAAGCACAGAGGAAACCTAATGTGGTTGCATGTACATATCTTGTTAATTATCTGCCTGCTCTAGTATTATTTGATTCGGGTGCTAGCAAATCGTTTGTATCTGTTTCTTTCTGTAAAAATTTCGAGCAAGTATGTGGTAAACTGAATCCCCCTCTCGAGGTAGAAATAGTTGATGATAAGTCAGTATTCGTGACTGATGTGTATAGAGATAATGTGCTAGAGATAGACATTGTTAGATTTCCTATTGAGCTTATACCTATGCCTATGAGAGAGTTTCAAGTGGTAGTGGGAATGGATTGGCTTGGGCATTACCAAGCAACCATTTTGTGTGGCCAAAGATTGATTCGGGTTCATGCCCCAAGTGGGGAAGAACTATCAATTTTTGGCAATAGAAAAGGTGAGAAAATGTGTATGTGTTCAGTGACTAGAACTCGGAAATACCTCCAGCGTGGATGCACAACCTTTTTAGCTCATGTTATTGATACGAAATTAGAAAAGAGACAAGAGAGTGTGGATGATGTGGCAGTGGTACGTGAGTATCCTGATGTTTTTCCAAATGATCTCCCTGGTATACCACCTGATAGGCAAGTAGAGTTCAGTATTGAGTTGGTACCGGGGGCCGCACCGATTGCGAGAGCTCCGTATAGACTTGCACCGCCAGAGCTGCAGGAATTAATGAAACAATTAGAAGATTTGTTAGGTAAAGGTTTTATTAGACCTAGCAGTTCACCATGGGGCGCTCCCATTTTGTTTGTAAAGAAGAAAGATGGTACGTTTCGAATGTGTATTGATTATCGTGAACTTAATAAAGTGACTGTGAAGAATAAGTATCCTTTGCCCAGAATAGACGATTTGTTTGATCAATTGCAAGGGGCGTTGTGGTTTTCGAAAATTGATTTAAGGTCGGGTTATCATCAATTGAAGGTTCGGGAGGAAGATATTCCTAAAACTGTGTTTAGGACGCGGTACAAGCATTTTGAGTTTGTGGTTATGCCATTTGGTCTTACAAATGCACTTGCAGCAGTTATGGATCTTATGAATAGAGTTTGCCGTCCAATGTTGGATAAATATGTGATTGTGTTTATTGATGACATTCTTATATACTCAAGGAACCCGACAGAACATGAAAGACATTTGAAAGAAGTTTTGGAGACGCTGCGAAGGGAGAAATTGTATGCTAAATTCTCTAAGTGTGAATTATGGATTCAAGAGGTACAATTCTTGGGTCATCTGATAAATAAAGAAGGAATCAAAGTTGATCCTGCGAAGGTCGATACAGAGATGAAATGGGAACCTCCGAGGAACCCTACTGAAATCAGAAGCTTTTTAGGGTTAGCGGGTTATTACAGACGATTCATTCAGAACTTTTCAAAGACTGCAAACCAAGCTAACAAGGAAGAATGTAGAGTTTGTATGGGGAGATGAACAAGAGGCTGCGTTTTCAATTCTTAAGCAAAGACTATGTGAGGCACATGTTCTTGCTTTGCCAGGAGGAATGGAAGATATGATAGTGTTTTGTGATGCTTTGTTATCATGGGTTGGGGTGTGTTTTGAAGCAGAGAGGTAGAATTATTTGTAACACCGTGCTTTTGAAAACCAAATTTTTCTTTTTAAAATACTATTTATGTTTTCAAACCGCGTGGGTTTGACTGTAAATAGAATATTTAAACCTGTCTTATAATTTAAAAATGCAGCGGAATTAAAAACATGTGGCAAACTGTATAAACAGTCAAAACATTGCCACATACGACATTTGGTGTTACGGACACATAACCGGCCGACCATTATCTTTAAGCAAACTTAAACATGTTATAATAGAGTTAAACAAAATCCAGTGTTCCTCCTAAAAACATGCAACTACCCGCAGGCACCCGAGCTTACAGCCTAAGGAACACTTGCACATGTGGAGAGTAGTATCTGTTAGCTACAATAGCTAGTGAGTACACGATAGCATGCAATCAATATAAACATATCACATATCATCAATCATGCTCAAATAGTTCTATCCTAGCATCTCACGATGAGCTGGCGTAGTCAAGAGTTAGCATAACTCGCAGGGTAGCGAAACCGGCTCAATGCACCAAACTGGGGTACCAGACACACCAACCGCTTTGGTGGGGGGAGCTATTAAGCGTCCAGCGATGCGTTTTGGAATCAACCGATTCCTCTGTTGTACAGCCGCAACTATACCCGAAAAGGACAGCTTTGTCCGGGGCAAACCTTGCCCAATAGGTAGGACAGCTTTGTCCGGGCAAACCTTGCCCAATCACAAACACATAATCTAATTCAACCGAATCATCAATCAATCAATAATCATGCCGATATAACATACACCTAAACAGATGCATATTATTTATACCAATCAAATATCTAGCATCATCATGCCATTCATTCTTTACCTCATTGTGCGCACGCAATAATGTATATATGTCTATCATCATAACATACACCTAATCAAGTGCATACTATTATGTATATCAATAAGTTAAGCCTAATATCATCATGCTATACAATCAACACTTAAACAAGTCTGTATCATACTGTGTCAACATGTTAAGTCTAGCATCGTCATGCTTTACAAACTACACTTAATCAAATGCGTATAATATCCTGATAATCATTTATATACATACTACAAGGTATACACCCTTTCAACAACATATTCAAACGCTTAATCAATTGCTTACAAGTCCGGGTATTCAATTCAGTTCATTGTTAATAAATGTTATAGATATATTAATCGTTATGTTATCAGGCACTCACCTGTTAGGCTAGAATAAGCAAACACCTTGCTTTGGCGCTCACGGATTTTCAATTCAACCTATAATACCAAGACTTACGCATCAATCATTTGAACACGCGAGGAACGTCTAGGATACTAGAAACAATACCCTAATGGTGTTTTAAGCCATTTATTAACTAACTATATCAGTCCAAGAAACAACACGCGATCAAGTAGCACAAAACAGCAAAGAAGGCTGTGTGCAGGGGTGTCGCGCCGCGACACACCCTTGTATCGCGCCGCGACCAGTGTCCAGAGCTGCAGCAATTGTTTGTTTTGTGCACAACAACCCCATTTTGGCTCATTTCAATTCCAAATCAATTTTGGTAAAATTCTAGTGTTTCATAGGACCATTTGACACTTATGGAAGCGTTCTAACATCAAAAACTCCTATCCAATTAATTCATACGAAAATCCTATTTAAATGGACAAAGACGTGCTCATAATGGCCAAAACTTGGTGTAGACCAATTCCAACACTTGCAACACACCATATACACCTAATATGATGTATTGAAGGTGTTGCAACTGACCAAAACCTATAAACTTCTTGTTTGGTATCATTTTCCAATTTCTTGCCTATTTAAGGCCTATTTTTCACTATTTTAGCCAATTCAACCAAAACAACCATTCCAATTCAAAACCAATGTTCTAATCAATTCATACATGTCATATGAACCTATTAGAACCTTAAAAATCAGTTCTTGATGTGTAAAAACAGATTTAGGCCATTTTGGCCATTTTGACCCATTAAGGCTAAATATTGGATTTGTGAAAAAATACCACTTCTAATGCACCAATTGAATTCTAATCAATCCTAACAAGTTATAGGATCATTTAGAACACTAAATTTCAGTTCTTGAAGGTCAAAATCAGTTTGACACGTATTTGACCAATTTTGACCCATTTGAGCCAAAATTTAAAACTCATCAAGAACACTACTTTAATTCATGAAATTGATTCCTGTACACTTATAAATGATATTAGAACCTATTTCAATCATAAATTTCAGTTCTTGATTGCTAAATCAAAGAACCCACTTGAAACCTAAAATTTCAAGTCTTGAAAGATCAAAATCAAGAACAAGAATGAATTGGAACTTACAATGATCAAATGATGATTAGGAACTACTTGTAAGACCAATTAGAAGCTTAATTCTCTGCTGGAACAAAGGTTTGTGAGTTTTCTTTCAAAAACCCAAATTCAAGATTGAAGAACACAAGTATGGAGAAGATGAAGATGAAGCTTACCATGGAGAAGGTGATGATCTAGGGCTGATTTAAACCTTGATTTGCAACTGGAAATTTGTATCTTTGATTAATTCTTGCTAGCTTCTTCAAAGGATTCAAGAACAAGTGGTTGTGTGTGTGTATACATACGTATGTGTGTCTGTGTTTTGATAAAGGCCCAAAACCGACTTGTGGGTATTATTATCCACAAGTGGGTATTTTGTTCCCCTTTCCAACTTACAACTCATCTCCCGTTTAACCATTTCAACTAACAAGGATATTTCTGGAATTCTCGTTTGAAACCGTTCCATATTTTATAACCTTTATCTATTTTTATTAATATTTTTAATAACCCATTTATCTCTTATTTCCATATTATATATATATATATATATATATTTTTTAATTCAATTAAATACTCGACGTATCACGATCGCACATGTTTAGGCCCGTTTTGAGGATGTTACAAATCTACCCCCCTTAAAAAGATTCCGTCCTCGGAATCTGCTTTTCAGAAAACAAATGGGGATAGCGTGCCTTCATATCGTCCTCGGTCTCCCACGTAAGGTTCGATCCGAGATTGTGCTTCCATTTGACTAAGACTAGCTGAATTGTCTCCTTCCTCCGCCGCTTAGTCTTTGTGTTCAAGATTTCAATTGGTTCTTCCACGAGCCGTGCAGAAGAATCCACTTTCAAGTCTTGTAGAGGTAAAATACAATCTTCATCCACCTTGCACTTTCGAAGATAGAAAACATTGAAGGTATTATGAATACTCGTTAACTCTGGAGGTAATTCTAAAGATACTGTCTGTTCATTGATTTTTTTTTGAATAATTCTGAAAGGATCAATGTGTTATGGGCTCAACTTGCCCTTTCTGCCAAATCTGATAACACCCTATCCATGTAGAAACCTTCAAGAATATCCGATCACCTATTTCAAAGGTAACCGGCCTGCGTTTCGAATCTGCATACTGTTTCTCCCCTGATTCAAACCAACAGGTAGGTGTGCGACAACGCCTACCATAAAGCATCTCATACGGTGGCATACCAATACTGTAATGATATGAGTTATTATAAGCAAACTCATTCAAAGGCAAATGGGAATCCCACGAGCCACCGTATTCGAGTACACATGCGCGCAGCATGTCTTTTAAGAGTTTGGATAGTCCTTTCGGACAGTCCATCTGTCTGTGGACGATATGCGGTACTCAAATAAACACGAGTACCAAGCTCCCATTGAACACCACTCCAGAATTGTGAAACAAAGCGTGTATCTCTATCAGAGACAATACATAATGGAACACCGTGTCAAGCAACAATTTCATCGATATAAATCTGAGCAAGTCTAGGCATAGAAAATGATTCATTCACAGCTAGGAAGTGTGCACTCTTGGTGAGTCTATCAACAATCACCCAGATCATGTCATGCCCTTTTGAGGTCCTGATCAATTTAGTAACAAAATCCATAGTGATGTTGTCCCATTTCCATTCAGGAATTGGTAATTGTTGCAAATTACCATAGGGTCTTTGGTGCTCGGTCTTCACCAGTGCACATATCTGACATTTCTCCATATAGGAGGCAATGTCACATTTCAATGTAGGCCACCAGTATTGTGCCTTAAGATCATGGTACATCTTAGTGCACCCAGAATGAACAGATAGACGAGAACTGTGCGCCTCCTTCAAGATTAACTCCCGGTTCCCTCCGATGCTAGGTACCCAGATTTGGGACCTGTACGTCTTCAATCCCCTGCTGTCATCTTGTAGCTGCTCCTTCATCTTGAAGATAACTTCAGCCTTCAGGTTAACTTCTGCTAAGGCTTCAAGCTGAGCCTCCTTCAATCGAGTAATAAGATTAGAAACAATAATGATCTTCATGAATTTGATGGTATCTGTGAAGCCATTCCGGCTTAATGCATCAGCCACCACATTAGCCTTGCCCGGGTGGTATTTGATTTCACAATCAAAATCATTAATCGACTCGATCCACCTGCGTTGCCTCATATTGAGCTCCTTCTGTGTATAAACATACTGGAGGCTCTTATGATCAGTGAATACCACGCATTTGGTGACATACAAGTAGTGGCGCCATAGTTTCAGAGCAAAGAAAACAGCTACCAACTCCATATCATGAGTCGGATAGCTCTTCTCATGTGGCTTCTGTTGGCGGGAAGCATAAGCTATCACTTTGTCCTTCTGCCTAAGGACTCTTCCCAAACTTGCGTAAGAAACATCACAATAAACGATAGAATCTTCTGATCCATTTGGCAGAGTCAGAATTTGAGCTTGACATAGTAATTGCTTCAATGTTTGAAAGACATTATCTTGTTCATCAAACCACGAATAGGCAACATCCTTTCGTGTAAGCTTCGTCATAAAACCTACTATTTTAGAAAAATTCAGAATGAACCGCCGATAACAACCGGCAAGTCCTAGAAAGCTGCGAATCTCTGATGGAGTTTTGGGAATTCCCTAATTCATTAACCCCTCGACCTTTACTAGATCAACCATAACACTATCCTTGCATATAACATCACCAAGGAAGTGTATTTCTTCAAGTCAGACTCGTATTTGGAGAATTTTGCATATAAGAGTTCTCGTGTTGTACTTCAAATCTAGAATAAATCAGAATGTCATCGATGAATACAATGACAAATATGTCAAGAAAAGCACGACAGACACGGTTCATAAGATCCATGAATATAGTTGGATCATTCATCAATCCGAAAGGCATCACAAGAAACTCATAATGCCCATATCTCGTTCTAAAAGCTGTCTTTGGAATATCTTCATCGAGTACATGGACTTGATGATAACTAGAACGAATATCTATTTTTGAAAAGCAAATAGCACCCTGAAGTTGATCAAACAAATCATCAATACATGGGAGAGGATACTTGTTCTTTAAAGTTTGCTTATTCAGCTCCCTGTAATCAATGCACATCCGCATCGTCCCGTCTTTCTTTTCGACAAGCAAGACTAGAGCTCCCAAAGGTGAAAAGCTGGGACGAATGAAACCTCTATCAAGAAATTCTTCCCTCACCACGAGCCATAGCATATGACCCGTCGGACAGAGGAATTTTTAATCGTCTTTTTGAACAAAGAATCTCAACATTTCAGTTGCTGAGCCAATCCCTTCAAATTACAACATCAAATCCCGCACTGGGCATAACAAGAAACGAAATGGGAAAAACTATTCCCGTCAATATCAATTACAGCCGTGGGAACACTATCTGTGACAGAAACTACTTTCCCGCTAACAACTTCCACATTCAGTGGATCAATCAACGCGAGAACAGGTGATTGCTATTAAGCACGAAAAGACACAGAGACAAAAGAATATGTAACTCCTTGCTTTCACCGGTTTCGAATACTAACTCTATATCCCATATCCATCTCTCGATCACCGCCGGATTCGTTGTGCCCTCAAAGGTATATATGATTCACATGACTGAAAAATCCTTAAGACATGTGGTCATTCTGTGCTATGGATTAGGAACAACTAGCATATGTTCCTCAATTGTCATTAATCGTTTTAGATTCCATCATTTACTATATGCTACTTTCATAGGAACTAAGGACAGTTCCCTTCTTTATCTTAATACTAGTAGTCCACAAGACTACTATTACTTCAGCTATTCTTTTGGCATCAATTCTTATCTAACATTATCAATCTTATTACATCAGATTGATCTAAACATCTCTTGATTCTATTAGACCATTAAAGTCTTAATATACTTAGTATACTTATTATACTTAATGAGTCATGTTAAGCAAATAAGGAATTAAGAAACAATCATGTCAGTCATATTAATCTCTCTCACACCCCAATACCTCCCGAGGAACACTTTAAATAATGGTCGAGCCTGAATTTGAGACTGGGTACTCTTTCAAATACCCAATTCACTCAAACTTAGGCTCTGATACCAGCTTGTAACACCGTGCTTTTGAGAACCAAAATTTTCTTTTTAAAATACTATTTAAGTTTTCAAACCGCGTGGGTTTGACTTTAAATAGAATATTTGAACCTGTCTTATAATTTAAAAATGCAGCGGAATTAAAAACACGTGGCAAACTGTATAAACAGTCAAAACGTTGCCACATACGACATTTGGTGTTACGGACACATAACCGGCCGACCATTATCTTTAAACAAACTTAAACATATTAAAACAGAGTTAAACAAAATCCAGTGTTCGTCCTAAGAACATGCAACTACCCGCAGGCACCCGAGCTCACAGCCTAAGGAACACCTGCACATGTGGAGAGTAGTATCTGTTAGCTATAATAGCTAGTGAGTACACGATAGCATGCAATCAATATAAACATATCACATATTATTAATCATGCTCAAATAGTTCTATCCTAGCATCTCGCGATGAGCTGGCGTAGTCAGGAGGTAGCATATCTCGCAGGGTAGCGAACCCGGCTCAATGCACCAAACTGGGGTACCAGACACATCAACCGCTCCGGTGGGGGAGCTGTTAAGCGTCCACCGATGCGTTTTGGAATCAACCGATTCCTCTATTGTACAGCCGCAGCTATACCCGAAAAGGACAGCTTTGTCCGGGGCAAACCTTGCCCAATAGGTAGGATAGCTTTGTCCGGGGCAAACCTTGCCCAATAGGTAGGACAACTTTGTCCGGGAAAACCTTGCCCAATCACAAACACATAATCTAATTCAACCGAATCATCAATCAATCAATAATCATGTCCATATAACATACACCTAAACAGATGCATATTATTTATACCAATCAAATTTCTAGCATCATCATGCCATTCATTCTTTACCTCATTGCGCGCACGCAATAATGTATATATATCTATCATCATAACATACACCTAATCAAGTGCATACTATTATGTATATCAATAAGTTAAGCCTAGCATCATCATGCTATACAATCTACACTTAAACAAGTGTGTATCATACTGTGCCAACATGTTAAGTCTAGCATCGTCATGCTTTACAAACTACACTTAATCAAGTGCTTAAAATATCCTGATAATCATTTATCATACATAGTACAAGGTATACACCCTTTCAACAACATATTCAAACGCTTAATCAATTGCTTACAAGTCCGGGTATTCAATTCAGTTCATTGTTAATATATGTTATAGATATATTAATCTTTATGTTATCAGGCACTCAACTATTAGGCTAGAATAAGCAAAGACCTTGCTTTGGCGCTCACGGATTGTCAATTCAACCTATAATACCAAGACTTACGCATCAATCATTCGAACACGCGAGGAACGTCTAGGATACTTGAAACAATACCCTAATGGTGTTTTTAAACCATTTATTAACTAACTATATCAGTCCAAGCAACAACACGCGAACACATAGCACAAAACAGCAAAGAAAGCTGTGTGAAGGGGTGTCGCGCCGCGACATAGCCTTGTGTCGCGCCGCGACCAGTGTGCAGAGCTGCAACAATTGTTTTTTTGTGCACAGCAAACCCATTTTGGCTCATTTCAATTGCAAATCAATTTTGGTAAAATTCTAGTGTTTCATAGGACCATTTGACACTTGTGGAAGCGTTCTAACATCAAAAACTCCTATCCAATTAATTCATATGAAAATCCCATTTAAATGGACAAAGACGTGCGCATAATGGCCAAAACTTGGTGTAGACCAATTCCAACACTTGCAACACACCATATACACCTAATATGATGTATTGAAGGTGTTGCAACTGACCAAAACCTATAAACTCCTTGTTTGGTATCATTTTCCAATTTCTTGCCTATTTAAGGCCTATTTTTCACTATTTAAGCCAATTCAAGCAAAACAACCATTCCAATTCAAAACCAATGTTCTAATCAATTCATACATGTCATATGAACCTATTAGAACCTTAAAAATTAGTTCTTGATGTGTAAAAACAGATTTAGGCTATTTTGGCCATTTTGACCCATTTAGGCTAAATATTGGATTTGTGCAAAAATACCACTTCTAATGCACCAATTGAGTTCTACTCAATCCTAACAATTTATAGGATCATTTAGAACACTAAATTTCAGTTCTTGAAGGTCAAAATCAGTTTGACCCGTATTTGACCAATTTTGACCCATTTGAGCCAAAATTCAAAACTCATCAAGAACACTACTTTAATTCATAGAATTGATTCCTATACGCTTATAAATGATATTAGAACCTATTTCAATTATAAATTTCAGTTCTTGATTGCTAAATCAAAGAACCCACTTGAAACCTAAAGTTTCAAGTCTCGAAAGATCAAAATCAAGAACAAAAATGAATTGGACCTTACAATGATCAAAGGATGATTAGGAACAACTTGTAAGACCAATTAGAAGCTTAATTCTCTGCTGGAACAAAGGTTTGTGAATTTTCTTTCAAAAACCCAAATTCAAGACTGAAGAATACAAGTATGGAGAAGATGAAGATGAAGCTTACCATGGAGAAGGTGATGATCTAGGGCTGATTTAAGCCTTGATTTGCAGCTAGAAATTTGTATCTTTGATGAATTATTGCTAGCTTCTTCAAAGGATTTAAGAACAAGAGGTTGTGTGTGTGTATACATACGTATGTGTGTCTGTGTTTTGATAAAGGCCCAAAACCGACTTGTGGGTATTATTATCCACAAGTGGGTATTTTGTTCCCCTTTTCAACTTACAACTCATCTCCCATTTAACCGTTTCAACTAACGAGGATATTTCTGGAATTCTCGTTTGAAACCGTTCGATATTTTATAACCTTTATCTATTTTTATTAATATTTTTAATAACCCATTTATCTATTATTTCCATATTTTATATCATTTTCTAAAATATATATATTTTATTTAATTCAATTAAATACTCGACGTATCACGATCGCACACGTTTAGGCCCGTTTTGAGGATGTTACATTATTGCTTATGCTTCTTGACAGCTTAAGCCAAATGAGATTAATTACCCAACTCACCATTTGGAGTTAGCAGGAGTGGTTTTTGCATTGAAAATCTGGAGACACTATTTGTATGGAGTGAAGTGTACTATTTATACTAATCACAAAAGTTTGAAATACTTTGTGGATCAGAAGAATCTGAATATGAGGCAGAGAAGATGGTTAGAACTTCTGAAGGATTATGATTGTGAAATACTTTATCATCCGGGAAAAGCAAATGTTGTGGCAGATGCTTTGAGCAGGAAGTCGGGGTCGGTACTTTTGAAGACTGAGTCGTTACAAATGACAGTGACTATGCCATTGTTAGATATTATAAGAGATGCTCAGCTAGAAGCAATTAAGGAAGAAAACCATAATAAAGAGCGAATTAAAGGGCAAGTAACTAATTTTGCTAAGGATAGTCGTGATCTATTCTTATGTTGTCGACGAGCATGGGTACTTAATCATGGAGAAGTCAGACAAACTCTTTTGAGTGACGCTCACAGATCTAAATTCTCTATTCACCCGGGGGCGACTAAAATGTATATAGATCTGAAAGTGGATTATTGGTGGCCAGGTATGAAGCGAGATGTGGCAAAGTATGTGGAGAGATGTCTTACATGTCTGCAAGTGAAAGCTGAACACCAGAGACCGCATGCTAAATAATATTTTTGACATAATATAAATCACACAATGGGAGTTTGGTATTTTAAATTGACATAACATAAGATGTAAAATGAATTTTATATGAAAGGGGTTTTTGTAAAGATTAAAATTCATTATGTCAATATATATATATATATATGAGTTTTATAAAATAGAGATTTTAAAAACTCAACCAAACTCCATTCAAGCTTAATAATAAAATGGTTTTATTACAAGCTAAAATTGGTTGTATTCACGCGCTCGAAACTACACACGTTAATATAGGATATTAATATTAGTTTAAAATTGAACGCGTCGAGAGTTCGTAAAATATGGATTTTAAGAATACTCAAGACCAATATATATATAAAATATGATTTTATCAAAACGTGGACTTATTATTGTATGCATGCAATATTTGTCACACGATTCGTTTTGTTTAATTTAATAAATATACAAAACGGTAAAAGCCCTTTCTCATCTATGCCATCCCATTTTAAGACACTCGCTTGTTGCAACAACACTCACGTGGGGAGAGCATTAGACAAACGCTTGGATTGTTTTTGTAACAATCGAGGTGTTTTTCCACGAATTCCATGAATGTCTTAGGCCGGAAATTCACCGTATTGAAATAGGACGACTTAATCGGAATCTTATTACGGAGAGAGCATTAGCCAAACGTAAGGAAGCCCGAGGCATACATGGGATCAAAATGCCAAAATTGACAATGGTTGTCTAGGATCCCATAAAGATCTAGGAATTACATTTGATATGTAATTGGTAAATGTTACCTACCTTGTTGTTTTAACTTGATGGAGAGAACATTAGGCAAACATTTAAGGTTAAGTTCAACTTGGATCCTAGCCTTTAAAAAATTAAAGAATTTTATAAATTCTACAGGGTATTAATTATTAAAGGATTAAATATCGAAAATACTAAATTGAACTTTGCTAATTTTGTAGATGGCCCCTAACTCAACTACGCTCGTTAACAACTTATCTCTTCGTTCAATCTTAGAGAAAGAAAAACTCAATGGTACAAATTACTTAGACTAGTATCGTAACTTGAGAATCGTTCTTAAGCACGAAAAGAAATTGTACGTACTTGAGGATCCCGTTCCTAAGGAACCTCCATTAACTGCGGCCAAAGCCGTTAGGGATGCTTGGGTGAAGCATTCCGACGACTCGGTCGAAGTTGCATGCCTCATGCTTGCTACCATCTCTCCGGATCTTCAAAAGAACCTCGAGGAGCACAAACGCAGCGGAAGCACACAAGAAAGTAGCATGCAAGACATAAAAAGAAAGCACATACAAAGCCCACAACTAGTTCCAATGGTGGAACACACTACAAAGCAAATTGCAACTAAAAGGAAGAAGAAAGAACAGGAATAATACCTTCTTACCATGCTGGAAATCGACCTCCATGTGTGTGGGATGAGCTTGAGGAAACAAAAGGGCTTCCTCCTCCATTGCTAGTCCACACCAAGAGAAGCTTGATCCCCAAATGCAAGTAAACCATCATGTAGACATCCATCACGATTCTACCTTCTGGAACAGCCCATGTAGCATCTCCTCTTGTACCATGAACCCTCGTCACACTCAAGAACACCTTAGTGTATGTAGCATTTCCAAAATGGTACCAAGAGAGAAATTGTGTAGAGGGAAAATTGTCCTTGTATTCTCCTCTTGCTTTCTAGACTCTAAAAACCCCTTTTTGGTCGTCCAAAAACCAGAGCTCTAATTGGACCATCAAATGGTCCAATAAAACACAAGTGTCACTACAGCTACCCCCTTCACGACCCCTCACGGGCTCTCACGGGCTGTGAAGCCTAAGTGCGCCACGAGGGGACTTAGAACTCCATGATCCGTGCCGCCCGGTCGAGACTCGTGAGGGCATCTCTTTCACGACCCCTCACGACCTCGTCACGGGCCGTGAAGCCCAAAGGCATCACGACGCATGGCGGCCGTCGAAAAATTGTTAGGGTAGTCTGCTTCACGACCCGTGGAGCATCCTTCACGATCGTGAAGCTCAGAATCAGAACACTTTTGATTCTTTGACTTTCTCCATCCACATAAAGCTGCCGGGATCAATCCTTGGCGTGTGACCCAATAGGCTCACGCTTCATTAGTAGTGATACCGGCATATGTGTGTCAGTGGGCAGATTCCAACAAACTCCCACTTGCACATGACACATCGTACCCTTGTGCATCACAGACATGGAGCGGCCTCTAGCAAGACATCCCTGCCCCCAAATCAACACGAGGTATGTCATCCCTCACAAGTACCTAATCACAATCCAAACGGGTTCGATAAGGTCCTATACATAAGTGATCAATTATCCTATTGTTTGCGATATCCGGGTGAACACGAGACATGGTACAAAGACATTCTCCGATCGTTCACGATTATGTTTCTCGATCAAGATTGGTGGTGACGAAAATATGCAAGTTGAAACTAATTAACTATCATTGCAAACATAAGCACGGCCGTGCATTTTGGTGTCAGCGCCCAATCATCGAGGGGCCCAAGGATATCTCTCTAAACAGAGGAACAAATTCCTTCGACTACATTGCCCCATTACATCGGTAATACCTTGCCCAAAAGCTTCCTTTATAACAACCAGTTACGGACTGCGTTTGAAAGCAATCAGAACAAGGCAGACCAATGTCGTGGAAACACATGTATCTCCGGTCAAAGGACAAAAGATATTATCATCCTGAGTTACTCTTGACATGTACCATGAAGTATACTCAGGTATGGGTCGTCCAATCACTTGAAACTCTTTTCAAGTATAGGTAAAGTATTGCGTCTCTCGTATCCAATCCCCATTGAATACACGACCAACGCTTTCCCTCATTCTTCGTTCAAACTTCCTTCCTTTAAAGAGTGACTGCCTGTTGACATTTAGAATGTAAAAACATTAAGGGAAGTGGTAAAAATGCTAAGATGGAACACAATAAAGGCCAACTGAGAGTACCCGCTACACGCGTATTAACAAATCCCCATTTGATAATCGATACTAGCAGAAGCACAACATTGCTTAACGTTCCCAAAATCAGCATATCAAAATTTCAACTAAAACAAACTCAGGCCAAGTCTTTGCAAGCACTAGTATGACAATCATCACTACCTTGCAACTACGGCTTTAGCAAAACGGATCCGCCACCATGCTATCCGTGTGTAATCGTAAGAGGACCATATCTCTACCTCAACCATTCACTCAAAAGTGTGCGTTGGTGAGATAACGGTCTTTTGTTAAGATATCATACCATCATTGATTCATCGGAACTCAATAAGATCAAAAGATGCTTGAGATAACGGTTATCTTGCACAAGCCATCGTACTCTCATTGTCTCATAAGATCGCAATAGAGTCAGTGATGCTTTGAGAAGCATAATTATTAACAACGCCATATTTAGTATGATCACGTACCCCGATAAAGATCGGCAATTATCCTAAGAAGTATATGAGCAAGTATTTGAATTACAATTTATTCTATGCTGCTTCTTACTATAGATCAACAAGAACATATTTCAATATTTATTTAACTCCTTTCACTGGTTTTGTATATCCTATAATCGTTATGGATGCATAATTCTTGATTTAAGCTTTTTAAGCGAAATCGGGACATTATCTCCAACACGATGTATGTACTAGACATATTTAGAATAGGATTACAAAATGCTCCCACTAGCTCTGGCATTCATCCATGTTTCATCATTGCTATTTTGAAAACCCAAACAAATGATTTTCATATCAAAGCAAAGATTCTAACATTGAGATGGCAACGTAAGTCCATAAGTGGACTACTTAGAGTTTGTAGATTTCATTAGGATACTTATGATAGTAAAAGACCATAAAAAATGTTGTGAGTATTTCCTCTGAAAATTCCTATTAAGGAATGTGGTCTTTACTTCCATCCAATATAGCCTAAAAGGCACTTATAAAATAAGTATCCGTGTGAACTTCAACATAACCACTGGGAGAATGTTTTTAGATGATACCTTCATCATGGTCAATCATCGTGAAACCATTTCTACTAGTCGGTATTTGAATTAGTCCACAAACTTATCCATGTTGGTCTATCTCATCAAAGATCCAATCGCACCTTGAGGGTTCATACCCAGGTGTAGGATCAACCAAGTTGAAACCTTGGATATCCGTCATGGATAGCATCTCATCTTATCATAACCTCCTTCCTCCTAGCGGACTCCAAGCCCACTACGCTTGCCGGTAGTTGACACATTCATCATGAATCATCATAAAGTTGTCTTCCTCAGACATAATGAATTATCTCTTTCTGGTCTTATGACAACTTCTACCAAGAGGTAATCAATTTTATGCCAGGTTCTCCAGCATTGCAATGCTGAGTTTCAATCATTTCTGATTGGATTCTAGTGTTAACATCTGGTCCTTCCATCCAAGGTATACTTTACTCTCACATACATCCATGGATATTAATTTAAGAGACTCTACCTTTGAGCAACTAACATCACGTTCTCACAAGGTATGTCAAAACAAATATCCCATGCTCTTAGTAGAGTACCTAATAGAGTAAATACCTCTAGATCCTGGGTTCCTCCACCTCACGTCTAAACGTAGGCTGGACAATCAAGTCTTTGGAATAGACAAACAAGGATCCTCCTTTTCGTCACATCCTATAAGGCGTTTACATGACCATCTTTGTTGTTTATAAGATTTAGAACTGTTGCCCACCATTTGGAGAATGACCCAAAACAATTCTGGATATAAAAGTGTAACCTATCACTAGTCCATTAAAATAGACATACCATCCTTTCTACCATCATCGGTAAAGGTAACAAGGTATCTAAAGTTACTCCTTATTGTTTGCTTGAACGGTCAACACACTAAAAGTGTGAACGATATCCAACAAGCTTTCAATCTTCTCACATACTCAAGTGAAGGATGTTTAAGTCATTTAACCTAATAAACAAGATATGCATTCAACATTTGACGTCAATGGGTTCCAAGTTCCTAAACCTCTTGGATCTTGGTGAAGCAAGTCTTGTTTATATAGCTAAATCGACTTCTACATAAGGATAACTTATCATTACATTTATGATCGTTCTATTACTCCTTAAGCAAAAGCTTACTTTAAATGCCATGACATGGATAAACTTTGAAATAAGTTACCACTAATTTCAAAAGTCAAATTAATATCCATCGTCAACAAAGGCGTTTAGATATAATGTTTCTAGCCATACATGGCATAAACATACATCCAATAAAGTAATAGAATAGCTGGAAGGAAAAGCAAGATACAAACTTCCAATCCTCTCAATTGGGACAACAACTCTGTTTTCCTTTTCGAATTCCAACTCTCCATGCTTCATCTGCCTACTTCTCTTTTAACACCTTCACTTTGTAACAAACAAATTTGTGACAAACGTGAGCGTCATTGCTAGTGTTCAAAACTTAGCCTTTAGAAGTAGAATTGCAATGGAGTTTGATCATGAATGTTCCTGTAGTCAAGGAGCTAATTTCTCTTACTCATAAGTGATTTTAACTCTTTCAGACTCATAGGGCAGGCATGGTGGCACCAATTTTCCAATCTCTCCGCAGAAGCAGCAAATTACCCCTTGTGAAGTCTTATCTTGAGGCGCAACCTCATTGCCCTCAAACTTTACAAATAAGGTAGGTTTGGTAAAACCAAACTTTCCATTTGAGATCAATTTCTTCTTCTTGGTTTCTTGTTCCTTTGTAATGTTAGCGTGAGTTGGTGAGGCGAGCCATCCTTTGGCCATGCAAGACTTAGCAGTCCACAACATGCCATAATGCTCTATCAAGGAATTCTCCATATTGTTTATGTGATAGTTCACAATGAACCATTTACATCACGTGGGCAAGGACTTTGGAGAATTTATATTCACCACAAGCTCCCTCCCAATGGGGAATCCATGCCTCTCCTTGAGGTCCACATACGCCTTCATCTCAAGGATATGGACACTAATATTCCCGCCTTCATGCATCCTTCAACCGATAAGGCCATGAAACACTTTTACATGCATATAGAGGTCTAGGTCGCGTTGGTAGCAT
The DNA here is from genome assembly GCA_038502395.1 of Dittrichia graveolens. Classification (NCBI taxonomy): domain Eukaryota; kingdom Viridiplantae; phylum Streptophyta; class Magnoliopsida; order Asterales; family Asteraceae; genus Dittrichia; species Dittrichia graveolens. The sequence continues at coordinate 37,555,637 of JARJIL010000009.1, forward strand.
TTTGGCTCTAGAAGGGATTTCTCTAAAATGTGCAACTTTGACTCATGGTGGAGGACAATCCTCAACAACCAATCCTAGTCCTCGAAGTCCACACTAATGAGTCTCACCTTCTTTAGGAACGAACGGAGTTTAAGTTGAAGCGGTGTTGTTAACGTTTGCCAATTAAAGATATAAGAATACACGTTTTAGTTAGTTTTGATACAATCCTCGTTACGATAATTACCCATTTAGTTTTAAGAAAAACAATTATCTTAACAAGGGCTAAGAACCTTATTTCACTTCACTACATGACGGGTTTGCCGCGGATCACTTCATGAAGTTATTTAGGCCGGTAAACGCTTTACCAATTGCAATCCGAGACTACAACTCTTAGACACTTGCGGGATCCATCAACACTCATAGCGTCGGTTTGGCATGTTTGATCCCTTCTCACACCAATTCCTCGTTAAGCCGCTTTGGCAACTCAGTATAGGCACGACAATTACCAAGGCGTATTAAGTTGGAATTGTTAATCGTCCGTCAAGATACACGGTGACACCCTTGACATTCATTGGCTCGTGCTAAGATCGACAACCAACAATTTCAAGTCGCCACACTCACCTTCCACACAGATCTACATGGAACAACTCGTGCTTAGCTCGACAATCATCCCATGCGTCACTAGATTCGGGTGGTGTCATCTTACGGGTGGCGTGTGATTTACATTTGAGAAAAACGGGACTTTTGTTTTTCCAGTTTAAAACCTCTTTTCAATTTGATTAACAAACAAGTGACAAAATGCATTTTTCACTTCAATATAAACCAATTTATATTTATTTGTTAATCGTGAGCGCGCAGGGTTTGTTAAACAATTTAACAACTCTTGTGATTTTATTATTTTGAAAAGTTTTCTAGCATGCGAAGATCCTAAACAACCACGCAAGAAAATAACAAAATAAATCACAACCACGCACAAAGCAAATATCGGGTAACATGCCCTTAAACCCTATGTGCCCTCCCCGTGAGCCAAACGGAGAGAGCAAGGCCAAACTAAGGACAAAACCAAATGGCCTCGCCGGATGTGCTCCCACTGAATCCGTCATCTCCAAATGATCCACCGGATCCAATATAGCCGAGACGTCTCCTCCACGACTCTTGATGGTTGTCTTCGGTCTTCTTTTCACAATTACAAAAAATTTGAAAAGAAACGGTATGCAAGCCGCGATTGCTATTCTAAGCTACTTACAACAAGTACAAAGGAAAGCAATGGCATGCAAGCCATAAAAAATTTACAAATTTACAAACCGAACTAAATATTATTACAAACCATTGTGACTAAAAGTCACCAAATGAATGAATACATAAATAAACAACTAAACAACCAAGACATACGTCTAACGGGAAAGGCATTACCGGACACAACAACAACCACAAAGAAAACATGGCGTGCCACAACAAAACCATGCACAATGTATCTCGATTAAGATCGTTCAATCAATCAAAGCACTCAAGCCACAAAAAGAACAATCCTTGTACATATGAATTAGTATCCCAAACACTTTGAGAACACATATTCATATATACACAATATAAGTATATGCATGTGTGCATTTTATGCCAAAACCACCCAATACATATAAATATACCAATCAAGACACATAAACGGGGCTTTTCAAGTGTCCAAACAAAAGGACAGATTCTGGAAAAACAGAATCGAAAGGTGCTAAAACAGAAAATTTATTTCTTTTTATAAACAAGGATAAAAACACTGTTCACGAGACCTTCACGGCCCAGAAGACTTCACGGGCCCTCACGGCCCGTGAAGCCCATGAGCTCCACGACTCTGACACAGTCAAAACCTTTCACGACCGACACCCCATGAAGCCAATCGTTTAGGCTTCATGACCGTGAAGCATTTCTGGACAGAATGTCCATTTTCGGTTTTCAAGCAATCAAAGTGCAATTTCTTTGTAGATATGGCTCTGATACCACCGTTGGAACTCGTGGTGGGCACAAACGCAGCGGAATCACACAAGAAAGTAGCATGCAAGACATAAAAAGAAAGCACATACAAAGCCCACAACTAGTTCCAATGGTGGAACACACTACAAAGAAAATTGCAACTAAAAGGAAGAAGAAGGAACAAGAATAATACCTTCTTACCATGCTGGAAATCGACCTACATGTGTATGGGATGAGCTTGAGGAAACAAACGGGCTTCCTCCACCATTGCTAGTCCACACCAAGAGAAGCTTGATCCCCAAATGCTAGTAAACCATCATGTAGACATCCATCACGATTCTACCTTCTGGAACAGCCCATGTTGCATCTCCTCTTGTACCATGAACCCTCATCACACTCAAGAACATCTTAGTGTATGTAACATTTCCAAAATGGTACCAAGAGAGAAATTGTGTAGAGGGAAAATTGTCCTTGTATTCTCCTCTTGCTTTCTAGACTCCAAAAACCCCTTTTTGGTCGTCCAAAAACTAGAGCTCTAATTGGACCATCAAATGGTCCAATAAAACACAAGTGTCACTACAGCTACCCCCTTCACGACCCCTCACGGGTTCTCACGGGCCGTGAAGCCTAAGTGCGCCACGAGGGGACTTAGAACTCCATGATCCGTGCCGCCCGATCGAGACTCGTGAGGGCATCTCCTTCACGACCCCTCACGACCTCGTCACGGGCCCTGAAGCCCAAAGGCATCACGATGCGTGGCGGCCGTCGAACAATCGTTAGGGTAGCCTGCTTCACGACCCGTGGAGCATCCTTCACGGTCGTGAAGCTCCGAATCAAAACACTTTTGATTCTTTGACTTTCTCCATCCACATAAAGCTGTCGGGATCAATCCTTGGCGTGTAACCTAATAGGCTCGCGCTTCATTAGTAGTGATACCGGCATACGTGTGTTAGTGGATAGATTCCAATATCACATATCATCAATCATGCTCAGATAGTTCTATCCTAGCATCTCGCGATGAGCTGGCATAGTCAGAAGGTAGCATATCTCGCAGGGGAGCTAATCCGGCTCAATGCACCAAACTGGAGTACCAGACACACCAACCGCTCTGGTGGGTGAGCTATAAAGCAGTCCACCATTGCGTCTTGGAGTCAACCGATTCCTCTATTGTACAATATAAGCCATACCCGAAGAGGACATCTTTGTCCTTAAGTAGAACAACATTGTTCTTATGTTGGACAACTTTCTCCATAAGATCCGGACCAATCACAAACAAACAATCTGATTCAATCGAATCATCAATCAATGCGCGCATATATTCAATTATCATCATAGCATACACCTAATCAAGTGCATGCTACATCGTGTCAACATGTTAAATTCTTGTATCATCATGCAACCTACACTTAAACAAGTGCGTGTACAAATCATAGTATACAATTCTGTAATCATTGTTAATATATGATATAGATATATTAATCGTTGTGTTATCAGGCACTCACCTGTCGAGCTAGAATACTTTACTCTACGATATAGTAGTTTCTGGATCAACTTAAATACCTAAACAAGGTTTACATATAGCAAAACCTTGTAAAACAGATTCTGCCAGAGGTAGGGCACGCCCGTGCCTGGCGAGGCATGCCCCGGGTACGCCCCGTACCTGGTACTCAGGTACACCCCGTGACTTCATGGTACCCCCTGGACTTGCTAGGGTTAGGCACGCCCCGTAACCTTGGGAATTACGGCCGTGCCTCCCATGTACGCCCTGAGGTACTGTCTATTCTTGAGAGGCACGCCCGTGCCTTTCAATATACAGCAGCAGGTTCGTGCAGAACCTGCTGTTTCCATCCAAAAACTTACCAAAACTCAATCAGAACATTACCAATTGGTTTCTATTGTTCAAATGTGAAATAACTCATCAAAAGCAACCTAAAGACACTCTTTTTACACATCAAAACAACCAATTCAGAACTTGGGACCAAAATCATCATTTTGACCCATTTACCAATTTAATTTCCAAAATCAAACTAAACCATCATTTTAATTACAGATTTTGATTTCTATGAACCTAGAAATCAATTAGAAACAAATTGGCAATATCAAAATCAATTATTGGCCTCAATTTTACCCAAACCCAACTTGGAACCTAACTTTGTGAAACTAGAAAATAAGGAATAAGAACTCACTTGAAGATAGAAATGATTAGGAGTTGATTACAACAGATTGGAGCTCGAATTAACACTTGAATTCAGCAGATATCAGTTTGCTTGAAAGATCTTGATGAATTTCCTCTTCTTCTTCAATATCAAACAAGAGCACAAAGTCAAGAGAGTAAACACAAAAGTGTGTGTTTTGTTCAAGGGATGCTCACATGTGATGCCTACTTGTGGGTTGATAATATCCACAAGTAGGTATCTTGTTCCCCTTTCCAACTTACAACTCAACGCACGAGTACCCGTTTTAACCAAATGGAATATTTATGGAAAACTCGTTCTAAATCATTTAATAATTCATTATTCTTATCTACTTTTAATAACATTTTAATATTATCATTTCTTTATTATTTTCTTCTATTTCCCAAATAATCAATTATTTATATATAATTCCTTTTATTCAATATTTAATTAGAATTTTAGACGTACCAGATTCGAACATAACTAGGCCCAATATGAGGTTGTTACAAATCTAGCCCCCTTAAAAAGATTCCGTCCTCGGGATCTACTTCAAGTGAACAGATGGGGATAGCGGGCCCTCATATCTTCCTCGGTCTCCCACGTCAGGTTTGACCCGAGGTTGTGCTTCCATTTGACCAAAACCAGCTGAATAGTCTTCTTTCTCAACTGCTTAGTCTTCATGTTCTGAATCTATACTGGTTCTTCCATGAGTCATGTAGAAGAATCAACTTTCAGATCATACAAAGGTAGAATTTGATTTTCATCCACCTTGCACTTATGAATATAGCAAACATTGAAGGTATTATGAATACGTGATAACCCCGGAGGTAACTCCAAAGATATTGTCTGCTCATGAACTTTGTGGATAATTCTGAAAGGACCAATGTCTCTCGGACTCAGCTTGCCCTTCCTACCGAATCTCATAACACCCTTCTAGGGAGAAACCTTCAAGAATACCTGATCACCTATTTCAAAGGTAACCGGCCTGCGTTTAGGATCAGCATACATCTTTTGCCTATCCCTGGCTGATTTAAGATTCTCACGTGCAAGCTTAACTTTATCTGTAGTGATCTGGACCAGATCAGGTCCAGCATACTATTACTCCCCTGGTTCAAGCCAATAGGTAGGTTTGCGACAACGCCTACCATAAAGCATCTCATACGATGGCATACCGATACTAGAATGATATGAGTTATTATAAGCAAACTCAATCAAAGGCAAATGAGAATCCCACGAGCCACCGTATTCGAGCACACATGCGCGTAGCATGTCTTCAAGAGTTTGGATAGTCCTTTCGGACTGTCCGGCTGTCTGCGGATGCTATGTGGTACTCAAATGAACACGAGTACCAAGCTCCCGTTGAAGACTGCTCCAGAAGTGTGAAACAAAGTGTGTATCCCTATCAGGAACAATAAATAGAGGAACACCGTGTCAAGCAACAATTTCATTAATATATAGCTGAGCAAGTCGAGGCATAGAAGAAGATTCATTTACAGTTAGGAAGTGTGCACTCTTGGTGAGTCTGTCAACAATCACCCAGATCATGTCATTCCCTTTGGAAGTCCTGCGCAATTTAGTAACAAAATCCATGGTAATGTTGTCCCATTTCCATGCAGGAATTGGTAATTGTTGCAAATTACCATAGGGTCGTTGGTGCTCGGTCATCACCTGTGCACAGTTCTAACATTTCTCCACATAAGAGGCAATATCACGTTTCAGAGTAGGCCACCAGTAAAGTGCCTTAAGATCATGGTACATTTTAGTGAACCCATGATGAATAGATAAACGAGAATTATGTGCCACCTTCAAGATAAGATCCTGGTCCCCTCCAATGCTAGGTACCCAGATTCGGGACCTATAAGTCTTCAATCCCCTGCTGTCATCTTGTAGCTGCTCCTTCATCTTGGACATAACTTCAGCCTTCAGATTAGCTTCTGCTAAGGCTTCTTGCTAAGTCTCCTTCAGTCGACTGATAAGATCAGAAACAATAGTGATTTTCATGAATTTGACTGTTTCTGTGGAGCCCTTTCGGCTTAAAGCATCAGCCACCACGTTAGCCTTGCCCGGGTGGTATTTGATTTCACAATCATAATCATTAATCAACACAATCCACCGGCGTTGCCTCATATTGAGCTCCTTCTGTGTAGAAATATACTGGAGGCTCTTATGATCAGTGAATACCACACATTTGGTGCCATACAAGTAGTGGCACCATAGTTTCAGAGCAAAGACAACAGCTGCCAACTCCAGATCATGAGTCAGATAGCTTTTCTCATGTGGCTTCAGTTGGCAGGAAGCATAAGCTATCACTTTGTCATTCTACATAAGGACACTTCCTAAACCTACGTAAGAAGCATGACAGTAAACAACAAAGTCTTCTGATCCATTAGGAAGAGTCAGAATTAGAGCTTGACACAAGAGTTGCTTCAATGTCTGGAAGGCTTTATCTTGTTTATCAGACCACGAATAGGGAACATACTTTCGTGTAAGCTTCGTCAGAGGACCTGCAATCTTAGAAAAATTCTGGATGAACCGCCGATAGTAACGGGCAAATCCTAAGAAGCTACGAATCTCCGATGAGGTTTTGGGAACTCCCCAATTCATTACCGCCTCAACTTTAGCGGGGTGTACTTTGACACCATCTCTGCATATCACATGGCCAAGAAAATGCACCTCACGAAGCCAGAACTCACATTTAGAAAGTTTGGCATAGAGTTGTTCTCGCTTAAGAGTCTTGAGAACTTGACGAAGATGTGATTCATGTTCAGCTTCATTCTTCGAGTAGATTAGAATGTCGTCAATGAATACTATAACAAACTTATCCAGAAATGGACGACAAACACGGTTCATGAGATCCATGAAGATAGTTGGTGCATTGGTGGAGCCGAATAGCATCACCAGGAACTCATAATGGCCATAACGGGTGCGAAAGGCTGTTTTTGGTATATCTTCAGCCTGAACCCGTATTTGATGAGACCCTAATCGAAGATCAATTTTAGAGAAGCACGTTGCCCCCTGCAATTGATCAAATAAGTCATCTATGTGTGGTGAAGGGTATTTGTTCTTTACAGTTCACTTATTCAGCTCCGCGTAATCTATGCACATTCGCATAGTACCGTCTTTCTTCTTGACAAATAAAACTGGAGCTCCCCAAGGTGAAGAGCTCGGGCGAATGAAGCCCTTGTGAAGTAAATCCTGAATCTAATTCATCATCTCGCGAACTTTAGAGGGAGCGAGACGATACGGAGCTTTAGCCACCGGCGTAGCTCCGGGTACAAGATCGATTCTATAATCAACATCCCTGACTGGAGGCAGTCCGGGTAATTCATCTGGGAAGACCTCATGGTATTCTGACAATACCCTGATATTTTCAACCGGTTGTTTCTCCATTTTAGTGTTAATAACGTATGCAAAGTATGAGACATAACTTTTAGTAACTGAATTGTTAAATAAAACATAGGCAGGAGAATTGTTAACAAGAAAAGTGCCAGTGATCACATCACCTGCGGCCTTAGCCTCATCGGCTGTCATTTGGAAAGCCCTGCCTGGTGCATGTGGTGCAACATTCTTCCCCCGACCCGAGGAAGATCCACCAACTCTTCCTGACCCTATGTTAGGACCCGATCCGTAGTCAACTGATTGATGTCCTAGCTTGAGGCACTTGTAGCACACATTATCTTTATACTTACAGCTATCTGATGTATGCCCCTTTTGCACGCACTTAGGACACCTTGCGGTATCCTTGGTACAATGCCCTGTATGCTTAGTTTGACACTGAGCACACCATAAATCATCAGAAGGACTGTACCTTGATCCCCCTTGTTGATGCCGGTGTTGCTGTTGCTACCTCTACCATGACCCTCCACCTGTAGCCTTCGACCCCGAAGACTGTTCAAACTTCCTCTTAGAAGTTCCCCCGGCCGCTGTGCGTGATCATTCTCATATCGGCGTGCAAAATCAAATGCTTTATCCAAAGTAGTTGCTAACCGGATAGATGATCGATATTCAGGTGGCAGAGTGAGAGCAAAGCGGTTAAGCTATGCCTCCTCATCAGGCAAGGAACCCTTCACAAAACGGATCAACTCGGTATACCTGGTAATGAGCTTCTCAACTGATCGGTTGCCTTTAGACAAGGCTCTGAACTCATTATCCACCGCTTCCAGTGCTTGGGCTGAACAATATTTAGCCCTTAAGACAAGGCTCTGATCGATATTAAGGACTGCAGCTGGTGTAGAAGCAATCACCGTATCATACCAAGAAACCGCGCGACCCCGCAACATCTTCCTAGCATAGGCTACCTTCTTGGAATCCTCAGCTTCAGAGGTCTCAAATGCCAATTCAGTATCACGAATCCATCTCTCCGTGACACCCAGATCTATACTACCATCAAAGGTAGGTGGTTTGCACATCATAAAGGCCTTTAAACCCATGTCCATCTTTTTCTCTAGAACTCGTTCCTCAGAGGCTTAGAGACGAGCCTCTAAGTCACGAATATAAGTCTCTCTATCATCACTTCCCGACATCGTTTGTCTCTTAATTCTGTTAGATCATTAAAGTCAGATATACTTAGTATACTTTTCATACTTGATTAATCATGTTAATCAAATAAACAAATATTCAACAACAATGTCAGTCATGTGAATCTTATCAATCTCTCTCACAACCCAATTCCTCCCGAGGAATACTTTAAATAATGATCTCTCTCACAACCGGATTTTTCTTTTTAAAATATTTATTTATCATTATCATTTACAAACACACAGCGGAATATGAAACACGTGGCAAATATATTACAAACAAAAGTTGCCACATACACGGTTTGGTGTTACTGTTACTGTAGCATTCGACCATTATCCATTATAGACATATATAATATCAGAGTTATACAAAACATAGTGTTCCTCCCAAAGAAAGTAGACTACCCGTTGGGTCCCGAGTTCATTGAGGATCACCTGCACATGTAGGGTGTAGCATGTGTTAGCTATATAAACTAGTGAGTACTCAAATAGCATGCGATGAACATAAATACATCACATATCATAAATCATGCTCAGATAGTTCTATCCTAGCATCTCGCGATGAGCTGGCGTAGTCAGAAGGTAGCATATCTCGCAGGGGAGCTAACCCGGCTCAATGCACCAAACTAGGGTACTAGACACACCAACCACTCTGGTGGGTGAGGTGTAAAGTGGTCCACCATTGTGTTTAGGAATCAACCGATTCCTCTTAGTACAACCATATGCTATACCTACAGAGAACAGCTTTGTTCTTAAGTATAACAGCTTTGTTCTTATGTTGGACAGCTTTGTCCATAAGATCCGGACCAATCACAAACAAACAATCTGATTCAATCGAATGATCTATCAATGCGCGCATATATTCAATTATCATCATAGCATACACCTAATCAAGTGCATACTACATCGTGTCAACATGTTAAATTCTAGCATCATCATGCAACCTACACTTAAACAAGTGCGTGTACAAATCATAGTATACAATTATGTAATCATTGTTAATATATGTTATAGGTATATTAATCGTTGTGTTATCAGGCACTCACCTGTCGAGCTAGAATACTTTACTCTACGATAAAGTAGCTTCTGGATCAACTGGAATACCTAAACAAGGTTTACTATAACACCCAAGTTTCGTAAATTCCTATAATTAATAACATTTCAAGTTAATGTGTTTTAGTATTGCCTAATTAAGAATAGGAGGTGTTAAGAAACTTGGGGGAATTATATTGTAATTATTGGAATTAGAAAAGTGCAAGGACCATTTATGTAAACTTTCAAAGTTATTATATATATATATAGAAGAATTTGACTTTGTTGAGTCAAAGTTGGAAAACAACCCTCTGCACATTCACGAGAGCATTATAGAATCTGAGATTTCTTTGAGTTTGAAGCAGGAACAACAAGGAGGAAGGAGCTATAAACCATTTCTAGTTGAATAGAAGCTAAAGGTGAGAATTCTTGATTGTTTTCTTGAAGTTTTTATGGGTTTTTAGAGTTTGATTCATGGTTAGACAAGTTAGAAATGATCCTAATGAGTTAGTAAGGTTTCCTTACTGTTAGGGGTGTAGGAAAACACCCCAAAGCATGTTATTTATGAGTTTTTCGGATTTTCAGTCGATATCCGCTACTTGGAGGATGAACTGTCGGATTGTCTGTAAGGTACACGGCCCGTGTTGGGGTAGTGTCACACCCCGCTAAAGCATTGTCTCGTACGATGCATAAATAAATTAGAAATTGTGTTTAAAATGTGTAGATGAAGATGAAGATGCCACACATCATGCTTTTACATAATGTACCTAAAGACGATTACCTGAAAGCATGGGTAAAAGAAAAACGGTCAACTACTAGAGTTGGTGAGTTCATTGGTTTTTAATATGCACAATATAATTTTAAATGAGGAAAAGTTTAAATAAATGATGGAGATTTTTGAATAAAATCCAAGTATGTAATAATGATAGAAGATGCATTATATTGCCCAAAACACTGCACGAGGTAGTATATACTATGATGATTGTAGCTTGAGCCATTATCCAACCTAACCGACAACCAATTGCCCAAGAACAAACCTAACGCCCGTATTAAATGACGTTAGTAGTGGTAAAGTACATCTATAGTTCGTCAACCATAAATGGGAGACGTCGGAATCTCCAAATAGCGCTACTTACAAATACCATCAGCTCACTAGCGGAGTTAAAGGATAATGTCCAAAAAGGGGCCTTACAAACGATAACCCAAGCACATCAAAGAATGATACCATAGTGCAACAAAATCATATTTGAAATATATAAGAAGTTAGGCAATAAACTTTTCATTAAATGTATACACATGCTTTCACCCCAAAAATAATATGAAATACGGTAAAAAGGGGCTATGATACTCACTAGATATGGAAATGTGTTAACTTGTAAAGGGTTTCTCGTTTCTACCGAAGCTCCTTTCTTAATATAAGAAGTATGTAACTCTATTAGACTTATTTTATTTATTACTTTGTATTATTACCAATTATTTGTTATTAATTTATTTATTTAATTTTTAAAGGTTTTCTCTATTTTCCTTAGGTCATAAGTGTTCACTGGAATTTTTATTTCTATAAGTTAAACTTTAAAAATTAAAAAATGTATTTTAGAAGTCATATTAAGGCTTAATATTTTAATATAACCTTAATACATGTTTCTAGAATGTCCAGTAAAAATATAGGAATTTATAATCCATATTTAATATTTTTAATAGTTAAAAGTATATAAGATGTCCACTGATCAGTGTTTGGATAACATATTGTTACTAAAAAGTCTGTTTAGAGCTCATACGACTTCATGTTTACATGATTCAAAATGGGAATTAGCTACGACTCAAAGATGAAACTTTAAAAAAAACTAGACGTATTTTGACCCAAGAATGAGTAAGTTATACGCATTTAAAGTGTACCTTTTTAAATCTGTCAGATTTCCAGATTCAATATATGTGTCTTATTAAATATGTTTGAAGGATCAAACCTTCATGAAAATTTGTGAATCCAGGTTTAAATGAAAGGTAACAATTTAAACTAAGATTAGCAAAAAGAATAAACTGATTTTGATACCTAGAACTCCAGATATAACAAAAACAATAGGGGAGTTCTAGCTCAGAATCTGCCAGATTATGATTTCTCTTTGCTTTATGGGTCATAACTTTAATATAACATATTTATATTCATGATTAATCATCTTGTATGAGTATAAGCTTTGCTAATCCATGTGTTCCTTACAACAATGGTAGGATGATACACATTTTATGTGTTCCTTACAACATTTGGTAGGATGATACACATGCATGATCAAAGTCTTATTTTCTTGATTTTTAGTTGATTGTGTTCCATACAACAATGGTAGGATGATGCACATTTCATGTGCTCCTTACAACATTGGTAGGATGTTAATATTTACATGATTATAGATATTTAAAAGAAATAAGATCAACATCAAAGAAAATAAATAAAAAGATAGAAAAGAAGAAAGGTAGAAGAGTAAAGATGGATTTGTTATGATCATCTTACCAACTCTTCTTCTTTGATCTTTCTTTGATCTTCAAAAGATGAACAAAGCTTGATGATCTTGGGAGATTTTTTTTTGTGAAAGAATAAGAGAGAAAGGGAAAAGATGAAGTGTGGTGGTAAACGAAATGATGAAGAGTAGTAGGGGGGTTTATAGAGCATGGGGAGTTCAAGTGCCATGTCTTGGGAAGAGAAGGAGGCAAGAGAAAAGAGGGGGGTGTATGGCCGGCCAAGGGGAGGGGGGTTTCTTTTTTTTATTTATTTATTTTTGTTAAATATTATGTGTAATTAGTTTAAAATAAAATTTGTATAAATGGTGATTTTGTTTAAATCTTTTAATTAACAAGGTTTTAATTTCTTTTGTGAGTTTATATATATATATATATATGTTTTATATTTTAACTTATTTATATTTATGATGATGTTTTTAATTATTATTATTATTATTGTATACGATTTGTAATTCTTGACTTTTAATAATTCGGTTTTTCGAGCTCGTGAAGGTTCTAACCATATAGGCGAAATTTCTATGGAATCTAATATTATTATTGATGTATTTAAATCATAACTAATATTTTTAGTCATACTAGGCTTAAAGTTAGAATTTCTAATGGCTAACCTAGGAAATTTGTTGCCGGTTGTCACAGGTACACGGCCCGTGTAGAGTTGAAGGCGGTCACACGGCCATGTTGGAGTACATGGTCGTGTAGAGATTGAGGTACACAGCCCGTGTAGATGACGTGGATAACACTGCCCATGTGGTCATGTGTGGTCGTGTAGAGTGCATAGGACACGGCCCGTGTAGGGGTACATGGCCCGTGTAGATCCCCTGCCTTATTCATTTGTTAAATGTTTATTTGGTACATGTTTTGATTATATGATTATATGATTGTAGGGGTTACTATTTGACGTGTACTGAGTTATCTGGCATATATCTGTGTGATACTAGTTGCTGAGCTGAGTTTTCTAAACTCTGATTCATATCTGTGATATGTGTGTGATACATTGCAATGTGATATATTATTGATCAGAGGATCAGAGAGAGAGAGAGAGAGAGAGAGCTATAGCATGCTGCTTTGTGCAGTAGTGCTACGGACAGCGTTTTAGCCTTCTTGGCGGATGCTAAGATGGTGTAGTACTGTGTCCATTAGAACTGTTACAACATTCGTATATGTGTATGTGCATGCTTATATGATTTACAGTTTAGATTTCTCACTAAGCTCTCGTAGCTTATCAGATACTACTTACTGTTGTTTTGTAGGGCGTGATTCCCCCAAAGGCAAGGCCCCAGTTTGACAGAGGTTGTTTTATGAAGAAAACTGTATTTTGAATTTAACGCCTGGCTGTACTTTGAAAACGAATCTTTTGTTGTAAATATCGAATATCAATCTTTTGTATGAACCAGACGGTTCAGGATAACTTTTGTGGCTTCCGCTTTTATATGAAAACTCTTTTGATTCTAAAATAACTATATTTTAGAGATTTATTTGTATTTTGAAATTTGGGGTGTTACATTTACAGATATCAAAACCTTGTAAAACAGATTCTGCTAGAGGTAGGGCATGTCCGTACCATGCCAAGGCACGCCCCATACCTGGTACTCAGGTACACCCTGTGACTTTAGGGTACCCCCCAGACTTGCTAGGGTTAGGCACGCCCCGTACCCTTGGGAGGTATGGCCGTGCCTCCCAGGTACACCTTGAGGTACGGTCTGTTCTTGAGAGGCACGCTCGTGCTTTTCAATATACAGTAGCAGGTTCATGCAGAACCTGCTGTTTCCATCCAAAAACTTACCAAAAATCAATTAGAACATTACCAATCGGTTTCTATTGTTCCCAAATAATCATTATTTATATAAAATTCCTTTTACTCAATATTTAATTAGAATTTTAGACGTACCAGATTCGAACACGACTAGGCCCAATATGAGGTAGTTACATTGATGATCCAAGAAGTGAAAATCAAGAAGAAAAAGAAAAACAACTCGAAAGGGAAAGGCAAAGGGAAGGCAAATGGAAAAGACAAAGGCAAGCAAGTTGCCAAAGCTCCTACCCCAAGACGGCGGGAAAGGTTTCCAAGAATGACCCGTGCTTTGAATTGAAGGAATTTGTTTGGCATAATCGAGTAGCAACGAAAGCAAGATACAATACAAAAACTATAACTAGCCAAACAAACACAAATGCCATGGACCAAAATCTAAACATGAATTTTCAACTAGAATATAATAAACAAGAAAGAAGAAAGATCATACCATAATGCAAGATCACCAAAACTTTCTTCTTTGTCAAAGTGTGTAGAATTCAAGAATGAATTTCTCTAGAGTAGTCCACCCCAAGCACACTTGATTCCCCAATGCTAGTAGGTTGATGTAGACACCAAAACAACACAATTCAAGAAGAAGCAACACCTTTGTGCATCAATCTTAGACCACAAAGTGTATCACAACTATTCTTTTGCGCATCAAACTTGATCACCAAAGAAGAACTATCATTAGAGAGAACATCAATATGCACAAGGCTCTAGAACTACCCCAAGTTTTGTTCCAGAGACATATGAATCGTGGCTTAGAATTCACTCACATTAATCACATTAAAATGAGTGTTTAAAGCTGTTTACTCTGCTGTTACAGGGACTATACACGGCCCGTGTTGGTCAACACAGCCGTGTAGGCCCAAGGTCCACGGCCTCAATTAGGCCAAGATAGCCCGTGTCTAACAGGCCTAACATGGCCCGTGTTCACCTACACGGCCGTGTAGGCCTAAAGCACACGGTCTCTACTTGGGCCAAAACGCCCCGTGCTAGTTGAGCTTGACACGGCCCGTGTTCATGAACACGACCCGTGTACCATGCTGCCAAAACCCATTTTGGCCTTTTTCTCTGTTTTGTTTGATCGTGTTGTCGGAATCAATACATGGTGTGTGACCCAATAGGCCTATACTTCATCCGCAGTGCTATTAACTCGTTCATGTCAGCGAGCATATTCCAACAGACTCCCACTTGCACGTGGCACGACTACGAAAAATAACACAAACATAGAGCGGCCTCTAGCAAGACATCTATGCTCCCAAGTCAGTATAGGGTATGCCACTCTTGACAAGATCCCAATCATAAAATGATTGTCCTAAAGATAAATGAACATATAAATCCCATTGTTCGCGATATCCTATGTGAACACAAGGCATGGAATAAAGTCAACCTTCAGATCGTTCACCATTATGTTTCTCGATTCTAGATTAGTGGTGACCAACAAACCAAGTTAACATTGATCCATCACCAATATAACTTGAGCACGGCCATGCATATGAACGTCAGCACTCTATCATTGAGAGGCCCATGGATATCTTCTCTATACATAGAGGAACAAATTCCTTTCGACTACATAGACCCGCCACATAGATAATACTGTACCCAATCATCTCCCTTATAATGACCAGTTACGGACCGCGTTAGAAAATGATCAAAGCAAAGCAGACCTATGCTTTGGAATCACATGTATCTCTAGTTTAAGGATGAAATGCCATCATCATCCCGAGTTACTTATGACCAGAACCATGAATCGGACTTGGGTGCGGATCCTCCAATCACTTGAAACCCCTTTCAAGCACAGGAAAGAACCATGTTTAACAAAACTAATTCTCTACCTCAATCTTAATTTATACTTCCTTCCCATAAAGTATAACCGACTGTGGAGATTTTAGAATGAAAAAAATTCTCGGAAGTGTTTAAACATGCTAAGATAGAACACCATAAGGATTCATAAAATACCCGCCCTTGGCGTATTATTAAATCTCTATTTAATAATCGATATAGTATGAATTGCAATATTGCTTAACGTCCCTACAACATAAGTACAAATCAAACATGAACCAAAACATATTCAAGCCAAGTTACATGCATTAGAAATGGTAATTGACATAGTACGATAAACATCACTAGTACATAACAACGGCTTAACTAGTGGATTTATACCACAACATCCACACGTACTTTTGTTATTAAATTATATCCCTTTTGACAAGACTACTTCAAAAGTATGCATCAAAAATATCTCAACTTTTCAAGAGGTTAAAGTAATCACACCCTCATTGTCTCAAAAGCCCACAATAAGGTTAGCGATACTTTAAGAATCAACAAACAACACAACCAGTTAGGATCATCAACTTTGATCAAAGATCAACAGTTATCCTAGCAGTAACACGCATTAGAGTAATACTCCAAGCCTATTCAAGTCGTCAAACATCAAGAACATATCTCTATATTTCTTGAACTAAATACTATCCATTTTGTATCTCTTGAATGCCCCTATGAAGCAGTAATTCCTGAATTAGGTTTGCAGATAACCTAATATCGGGACATTATCTTCCATAGATATTTAACACCTGGAATACAACAAAGCTCCCACTAACCCTGACATACATGGAAGGTTTGATCTATGCTTCTAGAAAACTCGTCACTATGATTTTCTAATAGTAAGCAAAGACATTTCCTTTAAGATGCTAGCATAACCGAATTGGACTTATCCACTTTTGTAGACATAACACGGATGCTACGGACGTATATTAAGACCTTCGGAGAGTGTTATAAGAACTTCCTCATCATATTGTTTCATGTCGAAACGCGGTCATTAATATCCACGAGTATCAAACATTCTTCAACATAGCCACTAGGACAAGTTTCTCCATAACCTTCATCAAAAACTTTATCACTAGTTGGTATTTGAAGTTGTCTACAACCCCATCCATGTTAATCCCATCACTACCACCTTGGTATACACCTAGGTATGGGGTCAAGTCAAGTCAAACACTTGGACATTTCAAATGGATTGCATCTCTCTATCATTTACTTCTTTTATTTTTAATGAAGTCCGGATCCACTACGTCTCCCGATAGGTGATGAACTCAACATGACTCACCATCAAGTCATTGCCACTTAGATATGAGAAACCCATATCTCTTTGGCTCTATATGACTCTAATCAGAATGAAAAGAAGTAATGATTCTTAGTCAGGCATACCAGCATAACCATGCTGATCATCTATCAAAGATATCAGATTATATGCTAGTATCATCATCAAGTCTTTCATTTAAGTTCAACGTTCTTCCACTGGAATGCCTTAGTTTTAGTTTCTCTCTTCTTCCCCTTTTAAGCAACAAACATTGTTCTCAAACGGTTAAATAACTAATACTTTGAAGAACTCCTCAAATGTATTAGCACTTCTTGATTTCAAGTTTATCCTTCTCCCACTGAATGTAGAATGGATAACTTCGAACTATAAGATAGACAAGCAAAGACCCTTTCTAGTCGTATCTTAATAAATGCTAAATAGACCATCAATTGAATTTAGATTTGAGGACTTAGTCACAATGGTGAATGAATGTCCCAACAAATCGGACACACACTCTTTACCCGTCATAAACCGAATCATTATCAATAACACCCGGTTCCCTACTCCATGACACCATGTACCAATGTGTATTAGTAGGATATGAATTGTGAAACAATTCCACAATTCACAATATAGTCATCCAATATATAGATAATAGATACCTTAGCATCTTAACTAGATCTAAGTACCTTGATCTATATGCCCTATTGATTCTTAAAGTTGTTTTGGCTAATTCTAAACACCAACAAGGTTTCAGACATATGCCTAAACTGGTAAACGTCTCGCGACTACTACCATCAAGGTAATGACGAAGAAGTTCCGCTTTCGTTATTCTTTGTGGTGTGCTTGAACGGATTATCCACAAAATGTGATCAATATCCAACAAACCTATAATCCTCTCACAAACTCCGGTGAAGGATCCCATAATCATTTTAGCCTAATAAACAAGATTAACATCAAAGCTAACCACATGGATCTAGGTGATATATCTCTTGTTTATGTGGTTAAGTTGATTATCACACAAAGATAACTCATCCAAACTATTTTGGATTCAGAATCAATTATTCATGAATATTATATTACTTGTAACAAAACCTTGTGTATGCCATGACATGGGAAATTTTGAACAAAATATCTCACAATAGATTTTTATAATAAATTTCATAGTTTAAGAATAAACTCATCGTCACCACATGTAAAGTTGTGTGCCACGCAGGGCAAAACAACACATGAGTTATGACATCAATAAACCTTGCATAAACAATGCTTAAAAGGTTTAACATCAATTCTTAAAACTTCATTATTTTGTTCATCGTAATTGAAAACGAGTATACAAAGAGATGTTACTTGCCACGCAGGGCAACAAAATAAAGTAATAAATAAACCGGCGACAAAAGCGAGATCAAGTCTCCTTATCTTCTCTTAGAGGACAATCATCATAGTTTCCTCGCCCGAGATCCGGTTCTTCATGCTTTTCTCTCACCAAAGGACCTACACTTTGTAACAAACAAATTTGTGACAAACGTGAGTCAATCAGCTCGGGTAAACTACCCAGCTTATATAAGAATAGCAATGAATCATGAACGCACCTGAAGATGGAAAGTTTACTCCCTCTTTCCTCAGAAGTTTTATATCCTCTCGGCACGTAGGGTAGGCGTGACGGCACCAATTTCCAAATATTCCACAAAAGTAGAAAACCACCTTTTCTTGAGTCTCTTCTTGTGGCACATTCTCTATATCCTTCGACTCAATATCAAGGATAGGCTTGGAAACTCCAACATTTCCTTTTAGGGTCGGTTTCTTCTTCCTTTTCTTTTGTTTCTTTAGACCCATGACGGGAGTGGTTGAGGTGGAACTATGCTTGGACATGTCAGGCTCCACAGACTTCAACATGCCAAGCAATTCTCTTAAGGATTTATCCATTCCTTGCATATGATAGTTTTTGACAAACTGATCATATGATGCAGGCAGAGACTGGAGTACAATATCCACAGCGAGCTCTCTCCCAATAGGAAATCCTAACTTCTCCATTTGGTCCACATTCGCCTTCAACTTAAGGACGTGAAGACCAACATTCCCGTCTTCGTGCAGCTTACAACCGACTAGGCTTTTAACACACTCATAGTGTTCCTGCCTAACTTGCTGTTGGAACATGTCCTTGAGCTTGTTTAACATATTGTACACACTCATGTGCTTGAGCTGCTTTCACAATACAGAGCTCATAGATGACAACATAAGGCAGGCAACATCGTGCGTGTCCTCAACGCGTTTTTCATACCCGTATCAGACGGCCCAAGTCGCGTTGGTAGCAGGTGGCTCCGAAAGGGGTTCCTCAAGGATGTGCAACTTTGACTCATGGCGAAGGAAAATCCTCAATTTCCTGAGCCATGCAATAAAGTTCACCCCCGTGAGTTTCTCCCTTTCTAGGAACACATGAAGTGAGATGTTTGATGTGGTGTTGTTATGATTTGACATCTATAAATAACAATAATACGAGTTTTGGGTAGTTTAGGTAAACATTGTTAAAAATAATTACCCCATAGTTTTAGATAAAAACAATTATTTATAACAAAGGCTAAGAACCTTATTTCACCTCGCACCGTGACGGGTTTACCGCGGATCACGTGGCGAAGCTATTTAGGCCAGTAACCATTTTACCAATTGTAATCTCTATTACAACTCTTAGACACTTGCGAGATCCGTTGACATTCATTATGTCGATTGGCATGTTTGATCCCTTCCTTAAACCAATCTTAATATATAATTTTTGTTTAGCTCGTGCTTAGCTCGACAACTAATCAAGAATTATATACTAAAATTGTAAACCGTCCGACAAGACACACGGGTGGCACTCTCGACCATCAATTGGCTCGTGCTTAGCTCGACAACCAACCATGCAAGTTACCCCACTCACCTTCCACACAACTACGCAAGGAATGACTCGTGCTTAGCTCAACAATCATCCTTGTTTCGTTAGATTCGGGTGGTGTCGTCTTACGGATGGTGCGTGATTTACATTTTAAAAACGGGATTTTGTTTCCGGTTTATAAAAACCCTTTTGTGAATTAACAAAGTAAGTGTCAAAATGATTTTAAGCACTTTTTAAATATAATACCAAGTTTATATTTTCTTTGTCAATTCTATTCGCGCGAGATTGTTAACCATTGTAACAAATGTTGTGTTTTATTTAATTTTATAAAAAAATTGTCTAGCATGTAAATCCTAATCCATGCATGGAAAAATAAAACACAACCACGCAAATATATATATATATATATATATATATAATTCGGTAACATGCCCAAAAATCATATGCGTTTTCCCATGAGCCACAACGGAGAAAACGAGGCCAAAACCTAAGGACAAGGTAAAGTCTCGTTGGGTGAGCTCCCACCGAATCCAACACCTCCAATAGCGTGTTAGTTCCTTCTCGCCAAGACGTCATCACCATGACTCCCGTTGATTTCTCCGGTTCTAATTCTACACTACATACAAATACATAGAATATATATAAACCACACGCAGGTCGCCTTCCTACACTATTTATACAAATACATGGAATGAAAGAAACGGTGTGCAAGCCGCACCAACAAATAAATAAACAAATAATTACATCAATACGGCACGCAGGCCACCAAAAACCAAATCAATCAACCACTACAACACATAGGTCTAAGGGCATATTGTGTTACCGAATTAACCAAACGCAACATAAATGAAACATGGTGTGCCACACAAAACCATGATACAAATATATATGTCTATATTTTAGTTAAGATTGTCAACAACATCAAAGACACCATAATGACAATCCTTGTACATATGCATTAGTGTACCAAAACATTTTTGTGACACATATTCATATATACATTTATAAGTATATATTTGTGTACACTTCATGCCAAGTTACAACAAATATATAAATATAAAAACTAAAATATTAACAAGGCTACAAATATAACAATTATAGCACAACAAGAGTCTCAATGAAAAACCAATTTTAAGAAAACAATTTTCTTATATAAAAGTATTTATATGGCTTTTCTAGACTCGATGTAAAAATAACATATTAGGTAGGCTACAAATATACCAATTTTAGCCTAACATGAATCTACATGATACCACTGAAGGAATTTGTTTGGCATAATCGAGTAGCAACGGAAGCAAGATACAATACAAAAACTATAACTGGCCAAACAAACACACATGCCATGGACCAAAATCTAAACATTAATTTGCAACTAGAATATAATAAACAAGAAAGAAGAAAGATCATACCATAATGCAAGATCACCAAAACTTTCTTCTTTGTCAAAGTGTGTAGAATTCAAGAATGAATTTCTCTAGAGTTGTCCACCCCAAGCACACTTGATTCCCCAATGCTAGTACGTTGATGTAGACACCAAAACAACACAATTCAAGAACAAGCAACACCTTTGTGCATCAATCTTAGACCACAAAGTGTATGACAAATTTTCTTTTGTGCATCAAACTTGATCACCAAAGAAGAACTATCATTAGAGAGAACATCAACATGCACAAGGCTCTAAAACTACCCCAAGCTCTATTCTAGAGACATATGAATCGTGGCTTAGCATTCACTCACATTAATCACATTAAAAAGAGTGTTTAAAGCTGTTTACTCTGCTGTTACAGGGACTGTACACGGCCCATGTTGGTCAACACGGCTGTGTAGGCCCAAGGTCCATGGCCTCAATTGAGCCAAGATAGCCCGTGTCTAACAGGCCCAACATGGCCCGTGTTCACCTACACGACCCTGTAGGCCCAAAGCACACGGTCTCTACTTCGGCCAAAATGCCCCGGCCAAAATGCCCTTGGAACTTTTGAATTACTATTACCAAATGGCCTTTACTTAATATTGAACAATTGTTATTATGTACCTAGTTTAACTAGGAATATTATTTCAGTAGCTTGGTTAAGAGAATCTAGATTCACTTTTGGTTTCGTTGATGATGGCATTCGGGCCTTCAAAAACGACATTTTGTATTTTGAGGCTCGCCCTCTTAATGGAATATATGAAGTTAATCTTAAAAGATCTCTTGATGATAATTCTATATATACCACTAGCACCAAACGACCTAAGCATGACTTAAGTCAAACATACCTATGGCATTGTCGACTTGGTCATATAAACAAGAAACACATTGCAAAACTTCAAAAGGATGGAACTTTAAAATCAAGCGATTCTAGCTCATTTGAAGTCTGCGAATCATGTTTATATGGGAAGATAACTAAGGCTCCTTTCTTCAGTTCAAGTGAAAGAGCTAAAGATCTATTAGGAATCATACATATGGATGTATGCGGTCCTTTTAGATCAATGTCTAGAGATGGTGATAGATACTTTGTTACGTTCACCGATGATTATAGTAGATTTGGTTAGGTTTACTTAATGAAATATAAACATGAAACATTTGAAATGTTCAAGTTGTTTCAAATCAAAGTACAAAATAAATTCAACAAAACAATCAATGCCCTTCGTTCCGATCGAGGTGGCGAGTACTTAAGTCGAGTTTATGGATCATCTTAGTAATTGTGGGATTATCTCACAACTTACTCCTCCTAGAACACCACAACATAATGGTGTATCTGAAAGGAGGAACCGAACTCTACTAGATATGGTTCGGTCTATGATAAGCCGAAGTACTCTACCCTTGTCCTTTTGGAGTTATGCTTTGTTAACTGCTGTGCGCATATTGAATATGGTTCCAACCAAGAAGGTAGATAAGACACCATATGATATGTGGTATGGAAAGGTTCCAAACTTATCTTACTTGAAAGTCTGGGGTTGTGAAGCTTCTGTACGACAACAGGCTTCAAGCAAACTCAATCCTAGATCTATCAAATGTAATTTTGTGGTATATCCTAAAGATTCATTAGGATATTATCTCTACAACCTGGCTGAGAACAAAGTGTTTGTTTCTAGGCATGCCACTTTCTTAGAAAAAGAGTTTCTTTTGAAATAGGCAAGTGGAAGCAATGTAGACCTTGAAGAAATTCAAGAACCACAAAATACAAGTCAGGTTGGCACTAGCACTCAACAAACGGTTGTTGAACCTGAACAATTGGTTGTTCAAGAACCTACTTAAACACAAAGTGTTCGTAGATCTGGTAGACCTCGTCAAGAACCCGAGAGATACGGATTTCTTGTGTCTAATGATGAGATTTTCTTGGTAGACTCTTCCGAGCCTACTAACTACCAAGGTGCTATATCGGATCCGGAATCCGATAAATGGATTGATTCCATGAACACTGAGATGCAGAACATGTATGAAAATCAAGTATGGGACTTGGTTGATCTTCCTCCCAATAGTAAGACTGTAGGGAGCAAGTGGGTCTTCAAGAAGAAGACCGACGTGGATGGAAATGTACACATATTTAAGGTAAGGCTAGTGGCAAAAGGTTTCACTCAAACTCATGGTATTGACTATGATGAGACCTTCTCTCCAGTTGTAACATCCTGAGATTGGGCCTAGTAGAAACATAGGCTTGGGTATGTTACACATGAATTATTATTTAAATGTGTTTACTAATTACTATTTAAGTAATTGATTAACATTAAATAATATATGATGGTTATATGAATATATATGTATGTATACGGTTGTGTGTGTGTGCATGTGCTTAGTGTTTTGAGCTTGCCACCTCATGCTATCATTTGTTAGTAATTAATACGTGGGTTTCACATTTGATTCTTCACTTTGAAGAAATCCTTGTGTGTGTATTGTGTGTGTTCAACCGAGAGCAAACAAGAAGAAGAAGAATAGCAATCGGAATTTGTTGATTCTTAATTTTGTGATTCAAATTAAAAGGTTGTTGTTTATGTTATGCTTCTTGAAACATGATCCCTGTAACATGTTATGCTTTTTCAGTTTGATAAACATGCTACGGTTTAATCTTGTTTGGTTTTGTTATGAGCACCATGAAGTTGTCGGATTTGATGTTCTTGGGTGTAAAAGTGTTCTTGATGCATGCTTATATAATTAAACATGCTTATATGTGTTCTTATGAACTTGCATATGAATTGTATAATATGGAAATGAGAATTATACAAGACTTGAAGTTGTCGGATTCTTAAAGCTATAAAGATGGTGGATTTTGGTGATGATGATGAAAACCAATTGTGAAATCCGGTACTCTTAAATCCGGATGTATGAAATCCTAGTGTTGAAATCCGATACTCTTGAATCCAGAGCATGATAAATACGGTGAAGGTTTCTCATGCACAACAAAACCCAAGCACAGCGGAAGCAAGAAGATAAAAACAAGTTCATTTCGGGTTTTCAAAACTCATGCACAAGAAACACATAGTGGGATCTAGCTACAAGACATGATAGCAACAAGAAGAACAAATGAAACCAGAAAGTAAGACCATACCCTTGATGTCTCTGGTTGATTTGTTGTAGTAGATGTAATACTTGAACTCCAAGACGAGACCCTCTATTGATATCCACACCAAGCCTTGCGTGAACCACCTTTGCTAAAGCTTGAACCACTATGCTTCCACCACGTGAACAAGGGCTCAAGAACAGCAGATGAACTCTTGACAACACCCACACAAACTCTCTCTCAAAGCTTCTATGTATCTCACAAGCTCTCTCAAGTGTGTAGGTTAGTCAAATGGCAAAAGGGTCTTTCAAGAGAGAAAACATACACTTTCATAAGTAGAGGGGAAGTCTGTGAGGCACCAGGGTCGGCCATAATGGCACCCTTCCATTGGACCAAACAAAAGGTCCAATAATATCAAAGTGTCACTTAGACTTCTGCCTTCACGGGCTCTCATGGCTGTGAGGAAGTCGTGAAGGCATCACCCCCACGATCCCCTGCTGGCCCATGAAACCTCGTGAAGGGATTCACGTCACGACCTCTTCACGACCTGTGAGAGCCCGTGAAGGTCGACAGAAATCCTAATTATCTCTCTTGACATGTGCTGTCGGATTCAACCCTTGGCGTGTGACCCAATAGGCACGTGCCTCATCGGAAGTGGTCCAATATACGTGTATCAGTGGGCATATATCCAACAGACTCCCACTTGCACATGATACATCGTCATATATTAATCACAGACAAAGAGCGGCTCTAGCTAAGCATCAATTCCCCCAAGTCGGCGATAGTTGTCATCTTCGACAAAAACCTAATAGCCTTAAAGGCTTATGAGGTTCTATAGATAAGTGATCATGTGCATCCTTTTGTTCGCGATATCCTTGTGAACACGAGACATGGAATATGTCAATCTCCAGATCGTTCACTATTATGTTTCTCGATTACAGATTGGTGGTGACCAAATAGACAAGTTGCATCTGATCTAAAATCAATGTAACTTGAGCACGGCCATGCATATTTGATGTCAGCTCCCAATCATCGAGGGGCCCAGGGATATCTCTCTTACTAGAGGAACAAATCCTTTCGACCACATAGTCCCATTATATGTTTCATACTTTACCCAATTATTTCCTTTATAACAGCCAGTTACGAACTGCGTTTGAAGATAACTAGAGTAAGGCAGATTCATACTCTGGTAACCTATGCATCTCAAGTCTAAGGATGAAATGATATTATCATCCTGAGATACTTGTGACTAATTGATCCATGAAGTAAACTCAGGTGTGGGTCTTCTGGTCACTTGAAACACCTTTCAAGCACAAGTAAGTCTTGCACCCTTATTCAACCATTTTGAATACCGGGCCAACCACTTACTTCAATCTTACTTCATTCTTCCTCCCATATGAAGAATAACCGATTGCAGAAGGTTTTAGAATGATAAATATTCAAGGAAGCGTTTAAACATGCTAAGATGGAACACGGTATGGACTTGATGATTGTGACCGCAACAAGCGTATATATAAATCTCTATTCATATATCGAAACAAACCTAAGTTACAATACCATTTAAATGTTCCCATAAATACAAATACAAATCAAACAAACCAAATACATAGGTCAATCCAAATCACTAGCGAATCTAACACTTATAGCTTTAGCGTGTGAATCATGAGCAGCTTGTGATAATGGTTAGTGAATGGGTCCGCAAGGTTCCCATCCGTTGGTACTCTACTTATTGCAACATCACCATTCTCGATTACTTCTCTAATGAAGTGATATTTTCGAAGAATGTGTCTTGTCCTCTTGTGAGCTCTTGGTTCTTTTGCCAAAGCTACCGCACCCTCATTGTCACAAAAAATCTCAATAGGGTCGGTGATGCTCGGAACCACTCCTAGATCTTGGATGAATTTCTTCATCCACACAGCTTCCTTAGCAGCTTCACTTGCTGCAATATACTCTGACTCGGTTGTTGAATCAGCAACTGTGTCTTGCTTTGAGCTCCTCCAGTATACTGCACCACCATTCAATAGGAACATGAACCCCGATTGAGATCGGCAGTCGTCCCTATCGGTTTGGAAGCTAGCATCAGAGTAACCCTTTACACTAAGCTCTTCCTCACCACCGTATACCAAGAACATTTCCTTTGTACGCCTAACGTACTTTAGAATGTTCTTCACAGCCCTCCAGTGAGCCTCTCCCGGATTCGCCTGATATCTACTAGTCATGCTTAAGGCATACGAGACATCGGGGCGTGTGCATAACATGGCATACATGATCAATCCCACAGCCGAAGCGTATGGGACTCGCTTCATTATGTTCAACTCCTTTTGGGAGTTGAGGCATTGAGCCTTGGTTAATGCTAATCCATGCATCATGGGGAGATTCCCTTTCTTAGAATCCTCCATCTTAAATCGTTTAACGACTTTATCCACATATGCACTTTGGCTTAATCCTATAAGCCTTCTAGACCTATCCCTATAGATCTTAATTCCGAGAATGCATCCCGCATTTCCCAAGTCTTTCATAGAAAAGCAATTCCCAAGCCAATCCTTGACACTACGCAAGGTTGGGATATGATTTCCTATGAGTAGAATATCATCTACATATAAAACTAGGAAAACTATTGAGCTCCCACTAGCCTTGACATACACGCATGGTTCATCTTCGTTTTTCAAAAATCCAAATTCCTTGATCTTTTCATCAAAACAAAGATTCCAACTACGAGAGGCTTGCTTAAGTCCATAAATGGACTTCTTAAGCCTACATACCTTGTTAGGATACTTAGGATGTACAAAACCTTCAGGTTATGTCATATACACCTCTTCAGAAAGCTTCCCATTAAGGAAGGCGGTTTTTACATCCATTTGCCATATCTCATAATCATGAAAAGCAGCTATGGCAAGGATGATCCTAATGGACTTCAACATGGCCACTGGTGAAAAAGTTTCATCATAGTCAACACCCGGTGTTTACGTGAAACCTTTTGCCACCAATCGGGCTTTGAAAGTGTCCAAGGTATTGTCCATGTTGGTTTTCTTCTTGAAAACCCATTTACACCCAACGGGTCGAAACCCGGGTGTTGGATCAACCAGTTCCCAAACCTGGTTATCCGACATGGAGTTTATTTCGCTTTCCATTGCCTCCCTCCACTTGGCAGACTCAGGGCCCGCCATTGCTTCTCGGTAGCTGGTGGGTTCATCTTGATCCACCAATAGCTCATTGCCCTCAGATATGAGAAATCCATATCTCCTTGGCTCATGATGAGCTCTACCGGATCTACGTGGGGTAGGAAGTGGAAGTGTGTCAGGTACCGCAGCTTCACTTTGCTCGGTGTCAACCATTGATGGTTGATTGCTAGTGCCAACATCAAGTTCTTTATCGGGTGTACCTTGAATTTCTTCAAGGTCTATTTCCTTTTGCCTCGGTATGTTGGATATAAGTTCCCTTTCAAGGAAAACGGCTCTTCGAGCAACAAAAACTTTGTTCTCTGAAGGTTTGTAGAAAATATATCAAATACCGGCAGGAGGATATCCGATAAAATAACACCTTTCGGAACAGGGTTCTAGTTTGTCATTCGTCTCACGTCTCACGTAGGCTAGACATCCCCATACACGAAGATATGAGAGAGTGGTATTTTTCTTGTGCCACAACTCATATGGTGTTGTTTCAACTTTCTTTGTTGGTACGAGGTTAAGGATTCTTACCGCCGTCTCTAGAGCGTAACCCCAAAAACTAAAGGGTACCTCCGTTTGACTCATCATAGAACGGACCATATCTAATAATGTCCGATTTCTCCTTTCGGCAACTCCATTTAATTGTGGAGTCCTAGGAGGAGTTAATTGTGAGATAATCCCACATTTTCTAAGATGGTCCAGAAACTCCGAAGTAAGATACTCACCGCCTCTATCCGATCGTAGTATCTTAATCTTCTTACCCGATTGATTCTCTACTTCACTTTGAAATGTCTTGAACACCTCAAAGGTTTTAGACTTTTGTCTAGTCAAGTAGATATATCCATACCTACTATAATCATCTGTGAAGGTAACGAAATATCTAGTATTGTTCCTTGTGACATTTTTGAAAGGACCACACACATCGGTGTGAATGACTTCCAAAAGATCCTTTCCCCTCTCACTAACTCCGGTGAAGGGTTCTTTGGTCATTTTGCCTAGTAAAGAAGATTCGCATACATCTTTTGACCCAAGGTCAAATGATTCCAAGATCCCGTCCGCTTGGAGCTTGGTGATGCGGGTCTTGTTTACATGAGCAAGACGACCGTGCCATAAGGAATATTTATCCAAACAATTTTTGGATTGAGAATCAATATTCATGATAGGTCTCTTATTTCCAATGTATGCATCAACTTCATATATGCCATGACATGGTAACGCTTTAAAATAACAAACAACATTTTTATAACATAAAATAGATCCTTCCATAAATTTAAAAGAAAAACCATCGTCATACATAGCATGTAAAGATAAAATGTTTCTTGCCATGTAGGGCGAATAGCATACATTAATAAGAACAATGGAAAGACCGGTTCTAAAAGAGAGCTCGACACTCCCTTTTGCTTCTATGGGCACAACCTCTCGGTTCCCCATAATTAGATCCAGCTCTCCACGCTCCAAGCCTCTTCTTTCCCTTAGCACCTGCACCATATTACAAATGTGAGTGCCGCAGCCGGTATCTAAAACCCAGCCCTTTGAAATAGAAGTTTGATGGAGCTCAATCATGAACGTACCTTGGTTTGAAGGTCCCGAGATGCTCATTACCTTGAGCTTCATGAGGCCATCTTGGTACTTTGGGCAGCTTCGGCGATAATGCCCCTTATCCCCGCAAAAGAAGCATTGCGCATCTTCCGGGGCCTTGGCTTGGGGAATCTTCCCCTTGCCCTTTGCCACCGGGGTAGGGGTAGGCTTGGTGGCACCAACCTTGCCCTTACCCTTTCCCTTATGGGAAGGATTCGGCTTCTTCTTTTAGATGCGGCCCTCCCGGATAGCCAAGACGGGGTTGGATGAGGTGGCCTTGGGCTTCGAGATGCTTGAATCCGCGGTCTTGAGCATCCCATGAAGCTCCATGAGGGTTTTGTCCATACTATGCATATGATAACTCACGATGAATTGATCATATGCATTGGGCAAGGATTGGAGGATGAGATCAACCGCCATCTCCCTCCCAATGGAGAACCCTAAGCTCTCCATGCGCTCCATGGTTGCTTTCATACGCAACACATGAGCGCTTATGTTCCCGCCATCCTGGAGCTTGCAACCTAGGACGGACTTGAGGCATTCGTACCTTTCTTGCCTCGCTTGCTGTTGGAACATGTCCTTGAGCTGCGCGACCAAGTCGAAAGCACTTAAATGATCCATTTGCTTTTGCAAATCGGAGCTCATTGTGCTAAGCATAAGGCACGTTATTTCCTCCGTGTCTTTGAGGCGTTTTTCATGTGTCTCTCGGGTGGCCCTAGGTACCGTAGTCGCAGGGGCTTCGGGCAAGGCTTCCTCAATGATATGCAATTTCCCTTCATGGCGTAGGACAATCCGAAGTTGCCTATGCCAATCCATGAAATTGCTACCGTCGAGTTTCTCCTTCTCAAGGAAAACTCGTAGAGAAATGTTGCTCGTGGTGGTGGTACTTGAAGATGCCATCTATAATAGCAAAGTAGATTTGGTTAGTTTGATATTTAAGTTTGTTAAAACAATTTACCCAAAACAAATTTTTAATTATTTTAACAAAGCCAAGAACCTTATTTCACTTCCCTATATGACGGGTGTACCGCGGATCACATAAGGAAGTTATTTCGGGTTGGCAACCATATTGCCAATTGCAATCCATTATTGCAACTCTTTGGTCTTTGCGGGATCCTACGACAAGCACCGGTCATTTGGCATGTTTAATCCCTTCTTACACCAATCCCAATTTAGAATTGTTGATTGACTCGTGCTAAGCTCGACAATCTTTCAAGAATTCTAATTTGAAATTATAAATTGTCCCCAAGACATGCGGTAAGTACACTCTACAAGAATTGGCTCGTGCTAAGCTCGACAACCAAGTTTGCGAGTTACTACGCTCACCTTCCACACAACTCCACAAAGATCGGCTTGTGCTAAGCTCGACAACCAATCATTGTGTTGTTAGATTTGGGTGGCATCGTCTTACGGATGGTGCGTGATTTATGTTATATGAGAAAAACGGGCTTTTGTTTCCGATTAATTTTGATTAACATATTTGAGTGACAAAAACTTATTTTTCACTTTAGTTGGTTTGTTAATCATGAGCGCGCGCGAGAGAAAAATAAACCAATTTTATAAAACTCTTGTGATTTAATTTATTGAAAAAATTTCTAGCATGCGAAAACCTAAACAATCCATGCAAGAAATAAATCACAATACACGCATAGCAAGGGGTTGGTAACCAAGCCAAAACCTATGCGTTCTACCCGTGAGCCTACGGGAAGAACGTGGTCAACTAGGGACACAATACAAAAGGTCATAGCTCCCACTTGATCCGCCATCTCCAACGGGATTCATCGGATCTTCTATTTTCAAGACACCATCCTTGATTCTTGATTGTGGTCTCCATGCTCCATGAGTACAAGTACATAAAAATAGAAATGAAATGGCATGCAAGCCACGAAAATTCTATCATCTATTACAAGTACATGGATAAATGAAACGGTATGCAAACCGCAATAATAATTACAATAATCAATAAATAAATAATTATTACAAACCAAGTGACTCTAAGTCACCAAATAAACGGAGCAACCACAAACAACCACAAGGTCTAAGGCCAAGGTTACCAACAAAGAACAAGGCAAAACAACCATAAAAACAAACGGTGTGCCAAAAACCGCAACAAGCAAATATTTTGATAAGAATTTCCAAGCAAACACTCAAGGCACAATGGAAATTCTTGTACATATGCATTAAGGTATAAAACCAATTTTCATATATACACACACATATGTGTATGCATGTATGCATCTAATGCCATGACCATACCATGCATACCCATAGTCGTACCAAAATATTATTTGGGGATTTCCAGAAACATCTAAACTAAAACAGAAACACAGCAATGACTTGAAAAACCGAAAAATTCTTTTAAGGTCAAAAACACTGTTCACGAGCTCCTTCACGACCTTTCACGGCTCGTGAGGCCCGAGGGCTTCACGACCGCTCATGGCCCGGATGAACTCGTGAAGCACCCAAAAACCATTTCACGAACAGACCCCAAACTACACTGGTCATGTGACCTTCACGACCCGTGAAGAGAACTTCACGGCTCGTGAAGCCCTTCTTGACAGAATGCCAAAACTTCCAAAAACCGATTTTCCGAGCCATTTTGTGTTATCATATTGTAGCAATGGCTCTAATACCATTGAAGGTTTCTCATGCACAACAAAACCCAAGCACAACGGAAGTAAGAAGATAAAAACAAGTTCATTTCGGGTTATCAAAACTAATGCACAAGAAACACATAGTGGGATCTAGCTACAAGACATGATAGCAACAAGAAGAACAAATGAAACCAGAAAGTGAGACCATACCCTTGATGTCTCTGGTTGATTTGTTGTATTAGATGTAATACTTGAACTCCAAGACGAGTCCCTCTATTGATATCCACACCAAGCCTTGTGTGAACCACCTTTGCTAAAGCTTAAACCACTATGCTTCCACCACGTGAACAAGGGCTCAAGAACAGCAGATGAACTCTTGACAACACCCACACAAACTCTCTCTCAAAGCTTCTATGTATCTCACAAGCTCTCTCAAGTGTGTAGGTTAGTCAAAAAAGCAAAAGGGTCTTTCAAGAGAGAAAACATACACTTTTATAAGTAGAGGGGAAGTCTGTGAGGCACTAGGGTCGGCCATAATGGCACCCTTCCATTGGACCAAACAAAAGGTCCAATAATATCAAAGTGTCACTTAGACTTCTGCCTTCACGGGCTCTCACAGCCCGTGAGGAAGTCGTGAAGGCATCACCCCCACGATCCCCGACCGGCCCATGAAGCCTCGTGAAGGGCTTCACGTCACGACCTCTTCACGACCCATGAGGGACCGTGAAGGTTGACAGAAACCCTAATTATCTCTCTTGACATGTGCTGTCGGATTCAACGCTTGGTGTGTGACCCAAAAGGCCCGTGGCTCATCGGCAGTGATCCAATATACGTGTATCAGTGGGCATATATCCAACATACGGAACCTATGAAATACGAATGTTGAGTCCGATGGTGGATTCCAAGCATGAAGACCGATTGTGGGTGCCAAGTTAAGACACAAGTGTAGAAATCCGATGAAAGTTGCGGATTTGGTGCAAATCCGATGGAAGTATCGGATTTCTCATGAAATCCGATAGTTTGGCTATTGTTTGCATTGTTTAATGCTTTGTGATATATGTGTATGCATATGTGAATCTTACATGTTTATGTTTGATTAAATGGATATAAATATATGATTGGTATATATTTATGAATTGGATACTGATTTCAGTTTGTTGTGATCTCAGGAACAGACAAGGCTCAGTAACATTAGATCACTGAGTGGAATAGCTGAGAACCAGAGGTGAGTGGATGTTTACTCACGGGTGATATTAGTTGTACTGGTTTGGTTGCAACTATTGTTGCATAGATTGTATATCTGTTGGTTAATTAACTGTGAATGTTAATTGTTGTATTCTGTGATATGTATACATGTTGGAAGGGAAGTTAGTTTACGACTGGGCTTATGGGCTGGGTTCATTTGCTCTTGGCTAAGCAGTATCAGGACCTTGGGATGCATTTGTTGCTACCAGAGGATGATACTGTGTGAGGATAGCAAATGGACTATCGGTAAACCTTTCTTTGGCCGGCATTGGTTAAAGGTTCCTGCAGAACCGCCGGTCTTCTGAGGGTGCTTATTTGTGGTTATTGATATCATGCAGTTCAGGCTGATATATCTGTTGTGTGTTACTCCATTCAATTAGCTTTGTGCTAATCTCCCACCTCTCACTCTTTTTATAGGTTTTGGTAAGTTAGCGGCTCGACTGAGAGTGATTAGCTTGGGGAGTAATCACCTAGGACTCTGATAAAGTATTTGTGACGAGCCGTGTTTTGTAATATTGTTATTTTGTAAACAGTGGTTTGTAATTAGTTGTAATTACTTTGGTGTTTATAATCGTTCCCGCAGTGTAATTAAAAGTGAAAAAATTTTGGGTTAAAAAATACGGTGTTACAAGTTTGGTATCAGAGCCTAGGTTTGGTAGTGTAGGCACAGTGGAAGTGTTACATTCCCAAATCTTGGCTCATGGTAGGTAGATTACTCCTTGGGTGTGGGATTGGGGTGAATTGGAGTGTGGTGGAGTTAATATGTTGTGTACTAACGGATTTATCTAATAAATCATGAGGTGATGTGATTGTTACAGATAACAATGGTTGGACGTGATTTCTCGACCGGTACCCCTACTGTCCCAACTACTGCTGAAGTCCCTACTCAAACAGTGGAAGTTCCTACTGACGCTGGTACATCTGGTACAACGGTTGATGAGAGGGATGAATAAATATTTCAACTGGAGGGTCAGTTACAGGATCCGAGAAAAGAGCTGGAGCAGCAAAGACAGGTTCCTGTAGTACAACCACCGGTTATTCCCGTAACATCAACTATTGTTGCGATACCACCTATCTTTCCAGCGGTTACTACATTGGCAGAGGTTCCTCCGATGTCAATGCCAATACCACCATTTACTCAACCGATGACACAACCTTTCTATTATCCTTTGTTTCCTCAGGGGCCCTATCCACAAGGATCTGTTCCACAGGGGTCGATGCCACAAGGGTCTTATTTCTATCCGTTTATGGGATTTCCACCAGGAATGGTTTATAGGCAGCCGTGTACTTACAAGTAGTTTTTGGATTGTAAACCGGATGAATACCATGGCAGCACAAATCCCATTGTTACTTTGAACTGGCTAAGGGATACTGCATAGATTTTGGATGCTTGCAACTATGAGGATGAAATGCGAGTATGCTTTGCGACCCGAATTTTGAAAGGCAAAGCAATGGTTTGGTGGGATTCCATTACCACCCTTTTATCGAGAGCGCAGATGGATTCGATTATGTGGACTCAATTTAGAGATAAACTGTGCGAACAATATTTCAATGCCTTTGAATTGAATAAGATAAGGCAGGAATTCATGGAATTGAAGATGATGAGAAAGATGACAGTGGATGAACTGATTGAACAGTTTAATTCTAAACTAAGGTTTGTAACTCAGTAGGTGCCTGACGAATCTTCCCAGGTTCAGCACTTTATTGGTGCTTTGTTGCCAGAATACAGGAGCACCACGAGATTGGCTTGATCTCTGTCCAAGGCCTTCACCTTGGCAAGATCTGCTGAGGGGGACATCCAGGCCAAAGATAAACAGAGCAAAGATGAGGCAGCTTTGCAGAAGCCGAGTTATGATCAGGCTAAGGGTAGCCAGCAAAAGAAGAAATGGCAAGGTAACCAGTCCCAGGGCAGCCAAAACAGAAAAGCATCTTCAGTGGATTCGGGGAGTAAATCTCAATGGTGCACGAGGTGTAGGTCTTCTCACACTGGGCAGTGTACAGCTCAGACTATGAGATGTGGAACTCACGGGCACAAATCCAAGGATTGTCGATATCCTCGAAACGTATGCTGGAACTGTCATCAGGAGGGGCACATGGCAGGTGATTGCCCTACAGGGAGGAGACCCGGGGCTGGGACAAGGGCAGGGGTGGTTGGGAGCTCGTCTGCAGGGTAGAGCGTTCCGGATGACAGTAGATGATGCTACTGTCACTGATGATGTGATCACCGGTACGTTCTTTATAAACTCCTTACCTGCTCGTGTATTATTTGATTCTGGAGTGAATCGCTCCTTTATTTCTGTAGCATTTTGTGCTAAGGTGAATTTTCCTACTACTAGTATCTCTGTGCCGATTGATATAGAAGCAGCAGATGGTAAGATAGTGCCTGTTACGACTTCTGTGACGGGTGCTGAAATTGACATTGATGGTAAGTGCTTTTCTGTATCTTTCCTGTTGATGCCATTAGCGGGTTTTGATGTGGTGTTGGGGATGGATTCGCTGAGTAAGCACAGGGCGAGTATTAAATGTCATAGGAAGCTGATTTCGTTTCCGTTATCTAATGGGTCGCGTGTGGTGGCTCGTGGGGAAAGGAACAAGTCTGCTTTTCCTATCATTTCTATGTTGAAAGCTAAAAAATCCTTGAGTAAGGGATGTTAGTGTTTTCTGGCATATGCGATTGATGCTAGAAAAGAGAAGCCGACAGTTACTAATGTACGGGTTGTATTAGAATATCCTGAACTATTTCCGGATGAGTTACCTGGGCTACCTCCCGTTCGAGAGGTAGAGTATAAGATTGAGTTGATACCAGGTTCTAATCTAGTGGCTAGATCTCCTTACCGGTTGGCTCCTTCTGAGATAAGGGAGATGATGACACAAATTCAGGATTTATTGGATCGGGGATTTATTCGTCCGAGTTCTTCACCGTGGGGTGCACCAGTCTTGTTTGTGAAAAAGAAGGATGGTACTCTATGTATGTGTATTGACTACAGAGAACTAAATAAGAGGACAGTGAAGAATAAATACCCTATATCCAGGATTGATGATTTATTTGATCAGTTGCAGGGTGCTTCGTATTTCTCGAAGATTGATTTGAGATCGAGTTATCACCAGGTACGAGTTTCTGACGGAAATGTTGCTAAGACAGCTTTCCATACCAGGTATGGCCATTGTGAGTTTTTAGTCATGCCGTTTGGTTTGCCTAACGCACCTGAGTGTTTATGGTTTTGATGAACCGAGTTTGTCGACCGTTTCTGGATAAATCTGTGATAGTATTTATTGATGACGTTCTGGTTTATTGGAAATCTGAAGCTGATCACGAGGTTCATTTGAGACAGGTTCTTGAAACTCTAAAACGGGAGCAATTGTATGCCAAGTATTCTAAGTGTGAATTCTGGATGCGAGAAGTTCACTTCCTGGGGCATGTCATTTGAAGTGACAGAGTCAAGGTTGATCCGGCAAAGATAGAAGGAGTAATGAACTAGGAGGCTCCGAAGTCGCCTTCTGAGATTAAAAGCTTCTCGGGATTGGCTGGGTATTATAGAAGATTCATTAAAGACTTTTCTAAGATTGCGAATACCATGACTAAATTGACTCGCAAGGAGGTTCCATTTAAATGGAGTGATGAACAGGAGAGAGCTTTTCTGACGTTGAAACAACTCTTGTGCCAGGCTCCTATTCTTGCTTTACCGGATGGATCAGATGACTTCATAGTTTACTGTGACGCGTCATTGACAGGGTTGGGTTGTGTGTTGATGCAACGGGATAGAGTGATTGCGTATGCTTATCGTCAGTTGAAACCTAATGAGAAGAACTATCCAACCCATGATTTAGAACTGGCAGCTGTGGTTTTTGCGTTAAAATTGTGGAGACACTATCTTTATGGTACAAAGTGCGTCATTTGTACGGATCACAAAAACCTACAGTATGTGTTTTCGCAGAATGAACTCAATATGCGACAGAGGTGATGGCTGGAACTTGTTAAAGATTATGATTGCGACATTCGCTATCATCCAGGAAAAGCCAATGTGGTAGCCGATGCTTTGAGTCGCAAGGGAGTTAGTGAACATATCAAGTTTATACGAATTGAAATAGTCTCCGACTTGATTGACAGATTGAAGGCAGCCCAGTTGGAAGCCTTGAGGGATGAAAATCTGAATTCAGAGATTATGATTAAGAAGAAAAATGACTTGAATGATGATTCTAGGGGATTAAAGGTTTATCAATCTTGTGTTTGGGTGCCTTTGCTTGGAGGCCTTCAGAATTTGATTATGACTGAAGCTCACAAGTCTAGACTATCTGTTTCCAGGTAGCACAAAAATGTATAACGATCTAATGGTACTGTATTGGTGGCCTACAATGACAACGGATGTAGCACAGTTTGTGGAGTCTTGCCATATTTGTGCATAGGTTAAGGCAGAGCACCAGACACCCTATGGATCACTTAAACAGTTGCAGATTCCAGAGTGGAAGTGGGAGCAAATAACAATGGATTTCGTAACAAAACTACCACGTATGCAGAGGAATAATGATATGATTTGGGTGATCGTTGCCAGATTGACCAAGAGTGCTCACTTCTTGGCTACTAGTGAGACGGCATCGCTTAGTAAGTTGGCTCAATTGTATATCGATGAAGTTATTTCCCGACATGGTATAACGCTTTCGATCGTATCCGATAGAGATTCCAGGTATGTGTCGAACTTCTGGAACAGTTTAAAGCGGGAGTTGGGTACACGGGTGAATCTGAGTACAACTTACCATCCTCAGACAGATGGGCAATCTGAATGAACTATTCAGACACTCAAGGATTTGTTGCGGGCATGTGTGTTAGAATATGGAGGTTCTTGGTATTTCCATCTGCTGTTAATCGAATTCGCGTACAAAAATTCTTATCATTCGAGTATCGGTATGCCGTCTTATGAGATGTTATATGGCCGTCGCTTCCGTAATCCTACGTGTTGGTTAGAGGCGGGTGAGAAATAGTATGAAGGGCCTGATATTGTGCAGATCACCGCAGATAAAGTGGCTATTGCACGAGAGAAATTGAAAGCTGCGAGACATCGACAAAAGATGTATGCTGATCCACGTCGTAGGTCGGTTGTATTCGTTGAGGGGGAATTGGTTTATCTGAAGATTTCTCCGTGGAAGGGAGTTATCCGTTTTGGGAAGCGGGGAAAGCTAGCTCCGCGTTATATTGGGCCATTTCATGTCCAACGGGTGGTAAATGATCAGACGGTTACTATTGATCTTCCAGCGGAATTGTCAGGTATTCACAATACCTTCAACGTTTGTTACTTGCAGAAATGTAGAGTTGAGGATGAGAGTCAGATTCTACCTCTACATGATTATAGTGGAATCCAGTTAGAGGTTGGTGGAAGAACCCATTGAACTATTAGATCGGAAAGTGACGAAATTGCGAAAGAAACAGATTCCGATGGTTCTGGTTAAGTGGAAATATAGTCTGGGTTCAGACTTGACGTGGGAAACCGAGGCCGACATGAAAGCTCGTTACCTGCAGTTGTTTGATGATGAAAAGATTCCGAGGAAGGAATCCAGTTTAAGGGGGAAAGATTTGTAACATCTTGTGATTGGGCCTAGTAGAAACATAGGCTTGGGTATGTTACACATGAATTATTATTTAAATGTGTTTACTAATTACTATTTAAGTAATTGATTAACATTAAATAATATATGATGGTTATATGTATATATATGTATGTATACGGTTGTGTGTGTATGTGCATGTGCTTGGTGTTTTGAGCATGCCACCTCATGCTATAATTTGTGAGTAATTAATACGTGGGTTTCACATTTGATTCTTCACTTTGAAGAAATCCTTGTGTGTGTATTGTGTGTGTGCAACCGAGAGCAAACAAGTAGAAGAAGAAGAAGAATAGCAATCAGAATTTGTTGGTTCTTGATTTTGTGATTCAAATTAAAAGCTTGTTTTTGTTATGCTTCTTGAAACATGATCCCTGTAACATGTTATGCTTTTTGTGTTTGATAAACATGCTACGGTTTAATCTTGTTGGGTTTTGTTATGAGCACCATGAAGTTGTCGGATTTGATGTTCTTGGGTGTAAAAGTGTTCTTGATGCATGCTTATATGTTTAAATCCGATAGTGTAGAAATCCGATGAAAGTTGCGGATTTGGTGCAAATCCGATGGAAGTATCGGATTTCTCATGAAATCCGATAGTTTGGTTGTTATTTGCATTGTTTAATGCTTTGTGATATATGTGCATGCATATGTGAATCTTACATGTTTATGTTTGATTAAATGGATATAAATATATGATTGGTATATATTTATGAATTGGATACTGATTTTAGTTTGTTGTGTTCTCAGGAACAGACAAGGCTCAGTAACATTAGATCACTGAGTAGAATAGCTGAGAACCAGAGATGAGTGGATGTTTACTCACGGGTGATATTAGTTGTACTGGTTTTGTTGCAACTATTGTCGGATAGATTGTATATTTGTTGGATAATTAACTGTGAATATTAATTGTTGTATTCTGTGATATGTATACATGTTGGAAAGGAAGTCAGTTTACGACTAGGCTTATGGGCTGGGTTCATTTGCTATTGGCTAAGCAGTATCAGGACTTTGGGATGCATTTGTTGTAGGAAATCCATGCACGCCAACACCCGTACACAGCGGAAGAAACGACATCAAAAAACCGGGGTTTTCGGGTATCAATACCGACATGCATGTATTCCCCAAGTGGGGATCGTGACTACAAACGAATATAGCAACTAAAAGAAACCAGAGGGAGGAGAAATTATACCATCACGTGGCTGGAGCTATCCACCGAGCTAGAAAGATCTTCGAGAACCCAAAACCGAGCTCCTCTATTGATAGTCCACACAAAGTAGCCGAGATCCCGTCTTGCTATTGACCCGACACACGAGCCACACAAAGTCCTCGTGCTTCTGGAGCAGCAACAACACTAATAGAACTCCTCTTGCTCTTGATACACTCACTTAACTCACTATATCACTTCAAGTAGTATATTATGTGTGTATGTACAAAAATGGCAAGAGCACCAAATGAGAGAGAGTCATATGCCTTTTATAAAGTCTGGAGACGTTAAAATGCCACTAGAGTCGGCTGACATGCCACTCATCCATTGGACCAACACTAAGGTCCAATAGAAATAAAGTGTCACTTTGACTTCTGCCTTCACGGGCTCTCACGGGCCGTGAAGCGCTCGTGAAGGCCTCATAGGCCGGGTTCCACCGTTCATTCTCATTGAGCCAT
This sequence comes from Dittrichia graveolens, assembly GCA_038502395.1. NCBI lineage: Eukaryota > Viridiplantae > Streptophyta > Magnoliopsida > Asterales > Asteraceae > Dittrichia > Dittrichia graveolens. The sequence continues at coordinate 37,595,874 of JARJIL010000009.1, forward strand.
CGAGTGGTCCAATTAAAAGAATGGCTCCTGCCTTCACGGGCTCTCACGGGCCGTGAAGCACTCGTGAAGGCCTTGCTCCCACGACTACTTGTCCGTGTCGTGAAAGCTCGTGGAGGGTTTCTCTTCACGACCTCTTCACGGCCCGTGAAGGGTGCCAGAAACCCTAATTTCATATTCTCTCATGTTTGCGTTGTGCTGCCGGAATTTACCCTTGGCGTGTGACCCAATAAGCTCGTACCTAATCAGTAGTGATGCTAGTACACGTGTATCAGTGGGTATATTCCAACAGACTCCCACTTGCACATGATACAGCGTTACCAACACCACAGACAAGCAGCGGCTCTAGCAAAGCATACTTGCCCCCAAGTCGGTACGAGTTACGTCATCCTCGACAAATCCTGGTAGCCTAGAAAGGCTAAAAGGTCCTATAGATAAGTGATCATAAACATCCCTTTGTTCGAGATATCTGTGTGAACACGAGACATGGAAACATATCAATCTCCATATCGTTCACGATTCTGTTTCTCGATTCTAGATTGGTGGTGACCAAAATAACAAGTTTACAACTGATCTAAAATCATTGTAACTTGAGCACGGCAATGCATTTTTGGTGTCAGCGCCCAATCATCGAGGGGCCCAGGGATATCTCTCTAACTAGAGGAACAAATCCTTTTGACTACATAGCCCCGCCACATGCTTCATACTTTATTTGATAACTCCCTTTATAGCGGCCAGTTACGAACCACGTTTGAAAGTAATCAAAATAAAGCAGACTCTTGCTTTGGATACACATGTATCTCCGGTCTAAGGATGAAATGATATTATCATCCCGAGTCACTTGTGACCATAATCCATGAAGTGAACTCAGGTGTGGGTCTTCCAATCACTTGAAACTCATTTCAAGTACAGGCTAGTTTTGCGTCACTTGCATTCAATCCTTGATTAATGCATGACCAAACCCTAACCTCAGTCTTAACTCAAACTTCCTTCCCTTGAAGAATGACTGACTGTGAAAATCTAGAATGCATAAGCACTCAGGGAAGTGGTTAAACATGCTAAGATGGAACACAGTAAAGACTAATGAAAGTAACCGCATCTGCGCATATATAGTCCCCCTATATCGAAAGCAATCAAAAGTAACGATACTGCTTGCAGTTCCCAAAGAAAATATAAAACAATCAACAACTAAAACAATATTTAATGCCAAATCATATGCATAAGAAATGATACATGACCTAGTATGTCAAACATCACTAGTCATTATGACTACGGCTTACTCAATGGATTTGCCATGCAACATCCATTTGTATTCTTGTTATCCTCTCAATTATCTTTTGACCAAACTACTTTATTCAAAGTATCCATCAAAGAGATCATATAACGAAGCACTAAAGTACTTATATCCTCATTGTTACAAAAGTTCACAATAGGATCAGCGATACTTAAGAACTTCTCTAATCAATTATTAACACCATATAGTAGGATCAAAGACTTCGATCAAGATCGATAGTTATCCTTTTAGAAATTATTATTAGAGTGAAAAAACTTACTCCAAGGCTTATTTCTTGTCGTCAAACATTAAGAACATACACAAGTATTTCTTGTAATTCAAAATCTTGTATCTCTTAAGTATTATCATGATACAATAATTCCTTATTTTAGGTTCATAAAACACTTAACAATGGGACATTATCTTCAATCGATACATACTTCTAGGTATACAATAAAAGCTCCCACTAGCCCTGATATATGTAAAAGTCTTATTTATGCTCCTAGAAAACTCATGACTTTGATTTTCTAATGAAAGAAAAGATCTTACTTTTACGATGTTAGTATAAGTCCAAAGGACTTATTCACACTTATAGACTTAATTTGGATACTACGGATATGTAAGACCCTCAGAGAGTGTGGTAAGCACTTCCTCAATACGAAGTTCCATAAAGGAACGCGCTCTTGTATATCCGTGTACTATCCTTTATTGCCGTAAGAAGGCAACAATAGCAACAAGTATCAAATGATCTTCAACCTAGCCACTAGGAAAAGCTTCCACAAAAACCATCACGAAACCTTTACCCCTAGTCGGTATTTGAAGTAGTCTACAATACAATCCATGTTAATTCCATTTACACCTTCTCGGTTTGCACCTTGGTATGGAATTAAGCAAAGTATTCACATACTTAAAATGGATTTCATCTCATGATTAATTACTTCTCATAACCTTAGTGAACGCAGGGCCCACCATGTCTTCCGATAGATGGTGATATGAGCAAAACTCACCATCAAGTCATTGCCACTTAGATGTGAGGAACCCATATCTCTTTGGCTACATGACTTCTATCAGCCTTGAAAGTAATTACTCATGGTCAGGATAACCGGCATTCTCATGCCGATATTTGATCATATGCTAGTGCCAACATCAAATCTTTCATTTAAATTGCACGTTCTTCCACTAGAATGCTTTAGTTATTATCTTCCTTTCGAGCAACAAAGCATTGTTCTCGTAAGGTCAAATATCCCAAACCTATAAGAACCCTTTAAATGTATTAGCAGCATTTAAGTTCTTCAATCTCCCACCAAATGTAGATTGAAAATCTCCAAACTTTGATATACAAGCAAAGAACTCTTTGAAGATATATCTCATAGTTGCTAAATAGACTTTCAAGTTGGATTAAGATTAAGGACTTGGCTCGTCACATTCAATGTGTATACTAACAAGTCGAATACACATATTTGACCCATTATTTACCAGATCATTTTCAACAATATCCGGTTTCCTTCAACGTGACACCATGTACAAATGTGTCTATGTTAAGGAACGAATTCTGAGATAATCCCGAAATTCATAATGTAGTCATTGATATAGATTTAAGGTATCTTAGCATCTTAACTAGATCTAAGCATCCTATCTATATGTCCCAATTGATTCTTTTAATTAGTTTCTCTTTGTTATGTGCTTGTACGGATTATCCACCAAAGGTGATCAATATCTTACAAGCTAGCATCCCTCTCACATATACCGTGAAGGGATTCATAATCATTTTACCCTTATAGATAGGATTAGCATCAAATGTTTAACCCGAGGTTAAACTAGTCCAAGATCCTAACCACATGGATCTAGGTGATACTTATCTTATTTACATGGTTAAGTAGATTATGATAAAGAGCCGACTAATCCAAACTATTTTGGACTTAGAATCAATTATTCATGACTAATTATTACTTGTAACATGTATGTCTTGACATGGATAATTATAATTTCTATCAATCAACAAATATTTTTCCAAAACAAGATTCAAATTTCAAGTATGAACTCATCGTCATCAAATGTAGAATGATGCGTGTCACACCCCGCTAAAGCGGAAACACGAGATGTCACAGCACAAGATATCATCGCACAAGGTAAATAGATAATAACCATTAGATTAAATTAACAAAATAAGTAGTTCGGATGAAACATAAATAAAAGTTACACAACCGATAATATTTAAAGGGCATTGTCTTGTACGATGTGTAAATAAAATAGATATTATTTTTATAAAACGTGACGATGAAGATGAAGATGCCACACATCATGTTTGTAAGCATAAGGTACCTAACGGCGGTCACCTGAAAGCACGGGTAAAAGAAAGAAAACGGTCAACTACTAGAGTTGGTGAGTTCATAGGTTTTTAATGTATGCACAAAATATCTTTTAAATGAGAAAAGTTTAAATAATTGATGGAAGTTTTTGGATAAAAATCCAAGTATGAAATAATGATAGAAGATGTATTATATTGCCCAATACGTTACATATGGTAGTAATAGACTATGATGATTATTGCTTGAGCCATTATCCAACCTAGCCGACAACCAATTGCCCATGATAAACCTAACGCCTATATTAAATGACGTTAGTAGTGGTAAAGTACATCTATAGTTCGTCAACCATAAATGGGAGACGTCGGAATCTCCAAATAGCGCTACTTACAAATACCATCGGCTCACTAGCGGAGTTAAGGAATAATGTCCAACGAAGGGCCTTACAACGATAACCCAAGCACATCAAAGAATAATACCATAAGTGCTCAAAATAATATTTGACATAAATAAGAAGATAGACAATAAACTTTTCATGAAATATATACACATGCTTTCACCCCAAAAATAATATGAAATACGGTAAAAAGGGGCTATGATACTCACTCGGTATGCAAAGGTGTTTACTCGTAAGAATTTCTTGTTCCTACCGAAGCTCCTTTCCTACTATAAGAGGTATGTAGCTCTATTAGACTTATTTTATTTATTATTTTGTATTATTTATTTGTTGTTAACTTCTTTATTTAAATAGTTAAAGGTTGTCTCTATTTTTCCATAAGTCATAAGTGTTCACTGAAATTTTCAGTTCTTTAAGTTGAACTTTAAAAATTAAAAACTGTAATTTAGGAGTCATATTAAGGCTTGATATTTTAATATAATCTTAATACATGTTTCTAGAATGTCCAGTAAAAATATAGGAATTTATAATCCATGTTTAGTATTTTTAATAATTAAAAGTGTATAGGATGTCCACTGATCAGTGTCTGGATGACATGTTGTTACTAAAACGTCTGTTTAGGGCTCATACGACCTCCTTTTTACATGATTCAAACTGGGAAATAACCATGACTCAAAGATTAAACTTTAAAAAAAACTAGACGTATTTTGACCCAAGAATGAGTAAGTTACACGCGTTTAAAGTGTACCCTTCTAAATCTGCCAGATTTCCAGATTCAACATATGGGTCTTTTTAAATATGTTTGAAGGATCAAACGTTCATGAAAATTAGTGAATCAAGGTTTAAATGAATGTTAACACTTTAAACTAAGAATAGAAAAAAGAATCAACTGATTTTGATACCTAGAACTCCAAATATAACAAAAACAAGTGGGGAGTTCTAACATCAGATTCTGCCAGATTTGTGATTCTTTTTGCTTATGGGTCATAACTTTAATATAACATGTTTATATTCATGAATAATCATATTGTATGAGTATAAGCTTTGATAATCCATGTGTTCTTACAACAATGGTAGGATGATACACATTTTATGTGTTCCTTACAACATTTGTTAAGATGAAACACATGCATGATCAAAGTCTTATTTTCTTGATTTTTAGTTGATTAAGTTCCATACAACAACGGTAGGATGATGCACATTTCATGTGCTCCTTACAACATTGGTAGGATGTTTATATTTACATGATTATATATATATAAATAAAGTAAATAAGATGAACAACAAAGAAAATAAATAAAAGAAAGAAGAAAGAAGAAGAGAAGAAAGGTAGAAGTGTAGAGATGAGTGTTTTATGGTCATCTTACCAACTCTTTTCTTTGATTTGGTGTTTGATCTTCAAAAGATGATCAAGACTTGGATGTTCTTGGGATATTTTTGTTGGTGAAAGAAGAAGAGAGAAAAGAGAAGAGATGGAGTGTGGTGGTAAAGGAAATGATAAAGAGTAGTAGGAGGCTTATATAGAGCATGAGGGAGATCAAGTGGTGGTTTTTGGGAAGAGAAGGAGCCAAGAGAAATTTGAGGGGGGGTAGGGTGGCCGGCCTCATAGGGGGGGGGGATTTTCTTTTTTTTTTTTTTGAATAATTAAATGTAATTTGTTTAAATGAATTTTGTATAATTATTGATTTTGTTTAAATCTTTTAATTACAAAGTTTTTATTACTTTTATGAGTTTATTTTTATATGTTTTATATTTTAACTTATTTATATTTATTATAATTTATTTAATTATTTTAATTGATATTATTTTTATTATTGTACCTGATTTGTAATTCTTGACTCGTAATAATTCGATTTTTCGAGCTCCGGAAGGTTCTAACCATATAGGCGGGATTTCTACGAAGTCTAATATTATTATGGATGTATTTATGTCATAAATAATATTTTTAGTCATACTAGGCTTAAAATTAGGATTTCTAATGGCTAACCTGGGAAATTTGTTGCCGAATGTCACAATGCGCCTTGAAGGCCAAAATAAAACATAAGCTATGACATGAACAAACTTCGAAATTGAATAAGTAATGCGAAAAAATCTTTTACATCCCAAAATTCAAAAACTCATCCATCGTCTTCATGAACATACAACAAAAACTAAACTTGCCTCGCAGGGCATCAAAAACATAGTAATAATGAAACCGGTCAGAATAGGCGAGATCAAAACTCCCAATTCTCTTGTAGAGGTCAATCTTCCGAGTTACCACTTTTAGAGACCCGGTTCATCATGCTCTTTGTTCTTCTTTTAAATGGTAGCTACACTTTGTAACAAAAATTAATTTGTGACAAACGTGAGTTAATTAGCTCGGTTGAACAACCCAGCGCAATAGAAGAATTAGCAATGAATCATGAATGTACCTTGACAGGGGAAATTAACTCTCTCTTTCCTTAGAAGTTTAATATCCTCTCGGCACGATGGGCATGCGTGACGGCCCCAATCTCCAAATCTTCCACAGAAGTAGCAAACCACTTTTTCTTGAATCTCTTTTTGAGGCACACAATCATAGTCCTCAGATTCAATGTGGGGAATAGGCTTGGACACTCCAACCTTTTCCCTTCATGTCGGTTTCTTCTTCTTTTTCTTTTGTTCTCTAGAACTCGTGGTAGGAATGGAAGAGGTGGATTCATGTTTGGCCATGTCAGACTTCGCAGTCTTCAACATATCATGTAATTCACCTAAGGTTTTCTCCATGTCATGCATGTGATAGTTCATGACAAACTGATCATATGATGCGGGCAGGGACTGGAGTACTATATCCACAGCAAGCTCCCTCCCCATGGGAAAACCTAATCTCTTCATTTGGTCCATGTACGCCTTCATCTTAAGGACGTGGGCACTCACACTCCTACCTTCCTGCATTCTACAACCGACTAGGTTTTTAACACACTCATAGTGTTCCTCCCTTACTTGTTGTTGGAACATGTCCTTCAACTTGTCCATCATATCGTACACACTCATGTGCTCAAAGTTTTTTAGCAACTCCGAGCTCATAGTTGACAACATGAGGCAGGCAACATCGTGTGTGTCCTTAACACGCTTTTCATACGTGTATCGGATGGACCAAGTCGCGTCGCTAGCAGGTGGTTCCGGAAGAGGTTCCTCAAGGATGTGCAACTTTGACGCATAGTGAAGGACAATTCTCAATTGCCTAAGCCAGTCAACGAAGTTCACTCCCGAGAGTTTCTCCCTATGTAGGAACATACGAAGCAAATTGTTTGACGTGGTGTTATTATCATTTGACATCTATAAATAACAAGAATACATGTTTTATTTAGTTTAATATAATCCTCGTTAAAATAATTACCCATAAAGTTTTAGAAAAACAATTTATCTTAACAAGGGCTAAGAACCATATTTTACTCCACTACATGACGGGTTTACTGCGGATCACTTCATGAAGCTATTTAGGCCGGTAACCATTTTACCGATTGCAATCTCCATTGCAACTCTTAGACACTTGCGGGATCCAACGACGTAAAACGGTCGGTTGGCATGTTTGATCCCTACTTACACCAATCCCAAATTAAAATTCTTGGTTGACTCGTGCTTAGCTCGACAATCACACAAGGATTTTAGTTTGCAATTGTAAATCGTCCAACAAGATACATGGTAGCACACTCGACAATCATTGGCTCGTGCTAAGCTCGACAACCAATAATTCCAAGTCGCCACTCTCACCTTCCACACAGATATACATGGAATAACTCGTGCTTAGCTCGACAATTATCCCATGCTTCACTAGAATCGGGTGTGTCATCTTATGGTTGGTGCGTGATTTACGTTTTAGGAAACGGGCTTTTATTTCTAGATTAAAACCAAGTTTTAATATTTGATTAACAAAGTAAGTGACAATAACGATTTTCACTATAAATATAAATATCGAGTTTATATTGTCTTGTTAATCGTCTACGCGCGAGAGTTTGTTAACCAATTTAAAAACTCTTGTGATTTTATTAACTTAGAAAAGTTATCAAGCATGCGAGAAACATAAACAACCATGCAAGAAATATAAATCACATCACACGCATACAAAGAGGTTGGTAACCATGCCAAAAACCTATGCGTCCTACCCGCGAGCCAAGCCGGGAGGACTAGGTCTACTAAGGACACAAACCTAGACCATGGAGTGCTCCCACTGAATCCGCTACCTCCATCGGGACTAACCGGATCCAAGGTCCTCAAGACGTCTCCTCTTGACTCTTGATTGTGGTCTTCAAAACACAAGTACACAAAAGAAAGGAAATGGCATGCAAGCCACGCGCTTCCTATAAATCTAGTACAAGTACATATGAACAAATGAAACGGCATGCAAGCCGCGATAATTAATTACAAACCGAACGAATAAATAATTAATTACATCACACGTGACACCAAGGTCACCAAATAAATCCAAACAACCAAACAAACCACAACGCACAACCACAAGGTCTAGGGCGATGGTTACCAACTAAAAGAAACAAACAACAACTACAAAGCACGGTGTGCCAAAACCGTGACCAAAGAATATTTCGGTAAGAATTTCCATTGCAAACACTCAAGGCACAACAAGGAAATTCTTGTACATATGCATCAGGGCACAAAACCAACTTTTATACCCATATTCATATATACACAACATATGTGTATGCATGTATGCATCTCATGCCAAGACTATACCTTACATACCCATATTTGTACCAAAATATTACGAGGGGCTAAACAAACGGAATCTGTCAGAAAACAGAAACTCCTTCATGACCCGAAAAACCACGAAAAATTTTCTTTTAAGGACAAAAAGTGCCCAGAAGCTCCTTCACGGCCCCTCACGGCTCGTGACGCCCAAGGGCCTCACGACCGATCACGGGTCAGAAGGGCTCATGAGCCTAAAAACCAAGTTTCACGACTAAACTGTTCACGAGTGCCTTCACAACCTCTCACGGCTCGTGAAGCCCAAGAGCTTCACGACCGGTCACGGGCCATGAGGACTCGTGATGTCTGAAAACACTTCCCACGACCAGACCCCTCACGAACACTGGTCGTGTGGCCTTCACGACTCGTGAAGAACACTTCACGGCCCGTGAAGAACTACTGGATAGAAAAACGAATCTTCCAAAAACGGTTTTTCGAGCCATTTTCGTGCTATATCTTTGTAGCCTAGGCTCTGATACCACTGTAGGAAATCCATGCACGCCAACACCCGTACGCAGCAGAAGCAACGACATCAAAAAACCGGGGTTTTCGGGTATCAAAACCAACATGCATGTATTCCCCAACTGGGGATCGTGACTACAAACGAATATAGCAACTAAAAGAAACGAGAGGGAGGAGAAATTATACCATCACGTGGCTGGAGCTATCCACCGAGCTAGAAAGATCTTTGAGAACCCTAAACCGAGCTCCTCTATTGATAGTCCACACCAAGTAGCCGAGATCCCGTCTTGCTATTGACCTGACACACGAGTACAAACTTATCATCAGCTATTTCTACCTCGAGAGGGGGATTCAGTTTACCACATTCTTGCTTGAAACTTTTACAGAAAGAAACAGATACAAACGGTTTGCTTGCACCCGAATCAAATAATACTAAAGCAGGCAGATAATTTACGAGATATGTACCTGTAACCACATCAGGTTTCCTCTGTGCTTCCTCTGCAGTTAATTGGAAGGCCCTCCCCTTGCTTTTTGAAGCATCTTCCTACTTTATCTCCTTATTCTCATTAATCCACAGTGGTGGTAGAGATGGAGTATTTCTTGAACCGGTTAAACGGTTGGATGCAGCCAGTTGAGGACAGTTAGCTTTCTGGTGGCCTGGCTAGTAGCAATGAAAGCATATGCTCAACGAACTGCGACAATCTTTACCCATATGGCCTGGCTTGCCACATTTAAAATAGTGAACAACATTTGTCTTGCAGCTCCCGTAATGACTCTTCTTGCACCTCTGACACACCCTCGGTGCTTCCTTCTTCTCCCTATAATCTACCCTCTGCCTCTTATTATGTGGTGTTGATCCTTCCACAGGCCTTTTCTCCTTCATCTGTCTCTCTAGCTCCAACTCTCTAGCTCGCGCAGCGTCCATCATGGACTTCTGGGTGTAATGTTTGCTCGAATCAATAAACTCTCTAATACTCAGCTTCAAAACCATCATGTAGCAATACATCTTCATTTTCTCGTTGGATACATAGTCAGGACAAAACCGTGCCTTCTCGTGAAACTTGGCATTAATCTATGGGACAGTTTCTGTGGTTTGCTTCAGTTTGTGAAACTCATCAACAATACGGTCAATCTCAGATTGCGGAACAAACTGCTCCGTAGTAATCTCTTTAAATTTCGCCCAGGTCATGGCCTCAATCTGAGTCTCGCCCCTCATTTTCTTTTCCAGGTCCCACCAATTTTTGGCAGCACCTCTCAGTTGGTTTGTAGCAAACCTCACTTTATTTTCCGGAGCACACGAACAAGTATGGAATGCTCCTTCTAACTCTGATATCCACCTCTGACTAACAATCGGATCAGTGGATCCATTAAACAACGGTGGTTGACATGCTGCAAAATCTCTAAAAGTACACCCTTTCGGTGCATCTCTGATAATCACTTGCGGTTGAGGATTAACCCTTTCTTCCCTCCGAGCTAACGAGCTGCTACTTCCTGTCGTACTGCCTCTCCTATAGTCTCTTTCAAATGATCTACCAATTGTGTAATAATAAATAGTATAGCCTTCTCCAAAGCTTTGCCAATTTCCTCAGCAATAGCCACTCTGGGTTGAGTTTCAGCAAACCCCTGATTCAATTCTGGAGTTTCATCCGCTTGAGTATTATGGGCCACGGGTGGCCTCCTCCTACCATTTGCACTGGTATCTACCCCCTCTCGTCTATTACTAGGACCACCCTCAAGACGATCCGTAGCTCGTGAACCTCTAGTATTCACCATCCTGGTAGCATAGATAAAGCATTAGGACAAAAGGTAGCTTTACCATGCCATCCTCTATATCAAGCAATCTCAAGCATAATCAATAACTCAGTACACTTATCCTCAGATCCAAAGTAGTTCTATACATACTAAGGCATCTATAATCTCAAGTGCACTACCTCTTACAAGTACCCCTCACCCGATTCACAAGATTCCTCATTATTCAATCAAGTTCTAGCATGTATCATGTGTCTGTAATAATATGGGCCCTTATATTTGTAAAGTATAAAATTGTATAGAAATAGGAGTTTACTTGAGAAAATACTCATAGCGTATAAATAGGGATATGACCCTTGTAATATGTGAGTTTTGTCATAATCAATGTTTAAGTGTGTGTTTTATACGGTGTAAATCTTCTACACACTACATTCTTGCATTACTCCATTGATACTCGAACCACTTGGGACTAACAAGTGGTATCAGAGCCTAAGAAGTGTGATTTGATTATGAATTCTGCATACAAGTTCAAGATTCTAGAAGAATTTGAAGAAAACCGAGAACACATTTTGAGATTTTTGGGTTTTCATCAAATTTTGTGATTTTCGTGAAGATTATGGTTGATTGATGCTCGTTTATCATTATAGAATCATTTTGGAGTGAACGAGATCAAATTAACAACAAAACAGCAAGCAAATCAAAGATTTTAGTATGTTTTGTGAAAAATGAGTTTTGGGGAAAATCGTCTAATTCGATATCAATTCGTTGTTGTTTATCAGAAAAATTGATATAGGATTGATTGAAGTTGATAGGCAAAGTGATCTGGGCAAGAAATATATAGATTCGTGCAAATTTGATGATTTTTTGAATCTGAACGGGTTGAAGATGAAAGTATCGGATTTTGCTTCTTCCGGATTTAAAAGTATCGGATTTCAAAGTACCGGATTTGGGATTTGACGGATACCGGTTTTCAAAGTCTCGGATTTGGTTTCTTCCGGATTTCAAAGTACCGGATTTGGGATTTGGGATTTGGCGGATTTGGGATTTGAGCGGATTTTGGATGATTTTCAATTTTCCTATCTTTTTCTCTAGGTCAGCTCGACCCTAGCCAGAGGCTCTGCCCCTTGGACCCCGCTATCCGGGGCGCTGCCCCCGAACCCCCGTAGTCGTTGTGGCTGTATTATCTGTTCACCTTGATTCCTAAGACAAGTGTTTGGATTTTTTGGCTGAGTCAGAAATTCTCAAAGTTTCAGTTATCATTCTGTTGTTTCTAGATTTGGTCTACTTTGGGTCATTGCTATCATATGCTGAATGTCTAGTACCTTATGTCTAGTCATCCTACCCTTTCCTAACTGATTTTTGGTCCTTCTTTCTTAGTGTCACCAATTTTGGGTCTCAAAACCAGATTTTGGCCATCTATTCCTTGTTTCTTTTGAATCTTGGTTATCTTATATCAGTCATTTCTGACAACCCAGATCACATTGTTGGTGAAATTGTTTGAAGGATCGACCAACATCATATTACTTCAGGTTTTTAAGAAAAATTTGTATTACATGCGTATGCTCTTGAGTAAGGATGGATCCGACTCACTGATTATTATATCAAAGTCACCTACCCACTTATGTGTACCCAAGTTCTTTTGCACCCGTATGTCTTCCAAATTTTTTTGGGACTTGCGCTGATTTGATCAAGGTTGATTACACGGTATTGGGAGACTTACTTGATAACATTAATCCCCAATATCAGGTTACATCCAACACAAAGTTATAAATCTTCACGAATTCAGATCAAATCATTACCACTCCTTAACGATCAAGAGTGGTTCGGGTATCTACTCATGTCATACAACAAATGGAGATCTTTTTGACATGAATATGTAGGCTCCTCCCCATCCCTTTTTCCATATTTGTTACAATTGAATCTCAGAGTGATGTCCTTCATGCATGATACTCATAATGTATCATAATCATCATGACGGGGAGAATAAAAAAAATAAGTAAAGAAATTTTACATTGTTGATTCAGTTGTTGTTGAGGGAGAGTAAAAGAACATATTGAAAAGTTATTGTGTCTACTCAAGGGGAGAGAGACAAAGAAATGTCAGTCTATATCATGTCTAGGGGGAGTCAAGATTGTCAGGCTTATGAAGACATGGGACCAATCTGAGCTACATTGTAGGGGGGAGATAAAAAGAAGATTCTTCCCAACACATCAAAAGTGTTTATGCTTCCGCTGTCAAAAGCTCAAGATAAAGAATTGTTTCAGACTGATGTATTTGGTGAGACGCTACATCCAAAACTGCTTATATAATCTAAGGAAGATAGTCCTTAGGTTACTGGTGTTTACACTCCTATTTCAATACAAAGGGTAGAATGTAAAGTATAAAATTGTATAGAAATAGGTGTTTACTTGAGAAAATACTCATAGAATATAAATAGGGATATGACCCTTGTAATATGTGAGTTTTGCCATAATCAATGTTTAACTGTGTGTTTTGTACGGTGTAAATCTTCTACACACTACATTCTTGCATTACTCCATTGACACTCGAACCACTTGGGACTAACAAGTGGTATCAGAGCCTAAGAAGTGTGATTTGATTATGAATTCTACATACAAGTTCAAGATTCTAAAAGAATTTGAAGAAAACCGAGAACACATTTTGAGATTTTTGGGTTTTCATCAAATTTTGTGATTTTCGTGAAGATTATGGTTGATTGATGCTGGTTTATCATTATAGAATCATTCTGGAGTGAACGAGATCAAATTAACAACAAAACAGCAAGAAAATCAAAGATTTTAGTATGTTTTGTGAAAAACGAGTTTTGGGGAAATCGTCTAATTCGATATCAATTCGTTGTTGTTTATCAGAAAAATTGATATAGGATTGATTAAAGTTGATAGGCGAAGTGATCTGGGCAAGAAATATATAGATTCGTGCAAATTTGAAGAGTTTTTGAATCTAAACGGGTTGAAGATGAAAGTATCGGATTTTGCTTCTTCCGGATTTAAAAGTATCGGATTTCAAAGTACCGGATTTGGGATTTGACGGATACCGGTTTTGAAAGTCTCGGATTTGGTTTCTTCTGGATTTCAAAGTCTCGGATTTGGTTTCTTCCGGATTTCAAAGTACCGGATTTGGGATTTGGGATTTGGCGGATTTGGGATTTGAGCGGATTTTGGATGATTTTCAATTTTCCTATCTTTTTCTCTAGGTCAGCTCGACCCCAGCCAGGGGCTCTGCCCCTGGACCCCGCCAGGGGTTGCCACCCCTTGGACCCCGGTATCCGGGGTGCTGCCCCCGAACCCCCGTAGTCGTTGTGACTGTATTATCTGTTCACCTTGATTCCTAAGACAAGTGTTTGGATTTTTTGGCTAAGTCAGGAGTTCTCAAAGTTTCAGTTATCATTCTGTAGTTTCTAGATTTGGTCTACTTTGGGTCATTGCTACTATACGCTGAATGTCTAGTACCTTATGTCTAGTCATGCTACCTTTTCCTAACTGATTTTTGGTCCTTCTTTCTTAGTGTCACCAATTTTTGGTCTCAAAACCAGATTTTGGCCATCTATTCCTTGTTTCTTTTGAATCTTGGTTATCTTATATCAGTCATTTCTGACAACCCAGATCACATTGTTGGTGAAATTGTTTGAAGGATCGACCAACATCAAATTACTTCGGGTTTTTAAGAAAAATTTGTATTACATGCGTATGCTCTTGAGTAAGGATGGATCCGACTCACTGATTATTATATCAAAGTCACCTACCCACTTATGTGTACCCAAGTTCTTTTGCACCCGTATGTCTTCCAAATTTTTTTGGGACTTGCGCTGATTTGATCAAGGTTGATTACACGGTATTGGGAGACTTACTTGATAACATTAATCCCCAATATCAGGTTACATCCAACACAAAGTTATAAATCTTCACGAATTCAGATCAAATCATTACCACTCCTTAACGATCAAGAGTGGTTCGGGTATCTACTCATGTCATACAACAAATGGAGATCTTTTTGACATGAATATGTAGGCTCCTCCCCATCCCTTTTTCCATATTTGTTACAATTGAATCTCAGAGTGATGTCCTTCATGCATGATACTCATAATGTATCATAATTATCATGACGGGGAGAATAAAAAAAAATAAGTAAAGAAATTTTACATTGTTGATTCAGTTGTTGTTGAGGGAGAGTAAAAGAACATATTTAAAAGTTATTGTGTCTACTCAAGGGGGAGAGAGACAAAGAAACGTCAGTCTATATCATGTCTAGGGGGAGTCAAGATTGTCTGACTTATGAAGACATGGGACCAATCTGAGCTACATTGTAGGGGGAGATAAAAAGATGATTCTTCCCAAAACATCAAAAGTATTTATGCTTCCGCTGTCAAAACCTCAAGATAAAGAATTGTTTCAGACTGATGTATTTGGTGGGACGCTACATCCAAAACTGCTTATATAATCTAAGGAAGACAGTCCTTAGGTTACTGGTGTTTACACTCCTATTTCAATACAAAGGGGGAGTATGTAAAGTATAAAATTGTATAGAAATAGGAGTTTACTTGGGAAAATACTCATAGAGTATAAATAGGGATATGACCCTTGTAATATGTGAGTTTTGCCATAATCAATGTTTAAGTGTGTGTTTTGTACGGTGTAAATCTTCTACACACTACATTCTTGCATTACTCCATTCATACTCAAACCACTTGGGACTAACAATATTACTCATAACACACTACACACGTTCGATCTTAACTTTATCACAAAAAGTCCCAATTCACATGCTTAGGCCATGTATCACTAGCATATCATATCATATAAAGCATCACATATCCAATATTAATATCATTAATATCTCAGGTATCTCAATACCAAAAATGGCAACATAAACAGTTAGCATGTTCTCAATGCAACACTTTGATCTCCACCAAGCTGCAAGCCTCCAGTTTGACTCAAAATCCTCAGAACCATGGTTTAAGTCTAGATGATGCATAACACACCTCCGGATCTCTCAAACCTCGGCTCTGACACTAAGTTATAACGCCTCAAAACTTAAATAAAGTAAAGCTCAAAAATAGAAGTATTTTAGAATAAAAAGAGTTTATATAAAAGCGGAAGCTACAAAGTAATATTAAACCCTCTGGTTCATATAAAAGAGTAGTATTCAATATTTACAACAAAAGACTTGTTTTTCAAAATACAACCAGGCTTAATGTTTCAAAATACAGAGTTTCCCTCATACAACAACCTCTGTTAAACTGGGGCCTTGCCTTTAAAGGAATCACGCCCTGCAAAACAAAAGTAAGCAGTATCTGATAAGCCACAAGAGCTTAGTGAGAAAACTAAACTGTAAATCATATAAGCATGCGCATACACATATACGAATGCAGTAACAGTTCTTATGGACACAGTACTTCACCATCTTAGCATCTGCCAAGAAGGCTAGAACGCTGTCCATAGCACTACTACACGAAGCAGCATGCTACAGCTCTCTCTCTCTGTGATCCTCTAATCAATAATTTATCACATTGCAATGCATCACACACATATCACAGTATGAATCAGAGTTTAGAAAACTCACCTCAGCAACTAATATCACACAGGAATATGTCAGGTAAACTCAAAATACGTCAAATAGTAATCCCTACAATCATATACAGTTAAAGTATGAAAATACGCTCAACTCAGCACTTAAACAAACTAACCAGGGGCAGGGTACGCCCGTGCCCCTAGGCCCAAGTCCCAAAAGCAGGCCCTAACAAGCATGGGCGTACCGGGTTAGGCACACCCTGAGCCGGACCAAGGCACGCCCGTAACCTACCCAGGTACGCCCGTGCTTAGGTACGCCCGGACCTCAAGAACAGAGGCGGTCACAGCCATGAGGCACGGTCGTACCCCTCAAAGGCATGCCCGTGTCTTTCTACTTACAGCTCCAGTTCGCCGACTGTCTGTTGTGAATCTGATCAAAACTCCAAAAACACTTACTAACAATTCATAAAAACACTACTGGGGTGTTTTCCTACACCCCAAACAACTTATAAACCAATAAAAACAACCAAAACATGCTCTAATCTTGATTCACCATGAATCAATCTTAAAACCCACTTAAACTTCAAGAACTTCAGACATGAAACCTTACCTTAGTTTGTGTTTAACTAGAAACAGATGGGGTCTCTAATCCCTTGTTGTTCTTGCTCAAAAACCTCAAAGAAATGCTCTGTTCTAAGTTCTCTCGTGAAACAGAAGAGTTGAAATGAAAAGTTTGACCAACTAAAGTCAAATCTTCATATTTATATATAAATCTTTAAAAGTTGGCACAAATGGTCCCTGCACTTTTCTGGTTTCAAAATGACAACATAAGTCCCTCAAGTTTCTAAACACCTCCTAATCACAATTAGGCAATACCAAAACACATCATATCGAAAAGTTACTAACTAAAGAAATTTCCGAACCTTGGGTGTTATAAATATTCTTTAACATAGTCAGTGGAGAAAAGGTTTCATCATAGTCTACACCATGAGTTTGAGTGAAACCCGTCGCTACCAATCGGGCTTTGAAAGTGTCTACTTTTCCATCCATGTTATTCTTCTTCCTGAAGACCCACTTGCACCCTACTGGCTTGTGGCCGGGTACTGGATCAACCAAGTCCCAGACTTGATTATCTGCCATGGATTGCATCTCACTGTCCATTGCCTCCATCCACCTAGCAGACTCAGGGCCCGCTACGGCTTCTCGGTAGTTGGTTGGTTCACTATGATCCACCAATAGTCCGTCGCCCTCGGATATGAGGAACCCATATCTTTCCGGCTCATTACGAACTCTACCAGATCTACGGAGCTCTAATGGTTGTGTGTCAGGTACCTCATCCTCCATTGGTTGAGGTTCCACTTCCTCTGGTACACCGACCTCAGAAGCGGTACTAGTGCCAACATCAGGTTGAACATTGTTGTCATCTAGAATTTTTTCTAGATCGACATGCCTCCCACTGGCTTCTGCAGATATCAGCTTCCTTTCAAGGAAGACTGCCCTTCGAGCAACAAACATCTTGTTCTCAGAAGGTTTGTAAAACAAATATCCCATAGAGCCTGCTGGGTAGCCAATGAAAATACACTTCTCAGCTCTGGGTTCAAGTTTGTCTTGAGCTTCACGTCTCACGTAAGCTTCACAACCCAAGACCTTGAGGTAGGCTAGCGAAGGAACCCTTCCATGCCACATTTCGAACGATGTACTTGCAACCTTCTTTGTTGGTACAAGGTTTAAGGTCCTATCAGCAGTTTCCACAGCATAACCCCAAAAACTTGCGGGTAGCTTTGTACGAGTCATCATGGGTCGTACCATTATTGGGTTTTGGTGGCATCTAGAAAACGCAGCGGAAACAAAAACAAGTGTAAAACAATTTAGGTTTTATGCCACTAATCACACCACCCAATGGACCACATTCTAAAACCAATAGCAATGCAACTAAAAAAGAAACAAGAGGGAGAAAGTATACCATACGATTTCTCTAGCTCCTTGTTGATAATGAATATGAGAATACAATGTTGTATTCCTCTACCGGTATCCACACCAAGTGTATTAGATTCCCACGTGCTAGCTTCGTTTGGACGCCACCAAAAGCACCACTGACTTGAGTCTAACACCACTTGAAGATTGATGTGTCAATCTATCTTCTAAATGTGTGTATTGAGAGAGAATATGAACTAATTGACAAATTACAAGTTCATATATTGCATAACTTTTTGATGATCATTCATATGGCTAACCATGTCACATTATACTACTAGAACCTTTTATAGACCACAAAAATGAGGCCTAGAAACGTTCATAACAGTCCTAGCATCAATGACCATCATGAGCCATGAATACCCCATTAACCTAGTCTTTAAAGACTAGTTTAAGAGGCTGTTACAACATAGGCACGGCCGTGCCTCACAGGGCACGCCCGTGCCAGCCCACGGGCATACCCAAGTCACGCCCGACTTGGGCTCGTGCTTTCGCACTAGGCACGGCCGTACCTACACGAGGCACGCCCGTGCCGACCCCAATGGGTACGCCCTAGGCACGCCGGCCTTGGGCCCGTACCTCGCATAGGGCACGCCCGTACCTTCATAAGGCACGGCCGTGTCCGGCCCAACCAGAACCCATTTTGGTATTTTTCTCTCTCTTGTTCAAAGGTGTTACCGGAATCAATACTTGGCGTGTGACCCAATACGCCTATGCCTCATCAGCAGTGATACCAACTCGTGTGTGCCAGTGGGCATATTCCAACAAACTCCCACTTGAACATGACACACTCACGAAAGGTAACACCGACATAGAGCGGCCTCTAGCAAGGCATCTATGCCCCCAAGTCAGCATAGGGTATGTCGCCCATGACAAGTACCAACCTGTAAAGAATGGTCCTACAGATAAGTGATTATTCATCCCTTCGTTCACGAAATCCATTGTCAATGCAGGTCATGGAACACCGTCAACCCCAAATCATTCACGATTATGTTTCTCGATCTAGACTAACTATGACGAACAAAACAAGTTGCAAAATTGATCCATTATCAATTCAACTTGAGCACGGCCATGCATTTTGATGTCATCAGTTTAGTCAACGAGGGGCCCAGGGATTACTCTCTAAAGAGGAACGAATACCTTTGACTACATCGTTCCATTATAATAACAAGTTCTTGCCTGAAAACTTCCCTTATAACAGCCAGTTACGAACTGCGTTAGAAAGCAATCTAAACAAGACCATATCATTAATCAAGAAGCGCATGTATCTCCAGTAGAAGGACAAACAATATTATCATCCTGATTTACTCGTGATCATGTCCATGAAGTAAACTCAGGTGCAGGTCCTCCAATTACTTGATCACTATCAAGTACAGGCTAGTGTTGCGAAAACATGTATTCAATCCACTATGAATACTTAACCAACCACTTGCCTCGATCTTAATTCACTTCTTTCTTCCAATGAAGAAAGACCGATCGTGTAGCATTTAGAATAAATAAATTTATTCAAGGAAGTGGTTAAACATGCTAAGATGGAACACAATAAAGGCTAACGAAAGTACCCGCTCCGCGCGCATTATCAAATCTCCATTTGATAATCGATACAATCAAAGCACATTATTGCTTTAATGTTCCCAACTCAAAATATATCAAATTCAACTAAACAAACCCAAGCCAAAGCCACTTGTAAACCAAGTTTATGTAAGTCTAGTATGTAAATTCATCACTAGCTCACGACTAAAGCTTAGTGAGCGGATTCACAAAGTGACATCCATGCGTACTCTAACAATTACCATATCTTCTCTCGACCAAACACTTATAAAGTGTGTGCCGACAAGATCATGGTCTTTTGTCCAAGCCTTCGCGCTCTCATTGTTCCAAAGAATCCAATAGAGTCACAATGCACAACACTATGGTTCACATATATAAGCCATCATACTCTTATTTTCTCTAGAGAACCCAATTAGAGTCAATGATGCTTAAAGAACAATTCTAGTTGATAACATTCCTCTTAACAACACAACAATAACAATTCACCAAGAATAATACACTACTCAAAGTTCCTTGTTACCACCGAACATCAACTTGAAGAACAATGTACCAAGAGTTCTTCCAAGTATGTCAAAATGAGAGAAAAGAAACCATGTGATAAACCAAGTTGCTAATTAAATTAACACACTAGCCCATCATGTTTCAATGTCACTCTCTTGGTTTTGTCACTCCGAAAAGTTCACGTTCGTATCTTCCAATTATTCTTATGAAGCAACAATTCCTCAACTCCGGTTTTATGAACCGCCAAGTTAGGATATTATCTTCAATAAGAAGTATATTATGGATACACAATTTAAGGAACACAAGCGCTCACACTAGCTCTGGCATACATCCAAGTTTAATCTTCCCTTTTCGAAAACTCAAATCTATGATTTTCTCATTAAAGAGAAAATTACAACCTTGCGATGTTTATTGAGTCTACGAGGATACTTTCAATGTACAAGACCTTCGGAAAGTGTTGAAACACTCTTCCCCAAAATTCCCATTAAGGAATACGATCTTTACATTGCAGTGATAAACACATGTATCCGAGTAACCTTCAACATAACCACTAAGAAGATTTCCATATTATACCATCCCCATGGTCAATCATAACGGAACGTTTATCATTAGTTGGTATTTGAAGTTCAAGTCCATGAATAAACTTCTTGGGCTTGTAGACCATACGAGGATACTAATAATGTACAAGACTATCGGAGAGTACTAAAACACTTCCTCAAAATTCCTATAAAGGAATAGAGTCTTTTCCATTTCACTATCACACCTTTACAATCAAGAAAAGGCAGTGATACACCATAAGTCATCCAAGCAGACTTCAACATAACTACCAATGAAAAACTCTTTTATGATACCGTCCTCTTGGTCAATCATATTAGAATTTTTACCATCGGTCGGCATTTGAAGTTGTCTACATCTCAATCCATGCATACCCTTAGATTTACACCAAGGCATCGGATCAACCAAGTCCAATACTTGGATATCCTACATGGATTGCACCCCATTCTCATTACCTCTCTCCTTCTAGTAGACACTAGGGCCACTACGACTTCCGATAGTTGATGAATTCAATTAATCCATCATCGAGTTATCTTCCTCTAGATATAAAACATATATCCATCCGGCCTTACGACAACTCCTATCAGAAATAGGAAGAGTAACGAATTATGCCAGGTACTCCAGCATCGCCATGCTAAGTTCCAATCATTACTCATTGTATGCTAGTGCCAACATCAGGCTTTACTCCCACTGGCTCCCATAGATATTAGACTTCCATGCAACAAAACTTATCCTCAAAAGTTCGTGAAACAAATATCTCATGCCTAATGGAGTAGCATCTTTTGTCCCCGGATTCTACCACCTCACGTCTACACGTAGGCTGGATAATCTAGGTTTTGAGATAGACAAGCAAAGACATCTTTCTAGTCTTTTCTCCTAAGATGCGTACTAAACCATCTTTGTTGATTTATATATAGAACATTTCCCGCCATACTTAAGCATCCCAACACATTGGGTACGAATTTGCAATCCATCAGCAGGACCCGAATATTCGGTTCCTCCTCTACGCGACCCATATGCCAATGTGTCCTAGGAGAAATAATTTATGACATAAATCTCACAATTCTTATGATGATCACAAAATTCATATATTAAGATACTCAACATCTTTACAAGATTTAAGTAACTTAACCTTTTGTCCACAAACCTCGTTAAGGTAATCAATGAAC
This sequence comes from Dittrichia graveolens, assembly GCA_038502395.1. Lineage (NCBI taxonomy): Eukaryota > Viridiplantae > Streptophyta > Magnoliopsida > Asterales > Asteraceae > Dittrichia > Dittrichia graveolens. Next base: position 37,618,058 of record JARJIL010000009.1, read on the forward strand.
ACCTCAAAGGTTTCAAATATACCTATCCCTACTACCACTACGGGTAAAGGTAACGAAGTGCATGTAGTTATCCCCATGGATTTGCTTGAACGAATTAAACACACAAGTGTGAACCAATTACAACAAGCTCTCAATCCTCTTACATACGCCGATGAAAGATGTACAAGTCATTTAGCCTAATAAACAATTCTCGCACTCAACAATTGATCAATTATCAAATGCATCCAAGATTCCAAACCACACGGAAATTGGTGAAGCAAGTCTTGTTTACATAGCTAAATAATCTTGTCACATGGATAACTAATCCAAACCAATTTTGGATTTAAACACATTATTCATGATTACTTTATTACTTTTAAGCAAAAGCTTATAAATGCCATGACATGGATAAACTTTGAAATAAACCACCAATTTATAATCAACCAATGCATAATAGACTTAATATTTCTCTTGCCATCACATACAAAGTAATATCCATCGTCAACCAATGCATAATAGACTTAATATTTCTTTTGCCACGCAAGGCAGATAATATATTAATCTAGTAAAGTAATAAAATAGCTAGATGAAATGGCGAGATCAAAAACTCCCAATCCTCTCAATCGAGACAACGTCCAAGTTTCCCAATCTTGAGCTCTAGCTCTCCATGCTTTATCACCTACTTCTTCCGTTTAACACCTACACTTTGCAACAAAACAATTTTGCAACAAACGTGAGTGTTATAGCCAGCATTTCAACAAATCTAGCTAAGAAGTAGAAAAGCCATGGAGCTAATCATGAATGTACCTGATGACGAGAAGTTATTCCCTTGCCTCATAGGAAGCTTTAACTCCTCCGAACATTCAGGACAAGCGTGGCGGCGCCAATCTCCATTTTTACCGCAGAAATAGCAAACTTCTCCCTTAGGAGTTGTATTTTTTTTTCTCGGCTTTACATTCCTCAAACAACCGGGTGGGAACGAACTTACGTTTGGCCATGTTAAACTCGAAAGTCTTAAGCCTGCCATGCAACTCGTCTAAGGATTCTACCATTTTGTCCTTTTGATAGTTTTTGATAAACTAATCATAAGACGCGGGCAGGGACTGGAGAATCATATTCACCGCAAGCTCCCTCCCAATGGGAAATCCTAGTATTTCCATTTGGTCAATGTATGCCTTCATACGAAGCACATGAACACTAACCTTCCCACCTTCCTGCATCTGGCAACTAACAAGGGCCTTGACACACATAAAGTGTTCCTCTCTAATCTGATGTTGGAACAAGTCCTTAAACCGATTAATCATGTCGTACGCACTCATATGCCCGAGTTGCTTTCGCAGCTCGCAGCTTATAGTCGATAACATGAAATAAGAAACATCTTTTGCGTCCTCGACACGCTTTTCAAAGGCGTATCTAGTGGCCCAACTTGTGTTGGTAGCAGGTGGTTTCGGAAGAGGTTCCTCGAGGATGTGCAACTTAGATTCATGGCGAAGTACAATTCGCAATTGCCTATACCAATCCACAAAGTTCACACCTACGAGTTTCTCTTTTCTTAGGAACGAATGGAGAGATAAATTCGGTGTTGCGTTGTTAACGTTTGTCATCTACAATTTTAGATTCACGTTTAGTGAATTTACATATAATCCTTGTATAAATAATTACCCAAATAGTTTTCATAACCAATTACTTAAACAAGGCTAGAAACCATATTTCACTTTACCTTATGACGGGTTTACCGCGGATCACAAAGCAAAGCTATTTACGCCGGTAACCGTTTTACCGATTGCAAACACTTTGCAATTTCTAGATCCTTGCGGGATCCATTAACAATCAAAATGTCTTTTGGCATGTTTGATCCCTTCTCACACCAATTCTAACTTGATCCCCTTTTATGACTAGGCTAGAGCTCGACGCCACCTAAGTGTCACAAAAAGAATTGTAAACCGCCCGTCAAGACACACGGTGGAACTCTCGCCAATAATTGGCTCGTGCTAAGCTCGACAACCAGTATTGCGAGTTACCACACTCACCTTCCACACAGTTCCACTCGGCATGACTCGTGCTAAAGCTCGACAATCATCCAAGTTTCACTAGATTCGGGTGGTGTCGTCTTACGGATGGCGCGTGATTTACATTTTAAAAACAGGATTTCGTTTTTCCGGTTAAAACAATTTTAACCCATTTTGCGAATTAACAAATCAAGTGATAAATACAATTTTTTTATCCACTTATAATATAATACAAATTTATATTATCTTGTTAATTCTATACGCGCGGAAAGAAATATAAACCAATTTTATAAATCTTTGTGCTTTATATATTTTGGAAAACTTCTCTAGCATGCGATATCCTACACATCCATGCAAAATAATAAATATATAAAACAACCACGCATACACAATAGTTCAGTAACATGCCCAAATCCTATGCGTTTTCCCCGCGAGCCACACGGGGAAAACAAGGTCAACTAAGGAATCCAAGATCCAAAGTACCCAGTCGGGTGTGCTCCCACTGAAGCCGGCATCTCTAAAAAGCAATCCGGACTCCACGTTCCAAGACATCAACGCCATGATTCCCGCTAGTTTATTACATACAAAATCAACTTCTATACTATTTTACAAATACATAGAAGAAGAAATGGCATGCAAGCCACAATCCTATGCTACTAATACAAGTACAAAGGAATAAATAAATGGCATGCAAGCCGCACCAAATAATAATAATAAAAATTACAACAATACTGTAACACTGTATTTTTAACCCAAAAATTTTCACTTTAATTACACCACGGAAGCGTTTTTAAACAACCAAGTAATTACAATAATTACAACCACCGTTTACAAAATATCAGTTTTACAAAACACGGCTCGTCACAAATACATTATCAGAGTCCTAGGTGATTACTCCCCAAGCTAACCACTCTCAGCCGAGCCACTGACTTACCAAAACCTGTAAAAAGAGTGAGAGGTGGGGGATTAGCACAAAGCTAAGTGAATGGAGTATCACAAAATAGATATATCAGCCAGAACCGCATGATATCAACAACCACAAATAAGCACCCTAGAAAGACCGGCGGTTCTGCAGGAACCTACAACTAATGCCGGCCAAAATAAAGGTTTACCGATAGTCCATTTGCTATTCTCACACAGTATCATCCTCTGGTAGCAACAAATGCATCCAAGGTCCTGATACTGCTTAGCCAATAGCAAATGAACCCAGCCCATAAGCCCAGTCGTAAACTGACTTCCCTTCCAACATGTATACATATCACACAATTCATCAATTAACATTCACAGTTAATTATCCAACAGATATACAATCTATCCAACAATAGTTGCAACCAAACTAGTACAACTAATATCACCCATGAGCAAACCTCCACTCACCTCTGATTCTCAGCTATTCCACTCAGTGATCTAATGTTACTGAGCCTTGTCTGTTCCTGAGAACACAACAAACTGAAATCAGTATTAAATTCATAAATATATATACATCACATATATTTATTTCCATTTAATCAAACATAAACATATAAGATTCACATATGCATGCACATATATCAGATAGCATCAAACAATGCAAAACAACAATCCAAAACTGTCGGATTTCACATGAAATCCGACACTACTATCGGATTTGCACCAAATCCGCATCCACCATCGGAATCCGCTTCTATGTATCGGATTTAAGAGAATCCGATACTTCCTTCGGATTTCCACACTTGCCTCTCAACTTGGTATCCACAATCGGATTACATTGTTTAGGATTCCACATTCGAATTCAAGCCATCAGATTACAACACTAGGATTTCATAAAAAGTCTCGGATTACATACATCCGGATTCAACACCCGGATTTCACTTGGAATCGGATTCTACCTTCGGTTTTCATCATCATTACCAAAATCCGCAAACTTCAACTTATCAAGAATCTGAAAACTTCATAACTTGCTTAATTCATATTTCCAGTTTATACCATTCACATGCAATTTCATATAAACATGTTTAAACATGCAAACATGCATCAAAACACCCTTAAACCCCAAAAACACCAAATCCGATACGTTTATAGTGCATGAGCATATGATGTTCATATCAAATCCCCTCAAAACAGTAGCATGTTAATACCAATCAATAGCATGTTAACAAGAATCATGAAATACTCAACAACCTTTGAATCTTGAATCACACAATCAAGAAATCACAAATTCCGATTGTTGCTTTATTCCTTCTTTCTTCTTGTTGCTCTCGGTTTACACACACATGCAAACTTCAAAGTGAAGTCACCTCTCTTAATCCCACGTATATAAACTAGATAGCATGAGGTGTCATGTTTTAATTATCTAAACACATGCACACACACACACACACACCCGTACATACATATACATATATCAACACATATATATAATATTTAATATAAATGATTAACAATCAATTAAACATAAACTAAATCAAATATAATTCACGTGTAGCACACCTCAAGCCTACGTTTCTACTAGGCCCAATCTCAGGATGTTACAAATCTTCCCCCCTTAAACTGGCTTCCGTCCTCGGAATCTATACATCTTCAAACAATCGCGGATAACGAGCTTTCATATCGGCCTCGGTTTCCCACGTCAAGTCTGTACCCAAACTATGTTTCCACTTAACCAAAACCATCGGAATCTGTTTCTTTCGCAGTTTCGTCACTTTCTGATCCAATAGTTCTACGGGTTCTTCCACCAAACTCTTGCTAGAATCCACTTTAAGATCATGTAGAGGTAGAATATGACTCTCATCCTCAACTCTACATTTCCGCAAGTAACATACGTTGAAGGTATTGTGAATACCTGACAATTCTACCGGAAGGTCGAGAGTAACCGTCTGATCATTTACTACCCGTTGGACACGAAACGGCCCAATATAACGCGGAGCTAACTTTCCCCGCTTCCCAAAACGGATAACCCCCTTCCATGGAGAAACTTTCAGATAAACCAACTCCCCCTCAACGAACACCACTGACCTACGACGTGGATCAGCATACATCTTCTGTCGATCCCTCGCAGCTTTTAACTTTTCTCGCGCAATAGCAACTTTATCTGCGGTGATCTGCGCAATATCAGGACCTGCATACTGTTTCTCACCCGCCTCTAACCAACACGTAGGAGTTCGGCAGCGACGACCATATAACATCTCATAAGGCGGCATATTGATACTCGAATGATAAGAATTGTTATACGCGAATTCAACCAACGGTAGATGGGAATCCCAAGAACCTCCATATTCTAACACACATGCCCGCAGCATATCCTCGAGAGTTTCAATAGTTCGCTCAGATTGCCCGACTGTCTGTGGGTGGTAAGCTATACTCAGATTCACACGTGTACCCAACTCCTGCTGTAAACTGTTCCAGAAGTTTGACACAAACCTGGAATCTCTATCTGATACGATCGAAAGCGGTATACCATGTCGGGAAACAACTTCATCTATATACAACTGAGTCAACTTGCCAAGTGACACCGTCTCACTGGTAGCCAAGAAGTGAGCACTCTTGGTCAATCTATCAACGATCACCCAAATCATATCATGATTCCTCTACGTACGCGGAAGATCGTTACGAAATCCATCGTTATGTGCTCCCACTTCCACTCTGGAATCTGCAACTGTTTAAGTGATCCATAGGGTTTCTAGTGCTCTGCCTTAACCTGTGCACAAATATGGCAAGACTCCACAAACTGTGCAACGTCTGTCTTCATCGTAGGCCACCAAAACAGCACCGTTAGATCGTTATACATTTTTGTGCTACCTGGATGAACAGATAGTCTAGACATGTGAGCTTCAGTCATAATCACATTCCGAAGACCTCCAAGCAAAGGCACCCAAAGACGAGATTGATAAACCTTCAATCCCCGAGAATCATCAGTCAAGTCACTCTTTTTCTTGGTCATAATCTCTGACTTCAGATTTTCATCCATCAAGGCTTCCAACTGAGCTGCCTTCAATCTATCGATTAAGTCAGAAACTATTTCAATTCGCATGAATTTAATATGTTCACTAACTCCCTTGCGACTCAAAGCATCGGCTACCACGTTGGCTTTCCCGGGATGATAGCGAATCTCGCAATCATAATCTTTAACAAGTTCTAGCCATCGTCTCTGTCGCATATTGAGTTCCTTTTGCGAAAATACATACTGTAGGTTTTTGTGATCCGTACAAATGACGCATTTTGTACCATAAAGATAGTGTCTCCACAATTTTAACGCAAAAACCACAGCTGCCAGTTCTAAATCATGGGTTGGATAGTTCTTCTCATTCGGTTTCAACTGACGAGAAGCATACGCAATCACTCTATCCCGTTGCATCAACACACAACCCAACCCTGCCAATGACGCGTCACAGTAAACTATGAAGTCATCTGACCCATCTGGTAAAGCAAGAATAGGAGCCTGGCACAAGAGTCGTTTCAACGTCTGAAAAGCTCTCTCCTGTTCATCACTCCATTTAAATGGAACCTCCTTGCGAGTCAGTTTAGTCATGGGATTCGCAATCTTAGAAAAATCTTAAATGAATCTTCTATAATACCCAGCCAATCCCAAGAAGCTTTTAATCTCAGAAGGCGACTTTGGAGCCTCCCAGTTCATTACCGCTTCTATCTTTGCCGGATCTACTTTGACTCCATCACTGCAAATGACATGCCCCAGAAAGTGAACTTCTCGCATCCAGAATTCACACTTCGAGTACTGGGCATATAATTGCTCCCGTTTCAGAGTTTCAAGAACCTGTCTCAAATGAATCTCGTGATCAGCTTCAGATTTCGAATAAACCAGAATGTCGTCAATAAATACTATCACATATTTATCCAAGAACGGTCGACAAACCCGGTTCATCAAATCCATAAACACTGCAGGTGCGTTAGTCAAACCGAACGGCATGACTAAAAACTCATAATGGCCATACCTGGTACGAAAAGCAGTCTTAGCAATATCTCCGTCAGAAACTCGTACCTGGTGATAACCAGATCTCAAATCAATCTTCGAGAAACACGAAGCACCCTGCAAATGATCAAATAAATCATCAATCCTGGGCAGAGGGTATTTATTCTTTACCGTCCTTTTATTCAGTTCCCTGTAATCAATACACATCCGTAGCGTGCCATCTTTCTTTTTCACAAACAAATCCGGCACACCCCATGGTGAAGAACTCAGACGAATAAATCCCCGATCCAACAAATCCTGAATCTGCGTCATCATCTCCCTTATCTCAGAAGGAGTCAATCGATAAGGAGATCTAGCCACTGGATTCGAACCCGGTATCAACTCAATCTTGTACTCTACCTCTCGAACGGGAGGTAACCCAGGTAACCCATCCGGAAACACCTCAAGAAATTCCGATACAACTCGTACATCAGTAACTGCCCGTTTCTCTTTTCTAGCATCAATTGCATATGCCAGAAAACATTCGCATCCCTTACTCAAGGATTTCTTGGCTTTCAACATCGAAATGATAGGAAACACAGACTTGTTCCTTTCCCCTCGAGCCACCACACGCGACCCATCAGATAACGGAAACGAAATCAGCTTCCTATGACATTTAATATTCGCCCTGTGCTTACTTAGCCAATCCAGACTCAATACCACGTCAAAACCCACCAATGGCATCAATATGAATGATACAGGAAAGCACTTACCATCTATGTCAATCTCAGCATCCGTCACAGAAGTCGTAACAGGCACTATCTTACCATCTGCTACTTCTATATCAATCGGTACAGAGATACTAGTAGTAGGCAAATTTAACTTAGCACAAAATGCTACAGAAATAAAGGAGCGATTCGCTCCAGAATCAAACAACACACGAGCAGGTAAGGAATTTATAAGGAACGTACCGGTGATCACATCATCTGTGGCAGTAGCATCATCTACTGTCATCCGGAACGCCCTGCCCTCCAGAGTTGGAGGATTCTTCCTTTTCTACACGCAGGCCACCAAAACCAAATAAAGCAAACACCACAACACATAGGTCTAAAGGGCATCTCGTTACAGAACCACAACCAAACACAACCAAAGCAAAACCATGGTGTGCCACAAAACCATGTTAAATATACTTTGATTAAGATTGCCAACAAAACACCCAAGGCACAAAAGGCAATCCTTGTACATATGCATTAGTAATTTTAATACACCTTTAAAATTACATATTCATATATACACCTATAAATATATATATTTTTATGTACTTCATGCCAAGCCATACAAAATATATAAATTCAAGGAATCAAAATATAGTGGGGAATGACCAGATCCAAGACTGGTCCAACACAATCAAAAACCGGATTTTAAGAACACCAAATATCACAGTTTCAAAAATCCAGATTCTGGCCAAAAACATGACGGGGCACGGGCGTACCCTATGAAGGGTACGGGCGTGCCCTCCGTGTGCCAGTACACTGATTTAAACATTTTTTGTAATCTGGTTAAAAGAAATTTTCCGGCACTGCCCGTACCCCACTAGTACGGCCGTGCCCGGTCACCGGAAAACTCATTTTTGACAGAAAATTCCGGTTTTCAAACCAAGAGTGCAAAGCCATGTTAGAGATGGCTCTGATACCACTGTTGGGTTTTGGTGGCATCTAGAAAACGCAGCGGAAACAAAAACGAGTGTAAAACAATTTAGGTTTTATGCCACCAATCACACCACCCAATGGACCACACTCTAAAACCAATAGCAATTCAACTTAAAAAGAAACAAGAGGGAGAAATTATACCATACGATTTCTCTAGATCCTTGTTGATAATGAATATGAGAGTACAATGTTGTATTCCTCTACCAGTATCCATACCAAGTGTATTAGATTCCCACGTGCTAGCTTCGTTTGGACGCCGCCAAAAGCACCACCGACTTGAGTCTAACACCACTTGAAGATTGATGTGTCAATCTATCTTCTAAATGTGTGTATTGAGAGAGAATATGAACTAATTGACAAATTAAAAGTTCATATATTGCATAACTTATTGATGATCATGCATATGGCTAACCATGTCACATTAGACTACTAGAACCTTTTATAGACCACAAAAATGAGGCCTAGAAACGTTCATAACAGTCCTAGCATCAATGACCATCATGAGCCATGAATACCCCATTAACCTAGTCTTTAAAGACTAGTTTAAGTGGCTGTTACAGCATAGGCACGGCCGTGCCTCACAGGGCACGCCCGTGCCAGCCCACGGGCACACCCAAGTCACGCCCGACTTGGGCTCGTGCTTTCGCACTAGGCACGGCCGTACCTACACGAGGCACGCCCGTGCCGACCCCAATGGGTACGCCCTAGGTACGCCGGCCTTGGGCTCGTACCTGGCATAGGGCACGCCCGTACCTTCACAAGGCACGGCCGTGTCCAGCCCAACCAAAACCCATTTTGGTATTTTTCTCTCTCTTGCTCAAAGGTGTTTCCAGAATCAATACTTGGTGTGTGACCAATAGGCCTATGCCTCATCGGCAGGGATACCAACTCGTGTGTGCTAGTGGGCATATTCCAACAACTATATCCAATAAAGTTTGGTTCCTCCTTTCAGCGACCCCATTTAATTGCGGTGTCCTGGGTGGAGTAAGTTGTGAAATATTCCACAACCCCTAAGATGATCAAGAAACTCGGTACTAAGATACTCACCACCCCTATCGGATCTGAGAATCTTAATCCGCTTACCCAGTTAATTTTGCACTTGATTTTGGTATGTCTTAAACATCTCAAAGGTTTCAGACTTATGGTTAATCAAATACACATAACCATACCTATTGAAATCATCAGTAAAAGTAACGAAGTACCTACAGTTGTTTCTTGTAGCAGACCTGAATGGACCACATGCATCCATGTGAACGATGTCCAGCAAGTTTTTGCCCCTCTCACTAACGCCGGTGAAGGGTGCCTTAGTCATTTTGCCTAATAAACAAGAATCGCATACTTCGCTTCACCCATGATCAAATGATTCCAAAATCCCATCCACTTGGAGATTGGCGATACGTTTCTTGTTTATATGGCCAAGACGACTATGCCACAAAGACAACTTGTCCAATACACCTTTGGACTTAGAATCAATGTTCATGATTGATTTATTACCATCCAAACATACACTTGTTTCGTATATTCCACGACATGGATAAGCTTTAAAATAATGAACACCATCTTTTAAACAAGAAATAATTCCATTATCAAAATAAAACTTAAAACCATCGTCAAACAATGCATGAAAAGAAATAATGTTGCGTGCCACACGGGGCGAAAAACAAACATTAAGCAAGCTAATAGCAAGGCCTAAGGGAAAGGCGAGATCAACACTCCCTATCCGCTCCACATGATCCACATCCTTGTTTCCCACGATCAGGTCAAGCTCTCCAGCACCCAGAGCCCTACTTCCTTTTAGCACTTGCACATTATTACAAATATGAGTGCCACAATCGGTATCAAGTACCCAGCCGTTAGAAGTAGCGGTATTGTGGAGTTCAATCATAAACGTACCTGAGTTACCAGCCCCCTTCGGTTTTACCCACTTGAGCTCCTCGAGGTACTTTGGGCAAGAACGCCGCCAATGCCCCTTTTCCTTGCAGTGGAAGCACTCGGCTTCCGTAGGGTCCTCGGCAAGTGGAACCATTATGGATTTCCCCTTGCCCTTCAGGGCCGGACTCGGGTTACGTTTTCCAACCTTCCCCTTACCCTTTCCCTTAGAGGGGGAGCGCCTTTCCTTTTGGTTCCGCCTCCATGGATAGCTATGATGGATTTGGATGAGGAGGGCTTCTTGGACATGTCAGACTCGATGGTCTTCAACATTCCGTGAAGTTCCATTAGGGACTTGTCCATGCCATGGACATGATAGTTCCACACAAATTGTTAAAAGAAACTAGGCAGAGAACGGAGGATCACATCCACCGCTAACTCCCTCCCTAACGGGAATCCCAAGCGATCAACGAATGTTTTCATCTTAAGCACGTAAACGCTCACATTTCTGCCCTCCTGCATGTGGCAATCGAAAAGGGACTTTAGGGATTCAAAGCGCTCTAACTTAGCCTGCTGTTGGAACATTTCCTTCAGCTGGTTAAGCATATCATATGCCCCTAAATGTTCAATTTGCTTTTGAAGCTTAGGAATCACTGACGAGAACATAATAAAAGCCATTTCATTCGTTTCGTTGACGCGCTTTTCATACACGTCTCGGACTGCCCTAGTCACATTGGCCGCAGGCGCTTCCGGTAAAGGCTCCTCGATGGCCCACATCTTTTTCTCATACCTAAGGGCTATCCTTAGTTGCATGAACTAATCCATGAAGTTTTGGCCATCGAGTTTGGCCTTTTCGAGGAACAATTTCAGGGAAATAGAGTTCGATGATGTAGAAGCGTTCTTGGATGCCATCTACAAAATTAGAGTACCAATTTTAGTTATCAAATCCTTGTAGAAATAATTACCCAATAGTTATAAAACTTAATTATTCGAACAAGGCTAAGAACCGTATTTAACTCTATCCCGTGATGGGTTTACCGCAGATCACGAAATAAGTTATTTATGCCGGTAACCATTTTACCGATTGCAACCATTGCAACTCTTACATCCTTGCGGGATCCTTTTGACATCAAACGTCTAAGGCATGTTTGATCCCTTCTTACACCAATCCTTTTTATTATTCTTAAATGACTCGGCTAGAGATCGACATCATTTAAGCGTTATAAAAGAATTTGTAAGTCGTCTGTCAAGACACACGTTCGTACCCTAACCAAATCATTGGTTCATGTTTAAGCTCGACTACCAATATTGCGGGTTGCCACACTCACCTTCCACACAACTCCACAAGGCATGACTCGTACCCTAACCGGGTTTTTGTTTTCCGGTTAAAATAATATTTTAACAATTTTGTGATTTAACAATTTAAGTGACAAAAACACCTTTTCAATGACCATTTAATATAATCAACTTTTATATTAATATTGTCAATTCTTATGCGCGTAGAAATATAAACTCATTTATAAATCTTTTTGTTTTATATATTTTTCAAAAGTTCTCTAGCATGAATCCTAAAGAATTAAATATAAAACAACCACGCATAAAAAAAATCAAAGACCCGGTAACTTGCCCAAATCCTAAGTGTTCTCCCCGTGAGCCAAATCGGGGAAAACATGGTCATTCTAGGGACAACAAAGAATGCTCCGTCACAATCTCCACACCAGAGAATCTCCCGGATTTGGTTCGTTAAGAGGCCAACACCGTGTCTCTCGATTGGTTTGATGCAATATATATATTTAAAATAATCTAAGTACGAGTACATAATAATAAGAAAACGACATGCAAGTCGCGATCCTAACAAGCTATTACGAGTACAAAGATTTAAATAAATGACATGCAAGTTGCACAAAATATAAATATTACAACAATACGGCACGCATGCCAAAACCAAAACCAATCACAAACATCACAAAGGCTATGGGCATATTAAGTTACCGGGCTACCACAACAAACACACCCAAACGAAAACAATGGTGTGCCACAAAACCATGTCAATCAAATATATATTTTGATCAAGATTGCAAAACAACATTTAAGGCACAACAAGCAATCCTTGTACCTATGCATTAGCAATTCTAATACACCTATAAAATTGCATATTCATATATACACCTAAAAATATATGTTTTTATGAACTTCATGCCAAGTCATACAAAACATATAGAATTAGGAATCAAAATATAGTGGGATAACCAGAATCAAGATTGGTCCAAAACCCGGCTTTTAATAATTTCTAAACATACTGTTTCAAAAACAAATTCTGACCAAAAAACCCGAAGGCACGGGCGTACCTCAAAGGGTACGGGTGTGCCTGCCCTTTTGTCAGTATACAGTTTAAACAGTTCTAAACACTCAACGAACTTTGCCGGCACGGCCCGTACCCCCACTGGTACGCCCGTGCCCCGGCCGCTGGCACGGCCCGTACCCCAAGAGGAACGGCCGTGCCCGGTCGCCGGAAAAACCATTTTTGACAGAAAGCAGAAAAATCCGGTTTAACTCCAAAAGTGCAAAGCCATGTTAGAGATGGCTCTGATACCACTGTTGGGTTTTCGTGGTCCAAAAATACAGCAGAAGCAAAACGAGTAGAAAAATAAGTTTTAAATTTTGACCACACAACGCCCACAAATGGACCAAAATTGTAATCATGTCTAAGCAACAAATAAAGAGACAAAGAAATAGATTCATACCCTTGAAGCTATCTTCCTTATTCAAGCGAGTTTGGAGTTCGGAAATTGTGTGTACTAATTTGTACACCGCTATTGAAGTCCACACCAAGCTTCTATTGAATCCCACTTGCTAGAGTGTGAGATATGAAAATCTCTACACCACCAAGAGTCTAACACCAAAAACCCAAAACCTTGTCTACCTTTTTGTGTTTGAGAGAGAGAGATATAGTATTTCAAGAACTTGTAACCACACAATGTAAACACGTACCACCTTATATAGACCCCGCAAGCGAGTTCAAAACCGTGCATACATTGATTATACATCAGTTACAACATTAAACACCATAATCTCCTTCATAAACAGCCTTGAAAGTTGTTTAAGAAGACTGTTACTGCACAGGGCATGGGCGTACCAGCCCATGAGGCCACGCCCAAGTCACGCCTGACTTGGGCTCGTACCTGTCCACTGAGCACAGGGCACGGCCGTGCCTTCAAGAGGCACGGGCGTACCAAGCCACAGGCCAAGCCCAAGTCACGTCCGACTTGGGCTCGTGTCTGCCCCTAGGGCACGGCCGTACCTCATAGAGGCACGGGCATGCTTTAGCCCACCAGAACCAGTTTCTAGTTTTCTCTCTCACTCGACCATCTGTGATGCCAGAATCAATACTTGGCGTGTGACCCAATAGGCCCTTGCTTCATCAGACATGAAGCCAACTCGTGTGCAAGTCAGTGGGCATAATCCAACAATATAATGATAATTTATTTTTTAGTATTCAGTGGATATTTCACAATGTTTGTTCAGCTTGCAGAGATTGAAAGCATAATTTGAGGGGTAATGTCAATCATACGTACAACTTACGCATGCTTGTAGGGGGAGAAGTTCTACAAAATTGAAAAATCACAAAAACATTCACAAATGGGTGGAGTCTTGATTGTGCATAAGAGACTTCGAAGTTGAAACAACCAAAAATCTTCTTCAAATTCGTAAGCTAGGCTTCGAAATCAAAACTTCAAATTCAAACTTTGTGTACCGTCCCAAAATTTTATTTTTATTTTTTTGCAAATAAACATTTACGAACGTGTAAGATCAAAAGTCTACCATAATTAAAACATTGTATAACTTAATTACAACCCCGGGTGAAAACCCATAAAATCATAAGTTCAGTCGTAGTAATTTCAGAATACATCAAAAATTCAAAGTAGTTAAAACATTGCGGAAGCTGGTTGAAGATGAGCTATCAAACACGTGCTGGAGTCCCGCCGTGGCCATCACCTGAAAAGAAGGTTAAACAACAACCATAAGCACGAAGCTTAGCGAGTACTTTTACTAACAATCAACCATATGACATCAAATCATTTTCTTTACAATCATGTTACATCTTTCATTCCCGCTACCGTAGGAGTCGGTCCCACATTCCCGCTACCGTAGTAGTCGGTCCCACATTTCCGTCACCGGAGTGAACAGTCCCATCATACCCATCACCGAAGTGAACGGTCCAATCATTCCCGTCACCGAAGTGAACAGTCCCATCATTCCCGCCACTGAAGTGAACGGTCTAATCATTCCTGTCACCAAAGTGAACGGTCCAATCATTAGCACAACATAACACATTATCAGTTCATTAATTCATCAGTCATCATCTCATCATTTATCAATTCATCATTCATCAATCATCAAATCATATAACATATAGCACATTAATCACATACATCAAGGGTTTAGATGGTAAGTAAGAATACTCACCTATCTACAGTTCTCAGTTTCTCAACCTTAGTTCACTAACTCACTTGTGATTACTTGCCAATCGACCGTCACCTACAATAGGTCTAATTAAATCAATACCGTATACGAAACTCTTGTTCGTTTGCTCACTTAATTATTCGAGTCTCACATTAGACCCCGTTATAAAGTTTCATAAGTTGGACCATATGAAAGTCGCATGGCCCCCTGGCCATGTGAAAGTCGCATGGTGTCACATATTAATCTGAAAGTCGCATGAAATTATATGCTGCCTGAATACCCCATGCGGCAGTCGCATGGCACCCCATGCGAAAGTCACATGGTCATTCTCTGTAGGTCCAAAGTCGCATGGCATACATGTTTACTAGTTTGAAAGTCACATGGAATAAACACAAAGGTGGCATGAGAGCTAACACATGCCAACTTGAAAGTCGCATGGATGCTTCAAAAGTCACAAGAGTCGTAAGGAAGTCGCATGGGATAGTTCACATATACATGAAAGTAGCATGAACACATATACAAGTTCATCAGGAAGTCGCATGGAACCAAATGTGGCCATGCGAAAGTCGCATGGCACAGGGATCATCCCTGTCAGTTAGTTTTTCTCAAAAACCCAGCGTCCATAGCAAGAATCAAACTCTTTCAAAACCTAACCAAATCATTTCATTTTTGTTTCAAAACATTTCTCTACTCATTTAAACACTTCCTTCAATATTTAAACACATTTCATCAAGTATTAAAGCTCATATCTCAAATTCTTTTTCATAAACCTAAAACCCAAAAACCCAGATTCTAACTTGTTCTATAATCATTCAAACAAGGCAATAATGATATCTACAATACCATAATGAGATAGGAAACATTACCTGATGATCTTTTCAATAATTCCTTGAGTTCACAATGATTCTTGGTTTCTTCTTTTCTCTGCTTCTCGTGAGCAACACACTAGCTTTTGAATGAATGGAACAATAGCCAAATGTTGGGGGTTGTGCCCTAAACCCCCTTATATAATTTCTCCTCAAAAGGCCTAAACCCACTTTCAATTGATTAATCCCAAATGCCTTATTTACCTTAATCCATTTACTCATCCATATATATATATATATATATATATATATATATATGTATTCAAGCCCAAGCATCAAACTAGCCCATCATTAAGTCAATAACCTAACACAAATATTATTCCTCAATAAAATATTCTTTTTATTTATTTTTGAAGTTCGGGTATTACACTTTGACATCGCATTCGAAGTCTTCCTGCTAATGACAACTTAGAGCACAATTTTGATTCACATTTGGACTTCGAGTTCGAAATCCTTAAATCCAAGAAGGCTTCGAGCGCCTTTCTTGGCTTCGCATTCGAAGTCAGTTCACTTCGAACTCGAAATACACAAATGCAAGAAGGCTTCGAGCGCCTTCCTGACTTTGCATTCAAAGTATGTTCACTTCGAACTCGAAACACTAACTTTATAGTTCACTTCGAGCGCCCTACAATAGTAATCACTTCAAACTCGAAGTATTCACACTTCGAATTCGAAGTCTTCACACTTCGAATTAAGAATAGTGCTTTCTGTGGACTTCGAGCGCATTTGTCACTACGAAGTACGCTCACTTCGAGCTCGTTCCATTTTGAGCTCCTTCACATTTCGAGCGGTTACATTTGAGTTCTATAAAAATCCTTTTCGAACATAACTTGTTCTTTACACTTTCAAAGAATTTTGAATTTCCAACGTTCTAATTACCCATTTTTCATCATCTGATCCACGTTGCTGTCCAAATTTTCCATTTTTTTTGTTCAAGTTGTTCATACACATCAGGTATACATCATATGTGTGACCAAATCATGTTTAAATCAAGATTAAAACCAAAAATGGTTGTTTCACTATTCAACTCGGAAGTCACTTATGAGACTTTTAAGTGCATTGTTCGATATCAAAATGATGTTGTTAAGGCATATGAATTTTGTGATGCACTTTAGGGACACTTAATGCATGTTTTCGAACAATAAAATCCTAAAAAATGTAATAAGTGTTCTTCGGTTGGATGAAGATTTGGGCTTGATTTCATTTTTAGACAAAATCTTCATGTTATGAAGTGATTGGGAAAAATTTCTGTGTTACAAAGTTGTTTAGATGCATGAATTCATAGTAAAACATGTGTCAAAACATATTTTTGTTCACAATGGATACCACTTTGTCTATGAGTTTTCGGAGTTATCACTTTTTATCAAATTTTTGACTCTTTCAACTTTTGACTAAGGGTCAACATAAGGATCAAAATCTTTCAAAATGTTGATTGACTTTTAAAGTGAATGAATAGAATTTGACAAGTGTTTGGTATACTTTGTTGGCTATATCTAAGCTTGTTACTGTTCTAATAGGATAATGGCTCATCAGGAATATGACATAGTCTCATTTCGTTCTTCGACTACAAGCCTAAGCCACAACCCTAACGACCAACTCTTAACCACTGATAAATTTCTGTCGGTTGTAACCCATGATAACAACGATTTTGTCAATTTCAACAACTTTCGAAACCCCAACTTTCCAATTACTTCAGAAATTCTCCGTATCCACCCCCTTAATCATGCCCTCACATACGATCCTTCTACTTCCGGGACTCATGTGCCTGAGTTGTACATGCAACAGTTCTGGCATACGGCCCATACCCACACCAACCCTGACACTGGCCGTGTGTCCATCCGTGGTGACATTAACCACTTTACCCTGAGTATAACCGCAAGCCGTTTACGGGAAATCTTGAGGCTGCCAACTGCAAGGAGCAGACCTCCACTCACTGACTTCCAGGATATTCCTGATGAAACCACTGCCCTGTAGGGTATTCGTGCTATGGGTTATGTTGGTGATCTACAAATGAGATCACATTTCAAATGAGCTAACCTTCATCCGCTATACTATACTTTTCGGACTATTTTGCAGCGGTGTCTCACCCCCAAGCACACTGGCTATGAATACCCAAACTCCAATCAGATCAAGCTCTTACATGTTGCGGCTAATCACTTACAAGTGGATTACGCTAGTCCCCTTTTCTTTGATCTAGTCCAATCTGTGGAAGGAAAGTTCTCGGGTCTCAAATGAACAAAAGGCAGATTTATGCCCTACCAACGGTTCTTACCTATGTTGATCCAGTTCGCAATGGACCGTAATGATGAAACTCCAAGGAGGCTAAATCATAGTTCAATCCGACCGAAGCAGTTTCTATATGTAAAATCCTTAACTACAGAACATCCAATTCAACCGCAACCATTTCCCGTCTCCCTACTAGACTAATGAGACCAGAATGAGATTGTGAGGAATTATAGGGAAAGCATAGGATTCGTCCCTATGGTTCGACCAAATCCGGTCTTACCTGCCCCGGGGATAGTAGCACCCAGCGAGGATCTAGGTGATAGGCCTCAGTCCTCTTTGGGAGAGGCTGAGAGGGAAGTATTGAGAGAGAAAAGCGTTGAGAGGGGTGGTGAAGGGGATGAGTAAGAAACACATAGTGAGGGAGGGCGGAGTATGACTTTGGGAAAATCCAAGCTATGATTGACAATTTCTCGAATGTTTTGCCTAAGCCCGAGAAACAACCTGAATCTCCTATTCCTGATATCCATTCTAGCTCAGTAGCACCTGACTTGGAAACAGATACTATTGCCATGACCACCGCCAAACCTGGAGCAGCACCACTGGTCGCTAATAACACCGAACAACAAAAATCCAAAACCCCGGTGGTGGCTAAGGAAGAGGACATAAGCTTCACTGAGTTATTCCCAGATCTTTTGGAGGCCTTTGACGACGAAACAGACTTTATATATGGCTATAAACCGGGTCCTCAAGATCTTGAGACTAAATCCCTAGACTTTGATGTGAATATAGAGATGTATGAGGGATATGTAGAGGAAGAGAGTGAGATTGAAAACGATGATGAGAGTGAGAGTGTGGAGAGGCAAGAAAAAGAGAGAGCTGAGGGAACCCCAACGTTAAAAATCCAGGAAGCCATGTCTTCTACTAGAGCTGACATAGTTAGCTCTGGTATTGAAACTGACACTGTCATCCCAATAGTGCACATTCACCCCACCAGCTACTCGGGTATCTCTCAAAAGATGCCCGTTTCACCTCACAGAGCTTTTACACATAATCTATCGGCCTCTAATTCGGAGATGGTTGGTATTGAAACTAGAGGTCTGCCTCTCCCGACCTCGACTGTTGTTTCTGAGCACATTGATATCCAGCAGATTTATTTTTTCTTTCTAAACACAAGGAAACACTCACTCACATCACGACGTTGTTCACACGGCAGCACACCCGTAGGTGGCACTACTTAAGGTGTCATATGATGATCGGATGGAAATCTCACCCGAGTCAACACAACATCAGCTCCGACAGTGAGTAGTTCTGCCTCTGTGGCAGAATCTACAACAGGTACTCCAAGTGAGTCCCGGTTTGTTACAAAGAACAGTTATAGAATGCCCTCAACCCGATACACGAAAACCTAGATGATATCAAGCAAACACTTGCTTCTTTGAAACCCAAGGTTGATGATGACACGGGCTCATCAATTGATACTCTAAAATCCCTGTTGTATGTGAAACTTGTGGAAAAGGCTCCTTACAGGGAGCAAAACCTTGATCTACTTCAAACACTAAAAAAAAGAACAAACTTATAAAGGAAGTAACCTCAATGAGTTCAAAGAACAGATACAAAATTCCATGGAGGATCTCGGTAATGGTGTTTATCAAAATATGGATTCTGTGGAAAACCGCCTATCCATTCTTGAATCAACCTGTAAAGCCCAAACTGTAGGGCCAAAGCGCAGGCATGACGACAATGATCCCGATCATGATCGTCAAGAGGGGGAGAAGCATGCCCGTGTTTGACCTTTACTCCTCTTACTGAACGACTTGCAGTGGCAATGGGTATTAGGGCAAAACCTGCTAAAACTTCAAAAGAAAGAACTCAACAAAAGCAACAACAACAAAAACAATAACAAACACAAGTACAACAAGCTCAACAAGTACAACAACAGGAACAGGAACCAAACATACCAGAATTTGAATTCCAAACTGAAATTGCTGATCAAGGGGAAAGGGATGAGTCAGATGAGATATTGAAACAAATCGATGAGTTCACATTTGATAAATTGTAGAAAGGATGGTGGAAGTAAGAATTGTTGATATATTTGAGGATATACCAATGCAAGCGCCTAAAAGGTCTCTACTTCAAGGGTTGCAAAGCCTGCGAAAGGGCACGTTACCAAAAAGCAGATGGAGGATTCCATCCGAAAGCTGAATCTTACAAGGGTACTCCAAGGTATATCAAAGGAAGTTCACAACTTGTTTCCTCCAAAACCTAAACAATTCCAGGTGTCAATTGCCGACATCATGAGGAAAAATCTTTGTGGAGAGCAGGCTTCTCAATCACAAACTATGTCAGACTGGCCGTTACCTCCGAATGTCCAACCAGCTCCTCATGTCCTAACATCAACTGACCCAGGCCTTGATAAACACAATATGTTTACCCGAGATGCAATGAAAAATCCTTTATAGGGTAAGTATGGGGTTAATGCTCGGATCCCAACAATCTATGCAAATCAAATCGAAGACAAGATTCCTCCAGAGCTAAGGGGTCTTGATGATCAACAAAGGAGACGATACGAACACATCTACAACGAATACAAAACTCCAAAAGAGCAGATCATTTCAAAATACCGATAAGCAAGTCTTTAGACTTGTCATGCAAAAATCTTTTAGGTATAAATTTGTAGTGTATGATGTACAGAGAGCTGATGGCCAAAAAATTTCACTCAATGAAACAAACTTCCGCTATGTTAAGCTTCATGACATTGAGTTTTTTTTATGAAGAGCTCTCCACTAAACTGAACAAATCTTACGAGGAACAACAAGGAAGAACAGCTCTAATGAAATACATGAGGAAGTTCTTTCAATTTATACAGGAGCATGACCTATAATTGGGAGCTGAAAGTAATCAACTCGAGGTTAACTTGCTCAAACCTGTACACAGCCATCCACATCTTCAAACTCTTGACGAATTGACTGTAATTGATGAACATCATGCAAGATTCTCTGGGAGGTGTCGTGTTCCAAAATCAACGCAAACAAAATATCTTTATTAGAATGGTGGATATGATGGCATACTCTGATGGCACTCTCAAGATTATGTATCACAGGCTTCATGAAAGGGCTGAAAAAGACGAATTATCTCTGAGTGAATCTGAAAAGGTTGGCTTAGTCAGGTCTATGGAAGCGGTCAAGAGGACGTTGGATAGCAGAAGATTATACGGAGGTGGCAAGTTATGATTGGCATACGTAATAGATCTCAATTGTAATATCTTTCATTTGTCTTTCAATGTAATAGTCTTTCTCTCCATT
Source organism: Dittrichia graveolens (assembly GCA_038502395.1). NCBI lineage: Eukaryota > Viridiplantae > Streptophyta > Magnoliopsida > Asterales > Asteraceae > Dittrichia > Dittrichia graveolens. The sequence continues at coordinate 37,639,367 of JARJIL010000009.1, forward strand.
AGGGGGAGATTGTTAATTTAGAATTAAATATAAAGAAAGCTTCGCTTTAGCCCTTGCATATATATATATATAGGTATATGGCTAGAGGCCTTGTAAGCTTCTGCACTATTATTCAATATATCAAAAGCATTAGTCAAGGTGTTGTGTGTGTATTCTCTCTACTTTCAATCTTTCAACACCATACTTGATAGAAATCGAACCCTTCACTCCCAAGTATAACAGTTTATTAGCTAAGCATCTCTACGATCCGCTAAGTAACTAGTTATCAACTGAGTCCACATTTTGATCATCTGATTATCTTTTTCCTAGGCTGAGTGATCTTATTTTTTTTAAGTATAGTACATCTTATCAGCTAAGTCAATGAAACATGTATACATCAACTCACAAGTTACTTTGTATTTATTACTAAGTCAATGGCAGAACATGTGTTGTTCTATTATGTCTTTAGATCTTTCTTTGTAAAAAATAAAGCACTTTTTGGATCATGTTCGAGACAAAAAGGATAGATCTTTATTCTCTGGAAAAGGATGAAGATATTTTCTAAGAAAGGTTCTAGAAGATCTGTTGAAAGCTGGCAACTACATCTCTACTCTCGTCAACTCAACAAAAGCTTAAATGATTAAAAGATGACTACCAAAAGGAAAGCCAAAGCTTCACGGCAAAGATATGTAACGCCCCATGGTTCGTAAATAATTATTTTATCGTCTTATTTAATTAGTCCAGTATTGCCGAGAATTTCTCAAATTTAAATAAGAGGTGTTTACTAAACTAAAGGAGTTAAAACCGTTAAATTAAAAGATAAGTAAGTGCAGGGGCTTGTTTGTCATTCTTGGAAACTAGTATATATATATATATATATATATATATATGTGACTTTCTTAGTGAAATTTGTTCATATGTGAACAGAAACCACTTAGAAACACAGCTGGGATTTTAGAAGTACAATTGTACAAGCTAACAGCAGATTTGGAGTTATCAAAGCATCCTAGCACTTCTAATTAGCATCAAGGTAAGATTGATATAGTAAATACCAAGTTTAGTTGAGTCTAAATGGTTCAAAAGGTTGAACTAGTGATCTAAACATGATATCTATGATTCATATGAGTTTAGTTAAAATCTCTGATTCATATGACTTTGTGTCGATTTTGCGTGACGAAGAACGTCTGTCCAGAAACAGAATCTGTTAAGTCGGTAGCTACACGGCCCGTGTAGCTTTAGGAAGGCCGTGTAGCTAGCCCGTGTATAAAGAACACGGCCCGTGTAGCAACCTAAGGCGGTGTTAGGTCCTGTAGCCTTACATGACCGTGTAACATGTGAGAAACACGGCCCGTGTTCCGGTACACGGCCCGTGTAGTAGCAGTACCCAACACAGACCATGTGGCTAGCCTTGGTCGTGTAGTGTTCAGGGTACACGACCCGTGTAGCCCTACACGGCTAGTGTAGGTCTATTTCCAGGTCAGGTTGTACAGTTTGTAATGCATAGTTTGTTTAATTGTATAGGGAAGTAATTAGAGTTAGAAGTTTACGCCTACCTAAGTATCATTAATCTAAAGTGTCAGGTGAGTTTGCTAATTCACATAGATAAATAATGTTTAAGTTAGTTTATCATGTACAACATGCGTTACGTTTATTATTATTATGTTTTGTTATGTGACAGCAGTGTTTAGCGATTCTTATAGAATTTCTATACACCAGAACAGAGACAGAATACACGGTTACCCTTTGGTGTAATCATGTACCAGAACAGTATTAAGTATATAGTTACACAGGTGGTGTAACCATATACTAGAACAGTAACTTGGTAATATTGAAGGTGATGCAGCTTGGACAGTACACCTTATATGAAAACCTTTCTATTGCATGCTTTGTGTACTTGTTTCAATTAGTATGCTCACTAAGTTTTACCTTACGTTTCAGTACCCTATTTTGCAGATGATTCTGGTACGGGCAAGTGAAAGGCCCAAGTCGCTTGACATGCAAGATGGCTCCGATCTTTTGATAAACAAAAATACTAAACACCTGTTTTGTAAACACTAAATTGTTGTTTGTATGATACTAGTTTGTTTTTCCAAAACTCAGGGTGATTAGTGATCACTAGTAATATATATAATTGTAAATTATATAAAGAAAACGTGGTGTTACAACTTGGTATCAAAGCCAAGGTTTAAGGGATTTGGACACACATGAGTGTGATGTCTGAACTTAAACCATGGTTTTGAGATTAAGCGGAGCTATCCCTGGGGCATTAATCCTTGGTGAGCATACAAGTATAAGAAGCTTTCAGTTATTATCTGTGTAGTAAGATTAGATATGAGGTAGCATGATATGCATGTGTATTAGTTAAGTAGTAAGTGTTATGAAGTTGGAGTCTGACTGGTTAAGTTAAGCATGAGTAGGGTATAATGTGTTTATAAAATATACGGCCCATATTATTATAAACACATGGTACATACTTGAGCTTCGTAAAACCATGACGAGCCCTACATAATATATGTGTTAGTAGGATTGATAAGGTATGCAGTTTCAGTTCTGTCCAGATAGAAATATAGAAAGTTGTTGTTGTGTGTTATACCAGAAATATTTATTTTCAGTATGGAGAGAGTAGAAAAAGTTAATTTGGGATCTACACAGCCATCTGAGACTAGACGATCTCGGGAAACTAGAGATACAACTATTTCAGATGCACTCCATATCCCAACGACCGGAACATCCGGTGGTGTTACAGAGGAAACCCCAACTACTGAGGAGTTTCAAACTCATGAGAATGATACCATGAAAGAGACAATGGCTATGTAGGTTAGCCAGGCATTTCAAGAAAATGTCCCTTTTATAATTACACAGGTGTTCGAGCAAGTATCAGCTAGGATGGAAACTCGGTTTCAGCAACGCACTGAGGCTGCAATTCAAGTAGCAGTGGGTAACATACAAGGTGCAGGGAGAGCGGAAGCCCGAGCTGATCAGTTACAGGGATGCACATATAGAGATTTCTCCGCTTGTAAACCACCTCTTTTTGAAGGGGTGACAAACTCGATTGTAAGTAACCATTGGCTAGCAGAGACAGAAGGTGCTTTTCCAACTAGTCGGTGCTTACCAGAAAAGAAAGTTATGTATGATTCAAATCTATTACGGGGGGCAGCAAAAGACTGGTGGATAATGTTACTCCAAAGAAAAGGGGAAGCACAAATTGAAGCGTTGACCTGGTCTCAATTTAAAGAGTTGTTCAAGGTACAATTTGCGCCAAAGGCCTAAGTAGATCAGATCACTGAGGAGTTTTTAAATCTACGACAGACAACAGAATCTGTAGATGAGATCACCAACAAATTTTTGGAAATGGCTCGATTCTGCCCGGAATATGTAGCTACTAAAGCTATGAGTATGCAGCGATATATTTCAATACTTAGAAATGATATCATGGAATTGAAAAACAACAGATGAAATGATGGATATGGCGTGGAAAAGAGAGCAAGAGTTGATCAGGCAAGGGTTATAGTTGGAAAGAGGAAGATTGAAACAACAAACGCACCCAGCAAGAAGCCAACTACCACACCACAACAGGGAGGGTCAGCTCCCCCACCTAAGTGTTCTAAATGTGGTAGAAATCACTCTGGGGAATGCAAGTTGGGATTTCCAGGTTGCTACAAGTGTGGGAAGTAGGGGCATGTGTCCAAAGATTGTAAGAACCCACTGCAGGTGTGTCACAATTGTTATCAACTTGGGCATCTTAAAGCTCGATGTCCAAATTTGACCACTATAGAAAGGAAGCCAGCAAGTCCTCTACCTCCGTTTCGTATTACCAAGGGTAAAGACGCAAAAGCATAGACAGCTCGACCTAACGGCAGGGCCTTTTAGCTTACAGCTGCCGAAGTAAAGATAGAGCCAGATGTGGTGGCAGGTACATTCATTGTTAACAGTATACCTGCACTAGTATTGTTTGATTCTGGTGCAAGTAAATATTTTGTTGCTATTTCCTTTTGTGCTCAGTTTACTAATCAGCCAGTAAAATTAGAGTCTCCCTTAGAAGTAGAAATAGTAGATGATAAAACTATCCATGTAAACAGTATGTATAGAAATAATGTAATAGAGATAAATACACATTAGTTCTCTATAGACCTTATCCCCATAGCTATGAAAGAAGTTCAAGTGGTTGTTGGTATGGATTGGCTGGGGCAGTATCAAGCTCAGATATTGTGTGATCAGAAAATAGTACGGGTTCACACCCCAAGTGGGGAAGAGCTAGTTATCCGAGGCGAAAGCGAGGCAACCGCTGTTCCTATATGTTCAACAGCGAAATCCAGAAAGTATTTAGTTCATGGTTGCAAGGCATTTTTGGAATATGTAGAAGATCCTAGTATGGAAAGAAAGCAGCAACAGATCCAAGATATACTAGTAGTTTGTGACTACCCCGATGTTTTTCTAGACGAGTTACATTCCACCGATCCGTCAAGTGGAATTCAAAATTGATGTGGTACCAGGAGCAGAACCTAAAGCTAAAGCCCCGTACAGCTTGGAACTGCTAGATATGAAAGAGTTAATGAAGCAACTTGAAGAATTAACAAATAAAGGTTTTATACGACCCAGCAGTTCACCCTGGGGTGCACCTATCTCAATGGACATTGCCTCCGACGATGTTAGGAACTGGTGTAATGCTCGTTTTACCACTAGACCCAGGCTTATGGCCAGACGTAATCTCTAGATGGGAATCAATTACCATTAACAGGCTAAATGATACCACCTGGCAGGACAATAAGTCGAAACTAACCTTTGTCGAGAATCTACTTGGAGAAAATGAAAAGATGTGGCAGCAATGGAGAACAACTTATCCAGACGCGTACGAGCAACTAGAAGCATTTGCTGATAACCCTAAGAATATAACTTCACAGATAAGGCAAATAATCCTACTGGAGGATCCTTACACAGGATCAACTGAGGAGCAAGATAGAGCTTATAGAGATCTGGAAAGATTGACATGTGAAAATACAAAAGATCTCTGGAAATTCTTAAATGAATTCAGGATTCTAGCATGTAAATCAGGAAGACTGTTCTTACCAGCCACAACAGAAAAGTTCTTCACAAAACTCCCACTTATGCCTTTGCTCTGCTATACCAATCCCAGGGTATTACAAATCAGGAAAGCGATATGGCGTGTAAAACCCGTATTTTTGGTAAAATTATAAAAATATATAAAATGCCAATTTACTTAGAAATTAGTAACTTATGTGTATATTATGCTATTTAAATGCCATATGTTATTTATATGTGTCTACAACCTAAATGGTAAGTAAATGTAAAAGGGTTGGAAGATGATGTGTATGACTTCAATTATTGAAGTCATTTTGGTCAACAAGAAACCTAAAAATCTGGAGAAGCCATCGTAGAGAGAGAAAGGAGAGCTCTAGTGGTAGAAACTTCAAGAAGGAGAAGAATCAAGAGGGAATTTGGTAACATGTGGTGTTGGACTTGAGGATTTAAGTGTTTGTGTTTCAACTTCTTCTTCTTGGCTTGAATTAAACCCTACCAAATAGCCACTCAAGTTGGGCTTTACACATCAAGTAAGTCTAGTCTTTGATTTGTGTTTGATTTTAAGTTTGAAGTGTTGTTTGTGATGATCTTTGACCTTTGATGTTGAAAATTTTGGTAAATGGGTCAAAGTTTGGGGTTATTCTCAAAGTTAGGGTTTTGAATGAGCCAATGTGTTTAAAGTGTTGAAAATGGAGTTTGATCATAATCTTACATATGGAATTGATGATTGATGCTAAAATATTGGTTGATTATAGTGATTGTTGGGTATTTATGTTGAAAACTTGTTAAATGGGTCAAAAATGGGAAACTTATGATGTGTAGAGTTTTGATGATCAAAATTATGTTTGATATTGTTAATATGGTGTATTGAAGTGTTCTTTGAGTGTTATTGTTGTTGCAAATGAGATATGTTGAAAGATATGAGTTTTTGGTGAGTAAAGTGGTGAAATTCGGGCCTGCAGCAAACAAAAACAGGCCCGGCGCAAGGGTCGCGGCGCGAGGGTACTGTTTGGGCCAAAGTCATTTTTCCAGAGATTTTCTCCCGGCGCGAGGCACCCTGTCTCGCGGCGCGAGACCCCCTCGAAGGTCAAAAACTTGTTTTTAACCCCATTTGACCTTGTAATTGATAGGGGTTTGTTTCTAATGGTTTTAGGGAGTCCGAAAGACCCGAAATGAGCGTTTAAGTCATGTTTTGAGTCTATGTTTGCATGTAACTTCGTTGTATGGTTAACTTAACTAAGTTAACCTTGTGTTATGATCATAGGATCGTTGTGCACGTGATTTGTGGCCTTGTTGTGAAGTGGAAGTGATCCTCATCACTTCAATCAGGTGAGTTGTGCCATGCGGATACCCAAAATGATTTTAATGTGCAAGTCATCAACTAATTTCGTATAAACCATGTTTATGTATATGTATGGCATCAATGTGATCTATAATTGATATTATCATGTTTATGATAATGATTTATGCAATTGAATATATGATTCACTTGTTTTGAAGCATGTTATGTTATGTATTGATTATGGCAAGTTGTGACCTTGTGTGTATAACTTGCATGTGATTATGTAACCCCTCGGGGTACCTGTTTAAGTGACCCTTCGGGGTAAGTGCTATGTGACCCTTTGGGGTTTATGTGCTTGGTTCCGGACCGCTGTTTGTGTTATGAACTCTGTACCATAGGGTTCCTAGTCATTGAGACGTACACAGAGGTTCCTATGGCTTCGGCAATTGGGGGGGAACCGCGAGGTACGGGTGGCTGAGGGATCGGTGCAGAGAGTGGAGGGGTATGTCAGTAGCCATCATGACCGTGTGGGTTCACTGGGCTGACGAGCCACCGAGCCCGGGTAACATGAGTGGATTTGGTGAACAGGACTTACACTCCAGAGAACCGTTGTATGGTGGACTACTTTGTGCTTCCCCCACCTTGACGGGAGATGAGGACACACCCCCACGAGGACTTGTTGACCATGGTTGGCCCCTATGGAACATACAAGTATAAGTGGACTTGTCCCCCACATCTTGTGTGAACTATTTTCTGATGCCATAACTGTTTTATGATATATGATAACTTGTTTACCTGTTTAAATGATTTCGGCACACTCACTAGCTTCGGCTAACCAAATTTGTGTTTATGTTTTGTATCCGCAAATAAGCAATAGTATGATGCCGGTGAGGCGGGTAGTCGCTTTTGGGAGAAGCTTGTTGCCTTTGGATATGTTTGGAATACATGATTCTCTTATTTTGTTTATTTAATGGTCGTGTATTCGGGTCAACAAGTAACACCATCTTTGTAAATTTGACAAGCTTCCGCATTTTGATGTAAACAAACACACTTATGATGATGTTTTGTTGAAATTTAAAAATTTTAAATTTGTATCGAAATTCAGGGTGTTACATGGCGTTCGAAAATCCAGAAGTTACAGAGGAAAGCCTCATAAAACGCACATTAAGGTCTTGAAAAGAAAGTATAAAGATGACCGAGGCTGAGTCGGCAAATGTAAATGCTATATTTGCGGAAGAGAGGGACATTTTGCCAGAGATTGCAAAAGCCAAACAGGAAATATGGCAAGGAGAGCTGTTGTCGACAATTTAGATCTTAAAGAAGACTGGGACATAGTATCGGCAGATGTAAGCGATCAAGATACTGTATACAGTATCTCTGAGAGGGAAGGGGGAGCAACATTCTCAAACATTAGTGCAATGGTTGAGGAATCCCATTTGGAAGAAAACGCATTTGTTATAAGAAGAAGTTCAAGTGACTATGAAGTCTGAAAACAACGCTAATGTGCCACGGGTAAAAAGAATTAATAACTAGATCTATAATGTGGAAGTAGAATTTGACATACCTGGCATAAGGCTATTTAAGGTAACAGCAATCATTCATACTAGAGCAACATCATGTTGTGTCAGCTGATCAGCAGTACCAAAAGAAGCCCTGGAAGAAATGAACAAGATTGTTTACTTCAATGGTATCAACCCAAGGCAACCATCAAACCAAAAGGTCAAATCAGGCAATTTCCGAATAGAAGGAAATAAATTGCGAATACCGCTAGTGTATGCGCTGGATATGAAAACTGGATATGGTATAAACATGCTTATCGGAACAAATTTCACAAGGTCCATGAATGGAGGAATAAGGATAGAGGGAGACGAGGTGACACTCTATAAGAAAGTAATAAGGATAAAGACGACCCCAATGACAGAAATAGCAGCACCGACTATAGAAGAACTGGAGATCGATGAAGAGTTATATCAGGAATTGCAACAAAGGGTGTTCTTCTCAAAGGAAGACACATAAAGGCTAAAAGAAAGGTTCAAACCAATCCTAACAAGATTAAAGGAACAAGGATGTATTGGGGAAGAACCATTGAAATACTGGAAGAAGAATGGTGAAACTTGTAAATTGGATATCATAAACCCTGATATCACAATACAAGATAAGCCATTAAAACACATAACCCCAGCTTTAGAAGCATCATTCAGAAAGCATATAAATGCATTGCTTAAACTGGGAGTAATCAGGCCAAGCAACAGCAGGCACATAACTATGGCCATGATTGTCAATTCAGGAACAACTGTTAACCCTATCACTAGTAGAGAGACCAAAGGAAAGGAAAGAATGGTGTTCAATTACAAAACCCTTAATGATAACACCTACAAAGACCAATACTCGCTTCCAGGAATCAACACACTCCTGAAGAGAATAGGGAATTCCAAAATCTTTTCAAAGTCTGATCTTAAATCAGGATTCCATCAAGTGGCAATGGCAGAAGAATCAACACCCTCGATGGCAATCCTATTACCAGGAGGACTTTATGAATGGCTTGTAATGCCCTTTGGGCTTAAAAATGCACATGTAGTTTTTCAGAGAAAGATGGATAAGTGCTTTCGAGGCACTGAGGAGTTCATTACAGTCTACATAGATGACATCCTTGTATTCTCAGAAAATGAACAAGATCATGAAAAACACTTGACAATAATGCTTAACATCTGTCAAGAGAAGGGGCTAATTCTCTCTCCAACCAAAATGAAAGTAGCGGTACCCGAAATTGAATTCTCGGGAGCTATAATCCCGGAGAGTAAAATAAAGTTGCAGCCACATATCATCAAGAAAATATGTGATTTTGATGAAGAAAAGCTCAAAACAAAGGCAGGCCTAAGATCATTCTTGGGAATACTAAACTATGCAAGGAATTACATTCCAAAGCTAAGTTTACTGCTCGGCCCCCTTTATGAAAAAAAAACAAATCCACATGGGAACAAAAGAATGAAGCCCTCTGATTATGAGATAGTCAGAGCGATCAAGCAGAAGGTGCAAAAGTTAACAGACTTACAAATACCCCCAAAAGAAGCTTATATTCACATTGAAACAGATGGATGTATGGAAGGACGTGGAGGAATCTGCAAATGGAAGATGAAGAAAGAAGATCCTAAAAGGGATGAAAAAGTGTGTGCCTACGCTAGTGGAAAGTTCAAAGTCATACAATCAACGATCGATGCGGAAATTAACGCATGCATCAATTCGTTGGAAAAGCTAAAAATATACTACCTAGATAAGAAGGAGATAACCCTGAGAACAGACTGCCAAGCAATCATTAGTTTTTATAATAAAACTAATAGTAACAAAGCATCTAGGGTTAGATGGATAAAGTTTGCAGATATCATAACTGACATAGGGTTAAAAATAAACATAGAGCACATTGGTGGGAAAAAATGTACTAGCCGATTCCCTTTCACGACTAGTAAATCTCTGTTTTGCAGGATGTACATAGCAAGTCCAAACAAAGGAAGTTATGATGAAGAGTCTTCTAATTACGGAGGAACTACTAGGAGACATTGCGCAGTCAAAGAACGTGAAGAGAGGCTATGAAAAAATAACCCAGATTTCCGGCCTCTGCCAAAAATTTATAATGGATCATTCTCCTTCCAGCAACCAGGAGCCTTGTATAGGCACTATCAAATTAAAACCAACATAACTCCAATATCAATGGCAGAATCAAGTGCCTATGCAGGGGTCAAACAACAACTGGAGCGAACAGCCGCAGAGGAAGCTATCACAGCATTACGAAACCTCCAAGCCACCTTGGACTTCAAGGCCCAAGTGTGCATCTCAAAGGCAACAAGAGACAACCACTGGGGCGATCACTGGCCTGAAGTCAAAAGACAACTGGAAGTACGAAGAATCCTCATTGAAGTCGAAACATTATGTGATGTTGTGGGCCGAGTCCAGATCTAGTAAGCCCAATGAACAAGCCCGACTTTCCAAAACCCTCACAATAGGTAAACATAACAAAGCCCAAGCCCATTACAAAGATAATCATGTACACAGGCCTCTCCTTGACGTAAGCAGTGACGAAGAAGGCAATAATAATGAAGTAATAGTGGACCCCGGATGGGATGACTTTTCACTACAATCGATAAAGCAATTTCGCCCAGACGTAGAAGGTGCGCGGAGGGGGCCGACTCTAAAGGCAAAAGCGTGGTGGGTGACATTCTATTATTAATGGTAGGTGTGGTAAGATAAACCGTCCTTATCTTCAAGGTGCGGTGTCCTTATGGTATTGGTGTAATATCCTTATTGTGATGGTGTGACCTTATCGTATTGGTGGAATATCCTTATCATGATGGTGTGCTTGTAAGATTGTTTGCCTATATAAAGGCTTGTAAGAATGTTTTGGAGAGCACGATGAACTCTCCCTCCCTTGTATGATATTCCAAGCAATAAGAGGTGTGTATTAAATCCTTTCTTAAGTTCTTAGTTCATATCAGTATTTCTTTTGTATTTCAGTTTTTAACTTTGTACTAATACAAAAGATCGATCCGTTTCAAGGGTCCTTCCTTTATATAAAAGACTAACCTTATCAATTTAATAAAATAATTCTAACATTTCACTTACTCAAAATTAAATCATAACTATTTGTTATGATCAAATTATTCAAATTCAATTATAATATAAGATAAGATAAGGTAATAAAATATTACTTAAATTCAACAAACTCTACTAATTTAAATTTCAAATCATTATACGTGGTAATAAGTTAAATTTAATTCTATTTCTTTTTTAAATATCAAACCACACTAATTTTCATATATTTGTGTTGCTATATATTTATTTACGTTGCTATATATAAATTTTAAATATACTTGCGTTGCTATATATTTATTTACTTTTAAATTTTATTAAAAATTTTAATTAATGTATTATATTTATAATTTTTCTTAACTAATTCGTGTATCAGACGATCATCTAACCTACTCATGTATATATGGCTAAGGTATATAAGTCATTAGGCTTGTAACCCTAATTAAAGTTATCACATACTGAAGTTTAATTATCTGCGAAATAATGTTTTTGTGATTACGTATTTTCATACTAATTCATTTATGGGTCAATAATAGTTTAACAATCAAAGTTTTACTTCAATTTCGATTTAATCATCAAAGTGTTTTTTAAAACGGTTTTATCATAAAGTTTGAATTTATTACTATTTAATTCTAAAAGTTACATCCCTTTACTTTTTGTTAAAAAATGGTTTAACCCTTTAATTTTTATTAACTTCTTAATAAAAAGTAAAATGCATAATAAGTAGATAGGATAAAATCGAAAACCATACAAAACTTAAGTGATTACTTAGTATTTTGAACAAAACTTCAAGGTTTAAATCATTTGAAAAAAAGTTTGAGGTGTAAATCATAACAAATTCAAATTTTATGGTAATATCGTTTAGAAAAAAACTTTAATGGTTAAACCGAAATTGAACGAAAACTTTGATGATTAAACTATTATTAACCGTTAATTTATCATTGTTTCTTGATTGAATTTTGTAATCGTTGTTGTGTTATACTTAATTGACATCATACAAAAACACAAGCCAAAGACCATGCGTTATGGAACCTCCGATGGAGATCGGGTACCATCGGGTAGCTCAGGAACACCAACACGAGTCTCGGGTACCCTTACTAGCTCGATCGAGAAGCCATGCCAACCCCCCCCCCCACCCCCCTCTCCAACGTCCATTTTATTAAACAATTACCGTCGGGTACCATGGGGTAGCTCAGAGAATGTATAACACTTGATTTAAACAGAGAGAATGAAATGGAAAAGAAAATGATATGATGTTAACTTGTGTAAAGAAAAGGAAATGAAAAGGTATAAGACATGGCTCAAAAGACATATTTAGTACGTAAGTAATGACCATGCAGCGGTGTATGAAAGCTTCACGTATTTAATAATAACCGTCACATACACCCGCGTTCTGCCCATTATATTCCTTCACCACAACAGCCTATCCATGTGTCCCACGTCATCGTCGGTGATAACATTCTCATATTTGACTCCATATATGCTTTCAAAAATATAAAAATATTTATATCTAAAACAAGTAATTAACAACTCGCCGGTTAAGAGGTGTCACATTTCCTTCGTATATTAAATTTGCATCATTTTACTTTTAGTTTTCCATATTTTTGTCAACTAAGTTCGATATCTGTGTTTTTACCTTTTTATTTTTCTCTTACTTTTAGTTAAAATTTTGGGGGGGGGGGGGGTGGGGGCTCACAAATGAGACCGATGAAACATTCAAACCACATCAACACGGGCACAGGCCGGTATAGTCGTCGTATGTGGTAAAAAAATTCGTAACTACCAGCCACAAAATGTACATAGTAGATAGTAGTATACGATTTTGAGTCACAAGTGCTTTAAGATTTTTTACATTAATATTACACCCAAATGGTAATATGAATGACTTTTTAAAATTATTAATTTATTCATATATAAATGGATAATAATAAATATTAAACATATCTTCTACTCTTATAATATAAATAAATAACTAATTTAATAAAATTTATTAAACGATCTAAAATAATTATTTAATTTTTTTTTAATTTTAACTATTCATTTATTTAAAATCAAAAAACCAATTTTGGCTTTTTAGAGTCAAAATTATTAGAAATAATTTTATATATGCCCTTATTAAATCATATAAAATCGTATTTATCCACCTTAATTTACAAATATCATATTTACCCTTTATAATATTTCAAAATATTATAATTAACCAAATTTTTAGTTTTATCATTCTAAAATATTTTATAATAATTTTAAATTATTTTTTAATTATAACCAATAACGTTTAACTTTATTCCTCTTAATATTAACAGATGACTTATATATAAGAAATACAATCACGACTCTTCCTATCATGATAGCATATTTCTGCCGTCAAGTCTGCCCTCCCACTCGCGTCAATATTTTCAGCGTTGGTTAGAGTGTTGACGCCGACCTTCATCATTTTTTATATTCTTATTTAATTCGCGTTTTATTATTATTTAATACATATTTATTAATTTATAATATTTATTATTGTTTAAATCAACCCGTTTATCACACACATTTAGTCTTTAGTCTAGTTAAATTAGATTAGACTCGTAGGAGGAATATAATATCGCGAGTATTCTTAAGATAAAAAAAACCCGACGTCCCATTCGATATATGAAAGCCTATTCTAGCGGAGTATCGATGCATGTTATAATTTCCTTAAAATGAGGTCTGCTGTAGTTTAATTAGACCAAATTACCCCTAATTAACCAGCTCTAAACAACGTTAGTTAGAGGTAAAGGGCATTTTTGCTAACCTATTAAATAGCTAATATCCATGTTTTAAAATTAATTTACAGGTAATATGTTTGACATTCTTATTCTTCATGGGGCCACCTCCATTCTCATGTGCTGTGTTAATTAATTAATTTCTTTAATTTTAAAAAAAAGGTTTATAAGAATATGCCACACCTATATATAAAAGCCATCCAAGTCGTTAATGTATCCATACGTGTTCATTTCAATTCCAAATCCGGAGAAGAACATTAACAAAGAAGACAAAAGTCTACCCTTTTCGGATCCAAGCTCAAAAAACATCGAATGGCTACAAGAAGTCTCGAGATTCTTAAGGCCGTTAGGGTCTCGGGTGGAGTCGTTACACGAACCGTGGAAGATGGTGGAGTGGTGAGGATGAAAATCTTGGTTAAAAGGAAAGAATTAGAGCAAGTTATTGAACAAGTAACCAAGAATGATGATCACAGCAAAGACAACAAAGAGAATCGTTTTAAAGGGAATAATATTCGGCAATTATCAAGATCATTAGCATCAAAGTCTTTAGAAACGCAGTTGGAGGATATGAACAAAATGAAGATTGTGAAATCCGATCAAGTGACCGGAGATTGCCGGAGTTATTGGAGACCAGCCCTTCACAGCATCCCGGAGGAGTTTTGATCATCACTTTAGTCAAAATTTATTAAATAATGTTACATTATTACAATTCTAGGCTTTCTTTGATTCAATTTATTCTTTAATGATCGATGGTTCTTTGGAGGATATAGTAAATGGTTATTAATTTGTTTATTAACTGTTGCATTTCTATGTTTCATAATGGGTGTATACTGTATAGTTAATTCAGGTAAATAGAGGATGTTGATATACGTAGGTTATCCGGAGTACAAGTCTTTAACTCATGATATACGCAGCCTAACCGATAAATCTGTAGTTGTTTTTTGAAACATCCTGGTGACCAACCCTTATTTAAATCCCATGCATGAGCACTGCGTCAAAAATGGTCCACGGATTCCGTTAAAATAGGCCTTACAGCCTATTTTCAAGATTTGACTAAGGTGTTGTTTGTTTTTGAATACATAAATGTCTTATGTCTTATTTCATGTCTTCAGGCGAAGATGTGGTTTAGAAGGTTTTAATATTGAGAAGGTCTGCGAAAAAAGCTATTGATTTTAGCTTCTCAAAATAAGCAAAAATAAGACAGAATAAGGTCTTATGTCTGCGAAAAAACAAACAACCTTATTAGAAACGTCTGCGGGCGCGCAGACGTTTCTATGATAAAACAAACAAGTTTATCAGAAACGTCTGCGCACCCGCAGACGTTTCTTTAAAATAAGATCTTATTTAAAAAAACAAACAAGGCCTAAATTGGGGACGAGGCTTGGGAATTGATATATATGTTGTCTAACCAAGTTCTTAGAGCCTAGTTTCAAGCTATAAGCCATGTTTAACATGTTTGAAGATACTTTTTTAAGGTTTTTTCAATATAATCCTAATTTAAATGATAGTTCTAAGCGATAACTTTTAGCAATTAAATTTTAAGATTTAATGTTTCGGATTTATATAAGGGATGATAATTCTGACTTTTTGTCATTTGGTTTTCACTTTCTCTCTCCTCTAATTTATTTAAAATTAATTATCTAACAAAATGTTAATCGTTAGACGAAACGAATTATACCGTTGTGATCCTCGTATTCTCCTCTTTTATTAGAGAGGCCACTTGATATACTTTCGACAATTTTTTTTTTTCATTTTGTTATGTTGGACTTAAATTTTATTAATGTATAATAACATGTGATTCATAACAATATTACATGTGTTGTTTTATTAATTTTTTATCTTCTTGAATTGTATATCATTTAACGTTTATTAATTTTGAATGTTTGTTTAAAAAATCAACGTTTGATTAAAACCGTTTATACATGAATGTATATATTCAATTTCTTCCAATTCAATTGCATTGTCTACCTACGAATACATATATTGTGTACTAGCAACACCTTATCCTCTCTATCAAAGGTCTAGATGCGTTCTCCTTCGAATTCGATGTCGTTTATATTGGTTCTCGTAATAACAATGGTTCTCGTTTGAACCATTCCCTATGCAATCACATATGATTGAATACCAAATCTCATGTTTTTTGGTATTTAATTACATGTGAATCTGTACAAACTCTCGTGTGATTCTATACAAAATCACAGGTGATTAAATATGCAATCATATGTTATTGAATACGAAATCTTATGTTTTAGGCATTCAATCACATGTGATTCTGTACACATTCTCATGCGATTCTGTACAAAATCACATGTGATTGATTCTGTCAAATCTGTGACATAAAATTGCTATATTTAATCAAATCACATGTGATTATGTGCATGCATAAGAGATAGATAATCACATGTATTATTAAACAACCAATAACTTAGAATCAATTTCAATTGTTGATTTTTTGCTACTAAATCATAGAACTTCACCGGATTATTAAACACCAAACTATAATTTTTATAAAGACTACATTGAGTACACTTTTATGAATCACATGTGATTATACTTTAATAAATTTTAAGTCCAACCTAACAAAATGAAATTCATAGAGTTTAAGCATTGTGTAGAATCAAACTTGTTCATGTGTTGAACACTCTATTTACATTAGTTGTTTTAGAGTTAGCTTGTCTATGTGTTAGATGAATATATTGCCACCTTTCATTGTACTTAGAATTTCCGCTTCTAGTACATGTAATTCTTGATTCAATATCAATAAGAATTATATAAAAGTATATCAGTGTGTCTTTAAATCTTTAAAAGCTAAAGTTTGTATTCAACCCCCCATTCTACAAACATTTGTTGTTGTGTACTCAATCTGGGACTAACAACTGGTATCAGAGCTGGTTAGATAATCAATATCTAGATCTGTTTTGCTTACTCTACAAATGCTTCTACCCCTCTCAAAATGACCTCATCAACAAACAACATGAATATCTCAAACACTGGGTCCTTAACAAGATGTCCCATGTTGGATGCAGAAAATTTCTCCATGTGGAAAAGTAGAGCACATCTTTTCTTATCCACCCTTGATATCCAAATGCTTGAAATAGTCACTGATGGTCCTTATGTTCCAACATCAGTGTTATCCATTCCATCAGAATCTGAAGGTCAAACTTCTACAACAGAAAGAATCATAACCAAACCCATGCATCAGTGGACAGATGAATATAAGAGGTTGGTTAGCCTAGATTTTAAGGATATATCAGCTCTTGTCTCTACACTACCTAATGAGGTCTATCATCAAGTGCTTAACTGTACTTCTGCTAAAGAGATGTTAGATACACTCACAGTTGCATATGAAGGGACTGAAGAGGTGAAGGAGAACAAGAAGCTCCTCCTCAACAGAGAGTATGAATTCTTCTTTGCTCAGAAAGGTGAGAGTCTTACACATACATACACCAGGTTCAACTGCCTAGTTAATGACTTGAAAAGGGCAGACATAACCAAGAGCAACTTTGTTTTGGTGAACAAGTTTCTAGACTCCCTCCCTGAAACATGGGATCACTTTGTCACTGTTCTAAGACATAGTGAGAAGATAAAGGGAATGTCTCTGGTTTCTCTCTATGGTAACTTACTAAACAATGAGCAATCAGTCAAACAAAGGAAGTTGTCATCCAAGGAGATGAAATGGTCGTGAAAGGTGCACTAACTGCCCTTGTATCAAGAGATACAAAGATGAGAAGCTTTGCAGCTATTGATTCTCACTGGCGGACCCACCTTAGGAGTAGTGGGGGGAATGGCCCCCAATGAACTAATTTTTTTTCATATGGATATATGGGATTTACAAGCTATGCCCCCATTGTATTATTTTTAAGCCCCCAATCAACCAAAGCCCAAAGTAGAAAAAGAAAACGTATATCAGATTCTTGAGATTCCTTAACTTAGGGCTGTAAACGAACCGAACAAACACGAATGGGGCTTGTTCATGTTTGTTCATTTAACACGAACGGGGCTTGTTCTATGTTCGTGTTTGTTCGTTTAACGTTAGCTAAACAAATAAACGAGCACGAACCATAAACGAACGAGCTTTTGTGTTCGATTGTTTAAAAGATTAATTTTTCGTGTACAATTTTGTTCGTTCATTTAAATGATAAACAAACGTAAACAAAGAAAAACACGCTATAACAGTAATCCAACATTATTAAACACAAATAAACACTATATATACACACATACACACATAATATATATATATATATAGAGAGAGAGAGAGAGAAATATAATATTTAAACGAACATAAACGAATGGATAACCGAACGTTCATGAACATTGAGAACGAACGAGAGCTTTGTTCATGTTCGTTCGTTTAACTAAAAGAAAGGAAAATCTTGTTCATGTTCCTTCGTTTAACTAAACGAAAGGGAAATCTTGTTCATGTTTGTTCGTTTATTAAACAAACAAATATAAACGAACTTCCCGCCAAAAAATTTCACGGACGGTTCATGAACATTCTGTTCGTTTACAACCCTACCTTACCTAAATGAAAGCTGCAAAAATTCATATTTTTGAACTAAAAACCGGCCGGCGGAGACGTAACCTAGTCTCAGTGTCTCACAATCAATGTTTAATCTGTATGGACAGAGCCATTTTATGTTCAAATTCTAATACACAACAAACACTATGCTAATTGTAGAGTTAAATTTACTTGAAGAAGATATCTACTGTTTCTTTGCTGCCAATCTGCCATATTTTCTGACCGATTTCTAGGAATCTTCTTTCCTTAAGGTTTCAGCAGTTTTTACAGTAAATGATTGTGATATTTCAGCAGGAAAGTCCATCTTATTGTTGTATGAGACTTTAAAATGAAATTTTGTATTTCTAGAGCGTGTAATTGTGTTAGAGCTTGGAATTGGAGTGCATTCCTCCACACTCTTTCAAGTATGCAAAACCTCCTAAAAGTTGTTTGTTTCAAATTCGACCCGTTTTACCCAATATGTTTCAACTTTTACCTAAGTTGTTTTGTCATATTTAATGACGCCCCCAATGAAGAAAAATCTTGGATCCGCCACTGTTGATTCTGGTTCTGATGAAGAAGGAGATGAAGTGGAGAGTGCTGGTGAAAGTGATGAGGAGAATGGATGTGATGAGAGTAACCTGGAGGAGTTGGTTGAAGGTGTAGCAATGCTGGTTAAGAAGTTCAGACCTTTCAAGAAGGGAAAGGGTGTCAAGAGGTTCAGCAAGAGGTTATCAAAGTTTGTCAAGCCCAAATCCACATTTGATGCCTCTACAGCAGAGTGTTTTAAGTGTCGCAAGATTGGCCACATAGCCAGTGACTGTAAGTCCAAATATAACACTAGTTCTTCATCTGTGCAAAAGCAGGAGGGCAAAATTGATTATGAAGCCAAGTATAAGAAACTCCTTGCTGCTGTCCTTGACAAGAAGAATAAGAAGAAGAAAGCCCAGGGCCAAGTTCTTGTTGCTGAAGAAGAAGATTGGGCAAAAGAAGATCTCTCCTCAGATGAAGATGAGGTGATCTCTGCTCAGTTTTGCATGATGGCCAACAACAATGATGGTAGTTCCTTTGATGAAGACATGAAAAAGGCTGCAAAAGCTTGTTCAACTACCAACTAGGATCCTTCTTCTATGTATCAGGTTGGAAAATTTATTAACTATGATGATAATGAGAAGAATGCTATGTTTGATTACTTGTGTATTGATTTCCAGTATGCTATTCAAAGAGAGAAGTAGCTAAAACTAGAAGTAGAATCACTAAAGGAAAAGTTAATTCTTAAGGATGAGGAACTTAAGCAAATAACAATCTTAAATGAGGAACTAGCTAATCAAAAGATACTTCTTAGTAAAAGAAACTAGTGAAGCAACCAAAAAGTTTAATGACCTCCAAAAAGTAGTAAAGTCTTGGTGTGTATCTGCAGAAAAGACAACTCAGTGTGTCAAGGAGCAGATACCCAAACAAGTTCAAGCTATCATTGGTGGAGATTACTCTAAGGCTGCTAACTATGTTGATTCTAATAAGAACCTTAATATCTTAGACAAAGCTGACATTTTGCCACAGACTTTTCACAAAACTGTTAAAGGCAAAAGTGTGTTCACAAATAGGTTTGTTAAAAGCAAAAGTTCCCACTCAAAAGAATCAATTATTCCTTCTGTTGAATCATCCTTTAGTAAGATTTCAGAATGTAAAAATACTAATAATATAAAATCAAAGGATGTGAGTAAAGGAAAGGAATCATTAGTTGAAACCTCAGAGACATTATGTTGTCAAACCTTGAAAACTAATGACTTAAAATCTTAGTATTTCACAAACTGAAGAATCATTAGCTAATACTACTCCATCAACTGATAGGTTAGTAGATGATAAATGCTCAGCTGATAACCTGTCAGCTGATCATAGCTCATCTTCTAAACAATCAGTTGATCTAGAAGTAATCAACTCTCTTTCAACAGAAGAAACTATGAGTAAAAAGAATAATGTTCACATTGTTCCCATTTCTGCCACTCCAAAGATTGGTCAAAAACTTTATAAAAACAAAGATCAATCTAAGGTGCCTGTAAAAAAGACCTAAGAAATTTACAGGATAAGCTTCATAAGCTGATTGGTCAAGTTAGTCAAATGATGACTGATAAGAAAACTCATAGGCATTCAAACAATGTTGTTCAATGCTCCAAGGCCACAAAATCTCAAAAATGTTATAAATGTGAAAGCAAAGAGCATAAGGCATTTGAATGTTCTTTAGAAGGGAATTCAAGACAGCGGACTTGTGATGATAACACAGTCATTCCTCTCATACATAAGAAACCTGAGATGAAGTGGAAAGCTAGGTGCATTCCACAAGGATCCACTAAGTAGTGGATTCCTACTTGTGTCACTAACTCTTGTTTCATTCAATCTGTGCAGGGTGTTGGTTCTTGGTTTCTTGACAGTGGATGTTCAAGAACCATGACAGGTAACAAGGCTTTGCTCAGTAACTACAAAAAAGAGAAAGGTCAAAGGGTAACCTTTGGTGACAACAACCATGGGCAAACAAAAGGCTATGGTGAACTTCATAATGGGAACCTCAAACTGTCTAAAGTTTCATATGTCAAAGGGCTGAAATACAATCTCATAAGCATAAGTCAATTGTGTGATGGAGATAATGAAGTCCCCTTCACAAAGACAGGATGCTCCAACATAAATAAAGAAGGTAATACAGTGTTTAGTGCCAAGATAACCAAGGATGTGTATACACTTGACATGTCCTCTGGTGACCCTTCAAAGGAAACTTGTTTGTACTCCAAGAATAATGAGGATACAAATTGGCTGTGGCACAAGAGGCTTTCCCACCTTAATTTCAAAAATATCAACAAATTGAGCAAGGGTGAACTAGTGTCAGGACTACCTTCTCTGACTTATCTTAAGCCTAAACCTTGCACTGCTTGTGAGAAGGGAAAGCATCATAAGACATCATTTCCATCCAAGCAGGCCTTCTCAATTACAGAACCTTTCTATATGTTGCACATGGATCTCTTTGGTCCTGTTGCAACTGCTAGTATTGGTGGAAGTAAGTATGCTCTTGTATTGCTTGATGAATTCTCAAGATACACTTGGGTTTTCTTTCTTAAAGCAAAGAGTGAGGCTGCTGAAGAAATTATTTGTTTTATCAAGAAGATGGAAGTGTTGAATGGAAATCCGGTGAGGAGTCTTAGAAGTGATCATGGAACTGAATTCAAAAATCAAACTCTGGAATCTTTTTGTGATGAGAAAGGGATATCTCAAACCTTTTCTGCTCCAAGAACCCCACAACAAAATGGTGTAGCTGAAAGAAGAAATAGAACATTGATTGTAGCTGCCAGAACCATGTTGTGTGAAACTGGGTTATCCTTTAATTTATGGGCTGAGGCTGTAAGTTGTGCATGTTTCACATAGAACAGGTCCCTTATTACCAAGAGGAACAACAAAACTCCATATGAAATGCTCAAGGGAAGGAAGCCAACCATCAGCTTTCTGCATATTTTTGGTTGTCAGTGTTTCATACTCGATCAAAAGGATCAATTGCAGAAGTTTGCTCGTAAAGCTGATGAAGGAGTGTTTGTAGGTTACTCAGTGATTTCTAAAGCATACAAAGTATACAACCTCAGAACCAAAGTCCTAGAAGAATCCATCAATGTAAGTTTCAATGAAAATGACTTTGTTGCTTCCTGTTCTTCGAATCATGTTTCAGGTGAAGAATTTAATGATCTCATGCAAACTGGAGAAGACACTCCAGAGCAAGTAGATCCCTCTCCACCAGCTGCTCATGATGTAGATGAACCTGTTCCTATCCAAATCTTTGACCATGTACAATCATCCTCATCAAATCCTATACCTCTACTGAATCATGTGGAAGATGACTCAACATCATTGGACTCTAATTCCATATCACACATTCCCTTTTCAGTATAGATACCCACAGATTGCAACCATGAAGTTATATCAGCCACTCAAAATGAACTCACTTCTACTGCTGATAGCCAACATATAACTTCTTTTCCCCAAATCCAAATGAATCCTAATTCCTCAGCAATCCAAAAAGCCTTCAAAGACCTCAAGAACCATCCTCATAATTTGGTGATAGGCAATATAGATGATCCAGTTAGAACAAGATCAAAAGCTTGCAACATCTGTTTGTATTCTGGATTTGTCTCAATGATTGAACCAAAGAAGGCTGATGAAGCTCTCAATGATCACCACTGGGTGTCTGCCATGCAAGAGGAACTGGCAGAATTCAAAAGAAATAATGTATGGAATTTGATACCCAAACCAACGGATAAATCTATCATTGGAACAAAGTGGGTGTTCAGAAATAAGCTAGATGAAAATGGGCAAATCATAAGAAACAAAGCAAGGTTAGTGGCACAGGGGTATTATCGAGAAGAAGGTATTGATTTTGATGAAACCTCTGCCCCTGTTGCAAGATTGGAAGCTATCAGACTGTTTCTAGCCTATGATGCCTTCAAAAACTTCAAGGTGTTCCAAATGGATGTGAAGAGTGCATTTCTGAATGGAGATCTGAAAGAAGAGGGGTATGTGAAACAACCTCCTGGTTTTGAGGAGTCAAGCTTACCTGATCATGTTTAGTTTCTAAACAAAGCTTTATATGGTCTTAAGCAAGCTCCAAGAGCCTGGTATGATACCCTCTCTTCTTTTCTCATTAACAAAGGTTTTACAAGGGGATGCATTGATAGCACTTTATTTATAAGGAAGTACAAAGGTGATGTGATACTTGTGCAAATATATGTAAATGATATAATATTTAGGTCTACTAATTTGGAACTATGCAAAAAGTTTTCTAAACTCATGTCTGATAATTATCAGATGAGCATGATGGGTGGGTTAAACTATTTTCTTGGTTTGCAAATTAAACAAGAGGTTGATGGTATTTTCATTCATCAAACAAAGTATGTCAAAGATTTACTCAAGAAGTTTGATTTTGAAAACTCTTCTTCAATGAAAACACTTATGTCTACTTCTATCAAGTTAGGAAAGGACACTGATGGAAAATTAGTGAACATTACTACTTATAGAAGAATGATTGGGTCACTTTTATACCTCACTGTAAGTAGACCAGATATAATATTTTCAACATGTCTCTGTGCAAGATATCAAGCAGATCCTAAGGAATCCCATCTTGCTGCTGGTAAAAGAATATTCAGATATCTCAAAGGAACTCCTAATCTTGGTCTTTGGTACCCCAAAGACTCAGATTTTGAGTTAGTTGGATATTCTGATTCTGATTTTGCAGGGTGTACATTAGACAGAAAAAGTACTTCAGGTGGTTGTCAACTTCTAGGAGGAAGATTGATTAGTTGGTCTAGTAAGAAACAGAATTCAGTGTCAACATCCACTGTTGTGTTCAAATTTTGTGGTTACAAAATCAACTACTTGACTATGATGTGAAGTTTAAAGACACCCCAATTCTATGTGACAATACAAGTACAATCTCCATCTCAAATAATCCAGTCATGCATTCAAAGACAAAGCATAATGAAATCAGACATCATTTTCTCAGAGATAATGTGCAAAAGAAGAAGGTAACTTTGCACTACATCAACACTGATTTGGAACTTGCAGATTTATTCACAAAGCCATTAGATGAAGCAAGGTTCAATTTCCTAATATCCAAACTAGGTTTGCTTAATTTTTAGTTTAGAATAGTGGTAATTTAGTTTGTGTTAATTTATAAGTGTCAAAAATCATGGATCACTTATCTAAGCATCTCTAAGTCTTACTTAATCTGTGAAAATTGAGTAACTATGCTCAGCTGATACCTATCAGCTGATCACCCTAAGATAAGAAGAAAATGCTCAGCTAAGTACTTTCCTCAGCCGATACTCCAAATTTTCACTATCAGCTGATTATTTTTCCTCAGCTGATACCCCTCAGCTGATACATTTCTATGATCATCTGATGGTTCAACACTTAGTAAATTTTCACTTTTTACGTTCATTTATTGCTCTTTAACCCTAGTTATTTACTCCGTTTGTCAGATTTCATTTAATAGCTAATTGTTTTGTTTTCCGTTAGAATTTTTGTCAGTATCTAACGATCTCTGTTAACTAACCTTCATAAATATCCCACTTTCTCTCTCATTCACCTTTACCCAAGGAAACTACCATCTCCAAATCACCACAGAAACACTTTGAGAAGCCACTGGTATTCCTCACTTCCCACCTTATACAACTTTTCCCTCCCGAGCAGAAGTTCAAACCGTTCTGCAAACCATCGGCTACAATGAACTTGTAGTGCATGGTCAAGTAAAAGTCTCTGCTCTTTCTCATCCGTGGAAGTATTTGGCCAACGTGGTCATACGTTGTTTTGGTCCAAAATCTGGAAGCCACCATCTCATCAATCAAACTGAGCTTCTGGTGCTCTATGCCTTAGTCTTTGGGGGTAAACATCGACTTTGCTCAAGTTATATTTTCTGATCTTATTGATAAAATCACTCAGAGCACAAACAAGAAATCATCAAGGTCTCAGGTGCCTTACATTCGATTCTTAAGCCTGATAGCTATGAGGGAGGTTGGAGAAAATGATTATGTGGGCTTAACTGAACATCGAGAGCATATTCCTGTCCTTGCCATGGGTGAAAAGATATTCCACTTTTTAAAGGCAAATAGAGGTCCTCCGATCACTACCTAAATGCAAGAGTTAATAGATGCTGCAAATGACAATGCTAATGCTGGTGATGATGATGATGATAATGATAATGATGGTGATGATGATGAGAATGATGATGATAATGATGGTGATGATGCTGATGAAAGTCATACTGGCACTAATAATGAAGATGATGATGTTGGTGATGGTGATGCTGGTGAATTTACTCCTATCAGTCCAATGGTATTAAGTCCTCTTGGTGGTGATGGTGATGTCCAAGAACAAGAAATTTCTGAGCAACTTCTGGAGCTCATTGATAGGAAAGGACAGTTCTGATTCCACCTCGGAGGATATTCAAATGGTAGTCCCAACCTTTGATAGCCCATCCTCCTCTCCAGTCCATACACCAATCCAACAGCCAAGCTCTAGTGAACCTCATGTGGTCACTAGTTCTACTCCAATTCGTAGCCCCATATATACAAGGTCACCAAAAGTGACTTATTATGAGCACTTTGAGGGAGTGCAATCCACACCTCTGACCTCAACTCCAATTACCCTTCCTTATGTTGAGGGGGAGCAATTGGATGTTGCCACCTTTAAGCCAGTGGATGTATCCTCACAACAGGATACATCTGTAAAAATGGGATCTAAAACGCAATCTGAGACAACCTCCCAACAGGTTGATCTCATTGAAAGACAAACCTTAACCCAAGGTCATACCGTGTCTACCCCACTATTGAGTCAGCTTATACCATTCACATTCTCACAATAGAATGTGGATCCAATAAGGGATTCCCTATTATTGAGTGCATCCCACACTCGATCCACTTATCTTGCACCTCTTATCAATTCAATTCTTACACAAGCATAGCCTGCCAATGCTAGTGGTACAAACCAACCACTTGTACAGGGCTCAACAATCCTTCCCAATGAGTTTAAGCTTATACACCAAGGCTTAAATGAGGGGACACAAACCTTACCCAACTTTTTTGAACCTATCTCCACCCCTTACAATTCTCAACCATCTACCTCTACCCAAACACCAAACCTTACCCTTGTCCAAACCATAAACCAAAACCTTGATAACCTAACCCAAACCTTCCAAGCCTTCCAAACCCAAACCTCTACTCAACTGTCTAGACTTGCAAAAGACATTGAGTCCCTCAAGACCCTACCCCAACCCTCCCCTGCACCTACTGCCTCTCCCATTAATCTTACCCCCATCCTAACCAAAATAGACCATCTCTCTACCCTTCTTCCATCTTAATCACACATTCGCATCCTTCCTCAATCCACTATCTCTTCCCTTAACCAAACCATCTCAAACCTATTGTCCTAACTCCAAACCCTACGCCTAATAAACCCAAACATTTCAGTCCCTATCCCAGAACAAATCTTACCCATGCCTTCCTACCTTAAAGGCATCCTTGATGACATTGAAGCCATAACTGAACAATCCAGAATGAGTCATCTCTCATTGTGGAAAGCCCTAAAAGATCTCAAGGATGACCTCTCCCTTCAACTTTCTAAACTTACCTCTACCTCTACCTCCACCTATACCCCTTCCTCAACCCTTGCCTCTACCCAATTCCCAAAACCAATAACAGGTGACTCCCCTCCTCCTTTTGATGATGCCAAAAGGGGGAGAAATTCTCAAGTTCTTCTAGGAAGGATGATCCTGACTCTGAAGACATTGAGGCTGCCTACAATGAAACTGCCACCAAAATTCTGCAGCAGGAAGCACCCAAAGCAACAGCTCCTCGTACTCTGAAAAAAAAGCACCTTCCGAGGGGGAGCAAAGGTTTCCAAAAAGATTAAAAAGAATGGCTAACAGGCCACAGCCAAGAAGGAAAGTTGCTGACGGCTGTTCTCCAACAATTGCCATTGAGTCTGATTCCGATGATGAGGATGATACTCCACTCCCTGACATCCTCAGAAGAAGAAGACAGAGCCCAAAACCATCTGCTCCATCAGTCCAATCAACTCCATCAGTCCAAAAGGTTTCAACCTCTGATCCTAAAGACAAAGGCAAACTAGAAAATGACATCTGAGCATGTTGAAGCAGATGAACAAATGCAAAGGGAGCTTGCACTTAAAGAGCAAGAAGAAAGGGAAAATGTCCAAATGGCTCAAGCATTGGGTGTTCCAGTTAAAGAGATCTACCAAGCCAAGGAGGTAGCATATCAGTAAGAACAAGAACAAGTTCAAAATCAAGCTGCTGCTTAACACAAATTGGCAAGGGAGAAATCTCAGTCTGAAATGCTCAAAGCTAGATCTCATGCGGATGCCATCAAAACCCTCTTCAACCTTGATCTATCTGCTCCCTACAATCTAAGTCAACAAAGGCTTCAAAGCTTCAGAGAAAAGATCAACATTCTACGAAACAGAACAGAACCAACTCCAATCACAAGAGCCATTGTCCACAAAGGTGATGGTGAACCCTACCTCAAAGCTATAAGGCAGAACAACTTCAACAGCTGTGAAGTTGTATCCTATAAGAGGTGTCATATCTATGGGTTCACAGAGTTAGTTGAGATCTTGTACCTTTTCTTCAAATCCAAATCCAAGCTCAAAGTTCAATTCATTTAGAAAATTCAAAATTGGATAGCTCTAGCTGTGTCACAAAGGTCCTTCACTCCAGATGACTATTATAGACATGTGCACACAGTTGATAATCTTCACAAGAAAGGTTCCAAACCCTTTAAACCATTTGAGCTAAGAGAGGTACTACCCCAGCGTAAATACTTATCTGATTTTGAGGGTCTCAACACAACTCTGCCATTGAACATCACCCCTGAGCTGTACAAGTTTATAGTTATGCCTGTTGAAGATATATTCTTTCTGGACAGAGTTAGCACTTGGAGGTTCTTTAGACAGTCTGAAATCCACAAAGCTATCAAGAAGTTTCTCTTTGGGCTAAGGATATCTACAAGAGGCAGAACTGGAAATGAACATTTTGAAGCCCTTGTACAAGCCTAATGTGAAGTCTTAGCTAAAGCAGATACCCATGTCAAAGACTTTGAAGTAAAAGAAGAACCATGGTGGGATGATTGAAGACTCATCTAACTTTGAAGATTTGTTGATATCTAGTTGATTGTATATTATTGACTAGTTAGTTAGTAGTTAATCTCTGTAAATACTTGTGTACATTTCTTTATTCTGTTATTTCAAGTGATGTTTATGTATATCAGAAAATTAAAAACATATAAAAACGGAAAAATGAAAAGATACCACAAAAACAGAAAAAAATGGTACAACACAGAAAAGGATTCCACAATAACAGAACAAAATGGAACACTAGAAAAGAAACCAAAAACAGAACAAGGTTCAAAATAAAAAGAGCTACCAAAAACAGATAGCTAGGTAGCCAAATGTACTTAAAAGTTCAAATCTTTTGTATTCAAAGTCAAACTGATTCTTCAAAATGAAAAAGGTTTTGTCATCATCAAATAGGGGGAGATTGTTAGGGAGATAATCACTTCACCCTAATAATCAACTCTGCCTATCCTAAAACATAGAATTTGATGATATCCAAACCCTACATTCAGTATGACTTAGAAAGAATTCAAACATGTGTTGTTTAAATCAGTTTATGTAAAAATATGCTAAGTATGGAACTATCAGCTGACCATCAGCTGAGCATCAGATCTTACTTAATGTATCAGCCAAGGGATATCAGCCAAGGAGCAACAGATGAAGAAAACAAGTAAAGAAGACCATTAGCTGAGGAAAATAATCCAGCAGCTGAGTGAAGAAAGATGATCAGCTGAGTGCCTAATCCATCAGCTGAGTGAACAAATGGATCAGCTGAGGCCTAGAGCATCAGCTAAGTAAGTCTTCCTTTACACAAGTCATCTCCCCTCATAAACTGATGTATTTGAATGATCAGCTGAGCATTCTTAATCAACTGATCAAACAAATACATGAGCTTATGCCCTCCTAAGCTTACTATTGATCAGCTAAGCATATATATGATCAGCTAAGCAATATGTATCAACTGAGTCCTAGCAAAAAGTGATCAACTGATATGTTATGTCCACTGAGTAGTGAATATCAGAGTTCCTAGTATAATCTGTTAGCTGAGTCGTGCAAAATGTCAAATCTGCACTATCTTTTCAGATTGTAAGTCATATGTAAAAGGCAGAACATGTGTTGTTCTATTATGCCTTAGATCTTTGTTTGTAAAAGTAAAAATGCACTTTTTGGATCACGTATGAGACAAAAAGGTTTGATCTTATCCTCTGGAAAAGGATAATGAAACCTCAAACAGACGAAGATTTTGAAGATTTGTTCAAACAACTAAGTATGGCTGGCAATCCCATACTTGGTAAAGTCAAATCAAACAGAAGCATGGTGTTGATTAAAGTACAAGCATGGAAAGGGAAAGAAACTTCTACACGATAGTAGATGTGGGTTTTAATATTTTCTATTATGAATGGGTTGCACTTTTGCAGAAAAGTACAATTGCTTTTATCAATCTATTGGTTAAAGTAACTTTACTTTTCACCCATTACCTTTACAAATAAAATATTATATTTCCACATCCTCTCTGTCTCCTACCTTCATGCAATCGGATACACCAAGATTTCTATGTATACTCATGCATGGTGGACATGAAAAATACAACACAGTGAAGTCTCTACTCCACAGAAAGAAAATCTCATCAGTTGAGAAATTCGTAGAGTTTAAGCATTGTGTAGAATCAAACTTGTTCATGTGTTGAACACTCTATATACATTAGTTGTTTTAGAGTTAGCTTGTCTATGTGTTAGACGAATATATTGCCACCTTTCATTGTACTTAGAATTTCCGCTTCTAGTACATGTAATTCTTGATTCAATATCAATAAGAATTATATAAAAGTATATCAGTGTGTCTTTAAATCTTTAAAAGCTAAAGTTTGTATTCAACCCCCCCTTCTACAAACATTTGTTGTTTTGTACTCAATCTGGGACTAACAGAGAGTAATGTCAGGTAAACTGCTGTTAGAGAATTCACTAGCCATGTGTGTTCTTCTTGTGATATTGTTAGAATAGCACTCTAAATAGATGATGACATTGTAATGTTTGTCCATCCATCCTACCATGTTTTTTGTAGTTGGGAAAGTGGTATGCTTTCAAAAAGACTAGTTGTGGTATTACATAGGTTGCTGTAAATGTTATAGAAGTGTTGATGAAGATAGCTTGGATGGAAAGTTCACCGTTAAGGATTGTAAGGCATGGCAGTGTCAAAAGTGCATTGAAACTGGCTAGGGATTTGCTTATAGGTATGTTTGGCTTATGTGTGTATACTTTATTTCTTGCCATGTCCAAGGAAATATTGAACATAAATTAAGCTTTGAGGTACAAGATCCAAATTTGCGGTAAGGACAAGCCGGGTGCTGTTTCACTTTGTCTATTTGATCATGACGCCTCTATGCTTGTGGGCAAAACTACATATGACCTCTACAAGTCTCTTCCAGATAATGCAGAAGAAGATATATTCCCGGATGAGGTAAACACACTAGCAGGTAGGTTCTTTGTATTCATGGTGAACATCGCAAAGTACAACATTGACAATAATTACCAAGTGTATACCATTGCTAAGATTAGTGGTGAGGCAGAATTGTTAGCCCAGTTCCTAGCTGATATGGAGTTGGTAGAGGTATTATAAGTTACCCATGTTGTAACTATATATATAAAAATATTAACCTATAGTATTATAAATTGCACATCCATAACTTTGATACCTCTATTACTTCAGGAGAATGAAGAGCCTGGTGGAAATGTATCAGATGGTAATACCCCTGTGACTTCCCCATCACCAAGTACCATCAGCCCATGTGGTAAATGCCGCAACAATAGTGAATACTCTGCTAAAAGTTGTGAAGCAGCTGGTGTGATGAAAAAACTGGTCCTTCTAAAGTCAGAAGCCAAGTGACACAACCTGCACCACCTTGAAATGGTTGCTATGTTAGTCTGGTTTAAATAAATAAGAGTCATGTACACCCTATGAGGTGCTTAATGAGTTTCCATGCTTACATTTTTTGTCGTTTAATATTCAATATATATATATATATATATATATATGATATTGGAATTGGTTTTCCTCAGGTAACCTTGCTTAGCTTTCACCTTCTTGTATTGCTACATTCATGTTCACATGCTCTCCCTGAGAACTCTTCTATACCCCCCCTTTCAAGAAATTCCATTTCCAGCCGTGAAATAGCTGGTGGTTTACTTAGTGCCGACATCAGGGTTAAGAGAAAAGGCCAAAAAAATCTATTATAAAATCTAATGGCTAAATACACTATCCTTAATAGTTGTTTAGTAAATAACAACTAAAATGCCAAAACAAATAACCAGTGAAATAAATTGCAAGATAACATTGTATTGGGCTTTAACAAGAATTTAATTCCCATAGTCAAAACTTGAGTGTATCATGACGTTATAAAATTTTATGGTACCTATGGCATTCTTTAGTATATAAAATTACAAAAACTTTACTTGCCATCATCTGATGATTCGTGAATCAAATGTTTATGAATAAGAATGGATGAATTTGGAGAGAAACACGCACTATGCCTTGAGCTATTGCTTTGAATGGGAAATATTGTATTGCAAAAGCTCTACATTACAAGGGGCCATATCACTATTTAACTAAAAAGGATAAGGTGTGGCCTATCTCTCTATTTTTTAATTCTAACATTCTCCCCCTAATAGAGAGATAGCTTATCAGAAAATAAAGAAACTAAAAGATATTACATGCTAGATTTGTTTCTAATTCCAAATAACACCTGGCATATTCTAATTGTTCTTCTGCTATCAAGTGTACACTTTATCACCTCCACTACCCGGTTTACTCTTTCCTTTTCTGCTTCAGATGTTGTTTCTCGTGTGTTCCACAGTTGTTGAAGTTTGTGCTATAGGATTTTTAGGGTACCATCTGAGTATGCCATCATATCAACGAATCATATGAAGATTTTCTTCTTTTGTTGATTCCTATAAATGACACCTCGATCACCAGCAAACTCCTTGTGGTTTTCATCAATTATGGTTAACTCACCAAGATTTTCAATATTTGGAAGGTTCTACACCGGTCTGAGAAAATTAACTTTCGCCTGATTTCTTTCTGCACCGAGCTGCAAGTCATGCTCTTTGATGAACTGGATAAATCTTTTCATGTACCTCATTAGTGCAGCTTTTCCCGGTTCCTCTTCATAAAGTTTGTTAGCTTTTGTAGATAACACTTCATAAAGGAATTCAATGTCGTGAAGTCTGACATGTCTGAAATCCGCTTCATTCAGCTTTAACTTTTAGCCATTTGCTCTTTCAACTTCATAGATCACAAAGTTATAATTCATTGACTTTTGAATAGCAACCCTTAGTAACCTAGCAGTTGGATAATGAGAGATAATTTGATGTCTTGGTCTTTGATATTCTCTCAGTATATGTAGACATCTCCTTTTCTGACTATCATTCATATCCCTTAACTTTGGAGTAGTACGGCTTTTGAGTTGATTAGCAAAAATAGTAGGAATTCAATCTTCAAGAAAAGCTACACTAACTCCATACTTCCCCAGAGAGGGTTTTTCATAGCATCACGAGTAAACATGTTGTGTCTGTCTAAACCAGGATTAACAAATGGATAAACGGTAGGTGATTGTAGAGAACCTCATGGCAAAGGCCATTCAGATGTTGTTTGTTGTAACTGAGCATGCTCTGTTGTAGATTTTTCCTCAGGATGTCAACAACAGACACGTGGAATTGTTTAGGCTGGGGAGGAAATAGGTTGTGGACTTCCTCATACACATTTTGCAGTACTCTTGTCAGATTCAATTTCTTATAGCCTCCTTCATTTGTTTTCTTGTGACAAGCTCTTTCGAAGGCTTTGCAACCTTTGAACTAGCTTTCTATTTAGGCATTACTGGAGGGAAATTGTAGCGGCCCGCCTTTGGCGCTCACATCGTGGCCCTGGCCTGGCACCGTTACATCTACAGCCCAATACACCCCAACCCCTCTGGTAGCCAATTTAATTTAATTGGACCTCACTCGGGTTGTTGCCAAGGTTTGAACCCTTAACCTTAAATAGCCAGCTTTCCTGAGTACTATCACCAGTTGAGCTTCAACTCAACTGGTGATAGCACTCTGGAAAGAGTGTTATTAAAGGGTGAGGTCATGGGTTCAAGCCTCACCAACAACCTACTCTGGGGGAAGCCCAGAGGGAAGGGTTGGAGTGTATTGGTCTGCAGGCCTGACAGCTGTCGTCTCCGGGTGCGGTCAGTGCGCCGGCGCATCGCGGGGCCCGTCCGGCGCATCGCGGGGCGCAGTATGTTACAAAAAAAAGTGCACTTTTTTGTAACGGCCCGCCTTTGGCGCTCACATCGTGTCCCTGGCCTGGCACGGTTAGGTCTACAGCCCAATACACCCCAACCCCTCTGGTAGCCAATTTAATTAATTTGGACCTCACCTATGTTGTGGCGAAGGTTTGAAACCTTAACCTTCTATGCCACCAAGTGACATTACCAATTGAGCTGCAACTCATTTGGTAATGTCACTTGGTGGCATAGAAGGTTAAGATTTCAAACCTTGGCAACAACCCAAGTGAGGTCAAAATTAATTAAATTGGCTACTAGAGAGGTTGGGGTGTATTAGGCTGTAGACCTAACGGTGCCGGGCCAGGGCCACGATGTGTGCGCCAAAGGCGGGCCGTTACAGAAATCATCAAGATGGTCAATAATTTGTATAGGAGCCCTTTCCTCTAGCAGCTTGGAGAATGAAAACTCATCAATTTCCTTTAATAGCTCATCTGACTCTTCCCTTTCACCTTCATCATGTGTTTCAAATTCAAATTTAGGAAGGTTTGAGATTTTTTGTTGATGTTGTTGTTGTTGAGTTGATGTTTCAGTACTAGTACCCCCAAGACCCAAATCTGCTAATAATCGTTCTATCAATGGAGTGAAGGTCAAAGTTCGAGCACGTTTCTCCCCCTTACGACGATCATGATCTGGATCATCGTCGTCATGCCGTCTCTTTGATCCGGCAGCTTGAGCCTTACATGTATTCTCCAGAATAGTTAATTTGTTTTCATCTGCATCCATTTTTTAATAAAAGCCATTGCCTAGATCCTCCATTGAATTCTGAATATGCTTTTTAAATTCATCAAGATTGCTTCCCTTATAGATTTGTTATTTTTGAATGGTTTGGATTAGATATAGGTTATGTTCACTGTAAGAGGATTTTTCAAGTAGCTTTCCAAGAAGAAGACTTTTGAAAGTATCAATAGTTAATCCCGTACCATCATCAACTTTAGGTTTTAGCGACGCAAGGGTTTGTTAGATGGCATCAAGTTTCTCATTAATCGGTTTCAGTGCATCTTGGAGTTCTATTTTTGTAACATATCCGGGATCACTTAGATTATCCGTTGAAGTTCTAGCCATAGAAGCAGAACTACTTGCAAACGAGGTTGGATTGATGTGCACCTCGGCAAGATTTCCACCCGATCCTTGAATGACATGTTCAGTGATGCCACCTATGGGAGTTCTGGACGGTTGTTGTGTGAACAACGTCGTTATGTGTGCAAGTGTGTTTTTGTGTCGTGAAAGAAATGCCAAAATCTATGGCATATCAAAGTGCGACGAAAGACCTTGCAAGGACAGGAGAGGCAGTCCTCTTGATTCAATACCTGCCATCTCCGAATAAGAAGCCGATAGAGTATGTGTATAAGCTCCGTGAAATGAAACTGGCACTTGTTGAGAAGTACCCGAGTGGCTGGGAGGGATTAAAAATCACACTGTTGGGAGGACAGTGACTTGTTTAATACCAGATCTAACAATGTTAGCCCTAGTAGCAGATATGACTTCCCGGCTTGTAACGCCTTGAGTCCCTCAGCACTCGCATTTTCTTTTCACACTCCACTCTCACTCTCTTTTTCTATCTCTTCTTCTTCTTCTTCTTCTTCTTCTTCTTCGTATCCTTTATATGCACATGTATCCAAATCAAACTCAGCTGAATCATTTGCACTTTCAATGGGAGTTGGTTTGTAGCCATAGATAAACTCGACATCATCAGCAAAATCCTCCGGAAGGTTAGGAAATAGATCACAAAAACTTTCTATGTCATCCTATTGAGAAACAAATATTGATCTCTTTTGTAACCGTTTCTTTGACATGTCAATAACAAGAGGAGCAGCTCGAGGCACAGAGGTAGCAATGGCCAAGGTTTCAGTTTCAAAGTTACAGGCTACTTCTACAGATAAAAGTCCTTGTGAAGGTTCAACCCTTGGAGTGATTGGTTCAAATTCAGAAAGAACATTGCTGTAGATTTTAATAACAGATTGAACTTGGGCAGGATCATACTCCGCTCCTCCCTCACTATGTGTTTCGTCCTCACTTTCTTCTCCACCCCTCTCATCAATTTTTCCACTCAACACATCTCTCTCAGCTTCTACCTTTACCATAGGGGCTAAACCTAAACTCGCCCTATAACTCACAACCACCTCATTTTGCTCACATAAATCCAAGAGAGAAACAGGAAACGGTTGTGGCACCATCGGGTGATCACCTGTCAAAGATTTAACATATAAGAATTTTTTTGGCTCGATGGAACTGTAGGTAGCCCTGTGGGGAATCTCCTCATTCCTATCCATTGAAAATCGGATTATCATGGGCAAAAATCCTTGGTACGGCAAGAATCTGCCTTTGACGTGTTTCAGATCAGTAGCTTTACCCTCCACAGATTGGATCAAATCATAAAAGAATAAGCTTGCATTATCTACATGAAGATGATTAGCAACTGCATATAGAAGTTTGATCTGGTTGGAATTGGGATATTCATAGCTTGTATGCTTAAGGGTGAGACAACGCTACAAGATGGTCATAAAGTAGTAGTATAGAGGATGAAGGATGGCCCTTTTGAAATGGGATCGCATCTACAGGTCACCATTGTAGCCCATTGCTTTAATGCCCTCTAGGGCAGTGGATTCATCCGGGATTTCATGGAAATCAGTAAGAGGAGGCCTGCTATCAGCAGTGGGCAACCTTAAAATCTCCCTTAGTCTGCTTGTTGTTACATTGACTGTAAAATGGTCAGCATCTCCCCGTACAGAAACTTGGCCAGAGGTAGGATTCATATGGATACGGGCTATGTTCTAGAACTGTTGTACATAGAGCTCGGGGACATTGGTTCTAGAGGTTGATGGATCATATGTAAGTGCATGGTTCAGGGGATGGATTTTAAGGATTTCAGAAACGATTGGAAAGTTGAGATTTTTGAAGTTGGTGAAGTTTATGTAGTGGTTATTATCGTGGGTTACGACAGAAAGGAATTTAGCAGAGGTGAGAAGTTGGTCATCGTGGTTATGAGAAAGGCTGGCTATTGAAGAACGGTATGAGACAACGTCATCTTCCCGTAAAGCCATAATACCTAATGAAACAATATACAGATTAGCCAGTGTAAACATGTAACAATCAAAGAATATCCTTGACATTTGACAAACCTTAAAAATACTCCAAATTTGATTAAACTCGACCTTTTAATCAAAAGTTGACTTCTTTTGACTTGTTGCAAAAAATTTGAAAATTTTCAGAAAATGCTAACACCTGAAATCCCATTGACAAAGTCGTATTTAATGTTATCAAAATGTGTTTTAACACATGTTTCTCAATGAATTCATGGTTCTAAACACATTTGAAACACTAAACTTTCAATTCAATCTATGACATGAAGATTTTGAGCATTTTCAAAATCAAACATCAATGTTCAAACACCTGAAGAACACGAAGAACACATTTTTAATTTTTGGAAATTCTGTTGTTTATTTAAGTTCTTCAAGTATCCCTAAGGCCCATCGCAAGTGTTGTATCTTTTAACAACTTCATTTTGGTGTCGAATAAAGCATTTGAAGTTCCGACATCAGTTTTTCCGTTTTTTGTAAAAAATTTGCATTTAACGTCCAACTTATCAACAATCATGATAT
This sequence comes from Dittrichia graveolens, assembly GCA_038502395.1. Taxonomy (NCBI): domain Eukaryota; kingdom Viridiplantae; phylum Streptophyta; class Magnoliopsida; order Asterales; family Asteraceae; genus Dittrichia; species Dittrichia graveolens. The sequence goes on from JARJIL010000009.1 coordinate 37,676,073, forward strand.
GTACACACATTTTAAGTATACCTTTTGATTTATAATAATCTAGACACGTAAGTTGAAAATTTTGGTAGCAAGTTGTTCAATCTTTCGTAAAATCGGTAACCAGTACAAGTATTTGCTGTTTCAAATTCAAAATTTTGATCGCATGAAGAAGAAGATCAGTTCGAAGGAGCTATTTATAGACCAAAGAAATAGGCACTTGAAGTGTATTGGACACTAAGGAACGAGCACTCGAAATGTATTAACTTCGAATGAGTCCGGCACTTGAAGTAAACGTATGTGTCACTGTTTCGAATTCGAAGTAAAGAGACTTCGACTTCAAAGTCAATTTGAAAGAATAGGAGGAGCTCGAAGCCTTCACAAAAGATCAGTTGTCGAATTCGAAGGCCTTTGTAGGCTCGAAGTCAACATAATTTCTCCCATTTTGTATTCGAAGTAATATTACGAATTCGATGTCAATATGACTTCTTTCATTTTCAATTCAAAACTTAAAACATGAGATAGCAATGGCATATTGTGAATCACACAATAAGGGAATTTTGTCATAATGCAAGCCGAAGTCTGATAACTGTGTTCCGACCCACAAACTCTTTAAGAGCAGCACATTGCAGCAACATCATATTTAGCCTCATCAATTGAAGTTGACAAATAGTTTTGCTTCTTGGAGGCTCAACATACTAATCAATTACCTAGAAAGTGTGCGCTTCCTGATGTATTGTTTTTGTCAAGCATGCAACCAGCATAATCTGCATCTGAGTAGGCATATAACTGTAGACTAGAATCTCTTGGATACGACAAAATAGATCAGGTGTACCCTTGAGATATCTAAAAATTCTTTTAACTGCCAGAAGATGTGATTCCTTTGGATTCCCCTGAAATCTAGCATAAAGACATGTAAAAAACATAATGTCTCGTGTACTAGCCGTCAGATATAGTAATAAGCCTATCATACCCCTATAAGTTTTTAAATCAGCTGCTTTTCCATCTAGTTCAGTAGACATTTTTATTTTGGAAGTCATTGGGATTGATAGTGATGAACAACTGAGCAAGTAATATTTTTTCAACAAGTCTTTAATATACTTGGATTGATTAATGAAAATTCCATGACTTAGTTGTTTCACTTATAATCCGAGAAAGAAATTCATCTCTCCCATCATACTCATTTGAAAAATATTTTGCATTATAAGTGCAAACTCATCACTGTACTTTGGGTTTGTAAAACCAAAAATTATATCATCTACATAAATATGTACTAGAATGTAGTCTTTTCCTTTGGCTTTTGTAAATAGAGTGATGTTGGTTTTTCCTTTGATGTATCCCTCACTTAGTAAATATTCGGACAAAACATCATACCAAGCTCTCGGAGCTTTTTTCAGTCTGTATAATGCTTTGTCAAGAATATAGACATGATTCGGTAATCTGGGATTCACAAACCCTTATGGCTGAGACACATATACATTCTCTTTGAGAATACCATTAAGAAAGGCTATATTTTTACATTCATTTGAAAAACCTTAAAACTCTTATAGGCAACATAGGCTAGAAATAATCTTATTGCCTCTATCCTAGCTATAGGAGCAAACGTTTCATCATATTCGATACCCTCCTGTTGGTTATATCCTTTTGCAACAAGCCTAGCTTTGTTTCTCACCACTACTCCATCGGAATCCCGTTTGTTTTTTAATATCCATTTGGTACCAACAACAGGTTTACCTTCGGGTAAGGGTACTAGTCTCCAGACTTGTAATCTTTCAAACTTATTGAGCTCTTCTTGCATAGCAATGACCCAATCAACATCTTTCAAAGCATTTGAGACTTTCGTTGGTTCTATCATACTTAGGAAACTTCAATGAAGGCACTCATTTGCCATTGCAGAACGAGTCCTTACTCCAGAATTTATGTATCCTATGACTTGTGATTCGGGATGGGATCGTGTCCATCTAATCTCACCGGGGTTGTTAATCGGAGGAAAGAATTCATTTAATCTAGTAGCTAAATCTGAATCCTCCTAGCTAACATTTGGATCTGAATCAAAATTTGGAGTACTCTCATAATTAGATTCATGAGGTATTGTTGCTGGACTAACAGTTGATGTAGACGGAGTATCCAAGATAGGATATGGCGTAGAGTTGTCGACCTCCGTTTCAGTTGTAGTAGGAGAAACTACATCAATCCTTTCACTAGAATTAAGAACATTAGATTCGGACTATAAGAAATCAAATAAGAAATCTAAATCATATTCTGTGAGATTAGGATCATTATTTGTTTCTTTTCTTTGAAGAACTGGTCATGAACTGACTTGTTAAGAAGAAACTTCATTTTCTTTTGTTTTAAAAAATGTAACATCTAACATGTCATCATATGTTACATTGATACTTTCCATTACACAATTCGTTCTTTTCTTTAAAACTCTAAAGGCTTTAGATTCATGTGAATAACTAAGGAAAATTGCTTCATCAGCCTTAGCCTCAAATTTTCCTAGGTTATCCTTTTCGTTGAGCACAAAGCTCCTATTACCAAATTTTCCTAGGAAATCTTACAAATATCACTAACATGAAACCATTCTTTCATTAGTTGGTCCACAAAGACCCAAATCATATAATTTCCTCTCAAGGAGTTTAACAATCTTGATACATAACATAATCTAGTTGTTTCACAGGTCACATCTTAATCTACTGGCTATACTAGCCACTATCAACCAATAACCAATGCACGATTTCCACTCTTTTGTGCAATATTAACACAATACCAAAGAAAGGTTCACTTGAACCCATACTCATTAAACACAAATAATGCATGACTCGCATCAAGTCCTAAAGTTTGAATCAGCTCAGCAGCCATGGTTGACAAAGTTTATCGTCCTTAAAACAATAACTAATGTAAGCACAAACCCTACTCAAATATCTTTATCCCACAAGGCCTTTGTCATGCACCCCTAAGTCACCTTATAAAATTAAAACATCTTTTGGTCCCAAAAGACCCACAACATCACTATTAGTACTACAACTTTGCGACTCCAAACTTAGGTCACAACTTATGCCATGCCCGGATAAAATAGATCTTGTAACATCCTCAAAACGGGCCTAAAAGTGTGTGATCGTGATACGTCGAATATTTAATTTAATTAAATGAAATATATATATTTTAGAAAATGATATAAAATGTGAAAATAATAAATAAATTATTAGAAATAATAATAAAAATAGATAAAGATTATAAAATATTGAACGGTTTCAAACGAGGATTCCAAAAATATCCTCGTTAGTTGAAACGGTTAAACGAGAGACGAGTTGTATGTTGAAAAAGGGGAACAAAATACCCACTTGTGGATAATAATAACCCACAAGTCGGTTTGGTCATTTTCTCTAAACATAGACACATACACAGTCACGTATGTATACACACACACACTCACAACCTCTTGTTCTTGAAGCTTTGAAGAAATCATCAAGGAGATCATCTGAAGTTCTGATTTCTAGCCACAAATAAGGATTAGTTCTGCCCTAGATCATCACTTCTTCCTTGTAAGATTCATCTTCCATGTCTCCATCTCATGTTCTTCATGTTCTTGAATTTGGGTTTTTGAAAGAAAACTCATAAACTCTTGTTCTAGCAGCTAAATAAGGATCATAATAGTCCTACAAGTTGTTCCTAATCATCCTTTGATCATTGTAAGTTCCAATTCATCCTTGTTCTTGATTATGCTCTTTCAGGACTTGAAATTCTAGGTATAAAGTGGGTTCTTTGATTTAGCAATCAAGAACTGAAATTTACGATTGAAATAGGTTCTAATATCATTTCTAAGTACATAGGAATCAATTCCATGAATTAAAGTAGTGATCTTGATGAATTTTGAATTTTGGCTCAAATGGGTCAAAATTGGTCAAATACGGGTCAAACTGAATTTGACCTTGAAGAACTAAAACTTAGTGTTCTAATTGATCCTATAACTTGTTAGGATTGATTAGAACTCAATTGGTGCATTAGAAGTGGTGTTTTTGCACAAATCCTAGAATTAGCATAAATGGGTCAAAATGACCAAAATGAGGTCAAACTGTTTTTACACATCAAGAACATATTTTTAAGGTTTTAATAGGTTCATATGACTTGTATGAATTGATTAGAACATTGCTTTTGAATTGAAATTGTAGTTTTGCTTGAATTGGCAAAAATAGTGAAAAATAGGCCATATATAGGCAAGAAATTGGAAAATGGTATCAAACAAAGACTTTAAAGGTTTTGGACAGTTGCAACACCTTCAATACATCATATTAGGTGTATATGATGTGTTGCAAGTGTTGAAATTGGTCTATACCAAGTTTTGGCCATTATGCGCACATCTTTGTCCATTTAATTGTGATTTTCGTATGAATTAATTGGATAGGAGTTTTTGATGTTAGGAAGCTTCCACAAGTGTCAAATGGTCTTATGAAACACTAGAATTTTACTAAAATTGATTTGGAGTTGATATGGATGAAAATGACCATGCTGTGCACAAAACAACAAGCTGTTTGTGCACAGCACAGGCGTCGCGGCGCGACCCAGAGGAGTGTCGCGGCGCGACCCCCCTGCACACAACCTATAGTGCTGTTTTGTGCTGTTGTTTCGCGTGTTGTTGCTTGGACTACTATAGTTAGTTAATAAATGGTTAAATAACATCATTAGGGTATTGTTTCAAGTATCGTAGACGTTCCTCGCGTGTTCAAGTAATTAATGCGTAAGCATTGGTATTATAGGGTAAGTTGACAGTCCGTGAGTGCCAAAGCAAGGTCTTTGCTTATTCTAGCCTAACAGGTGAGTGCCTGATAACATAACGATTAATATATCTATAACATATATTAACAATTAATTCAATTGAATACAATGATTTGTAAACACTTGATTAAGTGTTTGAATATGTTGTTGAAAGGTTGTATACCTTGTAGTATGTATTATAAATGATTATCAGGATATTATACGCACTTGATTAAGTGTAGTTTGTAAAGCATGACGATGCTAGACTTAACATGTTGACACAGTTTGATACGCACTTGTTTAAGTGTATGTTACGATGATATATATATATATATATATTATTGTGTGCGTGCAATGAAATAAAGAATGAATAGCATGATGATGGTAGATATTTGATTGATATAAATAATATGCATCTGTTTAGGTGTATGTTATGTGGATATGATTATGCATTGATTGATGATTCGAATGAATCAGATTATTTGTTTGTGATCGGTACGGATCTATTGGGCAACGTTTGCCCTGGACAAAGCTGTCCTACCTTTAGAACAAAGCTGTTCTACTTATTGGACAAGGTTTGTCCCCTATGGGTATAGCTCAGGGCTGTACTCAGAAGAATCGGTTGATTCTGAAGCGCAACGGTGGATGCTGTATAGCTCTCCCACCGGCGCGGTTGATGTGTCTGGTACCCCAGTTTGGTGCATTGAGCCGGGTTCACTACCCTACGAGATATGTCTCCTTCTGACTACGCCAGCTCATCACGAGATTCTAGGATAGAACTGTATGAGCATGATTGATGATATGTGGTATGTTTATATTGATTGCATGCTATCGTGTACTCACTAGCTATTATAGCTAACAGATACTCACTCTCACATGTGCAGGTGATCCTTAGTGAGCTTGGGAACCTGCGGGTAGTTTAAATGCTTTGGGAGGAACATTATTATTATGTTTAAAACTCTGTTATATTATGTTTATGTTTGTTTAAAGATAATGGTCGGCCGGTTATGTATCCGTAACACCAAATGTCGTATGTGGCAACATTTTGACTGTTCATACAGTTTGCCACGTGTTTTTACTTCCGCTGCATTTTTAAATTATAAGACAGGTTTAAATGTTCTATTTACAGTCAAACCCATGCAGTTTGAAAACTTAAATTGTATTTTAAAAAGAAATACTTGGTTCTCAAAAGCACGGTGTTACAAGCTGGTATCAGAGCCTAAGTTTGAGTGAATTGGGTATTTGAAAGAGTACTCAGTCTCAAATTCAAGCTCGACCATTATTTAAAGTGTTCTTCGGGAGGTTATTGGGGTGTGAGAGAGATTAACATGACTGACATTATTGTTGGTAAATTGTTTATTTGATTAACATGATTAATCTAGTATGATAAGTATACTAAGTATATTATGACCTTAATGGTCTTATAGAATCAAGAGATGTTTAGATCAATCTGATGTAATCAGATTAATAATGTTAGATAAAAAGTGATGCCAAAAGAATAGCTGAAGTGATAGTAGTCTTGTGCACTACTAGTATTAAGATAAACAAGGGAACTGTCCTCAGTTCCTATGAACGTCTTCGGTAGCTTCGTCACGAAATTTATCGTGATGTGATCCCATTTCCACTCCAGAATATCCAGTTGCTACAGATTACCATCTGGTCTCTTGTGTTCCGTCTTCACCTGCGGGCATATCTGACATCTCTCCACGAACGAAGTGATATCCTTCTTGAGAGTTGGCCACCAGTATAACATCTTCAGATCATGGTACATCTTTGTAATTCCCGGATGGATGGACAATTTGGATTTATGGGCTTCCTGCAGAATCAGCTCACGGTTACCTCCAACAACAGGTACCCAAATCCTGGATTGAAAAGTCTTCAACACATGATTATCTTCATTCAGCTGATCCTTCAACTTCTTCATTGTTTCTGCCTTTAGATTTTCTTCTCGTAGTGCCATCTGCTAAGCTTCTTTCAACTTAGAAATTAGATCTGGCACTACTACAATCTTCATAAACTTTTCTTCTACTGTCGGTCCTTTACGGCTTAAAGCGTCCGCTACAACATTGGTTTTACCAGGATGGTAACGGATCTCACAATCGTAGTCTTTAATTAACTCCAACCAACGGCGCTGCCGCATGTCGAGTTCTTTCTGGGAAAAGATATACTGTAAGTGCATATCACACACTTCGTGCCATAAAGGTAATTCCTCCACAACTTCAATGCAAACACAACAGCAGCAAGCTCCAGATCATGGGTTGGGTAGTTCCGTTCATGTGATTTCAACTGCCTAGAAGCATAGGCAATCACTCTATCACGTTGCATCAGGACGCAACCCAAACCCGCGTACGAAGCGTCACAATAAACTGTAAAGTCTTCCGAACCCTCAGGCAAAGTAAGGACTGGAGCTTCACATAACAATCGTTTCAAGGTCTGAAAAGCTTCCTCTTGAGCTTCCGACCAAACAAATGCCACATACTTGCGAGTCAGCTTCGTTAATGGACCCACAAGCTTAGAGAAATCGCGGATAAACCGCCGATAGTAGCCAGCCAAGCCAACGAAACTTTTAATTTCGGAAGGAGCTCGAGAAACTCCCCAATTCATTGCAGCCTCCACCTTAGCTGGATCTACTTTTACACCATCTTGACATATAACATGGCCCAGGAAATGAACTTCCCTAAGCCAGAATTCACACTTGAACAACTTGGCGTACAATTGTTCTTGTTTCAGAGTTTCGAGAACCTGACAAAGATGAAGCTCGTGATCAGCTTCCGTCATCGAGTAGAAAAGAATATCATCAATAAATACAATCACGGATCTATCAAGAAATGGATGACAAACCCGATTCATTTGATCCATGAAGACAGCAGGGGCATTGGTTAAACCGAATGGCATACCCAGAAATATGTAATGTCCGTAACGAGTTCGGAACGCAGTCTTCGGAATATCTTCTTCGTGAACTCGTACTTGATGGTACCCCGACCGGAGATCAATCTTAGAGAAGCATGTAGCTCCCTGCAATTGATCAAAAAGATCATCTATTCGAGGAAATGGATACTTATTCTTTACAGTTCGCTTGTTAAGCTCCCTGTAATCTATGCACATACGCATCGTTTCATCCTTCTTCTTCACGAATAACACAGGAGCTCCCCATGGTGAGGAACTCGAACGAATAAAACCTTTGTCAAGCAACTCCTGAATTTGAGTCATCATCTCTCTTATTTAAGAAGGAGCAAGACGATACGGAGATCGAGCCATGGGTGTAGCTCCTGGAATAAGCTCAATTTTGAATTCAACATCTCAAATTAGAGGCAAACCCGGAAGTTCTTCAGGGAATACCTCACCGTAGTCAGACACCACCAGAATATCTCGAACTGGTCGCTTCTCCATTGTTGCATCAATAACGTATGCTAAATAAGAGTCACAACCTTTGGAAATCGATTTCTGAGCTTTAATCATGGAGAAAATAGCAATATCAGAATCCCGTCGTTCTCCACGAGCAACAACATAAGATCCATCAGAAAGAGGGATCTTGATCATCTTTTTGGAATAGAGAATCTCATCATCGCGCTTGCTGAGCCAATCCATCCTGATAACAACATCGAAGCCCGCAATACGCATAATGAAAAAGGAAATAGGGATGCTAATCCCATCAATATAAATCACATCGATCGGGACTTTCTCTGTAATAGAGACTACTTCACCGTCAGCAACCTCTACTCTGAGCGGCTATGTTAACGGAACGACAGGTAATTTAAATCTTCTACGACACGCCACAGATACAAAGGAGTAGGTAGCTCCAGAATCAAACAATACACAAGCAGGGATATAGTTAATAAGGAATGTACCCATAATGACATCCCCTGCTACTTTAGCTTCTTCCGCAGTCATTTGGAAAGCCCTCCCTTTTGCGCGGGGTGCATCATCTCTTTTCTGGCCTCTAGAAGACCCCTTGGTTCTAGCACCCTGTCTCTCCGGGCAATCTGTCATCTTGTGCCCAGACTTGTGGCACCGATAGCAAACATCTTCTTTGAAACCACACTCGGTACTAGCGTGGCCCTTCTGCCCGCACCTCCAGCATCGTCTGGTAGCACTAGAACACTCACTAGAATGGTAAGTACGACACAGAGAACACCAAGGAGCATCAGGTCTCGGCTTCTTTGAAGTCTCAGTCTTCCCGCCTACAGAGGATTGTCCTTTAGAAGGACCCGATTTATCAGACGGCTAAAACTTTCTCTTTAACCCCCACTGGCAGATTCGCCCTTGCAATAAATGAGATCTCCCTCCAATTATCGGGCCACTTCAAACGCCCTATCCAGACTAACAACTACCCGTACATGAGGGCGAAACTCTAATGGCAAAGTTGCCACAAACCTCCTTATCTTGGTGGTCTCATCAGGGATCAGATGGGGAACAAACCTCATTTTATCAGTAAAAGAGGTAATGTGTTCTTCTATTGCTTTATTCCCTTTTTGGAGATCAGTAAACTCCCTCTCCATCCGTTCCATGCCATACTCCGTACAATACTTATTCAACAACTTCTCTGAGAATTGCTCCCAAGACAGAGCACTTAACACCTCTTTACTGACAGAGGCCTTCACAGTGTCCCACCAGAAAATGGCGCGACCCTTTAACATACGTACTGCATATTTCACACAGTACTCTACTTCACACTTGCATGACTCAAACGTTTGCTCCATTTCACGGAGCCATTGAATAGTGACTATGGGGTTATCACTCCCCTCAAACGTTAGAGGCTTGCATGACAGGAACTTCTTGTAAGAACAAGTCTTACGGGGCTTGTTCAACGTGGCTATAACAAGAGCTCTTTTGCTACTCGCAGCTCTTCCTCCAAACATCTGATGTAAGAAGCCTGATCTGGCTCAGGCCTGCCTCCTCCAGCATGGTGCTAAGAACGTTCATCCTCAGCCTGATGAGGCATATGAGAAGCCTCATCTTGCATCTCTTTTAACGCTTGCTCCGTATTGCCATGTTTGGTAGACATCTTTTAAACTTCTATGTGACAGAGAAAGAGCAGTTAATACTCTATCTCACTTACTTATCTTACTAACAGGTCATCTTACAACAATAGCATACATATAACACTCTCACTCAATCCCCCCCATAGGAACACTTATTTATGGTCGGGCCCGAGTTTGAGATCGAATACTCTTACAAGTACCCAATTCACTCAAACTTAGGCTCTGATACCTAATTGTAACACCGCTTCCGAAAAACAGCTATTTTTTGTGATAATTCGGATTTAGCAGCGGAAAATTTTCTTTTAAAAGTAACAAACTATTATTTATATTATCATTGTCTCCAAAACATTCACAGCTGTTACCTATCACAGGAACCGACCATAATTACATATTACAACATAAATAAAAGTGTTTCAACCCATAAGGGTTTATGTACAACAAAAGCCACCCGCCTCACCAGGCCTTCTAGTCATTACCTGAAAAGGGGCAACATAGCACCATTAGCTAACAACTTAGCTAGTTAGTATATACTTATCATAAGCATCAATAAAGTAAGTCATGCATCATAAATCATACACAAACAATCATTGCTAACTTAACACATAGCAGTGTGCTGAAAAGATCAGTAAGATTCATGTCTTGCAGGGTAATCAATCCTGCTCAACAACTCAGACCAGGGAATCAGACACGACCAACCACGCTGGTGGGGGAGCGTAAAGAAGTCCACCAAACATCGTTCATAGACTCAAAGACTCCTCAAGTAATCTAACTACAACCGGCTGATTACCACTCACGTTAAGGCACAGCGGTTCTACAGAACCTAGGATTCGGGATGCCTCCCGAATCACCGTGAAATCCCAAAGTACTCATGGGATTCAGTCACAACCGACTGACCTTAACCATGCTTCAGATAGTCTGCAGACAGTGCACGTACACACACATACGTACATATGATCCCACATGGATCCATCATCTTACATTCATGTAAGTCACACACTTACCTCCTTGAGCATACCTGCAGAAACAAGTTTGATATACATAATACATTCACATTGTCATCTAGCATGCAAATCTTACTCCACCTGAGTAGTTTATGACGTACTAGTACTTTGTTTTGACTTTACTAACACAACAAGTTCACCTAGAATATCATTACACATATTAATCATCCATACATACACAATAGGACTACAAAACAATCATAGGAACTTAACTTTGGACTTGGCAAAAATCCGCCAAAACTGTCGGATTTGGGGAAAGCCGATTGTTCTTGCGGATTTGTGGAATCCGACACATATGAACATGAAATCCGACACTCTCCATGCGGATTCCAACAATGAAATCCGACACTTGCACATGATATCCTACATCCATCACTTAGCGGATTTCAACACATGGGAACCCAATATGGAAATCCGATACAATGAAATCCGAGACACATACAAAATCCGATAGATACAAAATCCGATACTGTCGGATTCCGACACACATGCGGATTTTATCAAACATCCGGATTTCAACAACAGTGGATTCCGATACCTTCATAGGTCTCGGAATCCGACACATTCATAGTCTGAAATTCCGACATTCATTTTAATCCATTCTAACAACTTTATTCTTGATGGTTTTAAGCCCAGAACTCCTTAGGACTTCATGTTCTATCCATACAATCTTCTTAAACATATCAAATCCAAACAAGAACACCAAACTTGCAAAACCCACTTAGCAAGTAAGTTTTCATGTTCTTCAAGGTACTCTTGCATGAATTTGTGTTTCTAGCGTAACAAGACATGAATCTAATCTTCTAAACATACTTAAATCATATTGCTAACCTTTGTGAATTAACAACAACGGCTGCGTTCTTCTTCTTCTTCTTTTGAAATCCTAGAGTAGAGAGATAAATGAGTGTGTGTGTTTATTTTAGGTACTTTTGCTTTTCTTTGACTTTTGAGTCAACTAAATTACACATGCATGCATATATATATATATATTTAACTATCCAGAGGCGGTTGCCTCTGGGTTACTTCATCATAGGTTTTTCATTCTAATTACTATCTATATATATATATATATACCTTAATAATACATATATACGTACATACATACTTAAAACACATAAAACATACAAACATACATATATTCCTTTAGACACAACAAGTACATACGAATAATTACTTTCCTATTACATTAATTACACACACGTACACGGTATTTACAACTAGGCCCAAGTTGAGGATGTTACATGAGCTTTATTTGTAATCATGAAAATTATGATTGATTTGGTCTAGAATTTTAATTTTTGACATCATTCGAGTAAAAAATGAGTGTTAGTTAAAGATGTCATGATAAATGATTTATAAACAAATGGTAAGGTTATTTTTGGCTTTTATATCATAGTATATGTGGCTATTCACCATTTTCAAAGAAAAATTTGATTTATAAGTAACCGGAAGTTAGTTTGTGAACTATTTTTAAAGTTAGCAAGGTTAAACCTTTTTGAATCTAAGCTTAACAAAAATAGGCTGAGTATGAATTTTCAGTTTTATAAATCATATGTCATGCAAAAAGAAAAAAAAGAGCTAACAATGAAAAAATGAAAAATTTGTTGGAATAATAAATCAAATAAGTGGCCTTTAGGAATCGATTTAGTAGCTCTGAGGGGTGTTCTACACCTAACCACTTAAAGCCAACTGGTTTGGGATCGGTTGAGTCGAATGTTCGCTACATGGGTTCCATAGAAAGTTATAGACTTATATAAAAAATGAAAGAATAAAAGCATATGTTTATTAAAGCCTGGAAATCTGCAATAATCTTTGAAGTTGGGGGATTGCTTAAAGGTAAATTGACCGTGTGTTGAATTTATAAATAATTTGTGAATTAAAGTTTTGTTATTTATGAGGAAAATGATAATTTGAGTGGTGAGGAGTTAAAAAGGATCAGTACTCAAATATATGTATAATTTCAGATATAATCATTATAATTCTGTTTTTAATCATTTGCACTTACGTTTGTAAATAGAGCTTGAATTCCTTATATATATATGATGTTGCAAGTTGGTTTTCTATGTCTAGATGGTTTGTAATTTGCTTGAGGAGAAACAAAGCTCAAGTGTAGGGTATTTTGATATCGCCATATTTAGATAAAGATTTTAAGCGATATCTATTTTATTTTAACCAAATATCGTTCGTAAATGACTCAAAAGATTCTTAATATTTTAAGTTGTTGAATTTCACATAAAAAATGGTGGATGATGAAATGTTTTGAGCAAAAATTGAAAAAACTGAAGAAGCTCGGACACACCTCCGCTATTTTGATCATATCTCCATCATATGAAGTCGGATTGAGGTGATTCAAGTGGCCACAGAAACTAGACTAAGAGAGCTACAAAATCAATTTTATAGTCATTGCCTATAAACGCATCTTCGTGACATGACGGGTGTTCAAATCCAAAAAAGTCGTGGGTTATCCACTCGTCACGATGTGATAGAACCTGGTCGTGACGCGAAGCGGAAAAAACATGAAATCTATACATTCAACCCTATTTTTGACTTAGGAAATATATATGTGGTTCTAGGGCTTCGATATGACGATAGAGGGCATCCAGAAGTGATTTTTGAAGCCTGAGAGCATATTTGGAGCTCAACAATGAAGAATCAGAATTAACGAATCATCGGCTTTTATTTGGTTTGCTTCATTGTTTATGTTTAGCATTCATCTATGATTTGCAAGTGTTCTTTTCTTTTGATTATGGCTTAAATACCATGGTTTTTACTTAGATGCGAGTAACTTTGTTTTATGGTTTGATTTTAATGAATTGGATGAATTAATAGTTACATATTTGTCATGTCTTGCTTGATCTAAGACCCATATGTGTTAAAGTTTCAAACTTTGTTGTTTATTGACTGAGTTTACATAGGTTTAAGGACCAATCTATCTATGTATTCTTTTATCATGATAATCTATGACCATTAGGTAATTGTGACTAGTGATTGACCAAATCCTAGGGTTAAGTGACAAAGTAGTTAACTTTAATGTATATGAACAGTTGCATGTGATGACCATTATGTGTGATTGATTGATTGAATGAATAATAACAATAAATATTGAGTAAGTCTTGCATGATTCGAGATTAATTGACTAATTATGATAGTACTTGATCCCATGACCATATGATTAATATTTTTCATGATTATAGAGTTAGAGTTCCTGACCAAGATATCTAACCCATCTAGGAATCGGTTAGACATCTATATACCGATTCCTAGATTGGTTAGATATCTTGATCAGAAACTCTAACCCTATAATCATGAAAAATACTAATCCTATGGTCATGGGATCAAGTACTATCATAATTAGTCAATTAATTTGGAATGATGCAAGTCTTAATCAATATTGATTGTTATTATTCATTTAATTAATCAATCACACATAATGGTCATCACATGCAACTGTTCATACACATTAAAGCTAACTACTTTGTCACTTAACCTAGGATTTGGTCAATCACGAGTTACAATTAACAAATGATCATAGATTATCATGATAAAAGAATACATAGATAGATTGGTCCTCAAATCTATGTAAAGTTTGAAACTTTAACACATATGGGTTTTAGATCAAGCAAGACATGACAAATATGTAACTATTAATTCATCCAATTCATTAAAAGCAAACCATAAAACAAAGGTAATCGCATCTAAGTAAAAACCATGGTATTTAAGCCATAATCAAAAGAAAAGAACACCTGGAAATCATATATGAATGCTAAACATAGACAATAAAGCAAACAAATGAAATCCGATGATTCGTGAATTCTGATTCTTCATTCTTGAGATCCAAATCCGCTCTCACGCTTCAAAAATCACTTCTAGATGCCCTCTATCGTCATATTGAAGCCCTAGAACCGCATATATATTTCCTAAATAAAAAATAGGGTTGAATTTATAGATTTCAAGTTTCTGGCGCTTCGCGTCGCGACCGGGTTTTGTCGCGTCGCAACGAGTAGATAACCTATGACTTTTTTGGATCCGAACACCCGTCGCGTTGTGACAGAAGAATCGTCGCATCACGAAGATGCGTTTTAGGCAATGAGCATAAAATTGATTTTGTAGCCCTCTGAGTCTAGTTTATGTGGCCGCTTGAATAATCTCAATCCGAGTTTGTATGAGTGAGATATGATCAAAATCGCGGAGGTGTACAACTTTTCTCATTTTCTTTAGTTTCTTTAATTTTTGCTCAAAATTTTTCATCATCCGCATTTTTAAAGTGAAATTCTACAACTTAAGATAATAAGTATCTTTTGACTCATTTGCGAACAATATTTGGATAAAATAAAATAGATATCGCTTAAAATCTATATCTAAATATGGCGATATCAATGGTATATTTCACCGTGTTAGAGCAACTGATTATTCCGTGACACCCCTACCACGCTTCACATATTTTCTAAAAGTTAGTATACCATTACTCCTAATAGATTCTTCCCTCGTGTTGACAGTTGTATATACTATCGAGTTCCCGAAACGTGGATTACCACATGCGCACATATGCTTATTCCTTCATGAAGAACACAAACTCCCAACACCGGAACACATCAATAAGGAGATATCAGCAGAAATACCGGGCCAGAAAATGATCCTTCACTATAAATGCTTGTACGCGAATTCATGATTCATGGCCCGTGCGGCCTTGCAATCAAAAACAACCCATGCATGCCCCTAGGCAAATGCACCAAAAAATTCCCCTCGAAACACATTGAACATACTACTGTCTATCAAAATGGTTATCATGTTTACACGCGGAGCAACAATGGACGATTCATCAAAAAATATGCGGCAAAACTCGACAATGGATTTGTAGTCCCTTATAATGCTTATTTACTTAAAACATACAAGGTGCACATTACTGTGGAATGGTGTAATTAGGCAATGTCGATTCAGTACCTTTTAAAGTATATATTTAAAGTAACCAACCGTGTTACTCTACCGGTTTTTCAAAATAGGGAAAAATAACGACGGTGGTATGGAAATTAAAGATGAAATAAGCGCATACTATGATTGCTGATACATCTCGGCATGAGTGGCAGCATGTCGGATTTTTAGCATTGACATTCATTATAGTAATCCACCTGTGAACGGATCTCCTTCCAACTACAAGGCCAAGAAGCTGTAGTTTATGATGGTGAAGTGGATGTAAGTAACATACGAAACCCACTATCGGCACTACGATGTTTAGTGCTTGGATGGAGTTCAACGAAGAAGATCTAGAATCTCGGTAATGCCTCTGCTCCACTTATGTATCACATCTTATATTTGTTGTAGATGTTATTGCTGTGCTCACTGCTTATACAGAACTAACCTTCACTGGGAATGACGGCCGGTCTACAACGAGGGTGTCTTTTGAGTTACAAAATCAGGTATATGCTTGCTTCAACCACCACTTCTTCTCAAATCTATCATACTGCTTACTCAATTAAAAACAGTTTTAACAATATTATTTACCAAGAGGACATGACTGCGATGCACCTTGTCGTCTGAACTGTGATTATCCAACTTAGGAAAGTCCGTGCTTGGTTGGATGAGTAAATAAATATGTTCTTACCGGTTTATATGAATTTAAACCTCCGTGTTATGTGTTCTAGATTAAATGACATTTTTCATTGTCTATTTGTAAAACTCGTAATTTTGTAAAATTATTAAATATATATATATATATGTGCAATATTAAATGGGAAATTAATAACGTTATGTGTTTTGTTAGTATTTATGTGTTATTAGTAGTGTATGTGTGTTATAAACTTAAGATGGTAAATAAATTGTAAAGGGAAGCAAAGCCTAGGGACTAATTGGGTAAATATGTGTATACCTACCTAATTGACACAATAATTGAGTCAATGAAAGGAAAAGAAAGATCTGGAAAGAAGAAAAAAGAGAGAGAGACGTGAGGGAGAGTAGAGAGAGTTCAAGGATTTTGGAAGAAATCAAGAAGAATCAAGGAAGATCAAAGGAAAATTGGTGGATTCAAGTAGGTTTTGAGAATCAAGTAAGTTCTAACTTGAAATTCGTGTTTGATTTGAGTTATACATGTTATAGTTGGTGATTATTGGTTTGATTTTGGGTTTGATGTGTTTTATGGGTCAAAGTTAGGGAGATGGTTGAAATTAAGGCTTGGAAATGAGTCAATGTGTCTAAGGTGTTGGAAAATTGAGTTGGATGGTGATTTTACATGTGATATTGATGTTTGATGCTAAAAGATTGGTTGATTGTAGTGATTGTTGGCTATTTATGTTGAAAATTGGTTTAATGGGTCAAAAATGGAAAATTAGTGTGGATAAAGTTTTTATGATCAAAGTTAAGTTATATGTTGCTAATATGGTTCATTAAAGTGTTCTTGAAATGTCTTTGTTGCTGCAAATGAGGTATGTTGGAAGAAATGATACTTGCTTAAGTTTAGTGTAAAAATCGGGGCCTGTAGCACAAAGAACAGCCCAGAAACACTGTTCACAGGCGCGTCGCGGCGCGACCAAGAAGTGTCGCGGCGCAAGGGTACTGTTTGGCCAAGGTCATTTTTCCAGAGATTTTCTCCCGGCGCGAGGTCCCTTGTCTCGTGGCGCGAGACCCCCTAAAAAGTCCAAAAACTTGTTTTTGACCCCATTTGACCTTGTAATTGATTGGGGTTTGTTTCTAATGGTTTTAGAGAGTCCAAAGGGAGTCCGAAAGACCCAAAATGAGCGTTTAAGTCGTGTTTTGAGTCTTACTTGCGTGTAACTTCATTGTATGGTTAACTTAACTAAGTTAACCTTGTGTTATGATCATAGGATCGTTGTGCAAGTGATTTGTGGCCTTGTTGTGTAGTGGAAGTGATCCTCATCACTTCAATCAGGTGAGTTGTGCCCTGCGGATACCGAAAACGCTTTTAATGTGCAAGTCATCAAATGTTTTCTTATGAACCATGTTTATGTATATGTATGGAATCAATGTGAATTGTTATTGATATTATCATGTTTATGATAATGATTTATGCAATTGAGTATGTGATTCACCTGTTTTGAAGCATGTTATGCTATGTATTGATTATCGCAAGTTGTGAACTTGTGTGTATAACTTGCATGTGATTATGTGACCCCTCAGGGTAACTGATTATGTGACCCTTTGGGGTATGTGCTATGTGACCCTTCGGGGTATCTGTGCTTTGTCCGGACCGTGGTTGTGATATGAACTTTGTACCATAGGGTTCCTAGTCATTGGGACGTACACAGAGGTTCTTGTGGCTTCGGAAATTGGGGAACCGCGAGGTACGGGTGGCCGAGGGATCGGTATAGAGACTAGTGGGGTATGTCAGTAGCCATCGTGAGCTTGTGGGTTCATTGGGCTGACGAGCTACCGAACCCGGGTAACACAAGTGGATTTGGTGAACAAGACTTACACTCCAGAGAACCGTTGTATGGTGGACTGCTTTGTGCTTCCCCCACCTTGACGGGAGATGTGGACACACCCCCACGAGAACTTGTTGACCATGGTTGGCCCCTATGGAACATACAAGCATAAGTGGACTTGTCCCCCACATCTTGTGTGAACTGTTTTATGATGCCATAACTGTTTTATGATCTATAATAACTTTTTTACTTGTCTAAATGGTTTTGGCACACTCACTAGCTTCTGCTAACAAAATTTGTGTTTATGTTTTGTATCCGCAGACAAGCAATAGTATGATGCCGGTGAGGCGGGTAGACACTTTTGGGAGAAGCTTGTTGCCTTTTGGATATGTTTGGAATACATGATTATTCTCATTTTGTTTAATTAATGGTCGTGTATTCGGGTCAACAAGTAACACCACCTTTTGTAAATCTGAACAAGCTTCCGCATTTTGATGTAAAAAACACACTTGTGATGAAGTTTTGTTGAAATATAAAAAGTTTAAATTTGTACCAAAATTCTGGGTATTACAAGTTGGTATCAG
Organism: Dittrichia graveolens; assembly: GCA_038502395.1. NCBI lineage: Eukaryota > Viridiplantae > Streptophyta > Magnoliopsida > Asterales > Asteraceae > Dittrichia > Dittrichia graveolens. Next base: position 37,694,744 of record JARJIL010000009.1, read on the forward strand.
AGCCGAGGTTTGAGAGAATCGACACTTTAGCGAGTGTTTGGTCTCAAACCAAGGCCGACCATTAATATGAGATCCAAACATATCGGGTAGGCATATGGGTTAAGATGAGAGTTGCATGAGAGTTAGGGAAATTCTGTTCCCTAAATGTGATAAACTGTTGATTTTTGTGTCTTAATGTGCTACCTGTTGTTGTTTTAATGTGTGTAGTAGACAAGATTTGAGGCATGGATGCCCATAATGATGACAACTTCATGTTTTTTCAATCCGGAGGTGATGAAATACCTCCGGAGCACTCTCAACCGGGGTGGAAACCCTGGTTCTCACCACACCCAGCACTCTCAGCCCCACTCAGGCAACCCGAATGATCAATCTTCTGTGATAGCTCAACTTCTGAACCGTATCCAGGAGTTAGAAAACCAACTGAAAAGAACCCATGATATGCAAAAGACTTCGACTCTTGGTGAGTCTAGTGATGCTTTTATCTCAAGGAAACCTACCGTTTCCTACAAGACCTTTCTGAATTGCAAACCCCCTACCTCTGAAGGTAGTGATGACCCGATCGTGACTTTTGGATGGATTCGAGAAATGGAGAAGACTTTTACCTCCTGTGACTGTGATGAGGAACACAAAGTTCCTTACTCTGTGAGAGAACTCAAAGGGAGGGCTCTCGTTTGGTGGAATACTATCAAGGCAGCAATGTCTAAAGGTGAAGCCGATAAGCTGGGTTGGGATGAATTCCTAGAACTGTTTCAACAGGAATTCTGCACTGAAAAGGATTTGGAACGCCTCGAAAGGGAGTTCCTGAATATGAAATTGGGTGATTCTTCCATGGACGAGCATGTTCGCAAGTTCGACGAGCGTCTCAGCTTTGTGACCACTTGAGTCTCTGATGAAAAAGCTAAAGTAAAGCGGTTTGTTGAAACCATACCCCCGGACTATAAAATTCACATCCGTGATTGTTCTACCCTTCTTTAGGCCACTCAAAACGCCAAGTTCTTGTTTGATGACTTCAAGGATTCAAAGCAAGCCAAGAAGTTAGTTGGTGAAAATAGAAAGGTTGAGCCCTATGGTGGTTAGTCAAAGAAGAAAGCAACCCCATCCTCCTTCTCTAAGCCCAAAACTGATGATTCCAAACCGCAGTGGTGCAGAATGTGCAGGTCTCACCACAATGGAGACTGCACCAAAGATATGAAAGCTTGTATTCGTTGTGGCAAACCTGGCCACATCTCTTCTGATTGCAAGTATAAAGTAGATGTCTGTTTTCCCTGTCGCAAACCGGGCCATAAAATGGCGGATTTCCCTCAACGTAAGGAGGGAGGAGCTGGCGGCTCGTCCTCAAAGGGAAAAGACCCTACAAAAGCAAAGGGACGAGCCTTTCAGATGACAGCGGAGGAGGCTCGTGAGGCGGGGGATGTAGTGTCTGGAATGTTTCTATTGAATTCTACCCCTGCCTATGTGTTATTTGATTCCGGAGCCAATAGATCATTCATATCATATGCTTTCTGTAAGAAATTGAAATTACCTTTTAGCAAGCTTGCCAAACCTCTTGATGTGGAAATTGCCGATGGAAAGATCATTTCTGTGACTGATATTTGTGATTATTGTGTTGTTGATATTGATGGGAGTTCCTTCCCAATTCATTTGTTACCGGTTGACATATCTTCTTTCGATGCGGTCATCGGTATGGACTGGCTTAGTGCTAATAATGCAGAAATTCTTTGTTATAAGAAATTGATCAAGATCCCTTTGCCTAATGGTGAATGTTTCATAGCTCGAGGTGAGAAACGCAAATCCGGGATGGAGATCTTGTCTGTTATGAAAGCTCAGAAATGTATCCGGAAAGGTTGTGAATCCTTCTTGGCATATGTCCTTGATGCCAAAAAGGAGAAGCAAAGCGTTGCAAATGTCAAAGTGGTTAGTGAATTTTCCGATGTGTTTCCTGATGATCTTCCCGGTTTACCTCCGGTTCGGGAGGTTGAGTTTCAAATTGATCTTGTTCCCGGGGTAACTCGGGTTGCCAAAGCTCCTTATCGACTAGCACCATCGGAGATTTGGGAAATGATGACCTAAATCCAAGATCTTTTGGATAAGGGATTTGTTAGACCGAGTTCCTCACCTTGGGGAGCGCCGGTTTTATTTGTGAAGAAAAAGGATGGTACTCTCCCGATGTGCATTAATTATCGGGAGTTGAATAAAAGAACCATCAAGAATAAATACCCGCTCCCTCGCATTGATGATTTGTTTGATCAGCTTCAAGGAGCAAGCTACTTTTCCAAGATCGACCTTCGTTCGGGTTATCATTAAGTTCGTGTTAAAGAAGATGATGTTCCCAAAACTGCTTTTAGAACCCGCTATGGGCATTATGAATTCCTTGTGATGCCTTTTGGTCTAACCAATGCTCCGGCGGTGTTCATAGATCTCATGAATCGGGTGTGCCGTCGTCTCTTGGATAAGTTTGTAATTGTGTTTATTGATGATATATTGGTTTATTCTAAAACTGAGAAAGATCATGAAGTTCATTTGCGGGAAGTTCTTGAAGTCCTTCGGCATGAGAAGCTTTATGCCAAATTTTCCAAGTGTGAATTTTGGCTTCGGGAAGTCCAGTTCCTTGGCCATGTTATATGTGAGGAAGGAGTCAAAGTTGATCCTTCAAAGATCGAAGCGGTTATGAAGTGGGAGTCTCCAAAATCCCCTTCCGAAATCAAAAGTTTTCTTGGTCTGGCGGGTTACTACCGCCGATTCATTCGTGATTTCTCTAAGATAGTGGGGCCGCTAACCAAGCTGACCCGTAAGAATGTTCCCTATTCTTGCACTGATGTTCAAGAAGGTGCTTTTCAGACTCTTAAGAAATTGTTGTGCCAAGCTCCTGTTTTATCTCTTCCCGAGGAATCACAAGATTTTGTGGTTTATAGTGATGCATCCAAGTCTGGTTTGGGATGTGTGCTGATGCAAAGAGGCAAGGTTATTGCCTATGCTTCCCGGCAATTGAAGCCTCATGAAGCCAATTATCCTACTCATGATTTAGAGATGGCTGCTGTGATATTTGCTTTGAAACTCAGGCGCCATTATCTTTATGATACTCATTGCGTGATCTTCACCGATCATAAAAGCCTTCAACACATCTTTGATCAGAAAGAGTTGAACATGCGGCAACGCTGTTTGCTCGAGTTGATTAAGGATTATGGTTGTGAGATTCGGTATCTGTTGGAATCTGCCCACTGACACACGTATGCCGGTATCACTACTAATGAAGCACGGGCCTATTGGGTCACACGCGAAGGATTGATCCCGACAGCTTAATGTGGAAGGAGAATGTCAAAGAATCAAAAGTGTTTTGATTCGGGGCTTCACGACCGTGAAGGATGCTCCACGGGTTGTGAAGTAGGCTACCCTAACGATTGTTCGACGGCCGCCACGCGTCGTGATGCCTTTGGGCTTCACGGCTCGTGACGAGGTCATGAGGGGTCGTGAAGGAGATGCCCTCACGAGTCTCGACCGGTCGGCACGGCTCGTGGAGTTCTAAGTCCCCTCGTGGCGCACTTAGGCTTCACGGCCCGTGAGAGCCCGTGAGGGGTCGTGAAGAGGGTAGTTGTTATGACATTTGTGTTTTATTGGACCATTTGATGGTCCAATCAAAATCAATGCTTTATGGCCGGGTTTTTGAGGTTAGAGGCTTGATGCATAGAACACAAGAGAACACATGAAGAACTCTCTCTTGACACTAGCTCTCTCTTGGCTCCAAAGAAAAGATACACATACACTAAGTGAGGTATTCTTGAGTGTGGTAAGTGTTTCATGGTGCAAGAGGAGATCTACATGGGCTGTTCCAGATGGTGAAGTCTTGGTGGACTTTCATCTAATGGATTGCTAGTACAATGGGATCAAACTCTTCTTGGTGTGGACTAGGAATGGAGGAGGAAGCCATTTTGTTTCCTCAAGTTCATCCCCACACATGGAGCTCGATTTCCAGCTGGAAGAAGGTATACTCTCTTCCTCCTTCTTCTTGTTTTGAGTTGCAATCTGCTTTGTAGTGTATTCCACCATTGGAACTTCGTGTGGGCTTTTTGTGGGCTTTCTTTTTATGTCTTGCATGCTACTTTCTTGTTTGCTTCCGCTGCGTTTGTGCCCACCACGAGTTCCAACAGTATCATCCGGGCAAAGCTAATGTTGTGGCGGATGCTTTAAGCCGCAAAACCCAAACAGATGCCTTGTGTTACCAATCTTTTCGAATGGAGGTGATCTCTGATTTGGTAGAAAACCTGAAGATGGCTCAACAAGAGGCATTGAAAGAGGAAAATCTTAAAGAGGAGCAAATGAAGAAACTCAAAGATCGTGTAGAAAAAGATAGTCGTGGTTTAAAGATCTTTGTAGGTCGTGTTTGGGTGCCAAAGCTTGGCAACAATCCTGAGGTGATTCTACATGATGCCCATCATTCTAAAATGTCCGTGCATCCGGGTTGCACAAAAATGTATCATGATCTAAAGGTATTGTATTGGTGGCCCGGGATGAAAGTTGATATTGCATCTTATGTTGAGAAGTGTGCAATTTGTGCACAAGTCAAGATTGAACACCAACGTCCATACGGAAATCTTCAACCCTTGGAGATCCCGGAATGGAAGTGGGATCACATTACTATGGATTTTGTCACGAAATTGCCAAAGACAACTAAGGGTCACGACATGATCTGGGTTATTGTGGATCGGTTGACCAAATGTGCTCACTTTCTGGCCACTCGTGAGACAGCGTCTTTAGACAAGTTGGCCAAGTTATACTTGGAGAGATTGTGTCTACACACGGAGTACCTCTATCCATTATCTCGGATAGGGATTCGCACTTTGCATCCAACTTTTGGAGAAGCCTTCAACGGGAATTGGGTACTCGTGTTCATTTGAGTACAGCTTATCACCCGCAAACGGATCGTCAATCCCAAAGGACCATTCAAACATTGGAGGATATGCTGCGTTCTTGTGTTCTAGAATTTGGTGGATCATGGGATTACCATCTACCTTTGATCGAGTTTGCCTACAACAACTTCTACCATTCGAGCATTGGTATGCCTCCTTACAAAATGTTATATGGAAGGCGATATCGAACCCCTACGTGTTGGCTTGAACCGGGTGAGAAACAGTATGCAGGCCCGGAGATTGTTCAATTGACCATCGACAAGGTCAAAATTGCACTTGAAAAGCTCAAAGCCGCGCTTGATAGCCAAAACATGTATGGCGAAAAGAAGAGAAAGCCTATGACTTTTGAAGTAGGTGATCAAGTGATGCTTAAGGTTTCACCTTGGAAAGGGGTGATTCGGTTTGGGAAGCGGGGTAAGTTGAGCCCGAGGTATATTGGGCCCTTCAAGATCTTGAAGCGAGTCAATGAGCAAGCGTACGAGATAGAGCTACCACCGGAATTGGAAGGTGTTCACAACACGTTCCATGTTTGCAACTTCAAGAAGACCAAAGTAGAAGATGACCAAGTCATTTCCATCAATGAGTTGCAGGTTGATCCGAAGAATCGATTGGTGGAAGAACCGGTTGCAATTGTGGATAGAAAGACCAAGAAGTTAAGGACACGCTTAATTCCTTTAGTTTTAGTGCAATGGAAGCATAGTCAAGGTCATATCTTGACTTGGGAAACTGAAGATGACATGAAAACCCACTACCCTCACTTGTTTAGCTAGTAATGATTCCGAGGGCGGAATCCTTGTAAGGAGGGAGGAATTGTAAAACTCGTAATTTTGTAAAATTATTAAATATATATATATATATGTGCAATATTAAATGGGAAATTAATAACGTTATGTGTTTTGTTAGTATTTATGTGTTATTAGTAGTGTATGTGTGTTATAAACTTAAGATGGTAAATAAATTGTAAAGGGAAGCAAAGCCTAGGGACTAATTGGGTAAATATGTGTATACCTACCTAATTGACACAATAATTGAGTCAATGAAAGGAAAAGAAAGATCTGGAAAGAAGAAAAAAGAGAGAGAGACGTGAGGGAGAGTAGAGAGAGAGAGTTCAAGGATTTTGGAAGAAATCAAGAAGAATCAAGGAAGATCAAAGGAAAATTGGTAGATTAAAGTGCATAAACTCCAAGAATAGGTGAAAACTCATCATCTCTTCATCTTGGGCTTGGTTTGAATCAAAAAAGCAACCATTCTAGTGGGTTTTGAGAATCAAGTAAGTTCTAACTTGAAATTTGTGTTTGATTTGAGTTATACATGTTATAGTTGGTGATTCTTGGTTTGATTTTGGGTTTGATGTGTTTTATGGGTCAAAGTTGGGGAGATGGTTGAAATTAGGGCTTGGAAATGAGTCAATGTGTCTAAAGTGTTGGAAAATTGAGTTGGATGGTGATTTTACATGTGGTATTAGTGATTGATGCTAAAAGATTTTTTGATTGTAGTGATTATTGGCTATTTATGTTGAAAATTGGTTTCCTGGGTCAAAAATGGAAAATTAGTGTAGATAGAGTTTTGATGATCAAAGTTAAGTTATATGTTGCTAATATGGTTCATTGAAGTGTTCTTGAAGTGTCTTTGTTGCTGCAAATGAGGTATGTTGGAAGAAATGAGATTTGCTTAAGTTTAGTGTAAAAATCGGGGCCCACAACACAAAGAATAGCCTAGAAACACTGTTCACAGGCGCGTCGCGGCGCGAGGGTAGAGTTTAGCCAAGGTCATTTTTCCAAAGATTTTCTCCCGGCGCGAGGCCCCTTGTCTCGCGGCGCGAGACCCCGTGAAATGTCAAAAAACTTGTTTTAGACCCCATTTGACCTTGTAATTGATAGGGGTTTGTTTCTAATGGTTTTAGGGAGTCCAAAGGGAGTCAAAAGGGAGTCCAAAAGACCTGAAATGAGCGTCTAATCAGGTGAGTTGTGCCCTGCGGATACCCAAAACGCTTTTAATGTTCAAGTCATCAAATGTTTTCTTATGAACCATGTTTATGTATATGTATGGCATCAATGTGAATTGTTATTGATATTATCATGTTTATGATAATGATTTATGCAATTGAGTATGTGATTCACCTGTTTTGAAGCATGTTATGCTATGTATTGATTATGGAAAGTTGTGACCTTGTGTGTATAACTTGCATGTGATTATGTGACCCCTCGGGGTAACTGATTACGTGACCCTTCGGGGAATGTGCTATGTGACCCTTCGGGGTATCTGTGCTTGGTCCGGACCGCGTTTGTGATATGAACTCTGTACCATAGGGTTCCTAGTCGTTGGGACGTACCCAGAGGTTCCTGTGGCTTCGGCAATTGGGGAACCGCGAGGTACGGGTGGCTGAGGGATCGGTACAGAGAGTGGAGGGGTATGTCAGTAGACATCATAACCGTGTGGATTCACTGGGCTGACGAGCCACCAAACCCGGGTAACACGAGTGGATTTGGTGAACAGGGCTTACACTCTAGAGAACCGTTGTATGGTGGACTGATTTGTGCTTCCCCCACCTTGACGGGAGATGTGGACACACCCCCACGAGGACTTGTTGACCATGGTTGGCCCCTATGGAACATACAAGTATAAGTGGACTTGTCCCCCACATCTTGTGTGAACTGTTTTATGATGCCATAACTGTTTTATTATCTATGATGACTTGTTTACTTGTCTAAATGGTTTTGGCACATTCACTAGCTTCGGCTAATAAAATTTGTTTTTATGTTTTGTATCCGTAGATAAGCAATAGTATGATGCCGGTGAGGTGGGTAGACACTTTTGGGAGAAGCTTGTTGCCTTTTGGATATGTTTGGAATACATGATTATTCTCATTTTGTTTAATTAATGGTCGTGTATTCGGGTCAACAAGTAACACCACCTTTTGTAAATCTGAACAAGCTTCCTCATTTTGATGTAGACAAACACACTTGTGATGATGTTTTGTTGAAATATAAAAAGTTTAAATTTGTATCAAAATTCAGGGTGTTACACTATTGATCGATGTTGTAGTAACCATCTTTGCTAGGCCGACCGGCACTTTCAAACTGCTACTTTGGTAAGAATTTCCATCAATGCAGAGCATCTTGAAGTGGCATCTTTCAGGGAGATGTAAGTGTGTGTTACTTTATGATTCTGGCCTACTACATGTAATTTACTTTTGCATCCATGTTCCGAATTTACACTAGAGTATCAGGTAACCCGCTGATCCATGTTGAACTCGTAAAACACATGGACTTTGAAATTTTAAGCATAGATTATACCTTGAGTGAGTTTGCACCTGGCTATGATAGAATTCTAATCCGTGACATCAGAGAGTTACGTCAGGTAAACTTCTGTCAGAGTATTCACTTGCCATGTGTTCCTTCTTGTGAAATTTTCAAAATAGCATTCTAAATAGATGATGACATTGTAATGTCTGTACATCCAGCCTACCATGTTTGTTGTAGATGGGAAAATGGTGTGCATTCAAAAAGACAAGTTGTAGTATTACATAAGCTGATGTAAATGTTACAGAAGTGTTGATGAAGATAGCTTGGAAGGAAAGTTTACCGTCAAGAATTGTAAGGCATGGTAGTGTCAAAAGTGCAACGAAACTGGACATGGATTTGCTTATAGGTCTGTTTGGCTTATGTGTGTATACTTTATTTTTCACCATGTCCAAGGAAATATTAAACATAAACTAAGCTTTCAGGTACAAGATCCAAATTCGCATTAAGGACAAGTCGGGTTATGTTTCACTTTGTCTATTTGATCATGACGCCTCTCTTCTTGTGGGCGAAACTGCATATGACCTCTGCAAGTCTCTTCTAGATAATGCAGAAGAAGATATATTCCTAGATGAGATGAACACACTAGCAGGTAGGTTCTTTGTATTCATGGTGAACATCGCAAAGTACAACATTGACAATAATTACGAAGTGTATACTATTGCTAAGATTAGTGATGAGGCAGAATTGTTAGCCCAGTTCCCAGCTGATATGGAGTTGGTAGAGGTATTATAAGTTACCCATGTTGTACCTGATATAAAAAAAATATTAACCTATAGTATTATAAATTGCACATCCATAACTTTTGTACCTCTATTACTTCAGGAGAATGAAGAGTCTGGTGGAAATGTATCAGATGGTAATACCCCTGTGACTTCCACATCACTAAGTACCATCAGCCCATGTGGTAAATGCCGCAACAATAGTGAATACTCTTCTAAAAGTTGTGAAGCTGCTGGTGTGAAGAAAAACTGGTCCTTCTAAAGTCAGAAGCCAAGTGACACAACCTGCACTACCTTGAAATGGTTGCTATGTTAGTCTTGTTTGAATAAATAAGAGTCATATACACCCTATGAGGTGCTTAATAAGTTTCCATGCTTACATTTTGGGTCGTTTAGTATTTAATATATATATATATATATATATGATATTGGAATTGGTTTTTCCTCTTGTAACCTTTCTTAGCTTTCCCTTCTGGTATTGCTACATTCATGTTCACACGCTGTCCTTGAGAACTATACTACCCCCCCCTTCAAAAAATTCCATTTCTAGTCGTGAAATAGTTGGTGGCCTATTCAGTGCTGTCATCAGGGTTAAAAGAAAAGGCCAAAAAAATCTATTATAAAATCTAATGGCTAAATACACTATCCTTAGTAGTTGTTTCGTAAATAACAACTAAAATGCTAAAACAAATAAATAAATAAATTGCTAGATAACATTGTATTAGGCTTTAACAAGAATTTAATTCCCATAGTCAAAAATTGAGTGTATCATGACGTTATAAAATTTTATGGTACCTGTGTGCATTCTTTAGTACATAAAATTACAAAAACTTTACTTGCCATCATCCACACATTTTAGTTGGCGCTCCAGACTACAAACCCATATTGGAATCGTACCTATCTACACCTTGGTGTTTTCCGTGACTTGTAGCCTTTTAGTATATGGATTGTACGTACGAAATAGCACTGACATATTTCATTCTATGTTATTGCTACATCTTCTGAACCGTAGTGTACACTGGAAAAAAACCATACTCACCGGTATTGTAACTTTTCCTTCTTTGCACCTAAAAAAAATTACAGATTTAAGTGGTCTTAAATTCATTCATGATAATTTGATAAGAGGCTTTTGAATTCGATTAGTTATCTACGTAACGGGTTTCTTATATTGGATGTTACATGTGTTTCATGTTAGAGCTTGAATAGATAAACTGTTTGAATAGCTAACCATCCATACTTCAAAAGTTCAAATGGTGGTTTACATAAAAAAAATGCAAATATTTCTATAAATTCATAAGGAGGAATAGCAAGTTCTTTTTAAACTTTTGATATTAACCTACTCCGTTGATACTAACCTAACCCGAGATTCTTATTTTTGGGAATTCTTTTTACATCTATGAGTTTTGTTAGATTTATTAATACTATGAACACCAAAGGTTAAAGATTGATTTTGGCTACTTAGGTTTTCCCATTTTAAATGTTCATTCCCGTTTATGTTGACTGTTTGGTTTTGTGGACAGTTGGGAGGCCCATGAAAACATTTACAAGGATATATATACAGAGTCACTTCACCTATGTCGCATCATATGATTATGCAAAGCCAATGCATAGGACATATTCAATGTCTGCAACTAACGCTGTCAGAGGAAAACAAAAAGGGCTACTACCATCAACAGAAGACTACGTTCGCAAAGTGATTGTTAAGGGTGTAAATCCTCTTAGTCATTGTTTCGTAAATAACAAGTAAAATGACAAAACAAATAAACAAAGAAATAAATTGCAGGATAACATTGTATTGGACTTTTACACAAATTTAATTCCCATACCAAAAACTTTGTGTAACGTGAATTTATAAAAATTTATGGTGCATGTGTGCATCCTTTTGACCTCAATCAACACGTAACTTCTTCTATACACCAGACATGAAAAACTTTGTATAAAGTGTTGCACAATTGTCTTTTCATGTGAGATTTGTTAGCTGCATGCAAATAGATACGGTTTACTACTAGTTTTTTTGAGCCACCTTATGAACTCTATATATAATCAGTGTTAAAACTATTGCATGTATGATGATAGTTGATCAACCAACTCATATATAGAGGTTCTATTCGTGGCTTGCACGCAAAGCAAAACTATAATAGAAGTGTTTACGATGGAAACAAACTGCATTTTCAATGCATGATGATACTTTGTCGTATAGAAAAATCGCTCTCTGAGGTAAGCATTGTAACACCCGCAAACATGGGCTAGTCGTTAGCGGGTTGGCGGTACGCAATTAATGGTGTTTTAATTGTTTTTGTGTTGGTTTAAATTAATTAGTTAATTAATTAACTAATTAAGAAAATATATGTTAATATATATATATATATATATATATATATATATATGAAGTACTGGAGATATAAGAATTATGTAGTATGTATTTATGTATGGTATGTAGTATATGTGTATGCATGATATTATGGATAAAATCTTGCCACCTCTTGCTTTGGTAAAAAAGAAACGGTATGTATATGTGTTGGCTAATATGGCAATTTGAGGTATTATCAGTTAATTATTCCTAAAGTTAATTGTGTATTTATGTGTAAAAAACCTCTGTTAAAGAAACCTCCTATAGAAGAAAACCTCTAAAGTTGCTTACTTGAATTTGTGGATTGAGGATTTTGTGTTCTTTAAATCAAGATTAAGGTTATTATGTGTTTATATCATGTTATAAATCGTTTTGATGCATGATTCTGTTGAAATACATGTCTATATGATGTTTCACCATTAACGGAGCTTGAAGCTCAAAGCATGATTAAGTGGGATTTGTTAAATTGGTTGTTTTCAAGTGTTTAAGAGTGTTATGATGTTTGTTTACAAGTTATATGAGGTTATATATGTGTTAGAAGTGTTCTAGTTCAAGTTTTGGATGTTAAAAATGGAAATATGAGAAGTTTGTGTTGGCTGGAATCGAGTTGAGGAAGAAGATGACGTGCACAATTGAAGATGGTGGCGCGAATTTTAAATAGGTCGCGGCGCAACCCTGTCGGAATCCGACAGATTCAAATCCGGACACAAGAAATCCTCCAATTACAAAATCCGACCTTATGAAATCTGATAATTTCAAATCCGACCCTTAGAATCTGATTGTTTGAAAACCGACACCCAAATCCGACAATTGAAATCCGGAGTTTCAAATCCGCTATCGTTGCCGCGCGACGAATGTGTAGGTCGCGGCGCGACCGGGCTATTTCAGGAAGATTTCATGGTTTTAATTTGTGTTTGTTTGGGATATGTTGGATTATTATTTATATGGTTATTGTAAGTTGTTTACAAGGAATTGAGACATAAATATATGTGAACAGATATATTTATATATTTGAGACTGGTTTGGTTGTTGCTATGTTTTCAGGCAATCCAAAGACTGAGTGAAATTAGATATCTGAGTTCGTGTTGAATACAAGGTGAGTGGACGTTAATCGTGGATGGTAAAGATTATGGTTTATGTTATTGATGTGATGCATGCGTATGTGATTGTTAGACCGTTGAGTGTGATTATTGATTGATTATATCTGTTGCGTGACTATTTGGCCGATACGTGCTCTTTGGATGATATTGAGTTGCGTTTGAGAAGTCAGCTACACGTAGAATTGGAGTGGGCTCGTTTACTGGTTGGTTGTACAGTGATAGTCTTACTGGTTCATACGTTACATTAGAGGGGAATTTTCACTATGCCAACTCAGTAGAGGGATATTGGTAAACCTTTGCTTTGGCCGGCATTGGTTGTAGGTTCTGTGCCGAACCTCCGCTCTTCTTGTTTGTAGGATTACATGCTTTGATGTTGACTTGATGTTTGAGTTTGTGCTTATCCTCTTCTCACATAGCTTTGTGCTAATTCCCCTCGTTTGTTGTTTTTGCAGGTTTGTGAGTTTGTGGTGTTAGTAGAAGGAAAAGTTGACCTGACTCTGATAAGTGTTGTAGAAGAAAACGAGCCAGTTGTTTTTGTATCACCATGACTTTGTTTTGTTGGTTGAAAAAAGATATTTGTGTATTGTATATATTAGAAATGTTTGTAAAGTGAATTTATTTAATTAAGCTTCCGCAACGCGTTTTAAAAAAATGACTTGGGTTTTCCGGTGTTACAGTTTTGGTATCAGAGCCTTGGGTTGGCGATGCATGCACGGCTAGAGTGTTGCATTCCGAAATCTTGGCTCGTGACGGGTCAAAATTTCCTTCGGGGGAATTAGGGCGAGTTAGAGATGTTTGTAGAAGTTAGTATTTTGTGTACTAACGGTTTACGCTAATGAGCTGTGGGATGATGTGATTGTAATGGCTCACAGAGAAACCCTCGTCCTTCCTCCTATGACCCAAGCTACGACTAAAGCACTAGTGATTGAGAATTTGGATAATACAGAGGTTGTAGGAACATCAGGTCAAGCTCATGAGGAAGATCAGAGTGAGTAAATCATTAAACTGGAAAACGAATTGTTAGATTTCAGAAATCTGGTACACAACATGGAGCAGCAAAGGCACACCCAACCTGAACCAACCCCATTACCAACTACGATTCCTACTCAAGCAACCACAACACCAGTAACAACACCCCTACCACCGGTAACTCAGATGATGCAACAACCATTTTATTATCAATTTGCACCTCAGGGAGCATATCCTTTTGCATTTCCTGGATATAAGCAACCGTGCACGTACAAGCAATTTTTTTATTGCAAGCCTTTGGAGTATCAAGGGAGTTCTGATCCCAATGTTACATTGAACTGGTTGCGTGAGATGGTTAAGGCATTAGATACATGTAATTGCGAGGATGAATTGAAGGTGAAGTATGCAACAAGAATGTTGAAGGGAGACGCGTTGGTGTGGTGGGATTCGATAACTGGGCATTTTACTGAGCAACAACAGGAGAGTATCACCTGGAGTCAATTCTAGGAAAAGTTATGTGAGCAACATTGGAATTCCTTTGAGATTGCCAAAATCAAGAAGGAATTTATGGATTTACGAATGACAGGAATATGTCAGTGGATGACTTGATCAAATAGTTTAATGAGAAGATGAGATTTGTGAAACACTGGGTGCCGGATGAGGAATCAAAGATTACTTATTTTGTAGGAGCTTTGCACCCAGATTAGCGCCACTAGGTGGGCTACTACATTATCCTAAGCTATCACTATGGCCAAATCGGCTGAAGGGGATAATCTTGCGAAAGAAAGTTTGAGCAGGGATAGGATTTCCCAACAAAAATCCAAGTTTGAAAATTACAATACCCAACAGAGACAGGGAGGGCACAGCGGTGGTAGTAAGCAAGGAGAACAGAGTAGGAGTCCTACTTCGGGTGGGTTTAATAAACGAGCACCTTGGTGTGGCAGGTGCAAATCTTTTCACAATGGTCAGTGTACGCAACAAACATTGAGATGCGTGAAGTGTGGTCAGTTTGGCCATGATTTTAAAAGTTGCAGATTCAAGAAGAGCGATTGCTGGAATTGCCAGAAAGAGGGGCACAGAGTTGGTGAGTGCCCATTGAATAAGAAGTCAGGATCTGGGTCAGGAGCGGGAACGGCTGGGGGATCGTCTTCAGCTAGTCAAAAAAGAAAGAACCCACCTACTACCGAGGGTCGGGGGTGACTTGGGCGTGGCCTGTGGCTAGGTACGCCCGTGCCTTTGGGACACCCGTGCCCTGTGCCAAATGGACAGGCACGAGCCCAAGTCAGGCGTGACTTGGGTGTGGCCTCTTAGGCTGGCACGCCCATACCTTGTGAGGCACGGTCGTGCCTTATGCAGTAACAACCTCTTTACTAGGCTTTCAAAGCTTGTTAAAGTGTGTTAATGTGCATTGATCATGTTACAGGTATGAGATTAATTGTTGCACATTTTTTGAGCTCAATTTTGAGTTCTATGTAAACCACGTGAAGTCATATGGTTTTGGTTACTTGATTGAAATATTCCAAAGTTGATAAAAATTGCATTATTCTCTGAAACACACAAAAGACATCCAAGGCTTTGGTTCTTTTGTGTTGATCATCTTGGTGGTGTTTAGATAGGCTTATCTAACACTCTAGCAAGTGGGAGGCGATAGTAGCTTGGTGTGGACTTTGATAGAGGTGTACACGTTAATGCACGAGACGTCAAAACTCCAAACCCGCACGTACAAAGAAGATAGTATCAAGGGTATGATTCTATTCCTTTGTATCTTTATTTTGTTGCTTAACAATGTTTAGAGTTTTGGTCCATGTGGTGGGTGTATTCATGGTCAAAATTTTAAACTCTTTTTCTACTCGTTTTGCTTCCGTTGCGATTTTGGACCACGAAAACCCAACAGTGGTATCAGAGCCATCTCTAAAATGGCTTTGCACTTTTGGAGTTAAGCCGGATTATCTGAGTTTTCTGTCAAAAATGGTTTTCCGGTGACCGGGCACGGTCGTACCTCTAGGGGTACGGGCCGTGCCGGCGACCGGGGCACGGGCGTACCACTTGCGGTACTGGCCGTGCCGGCAGAATTCGTAAAATATTTAAAATTATTTAAACTGTACACCGACAAAAAGGGAAGGCACGCCCGTACCCTCTGGAGTACGCCCGTGCCTTCTGGTTTTTTTAGTCAGAATTGGTTTTTGAAACAATATGTTTAAATATATTAAAATCCGGGTTTTGGACTAGTCTTGATTCTGTTGATCCCCACTATATTTTGGTTCCTAATTCTATATGTTTTGTGTGACTTGGCATGAAGTTTACAAAAACATATATTTTTAGGTGTATATATGAATATGCAATTTTAAAGGTGTTTTAAAAATGCTAATGCATATGTACAAGGATTGCTTGTTGTGCGTTAAATGTTGTTTTGCAATCTTGATCAAAATATATATATTTGTTGGACATGGTTTTGTGGCACACCATTGTTTTCGTTTGGTTGTGTTTGTGATGCTTGCCCGGTAAGTTGTTATGCCCATGCCCTTTGTGATGTTTGTGGTTGGTTTTGGTTTTGGCCTGCATGCCGTATTGATGTAATATTTATATTTGGTGCGACTTGCATGTCGTTTATTTGAATCTTTGTACTCGTAATAGATTATTAGGATTACGACTTGCATGTCGTTTTCTTATTATTATGTACTCATACTTAGATTATTTCAAATATGTAAGTATTGCTTCAAACCAACCGGGAGACACGATGTTGGCGTCTTGACGAACCAAATCCGGGAGATTCGCCGGAGTTGAGATCGTGACGGAGCATTCCTTGGTGTTGTCCCTAGATTGACTATGTTTTCCCCGTTTTGGCTCACGGGGAAAACACTTAGGATTTGGGCATGTTACCGAGTCTTTATTTATATTTATGCGTGGTAGAGAATTTTTTAGGATTTGCATGCTAGAGAATTTTTGGAAAATATATAAAACAAAGAGATTTATAAATGGGTTTATATTTCTATGCGCATAAGAATTGGAAAACATTAATATAAAAAGGTGTTTATATTAAACGGTGATTAAAAAGGAGTTTTTGTCACTTAAATTGCCAATTCGTCAAAAATGTTATAATATTATTTTAACCGGAAAAACAAAAACCCGTTTTTCGAAAAGTAAGTGATGCGCCACCCGTAACACGACACCACCCAAATCTAACGAAACTTGGATGATTTTCGAGTATTAGCACGAGTCATGCCTTGTGGAGTTGTGTAGAAGGTGAGTATGGCAACCCGCAATATTGGTAGTCGAGCTTAAGCACGAACCAGTGATTGGGCTAGGGTACCAACGTGTGTCTTGACGGGCGACTTACAAATTCTTTTATAAAGCTTAAATGATGTCAATATGTAGCCGAGTCATTTAAGAAATAATAAAAGGATTGGTGTATGAAGGGATCAAACATGCCTTAGACAATTGATGTCGAAAGGATCCCGCAAGGATCTAAGAGTTGCAATGGTTGCAATCGGTAATTTGTCTACCGGCCTAAATAACTTATTTCGTGATCCGCGGTAAACCCGTCATGAGATAGAGTGAAATATGGTTCTTAGCCTTGTTCAAATAATTAAGTTTTATAACTATTGGGTAATTATTTCTACAAGGATTTGACCACTAAAATTGGTACTCTAATTTTGTAGATGGCATCCAACAACGGTTTTACATCTTCATCGAACTCTATTTCCCTAAAATTATTCCTCGAAAAGGCCAAACTCGATGGCCAAAACTTCATGGATTGGTTCATATAACTAAGGATATCCCTTAGGTATGAACAAACGATGTGGGCCATCGAGGAGCCTTTGCCGGAAGCACATGTGGTTAATGCGACTAGGGCTGTTCGAAACGCGTATGATAAGCGCGTCAAGGAAACGAACGAAGTGGCTTGCATTATGCTTTCGTCAATGATTCCTGAGCTTCAAAAGCAAATGGAACATTTAGGGCATATGACATGCTTAACCAGCTGAATGAAATGTTCCAACAGCAGGCTAAGCTAGAGCGCTTCGAGTGCCTAAAGTCCCTTTTCGATTGCCATATGCAGGAGGACGGAAATGTGAGCATTCACGTGCTTAAGATGAAAGCATTGGTTGATCGCTTGGAGAGGTTGGTATTCCCATTAGGAAGGTAGTTGGCGGTGGATGTGATCCTCCATTCTCTTCCTAGTTCCTTTTCACAATTTGTGTGGAACTATCATGTCCATGGCATGGACAAGTCCCTAATGGAGCTTCATGGAATGTTAAAGACCGTTGAGTCCGACATGTCCAAGAAGCCCTTCTCGTCCAAACCCGTCCTAGCTATCCAAGGAGGTGGAACCAAAAGAAAAGGCGCTCCCCCCCTCTAAGGGAAAAGGTAAGGGGAAGGTAGAAAAACCTAACCCGAGTCCGGCCCCGAAGGGCAAGGGGAAAGCCATGTTGGTTCCACCAGCCGAGGACCCTGTGGAAGCCAAGTGCTTTCACTTCAAGGAAAAGGGGCATTGGTGGCGTTCTTGCCCAAAGTACCTTGAGGAGCTCAAGCTGGTAAAACCGTAGGGAGTGGGTAACTCAGGTACGTTTATGATTGAACTCCACAATACTGCTACTTCTAACGGCTGGGTACTTGATACCGGTTGTGGCACTCATATTTGTAATAATGTGCAGGTGCTAAAAAGAAGTAGGGCGCTGGGTGCTGGAGAGCTTGACCTGGTCATGGGAAATAAGGATGTGGTTCCCATGGAGCGGATAAGGAGTGTTGATATCGCCTTTCCTTCAGGACTTTCTATTACCTTATTACATGTTTGCTTTTCGCCCTGCGTGGCACGAAACATTATTTCATTTCACGCTTTGTTTAACGATGGTTATGAGTTTATTTTTAATAATGGAATTATTTCTTGTTTGAGAAATGATGTTCATTACTTTAAAGCTTATCCATGTCGTGGGATTTATGAAACAAGTGTGTGTTTGGATGGTAATAAATCAATCATGAACATTGATTCTAAGTCCACAGGTGTATTGGACAAGTTGTCTTTGTGGCATAGTCGTCTTGGACATATAAGCAAGAAACGTATCGCCAAACTCCAAGTGGATGGGATTTTGGAATCATTTGATCACGGGTCAGGTGAAGTATGTGATTCTTGTTTACTAGGCCAAATGATTAAAGCGCACTTCACTGGCGTTAGTGAAAGGGGCAAAGACTTGTTGGACATTGTTCACACGGATGTGTGTGGTCCGTTATGGTCTTCTATAAGAAACATTTGTAGGTAGTTCATTACTTTTACTGATGATTTTAGTAGGTATGGTTATGTTTATTTGAATAAGCATAAATCTAAAACATTTGAGGTGTTTAAGACATACCAAAACGAAGTGCAAAATCAATTGGGCAAGCGGATTAAGATTCTCAGATTCGATAGGGGTGGTAAGTATCTTAGTACCGAGTTTCATGATCATCTTAGGGGTTGTGGAATTATTTCACAACTTACTCCACCCAGGATACCACAATTAAATGGGGTCGCCGAGAGGAGGAACCGAACTTTATTAGATATGGTTCGGCCCATGATGAGTCGTACAAAGCTACTCGTAAGTTTTTGGGGTTATGCTTTGGAAACTGCTGCTAGGACCATAAACCTTGTACCAACAAAGAAGGTTGAGAGTACACCATTCGAGATGTGGCATGGAAGGGTTCCTTCGCTAGCCTATCTCAAGGTTTGGGGTTGTCAGGCTTACGTAAGACGTGAAGCTCAAGACAAACTTGAACCTAGAGCCGAGAAGTGTATTTTCATTGGCTACCCAGCTAGTTCTATGGGATATTTGTTTTACAAACCTTCAAAGAACAAGGTGTTTTTTGCTCGAAGGGCGATCTTCCTTGAAAGGGAGCTGATATCTACGGAAGCCAGCGGGAGGCAAGTCGATCTAGAGGAAATTCTAGATGACACCAATGATCAACCTGATGTTGGCACTAGTACTGCTTCTGAGGTCGCGTACCGGAAGAAGTGGAACCTTAACCATTGGTGGATGAGGTGCTTGATACACAACCATTAGAGCTCCGTAGATCTGGTAGAGTTCGTAATGAGCCGGAAATATATGGGTTTCTCATATCCGAGGGCGACGAACTATTGGTGGATCATAGTGAACCGACCAACTACCGGGAAGCCGTAGCGGGCACTGAGTCTGCTAGGTGGAAGGAGGCAATGGACAGTGAGATGAAATCCATGACGGATAATCAAGTCTAGGACTTGGTTGATCCGGTACCCGGCCACAAGCCTGTAGGGTGCAAATGGGTCTTCAGGAAGAAGACTAACATGGATGGAAAAGTAGACACCTTCAAAGCCCGACTGGTAGCAAAGGGTTTCACTCAAACTCATGGTGTAGACTATGATAAAACCTTTTATCCGGTGGCTATGTTGAAGTCTATTAGGATATTAATGGCTATCGTTGCATATTACGATTACGAAATATGGCAGATGGATGTAAAGACTACCTTTCTTAATGGGAAGTTGGCAGAGGAGGTTTACATGGCACAACCTGTTGGTTACGTAAACCCCAAATATCCTAATAAAGTCTGCAAGCTTAAGAGGTCATTTATGGACTTAAGCAAGCATCTCGGAGTTGGAACATTTGCTTTGATGAAAAGGTCAAAGAGTTTGGCTTTTCTAAAAGCAAGGATGAACCTTGTGTATATGTTAGGGCTAGTGGGAGTGCTGTAGTTTTTCTAGTCTTGTATGTAGATGACATACTACTCATAGGAAGTGACGTGACTACCTTGCAGGATGTGAAAACCTAGCTTGGGAGTTGTTTCTCTACGAAAGACATTGGAGAAGCAGCATATATTTTGGGGATAAAGATCTATAGAGATAGATCTAAAAAACTCATTGGTTTGAGCCAGAGTACGTACATAGATAAAGTCTCGAAGAGGTTCAAGATGCAAGATTCCGAGAAAGGGAATTTGCCTATGTGCATTGTTTGGCGTTGAGCAAGTCTGAATGTCCTAGTTCCCAAAAGGAACTACAGGAAATGAGTCGAGTCCCGTATGCTTCAGCAGTGGGATCGATCATGTATGCTATGCTATGTACTCGGCCTTATGTGTCGTATGCCTTGAGCATGACGAGCCAATATCAGGCTAACCCTGGTCAAAGTCATTGGGTTACGGTTAAAAACATCCTTAAATATCTTCGGAGAACTAAGGAAATGTTTTTAGTGTTTGGTGGATTGGAGGAGCTCGGAGTTACTTGATATTCTAATGCTAGCTTCCAAACGGACAAGGATGATTGCTGGTCTCAATCGGGATTTGTATTCTTGTTAAATGGTGGAGCAATAAGTTGGAGAAGTTCCAAGCAAGATACCGTGGCCGATTCAACCACGGAGTCAAAGTATATTGCTGTATGCGAGGCTGCTAAGGAAGCTATCTGGATGAAGAAATTCATTCAAGACTTTGGAGTTGTTCCTAGCATCGCTAACCCTATTGAGATCTTTTGTGACAATGAGGGTGCAGTAGTTCTAGCTAAGGAACCAAGAGCACATCGACGTACGAGACACATTGCTCGGAAGTATCATTTTATTCGTGATATTATCGAGAGTGGAGACATTGTGGTTAGTAGAGTACCGACTGAGGGGAACTTGGCATATCCACTCACCAAACCTTTCTCACAAGTTAATCATGATTCTCATGCTAAGTCTATTGGTATTAGATTTACTAGTGACTTGATTTAATTATTTTAGTTGTATTCGTTATTGAGAACATTAAAGCAATAATGTATTTCTTATTGTAATGACTATTAAATGGGGATTTAATATACGCATGGTTCGATTGCTTTATGAAACATTATGGTGTTCTATCTTTGCATGTTTAATACTTCCAAGAATAAACTTGTTTATTCTAAATACTCCACGATCGGTCGTTCTTCATTGGAAGGAAGAAGTGAATTAAGATCGAGGCGAGTGGTTGGTACAATTTTCATCTTGAGTTGAATATTTGTTTACGCAACACTAGCCTGTACTTAATGGTGATTAAGTAATTGGAGGACCCGTACCTGAGTTTACTTCATGGATTTTATCATGAGTAAATCAGGATGATAATATTATTTATCCTTTTACTAGAGATGCACGCGTTTCTTGATTATTAACACGAACTTGTTTAGATTGCTTTCTAACGCAGTTCGTAACTGGCTGTTATAAGTGAAGTTTTCAAGCAAGAACTTGTTGTTATGATAGGGCGGTGTAGTCAAAGGTATTCGTTCCTCTTTTGAGAGATATCCTTGGGCCCCTCGTTAACTAAGATGATGACAAATCAAAATGCATGGCCGTGCTCAAGTTGAATTGATAATGGATCAATTGTGCAACTTGTTTTGTTAGTTATAGTTAGTCTATATCGAGAAACATAATCGTGAATGATTTAGCGTTGATCATGTTCCATGACCTGCATTCACAACGGATATCGTGAACAAAGGGTATATAATCACTTATCTATAGGACCTTTCCTTTTGGTTAGGTATTTGTTTTGGGAAGACAAACCCTGTGCTGACTTGGGGGCATATATGCGTTGCTATAGGCCGCTCTATGTCGGTGACGCCTTTCGTGAGTGTGTCATGTGCAAGTGGGAGTCTGTTGGATTATGCCCACTAACACACATACGAGTTGGTATCATGGCTGATGAAGCAAGGGCCTATTGGGTCACATGTCAAATATCGATTCCGGTGCCTTGCGGGCAGGCACGAGCCCAAGGGCGGGCGTGACTTAGGCGTGGCCTGTGGCTAGGTACGCCCGTGCCTCTGGGAGGCATGCCCGTGCCTTGTGCCCAATGGACAGGCACGAGCCCAAGTCAGGCGTGACTTGGGTGTGGCCTCTTAGGCTGGCACGCCTGTACCTTGTGAGGGACGGCCGTGCCTTATGCAGTAACAGTCTCTTTACTAGGCTTTCAAAGCTAGTTAAAGTGTGTTTATGTGCATTGATCATGTAACAACCATGAGATTAATTGTTGCACGTTTTTTGAACTCAATTTTGAGTTGTATATAAACCACATGAAGTCGAATGGTTTTGGTTACTTGATTGAAATATACAAAAGTTGATAAAAGTTGCATTATTCTCTCAAACACACAAAAGACATCCAAGGCTTTGGTTCTTTTGTGTTGATCATCTTGGTGGTGTTTAGATAGGCTTATCTAACACTCTAGCAAGTGGGATGCGATAGTAGCTTTGTGTGGACTTCAACTGAGGTATACACGTTAGTGCACGAGAGTTCCAAACTCCAAACCCGTGCGTACAAAGAAGATAGCATCAAGGGTATGATTCTATTCCTTTGTATCTTTATTTTGTTGCTTAACCATGTTTTGAGTTTTGGTCCATGTGGTGGGTGTATTCGTGGTCAAATTTTGAAACTCTTTTTCTACTCATTTTGCTTCCGTTGTGATTTTAGACCACGAAAACCCAACAGGAGTATCCCATGTGACAGTCGCATGAGTGCCTAGGCATTCCATGCAATTTCCATGCGACTTTCACCCAAGTTGTGTCATGCGACTTTCACCTAGTTGTGCCATGCGACTTTCATAGTTGTGCCATGCGACTTTCACCTAGTTGTGCCATGAGAGTTTCATAGTTGTGCCATGCGACTTTCACCTAGTTGTGCCATGCGACTTTCACCTAGTTGTGCCATGCGACTTTCATAGTTGTGCCATGCGACTTTCACCTAGTTGTGCCATGCGAATTTCAGTCGGTCCACCTTCATATGGTCCGACTTTAGGATCTAGGGTGTGAAAGTGTGTCTCATGACCTAAGGACTTGAACCCGGTATTGATTCTGTAAGATGTGTTATAGGTTGTTACTGCCGGATTCGTTAATACATCAGTCCTAAGTACTTCAACTATTACTGTGTTCTATTACTCTTGCTGCTGAACAGGTGAGTTTCACTAACTCTTATATTATGTTGTGATACGTGATCTATGTGATATTGTGATTGATGTGACACGGAGGTTGTGTCTTGAGCAGCTGTGCTCATTTGGCAGTTGTGCCACCCCGCCTTTATGGCAATTGATGTGACACGGAGGTTGTGTCTTGAGCAGCTGGGCTCATTTGGCAGCTGGGCCACCCCGCCTGTGCGGCGTAATTGAAGTGTTGTGCATTATCTGTAGATGTGTTCTGATATAATTTACGAGTGTGGTGTGCTCACTAAGCTTTGTGCTTAACCCGTTGTTGTTGATTCTTACAGGACCGTCACGTGCTGACAAGGGGAAGGCTCCCGCAGGACAGCTGTTTCCGCAAATTGTTATTTGAACTCTGATTTAAATTATTACTTACAAACACGTATTTTGTGTTGTATGTCCCGTGTGTTGGGCTGGTTGTTGATTGATGATGAACTGAATGTTTAGTTAAAGACTTACGATTTTATATGAATCTATATATGAATTCAAAAAAATAATAATTTGGGACGTTACACCGGGTAAGCCTGATATGGTTAATAGGCGTTAGGTGTTGTGTTTTCGGGGTTCAAAAATCATAGAGGAAGCACAAAGGTGGAAAAATAGTTTTCGATTGTGAACAACACAACACCCACCAAATGGACCAAAACCCTAGACAAGACAAAGCAACAAAAAGAAAGAAAAGAAGAGATAAGATTGTACCCTTGAAGCTTAACTCTTCTTGTACTTGGGATTGAAACTTGGATGGTTCGTGTACTAAGTTGTACACCACTATTGAAGTCCACACAAAAGAGAAATTCAAGTGACTCTAAGCTCCTCCGATCCACCGAACATTAAAAACATCTCCTTAGTTCTTCGAAGATACTTAAGGATGTTTTTAATAGGAGTCCCACTTGCTAGAGTGATAGATTAGCCAATCTAAACACCACAATGAGTCTAACACAAAAGTATCAAAGCCTTGTATACCTTTTGTGTATTTGATAGTATATAGTGCAATATGTATATTATATTATCACAAAATCAAGCAACCAAACCATGTAGACTTCGTTCACGATATCCGATGTGAATGCAGGTCATGGAACACGGTCAACCTCAAATCATTAACGATTATGTTTCTCGATCTAGACTAACTGTAACATCCAAAACCTAGCCTAGCCGTAAGCTGGTCGGAGGTGAGCAATTGGGGTTTATTTATGTGTGATGGTGTTTAATTATGTGAGTAAATAGATATATGATATCGCATGATTTTATGATTAGACAAGTTGATTCTAGTACGAGGGTTGTAGAAAATACCTCGTTGTGTATTAAATTAATTAATTGAGAAAGATTAATTAATTGGATTTATCTAGAAAGGATAAGGTTGATATATCATTTGATTAAATCAATTATGAAATGATTATGATGGATATTTGCATGCTTGTATGCATGTATGTATGTATGTATGTATGTGGGTATGTATTCGTAAGAAGTATGTATGCATGTATGTGTAATTGAAATAGAAATAGAAATACACCTCATGCTTGTGAGAATGTATTAGGGAAGTACACGTGTGTTGTTGAGGTGTGCATGCTAGATAAACTTAAATTAATACCACCTCCTCATTTGGAGATCAATTTTTATGTGGAAGTGTGTGTATTTTCTTTGAAGAAAAAAAGAAGAACAAGAACAAAGGACTTGAATCGTGTGTTTGATAATTCAAGAAAAGATTGGTATGGCATTGATTTACTTATAAGTATGAATTCAGTATGCTTTAGTATGTGTTTTGATGCATGAACATGAGGAAAACCATGGATGAAGTTTTGAAGAACTTGACATGTGGGTTTTCTTGGATTTAAGGATTTATTTGGTTTCAATTTGTTTTTCATGTTGGTGTACATGTTGTTTGAAGTTTATTATGATTTAAAATTGTTAGAAATGGTTTTCTAGAATTGTAAGTGTATGTTGGTAAGTTTGGAAGAAGTTGGAAAATGGGAGAAATGAAGTTGCAGGTCTGGACATGGAGCGACACGACGAGTCCAGAGGAGGGACGCGACGCGTCCCTTGGTTTTCATGCGACTTTGAAGTTTGGTCCAACCTTCGGTCCAACTTTGTGTGATCCGACTTTTGGTCCGACATTCGGATGAATGATCTAACTTTTATATGGTAATCCGACTTTCGAATGAATGATCCGACTTTGGTATGGTAATCCGACTTTCAGATGGAGATCCGACTGTCGCACTTCGCGACGCAATGCGGCGTGTCGGTTCCTTGGACGCGACGCGTCCGGTGGTTTTTCAAAATGGGAAAGTTTGCTTGCTGTTCTTTGGTTTCGTATGTTATATGTATATTCATTTGTGAATCTAGGATGTTGTATATGATCAATAGAAATAAATATATGTGGATGTATATATTTACAAATCGAGACTAATTTCAGTTTGTTGAGTTCTCAGGAACTGCGAAGACTCAGTGATATTAGACAACTGAGCAAACGTGATTGAGGACTGAGTTGAGTGGAAGTTTACTCAAGGGTGGTAATGGTGGTAATGTTATGAATTGCTTGACTTAAGGAATGTTTCATATGCGATGATGGATTGTTGTTTCTGATATGTGATTATAGACTAATGGGTTTGATATGCGAAGATAGATTTTTTAGTTTGGATATGCCATGATAGAATCTTAGTATGCTAATTCTTGATCAAGAGTTTTATGTTTGCATATGTGTTATATGTTATAGAATTATGATTGTGTTCATGGTTGGAAGTATATCTGGGATTGTTTTTGAACCAACTGCTGTTGTAATGAGTTGGTAGTGATCAACTTCTTTGAAAGGGTTGGTTGCGGTGAGCTGATGTTGAAAGAGCTGGGCTCGTCTGCAGTTGGTTGAACAGTGTAGTCCTACTGATGCATGCGTTGTATTAGCGGGAAATTTCACTGTGCCGATCGGTAGAGGGATATCGGTAAACCTTTGCTATGGCCCGCACTGGTTGTAGGTTCTACAGAACCGTCGGTCCTCAGGCTTCGACAGATTGTTGAATTTATGGGTTGTTGGTGATTTTTGTTCCGATGTTTAGTTGTGAACTATTGTTGTTGAAAGCTTGTTTGTTTCTTACATCCACTTAGCTTTGTGCTAATTCCCCACAGTTGATTGCTTTTTGCAGGATTGTGTGATTTGTTGTTTAGTTGTGTTTGTGGGAAGGGGAATTTGACCAACGCTCTGATATTGTGTTTTGAGAAGAGATGAGCCGTGTTTTATAAATCTTTTGTAACACAAGTTGATGTTGTACATATGAGTAGTACAACTTAATTCTTAATGGATAGTCTAGTAGAATGAGTTATACAGATATTTGAGAATGAATTGCTTTTATTTATGATGGATTCTGATGATTCGTGGAATTCATAATCAAAATGATTGGATTGGCGTGATGGGATTTCTATCAAGTGAATGTTAAAGTATCAGTTGTGAATAGTTATGTGAATATTACGATAATGTTTTGACATGTCAACTGGAAGCAAGAAAGAAACAATATGTGGATAATTTGACGACAGAAACCGAATGAAAGGTATGAAAGTTTCTTCAGTTGACATAAACAGGTTAATGCGAACTAGTATTCGAGATACGTGCTGATATTGCCTAAATACGTAAATGTGAAAGAGAATGGTTGAAGGACAGATTTACCAAACTATGTGAGCTATATGTTGAGTTGAAGAAGATATTGGAAAGAAGAGTTGTTGAACTCTGAAATGAATATGAAGATTCGATACATTCGTTTAATGTGTGCTAAGAGATTCCGAGGACGGAATCCTTTAAAGGAGGGAAGATTTGTAACATCCAAAATCCCGGCTTAGTCGTAAGCGGGTCGGAGGTGAGCAATTGGAGTTTGTTTATTTGTGATGGTGTTTAATTATGTGAGTAAATAGATATATAATATCACGTGATTTTATGATTAGACAAGTTGAGTCTTGTACGAGGGTTGTAGAAAATACCTCGTTATGTGTTAAATTAATTAGTTAAGAAAGATTAATTAATTGGATTTATCTAGAGAGGATAAGGTTGATATATCATTTGATTAAATCAATTAGGAAATGATTATGATTGATATTTGCATGCTTGTATGCATGTATGTATGTATGTGGGCATGTATTTGAAAGAAGTATGTATGAATGTATGTGTAATAGAAATAGAAATAGAAATACACCTCATGCTTGTGAGAATGTGTTAAGTACACGTGTGTTGTTGAGGTGTGCATGAACATGAAGAAAACCATGGATGAAGTTTTGAAGAACTTTACATGTGGTTTTTCTTGGATTTAAGGATTTATTTTGTTTGAATGTGTTTTTGATGTTGGTGTACATGTTGTTTGAAGTTTATTATGATTTAGAATTATTAGAATAGGTTTTCAAGAATTGTAAGTGTATGTTGGTACGTTTGGAAGAAGCTGGAAAATGGTAGAAAGCAAGCTGCAGGTCTTGACATGGTGGTACGCGACGAGTCCAGAGGAAGCACGCGACGCGTCCCTTGGTTTTCATGCGACTTTGAAGTTTGGTCCGACCTTCGGTCCAACTTTGTGTGATCCGACTCTTAGTCTGACTTTCGGATGAATGATCCGACTTTCGTATGGTAATCCGACTTTCGGATGGAGATCCGACTCTTTGATCCGACTGTGTCGACACGTCGGTGCCTTGGACGCGACGCATCCGGTGGTTTTTCAGAATGGGAAAGTTTGCTTGTTGTTCTTTGGTTTTGTATGCTATATGTATATTCATTTGTGAATCTAGTATGTTGTATATGAGCAATAGAAATAAATATATGTGGATGTGTATATTTACAAATCGAGACTAATTTCAGTTTGTTGTGTTCTTAGGAACTGCGAAGACCTAGTGATATTTGACAACTGGACAAACGTGATTGTGGACTGAGGTGAGTGGAAGTTTACTCACGGGTGGTAATGGTGGTAATGTTATGAATTGCTTGATTTAAGGAATGTTTGATATGCGATGATGGATTGTTGTTTCTGATATGCGATTATAGATTGATGAGTTTGATATGCGAAGATAGATTGTTTAGTTTTGATATGCCATGATAGACTCTTAGTCTGCTAATTGTTGATCAAGAGTTTTATGTTCGCATACGTGTTATATGTGATAGAGTTATGATTGTGTTCATGGTTGGAAGCATATCTAGGATTGTTTTTGAATGAACTGCTGTTGGAACGAGTTGGTAGTGATTAGCTTATTTGAAAGGGCTGGTTGTGGTGAGCCGCTGTTGAAAGAGCTACGCTCGTCTGCGGTTGGTTGAACAGTGTAGTCCTACTGACGCATGCGTTGTATTAGTGGGGAATTTCACTGTGCCGATCGGCAGAGGGCTATCCGTAAACCTTTGCTTTGGCCCGCACTGGTTATAGGTTTGGCAGAACCGCCGGTCTACAGGCTTCGAGAGATTGTTGAATTGACGGGTTGTTGGTAATTGTTGCTCAGAAGTTTAGTTGTGAACTGTTGTTGATAGCTTGTTTGTTGCTTTATTCACTTAGCTTTGTGCTAATTCCCCATGGTTGATTGCTTTTTGCATGATTGTGTGATTTACTGTTTAGCTGTGTTTGTGAGAATAGGAATTTGACCAACGCTCTGATATTGTGTTTTGAGAAGAGACGAGCCGTGTTTTATAAATCTTTTGTAACACAAGTTGATGTTATATTTTGTAAAAGATACTTCGTATTTTGTGGGTGTTTGTTTAAAAAAGATTAGTAAACGCTTCCGCAGCGATTTAAAAAAAAAATTGGCTTGAGATTTCGGTGTTACAGTTTGGTATCAGAGCCTTGGTTTGGCGATGCAGGCACGACTAGAGTGTTGCATTCCCAAATCTTGGCTCGTATTGGGTCAAACTTTCCTTTGGGGAATTAGAGTGAATTGGAGATGTTGTGTGTTAGTTAGTATGTTATGTACTGACGGTTTATCTAATGAACTTGTGAGATGATGTGATTGTACATATATGGCTGACAGAGATACCCCTGCAGATACTCCTGTGACCCAAGAAGTGGATGGAAGATCAATAGTGGATGTTTTGAATATAACAGGTCAAGTTGGTACTTCAGGTTGTGAACCTGGAATGGATTAGAGTGAATATATTTCCAAGATAGAAAGTGAATTTCGGGAACTCAGAAATGCTATGTGTAGCATGGAACAAGAAAGGATTATTCAGAATGAACGAATTCACATCCTACGTCTATTACAACTCAAGCTACAACTGTGCTAGTTATGGTTCCGTTTCCTCCAATATCACAAGTGACACAAAAACCGAGCTTTCATCCTTTTACTACTCAAGGAGTGTATCCTTTTGCGTATCTAGGATTCAAACCACCATGTTCTTATAAGCAATTCTTGGATTGTAAACCTTCGGAATATAATGGAAGTACAGACCCTAACATAACTTTGAATTGGTTGCGAGAAATGGTAAAGGCTTTAGATGCATGCAATTGCAAGGATGAATTGTGAGTTTGTTTTGCAACTCGTATGCTTAAAGGAGATGCTATGGTTTGGTGGGATTCCTTTACTAGTCATTTTTTGAAACCACATGTAACACCGGAAAACATAAGCCATTTTTTTAAAGAATTGCACTTCGGAAGCTATGTTAAACAAACTCATTACATTCAAACCAATATTAACAAATTTACAACATTGCTCATAAACAAAAATATCATCCATCTTGGTGTTACAAAAATAACATGCTCGTTTTACTTTTAAAATAAAACATCAGAGTCAAGTAAACTTTTCCTTCTGCAAGTACAAACACAAACCTGCAAAATATCAACTGAGGGGAATTAGAACAAAGCTAAGTGAGTAGAGGCTAAACACAAAAACAAACATCAAAAGTCAATATTAAAGCATGTAATCACATATCCAAGAAGACCGGCGGTTCGGCGCAGAACCTACAACCAATGCCGGCCAAAACAAAGGTTTACCGATAGGTCTCCACTGAATTGGCATAGTGAAAATCCCCCTCTGATGCAACGTATGCACCAGTAAGGCTAACACAGTTCAACCAATCAGTGAACGAGCCCAGCCCAATTCCACGTATAGCTGACTTCTCAAACGCAACTCAATATCATCAAAAGAGCGCGTATCGACCAAATAGTCATGCAACAGATATTATCAATCAATAATCACAATCAACAGTTCAATCAACAATCCTCCAATCACAATCATGCATCACATCAATAACATTAACCATAATCTTTACCATCCGCGATTAACGGCCACTCACTTCAAAAATCAGCACGAACTCAGATGTCTAATATTACTGAGCCTTTGGATTGCCTGAAAACACAGCAACAACCAAATCAGTCTCAATCTCATAAATATTTCTGTCCACATATATTTAGAAGTTAATCATTCATCAAATAAACAACAAACAATTACAAGTTCAAACACAAAATGTCGGATTCTAGGAATCTGCCGGATTTCAAACTGTCGGATTCTAAAACCTTCGGATTTAGTACTATCGGATTTGGGAGTTCCGGATTTCAAACGACCGGATTTATGGATCATCGGATTTGGGATATTGGTTTCCAAGTCTTGGATTCAATTAATCGGATTTCCAAACTATCAGTTTTGGGGTTCCGGAGTTCATAAGTATCGGTTTGGCTTAATCGGATTTGGGTATTCGGATTTCATAGTCTAGGTTTTCTCAAGTATAGGATTTAAAGAAATCGTATTTACAAGCACCATATTTCATCATCTATCGGTTTTCAACATCAACCGGTTTCATCATCTTCCTTAATAGCACAATCCGACAACTTCATCATCATGATAACTCAAAACCCAGAAATTTATAAACTCATATAAACTTTTTAGAAACATGTTTAAACATATTAAATCACATATTCATGAATCATAACCTATCATAAGTTCATATACCACAAGAACAACAAAAACTCATAAAATCAAGTTTCTTCCAAAAATTGATCATGGTGTTCTTCATATAAACTTGTTATTCACAGAATTCATTCCAAATCAATACTACAACATAACAAGATCAAAATCTAACCTTCTTGAATTAAAACACACAAAATTGAAGAATCCGATTCTTTCTTTTCTTTTGTTCTTCGGTAGAGGATTCTCCCAAAACACACACACTTACACTTTCTTTTCTTTTGGTAATAATGAATCATACCAATATACACATACACGTATACATGCACACTTAAACAAATGAGCAGGAGGTGAGACTCCCTCCTTTCATTACTCATACACATATACACGTACACAATACATACATGCATACAAACATACATACACTAACATACATACAAACACATGCATGCATTTAATTATTCTAAATCTGTAACACCATAAAATCTAAGCCATTTTTATGAATTGCGTTGCAGAAGCTTAAATAATTAAACATACATTTCATTCACAAACATTTACATAACAAAATATCTGTTCTTAAATCCAACAAACATAATCACTGTGTTACAAAATAGACTGGCTCGTTTCATTTATAAATTTAGACATCAGAGTTAGGTAAACTTCTCCTTCAACGAACACTCACAATCACAAACCTGCAAAAAGCAACAAATATGGGGAATTAGCACAAAGCTAAGTGAGTAGAGACTAAACCCAAAAGCAAAGATCAAGCTACAACATAACAAGATCAAAATCTAACCTTCTTGAATTAAAACACACAACTAGGCCCACGTTGAGGATGTTACACCACCAGCAAAGCTCTTTTAGATCGTTATACATTTTAGTGCTTCCTGGGTGTATAGACAATCTCGATTTGTGTGGTTCTGTCAAAATTAATTGTCTCAACTCTCCAAGCTTAGGCACCCACACACTAGTTTTAAATGTTTTCAATCCACGAGAATCGTCATTCAGTTCATCTTTTAGCTTCCTCATTAACTCAGTCTTTAGATTTTCTTCCTTTAGTGCTTCCAACTGAGCAGACTTCAGTCTATCTACCAGGCAAGATACTATCTCAATTCGCATAAACTGAATAGGACTTCCAATTCCTTTTCGACTCAGGGCATCTGCCACAACGTTAGCTTTTCCAGGGAGATATTTAATCCCACAGTCATAATCTTTTGTAACACCCAAGGTTCAAAAATCCTTATATTTAATAATTAAATAGGAAGTGATATAATTGCGTTATAAACTACCGTTATGAGATTAGATGTTATTATAAAACTAGAGGTGTTAAAACCGCCAAAATATAAGTAGTACAAGTCTAGGGACCAATTGTGCTATTAGGCCATACTTATATATATATATATATATATATATATATATATACATATGCTCAACTTTGACCTTCATGAGTCAAAGTTTCACAATTCAAAACAAACACATAAGCTTTCTTTGATTTCTGGAGATTCTAGGAACCAAAAACATAGCTACAAACCTCAGTGTTTAAACATCCAATCCAACCTTGCTTGTTAAGGTATGATTAGACTCTTGTTTTTGAGGTTTTATGGGTTTAAATGCATTATTCTATGGTGAATCATGTTAGAAGTGTTTATAGATCATTAGATTATGTTTCTTTATCTTAAGGGGTGTAGGAAAACACTCCTAGCATGTTTTCCTTGTGTTTTTACGTATTTAAAGCGAAAATCCGACACTTTTTGTATGAACTGTTGGATTGTCTAATAGATACACGGCCCGTGTAGCTGTACACGGCCCGTGTAGTATGAACTTGCGGATTTTGAATTTGTCGGATTGTCAAAGGTGGTCATCAAGCCATGTATGGTTACATGGTCGTGTAGAACATAAGGTACACAGACCGTATAGTACGATTTGATGACACTAGCCCTGTACGCAGCATAGGTCGTGTAGTATGAGGGACACGACCCATGTTGTGATACACGGCCCGTGTAGGACCTATTTCAGAACAGTATTTAAGTGTT
Source organism: Dittrichia graveolens (assembly GCA_038502395.1). Classification (NCBI taxonomy): domain Eukaryota; kingdom Viridiplantae; phylum Streptophyta; class Magnoliopsida; order Asterales; family Asteraceae; genus Dittrichia; species Dittrichia graveolens. The sequence goes on from JARJIL010000009.1 coordinate 37,727,867, forward strand.
GTAACACTTTATCATGTTATTTCTATAGGACGGTGATTGAGTTACTTATCTGAGTTATCGTTACCTGTGGATCATTACATATCATAAATATCATAAGGTGAGTCTTCTAGACTATTAATCATATCTGCAGCATGTATGCTATCATAACAGATTATAACATGTAATGTTATTCATATGTGTATATATACCGAACTGCTATGTGAAGTAAGGTTCAAAGGTGATACAGTACTGTTACAAAGGTGGCTGCCCTGGGTCTACAATCAGTGGTTAGCAATAATTATCTGACATACGTGTATTATCTTTATATGATTCTCTACATGTGTTTATATGTTATTGGTTTGGTATACTCACTAAGCTCTCATAGCTTATTAGATACTGTTTTTTAAAACTTTTGCAGGACGCGGAAAGGATAAGGGCAAGGCTCCTGTTTGACTGCTTTTGATTACTCTTTTGAAACAACTTAACGCCCAGTTCTTTAAATATTTGACTTTCAAAGTACACTAAGTATGTACTCGTATATATATCTTTTGGCAGTACATGGTTTTGTATTAAAAATGCTTCCGCCGTATGTTTTAAAGTGAAGGTGTGTTTTATAAATGAGTTTTATTTAATATTGTATTACTTTTGAAATTTGGGGCGTTACAACTTGGTATCATAGCCATGGTTTGAGAGATCTGGATTGTGTGAAGCACCGTCTGGACTTGAACCATGGTTTTGAAAATTTTTGTCAAACTGGAGGCTTGCTACTTGTAGCTTAATGAGTATACTAACAATTGTTATCTATTATGTGTGTTACATGAGGATTATACATGAATATTCAAGTAGTTAAAGATTGATATGTTATATGCAGAATCTTTATGAACTATATGATTATGTTACATTACATAGATGATACTTGGCCCAATCCTGTGAATCGAGACTTTTTGTGATAAAGTTAAGATCGATCGTGTGTAATGTGTTTAGAATAATATAGGGCCCATATTATTACAGACACATAATACATGTTAGAACTTAATGTAATCATGAAGATTCTTGTGAATCGGGTGAGTGGTACTTGTAAGAAGATAGTATACCTGAGAATATAATTATAACTAGAATGCCTTAGTATGCTCAGAAATACTTTGGAATAAGAGATAAGGTATACTGAATTGATAGATACATGAGTGTATTATTGTTAGAGGATGGTGTGATAGAGCTACCTATTTACCTTAACGCTTTATCTATACTATCAGGATGGTTAATACAAGAGGATCTCTCGCAGCTAATAGGCCTGAGGGTGGTCCTAGTCATAGACCCGAAGGTGTAGAAACTAGTGTCACAGGTGAACAGGTTCATGTGAGAACCCAACCGAATGTGAATGAAAGGGTGGAAGAACCTACAGTACAAGAGACCGTTGCCCGGGAGATTGGCAAGGCGTTGGAACAAAGTATTCCTTTTTCTGTTACACAAGTAGTAGAACAGATGAAGGAACAAAATTAAGCTATGATCAGACAAGAACTAGCAACAAGGTTTGCTGCGGGTGGTGATGGAATTAACCCACAACCACAAGTTATTATTCATGATGCTCCAAAGGTGTGTTCATTTAGAGATTTTTCAGCATGTCAACCCCCGTTGTTCCATGGGTCTACGGATCCGGTTATAAGTCACAGGTGGATCTCTGAGATAGAGGGTGCATTCCATACTTGTTCTTGTGCACATGAGTTCAAAGTAAGATATGCAACCAATCAAATGCGCGGTGCGGCAAAGGATTGGTGGGATATGGAGATCAAACAGAGGGGTTATGCCGGGATTGAAGCCATGACATGGGAAGAATTCAAAGAGTTGGTTATAGAACATTTTGTTCCTCAATCCGCGATAGATAGGATTGTGGATGAATTTCACAGGTTGAAACAGACGACAGAGACGGTTCCTGAGATTAATGCAAAATTCTTGGAACAAGCACGTTTTTGTCCAGATTATGTGGCGAATGAGAAAATGAAGATGTACCGGTACACGATGGTACTTAAACCCAATATCCGAGAATTTATTGTCGCCAGCAAACATCAGACAGTAAAGTCCATGATGGACGAGGCCAGAGCGAGGGAGTTAGAGTTGGAGAGGCAAGACAAAGAGAAGAAGTCTGTAGAGAAAACTGCACCTGTTTATAAGAAACAGAAGGTTGAACAGTCTGAGAAGAAAGGGGCCCAGAAAACCTACCCAATTTGCCCAACTTGCAAGAAACATCACCTAGGGGAATGCCGATATGGTCCTCCCACGTGTTATAAGTGTGGAAAGTCGGATCACACAGGAAAAGATTGTAGAACACCACTGCGTGTATGTTTTAACTGCTACCAGCTGGGCCATCAGAAATGAGAGTGCCCGAAACTATCATCGAATGCACAGTCTGCTGGATCTAAACCTACTCCGGCTCTACCCCCACCACGAAGTTCAGGAACAAAAGAAATAAAGAGAGAGGATGCTAAGAAACCTAAAGGGAGAGTTTTCCAGCTTACAGCTAAGGAAGCTAAAGACCGAACCTGACATAGTTACAGGTACATATCTTGTCAACAATTTGCCTACTCTTGTACTATTTGATTCTGGTTCAAGTAAATCCTTCGTATATGTTTCTTTCTGCAAAAATTTCAGTCATATATGTGAAAAGCTAGATTCTCCTCTTGAAGTTGAAATAGCTGATGATAAATCTGTAATTGTACCAGATGTGTATAAACATAATGTGCTAGAAATAGATACAGTTAGATTTCCTATAGAACTTATACCGATGACTATGAGAGAATTCCAAGTAGTAGTTGGAATGGATTGGTTAGGTTATAACCAGGCTACCATTATGTGTGGGCAAAAGGTGATACGAGTTCATACCCCAAGTGGGGAAGAACTATCTATATGTGGTGATAATAAAAAGGGAAAGTCATATGTGTGTTCGGTGTCAAAAGCTCGAAAATATTTGTAGCATGGGTATACAGCTTTCTTAGCTCATGTGATAGATACAAAGTTAGAAAAGAGACAAGCGAGTCTAGAGGATGTGAAAATAGTATGTGAGTATACTGACGTCTTTCCTGAAGACTTACCCAGGGTACCGCCAGATAGACAGGTTGAATTCAGAATCGATTTAGTACCAGGAGCTTCGCCAGCTGCAAGGGCTCCATACAGACTTGCTCCACCAGAGATGCAGTAATTAATGAAGCAACTTCAGGAACTGCTAGACAAAGGATTTATTAGACCCAGTAGTTCACCCTGGGGTGCTCCAATTCTATTTGTCAAAAAGAAGGATGGTACTTTTCATATGTGCATTGATTACCGTGAACTTAATAAAGTGACCATCAAGAACAAATATCCTTTACCCAGAATAGACGACTTGTTTGATCAGTTACAAGGAGCATCGTGGTTTTCAAAAATTGACTTAAGATCGGGGTATCATCAGTTAAAGATCAAGAAAGAAGATATTCCTAAAATCGCGTTCAGAACTCGATACGGGCATTTTGAGTTTGTGGTGATGCCGTTTGGTCTTACAAATGCACTAGCAGTATTTATGGATCTGATGAACAGAGTGTGTAGACCTATGTTAGATAAATCAGTGATTGTGTTTATTGACGATATCCTTATTTATTCAAAGAATCCGGTGGATCATGAGAAACATCTCAAGGAGGTTTTGGAAACTTTGAGGAGAGAACAGTTATATGCCAAATTCTCCAAATGTGAATTTTGGATTCAAGAACTACAGTTTTTAGGTCACCTGATTAACTAAAGCGGAATCAAAGTAGATCCTACGAAGGTAGTTGCGGTGATGAAGTGGGAACCACCAAAGAACCCTACAGAAATCCGAAGTTTTCTAGGTTTGGCAGATTATTATAGGAGATTTATTCAGAACTTTTCAAAAACTGCCGTTCCTTTGACACAATTGACGAAAAAGAATGCTGAATTTGTGTGGGGAAGTGAGCAACAGTCTGCCTTCTCAACTCTCAAAAAGAAGTTATGTGAGGCACCAGTTCTTGCATTACTTGAAGGGGTTGAAGATATGGTGGTATTTTGTGATGCTTCATATCGTGGATTGGGTTGTGTATTTATGCAGAAAGGTAGAGTTATTGCTTTTGCTTCGTGGAAGTTGAAGCCACATGAAAGTAATTACCCAACACATGATTTGGAGTTAGAAGCGGTGGTGTTTGCACTTAAAATCTGGAGACACTATCTATATGGTGTGCGATTTACTATTTACACTGATCATGAAAGTTTGAAATATTTCAAGGATCAAAAGAGTCTCAACATGAGGCAAAGGCATTGGTTGGAATTATTAAAAGATTATGATTGTGATATTCTTTACCATCCAGGAAAAGCAAATGTTGTAGCTGACGCTTTAAGCAGAAAGTTAGGAACAGTTCTGGTGAAGAATCAAACTTTAAAGATGACTGTTACTACGCCTATTATTGATGTGATAAGAACGGCTCAGCTTGAAGCAATCAAAGATGAGAATCATAACTCTGAGCGAATAAAGGGGCAGGTGGCCTATCTTACTAAAGACAGTCGTGATATTTGGACCCATTATGGTCGTATTTGTTTACCGATTTATGGTGACACACGTCAGATACTTCTTAGTGAAGCTCATAAATCTAGATTTTCTATTCATCCAGGAGCTACAAAAATGTATAAAGATCTAAACGTTGATTATTGGTGGCCAGGCATGAAACGTGATGTAGCTAAATATGTGGAAGAGTGCCTTACATGCTTACAAGTGAAAGTTGAACATCAGAAACCTCACGGGAAGTTACAGCCCTTGGAAATTCCAGTTTGGAAATGGGAAAACATTACAATGGACATGATTACCAAATTACCCAAAACCCCACGTGGTTATGATGCAATATGGGTAATTGTAGACAGGTTAACTAAAAGTGCTCATTTTATTCCCATCAAGGAGACTTATCCTTCAGAAAGATTGGCAGATATATATGTGAAAGAGATTGTGACTCGTCATGGCGTGCCAGTTTCTATTGTATCAGACAGAGACACAAGATTTACTTCTAGATTTTGGAGTAAATTTCACGAAGATCTCGGAACTAGACTACATCTCAGCACAGCATATCATCCTCAGACTGATGGTCAGAGTGAAAGAACTATTCAAACCTTAGAGGACATGATGCGGGCATGTGTTATAGATTTTGGAGGGAGCTGGGATTCTTATTTACCCTTAGCAGAGTTTTCATACAACAACAGTTATCATTCCAGTATTGGGATACCACCGTATGAAATGCTATATGGTAGGAAGTGCAGAACTCTGGTATGCTGGGTGAAGTGGGTCAGAAAGAATTGGGTAGCACAAAAGTGGTACAACGAACTACTGAACAGTTACAACTCACCAGAGATAGATTGCTTACTCCCCAAAGTAGACAAAAGAGTTATGCAGATAAACATAGATCACCACTTGAGTTTCAGGTGGGAGATTATGTGTTGTTAAAAGTGTCGCCATGGAAAGGCGTGATCAGATTCAGAAAGAGAGGGAAACTCGGTCCAAGGTTTATTGGACCATTCAAAATTATTGCTCGTGTGGGAAAGGTTGCATACAGATTAGAATTTCCATATGAATTGTCTCAGATTAATAACACCTTTCATGTTTCACACCTTAGAAAATGTCTAGCAGACGAGTCTACAATTGTACCGTTGGAAGATGTTACTATTGATACTAAACTGAATTATGTGGAGCAACCTATAGCAATATTGGAGAGAAAGATCAAGACTCTACGTAATAAACAGATTGGACTGGTTAAAGTTCAATGGAAACACACAAAGGGCTCAGACTTTACATGGGAGCCTGAACAGGAAATGATGCAGAACTATCCAGAACTCTTCAACAGCTGATTTCGAGGATGAAATCATTTCAAGTGGGGAAGAGTTATAACACCCAAGGTTCGAAAATCCTTATATTTAATAATTAAATAGAAAGTGATATAATTGTGTTATAAAATACCGTTATGAGATTAGATGTTATTATAAAACTAGAGGGGTTAAAACCGCCAAAATATAAGTAGTACAAGTCTAGGGACCAATTGTGCTATTAGGCCATACTTATATATATATATATATATATATATATATATATATATATATATATATGCTCAACTTTGACCTTCATGAGTCAAAGTTTCACAATTCAAAAAAACACAGAAGCTTTCTTTGATTTCTAGAGATTCTAGGAACCAAAAACACAGCTACAAACCTCAGTGTTTAAACATCCAATCCAACCTTGCTTGTTAAGGTATGATTAGACTCTTGTTTTTGAGGTTTTATGGGTTTAAATGCATGATTCTATGGTGAATCATGTTAGAAGTGTTTATATATCATTAGATTATGTTTCTTTATCATAAGCGGTGTAGGAAAACACTCCTAGCATGGTTTCCTTGAGTTTTTACGTATTTATAGCGAAAATCCGACACTTTTTGTATGAACTGTCGGATTGTCTGATAGATACACGGCCCGTGTAGCTGTACTATTTTTAAAACTTTTGCAGGACGCGGCAAGGATAAGGGCAAGGCTCCTGTTTGACTGCTTTTGATTACTCTTTTGAAACAACTTAACGCCCAGTTCTGTAAATATTTGACTTTCAAAGTACACTAAGCATGTACTCGTATATATATCTTTTGGTAGTACCTGGTATTGTATTAAAAATGCTTCCGCGTATATTTTAAACTGAATGTGTATTTTATAAATGAGTTTTATTTAATATTGTATTACTTTTGAAATTTGGGGCATTACATCATTTATCATTTCCACCCATCGCCTCTGTCTCATATTCAATTCTTTCTGAGTAAACACATATTGTAGGCTCTTATGATCTGTACAAAATACGCATTTGGTGCCGTACAAGTAGTGTCTCCACAGTGTGAGCGCAAATACCACAACTGCTAGCTCCAAGTCGTGAGTCGGGTAATTCTTTTCATGAGGTTTTAATTGTCTTGAAGCATAAGCAATCACCCGATCCCTTTGCATTAATACACATCCTAAACCAGCCAACGACGGATCACAATATACTGTAAAATCTTCTGATCCACTTGGCAAAGTAAGGATTGGAGCGTGACACAACAGTTCCTTTAATATCTGAAAAGCTATATCTTGTTTGTCACCCCATACAAACTTTACATCTTTCCGAGTTAGCTTAGTTAACGGACCCGCAATCTTAGAGAAATCATTGATAAATCTGCGCTAATATCTAGCCAAACCCAGAAAACTCTTTATCTCTGATGGTGTTGTTGGAGCATTCCAGCTCATTACTGCCTCTACTTTCGAAGGATCCACCTTAACCCCACCATTACAAATTATGTGCCCCAAAAATTGCACTTCCCTTAACCAGAATTCGCATTTCGAAAACTTTGCATACAATTGTTCTTTCTTCAAGGTTTCCATGATCTGTCTCAAATGTTGTTCATGCTCTAACTCAGTCTTCGAATAAATCAAAATTTCATCGATGAAGAGAATAACAAACTTACCAAGAAATGGTCGAAAGACCCTGTTCATGAGATCCATAAATATCGTGTACGGCATAACCAAGAACTCATAATGACCATATCGTGTACGGAAAGCTGTCTTTGACGCATCCTCTTTTGACACCCGTACTTGATGGTAACCCAATCTTAAATCAATCTTTGAGAAGAAAGAAGCTCCCTTCAATTGATCGAACAAATCATCAATTATGGGTAACAGGTATTTATTCTTTATCGTTCTCTTGTTCAATTCCCAGTAATCGATACACATACGTAATGTACCGTCCTTCTTCTTCACAAACAACACTGGCACACCCCACGGAGATGAACTTGGACGAATAAAACACCTCCGGGTATTCCGTTACCACCCGGAAGTCTGTCATAGCTTGCTTCTCCTTCTTTCCATCAATCACATATGCTATATACGATTCACAACCTTTATTAAATGCTTTCTTGGCCTTTGAACACGAAATTATTGAAATTACAGACCCGGGTGTCTCACCCCTTGCTATCACCCTTGTACCATCTGCTAACGGAAATGAGATCAACTTCTTGTGGCATTTTATACTTGCTTGATTCAAACTTAACCAATCCATACCCAGTACCACATCAAAACCAGACAGAGGCATGACAAGAAAATAAACAGGAAAACACAAACCATTTATATCAATTTTAGCTCCAGCCACAGCAGTCATGACTGGAACCATCATGCCATCAGCTACTTCTATCTCTAGGGTACTAGCAAGTTTAATAATAGGTACATTTAATCTACCACAAAACTCCATAGACACAAATGAGGAATTAGCTCCAGAATCAAATAATACTCTTGCAGGGATAGATTTAATCAAGAACATATCCGTGATAACATCATCAGCAGTGGTGGCATCCTCCACCGTCATTTTAAAAGCCCTACCCTTAGTAGTAGGTGGATTTTTACTCTTCTACCCAACTGAAGATGATCCCCCAGCTGTCCCCGCCCCTACACCTGACCCTGTTTTCTTTCCCACTCGGCATTCTCCAACTTTGTGCCCTTCTTTCTGGCAGTTGCAACAAACACTGCGTGGGAACCTGCAATTCTTCAAATCATGACCAAACTGGCCACACATTACGCATCTCATGATTTGGGGCATACACTGCCCGTTATGGTAAGACTTACACCTACCACACCACGGTTCCCTTTGTGTTGATCCACTTATATTAGAGCTCCTGTTCTAGTCTCCCTGTCTGTTCCCACTGCCTTGTCCACCCTAACTCTGTTGGGTATTATAATGATCAATCCTCGATTTTTGTTTGGCAATCTTCTCCCCACTCAACCTGTTTTTGGCAATTAAATCCCCTTCTGCCGACTTGGCCAAGGTAGAAGCCTGTGATAAGGTGGTAGCCCACCTAGTGGCGCTACGAAGATCAGGGTGTAGTGATCCAACAAATTGAGCGATATTGGACTGTTCATCAGGCACCCAATGTTTTACAAACATCATCTTCTGATTAAATTGCTTAATCAGATCATCCACTGTCATGTTTCCCGTCATATGTAATTCCATGATTTCTTTCTTAATCTTGGCAACTTCAAAAGTACTGCAATATTGTTCATAAAGTTTTTCTTGGAATTGACTCCAAGTAATGCTTTCTTGTTGTTGTTAAGTAAAATGGCCGGTGATAGAATCCCACCAAACCATAGCATCACTCTTCAGCATCCTTGATGCATATTTCACCATCAATTCATTCTCACAGTTACAGGCATCAAGTGCCTTCACCATTTCCCTTAGCTAGTTCAAGGTTATTTTAGGGTTAGGACTTCCACTGTATTCAGAAGGCTTATAGTCAAGGAATTGTTTGTATGTGCATGGTTGCTTATACCCCGGGAACGCAAAAGGGTAAGCTCCCGGTTGTGGATACGGATAGTAAAATGGTTGCTTCATCATCTGTATCATAGGTGGTAGGGGCATTGATACTGGTGGTATGGTTGCCTGAGTAGAGATCGCAGTTAGCGCTAGAGTTTGTTCAGGTTGGGTTAATCTTTGTTCCAAGTAAGGAATTTTAGTTCTAAGATCCAGTAGTTCATTCTATAACTTGAATATGTACTCGCTTTGATCTTCTTCTTGTTCTTTCCTAGATGTTCCTGCTCGGTTAGTAGCATCCAAATCTTCTATTACAGGTGCCTCTGTAGATGATTGGGTCACAGGAGGGAGGATAGGGGTCTCTCTATTAGCCATATCTGTTACAATCACATCATCTCACAACTTATTAGCATAAACCGTTAGTACTCAAAATACTAACTTCTTCAAACAACTCTAACTCGCTCTAGTTCCCCCTCAAGGAAAGCTTGACCTGTCACGAGCCAAGATTTGGGAATGCAACACTCTAGCCGTGCATGCATCGTCAAACCTAGGCTCTGATACCAAACTGTAGCACCATAAAATCTATGCTATTTTTTAATTGCGTTGCGGAAGCTTTATTTAATTAAACATACATTTCCTTCACAAACATATACATAACAAAATATCTGTTCTTAAATCCAACAAACATAATCACAGTGTTACAAAATATACTGGCTCGTTTCATTTATAAATTTAGACATCAGAGTTAGGTCAACTTCTCCTTCAACAAACACTCACAAGCATAAACCTGCAAAAAGCAACAACTGTGGGGAAGTAGCACAAAGCTAAGTGAGTAGATACTAAACCCAAAAGCAAACATCAAGCCAATACTAAACATTTAATCACAAATCTAAGAAGAGCGTTGGTTCAGCGCAAAACCTACAACCAATGCCGGCCAAAGCAAAGGTTTACCGATAGCCCTTTACTGAATTGGCACAGTGAAATCCCACTCTGATGCAACATATGCAACAGTAAGGCTATCACTGTTCAACCAACCAGTAAACGAGCCCAGCACAATTCCACGTGTAGCTGACTTCTCAAACGCAACTCAAAATCATACTAAGAGTGCGTAATGATCAAATAGTCATGCAGCAGACATAAATAATAATCACAATCAACATTTCCAATAACAATCCTTCAATTACAATCATGCATCACACCAATAACATTAACCATAATCTTTACCATTCACGTTCAACATCCACTCACCTTTCAATCTCAGAGGAAGTACTCACAATTCTAATGTTACTGAGCCTTTGGATTGCCTGAAAACAAAATAACAACCAATCAGTCCAAATGTTATAAATATATCTGACCTGTATTTATAATTCATTCATAACATCAACAATCAATAAACAAATATAAATCAAAACACAAAGTGTCGGATTTCTTGAAACTATCGGATTTCCAAACTGTCGGATTTGGTACCATCGGAATCTTAGAAATCCGCAACCTGAATATCGGATATCACCAAATATCGGTTTCATCAATGTGTCGGATTTTACTTCACTCGGATTCTGAGACTCGGATTTCCCATGTATCGGATTCTAAGTTATCACTTCCAAGTATAGGATTTCGTGGCTATCGGATTGTGAGTATCAGTTTTGCTTCCATCGGATTTAAGGTTCCGGATTTCAATAGTATCGGTTTTGTACAAACAATTGGTTTTCCTATCTTCTCTCCCAACAATCCGAGAACATCATAATATCATCAAAAACTCATAAAACCCAGATTTCATAACAATCATCAAATCATACCAGAAACATAATTTTAACATAGTAAAACACATTTTCATGCATGAACATCGTATAAACATATAAATCATATGAACACACATAATCATCAAATCACATTCTATCAAAACCGATTATGGTGTTCTTCATACTAACATGCAATCTTTAAACCAAACCAAAATCATGTCTTTTTAGATCAGATATCACATCAAAGAAGAAGAATAACATGAAACTAAAACACACCAACCTTTTAATCTTGATTTATATAAACACAAATTGAATCCCGATTCTTTTTCTTCTTTTTCTTCTTCCGGTTTCTTCTTTGGTAGAGAAATACACACACATACACACAAACACTTTCTTGAATTTGAGATAATGGGAGCAGGTGACACACACACACACATATATGTTTACATGCAAATAGGTGTCACCAACTCCACACTCACACCCCACGTGTATAACCCACAATTATGCATGCATCCATACTCACCTTAATACATACATACATACTATCATTTTCACCTAATAACATAAAACAAATTTAATATCCATTTAGAAATCTTATTATTTAATTAATTTAATCAATTAAATAACTTCATAAAATCAAATAATCATTTAAAACACAAATAAACACATACCGTAATCCCGCTAATCTACTAGCCCAGGTTTGCGGGTGTTACAAAATAAATTAATTAACTAACCATATAATCATATTTAAAACAAATAACCACATACCGCTAAGCCGCTAATCTCCTAGCCCAGGTTTGCGGGGGTTATAAATCTCTCCCCCTTAAGAGGATTTCATCCTCGGAATCTCTTCTCGCTCAAACAGCTAGGGATATCAGTCTTTCATCTCCGCCTCAGTCTCCCAGTTAAGTCAGAACTTAAATTGTGCTTCCACTTGACCAACACCATTGGAATCGGCTTCTTATAGAGCTTGGTCACCTTTCGATCTAACAGTTCAATAGGTTCCTCCATCAGTCTCTTCTTCGAATCAACTTTCAATTAATGTACTGGGAGAATCTGGCTTTCATCTTCAACCTTACATTTTCTCATATAACATACATTGAATGTATCATGAATACCTGCAAGCTCTGCTGGAAGATTTAGTGTAACTGTCTGATCATTTACTATCTAACGAATGCGGAAAGGACCAATGTAACGGGGAGCCAACTTCCCGCGTTTGCCATAACGAATCACGCCCTTCCACGGAGAGACCTTTAAATACACCAACTCCACCTCATCAAATGTTAGTGGACGACGTCGTGGATCTGCATACATTTTTTGTTTATCTCTAGCCGCTTTCAACTTCTCTCTTGCAATAGCAACCTTGTCAGCAGTTAACTGACCAATCTCGGGCCCTGCAAACTGTTTCTCACCAGCCTCTAACCAACAAGTCGGAGTACGGTAGCGACGACCGTACAACATTTCATACAGAGGCATCCCAATACTAGAGTGGTAAGAATTGTTATATGCAAATTCTATCAAAGGCATGTGTGAATCCCAAGATCCACCATACTCAATCACAACGGTATACCATGCCTCGCAACAATCTCGTCTATGTATAGTTGAGCCAACTTACTCAAAGAAACTATCTCAAAAGTAGCCAGAAAGTGAGCACTCTTCACCGGCCGATCCACGATCACCCATATCATATCATGATTCTTCTGAGTTCGCAGAAGTTTTGTCACAAAATCCATCGTTATGTGCTCCCATTTCCACTTAGGAATCTCTAACTGTTTCAAAGACCTATAAGGCTTCTGGTGTTCCACCTTCACCTGTGCATAGATATGACATGACTCCACAAAATGTGTCACATCTGCCTTCATCGTAGGCCACCAGTAAAGCACTTTCAAGTCGTTATACATTTTAGTGCTTCCTGGGTGTACATACAGTCTCGAATTGTGTGCTTCTGTCAAAATCAATCTCCTTAATTCTCCAAGCATAGGCACCCAAACACGGGTTTTGTATACCTTCAATCTACGAGAATTGTTAGTAAGTTCATCCTTACGTTTCTTCATCAATTCAGCCTTCAAGTTTTCTTCCTTTAGAGCTTCCAGCTGGGCAGACTTCAATCTATCCACTAAATCAGACACAATCTCCATACGCATAAATTGGATAGTAATTCCAGCTCCCTTACGACTCAAGGCATCTACCACCACATTTACATTCCAAGGGTGATATCTGATTTCACAATCATAATCCTTTATCAACTCCACCCACCATCTTTGTCTCATGTTCAACTCTATCTGTGTAAACACATACTGATGACACTTATGATTAATACATATTACACACTTGGTGCCATACAGGTAGTGTCTCCACAGTTTAAGGGCAAATATGACAGCTGCCAGCCCCAAGTCGTGAGTCGGGTAATTCTTTTCATGTGGTTTCAACTGTCTAGAAGCATACGTAATCACCCGATCCCTCTGCATTAACACATAGCCCAATCCACCAAACGATGCATCGCAATAAACCATAAAATCATCGGATCCACTTGGCAATACAAGAATAGGGGCCTGACATAAAAACTGCTTCAACATCTGGAAAGCTTTATCTTGCTCAGTCAACTTAGTCAATGGACCTGCAATTTTGGAGAAATCCTTGATAAACCTGCGTTAGTACCTTGCCAAACCAGGAAAACTCTTTATCTCAGACGGTGTCGTTGTTGCATTCCAATTCATCATAGCTTCCACTTTCGAAGGATCCACTTTTACTCCCTCGTTACAGATAACATGCCCCAAGAACTGAAGCTCTCTCAACTAGAATTCACACTTTGAGAACTTCGCATATAAACGTTATTTCTTTAGAGTCTCCGTAACCTGTCTCAAATGCTATTCATGTTTCAATTCAGTTTTTGAATAAATAAGGTTATCATAGATGAAGACTATCACAAAATCATCCAGAAATGGTCGACAGAACCGTTCATCTAATCCATAAAGATCACAGGTGCATTGGTTAAGCCGAACGGCATAACCAAGATTTCGTAGTGTCCATAACGTGTACAAAAGGCTGTTTTTGACACATTTTCATCTCAAACACGCACCTGATGATAACCCGATCTCAAGTCAACTTTAGAAAATAATGAAGCTCCCTGTAGGTGATCAAACAAATCATCGATTCTTGACAATGGATACTTGTTCTTTATTATTCTCTTATTCAGTTCACGATAGTCAATACACGTATGCAACGTACAGTCTTTCTTCTTCACAAACAAAAACGGTACACCCCACGGAGACGAGCTTGGATGAATGAAGCCTTTGTCTAACAGATCCTGAATCTGGGTCATCATCTCCCGAATCTCTGAAGGTGCCAACCTATACGGAGCTTTCATCACTGGTCGAGAACTAGGGATCAGATCAATCTTGAACTCTACCTTACGAACTGGAGGCAACCCTGGCAATTCCTCTCGAAACACATCCGGGTATTCCGTTACCATCCGTATGTCATTCATCGCCTGCTTCTCTTTCATTCCATCAATAACATAAGCCATATACGATTCACATCCTTTATTCAACTCCTTCTTAGCTTTTAAACACGAAACTATTGGGATTACAGATCCAACCTTCTCACCCCTTGCTACCACTCTTGCGCCATCCTCCAATGGGAAGGAGATCAACTTCTTGTGGCACTTGATACTGGCTTGATTCAGACACAGCCAATCCATCTTGAGCACCACATCAAACCCAGATAATGGCATAACAAGGAAATGTACAGGAAAACATATACCATCTATATCAATTTTAGCTCCAGCCACAACAGTTGTGACCAGAACCATCATACCATGAGCTACTTCTATCTCTAAAGCAGTAGCAAGTCTAATTACAGACATATTTAACTTATCACAGAATTCCACATAAACAAAGGAGCGGATAGCTCTGATAGTCCCTTAATTCTTCAAGTATCAAGCTAATCTTCAATTGTATGTGTAGAACTATGAGAGAATACTAGTTACACCTTGATTAACACATAGTTCATATCATTGATTATGGCAATTGATACATGATTAGCCTTAATCACAGGCTTATATACTCCATGAGTATATTTACAATTAAGACCCTCTAGTTTGTAATTAATACAAACTTCACTCAAAATGTAATCTTCTATTCTATACAATTAATAAACCTAACAATCTCCCCCTTTGTATAGAAATAGAAGATGTTATGTCTCTTTGGCATCTGACGCTTGTTAGTCCCAAGTTGTTCGAGTATGAATGGAGTAATGCAAGAATGTAGTGTGTAGAAGATTTACACCATACAAAACGCACACTTAAACATTGATTATGGCAAAACTCACTTATTACAAGGGTCATATCCCTATATATACTCTCTGAGTATTTTCTCAAGTAAACTCCTATTTCTATACAATTTTATACTTTACATTCTCCCCCTTTGTATTGAAATAGGAGTGTAAACGCCAGTAACCTAAGGACTGTCTTCCTTAGATTATATAAGCAGTTTTGGACATAGCATCCCACCAAATACATCAGTCTGAAACAATGCTTTATCTTGAGCTTTTGACAGCGGAAGCATAAACACTTTTGATGTGTTCAGAAGAATCTTCTTTTTGTCTCCCCCTACAATGTAGCTCAGATTGTTCCCATGTCTTCATAAGTCTGACAATCTTGACTCCTCCTAGACATGATATAGACGGATGTTTCTTTGTCTCTCTCCCCCTTGAGTAGACGCAATAACTTTTCAATATGTTCTTTTACTCTCCCTCAACAATAACTGAATCAACAATGTAAAATTTCTTTACTTATTTTTTTTATTCTCCCCCTCACGATGATTATGATACATTATGAGCATAATGCATAAAGGACATCACTCTGAGATTCAGTTGTAACAAACTTGGAAAAAGGAACGGGGAGGAGCCTACATATTCATGTCAAAAAGATCTCCATTTGTTGTATGACATGAGTAGATACTCGAACCACTCTCGATCGTTAAGGAGTGGTAATGATTTGATCTGAATTCGTGAAGATTTATAACTTTGTGTTGGATGTAACCTGATATTGGAGATTAATGTTGTCAAGTAAGTCTCCCAATACGGTGTAATCAACCTTGACCAAATCACCGCAAGTCCCAAAAAAAATTTGGAAGACATACGGGTGCAAAAGAACTTGGGTACACATAAGTGGGTAGGTGACTTTGATATAATAATCAGTGAGTCGGATCCATCCTTACTCAAGAGCATATGCATGTAATACCAATTTTTCTCAAAAACCTGAAGTAATTTGATGTTGGTCAATCCTTCAAACAATTTCACCAACAATGTGATCTGGGTTGTCAGAAATTACTGATATAAGATAACCAAGATTCAAAAGAAACAAGGAATAGATGGCTAAAATCCGGTTTTGAGACCAAAAATCAGTGACGCTAAGAAAGAAGAACCAAAAATCAGTTAGGAAAGGGTAGGATGACTAGACATAAGGTACTAGACATTTAGCATATGGTAGCAATGACCCAAAGTAAACCAAATCTAGAAACATCAGAATGATAACCGAAACTTTGAGAACTCCTGACTCAGCCAAAAAATCCAAACACTTGTCTTAGGAATCAAGGTGAACAGATAATACAGTCACAACGACTATGGGGATTCGGGGGCAGCGCCCCTGATAGCGGGGTCCAAGGGGTGGCTATGGAGAAAATGATAGAAATCCGATTGAAGAGGAAATCCGATTCCTTCAAAATCCGAAAATTTTGAATTCCGATTGGTGGAAATCCTAGAGATGTAAAATCCGATAATTGTTGAAATCCGAAGTGTAAATCCGATAATTTCAAATTCCGAACACTTTGAAATCCGAAGATCACAATCCAAGAACTCAAATCCGATAACATGACAATCCGAGGACTTGAAATTCCGATAACTTGGAAATCCGGTAAACACTTAATCGGATTTATGAAATCCGATAGCTTCAACTTTGAAATCCGGTACCTTCAAATTCTAAATCCGACAACTTCATATTCATCCGCTCAGATTCAAAAGTTCTTCAAATTTGCACGAATCTGTAAATTTCTTGCCTAGATCACTTGGCCTATCAATTACAATCAATCCTATATCAAATTTTCTGATAAACAACAACGAATTGATCTCGAATTAGACGATTTTCCCCAAAACTCGTTTTTCACAAAATATACTAAAATCTTCGATTTGCTTGCTGTTTTGTTGTTAATTTGATCTCGTTCACTCCAAAATGATTCTATAATGATAAACGAGCATCAATCAATCATAATCTTCACGAAAATCACAAAATTTGATGAAAACCCAAAAATCTCAAAATGTGTTCTCGGTTTTCTTCAAATTCTTCAAAAATCTTGAACTTGTATGTTGAACTCAGAATCAAATCACACTCCTTAGGCTCTGATACCACTTGTTAGTCCCAAGTGGTTTGAGTATGAATGGAGTAATGCAAGAATGTAGTGTATAGAAGATTTACACCATACAAAACACACACTTAAACATTGATTATGGCAAAACTCACTTATTACAAGGGTCATATCCCTATATATACTTTCTGAGTATTTTCTTAAGTAAACTCCTATTTCTATACAATTTTATACTTTACAAACTCCGGAATCGAACAATACTCTAGCAGGAGTAGAGTTTATCAAAAACATACCCATGATAACATCGTCTGTGGTGGTGGCATCATCCACCATCATTTTGAACGCCCGACCTTCAGCAGTGGGTGGGTTCTTTCTTTTCTGATTGGCTGAATACGATCCCCCAGCTCTTCCCCCTCCTGACCTAGACCCAGACCCAGTCTTCTTACTAAACCGGCAGTCACCAACTATATGCCCCTCTTTCTTGCAATTCCAGCAGACACTCCTTGGTAGTCTTCAATTCTTCAGATCTGTTGGTATCTGGCCACTGACACACGTAGGCCACCATCACTGCCAATGAAGCACGGGCCTATTGGGTCACACGCCAAGTTTCAATCTCGACAGCCTACTATAAGAAGAAAGAGTCAAAATGGTCAAATTCCAGTTGACCTAGGCTTCACGACCGTGAAGGATGCTCCACGGGTCGTGAAGCAGCTCGTGTCCACGAGTCCTGTCGTGGGCCGCATGGTTCATGAGACCCTAGGGCTTCACGACCCTACACGGCCCGTGAAGGAGGTCGTGAAGATACGAACTCTCACGATTCATGCATGGAGTGACACGAGTCGTGGAGGATAAATGGCCGGTCGTGGCGCATTTATCCTTCACGGCCCGTGAGAACCCGTGAAGAAGTCGTGAAGGCAGAATTCTAAGTGACACTTGTATTTGGTTGGACAATTTTGTTGGTCCAATGATGGTGTGCCACTTAGCTCCGACTTTGGGCTCTTTGAACAGATAGAATGCCTTTAAAAGAGGTTCTTTTGATACATTCTACTCTCTTTGTTAATTCTTGTAATTATACACATTAGAGATATACACAAGTGAGTGTTCTAAGTTGAGAGAAGTACAAGACCTTGTGTTGGTGATCTTCTAGTGTTGTTCAAGGGCTGTTCCTAAACCAAATCGTCAAGTGTTGGTGGTTTGGTGGCTTGCTAGTACAAGGAGAAAGAAGCTAAGCTTGGTGTGGACTTCTTTGGTGCTTGGAGCCTTTTGTTTCAAGAGCTCTTCCCAGATTCGAAGTTGTTCGAGAATATTATCAAAGTCTTCAAGGGTATGGATTGCTTACCTTATTCTCTTTGCGTTTGTTTTGGTTGCATGCATGTTCTTGCAAGTTTTCACCACCATTGGGAAATCATGGGATCATTTTTGTGTGTTTTGTTGCTTCCGTTGCGTGCTTTGATCCCCATGAATTCCCAACAGTGGTATCAGAGCCATACTTGTAAGATGCATGCACCTTTGTGGCTTGAAAATCCATATTTTTGATTTTGGACATTCAGTCCAGAAGGCCTTCACGGGCCGTGGAGCTTGCTTCACGAGTCGTGAAGGCCACACGACCAGTCTCGTGGGATGGTGGTCGTGAAAGGTTTTTTTTATCTGTTTCACGAGTCGTGGAGCGTAGTGCCTTCACGGCCCGTGAGGGTGGTGAACAGGCTGTTTTTGACCTTTTGGAAAAGAAAACTTGATATGGATTTTAGCATTTGTTTTTGGTGTTTCCAGAATCATTTTAGGCTGTTTAGCCTTGTAGATTAAGCCCATAATATTCTAATTCTTTTATATGTATGTATTGGGTGGTTTTGGCATAAAATGCACACATGCATACATGTAAATTGTGTATGTATGAATATGGATTTCAAAGTGTTTGGAATCCTAATGCGTATGTACAAGGTTTATTCTTTTGTCTTTAGTTTTTGAATAATCTTAATTGGGATATTGTTTTGTGCATGGTTTCGTGTGGCACACCATGCTTTGAGGTTGTTTCGTTTTTGTGAGTGATATCGCCCAAATTGAATAGTTATTTAGGGGCGATATCCGGTCGTTTTATATGGTTTTATTAGTAATTTTGTCTTAATTGGTACTTAATTCATTATTTTTGATATCTCAGGTCTTTTAATAATTATCCATAGCAAAAGGAAGGAAAACCCCCAAAATTTGGAAGAAATGGAAAAATCATGTTCCAGACCCGTTTGTACGGCCCCGTAAAGTGCGATGTACGGCCGTACATGTGCCAGACGCTGATGGCATATTTAAGCATTTTTTTCTCCCCCTTTTGAAGAGAGCCCGTTTTCCAGCCCTAGAACCTGAGGGGAGGCGATTTTTCTGCACAATTTTCAGAGTTTCAAGTCTAATTTTCTAAGGAGACATCCAAAGAGAACAAGATTTGGAGCTTGGATCTTGACTTGGGGGCATCCTCTTCATCTTCTCCATTGAGTTCTTCAAGGGTTTAAGCTTTCTTTCATATTCCCTTTCAATTTCAGTTGTGTTTGCTTAGATTTCGTGATATTTAGCATGGAGTAGTTAATTTTAGTGCTATTAGATGAGATTCAAGTAGGTTATTGACTTGGATTTGGGATTTTTGTGGGTTTCCCCAAATTCCACCATTAATGGAAGCTTCAAGCTAGGGTTTCTTCTCAAATTGCTTGAATTCATGTTTTTCCTCAAATTTTCTTGACTAATTGATGTAATAGACATATTGTATTGATTGGTTCTTGGTTTCTTTGCAATTACTTCTAGTTGTGATGCCCAATTTGTGAGAATTTACACTTGGGTTTGGGTTTTCACCATTGTTTGAGCAATTTGTTGATAAAATTGACTTTGAAATGCCTATCTTATGATTAGTCAAGTGTTGGAATATCTTTAAAGTTGATTCTTGTGAAATTGGCTACTTCGGAGAACTTCGGGGGTTAGTTTTCAAGAATTGATTGTTTAATTAACGGAGAACTTTGTTATTAAATGTGTTTAATACAACACTAAATTCTTACTTGAATGTTTTTGCAAAGTGGTAGATTCTAGTCACTCCTTATATCTTGTAAAATCATTCTAAGGAGACCTTCTTGTTTATTTTATTTAATATTTGCAGTGGTTAGATGCTTTAACTTCTTGCCCATCAAATTTCTCAAATCCTTGTCAATTAATTCTATTTGTAATCGAGTCTAGTAGCACTTCCTTCTCAAATCGAAAAGTTCTAAAAAAAAATATCTCGTCTCTTTTATCTCGCTTGTTTTGATTGTTAACTTTAGGAATATAAACATTTGATCATAGATTAATTAATGACAACAACCTAGTATTGAGATTTCATCTTGCTTCCTTGAGGTTCAACACTCGGTCTTACAAACACTTTACTACTATACGATGGGTTCACTGCCCGGTGTGTAGTTTAGTCTAGTATTTCCGTTTTATTTCAAATCATTTTTCATATATATAACTGCACAACATCAGTTTTTGGCGCCGCTGCTGGGGATGCAATTTTGATCTTTTGAAAAAGGTTCTAGTCATTAGTTTAGTCGATCCTTGTGAAAATTTATTTTTGCAAGTTACTTTACTTGTTTATTTCTGATTTGGGCAATCTACTTTGAGAATTTTCTCTGTTGTTTTGTAGTGGATAACCCGGTCTTCTTCTGAGGATATAGTGAATCCATTTTCCGAACCGGAGAGGATATTCTTTAGAAGAGTACGTAGCCCGGAATTAGACGAATTTGAAGAAGAAAGTTCTTATCAACCAACCCAACCCAACCCCGATTTGATACCACAACAAGAAATGGACGAAGAAAGAACACTCGGTTCTCTTTGGCAACCTAGCGTGAACCCGGCTCAACAAGATTCTATCAACCCACCGGGGGTGGCCGCCAATCATTTTGAAATCAAGTCATCAGTTATTACTATGATTCAAAACACATGTCAATTTAGTGGTAACTCGGATGAAGATCCTAATTCTCACATCTCACGGTTTTTGAGGATTTGTGATATGTTCAAGATTCAACAAGTACCAAATGATGCCATTCGCCTAAGATTGTTCCCATTTTCTCTACGTGAAAAAGCCCAAGATTGGTTAGAAGCTCAACCCCCTAACTCGTTTACTACTTGGGATGATTTATTACAAAGATTCATGAAAAGGTACTTTCCTCCCGCAAAGACCACAAAGTTGAAGAACGACATCAACAACTTTAGACAACGTGAAGGGGAGACACTTTATGACTCATGGGAAAGATACAAGAAGCTTTTGAGATCATGCCCACACCATGGTGTTAGCTTGAGTGATCAAATCCAACTTTTCTATAACGGTTTATTCTTGGGAAGTCGTCAATCCATTGATGTGGCGGCCGGGGGAACAATCATGAACAAAACCGCTTCTTTTGCTTATAAAATGATTGATGAGATGGCTATGAACGATTGTGCATCCTACTCTTCAAATATGATGGGATCAAGTGAGTTGGCTAGTATTACTTCACAATTGCAAAAGCTAAACGAAAAGTTTAATCAATTTTCCAAGCCACAACCATCCGGTACTTCTCATGTTGCTCAAGAGATGTATCAAGTGGGAAATCAAATTTTTGTGGATAATTGTGAATGTTGTGGAGGACCACATGATATTGGTTCATGTCATTCATTCTTTGAACAAAATGAGCAAGTTATGCTATCTTCGGGTGACGTTATTGAAGATCCAAACTTAGCAAGGCAGAATTTTAACCCCCAAGCACCCTATGGAAACCGTTTTAACCAACAACAAAGAAGCCACCCATACCCCGGATTCAAAGGAAACAATGCCCAACACTTAACCCCACCCGGTTTCAACCCAAACGCACAAAAATTTCAACTCCAATACCCTATGCAGCAAAATCCATCTTTCCAACACCAAAATCAATATCGCCCAACCCAAAACCAATACCGCCAATATCCACCCGGTCAAGGACCCGCGTATAGATTCAATGCCAACATTACACCTCAAGTGGAGGAAAAGAAAAGCAAAGTGGAGGATTTAATGGAGAAATTTTTGGTTGCTCAAGAAGCTAAAGACAAGGCTCAAGAGGTAAGAAATCAACAAGTTGATAACCAGTTGAGAAATACTCAAGCTTCATTTCACAACCTTGAGAACCAAGTGGGTCAAATTTCAAATATGCTAATTGAACGTCCTTATGGTGGGATGCCAAGCAATACCGATGTGAATCCTAAGCAAAAAGGCCCCCAACATAATGTCAATGTTATATACTCAAGTGATGAGGATGGAAGTGTCAAAGTGGAAGATGGAGATTATTCAACCGAAGATGAAGCTGTTTTGGTAACTACAAGAGGAGGGAAAACAACCGGGATTGTCAAAACTTTACCTCATGATTCACCTTTTGTCTTAGAAGAAGTTGTCGAAGACTCGGAGAAGTCAATGGACAAAGTGCAACCTACAAGCTCACGAAGTACCACAAGTGTCCCACCTCCGGCGCCCGTTCCTTTAAAACCGTATGTCCCGATTCTTCCTTATCCTTCTCGTCTTAGAAAAGATAAGTTTGAAGCTCAATATGGTAAATTTTTGGAACTTTTAAGCAATTGCATATTAACCTTCCATTGGTGGAAGCATTGGCACACATGCCAAAATATGCTAAGTTTCTCAAGGAATTGTGCACTAACAAGAAGAAATTGGAGGAACTTGCTAATATTCCAATGAATGAGGAGTGTTCGGCGATTGTACAAAACAAACTACCACCAAAGATTCAAGATCCGGGTAGTTTTACAATTCCATGTGTTATTGGTGATTTTAAGGTAACTAATGCTCTTGCCGATCTCGGTGCAAGTATAAACCTTATGCCTTATTCTTTATTTACAAAGTTGGGGCTAGGTGAGTTGGCACCTACTCAAATGAGCATTCAATTAGCCGATCGATCGATCAAAATTCCAAGGGGTATTGTGGAAAATATGCTTGTGAAAGTGAATAAGTTTATCTTTCCGGTGGATTTCGTTATTCTTGACATGGATGAAGATAGTCGAGTGCCATTTATCTTGGGTAGAGCTTTTCTTGCCACAGCCCGAGCATTGATTGATGTTTTTGGTAAGACACTCAAACTTCGAGTTGGTGATGAAGAAGTGGTTTTTGACCTTACGAAGTCGTTGAAATACTCTTCAAGACAAGATGACACACTTTACTATATGGATACTTCACAATTTAAGTTTGAAGAAGGTTATGATGATGATTTTGATGTGGAGGATATGGATAAAGTGGAAAAACTTGCTGAGAAAATGATTTGGTTATGCACAAAAGTTGACCCAGAAAGTCAAAATCAAGAATTTTGGCCACTGAAGGATTTGCACGGCCGTACTTATAGCCGTACAAACCCCACTGGAATTTCGGAAGTTGAAAAAAACCATCAGGTACCTGCTTGCACGGCCCGTACAACTGACTGGTACGGCCGTACCACCCCTGTTCTCACCCAAATTTGTGAAGATGATCTTTTGGAAGATTTTTCCATGGGATTTGAAGATAAACCTTTTGATCCGGAACGTGACATTCGAGAACTAGAGCAACTTTTGAATTTTGATTCATCTCAAGTAATTGAAGAAGTAGAAGTGTTGAACTTGGAGAAAGGAAACAAGTTGAAAACATCCATTGAAGAACCACCCGAGTTGGAGTTAAAGCCATTACCCGAGCATCTTGAATATGCTTACCTTCATGGTACGTCTCAACTCCCGGTGATAATTGCCAAGAATTTGACAATTGATGAAAAAACAAGTTTGATTGAGGTGTTGAAAAATCATAAGTCGGCCATTGCTTGGAAACTTTCGGATATCAAAGGTTTGAATCCATCATTTTGTACTCACAAGATACTCTTGGAGGAGGATATGAAACTGGTTGTTCAACATCAAAGGCGACTTAACCCAAATATGCAAGAAGTTGTGAAAAAAGAGGTAATCAAGTTGCTTGATGCGGGTCTTATCTATCCGATTTCAGATAGTTCATGGGTTAGCCCAGTACAAGTGGTCCCGAAGAAGGGTGGAATGACAGTGATCAAGAATTCAAAAGATGAATTGATACCTATAAGGACGGTAACGGGTTGGAGAGTTTGCATAGACTACCGGAAGCTCAACGATGCAACTCGAAAGGATCACTTTCCTTTGCCATTCATTGACCAAATGCTTGAAAGGTTATCCGGTAATGAATTTTATTGCTTTCTAGACGGATTTTTGGGATATTTTCAAATCCCAATTGCTCCCGAGGATCAAGAAAAGACCACTTTTACTTGTCCTTACGGTACATTTGCCTATAGATGCATGCCATTTGGTTTATGCAATGCCCCGGCTACCTTTCAAAGGTGCATGGTGGCTATTTTTCACGACATGATTGAAAGTTGTATGGAAGTGTTCATGGACGACTTTTCCGTCTTTGGTAGCACTTTTGATATATGTCTTTCCCGTTTAGACAAAATGTTAACACGATGTGAGGAATCTCATCTTGTGTTAAATTGGGAAAAATGTCATTTTATGGTCCGGGAAGGAATAGTTCTCGGTCATAAAATTTCAAGTGTGGGAATCGAGGTTGACCGAGCAAAGGTTGACACCATAGCTAATCTTCCCTATCCCACCAATGTGAAATCGATTAGGAGTTTCTTGGGTCATGCGGGTTTTTATCGTCGTTTCATTAAAGATTTTTCAAAAATCGCAAGACCCATGACCCGTTTGTTAGAAAAGGATGTTGTGTTTGATTTTACTAACGATTGTGTTGAAGCGTTTGATCTTTTGAAGGGTAAGCTCACTTCCGCCCCTATCATGGTTGCAACCGATTGGAGCCTTCCTTTCGAATTAATGTGTGATGCTAGCGACTTTGCATTGGGAGCCGTTCTTGGACAAAGACGAGACAAGCATTTTCAGCCCATATATTATGCAAGCAAAACAATGAATGAAGCCCAATCAAACTACACCACCACCGAGAAAGAGCTCCTTGCCGTTGTGTTTGCTTTTGATAAATTTAGATCCTATCTCGTGTTATCTAAAACCATTGTCTATACGGATCATGCGGCATTAAAGTTTTTATTAAGCAAGCAAGATGCTAAACCGAGACTAATCCGTTGGATCTTGTTGTTGCAGGAGTTCGATATTGAGATAAAGGACAAAAAGGGGGCCGAGAATGTAGCGGCGGATCATTTGTCAAGATTGGAGCATGACAAGGAAAAGTCAAGATTGGAGCATCAAATTAAGGAGCATTTCCCGGATGAATCGCTCTTTCTCACCGAGGGAAATTTAAGTCAAGGTGGTCTTGACCATTCACCGTTGTCGAGGCATATCCATACGGTACACTCGAGTTATCATCTACTAGTGGGGAGACGTTTAAGGTTCTTGCTGGCATTCAGTTCAGCTCGGTTTCCTGGTCCATTCAGTCTGGCAGAAATTGAAGATCAGGGAAGTTCTTGTCTTTTTCCTTGCTTCCTTTCACTTTTGTCCATTTCATTTTCAAATATTGAGGACAATGTTTACCTCAAGTGTGGGAAGGGGAGTAGTTACTACATTGTTTGTTGTCCCTTTTGGAAATCCTTATTTTTACTCAAAATCACTCTTTTTTTTTGTTTTTATTAAAACAAAAACACAAAAAAAAATTAGGTGTACTTAGTTTCCGTTTTAATAAGTGACTTAGGACTCTTTTTCAATTGTTAATCATTTAGATCAATTTGATTTAGTATTTAATTTGATTTCAAATTTCCATTTTTGCCAAATTCCCTACATTAAATTCAAGTCATTGTGTATTCGGGTTTTCAAATCTTGTACGGATTTTGATGAATTCTTTCACTAGTCTCTTCTTCGTTAGACTGCTTGACTGTTTTGAGTGCTAAAAAAATTACTATGCGATCTATCATACCCCCTTTGTAGATATAAAGTGAGGATTTTGGTTCTATTTTCACCTTTTGTTCTTGAGAAATTTTGACGCTTTCGGATTAGGTTCCATATTAGACCTTTTCATCCGCTTGAAGTTGAAAACCATCAATAAATGGCCTTTTTGCCATCGCAATTAATAATTGGCATTTTGCCATCGCGAATCAATAAGGCCTAAAATGGATAGCGGGTGTGAAGCATAATATGGAAGCAATTGATTTTAGCTCTATCAACCGAATAATTGGCAATTGCCGAAATGCTAGAATTGATTGCAGGGCCTTAAAAACATCGAATAATTGGTTTTACCAAGGTTTTTGAGGTTTTCCTTTGAAGTAAGCTGATTTTGATCAAAAAGACAAATTGTGGTAATTCATCCAATATCCAAGATCTTTTGAGCAAAGGGGGGGTTTGTCTAAGTGTTCTTAACGAGTTTGTCTTATCTCGATTCTAGTCTTGTGAGTTCAATGTGGGAGCTAACTGATATGGATACATTTTTAATCCTTATTTGATTTGTCTATCCCGGATTTTACTTTTTGACAAATTATATTCAATATGGGTTTTGGCATGTTTGGTTAATTTGTTATCAAGTTTGTTACTTTAATCTATTGAAATCTATGATTGCATTGAGATAATCCTTTAGTCACCTTGTTTAGTTCTTTAGTTTATGTTAGGTTTAGTTCTAATAATTTAGTGCATTTTAGTGAAATTGGGAGTTGCTTAGGGACAAGCAACCTTTAAGTGTGGGAATCTTTGATATCGCCCAAATTGAATAGTTATTTCGGGGCGATATCCGGTCGTTTTATATGGTTTTATGAGTAATTTGGTCTTAATTGGTACTTAATTCATTATTTTTGATATCTCAGGTCTTTTAATGATTATCCATAGCAAAAGGAAGGAAAACCCCCAAAATTTGGAAGAAATGGAAAAATCATGTTCCAGACCCGTTTGTACGGCCCCGTAAAGTGCGATGTACGGCCGTACATGTACCAGACGCTGATGGCATATTTAAGCATTTTTTTCTCCCCCTTTTAAAGAGAGCCCGTTTTCCAGCCCTAGAACCTGAGGGGAGGCGATTTTTCTTCACAATTTTCAGAGTTTCAAGTCTAATTTTCTAAGGAGACATCCAAAGAGAACAAGATTTGGAGCTTGGATCTTGACTTGGGGGCATCCTCTTCATCTTCTCCATTGAGTTCTTCAAGGGTTTAAGCTTTCTTTCATGTTCCCTTTCAATTTCAGTTGTGTTTGCTTAGATTTCGTGATATTTAGCATGGAGTAGTTAATTTTAGTGCTATTAGATGAGATTCAAGTAGGTTATTGACTTGGATTTGGGATTTTTGTGGGTTTCCCCAAATTCCACCATTAATGGAAACTTCAAGCTAGGGTTTCTTCTCAAATTGCTTGAATTCATGTTTTTCCTCAAATTTCCTTGACTAATTGATGTAATAGACATATTGTATTGATTGGTTCTTGGTTTCTTTGCAATTACTTCTAGTTGTGATACCCAATTTGTGAGAATTTACACTTGGGTTTGGGTTTTCACCATTGTTTGAGCAATTTGTTGATAAAATTGACTTTGAAATGCCTATCTTATGATTAGTCAAGTGTTGGAATATCTTTAAAGTTGATTCTTGTGAAATTGGCTACTTCGGAGAACTTCGGGGGTTAGTTTTCAAGAATTGATTGTTTAATTAACGGAGAACTTTGTTATTAAATGTGTTTAATACAACACTAAATTCTTACTTGAATGTTTTTGCAAAGTGGTAGATTCTAGTCACTCCTTATATCTTGTAAAATCATTCTAAGAAGACCTTCTTGTTTGATTTTATTTAATATTTGCAGTGTTTAGATGCTTTAACTTCTTGCCCATCAAATTTATCAATTGCTTGTCAATTAATTCTAATTGTAATCGAGTCTATTAGCACTTCCTTCTCAAATCGAAAAGTTCTAAAAAAAATATCTCGTCTCTTTTATCTCGCTTGTTTTGATTGTTAACTTTAGGAATATAAACATTTGATCATAGATTAATTAATGACAACAACCTAGTATTGAGATTTCATCTTGCTTCCTTGAGGTTCGACACACGGTCTTACAAACACTTTACTACTATACGATGGGTTCACTGCCCGGTGTGTAGTTTAGTCTAGTATTTCCGTTTTATTTCAAATCATTTTTCATATATATAACTACACAACATCAGTGAGCACCGGTTTGAGCCTAGACCTTTGTGTGGTTGTTTGGTTGCTTTATTTGTTGTTCATTCATTTGGTGGTTTGTACCACATCCGGTTTGTAATAATTTATTTATTTGTGGCTTGCACGCCAAAGTATTTATTCTTTGTAATTGTATATTAGCTTAGAATAGATTGTGTGGCTTGCATGCCATTTCTCTTTAAATTATGTACGTAATGAGAAGAGAAGACCGGAGGCACCAACGGGAGTCTTGGGAGACGTCTTGGCTACCTCGGATCTGGAGGCGCGGGTTCGAGTGGGAGCACACCACGAAGTCTTGGATTGTTTGTCCTTAGTAGACTTAGTTCCTCGGTTGGCTCACCGGGGAACACTTAGGTTGGCTCAAATCGGTTTTATTTTCGTGGTTGTGTAGTTTTATTTATTTGTTTTTCTTGCATGGTTGTAGGATCTTCGCATGCTAGAAAATCTTTTGAAAATAATAAAAGTATATAGTTTTCCTTAATTGGTTAACAAACCCCGCTCGCTCACATGATTAACAAACGAATATAAAGTGTTTATGTTCAATTGGTGAAAAATGCGTTTTGTCACTTATTTGTTAATCAAAACGAAAAGAGGTTTTTAACCGAAAAACAAAAGTCCGGTTTTTCTTAAAAACGTAAATCACACGCCATCCAAAAGATGACACCACCCGAATCTAATGAAGCATGGGACAATTGTCGAGCTTAGCACGAGTTGTTCCATGTGGACTTGTGTGGAAGGTGCGTGTGGCGTCTTGAAATCTTTGGTTGTCGAGCTTAGCACGAGCCAATTATTGTCAAGAGGGTCATCGTGTATCTTGTTGGACAATTTACAATTCCAATTTAATACGCCTTGATAATTGTCGTGCCTATACCGAGTTATCAAAGCGGCTTATTGAGGAATCGGTGTGGGAAGGGATCAAACATGCCGAACCGGTGCTATGAGTACCGAAGGATCCCGCAAGTGCCTAAGAGTTGTAATCACGGATTGCAATTGGTAAAGCGTTTACCGGCCTAAATACCTTCACGAAGTGATCCACGGTAAACCCGTCATGTAGTGAAGTTATGTTGGGTTCTTAGCCCTTGTTAAATTTAAGTGTTAAACTATTGGGTAATTATTTAAGAAGGATTAAAATACGTCGAACTAACCTTCTGTGTGCTTTGCCTTCTTTTAGATGGCATCTACAAGCAACACCGCGACACACATTTCACTCCGTCCATTTTTGGAAAAAGAGAAACTCGTAGGCAAAAACTTTATGGATTGGCTTAGGCAATTGAGAATTGTCTTACGCCATGAAAGTAAGTTGTACGTCCTAGAGGAACCTCTTCCGGAGGCTCCTGCTACCACCGCTACGCGGACCATTAGGGATGCTTATGAGAAGCACCTTAAAGACACTAATGAGGTGTCTTGCCTCATGTTGACGACCATGATTTCTGAATTGCAAAGGCAATTCGAGGACGTTGGTGTGTTTGACATGATCATGCAACTAAAGGAAATGTTCCAGCAGCCAGCGAGGCAAGAACTCTACGAGTGTCTCAAGGCCTTTGTGGGGTGTCGGATGAAGGAGGGCGGGAACGTGAGCTCCCACGTGCTTCGTATGAAGCAGTACGTGGACCAGCTCGAGGGGTTGGGCTTTCCTATGGGGAAGGAGTTGGCTACGGAGATAATCCTCCAATATTTGCCTCAAGCATATGGTCCGTTCATTGTGAACTACCATATGCATAATATGGATAAGTCCTTGATGGAGTTGCACGGCATGTTGAAGACCGCCGATTCTAACATGGCCAAGGCAAAACCATCGACCTCCACACCCGTCCTAGCCATCCATGAAGGTGGTGCTAAGAGGAAGCGGCCCGCTTCAAGCTCCAAGGTCAAGGGAAAGGGGAAGGCGAAGGTGGCAACACCGAAGCCCAAGCCACTCCCGCCGCCGGAGCCGAAGGGGAAGGAACCTGCTCCTATAGCCCCCTCACCGGAAGAGGCCACCTACTTCTTCTGCGGGGAGAAGGGACATTACTGGCGTAGTTGCCCCAAGTACACGGAGGAGCTCAAGAGGCTTCGCGCCAAGGGACAAGGCGCCTCCGGTACATATATGATTGAATTGCATAACACTTCTACTTCTAACGCTTGCGTCTTGGACACCGGGTGTCGTACTCACATAGTTAATAATGTGCAGGTACTAAGAAGAAGTAGGGACTTGGTTGATGGGGAGCTGGATCTCATCATGGGAAACAAAGTGGTTATCCCGGTTGAGAAGATACGGAGCGTGGACCTCGCCTTTCCATCCGGCTTATCTATTACTTTACTAAATGTATCTTATTCGCCCTGCGTGGCAAGAAACATTTTATCGTTCTATGCACTAGTTGACGATGGATTTGACTTTAATTTCTGTAATGGAATTATTTCATGCTTTAAAAATGATTTATTTTATTTTAAAGCACATCCATGTCGTGGCATATATGAGACAAGCGTATGCTTACAAAGTAATAGATCAATCATGAATGTTGGTTCTAAATCCAAATATGATTTGGATAAGTTATCTTTATGGCATGGTCGTTTGGGCCACATAAACAAGAAACGCATCACCAAGCTCCAAGCGGATGGGATCTTGGAATCATTTGACCATGGGTCGGACGATGTATGCGAATCTTGCTTGTTGGGCAAAATGACCAAAGCACCCTTCACCGGCATTTGTGAGAGTGTCAAAGACTTGTTGGATATCGTTCACACGGATGTGTGTGGTCCGTTCAAGCATGTCACTATGGATAACTCAAGGTACTTCCTAACCTTTACCGATGATTTTAGTAGGTATGGGTATGTCTACTTGGTGAGACAAAAGTCGGAAACCTTTGAGGTTTTCAAGACTTTCAAAAACGAAGTTGAGAACCAATTGGGTAAACGAATTAAGATGCTCAGATCGGATCGTGGTGGTGTGTATCTAAGTTCGGAATTCCGTGACTATCTAAAAGATTGTGGAATTGTTTCGCAATTGACAGCTCCTAGGACACCCCAATTAAATGGTGTCACCGAGAGGAGGAACCGGACATTATTGGATATGGTTCGGTGTATGATGAATCGTACGGATGTACCCATTAGCTTTTGGGGCTATGCATTGGAAACGGTCGTTAGAATCATTAACCTCGTACCAACTAAGAAGGTCAAGAAGACACCCTTTGAGATGTGGCATGGAAAGGTTCCAACGCTTTCATATCTAAAGGTTTGGGGTTGTCCTGCCTACGTGAGACGTGAGGTGGAGGACAAATTGAAACCCCGAGCCGAGAGGTGTTTGTTCATTGGATACCCTGCCGGGTCTATGGGATATTTGTTTTACAAACCGTCCGAGAACAAGGTATTTGTTGCTCGGAGGGCCGTCTTTCTAGAAAGAGAGATGCTATCCAAAGACGCTAGTGGGAGAAAGGTATGTCTTGAAGAGATTCAAGAAGCCTCCAATGACCAACCTGAAGTTGGCACTAGTTCACAAGATGATTCTCAGCACGGCGCTGCTGGACAACCTGACACGGATCCTTTACCTCTTAGAAGATCCGGTAGGAGTCGCAACGAGCCAGAGAGATATGGGTTTCTCATGTCTGAGGGCTGCGACCTAATGGTGGATCATGATAAACCATCATCTTATCGGAACGCCGTGGTGGGCCCTGAGTCCGCTAGGTGGAAAGAGGCTATGGAGTCCAAGATGCAATCTATGTCGGATAACCAAGTCTGGGATTTGGTAGATCCGGTGCCCGGGTGTAGACCCGTAGGGTGCAAATGGGTCTTTAAGAAAAAGACCTGCATAGATGGAGAGGTAGACACCTTCAAAGCCCGACTGGTGGCTAAGGGTTTCATGCAAACTCATGGTGTAGACTATGATGAAACCTTTTCCCCGGTGGCTATGTTGAAGTCTATCCGGATACTTATGGCAATTGCCGCATTTCATGATTATGAGATTTGGCAAATGGATGTAAAAACCGCGTTCCTTAATGGGACACTAAGCGAGGAGGTCTATATGACTCAACCCGAGGGTTTTGTACATGCCAAGCATCCGGATAAAGTCTGCAAGCTTAAGAAGTCCATTTATGGACTTAAGCAAGCATCGCGCAGTTGGAACCTGTGCTTTGATGAGAAAGTCAAAGAGTTTGGCTTTTCGAAAAGCAAGGATGAGCCATGCGTATATGTCAGGGCTAGTGGGAGCATAGTTGTGTTCCTAGTCTTGTATGTCGATGACATACTCCTCATTGGAAACGATGTCCCGACCCTTCAAGGTGTAAAAACTTGGTTAGGGAATTGTTTTTCAATGAAGGATCTAGGAGATGCGACTTATATTCTTGGGATCAAAATCAATAGAGATAGATCCAAGAGGCTTATTGGGCTTAGCCAAAGTACATATGTTGACAAAGTCCTAAAGCGGTTTAGGATGGAAGACTCCAAGAAGGAGTTCATTCCAATGTCACATGGTTTGGTATTGAGTAAGACTCAATCCCCTAGTTCCCTAGAGGAACGGGAAGTAATGAAGCGAGTGCCATATAATTCGGCTGTGGGCTCGATCATGTACGCCATGCTATGTACGAGGCCTGATGTATCGTGTGCCTTGAGCATGACGAGTAGATATCAAGCCAACCCTGGGGAAGCTCATTGGACGGCGGTGAAGAGCATTCTTAAGTATCTTCGGAGGACTAACGAGATGTTCTTAGTGTACGGAGGTGAGGAAGAGCTTAGAGTAAAGGGTTACTCTAATGCAAGCTTCCAAACCGATAAGGATGACTGCCGATCACAATCGGGGTTCGTGTTCCTATTAAACGGCGGTGCTATATCCTGGAGGAGCTCCAAGCAAGACACCGTGGCCAATTCCATTACCGAGTCGGAATACATTGCGGCCAGTGAAGCTGCTAAGGAGGCCGTATGGATAAGGAAATTTTTGCTTGATCTGGGAGTTGTTCCAAGCATCAGCGACCCTATTGAGATCTTCTGTGACAACGAGGGTGTCGTTGTTTTAGCAAAGGAACCAAGGTCTCATCGACGCACGAGGCATATTCCGCGGAAATATCATTTTATCCGGGACGTGGTCGAAAATGGAGACATTGTCATCAGCAAAGTACACACGGATAGCAATTTGGCGGATCCGTTCACTAAACCGTTGTCACAAGCCAAGCACGATGCCCACACACGTGCTATTGGGATTAGATTTGCTAGTGACTTGGTTTGAGTTGTTGGTTATTGTATTCGATGTATTTACTATGTAATTGGGAACATTAAACAATATTGTTTTTTTGAATGTATTGATTATTAAATGGTGATTTAATGATACGCGTGTAGCGAATACTTTCTTTAAATCATTATTGTGTTCCAACTTCGCATGTTTTATCACTTCCTTGAATGTTTTACATTCTAAACTGTCCACGATCGGTCATTCTACAAGGAAGGAAGTATGAATGAAGATCGAGGGAAATGATTGGTCATAGTATTCAATGGGGATTGAATACAAGGGACGCAATATTTCGCCTATACTTGAAAAGAGTTTCAAGTGATTGGACGACCCACACCTGATCTTACTTCATGGTACATGTCAAGAGTATATCAGGATGATAATATCTCTTATCCTTAGACAGGAGATGCATGTGTTTCACTATTTTGGTTTGCTTTATTCTGATTGCTTTCAAACGTAGTCCGTAACTGACTATTATAAAGAAGGCACTTGGGTAAAGTATTGCCATTGTATTGGAGGCAATGTAGTCGAAGGAATTTGTTCCTCTGTAAAGAGAGATATCCTTGGGCCCCTCGATGATTAGGCACAGACACCAAAATGCATGGCCATGCTCGAGTTTGCAATGATAGTTGATCAGTTGCAACTCATCTTTTGGTCACCACCAATCTTGATCGAGAAACATGATTGTGAACGATCGGAGAATGACTTTGTACCATGTCTCATGTTCACTTGGATATCGCGAACAATAAGATAATTGATCACTTATCTATAGGACCATGTCAAACTCTTTTAGTTTATCATGGTACTTGTCAGGGATGACATACCCCATGTTTAGTTAGGGGCTGATGCCTTGCTAGAGGCTGCTCCCTGTCTGTAGTGTCCATGGATACGGTGTGTCATGTGCAAGTGGGAGTTTGTTGGTATCTGCCCACTGACACATGTAGGCCAGCATCACTACCAATGAAGCATAGGCCTATTGGGTCACACACCAAGTTTCAATCTCGACAGCCTACTATAAGAAGAAAGAGTCAAAATGGTCAAATTCCAGTTGACCTAGACCTCACGACCGTGAAGGATGCTCCACGGGTCGTGAAGCAGTTTGTGTCCACGAGTCCTGTCGTGGGCCGCATGGTTCGTGAGACTCTAGGGCTTCACGACCCTACACGGCCCGTGAAGGAGGTCGTGAAGACACGAACCCTCACGATTCTTGCACGGAGTGGCACGAGTCGTGGAGGATAAATGGCCGGTCGTGGCGCATTTATCCTTCACGGCCCGTGAGAGCCCGTGAAGAAGTCGTGAAGGCAGAATTCTAAGTGACACTTGTATTTGGTTGGACCATTTTGTTGGTCCAATGATGGTGTGCCACTTAGCTCCGACTCTGGGCTCTTTGAATAGATAGAATGCCTTTAAAAGAGGTTCTTTTGATGCATTCTACTCTCTTGGTTAATTCTTGTAATTATACACATTAGAGATATACACAAGTGAGTGTTCTAAGTTGAGAGAAGTACAAGACCTTGTGTTGGTGATCTTCTAGTGTTGTTCAAGGGCTGTTCCTAAACCAAATCGTCAAGTGTTGGTGGTTTGGTGGCTTGCTAGTACAAGGAGAAAGAAGCTAAGCTTGGTGTGGACTTCTTTGGTCACCACCATTGGGAAATCATGGGATCGTTTTTGTGTGTTTTGTTGCTTCCGTTGCGTGCTTTGATCCCCATGAATTCCCAACAAGATCATGGCCACACTGACCACATTTCACACATCTCAAGGTCTGGGGTGTACACTGCCCATTGTGATAAGATTTGCACCTACTACACAGAGGTGCCCGCTGATTAGACCCACCCGAGGTAGGCCTCCTATTCTGTTCTCCCTGCCTGCTCCCACTACAATGCCTCCCTGCCTCTACTGAGTATTGTAATGTTCAAATCTTGTCTTTTGTTGGGAGATCCTCTCCCCACTCAGTCTGTTCCTTGCAATCAAATCCCCTTCAGCCAATTTGGCTAAAGTGAAAGCCTGGGATAGTTTGGTAGCCCACCTAGTGGCACTACGAGATCAGGATGTAGATCTCCAACAAAATGAGAAATCTTCGACACTTCATTAGGTACCCAGTGCTTAACAAACCTCATCTTTTCGTTGAACTACTTGATTAAATCATCAACAGTCATATTCCCGGTCATCTGTAAATCCATAAATTCCTTATTAATTTTGGCAATCTCGAAGGTAGTGCAGTATTGTTCACATAATTTCTCCTGGAACTGACTCCAGGTAATGCTCTCCTGCTGCTGCTCAGTCAAATGGCCGGTAATAGAATCCTACCAGACCATTGCATCTCCCTTTAACATCGTCGTTGTGTGTTTTACTTTTAGCTCATTCTCGCAATTACAGGCATCTAGTGCCATCACCACCTCTCTCAGCCAGTTTAAGGTAATATTGGGATCAGAACTCCCTCGATATTTAGAAGGTTTGCAATCCAAAAATTGCTTGTACGTGCACGGTTGTTTATACCCAGAAAACGCAAATGGATAGGCTCCTGGTTGTGGATATGGGTAATAGAAGGGTTGTTGCATCATGTGTGTTTCTGGTGGCAGAGGTGTCGTCATTGGTGGTATGGTTGCCTGGGTAGGAATTACAATTAGCACTAAAGTTGGTTCAGGTTGCTTCTGTTGCTGTTGCTCCATACTATGAACCTGTTGGGTTTTCGTGGTCTAAAAACGCAACGGAAGTAAAACGAGTAGAATATAATTTCAAAACTCGACCACGAATACGCCCACGAGATGGACCAAAACTCTAGACATGACTAAGCAAAAAAATAAAACATACAAAGAACTAGAAATATACCCTCGATGCCATCTTCTTTGTACGCGCAAGTTTGGAGTTCGGAAGTCTTGTGTAGTAA
The DNA here is from genome assembly GCA_038502395.1 of Dittrichia graveolens. Lineage (NCBI taxonomy): Eukaryota > Viridiplantae > Streptophyta > Magnoliopsida > Asterales > Asteraceae > Dittrichia > Dittrichia graveolens. Next base: position 37,764,455 of record JARJIL010000009.1, read on the forward strand.
CGTGTACACCTTTATTGAAGTCCACACCAAGTCTTGATCTTTTCCCACTTGCTAGAGTGTTAGGTACGCCAACCTAAACACCACAAAGATGTCTACACAATAGAACCAAAGCCTTGGAACTACCTTGTGTGTTTAAGAGAGTTTATGCAAATATGTATATTCTAGAAAAACCAATTCTTGGAACTACACAACATTAGCATCATGGCCCTTATATAGACCTCAAAATCAGTTCAAATTTCGTGATCACTAATGTCATTTTTAGTTTCTAGAATAATGACAATTAACACCATACTTAACTAGCTTTCAAAGCCTAGTTAAGAGGCTGTTACTGCCTGAGGCACGGCCGTGCCTCATAAGGTACGGGCGTGCCAGCCCGAGAGGCCACGCCCAAGTCACGCCCGACTTGGGCTCGTGCCTGTCCATTGGGCACAAGGCATGGACGTGCTCATAGAGGCACGGGCGTACCTAGCCACAGGCCATGCCCAAGTCACGCCCGACTTGGGCTCGTGCCTGCCCGTAGGGCACGGCCGTACCTCTTAGAGGTACTGGCGTGCCTTGGCCCACCAGAACTAGTTTATGGTTTTCTCTCTCATTAGACCATCCGTGATGCCGGAATCGATACTTGGCGTGTGAATAGGCCCTTGCTTCATCAGCCATGATACCAACTCATGTGTGTGTAAGTGGGCATAATCCAACAGACTCCCACTTGCACATGACAAACGCACGAAAGGCGTCACCGACATAGAGCGGCCTCTAGCAAGTCATCTATGCCCCCAAGTCAGCACAGGGTTTGTCTTCCCAAAACAAATACCTAACTAAAAGGAAATCTCCTATAGATAAGTGATTATATACCTCTTCGTTCACGATATCCGTTGTGAATGCAGGTCATGGAACATGATCAACCCCAAATCATTCACGATTATGTTTCTCGATATAGACTAACTATGACTAACAAAACAAGTTGCACTATTGATCCACTATCAATTCAACTTGAGCACGACCATGCATTTTGATTTATCATCAGCTTAGTCAACGATGGGCCTAAGGATATATCTCAAAAGAGGAACGAATACCTTTGACTACACCGTCCTATCATAATAATAAGTTCTTGCCTGAAAACTTCCCTTATAACAGCCAGTTACGAACTGCGTTAGAAAGCAATCTAATAAATCCAGGTTAATAATCAAGCAACGCGTGCAAAAGCAAAACTGTTGGAGTAAGTTTTGAGAAAACAGTTTTGAAACTGTTAGTACAAAGAGATTCAGAACTGTTAGTTATATCACAACAACTGTTGGAAGACAATCAAAAGAAGATTGTTAGAAGAAACTTAGAACTGTTTATTCAACAAACAATTTCTGTTGAGATATTTATGGAAATTGCTATCTTCGTGGATTTAAAAGATATCTTATCAAGATTTGAAGATTATCAAGATTATCTCGCAAAGATAGAAGATTAACAAACTTCAAAGACCTAGAGGGTTATAAATACTCTGTTTAGAATAGTTTGTTAGTATTGATTTTGATCAATAGTTTTACACGTATTCGTATTGTTTATTGTTTTCAGAAAGTGTATTAGCCTCCAAGTTTCTCTGAAACCTAAGAACAGTTTGTGTTCTTCTTCTAACAAAAGAGTTAGATTGGAGGTGTTGGTGAATATTGTAATCATCTTTGATTATTAATAAACATCTTGTGTTTGAAGTTATTCTTTGAATTGATTGAATTTGTTCTTGTGATTAAAACCTTTATTAATCAATTAAGTGTAATTCCGCAACTTCTTAGTTGATTGTGATTAAATTCAAATATTGTCTTTTCATACAACTTTGATTTAAGATATTAAAAGATAATTCTTGTATTTTTGTTTATGTACGATCCTGACAAGTGGTATCAGAGCCTTAACATTAAGGTTCTTTTAATCACCAGTTAGAGGTTTTTCACAATCTGCTGTGTTTTATTGATTTAAAATCATTCTTTTGAGAATTCTAAATCACTGTATTGCAATGGAGTCTGGTGGGTCTTCTGATAACACTGGATCTGGGTCAATCATTCATGTTCCCATGCTCAAACCAACTGATTTTGAGATGTGGAAACTGAGAATCAAGCAGCATGTTCAATTGATGGACTATGCTATTTGGGACATCATTGAGAATGAGCCCACAACTCCTGTTGATCTAGATGAAACTGGAAAACCTAGGAAGAAACCACCACCAAAAATAGATGATGAAAGAAAAGAGAGGATGCTAGAGATGAAAGCTCTAAGCATTCATCAGATTGCTATTCGTAATGAATATCAACATCAGTTTAAAAAGTTTGAGAATGCTCATGAATTGTGGAATGCATTAGGGAAAAGGTTTGATGGGAATGCAAGCTCCAAAAGAAATCAAAGGGATCTTCTCAAACAAGCTTATGAGAACTTTTGAAGTGGAAAGAATAGAGCAAGATGCGATCAATAGAAAGTTTCTTAGGTCTTTAGGTAATGAATGGACAGTATATGCTGCACAATGGAGGACTAAGGATTCTTTGGAAGATATAGAATTAGATGATCTCTAAAATAGTTTGATTGTGTTTGAAGGGGAAATTGAAGGAAAAAGGAAGTCAATGACCCCTAGTCACAATGTAGCTCTTCTCTCATCCTCAGGTATGGACTCAAATCTTTCTTTAAATAACTCTGTTGATGGTTGTGTAGGTGCTATTACCTGAGTAGATATGAATACTTCTGATGCAGTTCTTGAAGCATTCTTAGCAAGTCATGCACATTCAACCCTTACAAATGAGGATCTTGAGCAAGTGCATCCAGATGATCTTGAGGAGATGGATCTCAAATGGTAGATGTCTATGCTAACTGTAAGAGCAAAGAGATTCATGAAAAGAACAAGAAGACAAAACATGAACTTCAGGGCTGATGGTCAGACTGGATTTAACAAATCCAAAGTAAGATGTTTCAAATGTTAACAGCATGGTCACTTTGCTAGAGAATGTAGATCTGGTGGACAAAGCCAGAATCAAGGTCAACATTTAACTCCCACCTCATCAGCATTGGTCTCTCAAAAAGGATATGTGTTTCATTGGAGTGATCAGGCTGAGCAAGCAACTCACAGCAAAGCATTGATGGCGTTGACTGACTCCTCCATCAACATGGATTCATCAGAGACAGAAGACATTCAGGTATCTTCTAAACTATGTCCTTGTGAATATAGATCTATAGTTAAAAGGTTTAGAGAACACAACAGAAAGGTTTGTGCTGCTCTAAGCAAAACGGAAGAAAGAAGGTATGAAACAAGTGCTGTAATTGAGAGCTCTGAAAAGAAAATCAAAGATTATCAGGCTAATGAATTGCAAATGGGCTATGATAGAAAGTAACATGAGTGGGAGAAAGAGCAACTTCAAGAAGAGATTGATAGTCTTAAGGAGAAGTTGAATGAGAAAGAGAATAAAATAGATGAATTAACCAAGAAATTGAATGGTGCAGACATAGATTTGAGCATGTTTAAAGCTTCATCCCTTAAGCTTGAAACTGTCTTGAAATCACAGATCTTAAATAAAATTAAATCAGGCATAGGCTACAAGCAGACTCCTCCTCCATACAATCACACCTATATAACTCCTATGACTAATGAAGCTGAAAGGTATGTTGATGAACCACTAGAGGAAGAATTAAAGTCAGCAGATCCACAGCTAGAGAGAGAATATGAGGGAGTTATGTATGAGGTAATTGATAAAAAGAAGGAAGGGTATGTGAAGAAAGAAGAAATCATCAAAAATCACATCTGTTGTGAACCAACAACACCTAACTCTTCTTCACAACATGTGATGTTTGTAAACGCATCCTTAGAACCTTCCACCAGTGAACCAAAACCCTTTAAAGCTGTTACTTCTATAAACAGTTTCACTACTGTTGAAAACAGTCCCCATCTTTACACTAACAGTTCCAAGGAAGTCCAAACAGTTTTCATCCAAAAACCTCAACTGTTAGTATTAAGACCAAAGGAAAGAAGGAGATTGATGAAGTTGCAATTGCAAAACAGAAGAAGGAAGCTTCAAAATCAGAATTCAAAAACAAACATGTGAAGAAGCATAAAGAAGTGCCTATTTGCACATGCAAACTTCATGGTGTGCAAAAGTTTCCTCCTTCAGCACCAGTGAGGGGAAATCAAAGAAATAGAAACCAATTATAGGCACAAAGAAGTGGGATACCTATAGTCAGAACTAATAAATGTTACATTTGTGGGAAAGCAATCACTTGCCTCACAACTGTTATCATAATCAACAGCTCTATAGGACCCAGAAACCAAGTACCAGAAAACAGTGTAACAGTTCTTCAACTGTTCAGCCAAAACAGTCTAAAAGTTCTTCAACTATTAAGCCAAAAACAAAGAATGATTTTTTTACTTGGGTAAAAGTGCAAAAACAAACAGTCACTGGAGAATCTAAATCTAATAATTCCTCTAAAAGTCAAATCAAGTCACATGTAAATCACAACAGTTGGAAACCACATGTTCTCACTAAATATTCTTCACACAGGATAGAGAAATATGATTGGGATGAAATTAAGAAAACTCAATATGTTGTTAAATACTATGACATGAATGGTGTACCCAAGACCTGCATGGCCTGGGTACTTCCTACTACTAACTGAGTTTATTTTGTGCAGAGCATTCATAGTTGATGACTTCACCAGATTTACTTGGGTTCAATTTCTTAGATCTAAGGATGAAAATGTAGAGTTAGTTAAATCTCTTATTCTTAGAATTGAAAATCAGTCTGATTTAAAGGTGAAAGTCATTAGGTCTGACAATGGGTGTAAATTCAAGAACTATGAGCTAAACAATTTTTGTGAAGAGAAAGGGATTGAAAGACAGTTTAGTGCTCCTAGGACTCCATAACAGAATGGAGTAGCTGAAAGAAGGAATAGGACTTTGATAGAGGCTGCTAGATCAATGCTAGCTGATTTTAGGCTCCCAATGACATTTTGGGCAGAAGCTGTGAACACTGCTTCCTATGTTCAGAATAGAGTACAAGTTGTCAAGTCCAAAGGGAAAACTCCCTATGAGTTGTTTCTTCACAGAATGCCATTGATCAATTTTTTAAACCATTTGGATGTCCCTGCACTATCCTAAATACCAAGTCCCAATTAGGAAAGTTTGAAAGCAAGGCTAAAAAAGGATTCTTTGTAGGCTTTTCCATTCAAAGCAAAGCCTATAGAGTCTTCAACAATGTGTCTAGGATCATAGAAGAAAGTATGCATGTGTCTTTCAATGAGAATAAAATCAATACTACAGGTAATGGTCCTAAGTGGTTATTTGATATTGATGCACTAACCAAATCTTTTTCATTTAAGTTTTCCACAGAAACAGCTGCTGATATTCCTACATCTGTTGGTACAAATCAACAAACTGTTTCCAACAGTGTCAACAGTCTTGAGACTATTTGTTTGAATCCAACAACTATTGATGAAAACACAAGTGAATAAAGACTTTCTGGTGCTTCCTCTCACTGAAAATAATTCTTCAAATGCTGATGGCCAAATAAATGATGATGCTGACATGGAATCTCATGTTCCTACCCATCACCATGCATCTGGACATCAAACAGTTGCCGACCAAGTGTGTATCACTTCTAGGAATGCAAGAAACTCTGAGGTTGATATGTCAAATTTGGAGAATTCCCTGCCTGAAGAGAACATTCCTACATCAAGAGTTCACAAGAATCATCCTACAATACAGATTATAGGTGATCTTGCCACAACCATTCAAACAAGGGGTATGCTGCAAAATGAAAACAGTGGTGTAACTCTTGAACAGTTTGATGTGAATGCCTGCTTTCTATCACAGATAGAACCAAAGAAAGCAATAGATGCATTGAGAGACCCTTCTTGGATAGAAGCTATGCAAGAGGAACTTTTATAGTTCCAAATCCAGCAAGTGTGGAAGCCGGTAGAACTCCCTCGAGGCAAACGAGCAATTGGCACCAAATGGGTGTTCAGAAATAAGAAGGATGAAAGAGGTATAGTCATCAAGAATAAGGCTAGACTTGTTGCACAGGGTTATACTCAGGAAGAGGGTATAGATTATGATGATGTCTTTGCCCCATTTGCCAGAATAGAAGCTATCAGATTGTTCCTTGCCTATGCAAGTTTTAAAGGATTTAAGGTATATCAAATGGATGTCAAATCTGCTTTTCTCTATGGAACCATTGATGAGGAAGTGTATGTGTGTCAACCACCTGGTTTTGAAGACTCAAAGTATCCTGATAGGGTGTATAGGTTGGATAAAGCCTTGTATGGGTTACATCAGGCTCCTAGAGCTTGGTATGAGACATTCTCATCTCATTTGATTGAGAATGGGTTTAAAAGAGGCACAATTGATAAAACTTTGTTAACAAAGATTGTTGAAACAGAGATCTTACTTGTAAAGATCTATGTTGATGATATAATCTTTGGATCTACCAATGATAATCTTTGCAAGGAATTTGAAGCCATCATGCATAAGAGATTCCAGATGAGCTCCATGGGGGAACTTACATTCTACTTGGGGTTACAGGTTAAGCAAAAGCCATCTGGTATCTTTCTCAGTCATTCAAAGTATGTCAAAGACATTTTTGACAAGTTTGGCTATCAAGATGTAAAGCTGGCAAGCACTCCCATAGAAACACACAAACAGTTGGGAGCAGATCCTGAGGGGGAGGATGTAGCCATACACTTGTATAGGTCTATGATAGGTTCATTAATGTACTTAACTTCTTCTAGACCAGATATAATATTTGTTATGTGTGTTTGTGCCAGGTTTCAATGTAGTCCCAAGATGTCACACCTCTTTGCTGTAAAATGGATCTTTAGGTACCTCAAAGGCCAACAAAAGTTAGTTTGTGGTATCCTAAGGATTCACCTTTTGAAATAGTGGCATATTCTGATAGTGACTATGGTGAAGCAAATGTGAATAGAAAATCATCATCTGGAGGATGTCAATTATTTGGCTTAAGATTGGTGTCATGGCAGTGCAAGAAACAAACAACAGTATCCACTTCAACAGCTGAGGCTGAGTACATTGCTGCATCGAGTTGCTATTCTAAAGTATTATGGATTCAGAATCAGCTTCTAGATTATGGTATGACTCTTTTGAATACTCCTATCTATGTTGATAACACTAGTGCTATCAGCATTGTGAACAATCCAGTGAAGCATTCAAAAACAAAACACATAGAATTCAGGTTTCATTTCATTAGAGACTACAATGAGAAAAATTTATTCCAAGTTTTAAAAGTACATACTGATGATCAGTTAGCTGATCTGTTTACCAAAGCATTTGATGTAAGCAGATTTAACTTTCTAATCTCAAATATTGGCATGATTAACTTAGAATAATGCTTTGTTAGCTATTCTGTCTATGATGTTTGTGTTTTCGCACTAACAATTTGAAACTGTTAGTTGTCAGTCTAACAACTGTTTATGAAAGTGTTCAAGGCTTTAAAGTACAAATTACAACTAACAGTTGTCAACTGTTAGTACCCTGGTGTTACAACTGTTAGGCAAGCAGCCTAATCAGTTAAGGGGGAGTGTTACAGTTGAAGTTCATTAACCAAACAGTTTTCAACTTTTAGCTCCATATCTTCCGTCAACTGTTAGTCAAGGGTATTTACGTCTTTGAAGATATTCTGAGGGATTTTGAATTCCATTTAATATGCATTACATATATAAGTCATTCCCTCCTCGCAGTTTTCTTTACGCTTACTAACCTTCAATTGCACGCTAAAACCCTATACGTTCTCTTAAAAATCGCCATGGCTCCCCTTCCGTTTGTCAAAGAACCCAACATGCTTGCCTTCCTCTCCAAACCAGTTGAGTTGCATGTCTTTCATGACATGATCGACTATCTTACCCTGTCGAATCTCAATACTGCTCTCATCATCAAACCCTCCATTTACACTTCTCATCTTGATCAGTTCTGGAAAAATGCTACGCTCACTGAAATAGATGGAGTGCAATGGATCACTTCAAAGGTAGATATCCATGATGTTTCAATCGCTGAGAACACCATTCGTGATCACCTTCAACTTAATAATCTTGAGGGTGAGTATTCTGATACAGTCTCCTTGGAATTCTTGCATGAGGAGTTGATGAAACTGGGGTATGAGGGCCCTAGGGGAAAGGATAACTTTTACACAGGACAATTTTGCGCTCACTAGAAATATTTAATACATACCCTACAACAATGTTTAAGTCCCAAAATAACCAGCTGGAATGAGTTTGGAAGCAACATTGCCTTGGCCTTAATCTGTTAGGCCAACAATCATTGCTTCAACTTTTCTATGTTAATTTTTAATGGCATGGTAAAGCATCTCGGGACCAAATATGGTCTCTTTTTGATGTACCCCAGATTTGTGCAAACATGTTTTAGTTTTTATTGCCAAATCTTCAAACTCACAAGAGGGTTCTGATTCCCTCTGCTCATGTGGCCTCCACTTTGAGCAAACTGTTGATTAATGGGAAGAATTTCTCGGGTAACATCACTACACCACTCTCTGCAATGGTGGAGTTTCTTTCAAGAAACAGAGCTGCCAGAGTTGAGCATGAAGCCCAAACTATTGCTACACCACCAACTATGGAACCCACAGCTCACGATACTCAAATATCTCCCTCTTCTACTCCTTCTAAAGCTACAACACAAGCCCCCTCACTTATAACATTCAGAAAGAGGAAGAGAACTGTTGGTGCTCTTTCCACCACAGTCTCACTATCCCAAACTGTAAGCCCTGCACAGGTGCTTTCATCTGTGCAGAATATCTAAAGGGAAACTATTGTGTTGTCTCCCAAGCACACTGAGGAGGTGATCACTCCAAAGGAGGGTGATCATGTGGTTCTTGAGGCTGACACTACTGTTTCATCCGCAAGGGGTAAACAGGGCAGTGTCAACATAAGTAAGGCCTCACCCACGGCAACAAAGGCTGGTTAAACAGCTTTTGGAAATCCCCGGTACCAAGAACAAAGAGGTACTGGTGAGGGATCTTCTAGGAGTGACCCACTAGTTTTATCTGTCGATGATATGTTTGAAGTGGCAACACTTGGTGACATTGAGGCTAGCATGAAACACAAAGCATTGACGAATCCTGATCTAGTACCATTTCTTGCTGCCTTTCTTTATCTCAAAAAGAGGAGTACCTTACAAGACAAGCTGCTTGCCAAGTATAATGAGCTAATTATTCAGCAACACAATCAAATCAAGGCTTTGTCAACCTCTCTATTGCAAGCAACGGATGTTCTTCGAATGCATGATCAAATGTTTAAACAAATGCATGCCTCTCCCTCTCAAACAGTTCCAATCAAAAAGGGGGAGAAGAAACCATAAAGGAGCAAGAGAAGGATGTGCAAGGTACATAAACAGCTGCACCAGAACTACTAATAGTTGCAACTCCACAGACAACAGTTGCTCAAACAGTTGCAAGGGATCAATCACAAGAAGAGAAATTGTCTTCTGTTGATAGAGTGTTGATCAATAGGATGATCATGTCTTGGGATTATCCGATAACAGAGGTATTCAAATCATGGTCCAAAGCTAAGCAAAATCATTTGATTGAAGTTGGTTCTTAAATGCTTAACATTAGCACATTCAAAATGGCGCAAAAGATTGATGATGGGTGGCTGGATGGAAAAGTATCTAAACTGGAGCCGATTGCACCTAAGCCAGGATTCAAAGGCATTGCAATTCAATAGTCAAAGAAAGATGAAAAGATGGAGCAACAAGAGCAAAAAGATTTTAAATTAGCTCAAGAGATGGCTGCTGAGATCATAAAAGAAATTGAAGAGGAAGAAAATTCAAAGAAGGTAGATAAGGGGGTAAAAAGAAAGAAAATTGAAAGAAAGAAAAAAGTTCCAACTTCAAAGCCAACAGCTGCAAAGAAAAGACAAATATCTAAACATAAACAGCTTCAACAATCCCAAACAGTTCAAACATCTAAAGAGAAAGCAAAAGCTGGTATGGTTCAAACCATTTTGCAAGATAGGCTCGGAATAGAGGTTGAACAGAAGCTAGATCAGCTTGTGGAAGCTCAACTTGAACAAAAATCTCATATAACTGAGTGGAGATTTGAATTGTTAAGAATTGAAACTGGGAAGCAAGGAGTAACCATTGTGAGAGAGATTAAACCAATCGAAAGCTATGCAAGCTTCTTACAGTTGATGGAAAGTGTGACGAGGAGAGATGTGTAAGAATTATATGAATATGGTCTAAGACACTATGGAGAAGATGCTGGCATTGAAATCAGAGTGATGATGAGACATTTGGCAAGTGTATGTGATCCTTTCAGAGTAATGCAAATGTTAATAGCTAAGGAAGCATTCCCCATAAGTACAGTCAAGGTGTATGCTAAGTCAAAGACTTATAGCATTGTAATGGGAAATGCATTGACTCAATGGATTGATCTTGAATTCATAGAGCATAATAAAACAAAGCTCTCATATCTGATAAAGGCAAAGTTCTTTGGGCCTGCTAAAGTTAAAGAAAATCTTCTTCAGAGGCTCAAAGAAAGGTTGGAATCCCTAAAGTCCAACAAAGGTTAAATTTCAAGCTTTGATTGAAACAGTTTTGCATAATTTGCTTATGTTAAGTTTTATGTGGTCGAACCCTATAAACAACTTAAGTATATTGTTTAATATCTTAAGCTAGGGGGAGATTGTTGGGAAATAGGCTAAGTAAGTTAAAACTGTTAAACATGCAAAAGCAAAAATGTTGGAGTAAGTTTTGAGAAAACAGTTTTGAAATTGTTAGTACAATAAGATTCAGAACTGTTAGTTATATTACAACAACTGTTGGAAGACAATGAAGAGAAGACTGTTAGAAGAAACTCAGAACTATTTATTCAACAAACAGTTTCTATTGAGATATTTATGGAAATTGCTATCTTCGTGGATTTAAAAGATATCTTATCAAGATTTTAAGATTATCTCGCAAAGATAGAAGATTAACAAACTTCAAAGACCTAGAGGGTTATAAATACTCTGTTTAGAATAGTTTGCTAGTATTGATTTTGATCAATAGTTTTACACGTATTCGTATTGTTTATTGTTTTCAGAAAGTGTATTAGCCTCCAAGTTTCTCTGAAACCTAAGAACAGTTTGTGTTCTTCGTCTAACAAAAGAGTTATATTGGAGGTGTTGGTGAATATTGTAATCATCTTTGATTATTAATAAACATCTTGTGTTTGAAGTTATTCTTTGAATTGATTGAATTTGTTCTTGTGATTAAAACCATTATTAATCAATTAAGTGTGATTCCGCAACTTCTTAGTTGATTGTGATTAAATTCAAATATTGTCTTTTCATATAACTTTGATTTAAGATAGTAAAAGATAATTCTTGTTATTTTGTTTATCTACGATCCTGACAATGCGTATGTTAATCCCCATTTAATAGTCATTACAATAAAAAATACATTATTGCTTTAATGTTCTCAATAACAAATACAACTAAAACAATTAAACCAAGTCACTAGCAAATCTAATACCAATAGACTTAGCATGAGAATATGCTTAACTTGTGACAAAGGTTTGGTGAGTGGATCTGCCAGGTTCCCCTCAGTTTGTACTCTACTAACCACAATGTCACCATTCTCGATGATATCACGAATAAAATGATATTTCCGAGCAATGTGTCTCGTACGTCGGTGCGCTCTTGGTTCCTTAGCTAGAGCTACTACTGTTGGGGTTTGTTCGGTTTTTAAAAATATATTTCAGCAACGGAAGCATGAACAACAATTTAAACTTGTTAAAACTCCCCACCAATGATCCATATGCAAGCCTTAAGAAACAAAACCAACCATAGGGTGTTTAGAACTACAACCTTTGTAGCGTGAGTAAACCGTCGGTGAAGTGGTTGATCTATGAGAAGCCAAGAGAAGACTTCCTCCAAGGTATCCACAAATCAATGAGTCCAACACCTCTAAGATGCTAGTCTCTCCAACCCTTGATATTCAAGAATGCAAGCGACAACCTTTGTTATTCTTCTTAAACTAGATGTATGTATTTTGAGTATGTGTTTATGTATCATCTTTGCTAACTTGAAGAACACCAATACTAGAGAGTAAGGATGTTTTTAAGTATAAAACACTTAGAACAATTCTAAGAACACAAAGAAAGGTGATAGCATGCAAGTATGTTACAAAGGGACCGTGCATGTAATTATAAAAGTCAAGAAGCAAAGGAAGAGAGGGAGGACCCCCTCCTTTGCATTATGGACGAAAATTAGAGGGGGGAGGGTCCCCTCTTGCCTCTTGCTTCCTTACTTGTCCCATACATGCATGTCTTGGTTAAGTCTTATGCAAGAATACACCATATGCCCCTTTCCTGCTCATTGTGAGAATTCTAGCTATTAATCTTTTAAATATATAAAAGATATACTAGATATGTCATTTTATGTATAAAATACATCTACATGTATTTTATATACATACTTGATTGTTACTAGTAACTCTTTACTTGTAACAAGGATATACATACATTTATATAATTGTTACTAGTAACAATTTACTTGTAACAAACATATATTTATACATACATATATATATATATATATTCATACATATATATAAAATCATATGTTTATATTTATGTATTTGATATGTATTACCTTATATCAATATATAAGAGTGATATTATTATTTCGCATAAATAATAATATGCAACAATGCATGTATACTTATATATATATAAGGAGTTGGAAACATATTTAAATCATATTCAAATATGTAATTGGTGTCCATTGATTGTAAATGTGTGACGCTATGGGTTTATTTATTAACAGTAATATGGTATTAATTTGTGTCTTGTGCACATAGAACCAACAATCTCCCACTTGCACAAGTTATAACTTAAGCCGATATAGACAATGGTAAGAACGTCTAGCAACATCCCATTGCCCCTAATAATAAATAAAGTGTGTTGATCAGCACTTTCACCAACGAAATTAACTAACTAGCTACAAATCATTGTTATAGGTAAGTCATCAATTATCCCTTTGTTTTAACATCTCGTTGAACATGAGACATGGGTCGTCATCAATTCTCATATAATGTTCAACTTGTTTTAGGGTCCATAGATATTATACTCCCAATTAAATGAGAGAAACAAATTCCATCTTATATGTCTCTTATAAGACTCATATCATACAGAATAATGACCTTTATAACTACCCGGTTGAAGATAGCGTTTAACCACATTAAAGCATGATACTCCTCATACTCGAGTCCCAATATGTGTCTCAGGTCTAAGGATACAAAGATACCACCATTTTCTCAAGATTTACTTATGACACTGATCCATGAAGCGATCTTAAGAGCGGGTCATGTCCAATGTTCGTTCCATAACAAACATTAGTGAATTTGGATGCAAACCCTTTTGCCTACTTTCATCACGAATGAAAGTCAACCAACCGATTCACATTAGTCTTAATTCATAACTATTCCCATAGTTATAACCGACTATGGACGTTTTTAGAATAAAGAATTATTCATGGATTTAAACATGCTAATAAAGAACACAATAAATATTAATGAAGTGATCATATCCCATATATCATTAAGATAAAATAGATATTGTCATAATGTTCCAAAATATCCAAATACTAAATTACAATTCAAATCCAATCCCTTGCAAAGCGAAGACCTATTGCCCTAGTATGAGACTCATGCTTAGTCGAGGCAAGAGGTTTCGTAAAAGGATCTGCAAGATTCTGATCTGTATGAACTTTGCGAATACACACATCTCCTCTATCCACTATATCCCGTATGTAGTGGAAACGCCTGAGGATGCGTTTGGTGTTGTGATGCGATCTAGGTTCTTTTGCCTGGGTAATTGCACCTTCATTATCACAAAATATCTCTATGGGGTCTTGAATGCTTGTTACTACCCCAAGGTTAGCAATGAACTTCTTCATCCATGCAGCTTCTTGTCCAGCCTCAGAAGCAGCAATGTATTCAGATTCTGTAGTGGATTGTGCAACTACACTTTGCTTAGAACTTTTCCAAGCAACCGCGCCTCCATTCATAACGAAGACATAGCCTGATTGTGATCGAGAATCATCTCAATCCGTTTGGAAACTAGCATCTGTGTAACAATTTACACAAAGATCTTCTTCCAAACCCCCATAGATCAAGAACATGTCTTTGGTTCTTCTCAAGTATTTTAAAATGTTCTTGACTGCCATCCAATGGCTATCTCCTGGGTTTTGCTGGTATCTGCTCGTCATGCTCAAAGCATACGAGTCATCTGGCCTAGTGCATAGCATGGCATACATGATGGATCCAATTGCGGAAGCATATGGGATCTCACTCATTCTATATAGCTCTTCTTTTGTGCTAGGCCTTTGAGCTTTACTCAAAACCGTGCCATTGGCAAAAATCCTCTCTTAGAATTCTCCATCTTGAATCGTTTCAAGATCTTGTCAATATATGCACTTTGACTTAGGCCAATAAGACGCCTAGATCTATCCCTATAGATCTTTATTCCAAGAATGTAGGTGTGAGAATAAGTATATGAACGGGGAACGGAATACGTAGTAAATGAGGAAGGGAATTTAGAGAGAGAAAGTAATTAGAGAGAGAGCTCACATTAAATGCCGGTGGTGAGGGGTATTTATAACCCCTTTGGTAATCATTACAAGGTATTATCCAGAGGTTATTCATATTATCTTTATACAGAATCTGATTAAGCATTTAATGCTCCATATTGTACAGCCGACCTTGCATTAAATGCAGATCTTCCGGACTGTTAGTCTGATGGTGATGAGTACCTTTAGTAGAAGGAAATTTGTTTCCGGAGGTTCATCCGGCACATATGTCATCATGTCCCCCAGTCTAGTAGTTTCAAAGCTCTTGCATGAAGGTACCAGACTAGATTATTATCGTGCTGTATTCTCTCGGTGGTTATTTCATCCGTTTTTGTTTTGATGGCAGTGCTTCATTTACCGTGTGCGCGCGTTTTAAACTATTTTCAATACTTTATTATTGGTGTTATTTTTATCCTGTGAGGTTTCGACATATATATTATTTAAAATTGGGCATCGGGTATGGTGAAATTGGGTTTTGAATTTGAATTTGGGCTAGAAAGATAGCTTACGTAGATGCCGTATGATGTTCTGTAGGTCTAGAGTTACGTGTGACGCAGCCATTTGATCCAGAGCTACGTTTGATTGGACGTTGTGGGATCACCTTCTGCTTTATTTATGTATTGTGATGATGATACCACTGTTCACTGCCACTTCCGACGCCTAAAAAGAATTTTTTATTGTTATTATTTGGAGGAGAGAGAAAAAACCTACTGGATTTTTAGAAACCGTTTTTGCGCATATATATGTGTGAGTGGAAACGGTTTCTGAAATATTTAGGGTTTTTTGAAATTCTGCTTCATTGTTGTCTTCATCGCTGAGATCTGGTTTTCCCCCTCTGGACTATTAATCCATGCAATATCAACACATGATCTCTCCGTCGTTGCTTACTTCATCAGGTTTGCCCCTCTAATCCTTCCTTAGCCATGTCAAAAAATAATCTCTCTGTTTTTTACTCAAGTGTGTCCAACCATGGTCTCCGACGATTTTGCGAGGCTTTTGATATCGGTCCTCAATTCGATCCAAAATTGCCACGAGGAAATAAGAATGTTTCCGAATACCCGAAGGGGTACATCGCGTTGTATTTAAGATTATTTGATTTTGCAAATGTTCGTGTTCCATTTTTGATGTTTTTCCTAGATGTGTTGAAATATTTTTGCATCCATATTTCTCAATTTTCTCCTCTCGGCGCTGTTAAAATAACTTGTTTTGTGGTACATTGCCGTGCGCTAGGCGGGGTTCCCTCTGTTCCCTTATTTCGAAGATTTTTTAAAGTGGGTCGTGCTGGGGACTGGCTAACCATAAAAAAAATGCAAGGCTCCGTATGATACCTGTGTTACTGATACTCCAATGGGTGTGAAAGGGTGGAAGCATCAGTTCATCTGGGTGAAGGAGACATTGGTTCCGATGAAGATGACTTGGAAATAATGGGGGGTGGCTGTGACCGATCCGTATCCAAAGGATTCTGGTGTGGATACGGTGCTGATGGGGCTCTTGGCTTCAAATTGTATAGAATACCGTACATTACCGGAGGAAGCTCTGGTTATGGGCGGGATTAGCCTGAAGTGGGGTCTTCCCAAAAAGCGACCCCTGTACTTGAGTAGTGGAAAGGGTACGGGGGATTTGCGTTTACTGTGATTGTTTATGCTTTTGTAGGTTGTTATTTTCTTATTGGTGTTGCTGGTAACTAATATTTAGATATGGTGTTGTTTGTGATGCAGCCATGACGTTTCTAGAATTACTGAACCTTCCTAGCTTTGATGATCTCGAACTGTCAGAGGAGGAAGATCTCGCCGATAGTCTCATTTCTCGCAACAGAGAGAATGTTGCCATTCCTCAAGTCGGTACTAGCTCCAACTTGAAGGTTCTTCTGAACATCATTCCGAAGGTTCCTGATGCGGGTAAGCAAGTTGCCGAGGGTTCTGCTGCTGAGGGATCCACTCAGAAGAGGAAAATTGTTGGGGAAGGCAGAAAACTTAGAAAGAGGGGTAAAGCTACTGTTGGTGAAGAGAGTCCTAAGTATATGGCGCATGTAAATTTGTCTAGAGGAGGTAATCGTACTGCCGATCCTAACAATGTTCGCCCGGAGGTTGATCAAACTGTTCATGGTTGTGGCAAAAGCATTCGGAAAGAAGATTTTGAAAACACCCCATCCAGGGAAGAAGACTCCATAAGATTCTCCATTGCTACCAGCGAATCTGAGTCTGCCGGCTCTGATAAAAAATCCATGGATGAGGAGAATGCTAATGCTGCCTTTGTTCCAGGGTTTCGTCGTTTGAAAAATAAATCTTTGTTCCACACTGTGGGTACCTGTCGTGATCTACTGGATTCCATTTCTACTCCTGCCGAGGCGCAACGTGCGTCACAAGAGGAGCATTCCGATCTGATACATAATTCCTACTTTTATCTATGTCAATTATCTGTGAACATACCTCAGATTCGTCGGAGGTGGTTGCTGGCACATAATGAGTCTGTAGCTCAGAAACGCATGATCAAGGAGCTGAAGAAAAAAAACAAGGTCTTGAGCCGCGAGGTTAAGGATGAGGCGAAGGTGAAACAACTGGAGAAAGCTTCGGAGGAAACTACTAAGTTGCTGGAGATTGAGAAGAAAGTTACTAGCGAATTGTGTGAGGAGGTTGCCGCGAAGAACAAGGAAATTGGGAGTTTGGGCCGGAGTGTTGCAGAGAACGTTGGGCTAGCTGATGATGTGAACAGGTTGAAGTCATTGATAAAAGATGTCGGGGAGGCGCTATCAGTGATGACGGAAGAGAGGTGATGGTTGGTGAAAGAAGGGGTTGGTTATTTCTTTGACAAGCTTCGCAGGAGTACTGAGTATTCAAAATCGTTAGGTGATGTGAAGAGATGTAGTTTTCTTGCAGGTTATCAGAAAGGGTTGGCCATAGGCGAGAAGTGTGCCAAGCGTGGTCGTGCCATCTATAGCGCTCCTCAATATGATCCTGAAGCTGCTGCAAAACTGAGTGAAGATGCGATGGAGTTCGGTCAACTATCTTATCCGTACCTGGGACGCCTTGCGTCATTGTCTGACAAACCTTTGGAGGAGCTGAAGGAAGTTGAGCCGGAGGAAGTTGCTACCCTGGGCTTCGAGGCTGGTGCAGTTGTTGTCCCTGTGGAGCTGTCATCCGCTACTGGTTGTTAGCTTAATCTTTTGTAACTATGGGTTTGTTAAAAACATTATCTTATGGTATCTTTGCCTGTTATGGTGTGGACATATTTAGTATTTTTCTAGCTTTTGAAACTTGATGTGATTGGAACTTATTCTGGTTAGGTCAGAAACTTATGTGTTTGGGACTTGCACTTTGAAACTTTAATCTGAAACTTGTTATGGTGTTGACAAACTTGTTACACGTAGTACTTTTCTTGTCTGCCTTTCATTCGTGTGTTGCGAACTTGCCACGTTCGGCTTATTCGGGCGTCTTTCCGATGTTCCGAAGGTACGATCCTGCTTAGCTTATCCCTCTGATTTAATGTGCTACTATTGTTTTGGGATGTGTTAGCATGTCAGGTTCGATTTTCCTGTAATAACAGGCTTACGGGTGTGTGGGCAAAGTCCCACTCGTCCGAATTTTGCATAATTATTTATGCTCGTGTCACCCGGTTTAGGTACGAAGTCACGATTCCCCGGTTTTCTTCTGTTAGCCGTTCAGATATAACAGGAAATGAGAACTTTCTGTTCTCGGGTACGGAGTTGTGAGCTCCGGTTTTCTCTACTATGTCTTTCCGCCATAGTAGGTATACGAACTGGCAAGGTTCGGTTTGGTGTAACGTGTGTGCTTGTGTAATTCACAGTTGTTGACTCCAATTCGCTGATATGAAGCACAAAAATGGACGTTCCATTTATATCTGAAGTACAAAAGTACATGAGTTTCTGGCCGAAAGGCCTTAGTAAGGGAAAGTGGAGGTCCCGCAACTTCCGCATTGCGTCTATCTAGCGCCAAAAGCACCACCGGTAACTTTTATTTTCCACTGCCGGAGGTAAGTTCAAAAGAGTTTGTCTGAAAGTTGGCTCGGCGCTGCTACAAGTAGCACTTCTTCAAGTTCATCGTGTTCCACGTTCTTGGTACCTCGTTTCCATCCAAGTCTTGCAATTTGTAAGATCCGTTCTGGTGCATGCTGACCACTTGGTAGGGCCCTTCCCATCTGGCCCCAGCTTCCCTTGTTTTTCTGCCTTGCTTGCTTCGTTTAAGCGCCACACATAATCTCTTGGTCTGAAATTGGTGCCGCGTACCCTCTTATTGTAGTATTGCTCAATCTTCCTATTATACCTGGCTTCGTTGATCCCCGCTATTTCCTGACGTTCCGTTAATGCTTCCAAGTTGAAACACAATCCTTCTTCGTTTTCTCTGTTCGTAGTTGTGGACCTTTTAGTAGGCACACCTACCTCCGGAGGAATTATAGCTTCGGTTCCGTATGTTAAGTTGAAAGGTGTTTCTCCGTTGCTAGTTTTAATTAAAGTACGGTGGGCCCATAAGACATGACTTAGGTGATTTACCCATTGTCCTCCTTCTGCCTCCAATCGATCCTTTATCCCTTCGACTAAGCTCTTGTTGACTCTCTCGACCTGTCCATTGGCCTGCGGGTGTGCTACAGATGTAAACGTCTGCTTGATTTTCAATTCATTGCACCATGATCGAAAGGGGTTTTCCGCAAATTGTTTTCCATTATCTGTGATGATTTCCTGCGGTATTCTAAAACGACATATAATGTTATCCCATACAAACCTCAAAACCTGCACTCCGGTGATTGTAGCCAAAGGCTTCGCCTCACACCATTTGGTAAAGTAATCGATGGCTACTAAAAGAAATTTTACTCTCCCGGGTCCCTCGGGAAAGGGACCAACGATGTCCATGCCCCACTTTCGGAAGGGCCATGCTGCTACGATTGACACCAAGGGATGCTTCGGCATCCTAGCTACTGGGGCGTGTACTTGACATGCCCGACACTTCTTAATCTTATCAAACGCATCCCCGTGCATCGAGGGCCAATAATATCCAATCCGCATGGCTTTGGCCACGATCGCTCGCGCTCCTACGTGTAGGCTGCACGCCCCACCGTGTATTTCCCTGATAATATAGTTTGCTTGCAGAGGACCTACACACCTCAGTGACGGTCCCAGGTAGGACTTCCGGTACAACACATCATCGTGTAACTCGTACTTTGACAAGTTTAACTTGGCTTTCTCGTGTTCTGACAACTGCTCTGTTCCGTCTCCTTTTAGGTCCTTCACTATTGGTGTCATCCACGTCTCTCCTTCTTTCACTACTGCATTAACTTCTTTCTCCTCTACTGACCTTTGCTCCAGAGTCTCCACAAGGACCTCCTTTGTGAGGTGATGAAATGCAACCGAGGCTAGTTTGCTTAGAGCGTCAGCCTTCTTATTCTTTCCTCTCGGAACTTGTTTAACCGTACATGTTTCGAAAGATGCCATTAGTTCTCTTGCCTTTGCAAGGTACTGGATCATACTTTTTTCTTTAGCTTTGTATGATCCGTTGATTTGGTTTGCTACCAGCATTGAATCGACGTACACCTTCAGATCTCTGATTTTCATCATTGCTGCTAATCGCAATCCTAACAATAAAGCCTCGTACTCAGCTTCGTTGTTGGAGACTGGAAAATTGAAACGAAGCGCGTATGTATATTCAATCTCCGAAGGACTTATAAGTACCAATCCAGCTCCTCCTCCTTCTGTGCTGGAAGAACCATCGGTATGGAGTTTCCACACATCTTCACCGATCGTCTATTTTGACGAACGTTCCTTCGCCTTATTGCTCTTGCTTGCACTTCCAGATCTTAACTTGGCCTTTTCTTCTTGTTGCTCCCCTTCTACTTTATTTGCAACTTCCTTTGGCTCCTGCCCTCACTCTTTTGTCACTGAAATCGGCTCACTAGTTTCAACTATGAAGTCTTCCAACACCTGCCCCTTTACCGATGTTCGTGCCTCATACGATATCTCGTATGCCCCCAGCTCAACTGCCCATTTGGCCAACCTTCCCGAGACATCCAGCTTCATCAGAACTTTCCTTATAGACAGGTCTGTCAAGACTCTGATCTTGTGAGCTTGGAAATACCCCCTTAATCTTCTTGCAGCATGGACTAAACAGAGGGCCAATTTTTCGATTGGCGGGTAATTAAGCTCCGCCCCTTGCAATACTCTACTTACGAAGTACACAGGGACTTGTCTCCCTTCTCTTTTCGTCATTAACACGACGCTGAGTGTCTGCTCCGATGCAGCTAAGTACATCAAGAGGGTCACTCCTTCTATTGGAGCAACCAACATGGGGAGCTCAGATAGCACTTTTTTGATCTCCTGAAATGCGTCCTCCGCTTCTTTCGTCCATCGAAAGTTTTTTTGTTCAAGCAATCCTTGATTGTTCTGAAGATAGGCAACGACCTTTCTGCTGCTTTGCCAGTGTATCTATGCAGTGCATTTAGTAGTCCGCTTAGGCTTTAAGCCTTCTTTAACGTCTTTGGAGATTCCAAATCCATGACTGCCCTCGTCTTCTCGCGGCTGACTTGTATTCCATTTGGCGTTATCAGATGCC
Source organism: Dittrichia graveolens (assembly GCA_038502395.1). Classification (NCBI taxonomy): domain Eukaryota; kingdom Viridiplantae; phylum Streptophyta; class Magnoliopsida; order Asterales; family Asteraceae; genus Dittrichia; species Dittrichia graveolens. The sequence goes on from JARJIL010000009.1 coordinate 37,785,601, forward strand.
CCAAAAACTTCCCTTCCTCCAATCCGAAGGAACATTTGGCTGGGTTCAACTTCATGTTGACCCTTCTTGAATTCGAAAAGGTCTCCAATATGTCTTTCAATAGTTGGTCTTCTGTGTTGCTCTTGATCACGATGTCGTCAACATAAGCCTCTAGGTTTCGCCCAATTTGACTTCTGAAAACTAAGTCTACCAGGCACTGGTACGTCGCTCCAGCGTTCTTTAATCCGAAAGGCATCTTCCAGTAGCAAAAGACTCCAGTGTCTGTGAAGAAACCTATTCTATCCTCATCTTCTTTGGCCATCTGAATCTGGTGGTAGCCCTTGTAGGCATCCAGGAAATATATGAATCTGTACCCTACTAAAAATTCTATCTTCAAATCAACCTCCGGCAAAGGATATGGATCCTTTGGGCAGGCACGGTTAAGATCTTTAAAATCGATGCACATTCTCCATGACCCATCTTTTTTTTAACTAGCACCGGGTTGGCGACCCATGTCTGGTACTGGACTTCCCTCAGTATCCCCGCTTGCAACAACTTGTCTACCTTAAGACATGCAACCCTGCTCCGATCAGGAGCCAGGCCTCTCTTCTTTTGAATGACTGGCTTGACGTGAGCGGGTATTCCAAGATTGTGCTCGGAAATTTCTCTAGGGATGCCCGTCATGTCATCGGGTGTCCATGCAAAGACGTCTACGTTCCCCCGTAGTATGTCCTCCAACTTCCGCTGGCATTGCTCCGTCAAGTTACCCCCAATGGTTATTGTCTATTCCAGGAACTGATCGTTGATCCGGACCTGCCTTTCATTACCTTTGACACCCACTACTTGCTTCCTTCTCATTTCCTGCTCCATTTGTAAACATTCTAGTACGTCTTTTTTCTCACTCCTCACCGTAGCCACCGCGTTGGGAGTAGGGAACTTCATGAGGGAGTGGATGGTTGACACTATCGCTCCCAACTGGTACAACCCAGATCTTCCCAGGATAACATTATATAAGGAAGTCGACCTCACGATTATGAACTTCAAGTGTACTCGCCTTTCGAGTGGTGCCCTGCCAAAGGTTACTTGCAACGTGATCTCCCCCACGGGCCATACCACATCTCCCGAAAATCCTACCAGAGGAGGAGAAGTCTCCACCATCAAGGCTCTGATTCTGGGCTCAAACTTCATAAAACAATGCTCGTACATGATTTCGGACAAACTGCCTCCGTCCACGAAGATGTTGTGCACCTCGTATCCAGCCACCTTTCCTCGTATGACCATCGGTCCTGCTGTTGGGTAATCATTCTTGATCATGGGAAACTCAATTGTCTCGTTCTGCCATTCCTCCAGCTCCGATGCTTTTCTTTTACTACCTCCGGCTATCGTTTGCAGCTTGAAGAGTTCCTTCCCTTTATCCTTTGTGTCGTTCCTCTAAGGACGTGGCTTGGAGTTGAACTTTCCCTGCGTCTGTCTTACTTCCTTGACTAAGTGTGCCAGCTTCCCTGTCTTAACAGCCATCTCTATCTGCTTCTTTAGCTGGAAGCAATCATTGGTGTCGTGCCCCCGATCTGCATGGAACTCACACTATCGATCTAGGTTCTTTCTCTCCAGCATCCCCATCATGGGTCTTGGGGGCATGAATTGCTGGCTTACCTCTTTTGTCATCAAAATGTCGTATGGGGTTTTGCTAAGTTGCGTGAACGGTGCTTTGGTGGAGTTGTTCGGCACGTACGAAGGTCTCCTGTTCTCGCTGAACCTTCTTTCGTAATGGATTTGTACAGCAGGCTTCCGATAAGGCGGTTTCCATGAAGGTAGCTTTGGCATGTTGTGGCCCTTCTTCGGAGGTTCATCTAATCCTCCGACCGCTTCCTTTCCCCTAATGAAAGCTTTCGCCCTTTCCATCATTTCATCAATGGTTTTGGGCATGTTGTTGCAATACTTCTCTATCAGCTGTTTGGACTTGATGCCGTGTACAAATCCCGAGATCTTCATGGCCTCATCCGCTCCTTTGATCCCCTGGCATTCCTTCAGATATCTTCCCATGAAAGTCCATAACGTTTCTCCGTCCTTCTGCTTTATATTATGAATTTCCACCGGATGTCTGGTGTGTCTCCTTTGCTGCATAAAGTTACCTAGAAAGCGCTTCTGTAACTCTTCGAAGCTGTCAATGCTCTCATTCGGAAGCTGCTCGAACCAAACCTTAGCCGGGCCTATCAGAGTCTGAGCGAACATAAGACACCATAGGGGCATGGACCACTGCTCTACTTCAGCTGCACCTACAAAAATCTTCAGGTGATCCTCCGGATCACCACTCCTTCGTACATCTTCACATGATGCGGCATCTTGATCTTCCTCGTGAATCTGAAATGGGCTATCCTTCGTGTGAACTTGGTACTTTCGAGGGGCTGATAAGGCTTGGACAGATCATCGTCCTCCTCTTCCATCTCTTCTTCTTTCTCCTCTGGCTCCAACCCGGTTAATGTTTGCCTCCGCTGGGGCGGATCAATCCTAGCCAAAGGTCGGCTGCGTCTGGTGGAAGCTGGTCCAACCTCCGGGGCATGGACCTCCTATACAGAAAATCCTCCCCTTGTGACCGCCTGCCCCGAGGGAAAAATTGAACGTCTCATTTGCGGAGTCCTGAAAGTTCTTTCAAAGTTGAGCGTAGTCTGGAGGTCTCCGAAGCGTATCTCCCTCTCATGATCCTCCATGAGCTCCTTGAGCAACTCGTAATTACTTTGTACTAGTTCACGGCTAATGATGCTGGCTGAAGCAGATCCTGGCTCTGAAGTGGACCTTGGGATCTCGCTGGTGACGATGATGGAATATGTGGTCAAGCCGCTCTGGACTGAGGTTCGAGCCGGTACCGATCCCGAAGGACCGACTTCCGGACTCGCAAGACTATCTGAGGTTAAAACCATGTTTATAGCCATTAACACGGTCCCACGGATGGCGCCAATGTTGAAACAAGGCCTATCCGGAGCTAGCTTCCCCTTTGATTGATGAATGTTCCTGCAAAACAGACACTAGTTAAACCTCGCCACGAGGAAGGGAATTTAGAGAGAGAAAGTAATTAGAGAGAGAGAGCTCACATTAAATGCCGGTGGTGAGGGGTATTTATAACCCCTTTGGTAATCATTACAAGGTATTATCCAGAAGTTATTCATATTATCTTTAGACATAATCTGATTAAGCATTTAATGCTCCATATTGTACAGCCGACCATGCATTAAATGCAGATCTTCCAGACTGTTAGTATGATGGTGATGAGTACCTTTATTTGTGAAGATGCTTGGGATGAATTTTGTTTCCGGAGGTTCGTCCGGCACATATGTCATCACCTGGAATGTCGGAGAATGGCAAGTTAAGACTTCTTGTATGAACAAGTCTTGCGAGGCTTGTTCAACGTTGCTTCCAATAAGAGCTCCTTCGTGACACGAAGCTCCTCCTCCAGACGCCTAATAATAGCAGCCTGATCTGGCTCAGCACTGCCTTCTCCAAAATTTTGCTGAGATCTCCGATCCTCAGCCTGATGAGGCATATGAGAAGCCTCAGCTTCTAGCTCTTTAATAGCTTGTTCTGTATGGCCACGATCGGCAGACATCTTTGTAGATTTCTATATGACAGAGAAAGAGTAGTTAATACTCTATCTCACTATCTTAACTTACAAACAATTAATCATATAATTCTAGCATACATATAACTCTCACTCAATCCCCCTTAGGAACACTTCTTTATGGTCGGGCTCGAGCTTGAGATTGAATACTCTTTCAAGTACCAAATTCACTCAAACTTAGGCTCTGATACCTAATTGTAACACCGCTTCTGAATTCAGTTGCTTTAATGTCAAAACAGATTTTAGCAACGAAAATTTTTCTTTTTAAAACAACCAAAAATTTATTTACATTAAGAACTTCTCAAAACAACGTAGGTGTTACCGAGTACAGGAACCGACCATAGTATCTATTTACATTGCATCATAAATTATAAGTGTTCCACCCACAAGGGGCAACAAAATTTCCAAAAGTATCCCGCCTCGCAGGCCATCTAATCTTTACCTAAAAAGGGAAACATAGTAGCATTAGCTACACTAGCTAGTGAGTACATACTATCATAAACATCATCATAGCATGTCACGCATCGTATCATAAACAATCATTGCTAGCTTAACACATAGCGGTGTGCTGAAAAGATCAGTAATAGTCGTGTCTTGCAGGGTAATCAATCCCGCTTAACAACTCAGACCGGGGAATCACACACCACCAATCCGCGCTGGTGGGGGAGCACAAGGCAGTCTACCAAGCATCGTTCACATAGTCAAAGACTCAACAAGTAATCCAGCTACAACCGGTTGATCATCACTCACGTTATGGCACGGTGGTTCTGCAAAACCTATGATCCAGGATGCCTCCTGAATCCCCGTGAAATCCCGAAGGTTCCAGTTACAACCGACTGACCTTAACCATGCGTCAGATAGTCTGCAGACAGTTCACAAACACATATACGTACATTCGATCCCACAAGGATCCATCATCTTACATATAACATCTTTCAAGCGGTTATTCATGCATAGCATCGTATATTAACTAAGTGGTTCCAAAATGGACCCACTGGCATGCTCCTGATACACATTCTAACATCTTACAAGTCATACACTTACCTCCTCGAGTGTACCTGCAAAAGGAAGTTAAACACACAATATACACTCACATAGCATGCAAGCCTTACTCTACCGAGTCTCATGAAAGTAGGCACTCACCTGATTATCTTATAACGTTCATTTAGTTAATGCTGATTTAGCTAACGCGTTCACCTAAAACATCCGGCAATCGCGTTAATCGTTTGCACGTGTTAGGTTCTATTACTAGAACACTTACAACCTTCTTAATAGTCTTAAACCATTTATTAAACTTACTTTGAAGGCTACATAACCTAATCAACAAGAACATGTACAAAACAACACATCCTTGCTGAAAAGGCCCTGTCGCGCCACGACTAGTGAAAAGTCGGATCATAAGAAAGGTTCATGTGAAAGTCGGACCATGGAGCATTTTGAACTATCCGACGGTCGGACCATAAGTCGGATGGTTCATCCGACTATCGGACCAAAGGTCGGACAGTGCATACGAAAGTCAGATCAAAGAAAGTCGCATAGTTCATTTTATACGGCGTAGCGCCGCGATGATAATCTATCGCGCCGCGATCGTCATTTTTCCAGACTTTATCACCTTCTTCAACAGCATGCATGTGACATTCATTTATTATTTTCAAAAACCCAGATTTCCAAAAACGACTTTTTCATTCTTTAAACACTTCTAATCTTCATAAATCACTTATATGAACCTTATAAACATCATAACACCATTCAAAACATCAAAACATAAGAAACCCACTTAGAAAGCAAGCTTCAAGTTCATCCATGGAGTTTTCAAATCCAACTTAACTTCCAGCCATGAAACGTACTTGTTTCTAGCATAATACATACATAGTAACCTTGTTTTAGCTTTAGAACCTCAAATCTTCAAATCTTATGAATTCTTCTCCAAGATTCTTACGAGCAGTAAGAGTTGTGTGTTTGTGTTTTAAGATCTTTGCTATATTTGACTTTAAGAGTCAAATATCTCAACTTCACACATATATATCAATCTTATCCAGATGCAAACCGCATTTGGATAAATATATGTATATATTTCTTTTCTTTCTTATTTTCCTTTTTCTTTCTTTATTCTTTAATTAACTAATTAGTATATATTTAATATAAATACAGAATTACACATACACAAATATACATATTATATATACTATTCCATTTAATTTCAATTAATTCAACAAGTACACACAAGTACTTACATAATCATTCGTCTATTGTATTAACTACATACTTGTACGTACAATTTACAACTAGGCCCAAGTCGAGGATGTTACAACTCCACAATCCGCCATCTTCAAGCTCCCCATAATCCAATAACTTCAAACCATGCATACATCTCATATTAAGATCATAAGCAAGTTCATAAAAACACATATAAACATGTTTAAACACACAAGCATGCATCAAAACACCTTTATACCCCAAGAACACCAAATCCGATAACTTCATAAAGTATGATCCTATGATGTTCACATCAAACTCACTCAAAACAGTAGCATGTTAATACCAATCGAAGCATAATAGCACAATAAAAGAAGCATCATCAACCTTATAGCTTGAATCACACAATTTCAAGAAATCACAATCCGATTGCTATTCTCTTCTTCTTTTGATCTCGGTTTCACACAGGCTACACATACATACAATACTTCAAAGTGAAGTAATAAACTCTAAACTCACGTATATATGTTTACAAGCATGAGGTGGCATGCTTAAAACACTAAGCACATGCACACACACACAACCGAATACATACACATATATACATATAACCAACAATAAATATATAAATAACATTAATCAATTACTTAATTATCAATTAAATAAACATAATCAAATAATAATCCAAGTGTAACATACTCAAGCCTATGTTTCTACTAGGCTCAATCTTAGGATGTTACAAATTTTCCCCCCTTAAATTGGATTCTGCCCTCAGAATCTATTCATCATCAAAAAATTGCGGGTAACGAGATTTCATGTCGGCCTCGGATTCCCACGTCAAGTCTGAACCCAAACTGTGTTTCCACTTTACGAGAACCATCGGAATTTATTTCTTTCGCAGTTTCGTCACTTTCTGATCCAATAGTTCAATGGGTTCTTCCACCAACCTCTTGCTAGAATCCACTTTAAGATCATGTAGAGGTACAATCTGACTTTCATCCTCAACTCTACATTTCAGCATACATCTTTTGTCGATCCCGCGCAGCTTTCAACTTTTCTCGCGCAACAGGCACTTTGTTTGTGGTGATCAGCACAATATTAGGCCCTGCATATTGTTTATCACCTACCTCTAACCAACACGTAGGAGTACGGCAGCGACGACCATATAAAATTTCATAAGGAGGCATACCAATACTCGAATGGTAAGAATTGTTGTACGCGAATTCGATTAACGGCAGATGGGAATCCCAAGAACCTCCATATTCTAACACACATGGCCGCAGCATATCCTCGAGTGTTTGAATAGTTCGATCAGATTGTTAGGATCGAATATAAACAAAATCAATAACAAGAATTATCTTTTGAATCTAAATCAGAGTTATGTAAAAGACAGTCTTTGAATTTGATCACAATCAATTAAGAACTTGCGGAATCACACTTAATTGATTAATAAATGTTTTAATCACAAGAACAATTCAATCAATTCACTGAAATACTTTCAAAACACAAGATGTTTATTAATAATCAAAGATGATTACAATATTCACCTACACCTCCAATCTAACTCTTTTGTTAGACGAAGAACACACCTTTGTTCTTAGGTTTCAGAGAAACTTGGAGGCTAATACACTTTCAGAAATTCAATAAACAATACGAATGAGTGCAAACTCTGATAGAGTTGAATTACAAAACTATCGATACTAACAAAATATTCTAAACGAAGTATTTATAAACTCTTGATCTTCCTTGAGAAGTTGACAGTTGGTTAATCTTCTATCTTGCGAGATAATCTTGATAATCTTCCAACTTGATAAGATATCCATCAAATCCACAAAGATAGCAGCTTCCAAAAATAACTCAACAGAAACTGTTTGTTAAATGTGACTCTTCTAATAGTGTTTTTTTAATGCCTTTCAACAGTTGACATAGTCATTCTAACAGTTCCAAGCTCTTTGTACTAACAGTTGCAACATTCATCACACCTGTTAGTTACAACTGTTTTCACAAATCACACTAATAGCTTTCAACTATTTCTTTACAAACATACTAACAGTTTTACCTTTGCATGTCCAACAGTTTCAATCACTTGGAAAATTTCCTCAACAATCTCCCCCGAACATATAGTATTGAACAATACACTTAAGTTGTTTTATAGGGTTCAACCACAGAAAAATTAACATAAGCAAAGAAAACATGAAATATGCAAAGTCAAACTGTTTCAATCAAAACATAAAGAAATAAGATTACACTTTCTTTGACTGTAATGATTCCAGCCTTTCTTTAAGCCTCTGAAGAAGATCTTCTTTAACTTTAGCAGGGCCATAGCACTTTGCTTTCAACAAATATGAGAGCTTTGTTTTGTTGTGCTCTATAAATTCAATGTCAAACCATTGAGTAATCGCATTTCCCATTACTATGTGATAAGTCTTTGACTTAGCGTACACCTTAATCGTACTTATTGGGAATGCTTCCTCCGCTATCAGCATCGGCATTACTTTCAGAGGATCAAATATGCTTGTTAAATGCCTCATAAGCACTCTGATCTCAGTCCCATCAGCTTCTCCATAGTGACTTAGACCATATTCATACATTTCTTGCACATCTGTTCTTGTCACACTCTTCATTAATTGTAAGAAACTAGCATAGCTTTCAACTGGTTCATGTTCTCTTAAAATTGTCACCCCTTGTTTTCCTGTTTCAATTCTTAACATTTCAAATCTCCACTCAGTGATGTGGGATTTTTGACCTAGTTGAACTTCCACAAGCTTTTCCAATTTCTTTTCAACCTCTACTCTGAGTCTGTCTTGAAACCATACCAACTTTAGCCTTTTCTGATGGTTTAAACCATACCAACTTTAGCCTTTTCTGATGGTTTTTGAGTTGTTTGAGACTTTTGAGTCTTAACTGTAGCCTTTTTCTTTTAACTCCCTTATCCACCTTCTTTCCTCTTTCCTCTTCATCAATTTCCTTTGTAATCTCAGCTGCCATCTTTTGAGCCAGTTCTAGATCTCTTTCTTCTTGTTGCTCAATCTCAGCATTCAGCCTTTGCGTTTGCTCATGATCATGTTCTTCTTGTTGTTCTTTTGACATTTTGAGCTTTGGAATATTAACCACAATCTCCTTTCCCTTACCTTGCACAGTAGACATCTTTTCATCCTTCTTTTCTTCTACAATGGCAATGCCTTTGAACCCTGGCTTTAGTGCAATTGCCTATATTGAATGTGCTGATATTAAATGTTTGAGCACCAATTGCAATCAAATGATCTTGTTTATTTTTGGACCATGATTTGAATACATCTGTTGTTGGATAATCTCCAGACATGATCATTCTATTTATCAACACTCTATCAACTGCAGACAATTTATCTTCATCTGATTGAGCACTTGCAACTGTTTGTATTTGGTCTAGAGCAACTGTTGTTTGTGTAGTTGCAACTGTTAGAGTATCTAGAGCAGCTGTTTGTGTGGATTGCACAACTATTTGTTTACTTTTTACAGTTTTCACTTGCTCCTTTATGATTAACTTCTCCCCCTTTTTGATTTGAACTGTTTGAGGAGGATTAGCATGAGCCTATTTAAGCATATGATCATAGGCATGAAGAACATATGTAGCCTTCTTTAAAGTGGTTGACAAGACTTTGATCTGTTTCTCTTGCTTGATAATAAGCTCATTGTGCTTGGCAAGTAGCTTGTCTTGTAGGGTGTTCCTCTTTTTAAGATTGAGGAAGGCAACAAGAAATGGTACAAGGTCTGAATTCGTCAATGCCTTTTGTTTCATACTTGCCTCAATGTCAACAAGTGTTGCCACCTCAAACATATCATCGGCAGATAGAACTGGTGGGTCACTCCTAGAAGTTCCCTCACCAGTACCCCTTTGTTCTTGGTACCGGAGATTTCCAAAAGTTGTTTGACCAGCCTTTGTTGTTGTGGTTGAGGTTTTACTTATGTTGACACTGCCCTACTCACCCCTTGCGGATGAAACGGTAGTGTCAGCCTAAAGAACCACATGATCACTCTCCCTTGGAGTGATTACATCCTTAGTATGCTTGGGAGACAACACTATGGGTTCTCTTTGGATATTCTGCACAGGTGAATACACCTGTGCAGCGCTTACAGTTTGGGTGATTAGGACTGTGGTGGAAGGAGCACCAACAGTTCTCTTCCTCTTTTTGAATGTTATAAGAGAGGGGGCTTGTGTTGTAGCTTGAGAAATGGTAGCAGAGGGGGATATTTGAGTATCATGAGCTGTGGGTTCCAGAGTTGGTGGTGTAGCAATGACTTGGGCTTCATGCTCAACTCTGGCAGCTCTGTTTCTTGAAAGAAACTCCACCATTGTAGAGAGTGGTGGAGTCATGGCACCCGAAAAATTCATGCCATTGATCAACAATGTGCTCAATGTGGAGGCCACATGAGCAGAGGGAATCAGGACCCTCTTGTGAGTTTGAAGATTTGGCAATAAAGAGTTTAAACAAGCTTGCACAAATCGGGGGTACATCAAAAACAGACCATATTTGGTCCCGAGATGTTTTACCATACCATTAAAAATCAATTTAGAAAAGTTGAAGCACCGATTGTTGACGAAACAGATTAAGGCCAGAGCAATGTTACTTCCAAACTCATTCCATCCAGTTCTTTTTGGGTTGATTCATTGTTGTAAATTATGAATCAAAAATTTCCAGTGGGCACAAAATTGCCTTTTGTAAAAGGTACCCTTTCCCATAGGCCCCTCATACCCTAGCTTAACCAGCTCATCGTGTAAGAATTCCAATGAGACCGAATCAAAATACTCACCCTCAAGATCATCAAGGTGAAGGTGTTCTCGAATGGCATTATCAGAGAATGAAACATCATGATTATCAACATTTGAAGTGATCCATTGCACTCCATCTACTTCATTGAGTGTTGCGTTTTTCTAGAATTGATCGAGATGGGAAGTGTATATGGTTGGATTGATTGTGAGAGCAGTGTTGAGGTTTGATAGTGTAAGGTAGTCAATCATATCATGGAAGACATGCAACTCAGCAGGTTTAGCGAGGAAGACATGCAAATCAGCATGTTGTGTTCCTTGACAAACGGAAGAGGAGCCATGGCGATTTCGAAGAGAAAGTCTAGGGTTTAGCGTTCGATTGAAGTTTAGTAAGCGTAATGAAAACTACGAGGAGGGAATGGCTTATATGTGTAATGCATATTAAATGCAATTAAAAATGCCTCAGAATATCTGCAAAGACTAAAATACCCTTGACTAACAGTTGAAGAAAGATTTAGAACTAACAGTTGAGAACTGTTTGGTTAATGAACTTCAACTGTAACACTCCCCCTTAAATGATTTGGTAGCTTGCCTAACAGTTGTGGTGCCTATGTACTAACAGTTGAGAACTGCTAGTTTCAATTTGCACAGAAGATCCCTGAACACTTACATAAACTGTCGTTAGACTTAAGACTAATAGTTTCAAACTGTTAGTATGAAACCACAAAAACATAAAAAGATAAGCTAAAAAACCATTATTCTAAGTTAATCATTCCAATATTTGAGATCAGAAAGTTAAACCTGCTCACATCAAATGCTTTAGTGAACAGATCAGCTAACTGATCATCAGTATGAACTTTCATAACTTGGATTAACTTTTTCTCATTGCAATCTCTGATGAAGTGAAACCTGATCTCTATGTGCTTTGTTTTTGAATGCTTCACAGGATTGTTAACAATGCTGATGGCACTTGTGTTATCAACATAAATAGGAGTATTCAAGAAAGTCTTACCATAATCCAGAAGCTGATTCTGGATCCACAATACTTGTGAACAGCAACTTTATGCATGCAGCAATATATTCAGCCTCAGCTGTTGAAGTTGAAACTGTTGTTTGTTTCTTGCAATGCCAAGATACCAACCTTGAGCAAAAGAATTGACATCCTCCAGAAGTTGATTTCCTATCCACATTAGCTCCACCATAATCACTATCAGAGTATGCCACCAATTCAAATGGTGAATCCTTAGGATACCAAAGACCCAATTTTTGTTGGCCTTTGAGGTACCTAAAGATCCTCTTTACAGCAAATAGATGTGACATCTTGGGATTGCATTGAAACCTGTCACAAACACACACAGCAAACATTATATCTGGTATAGAAGAAGTTAAGTACATTAATGAGCCTATCATAGACCTATGCATGTGTATGTCTACATCATCCCCATCAGGATCTGCTCCTAACTGTTTGTGTGTTTCCATTGGAGTACTTTCCAGCTTCACATCTTGATAGCCAAACTTGTCCAAAATAACTTTGACATACTTTGACTGACTAAGAAAGATACTGGATGGCTTCTGCTTCACCTGTAATCCTAAAAAAAATGTAAGTTCTCCCATGGAACTCATCTGAATCCTCTTATGCATGATGGCTTCGAACTCCTTGCAAAGATTGTCATTAGTGGATCCAAAGATTATATCATCAACATAGATTTGTAGAAGCAAAATCTCTGTTTTAACAATCTTTGTGAACAATGTCTTATCAATAGAGCCTCTTTTAAAACCATTTTCAATTAAATAAGATGACAATGTCTCATACCAAGCTCTAGGAGTCTGATGTAAACCATATAAGGCTTTATCCAACCTATATACCCTATCAGGATATTTTGAGTCTTCAAAATCAGGTGGTTGACACACATATACCACCTCATCAATAGTTCCATAGAGAAAAGCGGATTTGACATCCATTTGTTATACCTTAAACCCTTTGAAGCTTGCATAAGCAAGGAACAATCTTATTGCTTCTATTCTTGCAACTGGAGCAAAGACATCATCACAATCTATACCCTCTTCTTGAGTATAACCATGTGCAACAAGCCTAGCCTTTTTCTTGACGACTATTCCTCTTTCATCCTTATTTCTAAAGACCCACTTGGTGCCAACTTCCACACTTGCTTAATTTGGAACTGTAAAAGTTCATCTTGCATTGCTTCTACCCATGAAGGGTCTTTTAATGCCTCTATTGCTTTCTTTAGTTCTATCTGAGATAGAAAGCATGCATTCACATCAAACTGTTCAAGAGGTACACCACTATTTTCATTTTTCAGCATAGCTCTTGTTCGAATGGGAGTGGTAGGATCACCTATAATCTGCCTATGGGATGATTCTTGTGAATTCTTGATGTAGGGATGTTCTCTTCAGGCAGTACATTCTCCAAATTTAACATATCAACATCAGAGTCCCTTTCATTCCCAAAAGAGTTACAAACTTAATCAGCAACGGTTTGATGTTCACATGCATGGTGTTGGGGAGGAACATGAGATTCCATGTCCTTTGAAGGATCAGCATCATCATTAATTTGACCAACAACATTGAAAGAACTACTTTGAGTCAAGAGAATCACTACAAAGTCTTCAGACACTTTGTTTTCACAAACAGTTGTTGGGATTGAACTAACTGTTTCAAAACTGTTGGAACTGTTGGAAACAGTTTGTTGGTCTATACCACCAGCTGTAGGGACACCTGCAACTGTTTCTGTAGGAAACTCAAAAGACAAAGATTCGGTTAATATATCAATATCAAAAAACCACTCAGGACCATTACCTGCAACATGGATCCCATTCTCATTGAAAGACACATGCATACTCTCTTCTATGATCCTAGAAACATTGTTGAAGACTCTATATGCTTTGCTTTTAGTGGAGTATCCTACAAAGAATCCTTCTTCTGCTTTACTTTCAAACATGCCTAACAGTGACTTGGTATTAAGGATAGTGCAGGGACATCCAAATGGTTTCAAAAAGTTGATCAATGGATTTCTTTTAAGAAACAACTCATAAGGAGTTTTCCCTTTGGACTTGACAACTTGTACTCTATTCTGAACCTAGCAAGCAGTGTTCACAACTTCTGCCCAGAAAGTCATTGGGAGCCTAAAATCAGCTAACATTGATGTAGCAGCCTCTATCAAAGTCCTATTCCTCCGCTCAGCCACTCCATTCTGTTGTGGAGTCCTAGGAGCACTATACTATCTTTCAATCCCTTTTTCCTCACAAAAACTGTTTAGCTCATAGTTATTGAACTCAGAAGCATTGTTAGATCTAATGACTTTCACTTTCAAATCAGATTGATTTTCAATTATAAGAAGAAGAGATTTAACTAACTCAGCAGTTTCATCCTTAGACCTAAGAAATTGAACCCAAGTGAATCTGGTGAAATCATGAACTATGACTAAACAATAAGCTTTCTTCCCTATACTAATCATAGATGTAGGACCAAACAGATCCACATGCAATAGTTGTAAAGGTACAAAGATCGAAGAAACTTCTTTGGACTTAAAAGAAGTTTTGTGTTGCTTGCCGTTGAGACAAGCAATACAATGATCATCACATGAGAATTCCTTTTGGGGTAAACCTCCTATCAAACTGTTTTTAGCTAACAAATTCATTGTTTTAAAGTTCATGTTTTTTAACAGCGAATTTATGTTAGTATGTTAGTGGGTTTGGTCCGTAGTGACATCCATATAGGGCACATCCTTCTATGCTAAATGGCAGACTCATCATGAGATGCCTTTGAGAGTAAACAACTTAAAACATTCCACTGAGCAACTTTTTGTGTATCTAAACAGTATACATTATCCTTTCTTGGTGTTCTTAAAAGAATATCCTTTTTAGTTAACTTAAAATCTTTTGAAAGGATAATGCATTCAGTATCTGTAAACAAGACTTTGTTCCCAATGTCACAGATTTGAGACACACTCAATAGATTGTACTTGAGTTGTTCAACAAAGAAAACATCATTAAAAGTAAGGGTACCTGCCTTAACAGCTCCTTTACCTATGATTTTTCCTCCCTTTTGATTTCCTCCAAATGCTACATATCCACCATTGATTCTTTTGAAATCCTTCAAGCAATGTGGATTTCCAGTCATGTGCCTTGAGCATCCACTATCCACATGCCAGATAGCTCCTTGATTGGCCCTATGAATGCCCTGCACAAAAGAAAATCAGTTAGTAGCAGGAAGTACCCAGGCCATGCAGGTCTTCAGTACACCATTCAAGTCATGATACTTAACCACAGATTGAGTTTTCTTAATTTAATCCCAGTTATATTTCTCTATTCTGTTTGAAGAGTATTTAGTGAGAACATGTGGTTTCCAACTTTTGTGATTAACATGTGTCTTGATTTGACTTTCAGGTGGATTATCAGTTTTAGCCTCTTCAGAAATTGTTTGTTTCTGCCATTTTACCCAAGCCAGACAAACATTCTTTGATTTTGACTTAACAGTTGAAAGACTGTTAGACTATTTTGGCTTAAAAGTTGGAGAACTGTTAGACTGTTTTGGCTTAACTGTTGGAGAACTGTTAGACTGTTTTCTGGTACTTGGTTTCTGGGTTCTATAGAACTGTGGGTTATGATAACAGTTGTGAGCCAAGTGATTTTCTTTCCCACAAATGTAACACTTTTTGGTTTTGACTATAGGCAACCCATTTATTTGTGCCCATAACTGGTTTCTATTTCTTTGATTACCCCTCATTGGTGCTGAAGAAGGAAACTTTTGCACACCATGTTGTTTGCATGTGCAAATAGGTACTTTAGTATGTCTCTTCACATGTTTGGATTTGGATTGTGTTTTTGAAGCTTTCTTCTTCTGCTTTGCAACTTTCACTTCACCAACCTTCTCCTTTCCTTTGACCTTAAAACTAACAATTGAGGTTTTTGGGTTAAAACTGTTTGGGTTCTGTTTGGGACTGTTAGTGTAAAGGTGAGGACTGTTTTCAACAGTAGTGGAACTGTTAACAGATTTGAAGGGTTTTGGTATGCTGGAGGGTTCAGAGGATGCTTTTACAAACATCACAAGTTGTGAAGAAGATTTAGGTGCTATAGGTTCACAACATATGTGATTTTCAATTGGAATATCTTCTTCTTTCTTCACAAATCCTTCCTTCTTCTCATCAATCACCTCATACACAACACCCTCATCTTCACTTTCAAGTTGTGGATCAGCTGACTTCAATTCTTCTTTTAATGGTTCATTTACATACCTTTCAGCTACATCAGACATGGGAGTTATATAGTTATGATTGTATGGAGGTGGTGTCTGTTTATAGCCTATGCATGTTTTTACCTTGTTTGTGATATGTGATTTCAACACTGTTTCAAGCTTAAGAGTTGAAGCTTTGAACATGCTTAAATCCATGTCCACACCATCCAATTTCTTGGTTAACTCGTCTATCATACTCTCTTTTTCACTCAACTTCTCCTTAAGACTATCAATCTCTTATTGAAGTTTCTCCTTCTCCCACTTATGATACTTTCTATCATAATCCATTTGCAGTTCATTATCCTGATAATCTTTGATTTTTCTTTTCAAAGCTTTCAATAACAGCACTGGTTTCATACCTTCTTTCTTCCATTTTGCTGAGAGCAGCACAAACCTTTTTGTTGTGCTCTCTAAATCGTTTAACTATAGCTCTACATTCACCAGGACATAATTTAGAAGATACCTTAATGTCTTCTGTTTCTAATGAATCCATCTTGATGGAGGAGTTAGTCAATGCCATCGTTGCTTTGTTGTGAGTGGCTTGCTCTGCTTGATCACTCCAATCAAACCCATGACCTTCTTGTGAGACCAATGCTGATGAGGTGGAACTTGAATTTTGACCTTGATGCTGGCCTTGTCCACCAGATCTGCATTCCCTGGCAAAGTGACCAGACTGTTGACATTTGAAACATCTTACTTTGGATTTATCAAATCCGGCCTTACCATCAGCGCTGAAGTTCATGTTTTACCTTCCTGTTCTTTTGATGAATCTTTTTGCTCTCACAGGTAGCATAGCCATCTGCCACTTAAGATCCATCTCCTTAAGATCATCTGGATGCACATGTTCAAGATCGTCATCTGTGAGAGTTGAATGTGCATGACTAGCAAGGAATGCTTCAAGAACTGCATTAGAAGTATTCACATCTACTCTAGTAACAGTACCTACACAACCATCAACTAAGTTAGTTAAAGGAAGATTTGAGTCCATACCTGAGCACGAAAAAGAGCAGCATTGTGGCTAGGGGTCATAGACTTTCTTTTACCCTCAATTTCCCCTTCAAACAAAATCAGACTGTTGTATAGATCATCTAGTTCTATATCTTCCAGAGAATCCTTAGTTCTCCATTGTGTAGCATAAGCTGTCCATTCATCACCTAAGGACCTGAGAAACTTTCTATTGATCTCATCTTGCTCTATTCTAACTTTTGCACTCTCAAGTTGACTCACCAGCTTATAGAACCTATCAAAAATCTGAGTGATGCTTTCATTCTTTCCACTAGAAAAGTTTTCATAAGCTTGTTTTAGAAGATCCCTTTGATTTATTTTGGAACTTGCATTCCGTGCAAACCTTTTCTCTAAAGCATTCCATAATTCATGAGCACCCTCAAACTTCTTAAACTGATGTTGATACTCATTTGGAATAGCAATTTGAAGAATGCAGAGAGCTTTCATCTCAAGCATCATCTCTTTTCTTTCAGCATCTATTTTTGGTGATGGTTTCTTCCTTGGTTTTCCAGTTTCATCTAAATCAAAACGAGTTATGGATTCATTCTCAATGATTTCCCAAACAACATAGTTCATTAATTGAACATGCTGCTTGATTCTCAGTTTCCACATCTCAAAATCAGTTGGTTTGAGCATGGGAACACGAATGTTTGACCCAGATCCAGTGTTATCAGAAGATCCACCAAACTCCATTGCAATAAAGTGATTGAAAACTAACAATAGAACTTTAGAAAGACTTTAAAACTCAAACACAGCAGTTCTATGTAAAACCTTCAACTGGTGATCAAAGGAACCTTAATGTTAAAGCTCTGATACTACTTGTCAGAATCGAATATAACCAAAATCATTAACAAGAATTATCTTTTGAATCTAAATCAGAGTTATATAAAAGACAGTCTTTGAATTTGATCACAATCAATTAAGAAGTTGCGTAATCACACTTAATTGATTAATAAAGGTTTTAATCACAAGAACAATTCAATCAATTCACTGAAATACTTTCAAAACACAAGATGTTTATTAATAATTAAAGATGATACAATATTCTCCTACACCTCCAATCTAACTCTTTTGTTAGACGAAGAACACACTTGATTCTTAGGTTTTAGAGAAACTTGGAAGCGAATACACTTTCAGAAATACAATAAACAATACGAATGAGTGCAAACTCTGATAGAGTTGAATTACAAAACTAAAGATACAAACAAAATATTCTAAACGAAGTACTTATACATTCTTGATCTTCCTTGAATAGTTGACAGTTGGTTAATCTTCTATCTTGTGAGATAATCTTGATAATCTTCCAACTTGATAAGATATCCTTCAAATCCACAAAGATAGCAGCTTCCAAAAATAACTCAACAGAAACTGTTTGTTAAATGTGACTCTTTTAACAATCTTCTTTTTGATGCCTTTCAACAGTGGACATAGTCATTCTAATAGTTCCAAGCTCTTTGTACTAACAGTTGCAACATTCATCACACCTATTAGTTACAACTGTTTTCACAAATCACTCTAACAACATTCAACTGTTTCTTTACAAACATACTAACAGTTTTACCTTTGCATGTCCAACAATTTCAGTCACTTAACACGTTTCCTCAACACAGATTGCCCGCTGTAAACTATTCCAGGAGTTCGACACAAATCTGGAATCTCTATCTGAAGTTTTGTTACGAAATCCATCGATATACAACTGAGCCAACTTACTAAGCGATGTCGTCTCACTAGTAGCCAAGAAGTGAGCACTCTTGGTCAATCTGTCAACGATCACCCGAATCATATCATTATTCCTCTACGTACGTAGAAGTTTTGTTACGAAATCCATCGTTATGTACTCCCACTTCCACTCTGTAATCTGCAACTGTTTAGTGATCCATACGGTTTCTGGTGCTCTGCCTTAACCTGTGCACAAATATGGCAAGACTCCACAAACTGTGCTACATCCGTCTTTATTGTAGGCCACCAATACAGCACCTTTAGGTCGTTATACATTTTCATGCTACCTAGATGAACATATAGTCTAGGCTTGTGAGCTTCAGTCATAATCAACTTCCGAAGACCTCCAAGCAAAGGCACCGAAACACAAGATTGATAAACCTTCAATCCCCTAGAGTCATTATTCAAGTCATTCTTCTTCTTAGTCATAATCTCTGTCTTCAGATTTTCATCCCTCAAGGCTTCCAACTGAGCTGCCTTTAATCTGTCAATCAAGTCGGACACTATTTCAATTCGCATAAATTTAATATGTTCACTAACTCCCTTGCGACTCAAAGCATCGGCTACCACGTTGGCTTTCCCTGGATGATAGCGAATCTCACAATCATAGTCTTTTAAAAGTTCCAACCATCCCCTCTGTCGCATATTGAATTCTTTCTGCGAAAATACATAATGCAGGTTTTTTGTGATCCGTACAAATGACGCACTTTGTACCATAAATATAGTGTCTCCACAATTTTAACGCAAAAACCACAGCTGCCAGTTCTAAGTCATGGGTTGGATAATTCTTCTCATTCAGTTTCAACTTACGAAAAGCATACGCAATAATTCTAACTCGTTGCATCAACACACAACCCAACCCTGCCAATGACGCGTCACAGTAAACTATGAAGTCATCTGACCCATCCGGTAATGGAAGAATAGGAGCCTGGCACAAGAGTTGTTTCAACGTCTGAAAAGCTCTCTCCTGTTCATCACTCGACTAAAATGGAATCTCCTTGCGAGTCAATTTAATCATGGGATTAGCAATCTTAAAAAACGCTTTAATGAATCTTCTGTAATACCCTGCCAATCCCAAGAAGCTTTTAATCTCAGAAGGCGACTTCGAAACCTCCCTGTTCATCACTGCTTCTATCTATGCTGGATCTACTTTGACTCCATCACTGCAAATGACATGACCCAGAAAGTGAACTTCTCGCATCCAGAATTCACACTTCGAATACTTGGCATACAATTGCTCCAGTTTTAACGTCTCAAGAACCTGTCTCAAGTGAATCTCATGATTAGTCTCAGATTTAGAATAAACTAGAATGTCGTCAATAAATACTATGATTTATGCAAGAACGGTCGACAAACCCGATTCATCAAATCCATAAACACTGCAGGTGCGTTAGTCAAACCGAACGGCATGACTAAAAACTAATAATGGCTATACCTGGTACGGAAAGCAGTCTTAGCAACATCTCCGTCAGAAACTCGTACCTGGTGATAACCCGATCTCAAATCAATCTTCGAGAAATACGAAGCACCCTGCAACAGATCAAACAAATCATCAATCCTGGGGAGAGGGTATTTATTCTTCACTGTCCTCTTATTCAGTTATCTGTAGTCAATACACATTCGCAGAGTACCATCTTTCTTTTTCATAAACAAGACTGGTGCACCCCAAGGTGAAGAACTCGGATGAATAAATCCGCAATCCTGAATCTGTGTCATTATCTCCCTTATTTCAGAAGGAGCCAACTGATAAGGAGATCTAGCCACTGGATTAGAACCTGGTATCAGATCAATCTTATACTCTACCTCTCGAACGGGAGGTAGTCCAGGTAACTCATCCGGAAACACCTCAGGAAATTCTAATACGACCCTTACATCAGTAACTGCCCGTTTCTCTTTTCTATCATCAATCGCATATGCTAGAAAACACTCGCATCCCTTACTCAAGGATTTCTTGGCTTTTATCATAGAAATGATAGGAAACGCTGACTAATTCCTTTCCCCACGAGCCACCACACGCGACCCGTCAGATAACGGAAACGAAATCAGCTTCCTATGACATTTTATACTCGCTCGGTGCTTACTTAGCCAATCCATCCCCAAAACCACATCAAAACCCGCCAATGGCATCAATAGGAATGATACAGGAAAGCACTTACCATCTATGTCAATTTTAGCACCCGTCACATAAGTCGTAACACACACTATCTTAACATCTGCCACTTCTATATCAATCGGCACAGAGATACTAGTAGTAGGCAAATTTAACTTAGCACAAAATGCTACAGAAATGAAGGAGCGATTCGCTCCAGAATCAAATAATACACGAGCAGGTAAGGAGTTTATAAGGAACGTACTGGTGATCACATCATTTGTGGCAGTAGCATCATCTACTGCCATCCGGAACGCCCTACCCTCCGGAGTTGTTGGATTCTTCCTTTCCTGCCCTCCCGCTGCAGACGAGCCCCCAACCGCCCCTTCCCCTGTCCCAGCCCCAGGTCTCCTCCCTGTAGGGCAATCACCTACCATGTGCCCCTCCTGATGATAGTTCCAACCTACGTTTCGAGGGTATCGGCAATCCTTAGATTCATAACCGTGTGTTTCACATCTCACACATCGCAAAGTGTGGGTTATACATTGCCCAGTGTGAGAAGACCTGCACCTCGTGCACCATTGTGCTTTATTCCCCGAATCCCCTCTAGGTGCCTTTCTATTCTGGTTTTCCTGGGACTGGTTACCCTGCCACTTCTTCTTTTGCTGGCTACCCCTAGCCTTATCATACCTCGGCTTCTTCAATCTGTTTGTCTTTGGCCTGGATGTCCCCCTCAGCATATTTTGCCAAGGTGAAAGCTTGGGACAGAGATCAAGCCAATCTCGTGGTGCTCCTATACTCTGGCAACAATGCCCTGATAAAGTGCTGAACCTGGGAAGATTCATGACGCACCCACTGAGTTACAAATCTTAGTTTAGAATTAAACTATTCAATCAGTTCATCCACCGTCATCTTCCTCGTCATCTTCAGTTACATGAACTCCTGCCTTATTTTATTCAACTCAAAGGCGTTGCAGTATTGTTCGCACTATTTATCCCGAAATTGATCCCACGTAATAGAGTTCATTTGTGCTCTCGATAAGTGGGTGGTAATGGAATCCCACCAAACCATTGCTTTGCCTTTGAGCATCCGGGTGGCAAAACACACTCGCATCTCATCTTCACAGTTGCAAGCATCCAAAATTCTTGCAGTATCGCCCAGCCAGTTCAGAGTAAAACTGGGATCCGTGCTGCCGTGATATTCATCTGGTTTACAATCTATGAACTGCTTGTAAGTACACGGCTGCCTATAACCCATTCCTGGTGGAAATCCCATATATGGATAAGAATACGACCCTTGTGGCATTGACCCAGGTGGAACAGATCCTTGTGGATAAGGCCCCTGCGGAAACAACGGATAATAAAAAGGTTGTGTCATCGGTTGAGTAAATGGTGGTATTGGCATTGACATCGGAGGAACCTCTGCCAGTGTAGTAACCGCTGGAAAAATAGGAGGTATCACAATAGTAGTTGAAGCTACAGAAATAACTGATGGTTGTGCTGCAGGAACCTGCCTTTGCTACTCCAATTCTGTTCTCAAATCTTGTGGCTGAACCTCCAGTTGAAATATGTACTAATCCCTCTCATCAACCGTTGTACCAGATGTACCAGCGTTGGTTGGAATCTCAACTGTTACGGTAGGAACCTTAGTAGTATTTGGGATAGTAGGGATACCGGTCGAGAAATCACGTCCAGCCATTGTTATCTGTAACAATCACATCACCTCACGATTTATTAGATAAATCCGTTAATACACAACATACTAACTCCACAACACTCCAATTCACCCCAATCCCACACCCAAGGAGTAATCAACCTACCATGAGCCAAGATTTGGGAATGTAACACTTCCACTGTGCCTACACTGCTAAACCAAGGCTCTGATACCAAACTTGTAACACCGTATTATTAACCCAAAAATTTTCACTTTTGATTACACTGCGGAAGCGTTTATAAACACCAAAGTAAATATCACTAATTACAAACCACTGTTTACAAAATATCAGTATTACAAAACACGGCTCGTCACAAATACTTTATCAGAGTCCTAGATGATTACTCCCCAAGCTAACCACTCTCAGCCGAACCGCTGACTTACCAAAACCTGTAAAACAATGAGAGGTGGGGGATTAGCACAAAGCTAAGTGAATGGAGTAACACACAACAGATGTATCATCCTGAACCGCATGATATCAACAACCACAATTAAGCACCCTGGGAAGACCGTCAATTC
This sequence comes from Dittrichia graveolens, assembly GCA_038502395.1. Classification (NCBI taxonomy): domain Eukaryota; kingdom Viridiplantae; phylum Streptophyta; class Magnoliopsida; order Asterales; family Asteraceae; genus Dittrichia; species Dittrichia graveolens. The sequence continues at coordinate 37,808,434 of JARJIL010000009.1, forward strand.
TGCAGGAACCTACAACCAATACCGGTCAAAGCAAAGGTTTACCGATAGTCCATTTGCTATCCCCACACAGTATCATCCTCTGATAGCAACAAATGCATCCCAAGGTCCTGATACTGCTTAGCCAATAGCAAATGAACCCAGCCCACAACCCCAGTCGGAAACTGACTTCCCTTCCAACATGTATACATATCACAGAATTCAACAATTAACATTCACAGTTAATTAACCAACAGATATACAGTCTATCCAACAATAATTGCAACAAAACCAGCACAACTAATATCACCCGTGAGCAAACATCCACTCACCTCAAGCTTTCAGTTTTTCCACTGAGTGATTTAATTTTAATGAGCCTTGTTTGTCCCTAAGAACACAACAAACTGAAATCAGTATCAAATTCATAAATATATATCAAACATATATATTTATATCCTTTTAATCAAACATGAACATGTAAGATTCACCTATGCATACACATATAACACATACCATTAAACAATGCAAATCAATAAATCAAAACTGTCGGTTTTCCTAAGAAATCCAACACTACAATCGGAATCCGCCAAGAACCATCGGATTTCCAAGAATCCGATACATCCATACCTTGGGCGTGGCACGAGTCCAAGTCGGGCGTGACTTGGGCGTGGCCTATGGCTAGGTACGCCCTGGCCTCTGGGAGGCACGCCCGTGCCCTTTGCCCAATGGACAGGCATGAGCCTATGTCGGGCGTGACTTGGGTGTGGCCTCTTGGGCTAGAACACGCGTACCTTGTGAGGCACGGCCGTGCCTTATGCAGTAACAACCATTTAACTAGGCTTTCAAATCTAGTTAAATGTGGTGTTTATTGTCATTATTCTAGTAACTGAAAATGACATTAGTATGAACGAATTTGAACTGAATTTTATGCTCTATATAAGTCCTATGATGCTAATGTGGTGATGTCCCAAGAATTGTTTTTACTAGAATATATATTTGCATATACACAACTCTCTCAAGCACAAGAGGTACTAAGGCTTTGGTTCTCTTGAGATAGACATCTTGGTGGTGTTTAGATAGGCTTATCTAACACTCTAGCTAGTGGGACGTGATAGTAGCATGTTGTGGGCTTCGATAGAGGTGTACACGTTAGTGCACGAGACTACCAAACTCCAAACCCGCGCGTACAAAGAAGATAGCATCGAGGGTATTTTTTTCTTTGTATGTTTATTTTGTTTTTTAGCCATCTCTAGAGTTTTGGTCCATGTGGTGGGCACATTCGTGGTCGATTTTTGAAAACATTTTTCTACTCGTTTTGCTTCCGCTGCGATTCTAGACCACGAAAACCCAACAGTGGTATCAGAGTCATCTCTAACATGGCTTTGCACTTTTGGAGCTAAATTGGATTTTCTGAGTTTTCTGTCAAAAATGGTTTTCCGATGACCGGGCACGGTCGTACCTCTAGGGGTACGGGCCGTGCCGGCGACCGGGGCACGGGCGTACTAGTGGGGGTACGGGCCATGCCGGCAGAATTCGTAAACTGTTTAAAATTTTTTAAATTGTACACTGAAAAAATTGGCAGGAACGTCCATACCCTCTGGAGTACGCCCGTGCCTTATGGTTGTTTGGTCAGAATTGGTTTTTGAAACAATGTGTTTAAATATATTAAAATCCGGGTTGTAGACTAGTCTTGATTCTATTGATCCCCACTATATTTTGATTCCTAATTTTATATATTTTGTGTGACTGGGCATGAAGTTCACAAAAACATATATTTTTAGGTGTATATATGAATATGCAATTTTAAAGGTGTATTAAAATTGTTAATGCATATATACAAGGATTGCTTGTTGTGCCTTGAGTGTTATTTTGCAATCTTGATCAAAATATATATATTTGTTGGACATGGTTTTGTGGCACACCATTACTTTCGTTTGGTTGTGTTTGTTGTGGTAGCCCGGTAACTTGATATGCCGATAGACTTTGTGATGTTTGTGGTTGGTTTTGGTTTTGGCCTGCGTACCGTAATGTTGTAATATTTGTATTTGGTGAGACTTGCATGTCGTTTATTTAAATCTTTGTACTCGTAATAGATTATTAGGATCGCGACTTGCATGTCGTTTTCTTATTATTATGTACTCGTATTTAGATTATTTCAAATATGTAATATTGCATCAAACCGACCGAGAGACACGGTGTTGGCGTCTTGATGAACCAAGTCCGGGAGATTTGCCGGAGTGGAGATCGTGACGGAGCATCCCTTGGTGTTATCCCTAGATTGACTATGTTTTCCCCGTTTTAGCTCACAGGGAAAACATTTAGGATTTGGGCATGTTACATGGTCTTTATTTATATTTATGCGTGGTTATTTTATATTTGAATTCTTTAGGATGCATGCTAGAGAATTTTTTGAAAATATATAAAACAAAAGATTTATAAATGAGTTTATATTTCTACGCGCATAAGAATTGTCAAACATTAATATAAAAGATGTTTATATTAAACGGTGATTAAAAAGGAGTTTTTTGTCACTTAAATTTCTAATTCGTCAAATTTGTTAAAATAATATTTTAACCGAAAACAAAAACCCGTTTTTCGAAAAGTAGGCCACGCGCCACCCGTAAGACGACACCACCCAAATCTAACGAAACTTGGATGATTGTCGAGCATTAGCACGAGTCATGCCTTGTGGATTTGTGTGGAAGGTGAGTGTGGCAACCCGCAATATTTGTTGTCGAGCTTAAGCATGAACCAATGATTGGGCTAGGGTACCAACGTGTGTCTTGACGGGTGACTTACAAATTCTTTTATGTTACTTAAATGATGTCGATCTCTAGCCGAGTCATTTAAGAAATAATAAAAGGATTGGTGTATGAAGGGATCAAACATGCCTTAGACATTTGATGTCGGAAGGATCCCGCAAGGATCTAAGAGTTGCAATGGTTGCAATCGGTAATTTGTCTACCGGCCTAAATAGCTTATTTCATGATCCGCAGTAAACCCGTCATGAGATAGAGTAAAATATGGTTCTTAGCCTTGTTCAAATAATTAAGTTTTAAAACTATTGGGTAATTATTTCTACAAGGATTTGACAACTAAAATTGGTACTCTAATTTTGTAGATGGCATCCAACAACCCTTCTACATCTTCATCGAACTCTATTTCCCTAAAATTGTTCCTTGAAAAGGCCAAACTCGATGGCCAAAACTTCATGGATTGGTTCATGCAACTAAGGATAGCCCTTAGGTATGAACAACATATGTGGGCCATCGAGGAGCCTTTACCGGAGGCACCTGCGGCTAATACGACTAGGGCGGTCCGAGACGCGTATGACAAGCGCGTTAAGGAAACGAACGAAGTGGCTTGCATTATCTTCTCGTCAATGATTACTGAGCTTCAAAAGCAAATGGAACATTTAGGAGCATATGACATGCTTAACCAGCTGAAGGAAATGTTCCAAGAGCAGGCTAAGCTAGAGCGCTTCGAGTGCCTAAAGTCCCTTTTCGATTGCCATATGCAAGAGGGCGGAAATGTGAGCGTTCACGTGCTTAAGATGAAAGCATTGGTTGATCGCTTGGAGAGGTTGGGATTCCCGTTATGGAGGGAGTTGGTGGTGGATGTGATCCTCCGTTCTCTTCCTAGTTCCTTTTCACAATTTGTGTGGAACTATCATGTCCATGGCATGGACAAGTCCCTAATGGAGCTTCACGGAATGGTAAAGACCGTCGAGTCCGACATGTCTAAGAAGCCCTCCTCGTCCAAACCCATACAAGCTATTCAGGGAGGCGGAACCAAAAGAAAAGGCGCTCCCCCCTCTAAGGAAAGGGTAAGGGGAAGGTTGCAAGACCTAACCCAAGTCCGGCCCCGAAGGGCAAGGGGAAAGCCGTGATGGTTCCACCGGCCGAGGACCTTGCGGAAGGCAAGTGCTTCCACTGCAAGGAAAAGGGGCATTGGCGGCGTTCTTGCCCAAAGTACCTTGAGGAGCTCAAGCGGGTAAAACCGAAGGGAGCGGGTAACTCAGGTACGTTTTTGATTGAACTCCACAATGCCGCTACTTCTAACGGCTGGGTACTTGATACCGGTTGTGGCACTCATATTTGTAATAATGTGCAGGTGCTAAAAAGAAGTAGGGCGCTGGGTGCTGGAGAGCTTGACCTGATCATGGGAAACAAGGATGTGGTTCCCATGGAGCGGATAGGGAGTGTTGATCTCGCCTTTCCTTCAGGACTTGCTATTACCTTATTAAATGTTTGCTTTTCGCCCTGCGTGGCACGAAACATTATTTCCTTTCACGCTTTGTTTGACGATGGTTATGAGTTTAATTTTAGTAATGGAATTATTTCTTGTTTGAGAAATGATGTTCATTACTTTAAAGCTTATCCATGTCGTGGGATTTATAAAACAAGTGTGTGTTTGGATGGTAATAAATCGATCATGGACATTGATTCTAAGTCCAACGGTGTTTTGGACAAGTTTTCTTTGTGGCATAGTCGTCTTGGCCATATAAGCAAGAAACGTATCGCCAAACTCCAAGTGGATGGGATTTTGGAATCGTTTGACCACGGGTCAAGCGAAGTATGCGATTCTTGTTTATTAGGCAAAATGGCTAAGGCGCCCTTCACTGGCGTTAGTGAAAGGGGCAAAGACTGGTTGGACATTATTCACACGGATGTGTGTGGTCCGTTCAGGTCTGCTACCCGCAAGTTTTTGGGATTATGCTTTTGAAACTGCTGCTAGGACCTTAAACCTTGTACCAACAAAGAAGGTTGCAAGTACACCGTTCGAGATGTGGCATGGAAGGGTTCCTTCACTAGCCTATCTCAAGGTCTGGGGTTGTGAGGCTTACGTGAGACGTGAAGCACAAGACAAACTTGAACCCAGAGCCGAGAAGTGTATTTTCATTGGCTACCCAGCTGGTTCTATGGGATATTTGTTTTACAAACCTTCGCGGAACAAGGTGTTCGTTGCTCGAAGGGCGGTCTTCCTTGAAAGGGAGCTAATATCTACAGAAGCCAGTGGGAGGCAAGTCGATCTAGAAGAAATTCTAGATGACACCAATGATCAACCTGATGTTGGCACTAGTACCGCTTCTGAGGTCGGCGCACTGGAGAAGTGGAACCCCAACCAATGATGGATGAGGTGCCTGATACACAACCATTAGAGCTCCGTAGATCTGGTAGAGTTCGTAATGAGCCAGAAAGATATGGGTTTCTCATATCCGAGGGCGGCGAACTATTGGTGGATCATAGTGAACCGACCAACTACCGGGAAGCCGTAGCGGGCCATGAGTCTGCTAGGTGGAAGGAGGCGATGGACAGTAAGATGCAATCCATGGTGGATAATCAAGTCTGGGACTTGGTTGATCCGGTACCCGGCCTCAAGCCATTAGGGTGCAAATGGGTCTTTAGGAAGAAGACTAACATGGATGGAAAAGTAGACACCTTCAAAGCCCGACTGGTAGCAAAGGGTTTCACTCAAACTCATGGTGTAGACTATGATGAAACTTTTTCTCCAGTGGCTATGTTGAAGTCTATTAGGATATTAATGGCTATTGCTGCATATTACGATTACGAAATATGGCAGATGGATGTCAAGACTGTCTTCCTTAACGGGAAGTTGGCAGAGGAGGTTTACATGGCACAACCTGATGGTTACGTAAACCCCAGATATCCTAATAAAGTCTGCAAGCTTAAGAGGTCGATCTATGGACTTAAGCAAGCATCTCGGAGTTGGAACATTTTGCTTGGACGAAAATGTCAAAGAGTTTGGCTTTTCCAAAGCAAGGATGAACCTTGTGTATATGTCAGGGCTAGTGGGAGTGCTGTAGTTTTCCTAGTCTTGTATGTATATGACATACTACACATAGGAAGTGTCGTGACTACCTTTGCAGGAAGTAAAAACCTGGCTTGGGAGTTGCTTCTCTATGAAAGACATGGGAGAAGCAACATATATTTTAGGGATAAACATCTATAGAGATAGATCTAAGAGACTCATTGGTTTGAGCCAGAGTACGTACATAGATAAAGTCTTGAAGAGGTTCAAGATGCAAGATTCCAAGAAAGGGAATTTGCCTATGTTGCATGGTATGGCGTTGAAGCAAGTCTCAATGTCCTAGTTCTCAAAAGGAACTAGAGGAAATGAGTCGAGTCCCATATGCTTCGGCAGTGGGATCAATCATGTATGCTATGCTATGTACTCTGCCTGATGTGTCGTATGCTTTGAGCATGACGAGCCGATATCAGGCTAACCCTGGTCAAAGTCATTGGGTTGCTGTTAAAAACATCCTTAAATATCTTCGGAGAACTAAGGAAATGTTTTTAGTGTTCGATGGATCGGAAGAACTCTGAGTTACTGGATATTCTGATGCTAGCTTCCAAACGGACAAGGATGATTGCCGGTCTCAATCGGGATTTGTATTGTTGTTAAATGGTGGAGCAATAAGTTGGAGAAGTTCCAAGCAAGATACCGTGGCTGATTCAACCACGGAGTTAGAGTATATTGCTGCAAGCGAGGCTGCTAAGGAAGCTGTCTGGATGAAGAAATTCATTCAAGACCTTGGAGTTGTTCCTTGCGTCGCTAACCCTATTGAAATCTTCTGTGACAATGAGGGTGCAGTAGCTCTAGCTAAGGAACCAAGAGCGCATCGACGTACGAGACACATTGCTCGGAAATATCATTTTATTCATGATATCATCGAGAATGGTGACATTGTGGTTAGTAGAGTACCGACTGAGGGGAACTTGGCAGATCCACTCACCAAACCTTTGTCACAAGTTAAGCATGATTCTCATGCTAAGTCTATTGGTATTAGATTTGCTAGTGACTTGGTTTAATTGTTTTAGTTGTATTTGTTATTGAGAACATTAAAGCAATAATGTATTTCTTATTGTAATGACTATTAAATGGCGATTTAATATACGCATGGTGCGATTACTTTATGAAACATTATTGTGTTCTGTCTTTGCATGTTTAATACTTCCATGAATAAACTTGTTTATTCTAAATACTCCACGATCGGTCGTTCTTTATTGGAAGGAAGAAGTGAATTAAGATCGAGGCGAGTGGTTGGTAAAGTTTTCATCTTGGATTGAATACCTGTTTACGCAACACTGGCCTATGCTTAATGGTGATTAAGTAATTGGAGGACCTGTACCTGAGTTTACTTCATGGATATTATCATGAGTAAATCAGGATGATAATATTATTTATCCTTCTACTAGAGATGCACGCGTTGCTTGATTATTAACTTGGACTTGTTTAGATTGCTTTCTAACGCAGTTCGTAACTGGCTGTTATAAGGGAAGTTTTCAGGCAAGAACTTGTTAATATGATAGGGTGGTGTAATCAAAAGTATTCATTCCTCTTTTGAGAGATATCCTTAGGCCCCTCCTTGACTAAGCTGATGACAAATCAAAATGCATGGCCGTGCTCAAGTTGAATTGATAGTGGATCAATTGTGCATTTTGTTTTGTTAGTCATAGTTAGTCTATATCGGGAAACATAAATCGTGAATGACTTGGGGTTGATCATGTTCCATGACCTGCATTCACAACGGATATCGTGAACGAAGGGGTATATAATCACTTATCTATAGGACCTTTCCTTTTGGTTAGGTATTTGTTTTGGGAAGACAAACCCTGTGCTGACTTGGGGGTATAGATGCCTTGCTTGAGGCCGCTCTATGTCGGTGACGCCTTTCGTGAGTTTGTCATGTGTAAGTGGAAGTCTGTTGGATTATGCCCACTCACACACATACACGAGTTGGTATCATGGCTGATGAAGCAAGGGCCTATTGGGTCACACGCCAAGTATCGATTCTGGCATCACGGATGCTCTAATGAGAGAGAAAACCAGAAACGGGTTCTGGTGGGCCAAGGCACGCCCGTGCCTCTATGAGGTACGGCCTTGCCCCACGGGCAGGCATGAGCCCAAGTCAGGCGTGACTTGGGTGTGGCCTATGGCTAGGTATGCCCGTGCCTCTAGGAGGCACGCCCGTGCCCTTTGCCCAATGGACAGGCACGAGCCCAAGTCGGGCGTGGCCTCTTGGGCTAGCACGCCCGTGCCTTGTGAGGCACGGCCGTGACTTATGCAGTAACAACCATTTAACTAGGCTTTTAAAGCTAGTTAAATGTGGTGTTTATTGTCATTATTCTAGTAACTTAAAATGACATTAGTATGCACGAATTTGAACTGAATTTTGTGCTCTATATAAGTGCTATGATGCTAACGTGGTGATGTACCAAGAATTGTTTTTACTATAATATATATTTGCATATACACAACTCTCTCAAGCACAAGAGGTACTAAGGCTTTGGTTCTCTTGAGATAGATATCTTGGTGGTGTTTAGATAGGCTTATCTAACACTCTAGCAAGTGGGACACGATAGTAGCTTGGTGTGGGCTTCGATAGAGGTGTACACGTTAGTGCACGAGACTTCCAAACTCCAAACCCGCACGTACAATGAATATAGCATCGAGTGTATAATTTAGTTTCTTTGTATGTTTATTTTGTTGCTTAGCCATCTCTAGAGTTTTGGTCCATGTGGTGGGCACATTCATGGTCAATTTTTGAAAACATTTTTCTACTCATTTTGCTTCTGCTGTGATTTTAGACCACGAAAACCCAACAGAAAATTCCCCTTCAATGCAACGTATGTACCAGTAAGACTATCACTGTACAACCAACCAGTAAACGAGCCCAACCCAATTCTACGTGTAGCTGACTTCACAATCGCAACTCAATATCATCCAAAGAGCGCGTATCGGCCAAATAGTCATGCAACAGATATAATTAATCAACAAACACAATCAATAATCAGACTCAACAGTCTAACAATTCACATACGCATGCATCACATCAATAACATTAATCGTAATCTTTACCATCTGCGATTAACATCCACTCACCTCAAAATCAACTCGAACTCATATATCTAATATCACTGAGTCTTTGGATTGCCTGAAAACACAGCAACAACCAAATCAGTCTCGAATATATTGTTGGATTCCATGGGGATCAAAGCACGCAATGGAAGTAACAAAAACACACAAAACGATCCCATGAAGTCCGAATGGTGGTGAAAACTTGTAAGATCAAACATGCAACAAAGAACAAGCACAAAGAGAAGAAGGGAGTCAAAACATACCCTAGAGGACTTTGATTAAAAGCTGGAACAAATCGGACTTGGGATGAATCCTTGAAACAAGAGGCTTCAAGCTCCAATGAAGTCCACACCAAGCTAATCACCAACTTCCCTTGTACTAGCAAGACAAAAACCAAACCATGAACACTTGCTGAATTTCTGGAACAGCACTTGAACACCAAGAACACACTCACAATGGTCTCTTCTAACTCTCTAGCTAAAACTCACCAATATGTGTGTATGTATGCAATATTGTCCAAGAAGAAAAACAAGGAACAAATGAAGCCTCTTTTAAAGAACAATTTTCTGCTTCAAGTGCTCCAGGGTCAGACCTAATGGCACAAGATCATTGGACCAACAAGATGGTCCAATAAAATGCAAGTGTCACTTAGAATTCTGCCTTCACGACTTCTTCACGGGCTCTCACGGGCCATGAAGGATTAATGCGCCACGACCGGCCATTAATCCTCCACAAGCCGCGTCGCGCCGTACAAGAATCGTGTAGGGTCGTGAACCCTAGGGTTTCACGAACCATGCGGCCCACGACAGGACTCGTGGATACGAGCTACTTCACGACCCGTAGAGCATCCTTCACGGTCGTGAAGCCTTGGTCAATTGGAATTTGACCAATTTGACCCTTTCACTTTTATTAGGCTGTCGGAGTGGAAACTTGGCGTGTGACCCAATAGGCCCGCGCTTCATCGACAGTGATGCCGGCCTACGTGTGTCGATGGGCAGATTCCAACATATATAAATATATCTGTCCATATATATTTATATCTTAATTTCATGTAAACAATTTAATATAACCATATAAGTAATAATCTTACATATCCCAATCAAACACAAATAAAAAACAATGAAATCTTCTTGAAATAACCCGGTCGCGCCGCGACCTACATATGCGTCGTGATGTGACACTAGCGGATTTCAAATCCCGGATTTCAATTGTCGGATTTGGGTCTCGGTTTTCAAATTATCGGATTCTCAAGGTCGGATTTGCAAATATCGGATTTCATAAGGTCGGATTTTGCAATTCTCGGATTTCTAACAACCGGTTTTGAATATGTCAGATTCCAACAGGGTTGCGCCGCGATCTTCTGTTTTGCAGATCATCATCTTCCTTAACTTGATTCCAGCCAACACAAACTTATCATTTTCATTACTAACATCATTTTTCTTGAAACAAAACGCATATATTTCATATAGCATGTCATAAGTTATCATAAAAACACTTTTAATCAATTAAAAACTACAAATCAACAAAACCCATTTATCAACTTTGAGCTTCAAGCTCCATTAATGGTGGTTTTGTTGGAAAATGCCCACTAACACACACGAGTTGGTATCACTGCCCATGAGGCATAGGCCTTTTAGGTCACACGCTAAGTATTGATTCCGACAACACCTTTAAACTAGAGAGAGAAAATGCCAAAAATGTTTTTGGTGGTGCTATGAACGGCCGTACTTCTTGTTGGTACGGTCATGGTGTGCCGAGCACGGCTGTACTTCTTGATGGTACGGCCGTGCTTATGGTCAGGGTATGGGCCCAAAGACATGTGTGACTTGGGGAGTTCTTGTTTGGGCTAGCACGGCCGTGCTTTACAAGGTAAGGCCGTGCTTCACGCAGTAACAGCCTAATTAACTAGTCTTTTAGGGCTAATTTAATGGTGGACTTATGGCTATTCATGTTAGACTTATTATGGACGTTTTTTAGCTATTGGAATGGGTCTATAAATTGTCCTAGAAGTCTAGTATGAGGAGCTAGCCAATCATGATTAATATAGATACATATTATCAACACATGAACTTGTAACTTGCATGTTAGTTCATACTCTCTCAAAACACACTTGGAAGGAAGCTAAGGCACTCATAATCTTCAAGTGATGTTGGTTCTTTAGTGGTGGTGTTCTTGTTGGCATACAAGCACTCTAGCAAGTGAGGATCAAACCAAATTTGGTGTGGATACCGATAGTGGAATACCCCTTTGTATTCTTAAGTCCATTCTGTTTCAATCATCAACAATAAAGAAGCTGAAGAACTTTTATGGTATAATTTCTTCTACTTGTTTCTTTCTTTTAATTGCTTTGCCATTATCTAAAGTGTGATCCATTGGGAGGTGTGTTGGTGGCATAAAATGAAATTGTTTTATACTCGTTTTTGTTTCTGCTGCGTTTTATAGATGCCACCTGTAACACCCTCAAACCTGGGCTAGGAGATTAGCAGGTTTGTGGTTTGTGTTTAACTATTTTAATTTAATTAAATGGTTAATTAAATGCTAAATGATTTAAATAAGATAATTATATGAATGTGTTTAATTGAATGTTTGTATGTAAAACCGTATGCATGTATGTATTTGTGTTTGTATACGTGTTATTAAGTGAGGATACTAAGAGGTGGGTTTGCCACCTCATACTTGTTATGAGTGTATGCGTAATAAAGGCAGAAGACATGCAATTAATCTGCTCATTTTATTTTAAAATAAGAAAAGTGAAAGTGTATGTGAAGACTTTTCTCTGCCAAGAAGAAACCAAAGAAGAAGAAGGAAATCATCGGATTTCATACTTGTGTGATTTTTATTCAAGTTTAAGGTTGGATTTGGTTTTATACATGTTTAAATGTTTACTTGTTATGATTTCTAATAGAAATACCATGTTCATTTGGAAAATCATAAGAATCGGTTTTTGAAGCATGATCTTATGGTTCTCGAGTGTTCTTATGGATTATATGAGATTATTATGTTTTGATGTATGAATATATGTTTAGTAGTGTTTAAACATGTTTCAGAAATGTTTGGATAAGTTTATGATTTTCTGGGTTATTGAGTTATATGTTATGAAGATGGCGGATTTGAAAAAGTTATGATGTTAGTGGATTTAATGAAGATAATGGTAAAACCAATAGTTTAGTAAACCTATACTTGTAAAACCGAGAGTAAATCCGATTGTTATATATTAATCCTAAACTTGAATAAACGAGACTTAGGAATCCGACACTCAAAATCCTATACTTAGAATCCGATTTATCTTAAATCCGAGACATGAAGGAAATCCAATATAAGTGAATAACTGAAATCCGATAGATTGAGAATCCAGGTACTTGAAATCCAATTGAAGGAAAATCCGACAGTTGGCAAATCCGACAGTGAGTAGCGGATTCTTGGGAATCCGATAGTTTTAGGAAATCTGATATTTTTGTATATTGAACTTGGTATTGTCTATTGTTTGTTATTGTTTGATGAATAATTTATAAATACATGGATAGATATATTTATGAGGTTGAGACTGATTTGGTTATTGCAGTGTTTTCAGGCAATCCAAAAGCTCAGTAAAATTAGATCTCTGAGTTCGAGCTGAAACTGAGGTGAGTGGACGTTAATCGCGGATGATAAAGATTGCAGTTAATATTATTAAAGTAATGCATGATTGTGGATTGAGATTGGATTGATTGAACTGCTGATTGTGATTATGGTTGTTGATAACTGCTGCATGACTATTTGGTCGATACGCACTCTTAGGATGATTTTGAGTTGCGTTTGAGAAGTCAGCTATACGTGGACTTGGGTTGGGCTTGTCTAACTGGTTGGTTGAACAGTAGTAGCCTTTCTGTTGCATTTGTTGCTAAGAGGGGAGTTTACTGTGCCAATTCAGTGTGAAGCTATCCGTAAACCTTTGCTTTGGCCGGCATTGGTTGTAGAACTGCGCCGAACCGCCGGTCTTCTCGTGATATGTGATTACATGATTGATGATTAATTGTGAATGTTTGCATTTGATGTTTTAGCCTCTACTCACTTAGCTTTGTGCTAATTCCCCTCAGTTGATGTTTTGCAGGTTCGTCTTTGAGTTGAAGAAGGAAGAGTTGACCACACTCTGATACTAGTTTTGCAAGAGACGAACCAGTATTTTGAAACACCAAACTATGATAGTTATGTTAATTTTTGAAAAAAGATTGTATATTTATAAATACTGGTTTAATGTAATCAAGTTGGTTTTAATTAGCTTCCGCAGCTTATTTAAAAAAAATGGCTTGTGATTTTCCGGTGTTACAGTTTGGTATCAGAGGCTAGGTTTGGCGATGCAGGCACGGTTTGAGTGTTGCATTCCCAAAGTTTGGCTCGTGACGAGTCAAGCTTTCCTTCAGGGAAATTAGAGTGAGTTAGAGTTGTCTGTAGTAATTAGTATTTTGGATACTAACGGTTTATGCTAATGAGCTATGAGGTGATGTGATTGTAACATATTATGACTGACAGAGAGACTCCCATCCTGCCTCCTGTGACCCAAGTTGTAGCAGAGGCACCGGTAACTGAGGATTTAAGTAATGTGAACCAAGCCGGAACATCTGGCCAAGAGCAAGATGAGGATCAGAGTGAATACATACTTAAACTGGAAAATGAGTTGATGGATCTCAGAAATAAAGTCTTTAATATGGAATAGAGATTAAATCAACCTGAACCAACCGTTGTACCAACTGCGATATCCACACAAGCAACCGTACCACCGGTGTCAGCACGTCTACCGCCAATGACTCAAATGATGCAACAACCATTCTTCTATCTGTATCCACAACCCGCAGGTTACCCATTTGCATTTCCAGGATACAAACACCCGTGTACTTACAAGCAGTTCCTTGACTGTAAACCTTCTGAGTACTGAGGGAGTTCTGATCCTAGTATCACCCTAAACTGGCTTAGGGAAATGGTGAAGACATTGGATGCCTGCAATTGCAAAAATGAGTTGAAAGTGAAATATGCCTCAAGAATGTTAAAGGGAGATGCCATGGTATGGTGGGATTCGATTATCGGCCATTTCACAGAGCAACAACAGGAGAGCATCACCTGGAGTCAATTTCGGGATAAACTTTGTGAGCAATATTGTGGTACTTTTGAGATTGCAAAGATTAAGAGAGAATTTATGGAGTTGCAGATGACTTGAAATATGACCGTGGATCAATTGATTAAACAATTCAATGAGAAAATGCGATTTGCGAAGCATTGAGCACCAGATGAAGAGTCCAAGATTGCCCATTTTGTATAGGTGTTACATCCTGAGCTTCGTAGTGCCACCAGGTGGGCTACTATACTAACCCAGGCATTCACATTAGCCAAGTCGGCTGAAGGGGATTTGATTGCAAGGAACAAACTGAGTGGGGAGAAGATTTCCCAACAAAAATCAAGATTTGAACACTATAACACTCAGCAAAGACAAGGAGGGCAGGGCCGTTGAAACCAACAAGGTAATCAGAGTAGGACGTCTACTACACGTGGGTCTGCTCAGAGGGCACCTTAGTGAAATAGGTGCAAAACTTATCATCATGGGCAATGCACGCCCCAATCCATGAGATGTGTAAAGTATGGTCAATTTGGCAATGACTTGAAGAATTGCAGACTGCCGAGGAGCATATACTGGAACTGTCAGAAAGAAGGACACCGGGTTGGTGACTGCCCATTGAGCAAAAAGGCAGGGTCAGGGTCTGGTGGAGGAGCTTGGGGTTCATCTACAGCTGGGGAGAAAAGGAAGAACCCGCCTACTACCGAGGGTCAGGCATTTACAATGACTGTGGATTTGATGCCACTACCACACACGATGTTATAACCTATATGTTTCTCATAAACTCTACTCCTGCTATAGTGTTATTTGATTCAGGGGAAAATTGCTCCTTTGTATCTGTAGAATTATGTGGTAGGTTGAATATTCCTTTAACTGAACTTGCTACTTCTTTAGAGATAGAAGTAGCTGATGGTATGATGGTTCCGGTCACGACTACAGTGGCCAAAGCCAAGATAGATATAGATGGTATTTGTTTTCCTGCTTATTTCCTTGTATTGCCTTTATTTGCATTCGATATGGTGCTCGGGATGGATTGGCTGAGTCTAAATCAGGACCGTTTTAAATGCCACAAGAAGTTGATCTCCTTCCCATTGGTTGATGGTTCAAGAGTGGTAGCAAGGGGGAGAAGGCTGGATATGTAATTCCGATTATCTCATGTTTGAAGGCTAAGAAGGCGTTGGATAAAGGTTGTGAATCGTATCTGGCCTATGTTATTGATGGAAATAAATAAAAGTAGATAGTGAACGACATCCGGATGGTAACGGAATACCCGGAAGTGTTTCTAGAGGAATTACCAGGGCTACCTCCAGTTCGTGAGGTAGAGTTTAAAATAGATCTGATTCCTGGTTCCCGACCAGTAGCAAAGGCACCATACAGGTTGGCACCTTCAGAGATTCGGGAGATGATGACCCAGATACAAGATTTATTAGATAAAGGGTTCATTCATCCGAGTTCATCTCCGTGGGGAGCACCAGAACTTTGTGAAAAAGAAAGATGGTACGTTGCGAATGTGTATCGACTACCGTAAGCTGAATAAGAGAATAATAAAGAACAAGTATCCCTTGCCAATGATAGACGATTTGTTTGATCAACTATAGGGAGCTTCCTTCTTTTCTATGATAGACTTGAGATCAGGGTATCAAAGACGGCTTTTCGTACACGCTATGGGCACTACGAGTTCTTGGTTATGCCGTTCGGCTTAACCAATGCACTTGCGATTTTCATGGATTTAATGAACAGAGTCTATTGACCATTCTTGGATAATTTTGTGATAGTCTTCATTGATGATATACTGGTATATTCAAAGACAGAAGTGGAGCATGAACAACATTTGAGACAGGTTTTGGAAACTTTAAAGAAAGAGCGACTGTTTGCTAAGTTCTCAAAATGCAAATTCTGGTTGAGAGAGGTTGAATTCTTGGGGCATGTGATCTGTAATGAGGGAGTAAAAGTGGATCCTTCATAAGTGGAGGCAGTTATGAATTGGAATGCCCCAAAGACACCGTCCGAAATCAAGAGTTTTCTAGGGTTAGCCGGATTCTACCGCAAATTTATTAAAGATTTTTCCAAGATTACGGATCCGTTGACTAAGTTCACTCGAAAAGATATGAAGTTTGTATGGGGTAGTGAACACGATAAAGCCTTCCAGATGTTGAAACAGTTATTATGTCAGGCCCCTATTCGTGCATTGCCAAGCAGAACAGAGGATTTTATTGTATATTGTGATGCATCGTTTGCTGGGTTGGGTTGTGTACTTATGCAGAGAGATCGGGTGCTTGCGTATGCTTCAAGATAATTGAAAGCACATGAGAAGAATTACCCGACACATGATTTGGAGTTGGCAGCCGTTGTTTTTACCCTAAAGCTATGGAGACATTACTTGTATGGCACCAAGTGCGTGATTTGTACAGATCATAAGAGCCTACAGTATGTATTTACACAGAAAGAGTTGAACATGAGACAGAGACGATGGGTGGAATTGATTAAAGACTATGATTGCGAAATCAGATATCACCGAGGGAAAGCAAATGTAGTAGCAGACGCCTTGAGCCGCAAGGGAGCAGGAAGTTCTATCAAGTTTATGCGAATAAAGATTGTATCTGATCTAGTGGATAGACTAAAGTCTGCACAATTGGAGGCTCGGAAGGAAGAAAATTTGAAGAGTGAACTGATGAAGAAACGTAAGGACGAACTTACTAATGATTCTCGTGAATTGAATGTATACAAGACTCGTGTGTGGGTACCTATGCTTGGAGATTTGAGGAAGCTGATTTTGACAGAAGCACACAAGTCGAGATTGTCAGTACACCCAGGAAGCACTAAAATGTACAACGACCTGAAAGTGCTTTACTGGTGGCCTACTATGAAAGCAGATGTGGCACAGTTTGTGGAATCATGCCATATCTGTGCACAGGTGATGGCCGAGCATCAGAAGCCTTACGGATCCTTGAAACAGTTGGAGATCCCTGAGTGGAAGTGGGAACACATAACGATGGATTTCGTGACTAAGCTTCCACGAATTCAGAAGAATAACGACATGATTTGGGTGATTGTGGATCGACTGACAAAGAGCGCTCACTTTCTGGCTACATGTGAGACGGCTTTTCTGAGTAAGTTGGCTCAACTATATGTTAACGAGATTGTTGTGAGGCATGGCATGCCATTGTCAATAGTGTCTGACAGAGACTCTAGATTCGTTTCTAACTTCTGGAGGAGTTTCAAAGAGAATTGGGGATGAGGATTAACCTGAGTATTGCTTATCATCCCCAGACTGACGGTCAGACTAAATGAACCATACAAACACTTGAGGATATGTTGCGTGCTTGTGTACTTGAATATGGTGGATCTTGTGATTCGCACATACCGTTGATAGAATTTGCGTACAATAATTCTTACCACTCCAGTATTGGGAAGACTCTATACGAAATGTTATACGGCCGTCACTGCCGTACTCCGACTTGTTGGTTAGAGGCTGGTGAGAAACAGTTTGTAGGGCCCGAGATAGTTCAGGTAACTGCTGATAAAGTTGCTATTGCCAGAGATAAGTTGAAGGCAGCCAGAGATAGGCAGAAAATGTATGAAGATCCACGCCGTCGCCTAGTTAAGTTCGATGTGGGAGAGTTAGTGTACTTGAAGGTTTCTCCGTGGAAGGGTGTGATTCGATTCGGTAAACGCGGGAAGTTGGCTCCCCTTTACATTGGTCCCTTCCGCATACGTCAAATCGTGAATGATCAAACCGTTACACTGGATCTTCCAGCAGAGCTTGCAGGAATTCATGACACGTTTAATGTTTGTTATCTGAGGAAATCTAAGGTTGAAGATGAAAGTTAGATTCTCCCAGTACAATATCTGAAAGTTGATTCGAAGAAGAGATTGACAGAAGAACCTGTAGAACTGTTGGATCGAAAAGTGACCAAACTCAGAAAGAAGCAGATACCGATGGTGTTGATCAAGTGGAAGCACAGTCTAGGTTCTAATTTGACTTGGGAGACTGAGACTGAGACGCGAGATAGATATCCCCACTTGTTTGAGCAAGAAAGAATTCCGAAGACGGAATCCTCTTAAGCGGGATAGATTTGTAACACCCTCAAACCTAGGCTAGGAGATTAGCAGGTTTGTGGTTTGTGTTTAACTATTTTAATTTAATTAAATGGTTAATTAAATGCTAAATGATTTAAATAAGATAATTATATGAATGTTTTTAATTGTATGTATGTATGTAAAACCGTATGCATGTATGTATTTGTGTTTGTATACGTGTTATTAAGTGAGGATACTAAGAGGTGGGTTTACCACCTAATGCTTGTTATGAGTGTATGTGTAATCAAGGAAGAAGACATGCAATTAATCTGCTCATTTTATTTAAAAACAAGAAAAGTGAAAGTGTGTGTGAAGAATTTTCTCTACCAAGAAGAAAGCGAAGAAGAAGAAGGAAACCATCGGATTTCATACTTGTGTGATTTTTATTCAAGTTTAAGGTTCGATTTGGTTTTATACATGTTTAAATGTTTACTTGTTATGATTTCTAATAGAAATACCATGTTCATATGGAAAATCATAAGAATTGGTTTTTGAAGCATGATCTTATGCTTCTCAAGTGTTCTTATGGATTATATGAGATTATCATGTTTTGATGTATGAATATATGTTTAGTAGTGTTTAAACATGTTTCTGAAATGTTTGGATACGTTTATGATTTTCTTGGTTATTGAGTTATATGTTATGAAGATGGCGGATTTGAAGAAGTTATGATGTTGGCATATTTAATGAAGATGATGGTAAAACCAATAGTTTAGTAAACCGATACTTGTAAAACCGAGAGTAAATCGATTGTTATATATTAATCCTACACTTGAATAAACAAGACTTAGGAATCCGACACTCAAAATCCTGTACTTAGAATCCGATTTATCTTAAATCCGAGACATGAAGGAAATCCGATATATGTGAATAACTGAAATCCGATAGATTGGAAATCCAGGTACTTGAAATCCGATTGAAGGAAAATCTGACAATTGGCAAATCCGACACTGAGTAGCGGATTCTTGGGAATCCGATAGTTTTAGGAAATCTGATATTCTTGTATATTGAACTTGGGATTGTCTATTGTTTATTATTTTTTGATGAATAATTTATAAATACGTGGATAGATATATTTATGAGGTTGAGACTGATTTGGTTATTGTTGTGTTTTCAGGCAATCCAAAAGCTCAGTAAAATTAGATATCTGAGTTTGAGCTGAAACTGAGGTGAGTGGACGTTAATCGCGGATGGTAAACATTGTAGTTAATATTATTAATGTAATGCATGATTATGGATTGAGATTGGATTGAATGAACTGCTGATTATGATTATGATTGTTGATAACTGCTGATTATGATTATGATTATGATTGTTGATAACTGTTGCATGACTATTTGGTCGATACGCGCTCTTAGTATGATTTTGAGTTGTGTTGGAGAAGTCAACTATACGTGGACTTGGGCTGGGCTTGTCTAACTGGTTAGTTGAACTGTAGTAGCCTTTCTGTTGCATTTGTTGCTCAGAAGGGAGTTTACTGTTCCAATTCAGTGGAAAGCTATCGGTAAACATTTGCTTTGGCCGGCATTGGTTGAAGGTTCTGCGCCGAACCGCCGGTCGTCTCGTGATATGTGATTACATGAATGATGATTAATTGTGAATGTTTTCATTTGATGTTTTAGCCTCTACTCACTTAGCTTTGTGCTAATTCCCATCAGTTGATGTTTTGCAGGTTCGTGTTTGAGTTGAAGAAGGAAGAGTTGAC
This sequence comes from Dittrichia graveolens, assembly GCA_038502395.1. Taxonomy (NCBI): domain Eukaryota; kingdom Viridiplantae; phylum Streptophyta; class Magnoliopsida; order Asterales; family Asteraceae; genus Dittrichia; species Dittrichia graveolens. Next base: position 37,828,164 of record JARJIL010000009.1, read on the forward strand.
CACACTCTGATACTAGTTATAAAAGAGACGAGCCAGTATTTTTTAACACCAAACTATGATAGTTATGTAAATTTTTGAAAAAAGATTGTATATTTGTAAATACTGGTTTAATGTAATCAAGTTGGTTTTAATTAGCTTCCGCAGCGTATTTAAAAAAAATATGGCTTGTGATTTTCCGGTGTTATACCACCAAAACCCAACAGTGGTATCAGAACCATCTCTAACATGGATTTGCACTTTTTGGATTGATACCGGAAATTTTTGTTTTCTGTCAAAATCTGGTTTTCTAGTAACCGGGCACGGCCGTACCTATTGGGGTACGGGTCATGCCGGTGGCCGGGGCACGACCGTACCAGTGGGGGTTCAGGCCGTGCCGGCAGAATATTTGTATGCTTAAAACTGTTTAAACTGCATACTGATAAAAGGGCACGCACGCCCGTACCCTTTGGGGTACGCCCGTGCCTTCTGGTTTTTTGTCAGAATTTTGTTTCTAAGACAATAAGTTTGAAATCGAAATTATATTTATATTCCAGATTTGTTGGTTGGAATAGTCTTTGATCAAGTTTTTCCCCACTATATTTTGATTCCTTGAATTTATATATATTTTGTATGGCTTGGCATGAAGTACATAAATATATATATTTTTTAAAGGTGTATATATGAATATGTAATTTTAATGATGTATTAAAATTACTAATTCATATGTACAAGGATTGCCTTTTGTGCCTTGGGTGTTTTGTTGGCAATCTTAATCAAAAAATGTTTGACATGGTTTTGCTTTTGTTATGTTTGATTGTGGTTCGGTAACTAGATACCCTTTAGACCTATGTGGTGTAGTGGTTGGTTTATTTGGTTTTGGTGGCCTGCGTGCCGTATTGTTGTAATTTGTGTTATTATTATTTGGTGCGGCTTGCATGCCGTTTATTTATTCCTTTGTACTTGTATTAGCAGCATAGGATTGTGGCTTGCATGTCATATCTTCTTCTATCTATTTGTAAAATAGTATAGAAGTTGATTTTGTATTTAATAAACCAACGGGAATCACGGTGTTGATGTCTCGGCAATATGGATTCCGGATTGCCTTTTGGAGATGCCGGCTTTAGTGGAAGCACACCCGGATAGGTGCTTTGGATATTTGATTCCTTAGTTGACCTTGTTTTCCTCGTATGGCTCACGGGGAAAACGCATGAGATTTGGGCATGTTACCGAACTATTGTGTATGCATGGGTGTTTTATATATTTATTATTTTGCATAGATGTTTAGTATATCGCATGCTAGATAATTTTTCAAAAATAATATATAAAACGCAAAGATTTATAAAATTGGTTTATATTTTTTCCGCGCATATAGAATTAACAAGATAATATAAATTTGTATTATATTATAAGTGGATAAAAATTGTATTTGTCACTTGATTTGTTAATTCGCTCAATGGGTTAAAATTATTTTAACCGGAAAAACGAAATCCTGGTTTTAAAATGTAAATCACGCGCCATCCATAAGACGACACCACCCGAATCTAGTGAAACTTGGATGATTGTCGAGCTTTAGCACGAGTCATGCTGAGTGGAACTGTGTGGAAGGTGAGTGTGGTAACTCGTAATATTGGTTGTCGAGCATAGCACGAGCCAACTATTGGCAAGAGTTCCACCGTGTGTCTTGACAGGCGGTTTACAATTCTTTTTGTGATACTTAGGTGGCGTCGAGCTCTATCCAAGTCATTTAAGAGGATCAAGTTAGGATTGGTGCGAGAAGGGATCAATCATGCCAAAAGACATTGTGATTGTCAATGGATCCCGCAAGGATCTAGAAGTTGCACAGTGTTTGCAATCGGTAAAATGGTTACCGGCCTAAATAGCTTACTTTGTGATCTGCGGTAAACCCGTCATAAGGTAAAGTGAAATATGGTTTCTAGCCTTGTTTAAATAATTGGTTTTGAAAACTATTTGGGTAATTATTTCTACAAGGATTATATCTAAATTCAGTAAAGTGTGTACTCTAAAATTGTAGATGACAAACATTAACAACGTAACACAGAATTTATCACTCCGTTCGTTCCTAGAAAAGGAGAAACTCGTAGGCGTGAACTTTGTGGATTGGTATAGGCAATTGCGAATTGTCCTTTGCCATGAATCTAAGTTGCACATCCTCAAGGAACCTCTTACGAAACCACCTACTACCAACACAAGTTGTGCCACTAGATACGCCTTTGAAAACCGTGTCGAAGATGCAAAAGATGTTTCTACTTTCATGTTATCGACTATGACTTGCGAGCTGCGTAAGCAACTTGGGCGTATGAGTGCGCATGACATGATTAATCGGTTGAAGGACATGTTCCAACATCAGATTAGAGAGGAACACTTTATGTGTGTCAAGTCCCTTGTAGGTTTCCGGATGTAGGAAGGTGGGAAGGTTAGTGTTCATGTTCTTTGTATGAAGGCATACATTGACCAAATGGAAATACTAGGATTTCCCATTGGGAGAGAGCTTACGGTGAATATGATTCTCGAGTCCCTGCCCGTTTCTTATGATGAGTTTATAAAAAACTATCAAAAGGACAAAATGGTAGAATCCTTAGACGAGTTGCAAGGCATGCTTAAGACTTTCGATTCTAACATTGCCAAACGCAAGTTGGTTCCCACCTGGTTATTTAAGGAACTCAAAGCTGAGAAAGAGATTATGACTCCTAAAGGAGAAGTTTGCTATTTCTGCGGTAAATATGGAGATTGACGCCGCCATGCTTGTCCTGAGTGTTCGGAGGGGTTAAAACTTCCTGTGAGGCAAGGAAATGGCTCTTCGTCATCAGGTACATTCATGATTAGCTTCATTGCTTTTCTACTTCTTAGCTAGATTTATGGAAATGCTAGCTATAACACTCACGTTTGTTGCATAATTGTTTTGTTACAAAGTGTAGGTGTTAAATAGAATAAGTAGCTGATAGGGCATGGAGAGCTAGAGCTCAAGATTGGGAAACTTGGACTTTGTCTCGATTTAGAGGATTGGGAGTTTTGATCTCGCCATTTCATCAAGCTATTTTATTACTTTATGAGATTAATATATTATCTGTCCTGCGTGGCGAGAGAAATATTATGTCTATTATGCGTTGGTTGACGGTGGATATTACTTTCTATTTGATATATATATATATATATATATATATTAGTGGTTTATTTCAAAGTTTATCCATGTCATGGCAATTATAAGCTTTTGCTTAAAAGTAATAAAGTAATTACGAATAATGTGTTTAAATCCAAAAATGGTTTAGATTAGTTATCCAAGTGACAAGATTATTTAGCTATGTAAACAAGACTTGCTTCACCAAGTTCCGTGTGGTTTGGAATGGTGGATGCATTTGATAATTGATCAAATGTTGAGTGCGAGAATTGTTTATTAGGCTAAATGACTTGTACAACTTTCATCGGCAATATGGAGTCCGGATTGCCTTTTGGAGATGCCGGCTTTAGCGGGAGCACACCCGGCTAGGTGCGTTGGATACTGGATTCCTTAGTTGACCTTGTTTTCCTCGTATGGCTCATGGGAAAAGCGCATAGGATTTGGGCATGTTACCGAACTATTGTGTATGCATGGTTGTTTTATATATTTGTTATTTTGCATGGATGTGTAGGATATCGCATGTTAGATAATTTTTCAAAAAAAAATATTAAACGCAAAGATTTATAAAATTGGTTTATATTTCTTTCCGCGCATATATAATTAACAATATAATATAAATTTGTATTATATGATAAGTGGATAAAAATTGTATTTATCACTTGATTTGTTAATTCACTCAATGGGTTAAAATTGTTTTAACCGGAAAAACGAAATATTGGTTTTAAAATTTAAATCACACACCATCCGTAAGACGACACCACCTGAATCTAGTGAAACTTGGATGATTGTCGAGCTTTAGCTCGAGTCATGCTAAGTGGAACTGTGTGGAAGGTGAGTTTGGTAACTCGCAATATTGATTGTCGAGCTTAGCACGAGCCAACTATTTGTAAGAGTTCCACCGTGTCTCTTGACGGGCGGTTTACAATTCTTTTTGTGATACTTAGGTGGCGTCGAGCTCTAGCCGAGTCATTTAAGGGGATCAAGTTAGGATTGGTGCGAGAAGGGATCAAACATGCCAAAAGGCATTTTTATTGTTAATGAATCCTGCAAGGATCTAGAAGTTGCAAAGTGTTTGCAATCGGTAAAATGGTTACCGGCCTAAATAGCTTTACTTTGTGATCCGCGGTAAACCCGTCATAAGGTAAAGTGAAATATGGTTTCTAGCCTTGTTTAAATAATTGGGTTTGAAAACTATTTGGGTAATTATTACTACAAGGAGTATATCTAAATTCACTAAAACGTGTACTCTAAAATTGTAGATGACAAACATTAACAACGCAACACCGAATTTATCTGTCCGTTTGTTCCTAGAAAAGGAGAAACTCGTAGACATGAACTTTGTGGATTGGTATAGGCAATTGTGAGTTGTCCTTTGCCATGACAAATGTTAACTCATTAAAACGTCCTTCGTCTCAGCCAGTTGATCATCAGTCTTAACATATTGATGCTCTAACAGACCTTTTTCCACATTGTCTTTAATGAAATGATACCGTATATCAATGTGTTTTGTCTTTGAGTGGTGAACTGAATTGCATGAAATAGCTATGGCAGATTGTGAATCACACAATAGTGGGATCTTGTCATAGTGTAGGCCAAAGTCAGAGAGCTGAGTCCTAATCCACAAACTTTGAAAGCACCACATTGCAGCAGCAACATATACAGGCTCAGCATTTGAAGTAGAGACACAATTCTGTTTCTTAGAAGCCCGGCACAATAACTAATCACCCAAAAAGTGTGCACTGCCATATGCGCTCTTTCTGTCAAGCATGCAACCAGCATAGTCTACATCTGAATAGGCGTATAACTGTAGACTTGAATACTTTGGATACCACATACCTTGATCAGGAGTACCATTGAGATATTTGAATATCATCTTTTCTGCCAGCAGCTATGATTCCTTTGGATTAGCCGGAAATCTAGCACATAAACATGTAGAGAACATTATATCTGACCTACTAGCCATCAAATACAGTAATGAGCCTGTCATACCCCTGTATGTTTTTAAATCAGCTGCTTTTCCCTTAAGATCAGCAGACAGTTTTGTTTTTGAAGACATAGGGGTAGATAAAAAGGAACAACTGAGCATGTCATATTTCTTCAACAAGTCTATAATGTACTTGGATTGCCATAAAAAACACCATGACTCAATTGTTTCACTTGAAATCCATTAAAGAAATTCATCTCTCCCATCATACTCATTTGAAAATGATTTTTCATAGATAGTGCAAACTCATCTTTGTACTTTGGGTTTGTAGAACCAAAGATGATGTCATCTACGTAAATCAATACTAAGATTAGATCCTTTCCTTTGGCTTTAGTGAATAGAGTCGTGTCGGTTTTTCCTTTGTTGTATCCCTCATTCAACATATATTCAGACAGGACATCATACCAACCTCTTGGGGCTTGTTTTAGTCCATATAAAGCTTTGTCTGGAATATAAACATGATCTGGGAGTTTGGGATTGACGAAGCCTTCTGGCTGAGACATATAAACTTCCTCCTTGAGGATACCATTTAAGAATGCTGTCTTGACGTCCATTTGTAAAACATTAAAAGTTTTGTAGGCAGCATAAGCGAAGAATAATCTTATGGCTTCTATAGCTACAGGAGCAAATGTTTCATCATAGTCTATTCCCTCCTGTTGGTTGTAACATTTAGGAACCAGCCTAGCTTTGTTTCTTACCACTATTCCATCAAAATCCCGTTTGTTCTTAAAGATCCACTTGGTACCCACTACTGATTTATCTTTTGGGAATGGTACCAATCTCCAAACTTTGAGTCTTTCGAACTGGTTGAGTTCCTCTTGCATTGCAATGACCCAATCATCATCTTGTAAGGCATCGGAGACTTTGGTGGGTTCAATCATAGATAGGAAACTGGAATGAAGGCACTCATTAGCCGTTGCAGAACGAGTTCTTACACCATCTTGAACATTTCCAATAATCTGAGATTCGGGAGTTCTGAATTCGAGGAAAGAACTCATTTAATCTGTTAGTGAGTTCAATGTCTTCCTCATTTGGTGTTGGTTCTGAATCATATATGGGAGTACCCTTATAAACCGGCTCATGAGGTACTACTACTGGACTGACAGCTGATGTAGACGGAGAATCCATGCTTGGATTTGAAGACGAGTTGTCAACCTCTGTTGTAGTAGTAGTAGGAGAAACTGCATCATTCCTGTTACCAGCATTAGGAACATTAGATTCAGAATGGAAGAAGTCAAATAGGAAATCTAAATCATGTTCTGATGAACTTAGATTTGTATCTGTTTCTTTTAATTGAAGTACTGATCCTGAACTGACTTGTCCAGAAGCAACATCCTAGTTCTTTTGAAAAGTGTTAACTTTGTTGGGTTTTCTTGGTTTAGATAAACACAGCGGAAGCAAAAAGGTTAGAAAATAATTTAGTTTGTGAACCACACAACACCCACCAAGCAGACCAAAACTCTAAACAATAGCAATGCAACTCAAACGGAAGAACAAGTATAAGAAATTATACCATGTAAATAGCTTCTCCTTTTTGCCTTTCAAAGACGCGTACACTAGATAATGCACCTCTACCGGTATCCACACCAAGCGTACACTAGCTATGTTTGGATGTCGCCAAAAACATCATCAAATATAACTAACTTCAACTTGAAGATTTGTTACACCGCTTCTGAGTTAAGTTACTTTTATGGCAAATCAGGTTTTAGCAGCGGAAATTTTTCTTTTTAAAATCACAAACCGTTATTTACATTAATAACTTATCAAAACAACATTGGTGTTACCAAGTACAGGAACCGACCATAGTATCCATTTACATTACATCATAATAAATTCAAGTGTTCCACCCACAAGGGGAAACATATTTCCCAAAAGCAACCCGCCTCGCAGGCCATCTAGTCTTTACCTGAACAGGGAAATCGTAGCACCATTAGCTAACACATAGCTAGTGAGTACATACTTAGCATAAGCATCAATACAGGGAGTCATGCATCATACATATCATATCATATCATGCATATCGTATCATACATATCATACATAAACAAGCATTGCTAGCTTAACACATAACGGTGTGCTGACAAGTTTAGTAAGAGTCATATCTTGCAGGGGAGTCTGTCCTGCTCAACAACTCAGACCGGGGAATCAAACACAACCATCCGCGCTGGTGGGGGAGCATAAAGCAGTCCACGAATCATCGTTCATGGAGCCAAAGACTCCTCAAGTAATCCAGCTACAACTGGCTGATTACCACTCACGTTAAGGCACGGCGATTCTGCAGAACCTCGACCCGGGATGCACCTCGAGTCACTATTAAATCCAGAAATAATCGAAGTCCTATTAGGATCCAGCTCACCGGCTGACCTTAACCATGCGTCAGATGTCAGATGTCAGATGTCAGATGGTCTGCAGACCGTGCACATATACATAAACGTACATTTGATCCCACAGGGATCCATCATCATCATATATCGTACTTATGATCCCATAGGGATCCTTCATACAATCATTCATTCATACTTTCACATGCATCATCACATAGTTCATCATTCATGCATATCATCAGATATTAACTAAGCGGTTCCAATCTGGACCCGCTGGCATGCACCTATTACACATCTTACAAGCAATCATAACATCATTCCGAAACTTACACTTATCTTCTTAAGCATACCTGTATAAACAGGTTAGACATACATACATACACATTCACACACAATCACATAGTCATCTTGGCATGCAAGACTTGCTCTACTGAGTCTCATGAAAGTAGGCACTCACCTGAGTAGCTTACTTCGTACAGGTATCTTGCTTTGACTCCACTACAACAAGTTCACCTAAAATATCATACTAAATTTAATCATTCATACATGCATAGCAAAACTCACAAAACAACATTTAAACTTGGACTTAGCACAAATCCGCCAAAACTGTTGGATTTGGGGAAATCCGATAGTTCTTGCGGATTTTGGGAAAATCCAACACTTACATGCGGAATTCGATAATTACCTGCGGATTCCAACGCTTAGACATCTTTGGCTTAGTTGTGGAATCCGACAAAACAAGGAAATCCAATACCTTGGAAATCCGACCACTTGCGGATTCCAATACCTAAGCATCTTTACATGCATATAGAATCCAGCACATGCGGATTCCGGCACAAGGAAATCCGGGCCATGAAATCCGACAATCCGTCAGATGCGGAATCCGACTCTTCTAGCAGATTCCGACAAAACTATCGGATTTCAACACATGCGGATTCCGATACTATCATAGTCTCGTAATCCGACACATTCATACACTGTAAATCCCCGACAGCTTCATTTAATCATCTTAGCAACTTCATTCTCGTTAGTTTTAAGCCCAAAACACCTTAGGACATGATGTTCTATTCGTACAGATATTTTAGACACATCAAATATTGACAAGAACACCATATATGCAAAACCCACTTAGAAAGTAAGTTTTCATATTCTTTAAAGTGTTCTTGCACGAGTTCATATTTATCAACATGAATACAACCTTCAAACACACAAGAATCTATAATACTAACATTTTGTGACTGATCAATCGACTCTTGCTTATTCTTCTTTTGATAACCGAGAGTAGAGAGAGCAACGAGAGAAGTGTGTTTGTGTTTTATGTTTATCACCTTGGACTTTTGAGTCAACATAACACACACATATCTCTATATACACACATATTCCAGAGGCGGTTTGCCTCTGGATTTCTTCTCCTATTTTCTTTTTTTCTACTTAATCACATAATAAACACACATATACATAATAATAGACGCGCATATTTTATTACTATTTTACTCGACTATCATGCACGCATACACTTAAATTACAACTAGGCCCAAATCGGGGATGTTACAAATCTACCCCTTAAGAGGGTTCCGTCCTCGGAATCCACTCAGTGATAAACAGGTAAGGGTATATTGCCTTCATCACGTCCTCGATTTCCCACGTCGGGTTTGGACCTAAGCTATGTTCCTATTTTACGAGGACTAGCTCGACTATCTGCTTACGCAACTCTTTGACCTTCTTGTCAAGAATCTCTAAAGATTCTTCTTCGACGTGGCACTTGCGTAAGTAACACACGTTAAAGATGAGATACACATTGACTAGTTCAGGCGGCAGCTCAAGAGTTACCGTTTGATCACTGACTTTACGCACGACTTTGAATGGATCCATAAAACGTGGGCCTAGCTTCAATTGGCCATTAGTTTGCAATTGATAGGCAATGCTTAGGTGAACACAAGTGCCTAACTCACGTTGCAAACTTTGCCAGAACTAGAAACAACAGATAGTCAATGTCAAAACAACCAAGATGAAGACCATGACGTGTTACAGTCTTACTAACACAAACCGTTGGTATGACTTTGAAAACACATCAAACCCATACAATAACACCAAACAACCAAAACCCACTTGGAAAGTAAGCTTTGAATGTTCTAAGTGATGTTTTGCAAGGATTTGAGTTTCAATCCTGCTTTTAATCATAAAAACAGTTTCATATGTATAGAATCTTAACAACAAACAATTGTTTACCTTTGGTAGGATTTAAAACACCAAATCCTTTGGCTTCAAGAAATCAATAGGAAAACCGAGAGAATAGAGAGAAAGAGAGAATCCCGAGAGTTGCTTGTTTTAGGTTTGCTTCTTGTGGTCTTTGACCACCTTTGACTTTTCTTCTATTTATATGTATCGCAATCCGGAGGCACCGCCTCTGGATTCTTTTAATTCTTTTTCTTTTCTTAATACTTTATATACATATGTACACATTAGGCACAAAACACACATACATACATTTAATTCTTTCTTATTAACGTAACTAATTTTAAATACATGTCTAACAGCTAGGCCCAAATCGAGGATGTTACAAATCTTACCCCCTTAAAAAGATTCTGTCCTTGGAATCTACTCAGTGATAAACAGGCAAGGGTATCTTGTCTTCATCTCGTCCTCGACTTCCCACGTCAGGTTCGGACCTAAACTGTGTTTCCACTTAACAAGAACTAGCTTGATCATCTTCTTTCGTAGCTTATTGACCTTCGTGTCAAGAATTTCAACAGGTTCTTCTACGAGTCGCTTAGAAGAGTTAACCTTCAGTTCTTGTAACGGAACAGTCTGATCATTGTTGAAGGTAGCATGGATTCCTGATAGCTCAGGCGGCAGCTCAAGAGTTACCGTCTGATCATTGAATTTTCGCATGATCTTGAATGGGGCTATGAAACGTGGACTTAGTTTCCCTTTGCGCCCAAAGCGAATAACGCCCTTCCAAGGGGAAACTTTCAAGAATACACGATCTCTGACATCGTATGCAGCGGGACGACGCTTAGGAACCTCATACATTTTCTGTCGATCTTGGGCTGCTTTAAGCTTTTCTAAAGCCACATTCACTTTATCTAAAGTCATCCGGGCAATCTCAGGTCCAGCAAAGTGTTTCTCTCCGGGCTCTAACCAGCAACTCGGAGTACGACATGGTCGCCTGTAGAGAATTTCGTACGGTGGCATTCTAATACTGGAATGATACGAATTATTATAAGCAAATTCAATCAATAGGAGATGAGAATCCCATGATCCACCGTATTCAAGTACACACGCTCTAAGCATGTCTTAAAGAGTCTGAATCGTTCTTTCTGATTGGCCATCAGTTTGTGGGTGATAGGTAATGCTCAGATGCATACGAGTGCCTAACTCACGTTGCAAACTTTGCCAGAAATTAGACACAAATCTGGAGTCACGATCAGAAACAATTGAACAAGGAAGACCGTGACGTGTTACTATCTCGTCAATATAAAGCTGTGCCGAACGAGTTAACGAAGCCGACTCGTTGGTTGCCAAGAAATGAGTACTTTTAGTCAGTCGGTTAACAATGACCCAAATCATATCATGCCCTCTGAACGTCTTTGGCAACTTAATCACAAAATCCATCGTGATGTGATCCCATTTCCATTCCGGAATGTCAAGCTATTGCAAATTGCCATAAGACCTTTGATGCTCTGTCTTGACTTGGGCACATATATGACATTTCTCCACAAATGAAGCAATGTCTTTCTTCAGAGTGGGCCACCAATACAACATTTTCAGGTCGTTATATATCTTTGTGGTACCCGGATGGATAGACAGTTTAGACTTATGAGCTTCTTGCAGAATCTGCTCACGATTACCCCCGAGAAGAGGCACCAAAATCGTGGATTGAAAAGTCTTCAACCCACGATTATCTTCACCTTGCTGATCTTTTAACTTTTTCATTGTTTCAGATTTCAGATTGTCCTCTTGCAAAGCTAATTGTTGGGCGTCTTTCAACTTTGCAATCAAATCTGATACAACAGTAAGCTTCATGAACTTTGACTCAGCTACTAGCCCCTTACGGCTCAAAGCATCCGCTACAATATTGGCTTTACCGGGATGGTAGCGAATCTCGCAGTCGTAGTCTTTGATTAACTCCAACCAACGGCGCCACTGCATATTGAGTTCTTTTTGTGTAAAGACATACAACAAGCTTTTGTGATCAGTACATATCACACACTTAGTGCCCTAAAGGTAATGCATCCACAATTTCAGTGCGAAGACAACAGCAGCAACTTCGAGATCATGAGTTGGGTAGTTCCTTTCGTGAGATTTCAGTTGCCGAGAGGCATAAGCGATTACTTTATCTCTTTGCAAAAGAACACAACCTAACCCTGCATAAGAGGCATCACAATAAACAACGAAGTCTTCTGAACCCTCCGGCAAGGTAAGAATCAGAGCTTCGCATAACAATCGCTTTAAGGTCTGAAACGCTTCTTCTTGAGCTTCCGACCAGACAAATGCAACATCCTTACGGGTTTGTTTGGTCAACGGACCTGCAAGTTTCGAAAAATTGCGAATAAATCGCCCATAGTAGCCGGCCAAGCCTTCACTTTAGCCGGATCTACTTTAACGCCTTCTTGACAGATAATATGGTCAAGGAAATGAACTTCCCTAAGCCAGAAATCACACTTAGAACACTTGGCGTACAATTGTTCTCATTTCAGAGTTTCAAGAACCTGACGAATATGAAGCTCGTGATCAGCCTCAGTCTTCGAGTAAACAAGAATGTAGTCAATGAAAACAATCACAGATTTATCAAGAAAAGGACGACAGACACGATTCATTAAATCCATGAATATGGCAGGAGCATTGGTCAAGCCGAATGGCATAACCAAAAATTCATAATGACCGTAACGAGTCCGGAAAGTCATCTTCGGAATATCTTCTTCATGGACTCGTACTTGATGATACCCCGAACGGAGATCAATCTTCGAGAAATACGTAGCTCCCTGCAACTAATCGAAAAGATCATCGATACGTGGAAGAGGATACTTATTCTTTACAGTTCGCTTATTCAGCTCCGTGTAATCAATACACATCCTCAATGTTCCATCCTTCTTCTTGACAAACAAGACAGGAGCTCCCCAAGGAGAGGAACTAGGACAAATGAAACCTTTTTCGAGTAATTCCTAGATTAGCGTCATCATCTCGCGGATTTCAGAAGGAGCAAGACGATATGGAGATCTAGCTACAGGAGTAGCTCCAGGAATCAGTTCTATCTTATATTCAACATCTCTTACCGGAGGTAAACCCGGTAATTCATCAGGAAAGACCTCAGGGAATTCAGAAACAACCCTGATATCTTGAACTGGTCGCTTTTCCATCGCAGCATCAATAACATATGCTAGGAAGGAATCACAACCTTTAGCTATAGACTTCTGAGCTTTAATAACGGAGATAACATGAATATCAGAATCCCGTCGTTCTCCCAGAGCAACTGCATAAGATCCATCAGCAAGAGGGATCTTAATCATTTTCTTGGAACAGAGAATCTCAGCATCTCGCTTGCTAAGCTAATCCATTTCAATCACGACATCGAAGCCCACAATAGGCATAACAAAGAATGAGATAGGGATACTACTCCCATCAATATAAATAACGGCAATAGGGACTTTCTCGGTAACCGAGACTACTTTGCCGTCAGCAACTTCTACATTTAGAGGCTCGTCTAGAGGCATAACAGGTAACTGAAGTCTTTTACGGCAAGCAACAGAAACAAATGAATATGTTGCTCCAGAATCAAATAGTACACTGGCAGGAAAGTAATTAATAAGAAATGTACCAGTGACGACATCACCTGTAGCCTTTGCCTCCTCTGCAGTCATCTAAAATGCCCGCCCTTAAGCACGCGGGGCATTGTCTTTCTTTTGCCCTCCAGAAGACCCAGCTGCTCCGGAGCCTTGTCTCTCACGGCAATCAACCATCTTGTGACCGGGTTTGCGACACCGGTAACAAACATCTTCTTTGTATTGGCACTCATTCACCGAGTGCCCTCTCTACCCATACCTGCCACACCTCCTGGTTGCTGCAGAGCATTCTCCGGAGTGATAGGTACGGCATGAAGAATGCCAAGGATCATTAGGTCTTGGTTTCTTAGGAGCTTCAGATTTCCCACCTCCTGAGGATTGCCCTCTTGATGATGTCATTCGGAACATTGAAGATAGTGTGTTAACTAGATCTAAGGCAAATGCAAACTATGCTGTCTACTCTAGTTTTCTATCTCAAATGGAACCAATGAACACTGAAGAGGCTCTAAAAGATGACGATTGGATTGAGGCTATGCAAGAGGAGCTGACATAATTTCAAATAAATAAGTTCTGGACCCTTGTCCCAGCCCCCAAAGGAAAAACAATTATAGGCACTAAGTGGGTCTACAGAAATAAAATGGACAGGGATGGAGTAGTGATTAGAAACAAGGCACGGCTAGTAGCTCAGGGGTATCGACAAGAAGAAGGTATTGATTATGATGAGACCTTTGCCCATGTAGCAAGGATTGAAGCTATAAGATTGTTTCTAGCCTTTGCAGCCTTCAAAAACTTTAAAGTGTATCAAGTGGATGTTAAAAGTGCATTCCTAAATGGAGCACTACAGGAGGAGGTCTATGTGAAACAACCCCCTGGTTTTATTGATTCTAAACATCCAGATTATGTCTATAAGTTAGACAAGGCTTTGTATGGACTCAAGCCAGCTCCAAGAGCCCGGAATGATACACTGTCCACCTACTTGCTCTCAAATGATTTTGTTAGAGGAAGTATTGACAAAACTCTATTCATAAGAAAGAGCAGAGGACGTGTCATTCTGGTTCAAATCTATGTTGATGACATTATCTTTGGTTCAATAAACCAAGGTCTGTGTGATTGGTTCTCTAAGATAATGTCCAATCAATGCAGAATGAGCATGATGGGTGAGATGACTTACTTTTTGGGACTTTAAATCTTTCAGATTGAAGATGGTATATTTATTAATCAGAGCAAGTATGTCTTTGATCTGATTAAGAAATATGGATTAGACTCAACCCATCCCGCAAAGTCTCCAGTGTTACACAATGTCAAGCTACACAAGGACATTTGATGGAAAATCTGTATGTCCTTCTACATATAAAGGAATGATAGGTTCATTACTCTATTTAACAGCAATCAGGTCTGATATAATGTTTGCTACATGTGTTTGTGCACGATATCAGGCTGATCAAAAGGAATCACACTTGTTAGTTGTTAAAAGAATACTCAAATATCTGAAAGGAACACAAAACTTAGGTTTATGGTATCCCAAAGGATCAGGATTTGAGCTTATAGGGTACTCAGATTCAGACTTCGCAGGATGTGGTCTTGATAGAAAGAGTACTACTGGAGGATGTCAAATTTTAGGTGGAAAATTAGTTAGCTGGACAAGCAAGAAACAAAACTCAGTGGCAATTTCAACAACTAAAGCTGAATATGTAGCTGTAGGGAGCTGTTATGCTTAAATACTGTGGATGTAACATCAACTTAAGGACTTTGATTTGCATTATTCAAAGACTCCCATATTTTGTGACAATGAAAGTGCTATTGCAATTACACACAACCCAATGTTTGACTTAAGAACCAAAGACATTGAGATAAGACATCACTTCATCAGAGATATTGTAGAAAAGGGAAAGATAGAGTTAGTCTTCATCGAGACTGAAGATCAGCTTGCAGATATCTTCACTAAACCAATTGAAGGCACAAGATTTACAACTCTACTCGGCAAGCTTGGCATGCTCAACCCTTAATTGCTATGTTCCATTCTTTATCTCTGTTTAATTTTTGCTAAGTGCTATATTCGACTAAGTGTCAATCTGAGTTGAGTGCTTAATCTGAGCTGAGTGCTAAATCTGAACTGAGTGACAAATCTGAGCTGAGTAATCAGTTCTAATGTGTGGTCACCTCCATAGATCTAGGTTAGTCCTAACACATGGTAAGTCCAACAATATAATAGGTCTATAATATTTACGGTACGTTCTGTTTCCAATAAACGTAAGTCGTTTACAATTTATTTTTAAAAAGGGAATCTTGATGATAATTTAGTTCATCTTGAATGAATTCGGATCAATGTAACAGTGTCAGTCAAATTAAGTTACATTAAATATAGCCGTTATAACAAACTGCGTCGCCGGAAGTTACTGTAACGGTCATATTTATTACCCTCCGATAACGGTAACTTTTCTCTCACATTGAAAAGGTATAAATAAGAGAGAATTTTCATCATATTTAGGTTACTCTTCCAAAATATTCTTCTCTACTCTCTTAAACCCTAACGTTGTTGTGTGTAGAGTTCATTGCTCAGTGCTAATCCTTACTACTGCTAAGTGCAATCCAATACGATAAGTTCGATTTCAATGGAGGGTTGTACTCTTAATCTAACTGAACAAATGATCCGTGGTGGAAATTCAAAAACAACGCACTCCCCACGTACAAACAAAACAATGTTATCGCCTGTATCAATATTCCAAAGTCCAAAATTGGTAGGGGTTATGAGGAGTGGGTCTCCTATATTTGCAAAGAACCCCTGGCACATGCATATCTTCGTGGTCCTGCTGTGCTCATTCCTCAACTTCTCACGGAATTCTGGTATACGTGTAAACTGGATGCAACTCAACCGGTCATACGGGGTACAGTTCTAAGTGGACAAGTGGCGATAGAAGTCGATGCAAACTATCTCCGCCGAATTCTTCATCTCCCGGTTCATAATCAATATGAGGCGATGTTAGTCCCATGTTTAGAGTAATTAGATTTGATGAGACAAACTATATATAAGTATAGATGATATGTTAAGAGTTAGGAATTATGTAAGTCTGTTATACACTAACTAGTCAGCTGAAGCTGAGTAGTCGGCGTATAAACAGATATAGAGTTTTCTATGTAAGTACTAGATAGCTCAGTGACTTCTAAGCTGAGGTTGGTTTTGATAGTGAAGACTTGAAGACTTGAAGATTCAAGATCCCAAGATTCAAGAAGTCAGCTTGACAAGGTCAAGACTGAGTATGTCAGCTCAGCGTCAGAAGTCAGTTAAGAATTTAAGTAAGTTCTAAATTCTGTTATAAACTCTCCATATCTATGACATTTAAATTAGGATATCTTAACCTAATTTAAACTATCTATTAGTTGGATAGAAATTTCAAACGGAATTAATTAGATTTGTTCTAATTAAGAAGTTTGTTACGGTTTTAAAGAAAAGATAAGTTATATCTTTAATATGCAATTTGTTCGTAGATATGTCAAGTATAAGTATAAACCTTCTTATGGGTTTTACATAGATGTTCTTACGTGTGTACGTGAACATAGAAGCGACGCACAACAACGACTGTATAAGTTGCAAGACTGCATAAGTTGTAAAACGTACGTGTGTTCGTGATACTTGATACGCGTGTGTTGCGATAACTTTGTAAGTTCAAAATTTGAGAGAGTTTTCAAGAGTTCTTGTTAATCAGTTTTAACAAGAAGTTCGATCATCAATTAGTTTGTGATTCAAGAGTGTTTTGAGAGAGAGTTGAGTTTATAATCATTGTAATATCAAACCATCCTGTTGGTTGATTAGAGAGTGATAATAGTTATTGTTCTGTTTGATCATTGAATATACATTTGATTAATTTGATTATTTGTTAGTGTATTCAACCCCCCCTTCTACACTGTATCGGTTGCTTGTTCACCCTCTTTGGGACCAACAACTGGTATCAGAGCAAGTTTTTTCAAAACTTGGAGATCAAGATCCGCTGTCAAGAGGTTAAGATGTCAACTAGCAAGCAATCAAGTCATATACCAACAATAATGGCTAAAGGGTGTCATATTTTTGATGGCACTAACTATCCTATGTGGAAGTTTAGAGCCATGCTATATCTGAAGTCTGTGGATCACATGATGAGTACCATGATTCAAGATGACCCAAGTATACCAATGATCCATATTACTGCCATTGACAAAACTGTTCCTTCTGGAGAAACTCCTAAGCCTGAAGCATCTTGGACTGAGGAAGATCGTAAACTGTTCAACCTTGATGACAAGGCACAGAGCATTATAGAAAATGCTTTGACAAATCATCTTCTGCATACTGTGGCTGGGTGCCAAACTGCAAAAGAGATGTGGGATACTCTCAGTGTTACGTATGAAGGCACTGACTTGGTCAAGCAACATAAAAAGACAAATCTGAATCGTTCTTATGAAACTTTCTTTGCTAAAAAGAATGAAACTCTGGCAGATTTGTTTACCAAGTTTCAATGCTTGATAAATGATCTGATCTTGGTAGGTGTCAAGAAAGATGAGAATGAGTTGGTACTCAAGTTCTTGGATGTGCTACTAGAACAATTCAATGAGATCACCATTGCACTTCATGCTGGAGGAACCTTAGGAAAATATGATCTCAGATCTATCTATGGTTTTCTTCTAAATCATCAACAGATCATGGAACAGAAGAAAGTGGCCCAGCAACAACTAAAAGATTCCATCAATAATGTTGGATCTGCATTAATTGCAGAAAAGAAAAAGAAGGGATCTAAAAGTCTCTAGCTAAGACTGACTCTGAATCTGAATATAAGGAAGTAAGTCTTAACTCTGGTTCAGATGATGAAGAGATGGATGCTCTTACTGAACAAATGGCAACGTTAGCAAGAAACTTTAGAAAGTTTAGAAGAGGAAGGGGTCAATCTGACAAAAGCAAAAGTGGTAAGTCTACTTTTGATCCTAAGAAAGCTAAGTGCTATAACTGTCAGTGGATAGGACACATAGCTGCTGAGTGCAGAGTTAAGAAGGGAGAATCAGCTTTAGTAGCTGACAAGAATGCCTACAGAGCTCATAAATATAAGAAGTAATATCAACAACTCAAAGGCAACCCAGATGAAAACACCAAAGTTCTTCTTGCTGAGACTTGAGATACTGAATCATCTACTTCAGATGATGATGAGCCAAACAGGTGTTTGATAGCCATTGAGGATGAAGAGGAACAAGTTGACTATGAGTTAGAAGACAGTTCCTTTGATGAGGATCTAGCAGAAGCGGCTAAGCTGAGTAAACAAACCACTAACTAGGATCCTGCCTCAATGTACAAGGTAAATAACTTTAGCTCTTACACTGATGAACAAAAATGTCTTATGTTCAACTATCTATTGAATGACTTCAAAACCTCTCTCATAGTTCAACCTAGTTTGAAAACTGAAATTTCAAAATTAAAAGTTGAACTTAAACACTCTGAAACTCTCTTAAATGCTGGTAAAAAGATTCAAAGTGATTATGAATGTCAGGTTCATATAAACAAACTTCTAAGTGAAGAACTACAAGAATCAAAAGAACAAGCTGATAATCTAAGAAAAATCTGTGGATCTTGGTGTAAGTTATCAAGAGAAGCAGAAAGATGTATTAACTAGTAGACACCAAATCAAGTAAAAGCAGTGCTAGGGGGAGATTATAGTGTTGCTGTTGATGAAATCATCGAACATCAAGTCAGTCTTGAAGACAAAACAATAAAACCAGATGACATACTCCCAAGAACATTCTTAAGGAACAAGGAAGGGAAACAGGTCAAAACCAATAAGTTTGTGAGACCAACCCAAAGTCCTCAGGTTATTCATACAAACCATCAAGCTGAATGTTCCAGATCCAACAGAAACTGTAAGTCAGTTTTCAAAAGATTGGATTACAATCCTGTGAGAACAACTGTTTTTGACAGAATATCTCAAAGCAACTAAAAAAGACATAACTCTCAGGCCAAATATGAAAGGATGTCTAAGAAAAGAAGTTTGTCTGTAAGTCAGACTTCACCAAATAAGGGTAACCATAAAGCTGACAAAGGTAAGTCCAAAGTCAGTGAAAATTAAGTAGACAAACTATCTAAAAGGATTGAAAGGTTATCTACATCGTATGACCCTAAAATTGAATCCAAATTTAATGTTGGAAAACTCAAAGAAATCACCCAAACACCCATCTTTAGAAGAAAATGTTATAAGTGTAGTGATAGAGGTCATGAGGCCAAAGATTGTGTAAGTACCAATCTGAGACCCGGAAACGAAAAGGATGATCAGTCCAAAACAGACCAAAAATCTGTTCGAGCTGATCAGTCGAACTCTAGAGGATCAGCTAAGTGCTCATCCTCGGAACCCACCAAAAAGTGGCTTCCAAAAAGAAACTAATATGTTTAGTTGATCATGTGTAGGGCTCCTACAAGTGGTATCTAGACAGTGGATGCTCAAGGCACATGACAGGAAGCAAGGGATTCTAAGTGAATTCCAGAACAATGAAGGACCCAAGGTGACATTTGGGGATAATTCTCAAGAAAGGACTAAAGGTTATGGAAAGATAACTGCTAGATAAGTCACTTTAAAAAAGGTAGCATATGTTGAAGGCCTTAAACACAATCTGATAAGTATCAGTCAACTGTGTGATGAGGATTATGAAGCCACCTTCAGAAAGCATGCAGGAACAATTTATGATAAGAAGGGAAAACCAATATTAATGGCAAAAAGAGAGAGAGATATCTATTTGTTAGATCTCAGCTCCACAGATCCTTCAACTGAAACCTACTTGTATTCTAACTTAACTCCCAAGCTAAGTTGGTTATGGTACAAGAGACTATCACATTTAAATTTCAAAAATATCAACAAATTGTCTAGCAAAGAGTTAGTCTCTGGTCTGCCTAGGATCAAATTTTCTAAAGATAAACTCTTCTCGGCTTGTGAAATGGGAAAACACCATAAGGGATCCTTCAACTCCAAACAGAAATTTTTAATTACAGAACCATTGCATATGTTGCACTTGGACCTATTTGGACCTATTAGCACCCCAAGCCTAAGTGGCAAAAAGTATACTCTAGTGATTGTTGATGAGTTTACAAGATTCACTTGGGTAGTCTTCTTAAAAGCCAAAAGTGAAGCTGCATATGAGTTAATCAGCTTCATAAGACAAGAAGAGTTGCAAAAGGGTAAGTCTCTTAAACAACTCAGAAGTGATCATGAGACTGAGTTAAGAAACTCAACCCTTGAAGGCTTCTGTGAAGAAAAAGGAATTATCCAAAATTTCTCATCTGTAAGAACTACATAACAAAATGGAGTTGCTGAGAGGAGAAATAGAACATTAATTGAAGCTGCGAGAACCATGCTATGTGAGGCAAAGCTCAAGCTGAACTTCTAGGCGGAAGCTGTAAGTACAGCCTGCTATACTTAGATTAGATAGATTATAGTTTCAAGACATGGTAAAACACCTTACGAGATGTATCATGGTAGAAAACCCAACATTGGATATTTCCACATTTTTGGTTCAACATGCTATGTGCTAAACCAAACAGATCAGCTCCATAAGTTAGAACCCAAAGCTAATCAAGGGATATTTGTTGGATATTCTTCAATCTCCAAAGCTTACAGAGTCTTTAATCTTAAAAGAAAGGTAATTGAAGAGTCAGTACATGTTACGTTTGATGAGACAAGTATTGATGAATCCAACAGAGCTCAAGCTGACCCGGTTAGTCTGAGTGAGCTTGAGAGGAGCAAAGAGGATCTCACATCAAATCCCATGTATGTTATGGATGATTCTGATGATGAGGATGATAGTAACTCTAACAAAGGTGCATCATCGAAAGAAATTATCAATATTGAAGATAATCAGCCTGATAGTCTCGGTGAATCATCAGGTACATGTCAGATTAAAGATCTAAGTGATCTTCCAATTCCTACTCAGACTGAAGAAGTAAGTCCTATTCAGCCTAAGAGACACTGCTCTGACTCAGACCCAGAACTTCAGTCTCCCACTACAACCTTCAAAGTATTAAAAGATCATTCTCTTGATGATGTCATTGAAACATGGAAGATGGTGTGTTAATTAGATATAAGGCAAATGCAAATTATGCTGCCTACTCTAGTTTTCTATCTCAAATGGAACCAAAGAAGACTGAAGAGGCTCTAAAAGATGAAGATTGGATCAAGGCTATGCAAGAGGAGCTGACAGAATTTCAAAGAAATAAGGTCCGGACCCTTGTCCCTGCACCCAAAGGAAAAACAATCATAGGCACTAAGTGGGTCTATAGAAATAAAATGGACAAGGATGGAGTAGTGATCAGAAACAAGGCAAGGCTAGTAGCTCAGGGGTATCGACAAGAAGAAAGTATTAATTATGATGAGACCTTTGCCCCTGTTCAAGGATTGAAGCTATAAGGTTGTTTCTAGCCTATGCAGCCTTCAAAAACTTTAAAGTGTATCAGATGGATGTGAAAAGTGCATTCATAACTGGAGCACTACAGGAGGAGGTCTATGTGAAACAACCCCTAGTTTTGTTGACTCTAAACATCCAGATTATGTCTATAAGTTAGACAAGGCTTTGTATGGACTCAAGCAAGCTCCAAGAGCTTGGTATGATACACCGTCCACCTATTTGCTCTCAAATAATTTTTTAGAGGAAGTATTGACAAAAATCTATTCATAAGATAGAGCAGAGGACATGTCATTCTGGTTCAAATCAATGTGGATGACATTGTCTTTGGTTCAACAAACAAGGTCTATGTGATTGGTTCTCCAAGATAATGTCTAATCTTGTAACATCCTCACAAAGGGCCTAGACGCACGCTTACGTGGTACGTGTATTAAATTAATAAATTGAAATATAAATGTATATATATATATATGTAGATATCAAGAAAAAATAACTAAAATAGTTATTTAAATGAGTAAATAAAATATAGATATAAAATATAACAGAATAAAAGATTATTAAATGTTTAGAACGAGGTTTCCAAAAATATCCCCGTTAGTTAAAACGGGTACTCGTGCGTTAAGTTGTAAGTTGGAAAGAGGAACAAAATACCCACTTGTGGATAAATATTACCCACAAGTCAGCCTTTTTCCTTATACACGTGAAAACACAGAGAACTCATTCTCATTGTGTTCTTGTGTTCTTGTTCAAGGGTTCAAGAGGAGAAATTCAAGAGAAGATCATCAAGCTTCAAGTTTGTTGCTGAAATTCGAGATTCAATCCAAGCTACAACCTGTTCTTGATCATCTTCTTCATCTATTCATCCTTGTAAGTTCCATTTCTCCATGTTCTTCAAGAAATTAGGTTTTAGTGGGTTTTTAGGTCAAACCCAAATTTGACCATTGTGGTCTGATTTTGAAGCTTCTAATGCTTCCTACAACTCATATAGATGCTAAAGAACACATAACATGGATTAGAATTGCTTGATTTGATGAAATCCAAGATTTGACCAAATTGGTCAAAATAGCCAAAAACGGGTCAAACTAAAATTGACCCTCAAGAACTGAAATTTAGCATTCTAATTGTTCTTATGAAGTGTTAGGATTGATTGCAACACATATGTTTGATTAGAGGTAGTGTTTATGCATATGTTCAAATTTGGCCTAAATGGGTCAAAATGGCCAAAATGAGTTGAATCTGATTTTACACATCAAGGACTGATTTTTAAGGTTCTAATAAGTTCATATGACTTGTATGAATTGATTAGAACAATGGTTTTGAATTAAATTGGTGGTTTTGTTTGAATTGGTTAAAATAGTGCTAAAATAGGCTTTAAATAGCCAAAAATTGGAAAATGCTACTAAACAGAGGTTTTAAAGGAAATGGTTAGTTCCAATAGATTCAATAACTCATTTGGAGTATGAATGATGCATTGGAAGTATTGGAATTGATGTGTTTCAAGTTTTGGCCATATTGAACACATTCTTGCTAATTAAAGCTTGAATTTTGTATGGATTGATTGGATAAGTGTTAGGGATGTTAGAAAGCATCTACAAGTGCCAAATGATGTTATGGAACACTGAAAATTGATTAGAGTTGAATTGGTATTGAAATGGACCAAAATGGTACTGCTGTGCAGAAACAACATTTGTGCACTGCTGCACGCGACGCAAATCTAGATTGAAGTCTTTGTAGTCGTGGCCTACATTGAAGCATCACATAGCTTGATATGTAGAAAAATGCCAAGTCTGCGCGCAAGTCAAAACCGAACACCAAAAGCCCTATGGTAGTCTACAACAACTAGACATCCCAGAGTTGAAATGGGATCATATTACCAAGGACTTTGTTACTAAGCTACCCCGAACTGCAAAGGGGCATGATATGATTTGGGTTGTGGTTGATCGCCTCACGAAGAGTGCACATTTTCTCGCGACTAATGAGTCTGCACCCATGAATCATTTGGCACAATTGTATATTAATGAGGTGGTGTCACGACATGGCATACCTCTATCTATTGTTTCTGATTGTGATTCACGGTTCACATCAAACTTTTGGCATAGTCTTCAATGTGAACTTGGTACGCGGGTGAATCTTAGCACAACATACCATCCCCAGACAGACGGTCAGTCCGGAAGGACTATTCAAACTCTTGAAGATATGCTGAGAGCTTGTATTTTGGAATTTGGTGGTTCTTGGGATTCACATCATCCCTTGATTGAATTTGCCTATAACAACTCTTATCATTCGAGTATAGGCATGCCACCATATGAGATGCTATACGGTAGATGATGACATACACCTACATGTTGGTTAGAACCTGGCGAAAAGCAGTACGCAGGTCCTCACATTGTGCAGATGACAGCTGTTAAAGTCAAGATGGCACGTGAGAAGCTGAAAGCTGCACGAGATAGGCAGAAGTTGTACGCGGATCCAAAACGGAGGTCCATTACTTTTGAAGTGGGTGACCGGGTATTCTTGAAGGTTTCACCTTGGAAAGGGGTGATTCGATTTGGTCGAAAGGGTAAGCTAAGCCCTAGATATATTGGTACGTTTAAAATTCTACAACGGGTCAACGAGCAGACAGTAGCACTTGAACTTCCTCCAGAGCTATCTCGTATTCATAACACATTCAATGTGTGCTATCTGAGGAAGTGCAAGGTTGATGATGATCAGATCCTACCTCTGCAAGAGTTGAAAGTTGATACAGCTAAACGCCTTGTGGAGGAACCTGTAGAGATTTTGGAATCCAAAATCAAGAAGCTGCGTAAAAAGATGATCAAGTTAATGCTCGTCAAATGGAAGCACAATCTGGGTCCTAACTTGACATGGGAGGCCGAGGATGAGATGAAAGAACGATACCCACACTTGTTCATTGCTGAGCAAATTCCGAGGACGGAATCTTCTTAAGGGGGGTAGATTTGTAACATCCTCACAAAGGGCCTAGACGCACGCTTAAGTGGTACGTGTATTAAATTAATAAATTGAATAATATATATATATATATATATATATATATTTGTAGATATCAAGAAAAAATAACTAAAATAGTTATTTAAATGAGTAAATAAAATATTGATAAAAAATATAAAAAATAAAAGATTATTAAATGGTTTAGAACGAGGTTTCCAAAAATATCCCCGTTAGTTAAAACGGGTAGTCGTGCGTTAAGTTTTAAGTTGGAAAGGGGAACAAAATACCCAGTTGTGGATAAATATTACCCACAAGTCAGCCTTTTTCCTTATACACGTGAAAACACAGAGAACTCATTCTCATTGTGTTCTTGTGTTCTTGTTCAAGGGTTCAAGAGGAGAAATTCAAGAGAAGATCATCAAGCTTCAAGTTTGTTGCTGAAATTCGAGTTTCAATCTAAGCTACAACCTGTTTTTGATCATCTTCTTCATCTATTCATCCTTGTAAGTTCCATTTCTCCATGTTCTTCAAGAAATTAGGTTTTGGTGGGTTTTTAGGTCAAACCCGAATTTGACCATTGTGGTCTAATTTTGAAGCTTCTAATGCTTCCTACAATTCATATAGATGCTAAAGAACACATAACATGGATTAGAATTGCTTGATTTGATCAAAATCAAGATTTGACCAAATTGGTCAAAATAGCCAAAAACGGGTCAAACTGAAATTGACCCTCAAGAACTAAAATTTAGCATTCTAATTGTTCTTATGAAGTGTTAGGATTGATTAGAACACATATGTTTGATTAGAGGTAGTGTTTATGCATATATTCAAATTTGGTCTAAATGGGTCAAAATGGCCAAAATGAGTTGAATCTGTTTTTACACATCAAGGACTGATTTTTAAGGTTCTAATGAGTTCATATGACTTGTATGAATTGATTAGAACAATGGTTTTGAATTAAATTGGTGGTTTTGTTTGAATTGGTAAAAATAGTGCTAAAATAGGCTTTAAATAGCTAAAAATTATAAAATGCTACCAAACAGAGGTTTTAAAGGAAATGGTTTGTTCCAATAGCTTCAATAAGTCATTTGGAGTGTGAATAATGCATTGGAAGTATTGGAATTGATGTGTTTCAAGTTTTGGCCATATTGAACACATTCTTGCTAATTAAAGCTTTAATTTTGTATGGATTGATTGGATAAGTGTTAGGGATGTTAGAAAGCCCCTACAAGTGCCAAATGATGTTATGGAACACTGAAAATTGATTAGAGTTGAATTGGTATTGAAATGGACCAAAATGGTACTGCTGTGCAGAAACAGCATTTGTGCACTGCTGCACGCGACGCGACGCGTCGGAGGCTTGGACGCGACGAGTCCAAGCACTTGCTGCACACATTTCTGTTTTGTGTTGTTCTTTCGCGTAGAAGTGTTTCGGTCATAGATATAAGTTAGCAAACAAGTTGGGAACATTGTTAGGACATTACTCTAGATGTCTTGATGATTCCCTTGCATGTTTAAGTGTCTAAACGTGAATAATTTGATATAGGTGCTAAAGGCAACTAAAGCAAGCCGGAGTCGTGTAATTACCTGTTAAGCTCAACAGGTGAGTAACAGTTAACTCGAGTATGATATTAATAGTATTACAAATATGTTTTGTATGTTACAATCCATGAAATTGTAGTTATGCATGTTTGGAGATTTATGAACTAAATATGAGAACCAAATGATATGTATACGTGTGAAAGACCTTGTGGGTCATAATTGAAATGTAAAAAGTCCTGTTTAGGTCACTCTTGATATGTAAGGGCCGGAGTAGGCCAATGTTTGTGATGAGGCCAGAGTAGGCCATTGTTTGAGTGCCGGTACTACATTGTAGAGATTGTGGTGCGGGATTCGATGATCACGAATCTTGGTTCTAGCTAAACCGCCGTCCTCAATACTAACTCGGCGCTCTCAGTTTTCCCACTGATCCCAAATGGGATATGATCCCGAAGAACGCATTGGTGGACAGCTACCCGCTTCTCCACCGGCATGGAGGAAGTAACTGTTTCCCCAGTGAGGATCATTGATCCAGGTTTATAGCCTTGCAAGACGTGATGCCTGCTAACAACCGGAACTTCAACGTGTGTTAGGATAGACTTGAATGAAGTTATGTGATGCATGAAATATGTTATGATACTGTTAATGTACTGCTCTTGCTTTAATTGTTATTCACTAGCTATTTATAGCTAACCCTCTCATGTTCATTCCTAATGCAAGTAAATAGACTAAAGGAGAGAACGGGTACCTGCAGGGGTGACATGTTAGGTTCTTGGGGAACACTGTAATAAGACAATGTTATGTAATGTTTAGTGTAATGGTCGATCTAGTTTGTAACGTTGGGAACTTTGTTAAACAATACTTTTGTAATTACAACTTATATTTATATAAGTTGTATAATGTGAATAAATAATTCGCTTCCGCACGCGTTTTGATAAAAAAATATACTCTGAAATTTGAAAGACCGGCATTACAAGTTCGTATCAGAGCCTTAGTTTGAGTGAATTGAGTACTGTATATAGTATTCAGTCTCAAACTCGGGTTCATATTCGACCATTACTAAGTGTTCCCAAAGGGTGGTATTGGGGTGTGAAGAGTAATTAAATGTTTCATGCTATGTGTTAAGTAAGAGTTAAGATAAGGTAAGAATTATATATATATATATATATAAATGAAGTATACTGAAGTTTTATTTTAAATGTGTATAGAAGTTTGATACATTATGGAGGGATCTTCTGGAGACAAGGATGCATATATCCTTAAGTTAGAGGCTCAGCTTAAACAAGGCAACGAGCGTCAGTCTACTAGAGCGGGCAAGGAAACACATAATCCCACGAAGTTTAAGACATTTCTGAATTGTCAACCACGTGTCTTCCATGGTCCAACGAATGATCCGTCAGCAGTTGAGACCTGGATTAGAGATATGCAAAACACCTTTGAGTTTAGCGAGTGCGACGAAGACAAGAAGGTAAATTTTGCCAAACGAATGTTCAGAGGTCGTGCATTGGCTTGGTGGGATACGGTGATTGCTGTCACACCATCAGCCACCTGGAGGGCATGACCTGGGATGGATTTAAAGAGAAGATTCGGGGGAAGTACTGTTCTGATTATGATATGATGAGGATTGACACTGAATTTAGGGCACTTGAAAAGGGTGACAACCCTTTGGAGGATCTAATCTCCAAATTCATTGATAAAATGAGGTTTGTTACTCATCTTTTGCCAAATGAAAAGGCAAAGATCACCCATTTTGCCAATACTCTACCACTGGAATATCGAGCAGCTGTGAGATCTGTAGCAACTCTGGATGAAGCATTTGATAATGCTCGAACCACCGATGATGATTACACACGGAGGGCTAGATCTCAGCAGCAATAACAACAATCTGGGGCAGGTAAAAGAAAGTTTGAGCAGTAGTCAAGTCAGAAAGGAGGTGATAGTGGTTCTGGTGGTAAGTCACGTGGTAATACATCCCATAAGTCTAGAGACTGGGAAGTGAAGTCTACTAAATGTGGGAAGAAGGGGCATCAATATAAGGAGTGCAGGTACAAGGAACGTGTGTGTTACAGGTGTCATAAACCTTGGCACCAAATTGCACTAGGCCCTACATGGCCAGCCACGGGTGCTGGAGGTTCTTCAGGAGCTACTGCTCCGAACCAGGGAGGCGCTCCTCGTGCACCAGGGAGAGCCTTTCAGATGACGGCTGAGGAAGCCAAGGATGCAGGTGATGTGATTACAGGCACTTGTCTTATTAATAGTATTCATGCATGTGTTTTGTTTGATTCGGGAGCTACATACTCCTTTTTCTCTAAATCTTATTGTGAAAATCTTCAATTGCCTGTTTCTCAATTATTTGATTCTGTTAAAGTTGAAGTAGCTAATGGTAAGGTAGTATATATTACCGAAAAAGTTCCAACAGCAATTTTGTATGTCGAAGGGAATATTTTTACTATTTCCTTTCTTGTGATGCCGATCGCAAGGTTTGATGCTGTTATGGGTATGGATTGGCTCAGTAGTCGAGATGCTGAGATCTTGTGTTCCAAGAAGTTGATCGGATTCCCTTTATCCGACGGTTCATTTGCTATAGCTCGAGGGTAGAAGAGGGATTCTGCCATTCCTCTGATTTCCATGATTAAAGCTCAGAAATTAATTTCAAAAGATTGTATCTCCTACATTGCATATGTGATTAATGCTGTGATAGGAGTAAAGATTGTTGATGATATCAGGGTTGTCTCTGAATACCCTGATGTTTTTCCTGAAGAATTACCGGGTTTTCCTCCTATAAGGGTTGTAGAATACCGGATTGATCTTGTTCCTGGAGCTACACCTATAGCAAAATCTCCCCATCGCCTCGCTCCATGTGA
The DNA here is from genome assembly GCA_038502395.1 of Dittrichia graveolens. NCBI lineage: Eukaryota > Viridiplantae > Streptophyta > Magnoliopsida > Asterales > Asteraceae > Dittrichia > Dittrichia graveolens. The sequence goes on from JARJIL010000009.1 coordinate 37,857,122, forward strand.
AATCCGGGAGATGATGTCTCAAATCCAGGAGTTACTTGATAAGGGCTTTATTCGCCCAAGTGCTTCACCGTGGGGAGCTCCTGTTCTATTTATTAAGAAGAAGGACGGGACTCTCAGAATGTGTATTGATTACAGGGAGCTTAATAAGCGAACTGTAAAGAACAAATATCCGTTACCTCGCATAGATGATCTGTTTGATCAATTGCAAGGTGCCACGTGCTTTTCAAAGATTGATTTACGTTCTGGCTATCATCAAGTCCGAGTTCGGTGTGACATTCGGCAACAAATTTCCTAGGTTAGCCATTAGAAATTCTAATTTTAAGCCTAGTATGACTAAAAATAGTATTTATGATTTAAATACATCCATAATAATATTAGATTTCATTGAAATCCCGCCTATATGGATAGAACCTTCCGGAGCTCGAAAAATCGAATTATTAAAAGTCAAGAATTACAAATCATGTACAATAATAAAAGTAATATCAATAAAAATAATTAAATAAATCATAATAAATATAAATAAGTTAAAATATAAAACACATAAATATAAACTCATAAAAGTAATTAAAACTTTGTAATTAAAAGATTTAAACAAAATCACCAATTATACAAAATTTATTTAAATAAATTACACTTAATTATTCAAAAAAAAATCTCCCCCTCCTAAGGCCGGCCACCCTACCCCCCCTCCCTCATAATTCTCTTGCCTACTTCTCTTCCCAAGAAACCACCCCTTGATCTCCCCCATGTCCTATATAATCCCCCTTCCTCTCTTCATCATTTCCTATACCACCACACTCAATCTCTTCTCTTTTCTCTCTTCTTTCACCACCAAAAATCTCCCAAGAACAACAAGAATTGTTCATCTTGTGAAGATCCAGCACCAAACCAAAGGCAAGAGTTGGTAAGATTATCACAAAACACTCATCTCTACTCTTCTACTTTACTTATTTCTTCTTTCTTTTATTTATTTTCTTTGTTGTTCATATTATTTCATTTATATATATACATACATACATATATATATATATATATTTCATGTAAATATAAACATCCTACCAATGTTATAAGGAGCACATGAAATGTGCATCATCCTACCATCGTTGTATGGAACTTAATCAACTAAAAAAAACCAAGAAAATAAGACTTTGATCATGCATGTGTTTCATCTTAACAAATGTTGTAAGGAATAGATAAAATGTGTATCATCCTACCATTGTTGAAAGAACACATGGATTATCAAAGCTTATACTCATACAATATGATTAATCATGAATATAAACATGTTATATTAAAGTTATGACCCATAAACAAAAAGAATAACAATCTGGCAGATTCTAATGCTAGAACTCCCCATTTATTTTTGTTATATTTGGAGTTCTAGGTATCAAAATCAGTTGATTCTTTTTGCTAATCTTAGTTTAAAGAGTTACCTTTCATTTAAACCTTGATTCACTAATTTTCATCAACGTTTGATCCTTCAAACATATTTAAAAAGACGCATATGATGAATCTGGAAATCTGACAGATTTAGAAGGGTACACTTTAAACGCGTGTAACTTACTCATTCTTTAGTCAAAATATGTCTAGTTTTGTTTAAAAGGTCGTATGAGCCCTAAACAGACGTTTTAGTAACAATATGTCATCCAGACACTTATCGGTGGACATCTTATACACTTTTAATTATTAAAAATATTAAACATGAATTATAAATTCCTATATTTACACTGGACATTCTAGAAATATGTATTAAGATTATATTAAAATATCATGCCTTAATATGACTTCTAAGACACAGTTTTTAATTTATAAAGTTCAACTTAAAAAACTGAAAATTTCAGTGAACACTTTTGAATTTTGGAAAAATAGAAACAACCTTTATCTATTTAATAAATAAGTTAACAACAAATAAATAATAAAAAATAATAAATAAAATATGTCTTATAGAGCTACATACCTCTTATATTAGGAAAGAAGCTTCGGTAGGAACAAGAAATCTTTACGAGTGAACACCTTTGCATACTGAGTGAGTATCATAGCCCCTTTTTACCGTATTTCATATTATTTTGGGGTGAAAGCATGTGTATACGTTTCATGAAAAGTTTATTGCCTATCTTCTTATTTATTTCAAATATTATTTTGAGCACTTATGGTATTATTCTTTGATGTGTTTGGGTGATCGTTGTAAGGCCCTTTCGTTGGACATTATCCCTTAACTCCGCTAGTGAGCCGAAGGTATTTGTAGGTAGCGCTATTTGGAGATTCCGACGTCTCCCATTTATGGTTGACGAACTATAGATGTACTTTACCACTAGTAACGTCATTTAATATAGGCGTTAGGTTTATCATGGGCAATTGGTTGTCGGCTAGGTTGGATAATGACTCAAGCAATAATCATCATAGTATATTACTACCATGTGCAACGTATTGGGCAATATAATACATCTTCTATCATTATCTCATACTTGTAGTTGACCTTTTCTTTCTTTTATCCGTGCTTTCAGGTGATCGACGTTAGGTACCTTATGCATTCAAGCATGATGTGTGGCATTTCCATCTTCATCGTCACATTTTATGAAAACACTATCTATTTTATTTACGCATCGTACAAGACAATGTCATTTAATTATTATTCGGTTATGTAACTTTTATTTATGTTTTACCCGAACTATTTATTTTTGCTAAGTTAATATAATGGTTATTGTCTATATGCCTTGTGCAATGATATGTTGTGTTGTGACACCTCGTGTTTCCGCTTTAGCGGGGTGTGAGAGATTTGGTATCAGAGCCTAAGGTTATAGAGAATGTTGTTTTCCTTATTGGGGGAAAACACCAACTATAACCAAAGGTTTATAAAATTGTTTTCAAAATAATTTTGTTTAAAATACATCAAGTGTATTAATAATATAATGAAGTTGAGTACCACATTGTTATACCTCAATTAGAAAAAGTTTGATCACCTATGTCTAATTTAGCTATGTACGATATGGCACATAGGTTAGTTATAATAAAAATATACTTAGAAACAAAATTTTATTTATTTTCTTTCTAGATCATGATCATTATGTGTGTGCATGAGTATAACATTCATATATAGACAATTTAAGTTATGAATTTAGTGAATAAGTATATTCAAACCTTGCAGATCATATCAAGCGAAAGTGAACCTACCGAGAACGGCCAAAGTTCTTCCACCGATAGTAACCAATCCCCGCAATACCAGCTGCCTGAAGGGTTCTTAGAACCCCTACGTAGACCCGTAAGGATCTTTGACATTCCCTCCTCCCAACCAAACCAAAACCCAAACCCCGGAACAACCGGGCCTCAGGTTAGACAAACTGCCCGAAAGAGGGTGGCCATTCCAGTATGAGCAACCGTAGCACCACCCCAGCCTACCGTGGGAGAACCTTCCCGGCAGGTGAACCAGCCGGTAAGAACCTCCGTCCTCATGGGAATCCCGATGATACCTTCATCTGGGATGACCGACAAGGAAAAGAGGAGATTCCACAACATGTCTCTCGAACTATATAACATGAGAGGCATGTTAGATTACCAAACCTACAGGGTTAGTTCGTGCTTAGACATGGCGGATCTTAACCACCATCACGTATTGCAAGCCTTAGAGGCGGCTCAAGAAGCCCGAAGACTAATTAGGCTAGTGCATACATGCCTAGTTTCAGGAGGTTGTGTTGACGATGTTAGTGGGGCTAGCTTACATTGGATTTGGGCGCTAGATGGGTTGGAGTGGATTTACTTTGGGTTTTAATGTCTTTTTTTTGTTGATTATGAACTAAAACATCCTATGTTGGTTTAAAGGATGTAGGATTGTATAGCTATTATTAACACTCTATTAATATATACGGCATCTTTTAAAGAGCCGATTTTGGTAATTATTTTGTGCCAAGTGAATGATTGATTATTTAATTAAATCTCGTACTATTAGTCATATTTAATGCAATAAATGAATTAAACACGTTACACGTAGAGTAGTATGATAAAACTGATTAGATTGAGTGAATAAAATCGTCGTGTGATTATGCTCTAGAACGATGCCTCCACGAAGAGCAAACCTCGAGTTAGATCAACTTGTCATGGAACAAGTGATTGCAACATTACCCAACATAGTTAGCCAAGTTGCTGCTGCGCTTCAAACAAACCAAGGAGCACCAACCCCAACCCAAGATTGCAACTACAAAACCTTTAGTGCTTGCAACCCTAAAGAATTCTTTGGAACGGAAGGAGGTGTGGGTCTACTAAACTGGATTGAAAGCACGGAATCAGACCTTAGCATCAGTAAATGTACGGAAGCAAACAAGGTGGAGTTTGCGGCATGTCTTTTGCAAGGGCGAGACCTATCATGGTGGAATATCCAAGTGCAAACTCTTGGAAGAAATGCCGCGCACCAACTCACCTGGGATGCATTCCTCAGCCTATTAAAGGAGGAATTTTGCTCGAAGAGTGAAATTCAAAAGCTGGAAGCCGAGCTGTGGAATCATGAAATGATCGGGGGCGACATCAACTCCTACACCACCTGATTTCATGATTTGGCCAAGCTGGTGCCGCACTTGGTGACCCCGGAAGAAAACCGTATCAATAGATACATTTGGGTCTAGCCCCTGAGATCCGGGAAAATGTCACGGCTGCAAACCCCAACACCATCCAAAGTGCGGTAAATCTAGCTACAAGACTTACCCACAATGCCATCCTTTCGGGATCGCTTGGGAGCGACAAGGACAAGGGTAAGAGGAAGCCTGCGGAGGTGCCAAGGAAGACATCTGGTGGAGAAGCTGCGAGGACTCACAAAAGGGCTAGAAACTTCGGAGCTCAGACACAAGCAGCTGATAAAGGATGGAGATCCTACCCCAAATGTGATAAGTGCCACAAATACCACGAAGGGAACTGCATGGTGTGCTTTAGGTGTAAGCGGCTAGGACACCTCAGCAAAACTTGCCGAGTAAAGCCATGCTTTAAGTGAAGAAGTTTGGAGCACCATGGCACCGTCTACTCACAGGCAACTCAAGGGTCTAATTATAATCAAGCACGTCCTGCAAGCCAAAGTAACCAAGGAAATCAAGTACGAGGCAGGGTGTTTGAGATTGGAGCAAATGAAGCTAGACAAAACCCCGATGTCGTTACAGGTACGTTTCCTCTAAACGGTTATTATGCATCAGTACTATTTGATTCGAGGGCCGATAAAAGCTTCATATCATTAAGATTTAAGTTAAGGCTAAATCTAAAAACCATAGAAATAAAAGAGCCTTACACCATTGAATTTGCTAACGGTCAGAAAACTAGCATTAAGGACATAATCCCTGGTTGTACCTTGGGCTTAGCAAATAAAACATATACCATAGATTTAATCCCACTTGAAATGGGAAGTTTCGACATAGTTGTTAGGATGGATTGGCTTTCTAGCCATCGAGCGGAAATCTGTTGCTTCGAAAAGATCGACCGAATTCCGACGCCTGATGGTGAGACACTTAATGTGTATGGAGAAAAATCCGGAAGGGATTTCAAGATAATCTCGTCCATCAAGATGAGAAAATGCTTAAGGAAAGGAAACGAGGCATTCCTAGCACATATAATCAATAAGAAAACCTGTGAGAAAAACATTCAAGAAATTCCCGTTGTACGAGACTTTCTTGAAGTATTTCCGGAAGATTTACCAGGATTACCCCCGAATCGGCAAGTCGAATTCCATATCGATCTAGTCCCTGGAGCAGCTCCCGTGGCGAAAGCACCATATACACTGGCCCTATCAGAAATGCAAGAGCTGTCGGCACAACTTCAAGAACTACTCGACAAAGGTTTCATTCGACCAAGTTCATCCCCTTGGGGAGCCCCAGTTCTTTTCGTCAAAAAGAAGGACGGGTCGCTACGAATGTGTATCGACTATCGGGAACTCTACAAGTTAATTATCAAGAACCGATACCCTCTCCCTCGAATCGATGATCTGTTCGACCAACTTGAAGGCGCCAAATATTTTTCAAAAATCGATCTTCGCTCAGGATATCACCAATTGAGAGTTCGCAAAGAAGACGTCCCCAAGACCGCCTTCAGAACCCGCTATGGACATTATGAGTTCTTAGTTATGCCTTTTGGGTTGACTAACGCTCCAGCAGTATTTATGGACTTAATGAATAGGGTCTGTAGACCATATTTAGATAAGTTTGCAATAGTTTTCATAGACGACATTCTCATCTATTCGCGAAGCAAGGAAGATCATGAGCAGCATTTGAAATTAATCTTAACACTACTCAAGGACCAAAAGTTGTATGCCAAATTCTCCAAGTGTGAATTTTGGATCCGAGAAGTACACTTCCTTGGCCACGTAGTTAATTCAAACGGAATTCATGTTGATCCAGCAAAGATCGAAGCAATCAAAAAGTGGGAAGCACCAAAGACGCCAACCGAGATTCGACAATTTCTGGGTTTGGCAGGATATTATAGGCGATTCATCCAAAACTTTTCACGCGTCGTTCAACCATTAACAACTCTAACTCAGAAGGATAAGAAATTCATTTGGGGAGATAAGCAAGAAGAAGTCTTTCAAACCTTAAAGCAGAACCTATGCAACGCACCTATCTTGTCATTGCCAACTGGAACAGAAAACTTTGTGGTCTATTGCAACGCATCACACCAAGGGTTGGGATGTGTTTTAATGCAAAAAGACAAAGTTATCGCCTACGCTTCGAGACAATTGAAGGTTCATGTGAAAAACTACACTACTCATGAATTGGAGTTAGGAGCGGTAGTGTTTGCACTCAAAATATGGAGAAACTATTTATATGGCACCAAGTGTACCGTCTACACCGACCATAAGAGTCTCCAGCATATTTTTGATCAAAAGATGCTCAATATGAGACAAAGGCGATGGGTAGAACTACTCAATGATTATGATTGCGAAATCAAATATCACCCAGGCAAGGCCAATGTGGTAGCCGACGCGTTGAGTAGGAAGGAAAGAGTAAAACCAATGCGAGTACGAGCATTAGGAGCTGTTGTGCAAACCAGTCTGAAAGGAAGGATCCTCGAAGCTCAGGAGCAAGCATTAAAAATAGAAAATCTAAAAGAAGAAAACCTCCGTCATTTGGAGCACAGATTCGAGATTGGAACTGATGGAGTGCGTTCCTTCGAAAAGAAGGTTTGGATACCGAAGGAGAATAACATAAGGTTAACGATATTGGATGAGGCACATAAGTCTAAGTATTCTATTCATCCCGGAGCCGAAAAAATGTACAAGGATTTGAAGGAATACTATTGGTGGCCCGGAATGAAGGATGTCGCCCTATACGAGGGGAAATGTTTGACTTGTGCAAGAATTAAGGCAGAACACCAGAAACCCTCTGGATTACTGCCGCAACCAGAAATCCCGGAATGGAAATGGGAACAGATAACTATGGATTTTGTGACTAAGTTACCCCGATCCACTAAAGGGTACGATTCCATCTGGGTAGTAGTAGACCGGCTTACAAAGTTAGCACATTCCTACCCATTCGTGAAGATTACAAGATGGAAAAGTTGGAACGAATCTACATCAATGAGATCGTCATGCATCATGGAGTGCCCATCTCTATCATCTCGGATAGGGATAGTCGCTTCACTTCCCGATTTTGGCAATCACTTCAGAAAGCATTGGGAACGCGAGTCAATTTAAGCACCTCTTACCACCCCCAAACAGACGGACAATCGGAAAGGACTATTCAAACGCTGGAAGATATGTTACGTGCTTGTGTGTTAGATTTTGGTGGGAGCTGGGACTCGTATTTGCCACTGGTTGAATTTTCATACAATAATAGTTATCACACCAGTATCCGGTGTGCACCCTATGAAGCATTGTACGGATGCAAATGTAGATCCCCGCTCAGCTGGTTGGAAATCGGAGACTGACAATTGTCCAGACCAGACGTCCTACAGGAAACCACTGATAAGATAAAGATTATCAGGGAAAGGCTCAAAACCGCTAGGGACCGACAAAAGAGCTACGCCAACAATCGTAGGAAACCCCTAGAGTTTCAAGTTGGCGATAAAGTTTTACTAAAGATATCACCTTGGAAAGGGATAGTGCGTTTTGGGAAAAAGAACAAGTTATGTCCCAGGTACGTTGGGCCATTCGAGATAATCGAAAGGATTGGACCGGTAGCCTACAAGCTAAAAATGCCATAAGAACTGAGCGCCATCCATGACACGTTCCATGTGTCGAATTTAAAGAAATGCCAAATGGAGGAAAGCTTAGTCTTACCCTTAAAAGATGTGCAAGTTGATGACTGGTTGCACATTGTAGAAGAACCAATAGAAATCCTTGACCGGGAGGTCAAAAGACTAAGGAGAAGCAAGATCCCCATCTTAAAAATTCGTTGGAACTCAAGGCACGGGCCTGAATACACTTGGGAGTGAGAGGATTATATGAAACTCAAATATCCGCACCTCTTCGTCAAAAAGCAAGCCCAGGACATCAACGATTAATTTCGGGACAAAATTCTTTTAATCAGGGGAGACTATGACATTCGGCAACAAATTTCCCAGGTTAGCCATTAGAAATTGTAATTTTAAGCCTAGTATGACTAAAAATAGTATTTATGATTTAAATACATCCATAATAATATTAGATTTCATAGAAATCCCGCCTATATGGTTAGAACCTTCCGGAGCTCAAAAAATCGAATTATTAAAAGTCAAGAATTACAAATCATGTACAATAATAAAAATAATATCAATAAAAATAATTAAATAAATAATAATAAATATAAATAAGTTAAAATATAAAACACATAAATATAAACTCATTAAAGTAATTAAAACTTTGTAATTAAAAGATTTAAATAAAATCACCAATTATACAAAATTTATTTAAACAAATTACACTTAATTATTCAAAAAAAAAATCTCCCCCCGCCTAAGGCCGGCCACCCTATCCCCCCCCCCTCATAATTCTCTTCCCAAGAAACCACCCCTTGATCTCCCCATGTCCTATATAATCCCCCTTCCTCTCTTCATCATTTCCTTTACCACCACACTCAATCTCTTCTCTTTTCTCTCTTCTTTCACCACCAAAAATCTCCCAAGAACAACAAGAATTGTTCATCTTGTGAAGATCCAACACCAAACCAAAGGCAAGAGTTGGTAAGATGATCACAAAACACTTATCTCTACTCTTCTACTTTACTTCTTTCTTCTTTCTTATATTTATTTTCTTTGTTGTTCATCTTATTTCCTTTATATATATACATATATATATATATCATGTAAATATAAACATCCTACCAATGTTGTAAGGAGCACATGAAATGTGCATCATCCTACCATTGTTGTATGGAACCAAGAAAACAAGACTTTGATCATGCATGTGTTTCATCTTAACAAATGTTATAAGGAACACATAAAATGTGTATCATTCTACCATTATTGAAAGAACACATGGATTATCAAAGCTTATACTCATACAATATGATTAATCATGAATATAAACAGGTTATATTAAAGTTATGACCCATAAACAAAAAGAATAACAATCTGGCAGATTCTAATGCTAGAACTCCCCATTTATTTTTGTTATATCTGGAGTTCTAGGTATCAAAATCAGTTGATTCTTTTTTCTAATCTTAGTTTAATGTATTACCTTTAATTTAAACCTTGATTCACTAATTTTCATTAACGTTTGATCCTTCAAACATATTTAAAAAGACACATATGTTAAATCTGGAAATCTGACAGATTTAGAAGGGTACACTTTAAACGCGTGTAACTTACTCATTCTTGATTCAAAATACGTCTAGTTTTTTTTAAAGTTTCCTCTTTGAACTGTGGTTAATTCCCATTTTGAAGCATGTAAAAACAAGGTTGTATGAGCCCTAAACAGACGTTTTAGTAACAATATGTCATCCAGACACTTATCAGTGGACATCTTATACACTTTTAATTATTAAAAATATTAAACATGGATTATAAATTCCTATATTTACACTAGACATTCTAGAAACATGTATTAAGATTATATTAAAATATCAAGCCTTAATATGACTTCTAAAGCACCGTTTTTAATTTATAAAGTTCAACTTAAAGAACTGAAAATTTCAGTGAACACTTATTAATTTTGGAAAAATTGAAACAACCTTTAACTATTTAATAAATAAGTTAACAGCAAATAAATAATACAAAATAATAAATAAAATAAGTCTAATAGAGCTACATACCTCTTATATTAGGAAAGGAGCTTCGGTAGGAACAAGAAATCATTACGAGTGAACACCTTTGCATACCGAGTGAGTATCATAGCCCCTTTTCACCGTATTTCATATTATTTTGGGGTGAAAGCATGTGTATATGTTTCATGAAAAGTTTATTGCCTATCTTCTTATTTATTTCAAATATTATTTTGAGCACTTATGGTATTATTCTTTGATGTGCTTGGGTGATCGTTGTAAGGCCTTTTCGTTGGACATTATCCCTTAACTCCGCTAGTGAGCCGATGATATTTGTAGGTAGCGCTATTTCGAGATTTCGACGTCTCCCATTTATGGTTGACGAACTATAGATGTACTTTACCACTACTAACGTCATTTAATATAGGCGTTAGGTTTATTATGGGCAATTGGTTGTCGGCTAGGTTGGATAATGGCTCAAGGAATAATCATCATAGTATATTACTACCATGTGCAACGTATTGGGCAATATAATACATCTTCTATATTTCATGCATACTTTTATTTTATTCCAAAAACCTCCATCAATTATTTAAACTTTTCTCCTTTAAAAGTTATTTTGTGCATATATTAAGAAAACCTATGAACTCACCAACTCTAGTAGTTGACCTTTTCTTTCTTTTATCCGTGCTTTCAGGTGATCGACGTTAGGTACCTTATGCATTCAAGCATGATGTGTGGCATTTCCATCTTCATCGTCACATTTTATGAAAACACTATCTATTTTATTTACGCATCGTACAAGACAATGTCATTTAATTATTATTCGGTTATGTAACTTTTATTTATGTTTTACCCGAACTATTTATTTTTGTTAAGTTAATATAATGGTTATTGTCTATATGCCTTGTGCGATGATATCTTGTGTTGTGACACCTCGTGTTTCCGCTTTAGCGGGGTGTGACATTCGGGAAGATGATATCACAAAGACTGCATTTATAACACGATATGGGCACTACGAATTCTTGGTTATGCCATTCGGTTTAACCAATGCTCCTGCTATCTTTTATGGATATGATGAATCGCGTATGTCGCCCTTTTGTTGATAAATTTGTGATCGTGTTCATTGATGATATTCTTATTTATTCTAAGTCCGAGGCGGAACATGAGCAACACCTTCGTCTTATTCTGGAGACACTTAAGCGAGAACAACTCTATGCAAAACTATCTAAATGTGAGTTCTGGCTTGAGGAGGTCCATTTCTTGGGCCGTGTTATATGCAAGGAACGTGTTAAGGTTTATCCTGTGAAGATTGAAGCGGTTATAACTGGGAGACTCCTCAGAATCCTACTGAGATAAAGAGTTTCTTAGGTCTTGTTGGATACTACAGACGTTTTATCCAGAAATTTTCTAAACTTGCTGGTCCATTGACCAAATTGACCCGCAAAGATGTGGCGTATGTGTGGAGTGAAGATCAGGAGAAAGCATTCCAGACTCTGAAGCAATTATTATGTCAGGCACCAATTCTAACATTGCCTAATGGGTCTGAATACTTTATTGTCTATTGTGATGCTTCATATGCAGGTCTAGGTTGTATTTTGATGCATCGAGACAAAGTGATTGCATATGCTTCTCGTCAATTGAAGATACACGAGAAGAATTATCCTACACATGATCTGGAGCTTGCAGCTGTGGTATTTGCTTTGAAGATATGGCGTCATTATCTGTATGCCACCAAATGTATTGTATGCACAGATCATAAAAGTCTGCAATATGTGTTCACGCATAAAGAGCTTAACATGAGACAAAGGCGTTGGTTAGAGCTGATCAAGGATTATGATTGTGAAATCAAGTATCATCCGGGCAAGGCAAATGTAGTAGGTGATGCACTGAGTCGAAAGAACTCTCCTGCAACGGCTAAATTCATGAAGATGACTATTAAATCTGATATCATTGCTCAGTTGAAAGTGGCACAACAAGAAGCTTTGGAAGAAAACAACTTGAAAGCTGAGACAATGGTTAAGATATCTAAGCAATTGGGAGAAGATAGTCGGGGTCTGAAGACATTTCAATCCCGAATTTGGGTATCGAGTCTTGGTGGCAATCGGGAGAGAATCTTACACGAGGCACACAAATCTAGATTGTCTATTCATCCCGGGAGCACGAAAATGTATCAAGACTTGAAGTCTTTGTATTCGTGGCCTACATTGAAGCGTCACATAGCTTCATATGTAGAAAAATGCCAAGTCTGCGCGTAAGTCAAAACCGAACACCAAAAGCCCTATGGTAGTCTACAACAACTAGACATCCCGGAGTGGAAATGGGATCATATTACCAAGGACTTTGTTACTAAGCTACCCCGAACTGCAAAGGGGCATGATATGATTTGGGTTGTGGTTGATCGCCTCACGAAGAGTGCACATTTTCTCGCGACTAATGAGTCTGCACCCATGAATCATTTGGAACAATTGTATATTAATGAGGTGGTGTCACGACATGGCATACCTCTATCTATTGTTTCTGATCATGATTCACGGTTCACATCAAACTTTTGGCATAGTCTTCAATGTGAACTTGGTACGTGGGTGAATCTTAGCACAACATACCATCCCGAGACAGACGGACAGTCCGGAAGGACTATTCAAACTCTTGAAGATATGCTGAGAGCTTGTATTTTGGAATTTGGTGGTTCTTGGGATTCACATCATCCCTTGATTGAATTTGCCTATAACAACTCTTATCATTCGAGTATAGGCATGCCACCATATGAGATTCTATACGGTAGATGATGACGTACACCTACATGTTGGTTAGAACCTGGCGAAAAGCAATACGCAGGTCCTGACATTGTGCAGATGATAGCTGTTAAAGTCAAGATGGCACGTGAGAAGCTGAAAGCTGCACGAGATAGGCAGAAGATGTACGCGGATCCAAAATGGAGGTCCATTACTTTTGAAGTGGGTGACCGGGTATTCTTGAAGGTTTCACCTTGGAAAGGGGTGATTCGATTTGGTCGAAAGGGTAAGCTAAGCCCTAGATATATTGGTCCGTTTAAAGTTCTACAACGGGTCAACGAGCAGACAGTAGCACTTGAACTTCCTCCAGAGCTATCTCGTATTCATAACACATTCAATGTGTGCTATCTGAGGAAGTGCAAGGTTGATGATGATCATATCCTACCTCTGAAAGAGTTGAAAGTTGATATAGCTAAACGCCTTGTGGAGGAACCTGTAGAGATTTTGTAATCCAAAATCAAGAAGCTGCGTAAAAAGATGATCAAGTTAGTGCTCGTCAAATGGAAGCACAATCTGGGTCCTAACTTGACATGGGAGGCCGAGGATGAGATGAAAGCACGCTACCCGCACTTGTTCATTGCTGAGCAAATTCCGAGGACAGAATCTTCTTAAGGGGGTAGATTTGTAACATCCTCACAAAGGGCCTAGACGCACGCTTACGTGGTACGTGTATTAAATTAATAAATTGAATAATATATATATATATATATATTTGTAGATATCAAGAAAAAATAACTAAAATAGTTATTTAAATGAGTAAATAAAATAGTGATAAAAAATATAAAAAATAAAAGATTATTAAATGGTTTAGAACGAGGTTTCCAAAAATATCCCCGTTAGTTAAAACGGGTACTCGTGCGTTAAGTTGTAAGTTGGAAAGGGGAACAAAATACCCACTTGTGGATAAATATTACCCACAAGTCAGCCTTTTTCCTTATACACGTGAAAACACAGAGAACTCATTCTCATTGTATTCTTGTGTTCTTGTTCAAGGGTTCAAGAGGAGAAATTCAAGAGAAGATCATCAAGCTTCAAGTTTGTTGCTGAAATTGGAGATTCAATCCAAGCTACAACCTGTTCTTTATCATCTTCTTCATCTATTCATCCTTGTAAGTTCCATTTCTCCATGTTCTTCAAGAAATTAGGTTTTGGTGGGTTTTTAGGTCAAACCCGAATTTGACCATTGTGGTCTGATTTTGAAGCTTCTATTGCTTCATACAACTCATATAGATGCTAAAGAACACATAACATGGATTAGAATTTCTTGATTTGATCAAAATCAAGATTTGACCAAATTGGTCAAAATAGCCAAAAACGGGTCAAACTAAATTGACCCTCAAGAACATAAATATAGCATTCTAATTGTTCTTATGAAGTGTTAGGATTGATTAGAACACATATGTTTGATTAGAGGTAGTGTTTATGCATATGTTCAAATTTGGCCTAAATGGGTCAAAATGGCCAAAATGAGTTGAATTTGTTTGGTAAAAATAGTGCTAAAATAGGCTTAAAATAGCCAAAAATTATAAAATGCTACCAAACAGAGGTTTTAAAGGAAATGGTCAGTTCCAATAGCTTCAATAAGTCATTTGGAGTGTGAATGATGCATTGGAAGTATTGGAATTGATGTGTTTCAAGTTTTGGCCATATTGAACACATTCGTGCTAATTAAAGCTTGAATTTTGTATGGATTGATTGGATAAGTGTTAGGGATGTTAGAAACAGCAGTTTCCTCACACATTGCTGTTTTCTATTGTTCTTTCGCGTAGAAGTGTTTCGATCATAGATATAAGTTAGCAAACAAGTTGGGAACATTGTTAGGACATTACTCTAGATGTCTTGATGATTCCCTTGCATGTTTAAGTGTCTAAACGTGAATAATTTGATATAGGTGCTAAAGGCAACTTGTAACACCGTGCTTTTGAGAACCAAAATTTTCTTTTTAAAATACTATTTAAGTTTTCAAACCGCATGGGTTTGACTGTAAATAGAATATTTAAACATGTCTTATAATTTAAAAATGCAACGGAATTAAAAACAAGTGGCAAACTGTATAAATAGTCAAAACGTTGCCACATACGACATTTGGTGTTACGGACACATAACCGGCCGACCATTATCTTTAAACAAACTTAAAAATATTATAACAGAGTTAAATAAAGTCTAGTGTTCCTTCTAAAAACATGCAACTACCCGCAGGCACCCGAGCTCACAGCCTAAGGAACACCTGCACATGTGGTGAGTAGTATCTGTTAGCTATAATAGCTAGTGAGTACACGATAGCATGCAATCAATATAAACATATCACATATCATCAATCATGCCCAAATAATTCTATTCTAGCATCTCGCGATGAGCTGGCATAGTCAGGATGTAGCATATCTCGCAGGGTAGCGAACCCGCCTCAATGTACCAAACTGGGGTACGAGACACATCAACCGCTCTGGTGGGGGAGCTGTTAAGCGTCCAACGTTACGTTTTGGAATCAACCGATTCCTCTGTTGTAGAGCCACAGCTATACCCGAAAAGGACAGCTTTGTCCGTGGCAAACCTTGCCCAATCAAGTAGGACAGCTTTGTCCGGGCAAACCTTGCCAAATCACAAACACATAAACTGATTCAACCGAATCATCAATCAATCAATAATCATGTCCATATAACATACACCTAAACAGATGGATATTATTTATACCAATCAAATATCTAGCATCATCATGTCATTCATTCTTTTCCTCATTGCGCGCACGCAATAATGTATATATATCTATCATCATAACATACACCTAACCAAGTGCATACTATTATGTATATCAGTAAGTTAAGCCTAGCATCATCATGCTATACAATCTACACTTAAACAAGTGCGTATCATACTATGTCAACATGTTAAGTCTAGCATCGTCATGCTTTACAAACTACACTTAATCAAGTGCGTATAATATCCTGATAATCATTTATCATACATACTACAAGGTATACAACCTTTCAACAACATATTCAAACGCTTAATCAATCATTTACAAGTCCGGATATTCAATTCAATTCATTGTTAATATATGTTATAGATATATTAATCGTTATGTTATCAGGCACTCACTTGTTAGGCTTGAATAAGCAAAGACCTTGCTTTGGCGCTCACGGATTGTCAATTCAACCTATAATACCAAGACTTACGCATCAATCATTTGAACACGCGAGGAACGTCTAGTATACATGAAACAATACCCTAATGGTGTTTTTAAACCATTTATTAACTAACTATAGCAGTCCAAGCAACAACACGCGAACATGTAGCACAAAACAGCAAAAAAAGCTGTGTGCAGGGGTGTCGCGCCGCGACACAGCCTTGTCGCGCCGCGACCAGTGTGCAGTGGCTGCAGCAAGTGTTGTTTTGTGTACAGCAACCCCATTTTGGCTCATTTCAACTCCAAATCAATTTTAGTAAAATTCTAGTGTTTCATAGGACCATTTTACACTTGTGGAAGCTTTCTAACATCAAAAACTCCTATCCAATTAATTCATACGAAAATCCCATTAAATGGACAAAGACGACCGCATAATGGCCAAAACTTGGTGTAGATCAATTCCAACACTTGCAACACACCATATACACCTAATATGATGTATTGAAGGTGTTGCAACTAACCAAAACCTTTAAACTCCTTCTTTGGTATCATTTTCCAATTTCTTGCCTATTTAAGGCCTATTTTTCACTATTTTAGCCAATTCAAGCAAAACAACCATTCCAATTCAAAACCAATGTTCTAATCAATTCATACAAGTCATATGAACCTATTAGAACCTTAAAAATCAGTTCTTGATGTGTAAAAACAGATTTAGGCCATTTTGACCCATTTAGGCTAAATATTGGATTTGTGCAAAAACACCACTTCTAATGCACCAATTGAGTTCTAATAATTCCTAACAAGTTATAGGATCATTTAGAACACTAAATTTCAGTTCTTGAAGGTCAAAATCAGTTTGACCCGTATTTGACCAATTTCGACCCATTTGAGCCAAAATTCAAAACTCATCAAGAACACTACTTTAATTCATGGAATTGATTCCTATACAGTTATAAATGATATTAGAACCTATTTCAATCATAAATTTCAGTTCTTGATTGGTAAATCAAAGAAGCCACTTGAAACCTAAAATTTCAAGTCTTGAAAGATCAAAATCAAGAACAAGGATGAATTGGAACTTACAATGATCAAAGGATGATTAGGAACTACTTGTAAGACCAATTAGAAGCTTAATTCTCTGCTGGAACAAAGGTTTGTGAGTTTTCTTTCAAAAACCCAAATTCAAGAATATGAAGAACAAGCCATGGAGGAGATGAAGATGGAGCTTACCATGGAGAATAGGATGATCTAGGGCTGATAATCCTTCAATTTGTTGTTGGAAATCAGAACTTCAAATGATCTCCTTCATGATTTCTTCAAAGCTTCAAGAACAAGAGGTTGTGTGTGTGTGTATACATACTTATGTGTGTGTGTCTGTGTATTAAAAAAGCCCAAAACCGACTTGTGGGTATTATTATCCACAAGTTGGTATTTTGTTCCCCTTTTTAACTTACAACTCATCTCCCATTTAACCGTTTCAACTAACGAGGATATTTTTGGAATCCTCGTTTGAAACTGTTCGTTATTTTATAACCTTTATCTATTTTTATTAACATTATTAATAACCCATTTTTCTATTATTTTCATATTGTATATCATTTTCTAAAATATATATTTTTTATTTAATTCAATTAAATAGTCGACGTATCACGATCGCACACGTTTAGGCCCGTTTTGAGGATGTTACAAATCTACCCCCCTTAAAAAGATTCCGTCCTCGGAATCTGCTTTTTCAGAAAACAAATGGGGATAGCTTGCCTTCATATCCTCCTCGGTCTCCCACGTAAGGTTCGATCCGCGATTGTGCTTCCATTTGACTAAGACTAGCTGAATTGTCTCCTTCCTCCGCCGCTTAGTCTTTGTGTTCAAGATTTCAATTGGTTCTTCCACGAGCCGTGCAGAAGAATCCACTTTCAAGTCTTGTAGAGGTAAAATACAATCTTCATCCACCTTGCACTTTCGAAGATAGCAAACATTGAAGATCTTATGAATACTCGTTAACTCTGAAGGTAATTCTAAAGATATTGTCTGTCCATTGACTTTTTGAAAAATTCTGAAAAGATCAATGTCTCATGGGCTCAACTTGCCCTTTCGGCCAAATCTGATAACACCCGCCTTCAAGAATATCCGATCACCTATTTCAAAGGTAACCGGCCTGTGTTTCGGATCTGCATACTGTTTCTCCCCTGATTCAAACCAACAGGTAGGTGTACCACAACGCCTACCATAAAGCATCTCATACGCTGGCATACCAATACTGGAATGATATGAGTTATTATAAGCAAACTCATTCATAGGCAATTGAGAATCCCACGAGCCACCGTATTCGAGTACACATGCGCGCAGCCTGTTTTTTAAGAGTTTGGATAGTCCTTTCGGACAGTCCATCTGTCTATGGATGATATGAGTTACTTAAACGAACACGAGTACCAAGCTCCCATTGAACACTACTCCAGAACTGTGAAACAAAGGGTGTATCTCTATCAAAGGCAATAAATAATGGAACACCGTGTCAAGCAACAATTTCATCGATACAAATCTGAGCAAGTCTAGGCATAGAAAATGATTCATTCACAGCTAGGAAGTGTGCACTCTTGGTGAGTCTATCAACAATCACCCAGATCATGTCATGCCCTTTTGAGGTCATGGGCAATTTAGTAACAAAATCCATAGTGATGTTGTCCCATTTCCATTCCGGAATTGGTAATTCTTGCAAATTACCATAGGGTCTTTGGTGCTCGGTCTTCACCAGTGCACATATCTGACATTTCTCGACATAGGAGGCAATGTCACATTTCAATGTAGGCCACCAGTATTGTGCCTTAAGACCATGGTACCCTTTAGTACACCAAGGTTGAGTAGATAAACGAAAACTGTGCGCCTCCTTCAAGATTGACTCCGGGTTCCCTCCGATGCTAGGTACCCAGATTTGGGACCTGTACGTCTTCAATCCCCTGCTGTCATCTTGTAGTTGCTCCTTCATCTTGGACATAACTTCAGCCTTCAGGTTAACTTCTGCTAAGGCTTCATGCTGAGCCTCCTTCAATCGAGTAAGAAGATCAGAAACAATAATGATCTTCATGAATTTGATTGTATCTGTGGAGCCAATACGGCTTAATGCATCAGCCACCACATTAGCCTTGCCCCGGTGGTATTTGATTTCACAATTATAATCTTTAATCGACTCCATCCACCTGCGTTGCCTCATATTGAGCTCCTTCTGTGTATAAACATATTGGAGGCTCTTATGATCAGTGAATACCACGCATTTGGTGCCATACAAGTAGTGGCGCCATAGTTTCAGAGCAAAGACAACAGCTGCCAACTCCAGATCATGAGTCGGATAGCTCTTCTCATGTGGCTTCAGTTGGCGGGAAGCATAAGCTATAACATTGTCCTTATGCATAAGGACACTTCCCAAACCTGCGTAAGAAGCATCACAATAAACGATAGAATCTTCTGACCCATTTGGCAGAGTCAGAATTTGAGCTTGACATAGTAATTGCTTCAATGTCTGAAAGACATTATCTTGTTCATCAAACCACGAATAGGAAACATCCTTTCGTGTATGCTTCGTCATAAAACCTACTATTTTTAGAAAAATTCAGAATGAACCGCCGATAGCAACCGGCAAGTCCTAGAAAACTACGAATCTCTGATGGAGTTTTTGGGAATTCCCCAATTCATTAACGCCTCGACCTTTACTAGATCAACCATAACACTATCCTTGCATATTACATGACCAAGGATATGTATTTCTTCAAGTCAGACTCGTATTTAGAGATATTTGCATATAAGCGTTCTCGTGTTCTGCTTTAGATCTGGAATAAATAAGAATGTCATCGATGAATACAATGACAAATTTGTCAAGAAACGCATGACAGACACGGTTCATAAGATCCATGAATATAGCTGGAGCATTCATCAATACGAAAGACATCACAAGAAACTCATAATGCCCATATCTCGTTCTAAAAGCCGTCTTTGGAATATCTTCATCGCGTACATGGACTTGATGATAACTAGTACGAATATCTATCTTTGAAAAGCTAGTAGCACCCTAAAGTTGATCAAACAGATCATCAATACATGGGAGAGGGTACTTGTTCTTTACAGTTCGCTTATTTAGCTCCCTGTAATCAATGCACATCCGCATCGTCCCGTCCTTCTTTTCGACAAGCAAGACTGGAGCTCCCAAAGGTGAAGAGTTGGGACGAATGAAACCTCTATCAAGAAATTCTTCCCTTACCACGAGCCACAGCATATGACCTATCGGACAGAGGAATTTTAACCATCTTTTCAAACAAAGAATCTCAGTATTCCAGTTGCTGAGCCAATCCCTTCAAATTACAACATCAAATCCCGCACTGGGCATAACAAGAAACGAAATGGGAAAAACTATTCCCGTCAATATCAATTACAGCCATAGGAACACTATCCGTAACAGAAACTACTTTACCGCTAACAACTTCCACATTCAGTAGATCAATCAACGCGAGAACATGTGATTCCTATTAAGCACGAAAAGACCCACAGACAAAAGAATACGTAACTCCTTGCTTTCACCGATTTCGAATACTAACTCTATATCCAGTATCCATCTCTCGATCACCGCCGGATTCGTTGTGCCCTCAAAGGTATATATGATTCACATGACTGCAAAATCCTTAAGACATGTGGTCATTATGTGCTATGGATTAGGAACAACTAGCATATGTTCCTCAATTGTCATTAATCGTTTTAGATTCCATCATTTACTATATGCTACTTTCATAGGAACTGAGGACAGTTCCCTTGTTTATCTTAATACTAGTAATCCACAAGACTACTATTACTTCAGCTATTCTTTTGGCATCAATTCTTATCTCACATTATCAATCTGATTACATCAGATTGATCTAAACATCTCTTGATTCTATTTAGACCATTAAAGTCTTAATATACTTAGTATACTTATTATACTTAACCAGTCATGTTAAGCAAATAAGGAATTAAGCAACAATCATGTCAGTCATATTAATCTCTCTCACACCCTAATACCTCCCGAGGAACACTTTAAATAATGGTCGAGCCTGAATTTGAGACTGAGTACTCTTTCAAATACCCAATTCACTCAAACTTAGGCTCTGATACCAGCTTGTAACACCGTGCTTTAGAGAACCAAATTTTTCTTTTTAAAATACTATTTAAGTTTTCAAACCGCGTGGGTTTGACTGTAAATAGAATATTTAAACCTGTCTTATAATTTAAAAATGCAGCGGAATTAAAAACACGTGGCAAACTGTATAAATAGTCAAAACGTTGCCACATACGACATTTGGTGTTACGGACACATAACCGGCCGACCATTATCTCTAAACAAACTTAAACATATTATAATAGAGTTAAATAAAATCCAGTGTTCCTACTAAAAACATGCAACTACCCGCAGGCACCCGAGCTCACAGCCTAAGGAACACCTACACATGCGGAGAGTAGTATCTGTTAGCTATAATAGCTAGTGAGTACACAATAGCATGCAATCAATATAAACATATCACATATCATCAATCATGCCCAAAAAATTCTATCCTAGCATGTCGCGATGAGCTGGCATAGTCAGAAGGTAGCATATCTCGCAGGGTAGCGAACCCGGCTCAATGCACCAAACTGGGGTACCAGACACATCAACCGCTCCGGTGGGGGAGCTGTTAAGCGTCCACCGTTGCTTCTTGGAATCAACCGATTCCTCTGTTGTACAGCCACAACTATACCTGAAAAGGACATCTTTATCCGGGGCAAACCTTGCCCAATCAAGTAGGACAGCTTTGTCCGGGCAAACCTTGCCTAATCACAAACACATAAACTGATTCAACCGAATCATCAATCAATCACTAATCATGTCCATATAACATACACCTAAATAGATGTATATTATTTATACCAATCAAATATCTAGCATCATCATGCCATTCATTCTTTACTTCATTACGTGCACGCATTAATGTATATATATATCTATCATCATAACATACACCTATTCAAGTGCATACTATTATGTATATAAGTAAGTTAAGCCTAGCATCATCATGCTATACAATCTACACTTAAACAAGTGCGTATCATACTGTGTCAACATGTTAAGTCTAGCATCGTCATGCTTTACAAACTACACTTAATCAAGTGCGTATAATATCCTGATAATCATTTATCATACATACTACAAGGTATACAACCTTTCAACAACATATTCAAACGCTTACTCAATCGTTTACAAGTCCGGGTATTCAATTGAATTCATTGTTAATATATGTTATAGATATATTAATCGTTATGTTATCAGGAACACACCTGTTAGGCTAGAATAAGCAAAGACCTTGCTTTGGCGCTCACGGATTGTCAATTCAACCTATAATACCAAGACTTACGCATCAATCATTTGAACACGCGAGAAACGTCTAGGATACTTGAAACAATACCCTAATGGTGTTTTTAAAGCATTTATTAACTAAATATAGCAGTCCAAGCAACAACACGCGAACATGTAGCACAAAACAGCAAAGAAAGCTGTGTGCAGGGGTGTCGCGCCGCGACACAGCCTTGTGGCGCCGCGACCAGTGTGCAGTGGCTGCAGCAAGTGTTGTTTTGTGTACAGCAACCCCATTTTGGCTTATTTCAAGTCCAAATCAATTTTAGTAAAATTCTAGTGTTTCATAGGACCATTTTACACTTGTGGAAGCTTTCTAACATAAAAAACTCCTATCCAATTAATTCATACGAAAATCCCATTAAATGGACAAAGACGTGCGCATAATGGCCAAAACTTGGTGTAGACCAATTCCAATACTTGCAACACACCATATACACCTAATATGATGTATTGAAGGTGTTGCAACTGACCAAAACCTTTAAACTCCTTGTCTGGTATCATTTTCCAATTTCTTGCTTATTTAAGGCCTATTTTTCACTATTTTAGCCAATTCAAGCAAAACAACCATTCCAATTCAAAACCAACATTCTAATCAATTCCTACAAGTCATATGAACCTATTAGAACCTTAAAAATCAGTTCTTGATGTGTAAAAACAGATTTAGGCCATTTTGACCCATTTAGGCTAAATATTGGATTTGTGCAAAAACACCACTTCTAATGCACCAATTGAGTTCTAATAATTCCTAACAAGTTATAGGATCATTTAGAACACTAAATTTCAGTTCTTGAAGGTCAAAATCAGTTTGACCCGTATTTGACCAATTTTGACCCATTTGAGCCAAAATTCAAAACTCATCAAGAACACTACTTTAATTCATGTAATTGATTCCTATACACTTATAAATGATATTAGAACCTATTTCAATCATAAATTTCAGTTCTTGATTGCTAAATTAAAGAACCTACTTGAAACCTAAAATTTCAAGTCTTGAAAGATCAAAATCAAGAACAAGGATGAATTGGAACTTACAATGATCAAAGGATGATTAGGAACTACTTGTAAGACCAATTAGAAGCTTAATTCTCTGTTGGAACAAAGGTTTGTGAGTTTAATTTCAAAAACCTAAATTAAAGAATATGAAGAACAAGCCATGGAGAAGATGAAGATGGAGCTTACCATGGAGAATAGGATGATCTAGGGCTGATAATCCTTCAATTTGTGGTTGGAAATCAGAACTTCAAATGATATCCTTCATG
Source organism: Dittrichia graveolens (assembly GCA_038502395.1). Lineage (NCBI taxonomy): Eukaryota > Viridiplantae > Streptophyta > Magnoliopsida > Asterales > Asteraceae > Dittrichia > Dittrichia graveolens. The sequence goes on from JARJIL010000009.1 coordinate 37,880,851, forward strand.
ATTTCTTCAAAGCTTCAAGAACAAGAGGTTGTGTGTGTGTGTATACATACTTATGTGTGTGTGTCTGTGTATTCAAAAAGCCCAAAACCGACTTGTAGGTATTATTATCCACAAGTGGGTATTTTGTTCTCCTTTTCAACTTACAACTTATCTCCCGTTTAACCGTTTCAACTAACGAGGATATTTTTGGGATCCTCGTTTGAAACCGTTCGATATTTTATAACCTTTATCTATTTTTATTAACATTATTAATAACCCATTTATCTATTATTTTCATATTGTATATCATTTTCTAAAATATATATATATATATATTATTTAATTCAATTAAATACTCAATGTATCACGATCGCACACGTTTAGGCCCGTTTTGAGGATGTTACACAACTAAAGCAAGCCCGAGTCGTGTAATTACCTATTAAGCTCAACAGGTGAGTAACAGTTAACTCGAGTATGATATTAATAGTATTACAAATATGTTTTGTATGTTACAATCCATGAAATTGTAGTTATGCATGTTTAGAGATTTAAGAACTAAATATGAGAACCAAATGATATGTATGCATGTGAAAGACCTTGTGGGTCATAATTGAAATGTAAAAAGGCCTGTTTAGGTCACTCTTGATGTGTAAGGGCCGGAGTAGGCCAATGTGTTTGTGATGAGTTCAGAGTAGGCCATTGTTTGAGTGCCGGTACTACATTGTAGAGATTGTGGTGCGGGATTCGATGATCACGAATCTTGGTTCTAGCTAAACCGCCGCCCTCAATACTAACTCGGGGCTCTCAGTTTTCCCATTGATCCCAAACGGGATATGATCCCGAAGAACGCAATGGTGGACAACTACCCGCCTCTCCACCGGCGCGGAGGAAGTAACGGTTTCCCCGGTGAGGATCATTGAGCCGGGTTTATAGCCCTACAAGACGTGATGCCTGCTGACAACCGGAACTTCAACGTGTGTTAGGATAGATTTGAATGAAGTTATGTGATGAATGAAATATGTTATGATACTATTAATGTACTGCTCTTGCTTTAATTGTTATTCACTAGCTATTTATAGCTAACCCTCTCATGTTCATTCCTAATAGAGGTAAATAGACTAAAGGTGAGCACGGGTACCTGCAGGGGTGACATGTTAGGTTCTTGCGGAACACTGTAATAAGACAATGTTAGGTAATGTTTAGTGTAATGGTCGATCTAGTTCGTAACGTTGGGAACTTTGTGAAAAAATACTTTTGTAATTACAACTTATATTTATATAAGTTGTATAATGTGAATAAATAATTCGCTTCCGCAGGCGTTTTGATAAAAAAATATACTCTGAAATTTGAAAGACCGGTGTTACAAATCAATACAGAATGAGCATGATGGGTGAGATAATGTACTTTTTGGTACTTCAAATCTATCAGAAAGAAGATGGTATATTTATTAATTAGAGCAAGTATGTCTTTGAGGTTTTCAATGTTACACAATGTCAAGCTACACAAGGACATTGATGGAAAATCAGTATGTCACACTACATATAGACGAATGATAAGTTCATTACTCTATTTAACAGCAAGCAGACCTAATATAATGTTTGCTACATGTGTTTGTGCATGATTTCAGGCTGATCCAAAGGAATCCCACTTGCTAGCTCTTAAAAGAATACTCAAATATCTGAAGGGAACACCTAACTTAGGTTTGTGGTATCCCAAAGGATTAGGATTTGAGCTGATAGGGTACTCTGATTCAGACTTCGCAGGATGTGGTCTTGATAGAAAGAGTACTACTGGAGGATGTCAACTTTTGGGTGGAAAATTAGTTAGCTGGACAAGCAAGAAACAAAACTCAGTGGCAATTTCAACAGCTAACTAATTAGCTTAAGGACTTTGAAGCTGAATATGTAGCTGCAGGGAGCTGTTGTGCTCAAATACTGTGGATGCAACATCAGCTTAAGGACTTTGATTTGCATTATTCAAAGACTCCCATATTTTTTGACAATCAAAGTGCTATTGCCATCACACACAACCCAGTGTTTCACTCAAGAACCAAACACATTGAGATAAGACATCACTTTATCAGAGACATTGTAGAAAAGGGAAAGATATAGTTAGTCTTCATTGAGATTGAAGATCAGCTTGCGGATATCTTCACTAAACTAATTGAAGGCATAAGATTTACAACTCTACTTGGCAAACTTGGCATGCTCAACCCTTAATCGGTATGTTCCACTCCATATCTCTGTTAAATTTTTGCTAAGTGCTACACTTGACTAAGTGTCAAAATCTGAGCTGGGTGCTCAATCTGAGCTGAGTGCTAAATCTGAAGTTGAGTGCTTCATCTAAGCTGAACATTCAGGATCAGCTAAGTACTTCGTTCCAATGTGTGGTCAGTTCCACATGTATAGGTTAGTCCTAACAAATGATATGTCCAACAATATGGTAAGTCCAAAATATTTACGGTGTGTCCGGTAAATAAACGTCAGTCGTTTAGAAAAATTTTTTCTGATATATTTTTTTTCATAAAATATCTTTTCAATATAACAGTGAGTTTGGGTAACTTATAATAAATTTAGCCGTTATAACAAACTGCGTAGAAGTTTTTACAGTAACGGTCATATTTATTACCCTTCGATAATGGTAACTTTTCTCTCACATTGAAAAGGTATAAATAAGAGAGATCTTTCATCATATTTCGTTTAAACTTCCAAAATATCCTTCTCTCTTAAACTCTAACGTTGTTGTGTGCAGAGTTCATTCCTCAGTGCTAATCCTTATTGTTACTAAGTGCAATCCAATACGATAAGTTCGATTTCAATGGAGGGGTATACTCTGGATCTAACTGAACAAATGATTCGTGGTGGAAATTTCAAGAACAACGCACTCCCCACCTACAAACAAAACAACGTCATCGCCTGTACCGACATTCCAAAGTCCAAAATTGGCAGGGGGTATGAGGAGTGGGTCTCCTACATTCGCAAGGGACCCCTGGCACATGCATTTCTTCGTGGACCTGCTGTGCTCATCCCTCAACTTATCACGGAATTCAGGTATACGTGTAAACAGATTTCCTTATGATGCCAATAACTTGATGATGACCCATTAAGGGTAAAACGCTTCATGATGTTTCCCTAGAAACCGTCGCTATACTCTGGATCTAACTGAACAAATGATTCGTGGTGGAAATTTCAAGAACAACGCACTCCCAACCTACAAACAAAACAACGTCATCGCCTGTACCGACATTCCAAAGTCCAAAATTGGCAGGGGGTATGAGGAGTGGGTCTCCTACATTCGCAAGGGACCCCTGGCACATGCATTTCTTCGTGGACCTGCTGTGCTCATCCCTCAACTTATCACGGAATTCAGGTATACATGTAAACTGGATGCAACTTAACTGGTTATACGGGGTACAGTCCTAAGTGGACAAGTGGCGATAGAAGTCGATGCAAACTGTCTTTGCCGAATTCTTCATCTCCGGATTCATAATCTTTATGAAGCGACGGTTTCTAGGGAAACATCATGAAGCGTTTTACCTTTAATGGGTCATCCTCAAGTTATTGGCGTCATAAGGAAATCTGTTTTCCAGATGGCATGGGGATTTATGGTATCTACTATGGTTCATTCCCTTGGATACAATGTGGGTGGCCTGGATAATGTGAATGACTTTGAAATGAAACTATTATACAATTTATTTTATGATCGACGAGTGGATTACGTTGAGTTGATCTTTGAGGCATTCAAGTCATTGGTAACCAAGAACATAAGGGACACCATTGTCCCCTTCACAAAATTTATATCCGTGGTCATCGAGGACAGATTGGGTAGAAGATATACTACTCAATATTAGTCAATTCCTACTCCTGTTCTCAGCTACAGAATGTTCACCCATGATATTTTCCAAACCCTACAATGAGTGCTCAGATAAGGGTGTATGTATAGCTTCCGACTCTTGAGTCAAGTGAAGCTGAGACAGAGGAGGAAACTGCGGAAGAAGTGAGTGACGATGAAGCTTCTGAGGCTGATTCCCCTCAAGCTAATCAACCTAGGACTCAGCTCAGACCCAGTGCTCAAATAATTTCATCCACCACTTCGAGTTTAGAGCAAAGGAGTCTGTTTCCTAGCTCTGAGTCTCCATTGCTAGGTGCAGCAGGTAAAATTTCACAACCCTTATCTCCTTCTCTCTCTTTTACTTCTCCATCTCCAAAATTAGGAGATAAGACTGAGTTAAGCCCAACTCAGTCTAACCCCTCTCCTCCACCTCGCACATCTCCGTCTATCTTACAATCTACAGCCAACCTTGGTCAGCCCACTGCTACCAAGGATATATCCTACACCTATACAAGGAAAACTGCCAAAGGTGGTCCTTCACCTCAAAAGGACTCCGGAGTCGATATCACATTGATACCTCCACCGGCAAGAGCTGAGGGGGAGACACCTTCTCTTAAGGTGCCAACCTCTAGGCTCAGTTCAACCCTTAAGCCTAAACCGGGTATGGTGTCTACTCAGCCCATACTTACTAGTACCATGGGAGAGCCTACTTCTGTGCCTTCATAGCCCCATGAAGGTAACATTGCAATACTGACCAATCCCCATGGTCAAATACTCCCTCCTCACCACTAAGCCTTGCTCACGCTACTACCATACCTCACGAAATTGTTCATTCTTCACTTCCATTCTTACACACTCTAGCACGACCTGTCAATGAACCTTTCATACACCAGGAAGGTTTACAGGGTCTCCATTCTGGCCTTCTTGATTCCATAGGTCAGCACCAACCTTTGGATATGGGACCACATTCTTACCTATTAAGGAACACTCAACAGCCACTCCTACGGTGGAAATAAACTCCTCCACTGGACTGGAGGACTTTGAGATAAGACAGAGATTTGAGGAGCCCAAGCTGATGACCAACGATGGTTAAGTCATTATGACATATCTACAATCCCAGTTTGAGCTCCTGCATAAAAAGAGGAAAGCTGACAAAGCTAAGTTAATGCGCAAACTTAATGATTTATCAACTTCAGTAGCCAACTTGGAAAGTTTCGTGCTCAAGTTCAGACCCTCCCCTATTGATGATGACAAAAAGGGGGAGGAAGAATCAAAGAAGTGTGATGATAAGGTTGAGGGGGAGCATACAGAGGAAGTACAATTTGAGGAACTGTTAGTCCTAAGTGGTTCGAGTATAAATGGAGTAATGCAAGAATGTAGTGTGTATAAGATTTACACCTTACAAAACACACACTTAAACATTGATTATGGCAAAACTCACTTATTACAAGGGTCATATCCCTATATATACTCTCTGAGTATTTTCTCAAGTAAACTCCTATTTCTATACAATTTTATACTTTACATTCTCCCCCTTTGTATTGAAATAGGAGTGTAAACGCCAGTAACCTAAGGACTGTCTTCCTTAGATTATATAAGCAGTTTTGGATGTAGCGTCCCACCAAATACATCAGTCTGAAACAATGCTTTATCTTGAGCTTTTGACAGCGGAAGCATAAACACTTTTGATGTGTTGGGAAGAATCTTCTTTTTGTCTCCCCCTACAATGTAGCTCAGATTGTTCCCATGTCTTCATAAGTCTGACAATCTTGACTCCCCCTAGACATGATATAGACTGACGTTTCTTTGTCTCTCTCCCCCTTGAGTAGACACAATAACTTTTCAATATGTTCTTTTACTCTCCCTCAACAACAACTGAATCAACAATGTAAAGTTTCTTTGTATTTTTTTTTATTTTGTCATTGTGACTGAATTAGAATCAATCTTTCTCAACTCATAGTCACTCTAATTGATTCTCATACTACACTTTCAAATCATTATTATTGATTAAATTTTTGATCAAATCAAATCATTCCTAAACGATCGTATAGTTTCAGGTATCAAGATGTCAACGAAGATTCCACAAGTTGAAGTAAATTTTGAGAAAAAGAAGGCAGAAGAATTGGTTAATGAGAATATCCAGCTCAAAGAGAAGATTTCTTCACTGAACAAAGAGATTCACACATTGACATGGAGAAATACAATTTATGATGTTAGGATTGAACGTATATCAGATGATATAATAAAAAAGGAGAAACAGATGCAAATTCTGAGTGGAGAAAGTTCATTACTAAAAGAACAAGTTGAATTTGAAAAGAAAAGAGCAAGTGAATTACAAGTTGAAAAAGCTGAATTGCATGATAAGTTGAAACAACTTGTTGAAAAAGTTGAGTTACAGAAAGAAACAAAGGTATTAGACCTAGAAAAGAGTTTGGAAAGTGAAAAGAAAATGTTTGAAGAAGAAAGAAACAAGTTTGTGGAGAAAATCTCACAACTTGAAGTACATTCTAAAGAGGAGAAAAAGAAAGTAGAGATTTTGTCAGAAGAGAATGCCAAGTTTAAAGACCTCATATCTGAATTTTCTGTTGAACATCATGATTTTCAAAGGATGTTGTAGAATGATGATAAGTTGATAGCGAGTTTAGGTATTGAAAAGGCTGAATTGCAAAGAAAAGTCACAGGACTTGAGCAACAGCTTATTGCCTCTTCTAAACTATATATTCCCAGCTTAGTTCTAAAAAACAAAACATCTGAGCTTCAGAAGACTCTGGACACAGAGAAGAAAACATTGGAAAAAGAGCGACTAAAGTTTTTGGCTAAACTCAAGTTCGCAATGCTTCTTGCTGAAAAATCTTCTGAATCTACCAAGACTTCCGCTGACAATATCAATTTTGATTCAGAAACACATTGTGGTAGCGATACTGACTCTTATTTTTCCGTTGTAGATGCTGAAAGTTGAAAATCAGATGAGGATTTCATTGATGCTTCTACTCCCAAAGCAACTACTTATTAAAGTTATATTGATTCTGAATTTTCAGTAAGCTCAAACGATTCTTTACCAAAGACTAAACAAGCTTGGATTCCAAAGAAGAATCTAGGTGACTAAACCTCAATATTAAATTCACCACGTGGTTCAATCAATCATGTGCATTCAAATGCATGTTTTTCATCATCAGAAGTTCGTATAAAAAATGTCATAACTGATGAATTCTCATCCAACGCAATACCTACCAGGACATCTTCAGAAACTAAACCTAGAGTATCTGAGTTTCGAATGAAGAATGTCATCAATGATGGTTTTAAGTCCAATGCTGTACCACAAAGAAAAATGCATAGACAACATCATTCTGGTAAGGACAATCATACTGATATGCAATATCATTCGTTTAAACATCTAAATACCAAATTCTTTTCTAAAGCAAAGCATAATGAAAATTTTATGCTCAAAACTGATGTCAAATATCCATATGTGGTATACCCAGTCAAGCACTTAATAAGACTTTAAAAAGAGAAGATTTGTAAAACTTCAAGAACTAATCATAAATTTGTTGTTCAAAATGGTATTCCCTAATGGCACACATGCCTAATGCATAGAAAGGTTCATAAACCTCACATAGCCGGACCCAACTTCAAGTGTGTACCAAAGTGTGATTAATTTGTTTTGCAGATTAGACAGAGACATTGTTGGAACACAATGAAGATCATTCAGAATACGTTGAAAAGTACATTGTGTTCAGTAAGCTAACAATTTCAATCTCCTGACTTGAAGAAAGAAGAGTGTTCCCTGCAGTCCGTTTCACATGTCATTATGTTCAGCATTAGCCCGAGTCTAATGATCTGAGAAACTTAATGTTTGTAGTTTATCATTCCTTGATATAACTTGTGTGATAATGGTTCATTATTTGTAGGGGGGCTAGAACGACATAGATTCTTTGATAGGCAAATCATTTTCGTCGAGAACCTACAAGATTGCAATTTTGTTTAAAATGAAAACTATTTTTGTGCATTCTTGTAGGGGGAGCAATTTTTTTTCTAACCTTGTTGATGAAAAATCATTTTCAAATTTCAATGCATCAACATAGAAAGAGTTTATTTTTTTTGAAATCATTTTTAAAATGAAAATCTCAAAAACAATACAAAATTTTAAAATTCAAAAAGATTTTCAATTTTCAAATTTTATCGTTTTTCCCATCGAGAAGGCATTCATTCGGTGATTCATTCTGATGTATTTCTTGATTCATTTGACTGTTGATCTTCTAAACGCTCATCTTTCATTTCTTGAATTTTATCCCGATAATAATTCTGGAAATCTTTCCTTTATTGTCGAATATTCCATTCATTATCGAAACCGTTCATTCTTGTGTCAATCATTTTTTATGTGACACATACTTTTCAAGTGATCAATAAGGCACCAAAAAGTGAGTGAGTGTAGGATGATTCTACTCCTATGGTCAATCCAGAACCGGAAGGACCTGCCCCAGGAGTTCACCTTATGCTTTAAAAAAACAAAGTAAGGGTTTAATAGGTCAAATGGGTGAGCAGTATCAGTTATCACATGATACTGATTGGTGGGCAGAGATAAAATGAAAATGAGAGGGGTGGAACAGGAGATGGGGGTGCATATGATCTACAAATCACTTTGAGCATACATGTCAAATCATTTTTTTTCATTTCCTACTTCAAAATTCTTTGATTGTTCATATTCTTTAATTGCTCAAATCATTCTTGACAATCTTTCTCAACTGAATATTTTGTGAAAATCATTCTTGTTGACATCAATATGATTGCTCCAAATCATTTAAACAGATAACAAGTGTCAATTTGTATCCAATGGAGATACACATATTCATTTTGGAAAGAGAGTTTGAGGGGGAAGTTGAAAAATATTTAAAGAGCTGAGGATGAGAGATAGGATCAAAATAAAAGAATGATCCTCTCAAAACAGTGTCAATTTGGGTAACCACATATACTACTAGATTTCATGTGTTGAAATTTGGTATTGAAGAAGATATCATGGACCTAGTGATGCAATGCTCTAACCCCACCCAACTACTCAATTATCTCTTAAAAGATGATTGTTTCAACTTCACACGGAGAATTAGCACATCTCTATTGACATCTCACTCGGAGATTGTTAATATTGAAACAAGGAGGACATGCTGCTCCGGTCCCCGACTTCTTTTATGCACTTATAGAGTCTAGAGCTTATTGTTATATATCTTTTTTCTTAGGACACATGATGGAAGTGTCACAAGTATCTAGTTTTCGTAACTGATACCGGAACATCTTGAGTGTTATCTTTATGATATTCACGATGATAGATGGAAATCCTACCAGTGCTATCATTATTCCAACACTGAATGTGGGTCACACAGTTTATTCAAACTGTTGTGTTAACAAGCAATCTATGTGATCTCGGTGTTAACATTTCCCAACGGGAACTTTGATACATATCAAAGAGATACATATTTGATAAATTCAACTGAATGTCATGAGGAGGATTCTAAGCTATAAATGTTGAAGTATTCATGCACAAATCAAGCTGAATGTCAATTACAATTATATGATGTTCATGAAGAATCCTTATCATCATGAGGGGGAAAAAGTTTAAAGAAATTGAGATTCAGTTGATCTTGAAAGAAGAAAACAAAAATATTAGCTGATTCTTACTGAGTTGAAGATGACGATGAGTTCTTATTCTCAATGCTATTCTTAAAGTTCATCAAAATTATGCAGCTAAAGAAGACAAGATTCATGTGTTGAGAGGGAGACAAAGAAAAGTTTAATTCTAAAAAATCAATATATGTCAAGTGAAGGGGGAGCAAAGAAAAGAGATATCTATCAAATTTGAAATAGATCAAGAGATTCAAAAAAAAAAGAAAATTGTGTGATCAAGACATTATGATCGGGATAAACAAGATCAAGAGCTACATTCAAGGGGGAGAAAACAAAATATTCCTCATGCAAAAGCAAAGCTTATTTTAAAACAAGAGAGCTTAAGATCAGAAAGAAAAAGTTTGAAGATTCCCCAAAGCTTCAAAAGAATATTAAAAAAAAGAATATCTGCATGATTGAAAAGGGGAGATTGTTAAAGTTTGCGTCAGATGCCAAAAAGACAAAACATCTTCTATTTCTATACAAAGGGGGAGATTGTTAGGTTTATTAATTGTATAGAATAGAAGATTACATTTTGAGTGAAGTTTGTATTAATTACAAACTAGAGGGTCTTAATTGTAAATATACTCATGGAGTATATAAGCCTATGATTAAGGCTAATCATGTATCAATTGCCATAATCAATGATATGAACTATGTGTTAATCAAGGTGTAATTAGTATTCTCTCATAGTTCTACACATGCAATTAAAGATTAACTTGATACTTGAAGAATTAAGGGACTATCAGGAACAAGCTCATGATTAGTTCATGAGTACTGTAGATCAGCCTTCTCAACAACAACAGGCTCCAACAGTCCAAATTACCACAACTTCACAAGCTCAACCACAAACTTCACATGAAGAAACATCTCAAGCTGTTCACACCAACCTTCCTAAAGCTGAAATGTCAAAATTTGTTGAAGCTGAGTCTGTTCCGACTTCACAAATAGATAAAGGGAAGAATAAGGTGTTTGAGATGGTAAAAAGAAAGAAAAGAAGCGTTATGCCTCTAGCAAAGAGAAGAAAAGTCATCATTGCAAAGCCTGAGCCAGAGCAACAACGTAAGTCTCAACTAGTTGCAAATGAATCTGACTCAAGTGATGAAGCTGATGCAGCACAAAAAGCCAGTGACATGCTTGCTGAGCAAATGTTACAAGAGATGGCTAAAGAACTAGGCATAACAGTGGAGGAAATAAAAAAGTAGCAACGACAAGCTGAAATTCTACGAGAAAAGGCTAAAGTTGACGTTGCCAGAGCTGAAGCTGAAGCTGACTATTCTGGACCTAGAGCTGCCCCAATTCCCTAGTCAGATGTGGATCTAAGGCATTATTATAAGATAACACATTTTAATAACAAGATTGAATCAATTAGAGTGAGTAGAAAAGGAGAATTGGTAATCATCAACTTTGTACTAGACAAGAAACAAGAAATTGGTCTAGATATGAGATGTCTGTACAAGTTGGGGTTCTCAGAATTGAAGATCGTAGCCACAACTATCAAGCAGATGAAAAAGAGTCAAATCAGACAATAGATAGTTGATGTGCTTAAGACAATCTTCATAAGAATTGATCAGTTAGGTGAGATTCCTGCTGATGAAATTGATATTTTCCTGAATCGAGGTAAAGATGCAAGAGTTAGAGCAGCAAGCCAGCAAGCTAAAAGAGACATCGATTTACAAGTTCCAAAGGGAGTTGAATTCAGAGAAAACACTTATATCACTCAACCTTTGGAAGGATTCTTGTATCTTGCTGTGGAAGGTAATCAATGTTTCTTGAGAGTAGCAGATATTCATTTGGCAAATCTGGAATTGATTCTGTACTTGACAATTCTATGTGATGACTCAATTCAGAACTCAGTATTCAGATATCATCTCCACAAAGTAATCAGATCAAGAAAAACTGAGATGAGAGAGCTGCTAGAAGGTGAAGAGATTGTGAATGATGCTATCAAGAAAGCTGAAATTTGGGAACTTAAATGTTATGATATGTGGTTAGAAGTTGGAGATCCTATTTCTTAAATAGATAAGTTCTATAATTTTGTAAGCACTAAGTGTGTAGAAGCTAATCAAAATGATTAAGCTACAATGTAAATGATATGTTCATTAATAAAAACTCAAGTTTGATATGTTCAACTTTTTATTATTTATGTTTGATATGTTCAAACAAACAGCTTTGTAAGTTTAAGCTGATGATTGATATGTTCAATTATAAACTGATATGTTCAGTTGTATAAGTTTTGTAAGTTCAGAACTAAAATTACTTCTGATAAGTTCAGAATCTAAGTAGCTGTATATCCAAATACTTGGCATACAAGTCTTATAATAGATTTGTAAAATAAACATCTTATAAGTTCAAGATACGTGAACAAGTATGGATCAGTTCGATACTTATTTCAAGAACTAACTTTGGTCAGTTCAAGAGTGGTTCGACATAATTCTATTAACCTATACCTACATTGATTTAATGTTTTGTCATCATCAAATAGGGGGAGATTGTTAGTCCCATGTTTAGAGTAATTAGATTTGATGAGACAAACTATATATATGTATAGATGATAGGTTAAGAGTTAGGAATTATGTAAGTCTGTTATAGACTGACTAGTCAGCGTATAAACAAATATATAGTTTTCTATGTAGGTACTAGATAGCTCGGTGAATTCTAAGCTGAGGTAGGTTTTGAGAGTGAAGACTTGAAGACTTGAAGATTCAAGAACCCAAGATTCAAGAAGTCAGCTTTACAAGGTCAAGACTGAGTTTGTCAGCTCAGCGTTAGAAGTCAGTTCAGAATTTAAGTAAGTTCTAAATTCTGTTATAAACTCTCCATATCTACGACATTTAAATTAGGATATCTAAACCTAGTTTAAACTATCTATTAGTTGGATATAAATTTCAAACGTAATTAATTAGATATGTTCTAGTTAAGGAGTTTGTTACGGTTTAAAGAAAAGATAAGTTCTATCTTTAAACTGCGATTTGTTCGTAGATATATCAAGTATAAGTATAAACCTTCTTATGGGTTTCAAGAGACGAATATATTTCTTCGTAGATATATCAAGTATAAGTATAAACCTTCTTATGGGTTTTACATAGATGTTCTTACGTGTGTATGTGAACAGAGAAGCGACACACAACGACGACTGCATAAGTTGCAAAATGTACGTGTGTTTGTGATACTTGATATGCTTGTGTTTGAGAGAGTTTTCAAGAGTTCTTGTTAATCAGTTTTAACAAGAAGTTCGATCATCAATTAGTTTGTGATTCAAGAGTGTTTAGAGAGAGAGTTGAGTTTGTAATCATTGTAATATCAAATCATCGTGTTGATTTGATTAGAAGGTGATAATAGTTATTGTTCTGTTTGATCATCAAATATACATTTGATTAATTTGATTATTTGTTTGAAGTGTATTCAACCCCCCCCCTTTCTACACTGTATCGGTTTCTTGTTCACACTCTTTGGGACCAATAGGCGACGGTTTCTAGGGAAACATCACGAAGCGTTTTACCCCTAATGGGTCATCCTCAAGTTATTGGCGTAATACGGAAATCTGTTTTCCAGGCGGCATAGGGATTTATGGTATCTACTGTGGTTCGTTCCCTTGGATACAAGGTGGGTGGCCTGGATAATGTTAATGACTTTGAAATACAAGTGTTATACAACTTATTTTATGATCAAAGATTGGATTACGCTGAGTTGATCATTGAGGCATTCAACTCATTAGTGACCAAGAACATAACGGACACCATTGTGCCCTTCGTAAGATTTATATCCATGGTTATCGAGGACAGGTTGGGTAGAAGATATATTGCCCAATATGAGTCAACCCCTACTCCTTTTCTCAGCTACAGAATGTTCGCCCATGATATTTTCCCTCAGCACCCTACAATGAGTGCTCAGATGAGGGTGTATGTACAGCTTCCGACTCCTGATTCAAGTGAAGCTGAGACAGTGGAGGAAGCTGTGGAAGAAGTGGGTGACGGTGTTGATTCTGAGGCTGAGTCCTCTCAAGCTGATCAACCTATGACTCAGCTCAGACCCAGTGCTCAAAGAATTTCCTCCACCACCTCGAGTTCTAAGCAAAGGAGTCTGTTTCCTAGCTCTGAGTCTCCACTGCTAGGTGCAGCAGGTATACTTTCACATCCCTTATCTCATTCTCTCTCTTTTACTTATACACCTCCAAAATTAGGAGATAAGACTGAGTCAAGACCAACTCAGTCTAACCCCTCTCCTCCACCTCAAACATCTCCATCTATTTTACAATCTAAAGCCAACCTTGGTCAGCCCGCTGCTACCAAGGGTATATCCTACACCTATACTAGAAAGACTGCCAAAGGTGGTCCTTCACCTCAAAAGGACTCTGGAGCTGATTTCACATTGATACCTCCACCAGCAGGAGCAGCGGGGGAGACACCTTCTCTTAAGGTGACAACCTCTAGGCTCAGTTCAACCCTTACGCCTATACCGGGTATGGTGTCTACTCAGCCCATACTTACTAGTGCCATGGGAGAGCCTACTTCTGTGCTTTCACAGCCCCATGAAGGTAACATTGAAATACTGACCAATCCCCAGGGTCAAATACCCCCCCTCCTCACCACTAAGCCTAGCTCACCCCACTACCATACCTCACGACATTAGTCATTCCTCTCTTCCATTCTTACACACTCTAGCACGACCTGTCAATGAACCTTTCATACACCAGGAAGGTTTACAGGGTCCCCATTCTGGCCCCCTTGATTGCATACGTCAGAAACAACCTTTGGATATGGGGCCCATATTCTGACCTATTGAGGAACACTCAACAGCCACTCCTACGGTGGAAATACACTCCTCCACTAGACAGGAGGACTTTGAGGTAAGACGAAGACCTGAGGAGCCCAAGCTGATGACCACCGATGCTCAAGTCATTATGGAATGTCTACAATCTCAGTTTGAGCTCCTGCACAAGAAGAGGAAAAATGATAAAGCCAGGTTGATACGAAAACTTCATGATCTTTCGACTTCAGTAGCTAACTTAGAAATCTTCGTGCTCAAATTCAGACCCTCCCCTATTGATGATGACAAAAAGGAGGAGGAAGAATCAAAGAAAGGTGATGATAAGGTTGAGGGGAAGCATACAGAGGAAGTACAATTTAAGGAACAAGCTCATGATCAGTTTATGAATACTGTAGATCAGCCTTCCTAACAACAACAGGCTCCAACAGTCCAAATTCTCACAACTTCACAAGCTCAACCAGAAACTCCACATGAAGAAACATCTCAAGCTGCTCACACCAACCTTCCTCAAGCTGAATTGTCAAAATTATTTGAAGATGAGTCTGTTTCGACTTCACATATAGATAAAGGGAAGAGTAACGTGTTTGAGATGGTAAAAAGAAAGAAAAGAAGTGCTATGCCTCTAGCAAAGAGAAGAAAGGTCATCATTGCTGAGCTTGAGCCAAAGCAACAAGGTAAGTCTCAACTAGTCGCACATGAATCTGAATCAAGTGATGAAGCTGATGCGTCACAGAAAGCCAGTGACATGCTTGCTGAGCAAATGTTACAAGAGATTGCTAAAGAACTAGGCATGACATTGGAGAAAATGAAAGATCAGCAACGGCAATCTGAAATTCAAAGAGAAAAGGCTAAAGCTGAGACTGCCAGAGCTGAAGCTGAAGGTGACCATTCTGGACCTAGAGCTGCCCCAATTTCTCACTCAGACGTGGATCTAAGGCATTGTTATAAAAGATAACATTTTAATCACAAGATTGAATCAATTACACTGAGTAGAAAAGGAGAATTGGTAATTATCAACTTTGTACTAGACAACAAACAAGAAATTGGTCTAGATATGAGATGTCTGTACAAGTTGGGGTTCTCAGAGTTAAAAATCGTAACCACAACTATCAAACGGATGAAAAAGAGTCAAATTAGAAAAGAGATAGTTGCTGTTCTTAAGACACTCTTCATAAGAATTGATCAGTTAGGTGAGATTCCTGCTGATGAAATTGATACTTTCTTGAATCGAGGCAAAGCTACAAGAGTTAGAGCAGCGAGCTAAAAGAGACATTGGTTTACAAGTTACAAAGGGAGTTGAATTCAGAGAAAACACTTATATCACTCAACCTTTGGAAAGATTCTTGTATCTTGATGTGGAAGGTAATCAATGTTTCTTGAGAGTAGCAGATCTTCATTTGGCAAATCTGGAGTTGATTCTGTACTTGAGAATTCGATGTGATAACTCAACTTAGAACTCAGTATTCAAATATCATCTCCACAAAGAAATCTGATCAAGAAAAACTTATATGAGAGAGCTGCCAGAAGGTGAAGAGATTGTGAATGATGCTATCAAGAAAGCTCCAATCTGGGAACTTAAATATTATGATATGTGGTTAGAAGTTGGAGATCCTATTGGTTAAATATATTAGTTCTATAATTTTGTAAGCACTAAGTGTGCAGAAGCTAATCATAAAGATTAAGCTACAATGTAAATGATATGTTCATTAATATAAACTCAAGTTTGATATGTTCAATTCTTTATTATTTGATATGTTCAAAATTATGTTTGATATGTTCAAATAGACAGCTTTGTAAGTTTAAGCTGATGATTGATATGTTCAATTATAAACTGATATGTTCAGTTGTATACGTTTTGTAAGTTCAGAACTTAAATTAATTCTGATAAGTTCAATATCTAAGTAGTCGTATATTCAAATACTTAGAATACAGGTCTTATAATGGATTTGTAACATAAACATCTTGTAATTTCAAGATATGGTAAATAAGTACCGATCAGTTCAATACTTATTTCAAGAACTAACTTTGGTCAGTTCCAGAGTGGTTCAACATAATTCTGTTAACCTATACCTACTTTGATTAAATATTTTGTCATCATCAAATAAGGGGAGATTGTTAGTGCCATGTTTACAATAATTATATTTTATGAGACAAACTAGTCAGCTTAGGTTGAGTAGTCAGCATATAAACAGATATAGAGTTGTCTATGTAAGTACTAGATAGCTCGGTGACTTCTAAGCTGAGATAGGTTATAAGAGTAAAGACTTGAAGACTTGAAGATTCAAGAACCCAAGATTCAAGAACTCAGCTTGACAAGGTCAAGACTGAGTGAGTCAGCTCAGCGTCAGAAGACAGTTCAAGAGTTTAAGTAAGTTCTAAATTCTGTTATAAACTCTCCATATCTACGACATTTAAATTAGGATACCTGAACCTAATTTAAACTATCTATAATTTGAATAGAAATCTTGAACGGAATTAATTAGATATGTTCTAATTAAGGAGTTTGTTACGGTTTTAAAGAAAAGATAAGTTCTATCTTTAAACTGCGATTTGTTCGTAGATATATCAAGTATAAGTATAAACCTTCTTATGGTTTCAAGAGACGAATATATAGACGAACACGAAGACGAGAACGTGTGATATACAATGACGACTACATAAGTTGCAGACTGCATAAGTTGCAAAACGTACGTGTGTTCGTGATACTTGATACGCGTGTGTTGCGATAACTTTGTAAGTTCAAAGTTCGAGAGAGTTTTCAAGAGTTCTTGTTAATCAGTTTTAACAAGAAGATCGATCATCAATTTGTTTGTGACTGAAGAGTGTTTAGAGAGAGTTGAGTTTATAATCATTGTAATATCAAATCATCTTGTTGATTTGATTAGAGGGTGATAATAGTTATTGTTCTCTTTGATCATTGAATATACGTTTGATTAATTTGATTATTTGTTTAAAGTGTATTCAACCCCCCCTTCTACACTGTATCGGTTGCTTGTTTACCCTCTTTGGGACCAACAACTATTGATGCAAGGAAGGAAAAGCGGGTAGTTGCAGATGTACGAGTAGTATCTGATTACCATGAAGTATTTCCGCAGGAGTTACCTGGGTTACCTACTGTTCGAGAGGTAGAATACAACATTGATTTGATTCCTGGCTCTAATCCAGTGGTGAAATCTCCTTACAGATTGGATCCTTCTAAGATTAGGGAGATGATGACGAAGATTCATGATCTTCTAGATCGATGTTTTATTCGTCCGAGTTTATCGTCGTGAGGTGCACCGGTTCTATTTGCGAAAAAGAAAGATGGCACACTATGGATGTTTATTGATTACCGAGAACTGAACAAGAGGACAGTCAAGAATATTTACCCTCTGCCCAGGATTGATGATTTGTTTGATCAGTTGCAGGGTGCTTCTTATTTTTCGAAAATTGATTTGCGGTCGGGTTATCATGAGGTACGAGTTTCTGACATTAATGTTGCCAAAACTGCTTTCCGTAATCGGTATGGCCATTACGAATTCTTAGTCATGCCGTTCGGCTTGACTAATGCCCCTGCAGTTTTTATGGATTTGATGAATCGGGTTTGTCGACCGTTTTTTGATAAATCTGTGATTGTATTTATTGACGACATTCTAGTTTATTCTTAATCCGAAGCTAATCACGAGATACATTTGAGACAAGTGCTTGAAACTTTGAAACGGGAGCAATTGTATGCCATGTATTCGAAATGTGAATTATGGATGAGAGAAGTACATTTTTTGGGGCATGTCATTTGCAAAGATGGGGTTAAAGTTGATCCGGCGAAGGTAGAAGTTGTAATGAATTGGGATGCTCCAAAGTCGCCTTCTGAGATTAAAAGCTTCTTGGGATTGGCAGGTTATTATCGGCGGTTTATAAAACACTTCTCTAAAATTGCGAATCCCATGACTAAATTGACCCGAAAGGAGGTTCCATTTAAGTGGAATGATGAACAGGAAAGAGCTTTTCAAACGTTAAAACGACTTTTATGTCAGGCTCTGATTCTTGCTGTACTAGAGGGCTCAGATGACTTTATTGTTTATTGTGACTCGTCATTCGCAGGGTTGGGTTGTGTGTTAATGCAATGGGATAGGGTAATTGCATATGCTTCTCGTCAGTTGAAACCTCATGAGAAGAACTATCCAACCCATGGCTTGGAGCTTGCAGATTTGATTTTTGCTTTTAAATTATGTAGACACTATCTTTACAGTACAAAATGCGTTGTATGTACTAATCACAAAAACCTGCAGTATGTGCTTTCACAGAAAGAACTTAACATGCGATAGAGACGATGGCTAGAACTTGTTAAAGATTATGATTGCAAAATTCGTTATCATCCGGGAAAAGCCAACGTGGTTACCATTGCTTTAAGTTGCAAGGGTGTGACATTCGGCAACAAATTTCCGAGGTTAGCCATTAGAAATTCCAATTTTAAGCCTAGTATGACTAAAAATAGTATTTATGACTTAAATACATCCATAATAATATTAGATTTCGTAGAAATCCCGCCTATATGGTTAGAACCTTCCCGAGCTCGAAAAATCGAATTATTAAAAGTCAAGAATTACAAATCATATACAATAATAATAATAATAACGATAAAAATAATTAAATACATCATAATAAATATAAATAAGTTAAAATATAAAACATATATATATATATATAAACTCATCAAAATAATTAAAACTTTGTTAATTAAAAGATTTAAACAAAATCACCATTTATACAAATTTATTTAAACTAATTACACATAATTTATAAAAAATAAAAAATAAAAGAAACCCCCCATCTCTTTTCTCTTGCCTCCTTCTCTTCCCAAGAATCACCACTTGATCTCCCCCATGCTCTATATAAGCCCCCTACTACTCTTCATCATTTCCTTCACCACCACACTCCATCTCTTCTCTTTTCTCTCTTCTTCTTTCACCAACAAAAATCTCCCAAGAACATCCAAGTCTTGATCATCTCTTAAAGATCAAACACAAAATCAAAGAAAAGAGTTGGTAAGATGATCATAAAACACTCATCTCTACTCTTCTACCTTTCTTCTTTTCTTCTTTCTTCTTTCTTTTATTTATTTTCTTTGTTGTTCATCTTATTTCCTTTATATATATATCTATAATCATGTAAATATAAACATCCTACCAATGTTGTAAGGAGCACATGAAATGTGCATCATCCTACCATTGTTGTATGGAACTTAATCAACTAAAAATCAAGAAAATAAGACTTTGATCATGCATGTGTTTCATCTCAACAAATGTTGTAAGGAACACATAAAATGTGTATCATCCTACCATTTTTGTAAGAACACATGGATTATCAAAGCTTATACTCATACAATATGATTAATCATGAATATAAACATGCCATATTAAAGTTATGACCCATAAGCAAAAAGAATAACATTCTGGCAGATTCTGATGCTAGAACTCCCCACTTGTTTTTGTTATATCTGGAGTTCTAGGTATCAAAATCAGTTGATTCTTTTTTCTAATCTTAGTTTAAAGTGTTACCTTTTTTAAACCTGGATTCACTAATTTTCATGAACGTTTGATCCTTCAAACATATTTAAAAATACCCATATGTTGAATCTGGAAATCTGGCAGATTTAGAAGGGTACACTTTAAACGTGTGTAACTTACTCATTCTTGGGTCAAAATACGTCTAGTTTTTTTTAAAAGTTTAATCTTTGAGTTTTGGTTATTTCCCAGTTTGAATCATGTAGAAACGAGGTCGTATGAGCCCTAAACAGACGATTTAGTAACAACATGTCATCCAGACCCTGATCAGTGGACATCCTATACACTTTTAATTATTAAAAATACTAAACATGGATTATAAATTCCTATATTTTTACTGGACATTCTAGAAACATGTATTAAGATTATATTAAAATATCAAGCCTTAATATGACTCCTAAATTACAGTTTTTAATTTTTAAAGTTCAACTTAAAGAACTGAAAATTCCAGTGAACACTTATGATTTATGGAAAAATAGAGACAACCTTTAACTATTTAAATAAATAAGTTAACAACAAATAAATAATACAAAATAATAAATAAAATAAGTCTAATAGAGCTACGTACCTCTTATATTAGGAAATGAGCTTCGGTAGGAACAAGAAATCCTTACGAGTGAACACCTTTGCATACCGAGTGAGTATCATAGCCCCCTTTTTACCGTATTTCATATTATTTTGGGGTGAAAGCATGTGTATACGTTTCATGAAAAGTTTATTGCCTATCTTCTTATTTATTTCAAATATTATTTTGAGCACTTATGGTATTATTCTTTGATGTGCTTGGGTGATCGTTGTAAGGCCCTTTCATTGGACATTATTCCTTAACTCCGCTAGTGAGCCGATGGTATTTGTAAGTAGCGCTATTTGGAGATTCCGACGTCTCCCATTTATGGTTGACGAACTATAGATGTACTTTACCACTACTAACGTCATTTAATATAGGCGTTAGGTTTATCATGGGCAATTGGTTGTCGGCTAGGTTGGATAATGGCTCAAGCAACAATCATCATAGTCTATTACTACCATGTGCAACGTATTGGGCAATATAATACATCTTCTATCATTATTTCATACTTGGATTTTATTCAAAAACTTCCATCAATTATTTAAACTTTTCTCATTTAAAAGATATTTTGTGCATATATTAAAAACCTATGAACTCACCAACTCTAGTAGTTGACCCTTTTCTTTTACCCGTGCTTTCAGGTGATCGTTGTTAGGTACCTTATGCATACAAACATGATGTGTGGCATCTTCATCTTCATCGTCACGTTTTATAAAAACAATATCTATTTTATTTTCGCATCTTACAAGACAATGTCATTTAATTTTTATTCGATTATGTAACTTTTATTTATGTTTTACCTGAACTACTTATTTTTGTTAAGTCAATATAATGGTTATTGTCTGTTTACCTTGTGCGATGATATCTTGTGCTGTGACACCTCGTGTTTCCGCTTTAGCGGGATGTGACAAAGGGAGTCAGTGATAATATTAATTTTATGCGAATTGAGATAATTTCTGACTTGTAACACCCGGAAATTATATTATTAAGTTAACGAGAGAAATGTACAAAGTGGTATACGAGTTACTAATAGATATACGAGATAGTATGTGGTTATAAACTAGAGGGGCTAAAACCGTCAAAAAGGAACTTGGAAAGGTTAAGGGACTAATTGTGCAATTAGTCCATAGTTATATATATATTGCCAACTTTGACTTTGTATAGTCAAAGTCTTCATTTCGTCACTTTGCAAAGAACAAAACTCACGATTGCTTTCAAGTCCAGAGCTATATCTTCAGTTGGTTGATCAAGAACAGTAGAACAAGTGTTTGGGATTGACCATAGCAACTATACAAGCTTGGAGGTAAGAGTTCTTGACCATGTTCTTCAAGTTTTATGGGGTTTTAAGTGATTCAATGGTGAATCATGGAGTAAAGCTTGTTTAGGTTGTTGTTTTTAGTTTAGTAGTTGTTTGGGGTGTAGGAAAACACCCCAGTACCGTTTTCTTGAATTATAAGTGATCGTGGTGGTGGTTTGGCCGGAATTACAGCAAACAGTCGGCTGGGTCAGTATGGTACACGGCCCGTGTAGAGTAGTAGGCGGTTACAGGCCATGTTGGTATACATGGTCGTGTAGAGTATGAGGTACATGGCCCGTGTGGGACTACACGGCCCGTGTAGGTGAGTTGTCAACACTGGCTATGTAGCCAGCTCAGGACGTGTAGTGTTTAAGGGACACGGCCTGTGTAGGGGTACACGACCCGTGTAGGCTATGTTTCAGATCAGATTGCTTTAAAGTGATACTTTGTTGTATGGTATATATAGGGAGGTGATTGACCTTGTATTAGAATCAGTATCAGTTGGAGATCTTAGCATCACAGACTATAAGGTGAGTCTTCTAGACTACTATTCATATTTATGGCATGTATGTTATTATATCAGGTTATTGATATGTTAGGATACTCAGATATGGGTGCTATACTCTGTAAGGTTCAGTAGTGTTACAGTAATGTTACAGTATATATGTTTATGTGTGTTAAGCTTACTGCCATGTACAGTAAGGCTCGGTTAATATAAGCATGCTTCTTTATGCAGTAGTGGCTCAGAAATAACACAGTACTAGGGCTCAGTTAATTAATTATGTGAATCAGTAAGCATACTGCCTTGGGCAGTAGTGGCTCAGTTAATTACCCAGAGTTTTATTATCAGTTACTGTCAGTGTTTATCATATGATTATATTCATGTGTTTATATGATTGGCAGTCTAGTTTACTCACTAAGCTTTCGCAGCTTATCAGATATTATTTTCTAAAATGTTTTTCAGGTTTTATCAAAGACTAGGGGCAAAGCTTCAGTTTGACGGTTGTCATGTATTTAAGTAAAACAATGTTTCGAAACTTAACGCCCAGTTGTTTAGCGAGAAAACATCTTTTGATGTAAATAAGTATCTTTCAGGCTTTTGTATGAACCGAGGGTTCAAAACAGTTTTGTTGCTTCCGCTTATTTGTAAAATAACTCTTTTATTTCTAAAGAACTTCAAGTATGGTTTTATTTATGTTTTTCTAAAAATTGGGGCGTTACAACTTGGTATCAGAGCCACGGTTTGAGGGATCTGGAGGTGTGTTATGCATCGTTTGCACTTAAACCATGGTTCTGCGGAGTTAGTCAAACTGGAGGCTTACAGCTTAGTGAGTATACTAGTAATTATATTGATATTTGTTATGCGAGTATTATGTGTCAGTGCATGATGTGTTCAGGACGGATATGATATGTGTGCTTACAACTGTTAAGAGTTGGTTTTATATGTGCAGTCAAAAAAAGTTAGGGAAATGGAGAGAGATAAAGTTGCAGCAGTGCTTCTAGATCTCATGGAATAAGGCATAATTTAGAACAAAACCTTCCATCTCTTGCTTTCATAGAATTTTTTTTTCAGTATGAGATAAATTATGACATGAATATGTGATATACTTTATTAGAGATACATGGCCTAAGCCTGTGAATCGGGACTTTTTGTGGTAAAGTTAAGATCGAACGTGTGTAATGTGTTTATAATAATATAAGAGCTCATATTATTACAGACATATGATACGTGTTGGAACTTAATGAAATCATGAGGAATCTTGTGAATCGGGTGAGGGGTACTTGTAGAAGTAGTACACCTGAGATTATAGATGTATAGAATGCCTTAGTGTATGCAGAAATACTTTGGATCAGATGATAGGTGTACTGATATGTTGGATGTACTAGTAACTGTTTGTTATAGAGGATGGTGTGATAGAGCTACCTTTTTCCTAAATGCTTTATCTATACTACCAGGATGGTTAATACAAGAGGTTCAAGAGCAGTTAATAATGTTAAGTGTGGTCCCAGTCGTAGACCCGAAGGGGTAGAGACCAGTGTGACAGATGAGCATGTTCTGTTACGAACACAGTATGATGGGGAGGGAGGAGCCCCAGAGATAAATCAGGAAGTACCAGAAGCTACAATCAGAGAAATTGTAGCGAGGGAAATTAGTAAAGCGTTGGAACAAAGTATTTCCTATATTATAAAGTAGGTTGTAGATCAGGTAAATGATCAGAATAAGGTAGTGATTGGGCAGGAAGTTGCAGCTAGGTTAACTGCTGCAGGTGTTGGGGTTAATCTTCAACCTCAGGTTATTTTATGTGAAGCCCCGAAAGGTTGTATGTTCAGAGACTTTGCAGCCTGTCAGCCACCGTTGTTTCATGGGGCAACTGATCCAGTCGTTAGTCACAGTTGGATCTCCGAAATTGAAGGTGCATTTCAAACTTGTTCGTGTGCACCTGAGAATAAAGTGAGATATGCAACCAATCAACTGAGAAGTGCAGTCAAGGATTGGTGGGATATGGAGGTAAAACAAAGAGGTTATGTTCAGATTGAGGTTATGACATGGGAAGAGTTTAAAGAAATTTTTTTCGAACAATTTGTACCACAGGCAGAAATTGATAAGATTGTGGATGAATTCCACAAATTGAAATAGACAAAGGAGACTGTACCAGAGATTAATACGAAGTTTATGGAGAAGGCTCGTTTTTGCCCAGATTATGTGGCAAATGAAAAGATGAAGATGTATAGGTACATGATGGTGCTCAAGCCTAGTATTCGAGAGTTTATTGATGCTAGTAAGCATCAAACAGTGAAATCCATGATGGATGCTGCAAGGGCTAGAGAGTTAGAGTTGATCAGACAAGAAACAGAGAAGAAGCAACTCAAGAAAAGATGGTGATGCAGAAGACATATCCAGTTTGTTCGTTATGCAAGAAACGTCATTTGGGAGAATGCAGGGTTGGTTCCTTGGCGTGTTATAAATGTGGGAAACCTGATCACTGGAGCAGAGATTGCAAGAATCCGATCAAAGTGTGTAATAATTGTTATCAGTCAGGTCATCATAGGTCTGAATGTCCCAATCCAACCGTAACACCGGCGCTTACCGATTCCAAGTCTACTTCAACTTTACCGTCCATGCATATTCTAAGATGAAGAGGGAGAAGGAGTATAAACAAAGCCAGGTGTAGTTCCAGGTATATATCTTGTCAACAGTTTGTCTGCTCGTATGTTATTTGATTCTTCTACAAGTAAATTAATAGTATTTATTTATTATGTAAACATTTCAGTCAAGTGTGTTAGAACTAGATACAGTTAGATTCCTTATTGAAACTATAGCCATGATTATGAGAGAATTCCAAACAGTAATTGGAATAGACTGGTTTGATAGTAACCAGGTTACAATATTATGTATATGACACAACCTGAAGGTTTTGTACATCCTAAGTATCCTAACAAGGTATGTAGGCTTAAGAAGTCCATTTATGGACTTAAGAAAGCCTCTCGTATTTGGAATCTTTGTTTTGATGAAAAGATCAAGGAATTTGGATTTTTGAAAAACGAAGATAAACCATGCGTGTATGTCAGGGCTAGTGGGAGCTCAATAGTTTCCCTAGTTTTATATATAGATGATATTCTACTCATAGGAAATCATATCCCAACCTTGCGTAGTGTCAAGGATTGGCTTGGGAATTGCTTTTCTATGAAAGACTTGGGAAATGCAGGATGCATTCTCGGAATTAAGATCTATAGGGATAGGTCTAGAAGGCGTATAGGATTAAGCCAAAGTGCATATGTGGATAAAGTCGTTAAACGATTTAAGATGGAGGATTCTAAGAAAGGGAATCTCCCCATGATGCATGGATTGGCATTAAGCAAGGCTCAATGCCCCAACTCCCAAAAGGAGTTGAACATAATTAAGCGAGTCTCATACGCTTCGGCTGTGGGATCGATCATGTATGCCATGTTATGCACACGCCCCGATGTCTTATATGCCTTGAGCATGACTAGTAGATATCAGGCGAATCCGGGAGAGGCTCACTGGAGGGCTGTGAAGAACATTCTAAAGTACCTTAGGCGTACAAAGGAAATGTTCTTGGTATACGGTGGTGAGGAAGAGCTTAGTGTAAAGGGTTACTCTGATGCTAGCTTCCAAACCGATAGGGACGACTGCCGATCTCAATCGGGGTTCGTGTTCCTATTGAATGGTGGTGCAGTAAGCTGGAGGAGCTCAAAGCAAGACACAGTTGCTGATTCAACAACCGAGTCAGAATATATTGCAGCAAGTGAAGCTACTAAGGAAGCTGTGTGGATGAATAAATTCATCCAAGATCTAGGAGTGGTTCCTAGCATCACCGACCCTATTGACATTTTTTGTGACATTGAGGGTGCAGTGGCTTTGGCAAAGCAACCAAGAGCTCACAAGAGGACAAGACACATTCTTCGAAAATATCACTTCATTAGAGAAGTAATCAAGAATGGTGATGTTGCCATAAGTAGAGTACCAACGGATGGGAACCTTGCGGACCCATTCACTAAGCCATTATCACAAGCTGCTCATGATTCACACGCTAAAGCTATAGGTGTTAGATTCGCTAGTGATTTGGCTTGACCTATGTATTTGGTTTGTTTGATTTGTATTTGTATTTGTGGGAACATTTAAACGGTATTGTAACTTATGTTTGTTTCGATATATGAATAGAGATTTATATATACACTTGTTGCGGTCACAATCATCAAGTCCATACCGTGTTCCATCTTAGCATGTTTAAACGCTTCCTTCAATGTTTATCATTCTAAAACCTTCTGCAATCGGTTATTCTTCATATGGGAGGAAGAATGAAGTAAGATTGAAATAAGTGGTTGGCCCGGTATTCAAAATGGTTAAATAAGGGTGAAGACTTCCTTGTGCTTGAAAGGTGTTTCAAGTGACTAGAAGACCCACACCTGAGTTTACTTCATGGATCTATTAGTCACAAGTATCTCAGGATGATAATATCATTTCATCCTTAGACTTGAGATGCATAGGTTACCAGAGTATGAATCTGCCTTACTCTAGTTATCTTCAAACGCAGTTCGTAACTGGCTGTTATAAAGGAAATAATTGGGTAAAGTATGAAACATATGATGGGACTATGTGGTCGAAAGGATTTGTTCCTTTAGTAAGAGAGATATCCCTGGGCCCCTTGATGATTGGGAGCTGACATCAAATATGCATGGCCGTACTCAAGTTACATTGATTTTAGATCAGATGCAACTTGTCTATTTGGTCACCACCAATCTGTAATCGAGAAACATAATAGTGAACGATCTGTAGATTGACATATTCCATGTCTCGTGTTCACAAGGATATCGCGAACAAAAGGATGCACATGATCACTTATCTATAGAACCTCATAAGCCTTTAAGGCTATTAGGTTTTTGTCGAAGATGACAACTCGCGCCGACTTGGGGGCATTGATGCTTAGCTAGAGCCGCTCTTTGTCTGTGATTAATATATGACGATGTATCATGTGCAAGTGGGAGTCTGTTGGATATATGCCCACTGATACACGTATATTGGATCACTGCCGATGAGGCACGGGCCTATTGGGTCACACGCCAAGCGTTGAATCTGACAACACATATCAAGAGAGATAATTACGGTTTTTGTCGACCTTCACGGGCCCTCACAGGTCGTGAAGAGGTCATGACGTGAAGCCCTTCACGAGGCTTCATGGGCCGGTCGGGGATCGTGGGGGTGATTCCTTCACGACTTCCTCACGGGCCGTGAGAGCCCGTGAAGGCAGAAGTCTAAGTGACACTTTGATATTATTGGACCTTTTGTTTGGTCCAATAGAAGGGTGCCATTATGGCCGACCCTGGTGCCTCACAGACTTCCCTTCTACTTATAAAAGTGCATGTTTTCTCTCTTGAAAGGACCTTTTGCCATTTTGACTAACCTACACACTTGAGAGATCTTGTGAGATACATAGAAGCTTTGAGAGAGAGTTTGTGTGGGTGTTGTCAAGAGTTCATCTGCTGTTCTTGAGCTCTTGTTCACGTGGTGGAAGCATAGTGGTTCAAGCTTTAG
The DNA here is from genome assembly GCA_038502395.1 of Dittrichia graveolens. Taxonomy (NCBI): domain Eukaryota; kingdom Viridiplantae; phylum Streptophyta; class Magnoliopsida; order Asterales; family Asteraceae; genus Dittrichia; species Dittrichia graveolens. The sequence goes on from JARJIL010000009.1 coordinate 37,908,549, forward strand.
TAAAGGTGGTTCACGCAAAGCTTGGTGTGGATATTAATAGAGGGACTCGTCTTGGAGTTCAAGTATTACATCTACTACAACAAATCAACCAGAGTCATCAAGGGTATGGTCTCACTTTCTGGTTTCATTTGTTCTTCTTGTTGCTATCATGTCTTGTAGCTAGATCCCACTATGTGTTTCTTGTGCATGAGTTTTGAAAACCCAAAATGAACTTGTTTTTTTATCTTCATGCTTCCGTTGTGCTTGGGTTTTGTTGTGCATGAGAAACCTTCAAAAACATCTTTTGATGTCAATAAGTAGCTTTCAGGATTTTGTATGAACCGAGTGTTCAAAACAGTTTTGTTGATTCCGCTTATTTGTAAAATAACTCTTTTATTTCTAAAGAACTTCAAGTATGGTTTTATTTATGTTTTTCTGAAAATTGGGGCGTTACAACTTGGTATCAGAGCCACGGTTTGAGGGATCTGGAGGTGTGTTATGCATCGTCTGCACTTAAACCATGGTTCTACGGAGTTAGTCAAACTGGAGGCTTGCAGCTTAGTGAGTATACTAGTAATTATATTGATATGTGTTATGCGAGCATTATGTGTCAGTGCATGATGTGTTCAGGACGGATATGATATGTGTGCTTACAACTGTTAAGAGTTGGTTTTACATGTGTAGTCAGTATGAGATAAATTATGACATGAATATGTGATATACTTTATTAAAGATACATGGCCTAAGCCTGTTAATCGGGACTTTTTGTGGTAAAGTTAAGATCGAACGTGTGTAATGTGTTTATAATAATATAAGAGCTCATATTATTACAGACATATGATACGTGTTGGAACTTAATAAAATCATGATCAATCTTGTGAATCGGGTGAGGGGTACTTGTAGAAGTAGTACACCTGAGATTATAGATGTATAGAATGCCTTAGTGTATGCAGAAATACTTTGGATCAGATGATAGGTGTACTGATATGTTGGATGTACTAGTAACTGTTTGTTATAGAGGATGGTGTGATAGAGCTACCTTTTTCCTAAATGCTTTATCTATACTACCAGGATGGTTAATACAAGAGGTTCAAAAGCAGTTAATAATGTTAAGGGTGGTCCCAGTCGTAGACCCGAAGGGGTAGAGACCAGTGTGACAGATGAGCATGTTCTGTTTGGAACATAGTATGATGGGAGGGAGGAGCCCCAGAGATAAATCAGGAAGTACCAGAAGCTACAATCAGAGAAATTGTAGCGAGGGAAATTAGTAAAGCGTTGGAACAAAGTATTCCTTATATTATAAAACAGGTTGTAGATCAGGTAAATGATCAAAATAAGGTAGTGATTGGGCAGGAAGTTGCAGCTAGGTTAACTGCTGCAGGTGTTGGGGTTAATCTTCAACCTCAGGTTATTTTACATGAAGCCCCGAAAGGTTGTATGTTCAGAGACTTTGCAGCTTGTCAGCCACCGTTGTTTCATGGGGCAACTGATCCAGTCGTCAGTCACAGTTGGATCTCCGAAATTGAAGGTGTGTTTCAAACTTGTTCGTGTGCACCTGAGAATAAGGTGAGATATGCAACCAATCAACTGAGAAGTGCAGCTAAGGATTGGTGGGATATGGAGGTAAAACAAAGAGGTTATGTTCAGATTGAGGTTATGACATGGGAAGAGTTTAAAGAAATTGTTTTCGAACAATTTGTACCACAGGCAGAAATTGATAAGATTGTGGATAAGTTCCACAAATTGAAACAGACAAAGGAGACTGTACTAGAGATTAATAAGAAGTTTATGGAGAAGGCTCGTTTTTGCCCAGATTATATGGCAAATGAAAAGATGAAGATGTATATGTACATGATGGTGCTCAAGCCTAGTATTCGAGAGTTTATTGATGCTAGTAAGCATCAAATAGTGAAATCCATGATCGATGCTGCAAGCGCTAGAGAGTTAGAGTTGATCAGACAAGAAGCAGAGAAGAAGCCTGTGGAGAAGGCGATGCCAGTGTATAAGAAACTGAGAGTTGAAACTCAAGAAAAGATGGTGATGCAGAAGACATATCCATTTTGTTCGTTATGCAAGAAACGTCATTTGGGAGAATGCATGGTTGGTTCCTTGGCGTGTTATAAATGTGGGAAACCTGATCACTGGAGTAGAGATTACAAGAATCCGATCAAAGTGTGTTATAATTGTTATCAGTCAGGTCATCAGAGGTCTGAATGTCCCAATCCAACCGTAATACCGGCGCTTACCGATTCCAAGTCTACTTCAACTTTACCGTCCATGCATATTCTGAGATGAAGAGGGAGAAGGAGTATAAACAAAGCCAGGTGTAGTTCCAGGTATATATCTTGTCAACAGTTTGTCTGCTCGTATGTTATTTGATTCTTCTACAAGTAAATTAGTAGTATTTATTTATTATGTAAACATTTCAGTCAAGTGTGTTAGAACTAGATACATTTAGTTTCCTTGTTGAAATTATAGCCATGATTATGAGAGAATTCCAAACAGTAATTGGAATAGACTGGTTTGATAGTAACCAGGTTACAGTATTATGTGAATCCCGATTCTTTTCTTCTTCCTTCGGTTTTCTTGGCTGAGAAAATAAAACACACATGCACACTTCTTGAATGTTTGAGATAATAGAAACAGGACACACACTCACACACTACTTGTTTGCATGCAAAGTAGGTGACTAACTTATTCTATTAAGCCCACACGTGTAATCCACTATACTCATGCATACATACATACGGCCACATAAACATATATACATACGTACTACTTTTTAAATCTAATTCAAATAATTCAATAATTTAATTCACTTAATCAAACTCATAATTAAATTAAAATAATTAAGACACAAACAAACACATACCATAAACCCGCTAATCTACTAGACCAGGTTTGCGGGTGTTATAAATCTCCCCTTCTTAAGAGGATTCCGTCCTCAGAATTCTTTCCGCCTCAAATAACTGGAGATACCTATCTTTCATTTCCGCCTCAGTCTCCCAGGTTAGATCAGAACCTAGACTGTGTTTCCATTTGACTAATACCATAATTATCTGCTTCTTTCGAAGTTTGGTCACCTTTCGATCTAACAGTTCAATCGGTTCCTCTATCAGTCTCTTCTTAGAATCAACTTTCAACTTATGCACCGGAAGAATCTGGCTTTCATCATCAATCTTACACTTCCTCGGATAACAGACACTAAATGTATCATTAATTCCAGCAAGCTTTGTAGGAAGATCTAAAGTAACTGCTTGATCATTCACAACCTGACGGATACGGAAAGGACCTATGAAACGGGGAGCCAACTTCCCACGTTTGTCGAAGCGAATTACACCTTTCCACGGAGAAACTTTCAAGTATACCAATTCCCCCACATCAAACTTTACTGGACGTCGTTTCGGATCAGCATACATTCTTTGTCTATCTCTGGCTGCTTTAAATTTATCGCTGGCTATAGCAACCTTATCCGCAGTCAACTGTACTATCTCGGGACCTGCAAACTGTTTCTCACCCGCCTCTAACCAACAAGTCGGAGTACGGCAGCGACGACCGTACATCATTTCATACGGACGCATTCCAATACTGGAGTGATGAGAGTTATTGTACGCAAATTCTATCAATGGCAGGTGTGAATCCCAAGATCCACCATACTCTAATACACAAGCTCGCAACATATCCTCAAGTGTCTGTATGGTTCGTTTAGTCTGACCGTCTGTCTGAGGATGGTAGGCTGTACTCAAGTTATCTGTAGTTCCCAATTCTCTTTGGAAACTCCTCCAGAAATTAGATACAAACCTTGAATCTCTGTCAGACACAATTGAGAACGGTATACCATGCCTCGCAACGATCTCGTCTATGTATAGTTGTGCCAGTTTACCCAACGAAGCTGTTTCACAAGTGGCTAGGAAATGTGCACTCTTTCTCAAACGATCAACTATAACCGATGTCATATCATGATTCCTCTGAGTTCGTGGTAGTTTTGTTACAAAATCCATTGTGATGTGCTCCCATTTCCACTTAGGAATCTATAACTGCTTCAAAGACCCATAAGGCCTCTGATGTTCCGCTTTCACTTGCACACAAATATGGCACGATTCCACAAAATGTGCCACATCCGCTTTCATCGTAGGCCACCAGTAAACCACTTTCAGATCGTTATACATTTTAGTGCTTCCTGGGTGTATAGATAGTCTCGACTTGTGTGCTTCTGTCAAAATTAATTGTCTCAATTCTCCAAGCTTAGGAACCCACACACGAGCTTTGAATGTTTTTAATCGACGAGAATCGTCATTCAATTCATTCTTTCTCTTTTTCATTAACTCAGTCTTTAAATTTTCTTCCTTAAGGGCTTCCAACTGAGCAGACTTCAGTCTATCTATCAGATCAGATACTATCTCAATTCGCATAAACTAAATAGGGCTTCCATTTCCTTTTCGACTCTGGGCATCTGCCACAACATTCACCTTTCCAGGGTGATATCTGATCTCGCAGTCATAATCTTTTATTAATTCTATCCAGCATCTCTGTCTCATATTTAATTCTTTTTGAGTAAACACATACTGCAGGCTCTTATGACCTGTACAAATCACACATTTGGTGTTGTACAAGTAATGTCTCCACAGTTTGAGCGCAAATACCACTGCTGCTAGCTCCAAGTCCTGTGTCGGGTAATTCTTCTCATGTGGTTTTAACTGTCTGGAAGCATAAGCAATCACCCTATCTCTTTGCATTAATACACACCCTAAACCAGCGAATGATGCATCACAATACACTGTAAAATCTTCAGAAAAATCCTTGACACAACAGTTCTTTTAATATTTGAAAAGCTTTGTCTTGTTTGTTACCCCACATAAACTTCATATCTTTCCGAGTTAACTTGATTAACGGACCCGGAATCTTAGAAAAATCCTTGATGAATCTGCGGTACTATCCAGCCAATCCCAGAAAACTCTTTATCTCTGATTGTGTTCTTGGAGCATTCCAACTCATCACTGCCTCTACCTTCGAAGGATCCACCTTTACCCCTTCCTTACAAATTATATGCCCCAAAAACTGAACTTCTCTTAACCAGAACTCACATTTCGAGAATTTCCAAGATCTGTCTCAAATGCTGCTCATGCTCTATCTCAGTCTTCGAATAAATCAAAATGTCATCAATGAAGACAATAACAAACTTATCAAGAAATGGTCGATAGAGTCTGTTCATGAGATCCATAAATATTGCTGGTGCGTTGGTTAGACCGAATGGCATAACCAGGAACTCATAATGACCATATCGCGTACAGAAGGTTGTCTTTGATACATCCTCCTTTGACACCCGTACTTGATGGTAACCTGATCTTAAATCAATTTTCGATAAGAAGGAAGCTCCCTGTAGTTGATCGAACAAATCATCAATTCTGGGTAACGGGTACTTATTCTTTCCCGTTCTCTTGTTCAATTCCCGATAATCAATGCACATACGTAATGTACCATCTTTCTTGTTTACAATAACACTGGCGCAACCCACGGAGATGAACTTGGACGGATAAATTCTTTATCTATCAAGACTTGAATTTGTGTCATCATTTCTCGGATTTCTGAAGGTGCCAGTCTGTATGGTGCTTTAGCCACTGGTTGGGAACCAGGAATCAGATCTATTTTGAATTCTATCTCTCGAACTTGAGGTAGCCCCGGTAATTCTTCTGGAAACACCTCCTGGTATTCCGTTACCACCCGGATGTCTGTCATAGCTTGCTTTTCTTTCTTTCCATCAATCACATATGCTGTAAACGATTCAAAACCTTTACTCAATGCTTTCTTTGCCTTTAAACATGAAATTATTGAAATTGAAGACCCGGATTTCTCACCCCTTGCTATCACCCTTGTACCATCCGCTAATGGGAACGAGATCAACTTCTTGTGGCATTTTATACTTGCTTGATTCAGACTCAACCAATCCATACCCAATACCACATCAAAACCAGAGAGAGGCATAACAAGAAAGTGAACAGGAAAACATTCACCATCAATATCAATTTTAGCTCCAGCCACAGCAGTCGTGACTGAAACCATCATACCATCTGTTACTTCTATTTCTAGGGTACTAGCATGTTTAATAACAGGTATATTTAACCTACCACAAAACTCCACAGACACAAACGAGCGGTTAGCTTCAGAATCAAATAATACTCTCGTAGCAATAGAGTTAATCAGGAACATACCGGTTATGACATCGTCAGTAGTGGTGGCATCCTCCACCATCATCTTATAGGCCCTACCTTCAGTAGTAGGTGAATTCTTTATCTTCTGACCAGCTGAAGATGATCCCCCAGCTGTCCCCACCCCTGCTCGAGATCCCACATGCTTTCCCACCGGGCACTCTCCTACTCTGTGCCCTTCTTTTTGGCAGTTCCAACAAACACTGCGCGGGAATCTGCAATCCTTCAGATCATGGCCAAACTGGCCACACTTAACACATCTTCTTGTTTGGGGCGTGCACTGCCCATTGTGATATGATTTGCACCGACTGCACCACGGTACCCTTTGGGTTGACCCACCAACATTCGACCTCCTATTTTGGTCTCCCTGCTTATATCCACTGCCTTGCCCACCCTGTCTCTGTTGGGAATTAAAATGATCGATCCTCGACTTTTGTTGGGCAATTTTCTCCCCACTCCACTTGTTCCTGGCAATTAAATCCCCTTCTACTATCTTTGCCAAGTTAAATGCTTGTGATAAGGTAGTAGCCCACCTAATGGCGCTACGAAGATCAGGGTGTAAGACTCCTACAAACCTTATTTTCTGATTAAATTGCTTAATCAGATCATCTACTGTCATATTCCCGGTCATTTGTAGATCAATGAATTCTTTCATGATTTTCGCAACTTCAAATGTACCACAATATTGTTCACAAAGTTTTTCTTGGAACTGACTCCAAGTAATGCTCTCTTATTGTTGTTCAGTGAAATGGCCAGTGATCGAATCCCACCACACCATAGCATCACCCTTCAGCATCCTTGATGCATATTTTACCTTTAATTCGTTTTCATAGTTACAGGCATCTAGTGCCTTCACCATTTCCCTCAGCCAGTTCAGGGTTATGTTAGGGTCAGAACTTCCACTATATTCACATGGCTTACAGTCCAGAAATTGTTTATACGTGCATGGCTGCTTAAATCCTGGAAACGCAAAAGGGTAAGCTCCCTGTTGTGGATACGAATAGTAGAACGGTTGTTGTAACACTGTGTTACTGGTGGTAGGGCATTGATACCGGTGATATGGTTGCCTGAGTAAAGATCACAGTTGATACTAGAGTTTGGGTTAATCTTTGTTCCAGGTTATTTATCTTAGCTCTAAGATCCATTAGTTCATTCTCCAATTTGAATATGTATTCGCTCTAATCTTCTTTCTGTTCCTACCCAGATATTCCTTCTCGATTAGCAGTATGTAAATCTTCTATCACCAGTGCCTCTGCAGATGATTGAGTAGCAGGAGGGAGGATAGGGGTCTCTCTTTCAGCCATATCTGTTACAATCACATCATCTCACTGAAGGTATTCATTTGGCAAAAACAAGTAACAACGGAAGCAATATGTATAACAAAAATCGACGCCAAACTAATGAATACACTCCCATGGACCAAAATCAAACAATGAAATTGCAACTAGTATCAACAAGTTAAGAAGAAAGGTTATACCTCAATAGTGCAAAACACAAGTCAACCTTCCTTGTCAAGTAGCTTAGAATTCAACAAAGAACTCCTCCAATGTAGTCCACCCCAAGCTTGTTTGATTCCCAAGTGCTAGCAAGTCAATGTGCAACCACCAAAACAACTATCAAGTGTATGTATGTGTTGCTTCTTGTGCCCAAGAACACCAAGAACAAGATGAACAAGAGAGATAGAGTTCTAGTATCAACCGAGAGACACAAACCAAGCCAAAAGCCTCTCTTAGAGCAGATAACTCGTAGTCTCTTTGTCTACCACAATTATGAGAAGTTAACCCATTAAACCAAGTGTTTAAGGCTGTTAATTCTGCTGTTACAGCGAACGTACATAGCCCGTGTTGGCCCAAAGTCCACAGCCCCAATTGGGCTAAGACAGCCCGTGTCTAATTGGCACAACACGGCCCGTGTAGGCCCAAGATACACGACCTTGAACTGGGCCAATACGCCTCGTGTATGTTAGACTGGACACGACCCGTGTTATAGAACACGGCCTGTGTACCATCCTGCCAAAACCCATTTTGGCCTTTTCCTCTCTTTTGCTTGATCGTGTTGCCGGAATCAATACTTGGTGTGTGACCCAATAGGCCTATACCTCATCGGTAGTGCCATCAACTCGTTCGTGTTAGTGGGCATATTCCAACAGACTCCCACTTGCACGTGACACGACTACGAAAAATAACACAAACATAGAGCGGCCTCTAGCAAGACATCTATGCTCCCAAGTTAGTATAGGGTATGCCACTCTTGACAAGATCCCGAATCATAAAATGATTGTCCTTAAGATAAATGAACATGTACATCCCTTTGTTCGCGATATCCAATGTGAACACAAGGCATGGATTATAGTCAATCTTCAGATCGTTCACGATTATGTTTCTCGATTCTTGATTACTGGTGACCAACAAATTAAATCAACATTGATCCATCATCAACCTGAGCACGGCCATGCATATGAATGTCAGCACTCAATCATCGAGGGGCCCATGGATATTCTCTCTATACATAGAGGAACAAATACCTTTCGACTACATAGTCCCGCCACATAGATAATACTCCACCCAATCATCTCCCTTATAACAACCAGTTACGGACCACGTTAGAAAACGATCAAAGCGAAGCCGACCTATGCTTTGAGATCACATGTATCTCTAGTTTAAGGATGAAATGTTATTACCATCCCAAGTTACTTGTGACTAAAACCATGAAGTAAACTCAGGTGCGGGTCCTCCAATCACTTGAAACCCCTTTCAAGTATAGGCAAGAATCAGGTTTTATCAAAACCAATTGTTTACCTCAATCTTAATTCATACTTCCTTCCCACAAAGTATGACCGATTGTGGAGATTTAAAGATTGTAAAACAATCTAGGGAAGAAATTAAACATGCAAAGATAGAACACAATAAAGACTAAATGTAAGTAACCGCAACACGCGTATATATAGATCTCTACTATATAAATCGAAACAAACATTAGTAACATTATTGCTTAACGTTCTCAAATACATAATGATCCAAACATGAATTAAAACTAAATCTAAACCAAGTCATGAGCAAATCTAACACCTATCGCCGTAGTGTGAGAATCATGAGAAGCTTGTGACAATGGTTTAGTAAACGGATCGGCCAAATTTCCTTCTGAGGTTACTCTACTAATAGAAAATTAACCACTTTCAATCATCTCTCTAATCAAGTGGTACTTATGATGTATATGCCTCGTTCTCTTGTGAGCTCTCAGTTTCTTCGCTAAGGCTACCGCACCCTCATTGTCACAAAATATCTCAATAGGGTCGGATATGCTAGGAACCACTCCAAGGTCCCGGATGAACTTCCTTATCCACACAGCATCATGAAGCTCCAAAATGGACTTGTCCATACTATGCATATGATAACTCATAACGCATTGATCATACGCGGTAGGCAAGGACCATAGGATCAAATCCACGGCTAACTCCCTCCCTATGGTAAATTCGAGCCATTCCATGCGCTCCACGTTTGATTTCATGCGCAACACGTGAGCGCTCACATTCCCGCCATCGGCCATCTTACTACCAAGCACCGTCTTAAGACACTCGAACCTCTCTTATCTCACTTGCTACTAGAACATTTCCTTAAGCTAAGCAATCAAGTCAAAAGCACTCAAATGATCCATTTGCTTTTGGAGCTCGGGGATCATAGTACTTATAATGAGGCAAGTAATGTCCTCGGTATCCTTGACATGCTTCTCATAAGCATCTCGGATAGCCCGAGTGGCATTGGCAGCAGGAGCCTCGGGTAGGGCCTCCTCTATGGTAACCATCTTCCCTTCTTGGCGTAGGACAAGTTTATGTTGCCTAAACCAATCCAAGAAGTTGTTACCATTGAGTTTCTACTTTTCAAGGAAAACTCTAAGCGAAAAATGGTTGGTGGTGTTGGTGTTGATTGAAGACACCATCTAAAATAGCAAAGTAGTTTTAGTTAGTTTGGAAATCCTTGTTAAAATAAGTACCCATAATTTTAAACAAAACAATTTATTTGTAACAAGGGCTAAGAACCTTATTTCACCTCGCACCATGACGGGTTTACCACGGATCACGTGCCGAAGCTATTTAGGCCGGCAACCATTTTACTAATTGTAATCTCTATTACAACTCTTAGACACTTGTGGGATCCATTGACATCCATTATGTCGGTTGGCATGTTTGATCCCTATCTTACACCAATCTTAATATATAATTTTTGTTTAGCTCAACAACTAACCAAGAATTATATGCTAAAATTGTAAATCCTCCGACAACACACACGGGTGGCACTCTCGACCATTAATTGGCTCGTGCTTAGCTCGACAACCAATCATGCGAGTTACCCCACTCACCTTCCACACAACTACACAAGGGATTCTAACACACAGAAGACTCCTTACCTTAGGAGCGGAGTGATCTCTTTCTTTGCTTCGATAGGCCGGTACGACAACAACCACTACGGCAAGCACCACAACGTGAAGCTGGAAGTGGCTAAAGAAGTCGGAGGAAGAAAGTAGTTGGACAACTGTATACACAAGGGTACATTAGTCTTCTGGGAATTGGCAAGACTTGGGATATTACCCACTCCATGGCATGACACCTTTCCCTCATCCATTTCGCCCGCCCAGGAATGACTCGTGCATAGCTCGACAATCATCCTTGCGTCGTTAGATTCGGGTGGTGTCATCTTATGGATGGTGCGTGATTTACATTTTGAAAAACGGGATTTTGTTTCCAGTTCATAAAAACCCTTTTGTGAATTAACAAAGTAAGTGTCAAAAAGATTTTAAGCACTTTTAATATAATACCATTTTTATATTTTCTTTGTCAATTCTATTCACGCGCAATTGTTAACCATTTTAACAAACATTGTATTTTATTTAATTTTAAAGGAAAAATTGTCTAGCATTCGAATCCTAATCCATGCATAGAAAATAAAATACAACCACGCAAATATATATATATATATGATTCGGTAACATGCCCGAAATTCCTATGCATTTTCCCCGTGAGCCACAACGGGGAAAACGTGGCCAAAAATCTAAGGACAAGATATGGTCTCGTTGGGTGAGCTCCCACTGAATCCAACACCTCCAATAGCATGTTGATTCCTTCTCACCAAGATGTCATCACCATGACACCCGTTGCCTATTCTGGTTTTAAATCTATACTATATACAAATACATAGAATATATATAAACTGTTGGGAATCCATGGGGATCAAAGCACGCAACGGAAGCAACAAAAACACACAAAAGGATCCCATGATTTCCCAATGGTGGTGAAAACTTGTAAGAACATGCATGCAACCAAAAACAAGAACAAAGAGAAGAAGGAGATCAAATCATACCCTCGAAGACTTTGATACTTGGCTGGAACAATTTGGATTTGGGATGTAAGCTTGAAACAAAAGGCTCCAAGCCCTAATGCAAGTCCACACCAAGAAACCTTCAACCTCTTTGTACTAGGAAACTGAAGCACCACCAACACTTGATGGATATCTTCTGGAACAGCCTTGAAACACTTGTGCACAAATCACCAACACTTTATCTTGCTCTCTCTCTCAATGGAAGAACTCACAAGTATACCTATTGCACAAAATGGACCAAGAGTAGCTAATGAACTAAGAGAGCCCTTTTTAAAGACCTCCATTCTGTTCAAAAGAGCCAGAGTCGGACCTCAATGGCACCATATCATTGGACCAACTCAAATTGTCCAATAAAACACAAGTGTCACTTGGAATTCTGCCTTCACGACTTCTTCACGGGCTCTCACAGGCCGTGAAGGATAAATGCGCCACGACCGGCCATTTATCCTCCACGAGTCGTGCCGCGCCGTGCAAGAATCGTGAGGACTCGTGGACACGAGCTTCTTCACGACCCGTGGAGCATCCTTCACGGTTGTGAAGCCTAGGTCAACTGTTTTTTGACCATTTTGACTCTTTCTTCTTATAGTAGGCTGTCGAGATTGAAACTTGGCGTGTGACCCAATAGGCCCGCGCTTCATCGGCAGTGATGCTGGCCTATGGTCGTCCAATCACTCGAAACTCTTTTCAAGTATAGGCGAAATATTGCGTCCCTTGTATTCAATCCCTATTGAACACTATGACCAATCATTTCCCTCGATCTTCGTTCATACTTCCTTCCTTGAGGAATGACCGATCGTGGACAGTTTAGAATGTAGAACATTCAAGGAAGTGATAAAACATGCAAAGTTAGAACACAATAACGATTTAAAGAAAGTATTCGCTACACGCGTATCATTAAATCTCCATTTAATAATCAATACTTTCAAAATACAATATTGCTTAATGTTCCCAATAACATAGTAAATACATCGAATACAATAACCAATATACAACTCAAACCAAGTCGCTAGCAAATCTAATCCCAATAGCACGTCTGTGGGCATCGTGCTTGGCTTGCGACAACGATTTAGTGAACGGATCCGCCAAATTGCTATCCGTGTGTACTTTGCTGATGACTATGTCTCCATTTTCGACCACGTCCCGGATAAAAGGATATTTCCGCGGAATTTGCCTCGTTCGTCGATGAGACCTCGGTTCCTTTGCCAAAGCAACGGCACCCTCGTTGTCACAGAAGATCTCAACAGGGTCGCTGATGCTTGGAACCACTCCCAAATCAAGCAAAATTTTCCTTATCCATACGGCCTCCTTAGCAGCTTCACTGGCCGCAATGTATTCCAACTCGGTAGTGGAATCGGCCAGGGTGTCTTGCTTGGAGCTCCTCCAGGATATAGCACCGCCGTTTAATAGGAACACGAACCCTGATGTTGATCAGCAGTCATCCCTATCGGTTTGGAAGCTTGCATCAGAGTAACCCTTTACTCTAAGCTCTTCCTCACCTCCGTACACTAAGAACATTTCCTTAGTCCTCCGAAGATACTTGAGAATGCTCTTAACCGCCGTCCAATGAGCTTCGCCAGGGTTGGCTTGATATCTACTCGTCATGCTCAAGGCACACGATACATCAGGCCTTGTACATAGCATGGCGTACATGATCGAGCCCACAACCAAAGCATATGGCACTCGCTTCATTACTTCCCGTTCCTCTGGGGAACTAGGGGATTGAGTCTTACTCAATACCATACCATGTGACATTGGAATGAACCCCTTCTTGGAGTCTTCCATCCTAAACCGCTTTAGGACTTTGTCAACATATGTACTTTGGCTAAGCCCAATAACCCTCTTGGGTCTATCTCTATAGATTTTGATCCCAAGAATATAAGTCGCATCTCCTAAATCCTTCATTGAAAAACAATTCCCTAACCAAGTTTTTACACCTTGAAGGGTCGGGACATCGTTTCCAATGAGGAGTATGTCATCGATATACAAGACTAGGAACACAACTATGCTCCCACTAGCCCTGACATATATGCATGGCTCATCCTTGCTTTTCGAAAAGCCAAATTCTTTGACTTTCTCATCAAAGCACAGGTTCCAACTGCGCGATGCTTGCTTAAGTCCATAAATGGACTTCTTAAGCTTGCAGACTTTATCCGGATGCTTGGCATGTACAAAACCCTCGGGTTGAGTCATATAGACCTCCTCGCTAAGTGTCCCATTAAGGAACGTGGTTTTTACATCCATTTGCCAAATCTCATAATCATGAAATGCGGCAATTGCCATGAGTATCCGGATAGACTTCAACATAGCCACCGGGGAAAAGGTTTCATCATAGTCTACACCATGAGTTTGTGTGAAACCCTTAGCCACCAGTCGGGCTTTGAAGGTGTCTACCTCTCCATCTATGCCGGTCTTTCTCTTAAAGACCCATTTGCACCCTACGGGTCTACACCCGGGTACCGGATCTACCAAATCCCAGACATGGTTATCCGACATAGATTGCATCTCGGACTCCATAGCCTCTTTCCACCTAGCGGACTCAGGGCCCACCATGGCGTTCTGATAAGATGATGGTTCATCATGATCTACCACTAGGTCGCAACCCTCAGACATGAGAAACCCATATCTCTCTGGCTCGTTGCGACTCCTACCGGATCTTCTAAGAGGTAAAGGATCCGTGTCACGTTCTCCAGCAGCGCCGTGCTGAGAATCATCTTGTGAACTAGTGCCAACTTCAGGTTGGTCATTGGAAGGTTCTTGAATCTCTTCAAGATCTACCTTTCTCCCACTAGCGTCTTTGGATAGCATCTCCCTTTCAAGAAAAACGGCCCTCCGAGCAACAAATACCTTCTTCTCAGACGGTTTGTAAAACAAATATCCCATAGACCCGACAGGGTATCCAATGAACAAACACCTCTTAGCTCGGGGTTTCAATTTGTCCTCCACCTCTCGTCTCACGTAGGCAAGACAACCCCAAACCTTTAGATATGAGAGCGATGGAACCTTTCCATGCCACATCTCAAAGGGTGTCTTCTTGACCTTCTTAGTTGGTACGAGGTTAAGGATTCTAGCGGCCGTTTCCAATGCATAGCCCCAAAAGCTAATGGGTACATCCGTACGACTCATCATACACCGAACCATATCCAATAATGTTCGGTTCCTCCTCTTGGTGACACCATTTAATTGTGGTGTCCTAGGAGGTGTCGATTGCGAAACAATTCCACAATCTTTTAGATAGTCACGGAATTCCGAACTTAGATACTCACCACCACAATCCGATCTGAGCATCTTAATTCGTTTACCCAATTGGTTCTCAACTTCGTTTTTGAAAGTCTTAAAAACGTCAAAGGTTTCCGACTTTTGTCTCACCAAGTAGACATACCCATACCTACTAAAATCATCGGTAAAGGTTACGAAGTACGTTGAGTTATCTCTAGTGACATGCTTGAACGGACCACACACATCCATGTGAACGACATCCAACAAGTCTTTGCCCCTCTCACAAACGCCGGTGAAGGGTGCTTTGGTCATTTTGCCCAACAAGCAAGATTCGCATACATCATCCGACCCATGGTCAAATGATTCCAAGATCCCATCCGCTTGGAGCTTGGCGATGTGTTTCTTGTTTATGTGGCCCAAAGGACCATGCCATAAAGATAACTTATCCAAATCATATTTGGATTTAGAACCAACATTCATGATTGATCTATTACTTTGCAAGCATACGCTTGTCTCATATATGCCACGACATGGATGTGCTTTAAAATAAAATAAATCATTTTTAAAGCATGAAATAATTCCATTAGAGAAATTAAAGTCAAATCCATCGTCAACAAGTGCATAAAATGATAAAATGTTTCTTGCCACGCAGGGCGGATAAGATACATTTAATAAAGTAATAGATAAGCCGGATTGAAAGGCGAGGTCCACGCTCCCTATCTTCTCAACCGGGACAACCACCTTGTTTCCCATGATGAGATCCAGCTCCCCATCAACCAAGTCCTTACTTCTTCTTAGTACCTGCGCATTGTTAACTATGTGAGTACCACACCCGGTGTCCAAGACCCAAGCGTTAGAAGTGGAAGTGTCATGGAGTTCAATCATGTATGTACCGGAGGCGCCTTATCCCTTGGCGCGAAGCCTCTTGAGCTCCTCCGTGTACTTGGGGCAACTACGCCGGTAGTGTCCCTTCTCCCCGCAGAAGAAGCAGGTGGCCTCCTCTGGTGAGGGGGCTATAGGAGCGGGTTCCTTCCCCTTCGGCTCCGGCGCTGGGAGTGGCTTGGGCTTGCTTGTTTCCACCTTCGCCTTTCCCTTTCCCTTGCCCTTGGAGCCTGAAGCGGGCCGCTTCCTCTTACCACCACCCTCATGGATGGCTAAGACGGGTGCGGAGGTTGATGGCTTTGCCTTGGCCATGTTAGACTTGGTGGTCTTCAACATGCCGTGCAATTCGGAACTCATGGTCGTCAACATGAGGCAAGTCACCTCATTAGTGTCTTTAAGGCACTTCTCATAAGCATCCTTAATGGCCCGCGTAGCGGTGGTAGCAGGAGCCTCCGGAAGAGGTTCCTCTAGGACGTACAACTTGCTTTCATGGCGCAAGACAATTCTCAATTGCCTAAGCCAATCTATGAAGTTTACACCTATGAGTTTCTCTTTCTCCAAAAATGGACGGGGTGAAATGTGTGTCGCGGTGTTGTTTGTAGATGCCATCTAAAAGAAGACAAAGCACACAAAAGGTTAGTTCGACATATTTTAATCCTTGATAAATAATTACCCAATAGTTTAACACTTTAAATTTAACAAGGGCTAAGAACCCAACATAACTTCACTACATGACGGGTTTACCGCGGATCACTTCGTGAAGGTATTTAGGGCGGTAAACGCTTTACCAATTGCAATCCGTGATTACAACTCTTAGGCACTTGCGGGATCCTTCGGTACTCATAGCACCGGTTTGGCATGTTTGATCCCTTCCCACACCGATTCCTCAATAAGCCGCTTTAATAACTCAGTATAGGCACGAAAATTATCAAGGCGTATTAAATTGGAATTGCAAATCGTCCAACAAGATACATGATGACTCCCTTGACAATAATTGGCTCGTGCTAAGCTCGACAACCAAAGATTTCAAGACGCCACTCGCACCTTCCACACAAGTCCACATGGAACAACTCGTGCTAAGCTCGACAATTGTCCCATGCTTCATTAGATTCGGGTGGTGTCATCTTTTGGATGGCGTGTGATTTACGTTTTTGAGAAAAATGGTACTTTTGTTTTTCCGGTTAAAAACCTCTTTTCGTTTTGATTAAAAAATAAGCGACAAAACGCATTTTTCACCAATGGAACATAAACACTTTATATTCGTTTGTTAATCATGTGAGCGAGCGGGGTTTGTTAACCAATTAAGGAAAACTATATAGTTTTATTATTTTCAAAAGATTTTCTAGCATGCGAAGATCCTACAACCACTCAAGAAAAACAAATAAATAAAACTACACAACCACGCATACAAAACCGATTTGAGCCAACATAAGTGTTCCCCGGTGAGCCAACCGAGGAACTAAGTCTACTAAGGACAAACAATCCAAGACTTCGTGGTGTGCTCCCACTCGATCCCGCGCCTCCGGATCTGAGGTAGCCAAGACGTCTCCCAAGACTCCTGTTGGTGCCTCCGGTCTTCTCTTCTCATTACATACATAATTTAAAGAGAAATGGCATGCAAGCCACACAATCTATTCTATGCTAATATACAATTACAAAGAATAAATACTTTGGCGTGCAAGCCACAAATAAATAAATTATTACAAACTGGATTAAATAAATTATTACAAACCAAATATGGTACAAACCACCAAATGAATGAACAACAAATAAAGCAACCAAACAACCACACCAAGGTCTAGGCTCAAACCGGTGCTAAAAAACGAAAAAACCACAAAGCATGGTTTGCTGCCACACCAAACCATGCACAAAACAATATCCCAATTAAGTTTATTCAAAAACTAAAGGCACAAGAATAAACCTTGT
Source organism: Dittrichia graveolens (assembly GCA_038502395.1). Lineage (NCBI taxonomy): Eukaryota > Viridiplantae > Streptophyta > Magnoliopsida > Asterales > Asteraceae > Dittrichia > Dittrichia graveolens. The sequence continues at coordinate 37,926,130 of JARJIL010000009.1, forward strand.
ACATATGCATTAGGATTCCAAACACTTTGAAATCCATATTCATATATACACAATTTACATGTATGCATGTGTGCATTTTATGCCAAAACCACCCAATACATACATATAAAAGAATTAGGATATTATGGGGCTTAAACTACAAGGCTAAACAGCCAAAATGATTCTCGAAACACCAAAATCATGTGCCAAAATCCATATCAAGTTTTCTTTTTCAAAAAGGCCAAAAACAGCCTGATCACGACGCCTTCACGAGCTACTGCTCTTCACGGGCCATCACAGGCCGTGAAGGCAGTACGCTCCACGACTCGTGAAACAGATTAAAAACATTTCACGACCATCACCCCACGAGATTGGTCGGGTGGCCTTCACGACCCTTGAAACAAGCTCCACGGCCCGTGAAGACCTTCTTGACATAATGTCCAAAATCGAAAATATGGATTTTCAAGCCACAAAGGTGCATGCATCTTGCAAGTATGGCTCTGATACCACTGTTGCGAATCCATGGGGAATCAAAGCACGCAACAGAAGCAACAAAAACATACAAAAGATCCCATGATTTCCCAAAGGTGGTGAAAACTTGCAAGAACATGCATGCAACCAAAAACAAGAACAAACAGAAGAAGGAGATCAAATCGTACCCTTGAAGACTTTGATACTTTGCTGGAATAATTCGGATTTGGCATGTAAGCTTGAAACAAAAGGATCCAAACCCTAATGCAAGTCCACACCAAGAAACCTTCAACCTCTTTGTACTAGCAAACCGAAGCACCACCAACACTTGATGGATATCTTCTGGAACAGCCTTGAAACACTTGTGCACAAATCACCAACACTTGATATTGCTCTCTCTCTTAATGGATGAACTCACAAGTATATGTATTGTACAAAATGGACCAAGAGTATGAAATGAACAAAGAGATCCTCTTTTAAAGGCCTCTAGTTAGTTCAAAAGAGCCAGAGTCGGACCCCAATGGCACCATATCATTGGACCAACACAAATGGTCCAATGAAACACAAGTGTCACTTGCAATTCTGCCTTCACGAGTTCTTCACGGGCTCTCACGGGCCGTGAAGGATAAATACGCCACGACCGGCCATTTATCCTCCACGAGTCGTGCCGCGCCGTGCAAGAATCGTGAGGGTTAGTGCCTTCACGACCTCCATCATGCGTCGTGAAGCCCTAGGGTTTCACGAACCATGTGGCCACACGAGCTGCTTCACGACCCGTGGAGCAACCTTCACGGTCGTGAAGCCTAGGTCAACTGGAATTTGACCATTTTGACTCTTTCTTCTTATAGTAGGCTGTGGAGATTGAAACTTGGCATGTGACCCAATAGGTCCACGCTTTATTGGCAGTGATGCTAGCCTACGTGTGTCAGTGGGCAGATTCCAACATGCCTATCTAGGGGGAAACTCTGCATTCCCCGTTAGCATATCATTGGCATTATTCGAATCTGTGAAATTCAAACTTGTTGATGTTCTTAAAAAACGGAAAAATGCGATCGCCTGGTCCATTTCCGATATCAAAGGAATCAATCTATCATAATGCTCACATAAAATATTATTGGAAGATGATTTCAAACCGGTAGTCCAACCTCAACACTACTTAAATCCTAAAATGCGAGAGGTTGTGAAGAAAGAAATTGTCAAACTCTTAGACACGGATATGATATATCCTATTTCAGACAACCTGTGGGATAGCCCAATCCATGTGGTACCTAAGAAGGGATGGATGATAGTAGTGACCAATGAAAAGAATGAACTCATTCCTGCTAGAACTGTCACTGGTTGGCGAGTGTGCATTGATTACTAAAGATTAAATGATGTCATTCGTAAAGACCACTTTCCCCTTCTATTCATAGATTAAATGATGCCACTCGTAAATAACGCATTCTATTGCTTCCTAGATGGTTTTTCTAGTTACTTCTATATTCCCATCACACGACTAGGAGAAGATGACGTTCACATGTCCATACGGGACGTTTGCCTATCGGAGGATGCCGTTTGGTCTATGTAATGCTCCAGCAACCTTCCAACGATGCATGACCGCCATATTCCACGATATGGTGGAGGATTTCATGGAAGTATTCATGGACGAATTCTCAGTATTCGGAAATTCTTTCGATTCATGCTTATCTAATCTTGATAAAATGCTCGCCCGATGTGAAGAAACCAACCTCGTGCTGAACTGGGAAAAGTGTCATTTCATGGTAAGTGAAGGCATAGTGTTGGGACACAAAGTTTCACAAGCAGGTATAGAGGTGGATTGAGCTATGATATAGACTATATCTAAGTTACCATCGCCTACTAATGTGAAAGTGGTAAGGAATTTCCTAGGCCATCCGGGATTCTATCGCCGCTTTATTAAAGATTTCTCAAAAATCACAAGGCCTCTGACACAACTCCTTTTAAAAGACGTGAAATTCGAGTTCTCCGAAAAATGTTTAACAAATTTTAATAAATTAAACGATAAAATTACTACTACCCCGATCATGATTGCTCCAGACTGGACCCTGCCATTTGAGCTTATGTGTGATGCCAGCGATTACGCAGTAGGGGCATTCTTAGGCCAAAGGATTAACAATCATTTTCAACTAATTCATTACGCGAGTAAAACCCTAAACCCAGCTCGGGAGAACTACACTACTACTGAAAAAGAACTCTTAGTTGTGGTTTATGCCTTTGATAAATTTTAATCCTATAAAAACTGTAGTCTTCACTGATCATTCTGCTCTTAAGTACTTGTTTGATAAAGCCTAGGCTTATACGATGGGTTTTGCTTGTGCAAGAATTTGACATCGAAATCAGGGACAAGAAAGAAGCAAAAACTTGGCAGCCGACCATTTATCGAGATTAGAGAATCCACACTTAGACGAATTACGAGAGTCGGGCATTGTTCATAACTTCCCAGACGAGTAGCTGATGAAGATCAACAACGACCCTCCTGGTTTACAGACTTTCTCAACTACCTTGCTGCAGGGGTCCCACTAAAAGGTTTGACACATCTGCAGAAGAAGAAATTGTAGGAAATCCATGCACGTCAACACCCGTACGCAGCGGAAGCAACGACATCAAAAAAACCGTGTTTTTCGGGCATTAAAACCGACATCCATGTATTCCCCAAGTGGGGATCGTGACTACAAATGAGTGTAGCAACTAAAACAAAACGAGGGAGGAGAAAATTATCATCGTGGGGCTGGAGCTATCCATCGAGCTAGGAAGATGTTCAAGAACTCGAATCCGAGCTCCTCTATTGATAGTCCACACCAATTAGCGGAGATTCCGTGTTGCTAACGACCCGAGACACAAACCACACGATGTCCTCGTGAATCTGGAGCAACCACTACCACAAGAACTACTTTGCTTCACGAGATTACACACTAATCCAACTTACTAGAAGCTCAAGAACCATATATGAGTGTTATGTGTATCAAGAAGCAAGAGTTCTAGATTGAGAGTCATATGTGCCTTTTATATAGGCTGGAATTCGTTCTAAGGCAACCAGAGTCGGCCAAATTGTCACTCATCCATTGGACCAATAAAAGTATGGCGCCTATGAAGCTTCACGGGCTCTCATGGGCCGTGAAGCCCTCGTGAAGGCAGTGCTCCAACGACTACTAGTCTGGGTGGTGAAGCCTCGTGGAGGGTTTCCCTTCACGACCTCTTCACGGCCCGTGAATGTCGCTAGAAACCCTAATTTCATATTCTCTCATATTTGGGTTGTGCTGCCGGAATCTACCCTTGGCGTGTGACCCAATAGGCCTGTACCTCATCAGTAGTGATGCTAGCACACGTGTATCAGTGGGCATATTCCAACAAACTCCCACTTGCACATGGTACAGTGTTACCAACACCACAGACAAGCAGCGGCTCTAGCAAAGCATACTTGCCCCCAAGTCGGTACGAGTTACGTCATCCTTGACAAATCCTAGTAGCCTAGAAAGGCTAAAAGGTCCTATAGATAAGTGTTGTGAACACGAGACATGGAAAAATGTCAATCTCCAGATCGTTCACGATTCTGTTTCTCGATTCTAGATTGGTGGTGACCAAAATAACAAGTTTGCAACTGATCTAAAATCATTGTAACTTGAGCACGGCCATGCATTTTTTGGTGTCAGCACCCAATCATCGAGGGGGCCAGGGATATCTCTCTAATCAAAGGAACAAATCCTTTTGGCTACATAGCCACGCCACGTGCTTCATACTTTATTTGAAAACTCCATTTATAGTGACCAGTTACGAACCATGTTTGAAAGCAATCAAAATAAAGCAGACTCATGCTTTGGATACACATGTATCTCCAGTCTAAGGATGGAATGATATTATCATCCCGAGTCACTTGTGACCATATTCCATGAAGTGAACTCAGGTGTGGGTCTTCCAATCACTTGAAACTCATTTCAAGCACAGGTTAGTTTTGCGTCACTTGCATTCAATCCTTGATTAATGCATGACCAAATCCTAACCTCAGTCTTAGTTCAAACTTCCTTCCCTTGAAGAATGACTGACTGTGGAAATCTAGAATGCATAAGGACTTATGGAAGTGGTTAAACATGCTAAGATGGAACACAGTAAAGACTAATGAAAGTAACCGCATTTTGCATATATATCGAATGCAATCAAAAGTTACGATACTGCTTGCAGTTCCCAAAGCTTACATAAAACAATCAACTACTAAAACAATATTTCAAGCCAAATAATATGCATAAGAAATGCTACATGACCTATTATGTCACACATCACTAGTCATTATGACAACGGCTTATTCAATGGATTTGCCATGCACCATCCATTTGTATTCTTGTTAACTTCATAACTTTCTTTTGACCAGACTACTATTCAAAGTATCCGTCAAAGAGATTATATAACAAAGTGCTATAGTACTCATATCCTCATTGTTACAAAAGTTCACAATAGGATCAGTGATACTTAAGAACTTTTCTAGTCAATAATCAACACCACAAAGTAGGATCATCAACTTTGATTAAGATCGACAGTTTATCCCATTAGAAATTAGTATTAGAGTAATAATTACTCCAAGTCTTATTTCTTGTCGTCAAACATCTATAACATATCCAATTATTTCTTGAACTTTCAAAATTTCAAATTTTTGTATATTCTAAGTATTATCATGACACAATAATTCCCTTTTTCAGGTTCATAGAACGCTTAGCAATGGGACATTATCTTCAATCGATACATACTTCTAGGTATACAACAAAATCTCTCACTAGCCATGACATATGTAAAAGTCTTATCTATGCTTTTAGAAAACTCATGTCTTTGATCTTCTCATGAAAGCAAAGATCTCAATTTTACGATGTTAGCATAAGTCCAAAGGACTTATCCATACTTGTAGATTTAATTTGGATACTACGGATATCTAAGACCCTCGGAGAGTGTGGTAAGCACTTCCTCAATACATAGTTCCATGAAGGAACGTGGTCTTGTATATCGGTGCACTATCTTTTATTGCCATAAGAGGGCTATAATAGCAACGAGTATCAAATGACCTTCAACATCGCCACTAGGAAAACTTTCCACAATAACCATCATGAAACTTTTACCCTTAGTCGGTATTTGAAGTAGTCTACAATACAATCCATGTTAATTCCATTTACACCATCTCGGTTTGCACCTTGGTATCGAATTAAGCAAAGTATTCGCATAATTACAATGGATTTCATCTCATGATTAATTACTTCTCATAACCTTAGTGAACACAGGGCCCACTATGTCTTCCGATAGATGGTGATTTGAACAATACCCACCATCAAGTCATTGCAAGTTAGATGTGAGGAACCCATATCTCTTTGGCTGCATGACTTCTATCAGCCTTGAAAGTAATTACTCATGGTCAGTATAACCGGCATTCTCATGCCGATATTTGATCATATGCTAGTGCCAACATCAAGTCTTTCATTTAAGCTGCACGTTCTTCCACTGGAATGATTTAGTTATTATCTTCCTTTGGAGCAACAAATCATTGTTCTTGTAAGGTCAAATATCCAAAACCTATAAGAACCTTTTAAATGTATTAGCACCATTTATGTTCTTCAATCTCCCACTAAATGTAGATTGAAAATCTTCAAACTTTGATATATACAAGCAAAGAACTCTTTCAAGATATATCTCATAAGGTGCTAAATAGACTTTCAAGTTGGATAAAGATTAAGGACTTGGCTCGTCACATTCAATGTGTATACTAACAAGTCGAATACACATATTTGACCCATTATTTACCAGATCATTTTCAACAATATCCGGTTTCCTTCAACGTGACACCATGTACAAATGTGTCTATGTTAAGGAATGAATTGTGAGATAATCCCGCAATTCATAATGTGGTTATTGATGTAGATTTAAGGTATCTTAACATCTCAACTAGATCTAAGCATCCTATCTATATGTCCCAATTGATTCTTTTTAATTAGTTTCTCTTTGTTATTTGCTTGTATGGATTATCCACCAAAGGTGATCAATTTCTTACAAGCTAGCATCCCTCTCTCATATACCGAGAAGGGTTTCATAATCATCTGACCCTAATAGATAAGACTAGCATCAAATGTTTAACCCACGGTTAAACTAGTCCAAAATCCTAACCACATGGATCTAGGCGATACTTGTCTTATTTATATGGTTAAGTAGATTATGACAAAGAGACAACTAATCCAAACTATTATGGACTTAGAATCAAACATTCATGATTAATTATTACTTGTAGCATGTATGTCTTGACATGGACAATTTTGATTTTTATCAACAAAATATTTTCATAACAAAATTTAAATTTCAAGTATAAATTCATCGTCATCAAATGTAGAATGATGCGCCTTGGAGGACAAAATAAAACATAAGCTATGACATGAACAAACTTCGAAATTGAATAAGTAATGCGGAAAAATCTTTTACAACAAATCCAAAATTCAAAATTTCATCCATCGTCTTTATGAACATACAATAAAGCTCAACTTGCCTCGCAGGGTATCAAAACAAAGTAATAATTAAACCGGTAAGAATAGGCGAGATCAAAATTCCCAATTCTCTTGTAGAGGTCAATCTTCCGAGTTTCCTCTTTTAGAGATCCGGTTCTTCATGCTCTTGGTTCTTCTTTTAAATAGTACCTACACTTTGTACCAAAATAAATTTGTGACAAACGTGAGTTAATTAGCTCCGGTGAACAACCCAGCGTTTAGAAGAAATAGCAATGAATCATGAATGTACCTTAAGAGGGAAAATTAACTCTCTCTTTCCTTAGAAGCTTAATATCCTCTCGGCACGATGGGCATGCGGGACGACCCCAATCTCCAAATCTTCCGCAGAAGTAGCAAACCACTCCTTGAATCTCTTCATGAGGCACATTACCGATGTCCTCAGATTCAACGTTGTGGATAGGCTTATACTCTCCAACGTTTTCTGTTTGTGTCGGTTTCTTCTTCCTTTTCTCTTGTTCCCTTGAACTTGTGGTTGGAATGGAAGAGGTGGATTGATGCTTGGCCATGTCAGACTCGGCAATCTTCAACATGCCATGTAATTCACCTAAGCTTTTCTTCATGTTATGCATGTGATAGTTCATGACAAACTGATCATATGATGCGGGCAAGGACTGGAGTACTATATCCACATCAACCTCCCTCCCAATGGGAAAACCTAATCTCTCCATTTGGTCCACGTACGCCTTCACCTTAAGGACGTGGGCATTCACACTCCTACCTTCCCGCCTTCTACAACCGACTAGGTTTTTAACACACTCATAGTGTTCCTCCCTAACTTGTTGTTGGAACATGTCCATCAACTTGTTCATCATATCGTACACACTCATGTGCTCAAAGTGCTTTTGCAACTCCGAGCTCATAGTTGACAACATGAGGTAGACAACATCGTGTGTGTCTTCAACACGCTTTTCATACGTGTATCGGACGGACCAAGTCGCGTCGGTAGTAGGTTTTTCCGGAAGAGGTTCCTCAAGGATGTGCAACTTTGACTCATAGTGAAGGAGAATCCTCAATTGTCTAAGCCAGTTAACGAAGTTCACTCTCGTGAGTTTCTCCATATGTAGGAACATACGAAGCGAATAGTTTGAGGTGGTGTTATTATGGTTTGACATCTATAAATAACAATAACACATGTTTTAGTTAGTTTGATATAATCTTAGATAAAATAATTACCCATAAAGTATTTGAAAAACAATTTATCTTAACAAGGGCTAAGAATCATATTTTACTCCACTATATGACGGGTTTACCGCTGATCACTTCATGAAGCTATTTAGGCCGGTAACCATTTATCGATTGCAATCTCCATTGCAACTCTTAGACACTTGCGGGATCCAACGACATAAAACGGTCGGTTGGCATGTTTGATTCCTTCTTACACCAATCCCAAATTAAAATTTTTGGTTGACTCATGCTTAGCTCGACAATCACACAAAGATTTTAGTTTGCAATTGTAAATCGTCCAACAAGATACACGGTAGCACACTCAAAAATCATTGGCTCGTGCTAAGCTCGACAACAAACAACCCCAAGTCGCCACACTCACCTTTTACACAGATCCGCATGGAATAACTCGTGCTAAGCTCAACAATTATCCCATGCTTCAGTTGAATCGGGTGTGTCATCTTATGGATAGTGCGTGATTTACGTTTTTAGGAAACGGGCTTTTGTTTCTTGATCAAACCAAGTTTTAATATTTGATTAACAAAGTAAGTGACAAAACCGATTTTCACTTAATATAAATACCAAGTTTATATTGTCTTGTTAATCGTGTACGCACAAGAGTTTGTTAACCAATTTAAAAACTCTTGTGATTTTAGTAACTTTAGAAAAGTTATCAATCATGCGAAGAAACATAAACAACCATGCAAGAAATATAAATCACATCACACACATACAAAGGGGTTGGTAACCATGCAAAAACCTATGCGTCCTACCCGCGAGCCAAGCCGAGAGGACTAGGTCTACTAAGGACATAAACCTTGACCATGGAGTGCTCCCATTGAATCCGCTACCTCCATCGGGAATAACCGGATCGAAGGTCTTCAAGACGTCTCCTCTTGACTCTTGATTGTGGTCTTCAAAACACAAGTACATAAAGGAAAGGAAATGGCATGCAAGGCACACGCCTCCTATCAATCTAGTACAAGTACACATGGATGAATGAAACGGCATGCAAGCCGCGATAATTAATTACATACCGAATGAATAAAATACTCAATTACAACACATGTGACACCAAGGTTACCAAATAAATCCAAACAAACACAAACCACAAGGCACAACCACAAGGTCTAGGGCGATGGTTACCAACTAAAAGCAACAAACACCAACTAGAAAGCACGGTGTGCCAAAACCGTGACTAAACGAATATTTCGGTAAGAATTTCCAACACAAACACGCAAGGCACAACAAGGAAATTCTTGTACATATGCATTAGGGCACAAAACCAATTTTTATGCCCATACCTTACATACCCATATTTGTACCAAAATATTACGAGGGGTTAACCAAACGGAATCTGCCAGAAAACCAGAAACTCCTCCATGACCCGAGAAACTACAAAATTTTCTTTTAAGGACAAAAAATGCCCAGAAGCATCTTCACGGCCTTTCACGGCTCGTGAGGCCCAAGGGCCTCACGACCGATCACGGGTCAGAAGGGCTCGTGAGCCTAAAAACCAAGTTTCACGACTATACTGTTCACGAGTGCCTTCACGACCCCTCACGGCTCGTGAAGCCCAAGAGCTTTCACGACCGGTCACGGGCCATGAGAACTCGTGAAGGCTGAAAACACTTCCCACGACCAGACCCTTCACGAACACTAGTTGTGTGGCCTTCACGACTCGTGAAGAACTCTTCACGGCCCGTGAAGGCCTACTGGACAGAATAATGAATATTCCAAAAATGGTTTTTCGAGCCATATTCATGTTATATCATTGTAGCTTAGGCTCTGATACCACTGTAGGAAATCCATGCACGTCAAAATCCGTACGCAGCGGAAGCAACGACATAAAAAAACCGGGTTTTTCGGGTATTATAACCGACATCCATGTATTCCCCAAGTGGGGATCGTGACTACAAACGACTATAGCAACTAAAACAAAAAGAGGGTGGAGAAAAATACCATCGTGGGGCTGCAACGATCCACCAATCTAGGAAGATGTTCAAGAACTCGAATCCGAGCTCCTCTATTGATAGTCCCCAACAAGTAGCCGAGATTCCGTCTTGCTAACGACCCGAGACACGAGCCACACGATGTCCTCGTGAATCTGGAGCAGCCACTACCACAAGAACTACTTGCCTTCATGAGATTACACACTCATCAAACTTACTAGAAGCTCAAGAACCATATATGAGTGTTATGTGTATGAAGAATCAAGAGTTCTAGATTGAGAGTCATATGTGTCTTTTATAAAGGCTGGAATTCATTCTAAGGCAACAAGAGTCGGCCAAATTGTCACTCATCCATTGGACCATCACAAAGGTCCAATAAAAATAAGGTGACACTTTGACTTCTGTCTTCACGGGCTTTCACGGGCCGTGAAGCACTCGTGAAGGCCTCATAGGCCGGGTTCCACCGCATACTCCCATTAGGCCAACGAGTGGTCCAATAAAAGTATGGCGCCTGCCTTCATGGGCTCTCACGGACCGTGAAGCCCTCGTGAAGGCATTGCTCCCACGACTACTAGTCCGGGTGGTGAAGCCTCGTGGAGGGTTTCCCTTCACGACCTCTTCACGGCCCGTGAAGGTCGCTAGAAACCCTAATTTCAAATTCTCTCATGTTCGGGTTGTGCTGCCGGAATCTACCCTTAGCGTGTGACCCAATAGGCCCGTACCTCATCAGCAGTGATGCTAGTACACATGTATCTGTGGGCATATTCCAACATAAATTCCTTGCAGATGTGAAGTACTACTTTTTAGATGAACCCTATCTATTTCGACACTGCATAGACAACGTGATCTGGCGGTGCGTTTGGGGAGATGAGCGAGGGAAGTACTGAGGGATTTCCATAGTGGGCCCATCGGGGGACACAACGATGCGGTCTACACCGCAAAGAAGGTGTTGAAGCCAGATTTTATTGACCCATAAATTTTTTAAAGACGCACACACCCTAGTCAAAGAGTGTGACGCATGTCAGAGGGCCGGTAATATATCTTTCCGAAACGAGATGCCACAACACAACATCCAAGTATGCGAAATCTTTGATGTGTATGGTATAGACTTTACGGGTCCGTTACCTTCCTCCCGAGGAAATAAATACATCTTAGTAGTTGTCGACTATGTGTTGAAGTGGGCAGAGGCACAAGTCTTACCCACCAATGATGCACGAGTTGTATAGAAGTTCCTAGAAAAATTGTTCTCTCGGCTTGGTATCCCTAAAGCCTTGATTAGTGATAGGGGTACGCACTTCGCTAACAACCTAATGGAAAAGGCGTTGCAGAAATATGGTGTGAACCACCGATTTGCAATGCCATATCATCCACAAACCAGCGGGTAGACTGAGCTTACCAATTGTGCGCTTAAATGAATTCTAGGACGATCGGTAAACGGGAATCGTAAGGAGTGGGCATATAAACTCGATGACGCACTCTGGGCATTTAGGACTGCTTACAAGACTCCTCTAGGGACCACAGCAATTACGTTAGTCCATGGTAGGACATGTCACCTGCCAGTAGAAGTAGAGCACAAGGCGTACTGGGAATTGAAGGTAAATTCATCATAACACAATTTAGATTTCTTATTTGATTTCTTGTAGTCTGAATCTAATGTTCCTATTGCTGGTGACATGAATGATGTAGTGTCTCCTGCTACAACTGCAACGGAGGTTGACAACTCGTCTTCATATCCAACCGTGGATTCTCCGTCTACGTCAGCTGTCAATCTAATTATAGTTCCTCATGAGCCGATTTATGAGGGTACTCCCGTTTATGATTCAGAACCAATATCACATGAGGAAGACATTGAACTCACAAACCGTTTAAATGAGTTATTTCCTCCGATTCAAAACCCCCGCGTAATAAGATGGACACAATCCCATCCCGAATCTTAGATTATATGAAATATACAAGTTGGGGTAAGAACTCGTTCTCCAACGGCAAATGAGTGTCTTCATTCCAGTTTCCTATCAATGATTGAACCCACCAAAGTCTCTGATGCTTTATCTTGATCTAGATAAAACACGTGCCAACCATTTCCTACAATTAAACGAATTAGATGAATTATGAAACGAAGTGTAACACCGGAAAATCACAAGCCATTTTTTTTAAATGCACTGCGGAAGCTAATGAAAACCAACTTGATTACATATAATCAATAATTATAAATGTACAAACATTGTTTGAAAGTTAACATCTTCATCTACTAATGTTTGGTGTTACAAAATACTGGCTCGTCTCATTTTCAAAAACAAGTATCAGAGTGTGGTCAACTCTTCCTTCTTCGACTACAACAAATGCAAACCTTCACAATTAATCATAATAACATGTAATCACATATCCAGAGAAGACCGGCGGTTCGGCGCAGAACCTACAACCAATGCCGGCCAAAACAAAGATTTACCGATATCTTTCCACTAGATTGGCACAGTATACTCTCCTCTGAGCAACAAATACAACAGAAAGGCTACTACTGTTCAACCAACCAGTTAGACAAGCCCAACCCAAGTCCACGTATAGCTGAGTTCTCAAACGCAACTTAAAATCATCCTAAGAGCGCGTATCGACCCAATATTCATGCAGCAGTTAACAACAATCATTATCACAATCAGCAGTTCAATCAGTTCAATCTCAATCCACAATCATGCTTTACATCAATAATATTAACTGCAATCTTTACCATTCGCGATTAACGTCCACTCACCTCTATTTCAGCACGAATTCAGATATCTAATTTTACTGAGCTTTTGGATTGCCTGAAACACAGTAATAACCAAATCAGTCTCAATCTCATAAATATATCTATCCATATATTTATAATTTATTTATCAAATAAATAACAACATTAAGCAATCACAAATCCAAAACATAAAATATCGGATTTCTCAAAACTATCGGATTTCCAAGAATCCGCAACTTCCAAGTATCGGATTCTTCAAACTGTCGGATTTCACCTTAGTCGGATTTCGAAATCCGCCAAGCCTAAGAATCGGATTTTACTTAATGGGATTTAGGTTTTCAAGTCTTGGATTTCATTCCCGGATTTGGATTGTATCGGTTTTGAGTCTCGGTTTCTCAAGTATAGGATTTTATGGTTATCGGATTTAAAGTATGAGATTCTTAGTCTTGGTTTGCAAACAACCGGATTTAGGAGTATAGGATTTGAGTGTCGGTTTCTCAAGAATTCAAGTGTATCGAATTTACATCAACTATCGGTTTTTCTCCACAATCGAAATTCATCTTCTTTCCCAACACCAAATCCGACAACATCATAACTTTATAAACTCAAAAACCTGGAATTATAATTTTCATCGAATCATTACAGAAACATATTTAAACACTTCTAAACACATATTCATACCTTGAAACATCATATAAACATGTATTCATGTAACATTCATCTTATAAACACATAACCCATATGAACACACAAAAACCCAGCAAATTCATATTCAAATCCGATTATGGTGTTTTTCATAAAAGCATGTTATTTCTATCATCAATCACTCCATGTTAACATTTAAACAACTATATAATAAAAACCTAACCTTGATCTTGAATTAAAATCACAAAAATAGAGAATCCGATTATATTCTTCTTTCTTTCGGTTTCTTGGCAAAGAGAATTCTTCACATACACACACTTCACTTCCTTTTGTTTTGAAAATAAAGATTAACTAGCTAAACCCCTAACACGTATACCATTTAATAAAAGGAGGTGGCAATCCTACCTCTTCACTCTTACACGTGCACAACAACATACATACACGCATACATACGGTTACATCCATATATATACAACACATGCATATATAATAATCACATATTTGAGAATTAGCTGTACAAACTTAAATAAACACTTAATTATAACAAAACAATTAAGCACGTACCACAAACCTGCTAATCTTCTAGCCCAGGTTTGAGGGTGTTACACGAAGCGTACGAACATTCATTGATATACAAGGATTATACGAAAAAAATGGCACGATGCATGTTTAAAAGAAAATAAACACTTCGAACCAGGCGACAAAGTTCTTCTATTCAACTATACGTTGAAGTTGTTTCCTAGAAAACTCAAAACCCGATGGTACGGACCATACGTGGTTAGTAAGGTATGTTGGAATCTGCCCACCGACACACGTAGGCCGACATCACTGCCAATGAAGCGCGGGCCTATTGGGTCACACGCCAAGTTTCAATCTCGACAGCCTACTATAAGAGGAAAGAGTCAAAATGGTCAAATTCCAGTTGACCTAGGCTTCACGACCATGAAGGATGCTCCACGGGTCGTGGAGCAACTCGTGTCCACGAGTCCTTTCGTGGGCCGCATGGTTCGTGAAACCCTAGGGCTTCACGACCCTACACGGCCCGTGAAGGAGGTCGTGAAGACACAACCCTCACGATTCTTGCATAGCGCGGCACGGCTCGTGGAGGATTAATGGCCTATCGTGGTGCATTTATCCTTCACGGCCCATGAGAGCCCGTGAAGAAGTAGTGAAGGCAGAATTCTAAGTGACACTTGAATTTAGTTGGACCATCTTGTTGGTCCAATGAATGGGTGCCAATTAGCACGACTCTGGACTCTCAAGAACAGATGAAATCTCTTTATAAGGGGCATTGTTTGTTCATTCAACACTCTTGGTCAATTTGTGCAAGTATACACTTTGTGAGTTCTTCTAGTGTGAGAGAGAGCAAGAACAAGTGTTCAAGGGCTGTGCACAAGTGGTTCTAGGGTTGTTCCAGACGAAGAGATTGAAGAATTAGCTTGGTGTGGACTTTTTTGGTGCTTGAGGCCATTTGCTTCAAGAGCTCATCCCACACTTCGAAGTTGTTCTAGAAATATCAAAGTCTTCAAGTGTATGGTTTGCTTACCTTCTTCTCTTTGTGTTTGTTTTTGGTTGCATGCATGTTCTTGCAAGTTTTCACCACCATCGGGAAATCATGGGATCATTTTGTGTGTTTTTGTTGCTTCCGTTGCGTGCTTTGATCCCCATGGATTCCCAACAGTGGGATCAAAGCCATACTTGTAGGATGCATGCACCTTTATGGCTTGAAAATCCATATTTTCGATTTTGGACATTCTGTCCAGAAGGTCTTCACGGGCCGTGGAGCTTGCTTCATGGGTCGTGAAGGCCACATGACAAGTCTTGTGGGGTGGTGGTCTTGAAAGGTTTTTAATCTGTTTCACGAGTCGTGGAGCGTACTGCCTTCATGGCCCGTGAGGGCCCGTGAAGAGCAGTAGCTCGTGAAGGCGTCGTGAACAGGCTGTTTTTGGCCTTTTTGAAAAAAAAAACTTGATATGGATGTTAGCATTTGATTTTGGTTTTTCCAGAATCATTTCAGGCTGTTTAGCTTTGTAGATTAAGCCCCATAATATCCTAATTCTTTTATATGTATGTATTGGGTGGTTTTGGCATAAAATGCACACATGCATACATGTAAATTGTGTATATATGAATATGGATTTCAAAGTGTTTGGAATCCTAATGCATATGTACAAGGTTTATTCTTGTGCCTTTAGTTTTTGAATAAACTTAATTGGGATATTGTTTTGTGCATGGTTTGGTCTGGCACACCATGCTTTGTGGTTGTTTCGTTTTTGTGAGCACCGGTTTGAGCCTAGACCTTTGTGTGGTTGTTTGGTTGATTTATTTGTTGTTCTTTCATTTGGTGGTTTGTACCACATTTGGTTTGTAATAATTTATTTAATCCGGTTTGTAATAATTTATTTATTTGTGGCTTGCACGCCAAAGTATTTATTCCTTGTAATTGTATATTAGCTTAGAATAGATTGTGTGACTTGCATGCCATTTCTCTTTAATTATGTATGTAATGAGAAGAGAAGACCGGACGTACCAACGAGAGTCTTGGGAGACGTCTTGGCTACCTCGGATCCGGAGGCGCGGGATCGAGTGGGAGCACGGCACGAAGTCTTGGATTGTTTGTCCTTAGTAGACTTAGTTCCTCGGTTGGCTCACCGGGGAACACTTAGGTTGGCTCAAATCGGTTTTGTATGCGTGGTTGTGTAGACTTTCAAGTTGGATTAAGATTAAGCACTTGGCTCGTCACTTTCAATGTGTATACTAACAAGTCGAATACACATATTTGACCCATTATTTACCAGATCATTTTCAACAATATCCGGTTTCCTTCAACGTGACATCATGTACAAATGTGTGTATGTTAAGGAACGAATTGTGAGATAATCCCGCAATTCATAATGTAGTCATTGATATAAATTTAAGGTATCTTAGCATCTTAACTAGATCTAAGCATCCTATCTATATGTCCCAATTGATTCTTTTAATTAGTTTCTCTTTGTTATGTGCTTGTACGGATTATCCACCAAAGGTGATCAATATCTTACAAGCTAGCATCCTCCTCACATATACCGTGAAGGGATTCATAGTCATCTTACCCTTATAGATAAGATTAGCATCAAATGTTTAACCCGAGGTTAAACTAGTCCAATATCCTAACCACATGGATCTAGGTGATATTTATCTTATTTACATGGTTAAGTAGATTATGACAAAGAGACGACTAATCCAAACTATTTTGGACTTAGAATCAATCATTCATGATTAATTATTACTTGTAACATGTATGTCTTGACATGGATAATTTTAATTTCTATCAATCAAGAAATATTTTTCTAAAACAAGATTCAAATTTCATGTATGAATTCATCGTCATCAAATGTAGAATGATGCGCCTTGAAGGCCAAAATAAAACATAAGCTATGACATGAACAAACTTCGAAATCGAATAAGTAATGCGAAAAAAAACTTTTACAACCCAAAAATTCAAAAACTCATCCATCGTCTTCATGAACATACAACAAAAACTAAACTTGCCTCGCAGGGCATCAAAAACAGAGTAATAATGAAACCGGTCAGAATAGGCGAGATCAAAACTCCCAATTCTCTTGTAGAGGTCAATCTTCTGAGTTACCTCTTTTAGAGATCCAGTTCTTCATGCTCTTGGTTCTTCTTTTAAATGGCACCTACACTTTGTAACAAAATTAATTTGTGACAAACGTTAGTTAATTAGCACGGGTGAGCAACCCAGCAAAATAGAAGAATTAGCAATGAATCATGAATGTACCTTGAAAGGGGAAATTAACTCTCTCTTCAACATACCATGCAATTCACCTAAGGTTTTCTCCATGTCATGCATGTGAAAGTTCATGACAAACTGATCATATGATGCGGGCAGGGACAGGAGTACTATATCCACAGCAAGCTCCCTCCCCATGGGAAATCCTAGTCTCTCCATTTGGTCCACGTACGCCTTCATCTTAAGGACGTGGGCACTCACACTCCTACCTTCCTACATTCTACAACCGACTAGGTTTTTAACACACTCATAGTGTTCCTCCCTTACTTGTTGTTGGAACATGTCCTTCAACCTGTCCATCATATCGTACACACTCATGTGCTCAAAGTGTTTTTGCAACTCCGAGCTCATAGTTGACAACATGAGGCAGGCAACATCGTGTGTGTCCTCAACACGCTTTTCATACGTGTATCGGACGGACCAAGTCGTGTTGCTAGCAGGTGGTTCCGGAAGAGGTTCCTCAAGGATGTGCAACTTTGACTCATAGCGAAGGACAATTCTCAATTGCCTAAGCCAGTCAACGAAGTTCATTCCCGTGAGTTTCTCCCTATGTAGGAACATACGAAGCAAATTTTTTGACGTGGTGTTATTATCGTTTGACATCTATAAATAACAAGAATACACTTTTTAGTTAGTTTGATATAATCCTCGTTAAAAATAATTACCCATAAAGTTTTATAAAAAACAATTTATCTTAACAAGGGCTAAGAACCATATTTTACTCCACTACATGACGGGTTTACCGCGGATCACTTCTTGAAGCTATTTAGGCCGGTAACCATTTGACCAATTGCAATCTCCATTGCAACTCTTAGACACTTGCGGGATCCAACGACGGAAAAGGGTCGGTTGGCATGTTTGATCCCTACTTACACCAATCCGAAATTAAAATTCTTGGTTGACTCGTGCTTAGCTCGACAATCACACAAGGATTTTAGTTTGCAATTGTAAATCGTCCAACAAGATACATGGTAGCACACTCGACAATCATTGGATCGTGCTAAGCTCGACAACCAATAACTCCGAGTCGCCACTCTCACCTTCCACATGGAATAACTCGTGCTTAGCTCGACAATTATCCCATGCTTCACTAGAATCGGGTGTGTCATCTTATGGATGGTGCGTGATTTACGTTTTAAGAAACGGGCTTTTGTTTCTTGATTAAAACCAAGTTTTAATATTTGATTAACAAAGTAAGTGACAAAAACGTTTTTTCACTTTAAATATAAATACCAAGTTTATATTGTTTTGTTAATCGTGTACGCGCGAGAGTTTGTTAACCAATTTAAAAACTCTTGTGATTTTGTTAACTTAGAAAAGTTATCAAGCATGCGAATAAACATAAACAACCATGCAAGAAATATAAATCACATCACACGCATACAAAGAGGTTGGTAACCATGCCAAAAACCTATGCGTCCTACCCGCGAGCCAAGCCGGGAGGACTAGGTCTACTAAGGACACAAACCTAGACCATCGAGTGCTCCCACTAAATCCGCTACTTCCATCGGGACTAACCGGATCCAAGGTCTTCAAGACGTCTCCTCTTGACTCTTTATTGTGGTCTTCAAAACACAAGTACTCAAAAGAAAGGAAATGGCATGCAAGCCACGCGCTTCCTATCAATCTAGTACAAGTACATATGAATAAATGAAGCGGCATGCAAGCCGCGATAATTAATTACAAACCGAACGAATAAATAATTAATTACATCACACGTGACACCAAGGTCACCAAATAAATCCAAACAACCAAACAAACCACAAGGCACAACCACAAGGTCTAGGGCGATGGTTACCAACTAAAAGTAACAAACAACAACTACAAAGCACGGTGTGCCAAAACCATGACCAAAGAATATTTCAGTAAGAATTTCCAACACAAACACTCAAGGCACAACAAGGAAATTCTTGTACATATGCATTAGGGCACAAAACCAACTTTTATACCCATATTCATATATACACAACATATGTGTATGCATGTATGCATCTCATGCCAAGACCATACCTTACATACCTATACTTGTACCAAAATATTACGAGGGGCTAATCAAACGGAATCTGCCAGGAAACAAAAACTCCTCTATGACCCGAAAAACCACGAAAAATTTTCTTTTAAGGACAAAAACTGCCCAGAAGCTCCTTCATGGCCCCTCACGGCTCATGAAGCCCAAGGGCCTCACAATCTATCACGGGTCAAAAGGGCTCGTGAGCCTAAAAACCAAGTTTCACGACTAAACTGTTCACGAGTGCCTTCACGACCTCTCACGGCTCGTGAAGCCCTAGAGCTTCATGACCTGTCACTGGCCATGAGGACTCGTGATGCCTGAAAACACTTCCCACGACCAGACCCCTCACGAACACTGGTCGTGTGGCCTTCACGACTCGTGAAGAACACTTCACGGCCCGTGAAGACCTACTGGACAGAAAAACGAATATTCCAAAAACAGTTTTTCGAGCCATTATCGTGCTATATCTTTGTAGCCTAGACTCTGATACCACTATAGAAAATCCATGCACGCCAACACCCGTACGCAACAGAAGCAACGATATCAAAAACCGGGGTTTTTGGATATCAAAACCGAAATGCATGTATTCCCCAAGTAAGTATCGTGACTACAAACGAATATAGCAACTAAAACAAACGAGAGGGAGGAGAAATGATACCATCAAAGGGCTGGAGCTATCCACCGAGCTAGGAAGATCTTCGTGAACCCGAAACCGAGCTCCTCTATTGATAGTCCACACCAAGTAGCCGAGATTCCGTCTGCTAACGACTCGAGACACGAACCACACGTTGTCTTCGTGAATCTGGAGCAGCCACTACCACTAGAACTACTTGCCTTCACAAGATTACACACACCACCAACCCATTAGATGCTAAAGAACCATGTATATGTGTTATGTGTGTGTAGGAGCAAGAGTTATGCCAAGAGAGAGTGCCTAGCCTTTTATAAACTCTGGAATTCATATCAAGGCAACCAGAGTCGGCCAAATTGTCACTCATTCATTAGACCATCACAAAGGTCCAATAGAAATAAAGTGTCACTTTGACTTCTGTCTTCACGGGCTCTCACGGGCCGTGAAGCACTCGTGAAGGCCTCATAGGCCGGGTTCCACTGCACACTCTCACGGGTCGTGAAGCACTCGTGAAGGCCCTGCTCCCACGACTACTTGTCCGGGTGGTGAAGGCTCGTGGAGGGTTTCTTTTCACGACCTCTTCACGGCCCGTGAGGGCTCATGAAGGTCGCCAGAAACCCTAATCTCATATTCTCTCTTGTTTGCGTTGTGCTGCCGGAATCTACCCTTGCCGTGTGACCCAATAGGCTCGTACCTCATCAGCAGTGATGCTAGTACACGTGTATCAGTGGGCATATTCCAACAGTACGGATGTATCCATTAGCTTTTGGGGCTATGCATTGGAAATGGCCGTTAGAATCCTTAACCTCGTACCAACAGTACAAATGGACGTTAGAAAAGCACCTTCCAGTGACCAACCTGAAGTTGGTACTAGTTCACAAGATGATTCTCAGCACGGCGCTGCTAGAGAACCTGACACGGATCCTTTACCTCTTAGCAGATCCGGTAGGAGTCGCAACGAGCCAGAGAGATATGGGTTTCTCATGTCTGAGGGCTGCGACCTAGTGATGGATCATAATGAACCATTATCTTATGAGAACGCCGTGGTGGGCCCTGAGTCCGCTAGGTGGAAAGAGGCTATGGAGTCCGAGATGCAATCTATGTCAGATAACCAAGTCTAGAATTTGGTAGATCCGGTACCCGGGTGTAGACCCGTAGGGTGCAAGTGGGTCTTTAAGAAAAAGGCTGGCATAGATGGAGAGGTAGACACCTTCAAAGCCCGACTGGTGGCTAAGGGTTTCACGCAAACTCATGGTGTAGACTATGATGAAACTTTTTCCCCGGTGGCTATCTTGAAGTCTATTCAGATACTCATGGAAATTGCCGCATTTCATGATTATAAGATTTGGCAAATGGATGTAAAAACCGTGTTCCTTAATGGGACACTTAGCGAGGAGGTCTATATGACTCAACCCGAGGGTTTTGTACATGCCAAGCATCCGGATAAAGTCTGCAAGCTTAATAAGTCCATTTATGGACTGAAGCAAGCATCGCGTAGCTGTAACCTGTGCTTTGATGAGAAAATCAAAGAGTTTGGCTTTTCGAAAAGCAAGGATGAGCCATGTGTATACGTCCGGGCTAGTGGAAGCATAGTTGTGTTCCTAGTCTTGTATGTCGATGACATAGTCCTCAATGGGAACGATGTCCCGACCCTTCAAGGTGTAAAAACTCGGTTAGGGAATTGTTTTTCAATGAAGGATCTAGGAGATGCAACTTATATTCTTGGGATCAAAATCTATAGAGATAGATCCAAGAGGCTTATTAGGCTTAGCCAAAGTACATATGTTGACAAAGTCCTAAAGCGGTTTAGGATGGAAGACTCCAAGAAGGGGTTCATTCCAATGTCACATGGTTTGGTATTGAGTAAGACTCAATCCCCTAGTTCCCCAGAGGAATGGGAAGTAATGAAGCGAGTGCCATATGCTTCGGCTGTGGACTTGATCATGTACGCCACGCTATGTACGAGGCCTGATGTATCGTGTGCCTTGAGCATGACGTGTAGATATCTAGCCAACCCTGGCGAAGCTCATTGGACGGCGGTGAAGAGCATTCTCAAGTATCTTCGGAGGACTAAGGAGATGTTCTTGGTGTACGGAGGTGAGGAAGAGCTTAGAGTAAAGGGTTACTCTGATGCAAGCTTCCAAACCGATAGGGATGACTGCCGATCACAATCGGGGTTCGTGTTCCTATTAAACGGCGGTGCTATATCCTGGAGGAGCTCCAAGCAAGACACCGTGGCCGATTCCACTACCGAGTCGGAATACATTGCGGCCAGTAAATCTGCTAAGGAGGCCGTATGGATGAGGAAATTTATGCTTGATCTGGGAGTGTTTCCAAGCATCAACGACCCTGTTGAGATCTTCTGTGACAACGAGGGTGCCGTTGCTTTAGCAAAGGAACCAAGGTCTCATCGACGCACGAGGCATATTCCACAGAAATATCATTTTATCCGGGACGTGGTCGAAAATGGAGACGTCGTCATCAGCAAAGTACACATGGATAGCAATTTGGCGGATCCGTTCACTAAACCGTTGTCGCAAGCTAAGGACGATGCCCACACACGTGCTATTGGGATTAGATTTGCTAGTGACTTGGTTTGAGTTGTATATTGGTTATTGTATTCGATGTATTTACTATGTTATTGGGAACATTAAGCAATATTGTATTTTTGAATGTATTGATTATTAAATGGAGATTTAATGATACGCGTGTAGCGAATACTTTCTTTAAATCATTATTGTGTTCCAACTTTGCATGTTTTATCACTTCCTTGAATGTTTTAACATTCTAAATTGTCCACGATAGGTCATTCTTCATGGAAGGAAGTATGAATGAATATCGATGGAAATGATTGGTCATAGTGCTCAATGGGATTGAATACAAGGGACGCAATATTTCGCCTATACTTGAAAAGAGTTTCAAGTTATTGGACGACCCACACCTGATCTTACTTCATGGTACATGTCAAGAGTAAATCAGGATGATAATATCTTTTATCCATAGACCGGAGATGCATGTGTTTCACTACTTTGGTTTGCTTTATTCTGACTGCTTTCAAACGTAGTCCGTAACTGGCTATCATAAAGGACGTATTTTGGTAAAGTATTGCCATTGTATTGGAGGCAATGTAGTCGAAGGAATTTGTTCCTCTGTAAAGAGAGATATCCCTGGGCCCCTCGATGATTGGGCGCTGACACCAAAATGCATGGCCATGCTCGAGTTTGCAATGATAGTTGATCAGTTGCAACTCACCTTTTCGTCACCACCAATCTTGATCGAGAAACATAATCGTGAACGATCGGAGAATGACTTTGTACCATGTCTCGTGTTTACTTGGATATCGTGAACAATAAGATAATTGATCACTTATCTATAGGACCATGTCAAACTCTTTTAGTTTAACTTGGTACTTGTCAGGGATGACATACCCCGTGTTTAGTTGGGGGCAGGGATGCCTTGCTAGAGGCCGCTCCCTGTCTGTGGTGCCCATGGGTACGGTGTGTCATGTGCAAGTGGGAGTTCGTTGGAATCTGCCCACCAACACACGTAGGCCGACATCACTGCCAATGAAGCGCGGGCCTATTGGGTCACACACCAAGTTTCAATCTCGATAGCCTGCTATAAGTGGAAAGAGTAGAAATGGTCAAATTCCAGTTGACCTAGGCTTCACGACCGTGAAGGATGCTCCACGGGTTGTGTACAAACTCGTGTCCACGAGTCCTGTCGTGGGCCGCATGGTTCGTGAAACACTAGGGCTTCACGACCCTACACAGCCCGTGAAGGAGGTCGTGAAGACACAACCCTCACGATTCTTGCACAGCGCGACACAGCTCGTGGAGGATTAATGGCCGGTCGTGGCACATTTATCCTTCACGGCCCGTGAGAGCCCGTGAAGAAGTGGTGAAGGCAGAATTCTAAGTGACACTTGAATTTGGTTGGACCATCTTGTTGGTCCAATGAATGGGTGCCAATTAGCACGACTCTGGACTCTCAAGAACAGATGAAATCTCTTTATAAGGGGCATTGTTTGTTCATTCAACACTCTTGGTCAATTTGTGCAAGTATACACTTTGTGAGTTCTTCTAGTGAGAGAGAGAGCAAGAACAAGTGTTCAACGGTTGTGCACAAGTGGTTCTAGGGCTGTTCCAGAAGAAGATCATCAAGTGTTGGTGCTTCTTTGTTTTGCTAGTACAAAGATATTGAAGACTTAGCTTGGTGTGGACTTTTTTGGTGCTTGAGGCCATTTGTTTCAAGAGCTCATCCCACACTTCGAAGTTGTTCTAGAAATATCAAAGTCTTCAAGGGTATGGTTTGCTTACCTTCTTCTCTTTTTGTTTGTTTTTGGTTGCATGCATGTTCTTGCAAGTTTTCACCACCATTGGGAAATCATGGGATCATTTTGTGTGTTTTTGTTGCTTCCGTTGTGTGCTTTGATCCCCATGGATTCCCAACAAGGTATTCCTATACGGTACAATCGAATTACTTGATTCTAAAGGAATTACCTTCAAAGTCAACGGGCACCGAGTAAAGCATTACTTGGAGGGAATGCCCGAAGAGAAGGAAGGTGAGGGTATCAACCTCGTTATACTAAAGCCCTAAGTGTGGGGTGGAGTCCAGCTAAAGACTCGCATAAAGAAGCGCTTCTAGGAGGCACCCCACATCCAACTTTGTGGTTGTGTTGACTAGAAACCCTCACGAGACTATAACTCGTCCAACTTTGTGGCTACAGAGGGGTTTAAAGGCTTGTAGCATACGCTAAATGCAATCGTGTTGCCTACGAAAGTGAGTTAAGTTTTTCTTTGTTTTCGTTTTTCGCTTGTTTTGTCGTTTTTAGATATTCTTAGCCTACACCGGTCTTCATACATACTCATAACTGATATCTCAAGCCGTAGGAATAGTCTGTTGCCTAAACCCGCGCGGAAATTCTCTAAACGAAGAAATGTGGAAAGAATTTAGATCGCGGCGCGACGTTGTTTCTGTCCCTTCACTCCAAAGCCTGCGACGTGTCGTAGCGGCGCGACAATTGTCGAAGTCGCGGCAAGACGTGGCAGTTCCAGATCCACCCCTTTTTCGTCACGCGTCGTAGCGGTACAACACTTATCGAAGTAGCGGCGTGACGTGGCAATGTCGGTCCAGCGCTTTTTAGCCACGTGTCGTCCCGGCATTACATGTGTCATAGTTCACGGCGCGATCTTGCTTTTTCAGTTATTTAAATATTCTTTTCTTCCAGTCGTCTTCTCCACCATTCTTACAACTTTTGCGCTGTGAGTATAGTGATGTTTGACCAATTTCAAGCATCTACGACTAGATGTTCTCATTTTCAAGCGTGTTATTCAACATCTAACACTATGGTAAGCTTATCTCGTCTTACATTGCTTTATATTTCTCATTTTTGTTATCTCCAACCGACTTGATGCCTACATTTTCTTGGTTTGTTCTAGAAACATATACATGCTCAAATGATATATCATTCATGTCTATACGTTATCTACGGCATTCATGCTTGATTTGATAACGTTTTGCTTCAAGAACGTAAGGGTTTCCTAAAACCCGAAAATAAAAATCCAATTTTTTCGACTTCTTGATGTTTAAATTTGATGATTATCGTTAACATGTCGTTCTTAACACTCATGCACAGTACATCTACGGTTATTTCTTTTTTATCCTCTATCTATCTGAAAATAATCTTTTCAAGTATGGCTTTTTATTGCCAAAATCTGGGGTTTTTGCCCTTGTAGTGGTTTTTTGGTGAGTTAATCTATATATGGTGGTATATCTTGCCGATCTTGACCCGATCACTTATTATTCTGTGTAACACCATATTTTCAACCTAAAATTTTTTCATTTTAATAACCACTGCGGAAGCGAATTAAATACCAAAAGTATTTACAACTATACATAAACCATAGTTTACAAAACCATCATGTTTAAATATCAGTATTACAAAACACGACTCGTCACAAATAACATACCAGAGTCCTAGGTGATTACTCCCCAAGCTAACCACTCTCACCCAAGCCGCTGACTTACCAAAACCTGTAAAAAGAGTGAGAGATAGGGGATTAGCACAAAGATAAGTGAATGGAGTAAAGTCACAACAGATATATCAGTCAGAACCGCATGATATCAACAACAACAGATAACTGATAATCCTATCCCGAGAAGACCGACGGTTCTGCAGGAACCTACAACCCATTCCAGCCAAAGCAAAGGTTTACCGATAGTTCATTTGCTATTCTCACATAGTATTACCTTAAGTTTCAACAAATGCATCAAAAGATCCCAATACTGATTAGCCGATAGCAAACAAACCCAGCCCATGGCCAAGCCGAGTCTGACTTCACAGATCATGTATACATATTACTGACGCAACAATTAATTAACAACCCACCAGTTAATCAATTAACAGATATACAATCTATCCATGCGTCAAACAAATAACAGTTGCAACCAAACCAGTTACAACTAAGAACATCTGTGAGTAAACATCCACTCACCTATAGATCTCAGCTTCTCTACTCAGTGATCTAATTTTACTGAGTCTTGTGTGTTCCTGAGATCACAACAAACTGAAATCAGTATCTGATTTATAAATATATATCAAACATACATATTTATATCATTTTTAAATCAAACATATCATGTTAGATTCACATATGCATAAACACATAGCATATAATATCAAACAATCAACACAAATCATCGGATTTCTTTGAAATCCGATACCACTGTTGGCTTGAAGAGAATCCGCAATCATCATCGGATTTTGGGGAAATCCGATACTATAACATCCGAAAACTTGGCCTAGTAGTAGTCGGGCTAATTGTAAATTGAAATGTGTTTAATTATGCATATTTAAAGTTTTGTTATGAGATTAAATGAGTAATGATATCGTATATGTTTATGATTAAATAAGATTGAGTTTGCTATGAGGTTGTAGAAAATACCTCGATTGTATGATAAGTTATTTGGTTAAGCCATTATTGAGAATAATTAAATTAATTGGTTTAATTAAGTATATAAAGTGGTATGTTAGTTTATTGATGAAAGAAAAAGGATTTTATGTATGTATGATATTATGTATGTATGTATGTGTGTGAGTGTAAGTGAGGTGATGATACCTGAAATTGGAAAGTATACACGTGTGTGTGTGTAAATAAGTTCGGTACCATTTAACTGAAAAGAAAAAGGAAAAGTGAATGTGTGTGTGCATGAGTTTCTCTCGAAGAAAGAAGAACAAAAAAAGAAGGAAAACTTGAATTATTGAAATTGAAGAACTGTGATCTATAAATTCAAAAGAAGGTAAGGATATGATTATAACATGCTAAGGTTCATCTTTATGAGTTTATTTGATTGATTACATAGAGTTTCTTCATTGATGGGTTTTAAGAAAATGGAAGAAAATGGGTTTTGATGATTTAATTGTTATGATTGATTAAAAAAATTTATAATGGTTCATAACATGATATATGAAGTTATATGTATGTTAGAAATGTTTTCAAATGAGAAATCATATGTGAGTTTTGGTGGCTGGAAACGCGATGAAAATGGAAGAAGATATTCTGGGCGATGCATGTCGCGGCGCTACCTTGAAGGTCGTGGCGCGACCTTCATGAAATCCGGAAGTTTGGGTCGGTTTGTGGAGAAATCCGATTGTTGCAAATCCTTAACCATGAAATCCGATCCTAGAAATCCGAGTGCTTGAAATCCGACCCCAAATCCGACAACCAAATCCGGGAATGAAAATACGATGCTCAAAGTTGAAATCCGACAGTGTCGCGGCGCGACACATAGGTTGGTCGCGGCGCGACGAGGCCTGTTTCAAAAAGTTTGTTTGTTTTATTTGTGTTTTGTTTGGGATAAGTTAAATTTTTAATTATGTGATTAAATCAAGTTATTTACATGATTATGATATATAAATATATGTGTAAAGATATATTTATATATTCGAGACTGATTCGGTTATTGCTGTGTTTTCAAGCAAACCACAGACTTAGTGATATTAGACAACTGAGCATGCGTGATTCGTGGACTGAGCTGAGTGGAAGTGTACTCACGGGTGGTTTTGGTGGTAACATTGTGAATTGATTGATTGAAGGATTGTTTGAATGCAATGATTGCTTGTTGATTCGAATATGAGATATTTGATTGATAAGTTCGTTATGGGAAGATAGATTGATTGTCATGCCATGATAGACTGTTAAATCTGCTATTTGCTAAATGAGAATTACATGTTCATATATATTATATGTGAAAGAGTTTTGATTGTGATTGTGACTGGAAGAGTATTTGGATTGTTTGAGATTCGACTTCTATGTAACGAGTCGGAAGAGATCAACTTCTATGTAAGGGCTGGTTGGGATCAGCTGCTGATGCAAGAGCTGGGCTCGCTTGCGATTGGTTGAAAAGTAGTAGCCCTTATGTTCCATTTGTTGCTTAGAGGGGAGTTTACTGTGCCAATCGGCAGGGAGCTATCGGTAAACCTTTGCTTTGGCCAGCTTTGGTTGTAGGTTCGATAGAACCGCCGGTCCTCGGGATGGAAGATTTTGTTGAATTGACGGATCGATTGATATGATTGTTGTTCATAGATTCAGTTGTGAAATGAGATTGTTGTATGCTTTCTGTAGCTTCCATTTACTTAGCTTTGTGCTAATCCCCCACGGTTTATTGCTTTTTGCAGGTTTATGTGAGTAGTTGTTTAGCTTTGTTTGTGGAAAGGGGAATTCGACCAATACTCTGATATTGTGTTTTGAGAAGAGACGAGCCACGTTTTATAATCTTTTGTAACATGAACGGATGTTGTAATTTGTAAATGTACTTTGTACTTATGGATGTTTAAGTTAAATGAAATTAGAGAATGCTTCCGCAGAGTTTTTATAAAAATGGCTTAAGATTTACGGTGTTATAGATACCCCTGTCGGAATTGAGTAAATCCGCAACACCTGTCCGATTTAACTAGTAATTCATCATCGGATTCAAAACTATCGGATTTCACTTAGTTCCGGATTCATCACTGTAGGTTTCCCAAGTTTCGGATTTCACAAGTTTCAGATTCTAAAGTACCGGATTTATCATACGCGGATTTCCAACACTCGGTTTTTTCAGCATCATCTTCACAAACCGATAACTTCATATTTCAACAATCCGATAACTTCATAACTTGCATAAATCTTATTCCCAATTTATACAATTCCTAAACAAGCTTGCCGAAACATATACAAACCTGATTAATCATCAAATCATGAATCATAAACACCTATAACCACATACACACTTAAAACACACAAAACACACCAACCAAGGTTTCTATCATGCTCATATTCGGTGTTCATAAACAAAACCCAGCATAATGATAATTAAAAGCATAATATGCTAACAAGAATCACGTTTCAAGAAGCATAGAAGAATCAAACAAACCTTAAACTTGAATCTACCAAATCAAATCACCAAATCCGATTGTTTTCTTCTTCTTCTTGCTTCTCTCGGTTTTCACACAATTCACACACACAAGTAATCTTCAAAGTGAAGAAATGTTTTACTCAACTAACAACATATACATGCCATTACTTATTCAAGCAGGAGGTGTCATGTTCAAATCAACTTAATCACATGCACACACACACACAATTCCATATATATATAGTCTAACATATATATATATATATATATATATCATTTAATTAAAAGTAAAAGATTAACAATTAATTAAACATTAATCAATTAATAATCCCGTATTAACTTACCAAAGCCTATGTAACACCACCTTTGAAACCTTAAAAATCAGTTCAAATTTGAGTTTTCAAACTACATGGGTCTGTTTGTAAATTGAATGTTTACTTGTTAGTTATCCTAACCGAATTTCAAAACCAAAGCAGTGGAATTTAAATCAATAAACAAACCCACGCCTATTAACTATTACAGTTTAAGAACACATGTTTGGCGTATTTACAAATATACAATACAAAATAGCCAAACGTGCCCTCCGGTGTTACTTTAAACTAAACCGATCATTGTATATATTATATACCAAAAGCAGTGTTCCAACAAAGCCTGTACAAAAGCATAAGGGTTCCCTCTCACTAGGTCTGCCTATACTTTGTCTGAAAAAAGGAAACAACAACAATATTAGCTATTTAAAATAGCTAGTGAATACAGACAGGTATGAGTACAATAATAGCAAGTCATGAATCAAGAATGAGCATACAATGCTATCCTAACATTTAGTGGTAATGTTGACATGTCCAGCAGTGCTATATCTTGCCAGATAGCTAGTACGGCTCAATAACAACCACTGGGGGAATCAAACACTGCCAAATGTGCTGGTTTCATCACCTAAGTGATTCCATCTGCTTGTTACGGAGCCAAAGGCTCATTATGCTCAGCCAATTAAGACAATCATGCCAAGAGTTTGAAGGAATGGCACTCGAGTACCATTAGTCCCGAACAATTGCCCGAAGGACCCTGAGACCCAGCCGAAGCTGACCTTCCATACACATATGTCCGGACTTTTCACATAGCTCATCATTAACCCATAATAGGGATCATAGCATGCATGCTTTCACATATGAATTAATATTCATCAAAATATCACAATAAATATACATGTAGTTATATACATGTCAAATATATCATTAATCATGTCATTTATGGTTTTCTAAGCATATATACACAAATATACAAGTCTATATGCAATAAATAGCATACCATGATCATTTAAACCAATTAGCATTCAAAAACTTCTTTTATTGAATTCATACAAGCCGGTACTCACCTTGGTGCTCAATTATAACTCAAATATGTATTTGGCCTTCCTTGAATGTTTAAGTACCTATTGTTTGCATAAAGGCCCATTTAAATCACCACATATATACACTGTTAGAACCTAGAGGGGGGGTGAATAGGTTATATGCCCACTTTTTGAAGTTTTTAACAATATTTGCAAGTAATTAAAGAGTTTAAGGAAGAAAGATATCACCAATGAAGTAGTTTGGACACAATGATTTATAGTGGTTCAAGCAAGGGTTAATAACCTTGCTCTACATCCACTCCTTGGCCTCACCCAC
Source organism: Dittrichia graveolens (assembly GCA_038502395.1). Classification (NCBI taxonomy): domain Eukaryota; kingdom Viridiplantae; phylum Streptophyta; class Magnoliopsida; order Asterales; family Asteraceae; genus Dittrichia; species Dittrichia graveolens. Next base: position 37,957,106 of record JARJIL010000009.1, read on the forward strand.
CAAGAGTTGCTCCACTAACTTCTCTCTTTAAAGGTAGAGATAAACCTTTTACAACTTCTCTCTAATTCTAAGGCTAGAGATGATCCTCACTTCTCTCTAATTCTAAGGCTAGAGATGATCCTCACACTATTACAAATATTTAAGAAGGTAATGTAGGAATCTTCAACATCGGCTTCCTACATTTGACATCGGCTTTCTCAATTTTTATAAAAGTTTTTATAAAAATTATTTTATAAAAACTTAAACTCATTTAATTATTTATTTTGTAAGCTCATAAACTTTGAACGTTTATTTGTAGGAGTCTTCGACATCGGCTTCTACTTGAACTCGGATCTTGACGATTGGAGCTTGGCCATTTGATGAAGCTTGTTTTGTAGAATATAGATGAGAATATATTTGATTGAATATATATATATATATATATATATGTATATGTGCACATATGTTAATGTTAATACATACAATTATATAAACAAGTTGTATATTTTTGTGTCAACAAAAGAGGATATATTTGTAAGCATATTTTTCCCAACAATCTCCCCCTTTTTGTTGAAGACAAAAATTTATAACTTGTATAAGAATTGTATATATAACTTTAACATGTTAACATGTGCATATATACACATATATGTATATATTCTACTATCTTCTATATATTCTTTTATCTTCTCCCCCTTTTTTGTCTTTAACAAAAAGGAGACTCCCCCTTGACATAAGCTCCCCTTCACGTATGCTCCCCCTTGAACATAGAGCTCCACTACTTGAGATGTTTGATCTAAAATATATGGAAATACTACCAAGAACTTGCTAAAGATATGTGAGTATAAATAATATTCTAAATATGCATTTATTACAAGCCGAGGTTCAAGTAACATAATTTATGGCATAAGAATCACAACAAATAGTAGCAAATATCATATCAACAAGCAATCACCATAACTACTTCCCCTTGAATCACCACAATTTCTCTTGTCATGACACTAGATTTGTAAAAGACCTTTGCTTTGTAAAAGCATGACAAGAGGTAATATACTTCAACATAATTGAGAGTGTGTTCAAAGAATATAGCAAAGTCCTTGACAATATGTTCATAATGTGTATGTGTCCTAAAGTAGAGAATGAATTGAAACTTTTATTAATCATGTGATAGCTAATGTTAGTTAAGATATATTAAGCACGAATAGATTGAGTTTGGGCATTAAAAGACAAAAAATTAAAATTGAAAATCAAAAATTTCCAGTGGGCTGACGGAAGATGCACGGTATCGACCGTGGATCGACCGTCCTGCGTCTGCAGCATTTTGTGAATATGATGGTTGATACTACGGTCGACCGTGTATCGACCGTAGGTGAGCTGTTTGAAATTTTGGTTTTTTGTCCTTTTCGACATGATATGTATACATAACCAAATCTTGCCTAAACAACTCTATTCTTACACAAAGCTTATCATTTATCTCTTATAATAGAGCAAAGAGAAATTACTTTCTAATCAACAATCTCAACATGATTTCTTTTAAAAAAATTTCACAAATCCTTATGATTCACATGATTCTTTAGTGCAAAATGAGATCCCTAATACCTTTTGGAAGAAGAATTCGAGAAGATGAGAAGTCACGAAAAGGGAGTCATCAACCGTGGATCAACTGTGAATTCAACCAAGCCTTTGACCGCAACTTCAACCGTAAGGTAAAGTATTTTTTCTTGTGATTATTTTCAAGCTTTTTAAGAGAAAAATGGTGAAAATGACGGCTAGGGTTTGTGGGGGAAGATGAGATGAGATGTAGTGGAGAGGAAAGAGAGAGAAAAGGCAAAATAGAGTCAAAAATCCGTCAGGCCCACGAAGGTCGATACACGGTCGACCGTGATATCGACCGCGCCTTTTGCTTAGTTTTTGAATTTAGACAGTGATCCGACGGTCGATCCACGGTATCGACCGTGAGTCGACCGTGGTTCTTCTGGAATGTATATTTTGACCATTTTCATGCATTTAGGTGTTATACTTAACATTGGTCTAATCAAAGCTTGTAAAGACCTATTTTTCCTTTCAACAACCCCATTAGATTAGGGAGTGTGAGGAGCCGAAAGGTTATAAGAAACTCCTTGTTTATCACAAAATGCTCCAAGTTGCACTATATTGACAACTTCTCTTTCATGGTTGGTATGAATTGAGATAATCATTCAACCCAATTGGTTTTGAATTTTCTTGCCAAGATTTTTGAATTTGTCAAAAGCTTCAATTTTTGTTTTCAAAATAGTGTCCATGTATATCTAGAAAAGTCATCTACAACAACTAGTGTGTAGAAGTTTCCCCCATAACTTTTAATTGATGAAGGCCCAAGGACATCTCATAGTTTTTATAGCATTTTAGATTTATGAGATGAGTGCACTTGTTTTTCTATCTTACATGCATCACAAAAATGATTATCGAATTTAACATTTGGTAAGACTCTAACAAGCTCATTTATAGTCAATGTTTGTACTAATCTCATGTTAGCATATCCTAGTCTTCTATCAATTATAGATGCAAGACATACTTGTGTTAGGATTATCACCAAGTCTACATGTATAGAGTCAATTTCTCCTAACACATTTTACTAAAACTTTATTATCTTTGGATATCAAGCTTTCATGTTTAGAGAATTTAACATTTAGATCTTTATCACATAATTGACCAATACTTATTAAGTAGTAAGCTAAACCATTAACATGCTCAACATTCAAGAATTTGATATTGTCATGAAGAGTGTTATCTTTACCAACTACCATTCTTCTTAGGTTACTTCCAAACACCACATGTCCTCCATCATACTCCTTGTATGAAGTGAAGAGTTATCTATTACCGATCATGTGTTTTGAGAAACTATTATCAAGAATCCATTAATGAGAAATAATCTCATTTGTGTTGCACCCCTACACTTGTGTAATTTTCATTCAAGCTTTTGGTACCCAATGTTTCATGGGTCCAGGATGGTTAGTATCAAAAACTCCTACTATAATCCAACTTTGTGTAATCTTGAACCCTTTATGATACCATGTGTTCATAGAGTTAATAGGTTTATGAGAATGTCTTGATTTTTGAATTGTATTTGATTTAGGCTTCTTGAATCCAAGTCCATGCCTTGTAGTTGGAGTATAAAACTTTCTCATTAATTCATTACTTGCAACCTTTGGCATACAAGTGGAAGAACTAGAGACAATGTTGCAATTTTGAACTTTTGGAAAATTCCAGTGAGACGATGGTCGATTCACGGTCGATACCGTGGGTCGACCGTGAGGCTCCTGGATTTTTTCTTCCTCTTTTTCTTTCACAAATTTGATAGGTGTTAAGTGACTAGTTGGCATGTTGTTTGAGTTACTTGAGAACCCAAGACCACCTTTCTCTTTTGATGATTTTTGAATCTTTAACATCTCATCTAACTTGGTTGAACTATATTCAAATTTTGACAAAGTGGTTGTGTCAAAATTTGTCTTTAGCTTACTTTCCAAATCTTTCAAGCTTGGAGATATATAAGCAATTTTACTTTCTAGATCCTTTATTTTCAAGTTCAAGTTATCATTTTCATTTCTTAAATTGACATTTTCCTTTTTCAAGCTCTTGTTATCATTTTTTAACTCCTCATTTTTAGCAAGTATTTTAGAGCTAAAGTCATATAATTGATCATATTGATGGTCATCATTATCACTATAGTAGCTAGAATCGGAATGTACCTCACTTGTCTCAAAAGCCATGAGACATTTTTCTTCTTTTATTTCCTCTTCTTCATCACTTGAGGACTCTTTGACATGTTTAGCTTTAAGTGCAATGGATTTGCTCTTTTCTTTCTTTAGCTTGGCAATCTCATCATCTTTTTGCATGATTACTTCATACACCTTGAGATTTCCTATTAGTTCATCCATTTGTAGTATGTTCAAGTCCTTTGACTCCTCAATAGCCGTCACCTTTGCTCTCCATTTTGGTGAAAGAGCCCTAAGAAACTTTCTTACAATATTTTTGTTAGAGTAAATAGTCCCAAGTGCCTTGAGACTAGTAACAATAGTATTAAACATTGCAAAAGCATCATCAATTTTCATATCATCAAATATTTGAAATTGTTCATATTGTTGCACAAGTAATTCAATTTTGTTATCTAGAACTTGAGCATTTCCTTGATGTGTGGTGACAAGAGATTTCCAAATTGCATTTGCACTTTCACACATGAAAACTCTTTCAAACTCTTTTCTAGGTAAAGTATTGTATAGAAAAAGTTTTGCTTGAAAATTTTTTGAAATCATTTTCTTATCCTCTTGATCCTATTTTTCTTTAGGGGTTGGAACTTAAGCATTTTGCTTAGAATCAAAGGTTTTTGGAACATGATCTCCTTCTTCAATAATCTCCCAAAGGTCAATATCTTTGGCCTTTACATAGGTAATGAATCTTTGCTTCCAATAGCAAAAGTCTTCTTCTTCAAGAAGTGGAGGTCTAACCATAGAATTTCCCTCTACATAATTTTGTCCCATTTTATCAACTCAAAAATTTTTGAAAAATATTTTTAGAAGATTTAAACAACTTTTCAAAAATTATCTAGAGCAACTTGCTCTGATACCAATTGTTAGAACCTAGAGGGGGGTGAATAGGTTATATGCCCACTTTTTGAAGTTTTTAACAATATTTGCAGGTAATTAAAGAGTTTAAGGAAGAAAGATAACACCAATGAAGTAGTTTGGACACAATGATTTATAGTGGTTCAAGCAAGGGTTAACAACCTTCCTCTACATCCACTCCTTGGCCTCACCCACCAAGAGTTGCTCCACTAACTTCTCTCTTTGAAGGTAGAGATAAACCTTTTACAACTTCTCTCTAATTCTAAGGCTAGAGATGATCCTCACTTCTCTCTAATTCTAAGGCTAGATATGATCCTCACTTCTCTCTAATTCTAAGGCTAGAGATGATCCTCACACTATTACAAATATATAAGAAGGTAATGTAGTGTTTGAACTTTGAATGCTTTCACTCTTGCTTCATTCTTGATCTTGAAATGTTGAATTTGTATCAAGAATATGAGGTCACAAGTTTTTGTATATGTTCTGTGTTTTTCAGATTGCAAGAGGTTAGTGAAACACAAGACTTGAGTTGCTTTAAATAAGGAAAAAGTTTGATGCTCAAAAAGTGTCCAGACGATCCACGGTCAATCCACGGTCGACCGTGGAATCGACCGTCGCTCTGTTGGAGATTTTTGAGCCATGTGCATATAGACGTTGGGCTTTTACCAAAACCACACACAACCCATTTTTATCATAAAAATGCACTGAAAAGAAGCTTAAGAAAAGTTGGGTTAGTGTCATACTTCTTAAGTTTGAATTTAATCATAAAAATGGTAGTTTAGAAAGCAAATGCACAAAGCATGTTGGAAGTTTACCTCTTTGAGAGATTCCTTTTGCTAAATATGGTTTTGGCTTATTTCAATAGAAGATTATGTTTAGTATTTGTCAAAATAGGAATTCATTTGCTTTGACTACCAAGCTTGTGATTTTATAAAAAATTTCTCAATTTTTATAAAACTTTTTATAAAAATTATTTTATAAAAACTTAAATTCATTTAATTATTTATTTTGTAAGCTCATAAACTTTGAACGTTTATTTGTAGGAATCTTCGATATCGGCTTCTACTTGAACTCGGATCTTGACGATTGGAGCTTGGCCATTTGATGAAGCTTGTTTTGTAGATTATAGATGACAATATATTTGATTGAATATATATATGTATATGTGCACATATATTAATGTTAATACATACAATTATATAAACAAGTTGTATATGTTTGTGTCAACAAAAGAGGATATATTTGTAAGCAAATTTTTCCCAACATACACATATACTAATACTAATGTTATTATTCCTACTTATGTGTTTAATTGAGTAAAATGCTTAAACCATCTTAAATACCTCTAAAATGGTCAAAAATGATACAAGAACATTACATATACTAAGACCATTGAAAAACAACACATAATCTGCTGCTGCACTGGTCGCGCCGCGACACCTTCCTGTGTCGCGCCTTGACACAGCTTTAGAAGCACGAAAATGCATTCTGCACAGTTTTAAGCCATTCCAATTCCAAGTTTGACATGTCTTTAATTAAGTCCAGCTTTTGTACCAGTTTTAGGACATCAAAGGGAGTCTATAAACATCAAAATAACTAACTCTGACATCCTATTCATGATTAATCCATGAATTCACCATATTTGACCCATTTGGTCAATTTCAAGAATTACAACCAAGATAGCAACTTTAATACACAAAATAAGTTCCAAACAACTCCGAAGTGATCCTAAAACAGGTTGATATCAAGAATTCTAGGCTTTATTGGTCAAATTCATTTTGCCCATTTTTGACCTAAATTGCAAAAATGAAGAACAAGAGAAGAAAGCTTACCAAGGATGAAGATGATGATGCAAGAAGGATTAAGAACAGATTAGAGACAAGAATCAAACTTTAATCCAGCTCCAATTGATCCTTGCTTTGATTTCTCTTCAAGAACACATGGAAGAACAAAGATGAGAGACGTGTGTGTGTATTCCCGTATGTGTGTGTGTTGGTAACTTAAAACCGACCTTGGGTTTTTGAGTTATCCAAAAGGGGTATTTTGTTCCCCTTTTTAACATACAACACGACACCCGAATAACCGTTTCAACTAACGAGGATATTTTTGGAAACATCGTTTGAAACCAGTTATTATTCCATAATTCTTTTCTATTTTTATTACTTTTTTTAAATTCACATTTATCTGACCAATAGCTAATTTCTATTAATTCTTACAATTATATTTATATTTAATTCATTTAAACAAATTGACATACCAAATGGAGCGCACGAATAGGCCCAATTTGAGGATGTTACAACCTACACAAATACTAGGCCCGAACACAGGATGTTACAAATCCTCCCTCCTTAAATTGGATTTCGTCCTCGGAATTTATTCACTTTCAAACAGACGAGTGTAACGAACTTTCATATCGGCCTGGGTTTCCCACGTCAAGTCTGAACCCAAACTGTGTTTCTATTTTACTAATACCATCGGAATCTGTTTCTTACGCAGTTTAGTCACTTTCCGATCTAGTAGTTCAATGGGTTCTTCTACCAACCTCTTGCTGGAATCCACTTTAAGATCATGTAGAGGAAGAATCTGACTCTCGTCCTCAACTCTACATTTCCGCAAGTAACACACGTTGAAGGTATTGTGAATACCTGACAATTTTGCTGGAAGATCAAGAGTAATCGTCTGGTCATTAACCACCCGTTGGACACGAAACTGCCCAATATAACGAGGAGCTAACTTTCCCCGCTTCCCAAAACGAATAACCCCCTTCTACGGAGAAACCTTCACATAAACCAATTCACCCTCAACAAACATAACCGATCTACGACGTGGATCAACATACATCTTTTGTCGATCCCTCGCAGCTTTCAACTTTTCTCGCGCAATAGCCACTTTATTTGCGGTGATCTGCACAATATCAGGCCCTGTATACTGTTTCTCACCCGGCTCTAACCAACACGTAGGAGTACGGCAGCGACGACCATATAACATCTCATAAGGTGGCATACCAATACTCGAATGGTAGGAATTTTTATACGCAAATTCAATCAACGGTAGTTGGGAATCCCAAGAACCTCCATATTCCAATACACATGCACGCATCATATCCTCAAGTGTTTGAATAGTTCGTTCAGATTGCCCATCTGTCTGAGGATGGTAAGCTGTAATCAGATTAACACGTGTACCCAACTCCCACTGTAAACTGTTCCAGAAATTATACATAAACCTGGAATCTCTATCTGATACGATTGAAAGCGGTATACCATGTCGGGAAACAACTTCATCAATATACAACTGAGCCAACTTACTGAGTGATGCTGTCTCACTGGTAGCCAAGAAGTGAACACTCTTGCTCAGTCTATCAACGATCACCCAAATCATATCGTGATTCCTCTGCGTACGTGGAAGTTTGGTTATGAAATCCATCGTTATGTGCTCCCACTTCCACCCTGAAATCTACAACTGTTTCAATGATCCATAGGGTTTTTGGTGCTCTACCTTAACCAGTGCACATATATGGCAAGACTCCACAAACTATGCAACATCTGTCATCATTGTAGGCCACCAATATAGCATCTTCAGATCGTTATACTTTTTCGTGCTACCTGGATGAACAGATAATCTTGAGTTGTAAGCCTCAGCATAATCAAACTCCGAAGACCTCCAAGCAAAGGCACCCACACACGAGATTGGTAAACCTTCAATCCCCTAGAATCATCATTCAGATCATTCTTCTTCTTTATCATAATCTCTGACTTCAGATTTTCATAATTCAAGGCTTCCAACTGAGCTGCCTTTAATTGATCAATTAAGTCAGAAATTATTTCAATTCGCATGAACTTTATATTATCACTAACTCCCCTGCGACTCAAAGCATCGGCTACCGCATTGGCTTTCCCTGGATGGTAACGAATCTAGCAATCATAATCTTTAAAAAGTTCCAGCCATCGCCTATGTCGCATATTGAGTTCTTTCTACGAAAATACATACTGCAGGTTTTTGTGATCCGTACAAACGACGCACTTTGTACCGTAAACATAATGTCTCCATAACTTTAACGCAAAAACCACAGCTGCCAGTTGTAAATCATTGGGTTGGATAGTTCTTTTCATTAGGTTTCAACTAACGAGAAGCATACGCTATAACACAATCCCGTTGCATCAACACACAACCCAACCCTGCCAATGACGCGTCACAGTAAACTATGAAGTCATCTGACCCATCCGGTAGAGCAAGAATAAGAGCCTGACATAAGAGTCGTTTCATTGTCTGAAAAGCCCTTTCTGGTTCATCATTCCACTTTAATGGAACCTCCTTGCGAGTCAACTTAGTCATGGAATTCGCAATTTTAGAAAAATCTTTAATGAACCGCCTGTAATAACCAACCAATCCCAAGAAGCTTTTAATCTCAAAAGGTGACTTCGGAGCCTCCCAATTCATCACTGCTTCTATCATTGCCAGATCAACCTTGACTCCATCACTTCAAATGACATGCCCCAGAAAGTGACCTTCTCGCATCCAGAATTCACACTTTGAGTACTTCACATACAATTTCTCTCGTTTCAATGTTTCAAGAACTTGTCTCAAATGAATCTCGTGATCAGCTTCGGATTTAGAATAAACTAGAATGTCGTCAATAAATACTATCACAGATTTATCCAAGAACGGTCGATAACACTGCAAGTGCATTAGTCAAACCGAACGGCATGACTAAGAACTCATAACGGCCATACTAGGTACGGAAAGCAGTTTTGGCAATATCTTCGTCAGAAACTCGTACCTGGTGATAACCCAATCTCAGATCAATCTTTGAGAAATACGAGGCACCCTGCAACTGATCAAATAAATCATCAATCCTGGGTAAAGGATATTTATTCTTTACCGTCCTCTTATTCAATTCCCTGTAATCAATACACATGTGTAGAGTACCATCTTTCTTTTTCATAAACAAGACTGGTGTACCCCACGGTAAAGAACTCGGACGAATAAATCCCTGATCCAACAAATCCTGAATCTGTGTCATCATCTCCCTAATCACCGAAGGAGCCAACCTCTAAGGAGACCGTGCCACTAGATTAGAACCTGGTATTAAAACAATCTTGTACTCCACCTCTCGAACGGGAGGTAGCCCAGGTAACTCATCCGGAAATACTTTAGGATAATTTGATACGACTCATACATCAGTAACTGCCCTCTTCTCCTTTCTAGCATCAATAGCATATGCTAGAAAACATTCGCATCCCTTTCTCAAGGATTTATTAGCTTTTAAGATAGATATGATAGGAAACACAGACTTATTCCATTCCCCTCGAGACACCACGTGCGACCCATCAGACAACAGAAAATAAATGAGCTTCCTATGACATTTAATACTCGCCATGTGCTTACTCAACCAATCCATTCCCAAAACCACATCAAAACCCGCCAAAGGCAGAAGTATGAATGATACTGGGAAGTACTTACCATTTATATCAATCTCAGCCCCCGTCACATAAGTTGTAACAGGTACTATCTTACCATCTGCTACTTCTATTTTAATCGGTACATAAATAACACTAGTAGGCAATTTCAATTTATCACAAAAAGCCACAGAAATAAAAGAGTGATTCGCTCCATAATCAAATAACACACGCGCATGTAGGAAGTTTATTAAAAACATACCCGTGATAACATCATCGGTGGCAGTAGCATCGTCTACTATCATACGGAACGCCCTACACTCCGGTGTTGGAGGATTCTTTCGTTTTTGCGCCCCTGACGTGCCCCTATCCCCGTCCCGGCTCTCCTCCTTGTAGGGCAATCACCAGCCCTATGCCCTTCCCTTAAACAGTTCCAACAGACATTATGAGGGAACCTGCAATCTTTCACCTCGTGCCCATGTGTTCGACAACGCACACAACGCATGGTCTGAGCAGTACACTGCCCAGTGTGGGTGGATCTACATCGAGTACACCATTGTGACTTCACATTTGTACCCCCCGTGGTCGGCTTCCGACTCTGGTTTCCTTGAGATCGACTACCCTGACATTTCTTCTTTTGTTGACCACCTGCCTAGTCATACTTCGGCTTCTGCAAAGCCGCCTCATATTTATTTTGCTTGTCTTTGGCTTGAATGTCCCCTCAGCAGATTTTGCCAAAGTGAAGGCCTGGGACAGTGATCCAGCCAAACGAGTAGTACTCATGTACTCCGGCAATAAACCTCCTATGAAATGTTGAACCTGGGAAGGTTCATCAGGCACCCACTGAGTTACAAACCTCAGTTTAGCATTAAACTGCTCGATTAACTCATCCACTGACATCTTCCTTGTCATACGCAACTCCATGAACTCTTGCCTTATTTTTTTCAAATCAAAGGCATTTCATGTAACATCCTCAACTTGGGCCTAGTTATAGATTGTATGTACGCATATGTAGTTAATATAATAAAAATATCTTAGTCGTATGTATTTGTTAAGTTTGATGAATATATGTGGGTGTATGTGTTGTGTGTTTGTAAGTTTATATGTGTGTGTACGTGCATATTAATATGTGTATGTATGTGTGAATTAAAGTAATTAAAGGAAAAGAAGAAATAGAAATGAGAAGATAACTTAGAGGCAAACCGCCTCTGGAGTGTGTGTGTGTGTGTGTAAATATATACATGTGTGTGTGTTTAGTTGACTCAAAAGTCAATGAATAACAAACACAAACCGCAAACACACTTTTCTCTCTTTTCTTTCTCTCGGATTTCAAAAGAAAGAAGAAAACTCACGGGTGTTAATTCACAAAAGGTATGTATTGTGATTTAAGTTTGTTAGAAGAATAGATGTTTGCTTTGTTATGATTAGAAACACAAATTCCTGCAAGAACACCTTGAAGAACATGAAAACTTACTTTCTAAGTGGGTTTTGGCATTTTTGGTGTTCTTAATGGAATTTGATGTGTTTAAGATGATAATATGGATAGAACATGAAGTTCTAATAAGATCTTGGCTTAAAACCAACAAGCATGAAGTTGTTAAGATGATTAATGAAGTTGCCGGAATTTTAGGCTATGAATGTTTCGGATTCCAAGACTATGAAGGTGTCGGAATCCGCTATTGTTGAAATTCGGAGGATTTGTCAGAATCCAATAGAAGTGTCGGATTCCGCATGCTTGTTGGATTTCATGTCCCGGATTTCCTTCTATGTCGGAATCCGCAAGTGTTGGATTCCTTATGCATGTTAGATTTCCAAAGTGTTATCCGCAAGAATGTCGGATTTCCTCGTAAGTGTTGGAATCCGATTAAGTATCGGATTTCCTTGTGTTTGTTGGATTCCGATAGTGTCGGATTCCATTGAATTAAGTCAAAGATGCCTAAGTATCGGAATCTGCATGATTGTCGGATTTCCTAAGTGTCGGATTCCGCAAGAATGTATCGGATTTCTCAAAATCCGCAAGAACCATCGGATTTCCCCAAATCCGACAGTTTTGGCGGATTTGTGCTAAGTCCAAGTTTAAGCGTTTGTTTTGTAGACTTGTTATGCATGTGTGAATGATTAATGTAAGTAATGACATTTCTAGGTGAACTTGTTGTATTAGTGAAGTCAAAACAAAGTACTAGTACGTTATAAACTACTTAGGTGAGTGCCTACTTTCATGAGACTCAATAGAGTAAGGCTTGTCTGCTAGATGACTACCTGAATGATTGTACATGGTTGTATTGTGTATGTCTACCTTGATTTTTGCAGGTAAGCTCAGGAGGTAAGTGTATGTCTTGAATGATGTTAAGAGATGCATTAGGTGCATGCCAACGGGTCTAGATTGGAACCACTTAGTTCTTAATGATGTACTGTACAAATGAATGACTGAATGATGGATCCATATGGGATCATATGTACGATACATGAATTGATGATGATGATGATGCATCCCTGTGGGATCAAATGTACGTATATGTGTATGTGCACTGTCTACAGACTATCTGACGCATGGTTAAGGTCAACTTCGTAGTTGGATCCCAGAGGACTTCGGTCATGCTTCAGGATTTAACTGTGATTCAGGGTGCATCTTGGGTTGATGTTCTGCAGAACCGCCGTGCCTTAACGTAAGATTGTAATCAGCCAGAATCTGGTCGGGATTACTAGGGAACCTTTGGTTCCGTAAACGATGCTCGGTGGACTGCTTTATGCTCCCCCACTAGCGCAGATGGTTGTGTCTGATCCCCCTGTCTGAGTTGTTAAGCAGGATGGATTACCCTGCAAGACATGACTCTTACTGATCTTTTCAGCACACTGCTATGTGTTAAGCTAGCATTGATGCTTATTATGACATGTATGATGTACGACTTACTGTATTGATGTTTATGATAACTATGTACTCACTAGCTAAATGTTAGCTAATGGTGCTATGTTTCCCCTTTTCAGGTAAAGACTAGAAGGCCTGGTGAGGCGGGTGCCTTTTGATGTAAATACCCCTTGTGGGTTGAAACACTTTATATTTGTATGTTGTAATGAAATACTTTATGGTCGATTCCTGTTATAGGTAACACCAACATTTTGTTTGAAAAGATGAAGATGTAATTAACAATTTGTTATTGTTAAAAGAAAATTTCCGCTGCTAAATCTGAATTGTCACTAAAGTAACTGCTTTCGAAGGCGGTGTTACATTACAATACTGCTCGCATACTTTGTTTCGAAATTGATTTCACGTTATCGCATCCATCTGAGTTCTCGACAGATGGGTGGTAATGGAATCCCACCAAACCATCGCCTTACCCTTTAGCATCCTTGTTGCAAAACACACTCTCATTTCCTCACAGTTACAAGCATCCAGAATTCTCGTAGTATCCCGCAACCAATTTAAAGTGACGTTAGGATCCATACTGCCATGGTATTCGTCGGGTTTACAATGGAGAAACTGAAGGTATTTGTTTGGCATAATCGAGTAGCAACGGAAGCAAGATATAATACAAAATAATAAGCTAATCAAACAAACACTTCCCATGGACCAATATATAGACATGGAATTGCAACTAAAATATAATAGACAAGATAGAAGAAAAGTTATACCACAAGACAAGCACAATGATCTTCCTCTTGTTAATCTTCAAGAACTCAAGCAAGTCAAGGCTTCAAGAATCCAAACAAGGACTCCTCTAATGAAGTCCACCCCAAGAAACCTTGATTCCCAAATGCTAGTAGGATGGATTAGCCACCAAAACAACACCCAAATCTACGTGTTTCTTGCTTCTTGTATCCAAGAACACCAAGAACAAGATGTACAAGTGAGAGAAAGTTCAAGTGTCAACCAAGAGCCAAGAGCCATCCAAAAACCTCACTTAGATCAGATAACTCGTAGCCTTTTTGTCTACCACCATTATTAGAAGTTAACACCATTAAACCAAGTGTTTAAGGCTGTTAATTCTGCTGTTATAGCGAACGTACACGGCCCGTGTAGGCCCAAAGTCCACGGCCCCAATTGGGCTAAGACGGCCCGTGTCTATCGAGCACTACACGACCCGTGTAGGCCCAAACTACACAACCTTGTACTGGGCTAATACGCCTCGTGTATGTTGGACTGGACACGGCCCGTGTACCATCCTGCCAAAACCCATTTTGGCCTTTTCCTCTCTTTTGCTTGATCGTGTTGCCGGAATCAATACTTGGTGTGTGACCCAATAGGCCTATACCTCATCGGTAGTGCCATTAACTCGTTCGTGTCAACGGGCATATTCCATCATACTCCCACTTGCACGTGGCACGAGTACGAAAAATAACACAAAGATAGAGTGTCCTCTAGCAAGACATCTATGCTCCCAAGTCAGTATAGGGTATGCCACTCTTGACAAGATCCGAATCATAAAATGATTGTCCTAAAGATAAATGAACATATACATCCATTTGTTCGCGATATCCTATGTGAACACAAGGCATGGAATAAAGTCAACCTTCAGATCGTTCATGATTATGTTTCTCGATTCTAGATTAGTGGTGACCAACAAACCAAGTTAACATTGATCCATCATCAATATAACTTGAGCACGGCCATGCATATGAACGTCAGCACTCAATCATCGAGGGGCCCATGCATATATTCTCTATACATAGAGGAACAAATTCCTTTTGACTACATAGTCCCGCCACATAGATAATACTCTACCTAATCATCTCCCTTATAACGACCAGTTACGGACCGCGTTAGAAAACGATCAAAACAAAGCAGACTTATGCTTTAGAATCACATGTATCTCTAGTTTAAGGATGAAACGTCATCATCATCCCGAGTTTCTTATGACTTGAACCATGAAGCGAACTCGGGTGCGGGTCCTCCAATCACTTGAAACCCCTTTCAAGTATAGGCAAGAATCACGTTTAACAAAACCGATTCTTTACCTCAATCTTAATTTATATTTCCTTCCCATAAAGTATAACCGATTGTGGAGATTTTAGAATGATAAACCTTCTCGGAAGTGTTTAAACATGCTAAGATGGAACACAATAAGGATTAATAAAATACCCGCCCTCGGCGTATTATTAAATCTCCATTTAATAATCGATATGGTATGAATTGCAATATTGCTTAACGTCCCCAAAATATAAGTACAAATCAAACATAAACCAAAACATATTCAAGCCAAGTTATACGCATTAGACATGCTAATGGACCTAGTATGACAAACACCACTAGTCCATAACAACGGCTTAACTAGTGGATTTGTCCCACAACATCCACAAGATCTTTTGTTATTCAATTATATCTCTTTTGACAAGACTACTTCAAAAGTATGCATCAAAGAGATCTTACTTTTCAAAAAGTTAAAGTAATCACAAACTCATTGTCTCAAAAACCCACAATAAGGTTAGTGATACTTTAAGAATCAACAAACAACACCACAAGTTAGGATCATCAACTTTGATCAAAGATCAACAGTTATCCTAGCAGAAACATGCATTAGAGTAACTACTTACTCCAAGCCTATTCAAGTCGTCAAACATCAAGAACATATCTCTATATATCTTAAACTAAATACTATCCAATTTTGTATCTCTTAAATGCCCCTATGAAGCAGTAATTCCTGAATTAGGTTTGCAGATAACCTAATATCGGGACATTATCTTCCATAGACATTTAACACTAGGAATACAACAAAGCTCCCACTAGCCCTGACATACGTAAAAGGTTTTATCTATGCTTTTAGAAAACTCATCACTATGATCTTCTAATAGTAAGCAAAGATATCTTTCCTTCAAGATGCAAGAATAAGCCCGAAGTGGTCTTATCCACTTTTGTAGACATAATTCGGATACTACGGACGTATATTAAGATCCTCGGATAGTGTTATAAGCACTTCCTCATCATATTGTTTCATGACGAAACGCGGTCATTAATATCCACGAGTATCAAACATTCTTCAACATAGCCACTAGGACAAGTTTCTCCATAACCACCATGAAAAAATTTACCACTAGTCGGTATTTGAAGTTGTCTACAATTCCATCCATGTTAATCCCATCACTACCACCTTGGTATACACCTAGGTATGGGATCAAGTCAAGTCAAGCACTTGGACATTCCAAATGGATTGCATCTCTTTATCATTTACTTCTTTTATTTTTAGCGAAATCTGGATCCACTGCGTCTTCCGATAGGTAGCGAACTCAACAAGACTCACTATTAAGTCATTACCACTTAGAAATGAGAAACCCATATCTCTTTGGCTCTATATGACTCTAATCAGAATTAAAAGAAGTAATGATTCTTAGTCAGGCATACCAGCATAACCATGCTGATCATCTATCAAAGATATGAGATTATATGCTAGTAGCATCATCAAGTCTTCATTTAAGTTCCACGTTCTTCCACTGGAATGCCTTAGTTTAAGTTTATCTCTTCTTCCCCTTTTGAGCAACAAACATTGTTCTCAAAAGGTTAAATAACTAAAACTTAGAAGAACTCCTCAAATGTATTAGCACTTCTCGATTTGAAGTTTATCCTTCTCCCACTAAATGTAGAATGGATAACTCCGAACTATTAAGATAGACAAGCAAAGAACCTTTCTAGTCGTATCTTAATAAATGCTAAATAGACTATCTATTGAATTTGGATTTGAGGACTTAGTCACAATGGCAAATGAATATCCCAACAAATTGGACACACATTCTTGACCCATCATAAACCGGATCAATAACACCAGGTTCCCTACTCCATGACACCATGCACCAATGTGTCTTAGTAAGATATGAATTGTGAAACAATTCAACAATTCACTATACGGTCATCCAATATTTATAGTAAGTAGCTTAGCATCTCCACCAGATCTAAGTACCTTAATCTATATACCCTATTGATTCTGAAATTTTTCTTGGTTAATTCTGAACACCAACAAGGTTTCAGACATGTACCCAAACTAATAAACGTCTCGCAACTTCTACCATCAAGGTACTGACGAAGAAGTTTAGCTTTCGTTCTTCTTTGTGATGTGCTTAAACAGATTATCCACAAAGTGTGGTCAATATCCAACAAGCTTATAATCCTCTCACAAACTTCGGCAAAGGATCTATAATCATCTTAGCCTAATAAACAAGATCAACATCAAAGCGTTTAGCCCGAGACTAAACTATTCCGAGATCCTAACCACATGGATCTAGGCGACATATTTCTTGTTTATGTGGTTAAGTTGATTATCACACAAAGATAACTCATCCAAACTATTTTGGATTCAGAATCAATTATTCATGAATATTCTATTACTTGTAACAAATCCTTGTGTATGCCAAGACATGGGAAATTTTGAACAAAATATCTCACAATAGATTTTCATAATAAATTCCGTATTTTAAGAATAAACTCATCGTCACTACATGTAAAGTTGTACGCCACGCAGGGCAAAACAACACATGA
Source organism: Dittrichia graveolens (assembly GCA_038502395.1). Classification (NCBI taxonomy): domain Eukaryota; kingdom Viridiplantae; phylum Streptophyta; class Magnoliopsida; order Asterales; family Asteraceae; genus Dittrichia; species Dittrichia graveolens. Next base: position 37,974,544 of record JARJIL010000009.1, read on the forward strand.
GTTATGACATAACAACCTTTGAACTAATAGCGTTTAAAAAGGTTCAACATCAATTCTTAAAACTTCAAAATTTTTTGTTCACCGTAATTAAAGCTAGCATACAAAGAGATGTTACTTGCCACGCAGGACAATGAAATAAAGTAATAAATAAACTGGCGACACAAGCGAGATCAAGTCTCCTTATCTTCTCTTGGAGGACAATCATCATGGTTTCCTCGTTCGAGATCCGGTTCTTCATGCTTTTCTTTCAACAAAGGACCTACACTTTGTAACAAACAAATTTGTGACAAACGTGAGTCAATCCGCTCGGGTCAACAACCCAGCTAATAGAAGAATAGCAATGAATCATGAACGTACCTGAAGATGGAAAGTTAACTCTCTCTTTCCCGAGAAGTTTTATATCCTCTCGGCACGTAGGGCAGGCGTGACGGCCCCAATTTCCAAATCTTCCACAGAACTAGCAAACCACATTTTCTTGAGTCTCTTCTTGAGGCACATCCTCTATGCCCTTCGACTCAACATCAAGGATAGGCTTGGAAATTCCAACCTTTCCTTTTAAGGTCGGTTTCTTCTTCCTTTTCTTTTGTTTCTTTAAGCCCAATACGGGAGTGGTTGAGGTGGAATTATGCTTGGCCATGTCAGACTCCGCTGACTTCAACATGCCATGCAATTCGCGTAAGGACTTCTCCATTCCTTGCATATGATAGTTTGTGACAAACTGACCATATGCTGCGGGCAGAGACTGGAGTACAATATCCACAGCGAGCTCTCTCCCAATAGGAAATCCTAACCTCTCCATTTGGTCCACGTTTGCCTTCATCTTAAGGACATGAAGACCAACATTTTCGCCTTCCTGCAGCCTACAACCGACTAGGATTTTAACACACTCATAGTGTTCCTGCTTAACTTGTTGTTGGAACATGTCCTTGAGCTTGTTTAACATATTGTACACACTCATGTGCTCGAGCTGCTTTCACAAATCCAAGCTCATAGTTGACAACATGAGGCAGGCAACATCGTGCGTGTCCTCAACACGTTTTTCATACCCGTATCGGACGGCCCAAGTAGCATTGGTAGCAGGTGGCTCCGTAAGGGGTTCCTCAAGGATGTGCAACTTTGACTCATGGCGAAGGACAATCCTCAATTGCTTAAGTCATGCAATAAAGTTCACCCCCGTGAGTTTCTCCCTTTCTAGGAACACACGAAGTGAGATGTTTGACGTGGTATTGTTATGATTTGACATCTATAAATAACAATAATACGAGTTTTGGTTAGTTTAGATAAACCTTGTTAAAAAATAATTACCCCATAGTTTTAGACAAAAACAACTATTTATAACAAGGGCTAAGAACCTCATTTCACCTCGCACCGTGACGGGTTTACCGCGGATCACGTGGCGAAGCTATTTAGGCCGGCAACCATTTTACCAATTGTAATCTCTATTACAACTCTTAGACACTTGCGGGATCCGTTGACATCCATTATGTCAGTTGGCATGTTTGATCCCTTCCTTACACCAATCTTAATATAAAAATTTTTGTTTAGCTCGTGCTTAGCTCAACAATTAATCAAGAATTACATACTAATATTGTAAACCATCTGACAAGACACACGGGTGGCACTCCCGACCATCAATTGGCTCGTGCTTAGCTCGACAACCAATCATGCGAGTTACCCCACTCACCTTCCACACAACTACGCAAGGAATGACTCGTGCTTAGCTCGACAATCATCCTTGTTTCGTTAGATTCGGGTGGTGTCATCTTACGGATGGTGCGTGATTTACATTTTTAAAAACGGGATTTTGTTTCCGGTTTATAAAAAACCTTTTGTGAATTAACAAAGTAAGTGTCAAAACGATTTTACGCACTACTTAAATATAATACCAAGTTTATATTTTCTTTGTCAATTCTATTCGCACGAGATTGTTAACCATTTTAACAAATGTTGTATTTTATTTAATTTTATAGAAAAATTGTCTAGCATGCGAATCCTAATCCATGCATAGAAAAATAAAACACAACTACGCAAATATATATATATATATATGTATAATTCGGTAACATGCCCAAAATTCCTATGTGTTTTCCCCGTGAGCCACAACGGGGAAAACGAGGCCAAAACCTAAGGACAAGGTAAAGTCTCGTTGGGTGAGCTCCCACCGAATCCAACACCTCCAATAGAGTGTTGATTCCTTCTCGCCAAGACGTCATCACCATGACTCCCGTTGACTTCTCTGGTTCTAATTCTATACTATTTACAAATACATACAATATATATATATAAATGACACGTAGGTCGCATTCCTACACTATTTATACAAATACACAGAATAAAATAAACGGCGTGCAAGCTGCACCAACAAATGTATAAATAAATATTTACATCAATATGGCACGCAGGCCACCAAAAACCCAATCAATCAACCACCACAACACATAGGTCTAAGGGCATATCGTGTTACCGAATTAACCAAACGCAACATAAGTAAAACATGGTGTGCCACACAAAACCATGATATAAATATATATATCTATATTTTAGTCAAGATTGTCAACAACATCAAAGGCACCAAAATGACAATCCTTATACATATGCATTAGTGTACCAAACCATTTTTGTGACACATATTCATATATACATTTATAAGTATATATTTGTGTACACTTCATGCCAAGTTACAACAAATATATAAATATAAAATCTATTCTAGCACAGCAAGAGCCTCAATGGAAAAACCAATTTTAAGAAAACAATTTTCTTATATAAATGTATTTATATGGTTTTTGAGACTTGATGTAAAAACTAACATCTTAGGTGGGCTACAAATATACCAATTTTAGCCTAACATGAATCTACATGAAAAAACATTTCTAGAAAACAATTTTCTAATATAAAAATATTTATATGATTATTATGTAGGCTACAAATATATCAATTTTAGCCTAACAAAAATCTACCCGAAAAGCTTTCAAGAAAACAATTTTCTTGTATAAAATATTCATATGGTTTTTCTAGACTCGTTAGTGCAAAGCCATGTTAGATATGGCTCTGATACCACTGAAGGTATTTGTTTGGCATAATCGAGTAGCAACGGAAGCAAGATATAATATAAAATAATAAGCTAACCAAACAAACACTTCCCATGGACCAACATCTAGACATGGAATTGCAACTAAAATATAATAAACAAGATAGAAGAAAAGTTATACCACAACACAAGCACAATGATCTTCCTCTTGTTAATCTTCAAGAACTCAAGCAAGTCAAGGCTTCAAGAATCCAAACAAGGATTCCTCTAATGAAGTCCACCCTAAGCAACCTTGATTCCCAAATGCTAGTAGGTTGGATTAGCCACCAAAACAACACCCAAATCTATGTGTTTCTTGCTTCTTGTGTCCAAGAACACCAAGAACAAGATGAACAAGTGAGAGAAAGTTCAAGTGTCAACCAAGAGCCAAGAGCCATCCAAAAACCTCACTTAGAGCAGATAACTCGTAGCCTTTTTGTCTACCACAATTATTAGAAGTTAACACCATTAAACCAAGTGTTTAAGGCTGTTAATTCTGCTGTTACAGCGAACGTACACGGCCCGTGCAGGCCCAAAGTCCACGGCCCCAATTGGGCTAAGACGGCCCGTGTCTATCAAGCACTACACGGCCCGTGTTCATCTACATGGCCCGTGTAGGCCCAAACTACACGACCTTGTACTCGGCTAATATGCCTTGTGTATGTTGGATTGGACACGGCCCGTGTTCAGGAACACGGCCCGTGTTCCATCCTGCCAAAACCCATTTTGGCCTTTTCCTATCTTTTTCTTGATCATGTTGCCGGAATAAATACTTGGTATGTGACCCAATAGGCCTATACCTCATCGGTAGTGCCATTAACTCGTTCGTGTCAGCGCGCATATTCCAATAGAAACTGCTTGTATGTACATGGCTGCTTGTATCCCATGTTGGGTGGAATTCCCATACAAGGATACGAATAGGATCCCTCAGGCATAGATCCCTGAGGATAAGGTCCTTCAGCAAATAACGGATAAAAGAACGGTTGAGATGTAGGTTGAGACATCGGTGGTAACGGTATAGATACTGGCAGAATCTCAGCCAAAGTAGTGATTGCTGGAAAGATCGGTGGTATCTCGGGTGCCGTTGAAATCATAATAGTAGCCGGGGGTTGAGTTACAGGAACTTGTCTTTGTTGCTCCAGTTCCTTTCTCAAGTCTTGAAGTTGGCCCTCTAACTGAAAGATATACTCATCTCTTTCATCTCCAACGGTACCAGATGTTCCAGCATTTTGCAAAGTTTCCACTTTTGTAGTAGGGACTTCAGCAGTAGACGCGACAGTAGGGGAACCAGTTGAGTAACCATGTTCAGCCATTGTTTTCTGTAACAGTCACATCACCTCATGATTTATTAGATAAATCCGTTAGTACATAATATACTAAACTCCACCACACTCCAATTCATCCCAATCCCACACCCAAGGAGTAATCGACCTACCACGAGCCAAGATTTGGGAATGTAACACTTCCACTGTGCCTACATCGCTAAACCAAGGCTATGATAACAAAATTGTAACACCGTATTTTCAACCGAATTTTTGTTTCATTTTAATAACCATTGCGGAAGCGAATTAAATACCAAAAGTATTTACAACTGTACATAAACCATAGTTTACAAAACCATCCTGTTTAAATATCAGTATTACAAAACACGACTCGTCACAAATAACATATCAGAGTCCTAGGTGATTACTCCCCAAGCTAACCACTCTCAGCTAAGCCGCTGACTTACCAAAACCTGTAAAAAGAGTGAGAGATGGGGGATTAGCACAAAGCGAAGTGAATGGAGTAAAGCCACAACAGATATATCAGCCAGAACCGCATGATATCAACAACAACAAATAACAGATAATCCTATCCCGAGAAGACCGGCGAATCTGCAGGAACCTACAACCCACGCCGGCCAAAGCAAAGGTTTACCAATAGTTCATTCGCTATTCTCATACAGTATTACCTTAAGTTGCAAAAAATGCAACAAAAGATCCCAAATACTGATTAGCCGATAGCAAACAAACCCAGCTCATGGCCAAGCCAAGACTGACTTCACAAATCATGTATACATATTACTGACGCAACAATTAATTAACAACCCACCAGTTAATCAATTAACAGATATACAATCTATCCATGCGTCAAAACAATAACTGCTGCAACCAAACCAGTTACAACTAATAACATCTGTGAGTCAAGATCCACTCACCTCAAGATCTAAGCTTCTCCACTCATTGATCTAATTTTACTGAGCCTTGTCTGTTTCTGAGAACACAACTAACTGAAATAAGTATCTGATTTATAAATATATATCAAACATATATATTTATATCATTTTTAAATCAAACATATCATGTTAGATTCACATATGCATAAACACTTAGCATATAATATCAAACAATCAACACAAATCATTGGATTTCTTTGAAATCCGATACCACTGTCGGATTTAAGAGAATCCGCAACCATCATCGGATTTTGGGGAAATCCGATACCCCTGTCGGAACTAAGTAAATCCGCAACACGTGTTGGATTTAACTAGGAATTGACCATAGGATTCAAAACTATCGGATTTCACTTATTTCTGGATTCATCACTTTCGGTTTCCCATGTTTCGGATTTCACAAGTTTCGGATTCTAAAGTACCGGATTTGTCATACCCGGATTCCCAACACTCGATTTTTTCATCATCATCGTCACAAACCGATAACTTCATATTTCAACAATCCGATAACTTCATAACATGCATAAATCTTATTCCAAGTATATACAATTTATAAACAAGCTTGCTGAAACATATACAAACATGATTAATCATCAAATCATGCATCATAAACACCAATAACCACATAAACACTTAAAACACTTAAAACCCACCAACCAAGGTTTCTATCATGCTGATAATCGGTGTTCATAAACAAAACCCACCATAATGATAATTAAAATCATAACATGCTAACAAGAATCACGTTTCAAGAAGCATAGAAGTATCAAACAAACCTTAAACTTGAATCTACCTAATCAAATCACCAAATCCGATTGTTTTCTTCTTCTTTTTGCTTCTCTCGGTTTTCACACAATTCACACACACACAAGTAATCTTCAAAGTGAATAAATGGTTTACTCAACTAACCACATATACATGCCATTATTTATTGAAGTAGTAGGTGTCATTTTCAAATCAACTTAATCACATGCACACACACACAATTCCATATATATATATATATAGTCTAACATATATATATATATCATTTAATTAAAAGTAAAAGATTAACAAATAATTAACAATTAATTAAACATTAATCAATTAATAATCCCTGTATTAACTTACCGAAGCCTACACAAATACTAGGCCCAAACGCATGATGTTACATTCTACGCTTAACTGTGATTTTTGCCTTGAACACAGGCATGGAAGCACGTGGACGTGGACGTAGGGCAAGGCAGGAAGAAGAAATTGTTGTTCTAGAGGGTCCTGCAGTCTACCACCCGTGGTTGGTTTTCACGACCACTCTTCCTGCTCGTTTACGAGCAGATTATATATCCCCGCCTGACACAGCACCTGCAAAGGGAGATCAACATCCCCCATTCACTGGACTGGGATGTAACGGATGGAGTGAGACTTACACACCAGGGTCTCGGATTTTTGTAGCAACAGTACCGGGCTTCAGACGGTACTGTGCTGTTTAGTTGCCATGCTTGGGAGCGCTTATTCCGTCTTCGGGAGCCGGTTTTCCAAAAGTTGTCTATACTGTTTTTCTCCACTATTTGCCTCAAGTCTATCCCTCCCGACGTTACTGACCATTGGCTGATGTCATTCCACCTTGGAGGGGTGAGCCTCGAGTGTAGTCTCGTGGAATTTAGCCGCCGTATGGGGCTGTACACGCAGATAGAGACCTCCAGCCCCTTTTTCGAGCAGTTCTTGACCAGCTGTGATCAGGATGAGCCCGACGGCTATTCTACTGCGGAGATGTGGGTGATGATCGCCAACGGTGGGTATGATCCCCGTAGGGCTGTCGAGAGCAGCATTCGCCTTCCCGTCCACCATCTTATCTAGTCGTCCATCTCTTATCGCCGAGGTGGCGAAAAGGTCACTTGTGTTGACCTCATGTTTCTATATAGTATCCTGAGTCTCGGCATGTTGCTCAACGTGCCATTTCACCTGACTTTTTTCCTTGCTCGTCGGGCTACCAGGTCCAAATAGACGAGTCCTATCTACGGTGGCCAGTTTGTTAATAGATTGGTGCGGTACGAGCCATGCCTGATGAGTATCGGATACCTAGAGACAATGCGGGTCCTAAGGAGGACTTATGAGGGTGAGTGCAGTACGATCCGTGCTTGATGAGTATGGGATACCTGGAGACAATGCGGGTCCTAGAGAGGACTTATGAGGGTGGCTATCGTGTTGTACCTGTGGATGGTCATGGGCATGAGCTATAGGTTAAGTAGAGGGCCGAATAGGAGCAGGAGCAGCCTCCGCGCCATGTGCGCCATAGGAAATGGGCACCGGGGCCTACAAAGGACGACGCGCAACCCTATTCGTTGCAGCATATATCCGGGTCGATTGATCAATTGGCCGAGAGAGTAGATGGGTTAGGTTTCTACAACGATCAGATTCACGATCGGTAGCTAATCCACCAAGAGCACCAACAGTCGATGATGTCTAGCCTCTCCACCCTCCTGACCCTCTTTGGATATCCGCCACCATAGTTCTCACAATACCCTCCCCCGTATCAAGACTGGCGTTCGCGCTTCCCATCATCAGACAGCCAGATGCCAGGGCCACCTGGACACAGTGGTCGGGATTCAGACAACGAAGATTGAGAGAGGATATATTTATTTTCTATGATATACTTGGACATTAATCTTTTATGTATTTAATTTTATTATTGTTTGATGGTGTGCATGAGTTGTTTATTTTTCAGCATGTTTGGTTGCTTATTTGTGGAGTGTGCTTATATGCTGGTTCAGCGATTGCTTACCTTTTTGCTTCATTCACCTTTATCATATCGAGGGACCTTTTCTAATCTCTTTCTACCTTTTGTAATTTTATTTTGTACAATGGGGACATTGTACAATTTAAGTGTGGGGTAGGGGTTAGAAGAAGATTCCTCGCTTGAACTTCATTTGTCCTCGTGTTAAATTATGATTGTATTTGGGCGTTAAATTTAAAGTTTTTATCATTCGAGTTAAGAGTTAGATATTATTTGAGAATGTCAAGTTTGTTGATTTATAAACAATTCGTAACATATATTCAACTTTTATGCATAGTACTTGTGGCTTTTTTCCATTCGTTAGAAATTTTAGTTTATAATATTCAAATTTTAATTTTTGACTTGCTAAAATAATTAGAAAGGTTAAGCCCTTTTGAGTCTAAGCTTGACAAAAATATACTGAGTTGAATTTTCAATTTTTATAAACATATGCTAAAGAAAAAGACTGAAAAAAGCCAATGTGCAAAATGAAAAAATATATAAAAGAGCTAAAAATATATATAAGTCAAATAAATGGCCTTTGGAACTCGAATTAGTAAACTCTGAGGGGTGTTCTACACCTAATCACTTAAAGCCAACTGGTTTGGGATCGGTTGAGTTGAGATTTCGCTACATGGGTTTTATAGAAAGTCATAGACTTATAAAAAAGAGCTGAAAAGATACAAAAAGCATATGTGAAAATAAAGTTGAAGATCCACAATAAGTCTTGAGGTTAGGGGATTTTTAAAGGGTAAATTAACTGAATTAAATATAAATGCAATTTTTAAATTAAGGTTTGGATATGTATTAATGAAAATCTTATTTGGAGGGTTGGAAAGTTAAGCATGGATCGAATCATAACTATATGTATAATTCTAGGTATAGTCAATATTTTGTTTTTAATCAACCTTTTTGACACTCATAAGGGATATTTAATTTTTCAAGGATGGTGTTAATTATTTAAACTTTTAGCCCGGATAAAGTTGTGGTTTGCTTGGGGACAAGCAAAGTTCAAATGTGGGGTATTTTGATATCGCGTTTATAATATATAAATGTTGTACGATATCGGGTTGGTTTTAGCCGAAAAATATGTATTTAATTGAGAAAATACGTGTTTATCGTTTGTTTTCAGTTGTGCAGGCGAAAAAGGCGAAATAAGGTTTATTTGAAGAAAGATAAAGTCAAGAAATTAAAAATAAACAAAGAATAGAGAAAAGAAAAAAAATCTAAGTTAAATATTCAAGAAGAAAGCCCAAGAAAGAAAGAAAGAGTGGAAGCCCAAGAGAAATAAATAAAAGCTATGCCCAAAAGTTGAGCCCAAAGAACAAAGCGCAAAGAGAATTAAAAGAAAGAATGGAGCTGGGTGAAAAGAGAGGATCGCGACACCATCCATTCATCCTTGGCGGCACGAAAAAGATGTTTGAGATAAGTTCAAAGTGCCCGCCACGTGGGATCACGTCAGATTTGAAATTTGAAAATTGAAAAGAATCAGGATCGGGATAAAACTCCCTGTGGCGGAGTGACACTTATCCGTCGTGGTGTGATCCCCCTGTTTTTAGAAGTCTATTTAAACACAACTCCAGATCGAATTTGGAGAGAACCACCTATCATATTACACCCATATATTGCCAAATACGTTCCAGAAGCTATTCCAAGAGGCTTGAAGGCTTATTTTGAATATTGAAGCTCAATTTGAAGGCTAAAGGCTTCGATATCTAGCTTAAATACGGTTCTATCATTCCTCTTATGTTTTTAATGTCTTTATTGAATTTCCAGAAGTTGATTATGATTGTTATAGGCCAGTTCTTCTATTTTCATCCCTAGAGGAGATTATATGTGACAGCCGTCAATTAGAATTTCAGGTTAGCTTCTAGAAAACTTTAATATAGGTTTTTAATAGCTACAAATAGTATTAATAACATAAATTATTTTGTTGAAACCTTTTATCCCCTAAAAATCCCGGCGATGTGCTTAAAATCTTCAAAAATCGTAAAATCGGTAAAACCGTCTAATTAAAAGTCCAGATTTATAAATTTTATATAACAATCAAAATAATAAGAACAAACACATCATTACATATATTATCTATCCCAAATATAAAACTTATATAAATACCAACAAAACTAATCAAAAACTTGTAAGTATTGACTTTAATTGAACAACCAACGTACAAAATACATCCAACACACACATTATACATATTAATTAAACAAAAGATAATAATAATAACAATAACAATATTAATATAAAAATTTGGGCAGCCATGTCCCACCTTACAAACCCACTACAACACTCTATCTACATGCATATATTCTAGTCATCTTCCACTCATTTGCCCCACCTCACTCTCTCTCTCTCTCTAAGCCCATTCTCTCCACCTTCTCTCTACATTCCAACCACCAAATCAGCTGCAAATCATCATAAGCTTCCATATTTTAAAGTGTTCTTGAAGGATTGAAGCAAAAGATTCAAAGTAAGCAAGCATAGGTAGCAATCTCTTGGGTAATCTCTTCATTTCTTGCATTTTCTTACTTTTTCTTCAAGATTTCTTGAGTTTCTGAAATTTTATGAACATAAAAGTGTTTTGATGATGATACATTCACTAAAAATATAAAAATGTTCAACTCAAAAACATAACTTTATGAATCAAGCAACAAGAACTCAAGAAATTAGTGTTTTTATGCACATGCATGTGGGTTTTTGCACATGCATGTGGTTTTCTTTGAAGGATCTATCATGATATGATCATGCATGGAATGTTTGTTTTAAAATCTGGAATATTTGAGTAATCAAGTAAATAACATGATAAAATCATAATATTGGTGGTGATGAACACAAAATGTAAGCTATTAGTTGATATGGTGTAAAGATCTGATTCTGGCAGAAAGTTTGTGTTGACTTAAAATGACCATAACATAATGAATATTTAACCAAACGATTTGATTCTTTTTTTAAAAGTTTTATCTTTGTGTTGAGCTTCATTTCCAAGTGGAAATTCAAGATTTCATGAGGATTTAACCATCCAACCACGTGTATCAAGACAGATATGTCAGAAAGCTCACTGTTCAATAAAGTGACCCAATTGCATGGTTGTTAAACCACTCAAATATTATTCAAATAAATTGGTTTATTCGGTTTTTCAGACAATTTCATCTGTGGGGATTTAAAACTTATCGCATTGATGTATGTTCAAATCAAATTTTGTACTTTTATTTTAAATGCGAAAATATGTATGAACAATGTACTCGTGTATTGTGAAAATGAAAAATCCTTCTTATTGTCATATTGATGTAGTTCGTTACTATTTATTCAAAATTTCGTATCTTATTGTATAAAAAAATATTATTTATATATATATTTTTTTGTTTTTGTTTTGTTTGTTATGGTCTAAATTGTGACAAACTTTCATTAAAATAAATGTTTATGGTTGTATTTCTAGAATCATGCCACCTAAAAGAATCACACGAAGGAACAACAATGACCAAGAGACCGACCTGGCACAATTAATGGCTCAATAGATCGCTGCAGCAATACCGAACATTGTCAGCCAAGTCATTGCGGGTATTAATGCTAACCAAGGGAATAATAACGGAAGGGGAATCAATGATGAAAATAGAAACAATGAAGGTGGAGGAGGAAATAACAACGACAACAACAACAACAACAATAACAACAACAACCACCTGGGGTGTACCTACAAGACGTTTAGAGCGGGCAACCCAAAGGAATTCCATGGGAAAGAGGGTGCTGTTGGATTGCTACAATTGATAGAGAGTATGGAATCCGTACTCAGTATTAGCAAGTGTTCTGATGATTGCAAGGTAGAGTTTGTAGCTTGTCTACTTCAGAACAGATCACTGACCTGGTGGAACACGCAGGTCCAAACCCGTGGTCGAGAAGAAGCAAACAGATTAAGCTGGGTAGATTTCAAGAAATTTCTCATGGAAGAGTTCTGCCCGAGAGAGGAAATTCAGAAATTGGAAGCAGAGTTTTGGATCCATTCAATGGTGGGGATGCAGATTGGTAAATACACCGACCGTTTTCACGAACTCGCAAAACTAGTGCCTCGACTGGTTACACCTGAAGAGAATAAAATCGAGAGGTATATCTAGGGGTTATCACCCGAAATCCGAGGAATGGCTACCTCGGCAAACCCCACGACTATTCAAAGTGCTGTGAGTTTAGCAAATCGGTTGATCAATGATGCGGTCCGTTCAGGGAAGGTTGCCCAGACGAAGGTTGAAGTAAAAAGGAAGTGGGAAAACCAGTCAGGGAAAAAGAACGGTGCTAGGCCTAACAAGAAATTCAAGGGAGCAAAGAACTTTGGGGTCCAAATTCAAGAAGCTGAACGTTACAGCGGCCCACACCCCAAGTGTAACAAATGCAACTTTCACCATGGGAGTGTTTGCCCTACTTGTACAAATTGCAAGAAGATTGGACATATCGCCAAATACTGCAAGGCAACCAAAGAAACGAACGAAGTAAAAGGGGCATGCTTCGAATGTGGGAGTCGGGACCACTTTCGAAACACGTGTCCTAAGCTGAACCGAGGACCAAACCATATCAATGCCGGAAACCAGGCGCGAGGACTAGCATTTGTCATCGGAGCCGATGAAGCGAAGCAAAACCAAAACGTGGTAACCGGTACGTTTCTCTTGAACGATCATTATGTATCTGTATTATTTGACTCTGGAGCGGATAGGAGTTTCATTTATGCAGAATTTTGATCCATGCTCAATATGAAATCTAAGAAATTGGAAGATGCCTATATAATTGAATTCGCCAATTGTCATGAAACTAAGACTAGTGATGTTCTAATTGATTGCACTTTGAACTTAGGTGATAAGTTATTTAATACCGATCTTATACCTATTAATTTGGGAAGTTTCGACGTAGTTGTGGGTATGGATTGGTTGTCCAAAAATCGAGCAGAAATTTGTTGCTCCAAAAAGGTCGTAAAGATACCTCTTTCGAACGATGACACCCTTGTTATACAAGGAGATAAACCAGGGAAAGGCCTGAAGATTGTATCGTGTATGAAGGTTCGGAAATGTTTGAGGAAGAAATGTGTTGCGTTTTTAGCTCAAGTCTTGGATAAGAAGTCAAAGGAGATACGGATCCAGGATATTCCCGTAGTCAGAGACTATCCAGAAGTATTCCCGGATGATCTACCTGGTTTACCTTCATCAAGGCAAGTCGAATTCCAAATCGATTTAGTTCCTGGAGCAGCACCAGTAGCAAAAGCGCCTTACCGCTTAGTGCCAGCTGAGATGCAGGAGTTGTCAAGCCAACTTCAGGAACTTTTGGATAAAGGATTTATACGGCCGAGTTCCTCACCGTGGGGAGCGCCTGTATTAGTCGTCAAAAAGAAAGACGGTTCATTTAGAATGTGCATTGATTATCGTGAATTAAATAAATTGACAATCAAAAACCGATATCCCCTTCCTCGAATCAATGATCTATTTGACCAACTGCAAGGTGCATCATATTTTTCAAAGATCGATCTCCGTTCAGGATATCATCAATTGGGAGTTCGCGAAGAATACACACCTAAAACGGCTTTTAGGACTCGTTATGGACATTACGAGTTTCTTGTTATGCTTTTTGGTTTAACAAACGCCCCAGCTGTGTTCATGGATATGATGAATAGAGTCTGTAGACCCTATTTAGACAAGTTTGTTATAGTTTTCATAGATGATATATTGATCTATTCCCGTAGCAAAGAAGATCACGAGCAACATTTAAAGCTAGTGCTGAAATTACTCAAGGACCAAAAGTTGTATGCCAAATTCTCCAAATGTGAATTTTGGATTCGGGAAGTACAATTTCTTGGTCACATTGTTGGCGAAAAAGGGATTCACGTAGATCCTACAAAAATTGAAGCTATTAAAAGATGGGAAGCCCTAAAGACTCCAACCGAAATTCGTCAATTTTTGGGTTTAGCTGGGTATTACCGACGATTCATTAAGGAATTTACTAAGATTGCCCAGCCACTAACCTCGTTGACTCAAAAAGACAAGAAGTTTAGATGGGGTGACAGACAGGAAGAAGCGTTCCAGAAGCTAAAGCACAAGCTATGCAATGCACCAATTCTGGCATTGCCAGAAGGATCGGAGAACTTTGTAGTGTATTGTGATGCCTCTCATCAAGGTTTGGGATGTGTATTGATGCAAAAAGAAAAAGTTATTGCATATGTATGAAGACAACTTAAAGTTCACGAGAAGAACTACACAACTCATGCCCTAGAACTTGGAGCAGTAGTTTTTGCACTTAAAATTTGGAGACATTATTTGTATGGTACTAAGTGCACTATCTTCACCGATCATAAGAGTCTTCAACACATCCTTGATCAGAAAATGCTCAACATGAGGCAAAGAAGATGGGTGGAGTTACTCAACGACTATGATTGTGAAATTAAATATCACCCACGCAAGGCTAATGTGGTAGCCGACGCGCTTAGCAGGAAGGTAAGGCCTAAACCTTCAAGAGTGCGAGCATTAGAAGCATTTGTTCAGACAAGCCTAAAGACAAGAATCCTCGAAGCTCAGGATCAGGCGTTAAAAGGGGAAAACTTGAGGAATGAGACCTTGCACCAACTCGAACATAGATATGAAACTAAATCTGATGGAGTCCGCTACTTTGAAGATAGGGTGTGGATACCAAAAATTAACAACTTGCGATCAACAATCCTAGACGATGCTCATAATTCTAGGTATTCAATTCATCCCGGCGTAGATAAAATTTACAAGGATCTCAAGGAATATTATTGGTGGCCGGGAATGAAGAAGGACGTAGCTTTGTATGCGGGAAAGTGTTTGACTTGTTCAAAAGTCAAAGCAGAACATCAAAAGCCATTTGGTTTGTTGCAGCAACCAGAGATTCCACAGTAGAAATGGGAACAAATATCCATGGACTTCATAACCAAATTACCCAGCACAATTAGGAGTCATGATGCAATTTGGGTAATAGTTGATCGATTGACAAAGTCTGCACATTTCATTCCTATCAAAGAAAGTTACAAGATGGAGAAGCTTGCCCAAATTTACATTGATGAAATCGTTACACGCCATGGAGTGCCAATTTCAATCATTTCAGATAGAGATAGCCGCTTCACGTCTCGATTCTGGCAGTCCCTTCACAAAGCACTCGGTACACGATTAAATTTGAGCACAACTTATCATCCACAAACCGACGGACAGACCGAGCGAACTATACAAACGTTAGAAGACATGTTAAGGGCTTGTGTGATAGATTTTGGCGGAAGTTGGGATTCTCACTTACCTTTGGTGGAATTTTCATACAACAACAGCTACCATACCAGTATTCAGTGTGCGCCTTATGAAGCTTTGTATGGACGGAAGTTTTGTTCACCACTTAGTTGGTGTGAAGTTGGTGATAAGCAATTAATTGGACCTGACATTGTGCAAGAAACAACCGACAAGATTTCGATCATTAAAGATAGAATTAAAACCGCGAGAGATCGTCAGAAGAGTTACGCAGATAACCGCATAAAGCCTTTAGAATTCCAAGTCGGGGATAAAGTACTTCTAAAGGTGTCACCATGGAAAGGGCTAATACGTTTTGGAAAGAAAGGAAAATTAAGCCCTAGGTACGTTGGACCATTTGAGATCATTGAAAGGATCGGTCCAGTAGCATATAAACTCAAACTGCCTCAGGAAATGAATGCCATCCACAATATATTCCACGTAGCAAATCTCAAGAAGTGTTTAGCTGATGAACCAGTAGTCGTACCCTTAGAAGACATTCAAGTTGACAAGAAGTTGTCGTTCAAAGAAGAACCAATCGAAATTCTCGACTGAGAGATCAAGCGACTCAGACGAAAGAAGATTCCAATTTTTAAAGTTCGTTGGAACTCTAGGCATGGATCAGAATATACATGGGAATGAGAGGATTATATGAAACTTAAATATCCTCACCTCTTTGCCCAAAAGTAGTCCGAAGATGTCAAAAGCTAATTTCGGGACGAAACTCTTTCAACTAGCGGAGACTGTGACAACCGTCAATTAGAATTTCAGGTTACCTTCTAGAAAACTTTAATATAGGTTTTTAATAGCTACAAATAGTATTAATAACATAAATTATTTTGTAGAAACATTTTATCCCCTAAAAATCCCGGCGATGTGCTTAAAATCTTCAAAAATTGTAAAATCGGTAAAGCCGCCTAATTAAAAGTCTAGATTTATAAATTTTATATAACAATAAAAATAATAAGAACAAACACATCATTACATATATTATCTATCCCAAATATAAAACTTATATAAATACCAACAAAACTAATCAAAAACTTGTAAGTATTGACTTTAATTGAACCACCAATGTACAAAATACATCCAACACACACACATTATACATATTAATTAAACAAAAGATAATAATAATAACAATAACAATATTAATATCAAAATTTGGCCAGCCATGTCCCACCTCACAAACCCACTACAACACTCTATCTACATGCATATATTCTAGTCAGCTTCCACTCATTTGCCCCACCTCACTCGCTCTCTCTCTCTAAGCCCATTCTCTCCACCTTCTCTCTACATTCCAACCCCCAAATCAGCTGCAAATCATCATAAGCTTCCATATTTTAAAGTGTTCTTGAAGGATTGAAGCAAAAGATTCAAAGTAAGCAAGCATAGGTAGCAATCTCTTGGGTAATCTCTTCATTTCTTGCATTTTCTTACTTTTTCTACAAGATTTCTTGAGTTTCTGAAATTTTATGAACATAAAAGTGTTTTGATGATGATACATTCACTAAAAATATAAAAATGATCAACTCAAAAACATAACTTTATGAATCAAGCAACAAGAACTCAAGAAATTAGTGTTTTTATGCACATGCATGTGGGTTTTTGCACATGCTTGTGGTTTTCTTTGAAGGATCTATCATGATATGATCATGCATGTAATATTTGTTTTAAAATCTGTAATATTTGAGTAATCAAGTAAATAACATGATAAAATCATAATATTGGTGGTGATGAACACAAAATGTAAGCTATTAGTTGATATGGTGTAAAGATCTGATTCTGGCAGAAACTTTGTGTTGAATTAAATTGACCATAACATAATGAATATTTAACCAAACGATTTGATTATTTTTTTAAAAGTTTTATCTTTGTGTTGAGCTTCATTTCCAAGTGGAAGTTCAAGATTTCATGAGGATTTGTCCCTCCAACCACGTGTATCAAGCCAGATATGTCAGAAAGCTCACTGTTCAATAAAGTGACCCAATTGCATGATTGTAACCCACTCAAATATTATTCAAATAAATTTGTTTTTCTTCTGGAAATTTAATTTAATGAGTTATATTTCAAATAAAGTTAACCTCACTCAAAAATATTAATTTTTGACCCATTAACTATGTAAAATAAGTTGCATGCACAAAATTGAGAAATCTGGATAATTTCATGGATGAACTTTAATCAATCATAACTTGGTACAAAGAAACTTAAAAATGATCAACTTTTTTTTAAAAGTTACATTATCGAGTTAGAAATTTAACCCAATTTGAATCGTATAAAAAAAGTCGTTTGGTCACTCAAACCCTTAAAACAATATGAGAGTGTTAACTGGATTTTGACCAGTGACCTCTAAATTTAAATAAATCAAATAAAATACCTATGAATCTTTAAAAATTCTAATATTTTTACAGTATTCTCTAAAGATATATTATAATAACATATAAAAACTTGGAACCTTAAATATTTCGTTAGGATACTAAACATTGCACCAAAGTACAACCCATGAAGCTGACAGAAAAGGACTTGCACAGTAAATAAAGAAGAATAAAATATTTATGATTGGAACTTGAAAAATAATAATTTAAGTATAAAAATCACATAAATAAGATAGAAACACCTAAAAAGTAAATATAAAATATAAAACATAAAATATAAATGTATTCACATGAAATAAAGTTAGCTAAATATATATATATAATTGTAACATATAACAAGATCACTATAAAATCAATATAAACAATACAAGATTAATTATTAATTTTAATAACTAGAATTTGGGGACTAATAATAGGATATTATTCCACTAGGAAGGAAGCACCGCGGGAATTCAAGACCTTAGGAATTATTTTAAGAACGTGTTAGACTTTGTCAGGTGAGTATTCACGGCCCCACTTTTTATTGTTTTTAATATTTTGGGGGGAAAAGCATGCTACTATTTAAATCATCGGTTGATCTGTTTATCAAACTGTTATCTTATCTTTGCACTTTGGTATATATGCTTATGTTTAACGATTGTGACTTTCTCTCTTTGTGTAAGTCCCACCGTTCAACACTACCTATTAACTCATTGTATCGAGCCGTTAGTAATCTATGGATAGCGCTATTAGGTTGACACCCCACTTACTTGTGTAAGTGCATAATTACTGTGAAACAGTCTCTGTTTATTACTCTATGGGCATTTAGTCAGTAGGCTTAGGTAGTGGGCTCTTTGCGTTAGCATTTTGCATATACTTATACCACGTGCAAACTAAACAACCGATTTACATACTCATCATTCAGTGATGAACGTTTTTGGCATTAAAATCTTATTTTATAGCATATCAAAATCTGTGATCTCACCAACTATTTCTATAGTTGACACTCTCTTTATCATGCTTTTCAGGAAATCATTAGTAAGTGGTCAGCACCTGTTTGGCATTCATGTGGCAGCATTATCTAGCAATTTACAGTATGTTATTTTCCAAACTTTTGAACCATTATCGAAACTTGTTGTAAACAATTGTACTACTTTTAATTATCTATGGTTGGTGTGATCTTGTACCTTATGCTATGAAACCGTAAACTGTTACATCTCGTAATTCCGCTTTAGCGGGGTGTGACATTATACTCTACTTAAATTGATTAATTCCATGTTTTAGGATCTAATTCATCATGTATTTATTTTGCAAGTCTTTTCAAAGATCCATATGTGTTCTTGTTACTGTTTTTTCCATGTTTATAATTTGAGTTAGTATAAATTAGAGGACCAATCCATTTATATGACTTTAATCATAAATATTTAGGACCAATAAATAGTATTGACTAGTGATTGACCAAATCCTAGGCTTAAACATGTTAAGAAGGAAACCTTAATGTGTATGGTTGATGCATGATGACCTTTGTCTGTCAATACAATGATTTATTATCTTGATTAATGATTAAAGGTAAAATCTTGTTTGATTCGAACATAAAACGTCTAATTGTTCTTTTGTTTAATTTCATGACCATAAAAGTTAAGTAATTGCATGATTAAAAAACTAGATAATTGGATCAAGAGTCTAGCAATGATAGGAATCAGTACATGTTGAGTTAGTTGTCCATTGCACAATATAAATTGGATTTAATCAATTGAAAAGAGTAAAGGCGAATCTAGGGAGGGAAAGTCTTCTTGTTGATAGTTAAATCCTATAAAGATCATTGCTTTTGGCTACTTTTGGTTGCTTTTGAGTGTTTGTAAGTATTAGGAGTCATTTAAAGTAATAAAGTTTGAAACTTGATTCAAAATTGCTCTTATTTTGTTTAATTGTCTTTATTTAGTATTTACTTGTTTTTTAATTGGTTTTGTAGTTTAATTAAGTAATTCTAGATTAATTTGGTAAAATCAGTTTAATACGTGTTTCCTAAGTGTTCGACACCCGACTTACTAACTATAATACGAAATGATTGGGTTCACTTGCCTATTCTTGCTGTTTTTGGTAAAATAAATCGGTAAAATATAAATTTAAAACTAGTACCTAAAACGCATGTGCAGTGACCTCAGGGTCTGGAATATAGGTGGCCATTTGGTAAGGATGATGAACACTAAGGTTTGTAGATAAATGGCAAGAGTGATTTAGGGTGAATCTTTTTAGAGAGAGAGAAGATTTGAGAATTTTGAACAGGTAAAGGTGTATGAGAGAGAGAATGGGGTATTTATGAAGTAAAGATAACAGAGATCGTTAAATACTAACAAAATATCTCTAACGGAAAACATATTAATAACCTATTAAATGAAATCTGACAGATGGAGTAAATATCTAACGTTAAAAGCATTAACCGAGTATAAACAAGGAAAATTGAACAAGTGTTGAGTCATCAGCTGAGCATAGAAAAGTATCAGTTGAGACACATCAGCTGATAGAGAAAATTTGAGTTACATCAGCTGATAGGGTTACTTAAGCTGAGCATTTCTTCCTTAACTGAGTGTGATCTACTAAGTGTTTTGATCGATAGATGGGTATCAGCTGAGCAAACTAACTTAGCTTTTTCAGTATCAGTAAGGCTTAGAGATGCTTAGATAAGTAAATCATCAGATTCAACACTTATCAATTTATAGAAAAACAACTACAACTAATCTTATATAGAAATTAAGCATACCTAGTTTGGATATTAGGAAATTGAATCCTGCTTCATCCAATGGTTTAGTGAACAAATCTGCAAGTTGTAAATCAGTGTTGATATAGTGCAAGGATACTTTCTTCTTTTACACATTATCTCTTAAGAAATGTGTAACACCGTGATTTCAGAGTCAATTTTAACTTTTAAAAACCTAATTTCAAACATATTTTAGTAATTAACAAAACAGCAGAAGTCTTAAAACATTTTCTTTATTTACAAACGGATGTTACCAACATTAATACCGACCGACCATCATACCTACAATAATCAACAAATGTCCCAGCACAATAAAAGCACACCCATGCCTAATCTAAGCATACATCTGCAAAAACATACATATATACCGGGAGGGAGTTAGCTTTAAAAGCTAGTGAATACAAGCTTAACCCTAAGCATCATGCAGCACATAGGGCATCATATTCTTCACATCATAAGCATAGCAACATGGCAACATAGAAACATGCGTGTCATTTAACACAAGATTTAGCAAACAATGCTATCCTATCACATAGCGTAGTCCTGAACCTACCGGCAGGCATCATATCGTGCTGGGTAGCTAATCCAGCTCAACAATTTTGCACCGAGGAATAAGACACTACCATCCGTGATGGTTTCATCACATAAGTGAATCACCGTGCTCGTTCAGGAGCCAAAGGCTCATAGGCTCAGCCATATAAAACAATCACCCCATATACCGAAAGGAACGGCACTCGAGTACCGTTGATTCAGAACATTATGCCCGAAGGCCTAGGATCCAGCCGAAGCTGACCTTAATTAACATGTTAGTCCGGACACATAGATAGCTCAGCAATAACCCTTTTTAGGGACAATTGCATGCATGCATTTACATATAACTTGTATTCATCAATATATCACAATATATGCACGTGTACTTAAATACATGTCTAGCATATCAATAATTCCACATGATTGATCCAATCAGGATCCACAACATGCATAATAACAAGTTCTACTCACATTCAATAAGTAGAATTCATACTTACAACATGGGTGATCCAATCAGGATCCATACAATTTGCAACTTAATCACAATCCAACAAAACAGACATATCATTAAGTTTAACTAGGCGGCTCCAATCTGGATCCGCTGGCATGCACTTAACAATATCTAACAATTTTAATGAGGCGGATCCAATCCGGATCCATCAACATGCATACATATCATATAACACGTATTCGTTCATTATCATTGTAAACTTAAACCGTGCATGTATCTATACTTCGCGTTTCTATAAACAACAGTTTAAACTCACTTTACAATCTTACTAATCATAATCATAATTATCACATCTCGTATATACCTAATGGTAATCAATAAATCCATATATACTGCATAATGATTACAAGTTAAGTCGGTACTCACCTGAGTCCAGGATGCTCGTATTAATCTTTTAACGATGCCTTTAATCCGTATATTAACCGATAATAATGGCCCACGCATTAATATGCGTAAAATAGCAAAACTGCTAACTAACGTCCTGGACGCGTCGTGTTCCAACTATCTACACATCGCATCGCTAAAACTGTTACAAACCGCCATTATTTTCTATAGATTAAAACTCGACAAAATATCATCTAAATCAATCCCAAACTTCTCCTAACACTTACAAAGCTTGTTTGGGAATATTTAGACACTTTATAATATTAAGATCAAAATAATCCCATTATAATAGTTTAGATTCAAATACATCAGTTTTGATGTTATATTCCCTTATTGACATAAAATATAGTCTATTTAAGTTATAGGAACCCATAGGAGACCTTCTAACATCACTTAATTGCAAGAATCAATATTTGATTCAAGAACTCCAATCAGTTTATAAATGAAACTTAATCATTTGTACACTCTCCTATCCTCCTAAGGAGTCTACTAATATATATTAAAACTTATTTTAACAATCCTTTCAATATTTGGGTTAATTACCCATTAACACTCCAAACCTTCAAAAATCAATAAAAAAGAGTAGATAAGAATACTTACTAATCAAGAGGAGGATGATGCTTGATCCTTAAAATTAATTTTGATCTCTTCTTCTAAAAAATATCATATGTTTGTGTGTTTGAGAAGAATCAAAAAGAAGAAAATAATGAAGAAAAGAATAGGAAGAAATAATGGAGGAAGAAAGAAGAAGATTCAAGAATTAAATGGACTATTATTCGTTTTCATCAACTTTTATCAACACCTCATTTAGTAATAACAATATATATATTGTCCTTCTATAAACTTAGAATTCTTATTTATTTCACAAGGGTACAACCCTAAATACAAGAAGTATAACTAGGCCTATTTTAGGGTGTTACAAATCTACTCCCCTTGAAAAGGATTCCGTCCTCGGAATCCTGCCACAACTATATATGTAGTTATATACCACATTTATCATTCAACAATAAAAAAACACTTATAATTAAGCTTAATATCACCAAGAAACATCGATTACACTACTTTGAGTTTCTACATTTATCATGACCTCTATTTCACATTATAGAGTTCATTAAAATCTTACAAATGGGTCACCATTAATCTTACATTCAAACTCTACACAAAATGGCTACTTCTCTCATCATAATACAAGTGTTCCTGTTTGTAGTTACCATTGACAACTTAACTAGATTTTAAACACTTATTTCTCTAATCCGTACACGCACACATACATGTATATATACATCTCTAATGGTTTTATCTCATTACTTTACATACATTTCTATACTCTGATCACCGATGATTAACATCAGTTTCATTTGTGGTTCTTTAGTTAACATTTTCAGTGAGTCATACATAACTACTTTACATCAAGAGCTTGAATCCTACACACAAGTACACTCTTGTTTAAGTACAAATCCTTAGACAATGATTGTCTCAATTAAATTAATAGATTCTAGCAAATCCATTACTCACATTACTCTCTAATCATTCTCTTTCATCATTGGATTCACATACTAACATAATTAATTTAATCATCTTTTATCTCAAGTAGTGTTCAATAGAACCTGCTGTCTATCTAGACACTTTACCTAACAATTATCTTTCACATGTACATGATATTATTTACGCGTCTTTTACTAGGTCAACCTTAATTCTTTCGAGTCACTCAAACATCTTACTATCATCATAACTACTTCCAATTGTAGGCTAATTCATAACCCACTTGAAAGTCACATTACACTTGGAACGCCTCCAAGTGTTCTTTTATTACTTATTTACTTCGTTTAATACAACTTTAAACATAGTTGGTTCTCGCATCACTTACTTTCACATTATATCTTTCTAAACAATTTCTCATATTGCATCTTATGTTAAAAATGATGTTTATCAAAACACTACCCATTCATAACATTAACTAAATTTCATTCGTATACATATACTTTACTTTAGTAAATCACCACTTAACCTTTCTCAACTTACCTCATAAGGGTCTATACTCTTATGATCACACTTACACCCGTAGGTGAACTTATCATTTCTGGTAATTCATACGATACATGAATTCCCATGCACCATTGCAATTTTACACATATGTATTACTTTATACACCTCATAATTTTAGATTTCACTTACTATCAAATGGGACTATGTGTCCCCATTTTTATCTCACTAAATTCACTCATTTACTTGTAACCACTGATTATTCAGAGTTACCTTCATATTTATTTTACTTACAACTTTTAGAAATTATCATCTCTTTACTTATACATTTGGACTTTTATGTCTTTATGTCATTGTTCATCTTAACCATGACATATCATTACTTATACTCTTTGGAAATCACACACATTTGATTAGTTAGACACGCAATCAACAATGAGCTTTGAGCTCATTACATTAAATCCTAACAATGCTTTTATGACTACAATTTGTGCTCACGTTCGATCTCACAAATGGTTCAACTGTGAAGTGTTAATTACACTTACACATTTTAACTCGAACAACTTACGACTTTCTTTCTAGTACCAAGGAAAACTACTAACTCAATAGAGTTAATCTTACTTCTGTTCAATCTCATTCATCATTTTGGGTTAACCAATCGTGAACTCACAATTCTTCTTTTATTAATCACTTAGATTTCATCAACAGGCTTATAGCGTTTCACATATCATTTAGAGTTTCATCTATTATAAAACATCATGTACCATTGAAGTACCACATCATATCTAAGGTACACTTCCTCGATATCTTTATATTTCAAATTTCAATTCTTATTAACTCGTGTTAGTTTAACATTTCATCATTAATCATTGTAATTTTTTAAAATTAGAAAGATTGTATTTAATTAACACTCGACTTCAATCAACATTTATCTTAGCATAACTATTTATCAAAACTCTTCCTCATACACTAGGATTCAATTAGAATCCGTGATCAGACTTCATCATTTACTATATGTTTCTTTTCATAGGAACTTAGGACAGTTTTCTTGTTTATCATATTAGTAGTAGTAACAAAACTACTATGGTTTTGGTTACTCATTTGGCATCACTTTTAATCTATCGTTAGCAATCTGATTAAATTACATTGATCTAAACATCTCTTTATTACGTAACCATTAAATATGTTGGTAATCGTATTCTAAACCTTTACCGTTATCATTTTGAGTTATCTTGCATAACCCTACCAATTTGTACCATTAAGGGACTTATCGTAAGTTTTTTTTTTACATATTCATCTAGTTTCATGGTTCAATACTTTCTTGCTTCCAATTCACTTCTTATGACTTAACATCAAGCTATCACTTTCATTCTACTAGGCAATCCTATCTTTAGGTAACCTAGTCTATCAATACTGAAGCAAGAATCATTCTTACCTCACAAATATCTACTTATAATGTATAACATACTCATAACAACTTTGGGACACTATGATGGTCGGGCCTGAATTTGAGACTGAACACCCATCAGTTGTCCAATTAACTTAAACTTAGGCTCTAATACCTAATTGTAACACTGTGATTTCAGAGTCAATTTTAACTTTTAAAAACCTAATTTCAAACATAATTTAGTAATTCACAAAACAGCGGAAGTCTTAAAACGTTTTCTTTATTTGCAAATGGGTGTTACCAACATTAATACCAACAGACTATCATACTTGCAATAAGCAACAAATGTCCCAGTACAATAAAAGCACACCCATGCCGAGTCTAAGCACACATCTACAAAAACATACATATAAACTGGAAGGGGGTTAGCTTTAAAAGCTAGTGAATACAAACATAACCCTAAGCATCATGCAGGACATAGGGCATCATATTCTTCACATCATAAGCATAGTAGCATGGAAACATATAAACATGCGAGTTATATAACACATGATTTAGCAAACAATGATATCCTATCACATAGTGTAGTGCTGAACCTACCGGCATGCATCATATCTTGCCGGGTAGCTAATCCAGCTCAACAATTTTCCACCCGGGAATCAGACTCTACCATCCGTGCTGGTTTCATCACATAAGTGAATCACCATGCTCGTTCAGGAGCCAAAGGCTCATAGGCTCAGCCATTTAAGGCAATCACCCCATATACTGAATGGAACGGCACTCGAGTACTGTTGATCCAGAACATCATGCCCGAAGGCCCACGATCCAGCCGAAGCTGACCTTAATTAACATGTTAGTCCGGACACAGAGATAGCTCATCAATAACCCTTTTTAGGGACAATTGCATGCATGCATTTACATATAACTTGTATTCATCAATATATCACAATATATGCACATGTACCAATATACATGTCTAGCATATCAAAAATTCCACATGGTTGATCCAATCAGGATCCATAGCATGCATAACAGCAAGGTCTAGTCACATTCAATAAGTAGAATTCATAAATACCACATGGGTGATCCAATCAGGATCCATACAATTTGCAACTAAATCACAATCCTACAAAACAGACATATCATCAAGTTTAACTAGGCGGCTCCAATCTGGATCCGCAGGCATGCACTTAACAATATCTAACAATTTTAGATCCAATCCAGATTCATCAACATGCATACATATGATATAACACGTATTCGTTCATTATCATTGTAAACGTAAACCGTACAGGCATCTATACTTCGCGTTTCTATAAACACCAGTTTAAACTCACTTTACAATCTTACTAATCATAATCATAATTATCACATCTCGTATATACCTAATGGTAATCAATAAATCCATATATACTGCATAATGATTACAAGTTAAGTCGGTACTCACCTGAGTCCAGGATGCTCGTATTAATCTTCTAATGATGCCTTTATACCATATATTAACCTATGATAAAATAACGGCCCACACGTCGTGTTCCTATCGAGTCGCGTCGCTAAAACAGTTACAAACCGCTATTATTTTCTACACATTAAAACACGACCAAATATCATTTAAATCAATCTCAAACATCTCCTAACACTTACAAAGCTTGTTTGGGACTATTTAGACACTTTATAATATTAATATCAAAATAATCCCATTAAAATAGTTTAAACTCAAATACATCAGTTTTGATGTTATATTCACTTATTGACATAAAATATAGTCTATTAAAGTTATAGGAACCAATAGGAGACCTCCTAAAATCACTTAATTGCAAGAATCAATATTTGATTCAACAACTCCAATCAGTTTATAATTGAAACTTAATCATTTGTACATTCTCCTATCCTATTAAGAAGTCTACAAATATATATTTAAACTTATTTTAACAATCCTTTCAATATTTGGGTTAATTACCCATTAACACTCTAAACCTTCAAAAATCAATAAAAAAGAATAGATAAGAATACTTACTAATCAAGAAGGAGGATGATGCTTGATCCATAAAATTAATTTTGATCTCTTCTTCTAAAAAATATCATATGTTTGTGTGTTTGAGAAGAATTAAAAAGAAGAAAATAATGAAGAAAATAATAGAAAGAAATAATGGAGGAAGAAAGAAAATGCAAGAATTAAATGGAGGTAGAAGGCACAAAAAAAGAGGCGGCCAACTCTTTCATAAGTCGGTTGGCTCTTTTTGAGCGGGTATCATGCTCCCCTTTTCAACTTACAACTCATTCAAACATTATCTATAAATTCTAACGAGGATATATTCGGAATCCTTATTTCAAACCATTCGATAATTAATAACTATTATTCGTTTTCATCAACTTTTATCAACACCTCAATATATATATATATAAATATATATATATTGTCCTCCTATAAACTTAGAATTCTTATTTATTTCACAAGAGTATAACCCTAAATACAAGGGGTACAACTAGGCTTATTTTAGGGTGTTACAAAATGATGCTTGATTTCTATATGCTTTGTTTTTTAATGCATGACTGGATTATTTGAGATGAAGATTGCACTGGTATTGTCTCACAGAATTGGGGTGTTTTCAAACTTCACATCATACTCAAGTAATTGATTTTGCAACCATAAAACTTGATCACAACAACTCTTTGCAGCAATGTATTCTGCTTTTGTAGTAGAGATTGATACTAAATTCCATTTATTGCTTGACAAACTGATTAATCTTCCACCTAAAAGTTGACATCCTCCTGTAGTATGTTTTATATACAATGTACATTGTGCAAAATCAGAATAAGAATATCCAACTAACTCAAAATCTGAGTCTTTGGGGTACCAAAGACCAAGATGGGGAGTTCCTTTGAGATATCTGAATAGCCTTTGAACAACTGCAAGATGGGATTTTTTAGGATCTGCTTGATATCTTGCACAGAGACATGTTGAAAACATTATATCTGGTCTACTAGAAGTGAGGTATAAAAGTGACCCAATCATTCCTCTATAAGCACAAATGTTCATTTATTTTATATCTGTGTCCTTTCCTAACTTAAGAGTAGTTGACATAGGTGTTTTCATTGAAGAACAATTTTCAGAATCAAACGTTTTGAGTAAATCTTTAATGTACTTTGTTTGATGTATGAAAATACCATCAAACTCTTGTTTAATTTGTAAACCAAGAAAATAGTTTAATTCACCCATCATGCTCATCTGATAGTTATTAGACATGAGTTTAAAAAACTTTTTACACAGTTCCAAATTTTTAGACCCAAATATTATATCATCTACATATATCTGCACAAGTATCACGTCTCCTTTGTACTTCTTTATAAACTAAGTGCTATCTATTTGTTGGTGAGAAAAGAAGAGAGGGTATCATACCAGGCTCTTGGAGCTTGCTTTAGACCATATAAAGCTTTGTTGAGAAAGAATGCATGAGTAGGTAACGTTGAATCCTCAAAGCAAAGAGGTTGTTTGACATACACCTCTTCTTTCAAATTTGCATTCAGAAATGCACTCTTCATATCCGTTTGGAACACTTTGAAGTTCTTGAAGGCAACATAGGCTAGGAATAATCTAATGGCTTACAATCATGCAACATGGGCAAAGGTTTCATAAAAACAATACCTTCTTTTTTACAGTACCCCTATGCCACATCCTTACTTTGTTTCTAATGATCTGCCCATTCTCATCTAGCTTGTTTCTCAGGACCCACTTTGTACCAATGATGGTTTTATCCTTTGGTTTGGGTACCAAGGTCCATACATTATTTCTTTTGAACTCTGCCGATTCTTCTTGCATGGCATTCACCCAATGGGAGTCAATCTGGGCTTCATCAACCTTCTTTGGATCAATCAAAGATATAAATCTAGAGTATAAACAAATATTTCATGGTTTTGATCTTGTTCTTACTGGATCCTATAACCATATTGTGAGGATGATCTCTGGGGTCTTTGAAGGCTTTTTGGAATATTTAGAAGTTGGGATTGATTTGGATTTGGGGAGTTGAAGTTATATGTTGACTATCAGCAGTAGAAATGATTTCATGTTGGTTGGCTGAGTTAACTTCATTATTATAATTTGTGGGTGTCTCTACGAAATAAGGAATATGTAATATGGAAATTAGAATTCGATGATGTTAAATCATTTCCCGCATAGTTCAGTAGAGGTATAGTATTGAATGAGGTTGGTTGTGCATGGATAAATGTTCTAATAGGAATAGGTTTATCTATATCATGAGCAGTTTGTGGAAAGCGATCAACTTGCTTTGGAGTGATTTCTCTAGTTTGCATAAGATCATTGAAGTCTTCACCTGAAACATGATTAGAAGAACAGGAAGCAACAAAGTCATTTCATTAAAACTTACGTTGATTGACTCTTCAATGACTTTTGTTCTAAGGTTATATACTCTATATGCTTTGGAAATCACATAGTAGCCTACAAACACTCCTTCATCAGCTTTTGGAGCAAACTTCTGCAGTTGATCCTTTTGATTGAGAATGAAACATTGACAACCAAATATATGCTAAAAATTGATGCTTGGCTTCCTTCCCTTCAACACTTCATATGGAATTTTGTTGTGCCTTTTGATAATAAGGGATCTGTTATATGTGATACGTGTACAACTCACAGCCTCAGCCTAGAAATTGAAAGATAACCCACTTTCACACAACATGATTCTAGCAGCTTTAACTAATGTTCTATTTCTTCTTTTAGCTACACCATTCTATTGTGGGGTTCTTGGAGCAGAAAAGTTTTGAGATATCCCTTTCTTATCACAAAAAGCTTCTAGAGTTTGATTTCTGAATTCAGTTCCATGATCACTTCTAAGACTTCTAAAACTCCTCACCAGATTGCGATTCATCACTTCCATCTTCTTGATAAAATAAATTATCTCTTCAACAGCCTCACTCTTTGCTTTAAGAAAGAAAACCCAAGTGTATCTTGAGAATTCATCAACCAATACAAAAGCATACTTACTTCCACAAATGCTAGCAATTGGAATAGGACCAAATAGATCCATGTGCAACATAAAGAAAGGTTCTATAATGAAGAAGGCTTGCTTGGAAGGAAATGATGTTTTGTGTTGCTTTCCCTTCTCAAAAGCAGTGCAAGGTTTAGGCTTAGAAAAAGTCAGAGAAGGTAGCCCTGACAGTAGTTCACCCTTTCACAAGTTATTAATGTTTTTAAAATTAAGGTGGGAAGACCTTTTATGCCATAAGCTGATGTATCATCAATGGTTTTGGAATACAAACATGTTTCTTCTGAAGGGGTCAGCAGAGGACATGTCAAGAGTAT
This sequence comes from Dittrichia graveolens, assembly GCA_038502395.1. Taxonomy (NCBI): domain Eukaryota; kingdom Viridiplantae; phylum Streptophyta; class Magnoliopsida; order Asterales; family Asteraceae; genus Dittrichia; species Dittrichia graveolens. Next base: position 38,005,071 of record JARJIL010000009.1, read on the forward strand.
ACACATCCTTGGTTCTCTTGGCACTGAATACTATATTACCTTATTTATCTATTTTGGAACCCCGTGTCTTTATCTATTAAGTAATCAAGTATGAAGTTTGAGAGAAACACACATAGACACCGTGGGCAATTGCTTTTAATGTGAAATTATATTATTGCAAAAGCTCTCTAATTACAAGGACCATATCCCTATATATAGGCAAAGTTATTGCCGGGCCTATCTCTCCATTTTACAATTCTAACATTCTCCCCCTAATGGAGAGATAGACAATTACAAAAAAAGAAACTAAAAAGATATTACATATTTGATATGTTTCTTATTTTTAACATCACTTGCCACTTCTTATTATCTTCCTGCTTTCTAGTGTACGCTTGATTGCCTCAACTGATCGGTTCTTCCCATCTTGTTCTCAACTGATCGGTTCATCCCATCTGAAGATGACACCTCTTTGACCAGCAAAATCCCTATGATTATTTTCATCAATAACAATTATCTCCTCAAGATTTTGCAAATTTGGATGACTCTGCTCAGGTTTGAGAAGATTAACTCTGTACTGATTGCTTTCAGCTCCCAATTGCGTATTGTGCTCTTGCACAAAATGTATAAATCTTTTCATATATTTCATTAAAGCACTTCTTCCTTGTTGCTCTTCATAGTGCTAAAACCAAACCTCACTTGACCACCGGGGATATTCAATTGCCACCTATGGTTTTAAATATCTTTTTAGATATGATTTAATGTACTGAGTTTGTAATAAAATGAAATAATATTTTAGTAAACGTTTTATAACCACTTGAGTAATGATGGAGGATGGAATGAGAGGTGAATCAATGGCTGGATCATTTTCACCAGCAGGTTGAGACTGAGACAATAAATGTGACATCCGTCACCAGAGCAGGTTAGCCAGTTTAGACTCTCAACATGTTATTATGTTTCATGCGTTTGATTTCCCTCGAAACCCTAAAAATCCAAGTGAGTGATAAGTATTAAAATGAATACTCTCTTTACGCACTATTCAGACCATGACACTTAGATAATCCTATAGTTACATGCCTAAAGTGTGAAACAGATTCGTTACATGCATCATGAATGCACATCAAGGGTGACACAAGTTCAAATATTAAATTGAGATCAGGAGAATAAGAGTGCAATTCTTGAAACATTTGTTATAAGTACATAAAATCTATTAAGATTCGAGTAATTTTAAAGAAGTATAGTGCACTAACAAACAACCGTATAACACCAAAACTAAAGTAGTAATAATAATAACACAACAAATAAGTTGACATTACAAACCAAAGTAATAAAACTCTAGAACAAACTCTTAAGACCTAATAACACTAACTAATAACATAAATTGTAACACATGGAAAGGTTAAGTGCACCACTTGCACTCCAACTCAAAGGAATAAAAAATATATATATATGTATAAAGAAAAGTGAAAAAAATCAGCCAAAATGGGGCAAAAGGGAGGATTAAATTCAAAATTTAAAACACAACAAAAAATAACATGATTCTATTTTAAATGCCTAGAACTATTTTCTAATCACCTCACCTCCCTCCTCTCTCTCAAAATCGGCCACCATACCCTCTCCTCTCTTTGATTTGTGCTTCAAAACACAAGGAACAAGCAATAAACCAAGAAGATAACACAAGGAACAAACAAGAAACGAAGAAGAGAACATAAGGAATTCGGGTGTTAAAGTAAGAACTACAAATCTCTAATCCTAAATCAAGTTCGCTTCACTATTAGTCATAACAAGATCTGACTTCTATGAATTCCCATGTTCGATTCTTGAAGAACTTGGAGTCTTGAAGATCCAAACTCACAATCGGCGAACTGGTAATCAATTAATATTTCTTATTGTCTCTCTACACCTTTCTCTTTATGTATCTATTTGAAAACCATAAGTGATGGATATAAAAGAAAAAAAATGTAAGAAACGATTCAAACATATATAGAGAAACGATTTTGATGAACAATAAGCAAAACACAATCAAAAGGCTAAAACTTGTTACTAAAAGATGAGGAACATAAAATCTAGAATCTCACAGAAACTTTAGGTCGTGTTTAAGAGGTCATAACTTGGGAAATTAGTGGACTTTTATTTTGTATTTTAAATCTAAACAGAATTACTTTGAGTCTACTTTCTACTCCAATTGGTCCAATCTCAAAATGATATCGTTTGATCATCCAAACAAATTAAAACACTTTGGTGCGCAAATCTGGATTATTGGGACGGAAGCATAGGTAACTTACCCGCACTATATGGTGAATAAAACCGTAAAATTTATACAAGACAAAGCTTTACGTCTCTATAGAGTTCTGTAAAAATTTTAGAAATGAATTCATTCGTTTACTATTTTTAAACAGTAATAAACGTTCTGTCGCGTAAAACAGTGGTATTCTCGGTTTAGTCTATTATCACGAATTTATTTTAATATAAAAGTAAAAGAATAAATTCTGGAAAAATTAGGGTTTCATCTAGGGACATGGTAGTACATCTCATAAAAATTTAGGAATTTAACTAGGTTATTTAGAAGGGTAAAAAAAATACAAAATGTGACTACAAATTCTGCCAGAAAACTACTTAAATCCTAAAAAGTATTTCTAAAAGCATTAAAATAAAATAATGGAAATTATAACCGATCTAAGTGATAATACAAATATACCTTACGTAAGAAAGGCATTATTCGAATTATTGGATACAAAACAAGAGCAATCTATCAAATTTAGATTACTACCTAAGAGTTTCACACCATAAGAACTAATTTCATGAAACCTATTGTAGATTTTGAGCGGAATACATCTCACTAGCTACTCCCAACACTCAAAGTGAGTACTCGTGGCCCCTTTTGCATGTTTTCTTGGGGGAAAATGACACTCAACAATTTGTATTATTTCTTATGCCGTGTATTGAAATTCTTTTGACAATTTGGATTATGTGCAACATGCTTGTGTGAACCCGATGATGGGTTATGCCAGTTGAATTCCAATATTCCTATTTAGCCAACTTAGTGCTCCAGCCAGTAGGCCTTGTTGGATGACAAATTCCTCTTAGACTATGTGGTCCGGTTATCATTATTCCTACTTACGAGTATGTGTTACACTATATCCATTGTCATACTATTGTACTCACGGAAAATCTATTATTTTGTTTGAACCTGTGAGCTCACCAACCGTTGTGTTGACATTTTTAGAGTGTTCATTTTCAGGTAATACTAACGCTAACGCTTAAGGAGCTTGGAAGTCTCTAGTCGGGCCTTAGCGTCACTCATAGCGCGAATCGAACTTTTCTTATTATTTTGTGATTTGGGTGTTTGCTAATACTTCAAATTATTATCTGGTTATGGGCTCGTTGCCCGTATACCTGACCCGGGTTGTGGGGTTTACTTTCACACGTACATTTATTTTCGTTGGTTGTGTATGTTGCCGTGGAGCCGACTTAACACGGCACAAGACTCCTCTTGTGTCGGGGAAACGTCGTGACACGTTGGATGAATTGCATTTAGTGATTTTCTCTATTTTATATCAATGTGTTATGACGATCCTCTCTATCACACTTCGCATTTCCGCCTTGGCAGGGTGTGACAGATTGGTATTAGAGCCATTGGTTATGGAGAATTAGGTGGCCTGACCTAGACTATAACCTAAGTACCTCGTGTAGTTGCATAATAGGAACTATATGTGCATGCTATTTCATTTCGCGAATTCTCATGCTTCAGCCAAATCGGCTAACGCAAACCGCGGACAACACTCTTCAAAATTTTAACCTCCGTTAATTATTCTATCTAGGAAACGATGGTACGCACAATTCGAACCCCTACCCGCTCTAAGTTGACGATCACTTCCTTAAAAAGGAAACTCGGGGAAAGAGATGAACAAATCCAAGAACAAGAGAATGAAATACGCCGACTCAAAATAGTAAGGAAATCGGTTGGGATGATTCAAACAATGGACGGACAACATCACGTGCCCGAACATGAGGCGATGAGTCGTCCTCAATACGTCCCTCTCGGTCACCCGGAGCTCGTACCGGCAAGGTACGAGGATCCATACGAAAGATTAAGAGTGGTGTGGGAGAATCGTACCAACCATCAACTTCAAAATCAAGTGAATATACTAAAAGAGAGGGCGGATCGCCAAACAAAGGAACAAATGCAACAAGGCCAAAGGATCCTAGAGCTAGAAGAAAGGCTTAATGCACAAATGGAACTGATAGAGTTACTAAGGGGAGCGGAAGGAGATTCCGAAGAAGACCCTGAGGAAGACCCCGAAGTGGATTCCGGGGATCCTAACAACGAATAGCGAGCGCCCATCTTATATATTATTATGCCTATTTGATTTATTAACAATATTATATGTATCTTTCATAAGCTTTGTACGGTTTTCGAACCACTAATATTAAGTATAAATAAAGAGGCGAGTTATATTAATCATTTATTATTTTGTTTAACACGCATTGTTTAGTTACAAATTTCCGTGCAACCAAAGCATACATGTAAAGCCTCTTCGAATGACTATGTGCAAAGTATTTGTGTATTGTTATATATTGTTAGAAAATAAATGGAAGGGTTGTGTGAGCACTTCTAATAATGTATGATTCAAAATCATATAGACTTAGAATTTTTGACCTAGCTTTACTGCATGTTCTCGTTTGATGTTGCCTTAGAGTAGGGCCAATAATTCGAATGACTATGTGATCTAGTGTCATACATGGCCGAGTGTTCATAACTACCTAGACCTATAGGAAGTAGAGTATCGACCTATGTTAGTGAATCAGGATGATTATTAGTGCCTTAAGGAGAGTTGTGATAAGTATGGATGCATTGCGCCTGATCACCGTCATGCACACATACCTAGCACGAGGACACTTAAAGCATGGTGAAGCATCCTGTGAAACGGACTACGGTTTCGGGTTAAGATAGTGCGCGAGAGACCGACCTAAGAAAGCCCTTTTAAGCTCATAGGAGAACTTTACTTACTGAATTTATATATAACTATATGGTTGAAAGTAGTGAAGTGCTATGACACATGACATACAAAATACTAAGAGTAACCACACTCACGATTTATCTTTCGTTTAAATTATGTACTTACATTCATATATAACATACCTCCAAGAAGATCTAACCACAACATAGGTCGTGGTGCCTGTAGTGGTGGTGCTACAAATGATAACAGCGATAACCCTAACATTGTTGAGCTTAGCGTAGCAACTGCAAGCCCCAAATCCTAACCTTGTCACTAAGATCAGCAACAACCTAGGAAATCAACATAACAATGGTGGTGGTGATGATAACACTAAGTTAGTGGTGATGAAGTTAACAAAACGGAGAACGTCCGAAATGACAATAAGAAAGCTAGAGTAGCAATAGGATACGTGGCGGCTAACCCTGCCAAGAAGGAGTATGCGGGCCCGGCACCGAAACGTGCAAAACACCATAGAACCGGGGCAAAATGATAGCGCCGGTGAATATGGTGAACCCAACAAGTAATCGAGAAGATTGTTTTGAATGTAGAAGTACCCATACCTATTCGATCCGATAAGCTCTAGTAGAAGTACAAACTGAAATTCTTTCAACTGGGGGATGCTGTGACATCCGTCACCACAACATGTTAGCTAGTTTAGACTCTCAACTTGTTATTATGTTTCATGCGTTTGATTTCCATCAAAACCCTAAAAATCAAAGTGAGTGAAAAGTATTGGAATGTATACTCTCTTTACGCACTATTCAGACCATGACACTTAGATAATCCTATAGTTACATGTCTAAAGTGTGAAACAAATTTGTTACATGCACCTTGAATGCACATCAAGGGTGACACAAGTTCAAATATTAAATTGAGCTCAGGAGAATAAGAGTGCAATTCTTGGCACATTTGTTATAAGTACATAAAATCTATTAAGATTCGAGTAATTTTAAAGAAGTATAGAGCACTAACAAGCAACCGTATAACACCAAAACTATAGTAGTAATAATAATAACACAACAAATAAGTTGACATTACAAACCAAAGTAATAAAACTCTAGGACAAACTCTTAAGACCTAATAACACTAACTAATAACATAAATTGTAACACATGGCAAGGTTAAGTGCACCACTTGCACTCTAACTCAAAGGAATAAAATAAATAAAAATAATATATACATACATATATATAAAGAAAAGTGAAAAAAATCGGCCAAAATGGGGGGGGGGGAGGGAAGATTAAATTCATAATTTAAAACACAACCAAAAATAACATGATTCTATTTTAAATGCCTAGAACTATTTCCTAATCACCTCACCTCCTTCCTCTCTCTTAAAATCGGCCACCATACCCTATCCTCTCTTTGATTTGTTCTTCAAAACACAAGGAACAAGCAAGAAACCAGGAAGATAACACAAGGAACAAACAAGTAACCAAGAAGAGAACATATGTAATTCGGGTGTTAAGGAAAGAACTACAAATCTCTAATCCTAAATCAAGTTCGCTTCACTCTTAGTCATAACAAAATCTGACTTCTATGAATCCCCATGTTCGATTCTTGATGAACTTGGAGTCTTGAAGATCCAAACTCACAATCGGCGAACCCGTAATCAATCAATCTTTCTTATCGTGTCTCTACACCTTCTTTCTCTTTATGTATCTATTTGAAATACCTAAGTGATGGATATAAAAGAAAAAAATGTAAGAAACGATTCAAACATATATAGAGAAACGATTTTGATGAACAATAAGCAAAACACAATCAAAAGGCTAAAACTTGTTACTAAAAGATGAGGAACATAAAATCTAGAATCTCACAGAAACTTTGGGTCGTGTTTAAGAGGTCATAACTTGGGAAATTAGTGGACTTTTATTTCATATTTTAAATCTAAACAGAATTACTTTGAGTCTACTTTCTACTCCAATTGGTCTAATCTCAAAATGATATCGTTTGATCATCTAAACAAATTAAAACATTTTGGTGCGCAAAACTAGATTATTGGGACAGAAGCATAGGTAACTTATCCGCACTATAAATCACTTATTTTGATGAATAAAACCGTGAGATTCATACAAGACAAAGCTTTACGTGTCTATAGAGTTCTGTAAAAAATTCAGAAATTAATTCCATCATTTACTATTTTAAAAAGTAATAAAATTTCTGTCGCGTAAACAGTGGTATTCTCAGTTAGTCGATTATCATGAATTTATTTTAATATAAAAGTAAAATAATAAATTCTGGAAAAAATATGGTTTCATCTAGAGACATGGTAGTACATCTCATAAAAAATTAGGATTTTAACTAGGTTATTTAGAATGGTAAAAAAAATACAAAATGTGACTACAAATTCTGCCAGAAAACTACTTAAATCCTAAAAACTATTTCTAAAAGCATTAAAATAAAATAATGGAAATTATAACCAATCTAAGTGATAATACAAATATACCTTACATAAGAAAGGCATTATTCGAATTATTGGATACAAAATTCGATGAATACCAAGTCTAGCAACTCGGATTGTGAGCTTGTGGCTGAAAATGAGGTGGCTACAAGTAAGATTATGAAAGACACAAAAGGAAAAAAGAAGCAAAACCCAAAGCCTTCAAAAAAGAAAAAAGAAGGAAAACCCCCTCGTGCATCTACACTGTCTGTAAGTGAAACTCCTTCTCAAGTAGGGAGAAAAAAGAGATGTCCATGGTGGGATCATTTTCAAGATCCCGGTATTCTTGATGTTGCTGAATGCATTTATTGTCATAAACATATTGGTTGTGCAACTAAACATGGGGCAACTCCTTTAAAAAATCATATTAGCAGTTGTAAACAATATCCGGCTAATATTGACAAAAAACAAAAACTTCTTGATCTTGAGTCTAAAACACGTGTTAGTGATGATGGTTCTGTTGAAACTATATCAATTCCTAAGTTGTGGGAGTTTAATCAAGAAAGGAAAGCCCTTGCTAAGACGTTGATTGTTGATGAATTTCCATTTTCTTTTGTTGAACCCGAGGGCTTTCGTGAATTTTGCAAAACGATAAATCCTCATTTTCTAATTCCTTCACGTGCTACCACAACAAGAGATTGTTGTAACATCCTCAAAACGGGCCTAGATGTGTTCGAATATAGTACATCAATTATTTAATTTAATTAAATAATATAAATATATATTCTAGGAAATGATATAAAATATGAAAAATAATAAATAAAATGGTTATTAAAAATATTAATAAATATAGATAAAGATTATAAAATAACGAACGGTTTCAAACGAGGATTCCAAAAATATCCTCGTTAGTTGAAACGGTTAAACGAGAGATGAGTTGTAAGTTGGAAAGGGGAACAAAATACTCCCTTGTGGATAATAATAACCCACAAGTGGGCATATGGCAGCTTCTTAACGTGGGAACCCCTTTTTACAAACACAGACTCTTACTCTCATACGTATACACACATACATCTCAAACTTATCTTCAGTTCTTGCAAATTTGAAGAAGGATATCAAGAAGGAATCGATTGAGACAAGTTCCAGCAGCAAACTGAAGGCTAAATCCATCCTAGAACATCATCTTCTTCATCTCTACCATAGTAAGCTTCATCTCCACAGCTTTTTCTTCATTCATGAATTTTGGGTTTTTGAAGAAAACTCATAAAACTCTTGTTCCAGCAGATAAATAAGGATCAAAATTATCCCACAAGTTGTTTCTAATCATTCTTTGATCATTGTAAGTGCCAATTAATCCTTGTTCTTGATTATGCCTTTCAAGACTTGAAATTCTAGGTTTAGAAGTGGGTTCTTTGATTAAGCAATCAAGAACTGAAATTTATGATTGAAATAGGTTATAATATCATTTATAAGTGTATAGGAACCAATTCCATGAATTAAAGTAGTGTTCTTGATGAGTTTTGAATTTTGGCTCAAATGGGTCAAAATTGGTCAAATATGGGTCAAACTGATTTTGACATTCAAGAACCGAAATTTAGTGTTCTAATTGATCTTATAACTTATTAGGATTGATTAGAATTCAATTGGTGCATTAGAAGCGGTGTTTATGCACAAATCCAATATTTAGCCTAAATGCGTCAAGATGGTGAAAATGGCCTAAATCTGTTTTTACACATCAAGAACTAATTTTTAAGGTTCTAATAGGTTCATATGACTTGTATGAATTTATTAGAGCATTGGTTTTGAATTGGAATGGTTGTTTTGCTTGAATTGGTTAAAATAATGAAAAATAGGCCATAAATAGGCAAGAAATTGGAAAATGATACCAAACAAAGAGTTTAAAGGTTTTGGTCAGTTGCAACACCTTCAATACATCATATTAGGTGTATATGGTGTGTTGCAAGTGTTGGAATTGGTCTACACCAAGTTTTGGCCATTATGCGCACGTCTTTGTCCATTTAATTATGATTTTCGTATGACTTAATTGGATAGGAGTTTTTGATGTTAGAAAGCTTCCACAAGTGTCAGATGGTCCTATGAAAGACTATAATTTTATCAAAATTGATTTGGAATTGAAATGAGCTAAAATGAGCCTGCTGTGCACAAAACAAGCACCAGCTGCAGTTCTGCAAACTAGTCGCAGCGCGACACAAGGCTGTGTCGCGGCGCGATACCCCTGCACACAGCCTAATGTGCTATTTTGTGCCACGTATTCGCGTGTTGTTGCTTGGGCTACTATAGTTAGTTAATAAATGGTAAAATAACATCATTAGGGTATTGTTTCAAGTATCCTAGACGTTCCTCGCGTATTCAAATGATTGATGCGTAAGTCTTGGTATTATAGGTTGGATTGACAATCCGTGTGTGCGAAAGCAAGGTCTTTGCTTATTCTAGCCTATCAGGTGAGTGACGAATGACATAACAATTAATATACCTATAACATATATTAACAATGATCACAGAATTGTATACCATGATTTGTACACGCACTTGTTTATGTGTAGGATTGCATGATAATGCTAGAACTTACCATGTTGACACAATGTAGTATGCACTTGTTTAGGTGTATGCTATGATGATAAATGAATATATGTGCGCATTGATGATTGATTGATTGATGATTCGGTTGAATCATACTATCTGTTTGTGATCGGTACGGATCTATTGGGCAAGGTTTGCCCTGGACCAAGTTGTCCTACTTATTGGGCAAGGTTTGCCCCGGACAAGGTTTGTCCTCTTCGGGTATAACTGCGGTTGTACAACAGAGGAATCTGTTGATTCCAAAACGCAACGGTGGACGCTTAACAGCTCCCCCACCGGTGTGGTTGATGTGTCTGGTACCTCAGTTTGTTGCATTGAGCCGGGTTAGCTCCCCTGCAAGATATGCTACCTCCTGACTACGCCAGCTCATCGCGAGATGCTAGGATAGAACTATATGAGCATGATTGATGATATGTGATGTACTTATATTGATTTCATGCTATTTGGTACTCACTAGCTATTATAGCTAACAGATGCTACACTCCACATGTGCAGGTAATCCTCAGTGAGCTCGGGAGCCTGCGGGTAGTTAATTGCTTTGGGAGGAACACTGCTTTTATTTTTAAACTCTGTTGAACTATGTTTATGTCTGTTTAAGATAATGGTCAGCCGGTTATGTATTCCGTAACACCAACTGTCGTTTGTGGCATCATTTTAAATGTTTATATAGTTTGCCACGTGTTTTTACTTCTGCTGCATTTTTAAATTATAAGATAGGTTTGATTGTTCTATTTACAGTCAAACCCACGCAGTTTGAAATCTTAAATTGTATTTTAAAAAGAAAAATTTGGTTCTCGAAATCACGGTGTTACAAGCTAGTATCAGAGCCTAAGTTTGAGTGAATTGGATACTTGAAAGAGTATTCCGTCTCAAATTCGGGCTCGACCATTATTTAAAGGGTTCCTCGGGAGGTATTGGGGTGTGAGAGAGATTGATATGATTCACATGACTAACACAGTTGTTGATTATTTGTTTATTTGATTAACATGATTAATCAAGTATGGAAAAGTTTACTAAGTATGTTTGACTTTAATGATCTAACAGAACTTAGAGATTGACTATGTCTGGAAGTGATGATCGGTAGGCGTATATTCGCGACTTGGAGGCTCGTCTTAAAGCCTCTGAGGAGCGTGTTCCCGAAAAGAAGATGACCATAGGATTAAAGGCCTTCATGATGTGTTCACCACCGACCTTTGAAGGTAATATGGATATGGTGGTCGCGGAGCGGTGGATCCGCGATACTGAATTGGCCTTCGAGACATGTGAGGCTGATGAATCCAAGAAGGTGGCATATGCACGAAAGATGCTGCGAGGTAGAGCGGTGTCTTGGTATGATACGGTGATAGCTTCTACACCGGCTGCTGTCCTCAACTCTATGACATGGTCTGATTTTCTGAGAATTATGAGGGCTAAATACTGTTCAGCCCAGGCGGTAGAAGAAGTGGATAATGAGTTCCGAGCTATGTCTAAAGGCAATCGATCTGGTGAGGAACTCATCACCAGGTATACCGAATTGGTCCGTTTCGTGCAGGGTTCTTTACCGGATGAAGATGCAAAGATTAACCGCTTTGCACTTGCTCTGCCACCGGAGTATCGATCATCCGTCCATTTTGCCACTACTCTGGATCGGGCATTTGATATTGCACGCCGATATGAGACTGATCATGCTTCACAAGCTAGGGGAACTTCCAAAAGGAAGTTTGAACAGTCTTCTGGGTCGAAGGCTACAGGTGGAGGATCGTGGCAGAGGCAACCACAGCAACACCAGCAGCAACAAGGGGGTTCGAGGTATAGTCCTTCAGATGATCTATGGTGTGCTGCGTGTCGATCTAGGCATACTGGGCATTGCACCAAGGATACTTTAAGGTGTCCTAAATGTGGGCAAAAAGGGGCATACAGCTGAAAGCTTTAAATATAAAGATAATGTGTGCTACAAATGTCTCAAGCCGGGACACCGATCGGTTGACTGTAGGTCGGGTTCCAACACCGGATCCGGAGGAGCTGGTGGATCTTCCTCAGGTCGGGGGAAGAATGTTGGACCTCGTGCACCAGGCAAGGCTTTTCAAATGACAGCCGATGAGGCTAAGGCTGCAGGTGATGTTATCACTGGCACCTTTCTTATTAATAATTCTCCTACCTGTGTTTTATTTGATTCAGGAACAACATATTCTTTCATCTCTGCATTCTTATGTGCTAAACTACAATTGCCTATCTGCACACTGACTGATCCGTTAAGCGTTGAAGTTGCTAGTGGTAGGACAGTCTCTGTTGTTCATAGAGTTCCTATTGCCTTGATTGATATTGACGGGACTAGTTTCCCTGTTTCTTTTCTGGTTATGCCGATTGCTGGGTTTGATGTAGTAATCGGGATGGATTGGCTCAGCAATCAAAATGCTGAGATTATTTGCTCTAAAAAGATTATTAAAATTCCTTTCTCTTACGGGTCATATGCTGTGGCTCGTGGTGAAGGAAGAACTTCTGAAACTCCGTTGATTTCTTTGATGAAAGCTCGCAAGTTTGTAGCCAAGGGATGTGAATCCTATTTGGCTTATGTTATTGATACACACATGGAGAAGAAAGCTGTAAATGACATTTGGGTAGTTTCTGAATACCCGGGTGTTTTCCCTGATGAATTACCGGGTTTGCCACCGGTAAGAGATGTAGAATATCAGATAGATCTTGTACCAGGTGCTACGCCTGTAGCAAGATCTCCTTATCGTCTTGCACCATCTGAGGTCCGCGAGATGATGACTCAGATATAGGAACTTCTTGATAGAGGTTTCATTCGTCCCAGCTCTTCGCCTTGGGGAGCTCCAGTCTTGTTTGTTAAAAAGAAAGACGGGACGATGCAGATGTGCATTGACTACAGGGAGCTGAATAAGCGAACTGTAAAGAAAAAGTACCATCTTCCTCGTATTGATGATCTGTTTGATCAACTTCAGGGTGCTACTTGCTTTTCAAAGATAGATCTTTGTTCTGGTTATCATCAAGACCGTGTACGCGATGAAGATATTCCAAAGACGGCTTTCAGGACGAGATATGGGCATTATGAGTTTCTTGTGATGCCTTTCGGGTTGACGAATGCTCCAGCAATATTTATGGATCTTATGAACCGTGTCTGTCGTGCCTTTCTTGACAAATTTGTCATTGTATTCATCGATGACATTCTTATTTATTCCAGATCTGAAGCAGAACACGAGACACATCTTTGCATAGTTCTTGACACTTTGATGCGAGAACAATTATATGCTAAATTCTCTAAATGCGAGTTTTGGCTCGAAAAGATACACTTCCTTGGGCATGTGATAAGCAAGGATGGTGTAATGGTTGATCCAGCCAAAGTTGAGGCGGTGATGAATTGGGGAATTCCCAAAACCCCATCTGAGATTCGTAGCTTCTTAGGACTTGCCGGTTACTATCGGCGGTTCATCGAGAATTTCTCTAAGATTGCAGGTCCTTTGACGAAGCTTACACGAAAGTATGTTCCCTATTCGTGGTCTGATGAACAAGATAAAGCATTCCAAACATTGAAACAACTCTTATGTCAAGCTCCAATTCTGACTCTGCCAGATGGGTCAGAAGATTTTATTGTTTATTGTGATGCTTCTTAGGCAGGTTTGGGAAGTGTCCTTATGCAGAAGGACAAGGTTATATCTTATGCATCCTGCCAACTGAAGCCACATGAGGAAAGCTATCCGACTCATGATCTGGAGTTGGCAGCTGTTGTCTTTGCTCTGAAATTATGGTGCCACTACTTGTATGGCACCAAATGTGTGGTATTCACTGATCATAAGAGCCTCCAGTATGTTTCTACCCAGAAGGAGCACAATATGAGGCAACGCAGGTGGATGGAATTGATTAAGGACTATGATTGTGAAATCAAATACCACCCGGGCAAGGCTAATGTGGTGGCTGATGCATTAAGCCGAAAGGGCTCCACAGAAACCGTTAAATTCATGAAAATTACTATCGTTTCTGATCTTATCACTCTTTCTGATCTTATCACTCGACTGAAGGAGGCTCAGCAAGAAGCCTTATTAGAAGATAATCTAAAGGAAGAAGTTATGGCTAAATTGAAGGAGCAGCTACAAGATGATAGCAGGGGATTGAAGACATACAGGTCCCGAATCTGGGTACCTAGCATTGGAGGGAACCGGGATCTAATCTTAAAGGAGGCGCACAGTTCTCGTTTATGTTTTCATCCTGGGTGCACTAAAATGTACCATGATCTCAAGGCACTTTACTGGTGGCCTACATTGAAACGTGACATTGCCTCCTATGTGGAGAAATGTCAGATCTATGCACAGGTGACGACCGAGCACCAAAGACCCAATGGTAACTTGCAACAATTACCAATTCTAGAATGGAAATGGGACAACATCACTATGGATTTTGTTACTAAATTGCCCAGGACTTCAAAAGGGCATGACATGATCTGGGTGATTGTTGACAGACTCACCAAGAGTGCACACTTCCTAGTAGTTAATGAATCTTCTTCTATGCCTCGTCTTGCTCAGTTATATATCAATGAAATTGTCGCTCGACATGGTGTTCCTCTATCTATTGTCTCTGATAGGGATACACGGTTTATTTCACACTTCTGGTGCAGTCTTCAAAGGGAGCTCGGTACTCGTGTTCATTTGAGTACCGCATATCATCCACAGACAGATGGACAGTCCGAAAGGACTATCCAAACTCTTGAAGACATGCTATGCGCATGTGTACTTGAATACGGTGGCTCATGGGATTCTCATTTACCTTTGATTGAGTTTGCTTATAACAACTCATATCATTCTAGTATTGGTATGCCACCGTATGAGATGCTTTATGGTAGGTGTTGTCGCACACCTACCTGTTGGCTTGAACCAGTGGAGAAACAGTATGCAGGACCTGATTTGGTCCAGATTACTGCTGATAAAGTCAAGTTTGCACGGGAGAAGCTTAGAGCAGCCAGAGACAGGCAAAAGATGTATGCAGATCCGAAACGCAGGCCGGTTACCTTTGAAATAGGTGATCGGGTATTCTTGAAGGTTTCTCCATGGAAGGGTGTTATCAGGTTCGGTAAGAAGGGCAAGTTGAGCCCACGATACATTGGTCCTTTCAGAATCATTCAGAAAGTCAACGAGCAGACAGTATCTTTGGAGTTACCTCCAGAGTTATCAGGTATTCATAATACCTTTAATGTTTGCTATCTTCGCAAGTGCAAGGTAGATGAAGATCAGATCCTACCTCTACAAGACCTGAAAGTGGATTCTTCTACACGGCTAGTGGAAGAACAAATTGAAATCTTGAACACAAAGACCAAGCGGCTGAGGAAGAAGACAATTCAGCTAGTATTGGTCAAATGGAAGCATAATCTCGGGTCGAACCTTACGTGGGAGACCGAGGAGGATATGAAGGCACGCTATCCCCACTAATTTTCTGAAAAGCAGATTCCGAGGACGGAATCTTCTTAAGTGGGTAGATTTGTGACATCCTCAAAACGGGCCTAGACGTGTTCGAATATGGTACGTCAATTATTTAATTTAATTAAATAATATAAATATATATTCTAGGAAATAATATAAAATATGAAAAATAATAAATAAAAGGGTTATTAAAAATATTAATAAATATAGATAAAGATTATAAAAATATCGAACGGTTTCAAACGAGGAATCCAAAAATATCCTCGTTAGTTGAAACGGTTAAACGAGAGATGAGTTGTAAGTTGGAAAGGGGAACAAAATACCCACTTGTGGATAATAATAACCAGAAGTGGGCATATGGCATCTTCTTCACGTGGGAACCCCTTTTTACAAACACAGACTCTTACTCTCATACATATACACACATACACCTCAAACTTATCTTCAGTTCTTGCAAATTTGAAGAAGGAGATCAAGAAGGAATCGATTGAGACAAGTTCCAGTAGAAAACTAAAGGCTAAATCCATCCTAGAACATCATCTTCTTCATCTCTACCATAGTAAGCTTCATCTCCATAACTTTTTCTTCATTCTTGAATTTTGGGTTTTTGAAGAAAACTCATAAAACTCTTGTTCCAGCAGATAAATAAGGATCAAAATCATCCCACAAGTTGTTTCTAATCATTCATTGATCATTGTAAGTGCCAATTAATCCTTGTTCTTGATTATGCCTTTCAAGACTTGAAATTCTAGGTTTACAAGTGGGTTCTTTGATTTAGCAATCAAGAATTGAAATTTATGATTGAAATAGGTTCTAATATCATTTATAAGTGTATAGGAACCAATTCCATGAATTAAAGTAGTGTTCTTGATGAGTTTTGAATTTTGGCTCAAATGGGTTAAAATTGGTCAAAATGATTTTGACCTTCAAGAACTGAAATTTAGTGTTCTAATTGATCTTATAACTTGTTACGATTGATTAGAACTCAATTCGTGCATTAGAAGTGGTGTTTATGCACAAACCAATATTTAGCCTAAATGGGTCAAGATGGCGAAAATGGCCTAAATCTGTTTTTACACATCAAGAACTGATTTTTAAGGTTCTAATAGGTTCATATGACATGTATGAATTGATTAGAACATTGGTTTTGAATTGGAATGGTTGTTTTGCTTGAATTGGTTAAAATAATGAAAAATAGGCCAAAAATAGGCAAGAAATTGGAAAATGATACCAAACAAAGAGTTTAAAGATTTTGGTCAGTTGAAACACCTTCAATACATCATACTAGGTGTATATGGTGTGTTCCAAGTGTTGGAATTGGTCTACACCAAGTTTTGGCCATTATGCGCACGCCTTTGTCCACTTAATTGTGATTTTCGTATGAATTAATTGGATAGGAGTTTTTGATGTTAGAAAGCTTCCAAAAGTGTCAAATGGTCCTATGAAAGACTAGAATTTTACCAAAATTGACATGGAATTGAAATGTGCTAAAATGAGCCTGCTGTGCACAAAACAAGCACCAGCTGCAGTTCTGCAGACTGGTCGCGGCGCGACACCCCTGCACACAGCCTAATGTGCTGTTTTGTGCCACGTATTCGCGTGTTGTTGCTTGGGCTGCTATAGTTAGTTAATAAATGGTAAAATAACATCATTAGGGTATTGTTTCAAGTATCCTAGACGTTCCTCGCGTATTCAAATGATTGATGCGTAATTCTTGCTATTATAGGTTGAATTGACAATCCGTGTGTGCCAATGCAAGGTCTTTGCTTATTCTAGCCTATTAGGTGAGTGACGAATGACATAACAATTAATATACCTATAACATATATTAACAATGATCACAGAATTGTATACCATGATTTGTACACGCACTTGTTTAAGTGTAGGATTGCATGATAATGCTAGAACTTACCATGTTGACACAATGTAGTATGCACTTGTTTAGGTGGATGCTATGATGATAAATGAATATATGCGCGCATTGATGATTGATTGATTGATGATTCGGTTGAATCATACTATCTGTTTGTGATCGGTACGGATCTATTGGGCAAGGTTTGCCCTGGACCAAGTTGTCCTACTTATTAGGCAAGGTTTGCCCCGGACAAGGTTTGTCCTCTTCGGGTATAGCTGCGGCTGTACAACAGAGGAATCTATTGATTCCAAAACGCAACGGTGGACGCTTAACAGCTCCCCCACCGGTGTGGTTGATGTGTCTGGTACCTCAGTTTGGTGCATTGAGCCGGGTTAGCTCCCCTGCAAGATATGCTACCTCCTGAGTATGCTAGCTCATCGCGAGATGCTAGGATAGAACTATCTGAGCATGATTGATGATATGTGATGTACTTATATTGATTGCATGCTATTTGGTACTCACTAGCTATTATAGCTAACAGATGCTACACTCCACATGTGCAGGTAATCCTCAGTGAGCTCCGGAGCCTACGGGTAGTTAATTGCTTTAGGAGGAACACTGCTTTTATGTTTAAACTCTGTTGAACTATGTTTATGTCTGTTTAAGATAATGGTCAGCCGGTTATGTATTCCGTAACACCAACTGTCGTTTGTGGCATCATTTTGAATGTTTATATAGTTTGCCACGTGTTTTTACTTCCACTGCATTTTTAAATTATAAGACAGGTTTGATTGTTCTATTTACAGTCAAACCCACGCAGTTTGAAATCTTAAATTGTATTTAAAAAGAAAAATTTGGTTCTCGAAATCACAGTGTTACATTCTTATAAACTTTTCATTGAAGGAAGAAAAAAGCTATTAGATGTCTTTCAAAATATGTCTTCTAGGGTATGTCTTACCACATATACATGGACTTCAGGTCAAAATTTGAGTTATACGTGTTTAACTGCTCACTTTATTGATGATGATTGGCATTTGCATAAACAGATTATTAATTTTTGTCCGATAGCGGGTCATTCTAGGGTACTAATTGGTAGAGCAGTTGAAAAGTGTTAGTTGAGTGGGGTATAAAGTATGTCTTGACTGTGATAGTGGATAGTGCTAGTGCTAATGATTTGGCCGTTCAACACCTACAAAAGATTTTTAACCATTGGGAATGTAATGTGTTAGAAGGTTCTTTTTTGCATATGAGATGTGCTGCACATATCTTGAATTTGGTTGTCAAAGACGGTTTATCTGATGTAATTCTTTCTGTGAAGAAAGTTCGAGCTATGGTGAGATATGTTAGGTCGTCTCCTGCAAGACTTAAAACTTTTAAATGTTGCGTTGAAGAAGAGAAAATTGATAGTAAAAGTCTTGTTTGTATGGATGTTGATACATGATGGAATTCAACCTTCTTGATGCTTGAAAGTGCTGTGAAATTTAAGAAAGCTTTCTCAAATATGCTTTTGAAAGATTCAATTTGCTCAAAAGAACTTAAAAAAACAGAGGTTGGTTTAGTAAATGATACAGATTGGGTCAATGTTAATAGTTTGTTGCCTTTCTTGAGAATCTTTTATGATGCTACATTGAGGTTGTCGGGATCACGACTTGTGACTTCAAATGATTTCATGCATGAGATTTTTGGGATTGGTAATGTTATTAGTGGTTTTATTAGACATCCCGATCCCTCGATTTCTTCCATGGCATCTAACATGCAAAAAAATATAAAAAGTATAGAGGGAGTGCTAAGAAGCTCAATCAATTTTTATTCGTTGCATTGATCCTTGATCCGAGATGTAATACCCGGTTCCCGCATGTAATTATTAAGACAATGTAAATTGAATTATGAGTAGTATTGTCAAGGTTAATCGAATTTGAGAGTATGAAATTTTTTGGCTTGTGGGTGACATGGTTAATTGATTTTATATATATATGAACACTTATTTAGTCTTGGGCTCTCATGGGTAACCTAGCAAGAATGGATTTAGGATTGAACTTGAAGAGTTAAAAAGAGAAGGGAATTGGATGGGCTTGGCCCAAGAAAACAAGTATATATATTATATTAGGGCACAGCCTCCGAAGCATTCTACTGTTCCATTGAGTTTCAAACTAAGAGAGAGAGAGAGAGTGCTCTATGGGGGTATATCATCTTGAATAGGAAGAAGGAGGGGCAAGAAGTTGAGTCTTGAAGTAATCTTTGAAGAAAATTCAAGGTATGAATTCTAACCTTCGTAGTTGATTTCTGTTTAGACTTCTTGCGTGAGTTTTGGGTTGAAAAGTTGGGTAGTTTCATCCCTGTTCTTGAAGTTTTATTAAACCCATTTTAAAGAAAGAAATTCATTTTTAGACCACCAATTGGTAGTATTAATTGGGTTGTTTGATAAGGAGTTGCTCTTTAGTTGTTTAGAATCCTCATAAACAAAAATAAAAGGAATTGGTTGAGTTTTGAAAGAGCTTGATTGTTGGCCATGGAGTCTGGGTTTTTTTTTTCAAATGTTGAACTGTCAGGGAAGAAGATACCCCATGCGACAGTAACATGGACACGTGAGTATTCCATGCGGCAGTCGCATGACTGCAAGGGTATGTCATGCGACATTCAGTTGGTGTCTGGGTGCGTTCATGCGACTTTCAGTTGGTGTGTGGGTAGGTTCATGTGACTTTCAGTTGGTGTGGGTAGGTTCATGCGACTTTCAGTTAATGTGTGGCTTCATGCGACTTTCACCCTTGATCCATGCGACATTCACCCTTGATCCATGCGACTTTCACCCATGATCCATGCGACTTTCACCCTTCATCCATGCGAATTTCACCTTGGATAGACATGCGACTTCCACCCAAACATGTCATGCGACTTTCAGCTATTATAGTTGTGCCATGCGACTTTCATGTGACTTCCAGTAGCACCATGTGACTTTCGGTAAGAAAATATGGTTCCATGTGACTTTAGGTGGTCCGGCCTTTGTGTGGTCTGACCTTAGGACTTAGAGTGTGCGAGTGAGTCACATGATTTAGGGACTTGTACCCGGTTTTGACTCGATAGATGTATTGTAGATTCTTGCTGCTGAACAGTCACGAGTACTTCTACTACTATTGTGTCCTATTGTTTTGCTGCTGAACAGGTGAGTTTCACTAACTCTTATATTATGTTGTGATACGTACTCTATATGATATTGTGATTGATGTGACATGGATGTTGTGTCTTGAGTAGCTGGGCTCATTTGGCAGCTAGGCTACCCCGCCTTTATGGCAATTGTTGTGACACGGATGTTGTGTCGTGAGCAGCTATGCTCGTTTGGCCGTGGGCCACCCTGGGTTTTGATATAATGTATGAGTGTGGTGTGCTCACTAAGATTTGTGCTTAACCCGTTGTTGTTGATTCTTTCAGGACCGTCACATGATGACAAGAGGAAGGCTCCCGCATGACAGCTGTTTTCGTTAAACGTTATTCAAACTCCGATTTAAATTATTACTTACAGACATGTATTTTTGTGCCGTTAGTCCCGTGTGTTGGGCTGGTCATGGAATGATGATGAACCGGATGTTTAATTAATGACTTATGATTTTATATGAAATTATATTAGAAAAAAAAATTGGGACGTTAGAACTTGGTATGAGAGCCTAGGTTTAAGGGATTTGAACACGCAGGTGGTGTGTTTGGACTTAAACCTTGGTTCAATACGAGGTTTTAAAATTATTTTCTTAACTTATTTTCAAAACCCGCTGTCAGCTGAAGCCGGAGGTCCTGGTGAGCACTTACTATAGATATGATTCTTGAATTGTGATAACTATGCAGATGTTGATGATTTTGATGCGTAGTATACTGTGATCACCCATGCCATGGATAAACTAGATATACATAGGTTTAGAACACTTGAATGGCCCTTATTGCTTGACCTTACTTGGTTATAGTAGGGTAGATTCAAGTCTTCGAGTACCTAAATTACTAGGGTTATGTGTAGCACTATATTCACACTGTACTAGACCGATGATGATATGATGATGATGTTATGCCTTATATTTTATGTTGGAATGGTAGTGATGCATGAGCTAAACCCGTGAATCAGGAGATTGAGTGGTGAAGCTATGATCTAGTATGTATAGTGTGTTTGTAATAATATGAAGGCTTGTATTGTTACAAACCCATGATACACATTAGAACTTGACGGAATCATGAAATATCTTGGGAATCGGGCGAGGGGTTACTTGTTGATATTATGTGCTTAGCTAGGGTTGCTTTAGTGCACATAGGGCCACTTGTAGGTGATCCTAGATTCGAGGAAGTCCGTGAGTTGAAAAGTTATGTGCGGTAACGCCTACCTAACTTATAGTGCGTTATCTATACTTCAGAATGGTTGATACAAGAAGGAACCGCAACTTGTTGGCTGGGGAAACGCTAACGTACCCCGAGATGGGGAAGCTGCAAGTGTCACAGCGGAAACAGATCCGCGGCGTCAGCCAAGGATGCCAGTGGTTACAGTTGGGGAGGGGAATGTGGATCCCCCTATGGTGGATGCTGGATTGGTAGTTGCTATCGGTAGAGCCTTTGAACAAATCCTACCAAATATGTTTGAACAGATGGCTGAGAAGATGGAGGGTATGGTTGCCGCCGAGGTAACGAAGGCACTCCCGTGGCACAAACAGGAACTCAAGGAGCTACCGGGGGTTGTACATACCGTGAGTTTTTGGCTTGCCAGCCACCGACCTTTGATGGTAAGCCAGACCACGTAGCTAGCTCCAGGTGGCTAGCGGAGGTTGAAGGGGCCTTCAAGACCAGTTACTGTCCTGCGGACCGCAAGGTCCTTTTCGCGAGCAATTTGCTTCGCGGTGCTGCGAAGGACTGGTGGTCCATGTTGCTTATGCAGTAGGGTGAAGCACTTGTAGGGTCATCATGGGAGGAATTCAAGGCGCTGTTTACTACAAAGTTCACACCAAGGGTAGAGGTGAAAAAGGTGAAGAGGGAATTTCTGGCCATGAAGCAAACAACTGAAACCATCACCGAGATCAACGAGATATTCTTGGAGAAAGCTAGGTTTTTCCCCGAGTACATAGCGGATGAGCAAACAAAGATGTTCTGTTATATGGATGTTCTAAAGACAGAGATCAGGGAATTTGTGGATGATTCCAAGTATCAAACCTTGGATCAAATGATGGGGTCTGCGAGGGAAAGGGAACTAGAGCTGGAGAAGCAAGCGGCCTAGAGGTAGGTCAAGAGGAAGTTGGAGCAGGCTGATGTAGGGTACAAGAAATCAAGATTCCATGTACCAAAGCAAGTGGGGAGGAAAGAACCTAGTAAGTGTGTGAAATGCGGAAAGCACCTCCAGGGTGCATGTGGAGACTGGGCACCAAACTGTTTCAAGTGCTGGAAGAGGGGTCATCTAAGTAGAGAGTATGGTTCGGCTACGAGGTTATGCTTTGTGTGCTACCAACCTGGGCATGAGAGGTATGCATGCCCACTCTTGAATGCTACCCCTGTCAGGGCGCCAGCCCCAGCTATGTTAAGGATTGCTAATGGTAACCAAGGCAAGAAGACCGAAGGACTGAGTTGTAGGGGTCGAGCATTTCAGCTAACCGTAAAGGAAGCCAAGACTGAGCTGGATGTGGTCGCAGGTAATTATCTTGTTAGGTCGAAACCTACACTTGTATTGTTTGATTTGGGGGCCAGCAGGTCCTTTGTGTGTTTTAACTTTTGTGATAACCTTGGAATTGCCCCTGTTAAGTTAGAAGTACCTTTAGAAGTACAGATTGCGGATGACCGGGTTGTATCAGTAACAACAGTATATAGAAGTAACCTCATACGTATAGAAGGGGAAGAATTCAAGATTGACATGATACCTATTGCGATGAGGGAATTCCATGTGATCTCGGTATGGATTTGTTGAATCAGAATCGGGCTACCATTGATTGCAAACGACACGAGGTAAGGATTCAGACTCCAAGTGGGGGAGAAGTAGTAATCGTCGGGGAGCGCAAGAGGGGTGATCTGGATATCTCACGGTCTTGAAAGCGAGGAAATACCTTCGGCACGGGTGTTCTGCATTTCTAGCATACGTAATCAACATCGCCAAGGAAAAGAAAATAGTGGAAGTAGGCGACGTACCGGGAATTCCCAGAAGAGTTTCCGAAGGACTTGCCGGGGGTGCCACCAGAACGTCAGGTGGAATTCAGGATTGATCTAGTTCCTAGTGCCACTCCGATAGCTAAAGCACCGTATCCCCTTGCACCACCGGAAATGAACGAGTTAATGAGTCAGCTTCAAGAGCTACTAGACAAAGGATTTATATGCCCTAGTAGTTCACCGTAGGGAGTTGAACAAACTTACTATCAAGAACTGTTACCCGTTACCCAGAATAAGAAAGACGGATCCTTCACGATGTGAATCGACTACAGAGAGTTGAACAAACTTACTATCAAGAACCTTTACCCGTTACCCAAAATAGACGATCTATTCGACCAACTCCAGGGAGCGTCATGGTTTTCAAAGATAGACCTCTGATCGGGATACCACCAGTAGCGGGTCTGGGAAGAAGATATTAGTAAGATTGCGTTTAGAACAAGGTATGGGCACAACGAGTTTGTGGTAATGCCCTTCGGACTTACGAATGCGCCAGCCGCTTTCATGGATCTAATGAACCAAATGTGCCGACCCATGTTGGACCGATCCGTAATTGTGTTCATTGACGACTTCTTGATATATTCCAAGACTCGGGAGAAGCACGAACGACACCTTCCGGAGATCTTAGAAACCTTAAAGCGGGAAAAGTTGTATGCTAAGTTCTCTAAGTGTGAATTTTGGCTACGCAAGGTTGAATTTTTGGGTCACCTCGTAAATCATGACGGAATTAGAGTGGATCCCCCCAATATTGAAGCAGTGCTAAGATGGGAACAGCCGAAAAGCGCTACCGAGATTGAGAGTTTCCTTGGATTGGCACGATATTACACGGGATTTATCGAGGATTTCTCGAAAATTGCCACACCGTTAACGAAGTTGACCAAAAAGAGTGAGAAATTCAGTTGAGGAAGTGCGTAGCAGACGGCTTTTTAGATATTGCGAAGGAAGTTATGTGAGGCTCCGGTATTAACCCTACCTGAAGGAATGTTGGATCTAGTGGTTTAATGTGATGCATTGCACTGTTGGTTGGGATGTGTTCTGATGCAGCGGGAAAAAGTGATAGCGTATGCGTTGAGACATCTTAAACCCCACGAGGGCAATTATCCGACTCACGACCTAGAGCTTGCGCCCGTGGTTTTCGCATTGAAAATTTGGAGACACTACCTCTATGAGGTTAAATGTACTATTTATACCGACCATAAGAGTTTAAAGTACTTCGAAGACTAGAAGAATTTGAATATGCGACAACGAAGGTGGCTAGATTTGGTGAAGGACTACGATTGCGAGATTCTATATCACCCGGGTAAGGCTAATGTTGTGGCCGACGCCTTAAGTCGTAAGTCGGGATGTACGTTACTAGAGGCAAAATGTTTACAAATGACTCTTACCACTTCGTTGTTTGATTTAGTTCGGTTAGCAAAGGCTGAAGCAATTAGACCAGGGAACCACAATAAAGAGAGAACTAAGGGCTAAGGGAAGAACTTTTTTAAGGATGGCCGAGATCTACTCATGCGTTATGGGCGGATATGGGTACCAGCAACATCTAATATCAGGGCAGGGCAACGATGCTAGAGGAAGCTCATAAGTCGGAATTCTCCATTCATCCTGGGGCAACGAAGATGTATCGAGACTTAAGAATGGACTATTGGTGGCCCGGGTTGAAGCGGGAGGTTGCTAAGTATGTTGACAGATGTTTGACCTGTCTAAGGGTCAAAGCCGAGCACCAAAGACCGCATGGGAAGTTGCAGCCGTTGGAAATTCCGGAATGGAAATAGGAGCACGTTACGATAGATTTTATTACCAAGATACCAAGAACACCGAGAAATTTTGATACGATTTAGGTAGTGGTGGATAGGCTTACTAAGAGTGCACACTTTATACCAATTCGCGAGACCTTCTCGTCGGCAGCTTTGGCCAGTGTGTATGTGAAAGAAGTGATCTCTAGGCATGGTGTGCCGGTGTCGGTGGTATCCGACAGGGATACGAGGTTCACTTCGAGGTTATGGGTGAAGTTTCACGGTGATTTGGGAATAAAGTTGAATTTTAGTACCGCCTATTATCCATAGACCGATGGTCAGAGTGAGAGAACGATTCAAACTCTCCCGGACATGTTGAGGGTGTGTGTTCTAGATTTTGGTGGTAGCTGGGGTGCCTATCTTCCATTGGCCGAACTCTATTATAATAACAGTGACCATGCGAGTATCGGGATGCCTCCGTATGAGATGTTATATGGAGGCGGTGTAGAACCCCGGTTTGTTGGGGTGAGGTTGGGCATAGGGTACTGGGTAGTACCGAAGTTGTGCAAAGGACGACAAAAAATATACAGAAAATTCGTGAGAGGTTACGCGCAGCTTAGAGCCGGCAGAAGAGCTACGCAGATAAGAGATGATCAGATTTAGAATTTCAGATTGGGGACTTTGTGTTGCTTAAAGTCTCACCATGGAAAGGAATTATACGATTCACGAAGTTGGGTAAGCTAAACCCTAGGTTCATTGGACCATTTAAAGTGATTGAACGAATAGGCAGTGTAGCGTATCGTCACGAGCTACCCGAGGAGCTGTCAAGGATTCACAATACGTTTCATGTGTCACACCTGAGGAAGTGTCAAGCCGACGACTCTAATTTCATACCGTTGGAAGATATAGAGGTTAATGAGAATTTGAACTATGTTGAAAGGCCTGTGGCTATAATAGATCGGGAAACCAAAGTGTTAAGAAATAAGCAAGTTGAAATGGTAAAGGTTCAATGGGAACATCGAAAGGGTTCCGAGTGGACGTAGGAACCAGAGGCGGATATGAGGAAGTTCTACCTGGGACTATTCGAGTAGTGACTTCGGGGACGAAGTCGTGTCTAAGTGGGGGAGAGTTGTAATACCCGGTTCCAGCATGTAATTATTAAGACAATGTAAGTTGAATTATGAATAGTATTGTTAAGGTTAATCGAATTTGAGAGTATGAAAATATTTGGCTTGTGGGTGACGTGGTTAATTGATTTAATATATATATATATATATACACATATGAACACTTATTTAGTCTTGGGATCTCATGGGTAACCTAGAAAGAACGGAGTTGGATAAATATATTGCGGAAGACCGTGAACCGAATGATTCAAAATTCGACAATTAATTTGGTGGAAGGTTCAACAATGTAGGTATCTAGTTCTTGCTAAAATGGCTCGAGACATACTTGCAATTCCGGTTTCTACGATCGCTTCAGAGTCCGCTTTTAGCACGGGTGGGCGTGTACTTGATACTTTCCGAACCTCTTTAACTCCAAGAATGGTGGAAGCTTGGGTTTGTACACAGGATTGGCTTAGAGCTTCTCGTACTCCAATCTTCCTTGATGACACGTTTCGTGAAATAGAGAATTTGGAAGAAGAAAGTTAGTTTGTTTATTTTTCATGTTCTTTCACTTATATTGTTTATAATGTTCATAATTTTATATTTCAATTCTACTTTTTCTTTTCTTTGGAGTAATAGGTTTGAAAGACATAATTAATGAGCAACCTATTATTATCATTGATGAATCGGTTGAAAGTCAAGTGGGAAAAGGGATGGAAGAGTTGATAGATTCCGACTGGAGCGATTGATAAATGTATGTTCTAACTTTTATGAAGGTAAACCTTTACATTTATCTATTGATGAATTCTTATTTATCTATTGTTCTTGTTCTTGTTTTAATTTTGTTTATTTTTCTCTTGATTTATTCTTATTTTAAGCTAGCTTCATGTCAAAGACTCAAAGTGATATACTTGATTTGTCCCTATCCAAGTATCCATCATACTCATTAGCTAATTATTTAATTACACTTTTGATTCAATTGTGAGTTTGTAACTTTATCAAATTTGTATTTCTTGTAGGAGGGATTGAGGGAAGCATCTTGTTATGAAGACATGATGTCATCAAGATTGGAATTTGGAAAATGAAGTTATTTTTATTGTATGGACTCTGTTATTTTAGAGTTTAGACATTCGTATCATATCTATTTGTAGTTTTTAAAACTTGTAAACTAAGTAATAAATGTTGTGTTAACTTATGGATAACTAGATATGTGTGAATGATTGCATACTTATGAAGAATGATGTAATTTTTTGGTTTTCTTTGCTGATTCGGATATTTCGGATTATCCGATATCCTCCGAAAGTTCGGATACGGATATCGGATACTGAAAAGCACTATCCGAAAATTTCGGATATCCGAAAATCCGGATATCCGAAAATGAACACCCCTAACCTCATACGACTTATGATTCATGCAACTTTTCATAAATCAACTATGCGACACTCACATTAACTCATGGGACTTCCAGGACACATTATGCGACTTCTAGACAACAAAGTCGGACTATTCATCTTCCTTGTCAGTTCTAGTTTTCCTTACACAGACTCTATAGCTAAAATCAAACTTTTCAAAAAACTCAACCAATTAGTCTCATTTTTCACAAACCATTTCTCCACTCATCTAAACATTTCCTTTAAATACAGTTTGTATTTTATCAAGTATTTAAAGGTTCTAATCTTAACCTTTGTTCCTGGTTTTCTCGTATACACCCAAAACCCCAAAAACATGCTACACATTAAATCATCAATTAAACAGGGCAATATTTCCAGTCTACATGATCATGATGAAGTAAGGATGATTACCTAATAGTTTCCTTCAATAAATTCTTAGTTCCACAGCAATCCTTGCTTCCTTCTCCCTCTGCTTCTTCGAGAATAGCATTCAACACACACACACATACACACACTTTGAATCAATGGAACATTAGTAGTGACTCTTTGGGGCTACGCCCTAATTCCATATCTATACTCACATGCTGTAACTCTTGTGGGCCTAAGCCCAAGTCGCCTTCTCAAGCCCAATTCACACTAAAACTCTTATTAGTTTAAACATATAAGCCCAAATATCTATGATATATTTCCCACACAACATAGTATAGCTAAAGTCACCATAAATACTCCGGTAAAATACTTCTTATAGAATTCCGGAAATTCGGGTATTATAGTGATGAAATGGAAATTAATTTTTATCATTCACCTGTTTTTGATGCTCATAGGTTGTGGGAGACTGTTTTTCTTCACTAAGTTCTCAATGATTTTCCTCATCAAGTAGAGACTTAGGTTTTTGTTTTGCCATTTTCGTGATCTTTGTAGCTGGTGTGTCTGGTTCTAGTGCTAATGTTTGTGTGATATGTAAATTATAGAGTTGTGAGGGTGGTTACATTACCCGGTAGTTGTAGCTTTTTAATAGTTATTATGAACCACAAATTTTTAAAGGTTCATACCCACTAACATGACACGTAGTATACAGTTTTTGGAATTTTAGCACATGTTTTTCTGCTTGTCAACGTTATCAGTTTTACAACAGTTTTGTGCTAGGTAACATATTCCAGTCTGCAATGAGGTGGCATTTATATGCTGACACAGCAAATTTCTATGTGCTCTGTTAACAATAAATAAATAAATAAATATATATATATATAGTTAGTTGAGTGGTTGATTTGTCATATAAGCAAAGTTGAGTATATATGTATCTGGGTGGATTAACGTCATTCAAACACACGCACACTTAAGTTTTTTCTCAAAGAAGAGGAAGAAGAAAGGAACCGGCAAAGGTGGTATTTCGTGTTTAAACAAGGAGAAACAACAAAGCATAGCCTCAAACTGTAACATCCCAATTTTTTTATAAATATAAATATATAAATGTAAATCAGAGTAAACAATCCATGTTAATTTCTACAAAACTCCTGACGAGTTTCCGCACCCAAAACTACACGCCATAAAGTGTTCAGTCAATGAATGAGTTAGTTATAAAATAGTTAAAGGTGTTAATAATGAATTAAATGAATGGTCACCGAAAATGTCTGTTGGTTGATGTGTTGTCTTCCTCCTCGAGCTTTCCCACGATCATATCCTAAAAGGATTTAAACAACAAAATAAGCGCGAAGCTTAGCGAATACACTACTTACATACTAAATTAGTTCATCATGCATAAACACAAAACTCTTACTCACAACATGAATCATACCCGCTATCGAAGTAAACGGTCTAAATATTCCCGCTACCGAAGTAAACGGTCTAAACATTCATGTTACCGAAGTAAACGATCTAAACATTCACGTTACTAAAGTAAACGGTCTAAACAATCCCGTTACCGAAGTAAACGGTCTAAACATTTCTGTTACCGAAGTAAACAATCTGTCATTCCCACTACCGAAGTAGACGGTCTAACATCCCCGCTACCAAAGTAGAAGGTCTAATCAAGCAGGCATTGAATATTGGTATTAACATACAGTGTAAACGGGGGACACGGCGTTGACGTTGAGGGTGGAGTAGAACTCCAACATCAACTCTCGGTAGATGGGCTCCTTAATGCAGAAAAGGTGCTCCCACGCCGTGCAGGTGAATAGAACTGATTGGTCGGGGACTCGATACTCCTGGATCAGTAGGGGAGTAAGCAGAGCTTATATGCCGGGTGCTGTGGCGACCTCCCAATCAAGAGTGTAGGCCACCTCTATCTCCTTGCAGAGGAGCTGTGTGAGTCTAAAGATATACTCATTCCGGTATTACGCCGGAATGGTCTGAGGGAAAACTAACCACTCATGCTCAACGGGTGGTGCAGGAGGAACTGGAGCTGTAGGCTCGGGCTGCGCTACTCTACGGCCTCGGCCTCTACCACGACGACGCTCTGCCATACTGTAGACATAACAATTCAATTCAATATGTTAAACGGCACCACACGTAAATAAAAATGAAATAGAAATTCAGTATGACTCCTAACATGAAAAGGATAGCCTAGACACATAGTCTATCAACCAGATCCGTGCACAATCACATGTAACACAAAGAGTAGCAACAAAGCCCCAAAATAGCAAAACAGAACCAGAAATAAACAAACAGGCACACACAAGCAGGCGGTTATCAGATAGAAGCATAAGAATCATAAATTTGGAAGAAAACGGTGGTAATCACATGCAACTAGACCACATATTGCCCTAAAACAGAAACATGGTGTTTTATGCAAAATCAAAAAATGCGTCGGATTCGGGTCTCGGACACGTTGCGTCCGCCAGGTTGAAGACGACCTAAACAGGGGTTGTCTGTTTTGCCTTGTTTCCCTTAGGATTCACAAACATACGTGTCTATAAACATTATTAATCATGATGGAAAATTAATTGGCACGGAAAACTCGATATTCACTTTAGCGATGCACTAATAATCTCATTTTCGTCTCACATAAACCCTAGAATCGAACATTAACATAGCTTCAAGAGAACATAGCATATACAAGGTAATTAACATAGATAAGCTTAATGCTATACCACATCACACACAAGAACATCTACAATCGCTCGGATTCGTAACACTAAACCTTGAAAATCGTTGATGCTCGACAAACTCGATAAAACATGGGCTATTTGACACCATTGTGATCTTAAATCATCCCATTATAGCAGATCAACACGAAACCTCAACACATGTCGGAAAACCCTAACTCAAAATGCATGTAGCTATACTGATTAGCGCAAAATCGTCAAAAAAAAAGCAAAATTAGGGCTCGAGACTTACTTGTGTAGCGAGACAGACTAATAGAGCAAGAATATGGTGTAGATGTGGCGAAAGTAAGGCTTTCTTCGAGTGAGTTGCAGAGAACGTGTCGGGTGCGTGGGATTTCAGGGTTTCGCCGAAGAACGCGACGGGTTTTGAGGTGTGTGTGTGTTTTGGTAAAGTGAGGACAAAGAAAGAGGGATTTGAAATATAACCTGCTCGCCCGAAACGCGTCACGTTCAAACAAAAAACGCTTCACGTCTTTCTGTATTCACATTTTTTGAAGCGCGTTTGAAGCAATGAACGCGTCACGTTTTGGAACCTGATGCGTCGCGTTTTCTCAATTTTCAAATTTAAAATTGTGCATACCTTGTGATCTTCCAGGCCATGTTAAGTACTTCAGCTTGTTCCAAAGGCAAGTTAATGATAGTTCGAAGAGTGTACCTGCACACAAACAAACTTAACAACGAAAAACAAACAAAACGAAAGAAAATAAACAAACCAAACAACGGGTTGCCTCCCGCAAGCGCTTCTTTTGATACGAGTCATAAGCTAGACTCCACCCCACACTTAGGGTGTTATCACGTCGAGGCATAAGGCCTCGCCCTCGCTTTCCTCGGACATTCCCTCCATGTAATGTTTCACGCGGTGCCCGTTCACCTTAAAGGTCGAGCCGTCTTCCGATTTCAGTTCAACTGCACCATGCGGGAACGCTTTCACCACCACAAACGGACCGTACCATCTTGTTTTCAACTTCCCGGGAAATAATCGTAACCTAGAATTGAATAAGAGCACCTTATCTCCTGGTTCGAAGTTCTTGTTCCCACGCAGTCATGTATCATGCCACTTTTTGGTGCGATCTATGTAAATTAACGAACTCTCATATGCCTCGTTACGTAATTCATCGAGCTCGTTAAGTTGTATCAACCGGTTATCCCACACACCATCCATATCTAGATTGCAAGTCTTCAACGCCCAGTAAGCTTTATGTTCTATTTCCACCGGCAGGTGACACGCTTTGCCATATACTAACCTGAAGGTGTACTACCTATGGGTGTCTTAAAGGCAGTCCGAAGGGCCCAAAGCACATCATCCAACTTATCCGACCATTCCTTCCTATGGTTGTTTAATAGCACGATTGGTCACCTCGGTTTGCCCACTCGTTTGAGGATGGTAGGCTGTTGCAAATCTATGGTTTACACCATATTTCTGTAACACCTTTTCCATTTGAGAATTTGCGAAGTGGGTGCCCCTATCACTTATGAGAGCTTTAGGAATGCCAAACCGAGAGAATAATTCGCGTAAGAATTTCACGACGACACGTGCATCGTTACTGGGTAAAGCTTGCGCTTCAACCCATTTCGATACGTAATCAACGGCTACCAGAATGTATTTGTTCCCACAGGAAGAAGGAAAAGGGCCAACGAAATCAATACCCCACACATCAAATATTTCGCATACTTGAATGCTGTGTTGTGGCATATCATTCCGTGCAGAGATATTTCCCGCACGTTGGCACGCTTAACATTCCTTCACAAGGCTTTGTGTATCCTTGAAAATGTTAGGCCAAAAGAATCTGACTTCAAATACCTTCTTTGCGGTGTAGCCCGCACCGTGGTGTCCCCCGGTTGGCCCACTGTGGCAATCCCTCAGTATTTTCCTCGCCTCTTCTCCCGACACACATCTTCGGATAATGTTGTCCACACAATGATGAAAAAGATAAGGATCATCCCAATAGTAATACTTCACATCAGCGATGAATTTCTTCTTTTGCTGATGTGACATTCCTTTCACGAAGATGCCCGCGGCTAGATAGTTCACAAAAGTCAGCATACCAGGGCATAGTCTGACTTGCCTGCAATAGATATTCGTCTGGAAAATCATCCCCAATGTTAGCTTCGTGAAGCTCCTCTAATTCGGGGTTTTCCAGATGTGACAAGTGATCAGTAGCGACATTCTCTACTCCTTTCTTATCTTTAATTTCTATATCAAACTCCTGGAGTAGCAGCATCCACCAAAGAATTCTTGGTTTGGAATCCTGTTTTCTGAATAGAAATTTCAGAGCAGAGTGGTCGGTGAACACGACAGTTTTTGATAAGATAAGGTATGAACAGAATTTATCAAAAGCGAAGACGATGGCCAGTAATTCCTTTTCCGTTGTGGTGTAGTTATCCAGCGCTGGATTTAGAGTTTTGCTCGCATAATAAATTGGCTGAAAATGGTTATTGACTCTCTGACCTAACACTGCACCGACCGTGTAATCACTTGCATCGCACATTAGTTCGAATGGCAAGTTCCAATCAGGCGCGACCATGATTGGTACGGTGGTGAGTTTCTCCTTTAGGGTATTAAATGATACTAAACACACGTTGGAGAAATCGTATTTAGCATCTTTCAATAAAAGCTGAGTTAAAGGCAGCGTAATTTTAGAGAAATCCTTAATGAATCTCCGATAAAATCCCGCGTGGCCAAAAAAACTCCTTACCCTTTTTGCATTTGTCAGTGGTGGAAGTTTAGATATGACATCTATTTTCGCTCTATCCACCTCAATGCCGACTTTAGACACCTTGTGCTCCAGAACTTTTCCTTCATTTACCATGAAATGGCATTTTTCCTAGTTAAGCACCGGATTTGTCTCCTTACAACGCGTAAGCATTCTATCCAGATTAGATAGACAAGAGTCAAAAGAATCGCCAAACACCGAGAAGTCATCCATAAAGACCTCCATGAAATCCTCCACCATATCGTGAAAGATCGCAGTCATGCACCACTAGAACGTGGCTGGTGTGTTGCAGAGGCCGAAAGGCATGCGTCAGTATGCGAAGGTTCCATACGGGCATGTGAAGGTTGTCTTCTCTTGATCCTCGGGGTTTATCGGAATCTGGAAATAACCAGAAAACCCGTCGAGAAAACAATAGAAGGCATTTTCGGATAAACGCTCGAGCATTTGATCTATGAACGAAAGCGGGAAGTGGTCCTTGCTCGTGGCATCATTCAACCGGCGATAGTTGATGCACACTCGCCAACCGATGACCATACGAGTAGGAATCAGCTTGTTCTTCTCGTTTACGACCACGGTCATCCCACCTTTCTTCGGCACCACGTGAATCGGGCTGACCCACGAGCTATCGGATATTGGGTAGATAAGACCGGCTTCAAGTAGTTTCACAACTTCTTTCTTCATGACTTCCTGCATCTTCGGATTCAATCGTCGCTGCGGTTGGATTACAGGTTTCGCTCGTCCTCCATCAAGATTTTATGCGAGTAGAATGATGGACTAATTCCTTTAATGTCAGAAATAGACCATGCAATCTCCTGTTTACGCTTTTTAAGGACGGCAATTAATCTCTCCTTTTCAGACAAGGATAATGTGGTTGAAATGATAATGGGAAATTGTGAATCGGTTCCTAAATATGCGTACTCGAGATGTTTCAGAAGTTCCTTCAACTCAAGTGGCTTGCTGGAAACAGGGAACGCGTTGGGTTGTACACCCGGATGCGTCGCGTTCCCTTCTTTTGGCAACTCAGATCGCGATCCAAAAGATGAACGCGACGTGTTTTCTAAATCAATGCGTCGCATTTTCTACAATTCTGCCCATTCATATTTTTCTTCACTCCCTTCCTCCAGAAGCTTTTCGAGCTCTTCTAGGTCTCTATCAGCATCACACAACTCCTCTCCCATGGGCATTTGACCATCCATGTCCTTATCTTCCGCCTTCAGTACTTCCTCCTCAAGTAACTCATCAACAACATCAACAAAGAACACCAAACCATCACACGATCTGGAATGTTTCATAGATTTTTCAATTCCAAAGGTAACGGCATCATTACCGACCCTTAGTGTGAGTTGAGATTCATGTATATCAAATAACACACGAGCGGTGCTCAAGAATGGTCTTCCCATTATGATCGGCACCTGATCATCCTCCTCCATATCGATCATGATGAAGTCGGCGGGAAAGATAAACTTATCGATTTTAACCAACAAATCCTCTACAATCCCTCGCGGGTAAGTAACTGATTTATTGGCCAAATGGATAGCCATACGAATCGGCCTAGGCTCACGAAGTTTCATTTTTGCATAGAATGAATATGGCATTAAATTCACGCTACCACCGGTGTCAGCTAATGCATGACTGATCGGGATATTACCAAATTGGCAAGGTAAAGTTAGGATACCCGGATCAGTCATTTTCTTCAAAACATTGTTCAACATAGCAGCTGAACATTCCTCATTCATACTCACAGTTGAGACTGCCTCCATTTTCTTGCGATTAGTTAGCAGCTCTTTCAAAAACTTCACGTACTTTGGCATTTGTGCCATTGCTTCTACGAATGGAATGTTTATGTGTAAAGATTTGAGATGGTCTAAGAACGGACGATACCGCTCGTCTTGTTTCTCTTTCTTTAGCCTCTCAGGAAAAGGAATATGTGTCCTATATGGCTTCACTGGTGGCACGGATGATGGTTTTTCAATTGGCTTAGGCTCGGTTACCTTTGCCTTACCTTTGTCTTGTTCCTTATCGATAGGAACAGTAGGTGGACTAGTGGGTGGAGCATCGTCGGTTTTGGGAAAGAAATCCTCATGTGTCTTGCCTGACCTGGTGGTCACGGCTTTGACATCTCTTCGATGATTGTTTTCCGTGTTACTCGGAAGAGTACCCGAAAAACGTTCCTGAAGGACTTCTGAGATTTGACCGACTTGGGTTTCGATATTAGAATAGACGCTTGCTGATTGCAAAGTGTTGCTTCGGTCGATACCCCTATTTTTTTAACCAAATCCTCCGTTTCTTTGTGCCTCTAATTGGACGCGGCTGAAAAGCGTGTAAGCATGTCCTCGAAGTTTGGTTTTTTCTCCGCCTCCTTGGGTCGGTCTCGTTGGTAGCATCCTGGAGCATAAGGCTTGTACCTCCCTTCCATCTCCTTACGATACTCAGGATAGGGTTTCTAGTTGGGCTTCTTGTTGCGAAAGAATGCCTCGTCCTCGGGATAATCGTATTTATCACCTGAAGAATAACACGCAGATTCTTTTAGATTCCCACTTTCGTCGTAGGGGCAATCTTTGTCGAGATGAGGACCGCTGCAGTTGTCACAACCAACCTACATAGCATGAATATTCTGATTCACTTTTTTCATGTCGCGGCCTAGTGCATCTAGTTTGACACTGAGGGCTGCTACGCTATTAGATGAGTCGGCTGCGACTGCCGGCTTTCTACAGAAAGACGAATCTCTCGTAGAGTGCCACTGATGGGAGTGCTGAGCCATCTCCTCAATCAGGGCATATCCCTCAACGGGAGTTTTTTTCGGTATCGGCCCTTATGAATCGACCATTTTTCTAGTGCAGACATTTATACCGTTATAGAATGTTTGGACGTAAATCATGTTGCGGGCAGTTCTGTAACATTTCCTTGTAGCAATCCTAGGCGTCATACAGAGTCTCGTCCTCCAATTGCCTGAAATTCTAAATTTGCATTTTCATTTTTTCAAATTTTAGACAGAGGACTGAATTGTTTGATAAAGAGGATTTTAAGCTCATCCCATGTACGGATGGGTGGCTCGGATCTCAACCAACGTTTGGCTGCGCCCTCGAGTGTTATCGGAAACACTCGCACCATAACGGCATCTCTACTTACCCCAATGATGTGGAAGTACTCAGTAATCTCGAGAACGGCCTCGACATGCCGATTTGCGTCTTCGTTGTCCTTTCCGGTGAAAGGACTCTCGCGCAAAAGATGAAAGAATTGACCCTTGATTTCAAAAGATCGTTTTTGAGGGATCTCGGGTCGATGGATCCCTACTCCGGTTCCCTCGCGAACACGGCTCGCATACTCCTCCAATGACATGTTGGCAGGATGGTACACGAGCCGTGTGGATGAACACGGGCCGTGTCCAGTCCAATATACACGGGGCGTTTTGGCCGAGTTCAAGGTCGTGTAGTTTGGGCCGACACTCCCGTGTAGATGAACACGGGCCGTGTCCAACCTATTAGACACGGGCCGTCTTAGCCCATTTGGGGCCGTGGACTTTGGGCCTACACGGCCGTGTTGGTGAACACGGGCCGTGTACGTTCGCTGTAACAGCAGAATTAACAGCCTTAAAACTCTATGTTTAATGGTGTTTTATGTCATTAACTTTGGGCAGACAAAAAGCTACGTTTTTCTCTGTTCTTGATGAGACTTTTGAAGTGTTAATGAGTTACATCTAGCTAATATTCTCTCTTGATTCATCTTCTTCTTTGGAGACAAAGTTTTGTGCACAAAGTGAAGAACACATACACTTGATTGTTTTCTTGGTGATTACACATCAGCTAATTAGCATTTGGGAATCAACTCAACTTGGGGTGGACTTCATTAGAGGAATCCTTCTTTGGATTCTTGAAGCTTGACAAGAGGAAGATCGTTGCACTTGCATCGTGGTACATTTCTATCTATCTTCTTCATTTATTTAGTTGCAAGTTCATGGTTAGATTTTGGTCCATGGGACTATTCGTTTGCTTGGCTTTGAATTTTTTGTTATATACTTTGCTTCCGTTGCTACTTGATTATGCCAAACGAATACCTTCAGAGGTATCAGAGCCATATCTAACATTGCTTTGCACTATTGAGTCTAGAAAAACCATAAAAGTATTTTATTTGATAAGAAAATTGTTTTCTTAAAATGGTTTTTCATGGAGACTCTTGTTGGGCTATAATTGATATATTTGTAGTCTTGTTAATATTTTAGTTTTTATATTTATATATTTGTTGTAACTTGGCATGAAGTGTACATAAATATATACTTATAAATGTATATATGAATATGTGTCTTTAAGATGGTTTAGTACACTAATGCATATGTAGAAGGATTTTCATTTTGTGCCTTTAATGTTTTTGACAATCTTAACTAAAATATAGATATATATTTGTATCATGGTTTTGTGTGGCACACAATGTTTTCTATTTGATGCGTTTGGTTATATTCGGTAACATGATATGCCCTTAGACCTATGTGTTGTGGTGGTTGATTAATTTGGTTTTTTGGCGGCCTGCGTACTGTATTGTTGTAACAATATTTATTTATTTGTTGGTGCGGCTTGCATGCCATTTCTTTTATTCTGTGTATTTGTATAAATTGTAACGAACGAATATTTTAATAATATTGATCGAGAAATAAATATTATTTTCGAAGTTCAACTTGATAATAATAATAAAGGAATATTATCATTTAAAGGAAAAGTAAAAGAAAAGAAAAGAAAAGTATAAGAAAAGAATAGGAAAGAAGAGGAAATAAAATAAAAGAAAAATAAAAATTCTAGAAAATACGAGGTCGCGGCGTGACGCGTCGGGGCGACACGTGTCGGTGGCGTGTGTCGGGAGATGGCGTGTGTCAGGCGATGGCGTGTGGCAGACCGGTGGCGTGTGTCAGAACGTCGCGACGCGACGCGTCGGCCATGTTTGAGGGGCTATATATTCAAGCTCATTTCAGAAGATTTTTACACACACTTCCACGTCTTCGTTACTCTGACCAAATTTCAAGAGAAATCAAGGTTAGTGAACGATCAAGGGTGTCGGGTTTCGTTAGAACTCGTATTCGAGGTGCGGGGTGAACGAAGATAGCGTTTCGGGCGTAGTTTTGAGCGTGGTTTCGCTTTGGTGACCCCGAAAGGTATATTCTTCTAGTCTTAAGCTAATATTTCGGTTGTGTGGCTTGATATTCTACATGCATGTCATTCTAGCATGTTTTGATGGACTTTCTAAGTTCACGACGCGTATATCTTTGATCGAAAGTATTTTTTACATATGTAGGTTATTCGAGACGGTTGAGGTCGATTTCTTGACTATCCGAGAGTGTAGTTCGTCGAATCTAGATTGTGGGTTTATTCCTAGACCGAGGTGAGTTCAGTAGTCTTTTACAAAACCGAGTACATAGACAAAACCTTATTTTTGAAATAAAGATAATTATATATATATCTATATATATTGATTGATGATACATGTTATGTGTTCTAAGTTAAATGCTCGTTGCATGTACGATCAAACACGAAATACGCGTGTTACGATTATTCAAGATTTTACTACAATTTACATATGACTGCTTATGAGTTATTGCATGCATGTATTTTGTGGTGGGGGTAGAATACGATATTACCCATATTGCGGATTTACGGGCCTAGTTGGCATGATTGACCTTCTAGGATTAAAGTGCTAGCCAACAAGAGTCATTTGGTCTTTCTAGACCACTATTTTGACACATTGTATGCGGATACTTCGGTGCTCGAGTACTGGAGTGATGTAGGCCAAGGAGGCTAGATCATACATCACGTGAGTGTGAGGAGAAGCTGAAATACGATTGGCTTCGTTTGGACTCGTACTAGAAGGACAATGCAGTACTTGTACTTGCACCGTCGGAGTAGTGAAAGTGGAGTCTTGGGATTTATGTTCTCGGGTGGGAGTCGCGCTCCGCTTGAAAACATAGGTTGGCTGGGCACGCAAGTAGTGAACCTTGGGTTTTCTAGTGTGGGTTTAGACTCTACATTAGAATCATCCTATTGATATGATCTATGCGATATGATTTATGCGATATGATATATGCGATTATGATGCGAAATGCTCTAAGAAATATTATGCGGTATGTTTATGATTATGTGCGATTGACTTCATGAAATGATTTGTGAATATTTGACCCATTTGGTGCTATGTGATCTGCGGGTTCTCGGTACGGGTCAAATACGTTAAGGGTGGGACATGGTATTTATTTACATGTCATATTCTACTTACAACTCCTATTGACTCACTTAGCGTAAGCTGACACTTGTTTCTTTCGAAATGTGTCTTGTACTCGCGCAGGTGGCTTAGAGGTTGCGGTTCTGCGAGGAGGGTAGTATTAGTTCCTGTTTATATTTTGGTGTCAACAAACAATCCGGTTATGTAATAAATTCATAACATTGAACTTGTACTGGCTTTTTGAATGACTGCGGTCGTAACCCCGTGGTTTATATCACGAAGGATTCTGTAATCGCCTCTATGGCGAAAACAACTATTTCCATTTATAACTTTTAAGACTTCCGCTGCATGTTTTTGCTATTAATTTAAGGTTTTTATAAATGGTGAAATTTTAAATTTGGAAAAAAATCATGGTCGTTACAAGTTGGTATCAGAGCCACGTCGTGAGTGAACTAAGTGTTGAGACCGGCATTTAGACTCATGACTAGATTGGCTCGTATAGGAATGAACAAGACTTTAAGTGGGGGGGAGGTGTGTGACTTAGTGCTTTAGGGATTACATGACTGTTACCTATAGGACTCTTCTCTCCTCTATTCGATTTAGAATCTCTCGATCTTCACTCGTGCTAACTTCTGAATTTCAACTCGTCATCCTGATGGCTTGCAGAAGAAATGGTGGGTACTCGTAGAAATAACAACAACACTATGCCTGAAGCTGGTCAAGGAACCGGTGGAGCGGGCGATGGTGCCCCAATTGTTGAAGAAATTCCCCATGCAGAGGATACCTCTTCGATTTACCCCTCAAACCACAATTTAGCTGAAGAAATTCCCCATGTAGAGGATACCTCTTCGATTTACCGCTCGAACCACAATTTAGCTGAGAACGAAGGTCGCAATGATGAGCCAGAGAGGACCCATCAGAGCCAGCACAATAGCGGTAGTATTGCGCGCCAGGCGCACTTGGAGGAACAACTACGAGCAAGGGATGCTGAGATTGCTCGATTGCGAAGAGAGGCACGAGGTGGAGGAGGGGATGAAAATGAGGAACGGGCGGTGCATAATGAGGCAGACAGCGTCTCACGCCCCGTGTTGGAGCATGAAAAAGCGGGAGGTAAAGGAACCTCGTTTGAAAGCTTTATGAAATGCAAACCGCCAGCATTCATAGGGGGTGAGGACCCACTAGGATGCCCACGGTGGATCATGAAAATGGAGCAAGTATTTTGCGTTGCACGTTACACTGATTACGAGCAGGTAAACTACGCGGTCATGCGATTCGAGGGAGAAGCCTTGGAATGGTGGCGAACGGTTAAGCGGACGCTTTCTAAAGCCGTGTTAGATAGTTTGACTTGGGAGATGTTTACTGATAAGATCAAGATGATATGTTGTAGCTTGGGGGCAAGGGAGAAGGCAAAAAGGGAG
The DNA here is from genome assembly GCA_038502395.1 of Dittrichia graveolens. Taxonomy (NCBI): domain Eukaryota; kingdom Viridiplantae; phylum Streptophyta; class Magnoliopsida; order Asterales; family Asteraceae; genus Dittrichia; species Dittrichia graveolens. The sequence continues at coordinate 38,046,111 of JARJIL010000009.1, forward strand.
TTTTTGGAGTTAACGAAAGGAAACATGACGGTGGCAAAGTACAATGCTTCTTTCACCGATAAGCTACAGTTTACTGGTAGCTACTGTATTACTGAGGAAGAACAAATTGGAAGGTATGCTGAGGGATTGCCTTTTGATTATCAAGTGGCTATGAGGATGAGGAGAACTTTGGGGGAGGCAATGGATGAGGCGAGTCGGGTTGAGCATGACTTAACCAAGCGTGAGAAGAGCATGTTCAAAAGGGAGGAGAAACGGAAATGGGAGGGACCATCTAGATCCTCTAAGAAAAAGGATTTCCCTCTAAGGAAGGGTCAGCGAGGGGACAAACCCCGTTACTGTACAACTTGCCACTCTTCTCACAAGGGAGAGTGTAGCAGCCACACTCTGAGTTGTAGGCGATGTGGAAAGACTGGCCATAGATTTGAGGATTGTAAGAGTACCGAACCTATATGCTACAACTGCAGGGAGATGCGGCACATCAGTACCCATTGCCCAAAACCAAAGGTTCGAGGTGGAGCTCCAGAGAGAAAGCAAGAGGAACCGAAAGCCAAAGGACGTGACTTCAATATGATTGCGGAATAGACCAAGTGCAACGATGAGGTTATTTTTAGAACCTTTCTTATAAATTCTATGCCTGCTAGAGTATTATTTGATTCGGGTGCAACTAGGTCTATAGTGTCTACTTCTTTTTGCTCTCTTTTTATGTTACCACGAACTCCGTTAGAGTCGGTGTTGGAAATTGAGGAGGCGGTTGGAAAACCCGTCACTGTCAGGAAAAAATACGAAAATTGTGCGGTTGAAATTAACAAAAATATCTTCCCTCTAACACCGATTCCAATGGATCTCGAAGGATTTGATGTGGTTATCGGAATGGATTGGTTATCGTTTAATCGTGCGGAGATCCTTTGTGCCAAGAAAATCGTGCGTGTACCTCTTACGGCGGGTGGTTATGCCATCGCTTACGGGGAGAAATCTTCGGGGACTCTGTCCCTAATCTCGATTCTCAAAGCACGAAAGTGCTTAGCGAAAGGTTGTCTTGCATTCTTGGCTCACGTAGTCGAGACTTCTAGAAAGAAAGCGGTTTTATCCGAAGTGGAGGTGGTCCGGGACTATGCGGACGTCTTTACAGACAAGTTACCTGGGTTGCCACCACCACGTCAGATAGAGTTTCAGATCGATCTTGTTCCTAGTGCGGCGCCCATTGCTAAAGCACCGTATCTGCTAGCTCTATCGGAGATGAAGGATATTATGACGCAACTACAGGAGCTTCTCGAGAAAGGCTTCATCAGGCCGAGCTCTTTGCCGTGGGGAGCCCCGGTCCTGTTCGTTAAGAAGAAAGACGGTTCTATGCGGATGTGCATCAACTACTGAGAGTTGAATAAAGTTACAATCAAGAATAAGTATCCGCTTCCGAGGATTGACGATCTCTTCGATGAACTCCAAGGGGCAATTTACTTCTCGAAAATAGACTTGCGGTCAGGCTATCACCAAGTGAGGGTGAGAGATCAGGACATTCCTAAGACGGAATTTAGAACTCGCTACGGTCACTATGAGTTCCTTGTGATGCCATTTGGTCTTACCAACGCTCCAGCAATTTTCATGGACTTGATGAATCGAGTTTGTCGTCCATTTTTGGACAAATCGGTTATAGTATTCATTGATGATATTCTTGTATACTCTGGCACTTCAGAAAATCATAGGCGACATTTGCGTGAGGTTCTTGATACTCTTCGAAGGGAGGAGCTCTACGCCAAATTCTCTAAGTGTGAATTTTGGTTGTGGGAAGTTCAGTTTCTCGGACATTTAGTTGGAATGGATGGGATCAAAGTAGATCCTACAAAGATTGAAGCGGTCAAAAAGTGGGAGACCCCGAAAACCCCTACGGAGATTCGGAGTTTCTTAGGTTTGGCGGGTTATTATCGGAGGTTCATTCAGGACTTCTCGAAAATAGCTACGCCTTTGACGAAGTTGACAAGGAAGACGGAGCCGTTTGTGTGGTCGGGTAAGCAAGAAGAAGCGTTCCTAATGCTTAAGAACCTTTTGTGCGAGGCCCCTATTCTTTCCCTACCTGAGGGAAATTAGGACTTTGTTGTGTATAGTGATGCATCTTATTCTGGTTTGGGGTGTGTCCTTATGCAGCGAGGGAAAGTTATCACATATACCTCGAGACAGTTAAAGGACGCGGAAAAGAACTACCCTGTTCACGATTTAGAACTAGCAGCAGTGGTTTTTGCTTTGAAGCTTTGGCGACCTTACCTTTATGGTACAAGATGTACAATCTACACGGATCATAAGAGTTTGCAACACATCCAAAAACAAAAAGAGCTAAACATGAGGCAACGACGATAGATGGAATTGCTAATTGATTATGACTACGACATTAGCTACCATCCGGGTAAAGCAAATGTTGTAGCTGATGCCCTAACCCGTAAGGAACCTCGAGCGACTTATCGACTAAAATCTATGGGATTGGTGGTTATACCTGATATAATCGAACATATTCGGATAGCTCAAAGTGAAGGGTTAAAGGATGAAAACCTAAAGGATGAGGTCATGGTCAAGCAGAAAATGCTGCTTGAAGAGAATAATCGTGGGTTGAGGACTTTCAAGGGACGGGTTTGGATCCTTAAGGTTGGAGGAGTTCGTGACAAGATATTGCGGGATGCCCATCGGTCCATGTATTCTATACATCCGGGCAACACAAATATGTTTCGTGACCTGCGACCTAATTATTGGTGGCCGGGAATGAAATCGGACATAGCAGATTATGTGGCTAAGTGTCTTACTTGTTTGCAAGTGAAAGCAGAGCACCAGAAACCATACGCGGAGCTTCAACAGCTTGACATCCCCGAGTGGAAGTGGGACAAAATGACGATTGATTTTGTTACAAAGCTACCAAGGACCGAGCGCGGAAACGATATGATTTGGGTGATTATAGAACGATTGACTAAGAGTGCTCACTTCTTAGCAACGAAGGAAAATGAGAAGCTGGAAAACCTAGATAAACTTTACGTACGAGAAGTGGTTACGAGGCATGGAGTTCCCGTATCCATTTTCTTTGATCGTGACAACTGGTTCGCTTCACGGTTCTGGCAAAAGTTGCAAGAGGAGATGGGTACCAGGGTACACTTGAGTACAACTTATCACCCTCAAACGGACGGACAAAGCGAAAGAACGATTCAGACACTTAAGGACATGTTGAGGGCCTGCGTGATTGAGTACGGTGGTAGTCGGGATACACACCTACCATTAGTGGAGTTCTCTTACAATAATACCTACCATGCAAGTATCGATATGGCACCATACGAGATGCTTTATGGAAGGAAGTGTCGTACCCCTAATTGTTGGTTGGAACCAGGAGAAAAGAAGTTTGTTGGGCCTGAGATAGTCCAGTTGACAGCAGACAAAGTTGCGGTTGCTCGCGAACGATTACGAGTAGCCCGTGAACGACAAAAAAAGTATTCTGATAAAAAGCATAGACCAAAGACGTTCGAAGTAGGCGAGAAAGTGATGCTCAAAGTTTCGCCATGGAAGGGCATCATTCGGTTTGGGAAGCGTGGTAAACTAGGACCTCGGTTTATTGGTCCATTCTTGGTACTCGAAAGAGTTGGAGATCAGGCATACAAGTTAGAGTTGTCAGCGGAATTAGAGGGTATTCATAATGTGTTCCACGTTTGCTATTTACGAAAGTGTCTGGCAGAGGACCCGAGTTTACTACCTCTTGAGGAACTTCGAATAGATGAACATAAGCGGTTGATTGAAGAACCAGTGGCGATCCTAGATCATAAAGTTAAGCAATTGAGAAAGAAACGGGTCAAGCTGGTGAAAGTCCAATGGAAGAATAAGCATGGAGGGGACATGACTTGGGAAACCGAAGAGGAGATGAAAGCTAAATATCCCCAACTTTTTGTTTAATAGATTCCGAGGACGGAATCCTTTTAAGAAAGTGAGAATTGTAACGACGGAATATTTCAATAATATTTATCGAGAAATAAATATTATTTTCGAAGTTCAACTTCATAATAATAATAAAGGAATATTATCATTTAAAAGAAAAGTATAAGAAAAGAATAGCAAAAAAGAGGAAACAAAATAAAAGAAAAATAAAAATTCTGGAAAATACGAGGTCGCGACGCCCCGCGTTAGAGGTCGCGGCGCGACGCCTCGGGGCGACACGTGTCGGTGGCGTGTGTCGGGAGATGGCGTGTGGCAGACCGGTGGCGTGTGTCAGAACGTCACGAGTAGTTTAGTGAACGATCAAGGGTGTCGGGTTTCGTTAGAACTCGTATTCGAGGTGCGGGGTGAACGGAGATAGCGTTTCGGGAGTAGTTTTGAGCGTGGTTTCGCTTTGGTGACCCCGAAAGGTATATTCTTCTAGTCTTAAGCTAATATTTCGGTTGTGTGGCTTGATATTCTACATGCATGTCGTTCTAGCATGTTTTGATGGACTTTCTAAGTTCACGATGCGTATATCTTTGATCGAAAGTATATTTTTACATATCTAGGTTATTCGAGACGGTTGAGGTTGATTTCTTGACGATCTGAGAGTGTAGTTCGTCGAATCTAGATTGTGGGTTTATTTCTGGACCGAGGTGAGTTTAGTAGTCTTTTACAAAACCGAGTACATAGACAAAACCTTTTTTTCGAAATAAAGATGATTATACATATATCTATATATATTGATTGATGATACATGTTATGTGTTCTAAGTTAAATGCTCATTTCCTGTATGATCAAACACGAAATATGCATGTTATGATTATTCACGATTTTACTCCGATTTACATATGACTGCTTACGAGTTATTGCATGCATGTATTTTGTGGCGGGGGTAGAATACCATATTACCCATATTGTGGATTTGCGGGCCTAGTTGGCATGATTGACCTTCTAGGATTAAAGTGCTAGCCAACAAGAGTCATTTGCTCTTTCCAGACGACTATTTTGACACATGGTATGCGGACACTTCGGTGTTCGAGTACTGGAGTGATGTAGGCCAAGGAGGCTAGATCATACATCACATGAGTGTGAGGAGAAGCTGAAATACGATTGGCTTCGTTTGGACTCGTACTAGAACGACAACGCAGTACTTGTACTCGCACCGTCGGAGTTGCGAAAGTGGAGTCTCGGGATTTATGTTCTCCGGTGGGAGTCGCGCCCTGCTTGAAAACATAGGTTGGCCGGGCACGCAAGTAGTGAACTTTGGGTTTTATAGTGTGGGTTTATACTCTACATTAGAATCATCCTATTGATATGATCTATGCGATATGATTTATGCGATATGATATATGCGATTATGATGCGATATGATCTAAGAAATATTATGCGGTATGATTATGATTATGTGTGATTGATTTCATGAAATGATTTGTGAATATTTGACCCATTTGGTGCTATGTGATCTGCGGGTTCTCGGTACGGGTCAAATACGTTAAGTGTGGGACATGGTATTTATTTACATGTCATATGATACTTTCAAACATGTTTTATGGTTTTTGATTACAACTCCTATTGACTCACTTAGCGTAAGCTGACATTTGTTTCTTTCGAAATGTGTCTTGTACTCTCGCAGGTGTCTTAGAGGTTGTGGTTCTGCGAGGAGGGTAGTGTTAGTTCCGGTTTATATTTTGGTATCAACAAACAATCCCGTTATGTAATAAATTCATAACATTGAACTTGTACTGGCTTTTTGAATGATTGCGGTCGTAACCCCGTGGAAGTATAGAAATACAACCGGAGAAGTCAACGGGAGTCATGGTGATGTCGACTTGGCGAGAAGGAATCAACACGCTATTGGAGGTGTTGGATTTAGTGGGAGCTCACCCAACGAGACTATACCTTGTTCTTAGGTTTTGACCTCGTTTTCCCCGTTGTGGCTCACGGGGAAAACACATAGGTTTTTTGTGCATGTTACCGAATTATATATATATTTGCGTGGTTGTATTTTATTTTCTATGCATGGATTAGGATTCGAATGCTAGACAATTTTTCTTTGAAAATTAAATAAAATACAATGTTTGTTAAAATGGTTAACAATTGCGCGCGAATAGAATTGACAAAGAAAATATAAAGATGGATTAGGATCAAAATCCCGTTTTTTTTAAACGTAAATCATGCACCATCCGTAAGATGACACCACCAGAATCTAACGAAGAAAGGATGATTGTCGAGCTAAGTACGAGTCATTCCTTGTGTAGTTGTGTGGAAGGTGAGCGGGGTAACTCGCATGATTGGTTGTCAAGCTAAGCATGAGCCAATTAATGGTTGAGAGTGCCACTCGTGTGTCTGGTCGGACGATTTACAATTTTAGTATATAATTCTTGGTTAGTTGTAGAGCTAAGCACGAGCTAAACAAAAATTATATATTAAGATTGGTTTAAGGACGGGATCAAACATGCGAACCGACATTATGGATGTCAACGGATCCCGCAAGTGTCTAAAAGTTGTAATAGAGATTACAATTGGTAAAATGGTTGCCGGCCTAAATAGCTTCGCCACGTGATCCACGGTAAACCCGTCACGGTGCGAGGTGAAATAAGGTTGTTAGCCCTTGTTACAAATAAATTGTTTTGTTTAAAACTATGGGTACTTATTTTTTAACAAGGATTTCCAAACTAACTAAAACTATTTTGCTATTTTAGATGGCGTCTTCAAGCAACACCAACACCACCAACCATTTATCACTTAGAATTTTCCTTGAGAAGGAGAAACTCAATCGTAACAACTTCTTGGATTGGTTTAGGCAACTCAAGCTTGTCTTACGCCAAGAAGGGAAGATGGTTGCCATAGAGGAGGCCCTACCCGAGGCTCCTGCTGCCAATGGCACTCGTGCTATCCGAGACGCTTATAAGCAGCGTGTCAAGGATACCGAGGACATTACTTTCCTCATCCAGAGTACTATGATCCCCGAGCTCCAAAAGGAAATGGATCATTTGAGTGCTTTTGACTTGATCGCTCAGCTTAAGGAAATGTTCCAATAGCAAGCGAGACAAGAGAGATTTGAGTGTCTTAAGACGGTTCTGGGTAGCAAGATGGCCGATGGCGGGAATGTGAGTGTTCACGTGTTGCGCATGAAAGCAAACGTGGAGCGCATGGAACGGCTCGGATTTACCATAAGGATGGAGCTAGCCGTGGATTTGATCCTATGGTCCCTACCCACCGCGTATGATCAGTTCGTCATGAGTTATCATATGCATAGTATGGATAAATCCATCATGGAGCTACATGGTATGCTCAAGACAACGGAGTCTAGCATGACCAAGAACAAGCTCGCCGTTCCTACTCCCGTTCTTGCTATAAGGGAGGGGCGAATCCAGAAGAAGAAGACGTCCGCTTATACCTCTACGGGTAAGGGGAAGGGGAAGATTGGTGCTGCCAAGTCTAGCCCCGCTCCGGAGGGTAGAGGCAAGGGGAAGATGGTTCCCCAAGCTAAAACTCCGAATGAATTGGAATGCTTCTTCTGCGGGAAGAAGGGCCATTGGCGCTATAACTGCCCGGGGTACCTAGAAGGTCTTAAGAAGCTCAAGGGGTTGAGCATGGGAGGAACTTTCGATTCAGGTACGTAAATGATTGAACTCCATCATACTTCTACATCTGATAGTTGGGTATTAGATACCAGCTGTGGCACTCACGTTTGTAATATTGGGCAGGTGCTAAAGACAAGTAGAAGGATGGAGCATGGAGAGCTTAACTTGATAATGTGAAACAAGGAGATTGTCCCGGTCAAGGCTCGAGGAGAAGTCGAATTATCATTTAATTCTGGTTTTTCAATATTATTGTTGAACGTATGTTATTCGCCGCTTGTGGCGAGAAACAATATTTCTTTTCATGCATTACACGACAATGGTTTTGGTTTTACATTTGACAATGGGGTTATCGTTTGTTTTAAAAATAATATTTTTTATTTTAAAGCTTATCCTTGTCATGGTATTTATGAAGTAGATGCATATGTTAGTAATAATCGTTCAATCATGAATATTGATCCAATGTCTAGAAATTGTTTAGACAAATTGTCTTTGTGGCATGGTCGACTTCGCCATATAAACAAGACTCGTATCGCCAAGCTCCAAGCGGATGGGATCTTGGAATCATTTGACCATGAGTCAAATGAAGTATGCGAATCTTGTTTATTAGGCAAGATGACGAAAGCACCCTTTTCCGGCGTGAATGAGAGGGGTAAAGACTTATTGGACATTATACATTCCGATGTGTGTGGTCCGTTTAAGCACATCACAAGAGACAATTCTAGATACTTCGTTACCTTTATAGATGATTATAGTAAGTATGGGTATGTCTACTTGGTTAGACAAAAGTCCGAGACCTTTGAGGTCTTTAAGACTTTCCAAAACGAAGTAGAGAATCAATTGGGCAAAAAGATTAAGATACTTAAATCCGATAGGGGTGGAGAGTATTTTAGTCAAGAGTTTCGTGATCATCTTAAGGGTTGTGGAATTATCTCACAACTTACACCTCCTAGGACGCCACAATTAAATGGTGTCGCCGAGAGGAAGAACCGAACAATGTTAGATATGGTTCGGTCTATGATGAGTCACACCCAAGTGCCTATAAGCCTTTGGGGTTATGCTCTTGAAACGGCAACAGGAATCCTTAATCTCGTACCAATGAAGAAGATCGAGAAAACACCTTTCGAGATGTGGCATGGGAAGTCTCCCGTTCTTGTCTATCTAAATGTTTGGGGTTGTCAAGCCTACGTACGACGTGAGGTAGATGACAAGTTAGAGCCTCGATCCGAAAAGTGTTATTTCATCGGATATCTAGATGCGGGTATTGGATATATATTCTATAAACCTTCCGAGAACAAAGTATTTGTTGTTCGGAGGGCGGTCTTTTTAGAAAGAGAATTAATATCCAATCAGCAAGGCGGGACCAAGGTTGATCTTGAAGAAGTTCAAGAGTCAACGGATGAAAGACCAGACGTTGGCACTAGCCAACAACCTAGTGAGGTTGATGTAACACCGTAAAACTCAAGCCATTTTTTTTAAATCGCTGCGGAAGCATTTTCTAATCTCATTAAATTAAATATTCACAAAGTACAAAGTACTCTTTACAAAATACAACATCAACTTGTGTTACAAAAGATTTAATACCATGGCTCGTCTCTTCTCAAAACACAATATCAGAGCATTGGTCAAATTTCCCTTTCCACAAACAAAGCTAAACAACTACTCACATAATCCTTCAAAAAGGAATCAACCGCGACATCAATCATCAATCAATCCGCCAATTCAACAATCTCTCCATTCCCGAGGACCGGTTGTTCTACCGAAACTACAACCAATGTCGGCCAAAGCAAAGATTTACCGATAGCTCTCTGCAGATCGGCACAGTAAAATTCCCCTCTAATACAACACATGCATCAGGATGACTACCACTACTCAACCAACCGCAGACGAACCCAACTCTTACAACAACAGCTGACCCCAACCAGCCCTTTCACAGAAGCTGATCTCTACCAACTCGTTACAACAGTAGTTGGTTCTCAAACAATCCAGATACACTTTCAAACACAATAAAAACCAAAACTCTATCACATAAATCACGTATACGAACATATAACTCTCGATCAACACTTAGTAGACTAACAATCTATCATGGTACATTTATACTAAACAGTCCATCTTCTCATATCAGACTCAACAGTCTATAATCGCATATCAAAAGTAACAATCCACCATCGCATAACTAACATTCTTTAAACCAAGAAAATCATAACATTACCACCCGTGAGTAAACTTCCACTAACCTCAGTCCTCGAATCACGCTTGCGCAGTTGTCTAATATCACTGAGTCTGTGGATTGCCTGAAAACACAGCAACTACCGAATCAGTCTCGAATATATAAATATATCTTTCCACATATATTTATAACTTATATTCATGTAAACAACTTAATTTAATCACACAATTAATAATCCAACTTATCCCAAACAAAATACAAATAAAACAAAAATTCTCCTGAAACAGGCCTGCTCGCGCCGCGACGCTATCGGATTTCAAATTCCGGGTATCAAGTCTCGGATTTACAAAGAATCGGATTTCAGGGTTGGATTTGGTATCTCTCGGATTTCCAAGGGTTGGTTTTGCAAAGCCTCGGATTTCACAATCTGAATGAAAGTGTCAGATTTCCACAGGGTCGCGCCGCGACCCTTTTAAAATCTCACCCCGCGACATCGGATTTACAGACCATCTTCTTCCATTTTCTCGGATTTTCAGCCACCACAAAAATTTTATAAACATTGCTAACATCATAAATCTTCGAACTAAACACATATATTTCATATATCATGTTCATAAAACATCATGAACACCTTTTTAATCAATCAAAACAACAAAACCATCAAAACCTATCTCACCAATTTTCCTTTAAAACCCATCAATGGTGTTTCATGCTTAAACTCATAAAAACACAATCAGAAACATATCAAATTAATCAATAGCATGATATAAACATATTCTCACCTTCTTTTGAATTTATAAACCACAAATCTTCAACTTTAGGAATGCAAGTTCGCAAGTTTCTTGTTTTTCTTCTTGTTCTTCTTTTCTTGGGAACACATACACACACACATAACTTAAAACAATTAATAGGTAATAGTCCTCAGTTTGCCATTTACACCCACGTACACAATGACTCCAAATCCCAAGCATGAGGTGTAATCTTCCAAATTCTATCCAATACCCCATGCATACATACATGCTTATTTAACATACATACATACATACATAACTTTTCCCTTTTTCTTTTGTTGCTAGTAACACACATAAAACATTTACATATATATATATATATATATATTTCCAATTTTCTAATTTATTATAATTAACTCCAAATAACCACTTAACCAATCAAATATATTTTAACACAAATACATACCCACCGCTAACCCGCTAATCAACTAGCCCGGGTTAGCGGGTATTACAAATCTTTCCTCCTTCAGAGGATTCCATCCTCGGAATCCTATAGAACACATCGAACGGAATATTCACTCTTCATATTCATTTATTTCCGGTTGTGAAGTCCTTTGAAACGCATTTACATATCCATCTTACTATCATTCACAGAAATTCATTTCTACTCATCTTTGTCATCTAATAGTAGTCAGAGTTTAACAACTCTTCTTCAACTCAATCATATAACTCGTAAACTCGAGAACCCTGTCCTTCAATAATTTTCTTTCACACTTACACATTTAATTAATATCAAAATGTCTTTTGTTCACATTAATTTGTTTATCTCAATTAACAAATTCCATATATCTTCTATTCACCGTGTATCATATATAGAAATATCCACACATCTCTTCTCTCTTTTGCTTCTAGTTGACATGTCAAAACATTATCATAATATTAGCATATTGCTTCTTTCTTGCTTTCAATAAATATATCAGAACATCACTATCATACTCACATAATTAATACTTTAATATCCAGTTGATAGAGATCACATCACACCAAATTAGTCATTTTGGTTAAGAATCCAACTAGTCATCCGAATCCCGCACATATAAACACAATACATTTCCAAATATCCATACAATCCATTATACTCAATTATCCAATAGGAACTCAGTTGTAATATTCATCTCATGTCCAATTCTTATCATAAGTTCAAATAAAGACTCAATCCAATCTTTCAATTTCCATCATAAATCTCTAAGTATAAAATATCATATCTTCAAATTCTCTTATCAATATACAAGTCTGTCTAGAAAATGCCGTCACACTAATGATAGGAATACAGATGCTTCTTATTAATCAGTCGATAATCTCTCGTAAATAAACAAATCCTTTCACATATAGTAAGATTTAGATATAAATTCTATCATGACTTGTCATTATCACCACTTGGTATCTCATATTATCTCAACAGTTTATAAATCTATGATACTTTGCTTTGACTCATACACAATCATATCACATTTCCATGAAATATATATATATATATATATATCATATTCTCTCCTTTTTGTAAGTCATCAATTAATTACTTCATATGACATTATACTATTTAGCTCTTCCAAGTGCATTGGCAATTAAGTTTCGTAAGTCTTGTTCAAATTAAATTTCCAGTTCTAAGCAAGGGTACCTCCTAGCAAAGGCAATTCATGCATTTGATTCACAAGTCTTCATTCCATATGCTCAGGCCATTACATTCCTCTTCTCTCATTATCTAATGAATTCAATCTGTCATTATAACTAGCTCTTTCTCATATATATAACTCCTTGTAATTAGACACCAATTATGTCTTTTATTCAAACAATCCTGCACCTTTCAGACTTACTTAATCTGTAGCAATCCATCTCTTTTCTTATATTTGATAATCTCAAACATCTATGTTATCAATTTCCAGTAAGAGTAATTTCAATTCCATGCATCAAGTCAAGTACGCTTCAACTCACATAATTTTCAAGGTTATCGTCATAAATTCCCTCGTATTTCCACATATCTGACAACAATTTGTCTTTCCAATGTAATATCAGATCTCTCAACCACAATCTTTGATTCATTCTAACCATCATCTTTGCCATATGTTAAGTCCATTAATATATATAAACATCCGCTACTTAATCAATTACACGTACCTTTCTTTATACTCAATTCATTCATATTATCAACACAAACGCATCTGCTGCAACTCCAAAGGCATGGATTAGATCATTCCTCTCAAGAATCTTCAACTGTCACAAGACGTAGACCATTCCTCCAATTTCATAGCATAGCATCTTATATATCAATCCAACAAATACAATATCTCAACGAATCATCAATCTCCTCAAGTTCATTAATCGATATCACAGATTATTTTCAATCGTTAGCTTTACCAATAACCCGCAATCTCAGTTATATCTTCATCAAAATATCTTTTGGTTGTCACAAAACCTTTCAAGCTTCAATAAGTTATCCACTTTCCTTCCTTTTTGTACAAACACATACATATATATACATAAAAATAGAAGGCAAGACAACTCTTGCAACACATAACCTAGCATGCAATTCTACTAATCTGAAAACATCTTTCTAGGGTATTTCATACCCAATTCATATAATACCATATATCTCATCAATTACTGTCACATCACTTACTACCATAAGCATGAGATAATTTCTCAATTTAGAAAAATATACATTAAACATCTCTACTTTCTAAAGAATCATACTCTTTAGACATAAGCATACACACTTAGCACACATAGACATCATACATTGACAATTAACTCTGATGTTAATAAACACATGTACAAGTACAGGGGTTATCAAAACGTACCCATTATATCATCCTGAGTAGTGACATTATCATCAGCCATCATGTTGAAAATTCTACCCTCTTGCTCGATGTTCTTCCTCAAAACAGATCCAACATACCTTTCGTGAGAAACGACATCCTTCATTTCATGACCATATTGCCCACAAGTCAGACATCGCATAGTCTGAGACGTACATGGTCCTGTGTGGTGAGATTTACACTTCCCACACCATGACACCCGTTGATTAGATTCATCAAACGCATGTCTATGTTTCAAATTTCTTCTACTCCGCTACCCTACCTTCTTTGCTTTTCAACATTATATTGTTCCGATCGAAATTTCTGTTGAGAAATCTGATCTCGATTCGTTCTATCTCTAGCCTTCAAATCATCTTCAGCCGACTTGGCTAAGGTAAATGCTTGCGACAGGGTACTAGCCCATCTGGTAGTACATCAATACTCTCGAAGCAAAGCTCCCACAAAGTGTTGTATCTTTGATGCCTCATCAGGTACCCATTGCTTCACAAAACGCAATCTCTTGTTAAATTGTTTGATTACTTCCTCCACATACATGTCTCTAGTCATACGTAACTCCATGAATTCTCTTTTGATACGATCTATCTCAAAAGTGTTGCAATATTGCTCACATAGTTTCTCCTGAAACTGATCCCAAGTCACACTGTCTTGCTGTTGTTTAGAAAAATGACCGGTAAGAGAATCCCACCAAACCATTGCATCTCCTTTAAGCATATGAGTCACAAAACAAACTCTCAGCTCATCCTCACAATTGCACGCATCAAAATCCTTTACCATTTCTCGCAACCAATTCAAAGTTATATTGGGGTCTGTACTTCCATAGTACTCTGAAGGCTTACAATCCAAGAATTGCTTATAAGTACATGGTGGTTTAAATCCTGGATACGCAAAAGGATAAACTCCTTGGGTAGTAAAAGGATGAGAACTCGATTGTTGTGCCACTTGTGATATAGAAGGAAACAAAATTGTAACTTGCAAATTTGTAGCTTGAGTTGTAATAGTTGTAGGAATCTGGATTCTTTCATTCTGGATAATCCTCTCTCGTTCCATGTTACCCATAACATTTCTGAGTTCCCAAAGTTCACTTTCCAACTTGGAAATATATTCACTCTGATCTGATCCAGGTTCAAAACCTGAAGTACCAATTTGACCTGTTATATTCAAGTCATCCACTACTGAAGGTCCAGCCACTTCTTGGGTCACAGGAGTGTCAGCAGGGGTATCTCTGTCAGCCGTATCTATACAATCACATCATCTCACAAGCTCATTAGATAAACCGTTAGTACATAGCATACTATCTAACACACAACATCTCTAGTTCACTCTAATTCCCCCAAAGTAAAGTTTGACCCAACACGAGCCAAGATTTGGGAATGCAACACTCTAGCCGTGCCTGCATCGCCAAACCTAGGCTCTGATACCAGCTTGAAACACCTTAAAACTCAAGCCATTTTTTTAAAATCGCTGCGGAAGCATTTTCTAATATCATTAAATTAAATATTCACAAAGTACAAAGTACTTTTTACAAAATACAACATCAACTTGTGTTACAAAAGATTTATAAAACCATGGCTTGTCTCTTCTCAAAACACAATATCAGAGCATTGGTCAAATTTCCCTTTCCACAAACAAAGCTAAACAGCTACTCACATATCCAGCAAAAAGCAATCAACCATAGGGGATAAGCACAAAGCTAAGTCAATGGAAGCAACAAACAAGCTAACAAAAATCACAGTTCACAACAGAACCTCTGAACAACAATCATCACTCAATCCGTCAATTCAACAATCTCTCCATTCCCAAGGACCGGTGGTTCTGCCGAACCTACAAACAAGCAAAGGTTTACCCATAGCTCTCTGCCGATCGGCACAGTGAAATTCCCCTCTGATACAACGCATGCATTAGGAGGACTACCACTGCTCAACCAACCGCAGATGAACCCAGCTTTTACAATAGCAGCTGACCCCAACCAGCCCTTTCACAGAAGCTGACCTCTACCAACTCGTTACAACAGTAGTTGGTTCTCAAACAATCCAGATACACTTTCAATCACAACCAAAACTCTATCACATAAATCACGTATACGAACATATAACTCTCGATCAACAATTAGTAGACTAACAGTCTATCATGGTACATTTATAGTAAACAGTCAATCTTCTCATATCAGACTCAACAGTTTATAATCGCATATCAAAGGTAACAATCCACCATCGCATAACTAACATTCTTTAAACCAAGCAAATCATAACATTACCACCTGTGAGTAAACTTCCACTCACCTCAGTCCTCGAATCAAGCTTGCTCAGTTGTCTAATATTACTGAGTCTGTGAATTGCCTGAAAACACAGCAACAACCGAATCAGTCTCGAATATATAAATATATCTTTCCACATATATTTATATCTTATATTCATATAAAAAACTTAATTTAATCATAAAATTGATAATCCAACATATCCCAAACAAAATACAAATAAAACAAGAAATCTTCCTGAAACAGACCTGGTCGCGCGGCGACCTACCCTTGCGTCGCGCCGCGACGCTGTCGGATTTCAAATTCCTGGTTTCAAGTCTCGGATTTGAGTGTCGGATTTACAAAGATTCGGATTTTAGGGTCGTATTTGGTATCTCTTGGATTTCCAAGGGTTGGTTTTGCAAAGTCTCGGATTTCACAATCCGAAATGAAAGTGTCGGATTTCCACAGGGTCGCACTGCGACCCTTTTAAAATCTCACGCCACGACGTCGGATTTACAAACCATCTTCTTCCTTTTTCTCGGATTTTCAGCCACCACAAAAATTTTATAAACATTCCTAACATCATAAATCTTCGAACTAAACACATATATTTCATATATCATGTTCATAAAACATCATGAACACCTTTTTAATCAATCAAAACAACAAAACCATCCAAACCCATCTCACCAATTTTCCTTTAAAACCAATCAATGGTGTTTCATGCTTAAACTCATAAAAACACAATCAAAAACATATCAAATTAATCAATAGCATGACATAAACATATTCTCACCTTCTTTTGAATTTATAAAACACAAATCTTCAACTTTAGAAATTCAAGTTTGCAAGTTTCTTATTCTTCTTTTCCAGGGAACACATACACACACACACACACTTAACATGAAACAATTAATAGGTAATAGTCCTTAGTTTGCCATTTACATCCATGTACACAATGACTCCAAATCCCGAGCATGAGGTTTAATCTTCCAAATTCTATCCAATACCCCATGTATACATACATGCTTATTTAAAATACATACATACATAAATTTTTCCTTTTTCTTTTGTTGCCAGTAACACACATATAAACATTTCCATATATATATATATATATATCCAATTTGTTAATTTATTATAATTAACTCCAAATAACCACTTAACCAATCAAATATAATTTAACACAAATACATACCCACCGCTAACCTGCTAATCAACTAGCTCGGGTTTGCGGGTGTTACAGTTGAGTCTGAGCATGACAATGCGGAGACTAACGTACATCCATTTCCTCCCCGTAGATCCGGTAGAGCTCACCATGAGCCAGAAAGATATGGGGTTCTCCTATCTGAGGGCGACGAGCTATTGGTGGATTTTAATGAGCCCACCAACTATCGGGAAGCGGCAGCGGGCCACGAGTTTGCTAAATGGAAAGAGGCAATGGATAACGAGATGCAATCCATGGAGGATAACCAGGTTTGGGAACTGGTTGATCCTACACCCGGTTGTAAACCAATAGGGTGTAAATGGGTCTTCAAGAAGAAGACCGACATGGATGGAAAAATTAACACTTTCAAAGCCGGACTAGTGGCTAAAGGTTTCACTCAGACACATGGCATCGATTATGATGAAACTTTCTCCCTAGTGGCCATGTTGAAATCTATTAGGATACTTTTAGCGATAGCTGCATTTCATGATTATGAAATATGGCAAATGGATGTCAAAACCGCCTTCCTTAATGGGAAGCTCTCCGAAGAGGTGTATATGACGTAGCCTAAGGGTTTTGAACATCCAAAGCATTCTAATAGAGTGTGTAGACTAAAGAAGTCCATTTATGGACTTAAGCAAGCATCTCGTAGTTGGAATCTATGCTTTGACGAGAAAATCAAAGAGTTTGGTTTCTTGAAGAATGTAGATGAGCCATGTGTATATGTTAGGGCTAGTGGGAGCGCCGTTGTTTTCTTAGTCTTATATGTGGATGATATCCTACTCATTGGAAAAGATATTCCAACCTTGGAAAGTGTTAAAACATGGCTTGGAAAATGCTTTTCAATGAAAGACTTAGGAGAAGCGGCATATATTCTGGGTATCAAGATCTATAGAGATAGATCTAGAAAACTTCTTGGGTTGAGTCAAAGTACATACATTGACATAGTCTTGAAGTGGTTGAAGATGGAGGACTCCAAGAAAGGAAATCTTCCTATGTCGCATGGAATGATATTGAGTAAGACTCAATGTCCTAGTTCTCGAGAGGAACTAGAAGTAATGAAGTGAGTACCATATGCTTCGGCCGTGGGCTCGATCATGTACGCCATGTTATGTACTCGTCCTGATGTGTCATGCGCTTTGAGCTTGACTAGTAGATATCAGGGAAACCTGGGGCAAGCCCACTGGGTTGCGGTAAAGAACATTATTAAGTATCTTAGGAGGAGTAAAGAAATGTTCTTGATATTTGGTGGTGAGGAAGAGCTCAAAGTAAAGGGTTATGTCACACCCCACTAAAGCGGAAACACGAGGTGTCACAGCACAAGATATCATCGCACAAGGTAAATAGATAATAACCATTAGATTAAATTAACAAAATATGTAGTTCGGATGAAACATAAATAAAGGTTACATATCCGAATAATATTTAAAGACATTGTCTTGTACGATGCGTAAATGAAATAGATAATGTTTATATAAAATGTGACGATGAAGATGAAGAGGCCACACATCATGTTTGCAAGCATAAGGTACCTAACGGCGGTCACCTGAAAGCACGGGTAAAAGAAAAGGGTCAACTACTAGAGTTGGTGAGTTCATAGGTTTTAATGTATGCACAAAACATCTTTTAAATGAGAAAAGTTTAAATAATTGATGGAAGTTTTTGGATAAAAATCCAAGTATGAGATAATGATAGAAGATGTATTATATTGCCCAATACGTTGCACATGGTAGTAATAGACTATGATGATTGTTGCTTGAGCCATTATCCAACCTAGCCGACAACCAATTGCCCATGATAAACCTAACGCCTATATTAAATGACGTTAGTAGTGGTAAAGTACATCTATAGTTCGTCAACCATAAATGGGAGACGTCGGAATCTCCAAATAGCGCTACTTACAAATACCATCGGCTCACTAGCGGAGTTAAGGAATAATGTCCAACGAAAGGGCCTTACAACGATCACCCAAGCACATCAAAGAATAATACCATAAGTGCTCAAAATAATATTTGAAATAAATAAGAAGATAGGCAATAAACTTTTCATGAAACGTATACACATGCTTTCACCCCAAAATAATATGAAATACGGTAAAAAGGGGCTATGATACTCACCCGGTATGCAAAGGTGTTTTCTTGTAAGGATTTCTTGTTCCTACCGAAGCTCCTTTCCTAATATAAAAAGGTATGTAGCTCTATTAGACTTATTTTATTTATTATTTTGTATTATTTATTTGTTGTTAACTTATTTATTTAAATAGTTAAAGGTTGTCTCTATTTTTCCATTATTCATAAATGTTCACTGAAATTTTCAGTTCTTTGAGTTGAACTTTAAAAATTAAAAACTGTAATTTAGGAGTCATATTAAGGCTTGATATTTTAATATAATCTTGCTTTATGTTTCTAGAATGTCCAGTAAAAATATAGGAATTTATAATCCATGTTTGGTATTTTTAATAATTAAAAGTGTATAGGATGTCCACTGATCAGTGTCTGGATGACATGTTGTTACTAAAACGTCTGTTTAGGGCTCATACGACCTCCTTTTTACATGATTCAAACTGGGAAATAACCACGACTCAAAGATTAAACTTTTAAAAAAAACTAGACGTATTTTGACCCAAGAATAAGTAAGTTACACGCGTTTAAAGTGTACCCTTCTAAATCTGCCAGATTTCCAGATTCAACATATGGGTCTTTTTAAATATGTTTGAAGGATCAAACGTTCATGAAAATTAGTGAATCCAGGTTTAAATGAAAGGTAACACTTTAAACTAAGATTAGCAAAAAGAATCAACTGATTTTGATACCTAGAACTCCAGATATAACAAAAACAAGTGAGGAGTTCTAACATCAGATTCTGCCAGATTTGTGATTCTTTTTGCTTATGGGTCATAACTTTAATATAACATGTTTATATTCATGAATAATCATATTGTATGAGTATAAGCTTTGATAATCCATGTGTTCTTACAACAATGGTAGGATGATACACATTTTATGTGTTCCTTACAACATTTGTTTAGATGAAACACATGCATGATCAAAGTCTTATTTTCTTGATTTTTAGTTGATTAAGTTCCATACAACAACGGTAGGATGATGCACATTTCATGTGCTCCTTACAACATTGGTAGGATGTTTATATTTACATGATTATATATATATATATAAAGGAAATAAGATGAACAACAAAGAAAATAAATAAAAGAAAGAAGAAAGAAGAAGAGAAGAAAGGTAGAAGAGTAGAGATGAGTGTTTTATGATCATCTTACCAACTCTTTTCTTTGATTTAATGTTGGATCTTCAAAAGATGATCAACACTTGGATGTTCTTGGGAGATTTTTGTTGGTGAAAGAAGAAGAGAGAAAAGAGAAGAGATGGAGTGTGGTGGTAAAGGAAATGATAAGGAGTAGTAGGAGGCTTATATAGAGCATGGGGGAGATCAAGTGGTGGTTCTTGGGAAGAGAAGGAGGCAAGAGAATTTGAGGGGGAGGGGTTAGGGTGGCCGGCCTCATGGGGGGGGGGGGGTTTTCTTTTATTTTTTTTTGAATTATTAAGTGTAATTGGTTTAAATTGAATTTTGTATAATTGTTGATTTTGTTTAAATCTTTTAATTACAAAGTTTTTATTACTTTTATGAGTTTATTTTTGTATGTTTTATATTTTAACTTATTTATTTTTATCATAATTTATTTAATTATTTTAATTGATATTATTTTTATTATTGTACCTGATTTGTAATTATTGACTCGTAATAATTCGATTTTTCGAGCTCCGGAAGGTTCTAACCATATAGGCGGGATTTCTACGAATTCTAATATTATTATGGATGTATTTAAGTCATGATTACTATTTTTAGTCATGCTAGGCTTAAAATTAGAATTTCTAATGGCTAACCTGGGAAATTTGTTGCCGAATGTCACAGTCTCCCCTGATTAAAAGAATTTCGTCCCGAAATTAATCGTTGACGTCTTGGACTTGCTTTTTGGCGAAGAGGTGTGGATATTTGAGTTTCATTTAATCCTCTCGCTCCCAAGTGTATTCAGGCCCGTGCCTTGAGTTCCAACGAACTTTTAAGATGGGGATCCTGCTTCTCCTTAGTCTTTTGACCTCCCGGTCAAGGATTTCGATTGGTTCTTCTACAAAGTGCAACCGGTCATCAACTTGCACATCTTTTAAGGGTAAGATTAAGGTTTCCTCCGTTTGGCATTTCTTTAAATTTGACACATGGAACGTGTCATGGATGGCGCTCAGTTCTTGTGGCAGTTTTAGCTTGTAGGCTACCGGTCCGATCCTTTCGATTATCTCGAACGGCCCAACATACCTGGGACTTAACTTGTTCTTTTTACCAAAACGCACTATCCCTTTCCAAGGTGATATCTTTAGTAGAACTTTATCGCCAACTTGAAACTCTAGGGGTTTCCTGCGATTGTCGGCGTAGCTCTTTTGTCGGTCCCTAGCGGTTTTGAGTCTTTCCCTGATAATCTTTATCTTATCAGTGGTTTCCTGTACGACGTCTGGTCTGGACAATTGTCGGTCTCCGATTTCCAACCAGCTGAGCGGGGATCTACATTTGCGTCCGTACAATGCTTCATAAGGTGCACACTGGATACTGGTGTGATAACTATTATTGTATGAAAATTCAACCAGTGGCAAATGCGAGTCCCAGCTCCCACCAAAATCTAACACACAAGCACGTAACATATCTTCCAGCGTTTGAATTGTCCTTTCCGATTGTCCGTCTGTTTGGGGGTGGTAAGAGGTGCTTAAATTGACTCGCGTTCCCAATGCTTTCTGAAGTGATTGCCAAAATCGGGAAGTGAAGCGACTATCCCTATCCGAGATGATACAGATGGGCACTCCATGACGCATGATGATCTCATTGATGTATATTCGTGCCAGCTTTTCCATCTTGTAATCTTCACGAATGGGTAGGAAATGTGCTGACTTTGTAAGCCGGTCTACTACTACCCAGATGGAATCGTACCCTTTTGCGGATCGGGGTAACTTAGTCACAAAATCCATAGTTATCTGTTCCCATTTCCATTCCGGGATTTCGGGTTGCTGCAGTAATCCGGAGGGTTTCTGGTGTTCTGCCTTAATCCTTGCACAAGTCAAACATTTCCCTACGTATAGGGCGACATCCTTCTTCATTCCGGGCCACCAATAGTATTCCTTCAAATCCTTGTACATTTTATCGGCTCCGGGATGAATAGAATACTTAGACTTATGTGCCTCATCCAATATCGTTATCCTTATGTTATCTACCTTGGGTATCCAAACCTTCTTTTCGAAGTAACGTACTCCACCAGTTCCAATCTCAAACCTGTGCTCCAAATGACGAAGGGTTTCCTCTTTTAGATTTTCTTCTTTTAATGCTTGCTCCTGAGCTTCAAGAATCCTTCCTTTCAGACTTGTTTGCACTACAGCTCCTAATGCTCGTACTCTCGTTGGTTTTACTCTTTCCTTCCTACTCAACGCGTCGGCTACCACATTGGCCTTGCCTGGGTGATATTTGATTTCGCAATCATAATCATTGAGTAGTTCTACCCATCGCCTTTGCCTCATATTGAGCATCTTTTGATCAAAAATATGCTGGAGACTCTTATGGTCAGTGTAGACGGTACACTTGGTGCTATATAAGTAGTGTCTCCATATTTTGAGTGCAAACACTACCGCTCCTAGCTCCAAATCATGAGTAGTGTAGTTTTTCTCATGAACCTTCAATTGTCTCGAAGCGTAGGCGATAACTTTGTCTTTTTGCATTAAAACACATTCCAACCCTTGGTGTGATGCGTCGCAATAGACCACAAAGTTTTTTGATCCAGTTGGCAATGCCAAGATAGGTGCGTTGCATAGCTTCTGCTTTAAGGTTTGAAAGGCTTCTTCTTGCTTATCTCCCCAAATGAATTTCTTATCCTTCTGAGTCAGAGTCGTTCGTTAATGGTTGAGCCACGCATGAAAAGTTTTCGATGAACCGCCTATAATATCCTGCCAAACCCAGAAATTGTCGAATCTCGGTTGGCGTCTTTGGTGCTTCCCACATTTTGATTGCTTCGATCTTTGCTTGATCGACATGAATTCCATTTGAATTAACTACATGACCAAGGAAGTGTACTTCTCGGATCCAAAATTCACACTTAGAGAATTTGGCATACAACTTCTGGTCCTTGAGTAGTGTTAAGATTAATTTCAAATGCTGCTCATGATCTTCCTTGCTTCGCGAATAGATGAGAATGTCGTCTATGAACACTATAGCAAACTTATCTAAATATGGTCTACAGACCCTATTCATTAAGTCCATAAATACTGCTGGAGCGTTAGTCAACCCAAAAGGCATAACTAAGAACTCATAATGTCCATAGCGGGTTCTAAAGGCGGTCTTGGGGACGTCTTCTTCGCGAACTCTCAATTGGTGATATCCCGAGCGAAGATCGATTTTTGAAAAATATTTGCCTTCAAGTTGGTCGAACAGATCATCGATTCGAGGGAGAGGGTATCGGTTCTTGATTGTTAACTTGTTGAGTTCCCGATAGTCGATACACATTCGTAGCGACCCGTCCTTCTTTTTGACGAAAAGAACTGGGGCTCCCCAAGGGGATGAACTTGGTTGAATGAAACCTTTGTCGAGTAATTCTTGTAGTTGTGCCGATAGCTCTTGCATTTCTGATGGGGCGAGTCGATATGGTGCTTTTGCCACGGGAGCCGCTCCAGGGACTAGATCGATATGGAATTCGACTTGCCAATTCGGGGGTAATCCTAGCAAATCTTCCGGAAATACTTCAAGAAAGTTTCGCACGACGGGAATTTCTTGAATGTTTTTCTCACAGGGTTTCTTATTGATTATATGTGCTAGGAATGCCTCGTTTCCTTTCCTTAAGCAATTTCTCATCTTGATGGATGAGATTATCTTGAAATTCCTTCCGGATTTTTCTCCATACACCTTAAGTGTCTCACCATTAGGCGTCGGAATTCGGACGATCTTTTCGAAGCAACAGATTTCCGCTCGATGGCTAGAAAGCCAATCCATCCCAACAACTATGTCGAAACTTCCCATTTCAAGTGGGATTAAATCTATGGTATATGTTTTATCGGCTAAGCCCAAGGTACAACTAGGGATTATGTCCTTAACGCTAGTTTTCTGACCGTTAGCAAATTCAATGATGTAAGGCTCTTTCATTTCTATGGTTTTTAGGTTTAGCCTTAACTTAAATCTTAATGATATGAAGCTTTTATCGGCCCCTGAATCAAATAGTACTGAAGCGTAATAACCGTTTAGAGGAAACGTACCTGTAACGACATCGGGGTTTTGTCTAGCTTCATTTGCTCCAATCTCAAACACCCTGCCTCGTGCTTGATTTCCTTGGTTACTTTGGCTTGCAGTACGTGCTTGATTATAATTAGACCCTTGAGTTGGCCGCGAGCAGACGGTGCCATGGTGCTCCAGACTTCCGCATTTAAAGCATGGCTTTACTCGGCAAGTTTTGCTGAGGTGTCCTAGCCGCTTACACCTAAAGCACACCATGCACTTACCTTCGTGGTGTTTGTGGCACTTGTCACATTTGGGGTAGGATCTCCATCCTTTATCGGCCGCTTGCGCCTGAGCTCCGAAGTTTCTAGCCCTTTTTTGAGTCCTCGCAGCTTCTCCACCGGATGGCTTCCTCGGCATCTCCTCAAGCTTCCTCTTACCCTTGTCCTTGTTGCTCCCAAGCGATCCCGATCGGATGGCATTGTGGGTAAGTCTTGTAGCTAGATTTACCGCACTTTGGATGGTGTTGGGGTTTGCAGCCGTGACATTTGCCCGGATCTCAGGGGCTAGACCCCAAATGTATCTATCGATACGGTTTTCTTCCGGGGTCACCAAATGCGGAACCAGCTTGGCCAAATCATGAAATCGGGTGGTGTAGGAGTTGATGTCATCCCCGATCATTTCATGATTCCACAGCTCGGCTTCTAGCTTTTGAATTTCACTCCTTGAGCAAAATTCGTCCCTTAATAGCCTGAGGAATGCATCCCAGGTGAGTTGGTGCGCAGCATTTCTTCCAAGCGTTTGCAGTTGGATATTCCACCACGATAAGGCTCGCCCTTGCAGAAGACATGCTGCAAACTCCACCTTGTTTGCTTCCGTACATTTACTGATGCTAAGGACTGATTCCATGCTTTCAATCCAGTTTAGTAGACCCACACCTCCTTCCGTTCCAAAGAATTCTTTAGGGTTGCAGGCCCTAAAGGTTTTGTAGTTGCAATCTTGGGTTGGGGTTGGTACTCCTTGGTTTGTTTGAAGCCCAGCAGCAACTTGGCTAACTATGTTGGGTAATGTTGCAATCACTTGTTCCATGACAAGTTGATCTAACTCGGGGTTTGCTCTTCGTGGAGGCATTGTTCTAGAGCACAATCACACGACGATTTTTAGTCACTCAATCTAATCGGTTTCATCATACTACTCTATGTGTAACATGCACTAGCCTAATTAGTCTTCGGGCTTCTTGAGCCGCCTCTAAGGCTTGCCTTGCGTGATGGTGGTTAAGGTCCGCCATGTCTAAGCACGAACTAACCCTGTAGGTTTGGTAATCTAATATGCCTCTTATGTTATATAGCTCCAGAGACATGTGGTGGAATCTCCTCTTTTCTTCGTCGGTCATCCCGGATGAAGGTATCATCGGGATTCCCGTGAGGGCTCTTACTGGCTCGTTCACCTGCCGGGAAGTTTCTCCCATGGTCGGCTGGGGTGGTGCTACGGTTGCTCGTACTGGAATGGCTACCCTCTTTCGGGCAGTTTGTCTAACCCGAGGCCCGTTTGTTCCGGGGTTTGGGTTTTGGTTTGGTTGAGAGGAGGGAATGTCAAAGATCCTTACGGGTCTACGTAGGGGTTCTAAGAATCCTTCAGGCAGCTCGCATTGTGGGGATTGGTTACTATCGGTGGAAGATCTTTGGCTGTTCTCGGTAGGTTCACTTTCGCTTGACATGATCTGCAAGGTTTGAATAGACTTATTTACTAAATTCATAACTTAAATTGTCTATATATGAATGTTATGCTCATGCACACACACAATGATCATGATCTAGAAAGAAAGTAAATAAAATTTTGTTTCTAAGTATATTTTTATTATAACTAACCTAAGTGCCATATCGTACATAGCTAAATTAGACATAGGTGATCAAGCTTTGTCTAATTGAGGTATAACAATGTGGTACTCAGCTTAATTATATTATCAATACACTTGATGCATTTTAAACAAAATTATTTGTAAAATTATTTTTATAAACCTTTGGTCATAGTTGTTGTTTTCCCCCCATAAGAAAAACAACATTCCCTATAACCTTAGGCTCTGATACCAAATCTGTCACACCCCGCTAAAGCGGAAACACGAGGTGTCACAGCACAAGATATCATCGCACAAGGTAAATAGATAATAACCATTAGATTAAATTAACAAAATATGTAGTTCGGATGAAACATAAATAAAGGTTACATATCCGAATAATATTTAAAGACATTGTCTTGTACGATGCGTAAATGAAATAGATAATGTTTATATAAAATGTGACGATGAAGATGAAGAGGCCACACATCATGAGAAAAGTTTAAATAATTGGTGAGTTCATAGTCTTGAAGTGGTTGAAGTAAAGGGTCAACTACTAGAGTTGGTGAGTTCATAGGTTTTAATGTATGCACAAAACATCTTTTAAATGAGAAAAGTTTAAATAATTGATGGAAGTTTTTGGATAAAAATCCAAGTATGAGATAATGATAGAAGATGTATTATATTGCCCAATACGTTGCACATGGTAGTAATAGACTATGATGATTGTTGCTTGAGCCATTATCCAACCTAGCCGACAACCAATTGCCCATGATAAACCTAACGCCTATATTAAATGACGTTAGTAGTGGTAAAGTACATCTATAGTTCGTCAACCATAAATGGGAGACGTCGGAATCTCCAAATAGCGCTACTTACAAATACCATCGGCTCACTAGCGGAGTTAAGGAATAATGTCCAACGAAAGGGCCTTACAACGATCACCCAAGCACATCAAAGAATAATACCATAAGTGCTCAAAATAATATTTGAAATAAATAAGAAGATAGGCAATAAACTTTTCATGAAACGTATACACATGCTTTCACCCCAAAATAATATGAAATACGGTAAAAAGGGGCTATGATACTCACCCGGTATGCAAAGGTGTTTTCTTGTAAGGATTTCTTGTTCCTACCGAAGCTCCTTTCCTAATATAAAAAGGTATGTAGCTCTATTAGACTTATTTTATTTATTATTTTGTATTATTTATTTGTTGTTAACTTATTTATTTAAATAGTTAAAGGTTGTCTCTATTTTTCCATTATTCATAAATGTTCACTGAAATTTTCAGTTCTTTGAGTTGAACTTTAAAAATTAAAAACTGTAATTTAGGAGTCATATTAAGGCTTGATATTTTAATATAATCTTGCTTTATGTTTCTAGAATGTCCAGTAAAAATATAGGAATTTATAATCCATGTTTGGTATTTTTAATAATTAAAAGTGTATAGGATGTCCACTGATCAGTGTCTGGATGACATGTTGTTACTAAAACGTCTGTTTAGGGCTCATACGACCTCCTTTTTACATGATTCAAACTGGGAAATAACCACGACTCAAAGATTAAACTTTTAAAAAAAACTAGACGTATTTTGACCCAAGAATAAGTAAGTTACACGCGTTTAAAGTGTACCCTTCTAAATCTGCCAGATTTCCAGATTCAACATATGGGTCTTTTTAAATATGTTTGAAGGATCAAACGTTCATGAAAATTAGTGAATCCAGGTTTAAATGAAAGGTAACACTTTAAACTAAGATTAGCAAAAAGAATCAACTGATTTTGATACCTAGAACTCCAGATATAACAAAAACAAGTGAGGAGTTCTAACATCAGATTCTGCCAGATTTGTGATTCTTTTTGCTTATGGGTCATAACTTTAATATAACATGTTTATATTCATGAATAATCATATTGTATGAGTATAAGCTTTGATAATCCATGTGTTCTTACAACAATGGTAGGATGATACACATTTTATGTGTTCCTTACAACATTTGTTTAGATGAAACACATGCATGATCAAAGTCTTATTTTCTTGATTTTTAGTTGATTAAGTTCCATACAACAACGGTAGGATGATGCACATTTCATGTGCTCCTTACAACATTGGTAGGATGTTTATATTTACATGATTATATATATATATAAAGGAAATAAGATGAACAACAAAGAAAATAAATAAAAGAAAGAAGAAAGAAGAAGAGAAGAAAGGTAGAAGAGTAGAGATGAGTGTTTTATGATCATCTTACCAACTCTTTTCTTTGATTTAGTGTTGGATCTTCAAAAAATGATCAACACTTGGATGTTCTTGGGAGATTTTTGTTGGTGAAAGAAGAAGAGAGAAAAGAGAAGAGATGGAGTGTGGTGGTAAAGGAAATGATAAGGAGTAGTAGGAGGCTTATATAGAGCATGGGGGAGATCAAGTGGTGGTTCTTGGGAAGAGAAGGAGGCAAGAGAATTTGAGGGGGGGGGGGGGGGTTAGGGTGGCCGGCCTCATGGGGGGGGGGGTTTTTTTTTTTTTTTGAATTATTAAGTGTAATTGGTTTAAATTGAATTTTGTATAATTGTTGATTTTGTTTAAATGTTTTAATTACAAAGTTTTTATTACTTTTATGAGTTTATTTTTGTATGTTTTATATTTTAACTTATTTATTTTTATCATAATTTATTTAATTATTTTAATTGATATTATTTTTATTATTGTACCTGATTTGTAATTCTTGACTCGTAATAATTCGATTTTTCGAGCTCCGGAAGGTTCTAACCATATAGGCGGGATTTCTACGAATTCTAATATTATTATGGATGTATTTAAGTCATGATTACTATTTTTAGTCATGCTAGGCTTAAAATTAGAATTTCTAATGGCTAACCTGGGAAATTTGTTGCCGTATGTCACAGGTTACTCTAATGCTAGCTTCAAAACTGATAGGGATGACTGCCGGTCACAATCGGGGTTTGTGTTCCTATTGAATGGTGAAGCTATTACTTGGAGAAATTCAAAGCAAGATATAGTAGCTAATTCTACTACAGAGTCAGAATACATTGCGGCAAGTGAAGCTGCTCAATAAGCTATGTGGATACGGAAGTTCATCCGAGATCTTGGAGTGGTTCCAAGCATATCCGACCCTATTGAGATCTTTTGTGACAATGAAGGTGCGGTAGCCTTAGAGAAGGAACCAAGAGTTCACAAGAGAACGAGGAACATACCTCGAAAGTACCACTTGATTGGAGAGATGATTGAAAGTGGTGAAGTCGCTATTAGTAGAGTAACCTCCAAAGGCAATTTGGCCGATTCGTTTTCTCACGCTATGGTGATAGGTGTTAGATTTAGTCATGACTTGGTTTAGATTTAGTTTTAATTTATGTTTGGACCATTATGTATTTGGGAACGTTAAGCAATAATGTTACTAATGTTTCTTTCGATTTATATAGTAGAGATCTATATATAGCATGTTGCGGTTACTTATATTTGGTCTTTATTGTGTTCTATCTTTGCATGTTTAATCTCTTCCCAAGGTTGTTTTACAATCTTTAAATCCCCACAATCGGTCTTAATTTGTGGGAAGAAAGTATGAATTAAGATTGAGGTAAAGAATTTGTTTTGATAAACGTGATTCTTGCCTATACTTGAAAGGGGTTTCAAGTGATTGGAGGACCCGCACTAGAGTTCACTTCATGGTTTTAGTCATAAGTAACTCGGGATGATAATGACATTTCATCCTTAAACAAGAGATGCATGTGATCCCAAAGCATAGGTCTGCATTGCTTTGATCGTTTTCTAATGTGGTCCGTAACCGGTCGTTATAAGGGAAATGATTCGGTGGAGTATTATCTATGTGGTGGGACTATGTAGTGGAAAGGAATTTGTTCCTCTATGTATAGAGAAGATATCCATGGGCCCCTCGATGATTGAGGGCTGACGTTCATATGCATCTCCGTGCTCAGGTTATATTGATGATGGATCAATGTTCACTTGGTTTGTTGGTCACCACTAATCTAGAATCGAAAAACATAATCGTGAACGATCTGAAGGTTGACTATATTCCATGCCTTGCCTTCACATTGGATATCGCTAACAAAGGGATGTACATGTTCATTTATCTTTAGGACAATTATTTTATGATTGGGGATCTTGTCAAGAGTGGCATACCCTATAATAACTTGGGAGCATAGATGTCTTGCTAGAGGCCGCTCTATGTTTGAGTTATTTTTCGTAGTCGTGTCATGTTCAAGTGGGAGTCTATTGGTATAGAGCCCGCTGACACGAATGAGTTAATGGCACTACCCGATGAGGTATAGGCCTATTGGGTTACACACCAAGTATTGATTACGGCAACACGATCAAGCAAAAGAGAGGAAAAGCCCAAAATGGGTTTTGGCAGGATGGTACACGGGCCGTGTGGATGAACACGGGCCATGTCCAGTCCAATATACACGGGGCGTTTTGGCCCAGTTCAAGGTCGTGTAGTTTGGGCCGACACGTCCATGTAGATGAACACGGGCCGTGTCCACCCTATTAGACACGGGCCATCTTAGCCCATTTTGGGCCATGGACTTTGGGCCTACACGGCCGTGTTGGTGAACACGGGCCGTGTACGTTCGCTGTAACAACAGAATTAACAGTCTTAAACTCTATGTTTAATGGTGTTTTATGTCATTAACTTTGGGCAGACAAAAAGCTACGTTTTACTCTGATCTTGATGAGACTTTTGAAGTGTTCATTAGTTACATCTAGCTAATATTCTCTCTTGATTTATCTTCTTCTTTGGTGACAAAGTTTTGTGCACAAAGTGAAGAACACATACACTTTATTGTTGTCTTGATGATTACACATCAACTAACTAGCATTTGGGAATCAACTCAACTTGGGGTGGACTTCATTAGAGGAATCCTTGTTTGGATTCTTGAAGCTTGACAAGAGGAAGATCGTTGTACTTGCATCGTGGTACATTTATATCTATCTTGTTCATTTATTTAGTTTCATGTTCATGGTTAGATTTTGGTCCATGGGCGTATTCGTTTGCTTGGCTTTGAACTTTTTGTTATATACTTTGCTTCCGTTGCTACTTGATTATGCCAAACGAATACCTTCAACTCCACACGAAGAAGGGCGGAGGAAAGAAAGGAAGAATTCTGGAAATGCGGGAACGCGTCGCGTTTAACACTCGAAAACGTCGCGTTTGACAAGAAGCAGAAAACCCTAATCGCGCTAAAGTTGCGAACGCGTCGCGTTGACAAGTATGACGCGTCGCGTTTTCAGGCAAAGAGAATAATTCTAAATGTTTTTGTAGCTTTTAATATTTTATGATATTTTTTTGGCTTTTTATATTTTCTAATTTTTTTTTTCGATTTTTTGAATAAATGAGCAACAATAAAAACTAAAAAGACAACTAATTTAATCAGAACCTAAATTACCAAAACTCAGATTTCAAAGCTAAGAAAGCGAGAATGCAATTAAACTTGGATTTAATCAATAAGAAGTAAAGTATCTCTACTCGGACAAGAGATTCCCTAATCAAATTAGCAGATTTCAATGAAGTGCAATGGATTACTTAAAACGACATACCGATTTATAAAGTGGTTAGATTTCCTGGTCATACTCACTAACCCTATAGTTTCAGATAGTTAACCCAATGGTCATGCAATTAACTAATCTTTAACTAGCCAAACTGTTTAAGTTATGATAGACTTAATCTTTTGACTTGTTAATTCACAAAATCAATCTATTATCAAAGAATGGTCATCAAAGACAATAGCAAGCACAATAAAGTTTCAATCTTTAAGCCTAACCCTAGGATATGGTCAATCACTAGTTATGAATCCTAATGGTCATATAAATGTAAAACCCGTAATTTCGTAAAATTATTAAAAAATATATATGTGCAATATTCCATGAGAAATTAGTGAAATTGTGTCTTCAAAAATGTTATTTGTATGTAACTGAAAGGTTTCTCATGCACAACAAAACCCAAGCACAACGGAAGCATGAAGATAAAAAACAAGTTCATTTCGGGTTTTCAAAACTCATGCACAAGAAACACATAGTGGGATCTAGCTACAAGACATGATAGCAACAAGAAGAACAAATGAAACCAGAAAGTGAGACCATACCCTTGATGTCTCTCATTGATTTGTTGTAGTAGATGTAATACTTGAACTCCAAGACGAGTCCCTCTATTGATATCCACACCAAGCCTTGCGTGAACCACCTTTGCTAAAGCTTGAACCACTATGCTTCCACCACGTGAACAAGGGCTCAAGAACAGCAGATGAACTCTTGACAACACCCACAAAAACTCTCTCTCAAATCTTCTATGTATCTCACAAGCTCTCTCAAGTGTGTAGGTTAGTCAGATGGCAAAAGGTCCTTTCAAGAGAGAAAACATGCACTTTTATAAGTAGAAGGGAAGTCTGTGAGGCACCAGGGTCGGCCATAATGGCACCCTTCCATTGGACCAAACAAAAGGTCTAATAATATCAAAGTGTCACTTAGACTTCTGCCTTCACGGGCTCTCACGGCCCGTGAGGAAGTCGTGAAGGCATCACCCCCACGATCCCTGACCGGCCCATGAAGCCTCGTCAAGGGCTTCACGTCACAACCTCTTCACGACCCGTGAGGGCCCGTGAAGGTCGACAAAAACTCTAATTATCTCTCTTGACATGTGCTGTCGGATTCAACGCTTGGCGTGTGACCCAATAGGCCCGTGCCTCATCGGCAGTGATCCAATATACGTGTATCAGTGGGCATATATCCAACAGACTCCCACTTGCACATGATACATCATCATATATTAATCACAGACAAAGAGCGGCTCTAGCTAAGCATCAATGCCCCCAAGTCGGCGCGAGTTGTCATCTTCGACAAAAACCTAATAGCCTTAAAGGCTTATGAGGTTCTATAGATAAGTGATCATGTGCATCCTTTTGTTCGCGATATCCTTGTCAACACGAGACATGGAATATGTCAATCTCCAGATCGTTCACTATTATGTTTCTCGATTACAGATTGGTGGTGACCAAATAGACAAGTTGCATCTGATCTAAAATCAATGTAACTTGAGCACGGCCATGCATATTTGATGTCAGCTCCCAATCATCGAGGGGCCCAGGGATATCTCTCTTACTAGAGAAACAAATCCTTTCGACCACATAGTCCCATTATATGTTTCATACTTTACCCAATTATTTCCTTTATAACAGCCAGTTACGAACTGCATTTGAAGATAACTAGAGTAAGGCAGATTCATACTCTGGTAACCTATGCATCTCAAGTCTAAGGATGAAATGATATTATCATCCTGAGATACTTGTGACTAATAGATCCATGAAGTAAACTCAGGTTTGGATCTTCTGGTCACTTGAAACAACTTTCAAGCACAAGTAAGTCTTGCACCCTTATTCAACCATTTTGAATACCGGGCCAGCCACTTACTTCAATCTTACTACCGATTGCAGAAGGTTTTAGAATGATAAACATTCAAGGAAGCGTTTAAACATGCTAAGATGGAACATGGTATGGACTTGATGATTGTGACCGCAACAAGCGTATATATAAATCTCTATTCATATATCGAAACAAACATAAGTTACAATACCGTTTAAATGTTCCTATAAATACAAATACAAATCAAACAAACCAAATACATAAGTCAAGCCAAATCACTAGCGAATCTAACACCTATAGCTTTAGCGTGTGAATCATGAGCAGCTTGTGATAATGGCTTAGTGAATGGGTCCGCAAGGTTCCCATCCGTCGGTACTCTACTTATGGCAACATCACCATTCTCGATTACTTCTCTAATGAAGTGATATTTTCGAAGAATGTGTCTTGTCCTCTCGTAAGCTCTTGGTTCCTTTGCCAAAGCCACCGCACCCTCATTGTCACAAAAAATCTCAATAGGGTCGGTGATGCTCGGAACCACTCCTAGATCTTGGATGAATTTCTTCATCCACACAGCTTCCTTAGCAGCTTCACTTGCTGCAATATTCAGATTCGGTTGTTGAATCAGCAACTGTGTCTTGCTTTGTGCTCCTACAGCTTACTGCACCACCATTCAATAGGAACACGAACCCCGATTGAGATCGGCAGTCGTCCCTATCGGTTTGGAAGCTAGCATCAGAGTAACCCTTTACACTAAGCTCTTCCTCACCACCGTATACCAAGGACATTTCCTTTGTACGTCTAAGGTACTTTAGAATGTTGTTCACAGACCTCTAGTGAGCCTCTCCCGGATTCGCCTGATATCTACTAGTCATGCTCAAGGCATATGAGACATCGGGGCATGTGCATAACATGGCATACATGATCAATCCCACAGCCGAAGCGTATGGGATTCGCTTCATTATGTTCAACTCCTTTTGGGAGTTGGGGCATTGAGCCTTGCTTAATGCCAATCCATGCATCATGGGGAGATTCCCTTTCTTAGAATCCTCCATCTTAAATCGTTTAACGACTTTATCCACATATGCACTTTGGCTTAATCCTATAAGCCTTCTAGACCTATCCCTATAGATCTTAATTCCGAGAATGCATCTCGCATTTCCCAAGTCTTTCATAGAAAAGCAATTCCCAAGCCAATCCTTGACACTACGCAAGGTTGGGATATGATTTCCTATGAGTAGAATATCATCTACATATAAAACTAGGAAAACTATTGAGCTCCCACTAGCCCTGACATACACGCATGGTTCATCTTCGTTTTTCAAAAATCCAAATTCCTTGATTTTTCTCATCAAAACAAAGATTCCAACTACGAGAGGCTTGCTTAAGTCCATAAATGGACTTCTTAAGCCTACATACCTTGTTAGGATACTTAGGATGTACAAAACCTCCAGGTTGTGTCATATACACCTCTTCAGAAAGCTTCCCGTTAAGGAAGGCGGTTTTTACATCCATTTGCCATATCTCATAATCATGAAAAGCAGCTATGGCAAGGAGGATCCTAATGGACTTCAACATGGCCACTGGTGAAAAAGTTTGATCATAGTCAACACCCGGTGTTTGCGTGAAACCTTTTGCCACCAATCGGGCTTTGAAAGTGTCCAAGG
This sequence comes from Dittrichia graveolens, assembly GCA_038502395.1. Taxonomy (NCBI): domain Eukaryota; kingdom Viridiplantae; phylum Streptophyta; class Magnoliopsida; order Asterales; family Asteraceae; genus Dittrichia; species Dittrichia graveolens. The sequence goes on from JARJIL010000009.1 coordinate 38,080,999, forward strand.
TATTGTCCATGTTGGTTTTCTTCTTGAAAACCCATTTACACCCAACGGGTCGAAACCCGGGTGTTGGATCAACCAGTTCCCAAACCTGGTTATCCGACATGGAGTTTATTTCGCTTTCCATTGCCTCCCTCCACTTGGCAGACTCAGGGCCCGCCATTGCTTCTCGGTAGCTGGTGGGTTCATCTTGATCCACCAATAGCTCATTGCCCTCAGATATGAGAAATCCATATCTCTCTGGCTCATGATGAGCTCTACCGGATCTACGTGGGGTAGGATGTGGAAGTGTGTCAGGTACCGCAGCTTCACTTTGCTCGGTGTCAACCATTGATGGTTGATTGCTAGTGCCAACATCAAGTTCTTTATCGGGTGTACCTTGAATTTCTTCAAGGTCTATTTCCTTTTGCCTCGGTACGATGGATATAAGTTCCCTTTCAAGGAAAACGGCTCTTCGAGCAACAAAAACTTTGTTCTCTGAAGGTTTGTAGAAAATATATCCAATACCGGCATGAAGATATCCGATAAAATAACACCTTTCCGAACGGGGTTCTAGTTTGTCATTCGTCTCACGTCTCACGTAGGCTAGACATCCCCATACACCAAGATATGAGAGTGTGGGCTTTTTCTTGTACCACAACTCATATGGTGTTGTTTCAACTTTCTTTGTTGGTACGAGGTTAAGGATTCTTACCGCCGTCTCTAGAGCGTAACCCCAAAAACTAATGGGTACCTCCGTTTGACTCATCATAGAACGGACCATATCTAATAATGTCCGATTTCTCCTTTCGGAAACTCCATTTAATTGTGGAGTCCTAGGAGGAGTTAATTGTGAGATAATCCCACATTTTCTAAGTTGGTCCAGAAACTCTGAAGTAAGATACTCACTGCCTCTATCCGATCGTAGTATCTTAATCTTCTTACCCGATTGATTCCCTACTTCACTTTGAAATTTCTTGAACACCTCAAAGATTTCAAACTTTTTTTTAATCAAGTAGATATATCCATACCTACTATAATCATCCGTGAAGGTAACGAAATATCTAGTATTGTTCCTTGTGACATTTTTGAAAGGACCACACACATCGGTGTGAATGATTTCCAAAAGATCCTTTCCCCTCTCACTAACTCCGGTGAAGGGTTCTTTGGTCATTTTGCCTAGTAAACAAGATTCGCATACATCTTTTGACCCAAGGTCAAATGATTCCAAGATCCCGTCCGCTTGGAGCTTGGTGATGCGGGTCTTGTTTACATGAGCAAGACGACCGTGCCATAAGGAATATTTATCCAAACAATCTTTGGATTGAGAATCAATATTCATGATAGGTCTCTTATTTTCAATGTATGCATCAACTTCATATATGCCATGACATGGTAAAGCCTTAAAATAACAAACATCATTTTTATAACATAAAATAGATCCTTCCATAAATTTAAAAGAAAAACCATCGTCATACAAAGCATGTAAAGATATAATGTTTCTTGCCACGTAGGGCGAATAGCATACATTAATAAGAACAATGGAAAGACCGGTTCTAAAAGAGAGCTCGACACTCCCTTTTGCTTCTACGGGCACAACCTCTCGGTTCCCCATAATTAGATCCAGCTCTCCATGCTCCAAGCCTCTACTTTCCCTTAGCACCTACACCATATTACAAATGTGAGTGCCGCAGCCAGTATCTAAAACCCAGCCCTTTGAAATAGAAGTTTGATGGAGCTCAATCATGAACGTACCTTGGTTTGAAGGTCCCGAGATGCTCATTGCCTTGAGCTTCTTCAGGCCATCTTGGTACTTTGGGCAGCTTCGGCGATAATGCCCCTTGTGCCCGTAAAAGAAGCATTGCGCATCCTCCGGGGCCTTGGCTTGGGGAATCTTCCCCTTGCCCTTTGCCACCGGGGTAGGGGTAGGCTTGGTGGCACCACCCTTGCCCTTACCCTTTCCCGTATATGACGGGTTTACCGCGAATCACATAAGGAAGTTATTTCGGGTTAGCAACCATATTGCCAATTGCAATCCATCATTGCAACTCTTTGGTCTTTGCGGGATCCTACGACAAGCACCGGTCGTTTGGCATGTTTGATCCCTTCTTACACCAATCCCAATTTAGAATTGTTGATTGACTCGTGCTAAGCTCGACAATCTTTCAAGAATTCTAATTTTAAATTATAAATCGTCCCCCAAGACATTCGGTAAGTACACTCCACAAGAATTGTCTCGTGCTAACCTCGACAACCAAGTTTGCGAGTTACTACGCTCACCTTCCACACAACTCCACAAAGATCGGCTCGTGCTAAGCTCGAAAACCAATCATTGTGTTGTTAGATTTGGGTGGCATCGTCTTACGGATGGTGCGTGATTTATGTTTCATGGAAAAAACGGTCTTTTGTTTCCGATTAATTTTGATTAACATATTTGAGTGACAAAAACTTATTTTTCACTTTAGTTGGTTTGTTAATCATGAGCGCGCGCGAGAGAAAAATAAACCAATTTTATAAAACCTAAACAATCCATGCAAGAAATAAATCACAACACACGCATAGCAAGGGGTTGGTAACCAAGCCAAAACCTATGCGTTCTACCCGTGAGCCTACGGGAAGAACGTGGTCAACTAGGGACACAATACAAAAAGTCATAGCTCCCACTTGATCCGCCATCTCCAACGGGATTCACCGGATCTTCTATTTTCAAGACACCATCCTTGATTCTTGATTATGGTCTCCATGCTCCATGAGTACAAGTACATAAAAATAGAAATGAAATGCATGCAAGCCACGAAAATTCTATCATCTATTACAAGTACACGGATAAATGAAACGGTATGCAAACCACAATAATAATTACAATAATCAATAAATAAATAATTATTACAAATCAAGTGACTCTAAGTCACCAAATAAAAAGGGAGCAACCACAAACAACCACAAGGTCTAAGGCCAATGTTACCAACAAATAACAAGGCAAACAACCACAAAAACAAACGGTGTGCCAAAAACCGCAACAAGCAAATATTTTGATAAGAATTTCCAAGCAAACACTCAAGGCACAATGGAAATTCTTGTACATATGCATTAAGGTATAAAACCAATTTTTAAAAACTATATTCATATATACACACACATATGTGTATGCATGTATGCATCTAATGCCATGACCATACCATGAATACCCATAGTGGTACCAAAATATTATTTGGGGATTTCCAAAAACATCTGAACTAAAACAGAAACACAGCAAAGACTCGAAAAACTGAAAAATTTCTTTTAAGGTCAAAAACACTGTTCACGAGCTCCTTCACGACCCTTCACGGCTCATGAGGCCCGAGGGCTTCACGACCGCTCATGGCCCGGATGAACTCGTGAAGCACCAAAAAATCATTTCACGACCAGACCCCAAACTACACTTGTCATGTGACCTTCACGACCCGTGAAGAGAACTTCACGGCTCGTGAAGCCCTTTTGGACAGAATGCAAAACTTCCAAAAAACGATTTTCCGAGCCATTTTGTGCTATCATCTTGTAGCAATGGCTCTGATACCACTAAAAGGTTTCTCATGCACAACAAAACCCAAGCACAACGGAAGCATGAAGATAAAAAACAAGTTCATTTCGGGTTTTCAAAACTCATGCACAAGAAACACATAGTGGGATCTAGCTACAAGACATGATAGAAACAAGAAGAACAAATGAAACCAGAAAGTGAGACCATACCCTTGATGTCTCTGGTTGATTTGTTGTAGTAGATGTAATACTTGAACTCCAAGACGAGTCCCTCTATTGATATCCACACCAAGCCTTGCGTGAACTACTTTTGCTAAAGCTTGAACCACTATGCTTCCACCACGTGAGCAAGGGCTCAAGAACAGCAGATGAACTCTTGACAACACCCACACAAACTCTCTCTCAAAGCTTCTATGTATCTCACAAGCTCTCTCAAGTGTGTAGGTTAGTCAAATGGCAAAAGGTCCTTTCAAGAGAGAAAACATGCACTTTTATAAGTAGAAGGGAAGTCTGTGAGGCACCAGGGTCGGCCATAATGGCACCCTTCCATTGGACCAAACAAAAGGTCCAATAATATCAAAGTGTCACTTAGACTTCTGCCTTCACGGGCTCTCACGGCCCGTGAGGAAGTCGTGAAGGCATCACCCCCACGATCCCCGACCGGCCCATGAAGCCTCGTGAAGGGCTTCACGTCATGACCTCTTCACGACCCGTGAGGGCCCGTGAAGGTCGACAAAAACTCTAATTATCTCTCTTGACATGTGCTGTCGGATTCAACGCTTGGCGTGTGACCCAATAGGCCCGTGCCTCAACGGCAGTGATCCAATATACGTGTATCAGTGGGAATATATCCAACAGTAACATGTAAGTATTTATATACATATCACATGTTGGGTATGAAGAATGTAAATATGAACAAATAAATGGGTAATAAAAGTAAGGATGAATATAGTTGGAGGTCTAAACTTGTAAAAATGTGTATATATGTATTGACTTCCTTTTTTGAAGTCAAAGATTAAGAAATTTCTGGAGAAAGGAACTGTCAGAGAGTTTTAGAGAGAGAGTCTAGAGAGAGAAATCTTAGGTGAAGGAGAAATCAAAGAGGGAAAGTGTTGGTGTTGAGTTTGATTCAAGAAAACAAGTGTTTTGGGTGTGAAATCCTTCATTTTGAGCTTGGTTTGGGGCAAAGAAGCAACACAACAAGTCGGGTTTCAAATCAAGTAAGTTAAATCTTTAAAATTGTGTTTGATTTGAGTTATGTCTATTGTATTTGGTGATTCTTAGTTTAGATTTGGGTTTATTGTGTTTAATGGGTCAATATTTGTGGAAATAGTGAAATTTAGGGTTTGGTATGATCAAATATGTATAAGGTTTTGATCTTGGAGTATGATGGTGATTATACATGTGGTATTGGTGTATTGATGTTAAAAATAAGGTTTATTGTTGTGATTGTTGGTTAATCATGTTGAAAGCTTGTAAAATGGGTCAAAATGGGAAAATTGTTGAGTATAGAGTTTTGATGATCAAAGTTGAGTTATATGTTGTTAATATGGTACATTGAATTGTTCTTTGAGTGTTTTTGTTGCTGCAAATGAATCATATTGGAAAAGATTGAGTTTTTGTTTTGGAAATTTTAGTGAAAATCAGGGCCTGCAGCACCAAAAATCGCCCAGAGTTACTGTTCACGGGGGCGTCGCGGTGCGACACCCCATGCGTTGTGGCACGACAAGCCTCTTTGGAAAAGGTGACTTTTCCAGAGATTTTTCAATGGCGCGAGGACCCCTGAAAGGTCGAAAAACTTGTTTTTGACCCCATTTGACCTTGTAATTGATTGGGGATTGTTTCTAATGGTTTTAGGGAGTTCAAAGGGAGTCCGAAAAACCCGAAATAAGTGTTTAAGTCGTGTTTTGGGTCTATACTTGTGTGTAACTTCATTGTATGGTTAACTTAACTAAGTTAACATTGTGTTATGATCATAGGATCGTTGTGCAAGTGATTTGTAGCTTTAAATTGAAGTAGAAGTGATCCTCATCACTTCAATCAGGTAAGTTGTGCCCCGCGGATACCAAAACGCTTTTAATGTGCAAGTCATCAAATGTTTTCTTATGAAGCATGTTTATGTGTATGTATGGCATCAATGTGTATTGTTATTGATATTATCATGTTTATGATAATGATTTATGCAATTAAGTATATGATTCACCTGTTTTGAAGCATGTTATGCTATATATTGATTATCGCAAGTTGTGACCTTGTGTGTATAACTTGCATGTGATTATGTGACCCTTTGCGGTATGTGCTTATGTGACCCTTTGGGGAATGTGCTTTGGTTCGTACCGCTGTTGTGATATGAACTCTGTACCATAGGGTTCCTAGTAATTGAGACGTACATAGAGGTTCCTGTGGCTTCGGCAATTGGGGAACCGTGAGTTACGGGTGGCTGAGGGATCGGTGCAGAGCGTGGAGGGGTATGTAAGTTGCCATCATGATCATGTGGGTTCACTGGCCTAACGGGCTACCGAACCCGGGTAACACGATTAGATTTTGTGAACAGGGCTTACACTCCAGAGCACTGTTTTATGGTGGACTGCTTTGTGCTTCCCCCACCTTGACGAGAGATGTGGATACATCCCCACGAGGACTTGTTGACCATGGTTGGCCCCTATGGAATATACAAGTATAAGTGGACTTGTCCCCCACATCTTGTGTGAACTGTTTACTGATGCCATAACTGTTTTATGAGCTATGATGACTTGTTTACTTGTTTAACTTGTTTTGGCACACTCACTAGCTTCTGCTAAAAAAATTGTGTTAATGTTTTGTATCCGCAGATAAGCAATAGTATGATGCCGGTGAGGCGGGTAGACGCTTTTGGGAGCACTTGTTGCCTGATGGATATGTTTGGAATACATGACTATTCTCATTTTGTTTATTTGTAATTAATGGTCGTGTATTCTGGCTAACAAGTAACACCACCTTTTGTAAATCCGAACAAGCTTCCGCATTATGATGTAAACAAACACACTTATGATGATGTTTTGTTGAAATATAAAAAGTTTAAATTTGTCCCAAAATTCAGGGTGTTACAAGTTGGTATGAGAGCCGAGGTTTAAGAGAATCTATCACTTTAGCGAGTGTTTGGTCTCAAACCGAGGCCGACCATTAATATGAGATCTAAACATATCGGGTGGGCATATGGGTTAAGTTGAGATATGCATGAGAGTTAGGGAAACTTTGTTCCCCAATTGTGATAAACTATTGATTCTTGTGCCTTAATGTGCTACTTGTTGTTGTCTTAATGTGTGTAGTAGATAAGAATTTGAGGCATGGATGCCCACAACGATGACATCTTCCTATTTGTTCAACCCGGAGGTGAGGAAATACCTCTAGAGCACTCTCAACCGGGCTGAAATCCTGGTTTTCATCACACTCTCAGCCCCACTCGGGCAACCCGAATGATCAGTCTTCTGTGATAGCCCAACTCCTGACCCGTATCCAGGAGTTAGAAAATCAATTGAAAAGGACCCATGATACCCAAAAGACTTCGACTCTTGGTGAGTCCAGTGATGCTTCCATCTCAAGGAAACCCACCGTTTCCTACAAAACTTTTATGAACTGCAAGCCTCCTACCTATGAAGGTAGTGATGACCCGATTGTGACTTTTATCTTGATCCGTGAGATGGAGCAGACCTTCACTTCTTGTGATTGTGATGAGGAACACAAAGTTCCTTACACTGTGAGACAACTGAAAGGGAGGGCTCTTGTTTAGTGGAATACTATCAAGGCAGCAATGCCTAAAGGTGAAGCTGATAAGCTGGGTTGGAATGAATTCCTTAAACTGTTTCAACAGGAATTCTATACTGAAAGGGATCTGGAACGCCTCGAAAGGGAGTTCCTAAACATTCAATTGGGTGATTCTTCTATGGATGAACACGTTCGCAAGTTCAATGAACGTCTTAGCTTTGTGACCACTTGGATTCCCGATGAAAAGGCTAAAGTGAAGCGGTTTGTTGAAACCGTACCCCCGGAGTACAAAATCAACATCAGAGATTGTTACACTCTCCTCTCGGCCACTCAAAAGGCCAAGTTATTATTTGATGACTACAACGCTTTGAAGTAAGCCAAGAAGTTAAGTGGTGAAAAGAGAAAGGCTGAGCCCTGTGGTGGTCAGTCAAAGGGAGACTGCACTAATGACACCAAAGCTTGTTCTCGTTATGGCAAACCTGGCCACATCCCTTCTGATTGCAAGTACAAAGAAAGTGTTTGTTTTACCTGTCACAAACTGGGCCATAAAATGGTGGACTGCCCTCAGCGTAAGGAGGGAGGAGCTGGCGGGTCATCCTCAAAGGGCAAAGACCCTCCAAAAGCAAAAGGGCGAGCCTTCTAGATGACTACGGAGGAGGCTCGTGAGGCGGGGGATTTAGTGTCTGGTATGTTTCTATTGAACTCTACCCCTGCCAATGTGTTATTTGATTCTGGAGCCAATAGATCATTCATATCTTATGCTTTCTGTGAGAAATTGAAATTACCTTTTAGCAAGCTTTGTGATAGTTGTATTGTTGACCTTGATGGGAGTTCCTTCCCAATTCATTTGTTACCGGTTGACATATCTTCTTTTGATGCAGTCATTGGTATGGATTGGCTTAGTGCTAACAATGCAGAAATTTTTTATTCTAAGAAATTGATCAAGATCCCTTTTCCCAACGGCGAATGTGTTATAGCTCGAGGTGAGAAACGCAAATCCGGGATGGAGATCTAGTCTGTCATGAAAGCTCAGAAATGTATCCGAAAGGGTTGTGAATCCTTCTTGGCATATGTCCTTGATGTCAAAAATGAGAAACAAAGTGTTGGAGATGTCAAAGTGGTTAGTGAATTTCCCGATGTGTTTCCTGATGATCTTCCCGGCTTACCTCCGGTTCATGAGGTTGAGTTTCAAATTGATCTTGTTCCCGGGGCAACTCCGGTTGCTAAAGCTCCTTACCGTCTAGCACCATCGGAAATTCGGGAAATGATGACCCAAATCCAAGATCTTTTGGATAAGGGATTTGTTAGACCTAGTTCCTCGCCGTGGGGAGCACCGGTTTTATTCATAAAGAAAAAGGATGGTACTCTCCAGATGTGCATTGATTACCGGGAGTTGAATAAAAGAACCATCAAGAATAAATACCCGCTCCCTCGCATTAATGATTTGTTTGATCAGCTTCAGGGAGCTAGTTACTTTTCCAAGATTGATCTTCGTTCGGGTTATTATCAAGTTCGTGTTAAAGAAGATGATGTTCCCAAAACAGCTTTCAGAACCCGCTATGGGCATTATGAATTCCTTGTGATGCCTTTTGGTATAACTAATGCTCCGGCGGTGTTCATGGATCTTATGAATCGGGTGTGCCGTCATTTCTTGGATAAGTTTGTGATTGTGTTCATTGATGATATCTTGGCTTATCCTAAAACCGAGAAGGATCATGAAGTTCATTTGCGGGAGGTTCTTGAAGTTCTTCGACACGAAAGGCTTTATGCAAAATTCTCCAAATGAAAATTCTGGCTACAGGAAGTTCAGTTCCTTGGCCATGTTATCTCTGAAGAAGGAGTTAAGGTTGATCCTTCTAAGATCGAAGCGGTTATGAAGTAGGAGTCTCCGAAATCCCCTTACGAAATCAAAAGTTTTCTTGGTCTTACGGGTTACTATCGTAGGTTCATTCGTGATTTCTCTAAGATAGCGGGGTCGCTAACCAAGCTGACCTGTAAGAATGTTCCCTATTCTTGGACTGATGTTCAAGAAGGTGCTTTTCAATCTCTCAAGAAATTGTTGTGCCAAGCTCCTGTTTTATCTCTGTGCGAGGGATAACAGGATTTTGTGGATTTTGAAAACTTGTAAAATGGGTCAAAATGGGAAAATTGTTGAGTATAGAGTTTTGATGATCAAAGTTGAGTTATATGTTGTTAATATGGTATATTGAAGTGTTCTTTGAGTGTTTTTGTTGCTACAAATGAATCATATTGGAAAAGATTGAGTTTTGGTTTTGGAAATTTTGGTGAAAATCGGGGCCTGAAGCACCAAAAATCGCCTAGAGTTACTGTTCACGGGGTCATCGCGGCGCGACACCCCATGCGTCGCAGCGCGACAGGCTTCTTTGGCAAAGGTGACTTTTCCAGAGTTTTTTCCGCGGCGCAAGCCTCCATGTCTCGCGGCGCGAGGACCCCTGAAAGGTCCAAAAACTTGTGTGTAACTTCATTGTATGGTTAACTTAACTAAGTTAACATTGTGTTATGATCATAGGATCGTTGTACAAGTGATTTGTAGCTTTGAATTGAAGTAGAAGTGATCCTCATCACTTCAATCAGGTGAGTTGTGCCCTGCGGATACCCAAAACGCTTTTAATGTGTAAGTCATCAAATGTTTTCTTATGAACCATGTTTATGTGTATGTGTGGCATCAATGTGAATTGTTATTAATATTATAATGTTTTTGATAATGATTTATGCAATTGAGTATATGATTCACGTGTTTTGACGCATGTTATGTTATGTATTGATTATGGCAAGATGTGACCTTGTGTGTATAACTTGCATGTGATTATGTGACCCTTCGGGGTATGTACTTAGGTGACCCTTCAGGGAATGTGCTTTGGTCCAGACGGCTGTTGTGATATGAACTCTGTACCATAGGGTTCCTAGTAATTGAGACGTACACAGAGGTTCCTGTGGCTTCGGCAATTGGGGAACCATGAGGTACGGGTGGCTGAGGGATCGGTGCATAGCGTGGAGGGGTATGTAAGTAGCCATCATGACCGTGTGGGTTCACTGGGCTGACTAGCCACGGAACCCGGGTAACACGAGTGGATTTGGTGAACAGGGCTTACACTCCAGAGAACCGTTGTATGGTGGACTGCTTTGTGCGTCCCCCACCTTGACGGGAGATGTGGACACACCACCACGAGGACTTGTTGACCATGGTTGGCCCTTATCGAATATACAAGTATAAGTAGACTTGTCCCCCACATCTTGTGTGAACTGTTTACTGATGCCATAACTGTTTTATGAGCTATGATGACTTGTTTACTTGTTTAACTGGTTTTGGCACACTCACGAGCTTCTTCTAATAAAATTGTGTTAATGTTTTGTATCCGCAGATAAGCAATAGTATGATGCCGGTGAGGCGGGGACGCTTTTGGGAGCACTTATTACCTGATGGATATGTTTGGAATACATGACTATTCTCATTTTGTTTATTTGTAATTAATGGTCGTGTATTTGGGTCAACAAGTAACACCACCTTTTGTAAATCTGAACAAGCTTCTGCATTATGATGTAAACAAACACACTTATGATGATGTTTTGTTGAAATATAAAAAGTTTAAATTTGTACCAAAATTCAGGGTGTTACAATAAATTCATAATTCAAGCAATCAAAGAAACAATGGTCATACAATCCTATGAAATCTCATATCTAGGAATAAAAATCAGAATTTCATCACACTTGGATCTTTGAAAAAGCTAATCATAACAAATATTTCATTAAAAGCAATCCAAACATTGAAATCATACTAATTATCAAAGGTAATCATGTCCAAGTAGAGAATACAGGGTGTTTAGCCCATAATCAGAGAAGTACAACCATAGAAACTAAAAGATAGAGAGCTAAACATGATGAAATAGCACCTAAACTTAGAATCTAGGAAGATAAACTTTCAATCTTCACCTCAAATGGTTAAATCTACAAGCAAACTTCAAGTATTCTGCTCCAGATCTCCAAAGTATTCGTCTTTGTTTGTCTATGGCCGGCTAGAAGGGTTGGAATCCCTGTTTTCGAATAAAACAAGTCTATTTATAGAGTTAGATTCCAGCCGGAAACGCGTCGCGTTAGCCTGTTGGACACGTCGCGTCTTAACACTCTTGCCCGACAAGATCGCTTGATTTCAATAGAACGCGTCGCGTTTATATCCCCGACGCATGACGTTCTCTGTTTTTTAGACTTTGTAATTTTCTTTTAAATTTCGAGTCTTTTTTCTGTCTTTTCCGCTTAAACTCCCGCCATTGAGTATTTTATTACCTGTGATTGATAATTACACACTTTAAGTACCATTTGTCATTAATTAGAGAAATATTTAACGATTAAGTATCATTTATCACAACGAATATATATATATATATATATATATAACGCGATAACAAAATACCCTACACTTGAGCTTTGCTTGTTCTCAAGAAAATTGCAAATCAATCAGGCATAGAAAATCAATCTTTCAACATCAATCTAAAAAGAAACCAAGCACTACTTATCAATGTTAGTACAAATGATTAAAAACAGAATCATACCGATTGTATATAGAATTATACATATATTTGTGTATTGAACCTTTTTAACTTACCGTCACTCACACAACCATTTTCCTCATAAACACCCAAACTTTAATTCATGAATTATTTATAAAATCAGCACATAGTCAAAAAGTTGATGTGCGATTTTCGTACCAGTTTTAAATTTATAAAAACCGTATATATTTTACGTACGACACAATAGGCAAGTGTACCTAATCGTGTAGCAGTATAGAAAATAAATACGGGTGTTGAACTCACGGGGAACGAGTATGATTCTAGATATAATTAAACTAACTATCTAAATAATGTTAAACTAAAAAGCAGTAAACAGGGGGAATTGGCAGTTAATCAGTAGAAAGCAACAAATCCAATCAAGCCTAAAATTACCAAAACTTCAGATTTCAAAGCTAAGAAAGCGAGAATGCAATTAGACTTGGATTAAATCAATAAGAAGTAAAGTATCTCTACCAGGACAATAGATTCCCTAATAAAATTAGTAGATTTCAATGAAGTGCAATGGACTACTTAAAACGATATACGGATTTCTAAAGTGGTTAGATTTCCTTGTCAGACTCACTAACGCTATAGTTTCAACTAGTTAACCCAATGGTCATGCACAATAAAGTTTCAATCTTTAAGCCTAACCCTAGGATATGGTCAATCACTAGTTATGAATCCTAATGGTCATATAAATTCATAATTCAAGCAATCAAAGGAAGAATGGTCATACAATCCTATGAAAACTTAGATCTAGACATAAAAATTAGAACTTGATCACACTTGGATCTTTGAAAAAGATAATCATAACAAATATTTCATTAAAAGCAATCCAAACATTGAAATCATATTAATTATCAAAGGTAATCATGTCCAAGTAGAGAATACAAGGTGTTTAGCTCATAATCAGAGGAGTACAATCATATAAACTAAAAGACAGAGAGCTAAACATGATGAAATAGCACCTAAACTTAGAATCTTGGAAGATAAACCTTCAATCTTCACTTCAAATGGTTGAATCTACAAGCAAACTTCAAGTATTCTGCTCCAGATCTCCAACGTCTTCGTCTTTGTTCGTCTAGGGCCGGCTAGAAGGGTTGGAATCCCTTTTTTCGAATAAAACAAGTCTATTTATAGAGTTACATTCCAGCCGGAAACGGGTCGCGTTTCTCCCTTGGATGTGTCGCGTCTTAACAATCTTGCCCGACAAGTTCGCCCAATTTCCAGCGAATGCGTCGCATTCATCCCTATGACGCGTCGCGTTCTCGGCTTTTCAGACTTTGTGCTTTTTCTTCATATCTCGAGTCTTTTTCCGTCCTTTCCACTTAAACTCTCGCCATTGAGTATTTTATGACCTGTGAATGATAATTACACACTTTAAGTACCATTAGTCATTAATTAGAGAGATATTTAACATTTAAGTTCCATTTATCACAACGAATATATATATCTAAATAACGCGATATCACTTACTCTATTGAGTCTCATGAAAGCAGGCACTCACTTGAGTAGCTTAGAATCAAGATATATTTTACTTCAGACTTGTTAACGAGACAAGTTCACCTATAACACCATTACTTACATTAAGAGTCCACATAAGCGAGACACAACTACTTATAACAAGATCAGGAACCCCTAAAGGAACCATAGACCAACCAACAAGGCTATACTGACCTGTATATGTAACAACACATAGACTTAACAATCTTTGAATTGTTTACAGAAATTACCCCTTGCGGCTGCAAGCACAAATGCTTGCGCCCGTAAGGGCATGCTTGCGCTCGCAAGCAACACTACTTGCGCCCGTAAGCATTAAACTAGGATTTACTACAAATCCGACAAAACTTGCGGATTCTGACACTTCTTGCGGATTCCGATACTTCCACGTTCACTTAAAATTCCTTGATTAATTCACTTCGAATTCCTTGAACATTCACTTCAAAATCTTCACTTCGAATCATTACAAAACACATCAAAGAAACCATCTTCGAACCCCAATCACCAACTTTTTCAAGTTAACGATCACTTCTAAACTTTCAAGTAATTAAACCAAAATGTCAAGTTCCAACGAGATTTTGGCCATTGGCACATACTCGAAACCCCATGTTCTCTTCCGAAATGACTATTTAGTATGGAAAGGGAGGTTTATGGATTTTTTGGAACACAACGAATGTTGGTATCTGCCCACTAACACACTTAGGCTAGCATCACTACCAATGAAGCACGGGCCTATTGGGTCACACACCAAGTTTCAATCTCGACAGCCTACCATAAGAAGAAAGAGTCAAAATGGTCAAATTCCAGTTGACCTAGGCTTCACGACCGTGAAGGATGCTCCACGGGTCGTGAAGCAGCTCGTGTCCACGAGTCCTGTCGTGGGCCGCATGGTTCGTGAAATCCTTGGGCTTCACGACCCTACACGGCCCGTGAAGGAGGTCGTGAAGGCACGAACCCTCACGATTCTTGCACAGCGCGGCACGACTCGTGGAGGATAAATGGCCGGTCGTGGCGCATTATCCTTCACGGCCCTTGAGAGCCCGTGAAGAAGTCGTGAAGGCAGAATTCTAAGTGACACTTGTATTTGGTTGGACCATTTTGTTGGTTCAATCATGGCGTGCCACTTAGCTCCGACTGTGGGCTCTTTGAACAGATAGAATGCCTATAAAAGAGATCCTTTTGGTGCATTATACTCTTTTGGTTAATTCTTTCAATTATACACACTAGAGATATACACAAGTGAGTGTTCTAAGTTGAGAGAAGCACAAGACCTTGTGTTGGTGATCTTCTAGTGTTGTTCAAGGGCTGTTCCTAAACCAAATTGTCAAGTGTTGGTGGTTTGGTGGCTTGCTAGTACAAGGAGAAAGAAGCTAAGTTTGGTGTTGACTTCTTTGGTGCTTGGAGCCTTTTGTTTCAAGAGCTCATCCCAAATTCGAAGTTGTTCCAGAGTTTTACCAAAGTCTTCTAGGGTATTGCTTGCTTTCCTTTTTCTCTTTGTGTTTGTTTTTGGTTGCATGAATGTTCTTGCAAGTTTTCACCACCATTGGGAAATCATGGGATCGTTTTTGTGTATTTTGTTGCTTCCGTTGCGTGCTTTGATCCCCATGGATTCCCAACAGTGGTATCAGAGCCATACTTGTAAGATGCATGCACCTTTGTGGCTTGAAAATCCATATTTTTTATTTTGGACATTCTGTCCAGAAGGCCTTCACGGGCCGTGGAGCTTGCTTCACGTGTCATGAAGGCCACACGACCAGTCTCGTGGGGTGGTGGTCGTGAAAGGTTTTTTAATCTGTTTCACGAGTCGTGGAGCGTACTGCCTTCATGGCCCATGAGGGCCCGTGAAGAGCAGTAGCTCGTGAAGGCGTCGTGAACAGGCTGTTTTGGGCCCTTTTGGAAAAGAAAACATGATATGGATTTTGGCACATGATTTTGGTGTTTCCAGAATCATTTTAGGCTGTTTTGCCTTGTAGATTAAGCCCCATAATGTCCTAATTCTTTTATGTGTATGTATTGGGTGGTTTTGGCATAAAATGCACACATGCATACATATAAATTGTGTATGTATGAATATAGATTTCAAAGTGTTTGGAATCCTAATGCATATGTACAAGGTTTATTCTTGTGCCTCTAGTTTTTGAATAAACTTAATTGGGATATTGTTTTGTGCATGGTTTGGTGTGGCACACCATGCTTTGTGGTTGTTTCGTTTTCGTGAGCACCGGTTTGAGCCTAGACCTTTGTGTGGTTGTTTGGTTGCTTTATTTGTTCTTCATTCATTTGGTGGTTTGTACGACATTTGGTTTGTAATAATTTATTTTATCCGGTTTGTAATAATTTATTTATTTGTGGCTTGCACACCAAAGTATTTATTCTTTGTAGTTGTATATTAGCTTAGAATAGATTGTGTGGCTTACATGCCATTTCTCTTTAAATTGTGTATGTAATGAGAAGAGAAGACCGGAGGCACCAATGGGAGTCTTGAGAGACGTCTTGGCTACCTCGGATCCGGAGGCGCGGGATCGAGTGGGAGCACACCACGAAGTCTTGGATTGTTTGTCCTTAGTAGACTTAGTTCCTCGGTTGGCTCACCGGGGAACACTTAGGTTGGCTCAAATCGGTTTTGTATGCGTGGTTGTGTAGTTTTATTTATTTGTTTTTCTTGCATGGTTGTAGGATCTTCGCATGCTAGAAAATCTTTTGAAAATAATAAAACTATATTGTTTTCCTTAATTGGTTAACAAACCCCGCTCGCTCACATGATTAACAAACGAATATAAAGTGTTTATGTTCAATTGGTGAAAAATGCGTTTTGTCACTTATTTGTTAATCAAAACGAAAAGAGGTCTTTAACCGGAAAAACAAAAGTCCCGTTTTTCTTAAAAACGTAAATCACACGCCATACAAAAGATGACACCACCCGAATCTAATGAAGCATGGGACAATTGTCGAGCTTAGAACGAGTTGTTCCATGTGGACTTGTGTGGAAGGTGCGTGTGGCGTCTTGAAATCTTTGGTTGTCGAGCTTAGCACGAGCCAATTATTGTCAAGGGCGTCATCGTGTATCTTGTTGGACAATTTGCAATTCCAATTTAATACGCCTTGATAATTGTCATGCCTAAACCGAGTTATCAAAGCGGCTTATTGAGGAATCGGTGTGGGAAGGGATCAAACATGCCAAACCAGTGCTATGAGTACCGAAGGATCCCGCAAGTGCCTAAGAGTTGTAATCACGGATTGCAATTGGTAAAGCGTTTACCGGCCTAAATACCTTCACGAAGTGATCCGCGGTAAACCCGTCATGTAGTGAAGTTATGTTGGGTTCTTAGCCCTTGTTAAATTTAAGTGTTAAACTATTGGGTAATTATTTAACAAGGATTAAAATACGTAGAACTAACCTTTTTGTGTGCTTTGCCTACTTTTAGATGGCATCTACAAGCAACACCGCGACACACATTTCACTCCGTCCATTTTTGGAAAAAGAGAAACTTGTAGGCGTAAACTTTATGGATTGGCTTAGGCAATTGAGAATTGTCTTATGCCATGAAAGTAAGTTGTACATCCTACAGGAACCTCTTCCGGAGGCTCCTGCTACCACCGCTACGCGGGCCATTAAGGATGCTTATGAGAAGCGCCTTAAAGACACCAATGAGGTGACTTGCCTCATGTTGATGACCATGAGTTCCGAGTTCCAAAGGCAATTTGAGGACGTTGGTGCATTTGATATGATCTCGCAGCTAAAGGAAATGTTCCAGCAGCAAGCGAGGCAAGAACTCTACGAGTGTTTCAAGGCCTTTGTGGGGTGTAGGATGCAGGAGGGCGGGAACGTAAGCTCCCACGTGCTTCGTATGAAGCAATACGTGGACTAGCTTGAGAGGTTGGGCTTTCCTATGGGGAAAGAGTTGGCTACGGAAATTATCCTCCAATCTTTGCCTCAAGCATATGGTCCGTTCATTGTGAACTACCATATGCATAACATGGATAAGTCCTTGATGGAGTTGCACGGCATGTTGAAGACCGCCGAGTCTAACATGGCCAAAGCGAAGCCATCAACCTCCGCACCCGTCCTAGCCATCCATGAGGGTGGTGCTAAGAGGAAGCGGCCCGCTTCCAACTCAAAGGGCAAGGGAAAGGGAAAGGCGAAGGTGGCAATACCCAAGCCCAAGCCACTCCCGGCGCCGGAGCCGAGAGGGAAGGAACCCGCTCCTATAGCCCCCTCACCGGAAGAGGCCACCTGTTTCTTCTACGGGGAGAAGGGACACTACCGGCGTAGTTGCCCCAAGTACACGGAGGAGCTCAAGAGGCTTCGCGCCAAGGGATAAGGAGCCTCCGGTACGTATATGATTGAACTCCATAACACTTCTACTTCTAACGCTTGGGTCTTGGACACCGGGTGTGGTACTCACATAGTTTATAATGTGCAGGTACTAAGAAGAAGTAGGGACTTGGTTGATGGGGAGCTGGATCTCATCATGGGAAACAAGGTTGTTGTCCTGGTTGAGAAGATAGGGAGCGTGGACCTCGCCTTTCCATCCTGCTTATCTATTACTTTATTAAATGTATCTTATTCGCCCTGCGTGGCAAGAAACATTTTATCATTTTATGCACTTGTTGACGATGGATTTGACTTTAATTTCTCTAATGGAATTATTTCATGCTTTAAAAATGATTTATTTTATTTTAATGCACATCCATGTCGTGGCATATATGAGACAAGGTATGCTTGCAAAGTAATAGATCAATCATGAATGTTGGTTCTAAATCCAAATATGATTTGGATAAGTTATCTTTATGGCATGGTCGTTTGGGCCATATAAACAAGAAACGCATCGCCAAGCTCCAAGCGGATGGGATCTTGGAATCATTTGACCAAGGGTCAGATGATGTATGCGAATCTTTCTTGTTGGGAAAAATGACCAAAGCACCCTTCACCGGCGTTTGTGAGATTGGCAAAGACTTGTTGCATATCGTTCACACGGATGTGTGTGGTCCGTTCAAGCATGTCACTAGGGATAACTCAAGGTACTTCGTAATCTTTACCGATGATTTTAGTAGGTATGGGTATGTCTACTTGGTGAGACAAAAGTCGGAAACCTTTGAGGTTTTCAAGACTTTCAAAAACGAAGTTGAGAACCAATTGGGTAAGCGAATGAAGATGCTCGAATCGGACCGTGGTGGTGAGTATCTAAGTTCGGAATTCCGTGACTATCTACAAGATTGTGGAATTGTTTCGCAATTGACACCTCCTAGGACACTACAATTAAATGGTGTCGCCGAAAGGAGGAACCGGACATTATTGGATATGGTTCGGTGTATGATGAGTCGTACAGATGTACCCATTAGCTTTTGGGGCAATGCATTGGAAATGGCCGTTAGAATCCTTAACCTCGTACCAACTAAGAAGGTCAAGAAGACACCCTTTAAGATGTGGCATGGAAAGGTTCCATCACTTTCATATCTAAAGGTTTGGGGTTGTCCTGCCTATGTGAGACGTGAGGTGGAGGACAAATTGAAACCCCGAGCCGAGAGGTGTTTGTTCATTAGATATCCTGCCAGGTCTATGGGATATTTGTTTTACAAACCATCCGAGAACAAGGTATTTGTTGCTCAGAGGGCCGACTTTCTTGAAAGAGAGATGCTATCCAAAGACGCTAGTAGGAGAAAGGTAGGTCTTGAAGAGATTCAAGAACCCTCCAATAACCAACCTGAAGTTGGCACTAGTTCACAAGATGATTCTCAGCACGGCGCTGCTGGAGAACCTGACACAGATCCTTTACCTCTTAGAAGATCCGGTAGGAGTCGCAACGAGCCAGAGAGATATGGGTTTCTCATGTCTGAGGGCTGCGACCTAGTGGTGGGTCATGATGAACCATCATCTTATCGGAACGCCGTGGTGGGCCCTGAGTCCGCTAGGTGGAAAGAGGCTATGGAATCCGAGATGCAATCTATGTCGGATAACCAAGTCTGGGATTTGGTAGATCCGGTACCCGGGTGTAGACCCGTAGGATGCAAATGGGTCTTTAAGAAAAAGACCGGCATAGATGGAGAGGTAGACACCTTCAAAGCCCGACTGGTGGCAAAGGGTTTCACGCAAACTCATGGTGTAGACTATGATGAAACCTTTTCCCCGCTGGCTATGTTGAAGTCTATCCGGATACTTATGGCAATTGCCGCATTTCATGATTATGAGATTTGGAAAATGGATCTAAAAACCGCGTTCCTTAATGGGACACTAAGCGAGGAGGTCTATATGACTCAACCCGAGGGTTTTGTACATACCAAGCATCCGGATAAAGTCTGCAAGCTTAAGAAGTCCATTTATGGACTTAAGCAAGCATCGCGCAGTTGGAACATGTGCTTTGATAAGAAATTCAAAGAGTTTGGCTTTTCGAAAAGCAAGGATAAGCCATGCGTATATGTCAGGGCTAGTGGGAGCATAGTTGTGTTCCTAGTCTTGTATGTCGATGACATACTCCTCATTGGAAACGATGTCCCGACCCTTCAAGGTGTAAAAACTTGGTTAGGGAATTGTTTTTCAATGAAGGATCTAGGAGATGCGACTTATATTCTTGGGATCAAAATCTATAGGGATTGATCCAAGAGGCTTATTGGGCTTAGCCAAAGTACATATGTTGACAAAGTCCTAAAGCGGTTTAGGATGGAAGACTCCAAGAAGGGGTTCATTCCAATGTCACATGGTTTGGTATTGAGTAAGACTCAATCCCCTAGTTCCCCAGATGAACGGGAAGTAATGTAGCGAGTGCCATATGCTTCGGCTGTGGGCTCGATCATGTACGCCATGCTATGTACAAGGCCTGATGTATCGTGTGCCTTGAGCATGACGAGTAGATATCAAGCCAACCCTGGCGAAGCTCATTGGACGGCGGTGAAGAGCATTCTCAAGTATCTTCGGAGGACTAAGGAGATGTTCTTAGTGTACGGAGGTGAGGAAGAGCTTAGAGTAAAGGGTTACTCTGATGCAAGCTACCAAACCGATAGGGATGACTGCCCATCACAATCGGGGTTCGTGTTCCTATTAAATGGCGGTGCTATATCCTGGAGGAGCTCCAAGCAAGACACCGTGGCCGATTCCACTACTGAGTCGGAATACATTGCGGCCAGTGAAGCTGCTAAGGAGGCCGTATGGATAAGGAAATTTTTGCTTGATCTGGGAGTGGATCCATGCATCAGCGACCCTGTTGAGATCTTCTATGACAACGAGGGTGCCATTGATTTAGCAAAGGAACCAATGTCTCATCGATGCACGAGGCATATTCCGCGGAAATATCATTTTATCCGGGACGTGGTCGAAAATGGAGACATCATCATCAGCAAAGTACACACGGATAGCAATTTGGCGGATCCATTCACTAAACCGTTGTCGCAAGCCAAGCACGATGCCCACACACGTGCTATTGGGATTAGATTTGCTTGTGACTTGGTTTGAGTTGTTGGTTATTGTATTCGATGTATTTACTATGTTATTGGGAACATTAATCAATATTGTATTTTTGAATGTATTGATTATTAAATGGAGATTTAATGATACGCGTGTAGCGAATACTTTCTTTAAATCATTATTGTGTTCCAACTTTGCATGTTTTATCACTTCCTTGAATGTTCTACATTTTAAACTGTCCACGATCGGTCATTCTTCAAGGAAGGAAGTATGAACGAAGATCGAGGGAAATGATTGGTCATAGTGTTCAGTAGAGATTGAATACAAGGGACGCAATATTTCGCCTATACTTGAAAAAAGTTTCAAGTGATTGGACGACCCACACCTGATCTTACTTCATGGTACATGTCAAGAGTAAATCAAGATGATAATATCTTTTATCCTTAGACCGGAGATGCATGTGTTTCACTATTTTGGTTTGCTTTATTCTGACAGCTTTCAAACGTAGTTCGTAACTGGCTATTATAAAGGAGGCATTTGGGTAAAGTATTGCCATTGTATTGGAGGCAATGTAGTCGAAGGAATTTGTTCCTCTGTAAAGAGAGATATCCCTGGGCCCCTCGATGATTGGGCGCTGACACCAAAATGCATGGCCACGCTCGAGTTTGCAATGATAGTTGATCAGTTGCAACTCACCTTTTGGTCACCACCAATCTTGATCGAGAAACATAATCGTGAACGATCGGAGAATGACTTTGTACCATGTCTCGTGTTTACTTGGATATCGCGAACAATAAGATAATTGATCACTTATCTATAGGACCATGTCAAACTATTTTAGTTTATCATGGTAATTGTCAGGGATGACATACCCCATATTTAGTTGGGGACAGGGATGCCTTGCTAGAGGCCGCTCCCTGTCTGTGGTGCCCATGGATACGGTGTGTCATGTGCAAGTGGGAGTTTGTTGGTATCTGCCCACAGACACACGTAGGCCAGCATCACTGCCAATGAAGCACGGGCGTATTGGGTCACACGCCAAGTTTCAATGTCGACAGCTTACCATAAGAAGAAAGAGTCAAAATGGTCAAATTCCAGTTGACCTAGGCTTCACGACCGTGAAGGATGCTCCACGGGTCGTGAAGCAGCTCGTGTCCACGAGTCCTGTCGTGGGCCGCATGGTTCGTGAAACCCTTGGGCTTCACGACCCTACACGGCCCATGAAAGAGGTTGTGAAGGCACGAACCCTCACGATTCTTGCACAGCGCGGCACGACTCGTGGAGGATAAATGGCCGGTCGTGGCGCATCATCCTTCACGGCCCGTGAGTGCCCGTGAAGAAGTCATGAAGGCAGAATTCTAAGTGACACTTGTATTTGGTTGGACCATTTTGTTGGTTCAATCATGGTGTGCCACTTAGCTCCGACTCTGGGCTCTTTGAACAGATAGAATGCCTATAAAAGAGATCCTTTTGGTGCATTCTACTCTTTTGGTTAATTCTTGCAATTATACACACTAGAGATATACACAAGTGAGTGTTCTAAGTTGAGAGAAGCACAAGACCTTGTGTTGGTGATCTTCTAGTGTTGTTCAAGGGCTGTTCCTAAACCAAATCGTCAAGTGTTGGTGGTTTGGTGGCTTGCTAGTACAAGGAGAAAGAAGCTAAGCTTGGTGTGGACTTCTTTGGTGCTTGGAGCCTTTTGTTTCAAGAGCTCATCCCAAATTCGAAGTTGTTCCAGAATTTTACCAAAGTGTTCTAGGGTATTGCTTGCTTTCCTTCTTCTCTTTGTGTTTGTTTTTGGTTGCATGCATGTTCTTGCAAGTTTTCACCACTATTGGGAAATCATGGGATCGTTTTTGTGTGTTTTGTTGCTTCCGTTGCGTGCTTTGATCCCCATGGATTCCCAACAGCGAAGTGTATGGTGAGATGATAATTGACTCTGTCTTCAATGGAGATAAGAAATTTTACCGAATCATTGATGCACAACCTGATAACAACCCTCCAATTCCTGGAGTAGTAAGAGAGAAAACTCATGACGAGTTAAATGCTACTGAAAAGGAAAGGAAAAAAGCAGATAGGCTTGCTAAGTATTATCTCAAACAAGGTTTATCTTCATGAAATTTGACATTTTAGCAACAACCAAAGAGATCTGGGATGAGATCAAAAGACAATTGCAAGGAACTGAGCAAGGAGAACATGTAAAACGAACACAATTGGTGAACATGTTTCACGAATTTACTACCAAAGATAACGAACTGTTAATTGACACTTACAGTCGTTTATGCAAGCACTAGAATGAACTCAGATCTAACAAGGTTGAAAGGATGCATTTGGATATTAACTGCGTGTTTCTTCATGCTCTTGGTCCTGAATGGAAAGAGCATGTGAAGCTTTACAAACACATCAACCGAAACCTTACAATTTTCACATACCACAATATCTTTGAAGACCTTCAGAAATACGAGGATGAGGTCTCAAAGTCATCTCCCAGCCTTTTTGCTTATCCCTTAGCCCTAGTAGCTTTAGAATCATCACCCCGCGAATCCTCCAGAACACAAAATTACAAAAAAGTGGCCCTGTCTGACTTAGAATCTGATGAGTCAGATGGTATAGAAATGGAACAAGTCATAATGGCCATGTCATTTATCACAAAGGCATTCAAGAATAGGTATTCCAAAACCAATAATTGTCAAACGTACACTTCTAGGTCTCGGAGACTAGAAAACATTAAGGTTGCTGAGAAACCTAAGTTTGCCATGGAAGAAAGGAAAGAAGAACGAAAATGCTACAATTGTGGGAAAATGGCCACTTCATAAAAGATTGCACTCAGAAAAAGAAGAAAGACGCTGAGTATTATAAGCAAAAACTCAGGCTGGCAAAAAGAAAAAGTGCAGGAAGGGCCATGATGGTTGAAGAAGACCAGTTCCTCACCGATACTGATGATAGTGATCTGGATGAGGAAGCACAAGTTTGTCTAATGGCTTATGTTGAGGACGAGTTCACCGATGATAAAGTAGAGCAAGAGGCACATTATGACAATACTTATGATGAAGGGCTTGATGCTGAAAATGCTAATGATGAGGTACACTCTAACTCCTTAATAGGTTGTGGTCTGAGCATGGAACATGTTCAGAAAAAGTTAGAGAAAAAGGTACAAAAATCAAAATCAGATAAAGAAAAACTAAAAGAAATCATAAGAAATCAACAAATGGAAACTTTCCAGGTTGATAAAGAAATTGAAGAACTCAAAACCAAAATCATTGAAAAAGAAAACGAACTGATTGAGCTAACTACAAACATGAGTACCCAATTACATGACCTCAAAGCAGAAAACATAAGCGCAGAAAATGACACAAAATTTATTCTCAAAGAGAGGGGTGAATTATAATAAAAAATCAAAGAACTTGAAGACACACTAATAAAAATGGGTCAAACAGAACAAACCATTTTTCTCAATAAATCCAAAGAACGAAAATTCTCAAAATGGACCTATGATGGTCTTGGATTTGAAAACCCTCGAATCAGTGAGAAAGTGACGGCCAAACAATTATATGATTTCAACATAATGAATGATGGCATCACTAAAAGAGTGGTATTTGTTGGTCAAGAAGAAGAGGCTGTGGAATAAGATTTTAAAAGAAATTCTAAACTATAATCTGAAATTCCTTTTGACTATCGGGAATTAAATGAATCTATCTCATCTGAGCCTCAAAAGCTCAATAAGACATATGAGTCTACTGGTTTCACCTATCCTAATGATCTTAAAAAGCCGCAAGTAGTTCTGGAAACCCGAATATATTACCACATATGGTCTTACAAAGGCAACTCGAAATACTTGTAGCTTATTATTTTCAAACCATTATCACAAATGATTTAGAAAAGGAAATAAATAAATCAGAAAAGGGTCTTTCATGTCAATGTAAAAAGGAAACCCTGGCATGCACTTCTACTCCTACTACTTCCCATCCAACAAGAAAATATACCAGAGAAGAAAAGGGCAAAACAAAGGTGGAAGAGTTATAGACTCCAAGATAACATCACAAATCAACTGAAACCACCAAAAGGCAACCAAATGTCATTCCCAAAGTCAATCTCACACGCTCTCCCATGTACAAATCAAAGTTATCAACAAAGATTGTCAAAAAGGGCTCAAAACCACTCACAACTAACCACTTTTTAACTATTTCAGATGTGAGAAGAAAAGACAAAAGGTATTCGCTTGGCATAATCAAGTAGCAACGGAAGCAATATGTATAATAAAAATCATAGCCAAGCAAACGAATACTCCCATGGACCAAGATCTAACCATGAACTTGAAACTTAATAAACAAACAAGATAGGAAGAAAAGATTATACGTCAAAGCAAATCCTTCTTGTCAAGTTGTGAGAATCCACCAAAGAACTCCTCCAATGAAGTCCACCCAAGCTAGTTTGATTCCCAAGTGCTAGCAAGTTGATGATAACCACCAAGATAACAACCAAGTATATGTGTTCTTCACTCTTGTGTATCAAACTTAGTCACCAAAGAAGAAGAACAATCAAGAGAGAATATCTTGCTAGAAGAAACTTATGAACACTTCAAAAGTCTCTTCAAGAGCAAAGAAAAACGTAGGCCTGTTGTCTACCAATCATAATTAGCATAACCACCATCAAACTACATGTCCTCTAATTGGGCCTAAACGCCCTGTGTGTGTTGGACTGGACACGGCCTGTGTTCACCCACACGGCCCGTGTACCATCCTGCCAAAACCCATTTTGGTCTTTCTCTCTCTCTTGCTTGATCGTGTTGCCGGAATCAATAGTTGGTGTGTGACCTAATGGGCCTATACCTCATCGGTAGTGCCATTAACTCATTCGTGTCAACGGGCATATTCCAAAAGACTCCCACTTATACGTGACACGACTACGAAAAATAGCACAAACATAGAGCGGCCTCTAGCAAGACATCTATTCTCCCAAGTCAGTATAGGGTATCCCACTCTTGACAAGATCCCCAATCATAAAATGATTGTCCTAAAGATAAATGAACATGTACATCCGTTTGTTCGCGATATCCAATGTGAACACAAGGCATGGAGTATAGTCAACCTTCACATCGTTCACGATTATGTTTCTCGATTATAGATTAGTGGTGACCAACAAACCAAATTAACATTGATTCATCATCAATATAACTTGAGCACGGCCATGCATATGAACGTCGGAACACAATCATCGAGGGGCCCATAGATATCTTCTCTATTCATAGAGGAACAAATTCCTTTCGACTACATAGTCCAGCCACATAGATAATACTCCACCCAATCATTTCCCTTATAACGACCAGTCACGGACCGCGTTAGAAAATGATCAAAGCAAAGCAGACCTATACTTTGGAATCACATGTATCTCTAGTTTAAGGATGAAATGTCACTACCATCTCGAGTTACTTATGACTAAAACCATGAAGTAAACTCGAGTGCGGGTCCTCCAATCACTTGAAACCATTTTCAAGTAAAGGCAATAATCATGTTTTATCAAAACCAATTCTTTATCTCAATCATAATTCATACTTCCTTCCCACAAAGTATGATTGATTGTGGAGACTTAAATATTGTTAAACAATCTAGGGAAGAAACTAAATATGCAAAGATAGAACACAATAAAGACTAAATGTAAGTAACCACAACATGCGTATATATAGATCTCTACTATATAAATCGAAACAAACATTAGTGACATTACTGTTTAATGTTCCCAAATACATAACGGTCCAAACATAAATTAAATCTAAACCAAGTCATGACCAAATCTAACACCTATTGCTGTAGTGTGAGAATCATGAGAAGCTTGTGACAATGGTTTAGTAAACGGATCGGCCAAATTGCCTTCCGAGGTTACTCTACTAATAGCGACTTCACCACTCTCAATCATCTCTCTAATCAAGTGGTATGTATGAGGTATATGCCTCGTTCCCTTGGGAGCTCTCGGTTCCTTCGCTAAGGCTTCCGCACCCACATTGTCACAAAAGATCTCAATAGGGTCGGATACGCTTAGAACCACTCCAAGGTCTCGGATGAACTTCCTTATCTACAAAGCTTCTTTAGTAGCTTCACTTGCCGCAATGTATTCTGACTATGTAGTAGAGTCCGCTACGGTGTCTTGATTTGAACTTCTCCAAATAATAGCCCCACCATTCAATAGGAACACAAACCCCGATTGTGATCAGCAGTCATCCCTATCAGTTTGGAAGCTAGCATCAAAGTAACCCTTTACTTTGAGCTCTTCCTCACCACCAAAGATCAAGAACATTTCTTTAGTCCTCCTAAGATACTTAAGAATGTTCTTTACCGCAACCCAATGTGCTTGCCCCGGGTTTCCCTGATATCTACTAGTCAAGCTCAAAGCGCATGACACATCAGGATGAGTACATAACATGGCGTACATGATCGAGCCTACGGCCGAAGCATATGGTACTCGCTTCATTACTTCTAGTTCCTCTTGAGAACTAGGACATTGAGTCTTACTAAATATCACTCCATGTGACATAGGAAGGTTCCCTTTCTTGGAAACCTCCATCTTGAACCGCTTCAAGACTTTGTCAATGTATGTACTTTGACTCAACCCGAGAAGTTTTCTAGATCTATCCCTATATATCT
The DNA here is from genome assembly GCA_038502395.1 of Dittrichia graveolens. NCBI lineage: Eukaryota > Viridiplantae > Streptophyta > Magnoliopsida > Asterales > Asteraceae > Dittrichia > Dittrichia graveolens. Next base: position 38,108,338 of record JARJIL010000009.1, read on the forward strand.
TGATACCCAGAATATACGCCGCTTCTCCTAAGTCTTTCATTGAAAAGCATTTTCCAAGCCAAGTTTTAACACTTTGAAAGGTTGTAATATCTTTACCAATGAGTAGGATATAATCCACATATAAGACCAAGAAAACAACGGCGCTCCCACTAGCCCTAACGTATACACATGGCTCGTCTACACTCTTCGAGAAACCAAACTCTTTGATTTTCTCATCAATGTATAGATTCCAACTACGAGATGCTTGCTTAAGTCCATAAATGGAATTCTTTAGTCTACACACTCTATTAGGATGCTTTGGATGTACAAAACCCTCAGGTTGCGTCATATACACCTCTTCGGAGAGCTTCCCATTAAGGAAGGCGGTTTTGACATCCATTTGCCATATTTCGTAATCATGAAATGTAGCGATTGCCAAAAGTATCCTAATAGATTTCAACATGGCTACTAGGGAAAAAGTTTCATCATAATCGACACCATGTGTCTAGGTGAAACCTTTAGCCACCAGTCAGGCATTGAAAGTGTTAAACTTTCCATCCATGTCGGTCTTCTTCTTGAAGACCCATTTACACCCTATTGGTTTACAACCAGGTGTTGGATCAACCGGTTCTTAAACCTGGTTATCCTCCTTGGATTGCATCTTGTTATCCATTGCCTCCTTCCACTTAGCAGACTCGTGGCCCGCTGCCGCTTCCTGATAGTAGGTGGGCACATTAAGATCCACCAATAACTCGTCTCCCTCAGATATGAGAAACCCATATCTCTCTGGCTCATGGTGAGCTCTACCAGATCTACTAGGAGGTAATGGATTTACGTTAGTCTCCGCATTGTCATGCTCAGACTCAACCTCACTAGGTTGTTGACTATCGCCAACGTCAGTTCTTTCATCCGTTGACTGTTGAACTTCTTCAAGATCAATCTTATTCCCGCCTTGCTGATTGGATATTAATTCTCTTTCTAAAAAGACCACCCTCCGAGCAACAAATACTTTATTTTCGGAAGGTTTATAGAATATATATCCAATACCCGTAGCTGGATATCCGATGAAATAACACTTTTCGGATCGGGTCTCTAACTTGTCATCTAACTCACGTCGTACGTAGGATTGACAACCCCAAACCTTTAGATAGGCAAGAACAGGAGGTTTCCCATGCCACATCTCGAAAGGTGTTCTCTCAACCTTCTTCGTTGGTACGAGATTAAGGATTCTTGTTGTCATTTCAAGAGCATAACCCCAAAGGCTTATAGGCACTTGGGTGTGACTCATCATAGACCGAACCATATCTAACAATGTTCGGTTCTTTCTCTCGGCGACACCATTTAATTGTGGTGTCCTAGGAGGTGTAAGTTGTGAGATAATTCCACAACCCTTGAGATGATCATGAGACTCTTGACTAAGATACTCTCCACCCCTATCGGATCTAAGTATCTTAATCTTTTTGCCCAATTGATTCTCTACTTTGTTTTGGAAAGTCTTAAAGACCTCAAAGGTCTATGACTTTTGTCAAACCAAGTAAACATACCACCTACTATAATCATCTATAAAGGTAACTAAGTATCTAGAATTATCTCTTGTGATGTGCTTAAACGGACCACACACATCGGAATGTCTGATGTCCAATAAGTCTTTTCCCCTCTCATTCACGCCAGAAAAGGGTGCTTTAGTCATATTGCCTAATAAACAAGATTCACAAACTACATTTGACTCATGGTCAAATGATTCCAAGATCCCATCCGCTTTGAGCTTGGCAATACGAGTCTTGTTTATATGGCCTAGTCGACCATGCCACAAAGACAATTTGTCTAAACCATTTTTATACTTTCAATCAATATTCATGATTGAACGATTATTACTAACGTATGCATCTACTTCATAAATACCACGAAAAGGATAAGCTTAAAAATAACAAATATTATTTTTAAAACATACGATAACCCCATTGTCAAAAGTAAAACCAAAACTATCGTCGTGCAAAGCATGAAAAGAAATAATGTTTCATGCCACAAGCGGCGAATAGCATACGTTTAACAATAATATAGAAAAACCGGAATTAAATGATAATTCGACTTCTCCTCGAGCCTTGACCGGGACAATCTCCTTGTTTCCCATTATCAAGTCAAGCTCGCCATTATCCATCCTTCTACTTGTCTTTAGCACCAGCACAATATTACAAACGTGAGTGCCACAGCCGGTATCTAATACCCAACTACCAGATGTAGAAGTATGATGGAGTTCAATCATGTACGTACCTGAATCGGAAGTTCCTCTGATGCTCAACCCCTTGAGCTTCTTAAGACCTTCTAGGTACCCTGGGAGCTAGCCGTATGCTCAGGTACGGCGCCAATGGCCCTTCTTCCCGAAGAAGAAGCATTCCGCTTCATTCGGAGTTTTGGCTTGGGAACCATCTTCCCCTTGCCTTTACCTTCCGAAGCGGGGATAGACTTGGCAACGCCAATCTTCCCCTTCCCCTTACCCTTAGGGGTATAAGTGGTCTTCTTCTTCTTCTTCTGGATTCGCCTCTCCCTTATAGCAAGAACGGGATTTGGAAAGGCGGGCTTGTTTTTTGTCATGCTAGACTCCGTTGTCTTGAGCATACCATGTACCTCCATGATCGATTTATCCATACTATGAATACGATAACTCTTGACGAATCGATCATATGTAGTGGGCAGGGACCATAGGATCAAATCCACGGCTAGATCCCTCCCTATGATAAATCCGAGCCGTTTCATGCGCTCCACGTTTGCTTTCATGCGCCACACGTGAGCACTCACATTCCCGCCATCGGCCATCTTGCTACCAAGTACCGTCTTAAGACACTCAAACTTCTCTTGTCTCAATTGCTGCTGGAACATTTCCTTAAGCTGAGCGATCAAGTCAAAAGCACTCAAATGCTCCATTTGCTTTTGGAGCTCGGGGATAATAGTACTCAAGATGAGGCAAGTAATTTCGTCGGTATCCTTGACACGCTTCTCATAAGCATCTGAGATAGCCTGAGTGGCATTGGCAGCAGGAGCCTCGGGTAGGGCCTCCTCTATGGTAACCATCTTCCCTTCTTGGCGTAAGACAAGCTTAAGTTGCCTAAACCAGTCCAAGAAGTTGTTACCATTGAGGTTCTCCTTCTCAAGGAAAACTCTAATGAAAAAATGGTTGGTGGTGTTGGTGTTGCTTGAAGATGCCATCTAAAATAGCAAAATAGTTTTAGTTAGTTTGAAAATCCTTGTTAAAATAAATACCCATAGTTTTAAACAAAACAATTATTTGTAACCAGGGCTAAGAACGTTATTTCACCTCACACCGTGACGGGTTTACCGCGGATCACGTGGCGAGGCTATTTAGGCCGGCAACCATTTTACCAATTCTAATCTCTATTACAACTCTTAGACACTTGCGGGATCCGTTGACATCCATTATGTCGGTTGGCGTGTTTGATCCCTTCCTTACACCAATCTTATTATATAATTTTTGTTTAGCCCGTGCTTAGCTCGACAACTAAACAAGAATTATATACTAAAATTTTAAATCGTCTGACAAGACACACGGGTGGCACTCTCGACCATTAATTGGCTCGTGCTTAGCTTGACAACCAATCATGTGAGTTACCCCACTCACCTTCCACACAACTACACAAGGAATGACTCGTGCTTAGTTCGAAAATCATCCTTGCTTCGTTAGATTCGGGTGGTGTCATCTTATGGATGGTGCGTGATTTACGTTTTGAATAACGGGATTTTGTTTCCGGTTTATAAAAAACCATTTTGTGAATTAACAAAGTAAGTGTCAAAACGATTTTAAGCACTTTTAAATATAATACCATTTTTTTTATTTTCTTTGTCAATTCTATTTGCGCGAGATTGTTAACCATTTTAACAAACGTTGTATTTTATTTAATTTTATAGAAAAATTGTCTAGCATGTGAATCCTAATCCATGCATAGAAAATAAAATACAACCACGCAAATATATATATATATATATATATGATTCGGTAACATGCCCAAAAATCCTAGGCGTTTTTCCCCGTGAGCCACAATGGGGAAAACAAGGCCAAAACCTAAGGACAAGGTATAGTCTCGTTGGGTGAGCTCCCACTAATCCAACACCTCTTGTAGCGTGTTGATTCCTTCTCGCCAAGACGTCATCACCATGACTCCCGTTGACTTCTCCGGGTTCTAATTCTATACTATTTACAAATACATAGAATATATATAAACGACACGCAGGTCGTTTTCCTATACTTTTTATACAAATACATAGAATAAAAGAAACGGCGTACAAGCCGCACCAATAAATAAATATTGTTACAACAATACAGCACGCAGGCCGCCAAAAACCAAAATCAATCAAACACCACAACACATAGGTCTATGGGCATATCAAGTTACCGAATCTAACCATACACATCAAATAGAAACATGGTGTGCCACACATAACCATGATACATAACTATATATCTATATTTTAGTTAAGATTGTCAAAACATCAAAAAGAAAATCCTTGTACATATGCATTAGTGTACCAAACCATTTTTGAGACACATATTCATATATACATTTATAAGTATATATTTGTGTACACTTCATGCCAAGTTACAACAAATATATAAATATAAAAACTAAAATAGTAACAAGACTACAAATATACAATTCTAGCCCAACAAGAGTGTCAATGAAAAACCAATTTTAAGAAAACAATTTTCTTATCAAAAATACTTTTATGGTTTTTCTAGACTAAATAGTGCAAAGCCATGTTAGATATGGCTCTAATACCACTGAAGGTATTCGTTTGGCATAATCAAGTTGCAACGGAAGCAATATGTATAACAAAAATCATAGCCAAGCAAACGAATACTCCCATGGACCAAGATCTAACCATGAACTTGCAACTAAATAACCAAACAAGATAGGAAGAAAAGATTATACCTCAAAGCAAATACTTCTTGTCAAGTTGTGAGAATCCAACAAAGAACTCCTCCAATGAAGTCCACCCCAAGCTAGTTTGATTCCCATGTGCTAGCAAGTTGATGATAACCACCAAGACAACAACCAAGTATATGTGTTCTTCACTCTTGTGTATCAAACGTAGTCACCAAAGAAGAAGAACGATCAAGAGAGAATATGTTGCTAGAAGAAACTCATGGACACTTCAAAAGTCTCTTCAAGAGCAGAGAAAAACATAGGCCTTTTGTCTACCATTCATAATTAGTATAACCACCATTAAACATAGTGTTTAAGGTTGTTAACTCTACTGTTACAGCTAACGTACACGGCCCGTATTGATCAACACGGCCGTGTCGGCCCAAACTACACGTCCTCTAATTGGGCCAAAACGCCCCGTGTGTGTTGCACTGGACACGGCCCGTGTTCACCCACACGGCCCATGTACCATCTTGCCATAACCCATTTTGGCCTATCTCTCTCTTTTGCTTGATCGTGTTGCCTGAATCAATTCTTGGTGTGTGACCCAATAGGCCTATACCTCATCGGTAGTGCCATTAACTCGTTCGTGTCAGCGGGCATATTCCAACAAAGACAACAACAAGAAGAGTGTTTGCAGAAATTAATATGTTGCTAGAAGTGTCATCACATTTCAATTTTCTTCAGTCACTGTAATTCACTTTCCACAAATGAAATGAAAGCAAGTACATGTTTTTTAACAAGTCATGGTTGTTTGCACGGACATTCTAAATACAAGTTTAAATATGATAGGCTTCGAAAACAAATGGGAATTCGTGCTTGTGAGAATTGGAGACAATAAGGGTCGAATCAAATTTATGCACCCTTTATTACATCACATGGGATAATCATTCAACAGTGGGTGACTAAACACGCTTTAAAACTAATGAATTATTGGAACTATGAAAATAGATTAATCACAATTCAAGAGTTAGAAGCATACAGAAAAGGAGGATACAAACAGTTTTTGAAGGTCTGGAATCATACCGAATCCAAAGCAAGGAAATCTCAATCATCACATACCAAGTTTTGATCAGCCAAGGCAAAGTAAAATTCTTCAAAAACATCCAGCTTAAGATCTAAAATCAACAGAAATCAAGAACACAAACCACCAACCATAAAACACAAACCTGTTACCACAAAAAACGCACCCAAATCTCAAACAGTTGCAAAACCCAAAATGATTCAAGTTTGGCAATGAAAAGATGTGGTTCATGTAGTGGACCTTAAGGACAGCATCAGTCCACCAAGTCTTAAAAGAGGAGAGATTCCTCTAACCATTGAATCTAAAATTGTTCCTGATCCATTCTGGATTAATACCTCAAAGTTTAACAAAGAAGAACAAAAGATTCAATGGAAAACACATAAAAGAATACATTGTATTTTTCAAGAGGTGACAAGAGTCTTCTCAACAACTTCGTTCCCAAGTACTCCGGGAATGTTAGTTTTGGGAATGACAATGTTGCACCGATTATTGGGTACAGAGATATAGTAAAGAAGAATATCAAAATAAGAGATATAGTAGAAGGTTTCTTCTGCACATGGATCTATGTTGTCCGATGAGAGTCCAATCACGCAATGGGAAGAAGTATATCCTAGTCATTGTCGATGATTACTCTAGATATACTTGGGTCATGTTCTTAAGGTTAAAAGATGAAGCAACTCCTATTATCATCAGCTTCATCAAAGAACAACTAAACAAGTTTCAACACAGTGTTGCCTCTATTCGAACGGATAATGGAACACAGTGTTGCCTCCATTCCATCAGATAATGGAACTGGGTCATTGCGATGCAAGAAGAACTTAACCATTTTGAACGACTCATAGTTTGGAGATTGGTACCAATTCTTGAGGATAAATCACACGTTCCGACCAAGTGAATTTTTAAGAACAAATGGGATTCCGATGGAATAGTGGTTAGAAACAAAGCTAGGCTGGTTGCTAAGGGTTACAACGAACAGGAGGGAATAGACTATGATGAAACATTTGCTCCTGTAGCTAGGATAGAAGCCATAAGACTATTCTTAGCCTATGTTGCCTACAAAAGCTTTAAGGTTTTTCAAATTGACGTCAAGAAAACATTCTTAAATGGTATCCTCAAGGAGGAGGTTTATGTTGGACTATGCCAACTTACACACACGAGTTGGTATCACTGCCGATGAGGCATAGGCCTATTGGGTCACATGCCAAGTATTGATTCTGGCAACACCTTTGAACAAGAGAGAGAAAAATACCAAAATGGGTTTTGGTTGGGCCGGGCACGGCCGTGCCCTGTGAAGGTATGGGTGTGCCCTATGCCAGGTACGGGCCCAAGGCCGGCGTGCCGAGGGCGTACCCATTGGGGCCGGCACAGGCATGCCTCGTGGAGGTACGGCCGTGCCTAGTGTGAAAGCACGAACCCAAGTCGGGCGTGACTTGGGTGTGCCCATGGGCTGGCACGGGCGTGCCCTGTGAGGCACGGACGTGCCTCATGTTGAAACAGCCTATTAAACTAGCCTTTTAAGACAAGTTTAATGGGGTATTCATGGATATTGATAGCCATTAATTCCTAAATCGGTTATAAATGTTTTAGGCTTTAATGTGGAGTCTATATAAGTTCAAATGAGCTTTTAGAACATGGTTGGTTGCTACTAGTTGCTACTAGTTGTTTTTGATATATGAACTTGTAACTTATTTGTTAGTTCATGCTCTCTCTCAAAGCAAACACACTTGAATATTAGTAACACGGTACTATTGATATTCAAGTTGTTGTAAGTTATTAGTGGAGCGTTTGGCGGCGTCCAAACATAGCTAGCACATGGGGATCATCAACACTTGGTGTGGATACCAATAGTAGTACACTATTTTGTGTACAAACCTTCCAAGACAACAAGGAGATATTAACTTGTATGGTATAATTTCTTGTCCTTGTTCTTCTTCTTTTAGTTGCATTGCCATTGTCTAGAGTTTGCTCCATTGGGTGGTGTGTTGCTGGCATGTGAAAATTTGTTTTATACTCGTTTTTGTTTCCGCTGCGTTTTTTAGATGCCCCCAAAACCCAACAGTGGTATCAGAGCCATCTCTAACATGGCTTTGCACTCTTGGTTTGAAGACCGGAATTTTCTGTCAAAATGAGTTTTCCGGTGACCGGGCACGGCCGTACCTTATGAGGTACGGGGCGTGCCGGCGGCCGGGGCAGGGCCGTACCGGTGGGGTATGGGCAGGGTCGGCAAATATCTTTTAACTAGATTAAAAAATGTTTAAATCAGTGTACTGGCACACGGAGGGCACGCCCATATCCTTCATAGGGTACGCCCGTGCCCCGTCGTGTTTTGGCTGGAATCTGGATTTTTGATACTGTGATATTTGGTGTTCCTAAAATCCGGTTTTTGATTGTGTTGGACCAGTCTTGGATCTGGTCATTCCCCACTTTATTTTGATTCCTTTTGTGCCTTGGGTGTTTCGTTAGCAATCTTAATCAAAATATGTTTGACATGGTTTTGTGGCACACCATGGTTTTGCTTTGGTAGTGTTTGGTTGTGGTTCAATAACTAGATGCCCTTTAGACCTATGTGTTGTGGTGTTTGGTTTATTTGGTTTTGGTGGCCTGCGTGCCGTATTGTTGTAATTTTTATGATTATTATTTGGTGCGGCTTGCATGCCGTTTATTTATTACTTTGTACTTGTATTAGTAGCATAGGATTGTGGCTTGCATGCCATTTCTTCTTCTATGTATTTGTAGAATAGTATAGAAGTTGATTTAGTGTGTAATAAACCAACGGGATTCACGGCGTTGATGTCTCGGCAACATGGAGTCCGGACTGCTTTTGGAGATGCCGGCTTGAGTGGGAGCATTACGACTAGGTGCTTTGGATATTGGATTCCACAGTTGACCTTGTTTTCCTCGTATGGCTCACGGGGAAAACACATAGGATTTGGGCATGTTACCAAACTATTATGTATGCGTGGTTGTTTTATATATATATTATTTTTCATGGATGTGTAGGATATCGCATGCTAGATAATTTTTCCAAAATATATAAAACACAATGATTTATAAAATTGGTTTATATTTCTTTCCGCGCGTATAGAAGTAACAAAATAATATAAATTTGAATTATACTATAAGTGGATAAAAATTGTATTTATCACTTGATTTGTTGATTCGCAAAATGGGTTAAAATTGTTTTAACCGGAAAAATGAAATCCTATTTTAAAATGTAAATCACGCACCTTCCGTAAGACGAAACCACCCGAATCTAGTGAAACTTGGATGATTGTCAAGCTTTAGCACGAGTCATGCCAAGTGGAACTGTGTGGAAGGTGAGTGGGGTAACTCGCAATATTGGTTGTCGAGCTTAGCAAGAGCCAATTATTTATACAAGGATTGTATCTGAAATTCACTAAAACGTGTACTCTAAAATTGTAGATGACAAATGTTAACAACGCAACACCGAATTAATCTCTCCGTTTGTTCCTAGAAAAGGAGAAACTCGTAGGTGTGAATTTTGTGGATTGGTATAGGCAATTGCAAATTGTCCTTCGCCATGAATCTAAGTTGCACATCCTCGAGGAACCTCTTCCGAAACCACCTACTGCCAACACAAGTTGGGCCACTAGATACGCCTTTTAAAAGCGTATCGAGGACGCAAAAGATGTTTCTTCTTTCATGTTATCAACTATAAGCTGCGAGCTGCGAAAGCAACACGGGCATATGAGTGCGTATGACATGATTAATCGGTTGAAGGACTTGTTCCAACATCAGATTAGAGAGGAACACTTTATGTATGTCAAGGCCCTTGTCGGTTGCCAGATGCAGGAGGGTGGGAAGGTTAGTGTTCATGTTCTTCGTATGAAGGCATACATTGACCAAATGGAAATACTAGGATTTCCCATTGGGAGGGAGCTTACGGTGAATATAATTCTCTAATCCCTGCCAACGTCTTATGATGAGTTTATCAAAAACTATCGAAAGGACAAAATGGTAGAATCCTTAGACGAGTTGCATGGCATGCTTACGATTTTCGAGTCTAACATGGACAAACGCAAGTTCGTTCCCACCCGGTTATTTGAGGAACGTAAAACCGAGAAAAAGGATACGACTCCTAAGGGAGAAGTTTGCTATTTCTGCGGTAAATATGGAAATTGGTGCCGCCACGCTTGTCCTCAGTGTTCGAAGGAGTTAAAGCTTCCTATGAGGCAAGGGAATAACTTCTCGTCGTCAGGTACATTCATGATTAGCTCCATGGGTTTTCTACTTCTTAGCTAGATTTGTTGAAATGCTGGCTATAACACTCACGTTTGTTCCAAAATTGTTTTGTTACAAAGTGTAGGTGTTAAACGAAAGAAGTAGCTGATAAGGCATGGAGAGCTAGAGCTCAAGATTGGGAAACTTGGACGTTGTCTCGATTGAGAGGATTGGGAGTTTTGATCTTGCCATTTCATCTAGCTATTTTATTACGTTATTAGATTAATATTTTGTCTGCCCTGCGTGGCGAGAGAAATATTAAGTCTATCATGCATTGGTTGACGATGGATATTACTTTGTATTTGATATATTAGTGGTTTATTTCAAAGTTTATCCATGTCATGGCATTTATAAGCTTTTTCTTAAAAGTAATAAAGTAATCATGAATAATGTGTTTAAATCCAAAAATGGTTTGGATTAGTTATCCAAGTGACAAGATTATTTAGCTATGTAAACAGTACTTGCTTCACCAAGTTCCATGTGGTTTGGAATCTTGGATGCATTTGATAATTGATCAAATGTTGAGTGCGAGAATTGTTTATTAGGCTAAATGACTTGTACATCTTTCGTCGGCGTATGTAAGAGGATTGAGAGCTTGTTGTAATTAGTTCACACTTGTGTGTTTAATTCTTTCAAGCAAATCCATGGGGATAACTACATGCACTTCGTTACCTTTACCCGTAGTGGTAGTAGGGATAGGTATATTTGAAACCTTTGAGGTGTTCATTGATTACCTTAACGAGGTTTGTGGACAAAAGGTTAAGTTACTTAAATCTTGTAAAGATGTTGAGTATCTTAATTTTGTGATCGTCATAAGAATTGTGAGATTCATCTCATAAATTATTTCTCCTAAGACACATTGGCATATGGGTCGCGTAAAGGAGGAACTGAATATTCGGGTCTAGATGGATCGCAAATTCATACCCAATGTGTTGGGATGCTTAAGTATGGCGGGCAATGTTCTATATATAAAATCAACAAAGATGGTTTAGTACGCATCTTAGGAGAAAAGACTAGAAAGAGTGTCTTTGTTGGTCAAACTCAAAAGCCTAGATTATCCAGCCTACGTGTAGATGTGAGGTGGTAGAATCCGGGACAAAAGATGCTACTCCATTAGGCATGAGATATTTATTTCACGAACTTTTGAGGACAAGTTTTGTCGCTCAATAGCAAGTGGAAGTCTAATATCTATAGGAGCCAGTGGGAGTAAAACCTGATGTTGGCACTAGCATACAATCAATAATGATTGGAACTCAGCATGGCGATGCTGGAGTACCTGGCATAATTCGTTACTCTTCCTATTTCTGATAGGAGTTGTCGTAAGGTCGGATGGATATATGTTTATATCTAGAGGAAGATAACTCGATGATGGATTAATTGAATTCATCAACTATCGAAAGTCGTAGTGGGCCTAGTGTCTACTAGAAGGAGAGAGGTAATGAGAATGGGATGCAATCCATGAGGATATCCAAGTATTGGACTTGGTTGATCCGATGCCTTGGTGCAAACCTACTGGTATGCATGGATTAAGATGTAGACAACTTCAAATGTCGACCACTGGTAAAAATTCTAATATGATTGACCATGAGGACGGTATCATAAAAGAGTTTTTCCTTGGTGGTTATGTTGAAGTTTGCTTGGATGACTTATGGTGTATCACTGCCTTTTCTTGAATGTGAAGGTATGATAGTGAAATGGAAAAGACTCTATTCCTTTATAGGAATTTTGAGGAAGTGTTTTAGTACTCTCCGAGAGTCTTGTACATTATTAGTATCCTCGTATGGTCTACAAGCCCAAAAAGTCTATTCATGGACTTGAACTTCAAATGCCGACTAATGATAAATTTTCCGTTATGATTGACCAAGAGGATGGTATCATAAGTAAATTGTCCTAGTGGTTAAGTTGAAGGTTACTCGGATACATGTGTTTATCACTACAATGTAAAGATCGTATTCCTTCATGGGAATTTTGAGGAAGAGTGTTTCAACACTTTCCGAAGGTCTTGTACGTTGAAAGTATCCTCGTAGACTCAATAAACATTGCAAGGTTGTAATCTTCACTTTAATGAGAAAATCATATATTTGAGTTTTCGAAAAGGGAAGATTAAACTTGGATGTATGCCAGAGCTAGTGGGAGTGCTTATGTTGCAAATATTGTGTATCCATGATATACTTCTTATTACGGATTATATCCTAATTTGGCGGTTTATAAAACCGGGGGTTGAGGAATTATTGCTTTATAAGAAGAATTGGGAGGATACGAAGGTGGATTTTTCGGAGTGAAAAACTAAGAGAGTGACATTGAAACATGATGGACTAGTGTGTTAATTTAATTAGCAACTTGGTTTATCACATGGTTTCTTTTCTCTCATTTTGACATGCTTGGAAGAACTCTTGGTACATTGTTCTTCAAGTTGATGTTTGGTGGTAACAAAGAACTTTGAGTAATGTATTATTCTTGGTGAATTGTTATTGTTGTGTTTTTAAGTGGAATGTTATCAACTAGAGTGGTTCTTTAAGCATCATTGACTCTAATTGGGTTCTCTTGAGAAAATAAGAGTATGATGGCTTATATATGTGAACCATAGTCTTGTGCATTGTAACTCTATTGCATTCTTTGGAACAATGAGAACGCGAAGGCTTGGACAAAGGACCATGATCTTGTCGGCGAACACTTTATAAGTGTTTGGTCGAGAGAAGATACGGTAATTATTAGAGTACGCATGGATGTCACTTTGTGAATCCGCTTACTAAGCTTTAGTCGTGAGCTAGTGACGAATTTACATACTAGGCTTGCATGCACTTGGTTTACAAGTGGCTTTGGCTTGGGTTTGTTTAGTTGAATTTGATATATTTTGAGTTGGGAACATTAAAGCAATAATGTGCTTTGAATGTATCGATTATCAAATGGAGATTTAATAATGTGCTTTGATTGTATCGATTATCAAATGGAGATTTAATATAGACTTGTATATTCGTTCTTCATTAGATGGAAGAAGTAAATTAAGATCGAGGCAAGTGGTTGGTAAAGTATTCATAGTAGATTGAATACATGTTTACGCAACACTAGCCTGTGCTTGATAGTGATCAAGTAATTGGAGGACCCGCACCTGAGTTTACTTCATGGACATGATCATGAGTAAATCAGGATGATAATATTGTTTGTCCTTCTACTGGAGATACATGCGCTTGTTGATTAATGATATGGTCTTGTTTAGATTGCTTTCTAACGCAGTTCGTAACTGGCTGTTATAAGGGAAGTTTTCAGGCAAGAACATGTTGTTATGACGGAACGATGTAGTCAAAGGTATTCGTTCCTCTTTAGAGAGATATCCCTGGGCCCCTCATTGATTGAACTGATGACATCAAAATGCATGGCCGTGCTCAAGTTGAATTGATAGTGGATCAATTTTTCAACTTGTTTTGTTCGTCATAGTTAGTCTAGATCGAGAAACATAATCGTGGTTCTTTTGGGGTTGATGATATTCCATGACCTACATTCACAATGGATATCGTGAACGAAGGGATGAATAATCACTTATCTGTAGGACCATTCTTTACAGGTTGGTACTTGTCATGGGTGACATACCCTATGCTGACTTGGGGGCATAGATGCCTTACTAGAGGCAGCTCTATGTCGGTGTTACCTTTCGTGAGTGTGTCATGTTCAAGTGGGAGTTTGTTGGAATATGCCCACTGACAGACACAAGTTGGTATCACTTCCGATGAGGCATAGGCCTATTGGGTCACACGCCAAGTATTGATTCCGGCAACACCTTTGAACAAGAGAGAGAAAAATACCAAAATGGGTTTTGGTTGGGCCGGGCACGGCCGTGCCTTGTGAAGGTACGGGCGTGCCCTATTCCAGGTACGGGCCCAAGGCCGGCGTGCCGAGGGCATACCCATTGGGGCCGGCACGGGCATGCCTCGTGGAGGTACGGTCGTGCCTAGTGCGAAAGCACGAGCCCAAGTCGGGCGTGACTTGGGTGTGCCCGTGGGCTAGCACGGGACGTGCCCTGTGAGGCACGGCCGTGCCTCATGCTGAAACAACCTATTAAACTAGCCTTTTAAGACTAGTTTAATGGGGTATTCATGGATATTGATAGCCATTAATTCCTAAGTTATAAACGTTTTAGGCTTCAATGTGGAGTCTATATAAGTTCAAATGTGCTTATGGAACATGGTTGGTTACTACTAGTTGCTACTAGTTGTTTTTGATACATGAACTTGTAACTTATTTTTTAGTCCATGCTCTCTCTCAAAGCAAACACACTTGAAGATTAGTAACACGGTACTATTGATATTCAAGTTGTTGTAAGTTATTGGTGGAGCTTTTGGCGGCGTCCAAACATAGCTAGCACATGGGGATCATCAACACTTGGTGTGGATACCAATAGTGGTACACTATTTCGTGTACAAACCTTCCAAAACAACGAAGAGATATTAACTTGTATGGTATAATTTCTTGTCCTTGTTCTTCTTCTTTTAGTTGCATTGCCATTGTCTAGAGTTTGCTCCATTGGGTGGTGTATTGGTGGCATGTCAAAAAATGTTTTATACTCGTTTTTGTTTCCGCTGCGTTTTCTAGATGCCACCAAAACCCAACAGTTATGTGTCTCAGCCAGAAGGCTTCGTCAATCGAAAATTCCCATGACATGTTTATATTCTAGACAAATCCCTATATGGACTAAAACAAGCCCCGAGAGCTTGGTATGATGTCCTGTGTGAATATTTGTTGTGTGAGGGATACATCAAAGGAAAAACCAACACCACTTTATTCACAAAATCCAAAGGAAAGGATTTAATCTTAGTACAAATTTATGTGGACGACATCATTTTTGGTTCTACAAACCCAAAGTACAATGATGAGTTTGCACATATTATGCAAAATCGTTTTCAAATGAGTATGCTGGGATAGATGAATTTCTTTCTCGGATTACAGGTGAAACAGCTAAGTCATGGAATTTTCATCAGTCAATCCAAGTACATTAAAGACTTGTTGAAGAAGTATGACATGCTCAGTTGTTCTTCACTATCTACCCCCACGTCTTCAAAAACTAAATTTTCTGCTGATCTTGAGGGAAAAGCAGTTGATTTAAGAACTTATCGGGGTATGATTGGCTCATTACTGTATCTGACGGCTAGTAGGCCAGTTATAATGTTCTCTACATGCTTATGTGCTAGATTTCAAGCTAATCCAAAAGAATCACATCTGCTGGAAGTCAAAAGAATATTCAAGTATCTCAAGGGTACTCCTGATCTAGGTCTATGGTATGCAAGGGATTCTAGTCTACAGTTATATGCCTATTCAGATGCCGACTATGCTGGTTGAATGCTTGATAGAAAAAGCACATCTGGCACTGCACACTTTTTGGGTGATCAGTTAGTGTGTTGGGCTTCTAAGAAATAGAATTGTGTCTCTACTTCAACCGCTGAGGCTGAATATGTTGCTGCTGCAATGTGCTGCTCTCAGAGTTTATGGGTGAGGACTCAACTTTCTTACTTTGGCCTACACTATGACAGGATACCTTTACTGTGTCATTCACAATCTACCATTGCCATCTCATGCAATCCAGTCCACCACTCAAAGACCAAACACATTGACATACGTTATCATTTTATTAAAGATAATGTGGAAAAAGGTCTAATTGAACTTCAATATGTCAAGACTGATGATCAATGTAATACCCTGTTTCCGTTTAATAAATAAATGAATGTTTTATTGGATGATGCGATTTTATATATTTTGGAATTTGCTTTTTACTTATGGAAATTAAGTGTGTTGAATTGGTGGATTATGTAGTCTATGGAATGAACAAGTGATTGGGCTACTTTTTGGTTGGGCTTATTAATTAAGGGAAATGGTATATAGTGTGAAGGAATTAAGCCCCATGGGCTTAGAACTAGTTCTATTGTTGGGCCCAAAAGCCTTGTTAGAAATAAGTATAAAAGGAGAATTAGGGTGCAACCTCTCAGATTAGTGTTACTGTTGCATTGGAAGAACTTGTGTGTGTCTGTGTGTGAAAACCCACGAGAAAACAAGGAGTAAGGTGTCAAGGATCATCTGCAAACTCAAGGTTTTAGCAAAAGAATCACCAGGTAATGTTTCCTATATCTCTAGGATGTTGTAGATACAAATTTCACCTTGTTTAGATGGTTACTAAGCTAGATAAGATCTGGGTTTTATGGGGTTTTGGGTTTATGAAGAACATAGTAAAGAATCTGAGCTAGAAACTTGTATACTTGTTGGGTTGTGTTTAAATTTTGAAGGAAGTGCCTAAAAGAATGGAGAAATATTTTGAAACAAAAATATAGTGATTTGGGTAAGTTTGAGAAGGTTGTGATTTTGTAAATGGAGTTTTAAGGTTCTGGGTTTTTCAAAAAGATGAACTACAGGGAAGGATATGAGTCGTGTGACTCTTAGTAGACAGTCATGCGACTTCCAGAGATCCATGCGACTTTCGGATTGCATAGTTATATATTCATGCGACTTTCGGATTCTCACAAGTATATACTCATGCGACTGTCGGATTGCATAGTATGTATCCATGCGACATCCGGATTTGCACAAATATATACTCATGCGACTTTCGGATTTGCATAAATATATACCCATGCGACTTTCAGATTGCACAAGTATATACCCATGCGACTCTCGGATTGCACAAGTATGTATTCATGCGACTTTCAGATTTGCAGAAGTATATACCCATGCGACTTTCAGATTTGCAGAAGTATATACCCATGCGACTTTCGGATTGCACAAGTATATACTCATGCAACTTTCGGATTGCACAAATATATATATTAATGCAACTACCGGATTTTCACAGTGTTTCGGATTTCATGGAGTATCGGATTGCACAAGAGTGTCGGATTTCATAAGTTGTTACCATCCGACTTTCGAATGGGGTCCGACTGTCGGATGAAGTGATCCGACTTTTCAGAGTTAGCCATCCGACCTTCGGATGGTGAGTGTGGTCCGACTTAGGACCTGTAGTATGCCCAAAGCTAATCAGCAAAGATATCTGTATTGTAGGTCCTTGCGACTGGAATTGTTGACTTACAGCTTGTGAAATCTGTTGCGTTGTCTGTACTGCAGATCAGGTGAGTTACCTAACTTATACATGATATTAGTGTGAAATGTATATGTTATATCTTATGTGATGTGTTAACTGATGTGATATATATGTGAAGTGAAGGGTTACGTTATATGGTGGTGAAAACGTAACTCGGGCACAGTCAGACATAGTGTGAAATCCTTGGTACGGCTTGGATAGTCAACTGTGACCCAAAGTGTGAAATCGTCGTCAGTGCACTGCGTCGGTAGTATGTGTTATGATATGTGATCATGGATTTGTGTTATGTTGTGACATGTACACGCCTAGTGTGGTGTGTAAGTTAGAGTGCTCGCTAAGCTTTATGCTTACTGTTGTTGAAATTATTCTTTTCAGGACCTGATCGTGGGAAGGCTCCAGCAGTGTGAAGATGGCTCATCATTTCTTCAAACCGTTTCCGCTGTTTAATTTTATTCAAACATTCACTAGAACAATATTTGTAATATTACTTAATTACACTTGATAACGGGTAGTCCCGGGTGCGGGGCCTCGTATGATTTTGGTTGAATGCATTTATATTTCAATATTCAATTGTTTTTTTTAAAAAAATTTGGGACGTTACAATCAACTTGCTGATTTGTTTACTAAACCATTAGACGAATCTCGTTTTAACAAGTTAGTATCGAAATTGGGTATGTTGAATGATAAAGTCTGAATATCAGTAATTTGTTTTGAGTGGGTAGTTCACTTTTTTTGTTCATGTTGCAGATAGAAGAAAGCACAATTTGAGGGGGAGTGTCAATCATCCGTACAAGTTACGCATGCTTTTAGGGGGAGAAAATAATTAAAACATTTCAAAAATCAAAGAAAATACCAAAAACATTCACAAAACAGAGAAAATACCAAAAACATTTGCAAAATTCAAGAAAATATCAAAAATATGTGTTTTATTTCTTTCAAAATTGAAAAATACAAAAATATTTTATTCTCTTCGAATTCGAATTCATTCAAGTTTAATTCGAAGTCAATAGACCTCGAATACTAAGCATACCATGGAAAGTTCACTTCGAGCGCCTTAGGATTTAATTTGAAGTCAGTATACTTCGAATACGTAATCATCAATTCCAAGTTCACTTCGAGCGCGTTTAGTAGCATCAATTCGAAGCTAGCAGACATCGAACTCTAAACACTGTATTTCCAATACACTTCGAGCGCACATGAATAGTCCATTGAACGAAACTCACATCGAGTTCGAAGCCTTCACACTTCCAAGTCGAAGCCTTCGAACTATGAGCTCAACAGTGGTCCTCTAGACCACTTCGAGCGCGTATTTCACATTCGAAATCTTCACACTTCAAACTCAAAGCCTCTTGGACTTCGAAGCCAACAGTGGTTGTCAAGACCACTTCGAGCGCGTTTTTACCTCTTGAATACTTTGGACTTCGAGCGTGTAACTTTCAAAAAGTTATTGTTGCTATTGTTTTCTATAAATAGGTGGCATTTCTTAGAGCATTTTTTACGCCTCCTTACTTTCTAAACTTACGAGAATTACCGGTTACGTATTTTCTAAATCTTACTCAAAGTTGCTGCGAAAATTTCGATTTTTGTGATAAACTTGCTTACTTACTCAAGGTATATATCAAATAAGTAACAAATCACGTTTAAATGCACAAAAAAAAGCTTGCACTGTATAACTCATAAGTCACCTTTTCGAACATCAAATGCTTTGTTCGACAAACAAACAATGATATTAATGTAAACTTGGTTTGCGATGGGACTTAGGAACACAAGAACAAGGTTTTTATCAAAGGAAAACTCACAAAATTTGAAATGTGTTCTTCGAGTGGATGAAGATTGGGCTTGATTTCATTTTTGGCCTAGATCTTCATGTTATGGATCAAATGAGAAAATTTTTGTGTTATAAAAGTGTTTAGATACATGTATTCATCGTAAAACATGTGTCAAAACACATTTTTTCTCATTAAAAATACCTCTTCATCAATGAAGGACCTTCAGGTGTTATACAATTTTTCTACGGAATTGACAACTTTTTCAAAGTTTGATTCGAAATGACTGTATGGAAATCAACAAATGTCAAAGTGCTTCACACTTGAATGTTTTGACTTCACAAGTCAATACAGTTCATCAATTTATTCGTCAAAGTTCAGCTTTCTAACCTATTGGCTATTCTTACAGAATTAATCATGGCTATGGAAGATGAATCTGTCTCACACCGTTCTTAAACAGCTAGCCAATCCCATAACCCTGACGATCAACTCCTTCCCTAAAATCAGTTTCTCTCTGTGCTCACCCATGAAAATAACCACTTCATAAACCTTGATAATTTCCAAAGCCCTAACTTTCCGATCATCACCGAAATACTACGTGTCCACCCATTTAACCATGCTCTTACCTTTGATCCATCTACTACTGGAACTCATGTTCCTGAATTATATGTGCAACAGTTCTGGCACACAGTCCACACGCATACAAATCCCGACTCGGGTCGCATGTCTATCTATGGTGACGTAGACCACTTCACCCTTAACATCACCGCAAGCTGACTCAGAGAAATCCTTCGGCTCCCTACTGCAAGAAGCAGGCCTCCTCTCCTTGACTTTCATGAGATGCCTGATGAGACTGCTGCCCTTGCGGGCATTCGAGCTATGGGCTATATTGGGGACTTACCACTTCGTTCCCACTTCAATAGAGCTAACCTTCACCCCATGTTCTATACTTTCCTAACCATTCTCCAACGTTGCCTCACCCCTAAACACACTGGCTACGAATACCCCAACTCCAGTCAAATTAAACTCATCTATGCTACAGCTAATCACCTACATATCGATTATGCCACTTTAATTTGTCTTGATCTAGTGCAGCAGGTGGAGGGAAAACTCTCAGATCTTAAGAGAGCAAAGGGCAGATTTCTGCCATATCAACGATTTTTTCCTATGATGGTCCAATTTGCCATGGACAGAAACGAGGAGATACCTCGAAGACCAAATCATGATGCTATCCAGCCAAAACAGTTCATATACGTGAAAGTTCTTAACGCTGATCATCCTATTCAACCGCAATCATTCCCGATGTCTCTACTGGACCTTTGTGCTCAAAATGAAATTGTGAGATTATATAGGTAGAGCGTAGGTCTAGGCCCTATGGTGCAACCAGATCTGGTAGCACCTACCCCAGGGCCAGTAGCACAACGTGAGGAGATAGTACATAGGCCTCAGACTTCCACGGGGGAAGCTAAGAGGGAAGTGTGGAGAGAGAAAAGCATTGAGAGGGGTAGTGAAGAGGATGTCGGTGAAACACATAGCGAGGGAGGGTCGGAGTATGACCATTCACAGGTCCAAGCCATGATTGATTCATTCTCCAATGTAATACCTAAACCCGAGCAACAGCCAGAATCTCCTATGCATGATCTACATGTGGTTCAGTAGCCCATGACTTTGAAACCGATACATTTGCTCTAACCAGGTATAACCCAGGAGCAGCAGCACAGGTCTTCGATAACACTACCCAACAAAAGGCTAAAATGCCTATGGTTACTAAGGAAGAGGATTTGAGCTTCTCTGATTTATTTCCAAATTTACCCGAGGCCTTTGACTCTGAAACGGAATTCATATATGGCTATCAATCAGGTCCTCTTGATGAAGCAAGTGCAAGTCATGAATTTGATCTGGATATGGAAGAGGAAGAGCTAGAGGAAGAGGAAGATATAGAGGTAGAAGAGAGAGTAGTGAGAAAAGAAAAATCGAGTGCTGAAGGACCCCCAAGCCCAAAAATTTAACATCCTCAAATTAGACCTATTCGTGCGCTCCATTTGGTATGTCAATTTATTTAAACGAATTAAATATGAATATATATGAAAGTAATTAATAGAAAATAGTCATTGGTCAGTTAAATGTGGAATTAAAATAGTAATAAAATTAGATAAGAATGATAAAATAATAACTAGTTTCAAAGGAAGTTTCCAAAAATATCCTCGTTTGTTGAAACGGTTATTCGGGTGTCGTGTTGTATGTTGAAAAGGGGAACAAAATACCACTTAATGACCATTAAGAACCATGAGTCAGTTCTTAATCTGCCACCTTAGCCAACACACACACACAGAGACACGTGAACTCACACACACACCTCACCTCTTGCCCTTTTTGTGTTCTTCAAGCAAATCAAAGCCAAGATCAAGATCAAGCCTAGAATTAATCAAGCTTAGGACTGAAATCTGTTCCACACATCATCATCATCATCTTCCTCCAGCTTGTAAGCCTTTCTTCTATCTTGTTCTTCATTTTAGGATATAGGTTAAAAATGGGGCAAACGAAATTAGCTAACAAAGCTTAGATTTTTGGATAGCAATCTGTTCTAACATGATATATAAGTAGTTTGGAGCTGATTTTGTGTATTAAAGATGCCAACGTGATTGTAATTCTTGAAATTGATCAAATGGGTCAAATATGGTGAATTCATGGATTAATCATGAATAGGATGTTAGAGTTAGTTATGTTAATGTTTATGAACTCCTATAAGTGTACCAAAGCTTGTACATGACCTAGAAATAATTAAGAAAGTGATAAACTTGGGTTTAAATGGAAAACAGCAGCTGTGCAGGGCACTTTCTCGCAGCACTGAAACTGCGTCGCGGGGCGACCAAGTATGCAGCAAGCAGATGTTGTTTGTTCAATATTCAGGGTATATGGACTATAGTTGTATCACTTTTGACCATTTTAGAGGTATTTAGGTTAGTTTAAACATTTTACTCAATTAAACACATAAGTAGGAATAATAACACTAGTATTAGTATATGTGTATATATGTGGTGATCTAAATGGAATTATATGTAAATAATAGGTAATTAAGCATCAAGGAAGGCCGAATCCAGACTTGTGTTATATTTCAGCACCAAGGTGAGTACCGACTCTTATGAATCCAATAAAGGAGATTTTTGAATGCCATTTGTTTAAATGAACACGGTATGCTATTTATTGCAATAGACTTGTATATTTATATATAAGCTTAGAAAACAAGTTATTGACATGATGAATGATATATTTGACATATATTTAAGTACATGTATATTTATTATTATATTTTGATAAATATGAATTCATATGTGAAAGCATGCATGCTATGATCCATATTATGGGTTAATGATGAGCTATGTGAAAAGTCCGGACATATGTGTATGAAAGGTCAGCTTCAGCTGGGTCTCAGGGGCCTTCGGGCAATTGTTCGGGACTAATGGTACTAGAGTGCCATTCCTTTAAACTCTTGGAGTGATTCCCTTAACTGGCTGAGCCTAATGATCCTTTGGGTCCGTAACGAGCAGGTGGAGTCAGTTAGGTGATGAAACCAGCACGGTTGGCAGTGTTTGATTCCCCCGGTGGTTGTTATTGAGCCGGACTAGCTATCTGGCAAGATATAGCACTGCTGGACATGTCAGAATTACCACTATATGTTAGGATAGCATTGTATGCTCATTCTTGATTCATGACTTGCTATTATTGTACGCATACCTGACGGTATTTACTAGCTATTTTAAATATCTAATCTTGTTGTTGTTTCCCTTTTTCAGACAAAGAATAGGCATGCCTGGTGAGATAGGGACCCTTATGCTTTTGTATAGGTTTTTGAAGGAACACTACACTTGGTATTTGTATATACAATGGTCGGTTTAGATAAAAGTAACACCGGTTGTTGTGTTTGGCAGGTTTTATTTTGTATATTTGCATATACGCTAAACATGTGCTTTAAACTGTAATAGTTAATAGGCTTGGTTTTGTTTATTGTTTTAAAAATTCCGCTGCTTTGCTTTTGAAATTCGGTTAGCATAACTAACAGGTAAACATTCAATTTACAAACGGAACCATGCGGTTTGAAAACTCAAATTTTAACTGATTTTAAGGTTTCAAAGGCGGTGTTACAAGTTAGGTATCAGAGCCTAAGTTTGAGGGAATTAGGTACTTGAAAGAGTATTCAATCTCAAACTCGGGCCCGACCATTATGAAGTGTTCCAGATTGGGTAAAGGGGTTTGAGTATGAGAGTTATATGATAAGTACTTGTTAATAGTTAGTCTATATGTATATGTGTAAGTCTAATTGCTATAATGAATGCTCCTTCTTTCATATAGAAAAAGTTGAATATGTCTGCACAACCGGGTGCTACTGAACAGGCACTTAAGGAAATGGAGGATGAAGCCTCCCATATACCTCAGCAGGCTGCAGATCAGTAGTCTCAGCACCATTCTAAGGGTGCACATGCTGATAGCATGCAACAGGCGTACATCAGACCCCTTAAGGAGGAGCTCCGTACTCCAAAGGAGCTTCTACTCAACTCGGCTTTGGGTAAACCAACCCGTAAGCCATGTTCTTATAAAAAATTCTTATCATGCCACGCACCTACCTTCGAGGGGAGTGATGACCCCACGGTTACTATAAGGTGGATACGGGAGATGGAGCAGGCATTCGAGTCCTGCGAATACGAACCAGAATACTGCGTGAAATATGCACTAAGGATGTTGAAAGGCCGTGCCATCTTCTGGTGAGACACGGTCAAAGCCTCTGTCAAAAAGGAGGTAATTAATGCTCTGACTTGGGAGCAATTCAGTGAGAAAGTCTAGAGGAAGTATTGCACTGAGTATGATCTGGATAAATTGGAGCATGAATTCAACAATCTCCGAAAAGGGGTTAAGACTATGGAGGATCACATCGGTGCATTTAATGATAAAATGAGGTTTGTTCCTCATTTGATGACTTACGAGACTACAAAGATCCGGAGGTTTGTTAAAACATTACCTTTGGAGTTTAGAGCACATGTTAGAGAAGTTAGTGATCTGGATCGAGCCTTTGAGACAGATCGACAAATGAAGGGTGATCGCATCCAGTGCAGGGGTGAATCTGCAGGAGGAAGCAACAAGAGGAAGTTCCAATCTTCTTCTAACGCAAGTCCTTTAAAAGGACAATCTTCTGCAGGTACAAAATCTGGAGATTTCAAGAAGCCTAAATCTGAAGGCTCGTGGTGCAACCAATGCCATTCCACTCATTCTGGTGATTGTTCTAGAGCTACCAGAAGGTGTCCTAGATGTGGTATTAAAGGCCACCCGGTGGAGGATTGCATGTTTAAGGAGGACGTCTACTTCAGATGTCGCCAGCCAGGGCACTGAATAGCCAAATGCCCATAGAGTTCTAATACCCGAGCTGGTGGTACATTTTCTGAGCCGAAGAAAGACGGCGCCCCACGTGCTAAAGGGCGTGCGTTTTAGATGATCTCCGAGGAGGCCAAGACTGCTGGATATGTGATCACGGGTACTTTCTTTGTTAATTATACTCTAGCATGTGTATTGTTTGATTCCGGGGCTACTTATTCCTTTGTCTCGGTATCTTTTTGTCATAAGCTGCAATTGCCTAATCTGCATTAATTGATCCGATTACAGTAGAGACCGCTAATGGTAGAATAGTTTTTGTTGCTGATAAAGTTCCTATCGCGGTTATCTATATTGATGGCATTAGTTTCCCTATTTCATTACTTATCATGCCTATTGTTGGGCTTGATATTGTGATTGGAATGGACTGGCTCAGTACTCGCAATGCTGAGATTTTGTGTTCTAAGAAGATTATCAAGTTTCCTTTATCAGATGGGTCTTATGCAATAGCAAGGGGGAAGGACGGGAATCTGACATTCCTATCATCTCAGTTATCAAAGCTTCAAAATCATTGGCGAAAGGTTGTACATCCTACTTAGCATATGTTATTGATGCTAAGATGGAGAAGCAACCAGTTGAAGACATCAGGGTAGTGTCAGAATATCCTGAGGTATTTCCAGATGAATTACCCGGGCTGCCTCCAGTCAGGGATGTTAAGTATAAGACCGATCTTCTTCCAGGAGCTACTCCGGTGGCTAAAGCTCCATATCGTCTCGCTCCTTCAGATATCCGCGAGATAATGAATCAAATACAAGTACTACTTGACAAGGGCTTCATTCGCCCGGGCTCTTCTCCATGGGGAGGTCCAGTTCTATTCGTCAAGAAGAAAGATGGCACTATGAGAATGTGCATAGATTACAGGGAGCTTAATAAGCGAACTGTAAAGAACAAATACCCACTCCCGCGCATAGATGACTTGTTTGATCAATTGCAGGGAGCAACGTGCTTTTCCAAGATTGACCTTCGATCAGGGTATCATCAGGTACGGGTTCATACCGAAGACATACCGAAGACTGCCTTTCGTACACGCTACGGCCATTATGAATTCTTGGTTATGCCATTCGGCTTAACCAATGCACCAGCTATCTTCATGGATCTCATGAACTGAGTTTGTCATCTATTTCTAGACAGGTTCATGATAGTCTTTATCAATGACATTCTAATCTTTTCAAAAACCGAAGTTGAACATGAATCACACCTTCGCCAAGTTCTCGATACTCTCATACGAGAACAACTTTATGCCAAACTTTCCAAATGTGAGTTTTGGCTTCGGGAGGTGCACTTTCTTGGCCATGTTATCTGCAGGGATGGTGTTAAAGTAGACCCTGCTAAAGTAGAGGCAGTGATGAATTGGGAGGTTCCCAAAACTCCTACATAGATCAAGAGTTTTCTTGGTCTAGCTGGCTATTATCGGCGGTTTATCCGTGATTTTTCTAAACTCGCTGGTCCTCTTACTAAATTGACACGGAAAGATGTTGCTTATGTGTGGTCTGATGCACAGGAGCAATCCTTTCAATCTTTGAAGGGGCTATTATGTGAAGCTCCGATTCTTACATTGCCTAACGGGTCGGAAGATTTTATCGTCTATTGTGATGCATCTTATTCTGGATTGGGTTGTGTTCTAATGCAACGTGATAATGTGATTGCCTATGCTTCAACGCAATTAAAACCGCATGAAATGAACTACCCAACACACGATCTTGAACTCGCAGCAGTTGTATTTGCATTGAAGCTGTGGAGACATTACTTATATGGCACAAAATGTGTTGTATGCACGGATCACAAAAGCTTACAATATGTCTTTTCTCAAAAAGAACTCAATATGAGGCAACGACACTGGATTGAGTTAATCAAAGACTATGATTGTGAGATCCGTTATCATCCAGGCAAAGCTAATCTAGTAGCTGATGCCTTGAGCAGAAAAGGGGTTTCAACTGAAGCCAAATTCACGAAGCTAACTGTGGTGCCTGGTATTATTTCAAATTTGAATGAATCACATAAATTGGCTCTACAGGAGAAGAATCTGAAAGCTAAGACTATGAGGAAGATAAAGGATCAGCTAGCTGAAGATAGTAGGGGTTTGAAAACTTTTCAATCCCGAATCTGGGTACCATTGATTGGAGACAACCGTGATCTGATATTACAGGAAGCACACAATTCCAGGTTGTCTATTCATCCAGGTATAACAAAAATGTATTATGATCTCAAGAAGCTGTATTGGTGGCCTACTCTTAAAAGAGACATTGCTTCTTTCGTGGAGAAGTGTCAAATATGTGCACAGGTCAAAACCGAGCATCAAAAGCCTTAAGGCAATCTGCAACAGCTTTACATTCCAGAATGGAAGTGGGATCATATTACAATGGATTTTGTCACAAAGCTACCCAAGACACTGAAGGGGCATAATATGATTTTGGTCATTGTTGACCGATTGACCAAAAGTGCCCATTTTCTTGCTACAAATGAATCTGCATCATTGACACGCCTAGCTCAACTCTATATCAACGAGATAGTCACTCGTCACGGTTTACCTTGTTCTATTGTTTCTGACCGTGACTCTGGTTTCGTGTCTAATTTCTGGCAAAGCTTACAACGTGAGCTTGGCACACGGGTTCATCTGAGTACTTCTTATCATCCACAAACGGATGGTCAGTCTGAAAGAACAATTCAGACTCTTGAAGACATGCTTAGGGCATGTGTACTTGAGTATGGTGGTTCTTGGGATTCTCATCTCCCCTTGATAGAGTTTGCTTATAATAACTCTTATCATTCTAGTATCGGGATGCCACCATATGAGATGTTATACGGGAGGCGTTGTCGCACTCCCACTTGTTGGCTTGAACCGGGTGAGAAGCAGTATGCCGGACCCGAAATTGTGCAGAATACTTCTGATACGGTCAAGATAGCTCTGGAGAAACTAAAAGCGGCTCGTGATCGTCAAAAGATATATGCAGACCCAAAGCGCCGACCTGTTGAATTTAGTGTGGGTGATCGGGTTTTCTTGAAGGTATCCCCTTGGAAGGGTGTAATTCGGTTTGGACGCAAAGGAAGCTGAGTCCACGTTATATTGGTCCATTCAGAATCACCCCAAAAGTCAACGAGCAGACTGTATCTCTTGAATTACCTCCTGAGTTATCTGGTATTCACAGCACTTTCAATGTATGCTATTTGAGAAAGTGTAAAGTTGAGGAAAGTCAAGTTCTACCTCCGCAAGAGTTGAAGGTTGATTAAGCTAAAAGCCTTGTAGAGGAGCCAGTTGAAATTCTTAACGCAAAGACAAAAAAGCTGCGTAAGAAGATGATCAGACCGGTTCTTGTCAAGTGGAAGCACAGCCTAGGTCCCAACTTGACATGGGAAACAGAGGATGGCATGAAGGCACGTTACCCTCACTTATTCCCAGAAGAACAGATTCCGAGGACGGAATCTTCTTAAAGGGGGTAGAGTTGTAACATCTTCAAATTGGGCCTATTCGTGCGCTCCATTTGGTATGTCAATTTATTAAACGAATTAAATATGAATATATATGAAAGTAATTAATAGAAAATAGTCATTGGACAGTTAAATGTGGAATTAAAAATAGTAATAAAATTAGATAAGAATGATAAAATAATAACTGGTTTCAAACGAGGTTTCCAAATATATCCTCGTTAGTTGAAACGGTTATTCGGGTGTCGTGTTGTATGTTGAAAAGGGGAACAAAATACCTCTTAAAGATAATTAAGAACCATGAGGCGGTTCTTAATCTGCCACCTTAGCCAACATACACACACAGACACGTGAACTCACACACACACCTCACCTCTTGCCTTCTTTATGTTCTTCAAGCAAATAAAAGCCAAGATCAAGATCAAGCCTGAAATTAATCAAGCTTAGGACTGAAATCTGTTCCACACATCATCATCATCTTCCTCCAGCTCGTAAGCCTTTCTTCTATCTTGTTCTTCATTTTAGGATATAGGTAAAAAATGGGGCAAACAAAATTAGCTAACAAAGCTTAGATTTTTGGATAGCAATCTGTTCTAACATGATATATAAGTAGTTTGGAACTGATTTGGTGTATTATAGATGCCAACTTGAATGTAATTCTTGAAATTGATCAAATGGGTCAAACATGGAGAATTCATGGATTAATCATGAATAGGATGTTAGAGTTAGTTATGTTAATGTTTATGAACTCCTATAAGTGTCCCAAAGCTTGTACATGACCTGGAAATAATTAAGAAAGTGATACACTTGGGTTTGAATGGAAAACAGCAGCTGTGCAGGGCACTTTCTCGCAGCACTGAAGCGGCGTCGCGGTGCGACCAAGTATGCAGCAAGCAGATGTTGTTTGTTCAATATTCAGGGCATATGGACTATAGTTGTATCACTTTTGACCATTTTAGAGGTATTTAGGTTAGTTTAAACATTTTACTCAATTAAACACATAAGTAGGAATAATAACACTAGTATTAGTATATGTGTATATATGTGGTGATCTAAATGGAATTATATGTAAATAATAGGTAATTAGGCATCAAATAAGACCGAATCCATACTTGTGTTATATTTGAGCACCAAGGTGAGTACCGGCTCTTATGAATCCAATAAAGGAGGTTTTTAAATGCTATTTGTTTAAATGAACACGGTATGTTAGTTATTGCAATAGACTTGTATATATATATATATATATATATATAAGCTTAGAAAACAAGTTATTGACATGATGAATGATATATTTGACATGTATTTAAGTACATGTATATTTATTATGATATTTTGATAAATATGAATTCATATGTGAAAGCATGCATGCTATGATCCATATTATGGGTTAATGATGAGCTATGTGAAAAGTCCGGACATATGTGTATGATAGGTCAGCTTCGGCTGGGTCTCAGAGGCCTTCGGGCAATTGTTCGGGACTAATGGTACTCGACTCCCATTCCTTTAAACTCTTGGGGTGATTCCCTTAACTGGCTGAGCCTTTGGCTCCGTAACGAGCAGGTGGAGTCACTTAGGTGATGAAACCAGCACGGTTGGCAGTGTTTGATTCCCCCGGTGGTTGTTATTGAGCCGGACTAGCTATCTGCCAAGATATAGCACTACTGGATATGTCAGCATTACCGCTATATGTGAGGATAGCATTGTATGCTCATTCTTGATTTATGACTTGCTATTATTGTACTCATACCTGTCTGTATTCACTAGCTATTTTAAATAGCTAATCTTGTTGTTGTTTCCCTTTTTCAGACAAAGAATAGACAAGCCTGGTGAGACGAGGACCCTTATGCTTTTGTACAGGCTTTTGTTGGAACACTACACTTGGTATTTGTATATACAATGGTCGGTTTAGATAAAAGTAACACCGGTTGTTATGTTTGGCTAGTTTTTATTTGTATATTTGTATATACGCCAAACATGTGCTTTAAACTGTAATAGTTAATAGGCTTGGGTTTGTTTATTGTTTTAAAAATTCCGCTGCTTTGCTTTTGAAATTCGGTTAAGATAACTTACAGGTAAACATTCAATTTACATACGGAGCCATGCAGTTTGAAAACTCAAATTTTAACTGATTTTAAGGTTTCAAAGGCGGTGTTACAAGTAAGCCGGGAAGCTACATCCGCCATCAGGGCTGACATTGTCAGCTCTGGTGTTGAAATAGCCACTGTCATCCCAACAGTGCACATTCACCCCACCAGCCACTTAGGTGTCTCTCAACAGACGCCTGCTTCATTCCATGGAGAATTTGCTCCTATTCTACCGGCCTCTCATTCGGAGATGGTTGGTATTGAAACTAGAGGTCTGCCTCTCCCGACCTCGCACGTCTCTTCAATGCACATCAATATACCGCAGATATCTTCGTTTCTTTCTAGAAACCAATCCACCCTTGCACAGATAACGACGTTGTTTAACAGACAACAGTCCAGAACACCTGTAGGTGGCACTAATGAAAGTGTCATTCAAGGATCAGGTGGAAATCTCGGCGGAGTGTACACCACTGAAACTCCGTACACGAGTAGCTCTGCCTCTGTGGCAGACACTTCAACGAGATTTCAACGAGTACTCTGAGTGAGTCTCGGTTTGTCACAAAAGAAGAATCGCAGGAGGATCTAATCCCAATCATAAAGAGCCTAGCCGACATCAAATAGACTCTCGCTTCTTTAAAATCCAAAGTTGATGATGGCTCGAGCTTATCTACACATACATTAAAATCCCCGTTGCATGCCCGTTTGATGGAAAAATCCCCAGACCGTGAACAAAATCTAGATCTCCTTCAGACCCTTCAAAATGAACAAACTTATTATGGTAGCAACCTTAATGAATTCAAAGATACTGTAATGAACTCAATGGAGGATCTGGGTAATGTGGTCTTTCAAAAGCTGGTTTCTGTGGAAAACAGGCTGACATCACTTGAATCTACTTGCAAATCCCAAGCTGCTGGGTCAAAGCTCAGGCATGATGACGATGATCCCGATCATGATCGTCACGAGGGGGAGAAAAGACCGCGCATTTTGACCTTTACCCCGAACGATTAGTATCCGCAATGGGGATCGGGGTAGAATCACAACAACAACAACAACAATAGCAACAACTATAACAACAACAACAACAACAACAGCAGCAGCAGCAGCAACAACAACAACAACAACTAACTGAGCCGAAACCTGACATCCCAGTGTTTGATTTCGAAACTGAAACTGCTGATATTGGGGAAAGGGATGAGTCAGATGAATTGATGAAACTAATTGAGGGGTTCTCTTTTGCAAAATTACTTGAAACAACTAAGGAAGTCCAGATTGTGGACAGGTTTGAGGAAATACTGGTGCCTACTGTTCAAAAGCCAGCTTCTTCAAGGGTTGCGAAGCCTGCGAGGGATTGGTCACCAAAAGGCAGATGGAGGAGGTTATAAGAAAGCTGGATCTAACAAGGGTCCTCCGAGGAGTCACTAAGGAGGTACATCAACTTTTCCCTCTAGAATCAAAGAAATTCCAGTGTCAGCTGCCGACATCCTGAAGAAAAATTTAGAAGCTGAGCAGGCACAAAAACTTCAACAATCATCATCTGAATGGCCTATCCCTCCGAATGTCTAACCAGCTTGTCCAATTCCATCATCGTCAGACCCAGGCCTAGATCGACACAATATGTTCACAAGGGAAGCAATGAAAAACACTATAGGGCAAATATGGTGTGAACGCTGCTTAGCTCGAGGATCGGATCCCTACTATCTATGCTTCTCAAATAAGAGACAAGACTCCTCCTCAACTGAGAGGTCTTGATGGTGCTCAAAGGAGATGATACACTCATATCTTGAATGAATACAAAACACCGAGTGAGCAGATTGTGTGAGAGTACCCCATCACCAATGTACTTCGCGTCAGCATGCAAAAATATCTAAGGTACAGGTTTGCTGTTTATGATGTTCAAAGGGCAGATGGTCATAAAATTTCTCTCAATGAAGCTGACTTCAGACATGTCAAGCTGCACGATGTTGAGTTCATATACGAGGAGCTGTCCACAAAGATCAACAAGTCCTACGAGGAACAACAAGGATGATCAGCTCTGATGAAATATATGAGGAGATTCATAGAGTTTATCCAAGAGAACGATCTACAACTAGGCGCCGAGAGTAATCAACTCGAGGTGAATCTACTCAGACCACTGCAACATCATATTGATCTACAAACCCTAGAAGAGCTCACAGTTATTGATGAAAATCATTCAAACTTTGCGGGTCAAAGAGGTGTCGTCTTTATCAACCAACGCCGCCGAAAGATCTTGGTTCAGATGATAGACTTAATGGCATATTCAGATGGAACTCTAAAACTATTATTTCACCGTCTAAAAGAAAAGGCTGAAAAAGATCAATCTGTATTAAGTGAGACGGAAAGGGTTGGGCTGATACGAACAATCGAACAGATCAAAAGGACGCTAGATAGCCGTCAGATTATTCGGAGGTGGCAGATGATGTTTGGAATAAGAAACAGGTCTATAATGTAATTATTTACTTTCTGCATTTCATTCCTTGTAATAGACTTTCTCTCCATTTAGGGGGAGATTGTTATTTTTAGAAAATGTAGGAAAGCCTACTTTATAGGCGTGGCCTGTAAATAGGCCTTAGGCCCTTGGCCTTGAAAACGCTTTTGACCATTAATGAAATATCGATATTAAAAGCAAAAGGTGAAGTGTGTGTTCTCTCTCGATTATCATCTCTCTACACAATGAATTGAAGGTTTTCATCACAGATTAGACATTTTCACATGCAACATTAATCGATTAATCACTCATACATATCATCACGTACTAACTAAGCGGTTCCAGTCCGGACCCGCTGGCATGCACCTAATATACATCTTAACATTATTTAAAACATATATTTACCTCCTGGAGCATACCTGCAAAAACAAGTAAGATATACATAATACAATCATGTAGTCATCTAGTGTACAAGTCTTACTCTATTGAGTCTCATGAAAGCAGGGACTCACCTGAGTAGCTTAGAATCAACAGATATTTTACTTCGGACTTGCTAACGAGACAAGTTCACCTATAACACCATTACTTACATTAAGCATCTAAATAAGCGAGACACAACTACTTATAACAAGATCAGGAACCCCTAAAGGAACCATAGACCAACCAACAAGGCCATACTGACCTTTATATGTAACAACACAGAGACTTAGCAATCTTTGAATTGTTTACAGAAAATACCCCTTATGGCCGCAAGCACAAATGCTTGCCCCCGTAACGGCATGCATGCGCCCGTAAGCGCATGCTTGCGCCCGAATGCAACACTGCTTACGCCCGTAAGCACCAAACTAGGATTTACTACAAATCTGACAAAATTTGCAGATTTTGACGCTTCTTGCGGATTCCGACACTTCTTGTGGATTCCGACACTTACTTGTGGATTCCAACATTTCCATCGGATTCCAATACTCCTTATGGCCGCAAGGATGGGGCCTTGCGCCCGCAAGCACTATCAGATTTGTATACTTTGTGTGTCGGATTTGATCATTTAGCTTATCGGATTTTGACCCCTTGCGGCCGCAAGGATGGGCCTTGCGCCCGCAAGCACTATCAGATTTGTATACTTTGTGTGTCATATTTGATCATTTAGCTTATCGGATAGTGCTTGCGGGCCTATTTCAACTGTTTTGATT
Organism: Dittrichia graveolens; assembly: GCA_038502395.1. Classification (NCBI taxonomy): domain Eukaryota; kingdom Viridiplantae; phylum Streptophyta; class Magnoliopsida; order Asterales; family Asteraceae; genus Dittrichia; species Dittrichia graveolens. Next base: position 38,141,928 of record JARJIL010000009.1, read on the forward strand.
CCAAACCTCAAAAATCGAGTTTCTAAATTATTTTCAACATTAGTACATCTTATGGAATATTCATATGATCCCAAAAACATCTATTTCATTAATTATAACAACTTACACAAGATTTGGGACCAAAATCAGTCATTTGACCCATTTCATTCAAGTTTCAAGGATTTAATCAAAAGCTCCATCTTAATTCACCATATGTGTTCTAATCAACTTGTAATTGATATAGAGATCAATTAAAGTCAATTTTAGAACTCAATTTGAGTTTAACTTACTTGAATCACAAAACCCACTTGGTAAAGTTACTTACCAAATGAAGAACAAGAAGATGAAGTGATGAAGAAGATGATGATATGAATCTAAATCTGTATTTGCTTGGATTCAATCTTGAACTAAGGATTTGTAGAGGTTTCTTCAAGAACAAGGAGTAGAGAGAATTTTCAAGTGTCTGTGTTTGAGCACACACACAGACGGGTGAATATAAGGCTTAACCGCCTTTAGGTTTAAACCCATCTATAAGGGGGTATTTTGTTCCCTTTTTCAACTTACAACTTGATGCACGCCATCAACTAACGGGGATATTTATGGAATCCTTACTTAAAACCGTTCATATATTAATCATCTTACTTATTTTACTACTACTTTTATATTACAACTTATAATTACTTAAAACACATAACAATTAAACACACAATAACAAACACACATACTTTATTATTCTTTCAATTTATGTACATACACGTACACATAAATTACAACTAGGCCCAATACAAGGATATTACAGTTTGGCTCGGTTTTGCTCTCGCCGACGCTACAACGCTCACACATGCTGCCGATTCCACTCTGAATCCCTCGAACTTCATCATGTCAATCGAGCCTTGATGATATTGTGCCGGTTAGAGTTGAAATCCGTGGAGTATCCCTCCTTCATCCATCGACACCATCATGAATGTTCAGATACGCACACACACTTTCTCCAAACCAATGTGTCGGTTGTAGGAGAGGGAGACTAAAGCCCTAGTGTCCTCCTTAAAAATACTTATTGGGCCATCAAACTCTTAAGAGCAATTATAAGGCCCATCCCTCTAAACTAACAACATTAAGTCCATATATAAGTTACTTAGTTCCTTTTTAAATTTGAGCTGTAAATAGATGATGTCATTTTTAGTTAATAATAAAGTATACTATTTACAACAATAAGACTTAAATAATAATAATAATAATAATAATAATAATAATAACAACAACAACAATAACAATAATAATAGCAATTTTCTTATTACATGATGTCAATAATCAGGAACGAACATTACACAAACAACCAACAATAGTTCATAAGCATCAAGATATGTTTGTATTGTTATTTTTTGAAGTTCAAATTGGTGAAAAGGTTGAATAAGGGTGAATTACAGTGTAAAAGTATTTTTGATTTTTGTTGTTGATCTTATGGATGTATTGGGGTGTTTTAGGTATAAGAAAACACTCCCATGTGCTTAAAAAATGAGTAAGGATCACTTTTGTATGACATTTCCTTTCATTTATTTACTTGTATTTTGGAAGACCGCAATCAAGATTCAAGGTGATGACGTCTTGAAGACCTTGGATCCGGAGAGTCACGATGGAGGTAGCGGATTTAGTGGGAACACTTAATAGTCTAGGCTTTGTCCCTAGTAGACCTTGTCCTCCCGGCTTGGCATTACATTTAGAGTTATACATATATATGTGTTTCGGTCCTCCTTAACTTCTCACCATTAAAATACTCATTCTTTTTATAAATAACCAAACTTTAATTCACGAATTATTTATATTTCTAGCTCATGGTTAATTTACCTTTAAGAGATCCCTCAACTTCAAGGCTTATTGTAGATTTTAAGACTTTATGCAGCAAGGATGAGATCAAATAAAGAGAAAATTAAAGTAAAAATTGTAAAAGGGATGATTATGTTGGAATATGCCCACTGATACACGTGTACTAGCATCACTGCTGATGAGGTACGAGCCTATTGGGTCACACACCAAGGGTAGATTCCGGCAGCACAACGCAAACATGAGAGAATATGAAATTAGGGTTTCTGGCGACCTTCACGGGCCTTCACGGGCCGTGAAGAGGTCGTGAAGAGAAACCCTCCACGAGCCTTCACCACCCGGACAATGTAGTCGTGGGAGCAGTGCCTTCACGAGTGCTTCACGGCCCGTGAGAGCCCGTGAAGGCAGGCGCCATTCTTTTTATTGGACCACTCGTTGGCCCAATTAGAGTGTGCGGTGGAACCCGGCCTATGAGGCCTTCACGGGTGCTTCACGGCCCGTGAGAGCCCGTGAAGGCAGAAGTCAAAGTGTCACCTTTGTTTTATTGGACCTTTGTGATGGTCCAATGAGGGTGTGCCTAGTTGGCCGACCCTCGTGACTCCATGACCATTTCCAGACTTTATAAAAGGGTTGGAACTCTCTCATTTGCTACTCTTGCTTCATGCTCATTATATACACACATACATAGATGATTCTTGGTTCTAAGAGAGCAAGGTAGTGTATCAAGTGAAAGCAAGTTGTTCAAGTGTTGTGGCTGCTCCAGATTCACGAAGACGACGTGTGGTTCGTGTCTCGGGTCGTTAGCAAGACGGAATCTCGGCTACTTGGTGTGGACTATCAATAGAGGAGCTTGGTTTCAAGTTCTCGAAGATCTTCCTAGCTCGGTGGATAGCTCCAGCCTCGTGATGGTATAATTTCTCCTCCCTCTCGTTTCCTTTAGTTGCTATATTCGTTTGTAGTCACGATCCCCACTTGGGGAATACATGCATGTCGGTTTTGATACCCGAAAACCCCGGTTTTTATGTTGTTGCTTCCGCTGCGTACGGGTGTTGGCGTGCATGGATTTCCTACAGTGGTATCAGAGCCTAGGCTACAAAGATATAGCACGAAAATGGCTCGAAAAACCGTTTTTGGAAGATTCGTTTTTCTGTCAGTAGGTCTTCACGGGCCGTGAAGTGTTCTTCACGAGTCGTGAAGGCCACACGACTAGTGTTCGTGAGGGGTCTGGTCGTGGGAAGTGTTTTCAGGCTTCACGAGTCCTCATGGCCCGTGACCGGTCGTGAAGCTCTTGGGCTTCACGAGCCGTGAGGGGTCGTGAAGGCACTCGTGAACAGTTTAGTCGTGAAACTTGGTTTTTAGGCTCACGAGCCCTTCTGACCCGTGATCGGTCATGAGGCCCTTGGGCTTCACAAGCCGTGAGGGGTCGTGAAGGAGCTTCTAGGCAGTTTTTGTCCTTAAAAGAAAATTTCGTGGTTTTTCGGGTCATGGAGGAGTTTCTATTTTTTGGCAGATTCCGTTTGGTTAACCCCACGTAATATTTTGGTACAAATATAGGTATGTAAGGTATGGTCTTGGCATGAGATGCATACATGCATACACATATGTCGTGTATATATGAATATGGGTATAAAAGTTGGTTTTGTGCCCTAATGCATATGTACAAGAATTTCCTTGTTGTGCCTTAAGTGTTTGTGTTGGAAATTCTTACTGAAATATTCTTTGGTCACGGTTTTGGCACACCGTGCTTTGTAGTTGTTGTTTGTTGCTTTTAGTTGGTAACCATCGCCCTAGACCTTGTGGTTGTGCCTTGTGGTTTGTTTGGTTGTTTGGATTTATTTGGTGACCTTGGTGTCACGTGTGATGTAATTAATTATTTATTTGTTCGGATTGTAATTAATTATCGCGGCTTGCATGCCGTTTCATTTATTCATATGTACTTGTACTAGATTGATAGGAAGCGCGTGGCTTGCATGCCATCTCCTTTCTTTTGTGTACTTATGTTTTGAAGACCACAATCAAGAGTCAAGAGGAGACGTCTTGAAGACCTTGGGTCCGGTTAGTCCCGATGGAGGTAGCGGATTCAGTGGGAGCACTCCATGGTCTAGGTTTGTGTCCTTAGTAGACCTAGTCCTCCCGGCTTGGCTCGCGGGTAGGACGCATAGGTTTTTGGCATGGTTACCAACCTCTTTGTATGCGTGTGATGTGATTTATATTTCTTGCACGGTTGTTTATGTTTCCTCGCATGCTTGACAACTTTTGTAAGTTAATAAAATCACAAGAGTTTTTAAATTGGTTAACAAACTCTCGCGCGTAAACGATTAACAAGACAATATAAACTTGGTATTTATATTTAAAGTGAAAAACGTTTTTGTCACTTACTTTGTTAATCAAATATTAAAACTTGGTTTTAATTAAGAAACAAAAGCCCGTTTCCTAAAACGTAAATCACGCACCATCCATAAGATGACACACCCGAATCTAGTGAAGCATGGGATAATTGTCGAGCTAAGCACGAGTTATTCCATGTGGATCTGTGTGGAAGGTGAGAGTGGCGACTTGGAGTTATTGGTTGTCGAGCTTAGCATGAGCCAATGATTGTCGAGTGTGCTACCATGTATCTTGTTGGACGATTTACAATTGCAAACTAAAATCCTTGTGTGATTGTCGAGCTAAGCACGAGTCAACCAAGAATTTTAATTTGGAATTGGTGTAAGTAGGGATCAAACATGCCAACCGACCGTTTTACGTCATTGGATCCCGCAAGTGTCTTAGAGTTGCAATGGAGATTGCAATCGGTAAAGTGGTTACCGGCCTAAATAGCTTCATGAAGTGATCCGCGGTAAACCCGTCATGTAGTGGAGTAAAATATGGTTCTTAGCCCTTGTTAAGATAAATTGTTTTTCTAAAACTTTATGGGTAATTATTTTAACGAGGATTATATCAAACTAATTAAAATGTCTACTCTTGTTATTTATAGATGTCAAACCATAATAACACCACGTCAAACTATTCGCTTCGTATGTTCCTACATAGGGAGAAACTCATGGGAGTAAACTTCGTTGACTGGCTTAGGCAATTGAGAATTGTCCTTCGCTATGAGTCAAAGTTGCACATCCTTGAGGAACCTATTCCGGAACCAGCTACTAGCGACGCGACTTGGTCCGTCCGATACACGTATGAAAAGCGTGTTGAGGACACACACGATGTTGCCTGCCTCATGTTGTCAACTATGAGCTCGGAGTTGCAAAAACACTTTGAGCACATGAGTGTGTACGATATGATGGACAAGTTGAAGGACATGTTCCAACAACAAGTTAGGGAGGAACACTATGAGTGTGTTAAAAACCTAGTCGGTTGTAGAATGCAGGAAGGTGGGAGTGTGAGTGCCCACGTCCTTAAGATGAAGGCGTACGTGGACCAAATAGAGAGACTAGGATTTCCCATGGGGAGGGAGCTTGCTATGGATATAGTACTCCAGTACCTGCCCGCATCATATGATCAGTTTGTCATGAGCTATCACATGCATGACATAGAGAAAACCTTAGGTGAATTGCATGGTATGTTGAAGACTGCGGAGTCTGACATGGCCAAACATGAATCCACCTCTTCCATTCCTACCACGAGTTCTAGGGAACAAAAGAAAAAGAAGAAGAAACCGACACGAAGGGAAAAGGTTGGAGTGTCCAAGCCTATTCCCCACATTGGATCTGAGGACAATGATTGTGTGCCTCAAGAAGAGATTCAAGAAAAAGTGGTTTGCTACTTCTGTGGAAGATTTGGAGATTGGGGCCATCACGCATGCCCATCGTGCCAAGAAGATATTAAAATTCTAAGGAAAGAGAGAGTTAATTTCCCCTCTCAAGGTACATTCATGATTCATTGCTAATTCTTCTATTTTGCTGGGTTGTTCACTCGAGCTAATTAACTCACGTTTGTCACAAATTTATTTTTGTTACAAAGTGTAGGTACTAATTAAAAGAAGAAAGAAGAGCATGAAGAACCGGATCTCTAAAAGAGGAAACTTGGAAGATTGACCTCTAAAAGAGAATTGGGAGTTTTGATTTAGCCTATTCTTACCGGTTTATTTATTACTTTGTTTTGATGCCCTGCGAGGCAAGTTGAGTTTTGATTGTATGCTCATGAAGACGATGGATGAAATTTTGAATTTTGGATTTGTTGTAAAAGATTTTCGCATTACTTATTCAATTTCTAAGTTTATTCATGTCATAGCTTATGTTCTATTTTGGCCTTCATGGCGCATCATTCTACATTTGATGACGATGAATTTATACTTGAAATTTGAATCTTGTTTTGAAAATATTTTTTAGTTGATAAAAATCAAAATTATCCATGTCACGACATACATGCTACAAGTAATAAAAATCATGAATAATTGATTCCAAGTCCAAAGTAGTTTGGATAAGTTGTCTCTATATCATAATCTACTTAACCATATAAATAAGAAAAGTATCGCCGAGATCCATGTCGTTAGGATCTTGGAATGGTTTAACCTCGGGTTAAACATTTGATGCTAGTCTTATCTATTAGGGTAAGACGATTATGAAACCCTTCACGGTATGTGTGGGAGGGATACTAGCTTGTAAGATATTGATCACCTTTGGTGGATAATCCGTACAAGCATATCATTAAGAGAAACTTATTAAAGAATCAATAGGATAATATAGATAGGATACTTAGATCTAGTTGAGATGCTAAGACACTTTAAATCTATGACCACATTATGAATTGCGGGATTATCTCACAATTCATTCCTTAACATAAACACATTCGTTCATGGTGTCATGTTGTAGGAAACCGGATATTATTGAATATGATCTGGTACATAAAGGGTCAAATACGTGTATTCGACTAGTTAGTATACACATTGAATGTGACGAGTCAAGTCCTTAATCTTAACCCAACTTGAAAGTCTATTTAGCACCTTCTTAGATATATCTTGAAAGAATTATTTGCTTGTATATATCAAAGTTTGAAGATTTTCAATCTACATTTAGTGGGAGATTGAAGAACTTAAATGGTGCTAATACATTTAAGTAGTTCTTATAGGTTTTAGATATTTAACCTTGTGAGAACAATGTTTTGTTGCTCTAAAGGAAGACAATAACTAAAACATTCTAGTGGAAGAACGCGAAACTTAAATGATAGACTTGATGTTGGCACTAGCATATGATCAAGTATTGGCATGAGAATGCCGGTTATCCTGACCATGAGTAATTACTTTCAAGGATGATAGAAGTCATGTAGCCAAAGAGATATGGGTTCCTCACATCTAAGTGGCAATGACTTGATGGTGAGTTTTTGTTCAAATCACCATCTATCGGAAAGCATAGTGGGCCCTGAGTTCACTAAGGTTATGAGAAGTAATTAATCATAAGATGAAATCCATTTCAAGTATGCAGATACTTAATTCCATACCAAGGTGCAAACCTAGATGGTGTAAATGGAATTAACATGGATTGTATTGTAGACTACTTCAAATACCGACTAGGGGTAAAGGTTTCATAATGGTTATTGTGGAAACTTTTCCTAGTGGCTATGTTGAAGATCATTTGATACATGTTGCTATTGTTCCCTTCTTACGGCAATAAAGGATAGTACACGGATATACAAGACCGCGTTCCTTTATGGAACTTAGTATTGAGGAAGTGTTTACCACACTCTCCGAGGGTCTTAGATATCCATAGTATCCAAATAAAGTCTACAAGTGTGCATAAGTCCTTTGGACTTATACTAACATCGTAAAAGTAAGATCTTTGCTTTCATGATAATACTTAGGAGATACAAATTTGGAAATTTTAAATTGCAAGAAATATTTGTATATGTTCTTGATGTTTGACGACAAGAAATAAGCCTTGGAGTAAGTTTTTACTCTAATACTAATTTCTAATAGGATAACTGTCGATCTTGATCGAAGTCTATGGTCCTACTTTGTGGTGTTGATTATTGATTAGAAAAGTTCTTGAGTATCATTGATCCTATTGTGAACTTTTGTGACAATGAGGATATGATTACTTTAGCACTTTGTTATATATAATCTCTTTGACGGATACTTTGAATAGTAGTTTGGTCAAAAGATAGTTGTTAGTATAACAAGAATACAAATGGATGTTGCATGGCAAATCCATTGGATAAGCCGTTGTCATAATGACTAGTGATGTTTGACATACTAGGTCATGTAGCATTCATTATGCATATGATTTGGCATTGTTTTAGTAATTGATTGTTTTATATTAGCTTTGGGAACTGAGAGCAGTATTGTAACTTTTGATTGCTTTCGATATATAGTGGGGACTATATATACGCAGATGCGGTTACTTTCATTAGTCTTTACTGTGTTCCATCATATCATGTTTAACCACTTCCGTGAGTGCTTATGCATTCTAGATTTCCACAGTCAGTCATTCTTCAAGGGAAGGAAGTTTGAGTTAAGACTAAGGTTAGGGTTTGGTCATGAATTAATCAAGGATTGAATGCAAGTGACGCAAAACTAACCTGTGCTTGAAATGAGTTTCAAGTGATTGGAAGACCCACACCTGAGTTCACTTCATGGATTATGGTCACAGGTGACTCGGGATGATAATATCATTTCATCCTTAGACCGGAGATACATGTGTATCCAAAGCATGAGTCTGCTTTATTTTGATTATTTTCAAACGTGGTTCGTAACTGGCCACTATAAAGGGAGTTTTCAAATAAAGTATGAAGCATGTGGCGGGGCTATTTAGTCAAAAGGATTTGTTCCTCTAGTTAGAGAGATATCCCTGGGCCCCTCGATGATTGGGCGCTGACACCAAAAATGCATGGCCGTGCTCAAGTTACAATGATTTTAGATCAGTTGCAAACTTGTTATTTTAGTCACCACCAATCTAGAATCGAGAAACAGAATCGTGAACGATCTAGAGATTGACATTTTTCCATATCTCGTGTTCACACGGATATCGCGAACAAAGGGATGTTTATGATCACTTATCTATAGGACCTTTTAGCCTTTCTAGGCTACCAGGATTTGTCGAGGATGACGTAACTCGTACCGACTTGGGGGCAAGTATGCTTTGCTAGAGCCGCTGCTTGTCTGTGGTGTTAGTAACGCTGTATCATGTGCAAGTGGGAGTCTATTGGAATATGCCCACTGATACACGTGTACTAGCATCACTGCTGATGAGGTACGAGCCTATTGGGTCACACGCCAAGGGTAGATTCCGGCAGCACAACGCAAAAATGAGAGAATATGAAATTAAGGTTTCTGGCGGCCTTCACGGGCCGTGAAGAGGTTGTGAAGAGAAACCCTCCACGAGCCTTCACCACCCGGACAATGTAGTCGTGGGAGCAGTGCCTTCACGAGTGCTTCACGGCCTGTGAGAGCCCGTGAAGGCAGGCGCCATTCTTTTTATTGGACCACTCGTTGGCCCAATTAGAGTGTGCGGTAAAACCCGGCCTATGAGGTCTTCACGGGTGCTTCACTGCCCGTGAGAGCCCGTGAAGGCAGGAGTCAAAGTGTCACCTTTGTTTTATTGGACCTTTGTGATGGTCCAATGAGGGTGTGCCTAGTTGGCCGACCCTGGTGACTCCATGACCATTTCCAGACTTTATAAAAGGGTTGGAACTCTCTCATTTGCTACTCTTGCTTCATGCTCATTATATACACACATACATAGATGATTCTTGGTTCTAAGAGAGCAAGGTAGTGTATCAAGTAAAGTCAAGTTGTTCAAGTGTTGTGTCTGCTCCAGATTCACGAAGACGACGTGTGGTTCGTGTCTCGGGTCGTTAGCAAGACGGAATCTCGGCTACTTGGTGTGGACTATCAATAGAGGAGCTCGGTTTCGAGTTCTCGAAGATCTTCCTAGCTCGGTGGATAGCTCGAGCCTCGTGATGGTATAATTTCTCCTCCCTCTCGTTTCCTTTAGTTGCTATATTCGTTTGTAGTCACGATCCCCGCTTGGGGAATACATGCATGTCGGTTTTGATACCCGAAAACCCCGGTTTTTGATGTCGTTGCTTCCGCTGCATACGGGTGTTGGCGTGCATGGATTTCCTATAGATTATTTGATCATTTTCGGTATATATATCAACTGATAATCGTTAGTTCATCATCTTTATTGATTAAAACTAGTTCTTCATCTATTTCTTTTTTATTTCAAATACAGATTTTGAAAAAAAAAATTTGGAATAATTTGTTTATGAACAAAATTCTTTCATCTAAAAAGTGATGAATATGTTGGATTCATCAAAAAGAAATTGATAAAGAACTAGTTTTAATCAATAAAGATTATGAACTAACGATTATCAATTGATATATATACCGAAAAATGATCAAATAATCATCCCTTTTACCCTTTTTACTTTAATTTTCTTTTTACTTGATCTCTACCCTTATGCAGCATATGTTTTTATTCTTTTATTCTTTTTTATATAAGTCCATGACTTTCAATGGAACCCATGTAGCGAATAATCAACTCAACCGATCCCAATCCAGTTAGCTTTAGGAGGTTAGGTGTAGAACACCCCTCAGTGTTTACTAATTCAAGTTCCAAAGGCCACTAAATTACTTATTTTTCCAACATATTTTTTTCATTTTCTCATTGTTTGCTTTTTTTAGCTTAGCATATGATTCATAAAACTGAAAATGCATACTCAGCCTATTTTTGTCAAGATGCAGCCACTTAACATCAAAGTGGGTATTTTAGAATACCTGCTCGCTGATTTTTAGATTCATAAAGACTTAACCTTTCTAAAACAAACTAACATTCGGTTACTTACGAATCAAAATTCGTTTGAAATGGCGAAAAGTCACAAATACTATGATAAAAAGCTAAGTATAACCCTAACTCTTGTTTATAAATCATTTATCAGGACACGTTTAACACTCAATTCTTACCTGAATGATGTCAAAATTTTAAAATTCTAGCCCAAATCAATCATAATTTTCATCATAGCAAATAAATCTCAAATGAATTAGAATAATCTTTTTATACATATATACAAAGCAAAATAAAAATAAAAAGGGTAGAAAAAGATCATAAACGAACTCCCGTGGGTATATCTCTCATATGGCGATCGGAGTGATAATAATAAGGTGTTGAAGTGACTGTCAGCATAAGCATGCACTCAATACAATTTAAGCATATTCTGGACAAATAGCCGCTCTCCTTGTGACGTAAGATGCTCTGATATGCAACCACAAAAATAAAAGACTCGAGTAGCCATTAGTCTATAATAGTAGGATAAAAACAAAATAAAACACCTAACTAACTTTCGTATGTATCACAGTTGCATTTAGCACATGCAACAAGCCTTTAAACCCCTCGGTAGCCCGAGTAGACGAGTTGTAGTCTCGTGAGGGTTTCTAGAAAACATACCCACAAAGTTTCAAACAAAAAGGAAATAAAAATAAAAAATAAAATAGAAAAGAAAACCTAAACTATCCGCGGATTGCCTCCCGATAAGCGCTTGTGTTTGTCCGAGTCTCTAGCTTGACTATGTACTTATTTACTATGATCTAGAACACTCCACCCTACACTTGCAATTAAGTGTGGGTGGTAATATTGAGACGTACCTAATATAAATGCATTACCTACGTAAATCATAGCAGTTTATACCACTTGACCTTCCGATCTCGTTGTTTTCCTTGCATCATGAACCTTACCTCCTTTTGATTTTAAATTTGGCTCATCCGCGAGCATAAACACCCAAAGTAGTTGTTTTCTTATGGGTATTACGTGACTCTGATCTAGCTCCTCTAATGGCGATTCCGCTTGGTTGCTTATCAATGGCTCAATGGGTGAAGTTTCCTCCACCAGCTCCACCTCTTCACAAGAGTCTTTGATATTGGCTTGCAACTCCTCCATAGGTCTTGCAATAACGAGCTTAGTTAGACTCTCAACTTGCCTCTCCAACTTTTGGATTGACTCTTGTTGATTTTTCTGAATTTTCTCATTGAGGGCATGTTGCTGAGCGAGTTGAATTTTCAACAACTCATTGTTCGTGCATTGAGTCAGTATGAATTTCCATAACAGTTTCTTGGTTTCTGATTTCGGCTCTACTACCCCTAGAATTGATTGAGGATCCATATATCTGCACAGGAAAAACACAAAAGGAAACACAGAAGACTACCACACAAAATGTGCGTTCAAAAATAAAATGCGTCGTGTTCTAGGCGAACCAAAAAAAGACAAAACAGAAAAAAGGTAACTTTGTTTGAGAAATATCTCGCAGAAAGGATCGACTAACTAACAACATAATCACATAAACTGAAATATAACCGTTCCTCGGCAATGGTGCGAAAAACTTGATGTGCATGAATCTGATCAGGTTTTATATTTATAAATTGGAATCACCAAAATTCTGACTACAACACAACTAGGCAAGTATACCAAATCGTATCACATTATAGTTATGGTAAGACCGAGTGTCGAACACTTGGGGAACGAGTATGATTTCAGATTTAAAAGATTTAATTATTATTTAGTCTATAGAAAGCGATTAAATGGGGAATTAATCTAAGAATGCGATAAACAATATTAATTAGACAAAAGAGAAACAATCCAAAAGTAGGATAAAGTTGTGAGCTTGGAATGGAAACATCAGTACGAAGTATTCTCACCTAGACTCGATTACCTCCTCGTCTACCGTCAATCTCATAGAAGTGCAATTGATATTATTCATTATATACCGTTTTCTAAATTAGCTAGATCTCTTGGTCAGAGTCACTAGCTCTATAATTATAGAAACGTTAACCCAATGGTCATGGCATTAACTATCCCTATAATTAGTCAATAAGTTCGTATCAAGCTAGACTTAATCTATTGAATTGTATTGGTCACAGAATCAATCAATTAACACCTAATGGTCATCGAATGCAATTGTCAAATACATTAAAGTTAATTACTTTATAACCTAAACCTAGAATTTGGTCCATCACTAGTCATGAATCCTAATGGTCATAGAAATTCATTATTAAAGCAAACATATAAAGAATGGTCATCTGAACTATGAAATACCTAGCAATAGGCATAAAGATTAAAACTCTAACACGAATTGATCTTTGAAAAGGTTAAACATGCTAAATTATACAATTAGTGTAATCAGGGTCTATAGAAATCAAACCGTAAACAAGGGTTCATCTAATCAAGGTGAAAAACAAAAAACCTAGCCCATAGACAGACCAGAACACATCAAAAAATAAAAAAGAACAGAACTTGCAAACCATTATAGACTGATGGTGGCAAACCCGAGTCAATACCGTCAAAGTTGTGGTCTTCCTCTTCGTTATTGAGCTCTAAACCTTCTCTCAGGCCTTGAAATCACTTCTGGACGTCCATCCGTCTTATTGGAACCATAGAATCGCATGTATGTTCCTTGGGTCAAAAATAGGGCTGTATTTATAGATTTCACGTGTTGGCACTGACGTGTCGCGTTCCCCTTTAAAACAAGTTGCATCGGGGAATCAATTCGCGACATCATCGGCCTACGCATTAGATGCGTCGCGTTATACCATTTTAACGCATTGTGTTGCCGCCTACAGCAATATTATTCTGGGTATCCTTGTAGCCATCTGATTCTAGTTTCAGTGGCCTTTTGAATCACCTCAATCCGTGTAACACCCGCAAACCTGGGCTAGGAGATTAGCGGGTTGGCGGTATGTGATTAAATTGTGTTTAACTTGTTTTGTGTTTATTAAAAGTTAATTGAATTAAATTAACTCAATTTATTATGTATGTTTACTGGTTAGAAAGGAAAAGAAAAGAAAGTTAGTATGAATGTATGGTATGTTGTAGGTATGTGTACATACATGATGAATAAATATCTTAATATGGCCACCTCCTGCTTTGATTAAATCAAGAGTATGTATACGTGTGTGTGTGTGTGTATGATTATTTGGAAATTACCTGCTCATTTTTATCAAAGAAGAAAAATGTAGTGTGTGAAATTGAGAGAAAACCTTCAAGTGAAGAAGCCTACCCATCAAGCGAACTTGGAATTTATAAGTCAAGATTTTGTGTTCTATAATTCAAACTAAAGGTGAGCTTATGTTTATATCATGATATGTTTCAGTTTGGTATGTTTCTTTGTTGAAATACATGATCATATGAGAATTCACCATGGTAGAGTTTGAAGCTCAAAGTAGGAAATGGGTTTTGTTAGATTTTGTTGTTTGATTGATTAAAAGATGTTTAGGATGCATGAAAACATGTTTAGGTATGTTTGTATATGTTTTTAGTGAGTATTAGTGAGTTTATAGAGTTGTGGATATTTGTCATGGTGTATTCTGGTTGGTTGTACGTGAAGAAGAAGAAGAAGAAGAAGAAGATAGAATCTGGGAAAAGGAAAATCGCGGCACGACGCCCCTTTAGGTCGCGGTGCGACACGTGACTTTGCGTACGAAGGTTCCTTGTTCGAAGTAGTAGGCTTCGCATTCGAAAGTTGTACCGCTTGATGAATTGTCGCGACGCGACGCGTTTGGTTTCGAATTCAAAAGCGCGCACGAAGTGACTTCGCATTCGAAGGTGGCTGCTCGAAGGCCCGTCGTGGCGTGACACATGTGTATGTCGTGGCGCGATAGCGACTTTTCAGAATTATTGAGTTTATTGATTGTTTAAATGTGATATCTCTTCTGTATATTTTTTATGTGAAAGTTATATGCTATATGTGGGGTCTATGTGATATAAATATACGAAGGAATATATATTTATGATAGAAAAGACTGATTCTGGTGTTGTTGTGTTTTCAGGAAACACAAAGGCTGAGTAATATAAGATATCTGAGTTCCCCGTTTGAGAACAAAAGGTGAGTGGACGTTAATCGTGGATGGTAAAGATTGCAGTTAATGTTATTGATGTGATGCATGATTGTGATTGAGATTGGTTTGATTGATTGAACTGTTGATTGTGATATTGATTGTTTGCATGACTATTTGGTCGATACGCACTCTTAGTATGATTTTGAGTTGCGTTTGGATGTCAGCTACACGTGGACTTGGGCTGGGCTCGTCTACTGGTTGGTTGAACAGTAGTAGCCCTTCTGTTGCATATGTTGCTTCAGAGGTGAAGTTTACTGTGCCAATTCAGTGCAGAGCTATCGGTAAACCTTTGCTTTGGCCGGAATTGGTTGTAGGTTCTGCGCCGAACCTCCGGTCTTCTCGAATAGGTGATTACATGCTTTGATATTGATTGTAGTTGTTTGATTTTGGTGTTTAGCTTCTACTTACTTAGCTTTGTGCTAATTCCCCCCAGTTGTTGATTTGCAAGTTCGTGTTTGTAGTTGCTGAAGGAGAAGTCGACCCCGCTCTGTTATTTTGATTAAAATGAAACAAGCCTGTAGTTTTTGTAACACAAAAATGATACTGTTGTTTATGAACAATGATGTACATTTGTAAATGATGGTTTGTATATGATATGGTTGTTTAAATTAAAGCTTCTGTAGCGTTTAAAAAAAATGGCTTGAGTTTTCCGGTGTTACAGTTTGGTATAAGAGCCTAGGTTTTGCGATGCATGCACGGCTAAAGTGTTGCATTCCCAAATCTTGGCTCGTGACGGGTCAAGCTTTCCTTCGGGGGGAATTAGGGTGAGTTAGAGTTGTTTGTAGTAGTTAGTATTTTGGATACTAACGGCTTATGCTAATGAGCTATGAGGTGATGTTATTGTAACAGATTATAGCTGACAGAGAGACTCCCATCCTTCCTGCTATGACCCAAGCTACAAATGAAGCCCCATTGATTGAACAATTGGGGAATACTGAAACTGCTGGAACATCGGGTCAAGCCTGGGAAGAGGATCAAAGCGATTATGTATATCAATTGGAAAACGGACTAGTAGAACTCATGAATAAAGTCTACAGCATGGAGCAGCAGCAACAGAACCAACCAGAACCAACCCCAGTACCAGTTGCGATTCCCACACAGGAGACTATACCACCAGTGACAACACCCTTACCACCAATGACCCAAATGATGCAAAAACCGTTTTACTACCCGTATCCATAACCGGGAGCTTATCCCTTTGCGTTTCCCAGATACAAACAACCATGCACATACAAGCAATTTCTAGATTGCAAACCTTCTGAGAACCAAGGAAGTTCCGATCCCTACGTTACCTTAAACTGGTTGAGAGAGATGGCGAAGACACTTGATTCCTGTAATTACGAAAACGAATTAAAGGTGAAGTATGCAACACGAATGTTGAGAGGAGATGCGATGGTCTGGTGAGACTCTATTACCGGCCATTTCACCAAGCAACAACAGGAGAGCATTACCTGGAGTCAATTCCAGGAAAAGTTATGTGAACAATACTGCGGTACCTTCGAGATTGCCAAAATCAAGAAGGAGTTTATGGACTTACAGATGACCAGGAACATGACAGTGGATCAACTCATCAAGCAATTCAACGAAAAGATGAGATTTGTCAAACACTGGGTGCCTGATGAAGAACCGAAGATTGCCCATTTTGTGGGGGCACTGAATCCGGATCTCTGTAGCGCCACCAGGTGGGCTACCACCATATCCTAGGTTTTCACTTTAGCTAAATCAGCTGAAGGGGATATAATTGCGAGGAATAGGTTGAGTAGGGAGAGAATTTCCCAACAGAAATCACGATTTGAACATTATAACGCTCAGCAGAAGCAGGGAAGTCAGAGTAGTGGAAGTACGCAGGGAAATCAGAGTAGGATGTCAACTACAGGTTGGTCTGCTCAAAGGGCACCTTGGTGTAAGAGGTGCAAATCCTATCACTATGGGCAGCGTACGCCTCAGACAATGCGATGCGTGAAGTGTGGCCAGTTTGGCCATGATTTGAAGAATTGCAGATTACCAAGGAGTGTCTGCTGGAATTATCAGAAAGAGGGGCACAGAGTGGATGACTGCCCATTGAGCAAGAAGTCAGGGTCTGGGTCAGGAGGGGGAGGAGCTGGGAGATCGTCTTCAGCGGGTCAGAAGCGAAAGAACCCACCCACTGCTGAGGGTCGGGCATTTAAAATGACGGTGGATGATGCCACCACCACAGACGACGTTATCACGGGTATGTTTCTGATAAACTCTACTCTTGCTAGAGTATTGTTTGATTCCGGAGCAAATCGCTCCTTTATTTCTATGGAATTCTATGGTAGATTAAATGTGTCTGTTTTGAACTTGCTACTGCTTTAGAGATAGAAGTAGCTGATGGTATGTTGGTTCCGGTCACGACTGCTATGGCTAGAGCTAAATTTGATATAGATGGCGTCTGTTTTCCTGTTTATTTTCTTGTTATGCCATTGTCCGGGTTTGATGTGGTGCTTGGGATGGATTGGATGAGTTTGAATCAAGCCAGTATCAAGTGCCACGAGAAGTTGATTTCCTTCCCGTTGGGTGATGGTACAAGAGTGGTAGAAAGAGGTGAAAAAGTTGGGTCTGTAATTCCAATTATTTCGTGTTTGAAAGCTAAGAAAGCTTTGGATAAAGGATGCGAATCGTATTTGGCATATGTGATTGATGAAGAGAAAGAAAAATAGGCAATGAGTGATATCTGGGTGGTAACGGAATACCCGGAGGTGTTTCCAGAGGAATTACCAGGACTGCCTCCAGTTCGAGAGGTAGAGTTCAAGATAGATTTGATTCCTGCTTCTCGACTAGTGACGAAGGCTCCGTACAGGTTGGCACCTTCAGAAATTTAGGAGATGATGACGCAGATTCAGGATCTGCTAGATAAAGGGTTTATTCGTCCGAGTTCGTCCCTGTGGGGAGCACCGGTATTATTTGTGAAGAAGAAAGACGGTACGTTGCGTATGTGTATCGACTACCGTGAACTGAATAAGAGAACGATAAAGAACAAGTATCCGTTGCCAAGAATCGATGATTTGTTTGATCAGCTGCAGGGAGCTTCATTCTTTTCTAAGATTGATTTGAGATCGGGTTATCATCACGTACGAGTATTTGAAGAAGATGTATCGAAAACAGCCTTTCGTACGCGCTACGGGCATTACGAGTTCTTGGTTATGCCGTTCGGCTTAACCAATGCACCTGCGATTTTTATGGATTTGATGAATAGGGTCTGTCGACCATTTCTGGATGATTTTGTGATAGTCTTCATCGATGATATCCTGATTTAATCAAAGACTGAACACGAGCATGAACAACATTTGAGATAGGTTTCGGAAACTTTGAAGAAAGAACAATTGTTTGCCAAGTTCTCAAAGTGCGAATTCTGGTTAAGAGAGGTATAGTTCTTGGAGCATGTGATTTGCAATGAAGGAGGGAAAGTGGATCCTTCGAAAGTGGAAGCTGTGATGGACTGGAATGCTCCGAAGACACCGTCTGAGATTAAGAGTTTTCTTGGTTTGGCCGGGTACTACCGAAGGTTTGTTAAAGATTTCTCAAAGATTGCGGGTCTGTTGACTAAGTTAACTCGGAAAGACGTGAAGTTTGTTTAGCGTAGTGAATAAGATAAAGCTTTCCAGACTTTAAAGTAGTTGTTATGTAAGTCTCTCATTCTTGCATTGCCAAGTGGATAAGATGATTTTACTGTTTACTGCGATGCGTGGTTTGCAGGATTGGGATGTGTGCTTATGCAGAGGGATAGGGTGATTGCGTATGCTTCAAGACAGTTGAAACCTCACAAAAAGAATTACCTGACTCACGATTTGGAACTGGCAGCTGTCATATTTTCCCTTAAACTGTGGAGACACTATTTGTATGGCACCAAGTGCGTGATTTGTACTGATCATAAGAGTCTTCAGTATGTGTTTACAAAGAAAGAACTGAACACGAGACAGAGACGATGGATGAAGTTGATAAAAGATTATGATTGCAAGATCAGATACCACCCTCGGAAAGCAAATGTGGTGGCAGATGCCCTAAGTCGTAAGGGAGCTGGAAGTTCAATCCAGTTTATGCGTATGGAGATAGTATCAGACTTAGTGGATAGACTAAATTCTGCCCAGCTGGAAGCTCTTAAAGAGGAAAATTTGAAGAATGAATTGATGAAGAAACATAAGGATGAACTTACCGATGATTCTCGAGGATTGAAGATGTATAAGACTCGTGCGTGGGCGCCTATGCTTGGAGAATTAAGGAAGTTAATCTTAACTGAAGCACACAATTCGAGACTATCTGTATACCTAGGAAGCACTAAAATGTACAATGATTTGAAGGTGCTTTAGTGGTGGCCTACGATGAAGGCAGATGTGGCACACTTTGTAGAATCATGCCATATTTGTGCACAAGTGAAGGCAGAACATAAGAAGCCTTACAGATCTTTGAAATTGTTGGAGATTCCTGAGTGGAAGTGGGACCATATAACGATGGATTTCGTGACTAAACTTCGCGAACTCAGAAGAATCACGATATGATCTGGGTGATTGTGGATCAATTGACAAAGAGTGCCCATTTTCTAGCTACATGTGAGACGGCTTCTCTTAGTAAGTTGGCTCAATTGTACATTAATGAGATTGTTGCGAGGCATGGTATACCGTTGTCGATAGTATCTGACAGAGACTCTAGGTTTGTTTCTAACTTCTGGAGGAGTCTACAGAGAGAGTTGGGGTCGAAAATTAATTTGAATACTGCTTATCATCCCCAGACTGACGGTCAGACTGAGCGAACCATACAGACACTCAAAGATATGCTACGTGCCTGTGTAATTGAGTATGTTGGATCTTGGGATTCGCACCTGCCGTTGATAGAGTTTGCGTATAATAATTCTTACCACTCTAGTATTGGAATGCCTCCATATGAAATGTTATACGGTCGTCGCTGCCGTACTCCGACGTGTTGGTTAGAGGCTGGTGAGAAACAGTTTGAAGGGCCCGAGATTGTTTAGTCGACTGCTGACAAGTTTGCTATAGCCAGAGATAAGTTGAAAGCGGCCAGAGATAGACAGAAAATGTATGCAGATCCGCAACGTCGTCCAGTAACATTTGATGTGGGAGAGTTAGTGTATCTGAAAGTGTCACCGTGGAAAGGCGTGATCCGTTTTGGCATATACGGGAAGTTGGCTCCCCATTTTATTGGTCCTTTCCGCATCCGTCAAATAGTTAACGATCAGGCAGTTACACCGGATCTTCCAGCAGAGCTTGCCGGGATTCACGATACGTTTAATGTCTGTTATTTGAGGAAATGTAAAGTCGAAAATGAAAGCCAGATTCTCCCAGCGCACGAGTTGAAAGTTGATTCAAAGAATAGACTAATAGAAGAACCTGTTGAACTGTTGGATCGAAAAGTGACAAAGCTCCGAAAGAAGTAGATTCCAATGGTATTGGTCAAGTGGAGGCACAGTTTAGGTTCAGATTTGACTTAGGAGACTGAAGCTTAGATGAGAAATAGATACCCCCACTTGTTTGAACGAGAAGAGATTCCGAGGACGAAATCCTCTTAAGGAGAGGAGATTTGTAACACCCGAAAACCCGGGCTAGGAGATTAGCGGGTTGGGGGTATGTGATTAAATTGTGTTTAACTTGTTATGTGTTTATTAAATGTTAATTGGATTAAATTTACTCAATTTATTATATATGTTTACTAGTTAGAAAGGAAAAGAAAACAAAGTTACTATGAATGTATGGTATGTTGTAGGTATGTGTACATACATGATGAATAAATATCTTAATATGGCCACCTCCTACTTTGATTAAATCAAGAGTATGTATACATGTGTGTGTGTGTATGATTATTTGGAAATTACCTGCTCATCTTTATCAAAGAAGAAAAGTGTCGTGTGTGAAATTGAGAGAAAACCTTCAAGTGAAGAAACCTACCCAGCAAGCAAACTTGGAATTTATAAGTCAAGATTTTGTGTTCTATAATTCAAACTAAAGGTGAGATTATGTTTATATCATGATATGTTCAAGTTTGGTATGTTTATTTGTTGAAATACATGATCATATGAGATTTCACCATGGTAGAGTTTGAAGCTCAAAGTAGGAAATGGTTTTGTTAGATTTTGTTGTTTGATTGATTAAAAGATGTTTAGGATGCATGAAAACATGTTTAGGTATGTTTGTATATGTTTTTAGTGAGTTTTAGTGAGTTTATAGAGTTCTGGATATTTGTCATGGTGTTTTCTGGTTGGTTGTACGTGAAGAAGAAGAAGATAGAATCCGGGAAAAGGAAAATCGCGGCGCGACATGTGACTTTGCATACGAAGGTTCCTTGTTCGAAGTAGTAGGCTTCGCATTCGAAAGTTGTACCGCTCGAAGAATTTTCGCGACGCGACGCGTCCGAGAATTCAATAGCGTGCTCGAAGTGACTTCGCATTCGAAGGTGGCTGCTCGAAGGCCCGTCGCGGCGCGACACATGTGTATGTCACGGCGTGCCCACGACTTTTCAGAATTATTGAGTTTATTGATTGTTTAAATGCGATATCTCTTCTGTATATTTTTTATGTGAAAGTTATATGCTATATGTGAGGTCTATTTGATATAAATATACAAAGGAATGTATATTTATGATAGAAAAGACTGATTCACGTGTTGCTGTGTTTTTAGGAAACACGAAGGCTCCGTAATATAAGATAACTGAGTTCCCCGTTTGAGAACAAAAGGTGAGTGGATGTTAATCGTGGATGGTTAAGATTACAGTTAATGTTATTGATGTGAGGCATGATTGTGATTGAGATTGGTTTTTTTGATTGAACTGTTAATTGTGATATTGATTGTTGATATCTGCTGCATGACTATTTGGTCAATACGCACTCTTAGTATAATTTTGAGTTGCGTTTGGAAGTCAGGTACACATGGACTTGGGGTAGGCTCGTCTACTAGTTGGTTGAACAGTAGTAGCCCTTCAGTTGCATATGTTGCTTCAGAGGTGGAGTTTACTGTGCCAATTCAGTGTAGAGCTATCGGTAAACCTTTGCTTTGGCCGGAATTGGTTGTAGGTTCTACACCGACCCTCCGGTCTTCTCGGATATGTGATTACATGCTTTGATATTGATTGTACTTGTTTGCTTTTGGTGTTTAGCCTCTACTCACTTAGCTTTGTGCTAATTCCTTTTAATTGTTGATTTGCAGGTTCGTGTTTGTAGTTGCTGAAGGAGAAGTCGACCCCGCTCTTTTATTTTGATTAAAATGAAACGAGCCTGTAGTTTTTGTAACACCAAAACGATATTGTTGTTTATGAACAATGATGTACATTTGTAAATGATGGTTTGTATATTATATGTTGGTTTAAATTAAAGCTTCTATAGCGTTTTAAAAAAAATGGCTTGAGTTTTCCGGTGTTACAGTTTGGTATCAGAGCCTGGGTTTAGCGATGCATAATTGTGATTGAGATTTCTTTGATTGATTGAACTGTTGATTGTGATATTGATTGTTGATATCCGCTGCATGACTATTTGGTCGATACGCACGCTTAGTATGATTTTGAGTTGTGTTTGGAAGTCAGCTACACGTGGACTTGGTCTAGGCTCGTATACTGGTTGGTTGAACAATAGTAGCCCTTCTGTTGCATATGTTGCTTCAGCGGTGGAGTTTAGTGTGCCAATTCAGTGGAGAGCTATCAGTAAACCTTTGCTTTGGTCGGCATTGGTTGTAGGTTCTGCGCCGAACTGCTGGTCTTCTTGGATATGTGATTACATGCTTTGTTGATTGTAGATGTTTGCTTTTGTTGTTTAGCCTCTACTCACTTAGCTTTGTGCTAATTCCCCTCAGTTGTTGATTTGCAGGTTCATGTTTGTAGTTGCTGCAGGAGAAGTTGACCCCACTATGATATTTTGATTAAAATGAAACGAGCATGTAGTTTTTGTAACACCAAAACGATACTGTTGTTTATGAACAATGATGTAAATTTGTAAATGATGGTTTGTATATTATATGTTTGTTTAAATTAAAGCTTCCGCGGCGTTTTAAAAAATGGCTTGAGTTTTCCGGTGTTACAATCCGAGTTCGTATGAGTGAGATATGATCAAGAAAGTGAAGGTGTGTCGGAGCAAACAGCTTATCTAATTTCTTCCGTTTCTTTGATTTTTTCCTTAAAACTTTTCATAACCCGCCTTTTTAACCTAAAAATCAACAATTCAAGGTATTAAGTATTTTCTAACTTATTTATGAACAATAAGAGGCTAAAATATATAAAATATCGCTTAAAATATATATCTAAATATGGCAGTATCAGTTATTCAAACTGTGTTTAATTATTTTAATTAAAGCTTTTCGTTCAATATATTTATCTAATTAAAATACTCCCGAAGTATGGTCATTACAATTCTCCCCCTCTAAAAAAGATTCTGTCCTGGAATCTGTACAATACGTGTAACATATCGTCTATCTCAATGTGCATTCGTTTATCGTATCCACCGTTGAATTCTTTCGTTATTATTAGATCTTTTTCATGCGTGTTTACTTGTTCTTATAGGTTGAAGAGTCCTAACATAATAAATTCAAGAAAACTATAAAAATTTAAATTTCTAACTCTAAAACTGGAAACAAATCAATTCAACCAAAAAGAAACTAACAGCCGTCAGAACAACTTTCAATTGAAACTTTAAAATCTTGGAATAAAATGAACTCAATATTCAAAATTCTACGGCTCGTCGTTAGCTATCATATTGTAAGATTGGGATCTCGCCTTAGCCGGTTCTTTTTTCTGTACTAATGTGCCTAATCTCGTGACAATTGTAGCATATCTTTTTCGTACTCTTGCAATCTTGCATTATGTGTCCTTTCTGACCACAACAGCAGCATGGTCTCGTGTCCATGTTATAAGGTCTACCATGGGTCGAATTGCATGTTGTACAGTAACAGGCTTTACCCTTAGTGCCCTCGTCTTTCGGTTCCTTATTATTTTTCTTTGAGGACCCAAATGGTCCTTCCCATTTTCTCTTCTCAACATCCTTACCGATTTCACTATCTTGCTTGGTCAAATCTACTTGACTCTACAGGCCTCGTCCATAGCTTCACCTAGAGTTCTTCGCATTCTTACAGCTACCTAATATTCATTCGGATGTCCTTCAACATATCGTTTGGTTTGATCCTCTTAAGTAGCACAATATCTGCCCGCGAATTGTAGTTTATCACTAAAAGTAGGAATGTACTTTGTAATGGTCATGTTGCCATTCTTCAATCCCAAGAAATCTCTCTTAGCTTGCTCTCTCACTCCCCTTCTACAAAACCGAGTCCTGACTTTTTCAACAAATACCTCCCAAGTCATCTTGTCTCCGGTGTCTTTAGTAAGTAGTGCATCTAGTGTATCCCACCATTCATGTGCTACACCATCCAATCTCAACACCTTGAAACTGGCCTGTTGTTGTTGTTGTTGTTGTTGTTGTTGTGTATAGTTCCTAGCTCGGAACACCTGTTCAAGCTTGAGTAACCACCTCATACAACCTAGAGGATCCCTAACTCCTTTGAAGACGGGAGGCTTGCAACTCATAAAGGTTATGAAAGAATTGTTCCTCTACCCAGTAATTCTATTCTCAGTTCGATTTGTCGTTGTGTGAGACCTGCTCCCAATCTTGCTATCATCCTCATATCACCTACTCTTTCCCCACCGTGACCCATCCCTGCGTTCTATATTTCCTATCACATACATGTGATTTCACCTTGCTGAGCTAGTATTAGTTCCTCTAGACGCGCCTATATGCTAAGCCTCCGGCGCTTCGATTACTTATATGGGTTCTAGCTGGTCTACAAGTCTGATTCTTTGTTCCCTCTTGATTCCTGTTAAACTTAAAGACTGAGTGGGTACCCTCTACATTGCCATGCCCAATCGGGGCACCGTTAACTGCCCTACCATTGCCACGCCCAACACCTTGCAAGACATTATCATTGTCGGCGTCGTCTTTGTTGTTCCTACGTTGTCTTGAACAAAACCATGAGCACAAATAGGAAACTCTAAGAGTTAGCACGAGTCAGGAATCAAGAATTCTTGATCGAAGAGGAGAAAGAGTCGTATAGGAAAGACAAGAAATCCTAGTAGCACTCAAACACACACCTTCCTGGGTAAAATTCAAATTCGTTCCTATTCGAGCCGATCTAGCCTATAGTCTAAGTAAAGGACTCAACACTAAGTTCACTCACTCTAATACCAACTTGTAACGCCGGGTTTTCTCAAAAATCAAGATTAACTTTTTTTTTATATTCAAACAATCGCAGCGGAATAACTCATAATTAATAACACCGTGTCAGTAGAAGCCCTTTAAACCAATAAAAGAAAACACGACATTACTACTCATAAAATTATTCCATATTAAATACAAGTCAGTAATTGTCTACTACAACCCTTCTAACTACCCAGAAGGCTTCCCGTCTCACCAAGCAGCTTCAAGGACCTACAGGAGTACCTTCAAAAGTACATGTGTCTGCTAATGTCTCGTGAGTTAACAGTAATCGTAGATTATAAAACACCATATTAAATCACTGATTAAAATCATAATTAGATATTATAAACAAATACCTAACCCGACCCATTCATGTACATGACCCAAACTCGAACACACAATCATATAACACTCGATGGTCAATTACATCAGATCATATAATGGTTATAAACCATATCAATCAAATAATCATTCAAACCGAATCAACCGTAATATACCATCAAATATCATAATCATATCTTTCGTATATAATCCATAACAACCATTTTATCATTTTTTTATTAATTAATGGTTATCAACTATCATTAAGTCATATCAACCGTCATTAACACTGTATGTTCATATAGCTCACCTAGTTGTTGTCTAATCACTCTAAAAAAACCTGAGTTCACTACTCGCGTGACTTAGCCGACTCGTGACTGAATGGGTAGCTACTCCCATCTACACACAAACCATTAAGAACCCCACTACTTTCCCTACTCCGACTATGCGAGGCATAACCGTATAGGTACTTCGCGTTGTCGTTTAGTGTGCAAATACAACCGGAAGCCAACCATCCATTAACTCCTCACACAATCGTGATGTTTTGCATATGACCTAACCGTATGGCCATACATCACTCCCGTACGAGCCGATAAGGACCCATACCACTTGCCATCAGAGCTGTCTAAAAGACCCGGTGACCCGTCTGGCTAGCACTTTAATCCTAGAAGGCATCAACTACCTACTAGGCTTGTATCGTATTATCAAAGAGAAACTACCCCCTCCCTCTAAGGAAATCAAACATTCAATCATGATATTTGTTCATTACTTTTTCATTCGAAATCATATCATATATCATGTTCATAATCCGTAATATCGTAATCATCATTCATATGAAATCACAACCATGTTAAGATAAACATATCATAATTCAGGTCAATCATATACCACATAAATCAAATAATCATGTAGTCATCTCTCTCTCTCTCCCTCTCTCTCTCTCTCACACAGATATATATATATATATATATATATATATATATATATATATATATATATGTGTGTGTGTGTGTGTGTGTGTGTGTGTATATATCCATGTATCATCTAAATAAAATCAATTACTCGTAATCATTTATGACAATATATTTATATTCTAGCACTCAGTTTTGAAAACCAGATGAACTCACCTGACGTACAAAATTTGAAGCCGAGTGAATCGTCAAAATCTACCGAACAACCTAAACAATAAAATAATTCTAATAAATGACCAACTAACTAAAATAATATAATAATTTGCACATTCCATTCTAATATCTAGAATCACATATCACTTTCTTAACCCAAATCACAATAATAATTTTGTTGGTCCCAAAGAGGGTGAACAAGCAACCGATACAGTGTAGAAGGGGGGGTTGAATACACATTAAACGATCAAACAAAGTAATCAAATGTATATTCAATTATCAAACAGAACAATAACTATTATCACTCTCTAATCAAATCAACAGGATGATTTGATATTACAATGATTATAACCTCAACTCTCTCTAAAGACTCTTGAATCACAAACTAATTGATGATCGAATTTCTTGTTAAAACTGATTAACAAGAACTCTTGAAAACTCTCTCGAACTTTGAACTTACAAAGTTATCGCAACACACGCGTATCAAGTATCACGAACACACATACGTTTTGCAACTTATGCAGTCCTCGTTGTGTATCACGTATCTGTTCACGTACACACGTAAGAACATGTATATAAAACCCATAAGAATGTTTATACTTATACTTGATATAACTACGAACAAATCGCAGTTTAAAGATAGAACTTATCTTTTCTTTAAAACCGTAACAAACTTCTTAATTAGAACATATATAATTAATTCTGTTTGAGATTTCTATCCAACTAATAGATAGTTTAAATTAGCAGTAGTAAGCACTTAGCAATGAACTCTGCACACAGCAACGTTAGGGTTTAAGATAGAAGAATATTTTGGAAGTTTAAACGAAATATGATGAACAATCTCTCTTATTTATACCTTATCAATGTGAGAGAAAAGTTACCGTTAGCTGAGGGTAATAAATAAGACCGTTACCGTAAAAGAAACTTCTACGCAGTTTGTTACAACAGCTAAATTTATTGTTAGTTACCCAAACTTACACCGTTATATTGAAAAAATATTTTTATTAAAAATATAAAAATTTCTAAACGACTGACGTTTATTTACCGGACATACCGTCAATATTTTGGACTTACCATTTTCTTGGACACACCATTTGTTAGGACTAACCTAGACTTGTGGAACTGACCACACTTTGGAACTGATTACTCAGCTGATCCTGAATGGTCAGCTTATATAGAGTACTCAGCTGATTCTGAATGTTTAGCTTATAGAGAGTACTCAGCTGATTCTGAATGTTCAGCTTAGATGGAGCACGTAGCTTCAGATAGCACTCAGCTTAGTTTGAGCACTCAGCTCAGATTGAGCACTCAGCTCAGATTTTGACACTTAGTCAAATGTAGCACTTAGAAAAAATTAAACAGAGATAAAGAATGGAACGTACCGATTAAGGGTTGAGCATTCCAAGCTTGCTGAGTAGAGTTGTGAATCTTGTGCCTTCAAATGGTTTCGTGAAGATATCTGCAAGCTGATCTTCAGTCTCAATGAAGACTAACTCTATCTTTCCCTTTTCTACAATATCTCTGATGAAGTGATGTCTTATCTCAATATGCTTGGTTTCTTGAGTGAAACACTGGGTTGTGTGTAATGGCAATAGCACTTTGATTGTCACAAAATATAGTTGTCTTTGAATAATGCAAATCAAAGTCTTTAAGCTGATGTTGCATCCACAGTATTTGAGCACAAAAGCTCCTTGCAGCTACGTATTCAGCTTCAGCTGTTGAAATTGCCACTGAGTTTTGTTTCTTGCTCATCCAGCTAACTAATTTTTCACCCAAAAGTTGACATCCTCCAGTAGTACTCTTTCTATCAAGACCACATCCTGCGAAGTCTGAATCAGAGTACCCTATCAGCTCAAATCCTGGTCCTTTGGGATACCACAAACCTAAGTTTGTTGTTTCCTTCAAATATTTGAGTATTCTTTTAACAGCTAGCGAGTGTGATTCCTTTGGGTCCGCCTGATATCGTGCACAGACACATGTAGCAAACATTATATTAGGTCTGCTTGCTGTTAAATAGAGTAATGAACCTATCATTCCTTTATATGTAGTCTGACATATAGATTTTCCACCAATGTCCTTGTGTAGCTTGACATTGTGTAACATTGGTGACTTTGCGGGATGGCTTGAGTCTAATCCATATTTCTTAATCAGATCAAAGGCATACTTGCTCTGATTAATGAAGATACCATCTTCTTTCTGATAGATTTGAAGTCCCAAAAAGTACGTCATCTCACCCATCATGCTCATTCTGTATTGATTAGACATTATCTTAGAGAACCAATCACACAGATCTTGGTTTGTTGATCCAAAGATAATGCCATCCACATAAATTTGAACGAGAATGACATGTCCTCTGATCTTTCTTATGAAAAGAGTTTTGTCAATACTTCCTCTGACAAAATCATTTAAGAGCAAATAGGTGGATAGTGTATCATATCAGGCTCTTGGAGCTTGCTTGAGTCCATACAAGGCCTTGTCTAACTTATAGACATAATTTGGATGTTTAGCATCAATAAAACCAGGGGTTGTTTCCCATAGACCTCCTCCTGTAGTGCTCCATTTAGGAATGCACTTTTAACATAGGCAAAGGTCTCATCATAATCAATACCTTCTTCTTGTTGATACCCCTGAGCTACTAGCCTTGCCTTGTTTCTTAAGAATGTTCTTGGGAGTATGTCATCTGATTTCATCATTTTGTCTTCAAGACAGACTTGATCTTTGATGATTTCATCTGCAGCAGCACTATAATCTCCCCTAGCACTGCTTTTACTTGATTTGGTATCTGCTGGTTAATACACTTTTCTGCTTCTCTTGATGACTAACACCAAGATTCACAGATTTTTCTTAGATTGTCAGCTTGTTCTTTTGATTCTTGCAGTTCTTCACTTAGAAGTTTGTTTATATGAAGCTGACATTCATAATCACTTTGGATCTTTTTACCAGCATTTAAGAGAGTTTCAGAGTGTTTAAGTTCATCTTTTAGTTTTGAAATTTTAGTTTTCAAACTAGATTGAACTGTGAGAGAGGTTTTGAAGTCATTCAACAGATAGTTGAACATTAGACATTTTTGTTCATCAGTGTTAGAGCTAAAGTTATTTACCTTATACATTGAGGCAGGATCCCAGTTACTGGTTTGCTTACTCAGCTTAGCCGCTTCTGCTAGATCCTCATCAAAGGAACTGTCTTCTAACTCATAGTCAACTTGTTCCTCTATATCCTCAATGGCCATCAAACACCTATCTGGCTCATCATCATCTGAAGTAGATGATTCAGTATCTCAAGTCTCAGCAAGAAGACCTTTTGTGTTTTCATCTGGCTTGCCTTTAAGTCTTTTATATTTCTTTTTATACTTATCAGCTCTGTATGCATTCTTGTCAGCTACTGAAGCTGATTCTCCCTTCTTTACCCTGCACTCAGCAGCTATGTGTCCTATCCTTTGACAGTTATAGCACTTAGCTTTCTTAGGATCAAAAGTAGACTTACCACTTTTGCTTCTGTCAGATTGACCCCTTCCTCTTCTGAACTTTGTAAAGTTTCTTGCTAACATTACCATTTGTTCAGTAAGAGCATCCATCTCTTCATCATTTGAACCTGAGGTAAGACTTACTTCCTCAGATTCAGATTCAGAGTCTATCTCAGCTTGAGACTTTTTAGATCCCTTCGTTTTCTTTTCTGCAATTAATGCAGATCCAGCATTATTTATAGATTCTTTTAATTGTTGCTGGGCCACTTTCTTCTGTTCCATGATCTGTTGATGATTTAGAAGGAAGCCATAGATAGATCTGAGATCATATTTTCCTAAGGTTCCTCCAACATGAAGTGCAATGGTGATCTCATTGAATTGTTCTGGTAACACATCCAAGAACTTGAGTACCAACTCATTCTCATCTTTCTTGACACCTACCAAGATCAGATCATTTATCAAGCATTGAAATCTGGTAAACAAATCTGCCAAGAAAGTTTCATAAGAACGACTCAGATTTGTCTTTTTATGTTGCTTGACCAAGTCAGTGCCTTCATACGTGATACTGAGAGTATCCCACATCTCTTTTGCAGTTTGGCACCCAGCCACAGTATGCAAAAGAGGATTTGTTAAAGCATTAGCTATAATGCTTTATGCCTTGTCATCAAGATTGAATAGTTTACGATCTTCCTCAGTCCAGGATGCTTCAGGTTTGGGAGTTTCTCCGGAGGGAACAGTTTTGTTAGTGGCAGTAATATGGATCATTGGTATGATGGGGCCATCTTGAATCACGGTACTCATCTTGTGATCCACAAACTTCAGATATAACATGGCTCTAAACTTCCACATAGGATAGTCAGTGCCATCAAAGATAGGACAACCTTTTGCCGCCATTGTTGGTATATGACTTGATTGCTTGCTAGTAGACATCTTAGCCTCTTGACAGCGGATCTTGATCTTCAACTTATGAAGAAACTTGCTCTGATACCAGTTGTTGGTCCCAAAGAGGGTGAACAAGCAACCGATACAGTGTAGAATGGGGGGTTGAATACACATTAAACAATCAAACAAAGTAATCAAATGTATATTCAATTATCAAACAGAACAATAAATATTATCACTCTCTAATCAAATCAACAGGATGATTTGATATTACAATGATTATAACCTCAACTCTCTCTAAAGACTCTTGAATCACAAACTAATTGATGATCGAATTTCTTGTTAAAACTGATTAACAAGAACTCTTGAAAACTCTCTCGAACTTTGAACTTACAAAGTTATCACAACACACGCGTATCAAGTATCACGAACACACATACGTTTTGCAACTTATGTAGTCGTCGTTGTGTATCACGTATCTGTTCACGTACACACGTAAGAACATGTATATAAAACCCATAAGAATGTTTATACTTATACTTGATATATCTACGAACAAATCGCAGTTTAAAGATAGAACTTATCTTTTCTTTAAAACCGTAACAAACTTCTTAATTAGAACATATCTAATTAATTCCGTTTGAGATTTCTATCCAACTAATAGATAGTTTAAATTAGGTTTAGATATCCTAATTTAAATGTCGTAGATATGGAGATTTTATAACAGAATTTAGAACTTACTTAAATTCTGAACTGACTTTTGACGCTGAGCTGACTTACTCAGTCTTGACCTTGTCAAGCTGACTTCTTGAATCTTGGATTCTTGAATCTTCAAGTCTTCAAGTCTTCATTCTTAAATCCTATCTTAGCTTAGAAGTCACCGAGCTATCTAGTACTTACATAGAAAACTCTATATCTGTTTATATGCTGACTACTCAGCTGAAGCTGACCAGTCAGTCTATAACAGACTTACATAATTCCTAACTCTTAACCTATTATCTATACAGATCGATAGTTTATCTCATCAAATCTAACTATTCTAAACATGGGACTAACAAATTCCTTAATGCATATGGAATCACAAATCATTGTAAGCTATCCGTGTTAGTCTAAATTATGTTTGTAGGTCTTGTGTACTTTTGTATAGTTATTATAATGTAACTAGACTAGTTTAGAAACTTAGGATTGGCCCACAATTATAATATTAATTAGTGTAGGGATGTTGGGCCCATGAGGCTTTAGGCCCTTGTGGCATCTTGTTTATATACCTTGCAAACCAACTTTGCAAGGTAACCTTTGCATTGTAAACTTTCATGAGCTTGTAATACACGTTCAATGTAATTCCACTACATCTTAAAGCTCTAGCAAAGTGTTCATACTTGTGTTCTTGACTTGTTCTTCATCTTGCATACAAGTATCTTATAATCTACTCATCTTCTATCACATCTTTGGACTTTCAATTGGTATCAGAGCCAACTCCTTGCTGGATTGGTTCAACATTACTTGAAAGTAGCATCAAAGTGTTTGAAACAAAAACCCAGAAGTTTTACTCTATTCTTGTTTGTGAAAAACTCAATTGAGTCAAAACCCACTTCTCTTAAATCTTCTTGTTTTTCAAGTAATATTTGATATATAAAAGCATTAGAGGTGGAGAAAACATCTGGTAGTATTTATTTTCTAAATGAACAACTTTTGAGCACACATTTTGAATTTTTCTTCTTCTTCAAGTTCTTGGTGTTCTTCATTGTTCCATCGAAATTTTTAAAGAATTTGTTGTTATTTGGAGTCCAATTTGTTTAGGAAAGTGTTTATATAGCTAAGAAAGGTCAAAGAAAGAGTTAGTTGAATTTTTAGTGTGTTTTAGGCAAAATCAGAAGTCTGATCGATAAGCAGAGGACAAACCTGCAAGTTTTGGACTATTACCATCATCCAACTTTCAGGTCATCCCACCTTTATCTCATCCGACTTTGGTTGTAGTGGTGCATGTGAATTTTGATCCATCCTACAGTTGCCTAAGAGTATTCATCCGATCTTTGGAAGTTGAGTTCATCTGACACTTAGTCTATCCGGTTCATCCGACACTTGAACTAGTTGAATACTTGTTCATCCGATTCTTCGTCCGACTGTCCCCTTGAACCATTCGAGAATAATCCCAAAAGTTCATCTGACAGTCATCCGACTTTCAATTTGAACCATCTAACTTTTGAAGTCATCCGACACTCGCATTTGAACCATCCGACTTTTGAAGTCATTCAACAGTCACATTTAAACCATCCGACTGTCGCCTGTAACATTCATCCGACTGTCACCTAAAACCATCCAACCTTCACTCAAACACTTCTATCCGAAAGTCACTTCAAAATATTCCATCTGACTTTCCAAGTTTCTCACAAAATCAAACCAACCAATTTATTTCAGGGAGAAAGATCCATAAGTGAAAAGATGAGTTCAAGTAATAAACTCCTTGTCATTGGCACAGACACAAAACCTTCAGTTCTATTTAGAAATGAATACACTGTGTGGAACGGACGTTTTATGGATTTCATTGAGCATAATGAGAAGTATGGAGAAATGATAAAAGAAAGTATCCTCAATGGTGATGCTGTCTTTGAAAAGATCATTGAGGCAGTTCCTCTTAACAATCCACCGATAGCTATGGAACGCAGACGAAAGCTTCCTTTAGAACTAAGTGCATAAGAAAGAGATAGGGCACGTGCTGACAAGGATGCCAAATACTATCTGAAGCAGGGTCTATGTGTTGAGATTTACTCAAAGATACACAGTCTAACTTCAGCCAAAGCAATTTGGGATGAAGTTAAACAACAGATGCGGCACTAAACAAGGTGTATTCATTAGAGAGACCCAGCTTGTTAATACCTTCCGAGAGTTCAAAGCAAGAGAAGGTGAATTGTTGCAAGACACATATAGCCGTTTCTGTAGGCTGCTGAATGAAATGAGAAATCATGGTGTCATGAGATCTCATCTGGACATAAACGTTAACGGGATCAATGCACTTGGTCCAGAATGGCAATAACATGTTCGGTTGTATAAGCATGTGAACCGGAATCCCAAGGCAGTGTCTCACCACTCAATCTACGAGGACTTGAATCAATTTCAGGACGAAGTACTGGCTAAAACCTCTGCAAAACAATCCTCTGACCCTGTTGCACTAATAGCTGAAGGAAGATCAAGAAAGAGTTCTAGATCTTCAAAAGGCAAACAGGTAGCACCTGAATCCAACTCATCTGAGGGAGAGACTGAATCCTCAGACATGGAAATTATTATGAAGGCGATGTCATTGATCACAAAGGCTTTCCAAAATAAGTACGGAAAGCCGAAATATCATCAAAGATACATTTCCGGGTCTGGAAGGATAGAGGGAGGGCAAGCAGAGGAGAAGTAGCGTTTTGAAAGGCCAGCTGAACCTCAGGAGGAAGAGAAGAAGTGATACAATTGTTGTAGAACAGGGCACTTCATCAAAGATTGTAGAAAGCCAAAAACCAAAGATGCCGAGTACTACAAAAACAAATTGAGGCTGACTAGGAAGAGAGTAAGCTGGAAGGCTATGCTGGTGGTAGAGAACCAGTTCCTAAGTGATACTAGCGATTCAGATGTGGATGACACGAATCAAGCTCACTTCCGTTTGATGACTGAAGATTGTTGATGGTTAAAGATGTTGGTTCCTTGGATGAAAGCAAGATGAAGAGGAAGAGATTGATGAAGAGTTTGAGGAAACTCAAAACCGAAGATGTGGTTGGTCATGGAAAGGTAAATATTAAGTATGCACAAACATTGGTTGAACATATTGAAAAATATAACCGAAAAATCACTAAATTAGAATCTAAAATCAGAAACCAATCAACTTCTAATTTAGACAATCTTCAACTTGAACTAACTGCCAAAGAAAATGAACTAAACACTTTAAGAAACAAAAATGAGGTAATTATTCATAATCTAAAAGCAGCCAAAGATTCAGTTGAAGAAGATTTCAAGTTCTTACAAAATGAAAGATGTCAACTGTACTAAAAAATAAAAGATCTCGAAAACTTGTTAATAAAACGAGACCAAACGGTACAAACCATTTTTCTAAACAAACCTAATGACACCAAATTTTCAAAATGGACATACGAAGGCTTAGGTTTTGTTAATCCTCACATCAGTGACAAGATTACTGCTAAACAACTGTACGACTTTGATAGCATTAATCTAGGATTAACGAAGAAGATGGTATTCGTGGGACAAGTCGACGAACTTACACAGGAGGAGCACAAAAGACGCATCTCAAAAGGAGCCTCAACCTCATATGACTATGAAAGTTTAACTCAATCACACGAAGCAGATGAATTTGAACCAATAGTTTCTCATGATTATTTTCGAAGTTATACACAAACAGAGACGGAATCCATGTTTTCAATTTCTGATTCTCCGGCTGAACCTCGCATATACATTCCTCACATGGAATTACAATGAAGATTTGAATCGGTTGAAAACGAACTTTTCCATACATCCATCAAATTTGGATTGGAAACTTCAATTCTTTATGACATAATCAATCTTTTTGTAAATGAGAACACTCACCTTCATAATTACGCTGCACCGAGCACCTGTAACTCAATCCCCACGTGCACACAGATGATTATTTCTCATTTACTGATTCCATATACAGCAAAACTGCAAATGATAGTCTTTCATCAACTCGGAATTAGTAGAAAAAAATGATGAAATCCAACTACTAATTGAGCACGACAAAGAAAATTTCAAATTAGCCGACTCAGGAGAAAGATGTGAAGAATGCACTGAGTTGAAAAACACTCTCTTTGAACTTCACTTAAAACACAACTCTTTCGAAAACGAATTTTTCAAAATGCACACACCTGAGTCTAGCAATTTCAAAGGTAAGACTAAGATCGTTGATTCATGGTCATCACATACCGCTAGTACGTCAAAATCATCTCAGTCAAAAATCAAACGAACCAAACCACAAACATCACGACCCTGCATTCAAACTACCAAAGATAATCGGTTAGCAATTTCTTCTTCTAACTCAAATGTACATCTAGGTGCCAAAGTGAAGGGCGGGAAGACACAGATTCTTGGCTGGAGAAAGAAGCATCAAGAGAAGGATGCACAAGGAAGAGAAGAAGATTTTTTAATTTATCCCGCAAATTTCCCTAAACAAACAAATCTTCTGTTTTGTAATGATTCAACTATTTTGCGTGTTAACTCTGTTCGAACTCAAACTAATTATGTTAAATTTGAAACCTTTTGTATGAGTGATGGTTGTGTTGAAGGACACTGTTCTTATCATTGTATTTATGACCAAGAATTAAAGAACCGTGGGGTTAAACCAAACATAGATTACAAACCATTTGAGTCGAACCACGAGCAGGCTTCCTTCATAAATTGAAAAGGTAATATAATTACCTACTGGCGAAAGAAACTCTCCAACAGTGCATGATTCCAGACGGACAATGCAACTGTGACCTCTAAGCACAGTTCAAAATCACGGTTTCCTAGTTACCAAACATCGAGCAAAGCTTTAACAAAAAATTGGACACCAAACCGTAGATACTTTTATAAGGGTGGAATCACACCCAAAACAACACTGTTGAGAACAAAACAAATTTCAAAAATCTAAAAGCTAGGAAAGCTCATATCTCACGGCTAAACCAACAATCGATTCAACACACAAAAACCAAAGTCAAAACAGCCAATAACAAACTGAGAGAACAATAGAAACCAAAGTTATGTGGCTATCGAACAAACAATCATTACATCAACATCCGATACATCCAAAGATCTTGTAACATCATCACCAACCCAACCACAAACCATGACATAAGCATGAGTTCGCAAAATAGAAGCAACAACATCATTAGCTTAAACATCAATAGAATCTGTTGCATGTGCTAAAACTCAAGGACACAATTCAAACTGGGTACCTCAATAACTCTTGTCTTCTATGTGAAGGTATCTAGCCGGTGGTACTTGGACTCCGGATGTTCAAAGCATATGACGGGAGAAAAGGGTCTTCTCACGAACTTTATCCCACAATACTCAGGAAATATTTGTTTTGGGAATGACCATGTTGCACCAATTATGAGGACCGGAAATACAATAAAAGAAAATATAAAAATCAGCAAAGTGTGGTATGTAGAGGGACTGTGTCACAATCTGTTCAACATTGGGCAGTTTTGTGACAAGGGACTTGAAGTGAACTTTAAAGCCAAGGCTTGATCATTCCAAATAGACAAAGGTGACATGATACAGACTAGTTCCAGGAGATCCAACTTATACACCATTGATCTCACAGACCTGGAGGGCAAGCAGTCAGTCTGTCTTCTGTCCAAAGCCTCATCGGAGCTCACCTGGATGTAGCATTGAAAGTATTGTATGGATGACCTACTATGAGAACAGATATAACACATTTCGTCGAACTATACCATGTTGTGTACAAGTCAACACAGAGTCACAAAAACTTATGAACATTTGAGATAATTAGAAATACTAGAGTGGTGATTATGACAAGTCACGATGGAGTTTGTATTTAACTTTATTGTATATAGAGCAGTCCGGATATATTATGAGTGGTTATTGACCGTTCAGTGAAAAGCAACCTTATTCTTGCTACCAGTGAGACGTCATCTTTTGCGCAAACTAATCTGTTTGAATTTTAATGAGATGATTCGAAGATATGATGATTCATATTTAATAACTTCTCATGGAAATTAAAGATTTGTTTAAACCTTTAGAAGAATTTATAACAAGAGTTGGAACGTGAGTTGAATGTTACAACTAAATTCATGTTGGATGGTCGAATGAAACAAGCTATACATATGTTTGAGAATATATACATTTTGTTCATGTATGATTAGAATATGACGGTTTAAAGACTTATAACTACCTTGTTTGGATTTTTTTTAAGTAGCTTCTTTCAGTAGAATATTAGAATACCATTTGTGAAATGTTATGGGATTGTTGTGATAATACTCTAACATGATGACTTGAAGTAAGTCAGAAATAATATGTGGATACTTCTGTATGATAGACAGTGAATGAGTAAATGTTATTAGAATCCTTTTAATGAGTTAAACAAGTATTCGAGAGATGTTTGAAGATAGATTTTTTTTAATTCTTGAGCTAATGGTTGATTTGAAGATGAGATCAGAAAGAAAAGTTGTGAGACTCTTGTGGTTGTAAGATAATAAGGATGTGTAGAAACGGATTTCTAAGATATTGGTAAATGAAAACGCAATTGAGTTTTAATTAACTTCACTATCAGAAATACATATGAACGATGGATACTTTCATTTGAATATACGCTATGAGATTCCGAGGACGGAATCCTCTAAAGGAGGGAAGATTTGTAACATCCGAAAACACGGCCTAGTCGTGAGCGGGTCGGTGGTAGGTAATTGTGTTTATTTACACATGTTTAAATATTTGATTGATATTTTTGTGAGTATAAGTTAAATGGAAAGAATGGATATTTAATATCACATGATTGTATGAATTAGATAAAGTTGGGTTTATTACGAGGATTAAAAATAATACCTCATTGTGTGTTAATTAATTTTGGAGAATTAATTAATTGAGATTAACTAGTAAGGATAATGATGATATATAATTTGAATAAATCAATTAATAAATTGATTAGAAAAATGTATGTATGTGGGTATGTATATGTAAGAGTATGTATGTATGTGAGTATATATATATATATAAACATATGTAAGTATGCATGTTAATGTGAGTACATGAGAAATCACTTGGTAATGCCACTTCTTGCTTAGTTTTCAAGTCTTGTGGCATGCGTAGATGTGTATATAAATGATAATCAAATATGAGTACTTTGAGAGGAATCAAGTAGAGAGAAAACACCCTTAAGTGTGTGTATATTACTTTGAATATAGTAAGAGTTACAATGAAAGTAGGCATGTGTCACCTTATATACAACATGCGAAGGTGACACTAAAGTACAAAAAGTAAACTAGATTACAAACATAAAATTCATATCTAACATTCTCCCCCTTGTTTGTATCTAGTCAGTATTTCTGTGTCCGATCATTCTCTACCAATGTCTAATCATTTTTCTTTCATCTCTCTTGGCATCGAACAACTTGATCACTTCAGTCAAACGTACTCTCGGTCCTTGATCAAATTTTTCTTTAATACTCGTGCTATACTCTTTTATTTTATTTGACCATATCTTTAAAGAACCATCAGAGTATGCATTCACCTCATCAAACCTTAGGAAGAATTTTTGTTGTTTACTGTTAAAGAGCACTATTCCTTCATCACCTTCAAACTCCTCATTACAAATCCATATCACTTGATATAACTCCAATTGGTCGAGCTTTGAATGATGTCTTTTCGGTTTCAGAATATTAATTTTTTCTTTATCAGCTTCTGCTCCCAATTGAAGATCAATTTCCTCAGCTTTTTGGCTTCTATATCTCATAAACTCCCATAGGTTAAGATACCCTACAGACTCATCCATATTCTTTTCTAGTTTAGATTTGAGATGCTCCACAAGAGAGTTTGCATCACTTAAGCTTAGAAATTTTAGATCTACATGCCCAAAAGAATAACTCTTCAGATTAGATCTTGTAACATGGTAGTAGATCATAATAATGAACATAACTTTCTGGACTGACACATAATTAAGCTTTATGATTGGGTAAGTAGATTCAACTTCTTTCTTTCTTAGAAGTATGCATATTCAGAAATAACCTCGTTCGAGCTTCATCTGCATTTTTAACACCCAATAAATTTACATCAAGCATTTCCCTGAGTTGTTCAGAATAGATATTCATGAATTTTCTTCAAGAAAGGAAACAGGTATATCTTGATATCTCCAGTTCCTGACCTCTTTATTTAGCGCTTCTGTTGTGAGCACATAACTCTTTCTTACATTCGGGAAAGACCCAATGTGAATTGGATCTATTTGAACTTTTGAAGGAATTTCTCATTCAACATCTTTCGATAGTTCCTGTTTTTGTGTTTCCTTTTGCTGTTTTCTGATTATATCTGTAGGAGTCGTTATGAATTTTCCAGGAGATGGTGGGAATAGATCTGATACTTCTTTGTTTATTGTCAATACACTTTTAAGATGACTGTTCTATTTCAGGCTTTGCAACCTTCTGAGTCGTTAACACTTCATATTTTTGCTTACTTATCCACAAGACAAGGGACAAATCCTCATCATCTACATCAACTGTGTCATCTTTTTCAAATTCAAACCCTATCTCAACTATTTCAATTCCTTTTGTTTACCTTTGTATTTCTGCTTGAAAGATGCTTCATCTAATTTTGCAGCAACATCACCAATCCTCTGAGCAGCTGGGGTATCAAAATATGTTTTCAATCTTTTCTCCCCCTCAGGACGATCGGACGATCGGTGTTAGAGTCATCATCGTCATGCCTAGGTCTCTTTGATGACCCGGCGGCTGTTTTACATGTCAAATCAACCTCCATTCTCAATAATGATAAGAAATCAGCTTCCTCGGTTGTATTCTTAGAACAACGTATCAAACAAACAAGTAATAGAGTTTTAAGATTATCAACTGATAAAGCATTGGTCACCATTTCTTTTATCTCTTCCTCGCTGCTTTCAATCAATTCATCCAACTTTGCCTCAATTCTTTGATTTTGCTTTTTGAGCTCAATTGAATCTTTCAGCATGTAACTTCTGAGTATCATCAAATCTGATTTTGGATTGTTCCATTGCAGCATGAAAATCAGCTTTGGAAATAAATTCCTTAGCCGATTCAGGTTCAGTAGGGGTAACATTTCCGGGATCACTTAGATTGCCCGTTGAGACACCAACATCTTTAGAAACAAATTCTGAAGATGAAGGGCCACCCACGCTCACAGCTGGAGTAGGGTTGACTGTGGTCATTGGATATGTCCCACAAAGACTACACCTATGGTAGTTCCGCCAGGTCTACCTTGGAATAGACTGCACATAGCTTCCAGTGTCTGGAAGTGTTCAGAAAGAAGTCAATTTGTTGATAGTTTTCGATGTGCATTGAAGGATGGGGCATGAGCTGGAGCTCTTGGTCACTTATTTCAATATTAGCAACCTCCGAATGAGGAGCCGATAGATTTTGTGCTTTATCTCCATGGAATGAAACAATATCCTATTAAGAGAATATTGAGTAGCTGGTAGGGGTTTGTACATGCTTTGGTGGGATGCCAGAGTCTTATTCAATGTCAGGCCTGAGCCCAACAGTTCGTGTGGTTTCCCGGCTTTTTGAGGCTAGAGAACTCTCAGCACTCATTTTTTCTTTTCTCGCTTCTCTCTCTCCCTCAATTTTTTTTGCCTCTCTAAATCTTCTTCTACGTTTAGAACACTTATATCATAATAGAGACCTAGTGTATCAACATTCTCAAAATCAAACTAAAAGTCCATCATTTGATCATCATAAGTAACAACAATAGGATGTATTCTTTGACCATCAGGACCTAATTATTCCTCAATTCCAACTAATACTTTCAATACAAACGTATTCGCTTCATCGGTCCCTTTCATAGCACTCGTAAGACATCTCATGATTATAGTATATAAGGTCTGCCACTGGGGAACCAATCCTGATCGTTTGAATTTAGATATGCCTGTCAGCTTATCACCGTTCCATCCCAGATCCATGATGTGAGGTAAGATTTGTTTATCAGTGGGGATTGTATCATATTCAGTTCTAGAAGGATAAGCATTCTGTTTGGGTAATCTGGGTATTCGTCGGATACGGTCAACGCCCATTTCAAATTCTACCTTGTCTACTCTACAAGAGATAACGGGATTCCCTTGTTCACTTTCTGTTAAATACAAAGAACTCCATAACTATTGAACGTAGACCTCACGTACATGTGGTTCAGAATCCAGAGGGTTAAATGTAAATATATGTGCAAGTGGATGTGAGGCTATGAGTTCAGTAATGATTGGGAAGTCAATTTTTTGTTATTTCAGGTACAAAGTAAGCATTGTTCAGTTGGTATGGTAGGTAATTAGTTTGGGGAAAAAGGGTTTGAGAGGGAATTTGAGGATTTTCCTGATCTTCAGCCATCTGTATGAGCAAACAGTTAGTAAACAATTAAAAGAATAACCTTTTGTGAAAAAACATAAAATTTTGACATAAAATTCCTAAGTGTTGAGAGAAATCCGACACATTATGAAATCCAACAACTTTCATCGGATTTGTTTGAAAACGAAGACTTTGTTAAGAACCGGCAAAATGAAATCCAATATTCCTCTAAGTCTCAAATATCCGACAAGTAACAATCCTCTAAGTCTCACAATCCGATATTTTTAAAATCCGATTGTTAAAGTCCAACACTTAGCAAAATCCTCTAAGTCTCACAATCCGATATTTTAAATTCGACACAATGAACATTCCGAGACTTATCTATCTATCGGATTTTCCCAAAATCCATCAAATTGAAATCCAATTATTTCCAACACCTAACTATCCAATTTTCTGAAAATCCGATAGTTCATCTTTCTTTTGAAAACCTCGAAGTGTTTAGAATCTAAACATTGATAGATTCTAAAACCTTGATTTGGTTACTAAAACCAACCAAAATCCAAAGTTTCATGCAATTAAACCCAATCAAAACACTCCTTTTGATTTAATCGATCCATTAAACCCTTAAACACAACATTCATCAAGTTCGAAAATCAACAGTATCGAACACAAGAATCCGACATTCAAAACACAAGGATCTTATGAAGAAAATACACTCACACCCCAACTAAAAAACCATTTTCGAGTTTTAATACAACAAATACACGACTAATAAACATTCGAAATGGAGTGTATCAGTTTCGTCAAAACCAAGTTTTCGAAAACTCAAAACTAATTAAAACCTGTCAAAACTAAATGATAACACAAGAAAAATTATACCTTTAAGATCAAAACTCAACAACGAACTCGGATCTAGAATCAAATTTCTCAAAACAAGAACTTTGCAAATCCGATTTTTGAGAGAAGGAGAAGTGTTCATAAGAGTGGAAAACCGACACTCGATGTCGGATTTTCCTTTTATAGGAAACCAAAAAATCCGACATCCATTGTTTAAACCGGCCTAAAGTAAAATCCGACATAAAAAGTTACGGATTTAGAGTAAAACCGACAAAAAATGGCGGATAATCCGACAATATTTGCGGATTTTGAACACTTAACACAAAAAATTTCAAATTTTCAAATCAAAACACTCCCCCTTAACCAAACACCTTATCTTGAATATAAAAAATTTGATCATGATGATGAAAATTTCTGAATTTCAACACATTTTAAAAAATTTGAAAAACAAACATAAAACCCTCCGTCAAATCATGCACAAATGTACAACTATTTGAGATGAAAAAAAATATTTTTGAATTTTAATTTTTTTAAAATGTTTTTGATTTTTCTATTGATTTTATATGAAATTCTTGTTTTTCTCCTCTACAAGCATGAATCATTCGTAATTCATGACTTGTATTTCATATCTCAATCCTTCTTA
The DNA here is from genome assembly GCA_038502395.1 of Dittrichia graveolens. Classification (NCBI taxonomy): domain Eukaryota; kingdom Viridiplantae; phylum Streptophyta; class Magnoliopsida; order Asterales; family Asteraceae; genus Dittrichia; species Dittrichia graveolens. Next base: position 38,185,040 of record JARJIL010000009.1, read on the forward strand.
ACTCATCATTGGTATCTGCACATGCTAACACATATTGTGAAATATATGATAAAATGCAATAATATGTCAAGCAGACAAATTCAACATTCCTAATCTTGATACCAAAGCATTAAAACAAGATTCTTCTAAAGCCTTTGTGAAAATATCAGCAAGTTGATTATCAGTTTGAACATATTTCAATTCAATTAATCCTTTTTCAGCATAGTCTTTGATAAAATGATATTTGATGTCTATATGCTTAGTTTTAGAGTGTCAAAGTCACACATCAAAGGAAGGGTTAGACACGGCCCGTGTACCATGCTGCCAAAACCCATTTTGGCCTTTTTCCTCTCTTTTGCTTGATCGTGTTGCCGGAATCAATACTTGGTGTGTGACCCAATAGGCCTATACTTCATCAGCAGTGCTATTAACTCGTTCGTGTCAGCGGGCATATTCCATGGAGTAGGGAACCGGGTGTTGTTTCACAATTCATATCCTACTGAGACGCATTGGTACATGGTGTCATGGAGTAGGGAACCGGGTGTTGTTGATCCGGTTTATGACGAGTCAAGAATGTGTGTCCGATTTGTCGAGATATTCATTCACCATTGTGACTAAGTCCTCAAATCCAAATTCGCTTGATAGTCTATTTAGCAATTATTAAGATACAACTAGAAAGGTTCTTTGCTTGTCTATCTTATAGTTCGAAGTTATCCATTCTACATTCAGTGGGAGAAGGATAAGCTTGAAATCGAGAAGTGCTAATACATTTGAGGAGTTCTTCTAAGTTTTAGTTATTTAACATTTTGAGAGCAATGTTTGTTGCTTAAAAGGGGAAGAAGAGAGAAACTAAAACTAAGGCATTTCAGTGGAAGAACGTTGAACTTAAATGAAAGACTTGATGATGATACTAGCATATAATCTGATATCTTTGATAGATGATCAGCATGGTTATGCTGGTATGCCTGACTAAGAATCATTACTTCTTTTAATTCTGATAAGGGTCATATAGAGCCAAAGAGATATGGGTTTCTCATATCTAAGTGGCAATGACTTGATGGTGAGTCGTGGAGAGTTCACCACCTATCGGAAGACGTAGTGGGTCCAGAATTCGCTAAAAATAAAAGAAGTAAATGATAAAGAGATGCAATCCATTTGAAATGTCCAAGTACTTGACTTGACTTGATTCCATACCTAGGTGTAAACCAAGGAGGTAGTGATGGTATTAACATGGATGGAATTGTAGAAAACTTCAAATACCGACTAGTGGTAAAGTTTTCATGACGGTTATGGAGAAACTTGTCCTAGTGGCTATGTTGAAGAATGTTTGGTACTCGTGGATATTAATGACCGTGTTCTGTCATGGAACAATATGATGAGGAAGTGCTTATAACACTCTCCGAGGGTCTTAATATACGTCCGTAGTATCCGAATTGTGTCTACAAAGGTGGATGAGACCACTTCGGGCTTATTCTTGCATCTTGAAGGAAAGATATCTTTGCCTACTATTAGAAGATCATAGTGATGAGTTTTCTAAAAGCATAGATAAAAGCCTTTTACGTATGTCAGGGCTAGTGGGAGCTTTGTTGTATTCCTAGTGTTAAATGTCTATGGAAGATAATGTCCCGATATTAGGTTATCTGCAAACCTAATTCAGGAATTACTGCTTCATAGGGGCATTTAAGAGATACAAAATTAGATAATATTTAGTTCAAGAAATATAGAGATATGTTCTTGATGTTTGATGACTTGAATAGGCTTGGAGTAAGTAGTTACTCTAATGCGTGTTTCTGCTAGGATAACGGTTGATCTTTGATCAAAGTTGATGATCCTAACTTGTGGTGTTGTTTGTTGATTCTTAGGTATCACTAACCCTATTGTGGGCTTTTAAGACAATGAGGGTGTGATTACTTTAACCTTTTTGAAAAGTAAGATCTCTTTGATGCATACTTTTGAAGTAGTCTTGTCAAAAGAGATATAATTGAATAACAAAAGAACTTGTGGATGTTGTGGGACAAATCCACTAGTTAAGCCGTTGTTATGGACTAGTGGTGTTTGTCATACTAGGTCCATTAGCATGTCTAATGCGTATAACTTGACTTGAATATGTTTTGGTTTATGTTTGATTTGTACTTATATTTTGGGGACATTAAGCAATATTGCGATTCATACCATATCGATTATTAAATGGAGATTTAATAATATGCCGAGGGCGGGTATTTTATGAATCCTTATTGTGTTCCATCTTAGCATGTTTAAACACTTCCGAGAATGTTTATCATTCTAAAATCTCCACAATCGGTTATACTTTATGGGAAGGAAGTATAAATTAAGATTGAGGTAAAGAATTGGTTTTGTTAAAACGTGATTCTTGCCTATACTTGAAAGGGGTTTCAAGTGATTGGAGGACCCGCACCCGAGTTCGCTTCCTGGTTCTAGTCAAAAGAAACTCGGGATGATGATGGCGTCTCATCCTTAAACTAGAGATGCATGTGATTCCAAAGCATAGATCTGCTTTGCTTTGATTGTTTTCTAACGCAGTCCGTAACTGGTCGTTATAAGGGAGATGATTGGGTAGAGTATTATCTATGTGGCGGGACTATGTAGTCGAAAGGAATTTGTTCCTCTATGTATAGAGAAGATATCCATGGGCCCCTCGATGAATAAGTGCTTACGTTCATATGCATGGCCGTGCTCAAGTTATATATTGATGATGGATCAATGTTAACTTGGTTTGTTAGTCACCACTAATCTAAAATCGAGAAACATAATCGTGAATGATCTGAAGGTTGACTTTGTTCCATGCCTTGTGTTCACATAGGATATCGCGAACAAAGGGATGTACACGTTCATTTGTCTTTAGGACAATCATTTTATGATTGGGATCTTGTCAAGAGTGGCATACCCTATACTGACTTGGGAGCATAGATGTCTTAGTAGAGACCGTTCAATGTTTGTGTTGTTTTTCGTAGTCGTGCCACGTGCAAGTGGGAGTCTGTTGGAATATGCCCGCTGACACAAACGAGTTAATAGCACTGCTGATGAAGTATAGGCCTATTGGGTCACACACCAAGTATTGGTTCCGACAACATGATCAAGCAAAAGAGAGAGAAAAGGCCAAAATGGGTTTTGGCAGGATGGTACACGGGCCGTGTTGTTGAACACGGGCCGTGTCCAGCCCAACTAGCACGGGGCGTTTTGGCCCAAGAAGAGACCGTGTGCTTTGGGCCTACACGGCCATGTAGCTGAACACAGGCCGTGTTGGGTCTATTAGACACGGGCCATCTTGGCCCAGTTAGGGCCGTGGACCTTGGGCCTACACGGCCGTGTTGATGAACACGGGATGTGTATGTGCTCTGTAACAGCAGGATTGATTGGTTTTAACGCTCATTTTAATGGGATTAAAAGATTCATTCAATTGGGCAACTTCAAGGGTCACGAATTCTCTGTAGTTTTTGGAAGAGAATGGACATGAACTACATATGAAGTTTATGCACATTTTCTCTCTAGACTTCATACACTTTGTGGTCATGTTTTGATGCACAAAGTGGTTAGATATACTTTGATCTTGTTATTTTGGTGGTAACACCAACTTACTAGCATTTGGGAATCAACACAACTTGGGGTGGACTTCACTAGAGAAATCCTAGCTTGGATTTTGAAGCTTGACTTGTTTGATTCTTGAAGCTTGACAAGAGGGGATTGTGGTACTTGCATAGTGGTACGTTTCTATCCATCTTGTTCTTTTATTTAGTTGCATTTCCATGTCTAGATATTGGTCCATGGCATGTGTGTTTGTTTGGCTAGTTTATTTTTGTATTATATCTTGCTTCCGTTGCTACTCGTATGTGCCAAACAAATACCTTCAATAACAACAATGACAAATGAAATAAATTGGACTTGAGCGAAAGGTTAGAGCTAACAAAAAATTCAAAAACAACATGAAACACATTGTACCTGTGTACCTGATAAGAAAAGTATATGTTAATAGTAAAGTTCTCTAGGCAGTAGTTTAGAATCCATGTAGAGGCTTTGTGGGCAAAAGAATGATCTTGCCATATATCACGTAGCAATAGCCTATCTTCATCTTTTATTTGTTGGCATGGAGAAACTAGACAATAAAAGATGGATAAAGCAGGACAATAGCTAGACAATTAAGTCGCAAAACAACAAAAAAATATAGCTCATAATAGTTGCAACACACATGAGACTCATGTGACTTTTAGAAGTTTGGTGTTGCTTACAACTTCAATGAGTGACATTAGGATGGTTTAGGTTAATTTTTTCAATATGTGCTACGTCATTTTGGAACTATTATTTGTAAGTCTTGATTTGACATACATGTTAGATATATGCCCACTGATACACGTATATTGGATCACTGCCGATAAGGCACGGGCCTATTGGGTCACACGCCAAGCGTTGAATCTGATAGCACATGTCAAGAGAGAGAATTAGGGTTTCTGTCGACCTTCACGGGCCCTCACGGGTCGTGACGTGAAGCCCTTCACGAGGCTTCAAGGGCCGGTCGGGGATCATGGGGGTGATGCCTTCATGACTTCCTCACGGGCCGTGAGAGCCCGTGAAGGCATAAGTCTAAGTGACACTTTTATATTATTGGAACTTTTGCTTGGTCCAATGGAAGGGTGCCATTATGGCCAACCCTGGTGCCTCACAGACTTCCCTTCTACTTATAAAAGTGCATGTTTTCTCTCTTGAAAGAACCTTTTTCCATTTGACTAACCTACACACTTCAGAGAGCTTGTGAGATACATAGAAGCTTTGAGAGAGAGTTTGTGTGGGTGTTGTCAAGAGTTCATCTGTTGTTCTTGAGCCCTTGCTCACGTGGTGAAAGAATAGTGGTTCAAGCTTTAGCAAAGGTGGTTCACGCAAGGCTTGGTGTGGATATCAATAGAGGGACTTGTCTTGGAGTTCAAGCATTATATCTACTGCAACAAATCAACCAGAGACATCAAGGGTATGGTCTCACTTTCTGGTTTCATTTGTTCTTCTTGTTGCTATCATGTCTTGTAGCTAGATCCCACTATGTGTTTCTTGTGCATGAGTTTTGAAAACCCGAAATGAACTTGTTTTTATCTTCATGCTTCCGTTGTGCTTGGGTTTTGTTGTGCATGAGAAACCTTCAGTGGTATCAGAGCCATTGCTACAAGATGATAGCACAAAATGGCTCGAAAAATTGTTTTTTGGAAGTTTTGGCATTCTGTCCAGAAGGCCTTCACGAGCCGTGAAGTTATCTTCATGGGTCGTGAAGGTCACATGACCAGTGTAGTTTGGGGTCTGGTCGTGAAATGGGTTTTTGGTGCTTCACGAGTTCATCCAGGCCGTGAGCGGTCGTGAAGCCCTCGGGCTTCACGAGTCGTGAAGGGTCGTGAAGGAGCTCGTGAACAGTGTTTTTGACCTCAAGAGAAACCTTTTGGTTTTTCGAGTCATTGTTGTGTTTCTGTTTTAGTTAAGATGATTCTGGAAATCCCCAAATAATATTTTGGTACCACTATGGGTATGCATGGTATGGTCATGGCATTAAATGCATACATGCATACACATATGTGTGTGTATATATGAATATAGGTTTTAAAAATTGGTTTTATACCTTAATGCATATGTTCAAAATTTTCCATTGTGCCTTGAGTGTTTGCTTGGAAATTCTTATCAAAATATTTGCTTGTTGCGGTTTTTGGCACACCGTTTGTTTTTGTGGTTGTTTGCCTTGTTCTTTGTTGGTAACCTTGGCCTTAGACCTTGTGGTTGTTTGTGGTTGCTCCCTTTTTTTTATTTTGTGACTTAGAGTCACATGGTTTGTAATAATTATTTATTTATTGATTATTGTAATTATTATTGCGGTTTGCATACCGTTTCATTTATCCGTGTACTTGTAATAGATGATAGAATTTCCGTGGCTTGCATGCCATTTCATTTCTATTTTATGTACTTGTACTCATGGAGCATGGAGACCACAATCAAGAATCAAGGATGATGTCTTGAAAAATAGAAGATCCAGTGATTCCCGTTGGAGATGGCGGATCAAGTGGAAGCTATGACTTTTTGTATTGTGTCCCTAGTTGATCACGTTCTTCCCGTAGGCTCACGGGTAGAACGCATAGGTTTTGGCTTGGTTACCAACCCCTTGCTATGTGTGTGTTATGATTTATTTCTTGCATGGATTGTTTAGGTTTTCGCATGCTAGAAAATATTTCAATATTTTAAATCTCAAGAGTTTTATAAAATTGGTTTATATTTCTCTCGCGCGTGCTCATGATTAACAAACCAACTAAAGTGAAAATTAAGTTTTTGTCACTCAAATAAGTTAATCAAAATTAATCGGAAACAAAAGCCCGTTTTTCCATAAAACATAAATCACGCACCATCCGTAAGACGATGCCACCCAAATCTAACAACACAATGATTGGTTGTCGAGCTTAGCACGAGCCAATCTTTGTGGAGTTGTGTGGAAGGTGAGCGTAGTAACTCACAAACTTGGTTGTCGAGCTTAGCACGAGCCAATTCTTGTGGAGTGTACTTACTGCATGTCTTAACGGACGATTTATAATTTCAAATTAGAATTCTTGAAAGATTGTCGAGCTTAGCACGAGTCAATCAACAATTCTAAATTGGGATTGGTGTAAGAAGGGATCAAACAAGCCAAACAACCGGTGCTTGTCGTAGGATCCCGCAAAGACCAAAGAGTTGCAATAATGGATTGCAATTGGCAATATGGTTGCCAACCCGAAATAACTTCCTTGTATGATCCGCGGTAAACCCGTCATATACGGAAGTGAAATAAGGTTCTTGGCTTTGTTAAAATAATTAAAATTTGTTTTGGGTAAATTGTTTTAACAAACTTAAATATCAAACTAACCAAATCTACTTTGCTATTTTAGATGGCATCTTCAAGTACCACCACCACGAGCAACATTTCTCTACGAGTTTTCCTTGACAAGGAGAAACTCGACGGTAGCAACTTCATGGATTGGCATAGGCAACTTCGGATTTTCCTACGCCATGAAGGGAAATTGCATATCATTGAGGAAGCTTTGCCCGAAGCCCCTGCGACTACGGCACCTAGGGCCGCCCGAGACGCATATGAAAAACGCCTCAAGGACACGGAGGAAATTACGTGCCTTATGCTTAGCACAATGAGCTCCGATTTGCAAAAGCAAATGGATCATTTAAGTGCTTTCGACTTGCTCGCGCAGCTCAAGGACATGTTCCAACAGCAAGCGAGGCAAGAAAGGTACGAATGCCTCAAGTCCGTCCTAGGTTGCAAGCTCCAGGATGGCGGGAACGTAAGCGCTCATGTGTTGCGTATGAAAGCAAACATAGAGCGCATGGAGAGGGTAGGGTTCACCATAGGGAGGGAGATGGCGGTTGATCTCATCCTCCAATCCTTGCCCAATGCATATGATCAATTCATCGTGAGTTATCACATGCATAGTATGGACAAAACCCTCATGGAGCTTCATGGGATGCTCAATACCGCGGAGTCAAGCATCTCGAAGCCCAAGGCCACCTCATCCAATCCCGTCTTGGCTATCCGGGAGGGCCGCATCCAAAAGAAGAAGCCGAATCCTTCCCATAAGGGAAAGGGTAAGGGCAAGGTTGGTGCTACCAAGCCTACCCCTACTCCGGTGGCAAAGGGCAAGGGGAAGATTCCCCAAGCCAAGGCCTCAGAGGATGCGCAATGCTTCTTTTGCGGGGACAAGGGGCATTATCTGGGAAGCTGCCCAAAGTACCAAGATGGCCTCAAGAAGCTCAAGGCAATGAGCATCTCGGGACCTTCGAACCAAGGTACGTTCATGATTGAGCTCCATCAAACTTCTATTTCAAATGGCTGGGTTTTAGATACCGGCTGCGGCACTCACATTTGTAATATGGTGCAGGTGCTAAGGGAAAGTAGAGGCTTGGAGCGTGGAGAGCTGGATCTAGTTATGGGGAACCGAGAGGTTGTGCCCGTAGAAGCAAAAGGGAGAGTCGAGCTCTCTTTTAGAACCGGTCTTTCCATTGTTTTTGTTAATGTATGCTATTCGCCCTATGTGGCAAGAAACATTTTATCTTTACATGCTTTGTATGACGATGGTTTTTCTTTTAAATTTATGGATGGATCTATTTTATGTTATAAAAATGATGTTTGTTATTTTAAAGCTTTACCATGTCATGGCATATATGAAGTTGATGCATACATTGAAAATAAGAGACCTATCATGAATATTGATTCTCAATCCAAAAATTGTTTGGATAAATATTCCTTATGGCGCGGTCGTCTTGCTCATATAAACAAGACTCGCATCACTAAGCTCCAAGCGGACGGGATCTTGGAATCATTTGACCTTGGGTCAAAAGATGTATGCGAATCTTGTTTACTAGGAAAAATGACCAAAGAACCCTTCACCGGAGTTAGTGAGAGGGGAAAGGATCTTTTGGAAGTCATTCACACCGATGTGTGTGGTCCTTTCAAAAATGTCACAAGGAACAATACTAGATATTTCGTTACCTTCACGGATGATTATAGTAGGTATGGATATATCTACTTGATTAGACAAAAGTCTGAAACCTTTGAGGTGTTCAAGACATTTCAAAGTGAAGTAGAGAATCAATCGGGTAAGAAGATTAAGATACTACGCTCGGATAGAGGCGGTGAGTATCTTACTTCGGAGTTTCTAGACCATCTTAGAAAATGTGGGATTATCTCACAATTAACTCCTCCTAGGACTCCACAATTAAATGGAGTTGCCGAAAGGAGAAATCGGACATTATTAGATATGGTCCGTTCTATGATGAGTCAAATGGAGGTACCCATTAGTTTTTGGGGTTACGCTCTAGAGACGGCGGTAAGAATCCTTAACCTCGTACCAACAAAGAAAGTTGAAACAACACCATATGAGTTGTGGCACAAGAAAAAGCCCACTCTCTCATATCTTCGTGTATGGGGATGTCTAGCCTACGTGAGACGTGAGGCGAATGACAAACTAGAACCTTGTTCCGAAAGGTGTTATTTTATCGGATATCCTCCTGCCGGTATTGGATATATTTTCTACAAACCTTCAGAGAACAAAGTTTTTGTTGCTCGAAGAGCCATTTTCCTTGAAAGGGAACTTATATCCAATGTACCGAGGCAAAATGAAATAGATCTTGAAGAAATTCAAGAAACACCCGATAAAGAACTTGATGTTGGCACTAGCAATCAACCATCAATGGTGGACACCGAGCAAAGTGAAGCGGCAGTACCTGACACACTTCCACTTCCTACCCCACGTAGATCCGGTAGAGCTCATCATGAGCCAGAGAGATATGGATTTCTCATATCTGAGGGCAATGAGCTATTGGTGGATCAAGATGAACCCACCAACTACCGAGAAGCAATGGCGGGCCCTGAGTCTACCAAGTGGAGAGAGGAAATGGAGAGCGAGATAGATTCCATGTCGGATAACCAGGTTTGGGAACTGGTTGATCCAACACCCGGGTTTCGACCCGTTGGGTGTAAACGGGTTTTCAAGAAGAAAACCAACATGGACAATACCTTGGACACTTTCAAAGCCCGATTAGTGGCAAAAGGTTTCACGCAAACTCCGGGTGTTGACTATGATGAAACCTTTTCACCAGTGGCCATGTTGAAGTCCATTAGGATCCTTCTTGCCATAGCTGCTTTTCATGATTATGAGATATGGCAAATGGATGTAAAAACCGCCTTCCTTAACGGGAAGTTTTCTGAAGAGGTGTATATGACACAACCTGAAGGTTTTATACATCCTAAGTATCCTAACAAGGTATGTAGGCTTAAGAAGTCCATTTATGGACTTAAGCAAGCCTCGCGTAGTTGGAATCTTTGTTTTGATGAAAAGATCAAAGAATTTGGATTTTTGAAAAACGAAGATGAACCATGCGTATATGTCAGGGCTAGTGGGAGCTTAATAGTTTTCCTAGTTTTATATGTAGATGATATTCTACTCATAGGAAATCATATCCCAACCTTGCATAGTATCAAGGATTGGCTTGGGAATTGCTTTTCTATGAAAGACTTGGGAAATGTAGGATGCATTCTCGGAATTAAGATCTATAAGGATAGGTCTAGAAGGCTTATTGGTTTAAGCCAAAGTGCATATGTGGATAAAGTCATTAAACGATTTAAGATGGAGGATTCTAAGAAAGGGAATCTCCCCATGATGCATGGATTGGCATTAAGCAAGGCTCAATGCCCCGACTCCCAAAAGGAGTTGAACATAATGAAGCGTGGGATCAATCATATATGCCATGTTATGCATACGCCCCGATGTCTCATGTGCCTTGAGCATGACTAGTAGATATCAGGCGAATCCGGGAGAGGCTCACTGGAGGGCTGTGAAGAACATTCTAAAGTACCTTAGGCGTACAAAGGAAATGTTCTTGGTATACGGTGGTGAGGAAGAGCTTAGAGTAAAGGGTTACTCTGATGCTAGCTTCCAAACCGATAGGGACGACTGCCGATCTCAATCGGGGTTCGTGTTCCTATTGAATGGTGGTGCAGTAAGCTGGAGGAGCTCAAAGCAAGACACAGTTTCTGATTCAACAACCGAGTCAGAATATATTGCAGCAAGTGAAGCTGCTAAGGAAGCTGTGTGGATGAAGAAATTCATCCAAGATCTAGGAGTGGTTCCAAGCATCACCGACCCTATTGAGATTTTCTGTGACAATGAGGGTGCGGTGGCTTTGGCAAAGGAACCAAGAGCTCACAAGAGGACAAGACACATTCTTCGGAAAATATTACTTCATTAGAGAAGTAATCGAGAATGGTGACGTTGCCATAAGCAGAGTACCGACGGATGGGAACCTTGCGGACCCATTCACTAAGCCATTATCACAAGCTGCTCATGATTCTCACGCTAAAGCTATAGGTGTTAGATTCGCTAGTGATTTGGCTTGACCTATGTATTTGGTTTGTTTGATTTGTATTTGCATTTATGGGAACATTTAAACGGTATTGTAACTTATGTTTGTTTCGATATATGAATAGAGATTTATATATACGCTTGTTGCGGTCACAATCATCAAGTCCATACCGTGTTCCATCTTAGCATGTTTAAACACTTCCTTGAATGTTTATCATTCTAAAACCTTCTTCAAACGGTTATTCTTCATATGGGAGGAAGAATGAAATAAGATTGAAGTAAGTGGTTGGCCCGGTATTCAAAATGGTTGAATAAGGGTGCAAGACTTACTTGTGCTTGAAAGGTGTTTCAAGTGACCAGAAGACCTACACCTGAGTTTACTTCATGGATCTATTAGTCACAAGTATCTCGGGATGATAATATCATTTCATCTTTAGACTTGAGACGCATAGGTTACCAGAGTATGAATCTGACTTACTCTAGTTATCTTCAAACGCAGTTCGTAACTGGCTGTTATAAAGGAAATAATTGGGTAAAGTATGAAACATATGATGGGACTATGTGGTCGAAAGGATTTGTTCCTCTAATAAGAGAGATATCCTTGGCCCCTTGATGATTGGGAGCTGACATCAAATATGCATGGCCGTGCTCAAGTTACATTGATTTTAGATCAGATGCAACTTGTCTATTTGGTCACCACCAATCTGTAATCGAGAAACATAATAGTGAACGATCTGGAGATTGACATATTCCATGTCTCATGTTCACAAGGATATCGCGAACAAAAGGATGCACATGATCACTTATCTATAGAACCTCGTAAGCCTTTAAGGCTATTAGGTTTTTGTCGAAGATGACAACTCGCGCCGACTTGGGGGCATTGATGCTTAGCTAGAGCCTCTCTTTGTCTGTGATTAATATGTGACGATGTATCATGTGCAAGTGGGAGTCTGTTAGATATATGCCCACTGATACACGTATATTGGATCACTGCCGATGATGCACGGGCCTATTGGGTCACGCGCCAAGCGTTGAATCCGACAGCACATGTCAAGAGAGAGAATTAGGGTTTCTGTCGACCTTCACGGGCCCTCACGGGTCGTGAAGAGGTCGTGACGTGAAGCCCTTCACGAGGCTTCATGGGCCGGTCGGGGATCGTGGGGGTGATGCCTTCACGACTTCCTCACGGGCCGTGAGAGCCCGTGAAGGCAGAAGTCTAAGTGACACTTTTATATTATTGGACCTTTTGCTTGGTCCAATGGAAGGGTGCCATTATGGCCGACCCTGGTGCCTCACAGACTTCCCTTCTACTTATAAAAGTGCATGTTTTCTCTCTTGAAAGAACCTTTTGCCATTTGACTAACCTACACACTTGAGAGAGCTTATGAGATACATAGAAGCTTTGAGAGAGAGTTTGTGTGGGTGTTGTCAAGAGTTCATCTGCTGTTCTTGAGCCCTTGTTCACGTGGTGAAAGCATAGTGGTTCAAGCTTTAGCAAAGGTGGTTCACGCAAGGCTTGGTGTGGATATCAATAGAGGGACTCGTCTTGGAGTTCAAGCATTACATCTACTACAACAAATCAACCAGAGACATCAAGGGTATGGTCTCACTTTCTGGTTTCGTTTGTTCTTCTTGTTGCTATCATGTCTTGTAGCTAGATCCCACTATGTGTTTCTTGTGCATGAGTTTTGAAAACCCGAAATGAACTTGTTTTTATCTTCATGCTTCCGTTGTGCTTGGGTTTTGTTGTGCATGAGAAACCTTCAATACACTCAAGTGATAAGTATTCTTGTAGTAGTAAGGATATATCAGTTACTATAATAAGATAATTAGGTACAAAAAACACATCATTTGTGATTAGTAAGTCACCACAGTGCGTATTTTTATATTTTGTAATTGCAAGGATATCTTTATTCTCTAATAAGAAAGGACAAAGAAATCTGTGTACTTGGTTTCAGATTGGCATTCCAATTAAAGTTGTGGCATCCTTCACAGTGATTGCTTTAGGGTTTTTTCTTCGTGGATACTATTATCCATTTCATTAAATCAAGAGGTAACTAAATCATAGTGTTCTTCATTACTGTTACATTGTTTTATATATGCAGCAAGCCTCATTCAACTCACAAGGGTCAATACCCCTATTCGCCTTGGTTGAACACATGCACAGGAAAGGTATACAATAAGTAACTGAATCACACTGTTCTTCCTAACTGTTACATTGTTTTATGTATGCAGCAAGCCCCATTCAACTCACAAGGATCAATACCCCTATTTGAACACATACACAGGAAAGGTATACATATGTGAATTTTCCTAAATGATTGCTGGCATTGGGGGCTCCTTCTCTGTAATTACAGGTAGTCTCACTCCTATCTTTATCAAATATGGGTTTAATTTGTATGCAAATTTGACAAAACATGTTTTTTGAGAGGTCTGCTATTATATATTTGCAAGGTTTAATCAAAAACTTGCTATTGTGTTCATGTTTAGCATATACTCATCTTAGAAATAAGTATAAGTTCCTTCTCAGAATCCTAAATTCATCATAATAATAATGACAATGTTCTCCATAAACTTAATTTCATAAAAGAAACTTTTCTATATGAAACTCGACATCTTGTATTAATGAAATGGCTCATGTAAAATTTCATTTTAATTTGTTATTGCTACAGTCTCCGCTCCTTCCCTCGGATCAAGGAATTGTTTATGTTAAGCTTAGTTATTTTTGTCGTTTCGTTGTCCTGTCACATGAGATCCGGTAGAAGGGACCCCCTCCCACCGAACCTACTTTTTTGTCTTTGATTTGAAATTGACATCCCAATGTTCTTCACTTTTCTGATTATTCAGATTTTGGGTTATTCCCAAATTGTAGAGGAATATAAGAACATGTCTTATAGTGGATTGCTCATTGCTAGCTAGAAGTATCCTTTGGATTTTGGTCGCTCTGTACATGGACCCTTTAAAGACTATTCGGTTAAAAAATATATATAAAAAATTTCATGAGTACTATGAAATTGTTATAAGTATTAAAAAACTAACCATAACTGACATGTTCATAAATAAATGTATTGAGATGACTGCCTTAAAGTTTAAACACTAAGATCTAACAATAAGCAATTGCATGTCTGCACTCGTATAGCTGTGATATTCGAGGTGAATTCTAGCAGAGATACACTAATGAAGTACTGCTAGCAGTATAAACAGTCAACTTCTATGAATATCATTGGTTCTATGTGTTTAAGACGAAGTGAATTCTCTCCGATTATCATGGATTAGATAGAATCCTTGCTTGATAATTTCACACAAGAACCAACTTGATGTCCTGCAAATCACTCCAAAACCGCATGTACTACAATGTGATTATGTGAACTTAGTATGGTGCATGATAATTTCACACATCCAACACCGTGTCACGGCGATTCTGCATCCAAATTTCCACACATCTGTTTCTTGATTCCTTCCATTGTCGGTTTTGAAGCATCAAACTTTGGCCGTTCCAGTTTTTCTTCGGCAGTTTGCTTCCACGTTATAAATCCGATCGATACAAAGGTTGTGGCCGTGCGTACGCGCGGCTAAAAATGTACCTAGTATTGATATAGCCGAACAATACCTCTCTTTATCTGGATGATTTTGATGCATTGTTGAACAAATGATTCGTGATAAAGATTACAGTGTCAAAATTTAACCTTGATAATAATTACTATGTTTAAACTGTTAATCGATTGTTTGATAATGAGAGGATAATAAAGGAAGTTTTGATGGCTTCTCCACACATTGAGGTACTCTTTTTGTTTTTTTATTTGTTTATAAATTTTATATTTCTTAAAACTTATCTATATCTATACTACTATATAAAACATTTAACATTCTCTTTCATCTTAAATTTTAAGACTTCTTAAAATTCAATCAATATAAAATTTTGACCCTTCATTTAATCTAAATTAATCTAATCCACACAATTTTTAACTATTTTATTCTCTCATAATTTACTTTCACTTTATTCAAAATATATTCTCTCATACTAACACAATTATCCACCACATTAACATAATTTTTAAAATCTTATTAACTCTTCTCTTTATTTCATCAATATAAATCTTTTTTCTTATTTTATTGTCTTTTAGAATTTATTTTTAAAATTAATAAAATAGTTAAATGTAAATAAAAGAAAATTTGAAAAAAAACCGGACATGTTGCTGTAGAGAACTTTTTCGTGACATTGACTCGCGCGAATAACATATCATCACATTCTTAAAAGCGAAATACTGTAAACCAAAAACTATTTACCGCCGCATCATTACGCGAGTATAATGCTAGTTTTTATTAATACATTTTTTTAATGTAATGTTTTCAGGACACAATTTCTGAAGGTGAACCAACTTTAACTATTGGATCTGAGGAATATAATGATACTAAGGTTTGTTAAACGTTTAAAAAATAAACCATAACTTAAAAAAATAAACCATATTTAAAAAATAAACCATAACTTTACATTGAAAGATTAATCTTATTTTTATCTTTTTATTTCCAGGAAATAATTTCAGTAACTTCTGATAATGGGACACCTTTTGAAAAGGAATCAAGCAGCGCATCAAGTCCTGGAATGAAACAGGGGTGTTACTTGTTTTCGAATACATAAATATCTTATATCTGATTTCATATCTTTAGAAGAAGATGTGATTTATAAGGTCTTAAGTCTAAGAAGGTCTGCGAAAAAAGATGACTTTTACTTCTCCAAATAAGCAAAAATAAGATAGAATAACGTCTTATGTCTGCGAACAAACAAACAACCTTATTAGAAATGTCTGCTAGCGCGCAGACATTTCTTTAAAAAAACAAACAAGTTTATCATAAACGTCTGCGGGCGCGCAAACATTTTATTTAAAATAAGACATTATTTTAAAAAACATTATTTAAACGTTTTAATTCATGTTTGTATTTAAACGTTTTAATTCATGTTTGTTTACATTCTGTCATTTTTCATTAGTATTGTTTGTCTTGCGGTTTTAAACAATTTTAATGTTCGAATTGATTCTGTTGAATGGTTGTTTTGAATTGATAACTCACCAACTATGTTTTCTCATCTTATCAAGTGGATTTGCATTTTACCTTTTCTATGTAAGTTTATTATCAAAAGTTTTCTTTATAAGTGTGACATTAAATTTACAATGTTAACTTTTGAAGATTGGTAGGTGAGCATCTTAACTGAAAAATCGAACCGCAACCGATAAAACCATTAAAACCGAACCAAATGAAAACCGACGGTTCGGTTTATAAGATTTCATTAACCGATAAGTAGTGAGTCGGTTTCGGTTTTGTACATGTAACCGAACCGATAAGGATTTATTATTTAATTATTTTATATATTTAACTATTATAAGTCAAAAAAAAAGAAATAGAAAAGTTTAAATTTGGAGTTTATCCACTATCAACACTTGATTGTTTCTTTCATGTGATACTATTAAATATATTAAAAATTAATTCACAAGTTGTGAATTTGTGGAGGCCAATAGGTTTGTAGCATTAGGCCCAAATGAATGGATTAAATATCGTTCTAGGATACCATTTTGTAATTTTGTTATAAAAAATAATAAGCTTAACAAGTCATAGAAAATAATCAATTATTAAGCTCAATTTTGTGATTACCGCAAAACAATAAAAATATAACTCAAGCTCATATTCTGAAATAATGAAGCCCATTAAGTTTGGTCAAACTTAATATAACGGTTAACCAATAAAACCGATAACAAAAACCGAACCGCTATCACAAACCGATAACCGCCCCATTAGAAACCGATACCCATCGGTTTGAAAAAACACTTAACCGATATTATCGGTTATGGTTCGGTTTGGGGTCAAAACCGACCCATGCTCAGTCCACAGTTCTAGTAATGTTAATTCGAAATATTGATCAATCAAGAGGATTATATAATGGAACAAGATTACAAATTACCAGATTTAGGTCACATGTTATTGAAGCAAAGGTCATTTCTGGTAAGAATGTTGGAGAGATTCATCATATCCCGAGGATGAAGATTGTTTCTGCTGACAAAATATCATTCAAGTTTCAGAGAAGACAATTCCCAGTACTGGTTTGTTTTGCTATGACAATTAACAAAAGTCAAGGACAACCACTTTCACAAGTTGGGTTATTTTTAAGATGTCCAATATTTTCATATGGACAGTTGTATGTCGTTATTTCTCGTGTCACAAACAAGAAGAGATTAAAAGTTCTTCTGTGAGATGAAGAAGGAAAACCAACAAATAAAATTATAAATTTAGTATTTAAAGAATTACTTTAAAATTTTTGAAAGTTTTGTAAACTTCGAGTGTTTTACATATCAATAATCACACTTCTTTTTATTACTCATTTTAATATTTTTCTTACTTATGTTTGGATGCATTCAATTATTTATTGTGCGTTAGTGTTATGTTTAAGTACTCGATAGAGTTTTTTAACCACTCCCAAACATGCACAGATCAATTAACTAGTTTATCTATAGTATATTATAAAGTATTTAATCCTTTTGATTAAACTCTTAAATTTTAAGTGTTTTGAAATTACTAAATTATCTCTTATATAAATTAAATTGAATAACTATTAGATATAGTTTATAAGATTATTCATATTCCATTTTAATAATAAACTTTACATATTTAAGAAAATTAAAGTTAATATAATTTTTTTAAAAGTCAAAATCAATACAAATTAACTTAATTATTAAAAAATATTTTCATCATCTTTTATTTTTTAATTATGTAGAACATAAAGTAAAGGAAATAAAAAAAAATAGAATAGACATATCACAAAATAAAAATCATTCACCATTACTATATTACATAAATACCATACTTTAAAAATAAATATATTAGTAAATAAAAATTATTTTTCACCGTCAAATTAATTACAAAATCCTCAAGCAATCCACTCATCAACAACTTTGCATCTTGTCTTTATTCTGAATATTTCTCTCTTACTCACTCACACACACGGAGTGACGGCCCACTCCAAACTTGATATAAATTGATAAGATTCAACCAAGTCAATTTCAAATCTCTCTTACGACTTCTCTGATTCTTTTCACTTCCGTCAACAAATTCTAGATCTCAATTCCTATCATCAACTAGAAGTTTAACCAGGTACGCCATTGATCCCCAAATAATTTTAAATTTTCACCCAAATTGCTTCTTGATTAATAATTTCATCTACACTCAATTCTGAAATTTTGGAAGCTGTGTTGGGTTTACGACTATGTACGGTGAAAATTGTGCGATTATGATACATGATATCGTTCGATTCCAGTTGTGCTTTTATTAGGAATTTGCAAGTATTATGATGTGTTCAGTTCTAGCTACTTTATGTGTTTTTTTTCTTTTTCTTAAAGTTGTTAGAAAAGATGATCATCGCCTTTTCCCCTTTATTAGCCAGTATTGCTTCTTTGGTATACAGTTTAAGTTTTAGTAGTAATTGTATGAATCCCTTTGCCGAGGAGAAAATGAGAAATGCGAGAGTTCAATTGACTTCCTGAGGTCAAATATGCTCAATTTTGTATAAAAAGCAGAGCTACTGTGTGTGTGTGTGTTTTTTTTTTTTGGTTTTAAAGAATTGGCAATTTAATTATATTAAGTTTGTCCTGTAAAATGTTTATTCTACTGATTTCATTTACAATGATACAATAATTTTACTAAAATTTACAAGTAATAGACATGACTATGAAAGTGTCTCAAGAGTCATATAATAGTTGACTATAGATGATTGACTTGAGCAGTTAGTTTGTAGAAATACAAGTTGTCTGAAAAGGACCAAAGTTTCACAAAACTATTTTCAAAGAGTTAGCTTAGGGTGGTTTACATTATCTAGAGGAAATGTATCAGAAAATGTTCTTATAAAATCAACCAAAGTTTCAAAATACTATCAATGGGTGTTTGGTTGGAGGGAATTCATGAGATTCTGTGGGAATTGGAATTCAATTCCTAGGAAATCCCATGTCTGGTTCAACTTAGTCAAGGGAATTAGATTTCTAAATGGAATTCAGATTCCTTCATCCGAGGGATTTCAGATTCCTTCCAAGATTGGATGGAATTTAAATTCCTTCAATCACCATCACCTTTGACCACAGATTTCACCATTTTTCGTCTCTCATCCTCATCACCTCTCCACCTTGGTGGCGGTGGTGAAGGAAGGTGCCACCGATTTCACCAAGCTTTTCCCTTGAATTCCATCTCTTGCCAAACACAAAAACGAAGAAATTACTTTCCAATTCAAATTCCTTCCAAGATTCCAATTTCAATGAAAAGAATCCGCGAACCAAACGCCACCTTAGGGTATTCTGAACTTACAAAACTTAATTAAGTAAAAACAAAGTAACAAAGAAATCATATTTCTGTATATACTGAATCAAATTTTGTAACACAAAACAAAACTAACAGATTATTTTTATCTATTTATTTGTATTAGGCACTCAATTTTATGAAAAAGTTAATATTTTTGAGGTAGCACAACCACAATTGATGTGTTTTAAAATTTTGGTCCTCTTTTGAGTAAGAATATTCGATTTTTTTTTTGGAATTCAATGAAAGTATGATACCTTTTTCTTTGGCAACTTGCCCTTAGGAAAACTCATTGATTACTTATGCAGTTATGTGTACTACTGTATTTTTTAAAGTCTGGATTTTATATAAAACTTGCTTACAAATTGGAATTTGAATAAATATATATAACATGATTGTAGTGTTAGGCAACTTATATTTTGTGTACCTCTCAAGATGATCTTGTTCAATCCCTAAATTTTCCTATGATATGGCTTCCAGCAATGAAGAACCAACATTTGCCTTCAGAAAACTTTTTGAGTAATTTCTACATTCCTGATTACATTCTTGAATCGGGTGAAAAAACTGATGTTATTTCTGATGCACCTACATGCCCAACACTCGTATTTATCAACTCCAAAAGCGGTGGTCAATTAGGTGGTCAACTTCTCGTCACATATCGTTCTCTTCTGAATCCAAGCCAGGTATTCTTGTAATTCCATAGACTGATTTAGTACAGACACTAAAGTTTTTAGTCATGTTTGACTTTACTTTTGTCAAAAGGTTTTTGATTTAGGTGAAGATGCTCCTGATAAAGTGTTAAGAAGACTATACATCTCTCTAGATAACCTCAAACAAAAGGGAGATGAATTAGCTGCTAATATAGAGAAGCAATTGCGCGTAATTGTGAGTTTGATTTGTGAATAGTATAGATGAATATCATGTATTTTTAAATGAATATTGATGATATGAATATCATCAGGTTGCTGGTGGAGATGGAACTGCTGGTTGGTTGCTTGGAGTTGTTAGTGATCTCACGTTATCTCAACCACCACCCATTGCAACAGTACCTTTAGGAACTGGAAATAATCTCCCATTTGCATTTGGTTGGGTATGAATGATAAAACGTGATAATA
This sequence comes from Dittrichia graveolens, assembly GCA_038502395.1. NCBI lineage: Eukaryota > Viridiplantae > Streptophyta > Magnoliopsida > Asterales > Asteraceae > Dittrichia > Dittrichia graveolens. Next base: position 38,205,345 of record JARJIL010000009.1, read on the forward strand.
TCATTTTAATTTCTGTTATGAAATGTACTTATTTTGTTTTTTTTTATAATTCTGAACTTCAGGGAAAGAAAAATCCAGGAACAGATCGTGAATCTGTTTTGAAATTCTTGGAACAAGTTCTCAATGGAAAAGAAATGGAGATAGATAGGTATAGGAATCCTTACTTTTTTGTTAACCAATATATTTTTTAAATTTATTTTCTTATTCCCTTTTAAGTAATTTTCGACATAATCCAGTTGGCATATCTTAATGAGGATGAAATCCGCCCCAAGAGAAGGCTCTTGTGATCCCATTGCCCCGCTTGAGTTGCCACATTCTTTGCATTCATTCAATCGTGTGTCTGATACAGATGAACTTAACATGGTAACCCATTTGTATTACATTTTTATCCCTCAATGGGATTTCTAAATAATTGATTTTTTGTTATTTTTCTATTCAATTTCAAAGTTTTGTTGCATATTTTGTTCATATATACTCTGTAAATGTTTTCAGTCAGGTTACGACACATACCGTGGAGGATTCTGGAACTATTTCAGCATGGGTAAATCTCAACTTTTGATTTACTTCTTCTAAATCTTATAATAATCACATAATTTTCTAAAAAGCAGTGATGTAAAAATCGGCCTGGGCGGCCGATTAATCGCCGCCTAGGCGGTTATCGGTGCCCTGCCGAGTGATAAATCGTATGGTCGGCCAAATTTCTCGGTCCCGGTCAAAATCGGTCTGGGCGGTCTCTTGGCGGTCTAGGCGGTCAAAATCGGTCAACAAAAAACTAGGGTTTTAAATACGGGAAAGCCTAAACACAGCCTAAAAAACAGCCGCTACTTCTCTCGATCCACCCACACCCTCCGGCGATTCAACAAAAGGCTCGAATCAACAAAAGGCTCAGAAGTTATACATCTTACCTTTGCGGTTTGCCATCTGTGATTCTCATGGAGACACCGCCATAGTTGACAAACTCGCCGGAGAAGAGCTCTCGCTGGAGAAGATCAGGTGTGGGCTGTGAGACAGAGAGGAGGGAGAAGGCTAATAGGCTTCAAGGTTTTGCATTTTCAAAAGAAAATAGATAATAAGTAGGTGTGGTGTTAATTGGTGATGTTTTCAAGGAGACAAGTATTTACATTTTCATCAGCCTCTAGCCTTTACAACTTCCATTTTCAAAATTTTAAATATATTTTAACTATATAAAATTATATAATTACTATTTTTTTGTATAAAACTATATTACTTTATTATTTTTTATATAATTTAATTTATTTCATGTATGAATTAAATACCTACGGCTAATATTTATTTAAAAAAAATCAATTCCTTTAAAATTTATCATCACCGCCGAGAAACCGATTAATCACCGCCAAGACCGATTAATCGCTTGGCGGTGGTCGACCGCCGACCGATTTTTACAATCTTGCTAAAAAGCTTGCTTTATTTAATTATAAATTTACTAATATATTTCCTATACATAGGCATGGATGCTCAAGTATCGTATGCATTTCATTGTGAGCGGAAGTTGCATCCTGAAAAATTCAAAAATCAGTTGTCTAATCAGGTATTATACAAGTATTTGATCGTTGAACGAACTTTGAAAATAATGTTTAAGAGCGTACTTTATAAGTTTATAATCAAATAAAGGACCTGGTTAGCAGTATGATACTTAAGTCAATAATTTAAATGCTTAGATAAGATTTTTTTTCTTTATTTTTGGTAATCATGCACTTTTTCATATAGCATGACTGCATGGTTTCTTTACCTTGTAGACCACTTATGCTAAGCTTGGGTGTACTCAAGGGTGGTTTGCAGCATCTCTGTTCCATCCTTCTTCAAAGTAAGTTCTTTTTTTTCCTTTCTTTTTTTACATTGTTCATTATGTAATTAACAAAATGGAATTTAAGGGTGCAAATTGATTTGGTTTATAAAACTAGTTTTTGTATCACAAACTTGGATGAGGTCTGCATTTACGTGGGCGGGGTTGAATTTAACTTGGAACGAATTGAAATTTCAAACCAATTTAACATCAATCACATATAAGAAACGTATTTTTTTTTCAAAATTCACAATGAAATAACATACAGTATATCTAAAAGAAATAACTTGAAAATAGAAAGAGTGGGATTTTTAAACATTGTTATTAGATAGAGAAATGTGAAATTTGGTATAGAATAATATTGATGCATATTTCATTCTTAGCTGACCTGGCTAGGAGCCAGGAGCAGCCCCCGTGCCACCGGTCAAAATTTTCTAACATAGTGTTAATATTATTTTTAAAGCTTATTTTTCCATATGAGCCTACTAGTCAAGCTAAATTTTTATATAGGTGGTACTGGTCAACTTTCGGTCTAGGTCTGCCACTGTCTTCAGCATTTTAGTTTTAGTTAGTTAGTGAGAGACATAATGGTTGCTGACTCTTTTTTTCCAATGTAGGAATATAGCACAGCTTATGAAGGTTAAGATTATGCAAAGGCAAGGCGGTTGGAAAGAACTCAAAATCCCTCATAGGTAACAATATATATAACTGCTTTTCTTTCTCTTTTAATTTATCCTTATTATATTTAACTATGATTTCTTGACCTAGTAAAACATAATTGTTTTGAGTTGCAGTATCAGATCAATTTTATGCCTCAACTTGCCTAGCTTCTCTGGGGGACTAAATCCTTGGGGAACACCAGATCATAACAAATCTCGTGACGTTAGAAATATTTTTGTTTTATTTTATATGTTTAGTATTTTGTTGTACTCTGGTTATAGGATAAACTAGATATCCTTTTTTATCTTATAGAATATGACATATTTCATGTTTATTGTCTGCATAACGATTTCTTCCAGAGAGACTTAACGCCACCATATGTTGATGATGGCCTCCTGGAGATCGTTGGTTTTAGAGATGCATGGCATGGGCTTGTTCTTTTTGCACCCAAGGGACATGGCACCCGACTTGCGCAGGTTAAAAAACACCCACACACAGATTTTCATTATGCAATCTCTTCGTATACATTTGAAGCTTAAAAGTTGCGTTTTGAAGTATAGACCATAAAACGTTGACCTATTTACTTGCATACAAGTTGATTTGAGCTGTAATATTTATCTCCAACATGCCAAATAGGTGGAACACGCAGAAACATGCCCAACTTTTTTAATACATACAAACTCTTAAACTGATTAATTTGATTTTTTTATTTTTTATAATAGAAGAATGTTCAATATAGTCCATACTTAATTCATAGTCCTAAGAGATTAATTTTAGCATGGCATCAATGGTCCAGATTGCATTTTAAAATTTTGGGCGGAGTGTTACTTTCGTAAGTCAGATGTGATGCTTTTACAAATCACCTGTGATTGAATATTAAAATTTTAGGACTATGTTTTTTACATGGACTTTATTGAACACGACTCGATGGTTATGATGTTGTTTTTCTAATCATAGTTATTAGTGAACGCATTAAAAAGAGTTGATTCTGGGTTCAACCCGACCTGACCTCTTTATTTTGAGCAGTATTAAAAATGATATCCCATGTGGTTGCCCAAGATTTGCATATATGTACTGACAAACTGTCCTTTTTCTTTTTTTGGTTCTTGTGTTTAGACTCACCGAGTAAGATTTGAATTCCATAAGGGTGCAGCCGACTGTACATATATGCGAATGGATGGAGAACCTTGGAAACAACCTCTCCCGGTAGATGATGACAGTGACACCACCGTCGAAATCTCACATCATGGACGAGTGAAGATGCTTGCAACACAAAATTGCATATCAAAAAGTATTAACGATCCATCAACTCCTCATTATCATCATGATCCACATGACAAAGAAGAAGATGCTTATGATAGTGAAAATGAAGATGAATATGAGGCTCAGTCAGGGGAAGAATGGAGAAAGTTTGGTGCAGCTGAGACATTTAAGATCCCTGAAGATATGGATGTTTCTCACCTCAGTTAGTAATTTGTAGATATTATCCATTCAATGGTGCTCATAAGATTTGCAAGATTGCCTTTTTTTTTCTTTTTTATTTTGAATTAGAACTTCACTATGAAGGTATGAATATATGGTGCTCATAAGATAAGGATGTTTTTTTTTCCATATAAACATTTTACTTGACTATGAAGGTATGAAATATATGGTGCTCATTAGAGAACTTTAGAATTGTCCTAATTACTCAAACCTGGAACTTGAGAAAATAGCATAAGGATGCTATAGGAGGGATGGGATACATTTGGCATCAAAATAAGGGTAAACTATATATAGTTTCATCCCTAAACTTTATGATTTAAGATTGTTTAATTCATAAACTTGTTGTAACCGAGTATTATAGAAATATAAATTCCTATAGCATGTTTTAAACCTCAATGGGTAAAATAATGTGGTAAACAGAGACGATATAGGTTGAAGTGCTATACATAGCATAACACTTCAACCTATATACAAAAAATAAAAAAGTGACAGCTAACATAATTAACTCTTAGATTTATGTGTATAGTCAGCAATTCAGTAACACCATGTTTAATGTCATAAAACACTTAAGGGTTACATGTGTGAATGTCTATAATTCTAGTAGTAATGCAACTTGACTTAAAGAAATTTTTAATAATCCTTATTAATCAATTGGTAAGTTTATTTTAACATACACGTGAGAGAGAATTTAATTCCACTATTTAATTAATAAGTGAATATATATATTTTTTAGTCAACAACTATATATAGTATAGTATTAATTTAAAGTGATCGAAAATAGCTTAAATGATTTAAGTTTAAATCATTTAGTTTTTAGGATAATCTTTTTATCTATTAAATGGCCGAATTATATATAGGTATATATATATATATATAGGGTGAGGTTATATATCAAACCTAAAGAACAAACCTGGTGATGACACGTGGCATCAAGATTAAGGGTAAAACTGGAAAAAGAATTATAAATTAATACTCACTCACCTCTTCCTCATTAAACCTCCAAACTTTCATTTTTTAAAAAAAATTCTACTAAACATCCAAATAGTCATAATAAATTCATGTTTAACAATTTTAGCAAAAAAAAAAAAATATACCATTAGATTCAGTTTTTTATCCTCTTTAATTCAAGACCAGGATTGAAATGTTTTCTAATTTTTTTATTTATGAAAATGCAAAATTTTGATGAAAATGCAAAATGCTCCCGAAAATGAAAAGAACAGATAACAAAAATGCAAATTGTTTAACGAAAATGTAAAAGGCAAAATGCAACCGACATAAAAGAAATAACAAAAATGTAAATAACCAAAAATGCAAACAATATTAAGTCATTGACATGCAAATAACCTAATGATTTGCATTTTGGTTATCAGTTTGTATTTTCGAGAGGTGGAACTAGAAAGGAAATTTGTGGTTACCAAAACATAATTTCATATTTTCCCTCAATTATGCAGTTACCTCATATAGTTTTCATATAATTTACAAAATTGCCACCTTCAAATCCCAACCATTAATTTAGATGATCAAATGGTCCAGATTTGTTCTTTAGGTTCTATAATTAAGACTAGGTTCTATATTGATCCTATATATATATATATATATATATATATATATATATATATATATATCTATATAGGAGAGGGTTCATGCGAAAAGTGTCTTATTTGCGAAAAGTGCGAGAAGCGATCACAGCCATTGATTTGTTTTTGATCATATGGTTCACATTAATTATAATTAATATTTTTATTTAAATCAAAAGGGCAAATTAGTGAAACATAATTTTTTTCTCTTTCAAATTAATTTTTTCTCTTTCCAATTAAGTTTTTCCCGGATTTATAAAATTTATATCCATTTATTATTAAATGTAGTGTTTACAACAATTTAGTACGATTTACAAAAATATTTGTTAAGTATACTATGTTCACTAATGAATACAACGATTTACAAATTTTTCCGTATTGCAACTTTTTATTGGTTCTTGTTTAATTATGTGTTCGACAATGAACACAGTCAATATTATATTAGTTTTAAGATAAATTTACAACATTTAATATTGAATACATCCAAATGATATACTAGTTTGATAATGAATTTTACAATATTCAATACAGAACATGACAAAATTCCTCTGGTTAAACTTAGATTCAAATATCCACTCCATCTAACAAAATTATATGGTGTTCATCTGTAGATACCAAAACTCCAACTTACGAATGTTCAATACTAAACGACGATCCAACTCATGAATATTCAATAATAAATAACCCAAACAAACCAAACATAATATGTATCAATAAATTAAACTCAAAGGCTATATATTACCGAACAATTAAAATAAAACGATTTGTTCATTGATAAACAAATCAAAAATGTACTACACATCTATAGTTGCTACATTTTGGATTAATTAAATAATATTCAACCTACTTAAATTACAATATTGAACAATATTCAACATAAAAGAATCCTCGTTTTGGTTTTGGAGAAGAAAATAAAAAAACAAAAAATTTAATTAAAACATATTAAACCTAATTGAGATGAAATTGGAAGCGGTGGTCGGCGGAGGCGATGGCTCGGCGGCATCGTCGACTTTACATGTACGTTCCACGAACCCGTGATAAAACGATGGTGAAGGAAATCTGGAAACAAAAACAGATCTGTGTTTCACGAACCCATGATAAATGATGGTCGGCGGGAGCAATGGCTCGGCGGCGGTTGAGAAGCAAAGTAGGTGACGACGGTTGAGCAGCAACTTAGGAGGCGGTGGAAGATCTTCTCGATGGTTCTTGACAGCGATAGAGATCTCCTCCGTGGCTAAACCCTAGATCTACCAAAACATCCCGTTAAAGGGGGCGGCGGTACAGTGGAAGTAGAAGGGGGGCGGCTTTTTCTACCAAAACATCCCGTTAAAGGGGGTGGCGGCAGAGGCTTTTTTTTATTTTTAGGGTTGTGGTGGCGGTGGTACAGTGGAAGTAGAAGGGGGCGGCGGCAGAGGCTTCTTCTCGATGATTTTCGCCGATTGGAAGGAGAAAAGGGTTGCAGATTTCCTATTTTTTTGAAATGGGAAGTCTATTTTATATTAGGGAGGAGAGAGAGGGAAGATGTGAATTGTCTGTATTACCCTTTTATTAATATACTTACTATCCTTAGGTTTTGATTTATTTACTAAAATGCCATAAACAATCTTAGCCATCAATTAATTAATCATAAGGTCTAGATTGCTTCTCGCACTTTTCGCAAATAAGGAGCTTTTCACATGAACCCTTCTCTCTCTCTCTCTCTCTCTATATATATATATATATATATATATGAGAAATGTTCAATACAGTCCTAATTTAATTTATAGTCCCGAGGGATAATTTATAGCCATTAGATTTTAAAATTTAATGGTCCAGATTCAATCTTAGATAATAATCAAAATTGATATATTTGTATAAAGAAAGGCATTTCTAACTTTTTAACTATTGGTCCCCACTTTCTATCTCCTCTAATTTATTTAAAATTAATTATCTCACAAACCGTTAATCGTTAGACGAAACGAATTATACCGTTGCGATCCTCGTGTTCCCCTCTTTTATTAGAGACATCACTTGATATACTTTCAACAAATTTTTTTTCTCATTTTGTTAGATTGGACTTCAATTTTATTAAAGTATAATCACATGTGATTCATAGAGGTGTGATCAATATAGTCTTTATAAAATTATAGTTTGGTGCTTGATAATCTGGCGAAGTTCTATGGTTTAGTAACAAAAAATCAACAATTGAAAGTGATTCTAAGTTATTACTTGTTTTATAACACATGTGATTATCTATCTCATATACATGCATATAATTACAGGTGATTTGATTAAATGTAGCATTTTTATGTCACATATTCGACAGAATCAATCACATGTGATTGCGTACAGAATCACATGTGATTGAATACCAAAAACATAAGATTTGGTATTCAATCACATATGATTTCATATTTAATCACTTGTGATTTTGTACAGAATCACATGAGAGTTTGTACATATTCACATGTGATTGAATACCAAAAAACATGAGATTTGATATTCAATCATATGTGATTGTATAGGGGATTGTTCAAACGAGAACCATTCTTATTACGAGAACCAATATAAAAGACATCGAATTCGGAGGAGAACACATATGGACCTTTGATAGTGGGGATAGGGTGTTGCTAGTACCCAATATATGCATTTATGGGTAGATAATGCAATTAGATTGGCTGAAATTGAATATGTACATACATGTATAAACGGTTTTAAGCAAACGTTGATTTTTTAAGCAAATATTCAAAATTAATAAACATTAAATGATATACAATATAAGAAGATAAAAAAAATTAATAAAACAACACATGTAATATTGTTATGAATCATATTTGATTATGCATTAATAAAATTTAAGTCCAACCTAACAAAATGAAAAAAAAAGTTTGTTAAAAGTATATCAAGTGACCTCTCTAATTAAAGAGGGGAACACGAGGATCGCAACCGTATAATTCGTTTCGTCTAACGATTAACGGTTTGTGAGATAATTAATTTTAAATAAATTAGAGGAAAGAGAAAGTGGGGACCAATATGCAAAAAGTCAGAATTGTCCTCTCTCGTATCAATTTTAATTATTATCTAAGATTAAATCTAGACCATTGATCTTGAAATCTAATGGCTAAAAATTGTCAATCAGGACTATGATTTTAATTATGACTATATTGAACAAAACCCACACACACACACACACACACATATATATATATATATGTGTATATAGGTAAAAGTCAAACGATAAATGTTTTTCGTACGAGAACCGCGAGAACCAATCATAGCCGTCCAATTCCCCTACCTTCAATTGAATTGCCCACCCATGAATTCCTTACATGCACCCTGCCACACTCAATCCCCCCACGCCCTTCATCCATGAATTCCATTATCCAAAATGAACGGCCAAGATTGGTTTTCGCAGTTCTCGTACGGAAAAAGTTTTCGTTTGAACTGAATATCATGTCTGAACATTAAGAGGTGATTCTGACGTCTGAATGTTCATTCATATTTTGCTGTTTGTTTTTTGAAATATCTGAATGGTTGTAACTATATGTTTTATAATACTTTATATTCAATTGTTACATATTTAACTAAATTTAAAGTTTTCTAAGGATAAAGTAAAATATTTTAATAGTTATTATCAAATCAAACCATAATAATATAGAGAATTAAAATCAAAATATATAGAAGAGAGATGTACGGGGGCATGTGGCGGCCGACGGTGACCGTGAAAGGTGTCCATGTATGTAGAGTAGTGGATGTTGACATAAATTAGTGAAGAAGTCTGATTATTATAGGATAGTGAAACATAAATTCTGTCCAGATGTTATAAGAGGTAATTTTATCTCTTATTCGTTAAGGAGTTTTAAGAGGTTTTCAGATCTTAATGAAAATAAAAAACAAACAGCCCTTACATTTTAATACCTCTTATTGATTCAGATTAAGATGTATTAAGACATTTTTTAGAAAAACAAACGACCCCTTAGAGGTAAAGTTTTATACTATCTTGTTAGTTAAGTTAATGTAGTTAAAGCATTGAGAATTAACTTAGGGGGTGTTTGGTTGGAGGGATTTCATGGGATTTTATGGAAATTGAAAACCAATTCCTAGAAATTCCAATGTTTGGTTCACCATGGAATTGGAATTTGAAGGAATTAAAATCCACGAGGAAGGGAATGTAAAATCCTTGAAGATAAGGAGGGATTTTAAAATCCATGAGGGAGGGAATGTGGTTTATTACCATTATACCCTCTGCCTATTGTCTTTGCGTCGCCGACACCATTCATCTTTCGCCGGTCGTCGTTCGTCATTCGCGTCCCCATTCGTCGTTCGTCAGTCCTCGCCGGTCTCCGTTTGATGTTCGTCATTCGTCAGGCCTCGCAGGTCGCCGTTCACCATCCCTCTTTTGTGGGTGGTCATTCGGTGCATCCCTGTTTGTCATTCCTCGCGGGTCGCCATTCCCTGTCCGTCTTTCGCGGGTCGTCGTTCGGTGCGTCCTATTCGTCAATCGCGTCCCCGTTCGTCATTCGTCAGTCCTCATGGTTCACCGTTTGATGTTCGCCATTCGTCGTTTTTCACCGTACGATGTTCACCGTTCGTCCGTCTTTCTCGGGTCGCCGTTCGCCATTTGCGGGTCAGCGTTTGATGTTTGCCATTCGTCGTCTTTCGCCATACGATGTTCATCGTTCGTCGTCTTTTGTCGTACGATGTTTGTCATTCATCCGTCTTTCTCGGGTCAACGTTTGCCGTTTGTCTTTCGCCGGTCGTCGTTCGGTGTTCGCCGTTCGCGGGTCATCGTTTCATGCTCGTCGTTCGTCAGTCATCGCGGGTTGCCGTTCCTCGTCCGTCTTTCGCGGGTTGTCGTTCAGTGTGTCCCCGTTCGTCAGTCGCGCCCCGTCCATTGTTCGTCAATCCTTGCGGGTCGTTGTTCGCCATCCGTCTTTCACGGGTCGTCGTTCGGTGCTTCCTCGTTTGTCAGTCACGTCCCCGTTCATCGTTCGTCAGTCCTCGCGGGTCGCCATTCGTCGTCGGTCTTTCGCAAGTCGTCGTTCGATGCATCCCCTTTTGTCACACGTGTCCCTGTTCGTCATTCGTCGATCCTCACGGGTCGCCGTTCGCCGTTTGTCTTTTGCCGGTTATCGTCTGGTGCGTCCCCGTTCGTCTGTCACGTCCCCATTCGTTGTTCAACTACTGATTGGTAACTGATTTTGTTGCGGTTAAGAATGAAGTTGGAAGTTGTAAGAAGGGTAATTCTGTCATTTTACATGACTGAAATCAAATTCATCTACATTATCTGCGAACCAAACAAAACATGGAAATGGATTCCTATTTCATTTCCTGTCAACTAAACAGATTACAGATTCATATTTTAATTCATGACAGATTCCAATTTATTCACAGATTCCAATTCCTTCAGAAACATTTAGCAAACCAAACGCTACCTTAGATCTTGCTTAAGTTTCAATCTTTATTAAGTTAAAACCGTTTCCGCTGTTCCTCATTTGAAAGTTGTGATTTTTATCAACGTTTATCGAATAAAGATTGCTTTTGTTAAAGGGCCTTGGTTCAGTTAATCTCAAAACTTTATTTTGATCCTTTTCTAATAATAAATTTTTTACTTTTCTTCTTCTCCTAGATAATTATAAGAAAACAAGTTTTTATTTTCTATCAGATAAAATCCTATTTTTAATCATTAATTTTGAACAATTTATTGAAAGGATTAAAAAGATTTGGAATTTTATATGTATATATTTTCGATTTCTTCTTTATTCTTTTACAAAATTAACCCGAAAGCCGAGTAGGAATTCGATTGACCAATGGCTTAGGCGAGAGGGCTTCGGCCTAAGTTAAGTTCATATGGTAGAGGGTTTCGGCCCAAGTCATTAGACTCGGCGAGAGGGCTTCGGCCCAAGTCACTAGGCTCAGTGAGAGGGCTTCAGCCCAAGTTGAACCATTCACCGCGGAGGGCTACCATGTAATGACTCGAATTTTTTTATGTGCAACATAAATTCCCAAATAATTTGTAACACCGTATTTTCAACCCAAAAATTTTCATTTTAAACAACACCGCGGAAGCAAATTAAATATCAAAAGTATTTACAACTGTACATAAGCCATAGTTTACAAAACCATCCTGTTTAAATATCAGTATTACAAAACACGGCTCATCACAAATAACATATCAGAGTCCTAGGTGATTACTCCCCAAGCTAACCACTCTCAGCCGAGCCACGGACTTATCAAAACCTGTAAAAAGAGTGAGAGGTGGGGGATTAGCACAAAGCTAAGTGAATGGAGTAAAGCCACAACAGATATATCAGCCAGAACCGCATGATATCAACAACAGATACAGATAATCCTATCCCTAGAAGACCGGCGGTTCTGCAGGAACCTACAACCAATGCCGGCCAAAGCAAAGGTTTACCGATAGTTCATTTGCTATTCTCACACAATATTACCTTAAGTTGCAACAAATGCATCAAAAGAACCCAATACTGATTAGCCGATAGCAAACAAACTCAGCCCATGGCCAAGCCGAGACTGACTTCACAAATCATGTATACATATCACAGACGCAACAATTAATTAACAATCAACAGCTAATCAATTATCAGATATACAATCTATCCTTGCGTCAAGCCACAAACAGCTGCAACCAAACCAGTTACAACTAATAACATCTATGAGTAAAAATCCACTCACCTCAAGCTTTCAGCTTCTCCATTCAGTGAACTTATGTTACTGAGCCTTGTCTGTTCCTGAGAACACAACAAACTGAAATCAGTAACTTATTCATAAATATATACCAAACACATATATTTATATCCCTTTGATCAAACATGTTGGTCCCAAAGAGGGTAAACAAGCAACCGATACAGTGTAGAAGGGGGGGGGGGGTGAATACACTTTAAACAAATAATCAAATTAATCAATCGTATATTCAATAATCAAATAGAACAATAACTATTATCACTCTCTAATCAAATCAACAGGATGATTTGATATTACACTGATTATAAACTCAACTCTCTCTAAACACTCTTGAATCACAAACTAATTGATGATCGAACTTCTTGTTAAAACTGATTAACAAGAACTCTTGAAAACTCTATTGAACTTTGAACTCACAAAGTTATCGCAACACACGCGTATGACGAACACACGTACGTTTTGCAACTTATGCAGTCTTGCAACTTATGCAGTTTTTTCTCCGTGTATCACGTACATATAAACATATTCAAAGGATATATTTATACTTGATATATCTATGAATAACTCGCAGTTTAAAGATAGAACTTATCTTTTCTTTAAAACCGTAACAAACTCCTTAATTAGAACATATCTAACTAATTCCGTTTGAGATCTCTATCCAACTAATAGATAGTTTAAATTAGGTTCAGATATCCTAATTTAAATTTCGTAGATATGGAGAGTTTATAACAGAATTTAGAACTTACGTAAATTCTTGAACTGAATTCTGACACTGAGCTGACTCACTCAGTCTTGACCTTGTCAAGCTGAGTTCTTGAATCTTGGGTTCTTGAATCTTCAAGTCTTCACTCTTAAAACCTATCTCAGCTTAGAAGTCACTGAGCTATCTAGTACTTACATAGAAAACTCTATATCTATTTATACGCTGACTACTCAGCCTAAGCTGACTAGTCAGTCTATAACAGACTTACATAATTCCTAACTCTTAACCTATCATCTATACATAGCTATAGTTTGTGTCATCAAATCTAACTATTCTACACATGGGACTAACAATCTCCCCTTATTTGATGATGACAAAATATTGAATCAAAGTACGTATAGGTTAACAGAATTATGTTGAACCACTCTGGAACTGACCAAAGTTAGTTCTTGAAATAAGTATTGAACTTATCCGTACTTATTTACCATATCTTGAACTTACAAGATGTTTATCTTACAAATCTATTATAAGACTTGTATTCTAAGAATTTTCAGATATACAACTACTTAGAAACTGAACTTATCAGAATTAATTTAAGTTCTGAACTTACAAAACTTATACTACTGAACATATCAGTTTATAATTGAACATATCAATCCTTAGCTTGAACTTACAAAGCTGTTTGTTTGAACATATCAAATATAATAAAAACAGTTGAACATATCAAACTTGAATTTGTACTAATGAACATATCATTTACATTGTAGCTTGATCATTTTGATCAGATTAGGCACACTTAGTGCTTACAAAAATTATAGAACTTATCTATTTAATCAACAGGATCTCCAACTTCCTACCACATATCTAAACATTTCAATTCCCAGATGGCAGCTTCCTTGATAGCATTATTTATAATCTCTTCACCTTCTAGCAACTCTCTCATTTCAGTTTTTCTTGATCTTACTTCTTTGTTGAGATGATATCTGAATACTGAGTTCTGAGTTGAGTCATCACATAGAATTCTCAAGTACAGAATCAATTCCAGATTTGCCAAATGAAGATTTGCTATTCTCAATAAGCACTGATTACCTTCCACATCCAATTACAGAAAGCCTTCCAAAGGATGTGTGATAAAAGTATTTTCATTGAATTCAACTCCCTCTGTAACTTGTGTACTGATATCTCTTTTGGCTCGCTGGCTTGCTGCTCTAACTCTTGCAGCTTTATTTCTGTTGAGGAAGGTATCAATTTCATTAGTTGGGATCTCTCCTAATTTATCAATTCTTAAGAAGAGAGTCTTTAGCACATCAACTATCTCTTGTCCGATTTGACTCTTTTTCATACGTTTGATAGTTGTGGCTACGATTTTCAACTCTGAGAACCCCAACTTGTACAAACATCTCATATCTAGACCAATTTCTTGTTTGTTGTCTAGTACAAAGTTGATAATCACCAATTCTCCTTTTCTCCTCAGTGTGATTGATTCAATCTTGTGATTAAAATGTGTTCTTTTATAGCAATGCCTTAAATCAGCGTCTGAGTAGGGAATTGGGGCAGCTCTGGGTCCAGAATAGTCAGCTTCAGCTTCAGCTCTGGCAGCCTCAGCTTTAGCCTTTTCTCTTTGAAGCTCGGCTTGTTTTTGCCGCTCTTTCATCTCCTCCACAGTCATACCTAGTTCTTTAGCCATTTCTTGTAACATTTGCTCAGCAAGCATCTCACTGGCTTTCTGTGCTGCATCAGCTTCATCACTTGAGTCAGATTCATATGCAACTAGTTGATGTTGACCTTGTTGTTCTGGCTCAGGCTCAGCAATGATGACCTTTCTTCTCTTTGCTAAAGGAATAACACTTCTTTTCTTTCTTTTTACCATCTCAAACACCTTACTCTTCCCTTTATCTATTTGTGAAGTTGGAATGGACTCAGCTTCAACAAATTTTGGCAATTCAGCTTGAGGAAGGTTGGTGTGAGCAGCTTGAGATGTTTCTTCATGTGGATTTTCTGGTTGAGCTTGTGAAGTTGTGATAATTTGGACTGTTGGAGCCTGTGGCTGTTGTTGGGAAGGCTGATCTACAGTGCTCATAAACTGATCATGAGCTTGTTCCTCGATTTGTACTTCCTCTGTATGCTCCCCCTCAACCTTATTATCATCTCTATTTGATTCTTCCTCCCCCTTTTTGTCATCATCAATAGGGGAGGTTCTGAATTTGAGCACGAAGCTTTCCAAGTTGACTACTGAAGTTGAAATATCATGAAGTTTGTGCATCAACTTGGATTTATCATTTTTCCTCTTCTTGTGCAGGAGCTCAAACTATGTGTGTAACTAATCCATAATGGCTTGGCATCAGTGGCCATCAGCTTGGGCTCCTCAGGTCGTCTCCGTACCTCAAAGTCCTCCTGTCCAGTGGAGGAGTGTATTTTCACCGTAGGAGTGGCTGTTGAGTGTTCCTCAAGCTGTGAGAATGTGGGCCCCATATCCAAAGGTTGGTGCTGACCTATGGAATCAAGGGGGCCAGATTAGGGACCCTGTAAACCTTCCTGGTTTATGAAATGTTCATTGACAGGTCGTGCTAGAACGTGTAAGAATGGAAAAGAAGAATGACCAATTTCGTGAGGTATGGTAGTGGGGTGAGCTAGGCTTAGTGGTGAGGAGGGGGTATTTGACCCTGGGGGTTGGTCAGTATTTCAATGTTACCTTCATGGGGCTGTGAAGGTACAGAAGTAGGCTCTCCCATAGCACTAGTAGGTATGGGTTGAGTAGACACCATACCCGGTATAGGCTTAAAGGTTAAACTTAGCCTAGAGGTTGGCACCTTAAGAGAAGGTGTCTCCCCCTCAGCTTCTGCCGGTGGAGGTATCAATGTGATATCAGCTCTAGAGTCCTTTTGAGGTGAAGGACCACCTTTGGCAGATTTTCTAGTATAGGTGTAGGATATATCCTTGGTAACAGTGGGCTGACCAAGGTTGGCTATAGATTGTAAGATAGATGGAGATGTTGGAGGTGGGGGAGAGGGGTTAGACTGAGTTGGGCTTGACTCAGTCTTATCTCCCAATTTTGGAGATGGAGAAATGCGAGAGAAAGAAGGAAATGAAGGAAGAGAAGTTATACCTGCGCCAATCAATGGTGACTCTGAGCTAGGGAACATACTCTCTTGCTCAGAGCTTGAGGTGGAAGATATCCTTTAGATGGGCGATCGGAGCTGAGTCCTTTGAGGTTCAGCTTTGGAGGACTCAGCCTCAGAATCAACTGCACCATTTGTCTCCTTCTCATCATTGGCACTTTCTTCAGCTTCACTTGACTCAGAGGTCGAAAGCTGTGTATACACCCTCATCTGAACACTCATTGTAGGGTGCTTAGGGAAGATATCATGGGCGAACATTCTTGAGCTGAGAACAGGAGTAGGGATTGACTCATATTGGTTAGTATATCTTTTACCCAACCTGTCCTCGATCACCATGGATATAAATCTAAGAAGGGCACAATGGTGTCCCTTATGTTCTTGGTCACTAATGACTTGAGTGCCTCAAAGATTAATTCAGCGTAATCCAATCGTCGATCATAAAATATGCTGTATAACATTTGCATTTCAAAGTCATTAACATTATCCAGGCCACCCACCTTGTATCCAAGGAAACGAACCACAGTCGATACCATAAATCCCCAGGCTGTCTGGAAAACAGATTTCCGTATTACTCCAACAACTTGAGGATGACCCATTAAGGGCAAGACGCTCCTCGATATTTCTCTCGAAACCGTCGCGTCATACTGATTATGAACTGGAAGATGAAGAATTCGGCGGAGACAATTTGCATCGACTTCTATCGCCACTTGTCCACTTAGGACTGTACCCCGTATGACCTATTGAGTTGCATCCAGTTTGCATGTGTACCAGAATTCCGTGAGAAGTTGAGGGATGAGCACAGCAGGACCACGAAGAAATGCATGTGCCAGGGGTCCCTTGCGAATGTAGGAGACTCACTCCTCATATCCTCTGCCAATTTTGGACTTTGGAATGTGATATAGGCGATGACATTGTTTTGTTTGTAGGTGGGAAGTGCGTTGTTCTTGAAATTACCACCACGGATCATCTGTTCAGTCAGATTAAGAGTATAACCCTCCATTGAAATCGAACTTATCGTATTGGATTGCACGTAGCAGTAGTAGGGTTAGCACTGAGCAATAAACTCTGCACACAGCAAGGTTAGGGTTTAAGAGAGTAGAGAAGAATAGATAATATTTTGGAAAAGTAAACCAAATATGATGAGGAGTCTCTCTTATTTATACCTTTTCAATGTGAGAGAAAAGTTACCGTTATCGGACGGTAATAAATATGACCGTTACAGTAACAACCGGCTACGCAATTTGTTATAACGACTATATTTAATGTAACTCACTTAGACTTACACTGTTACATTGATCCGAATTCTTTCAAGATGAACTAAAATATCATCAAGATTCCCCTTAAAAAAATTAACTTGTAAACGACTTACGTTTATTTGAAACAGAACACACCGTAAATATTTTAGACTTACTATGTTGTTGGACTTACCATTTGTTAGGACTAACCTAGACATGTGGAACTGACCACACTTTAGAACGAAGTACTCATCTTATCCTGAGTGCTCAGCTTAAATGGAGTACTCAGCTCAGATTGTGCACTCAGCTTAGATTTTGTAACACCCTCAAACCTGGGCTAGAAGATTAGCGGGTTTGTGGTACGTGTTTAATTCTTTTAGTTGTGATTAAGTGTTTATTTAAGTTGGTTAAACTAAATCCTTAAATATGTGATGCATGTGTTGTATATATATGTATGTAACCGTATGTATGTGTGTATGTATGTTGTTGTGAACGTGTAAGAGTGAAGAGGTGGGATTACCACCTCCTTTTATTAAATGGTATACGTGTTAGGGGTTTAGCTAAGTTAATCCTTATTTTCAAAACAAAAGGAAGTGAAGTGTGTGTATGTGAAGAATTCTCTCTGCTAAGAAATCGAAAGAAAGAAGAACATAATCGGATTTTCTATATTTTGGGATTTTTATTCAAGATCAAGGTTAGGTTTTTATTATAGTTGTTTGAATGTTAACTTGAAGTGATTAATGATAGAAATAACATGCTTTTATGAAGAACACCATAATCAGATTTGAATATAAATTTGATGGGTTTTGTGTGTTCATATGGGTTATGTGTTTTACATGAATACATGTTTATATGATGTTTCAAGGTATGAATATGTGTTTAGAAGTGTTTAAACATGTTTCTGAAGCGATTTGATGAGTTCATATTTTCTGGGTTAGTGAAGATGGTGATTTGGATGAATTAATGGAACTTTCGGATTTAATTAATGATGGCAGAACCGAATGAAGGAAATCCGATTAATGCTAGAAACCAATATATGAAATCCTAATGTTGGAAAACCGATTGATCGAATCCGGGAACTTATGAAATCCGATACATAGAACAAAATCCGAAAGTTAGAATCCTATACTTTAGAATCCGAAACCTAAAATCCTACACTTGTTAAATCCGGTTGTTTGCAAAACCGATACCTTAAATCCGATTCATTTAGAAATCCGATTGATGTAATCCGGGTACTTGAAATCCGACATGGTTGATAGAATCCGATTGAAGTGAAATCCGAGTATTTGGAATTTAGTAAAGGAAAATCCGACAGTATGGGATCCATCGGATTCCCAAATCCGATATTAGTAGAATCCAAGACATGAGTTGCGGATTCTTGAAATCCGAGAGTTGAGAATGTTGGGAATTCATGGGGATCAAAGCACGCAACGGAAGCTACAAAACACACAAAAACGATCCCATGATTTCCCAATGGTGGTGAAAACTTGCAAGAACATGCATGCAACCAAAACAAACGCAAAGAGAAGAAGGTAAGCAATCCATACCCTTGAAGACTTTGATAATATTCTGGAACAACTTCGAATTTGGGATGAGCTCTTGAAACAAAAGGCTCCAAGCACCAAAGAAGTCCACACCAAGCTTAGCTTCTTTCTCCTTGTACTAGCAAGCCACCAAACCACCAACACTTGACGATTTGGTTTAGGAACAACCCTTGAACAACACTAGAAGATCACCAACACAAGGTCTTGTACTTCTCTCAACTTAGAACACTCACTTGTGTATATCTCTAATGTGTATAATTACAAGAATTAACCAAGAGAGTAGAATGCATCAAAAGAACCTCTTTTAAAGGCATTTTATCTGTTCAAAGAGCCCAGAGTCGGAGCTAAGTGGCACACCATCATTGGACCAAAAAAATGGTCCAACCAAATACAAGTGTCACTTAGAATTCTGCCTTCACGACTTCTTCACGGGCTCTCACGGGCCGTGAAGGATAAATGCGCCACGACTAGCCATTTATCCTCCACGACTCGTGCCACTCCGTGCAAGAATCGTGAGGGTTCGTGTCTTCACGACCTCCTTCACGGGCCGTGTAGGGTCGTGAAGCCCTAGGGTCTCACGAACCATGCGGCCCACGACAGGACTCGTGGACACGAGCTGCTTCACGACCCGTGGAGCATCCTTCACGGTCGTGAAGCCTAGGTCAACTGGAATTTGACCATTTTGACTCTTTCTTCTTATAGTAGGCTGTCGAGATTGAAACTTGGCGTGTGACCCAATAGGCCCGTGCTTCATTGGCACTGATGCTGGCCTACGTGTGTCAGTGGGCAGATACCAACAGAGAAATCCGATACTTTGTGTTTCGAACTTGTATTTGTTTATTGTTTAATGTTTGTTTGATGAATGATTTATAAATATATGAATAATATATATTTATGAGATTGAGACTGATTTGATTATTGCTGTGTTTACAGGCAATCCTAAGATTCAGTAATATTAGACTTCTGAGCTCGTGCTGAAATTGAGGTGAGTGGACGTTGAACACGGATGGTAAAGATTGCAGTTAATTTGATTGATGTGAAGCATGATTGTGGTTTGAGATTGAATTGATTGAACGGCTGATTGTGATATGAAATGTTGATAACTGCTGCATGAATATTTGGTCGATACGCACTCTTAGGATGATTTTGAGTTGCGTTGAGAAGTCAGCTATACGTGGACTTGGGCTGGGCTTGTCTAACTGGTTGGTTGAATAGCAGTAGCCTTTCTGTTGCATTTGTTGCTCAGAGGGGAGTTTACTGTGCCAATCTAGTGGAAAGCTATCGGTAAACCTTTGCTTTGGCCGGCATTGGTTGTAGGTTCTGCGCCGAACCGCCGGTCTTCTCTGTATATGTGATTACATGATTAAAGATTGATTGTGAATGTTTGCATTTGTTGTTTTAGCCTATACTCACTTAGCTTTGTGCTAATTCCCCTCAGTTGATTCTTTGAAGGTTGGTGTTTGTAGTTGAAGAAGGAAGAGTTGACCACACTCTGATACTTATTTTGAAAAAGAGACGAGCCAGTTATTTTTGTAACAACAAACAGTTGTTATGTTAAGCTTTCGAACAATCATTGTACATTTGTAAATATTGGGTTTTATATAATTAAGTTGGTTTGAGTTAGCTTCCGCAGTGCAATTAAAAAAATGGCTTGTGAGTTTTCCGGAGTTATAGATTGGTATCAGAGCCTGGGTTTGGCGATGCATGCACGGCTAGAGTGTTGCATTCCCAAATCTTGGCTCGTGACGGGTCAAGCTTTCCTTCGGGGGAATTAGGGTGAGTTAGAGTTGTCAGTGGTAGTTAGTATTTTGGATACTAACGGTTTATTCTAATGAGCTATGAGGTGATGTGATTGTAACAAATTATGGCTGATAGAGAGACTCCCATCCTACCTCCTGTGACCCAAGCTGTATCAGAGGCTCCAGTAATTAAAGACTTGAGTACTGTAAACCAAGCTGGAACATCTGGGCAAGGGCAAGAGGAAGATCAAAGCGAATACATCTTTAAACTAGAGAATGAACTGATGGATCTTCGAAATAAAGTCCTGAACATGGAGCAGAGATTAAACCAACCAGAACCACCACCTGTACCAATTGCGATAACCACACAAGCAACAGTACCACTAGTGTCAGTACCTCTACCATTAATGACACAGATGATGCAGCAACCTTTCTTTTATCCGTATCCACAACCTGGAGGTTACCCATTTGCGTTTCCAGGATATAAACAACCCTGTACATACAAGCAGTTCCTCGACTGTAAACCATCTAAATACCGGGGGAGTTCTGATCCAAGTTTCACGTTGAACTGGCTTAGAGAAATGACGAAGACCTTAGATGCTTGCAATTGTGAAAACGAGTTAAAAGTGAAATACGCATCAAGGATGTTGAAGGGAGACGCCATGGTCTGGTGGGATTCGATTACCGGCCATTTCACAGAGCAACAGCAGGAGAGTATCACCTGGAGTGAATTCCAGGAAAAGTTATGCGAACAGTACTATGGAACGTTTGAGATTGCTATAATAAAGAGGGAATTTATGGAGTTACAGATGACTGGGAATATGATGGTGGATCAACTGATCAAACAAGTCAACAAAAAAATGAGATTTGCGAAACATTGGGTACCAGATGAGGAGTCAAAGATCGCCCATTTCGTTGGAGCGTTACATCCGGATCTCCGTAGTGCCACCAGGTGGGCTACAACACTATCCCAAGCATTTACTTTAGCTAAATCAGCTGAAGGAGATTTGATTGCGAGGAATAAGTTGAGTGGGAAAAGAATTTCCCAGCAGAAATCAAGATTTGAACATTACAATACTCAACAAAGGCAAGGAGGGCAGGGCAGTGGAAATCGATAGGGTAACCAGAATAAAACATCTTTTGCAGATGGGTCTGCTCAGAGAGCACCTTGGTGTAACAGGTGTAAGGCTTATCATCACGGGCAGTGTACGCCCCAATCGATGGTGTGTGAAATGTGGCTAGTTTGGCCATGACTTTGAAGAATTACAGATTGCCGAGGAGCGTGTGTTGGAACTGTCAAAAAGAGGGGCATCGGGTTGGTGATTGCCCGTTGAGTAAGAAAGCGGGATCTGGGTCAGGAGGGGGAGGTGCTGGAGGATCATCTAAAGCTGGGCAGAAACGAAAGAACCCACCCACTACTGAGGGTCGGGAATTTAGAATGACAGTGGATGATGCCACTACCACAGATGATGTGATAACCGGTATGTTTCTGATAAACTCTACTCTTGCTAGAGTACTATTTGATTCAGGGGCAAATCGCTCCTTTATATCTGTAGAATTCTGTGGTAGGTTGAATATGCCTTTAACTGTACTTGCTACTGCTTTAGAAATTGAGGTAGTTGATGGTATGATGGTACCAGTCACAACTGCTGTGGCTGGAGCCAAGATAGATATAGATGGTACTTGTTTTCCTGTTTTTTTCCTTGTAATGCCATTATCTAGGTTCGATGTGGTGCTCGGGATGGATTGGCTGAGTCTGAACCAAGCCAGTATCAAGTGTCACAAGAAGTTGATTTCATTCCCGTTGGCTGATGGCACAAGAGTAGTAGCAAGTGGTGAGAAGGCTAGATCTGTAATTCCGATCATCTCATGTTTAAAGGCTAGAAAGGCATTGGATAAAGGTTGTGAATGATACTTGGCTTATGTAATTGATGGAAAGAAAGAGAAACAGACAGTGAATGACATCCGGGTGGTAACGGAATACCCGGAGGTGTTTCCAGAAGAATTGACGGGATTGCCTCCAGTTCGTGAGGTAGAGTTTAAGATAGATCTGATTCCTTGTTCCCGACCAGTGGCAAAGGCACCGTACAGATTGGCACTGTCAGAAATTCGAGAGATGATGACCCAGATACAGGAATTGTTGGACAAAGGCTTTATTCGTCTGAGCTCATCTCCGTGGGGAGCGCCAGTGTTGTTTGTGAAAAAGAAAGACGGTACGTTGTGTATGTGTATTGATTACCGTGAGCTAAACAAAAGGACGATAAAGAACAAGTATCCGTTGCCGAGAATCGACGATTTGTTTGATCAACTGCAAGGAGCTTCGTTCTTTTCTAAGATAGACTTGAGATCAGGATATCACCAGGTGCGGGTTTTGGAGGAAGACGTGTCATAGACGGCTTTTCGAACGCGCTACGGGCACTACGAGTTCTTGGTTATGCCGTTCGGCTTAACCAATGCACCTGCGATTTTCATGGATCTAATGAACAGAATTTGTCGACCCTTCTTAGATAAGTTTGTGATAGTCTTCATCGACGATATACTGGTATACTTAAAAACAGAAGTGGAGCATGAACAGCATTTGAGACAGATTTTGGAAACACTGAAGAAAGAGCATCTATTTGCTAAGTTCTCTAAGTGCGAATTCTGGTTGAGAGAGGTACAGTTTTTGGGGCATATAATCTGTGATGAAGGAGTGAAAGTGGATCCTTCAATGGTAGAAGCGGTTATGAACTGGAATGCTCCCAAGACACCGTCCGAAATAAAGAGTTTTATAGGTTTAGCTGGATACTACCGCAGATTTATAAAAGACTTCTCCAAGATTGCTGGTCCGTTGACTAAGTTGACTCGAAAAGAGGTAAAGTTTGTTTGGGGCAGTGAACAGGATCAAGCTTTTCAGATGTTGAAACAGTTATTATGTCAGGCCCCTATTCTAGCATTGCCAAGTGGCTCAGAGGATTTCATAGTTTATTGCGATGCATCGTTTGCGGGATTAGGTTGTGTACTTATGCAGAGAGATTGGGTGATTGCATATGCTTCCAGACAGTTGAAACCCCATGATAAGAATTACCCGACACATGATTTGGAGCTGGCAGCCATTGTATTTGCCCTAAAGCTGTGGAGACACTACTTGTATGGCACCAAGTGTGTGATTTGTACCGACCATAAGAGCCTATAGTATGTATTTACACAGAAAGAGTTGAATATGAGACAGAGACGCTGGGTGGAATTAATTAAAGATTATGATTGCGAAATCAGATATCACCCAGGCAAAGCAAACGTAGTGGCAGATGCCTTAAGCCGCAAGGGAGCGGGAAGTTCTATCCAGTTTATGCGTATTGAGATTGTATCTGATCTAGTGGATAGACTAAAGTCTGCACAATTGGAAGCTCTGAAGAAAGAGAACTTGAAGAATGAACTGATGAAGAAACGTAAGGACGAACCTGCTGATGACTCTAGTGGATTGAAAGTATATAAGACTCGTGTGTGGGTGCCTATGCTCGGAGATTTGAGGAAGTTGATTTTGACCGAAGCACGCAAGTCCAGATTGTCAGTACACCCAGGAAGCACTAAAATGTATAATGACCTAAAAGTGCTTTACTGGTGGCCTACTATGAAAACAGATGTGGCACAGTTTGTGGAATCATGCCATATTTGTGCACAGGTGAAGGCAGAGCATCAAAAGCCTTACGGATCGCTGAAACAGCTAGAAATACCTGAGTGGAAGTGGGAACATATAACGATGGATTTCGTGACTAAACTTCCACGAACTCATAGAAATAATGATATGATTTGAGTGATTGTGGATCGGCTGACCAAGAGTGTAACACCCGCAACCCTGGGCTAGGAGATTGGCGGGTTGGCGGTACGTGACTGGGTTGCTTTATTTGATTGTGGGTTTATTAAATGTTAAATGAATTGAATTGATTAATATGAGTTTATATATATATATATATATGTTACTGTTGGAATATAAAAGGAAGAGAAAGTACAAGTTCAATGTGTATGTATGTTGGTATGTATGAATGCATGCATGAGTTAATAAAGAGAATAGGATTTCATTTTTTGTGCCACCTCCTGCTTGCTTTTCCTAAGTATATGTGTACGTGTATAATGAACAATCTGCTCATAGTTGTTAAGTGTAAAAGGTGTAGTGTGTGCTTTTGAAAGAAAACCTCTAAGTGAAGGAAAGTTCAAAAACTTGAATTTCTAAAGTCAAGATTTGGTGTTGTTGAATTCCAAAGAAAGGTAAAATAGTGTTCATAGCTTGATATGATTCATGTCGGTATGTTTAGATGTTAAGAAGCATGAGTTTATGCAAATACACCATTTTTGAAGTTTGAAAGAAAGTTGATAATGGGTTTTGAAGATTTGTTGTTATAAATGAGTACAAATGTGTTTTTGATGATCTAAATGCTTGGTAAGTGCTAAATGTGTATTTAGATGGAAGATTTATGAAGTTGGAATAAGATTTGAAGGATTTTGACTGAAAATCCATCACAATTTGGAAGATGAGAATCTGGAAATTCGCATGTAGCGCCGCTACAGTTTAGCGTAGCATCGCGGCGCGACCTTCAACCAAATCGGGACTTGAGTTTCGGATTATAGAAATCCAACTATATTGACAATCCGACTTTGAAATCCGAATAAAGTTGCAGAATCCGACCCTAAAATCCAGAAATATGACAAATCTACACCTTAAAAACCGATTCTTGATGAAATCCGCATGAAAATCCGATTGAATGTTCTCGGTTTTCAAATCCGATCCCCGTCGCGGCGCGACGAGGGGTATGTCGCGGCGCGACAGGCCCCAAATCCGATTGTTTTCTTATTTCTTTAGTATTTTGCTTGGTTTGAGTTAGTATATTTAATATGTGATTTAATTGAGTTGTTTTGATAAATTTGAGATATAAATATATATGAGAAGATATATTTATATATTCGCGACTGATTTGATTGTTGCTGTGTTTTCAGGCAACCAAAAGACTCAGTAAAATTAGATTTCCTGAGCCCGTGTGGATTTTGAGGTGAGTGGGCGTTAATCGCGGATGGTAAAGATTTCGGTTAATGTTATTGGTGTGATGCATGATTATGATTGGAATGGATTGATTGAACTGTTGATTGTGATATTGATTGTTGATATATGCTGCATGAATATTTGGTCGATACGCACTCTTAGTATGATTTCGGGTTGCGTTGGGAAGTCAGCTATACATAGAATTGGGCTGGGCTCGTTCACTAATTTGTTTAACAGTGTTAGACTTACTGGTGCATATGTTGCACCAGAGGGGGAGTGCATTGTGCCAATTCAGTGGAGGGCTATCGGTAAACCTTTGCTTTCGCCGGCATTGGCTGTAGGTTCTGCGCCGAACCGCCGGTCTTCTCGGGATACGTGGTTACATGCTTTGATATTGACTATTGATGTTTGCTTTTGGTGTTTAGCCTCTACTCACTTAGCTTTGTGCTAATTCCCCTCAGTTGTTGCTTTTTCAGGTTCGTGTTTGTGAGTTTGGCAGAAGGAAAGAGATGATCTGACTCTGATATTATTTTGAAACGAAACGAGCCTGTAGTTTTTGTAACACACAATGATACTTATTTTGTGAACAATGTTTGTACAGTTGTAATATTGTATTATATGCTAATGGTTTGTTTGTTTAAAAGCTTCCGCAGCGTATTTTAAAAAATGGCTTGTGATTTTACGGTGTTACAGTTTGGTATCAGAGCCTAGGTTTGGCGATGCATGCACGGCTAGAGTGTTGCATTCCCAAATCTTGGCTCGTGACGGTTCAAGCTTTCCTTCGGGGGAATTAGAGTGAGTTAGAGTTGTCGGTTGTAGTTAGTATTTTGGATACTAACGGTTTATGCTAATAAGTTATGAGGTGATGTGATTGTAACAGATAATGGCTGACATAGATACTCCAATCCTTCCTCCTACAACCCAAGCTACATCTGAAGCACCAGTGACTGAATACTTGGATAACCCAGCCACTACGGGAACGTCGGGTCAGGCCCGGGAAGAGGATAACAGCGATTATGTTTATCAACTGGAAAATGAGTTGGTTGAACTCAGAGACAAGATTCAAAGAATGGAACAACAACAAAAACCAGAACCAATCCCAGTGCCAACTACGATTTCTACACAATCAACAGTCGCACCAGTTACAACACCGCTGCCACCAATGACTCAAATGATGCAGCAACCCTTCTTCTATCCATATCCACAACCAGGAACTTATCCGTTTGCGTTTCCTGGATACAAACAACCGTGCACTTATAAACAGTTTCTTGATTGTAAACCGTATGTATGTCAAATTCTCCCAGTACAAGAGCTGAAAGTTGATTCAAAGAAGAGATTGATAGAGGAGCCAGTAGAACTGTTAGATCGAAAAGTGACCAAGCTCCGAAAGAAGCAGATACAAATGGTATTGGTCAAGTGGAAGCACAGTTTAGGTTATGATTTAACATGGGAGACTGAGTCAGAGATGAAGGATAGATATCCCCACTTATTCGAGCAAGAAAGGATTCCGAGGACGGAATCCTCTTAAGGGAGAGAGATTTGTAACACCCTCAAACCTGGGCTAGAAGATTAGCGGGTTTGTGGTACGTGTTTAATTGTTTTAGTTGTGATTAAGTGTTTATTTAAGTTGGTTAAACTAAATCCTTAAATATGTTATGCATGTGTTGTATATATATGTATGTAACCGTATGTATGTGTGTATGTATTTGTTGTGCACGTATAAGAGTGAAGAGGTGGGATTGCCACCTCCTTTTATTAAATGGT
Organism: Dittrichia graveolens; assembly: GCA_038502395.1. Lineage (NCBI taxonomy): Eukaryota > Viridiplantae > Streptophyta > Magnoliopsida > Asterales > Asteraceae > Dittrichia > Dittrichia graveolens. The sequence continues at coordinate 38,232,670 of JARJIL010000009.1, forward strand.
ATACGTGTTTGGGGTTTAGCTCAGTTAATCCTTATTTTCAAAACAAAAGGAAGTGAAGTGTGTGTATGTGAAGAATTCTCCCTGCCAAGAAATCGAAAGAAAGAAGAACATAATCGGATTTTCTATTTTTTGGGATTTTTATTCAAGATCAAGGTTAGGTTTTTATTATAGTTGTTTGAATGTTAACATGAAGTGATTAATGATAGAAATAACATGCTTTTATGAAGAACACCATAATCGGATTTGAATATAAATTTGATGGGTTTTGTGTGTTCATATGGGTTATGTGTTTTACATGAATACATGTTTATATGATGTTTCAAGGTATGAATATGTGTTTAGAAGTGTTTAAACATGTTTCTGAAGCGATTTGATGAGTTAATATTTTCTGGGTTAGTGAAGATGGTGATTTGGATGAATTTATGGAACTTTCGGATTTAATTAATGATGGCAAAACCGAATGAAGGAAATCCGATTAATCCTAGAAACCAATATATGAAATCCTAATGTTGGAAAACCGAAAGTCTGGAAAACCGATTGATCAAATCCGGGAACTTATGAAATCCGATACATAGAACAAAATCCGAAAGTTAGAATCCTATACTTTAGAATCCGAAACCTAAAATCCTACACATGTTAAATCCGGTTGTTTGCGAAACCGATACCTTAAATCCGATTCATTTAGAAATCCGATTGATGTAATCCGGGTACTTGAAATCCGACATGGTTGATAGAATCCGATTGAAGTGAAATCCGAGTATTTGGAATTTAGTAAAGGAAAATCCGACAGTATGGGATCCATCGGATTCCCAAATCCGATATTAGTAGAATCCTAGACATGAATAGTGGATTCTTGAAATCCGAGAGTTTTGGAGAAATCCGATACTTTGTGTTTCAAACTTGTATTTGTTTATTGTTTAATGTTTGTTTGATGAATGATTTATAAATATATGGATAAGATATATTTATGAGATTGGGACTGATTTGATTATTGTTGTGTTTACAGGCAATCCTAAGACTCAGTAATATTAGACTTCTGAGCTCGTGCTAAAATTGAGGTGAGTGGACGTTGATCACGGGTTTTTGGAGAAATCCGATACTTTGTGGAGAAATCCGATACTTTGTGTTTCGAACTTGTATTTGTTTATTGTTTAATGTTTCTTTGATGAATGATTTATAAATATATGGATAAGATATATTTATGAGATTGGGACTGATTTGATTATTGTTGTGTTTACAGGCAATCCTAGACTCAGTAATATTAGACTTCTGAGCTCGTGCTAAACTTGAGGTGAGTGGACGTTGAACACGGATGGTAAAGATTGTAGTTAATTTGATTGATGTGAAGCATGATTGTGGTTTGAGATTGAATTGATTGAACTGCTGATTGTGATATGAAATGTTGATAACTGCTACATGAATATTTGGTCGATACGAACTCTTAGGATGATTTTGAGTTGCGTTGAGAAGTCAGCTATACGTGGACTTGGGCTGGGCTTGTCTAACTGGTTAGTTGAATAGTAGTAGCCTTTCTGTTGCATTTGTTGCTCAGAGGGGAGTTTACTGTGCCAATCTAGTGGAAAGCTATCGGTAAACCTTTGCTTTGGCCGACATTGGTTGTAGGTTCTACGCCGAACCGCCGGTCTTCTCTGGATATGTGATTACATGATTAAAGATTGATTGTGAATGTTTGCATTTGTTGTTTTAGCATCTACTCACTTAGCTTTGTGCTAATTCCCCTCAGTTGATGCTTTGCAGGTTGGTGTTTGTAGTTGAAGAAGGAAGAGTTGACCACACTCTGATACTTATTTTGAAAAAGAGACGAGCCAGTTATTTTTGTAACACCAAACAGTTGTTATGTTAAGATTTTGAACAATCATTGTTCATTTGTAAATATTGGGTTTTATACAATTAAGTTGGTTTGAGCTAGCTTCCGCAGTGCAATTATAAAAAAATGGCTTGTGAGTTTTCCGGTGTTACAGATTTTGACACTTAGTCAAATGTAGCACTTAGCAAAAATTGAACAAAGATAAAGAAATGAACATACCAAATTAAGGGTTGAGCATGCCAAGCTTGCCAAGTAGGGTTGTAAATCTTGAGCCTTCAATTGGTTTAGTGAAGATATCTGCAAGCTGATCTTCAGTCTCAAAGAAGACTAACTCTATCTTTCCCTTTTCTACAATATCTCTGATCAAGTGATGTCTTATCTCAATGTGTTTGGTTCTTGAGTGAAACACTGGATTGTGTGTAATGGCAATAGCACTTTGATTGTCACAAAATATGGGAGTCTTTGAATAATACAAATCAAAGTCCTTAAGTTGATGTTGCATCCACAGTATTTGAGCACAACAGCTTCCTGCAGCTACGTATTCAGCTTCAGCTGTGGAAATTTCCACTGAGTTTTGTTTCTTGCTTGTCCAGCTAACTAATTTTCCACCCAAAAGTTGACATCCTCCAGTAGTACTCTTTCTATCTAGACCACATCCTGCAAAGTCTGAATCTGAGTACCCTATCAGCTCAAACCCTGATCCTTTGGGATACCACAAACCTAAATTTGGTGTCCCCTTCAGGTATTTGAGTATTCTTCTGACAGCTAGCAAGTGTGATTCCTTTGGATCAGCCTGATATCGTGCACAAACACATGTAGCAAACATTATATCAGGTCTGCTTGCTGTTAAATAGAGTAATGAACCTATCATTCCTCTATATGTAGTCTAATATACATATTTTCCATCAATGTCCTTATGTAGCTTGACATTGTTTAACATTAGAGACTTTGCGGGATGGCTTGAGTCTGATCCATATTTCTTAATCAGATCAAAAACATACTTGCTCTGATTAATAAATATACCATCTTCTTTCTGATAGATTTGAAGTCCCAAAAAGTAAGTCATCTCACCCATCATGCTCATTCTGTACTGATTGGACATTATCTTAGGGAACCAATCACACAGACCTTGGTTTGTTGAACCAAAGATAATGTCATCAACATAGATTTGAACCAGAATGACATGTCCTTTTCTCTTTCTTATGAATAGAGTTTTGTCAATACTTCCTCTAACAAAATTATTTGAGAGCAAATAGGTGGACAGTGTATCATACCAGGCTCTTGGAGCTTGCTTGAGTCCATACAGAGCCTTTTTTAACTTATAGACATAATCTGGATGTTTAGAATCAATAAAACCAGGGGGTTGTTTCACATAGACCTCCTGCTATAGTGCTCCATTTAGGAATGCACTTTTAACATCCATTTGATACACTTTAAAGTTTTTGAAGGCTGCATAGGCTAGAAACAACCTTATAGCTTCAATTCTTGCAACAGGGGCAAAGGTCTCATCATAATCAATACCTTCTTCTTGTCGATACCCCTGAGCTGGTAGCCTTGCCTTGTTTCTAATCACTACCCCATCCTTTTCCATTTTATTTCTATAGACCCACTTAGTGCCTATAATTGTTTTTCCTTTGGGGGCAGGGACAAGGGTCCAGACCTTATTTCTTTGAAATTCTGTCAGCTCCTCTTGCATAGCCTCAATCTAGTCTTCATCTTTTAGAGCCTCTTCAGTCTTCTTTGGTTCCATTTGAGATAGAAAACTAGAGTAGGCAACATAGTTTGCATTTGCCTTAGATCTAGTTAACACACCATCTTCAATGTTCCCAATGATATCATCAAGGGGATGATCTTTTAATACTTTGAAGGTTGTAGTGGGAGACTGAGGTTCTGGGTCTGAGTCTGAGCAGTGTCTCTCAGGCTAAATAGGACTTACTTCTTCAGTCTGAGTAGGGATTGAAAGATCACTTATATTTTCAATCTGACATGTACCTGAGGATTCACTGAGACTCTCAGGCTGATTATCTTCAATATTGATAGTTTCTTTTGATGTTGCACATTTTTCAGATTTACCCCCATCATCATCATCAGAATCATCCATAACATACATGGGATTTGATGTGAGATCTTCTTTGCTCCTCTCAAGCTCACTCAGACTAACTGGGTCAGCTTGAGCTCTGTCGGATTCATCAATACTTGTCTCATCAAACGTAACATGTACTGACTCTTCAATTATCTTTCTTTTAAGATTAAAAACTCTGTAAGCTTGAATATCCAACAAATATACCTTGATCAGCTTTGGGTTCCAACTTATGGAGCTGATCTCTTTGGTTTAGCACATATCATGTTGAGCCAAAAATGTGGAAGTATCCAATGTTGGGTTTTCTGCCATGATACATCTAATAAGGTGTTTTGCCATGTCTTTTAACTATTATAGATCTATTCTGGGTATAACAGGTTATACTTACAGCTTTTGCCCAGAAGCTCAGCTTAAGCTTTGCTTCACATAGCATGGTTCTGGCAGCTTCAATTAAGGTTCTATTTCTCCTTTCAGTAACTCCATTTTGTTGTGGATTTCTTACAGATGAGAAATTATGGATAATTCCCTTCTCTTCACAAAAGCCTTCAAGGGTTGAGTTTCTAAACTCAGTCCCATGATCACTTCTGAGCTGCTTAAGAGACTTACCCTTTTGCAACTCTTCTTGTCTTATGAAGCTGATTAACTCATATGCAGCTTCACTTTTGGCTTTTAAGAAGACTACCTAAGTGAATCTTGTGAACTCATCAACCATCACTAGAGTATACTTTTTACCACTTAGGCTTGGGGTGCTTATAGGTCCAAATAAGTCCAAATGCAACATATGCAATGGTTCTGTAATTGAAATATTCTGCTTGGACTTGAAGGATGCCTTATGATGTTTTCCCATTTCACAAGCTGAGCAGAGTTTGTCTTTAGAAATTGTGATCTTAGGCAGACCAGAGACTAACTCTTTGCTAGACAATTTGTTAATATATTTGAAATTTGGGAGTTGAGTCAGAATACCAAGAGGTTTCAGTTAAAGGATCTGCAAAGCTGAGATCTAACAAATAGATATATCTCTCTCTCTTTTTTGCCATTAGTATTGGTTTTCCCTTCTTATCATAAATTGTTCCTGCATGCTTTCTGAAGGTGACTTCATAATCCTCATCACACAATTGATTGATACTTATCAGATTGTGTTTAAGGCCTTCAACATATGCTACCTTCTTGAAAGTGACTGTTCCAGTAGTTATCTTTCCATAACCTTTAGTCATTCTTTGAGAATTATCCCCAAATGTCACAATGGGTCCTTCATTTTTTTTGGAATTCACTTAGAATCCCTTTGCTTCCTGTCATGTGCGTTGAGCATCCACTGTCTAGGTACCACTTGTAGAAGCCCTGCACATGATCAACTAAACATATTAGTTTCTTTTTGGAACCCACTGTTTGGTGGGTTCTGAGGATGAGCACTTAGCTGATCCTTTAGAGTCTAACTGATCAGCTTGAACAGATTCTGAGTCTGTTTTGGACTGATCATCCTTTACTTTTTCAGGTCAAAGATTGGTACTTACACAGTCTTTGGCCTCATGACCTATATCACCACACTTATAGCATTTTCTTCTAAAGATGGGTGTTTGGGTGATTTCTTTGAGTTTTCCAACATTAAATTTGGATTCAGTTTTAGGGTCATAAGATGTGGATAACCTTTCAATCCTTTTGACAGTTTGTCTACTTGATTTTCTCTGACTTTGGACTTACCTTTGTCAGCTTTATGGTTACCCTTATTTGGTGAAGTCCGACTTACAGATAACTTCCTGTTCTTAGACATCCTTTCATATTTGGCTTGAGAGTTATGTCTTTTTGAGTTGATGTGAGTTATTCTGTCAAAGATAGTTGTTCTCACAGGATTGTAATCCAATCTTTTGAAAACTGACTTACAGTTTCTATTGAATCTGGAACATTCAGCTTGATGGTTTGTATGAATAACATGGGGACTTTGGGTTGGTCTCACAAACTTATTTGTTTTGACCTGTTTTCCATCCTTGTTCCTTAAAAATGTTTTTGGGAGTATATCATTTAATTTCATGGTATTGTCTTCAAGACTGGCTTGTTCTTTGATGATTTTATCAGTAGCAGCACTATAATCTCCCCCTAGCACTACTTTTACTTGATTTGGTATCTGTTGGTTGATACACTTTTCTGCTTCCCTTGATGACTTACACCAAGATTCATAGATCTTTCTTAGATTATCAGCTTGTTCTTTTGATTCTTGTAGTTCTTCACTTAGAAGTTTGTTTATGTGAAGCTGACATTCATAATCTCTTTGAGTCTTTTTACCAGCATTTATGAGAGTTTCAGAGTGTTTAAGTTCATCTTTTAATTTTGAAATTTCAGTTTTCAAACTAGATTGAACTGTGAGAGAGGTTTTGAAGTCATTCAACAAATAAATGAACATTAAACGTTTTTATTCATCAGTATAAGAGCTAAAGTTATTTACTTTATACATTGAGGCAGGATCCCAGTTGCTGGTTTGCTTACTCAGCTTAGCCGCTTCTGCTAGATCCTCATCAAAGGAACTATCTTCTAACTCATAGTCAACTTGTTCCTCTTCATCCTTAATGGCCATCCAACACCTATTTGGCTCATCCTCATCTGAGGTAGATGATTCGGTATCCCAAGTCTCAGCAAGAAGACCTTTGGTGTTTTCATCTGGCTTGACTTTGAGTCTTTGATATTTCTTTTTATATTTATCAGCTCTGTAGGCATTCTTGTCAGCTACTGAAGCTGATTCTCCCTTCTTAACTCTTTACTCAGCAGCTATGTGTCCTATCCTTTGATAGTTATAGCACTTAGCTTTCTTAGGATCAAAAGTAGACTTACCACTTTTGCTTCTGTCAGGTTGACCCTTTCCTCTTCTGAACTCTCTAAAGTTTCTTGCTAACATTGCCATTTGTTCAGTAAGAGCATCCATTTCTTCATCATCTGAACCTGAGTTAAGACTTACTTCCTCAGATTCAGATTCAGAGTCAGTCTCAGCTTGAGACTTTTTAGATCCCTTCTTTTTCTTTTCTTCAATTAATGCAGATCCAATATTATTTATAGATTCTTTTAGTTGTTGCTGGGCCACTTTCTTCTGTTCCATGATCTGTTGATGATTTAGAAGGAAACAATAGATAGATCTGAGATCATATTTTCCTAAGGTTCCTCCAGCATGAAGTGCAATGGTAATCTCATTGAATTGTTCTGGTAACACATCCAAGAACTTGAGTACCAACTCATTCTCATCTTTCTTGACACCTACCAAGAGCAGATCATTTATCAAGCATTGAAATCTGGTAAACAAATCTGCCAGAGTTTCATTCTTTTTGGCAAAGAAAGTCTCATAAGAACGACTCAGATTTGTCTTCTTATGTTGCTTGACCAAGTCAGTGCCTTCATACGTAACACTGAGAGTATCCCACATCTCTTTTGAAGTTTGGCACCCAGCCACAGTATGCAGAAGAGGATTTGTCAAAGCATTTGCTATAATGCTCTGTGCCTTGTCATCAAGGTTGAACAGTTTACGATCTTCCTCAGTCCAAGATGCTTCAGGCTTGGGAGTTTCTCCAGAGGGAAAAGTTTTGTCAGTGGCAGTAATATGGATCATGGGTATGATTGGGCCATCTTGAATCACGGTACTCATCCTATGATCCACGGACTTCAAATATAGCATAGCTCTAAACTTCCACATAGGATAGTCAGTGCCATAAAAAATAGGACACCCTTTTGCCGCCATTGTTGGGATATGACTTGATTGCTTGATAGTTGACATCTTAACCTCTTGACAGCGGATCGGAGTTCCACAACCGGTATCAAGTACCCAACCGTTAGACGTAGCGGTATTGTGGAGTTCTATCATAAACGTACCTGAGTTATCCGCTCCCTTCGGTTTTACCTGCTTGAGCTCCTCAAGGTACTTTGGGCAAGAACGCCGCCAATGCCCCTTTTCCTTTCAATGGAAGCACTCGGCTTCCGCAGGGTCCTCGGCCGGTGGAACCATCACGGCTTTCCCCTTGCCCTTCGGGGCCGGACTCGGGTTGGGTTTTGCAACCTTCCCCTTACCCTTTCCCTTGGAGGGGGGAGCGCCTTTCCTTTTGGTTCCGCCTCCCTGGATAGCTAGGACGGGTTTGGACGAGGAGGGCTTCTTGGATATGTCAGACACGACAGTCTTTAACATTCCCTGAAGCTCCATTAGGGACTTGTCCATGCCATGGACATGATAGTCCCACACAAATTGTGAAAAGGAACTAGGAAGAGAACGGAGGATCACATCCACCGCTAACTCCCTCCCTAAAGGGAATCCCAACCTCTCCAAGCGATCAACCAATGCTTTCATCTTAAGCACGTGAACTCTCACATTTCCGCCCTCCTACATATGGCAATCGAAAAGGGACTTTAGACACTCGAAGCGCTCTAGCTTAGCCTACTGTTAGAACATTTCCATCAACTGGTTAAGCATGTCATATGCCCCTAAATGTTCCATTTGCTTTTGAAGCTCAGGAATCATTGACGAGAGCATAATGCAAGCCACTTCGTTCGTTTCCTTGACGCGCTTATCATACGCGTCTCGGACCGCCCTAGTCGTATTAGCCGCAGGTGCTTCCGGCAAAGGCTCTTCGATGGCCCACATCTTTTGTTCATACCAAAGGGCTATCCTTAGTTGCATGAACCAATCCATAAAGTTTTGGCCATTGATTTTGGCCTTTTCGAGCAACAATTTTAGGGAAATAGAGTTCGATGATGATGTAGAAGCGTTGTTGGATGCCATGTACAAAATTAGAGTACTAATTTTAGTTGTCAAATCCTTATAGAAATAATTACCCATTAGTTATAAAACTCAATTATTTAAACAAGGCTAAGAACCGTATTTGACTATATCTCGTGACGGGTTTACCGCGGATAACGAAATAAGTTATTTAAGCCGGTAGACAATTTACCGATTGCAACCATTGCAACTCTTAGATTCTTGTGGGATCCTTTTTAACATCAAATGTATAAGGCATGTTTGATCCCTTCATACACCAATCCTTTTATTATTTCTTAAATGACTCGGCTAGAGATCGACATCATTTAAGCTTTATAAAAGAATTTGTATGTCGCCCGTCAAGACACACGTTGGTACCCTAGCCCAATCATTGGTTCGTGCTTAAGCTCGAATACCAATATTGCGGGTTGCCATACTCACCTTCCACATAACTCCACAAGGCATGACTCGTGCTAATGCTCGACAATCATCCAAGTTTCGTTAGATTTGGGTGGTGTTGTCTTATGGGTGGCACGTGACTTACTTTTCGAAAAACGGGTTTTTGTTTTTCCGGTTAAAATAATATTTTAACAACTTTGACAAATTAGCAATTTAAGTGACAAAAACTCCTTTTTAATCACCGTTTAATATAAACACCTTTTTATATTAATGTTTGCCAATTCTTATGCGTGTAGAAATATAAACTCATTTATAATTTGTTTTATATATTTTCCAAAAATTCTCTAGCATGCATCCTAAAGAATTCAAATATAAAAAACCACGCATAAACATAAACAGTGACCTGGTAACATGCCCAAATCCTAAATGTTATCCCCGTGAGCCAAAACGGGGAAAACATAGTCAATATAGGGACAACACCGAGGAATGTTCCGTCACGATCTCCACACCGGCGAATTTCCCGGATTAGGTTCGTCAAAACGCCAACACCATGTCTCCCGGTTGGTTTGAAGCAATACTTACATATTTGAAATAATCTAAGTACGAGTACATAATAATAAGAAAACGACATACAAGTCCCGATCCTAATAATCTATTACGAGTACAAAGATTCAAATAAACTACATGCAAGTCGCACCAAATATAAATATTACAACAATACGGCACGTAGGACAAAACCAAAACCAACCACGAACATCACAAAGGCCATGGGCATAACAAGTTACCGGGCTTCCACAACTGTAACATCCTCAACTTGGACCTAGTTGTAATTAGTATGTAAGTGTACGTAGTTATTGTAATAAGAAGTATTTGGTGTATACTTGTTGAATTAAGTGAATAGTATTTGTGATTATGTGTTTGCATGTATGTATGTACGTATGCATGTATGTTAAATGTATGTATGTATGTTAAGTGTTTATATGATTAATTAGAAAAGAGAGGAAACCCTCGAGTGAGGTAAGAGGCAACCGCCTCGGGTATTTAGAAAGTATATATGTGTGTTTAGTTGACTTTGGTCAAACATAGCAAAACACACACATACAAAACCGCAAACACACACACACACACACACTCTCTCTCTCGGTATCTCTTGCTGCCATCGGATTTCTGGAAAAGAAGAAAAGAGGAGTCGGTTGTTAATCTTCAAAGGTTAGCAACATAATTCTAAGATGTTTAGAAGATTAGAATCGTGTGTAACATGCTAAGAAATATGAATCCATGCAAGAACATCTTGAAGAATATGGAAACTCACTTTCTAAGTGGGTTTTGCATGAATGGTGTTCTTGTTGGGAATTCATGTGTTTATGACGATTAGATGATGGTGTTATGATATTCTAGGCTTAAAGCAAGCCAAAATAAAGTTGTTAAGATGACCAAATGATGTTATCGGAATTACAGTTGATGAAGTTGTCGGATTCCGCAACTATGAAGTTGTCGGAATCCTCATGTGATGAAAACCGAAGGAAGTATCGGATTCCGCAACTCTGTCGGATTTCATGTTTTGTAGTCCTTTTAAATATGAAATCCGCAAGTCCATCGGATGTCTATAGTTCCGGATTCTAAGTGTCGGAATCCGATAAGAATCGGATTTCATTGGAAGAATCGGATTTCCTTCTATGTGTCGGAATCCGCAAGTGTCGGATTTTACATGCATGATTGGAATTCCTAAGTGTTGGAATCCGAATGTTAAGTATCGGATTTCATGGTTGAATTTGTCAGATTTCATGAATCCGACAGAACCATCGGATTTCCCACAAATCCGACAGTTTTGGCGGATTTGTGTAATGTCCAAAATTGAATGATGTTTTGTGAAGTCTTGAGTTCATATGTGAATGATTGATGTAAGTATAATATTCTAGGTGAAGTGGTTAGAGGATTCAAGTCGAATACCTGTGCCTAGTAACAGCTCAGGTGAGTGCCTACGTTCATGAGACTCAGTAGACTAAGGCTTGCCTGCTAAGTGATTGTGTGAATGTACTATGACTAACTTGCTTTTGCAGGTAAACTCAGAGAGTTAGACTTGTATGAGGTTAGAATATATGTCAGGAGCATGCCAGTGGGTCCAGTTTGGAACCACTTAGTTAGTATATGATGCTATGCATGAATAACTGCTTAATGATGTTATATGTAAGATGATGGATCCCTGTGGGATCGAATGTACGTATATGTGTATGTGACCTGTCTGCAGACTACCTGACGCATGGTTAATGTCAGCCGGTTAGGTGGATCCTAACAGGACTTCGGTCATTTCTGGATTTAACGGTGACTTGGGGTGCATCCCGGGTCAAGGTTCTGCAGAACCACCGTGCCTTAACGTGAGTGGTGATCAGCCGGTTGTAGCTGGATTACCTGTGGAGTCTTTGACTCTGTGAACGATGCTTGGTGGACTGCCTTGTGCTCCCCCACCAACGCGGATTGGTCGTGTCTGATCCCCCGGTCTGAGTTGTTGAGCGGGATTGATTACCCTGCAAGACACGACTCTTACTGATCTTGTCAGCACACCGCTATATGCTAAGCTAGCAATAATTGTTTATGAAATAACGCATGATTTACTGTATTGATGCTTATGATTGTATGTACTCACTAGCTAGTGTAGCTAATGATACTATGTTTCCCTTTTCAGGTAAAGACTAGATGGCCTGCGAGGCGGGTTACTTTTGGGAACTGTATTGCCCCTTGTGGGTGGAACACTTGTAAATATATGTTGTAATGTAGTAAATACTATGGTCGGTTCCTGTACTTGGTAAAACCAACGTGTTTTGACAAGTTATTAATGTAAATAACTGTTTGGTTGTTTTAAAAAGAAAAATTTCTGCTGCTAAAACCTGTTTTGTCATAAGAGCAACTGAATTTAGAAGCGGTGTTACAATAACAAACACAACCAAACGAAAGCAATGGTGTGCCACAAAACCATGTCCAACAAATATATATATATATATTGATCAAGATTGCAAAACAACACTTAAGGCACAACAAGCAATCCTTGTACATATGTATTAGCAATTTTAATACACCTTTAAAATTGCATATTCATATATAAACCTAAAAATATATGTTTTTGTGAACTTCATGCCAAGTCACACAAAACATATAGAATTAGGAACCAAAATATAGTAGGGATCAATAGAATCAAGACTAGTCCAAAACCCGGATTTTAATATATTTAAACATATTGTTTCAAAAACCAATTCTGACCAAAAAACCAGAAGGCACGGGCGTATCCCAGAGGGTACGGGCGTGCCTGCCCTTTTGTCAGTGTACAGTTTAAACAATTTTAAACATTTTACGAATTCTACCGGCACGGCCTGTACCCCCACTTGTACGCCCGTGCCGCGGTCGCCGGCACGACCTGTAGCCCTAGAGGTACGACCGTGCCCGGTCACCGGAAAACCAATTTTTGCAGAAAACTCAGAAAATTCGGTTTAACTCCAAAAGTGGAAAGCCATGTTAGAGATGGCTCTCATACCACTGTTGGGTTTTCGTGGTCTAAAATCGCAACGGAAGCAAAACGAGTAGAAAAGAATTTCAAAAATTGACCACGAACATGCCCACTATATGGACCAAAACTCTAATCATGGATAAGCAACATAATAAAGACAAGAATGAATAAGTTCATACCCTTGAAGCTATGTTCCTTAGTCAAACAAATTTGGAGTTTGGAAGCGTGTGTACTAACGTGTACACCTCTATCGACGTCCACACCAAGTCCTGATCGTTTCCCAATTGCTAGAGTGTTAGGTGTGCCAACCTAAACACCACAAATAGCCTAACACACAAAGTATCAAAGCCTTGATGTCGTCTTTGTGTGTATGAGAGAATTATGTGCAATATGTATATATTTGTGAATCAAGTTCAAGGAACCTCACACTAGAACTTCTTTTGGCTTTTATAGAGCTTCATTTTGAACTCAAAACCGTCCATCATTATGCCACATTCAGTTACTAGAGTTATGGCCATAAACACCACCATAACTAGCTTTGAAAGCTGATTAAAGAAGCTGTTAATGCACAACGCACGGCCGTGGCTCACAAGGCACAGGCGTGCTAGCCCAAAAGGCCACGCCCAAGTCACGGCCGACTTGGGCTCGTGCTTGTCTATTAGGCACAGGGCACGGGCATACCTAGCCACAGGCCACGCCCAAGTCACGCCCGACTTGGGCTCGTGCCTGCCCATGGGGCACGGGCGTGCCTTAGCCCACCAGAACCAGTTTCTAGTTTTCTCTCTCATTAGACCATCCGTGATGCCGGAATCGATACTTGGCATGGACCCAATAGGCCCTTGCTTCATCAGCCATGATACCAACTCGTGTGTGTGTCAGTGGGCATAATCCAACATTGCCAGCCATACTTAGTTATTGAAACAAATCTTCGAGATCTTCATCTGTTTGAGCTATCTTTCTCCTTTTCTAGAGGATAAGATCAAACCTTTTTGTCTCGTACTTGATCCCAAAAGTGTTTTATACTTTTACAAACAATGATCTAAGGCATAATATGATAACACATGTTCTGCCTTTTACATACGAAACTTACAATCTGAAAGGAAGAGCAGATTTGACATTTTGCTCGACTCAGCTAACAGAAAGTACTAAGAACTTTAACTTTCACTTCTTAGTTGAAATAATAGATGAGTTGATCATTTTTGCTAAGACTCAGTTGATACCTATTGCTCAGCTGATCATACAGATGCTCAGTTTATCAGTTATCTTAGGAAGACATAAGCTTATGTATTGATATGATCAGTTGACCAAGTATGCTCATCTGATCATTTAAATACATCGGTTTATGTAGGAAGATGACTTTGTTTAGAAGGACTTACATAATTGATGCTCTGGGCCTCAGCTTATCCAATATTCACTCAGCTGATGGTATAGCTGATTAAGATCTTTGCTCAGCTGATGGTGTAAACACTCAGCTGATCAATTTTCTTCACTTAGTTGATGGATGATTCTTCACATCTGATGGTCTTCTTCACTTATTTTCTTCATCTGATGTTCCTCAGTTGATTTCCTTAGGCTGATGTTTGAGTAGTGGCTGCTTCTCAGCTGATGGTTCCATACTTAGCATATTTTCTTGAATCTGATTTAAACAACACATGTGTGGATACTTTCTAAGCCATACTGAAAGTAGGGTTTGGTTATTAACAAATTCTATGTTGTAAAATAGACAGAGTTGATTATTAGGATGAAGTGATTATCTTCCCAACAATCTCCCCCTATTTGATGAGGACAAAACCTTTTTCTTTTTGAAGAATCAGTTGGCTTCGAATGCAAAATATTTAAACTTTTATGTACAATTGGCTACCTAGCTATCTGTTTTTGGTAGCTCTTTTTATTTTGAACCGTGTTTTGTTTTTGGTTTCTTTTCTAGTGTTCCATTTTGTTCTGTTTTTGTCGAATCTTTTTCTTTGTTGTACCATTTTGTTCTGTTTTTGTGGTATCTTTTCATTTTTCTATTTTTATATCTTTTTGATTTTTTGTATTTACATAAACATGACTTGAATAACAGAATGAGGAAAAATACAAAAGTATTTACATGAGATTAACTACTAGCTATACTAGTCTAAGAAGAAACTAAACAAAATATACAAGTATATACAATCAACTAGAGTAATCAACAAGTCCTCAGAGATAGGTCAGTCTTTAATCCCACCATTCTTCTTCTTTAACTTCAAAGGTTTTTGCAAGAGGATATGCTTCGGCTAGGACTTCACATTGAGCTTGGACAAGGGCCTTAAATTGGTCATTTCCAGTTCTGCCTCTTGTAGACACTCTTAGCCCAAAGGGAAAACTCTTGCTTGCCTTGGGAATCTCAGGCTGTCTAAAGAATCTCCATGAGCCACCTCTGTCCAGAAAGAAGATGCCCTGAACAGACATAGATATAAACTTGAAGAGCTCAGGGGTGATGTTTAGTGGGAGAGTTATGTTGAGACCCTCTAAATCATAGAGATATTCATGAGTGGGTAGTACCTCTCTAAGCTCAAATGGTTTGAAAGGTTTTGATCCTTTCTTATGCATGGAATCCACTGTGCTCACATGTCTGTAATAGTCATCATCGGTGAAGGCTTTCTGTGACACAACAAGAGTTCTCCAATTTTTAATTTTCTGTATGAATTGCACTTTGAGCTTGCTTTTGGATTTGTAGACAAGGTATAGGATCTCTACCAATTCCGTGAACCCATAAACATGGCATCTCTCATAAGATACAACTTCACAGTTGTTGAAGTTATTTTGCCTTGTAGCTTTGAGATAAGGTTCACCATCACCCTTGTGAATGGAGGCTCTTGTTATTGGAGTTGGCTTGATTCTGTTTCTTAAGATGTTGATTATTTCTCTGAAGATTTAGATCCTCTATTGACTTAAATTGTAGGGCGCAGAGAGATCGAGACTGAAGAGAGTTCTGATTGCATCCGCATGGGATCTAGCTTTGAGAAGTTCAGCTTGAGATTTCTCCCTTGCCATTTTAAGTTGAGCAGCATCTTGACTTTGATCTTTTTCTAGTTCTTGGGCTTGGTAGATCTCCTCCACTGGAACACCCAAGGCTTGGGCTATTTGGGCATTCTCTCTCTCCTCTTACTCTTTAAGGGCAAGCTCCCTCTTTATTTGTTCATCTTCTACAACTTGCTCTTGTGTCATTTTTCTTTTGCCTTTGTCTTTTGGAACAGAGGTTGAAGGGTTTTGTATTTTAGGAGATTGGACTGATAGAGCAGGGGATGGTTTGGGGCTCTGTATTCTTCTTCTGAGGATGTCAGATAGTAGAGTATTATCCTCATCTTTAGAATCAAACTCAATATTAATTAGTGGAAAGCAACCCTTAACAACTTTCTTTTTGGATTTGGGCCTGTTTTCCATTCGTTTAATAGGAAACCTTTCCTCCCCCTCAATAGATGTTTTTCTTTTAGGAGCAGGGGGGTTGCTGTTGCTTTGGATACTTCCTATTGAAGAATTTTGGTGGCAGATTCAGAATAGGTAGCATCAATGTCCTCAGATGTAGGATCATTCTCCATAGAAGTTGAACTTGAAGATTTCTCCCCCTTTTTGACATCATCAAAAGAAGGAGGGGAGTCACCTGTGGTTGGTTTTGGGGATGGGGTAGGGGCAGGGATAGGTGTATTGGTTGAGGAAGCAGTGGTAGAGATTTGGAGGGAGAGCTCATCCTTAAGATCCCTTAGAGATTTCCATAAGGAGAGATGGCTCATGCGGCTTTGTTCGGTTAGGGCTTCAACATCATCAAGGATGCCATTTAGGAATGAAGGCATGGGTAGGAGTTGTTCTGGTATGGGTACAGAAATGTTTGGGTTTATTGGTCTTAGAGTTTGGAGTTGGGTTAGAAGATTTAAGATTGTTTGGTTTAGGGAGGATATGGTGGATTGTGGTAAGATAGGTGGTTGAGATGGGAGAAGGGTAGATTATTGGTCAAGTTTTGTGAGAAGGGGAGTGAGGTCAGTTTGGGTTTGGATAGGTGTAGGGGATGATTGTTTTGTTGTTTTAAGGGACTCTATGTCTTGAGCAAGCTTAGACAGTTGAGTATTGGTTTCTGTTTGGAAGGTTTGGGTAAGGTTTTCAATGCTTTGGTTCAGGTTATGGATGAGATTAAGAATTTGGTTTGGGGTTGAGGTAGAGGTTGAGGTTGAAGGTTGAGAGGAGAAGGAAGTATGGGTTCTGTGAAGTTGGGTGAGGATTGTGTTCCCTAATTTGAGCCTTGGTGTATAAGCTCAAACTAATTGGGAAAGACTGTTGAGCCTGTACTAGGTTGGTTTGTACCACTAGCATTGACAGGCTGTGCATGTGTTAGAAGATAATCAATTATAGGTGCAAGATAAGAGGAGTGAGTGTGGGATACACTCAATACTAGGGAATCCCTTATTGGATCCACATTATGTTAGGAGATTTTGGATGATGTAGGTTGACTCAACAGGGGTGTAGACATAGTGTGACCTTGAGAGGAGGTCTGTCTTTCAATGAGAACAACCTTTTTGGAGGCTGTCTCATATTGTTGTTTCAATCCTATTTTTATAGATGCACCTTGTTGTGAGGATGCATCCACTGGTTTAGGGTGAGCAACATCCAATGGCTCCCCCTCAATATAAGGAGGGCTAATTGGTGTTGAGGTCAAAGGTGTAGGAGATACTACCTCAAAGGGCTCATTATGAGCTCCTCTATTGACCTTGTATATAGGGGGCTACCAATGGGAGTAGAACTAGTGAACACTGGAGGTTCACTAGAGCTTGGCTGTTGGATTGGTGTTTGGACAGGGGATGAGGATGGGCTATCAAAGGTTGAGACTATCATTTGAACGTCCTCAGAGGTAGAGTCAGAGTGTTCCATACCTCGGGAGATGATGTACCTGCTTCTATCAATGAGTTCAAGTAGTTGCTCAGAAATTTCTTGTTTTGGTTGATCTAGCACAACAACATCACCAAGTGGACTCATGACCATTGGACTTGGAGGAGCAAAACCAAAATCACTAGCACCATCATCATTGCTATCATGATCATCACCATCATCAACATTATTACCATCATTATCATCATCATTTTCATCAGTACCACTACCATCAACATCATCATCATCATCATTTGGATTTGCCTCAGCAGCAGCATCAATAAAATTTGCATTTGAGCAGTGATCGGAGGACCTCTGTTTGCCTTTATGAAATGGAATACTTTCTCACCCATGGCAGGGACAAGAATGTTATTAAGATGTTCATTTAGCCCAACAAAATCATTTTCACCGATTTCCCTCATTGCAATCAAGCTTAAAAATCGAATGTATGGCACCTGAGATCTTGAGGATTTCTTGTTGGTGCTCTGTGTAATTTTGTCAACAAGGTCAGAAAAGATGACCTGAGCGAAATCAAGGGGTGAGCTTGAAGGAACTGCACCATTGGTTCATACCCCTGGTTTTCGCGAGAGGCGGGAATGGAGGTGCATAGGAGAATGTTGTTAGGAGTAATGTTCATGGGTTGGTTTTGAACAACATTCTCACTAGGGTGTACAACAGGGTTAGGAGTGTAAGTTGCCATTTTGCAGAGATGATGAACAGTAAGAGTGACAGAGAAATAGCGTGAGAAAGAGTTAGGGTAACGCTTTTAGAGAGAGAGGGAGTTTTGAGAATTTGAACAGGTAAAGGGAAATGAGAGAGGAAGTGGGGTATTCATGAAGTGTAGTTAACATAGATAGTTAGATGCTGACAAAAGTTCTAACAGAAAACACAATAATAAGCTGTTAAATGTAATCTGACAGCAGGAGTAAATAACTAGGGTTAAAAATCATTAATTGAGCATAAACAAGAAAAATTGACTAAGTGTTGATTCATCAGCTGAGCGTTTGAAATGTATCAGTTGAGAGGCATCAGCTGATGGAAAAGTATCAACTGAAAGAAGGAATTTAGGAACATTAGCTGATAGAAATACCTAGCTGAGCATTTACTCCTTAGCTGAGTATGATCAGTTGAGTAACATTGGTCAGCTGATAGGCATCAACTGATCAGATTTACTTAGCTATTTCAAGATCAGTAAGGCTTGGAGATGCTTATATAAGTAAGACATGTTATTCAACACTTATAAATTAACAGAAACACAAATACTACTAATCTAATCTAGAAATTAGGCATACCTAGTTTGGATACTAGGAAATTGAACCTTGCTTCATCCAAAGGTTTAGTGAACAAGTGTACATGCAAATCAGTGTTGATGTAGTGCATAGATACCTTTTTTGTTTGCACATTATCTCTTAGAAAATGATGTCTGATTTCAATATACTTTGTCTTAGAATGCATGACTGGATTATTTGAGATGGAGATGACACTTGTATTGTCACACAGAATTGGGGTGTCTTCAAACATCACATCATAGTCAAGTAATTGATTTTGTAACCACAAAAACTTTATGCAGCAATGTATTCTGCCTCTGCAGTAGATGTTGACACTGAATTCTGTTTCTTACTAGACCAATTTATTAACCTTCCACCTAGAAGTTGACATCCACCTAAAAGTACTCTTTCTATCTAATGTACATCCTGTAAAATGAGAATCAGAATATCCAACTAACTCAAAATTTGAGTCTTTGGGGTACCAAAGAGAAAGATTAGGAGTTCCTTTGGGATATCTGAATATTCTTTTAACAACAGCAAGATGTGATTTCTTAGGATCTGCTTGATATCTTGCATAGAGACATGTTGAGAACATTATATCTGGTCTACTAGCGGTGAGGTATAAAAGTGACCCAATCATTCTTTTATAAGCAACAATGTTTACTGATTTTCCATCAGTGTCCTTTCCTAGTTTGATAGCAGTTGACATGGGTGTTTTCATTGAAGAACATTTTTTAAAATCCAACTTTTTGAGTAAGTCATTAATGTACTTTGTTTGATGTATGAAAATACCATCAACCTCTTGTTTAAAATTGCAAACCAAGAAAATAGTTTAATTCACCCATCATGCTCATTTGATAGTTATCAGACATGAGTTTAGAAAACTTTTTTCATAGTTCCAAATTAGTAGACCCAAATATTATACTATCTACATATATCTGCACAAGTATCACATCACCTTTGTACTTCCTTATAAATACAGTGCTATCAATGCATCCCCTTGAAAAACTTTTGTTAATGAGAAAAGAAGAGAGGGTATCATATCAGGCTCTTAGAGCTTGCTTAAGACCATATAAAGCTTTGTTGAGAAAAAAAATGACCAGGTAAGCTTGACTCTTCAAAACAAGGAGGTTGTTTAAAATACACCTCTTCTTTCAGATCTCCATTCAAAAATACACTCTTCACATCCATTTGGAATACTTTGAAGTTCTTGAAGGCAACATAGGCTAGGAATAATCTGATAGCTTCCAATCTTGAGACAGGGGCAAAGGTTTCATCAAAATCAATTCCTTCTTCTTGACAATACCCCTACGCCACTAGCCTTGCTTTGTTTTTGATGATCTACCCATGTTCATCAAACTTGTTTTCGAACACCCACTTTGTTCCAATGATGATTTTGTCCATTGGTTTGGGTACCAATGTCCATACATTATTTCTTTTGAATTCTGCCAGTTTTTCTTGCATGGAAGTCACCCAATGGGGATCATTCGGGGCTTCATCAACCTTCTTTGGTTCAATTAGAGAGACAAATTTAGAGTAGAAACGGATGGTGCAAGCTTTTGATCTTGTTCTAGCTGGATCCTCTATATTGCCTATAACTAGATCATAAGGATGATATTTGTGGTCTTTGAAGGCATTTTGGATGATTTGGGAATTGGGATGAATTTGGATTTAGGGAGGTGAAGTTATATGTTGACTATCAGTAGTTGAAATGATTTTATTTTGAGTGGCTGATATAACTTCATTTTCATAATTTGTAGGTGTCTCTACTGAAGAGGGAATGTGTGATATGGAATTAGAATTCAATGATGCTGAGTCATTTCCCACAAGATTCAGTAGAGGTATATGATTGGATGAGGTTGGTTATACACGGTTAAAGATTTGAATGGGATTAGGTTCGTCTAAATCATGAGCAGTTGGTGGAGAGGGATCAACTTGCTCTGGAGTGGTCTCTCCAGTTTGCATAAGATCATTAAATTCTTCCTGAAACATGATTAGAAGAACAGGAAGCAACAAAGTCATTTTCATTAAAACATACATTGATAGATTCTTCTATGACTTTTTTCCTGAGGTTGTATACTCTGTATGCTTTGGAAATCACTGAGTAACCTACAAACACTCCTTCATCAGCCTTTGGAGCAAACTTCTGCAAATGATCTTTTTCATTAAGGATGAAACATTGACATCCAAATATATGCAGAAAGCTGATGCATAGCTTCCTTCCCATGAGCATTTCATATGGAGTATTGTTGTGCCTCTTGATGATTAGGGATCTGTTTTGTGTGAAACATGTACAACTTACAGCCTTAGCCCAAAAATTAAAAGGTAACCCACTTTCACACAACATGGTTCTGGCAGCTTTAATCAATGTTCTGTTTCTTCTTTCAGCTACACCATTCTGTTGTGGGGTTTTTGGAGCAGAGAAGTTTTGAGATAGCTTTTCTCATCACAGAAAGCTACTAGATTTTGACTTCTGAATTCAGTTCCATGATCACTCCTAAGACTCCTCACTAGATTGCCATTCAACACTTCCATCTTCTTGATAAAGCATATAATCTCTTCAGCAGCCTCACTCTTTGCTTTAAGAAAGAAAACCCAAGTATATTTTGAGATTTCATCAACAATTACAAGAGCATATTTACTTCCACCAATGCTAGCAGTTGCAACAGGACCAAATAGATCCATGTGCAACATGTAGAAAGGTTTTGTAATGGAGAAGGCTTGCTTGGATGGAAAGGTTGTCTTATGTTGCTTCCCCTTCTCACAAGTAGTGCAAGGTTTAGGCTTAGAATAAGTTAGAGAAGGCAATCCTGACACTAGTTAACCTTTGCACAACTTGTTAATATTTTTGAAATTAAGGTAGGAAAGCCTCTTGTGCCATAGCCAGTTTGTATCCTTAATGGTTTTGGAGTACAAACATGTTTCCTTTGAAGGGTCACCAGAGGACATGTCAAGAGTGTACACATCATTGGTTCTCTTGGCACTCAACACTATGTTACCTTCTTTATTTATTATGGAACCTCTTGTCTTGGTGAAGTGGACTTCATTATCTCCATCACATTAAGACTTATGCTTATGAGATTGTATTTCAGCCCTTTAACATAAGATACTTTGGACAGTTTTAGGTTCCCATTATGAAGTTCTCCGTAGCCTTCAGTTTGCCCATGATTGTTGTCACCAAAAGTCACCCTTGGACCTTTCTATTTCTTACAGTTACTGAGCAAAACCTTGTTGCCTGTCATAGTTCTAGAACATCCACTATCAACAAACCATGAACCAACACCCTGCATAGATTGAGTGAAAGACGAGTTAGTGACACAAGTAGGTATCCACTATTCAGTGGATCCCTGTGGAATGCACCTAGATTTCCACTTCATCTCAGGTTTCTTATGAACAATATGAATAGGTATGTTATCATGACAACTCTGCTGCCTTGAATTCCCTTCTAAAGAACATTCAAATGCCCTATGCTCTCTACTTCCACACTTGTAACATTTTTGAGATTTTGTGGCTTTGGAGCATTGAACAACATTGTTTGAATGCGTATGAGTTTTCTTATTAGTCTTTTGACAATTATCAGTTACGAGTTGACTAACTTGACCATTCAGCTTATGAAGCTGATCCTATAAATTTCTGAAGTCTTTCGTTACAGGCAGTTTGGATTGATCTTTGGATTTAGAAAGTTTTTGACCAATCTTTGGAGTGGCAGAAATGGGAACAATGTGAACATCATTCTTTTTACTCACAGTTTCTTTTATTGAAAGAGTGTTGATTTCTTCTAGATTAACTGAGTGTTTGGAAGATGAGCTATGATGAGCTGACAGGCCATCAGCTGAGCTACCATCTTTTAAGAAGTCAGTGGATAAAGTAGTATTTGCTACTGATTTTTAGTTTGTTAATGATTCCTTTCCTTTACTCACATCCTTTGACTTTATGTTCTTAGTATTTTTACATTCTGAAATCTTACTAGAAGATGATTCAACAGAAGGAATAATTGACTCTTTTACATGAAACTTTTGCTTCTAACAAATTTATTTATGAACATACTTTTGCCTTTAACAAACTTGTGAAAGGTTAGTGGAAAAATGTCAGCATTGTCTAAGATAGTAAGGTTCTTATTAGAATCAACATAGTTAGCAACTTTAGAATAATTTCCACCAATAATAGCTTGAACTTCTTTGAGTATCTGCTCCTTGACACACTGAGTGGTCTTTTCAGCAGATACACACCAATATTTTACTATCTTTTGGAGGTCATTGAACTTTTTAGTTGCTTCACTAGTTTCTTTTACTAAGATCTCATTAAGTATCTTTTGATTTACTAGCTCATCATTTAAAATGGTTATCTGCTTAAGTTCCTCATCTTTAAGAGTTAATTTTTCTTTTAGTGATTCTACTTCTAGTTTTAGCTTCTTCTCTCTTTGAATAGCAAACTGGAAATCAATAAAAAAAATAATCAAACATGGCATTCTTTTCATTATCATTGTAGTTAATAAACTTGTCAACCTGATACATTGAAGAAGGATCCTAATTGGTAGTTGTACAAGCTTTTGCAGCCTTCTTCATATTTTCATCAAAGGAACTACCATTATCATTATTGGCCATCATGCAGAACTGAGCAGAGATCACCTCATCTTCATCTAAGAAAAGATCTTCTTCAGCCCAATCTTCGTCTTCTGCTACAAGAACTTGGCCCTGGGCTTTCTTCTTCTTCTTGTCAAGGACAGCAGCAAGAAGTTTCTTATACTTGGCTTCATAATCAATTTTACCCTCCTGCTTTGGCATAGATGAAGAACCAGTGTTACTTTTGGACTTATAGTTACTGGCTATGTGACCAATCTTGCCACATTTGTAACACTCGGCCGTGGAGGCATCAAAAATAGATTTGGATTTGACAAACTTTGATGGCCTATTGTGTTGGAATATGCCCGCTGACACGAACGAGTTAATGGCACTACCGATGAGGTATAGGCCTATTGGGTCATACACCAAGTATTGATTCCGGCAACACGATCAAGCAAAAGAGAGGAAAAGGCCAAAATGGGTTTTGGCAGGATGGTACACGGACCATGTCCAGTCCAACATACACGAGGCGTATTAGCCCAGTTCAAGGTCGTGTAGTTTGGGCCTACACGGGCCGTGTAGATGAACACGGGCCGTGTTGTGCCTGTTAGAGACGGGCCGTCTTAGCCCAATTGGGGCCATGGACTTTGGGCCTACACGGCCGTGTTGACCAAAACGGGCCGTGTACATCTCCTGTAACAACATAATTAACATCCTTAAACACGTAGTTTAATGTGGTTAACTTCTAATAATTGTGGGAGACAAAGAGGCTACGAGTTATCTGCTCTCAGAGAGGCTTTTTGCATGCACTTTGTCTCTTGGTTGATACTAGAACTCTCTCTCACTTTTTCATCTTGTTCTTGGTGCTCTTGAGCACAAGAAGCAAGAAATACATACACTTGATAGTTTTTTTGGTGGTTGCACATCAACTTGCTAGCACTTGGGAATCAAACAAGCTTGGGGTGGACTTCATTGGAGGAGTTCTTTGTTAAATTCTAAGCTACTTGACAAGGAAGGTTGATTTGTGTTTTGCACTATTGAGGTATAACCTCTCTTCTTATCTTGTTCATATTAGTTGCAATTTCATTGTTAGATTTTGGTCCATGGGAGTGTATTCATTAGTTTGGCATCGTTTTTGTTATACATATTGCTTCTGTTGCAACTTGTTTTTGCCAAACGAATACCTTCAGTGGTATCAGAGCCATATCTAACATGGCTTCGTACTATTGAGTCTAGAAAAACCATAAAAGTGTTTTTGGATAAGAAAAGTGTTTTCTTAAAATTGGTTTTTCATTGAGACTCTTGTTGTGCTAGAATTGATTTATTCGTAGTCTTGTTAAATATTTTAGTTTTTATATTTATATATTTGTTGTAACTTGGCATGAAGTGTACACAAATATATACTTATAAATGTATGTATGAATATGTGTCTCAAAATTGGTTTGGTACACTAATGCATATGTACAAGGATTGTCTTTTTGGTGCCTTTGATGTTTTGACAATCTTAACTAAAATATAGATATATATTTATATATCATAGTTATGTGTGGCACACCATGTTTCTATTTGATATGTTTGGTTTGATTCGGTAACAAGATATGCCCTTAGACCTATGTGTTGTGGTGGTTGATTATTTTTGGTTTTGGGCGGCCTGCGTGCTGTATTGTTGTAACAATATTTGTTTATTTACTTATTGGTGCGGCTTGCACGCCGTTTCTTTTATTCTATGTATTTGTATAAATAGCATAAGATTGCGACCTGCGGGTCGTTTATATATATTCTATGTATTTGTATATAATATAGATTTAAAGCCGGAATAGTCAACGGGAGTCATGGTGATGATGTCTTGGCGAGAAGGAATCAACGTACTATTGGAGGTGTTGGATACAGTGGGAGCTCACCCAACGAGACCATATCTTATCCTTATATTTTTGGCCTCATTTTCCCCGTCGTGGCTCACGGGGAAAACGCATAGGAATTTTGGGCATGTTTTCGAAGCATATATATATATATATATATATTTGCGTGGTTGTATTTTATTTTTCTATGCATGGATTAGGATTCGCATGCTAGACAATTTTTCTATAAAATTAAATAAAATACAATGTTTGTTAAAATGGTTAACAATTGCGCGCGAATAGAATTGACAAAGAAAATATAAAAGTGGTATTATATTAAAAGTGCTTAAAATCGTTTTGCCACTTACTTTGTTAATTCGCAAAAGGGTTTTTATAAACCGGAAACAAAATCCCGTTTTTCAAAATGTAAATCACGCACCATCCGTAAGATGACACCACCCGAATCTAACGAAGCAAGGATGATTGTCGAGCTAAGCACGAGTCATTCCTTGTGTAGTTGTGTGGAAGGTGAGAGGGGTAACTCGCTTGTTTGGTTGTCAAGCTAAGCACGAGCCGATTAATGGTCGAGAGTGCCACCCGTGTGTCTTGTCAGACAACATACAATTTTAGTATATAATTCTTGGTTAGTTATCGAGCTAAGCACGAGCTAAACAAAAATTATATATTAAGGTTGGTGTAAGATAGGGATCAAACATGCCAACCGACATAATGGATGTCAACGGATCCCGCAAGTGTCTAAGAGTTGTAATAGAGATTACAATCGGTAAAATGGTTGCCGGCCTAAATAGCTTCGCCACGTGATCCGCGGTAAACCCGTCACGGTGCGAGGTGAAATAAGGTTCTTAGCCCTTGTTACAAATAAATTGTGTTGTTTAAAACTATGGGTACTTATTTTAACAAGGAATTTCCAAACTAACTAAAACTACTTTGCTACTTTAGATGGCGTCTTCAAGCAACACCAACACCACCAACCATTTTTCGCTTAGAGTTTTCCATGAAAAGGAGAAACTCAATGGTAACAACTTCTTAGATTGGTTTAGGCAACTTAAACTTGTCCTATGCCAAGAAGGGAAGATGGTTACCATAGAGGAGGCCCTACCCGAGGCTCCTGCTGCCAATGCCACTCGGGCTATCCGAGACGCTTATGAGAAGCGTGTCAAGGATACCGAGGACATTACTTGCCTCATTCTAAGTACTATGATCCCCGAGCTCCAAAAGCAAATGGATCATTTTAGTACTTTTGACTTGATCACTCAGCTTAAGGAAATGTTCCAGCAGCAACCAAGACAAGAGAGGTTCGAGTGTCTTAAGACGGTGCTTGGTAGTAAGATGGCCGATGGTGGGAATGTGAGTGCTCAAGGGTTGCGCATGAAAGCAAATGTGGAGCGCATGGAACGGCTCGGATTTACAATTGGGAGGGAGTTAGCCGTGGATTTGATCCTATGGTCCCTGCCTACCGCGTATGATCAATTCGTTATGAGTTATCATATGCATAGTATGGATAATTCCATTATGGAGCTTCATGGTATGCTTAAGACAACGGAGTCTAGCATGACCAAAAATAAGCCCGCCGTTCCAAATCCCATTCTTGCTATAAGGGTGGGGCGAATCCAGAAGAAGAAGAAGTCCGCTTATACCCCTAAGGGTAAGGGGAAGATTGGCGCTGCCAAGTCTAGCCCCGCTTCGGAGGGTAAAGGCAAGGGGAAGATGGTTCCCCAAGCCAAAACTCCGAATGATGAGGAATGCTTCTTCTGCGGGAAGAATGGCCATTGGCGCCGTAACTGCCCGGGGTACCTAGAAGGTATTAAGAAGCTCAAGGGGTTGAACATCGGGGGAACTTCTGTTGGGGAGATAATCACTTCACCCTAGTAATCAACTCTGCCTATCCTAAAACATAGAATTTGATGATAACCAAACCCTACATTAAGTATGACTTAGAAAGAATTCAAACATGTGTTGTTTGAATCAGTTTATGTGAAAATATGCTAAGTATGGAACCATCAGCTGAGGAAAATAAGCTATCAGCTGAGCATCAGATCCTACTCAATGTATCAGCCAAAGGATATCAGCCAAGGAGCATCAGATGAAGAAAACAAGTAAAGAAGATCATCAGCTGAGGAAAACAGTCTATCAGCTGAGCAAAATTGTTGATCAGGTGATGAAAATATTCCATCAGCTGAGTAAACAGATTGATCAGCAGAGTGAAGAAAGTGATTAGCTGAGTGAACAGATTGACAAGCTGAGTGCCTATTCTATCAGCTGAGTGAACAAATGGATCAGCTGAGGCTTAGAAGCATCAGCTAAGTAAGTCTTCCTTTACACAAGTAATCTCTCCTCATAAACTGATGTATTTGATTGATCAGCTGAGCACTCTTGATCAACTGATCATCCAAATACATGAGCTTATGTTCTCCTAAGCTTACTATTGAACAGCTGAGCAGCTATATGATCAGCTGAGCAATATGTATCAACTATCCTAGCTAAAAGTGATCAACTGATATATTTTGTCAACTGAGTAGTGAATATCAGAGTTCCTTGTACAATCTGTTAGCTGAGTCGTGAAAAATGTCAAATCTACTCTATCTTTTCAGATTGTAAGTCATATGTAAAAGGCAGAACATGTGTTGTTCTATTATGCCTTAGATCTTTGTTTGTAAAAGTAAAATGCACGTTTTGGATCAAGTATGAGACAAAAAGGTTTGATCTTATCCTCTGGAAAAGGATAATGATACCTCAAACAGACGAAGATCTTGAAGATTTGTTCAAACAACTAAGTATGGCTGGCAATCCCATACTTGGTAAAGTCAAATCAATCTGAAGCATGGTGTTGATTAAAGTACAATCATGGAAAGGGAAAGATGCTTCTACACGACAGTAGATTTGGACTTTAATATTTTATACTGTGAATGGGTTGCACTTTTGAAGAAAAGTACGATTACTTTTATCATACATTTGATTAAAGTAACTTTACTTTTCACCCACTACCTTTACAATTAAAATATTATATTTCCATATCCTCTTGGTCTCTTACCTTCGTGCAACCAGATCCACTAAGACTTCTATATATATTCATGCATGGTGGACATGCAAAAAGAATATACTACACAACACAACAAAGTGAAGTCTCTACTACACTAAAAGAAAATCTCATCAGTTGAGAAATTTCGTATAGTATAAGCATTGTGTAGAATCAAACTTGTTCATGTGTTGAACACTCTAAATACATTAGTTGTTTTAGAGTTAGCTTGTCTATGTGTTAGACAAATTGATTGCCACTTTTTATTGTACTTAGAATTTCTGCTTCTAGTACATGTAATTCTTGATTCATATCAATAAGAATTATATAAAAGTATATAAGTGTGTCTTTAATTTTTAAAAGTTAAAGTTTGTATTCAACCCCCCCTTCTACAAACATTTGTTGTTGCGTACTCAATCTGGGACTAACAACTGGTATCAGAGCAGGTTAGATAATCAATATCTAGATCTGTTTTGCTTACTCTACAACTGCTTCTACCCCTCTCAATATGGCCTCATCCGTAAACAATATGATTATCTCAAACACTGGGTCCTTAACAAGATGTCCCATGTTTGATGTTGAAAATTTCTCCATGTGAAAAAGTAGAGCACATCTTTTCCTATCCACCCTTGATATCCAAATGCTTGAAATAGTCACTGATGGCCCTTATGTTCCAACATCAATGTTATCTATCCCATCAGAATCTGAAGGTCGAACCTCAACAACTGAAAGAATCATAACCAAACCCATGCATCTGTGGACAGATGAGGATAAGAGGTTGGTTAGCCTTGATGTTAAGGCTAGATCAGCTCTTGTCTCTGCACTACATAATGAAATCTATCATCAAGTGCTTAACTGTTCTTCTGCAAAAGAGATGTTAGATACACTCACAGTTGCATATGAAGGGAGTGAAGAGGTGAAGGAGAACAAGAAGCTCCTCCTCAACAGAGAGTATGAATTCTTCTTTGCTCAGAAAGGTGAGAGTCTTACACAGACATACACCAGGTTCAACTGCCTTGTTAATGACTTGAAAAGGGCAGACATGACCAAGAGCAACTTTGTCTTGGTGAACAAGTTTCTAGACACCCTTCCTGAAACATGGGATCACTTTGTCACTGTTCTAAGACATAGTGAAAAGATTAAGGGAATGTCTCTGGTTGCTCTCTATGGTAACTTACTCAACCATGAGCAATCAGTCAAACAAAGGAAGTTGTCATCCAAGGAGATGAAGGAGGTTGTGAAAGCTGCACCAACTACCCTTGTATCAAGAGATACAAAGATGAGAAGCTTTGCAACTATTGATTCTGGTTCTAATGAAGAAGGAGATGGAGAGGAGAGTGCTGGAGAAAGTGATGAGGAGAAGGATTGTGAGGAAAGTAATCTGGAGGAGTTGGTTGAAGGTGTAGCTATGCTGGTTAAGAAGTTCAGACCTTTCAAGAAGGGAAAGGGTTTCAAGAGGTTCAGCAAGAGGTCATCAAAGTTTGTCAAGCCCAAATCCACTTTTGATGCCTCCACAGTAGAGTGTTATAAGTGTGGTAAGATTGGCCACATAGCCAGTGACTGTCAGTCCAAATATAACATTGGTTCTTCATCTGTGCAAAAGCAGGAGGGCAAGATTGATTATGAAGCCAAGTATAAGAAACTCCTTGCTGCTGTCCTTGACAAGAAGAAGAAGAAAGCCCAGGGCCAAGTTCTTGTTGCTGAAGAAGAAGATTTGGCAGAAGAAGATCTATCCTCAAATGAAGATGAGGTGATCTCTGCTCAGTTCTGCATGATGGCCAACAACAATGGTGGTAGTTCCTTTGATAAAGACATGAAAAAGGCTGCTAAAGCTTGTTTAACTACCAACTGGGATCCTTCTTCTATGTATCAGGTTGGAAAATTTATTAACTATGATGATAATGAGAAGAACGCTATGGTTGATTACTTGTGTATTGATTTCCAATCTGCTATTCAAAGAGAGAAGAAGCTAAAACTAGAAGTAGAATCACTAACGGAAAATTTAATTCTTAAGAATGAGGAACTTAAGCAGATAACAATCTTAAATGATGAACTAGCTAATCAAAAGATACTTAATGAGATCTTAGTAAAAGAAACTAGTGAAGCAACCAAAAAGTTTAATGACCTCCAAAAAGTAGTAAAGTCTTGGTGTGTATCTGCAGAAAAGACCACTCAGTGTGTCAAGGAGCAGATACCCAAACAAGTTCAAGCTATTATTAGTGGAAATTACTCTAAGGCTGCTAACTATGTTGATTCTAGTAAGAACCTTAATATCTTAGACAAAGCTGACATTTTGCCACAGACCTTTCACAAGACTATTAAAGGCAAAAGTGTATTCACAAATAAGTTTGTTAGAAGCAAAAGTTCCAACTCAAAAGAATCAATTATTCCTTCTGTTGAATCATCCTCCAGTAAGATTTCAGAATGTAAAAATACTAATAATACAAAGTCAAAGGATGTGATTAAAGGAAAGGAATCATTAGTTGAGACCTCAGAGACATTATGCTGTCAAACCTTGAAAACAGATGACTTAATTCTTAGCATTTCACAAACTGAAGAATCATTAGCTAATACTACTCCATCAACTGATAGGTTAGTAGATGATAAATGCTTAGCTGATAACCTGTCAGCTGATCATAGCTCATCTTCTAAACAATCAGTTGATCTAGAAGTAATCAACTCTCTTTTAATAGAAGAAACTATGAGTAAAAAGAATGATGTTCACATTGTTCCCATTTCTGCCACTCCAAAGATTGGTCAAAAGCTTTCCAAAAACAAAGATCAATCTAAGGTGTCTGTGAATAAAGACCTAAGAAATTTACAGGATAAGCTTCATAAGCTGAATGGTCAAGTTAGTCAAATGATAACTGATAAGAAAGCTCATAGGCATTCAAACCATGTTGCTCAATGCCCCAAGACCGAAAAATCTCAAAAATGTTATAAATGTGGAAGCAAAGAGCATAAGGCATTTGAATGTTCTTTAGAAGGGAATTTAAGATAGCGGACTTGTAATGATGACATAGTCACTCCTCCAATTCATAAGAAACCTGAGATGAAGTGGAAAGCTAGGTGCATTCCATAGGGATCCACTGAGTAGTGGATTCCTACTTGTGTCCCTAACTCTTCTTTCATTAAATCTGTGCAGGGTGTTGGTTTTTGGTTTCTTGACAGTGGATGTTCAAGAACCATGACAGGTAACAAGGCTTTGCTCAACAACTACAAGAAAGAGAAAGGTCCAAGGGTGACCTTTGGTGAGAACAACCATGGGCAAACTAAAGGCTATAGTGAGCTTCATAATGGGAACCTCAAGCTGTCAAAAGTTTCATATGTCAAAGGGCTGAAATATAATCTCATAAGCATAAGTCAATTGTGTGATGGAGATAATGAAGTCCACTTCACAAAGACAGGAGGATCCATCATAAATAAAGAAGGTAATACAGTATTTTGTGCTAAGAGAACCAAGGATGTGTATACACTTGACATGTCCTCTGGTGACCCTTCTAAGGAAACATGTTTGTACTCCAAGAATAATGAGGATACAAACTGGCTGTGGCACAAGAGGCTTTCCCACCTTAATTTCAAAAACATCAACAAGTTGAGCAAGGGTGAACTAGTGTCAGGACTACCTTCACTGACTTATCATAAGCCTAAACCTTGCACTGCTTGTGAGAAGGGAAAGCAGCATAAGACATCATTTCCATCCAAGCAAGCCTTCTCAATTACAGAACCTTTCTATATGTTGCACATGGATCTCTTTGGTCCTGTTGCCACTGCTAGTATTGGTGGAAGTAAGTATGCTCTTGTATTGGTTGATGAATTCTCAAGATATAGTTGGGTTTTCTTTCTTAAAGCAAAGAGTGAGGCTGCTAAAGAGGTTATCTGTTTTATCAAAAAGATGGAAGTGTTGAATGGCAATCTGGTGAGGAGTCTTAGAAGTGATCATGGAACTGAATTCAGAAATCAAACTCTGGAATCTTTCTGTGATGAGAAAGGGATATCTCAAAACTTTTCTGCTCCAAGAACCCCACAACAAAATGGTGTAGCTAAAAGAAGAAATAGAACATTGATTGAAGCTGCCAGAACCATGTTGTGTGAAAGTGGGTTAACCTTTAATTTCTGGGCTGAGGCTGTAAGTTGTGCAAGTTTCACACAGAACAGATCCCTTATTATCAAGAGGCACAACAAGACTCCATATGAAGTGCTCAAGGGAAGGAAGCCAAGCATCAGCTTTCTGCATATCTTTGGTTGTCAATGTTTAATACTCAATCAAAAAGATCAATTGCAGAAGTTTGCTCCTAAAGTTGATGAAGGAGTGTTTGTAGGTTACTCTGTGATTTCTAAAGCATACAGAGTATACAACCTCAGAACCAAAGTCATAGAAGAATCTATCAATGTAAGTTTTAATGAAAATGACTTTGTTGCTTCCTGTTCTTCTAATCATGTTTCAGGTGAAGAATTTAATGATCTTATGCAAACTGGAGAAGTTCCTTCAGAGCAAGCAGATCCCTCTCCACCAGCTGCTCATGATTTAGATGAACCTGTCACTATCCAAATTTTTAACCATGTACTACCATCCTCATCCAATCCTATACCTCTACTAAATCATGTGGAAAATGACTCAGCATCATTGGATTCCAATTCTATATCACTCATTCCCTCTTTAGTAGAGATACCCTCAGATTGCAATAATGAAGTTATATCAGCCATTCAAAATGAACTCATTTCCACTGCTGATAGCCAACATATAACTTCTTCTCCCCAAATCCAAATGAATCCAAATTCCCAAGAAATCCAAAAAGCCTTCAAAGACCTCAAGCACCATCCTCATAATTTGGTGATAGGCAACATAGATGATCCAGTTAGAAGAAGATCAAAAGCTTGCAACATCGGTTTGTATTCTGGATTTTTCTCGATGATTGAACCAAAGAAGGTTGATGAAGCTCTCAATGATCCCCACTGGGTGTCTTCCATGCAAGAGGAACTAGCAGAATTCAAAAGAAATAATGTATGGACTTTGGTGCCCAAACCAAAGGATAAATGCATCATTAGAACAAAGTGGGTGTTTAGAAATAAGCTAGATGAAAATGGGCAAATCATCAGAAACAAAGCAAGGCTAGTGGCACAAGGGTACTGTCAAGAAGAAGGTAATGATTTTGATGAAACCTTTACCCCTGTTGCAAGATTGGAAGCTATCGGATTATTCCTAGCCTATGATGCCTTCAAAAGCTTCAAAGTGTTCCAAATGGATGTGAAGAGTGCATTTCTGAATGGAGACTTGAAAGAAGAGGTGTATGTCAAACAACCTCCTGGTTTTGAGGAGTCAAGCTTACCTGATCATGTTTACTTTCTAAACAAAGCTTTATATGGTCTTAAGCAAGCTCCAAGAGCCTGTATGATACCCTCTCTTCTTTTCTCATTAATAAAGGTTTTACAAGAGGATGCATTGATAGCACTTTATTTATTAGGAAGTACAAAGGTGATGTGATACTTGTACAGATATATGTAGATGATATAATATTTGGGTCTACTAATTTGGAACTATGCAAAAAGTTTTCTAAACTCATGTATGATAGTTATCAAATGAGCATGATGGGTGAGTTAAACTATTTTCTTGGTTTGCAAATTAAACAAGAGGTTGATGGTATTTTCATTCATCAAACAAAGTATGTCAAAGATTTACTCAAGAAGTTTGATTTTGAAAACTGTTCTTCAATGAAAACACCCATGTCTACTTCTATTAAGTTAGGAAAGGACACTAATGGCAAATCAGTGAACATTACTACTTATAGAGGAATGATTGGGTCACTTTTATACCTCACTGCAAGTAGACCAGATATAATGTTTTCAACATGTCTCTGTGCAAGATATCAAGCAGATCCTAAGGAATCACATCTTGCTGCTGTTAAGAGAATATTCAGATATCTCAAAGGAACTCCTAATCTTGGTCTTTGGTATCCCAAAGACTCAGATTTTGAGTTAGTTGGATATTCTGATTCTGATTTTGCAGGATGCACATTAGATAGAAAAAGTACTTCAGGTGGTTGTCAACTTCTAGGAGGAAGATTGATTAGTTGGTCTAGTAAGAAACAGAATTCAGTGTCAACATCTACTGTAGAAGCAGAATACATTGCTGCAGGAAGCTGTTGTGCTCAAATTTTGTGGTTACAAAATCAACTGCTTGATTATGATATGAAGTTTGAAGACACCCCAATTCTTTGTGACAATACAAGTGCAATCTCCATCTCAAATAATCCAGTCATGCATTAAAAAACAAAGCATATTGAAATCAGACATCATTTTCTCAGAGATAATGTGCAAAAGAAGAAGGTAACTTTGCACTACATCAATACTGATTTACAACTTGCAGATTTATTCACAAAGCCATTAGATGAAGCAAGGTTCAATTTCCTAATATCCAAACTAGGTATGCTTAATTTTTAGTTTAGAATAGTGCTAATTTAGATTGTGTTAACTTATAAGTGTTGAAAATTATAAGATACTTATCTAAGCATATCTAAGTCTTACTTGATTTGTGTAAACTGCGTAACTATGCTCAGCTGATGCCTATCAGCTGATCAAAGTTACTCAGCTGATCACTTTAAGATAAGGAAGACATGCTCAACTAAGTACTTTACTCAGCTGATACCCAAATTCTCACTATCAGCTGATAGTTTTCCATCAGCTGATACCCCTCAACTAATAATTTTTCATCAGCTGATACACCTCAGCTGATACTCTCCTTGATCAGCTAATGATTCTACACTTCGTAAATTTTCACGTTTTACTCTCATTTAATGCTTTTTAACCCTAGTTATTTACTCCGTTTGTCAGTTTTCATTTAATAGCTAATTAATTTGTTTTCCGTTAGATCTTTTGTCAGTATCTAACGATCTCTGTTAACTAAACTTCATTAATATCCCAATTTCTCTCTCATTCACCTTTACCTGTTCAAACTTTCCAAATTCCCTCTCTCTCTCTACAAAGAACTACCCTACCTTCTCTCTCGATACTCACTGTTCATCATCCCTACCAAATGGCCACCTATATTCCAGACCCGGCTGTTAACCCTGGTGAGAATGTTGCACCCAATCAATCGATGAATATAACTCCCAACAACATTCTGCTTTGCACCACCATCCCTGCCTCGCGAGAAAACCAAGGATATGAACCAATGGTTCAGTTCCTTCAAGCTCATCCACTGTTTGATTGTCTCACCACTGATCCTCACTACATATTCCCTACCATTATTGGTGAACTATGGTACTCCGCAAACTATAACCCAAACAACAACACCATTAACTGCACCCTAGCCCAAGGAAACTATAATTTCCGAATCACCGCTGAAACACTTCGTAAAGCCACTGGTATTCCTCACTTCCCACCTTACACAGCTTTTCCATCCAGAGCAGAAGTTCAAACAGTTTTAGACACCATCGGCTACAATGAACCTGTACTGCATGGTCAAGTGAAAGTCTCTGCTCTCGCTCATCCATGGAAGTATTTGGCCAACGTGGTCATACGTTGCTTCGGTCCTAAATCTGGAAGCCATCATCTCATCAACCAAACCGAGCTTTTGGTGCTCTATGCCCTAGACTTTGGGATCAACATTGACTTTGCTCAAGTCATATTCAATGATCTCATTGATAAAATCACTCAGAGCACAACCAAGAAATCATCAAGGTCATAGGTGCCCTACATTCGATTTTTGAGCCTGATAGCCATGAGGGAGATTGGAGAGGATGATTATGTAGGCTTAACAGAACATCTTGAGCATATTCCTGTCCTTACCATGGGTGAGAAGATATTCCATTTTTTGAAGGCAAACAGAGGTCCTCCTATCACTGCCCAAATGCAGGCTCTCATAGATGCTGCCAATGACAATGCAAATGCTAGTGATGATGATGAGAATGATGATAATGATAATGGTGATGATGATGCTGATGAAAGCCAATATGGTTCTAAGCATGATGATGATGATGCTGGTGATGGTGATGCTGGTGATTTTGCTCCTATCAGTCTAATGGAGTTAAGTCCTCTTGGTGATGATGGTGATGCCCAAGAACAAGAGATCTCGGAGCAACTTCTGGAGCTCATTGACAGAAGTAGGCACATCATGTCCCAAGGTATGGACAGTACTGATTCCACCTCTGAGGATATTCAAATGGTCGTCCCAACCTTTGATAGCCCATCCTCCTCTCCAGTCCAAACACCACTCCAACAGCCAAGCTCTAGTGAACCTCCTGTGGTCACTAGTTCTACTCTCATCCGCAACCCCATATATACAAGGTCACCACAAGTGACTCATCATGAGCACTTTGAGGGAGTGCAATCCACACCTCTGACCTCAACTCCAATTACCATTCCTCATGTTGAGGGGGAGCAATTGGATGTTGCAAACTTTGAACCAGTGGATGTATCATCACAACAGGATACATCTGTAAAAAAGGGACTTAAAACATTAGCTGAGACAACCTCCCAAAAGGTTGATCTCATTGAAAGACAGATCTCATCCCAAGGTCACACTATGTCTATCCCTCAATTGAGTCAGCCTATACCATCTACATTCTCCCAACAGAATGTGGATCCAATACGGGATTCCCTGTTATTGAGTGCATCCCACACTCAGTCCACTTACCTTGCACCTATTATTAATTCAATTCTCACACTTACACAGCCTGCTAATGCTAGTGGTACAAACCAACCACTTGCACAGGGCTCGACTCTCTTTCCCAATGAATTTGAGCTTATACACCAAGGCTCAAATGAGGGAACACAAACCTTACCCAACTTCTTTGAACCTTTATCCACCCCTTGCACCTCTACCCCATCCATATCTACCCAAACCCCAAACCTTACCCTTACCCAGACAATAAACCAAAACCTTGATCAACTAACCCAAACCTTCCAAACCCAAACCTCTGCTCAATTGTCTAAACTTACCAAAGACATTGACTCTCTTAAAACCCCATCCCAATCCTCCCCTGCACCCATTAACCTTACCCCAATCCTTACCAAAATAGACCATCTTTCTACCCTTCTTCCCTCTCAACCACAAATTCCTAGCCTACCTCAATCTACCATATCTACCCTAAACCAAACCATATCCAACCTCCTATCCCAACTCCAAACCCTACGCCCAATAAACCCCAACATTTTTGTACCCATTCCTGAACAACTACTCCCTATGCCTTCTTTTCTCAAAGGCATCCTTGATGACATGGAGACCTTAACAGAACAATCCAGAATGAGTCATCTCTCATTGTGGAAAGCTATCAAAGATCTCAAGGATGACCTCTCCCTTCAGCTCTCTAAAATATCCTCTACCCCTTCCTCAACCCATACCCATACCCCTGCCCCTACCCCAACCCATAAGCCTGCAGCAGGTGACTCCCCTACTCCTTTTGATGATGCCATAAAGGGGGAGAAATTCTCAAGTTCTTCAAGGGAGGATGATCCTGACTCAGAGGATATTGATGCTGCCTATGCTGAAACAACCACCAAAATCATGCAGCAGGAAGCACCCAAAGCAACAGCTCCCTCACCCATTAAAAGAAAAGCATCTTTTGAGGGGGAGCAAAGGTTTCCAAAAAGGTTGAAAAGGATGGCAAACAGGCCAAAACCTAAAAGAAAAGTTGCTGAGGGTTGCTCTCCACCAATCACCATAGAGTCTGATTCTGATGATGAGGATGATACTCCACTTTCTGACATCCTCAGAAGAAGAAGACAGAGCCCTAAGCCATCTGCTCCACCAGTCCAATCTACCCCATCAGTCCAAAAGGGGTCAACCTCTGCTCCTAAGGATAAAGGCAAACAAAAGATGACAGATGAGCAAGTTGAAGCAGATGATCAAATGAAAAGGGAGCTTGCTCTTAAAGAAAAGGAAGAAAGGGAGAATGCTTAAATGGCTCAAGCATTGGGTGTTTCAGTTGAAGAAATCTACCAAGCCAAAGAGCTAGCATATCAGCAAGAGTAAGAACAAAGTCAAAATCAAGCTGCTGCTCAACACAAATTGGCAAGGGAAAAATCTCAGACTGAACTACTCAAAGCTATATCCCATGCTGATGCCATCAAAACCCTCTTCAACCTTGATTTATCTGCTCCCATCAAGCTAAGTCAACAAAGACTTCAAAGCTTCAGATAAAGAATTAATATTCTGAGAAACAGAACATAACCAACTCCAATAACCAGAGCCACTGTCCATAAAGGTGATGGTGAACCCTACCTCAAAGCAATAAGACAGAACAACTTCAAAAGCTGTGAAGTTGTATCCTACGAGAGGTGTCACATATATGGGTTCACAGAGTTAGTTGAGATCATGTACCTTATCTTCAAATAAAAGTCAAAGCTCAAAGTTCAGTTCATTCAGAAAATTCAGAATTGGATAGCTCTAGCTGTGTCACAAAGGGCCTTCACTCTAGATGACTATTACAGGCATGTGCACACAGTTGATAATCTTCATAAGAAAAGCTCCAAGCCCTTCAAACCATTTGAGCTAAGAGTGGTACTACCCCAGCATGAATTCTTATCAGATTTTGAGGGTCTCAACACTTCTCTTCCACTGAACATCACTCCTGAGCTGTACAAGTTTATAATTATGCCTGTTGAAGGTATATTCTTTTTGGACAGAGCTGGCACATGGAGATTCTTTAGACAGTCTGAAATCCTTAAGGCTAGCAAGAAGTTTCTATTTGGGCTAAGGATATCTACAAGAGGCAGACCTGGAAATGAAAACTTTGAAGCCCTTGTTCAAGCCAAATGTGAAGTTTTAGCTGAAGCTGATCCCCATGCCAAAGATTTTGAAGTTAAAGAAGAACCTTGGTGGGATGATTGAAGACTGATTCTAACTCTGAAGATTTTGTTGTTATTTAGTTGATTGTACATTATAGAATAGTTAGTTAGTAGTTAACCTATGTAAACACTTATGTACATTTCTTTATTCTGTTATTTTAAGCGATGTTTATGTATTTCAGAAAATCAAAAACATATAAAAATGGGAAAATGAAAAGATACCACAAAAACAGAAGAAAATGGTACAACACAGAAAAAGATTCCACAAAAACAGAACAAAATGGAACACTAGAAAAGAAACCAAAAACAGAACAAGGTTCAAATAAAAAGAGCTACCAAAAACAGATAGCTAGGTAGCCAAATGTACTTAAAAGTTTAAATCTTTTGTTATTCAAAGTCAAACTGATTCTTATAAAAGAAAAAGGTTTTGTCATCATCAAATAGGGGGAGATTGTTGGGGAGATAATCACTTCACCCTAATAATCACTCTGCCTATCCTAAAACATACAATTTGATGATAACCAAACCCTACATTTAGTATGAATTAGAAAGAATTCAAACATGTGTTGTTTGAATCAGTTTATGTGAAAATATGCTAAGTATGGAACCATCAGCTGAGGAAAACAAGCCATTAGCTGAGCATCAGATCCTACTCAATGTGTCAGCCAAAGGATATCAGCCAAGGAGCATCAGATGAAGAAAACAAGTAAAGAAGACCATCAACTGAGAAAAACAGTCTATCAGCTGAGCAAAATTGTTGATCAGCAGATGAAAATATTCCATCAGCTGAGTAAACAGATTGATCAGCTGAGTGAAGAAAGTGATCAGCTGAGTGAACAGATTGATCAGCTGAGTGCCTATTCTATCAACTGAGTGAACAAATGGATTAGCTGAGGCCTAGAAGCATCAGCTAAGTAAGTCTTCCTTTACACAAGTCATCTCTTCTCATAAACTGATGTATTTGATTGATCAGCTGAGCACTCTTGATCAACTGATCATCCAAATACATGAGCTTATGTTCTCCTAAGCTTACTATTGAACAACTGAGCATCTATATGATCAGCTGAACAATATGTATCAACTGAGTCCTAGTTAAAAGTGATCAACTGATATATTTTGTAAACTGAGTAGTGAATATCAGAGTTCCTTGTACAATCTGTTAGCTGAGTCGTGAAAAATGTCAAATCTACTCTATCTTTTTAGATTGTAAGTCATAGGTAAAAGGCAGAACATGTGTTGTTCTATTATGCCTTAGATCTTTGTTTGTAAAAGTAAAATGCACATTTTGGATCAAGTATGAGACAAAAAGGTTTGATCTTATTCTCTGGAAAAGGATAATGATACCTCAAACAGACGAAGATCTTGAAGATTTGTTCAAACAACTATGTATGGCTGGCAATCCCATACTTGGTAAAATCAAATCAATCAGAAGCATGGTGTTGATGAAAGTACAATCATGGAAAGGGAAAGATACTTCTACACGACAGTAGATGTGGACTTTAATATTTTATATTGTGAATAGGTTGCACTTTTGCAGAAAAGTACGATTACTTTTATCATACATTTGATTAAAGTAACTTTACTTTTCACCCACTACCTTACAATTAAAATATTATATTTCCACATCCTCTTGGTCTCTTACCTTCGTGCAACTGGATCCACCAAGACTTCTATATATATTCATGCATGGTGGAGATGCAAAAAAAATAACTACTACACAACACAACAAAGTGAAGTCTCTATTACACTAAAAGAAAATCTCACCAATTGAGAAATTTCGTAGAGTATAAGCATTGTGTAGAATCAAACTTGTTCATGTGTTGAACACTCTAAATACATTAGTTGTTTTAGAGTTAGCTTGTCTACGTGTTAGAAGATACCCCAAGCACACTTGTCTACGTGTAGAATTTCAAGGGAGAATTCCACTAGAGTAGTCCACCCCAAGCACACTTGATTCCCCAATGCTAGTAGGTTGATGTAGCCACCAAAACAACAAGATACAAGAACATAGAACACGTGGCAAATATATTACAATCAAAAGTTGACATATACAAGTTTGGTGTTACTGTTACTTATCCGGTCGACCATTACTAAATTCAAACAAACATTATATCAGAGTTATTAAAGACAAAGTGTTCCTCCTATGAAAACAAACTACCCGCAGGGTCCCGAGCTCAATGAGGATCACCTGCACATGTAGGGTGTAGCATCTGTTACCTATAATAGCTAGTGAGCACGCAAATAGCATATGATCAAAATAAATACATCACATATCATCAATCATGCTCAGATAGTTCTATCCTAGCATCTCGCGATGAGTTGGCGTAGTCAGGTGGTAACATATCTTGCAGGAGAGCTAACCCGGTTCAATGCACCAAACTGGGGTACCAAACACATCAACTGCTCTGGTAGGGGAGCTATACAGCGTCCACCGTTGCGTTTTGGAATCCGCAGATTCCTCTGTTGTACAACCTCAGCTATACCCGAAGAGGACAACTTTGTCCTTAAGTAGAACAGCTTTGTTCTTGTACGACAACTTTGTCCAGGACAGCTTTGTCCATAGGATCCGGATCAACCACAAACAAACAATTTGATTCAATCGAATCATCAATCAATGCGCGCATATATTCAATAATCATCATAGCATACACCTAATCAAGTGCATACTACATTGTGTCAACCTGGTATATTCTAGCATCATTATGCAACCTACACTTAAACAAGTGCGTGTACAAATCGTGGTATACAATCCAGTAATCATTGTTAATATATGTTATATATATTAATCGTTATGTTATAAGGCACTCACCTGTCGAGTTAGAATACTCTACTATTTGATACCGAAGCTTCTGGATCAACTGGAATTCCTAAACAAGGTTTACAGTTATCAAAACCTTGTAAACAGATTCTGTCAGGGGCAGGGCACGCCCGTACCTTTCCAAGGCACGCCCGTGCCTGGCGTGGCACGCCACGGGTATGCCCCGTACCTGGGTCTCAGGTACACCCCGTGACTTCAGGGTACCCCCGGGCTCGCTAGGGTTAGGCACGCCCCGTACCCTTGGGAGGTACGGCCGTGCCTCCTAGGTACGCCCTAAGGTACGGTCTATTCTTGAGAGGCACGCCCGTGCCCTTCAATATACAGCAGCAGGTTCGTGAAGAACCTGTTGTTTTCCCATCCAAATCATACCAAAACACAACCAGAGTATTACCAATCGGTTTCTAAGGTTCATATGTGAAATAACACATCTAATACAACTCAAAGGTATCATTTTTACATACCAAAACATCAAATTCAGAATTTCAGACCAAAATCACAACTTTGACCCATTAGCCACTTTAATTCTAAAAATCCATTCAAACCTTCAATTTAATTACTGAATTTGATTCCTAATCACTTAGAAATCAATTAGATACAGATTGGCAACACCAAAACTAATTTTTGGCATCAATTCCACCCAAACCCAATTGGAACCTAAACTTGGTGAAACTTAGAAAATCAAGAAGAAAAGACTTACTTGAATCAAAAGATGATTAGGAATTATCATAGCAGATTTGAACTTGGATTTAGCACTTGA
This sequence comes from Dittrichia graveolens, assembly GCA_038502395.1. Lineage (NCBI taxonomy): Eukaryota > Viridiplantae > Streptophyta > Magnoliopsida > Asterales > Asteraceae > Dittrichia > Dittrichia graveolens. The sequence goes on from JARJIL010000009.1 coordinate 38,275,148, forward strand.
ATTCAGTAGATAACAGATTTCTTGAAGGATCTTTGATTGTTCTCCTTCTTCTTCAAAAGACACACACAAGAACACAAAGAAGTTAAAAACACAAAGTCTGTGTTTTGTGAAGAGGTGGCTTACGTGTGATGCCCACTTGTGGGTTATGCATATCCACAAGTGGGTATCTTGTCCCCCTTTCCAACTTACAACTTAACGCACGAGTACTTGTTTTAACTAACGGGGATATTTTTCGAAACCTCGTTCTAAACCATTTAATAATTCATTATTATTATATATTTTCAATAATATTTTAAACATTATCATTTCTTGATTATTTTCCTTTATTTTCTTATTTAATCAATTATTTATATTTAATTCCTTTTATTCAATATTTAATAGGAATTCTAGACGTACCAAATTTAACACGACTAGACCCATTTTAAGGTTGTTACAAATCTACCCCCCTTAAAAAGATTCCGTCCTCGAAATCTACTTTAAGTGAACAGGTGGGGATAGCGGGCCCTCATATCCTCCTCGGTCTCCCACGTCACGTTTGACCCGAGGTTGTGCTTCCATTTGACTAAGACCAGCTAAATAGTCTTCTTTCTCAGCCGCTTAGTCTTCGTGTTCAGAATCTTAACGGGTTCTTCCACGAGCCGTGTAGAAGAATCAACTTTCAGATCATGCAAAGGTAGAATCTGATCTTCATCCACCTTGCACTTACGAAGATAGCAAACATTGAAGGTATTATGAATACCCGATAGCTCTGGAGGTAACTCCAAAGAAACTGTCTGCTCATTGACTTTCAGAATAATTTTGAAAGGACCAATATATCTCGGACTAAGCTTTCCCTTCTTGCCGAATCTGATCACACCCTTCCATGGAGAAACCTTCAAGAATACCCGATCACCTATTTCAAAGGTAACCGGCCTGCGTTTCGGATCAGCATAGATCTTTTGCCTGTCTCTGGTTGCCTTAAGCTTCTCACGTGCAAGCTTAACATTATCTACTGTAATCTGGATTAGACCAGGTCCAGCATATTGCTTCTCCCCTGGTTCAAGCCAACAGGTAGGTGTGCGACAACGCCTACCATAAAGCATCTCATACGGTGGCATACCGATACTAGAATGATATGAGTTATTATAAGCAAACTCAATCAAAGGTAAATGAGCATCCCACGAGCCACCGTAGTACACATGCGCGTAGCATGTCCTCAAGAGTTTGGATAGTCCTTTCGGACTGTCCATCTGTCTGTGGATGATATGCGGTACTTAAATGAACACGAGTACCGAGCTCCGTTTGAAGACTGCTCCAGAAGTGTGAAACAAACCGTGTATCCCTATCAGAGACAATAGATAGAGGAACACCATGTCGAGAGACAATTTCTTTGATATATAACTAAGCAAGAAGAGGCATAGAAGAAGATTCATCCACAGCTAGAAAGTGTGCACACTTGGTGAGTCTGTCAACAATCACCCCGATCATGTCATGCCCTTTAGAAGTCCTGGGCAATTTAGTAACAAAATCCATGGTAATGTTGTCCCATTTCCATTATGGAATTGGTAATCGTTGCAGATTACCATAGGGTCTTTGGTGCTCGGTCTTCACCTGTGCACAAATTTGACATTTCTCCACATAGGAGGCAATGTCACGTTTCAATGTTGGCCACCAGTAAAGTGCCTTAAGATCATGGTACATTTTAGTGCACCCAGGATGAATAGATAAACGAGAACTGTGCGCCTCCTTCAAGATTAGATCCCGGTTCCCTCCGATGCTAGGTACCCAGATTCGGGACGTGTATGTCTTCAATCCCCTGCTGTCATCTTGTAGCTGCTCCTTCAATTTAACCATAACTTCTGCCTTTATATTAGCTTCTAATAAGGCTTCCTGCTGAGCCTCCTTTAAGCGAGTGATAAGATTAGAAACAATAGTAATTTTCATGAATTTAACGGTTTCTGAGGAGCCCTTTTGGCTTAAAGCATCAGCCACCACGTTAGCCTTGCCCGGGTGGTATTTAATCTCACAATCATAATCATTAATTAACTCGATCCACCTGCGTTGCCTCATATTGAGCTCCTTCTGTGTAGAAACATACTGGAGACTCTTATGATCAGTGAATACCACACATTTGGTGCCATACAAGTAGTGGCGCCATAGTTTCAAAGCAAAGACAACAGCTGCCAACTCCAGATCATGAGTCGGATAGCTCTTCTCATGTGGCTTCAGTTGGCGGGAAGCATAAGATATAACCTTGTCCTTCTGCATAAGGACACTTCCCAAACCTGCGTAAGAAGAATCACAGAAAATCTTCTGACCCATCAGGCAGAGTCAGAATTGGAGCTTGACATAAGAGTTATTTCAAAGTCTGAAATGCATTGTCTTGTTCATTAGACCACGAATAAGGAACATCCTTTCGTGTAAGCTTCGTCAAAGGACCTGCGATCTTAGAAAAATTCTGAATGAATCGCCGATAGTACCCGGCAAGTCCTAAGAAGCTACGAATCTCAAATGGGGTTTTAGGAATTCCCCAATTCATCACTGCCTCAACCTTGGCTGTATCAACCATGACACCATCCTTGCTTATCACATGCCTAAGGAAGTGTATCTTTTAGAGCCAGAACTCGCATTTAGAAAATTTAGCATATAACTGTTCTCGCATCAACGTGTCAAGAACTATGTGAAGATGTGTCTCGTGTTCTGCTTCAGATATGGAATAGATAAGAATGTCATCAATGAATACAATGACAAATTTGTCAAGAAAGGCACGACAGCCACGGTTCATAAGATCCATAAATATGGCTGGAGCATTCGTCAATCCAAAAGGCATCACAAGAAACTCATAATGCCCATATCTCGTCCTGAAAGCCGTCTTTGGAATATCTTCATCGCGTACACGGACTTGATGATAACCAGAACGAATATCTATCTTTGAAAAGCATGTAGCACAGGTAAGTTGATCAAACAGATCATCAATACGAGGAAGAGGGTACTTGTTCTTTACAGTTCGCTTATTCAGCTCCCTTTAGTTAATGCACATCCGCATCGTCCCGTCTTTCTTTTTAACAAACAATACTGGAGCTCCCCAAGGCGAAGAGCTGGGACGAATGAAACCTCTATCAAGAAGTTCATGTATCTGAGTCATCATCTCGCGGACCTCAGATGGTGCAAGACGATAACAAGATCTTGCTACAGGCGTAGCACCTGGTATAAGATCTATCTGATATTCTACATCTCTTACCGGTGGCAAACCAGGTAATTCATCAGGGAAAACACCCGGGTATTCAGAAACTACCCGAATGTCATTTACAGCTTTCTTCTCCATATGTGTATCAATAACATAAGCCAAATAGGACTCACATCCCTTGGCTACAAACTTGTGAGCTTTCATTAGAGAAATCAATGGAGTTTCAGAAGTTCTTCCTTCACCACGAGCCACAGCATATGACCCGTCAGAGAAAGGAATCTTAATAATCTCCTTCGAGCAAAGAATCTCAGCATTTTGTTTGCTGAGCCAATACATCCCGATTACTACATCAAACCCAGCAATCGGCGTAACCAGAAAAGAAACAGGGAAACTAGTCCCGTCTATATCGATCAGTGCAACAGGAACTCTATGAACAACAGAGACTATCCTACCACTAGAAACTTCAACGCTTAACGGATCAGTCAGTGTACAAATAGGCAATTGCAGTTTAGCACATAAGAATGCAGAGATGAAAGAATATGTCGCTCCTGAATCAAATAAAACATAGGCAGGAGAATTAATAATAAGAAAGGTGCCAGTAATAACATCACCTGCAGCCTTAGCCTCATCGGCTGTCATATGGAATGCCCTGCCTGGAGCAACATTCTTTCCCCGACCCGAGGAAGATCTACCAGCTCCTCCCGATCCGTTGTTGGAACCCAACCTACAATCAGCCGATCGGTGTCCCGGCTTGAAGCACTTGAAGCATACATTATCTTTATGTTTACAGCTTTCAGCTGTATGCCCCTTTTGACGACCTTGCAGTATCCTTGGTACAATTCCCAGTATGCCTAGATCGACACGAAGCACACCATAGATCATCAGACGGATTATACCTGGAACCCCCTTGTTGCTGCTGGTGTTGCTGAGGCTATCTCTGCCATGATCCTCCACCTGAAGCCTTCGACCCCGAGACTGTTGAAACTTCCTTTTGGAAGTTCCCCCAGCTTGTGAAGCATGATCAGTCTCATACCGGCGTGCAATATCGAATGCCCTATCCAGAGTAGTGGCAAACCGGATGGATGATCGATATTCCGGTGGCAGAGCAAGTGCAAAACGGTTAATGTTTGCTTCTTCGTCCGGTAAAGAGCCCTGCACGAAACGAACCAGTCCTGTATACCTGGTGTTGAGTTCCTCAACTGACCGATTGCCTTTAGACAAGGCTCGGAACTCATTATTCATAGCTTCTACTGCCTGGGCTGAACAGTATTTAGCCCTCATAATCCTCAGAAAATCAGACCATGTCATAGAGTTAAGGACAGCAGCCGGTGTAGAAGCTATCACCGTATCATACCAAGACACCGCTCTACCTCGCAGCATCTTTCGTGCATATGCCACCTTCTTGGAATTATCAGCCTCACATGTCTCGAAGGCCAATTCAGTATCGCGGATCCACCGCTCCGCGACCACCATATCCATATTACCTTCAAAGGTCGGTGGTGAACACATCATGAAGGCCTTTAATCCCATGGCCATCTTCTTTTCGGGAACACGCTCCTCAGAGGCTTTTAGACGAGCCTCCAAGTCGCGAATATACGCCTCCCGATCATCATTGCCCGACATAGTCAAGCTCTAAGTTCTGTTAGATCATTAAAGTCAAACATACTTAGTATACTTTCCATACTTGATTAATCATGTTAATCAAATAAAAAAAATCAACAACTGTGTTAGTCATGTGAATCATATCAATCTCTCTCACACCTCAACACCTCCCGAGGAACACTTTAATTATGGTCGAGAACCTGAATTTGAGACTGAGTACTCATTCAAGTACCAAATTCACTCAAACTTAGGCTCTGATACCACCTTGTTAAAACATTTGTTTATCTTTTTCAATTAAAAACTCGCAGCGGAAATAGAAAACACGTGGCAAATATATTACAATCAAAAGTTGCCACATACAAGTTTGGTTTTACTGTTACTTATCCAGTCGATCATTACTAAATTCAAACAAACATTATATCAGAGTTATTACAGACAAAGTGTTCCTCCTATGAAAACAAACTACCCGCAGGTTCCCGAGCTCACTGAGGATCACCTGCACATGTAGGGTGTAGCATCTGTTAGCTATAATAGCTAGTGAGCACGCAAACAACATATGATCAACATAAATACATCACATATCATCAATCATGCTCAGATAGTTCTATCCTAGCATCTCGCGATAAGTTGGCGTAGTCAGCTGGTAACATATCTTGCAGGGGAGCTAACCTGGCTCAATGCACCAAACTGGGGTACCAAACACATCAACCGCTCCGGTGGGGGAGCTATACAGCGTCCACCGTTGCGTTTTGGAATCCGCAGATTCCTCTGTTGTACAGCCGCAACTATACCCGAACAGGACAACTTTGTCCTTAAGTAGAACAACTTTGTTCTTGTAGGATAGCTTTGTCCATAGGATTCGGATCAACCACAAACAAACAATTTGATTCAATCAATGCTCGCATATATTCAATAATCATCATATCATACACCTAATCAAGTGCATACTACATTGTGTCAACATGGTATATTCTAGCATCATTATGCAACCTACACTTAAACAAGTGCGTGTACAAATCGTGGTATACAATCCAGTAATCATTGTTAATATATGTTATAGATATATTAATCGTTATGTTATCTGGCACTCACCTGTCGAGTTAGAATACTCTACTATTTGATACCGAAGCTTCTGGATCAACTGGAATACCTAAACAAGGTTTACAGCTATCAAAACCTTGTAAACAGATTCTGCCAGGGGCAGGGCACGCCCGTACCTTTCCAAGGCACGCCCGTGCCTGGCGTGGCACGCCCCGGGTACGCCCCGTACCTGGGTCTCAGGTACACCCCGTGACTTCAGGGTACCCCCGGGCTCGCTAGGGTTAGGCACGCCCCGTACCCTTGGGTGGTACGGCCGTGCCTCCTAGGTACGCCCTAAGGTACGGTCTGTTCTTGAGAGGCACGCCCGTGCCCTTCAATATACAGCAGCAGGTTCATGCAGAACCTGCTGTTTTCCCATCCAAATCCTACCAAAACACAACCAGAGTATTACCAATCGGTATCTAAGGTTCATATTTGAAATAACACATTTAATACAACTCAAAGGTATCATTTTTACATACCAAAACATCAAATTCAGAATTTGAGACCAAAATCACTACTTTGGCCCATTAGCCACTTTAATTCTAAAAATCCATTCAAACCTTCAATTTAATTACAGAATTTGATTCCTAAACACTTAGAAATCATTTAGAAACAGATTGGCAACACCAAAACTAATTCTTGGCATCAATTCCACCTAAACCCAATTGAAACCTAAACTTGGTGAAACTTAGAAAATCAAGAACAAAAGACTTACTTGAATCAGAAGATGATTAGGAATTATCACAGCACATTTGAACTTGGATTTAGCACTTGAATTCAGTAGATAACAGATTTCTTGAAGGATCTTTGATTGTTCTCCTCTTCTTCTTCAAAAGACACACACAAGAACACAAAGAAGTCAAAAACACAAAGTCTGTGTTTTGTGAAGAGGTGGCTCACGTGTGATGCCCACTTGTGGGTTATGCATATCCACAAGTGGGTATCTTGTTCCCCTTTCCAACTTACAACTTAACGCACGAGTACCCGTTTTAACTAACGGGGATATTTTTGGAAACCTCGTTCTAAACCATTTAATAATTCATTATTATTATCTATTTTCAATATTATTTTTAATATTATCATTTCTTTATTATTTTCCTTTATTTTCTTATTTAATCAATTATTTATATTTAATTCCTTTTATTCAATATTTAATAGGAATTCTAGACGTACCAGATTTGAACACGACTAGACCCATTTTAAGGTTGTTACATTCTCTCTTTTGCTTGATCGTGTTGTCGGAATCAATACTTGGTGTGTGACTCAATAGGCCTATACTTCATCAGCAGTGCTATTAACTCGTTCGTGTCAGCGGGCATATTCCAACAAACTCCCACTTGCACGTGACACGACTACGAAAAATAACACAAACATAGAGCAGCCTCTAGCAAGACATTTATGCTCCCAAGTCAGTATAGGGTATGCCACTCTTGACAAGATCCCAATCATGAAATGATTATCCTAAATATAAATTGTGACATTCGGCAACAAATTTCCGAGGTTAGCCATTAGAAATTCCAATTTTAAGCCTAGTATGACTAAAAATAGTATTTATGACTTAAATACATCCATAATAATATTAGATTTCGTAGAAATCCCGCCTATATGGTTAGAACCTTCCCGAGCTCGAAAAATCGAATTATTAAAAGTCAAGAATTACAAATCATATACAATAATAATAATAATAATAACAATAAAAATAATTAAATACATCATAATAAATATAAATAAGTTAAAATATAAAACATATATATATATATATAAACTCATCAAAATAATTAAAACTTTGTTAATTAAAAGATTTAAACAAAATCACCATTTATACAAATTTATTTAAACTAATTACACATAATTTATAAAAAATAAAAAATAAAAGAAACCCCCCATCTCTTTTCTCTTGCCTCCTTCTCTTCCCAAGAATCACCACTTGATCTCCCCCATGCTCTATATAAGCCCCCTACTACTCTTCATCATTTCCTTCACCACCACACTCCATCTCTTCTCTTTTCTCTCTTCTTCTTTCACCAACAAAAATCTCCCAAGAATATCCAAGTCTTGATCATCTCTTGAAGATCAAACACAAAATCAAAGAAAAGAGTTGGTAAGATGATCATAAAACACTCATCTCTACTCTTCTACCTTTCTTCTTTTCTTCTTTCTTCTTTATTTTATTTATTTTCTTTGTTGTTCATCTTATTTCCTTTATATATATCTATAATCATGTAAATATAAACATCCTACCAATGTTGTAAGGAGCACATGAAATGTGCATCATCCTACCATTGTTGTATAGAACTTAATCAACTAAAAATCAAGAAAATAAGACTTTGATCATGCATGTGTTTCATCTAAACAAATGTTGTAAGGAACACATAAAATGTGTATCATCCTACCATTGTTGTAAGAACACATGGATTATCAAAGCTTATACTCATACAATATGATTAATCATGAATATAAACATGTCATATTAAAGTTATGACCCATAAGCAAAAAGAATAACATTCTGGCAGATTCTGATGCTAGAACTCCCCACTTGTTTTTATTATATCTGGAGTTCTAGGTATCAAAATCAGTTGATTCTTTTTGCTAATCTTAGTTTAAAGTGTTACCTTTCATTTAAACCTGGATTCGCTAATTTTCATTAACGTTTGATCCTTCAAACATATTTAAAAAGACCCATATGTTGAATTTGGAAATCTGGCAGATTTAGAAGGGTACACTTTAAACGCGTGTAACTTACTCATTCTTGGGTCAAAATGCGTCTAGTTTTTTTTAAAAGTTTAATCTTTGAGTCGTGGTTATTTACCAGTTTGAATCATGTCAAAAGGAGGTCGTATGAGCCCTAAACATACGTTTTAGTAACAACATGTCATCCAGACACTGATCAGTGAACATCCTATACACTTTTAATTATTAAAAATACTAAACATGGATTATAAATTCCTATATTTTTACTGGACATTCTAGAAACATGTATTAAGATTATATTAAAATATCAAGCCTTAATATGACTCCTAAATTACAGTTTTTAATTGTTAAAGTTCAACTTAAAGAACTAAAAATTCCAGTGAACACTTATGATTTATGGAAAAATAGAGACAACCTTTAACTATTTAAATAAATAAGTTAACAACAAATAAATAATACAAAATAATAAATAAAGTAAGTCTAATAGAGCTACATACCTCTTATATTAGAAAAGGAGCTTCGGTAGGAACAAGAAATCCTTACAAGTAAACACCTTTGCATACCAAGTGAGTATCATAGCCCCCTTTTTACCGTATTTCATATTATTTTGGGGTGAAAGCATGTGTATACGTTTCATGAAAAGTTTATTGCCTATCTTCTTATTTATTTCAAATATTATTTTGAGCACTTATGGTATTATTCTTTGATGTGCTTGGGTGATCGTTGTAAGGCCCTTTCATTGGACATTATTCCTTAACTCCGCTAGTGAGCCGATGGTATTTGTAAGTAGCGCTATTTGGAGATTCCGACGTCTCCCATTTATGGTTGACGAACTATAGATGTACTTTACCACTACTAACGTCATTTAATATAGGCGTTAGGTTTATCATTGGCAATTGGTTGTCGGCTAGGTTGGATAATGGCTCAAGCAACAATCATCATAGTCTATTACTACCATGTGCAACGTATTGGGCAATATAATACATCTTCTATCATTATCTCATACTTGGATTTTTATCCAAAAACTTCCATCAATTATTTAAACTTTTCTCATTTAAAAGATGTTTTGTGCATACATTAAAACCTATGAACTCACCAACTCTAGTAGTTGACCCTTTTCTTTTACCCGTGCTTTCAGGTGACCGCCGTTAGGTACCTTATGCTTGCAAACATGATGTGTGGCCTCTTCATCTTCATCGTCACATTTTATATAAACATTATCTATTTCATTTACGCATCGTACAAGACAATGTCTTTAAATATTATTCGGATATGTAACCTTTATTTATGTTTCATCCGAACTACATATTTTGTTAATTTAATCTAATGGTTATTATCTATTTACCTTGTGCGATGATATCTTGTGCTGTGACACCTCGTGTTTCCGCTTTAGCGGGGTGTGACATAAATGAACATTTACATCCCTTTGTTCGCGATATCCTATGTGAACACAAGGCATGGAATATAGTCAACCTTCACATCGTTCACGATTATGTTTCTCGATTCTAGATTAGTGGTGACCAAAAACCAAGTTAACATTGATCCATCATCAATATAACTTGAGCACGGGCATGCATATGAATGTCAGCACTCAATCATCGAGGGGACATGGATATCTTCTCTATACATAGAGGAACAAATTCCTTTCGACTACATAGTCTCGCCACATAGATAATACTCTACCCAATCATCTCCCTTATAACGACCAGTTACGGACCGCGTTAGAAAACGATCAAAGCAAAGCAGACATATGTTTTGGGATCACATGTATCTCTAGTTTAAGGATGAATTGCCATCATCATCCCGAGTTACTTATGACTAGAACCATGAAGCGAACTCGGGTGCGGGTCCTCCAATCACTTGAAACCCCTTTCAAGTATAGACAAGAATCACGTTTATCAAAACCAATTCTTTACCTCAATCTTAATTTATACTTCCTTCCCACAAAGTATAACTGATTGTGGAGATTTTAGAATGGAAAACATTCTCGGAAGCGTTTAAACATACTAAGATGGAACACAATAAGAATTCATAAAATACCCGCCCTCGGCGTATTATTAAATCTCCATTTAATAATCTATATATTATGAATTGAAATACTGCTTAACGTCCCCAAAATATAAGTACAAATCAAACATAAACCAAAACATATTCAAGCCAAGTTATATACATTAGAAATGCTAATTGACCTAGTATGATAAACATCACTAGTCCATAACAACGACTTAACTAGTGGATTTGTACCACAACATCCACAAGTATTTTTTTTTGTTATTCAATTATATCTCTTTTGACAAGACTACTTCAAAAGTATGCATCAAAGAGATCTTACTTTTCAAAAATGTTAAAGTAATCACACCCTCGTTGTCTCGAAAGCCCACAATAGGGTTATTGATACTTTAAGAACCAACAACCAACACCATAAGTTAGGATCATAAGTTTTGATCAAGATCAACAGTTATACTAGCAGAAACACGCATTAGAGTAACTACTTACTCCAAGCCTATTCTAGTCATCAAACATCAAGAACATATCTCTATATTTCTTGAACTAACTACTATCCAATTTTGTATCTCCTAAATGCCCTTATGAAGCAGTAGTTCCTGAATTAGGTTTGCAGATAACCTAATATCGGGACATTCTCTTCAATAGACATTTAACACTAGGAATATAACAAAGCTCCCGCTAGCCCTGACACATATAAAAGGTTTTATCTATGCTTCTAGAAAATTTATCACTTTGATCTTCTTATAGTAAGCAAAGATATTTCCTTTAAGATGCTGGCATAAGTCCGAATTGGACTTATCCACTTTTGTAAACATAATACGGATACTACGGATGTATATTAAGATCCTCGGAGCGTGTTATAAGCACTTCCTCATCATATTGTTCCATGACGGAATGCGGTCATTAATATCCACGAGTATCAAACATTCTTCAACATAGCCACTAGGACAAGTTTCTCCATTACGATAATGAAAACATTACCACTAGTCGGTATTTGAAGTCGTCTACAATTCCATCCATGTTAATCCCATCACTACCACCTTGGTATACACCTAGGTATGGGATCAAGTCAAGTCAAGTACTTGGACATTTCAAATGGATTGCGTCTCTTTATCATTTACTTCTTTTATTTTTTTTAGTGAATTATGTATCCACTACGTCTTCCGATAGGTGGTGAACTTAACATGACTCACCATCAAGTCATTGCCACTTAGATATGAGAAATCCATATCTCTTTGGCTCTATGTAACTCTTATCAGAATTAAAAGAAGTAATGACTCTTAGTCAAGCAGACCAGCATAACCATGCTGATCATCTATCAAAGATATCAGATTATATGCTAGTATCAACATCAAGTATTTCATTTAAGTTTCACGTTCTTCCACTGGAATGCCTTAGTTTTAGTTTTTCTTCTTCTTCTCTTTTAAGCAGCAAACATTGTTCTCAAAAGGTTAAATAGCTAAAATTTAGAAGAACTCCTCAAATGTATTAGCACTTCCTGATTTCAAGTTTATCCATCTCCCACCGAATGTAAAATAGATAACTTCAAACTATAAGATAGACAAACAAAGAACCTTTCTAGCCATATATTAATAAGTGCTAAGTAGACCATCAATTGAATTTTAGATATGAGGACTTAGTCACAATGGTAAATAAATGTCCCAACAAATCGGACATACATTCTTGACCCATCATAAACCGGATCATTACCAATAACACCCGGTTCCCTACACCATGACACCATGTACCAATGTGCCTTAGTAGAGATATGAATTGTGAGACAATACCACAATTCACTATATGGTCATTCAATATAGATAGTAAATATCTTAGCATCTTAACTAGATCTAAGTATCTTGATCTATATGCCCTTTTGATTCTGAAATTTGTTTTGGTTAATTCTGAACACCAACAAGGTTTCAGACATTTACCAAAACTAGTAAACGTCTCGTAACTACTACCATCAAGGTAGTGATGAAGAAGTTTCTCTTTGGTTATTCTTTGTGGTGTGCTTGAACGGATTATTTACAAAAAGTGATCAATATCCAACAAGCCTTCAATCCTCTCACAAATTCCGGTTAAGGATCTCATAATCACCTTAACCTAATAAACAAGATCAACATCAAAACGTTTAGCCCGGGGCTAAACTATCCCGAGACCCTAACCACACGGATTTATGTGATATATATCTCTTGTTTATGTGGTAAAGATGATTATCACACAAAGATAATTAATCCAAACTATTTTGGATTCAGAATCAATTATTCACGAGTATTCTATTACTTGTAACCAAACCTTGTGTATGCCATGACATGGAAAATTTTGAACAAAATATGTCACAATAAATTTTCATAATAAATTTCATATTTTGAGAATAAACTCATCGTCACCACATGTAAAGTTGTGTGCCACGCAGGGCAAAACAACACATGAGCTATGACATAAATAAACCTTAAATAAGCAATGCTTAAAAGGTTTTACATCAATTCTTAAGACTTCAAAATTTTTGTCCATCGTAATTAAATCGAGCATACAAAGAGATGTTACTTGCCACGCAGGGCAATAAAATAAAGTAATAAATAAACCGGCGACAAAAGCGAGATCAAGTCTCCTTATCTTCTCTTGGAGGACAATCACCATGGTTTCCTCGTTCGAGATCCGGTTCTTCATTCTTTTCTCTCACCAAAGGACCTATACTTTGTAACAAAATATATTTGTGAGAAAAGTGAGTCAATCAGCTCGGGTCAACAACCCAACTTATACAAGAATAGCAATGAATCATGAACGTACCTGAAGATGAAAAGTCAACTCTCTCTTTCCTGAGAAGTTTTATATCCTCTCGGCACTTGGGGTAGGCATGACGACCCCAATTTGCAAATCTTCCACAGAGTAGCAAACCACCTTTTATTGAGTCTTTTCTTGAGGCATTCTTAATGTCCTTCGACTCAATATCAAGGATAGGCTTGGAGACTCCAACCTTTCCTTTTAGGGTCGGTTTCTTCTTCCTTTTCTTTTGTTTCTTTAAACCCAAGACGGGAGTGTTTGAGGTGGAACCATGCTTGGCCATGTTAGACTCCGTAGACTTCAACATGCCATGCAATTCGCTTAAGGATTTCTGCATTCCTTGCATGTGATAGTTTGTGACAAACTGATCATATGATGCGGGCAGAGACTGGAGTACAATATCCACAGCTAGCTCTCTCCCAATAGGAAATCCTAACCTCTCCATTTGGTCCACGTTCTCCTTCATCTTAGGGACATGAAGACCAACATTCCCGCCTTCCTGCAGCCTACAACCGACTAGGCTTTTAACACACTCATAATGTTCCTGCCTAAATTTTTGTTGGAACATGTCCTTGAGCTTGTTTAACATATTGTACACTGTAACAACATAATTTTAAGCCATTTTTTTAATTTAATTGCGCTGTGGAAGCTTTAATTAATTAAACATACATTTCATTCATAAAGATTTACAAAAAAAAATATATGTTCCTTATAATCCAACAAACATAAACTCTGTGTTACAAAAAGACTGGCTCATTTCATTTAAAATCTTGACATCAGAGTTAGTTCAACTTCCCCTTCAATCGAACACTCACAAGCACAAACCTGCAAAAAGCAAAAACTGTGGGGAATTAGCACAAAGCTAAGTGAGTAGAGGCTAAACCCAAAAGCAAACATTAAGTCAATACTAAACATGTAATCACAACTCTAAAAAGACCGGCGGTTCGGCGCATAATCTACAACCAATGCCGGCCAAAGCAAAGTTTTACCGATAGCCCTCTACTGAATTGGCACAGTGAAATCCCACTCTTAAGCAACACATGCAATAGTAAGGCTACCATTGTTCAACCAACCATTAAACGAGCCCAGCCCAATTCCACGTGTAGCTGACTTCTCAAACACAACTCAAAATCATACTAAGAGTGCGTATCGATCAAATAGTCATGAAACAGTCATCAATGTAAATATTCACAATCAACATTTCCAATAACAATACATCAAATACAATCATGCATCACATCAGTAACATTAACCAAATATTTACCATTCACGTTCAACATCCACTCACCTTTCTATATCAGAAGAAGTACTCAGAAATCTAATGTTACTGAGCCTTTGGATTGCCTGAAAACACAATAACAATCAATCAGTCTTAATTACATAATTATATCTACATATAATTATGAATAAGTCATTCATGACATCAAACAATCAATAGACAAATATAAATTACAACACAAAGTGTCGGATTTGCTAAACTATCGGATTTATACTCGGATTCTTAGAAATCCGCAACTTGAGTATCGGATTTCACCAAGTGTTGGATTTTATCAATGAGTCAGATTTAACTTCACTCGGTTTCTGAGATTTGGATTTCACATATATCGGATTCTATAAATCCGGATTTTGAGCGTATCGGATTTCATCATTCCATGATTTCAATGTTCCGGATTTCATGTATCGGTTGCATGTATCGGATTCTGACTTATCACTTTCCAAGTTTAGGATTTCATATATAAACATAGCAATCGGATTTGGGGTTGTCATAATCCAAGTATCGGATTTATAGTATAGGATTGTGAGTGTCAGTTTTCCATAACTTCCGGTTTTCATCAACAATCGGATTTGCCAACAATCGGTTTTCCTATCTTCTTTATTTAAATCCGATAACTTCATAATTTTATCAAATCCGCCATCCTCATAACATCATAACTCAAACCCAGATTTAAGAAATTCATAACATCATTCCAGAAATATAATTGAAACACCTTTAAACACATTCTCATGTAATGAATAACATATTAACATATAAGTCATATGAACACACAAAATCATCAAAATCCTTTTCTACCTAAACCGGTTATGGTGTTCTTCATACTAACATGCAAAGACCCATTTAATCACTTATGATTACAGATTCGGATGAAAAACATATTAATGACAAGCAATAACATAACATAATCATATATACTAACCTTAATCTTGATTCCCTTAAGAACACTTCTAAAATTCCGATTCTTTTTCCTCTTTTTCTCCTTTTGGTTTCTTCTTTGGCAGAGAAATACACACACACTCTTTCTTGAACTTGAGATAATGAAAAAGGTGACACACACACACACACAAATATGTTTCCATGCAAAATTAGGTGGCACTATCTTCTCTTGATACACCCCACGTGTACTACCCACTTACATGCATATACACATACATACGGACTTACATTCATACATATATATACAATTTGTAATTCTAAATTTACTAATCGTTTAACCAATTTAAATGACTCATAAAATCAATTAATCATTTAAAACATAAATAAACACATACCGTAAACCTACTAATCTACTAGTCCATATTTGCGGGTGTTACAAATATCCCCTCCTTAAGAGGATTCCGTCCTCGGAATCCTTTCCTTCTCAAATAACTGGGGATATCTTTCTTTCATTTCTGCCTCAGTATCCCAGGTTAAATGGGAACCCAAATTGTGTTTCCATTTGACTAATACCATTGGTATCTGCTTGTTTCGAAGTTTGGTTACCTTTCGATCTAACAGTTCCACCGGTTCTTCTATCAGTCTTTTCTTTGAATCACCTTTTAATTCACGCACTGGGAGAATCCGACTTTTGTCATTAATCTTACATTTTCTTAGATAACACACATTGAATGTATCGTGAATTCCTGCAAGCTCTGTGGGTAGATCTAGTGTAACTGCCTGATCATTCACAACCTGACGAATACGGAAAGGTCCGATGAAACGAGGAGCCAACTTCCCACGTTTGCCGAAGCGAATTACACGTTTCCACGTAGAAACTTTTAAGTACAATAACTCCCCCACATCAAATTTTACTGGACATCGTTTCGGATCAGCATACATTATTTGTCTATCTATGGCTGCTTTCAACTTATCTCTGGCTATAACAACTTTATCAGCAGTCATTTGTACTATCTCGGGACCTGCAAACTGTTTCTCACCCGCCTCTAACCAACAAGTCGGAGTACGGCAGCGACGACCGTACAACATTTCATACGGAGGTATTCCAATACTGGAGTGATAAGAGTTATTGTATGCAAATTCTATCAAAGGCAGGTGTAAATCCCAAGATCCACCATACTCTAATACACAAGCTCGTAACATATCTTCAATCGCCTATATGGTTCGTTCAGTCTGACCGTATATCTGAGGATGATAGGCTGTACTCAAATTAACTTTTGTTCCCAACTCTCTTTGAAAACTCCTCCAGGAATTAGATGCAAACCTTGAATATTTGTCAGACACAATTGACAACGGTATACCATGCCTCGCAACGATCTCGTCTATGTATAGTTGTACCAATTTACCCAATGAAGCTGTCTCACAAGTAGCCAAAAAGTGAGCACTTTTTGTCAGTCGGTCTACTATCACTTCACTCTAATAATCAACTGTGCCTATCCTAAAACATAGAATTTGATGATAACCAAACCCTACATTCAGTATGACTTAGAAAGAACTCAAACATGTGTTGTTTGAATCAGTATATGTAAAATATGCTAAGTATGGAACCATCCGCTAAGGAAAATAAACCATCAGCTGAGCATTAGATCCTATTCAATGTACCAGCCAAGAGATATCAGCCAAGGAGCATCAGATGAAGAAAACAAGTGAAGAAGACCATCAGCTGAGGAAAACAAACCATCAGCTGAGTGAAGAAAATTGATCAGCTGAGGAAAATACTTCATCAGCTGAGTGAACAAATTGATCAGCTGAGTGCCTACTTCATCGGCTGAGTGAACAAATAGATCAGCTGAGGCCCAGAGCATTAGCTAAGTAAGTCATCCTTTACACAAGTCATCTCCCTTCATAAACTGATGTATTTGATTGATCAGCTGAGCATTCTTGATCAACTGATCAAACAAATACATGAGCTTATGCTCTCCTAAGCTTACTACTGGTCAACTGAGCATCTATATAATCAGCTGAGCAATATGTATCAACTGAGTCCTAGCAAAAAGTGATCAACTGATATGTTTTGTCAACTGAGTAGTGAATATCAGAGTTCCTAGTACAATCTGTTAGCTGAGTCGTGAAAAATGTCAAATCTACTCTATCTTTTCAGATTGTAAGTCATATGTAAAAGGCAGAATATGTGTTGTTCTATTATACCATAGATCTTTGTTTGTAAAAGTAAAAATGCACTTTTTGGATGAAGTACGAGACAAAAGGTTTGATCTTATCCTCTGGAAAAGGATAATGATACCTTAAACAGACGAAGATCTTGAAGATTTGTTCAAACAACTAAGTATGGCTGGCAATCCCATATTTGGTAAAGTCAAATCAAACAGAAGCATGGTGTTGATTAAAGTACAAGCATGGAAAGGGAAAGAAACTTCTACACGGCAGTAGATGTGGGTTTTAATATTTTTATATTGTGAATGGGTTGCACTTTTGCAGAAAAGTATAATTACTTTTATCAAACATTTGATTAAAGTAACTTTTCTTTTCACCCACTACCTTCACAATTAAAATATTATATTTCCACATCCTGTTTGTCTCTTACCTTCATGCAACCGGATTCACCAAGACTTCTATATATACTCATGCATGGTGGACATGCAAAAACACAATACAACACAGTGAAGTCTCTACTCCACAGAAAGAAAATCTCATCAGTTGAGAAATTCGTAGAGTTTAAGCATTGTGTAGAATCAAACATGTTCATGTGTTGAACACTCTATATACATTAGTTGTTTTAAAGTTAACTTGTCTATGTGTTAGACAAATACATTGCCACCTTTTATTGTACTTAGAATTTCCGCTTCTAGTACATGTAATTCTTGATTCAATATCAATAAGAATTATATAAAAGTATATCAGTGTGTCTTTAAATTTTAAAAGCTAAAGTTTGTATTCAACCCCCCTTTCTACAAACATTTGTTGTTGTGTACTCAATCTGGGACTAACAACTGGTATCAGAGCAGGTTAGATAATCAATACCTAGATCTATTTTGCTTACTCTACAACTGCTTCTACCCCTCTCAACATGGCCTCATCCGCACACAACATGAATATCTCAAACACTGGGTCCTTAACAAGATGTCCCATGTTTGATGCTGAAAATTTCTCCATTTGGAAAAGTAGAGCACATCTTTTCCTATCCACCCTTGATATCCAAATGCTTGAAATAGTCACTGATGGTCCTTATGTTCCAACATCAGTGTTATCCATTCTATCAAAATATGAAGGTCAAACCTCTACAACAGAAATAATCATAACCAAACCCATGCATCTGTGGACAGATGAAGATAAGAGGTTGGTTAGCTTAGATGTTAAAGCTAGATCAGCTCTTGTCTCTACACTACCAAATGAAATCGATCATCAAGTGCTTAACTGTTCTTCTGCTAAAGAGATGTTAGACACACTCACAGTTGCATATGAAGGGACTGAAGAGGTGAAGGAGAACAAGAAGCTCGTCCTCAACAAAGAGTATGAATTCTTATTTGCTCAGAAAGGTGAGAGTCTTGCACAGACATACACCAGGTTCAACTGCCTAGTTAATGACTTGAAAAGGGCAGACATAACCAAGAGCAACTTTGTTTTGGTGAACAAGTTTCTAGACTCCCTCCCTGAAACATGGGATCACTTTTTCACTGTTCTAAGACACAGTGAGAAGATTAAGGGAATGTCTCTGGTTGCTCTCTATGGTAACTTACTAAACCATGAGCAATCAGTCAAACAAAGGAAGTTGTCATCCAAGGAGATGATGGAGATCGTGAAAGCTGCACCAACTGCCCTTGTATCAAGAGATACAAAGATGAGAAGCTTTGTAGCTATTGATTCTGGTTCTGATGAAGAAGGAGATGAAGAGGAGAGTGCTAGAGAAAGTGATGAGGAGAATGATTGTGAGTAAAGTAATCTGGAGGATTTGGTTGAAGGTGTAGCAATGCTGGTTAACAAGTACAGACCTTTCAAGAGGGGAAAGGGTGTCAAGAGGTCCAGCAAGAGGTCATCAAAGTTTGTCAAGCCCAAATCCACTTTTGATGCCTCTACAGCAGAGTGTTATAAATGTGGCTAGATTGGCCACATAGCCAGTGACTGTAAGTCCAAATATAACACTGGTTCTTCATCTGTGCAAAAGCAGGAGGGCAAAATTGACTATAAAGCCAAGTATAAGAAACTCCTTGCTGCTGTCCTTGACAAGAAGAAGAAGAAAGCCCAGGGCCAAGTTCTTGTTGTTGAAGAAGAAGATTGGGCAGACGAAGATCTCTCCTCAGATGAAGATGAGGTGATCTCTGCTCAGTTTTGCATGATGGCCAACAACAATGATGGTAGTTCCTTTGATGAAGACATGAAAAAGGTTGCTAAAGCTTGTTCAACTACCAACTGGGATCCTTCTTCTATGTATCAGGTTGGAAAATTTATTAACTATGATGATAATGAGAAGAATGCTATGTTTGATTACTTATGTATTGATTTCCAGTCTGCTATTCAAAGAGACAAGAAGCTAAAACTAGAAGTAGAATCACTAAAGGAAAAGTTAATTCTTAAGGATGAGGAACTTAAGCAGATAAAAATCTTAAATGAGGAACTAGCTAATCAAAAGATACTTAATGAGATCTTAGTAAAAGAAACTAGTGAAGCAACCAAAAAGTTTAATGACCTCCAAAAAGTAGTAAAGTCTTGGTGTGTATCTGCAGAAAAGACCACTCAGTGTGTCAAGGAGCAGTTACCCAAACAAGTTCAAGCTATTATTGGTGGAAATTACTCTAAGGCCGCTAACTATGTTGATTCTAGTAAGAACATTAATATCTTAGACAAAGCTGACATTTTGCCACAGACTTTTCACAAAACTGTTAAAGGCAAAAGTGTGTTCACAAATAAGCTTGTTAAAAGCAAGAGTTCCCACTCAAAAGAATCAATTATTCCTTCTGTTGAATTATCCTCTAGTAAGATTTCAGAATGTAAAAATACTAATAACACAAAGTCAAAGGATGTGAGTAAGAGAAAGGAATCATTAGTTGAGACCTCAGAGACATTATGTTGTCAAACCTTGAAAACAAATGACTTAATTCTTAGCATTTCAAAAACTGAAGAATCATTAGCTAATACTACTCCATCAACTGATAGGTTAGTAGATGATAAATGCTTAGCTGATAACCTGTCAGCTGATCATAGCTCATCTTCTAAACAATCAGTTGATCTAGAAGTAATCAACTCTCTTTCAATAGAAGAAACTATAAGTAAAAAGAATGATGTTCACATTGTTCCCATTTCTACCACTCCAAAGATTGGTCAAAAACTTTCTAAAAACAAAGATCAATCTAAGGTGCCTGTAAATAAAGACCTAAGAAATTTACAGGATAAGCTTCATAAGCTGAATGGTCAAGTTAGTCAAATGGTGACTGATAAGAGATCTCATAGGCATTTAAACCAGGTTGTTCAATGCTCCAAGACCACAAAATCTCAAAAATGTTATAAATGTGGAAGCAAAGAGCATAAGGCATTTGAATGTTCTTTAGAAGGGAATTCAAGATAGCGGACTTGTGATGACAACATAGTCATTCCTCTCATACATAAGAAACCTGAGATGAAGTGGAAAGCTAGGTGCATTCCACAGGGATCCACTATCCTACTTGTGTCACTAACTCTTCTTTCATTCAAATCTGTGCAGGGTGTTGGTTTTTGGTTTCTTGACAGTGGATGTTCAAGAACCATGACAGGTAACAAGGCTTTGCTCAGTAACTACAAGAAAGAGAAAGGTCCAAGGGTGACCTTTGGTGACAACAACCATGGGCAAACAAAAGGCTATGGTGAGCTTCATAATGGGAACCTCAAACTGTCAAAAGTTTCATATGTCAAAGGGCTGAAATATAATCTCATAAGCATAAGTCAATTGTGTGATGGAGATAATGAAGTCCACTTCACAAAGACAGGAGACTCTATCATAAATAAAGAAGGTAATACGGTGTTTAGTGCCAAGAGAACCAAGGATGTGTATACACTTGACATGTCCTCTCGTGACCCTTCAAAGGAAACATGTTTGTACTCCAAGAATAATGAGGATACAAATTGGTTGTGGCACAAGAGGCTTTCCCACCTTAATTTCAAAAATATCAACAAGTTGAGCAAGGGTGAACTAGTGTCAGGACTACCCTCACTGACTTATTTTAAGCCTAAACCTTGCACTGCTTGTGAGAAGAGAAAACAACATAAGACATCATTTCCATCTAAGCAGGCCTTCTCAATTACAAAACTTTTCTATATGTTGCACATGGATCTCTTTGGTCCTGTTGCAACTGCTAGTATTGGTGGAAGTAAGTATCCTCTTGTATTGGTTGATGAGTTCTCAAGATACACTTGGGTTTTCTTTCTTAAAGCAAAGAGTGAGGCTGCTGAAGAAATTATTTGTTTTATCAAGAAGATGGAAGTGTTGAATGGCAATCTCGTGAGAATTCTTAGAAGTGATCATGGAACTGAATTCAGAAATCAAACTCTGGAATCATTATGTGATGAGAAAGGGATATCTCAAAACTTTTCTGCTCTAAGAACCCCACAACAAAATGGTGTAGCTGAAAAAAGAAATAGAACATTGATTGAAGCTGCCAGAACCATGTTGTGTGAAAGTGGGTTAACATTTAATTTCTGGGCTGAGGCTGTAAGTTGTGCATGTTTCACACAGAATAGGTCCCTTATTATCAAGAGGCACAACAAAACTCCATATGAAGTGCTCAAGGGAAGGAAGCCAAGCATCAGCTTTCTGCATATCTTTGGTTATCAATGTTTCATACTCAATCAAAAAGATCAATTGCAAAAGTTTTCTCCTAAAGTTGATGAAGGAGCGTTTGTAGGTTACTCAGTGATTTCTAAAGCATACAAAGTATACAACCTCAGAACCAAAGTCATAGAAGAATCCATCAATGTAAGTTTCAATGAAAATGACTTTGTTGCTTCTTGTTCTTCTAATCATGTTTCAGGTGAAGAATTTAATGATCTTATGCAAACTGGAGAAGTACTTCCAGAGCAAGTAGATCGCTCTCGACCAGCTGCTCATGATATAGATAAACATGTTCCTATCCAAATCTTTAACCATGTACAACCATCCACATCCAATCCTATACCTCTACTGAAAGAAGAAATAGAACATTGATTGAAGCTGCCAGAACCATGTTGTGTGAAAGTGGGTTAACATTCAATTTCTGGGCTGAGGCTGTAAGTTGTGCATGTTTCACACAGAACAGGTCCCTTATTATCAAGAGGCACAACAAAACTCCATATGAAGTGCAAAAGGGAAGGAAGCCAAGCATCAGCTTTCTGCATATCTTTGGTTATCAATGTTTCATACTCAATCAAAAAGATCAATTGCAAAAGTTTTCTCCTAAAGTTGATGAAGGAGTGTTTGTAGGTTACTCAGTGATTTCTAAAGCATACAGAGTATACAACCTCAGAACCAAAGTCATAGAAGAATCCATCAATGTAAGTTTCAATGAAAATGACTTTGTTGCTTCTTGTTCTTCTAATCATGTTTCAGGTGAAGAATTTAATGATCTTATGCAATCTGGAGAAGTTCCTCAAGAGCAAGTACATCCCTCTCCACCAGCTGCTCATGATATAGATAAACCTGTTCCTATCCAAATCTTTAACCATGTACAACCATCCTCATCCAATCCTATACCTCTACTGAATCATGTGGAAAATGACTCAACATCATTGGGTTCCAATTCCATATCACTCATTCCCTCTTAAGTAGAGATACCCACAGATTGCAACAATGAAGTTATATCAGCTACTCAAAATGAATTCATTTCTACTGCTGATAGCCACCACATAACTTCTTCTCCCCAAATCCAAATGAATCCCAATTCCCAAGCAATTCAAAAAGCCTTCAAAGACCTCAAGCACCATCCTCATAATTTGGTGATAGGCAACATAGATGATCCAGATAGAACAAGATCAAAAGCTTGCAACATTTGCTTGTATTCTGGATTTGTCTCAATGATTGAACCAAAGAAGGTTGATGAAGCTCTCAAAGATCCCCACTGGGTGTCTGCCATGCAAGAGGAACTGGCAGAATTCAAAAGAAATAATGTATGGACTTTGGTACCCAAACCAAAGGATAAATCCATCATTGGAACAAAGTGGGTGTACAGAAATAAGCTAGATGAAAATGGGCAAATCATCAGAAACAAAGCAAGGCTAGTGGCACAGGGGTATTGTCAAGAAAAAGGTATTGATTTTGATGAAACCTTTGCCCCTGTTGCAAGATTGGAAGCTATCAGACTATTCCTAGCCTATGCTGCCTTCAAAAACATCAAAGTGTTCTAAATGGATGTAAAGAGTGCATTTCTGAATGGAGATCTGAAAGAAGAGGTGTATGCAAAACAACCTCCTGGTTTTGAGGAGTCAAGCTTACCTGATCATGTTTACTTTCTAAACAAAGCTTTATATGGTCATAAGCAAGCTCCAAGAGCCTGGTATGATACCCTCTCTTCTTTTCTCATTAACAAAGGTTTTACAAGAGGATGCATTGATAGCAATTTATTTATTAGGAAGTACAAAGGTGATGTGATACTTGTGTAGATATATGTAGATGATATAATATTTGGGTCTACTAATTTGGAACTATGCAAAAAATTTTCTAAACTCATGTCTGATAATTATCAAATGAGCATGATGGGTGAGTTAAACTATTTTCTTGGTTTGCAAATTAAACAAGAGGTTGATGGTATTTTCATTCATCAAACTAAGTATGTCAAAGATTTACTCAAGAAGTTTGATTTTGAAAACTGTTATTCAATGAAAACACCTATGTCTACTTCTATCAAGTTAGGAAAGGACACTGATGGCAAATCAGTGAACATTACTACTTATAGAGGAATGATTGGGTCACTCTTATACCTCACTGCAAGTAGACCAGATATAATGTTTTCAACATGTCTCTGTGCAAGATATCAAGCAGATCCTAAGGATTCACATCTTGCTGCTATTAAGAGAATATTCAGATATCTCAAAGGAACTCCTAATCCTGGTCTTTGGTACCCCAAAGACTCAGATTTTGAGTTAGTTGGATATTCTGATTCTGATTTTGCAGGATGTACATTAGACAGAAAAAGTACTTCAGGTGGTTGTCAACTTCTAGGAGGAAGATTGATTAGTTGGTCTAGTAAGAAACAGAATTCAGTGTCAACATCCACTGCAGTGGCAGAATACATTGATGCACGAAGCTGTTGTGCTCAAATTTTATGGTTACAAAATCAACTACTTGACTATGATATGAAGTTTGAAGACACCCCAATTTTATGTGACAATACAAGTGCAATCTCCATCTCAAATAATCCATTCATGCATTCAAAGACAAAGCATATTGAAATCAGACATCATTTTCTCAGAGATAGTGTGCAAAAGAATAAGGTAACTTTGCACTACATCAACACTGATTTACAACTTGCAGACTTATTCACAAAGCCATTAGATGAAGCAAGATTCAATTTCTCAATATCCAAACAAGGTATGCTTAATTTTTAGTTTAGAATAGGGGTAATTTAGTTTGTGTTAATTTATAAGTGTTGAAAATTATAAGTTACTTATCTAAGCATATCTAAGTCTTACTTAATTTGTGTAAACTGAGTAACTATGCTCAGTTGATACCTATCAGCTGATCAAATTTACTCAACTGATCACTTTAAGATAAGAAAGACATGCTCAACTAAGTACTTCAAATTTACTCAACTGATACCTATCAGCTGATCAAATTTACTCAGCTGATACTTCAAATTTTCACTATCAGCTGATAGTTTTTCATCAGCTGATACATTTCTATGATTAGCTGATGTTTCTACACTTAGTAAATTTTCACTTTTTACACTTATTTAATTCTTTTTAACCCTAATTATTTACTCCGTTTGTCAGATTTCATTTAATAGCTAATTAATTTGTTTTCCGTTAGATCTTTTGTCAGTATCTAACGATCTCAGTTAACTAACCTTCATAAATATTCAAATTTCTCTCTCATTCACTTTTACCTGTGCAAACTTTCTAAATTCCCTCTCTCTCTCTCTACAAAGAACTACCTTACCTTCTCTCTCGATACTCACTGTACATCATTCCTACCAAATGGCCACCTATATTCCAGACCCGGCTGTTAACCCTGGTGAGAATATTGCACCCAATCAACCAATGAATATAACTCCCAACAACATTCTACTCTGCACCACCATCCCTGCCTCGCGAGAAAACCAAGGCTATGAACCAATGGTTTAGTTCCTTCAAGCTCATCCCTTGTTTGATAGTCTCACCGCTGATCCATACCACATATACCCTACCATTATTGGTGAGCTATGGTACTCCGCAACCTATAACCTAAACACCAACACCATCCATTGCACCCTAGCCCAAGGAAACTACCATCTCCAGATGACCACCGAAACTCTTCGTGAAGCCTCTCGTATTCCCCACTTCCCACCTTACACAGCTTTTCCCTCTAGAGCAGAAGTTCAAACAGTTATGGAAACCATCGGCTACAATGAACCTGTAGTGCATGGTCAAGTTAAAGTCTCTGCTCTTGCTCATCAGTGGAAATATTTGGCCAACGTGGTCATACGTTACTTCGGTCCGAAATCTGGTAGCCATCATCTCATCAATCAAACCGAGCTTCTGGTGCTCTATGCCCTAGTCTTTGGGGTAAATATCGACGTTGCTCAAGTCATATTTTCTGACCATATTGATAAAATCACTCAAAACACCAACAAGAAATCATCAAGGTCTCAGGTGCCATACATTCGACTATTAAGCCTGATAGCTATGAGGGAGATTGGAGAAGATGATTACGTGGTCTTGATTGAACATCTTGAGCATATTCTTGTCCCTGCCATGGGAGAAAAGATATTCCATTTTCTAAAGGCAAACAGAGGTCCTCCAATCACTGCCCAAATGCAAGAGCTAATAGATGCTTCAAATGACAATGCTAATGTTGGTGATGGTGATGAAAATGATGATGATAACAATGGTGATGATGCTGATGAAAGCCACACTGGCTCTAAGAATGATGATGATGCTGGTGATGGTGATGCTGGCTCTAAGCTCTGACTTCACCTCTGAGGATATTCAAATGGTAGTCCCAACCTTTGATAGCCCATCCTCCTCTCCAGTCCATACACCACTCCAACAGCCAAGCTCTAGTGAACCTCCTGTGGTTACTAGTTCTACTCCTATTCGTAGCCACATATATACAAGGTCACCAGAAGTGACTCATTATGAGCACTTTGAGGGAGTGCAATCCACATCTCTGACCTCAACTCCAGTTACCCTTCCTCATGTTGAGGGGGAGCAATTGGATGTTGCAAACTTTCAACCAGTGGATGTATCCTCACAACATGATGTATCTATAAAAATGGGATTTAAGCCGCTAGCTGAGACAACCTCCTAATAGGTTGATCTCATTGAAAGAAAGACCTCAACCCAAGGTCATACTGTGTCTCTCCCAACATTGAGTCAGCCTATGCCATTCACATTCTCCCAACAGAATGTGGATCCAATAAGGGATTCCTTGTTATTGAGTGCATCCCACACTCAGTCCACTTATCTTGCACCTCTTATCAATTCACTTCTTACACAAGCACAGCCTGCCAATGCTAGTGGTACAAACCAACCACTTGCACAGGGCTCAGCATTCCTCCCCAATGAATTTGAGCTTATACACCAAGGCTCAAATGAGGGGACACAAACCTTACCAAAGTTGTTTGAACCTCTCTCCACCTCTTCCACCTCTAAACCATCTACCTCTACCCAAACACCAAACCTTGCCCTTATCCAAACCATAAACCAGAACCTTGATCACCTAACCCAAACCTTCCAAGCCTTCCAAACCCAAACCTCTACTCAACTGTCCAAACTTGCAAAAGACATTGAGTCCCTAAAGACCCCACCCTAACCCTCCCCTGCAACCATTAATCTTACCCCAATCCTAAACAAAATAGACCATCTATCCACCCTTCTCCCATCTCAATCACAAATTCCCATCCTTCCTCAATCCACTATCTCTTCCGTCAACCACACCATCTCCAACCTACTATCCCAACTCCAAACCCTATGCCCAATCAACCCAAACATATCTGTCCCCATCCCAGAACAACTCCTACCAATGCCTTCCTTCCTCAAAGGCGTCCTTGATGATTTAGAAGCCCTCACAGAACAAAGCCGCATGAGCCATCTTTCCTTATGGAAAGCTCTTAGGGATCTCAAGGATGACCTTTCTCTTCAATCTCTAAAATTACCTCTCTCCCATCCTATATCCCTTCCTCCACCCATACACCTACCCCTGCCCCTACCCCATCCCAAAAAGCCAACAGCAGGTGACTCCCCTCCTCCTTTTGACGATGCCAAAAAGGGGGAGAAATTCTCAAGTTCTTCAAGGGAGGATGATCCTGACTCAGAGGAAATAGATACTGCTTATTCTGAAACTGCCACAAAAATATTGCAGCAGGAAGCACCCAAAGCAACAGCTCCTCCACGTCTTAAAAGAAAAGCACCTTCTGAGGTGGAGCAAAGGTTTCCTAAAAGGTTAAAAAGAATGGCTAATAGGCCAAAGCCAAGAAGAAAAGTTGCTGAGGGTTGCTCTCCTCCAATTGATATAGAGTCTGATTTTGATGATGAGGATGATACTCCACTATCTGACATCCTAAGAAGAAGACAGAGCCCAAAGCCATTTGCTCCTCTAGTCTAATTAACCCCATCAATCCAAAAGGCTTCAACCTCTGCTACTAAGGACAAAGGCAAACAAAAAATGACACCTGAGCCAGTTGAAGCAGATGATCAAATGAAAAGGGAGCTTGCTCTTAAAGAACAAGAAGAAAGGGAAAATGCCCAAATGGCTCAAGCATTGGGTGTTTCAGTTGAAGAAATCTACCAAGCCAAGGAGCTATCATATCAACAAGAACAAGAACAAGTTCAAAATCAAGCTACTGCTCAACACAAATTGGCAAGGGAGAAATCTCAGTCTGAACTACTTAAAGCTAGATCTCATGCGGATGCTATCAAAACCCTCTTCAACCTTGATCTATCTGCTCCCATCAATCTAAGTCAACAAAGGCTTCAAAGCTTCAGAGAAAGGATTAACATTCTCAGAAACAGAACAG
Source organism: Dittrichia graveolens (assembly GCA_038502395.1). Taxonomy (NCBI): domain Eukaryota; kingdom Viridiplantae; phylum Streptophyta; class Magnoliopsida; order Asterales; family Asteraceae; genus Dittrichia; species Dittrichia graveolens. The sequence goes on from JARJIL010000009.1 coordinate 38,303,805, forward strand.
AACCAACTCCAATAACAAGAGCCACTGTCCACAAAGGTGATGGTGAACCCTACCTCAAAGCTATAAGGCAAAACAACTTCAACAACTGTGAAGTTGTATCCTATGAGAGGTGTCACAAAGAGCCTTCACTCCAGATGACTATTACAGACATGTGCACACAGTTGATAATCTTCATAAGAAAGGCTCGAAGCCCTTTAAACCATTTGAGCTAAGACAGGTACTACCCCAGCATGAATTCTTATCTGACTTTCAGGGTCTCAACACATCACTTCCATTGAATATCACCCCTAAGCTATACAAGTTTATAGTTATGCCTATTGAAGGTATATTCTTTCTGGACAAAGCCGGCACTTGGAGGTTCCTTAGACAGTCTGAAATCATCAAAGCTAGCAAGAAGTTTCTATTTGGGCTAAGAATATCTACAAGAGGCAGAACTATAAATGAAAATTTTGAAGCCCTTGTACAAGCCCAATGTGAAGTCTTAGCTAAAGCAGATCCCCATGCCAAAGATTTTGAAGTTAAAGAAGAACCATGGTGGGATGATTGAAGACTGATTCTAACTTTGAAGTTTTGTTGATATCTAGTTGATTGTATATTATAGACTAGTTAGTTAGCAATTAATCTATGTAAACAGTTTTGTACATTTCTTTATTTTGTTATTTCAAGTGATGTTTATGTATATCAGAAAATCAAAAACATATAAAAATGAAAAAAATGAAAAGATACCACAAAAACAGGACAAAATGGTACAACACAGACAAAGATTCCACAAAAACAGTACAAAATGGAACACTAGAAAAGAAACCAAAACAGAACAAGGTTCAAAATAAAAAGAGCTACCAAAAACAGATAGCTAGGTAGCCAAATGTACTTAAAAGTTCAAATCTTTTAATTCGAAGTCGAACTGATTCTTCAAAAAGAAAAAGGTTTTGTCATCATCAAATAGGGGGAGGGGGATTGTTGGGGAGATAATCACTTCACTCTAATAATCAACTCTGCCTATCCTAAAACATAGAATTTGATGATAACCAAACCCTACATTCAATATGACTTAGAAAGAATTCAAACATGTGTTGTTTGAATCAGTTTATGTAAAAATATGCTAAGTATGGAACAATCCGCTAAGGAAAATAAACCATCAGCTGAGCATTAGATCCTACTCAATGTATCAGCCAAGAGATATCAGCCAAGGAGCATCAGATGAAGAAAACAAGTGAAGAAGACCATGAGCTGAGGAAAACAAACCATTAGCTGAGTGAAGAAAGTTGACCAGCTGAGGAAAATACTTCATCAGCTGAGTGAACAAATTGATCAGCTGAGGCCTAGAGCATCAGCAAAGTAAGTCTTCCTTTACACAAGTCATCTCCCTTCATAAACTGATGTATTTGATTGATTAGCTGAGCATTCTTGATCAACTGATCAAACAAATACATGAGCTTATGCTCTCCTAAGCTTACTATTGATCAGCTGAGCATCTATATAATCAGCTGAGCAATATGTATCAACTGAGTCCTAGCAAAAAGTGATCAACTGATATGTTTTGTCAACTGAGTAGTGAATATCAGAGTTCCTAGTACAATCTGTTAGCTGAGTCGTGAAAAATGTCAAATCAACTCTATCTTTTTAGATTGTAAGTCATATGTAAAAGGCAGAACATGTGTTGTTCTATTATGCCTTAGATCTTTGTTTGTAAAAGTAAAAATGCACTTTTTAGATCAAGTATGGGATAAAAAGGTTTGATCTTATCCTCTAGAAAAGGATAATGATACCTCAAACAGACGAAGATATTGAAGATTTGTTCAAACAACTAAGTATGGCTGGCAAACCCATACTTGGTAAAGTCAACTCAAACAGAAGCATGGTGTTGATTAAATTACAAGCATGGAAAGGGAAAGAAACTTCTACACGGCAGTAGATGTGGGTTTTAATATTTTATATTGGGAATGGGTTGCACTTTTGCAGAAAAGTACAATTACTTTTATCAAACATTTGATTAAAGTAACTTTTCTTTTCACCCACTACCTTTACAATTAAAATATTATAACTCCACATCCTCTTTGTCTCTTACCTTCATGCAACCGGATTCACCAAGACTTCTATATATACTCATGCATGGTGGATATGCAAAAACACAATACAACACAGTGAAGTTTCTTTACCACAGAAAGAAAATCTCATAAGTTGAGAAATTCGTAGAGTTTAAGCGTTATGTATAATCAAACTTGTTCATGTGTTGAACACTCTATATACATTAGTTGTTTTAGAGTTAGCTTGTCTATGTGTTAGACAAATAGATTGCCACCTTTTATTGTAGTTAGAATTTCCGCTTCTAGTACATGTAATTCTTGATTCAATATCAATAAGAATTATATAAAAGTATATCAGTGTGTCTTTAAATTTTAAAAGATAAAGTTTGTATTCAACCCCCCCTTCTACAAATATTTGTTGTTGTGTACTCAATCTGGGACTAACACTAACTGTTTCAAAGACCCGTAAGGCTTCTGATGTTCTGCCTTTACATTCGCACAAATATGACACGATTCCACAAAGTGTGCCACATATGCCTTCATCGTAGGCCACCAGTAGAACACTTTCAGATCATTTTACATTTTAGTGCTTCCTGGGTGTATAGACAATCTCGACTTGTGTACTTCTATCAAAATTAATTGTCTCAATTCTCCAAGCTTAGGCACCCATACACGAGTTTTAAATGTTTTCAATCCACGAGAATCATCATTTAGTTCATCTTTTCGCTTCCTCATTAACTCAGTCTTTAAATTTTCTTCTTTTAGTGCTTCCAACTAAGCAGAGTTTAGTCTATCTATCAGGTCAGATACTATCTCAATTCGCATAAACTGAATAGGACTTCCAGTTCCTTTACGGCTCAGAGCATCTGCCACCACGTTCGCTTTTCCAGGGTGATACTTAATCTCATAGTCATAATCTTTTATCAATTCCACCCATCGTCTCTGTCTCATATTCAATTCTTTCTGAGTAAACACATACTGCAGGCTCTTATGATATGTACAATTATGCATTTGGTGCCGTACAAGTAATGTTTCCACAGTTTTAGCGCAAATACCACAGCTGCTAGCTCAAAGTCGTGAGTTGGGTAGTTCTTTTCATGAGGTTTTAATTGTGTGGAAGCATAAGCAATCACCCGATCCCTCTTTATTAATACACACCCTAAACTAGCCAATGATGCATCACAATACACTGTAAAATCTTCTGATACCACAACTGCTATCTTAATCATTACCGCAAACATACTTTACATCTTTCCAAGTTAGCTTAGTTAATGGACCCGCAATTTTAGAGATATCTTTGATAAATCTGCGGTAATATCCAGCCAAACCCAGAAAAATCATTATCTCTGATGGTGTTCTTGGAGTATTCCAACTCATTACTGCCTCTACCTTTGAGGGATCCACCTTTACCCCTTCATTACAAACTATATGCCCCAAAAATTGTACTTCTCTTAGCCAGAATTCACATTTCGAGAACTTTGCATACAACTGTTCTTTCTTCAGGGTTTCTAAGATCTGTCTCAAATGTTGTTCATGCTCTAACTCAGTCTTCGAATAAATCAAAATGTCATCAATGAAGACAATAACAAATTTATTGAGAAATGGTCGACAGACCCTGTTCATGAGATCCATAAATATTGTTGGTGCATTGGTTAGACCGAATGGCATAACCAGGAACTCATAGTGACCATATCGCGTGCGGAAAGCTGTCTTTGACACATCTTCCTTTGACACGTGTACCTGATGGTAACCCGATCTTAAATCAATCTTCGCGAAGAAAGATGCTCCCTGTAGTTGATCGAGCAAGTCATCAATTTGGGCAACGGATATTTATTCTTTATTGTTCTTTTGTTCAATTCCTGGTAATCGATACACATACATAATGTACCATCTTTCTTCTTTACAGACAACACTGGTGCGCCCCACGGAGATGAACTTGGATTGATAAATCCTTTATCTAACAAGTCTTGAATCTGTGTCATCATTTCTCGGATTTCTGAAGGCGCCAGTCTGTACGGTGCTTTAGCCACTGGTTGGGAACCAGGAATCAGATCTATCTTAAATTCTATCTCTCGAACCGGAGGCAACCGAGGTAATTCCTCTGGAAACGCTTCCGGATATTCAGTTACCACACGGATGTCTGTCATAGCTTGTTTTTCCTTCTTCCTATCAATCACATATGCTATATATGATTCACATCCTTTATTCAATGCTTTCTTTTCTTTTAAACACGAAATTATTGAAATTACAGACCCGGCTTTCTCACCCCTTGCTACCACCCTTGTACCATCCGCTAAAGGAAATGAGATTATCTTCTTATGGCACTTTATACTTGCTTGATTCAAACTCAGCCAATCTATCCCAGTACCACATCAAAACCAGATAGAGGCATGACAAGAAAATAAACAAGAAAACACACACAATCTATATCAATTTTAGCTCCAACCACAGCAGTTGTGACTGGAACCATCATGCCATCTGCTACTTCTATCTCTAGGGTACTAGCAAGTTTAATAACATGTACATTTAATCTACCAGAAAACTCCACATACACAAATGAGCGATTAGCTCCAGAATCAAATAATACTCTTGCAGGGATAGAGTTAATAAAAACATACCAGTTATAACATTGTCAGTAGTGGTGGCATCTTCCACCGTCATTTTAAAAAGCCCTACCCTCAGTAGTAGGTGGATTTTTCCTCTTCTGACCAGCTGAAGATGATCCCCCAGCTGTCCCCGCCCCTATTCCAGACCCTACTTTCTTTCCCACCGGGCACTCTCCCACTCTATGCCTTTCCTTCTTGCAGTTCCAACAACCACTGTGCGGGAACCTGCAATCTTTCAGATCATGGCCAAACTGGCCACATTTAACACACCTCCTTGTTTGGGGCGTATATTGCCCATTGTGATATGACTTGCACCGACCATGTAACACCCGCAACCCTGGACTAAGTGATTAGCGGGTTGGCGGTACGTGATTGGGTTGCTTTATTTTATTGTGTGTTTATTAAATGTTAAATGAAATTAATTTGAATATGAGTTTATAAATATAAATATGTTACTGTTGGAAATATAAAAGGAAAAGAAAGTACAAGTATATGCATGTATGTTAATATGTATGTATGTAGGCATGCATGAGTAAAATAAATAAAAGAATAGGATTCTTAGTTTTTGCCACCTCCTGCTTGTTTTAAACAATTATGTATGTATACGTGTATAGTTCTGTTCATTTCTTGAAAGTGGAAAAGGTGTAAGTGCGTGTTTTTGAAAGCAAAACCGTATGTGAAGAAAAGCTACCAACTTGAAATCCTAAAGTCAATATCTTGTGGGTTTTAATTCAAAAGAAAGGTAAAATAGTGTTCATAGCTTGATATGATTCATGTTGCTATGTTTAGATGTTAAAAAACATGAGTTTATGCAAGTATACCATTGTTGAAGTTAGAAAAAAGTTTGGTAAATGGGTTTATAGATTTTGTTGTTATGAATGAGTAAAAAAGGTGTTATTGATAATTAGTATGTATGTTAGATGGTAGATATGTGTTTTAATGGAAGATAAATGATGTTAGAAATGATTCTATAAACTATGGGCTGGAAATCTGACACTTCGAGGAAGAAGATGATGAATTTGATGTGGATGAGATTTGGTTTTTGATAAAAACCGACATTACCGAAATCCTATAGTTTGAAATCCTATAGTTTAAAATACTCTAGTTTGAAATCCTATACTTTGAAATCCTATAGTTTGAAATCCTATAATCTTATTTATTTCTTTATGTTTTGCTTGGTCTGAGTTAGTATGTTTTATTATGTGAAATAGTTGAGTTGTTTTTTTATAGATTTGAGATATAAATATATATATATATATATGAGAAGATATATTTATATATTCAAAACTGATTTGATTGTTGCTGTGTTTTCAGGCAATCAAAAGACTCAATAAAATTAGATTTCTTAGCTCGTGCAAGTTTTGAGGTGAGTGGGCGTTAATGGCGGATGGTAAAGATTTCGGTTAGTATTATTGGTGTGATGCATGATTGTGATTGAGACTGGATTGGATTGATTAAATTGTTGATTGCGATTATTGTTGATTGATATATGTTGCATGAATATTTGGTCGATACGCACTCTTAGTATGAATTCGAGTTGCGTTGAGAAGTCAGCTATACGTAGAATTGGGCTGGGCTCGTTCACTAATTGGTTGAACAGTGTTAGCCTTACTGGTGCATATGTTGCATCAGAGGGGGAGTGCATTGTGCCAATTCAGTGGAGGGCTATCAGTAAACCTTTGCTTTGGCCAGCATTGGTTGTAGGTTCTGCGCCGAACCACCGGTCTTCTCGGGATACGTGATTACATGCTCTGATATTGACTGTTGATGTTTGCTTTTGGTGTTTAGCCTCTACTCACTTAGCTTTGTGCTATTTCCCATCAGTTGTTGCTTTTGCAGGTTCGTGTTTGTGAGGTTGGCTGAAGGAAAGGAATGACCTGACTCTGATATTATTTTTGAATGAAACGAGCCTGTAGCTTTTGTAACACACAATGATACTTTTGTTTGTGAACAGTGTTTGTATATTTTGTAAATATTGGTTTGTATGTAATAAGTTTGTATATTAAAAAGCTTCCACAACGTATTTTAAAAAAATGGGTTAGGTTTTCCGGTGTTACAGTTTGGTATGAGAGCCTAGGTTTGGCGATGCATGCACGGCTAGAGTGTTGCATTCCCAAATCTTGGCTCGTGACGGGTCAAGATTTCCTTCGATGGAATTTGAGCGAGTTAGAGTTGTCGGTTGTAGTTAGTATTTTGGATACTAACGGTTTATGCTAATGAGTTATGAGGTGATGTGATTGTAACAAATAATGGCTGACAGAGATACTCTAATCCTTCCTCCTACGACCCAAGCTACAACTGAAGCACCGGTGACTAAATACTTGGATAACCCAGCTACTGCGGGAACATCGGGTCAAGCCCGTGAAGAGGAGCATAGTGATTATGTCTACCAATTGGAAAACGAGTTGGTTGAACTCAGAGACAAAATTCAAAGGATGAAACAACAACAACAGCAACCTGAACCAACCCCTGTGCCAACTGCGATTTTTACATAGTCGACAACCGCACCAGTGACAACACCGCTGCCACCTATGACCCAAATGATGCAACCACCATTCTAATATCCATATCCACAACCAGGAGCCTATCCGTTTGCGTTCCCTGGATATAAACAACCCTGCACCTACAAGCAGTTTTTGGATTGTAAACCATCTGAGTATCATGGGAGTTCAGATCTCAATGCCACATTGAACTGGTTGAGGGAGATGTCAAAGGCACTCGATGCCTGTAATTGCGAGAACGAATTGAAGGTTAAGTATGCATCGTGAATGTTGAGAGGAGATGCGTTGGTCTGGTGGGATTCCATTACCGGCCACTTTACTGAACAACAACAAGAGAGTATCACCTGGAGTCAATTCCAGGAAAAGCTGTGTGAACAATATTGTGGAACTTTTGAGATGGCCAAGATTAAAAAGGAATTTATGGATATGCAGATGACCGGGAACATGACTGTAGACCAACTGATTAAACAATTTAATGAGAAAATGAGATTTGCCAAGCATTGGGTACCCGACGAAGAATCGAAGATTGCCCACTTTGTCGGGGCACTACACCCAGATTACCGAGGCGCCACCAAGTGGGCTACCACATTGTCCCAGGCTTTCACTTTGGCCAAATTGGCTGAAGGGGATATTGTTACAAGGAACAAGTTGAGCGGGGAGAAACTTTCCCAACAGAAATCGGGATATGAATATTATAACACTCAACAAAGACAGGGAGGACAGAGCAGTGGGGGCAGGCAAGGAGATCAGAAAAGAAGACCTACTTGGGGTGGGTCTACTCAACGGGCACCTTGGTGTAGTAGGTGCAAATCTTATCATAACGGGCAGTGTATGGCCCAGACGAGGAGATGTGTGAAGTGTGGCCAGTTTGGCCATGATTTAAAGAATTGCAGGTTTCCAAGGAGTGTTTGTTGGAACTGTCAGAGGGAGGGGCATCGTGTTGGTAATTTCCCGATGGGCAAAAAGTCAGGGTCGGGGTCAAGGGGAGGAGGAGCTGGAGGTTCGTCTTTAGCAGGTCAGAAGCGAAAGAACCCACCCACTGCAGAGGGTCGGGCGTTTAAAATGGCGGTGGATGATGCCACCACCACTGACGACGTGATCACGGGTATGTTTCTAATAAACTCTACTCCTGCTAGAGTATTGTTTGATTTAGGAGCAAATCGCTCCTTTGTTTCTGTGGAATTCTGTGATAAACTAAATGTGCATGTGATTGAACTTGCTACTGCTTTAGAGATAGAAGTAGCCGATGGTATGATGGTTCCGGTTACGACAGCTGTGGCTGGGGCTAAAATTGATATAGATGGCGTGTGTTTTCCTGTTTATTTTCTTGTTATGCCATTGTTTATTTTCTTGTTTATTGTCTTGATTTCGTTTCCACTAGCTGATGGTTCACGGGTAATAGCGAGAGGAGAGAAGGCTGAGTCTATGATTCCTATGATTTCGTGTTTGAAAGCAAAGAAAGCATTGGGTAAGGGGTGTGAATCTTATTTAGCATATGTGATTGACGGAAAGAAAGAGAAACAAGCAATGATTGATATCTGGGTGGTAACGGAATACCCGGAAGTGTTTCCAGAAGAGTTGCCAGGATTGCCTCCGGTTCGTGAAGTGGAATTTAAAATAGATTTAATACCTGGTTCTAGACCAGTAGCGAAGGCTCCGTACAGGTTGGCACCTTCAGAGATTTAGGAGATGATGACTCAGATTCAGGACCTGCTCGATAAGGGGTTTATTCGTCCGAGTTCGTCCCCGTGGGGAGAACCGGTATTGTTTGTAAAGAAGAAAGATGGTACGTTGCGTATGGGTATCGACTACTGTGAGTTGAATAAGAGAACGATAAAGAACAAGTATCTGTTGCCAAGAATCGATGATTTGTTTGATCAACTGCAAGGAGCTTCGTTCTTTTCCAAAATTGATTTAAGATCGGGATATCATCAGGTACGAGTATCTGAGGAGGATGTATCGAAGACGACCTTTCGTACGCACTACGGGCACTACGAGTTTTTGGTTATGCCGTTAGGCTTAACCAATGCACATGCGATTTTTATGGATTTGATGAACAGGGTTTGTCGACCATTCTTGGATGATTTGGTGATAGACTTTATTGATGATATTCTAATTTATTCAAAGACTGAACAGGAGCATGAACAGCATTTGAAACGAGTTTTGGAAACCTTGAAGAAAGAACATATGTTTGCTAAGTTCTCAAAGTGCGAGTTCTGGTTGAGGGAAGTTCAATTCTTAGGGCACGTGATATGTAATGAAGGAGTGAAAGTGGATCCTTCAAAAGTGGAAGTTGTGATGAACTGGAATGCTCCAAAGACACCGTCTGAGATAAAGAGTTTTCTGGGTTTGGCTAGATATTATAATGGTTGCAGTATGCTTTGTCCCGAGGAGCTTGGTCAGCAAGGATCCAGACTTTCTCTAGAAGGTGAAGGTCCGGCTGGTGCTTGAAGGACGAAGCTTCGGACGTCCATAGGATAGCATAGGTCCGGCCAAGGCTTTGGGGGTGGAGGTCCGGACATACCTCATCATTTTCCAAGCTGGAGGTTGTAAGGTTCAGATGGTCGGAGGTCTTGAGCTTCAGCTGTGGATCAGCTATCAGAGCTATTGGTCCGATGGTCATAAGATTCAGGTATGGATGGGTGTTCCTGTAGTTGGTCAGAGCTCTTGGTCGGAAGGTCGTGAGGTCCGGCTGAGCCTAGTATGGTACATACCCCAACACATAGCATCAATCCAATCTTCATCTTTTAGAGCCTCTTCAGTCTTCTTTGGTTCCATTTGAGATAGAAAACTAGAGTAGGCAGCATAGTTTACATTTGCCTTAGATCTAGTTAACATACCATCTTCAATTTTCCCAATGACATCATCAAGAGGATGATCTTTTAATACTCTGATGGTTGTAGTGGGAGACTGAGGTTCTGGGTCTGAGTCTGAGCAGTATCTCTCAGACTGAATTGGACTTACTTCTTTAGTCCGAATAGGAATCGAAAGATCACTTAGATCTTCAATCTGACATGTACCTGATGATTCACCGAGACTTTCAGGCTGATTATCTTCAATATTGATAATTTCTTTCGTTGATGCACATTTGTCAGATTTACTACCATCATCATCATCAGAATCATCCATAAGATACATGCGATTTGATGTGAGATCTTCTTTGTTTCTCTCAAGCTCACTCAGACTAACTGGGTCAGCTTAAGGTCTGTCGGATTCGTCAATACTGGTTTCATCAAATGTAACATGTACTGACTCTTCAATTACTTTTCTTTTAAGATTAAAAACTCTATAAGCTTTGGAGATTGAAGAATATCCAACAAATATTCCTTGATCAGCTTTGGGTTCCAACTTATGGAGCTGATCTCTTTGGTTTAGCACATAGCATGTTGAACCAAAAATGTGGAAGTATCCAATGTTGGGTTTTCTGCCATGATACATCTCATAAGGTGTTTTACCATGTCTTTTAACAATTATAGATCTATTCTGGGTATAGAAGGCTGTACTTACAGCTTCTGCCCAGAAGCTCAGCTTGAGCTTTGCCTCACATAGCATGGTTCTGGCAGCTTCAATTAAGGTTCTATTTCTCCTTTCAGCAACTTCATTTTGTTGTGGAGTTCTTACAGATGAGAAGTTTTGGATAATTCCCTTCTCTTCACAAAAGCCTTATAGGGTTGAGTTTCTAAACTCAGTCCCATGATCATTTCTGAGCTGTTTAAGAGACTTACCCTTTTGCAACTCTTCTTGTCTTATGAAGCAGATTAACTCATATGCAGCTTCACTTTTGGCTTTGAAGAAGACCACCCAAGTGAATCTTGTGAACTCATCAACAATCACTAGAGTATACTTTTTGCCACTTAGGCTTGGGGTGCTAATAGGTCCAAATAGGTCCAAATGCAACATATGCAATGGTTCTGTAATTGAAAATTTCTATTTGGACTTGAAGGATCCCTTATGATGTTTTTCCATTTCACAAGCTTAGTAGAGTTTGTCTTTAGCAAATGTGATCTTAGGCAGACCAAAGACTAACTCTTTGCTAGACAATTTTTTAATATATTTGAAATTTAAATGAGATAGTCTCTTGCCATAACCAACTCAGCTTGGGAGTTAAGTTAGAATACAAGCAGGTTTCAGTTAAAGGATCTGCGGAGCTGAGATCTAACAAATAGATATCTCTCTCTCTTTTTGCCATTAATATTGGTTTTCCATTCTTATCATAAATTGTTCCTGCATGCTTTCTGAAGGTGACTTCATAATCCTCATCACACAGTTGACTGATACTTATCAGATTGTGTTTAAGGCCTTCAACATATGCTACCTTTTTGAAAGTTACTTTTCCAGCAGTTATCTTTCCATAACCTTTGGTCCTTGAGAATTATCCGCAAATGTCACCTTGCGTCCTTCATTGTTTTGGAACTCACTTAGAATCCCCTTGCTTCCTTTCATGTGCCTTGGGCATCCATAGTCTAGATACCACTTGTAGGAGCCCTGCACATGATTAACTAAACATATTAGTTTCTTTTTGGAACCCACTATTTGGTGGGTTCTGAGGATGAGCACTTAGCTGATCCTTTAGAATTTGACTGATCAGCTCGAATAGATTCTGGGTCTGTTTTGGACTGATCATCCTTTACGTTTTCAGGTCTAAGATTGGTACATACACAATCTTTGGCCTCGTGACCTCTATCACCACACTTATAGCATTTTCTTCTAAAGATGGGTGTTTGGATGATTTCTTTGAGTTTTCCAACATTAAATTTGGATTCAGTTTTAGGGTCATAAGATGTGGATAACCTTTCAATTCTTTTAGACAATTTGTCTACTTGATTTTCACTGACTTTGGAATTACCTTTGTCAGCTTTATGGTTACCCTTATTTGGTGAAGTCCGACTTACAGACAACTTCCTGTTCTTAGACATTCTTTCATATTTGGCTTGAGAGTTATGTCTTTTTGAGTTGACGTGAGATATTCTGTCAAAGACAGTTGTTCTCACAGGATTGTAATCCAATCTTTTGAAAACTGACTTACAATTTCTGTTGGATCTGGAACATTCAGCTTGATGGTTTGTATGAATAACCTGGGGACTTTTGGTTGGTCTCACAAACTTATTGGTTTTGACCTGTTTTCCATCCTTGTTCCTTAAATATGTTTTTGGGAGTATATCCTTTGATTTCATCGTTTTTTCTTCAAGACTGACTTGATCTTCGATGATTTCATCAGCAGCAGCACTATAATCTCCCCCTAACACTGCTTTTACTTGATTTTGTATCTGCTGGTTAATACATTTTTCTGCTTCTCTTGATGACTTACACCAAGATTCACAGATCTTTCTTATATTATCAGCTTGTTCTTTTGATTCTAGTAGTTCTTCACTTAGAAGTTTGTTTATATGAAGCTGACATTCATAATTTTGAATGTCAGCTTCATATAAACAAACTTCTAAGTGAAGAACTACTAGAATCAAAAGAACAAGCTGATAATATAAGAAAGATCTGTGAATCTTGGTGTAAGTCATCAAGAGAAGCAGAAAAATGTATTAACCAGCAGATACAAAATCAAGTAAAAGCAGTGTTAGGGGGAGATTATAGTGCTGCTGCTGATGAAATCATCGAAGTGAAGAACTGTCTTGAAGAAAAAACGATTTGAGTCTTTTTACCAGTTATTAAGAGAGTTTCAGAGTGTTTAAGTTCATCTTTTAATTTTGAAATTTTAGTTTTCAAACTAGATTGAACTGTGAGAGAGGTTTTGAAGTCATTCAACAAATAGTTGAACATTAGACATTTTTGTTCATCAGTGTAAGAGCTAAAGTTATTTACCTTATACATTGAGGCAGGATCCCAGTTACTGGTTTTCTTACTCAGCTTAGCCGCTTCTGCTAGATCCTCATCAAAAGAACTGTCTTCTAACTCATAGTCAACTTGTTCCTCTTCATCCTCAATGGCCATCAAACACCTATTTGGGTCATCATCATCTGAAGTAGATGATTCAGTATCCTAAGTCTCAGCAAGAAGACCTTTGGTGTTTTCATCTGGCTTGCCTTTGAGTCTCTGATATTTCTTTTTATATTTATCAGCTCTGTAGGCATTCTTATCAGCTACTGAAGCTGATTTTCCCTTCTTAACTCTGCACTCAGTAGCTATGTGTCCTATCCTTTGACAGTTATAGCACTTAGCTTTCTTAGGATCAAAAGTAGACCAACCACTTTTGATTCTGTCAGGTTGACCCCTTCCTCTTCTGAACTTTCTAAAGTTTCTTGCTAACATTGCCATTTGTTCAGTAAGAGCATCCATTTCTTCATCATCTAAACCGGAGTTAGGACTTGCTTCCTCAGATTCAGATTCAGAGTCAGTCTCAGCTTGAGACTTTTTAGATCCCTTCTTCTTCTTTTCTGCAATTAATGCAGATCCAACATTATTTATTGATTCTTTTAGTTGTTGTTGTGCCACTTTCTTCTATTCCATGATCTGTTGAAGATTTAGAAGGAAATCATAGATAGATTTGTGATCATATTTTCCTAAGGTTCCTCTATCATGAAGTGCAATGGTGATCTCATTGAATTGTTCTGGTAACACATCCAAGAACTTGAGTACCAAATCATTCCCATCTTTCTTGACACCTACCAAGATCAGATCATTTATCAAGCATTGAAATCTTGTAAACAAATCTGCCAGAGTTTCATTATTTTTAGCAAAGAAAGTCTCATAAGAATGACTCAGATTAGTCTTCTTATGTTGCTTAACCATGTCAGTTCCTTCATACGTAACACCGAGAGTATCCCACATCTCTTTTGCAGTTTGGCACCCAACCACAATATGAAGAAGAGGATTTGTCAAAGCATTTGCTATAATGCTCTGTGCCTTGTCATCAAGGTTGAATAGTTTACGATCTTCCTTAGTCCAAGATGCTTCACGCTTGGGAGTTTCTCCAGAGGGAACAGTTTTGTCAGTGGCAGTAATATGGATCACTGGTATGATTGGGCCATCTTGAATCACGGTACTCATCCTGTGATCCACGGACTTCAGATATAACATAGCTCGACTTTTCTATCCGAATGTCGCATAAAGTATCATGACTCGACGTGTCGGGTAAATTTCAGAATGTTCTTTTTTTAAAGTTAATTGTTTTAAAAGCACAAGTTGTGCTAATTCATGTGAGTTTATGCTAGGGTGTTATAAATCCTTAGATAAGTCTTGTAAGGGTTCTAGAAATAGATTCCCGTATGTATAAACACTTAACGCGTGTAATAATGATTCTAGGTAAACTTTCCGAATTAGTTGAACCGGAGTTAGAGTAATGTGGATATTTAAGCTACTCAGGTGAGTACCGACTTCCGTAAGCCTCAATAAAGGGAGACTTGTTTGCTAATTGTATTGTATGTGATGCAAAAATGTTTTAAGTTGCATGTATGCTTGAAAGTAAGTACGTAAGTATTGCCATGCTACTTAATGCACTATGCCATGTTAAATACTCGTTGAATCTAAGCTAAGTGCATGCCAGCGGAATCTAAGCTAAGGACCCTTGATTAGGAGATTCGGGATTTAACGGTGATTCGAGATAACATTCTGGATAGTAAGTTCTACAGAACTGCCGTGCCTTATATCATGAGGGGTAATCAGTTGGATGTAGCTGAGTTGCCTAAGGAACCTATGGTTCCGTAAACGATGCTTGGTGGGCTGCTTTATGCTCCCCCACCAGCACGGATGGTCATGTCTGATCCCTTGGTTTATTGTTGTTAAGCGGGACTAGCTATCCTGCAATAAATAACTTATACCGATCTTATCAGCACACTGCAATGTGATAGGATAGCATTGTATGCTTATTCCTGTGATACATGACTTGCTTTATTGATGCTTATGTTAAGTTTGTACTCACTAGCTATGTGTATAGCTAATGGTGCCATGTTGACCTTTTTTGCAGATAAAGAATAGGTGGCCTGGTGAGCGGGGTTGCCTTCTGCTGTATAATTATGTGGGATGGAACACTTATGAATATTGTAATTAAATGATATTATGGTCGGTCGTTGTGTTAGAGTAACAAAACAGTCAATACAATGTTTTAGTTGTAAATATTTTTATGTATAACCTTTTTGGTTAACAGTTTCCCCTGCTAAATTTAATGACAACCAATCGTGAATGAGTTCACAGTAATGAAAAGTGCAAATTTGTGCTAATTTTGTCGTTTTACAAATCCGGTGTTACAATTAGGTATCAGAGTCTAAGTTTGAGGGAGTTGGGTACTCGTAAGAGTATTCAGTCTCAAACTCGAGCTCGACAATAATAAATTGTTCCTTATGACGTTGAGTATGAGAGTTGCATGAATATTACTTGTTATATATGTATAGCTTGTTAAAGCTAAAAGTAAGTATAGTAGAGTATTAAATACTCTTCATTATTATATAGAAAGTAAAAAAGAAAGATGTCTGCTGAGCGCGGTAATACCGAGCAAGCACTTAAAGATATGGAGGATGAGGCTTCGTATATGCCTCATCAACCTGAAGATGAACGCTCTCAGCATAATGCTGGTGGCGAAAGACCTGAACTAGACCAAGTAGCATACATAAAGCATCTAGAAGAAGAGCTACGCATTGCTAAAGAGCTCTTGTTGCAGACTACCCTAGGCAAACCACGCAAGACTTGCTCTTATTAAAAGTTTTTGTTTTGTAAGCCTCCGACGTTCAAGGGGAGTGATAACCCCACAGTTACGATGCAGTGGCTCCGTGAAATGGAGCAAACATTTGAATCTTGCGAGTGTGAACCGGAGTATTGCGTGAAATACGCAGTACGTATGTGGAAAGGTCGCGCCATTTTCTGGTGGGACACCGTGAAGGCCTTTGTTAGTAAAGAGGTCTTGAGTGCTCTTTCTTGGGAGCAATTTTCGAGAAGCTGCTAAAGAAATTTTGTACTGATTATGACATGGAGAGGATGGAAAGAGAGTTTAACAATCTCCATAAGGGAGATAAATCAATGGAAGATCTTATCACGACTTTCACTGATAAGATGAGATTTGTTCCACACCTGATACCAGATGAGACCACCAAGATAAGAAGGTTTGTGGCGACCTTGCCACTAGAGTTTCGCGCCAATGTGCGAGCGGCTGCAAGTTTAGATCAGGCGTTTGAAGTGGCCCGACAAATGGAAGGTAATCAAATTCAGTGTAGAGGCGAATCTGCCAGTGGGGGTTACAAAAGAAAGTTTCAGCCTTCTCAAAAATTGGGTCCTTCAAAAGGTCAATCCTCTGGAGGTGGAAAGACTGATACTTCTAAGAAACCAAGACCCGACAATCCTTGGTGTTCTTCGTGCCATAGCTATCATTCTGGGGAATGCTCTGAAGCAACCAGAAGATGTGGCAGGTGTGAGCAAAAGGGCATTCGGTGAGCGAGTGCCGATATAAAGAAGATGTGTGCTACCGGTGTCGCAAGCCCGATAATAAGATGGTAGATTGCCCTGACAAACAAGGTTTGGGAGCAGGTGGGTCTTCTGGAGGGAAGAAGAGAGATAGTGCACCTCGCGCGAAAGTGAGGGCATTTTATGTTGGTTTATGCTCGTATCATAATATATATTTATATGGCTAGACACGCATGAGCCTATGGGGTCACACACATATACACTGACACACCAAAAATATAGTAATGTGATTAGGATATTTACATTATGTTATAACCTAAGTAATGTGAGAAATAATTAAATGGGCTTAATGAATTAAGTATGACTTAATACATAATGGGCTTGATTTAATTAAAAGGGGCCATAAAGAGAGAAACCCTAAAAGGCTTGGAGATCTATATAAGGACATGATTAGCTTGTATAATCTAACCCTAATCTCCCTTTCTCCTTGTTGTTTTCGGCCGCCAACCTCAACACCACCTTGGTGTTTTGGTTTGAGTTTTTTCTTCAAGATAAAAGTTTATCTTGAAGCTTTGAAGCATTACAAAGGAAGGACTAGCATCCATTGGTGATCAAGGAGGTGTAGTGTGGATTACTCATAGAGATGTTCTAACTTGAACACTTAGTTTCAAGTTGTCTTCCTTCAACCATTCTAAAGGTATAATTGTATTCCTTATCTTGTTTGTTTGATCATAGTTGGCCTACGTAGATCTTTCTTTTGGTGATTCTTTCCGCTGCGTGTTTTCTTTTGTTCTTGAATTACCAACAGTGGTATCACGAGCCATACGTTTGTGACGTATGATCAACCTTTTGTATATGCATAAGTGGCTATAAAAACTTGTTTTTATCATGGTTTATGTGTTAAAAATCATAAAGCTCTAAGCTTTATTTTGATCATATGATGATCCCAAAAGGATTGGATTTTTATAAACCCTAGAAGGCCACTTATTACATATATACTTCTATCTCATTATTGTAATGACTTGTTTGTTTTTCATTGGCTTGATTCTTTTTCTTATTGTAAGTTTTATAGATCCATGGTTTAAAGCATGCATATTTAACCATGGACCAAGCCAATATTCTCTTTATTGTGTTTTAGTTGTGGTTGATGTGCAAAACCAATGAAAACCTAGACCATGTGTTATGTATTGGTTGTTTTACCGGTTTTTTCGGGTTGTAATGTTTGGTTCTATTTTTATATGAGCTTTTACGTCACTTGTAGCCATTGTTTGGGCATTTTAATTACTGTTTTATTAGTAGAACAAATGTATTTTAGCTTAAAAATTGTAACCGTTGCTCGATGGTGGATGGCGATCAAGTTGGAATAAAAGGCAAAATTTCCGTAGCTGTTGGACAGCTGGCACGGAAACGGAGATTCCCGGAAGTTGCTGCTGTGGAGTAGGAACTTTGAGGACCTTTTTTGTACTAGCTTGTGGGTTTATGTTGGCCCGTCCCTAGTAGCCCTTTTGGTCTATCGTGTTGGCTCACGTGACCAAACTTAGGATTACATTGGTTGAGGTTTTGCACATGTGTGGTTGTGTTGTTTATTTTTACTTGTTATGTTTTCTTGGTTGAATACTTGCAAAATAATAAAAATATTAAACACCACTTTTTTACACAACACAATAAAGTTGGACTTTTGAGTTAAAAATTGTTTTTAACAAATGCTACGAATGAAGAGTGCATGCTTCTTTCGTATACATGTTTTTTTTATTAACAGGTTTTATTCAAAATAAATACCCGTCAAAATTTAAGTCATGCTGTCCAATTTGGTTGAGATCACTTGCTGTCATTATTTGCCCTTGCGTGAGACGTGAGAAAATTATGTCTCCAAGGTGATTATTGTCTATGCGTGAGACCTAGATTTATTTTAACACGATTTCAAATTGGATGACTTAATCGCGTTAAGTAGGTGAGACCTTAACCCGAGGCAAGGATAGGACTAAACATGACTTGACACTAGTTAACTTGTCACTAGGTGCCATAAGTCCTATACAGATCTAAGAATTGCACTCGTAATGCAATTGGTGATCGTCACCTACCTATTGAATCTATCATTGCTAGCAGATCAACTGATGTGATGTTAGAATTTTAATGAGGATCTTAGCCTTTTCGAAAAATTAATTGTTTTAAAATTAAAACAAGGGGTAATTAATTTTTAAAAGGGATTAATTATTGAAAATACTAATTTTAAAATTTGTACTTATGTAGATGACAACTCAAAACCAAACCCTTAACAACTCTACTATAAGGTCGGTTCTGGAAAAAGAAAAACTGAATGGAATCAACTTTATTGACTGGTATTAAAACCTGAGGATTGTCCTTAGAGCTGAAAACAAGTTGATCCATTTGGAAGAACCCTTACGTGAGGAACCTCCTCTCACTGCTTCAGCTACCGTTTGTTCTACCTATACTAAAAGGTTTAATGAACAACGAGAGGTAGCTGCTCTTATGCTGATGAGCATGACCCCCGAGATCCAAAAGAACTTGGAGGAACTCCCAGCCTTTGAGATGCTTAAGGAGTGAAAACTATGTTTCAACAATAAGTAGAGCAGGAACTGTTTGAAATAGTTAAAGCATTCCATGCTTGCAAACATGAGGACGGTCAGACTCTAAGCTCCTTTGTCTTGGAGATGAAAGGATATCTTGACCAAATGGAGTGTCTCGGCTAACCCATGACAAAGGAACTTGGAGTGAGCTTGATTCTCACCTCACTCTCCAAGGACTACAATTAGTTTGTTATGAACTACAACATGCATAGCATGGGGAAGACAATAGCTGAATTACATGCTATGCTAAAGCTTGCTGAGCAAGGGTTGCCCAAGAAAGCTCCAACTGCACTAACTATCAGGGAAGGTAAAATCCAAAAGCCACAACCGCAAATGAAGGGCAAGTGCCAAGGCAAGGGCAAGGGTAAGCAAATCTATAACCACAAGCCTAAGACTCCCTCACCTGCTAAAAAGGAGCACCCTGCTAAGGACGCTATTTGTCATCACTGTGGAGTGGTGGGTCACTGGAGGAGGAATTGTCCTGCTTACCTGGCAGAGTTGAAGAAGAACAAAGCTGGTTAGACTAGCGCATCAGGTATCTTCACTATAGAACTATATGCTTTTCCAAATAAATCCTGGGTGTATGACACTGGTTCTGGAACTCACATTTGTAATAATGTGTAGGGACTAAGGGAAAGTAGAAAGTTGAACAAAGGAGCTTTGGATCTGTACGTAGGCAATGGAATGCGTGCAGCTGTCGAAGCTATAGGGAGCTATGATATTATCCTCCCTAATGGATTGATTATTGTACTAGACAATTGTCATTTTGCACCTACTATTACTAGGTGAATTGTTTCGCTTTCTCGTTTGAAGAATAATTGATTTATTCATATCTTTACGGATTATGGCATTTCTGTTTTTAAAAATAACATGTTTTATTTTAATGCTATTCCTCGTGATGGTATTTTTGAAATTGACATGCATAATCTTGTTTCAAATGGTAGTTCTATATACAATTGTAGCACTGAGAAATCCAAACTTAATCCGGATTCATCTTTCCTATGGCATTGCCGTCTTTGTCACATAAACAAGAAACCCATTTTGAAGCTGCAACAAGATGGGCTTTTAACATCAACTGATCCGGAATCTTTTGATAAATGCCTTTCTTGTATATATGGAAAGATGACAAGAAAACCTTTCTCCCATATAGGGGAAAGAGCTAAGGATCTGCTTGGACTCGTACATACTGATGTGTGTGGCCCTTTCAGAACCACATCTAGGGAAGGTGCTAGCTACTTCGTAACTTTCACTGATGATTTCAGTCGTTATGGTTATGTTTACCTACTTAAGCATAAACATGAAGTTTTTGAAACGTTCAAAACATTTCAAAACGAAGTTGAAAATCAACTCGGCAAGACAATTAAAGCTCTCTGTTCTGATCGAGGAGGAGAATATATGAGTCAAGAATTCTTGGACCATCTAGCGAAATGTGGGATTGTCTCACAACTGACTCCACCCTACACTCCACAACACAATGGAGTGTCGGAAAGGAGAAATCGAACACTACTGAAAATGGTTCGAACCATGATGAGTCTAACTTCTTTACCACTGTCCATTTGGGGCTATGCTCTAGAATCCGCTACACGCGTACTCAATATGGTTCCAACCAAGAAGGTTGAAAAGACACCATATGAGATATGGCATGGGAAAGTCCCTAATCTGTCTTACTTGAATGTCTGGGGTTGTGAGGCTCTTGTAAAGCAAGAAACACCGAACAAACTTGATCCCAGATCTATCAAGTGTATCTTTGTAGGATACCCAAAGGAAACGATGGGTTACTACTTCTACTACCCAATAGAGAACAAGGTAGGTCGATATGCTAAGTTTCTTGAGAGTCGTCTCATTTTGCAAGAAGCAAGTGGGAGTACAATAGACTTTGATGCTATGAATGTGGAAATACAATCCATGAAAGGTAACCAAGTCTGGGAATTGGTGGATCTTCCTCCAAACAGCAAGACTGTGGGGAGCAAGTGGATCTTCAAGAAGAAGAACGACATGGATGGAAATGTACACACTTATAAAGCTTGTCTAGTAGCAAAAGGTTATACTCAAACCTACATGATTGATTATGATGAAACGTTCTCACCTGTTGCTGACGTGAAAGCTATTAGGATTCTCATAGCCATAGAAGCATACTATGACTATGAGATTTGGCAAATGGATGTTAAAACAGCCTTCTTAAACGGTCACCTCAATGAAGATGTTTATATGGTGCAACCCGAAGGTTTTGTGAATCCAAAACATCCAAACAAGGTATGCAAGCTTCAAAGGTCCATTTATGGACTAAAGCAAGCATCTTGAAGTTGGAACAAAAGGTTTGATGAGGAAGTCAAAAAGTTTGGTTTCACTCAAAACCCTGATGATCCATGTGTATACCTAAAAGCTAGTGGGAGCATAGTCGTTTTTCTAATCTTATATGTTGATGACATATTGCTCATAGGAAACAACATTCCAACGCTACAAGAAGTTAAATCCTTGCTTGGAAGATGTTTCGCCATGAAACATTTAGAGGAAGCGGCATATATCCTTGGAATCAAGATCTATCGAGACAGATTCAAGTGGTTGATAGGTTTAAGTCAAAGTGCTTACATTGACAAGATTCTAAAACGGTTTAGAATGGATGCCTCCAAGCATGGAAGCATTCCAATGCAACCAAATGTAAACTTGAATAAGACTCAAGGACCCTCCACACCTGATGAGGTGAAGCGAATGAAGGGAATCCCTTATGCTTCGGTTGTAGGATCCATCATGTATGCAGTGAGGTGCACTAGACCTGATGTAGCTTTTTCTCAGAACCTAACGAGTAGATACCAGGAAAATCCGGGTGAGAGTCACTGGACTGCTGTTAAGAACATATAAAAGTATCATCGAAATACTAAATATATGTTTCTTATTTATGGGGGAGATATTGAAAGAGAGCTTAGTGCTATTTGCTACACTGATGCTGGTTTCGAAACAGACCGAGATGATACTCGATCCCAGACTGGATACGTGTTCGTTATGAACGGAGGCGCTGTTGACTGGAAGAGTGCTAAGCAAAGCACCACCGCAATGTCTTCTACTGAAGCTGAATATATAGCGGCCTCTGAGGCTGCAATGGAGGCTGTTTGGATATGAAAGTTCATTTCTAGGCTTGGAGTCGTCCCCAGCAATGAAAATCCTATGGATATGTACTGCGATAATTTGGGTGCGATTATCATAGCCAACGAACCTGGAGTTCAAAAGGGTGCCAAACATTTTCTCATAAAATATCTCTACATCCGTGAAGTGATTGAGATGGGTGAAATTCGGCTTCTCAAAGTACACACAGATGACAACTTAGCAGACCCGTTTACGAAGCCAATGTCATGCACCAAGCATATCAAGCATGCTAGGAAGATTGGGCTTCGACCTGCTAATAGTTTAATGTAAATCTGTATTAGTATTTGAATAATTGGAGCATGAAAGAGTTTTTATATTATAATGAATTAATATACTTGGTATGATTGTTTTCATTCATATTAACTGTGCTCTATATTTGCATGTTTTAACCCATGAATATTTGATATTCTAAAAATTGCCCATTTCCAGTCGATAATATGGGAGTATTATTGAATTAAGGCAAATGTGAGAGGATGGGTGATATTTATTATGAATAAATATTAATGATGATCCCACCCAACTCACATGTCGTTCATTGGCGATGAACGTTGGGCTGACCCAACCGTCGAGAGTTCACTGCATGGTTTTATGTCAACTGTGAATCTCGATAATAGATGGTTATGTCACTCTCCTTAGACTTGAGATGCAAGCAGGTTTTGAGTAAGTTGAATATCATTCTTTGATGTGATCAAACGTTGTCCTGAATACGGCTGTTATAAAAATCATCTTTTGGAGTGATGTGAAACTCATGTCAGACACGTGCAGTCAAGATAGGATTCGTTCCTCTACATGTAATAGAGTTAGATACTACTGGGACCCTCGATGAATTGAATAAGATGAGTATACGGTAGTATCCAAATGTCATTAAGATGATGCTTACATGAATTTTGTAATCTAATTCAATCTAGAGATCGAGAAACAGAATCGTATGAAGATTTAGAATGACACATGCGCCATGTCTAAAATCATACATAGTATTTGAAACAAAGGGATGACTGACTCATATACCACTATACAATAAAGGTTTTAAGAAACTACACTCATGTGTTTCTAGGGGCAAAGGCGTGTTGCTAGAGTCTAACCTTTGCTTGTATAAATTGTTATTATTAACTAGCAAGTGGGAGCTGTTGGCTACTATTAGCGGAACTTAGGGAACTTAGGGAAATTCTTGTATAAATTGTTATTATGAACTTAGGGAAGTGCATTTCCTTGGCCATGTCATTTGTCGTGATGGTGTCAAAGTAGATCCAGCTAAGGTGGAGGATGTGATGAATTAGGGGGTTCCTCGAACTCCTTCCGAAATTAAAAGTTTCCTTGGCTTGGCTGGCTACTATTAGCAGTTTATCCGCTACTTCTCTAAACTTGCTGGTCCGTTGATAAAGCTGACTCGTAAGGATGTAGCGTTTGTGTGGTCGGAAGCTCGAGAGGAAGCTTGTGAGACCTTAAAGCGGTTGTTGTGTGAAGCTCCGATTCTCACTTTGCCTGATGGTTTGGAGGACTTCACCATCTATTGTGATGCTTCATATGCGGGTTTGGGTTGTGTCCTGATGTAGCGAGATGAAGTGATTGCTTACGCCTCTCGGCAATTGAAATCTCACGAAAGGAATTACCCAACCCATGATCTTGAGCTTGCTGCTGTGGTGTTTGCATTGAAATTGTGGAGGCACTACCTTTATGGCACGAAGTGTGTGATACGCACTGACCACAAGAGTTTACAGTATGTCTTTTCCCATAAAGAACTCAACATGCGGCAGCGCCGTTGGTTGGAGTTAATTGAAGACTACGATTGTGAAATGCGTTACCACCCTGGTAAAGCCAATGTTGTGGCGGATGCTTTGAGCCGTAAAGGACCGACAACAGAAGCAAAGTTTATGAAGATTACAATGATATCAGATTTGATTGCAAAGATAAAAGAAGCCCAGCAGTTAGCTTTGCAAGAAGACAATCTGAAATCTGAAAAAATGAAGAAGTTGAAAGACCAGCTGGGTGAAGATAATCGTGAGTGGAAGACTTTTCAATCCAGGATTTGGGTACCTCTTGTTGGAGGGAATCACCAAGATGTACTATGACCTGAAGAGGTTGTATTGGTGGCCAACTCTTAAGAAGGACATCGCTTCATTTGTGGAGAGATGTCAGATATTTGCGAAAGTCAAGACGGAACACCAAAGGCCTTACGGCAATCAGCAACAACTTGATATTCCGGAGTGGAAGTGGGATCATAGTGTGATGGATTTCGTGACAAAGCTGCCTAAGACATTCAGAGGGAATGATATGATATGGGTCATTGTTGAGCGATTAGCTAAAAGTGCTCATTTCTTAGCAACCAACGAGTCTGCTTCGTTGACTCGTTTAGCTCAGCTTTATATTGATGAGATTATATCACGTCACTGTCTTCCTTGTTCAATTGTTTTTCATCATGACTCTCGATTTGTATCTAATTTCTTGCAAAGTTTATAGCATGAGTTAGGCACTCGTGTTCATCTGAGCACTGCCTATCACCCGTAGATCAATGGCCAATCTGAACAAACGATCTAGACACTGGAAGATATGCTTCGTGCGTGTGTACTTGAATTTGGTGGTTCATGGGATTCTCATCTCCCATTGATTGAATTTGCTTATAATAATTCATATCATTCTAGTATTGGGATGCCACCATACGAGATGTTGTACGGAAGACATTGTCGTACTCCAACTTGCTGGTTGGAGCCTGGGGAGAAGCAATTCGTTGGACCTGAAATTGTCTAGATAACGTCTGATAAAGTGAATGTAGCTTTATAAAAGCTAAAAGCGGCCCGAGACAGACAAAAGATGTATGCGGATCCTAAACGACGTACCGCTACATTTGATATTGGTGATCGAGTATTCTTGAAGGTTTCTCCTTGGAAAGGCGTCATACGTTTTGGGCGCAAGGGGAAGCTAAGTCCACGTTTCATAGGCCTATTCAAAGTCGTGCATAAAGTCAACGATCAGACGGTAACTCTTGAGCTACCAACTGAAGTAGCCGGAATTCATGATACCTTTAATGTATGCTATTTACGTAAGTGCAACGTTGAAGATGAGAAAATTCTCCCATTGCAAGAATTTAAGGTTGACTCTTCAAAGCGACTCATAGAAGAACATGTTGAAATTCTTGACACTAAGTTCAAGAAGCTACGAAAGAAGATGATCAAGCTGGTTCTTGTTAAGTGGAAACACGGCTTAGGTCCAAACCTAACATGGGAAGTCGAGGATGAAATGAAGACAAGATACCCTCACCTGTTTATCACTGAGCGGATTCCGGGGACGGAATCCTCTTAAGGGGTAGATTTATAACATCCTCGATTTGGGCCTACCTGTAAGTCGTTTGTAAATGAACATAAGTTAGTAAATTATGTAAAGGGTCCAAGTTGTATAATTGTATGTAAGTTAATTATATTAATGAAAGTGTATTTGCGTTAAGTGTTTAAATGATATATATATATATGTATGTTTGTGTAATAGTAAATAAAGTATATATATATATATATATTGAAAGAAAGAAAAAAAATAAAAGAAAGAAAAAGAATTCCAGAGGCGGTTGCCTCTTGATGTGGGTTTTGTATATATAGGTATGTATGTGGTGAGTTTTACTAAAGATAGTCAAAGTTGCCAAGAAAGCAAAACACTTACAAAACACACACACAAACTCTGTCGGGAGATTCTTGAATTCTAGAAATTTGAAGATTTGTTGTATTTAAATCAAGCAAAGGTTAGTATGTGTTTTGTTATAAAGTTTAAGCTTGAATTGCAATAAATATGAGTTGAATCAAGGCTGGAAATTCAAGTTCAAATGAAAACACCATTGAAGAACATATGAAGCTTACTTTGAACGTGGGTTTTGCATGTTTGGTGTTCTTATTTGGATTTGATGAGTTTGTGTAGTTTGTATATGTGTAATATGAAGTTTAATCGTGTTTTAGAAGCAAAACAAACGAGTTTGGAAGATCTGGGTTTTTGAAAAGTTAAAAGAAAGTCTGATGGTTGATGAACAATAAGAAGATGATATGCAGGTCTGCATGCAACGCGACGCATCTGGCAGGTGGACGCGACGCGTACCCGGCTAAGTCGTGCGACTTTGTATTTTCACACGAGTTTTGTTCATCCGACTTTTTGGCTCATCCGAATTTTGGTCCGAATTTCGGACCAACATTTCATCCGACTTTCGAATGAAGGTTGATCCGACTTATGGTTGATCCGACTTTTCTATCCGAATATCGCATAAAGTAGCGCGACTCGACGCGTCCGGTGCCTGGACGCGACGCGTTGGGTAAATTTCAGAATGTTCACTTTTTAAAGTTAAATGTTTTAAAAGTACAAGTTGTGCTAATTCGAGTGAGTTTAAGCTATGGTGTTATAAATCCTTAGACAGGTCTTGTAAGGGTTGTAGAAATAGAATCTCGTATGTATAAACGCTTACCGCATGTAATAATGATTCTAGGTAAACTTGCCGAATTAGCTGAACCGGAGTTAGAGTAATTTGGTTATTTAAGCTACTTAGGTGAGTACCGACTTCCGTAAGTCTCAATAGAGAGAGACTTGTTTGCTAATTGTATTGTATGTGATGAAAAGATGTTTTAAGTTGCATGTATGCTTGAAAGTAAGTACGTAAGTATTGCCATGCTACTTAATGCTACTTAATGCCAGCGGAAGCGGGAATTGGAGCCGCCTAGTTAAGATGAATGACGTGTATGATACTAATCCGGAATGGATCAACTATGTGAAAGATTAATGATATGTATGCTAGGGCTCCAGATTGGATCCGCAATGATGAAAAGAATGAATATGCATCCTAAGTGAATGATCCAGATTAGATCAGCTATGTGTATGTGAAAAAAAAGTTCGCAGACATCTTCAAGCATGGTTAAGGTCAACTCTGTAGTTGGATCCCAGGGACTCTTGATCAAGAGATTCGGGATTTAACGGTGATTCGAGGTAACATTCCGGATC
Source organism: Dittrichia graveolens (assembly GCA_038502395.1). Classification (NCBI taxonomy): domain Eukaryota; kingdom Viridiplantae; phylum Streptophyta; class Magnoliopsida; order Asterales; family Asteraceae; genus Dittrichia; species Dittrichia graveolens. The sequence goes on from JARJIL010000009.1 coordinate 38,330,975, forward strand.
GTAGGTTCTGCAGAACCGTCGTGCCTTATATCATGAGGGGTAATCAGCCGGATGTAGCTAAGTTGCCTAAGGAACATATGGTTTCGTAAACGATGTTTGGTGGACTACTTTATGCTCCCCCACCAGCGCGGATGGTCGTATCTGATCCCCCGGTTTATTGTTGTTGAGCGGGACTAGCTATCCCGCAAGAAATGACTTATACGGATCTTATCAGCACACCGGAATGTGTTAGGATAGCATTGTATGCTTATTCCTTTGATACATCACTTGCTTTATTAATGCTTCTGTTAATATTGTACTCACTAGGTGTGTGTATAGCTAATGGTGCCACGTTGACCCTTTTTGCAGATAAAGAATAGGTGGCCTGGTGAGTGGGGTTGTCTTTTGCTGGATAATTATGTGGGATGGAACACTTATGAATATTGTAATTAAATGATATTATGGTTGGTCGTTGTGTTAGAGTAACACCACAGTCAATACAATGTCTTGGTTGTAAATATTTTTATGCATAACCTTTTTAGTTAACAGTTTCCGCTGCTAAATTTAATGACAACCAATCGTGAATGAGTTCACATTTATGAAAAGCGCAAATTTTTGCTAATTTTGTCGTTTTGCAAAGTTGGTGTTACAAAAGGCCTTATGGCAATTTGCAACAACTTGAAATTCCAGAATTGAAGTAAGATCATGTCACAATGGATTTTGTGACAAAGCTGCCCAAGACATTCAGAGGACACGTCATGATTTGGGTCATTATCGATTGATTGACCAAGAGTGCTCACTTGCTCGCTGTAACATCCGAAAACCTGGCCTAGTAGTAGGCGGGCTTATGGTAAATTGATATGTGTTTAATTATGTATATTTAAGTATTTGTTACGAGATTAAATGAGTATTTGATATCATATGTGTTTATGATTAAATAAGATTGAGTTTGGAACGAAAGTTATAGAAAATACCTCGAATGTATGTTAAGGTAATTAATTGAGAAAGATTATTTGTTTGAAAGTAATTGGACATAATAAATGGTATTATGATACTTGAATAATTAACTGATGGTTAATTGGCATGTAAAATATGTAAGAAGAATGAATGATATTATGTATGTGTGGATGTATGTGTGTGGGGTGATGACACCTCAAATGGAAGTCTACATGTGTGTGTGTGTATATGTGTACCTAGAAAGAAAGAAAAGAAAAGAAAAAGTTAGGTGTGTGTGTGTGTACATGTGTATTGTCTGGAAAAGAAGAACATAATAAAAAGAAGAAAGAAACTTGGAATTTCAAAAGTAGGGATTGTGTGATTCATAATTCAAAACAAGGGTTGGTTCATGATCATTATATCTTACTGATGATTTGGTTTATGTTTCTGATTATGTTTACATGGCTAATTGGAATTTCACCATTGTTGGGTTTTTGAAGAAAATAGATGAAAATGGGTTTTGATGATTTGGTTGTTATGATTGATTAAAAGGTGTTTGTGATGTTGTATATGCATGGTATATAGTATATATGAGTTTAGATTGAAGGAATATAATGTTAGAAATGAATTTTGTGAATTAAGTTGGCTGGAAATCCGATTAAATGGGAAATATGATGATGGGCAAAGAACGTAGCGGCGCTACGATTGATGGTCGCGGCGTGACCTTCATACAATCCGAAGAGTTGGGTCGGTTTGTGTAGAAATCCGCATGTTAAAATCCTAAACTCAAAATCCGAGTGTTTCAAATCCGAAGAACATGAATCCGACACTAGAAAACCGAGAACCAAAATCCGAGCCTCAAATCCGATTGTGAAATCCGGATTCGAAATCCGACAGTGTCGCGGCGCGACACAAAGGAGTGTGGCGGCGCGACGGGGTTTTTTCAGAATTGTTGCTTGTTTTGTTTGTATTTCGTTTGGGAAAAGTTGTGTTGTTAATCATATGATTAAATCAAGCTATTTACATGATTATGAGATATAAATATATGTTGAAAGATATATTTATATATTCGAGACTGATTCGGTTATTGTTGTGTTTTCAGGCAAACCACAGACTCAGTGATATTAGACAACTGAGCATGCGTGATACGAGGACTGAGGTGAGTGGAAGTTAACTCACGGGTGGTTTCGTTGGTAACATTAAGAATTGAATGATTGAAGGATTGTTTGAATGCAATAATTGCCTGTTGATTTGAATATGAGATATTTGACTGATAAGTTCATTATGCGAAGATAGATCGATTGTTATTCCATGATAGATTGTTAAGTCTGCTATTTTCTAAATGAGAATTACATGTTCATGTATGTTAAATATGAAATTGTTTTGATTGTGATTGTGACTGGAGGAGTAATTGGATTGTTTGAGAACCGACTTCTGTGTTACAGGTCGGAAGAGATCAACTTCTGTGTAAGAGCTGGTTAGGGTCAGCTGCTGATGCTAGAGCTGGGCTCGCTTGGGGTTGGTTGAACAGTAGTAGCTCCTCTGTTGCATTTGTTGCTCAGAGGGGAGTTTACTGTGCCAATCGGCAGGGAGCTATCGGTAAACCTTTGCTTTGGCCAGCTTTGGTTGTAGGTTCGGCAGAACCGCCGGTCCTCGGGATGGAAGAGATTTTTGAATTGACGGATTGTTTGAGGACTGATGTTCAGAGGTTCCGTTGGGAACAGTGATTGTTATGTGCTTGTCTGTAGCTTCAATTCATTTAGCTTTGTGCTAACCCCCCACGGTTGATTGCTTTTTGCAGGTTTATGTGAGTAACTGTTTAGCTTGTTTGTGGAAAGGGGAATTTGACCAATACTCTGATATTGTGTTTTGAGAAAAGACGAGCCACGTTTTATAATCTTTTGTAACACAAACGAATGTTGTGATTTGTAAAAAAGTACTTTGTACTTGTGAATGTTTATGTTAATGAAATCAAGTATATGCTTCCGCAGCGTTTTAAAAAAATGGCTTAAGTTTTACGGTGTTACAAGTTGGTATCAGAGGCTAGGTTTGGCGATGCAGGAGCGGCTAGAGTGTTGCATTCCCAAATCTTGGCTCGTGTTAGGTCAAACTTTCCTTTGGGGGGATTTAGAGTGAATTGGAATTGTGGTGTGATAGTTAGTATGTTATGTACTAACGGTTTATCTAATGAGCTTGTGAGATGATGTAATTGTGCACATATGGCTGACAGAGATACCCCTGCTGACACTCCTGTGACCCAAGAAGTGACTAGAATTTCATCATCGGATGTTTTGAATGTAACAGGTCAAGTTGGTACTTCAGGTTTTGAATCTGGATTGGATCAGAGGGAATATATTTCCATATTGCAAAATGAATGGAGGGAACTTAGAAATGCTATGGGCAATATGGAACGAGAGAGGATTATCCAGAATGAACGAATTCAGAATCCTATGTTTAGTACAACTCAAGCTACAAATGTGCAAGTTACATTTCCGTTTCCTCCAATATCACAAGTGGCACAAGAGTCGAGTTCTCATCCTTTTACTACCCAAGGAGTGTATCCTTTTGCGTATCTAGGATTTAAACCAGCATGTACGTATAAGCAATTTTTGGATTGTAAGCCTTCAGAGTACTATGGTAGTACAGACCCTAATATAACTTTGAACTGGTTGCGAGAAATGGTAAAGGCTTTTGAAGAATGCAATTGTGAGGATGAACTGAGAGTTTGTTTTGCGACTCGTATGCTAAAAGGAGATGAAATGGTTTGGTGGGATTCCTTTACAGGGCATTTTTCTAAACAACGACAAGATAGTGTGACCTGGGATCAGTTTCAGGAGAAACTGTGTGAGCAGTATTGTAATACTTTTGAGATAGTTTGTATTAAAAGAGAATTCATGGAGTTGTGTATGACTAAAGACATGACTGTGGATGAATTAATCAAGCAATTTAACGAAAGATTACGTTTTGTGAAGCAATGGGTACCCGATAAGGCGTCTAAGATACAACACTTTGTGGGAGTGTAACACCACTATTTCAGAGTCAATTTTAGTCTTTTTAAAACTAAAAGTCAAACATTATTTTAGTTTGATAACAAAACAGCAGAGATCTTTAAAAAACATTTTCTTTATTTACAAACAGGTGTTACCAATAAAATACCGACCGACCATCATACCTGCATTAAGCAACAAATGTCCCAGCACAATAAAAGCACTCCCATGCCCAGGCTAAGCATACCTCTGCAAAAACATTCATATATACTGGGAGGGGGTTAGCTTTAAAAGGTAGTGAATACAAATTTAACCCTAAGCATCATGCAGCACATAGGGCATCATATACTTCATATCATAAGCATAGCAACATGGCAACATAGATACATGCGAGTCATATAACCCATGATTTAGCAAACAATGCTATCCTATCACATAGCGTACTGCTGACCCAACCGGCAGGCATCATATCTTGCCAGGTAGCTAATCCAGCTCAATAATTTTCCACCGAGGAATCAGACACTACCATCCGTGCTGGTTTCATCACATAAGTGAATCTACCTGCTCGTTACGGAGCCAAAGGCTCATTAGGCTCAGCCAGTTAAGGCAATCGCCCCAAGAGTTTGAAGGAACGCATTCGAGTACCATTGGTCCTGAACATTGCCCGAAGGCTCCTGAGACCCAGCCGAAGATGACCTTCCATACACATATATGTCCGGACACTCACATAGCTCATCAATAACCCTTTGTAGGGACACTAACGTGCATTCATTTACATATAACTTGTATTCATTTATATATCATAATATATGCACATGTACTTAAATACATGTCTAGCATATCAATAATTCCACATGGTTGATCCAATCTGGATCCATAGCAGGCATAACAACAAGTTCTACTTACATTCAATATGTAGAATTCATAAGTACAACATCGGTGATCTAATCAGAATCCATACATTTGCAAACTAATCACAATCCAACATAACATACATATCATCAAGTTTAACTAGGCGGGACCAACTTGGATCCGCTGGAATGCACTCTACAATAACTAACAGCTTTAACGAGACGGATGCAATCCGGATCCATCAACATGCATACATATCATATAACAAGTATTCGTTCATTATTATTATAAACATAAACCATACAGGAATCTATACTTCGTGTTTCTATAAACACCAGTTTAAACTTACTTTACAAACTTACTAATCATACTCGTAACTATCGCATTTCGTTTATACCTAATGGTAAACAATAAACCCGTATATACTGCATAATGGTTACAAGTTAAGTCGGTACTCACATGAGTCCAGGATGCTCGTATTAATCTTCTAACAATGCCTTTAATCCGTATATTAACCTATAATAAATGGCCCATGCATTAATATGCGTAAAAAAACAAAACTACTAACTAACGTCGTGGACGCGTCATGTTACGCTTAAATAGCCGGACGCACCACAATCTTTATTTCGACGCATCGCATTGCTAAAATAGTTAGAAAGCGCCATTATTTTTCTACAGATTAAAACTCGACCAAATATCATATAAATCAATCCCAAACATTTCCTAACACTTACAAAGCTTGTTTGGGACTATTTAGACACTTTATTATATTAAAATAAAATAATCCCATTAAAATAGTTTAGACTCAAAACATCAGTTTTGATCTTATATTCACTTATTTACATAAAGATAGTCTATCTAAGTTATAGGGACCAATAGGAGACCTCCTAACATCACGTAATTGCAAGAATCAAGATTTGATTCAAGAACTCCAATCAGTTCATAATTGAAACTTAATCATTTGTAAACTCTCCTATCCTCTTAAGGAGTCTACTAACATATATTAAAACTTATTTTAAAAATCCTTTCAAGATTTGGGTTAACTACCCATTAACACTTCAAACCTTTTAAAACAATAAAAGGATTAGATAAGAATACTTACTTGTCCCCAAATGATAGTTGCAATCTTATCTTCAATTCTCCAACTTCAAACTTGACTAAATCTTCAATTATTCAAGCTATGTGTGTGCGTGCTTATTCTTAGTAAAAGAAAGAAAAAGAAAGAAAGAATGAAGAAAGAATGAAGAAAAGAAACAAAAAAACAAAACCAAATGGGAAGGAAAAGGGGCTGCCGCCTCTTTGGTGGTGGCCCTTTTTGACGGGTATCTCGCTCCCCTTTTCAACGTACAACTCATCCAAACGCTATCCGTAAATTCTAACGAGGATATATTCGGAATCCTTATTTGAAATCATTCAGTAATTAATAACTATTATTCATTTTCATCAACTTTTATCAACACCTCATTTAGTAATAACAATATATCTATATATATATATATTGTCCTCCTATAAACTTAGAATTCTTATTCATTTCACAAGGGTACAACCCTAAATACAAGGGGTACAACTAGGCCCATTTTAGGGTGTTACAAATCTACCCCCCTTAAAGAGGATTCTGTCCTCGGAATCCTGCCACAGCTATCTATGTAGTTATAAACCACATTTATCATCCAATAATAAGCAACACTTACAATTAAGCTTAATATCACCAAGAAACATCGAATACATCACTTTGGGTTTCTACATTCATTATGACCTCTATTTCACATTATAGAGTTCAATAAAATCTTACGAATGGGTCACCATTCATCTTACATTCAAACCTTACACAATTTCTACTTCTCTTATCACAATACAAGTGTTCCCATGTGTAGTCATCATTGACAACTTAACTTGATTTTTTAAACACTTATTTCTCTAATTCGTACACGCACACGTACATGTATAGATACATACTCTCATGGTTTTATCTCATTACTTTACATGCATTTCTATACTCTGATTACTGATGGTTAACATCAGTTTCACTTATAGATCTTTGGTTAACATATTCAATCATTCATACATAACCACTTTACCTCGAAAGATTAAATCCTATTCACAAGTACACTTTTGTTTAAGTACATATCCTTAGACAAGTATTATTTTAATTGAGTTAATAGATTCTAGCAAATCCATTACTCACATTACTTTCTAATCATTCCCTTTTTATCAATAAATCCGTATACTTACATAGTCAATTTAATCATCTTTTTATCACACTCAATTCTTTCAACATCTGTATATCACACAACCTTACAACGGATTATGTAACATCAGTCACACATTCAGTACTTAAACCCTTCATTATCATATTAGCATCATTAACACTTTACCTAACAGTCATCTTTCACATGTACTTAATGTTATTCACTCGTCTTTCACCAGGTCAACCTTAATTCTTTCGAGTCACTCAAACATCTTACTATTATCATAACTCCTTAAAATTGTAGGCTAATTCTTAACCCACTTGAAGGTCACATTACACTTGGAATACCTCCAACTATTCTTTTATTACACATATATACTTTTCTTGATACAACCTTAAACATCGTTGGTTCTCACTAAATTCACTCGTTTACTTGTAACCACCGATTATTCAGGGTTATCTTCATATTCATTTCACTCTCAACATTTAGAAATTATCGTATCTTTACTTATACATTTGGACTTTTATGTCCTTATGTCATGGTTCATTTGAACCATGACATATCATTACTTATACTTTTTCGGAATCACACACGTTTGATTAGTTAGACACACAATCAACAATCGAGCTTTGAGCTCATTACATTAAATCCTAACAACTATTTTATGACTACAATTTATTCTCACGTTCGATCTCACGAATGGTTCAAGTGTGAAGTGTTACTTACACTTACACATCTTAATTCGAACAACTTACGACTTTCTTTCTAATACCAAAGAAAACTGCTAACTTAATCGAGTTAATCTTATTTTCTTTCATTCTCATTCAACATTTTGGGTTAACTAATCGTGAACCCATAATTCTTCTTTTATTAATCACTTAGATTTCATCAACACGCTTATAGCGTTTCACATGTCATTTAGAGTTTCATCTATCATAAGACATCATGTATCGTTGAGGTACCGCATCACATCTAAAGTATATTTCTTTAACATCTTTGTATTCAAAATTCAACTCATGTTTGTCTAACATCTCATTATCAATCATTCTAATTATTTAAAATTAGAACGGTTGTACTTAATTAATATTCGACTTTAATCAACATTTATCTTAGCATAGATATTCATCAAAACTGAGGACAGTTCTCCTGTTTATCAAATTACTAGTAGCAACAAGACTACTATAATGCTAGTTATTCATTTGGCATCACTTTTAATCTATCATTTTCGATCTGATTACTTCAGATTGATCTAACATCGCTTTATTATGTAACCAATAAATATATTGGTAGTCGTATTTTAAACTTTTATGGTTATCATTCTGAGTTATCTTGCATAACCCTACCAATTTGTACCATTAAGGAACTTATCATGAGTTATACATACTTATTAGTCTCATGGTTCACAACTTTCTTGCTTCCAATTCACTTCTTGTAACTTAACATCAAGCTATCACTTTCATTCTACTAGGCAATCCTATCTCTAGGCAACCTAGTTTAACAATACTGAAGCAAGAATCATTCTTACCTCACAAATATCTGCATATAATGCATAACATACTCATAACAATTTTGGGACACCACGATGGTCAAGCCCGAGTTTTAGACTGAACACCTATTAGATGTCCAATTCACTCAAACTTAGGCTCTGATACCTAATTGTAACACCGCTATTTCATAGTCAATTTTATTCTTTTTAAAACTAAAAGTCAAACATTATTTTAGTTTACTAACAAAACAACGGAAGTCTTTAAAAAAACATTTTCTTTATTTACAAACAGGTGTTACCAATAAAATACCGACCGACCATCATACCTGCATTAAGCAACAAATGTCCCAGCACAAAAAAAGCACTCCCATGCCCAGGCTAAGCATACCTCTGCAAAAACATTCATATATACTGGGAGGGGGTTAGCTTTAAAAGGTAGTGAATACAAATTTAACCCTAAGCATCATGCAGCACATAGGGCATCATATACTTCATATCATAAGCATAGCAACATGGCAACATAGATACATGCGAGTCATATAACACATGATTTAGCAAACAATGCAATCCTATCACATAGCGTAGTGCTGACCCAACCGGCAGGCATCATATCTTGCCAGGTAGCTAATCCAGCTCAATAATTTTCCACCGAGGAATCAGACACTACCATCCGTGCTGGTTTCATCACATAAGTGAATCTACCTGCTCGTTACGGAGCCAAAGGCTCATTAGGCTCAGCCAGTTAAGGCAATCGCCCCAAGAGTTTGAAGGAACGGCATTCGAGTACCATTGGTCCCGAACATTGCCCGAAGGCCCCCGAGACCCAGCCGAAGATGACCTTCCATACACATATATGTCCGGACACTCACATAGTTCATCAATAACCCTTTGTAGGGACAATAACGTGCATTCATTTACATATAACTTGTATTCATTTATATATCACAATATATGCACATGTACTTAAATACATGTCTAGCATATCAATAATTCCACATGGTTGATCCAATCTGGATCCATAGCAGGCACAATAACAAGTTCTACTTACATTCAATATGTAGAATTCATAAGTACAACATGGGTGATCTAATCAGGATCCATACATTTGCAAGCTAATCACAATCCAACATAACATACATATCATCAAGTTTAACTAGGCGGGACCAACTTGGATCCGCAAGCATGCACTCTACAATAACTAACAACTTTAACGAGGCGGATGCAATCCGGATCCATCAACATGCATACATATCATATAACAAGTATTCGTTCATTATTATTATAAACATAAACCATACAGACATATATACTTCGTGTTTCTATAAACACCAGTTTAAACTTACTTTACAAACTAACTAATCATACTCGTAACTATCGCATTTCGTTTATACCTAATGGTAAACAATAAATCTGTATATACTGCATAATGGTTACAAGTTAAGTCGGTACTCACGATGCTCGTATTAATCTTCTAACAATGCCTTTAATCCGTATAGTAACCTATAATAAATGGCCCACGCATTAATATGCGTAAAACAGCAAAACTACTAACTAACGTCCCGGACGCGTCATGTCACGCTTAAATAGCCGGACGCACCACAATCTTTATTTCGACGCATCGCATTGCTAAAATAGTTACAAAGCGTCATAATTTTTCTACAGATTAAAACTCGACCAAATATCATCTAAATCAATCCCAAACATCTCCTAACACTTACAAAGCTTGTTTGGGACTATTTAGACACTTTATTATATTAAAATAAAATAATCCCAATTAAAATAGTTTAGACTCAAAACATCAGTTTTGATCTTATATTCACTTATTTACATAAAGATAGTCTATCTAAGTTATAGGGACCAATAGGAGACCTCCTAACATCACATAATTGCAAGAATCAAGATTTGATTCAAGAACTCCAATCAGTTCATAATTGAAACTTAATCATTTGTAAACTTTCCTATCCTCTTAAGGAGTCTACTAACATATATTAAAACTTATTTTAACAATCCTTTCAAGATTTGGGTTAACTACCCATTAACACTTCAAACCTTTTAAAACAATAAAAGGATTAGATAAGAATACTTACTTGTCCCCAAATGATCGTTGCAATCTTATCTTCAATTCTCCAACTTCAAACTTGACTAAATCTTCAATTATTCAAGTTATGTGTGTGTGTGCTTATTCTTAGTAAAAGAAAGAAAAGAAAGAAAGAAGAAGAAAGAATGAAGAAAAGAAAAAAAAACAAATGGGAAGGAAAAGGGGCTGCCGCCTCTTTGGTGATGGCCCTTTTTGACGGGTATCTCGCTCCCCTTACGTACAACTCATACAAATGATATCCGTAAATTCTAACGAGGATATATTCGGAATCCTTATTTCAAATCATTCAATAATTAGTAACTATTATTCGTTTTCATCAACTTTTATCAACACCTCATTTAGTAATAACAATATATATATTGTCCTCCTATAAACTTAGAATTCTTATTCATTTCACAAGGGTACAACCCTAAATACAAGGGGTACAACTAGGGCCATTTTTGGGTGTTATAGGGAGCCTTGCTTCCTGAGTATTGAAGTACTACTAGATGGGCTAGTACACTATCACAGGCATTTACCTTGGCCAAGTCGGCTGAAGATGATTTCAAGGCTAGAGATAGAACGAATCGAGATGAGATATCTCAGCAGAACTTGCGATTGGAACAGTATAATGTTGAAAGGCAAAGAGGGCAGAGTAGCCGGAGTAAAAGAAAATTGAAACGTAGATCTGCGTTTGATGTATCTAACTAACGAGTGCCACAGTGTGGGAAGTGTAAGTCTCACCACACAGGCCCGTGTACGACTCAGACTATGCGGTGTCTGACTTGTAGGCAGTTTGGCCATGAAATGAAAGAATGTCGTTTCTCGCGAAAGGTATGTGTAACACCCTGAATTTTAGAACAAATTTAAACTTTTTCTATTTCAACAAAATATCAACATTAGTGTGTTTGTTTTACATAAAAGGCGGAAGCTTGTCAAATATAAAAAAGGTGGTGTTCCTTGTTGACCCGAATACACGACCATTAAATAAACAAAATAAGAATAATCATGTATTCCAAACATACCCAAAGGCAACAAGTGCTTCCCAAAAGCTTCTACCCGCCTCACTGGCATCGTACTATGGCTTATCTGCGGATACAAAACATAAACACAAACTTTGTTAGCCAAAGCTAGTGAGTGTGCCAAAATCATTTAAACATATAAACAAGTCATCATATATCATAAAACAGTTCACACAAGATGTGCAGGACAAGTCCACTTATAATTGTATGTTCCATAGGGGCCAACCATGGTCAACAAGTCCTCGTGGGGGTGTGTCCACATCTCCCGTCAAGGTGGGGGAAGCACAAAGAAGTTCACCATACAACGGTTCTCTGGAGTGTAAGCCCTGTTCACCAAATCCACTCGTGTTACCCGGGCTCGGTGGCTCGTCAGCCTAGTGAACCCACACGGTCATGATGGCTACTGACATACCCCTCTACTCTCTACACCGATCCCTCAGCCACCCGTACCTCACGGTTCCCCCAATTGCCGAAGCCATAGGAACCTCTGTGTACGTCACAATGACTAGGAACCCTATGGTACAGAGTTCATATCACAAACAGCGGTCCGGACCAAGCACATAAACCCCGAAGGGTCACATAGCACATACCCCGAAGGGTCACATAAACAGTTACCCCGGGGGGTCACATAATCACATGCAAGTTATATACACAACGTAACAACTTGCCATAATACATACATAACATAACATGCTTCAAAACAGGTGAATCATATATTGAATTGCATAAAATATTATCATAAACATGATAATATCAATTACAGTTCACATTGATGCCATATGTGTACATAAACATGATTTATACGAAAACAGTTGATGACTTGCACATAAAAAGCATTTTGGGTATCCGCAGGGCACAACTCACCTGATTGAAGTGATGAGGATCACTTCCACTTCAAAACAAAGCCACAAATCACTTGCACAACAATCCTATGATCATAACACAATGTTAACTTAGTTAAGTTAACCATACAATGACGTTACACGCAAGAATGGACTCAAAACCTGACTGAAACGCTCATTTCGGGTCTTTCGGACTCCCTAAAACCATTAGAAACAAACCCCTATCAATTACAAGGTCAAATGGGGTTAAAAAAAGTTTTTAGACCTTCCAGGGGGTCTTGCGCTGCGAGACAAGGGGCCTCGCGCCGGGAGAAATCTCTGGAAAAATGACCATTGCCAAGAAGGAGCCTCGCGCCGCGACACTTAGGGCTCGTGCCGCGAGCTCCTCGTGAACAGTAATTCTGGGCCTGTTCAGCTGCTGCATGCCCCGACTTTTTCACATATTTTCCAATCAAAACTTATCCCTTCCATTTTAAACTCTAAAACAACAACTAAATTACCTCATAACCATAACATATCAACTCTTTTAACCACTTTTAAATACATTCAAACACCATTTAATCAAGAATTAAATCTTTGATTCTTCCATTTTAAAGTTAAAACTTACTTAACTCTCAAACCTACTTGAATGATTGCTTCCTTGCCCAAATCCAAGCTTAAAATGAAGAGATTCACACCCACAATCCTTGATTTCTTGAATACAACACACCAACCTTCAAATCTCTCTTTGATTTCACCTTCTTCTTGAACTTCTCTCTCTACTCTCTCTCTCTAGAAGCTCTCACGTTTCTCTCTCCCTTTCACTTGTTTCCAGATTTTTCTTTCTTCTTTCATTGACTTCATTTAATGAGTCAATTACATATTTATATACACATTTACAATTTAGGTTCCCCATCTTTCAATCCTCTTACATTCTATCATCAAACTAAAGTATAGACACATATCTACTTAATACATAACATTTAAATAACATGTTGAACACATAATTTACTAACATCACACAAATTGGCAATTTTATATATTTTTATAATTTTACAAAATTACGGGTTTTACAGTATGCTGGATTTGTTTTAAAGAAGATTATCGAGCAAGAGATTGCAAAGTTGACAAGGAGTTAGAGTCGGGGTCAGGAGCTGTGGCAAGTGGGGGATCCTCATCAGCAAGTGGGCAAAAGAGAAAGAACCCGTCTGAGCAAGGGGGTAGAAATTTCAACATGATGGCTGATGATATTGCCACTACTAATGATGTGACAGGTACGTTTTGATAATCTTTATATTTACACGTATGTTTATTAACTCTAGAGTTAATTGAGAATGTATGATGCCTATGTGTGTTAAGTGTGTTTGATTGTTTCTAAAGAGTATGAGTCTTTAGAAAGTTGAGATATTTGAATGTAAAAACTGTTTGATTCGTATGGTAGTAAGTAAATATGATGGTAAATGATGAAATATATGATATGAAAAGAATTGGGTATGAAGTACCCCAGAGTGATGTTTGTAGGTTTGTAGAACTGCATACTAGGTTATGTGTTGTAAGAGTTGTTTTTTCCTCTGTGTTTATATATGATTATATGTATATGTATGTGTTCGTACAAAGAAGGAGGAAAATGGATAAGTTAATGAAGTTTGAAAAGTTTTTGTGATGATCAAGAGATAGTATAATAAATGTATAACTGAGATTGCGAGTATGGGTAAAGCTAATGATTGAAGATAATCTTTAATATTGATTAATGAACCTGAGAAGATTGATTATTGTTGAGATATTGCATTAATTGGATTGACATAAAGCTACCATGTTATGTAAATGGAGGAATAGTCTATGTTTTGTGACAGTTGAAGATTCTTAAGAGGAATGATTTAATCCCTATCTTTGAAGTGCAGCAGATGCGTTGCGTTGATAATATGATGATATTGATATTGATTATAAAAATATATGAGATTAATTCGAGTATTAAAAGAGGTAGTGGATATTTACATATGAATGAATTGATTATAAGGAAAGACATGTGAATCTGGTCTGAGAATTAAAAGGAACAACAAATGTTCATAAATATGAATGAAATCAACATGTGATAGAGATGATGGTTAGCAGGAATCAAATATTGTAATTGAGAAGTTTGATATTATACTGGGAAGACAATTGAACGCGGGGGAATTGAAGATTGTAACCTTGAAGATTAAGTGAATCGATGTGTATTGAACTTCATGGATAAAATTGAGATTATTTTTATTAGAAATTGGTGACAGGGATAATTGAGATCATCAAGTAAAAGAAAGAAGTAGATTGCTACATATTGGGCAAGTATAAAATATGCAAGAATTGGTTGAATAGAGATGTTATTGGTGCCTAATTACAAGAAGATACACATGAGAAAGAGCCAGTTATGATGATACTTGACACGTACGAACTGAAGATATATGTAAATTGAATGACAAAACAAATTTATGGGAAAAGAGAAATGTAATGGCCTAAGCTTATGGAACGAAGACTTCTAGATCATATGAATGAATTGCCTTTGCTAAGGAATACTTGTGCTTGGAACTGGAAATTTATTTTTGAACAAGACTCACAGAACTTATTACCAATGCACTTGGAAGGGCAAAATTGTATAATGTCATACGAAATAATTGATTGAATATGATATATATACTTTTGTGGAATTATGATTTGAGTGTGTTTGAGTTAAAGCAAAGTATCAAAGATTTACAAACTGTTGAGATAATTTGAGATACCAGAGTTATGGTAATGACAAACTATGAGGGAACTAATGTACTACATGAAAAGGAATCTGGTGTATCACAAGTGATTATGGACTGAGTAGTAAGAAGTGTTGGTATAATTACCCCAGTGGAACGTGATCTTTTGGAGAAGAATTACATTACTGAGATGATCTGAAGATATAAAGATTCGTGATAAGAATTGGAGGAATTAACTAAATTTCTGGAAGAATTTATGACAAGAATTAAGATGAGAAACGAGAAGTACAACTGAAGTTTTATGGGATAGTCGGGCACAAAGAATTGCACAGATAAATGAGAATGATCTTGTGATTTGTGATAAAACTTTAATGATTCGTGGAATTCATAATTATACTGAGTAGACAATCATGATGTGATTACTGTCAGATGGATGCTAAAGCATCAGTGTTGAGTTGATATGTGAATATAGTAATAATGGTTGACATATTGGAAATGAAAGAAAGAAGAGATGAACGAATATTTTGTATATATATATATATGAGACAATGAATAAACAGAGATGTGGAAATTGTTAAACCAAGATAAACGGATTGATATGAACAAGTATTCAAGAAATGTTTTGACATTAATTATATGCATAAGTGCGAAAGGAAATGATTGAAAGACATTTTTCTCGAGTTTATGAGTTTTATGATTGAATAGCAGAGGAATTGTTAAACTCTAAGGACTACCAGATAACAGAATTAAGTAGAAATGAATGTCAGTGAATGGTAATAAGGTGGATATAGATATACGTTACAGAGAATCTGACAATCTGAAATGAATGTATATGAAGAATGAGTTTTTCGTTTGACATGTGCTATAGGATTCCAAGGACGGAATCCTCTAAAGGAGGGAGGATTTGTAACATCTGAATACCCGACCTAGTAGTAGGCGGGCTAATGGTAAATTGATATGTGTTTAATTATGTATATTTAAAGATTTGTTACGAGATTAAATGAGTATTTGATATCATATGTGTTTATGATTAAATAAGATAGAGTTTGGAACGAAAGTTATAGAAAATACCTCGAATATATGTTAAGGTAATTAATTGAGAAAGATTATTTGTTTGAAAGTAATTGGACATAATAAATGGTATTATGATACTTGAATAATTAACTAATGGTTAATTGGCATGTAAAATATGTAAGAAGAATGAATATGGATATGTGTGTATGTATGATATTATGTATGTGTGGATGTATGTGTGCGAGGTGATGACACCTCAAATGGAAGTCTACACGTGTGTGTGTGTGTATATGTGTACCTAGAAAGAAAGAAAAGAAAAGAAAAAGTTAGGTGTGTGTGTGTGTGCATGTGTATTGTCTGGAAAAGAAGAACAGAAGAAGAAGAAGAAAGAAACTTGGAATTTCAAAAGTAGGGATTGTGTGATTCATAATTCAAAACAAAGGTTGGTTCATGATCATTATATGTTACTGATGATTTGGTTATGTTTTTGATTATGTTTACATGGCTAATTGGAATTTCACCATTGTTGGGTTTTTGAAGAAAATAGATGAAAATGGGTTTTGATGATTTGGTTGTTATGATTGATTAAAAGGTGTTTGTGATGTTGTATATGCATGGTATATAGTATATATAAGTTTAGATTGAAGGAATATAATGTTAGAAATGAATTCTTTGAATTAAGTTGGCTGGAAATCCGATTAAATGGGAAATATGATGTTGGGCGAAGAACGTAGCGGCGCTACGATTGATGGTCGCGGCGCGACCTTCATACAATCCGAAGAGTAGGGTCGGTTTGTGTAGAAATCCGCATGTTAAAATCCTAAACTCAAAATCCGAGTGTTTCAAGTCCGAAGAACATGAATCCGACACTAAATCCGACACTAGAAAACCGAGAACCAAAATCCGAGCCTCAAATCCGATTGTGAAATCCAGATTCGAAATCCGACAGTGTCGCGACGCGACACAAAGGAGTGTCGTGGCGCGACGGGGGTTTTTTCAGAATTGTTGCTTGTTTTGTTTGTGTTTCGTTTGGGAAAAGTTGTATTGTTAATCATATGATTAAATCAAGTTATTTACATGATTATGAGATATAAATATATGTGGAAAGATATATTTATATATTCGAGATTGATTCGGTTGTTGCTGTGTTTTCAAACAAACCACAGACTCAGTGATATTAGACAACTGAGCATGCGTGATACGAGGACTGAGGTGAGTGGAAGTTTACTCACAGGTGGTTTCGTTGGTAACATTATGAATTGAATGATTGAAGGATTGTTTGAATGTAATAATTGCCTGTTGATTTGAATATGAGATATTTGACTCATAAGTTCATTATGCGAAGATAGATCGATTGTTATGCCATGATAGACTGTTAAGTCTACTATTTCCTAAATGAGCATTACATGTTCATGTATGTTAAATATGAAAGAGTTTTGATTGTGATTGTGACTGGAGGAGTAATTGGATTATTTGAGAACCGACTTCTATGTTACGGGTCGGAAGAGATCAGCTTCTGTGGAAGAGCTGGTTGGGGTCAGCTGCTGATGCTAGAGCTGGGCTTGCTTGTGGTTGGTTGAATAGTAGTAGCTCCTCTGTTGCATTTGTTACTCAGAGGGGAGTTTACTATGCCAATCGGCAGGGAGCTATCGGTAAACCTTTGCTTTGGCCAGCTTTAGTTGTAGGTTCGGCAGAACCGCCGGTCCTCGGGATGGAAGAGATTGTTGAATTGACGGATTGCTTGAGAATTGATGTTCAGAGGTTCCGTTGGGAACAGTGATTGTTATGTGCTTGTCTGTAGCTTCCATTCACTTAGCTTTGTGCTAACCCCCCACAGTTGACTGTTTTTTGTAGGTTTATGTGAGTAGCTGTTTAGCTTGTTTGTGGAAAGGGTAATTTGACCAATACTCTAATATTGTGTTTTGAGAAGAGACGAGCCACGTTTTATAATCTTTTGTAACACAAACGAATGTTGTGATTTGTAAAAAAGTACTTTGTACTTGTTAATGTTTATGTTAATGAAATCAAGTATATGCTTCCGCAACGTTTTAAAAAAAATGCTTAAGTTTTACGGTGTTACACTCGCCACGAATGAGTCTGCATTATTGACACGTTTAGCTCAACTTTATATCAACGAGATTGTGTCATGTCATAGTTTGCTTTGTTCTATTGATTCCGATCGTGACTCTCGATTTGTTTCTAATTTCTGGCAAATCTTACAACATGAGCTTGGTACTCGTGTTCATCTGATCACTGCTTATGACATACAAATGGATGTCCAGTCTGAAAGAACAATTCAGACTTTGGAGGATATGCTTCGAGCATGTGTACTTGTGTTTGGTGGTTCGTGGGATTCTCATCTCCCATTAATTGAATTTGCATATAATAATTCTTATTATTCCAACATTGGAATGCCCCCTTATGAAATCCTCTATAGGAGGCGTCGTCACACTCCAACTTGTTGGCTTGAACCTGGTGAGAAGTAGTTCGCCACACCCGAAATCGTGCAGATCATATCGGACAAAGTTAAAGTGGCTCTGGAGAAACTGAAAGCTGCTCGTGACCGACAAAGATTGTATGCAGACCCAAAGAGCCGACCCGTTGTGTTCGGTGTGGGCGATCGTGTTTTCTAGAAGGTATCCCCTTGGAAGGGTGTTATTCGGTTTAGATGAAAGGGCAAGTTATGTCCGCATTATATTTGTCCATTCAAGGTTATCCGAAAAGTCAATGATCAAACTGTGTCTCTTGAATTGCCTCCTAATCTTTGTATCCACAACACTTTCAACGTACACTATCTTAGAAAGTGTAAAGTCAATGAAGATCAAGTCTTACCTCTGCAAGAGTTGAAAGTTGATTAAGCTAAACGCCTTGTAGAGGAACCTGTTGATTTTCTACACACCAAAACAAAGAAGCTGCGTAAGAAGACTGTCAAGCTAGTTCTTGTCAAGTGGAAGCACAACTTAGGTTCAAACCTGACTTGGGAAACGGAGGATGAGATGAAGACACGATACCCTCAATTGTTCTCATCTGAGCAGATTTTGAGGACGGAATCTTCTTAAGGGGGTAGAGTTGTAACATCCTCAAACGGGCGTAATCGTGCGTGAAATATGTATGCGAATTAAATTGAATAAATTAATGAAAATATATATTTTTTAGTATTGAAATAAACTATTAAATTATATATTAAATGAGGTTATAAAATACTAATAAAAATAGATAAAAGTAATAAAATACTACACGCTTTCAAATGAGTATTCCGAAAATATCTCCGTTAGTTAAAACGGGTAAGCAGGTGTCATGTTGTAAGTTGAAAAGGGGAACAAAATACCCATTGTGGATATAGCAAACCCACAAAGGCGGTTTAAACCCTTCTAACACAGTACACACACAACTCACATACACATACACACCCCTACACTTATTCTCTCTTTATTCTTGGAAGATTGAAAAAATCCAAAGAGGATATCATCAAGGTTGGAAATCTAATCACAAATTCAAGTTCAAAATCAGTTCTTAATCACATCTCCATCATCTTCCTCATCCTTGCAAGTCCATATTCATCATGTTCTTGAGTTCTTGACTTTTATGTCAAATGGGCGAATATCCAAATTTACCTCAATAATTTATTCTAATGATTCCAATCAGTTCCTAATCCATTTTTAAGTGATAAGTAATCAAGTTCTTGAATTATAGTGGTATTCATAGTTGAAATTGGAAAATTTGTTCAAATGGGTGAAAATATGAAATTTTGATCTTAATTCTTGAATTGAGTGTTAAAGTGAGTTAGAAGTGTTGTTTCTAGCTTAGTAATGGTACCCTTTTCATATGTGAACACTGGAATTAAGATTGGAAGCAATTGGATGAATTTTTGGTATTGAAAATGGACAAAACATGGGCTGGAAATCGCCACTGTCTGTGCAGGCTAGCTTGCGGGCGCAAGGACCATCCTTGCGGCCGTAAGGATCAATGCTTCCCAGCGCAAGCAGCGTTCTTCCCTCGTGGGGTGTTGGTCGTGAGAGGTTTTTAAATTGTTTGACGAGTCGTGGAGCGTACTGGCTTCACAGGCCGTGAGGGACCGTGAAGAGTAGTAGCTCGTGAAGACGTTGTGAAGGGTCTTTTTTTGTCCATTGAAAAAGAAAAACTGAAATACGGTTTTTGGCACTTGGTTTTGATTTTCCAGATTCTTGTTTAGGCTTTTTAGCCCTTTTGTATTGCCCCATAATGTCCTAATTCGAATAGTTGTATGTATTGGGTGGTTTTGGCATAAAATGCACACAAGTGTACATATATTTTTTTATATATATGAATATTGATTTCAAAGTGTTTGGAATCCTAATGCATATGTACGAAGTTTACTCCTTGTGCCTTGAGTTTTCGTGTAAACTTAATTGGGGCATTGTTTATGCATGGTTTGGTTTGGCACATCATGCTTTGTGGTTGTTTTCATGTTTGTGAGCACCGGTTTGAGCCATTCACCTTTGTGTGGTGTTGTGGTTGCTTTACTTATTTGTTGGTTTGTACCAAAAATTGGTTTGTAATAATTTATTAATCCAGTTTGTAAATTTTTAAATTTATGTGTTGCTTGCATGCCATTGTTATTTCCTTGTAATCGTAAATTAGGTTAGAATAGCAATTGTGGCTTGCATGCCATTTCTCTTTAATTTTGTTTATTATATTGAAGAGAAGACCGGAGGCAGAGACGTCTCGGCTACCTCAGATCCGGAGGTGCGGGATCGAGCGGGAGCACACCACATCAAGTCTTGGATATTTGTGTCCTTTTAGACTTTGTTCCTCGGTTGGCTCACCGGGAAACACTTAGGTTGGCTCAAATGCGGTTTTGCTTGCGTGGTTGTTTAGTTTTGTTATTTAATTTTTTGCGTGGTTGTAGGATCTTCGCTTGCTAGAAACTTTTACAAAATAATAAAACCTAAAAGAGTTTTCTTAAATTGGTTAACAAACCCCGCGCGCTCACATGATTAACAAATAAATATAAATTGTTTAGGTTCAAAAGGTGAAAAATGCGTTTTGTCCCTTATTGGTTAATCATAGAAAAGAGGATTTTTAACCGAAAAACTAAAGTCCCGTTTTTCTCAAAAGTAAATCACACGCCATCCAAAAGATGACACGACCCAAATCTAGTGAAGCATGAGACAATTGTCGAGCTTAGCACAAGTTGTTTCATGTGAATTTGTATGGAAGGTCAGAGTGGGTTCTTGAAATTATTAGTTGTCGAGCATATCACGAGCTAATGATTGTCAAGGTTGTCATCGTGTACCTTTTTGGACAATTTGCAATTCTAATTTAATACACCTTGGTAATTTTCTTGCCTATACCAAGTTACCAAAGCTGCTTAATGAGAAATCGGTATGGGAAGAGATCAAACATGCCAAACCGATGCTATGAGTATCGAATGATCCCGCAAGGGCCTAAGAATTTTAATCTCGGATCAAAATTGGTAAACCGTTTACTGGCCTAAATACCTCCATGAAGTGATCCACGGTACACCCGTCACATAGTGGAGTTATGTTGGGTTCTTAGCCCTTGTTTATATAACAAGTGTTATACTATTGGGTAATTATTTAACAAAATTTTAAAATATGTCAAACTAACCTATTTTGTGTGTTTTTCCTTCTTTTGGATGGCATCTAGAAGCAAAACTAAAAGAGTTTTCCTTAATTGGTTAACAAATGCCACGCGCTCACATGATTAACAAATGAATATAAATTGTTTATGTTCAAAAAGTGAAAAATGTGTTTTGTCCCTTATTTGTTAATCATAGAAAAAAGGTTTTTTAATCAGAAAAACAAAAGTCCTGTTTTTCTCAAAAGTAAATCACACGTCATCCAAAAGATGACACCATCCATATCTAGTGAAGCATGGGACAATTATCGAGCATAGGACAAGTTGTTTCATGTGAATCTGTGTGGAAGGTGAGAGTAGCGTCTTGAAATTATTAGTTATCGAGCCTAGCATGAGCCAATGATTGTCAAGGGTGTCATCATGTATCTTGTTGGACAATTTGCAATTCCAATTTACTACGCCTTGGTAATTTTCATGTCTATACCGAGTTACCAAAGCGGCTTAACGAGGAATCGGTATGGGAGGGGATCAAACATGCCAAACCAATGCTATATGTATCAAGGATCCCGCAACTACCTAAGAGTTGTAATTCTGATTACAATTGGTAAAGCGTTTACTAGCCTAAATACCTCCATGAAGTGATCCGCGGTAAACCCGTCACATAGTGGAGTTATGTTGGGTTCTTAGCCCTTGTTTATATAATAAGTGTTATACTATTAGGTAACTATTTAACAAATTTATAAAGTATGTCGAACTAACCTTTTTTGTGTGTTTTTCCTTCATTTAGATGGCATCTAGAAGCCAAACTAAAAGAGTTTTCCTTAATTGATTAACAAACCCCGCGCGCTCACATGATTAGCAAATGAATATAAATTTTTTATGTTCAAAAAGTGAAAAATGCGCTTTGGTGCCTTATTTGTTAATCATAGAAAAGTGGTTTTTTAACCGGAAAAACAAAAGTCTTGTTTTTCTTAAAAGTAAATCACACGCCATCCAAAAGATGACACCACCAAAATGTAGTGAAGAATGGGACAATTGTCGAGCTTAGCACAAGTTGTTTCATGTGAATCTATATGGAAGGTGAGAGTGGCGTCTTAAAATTATTAGTTGCCGAGCATAGCACGAGCCAATGATTGTCAAGGGTGTCATCGTGTATCTTGTTGGACAATTTGCAATTCCAATTTAATGCGCCTTGGCAATTGTCATGCCTATACCGAATTACCAAAGCGGCTTAACGAGGAATCGGTGTGGAAAGGGAACAAACATGACAAACTGATGCTATGAGTATCGAAGGATCTCACAAGTGCCTAAGAGTTGTAATCTCGGATTACAATTGGTAAAGCGTTTACTTGCCTAAATACCTCCATGAAGTGATCCGTGGTAAATCTGTTACATCCTCGGATTGGGCCTAGACGCACGCATATGTGGTATGTTAATAATTTTAAATAAATTAAATAAAATATATATGTTAGATATTGATATAAATGACTAAAAATAGTTATTTAATGATTTGATAAAATTATAATAAAAATAGATAAAAATAATAAAATATCAAATGGTTTAGAACGAAGTTTCCAAAAATATCCCATTAGTTAAAACGGGTACTCGTGCGTTAAGTTGTATGTTGAACGGGGAAACGAAACACTATGTTGTGGATAATATTAGAACAAAGGGCGGTTTCTAACATATACACACACACACACACACACACATATATATATATATATATGTTCACACACATGGACAACTCATTTAGTGTTCTTGTTCTTGGCTTTGAAGGAGAAACAATTCAAGAGATCAATTAAGCTTCAATCTTGCTGTTGAATTCAAGTTGTGATTTGTTATTAAGCTTCATCTTCATCATCTGCACTCTTCCTTGTAAGTTTTCTTCCATGAATCTCCAAGTTCTTACGTTTTGACCATTTAGGTCAAATGGGTCAAAATTGCAAATTGATTTCATTAATTGAAATCAATGATTCCAATATGTTTCTACACCAATTCTAAGTGTTTAGCAATCAGATTATTAAATTAAAGTTGTGTTTTTCATTGAATTTGGTTAGAAAGCTCAAATGGGTCAAAAATGGTGATTTTGATCCCAATCCTTGAATTGGATGTTAAAGTAAGAATTAAGAGTTGTTTATAGCTTAGTTTGAATGACCATTTCATATGTGAACACTGGAAATTGGATTGGAATCTTTTGGTTATGTTTTGGGGTTGAAAATGGCCAAAACAGTGCCTGGAAATCTCATAGGTCTGCACAGCAGTCCTTGCGGGTGCAAGGAAATCCCTTATGGCCGCAAGGGATACCTTGCTTATGGCCGTAAGGCCTGCCCTTATGGGCGCAAGGGCCTGTCAGTCTTTGTGGGCACAAGCTTTTCTGCTTGTGGCCGCAAAGAGCCCTGTTTCAGCGAATAGTTTGCTGTTTCGCATTATTTTGACATTCGGGGTGTTTGTTTAGGTCAACTAGTTGAACAAGAAACATATGTTACAAACCGAAGAATTGTTAGTTATGCATGTTTAAGGGTTTCATGAACCAATGTATGCATGTTTAAAGGCCTTTGTAGGTCATTGTTGATATGTTATTGTTGGGAAATTTGCTAAGTAGTTAAAACTATTGGTCATGCAAAGGTAAACCTATTAGTGTGTTTGTGAAGAAACAGTTGAAAGCTGTTAGTTTGATTTGTGAAAAACAGTTGTAACTAACAGTTGTGGTGAATGTTGCAACTATTAGTACAAAGAGCTCGGAACTGTTAGAATGATTATGACAACTGTTGAAAGGCATGAAAGAGAAGACTGTTAGAAGAATCACATTCAACAAACAGTTTTTGTTAAGCTATTTTTGGAAACTGCTATCTTTGTGGATTTGAAGGATATCTTATCAATTTGGAAGATTATTAAGATTATCTCGCAAGATAGAAGATTAACCAACTGTCAACTATTCAAGGAAGATCAAGAGTTTGTAAATACTTCATTAGAATATTATGTTAAGAATCGATAGTTTTGTAATTCAACTCTGTCAAAGTTTGCACTCATTTGTATTGTTTATTATTTTTAGAAAGTGTGTTAGCCTCCAAGTTTCTTTGAAACCTAAGAACAAAGTGTGTTCTTCGTCTAACAAAAGAGTTAGATTGGAGGTGTAGATGAATATTGTAATCATCTTTGGTTATTAATAAACATCTTGTGTTTTGAAGTTATTCATTGAGTTGATTGAATTTTTCTTGTGATAAACCCTTCATTAATCAATTAAGTGTGATTCCGCAACTTCTTAGTTGATTGTGATCAAACTCAAAGATTGTCTTTTATATTACTTTGATTTAAATTCAAAAGATAATTCTTGTTATTGATTTTGGTAATAAACGTTCGTGACAAGTGGTATCAGAGCCTTAACATTAAGGTTCCTTTGATCACCAGTTGAAGGTTTTACACAGATTTGCTGTGTTTGAGTTCTAAAGTCTGTCTAAAGTTTTATTGTGAGTTTTCAATCACTTTATTGCTATGGAGTCTGGTGGATCTTCTAATAACATTGGATCTGGGTCAAACATTCGTGTTCACATGCTCAAACCAACAGATTTTGAGATGTGGAAACTGAGGATCAAGCAGCATGTTCAATTAATGGACTATGTTGTTTGGGAAATCATTGAGAATGAACCCACAACTCCTATTAATTTAGATGAAACTAGAAAAACCAAGGAAGAAACCACCACCAAAAACAGATGCTGAAAGAAAAGAGAGGATGCTTGAGATGAAAGCTCTCAGCATTCTTCAAATTGCTATTCCAAATGAGTATCAACATCAGTTTAAGAAGTTTGATGGTGCTCATGAATTGTGGAATGCTTTAGAAAAGATGGTTTGCAGGGAATGCAAGTTCCAAAAGGAATCAAAGGTGTGACATTCGGCAACAAATTTCCCAGGTTAGCCATTAGAAATTCTAATTTTAAGCCTAGCATGACTAAAAATAGTAATCATGACTTAAATACATCCATAATAATATTAGAATTCGTAGAAATCCCGCCTATATGGTTAGAACCTTCCGGAGCTCGAAAAATCGAATTATTACGAGTCAAGAATTACAAATCAAGTACAATAATAAAAATAATATCAATTAAAATAATTAAATAAATTATGATAAAAATAAATAAGTTAAAATATAAAACATACAAAAATAAACTCATAAAAGTAATAAAAACTTTGTAATTAAAAGATTTAAACAAAATCAACAATTATACAAAATTCAATTTAAACCAATTACACTTAATAATTCAAAAAAATAAAATAAAAGAAACCCCCCCCCCCCCCCCATGAGGCCGGCCACCCTAACCCCCCCCCCCCCCTCAAATTCTCTTGCCTCCTTCTCTTCCCAAGAACCACCACTTGATCTTCCCCATGCTCTATATAAGCCTCCTACTACTCCTTATCATTTCCTTTACCACCACACTCCATCTCTTCTCTTTTCTCTCTTCTTCTTTCACCAACAAAAATCTCCCAAGAACATCCAAGTGTTGATCATCTTTTGAAGATCCAACACTAAATCAAAGAAAAGAGTTGGTAAGATGATCATAAAACACTCATCTCTACTCTTCTACCTTTTTTCTCTTCTTCTTTCTTCTTTCTTTTATTTATTTTCTTTGTTGTTCATCTTATTTCCTTTATATATATATATATATAATCATGTAAATATAAACATCCTACCAATGTTGTAAGGAGCACATGAAATGTGCATCATCCTACCGTTGTTGTATGGAACTTAATCAACTAAAAATCAAGAAAATAAGACTTTGATCATGCATGTGTTTCATCTAAACAAATGTTGTAAGGAACACATAAAATGTGTATCATCCTACCATTGTTGTAAGAACACATGGATTATCAAAGCTTATACTCATACAATATGATTATTCATGAATATAAACATGTTATATTAAAGTTATGACCCATAAGCAAAAAGAATCACAAATCTGGCAGAATCTGATGTTAGAACTCCTCACTTGTTTTTGTTATATCTGGAGTTCTAGGTATCAAAATCAGTTGATTCTTTTTGCTAATATTAGTTTAAAATGTTACCTTTCATTTAAACCTGGATTCACTAATTTTCATGAACGTTTGATCCTTCAAACATATTTAAAAAGACCCATATGTTGAATCTGGAAATCTGGCAGATTTAGAAGGGTACACTTTAAACGCGTGTAACTTACTCATTCTTGGGTCAAAATACGTCTAGTTTTTTTTAAAAGTTTAATCTTTGAGTCGTGGTTATTTCCCAGTTTGAATCATGTAAAAAGGAGGTCGTATGAGCCCTAAACAGACGTTTTAGTAACAACATGTCATCCAGACACTGATCAGTGGACATCTTATACACTTTTAATTATTAAAAATATTAAACATGGATTATAAATTCCTATATTTTTACTGGACATTCTAGACACACGTATTAAGATTATATTAAAATATCAAACCTTAATATAACTCCTAAAATACAGTTTTTAATTTTTAAGGTTCAACTTAAAGAACTGAAAATTTCAGTGAAAACTTATGATTTATGGAAAAATAGAGACAACCTTTAACTATTTAATAAATAAGTTAACAATAAATATATAGTACAAAATAATAAATAAAATAAGTCTAATAGAGCTACATACCTCTTATATTAGGAAAGGAGCTTCGGTAGGAACAAGAAATCCTTACGAGTGAACACCTTTGCATACCGAGTGAGTATCATAGCCCCTTTTTACCGTATTTCATATTATTTTGGGGTGAAAGCATGTGTATACGTTTCATGAAAAGTTTATTGCCTATCTTCTTATTTATTTCAAATATTATTTTGAGCACTTATGGTATTATTCTTTGATGTGCTTGGGTGATCGTTGTAAGGCCCTTTCGTTGAACATTATTCCTTAACTCCGCTAGTGAGCCGATGGTATTTGTAAGTAGCGCTATTTGGAGATTCCGACGTCTCCCATTTATGGTTGACGAACTATAGATGTACTAAACTAACGTCATTTAATATAGGCGTTAGGTTTATCATGGGCAATTGGTTGTCGGCTAGGTTGGATAATGGCTCAAGCAATAATCATCATAGTCTATTACTACCATGTGCAACGTATTGGGCAATATAATACATCTTCTATCATTATCTCATACTTGGATTTTTATCCAAAAACTTTCATCAATTATTTAAACTTTTCTCATTTAAAAGATGTTTTGTGCATACATTAAAACCTATGAACTCACCAACTCTAGTAGTTGACCCTTTTCTTTTACCCGTGCTTTCAGGTGACCGCCGTTAGGTACCTTATGCTTGCAAACATGATGTGTGGCATCTTCATCTTCATCGTCACATTTTATATAAACATTATCTATTTCATTTACGCATCGTACAAGACAATGTCTTTAAATATTATTCGGATATGTAACCTTTATTTATGTTTCATCCGAACTACATATTTTGTTAATTTAATCTAATGGTTATTATCTATTTACCTTGTGCGATGATATCTTGTGTTGTGACACCTCGTGTTTCCGCTTTAGCGGGGTGTGACAAAAGGGATCTTCTAAAACAGGCTTATGAGAACTTTTCTTGTGGAAAGAATGAAAGTATCACTCAGATTTTTGATAGGTTCTATAAGCTGGCGAGTCAACTTGAGAGTGCAAAAGTTAGAATGAGCAAGATGAGATCAATAGAAAGTTTCTTAGGTCCTTAGGTGATGAATGGACAGTTTATGCTGCACAATGGAGAACCAAGGACTCTCTAGAAGATATAGAACTAGATGATCTATACAACAGTTTGATTGTGTTTGAAGGAGAAATTGAGGGGAAAAGGAAGTCTATGCCCTCTAGTCACAATGTTGCTCTTCTTTCATCCTCATGTATGGACTCAAACCATTCTTTAATTAACTATGTTGATGGTTGTGTAGGTACTAGTTCTGTGGTTGGATTAGAGGTGAACACTTCTGATGCAGTGCTTGAAGCATTCCTTTCTAGTCATGCACATTCAACTCTAACTAATGAAGATCTTGAACATGTACATCCAGATGACCTTGAGGATATCGATCTCAAGTGGTAGATGGCTATGCTAACTGTGAGAGCCAAAAGATCCATCAAAAGAACAGGAATGCAAAACATGAACTTCAGGGCTGATGGTCAGGCTGGATTTGACAAATCAAAAGTTAGATGTTTCAAGTGTCAACAGCCTGGTCACTTTGCCAGAGAATGCAAATCTGGTGGACAAGGCCAGCATCAAGGTCAAAATTCAAATTCCACCTCATCAGCATTGGTCTCACAAGAAGGTCATGGGTTTGATTTGAGTGATCAAGCATAGCAAGCCACTCACAACAAAGCATTGATGGAATTGACTGACTCCTCCATCAACATGGATTCATCAGAAACAGAAGACATTCATGTATCTTCTAAACTATGTCCTGGTGAATGTAGAGCTATAGTTAAAAGGTTTAGGGAGAACAACAAAAAGGTTTGTGCTGCTCTGAGCAAAATGGAAGAAAGAAGGTATGAAACTAGTGCTGTTATTGAAAGCTTTGAAAAGAAAATGAAAGATTATCAGGCTAATGAACTACAAATGGATTATAATAGAAAGTATCATAAGTGGGAGAAGGAGCAACTTCAAGAAGAGATTGATAGTCTTAAGGAGAAGTTGAGTGAGAAAGAGAGTAAGATAGATGAGTTAACCAAGAAATTGGATGGTGTGAACATGGATTTGAGCATGTTCAAAGCTTCAACTCTTATGCTTGAAACCGTGTTAAAATCACATATCACAAACAAGTTAAAAACAGGCATAGGCTATAAACAGACCCCACCTCCATACAATCATAACTATATAACTCCCATGTCTGATGTAGCTGAAAGGTATGTTAATGAACCATTAAAAGAAGAATTGAAGTCAGCTGATCCACAGGTTGAAAGTGAAGATGAGGGAGTTGTGTATGAGGTAATTGATGAGAAGAAGGAGGGATTTGTGAAGAAAGAAGAATTCATTCCAATTGAAAATCACATCTGTTGTGAACCTACAACACCTAAATCTTCTTCACAACATGTGATGTTTGTAAAAGCATCCTCTGAACCCTCCACCAGTGAACCAAAACCCTTCAAATATGTAAACTCTATAAACAGTTCCACTACTGTTGAAAATTGTCCCCACCTTTACACTAACAGTTCCAAAAAGAACCCAAACAGTTTTAACTCAAAAACCTCAATTGTTAGTATTAAGACAAAAGGAAAGAAGAAAGTTGGTGAAGTTGCTGTTGCAAAGCAAAAGAAGGAAGCTTCAAAAGTACAATCTCATTCTAAATATGTAAAGAAGCATACTGAAGTTCCTGTTTGCACATGCAAACAGCATGGTGTGCAAAAGTTTCCTCCTTCAGCACCAGTGAGGAGAAATCAAAGAAATAGAAACCAGTTATGGGCACAAAGAAATGGGTTGCCTATAGTCAAAACCAAAAGGTGTTACATTTATGGGAAAGCAAAACACTTGGGTCACAACTGTTATCATAACCCACAGTTCTATAGAACCCAGAGACCAAGTACCAGAGAACAGTCTAACAGTTCTCCAACTGTTAAGCCTAAACAGTCTAACAGTTCTCCAACTGTTAAGCCAAAACAGTCTAACAGTTTTCCAACTGTTAAGCCAAAATCAAAGAATGTTTTTTTGGCTTGGGTAAAATTGTAGAAACAAATAGTTTCTAAAGAGGCTAAAACTGATAATCCACCTGAAAGTCAAATCAACCCACTTGTTAATCACAAAAGTTGGAAACCACATGTTCTCACTAAATACTCTTCACACAGAATAAAGAAATATAACTGGGATGAAATTAAGAAAACTCAATCTGTGGTTAAGTGTTATGACTTGAATGGTGTACCCAAGACATGTATGACCTGGGTACTTCCTGCTACTAACTGATTTTATTTTGTGCAGAGCATTCATAGGGCCAATCAAGGAGCAATCTAGCATGTGGATAGTGGATGCTCAAGGCACATGACTGGAAATCCACACTTCTTGAAAATTTTCAAAAGAATCAATGGAGGACATGTAGCATTTGGAGGAAATCCAAAGGGAGGAAGAATCACAGGTAAAGGAGCTGTAGATGCAGGTACCCTTACTTTTAATGATGTTTTCTTTGTTGAACAACTCAAGTACAATCTGTTGAGTGTGTCTCAAATCTGTGACATTGGAAACAAAGTCTTGTTTACAGATACTGAATGCATTATCCATTCAAAAGATTTTAAATTAACTGAAAAGGATATTCTTTTAAGAACACCAAGAAAGGATAATGTATACTGTTTGGGTACACAAAAAGTTGCTAAGCAGAATGCTTTAAGTTGTTTACTCTCAAAGGCATCTCATGATAAGTCTGCCATTTGGCATAGAAGGATGTGTCACATGAACTTTAAAACCATGAATTTGTTAGCTAAAAACAGTTTGGTAAGAGGTTTACCCCAAAAGGAATTCTCATGTGATGATCATTGTATTGCTTGCCTCAAAGGCAAGCAACACAAAACATCTTTTAAGTCCAAAGAAGTGTCTTCCATCTCTGCACCTTTACAATTATTGCATATGGATCTTTTTTGTCCTACACCTGTGGTCAGTTAATGGAAGAAAGCTTATTGTTTAGTCATAGTTGATGACTTCACCAGGTTCACTTGGGTTCAATTTCTTAGATCTAAGGATGAAATTGCTGAGTTAGTTAAGTCTCTTATTCTTAGAATTGAAAATCAATCTGATTTGAAAGGGAAAGTCATTAGATCTGACAATGGTTCTGAGTTTAAGAACTATGAGCTAAACATTTTTTGTGAGGAAAAAGGAATCGAAAGACAGTATAGTGCTCCTAGGACTCCACAACAGAATGGAGTGGCTGAGAGAAGGAATAGGACTTTGATAGAGGCTGCTAGATCAATGCTAGCCGATTCTAGGCTCCCAATGACATTCTGGGCAGAAGCTGTGAACACTGATTGCTATGTTCAGAATATAGTACAAGTTGTCAAGTCCAAAGGGAAAACTCCCTATGAGTTGTTTCTTAAAAGAAAGCCTTTGATCAATTTTCTAAAACCATTTGGATGTCCCTGCACTATCCTTAATACCAAGTCACAATTAGGCAAGTTTAAAAGTAAAGTAGAAGAAGGTTTTTTTGTAGGATACTTCACTCAAAGCAAAGCGTATAGAGTCTTCAACAATGTTTCTAGGATCATAGAAGGGAGTATGAATGTGTATTTCAATGAGAGTAGGATCAATTTCGCAGGTAATGGTCCTGAGTGGTTATTTGATATTGATGCATTAACTAAATCTCTTTCTTTTGAGTTCTCTAGGGAAATAGTTGCAAGTGTCCCTACAGCTGTTGGTTCAGACCAACAAACTGTCTCCAACAGTTCAAATAGCTTTGAAACTGTTAGTTCAATCCCAACAACTGTTGGTGAAAACAAAGTTCCTGAACACTTTGTAGTGATTCCCTTGGCTCAAAGTAATTCTTCCAATGATGTTGGTCAAATGAATGATGATGCTGATCCTTCAAAGAACATGGAATCTCATGTTCCTCCACAACACAGTGCATCTGAACATCAAACAGTTTTCAGATCAAGTATGTAACTCATCTGGGAATGAAAGTGAAGCTGAGATTGACACGTCAAATTTAGAGAATGTACTACCTGAGGAACACATTCCTGCATCAAGAGTTCACAAGAATCATCCCATAAGGCAGATTATAGGTGATCCTACCACTCCTATTTGAACCAGAGCTATGTTGCAAAATGAAAATAGTGGTGTGGATCTTGAACAGTTTGATGTGAATGCCTGCTTTCTATCACAAATAGAACCAAAGAAAGCAATAGAGGCATTAAAAGACCCTTCATGGGTAGAAGCAATACAAGAGGAACTTTTACAGTTCCAAATTCAGCAAGTTTCGAAGTTGGTTGAACTTCCAAGAGGCAAAAGAGCAATTAGCACCAAGTGGGTGTTTAGAAATAAGAAGGATGAAAGAGGAATAGTCATCAAGAATAAGGCTAGGCTTGTTGCACAGGGTTATACTCAAGAAGAGGGCATAGATTATGATGATGTCTTTGCACCAGTTGCAGGAATAGAAGCAATTAGATTGTTCCTTGCTTTTGCAAGCTTCAAAGGGTTTAAGGTATACCAAATGGATGTCAAATCCGCTTTTCTCTATGGAACTATTGATGAGGAGGTATATGTGTGTCAACCACCTGGTTTTGAAGACTCAAAGAATCCTAATAGGGTATATAGGTTGGATAAAGCCTTATATGGATTACATCAGGCTCCTAGAGCTTGGTATGAGACATTGTCATCTCATTTGATTGAGAATGGTTTTAAAAGAGGCACTATTGACAAGACATTGTTTACAAAGATTGTTAAAACAGAGATTTTTCTTGTACAAATCTATGTTGATGATATAATCTTTGGATCCACTAATGACAATCTTTGCATGGAGTTTGAAGCCATCATGCATAAGAGATTTCAGATGAGTTCAATCGGAGAACTT
Source organism: Dittrichia graveolens (assembly GCA_038502395.1). Taxonomy (NCBI): domain Eukaryota; kingdom Viridiplantae; phylum Streptophyta; class Magnoliopsida; order Asterales; family Asteraceae; genus Dittrichia; species Dittrichia graveolens. The sequence goes on from JARJIL010000009.1 coordinate 38,364,130, forward strand.
ACATTTTTCTTGGGATTACAGGTGAAGCAGAAGCCATCCGGTATCTTTCTTAGTTAGTTAAAGTATGTCAAGGACATTTTGGACAAGTTTTGCTATCAAGATGTGAAGCTGGCTAGTACTCCAATGGAAACACACAAACAGTTAGGAGCAGATCCGAGGGGGAGGATGTAGACATTCACTTGTATAGGTCTATGATAGGTTCATTAATGTACTTAACTACCTCTAGACCAGATATAATGTTTGTTGTGTGTGTTTATGCCAGGTTTCAATGCAACCCCAAGATGTCACATTTATTTGCTGTAAAGAGGATCTTTAGGTACCTCAAAGGCCAACAAAAACTGGGTCTTTGGTATCCTAAGGATTCACCATTTGAATTGGTGGCATACTCTGATAGTACTATGGTAGAGCTAATGTGGATAGGAAATCATCTTCTGGAGGATGTCAATTCTTTGGCTCCAGGTTAGTATCTTGGCAGTGCAAGGAACAAACAACAATTTCAACTACAACAGCTGAGGCTGAATATATTGTTGCATCAAGTTGCTGTTCACAAGTGTTGTGGATCCAGAATCAGCTTCTGGATTATGGTATGACTTTCTTGAATACACCTATCTATGTTGATAACACAAGTGCTATCAGCATTGTTAACAATCCTGTGAAGCATTAAAAAACAAAGCATATAGAAATCAGGTTTTAGTTCATCAGAGATTGCAATGAGAAAGGTGATTATCTAATGGTTTGATATTGAATTTATAGAGCATAACAAAACAAAGCTCTTATATTTGATGAAAGCAAAGTTCTTTGGCCCTGCAAAAGTTAAGGAAGATCTTATTCAGAGGTTAAAAGAAAGATTAGAATCTTTACAGTCAAAGAAAGTATAGCTTTCTTTCTTTACGTTTTGATTGTAACAGTTTGACTTTGCATACTTCATGTTTACTTTGGTTATGTTAATTTTTCTGTGGTTGAACCCTATAAAACAACTTAATTGTATTGTTCAATACTTTAAGTTAGGGGGAGATTGTTGGGAAATTTGCTAAGTAATTAAAACTATTGGTCATGCAAAGGTAAAACTGTTAGTGTGTTTGCGAAGAAACAATTGAAAGCTGTTAGTTTGATTTGTGAAAAATAGTTGTAACGAACAGTTGTGGTGAATGTTGCAACTGTTAGTACAAAGAGCTCGGAACTGTTAGAATGATTATGACAACTTTTGAAAGGCATGAAAGAGAAGACTGTTAGAAGAATCATATTCAACAAACAGTTTTTGTTAAGCTATTTTTGGAAACTGCTATCTTTGTGGATTTGAAGGTTATCTTATCAATTTGGAAGATTATCTCGCAAGATAGAAGATTAACCAACTGTCAACTATTCAAGGAAGATCAAGAGTTTATAAATACTTCATTAGAATATTATGTTAAGAATCGATAGTTTTGTAATTCAACTCTGTCAAAGTTTGCACTCATTCGTATTGTTTAATATTTTTAGAAAGTGTGTTAGCCTCCAAGTTTCTTTGAAACCTAAGAACAAAGTGTGTTCTTCGTCTAACAAAAGAGTTAGATTGGAGGTGTAAATGAATATTGTAATTATCTTTGGTTATTAATAAACATCTCGTGTTTTGAAGTTATTCATTGAGTTGATTGAATTGTTCTTGTGATAAACCCTTCATTAATCAATTAAGTGTGATTCCGCAACTTCTTAGTTGATTGTGATCAAACTCAAAGATTGTCTTTTATATAACTTTGATTTAAATTCAAAAGATAATTCTTGTTATTGATTTTGGTAATAAACGTTCCTGACAGTTATGGCCGGAGTAGGCTAATTGTGATGTGCTAAGGCCGGAGTAGGCCATTGTATTTTGTACCGGGACTTTCTTGGACATTGGGGCCAGATTGTCTGAGTCTTGAGTTGGGGCCTTGTGTCGCCAGCTAGGATGTGCGGAGATTCGATGTTCACGAATCTTGGTTCTTGAAAAACCTCCGCCCCTCAATACTATATGGGCTCTCAGTTCCCGCTGATCCCGAATGGGATATGTTTCCTGATAACGCAATGGTGGACCGCTACCCACTTCTATTTATGCTTCCGCTTAATTGTTATTCACTAGCTATTTATAGCTAACCCTCTCATGAACATTCCATATGCAGATAAAAAGATTGCTGGTGAGGACGGGTACCTGCTGGGAGTTCATGTTAGGTTTTGGGGAACACTTTGTCAATGCTATGTTTATGTAATAAGTAGTGTAATGGTCTAACGAATTTGGTAATGCTTGGAATGTTTGTTTTTATAGCACTTTTGTATTATAACTAATATATATATATATATATATATATAAGTTGTGAAATGTTATATAAATAATAAAGCTTCTGCGCGTTTAATAAAAAAAGACTCCTCAAATTTAGAGCCGGCATTACAAAACCCGTCACAAAGTGGTTAACAAGTTGTAAAATGTGTTTTGACCCTTATTTGTTAATCATAGAAAAGAGGTTTTTTAACCGGAAAAACAAATATCCTGTTTTTTTCTCAAAAGTAAATCACACGCCATCCAAAAGATGAAACCACCTAAATCTAGTGAAGCGTGAGACAATTGTCGAGCTTAGCACAAGTTGTTTCATGTGAATGTGTGTGGAAGGTGAGAGTGGCGTCTTTAAATTATTAGTTGTTGAGCTTAGCACGAGCCAATGATTGTCAAGGGTGTTATCGTGTATCTTGTTGGACAATTTGCAATTCCAATTTAGTACGCCTTGGTAATTGTCGTGCCTATACCGAGTTACCAAAGCGGCTAAACAAGGAATTGGTTTGGGAAGGGATTAAACATGCCAAACCGATGCTATGAGTATCGAAGGATCCCGCAACTGCCTAAGAGTTGTAATCTCAGATTACAATTGGTAAAGCGTTTACTGGCCTAAATACCTCCATGAAGTGATCCGCGGTAAACCCGTCACATAGTGGAGTTATGTTGGGTTCTTACCCCTTGTTTATATAATATGTTTTAACTATTGGGTCATTATTTAACAAAATTTTAAAATATGTCGAACTAACATATTCCGTTTGTTTTTCCTTCTTTTAGATGGCATATAGAAGCAAAACTAAAAGAGTTTTCCTTAATTGGTTAACAAACCCCACGTGCTCACATGATTAACAAAGGAATATAAATTGTTTATGTTCAAAAAGTGTAAAATGCGTTTTGTCCCTTATTTGTTAATCATAGAAACGCGATTTTTAACCGGAAAAACAAGTCTTGTGTTTCTCAAAAGTAAATCACAATCCATCCAAAAGATGACACCACCCAAATCTTGTAAAGCATGGGACAATTGTCGAGCATAGCACAAGTTGTTTCATGTGAATCTATGTAGAATGTGAGTGACGTCTTGAAATTATTAGTTGTCGAGCTTAGCACGAGCCAATGATTGTCAAGGGTGTCATTGTGTATCTTGTTGGAAAATTTGCAATTCCAATTTAATAGGCCTTGGTAATTGTCGTGCCTATGCCGAGTTAACAAAGCGGCTTAAGAGGAATCAGTATGGGAAGGGATCAAACACGACATACCGATGCTTTGAGTATCGAAGGATCCCGCAAGTGCCTAGGAGTCGTAAACTAGGATTACAATTAGTAAAGCGTTTACTGGCCTAAATACCTCCATGAAGTGATCCGTGGTAAACCCGTCACATAGTGGTTAACAAGTGGTAAAATGTGTTTTGACCCTTCTTTGTTGATCATAGAAAAGCGGTTTTTTAACTGGAAAAACAAAAGACCGGTTTTTCTCAAAAGTATATCACACGCCATCCAAAAGATGACACCACCCAAATCTAGTGAAGAATGAGACAATTGTCGAGCTTACCACAAGTTGTTTCATGTGAATATGTGTGGAAGGTGAGAGTGGCATCTTGAAATTATAAGTTGTCGAGCTTAGCACGAGCCAACGATTGTCAAGGAGGTCATCGTGTATCTTGTTGGACAATTTGCAATTCCAATTTAATATGCCTTCGTAATTGTCGTTCCAATACCGAGTTACCAAAGCGGCCCAATGATGAATCGGTATGGGAAGGGATCAAACGTAGGAAACCAATGCTATGAGTATCGAAGGATCCCGCAAGTGCCTAAAAGTTGTAATCTCGGATTACATTTGGTAAAGCGTTTACTGACCTAAATACATCCATTAAGTGATCCGCCGTAAACCCGTCATATAGTGGAGTTATGTTGGGTTCTTAGCCCTTGTTTATATAATTAGTGTTATACTATTGGGTAATTATTTACCAAATTTTTGAAATATGTCGAAATAACCTATTTTGTGTGTTTTTCCTTTTTTTAGAGGGCATCTAGAAGCAAAACTAAAAGAGTTTTCCTTACTTGGTTAACAAACCCCGGGCGCTCGCATGATTAACAAATGAATATAAATTGGTAATGTTCAAAAAGTGAAAAATGTGTTTTGTCCCTTATTTATTACTCATAGAAAAGCGGTTTTTAACTGGAAAAACAAAAGTCCTGTTTTTCTCAAAAGTAAATCACACGTTATCCAAAAGATGACACCACCCAAATCTAGTGAAGCATGAGACAATTGTCGAGCTTAGCACAAGTTGTTTCATGTGAATCTGTGTGGAGGGTGAGAGTGGCGTCTTGAAATTATTAGTTGTTGAGCTTAGCACGAGCCAATGATTGTCAAGGGTGTCATCATGTATCTTGTTGGACAATTTGCAATTCCAATTTAGTACGCCTTGGTAATTGTCGTGCCTATACCGAGTTACCAAAGCGGCTAAACAAGGAATTGGTTTGGAAGGGATTAAACATGCCAAACCGATGCTATGAGTATCGAAGGATCCCGCAACTGCCTAAGAGTTGTAATTTCGGATTACAATTGGTAAAGCGTTTACTGGCCTAAATACCTCCATGAAGTGATCCGCGGTAAACCCGTCACATAGTGGAGTTATGTTGGGTTCTTACCCCTTGTTTATATAATATGTGTTAACTATTGCGAATTATTTAACAAAATTTTAAAATATGTCGAACTAACATATTCCGTTTGTTTTTCCTTCTTTTAGATGGCATTTGGAAGCAAAAGTAAATGAGTTTTCCTTAATTGGTTAACAAACCCCGGGCGCTCACATGATTAACAAATGAATATAAATTTTTTATGTTCAAAAAGTGAAAAATGCGTTTTGTCCCTTATTTGATAATCATAGAAAAGCGGTTTTTAACCAGAAATTCAAAAGTCCTGTTTTTCTCAAAAGTAAATCACACGCCAACCAAAAGATGACACCGCCAAAATGTACTGAAGAATGGGACAATTGTCGAGCTTAACACAAGTTGTTTCAGGTGAATCTGTGTGTAAGGTGAGAGTGGCGTCTTGAAATTATTAGTTGTCAAGCTTAGCACGAGCCAATGATTGTCAATGGTGTGATCGTATATCTTGTTTGACAATTTGCAATTGCAATTTCATACGCCTTGGTAATTTTCGTGCCTATACCGAGTTACGAAAGCGACTTAACGAGGAATCGGTATGGGAAGGGATCAAACATGACATACCGATGCTTTGAGTATCGAAGGATCCCGCAAGTGCCTAGGAGTTGTAAACTAGGATTACAATTAGTAAAGCATTTACTGGCCTAAATACTTCCATGAAATGATCCGTGGTAAACCCGTCACATAATGGTTAACAAGTGGTAAAATGTCTTTTGACCCTTTTTTGTTAATCATAGAAAGTGGTTTTTTAACTGGAAAAACAAAAGTCCTGTTTTTCTCAAAAGTAAATCACACGCCATTCAAAAGATGACACCACCCAAATCTAATGAAGAATGAGACAATTGTCGAGCTTACCACAAGTTGTTTCATGTGAATATGTGTGGAAGGTGAGAGTGGCGTCTTGAAATTATAAGTTGTCGACCTTAGCACGAGCAAACGATTGTCAAGGGGGTCATCGTGTATCTTGTTGGACAATTTGCAATTCCAATTTAATATGCCTTCGTAATTGTCGTTCCTATACCGAGTTACCAAAGCGGCCCGACGAGGAATCAGTATGGGAAGGGATCAAACGTAGGAAACCGATGCTATGAGTATCGAAGGATCCCGCAAGTGCCTAAAAGTTGTAATCTCAGCTTACATTTGGTAAAGCATTTACTGACCTAAATACCTCCATTAAGTGATCCGCAGTAAACCCGTCACATAGTGGAGTTATGTTGGGTTCTTAGCCCTTGTTTATATAATTAGTGTTATACTATTGGGTAATTAGTTACCAAATTTTTGAAATATGTCGAACTAACATATTTTGTGGGTTTTTCCTTTTTTTAGATGGCATCTAGAAGCAAAACTAAAAGAGTTTTCCTTGCATGATTATTAAACCCCGGGCGCTCACATGATTAACAAATGAATATAAATTGGTAATGTTCAAAAAGTGAAAAATGTGTTTTGTCCCTTATTTATTACTCATAGAAAAGCGGTTTTTAACCGGAAAAACAAAAGTCTTGTTTTTCTCAAAAGTAAATCACATGTTATCCAAAAGATGAGACCACCCAAATCTAGTGAAGCATGAGACAATTGTCGAGCTTAGCACAAGTTGTTTCATGTGTATCTGTGTGGAAGGTGAGAGTGGCGTCTTGAAATTATTAGTTGTTGAGCTTAGCACATGCCAAACCGATGCCAAAGCGGTAAACCCGTCACATAGTTGAGTTATGTTGGGTTCTAAGCCCTTGTTTATATAATAAGTGTTATACTATTTGGTAATTATTTAACAAAATTTTAAAATATGTCGAACTAATTTTTTTTGTGTGTTTTTCCTTCTTTTAGATTGCATCTAGAAGCAAAACTAAAAGAGTTTTCCTTAATTGATTAACAAACCCCGCAAGTTCACATGATGAACAAATGAATATAAATTGTTTATGTTCAAAAAGTGAAAAATGCGTTTTGACCCTTATTTGTTAATCATAGAAAAGCTGTTTTATAACCGAAAAAACATAAGTCCTGTATTTCTCAAAAGTAAATCACACGCCATCCAAAAGCTGACAACACCCAAAGCTAGTGAAGCATCGGACAATTGTTTAGCTTAGCACTAGTTGTTTCATGTGAATATGTGTGGAAGGTGAGAGTGACGTCTTGAAATTATTATTCGTGGAGCTTAGCACGAGCCAATGATTGTCTAGGGTGTCATCGTGTATCTTATTGGATAATTTGCAATTCCAATTTAATACGCGTTGGTAATTCTCGTGCCTATACCGAGTTACCAAAATAGCTTAACGAGGAATCGGTATGGGAAGGGATCAAACGTAGCAAACCGATGCTATGAGTCTCGAAGAATCCCGCAAGTGCCTAAGAGTTGTAATCTCGGCTTACAATTAGTAAATCGTTTACTGGCCTAAATACCTCCATGAAGTGATCCGCGGTAAACCCGTCACATAGTGGAGTTATGTTGGGTTCTTAGCCCTTATTTATATAATAAGTGTTATACTATTGGGTAATTATTTAACAAAATTTTAAAATATGCCAACACCACCTATTTTGTGTGTTTTTCCTTCTTTTACATGGCATCTAGAAGCAAAACTAAAAGAGTTTTCCTTAATAGGTTAACAAACCCCGGGCGCTCACATGATTAACAAATGAATATAAATTGTTTATGTTCAAAAAGTGAAAAATGCGTTTTGTCTCTTATTTGATAATCATAGAAAAGCGGTTTTTTAACCGGAAATTCAAAAGTCCTGTTTTTCTCAAAAGTAAATCACACGCTATCCAAAAGATGACACCACCCAAATCTAGTGAAGCATGAGACTATTGTCGAGCTTAACACAAGTTGTTTCATGTGAATCTGTGTCGAAGGTGAGAGTGGCGTCTTGAAATCATTAGTTGTTGAGCTTAGCACGAGCCAATAATTGTCAAGGGTGTCATCTTGTATCTTGTTGGAAAATTTGCAATTTCAATTTAATATGCCTTGGTAATTGTCGTTCCTATACCGAGTTTCCAAAGTGGCTTAATGAGGAATCGGTATGGGAAGGGATCAAACGTGACAAACCGAAGCTATGAGTATCAAAGGATCTCGCAAGTGCCTAAGAGTTGTAATCTTGGATTACAATTGGTAAAGCGTTTACTGGACTAAATACCTCCATGATGTGATACGTGGTAAACCCGTCATATAGTGGAGTTATGTTCGGTTCTTAGCCCTTGTTTATATAATAAATGTTATACTATTGGGTAACTATTTTACAAGGATTAAAATATGTCGAACCAACCTTTTTTGTGTGTTTTTCCTTCTTTTAGATGGCATCTACAAGCCAAACTAAAAGAGTTTTCTTTAATTGGTTAACAAACCCCGCACTCTCACATGATTAACAAATGAATATAATTTTTTTATGTTCAAAAGGTGAAAAATGAGTTTTGTCCCTTATTTGATAGTCATAGAAAATAGGTTTTTTAACCGGAATAACAAAAGTATCATTTTTCTCAAAAATAAATCACACGCCATCCAAAAGATGACACCACCCAAATCTAGTGAAGCATAGGGCAATTGTTGAGCTTAGCACAAGTTGTTTCATGTGAATCTGTGTGGTAGGTGAGAGTGGCGTCTTGAAATTATTAGTTGTTGAGCTTCGCACGAGCCAATAAATGTCAAGGGTGTCATCGTGTATCTTGTTTGACAATTTGCAATTCCAATTTATTACGCCTTGGTAATTGTCGTGCCCATACCGAGTTACCAAAACAGCTTAACGAGGAATCGGTATGGGAATGGATCAAATGTAGCAAACCGATGCTATGAGTATCGAATGATCCCGCAAGTGCCTAAGAGTTGTAATCTCGGCTTACAATTGGTAAATCGTTGATTGCCCTAAATACCTCCATGAAGTGATCCGCGGTAAACCTGTCACGTAGTAGAATTATGTTGCGTTCTTAGCCCTTATTTATATTAAGTGTTATACTATTGGGTAGTTATTTAACAAGGATTCAAATATGCCAACTAACCTTTTTTATGTGTTTTTCCTTATTTTAGATGGCATCTACAAGCAAACCTAAGAGTTTTCCTTAATTGGTTAACAAACCCCGCACGCTAACATGATTGACAAATGAATATAAATTGTTTATGTTCAAAAAGTGAAAATTTCGTTTTGTTCCTTATTTGATAATCATAGAAAAGCGGTTTTTTAACCGGAAAAACAAATGTCTTGTTTTTCTCAAAAGTAAATCACACGCCATCCAAAAGATGACACCAGCCAAATCTAGTGAAGCATGGAACAATTGTCGAGCTTAGCACAAGTTGTTTCATGTGAATCTGTGTGGAAGGTGAGAGTGGCGTCTTGAAATTATTAGTTATTGATCTTAGCATGAGCCAATGATTTTCAAGGGTGTCATCGTGTATCTTGTTGGACAATTTGCAATTCCAATTTAGTACGCCTTGGTAATTGTCGTGCCTATACCGAGTTACCAAAGTGGCTTAACGAGGAATCGGTATGGGAAGAGATCAAACGTGACAAACCGATGCTATGAGTATCAAAGGATCCCGCAAGTGCCTAAGAGTTGTAATCTCTGATTACAATTGGTAAAGCGTTTACTGGCCCAAATACCTCCATGATGTGATCCGCGGTAAACCCGTCATATATTGTAGTTATGTTCGGTTCGTAGCCCTTGTTTATATAATAAGTGTTATACTATTGAGTAACTATTTTACAAGGATTAAAATATGTCGAACTAACCTTTTTTGTGTGTTTTTCCTTCTTTTAGATGGTATCTACAAGCCAGACTAAAAGTGTTTTCCTTAATTTGTTAACAAACCACGCAGCTCACATGATTAACAAATAAATATAAATTGTTTATGTTCAAAAGGTGAAATATGTGTTCTGTCCCTTATTTGTTAATCATAGAAAAGAGGGTTTTTGACCGGAAAGACAATAGTCCTGTTTTTCCCAAAAGTAAATCACATACCATCCAAAAGATGACACCACCCAAATCTAGTGAAGCATGGGACAATTGTCGAGCTTAGCACAAGTTGTTTCAGGTGAATCTGTGTGTAAGGTGAGAGTGGCGTCTTGAAATTATTAGTTGTCGAGCTTAGCACGAGCCAATGATTGTCAAAGATGTCATCGTGTATCTTGTTGGACAATTTGCAATTCCAATTTAATAAGCCTTGGTAATTGTCGTTCCTATACCGAGTTACCAAAGCAGCTTAATGAGGAATCGGTATGGGAAGGGATCAAACGTAGCAAACCGATGCTATGAGTATCGAAGGATCCCGCAAGTGCCTAAGAGTTGTAATCTTGGCGTACAATTGGTAAATCGTTTACTGGCCTAAATACCTCCATGAAGTGATCCGCGGTAAACCTGTCACGTACTGGAATTATGTTGCGTTCTTTGACCTTATTTATATTAAGTGTTATACTATTGGGTAATTATTTAACAAGGATTAAAATATGCCAACTAACCTTTTTTATGTGTTTTTCCTTCTTTTAGATCGCATCTACAAGCAAACCTAAGAGTTTTCCTTAATTGGTTAACGAACCCCGCACGCTCACATGATTAACAAATAAATATAAATTGTTTATGTTCAAAAGTTGAAAAATGTGTTTTGTCCCTTAATTGTTAATCATAGAAAAGAGATTTTTTAACCGGAAAAACAAATGTCCTGTTTTTCTCAAAAGTAAATCACACGCCATCCAAAAGATGACATCACCCAAATCTAGTGAAGCATGGAACAATTGTCGAGCTTAGCACAAGTTGTTTCATGTGAATCTGTGTGGAAGGTGAGAGTGACGTCTTGAAATAATTAGTTATTGATCTTAGCATGAGCCAATGATTTTCAAGGGTGTCATCGTGTATCTTGTTGGACAATTTGCAATTCCAATTTAGTATGCCTTGGTAATTGTCGTGCCTATACCGAGTTACCAAAGTGGCTTAACAAGGAATCGGTATGGGAAGGGATCAAACGTGTCAAACCGATGCTGTGAGTATCTAAAGATCCCGCAAGTGCCTAAGAGTTGTAATCTCGGATTACAATTGGTAAAGCGTTTACTGGCCTAAATACCTCCATGATGTGATCCGCGGTAAACCCGTCATATATTGGAGTTATGTTCGGTTCGTAGCCCTTGTTTATATAATAAGTGTTATACTATTGAGTAACTATTTTACAAGGATTAAAATATGTCGAACTAACCTTTTTTGTGTGTTTTTCCTTCTTTGAGATGGTATCTACAAGCCAGACTAAAAGAGTTTTCCTTAATTTGTTAACAAACCCCGCAGCTCACATGATTAACAAATAAATATAAATTGTTTATGTTCAAAAGGTGAAAAATGTGTTTTGTCCCTTATTTGTTAATCATAGAAAAGAGGGTTTTTGACCGGAAAGACAATAGTCCTGTTTTTCTCAAAAGTAAATCACATGCCATCCAAAAGATGACACCACCCAAATCTAGTGAAGCATGGGACAATTGTCGAGCTTAGCACAAGTTGTTTCAGGTGAATCTGTGTGTAAGGTGAGAGTGGCGTCTTGAAATTATTAGTTGTCGAGCTTAGCACGAGCCAGTGATTGTCAAAGATGTCATCGTGTATCTTGTTAGACAATTTGCAATTCCAATTTAATAAGCCTTGGTAATTGTCGTTCCTGTACCGAGTTACCAAAGCAGCTTAATGAGGAATCGGTATGGGAAGGGATCAAACGTAGCAAACCGATGCTATGAGTATCGAAGGATCCCGCAAGTGCCTAAGAGTTGTAATCTCGGCGTACAATTGGTAAATCGTTTACTGTCCTAAATACCTCCATGAAGTGATCCGCGGTAAACCTGTCACGTAGTGGAATTATGTTGCGTTCTTAGCCCTTATTTATATTAAGTGTTATACTATTGGGTAATTATTTAACAAGGATTAAAATATGCCAACTAACCTTTTTTACGTGTTTTTCCTTCTTTTAGATCGCATCTACAAGCAAACCTAAGAGTTTTCCTTAATTGGTTAACGAACCCCGCACGCTCACATGATTAACAAATAAATATAAATTGTTTATGTTCAAAAGTTGAAAAATGTGTTTTGTCCCTTAATTGTTAATCATAGAAAAGAGATTTTTTAACCGGAAAAACAAATGTCCTGTTTTACTCAAAAGTAAATCACACGCCATCCAAAAGATGACACCACCCAAATCTAGTGATGCATGGAACAATTGTCGAGCTTAGAACAAGTTGTTTCATGTGAATCTGTGTGGAAGGTGAGAGTGGCGTCTTGAAATAATTAGTTATTGATCTTTGCATGAGCCAATGATTTTCAAGGGTGTCATAGTGTATCTTGTTGGACAATTTGCAATTCCAATTTAGTATGCCTTGGTAATTGTCGTGCCTATACCGAGTTACCAAAGTGGCTTAACGAGGAATCGGTATGGGAAGGGATCAAACGTGACAAACCGATGCTATGAGTATCTAAGGATCCCGCAAGTGCCTAAGAGTTGTAATCTCGGATTACAATTGGTAAAGCGTTTACTTGCCTAAATACCTCCATGATGTGATCCGCGGTAAACCCGTCATATATTGGAGTTATGTTCGGTTCGTAGCCCTTGTTTATATAATAAGTGTTATACTATTGAGTAACTATTTTACAAGGATTAAAATATGTCGAACTAACCTTTTTTTTGTGTGTTTTTCCTTCTTTTAGATGGTATGTTCAAGCCAGACTAAAAGAGTTTTCCTTAATTTGTTAACAAACTCCGCAGCTCACATGATTAACAAATAAATATAAATTGTTTATGTTCAAAAGGTGAAAATGTGTTTTGTCCCTTATTTGTTAATCATAGAAAAGAGGGTTTTTGACCGGAAAGACAATATTCCTGTTTTTCTCAAAAGTAAATCACATGCCATCCAAAAGATGACACCACCCAAATCTAGTGAAGCATGGGACAATTGTCGAGCTTAGCACAAGTTGTTTCAGGTGAATCTGTGTGTAAGGTGAGAGTGGCGTCTTGAAATTATTAGTTGTCGAGCTTAGCACGAGCCAATGATTGTCAAAGATGTCATCGTGTATCTTGTTGGACAATTTGCAATTCCAATTTAATAAGCCTTGGTAATTGTCGTTCCTATACCGAGTTAACAAAGAAGCTTAATGAGGAATGGGTATGGGAAGGGATCAAACGTAGCAAACCGATGCTATGAGTATCGAAGGATCCCGCAAGTGCCTAAGAGTTGTAATCTCGGCGTACAATTGGTAAATCGTTTACTGTCCTAAATACCTCCATGAAGTGATCCGCGGTAAACCTGTCACGTAGTGGAATTATGTTGCTTTCTTAGCCCTTATTTATATTAAGTGTTATACTATTGGGTAATTATTTAACAAGGATTAAAATATGCCAACTAACCTTTTTTATGTGTTTTTCCTTCTTTTAGATCGCATCTACAAGCAAACCTAAGAGTTTTCCTTAATTGGTTAACAAACCCCGCACGCTCACATGATTAACAAATAAATATAAATTGTTTTTGTTCAAAAGTTGAAAAATGTGTTTTGTCCCTTAATTGTTAATCATAGAAAAGAGATTTTTTAACCGGAAAAACAAATGTCCTAATTTTCTCAAAAGTAAATCACACGCCATCCAAAAGATGAGACCACCCAAATCTAGTGAAGCATGGAACAATTGTCGAGCTTAGCACAAGTTGTTTCATGTGAATCTGTGTGGAAGGTGAGAGTGGCGTCTTGAAATTATTTGTTATTGATCTTAGCATGAGCCAATGATTTTCAAGGGTGTCATCGTGTATCTTGTTGGACAATTTGCAATTCCAATTTAGTACGCCTTGGTAATTGTCGTGCCTATACCGAGTTACCAAAGTGGCTTAACGTATGAAAAGGGATCAAACATGCCAAACCGATGCTATGAGTATCGAAGGATCCCGCAACTGCTTAAGAGTTGTAATCTCATATTATCATTGGTAAAGCGTTTACTAGCCTAAATACCTCCATGAAGTGATCCGTGGTAAACCCGTCACATAGTGGAGTTATGTTTGGTTCTTAGCCCTTGTTTAAATAATAAGTGTTATACTACTGGGTAATTATTTAACCAATTTTTAAAATATGTCGAACTAACCTATTTTGTGTGTTTTTCCTTCTTTTAGATGGCATCTAGAAGCAAAACTAAAAGAGTTTTCCTTAATTGGTTAACAAACCCCGCACGCTCACATGATTAACAAATGAATACAAATTGCTTATGTTCGAAAAGTGCAAAATTCGTTTTATCCCTTATTTGTTAATCATAGAAAAGTGGTTTTTTAACCAGAAAAACAAAAGTCCTATTTTTCTCAAAAGTAAATCACATGCCATCCAAAAGATGACACCACCCACATCTAGTGAAGAATGAGACAATTGTCGAGCTTAGAACAAGTTGTTTCATGTGGATCTGTGTGGATGGTGAGAGTGGCGTCTTGAAATTTTTAGTTGTTGAGCTTCGCACGAGCCAATGATTGTCAAGGGTGTCATCGTGTATCTTGTTGGACAATTTGCAATTCCAATTTTATACGCCTCGGTAATTGTCGTGCCTATACCGAGTTACCAAAGCGGCTTTACGAGGAATCAGTATGGGAAGGGATCAAACATGCTATGAGTATCGAAGGATCCCGCAAGTGCCTAAGAGCTTTAATCCCGGATTACAATTGGTAAAACGTTTACTGGCCTAAATACCTCCATGAAGTGATCCGTGGTACACCCGTCACATAGTGAAGTAATGTTGGGTTCTTAGTCCTTGTTTATATAATAATGTTGGGGAGATAATCACTTCACCCTAATAATCAACTCTATCTGTCGTATAACATAGAATTTGATGATAACCAAGGATGTGTACACTCTTGACATGTCCTCTGGTGACCCTTCAAAGGAAACATGTTTGTACTCCAAAAATAATGAGGATACAAATTTGATATGGCACAAGAAGCTTTTCCACCTTAATTTCAAAAATATCAACAAATTGTGCAAGGGTGAACGAGTGTTAGGATTGCCTTCTTAGGCATATTCTAAGCCTAAACCTTGTACTGCTTGTGAGAAGGGAATGCTACATAAGACAAAATTTCCATCCAAGCAGTCCTTGTCCATTATTGAACCTTTCTATATGTTGCACATGGAATTCTTTGGTCTTGTTACAACTGCTAGTATTGGTGGAAGTAAGTATGCTCTTGTACTCGTTGATGAATTCTTAAGATACACTTGGGTTTTCTTTCTTAAAGCAAAGAGTGAGGCTGCTGAAGAGATCATATGCTTTATCAAGAAGATGGAAGTGTTGAATGGTAATCTAGTGAGGAGTCTTAGAAGTGATCATGGAACTAAATTCAGAACTCAAACTCAGGAAACTTTATGTGATGATAAAGGGATATCTCAAAACTTCTCTGCTCCAAGAACTCCACAACAGAATGGTGTAGCTGAAAGAAGAAACAGAACATTGATTGAAGCTACGAGAACCATGTTGTGTGAAAGTGGGTTACCTTTTAATCTCTGGGCTGAGGCTGTAAGTTGTGCATGTTTCACACAGAACAGATCCCTTATTTTCAAGAGGCATAACAAAACTCTATATGAAGTGCTCAAGGGAAGGAAGCCAAGCAGCAACTTTCTGCATATTTTTGGATGTCAATGCTTTATACGCAATCAAAAGGATCAATTGCAGAAGTTTGCTCTAAAGGCTGATGAAGGAGTGTTTGTAGGTTACTAAGTGATTTCCAAATCATACAGAGTATACAACCTCAAAACCAAAGTCATAGAAGAATCCATCCATGTAAATTTTAATGAAAATGACTTTGTGCTTCCTGTTCCTGTAATTATGTTTCAGGTGAAAATTCAATGTTCTCATGCAAACTTGAGAAGCCACTCTAGAGAAAGTTGATCCCTCTCCACCAACTGGTCATGATTTAGATGAACTTGTACCGATTCAAATCTTCAACCATGTACAACCAACCTCATCCAATCTTATACCTCTACTGAATCATGTGGGAAATGACTCAACATCATTGGACTCTAATTTCGTATCACACATTCCCTCTTCAGTAGAGACACCCACAGATTGTGAAAATGAAGTTATATCAGCCACCCAAAATGAACTCATTTGTACTGCTGATAGTCAACAGATAACTTCACCTCCCCAAATTCAAATTAATCCCAATTCCCAAATTATCCAAAATGCCTTCAAAGACCACAAATATCATCCTCATGATCTGGTCATAGGCAATATAGAGGATCTATTTAGAACAAGATCAAAAGCTTGCAACATCTACTTTTACTCTGGATTTGTCTCTATGATTGAACCAAAGAAGGTTGATGAATCCTTAAATGATCCCACTGAGTAACAGCCATGCAAGAAGAGCTGGCAGAATTCAAAAGAAATAATGTACGGACCATGGTACCCAAACCAAAGGATAAAATCATCATTGGAACAAAGAGGGTGTTTAGAAACAAGCTAGATGAACATGGGAAGTTCACAAGAAACAAATCAAGGCTTGTGGCACAGGGGTAATGTCAAGAAGAAGGTATTGATTTTGATAAAACCTTTGCCCCTGTTGCAAGATTGGAGCTATCAGATTATTCCTAGCCTATGTTGCCTTCAAGAACTTCGAAGTATTCCAAATGGATGTGAAGAGTGCATTTCTGAATGGAAATCTGAAAGAAGAGGTGTATGTCAAACAACCTCCTGGTTTTGAAGAGTCAAGCTTACCTGATCATGTATTCTTTCTCACAAAGCTTTATATGGTCTAAAGCAAGCTCCAATAGCCTGGTATGATACCCTCTCTTCTTTTCTCATTAACAAAGGTTTTACTAGAGGATGTATTGATAGCACCTTGTTTCTCAGGAAGTACAAAGGTGATGTGATACTTGTGTAGATATATGTAGATGATATAGTATTTGGGTCTAATAATTTGGAACTATGCAAAAAGTTTTCTAAACTCATGTCTGATAGCTATCAGATGATCATGATAGGTGAATTAAACTATTTTTCTTGGTTCACAAATTAAACAAGAAAGTGATGGTATTTTCATACATCAAAGAGTTACTCAAAAAGTTTGATTTTGAAAATTGTTCCTCAATGAAAATGTTAATTGCTCTCAAGCTAGGAAAGGACACTAATGGAAATTTAGTGAACATTACTGCTTATAAAGGAATGATTGGGTCACATTTATACCTCACTGCTAGTAGACTAGATATAATGTTTCAACATGTCTCTGTGCAAGATATCAAGCAGATCCTAAGGAATCACATCTTGCTGCTGTTAAAAGAATATTCAGATATCTCAAAGAAACTCCTAATCTAGGTCTTTAGTACTCTAAAGTCTCAGATTTTGAGTTAGTTGGATATTCTGATTCTGATTTTGTAGGATGTACATTGGATAGAAAGAGTACTTCAGGTGGATGTCAACTTCTAGGTGGAAGATTAATAAGTTGGTCTAGTAAGAAACAGAATTCAGTGTCAACATCTACTGCAGAAGCATAATATATTGTTGTAGGAAGCTGTTGTGCTCAAATTTTGTGGTTACAAAATCAATTACTTGACTATGATGTGAAGTTTGAAGACACCCCAATTCTGTGTAACAATAAAAGTGCCATCTCAATCTTAAATAATCCAGTCATGCATTCAAAGACAAAGCATATTGAAATCAGACATCACTTCCTAAGAGATAACGTGCAAAAGAAAAAGCTATCTCTACACTACATCAACACTGATTTGCAACTTGCAGATTTGTTCACCAAACCATTGGATGAAGCAAGGTTCAGTTTCCTAATATCCAAACTATGTATGCTTAATTTCTAGACTAGAATAGTAGTAATTGTGTTTCTGTTGATTGATAAGTATTGAATACTCTGGTTTACTTATCTAAGCATCTCCTAGCTTTACTGATCTTGTGATAGCTAAGTAAAATTGATCAGCTGATGTCTATCAGCTAACCAAAGTTACTCAGCTGATCATACTCAGCTAAGGAAGAAATGCTCAACTAAGTATCTCTATCAGCTGATGTATCAAAATTCTTTCTATCAGCTGATCAGCTGATGGTTCAACACTTAGTTAATTTTTATCTTTTATGCTCAGTTAATGCTTTTTAACCCTAGTTATTTACTTCGCCTGTCATATTTCATTTAATAGCTTATTATTATGTTTTCCGTTAGTACTTTTGTCTGCATTTAACGTTCTTTGTTAACTATACTTCATAAATACCCCACTTCCTCTCTCACTTCTCTTTACCGGTTCAAATTCTACAAACTCCCTCTCTCTCACTAAAAAGCTTTACCCTAACTTCTCTCGATATTTCTCTCTCACTCACTGGTCATCATCCCTGTTCCATGACAACCTACATCCCTGATCCGCTAGTCAACCCTGGTGAGAATGTTGCACCCAACCAACCAACCAATGAATATCATTCCAAACAACATTCTCCTGTGCACCTTCATCCCTGTCTCTTGTGAAAACCAGGGATGTGAACCAATGGTGTAGTTCCTTCGAGCTCAACCTCTTTTTGAAAGTCTTACGGCTTATCCTCACTATATTTTCCCCACTATCATTGGAGAACTCTGGTACTCCGCCACCTACAACATCAATGAGAATTCAATCCACTGTACCTTAGCCCAAGGAAACTTCCAACTGCAAATAACCACTAAAACCTTGAGGGAAGCTATTGGTATTCCTCATTTCCCACCATACAATGCCTTTCCCTCTCGAACCCAAGTTCAAACCGTTCTTCAAACCATAGGCTACAATAAGCCTATCGTACACAAACAAGTCAAAGTCTCTACTCTCTCTAATCCATGGAAGTATCTGGCCAACGTGGTCATTAGATGTTTTGGTCCAAACTCAGGAAGCCACCATCTCATAAATCAAACCGAATTACTGGTGCTGTATACCCTGGTTTTTGGGGTAAATATTGACTTTGCTCAAGTCATTTTCACTGACCTTGTTGATAAAATAACTCAGAGCACCAACAAGAAATCCTCTAGAGCTCAAGTGCCTTACATTCGCTTTTTAAGCATGGTTGCAATGATGGTGATTCGTGAAAATGATTACGTTGGACTCAATGAACCTCTTGAAAGTATTCATGTCCCTACCATGGGTGAGAAAGTCTTCCATTTTATCAAGGCAAACAGAGGTCCTACCGTCACTACTCAAATCCAAGAATTGATTGATAATGCTGCTGAGGCAAATGTTGATAATTTGGATGGTGATGGTAGTGGTACTGAGGAAAGTGATAATGGTAACAATGATGATGGTAGTGGTGGTGATAAAGGTGATAGCAATGATGGTGGTGATGCTGGTGATCATGGTTTTGCTCCTCCCAGTCCAATGATTATGAGTCCACTTGGTGATGCTGCTATGCTAGACCAACAAGAACAAGAAATCTCTGAGCAACTGCTTGAGCTCATTGATAGAAGCAGGCACATCATCTCCCAATGTAATGATAGCACTGACTCTAATTCTGAGGATATTCAAATTGTAGTCCCAGCCTTTGATACCCCATCCTCATCTAAAGTCCATACACCAATTCAACAGCCAAGCTCTAGTGAACCTCCAGTGTTCACTAGTTCTACTCCCATTCATAGCCCCTATATACAAGGTCAATAGAGGATGCTCATAATGAGCCCTTTGAGGTAGTAACATCTACACCTCTAACCTCAACACCAGTGAGACCTTCTCATGTTGAGGGGGAGCCATTGGATATTGCACACCCTGAGCCAGTGAATGTATCCTCCCAACAGGATACATTTGAAAAATGAGACTTAAACCGCAATCTGAGACATCCTCCCAAAAGGATGCTCTCATTGAAAGATTGACCTCCTCCCAAGGTCACACAGTGTCTATCCATATTTTGAGTCAACCTATGCCATTCACATTTTCCCAATAGAATGTGGATCCAATAAGGGATTCCCTAGTACTAACTGCATCCCACACTCACTCCACATTCCTTACACCAATAATTGATTCACTTCTTACACATGCATAGCCTGCCGATGCTTGTGGTACAAACCAACCTCTTGTACAGGGCTCAACCGTCTTTCCCAATGAATTTGAGCTTATACACCAAGGCTCAGATGAGGGAACCCAATCCATACCCAACTTCTTTGAACCAACTTCAACCTCATCCTCCTCTCTACCCTAAACCCAAACCTTACTCATCTTTAAACTATCAATCTCAACCTTGATAACCTCACTTAAACCTTCCATACCTTCCAAACCCAAACACATACTCAACTGTCCAAGCTTGCAAAGGACATTGAGTCACTTAAAACCCCAACCTAACCCTCCCCTACACCTATTTCACCTTCCACTGATCTTAATCCCATATTAAACAAAATAGACCACTTATTGTAACGTCCCAATTTTTTTTAAACAAGTATAAGTGTGTGTATATATATATAAACCATGTCACTTAAATAACTGTAGTCGTTCAACAAAATTCCAGACGAGGTCCCATACCCGGAACTACACGCCTTACAATGTACGGTCAAAGGGAGAGTTAGTTACTAAAATAATTAAATAAGTTTGATAATGAAATAATAAATGTTAATTAGATAAATAGACGGCAAAAACGTTTGCTAGTAGATGAGCTGTCTTCACTATGCTGGAGCCTTCCCGCGATCATATCCTGAAAGGATTAAAACAACAACATTAAGCATAAAGCTTATCGACCACACGCACTTACACACCACACTAGGCATGTACATGTCACAATAACAATCCATGATCACATATCAATTCACATAATACCGACGCAGTGCACTGACGACGATTTCACTTTTCATATGACTGCCCAAGGCACCCCAAGGGTCTTACGTCTCTTACAATCACATATAACTGCCTAAGGCACCCCAAGGGTCTTACATCTCTTTGGGTCACGGTCGACTACCCATGGCACCGCAAGGGTTTTATGTTTTCGCGTGCTCGAGTTGTGTTTTCACTCCATTTACACAACCCTTCACCTCGTAACCACAATTCATGTAAGTTACACAAATAATCATACAACAATTATACACATTCACTTCATATATCAATATATCATTTACACATTTTCACATACAGTCGAATCACATATAAGTCACACTTTCAAATAATTAAACACATGTACATTTCACGCTAATACAATGTATAAGTTAGTGTAACTCACCTGATTACAACACGGATATAACTCAACATAAATTATTTACGTAACCGTAAGATTCTCTTCTACTTGAAAACACCTGATGATTAACCTCTGAGTTCTAATCAAAATGGCGTTGATTTGATCCTTGTTTCTCACTGCTCCTTCTCGGCCAACGGGTATGTACGAGGGCAGCTAAGAAGTTCTCTCTCTCTCTCCCTCTCTCTCTCTTGATGGCAGTACGCACACACATACACAAGGCAGACTATTTTCTTTCTTTTGATTCCTTCACGGCCTGCCGTAGACTTCTCGCCGGTAGCTCTCGTTCTCCTTGATGGTAATACTACACATACAGGCGATATGGAAGAAAGGGGGCGGCTAAATGCCTGAATTTATTTAGGTTAGAACTTAATATCACATGGACTTGAGGCCCACATATTTACTTAAAGCCCATACATTTAATTTTTTTTCTTTAAATAACTTGGTCCAACCTTAAAGTCCACTAACAATTACATAATTATAACATAGAGAAGCCCAATTAATCTAAGGTGTCCATTTTATTGTTTTGAAGTAGAAAACGAGTATTACAACTCTCTCCCACTTGTTTACGATTTCGTCCTCGAAATCTTCTCACAAGCAAGGCAACTCTTCCTCCTTTCTTATTTTGATCACATGTCCACTTTGATCGCTTACGATGTTCCCGCTGAACCTTAACCGTTACGATCAATTTCTTATGTAGTTGTTTAACTTTCCATTCTAGAATCGTGATTGGTCATTCGACATACTTCAAGTTCTCATTTACTGTAATGTCTTCTAACACTACAAACGCAGATTCGTCATCTAGACACTTCCGTAAGTACGAAGCATGAAATGTGTTATGTATATATATATTATTATTATTATTATTATTATTAACATTTCTTTGGATTACTCCTTTCCATGACGATACTTTCTATAGAATAACAATCTCCTACCTGGAACTCGAGTGTTCTCATCTCTTTTCTGTGCAACTCTTTGGTCGACCTTGAGTAGCCTTTAATCCTTCTTGAACTTGATGTACATAATCTAACATTTTCTATACTATCTCGATGCTTCCAAGCTCCTGTTGACCCACTTCCCCTAGCAAATAGGGATCCTATACTTTCTCTCATATAACAATTTCATATGACGGAATCCTAATACTGGCTTGATAGCTATTGTTGCACAAAAAACTCCGCTCACAGCTGATACGAATCCTAGCTTCCTCCAAAATCGAACACACAAGCTCGTAACATATCCTCTAATATTAGTATAGTTTTTTCTCTTTACCCGTCAATCTCTCGACCAAACAATAGTACTAGCAACCCACATCGTGATATCACCTCTATAACATATTCCTCCGCCATCATTTCCGTTGAAACAGCCTATTTTATAGGAATAAAGTGGGTGCTTTTCGCCAGACGATTCACTATTGCCCAATTTTCATAAAAATTTCTTAGAGTTCTCGGTAGTTCCGTGATCAAATTCATTGTGATGTGCTCCCATTTTCATACCGCTATCTCCGTTGGTTGTAATTTCCCGTGAGGTTTTTGGTGCTCACCCATTTCTTGTAAACAAATCAAGCACTTTTCTACATATTTCGCCACATCCCGCTTTATTCCCAGCCACCAATAGTTCCATCTTTAGGCCTTGGTATATCATTGTTGTGCCCGGGTGGATAGAAATTTTGGATTTATGAGACTCGTCGAGTAGTATAGTACGCACATCCGTCATCTTTGGTACCCAGATACGCCCATACCGAGTCAACAATCCGCGACTATCTCTATTCACCAACGCCTTCTGACCCTTAACTTGCTTCTGTTTCTGGCTCTCTCCCTTCGGAGGTTCTGGTTGAGCGGCTCGGATTGAGTCTAATAAGGTTGTAGTTATCGATAATCTCATGCATTGTACCTTCAATTATAGAAAACTGGTCTTTGTGCTCAAAGCATCCGCCACTACATTGGACTTTCCTGGGTGATATAATATCTCGTAGTCGTAGTCCTTTACGAGATCAATCCACCTTCTCTGTCTCATGTTCAAATTCTTTTGATCCGCAAAGTATTTTAAACTCTTGTGATCCGTGTAGATAATACACTTGACACCATACAGATAGTATCTCCATATCTTCAATGCGAATACCACCGCTGCTAACTTCAAATCATGGGTCGGATATGCAATTACTTTACCTCTGCATTAAAACACATCCAAGGCCTACGTGTAACGCATCGCAGTAGACCACCATATCGTCCATCCCCTTTGGTAGGGTTAATATCGGTGCCTCACATAATTTTCTCGTAATGTTTCGTATGCCTGTTGTTGTTGGTTGCCCCAATTAGATCGTACGCTCTTCTTAGTCATCTAATTCATAAACACAGCTGGTGCGTTAGTCAACCCAAAAGGCATGACCATAACTTATAATGGCCATATTGCGTTCTAATGCCGTTTCCTTGCTATTCTCTTCCTTTACCTTCTGCGGAAGGTAACCCGATATCAAGTTAATCTTTGAGAACCACGCTGCTCATTGCAGCTATTCATGCAAATCATCAATCCTGGGTAACGGATATCTGTCTTGATTGTCACTTTGTTTAACTCATGGTAATCTATACACATATGGAAGGTGTCATTCTTCTTCTTGATGGATAAAATAGGCACCAATTTGTTAAAGCATTTTCTATAATGCTTTGTGTCTTGTCATCAAGGTTGAACAGTTTACGATCTTCCTCAGTCCAAGATGTTTCAGGCTTGGGAGTTTCTCCAGAGGGAACAGTTTTGTTAGTGGCAGTAATATGGATCATTGGTATGATTGGGCCATCTTGAATCACAGTACTCATTCTGTGATCCACGGACTTCAGATATAGCATGGCTCTAAACTTCCACATAGGATAGTCAGTGCCATCAAAGATAGAACACCCTTTTGCCGCCATTGTTGGTATATGACTTGATTGCTTGCTAGTAGGCATCTTAACCTCTTGACAGCGGATCTTGATCTTCAACTTATGAAGAAACTTGCTCTGATGCCAGTTGTTGGTCCCAAAGAGGGTAAATAAGCAACCGATACAGTGTAGAAGGGGGGTTGAATACACTTTAAACAATTAAGCAAATTAATCAAATGTATATTCAATTATCAAACAGGACAATAACTGTTATCACTCTCTAATCAAATCAACAAGATGATTTGATATTATAATGATTATAAACTCTACTCTCTCTCAATACTCTTGAATCACAAACTAATTGATGATCGATTTCTTGTTAAAACCGACTAACAAGAACTCTTGAAAACTCTCTCTAACTCTCTCTAACTTTGAACATACAAAGTTATCGCAACACACGCGTATCAAGTATCACGAACACACGTACGTTTTGCAACTTATGCAGTCGTCTCTCTGTTTGTATATGTTCGCGCATATAAAACCCATAAGAAGGTTTATACTTATACTTGATATATCTACGAACAAATCGCAGTTTAAAGATAGAACTTATCTTTTCTTTAAAACCGTAACAAACTTCTTAATTAGAACATATTTAATTAATTCCGTTTGAGATTTCTATCCAACTAATAGATAGTTTAAATTGAGTTTAGATATCCTAATTTAAATGTCGTAGATATGGAGAGTTTATAACAGAATTTAGAACTTACTTAAATTCTGTAACTGACTTCTGACACTGAGCTGACATACTCAGTCTTGACCTTGTCAAGCTGAGTTCTTGAATCTATAAGTCTTCAAGTCTTTACTCTTAAGTCCTATCTCAGCTTAGAAGTCACCGAGCTATCAAGTACTTACATAGAAAACTCTATATCTGTTTATACGCTGACTACTCAGCTTCAGCTGACCAGTCAGTCTATAACAGACTTACATAATTCCTAACTCTTAACCTATCATCTATACATATCTATAGTTTGTCTCATCAAATCTAATTATTCTAAACATGGAGTAACTATCTCCCCTTATTTGATGATGAAAAAAATATTAAATCAAAGTAGGTATAGGTTAACAGAATTATGTTTAACTACTCTGGAACTTACCAAAGTTGGTTCTTGAAATAAGTATTGAACTGATCCATACTTATTCACGTATCTTGAACTTACAAGATGTTTATGTTACAGATCTATTATCAGACTTGTATTCTAAGTATTTGAATATATAACTACTTAGATTCTGAACTTATCAGAAGTAATTTAAGTTCTGAACTTACAAAACTTATACATTTGAACATATCAGTTTATAATTGAACATATCAGTTTATAATTGAACATATCAATCATCAGCTTGAACTTACAAAGCTGTCTGTTTGAACATATCAAACATAATTTTGAACATATCAAATAATAAAACAGTTGAACATATCAAACTTGAGTTTGTATTAATGAACATATCATTTACATTGTAGCTTAATCTTTATGATTAGCTTCAGCACGCTTAGTGCTGACAAAATCATAGAACTTATCTATTTAATCAATAGAATCTCCAACTTCTAACCACATATCATAACATTTAAGTTCCCATATTGCAGCTTTCTTGATAGCATCATTCACAATCTCTTCACCTTCTAGCATCTCTTTTATCTCAGTTTTTCTTTATCCGATTTCTTTGTTGAGATGATATCTGAATACTGAGTTCTGAGTTGAGTCATCACATAGAATTCTCAAGTACAGAATCAATTCCAGATTTGCCAAATGAAGATCTGCTATCCTCAAGAAACATTGATTAACTTCCACATCAAGATACAAGAATCCTTCCAGCGGTTGAGTGATATAAGTGTTTTCTCTAAATTCAACTTCCTCTGGAACTTGTAAACCGATGTCTCTTTTAGCTCGCTGGCTTCCTGCTCTAACTCTTGCAGCTTTGCCTCGATTAAGGAAAGTATCAATTTCATCAGCAGGGATCTCACCTAGCTGATCAATTCTTATGAAAATTGTCTTAAGCACATCAACTATCTCTTATCTGATTTGAATCTTTTTCATCTACTTGATAGTTGTGGCTACGATCTTCAACTCTGAGAACCCCAACTTGTACATACATCTCATATCTAGACCAATTTCTTGTTTGTTGTCTAGTACAAAGTTGATAATTACAAATTCTCCTTTTCTACTCAGTGTAATTGATTTAATCTTGTTATTAAAATGTGTTCTTTTATAACAATGCCTTAGATCCATATCTGGGTAGGGAATTGGGGCAGCTCTAGGTCCAGAATAGTCAGCTTCAGATTCAACTCTGGCAACCTTAGCTTTAGCCTTTTCTCGTTGAATTTCAGCTTGTCGTTGCTACTCTTTTATTTCCTCCACTGTTATGCCTACTTCTTTAGCCATCTGTTGTAACATTTGCTCAACAAGCATGTCACTGGCTTACTGTGCTGCATCAGCTTCATCACTTAAGTCAGATTCATGTGCAACTAGTTGAGACTTACCCTGTTGCTCTGGCTCTGGCTCAGCAATGATGATCTTTCTTTTCTTTGCTAGAGGCATAACACTTCTTTTCTTTCTTTTTACCATCTCAAACACCTTACTCTTCCCTTTGTCTATTTGTGAAGTTGGAACGGACTCAGCTTCAACAAATTTTGGCAATTTAGCTCGAGGAAGGTTGGTGTGAATAGCTTGAGATGTTTCTTCATGTGGAGTTTCTGGTTGAGCTTGTGAAGTTGTGGTAATTTGGACTGTTGGAGCATGCTGTTGTTGAGAAGGCTGATCTACAGTACTCATAAACTGATCATGAGCTTCTTCGAATTGTACTTCCTCTGTATGCTCCCCCTCAACCTTATCATCACACTTTTTTGATTCTTCCTTCCCCTTTTTGTCATCATCAATAGGGGAGGGTCTGATTTTGAGCACAAAGCTTTCCAAGTTGGCTACAGAAGTTCATAAATCATTAAGTTTGCGCATCAACATGGCTTTGTCATCTTTCCTCTTTTTATACAGGAGCTCAAACTGGGATTGTAGATAGTCCATAATGACTTTAGCATCGGTAGTCATCAGCTCGGGCTCCTCAGGTCTTCGTCTTACCTCAACGTCCTCCTATCCAGTGGAAGAGTGTATTTCCACCGTAGGAGTGGTTGTTGAGTGTTCCTCAATAGGTAAGGATGTGGGTCCCATATCCAAAGGTTGGTACTGACCAATGGAATCAAGGGGGCCAGAATGCGGACCCTGTAAACCTTCCTGGAGTATGAAAGGTTCATTGACAGGTCGTGCTAGAGTGTGTAAGAATAGAAGAGAAGAATGACCAAGTTCGTGAGGTATGGAAGAGGGGTGAGCTAGGCTTATTGGTGAGGAAGGGGGATTGGTCAGTATTTCAATGTTACCTTCATGGGGATGTGAAGGCACAGAAGTAGCCTCTCCCATGGCATTAGTAAGTATAGGCTAAGTAGACACCATACCCGGTTTAGGCTTAAGGGTTGAAATGAACCGAGAGGTTGGTACCTTAAGATAAGGTGTCTCTCCCTCAGCTCCTGCCGTTGGAGGTATCAATGTGATATCAACTCCAGAGTCCTTTTGAGGTGAAGGACTACCTTTGGCAGTTTTCCTTGTATAGGTGTAGGATATATCCTTGGTAGCAGTGGGTTGACCAAGGTTGGCTGTAGATTGTAAGATAGATGGAGATGTGCGAGGTGGAGGAGAGTGATTAGACTGAGTTGGGCTTGACTCAGTATTATCTCCCAATTTTTGAGATGGAGAAGTAAAAGAGAGAGAAGGAGATAAGGGTTGCGAAAGTATACCAGCTGCACCTAGCAGTGGAGACTCAGAGCTAGGAAATAGACTCCTTTTCTCTGAACTCGAAGTGGTGGATGAAATTATTTAAGCATTGGGTCTAAGTTGAGTCCTAGGTTGATCAGCTTGAGGGGACTCAGCCTCAGAACCTATATCGTCACCCACTTCTTCCGCAACTTTCTGCTCTGTCTAAGCTTCACTTGACTCAGGAGTCGGAAGCTGTATATACACCCTCATCTGAGCACTCATTGTAGCGTGCCCAGGGAAAATATCATGGGCAAACATTCTGTAGCTGAGAACAGGAGTAGGGATTGACTCATATTGAGCAGTATATCATCTACCCAATCTGCCCGCGATTACCATGGATAGAAATCTTGCGAAGGTTACAATGGTGTCCCTTATGGTCTTGGTCACCAATGACTTGAATGCCTCAAAGATCAACTCAGCGTAATCCACTCGTCGATCATAGAATAAGTTGTATAAGTGTTGCATTTCAAAGTCATTCACATTATCCAGGCCTCCCACCTTGTATCCAAGAGAACGAACCACAATGGATACCATAAATCCCCATGCCGTATGGAATGCAGATTTCCGTATGACGCCAATAACTTGAGGATGACCCATTAAGGGTAAAACTCTTTGTGATGTTTCCCTAGAAACCGTCGCTTCATACTGATTATGAAACGGGAGATGAAGAATTCGGTGGAGACAGTTTGCATCGACTTCTATCGCCACTTGTCCACTTAGGACTGTACCTCGTATAACCGGTTGTGTTGCATCCAGTTTACACGTATACCAGAATTCCATGAGAAGTTGAGGGATGAGCACAGTAGGACCACGAAGAAATGCATGTGCCAGGGGTCCCTTGCGAATGTAGGAGACCCACTCCTCATATCCCCTACTAATTTTTGACTTTGGAATGTCGATACAGGCGATGACATTGTTTTGTTTGTAGGTGGGTAGTGCGTTGTTCTTGAAATTTCCACCACGGATCATTTGTTCAGTTAGATTAAGAGTATAACCGTCCATGAAATCGAAGTTATCGTATTGAATTGTACTTAGCAGTGGTAAGAATAAGCACTGAGCAATGAACTCTGCACACAACAACGTTAGGGTTTAAGAGAAAAGAATATTTTTTATCAAAAAAAATTCTAAACATCTGACGTTTATTTACCGGACACACCATAAATATTTTGGACTTACCATTTGTTAGGACTAACCTAGACATGTGGAACTGACTACACTTTGGAACGGAGTACTCAGCTGATCCTGAATGTTCAGCTTAGATGAAGTACTCAACTGATCCTGAATGCTCAGCTTAGATGAAGCACTTAGCTTCAGATATAGCACTCAGCTCAGATTGAGCACTAAACTCAGATTTAGACACTTAGTCAAATACAGCACTTAGTAAAAATTTAACAGAGATAAAGAATAGAACATACCGATTAAGGGTTGAGCATGCCAAGTTTGCCAAGTAGAGTTGTAAATCATGTGCCTTCAATTGGTTTAGTGAAGATATCTGCAAGCTGATCTTCAGTCTCAATGAAGACTAACTCTATCTTTCCCTTTTCTACAATATCTCTGATGAAGTGATGTCTTATCTCAATGTGTTTGGTTCTTAAGTGAAACACTGGGTTGTGTGTAATGGTAATAGCACTTTGATTGTCACAAAATATAGGAGTTTTTGAATAATGCAAGTCAAAGTCCTTCAACTGATGTTGCATCTACAGTATTTGAGCACAACAGCTCCCTGCAGCAACATATTCAGCTTCAGCTGTTAAAATTGCCACTGAGTTTTGTTTCTTGCTCGTCCAACTAACTAATTTTCCACCCAAAAGTTGACATCCTCCAGTAGTACTCTTTCTATCAAGACCACGTCCTGCGAAGTCTGAATCTGAGTACCCTATCAGCTCAAACCCTAATCCTTTTGGATACCACAAACCTAAGTTTGGTGTTCCCTTCAGATATTTGAGTATTCTTTTAACAGCTAGCAAGTGTGAATCCTTTGGATCAGCCTGATATCGTGCACAAACACATGTAGCAAACATTATATCAGATCTGCTTGCTGTTAAATAGAGTAATGAACCTATCATTCCTCTATATGTAGTCTGACATACAGATTTTTCATCAATGTCCTTGTGTAGCTTGATATTGTGTAACATTGGAGCTTTGCGGGATGGCTTGAATCTAATCCATATTTCTTAATCAGATCAAAGACATACTTGCTCTGATTAATAAATATACCATCTTCTTTCTGATAGATTTGAAGTCCCAAAAAGTACGTCATCTCACCCATTATGCTCATTCTGTATTGATTAGACATTATCTTAGAGAACCAATCACACAGACCTTGGTTTGTTGAACCAAAGATAATGTCATCCACATAGATTTGAACCAGAATGACATGTCCTCTTCTCTTTCTTATTAATAGAGTTTCGTTAATACTTCCTTTGACAAAATCATTTGAGAGCAAATAGGTGGACAGTGTATCATACCAGGCCCTTGGAGCTTGCTTGAGTCCATATAAAGCCTTGTCTAACTTATAGACATAATCTGGATGTTTAGAATCAATAAAACCAGGGGGTTGTTTCACATAGACCTCCTCCTATAGTGCTCCATTTAGGAATGCACTTTTAACATCCATTTGATACACTTTAAAGTTTTTGAAGGCTGCATAGGCTAGAAACAACCTTATAGCTTCAATCCTTGCAACAGGGGCAAAGGTCTCATCATAATCAATACCTTCTTCTTGTCGATACCCATGAGCTACTAGCCTTGCCTTGTTTCTGATCACTACTACATCCTTGTCCATTTTATTTCTATAAACCCACTTAGGGACAATGGTCCAGACCTTATTTCTTTGAAATTCTGTCAGCTCCTCTTGCATAGCTTCAATCCAATCTTCATCTTTTAGAGCCTCTTCAGTCTTCTTTGGTTCCATTTGAGATAGAAAACTAGAGTAGGCAGCATAGTTTGCATTCGCCTTAGATCTAGTTAACACACCATCTTCAATGTTCCCAATGACATCATCAAGGGAATGATCTTTTAATTCTCTGAAGGTTGTAGTGGGAGACTGAGGTTCTGGGTCTGAGTTAGAGTAGTGTCTCTCAGGCTGAATAGGACTTACTTCTTCAGTCTGAGTAGGAATTGGAAGATCACTTAGATATTCAATCTGACATGTACCTGAAGATTCACCAAGACTATCAGGTTGATTATCTTCAATATTGATAGTTTCTTTCGATGATTCACACTTGACAGATTTATTATCATCATCATCATCATCAGAATCATCCATAACATACATGGGATTTGATGTGAGAACTTCTTTGTTCCTCTCAAGCTCACTCAGACTAACCGGGTCAGCTTGAGCTTTGTTGGATTCATCTATACTTGTCTCATCAAACGTAACATGTACTGACTCTTCAATTACCTTCCTTTTAAGACTAAAAACTCTGTAAGCTTTGGAGATTGAAGAATATCCAACAAATATACCTTGATCAGCTTTGGGTTCCAACTTATGGAGCTGATCTCTTTGGTTTAGCACATAACATGTTAAACCAAAAATGTGGAAATATCCAATGTTGGGTTTTCTTCCATGATACATCTCGTAAGGTGTTTTACCATGTCTTTTAACTATAATCGATCTATTCTGAGTATAGTAGGCTGTACTTACAGCTTCTGCCCATAAGCCCAGCTTGAGCTTTGCCTCACATAGCATGGTTCTGGTAGCTTCAATTAAAGTTCCATTTCTCCTTTCAGTAACTCCATTTTGTTGTGGAGTTCTTACGGATGAGAAATTTTGGATAATTCCTTTTTCTTCACAAAAGCCTTCAAGAGTTGAGTTTCTGAACTCAATCCCATGATCACTTCTGAGCTGTTTAAGAGACTTACCCTTTTGCAGCTCTTCTTGTCTTATGAAGCTGATTAATTCATATGTAACTTCACTTTTGGCTTTTAAGAAGACCACCTAAGTGAATCTTGTGAACTCATCAACAATCACTAGAGTATACTTTTTGCCATTTAGGCTTGGGGTGCTAATAGGTCCAAATAGGTCCAAATGCAACATATCCAATGGTTCTGTAATTGAAAAATTCTGTTTGGACTTGAAGGATGCCTTATGATGTTTTCCCATTTCACAAGCTGAGAAGAGTTTGTCTTTATCAAATGTGATCTTAGGCAGACCAGAGACTAACTCTTTGCTAGACAACTTGTTCATATATTTGAAGTTTAAATGAGACAGTCTCTTGTGCCATTAATATTTGTTTTTCCTTCTTATCATAAATTGTTCCTGCATGCTTTCTGAAGGTGACTTCATAATCCTCATCACACAGTTGACTGATACTTATCATATTGTGTTTAAGGCCTTCAACATATGCTACCTTTTTGAAAGTGACTTTTCCAGTAGTTATCTTTCCATAACCTTTGGTCCTTCCTTGAGAATTATCCCCAAATGTCACCTTGGGTCCTTCATTGTTTTGGAACTCACTTAGAATCCCCTTGCTTCCTTTCATGTGCCTTGGGCATCCACTGTCTAGATACCACTTGTAGGAGCCCTGCACATGATCAACTAAAAATATTAGTTTCTTTTTGGAACCCACTATTTAGTGGGTTCTGAGGATGAGCACTTAGCTGATCCTTTAGAGTTTGACTGATCAGCTCGAACAGATTCTGGGTCTGTTTTGGACTGATCATCCTTTACGTTTTCAAGTCTAAGATTGGTACTTACACAATCTTTGGCCTCATGACCTCTATCACCACACTTATAGCATTTTCTTCTAAAGATGGGTATTTGGGTGATTTCTTTGAGTTTTCCTACATTAAATTTGGATTCAGTTTTAGAGTCATAAGATGTGGATAACCTTTCAATTCTTTTAGACAATTTGTCTACTTGATTTTCACTGACTTTGGAATTACCTTTGTCAGCTTTATGGTTACCCTTATTTGGTGAAGTCCGACTTACAGACAACTTCCTGTTCTTAGACATTCTTTCATATTTGGCTTGAGAGTTATGTCTTTTTGAGTTGACGTGAGATATTCTGTCAAAGACAGTTGTTCTCACAGGATTGTAATCCAATCTTTTGAAAACTGACTTACAGTTTCTGTTGGATCTGGAACATTTAGCTTGATGGTTTGTATGAATAACCTGGGGACTTTTGGTTGGTCTCACAAACTTATTGGTTTTGACCTGTTTTCCATCCTTGTTCCTTAAATATGTTTCTGGGAGTATATCCTCTGATTTCATCGTTTTGTCTTCAAGACTGACTTGATCTTCGATGATTTCATCAGCAGCAGCACTATAATCTCCCCCTAGCACTGCTTTTACTAGATTTTGTATCTGCTGGTTAATACATTTTTCTGCTTCTCTTGATGACTTACACCTAGATTCACAGATCTTTCTTATATTATCAGCTTGTTCTTTT
Source organism: Dittrichia graveolens (assembly GCA_038502395.1). Classification (NCBI taxonomy): domain Eukaryota; kingdom Viridiplantae; phylum Streptophyta; class Magnoliopsida; order Asterales; family Asteraceae; genus Dittrichia; species Dittrichia graveolens. The sequence goes on from JARJIL010000009.1 coordinate 38,397,290, forward strand.
GATGCTAGTAGTTCTTCACTTAGAAGTTTGTTTATATGAAGCTGACATCATAATCACTTTGAGTCTTTTTACCAGCTATTAAGAGAGTTTCAGAGTGTTTAAGTTCATCTTTTAATTTTGAAATTTTAGTTTTCAAACTAGATTGAACTGTGAGAGAGGTTTTGAAGTCATTCAACAAATAGTTGAACATTAGACATTTTTGTTCATCAGTGTAAGAGCTAAAGTTATTTACCTTATACATTGAGGCAGGATCCCAGTTACTGGTTTTCTTACTCAGCTTAGCCGCTTCTGCTAGATCCTCATCAAAAGAACTATCTTCTAACTCATAGTCAACTTGTTCCTCTTCATCCTAAATGGCCATCAAACACCTATTTGGGTCATCATCATCTGAAGTAGATGATTCAGTATCCTAAGTCTCAGCAAGAAGACCTTTGGTGTTTTCATCTAGCTTGCCTTCGAGTCTTTGATATTTCTTTTTATATTTATCAGCTCTGTAGGCATTCTTATCAGCTACTGAAGCTGATTCTCCCTTCTTAACTCTGCACTCAGCAGCTATGTGTCCTATCCTTTGACAGTTATAGTACTTAGCTTTCTTAGGATCAAAAGTAGACCAACCACTTTTGATTCTGTCAGGTTGACCCCTTCCTCTTCTGAACTTTATAAAGTTTCTTGCTAACATTGCCATTTGTTCAGTAAGAGCATCCATTTCTTCATCATCTAAACCGGAGTTAGGACTTACTTCCTCAGATTCAGATTCAGAGTCAGTCTCAGCTTGAGACTTTTTAGATCCCTTCTTCTTCTTTTCTGCAATTAATGCAGATCCAGCATTATTTATTGATTCTTTTAGTTGTTGTTGGGCCACTTTCTTCTATTCCATGATCTGTTGAAGATTTAGAAGGAAATCATAGATAGATTTGAGATCATATTTTCCTAAGGTTCCTCTATCATGAAGTGCAATGGTGAACTCATTGAATTGTTCTGGTAACACGTCCAAGAACTTGAGTACCAACTCATTCCCATCTTTCTTGACACCTACCAAGATCAGATCATTTATCAAGCATTGAAATCTGGTAAACAAATCTGCCAGTGTTTCATTCTTTTTAGCAAAGAAAGTCTCATAAGAATGACTCAGATTAGTCTTCTTATGTTGCTTGACCAAGTCAGTGCCTTCATACGTAACACCGAGAGTATCCCACATCTCTTTTGCAGTTTGGCACCCAACCACAGTATGAAGAAGAGGATTTGACAAAGCATTTGCTATAATTCTCTGTGCGTTGTCATCAAGGTTGAACAGTTTACGATCTTCCTCAGTCCAAGATGCTTCAGGCTTGGGAGTTTCTCCAGAGGGAACAGTTTTGTCAGTGGCAGTAATATGGATCATTGGTATGATTGGGCCATCTTGAATCACGATACTCATCCTGTGATCCACGGACTTCAGATATAACATAGCTCTAAACTTCCACATAGGATAGTCAGTGCCATAAAAAATAGGACACCCTTTTGCCGCCATTGTTGGTATATGACTTGATTGCTTACTAGTTGACATTTTAACCTCTTGACAGCGGATCTTGATCTTCAAGTTATGAAGAAACTTGCTCTGATACCAGTTGTTGGTCCCAAAGAGGGTAAACAAGCAACTGATACAGTGTAGAAGGGGGGGTTGAATACACTTTAAACAAATAATCAAATTAATCAAACGTATATTCAATGATCAAACAAAACAATAACTATTATCACTCTCTAATCAAATCAACAGGATGATTTGATATTACAATGATTATAACCTCAACTCTCTCTAAACACTCTTGAATCACAAACTAATTGATGATCGAACTTCTTGTTAAAACTGGTTTAACAAGAACTCTTGAAAACTCTCTCGAACTTTGAACTTACAAAGTTATCGTAACAAACGCATATCAAGTATCACGAACACACGTACGTTTTGAAACTTATGCAGTCGTCGTTGTGTATCACACGTTCTCGTCTTTGTGTTCGTCTATGTATTCGTCCGTTGAAACCCCTAAGAAGGCTTATACTTATACTTGATATATATACGAACAAATCACAGTTTAAAGATAGAACTTATCTTTTCTTTAAAACCATTACAAACTCCTTAATTAGAACATATCTAATTAATTTCGTTTGAGATCTCTATCCAACTAATAGATAGTTTAAATTAGGTTCAGATATCCTAATTTAAATGTCGTAGATATGGAGAGTTTATGACAGAATTTTGAACTTACTTAAATTCTTGAACTGAATTCTGACGCTGAGCTGACTCACTCAGTCTTGACCTTGTCAAGCTGAGTTCTTGAATCTTCAGGTCTTCAAGTCTTCACTCTTGCAACCTATCTTAGCTTAGAAGTCACCGAGCTATCTATTACTTACATAGAAAACTCTATATCTGTTTATACGCTGACTACTCAGCCTAATCTGACTAGTCAGTCTATACCAGACTTACATAATTCCTAACTCTTAACCTATCATCTATACATATCTATAGTTTGTCTAATCAAATCTAACTATTCTAAACATGGGACTAACATATACATATAATTTTTATTGTACCAAAGCAGGTGGTGGCAAGAAGTGTCATCTTTCCATGCATGCATACATACTATCATATTTGCATACATACATGTAACTTAATTTTCTTTTCACTAGTAAACATATAAATATATAAATTAAGTTAATTAATTCAATTAACCTTTAATAAACACAATTAATCCTCGATCTGGGCTTAGTTGTAAGTCATTTGTAAATGTATATAAGTTAGTAAATTATGTAAAGGGTCCAAGTTGTATAATTGTATGCAAGTTAATTATATTAATGAAAGTGTATTTGTGTTAAGTGTTTAAATTATATATATAAATATATATATATATATGTATGTTTGTGTAATAGTAAATAAAGTATATATATATATATATATATATATATATATTGAAAGAAATAAAAGAATGAAAAAGAATTCTAGAGGCAGTTGCCTCTGGATGTGGGTTTTGTATATATAGATATGTATGTGGTTAGTTTGACTAAAGATAGTCAAAGTTGGCAAGAAAGCAAAACACTTACAAAACACACACACACAAACTCTCTCGGGAAATTCTTGAATTCTAGAAGTTGGAAGATTTGTTGTATTTGAATCAAGCAAAGGTTAGTATGTGTTTTGTTATAAAGTTTAAGCTTGATTTGCAATAGATATGAGTTGAAGCAAGGCTAGAAATTCAAGTTCAAATGAAAACACCATTGAAGAACATATGAAGCTTACTTTGAAAGTGGGTTTTGCATGTTTGGTGTTCTTATTTGGATTTGGGGAGTTTGTGTAGTTTGTATATGTGTAATATGAAGTTTAAAAGTGTTTTAGAAGCAAAACAAACGAGTTTGGAAGATCTGGGTTTTTGAAAAGTTAAAAGAAAGTCGGATGGTTGATGAACAAGAAGAAGATGATATGCAGGTTTGCACGCGACGCGACGCGTTCCCGGCTAATTCATGCGACTTTGTATTTTCATGGGAATTATGTTCATCCGACTTTTTGGCTCATCCGACTTTTGGTCCGACTTTCGGACCAACATTTCATCCGAATTTTTGGATGAAGGTTCATCTGACTTATGGTTGATCCGACTTTTCTATCCGAATGTCGCATAAAGTATCATGACTCGACGTGTCGGGTAAATTTAAGAATGTTCTTTTTTTAAAGTTAATTGTTTTAAAAGCACAAGTTGTGCTAATTCATGTGAGTTTAAGCTAGGGTGTTATAAATCCTTAGATAAGTCTTGTAAGGGTTCTAGAAATAGTTGATCCTAGGTAATCTTGCCGAATTAGTTGAACCGGAGTTAGAGTAATCTGGTTATTTAAGCTACTCAGGTGAGTACCGACTTCCGTAAGCCTCAATAAAGGGAGACTTGTTTGCTAATTGTATTGTATGTGATTCAAAAATGTTTTAAGTTGCATGTATGCTTGAAAGTAAGTACGTAAGTATTGCCATGCTACTTAATGCACTATGCCATGTTAAATACTCGTTGAATCTAAGCTAAGTGCATGCCAGCGGAATCTAAGCTAAGGACCCTTGATTAGGAGATTTGGGATTTAACGGTGATTCGAGATAACATTCTGGATCATAGGTTCTGCAGAACTGCCGTGCCTTATATCATGAGGGGTAATCAGCTGGATGTAGCTGAGTTGCCTAAGGAACCTATGGTTCCGTAAACGATGCTTGGTGGGCTGCTTTATGCTCCCCCACCAGCACGGATGGTCGTGTCTGATCCCCTGGTTTATTGTTGTTAAGCGGGACTAGCTATCCTGCAATAAATAACTTATACCGATCTTATCAGCACACTGCAATGTGATAGGATAGCATTGTATGCTTATTCCTGTGATACATAACTTGCTTTATTGATGCTTATGTTAAGTTTGTACTCACTAGCTATGTGTATAGCTAATGGTGCCATGTTGACCCTTTTTGCAGATAAAGAATAGGTGGCCTGGTGAGCGGGGTTGCCTTCTGCTGTATAATTATGTGGGATGGAACACTTATGAATATTGTAATTAAATGATATTATGGTCGGTCGTTGTGTTAGAGTAACACAACAGTCAATACAATGTTTTAGTTGTAAATATTTTTATGTATAACCTTTTTGGTTAACAGTTTCCCCTCCTAAATTTAATGACAACCAATCGTGAATGACTTCACGGTAATGAAAAGTGCAAATTTCTGCTAATTTTGTCGTTTTACAAATCCGGTGTTACAATTAGGTATCAGAGCCTAAGTTTGAGGGAGTTGGGTACTCGTAAGAGTATTCAGTCTCAAACTCGGGCTCGACCATAATAAATTGTTCCTTATGACGTTGAGTATGAGAGTTGCATGAATATTACTTGTTATATATGTATAGCTTGTTAAAGCTAAAAGTAAGTATAGTAGAGTATTAAATACTCTTCATTATTATATAGAAAGTAAAACAGAAAGATGTCTGCTGAGCGCGGTAATACCGAGCAAGCACTTAAAGATATGGAGGATGAGGCTTCGTATATGCCTCTTCAACCTGAAGATGAACGCTCTCAGCATAATGCTGGTGGCGAAAGACCTGAACTAGACCAAGTAGCATACATAAAGCATCTAGAAGAAGAGCTACGCATTGCTAAAGAGCTCTTGTTGCAGACTACCCTAGGCAAACCACGCAAGACTTGCTCTTATTAAAAGTTTTTGTTTTGTAAGCCTCTGACGTTCGAGGGGAGTGATAACCCCATATTTACGATGCAGTGGCTCCGTGAAATGGAGCAAACATTTGAATCTTACGAGTGTGAACCGGAGTATTGCGTGAAATACGCAGTACGTATGTTGAAAGGTCGCGCCATTTTCTGGTGGGACACCATGAAGGCCTTTGTTAGTAAAGAGGTGTAGAGTGCTCTTTCTTGGGAGCAATTTTCCGAGAAGCTGCTATAGAAATATTGTACTGATTATGACATGGAGAGGATGGAAAGAGAGTTTAACAATCTCAATAAGAGAGTTTGTCTTTATCAAATGTGATCTTAGGCAGACCAGAGACTAACTCTGTGCTAGACAACTTGTTCATATATTTGAAGTTTAAATGAGACAGTCTCTTGTGCCATTAATATTTGTTTTTCCTTCTTATCATAAATTGTTCCTGCATGCTTTCTGAAGGTGACTTCATAATCCTCATCACACAGTGGACTGATACTTATCATATTGTGTTTAAGGCCTTCAACATATGCTATCTTTTTGAAAGTGACTTTTCAAGCAGTTATATTCCCATAACCTTTAGTCCTTCCTTGAGAATTATCCCCAAATGTCACCTTGGGTCCTTCATTGTATCGGAATTACAATTAGGTATCAGAGCCTAAGTTTGAGGGAGTTGGGTACTCGTAAGAGTATTCAGTCTCAAACTCGGGCTCGACCATAATAAATTGTTCCTTATGACGTTGAGTATGAGAGTTGCATGAATATTACTTGTTATATATGTATAGCTTGTTAAAGCTAAAAGTAAGTATAGTAGAGTATTAAATACTCTTCATTATTATATAGAAAGTAAAACAGAAAGATGTCTGCTGAGCGCGGTAATACCGAGCAAGCACTTAAAGATATGGAGGATGAGGCTTCGTATATGCCTCTTCAACCTGAAGATGAACGCTCTCAGCATAATGCTGGTGGCGAAAGACCTGAACTAGACCAAGTAGCATACATAAAGCATCTAGAAGAAGAGCTACGCATTGCTAAAGAGCTCTTGTTGCAGACTACCCTAGGCAAACCACGCAAGACTTGCTCTTATTAAAAGTTTTTGTTTTGTAAGCCTCTAACGTTCGAGGGGAGTGATAACCCCATAGTTACGATGCAGTGGCTCCGTGAAATGGAGCAAACATTTGAATCTTACGAGTGTGAACCGGAGTATTGCGTGAAATACGCAGTACGTATGTTGAAAGATCGCGCCATTTTCTGGTGGGACACTATGAAGGCCTTTGTTAGTAAAGAGGTGTAGAGTGCTCTTTCTTGGGAGCAATTTTCCGAGAAGCTGCTATAGAAATATTGTACTGATTATGACATGGAGAGGATGGAAAGAGAGTTTAACAATCTCCATAAGAGAGTTTGTCTTTATCAAATGTGATCTTAGGCAGACCAGAGACTAACTCTGTGCTAGACATCTTGTTCATATATTTGAAGTTTAAATGAGACAGTCTCTTGTGCCATTAATATTTGTTTTTCCTTCTTATCATAAATTGTTCCTGCATGCTTTCTGAAGGTGACTTCATAATCCTCATCACACAGTTGACTGATACTTATCATATTGTGTTTAAGGCCTTCAACATATGCTATCTTTTTGAAAGTGACTTTTCAAGCAGTTATATTCCCATAACCTTTAGTCCTTCCTTGAGAATTATCCCCAAATGTCACCTTGGGTCCTTCATTGTATCGGAATTCACTTAGAATCCCCTTGCTTCCTGTCATGTACCTTGAGCATCCATTGTCTAGATACCACTTGTAGGAGCCCTGCACATGATCAACTAAACATATTAGTTTCTTTTTGGAACCCACTGTTTGGTGGGTCCGGAGGATGAGCACTTAGCTGATCCTTTAGAGTTTGATTGATCGGCTCGAACAGATTCTGGGTTTGTTTTGGACTGATCATCCTTTTTGTTTTCAAGTCTAAGATTGGTACTTACACAATCCTTGGCCTCATGACCTCTATCACCACACTTATAGCATTTTCTTCTAAAGATGGGTGTTTGTGTGATTTCTTTGAGTTTTCCAACATTAAACTTGGATTCAGTTTTAGGGTCATACGATGTAGATAACCTTTCGATTCTTTTAGACAGTTTGTCTACCTGATTTTCACTGACTTTGGACTTACCTTTGTCAGCTTTATGGTTACCCTTATTTGGTGAAGTCTGACTTACAGACAACTTCCTGTTCTTAGACATCCTTTCATATTTGGCTTGAGAGTTATGTCTTTTTTAGTTCACGTGAGATATTCTGTCAAAAACAGTTGTTCTCACAGGATTGTAATCCAATCTTTTGAAAACTGACTTACAGTTTCTGTTGGATCTGGAACATTCAGCTAGATGGTTTGCCTGAATAACCTGAGGACTTTGGGTTGGTCTCACAAACTTATTGGTTTTGACCTGTTTCCCATCCTTGTTTCTTAAGAATGTTCTTGGGAGTATATCATCTGATTTCATCGTTTTGTCTTCAAGACTGAGTTGATCTTCGATGATTTCAGCCGCAACACTATAATCTCCCCCTAGCACTGCTTTTACTTGATTTGTTATCTGCTGGTTAATACATTTTTCTGCTTCTTTTGATGACTTACACAAAGATTCACAGATCTTTCTTAGATTGTCAGCTTGTTCTTTTGATTCTTGCAGTTCTTCACTTAGAGGTTTGTTTATATGAAGTTGACATACATAATCACTTTGAATCTTTTTACCAGCATTTAAGAGAGTTTCGGAGTGTTTAAGTTCATCTTTTAATTTAGAAATTTCAGTTTTCAAACTAGATTGAACTGTGAGAGAGGTTTTTAAATCATTCAACAGATAGTTGAACATAAGACATTTTTGTTCATCAGTGTAAGAGCTAAAGTTATTTACCTTATACATTGAGGCAGGATCCTAGTTACTGGTTTGTTTGCTCAGCTTTGCTGCTTTTGCTAGATCCTCATCAAAGGAACTGTCTTCTAACTCATAGTCAACTTGTTCCTCTTCATCCTCAATGGCCATCAAACACCTATTTAGCTCATCATCATTTGAAGTAGATGATTCAGTATCCCAAGTCTCAGTAAGAAGACTTCTGGTGTTTTCATATGGCTTGCCTTTGAGTCTTTAATATTTCTTTTTATACTTATCAGCTCTGTAGGCATTCTTGTCAGCTACTGAAGCTGATTCTCCCTTCTTGACTCTGCACTCAGCAGCTATGTGTCCTATCCTTTGACAGTTATAGCACTTAGCTTTCTTAGGATCCAAAGTAGACTTACTACTTTTGCTTCTGTCAGATTGACTCCTTCCTCTTCTGAACTTTTTAAAGTTTCTTGCTAACATTACCATTTGTTCAATAAGAGCATCCATCTCTTCATCATCTGAACCGGAGTTAAGACTTACCTCCTCAAATTCAGATTCAGAGTCAATCTCAGCTTGAGACTTTTTAGATCCCTTCCTTTTCTTTTCTACAATTAATGCAGATCCAGCATTATTGATAGATTCTTTTAGTTGTTGCTGGGCCACTTTCTTCTGTTCCATGATCTGTTGATGATTTAGAAGGAAACCATAGATACATCTGAGATCATATTTTCCTAAGGTTCCTCCAGCATGAAGTGCAATGGTTATCTCATTGAATTGTTCTGGTAACACATCCAAGAACTTGAGTACCAACTCATTCTCATCTTTCTTGACACCTACCAAGATCAGATCATTTATCAAGCATTGAAATCTGGTAAACAAATCTGTCAGAGTTTCATTCTTTTTAGCAAAGAAAGTTTCATAAGAACGATTTAGATTTGTCTTCTTATGTTGATTGACCAAGTCAGTGCCTTCACACGTAACACTGAGAGTATCCCACATTTCTTTTGCAGTTTGGCACCCAGCCACAGTATGCAGAATAGGATTTGTTAAAGCATTTGTTATAATGCTTTGTACCTTGTCATCAAGGTTGAACAGTTTACGATCTTCCTCAGTCCAAGATGCTTCAGGCTTGGGAGTTTCTCTAGAGGGAACAGTTTTGTCAGTGGCAGTAATATGGATCATTGGTATGATTGGGCCATCTTGAATCACGGTACTCATTATGTGATCCACGGACTTCAGATCTAGCATGGCTCTAAACTTCCACATAGGATAGTCAGTGCCATCACAGACAGGACACCCTTTTGCCGCCATTGTTGGTATATGACTTGATTGCTTGCTAGTAGGCATCTTAACCTCTTGACAGCGGATCTTGATCTTCAACTTATGAAGAAACTTGCTCTGATACCAGTTGTTGGTCCCAAAGAGGGTGAACAAGCAACTGATACAGTGTAGAAGGGGGGGTTGAATACACTTTAAACAATTAAACAAATTAATCAAATGTATATTTAATTATCAAACTGGACAATAACTGTTATCACTCTCTAATCAAATCAACAGGATGATTTTATATTAAATTATTATAAACTCAACACTCTTGAATCACAAACTAATTGATGATCGAATTTCTTGTTAAAACTGATTAACATGAACTCTTGAAAACTCTCTCTCACTTTGAACTTACAAAGTTATCGCAACACGCGTATCAAGTATCATGAACACACGTACGTTTTGCAACTTATGCAGTCGTCTCTCTGTTCGTATATGTTCGCGCATATAAAACCCATAAGAAGGTTTATACTTATACTTGATATATCTACGAACAAATCGCAGTTTAAAGATAGAACTTATCTTTTCTTTAAAACCGTAACAAACTTCGTAATTAGAACATATCTAATTAATTCTGTTTGAGATTTCTATCCAACTAATAGATAGTTTAAATTAGGTTTAGATATCCGAATTTAAATGTCGTAGATATGTAGAGTTTATAACAGAATTTAGAACTTACTTAAATTCTGTAACCGACTTCTGACGCTGAGCTGACATACTCAGTCTTGACCTTGTCAAGCTGAGTTCTTGAATCTTTAAGTCTTCAAGTATTCAAGTCTTCACTCTTAAGTCCTATCTCAGCTTAGAACTCACCGAGCTATCTAGTACTTACATAGAAAACTCTATATCTGTTTATACGCTGACTACTCTGCTGCAGCTGACCAGTCAGTCTATAACAAACTTACATAATTCCTAACTCTTAACCTATCATCTATACATATCTATAGTTTGTCTCATCAAATCTAATTATTCTAAACATAGGACTAACACCTACCCTACCCCAACATCAAACGAGAACATAAAATAAGGCCAAATCATTCGTTCTAAACCTATATGGTTACCATTATACGTGGTATATAGTATTCACGATATATCTAAACATGGATACAGTCATGAACTACTATAGGATACATCATGGATTCAACTGCACATCATATTTCACCAACTATACATATATGCTATGCTTCACTTCGTGCTCACCAGGACCAAGCTCCAGCTGACAGCTCACCATTCGGTTTTAAAAATGAGTTTTTTGTTATTTAAATTGTTTTAGAACCAAGGTTTAAGTCCAAACACGCCTCTTGCATGCTCTAATCGCTTAAACCAAGGCTCTGATACCAAGTTGTAACGTCCCAAATTTTTTTTGAAACAAGTATAAGTGTATATATATATATATAAACCATGTCACTTAAATAACTGTAGTCGTTCAACAAAATTCTAGACGAGGTCCCACACCCGGAACTACACGCCTTACAATGTTCGGTCAAAGGGAGAGTTAGTTACTAAAATAATTAAATAAGTTTGATAATGAAATAATAAATGTTAATTAGATAAATAGACAACGAAAATGTTTGATGGTAGATGAGCTGCCTTCACTTTGCTGGAGCCTTCCCGCGATCATATCCTGAAAGGATTAAAACAACAACATTAAGCATAAAGCTTAGCGAGCACACACACTTACACACCACACTAGCCATGTACACGTCACATAACAATCCATGATCACATATCAATTCACATAATACCGACGCAGTGCACTGAAGACGATTTCACTTTTCATATGACTGCCCAAGGCACCCCAAGGGTCTTACATCTCCTCCAATCACATCTGACTGCCCAAGGCACCCCAAGGGTCTTACGTCTCTTACAATCACATCTGACTGCCCAAGGCACCCCAAGGGTCTTACGTCTCTTTGGGTCACGGTCGACTACCCAAGGCACCCCAAAGGTTTTACGTTTTCGCGTGCCCGAGTTGTGTTTTCACTCCATTTACGTAACCCTTCACCTCGTAACCACAATTCATGTAAGTTACACAAATAATCATACAACAATTACACACATTCACTTCACATATCAATATATCATTTACACATTTTCACATACAATCGAATCACATATAAGTTACACTTTCACACAATTAAACACATGTACATTTCGTGCTAATACAATGTATAAGTTAGTGTAACTCACCTGATTACAACATGGATATAACTCAACAGAAATTAATTAAGTAACCGTAAGATTCGCTTCTACTTGAAAACACCTCATGATTAACCTCCGAGTTCTAATCGAAATGGTGTTGATTTGATCATTGTTTCCCGCTGCTCCTTCTCGACGAACGGGTATGTACGAGGGCAGCTCAAAAGTTCTCTCTCTCTCTTGATGGCAGTACGCACACACATACCCAAGGCAGACTATTTTCTTTCTTTTGATTCCTTCACAACGCTGTAGACTGCTCCCCGGTCGCTCTCGTTCTCCTTGACGGTAATACCACACACACAGGCGATATGGAAGAAAGGAGGCGGCTAAATGCCTGAATTTATTTAGGTTAGAACTTAATATCACATGGACTTGAGGCCCACACATTTACTTAAAGCCCATACTTTTAATTTATTTTCTTTAAATAACTTGGTCCAACCTTAAAGTCCACTAACAATTACATAATTATAACATAGAGAAGCCCAATTAATCTAATGTGTCCAGTTTATTGTTTTGAAGTAGAAAACGAGTATTACACTTATCTACCCTTCTCCCATCTCCACAACCTAACCACATCTTACCTCAATCCACCATCTCTTCTCTCAACCACACCATCTCAAACATTCTAACCCAACTCCAAACTCTAAGGCCAATCAACCCAAACATTTTTGTACCCATACTAGAACAACTCCTACCCATGCCTTTCTTTCTAAAAGGCGTCCTTGATGATATAGAAGCCCTAAACGAACAAAGCAGAATGAGCCATATTTCCCTCTGGAAAGTTCTTAGGGATTTCAAGGATGATCTCTCTCTCTCCAAATTTCTAAAATTTCTACTCCTACACCTTCCTAAACTGATACACCTACCCCTGCCCCTACCCTGTTGGTCCCAAATAATAATGATGATCAATGATGTTGGAGCATATCCACAATGATGATGTATGAATTGATGAGAGAGAATAGAAAATTCAAACACACACTTTTCAGAATAATGAAATGCTCAAATTGATATGGGGTAGGTAGACTAGTAATATAATAAACACAATATTTGGTCTAACAATCTCCCCCTTTGTGTTCGTTATACAGATAAAGCATGATAAATGAAAAATGTCTTCTTTGCAGGAGCAGTTTGAATGTTGAGGGAATCTTCACTTTTAGCATCTTGGTTATTCTTCAAGTAAAAAATACGCTCCCCCTTGAATGAAGCTCTTAATCTTCATTCAGGACTTGAAATCTTTTCATTACTTTGCTCCCCCTTTATTGTACGAGCATATATCTTCTTATGATAAATATCCACTGAAAAGTAAGGTGGTTTTATGAAAATCTTCTCTTTAGAAAGTCTTAAGAGATGCTTGACGGAGCGAACCACACATGGATATTTAAGCTCTGGCAAGGTGGGAAGTCGTACATTCGTGTTAGTATTCGAGAATGATCTTGTTTGACTAACACGTGCAAATGGATAAGCAGCATGATGAGGTGTACCACAATTCTTTTGAAGAAGAGTTTTCTCTTTCATTTCTTCAAAATTATCTTTGCTTTCATTCCAAAGCTTTCTCCAAAGCTTGACCCTGTTTATGAACTGCTTTGTGTATGACTTAGAACTTGAATAATGATCCTTAGAGCGTTTGGAGTTTAGATGCATATGACCTTTTGATGATTCACCTGCAAGGACTCTTACCGGAACCACCTTGATTTCCTTTCCTTTGGCAAACTTACATTTTTGAACTTTTTTAGAATCAGATGATGTCGTGACCTTTTCTTCTACACAATTTTGTAAGTTTTGCTTCAATTTCTGAATGTTAATCACAAATTGATTTCTTTCGGTCTCAAAATTCATTCTTTCTTCAATTGACTTTCTTTGAGTATCCTACAATTGTTGTTCAAGATTTCTTTTCTTGGCACATTCTTCAATCTCAAACTCTTGAAATTTGTTGTCTGACATGTGAAGTTTCTCAGTCAATTCGGAAAGTTGTAGGGTAAGCTTTGTGTTTTCCTCTTCCAAGTCATCGTATAGACGATACATTTCATTCACCTTGTTGTATAATATTTGTTCATGCTCTGTTATGGTAAGTTTGCATGCAACCCATCTTGATAAACCTTCTTGTAGTTCTCTCTTAGTAAGACTCATCTTGAGAACTTGTTTTGAGATGATCGTTAACTTGAGAAGTATGGTTGTGATTGTGTTCGAGGTTGAAATTCGAAGTGATCGAACGAGATGAAAGAGTTTGAAGTTGATTTAAAGGTTAGTTTGAAATTAAACAAAGATTTCGAAGGATTCGTTGCTCGAAGTGAATGGCTATTAAAAAGGTGGTGCTCGAAGAACACGTGGCCTCCGATTGGAGTTAAACCGCTGGAAGTGTGAATGGCTTTGTGCAATTCGAAGTTTGAATAGCAAAGAAATGGGTTTGAAGTGTGAATGGACTTTAGCTTGAAGTGTGCATGGGATTTAGCTATGTTCGAAATGTGTATGAAATTAAAGGCCTTCAATATGGACTTCAAATGGATTTATTGTGGACTTCGAATAGGAGTTTAATTGTGGACTTTGAATTGGAATTTAATTGCCTATTAAAATATGGACTTGTGCATGGAATTAATGAAAGTATGCATGGGAATTATTGGGCTTTGAATTGAGTGTGCATGGGGTTTAACATGCTTCGATTGGATGGAATAATATCTGCTCGAAGTGCATGTGATGAGAGGACTTCAAATTGCTATTAAAAAAATGGACTTCATAGATCAGAATTGTGCATGGATTTTAATGTGGGCTTCGAAGAATTGCCTGAACTTTAATATGGGCTTTGAAGAATTGCATGAAAATATTATGGTGTATTCGAAGTTTGCATGTTCTGTGAATTGAGGAATTATTTGTGTTCGAAGTGTATGGAATTAATTGGTTGGGAGCTCGAAGGAATATCAACAACAAACAAAAAGATTTAATGGTCTTCGAATGGATGAAATTAATTGCGCTCGAAGTCAGCTGGGAAAAAAAACTAGGCGCTCGAAGTGTGTAACAAAAAAACTTGGACTTCGAATTGAAGAATTAAATCCGCTCGAAGTCTTCACATGAGACAAGTTTTCTGATTTTTCAGGGATATTGTTTGTAACAAACAATTTCAAAGTGAATAGGCGCATGATTTAACAAGCTCGAAATTGTCTAGCAAACCCCTTTCATTTCTTTTTTCAGAGGAATTATAGATCAAAATAATATTTCTTCACTGTTCTTCAACTTCTTCAAGTGTTCTTCAATAAAATTTAAATATTGATGAAACTTTTGAATAATAGCTTTGAAATTTATCCCTTTTGATTCGTAGAACTCAGATCTCAATTAATAACCAACCAATTTAATTATCCACTTGTTTTAAAATGGATTTTAAAGGCAAAAATCGCAATAAAAATTACGAGAAACCTTTAAAAATCCAAATCTAAACAGCTTCAAATTAAAGATAGAGAACAATCAAACCTTAATCTTCGAATTCTGATCTTGATGACAAAAACACAATCACGAGCCTTACTCTTATCAAGCTTGGCTATGATACCACTTGTTGGTCCCAAATAATAATGATGATCAATGATGTTGGAGCAAATCCACAATGATAATGTATGAATTGATGAGAGAGAATAAAAAATTCACACACACACTTTTAAGAATAATGAAATGCTCAAATTGATATGGGGTAGGTAGACTAGTGTATATACACATAAGGTATTTACTAAATCTACCCTCTACAATACTAAATGACAAAATAGGTAAACTAATATAATGAACACAATATTTGGTCTCACATACCCCATCCCCAAAGCCAACCTCCAGTGACTCCCCTCCTCCTTTTGATGATGACAAAAAGGGGGAGAAATCTTTTAAGTTTCACAAGGGAGGATGATCCTTCAACAAATGAATAGATGTTGCCTACACTAAAACAGCCACCAAAATCTTGCAGGAGGAAGCACCCAAAGCAACAGCTCCTCCTGCTCTCAAAAGAAAAGCAACTTCTGAGAGGGAGCAAAAGTTCCCAAAGAGATTAAAGCGCATGGCAAATAGGCCAAAGCCTAAAAAGAAAGTTGCTGAGGGTTGCTCTCCAAAAACCATCAACATGCAGTCTGACTCTCATGATGAGGATGATACTCCATTATCTGACATCTTTAGAAGAGGAAGACAAAGCCCCAAATCATCCCCTGCTTCAACAGTCTAACCAGCTCCATCAGTCCAAAAGTCTTCAACCTCTGCTCCCAAAGATAAAGGGATAAGAAAAATGACAAATGAGAAAGTTAAAGAGGAAGAGCAAAGGAAAAAGGAGCTTGAGCTTAAAGAGCAAGAGGAAAGAGAAAATATCCAAATGGCTCAAGACTTGGGTGTTCCAGTGGAGGAAATCTACCAAACCAAAGAGCTAGCATATGCCTAAAAGCAAGAAAAACAACAAGTTCAAGCTGCTGCTCAAACAAAATTGGCAAGGGAGAAGTCTCAAGCTGAGATGCTCAAAGCAAGATCCCATGTAGATGCAATTAAAATTATTTTCAGTCTTGATCTATCTACTCCCTACAATCTTAGCCAGCAAGGAATTAAAAGCTTCAGAGAAAGAATCAACATTATAAGAAGCAGGATTGAGCTTACTCCTATCCAAAAGGCTTCTGTCCACAAAGGTGATGGCGATCCATATCTCAAAGTCACAAGGCAAAATAGCTTCGACAGTTGTGAAACTGTATCATATGACAGATGCCAAATATATGGGTTCACTGAGTTAATTGAGATCCTATACCTCTTCTACAAATCCAAGAGCAAGCTAAAAGTCTAATTCATTCAGAAAATTCAAGCTTGGATAGCTCTTGCTGTTTCACAAAAAGCCTTCACTCATGATGATTATTATAGGCATGTGCATACAATTGAAAATTTACACAAGAAAGGTTCAAAGCCTTTTCAACCATTCGAGCTTAGAGAGGTACTGCCCCAACATGAATATCTTTAAGATTTTGAGGTTCCCAACACAACTCTGCCACTCAACATCACCCCTGAGCTCTTCAAGTTCATATCAATGCCTGTTGAGGGTATCTTCTTCTTGGACAGAAGTGGCTCTTGGAGATTCTTTAGGCAGTCTGAAATCCCCAAGGAAAGCAAGAGTTTTCTGTTTGGTGTGAGAGTAGCCACAAGAGGCAGAATCGGCAATGAACAATTTGAAGCCCTTGTACAAGCTCAATGTGAAAATCTTGCCCAAGCAGATCCTCTTGGTAAAGTCTTTGAAGTTAAAGAAGAACAATGGTGGGATTGAAGACTTGCTGATTATTCTTGATAATATTTGTAATTAGTTTTACTTTATCGTATAGCCTAGTTCAGATAAATCTGTTGATCTTTTGTAAATACTTCTGTACTTTCCTTTATTCTGGTATTCAAGTGATGTTTATGTAAATCAGAAAATAAAAAATATATAAAAATGGAAAAATGAAAAGATACCACAAAAACAGAACAAAATGGTACAAAAAAGAAAAAGATTCCACAAAAACAGAACAAAATGGAACACTAGAAAAGAAACCAAAAACAGAACAAGGTTCAAAATAAAAAGAGTTACCAAAAACAGATAGCTAGGTATCCAAATGCACTTAAAAGTTTAAATATTTTGTATTGGAAGTCAAAGTGATTCTTCAAAAAGAAAAAGGTTTTGTCATCATCAAATAGGGGGTGATTGTTGGGGAGATAATCACTTCACCCTAATAATTAACTTTGTCTGTCGTAAAACATAGAACTTGATGATAACCAAACCATATCTTCAGTATGACTTAGAAAGAATTCAAACATGTGTTGTCTGAATCAGATTCTGGAAAATATGCTAAGTATGGAACCATCAGCTGATAAGCAGCCACTACTCAAGAGCATCAACCGAGGAGTATCAGATGAAGAAAACAAGTGTAGAAGACCATCAGCTAAGGAAAATCATCTATCAGCTGAGTGTAAATCATCTAGAGCATCAACTAAGTAAGTCTTTCTAAACACAAGGCATCTTCTTACATAAACTGATGTATTTAAATGATCACCTGAGCATTCTTGATCAACTGATTATATCAATACATGAGCTTATGTCTTCCTAGTATAACTATTGATCAACTGAGCATCTATATGATCAGCTGAGCAATAGGTATCAACTTAGTCTTAGCAAAAATGATCAACTGATCTATTATTTCAACAGAGTAGTGAAAGTTAAAGTTCTTAGTACTTTTTGTTAGCTGAGTCGAGCAAAATGTCAAATCTGCTCTTCCTTTCAGATTGTATGTTTCATATGTAAAAGGCAGAACATGTGTTGTTTTGCTATGCCTTAGATCTTTGTTTGTAAAAGTATAAAGAACTTTTTGGATCAAGTATGAGACAAAAAGGTTTTATCTTATCCTCTGGAAAAGGAGAAAGATACCTCAAACAGACGAAGATCTCGAAGATTTGTTTCAACAACTAAAATATGGTTGGCAATCCCATACTTGGTAAAGTGAAATCTAAAAGAAGCATGACTGTTGTTTAAAGTACAAGCATGGAAAGGGAAAGACAGTCTTACAAGGCAAAAGGTGTGAGATTTAATATTTTATATTGTGAGTGGGTTGCACTTTTTTAGAAAAGTACAATTACTTTTATCAAACAATTGATTAAAGTAACTTTACTTTTCATTCACTATCTTTATAATTAAAATATTATATTTCCATACACTCTGTCTCCTTCCTACATGCAACTGGATGCCAAGCATCTATATATATTCATTCATTGTGGACATGCAAAGATAAGCTTCTACATAACACAAAACAATCTCATCTGTTGAGAAAATTCATAGAGTCTAGCAATTGCGAAGAACCAAACTTGTTCATGTGTTGAACACTCTTTAACGTCAGTTGTTTTAGAGTTAGCTTGTCTATGTGTTAGACAAATTGAGCGCCACCTTTTATTGTACTTAGAATTTCCGCTTCTAGTACATGTAATTTGTAACCCCGGAAAATCACAAGCAATTTTTTTTAAATTGCACTACGGAAGCTTCTAATTAAACAAACATAATTACATATAATCCAATATATACAAATGTACATCACTTGTTCAAAACCAACAACATCTACTACTATTTTGGTGTTACAAAAATGACTGGCTCGTCTCTTTAAAAACATAGTATCAGAGTAAGGTCAACTCTTCCTTCTATAACTACAAACACGAACCTGCAAAACATCATCTGAGAGGAATTAGCACAAAGCTAAGTGAGTAGAGGCTAAACACCATAGACAAACATTCACAATCAATATCATGCATGTAATAACATATCCAAGAACACCGGCGGTTCAGCGCAGAACCTACAACAAATGCCGGCCAAAGCAAAGGTTTACCGATAACTCTCTACTGAATTGGCACAGGAAACTCCACCTCTGAAGCAACATATGCAACAGAAGGGCTACTACTGTTCAACTAACCAGTAGACGAACCCAGCCCAAGACCACGTATAGCTGACTTCTCAAACGCAACTCAAAATCATCCTAAGAGCGCGTATCGACCAAATAGTCATGCAGCATATATCAACAATCAAAATCACAATCAGCAATTCAATCAATCCAATCTCAATCACAATCATGCATCACATCAATAATATTAACTGTAATATTTACCATCCGCGATTAACGTCCACTCACCTCAATATCAGCACGAACTCAGATGTCTAATATTACTGAGCTTTTGGATTGCCTGAAAACACAACAATAACCAAATCAGTCTCAATCTCATAATATATCTAACCACATATATTCATGAAATAAAACAAACAATAAACAATTGCAAGTTCAATAAACAAAATATCAAATTTCCTAAACCATCGGATTTGCCACTGTCGGATTTAGGAATCCGCCAAGCCTAAGTATCGGATTTTACTTCACTCGGATTTCAAACTCCCGGATTTATGAGTTCCGGATTTGGCTCTCTAATTTCAATCATTGGATTCTAAGGCTCGGATTTCACATGTATCGGTTTTGAGTATCGGATTCTAAGTTATCATTTTCAAAGTATAGGATTTCATGTTTATCGGATTCAAAAGTTTCGGATTCTTTAAATCCGGATTTCAAGTGTATCAGATTTAGGTCTCGGTTTTGGGTATTGGTTTCTCAAGTCTCGGATTTAAGTATATGATTTGTGAGTGCCGGTTTTCAAAACTTCCGGATTTCCTCATCTCTCGGTTTTCCTTTCACTCGGATTTCAAGTGTCGGTTTTCACCATCTTCTTCATTAAAATCCGATAACTTCTTAACTTCATCAAAAATCAAAAACCCAGAATTTAACTAGTTCTTCAAAACATTCCAAAAACATGTTTTAACATCTTTAAAAATGTATTAATGCATTAAAACATCATTTAAACACATAAATCATATTAACACACAAAACCCACCGAAAATCATATTTCTTCAAAAAACCGATTCTATATTCTTCATGTGATCATGTTATTTTATCAGAAATCATTCAAGACTATCATTCAATCATGTTATAAAAAAAATCTTACCTTTTACTTGGATTAATTCACACAAATATGTTAATCCGCTATCTTATTCTTTCTTTTCCTTCGGTTTCTTGGTAGAGAGAATACACCACACACACCCTACACTTTCCTTTGTTTTAGGTGATAATGAAATGTTAGGTAATCCCATACACGTATACAAGTATATAGTAGGAGGTGGCAATCACCTCCTCAATTATATATACGCACACAAATACATACATGCATACATACGCTATCACACATACATACAATAAAATTCATGCATACTTGTTAATCACATATTAGAATTAAATTAATTAACCATTTAATTAATCACTTAATCAAATTAAAACAGATAAGCACATACCACAAACCTTCTAATCTCTTAGCCCGGGTTTGCGGGTGTTACAAATCTCTTCCCCTTAAGAGAATTCCGTCCTCGGAATCCTTTCTTGCTCAAACAAATGGGGATATCTTCTCTTATCTCTGCCTCAGTCTCTCAAGTTAGGTCAGAACCTAAACTGTGCTTCCATTTGACCAACACCATTGGCATCTGCTTCTTACGGAGTTTGGTCACTTTGCGATCTAACAGTTCAACAGGTTCCTCTATCAGTCTCTTATTCGAATCAACTTTCAGATCTTGCACTGGGAGAATTTGACTTTCATCATCAACCTTGCATTTCCTCAAATAACAGACATTGAACGTGTCATGAATTCCTGCAAGTTCTGCTAGAAGATCCAGAGTAACGGTCTGATCATTTACTATCTGACGTATATGAAACGGACCAATGTAATGGGGAGCCAACTTCCTGCGTTTAACAAAACAAATTACACCCTTCCATAGAGAGACCTTCAAGTACACTAACTCCCCCATAGCTTCTACCCAAGAAGGGTCTCTCAATGCCTCTATTGCTTTCTTTGGTTCTATCTGTGATAGAAAGCAGGCATTCACATCAAACTAGTCAAGAGTTACGCCACTATTTTCACTTTGCAGCATAACCCTTGTTTGAATGGTTGTGGCAGGATCACCTATAAACTGTATTGGAGGATGATTCTTGTGAATTCTTGATGTAGTAATGTTCTCTTCAGGCAAGGAATTCTCCAAATTTGGCATATCAACCTCAGAGTTTCTTGCATTCCCAGAAGTGATACACACTTGGTCGGCAACTGTTTGATGTTCAGATGCATGGTGATGGGTAGGAACATGAAATTCCTTGTCAGCATCATCATTTATTTGGCCATCAGCACTTGAAGAATTATTTTCAGTGAGAGGAAGCACCATAAAGTCTTTATTCACTGTGTTTTCATCAACAGTTGTTGGATTCAAACAAACAGTCTCAAGACTGTTGACACTATTGGAAATTGTTTCTTGATTTGTATCAACAGTTGTAGGAATATCAGCAGTTGTTTCTGTGGAAAACTCAAAAGACAAAGATTTGGTTAGTGCATCAATATCAAATAACCACTCAGGACCATTACCTGCTGCATTGATTTTATTCTCATTGAAAGATACATGCATACTCTCTTCTATGATCCTAGACACATTGTTGAAGACTCTATAGGCTTTGCTTTGAGTGGAATAGACTACAAAGAATCCTTCTTCAACCTTGCTTTCAAACTTTCCTAATTGGGACTTGGTATTTAGGATAGTGCAGGGACATCCAAATGGTTTCAAAAAATTGATCAATGGCTTTATGTGAAGAAATAACTCATAGGGAGTTTTCCCTTTGGACTTGACAACTTGTACTCTATTCTGAACATAGCAAGCAATGTTCACAGCTTCTGCCCAAAATGTCATTGGGAGCCTAGAATTAGCTAGCATTGATCTAGCAGCTTCTATCAAAGTCCTACTCCTTCTTTCAACCACTCCATTATGTTGTGGTGTCCTAGGGGCACTAAACTGTCTTTCAATCCCTTTCTCTTCACAGAAACTGTTTAGCTCATAGTTCTTGAGTTCAGACCCATTGTCAGACCTAATGACTTTCACCTTTAAATTGGACTGATTTTCAATTCTAAGAATAAGGGATTTAACTAACTCTGTTGTTTCATCCTTAGATCTAAGAAATTGAACCCAAGTAAATCTGGTGAAGTCATCAACTATGACTAAACAATAAGCTTTCTTCCCTATACTAACCACAGATGTAGGACCAAAAAGATCCATGTGCAATAACTATAAAGGTGTAGAGATGGAAGAAACTTATTTGGTCTTAAAAGAAGTTTTGTGTTGCTTGCCTTTGAAACAAGCAATACAATGATCATCACATGAGAATTCCTTTTGAGGTAAACCTCTTACCAAACTGTTTTTAGCTAACAAATTCATGGTTTTAAAATTCATATGACACATCCTTCTATGCCAAGTGGCAGACTCATCCTGAGATGCCTTGGAGAGTAAACAACTTAAAACATTCTGCTGAGCAACCTTTTGTGTATCCAAGTAGTAAACATTATCCTTTCTTGGTGTTCTCAAAAGAATGTCCTTTTCTGATAACTTAAAATCTTTTGAAAGGATAATGCATTCAGTATTTGTAAACACTACTTTGTTTCCATTGTCACAGATTTGGGATACACTCAACAGATTGTATTTGAGTTGTTCAACAAAGTAAACATCATTAAAAGTAAGGTTACCTGCATCTACAGCTCCCTTACCCGTGATTCTTCCTCCCTTTGGATTTCCTCCAAATGCTACAAATCCTCCATTGATTCTTTTGAAATCCTTCAAGCAGTGTGGATTTCCAGTCATGTGCCTTGAGCATCCACTATCCACATGCCATATTGCTCCTTGATTGGCCCTATGAATGCTCTGCACAAAATAAACTCAGTTAGTAGTAGGAAGTACCCAGGCCATGCAGGTCTTGGGTACACCATTCATGTCATAGTATTTAACAACAGATTGAGTTTTCTTAATTTCATCCCAATCATATTTCTCTATTCTGTGTGAAGAATATTTAGTGAGAACATTTGGTTGTTTGGCCCAAGCCAAACAACCATTCTTTGTCTTTGGCTTAACAGTTGAAGAACCGTTAGACTGTTTTGGCTTAACAGTTGAAGAACTATTAGACTGTTTTGGCTTAACAGTTGAAGAACCGTTAGACTGTTTTGGCTTAACAGTTGAGGAACTGTTAGACTGTTTTGGCTTAACAGTTGAAGAAATGTTAGACTGTTTTGGCTTAACAGTTGAAGAACTGTTAGATTGGTTTCTGGTACTTGGTTTCTAGGTCCTATATAGCTGTTGATTATGATAACAGTTGTGAGCCAAGTGATTTTCTTTCCCACAAATGTAACGATTTTTAGCTTAGACTATAGGTATCCCACTTCTTTGTGCCTATAATTTGTTTTTATTTCTTTTATTCCCCCTCACTGGTGCTGAAGGAGGAAACTTTTGCACACCATGTTATTTGCATGTGCAAATAGACATTTTTGTATGCTTCTTCACATGTTTGTTTTTGGATTTTAATTTTGAAGCCTTCTTCTTCTGTTTTGCAACTGCAACTTCATCAATCTCCTTCTTTCCTTTGGTCTTAATACTAACAGTTGAAGTTTTTGGATGAAAACCTTTTGGACTTTCCTTGGAATTGTTAGTCTAAAGATGGGGACTATTTTCAACAGTAGTGAAACTGTTTATAGAAGTAACAGCTTTGAAGGGTTTTGGTTCACTGGTGGAAGGTTCTGAGGATGCATTTACAAACATCACATGTTGTGAAGAAGAGTTAGGTGCTTTTGGTTCACAACAGATGTGATTTTTGATTGGAATGATTTCTTCTTTCTTCACAAATCTTTCCTTCTTTTCATCAATTATCTCATATACAACTCCCTCATCTTCACTTTCTAGTTGTGGATCTGCTAACTTCAATTCTTCCTCTAGTGGTTCATCAACATACCTTTCAGCTACATCAGTCATGGGAGTTATATAGGTGTGATTGTATGGAGGAGGAGTCTGTTTGTAGCCTATGCCTGATTTTATTTTATTTGAGATATGTGATTTCAAAACAGTTTCAAGCTTAAGGGATGAAGCTTTAAACATGTTCAAATCTATGTCCACACCATTCAATTTCTTGGTTAATTCATCTATTATATTCTCTTTCTCACTCAACTTCTCCTTAAGACTATCAATCTCTTATTGAAGTTGCTCTTTCTCCCACTTGTGATACTTTCTATCATAGTCCATTTGCAATTCATTAGCCTGATAATCTTTGATTTTCTTTTCAAAGCTCTCAATTACAGCACTGGTTTCATACCTTCTTTCTTCCATTTTGCTTAGAGCAGCACACACCTTTCTGTTGTGTTATCTAAACCTTTTAACTATAGCTCTACATTCACCAGGACATAGTTTAGAAGATACCTGAATGTCTTCTGTCTCTGATGAATCCATGTTGATGGAGGAGTCAGTCAATGCCATCAATGCTTTGTTGTGAGTTGCTTTCTCAGCCTGATCACTCCAATCAAACCCATAACCTTCTTGAGAGACCAATGCTGATGAGGTGGTAGTTGAGTTTTGACCTTGATTTTGTCTTTGTCCACCAGATCTGCATTCTCTAGCAAAGTGACCATGCTATTGACATTTGAAACATCTTACTTTGGATTTGTCAAATCCAGTCTGACCATCAGCCCTAAAGTTCATGGTTTGTCTTCCTGTTCTTTTGATGAACCTTTTTGCTCTTACAGCCAGCATATTAATGTGCATGACTTGCTAAGAATGCTTCAAGCACTGCATCAGAAGTATTCATATCTACTCCAGTAATAGCACCTACACAACCATCAGCAGAGTTAGTTAAAGAAAGATTTGAGTCCATACCTGAGGATGAGAGAAGAGCAGCATTGTGACTAGGGATCATTGACTTCCTTTTTCCTTCAATTTCCCCTTCAAACATAATTAAACTGTTGTAGAGGTCATCTAATTCTATATCCTCCAAAGAGTCCTTAGTCCTCCATTGTGCAGCATATACTGTCCACTCATCACCTAAAGACCTAAGGAACTTTCTATTGATTTCATCTTGCTCTATTCTAACCTTTGCACTCTCAAGTTGACTTACTAGCTTATAGAACCTATCAAAGATCTGAGTGATGCTCTCATTCTTTCCACTAGAAAAGTTCTCATAAGCTTGTTTGAGAAGATCCCTTTGATTTCTTTTGGAGCTTGCATTCCCTGCAAACCTTTTCTCTAATGCATTCCACAATTCATGAGCATTCCCAAACTTCTTAAACTGATGTTGATATTCATTAGGAATAGCAATCTGAAGAATGCTTAGAGCTTTCATCTCTAGCATCCTCTCTTTTCTTTCAGCATCTGTTTTTGATGGTGGTTTCTTCCTAGGTTTTCTAGTTTCATCTAAATCAACAGGAGTTATGGGCTCATTCTCAATGATTTCCCAAACAGCATAGTCCATCAATTGAACATGCTGCTTGATTCTCAGTTTCCACATCTCAAAATCAGTTGGTTTGAGCATGGGAACACGAATGTTTGACCCAAATCCAGTGTTTTCAGAAGATCCACCAGACTCCATTGTAATTCAGTGATTGAGAATTCTCAATTAAACAATAAACAGACTTTAAATCAATAAGAACACAACAGATTGTGAAAAACCTTTAACTGGTGATTAAGAGAACCTTAATGTTAAGGCTCTGATACCACTTGTCAGGATCGTAAATAAACAAAATAACAAGAATTATCTTTTACTATCTTAAATCAGACTTGTATGAAAATACAACATTTGAATTTAATCACAATCAACTAAGAAGTTGCGGAATCACACTTAATTGATTTTAATAAAGGTTTTAATCACAAGAACAGTTCAATCAATTCAAAGAATAACTTTAAACACAAGATGTTTATTAATAATCAAAGATGATTACAATATTCACCAACACCTCCAATCTAACTCTTTTGTTAGACGAAGAACACAATCTGTTCTTAGGTTTCAGAGAAACTTGGAGGCTAATACACTTTCTGAAAATATTAAAACAATACGAATAAGTGTAAATCAAAAGCAATTCTAACAAACTAATCTACACAGAGTATTTATAACCCTTTAGGTTTTTGAAGTTTGTTAATCTTCTATCTTTGTGAGATAATCTTGATAATCTTCAAAACTTGATAAGATATCTTTTAAACCCACGAAGATACCAATTTCCATAAATATCTCAACAGAAACAGTTTGTTGAATAAACAGTTCTGAGTTTCTTCTAACAATCTTCTCTTCATTCTCTTGCAACAGTTGATGTGGTATAACTAACAGTTCTGAATCTTTTTGTACTAACAGCTTTGAAACTGTTTTCTCAAAACTTACTCCAACAGTTTTGCTTTTTGCATGTTCAACAGTTTTAACTTACTTAGCCTTATTTCCCAACAAAATCAAACTTGATTTTGTATTTATGAACACATCATTTACATTTTAGCTTAATCTTTATGATTAGCTTCTGCACACTTAGTGCTAACAAAAACATAGAACTAATCTATTTACTCAACGTAATCTTCAACTTCTAACCACATATCAGAACATTTAAGTTCCCAAATTGCAGCTTTCTTGATAGCATCAATCATAATCTCTTCACCTTCTGGCATCTCTTTCATCTCAGCTTTTCTTGATCTGATTTCTTTGTTGAGATGATATCTGAATACTGAGTTCTAAATTGATTCATCACATAGAATTCTCAAGTACAGAATTAATTCCAGATTTGCCAAATGAAGATCTGCTATCCTCAAGAAACATTGATTGCCTTCCACATCAAGATACAAGAATCCTTCCAGCGGTTGAGTGATATAAGTGTTCTCTCTGAATTCAACTTCCTCTGGAACTTGTAAAATGATGTCTCTTTTAGCTCGATGGCTTGCTTTTCATCAGCAGGAATCTCACCTAGCTGATCGATTCTTATGAAGATTGTCTTAAGCACATCAACTATCTCTTATCTGATTTGACTCTTTTTCATCTGCTTGATAGTTGTGGCTACTGTCTTCAACTCTGAGAATCCCAACTTGTACAGACATCTCATATCTTGACCAATTTCTTGTTTGTTGTCTAGTACAAAGTTGATGATTATCAATTCTCCTTTTCTACTCAGTATAATTGATTCAATCTTGTTATTAAAATGTGTTCTTTTATAACAATTCCTTAGATCCACATCTGAGTAGGGAATTGTGGCAGCTCTAGGACCAGAATAATCAGCTTCAGCTTCAGCTCTAGCAGCCTCAGCTTTAGCCTTTTCTCTTTGAATTTCAGCTTGTCATTGCTGCTCTTTTATTTCCTCCACTGTTATGCCTAGTTCTTTAGCCATCTCTTGTAACATTTGCTCAGCAAGTATATCACTGGCTTTTTGTGCTACATCAGCTTCATCACTTAAGTCAGATTCATGTGCAACTAAATGAGACTTACCCTGTTGCTCTGGCTCAGGCTCAGCAATGATGACCTTTCTTTTCTTTGCTGAACGCATAACACTTCTTTTCTTTCTTTTTACCATCTCAAACACCTTAGTCTTCCCTTTATTTATTTGTGAAGTTGGAACGGACTCAGCTTCACCAAATCTTGGCAAATTGGCTTGAGGAAGGTTGGTGTGAATAGCTTGAGATGTTTCTTCAAGTGGAGTTTCTGGTTGAGCTTGTGAAGTTGTGGTTATTTGGACTGTTGGAGCCTGTTGTTGTTGAGAAGGCTGATCTACAGTACTCATGAACTGATCATGAGCTTGTTCAAATTGTACTTCCTCTGTATGCTCCCCCTCAACCTTATCATCATGCTTCTTTGATTCTTCCTCCCCCTTTTTGTCATCATCAATAGGGGAGGGTCTGAGTTTGAACCATGAAGCTTTCCAAGTTGGTAACTGAAGTTGACAAATCATTAAGTTTGCGCATCAACTTGGCTTTGTCAGCTGTCCTCTTCTTATGCAGGAGCTCAAACTGGGATTGTAGATAGTCCATAATGACTTTAGCATCGGTATTCATCAGTGTGGGCTCCGCATGTCTTCTTCTTACTTCAACGTCCTCCTGTCCAGTAGAAGAGTGTATTTCCACCGTAGGAGTGGCTGTTGAGTGTTCCTCAGTCGGTAAGGGTGTGGGTCCCATATCCAAAGGTTGGTGAAGACCTATGGAATAAAGGGGGCCAGAATGGAGACCCTGTAAACCTTTCTGGTGTATGAAAGGTTCATTGACAGGTCATGCGAGAGTGTGTGAGAATAGAAAAGAAGAATGACCAAGTTCGTGAGGTATGATATTCGGGTGAGCTAGGCTTATTGGAGAGGAGGGGGTAATTGACCCTGGGAATTGGTCAGTATTTCAATGTTACCTTCATGGGGTTGTGAAGGCACAGAAGTAGGCTCTCCCATGGCACTAGTAAGTATGGGCTGAGTAGACACCATACTCAGTATAGGCTTAAGGGTTGAACTGAGCCTAGAGGTTGGCACCTTAAGAGAAGGTGTCTCCCCCTCAGCTTCTGCCGGTGGAGGTATCAATGTGATATCAACTCCAATGTCCTTTTGAGGTGAAGGACCACCTTTGGCAGTTTTCCTTATATAGGCGTAGGAAATATCATCATTGGTAGCAGTGGGTTGACCAAGGTTGGCTGTAGATTGAAAAATAGATGGAGATGTTTGAAGTGGAGGAGAGGGGTTAGACTGAGTTGGGCTTGACTCAGTCCTATCTCCTAAGTTTGGAGATGGAGAAGTAAAAGAGAGAGAAGGAGATAAGGGTTGATAAATCATACCTGCTGCACCTAGCAGTGGAGACTCAGAGCTAGGAAACAAACTCCTTTACTCAGAACTCGAAGTGGAGGATGAAATTATTTGAGTACGAGGTCTGAACTGAGTCCTAGGTTGATCAGCTTGAGGAGACTCAGCCTCAGAACCTACATCGTCACCCACTTCTTCTGTAGCTTCTTCCTCTGTCTCAGCTTCACTTGACTCAGGAGTCGGAAGCTATACATACGCCCTCATCTGAGCACTCAATATAGGGTGCCCAGGGAAAATGTCATGGGCGAACATCTTGTAGCTGAGAACAGGAGTAGGGATTGACTCATATTGAGCATTATATCTTCTACCTAACCTGTCCTCGATGACCATAGATATGAATCTTGCAAAGGGTACAATGGTGTCCCTTACATTCTTGGTCACCAATGACTTGAATGCCTCAAAGATCAACTCAGCCTAATCCACTCGTCGATCATAAAATAAGTTGTATAATAATTGCATTTCAAAGTCATTGACATTATCCAGGCCTCCTACCTTGTATCCAAGGGAACGAACCACAGTGGATACCATAAATCCCCATGCCGTCTGGAAAACAGATTTCCGTATGACGCCAATCACTTGAGGATGACCCATTAAGGGTAACACACTTCGTGATGTCTCCCTAGAAACCGTCGCTTCATACTGATTATGAATTGGGAGATGAAGAATTCGGCGGAGACAGTTTGCATCGACTTCTATCGCCACTTGTCCACATAGGACTATGCCCCGTATAACCGGTTGAGTTGCATCAAGTTTACATGTATACCAGAATTCCGTAAGAAGTTGAGGGATGAGCACAGCAGGTCCACGAAGAAATGCATGTGCCAGAGGTCCCTTGCGAATGTAGGAAACCCACTCCTCATATCCCCTGCCAATTTTGGACTTTGAAATGTCGGTACAGGCGATGACGTGTTTTGTTTGTAGGTGGGGAGTGCATTGTTCTTGAAATTTCCTCCACGGATCATTTGTTCAGTTAGATGTAGAGTATACCCCTCCATTGAAAACGAACTTATCAAAATGAATTGCACTTAGCAGTTTTAAGCACTTAGCAATGAATTCTGCACACAGCAACGTTAGGGTTTAAGAGAGAAGAATATTTTGGAAGTTTAAACAAAATATGATGAACAATCTCTCTTATTTATACCTTTTCCGTGTGAGAGAAAAGTTACCGTTATCTGAGGGTAATAAATATGACTGTTACTGTAAAAAAAACTTCTACGTAGTTTGTTACAACCGCTAAATTTATTGTTATTTACCCAAACGCACACGGTTATATTAAAAAGATATTTTTATTAAAATATATCATAAACAACTGACGTTTATTTACCGGACACACCGTAAATATTTTGGACTTACCATATTGTTGGACTTACCATATTGTTAGGACTAACCTAGACTTGTGGAACTGATCACACTTTGGAACTGATTACTCAGCTGATCCTGAAAAGTCAGCGTACATGGAGTATTCAGCTGATCCTGAACGTTCAGCTTATATGAAGCACTCAGCTGATCCTGAACGTTCAGCTTATATGAAGTATTCAGCTGATCCTGAACGTTCAGCTTAAATGACGCACTCAGCTGATCCTGAACATTCAGCTTGAGCACTTAGCTCATATTCTGACACTTAGTCAAATATAACACTAACAAATATGAAACAGAGATAAAGAATGGAACATACCAATTAAGGGTTGAGCATTCCAAGCTTTCTTAGTAGAGTTGTAAATCTAGTGCCTTCAATTGGTTTCGTGAAAATGTCCGCAAGCTGATCTTCAGTTTCAATGAAGACTAACTCTATCTTTCCCTTTTCTACAATATCTCTGATGAAGTGATGTCTTATCTCAATATGCTTGGTTCTTGAGTGAAACACTGGGTTGTGAGTAATGGCAATAGCACTTTGATTGTCACAAAATATGGGAGTCTTTGAATAATGCAGATCAAAGTCCTTTAGCTGATGTTGCATCCACAGTATTTGAGCACAACAGCTCCCTGCAGGTACATATTCAGCTTCAGCTGTTGAAATTGCCACTGAGTTTTGTTTCTTGCTCGTCCAGCTGACTAATTTTCCACCCAAAAGTTGACATCCTCCAGTAGTACTCTTTCTATCAAGACCACATCCTGCGAAGTCTGAATCGAAGTACCCTATCAGCTCAAATCCTGATCCTTTGGGATACCACAAACCTAAGTTTGGTGTTCCCTTCAGATATTTGAGTATTCTTTTTACAGCTAGCAAGTGAGATTCTTTTGGATCAGCCTGATATCATGCACAGACACATGTAGCAAACATTATATCAGGACTGCTTGCTGATAAATAGAGTAATGAACCTATCATTCCTCTGTATGTAGTCTGACATACAGACTTCCCATCAATGTCCTTGTAAAGCTTGACATTGTGTAACATTGGAGACTTTGCGGGATGGCTTGAGTCTAATCCATATTTCTTAATCAGATCAAAGACATACTTGCTCTGATTAATGAATATACCATCTTCTTTCTGATAAATTTGAAGTCCTAAAAAATATGTCATCTCACCCATCATGCTCATTCTGTATTGATTAGACATTATCTTGGAGAACCAATCACACAGATCTTGGTTTGTTGATCCAAAGATAATGTCATCCACATAGATTTGAACCAGAATGACATGTCCTCTGCTCTTTCTTATGAAAAGAGTTTTGTCAATACTTCCTCTGAAAATATCATTTGAGAGCAGATAGGTGGATAGTGTATCATACCAGGCTCTTGGAGCTTGCTTGAGTCCATACAAAGCCTTGTCCAACTTATAGACATAATCTGGAT
Source organism: Dittrichia graveolens (assembly GCA_038502395.1). Taxonomy (NCBI): domain Eukaryota; kingdom Viridiplantae; phylum Streptophyta; class Magnoliopsida; order Asterales; family Asteraceae; genus Dittrichia; species Dittrichia graveolens. The sequence continues at coordinate 38,428,856 of JARJIL010000009.1, forward strand.
GTTTAGCATCAATAAAACCAGGGGGTTTTTTCACATAGACCTCCTCCTGTAGTGCTCCATTTAAAAATGCACTTTTAACATCCATTTGATACACTTTAAAGTTCTTGAAGGCTGCATAGGCTAGGAACAACCTTATAGCTTCAATCCTTGCAATAGGGGCAAAGGTCTCATCATAATCAATACCTTCTTCTTGTCGATACCCCTGAGCTACTAGCCTTGCCTTGTTTCTGATTACTACTCCATCCTTGTCCATTTTATTTCTATAGACCCACTTAGTGCCTATAATTGTTTTTCCTTTGGGAGCAGGGACAAGGGTCCAGACCTTATTTCTTTGAAATTCTGTCAGCTCCTCTTGCATAGCTTCAATCCAATCTTCATCTTTCAGAACCTCTTCAGTCTTATTTGGTTCCATTTGAGATACAAAACTAGCGTAGGCAGCATAGTTTGCATTTGCCTTAGATCTAGTTAACACACCATCTTCAACGTTCCCAATAACATCATCAAGAGGATGATCTTTTAATACTCTGAAGGTTGTAGTAGGAGACTGAGGTTCTGGGTCTGAGTCAGAGAAGTGTTTCTCAGGCTGAATAGGACTTACTTCTTCAGTCTGAGTAGGAATTGGAAGATCACTTAGATCTTCAGTTTGACATGTACCTCATGATTCACCAAGATTCTCAGGCTGATTATCTTCAATATTGATAATTTCTTTCAGTGATGCACGCTTGTCAGATTTACTATCATCATCATCAGAATCATCCATAACATACATGGGATTTGAGGCGAGATCTTCTTTACTCCTTTCAAGCTCACTCAGACTAACCGAGTCAGCTTGAGCTCTGTTGGATTCATCAATACTTGTCTCATCAAATGTAACATGTATTGACTCTTCAATTACATTTCTTTTAAGATTAAAAACTCTGTAAGCTTTGGAGATTGAAGAATATCCAACAAATATCCCTTGATCAGCTTTGGGTTCCAACTTATGGAGCTGATCTCTTTGGTTTAGCACATAGCATGTTGAAGCAAAAATATGGAAATATCCAATATTGGGTTTTCTGCCATGATACACTTCATAAGGTGTTTTACCATGTCTTTTCACTATAATTGATCTATTCTGAGTATAGCAGGTTGTACTTACAGCTTCTGCCCAGAAGCTCAGTTTGAGCTTTGCCTCACATAGCATGGTTCTGGCAGCTTCGATTAAGGTTCTGTGTCTCTTTTCAGCAACTCCATTTTGTTATGGAGTTCTTACAGATGAGAAATTCTGGATAATTCCTTTCTCTTCACAAAAGCCTTCAAGGGTTGAGTTTCTGAACTCAGTCCCATGATCACTTCTGAGTTGTTTAAGAGACTTACCCTTTTGCAACTCTTCTTATCTTATGAAGCTGATTAACTCATATGCAGCTTCACTTTTGGCTTTTAAGAAGATTACCCAAGTGAATCTTGTGAACTCATCAACAATCACTAGAGTATACTTTTTGCCACTTAGGCTTGGGGTGCTGATAGGTCCAAATAGGTCTAAATGCAACATATGCAATGGTTCTGTGATTGAGAAATTCTGTTTGGACTTGAAGGATCCCTTATGATGTTTTCCCATTTCCCAGGCAGAGCAAAGTTTGTCTTTAGCAAATGTGATCTTAGGCAGCGGAGACTAACTCTTTGCTAGACAACTTGTTAATATATTTGAAATTTAAATGAGACAGTCTTTTGTGCCATAACCAGCTCAGCTTGGGAGTTAAGTCAGAGTACAAGCAGGTTTCAGTTGAAGGATCTACGGAGCTGAGATCTAACAAAAAGATATCTCTCTCTTTTTGCCATTAATATTGGTTTTCCCTTCTTATCATAAATTGTTCCTGCATGCTTTCTGAAGGTGACTTCATAATCCTCATCACACAGTTGACTGATACATCAGGTTGTGTTTAAGGCCTTCAACATATGCTACCTTTTTGAAAGTGACTTTTCCAGCTGTTATCTTTCCATAACCTTTAGTCCTTCCTTGAGAATTATCCCCAAATATCACCTTGGGTCCTTCATTGTTTTGGAATTCACTTAGAATCCCCTTGCTTCCTGTCATGTGCCTTGAGCATCCACTATCGAGATACCACTTGTAGGAGCCCTGCACATGATCAACTAAACTTATTAGTTTCTTTTTGGAACCCACTGTTTTGTGATAGTTTTGGACTTACCTTTGTTAGATTTATGGTTACCTCTATTTGGTGAGGTCTGACTTATAGACAACTTCCTGTTTTTAGACATTCTTTCATGTATAACTTGAGAATTATGTTTTTTTGAGTTAACATGAGATATTATATCAAAAATAGTTGTTCTCACCGGATTGTAATCCAATCTTTTGAAAACTGACTTACAGTTTCTATTGGATTTGGAACATTCAGCTTGATAGTTTGTGTGAATAACCTGAGGACTTTGGGTTGGTCTCACAAACTTATTGGTTTTGACCTGTTTCCCTTCCTTGTTCCTTAAGAATGTTCTTGGGAGTATGTCATCTGATTTCATCGTTTTGTCTTCAAGACTGACTTGATCTTCGATGATTTCATCAGCAGCAGCACTATAATCTCCCCCTAGTACTACTTTTACTTGATTTGGTATCTGCTGGTTAATGCACTTTTCTGCTTCTCTTGATGACTTACACCAAGATTCACAGATTTTTCTTAGATTGTCAGCTTGTTCTTTTGATTCTTGCAGTTCTTCACTTAGAAGTTTGTTTATATGAAGCTGACATTCATAATCACTTTGGATCTTTTTACCAGCATTTAAGAGAGTTTTAGAGTGTTTAAGTTCATCTTTTAGTTTTGAAATTTCAGTTTTCAAACTAGATTGAACTGTGAGAGAGGTTTTGAAGTCATTCAACAAATAGTTGAACATTAGACATTTTTGTTCATCAGTGTAAAAGCTAAAGTTATTTACCTTATATATTGAGGTAGGATCCCAGTTACTTGTTTGCTTACTCAGCTTAGCAGCTTCTGCTAGATCCTCATCAAAGGAACTGTCATCTAACTCATAGTCAACTTGTTCCTCTCCATCCTCAATGGCCATCAAACACCTATCTGGCTCATCATCATCTGTAGTAGATGATTTAGTATCCCAAGTTTCAGCAAGGAGGCCTTTGGTGTTTTCTTCTGGCTTGCCTTTGAGTCTTTGATATTTCTTTTTATATTTATCAACTCTATAGGCATTCTTGTCAGCTACTGAAGCTGATTCTCCCTTCTTTACTCTGCACTCAGCAGCTATGTGTCCTATCCTCTCACAGTTATAGCACTTAGCTTTCTTAGGATCAAAAGTAGACTTACCACTTTTGCTTCTGTCAGATTGACCCCTTCCTCTTCTGAACTTTCTAAAGTTTCTTGCTAACATTGCCATTTGTTCAGTAAGAGCATCCATCTCTTCATCATCTGAACCAGAGTTAAGATGTACTTCCCCAGATTCAGATTCAGAGTCAGTCTCAGCTTGAGACTTCTTAGATCCCTTCTTTTTCTTTTCTGCAGTTAATGCAGATCCATCATCGTTTATAGATTCTTTTAGTTGTTGCTGGGCTACTTTCTTCTGTTCCATGATCTGTTGATGATTTAGAAGGAAACCATAGATAGATCTGAGATCATATTTTCCTAAGGTTCCTCCAGCATGAAGTGCAATGGTGATCTCATTGAATTGTTCTGGAAACACATCCAAGAACTTGAGTACCAACTCATTCTCATCTTTCTTGACACCTACTAAGATCAGATCATTTATCAAGCATTGAAATCTGGTAAACAAATCTGCCAGAGTTTCATTCTTTTTAGCAAAGAAAGTTTCATAAGAACGACTCGGAATTGTCTTCTTATGTTGCTTGACCAGGTCAGGGCCTTCATACATGACACTGAGAGTATCCCACATCTCATTTGCAGTTTGGCACCCAGCCACAGTATGCAGAAGAGGGTTTGTTAAAGCATTTGCTATAATGCTTTGTGCCTTGTCATCGAGATTAAACAGTTTACGATCTTCCTCAGTCTAGGATGCTTCAGGCTTGGGAGTTTCTCCAGAAGGAACAGTTTTGTGAAGGTATTCGTTTGGCAAAACAAGTAGCAACGGAAGCAAAGCATGTAACAAAAATGATGCCAAACAACGAATACTTCCCATGGACCAAAATCTAACAATGGAATTGCAACTAAAATATGAACAAGATAAGTAGAAAGGTTTATACCTCAATGCAAGTCTCAAAGAAAACCTCTCTTGCCAAGTAGCTTAGAATCCAATATAGAACTCCTCCAATGAAGTCCACCCCAAGCTTGTTTGAATCCCAAGTGCTAGCAAGTTGATGTGCAACCACCAAAACAACAATCAAAAGTATGTATGTCTTGCTTCTTGTGCTCAAGAACACCAAGAACAAGATGAACAAAAGAGAGAGAGTTCAAGTATCAACCAAGAGACAAAGTGTTAGCCAAAAAGCCTCTACTAGAGTAGATAACTCGTGGTCCCTTTGTCTACCACAATTATGAGAAGTTAACCCCATTAAACCAAGTGTTTAAGGCTGTTAATTCTGCTGTTACAGCAAACGTACACGGCCCATGTAGGTCTACACGGCCGTGTAGGCCCAAAGTCCACGGCCCCAATTGGGCTAAGACGGCCCGTGTCTTACAGGCACTACACGGCCCGTGTTCATCTACACGGCCCGTGTAGGCCCAAACTACACGACCTTGAACTGGGCTAATACGCCTCGTGTATGTTGGACTAGACACGGCCCGTGTTCAGGAACACGGCCCGTGTACCATCCTGCCAAAACCCATTTTGGCCTTTTCCTCTCTTTTGCTTGATCGTGTTGCCGGAATCAATACTTGGTGTGTGACCCAATAGGCCTATACCTCATCGGTAGTGCCGTTAACTCGTTCGTGCCAGCGGGCATATTCCAACAGACTCCCACTTGCACGTGACACGACTACGAAAAATAACACAAACATAGAGCGGCCTCTAGCAAGACATCTATGCTCCCAAGTTAGTATAGGGTATGCCACTCTTGACAAGATCCCCAATCAGAAGATGATTGTCCTAAAGATAAATGAACATATACATACCTTTGTTCGCGATATCCAATGTGAACACAAGGCATGGAATATAGTCAACCTTCAGATCGTTCACGATTATGTTTCTCGATTCTAGATTAGTGGTGACCAACAAACTAAGTTAACATTGATCTATTATCAATGTAACTCGAGCACGGCCATGCATATGAACGTCAACACTCAATCATCGAGGGGACCATGGATATTCTCTCTATATATAGAGGAACAAATGCCTTTTGACTACATAGTCTCGCCACATAGATAATACTCTACCCAATCATCTCCCTTATAATGACCAGTTACGGACCGTGTTAGAAAACGATCAAAGCAAAGCAGACCTATGCTTTGAGATCACATGTATCTCTAGTTTAAGGATGAAATGTCATTACCATCCCAAGTTACTTGTGACTTAAACCATGAAGTAAACTCGGATGCGGGTCCTCCACTCACTTGAAACCCCTTTCAAGTATAGGCAAGAATCACGTTTTATCAAAACCAATTCTTTACCTCAATCTTAATTCATACTTCCTTCCCACAAAGTATGACCGATTGTGGAGACTTAAAGATTGTAAAACAATCTAGGGAAAAGATTAAACATGCAAAGACAGAACACAATAAAGACTAAATGTAAGTAACCGCAACACGCGTATATATAGATCTCTACTATATAAATCGAAACAAACACTAGTAACATTATAGCTTAATGTTCCCAAATACATAATGGTCCAAACATAAATTAAAACTAAATCTAAACCAAGTCATGAGCAAATCTAACGCCTGTCGCCGTAGTGTGAGAATCATGAGAAGCTTGTGACAATGGTTTAGTAAACAGATCGGCCAAATTGCCTTCCAAGGTTACTCTACTATTAGCGACTTCACCACTTTCAATCATATATCTAATAAAGTGGTACTTACGAGTTATATGCCTCGTTCTCTTGTGAGCTCTCGGTTCCTTCGCTAAGGCTACCGCACCCTCATTGTCACAAAAGATCTCAATAGGGTCGGATATGCTAGGAACCACTCCAAGGTCTCGGATGAACTTCCTTATCCACACAGCTTCTTTAGCAGCTTCACTTGCCGCAATGTATTCTGACTCTGTAGTAGAATCAGCCACTGTGTCTTGTTTTGAACTTCTCCAAGTAATAGCCCCACCATTCAATAGGAACACAAACCCCGATTGTGATCGACAGTCATCCCTATCAGTTTGGAAGCTAGCATCAGAGTAACCCTTTACTTTGAGCTCTTCCTCACCACCAAAGATCAAGAACATCTCTTTAGTCCTCCTAAGATACTTAAGAATGTTCTTTACCGCAACCCAATGGGCTTGCCCTGGGTTTCCCTGATATCTGCTAGTCAAGCTTAAAGCACATGACACATCAGGACGAGTACATAACATGGCGTACATGATCGAGCCCACGGCTGAAGCATATGGTACTCGCTTCATTACTTCTAGTTCCTCTTGAGAACTAGGACATTGAGTCTTACTCAATATCACTCCATGCGACATAGGAAGATTTACTTTCTTGGAGTCCTCCATCTTGAACCGCTTCAAGACTTTGTCAATGTATGTACTTTGACTCAACCCGAGAAGTTTTCTAGATCTATCTTTATAGATCTTGATACCCAGAATATATGTTGCTTCTCCTAAGTCTTTCATTGAAAAGCATTTTCCAAGCCAAGTTTTGACACTTTGCAAGGTTGGAATATCTTTACTAATGAGTAGGATATCATCCACATACAAGACTAAGAAAACAACGGCGCTCCCACTAGCCCTAACATATACACATGGCTCGTCTACACTTTTCGAAAAACCAAACTCTTTGATTTTCTCATCAAAGCATATATTTCAACTACGAGATTCTTGTTTAAGTCCATAAATGGACTTCTTTAGTCTACAAACTCTATTAGGATGCTTCGGATGCACAAAACCCTCAGGCTGCGTCATATACACCTCTTCGGAGAGCTTCCCATTAAGAAAGGCGGTTTTGACATCCATTTTCCATATTTCGTAATCATGAAATGCGGCGATTGCCAAAAGTATCCTAATAGATTTCAACATGGCCACTGGGGAGAAAGTTTCGTCATAATCGACACCATGTGTCTGGGTGAAACCTTTAGCCACCAGTCGGGCTTTGAAAGTGTTGACTTTTCCATCTATGTCGGTCTTCTTCTTGAAGACCCACTTACACCCTATTGGTTTACAACCGGGTGTGGGATCAACCAGTTCCCAAACCTAGTTATCCTCCATGGATTGCATCTCGCTGTCCATTGCCTCCTTCCATTTAGCAGACTCGTGACCCGCTGCCGCTTCCCAATAGTTGGTGGGCTCATTAAGATCCACCAATAACTCGTCACCCTCAGATATGAGAAACCCATATCTCTCTGACTCATGGCGAGTTCTACCGGATCTACGGGGAGGTAACGGATTTACGTTAGTCTCCGCATTGTCATGCACAGACTCAGCCTCACTAGGTTGCTGGCTAGTGCCAATGTCAGGTCTTTCATCTGTTGACTCTTGAATTTCTTCAAGATCAATCTTAGTGTAACATCCGCAAACCTGGGCTAGTAGATTAGCGGGTTTATAGTATGTGTTTGTTTGTGATTTAATTGTTTTAATTTAATTATGTGATAATCTAAGTGAATTACTTTAATTAATTAATTGAAATTTGAATAAAGTATGTATGTATGTATTTATGGCCGTATGTATGCATGCATGCATGTCTAGTGGGGTTTACACGTGGGGGTGTATGTGGGATTTAGGTGCCACCTATTTTGCATGTACTTTGTGTGTATGTGTTGGACTCATCTGTCCATTTTACAAACAAGAAAAGTGTGTGTATGTATGTGTGCTCTCTTTTGTAAAGAAAACCGAAAGAAGAAAGGAAGAAGAAAAGAATCGGGATTCATATTGTGTTATTAAATCTAAAGCTAAAAGGTTGGTGTTTATGAATTTACATGTTATAATCCTTCTTAATATGTTATCTGATGCAAATATGATTTATGATTAGTTTTGAAGGTTGCATGCTAAGAGTATTACAATCGGTTTTTGAAAGAATTGGATTTTGATAGTTTTGTATGTTCATATGATTCATATGGTTAAATTGCATGAGAATGTATTGGAAATGTTTAATGTATGTTTTTGGAATGATGCTTATGGATCTATATGAAATCTGGGTTTGGATTATTATATGTTGAAGTTATCGGATTTGTTATTTATGAAGCTCTCGGATTGTGGAAGTTAGGAAAACCGATTCTTATGAAATCCGAAAGTGGAAATCCGAATCATTTAATCCGGAAGTATTGAAAACCGAAACTTGAAATCCTTGACTAAATCCGAAAACTATATTTATGTAATCCTAAACTAGGAAAGTGATTTAAGTCAGAATCCGACACATAGAATCCGGATGGTTGAAAATCCGAAGCAACGAAATCCGAATGATGAAATCTGATACCCTAATCCGAGACTTTGAAACCAAGTGCTTGAAATCCTATTAAGGTGAATCTGACAGTTATGGAATCCATCGGATTCCCAAATCCGACACTTGAGGTGTAGATTTTGAGAAATCCGAGTGTAAATCTGATAGTTATTGAAATCCGATATTTTGTGTTCAGATTTGTTATTGTTTATTGATTGTTGATATTATGAATGAATTATAAATATGTGATGAGATATATTTATGACATTTGGACTGATTGGTTGTTATTATGTTTTCAGGAAATCAAAAGGTTCAGTAATATAAGAATTCTGAGTGCTTCGTATGAACTTGAAAGGTGAGTGGAAGTTAAACACGGATGGTAAAGATTGCAGATAATATTATTGATGTAAAGCATGATTGTGGATTGATATTGGATTGATTGAAATGCTGATTGTGTTATTGATTATTGTTAACTGCTGCATGACTATTTGGCCGATACGCGCTCTTAGGATGATTTTGAGTTGCGTTGGGAAGTCAGCTACACGTAGAATTGGGCTGGGCTCGTCTACTGATTGGTTGAACAGTAGTAGCCCTTCCGTTGCATATGTTGCTTCAGAGGTGGAGTTTACTGTGCCAATTCAGTGGGGGGCTATCGGTAAACCTTTGCTTTGGCCGGCATTGGTTGTAGGTTTTGCGCCGAACCGCCGGTCTTCTCGGAGATGTGATTACATGATTGATGTTTGATTGTGAATGTTTGCATTTGATGTTTTAGTCTCTACTCACTTAGCTTTGTGCTAATTCCCCTCAGTTGATGTTTTGCAGGTTCGTGTTTGAATGGAAGAAGGAAGAGTTGACCATTACTCTGATACTAAGTTTTAAAAGAGATGAGCCAGATATATTTTGTAACACCAAATTGTAGTTGTAGTGTTAACTTTTGGAGCAAAGATTATACGTTTGTAATTATTGGTTTCATGTAATCAAGTTGGTTTTAATTTGCTTCCGCAGTGCGTTAAAAAAATGGCTTGTGATTTTCCGGTGTTACAGTTTGGTATCAGAGCCTAGGTTTGGCGATGCATGCACGACTAGAGTGTTGCATTCCCAAATCTTGGCTCGTGACGGGTCAAGCTTTCCTTCGGGGTAATTAGGGTGAGTTAGAGTTGTCTGTAGTAGTTAGTATTTTGGATACTAACGGTTTATGCTAATAAGATTGTGAGGTGATGTGATTGTACAGATATGGCAGACAAAGATACCCCTACTGACACTCCTGTGACCCAAGAAGTAGCTGGAACTTCAACAGTGGATGTGATGGGTATGGTATATCAAACAGGTACATTGGGATATGAACAAAGGGATGAACAAAGCAAGTGTATTAATAAATTGAAAGATGAGATACAAGAACTTCGAGATATTGTTCACCGGATGGAAGGAGAAAGAGTAACTCAAAATGTTAAAACTCAGATTCCTCAACCTATTACTACTCAGAATACAACCTTTCTGGTTCCGGTTTCATTTCACTCTATGGCACAAGTAACACAACAACCGTACTTGTATCCAGTTCCATTTCAAGGAGCTATGTGCCCAGATTATTCAATTGATACCAGGAGGGATAGTACTTCTTCCCAAACTTTTGACTTAGCTGAATTGGAAAGGAGAAATGTGGAAGCCAAAAACAACATGATTCGAGAGCAAGTTTCTCAACATAAATCCAGGATTGAACAATACAATACTCAAAAGCAAAAAGAGCAAAGTGGTCAGAGACAAGGGAACTTGAATTGCGGACCTAGGTTTAGTGGAATTAATCAACGAGCAATTCGGTGTGGAAAGTGTAAATCTCACCACACAGGACCTTGTACCTACCAAACTATGCGATGTCTTACCTGCAGCCAGTTTGGTCATGAGATGAAAGATTGTTATTTCTCTCAGAAGGTATGTTGGATTTGTTTTGGGAAAGATCATAGAGCGAGGGATTGTAGAATCAAAAGAGAACTCGAATTTGGATCAAGAATTGGGGAGCCCTCGTCAGCAGTTGGTCAGAAGCAAGAAACTCAACATACTAGGCCAACATCAGATGGATTTAATCGAAGTTTCCAGTGGTGTCGTCGGTGTAGGTCTGTTCATATGGGGAATTGCACCCTTCAGACTTTGCGTTGTGTGCGATGCGGATTGTTTGGTCATGAGCTAAATGATTGTGCTCTTCCTCGGAGTGTTTGTTGGAATTGCCAAAGAGAGGGTCATATTGTGAGAGACTGTGACAAAGATAAAAGAGTTTGGACAAGGCCAGGAGTTGAGGTAGTTGGGGGGTCTTCGTCAACAAGTGGACAGAAGAGGAAGGACCCTACTACGTCTGAGAGTAGGGCATTCGGTACAACGAGAGGTGATGTTACACGACCAAGAATGACATAACGGGTATGTTTTGATAAACTCTATACTCATACGTGTATTTATTAACTTAAAAAGTTAATTATTGATGTTGAATGTCTATGTGTGTTAAGTATATGCGTTTACTTCTTGAAGAAATGACTCTCTAGAAATAAAGATAATTGATAAAATATATGTGATCTAAATTGTGAAATTGTTTGATAACTATGATAGTAAATGATGTGATAGTAGGAATATGATACATGATATGACATGGAATGGGTATGAAATACCACAGAAAATAATGTTATCAGATTAGTTAAAACATAAAGCTATGCTATGTGTTGCAAGACTCGTTTTGCTTTCTTTATTTGTATATGTGTAAATATGTGTTTGTACAAAGAAGAAAGAAAGTGGATAAGTTACCGAAGATTTGAAAGATTTGGTGATAAATCAAGAGATGTTCTGATAAAAGTACGACTGAAGTTACGAGTTATTGGGAAACCTAATGAGTAAATATTGTCTATGCTATTTGATTAATGAAGTTGACAAGATATACGATATGATGAGATAATGTATTTGATTGAATTAATGTATGAAGATGTGCTTAGAAATTAGAAGAATAATTTAAGTCTAGTGAGAGTTAAAGATTCTTGAGAAAAATGAAGTGACCCATGACTTGGAGGTTACCGCAGATGCATTTGTATTGATAATATGGATATTGATTAGAAAGTATATGTGAGATCTAATTATTAAGAAGAACGACGGAGGATGTTTGTACAGATGATTCGAACGGGTAATAGAGACAATGTTCATAATGAATTAAATATTGTGATTGAGAGATTCGATATTATTTAGAAGAGACTAGTGGATGTTAGACATGATGGAAATATGAGGGAGTTAATAATAATTATAACATTAAGAGTTATACAAATTAAGGAATACCTGATTTAGTGGATAAAATTGAAATTGCCTTTGCTAGAAATTGATGAATGAATTATTGTAATTATCAAATACAAAGAAGAGGAAAGAGGAATCAATTGTCAAAACATAAGAATTAAGGACTTATAGAATTGTATATATATATATATATATGCCTATGCTTGTATTGGAGAGTGATTTTGATGAAGAGATATGAAACTAAATTGCCAGTGCACTTGGGAGGGCTAAATAGTATAATGCCATACAGAGTATTTAACTGATATCTTGCTAAAAGGTGTGAACATGATATATTCCGTGGAAACATGACAAGATCAGGTTTGAGTCAAGGCAGAGTATTAGAGGATTATGAACTGTTAAGGTAACTAGAAATATCAGAACATTAATGAAAACAAGTTATGATGGAGTATATATGAGAGATATGATATGTAATGAAGTCCGGATATATTACGAGGGATTATGACTGTTCAAATAAAAAATAATTAGGTACTACCATTGTGGGATGAAAATGATGGACGGAGATGTATCTTGATGGAATGAATCAAATATATGATTGAAATATTTGATTGAACTTTGAAAGAATTTATAACAAGCATTGAGATGTGAGATGAACAGTGCGACTGAATCTATACTGATTAGTGGAGTAATAGGAGTTGTGCAGATATTTGGGAATAAACTTGTGTTTGAATTGGATTTTGATGATTCGAGGAATTCATAATTAAGCTAATTAGATAAACGTGATGTGATTTATATTGGATGAATATTAAAATATCAGTGATAAGTTGATTTATGCGTTATAAAAGACTTAACAATCAGAAATAAAAATGACGAGTGCTCATTTTCTGGCTATTTGTGAGACGGCTTCTTTAGGTGAGTTGGCCCAACGGTACAGTGATGGGATTATTACAAGGTATGGAAAATTGTTGTTTTTAATATCTGACAAAGACTTCAGACTGACGGTCAAACTGAACGAACTATACAGACACTCGAGGATATGTTGTGTGCTTGTGTAATTGAGTACGGTGGATCTTGATATTCACATCTGCCTTTGATAAAGTTTGCATATAACAACTATTACTACTCCAAGATTGGGATGCCTCTAAATGAATTGTCGTACGGTTGACGTTGCCGTACTCCGACTTGTTGGTTAGAGGCAGGTGAGAAACAGTTTGCAGGTCCTGAGATAGTACAGTTGACTGCGGATAAGGTTGCTATAGCCAGAGATAAGTTGAAAGCAGCCAGAGATAGACAGAGAATGTATGTTGATCCAAAACGACGCCCAGTAAAGTTTGATGTGGGAGAGTTGGTATACTTGAAAGTTTCTCCATGGAAAGGTGTAATTCGCTTCGGCAAACGTGGGAAGTTAGCTCCCCGTTTCATTGGTCTTTTCCGTATCCGTCAGGTTGTGAATGATGAAGCAGTTACCTTAGATCTTCCTATAGAATCCATGATACGTTCAATGTCTGTTATCTGAGAAAGTGTAAGATTGATGATGAAAGTCAGATACTCCTAGTACATGAATTGAAAGTTGATTCTAAGAAAAGGCTGATAGTGGAACCGATTGAACTGCTAGATCGAAAGGTGACCAAACTTCGAAAGAAGCAGATACCTATGGTATTGGTCAAATGGAAACACAGTCTAGGTTATGATCTAACCTGGGAGACTGAGGCGGAAATGAAAGATAGGTATCCCCAATTATTTGAGCCGGAGAGGATTCCGAGGACGGAATCCTCTAAAGGAGGGGAGATTTGTAACATCTGCAAACCTGGGCTAGTAGATTAGCGGGTTTACGGTATGTGTTTGTTTGTGATTTAATTGTTTTAATTTAATTATGTGATAATCTAAGTGAATTACTTTAATTAATTAATTGAAATTTGAATAAAGTATGTATGTATGTATTTATAGCCGTATGTATGTATGCATGCATGTCTAGTGGGGTTTACACGTGGGGGTGTATGTGGGATTTAGGTGCCACCTATTTTGCATGTACTTTGTGTGTATGTGTTGGACTCATCTGTCCATTTTACAAACAAGAAAAGTGTGTGTATGTATGTGTGCTTTCTTTTGTAAAGAAAACCGAAAGAAGAAAGGAAGAAGAAAAGAATCAGGATTCATATTGTGTTATTAAATCTAGAGCTAAAAGGTTGGTGTTTATGAATTTACATGTTATAATCCTTCTTAATATGTTATCTGATGCAAATATGATTTATGATTAGTTTTGAAGGTTGCATGCTAAGAGTATTACAATCGGTTTTTAAAAGAATTTGATTTTGATAGTTTTGTATGTTCATATGATTCATATGTTTAAATTGCATGAGAATGTATTGGAAATGTTTAATGTATGTTTTTGGAATGATGCTTATGGATCTATATGAAATCTGGGTTTGGATTATTATATGTTGAAGTTATCGGATTTGTTATTTATGAAGCTCTCGGATTGTGGAAGTTAGGAAAACCGATTCTTATGAAATCCGAAAGTGGAAATCCGAATCCTTTAATCCGGAAGTATTGAAAACCGAAACTTGAAATCCTTGACTAAATCCGAATACTATATTTATGTAATCCTAAACTTGGAAAGTGATTTAAGTCAGAATCCGACACATAGAATCCGGATGGTTGAAAATCCGAAGCAACGAAATCCGAATGATGAAATCCGATACCCTAATCCGAGACTTTGAAACCAAGTGCTTGAAATCCTATTAAGGTGAATCCGACAGTTATGGAATCCATCGGATTCCCAAATCCGACATTGGCCAAATCCGACACTTGAGGTGCGGATTTTGAGAAATCCTAGTGTAAATCCGATAGTTATTGAAATCCGATATTTTGTGTTTAGATTTGTTATTGTTATTGATTGTTGATATTATGAATGAATTATAAATATGTGATGAGATATATTTATGAGATTTGAACTGATTGGTTGTTATTATGTAAAGCATGATTGTGTTATTGATTATTGTTAACTACTACATGACTATTTGGCCGATACGCGCTCTTAGGATGATTTTGAGTTGCGTTGGGAAGTCAGCTACACGTAGAATTGGGTTGGGCTCGTCTACTGATTGGTTGAACAGTAGTAGCCCTTCTGTTGCATATGTTGCTTCAGAGGTGGAGTTTACTGTGCCAATTCAGTGGAGGGCTATCGGTAAACCTTTGCTTTGGCCGGCATTGGTTGAAGGTTCTGCGCCGAAACACCGGTCTTCTCGGAGATGTGATTACATGATTGATGTTTGATTGTGAATGTTTGCATTTGATGTTTTAGTCTCTACTCACTTAGCTTTGTGCTAATTCCCCTCAGTTGATGTTTTGCAGGTTCGTATTTGAATGGAAGAAGGAAGAGTTGACCATTACTCTGATACTAAGTTTTAAAAGAGACGAGCCAGATATATTTTGTAACACCAAATAGTAGTTGCAGTGTTAACTTTTGGAACAAAGATTATACGTTTGTAATTATTGGTTTTATGTAATCAAGTTGGTTTTAATTAGCTTCCGTAGTGTGTTAAAAAAATGGCTTGTGATTTTCCGGTGTTACACTTAGTCCCGCCATGCTGATTGGATGCTATCTCTCTTTCTAAAAAGACTGCCCTCCGAGCGACAAATACTTTGTTCTCGGAAGGTTTATAGAATATATACCCAATACCCGCAGCTGGATATCCGATGAAATAACAGTTTTCGGATCGGGGCTCCAACTTGTCATCTTCCTCACGTCGTACGTAGGCTTGACAATCCCAAACCTTTAGATAGGCAAGAACGGGAGGTTTCCCATGCCACATCTCGAAAGGTGTTTTCTCGACCTTCTTCGTTGGAACGAGATTAAGGATTCTTGTTGCCGTTTCAAGAGCATAACCCCAAAGACTTATAGGTACTTGGGTGTGACTCATCATAGACCGAACCATATCTAACAATGTTCGGTTCTTCCTCTCGGCGACACCATTTAATTATGGCGTCCTAGGAGGTGTAAGTTGTGAGATAATTCCACAACCCTTAAGATGATCACGAAACTCTTGACTAAGATACTCACCACCCCTATCGGATCTAAGTATCTTAATCTTTTTGCCCAATTGATTCTCTACTTCGTTTTGGAAAGTCTTAAAGACCTCAAAGGTCGCGTACTTTTGTCTAACCAAGTAGACATATCCATATCTACTATAATCATCTATTAAAGGTAACGAAGTATCTAGAATTGTCTCTTGTGATATGCTTAAACGGACCACACACATCGGAATGTATAATGTCCAATAAGTCTTTACCCCTCTCATTCACGTCGGAAAAGGGTGTTTTAGTCATCTTGCCTAATAAACAAGATTCGCATACATCATTTGACTCGTGGTCAAATGATTCCAAGATCCCATCCCCTTGGAGCTTGGCGATACGAGTTTTGTTTATATGGCCAAGTCGACCATGCCACAAAGACAATTTGTCTAAACCATTTTTAGACATAAAATCAATATTCATGATTGAACGATTATCACTAACGTACGCATCTACTTCATAAATACCCCGACAAGGATAAGCTTTAAAATAACAAATACCATTTTTAAAACAAACAATAACCCCATTGTCAAAAGAAAAACCAAAAACATTGTCGTGTAATGCATGAAAAGATATAATGTTTCGTGCCACAAGCGGCGAATAGCATACGTTCAATAATAATATGGAAAAACCGGAATTAAAAGATAATTCAACTTCTCCTCGAGCCTTGACCGGGACAATCTCCTTGTTTCCCATTATCAAGTCAAGCTCGCCACTCTCCATCCTTCTACTTGTCCTTAGCACCTGCACAATATTACAAACGTGAGTGCCACAGCCGGTATCTAATACCCAACTACCAGATGTAGAAGTATGATGGAGTTCAATCATGTACGTACCTGAGTCGGAAGTTCCTGCGATGCTCAACCCCTTGAGCTTCTTAAGACCTTCTAGGTACCCCGGGCAGTTACGGCGCCAATGGCCCTTCTTCCCGCAGAAGAAGCATTCCGCATCATTCGGAGTTTTGGCTTGGGGAACCATCTTCCCCATGCCTTTACCCTCCAAAGCGGGGCTAGACTTGGAAGCGCCAATCTTCCTCTTCCCCTTACCCTTAGGGGTAAATACGGATCTCTTCTTCTTCTGGATTCGCCCCTCCCTTATAGCAAGAACGGGATTTGGAACGGTGGGCTTATTTTTGGTCATGCTAGACTCGGTTGTCTTAAGCATACCATGAAGCTCCATAATGGACTTATCCATACTATGCATATGATAACTCATAACGAATTGATCATACGCGGTGGGCAGGGACCATAGGATCAAATCCACGGCTAGCTCCCTCCCTATGGTAAATCCGAGCCGTTCCATGCACTCCACGTTTGCTTTCATGCGCAACACGTGAGCACTCACATTCCCGCCATCGGCCATCTTACTACCAAGTACCGTCTTGAGACATTCAAACCTCTCTTGTCTCGCTTGCTGCTGGAACATTTCCTTAAGCTGAGCGATCAAGTCAAAAGCACTCAAATGATCCATTTGCTTTTGGAGCTCGGGGATCATAGTACTTAGGATGACACAAGTAATGTCCTCGGTATCCTTGACACGCTTCTCATAAGCGTCTCGGATATCCTGAGTGGCATTGGCAGCAAGAGCCTCGGGTAGGGCCTCTTTTATGGTAACCATCTTCCCTTCTTGGTGTAGGACCAGTTTAAGTTGCCTAAACCAATCCAAGAAGTTGTTACCATTGAGTTTCTCCTTTTCATGGAAAACTCTAAGCGAAAAATGGTTGGTGGTGTTGGTGTTGCTTGAAGACGCCATCTAAAATAGCAAAGTAGTTTTAGTTAGTTTGGACATCCTTGTTAAAATAAGTACCCATAGTTTTAAACAAAACAATTTATTTGAAACAAGGGCTAAGAACCTTATTTCACCTCGCACCGTGACGGGTTTACCGCGGATCACGTGGCGAAGCTATTTAGGCCGGCAACCATTTTACCAATTGTAATCTCTATTACAACTCTTAGACACTTGCGGGATCCGTTGACATCCATTATGTCAGTTGGCATGTTTAATCCCTATCTTACACCAATCTTAATATATAATTTTTGTTTAGCTCGTGCTTAGCTCGACAACTAACCAAGAATTATATACTAAAATTTTAAATCGTCCGACAAGACACACGGGTGGCACTCTCAACCATTAATTGGCTCGTGCTTAGCTTGACAACCAATCACGCGAGTTACCCCACTCACCTTCCACACAACTACACAAGGAATGACTCGTGCTTAGCTCGACAATTATCCTTGCTTCGTTAGATATGGGTGGTGTCATCTAATGGATGGTGCGTGATTTACATTTTGAAAAACGGGATTTTGTTTCCGGTTTATAAAAACCTTTTGTGAATTACCAAAGTAAGTGTCAAAACGATTTTAAGCACTTTTAATATAATACCATTTTTATATTTTCTTTGTCAATTCTATTCGCGCGCAATTGTTAACCATTTTAACAAACATTGTATTTTATTTAATTTTATAGAAAAATTATCTAGCATGCGAATCCTAATCCATGCATAGAATAATAAAATATAACCACGCAAATATATATACATATGATTCGGTAACATGCCCATAATTCCTATGCGTTTTCCCCGTGAGCCAGAACGGGGAAAACGAGGCTAAAAAATCGAAGGACAAGATATGATTTCGTTGGGTGAGCTCCCACTGAATCCAACACCTCCAATGGCATGTTGATTCCTTCTCGCCAAGACGTCATCACCATGACTCCCGTTGACTATTCCGGTTTCTACTCTATACTATATACAAATACATAGAATATATATATATATATATATATATATATATATATAAACGACACGCAGGTTGCAACCCTATACTATTTATACAAATACATAGAATACAAGAAACGGCGTTCAAGCCGCACCAATAAATAAATAAACAAATATTGTTACAACAATACAGCACGCAGGCCGCCAAAAACCAAAATAATCAATCACCACAACACATATGTCTAGGGGCATATCTTGTTACCGAATCAAACCAAACATATCAAATAGAAACATGGTGTGCCACACATAACCATGATATATAAATATACATCTATATTATAGTCAAGATTGTCAAAACATCAAAGGCACCAATAAGACAATCCTTGTACATATGCATTAGTGTACCAAACCATTTTTGAGACACATATTCATATATACATTTATAAGTATATATTTGTGTACACTTCATGCCAAGTTACAACAAATATATAAATATAAAAACTAAAATATATTAACACGACTACGAATAAATCTATTCTAGCACAACCAGAGTCTCAATGGAAAAACCAATTTTAAGAAAACACTTTTCTTATTCAAAAACACTTTTATGGTTTTCCTAGACTCAGTAATGCAAAGCCATGTTAGATATAGCTCTGATACCACTGAACGTATTCGTTTGGCAAAACAAGTAGCAACGGAAGCAAAGCATGTAACAAAAACGATGCCAAACAACGAATACTTCCCATGGACCAAAATCTAACAATGGAATTGCAACTAAAATATGAACAAGATAAGTAGAAAGGTTTATACCTCAATGCAAGTCTCAAAGAAAACCTCTCTTGCCAAGTAGCTTAGAATCCAATATAGAACTCCTCCAATGAAGTCCACCCCAAGCTTGTTTGATTCCCAAGTGCTAGCAAGTTGATGTGCAACCACCAAAACAACAATCAAAAGTATGTATGTCTTGCTTCTTGTGCTCAAGAACACCAAGAACAAGATGAACAAGAGAGAGAGAGAGTTCAAGTATCAACCAAGAGACAAAGTGTGAGCCAAAAAGCCTCTACTAGAGCAGATAACTCGTGGTCCCTTTGTCTACCACAATTATGAGAAGTTAACCCCATTAAACCAAGTGTTTAAGGCTGTTAATTCTGCTATTACGGCGAACGTACACGGCCCGTGTAGGTCTACACGGCCGTGTAGGCCCAAAGTCCACGGCCCCAATTGGGCTAAAACGGCCCGTGTCTTACAGGCACTACACGGCCCGTGTAGGCCCAAACTACACGACCTTGAACTAGGCTAATACGCCTCGTGTATGTTGGACTGGACACGGCCCGTGTTCAGGAACACGGCCCATGTACCATCCTGGCAAAACCCATTTTGGCCTTTTCCTCTCTTTTGCTTGATCGTGTTGCCGGAATCAATACTTGGTGTGTGACCCAATAGGCCTATACCTCATCGGTAGTGCCGTTAACTCGTTCATGTCAGTGGGCATATTTTAACATTTTGTCAGTGGCAGTAATATGGATCATTGGTATGATTGGGCGATCTTGAATATCTGTACTCATCCTGTGAACCATAGACTTCAGATATAGCATGGCTCTAAACTTCCACATAGGATAGTCAGTGCCATCAAAAATAGGACAACCTTTTGCCACCATTGTTGGTATGTGACTTGATTGCTTGCTAGTAGACATCTTAACCTCTTGACAGCGGATCTTGATCTTCAACTTATGAAGAAACTTGCTCTGATACAAGTTGTTGGTCCCAAAGAGGGCGAACAAGCAACCGATACAGTGTAGAAGGGGGGGTTGAATACACTTTAAACAATCAAACAAATTAATCAAATGTATATTCAATTATCAATCAGTACAATAACTTTTATCACTCTCTAATCAAATCAACAGGATGATTTGATATTACAATGATTATAACCTCAACTCTCTCTAAACACTCTTGAATCACAAACTAATTGATGATCGAATTTCTTGTTAAACTGATTAACAAGAACTCTTGAAAACTCTCTCAAACTTTGAACTTACAAAGTTATCGCAACACACGCGTATCAAGTATCACGAACACACGTACGTTTTGCAACTTATGTAATCTTGCAACTTATGCAGTCGTCGTTGTGTATCACGTATATGTTCTCGTACACACGTAAGAACATCTATACGTATTCTTTCGTATTTTTAAAACCCAGAAGAAGGTTTATACTTATACTTGATATATCTATGAGTAAATCACAGTTTAAAGATAGAACTTATCTTTTCTTTAAAACCGTAACAAACTCCTTAACTAGAACATATCTAATTAATTTCGTTTGAGATTTCTATCCAACTAATAGATAGTTTAAATTAGGTTTAGATATCCTAATTTAAATGTCAAAGATATAGAGAGTTTATAACAGAATTTAGAACTTACTCAAATTCTGAACTGACTTCTAACGCTGAGCTGACATACTCAGTTTTGACCTTGTCAAGCTGACTTCTTGAATCTTGGATTATTGAATCT
The DNA here is from genome assembly GCA_038502395.1 of Dittrichia graveolens. Lineage (NCBI taxonomy): Eukaryota > Viridiplantae > Streptophyta > Magnoliopsida > Asterales > Asteraceae > Dittrichia > Dittrichia graveolens. The sequence goes on from JARJIL010000009.1 coordinate 38,449,882, forward strand.
TCAAGTTTTCAAATCTTCAAGTCTTCATTCTTAAGACCTATCTCAGCTTAGAAGTCACCGAGTTATCTAGTACTTACATAGAAAACTCTATATCTGTTTATACGCTGACTACTCAGCTGAAGCTGACTAGTCAGTCTATAACAGACATACATAATTCCTAACTCTTAACCTATCATCTATACATATCAATAGTTTGTCTCATCAAATCTGACTATTCTAAACATGGGACTAACAATTGGAGTGTGGTGGAGTTAGTATGTTGTGTACTAACGGATTTATCTAATAAATCATGAGGCGATGTGATTGTTACAGATAACAATGGTTGGACGTGATCACTCGACCGGTACCCCTACTGTCCCAACTACTGCTGAGGTTCCTACCGTAACAGTTGAGATTCCAACCAACACTGGTACATCTGGTACAGCAGTTGATGACAGGGATGAGTACATATTTCAACGGGAGGGTCAGCTGCAAGATTTGAGATCAGAATTAGAGCAGCAGAGGCAGGCTCCTGCAGCACAACCACCGATTATTCCTATAACATCAACTACGGTTGCGATACCCCCTATCTTTCCAGCAATTACTACATTGGCAGAGGTTCGTCCAATGTCAATGCCGATACCACCGTTTACTCAACTGATGACTCAACCCTTCTACTATTCGTTGTTTCCGCAAGGACCCTATCCTCACGGATCTATTCCACAGGGTCAATGCCACAGGGATCTTATTCTTATCCGTTTATGGGATTTCCACCTGGCATGGGTTACAGGCAGCCGTGTACTTACAAACAGTTTTTGGATTGTAAACCAGACGAATACCATGGCAACACGGATCCCAATGTTACTCTGAACTGGCTAAGGGATACTGCAAGGATCTTGGATTCTTGCAATTGTGAAGATGAGATGAGAGTGTGTTTTGCCACCCGGATGCTCAAAGGCAAAGCAATGGTTTGGTGGGATTCCATTACCACACATTTATCGAGAGCACAAATGGATTCAATTACTTGGAACCAATTTCGGGATAAATTGTGTGAACAGTACTGTAATGCCTTCGAATTGAATAAAATAAGGCAGGAGTTCATGGAACTAAAGATGACAAGGAAGATGACAGTGGATGAGTTGATTGAACAGTTTAATTCTAAACTAAGGTTTGTAACTCAGCGGGTGCCTGATGAATCTTCCCAGGTTCAGCACTTTATTGGGGCTTTGTTGCCAGAATACAGGAGCACCACGAGATTGGCTGGATCTCTGTCCCAGGCCTTCACCTTGGCAAAATCTGCTGAGGGGGACATCCAGGCCAAAGATAAACAGAGCAAATATGAGGCGGCTTTGCAGAAGCCGAGGTATGACCAGGCTGGGGGTAGCCAGCAGAAAAAGAAATGGCAGGGTAACCAGTCCCAGGGCAACCAGAATAGGAAGGCATCTTCAGGGGATTCTGGAGTTAAATCACAGTGGTGCACGAGGTGCAGGGCTACTGACACTGGCAGTGTACTACTCAGACTGATGTGTGAGATGTGGAACGCACGGGCACGAATCTAAGGATTGTCGGTACCCTCAGAATGTATGCTGAAATTATCATCAAGAGGGTCATAGGGCTGGTGATTGCCCTACAGGGAGAAGACCAGCGGCAGGGACTGGGTCAGGGGCAGGGGCAGGGGCGGTTGGGGGTTCGTCCGCGGCAGGGGGCAGAAAAGGAAGAATCCTCTAACTCCGGAGGGCAGGGCATTCGGATGACAGTAGATGATGCTATTGCCACAGATGATGTGATCACCGGTACGTTCTTTATAAACTCCTTACCTGCTCATGTATTGTTTGATTCTGGAGCGAATCGCTCCTTTATTTCTGTAGCATTTTGTGCTAAGTTACATTTTCCTACTACTAGTATCTCTGTGCCGATTGATATAGAAGTAGCAGATGGTAAGATAGTGCCTGTTACGACTTCTGTGACGGGTGTTGAAATTGACATAGATGGTAAGTGCTTTCCTGTATCATTTCTGTTGATGCCATTAGCGGGTTTTGATGTGGTTTTGGGGATGGATTGGCTGAGTAAGCACAGGGCGAGTATTAAATGTCATAGGAAGCTGATTTCGTTTCCCTTATCTGATGGGTCGCGTGTGGTGGCTCGAGGGGAAAGGAACAAGTCTGTGTTTCCTATCATTTCGATGTTGAAAGCCAAGAAATCTTTGAGTAAGGGATGCGATTGTTTTCTGGCATATGCGATTGATGCTAGAAAAGAGAAACGGGCAGTTACTGAGGCACGGGTCGTATCAGAATTTCGTGAGGTGTTTCCGGTTGAGTTACTTGGGCTACCTCCCGTTCGAGAGGTAGAGTACAAGATTGAGTTGATACCAGGTTCTAATCCGGTGGCTAGATCTCCTTACCGGTTGGCTCCTTCTGAGATAAGGTAGATGATGACACAGATTCAGGATTTGTTGGATTGGGGATTTATTCATCCGAGTTCTTCACCGTGGGGTGCACCAGTCTTGTTTGTGAAAAAGAAAGATGGTACTCTGCGAATGTGTATCGATTACAGGGAACTGAATAAGCGGACAGTGAAGAATAAATACCCTCTGCCCGGGATTGATGATTTGTTTGATCAGTTGCAGGGTGCTTCGTATTTCTCGAAGATTGATTTGAGATCGGGTTATCACCGGGTACGAGTTTCTGACGGGGATGTTGCTAAGACTGCTTTTCGTACCAGGTATGGCCATTATGAGTTTTTAGTCATGCCGTTCGGTTTGACTAACGCACCTGCAGTGTTTATGGATTTGATGAACCTGGTTTGTCGACCGTTCTTGGATAAATCTGTGATAGTATTTATTGAAGACATTCTGGTTTATTCGAAATCTGAAACTGATCACGAGGTTCATTTGAGTCAGGTTCTTGAAACTCTGAAACGGGAGCAATTGTATGCCAAATACTCGAAGTGTGAATTCTGGATGCGAGAAGTTCACTTTCTGGGGCATGTCATTTGCAGTGATGGAGTCAAAGTAGATCCGGCAAAGATAGAAGCAGTGATGAACTGGGAGGCTCCGAAGTCGCCTTCTGAGATTAAAAGCTTCTTGGGATTGGCTGGGTATTATAGAAGATTCATTAAAGACTTTTCTAAAATTGCGAATCCCATGACTAAACTGACTCGCAAGGAGGTTCCATTTAGATGGAGTGATGAACAGGAGAGAGCCTTTCAGACATTGAAACAACTCTTGTGTCAAGCTCCTATTCTTGCTTTACCGAATGGGTCAGATGACTTCATAGTTTACTGTGACGCGTCATTGACAGGGTTGGGTGGTGTATTGATGCAACGGGATAGAATGATTGTGTATGCTTCTCGTCAGTTGAAACCTAATGAGAAGAACTATCCAACCCATGATCTAGAACTGGAATCTGTAGTTTTTGCGTTAAAATTGTGGAGACACTATCTTTATGGTACAAAGTGCGTCATTTGTACGGATCACAAAAACCTACAGTATGTATTTTCGAAGAAAGAACTCAATATGTGACAGAGGCGATGGTTGGAACTTGTAAAAGACTATGATTGCGAGATTCGCTATCATCCTGGGAAAGCCAACGTGGTAGCCGATGCTTTGAGTCGCAAGGGAGTTAGTGAACATGTTAAATTTATGCGAATGGAAATAGTCTCTGACTTGATTGAGAGATTAAAGGCAGCTCAGTTGGAAGCCTTGAGGGATGAAAATCTGAAGTCAGAGATTATGACTAAGAAAAAGAATGACTTGACTGATGATTCTAGGGGATTGAAAGTTTATCAATCTCGTGTTTGGGTGCCTTTGCTTTGAGGTCTTCGGAACTTGATTATGACTGAGGCTCACAAGTCTAGACTATCTGTTCATCCAGGTAGTACAAAAATGTATAACGATCTAAAGGTGCTGTATTGGTGGCCTACAATGAAGACGGATGTTGCACAGTTTGTGGAATCTTGCCATATTTGTGCATAGGTTAAGGTAGAGCACCAGAAACCCTATGGATCGTTTAAACAGTTGCAGATTCCAGAGTGGAAGTGGGAGCACATAACGATGGATTTCGTAACGAAACTTCCACGTACGCAGAGGAATAATGATATGATTTGGGTGATTGTTGACAGATTGACTAAGAGTGCTCATTTCTTGGCTACCAGTGAGACGGCATCACTCAGTAAGTGGGCTCAGTTGTACATCGATAAAGTTGTTTCCCGACATGGTATACCGCTTTCGATTGTGTCAGATAGAGATTCCAGGTTTGTATCAAACTTCTGGAACAGTTTACAGCGGGAGTTGGGTACACGTGTGAATCTGAGTACAGCTTACCACCCCCAGACAGACGGGCAATCTGAGCGAACTATTAAAACATTCGAGGATATGCTTCGGGCATTTGTGTTAGAATATGGAGGTTCTTGGGATTCCCATCTGCCACTAATTGAATTCGCGTACAACAATTCGTATCATTCGAGTATCGGTATGCCGCCTTATAAGATGTTATATGGTCGTCGCTGTCGTACTCCTACGTGTTGGTTAGAGGCAGGTGAGAAACAGTATGCAGGGCCTGATATTGTGCAGATCACCGCAGACAAAGTGGCAATTACGCGAGAAAAGTTGAAAGCTGCGAGGGATCGACAAAAGATGTATGCTGATCCGCGTCGTAGGTCAGTTGTATTTGTTGAGGGGGATTTGGTTTATCTGAAGGTTTCTCCGTGGAAGGGGGTTATCCATTTTGGGAAGCGGGGAAAGCTAGCTCCGCGTTATATTGGGCCGTTTCGTGTCCAACGGGTGGTAAATGATCAGACGGTTATTCTCGACCTTCCAGTAGAATTGTCAGGTATTCAAAATACCTTCAACGTGTGTTACTTGCGGAAATGTATAGTTGAGAATGAGAGTTAGATTCTACCTCTACATGATCTTAAAGTGGATTCCAGCAAGAGGTTGGTGGAAGAACCCGTAGAACTATTGGATCGGAAAGTGACGAAGTTGCAAAAGAAACAGATTCCGATGGTTCTGGTTAAGTGGAAACATAGTTTGGGTTCAGACTTGACGTGGAAAACCGAGGCCGATATGAAAGCTCGTTACCCGCAGTTGTTTAATAATGAATAGATTCCGAAGACGGAATCCAATTTAAGGGGGGAAGATTTGTAACATCCTGAGATTGGGCCTAGTAGAAACATAGGCTTGGGGTATGTTACACTTGGAGTATTATTTGATAAGTTTACTTTAATTTTAATTAAGTAATTGATTGATTATTAATTAGTGTGTATATATATGTGTGTGTGTTGATGTGTATATATATATATATATATACAGATTATTGTTTGTGTGTGTATGCATGCAATTGATTAAGAGAGTGACACCTCATGCTTATTGAGTATGTATACGTGGGTTAAGGTTTGCATGACTTCACTTTGAAGAAATTATATGTGTGTGTATTGTGTGTGCAAAACCGAGAGCAAAGAAAGCAAGGACGAACGAGACAATCGGAATTCTGTGATTTCTTGATTTGTGATTCAAGTTAGCAAGGTTGTTATTGATTCTTGATAACATGTTGTTAATTGTTATAAACATGTTATGGTTTTGATATACCCAGTTGGGTTTTAGTATGAACATCATATGATTATGCCTTACGAAGTTATCGGATTTGATGTTCTTGGTGTTAAAAGGTGTTTTGATGCATGCTAGTGTGTTTAAACATGTTTATATGTATTTGTATGAACTTGTTTATGATCTGGATATGAGATGCATGCAAGGTTGAAGTTATCGGATTCTGGAAATGTTGAAGGTGGCGGATTTTGGTGTTGATGGTGAAAACCGATACAATAAATCCGATTCTAGTGATATCCAGGTGTTGAATCCGGAACTTAGAATCCGATACTCTTGGAATCCGGATGTGTGAAATCCTTGTGTCGAAATCCGATGGTTTGAATCCGAATATGGAATCCTAAGTATGAAATCCGAGTAACATGGAAAATCCGATTGTGTTAAGTGAAATCCGAAGGAAGTATCGGATTCCTTGAAATCCGATAGGAGTTGCGGATTCCGATGGTAGTGTCGGATTTCTTAGGAAATCCGACAGTTTTGATTTGTTGATTTGCATTGTTTAATGCTATGTGATATATGTGTATTCATATGTGAATCTTACATGTTTATGTTTTATTAAAGGATATAAATATATGATTGATACATATATTTATGAATTGATTACTAATGGTTGGTTGTTGTGTTCTCAGGGACAGACAAGGCTCTGTAAAATTAGATCACTGAGTGGAAATAGCTAAGAACCAGAGGTGAGTGGATGTTCGCTCACGGGTGATATTAGTTGTACTGGTTTGGTTGCAACTATTGTTGGATAGATTGTATATCTGTTGGTTGAATTAACTGTGAATGTTAATCGTTGTATTATGTGATATGTATACATGTTGGAAGGGAAGTCAGTTTACGACTGGGCTTATGGGCTGGGTTCATTTGCTATTGGCTAAGCAGTATCGGGACCTTAGGATGCATTTGTTGCTACCAGAGGATGATACTGTGTGAGAATAGCAAATGGACTATCGGTAAACCTTTGCTTTTGCCGGCATTGGTTGTATGTTCCTGCAGAACCGCCGGTCTTCCCAGGGTGCTTATTTGTGGTTGTTGATATCATGCAGTTCTGGCTGATATATCTATTGTGTGTTACTCCATTCACTTAGCTTTGTGCTAATCCCCTACCTCTCACTCTTTTTACAAGTCAGGGGCTCGACTGAGAGTGGTTAGCTTAGGGAGTAATCACCTAGGACTCTGATAAAGTATTTGTGACGAGCCGTGTTTTGTAATACTGATATTTTGTAAACAGTGGTTTGTAATTAGTTGTAATTACTATGGTGTTTATAAACGCTTCCGCAATGTAATTAAAAGTGAAAATTTTTGGGTTAAAAATATAGTGTTACACTTGGGGGTGGTAGTGGTTTGAGCTGGACTTGCAACCCGACAATATAATACACTCGCTGGACATGTCAGCACTCCGCTATGTGATAGGATAGCATTATTTGCTTATTCCTGCTATATGACTTGCTTTATTGCTAATGACTTGCCTTATTTCCATGCATGATTGTTAGTATTCACTAGCTATTTTTAAATAGCTAATATTGTTGATGTTAACCCTTTTACAGATAAGGAATAAGCAGGCTTGGTGAGTTAGGGACACTCGTGGCAGATATACATGCCTTTTTGAGGGAACACTACTTTGGTATTATATTACAATGGTCGGTTTAGATTAATGTAACACCGGGGTTCATGTTTGGCAATTTTTGTCTTGTAAATTTGTATATACGCCAAACATGTATTTTGAAACTGTAATAGTTACCTGGGTTTGTTTGTTTGTTATTTAAAATTCCGCTGCATTGTTTTGAAATTCAGTTATGTAAACAAACATGTAAAATATTCGAATTACAAACGGACCCATGCAGTTTACAAACTCAAATTTATACTGATTTTTAATATAGCAAAGGTGGTGTTACAACAGGTCTACACCCGGGTACCAGATCTACCAAATCCCAGACTTGATTATCCGACATAGATTGCATCTCGGACTCCATCGCCTCTTTCCACCTAGCGGACTCAGGGCCACCACGGCGTCCCGATAAGATGATGGTTCATAATGATCCACCACTAGGTCACAGCCCTCAGACATGAGAAATCCATATATCTCTGGCTCATTGCGACTCCTATCGGATCTCCTAAGAGGTAAAGGATCCGTGTCAGGTTCTCCAGCAGCGCCGTGCTGAGAATCATGTTGTGAACTAGTGCCAACTTCAGGTTGGTCATCGGAAGGTTCTTGAATTTCTTCAAGATCTACCTTTCTCCCACTAGCGTCTTTGGATAGCATCTCCCTTTCAAGGAAGATGGCCCTCCGAGCAACAAATACCTTGTTCTCGGAAGGTTTGTAGAACAAATATCCCATAGACCCGGCAGGATATCCAATGAACAAACACCTCTCGGCTCGAGGTTCCAACTTGTCCTCCACCTCACGTCTCACGTAAGCAGGACAACCCCAAACCTTTAGATATGATAGCGATGGAACCTTTCCATGCCACATCTCAAAGGGTGTTTTCTTGACCTTCTTAGTTGGTATGAGGTTAAGGATTTTAACGGCCGTTTCCAATGCATAGCCCCAAAAGCTAATGTGTACATCCGTACGACTCATCATACACCAGACCATATCTAACAATGTCCGGTTCCTCCTCTGGGCGACACCATTTAATTGTGGTGTCCTAGGAGGTGTCAATTGCGAAACAATTTCACAATCTATTAGATGGTCACGGAATTCTGAACTTAGATACTCACCACCACGATCCGATCTGAGAATCTTAATTCGTTTACCCAATTGGTTCTCAACTTCGTTTTTGAAAGTCTTGAAAACCTCAAAGGTTTCCGACTTTTGTCTCACCAAGTAGACATACCCATACCTACTACAATCATCGGTAAAGGTTATGAAGTACCTTGAGCTATCCCTAGTTGCATGCTTGAACGGACCACACACATTCGTGTGAACGATATCCAACAAGTCTTGGCCCCTCTCACAAACGCAGGTGAAGGGTGCTTTGGTCATTTTGCCCAATAAGCAAGATTCGCATACATCATCCGACCTATGGTCAAATGATTCCAAGATCCCATCCGCTTGGAGCTTGAAGATGCGTTTCTTGTTTATGTGGCCTAAACGACCATGCCATAAAGATAACTTATCCACATCACATTTGTATTTAGAACCAACATTCATGATTGATCTATTACTTTGCAAGCATACGCTTGTTTCATATATGCCACGACATGGATGTGCTTTAAAATAAAATACATCATTCTTAAAGTAAGATATAATTCCATTAGAGAAATTAAAATAAAATCCATCTTCAACCAAAGCATAAAATGAAATAATGTTTCTTTCCATGCAGGGTGAATAAGATACATTAAGTAAAGAAATAGATAAGCCGGATTGAAAGGCAAGGTCCACGCTCCCAATCTTCTCAACCGGGACAACCTTCTTGTTTCCCATGATGAGATCCAGCTCCCCATCAACCAGGTCCCTACTTCTTCTTAGTACCTTCACATTATTAACTATCTGAGTACCACACCTGGTGTCCAAGGCCTAAGCGTTAGAAGTAGACGCGTTAGAAGTAGAAGTGTTAACAGGCCTAGGGAAGCATTGGCAAAAGCTCAACCCCATTGGCCGACTCAGTGGCTCAACGCTCCATATCTTGAAGAAAGTGTTAGAACCTAGAGGGGGGTGAATAGGTTATATGCCCACTTTTTGAAGTTTTTAACAATATTTGCAAGTAATTAAAGAGTTTAAGGAAGAAAGATATCACCAATGAAGTAGTTTGGACGCAATGATTTATAGTGGTTCAAGCAAGGGTTAACAACCTTGCTCTACATCCACTCCTTGGCCTCACCCACCAAGAGTTGCTCCACTAACTTCTCTCTTTGAAGGTAGAGATAAACCTTTTACAACTTCTCTCTAATTCTAAGGCTAGAGATGATCCTCACTTCTCTCTAATTCTAAGGCTAGAGATGATCCTCACTTCTCTCTAATTCTAAGGCTAGAGATGATCCTCACACTATTACAAATATATAAAAAGGTAATGTAGTGTTTGAACTTTGAATGCTTTCACTCTTGCTTCATTCTTGATCTTGAAATGTTGAATTTTTATCAAGAATATGAGCTCACAAGTTTTTGTATATGTTCTGTGTTTTTCAGATTGCAAGAGGTTGGTAAAACACAAGACTTGAGTTGCTTTAAATAAGGAAAAAGTTTGATGCTCAAAAAGTGTCCAGACGATCCACGGTCGACCGTGGAATCGACCGTCGCACTGCTGGAGATTTTTGAGCCTTGTGCATATAGACGTTGGGCTTTTACCAAAACCACACACAACCCATTTTTACTATAAAAATGCACTGAAAAGGAGCTTTAGAAAAGTTGGGTAAGTGCCATACTTCTTAAGTTTGAATTTAATCATGAAAATGGTAGTTTGGAAACCAAATGCACAAAGCATGTTGGAAGTTTACCTCTTTGGGAGATTCCTTTTGCTAAATATGGTTTTGACTTGTTTCAATGTAAGATTGTGTTTAGTATTTGCCAAAATGAGAATTTATTTGCTTTGACTTCCAAGCTTGTGATTTTATAAAAATTGTCTCAATTTTTATAAAAGTTTTATAAAAATTATTTTATAAAAACTTAAACTCATTTGATTATTTATTTTGTAAGCTCGTAATCTTCAAACGTTTGTTTGCAGGAATCTTCGACATCGGCTTCTACTTGAACTCGGATCTTGACGATTGGAGCTTGGCCATTTGATGAAGCTTATTTTGTAGATCATAGATGAGAATATATTTGATTGAATATATATATGTATATGTGCACATATGTTAATGTTAGTACATACAATTATATAAACAAGTTGTATATTTTTGTGTCAACAAAAGAGGATATATTTGTAAGCCTATTTTTCCTAACAGAAAGAATACCATAGATTTATTTAGAGGAGGTCAGAGAGGTTGATGAACTATACATGCTAAACTCTCAGGAGCATGACAAATCTGTTATGTTTGCCGCCACCTTCCACGCAAGTCCGAAAGAACAGGTGGCCTCGAAGTTTCCGATCGTCAAAATTGAATTTGTATACATGCGCAACTTCCTCAGCTACTCTATGGTTTACTTCCATGTCACAAGAGTATATGGGAAGAGATATACATTAAATGAAATTGAGTTAAGACATCTGAATTTGAGGGACATCACACATATGGAAGATGAGTTGGCGTGCAAAACCGGAAAAAACAGAGAAGAACAGAGAGCTCTGACAGTAATAAGAGACTTTATGTGAAAGAAAATCCTTCTGAGCCGTACTCATGATCTACAGTTAGGTGCTGAGGCTGACCTTCCAAAGATAAACGTTCTGAGGCCCAACCAGTAGGCAGCAGCACTCAAAGCTTGATAAGTACAGAAAATACATGATCATAGAGGAATACGACGAGGATTATGAAGGTGTCGATGGATTCATAATGTCTAATCTCAACGGTGGCAAAGCATTTCTCAGGCTCTCCGAGGTCAATGCATATTCTAACGGAACACTCCAAAGATGCGTATCTAAATTCCGTAGAACTTTCTACAACAACAAACACCGAACAGATCAAGATGAATTAGTAAAAATGAATCGGATTGCGGATCAGCCAGAAGAAAAGATTCAAGAAAGAAAAGCCATCAGAAGCTGGGAAAGGCTTCTTGGCCAAAGGAGCAGATGAATCATGTCTGCTCAGCACAAGGCAACAAAAGGGGAACAATGTTAGATATTTATTAGTTTGTTAGCCTTGTATTTTTTTTTGTTATATGTAATTTATCATTACTAAGTACTTGTAATGGGATTAGCCCACTTACTTATTGTTATTCTTGTTTAGTCTAGTTTGGGCTCATGTGGCTTTAGGCCCATGAGGCTTTTAGTTTAAATACCTTGCAAACCTAGTTTGCAAGGTAACCTTTGTTATTTGTAAGCTCAAAGCTTGTAATACGTTGAGAGCAATACAAGAGAATATTCAAGTTTGCATGCAAAGTGTTCATACTTGTTCTTACTAGAGTTCTTCATCTCTTGTTCAAGTATTTTAAGATTACTCTTCTATGATCACAAACAAAGGACTTTCAACACCCAGATCTGATGGCTGAGATTGAGTCTCTATTTTCATTTAATTTTTCATTCTCATTTGAATCTTCCTCTCTCTCTCTCTCTCTCTCTCTATATATATATATATATATATATATAGGGGATGGTTCAAACGAGAACTGTTTTTCGTACGAGAACTGCGATAATCAATCTTGGCCGTTCATCTTGGATAATGGAATTCATGGATGAAGAGCGTGAGGGGATTGAGTGTGGCAGGGTGCATGTAAGGAATTCAAGGGTGGGAAATCCAATTGAAGGAGGGGGAATTGGAAGGCTAAGATTGGTTCTCGCGGTTCTCGTATGAAATATAGTTTTCGTTTGAACTTTTGCCATATATAAATATATATATACCGTAAAGTTTCCTTTCGATACCAGGAACTTTTTACGTCCATAAAATCTTCGGTATCTTGACTTTCTTAAACATTTTGTCGGCCATGCTCAAGATTTGAGCAAGATCTTTGAGATCTTGTTAGTTCAGCAACTTTAACCTTTTCCATCAAATCCAAACTCTATCATTTTAGTCTTACTTTGCAAGACTAAAAGTTTTGTTGATACTTTTACAAATAGATTTGTTACCCTAAAGAACAACACATGTTTAGCCATTGACTTAAATAATTTATACATAAAAATATAGAAGGTAACTCATCACTTAACTGATGAGATAAGATTATACAACTAAACAAAAAAATTTCTCAGACATGCTTGCTCAACTAAAGCAGGGGATTGCTCACCTAAGTGAGTATCACTACTTAGTTTATCAAATCTGATCTTAAGTACTCAGTTAGCTTATCATACAAAATGATAAGGTGAGCCTTAGCTGATTCATTCAGTATGATCAATAGACTACTAGTCTATAAGACTTAATAAAAATTACAAAACTTATCTTAATAACACATGTTAAGATAATTTTTAGTCTATTACAAACGATATTATCTTATATATTCGGATAAGATAGTTGGATTATTGTGTTCAAATGGTTATCTCCCCAATAGATTTATCTAGAGACTCTTAAAAGATTGACTTTGATCTTCTCATGGAATATCATGATGCTCGGTTCAAGCTGTTGAATGCCAAGAGAAAGAAGAACAAAATAAATATATTCAGCAGAATTGAAGAATTGGCAAATGAGGTCAAAGAGGTTAAAGCTGATATTCTTCTCCTTTAACACCAATTATGACAAAAGGGGGAGAAGGAACAAGAACAAGGGAAGGAAAAATAAACCGAGGGAATTAGATCAATATAAGTTTTAATTTAACGATTATACGTAAAACATGTATTTAAACTAAACTCGAAATATGTTTAGAGGATATCTTGTTAGTCAAGTTCTTGTTTAGAGTTATTGTCAATTGCATGCATTAGTTGAAATTTAACAAGATTTAGCAATTAGTCTATGAGATCAGAGAAAGTTAAATTGTATTCACTGTGTTGAATCACCCTTCTACACATTCTTAGTTCTTTGTGCTCTTTAGGACCAATAACAATACACAATCACCAATAACGATCTTCTGAAGATCATTATCTAACTGCATGGCTCTTGTTTCATTATTGTCGTGAAAAGAGGTTATGGAGGCTAATACGTATATCACAAGCAGTGAGACCGTTTCCCAGATCACTTGGAGTACGTACAGATTGAGAGACGGTGTCATGTAACCAAAATAAGCAAAGTTCAATCACTGAGTGACAAGTAGGAAATTTATGGAAAGTTACAATCCCCATCGCAGCGGGTTACACGTTCCACTGTGCCGAGATTTGAGGTGCAGGTGGTGATGATCACCCCGGGGTATGTGCTAGCGCCCTTGACAGACACTCCAAAACACAGTCTCAGTCTAGCTAAGAAGGTCTGACAACTGAAAGTGACTTGTTGGCCTTGCATGAGAGCAGAGTCAAGTTTCTGCAAATTGCGGCGTCAATAGATTGACCCATGAGGTATGGAGGAACAATTAATATGGCCACGAACACCAAGCAAGTATTCTAAATCATAGTTCAATTTATCAAGATCGAGGGTGAGAGAAATTTAGGCCTTGATAAGAGTTCATAATAACATTATAATTCTTGTTACCGGCTCCAAAATTTGCTGCATCCATCAAATACGCCTTTGGTGGCCAAATTTGATAGTATCACGTACTAGATGTCTTTCTACATGGTCCTTTGTCTAAGTTCAAGTTAGGGGTGTTCATGGGGTGAAACGGGACGAGTAGTGAGAAATTTGAAAAGCGTACGTACGGGACGGGTATCTAGTTTTACTACCCGAAACCAAACCGTGTGGGACGAGTAGCCATACCGAACCAAAAAGGAGCGGGTACCTGCGGTTCGGTTCACGGTTACCCGCAGTTTGTCGTGTGTTTTGATTTACACCCAAAAAAATAGAAAGTAAAGTTATTTTGTGAAAAACTAAAATAATCAACACTAAAGAAACACTAAAAATGAAATTAAGAGTATAGAGGATTGAAGTCATTCGTCGATAAGTGAGAAGTAACACTTTATTGGAATCGCTGATCGTGATAGCGTATTGGCTCAATGAAGGTTTTCAAAGAAAGGTGGTAACAAAATCAGTAACGGTGAGAGTGAAAGAAGAAAACACGGTATGAAATTAAGATTTTCTTAAAATAGTATTTCCTTTATTAATTCAAATACATTTTTCTTAATAAAATAAATATATATGGGATAGTAAATGTAGAGAACCAAACCTAACCCGCTGAGTCCGCTACTCAGCGGGTACCCTTAATTTCAGGTTTTTTACTCGAGTATCAGTTTTGTCAATTTCGGATCATACGGGTCAATTCGGTTCTTTGGTTTTTTGATCTTTTTAAACACCCCTAGTTCAAGTACAACTATATAAAAATATAAAATCAATAACCTTCATCATAAGGTACAACTTTTAACGCATAATGTACAAGACATCAGTTAGAAACCAAGTGTAAAATAATAATGTTGATTATAATAAATCAAATGAGTAGTGTCTGGTTTTTCATTGATGCCCCCGTCTAAGCACAGATAGGAACCCTTTGTCCTTCCGTCGATCATCCACTTCTTCTTCAACCTGTAAACAACACCATAGAAAACGATTTTAATTTTAAATTAATATATTTATTTATTTATTTTGTTATTTATATAAAGAACAAACTGTATAACATATCTTGACCTTGAGAATGTTTGGTTGATCAAATAACAACAATAATAAATATAAAAAGACTTAAATCTTGAAAGGTTAATTACCAAAGACTATATAATAGGGTTTACTTCTTTAAAATTTATTAAACTATACCTCAAATATTAATGTGTGTATCCACCTTCCAAAAATATTATTGTGTGTATTGAACTTTTAATTTGTTGTTATTATACGTATTTTGATTACATAAAAAAGCAAAAAAAAAGTATAATTTTAGTACATATAATAGAAAGTTTAATACACACAATAACATCATTTTTGAAAGGTTGGTACACATAATAACATTTTTGGAAAGTAGATACACACATTAACATTTAGAATATCGTTTAATACATTTTGGAGAAGTAAACCCTATATAATATATGTTTTTGATCAAGATATAGTTGTAGTCATTGATCAAGTGGAACAAAACACATAAGAACTTTATAATGACAATAAGCAGACGAATTTCGACCACTTTACCAGAAAATGAGTCCCGGTGTTTTATATTTTATTGAAGAATAAAATTTTAAAGCGTACACTTCATCAAAATGTATTCAACTTTACGTGTTCTTTAATATGTCTATTGAACTTGAAAAATTAACTTTAGTGAACTAAAACTTTCACAAACTACCTTTTAACATGGCTCAAAAACCAGTTCTACAAGTAACCTGTAATTTTTGTTAATTTGGATTTGCAAACATCACGTCAGCAAAACTGGTATCACGTCATCATGTAACTTATTATAACAGGTAAGATATGTAAAAAGGTAAACTCTGGAAGTTAAATACAACAAAAATAAGTTTTTAAGTTCGATACACACTTTAGCAAATGGTGTTAAGTTGAAAATATTGTGATGAAGCTTTCATTTCAAAGTTCAAACCTTGATTAAATGGACGAAGGTACTGGGTACAACCTCCTAAATCAATTTATTTTAACTAAAAAGGAATAAAAAAGAAAAAGAAAACAGATTGCCATTTTAAAGATTTTAAGACTAGATGAGTACCTCTTTAGCAATCTCTTTTAAAATCTCAATGATTTCTGTAAAATCCGGTCTCAAACTCGGGTCTTGTTGCCAGCATTTCTCAAGTAGATCAGCAAGTTTTGGCGGGGTGTTCTTCGGAATTGTAGGTCGTAACCCCTGAAAACACAACAATTAGTTTAGTATCTTCCACAAAACCGAAACATTTTACTTTGAATATTCTCATTTTAAGCCCGATATCATCTCTAGAGACGAAATATTACCATTCTCCATTCCACAACTGCAATGTACGTGTAAAGAAAATGATATTTTTAATAAGAAAAATCCAGTATAAAAAGAGATATAGGGGTATTTTATAATGCCGAAACTGATGCTTCACCTTTTGAACCACACCAACAGCAGCCTGTAGGGGGGTTAAGTACTCGTACGGAAGCTGTAAAACAAAAATATATAAAAAGAAATATGACTCATATTTATATAACAAACCAAACTAAGAACTCATTGCCAAATGAAAAAATAAAAATAAAAAAAAACTATACCTTTCCGGTTAGTAACTCCCATAATACAACGCCAAAACTGAAAACATCAGCCTTGTGATCATAAGGCTTGTGTTCAATAACCTTCACCACAAAAGAACTGTCATTAGGGAAATGAACTACATACAGACAAACATTGGTCAAAATGTAAACCGCAATATAATATTATATACTGTAATTCCGTAATTGTTCGGCCTTCATGACTATTTTCAGTTTTGGAAATTTGTCATGCTTTTTGTCCCTAATTTGGATTGATAGTTAACTTATGTGTTAAAACTTTTACAAATACATTTTTTTCCCATTTGGAAAATTATAGATTTAGTGCCCATCATTTTATATTATTAATATTATTAAACACATACCTAATAAACAAACAAACACACACACTCTCTCTCTCACACACACATCTCTGCTCTGTCAGCCTCCACGGGTCCACACCACCGCCAGCTGCCACCCACTGCTACCTGCACTCGCTAATATTTTTCTGCCACAAAGAATGCCACCTCCACGCCATCAAATCTCTCTCTCTCTCTCCCTCCCCCCTCCACACCGAAACCCTAACCTAAAATTGCGGTCAATGGATCTAGATATTGTTTCAAGTTCAAACTTTGTTTCGGTTTTCAGATTGTAATATGTGCGCTTCAGATCTCAATTTTTTTGTGCAACGGTCGTTCTGCATGTTCATGTCGCTGTGTGTCCTGGTGTCTATGTGTGCTTTGTGCTGTGTGATGATGATATGGCCATATGGGTGAAATTATAGGAAATTCTGACGATGATTTGGTGGTGGTTGGGTGGTGTTTTGTGGTTGTTTGATGGTAATAACATGAGGTGGCGATGGTGTTAGTGGAATGGTATGATGTGATGGCAGTGACGGTGACGGTTAAACAAACATAATATTTAATGAAACAAATATAGTAATAATAAGTAGTAAGGGTAATTACAATTGATTAAAGGCTTTAGGAACTGATTATATTATTTAACAAAAGCAAAAATTGTCATTTTAAAACATATACAGACGAGTTAACCGTCATCAAAATTAGGGACCAAAACAAATTTCAAAAGTAGGGATATTGTCTAATTTCTAAAAGTTGAGAACCAAAAATGAAACACGCAAAACAGAGGGACAAAATCTCTAAATTTTTTATCAAAGAAAAACTTTGACTTTAAAAAGGTACCTCAGGAGCCATCCATCGATATGTTCCTGTTTCTGCTGTCATGACACCGGTTTGAGCCTTCACTCTCGCAACACCAAAATCAGCTACCTTAACAACCTGAAATGAAACCATAAGATTTCAGCTCGGCACATGGTAAATAATCAAAATTGTTATGTTTAAGCAGATAACATATATCGTATGTAAATGGAATAAAACAAGCACATTCGACCGAGAATTTAGCATCAAGTGTGTGACACAAATAGAGAACTTGGTATAAAGATATTGACATGAATGATTTTTATGGTAAGCATAGAGGAACAAACAAGTGCATTCAGGTTAAGCTTTATCTTTGATGGGTTAAAAAGATTAAAAAATAAAAAAATCAGCCAAAAGGAATACATGTCAAATGGTTTACATGATCATTGTAAGGATCAAATACCCTTGAAGCATTAAAAGAATGCGGATAACAAAAAATAAGCAAACACGAGATTAACGTGGTTTGGTCGTCAGGGTCACGACCTACATCCACAGGTAGGAATAGACTTCTTTATTTAACTAACAGTGTTGGATGTACATATGACTCAACCCTAGCTACGATATTTATAACTCAAACAAACTAGAAATCCTAAACTAATTAAATACTAAAAAATCAGCTTTATCTAAAAGAGATATATGCCACCAAGTTTGTTTGAACTTCAAAATTGGCCAAATCTCTTATCCAAGCAAATCAAATTTGAATTTCCAACCCAATCTTCCACAGCAAGCTCACCAATTAAATATTCCATGCACATTTAATTAACTAATAATTAAAACCGGCAATTTCCGTCTCCCAACTTCACCTTACCTTTCCATTCCTTACAAGAAATAAACAGGTCACGTGAAAACGTCATGTGATGAGATGCAGCCGTGTCCAAGATTCAGGTATTTGCAGGACTATCCGTGCATATGGTCAACAGCATCGCCTATGTCACCATTTCCCTGAACCAAACTCGCATCTCCCTTCCATTGAGGACAGTTTCTCTTGACCAACCTCTTTACAGTGATAACACTTTACCTTTCCCATAGATTTTGACTTGGAACCCAACCTACCCATATCACCCTCTCTGTCACATGCCCTTCCCCAGCCCACATAAAAGGTAGAACCTAACACCTCATTACCAGAAACTCTACACTTGAGTCTATTCGACAATAAGGCATCCTTCAACTCAACAATAGAAGCTGTCCTACCATACAGCATGGTATCAACAAAATTCTCGTATGAGCTCGGTAGTGAACACACCAGAATCAGGGCAAGATCTTCATCTTTGATTTTAGCATCTATCACCTTCAGATCAAGGATTATATGGTTAAAATTGTCTAGATCTTTTACCTAGGTACCTTTTGACATACGGAGAGTATACAACATTTGCTTCTGATAAAGCCTGTTCGTGAGGGTATTCTTCTTATACTCCTCACATAGCTTCTCCCACAGACCAGTAGCCATTGTAGGATCCACCACCTCCCACAACACCTCATTAGTCAAACATAGAAAAAATCGCCGAAAATGCTTTTCCTAGAACATCTCTCTTCACATCCTTCCTCATATCCCTTGGAAGCTTATCTTCTTCTATCACCGTCGTGCAACCCTATTGAACTAGAAGATCCATTATAGTGAAATTGCTCGAACCATTAAACTTCTCCAAATGGAACTTTACTGATGACATTGTCAATCAACAATGCACGAGTCAAGAATAAACCTAGCTCTGATACCACTTGTAAGGATCGAATACCCTTAAAGTGTTAAATGAATGCTGAAAACAGAACATAAGCAAACACTAGAATTAACGTGGTTCGGTCGTCAGAGTCACGACCTACATCGACGGGCAAGAAGCCAGGAACAGAGACTTCTTTATTTAACTGAAAGTGTTTGATGTACATATGACTCTACCCTGGCTACGATATTTATAACTCAAACAAACTAGAAATCCTAAACTAATGAGTTAACTACAAAAATGGTCCTTGTGCTTGTCACTGATTTTTACTTTTAGTACTTTAAATTCAAAAATAGTCACTATGGTTGTCTTTTTGTCTTTTGGTCCTTTAGGCTAACTCCAGTTATCTTTGATAGTCAAAGAGTAGTTTAGTCTTTTTACATCTTATCTCTGTTACCAAACATTGTTACTCCTTTATTCATTAAATAAATATTATTAAAAATTTAAAAAAATAAAAACGGACCCAAACCCCTTAACCCTCTTCCCCTTCCCCTTCGATCCCCCATCACTGCAGTACCTTCAAAAAAAATAAAAACAGTACCTTCAAATTCAACATGAATACAAAATTGACTTCAAGGAAAGGAAAGGAAATGAAGATGGAAATGAAAAATGGCAAAAACAAAAATCGATTTCATCTTGAGTAGAAACATAAATCAGTTTCATCTTGAGTAGAGATAGAAATCAATTTCATCTTGAGTCTCGAATGAGAATCTTTAAACAGGTCGTCAAATGGTCAAAGGGGGGGAACCAAATCTTGAACCCTAATGCAAACCTTCATCTTGTAAAATCAATTCTATCCTGAATTTTCTGGCGGTGGTGGCTTCTTCAAGGGAGATGGTGGAGGGTTTATGACCCATTCTCAGATCCTCAGATCTCAAACCAGATGCATCAGCGATGAACGCCATAGATTAGTCGGCGCCAGCGACGCAGAAAGGAGCGGCGGACAGCGGTGATGGTGCAACAATTTCTGTTGTAACGATTGAAGCTTGTGCGACGCAAAAGAAGCAGCGGCAGACAGTGTTAGTTTTTTATTTTTTGTAAACCCTAGCACACAATGATTTCTTCCATCGTTGTTCTTGAACTGAGAAGAAGAGGGTGGTGGCTAGCAGTCGTGCAGAAAGATGAATAGGTGGTGGTGGTGTGGTCGCGCAATGGTGGTGGCCGGCGAGGGGGTGGTGGTGGTGACGGTGCTGGTGCTGGTGTGTCAAGAGAGGGAAAAGGGGTGTTTGATTTTTTTCTTTTGAAGGAAGGTGTTTGCCATACTTAATATTAAAAGAGTTCATGAGATATTTATTTGAAGAGAGAGGTTATGTTTGGTAACAGAGATAAGATGTAAAAGACTAAACTACCCTTTGACCAATGGTCAAAGATAACTGGAGTTAGCCTAAAGTACCAAAAGCGAAACAAAATGACAACCACAATGACTATTTTCGTAATTTTTGAAGTTAAAGGACTAAAAGTGAAAATCATTAACAACCACAGGGACTATTTTTGTAATTAACTCTAAACTAGTTAAATACTAAAAAATCGGCTATATCTACAAGAGATTTATGCCACCAATTTTTTTTAACTTCAAAATTGGCCATATCTCTTATCCATGCATCTAATCAGACATCTTTTACATATCCGTTTTGAGTAGATTCATCAATATTATTTTCATTTCTACCACTCTACGGGTGACGAAGTTTCTAGTTTTGAGTTTTTTTCATTTTACAAATTTCAGGCAACTCCCTTTTTCTTTGTTTGCGAAAAATTGGTATAAGCAAATTAAATTCATACTTGGGTAAAAAATCGAGTGGCCTTGATGAAAAATTTAGTGGTCTATACATTATCCCTTTAAAGTTCAATTAAAAGTGATAAGAAGGTACATTAGTAAAAGAATTATGACTAATAACGAGCCAGCAACACATAATATGATAACTAAGAAATGAACATCAAAACTATAGAATGATGCATCATATTACCTCATGTTCATCCATCAGAAGATTCGCAGCCTTCAGGTCCCTGTGTATTATGTTATTCTGGTGGAGGTAATTCATACCCTTTGATATGTCAATTGAGACCTTGAGTAATGTTGGAAGCTTAAATGTACCCTTCTGTTTGTGTAAATAGTCATACACACTTCCCCCACTCATAAATTCTGAACAAAAGTAAAGACAATGATAAAAACTACAATTAATGAAATGTGAAACGATAACAATGTTTTAAAAAACTATAAGACCACCTCTGCTCCATGAGAATTAGAAAATTTGACATGCCCATATGGTTGTTCGATAAAATAAAGGAATCTTGTAGACAAAAATCAATAGCGGCAATAAGTTTTAGGAATAACAACGATAGTAAATATGGTATTTACCGGTTACAATGCACAAGCTTGGAGGCTTGGTACATGCTCCTATAAACTGCACAACATTCTTATGCCGGACTTTCCTACACAGAATAAATATTACTGAGTTTAGATATATGGAATAATATTTCACCATGCAGTCAAATATATACACCGACCTCAAGATGTAAACTTCTTGAGCAAATTCTTTCTGCAAATCTGCGTTTAAACGCTCGGTTTTAAGTATCTTGATAGCCACTTCTTGACTACGATACGTACCTTTGTATCTACATCAACATACACATAATAAAGTTCAAATCCATAAATGTGTCCAAGATATTTTAGTTATATAAACTTACAGATCACCATATGACCCAGATGCAACTTTGTGGTCAAGCATCAGAAACCGAGAATCAATTTCCCATACATCGGTCCCATCATTAGGTATTGTTAAGTGATTCAGTGGGCATGATGGGCTTGTTTGGTCAATCTCGCTTAAAGAAGAAGATGAAGACTGATATGGCCAAGATTGTTTCTGCACAGGCAACCAATTCACTCGATTATGAATATGCGGACTTCTGTTTTGAATGCAAACACTACTATGGCAATGGTAGGCAGGTACATACCTCAAGCTTAAAAAGTTCTCTTTCTAATGCGGTTCGGAGCTGCTCGGTTTCCTGAAGATACATGTACGAGAAAATCATTATATGAAGCAAGCAATGTTTTAAAACCCGGGTCGACCCGGCCGGTCGAACCGGTTAACCCGGGACCCGGCTATAAAACCGGGTCAATGTATACCGGTTTTCTGGCATTTTGCGGCCCGGAGCGACCCGGCCGGTTTAGCGGTTGAACCGGTCGAACCGGTCAATTTTAACCCGGGTTGACCTAGTTTTATATTAATTAATTTTTTTTAATTATTTGTTTTTGCATAAAGTAGTTTGCTATGATAATCTTAGTTTACTATTAATCTTTTCAATAAGGTTATATTTTTTTGTTTACATAAACTTAGAAAACTCGAGTGGTTATGTTCTTGTTGATAATGATGATGAAGTTGAAAATGATAGTGAATTTCATATATTAAGTGATCATGAGCTTGATGCGTTATTTTTTTATTTTTTGCACTTTATATATAAGTATACACACATATATACATATATAAAAAATAAAAACTAGAAACCGGGTTGACCCGCCGGTTGAACCGATTGACCCGTGACCCGGTTAGGAGACCGGGTCAACTAAAAAACCGGTTTTTAAAACATTGGAAGCAAGCACCGTGGCTCCTTAAAAAAACACAAAATTAGTGCTCTGGAACTGATAATAAGTGTAGTTACAAAACTGAGTCTGATAATGACTTCTAGTAATAATATTAAACATGCTAATTCATAACTACAGTTGGTAGAGTGAACAACTTCATCCAATTGGTTGAGCTTATGAGTCAAATTGATCACCATTTTACGTTCACTTTCTTTATTTACTCAGTCTTGGAGAAGTAGTTAAGATACAAACAATTATCAATCAATTTTAATTGAATAGATGCAACTAAATATCTTATGTAACATTAAAGTTGTCCAGGAAGATACCTCATATGGCCAACCATCAACAACAAAGACATCCAACGAGTAGCGATCCACAGTGGAAAAAGCATGTGCTTCCTGGATATTCAGTCCCACTTCAGCCAGTAAAGCTGTCAACTACAAGTTAAATAAAAAGTGATTAATATGAAGTACACAACAAACTATAGGAACCCATAATTGGAGAAAAAAATGGAAAAATGGCAACATCATTTTCATGTGACACCTAGTGAGCATTTCGAGCATAGGTGACACTGCACCGACTAGCTAGTAAGAGAACAAATAAGCACCTGACTCAGAAGCTTTGGTTTGTCATCTGTGGAAAAGGTAATCTCATGCATAGGCCTGTATAAGAGTTAATTGACATACAAGAGTGTCACAACATAAAATGTAATCACGGGAAACTGCATTCCACTCAAGAATACCTAAATATGTGAGATTACTTTAACATAGCACGACATACCAAAGTGAGATGTTTAGAAAATGATTCTTGTTTAAACTTATGTCATGCTAATGCGTTAATCTGTGTGATTCAAATATATAAATAAAGCAAGAAACTACAGTGATTCTTGCAGAGACATGCTTCTGCTATTGCCTATTGAATCCATTTAGACAGATTAATATCTCAATTTGAAGCAAGGAAAAAAGTATGTTTTCATCCACCTATATTAATATACCTGGTAAGTGTTTGATAGCTATTTACAGCACTGCCCCCATTCCGAACTTGAGACTCATTTGCTTCAAGTGCAAGGGCTTCTAGATTAGGTGATGACCCGAAGGCAGGTGGTGGATGAATGCTGTCATAAATTAATGGATTATTCATCAAAAGAAAAGGTATAGGAAAAAAATACCTAAAGAAACAAGATAACTAACTAGTAATCTGAAATGGACCAGATGGAGCATAAGGATTAAGAACAGTAGAATTCCACCCTCATTCAACTATGGTGAGGAAAATAAACAAAATGTTGGTGGTTTATTTTTAAGTTTTCAACTAAAACCTTACCTCTGGACTGGTTGCTGTCTAGGAGAGCCGGAATAAACTAAATCTTCAGAGCTGCCATCGGTTGTTGGAGAAACCTGCATAAAATCCAGAGCTGATACATCATCCAAAAATAGAAAATTGAATAGCTTATGTTTGCTTTGTTAATAAATTCATATAAACTTCGAACCCAAAAAAAATGACAGGTTCACAGATTCAATCCAGGAGAAGGGTAGTATCAAATGACCTCATTAGTTGACAAAGAAAAAATTAAATTTGACCAGTAGGTGATTCAAGCAAACCAAACTAGCAAAACCATGGTTATGATAAATAAATAGATGAAAGATAGTCATTAATGGACACTCGTAATTCCAAGAAAAAGTAGTTGGATTCTAGGTGCGTTAGCTAACCTGTACTAGCCGAACCTCGAATGCAGGCCTATTCGCAGGATCATGTGCTAGATGTAGTAACCGTTTGTGCATTAGTACATCTTCAGCCCT
The DNA here is from genome assembly GCA_038502395.1 of Dittrichia graveolens. Taxonomy (NCBI): domain Eukaryota; kingdom Viridiplantae; phylum Streptophyta; class Magnoliopsida; order Asterales; family Asteraceae; genus Dittrichia; species Dittrichia graveolens. The sequence goes on from JARJIL010000009.1 coordinate 38,474,490, forward strand.
TTCTGAATTTACATCAAGTGCATATCTGCAAACACAGCAAATGAAATTAACTATGACTGCAAAATCCATTATTGTGGTTTGTATGTGTGTGCATTTGATAAAGACAGTAGAATCTCTAGCTCCAAAACGATTTGAATTCATTCGAGATTTGGAAAAAGAAAAGAAAGCACAAGAATTCATACGTATTCAAAATAATATACTAGCTCTACCGATCAGCTTGTATGAACAAAGTTTATTTCTGAACCAAGTGCATAAATACCAAATGCACCATCTGATAAAAGTGGATCAAGCAATTTAACTATTCGATCCTTGTGCTGGCTGAGGTGGGAAAGAGGTTGCTACAGACATTATAATTTGATTTTTAACTCTCAACCAAAATATGCAAACAAATTCGTTGTTGACCATAAGTTGATGTAATGCAAAAATAAAAATAAAAACTAATATTCATAAAAATGCAAAAAGATAATGGCGCAGCGTCCCCTTCTATCACGGACTTCAAGCTAATAAATTTCGAACTCCAATTTCGCCCACATATTTTACTGTTGCAGCTCCGATCGTTTTCATAATAAATTTTTTTGGTTTAATCTAGTTTTTAATTATAAATTAATCTAAAAGATCGATTTTAACGAGGGAATATGAACTAATTTTACACAAAGAAGTCAATAGATAAAATCTATGGGTGGATAAAGTAAACAAACGTAGACGTGAAACCATTGTTTTCTCCTAAACCTATAAATCAAAAGGCTAAACAAAAGGAGAAAGCAATTCGTCGTAAAAAAGAGGTATTCATATGGAAAATCATGAAATCTACAAGCTGATTCAATCAATCGCGCATTGAAATGCATCCAAAAAGAAGGAATCACACAAACACACACACACACGCACATAGTTACGCATCTTAAAAGCTTCAGAAGCATCAGATTTATACTACATGATCTAACCGTATGAAACAAGAGTAAAGTTTATCATCTATACCTGGTCGGTAAACGATTGAAGTGAGCCAAAAGTTCATCGTCAAATCCAGGTTCAAAAGCTTCTTCATTATTAGACTCTTTGAGTCGGTGAAGAACCTCATTATAAACCTCTAGCTTTTTCATCTGATGTCGGTTACCATTAGTCACCACCGTGCGCGGCGGCGACGATTCGACACTTCTACTGCTACAACTCTCATTACTTTCTATCACCATCACCGACTGACAGATATTTTTCACCGGAAATCCAAATCAACAACAAAAACTCCAAAAAGTACTTTAGGATTCAACAAAATCACTGTATAACGATTCCGAAAGCACAATTCTAATGCTACTTTTTCCCGCTCCGCATCATGTATCTCTCTCTTTCTCTCTCTCTCTTTGTTTCTCTCTCCCCACATTATTTCTGAGATTTTACTGTCTTTATATATATACACACATACTCATGTGGGACGGTCTCTATTTTTCTTTTTTCTTTTTTAAATGGTTAACGGCGCAGCATAACGCGCATCCTCAATCCTCATAGACATCCGAGTCTAATCATCTTTGACTCGGTTATTAGTTATTATTATACTATAATTAATTTTAAATTTTAAAAAATAATATAATCAACTTTTATAACCTTCTAATTACATGTAAATAACTTTTTTTATTTGTCATAACTTTCATAATATATAACAAGTTATATACAATATAAGTATTATGAAAGTTGTTTATATTATTTTTAATAAAATAAAGTTAATTGTATATAATAGTAACTAAGACAATATTTACTGTGTTTTAATGCAATTTGTCTTAATTAATAGGTCATTAATTATAGTTATGATGTTACTAATTTTAGTATTTTAAATTTATAGTTATTTATCAAAAATACTAATGTTTATAATTTTTTTCTATCAAGAATGATAACCACCCCGTGACACTTTCCTGAGTTATACGTGGAAAGAAAATGAGTTATATGTAAAAAGAAAATGAAATGATATAAAATTAACGAGAGTAATAAAAAGAAAAACGACAATGTTTTTTGTCATTACTGTTCCCAGATTTGAAAGTAAATGCAAAAAAAAAGTGACATAAGAGATCATTTCCTTTCAAAATCATTTCTTCTTTCCTAAAAAACTTGAGAACACAATTATAATTAAGGATTGTTTTTTTACTCTTAATGAAACCATTCAGTGCTAAATGCTAAATCGTTTAGCATTCAGCATGTTTGATTGCTGATTCTGAATGAAGATTGTGCTTAAGAAATAGAAGAATGTTGTTGAATCATTCTATCTTAAATGACATCCTGAATTATTAAGCACAAGTATATTTTACTCTAATACCCTTTCTTTCACACGTTATCTTATTAAACAATAATATATTATCTTATAATATAATATATATAACTATTAAGGTTAAAACGGTAATTTGCATCATTCAGATTATTTATTTAAATCTTTTATCAAACAGCATGTCACATTCAGAGACAGCTTCATTCAGAGTGTTTAAATTATTCAGATCACAAAACCATTCGATGATTAATCATTCTGTTTTAACAAACCCATCATTTTCCATCTTAAATCTTTTTTTTTCCTTTTATCCACCAATTTTTACTTAGGGACATAGTGTAACGCTAGTGTATATAAGTAAAAATAATAATATTTTATTTTAAAAGTATTAAAAATGGTATAGATAGTTAAAATTGAATAGACTACCTTTTTTGACAAGTTAATCATGAGAAAGAAGATCATACAAAATGGAAAGTTAAAACTAAAAATAGAAAATAATGATATTATTTTTACTCTTATTCTCGTAATTTATAAAATATATACATCATATGACGTATTAAAATATATCCTTTAAAACTTTCATCATCTATACTACTATATAAAGTATTTAAGCTTTTTTCTTAAAACTCTTAAATTTTAAGTCACTTAAGATTACTATTCTACCCTCATCTACAAAAATTGATTCCATAAAATAAACTTAATAACATTTATTTTTCATAAATTTCAGAATATTCCCTTTCCATAAATTTCATAGCAAAACTTACGAAACATAATATTTCATAAAATTAATAACATTACATAAATTCCAGAAAGGGAAAATATATAATATTCGCTTTCCACTTGTTAAATAAAAATTACAAAATTACATCTAAATTTCATTCCCTTCTCACCTGCTAAATAAAAATTACAAAATTACGTCTTGTTTGTCCTCTTAATTAATACCTACCAAAACAACTCCTTACAAACCATTTTTATTCACCGTCGCCGCGTTGCGCGGGTACCCCGCTAGTGTCTTCAAAATAAGCCAGCATCAATTTATATATTCTGTATGTATTTTTCTAATTTAAAAATTTTATTAGGTTTAGTTCACTAAAATTTATCCAAGTTGTCACGTTTTGTTATTGTGTGTATCAAACTTTAAAAGTTTCTATTGTGTGTATCAAACTTTAAAAGTTTCTATTGTGTGTATCAAACTTTTAATTTGTTGCCATAGTATGTATTTTGGTTACATAAAAATGTAAAAAAGTTACAAATTAGTACATACAATAGAAAATTTAATACACATAATAGCGACAAATTATAAGTTCGATATACAAAATAGAAAATTTTTAAGTCCAATACACACAATAGCAAAACATGACAACTTGGATACATGTTGGTGAACTAAACCCAATTTTATTTGCACTAAATATGAATAAATTTAACTTAAACTTAAGGGCATGCAATGTCTAATCTATACTGTTTATGTATATACTAATATATAAACTATTTAACATTATTTTTTTTATTTTAAAAGTTTTTTTAAAATTAATCAAGACAAAATATTGATCTCTCATTTTAAAAGTTTTTTATAAATTAATCGTATCCACTCAATATTTAACTTTTTCATTGTAACACCGGAAAATCACAAGCCATTTTTTTTAATCGCACTGCGGAAGCTAATTAAACCAACTAGATTACATAAAACCAATATTCACAAATATACAATCATTTGTTCAAAAGAAAACAACAACATCATCAATCTGTTTTGGTGTTACAAAAATACTGGCTCATCTCTTTTTCAAAATAGTATTAGAGTGTGGTCAACTCTTCCTTCTTCAACTACAAACACCAACCTGCAAAGCATCAACTGAGAGGAATTAGCACAAAGCTAAGTGAGTAGAGGCTAAAGCAACAAACGCAAACATTCACAATCAATCATAACTCATGTAATCACATATCCAGAGAAGACCGGCGGTTCGGCGCAGAACCTACAACCAATGCCGGCCAAAGCAAAGGTTTACCGATAGCTTTCCACTAGATTGGCACAGTAAACTCCCCTCTGAGCAACAAATGCAACAGAAAGGCTACTACTGTTCAACCAACCAGTTAGACAAGCCTAGTCCAAGTCCACGTATAGCTGACTTCCCAACGCAACTCAAAATCATCCTAAGAGTGCGTATCGACCAAATATTCATGCAGCAGTTATCAACATTTCATATCACAATCAGCAGTTCAATCAATTCAATCTCAAACCACAATCATGCTTCACATCAATCAAATTAACTGCAATTTTTACCATCCGTGTTCAACGTCCACTCACCTCTATTTCAGCACGAGCTCAGAAGTCTAATATTACTGAGTCTTAGGATTGCCTGTAAACACAGCAATAATCAAAGCAGTCCCAATCTCATAAATATATCTTATCCATATATTTATAAATCATTCATCAAACAATAAACAAATACAAATTCAAAACATAAGTATCGGATTTCTCCAAAACTATCGGATTTCATGAATCCGCAATTACAAGTGTCGGATTTTTACTAATATCGGATTTAGGAATCCGATGGATTCCATACTGTCGGATTTTCCTTAATAGAATTCCAAGTACTAGGATTTCACTTCAATCGGATTCTATCAATTATGTCGGATTTCAAGTACCCAGATTCAATCAATCAGATTTCATCAAGTCTCGGATTCTAGGTTTCGGATTTCTAAATGAATCGGATTTAGGGTCTCGGTTTACAACAATCGGATTCTTGGTTAAACAAGTGTAGGATTTTGAGTTTCGGATTCTAAAGTATAGGATTCCAACTTGTCGGTTTTAGAGTTCCGGATTTCAATCTTCCGGTTTTCCAAACTTTCGGAATTCACCACAATCGGAATTCTTCTTCTTCCCAAACACCAAAACCGATTGTTCATATTCTCATTGATTCTACCATCTTCGAAACTTCATAACCCAAACCCAGATTTCACAACGTCCATAAAAATCATATCAACAATATTTTCTAACATCTTAAAACACATATTTCATGTATCAAAACACCATTTTAACATATAACCACAAGAACACACAAAAACCCAACAAAACCCATATCTCATTAAAAACCGATTCTTGTGATCTTCATATAATCATGCTATTTCTATTTAAAAATCATAACAAGTAATCATTTAATCATGTATGAACCCTAATCTAACCTTATCTTGATTAAATCACCAAAAACTAGAAATCCGATTCTTAGTTCTTCGGTTCTTCTTCGGTTGTTCTTGGCAGAGAATAAAACACAATAACACACACAACACTTTTCCAATTTTGAGTTAATGCATGGCTAGACAACCACCCCCCACGTATACCCCTTGAAAACAAGAGGTGGCAACTCATTCTTTACACACATACACGTGCACACACACACACACATAAATACATATACATACATACGGTGACATACATACTTGCAATACATACATGCATAATATTAATCACATACTTAAAATTAATTCAATTAATCATCTAACATAATAAAACAGTTAAACACGTACCATAAACCCGCTAATCTCCTAGCTCAGGTTTGCGGGTGTTACATTCATTCTCTCTCTTAATTTATTTTAACTTTTTATTTATTTAAAATATACTCTTCCACAGTCTCACACTAACACAATCTCTCATACAAACATAATTATCCACACATATCAATATAATTTTTGAAATCTTATTAACTTCGCTCTTCTTATTTCATAAATATAAAAAAAATTCTTATTGTAATGTCTTTTAGAATTTATTTTTAATAAAATAGTTTATGCAAATAAAAGATATTTTGAAAAAAACGGACATATTGTTGTAGAAAACTTTTTCGTGAAATTAAATTACGCGAATAACATATTATTATCAATACATTATTAAAAGTTATAATGTTATAAAACAAAAACTATTTACTACCACAGTATGTCACAGATACAATGCTAGTAAAGAATAATGTTTAATTTCCTGCAAATTTATGGTTGTAAGATATACAAACACTAGGTGATAGGCCCACATAAATGTAGGCTTGTGTTTTAGGTTTTATTTGACAAGTATAACTTAATGTGTAATTAAAACACCATGATTTTAGGTTTTAGTTTGCTACAATAATCAAAAGCCATAAAATAAATATATAAAAATTTCATTTAGACAAAAACTAAAATAAATAAATAACATATTTTATTTAAAATATATATAAACTCGTGCGGTTAAATTAGAGATTCAGGTTTTAATCAGGACCACCCTTGCGGCCGCAAGGGAATAAGGCTTGGGGGCGCAAAGGCCACTCTTATGGGCGCATAGATTTTGAGTTGAGAACCCATTTGTAGCCTTTGAAAGATATTTATAACTAAATAATGACCTTAAATTCCCTAATCCACCAAGCTATATGTGAAGTCATTGGCTGATATGTTTCCATTTTCGACCGCTAATATTTGTATCTTTAGTAGACTATAATCCGTCACTATCCATAAACATACTTTAAACTAGAGCAAACATTATAATCCTAAATTGTAGTATAATTGTATGGCTAATGAATCTACTCACATTATGAAAAATGAGTATAAATTAACCATAAGAGAACACTAATCATCATAAATTGAATTTCATATCAATTAGAAACAGATAACTATATAAACGAAAAACGATATATACAAAATATAGCATATCTCCTCATTCATGAACATCACCTCTATATTGCTTATCTCAAAAGGCTTCTATATGATCTAAACCCTGCACCAATTCAGCTTTTAGAAGAAACATTGCTTAGCACTATATATATATATATATATATATATATATATATATATATATATATATATATAACTTCCCACACATACTAAATGATCGTGGTTCAAAGATGATGAATGTATTGTCAACTAAACTGTTAGCGAAGATATAAAATATCAATCACAATAATTTTCTTATTTCATTGTCATTAAAAACATAATATATTTCTTGAAAATTTTGAAAGCATCATACTATTTCAACAGAGATATCAACTAACATCAATTGAGTCAATTAGAAATAGAGTTTTAGGGATTGAGCTTTTTTCAAGTATTGAATGTTGAAATCCCGTTTAACAATTAGAATATTTATAATATACGAAATAAATTAATTTGACTTTTGAAGTCAAACGGTATCATGAATTATTGAAATCATAATTGTAATTCCGTTTTTTTCTATTTCTCCACAAAAAGGAATGATGTACTATGCTTCGTAGAAGAACGACATATACAACAATCATGCTTAATATGTAATTAAAAAACATACCGTATTTGGATATGAGAAGTTATATATTTGATCTGAAGAAAGCTAATCGTCTATATCCTTTTTTACACACGATATTCTATTCGTCTGACTAAATTTGAGTATTTATGTATTTTCCACAGGAATAGGTCATTATGAAAATGATTGAATGGTAATGAATAGTCTTCAATGAAAAGTGTAACAGGTTTCTTCTTTTACCTTTTCAATCTGTGTCGTAAATAAAAAAATAATTGATTATAGTGATTCTTAAGCTCAAGAATCTCAAAATGAAACCAAATTACTTAATACAAAAACTTTAGTAAATTCACATAACAAAACCAAATTACCTAATACAAAGCTTACATACAACAAAAAGGAATACCCTAAATTTACCAACTAATGTGCTTTAAGAAATTGTTTGGGCAAAGAAGTTGTACCTTTATTGCTAGTAAACGATGGTTGCGACATCTCAAACCCACAAATCTCGATATGTGCTTCAAGCTCAAGAATTAACCGAATCTTGTAATAAAGAAAGAAGAACGACCCGTAATTCAAGACTTAATTAAATGAATTACATTTTATTTCCATCAATTGACTTCAATGAGGGAGACTATTGATTTTCTCCTTTCAATCAATGAGAATAAAGGTGAGTTACATTTTTGTTTCCATCAATTGACATCAATGAAGGGGGCTATTGGTTTTCTCCTTTCAATTAATGAGAATATTAATAAGGGTGAGTTACGTTTTTGTTTCCATCAAGCGTAAAAAGCCCAAGTTTTCAAATAATGACACATCATCAAATCCTTAGCTCTAATTAGCCTCAATTTGAAAAATTACTCTTCCAAAGCATTGTCACATATGATTAAAAGGATCTTAAGTTAAAAAAGATATAGATGTGCATCTTCTTTTGAGTTATTGAATTCAGTACTTAGTCTATCATTGAGTTATTGAATTCATAAGTTTATTTTTCTATTAATTAATTTTGTACTTGAAATACAGAGTGTGTTCGGCAACGGACTTATAGATGATTATAGGGTCTGAGATTCTAGTTTCTATAATCTCAGTCCTTTACACTCATTCAGGTATTAAAATTTTGAGCGGATTATTAAAAATATAATCCCTCCTAATCCCAAAAATAAAAGGCTTTCTAAGTAGCTTATGGATTAGAATTATCAATTAATCAGCCTCAGTGCCGCCCTAATTCCAACTTCATCTTCATCTCCAACCCCAGTTCCAGCCACAGCTCTATCTAATTACGTTAAACATACTCGCAGTAATTATCAATGTAACAAGTATTAAAATTATTACTATGTTTCTAGTCCGCACTTTAACCTATTCCTGAGATACACATATACGATTTTTGTTCATTAATTTCTCATAAGCATAGTATTAAGATTACGACAAAATTTATTTTGCGTTTAAAATAGATATTCACGTTCCCTTTTTTTTTCCTTTTCTAAGTATAAAGCACATAAAAAATGTGACTTTTTACATATTTACTTAAAATTGAATTTTGATCTATGGTGTCACTTGTTTTGTAAAAGTTTTTATCGGAATAATCAGATGTGGTTCTAATGTCTAAATCATATTTATATTTTGACTTTTTTTTTGTAAAAGGTCTAAATTTGTTTAAATGTCTGTTTTATCATATTTGATATTCATCAAAGGTTAAATGCAATAAACATCACCAAACTTTAATGCGACCATGCTTTCAAGATTAGATACAACCTTGCAACGAAATAAGGTTAGAGATAGAGTATGGATACATAGATGGCTACTATGGATATGGCGACTAAGGTCGGAGAGTGTGAGTATAGAGATAAGTGCCGAGGAATGTAAGTAATGTGGTGATAGTATGAGAGTATGAGAATGGCGGAAATAGTTAAAAAGTATGAGTAGGGCAACGACTTTTAGGGAATTTGAGATAGCGATGGTCAAGGAGTTAGAGTCTATAAGGACCCAAAGTTTTTTTTTATTTATTTTTGTAATAATAATAAGAAATATATATCTTTACGAAAATTTATACAATTAAAATTTCTTCTCAAAAATTATTTTAATATTCCAAAAATATTGCAAGAAGAAGCATTAAGTTGTCAATCTCGAACAAATCCTTCGAAAAGGAAAGAATAATGCACTCATAAGCGTGAAGCTTAGTGAGTACACGATCACACAATAACAAATAGTTGCACACTCGGGCCATCATAATGTCACTCGGATTAATAATTTACCACTTAAGCCACTAAGGCCATATATTGCCATTTAGGCTAGCATATTGCCACTCCGGCATCATATTGCCCTCAGGCTAGTAAGTTGTCGCTTAGGATATCATATTGCCACTTAGGCTACTAAATTGTCACTCAAGCTATTAGCACATTATTTATATTCTAACTCAATACATAATACACATTATGCACATATACACACTAACACACTATAGCAAATCATATACTACATACAATTAATTGTCAGTAAATATCAAAACAACATTAAGATACTACTATCCCATAATTAAACATCTGAAACTATTAAATTGCCCATGTTGAGGGTCATTTAATTAATCAACACATACATTAGCAATATCTTATGTAATTATCACACATACATCATTTAATTAATCTAACACTATATGTGTATCCCACATAGTCACATATGCATCTAGTTCATATGTAGAGATCATGTGACTCACCTGAAACGCCAAATATTGTCTTAATCCATCATCATTAACAAAATAATCAGCACACACTCAGTAACAATCACTTACAAGAATTATACTTTAGTTTAGATCTTGAACTGCTCATTTATGTAACGACCCAATTTTTTTTAAAAGCAAATACCAAAGCGCACGATTAATAATCTATCATAATTAAAACATTGTATAACTTAGGTTACAACCCAGGGTGAAAACCCGTAAAAGCTTAAATTCAATTGTAATAGTTTTGGGATACATCAGTAAATTCAAAATAGTTCAAACATTGCGGAAGTTGGTTGAGGATGAGTTATCAAACACGTGCTGGAGCCCCGTTGTGGTCTTCACCTGAAAAAAGAGTTAAATAACAACCGTAAGCACGAAGCTTAGCGAGTACTTTACATACAACAAACCAATCGTCACATCGTCAACTTGTTTCACGTATAGTACATCAATCATTCCTTCTACCGTAGTAGGCGGTCTCAACATTCCCGTCACCGAAGTGAATGGTCTCATCATCAAATAAACCATATCGTATCGTATAATACATAACGCATGCCATAGTCACATATATCATCAGTTTAGGTAGTAAGTAAGAGTACTCACTTGTCTACAGTCTTAGTTCTCAGTTAGCAGCTATTAACGAATTGCTCGGTCACGAGTCCAAAGTACGACCTGATGATTCTCTTAACAATTCTTTGAGTCCATAATGATTCTTGAGATCCATCTCTTCTGCTTTCTCGAGAGCAATACACACACAAACACACACTAACTTCTTTTGAATGAATAGAACAATAACAAGGTAGTGGGGGCTATGCCCTATTTCTCTCTCTCTCTCTCTCTATATATATATATATATATATATATCTTCTCAATAAGGCCTAAGCCCACTTACTCATCAAGTCCAAGCCCATGACTACTTTTCTAATTAATTAAGTCGTTCAAGCCTAAAAGATCAATCTAGTCCATAAATAAATCCATAACCCAATACTACAATTATTTTCTCAATAAAATATTCTTTTATTTATTTTGAATGTTCGGGTATTACAACTCTCCCCCACTTAAACACGATTTCGTCCTCGAAATCTTCATTCGAACATTGTGGGGTAGTTCTTTCTCATTTCCTCTTCGGACTCCCACGTCCACTCTGAACCCTTGTGGTGCTCCCACTGCACCTTAACCATCCAACTCGTTTGTTGCGTAGTTGTTTGACCCTCCTTTCGATAATCGCAACTAGACTTTCGATGTAATTCAATTTCTCATCTATGGTGATGTCCTCCAATGGCACAAATGCCGACTCGTCGGCTAAATATTTTCTCAGATGGGACACATGGAAGGTGTCGTATATCTTTGATAACTCCTTGGGTAGCTCCAAACGATAATCCACCATACCAATTCTTGCGATGACCTTGAAAGGCCTAATAAATCTTGGGTTCAGCTTCCCTCATCTTCTGAATCGTATTATTCCTTTCCATGGTGATACCTTTAGCAATACATAGTCACCAACTTGGAATTCCAGTAACGACCTGCGTTTATCTACATAGCTCTTCTGCTGGCTTTGAGCCGCTTTAAGTCGTTCACGAACTTGTTGCACATACTCTGAGGTTTTCTGTACTATTTCCGTGTTGCCAAGTTCCTTCTGTCCAACCTCACCCCAACAGATCGGGGTTCTACATTTCCTACCGTACAGCATCTCGTACGGTGGCATGCCGATACTCGCGTGGTAACTGTTGTTGTATGAGAATTCCGCTAGGGGTAAGTACAAATCCCAGCTTCCCCGAAGTCGATCACGCAAGCTCTTAGCATATCTTTGAGCGTTTGGATTGTCCACTCACTTTGCCCGTCGGTTTTAGGGTGATATGTCGTACTCAATTTAACCCTTGTTCCCAAATCCTCATGAAATTTGCCCCAAAATCTGGACGTGAATCGTACATCCCTATCAGAAATGATGGTTACCGGCACCCCGTGCCTCGAGACTATTTCCTTTACATAAATATCAGCCAATCTCTCGGCCGAACTAGCTTCTCGAATCGGTATGAAATGAGCACTTTTAGTCAATTGATCAACCACAACCCAGATTGCATCATAGGTCCTTGGTGTTTTCAGTAGCTTCGTTATCAAGTCCATTGTTATATGTTCCCATTTCCATACGGGTATCTCCAGTGGTTGCAGCTTACCATGCGGTCGCTGGTGCTCAGCTTTCACTCGTAGACATGTAAGGTACTTTTCAACGTACTTAGCCACATCTCTCTTCATCCCCGGCCACCAGTAGTCCATTTTCAAGTCTCTGTACATTTTAGTGGTTCCCCGGTGTATAGAAAATTTTGACTTGTGCGCTTCATCAAGAATGAGATTCCGGACTTCCGTGATTTTCGGTACCCAAATTCGTTCGTATCGGGTCCACAACCCGCGGCTATCGTTAACCATCAACGCCATCTAGCCCTTTACCTTCTCGGTTTTCTGGTTTTCTTCTTTGATTGCTTCGCTTTGGGCTGCTAAAATCGAATCGAATAGCGAAGTTGTAACTGTCATCCTTAAACACTTTACATTCAACTGCACATGGCTCGCCTTGCGGCTTAGCGCGTTTGCTACAACGTTGGCTTTCCCCGGATGATACAAGATTTCACAGTCGTAGTCCTTGACTAGGTCTAGCCATCTTCGCTGGCGCATGTTCAGATTCTTTTGATCAGCGAAGTACTTTAAACTTTTGTGATCCATATATATCGTGCACTTGACTCCGTACAAATAATCTCTCCATAATTTGAGTGCGAACACCACGGCCGCTAGCTCTAGGTCATGAGTCGGGTAGTTGAATTCGTACGGTTTCAGTTGTCGTGAGGCATAGGTAATCACTTTTCCTCTTTGCATCAATACGCAGCCAAGTCCCACATGGGACACATCGTAACAGACTACTAGGTCCTCCATCCCTTCCGGCAAAGTCAAGATCGGGGCTTCACAGAACTTGCCTCTGAGGGTTTCGAACGCTCTTTCCCCAAGCAAAACGAACACTTTTCTTTGTCAACTTGGTCAGTGGCACCGCTATCTTCGAGAAATCCTTAATGAACCTCCTGTAGTAGCCGGCCAACCCTAGAAAACTTCGGATCTCCGTAGCACTCTTCGGCGTCTCCCATTTCATTACTGCCTCTATCTTCGCAGGGTCGACCTTAAGCCCTTCTCGGTTAACCAGGTGTCCGAGAAACTGAACTTCTGGCAACCAGAACTCGCACTTGGAAAACTTCGCGTAAAGCTTTTCCCACTTCAAGGTTTCGAGTACTTCCCGTAGGTGTAGTTCGTGCTCGGCCTCAGCCTTTGAGTAAACTAAGATGTCATCCATGAATACTATCAAGGACTTGTCAGGCATTGGTCTGCAGACTCGGTTCATTAGATCCAAGAATGCTTCCGGCACGTTTGTGAGACCTAAAGGCATGACGAGAAACTCGAAGTGCCTATAGCACGTGCGAAAAGCCGTCTTGGCTATGTTCTCCTCTCGAACCTTGAGTTGATGATATCCCGACCGTAAGTCTATCTTTGAGAAACAAGCCGCTCCTTGTCGTTGGTCAAACAAGTCATCGATCCTTGGTAGCGGATAACGGTTCTTTATTGTCACCTTATTGAGCTCGCGATAGTCTATGAACATCCTGAAGGTTCCATCATTCTTTTTCATAAAAAGGATCAGTGCTCCCCACTGTGAGCTACTTGGACGTATGAAGCCCTTATCAAGCAATTCTTGAAGTTGTGACATCAGCTCTTGCATTTCTGGCGGTGCTAGTCGGTATGGTGCCTTGGCGATGGGTGCCACTCCCGACACTAGGTTTATACAAAACTCCACTTGTCTGTCTGGCGGAATCCCCGGTAATTCCTCTGGAAATACCCCAGATAATCACAGACCACTGGTACATCAGAAACTGTCAATTTCTTCTTCTCTAGCCTCGAGTCAATCACATGAGCTATAAAGGCCGTACAACCCTTGCGTAGATACTTTGCCGCCTTGGTCACACTGCAGTATGCCATCAACTCATTCTGCCGCTTACTATAGATGGAGATTTCTCCCCCACTTGGACTCTGAATCCGTATAATACCCTGTTTGCACAAGATGTTGGCCTGGTGACACCCCAACCAATCTATTCCCACTATTACTTGGAACTCCCTCATAGGGGTCGGTAGTAGATCTATAGTAAACTGTACATCATCTATCACTAATACATTTTCCCTATAGATCGTGGTAACACACAAAGCCTTATCATCGGCTATCTCTACCTCTAACGGTGTTTCTAAATTAACCTGTGCTATTACAAATTTATTACAAAATGAAGATGATACAAGTGACTTAATTTCCCCGGAATCAAATAATACAAGTGCAGGCAGAGAGTTAACGATAAATGTACCTCCGATAACATCTTGCTCCTTCTTGGCCTCCTCCACTGTCATTTGAAATGCATGTCCCCGAGTCTTTGGAACCTCAGGTCTCTGTCCCTTCTCTCCGTCTGTGATTCGGAGCGGTGGTTGCCAAGCAGGCCTCCCACTACCCCCTGCTGCTTCCGGGCATTCTGCCATGCGATACCCCGGTTTGTTGCACCTGAAACACACGTTCAGGTGAGCCTTGTAATCTTTCCCGTAACGCCCGCTCTTTCCACGCACAAAGCAGTTCACGGTTCCCATTCGACACTCCCCAGCATGCCCCTTTCCACACTTGCCACACCTTGCCCCCGGATTCCTAACGGCGGGCTTGAAATTACCAACAATTGGCTTCTTGAATTGTTGTCTCCCAGTATTATTACCCAAGGCCGCTCGTTCCGCTGCCCTTTTCTTGTTTCTCTCTATCAAGTACAGTTCTCTCTTTCTCGCCCCCTCGATCAGCTGATCCAAGATAGCATACTGGCCATTTGAAACAAACTCTTGGATATCCTCTCGCAA
Source organism: Dittrichia graveolens (assembly GCA_038502395.1). Taxonomy (NCBI): domain Eukaryota; kingdom Viridiplantae; phylum Streptophyta; class Magnoliopsida; order Asterales; family Asteraceae; genus Dittrichia; species Dittrichia graveolens. Next base: position 38,489,580 of record JARJIL010000009.1, read on the forward strand.
CATCTGCGTATACATGTGAATTTGCAACCTCTCATCGCTTGCGTAAGCTGGACAGTACAACGGATTTTCCTTGACTATTGTAGTGATTTGATTAACAGTCTCAGTCGTTTGTTTGAGTTTCATGAACTCATCCATCACTCGCTCCACCTCTACCTTGGGAGCATACTCCTCGTAGAACAACGCTGTAAACTCCTCCCAAGTCATCCTCGTAATTGCCTCACCCTTCATTTTTCTCAACAAATTCCACCAGTCTTTGGTCGCTCCCCAGAGGAAATTAGAAGCAAACCAAACTTTTGAGTCATCAGCACAACGGCTGGTAAAGAAAGCTCCCTCTATCATAGAGACCCATCTAGTGCTCCGCACTAGGTCTTGTACTCCATCAAACACAGGTGGCTGACACGCCAAAAAATCCTTGAAGGTCCCTCCCGGGGCCACGTGGTTAGCAGTCGGTGTTACTTATTGGGTGATAACCACAGCCGTAGAAGCTTCCTTTGCAGCCCATAGGGCTCCCAGTTTCTGATCAATCATAGTTCCTATGTCTTGTTTCAGATCTTCCACGATCTTAGGCAATAGCTCCTTCAGTGTGTTGGTAACCAAAGTGGTCACCAATTCAGTCATGGCCTCATTCTTGTATTCCTCGTCATCCATTACATTTTCTGGTACGACGTTCTCCGGAATCACGTTTTCAGGTTGGTTCAAGATCGGTTGTGCGTGGGGGTTGTTCTCTCCCGTCACACTAGAATTCTCCCTATCAGGTGGGTTCTCAAAACCCGTTGGTATCACAGATCGGTTTCTTGTAGCCACCATACTGGATGTATAGACAATGCACTTAATTAACAGGCGGCATTGCCACACAGTCCTCATCACTATATCAGTTCATGTTTCACGTGTTTCATGTCATAAGCACAGCTATCAGGCAACCCTATTTATTCTAAGGCACCCTAGCTATAGGCATCCTATCTCTACAAGTACCCCTCACTGGATTCACAAAATTCCCCGGACTTTGACAAGTTTCAACAAGTGTCGTGTGTAGATAATAATATGGGTCCTATTATTACAAGCACGCTACACGTATTGGATCTGGTCATTAACACTAGGAATCCCGATTCACTGGCTTGGGTCATGTTTTAATCATCTCATCAAGCATACAGTCCGTTATCAGGTAAGCATTTTCATGTCATCTTGTTTTGATTCTACTAGAGTAGTTTAATTCCAAATCTCAGTTAACATAGTCATCATATCATAATTTCATACCTTGTACTCGCGTGTGACCACTCATACTAGCTCCAACAGATAGCTTATCGTGACATTTAACATTTGAAAAGGTTTCAAAATGTTGTCTAAAATCCTTCACGAACCAAGGGTTAAGTTTAAATACGCGGAAACGTATTCGAAACTCTTAAACCAAGGCTCTGATACCAAGTTGTAACGACCCAAATTTTTTAAAAAGCAAATACCAAAGCGCACGATTAATAATCTACCATAATTAAAACATTGTATAACTTAGGTTACAACCCAGGGTGAAAACCCGCAAAAGCTTAAATTCAATTGTAATAGTTTTGGGATACATCAGTAAATTCAAAATAGTTCAAACATTGCGGAAGTTGGTTGAGGATGAGCTATCAAACACGTGCTGGAGCCCCGCCATGGTCTTCACCTGAAAAGAGACTTAAATAACAACCGTAAGCACGGAGCTTAGCGAGTACTTTACATACAACAAACCAATCGTCACATCGTCAACTTGTTTCACGTATAGTGCATCAATCATTCCCGCTACCGTAGTAGACGGTCTCAACATTCCCGTCCCCGAAGTGAACGGTCTCATCATTCTCGTCACCGAAGTGAACGGTCTCATCATCAAATAAAGCATATCGTATCGTATAACATATAACACATGCCATAGTCATATATATCATTAGTTTAGGTTGTAAGTAATAGTACTCACTTGTCTGCAGTCTTAGTTCTTGTAATACCCGTAATTTTGGTAAAATGATAAAATTTATATATATGCAAGTTTAGATGGGTATCTAGTAAAAATGAGGTGTTATTAACAATAGTTGGATAATATATTGTGGTGTGTTATGTATTAAAAAGCTAGTAATAAATGTAAAGGGAAAGAAAGATCAAGGACCAAAGGTGTAAATTGTGTGTGTGTAAGTGTTATTTGACCCATTTAAGGGTTAAATGGTCTCATTTCCAGAAGAAAGATCGAGAAGGAGAGAGAGGGAGAGGATGAAGGCTGGAGCTTTCAAGGTAGAAAGGAAATCAAGGGTAAATCACAAGAGTTTATGCTTGGATTCAAGTAATTTGATGTTTGATCTTCATTTTCTTCACATTTGAGCTTAGGTGTTGAGCAAGGAAGAAGATAGCAAGGGTGAATTTGATAATCAAGTAAGTGAAACCTTGTTTTGTATTGATCTTGTTGTACATGATGTAATTGGTGATTTATAGTTGAAATTTGTGAATTTTGGTTGAAGTTTATGTTTGATCTAGCAAATGGGTCAAAATGGCAAGAAGTTGGGAGGTTAGGATGGTTAAAGTGGTGATAAAGGTTAATCTTTTGTTGAATGAAGTGTTTGTGGATGATTGTGAATACTGTAAACAAGTTTGATATGGGAAAAATGGAGTTTTGGGCGATTTTGTGAAGAAAACAGTCGCCGATCACTGTTTACGCTGGGCTCGCGGCGCGAGGTCTTGGTTCTGCGAAGGTGAGTTTTCCAGAGAAATTTTCGCGGCACGAGGCCCCCTGTGCATGCCAAAAATATGTTTTTGACCCCTTTTGACCTTGTATATGATTGGGGGTTGTTTCCATTGGTTACAAAAGGTTTAAATAGAGTCTTTCTAGACCCGAAAGAGTGTCTAAGGCTAGAATTGAGTTTTAGAGACCTCGTTTTTGGCTAACTTATGTAAGTTAACCTTGTGTTTTGTGATCATAGGTTTATGATCGAGTGTTTGAGCTTTGGTTGGATGGGGTTGTGATCCTCATCACACCCTCAGATGAGTACACCCTGCGGATACCCAGTTATTGTTAAAGTTTTCAAGTCATCAAGATTGTGTTTTGATTGTTTGGCAAAGGTTTGATGAAACTTGATGAATCAAAGGATGTGGACTATGGTTTGGTTATAACGTGATTTGTATGATTAGCAAATGTTTATGAAGCTTTTGAAAATTAAAGAATGTGAAAATTGTGAATTTGATATATGATGTGTTTTAAGAAAATGGTTTTCAAAATAAGACCATTGCTCCACTTTGGGAGATGGTCTATGTTATGTGTGTTTTACTTGATGGTTTATTAATACATGACACTCCTTATAGGAGTAAGCTTTGATTTTGAAACATCAAACATGGTTTTGAGTCAATGAAAAACATGTTTATGCTTATGATGTATTGTGGGCATTGAGATGCCATATATGGTTATTGTTTTTTGAGCATTTATGCTCAAGTGATATGAATTGTGACACTTAGGTGTTTGTGATAAGCTTGATTGCTTGAGATATTTGGCCTTTATGGCATGTGATTTATATGACCCTTTGGGGTATGTGATTTGGTCCGGACCACTGTGTGATATGAACTATGTACCATAGGGTTTCTAGCCATTGAGACGTGCACAGGTTCATGTGGCTTCGGCAATTGAGGAACCGTGATGTACGGGTGGTTGAGGAATCGGTGCAGAGAGTGGAGGGGTATGTCAGTAGCCATCATGACCGTGTGGGTTCGCTGGGCTGACGAGCCACCGAACCCGGGGCAACACGAGTGGATTTGGTGAACAGGGCTTACACTCCAGGTAACCGTTGTATGGTGGACTGCTTCGTGCATCCCCCACCTTGACGGGGTGATGTGGTTATCCCCCATGTGGGCACGTGTTGACCTTGGCTAGCTACCACGTGGAGACATTGTGGCTCAATGGACAGACCCGCATCCTTATGTGTTTATGTGTGTACTTCCGAATTATATTTATTGCCAAAATTATGTTTTCAAAAGAGAAAAGATGATGACTTAGTTTTGAAAAGACAAATGATTTTTGGTTGTACTCACTAGCTATGTTTATAGCTAACAATGTGTGTTAAAATGTTTTGTATCCGCAGGATGTCTAGAGGCCTTGGTGAGGCGGGTAGATGCCTTGGGCATTGTATTGAATTGGTTGCATTTCCGGTAATCTTGGATTTCCTACTCTCTTGTTGATGGCCGTGAGATGGACTGTGGTAACACCCAAAAGGTTTTGAGTTATATTTAAGGATTAAGTTTACTGTTAAAATGTACTGTATTTTGTTGAAACACTTAAAGAGAATTACAATGCTTCTGTAGTAAGTTAAATAGATTTGAATAAAATATGTTTTACATTGAGATTTGAGAAAGTTTAAATTTGGACTGAAAATCAGGGTGTTACAATTCTGAGTTAGCAGCTATTAACGAATTGCTCGGTCATGAGTCTAAAGTACGACCTGATGATTCTCTTAACAATTCTTTGAGTCCACAATGATTCTTGAGATCCCACTCTTCTGCTTTCTCGAGAGCAATACACACACAAACACACACTAACTTCTTTTGAATGAATAGAACAGTACCAAGGTATTGGGGGCTATGCCCTATATATATATATATATATATATATATATATATATATATATATATATATATATATATATATCTTCTCAATAAGGCCTAAGCCCACTTATTCATCACGTCCAAGCCCATGACTACTTTTCTAATTATTTAAGTCATTCAAGCCCAAAAGATCAATCTAGTCCATAAATAAATCTATAACCCAATACTACAATTATTTTCTCAATAAAATATTCTTTTATTTATTTTGAAAGTTCGGGTATTACATTTTAAAACTCTAACAGTACCCTACATGGCCCATGTTAAACTACACGACCTTTCTCTACACTGCTACACATGCCATTGTAAATCCCTAACCCTACACGCCCCGTGTAACATGTCCATACACGATCCTAAGCTTTTCTACATAGCTTGTGCCATGAAAAGGGCTAAACACGACCTGTATATCCAAACATGAACTGAATTACAATTTCAGTCGATTAACTTATTATTTTATTTAAAGTGTTGGGGAGATAACCATTATAAGCAAGCAAGACCGGCTTTAGCTACAACTGCTTTAGTTCCTGTTTAGTGATATCCTTATATATGTAGTAGTATTTCAACCTAATAATCAAATTTGTCTATTGAAATACATAGGATTTGATGATAACAAAATCAAACATTCAGTAAGACTTAGAATGAATTTGAACAAGTTTAGATTCTAACTAGAAGTTACTAAGTATAGAATATTAGTTGAAGACCTGCTAAGTACCGAGCATCAGCCAGAGACAAAATCTGAGATCAGTTGAAGGAAAGACAAGTGTAAAAGACCATCAGCTGTAGCTAATACAACCATCTGATCAAGTTCAAGTATCAGCTGAGCAATCAGTTTGATTAGCTGAGGATTCATTTTGATCAACTGAACATCTGAAAGCCATAAACTAAGTAATCTCTTTCAAGCACTTAATCTCATTTTGATGAACTCATCACTCTGAATGATCCGTTAGACTACTCTGATCAAATGATCATCTAGGTTGATAAGCTTACACTCTGTTTAGCTCTAACAGTTTGATCAACTAAGCATTATATGATCAGCTGAGCACTCTGCTATTAGCTGAGCATATTTTTATTAACTAAGCAATCAACATTTAGTCTTAGAAGCTCACTTTTATCAGCTTAGTACATTTTGATTAGCCAAGTCATGATTTCAGTTCTAAAATGTTATTTAGTATATTCTACTTCTGTAATGTAATTGTTCTATGTCAAAGGTAGAACATGTGTTGTTCAATTATGCTTGGTATCTTTTATTATAAAAGTATTTTCATTTTTTGTACCATCAAGTGAGACAAAAATGATAGAACTTTGTCCTTTAGAAAAGGATAAAGTTACCTAAGAAGAAAAGATCTTAAAGATTTATCAAATGCTAAAGTATGGCCGACAACTACATCTTTGGTAAAGTCAAATCTAAAGAAGTATGACGGTTGATTAAAGTTCAAGGATGGAAGTAGAACTGTAAAGTTACAAGGCAAAAATGTATGGTAAATAATATTACTATATTGTTAGTGGGTTGCACTTTTTCACCCACTTACTTTATGATTAAAATATTATTTTCTCTCTACCACAACATCCCTTCCAATCTTTGCTGCCGATCTTCTATATATATCTTCACATTCTCAACATGCAAGATATACTACACACACTGGAAAATATTTCTCGAAGAACAAGCTTAAAGCTTTTAAGCAATAGCAAGTTTTAGAATTAGCAAAGTGTAGAAAACTTGTCCATATGTTGGACCTCTTAAAACATTAGTTGTTTTTAGAGAAGCTTGTCTATGTGTTAAACATTTTAGTTGTTTTTAAAAAGTTTAAGTTTGTATTCAACTCTCCTTCTACCTTTTACATACATTTGTTGTTATGTACTTAATCTGGGACTTATATAAAGCCTATATAAATTAGAACTCTCTACTTAATTTCGTAAACTCACCCAAAAATTATATAGCTCATTAATTATCTAATAAAAGATTTAAATTAAAATAAGAACTTACAATCCCGGGCGTTATAGTGTCCGACAACTACTGTGGCATTAAGAGTTCAGATGTCATGATAGTTTAAGCCATGAAAAATAAGTTGTCATTGATAGCTTCTTAAAGTTTGGCATGATATAACGTGTAAGAGATTTTGTGAAATAATTGTGGTTCTAAATAACGTAAGGTGAGACACTCTAAATAATGTATGGCGCGGAGTGGCGGCGAGGTCAAGCATTAAGTTTTAGGAGTCATGGTGAGCCTATGACGTTTTTTAATACGGCAATTTTATATATATTTGATAAATATTTATATCCAATTTATCATTATTAATATACAAATTACACAAAGTTGTACAAATTAGAAGCAAAGTAACATATACAAATTACAAAATACAAATGTATAGAAGTTTAATACACGCAATCGCAAAATTTATATAAAAAACGTCAAATTAAAAAATATATACTTTCTGCGCGTCACGCCTTAAAAAACTCGCCATTTGACGCGTAAAGGCGCGCCTTATGCCGCCTTGTCTTACGCCATGCCTAACCCCACCGCCAAGGACTATTTCTTAATGACGGAGTTGCGCCTCGCGCCTTGGCGTCGCCGTGATGCGTTTTTTAGAACCCTAGAAATAAGTCCCCTTTTACTCGTTTAAAGTTTTTAAAATTTTTTTAGATCTAAATGGATAAAAATAAACACCTCTTACATTTTATAGACGCTTAACAAATCTGAATAAAATGTATTAGAATGTTTTTAAAAAAAACAAACGAACCTAAGTTGGATTTTAGTTTTGGCTAAGTTAAATCAATAAAAATATAATAAGTTTAGCTAAAATAATTAAACCGGTAAATTTCAAAAGTTGACCAAGTTTTATTCTATTGATCATGATTCATGAGGATTAAGTCAATTTTTTTAATATCTTTAGTTTATCATTGTATTGTATATATACTTTGTTTATACAGTCTCTTATGGTCGTTTGTATATATACTTTGTTTATACAGTCTCTTATGGTCGATATGTTGGTGAGTTGGTAGTTTTAGATAAGGTTGTTATGGATTCGTGTTATCAGGTTTGAGTCAGTTTCCGGTCAACCAAATTTCAATCTATTTATTTTCGTGTTATGTTCGTGTCGACCCATTTAGGCCAAATGTTATCGACCGGTATTTTTTCGGTTTACGAATACGTTTTTCTGTTTCAACTACGATTTTATTTATCAATATTTCAAAATCTATGTTTGTTTTCCAACTTTCGGTAAGAATTTTGAAAATGATTTTCGTTTATATTCTAACTTCATTTTCGTTTTGATTGTATCCGAACTTAAATTCGGTATTAGTTTTGGTTTGATTCGAATTTTGATTTTACCTTTTTATTTAACTTATATAAATGAATATGATAAAACTATTATGTATTACTGTTATATCAAATACCAATAAATAATGTCATTGAACAACCAAATAATTTATAATTATTCGTCATTAAATAGAATTATGAATTGAATTTAAAATACTAAAGTACCACTTATCAAGTAATCAAATGTAAAAGTATGAAAATCATATAGTCAAAATACCAAATACCAAAATGACATACTATTGTTTTAACTTTAAATTTCTATTGTTTATTTTAAGTTTTTAACTTTTAAAAGTTTTGTACTTTTGCTTGACAGGTTTTTTTACCCTAAGATATCACTCTCTTATTTCAATTCACAATCTTCTTTTCAAATTAAAATTTTAAGTATTAAAGAAAATTGTATAAAGTTATAGTTTTACCCTTAAACGAGTTATATGAGTCACTTTTGGGTTGTCAGGTTGACCATAACCTGTCCCATTTATTTTCATGTTAATTTCGTGTTAACCCGCTTTTATCTCGTTTCGAATTCTTATTATTTTTCGTGTCGGGTTCGGATCGAATTCCGTTAAACTAAAAAATTATCAGCTTTTAGGTTAAGAAGAAACATTGAGCTCTCTCCCTCTAACTTGTTGCAAATAATCCTTTCTAGTTTGAGATTCTGTTTTTTTTTCTCCTTTCTCTTCATTATTCTTTCTCTCTAGAAAGGAGTTAGAAAGATAGAATAAAAAATATTAAAATGTAGTAATGTAATATTGATTTGGTGAGAAAGATGTAGAGAGAGAAAGTATGGAAGGTATGGCAGATAATTTAATGGAAGCTGATTTATAAATAACAAAGTTCATTCAAACGCAATAAATACAGACATTTAACAACAATTGATACACGTTAATAATATATAAATTATTATATACACACAATTTTTGTTATATATGAATCATCTTCCTAACTTTATAAGTCAATTGTATGAAGTATGCACATAAATTTATTTTATAACATTCATTTTTGAAACCCATAATAGAATTGGTTATGATTTATTTTATGCTATTTTATTGAAAGTTGATTCATAAATAACAGTTTTTAATCATTACATAAGGTGTTTATGCATATATTACAAGTTGATGAGACATAAAATTGCTATGTATAATTACTTTTATTGTATAAAAATCATCTCCCTATTTTATTAGATGGTACTAGTTATAAGACACTCTCTCTTATCTCGTATACAACATATTACTTAAATGCAGTTTTCAATACATGTTATAAATTTACATATTTTCTAATCTTCTAATATAAATAAAAGACTAATTTGATAAAATTTATTAGACGATCTGAATCATTAATTTTAAAAAATATTTAATCTTGACTATTCATTCACTTAAAATCAAAAATTCAATTTTGACATTTTAGAGTCAATTATTAGAGATAATTTCATATATATTTTTATTAAATCATAAAAAATCGTATTTGCCCACCTTAATTTACAAATATCAAATTTATCCTTTATAATATTTCAAAATATCATAATTAACCAAATTCTTAGTTTTATCATTCTAAACTATTTTATAATCATTTTAAATTCCTTTTTAATTATAACCAATAACGTTTAACTTTATTATTCTTAATTGTAACAATAATGACTGATGGCTTATATAAGAAATATAATCACAACTCTTCATATCATGATACCACGTTTCTGTAGTCAAGTCTGCCCTCACACTCGCATCGATGTTTTCACTGCTGGTTAGAGTGTTGATGTCGTTATTTTCTAAATTCTCATTTAATTCGCGTTTTACTATTATTTAATATGTTTTTATTAATGTTTAATATTTATTATCGTTTAAACTAACTCGTGTATCACACGAGTATTTAGTCTAGTATCGTATTAAGAATTCAACTCACATATAGAAAAGGACAAAGGTATAAATAGACACATTTTTTTAATTTTAATTTTGCTTTAATCTAATTTAATTTAAATGCATGTGGTCAAAAGAAATTGATGTTAATCGGGTCTTGAAACACGTGATGATAAATCTAGCCACCTCTTTAAGCCAATTCAAAGGATCTGGTCAGCAACGTTTATATTATTGTATTTTATGTCAACATGATTAGTGGTTTTTATCTTCGGCTGAAGCTTAAAAAACAGTATCGTTACCTCTTTGACTTTTCGATATTACCAAAATAAATTAAAAACGAGACGAAAAAGAGAATAAATAGTAAGGGTATATAGGTTAAATATATTTTATAATAAATTCATATATTAAGAAACTAATTTTAGCTTTTGGATTAATAGAATTAATGCTTCAGATTAAATTTTAAAAATTTAGACAGAGTAATGTTTTCGTAATTTCTCAAATTCACATGTGATTTTATACTAAATTACCTGTGATTGAATATTAATATTTTAAAACTATATTTTTTAAATATACTTTATTATACACAACTCTATTGATCATATTATAAACACTCATAATCAATAAATAATAAAATTTCAAATACCCTTAGGGGGTGTTTGGTTCGTGGTATTTCCTGGGAATCTTTGTATTAAGATTTCAAATCCTGAGAAATCTTGTGTTTGGTTTGTAAAAATGGGATGGGATTTCAAATCCCAGAAATCCTTGAAATCCCACAGATAAGGGATTTCTAAATCCCCCCACCCCCATGGTATTTACAAATCCCACAGAGGGGGGATTTCTAAATCCTGTGTTTCCTTCGTCGTTCGTTGTCCGCCGTCGTTCGTCATCCGCCGTCGTCCGCCGTCGTTCGTCGTCCGCCGTCGTTCGTCATCCGTCGTCGTCCGCCGTCGTTCGTCGTCCGCCGTCGTTCGTCATCCGCCGTCGTCCGCCGTCGTTCGTCGTCCGCCGTCGTTCGTCATCCGCCGTCGTCCGCCGTCGTTCGTTCGTCGTCCGCCGTCGTTCACCGTCGTTGGTCATCCTCCGTCGTTCGTTCGTTGTCGCTGTCGTTCGCCTTCGTTCGTTCGTTGTCGCTGTCGTTCATCGTCCGCCGTCGTTCACCGTCGTTCGTCATCTGCCGTCGTTCGTCATCTGCTATCTTCCTCCGTCGTTAGTCCGTTGTCTCCGTCGTTAGTCATCCGCCGTCGTTCGCTCGTTGTCGCCGCCGTTCATCGTCCGCCGTCGTTCGTCATCCGCCGTCGTCCGCCGTTGTTTGTTATCCGCCGTCGTTCGTTCGTTGTCGCCGTCGTTCATCGTCCGCCGTCATTCACTGTCGTTCGTCATCCACTGTCGTTCGTCATCCGCCGTCGTTCGTTCATCGTCCGTTGTCGTTCGCCGTCGTTCGTTCGTTGTCCGCCGTCGTCCACCGTCGTTCGTCTTCCGCCGTCGCCGTTATTCACCGTCGTTCATCGTCCGCCGTCTTTGGCTGTTGATGGAGTTTAGTGGTGGTAGAAATCTCACCTAAGAAATATAAACCAAACACAAAATGTGATTTTAAATCCCACTAAATGCAAATCCCATTAAATACCAATCCCATTTGAAATCTCAATATCTTCAAAAACAATACTTGAACCAAACACCCCCTTAGTTTTTTTTTTTTTTTTGCTTATTGACTTGTTAGTTTATTTTTTGGGCTTATTAAGTTTTGTGTGTTTGGCTTAGTTTATGAGCATAAGCTTATTGGTTAATTTTTATAGAAAATAAGCCATTTTTAATAAACCAACTTGGATGAACTTATTTTCTTCTTTAGCAGCTTATTTTTCCACATTTATCATTATACCCTTTTTAAAGCAGACAATCTATCTTTTCCCGGTAACCTTTTCTTCCCCAAAACTGCAACCTTCTCTTTCCCATACCTACAACCTTCTCACGTTTCACCATTATCTTCGCCAAAAATATCATCCTCTCTTCCCAAAAAAAGTGTTGCCTTTTCCCTATTAAAACCCTTCATATAATTGACTGCCTCATTATCGACTGCCTAACTTTCTCACATTTCATGAAAGCAGGGCCGGTCCAATTTTCTGGGCCCTGCGCAGAAACTTTAGAAAAGACCCTTAAAATAAAAAAATTCAAATAATTATAATTCATATAAAACATATACATTCCTAAATGAAGATTATGAAGAACAAAAAGACTTATCAATAGATGACCTACTATCATTAACCCTTTTCTTTCATTTTTCAGTTTTTAACTAAGCGTTAGACTAATGATGCACAAAAGAAACTAATGCAACAATGAACTCACAACTCACAAACTATTACTAATTTAACAAACTATTACTAACAAATTCACAAATCAAAGTTAAATCCACAAATTCACATAAAGAGAAGGGAATAATATAACTTATAACTTCATAAACCAAAATCAAGTTAGGTTCACAAGATCACAGACAAGTCAAATAACAAATTATAATAAATATGTAAATAATTAAAAAAATATAAAGGCAATAGATTAAATAAAATTACACACGTGGGTGAATCGAGTACAACAACTTTGGGAAGAAGAACAACTTTTATACTTTTATTATGAAGGCAAGGAGCCAAATCACCCTATTGTTTATTAAGAACCAGATAGCCGATGCCCTAAAACAAAAATAAATAAAATTTTAGATTTTGATTTTGATTTGGGAATAAGGAAGAAGTAGCGAAGAACATCATGTTTTATTGTTATTAAGGATTAAAAGCACAAAATCTTAAAACTTACAGATTGGAGTTTTGAAATACGATGACCGGTTTTTGATGATTAGAATTTGATTTCTGCCATCGATTTCTGATTTTCAATTTCTTGCGAGTTTCGAAATTACCTTCTGCCATCGATTTCGGATTTCTGATTTCTGATTTGTGTGATTGTGTTCTTGATTCTGATTTCTTGCGAGTTTCGAATCTGCCTTCTGACTTCGATTCTAATTTCTTGCGTGTTCGTCATTCTTAATTTCTTGCGAGTTCGTCAATTTTGATTTCAGAGAGGGATAACTAAGAAGGACCGAAGGATAAAACAAATTGAAGAGGAAGAGACTACTAATGGAGAATCGAGGTCTGAAGGTTTCCTTTTGCGTTTCCCGAGTATGTCTGTAGGTGGCTACTTTGCGTGAAGATCGATGATTGAAGCTTCCGTTTCCACTTCTCCAGGCAATTATCAAAGGCAATTAGTAGTGGGCTTCTTTCATATGAGCTTTTTAATAGGCTACATCTTAACTTTACTGGGCTTACACATGTATATATAATAGACTAATTTTTTTAGCATGGGCCCCTGAATATCGTGGGCCCTGGGCGGCTGCCCTGGTGGCCCAGGCCCAGGGCCGGCCCTGCATGAAAGCCCATAAAAAAACATCGATAGTTTGCCCAATACTTGTGGATTGTCAGAGGAGGCGTCAGGTTTGCGCCCGATTAAACTCATTCAAGATCTATGTAACACCGTAATATTGCAAGCCTTTTTTTAAAATCACTGCGGAAGCATTATAATATAATGATATATATATATATATATATATATATATATATATATTAACACCCACAAATATAATACATACTATTTACAAAACTACAGTATCAGTTGTTTTACAAAAGTTATACAATGTATGGCTCATGATTTTTCAAAATACAATATCAGAGTGTAGGTCAAATTCTCCTTCACACAACCCCTTGCCAAATAGCCGCACTTACCGAAACCTATAAACGGGTTAAAGGTGAGGAATTAGCACAAAGCTAAGTGAATGGAATCTAAACCACAAACAACAAACAACAAACAACATGTAGTCACATAAACCTAGAGTACAGGCGGTTCGGCGCAGAACCTATAACCAATGCGGGTCAAAGCAAAGGTTTACCAATAGCCCTTTGCTACTTGGTTGTATGACCATTCTTCCTTTGATTGCTTGAATTATAACTTTCTTTGACCATTAAGATTCATAACTAGTGATTGAACAAATCCTAGGGTGAGGTTTAAAGATTGGAACTTTAATGTGTTTGCAATTGCCATTGATGACCATTCTTTGGTAGTTGATTGATTTCGTGAATTAACGAATCAATAGATTAAGTCTGTCATAACTCGAACAATTTGACTAGTTAAAAGATTAGTTAATTCCATGATTATTGGGTTAATGTCTTGAAACTATAGGGTTAGTGAGTCTGACTAGGAAATCTACCACTTTAGACATTGGTATATTGTTATAGGTTGTTCATTGCACTTCATTGAAATATGCCAATTTCATAGGGGAATCTATTATCTGAGTAGGGATACTTTACTTCTGATTGATTTAAATACAAGTTTAATCGACTTCTTGCTTTCTTAGCTTTCAAATCTGAGTTTATGGTAATTTTAGGATTTAGGTTTGGACTTGTTGCTTTCTACTGATAATTGTCAATTCCCCATATTTATTGTTTTTTTAGTTTAATCTTAGTTGGATAATTAGTTTAGTTATATCTAAAATCATACCCGTTCCCCGTGAGTTCGAAACCCGTACTTATTTTCTATACTGCTACACGATTGGGTCCACTTGCCTATTGTGTTCGTACTTAAAATAGACACGGTTTTTATAAATTTAAAACTGGTATGAATTTCGCACATCAAGTTTTTGGCGCCGTTGCTGGAAAACGGTTTTATTTTAGTATAATTATATTAGTTGTCCCTTTAGTTTTTATTTTTGCTCATATATTAAAAAATACACAAAAATCAGAAAATATAAAAACTAAAAAAAAATCATAAACTATAAAAACTACAAAAAAGAATTAGAACCTTTCTGTTTGCCTGAAAACGTGACGCGTCAGTCCTACAAAACGCGACGCGTTCTTGACTTTAGTGCAATTAGGGTTTCCTGTTTTTCGTCAAACGCGACGCGTCCACATGATAAACGGGACGCATTATCGAAATTTCCATATTCTTTTCGTTCTTCTTTTTCTCTTTTTCGCTTGGAGATCCTTGCTGCCAACATTCGCGTTAGGTTAGTGCATGCTCAGGAAGCCATCCGCTGATATAGTTTTGCCTTTTGACGAACTGGAACGCATTTTTCATCAACGCCTTCGAATCAAACGCGAGAAAACACTAGTACAGAAGATGGTAGAGAACTTCGCCAATATGTCGCTAGAGGAGTACGCGAGCCGCGTCTGAGAGGGAACCGGAGCAGGGATTCATCGACCCGAGATCCCTAAAGAAAGATCTTTCAAAATCAAGGGTCAATTTTTACATCTTTTGCGCGAATGTCCTTTCATCGGAAAGGACAACAAAGACGCAAATCATCATGTCGAGGCCGTTCTCGAGATTACTGACTACTTCCACATCCCTGGGGTAAGTAGAGATGCCGTTATGCTGCGAGTGTTTTAGATAACACTCCAAGGTGTAGCTAAACGTTGGTTGAGATCCGAGCCACTCATCTGTACATGGGATGAGCTAAAAATCCGTTTCATCAAACAGTTCAGTCCTCCATCTAAGATTGCAAAAATGAAAATGTACATTCATAATTTTATGCAACTTGAGGACGAGACTATGACGCCTAGGATCGCTACAAAGAAATGTTGTAGAACTATCCGCAACATGATTTAAATCTCCACCAGGTCGTCCAAATGTTCTACAATGGTATAAATGTCTGCACGAGACAAATGGTCAATTCACAAAGGCTAATACCGAAGAAAACCCCTACGGAGGGATATGCCCTGATTGAGGAGATGGCTCAGCACTCCCATTAGTGACATTCCACGAGAGATACGTCCTTCCGTAGAAAGACTGCAGCCACAGCCGACTTCTCCGATAGCATAGCAGCCCTCAGTGCCAAACTGGATGCACTAGGGAGAGATATGATAAAAGTCAACCAAAACATTCACACTATGCAGGTTGGTTGTGACAACTGCAGCGGTACTCATCTCGATAAAGATTGCCCATACGATGAAAGTGGGAATCTAAAGGAATCTGCATGTTATTCTTTAGGAGATAAATACGATTATCCAGAGGATGAGGCATTCTTCCGAAACAAGAAGCCCAACTGGAAACCTTATCCTGAATATCGTAAGGAGATGGAAGGGTGGTACAAGAAAAATGATCCAGGATTCTACCAAAGAGACCGACTCAAGGCGCCAGAAAAGAAACCAAACTTCGAGGACATGCTTACACGTTTTGCAGCCGCGTCCGATCAAAGGCACAAAGAAACCGAGGAGTTGGTTAAGAAGATAGGGGTGTAAACCGAAGCAGCACTTCAGAATCAACAAGCTTCTATTCATAATATCGAAACCCAAGTCGGTCAAATCTCTAAGGTCCTACAAGAACGTTTTCTGGGTACTCTCCTGAGTAATACAGAAAATAATCCACGAAGAGATGTCAAAGCCGTGACCACCAGGTCAGGCAAGACAAATGAGGATTTCTTTCCTAAAACTGATAGTGCTCCACCTACTGCTCAAATCCATAAGGAGCAAGACAAAGGGAAGGCTAAGGCAACCGAGCCTAAGCTAGTTGAAAAACCATCATCTAAGCCACCTGTGAAGCCATATAGGCTACCAATTCCATTTCCTAAGAGGCTAAAGAAAGAGAAACAAGACGAGCAATATCTTCAGTTTTTAGACCATCTCAAATCTTTGCACATAAACATTCCGTTCGTTGAAGCAATGGCGCAAATGCCAAAATATACAAAGTTTCTGAAGGAGCTGCTAACTAATCGAAAGAAGATGGAGGCAGTCTCAAGTGTGACGATGAATGAGGAATGTTCAGCTGCCATGCTGAACAAACTTCCAAAGAAAATGACGGATCCGGGCAGCCTGACTTTACCTTGCCAATTTGGTAATCTCCCGATCAGTCATGCGTTAGCCGACTCCGGTGCCATCATGAATCTAATTCCGTATTCATTCTATGCCAAATTGGAACTCCCTGAACCTAAACCGATTCGTATGGCTATCCACTTGGCTAATAAATCAGTTACTTATCCCCGAGGGATAGTAGAGGATTTGTTGGTTAAAATTTTAAAGTTCATCTTTCCCGCCAACTTCATTGTAATTGATATGGAGGAGGACGATCAGGTTCCGACAATCCTTGGAAGGCTATTCTTGAGCATCGCTCATGCATTATTCCATATACACGGATCACAACTCACACTAAGGGTAGGTACTGATGCCGTTACCTTTGGAATTGACAAATCCATGAAGCATTCCAGATCGTGTGATGATTCGATGTTCTTTGTTGACAAGTTACTTGAGGAACAAGTGTTGAAGATGGAAGATAATGAGTTGGATGGCCAGATGCCTATGGGAGAAGATATTTTTGATGCAGAAAAGGACCTGGAAGAGCTAGAAAGGATGCTGGAGGAAGGAAGTGAAGAAGCATTGAATATGCTAGAATCGACAAAAATGCGACACGTTGATACTGAAAATGTGCAATGTTCATTCCATGAATTGCGATCTAAGTCTCCAAAAGAAGGAACGCGACGCGTCCTGGTACACAACCCAACGTGTTCCCGGTTTCCAGCAAACAATTAGAACTTAAGGAACTCCCGAAACATCTAGAGTATGCATTTTTAGGGGAGGACTCACAACTTCCGGTTATCGTTTCTTCCGCCTTATCAAACTCAGAGAAGGAGAGGTTGATTGCCGTCCTCAGGAAGCGGAAACTAGCAATCGCATGGTCTATTTCTGACATCAAAGGAATTAGTCCATCGTTTTGCTCTCATGCAATCCGATAACCTGTGGGTCATCCCGATTCACGTGGTTCCAAAGAAAGGTGGGATGACCGTGGTCGTAAATGAGAAGAACGAGCTAATTCCTACTTGTACGGTCATCGGTTGGCGAGTGTGCATTGACTATCACAGGTTGAATGATGCCACACACAAGGACCACTTTCCGCTACCTTTCATAGATCAAATGCTCGAGTGATTATCCGGTAATGTCTTCTATTGTTTTCTCGACGGGTTTTCTGGTTATTTCTAGATACCAATAAATCCCGAGGATCAAGAGAAGACAACCTTTATATGCCCGTATGGAACCTTCGCATACCGACGCATGCCTTTTGGCCTCTATAACGCACCAGCCACGTTCTAGCGGTCCATGACTACGATATTTCATGATATGGTGGAGGATTTCATGGATGACTTCTCAGTGTTTGGAGACTCTTTCGACTCCTGCCTGTCTCATCTGGACTGAATGCTCGCTCGATGTGAGGAGACGAATTGGGTGCTTAACTTGCAGAAATGCCATTTTATGGTAAATGAGGGAATCGTTCTCGGACACAAGGTGTCTAACGCAGACATTGAGGTGGATATGGCCAAAATAGATGTTATATCTAAACTACCACCACCAACAAATGCAAAAGGGTTAAGGAGTTTTCTAGGCCACTCGGGCTTTTATCGGAGATTTATAAAAGATTTCTCTAAAATTACGCGGCCTTTAACTAAGCTTTTATTGAAAGATGCTAAATACGATTTCTCTAAAGAGTGTTTAGTATCATTTAATACCCTTAAGGAAAAACTCACCACCGCACCGATCATGGTCGCGTCTGATTGGAACTTGCCATTCGAACTTATGTGTGATGCGAGTGATTACGTGGTAGGAGCGGTGCTAGGTCAGAGAGTCAACAACCGTTTTCAGCCAATTTACTATGTGAGCAAAACTCTAAATCCAGCACAGGAAAACTACACCACAACTGAAAAGGAACTGCTTTCCATAGTTTTCGCTTTCAACAAATCCTGATCGTACCTAATCTTGTCTAAAACCGTCGTGTTCACGATCACTCTGCTCTGAAATTTTTATTCGACAATCGGGATTCCAAACTGAGACTGATTTTGTAACGCCCCATTTTATAAAAACCAAGTTTAAACAAAAACATAAAATAAGGGTTCATATATAGTGTCCACAGTAAGCGGAAGCGTAATTTACAACAAAGTTCGAGTAATGTTTCATAAGAAAACACATCTAAAAGTACAATGTTGTTTCTTATATTACACAACAGGCGTTAAGTTTCAAAAGGAGTTTAGTAAAAGCTATCAAACGGAAGCTTTGCCCTTGCCATTGGAATGACCTGCAAAACATTTTAAAAACAGTATCTGATAAGCTACGAGAGCTTAGTGAGTATGCCAAACTAATAATCATATAAACATACATATAGAATCATAAAGAGATACCACATGTATATCAGGCAACAAAACTATCCTCTAGTTCTAGACCCAGGGCAGCTACATAGGTCACAGTACTGTACCACATCTGAGCCTTACTACACATAGTAGTATGCTATGTTAGATATTAATTAGTTTGTTTGCCTTGTGTTCTTTTGTATGAAATTTATATGTTTCTAGACTAGTTTATGTTATGGGCTTGGCCCACTTTCTTTATGTATTTCCTAGCCTAGTTTAAGTGTTTAGACTTGGGCCCATGTGGCTTGTGTATTTATAACCTTGCAAACTAGGTTTGCAAGGCAACCTTTGCCATAGTATTTCTCTGTAATCTCACGTTCAAGCAAATACAAAGAGAGAATCTTCAAGTTCATGCAAAGTGTTCATACTTGTTCATACTAAACTTCATCATCTTTACTTCAATTATTCATTGTTTACTCATCTTCTTCATCATAAAGGACTTTCAATTGGTATCAGAGCCAACTCCCTACTGGATTGGTTCAACATTACCTGAAAGAAACATCTTTGTGTGAGAAACAAAACCCAGAAGTTGCTTCTGTTCTTGTTTACGTAAAGCTTTGAAAGACAAAAACCCATTTGGTCAAAACCTCTTGTTTTTCAAGTTATTTGTTGTGTCTAAGAAGTATTTAAGAAGGATAAAACCTGTTTTGTGTTTTTCAGGACAAACAAACAACATCTGGGTAGTGTTCTTGAAAATTTAGTGTTCTTCAAGTTCTTAGAGTTGTCTACTGTTTCATCAAATTTTCAAAGAATTTGTTGTTGTTTTGGGTTGAAATCAGTAAAGGGAAGTGTTTCTAGTAAAAAGGAAGGTTAAAAAAAAAGCTCAGTGAGTTTTTAGTGTGTTTTAGGCAAAATTAGCAGTCTGTTCGATAACAGAGTACAGACCTGCAAGTTTTGGATTATTATCTATCCGACAGTCGTGTGACTCTTAGCTCATCCGACTGTCGTGCGACTTTCCCAAAGGTCATGCGACTCTTGTTCTAAGTTCACCCGATCTTTGTTTTAAAAGACATACGACTTTTGCCTCATCCGACCTTCGGATTGTAAAACTCATCCGACTTTTATTTCTAAAGTTTCATCCGACTTTCGGATCACTAGTCTCATCCGACCTTCGGACTGAAAACTCATCCGACTTTCGGATCACTAGTCTCATCTGACCTTTGGACTGCAAAACTCATCCAACTTTCAGATCACTAGTCTCATCCGACATTCGGATCACTAAAGTTCATCCGATTTTCGCATCACAATCCGACAGTCACAGAAACACAAATCCGATACCCTTTAGTCCATTCGACCTTCGGATCATCCGACAGTCGCATCAAATCGGACAGTCGCATAAGCCAACAATCTGACAGTCGGATAACCTCACTCAACCTTCAAACACTTCATCTGACGTTCACAGGTTTTCTCACACACATACTAACCAATCTACTTCAGGGAGAAAGATTCAAAGAAAAGATGAGTTCGCAACGAAATTCTTGCCATCGGAACAGACACTAAACCTCTAGTACTTTTCAGAAATGAATATAATGTATGGAAAGGAAGGTTTATGGACTTCATAGAACACAATGAGAAGTATGGTGAGATGATGAAAGACAACATCTTAAACGGTGATGCCATTTTTGAGAAAATTATCGAGGCTGTTCCGGATAACAACCCACCAATTGTTGCTGAAAGGAGACGGAAGCTCCCATCAGAACTAACTGTGGAAGAGAAAGACCGTGCACGCGCCGACAAAGACGCAAAATATTACTTGAAACAAGGGCTATGCGCGAAAATCTACTCAAAAATAGACAGTCTGACTTCTGCCAAAGAGATTTGGGACGAAGTAAAACAACAGATGCAGGTTACTGAACAAGGGTCATTCATCAGGGAAACGCAACTTGTTAACACCTTCAGGGAATTCAAGGCCAGGGAGGGAGAACTGTTGCAGGATACTTACAGTCGTTTCTGCAGACTGTTGAATGAAATGAGGAATCATGGCGTAACGAGATCCGATCTAGATATAAATGTCAACTGGATCAATGCACTTGGTCTAGAATGGAGTTGTTCATGTTCGCCTGTATAAACATGTTAATCGGAATCTCAAGGCGGTATCTCACCACTCGATTTATGAGGACTTGAATCAGTTTCAAGATGAGGTCCTCACCAAACTCTCAATGAAGCAACCATCTGACCCGGTTGCACTAGTGGCTGAAAGGAGACCGCGGAAATCATCAAGGGGAAGCAAGGGAAAGCAGATTGTGGTTGACTCCGACTCCTCGGAAGGAGAGATGAAGATGTCAGAAAAGGATGCAGTGCTGAAGGCCATGTCACTGATTACGAGAGCTTTCTAGAACAAGTATGGAAAGACCAACAACCGACAGCGGTACACATCTGGACCAACAAAAGGTGAAGGGATGGTAGCTGATGAGAAGAGGAAGACTGACAAACCCACAGAACCTCAAGAGGAGGAAAATAAATGTTACAACTGCGGTAGAACGGGGCATTTTATCAAATACTGCAGAAAACCGAAGACAAAAGATGCCGAATACTACTGTAACAAACTACGGTTGACAAAGAAAAAAGAGAGTGGGAGAGCGATGTTTGTAGAAGAAGACCAATTTCTGACTGACACTGATGATTCAGATGAAGACGGAACTAATCAAGCTCACTTTTGCTTGATGGCTCGAGATGGGGGCTCCTCAGATGATGAGGATGAGAATGAAGCTGATGGTGCTAACGAGTTCGAAGAAACTCACAATGATGATGCAGGTGTTTCTGGGAAGGTAAACATCGAGTATGCACAAACATTAGTTGAACACATCGAAAGACAAAACCGTAAAATCTCTAAGTTGGAACACATAATCAAGAATAAATCAACATCTAACTTAGACAATCTTCAAACAGAATTAACCGCAAAAGAAAACGAACTGAACACCTTAAGAAGTGAAAATGAGGTAATCATTCATAACTTAAAAGTGGCCAAAATCTCAGTTGAAAAAGATTTCATGTTTTTGCAAAAGGAACGATGTCAACTATACTAAAAAATAAAAGATCTCGAAGACTTGTTAATTAAAAGAGATCAAACAGCACAAACCATTTTTCTAAACAAACCTAAGGATGTTAAATTTTCTAAATGGACATACGAAGGTTTAGGTTAGGTTAATCCTCACATAAGTGACAAGATAAGTGCTAAACAACTATATGACTTTGAAAGCATGAATCTGGGGTTAACCGAGAAAATGGTGTTCGTTGGACAAGTCGACGAACTCGCCGAGGAGGAACACAAGAGACGCATCAAGAACAAAGCTTCAACCTCATACGACTACGAAAGCCTAAATCAGTCATACATAACCGAAGTTTTCAAACCCACAATCTCTGATGACTACTTCCGAAGCTACTCCCAAACAGAAATGGAGTCGCTACCATCAATCTTAGATTCTCCACCCGAGCCTCGCTTCTATATTCCTCATATGGATCTACAACGACACCTTGAGTTAGTTGAACTTGAGCTTGTCCATAGATCCATTATCTTTGACTTTCAAAAGGCAAATCTTCATAACCTGATCGATCACCTTGCAACTGAAAATGCCAAACCACAAAACTCCGCTGCCCTAAGCACATCCGAAATCCCGATTCCACACGTGCAAGAAGGTTAATGTTCAACATCTGCAAATTCAAGATCCGACATACATACAAGTGATGATTCTCAATGAATCTTGGTAAAAATTGTGAAAAATGCAGAAGATCAGAAAAAGCATTGTTCACTCTTCATGAGAAACTTAATACACTTGAGAATGATTTTTTCAGAATGAAAACAATTGAATCCATTAACTTTAAGGAAAAAGCCAAGATAATTGATAAACCGTTATCACGAAATAAAAATATCTCAAAACCATCCAAATCCAATAAAAAGCTAATCAAGAAACAAACAACTCGCTCTCGTTCCATGAATGATCGTTTGGCAATGCCTGCTTCTAACCCAAATGTCTTTCTAGGTGGAAATGTGAAGAGCGAAAGAAAACAGACTTTTGGATGGAGGAAGAAGCCAAAAGAGAAAGATGGAGGAAGACAAGACGAAGAGTTTTTGATTTACCCAGCTACTTTCAATAAACAAACAACTCTGTTACTTTGTAATGATTCGTCAATTTTGAATGCTAAACCTGTTCGAACTCCAATTAATTCTGTTCAAACTGAAATATTTTGCATGAGTGATGGTTGTATGGATGGTCATTGTACTTTCAAATGTGTGTATGATGATGATAGAAAGAAACGAGGAATCAAACCGAATCTAAACTATAAATCCTTTGAATCCACTCATGAACAAGCTTCCTTCATAAACCGAAGAGGTAACAAAATTACCTATTGGCGAAAGAAACGCTCAACAAGAACAAAATTCCAACCGAGTAATGAAAGTGTATACTTTAAACATAATCCTGAATTAAATTCTACCAATCGGCACGCTTCATGGACTCCAAATAACAGATAGCACAACAATTGGAATCACGCCAATCAAAATGTTGTCAAACCAACTGTCACAAATCAATTGAGAAAGAAAACTCAATTCATACAACATAAACAACCTACAGTTCAATATAAATCCATCAACGTGATAACAGAAACAACCAAGACAAGAATTACAAAGAATTCAAGTGAATACATCGACGATGATGTCTCACTACCGGAAGGCTGTAGTCACGTGGTAATTGAACAATCTGTCATCACACCCAGAGCATCCAAATCCCCTGCAATATCCAAAGAAAACATAACACCACCAGCATCCCAACCACAAACAGTGTCACAAGTTTGTACTCCCAACACTCTAACAACGAATTCATTAACTGAAGCTACATGTGATACTGTTGTTTTTGCTAACAGTCAAGGACCCACTACACAATGGGTACCTCAACAAATTTTGTCTTCGATGTGTAGATATCTACCCGGTGGTACCTGGACTCCGGCTGCTCGAAGCATATGACGGGTGAAAAGAGTCTCCTTACGAACTTTGTCCCAAAATACTCGGGAAATATTCGTTTTGGAAACGACCACGTGGCACCAATAATGGGAACTGGAGACATTATTAAAGAAAATATAAAAATAAGCAAAGTATCGTATGTAGAGGGATTGGGAAACAACCTATTCAGCATTGGGCAATTTTGTGACAAGGGTTTAGAAGTTAACTTCAAGGGCAAAACTTGCTCAGTTAAGACTGAAAACGGTGATGTGGTACTGACTGGGTCCAGAAGGTCAAATCTGTACACCATTGATCTCGCAAATCTGGAAGGAAAACAGTTAGTATGTCTTCTGTCCAAGGCCTCATCGGAACTGACATGGATGTGGCATCGCAAATTATCTCACCTAAACTTCAAGAATTCAACAAATTGGTCAACGGTGATTTAGTTCACGGATTGCCCAAACAGATGGTGCTAACGAGTTCGAAGAAACTCACAATGATGATGCAGGTGTTTCTGGGAAGGTAAACATCGAGTATGCACAAACATTAGTTGAACACATCGAAAGACAAAACCGTAAACTCTCTAAGTTGGAACACAGAATCAAGAATAAATCAACATCTAACTTAGACAATCTTCAAACAGAATTAACCGCAAAAGAAAACGAACTGAACACCTTAAGAAGTGAAAATGAGGTAATCATTCATAACTTAAAAGTGGCCAAAATCTCAGTTGAAGAAGATTTCAAGTTTTTGCAAAAGGAACGATGTCAACTATACTAAAAAATAAAAGATCTCGAAGACTTGTTAATTAAAATAGATTAAACAGCACAAATCATTTTTCTAAACAAACCTAAGGATGTTAAATTTTCTAAATGGACATACGAAGGTTTAGGTTACGTTAATCCTCACATAAGTGAAAAGATAAGTGCTAAATAGCTATATGACTTTTTAAGCATGAATCTGGGGTTAACCGAGAAAATGGTGTTCGTTGGACAAGTCGACGAACTCGCCGAGGAGGAACACAAGAGACGCATCAAGAACAAAGCTTCAACCTCATACGACTACGAAAGCCTAAATCAGTCATACATAACCGAAGTTTTCAAACCCACAATCTCTGATGACTACTTCCGAAGCTACTCCCAAACAGAAATGGAGTCGCTACCATCAATCTCAGATTCTCCACCCGAGCCTCGCGTCTATATTCCTCATATGGATCTACAACGACACCTTGAGTTAGTTGAACTTGAGCTTGTCCATAGATCCATTATCTTTGACTTTCAAAAGGCAAATCTTCATAACCTGATCGATCACCTTGCAACTGAAAATGCCAAACCACAAAACTCCGCTGCCCTAAGCACGTCCGAAATCCCGATTCCACACGTGCAAGAAGGTGAATGTTCAACATCTGCAAATTCAAGATCCGACATACATACAAGTGATGATTCTCAATGAATCTTGGTAAAAATTGTGAAAAATGCAGAAGATCAGAAAAAGCATTGTTCACTCTTCATGAGAAACTTAATACACTTGAGAATGATTTTTTCAGAATGAAAACAATTGAATCCATTAACTTTAAGGGAAAAGCCAAGATAATTGATAAACCGTTACCACGAAATAAAAATATCTCAAAACCATCCAAATCCAAAAAAAAAGCTTATCAAGAAACAAACAACTCGCTCTCGTTCCAAGAATGATCGTTTGGCAATGCCTGCTTCTAACCCAAATGTCCTTCTAGGTGGAAATGTTAAGAGCGAAAGAAAACATACTTTTGGATGGCGGAAGAAGCCAGAAGAGAAAGATGGAGGAAGACAAGACGAAGAGTGTTTGATTTACCCAGCTACTTTCAATAAACAAACAACTCTGTTACTTTGTAATGATTCGTCAAATTTGAATGTTAAACCTGTTCGAACTCCAATTTGCATGAGTGATGGTTGTATGGATGGTCATTGTACTTTCAAATGTGTGTATGATGATGATAGAAAGAAACGATCAAACCGAATCCAAACTATAAATCCTTTGAATCCACTCATGAACAAGCTTCCTTCATAAACCGAAGAGGTAACAAAATTACCTATTGGCGAAAGAAACGCTCAACAAGAACAAAATTCCAACGGAGTAATGAAAGTTTATACTTTAAACATAATCCTGAATTAAATTCTACCAATCGGCACACTTCATGGACTCCAAATCATAGATACCACAACAATTGGAATCACGCCAATCAAAATGCTGTCATACCAACTGTCACAAATCAATTGAGTAAGAAAACTCAATTCATACAGCATAAACAACCTACAGTTCAATATAAATCAATCAACGTGATAACAGAAACAACCAAGACAAGAATTCCAAAGAATTCAAGTGAATACATCGACGATGAAGTCTCACTACCGGAAGGCTGTAGTCACGTGGTAATTGAACAATCTGTCATCACACCCAGAGCATCCAAATACCCTGCAATATCCAAAGAAAGCATAACACAAAAGCACCTCTCCAACTGTTGCACATGGACTTGTGCGGGCCTATGAGGGTTCAATCTCGAAATGGGAAGAAGTACATTCTCGTAATAGTTGATGACTATTCGAGATACACATGGGTCAAGTTTTTGAGAACGAAGGATGAAGCACCATCTACAATTATATTGTTCCTCAAACAGGTGCAGAATCAATCGCAAGGAAAGATCAGTACCATTCGAACCGACATTGGCACCGAATTTAAGAACAAAGTCTTGGATTCTCTTCTTAATTCAGTGGGAATCTTGCATCAATTCTCCGCAGCATATACTCTAGAACAAAATGGGGTTGTCGAACGAAGAAATCGAACGCTTGTAGAAGCAGCTCAAACCATGCTGTCCTATGCTGATTTGTCACCTTCCTATTGGGCAGAAGCTGTCAAGATAGCATGCTACACGCAAAACCGCACAATTTTGCACCGTCACTTTAACAAAACTCTCTATGAAATTGCAAATGGCAGACTGCCCAATATTAAACACTTTCACGTGTTTGGTAATCGGTGCTTTGTTCTTAATGAAAAGACTAACCTAGGAAAATTTGACCCCAAAGCAGATGAGGGAATTTTCCTTGGTTATTCTTCAGAGTCTAAAGCGTTTCGTGTGTTAAATAAACGAACAAATGCCATGATTGAAAGTATTAATGTGACTTTTGATGATACCTTAACCACTACATCTTTATCACCCGAGTCACCTGCTATCGTTTCTGAACACATCAGTTCAGGACCGGGACTTAATCGACAAGAAACAAATATAACACACTCAAATGAATCTTCAGATTTAAAGTATATATTTGATTTCTTAGATGTTGATGATTCTGGAACTAATAGTGTACCTCTTGACAGGCCTACTGATGTTGTTCAGGAATCTCTTGAACTCACGCAGCAAATAGTCACTACATCTAAATCAGGGCCTACAAATTCATCTGCTGACCCATTCCTTGTTTTGGGTGAACGGTATACTGCATCCAACTCTACAGTGAACACTATCAACGATGCTGACACTGAGGATCATGAAAATAGTACACCTCAGTCCCTCCCCGAGTCATCTATTCCTGAGGGTGAAACATCTATTCAACAACGCCTGGATGAATTCTTCCTTCAGGATGCTACTGATGAAATAGCTGATAACTCCCCTCCCCATCTCACCAAGTGGATGGCTGCACATCCTGAAACGCAAATCATCGGAGACAAAGATGCCGGCGTTCAGACCAGATCTGCCACAGCAAATGAGTGTCAGTTCTCTAGCTTTCTTAGTTTGATAGAACCAACACAAACTGCTGATGCCCTAGAGGACCCGGACTGGATTCTTGCTATGCAAGAAGAGTTAGATCAGTTCACCCATTTAAAGGTTTGGAGAATGGTGCCCCGACCCAATGACAAGACCATCGTTGGCACCAAATGGGTCTTCAAGAACAAGAAAGATTCCGATGGTGTGGTGATTTGGAACAAAGCCAAACTAGTAGCTAAAGGATACAACCAGCAGGAGGGTATTGACTATGATGAAACCTTCGCTCCTATTGCCCGTATTGAAGCCATCCGAGTTTTTCTTGCATATGCTGCTTACAGGGACTTCAAGGTATACCAGATGGATGTCAAAACGGCATTTCTGAATGGAATCCTTAAGGAGGAAGTCTATGTATCTCAACCAGAAGGATTTGTTGATCCCAAATGACCAAATGACGTTTACATACTTGATAAGGCCCTCCACGGACTCAAACAGGCTCCCCGGGCTTGGTATGATGTTCTCTCGGCCTATCTAGTTCGTGAAGGCTATTCAAAGGGACGAAGTGACACCGCTCTCTTCACCAAGAAAATTGGGGATGACTACATCCTAGTCCAGATATATGTGGACGATATTATCTTTGGCTCTACGAGCCCACAACACAGTCTAGAGTTTTCAACACTAATGGCGAGCAACTTTGAAATGAGCATGTTGGGAGAAATGAATTTCTTCCTCGGCTTACAAGTCAAACAAATTTCCAATGGCATTTTCATAAATCAGTCTAAATATATTAACGATTTATTAAGAAAATATGAAATGTTGGACTGCTCGTCCAAATCAACCCCCATGTCTTCCAAAACCAAATTGTCTGCTGATCCTGACAGAAAGGCAGTCGACTTGAAAACCTATCGGGGAATGATCGGCTCTTTACTGTACCTCACGACTAGTAGACCAGACATAATGTTTTCTACCTGCCTCTATGCTCGTTTCCAGGCAAATCCAAAAGAATCACATTTACTTGCCGTGAAACGTATCCTCAAATACCCGAGAGGGACCCCTGACCTTGGTCTGTGGTATCCCCGTGACTCATCATTTCAACTGCTTGCGTATTCCGACTCGGATTATGCCGGGTGTATGTTGGTCAGGAAAAGCACGTCAGGGAGTGCACACTTCTTGGGCGATCGCTTGGTCTGCTGGAGTTCAAAGAAACAGAACTGTGTGTCTACATCAACTACTGAAGCTGAATTTGTGGCTGCTGCCAGTTACTCCTCTCAGAGTCTGTGGATGCGAACTCAGTTATGGGACTTTGGTCTTACCTACTCTAAGATTCCACTGTTGTGTGATTCTCAGAGTGCCATTGTCATTTCTTGCAATCCTGTCCATCACTCTAAAACCAAGCATATTGATATCAGGTATCACTTCTTGAAAGACAACGTCGAAAAGGGTCTGATTGAACTACAGTACGTTCCTACTGATCATCAACTGGCTGATCTGTTCACTAAACCACTGGACGAAGCCCGATTCTCATTTCTGGTATCAAAAATTGGAATGCTGAATCTCAAACTATAATTCATTACTTTTTTCCTGTCTTGAACAGATTTACGCGTTGTTTTTATTCTCTTTGCAGCTATATAGATGCTCCTGTCTAGGGGGAGCGATGTGGTTCACTGGTTAACAAGAATGTTTTCCGTGCATTCGTGTAGGGGGAGAAATGTTCAGAATTCATCTTCTCAGATGATTTATTGACAGCTGTTCATTTTATGTGTTTTTAATTCATTTTATGTGTTTTTTAAATTTAGTAGAAAACAACAAAAAGAAATAATAACCACTTCTTTGTAACATAACCGGTTGAACTGCTAGATCAAAAGGTGACCAAACTTCGAAAGAAGCAGATACCTATGGTATTGGTCAAATGGAAACACAGTCTAGGTTCTGATCTAACCTGGGAGACTGAAGCAGAAATGAAAGAAAGGTATCCCCAGTTATTTGAGCCGGAAAGGATTCCGAGGACGGAATCCTCTTAAGGAGGGGAGATTTGTAACACCCGCAAACCTGGGCTAGTAGATTAGCGGGTTTACGGTATGTGTTTGTTTGTATTTTAAATTCTTTAATTTAATTATGTGATTAATTAAGTGGTATTAGTTTATTAATTAACTTACTAATCATTTAAATTTATTATAAGTATGTGTATATGTAAGTGACCGTATGTGTGTGTATGCATGCATGTCTAGTGGGGTTTACATGTGGGGGTGTATGTGGGATTTAGTTGCCACCTACTTTGCATGTTAACTTACCAAAACTTCTGCTCATTGTTTACAAACAAGAAGAGAGAGAGTGTGTGTGTGTGCTGTCTTGTCAAGAAAACCGAAAGAAGAAAGGAAGAAGAAAAGAATCGGGATTCATATTGTGTTATTAAATCTAGATCTAAAAGGTTAGTGTTTATGAATTTACATGTTATAATCCTTTTTAATATGTTATCTGATGCAAATATGATTTATGATTAGTTTTGAAGGTTGCATGTTAAGAGTATTACAATCGGTTTTTGAAAGAATAGGATTTTGATAGTTTTGTATGTTCATATGGTTAAATTGCATGAGAATGTATTAGAAATGTTTAATGTATATTTCTGGAATGATGGTTATGGATCAATATGAAATCTGGGTTTGGATTATTATATGTTGAAGTTATCGGATTTGATATTTATGATGTTCTCGGATTGTGGAAGATAAGGAAAACCGAATGTGACTAAATCCGATTACTTTGGAAATCCGAATCTTTAAATCTGGAAGTTTTGAGAACCGATACTTGGATTATGGAAACCCAAATCTGAATACTATATTTATGAAATCCTAAACTTGGAAAGTGATCTAAGTCAGAATCCGAATGATGAAATCCGAAACACATAAAATCCGGAACTTGGAATCCGAGACTTAGTGAAATCCGATACGTATAATTTTGGAAACTTGAAAATCCGGGACTATGAAACCAAGTGCTTGAAATCCGAATAAGGTGAATCCGACAGTTAGGGAATCCATCGGATTCCCAAATCCGACACTGGTGAAATCCGACACTTGAGTTGCGGATTTTGAGAAATCCGAGTGTAAATCCAATAGTTTTGAAATCCGATAATTGTGTTTGGAATTGTATTTGTTATTGTTTATTAATTGTTGATGTTATGAATAAATTATAAATATATGTCAAATATATTTATAAGATTTGAGACTGATTGATTATTATTGTATTTCAGGAAATCCAAAGGCTCAGTAACATAAGAATTCCGAGTGCTTTCCCTGAGATTGAAAGATGGGTGGATGTTGGATGCGAATGGTAAAGATTGTGTTTAATATTAGTGATGTAAGGCATGATTGTATGTGATGGATTGATATGGGAACTGTTGATTGTGTATATTATTGTTGTCTGCATGATTATTTGTTCGATACGCACTCTTAGTATGATTTTGAGTTGCGTTTGAGAAGTCAGCTATACGTGGAATTGGGCTGGGCTCGTTTACTGGTTGGTTGAACAGTGGTAGCCTTACTGTTGCATATGTTGCTTCAAAGTGGGATTTCACTATGCCAATTCAGTAGAGGGCTATCGGTAACCCTTTGCTTTGGCCGGCATTGGTTGTAGGTTCTGCGCCGAACCGCCGGTCTTCTTAGAGTTGTGATTACATGATTAGTATTGACTTGGTGTTTGCTTTTGGGTTTAGCCTCTACTCACTTAGCTTTATGCTAATTCCCCACTGTTGTTGCTTTTTGCAGGTTTGTGTTTGTGAGTGCTCGTGGAAGGAAAAGTTGACTTGACTCTGATGACTAGATTTAAAATGAAACGAGCCACTTTATTTTCTGACACATAATTATGTTTGTTGGATTTTGAGAACATATATTTTGTTTTTAAATGATTGTAAATGTTTGTGAATGAAAAGTATGTTTATTTAATTAAGCTTCCACAACGCAATTTTAAAAAAAATGGCTTAGATTTTACGGTGTTACATTCTTGGGCTTAAATAATGCTAAAGTTTAAGCCTTGGGCTTAAATAGAATAGATTGGGCCAACCATCAAGTTTGTGCCAAACCGGGTCGATCCGACAGTCAGATCAAAGCCAGACCAACCCGACTGTCGGATAGTCTATAAAAGGGACTATTTGACTTTCTTTCCTCTCACGCTTCCAAAACTGTCAAATTTTCAAAAAGTTGTTCATCTTCTTGCCTTCCTAACTGCTCTCGGTCGAAATCTTGTTCAAGTGAAATATTTGTGTTGTTTAAACATCAAACTGCAAGGTAAGAAGGTTTGAACAAGAAATGGTGAATCATTTCCACATTTACACATCAAAACCGACCTTTTTTTTGGGATATTGAACCCCTGTTTATCGAACAGTTGGGCCTTCTGGGTTTTGAATAAAAAACACCATGAATGATGTTGTTTGTTGTGTTTGAATGGCATAGAGAGACTTTTGAATGTATGCGAACACAATGAAACCAAAATCGCATTCAAAATCACACACAATCGAGTCATTTGGAAGTTTATTGTTTGGTTTTGGGTACTGTTCTTCCCTTTGAAGAACAGAGTTCTTCGAGTCAAAATGTGCAAAAGATAGGGCTGTTTAGGTTTGATTGAGTTTGCAAAATTGTTTGAGGTTAAAATCCAAGTCTATTGATACTAAAGTTGAGTCCATAAGTTTACATTTTTGTCAATAATCTTGCTTGGACTTAATATGAACAAACTAAGTGTTCATAACAGTTGGATGAAGGGAAGTTTGATTCATCCGACAGTCGGATGACTTTGGTCTATCCGACTTTCAGATGAACTTTGTTCTATGCGACTTTTGTATAAGGAAATTTAAACCATGAAACAATAACTTTGAAAAGACTAAGTGTTAAGGCATCCGACTTTCGCATGAAACAATTCCATCCGACTTTCGCATGACTCATTTATCCATCCGACTTTCGGACAAGTTTCGTTCATCCGACTTTCGCATGGAATGTGTTCATCCGACTTTTGCGTGGAATGTGTTCATCTGACTTTCGCATGGAATGTGTTCATCCGACTTTCGAATGCAACTTGTGTTATCCGACTTTCGTATGAATTAAGTCCATCCGACTTTCACATGACTGTTAAGCTCATGCGACTTTCAAGTTCAAATATTTCATGCGACTTTCAAGTTCAAAGATCTCACCTCATGCGACTTTCATCTCATGCGACTTACACCTCATGCGACCTTCACCTCATGCGACTTTCGCATGACTTAAGTCCATTCGACTTTCAACACTTAGAAATTTTTGACTTAAGTTCAAAATATTCCAAATAAGGGTTAAAAATTATTCATAAGTCACAAAATCAAGGTCAAAGTCAAAACCAAACATTCACATGTGCATTGAACTCCAAAACACATAGTCTTTCATATATTCACATGTGCCTTCGACACTATCTGTTTCTCCCATACAGATTTGATCTATCTTATATGTGACAGATGGCTGCTAACCAACCCCTTCCCGAGGAAAGCCTAGTCCCCGCTGCCGACAGGCTTGAAACACTGAGTAACAACCTGTACTTTGACTTAGCCACAGATACCAAAATCCCTATTATCTCTGAAATTATCCGTGCCCATCCTCTCCACTAGGACATCACTGAAAACCCAAACACATCACCCACCCACGTACCTGAAATTTACCTGCAACAACTGTGGTATACTTTTACAGAGGGTGTCAGTCGTTTGGGACACAAGTGCCTCCGTGGTAGAATTGAGAATCTCCGCACAACTCTTTCCGCTGTCAGACTGAGAAATCTACTAGACCTACCTGCTGCTGATCACTATCCAGACAAAGCTGACTTTGACGAAAATCCAGGAGTTGATGCAGTACTAGACCTAATAAGAGGTCTTGGATATCAAGGGGAGCTGAACCAGATTAATCAATTCAGACGAACAAACCTTGCGCCTCTCCGGCAGACGCTTGCCACTGTAATCTCCCGTACGCTTACCACTCCCTAATGCTGTTGGCTGGTGTTGCTTACCACTGCCACCTAGATAACACCACAATCATTTTTGAGGAGATCGTTCGCATGGTCAAGGAAAAAGAAACCACTCGCCAGAAACCTTCATACCCTTTCAACGATTCCTGACCATCTTCATCACCACCGATATGGAAACCTACCACACCATTCCCCGGCGACTCAACAACCCGTAGGTCCAAGTACAACGCATCACCAGATTCCTACGAATCAGAGACCTCCCCAACATCGAAGCCATGACCGTGCCTGTTGCCCTTCTTCAAATCCTGAATCAAGAAAGTGAGGCAGTGCGTGAGTACATGAGAGTCAATAGGATTGCTCCTCTGGCGCAACCAGAGCCGGTTGTGCCTGCCCCGGGAGCAGTAGCACCTGGTGAGGGTCCTAGTGGTATTAGGGCTCGGGTGCGCAGGGGTGCCCCGAGCAGGGTTGTGGTTGAGCGGGAAGAATTAGTAGAGAGGGGTGGTGGAAGTGGTGAGGGAGAAGAGATATACGAGAGCGAGGGTGTTGTGATAAGTGACTCTGAGGCCTCCACCCATGCCGAATCAAAGAATAAGTCCTCAACAGAAAGGACTCAAACAGAATCGTCCTCCTCCGGGCAATCAATCTCATTTGGCCCGCGACCTTCTCCAGTCCGTGCTGAATCCATTGGCACGTGGCAAGTATCTGATCATCCCGAGGACATCCATCACGATCTATCTGACATATCTGCCACCTTTGGTGATGTACCGTCTATGGAAAGAGAAGATGCAGAATTAGATGTTGTGATGAGCGATAGTGAAAGTGAGAAAGAAAAGAATGAGGGTGAGAGTACCCCAGACCAAGAAAGCCGGGAAGCCTCATCTACTACCGGTCGGGACACTGTTCCGGCTGGTATTGAAACAGACACTGGCATCCCACCAGTGCATGCACCTCACCCCACCAGCCACTCTGCTTCCACTCAACTGGAAGTAGTTTCATTGCACGGGGATTTATCACGTACGCAGTCGGCAACTCATTCGGAGTTTGCTGGCTTTGAAATCAGTGGACTGCCTCCCCCGTCCACATCTTCTTTCCATGCACAATCGATTCTAGCGCCAATCTTGACAGGTTTCCAATCTTTTGCTAGGACACAATCACCACTAGCACGTCTTCGTGACGTTGCCGGAACGCCCGTAGTGGCCTCTACTGCAGAGGTAACGCGAGGATCGAGTGGAACTCCCTCTAGTGCTACCATTCTGCCAACACTGCGTGAGGTCCACGGGTCTGAAAGACCTATGCCAACCGAGCCTCTTAGTGAGGTCAGGGTTACACCAGAGCTAAGATCCTTCATGGATTCTAAGTTCTCCTCTCTTGACTCCGGCCTGAGGGAGTATGTAAACACACAACTCCATTCTGAAATCAATTCCCTCAGAGCCCAAATTCGAGTGCTGGAAAACCGACCACCCACTGTCATTGAATGAGATTATTCAATCGATGAACTCAAGGACCTCCTATATGCCAAACTAAACAGTGTTGCCAATTCTACAACCGAACAGTCCACCATACTTGCAGCACAACAACAACAACCCCAGCCCCCCTCCTCCAGCTCCACCACCTTCCAAGATATAGTCCTACAAGCCTTGAATGCTTTAACCTCCACCGTATCAAGTATAAGCAAAAGCCTGGAAGTAGTGGAGGAGTCCTGCAAAGCTTAATCCGAATCTCGCAAGCGTAGGCATGATGATCCTAAGGATCCAGGACATCATGAGGGAGAGAAGCGGCAGCGGAAATACATTGGGGCTGAAAGCACCGTACTTAGAATTAAAGCCGCTCCAGTGTCAAGGCCGTCAGAGGGTCAAAGCGGCAGTGGTAGTGGGGGTAAACAACAACTAGCTGAGCCTGCAATGGCAGATTTTGAGTTTGAAGCGGGTCAGGGGGCAGAGTCAGAGACGGAAAGACAAGAGACCCCAACAATCCAAAATCCATCAATCCAAATCTCGTAAATCCAAACACATCCAAAAGAACCAGATCCTCCCTTCCTGAATCTTCAACTGAAATATCCAAAGGCAAAAGGCCGATTACTGAGGAAGTAGAAGAGACTCCACTGATCAACATACGCAAGGTCTTTACAACTGTAAACAGGGAGCTGCTTGACATTTTCCACCTGAATAGGGGCAATTCAACATCGCGCCCATCGATCTTATAAGTCAGCAACAACCTTAAGGATCTGAGCAGAAAGAGGGTAAGTGGCCGGTACCTGCAACTTATCATGGAGGACCTATGCCCTTGGCCACTCACGAAAGAGTAATAGCAGAAAGGCCAAATATCAGAAACATCAGGACTAGGGAAGCTCTAGCAAAAGACCAACCTCGCTGGCCTACTCAATGGCTAAATACTCCTTACCTTGAAGAAAGAATTCCGGGTATCTTCTCAGATGTGGTCAGAGAGGTTGACGATTTGTATGTACTGAACTCAGAAGAGCATGAAAAGTCCGTCCGATTCGCCTCCACCTTCCATACAAGCAAAAGACAACAAGTGGCCTCCAAATATCCAATTGTCAAGATCGAGTTCGTGTACTTGCGTAACTTCCTCAACTACCAAATGGTTCACTTTCACGTAACCAGAGCAGATGAGAAAAGGTATACATTTCACGAGGTCAAGCTTAGATTTCTGAATTTGGGGGATATAACACATATGGAAGATGAGCTGGCCTGTAAGCTTGAAAAGAATCGAGAGGAACAAAGAGCTCTCCAAGTCCTCAGAGACTTCATGCGAAAGAAGATCATCCTTTGCAGAACTCATGATCTACAGCTTGGTGCTGAGGCTGATCTTGCAAAGATAAATCTTCAAAGGCCCAACCAACAGCATTCCAAGCTAGACAGACACAAAAAATACACAATCATAGAGAAATTTGATGAAGATTATGAAGGAGCCGATGGATTCGTCATGTCAAATCTCAACGGCGACAAAGCATTCCTTCGACTCTCAAAGCTCAGTGCATATTCTGACGGGACGCTTCAAAGATGCATATCTAAATTCCGCAGAACATGCTTCAGAAACTGACACTTGCCTGATTAATCAGAATTGGTGAAAATGTCCAGAATTGCAGACCAGTTGGAGGATAAGATTCAAGAGAGAAAGGCCATCCGGAGCTGGGAAAGACTCCTAGGTCAGAGAAGCAGATGAATAATACCTGCTTCAGCACAAGGCAACAAAAGGGGGAGATTGTTAGATATTAATTAGTTTGTTTACCTTGTGTTCTTTTGTATGAAATTTATATGTTTCTAGACTAGTTTATGTTATGGGCTTGGCCCAATTTCTGTATGTATCTCCTAGTCTAGTTTAAGTGTTTAGACTTGGGCCCATGTGGCTTGTGTACTTATAACCTTGCAAACTAGGTTTGCAAGGCAAACTTTGCCATAGTATTTCTCTGTAATCTCACGTTCAAGCAAATACAAAGAGAGAATCTTCAAGTTCATGCAAAGTGTTCATACTTGTTCATACTAAACTTCATCATCTTTACTTCAAGTATTCATTGTTTACTCATCTTCTTCACCACAAAGGACTTTCATGCTAAACAACACATATGAAAAGTATATGCATAATATTCTATCACGATTCATCTCTACAGGTATAATACCAATATTATATTGACAACATGCTGAAACTTAGTAATAAGAAACTGGAAATGGGTAGGGCACGCCCGTACCATACTACAGGCATGCCTGTGCCTAGGTGATGCGACTTACGGATGCTACAAATGATCCGACCTTCGTATCCAACTTATATATATCCGACTTTTAAACTCCAAAGTTGTACGACTAATAAGTCATGCATGTGACTAGGCATGGTACGCCCGTGCCCTTGCCCTTGGCACGGGGGGTATCTCAAGAACTAGGGCAAGCCCGGTCATAGGCACGCCCGTACCCCCAAAAGGTACGGCCGAGCCCGGCTCTGGTCTGAACCAGTAAGTCAGCTAGCTTGCTGTAAATTATCATTTTCAACCAAAACTCAATTGTAAATGATTAAAAACTTCATAGGGGTGATTCCTTTCATCCCAAACAGCTTATAGACAACAACTAACACCAAAATAACATACTTTTATCTTAATATCAAACCTTGACCCATTAAACCCATATGAACACTTAAAAAACTCAA
The DNA here is from genome assembly GCA_038502395.1 of Dittrichia graveolens. NCBI lineage: Eukaryota > Viridiplantae > Streptophyta > Magnoliopsida > Asterales > Asteraceae > Dittrichia > Dittrichia graveolens. Next base: position 38,527,338 of record JARJIL010000009.1, read on the forward strand.
CAAACTTACCTTGATGACATAGAACTTGATATAGAGATGGAAAGATGCTAAATCTTGTTGTTTTTCTTGCTCAAAATCCAAGGAAATAAGGCTGCTAGAACTCACGTATGCAAAGAGAAAGAGTTGTCTGGAATGTTGAAATGAAGACTTCATGGTGAAGTCAAAGCAAAAGTCCATATATGTATCTATAACTATTGCTTAATTACAGTCCCTGCACTTATTTAAGTTCTAAACTGATAGTTTTGGCCCCTCTAGTTTTATAAACACATTTAATCCCATCTAAGCAACTCATATCACACATATAACACTTATTAATTTATTTCTATTATTTAAATATATTTCCAAACGTTGGGTGTTACAACTCTTCCCCACTTGGAATGATTTCGTCCTCAAAATCAGTTGTTGACGAGTTCTGGATAATTACGCATCATCTCTTATTCAGTCTCCCATGTATAATCTGACGCTTTCCTATGCTTCCATTGGACCTTGACCAGTATAATTTGTTTATTACGTAAGGTTTTCATTTTCCTTTCTAATATTGCTATAGGTTGCTCCACATAGTTCAGTTTGTTGTCAATGATAACATCTTCTAATGGTACATATGCAGACTCATCTGCTAAACATTTTCTGAGATGCAAAACATGGTAGGTGTTGTGTATCTGAGACAGTTCATTTGGTTTTGAATGCTAACATCTTCCCACATGTGCAATGATTTTGAATGACCTAATGAATCTCGGACCGAGTTTCCCCCTCTTTCTGAATCTGATCACGCCTTTCCATGGCGACACTTTCAATAATACATAGTTTCCCACCTAAATTCAAGTCGTGATCTACGTCTGTCTGCATAGCTCTTTTGTCTACTCTGAGCGGTTAACAATCTGTCTCTTATCAACTGAATCTGGTCAGTCGTCCATTGTACCACTTCTGTGCCGCAGAGTTCTTTCTGTCCCACTTCACTCCAACACACCGGAGTTATGCACTTTCTTCCATATAACATTTCATATGGTGGCATTCCAATACTTGAATGATAGCTGTTGTTATATGAAAACTCTGCGAAAGGCAAATAAGAATCCCAACTTCCACCAAATCAATAATACATGAGCGCAACATATCCTCCAGGGTTTGAATAGTTCTTTCACTTTGACCATCAGTCTGAGGATGATATGCTGTACTGAGATGAAGTTTAGTTCCGAGGTCTCCGTGAAATTTGCTCCAGAATCTAGAAGTAAATCTTGTATCTTTGTCTGACACAATAGAAACTGGTACACCATGACGTGACACAATTTCTTTCACATGCACATCAGCTAATCTTTCCGAAGGATAACTTTCTTTAATGGGAATAAAATGAACACTTTTAGTTAACCCGAAACATCTAGAGTATGCATTTCTTTCACATACACATCAGCTAAGCTTTTACTTGTAAACATGTAAGGCATTTTTCCACATATTTTGCTATATCACGTTTCATGCCTGGCCACCAATAATCCACCCTCAGGTCTTTATACATTTTGGTATCTCTGGATGAATAGAGTATCTGGATTTGTGAGCTTCATTAAGAAGAGTTTGTCGCGTATGACCATAACCTGGTACCCATATACAACCATAACGAGTTAAAACATCATGGTTATCTTTAGTAAAATTGTTCACCTGTCCTTTAATTCGTTCAGAGTTATGATTTCACTTTTGATTGCTTCAAACTGAGCCGTTCGTATCACATCAATTATAGGCATTGTAACAGTCATTCTCAAAGATTGATTCTTCATAATTACAGTTCCTGACTTCCTGCTCAAGGCATCAGCTACTACATTTGCTTTCCCCGGATGAGAAAGTATATCACAATTGTAGTCTTTCAACAATTCTAACCAACGCCTCTGCCTCATGTTGAGATTTTTCTGATCTATGAAATATTTTAAACTTTTATGATCAATATAAATAGTGAACTTCACACCATATAAGTAATGTCTCCATATTTTGAGTGCAAAGACTACTGCTTCCAACTCTAGATCATGAGTTGGATAATTACTTTCATATGGTTTCAGCTGTCATGAAGCATAAGCAATAACTCTTCCTTTATGCATTAACATACAGCCTAACCCACGGTAAGAGGCATCACAAAATACCACCATGTCTTCCACTCCTTCAGGTAACGCAAGAACTGGTGCTTCACATAACTTCTTCTTGAGAGTTGAGAAAGCAGTCTCTTGTTCACTTCCCCGCACAAACTCAACATTCTTTTTAGTCAACGAGCCAATGGAACAGTAGTCTTTGAAAAATTCTGTATGAATCTCCTATAACAACCTACCAATCCTAGAAAACTTTAGATCTCAGTAGGGTTCTTTGGTGGTTCCCACTTCATCACAACATCTACTTTTGCAGGATCCACTTTGATTCCATTTTGATTAATCAAATGACCTAAAAATTGCACCTCTTGAATCCAAAATTCACATTTAGAGAATTTTGCATACAATTGTTCTTTCCTCAAAGTTTCTAAAACCTCTCTAAGATGCCTTTCATGATCCACTGGATTCTTTGAGTAAATGAGAATATCGTCAATGAACACAATCACTGATTTATCTAACATCGGTCTACAAACTCTATTCATCAAATCCATGAATGCTGCAGGTGCATTGGTAGGACCAAATGGCATCACCACGAACTCAAAGTGTCCGTATCGGGTTCTGAACGTTCTTTTTGTAATGTCTTCCTTTTTTATTTTGAGTTGATGGTACCCCGACCTTAAGTCGATTTTTAAAAACCACGATGCTCCTTGCAACTGGTCAAATAGATCATATATTCTAGGTAAAGGATATTTGTTCTTGATGGTCACTTTATTAAGCTCATGGTAATCGATGCACATACGAAAATTACCATCCTTCTTCTTTACAAATAATATTGGAGCACCCTACGGAGAACTACTGGGTCTAATAAACCCCTTGTCTAGCAGTTCTTGGAGTTGCTTCATAAGTTTCTGCATCTCTGGTGGAGCAAGTCTATATGGAGCCCTTGCAACTGGTGAAGCTCCCGGTACTAAGTCAATCCTGAATTCAACTTCTCTGTCTGGCGGTATCCCATGTAGATCCTCAGGGAATACGTCAGAATATTCACACACTATTTTCACATCTTCTAAACTCGTTTGTTTCTTTTCTAGTTTAGTATCTATAACATGTGTGAAGAAAGCTGTATACCCGTGCTGTAAGTATTTTCGAGCTTTAGACACTAAACACACATATGATTTTCCCTTTTTGATATCATCACATATAGATAACTCTTCCCCACTTGGGGTATGAACCCGTATCACTTTTTGCCCACACAGTATAGTAGCCTGATAATGGCCTAACCAATCCATTCCAACTACTACTTGGAATTCCCTCATAGTCATGCGTATAAGTTCAATAGGAAACCTAACTGTATCTATTTCTAACACATTATGTCTATACACATACGATACAATTACAAATTTATCATCGGCAATTTCAACTTCAAGAGGAGAATCTAGCTTTTCACACATTTGGTTGAAATTTTTGTAGAAGGAAACATATACAAATGATTTACTGGCACCCGAATCAAATAATACAAGGGCAGGAAAATTGTTGATAAGATATGTACTTGTTACCACGTCTGGTTCAGTCTTGGCTTCCTCAGCCGTAAGTTGGAAAGCTCTTCCTTTCGGTTTTGGTACATCTTCCTTCTTCACTTCCTTCGCTCCTGGAATTTGTAATGGTGGCAATGCTGGAGTAGGTTTAGACCAGGTAGATTGAGTGGTTGAAGTTAACTTCGGGCATTCTGACCTCTGATGTCCCGGCTGATAACAATTGAAACAAACCCGAAGCAGGTTCCTACAGTCCTTTCCCACATGGCCCAGTTTCACATTTATAGCGTGTAGGAGAACCATATCGACATTCTCCCAGGTGGTGTTTCTTATAAGTTGGGCATAGTGGGTAAGTCTTTTGCATCCCTTTCTTATCTGAAGAATCTACCCTTGGCTTCTTGAACACTGGTGCAGTCCTTTCGACTGGCTTCTTATCTTTCTCATGTCACTCTAACTCTAATTCCCTTGCTCTGGCGGTATCCATCATAGACTTCACAGTTTGATGTTTGCTGGCATCAATGAATTCTCTTATGTTTGGCTTAAGTACCATCATGTACCTATACATCTTCATCTTCTTGTTTGCAACATAGTCAGGACAAAATCGTGATTGCTCTAGAAATTTCGCATTGATCTCCAAAACAGTCTCCGTTGTTTGCTTCAATCTGTGGAATTCATCCACAATCCTATCAATCTCTTATTGAGGAACAAACTACTCAATCGCCAATTCATTAAATTCCTCCCATGTCATTGCTCCAATCATGGTATAGCCCCTTTGCTTCACTTCCATATCCCACCAATTCTTTGTAGTGCCACGCATTTAGTTAGAAGTGTATCTCACTTTGTTTTTAGGTGCACATGAACAAGTATGGAAAGCACCCTCAATTTCTAAAATCCACCTATGACTAACAACAGGATAAGTAGACCCATGAAACAGTGGTGGTTGGCATGCTGAAAAGTCCCTAAAAGTGCAGACTTTTGGTGTGTCACGAATAATAACTTGCGGTTGGGGGTTGACCCCTTCACCTCCCTTAGCAACTCTTGCTGCGAACTCCTGCCTGATCATCTCACGGTTTTGATCCTTAATCTGTTCCACCACTTGGGTGACAATGTATGGTATACTCTGCTCTAAAGCTTTGCCAATCTCTTTGGCAACTGTCTCCTGGACTGTAGATTCAACGACTCCCTGATTAAGATCAGTACTCCTTGATTCACGTTTGGTTGAATCCTTATAGGGATTTGTTCAGTAACACTTGCTTCTACTCCTTCTGGTTTATGACTAGGACCACCCTCTTGCCTATTAACTACGCCCCTTGTGTTTACCATCATAGTAGTATAGATAAAACATTAAGGCATAAGGTAACTTTATCACACTGTCCTCTAAGTTAAACAGTTATTAGTACATCTAACATATCAGTTGTAACACCTAGAATTTTATTATTAAGTTTATGCAAGAAATGTACAAAGTGTTACACGAGTTAGGAATGGATATACGCGATAAGATGTGGTTTTAAACTAGAGGGGCTAAAACCGTCAGATTTCAAGTTAATTAAGTGTAGGGGGCTGTTGTGTACAAAGTTGAAACATATATATATATATATATATATATATATATATACACACCAACTTTGACTACAAAGAAGTCAAAGTTTGTAATTCTTTCTCTGCAACTCACGAGCACAAAGATCAACTTCTGGCAACTCTTAGTTTCTTTGAAGTAGAAGCAGAATCACTAGCTTATTCAAGAGTATAGCAAGTAATCAAGTGGAGGTAAGGTTTCAAACCATTGTTCTTATGGTTTTTATGGATTTAAACACATGATTCCATGGTGGAATCATGTTAAGGATGTTTTATATTGATTAGATCATGTATATCGATGTTGGGAGGTGTAGGAAAACACCTCTAGTCGATTTATGATGAAACTATAGGATTTCTTGGTGAAATCCGGTAGTTCTAGCTAAGAACAGTCTGCTGGTCTGTGATGTACACGGCCCGTGTAGTGGTACACGGCCGTGTAGCAGTATAGGCGGTCACAGGGCCATGTAAGGTTACATGGTCGTGTAGTATAAGAGGTACATGGCCCGTGTAGCGGTACACGGCCGTGTAGTGTGCAAGGCGGTCATAGGGCCATGTAGGGTTACATGGTCGTGTAGCATGAGTGGTACACGGCCCGTGTAGAGGTACACGGCCCGTGTAGGGTGACTAGACCACACTGGCCATGTTGCCAGCTTAGGTCGTGTAGCATATGAAGGACACGGCCCGTGTAGTCCCTATTTCAGATCAGAATGACTTATGTATTATTTATGTATTGTTTTTATAGGAGGTGATTGACATATTACTTGTATCAGTGATCTATGAAGTATTGCATATTACAGTTATAAGGTGAGTCTTTTAGACTTCACTTCATATCAGCAGCATGTGTAGTTTCATATCAGATTGCTAACATGCTATGTTATACATGTGAATATGTAAGCTTACTGCTATGTGCAGTAGTGCTCAGATGCGGTACAGTACTGTGACCTACGATGCTGCCCTGGGTCTAGACCAGAGTCTAGCTTTGATTGCCAGACATACGTGTATTATCTTCATATGGTTTTATACGTGGGTTTATATGATGTTTAGTCTAGTTTACTCACTAAGCTCTCGTAGCTTATCAGATACTATTTTTAAAATGTTTTGCAGGTTTTATCAAAGGCAAGGGCAAAGCTCCAGTTTGACTTCCAACTGTTAAAATCTTTGAAATTAACGCCTGGTTTGTAAATATAAAGTTTTTGGTACCAAACTTATGACAGTATTTATGTGAGTATCTATTGATACGTCAGGTTTTCAAACAAATTGCTTCTGCTTTTATGATAAACTTTGAGATACGAACACTTATAGGTGTTTGATCTTAATATTTTAAATTTGGTTTTTGGGGCGTTACATCAGTACACCTATTATCAGATCCAAAGTATTTCTATACATACTAAGGCAGTCTATATATTCCCTGGTGTACTATTTTAACAAGTACCCCTCACCCGATTCACAAGATTCCTCATGATTACATAAAGTTCCAACATGTACCATGTGTTCGTAATAATATGGGCCCTTATATTACTCTAAACACACTACACATGTTCGATCTTAACTTTATCACAAACATCCCGATTCACAGGCTTAGGCCATGTATTATCAAAAAATTATATCATATAGTCAGTTAAATTATAAAGATTTCACATATATCATATCAATTCTCTAATTATCTCAAGTATGCACTTATAATCCTCATATAATACATAATCAATATAATGATTAGTATACTCACCAAGCTGCAAGCCTCACGTTTGACAATTGTTTTCAAAACGATGGTTCAAGTCCAGACTTTGCATAACACACATCCAGATCTCTCAAACCGTGGCTCTGATACCAAGTTGTAACGCCCCATTTTATAAAAACCAAGTTTAAACAAAAACATAAAGAAAGGGTTCACATATAGTTTTAACAGTAAGCGGAAGCGTAATTTACAACAAAGTTCGAGTAATGTTTCATAAGAAAACAAATCTAAAAGTACACTGTTGTTTCTTATATTACACAATGGGCGTTAAGTTTCAAAAGGAGTTCAGTAAAAGCTGTCAAACGGAAGCTTTGCCCTTGCCACTGGAATGACCTGCAAATCATTTTAAAAATAGTACCTGATAATCTACGACAGCTTAGTGAGTATGGCAAACTAATAATCATATAAACATCCGTATAGAATCATAAAGAGATACCACATGTATATCAGGCAACAAAACTAGCCTCTGGTTCTAGACCCAGGGCAACTACATAGGTCATAGTACTGTACCACATCTGAGCCTTACTGCACATAGTAGTATGCTAAACAACACATATGAATAGTATATGCATAATATTCTATCATGATAACACACATCCTTTAGATATGAATACCAGTCTATTAAACTCACCTTGTAAGCTGTAAATTTATAAATCAATCCAGAGGTAGTTAAGGTTTAGTGAAATGTCCACGATTTGTCTCTACAAGTATAATACCAATATTACATTAAACACATGCTGAAACTTAGTAATAAGAAACTGGAAATGGGTAGGGCACGCCCGTACCCTACTACAGGCACGCCCGTGCCTAGGTGATGCGACTTACTGATGCTACAAATGATCCGACCTTCGTATCCAACTTATATATATCCGACTTTCAAACTCCAAAGTCATACGACTAATAAGTCACGCCCGTGACTAGGCATGGTACGCCCGTGCCCGTGCCCTTGGCACGGGGGTATCTCAAGAACTAGGGCAAGCCCGGTCATAGGTACGCACGTACCCCCAAAAGGTACGGCCATGCCCGGCTCTGATCTAAACCAGTAAGTCGACCAGCTTGCTGTAAATGACCATTTTCCACCAAAACTCAATTGTAAACGATTAAAAACTTCATAGGGTGATTCCTTTCATCCCAAACAGCTTATAGACAACAACTAACACCAAAATAACATACTTTGATCCTAAAATAAATCCTTAACCCATTAAACCCATATGAACACTTAAAACACTCAAAAAAACTTACCTTGATGATATAGAACTTGATATAGAGATGGAAAGATGCTAAATCTTTTTTGTTTTTCTAGCTCAAAATCCAAAGAAATAAGGCTGCTAGAACTCACGTATGCAAAGAGAAAGAGTTGTTTGGAATGTTGAAATGAAGACTTCATGGTGAAGTCAAAGCAAGAGTCCATATATATATATATACACACACACACACACACACATATATATATATATATATGTATATATATATATATATATATATATAACTATAGCTTAATTACAGAAATGGTGCCTGCATTTATTTAAGTTCTAAACTGACAGTTTTGGCCCCTCTAGTTTTATAAACACATTTAATCCCATCTAAGGAACTCATATCACACATATAACACTTATTAATTTATTTCTATTATTTAAATATATTTTCGAACCTTGGGTGTTACAAATTCGGTGGATTTTGCTACTCCAAGAGTTCGATATAGTAATCAAAGATAAGAAAGGAGTAGAGAACGTTGCTACTTATCACTTGTCACGTCTGGAGAACCTCGACTTAGAAGAGTTGCATGATACTTCCATTGGGAATGATTTTCCAGATGAATATCTATTGCAGGTAAGTCAGACAACGCCCTGGTATGCTGACTTTGCGAACTATCTAGCCGTGCGTATCTTCCTGGAAGGAATGTCACATCAGCAAAAGAAGAAATTCCTCGCTGATGTGAAATATTACTATTGGGATGATCTCTATCTTTTTCGTCACTGTGCGGACAACTTTATTCGAAGATGTGTCGGGAGAAGAGGCGAGGAAAATATTGAGGGATTACCATAGTGGGCCGACCGGGGACACCACGGTGCGGCCTACACCACAAAGAAGGTATTTAAAGCCGGATTCTTTTAGCCTACTATTTTCAAGGACGCACAGATTCTCGTCAAGGAATTTGATGCGTGCCAAGGAGCAGGAAATATCTCTGCACGGAATGAGATTCCACAACAGAGCATTCAAGTTGGTGAACTATTTGATGTGTGGGGTATCAATTTCCTGGGACCTTTTCCTTCTTCCCGTGGAAATAAATACATTCTGGTAGCCGTCGATTATGTATCGAAGTGGGTTAAGGCACAAGCCTTACCCACTAATGATGCACGTGTCATCGTGAAATTCTTAAAGAAGTTATTCTCTCGGTTTGGTGATCCTAAAGCTATCATAAGCGATAGGGGCACCCACTTCACGAATTCTCAAATGTAAAAGGTGTTGCAGAAATATGGTGTAAACCATAGATTTGCAACAGCTTACCACCCTCAAACGAGTGGGCAAACTGAAGTGACCAACTGTGCAATTAAACAAGTATTAGAAAGGGCGGTCAACGGGAATAGGAAGGAATGGTCAGATAAGCTAGATGATGCGCTTTGGGCCCTTAGGACTGCTTTTAAAACACCTATAGGTAGTACACATTTTAGGGTAGTATATGGCAAAGCATGTCACCTGCCAGTGAAAATAGAACACAAAGCATACTGGGCGTTGAAGACTTGCAACTTAGATAGGGAGAGTGCGCGTGACAATCGGTTGATGCAACTTAACAAACTCGATGAATTACGTAACAAGGCGTATGAGAGTTCATTAATTTACAAAGATCACACCAAGAAGTGGCATGATGCACGACTACGTGGAATCAAGAACTTCGAACCAGGAGATAAGGTGTTATTATTCAATTCCAGGTTGTGATTGTTTCTCGGAAAGTTGAAGACGAAATGGTATGGACCGTTCATGGTTGAGAAAGTATTCCCCCATGGTGCGATTGAACAGAAATTGGAAGATGGATTGACCTTCAAGGTGAACGGACACTGTGTGAAACATTACTGGGAGAGAATGCTCGAGGAAAACGAAGGCGAGGCTTTACGCCTCGATGTGATAACACCCTAAGTGTGGGGTGGAGTCTAGCTTATGACTCATATCAAAAGAAGCGCTTGCGGGAGGCAACCCGTGCTTTGGTTTGTTTTGTTTTGTTTTGTTTGTTTTTCGTTGTATTTGTTTGTTTGTGTGCAGGTACACGCATCAGACTCTCATTAAAATGCCTCTAAAATAGTTCTCATGCACTGACATAGCTTGGAAGATCAAAAGGTAATCACAATTTTATTTTTGAAAATAGCAAAAACATGCCGCATCAGGTACAAAAACGTGACACGTCCAGATAATCAAACGTGCTCAAAAGGGGGAAAAGAAGAAAAACGCGACACGTTTGGTCCTTGAACGCGACATGTTTCGTGCGAACCAGGTTTAAATTCAAATTTTCCCTTTCTTCTTCTTTACTCTTTCAAACACACACACACACACACAGGAACCCCCCTACGAACCCGCCGCGTTTTCTTCAAAACACTCAAAAGAAGCCTCGATTCCCATTGCTTCTACACCACACTCAGTATGACTACATGCCATTTAAGTTAGGGTTTTTCAATATTTGTTATTGATTCATGATATTATGCTAGAATGGGGTAATTTAATGTTGCAATGGTGTAAAATATATCATGTTTTATTGAGTTTTGTCGAGCATTAGGGGTTTTTAGGGTTTTTTATTTATATACAGAACGATTGAAGAAGTTCTTGTGTGTGATTTCGTATAGCATGAAGCCTATCTATGTTAGTTCCTCTGTATATGCTCTGTTTTCTTGAATCTATAACAAATTTCGATTCTAGGGCTTCTGTAAGATGAAACTGCGAGTAAAGGTTCATTGCTAAGTTAATTTGGAGTTTTCAGTTAGTTATTGATGTTCAATCATGGCTACAAATGTTTTAACCCTTCTGTACGTAAGGTAAATGATCAGACGATGACTCTAGAGTTTCCGCCTGAGCTAGCTGGAATCCACGACACCTTTAACGTGTGCTACTTACGCAAGTGCCACGTTGAAGAAGAATAGATCATTCCACTACAGGAGTTGAAGGTTGACTCTTCCAAGCGACTAGTTGAAGAACTTGTTGAGATTCTTGACACGAAGGTCAAGAAGTAGTGCAAGAAGATGATCAAGCTAGTCCTTGTGAAGTGGAAGCACAACCTAGGTCCAAACCTGACTCGGGAAGTTGAGGACAAGATGAAGACAAGATACCCTCACCTGTTTATCACTGAGCGGATTCCGAGGACGGAATCCCTTTAAGAGGGTAGATTTGTAACATCCTCAACTTGAGCTAAGGGGGTAGATTTCTAACATCCTCAACTTGGGCCTAGTTGTAAATTGTACGTAAGTGTACGTAGTTAATGTACTAGGGAGTGTTTATTTGTATGTATTTGTTATGTTTAATTGAATGAATGTGTGTTTATGTGTATTTGTGTGTATGTACATAAGTATGTTGAATGTATATGTATGTTAATTATATGTGTGTATTAATTATATATAATTAAGGAGGAAAACCACTTGTAATGCAATCCAGAGGCAACCGCCTCTAGAATAAGTATATATATATATATATGTGTGTGTGTGTGTGTGTATGTGTGTGTGTGTGCACGTATCTTTGTTGACTTTACAAGTCAAAGATAGCAAACAAAGAAAACACACACTTCTCTCTATCTCTCTCTCGGCTCTCGGATTTCAAAGAAGAAGAAGAAAGCAGCTGTTGTTGTTGGATTTCAGAAGGTTAGTGATATAGATTCAAGTAAGTTTAAAGGTTGTATATATGCTATAAACACAAGATCATATGATGACACCCATGAAGAACATGCAAAAGCCTACTTGAAAGTGGGTTTTGGCTTATTTGGTGTTCTTATATGAATTTTGTGTGTTTAAGAAGGTTATATGAGTGGAAAATGAAGTTCTAAGATGTTCTGGGCGTGAAACCAACAGATTTGAAGTTGTTAAGATGATTGAATGAAGTTGTTGGAATTTCAGTTATGAAGGTCTCGGATTCCTAGACTATGAAGGTGTCGGAATCCGCTATTTGTTGAAATCCGGAGGATTTGTCGGAATCCGATAGAAGTGTCAGATTCCGCATGTTTGTCGGATTTCATGTCCCGGATTTCCTTTAAGTGTTGGAATCTGCAAGTTGTCGGATTCCCTAAATCCGCAAGTTTTCGGATTTCCTAAGTATCGGATTCCGCATGAAAGTGTCGGATTTCCATTTGTCGGATTTCCTTCTATGTATCGGAATCCGCAAATGTCGGATTCCGTATGCATGATTGAATTGCCAAGTGTTGGAATCCGATAGATGGGTGTCAGATTTCATGTGTGGGTGTCGGATTTCATGTGTGGGTGTTGGATTTTCCCAAATCCGCATGGACTATCGGATTTTCCCAAATCCGACAGTTTTGGCGGATGGTAAGTCCCTAAGTTAAGTTCAATGATTGTTTGTATGCATGTATAGATGATTAATATAAGTAATGATATTCTAGGTGAACTTGTGTTAGCAGAGTCAAAACAAAATATCTGTTGATTCTGAGCTACTCAGGTGAGTGCCTGCTTCCATGAGACTCAGTAGAGTAAGGCTTGCATGCTAGATGACCATGTGAATGTTTTTGTGTATGTCTAACTTTCTTTTGCAGGTATGCTCAAGGAGGTAAGTGTATGATTTACTTTATGATTAAGATATGTATTAGGTGCATGCAAGCGGGTCCAGACTGGAACCGCTTAGTTAACACCTGATGATATGCATGAATGATGAACTATATGATGTTGCATGTAAGATGATGGATCCTTGTGGGATCATATGAATGTGTATGTATGTGCACTGTCTGCAGACTATCTGAAGCATCGTTAAGGTCAGTCGGTTGTAACTGGATCCCATGAGTACTTCGGGATTTCATGGTGATTTGGGAGGCATCCCAGATCCTAGGTTTTGCAGAACCGCCGTGCCTTAGCGTGAGTGGTGATCAGCCGGTTATAGCTAGATTACCTGTGGAGCCTCTGGCTCTGTGAACGATGTTTGGTGGACTGCTTTATGCTCCCCCACCAGCGCGGTTGGTTGTGTCTGAATCCCCGGTCTAAGTTGTTGAGCGGGATTGATTACCCTGCAAGACACGACGCTTACTGATCTTGTCAGCACACCGCTATGTGTTGAGCTAGAAATGATTGTTTATGTATGATATGTATGATGCATGACTTACTGTGTTGATGCTTATGAATAGTATGTACTCACTAGCTAAGTCTTAGCAAATGGTGCTATGATTTCCCTTTTCAGGTAAAGACTAGAAGTCCTGTGCGGTGGGTGGCTTTTGGATGTAGATATCCCTTGTGGGTGGAACACTTGAATTTTGATGTAATGTAATAAAATACTATATGGTTGGTTCCTGTTGTAGGTAACACCAATGAATGTTTTGGAAACAATGACGATGTAAATAACTGTTGTTACATTTAAAAAGAAAAATTTCTGCTGCTAAAATCTGATTTATCACTAAAGGTAGCTGTTTTCGGAAGCGGTGTTACAGGGCCCAAGTTTGAGATTGAATACTCTTACGAGTACCTAATTCCCTCAAACTTAGGCTCTGATACCTACTTGTAACACTAGCTTTGCAAAACGACAAAATCAGTAAAAATTTGCGTTTTTCATAAACGTGAACTCATTCATGATTGATTATCATTAAATTAGCAGCGGAAAGCTAAACCAAAAAGGTTTATATCAGATATTTACATTCAAAACTCTATTTCAGTTGTTTGGTGCTACTCTACATAACCACCGACAATAATATCATAACATTACAATTTTTATAAAAGTGTTCCATCCCAAAGTAAATGTCCAGCAGAAAGCAACCCCGCTCACTAGGCCACCTAATCTTTATCTACAAAAAAGATCAACGTGGCACAACTAGCTATACACATAGCTAGTGAGTACAAACTTAACATAAGCATCAATAAAGTAAGTCATGTATCACAGGAATAAGCATACAATGCTATCCTATCACATTACGGTGTGCTGACAAGATCGGTATAAGTCATTTCTTGCAGGATAGCTAGTCCCGCTCAATGACAATAAACCGGGGGATCAGACACAACCATCTGCGCTAGCGGGGGAGCATAAAGCAGTCCACCAAGCATCATTTACAGAACCATAGGCTCCTTAGGCAATTCAGCCACTACCGACTGATTACCCCTCATGATATAAGGCACGGCGGTTCTGCAGAACCTACGATCCGGAATATTACCTCGAATCACCGTTAATTCCCGAATCACCTGATCAAGGATCCCTGGAACCCAACTATAGAGTTGACCTTAACCATGCTTGAAGATGTCCGCGAACTTTTCACATACACATAGTTGATCCAATCTGGATCATTCACTTAACATGCATATTCATTCATTAAGCATGCATATTCATTCATTTCATCGAGGCAGATCCAATCTGGATCCTTAGCATGCATAACATTCAACTTTAACATAGTTGATCCATTCAGGATCAGTATCATACATATCATTCATCTTAACTAGGCGGCTCCAATTCTGGATTCCGCTGGCATGCACTTAACTTACATTCAACAAGTACTTAACATGGCATAGTACAATAAAATAACATGGCAATACTTACGTATTTACTTTTAAACATACATGCAACATTAACATCTTATACATATAATTCATTTAGCAAGCAAGTGTCCCTCTACTGTGACTTATGAAAGTCGTTACTCACCTGAGTAGGTTATATTATGGATTACTTTAACTCCGCTTCAGCTAATTTGGCAAGTTTACCTAGAATCATTTATCATTCGCATTAAGCGTTTACACATATGGGATTCTACTACTAGAACCCTTACCGGACGCGTCGCGTCATGTTTCATCATGCGACATTCAGATCAAAAGTCGGAGGAACCTTGATCCGAAAGTCGGATAGCAGGTTGGTCCGAAAGTCGAACCAATGAGTCGGATCTAAAGGTCGGATGGGCCAAAAAGTCGGATGAACAAAAAGTCGCATGAAACTTGAAGGTCGCATGAATTAGCCGGGAACTCATCGCGTCCCCCTACTCGACGCGTCGCGTCGCGTGCAGACCTGCATATCATCTTCTTCTTGTTCATCAACCATCCGACTTTTCTTAACTTTTTAAAAAAACCCAGATCTTCAAACTCGTTAGTTTTGCTCTTAAAACACTTTTAAACTTCATATTACATATATATAAACTTCACAAACTCAACAAATCCAAATAAGAACACCAAACATGCAAAACCCACTTTCAAAGTAAGTTTGTATGTTCTTCAATGGTGTCTTCACTTGAATCTTGAGTTTTAGCTATGACTTAAGCATAAAACTAGCATCAAACATGTTTAAACATCAAAACAAAGATCATACTAACCTTTGTTTGATTACACAACCTCAAATCTTCCAACTTCAAGAATTCAAGAATCTCATCAGAGAGAGCTAGTGTGTGTAAGTGTGTGTTTTGTTTTCTTTTGCCAACTTTGACTTTCTTAGTCAATTTTTAAACCATACACATCTATATATACAAACCCATATCTAGAGGCAACCGCCTCTGGATTTCTTTTTCTTTTTCTCTCTTTTAATATAGATACACACACACACACACATATATATATATATATATATTTACTTTACTTTACTTACTTAATACACCACAAACATATATATATATATATATATAGTTATATATATATATACACACACATATACATTTTCATTAATATAATTAACTTACATACATTTATACAACTTGGACTCTTTACATAATTTACTAGCTTACGTACATTTACAAGCGATTTACAACTAGGCTCAAGTCGAGGATGTTACAGTTTTGACGTAACGGGTGGCTTTTATGCTGATGTAAGTTTAAAAAGGTTTTACCGATTTTAATAAATGTGGTGTTAAAAATCTTTCGTTGTGATGAATCTAATTTAATAAAGCAATTTTTTTTGTAAGTCTCAAATTTCGAAAACCATGGTTGTTACACATTGTACTGATATGTTTATCAAACCATTAATGAAACAATAACAATTCTTATTAAATAAAAAACATTGCTGTTTAATGAATGTAACAAAAAAACTAAATTTATTGTTGTAATTAGGTTTTCATTAAACAATTGATACTAACAAATAACCTAGAATGTATAAAGTATAACAAAAGTGAACAAACTAAGTATTTTTTTCTCTTGAGCTTATCATCAAACACCTTGTAAGCGATGTACATACTTAAAAAACAGAGAAATTGGGTATATAGTAATGTATAATCGTGAAACAAATTCCAGCTGTAATAACCATGGACGCAAGTAGATCATATAAGTAAACTGTATATGTTAAACATTGCTAAAATCGGCAAACATATCAGTACTTTATATAAGATAAATAGGATCTGTGTTGATCTTAAGTGGATGAAAACATTAATTACATCTGGCTAAAAAATGGTATGATGAAAAAATCGACAAACATAAAAGAGAAATAAGAACCGATTCAACGAACAAATAATGTAATCAATGAAATAAGATGAAAGAAAGTTACCCAAATCGAAGTCAGGTGATGTAATAGTCCATTGACAGTGATTTGTGCTTTAGGGTTTTCTAGGTGTAGTTGTATAAGAGAATTAGATTACTCTAATAACAACCGAATCAAGAAGAAGATGTTGAAATCAATGAAATATGAATCAAGAAAGTTACCTAGCCAAAGCCGTGATCTTGATGCAATCGACGGCGATGTAAGGCCTCAGTGTTAACGTGCTAGGACTGTAATTTAGGTTTACGCTGATCTTCATAACTATTACTGAAGTCCTACTATTATTGTGATTTCACTTCACTACCGATCAGGTGAATTATCACTAACTTACTCTTTATACAAAAATTACTATTTATGTGTGATGATGTACTATGATATGTTGATGTGACCTTATGCGCAGCCGGGCGCTTATTGTTTTATGCGCAACTGAGTGCTTATAATTGCAGTTTCACAATCTATGTGCAACTGTTGTGTAGCATTATTTGATTGCGATGTAGTGTACTTATTACCTGAATACGTGCTATCTAACATAATGTGCAAGTACTGTGTTAGCTTACTAAGCTTTATGCTTACCCATGAGTATTTAATGTTTTCAGGACTGTCTCGAGCAGACAAGGGCAATGCACGTAGATCATATAACCATGGACGCAAGTAGATCATATAACTAAACTGTATATGGTAAACATTGCTAAAATCGGCAAACATATCAGTACTTTATATAAGATAAATAGGATCTGTGATGATCTTAAGCGGATGAAAACATTAATTACATCTGGCTAAAAAATGGTATGATGACAAAATCGACAAACATTAAAGAGAAATAAGAACCGATTCAACAAACAAATAATGTAATCAATGAAATAATATGAAAGAAAGTTACCCAAATCGAAGTCAGGTGATGTAATAGTCCATTGACAGTGATTTGTGCTTTAGTGTTTTCTAGATGTAGTTGTATAAGAGAATTAGATTACTCTAATAACAACCGAATCAAGAAGAAGATGATGAAATCAATGAAATATGAATCAAAAAAGTTACCTAGCCAAAGCCGTGATCTTGATGCAATCGACGGCGATGTAAGGACTCGGTGTTAACGTGCTAGGATTGTATTTTAGGTTTACGCTGATCTTCATAACTGTTACTGAAGTCATACTATTATTGTGATTTCACTTCACTACCGATCAGGTGAATTATCACTAACTTACTCTTTATATAAAAATTACTATTTATGTGTTATGATGTACTATGATATGTTGATGTGACCTTATGCGCAGCCGGGCGCTTATTGTTTTATGCGCAACTGAGTGCTTTTTACTGCAGTTTCACAATCTATGTGCAACTGCAGTGTAGCGTTATTGATTGCGATGTAGTGTACTTATTACCTGAATACGTGCTATCTGATATAATGTGCAAGTACTGTGTTAGCTTACTAAGCTTTATGCTTACCCGTGTGTATTTAACGTTTTCAGGACTGTCTCGAGCAGACAAGGACAATGCACCGACGTGACAACAGAGATCCACAATTTAACTACTTTGATATTATATTTAAAAACAATGATTTATTATTTGGTCGTAAGTCCCGTTTGTTGGGCATGTGACTGTTAAGAGACAATTTTGAATTTTTTTGATTTTAAGTATTGATGAATTTATGAGATTATTTTATTATTGTCATTATAAATAATTTTTTTTGGAATGTTACATAACTGTAAATAGTTTATGGTAATAGTTTATAAGATTATTTTGTCTAAAAGTTAAAATTTCCATGATTAAAATAAATAAAGTGTGACTATAAGTTTGTTATGGTTATGGTTTAATTGGTTACATGTGTCTAAAGTTAAACAATACTTATGGTACAAATAAAAAAATATGACCAAATATTTTGCAATGACTGTTTAATTGATTACTTGTATCTATAGGATAACCTATAGAAATGATAAAATTAATTAAACGCGACAAAAAGTATTTTATGCTCACGCTTTATTTGATTATGCTTCTAAAAAACAATAATAATGATAAATGAAATAAACTATGATTATGTGTAGTGTATGATTACGGTTTAATATGTTACTTGTCTTTAGGGGTGGAGCTAGGATTTTTAAATAGCGGGACTCGTATACTAATAATACCCATAATATATGAAGTACGTAAAAAGATTGATTATTTTGTAAGATAAATAAATAATGAAAGTTTGTTTAAAGACAATAAATTACGTGTTAAAATAATAATTAAAATCAATCGTTTTATCATTAATTAACATGTTCGTAACAAATATTAAATAAAACAATATTTCGAATCATAAAGATTAAAATAATAACGATTTAATTCGATAACGTTAACGCATGATTTGTTATTCAATAATTCAATTACTACAAACTCTTGACTTACGATTTTAATAATAGAAGATTCTTTATTATATTAAATTCTATAATTCAATACTATAAACTAGATAGTAAAATATATAGGTTATTCCCATTTCTTCTAGTTTTCAAATTCTTTAATGGTTTGGTTTTGATATAATAAAAAACAACATTTACATTTAAATTAGTACGATGCAAAGGTAGAATTGCAAAACTAGAGATTAAAATATCAATCGATGAATTGGTAGTGCAGTAAAATTTAATGAAAAACAACTCGAGAAAAAGTGAATAAAATAAGAAGACCTTCAAATCCCTAAAGGTAGAATGCTGCTTCAGCCTTCATTGTTTATTTTGGTGTTATTTTGGGTTTTTAATTTTATTTGGGGATGAATTTAATAAAAGTTTACTCGACTTGTCTTATAATATACAAGGACCTTAGGCTAATTAGGGGGACAAGCACCCTTCAGCCCCCCTTAGTCTCCGTCTTTGCGTGTCTTTAAAAGTATTAACGCCCTGATCTCGAGTATTTTAACAAAGGAAAGGGGAGGGATTCAAAGTGATGGGAAAGAAATGGAAGGAAAATAGATAACTAGGTTGTGTTCTTGAGTTTGAAGGAAAAGAAAAGAAATTTTTTGCTTCCAAATTATCCCATATTTGGGAGGATGGTTTTTTAACCAAATAACCCTTCCTTCTCCCTCCCTTTCCATCCTTAAAAAAACTTGAGAACACACACTACTAATTGTTTTCTTCTTCTCCCCTCCCTTTCCTTCCAAAAAATAACTCGAGAACAGGGCGTAATTATTTTGGTAATAGAAAATGGTCACTATAAATGTGTTATGGTGACAGTTCAATTTGTTATGTGTGTCAACAAGCAAAGATAATCATGATGAAAAAATAAAGATAGTGACAATATGTATTTTATAGTGACGGCTTTGATCTCCACCTACTAAATTTTGATATCTTTTGTGACGGTATTAGCCTTTGGTTACGATTTCTAATGTCATTTAATTAGTCAAGAGATTAAATGTAATCATAATGTATCAAAAGTGATGCGAGTATAGGTCACTCCTCGAATAAGAAAAACCGTCACTATAACTCTTTATTCGCGATTTTTAACCATGGCCATTGTCGATTTTTGTATTAGTAAATAAGCAAATAAACACGATTCAAACGAATAATGTTTAATTTATCACTTTAGTCGATATATTTTATATTTTGGGAGTAGAATGTTATTTAGGAATCATTCATAATAATATGAAATAAAACAAATATAATTGAGAGAACGTATTTCACAAAAATGTCATAAACACAAGACCAAAAGGATGAGAGTATGAAACCTGCAATGACAAAGTTATATAATTAGTTGTTGTTAACAAAACCATTCACGGAAAAATTGCAGTCAAAGGTAACTTAAATATCAAAATTTGCTAATAAAGGTAACGTCTAATTTTTTTGTTCGAGAAACGATTATAAATTTAATTTGTAACAAAAAAGGTATAATGTGTGAAATTTATATCTTTTTTTTGTTACAAATAGAAATTATAAATTTCAATTTGTGACAAAAAAAAGATATAAATTTCACACATTATACCCTTTTTTGTTACAAATTAAAATTTATAATCTTTTCTCGGCCAAAAAAATTGAACGTTGCCTTTATTGACAAATTTTAATATTTAGATTACCTTTCTCGACAATTTGCCCAACCATTCGCAAGAGAAAAAAAAAACAATAATGACATAAATGAAAGAAAATGATGATGGTGGCTCCTAAGGTGTAGAATAAAAGAGGAAGGATAAGAACATGACATTTCCCATTATATTGGTGAATGGTAAGGCTAATCACGAAAGATTGATCTATAACCGAAAATGACCTCAAGAACACTTGTTCTCTCCCAAAAATTTGGGTAAGGTTTTAATGGAAGTATCTTTTCGTGAAGTAAACTATGGTAGTAAAAATAAAGAAAATTATTTTTATTTTTAGTTCAAATTGTATAATAGCAATAAACTTTTATTAGACTAAAAGATAGGATACAAAAAGTGATAAATATAGTAGAAGGATCTAACTTTTGTATATTTATAATAGCTGTTATAAGTTAGTAGTAAGTTTGGTTTTAACTTACGCTCACGAGAGAAATTATATTATCAACTAAGGATTTAATTGACAGAGAACATATATATATATATATATATATATATATATATATATATATATATTTTAAAAAGTTTATTTAAAAACCGTTTTCAAGCTACTTTGATTAATATCATATATATTTATTGACATATATATATATATATGTATATGTATGTCAATAAATATACATGATATTAATCAAAGTTGCTTAAAAATAGTTAAAATGATTTTTGTTTACATCGTTTACACTTTTTATTATTAGTTTATCTATTAATAACCAAAAGTTTATATATACAAATGGTCGTTCATGTGAGAAGACTTTTTTTTGGGTGAAGCATTTATAACCCTTAGATGATAAATCAATGGGTATTATTATTTGTGGTATTTTGGTAAATTAAGCAAACTTAATAGGTATTTACTTAAGTAGAAAATGGGTAAAAATGATATTTCAAAGCACTCCTCTCCCCCATCCCCCCCCCCCCTCTCTCTCTTTTCTTATACAATCCACCATGAGCCCTCTCCCCCATTTTTCTCCCCAATTAGTCTCTCCCACTGCTGCTAAAAGAAGCGGATCCCCTCTGGCTATTCACCAAGCCATCGACCTCCGTTGTGTTCTAGTCACCATGTTCTCATCGTTGCTGACAAGAAGTAGGTGGTTGTAGGTGTTCTATGCGGTGGCAACCTGTGTTTGGCAGCAAGGCTAGCCCTTCGCTACCCTAAAACGATGATGAGTGGCGGCACTCATCGATGTAAGTGAATTGCCCCCCTCTTTCCATCTTTAATGCAATCCGCCAACATTGCCTAGTCGCCGGTCATCGACCCTTGACTCCACCATCACAGATCTAAAGTTGATGAACAAAACATGATGAAAATCTGATCTTTACAAATGTGAAGCCGATGAACACCATTACCACCATTTGGGCAATCTCAATCTTCGGTTGAAGTACCCTCCGTCGACCCCATTGTTGGAATATGCCCACTGACACACACAAGTAGGTATCAATGCCGATGAGGCATAGGCTATTAGGTCACACGCCAAGTATTGATTCTAGCAACACCTTTGAACGAGAGAGAGAGAAAAACGCCAAAAGTTTGTTTTGGTGGGCTGGGCACGGCCGTGCCTGATGAAGGTACGGGTGTGCCTCTCGGTCAGGTACGGGCCCAAGACCGGCGTGTCTAGGGCGTACCTTTTGGAGGCGGAGCGGGCGTGCCTTGTGAGATCGTAATACATCTTGGTGATTCCCAGATTGATAGATAACTTAGACTTGTGGGCTTCTTGCCAAATTAGTTCACAATTATCCCCGACAAGAGGTACCCAAATCCGGGATTGAAAAGTCTTCAATCCACGATTATCTTCACCCAGCTGGTCTTTTAACTTTTTCATCGTTTTAGCTTTCAGATTGTCTTCTTGCAAAACTAACTGTTGGGCTTCTTTTAGCTTTGCAATCAAATCTAATAACACTGTGATCTTCATGAACTTTGCTTCTGCTGTTGGTCCTTTACGGCTCAAAGCATCCGTTACAACATTGGCTTTACCAGGATGGTAATGGATTTCACAATCGTAGTCTTTAATTAACTCCAACCAACAGCGCTGCCGCATGTTGAGTTCTTTCTGGGAAAAGACATACTGTAAACTCTTCTGATCAATGCATATCACACACTTCTTGCCATAAAGGTAATGCCTCCATAACTTCAATGCAAATATCACAACATAAAGTTTAAGATCATGGGTTGGGTAGTTCTTTTCATGTGATTTCAGTTGCCGAGAGGCATAAGCAATCACTTTATCACGTTGCATGAGGACACAACCCAAACCCGCATATGAGGCATCACAATAGACGGTGAAGTCCTCCGAACCATCAGGCGAAGTGAGAATCGGAGCTTCAGACAACAACTGTTTTAAGGTCTGAAAAGCTTCCTCTTGAGCTTCTGACCAGACAAACGCTACATCCTTACGTGTCAGCTTTGTCAACGGACCGGCAAAGTTTAGAGAAATCATGGATAAACCGCCGATAGTAGCTAGCCAAGCCAAGGAAACTTTTAATTTCGGTAGGAGTTCGAGGAACGCCCCAATTCATCACAGCCTCCACCTTAGCTAGATTTACTTTGACACCATCTTGACAAATGACATGGCCAAGGAAATGCACTTCCCTAAACCAGAATTCACACTTCGAAAACTTGGCATATAATTGTTCTCGTTTGAGAGTTTCGAGAACCTGACGAAGATGGAGCTCATGATCAGCTTCAGTCTTCGAATAAACAAGAATATCATCAATAAAAATGATCACGGATCTATCAAGGAATGGACGACAAACACGATTCATTAGATCCATGAAGATATCAGGAGCATTGGTTAAGCCGAACGGCATAACCAAGAATTCATAATGACCGTAACGAGTTCGAAAAGCAGTCTTCGTAATATCTTCTTCATGAACTCGCACCTAATGGTACCCCGAACGGAGATCAATTTTAGAGAAGTAAGTAGCTACCTGCAATTGATCAAAAAGATCGTCGATTCACGGAAGATGATACTTATTCTTTACAGTTCGCTTGTTAAGCTCCCTGTAATCTATACACATACGCATTGTTCCATCCTTCTTCTTGACGAACAACACTGGAGCTCCTCGTGACAAGGAACTCGGACGAATAAAGCCTTTCTCCAGCAAGTCCTGAATCTCAGTCATCATCTTGCGAACTTCAGAAGGAGCAAGACGATACGGAGATCTAGCTACAGGTGTAGTTCCAGGAATAAGTTCGATTTTATACTCGACATCTCTGACCGGAGGTAAACCCGGTAGTTCTTCAGGAAACACCTCAGGATAATCAGACACTACCCTGATATTCTGAACTGGTCGTTTCTACATCGTAGCATCAATAACATATGCTAAGTAAGAGTCACAACCTTTGGAAATAGACTTCTGAGCTTTAATAACGGAGATAACAGGAATATCAGACTCCCGTCGCTCTCCTCGAGCTACAACATAAGATCCATCAGCAAGAGGAATCTTAATCATCTTTTTGGAACAGAGAATCTCAGCATCACGCTTGCTGAGCCAATCCATTCCAATTACCACATCAAAGCCCACAATAGGCATAACAAAAATGAGATAGGGAAACTACTCACCTTAACATCAAGAACAACTATAGGAACTTTCTCTGTAAAAGAAACTACCTTACCACTAGCAACTTCCACATTAAGCGGATCAATCAACTTGGAAACAGGTAATTTCAACTTTTTGCATCAAGAAACAGAGACAAAGGAGTAGGTAGCTCCAGATTCGAATAACATACACGTAGGGGTATAGTTAATAAAGAATGTACCAGTGATGACATCTCCCCGCTGCCTTCGCCTCCTGTGCCGTCATCTAGAATGCCCTTCGTCTCATGCGAGGTGCACCGTCATTCTTCTGCCCTCCAGAAGACCCACCTGCTCCCGAGTTTTGTCTGTAGGGACAATCAACCATCTTATGACCGGGCTTGCGACACCGGTAACAAACATCTTCCTTGTACTCACATTTCCAACATCTTCTTGTAGCTTTGGAACATTCACCTGAATGGTGGGTACAACACAAAGAACACCAAAGAATTTCAGGCCTCAGTTTCTCGGAAGTACCAGTTTTCCCACCTCCTAAGGATTGCCCTTTTGAAGGACCCGATTTTTGAGATGGCCGAGACTTCCTCTTGTAACCCCCACTGGAAGATTTGCCCTTATACTGCATACGATCTCCCTCCATGTAACACCGGAAAACTAAAGCCATTTTTTTTATAATTGCACTGCGGAAGCGAAATAAAACCAACTCATTTACATTCGAACCAATATTAACAAATGTACAATATCTTTTTCACAAACAACCAACAAAACATGTCTTGGTGTTACAAAAATAAGCTGGCTCGTTTCATTTAAAATAGATTATAAGAGTCAGGTCAACTTCTCCTTCAGTTAAAACCACAAACACAACCTGCAAAACATCAACCGAGGGGAATTAGCACAAAGCTAAGTGAGTAGATGCTAAACACCAAAATCAAACATCAACAGTCAATATCAAAGCATGTAATCACATATCCAAGAAGACCGGCGGTTCGGCGCAGAACCTACAAGCAATGCCGGCCAAAGCAAAGGTTTACCGATAGCTCTCCACTGAATTCGCACAGTGAAAATCCCCCTCTGATGCAACGTATGCACCAGTAAGGCTAACACTGTTCAACCAACCAGTGAACGAGCCCATCCAAATTCTACGTATAGCTGACTTCTCAAACGCAACTCAAAATCATCCTAAGAGCGCGTATCGACCAAATAGTCATGCAGCAGATATCAACAATCAATATCACAATCAACAGTTCAATCAATCAATCCAATTTCAATCACATCATGCATCACATCAATAACGTTAACCGTAATCTTTACCATCCGCGATTAACGTCCACTCACCTCAAAATCGGCACGAGCTCAGAGATCTAATGTTACTGAGTCTTTTGATTGCCTGAAAACACAACAACAATCAAATTAGTCTCGATTGTATAAATATATTTACCCACATATATTTATGCTTCAACCATATGACGCGTCACGTCGGCCTTCGAGCGGCGACTTCGAGTGGGGACTTTGAATGGTGCCTTCAAATGGAGGCTTCGAATGAGGACTTCGAGCGCGCCCCCCCTTCGCATGGAGACTTCAAGCACCTCCTCCTTCGCACCTACATGGACATCGAACTCCCTTCTTTGAACCGACATAATCCTTTGAATTTGAAGGGAACGCAGTGCGTTCCTCCCTTGGATGCGTCGCGTCGCGCGTTTTCTAGAACTCAAACTTGCAACTTTCTTCATCTTCCAGCTCGAACCAAAATCAACTCAACATATTTTTCAAGCTAGAAAATGATTTCTAACATATCTAAACTTATATAAACATCAAATAACATATAGATATGCATCAAGAACACACCAAATCCATGTTTGAACATCATATAATCAAAACCCATTTGATGAGTTTGAGCTTTAAGCTCCATCAATGGTGATTCTACATATATGCATGTAAATCAACAAGAAAATATGTTAAGATGATTCTAAACCTGCTGTAATCATAAACTAACCTTTGTTTTGATTTAAAGAACACAAATCTTCAACTTATAAATTCCAAGTTTGCTTGATAGATAGGTTTCTTCACTTGAAGGTTTTCTCTCAATTTCACACACTACACTTTTGCACTCTTTAGAAAATATGAGCAAATATGTATTTCATCTCCACGTATACACATATTTGCATTAATCAAAGCAGGTGGTGGCATATGAATTTCTATTCATATCATCATGCATACATGCCTAACATACATACATAAATAACTTTTCTTTTCTTTCTCCAGTAAACTAATATATATTAAATTAAGTTAATTAATTCAATTAACTTTTTAATAAACACATAATAATTTAAAACACAATTAATCACATACCGCCAACCCGCTAATCTCCTAGCCCAAGTTTGCGGGTGTTACAAATCTCCCCTCCTTAAGAGGATTCCGTCCTCGGAATCTCATCTCAGCTTCAGTTTCCCAAGTCAAATTAGAACCTAAATTGTGCTTCCATTTGACCAACACCATCGGTATTTGTTTCTTTCGGAGCTTGGTCACTTTTCGATCTAACAGTTCAACAGGTTCCTCTATCAATCTCTTCTTTGAATCAACCTTCAATTCACGCACTGGGAGAATCTGACTTTCATCATCAATCTTACATTTCCTCAAATAACAGATATTGAACGTATCGTGAATTCCTGCAAGCTCTGCTGGAAGATCCAGTGTAACTGTCTGGTCAATTATTACCTGTTGGAAGATCCAGTGCATACATTTTCTGGCTATCTCTAGCAGCTTTCAACTTCTCTTTGGTTATAGCAACCTTGTCAGTAGTTAACTGAACAATCTCGGGCCCTACAAACTGTTTCTCACCAGCTTCTAACCAACAAGTCGGAGTACGGTAGCGACGACCATACAACATTTCATACGGAGGCATCCTAATACTAGAGTGGTAAGAATTGTTATACGCAAACTCTATCAAAGGAAGGTGTGAATCTCAAGATCCACCATACTCAATTACACAGGCACATAACATATCTTCGAGTGTCTGTATGGTTCGTTCAGTCTAACCGTCAGTCTGGTGATGATAAGCAGTACTCAAATTAATTCTCATCCCCAACTCTCTTTGTAAACTCCTCCAGAAGTTAGAAACAAACCTGGAGTCTCTTTCAGATACAATCGACAACGGTATACCATGCCTCGCAACAATTTCATCAATGTATAGTTGAGCCAATTTACTCAGAGAAGCCGTCTCACATGTAGCTAGAAAATGGGCACTCTTCATCAGCCGATCCACGATCACCAAATCATATCGTGATTCTTCTGAGTTCGCTGAAGTTTTGTCACAAAATCCATCGTTATATGTTCCCACTTCCACTCAGGAATCTCTAACTGTTTCAAGGATCCATAAGGCTTCTGATGTTCTGCCTTTACTTGCGCACAAATATGGCACGATTCTACAAAATGTGCCACATCTGCCTTCATCGTAGGCCACCAGTAAAGCACTTTCAAATCGTTATACATTTTAGTGCTTCCTGGGTGTACAGACAGTCTTGATTTGTGTGCTTCAGTTAAAATCAACCTTCTTAATTCTCCAAGCATAGGCACCCACACACGAGTCTTGTATACCTTCAATCCACGAGAATCATCAGTAAGTTCATCTTTACATTTCCTCATCAATTCATTCTTCAAGTTTTCTTCCTTCAGAGCTTCCAACTGAGTAGACTTCAGTCTATCCACTAAGTCAGATACAATCTCCATACGCATAAATTGGATAGAACTTCCCGCTCCCTTGCGCCTTAGGGCATCTGCTACCACATTCGCCTTCCCAGGGTGATATCTGATTTCGCAATCATAATCTTTAATCCATTCCACCTATCGTCTTTGTTTCATGTTCAATTCTTTCTGTGTGAACATATACTGAAGACTCTTATGATTTGTACAAATTATGCATTTGGTGCCGTACAAGTAGTATCTCCACAGCTTAAGGGCAAATACAACAACTACCAGTTCCAAGTCGTGAGTAGGGTAATTCTTTTCATGAGGCTTCAACTGTCTTGAAGCATACACAATCACCCGATCCCTCTGCATTAACACACAACCCAATCTAGCAAATGATGCGTCGCAATAAACAATAAAGTTATCTGATCCACTTGGCAATGCAAGAATGGGAGCCTGACACAACAACTGTTTCAACATCTGGAAGGCTTCATCTTGTTCACTACCCCATACAAACTTCACGTCTTTCCGTGTTAACTTAGTCAACGGACCTGCAATCTTGGATAAATCCTTAATAAACCTGCGGTAGTACCCGGCCAAACAAAGAAAACTCTTTATTTCAGACGGCGCCTTTGGAGCATTCCAGTTCATCACTGCTTCCACTTTCGAAGGATCCACTTTTACTCCCTCGTTACAAATCACATGCCCCAAGAATTGAACTTCCCTCAACCAGAATTCGTACTTTGAGAACTTAGCAAACAAATGTTCTTTCTTCAAAGTTTACAGAACCTGTCTCAAATGCTGTTCATGTTCCAATTCAGTCTTCAAATAAATCAGGATATCATCTATAAAGACTATCACAGATTCATCAAGGAATGGTCGATAGACTCTGTTCATTAAATCCATAAATATCGCAGGTGCATTGGTGAAGCCGAACGGCGTAACCAAGAACTCGTAGTGCCCGTAGCGCGTACGAAAGGTTGTCTTTGACACATCTTCCTCCGAAACACGCACCTGATGATAACCTGATCTTAAGTCAATCTTGGAAAAGAACGAAGCTCCCTGTAGCTAATCAAACAAATCATCAATTCTTGGCAACGGATACTTGTTCTTTATCGTTTTCTTATTCAGTTCACGGTAGTCGATACACATACGCAACGTACCATCTTTCTTCTTTACAAATAAAACCGGTGCACCCCATGGAGACGAGCTTGGACGAATGAAGATTTTGTCTAACAGATCCTGTATCTGAGTCATCATCTCCGGAATCTTTGAAGGCGCTAATCTGTACGGAGCTTTTGCCACTGGTCGAGAACCAGGAATTAAGTCTATCTTGAACTCTACCTCACGAACTTGAGGTAACCCTGGCAATTCCTCTAGAAACACATCCGGGTATTCCGTTACCACCCGTATGCCATTCATCGCCTGCTTCTCTTTCTTTCCATCAATCACATAAACCATATACAATTCACATCCTTTATTCAACGCCTTCTTAGCCTTTAAACACGAAATTATTGGGATCACAGACCCGGCTTTCTCACCCCTTGCTACTACTCTTGTGCCATCTGCCCATGGAAAGGAGATCAACTTCTTGTGGCACTTGATACTGGCTTGATTCAGACTCAGCCAATCCATCCCGAGCACCACATCGAACCCAGATAAAGGCATTACATGGAAATATACAGGAAAACATACACCATCAATATCAATTTTAGCTCCAGCCACAGCAGTCGTGACTGGAACCATCATACCATCAGCTACCTCTATCTCTAAAGTAGTAGCAAGTCTAATTACAGGCACATTTAATCTACAATAGAATTCCACAGAAACAAAGGAGCGGTTTGCCCCATAGTCAAATAACACTCTAGCAGGAGTAGAGTTTATCAAAAACATACCGGTTATGACATCATATGTGGTAGTGGCATCATCCACAGTCATTTTGAATGCCCGACCCTCAGCGTGGGTGGGTTCTTTCTTTTCTGGCCAGCTGAAGACGATCCTCTAGCCGCTCCTCCTGACCCTGACCCCGTCTTCTTACTTAACGGGCAGTCACCAACCCTGTGCCCTTCTTACTGACAATTCCAGCAGACACTCCTCGGTAGTCTGCAATTCTTCAGATCATGGCCAAACTGGCCACATTTCACACATCTCATTGTCTGGGGCGTACACTGCCCATGGTGATAAGATTTGCACCAACTACACCAGGGTGCCCTCTGAGTAGACCCACCTGAAGTAGGCCTCCTATTCTGCTCCCCCAGCCTGCTTCCACTACCCTGCCCTACTTGCCTCTATTGAGTGTTGTAATGTTCGAATCTGGATTTTTGTTGGGAAATTCTTTCCCCACTCAACCTATTCCTCGCAGTTATATCCCCTACAGCCGATTTGGCTAAAGTGAAGGCCTAGGATAGGGTGGTAGCCCACCTGGTGGCGCTACGGAGATCGCGATGCACAGCTCCCACAAAATGGGCAATCTTCGATTCTCCATCTGTCACCCAATGCTTGACAACCCTCATCTTTCGTTGAACTTTATGATCAAATCGTCGACAGTCATATTCCCTGTCATCTATAAATCCATAAACTCCTTCTTGATTTTGGCAATCTCGAAGGTACTACAATATTGTTCGCACAGTTTCTCCTGGAATTGACTACAGGTGATGCTTTTCTGTTGTTGTTCAGTGAAATGGCTAGTAATAGAGTCCCATCAGACCATAGTGTCTCCCTTTAACATCCTCGATGCATACTTTACTTTCAGCTCATTCTCGCATTTACAGGCATCTAGTGCCTTCACCATCTCTCTCAGCCAGTTCAAGGTAATGTTGGGATCAGAACTCACTCAGTACTCAGAAGGTTTACAATCCAAGAATTTTTTATACGTGCACGGTTGCTTATACCCTAGAAATGCAAAGGAATAAGCTCCCGGTTGTGGATATGGGTAATAGAATGGTTGTTGCATCATTTGTGTTACTGGTGATAGGGGTGCTGTTACTGGTGGTATGGTTGTCTGCGTAGGAATCGCAATTGGCACTGGGCTTGGTTCAGGTTGGTTCTGTTGCTGCTGCTCCATGTTTTGGACTTTATTCCTAAGTTCTACCAGTTCATTCTCTAGTTGGTACACATACTCAATTTGATCCTCTTCACGGGCTTGACCCGATGTTCCAGCAATCTCTGTATTCCCCAAATGTTCGATCACTGGTGCTTCATTTGTAGCTTGGGTCACAGGAGGAAGGATGGGAGTATCTCTATCAGCCATAATCTGTTACAATCACATCACCTCACAACACATTAGCATAAACCGTTAGTACTCAAATACTAACTACTACAAATAACTCTATCTCACCCTAAGTCCCCCGAAGGAAAGCTTGACCCGTCACGAGCCATGATTTGGGAATGCAACACTTTAGCCATGCATTCATCGCCAAACTGTAACACCGGAAAACTCAAGCCATTTTTTTATAATTGCACTACAGTAGCTAAATAAAACCAAATCATTTACATTCAAACCAATATTAACAAATGTACAATATCTTGTTCACAAACAACCAGCAAAATATGTCTTGGTGTTACAAAAATAAACTGGCTCGTTTCATTTAAAATAGATTATCAGAGTCGGGTCAACTTCTCCTTTAGTTAACACCACAAACACAACCTGCAAAACATCAACCGTGGGGAATTAGCACAAAGCTAAGTGAGTAGATGCTAAACACCAAAAGCAAACATCAACAGTCAATATCAAAGCATGTAATCACATATCCAAGAAGACCGGCGGTTCGGCGCAGAACCTACAAGCAATGCCGGCCAAAGCAAAGGTTTACCAATAGCTCTCCACTGAAATCGCACTGTGAAAATCCCCCTCTGATGCAACGTATGAACCAGTAAGGCTAACACTGTTCAACCAACCAATAAACGAGCCCAGCCCAACTCTAGATATAGCTGACTTCTCAAACGCAACTCAAAATCATCCTAAGAGCGCGTATCGACCAAATAGTCATGCAGCGGATATCAACAATCAATATCACAATCAATAGTTTAATCAATCAATCCAATCTCAATCACATCATGCATCACATCAATAACATTAACCGTAATCTTTACCATCCGCGATTAACGTCCACTCACCTCAAAATCAGCACGAGCTCAGAGATCTAATGTCATTGAGTCTTTTAATTGCCTGAAAACACAACAACAATCAAATTAGTCTCGAATGTATAAATATATTTACCCACATATATTTATGCTTCAATTCATATAATAAGTCCATATATCATAAACACATGCAACACAATCAAAAGATATATTAAACAAAATCCCAAATACTGAAATTCCTCGGACGCGTCGCGTCCAACCATATGACGCGTCGCGTCGGCCTTCGAGCGGGGACTTTGAATGGTGCCTTCGAATGGAGGCTTCGAATGAGGACTTCGAGCGCGCCCCCCCTTCGCATGGAGGCTTCGAGCGCCTCCTCCTTCGCACCTACATTGACTTCGAACTCCCTTCTTCGAACCGACATTATCCTTCGAATTCGAAGGGAACGCGGCGCGTTCCTCACTTAGACGCGTCGCGTCGCGCGTTTTCCAAAACTTAAACCTGCAACTTTCTTCATCTTCCATCTCGAACCAAAATCAACTCAACATATTTTTCAAGCTAGAAAATGATTTCTAACATATCTAAACTTATATAAACATCAAATAACATATAGATATGCATCAAGAACACACCAAATCCATGTTTAAACATCAAATAATCAAAACCCATTTGATGAGTTTGAGCTTTAAGCTCCATCAATGGTGATTCTACATATATGCATTTAAATCAACATGAAAACATGTTAAGATGATTCTAAACCTGCTGTAATCATAAACTAACCTTTATTTTGATTTAAAGAACACAAATCTTCAACTTATAAATTCCAAGTGTGCTTGATAGATAGGTTTCTTCATTTGAAGGTTTTCTCTCAATTTCACACACTACACTTTTGCACTCTTTAGAAAATATGAGCAGATATGTATTTCATCTCCACGTATACACATATTTGCATTAATCAAAGCAGGTGGTGGCATATGAATTTCTATTCATATCATCATGCATACATGCCTAAAATACATACATACATAAATAACTTTTCTTTTCTTTCTCCAGTAAATTAATATATATTAAATTAAGTTAATTAATTCAATTAACTTTTTAATAAACACATAATAATTTAAAACACAATTAATCACATACCGCCAACCCGCTAATCTCCTAGCCAAGGTTTGTGGGTGTTACACTCCATTTGTCGGGCCACTTCGAATGCCGATCCTGTGTTACAGCCGCTCGTACATTGGCGCGAAACTCCATTGGCAAGGTATCCACAAACCTTCTTATCTTGGCATTCTCGTCCAGTATCAAATGTGAAACGAACGTCATCTCATTAATAAAAGCAGTGATGAGATTCTCTATCGACTTATCCCCTTTCTGGAGATCCTTGGACTCCCTCTCCATTCTTTCTAACTCTTATATATATCAAAGAAGAGTATTCAATACTCTACTATACTTACTTTTAGCTTTAACAAGCTATATTATAATAAGTAATATTCATGCAACTCTCATACTTAACCCCCATAAGGAACACTTTATTATGGTCAGGCCCGAGTTTGAGATTGAATACTCTTGGAAGTACCCAATTCCCTCAAACTTAGGCTCTGATACCTACTTGTAGCACCGGCTTTGTAAACACCAAAATTAGCAAAAATTTACGTTTTTCATACACGTGAACTCATTCATGATTAAATAACATTGAGTTATGCAGTGGAAAGCTAAACCAAAAGGTTTACTTCCAATATTTACATTCAAAACATTGTATCGATTGTTGGTGTTACTCTAACATGATAACCGACCATAATATTATATTGTTACAAAAAGTGTTCCAACCCAAATAAATATCCAGCAGAAGGCAACCCCGCTCACCAGGCAACCTATTCTTTATCTGCAAAAAGAGTTAACGTGGCACCATTAGCTATACACATTGCTAGTGAGTACAAACTTAACATAAGCATCAATAAAGCAAGTCATGCATCACAGGAATAAGCATACAATGCTATCCTATCACATTGCGGTGTGCTGATAAGATCGGTATAAGTCATTTCTTGCAGGATAGCTAGTCCCGCTCAATAACAATAAACCGGGGGATTAGACACGACCAACCACGCTAGTGGGGGAGCATAAAGCAGTCCACCAAGCATCGTTACGGAACCATCGGCTCCTTAGGCAACTCAGCTACAACCGGATGATTACTCCTCATGATATAAGGCATGGCGGTTCTTCAGAACCTACGATCCAGAATGTTACCTTAAATCACCGTTAAGTCCCGAATCACCTGATCAAGGATCCCTGGAACCCAACTACAGAGTTGACCTTATCCATGCTTGAAGATGTCCGCGAACTTTTCACATACACATAGCTGATCCAATCTGGATCATTCACTTAGCATGCATATTCATTCATTTCATCGAGGCGGATCCAATCCTCTTTAACATAGTTGATCCATTCAGAATCAGTATCATACATATCATTCATCTTAACTAGGCGGCTCCAATTCTGGATTCCGCTGGCATGCACTTAGCTTACAATCAACAAGTATTTAACATGACATAGTACATTAAAGTAGCATGACAGTGCTTACATATTTACTTTCAAGCAAACATGTAACTTAAAACATCTTTACATCACATACAATACATTTAGAAAGTACGTCTTCCTCTACTGAGGCTTACAAAAGTCGGTACTCATGTAAAACCGCCATTTCTAGAACCAGATTTTTCTTTTTAAAATATTAATTTATCATTTTCATATAAAATCACGCAGCGGAATATAAAATACGTGGCAAATATATTACAATAAAAAACTGCCACATACACGGTTTGGTGTTACTGTTACTGTAGCATTCGACCATTATTCATTACAACTTAATATAATATCAAAGTTATACAAAACATAGTGTTCCTCCAAAGAAAGTAGACTACCCGCAGGCTCCCAAACTCACTGTGGATTACCTGCACATGTAGGGTATAGCATTTGTTAGCTATAATAGCTAGGGAGTACTCAAATAGCATGCGATCAACATAAATACATCACATATCATCAATCATGCTCAGATAGTTCTATCTTAGCATCTCGCGATGAGCTGGCGTAGTCAGAAGGTAGCATATCTCGCAGGGGAGCTAACCCGGCTCAATGCACCAAACTGGGGTACCAGACACATCAACTGCTCCGGTGGGTGAGCTGTAAAGCGGTCCACCATTGCGTTTTGGAATCAACCGATTCCTCTGTTGTACAGCATAAGCTATACCCGAAGAGGACAGCTTTGTCCTTAAGTAGAACAACTTTGTTCTTGTTGTAGGACAGCTTTGTCCAGGACAACTTTGTCCATAAAGATCCGGTCCAATCACAAACAAATAATCTGATCCAATCGGATCATCAATCAATGCGCGCATATATTCAATTATCATCATAGCATACACCTAATCAAGTGCATACTACATTGTGTCAACATGTTAAATTCTAGCATCATCATGCAACTTACACTTAAACAAGTGCGAGTACAAATCATGGTAAACAATTCTGTAATCATTGCTAATATATGTTATAGATATATTAATCGTTATGTTATCAGGCACTCACATGTCGAGCTACATTACTTTACTCTACGATAATGTAGCTTCTGGACCAACTGAAATACCTAAACAAGTTTTATAGATATCAAAACCTTGTAAAACAGATTCTGCCAGAGGCAGGGCACGCCCGTACTTTGCCAAGGCACGCCCCGGGTACGCCCCGTACCTGATACTAAGGTACACCCCGTAACTTCAGGGTACCCCCGGGCTTCCTAGGGTTAGGCATGCCCCGTACCCTTGGGAGGTACGGCCGTGCCTCCCAGGTACGCCCTGAGGTATGGTCTGTTCTTGAGAGGCACGCCCGTGCCTTTCAACTTACAGCAGCAGGTTCGTGTAGAACCTGCTGTTTCCATCCAAAAACTTACCAAAACATTCCCAGAACATTACCAATCGGTTTCTAAAGTTCACATATGAAATAACTCATCAAAAGCAACCTAAAGACACCATTTTTATACATCAAAACAACTAGTTCAGTGTTTGGGACCAAAATCTCTATTTTGACCCATTTACCACTTTAATTTCCAAAATCAAACTAAACCATCATTTTAATTACAGAATTTGATTCCTATGAACCTAATAATCATCTAGTAACCGATTGGTAACATCAAGATCAATTATTGAGTCCAAATCAGATTGAACCCAATTGAAACCCAACTTGGTGAAACTTGGAGATAAGAACAAGAACTTACTCACTTGAAAGATGGAGATGACTAGGAATCAAGAACAGAGGATAGCTTTAATCTCCACTTGAATTTACAGCAACAAGAATCAGATTGCTTGGTTCTTTAATTGTTCTCTTTTTCTTCAAAGGCCACACACAAGAACACAAAATGAGAGGAAGGTAACAAAGTTTGTGTTTTTGTTCAACGGGGGTGCTCACGTGAGTTACAACAAGAGGTGCCTACTTGTGGTCAATATTATCCACAAGTGGGTACCTTGTTTCCCTTTCCAACATACAACTTTATCGCACGAGTACCCGTTTTAACTAACGGGGATATTTTTGGAAACCTCGTTCTAAACCATTTAATATTTTATCATTCTTATCTATTTTTAATAATATTTTAATATTATCATTTCTTTATTATTTTCTTCTATTTTACCCATTAATCAATTATATATATATATATTTTTTCTTTTATTCAATATTTATATTAGAATTGAGAGGTACAAGATTCGAACACGTCTAGGCCCAATATGAGGTTGTTACAAATCTACCCCCCTTAAAAAGATTCCGTCCTTGGAATATACTTTAAGTGAAAAGATGAGGATAGCGGGCCCTCATATCCTCCTCGGTCTCCCATGTCAGGTTTGACCCGAGGTTATTCTTCCATTTGACTAAGACCAGCTGAATAGTCTTCTTTCCAGCTGCTTAGTCTTCGTGTTTAGAATCTCGACTGGTTCTTCCACTAGCCGTGTAGAAGAATCAACTTTCAGATCATGCAAGGGTAGAATCTGATCTTCATCTACCTTGCACTTACGAAGATTGCAAACATTGAAGGTATTATGAATACCTGATAAATCTAGAGGTAACTCCAAAGATATTGTTTGCTCATTGACTTTCTAGATAATTCTGAAAGGACCAATGTATCGCAGACTCAGCTTGCCCTTTCTGCCGAATCTGATAACTCCCTTCTAGGGAGAAACCTTCAAGAATACCCGATCACCTATTTCAAAGGTAACCGGCCTGCGTTTCGGATCAGCATACATCTTTTCCCTATCCCTGGCTACTTTAAGCTTCTCACGTGCAAGCTTAAATTTATCTACAGTAATCTGGACCAGATCAGGTCTAGCATACTATTTCTCCCCTGGGTCAAGCCAACAAGTAGGTGTGCAACAACGCCTACCATAAAGCATCTCATACGGTGGCATACCGATACTAGAATGATATGAGTTATTATAAGAAAACTCAATCAAAGGAAAATGAGAATCCCACGAGCCACCGTATTTGAGCACACATACGCGTAGCATGTCGTCAAGAGTTTGGATAGTCCTTTTGGACTGTCCGTCTGTCTGTGGATGATATGCGGTACACAAATGAACACAAGTACCCAGCTCCCGTTGAAGACTGCTCCAGAAGTGTGAAACAAAGCATGTATCTCTATCAGAGACAATAGATAGAGGAACACCGTGTCGAGCAACAATTTCATTGATATATATCTGAGCAAGTCGAGGCATAGAAGAAGATGCATTCACAGCTAGGAAGTGTGTACTCTTGGTGAGTCTGTCAACAATCACCTAGATCATGTCATGCCCTTTAGAAGTCCTGGGCAGTTTAGTAACAAAATCCATAGTGATGTTGTCCCATTTCCATTATCTGACATTTCTCCACATAAGAGGCAATGTCACGTTTCAGAGTACGCCACCAATAAAGTGCCTTAAGATCATGGTACATTCTAGTGCACCTAGGATGAACAGATAGACGATAATTATGCGCCTCCTTCAAGATAAGATCCCGGTTCCCTCCGATGCTAGGTACCCAGATTCGAGACCTGTAAGTCTTCAATCCCCGGCCGTCATCTTGTAGCTGCTCCTTCATCTTGGACATAACTTCAGCCTTCAGATTATCTTCTGTTAAGGCTTCTTGTGGAGCCTCCTTCAATCGAGTGATAAGATTAGAAACAATTGTGATTTTCATGAATTTAATGGTATCTGTGGAGCCCTTTCGGCTTAAAGCATCAACCACCACGTTAGCCTTTCCCAGGAGATATTTGATTTCACAGTCATAGTTGAAGGTATTTGTTTGGCATAATCGAGTAGCAACGGAAGCAAGATATAATACAAAAACTATAAACTAACCAAACAAACACTTCCCATGGACCAAAATCTAGACATGGAGTTGCAACTAAAATATTATAGAAACAAGAAGCAAGAGATAGTTATACCTTTATGAAAGATCACAATATCTATTTCTCCTTGTCAAGTGTATAGAATCGAACAAGAGAATTCCTGTAAAGAAGTCCACCCCAAGCACACTTGATTCCTTAATGCTAGTAGGTTGATGTAGACACCAAAACAACACAATCCAAGTACAAGAAACACCTTTGTGCATTAAAGCTAGATCACAAAGTGTATATCACCTTCTCTTGTGCATCAAACTTGATCAC
The DNA here is from genome assembly GCA_038502395.1 of Dittrichia graveolens. NCBI lineage: Eukaryota > Viridiplantae > Streptophyta > Magnoliopsida > Asterales > Asteraceae > Dittrichia > Dittrichia graveolens. The sequence goes on from JARJIL010000009.1 coordinate 38,565,878, forward strand.
AAGAAGGAAGAACCATTGGAGAGAATGATGAACATGAACAAGAACCCCTCAACTACCAAAAGTCTGTTCTTAGGCACCAAAAAACCGTAGCACACTTTTCACACCACTTAATACCATTAAAAAGTGTGTTTAAGAATGTTAATTCTGCTGTTACAGTGATCGTACACGGCCCGTGTTGGTCAACACGACCGTGTAGGCCCAAAGTCCACGGCCCTAAATGGGCCAAGTTAGCCCGTGTCTAATAGGCTGAACACGGCCCGTGTACAACTACACGGCCTTGTTGGCCAAAGCACACAGTCTTGAATTGGGCCAAAACGCCACGTGCTTGTTGGGTTGGACACGGCCTGTGTTCAGCCACATGGCCCGTGTACCACCCTGCCGAAACCCATTTTGGCCTCTTTCTCTTTTTTGCTTGATCGTGTTGCCAGAATCAATACTTGGTGTGTGACCCAATATGCCTATACTTCATCAGCAGTGCTATCAACTCGTTCGTGTCAGCGGGCATATACCAACAGACTCCCACTTGCACGTGACACGACTACGAAAAATAACACAAACATAGAGTGGCCTCTAGCAAGACATCTATGCTCCCAAGTCAGTATAGGGTATGCCACTCTTGACAAGATCTCAATCATGAAATGATTGTCCTAAAGACAAACAAACATGTACATCCCTTTGTTCGCGATATCCTGTGTGAACACAAGGCATGGAATAAAGTCAACCTTCAGATCGTTCACGATTATGTTTCTCGATTCTAGATTAGTGGTGACCAACAAACCAAGCTAACATTGATCCATCATCAATATAACTTTAGCACGACCATGCATATGAACGTCAACACTCAATCATCGAGGGGCCCATGGATATCTTCTCTATACATAGAGGAACAAACTCCTTTCGACTACATAGTCCCGCCACATAGATAATACCCAACTTAATCATCTCCCTTATAACGACCAGTTACAGACCGCGTTAGAAGATGATCAAAGCAAAGCAGACCTATGCTTTGGAATCACATGTATCTCTAGTTCAAGGATGAAACACCATCATCATCCCAAGTTACTTATGACCAGAACCATGAAGCGAACTTGCGTGCGGGTCCTCGAATCACTTGAATCCCCTTTCAAGTATTGGCAAGAATCACGTTTTTCAAAACTAATTCTTTACCTCAATCTTGATTCATATTTCCTTCCCATAAAGTATGACTGATTATGGAGATTTAGAATGTAAAACATTCTTGGAAGTTTTTAAACATGCTAAGATGGAACACGATAAGGATTCATAAAATACCCGCCCTCGGCGTATTATTAATGTTGGAATATGCCCGCTGACACGAACGAGTTAATAGCACTGCTAATGAAGTATGGGCCTATTGGGTCACACACCAAGTATTGATTCTGGCAACACGATCAAGCAACAGAGAGAAAAAGGCCAAAATGGGTTTTGGCAGCATGGTGCACGGGCCGTGTCTAACCCAACTAGCACGGGGCGTTTTGGCCCAAGAAGATACCGTGTGCTTTGGGCCTATACGGCCGTGTAGCTGAACACGGGCCGTGCTGGGTCTATTAGACACGGGCCATCTTGGCCCAGTTAGGGTCGTGGACCTTGGGCCTACACGGCCGTGTTGATGAACACGGGCCGTGTATGTGCTCTATAACAACAGGATTGATTGGTTTTAAAGCTCATTTTAATGGGATTAAAATTTCATTCAATTGGGCCATTTCAAGGGTCACAAATTTTCTGTAGTTTTGGAAGAGAATGGCCATGAAGAACATATGATGTTCATACACATTTTCTCTCTAGAGTTTATACACTTTGTGATCATGTTTTGATGCACAAAGTGGTTAGATATGCTTTGTTCTTGTTGTTTTGGTGTATAACACCAACCTACTAGCATTGGGGAATCAAGTGTGCTTGGGATGGACTTCACTAGAGGAATCCTAGTTTGGATTCTTGAAGCTTGACAAGTGGAAGGTTGTTGTACTTGCATAGTGGTACATTTCTATCCATCGTGTTCTTTTATTTGGTTGCAATTCCATGTCTAGATATTGGTCCATGGCATGTGTGTTTGTTTAGCTAGTTTAGTTTTGTATTGTATCTTGCTTCCGTTGCTACTCGTTTATGCCAAATAAATACCTTCAGTGGTATCAGAGCCATATCTAACATGGCTTTGCACTAATGAGTCTAGAAAAACCATATGAATATTTTACACAAGAAAATTGTTTTCTTGAAAGTTTTTCGTGTAGATCTTTGTTAGGCTAAAATTGATATATTTGTAGCCTACATAATATTCATATAAGTATTTTTATGTTAGAAAATTGTTTTCTAGAAATGAGTTTTCATGTAGATCTTTGTTAGGCTAAAATTGGTATATTTGTAGCCTACATAATATGTTAGCTATACATCGAGTCTTGAAAAGCCATAAAAATACTTTTATATAAGAAAAATTGTTTTCTTAAAATTGGGTTTTCAATGAGACTCTTGTTGTGCTAGAATTGTTATATGTGTAGCCTTGTTAATATTTTAGTTTTTATATTTATATATTTGTTTTAACTTGGCATGAAGTGTACACAAATATATACTTATAAATGTATATATGAATATGTGTCACAAAAATGGTTTGGTACACTAATGCATATGTACTAGGATTGTCATGTTGGTGCCTTTGATGTTTATGACAATCTTGACTAAAATATAGATATATATTTATATCATGGTTTTGTGTGGCACACCATGTTTCATTTATGTTGCGTGTGGTTAATTCGGTAACACGATATGCCCTTAGACCTATGTGTTGTGGGGGTTGATTGATTCGGTTATTGGGTGGCCTGCGTGCCGTATTGATGTAAATATTTATTTATATATTTGTTGGTTCGGCTTGCACGCCGTTTATTTTATTCCGTGTATTTGTATAAATAGTGTAGGAATGTGACCTGCGTGTCGTTTATATATATATATATATATATATTCTATGTATTTGTAAATAGTATAGAATTAGAATCGTAGAAGTCAACGGGAGTCATGGTGATGACGTCTTGGCGAGAAGGAATCAACACGCTATTGGAGGTGTTGAATTCGGTGCGAGCTCACCCAACGAGACTTTACCTTGTCCTTAGGTTTTGGCCTCGTTTTCCCCGTTGTGGCTAACGGGGAAAACGTATAGGATTTTTGGGCATGTTACCGAATTATACATATATATATATATATATATATATATATATTTGTGTGGTTGTGTTTTATTTTTCTATGCATGGATTAGGATTCGCATGCTAGACAATCTTTCTATAAAATTAAATAAAATACAACGTTTGTTAAAGTGGTTAACAATCTCGCGCAAATAGAATTGACAAAGAAAATATAAACTTGGTATTATATTTAAGTAGTGCTTAAAATCGTTTTGACACTTACTTTGTTAATTCACAAAAGGTTTTATAAACCGGAAACAAAATCCCGTTTTTAAAAATGTAAATCACGCACCATCTGTAAGACGACACCACCCGAATCAAACGAAACAAGGATGATTGTCGAACTAAGCACGAGTCATTCCTTGCGTAGTTGTGTGGAAGGTGAATGGGGTAACTCGCATGGTTGGTTGTCGAGCTAAGCACGAGCCAATTGATGGTCGAGAGTGCCACCCGTGTGTCTTGTCGGACGGTTTACGATTTTAGTATATAATTCTTGATTAGTTGTCGAGCTAAGCACGAGCTAAACAAAAATTATATATTAAGATTGGTGTAAGGGAGGGATCAAACATGCCAACCGACATAATGGATGTCAACGGATCCCGCAAGTGTCTAAGAGTTGTAATAGAGATTACAATTGGTAAAATGGTTGCCGGCTTAAATAGCTTCGCCACGTGATCCGTGGTAAACCCATCACGGTGCGAGGTGAAATAAGGTTCTGAGCCCTTGTTATAAATAGTTGTTTTTGTCTAAAACTATGGGGTAATTATTTTTAACAAGGTTTATCTAAACTAACCAAAACTCGTATCATTGTTATTAATAGATGTCAAACCATAACAACACTACGTCAAACATCTCACTTCGTGTGTTCCTAGAAAGGGAGAAACTCACGGGCGTAAACTTTATTGCATGGCTTAAGCAATTGAGGATTGTCCTTCGCCATGAATCAAAGTTGCACATCCTTGAGGAACCCCTTCCGGAGCCACCTGCTACTAACGCGACTTGGGCCGTCCGATACGGGTATGAAAAACATGTTGAGGACACGCACGATGTTGCCTGCCTCATGTTGTCAACTATGAGCTCGGAGTTGCGAGAGCAGCTCGAGCACATGAGTGTGTGCAATATGTTAAACAAGCTCAAGGACATGTTCCAACAGCAAGTTAGGCAGGAACACTATGAGTGTGTTAAAAGCCTAGTCGATTGTAGGCTACAGGAAGGCGGGAATGTTGGTCTTCACGTCCTCAAGATGAAGGCAAATGTGGACCAAATGGAGAGGTTAGGATTTCCTATTGGGAGAGAGCTCGCTGTGGATATTGTACTCCAGTCTCTGCCCGCATCATATGATCAATTTGTCACAAACTATCATATGCAAGGAATGGAGAAATCCTTAAGTGAATTGTATGGCATGTTGAAGTCTGCAGAGTCTGACATGGCCAAGCATAATTCCACCTCAACCACTCCCGTATTGGGCTTAAAGAAACAAAAGAAAAGGAAGAAGAAACCGACCCTAAAAGGAAAGGTTGAAGTTTCCAAGCCTATCCTTGATGTTGAGTCGAAGGACATTGAGAATGTGCCTCAAGAAGAGACTCAAGAAAAGGTGGTTTGCTACTTCTATGGAAGATTTGGAAATTGGGGCCGTCACGCCTGCCCTACGTGCCGAGAGGATATAAAACTTCTCAGAAAAGAGAAAGTTAACTTTCCTTCTTCAGGTACATTCATGATTCATTGCTATTCTTCTATAAGCTGGGTTGTTGACCCAAGCTGATTGACTCACGTTTGTCACAAATTTATTTGTTACAAAGTGTAGGTCCTTTGGTGAGAGAAAAGCATGAAAAAACGGATCTCGAACGAGGAAACCATGGTGATTGTCCTCTAAGAGAAGATAAGGAGACTTGATCTCGCTTTTGTCGCCAGTTTATTTATTACTTTATTTTATTGCCCTTCGTGGCAAGTAACATCTCTTTGTATGCTCGATTTAATTACGGTGGACAAAAATTTGAAGTTTTAAGAATTGATGTAAAACCTTTTAAGCATTGTTTATTTAAGGTTTGTTGATGTCATAACTCATGTGTTGTCTTGCCTTGCGTGGCACACAACTTAACATGTGGTGACGATGAGTTTATTCTTAAAATATGAAATTTATTATGAAAATCTATTGGGAGATATTTTGTTCAAGATTTCCCATGTCATGGCATACACAAGGTTTTGTTACAAGTAATAGAATATTCATGAATAGTTGATTCTGAATCCAAAATAGTTTGGATGAGTTATCTTCGTGTGATAATCAACTTAACCACATAAACAAGAGATATATCACCTAGATCCATGTGGTTAGGATCTCGGAATAGTTTCGCATTGGGCTAAACATTTTGATGTTGATCTTGTTTATTAGGCTAAGGGGATTATGTGATCCTTCACCGGAGTTAGTGAGAGGATTGAAAGCTTGTTGGATATTGATCACATTTTGTGGATAATCCGTTCAAGCACACCACAAAGAATAACGAAAGCGAAACTTCTTCGTCACTACCTTGATGGTAGTAGTGGCGAGACGTTTATTAGTTTGTGTATATGTCTGATACCTTGTTGGTGTTCAGAGTTAACCAAGACAAATTTCAGAATCAATAGGGCATATAGATCAAGATACTTAGATCTAGTTAAGATGCAAAGATACTTACTATCTATATTGAATGACCATATAATGAATTGTGGAATTGTATCACAATTCATATCTCTACTAAGACACATTGGTATATGGTGTCATGGTGTAGGGAACCGGGTATTATTGGTAATGATCCGGTTTATGACGGGTCAAGAATGTATGTCCGATTTGTTGGGACATTCATTTACCATTGTGACTAAGTCCTCAAATCTAAATTCCATTGATGGTCTATTTGGCGCTTGTTAAGATATGACTAGAAAGTTTTTTTCTTGTCTATCTTATAGTTCGAAGTTATCTAATCTACACTCAGTGGGAGATGGATGAACTTGAAATCAAGAAGTGCTAATACATTTGAGGAGTTCTTCTAAGTTTTAGCTATTTAACCTTTTGAGAACAATGTTTGTTGCTTAAAAGGGAAGAAGGAAAAGCTAAGGCATTCTAGTGGAAGAACGTGGAACTTAAATGAAAGACTTGATGTTTATACTAGCATATAATATGATATCTTTGATAGATGATCAGCATGGTTATGCTGGTATGCCTGACTAGGAGTCATTACTTCTTTGAATTCTGATAAGAGTCATATAGAGCTAAAGAGATATGGATTTCTCATATCTAAGTGGCAATGACTTGATGGTGAGTCTTGTTGAGTTCACCACCTATCGGAAGACGTAGTGGATCCGGAATTCACTAGAATAAAAGAAGTAAATGATAAAGAGATGCAATCCATTTGAAATGTTCAAGTACTCGAATTGACTTGATCCCATACCTAGGTGTGTACCAAGGTGGTAGTGATGGGATTAACATGGATGGAATTGTAGACAACTTCAAATACCGACTAGTGGTAAAGTTTCTCATGATGGTTATGGAAAAACTTGTTCTAGTGGCTATGTTGAAGAATGTTTGATACTTGGGGATATTAATGACCGCGTTCCATTATGGAACAATATGATGAGGAAGTGCTTATAACACACTCTGAGGGTCTTAATATACGTTCGTAGTATCCGAATTATGTCTACAAAAGTGGATAAGACCACTTCGGAATTATTTTGGCATCTTGAAGGAAAGATCTTTGCTTACTAATAGAAAATCAAAGTGATGAGTTTTCTAGAAGCGTAGATAAAACCTTTTATATATGTCAGGGCTAGTGGGAGCTTTTGTTGTATTCCTAGTGTTAAATGTCTATTGAAGGTAATGTCCCGGTATTAGGTTATCTACAAAACTAATTCAGGAATTATTGCTTTATAAGGCATTTAGGAGATACAAAATTGGATAGTATTTAGTTCAAGAAATATAGAGGTATGTTCTTGATGTTCGACGACTTGAATAGGCTTGGAGTAAGTAGTTACTCTAATGCGTGTTTCTGCTAGGATAACTGTTGATCTTTGGTCAAAGTTGATGATCCTAACTTGTGGTGTTGCTTGTTGGTTCTTAAGTATCACTAACCCTATTGTGGGCTTTTGAGACAATGAGGGAGTGATTACTTTACTCTAACCTTTTTTGAAAAGTAAGATCTCTTTGGTTAAATACTTTTGAAGTAGTCTTGTCAAAAGAGATATAATTTAATAACAAAAGAACTTGTGGATGTTGTGGGACAAATCCACTAGTTAAGCCGTTGTTATGGGCTAGTGATGTTCGTCATACTAGGTCTATTAGCATGTCTAATGCGTATAACTTGGCTTGAATATGTTTTGGTTCATGTTTGATTTGTACTTATATTTTGGGGACATTAAGCAATATTGCAATTCATACTATATCAATTATTAAATGGAGATTTAATAATACGCCGAGGGCAGATAATTTATGAATCCTTATTGTGTTCCATCTTAGCATGTTTAAACACTTCCGAGAATGTTTTTCATTCTAAAATCTCCACAATCGTTTATACTTTATGGGAAGGAAGTATAAGTTAGGATTGAGGTAAAGGATCGGTTTTGTTAAACGTGATTCTTGCCTATACTTGAAAGGGGTTTCAAGTGATTGAAGGACCCGCACCCGAGTTCGCTTCATGGTTCTAGTCATAAGTAACTTGGGATGATGATGACGTTTCATCCTTAAACTAGAGATACATGTGATTCCAAAGCATAGGTCTGCTTTGCTTTGATCGTTTTCTAACGCGGTCCGTAACTGGTCGTTATAAGGGAGATGATTGGGTAGAGTATTATCTATGTGGCGGGACTATGTAATCAAAAGGAATTTGTTCCTCTATGTATAGAGAAGATATCCATGGGCCCCTCGATGATTGAGTGCTGACGTTCATATGCATGGCCGTGCTCAAGTTATATTGATGATGGATCAATGTTAACTTGGTTTGTTGGTCACCACTAATCTAGAATCGAGAAACATAATCGTCAACGATCTGAAGGTTGACGTTATTCCATGCCTTGTTTTCACATAGGATATCGCGAACAAAGGGATGTACATGTTCATTTATCTTTAGGACAATCGTTTTATGATTGGGATCTTGTCAAGAGTGGCATACCCTATACTGACTTGGGAGCATAGATGTCTTGCTAGAGGCCGCTCTATGTTTGTGTTATTTTTCGTAGTCATGCCACGTGCAAGTGGGAGTCTGTTGGAATATGCCCGCTGACACGAACGAGTTAATAGCACTGCTAATGAAGTATAGGCCTATTGGGTCACACACCAAGTATTGATTCTGGCAACACGATCAAGCAACAAAGAGAAAAAGGCCAAAATGGGTTTTGGCAGCATGGTGCACGGGCCGTGTCCAGCCCAACTAGCACGGGGCGTTTTGGCCCAAGAAGAGACCGTGTGCTTTGGGCCTACACGGCCGTGTTGATGAACACGGGCCGTGTATGTGCTCTGTAATAGCAGGATTGATTGGTTTTAAAGCTCATTTTAATGGGATTAAAATTTCATTCAATTGGGCCATTTCAAGGGTCACGAATTCTCTGTAGTTTTGGAAGAGAATGGCCATGAAGAACATATGAAGTTCATACACATTTTCTCTCTAGAGTTTATACACTTTGTGATCATGTTTTGATGCACAAAGTGGTTAGATATACTTTGTTCTTGTTGTTTTGGTGTATTACACCAACCTAGTAGCATTAGGGAATCAAGTGTGCTTGGGGTGGACTTCACTAGAGGAATCCTAGTTTGGATTCTTGAAGCTTGACAAGTGGAAGGTTGTTTTACTTGCATAGTGGTACATTTCTATCCATCTTGTTCTTTTATTTGGTTGCAATTCCATGTCTAGATATTGGTCCATGGCATGTGTGTTTGTTTGGCTAGTTTAGTTTTGTATTGTATCTTGCTTCTGTTGCTACTCGTTTATGCCAAATAAATACCTTCTATTAAATCTCCATTTAATAATCGATATAGCATGAATCACAATACTGCTTAACGTCCCCAAAATATAAGTACAAATCAAACATAGAACAAAACATATTCAAACCAAGTTATACGCATTAGGAATGCTAATTCACCTAGTATGATAAACATCACTAGTCCATAACAACGGCTTAACTAGCGGATTTGTCCCACAACATCCACATGTACTTTTGTTATTTACTTATACCTCTTTTGACAAGACTACTATAAAAGTATGCATCAAAGAGATCTTACTTTTCAAAAAGTTAAAGTTATTACACCCTCATTGTCTCAAAAGCCCACAATAGGGTTTGTGATACTTTAAGAATCAACAAACAACACCACAAGTTAGGATCATCAACTTTGATCAAAGATCAACAGTTATCCTAGCAGAAACACGCATTAGAGTAACTACTTACTCCAAGCCTATTCAAGGCGTCAAACATCAAGAACATATCTTTATATTTCTTGAACTAAACACTATCCAATTTTGTATCTCCTAAATGCCCTTATGAAGCAGTAATTCCTGAATTAGGTTTGCAGATAACCTAATATCGGGACATTATCTTCAATAGACATAAAAGGTTTTATCTACGCTTCTAGAAAACTCATCACTTTGATTTTCTATTAGTAAGCAAAGATCTTTCCTTCATATTAGTAAGCAAAGATGCAAGAATAAGTCCGAAGTGGTCTTATCCACTTTTGTAGACATAATTCGGATACTACAGACGTATATTAAGACCCTCGGAGAGTGTTATAAGCACTTCCTCATCATATTGTTCCATAACGGAACGCGGTCATTAATATCCCCAAGTATCAAACATTCTTCAACATAGCCACTAGAAAAAGTTTTTCCATAACCATCATGAGAAACTTTACCACTAGTCGGTATTTGAAGTTGTCTACAATACCATCCATGTTAATCCCATCACTGCCGCCTTGGTTTACACCTAGGTATGGGGTTAGGTCAAGTCAAGTAGTTAGACATTTCAAATGGATTGCACCTCTTTATCATTTATTTCTTTTAATTTTAGTGAATTCCGGATCCACTACGTCTTCCGATGGGTGGTGAACTCAACATGACTCACCATCAGGTCATTGCCACTTAGATATGAGAAACCCGTATCTCTTTGGCTCTATATGACTCTTATCAAAATTAAAAGAAGTAATGACTCTTAGTCAGGCATACAAACATATCCATGCTGATCATCTATCAAAGATATCAGATTATATGCTAGTATTAACATCAAGTCTTTCATTTAAGTTCCACGTTCTTCCACTAGAATGCCTTAGCTTTTCCTTCTTCCCTTTTAAGCAACAAACATTGTTCTCAAAAGGTTAAATAGCTAAAACTTAGAAGAAATCCTCAAATGTATTAGCACTTCTTGATTTCAAGTTCATCCATCTCCCACTGAGTGTAGATTAGATAACTTTGAACTATAAGATAGACAAGCAAAGAACCTTTCTAGTCATATCTTAACAAGCGCTAAATAGACCATCAATGGAATTTAGATTTGAGGACTTAGTCACAATGGTAAATGAATGTCCCAACAAATCGGACATACAGTCTTGACCCGTCATAAACCGGATCATTACCAATAATACCCGGTTCCCTACACCATGACACCATATACCAATGTGTCGTAGTGGAGATATGAATTGTGATACAATTCCACAATTCATTATATGGTCATTCAATATAGATAGTAAGTATCTTAGCATCTTAACTAGATCTAAGTATCTTGATCTATATGCCCTATTGATTCTGAAAGTTGCTTTGGCTAATTCTGAACACCAACAAGGTTTCAGACATATACCTAAACTAGTAAACGTCTCACCACTACTACCATCAAGGTGGTGACGAAGAAGTTTCTCTTTCATTATTCTTTATGGTGTGCTTGAACGGATTATCCACAAAAAGTGATCAATATCCAACAAGCCTTCAATCCTCTCACAAACTCCGGTGAAGGATCTCATAATCAACCTAGCCTAATAAACAAGATCAACATCAAAACGTTTAGCCCGAGGCTAAACTATCCCAAGATCCCAACCACATGGATCTAGGTGATACATCTCTTGTTTATGTGGTAAAGTTGATTATCACACAAAGATAACTCATCCAAACTATTTTGGATTCACAATCAATTATTCATGAGTATTTTATTACTTGTAACAAAACCTTGTGTATGCCATGACATGGAAAATTTTGAATATAACAAAATATCTCACAATAGATTTTCATAATTAATATCATATTTTAAGAATAAACTCATCGTCATCAAATGCATAGTTGTGTGCCACGCAGGGCAATGCAACACATGAGCTATGACATGAATAAACCTTGAATAAACAATTCTTAAAAAGGTTTTACATCAATTCTTAAAACTTCAAAATTATGTCCATCGTAATTGAAAGCGAGAATACAAAGAGATGTTACTTGCCACGCAGGGCAATAGAATAAAGTAATAAATAAACCGGCGACAAAAGTGAGATCAAGTCTTCTTATCTTCTCTTAAAGGACAATCATCATGGTTTCCTCACCCGAGATCCGGTTCTTCATGCTTTTCTTTCACCCAAGGACCTACACTTTGTAACAAAATAAATTTGTGACAAACGTGAGTCAATCAGCTCGGGTCAACAACCCAGCTTATATAAGAATAGCAATGAATCATGAACATACCTGAAGATGGAAAGTTAACTCTCTCTTTCCTGAGAAGTTTTATATCCTCTCGGCATGTAGGGCAGGCATGACGGCCCAATTCCCAAATCTTCCACAGAAGTAGCAAACCACCTTTTCTTGAGTCTCTTCTTGAGGCACATTTTCTATGTCCTTCGACTCAATTTCAAGGATAGGCTTGGAAACTCCAACCTTTCCTTTTAGGGTTGGTTTCTTCTTCCTTTTCTTTTGTTTCTTTAAACCCAAGACGGAAGTGGTTGAGGTGGAATTATGCTTGGCCATGTCAGACTCTGCAGACTTCAACATGCCATGAAATTCACTTAAGGATTTCTCCATTCCTTGCATGTGATAGTTTGTGACAAACTGATCATATGATTCGGGCAAAGACTGGAGTACGATATCCACAGCGAGCTCTCTCCTAATAGGAAATCCTAACCTCTCCATTTGGTCCACGTTCGCCTTCATCTTAAGGACGTGAAGACCAACATTCCCGCCTTCCTGCATCCTACAACCAACTAGGATTTTAACACACTCATAGTGTTCCTGCCTAACTTGCTGTTGGAACATGTCCTTGAGCTTGTTTAACATATTGTACACACTCATGTCCTCAAATTGCTTTCGCAACTCTGAGCTCATAGTTGACAATATGAGGCAGGCAACATCGTGCGTGGCCTTAACACGTTTTTCATATCCGTATCGGACGGCCCAAGTCGCGTTGGTAGCAGGTGGCTCTGGAAGGGGTTCCTCAAGGATGTGCAACTTTGACTCATGGCGAAGGACAATCCTCAATTTCCTAAGCCACGCAATAAAGTTCACCCCCGTGAGTTTCTCCCTTTCTAGGAACACACGAAGTGAGATGTTTGACGTGGTGTTGTTATGGTTTGACATCTATAAATAACAAAATGAGAGTTTTGGTTAGTTAGATAAACCTTGTTAAAGATAATTACCCCATGTGTTTAAGAAAACAACTATTTTAACGAGGGCTAAGAAACTTATTTCATCTCGCACCGTGACGGGTTTACCGCGGATTACGTGGCGAAGCTATTTAGGCCGGTAACCATTTTACCAATTGTAATCTCTATTACAACTCTTAGACACTTGCGGGATCCATTGACATCCATAATGTCGATTGGCATGTTTGATCCCTACCTTACACCAATCTTAATATATAATTTTTGTTTAGCTCGTGCTTAGGTCGACAACTAACCAAGAATTATATACTAAAATTGTAAATCGTCCGACAAGACACACGGGTGGCACTCTCGACCATTAATTGGCTCGTGCTTAGCTCAACAACCAACCATGTGAGTTACCCCACTCACCTTCTACACAACTACGCAAGAAATGACTCGTGCTTAGCTCGACAATCATCCTTGTTTCGTTAGATTCGGGTGGTGTCGTCTTACGGATGGTGTGTGATTTACGTTTTGAAAAATGGGATTTTGTTTTCTGTTTAAAAAAACTTTTTGTGAATTAACAAAGTAAGTGTGAAAAATGATTTTAGGCACTTTATAAATATAATACCAATTTTATATTTTCTTTGTCAATTCTATTCACGCGAGATTGTTAACCATTTTAACAAACATTGTATTTTATTAAATTTTTCAAGAAAAATTATCTAGCATGCAAATCCTAAACCATGCATAGAATATAAAAGACAACCACACAAATATATATATAATCAGTAACATGCCCAAAAATCCTATGCGTTTTCCTCGTGAGCCACAACGGGGAAAACAAGGCCAAAACCTAAGGACAAGGTATAGTCTCGTTAAGTGAGCTGCCACTGAATCCAACACCTCCAATAGCGTGTTGATTCCTTCTTGCCAAGACGTCATCACTATGACTCCCGTAGACTTCTCCGGTTCTAATTCTATACTATTTACAAATACATAGAATATATATATATATATATATACATAAACGACACGCAGGTCGCATTCCTACACTATTTATACAAATACACGGAATAAAAGAAATGGCGTGCAAGCCGCACCAACAAATAAATAAATAAATATTATTACAACACTACAGCACGCAGGCCGCCAAAAACCAAATCAATCAACCACTACAACACATAGGTCTAAGGGCATATCATGTTAGCGAATCAAACCAAACGCAACAAATAGAAACATGGTGTGCCACACAAAACCATGATACAAATATATATATATATATACATTTTAGTTAAGATTGTCAAAACATCAAAGACACCAAAATGACAATCCTTGTACATAAGCATTAGTGTACCAAACCATTTTTGAGACACATATTCATATATACATTAATAAGTATATATTTGTGTACACTTCATGCCAAGTTACAACAAATATATAAATATGAAAACTAAAATATCTAGAAGACTACAAATACATCAATTTTAGTCCAAAAAGAATCTACACGAAAAACCATTTTAAGAAAACAATTTTCTTATCAAATAAAACATTTTTATGGTTTTTCTAGACTCAATAGTGCAAAGCCATGTTAGAGATGACTCTGATACCACTGAAGGTATTTGTTTGGCATAATCGAATAGCAACGGAAGCAAGATATAATACAAAAACTATAAACTAAGCAAACAAACACTTCCCATGGACCAAAATCTAGACATGGAGTTGCAACTAAAATATTATAGAAACAAGAAGCAAGAGATAGTTGTACCTTTAAGCAAGATCACAATATCTATTTCTCCTTGTCAAGTGTATAGAATCCAACAAGAGAATTCCTCTAAAGAAGTCCACCCCAAGCACACTTGATTCCCCAATGCTAGTAGGTTGATGTAGACACCAAAACAACACAATCCAAGTACAAGAAACACCTTTGTGCATCAAAGCTAGATCAAAAAGTGTATATCACCTTCTCTTGTGCATCAAACTTGATCACAAGAAGGAAGAACCATTAGAGAGAATGATGAACATGAACAAGAACCCCTCAACTACCAAAAGTCTGTTCTTGGGCACCAAAAAACCGTAGCACACTTATCACACCACTTAATACCATTAAAAAGTGTAAGAATGTTAATTCTGCTGTTACAGTGATCGTACACGGCCCGTGTTGGTCAACACGGCCGTGTAGGTCCAAAGTTCATGGCCCTAAATGGGCCAAGTTAGCCCATGTCTAATAGGCTGAACACGGCCCGTGTACAACTAAACGGCCGTGTTGGCCCAAAGCACAGTCTTGAATTGGGCCAAAACGCCACGTGCTTGTTGGGCTGGACACGACCCGTGTTCAGCCACATGGCCCGTGTACCACCCTGCCAAAAGCCATTTTGGCCTCTTTCTCTCTTTTGCTTGATCGTGTTGCCAGAATCAATACTTGGTGTGTGACCCAATAGGCCTATACTTCATCAGCAGTGCTATCAACTCGTTCGTGTCAGCGGGCATATACCAACAATAGTCATTAATCAACTCAATCCACCTGCGTTGCCTCATATTGAGCTCCTTCTGTCTAGAAACATACTGCAGGCTCTTATGATCAATGAATACCACACATTTGGTGCCATACAAGTAGTGGTGCCATAGTTTCAGAGCAAAGACAACAGCTGCCAACTCCAGATCATGAGTCGGATAGCTCTTCTCATGTGGCTTTAGTTGGCGGGAAGCATAATCTATCACTTTGTCCTTCTGCATAAGGACACTTCCCAAACCTGCGTAAGAAGCATCACAATAAATGATAAAATCTTCTGACCCATTAGGCAGAGTCAGAATTGGAGCTTGACATAATAGTTGTTTTAAAGTCTGGAAGGCTTTGTCTTGTTCATCAGACCTCGAATAGGGAACATCCTTTCGTGTAAGCTTCGTCAAAGGACCCGCGATCTTAGAAAAATTCTGAATGAATCGCCGATAATAACCGGCAAGTCCTAGAAAGCTACGAATCTCAGATGGGGTTTTGGGAACTCTCCAATTTATCACCGCCTCAACTTTAGCAGAATCTACTTTAACACCATCCCTACAGATCATGTGACCAAGAAAATGCATCTCACGAAGCCAGAACTCACATTTAGAAAGTTTGGCATAGAGTTGTTCTCGCTTAAGAGTCTCGAGAACTTGACGAAGATGTGATTCATGTTCAGCTTCGGTCTTCGAATAGATTAGGATATCGTCAATGAATACTATAACAAACTTGTACAGAAATGGAGCCGAATGGCATCACCAGGAACTCATAATGGCCATAACGAGTACGAAAGGCTGTTTTTGGAATATCTTCAGCCTAAACCCGTACTTGATGATACCCTGATCAAAGATCAATTTTAGAGAAGCAAGTTGCCCCCTGCAATTGATCAAATAAGTCATCTATGCGTGGTAAAGGGTATTTTTTCTTTACAGTTTGCTTGTTAAGCTCCCTATAATCTATGCACATTCGCATAGTACCATATTTCTTCTTGAAAATAAAACTGGAGCTCCCCAAGGTGAAGAGCTCGGGCAAATAAAGCCCTTGTCAAGTAAATCCTGAATCTGATTCATCATCTCGCGAACTTCAGAGGGAGCGAGACGATACGGAGCTTTAGCCACTGGGGTAGCTCCGGGTACAAGATCAATCCTGTAATCAACATCCCTGACTGGAGGCAGTCCGGGTAATTCATCTAGGAAGACCTCAGGGTATTCTGACACTACCCTGATATTTTCAACTGGTTGTTTCTCCATTTTAGTGTTAATAACGTACGCAAAGTATGAGACACAACCTTTAGTTACTGATTTCTGAGCTTTAAGAACAGAGATGATAGTGATATTAGATTCCCGTTTCTCACCTCGAGCTACTGCATAAGATCCGTCTGGCAAAGGAAATCAAATTATCTTCTTTGAGCATAGAATTTCAGCATCTTTACTACTGAGCCAATCCATTCCGATCACAGCATAAAACCCCGCGATTGGCATAACCAAAAATGAAAGAGGGAAACTAGTCCCATCAATGTTAATCAGTGCCATAGGAACTCTATGAACAACAGGAACTATCCTACCATTAGCAACCTCAACGCCTATCGGATCAATCAATGTACAAATAGGCTGTTGCATTTTGGCATACAAAGATGCAGAGATAAAAGAATAAGTTGCTCCTGTATCAAATAAAACACAGGCAGGAGAATTGTTAACAAGAAAAGTGCCAGTGATCACATCACCTGCGGCCTTAGCCTCATCGGCTGTCATTTGGAATGCCCTGTCTGGTGCATGTGGTGCAACATTCTTCCCCCGTCCTGAGGAAGATCCTCCAGCTCCTCCTGACCCTAGGTTAGGACCCGATTTGCAGTCAACCGATCGATGTCCCGGCTTGAGGTACTTGTAGTACACATTATCTTTATACTTACAGCTATCCGCTGTATGGCCCTTCTGCCCGCATTTAGGACACCTTGCAGTATCCTTAGTATAATGCCTTGTATGCTTAGTTCGACACTGAGCACACCATAAATCATCTGCGGGACTGTACCTCGAACCCCCTGTTGCAACTGGGGTTGCTTCCGCTGCCATGACCCTCCACCTTCGCCCTTCGACCCTGAAGACTGTTCAAACTTCCTCTTGGAAGTTCCCCCAGTCTGCTGTGTGTGATCACTCTCATACCGGCGTGCAAAATCAAATGCCTTATTCAAAGTAGTTGCAAACCGGATAGATGATCGATACTCAGGTGGCAGAGCAAGTGTAAATCGATTAATCTTTGCCTCTTTATCAGGAAAGGAACCCTGCACAAAACGTATCAACTCGGTATACCTGGTAATGAGCTCCTCCACCGATCTATTGCCTTTAGACAAGGCCCTGAACTCATTATCCACAGCTTCCAGTGCTTGGGCTTAACAGTATTTAGCCCGTAGAATCCTCAGAAAACCAGACCAAGTCATAGCATTCAAGACTGCAGTTGGTGTAGATGCAATCACAGTATCATACCAAGAAACAGCACGACCCCGCAATATTTTCCTTGCATAAGCCACTTTCTTGGAATCCTCAGCTTCACTAGTTTCAAATGCCAACTCTGTATCATGGATCCACCTCTCCCCGTGACTATCAGATCCATACTACCATCAAAGGTAGGTGGTTTGCACATCATAAAGGCCTTTAAATCCATGCACATCACTTCCCGACATCGTTAGTCGCTAAGTTCTGTTAGATCATTAAAGTTATTGGGATTGCATGGGGATCAAAGCACGCAATGGAAGCATAAAAAACACACACAAATGATTCCATGAAGTCCCAATGGTGGTGAAAACTTGTAAGATCAAACATGCAACCAAAAAGGAACAAGGAGAAGAAGAGGAATCAAATCATACCCTTGAAGACTTTGATAAAATGCTGGAACAACTTCGAATTTGGGATGAGCTCTTGAAACAAAAGGCTCCAACCACCAAAGAAGTCCACACCAAGCTTAGCTTCTTTCTCCTTGTACTAGAAAGCCACCAAACCACCAACACTTGATGATTAGGATCTGGAACAACCCTTAAACACTTGTGCACAAACAACCAACACTTGTTCTTGCTCTCTCTCTCTCTCTCTCTCTCAATGGAAGAACTCACAAAGTATGTGTTTTGCACCAAATTAACCAAGAGAATGGAATGAACAAAGAAGGATTCTATTATAGGCATTCTATCTGTTCAAAGGGGCCAGAGTCGGACCTAAATGGCACCCATTCATTGGACCAACAAAATGGTCCAACCAAATACAAGTGTCACTTAGAATTATGCCTTCACGACTTCTTCACGGGCTCTCACGGGCCGTGAAGGATAAATGCGCCACGACCGGCCATTAATCCTCCACGAGCCGTGTCGCGCCGTGCAAGAATCGTGAGGGTTGTGCCTTCACGGGCCGTGTAGGTTCGTGAGGCCCTAGGGTTTCACGAACCATGCGGCCCACGATAGGACTCGTGTACACAAGCTACTTCACGACCCGTGGAGCATCCTTCACGGTCGTGAAGCTCAAGTCAGATTGAATTTGAGCATTTTGACTCTTTCCTCTTGTAGTAGGTTGTCGAGATTGAAACTTGGCGTGTGACCCAATAGGCCCGCGCTTCATTGGCAGTGATGCCGGCCTACATGTGTCGGTGGGCAGATTCCAACAAACTCCCACTTGCAGATGAGACACCGTACCCATGGGCACCACAGACAGGAAGCGGCCTCTAGCAAGGCATCCCTGCCCCCAACTAAACACGGGGTATGTCATCCCTGACAAGTACCAAGTCAAAACTAAAAGAGTTTGACATGGTCCTATAGATATGTGATCAATCATCCTATTGTTCGCGATATCCAAGTGAACACGAGACATGGTACAAAGTCATTCTGCGATCGTTCACGATTATGTTTCTCGATCAAGATTGGTGGTGACCAAAAAGTGAGTTGCAACTGATCAACAATCATTGCAAGCTCGAGCATGGCCATGCATTTTTGGTGTCAGCGCCTAATCATCGAGGGGCCAGGGATATCTCTCTAAATAGAGGAACAAATTCCTTCGACTACATTGCCTCCAATACAATGGCAATACTTTACCCACATACCTCCTTTATAATAGCCAGTTACGGACTACGTTTGAAAGCGGTGAGAATAAAGCAAACCAAAATAGTGAAACACATGCATCTCCGGTCTAAGGATAAAAGATGTTATCATCCTGATTTACTCTTGACATGTACCATGAAGTAAGATCAGGTGTGGGTCGTCCAATCACTTGAAACTCTTTTCAAGTATAGGCGAAATATTGTGTCCCTTGTATTCAATCCCATTGAACACTGTGACCAATCATTTCCCTCGATCTTCGTTCACACTTCCTTCCATGAAGAATGACAGATCATGGACTATTTAGAATGTAAAACATGCAAGGAAGAGATAAAACATGCAAAGTTGGAAGACAATAATGATTCAAAGAAAGTATTCGCTACACGCGTATCATTAAATCTCTATTTAATAATCAATACATTCAAAAATACAATATGATTAATGTTCCCAATAACATAGTAAATACATCGAATAAAATAACCAATATACAACTCAAATCAAGTCACTAGAAAATCTAATCCTAATAGCACGTGTGTGGGCATCGTGCTTAGCTAGTGACAACGGTTTAGTGAACGGATCCGCTAAATTGCTATCCATGTGAACTTTGCTGATGATGATGTCTCCATTCTCGACCACATCCCGGATAAATTGATATTTCCACGGAATATGCCTTGTGCGTCGATGAGACCTCGGTTCCTTTGCTAAAGCAACGGCACCCTCGCTGTCACAGAAGATCTCAACGGGGTCGCTAATGTTAGGAACCACTCCCAAATCAAGCAGAAATTTCCTCATCCATACGGCCTCCTTAGCAGCTTCACTGGCCGGAATATATTCCGACTCGGTAGTGGAATCGGGCACGGTGTCTTGCTTAGAGCTCCTCCAGGATATAGCACCGTCATTTAATAGGAACACGAACCCCGATTGTGATCGGTAGTCATCCCTATCGGTTTGGAAGCTTGCGTCAGAGTAACCCTTTACTCTAAGCTCTTCCTCACCTCCGTACACCAAGAACATCTCCTTAGTCCCCCAAAGATACTTGAGAATTCTCTTCACCTTGCCGTCCACTGAGCTTCACCTGGGTTAGCTTGATATCTACTCATCATGCTCAAGGCACACGATACATCAGGCCTCGTACATAGCATGGCGTACATGATCGAGCCCACGGCCAAAGCATATGGCACTCGCTTCATTACTTCCCGTTCCACTGGGGAACTAGGGGATTGAGTCTTACTCAATACCAAACCATGTGACATAGGAATGAACCCCTTCTTGGAGTTTTCCATCCTAAACCGCTTTAGGACTTTGTCAACATATGTATTTTGGCTAAGCCTAATTAGCCTCTTGAATCTATCTCTATAGATTTTGATCCTAAGAATATAAGTCACATCACCTAGATCCTTCATTGAAAAACAATTGCCCAACCAGGTTTTTACACCTTGAAGGGTCGGGACATCGTTTCCAATAAGGAGTATGTCATCGACATACAAGACTAGGAATACAACTATGCTCCCACTAGCCCTGACATATACACATGGCTCATCCTTGCTTTTTGAAAAGCCAAACTCTTTGACTTTCTCATCAAAGCACAAGTTCCAGCTGCGCGATGCTTGCATAAGTCCATAAACGGACTTCTTAAGCTTGCAGACCTTATCCGGATGCTTGGCTTGTACAAAACCCTTGGGTTGAGTCATATAGACTTCCTCGCTAAGTGTCCCATAAAGGAACGCGATTTTTACATCCATTTGCCAAATCTCATAATCATGAAATGCGGCAATTGCCATGAGTATCCAGATAGACTTCAACATAGCCACCGGGGAAAAGGTTTCATCATAGTCTATACCATGAGTTTGCGTGAAACCCTTAGCCACCAGTCGGGCTTTGAAGGTGTCTACCTTTCCATCTATGCCGGTCTTTTTCTTAAAGACCCATTTGCACCCCACGGGTCTACACCCGGATACCGAATCTACCAAATCCCATACTTGGTTATCCGACATAGATTGCATCTCGGACTCCATTGCCTCTTTCCACCTAGCGGACTCATGGCCCAGCACGGCGTCCCGATAAGATGATGGTTCATCATGATCCACCACTAGGTCGCAGCCCTCAGACATGAGAAACCCATATCTCTCTGGCTCATTGTGACTCCTACCGGATCTTCTAAGAGGTAAAGGATCCATGTCAGGTTCTCCAGCAGCGCCGTGCTGAGAATCATCTTGTGAACTAGCGCCAACTTCAGGTTGATCATTGGAAGGTTCTTGAATTTCTACAAGATCTACCTTTCTCCCAATTTGTCCTCCACCTCACGTCTCACGTAGGTAGAACAACCCCAAACCTTTAGATATGAAAGCGATGGGACCTTTCCATGCCACATCTCAAAGGGTGTCTTCTTGACCTTCTTAGTTGGTACAAGGTTAAGGATTCTAACGGCCGTTACCAATGCATAGCCTCAAAAGCTAATGGGTACATCCGTACGACTCATCATACACCGAACCATATCCAACAATGTCTGGTTCCTCCTCTCGGCGACACCATTTAATTGTGGTGTCCTAGGAGGTGTCAATTGCGAAACAATTCCACAATCTTTTAGATAGTCACGGAATTCCGAACTTAGATACTCACCACCACGATCCGATCTGAGCATCTTAATTCGTTTACCCAATTGGTTCTCAACTTTGTTTTTGAAAGTCTTAAAAACCTCAAAGGTTTCCGACTTTTGTCTTACCAAGTAAACATACCCATACCTACTAATATCATCGGTAAAGGTTACGAAGTACCTTGAGTTATCCCTAGTGACATGCTTGAACGGACCACATACATCCGTGAACACGATATCCAACAAGTATTTGCCCCTCTCACAAACGCCGGTTAGGGTGCTTTGGTCATTTTGCCCAATAAGCAAGATTCGCATACATCATCCAACCCATGTTCAAATGATTCCAAGATCCCATCTGCTTGGAGCTTGGCGATGCGTTTCTTGTTTATGTATCCCAAACGACCATGCCATAAAGATAACTTATCCAAATCACATTTGGATTTAGAACCAACATTCATGATTGATCTATTACTTTGCAAGCAAACGCTTGTCTCATATATGCCACGACATGGATGTGCTTTTAAATAGAATAAATCATATATGCCACGACATGGATGTGCTTTTAAATAGAATAAATCATTCTTAAAGCATGAAATAATTCCATTAGAGAAATTAAAATTAAATCCATCGTCAACAAGTGCATAAAATGATAAAAATATTTCTTGTCACGCAGGGCGATACACTTAATAAAGTAATAAATAAGCCGGATGGAAAGGCGAGGTCCACGCTCCCTATCTTCTCAACCAGGAAAACCGCCTTGTTTCCCATGATGAGATCCAGCTCCCCATCAACCAAGTCCCTACTTCTTCTTAGTACCTGCACATTATTAACTATGTGAGTACCACACCCGGTGTCCAAGACCCAAGCGTTAGAAGTAGAAGTTGTTGGTTCTATGTGCACAAGACACAAATTAATACGATATTACTAATAATAAATAAACCCATAGGGTCACACATTTACAATCAATGGACACCAATTACATATTTGAATATGATTTAAATATGTTTCCAACTCGTTATATATATATATATAAGTATATATGCATTGTTGCATATTATTATTTATGTGAAATAATAATATCACTCTTGTATATTGATACAAGATAATGCATATCAAATATATAGATGTAAACATATGAATATATATATGTATATATATATATGCATAAATATATATTTGTTACAAGTAAATTGTTACTAGTAACAATTATATAAATGTATGTATATCCTTGTTACAAGTAAAGAGTTACTAGTAACAATCAAGTATGTATATAAAATACATGTAGATGTATTTTATACATAGTATGGCACATCTAGTATATCTTTTATATATGTATTTATGAAGGAAACTAGAAAATCCCTCATTAATTCAAATGGGGGCCATGTTGTGTATACTTGAAATCAATCAACCAAGGCATGGACTAGATGTACAAGCATGGAAGGAAGGCAAGAGGGGACCCTCCCCCCTCACCCATTTTCGGCCGAAAATGGGAGCCAAAGGGGGCCTCCCTCTTGTTGCTTCACTTCTTGATCTTATTTAGTACATGCATGGTTCTTTGTTCTAACAATCACATGCTACCACCTTTAGGCTTCTTTTAGAAAAGTTCTAAGTATTCTTGAAGCTTTGAAAACATCTCTACATTCTTGTATTGGTGTTCTTCAAGTAAGTCAAGTGTGGTGCTACAATACATACATCTAGTTCAAGAAGAAGAACAAGAGGTTGTTGCTTGCTTGCTTGAATTTCAAGGGTTGGAGAGACTAGCATCTTGGAGGTGTGGACTCATTGATTTGTGGATACCTTGGAGGAAGTCTTCTCTTGGCTTCTCTTAGATCAACCACTTCATCAACGGTTTACTCACGCTACAAAGGTTGTAGTTCTAAACACCCTATGGTTGTTTTGTTTCTTAAGGCTTGCATATGGATCATTGGTGGGGAGTTTTAAAAAGTTTAAAATTGTTGTTCATGCTTCCATTGCTAAAATATATTTTGAAAAACCGAACAAACCCCAACAGAAGTGTTATGGAGTTCAATCATATACATACCGGAGGCGCCTTGTCCCTTGGAGCGAAGCCTCTTGAGCTCCTCCGTGTACTTGAGGCAACTACGCCGGTAGTGTCCCTTCTCCCCGCAGAAGAAGCAGGTGGCCTCTTCCGGTGAGGGGGCTATAGGAGCGGGTTCCTTCCCCTTCGGCTCCGCCGCCGGGAGTGGTTTGGGCTTAGGTGTTGCCACCTTGGCCTTCCTCTTCCCTTTGCCCTTAGAGCATGAAGCAGGCCGCTTCCTCTTAGCACCACCCTCATGGATGGCTAGGACGGGTGCGGAGGTTGATGGCTTTGCCTTGGCCATGTTAGACTCGGCGGTCTTCAACATGCCGTGCAACTCCATCAAGGACTTGTCCATGTTATGCATATGGTAGTTCACAATGAACGGTCCATATGCTTGAGGCAAAGATTGGAGGATAATATCCGTAGCCAACTTTTTCCCCATAGGAAAGCCCAACCTCTCGAGCTGGTCCACATATTGCTTCATACGAAGCACGTGGGAGCTCACGTTCCCGCCTTCCTACATCCGGCACCTTATAAAGGCCTTGACACACTCGTAGAGTTTTTGCCTTGCTTGCTGTTGGAACATTTCCTTAAACTGCGAGATCATGTCAAACGCACCAACGTCCTCGAATTTCCTTCGCAACTCGGAACTCATGGTCGTCAACATGAGGCAAGTCACCTCATTGATGTCTTTAAGGCGCTTCTCATAAGCATCCTTAATGCCCCGCGTAGCAGAGGTAGCAGGAGCCTCCGGAAGAGGTTCCTCTAGGACATACAACTTGCTTTCATGGCGTAAGACAATTCTCAATTGCCTTGCTTTCATGGACGGAGTGACATATTTGTTGCGGTGTTGCTTGTAGATGCCATCTAAAAGAAGCCAAAGCACACAAATAGGTTAGTTCAACATATTTTAATCCTTGTTAAATAATTACCCAATAGTTTAAAACTTAAATTTAACAAGGGCTAAGAACCCAACATAACTTCACTACATGACGGGTTTACCGCGGATCACTTCGTGAAGGTATTTAGGCTGGTAAACGCTTTACCAATTGTAATCCGTGATTACAACTCTTATGCACTTGCGGGATCCATCGGTACTCATAGCACCGGTTTGGCATGTTTGATCCCTTCCCATACCGATTCCTCAATAAGCCGCTTTGGTAACTCGGTATAGGCACGACAATTACCAATGCGTATTAAATTGGAATTGCAAATCGTCCAACAAGATACACGATGACGCCCTTGACAATAATTGGCTCGTGCTAAGCTTGACAACCAAAAATTTTAAGACGCCACACGCACCTTCCACACAAGTCCACATGGAACAACTCGTGCTAAGCTCGACAATTGTCCCATGCTTCATTAGATTCGGGTGGTGTCATCTTTTGGATGGCGTGTGATTTACGTTTTTAAGAAAAACGGGGCTTTTGTTTTTCCGGTTAAAAACCTCTTTTCCCTTTGATTAACAAATAAGTGACAAAACGCATTTTTCACCATTTAAACATAAACACTTTATATTCATTTGTTAATCATGTGAGCAAGCGGGGCTTGTTAACCAATTAAGGAAAACTATATAGTTTTATTATTTTCAAAAGATTTTCTAGCATGCGAAGATCCTAGAACCACGCAAGAAAATAAACAAATAAAACTACACAACCACGCATACAAAACCGATTTGAGCCAACCTAAGTGTTCCCCGGTGAGACAACTAAGGAACTAAGTCTACTAAGGACAAGGAATCCAAGACTTGGTGGAGTGCTCCCACTCGATCCCGCGCCTCCGGATCCGAGATAGCCGAGACGTCTCCCAAGACTCCCGTTGGTGCCTCCGGTCTTCTCTTCAAAATACATACATAATTTAAAGAGAAATGGCATGCAAGACACACAATCTATTCTAAGCTAATATACAAATTACAAAGAATAAATACTTTGGCGTGTAAGCCACAAATAAATAAATTATTACAAACCGGATTAAATAAATTATTACAAACCACCAAATGAATGAACAACAAATAAAGCAACCAAACAACCACACAAGGTCTAGGCTCAAACCGGTGCTCACAAAAATGAAACAACCACAAAGCATGGTGTGCCACACCAAACCATGCACAAATCAATATCCCAATTAAGTTTATTCAAAAACTAAAGGCACAAGAATAAACCTTGTACATATACATTAGCATTCCAAACACTTTGAACTCCATATTCATATATACACAATATACATGTATGCATGTGTGCATTTTATGCCAAAACCACCCAATACATACATATCCAAGAATTAGGATATTATGGGGCTTAATCTACAAGGCTAAAAAGCCTAAAATGATTCTGGAAACACCAAAACCAAATGCTAAAATCCATATCAAGTTTTCTTTTTCAAAAAGGCCAAAAACAACCTGTTCACGACGCCTTCACGAGCTACTGCTCTTCACGGGCCCTCACGGGCCGTGAAGGTTGTACACTCCACGACTCGTGAAACAGTTTAAAAACCTTTCACGACCAACACCCCACGAGACTGGTCGTGTGGCCTTCACGACCCGTGAAGCAAGCTCCACGGCCCGTGAAGACCTTCGGGACAGAATGTCCAAAATCGAAAATATGGATTTTCAAGCCATAAAGGTGCATGCGTCTTACAAGTATGACTCGGATATCACTGTTGGGATTCCATAGGGATCAAAGCACGCAACGGAAGCAACAAAAACACACACAAATGATCCCATGAAGTCCCAATGGTGGTGAAAACTTGTAAGATCAAACATGCAACCAAAAAGGAACAAGGAGAAGAAGAGGAATCAAATCATACCCTTGAAGACTTTGATAAAATGCTGGAACAACTTCGAATTTGGGATGAGCTCTTGAAACAAAAGGCTCCAAGCACCAAAGAAGTCCACACCAAGCTTAGCTTCTTTCTCCTTGTACTAGAAAGCCACCAAACCACCAACACTTGATGATTAGGATCTGGAACAGCCCTTAAACTCTTGTGCACAAACAACCAACACTTGTTCTTGCTCACACTCTCTCTCTCTCTCAATGGAAGAACTCACAAAGTATGTGTTTTGCACCAAATTAACCAAGAGAATGGAATGAACAAAGAAGGATTCTATTATAGGCATTCTATCTGTTCAAAGGGGCCAGAGTCGGACCTAAATGGCACCCATTCATTGGACCAACAAAATGGTCCAACCAAATACAAGTGTCACATAGAATTATGCCTTCATGACTTCTTCACGGGCTCTCACGGGCCGTGAAGGATAAATGTGCCACGACCGGCCATTAATCCTCAACGAGCCGTGCCGCGCCGTGCAAGAATCGTGAGGGTTGTGCCTTCACGACCTCCTTCACGGGCCGTGTAGGGTCGCGAAGCCCTAGGGTTTCACGAACCATGCGGCCCACGACAGGACTCGTGTACACAAGCTGCTTCCCGACCCATGAAGCATCCTTCACGGTCGTGAAGCTCAGGTCAGATTGAATTTGACCATTTTGACTTTTTCCTCTTGTAGTAGGCTGTCGAGATTGAAACTTGGCGTATGACCCAATAGGCCCGCGCTTCATTGGCAGTGATGCCGGCCTACGTGTGTCGGTGAGCGGATTCCAACAATAGTCACATATACTTAGTATACTTTTCATACTCGATTAATCATGTTAATCAAATAAACAAATAATCAACAACAATATCAGTCTTGTGAATCATATCAATCTCTCTCACATCCCAATACCTCCCGAGGAACACTTTAAATAATGGTCAAGCCTGAATTTGACACTGAGTACTCTTTCAAATACCGAATTCACTCAAACTTAGGTTCCGATACCAGCTTGTAACACCGCCATTTCTAGAACCAGATTTTTCTATTTAAAATATTAACTTATCATTTTCATATAAAATCACGCGGCAGAATATAAAACACGTGGCAAATATATTACAATCAAAAACTGCCACATACACACTTTGGTGTTACTGTTACTGTAGCATTCGACCATTATTCATTACAACTTAATATAATATAAGAGTTATACAAAACATAGTGTTTCTCCAAAGAAAGTAGACTACCCGCAGGCTCCCAGACTCACTGTGGATCACCTGCACATGTAGGGTATAGCATCTATTAGCTATAATAGCTAGTAAGTACTCAAATAGCATGCGATCAACATAAATACATCACATATCATCAATCATGCTCAGATAGTTCTATCCTAGCATCTCGCGATGAGTTGACGTAGTCAGAAGGTAGCATATCTCGCAGGGGAGCTAACCCGGCTCAATGCACCAAACTGGGGTACTAGACACATCAACCGCTCCGGTGGGTGAGCTGTAAAGCTGTCCACCATTGCGTTTTGGAATCAACCGATTCCTCTGTTGTACAGCATAAGCTATACCCGAAGAGGACAACTTTGTCCTTAAGTAGAACAACTTTGTTCTTGTTGTAGGACAGCTTTGTCCAAGACAACTTTGTCCATAAAGATCCAGACCAATCACAAACAAATAATCTGATCTAATCGGATCATCAATCAATGCGCGTATATATTCAATTATCATCATAGCATACACCTAATCAAGTGCATACTACATTGTGTCAACATGTTAAATTCTAGCATCATCATGCAACTTACACTTAAACAAGTGCGTGTACAAATCATAGTAAACGATTTTGTAATCATTGCTAATATATGTTATAGATATATTAATCATTATGTTATCAGACACTCACATGTCGAGCTAGATTACTTTATTCTACGATACTGTAGCTTCTGGACCAACTGGAATACCTAAACAAGGTTTACAAATATCAAAACCTTGTAAAACAGATTCTGCTAGAGGCAGGGCACGCCCGTACTTTGCCAAGGCACGCCCATGCCTGGCGAGGCACGCCCCGTACCTGATACTCAGATACAACCCGTGACTTCAGGGTACCCCCGGGATTGCTAGGGTTAGGCACGCCCCGTACCTTTGGGAGGTACGGCCGTGCCTCCTAGGTACGCCCTGAGGTACGGTCTGTTCTTGAGAGGCACGCCCGTGCCTTTCAACTTACAGCAGCAGGTTCGTGTAGAACCTGCTGTTTCCATCCAAAAACTTACCAAAACATTCCTATAACATTACCAATTGGTTTCTAAAGTTCACATATGTAATAACTCATCAAAAGCAACCTAAAGACACCATTTTTATACATCAAAACAACCAATTCAGTGTTTGGGACCAAAATCTCTATTTTGACCCATTTACCACTTTAATTTCCAAAATCAAACTAAACCATCATTTTAATTACAGAATTTGATTCCTATGAACCTAATAATCATCTAGGAACAGATTGGTAACATCTAGACCAATTATTGAGTCCAAATCAGATTAAACCTAATTGAAACCCAACTTGTTGAAACTTGGAGACAAGAACAAGAACTTACTCACTTGAAAGATGGAGATGATTAGGAATCAAGAACAGATGATAGCTTTAATCTCCACTTGAATTTACAGCAACAAGAATCAGATTGCTTGGTTCTTTACTTGTTCTTTTCTTTTTCAAAGGCCACACACAAGAACACAAAATGAGAGGAAGGTAACAAAGTTTGTGTTTTTGTTCAAAGGGGGTGCTCACATGAGTTACAACAAGAGGTGCCTACTTGTGGTCAATATTATACACAAGTGGGTACCTTGTTCCCCTTTCCAACATACAACTTTAACGCACGAGTACCCGTTTTAACTAATGGGGATATTTTTGGAAACCTCGTTCTAAACCATCTAATATTTTATCATTCTTATCTATTTTTAATAATATTTTAATATTATCATTTCTTTATTATATTCTTCTATTTTACCCATTAATCAATTATATATATATATATTTTCTTTTATTCAATATTTAAATTAGAATTGAGACGTACCAGATTCGAACACGTATAGGCCCAATATGAGGTTGTTACAACTCACCTGAGTAGCTTAGAACAATTAGCTATTTCACTTCTGCTTTACTTAACATGACAAGTTCACCTAGAACATCATTACTTACATTAATCATCTATACATACAAAGAATAACTACTAAAACAAACATGGAAATTCCCAAATCTGGACTTAGCATAAATCCACCAAAAACTGTCGGACTTTGGGAAATCCGACACTATCCTTGCGGATTTCAGAATTCCGACATATACTTGCGGAATCCGACACTTGTCTTGCGGATTCTGGAATTCCGATAGATACTAGCGGAATCCAACAAATTAGTGGAATCTGGCACACATGAGGAAATCCGACATGCATGCGGAATCCGACAACTTGCGGTTTTCAACATTCTAGCGGAATCCGACATACTAGCGGATTCCGACACAAACACAATGCGGATTTTGATAAACTTGCGGATTCCGACACTTTTGCAGGTCTCGGAATCCGACAACTTGACAGACATGAATTCCGCCACCTTCTTGATTCATTTTAAGGATTTCATACTTGTTAGTTTTACATTTAAAACACTTTAGAGCTTCATATATCATCCATATGAACCTCAAAAACACAACAACACCATTTAAAAACATCAAACATACCAAAACCCACTTTCAAGTAAGCTTGTATGTTCATCAATGGAGTTTTAATTTGAATTTGAACTTCCAGCCATAATTCATCTCATATCTAATGTAAATCAAGCTTAAACTTCATTACAAACATTGTTCTTACCTTTGCTTGATTCAACAACCCCAGATCTTTCAATATTCAAGAATTCCCAAGAGAGAAAGTGTGTGTTTGTAAGTTTACCAACTTTGACTATTTTAGTCAATATACACATGCATACATATATAACCCACATCTAGAGGCAACCGCCACTGGATTCCTATTTCTTTTCTTTTATTCCTTTTAATATACATTTATATATATATATTATTCACAAATATACATATATATTTTCATTTAACAATTAGCACAAATATACTTTCATTAATATAGTTAGCTTACATAAAATTATACAACTTGGACCCTTTACATAATTTGCTATCTTACGTACACTTACACACAATTAACAACTAGGCCCAAATCGAGGATGTTACATTCTCGTCAGTTGAAACCTCATGAGAATAACTATCCAACCCATGACTTAGAGCTTGCAGCTGTCGTTTTTGCGTTGACATTATGGAGACACTATCTTTACGGTATAAAATGCGTTCTTTGTACTGATCATAAAAACCTACAGTATGTGTTTTCACAAAAAGAACTTAACATGCGACAGAGACGATGGCTAGAACTTATTAAATATTATGATTGCAAAATTCATTATCATCCGGGAAAAGCCAACGTGGTAACCGATGCTTTGAGTCGCAAAGGAACTGGGAATAGTATTTATTTTATGCGAATTGAGATAATCTCTGACTTGATTGATAAATTAAAGTCAGCTCAATTGGAAGCCTTGAACGATGAAAATGTGAAGACAAAAATTATGATTAAAAGAAAGAATGATCTGAGTGATGACTCTAGAGGATTGAAAGTATAATCTCGTGTTTGGTTGCCATTGCTTAGAGGTCTCCGAGATTTGATTTTGACTGAGGCTCATAAATCAAGATTATCTGTTCACCCAGGTAGTACGAAAATGTATAACGATCTAAAGGTGCTGTATTGGTGGCCTACAATGAAGACAGATGTCGCATAATTTGTGGAGTCTTGCCATATTTGTGCACAGGTTAAAGCAGAGCACCAGAAACCTTATGGATCATTGAAACAATTGCAGATTCTAGAACGGAAGTGGGAGCACATAACGATGGATTTTGTGACTAAACTTTCACGTACACAAAGGAATCATGATATGATTTGGGTGATCATTGATAGATTAACCAAGAGTGCTCACTTCTTGGCTACCAGTGAAACAACATCACTCAGCAAGTTGGCTCAGTTGTATATTGATGAAGTTGTGTCGCGACATGGTATACCGCTTTCGATTGTATCAAATAGAGATTCCAGGTTTGTGTCTAATTTCTGGAACAGTTTACAGCGGGAGTTGGGTACGCGTGTTAATCTGAGTACAACTTATCATCCTCAGACAGACGGGCAAACTGAACGAACAATTCAGACACTTGAGGATATGTTGCGTGCATGTGTTTTGGAGTAGGGAGGTTCTTAGGATTCCCACTTGCCTTTGATTGAATTTGCGTATAACAATTCTTATCATTCGAGTATCGGTATGCCACCTTATGAGATGTTATATGGGCGTCGCTACCGTACTCCTACGTGTTGGTTAGAGACGGGTGAGAAACAATATGCAGGGACTCATATTGTACAGATCACCGCAGATAAAGTTGCTATTGCTCGGAAAAGTTAAAAGCTGCGAGAGATCGTCAAAAGATGTATGCTGATCCACGTCGTAGATCTGTTGCATTTGTTGAAAGTGAATTGGTTTATCTGAAGGTTTCGCCTTGGAAGGGGGTTATCCGTTTTGGAAAGCAGGGAAAGCTAACTCCTCGTTATATTAGGCCGTTTTGTGTCCAACGGGTGGTTAATGATCAGACAGTTACACTTGATCTTCCTGCGGAATTGTCAGGTATTCACAACACATTCAACGTTTGTTACTTGCGGAAATGTAAAGTGGAGGACGAGAGTCAGATTCTTCCTTTACATGATCTTAAAGTGGATTCAAGCAAGAAACTAGTGGAAGAACCCATTGAACTACTAGATCGGAAGGTGACTAAATTGCGCAAGAAACAGATTCCGATGGTTCTGGTTAAATGGAGTCACAGTTTGGGTTCCGATTTGACGTGGGAAACTGAGGCAGATATGAAGGCTCGTCACCCTCGATTGTTTGAAAGTGAATAGATTCCGAGGACGGAATCCTTTTTAAGGAGGGGGGATTTGTAACATCCTGTATTTGGGCCTAGTAATTACGTAGGCTATGGTAATTTAACACGTGATTACTACTTGATTCATGTTTATTTAATTATTAGTAATTATACTTTTAATTAAGCTTTATATATATGTTGGTTAATATATATATATATATATATATATATATATATATGTTTGTACGTAAGCATGTAATTTGAATTGAATTAATTCCATGACACCTCCTGCTTCTTCTTTTGAGAAACACATACGTGGGTTTGGATAGACTTCATTTTCTCACTTTGAACATCTCCTAGTGTGTGTTGTGTGTGTTTTGAGAGAGAAAGTTAAGAAAAGGATAAACTTGGAATTTAGAAGTGAGGATTGGTTGTTTGTAAATTCAAACTAAAGGTATGATTATATTCCTTGTTTGATTCTGATCATATATATTGATATGATTTACAGATTGGTTTATGCTTGTAACATGAAAATACCATTGATGAATCTTATGTGTAAACTTGTCAAGTGGGTTTTATATGATTGGATGTTTTAAAAGGATTTGATGTGTTCTTGTTGTTGTTTACATGATATATGAAGTCGATCAGAAGTGTTTATAGTTGAAATTAGATGGAAATATTGGATTTTGGTAAGTTAAGTCGGCTAGACTTTGGAAGAAGATGATGCAGGTGTTCATCGAACGCGACGCGTCCCCGCTATTTAGCGGATTCTTCGAAATCCGAAGAGGAAATCCGATGATTGAATATTGAGACCCAGAATCTGATACTTCAAATCCGACATTAAGAATCCGACCCTGAAATCCGAGAACACCTAAATCCGACAAATTGGGATTCGGATTTGTGGAAATACGACACTTTGCCTCGACACGACGCGTCGGTTTCTTAGACGCGACGCGTCCGCGGATTTTGTGGATTTTTATGTTTGTTTGCATTCTTTAATGCTATATGCTACATGTATATGCATATGTGAATCTAACATGTTATGTTTAATTAAAGGAGATATAAATATATGTTTTGATATATATTCATGAGTTGGATACTGATTTCAGTTATTGTGTTCTTAGGAACAGACAAGGCTCACTAGCATTTAATAACTTAGTGGGAGTTCGAGAGCTCAAGGTGAGTGGATGTTTACTCACAGATGACCTTAGTTATAACTGGTTTGGTTGCAACTGTTTATGGATTGAAGCATGGATAGATTTTATATCTGATAATTGATTAACTGGTTGATTGTTAATTAATTGTTGCGTCCGTGATATGTATACATGATGGTTGGGAAGTCAGTTTCGACTGGGCATATGGGCTGGGTTTATTTATTATCAGCTAATCAGTATTTGGATCTTTCGTTGCATTTGTTGCAACCTAAGTGTAATACTTTGTGAGAAAAACAAATAAACTATCGGTAAACCTTTTCTTTGACCGGCATTGGTTGTAGGTTCTTGTAGAACCGCCGGTCTTCCCGAGACATGATTATTTGTTATTTGTTGTTGATATCATGCAATTGTGGCTGATGTATATATTGTGGTTTTACTCCATTCACTTAGCTTTTTGCTAGTCCCCCACCTCTCACTCTTTTCACAAGTTTTGGGTAAGTCAGCGGCTTGGCTGAGAGTGGTTTGCTTGGGGACTAATTATCTGGGCCTCTGATATTATATTTGTGATGAGCCGTAGTTTTTGTAATACTGATATTTTAACTGGTTGGCTTGGAAAACTGTTGTTTGTATACAATTGTAAATACTTTTAGTATTTTAATCGCTTCCGCAGTGTTGTATTAAAAATGAAAATTTTTAGGCTGAAAATACGGTGTTACATCTATTTTCTTTATCTTCTTTACATTTCCTTTAAATTGTATTGACGTTGATTTTTTTAAATATATAAAGTTTAGTTATTAAAATGAAATATAAGAATCTTATTAACTATATTTAATAGTTACTCAATTTAGTTTATATGAAGGGTAATTTAGTAACACTTAAAATTAGTTTATATGAGAAGTAATTTAGTAATTTCAAAACACTTAAAATGTAAGAGTTTAAGCAAAAGGCATAAATGCTTTATAATATAGTGTGTGTATATATATATATATTATTTTCTTTTTCAATTTCCTTTTTTATTAATAAACGTTAATCAAAATAAATAATTTAAGCTTAAATTATTAATCTTGAATATAATTAATTAACAATATTATTTATTAACTAATAAATATATATTTTCTTGTCAATTAATTAAGTTGGTAATTTCTCCACTTCATAAGTTAAAACCGTAACTTATGATTTCTGATTTAGAACTAACTTGTTATAAATTCGTTCTCTTGAGCGTGGTTGCATTACTTCTCGGATTATAGGCCCTCACATGTGTGACTCTCGAGTGCCTTATAAAGTTAGACGTGGCATCAGGGTTCGCTGACTATGCACACAAAACCAACAACATGGGATTCCTTTATCGATTGTATTGGATCGAAATAGCCAATTTGTATCATGGTTTTGACACAAATTATAGGAGGAATTGGGTACACGAGTTCACTTGTGCACGGCGTATCATCCCCAGACGGATGGCTAGAGTGAAAGAACGATTCAAACTCTAGAAGATATGTTGAGAGCTTGCGTGATTTAGTATGGTGGTAGTTAGGATTCTCACTTACCTCTAGTGGAATTCGCATATAATAGCACTTATTATGTAAGTATTGGTATGGCTCCATATGAAATGCTCTATGGTCGGAAGTGTCGTACTCCTACCTGTTGGTTAGAACCGGGAGAAAAACAATTTGCGGGTACTGAAATTGTACAACTCACTACAGATAAGGTAAAAGTGTCCCGTGAATGTTTGAGAGTAGCTTGAGAGAGACAAAAGAAATACTCCGACAAGAAACACCAACCCAAAACTTTTAAAGTAGGTGAGAAAGTGATGTTGAAGGAATTGCCTTGGAAGGGGATTATTCGTTTTGAAAAGCGGGGTAAGCTTGGATCTTGTTTTATCGGTCCATTTTTTATACTTAAACATGTTGGAGAACAAGCATATAAATTAGAGCTACCACAAGAACCGAAAGGAATACACAATATGTTCCGTGTATGCTATTTACGAAGATGCTTGGCCGAGGAACCGAGTATTCTACCATTGGAGGAACTCCGTGTTGACGAAATTAAGAAATTGGTCGAAGAACCCGTTGCAATTTTGGATCGTAAGGTCAAACAACTACGGAAGAAACGGGTGAAACTAGTAAAGGTATAATGGAAGAATAAGCAAGGTGGGTATATAACGTGGGAAACTGAAGATGAGATGAAGAGTAGGTATCCCAAGCTATTTTCTTAGTTGAATCCGAGGATAGAATCTTTTTAAGGAGTGGAGAACTGTAACGAAGGGAATTTTGAGAAAATGTTGTAATATTATTTTATCGAGAAATAAAGGAGATTTATGGAGTTTATTTATTTATAATGATAATTAAGGAATATTATTATTATTTAAATAAACGAAAACGAAAATGCTGAAAACTAGAGAACGCGAAGTGTCAAAACCGAGTACTAGACAAAAATGATATATTTTCAAAAGTAAAACTTTACTATACGATGGTAACATGTGTTTATATATTACTTGTGTGAGAAATACGTGATATACGTATGATCTATATATGTCAAGAGATGTTTGACGGGTATGCTATGTTATGAAATCATATTGTGTTATTGACGTTTGGGTCCAATTGATGCCTAGTAGGTTGATCCTTCTAAGAAAAGTGTTAGCCATTTGTATGTTACCGGGTGTTTATGACATGTCCGGGACAACGTGATGATGTATTTATACTCATTGAAATGTTTGGTACTAGATGTTGTATCTTATTAAATATCATGTGGGTGTAAGGAGGTGTGAGAGGTAAAACACTGTTATTACTTCACGTGAACGACATTGTGGGATTACGCTGTATACCACGTCACCGGAGTAGCCATAGCGGGAGATGTTACAGTCTAAGAATTAGGGGAAGTCGTGCTCTAACGATTCTTAGACGGGTAATAACGTGACTCGTAAATTGGGTCTATGCCTTGGGTTAAGATAAGTACCCTATACCACTAATGATGATAATAATGATAACGATTTAAAGAATTATGATAAATGAAAGATTATGAATTGACGATTATGATATACTATGATTTGTGGATACATGTCAATTTGTTATGATTAGTTGACCATTATGTGTTAAGTGAAAAATGATGGGTTGGTCAACTATCTGATTTGGGCGGGAATGGATTATTTATTATCTATTATCACCGTGTAATCCACGTTTTGTTTTAATTGAATATTTTTAGCAACTCTATTGACTCACGAGATTTTAAGTTGATACTTGTTTCTTGAAACGTGTCATGTACTCATGTAAGTTGTTTAGATACTGTTTTTGTGAGACAGAGATATTGGGTAGTATACCGTCTTAGATTGATACCCTTTGTTTATGTTTAAATCAAACAACTTATATTTTTAATGTTTATGTTTATGAACGGGATAACGTGATTTTCATATTATCATAAACTCTTATCATTTCGGTAAAATGTATTTTGTGATTAAAGACATCCGTTGGATGTTTTCTAATATTATATAAAAATTTTTGTAAATGCTAAATTTTAAGAAATCGCAATCGCCACAAGCTACCCGTGATCCGCAAACATGAATATGTGATGATTATGACCCATCCGATTTAGTACGCCGTCCGCCTTGCATTCCGGGTGATTCACGTCTCTGGATACTAAACAGAAGTTGGTTAAGATAATTTAATTAAATATTAATATATAATTTATATGCAAGTTGGAATATTCAAGTTAATGACAGAGAGGCGTGATGCGGAGGCTCGTGTTAGGTACGTGGCGAAACGCTTAAATCAAATCAAATCAAATCAAATTTGTTTTTATTGTAAATTTAAATTTAACTTATATTCTAAGCATCATGGAATATAAACATACGAAGCAATTAGGATTTATTTGTTTTTTTTTAAAATAAGGTCTTATTTTAAAGAAACGTTTATGAGTATGCGGATATTTCTGATAAGCTTGTTTGTTTTTTTAAATAAACGTTTGCGGTCGCGCAGACGTTTCTAATAAGCATGTTTGTTTTTTCGCAGACATAAGACCTTATTCTGTCTTATTTTTGCTTATTTTGAGAAGATAAAAACATATTTTTTTCGCAAACCTTCTCAAACTTAAGACCTTTTAAATCATATTTTCTTCTAAAGACATGAAATAAGACATAAGACATTTATGTATTCGAAAACAAACAACACCTTAATCTTAATTAATGGCAAAAGTAGTTTTAGTTCTAACTTCAAGTATTATTTCTGGACTACATGAGATAATATAATATCCAATTAAGAATAGTTCTATAACTTTAAGTTGTACTTCACATAAATGCGCACGAGATATTATAATCCAGACCTAAGTTGTATTACTTTTAATAATAGCATGGTTCCGTATAATATGACGGCACCAAATAATTTTAGTAGATAACGTGTCTTTTTTAACACCTAAGAGTATGGTATCTAGATAATAATGTAACAATTTTAGTTTGATAACATGTCTATTTTATTTTTCTTTTTTCATTTAGATTGTTTTTTTATTCTCAATTAACTTTTTTATTAATTTATAAAATAAAATTTGAAAACAATAAAATAAGAAAAAATGTTCCTACTTATAAAATAGAGTAAATCCTATGAAAACAATAAACTTTGCATAAATTATTATTGCAAGCAATGAACTTTACCTTTTATAAATAAATACAATCAACTTTCATTTAATTTGCTTTGACTTGACTTTTCTTAGGTGGCGTTTGGTTCGCGGATTGTTTTTTGAAGGAATTGGAATGTAGGAAGGAATTGGAATTTGAAGGATTTAGAATTGGAATCTAAATTCTGGGGTATTGTGTTTGGTTACCTTTACACAAGGAATTGGAATCTATATCTTGCTACCCTCTCACCACAAACGCAACAAGCACCCAAAAATCGCCATCTTTGTCTTCTGGCCTTCGCGACGCCGGTAGAGTCCCGGCCGTTCGAGTCCCTCTTCGCCGATCGTGTCGTCGGACGTTCGAGTCATTGCCTCAGTCCACCGCCGGTCGTCGAGGTCCCTGATCGTGTCGCTCTTCGCCGATCCTTTCGCCGGTAGAGCGCCCTTCGTGTCGCCGTTCGTTCGTAGCCGTTCGAGTCGTCGCCTCAGGCCACAGTCGAAGCCCTAATCGACGTCGCCACAGTCGGAGCTCTAATCGACGTCGCCACAATCGAAGCCCTAATCGGAGGTCAAAGCTTCATGAGGTCGAAGCTTCGTGAGGTCGAAGCCCTAATCGGAGGTCGAAGCCTTAATCGATGATCGAAGCTTCGCGAGGTCGTCCCCACAGTCGAAGCTTCGATGGTCGTAGCCAGTCGCTAGTTGCCGGTCTCCGGTCATTGGTCGTTGGTTGCTGTTCTCTGGTCGCCGGCCCGGTGAGAATAAGCGGCAAAGTTCGATGGTGAGGATGGATGTGAATGGTGGTGAGCAGATGAAGATCGAAGATGAAGGGTAAGAAAGAGAGGATCGAATGTGAATTCCTTCCACCTTGTGAAGGAATTTGAAATCCCTCACCTAAGGGAATGTTTTCCATAGTTCAGATTCCTTTTCCTTCCTTCTTTTTGAACCAAACAAAGGATTTCATAGGAATTGGATTCCAATTCCTAAGAATTCCCAAGGAATCCCTCAATCCAAACACTACCTTAGATACTTTTTATTATGAAAGGTTTAGTTATTAAAATAGTAATAAAGTAACAAGCTAATTATCTTCATCTAATGGTTTCCTAATAGTTTTTATAAGGGAAAAGTTAGTAATCTTAGTTTATTTAAATTTAAGAGATTAACGCAACAGTTTAAATGTATGGTAATATTCTATTATGAGTCCTTTAAAAATATTTATAAATTTATACATATTATTTAGATTCACGAGTTCTAGTTATAGTATTATACGTATTTTCTAGGGTTTAGTCTTCGAAAGTATATCGAAGTTGTCACTTTTTGCTATTGTATATATCCAATTTTTAAAACTATTATTTAGTGTATCCATGTAACATCCTCGATCTGGGCCTAGTTGTAAATCGTGTGTGAGTGTACGTAAGATAGTAAATTATGTAAGGTAATTATATTAATGAAAATGTATAATTGTGTAAAGTGTTAAATGTAAATATATATATATATATATATATATATGTGTGTGTGTGTGTGTAATTGTATGTAAGTGAATATGTATATATACATATTAAATTGAATAAAGAAAAGAATGGGAAAAGAGAAGATGCAGGAGACGGTTGCCTCTTGATGTGTTTAATATATATATATATATATGCATATATGTAAACTTTGACTATGATAGTCAAAGTTGGTAAAACAAGAAAACACACATACAAACACTCTTTCTCTCTCTCTCTCTCTCTCTCGTGAACTTCTTGAAAGAAGAAAAGGTTGAAGAATTGTGTTTTAGAATTCAAATAAGGTAAACATATATTGGTTGTAAGGTGTAAACATGTTTGAAATCAGTTTTGTGTTTAAATTATAGATAAAACTCAAATTCATACAAAATACTATTGAAGAACACTCAAAGCTTACTTCACAAGTGCGTTTTGTTTGTTTGGTATTCTTGTTTAGATTTGATATGTTTGAAATATGTCCATGCAATGTGGTTGTGTCCTAGGTGTGAGAAAAATTTGAAAATTTTGATGAATCATGCGATGTCAAGTGTTTGTTGGAGTATATGAAGCATGAATAAAGTGAATTTGAGCATTAATAGTTGAAATACGAAAAGATGAAGAGTTCAAAAATTTCCAGATTGCTGACGGTCGATGCACGGTATCGACCGTAGATCGGCCGTGGTTGGACTGGATTTTTGTACAATAGCTACGGTTGAGTTACGGTCGACCGTAATATCGACCGCCAGACGATTTTCAAAATTTTTGGTTTTGTTTGTCCTTTTGGAAAGCTCTGATTTTATTACTTTAAGATACATCAACAACCCTATGTATAAGAAAACTACTACAAAAGTTAAACCAAACCCAAACAAAGCCTACTTTATCATCCTTAAGCCATTTATAACAAAAACTACCAAATAATCTTCCCAAAATCAAGCCCAATCATGAAAAAAAATAACAAAAATCTTGAGATACACATGATTCATTGGTGCAAAAAAAATAGAATCCTAAGGAGATGAAGAAGAAAGAAAAAAAATTATACTTTTGAGAGAGAGAAGACCGTGGATCGACCGTGAAGGAAGGAAGAAATCGTGTTCAACCGTAGATCGACCGTGAGCAGAGCCGTGCCTTCGACCGTAAGTGAATAATTTTGCTTGTAATGATTTGTTTTTTTAAAGCTTTTTAGAGAGTAAAATGGTAAAATGGCGGCTAGGGTTTGATGAGGAAGATGAGGAGGATGAAAGTGGGAGGAAAGAGAGAGGAAAAGGGGAAGGTAGGGTTAAATTTCGTCAGGTATATAACGGTCGATACACGGTCGACCGTGGTATCGACCGCGTGTTCCTCAAACTTTTGGCAGTTCCCCGACGGTTGAGACACGGTCGACCGTGGTATCGACCGCGTGTTTCTCAAACTTTTGGCAGTGCCCCG
This sequence comes from Dittrichia graveolens, assembly GCA_038502395.1. NCBI lineage: Eukaryota > Viridiplantae > Streptophyta > Magnoliopsida > Asterales > Asteraceae > Dittrichia > Dittrichia graveolens. The sequence continues at coordinate 38,607,233 of JARJIL010000009.1, forward strand.
ACGGTCGATACATGGTATCGACCGTGGTTCGACCGTGGAGCCACTGGATAGCATTTTTTTGCTGTTTTTCAGTTTTTAGGTGTTTATCTCTTAAGGTACATGTTCCATCATCCTCAAACCAAGTCTTAATGTGTCAAATACTTCCTTTTTTAGTGGTTTAGTGAATATGTCAGCAATATTTTCACATGACGTAACTTTTTCTAAGCTTATATTGCCTTTTTGCACATTATCACGTAGAAAGTGATGTCTAATTTCGATGTGTTTAGTTCTTGAATGCAATACAGGAATTTTACTTAAATCAATGGCACTTTTATTATCACACATAATAGGAATTTCGGATAGATGTACCTCATAGTCCAATAAAGATTGTTGCATCCATAAGACCTGAGCGCATGCTCTTCCGGCGGCTACATATTCGGCTTCGGTTGTTGACAAGGAAACGGATGTTTGCTTTTTCGAGAACCATGAGGTAAGTGCCAATCCAATAAAGGCACATACTCCACTTGTACTTTTTCTATCCAAGTAGCATCCACCGAGATCCGAATCCGCATAGCACATTATATCTAAGCCGCTCCACTTTGGATACCAAAATCCCAAGTTGATTGTTCCTTTAATGTATCGGAATATTCGTTTGACGGCCCGCTCCACTTTGGATACCACAATCCCAAGTTGATTGTTCCTTTAATGTATCGGAATATTCGTTTGACGGCCTCATAGTGTGATTTCTTTGGATTTTCCTGAAAACGAGCACACACACACATACACTATACATAATATCGGGACGACTTGTCGTTAGATAAAGAAAGCTCCCGATCATACCACGATATCTTGTACTATCAAATCTTTCACCCTCTTCATCTTGTGTCAAGTGTGTGTTTGTAGCCATAAGTGTACTCATTGGTTTCACATTTTCGAAATCGAATTTCTTAAGCATGTCTTTAATATACTTCTGTTGATTTATGAATGTACCATCTTCATATTGTTTTATTTGAAGTCCAAGAAAGTAATTCAATTCACCCATCATACTCATTTCAAATTCATTATGCATAAGTTTTGAAAATTCATCACACAAGTCTTGGCATGTTGATCCAAATATGATATCATCCACATAAATTTGTACAAGCAAGATGTCATCTTTTCTTTTCTTTGTGAACAATGTATTATCAACTTTACCTATATTATATTCATTTTTCAACAAGAATGATTTTAATCTATCATACCAAGCTCTAGGAGCTTGTTTAAGGCCATACAATGCTTTTCTAAGTTTATATACATAAGATGGATGAATGGGGTCTTCAAAACCGGGAGGTTGACATACATAAACTTCTTCATTTATAAACCCGTTTAAAAAAGCACTTTTGACATCCATTTGATATAGTTTAAAATTTTGAGCACAAGCATAAGCAAGTAGAATCCTTATGGATTCTAATCTATAAAAGTCATCTATAACAACTAGTGTGTAGAAGTTTCCCCCATAACTTTGAATTGATGAAGGGCCAAAAAGATCCATATGCAATAGTTCAAGACATCTTTTTGTAGTTATAGCATTTTTAGATTTATGAGATGAATGTACTTGTTTTCCTATTTTACATGCATCACAAAAATGATTATCGAATTTAATATTTGGTAAGTCTCTAACAAGCTCATTTCTAGTCAACGTTTGTAGTAGTCTCATGTTGGCATGACCTAGTCTTCTATGCCATAATGTTGAATTATCAATTATAGATGCAAGACATACTTGTGTGTTAGGATTATCACCAAGTCTACATGTATATAGTCCATTTCTCCTAACACCTTTTACTAAAACTTTATCATCTTTGCATATTAAGCTTTCATGTTTGGTGAATTTAACATTTAGATCTTTATCACATAGTTGACCAATACTTATTAAATTGTAAGCTAAACCACTAACATGCTCAACATTCAAGAATTTGATATTGTCATGAAGAATGTTACCTTTACCAATCACCTTTCCTCTTAGATTGCTTCCAAACACAACATGTCCTCCATCATACTCCTTGTATGAGGTGAAGAGTTCTCTATTACCGGTCATGTGTTTTGAACAACCACTATCAAGAATCCATTCATGAGACATATTCTCACTTTTATTGCAGCCCTACACATATGAAGTTTTCATTCAAGCTTTTGGTACCCAATGTTTCATGGGTCCTGGATGGTTAGCATCAAAAACTCCTATTCTAATCCATTTTTGTGTGATTCTAAAACTTTTATAATACCATGTGTTCTTAGGGTTTATGGATTGAGAGTATTTTGGTTTTTGAGTCACATTTGATTTGGGTTTCTTGAATCCAAGTCCATGCTTTGTTGTTGGAGTATAAAACTTTCTCATTAACTCATTACTTGCAACCTTGGGCATACAAGTGGAAGAGCTAGAGACAATGTTTACATTTTTGTTCTTTTGAAAATTCCAGTGACCCGACGGTCGATGCACGGTATCGACCGTGGAGGTCCTGGATTTTTTCTTTCCCTTTTTCTTTCACAAATTGGATGGTTTTCAAGTGACTTATTGGCATGTTGTTTGAGTGCCCAGAGAATCCAATGCCACCCTTATCTTTTGATGATTTTTGAATCTTTAACATTTCATCTAACTTTGTTGAACTATTCTCAAATTTTGACAGTGTGGTTGTATCCAAGTTTGTTTTTAGCTTACTCTCCAAATCTTTTATGCTTGTATGTGTATGAGATGCAATTTTGTTTTCTAGATCTTTTATCATTATAACTAAGTCATCATTTTCATTTTTTAACTTGATATTTTCCTTTTTCAAACTTTTATTCTCATTTTTTAATTCCTCATTTTTAGTAAGTATTTTTGAGCTAAAATCACATAATTGATCATATTGATGGCCATTATTGTCACTATAGTAGCTAGAATCGGAGTGTACCTCACTTGTCTCAAAGGCCATGAGACATTTTTCTTCTTTTTTTTCTTCTTGGTTTTCATCACCACTATCACTCCATGCATCTCCTAGGAAGGCTTTGTGATTTTCCTTTTTCTTTGAAGCTATCTTTGGACAATCACTTATGAGATGTGAAGAGTCTCCACATCCATAGCATTCTCTAGATGATTTCTTTTCTTTCTTGGCATCCATGGCTTGCTTGTACTTCTTAGGATCAAATGGAGCTTTCACATGCTTGCCTTTTCTTTTGAAGAACTTTTTAAAGTTCCTCACCATCATGGCATACTCTTCATCCTCATCACTATTTGTTTCATCTCCTTCATCACTAGAGGAATCTTTGATATGTTTGGCTTTAAGTGCAATGGACTTGCTCTTCTCTTTATTTAGCTTGGCAATCTCATCATCCTTTTGCATGATCACTTCATACACTTTGAGATTTCCTATTAGCTCATCCATTTGAAGTATGTTCAAATCTTTTGACTCCTCAATAGCCGTCACCTTTGCCCTCCATTTTGGTGAAAGAGCCCTAAGAAACTTTCTTTCAATCTTTTTGTTAGAGTAAGTAGTCCCAAGTGACTTGAGACTAGTAACAATAGTATTAAACTTTGCAAAAGCCTCATCAATTTTCATATCATCTAGTATTTGAAATTGTTCATATTGTTGCACAAGTAATTCAATTTTGTTATCTAGAACTTGGGCATTTCCTTGATGTGTGGTGACAAGAGATTTCCAAATAGCATTTGCACTTTCACACATAAAAACTCTTTCAAATTCTTTTCTAGGCAAAGCATTGTAAAGAAAGAGTTTTGCTTCAAAATTTTTAGAAACCATTTTCTTATCCTCTTGATCCCATTGTTCTTTAGGAAGTGGAACAAAGGCATCTTGTTTGGAATCAAAGGTTTTTGGTACATAATCCCCTTCTTCAATAATATCCCAAAGATCAACATCTTTGTCTTTGACATAAGTCATGAATCTTTGTTTCCAATAACAAAACCCTTCTTCTTCATGAAGTGGAGGTCTAACCATAGAATTCCCCTCTACATAATTTTGTCCCACTTTGTCAACTCAAAAAATTTTGAAATTTTTTTTTAGAAGATTTAAAATGACTTTTCAAAAATTATCTAGAGCAACTTGCTCTGATACCAATTGTTAGAACCTAGAGTGGGGTGAATAGGTTATATGCCCATATGCCCACTTTCTAAAGTTTTTAACAATATTTGCAAATAATTAAAGAGTTTAGGGAAGGAAGATATCACCAATGAAGTAGTTTGGACACAATGATTTATAGTGGTTCAAGCAAGGGTTAACAACCTTGCTCTACATCCACTCCTTGGCCTCACCCACCAAGAGTTGCTCCACTATCTTCTCTCTTTGAAGGTAGAGATAAACCTTTTACACCTTCTCTCTTTAGCTTACAAGAATTACACTTCACTCTTGCAAACAAGGTTAAGATAAACCTCACTTCACTCTAATTGGAAAGGCTAGAGTTGATCCTCACTTCTCTCTAATTCTAAGGCTAGAGATTATCCTCACACTATTACAAATGTATATGAATGTAATGAAGTATATGAACTTGAAAACTTTCACTCTTGCTTTATTCTTGATCTTGAAAGATTGAATTATCAAGGAATATGAGCTCACAAGATTTTTATGTATTCTGTGTTTTTTCAGATTGCAAGAGGGTGAGTAAAACACAAGACTTGAGTTGCTTTAAATAAGGAAAAAGTTTGATGCTCAAAAAGTGTCCAGACGATCCACGGTCGATCCACGGTCGACCGTGGAATCGACCGTCGCACTGCTGGAGATTTTTGAGCCTTGTGCATATAGACGTTGGGCTTTTACCAAAACCACACACAACCCATTTTTACCATAAAAATGCACTGAAAAGAAGCTTAAGAAAAGTTGGGTTAGTGTCATACTTCTTAAGTTTGAATTTAATCATAAAAATGGTAGTTTAGAAACCAAATGCACAAAGCATGTTGGAAGTTTACCTCTTTGAGAGATTCCTTTTGCTAATATGGTTTTGGCTTATTTCAATAGAAGATTATGTTTAGTATTTGCCAAAATAGGAATTCATTTGCTTTGACTACCAAGCTTGTGATTTTATAAAAAATTTCTCAATTTTTATAAAAGTTTTTATAGAAATTATTTTATAAAAACTTAAACTCATTTAATTATTTATTTTGTAAGCTCATAAACTTTGAACGTTTATTTGTAGGAGGCTTCAACATCGGCTTCTACTTGAACTCGGATCTTGACGATTGGAGCTTGGCCATTTGATGAAGCTTGTTTTGTGAGAATATATTTGATTGAATATGTATATGTGCACATATGTTAATGTTAATACATACAATTATATAAACAAGTTGTATATTTTTGTGTCAACAAAAGAGGATATATTTATAAGCATATTTTTCCCAACACATCGTTCCGTCCTTCTTCTTTACAAATAATACAGGAGCTCCCCACGGCGAGGAACTCGAACGAATAAAACTTTTGTCTAGCAACTCCTGAATTTGAGTCATCATCTCTCTTATTTTAGAAGGAGCAAGACGATACGGAGAACGAGCCACAGGTGTAGCTCCAGGAATAAGCTCAATTTTAAATTCAACATCACGAATCGGAGGCAAACCCGGAAGTTCTTCAGGGAATACCTCAGGGTATTCAGACACCACCCGAATATCACGAACTGGTCGCTTCTCCATCGTGGCATCAATGACATATGCCAGATAAGAGTCACAACCTTTGGCAATCGACTTTTGAGCTTTTATCATGGAGACAATAGGAATATCAGAATCCCGTCGTTCTCCACATGCAACAACATAAGATCCATCAGAGAGAGGGATCTTAATCATCTTTTTGGAACAGATAATTTTAGCATCACGCTTGCTAAGCCAATCCATCCCGATCATGACATCAAAGCCCGCAATAGGCATAACAAAGAAAGAAACAGGGATATTACCCCGTCAATATAAATCGCCGCTATTGGAACTTTCTCTGTAACAGAGACTACTTTGCCGTCAGCGACCTCCACTCTGAGCGGCTCAGTTAAGGGAACAACAGGCAATTGAAGTCTTCTACGACACGCCACATATACAAAGGAGTAGGTAGCTCCAGAATCAAATAAAACACTAGCAGGGATATAATTAATAAGAAAAGTACATGTGACGACATGCCCTGCTGCTTTAGCTTCATCAGCTGTCATCTAAAAAGCCCTGCCTTTCGCGCGGGGCGCATAATCTCTTCTCGGACCTCTAGAAGAATAAGACCCTTTAACTCCAGCACTTTGTCTGTCTGGGCAGTCTGTCAGCTTGTGCCCGGGATTGTGGCACCGATAACACACATCTTCTTTGAAACCACACTCTGTCGTAGCGTGGCCTTTCTGCCCGCACCTCCAGCAACGTCTGGTAGAGTTAGAACACTCACCAGAGTGGAATATACGGCACTGAGAACAGCAAGGAGAGTTAGGCCTCAGCTTCTTGGAGGAATCAGTCTTTCCGCCTACGGTGGATTGTCCTTTGGAAGGACCCGATTTATCAGACGGATGAAACTTCCTCTTTGACCCTGCACCGGCAGATTCGCCCTTGCAGTACAAACGGTCCCCTTCCAATTGTCAGGCTATATCAAAAGCCTGATCCAGTTCAACAGCTGCCCGGACATGAGGGCGAAATTCCAGTGGTAGAGTTGCCACAAACCGCCTTATCTTGGTGGTCTCATCGGGGATCAAATGGGGAACAAACCGCATCTTGTCAGTAAACGCGGTTATGTGTTCTTCGATTGGCGTATCCCCTTTCTGGAGATCATTGAAGTCCCTCTCCATCCTTTCCAGATCATAGTCGGTGCAATACTTTTTCAACACCTTTTCAGATAATTGCTCCCAGGTAAGAGCACTCAACACCTCCTTATTAACATAGGCTTTCACCGTATCCCACCAAAAGATGGCACGGCCATTTAACATCCGTACTGCATATTTGACACAGTACACAGGTTCACATTCACATGATTCGAACACTTGCTCCATATCCTGGAGCCATTGGATAGTAACGGTGGGGTTATCACTCCCCTGGAATGTCGGAGGATGGCAAGTTAGAAATTTCTTATACGAACAAGTCTTGCGGGGCTTGTTCAACGTAGCTTGCAATAAGAGCGCCTTTGTCACACGAAGCTCCTCCTCCAAACGTCTAATATAGGCAGCTTGATCTGGCTCAGGTCTGCCACCACCAACATTGTGCTGAGATGTTTGATCCTCAGCCTGATGAGGCATATGAGAAGCCTCATCTTCCATTTCTTTCAGAGCTTGCTCTGTATTGCCACGTTCGGCAGACATCTTAATTCAACTTTCTATACAACTGAGAAAGAGTAGTTAATACTCAATCTCACTAACTTAACTTACTAACAAGTCATCATATAATGCCAGCATACACATAACACTCACTCAAACCCCCCCTTAGGAACACTTCTTTATGGTCAGGCCTGAGCTTGAGATCGAATACTATTAGAAGTATCCAATTCACTCAAACTTAGGCTCTGATACCTATTTGTAACACTGCTTCTAAATTCAGATACTTTAATGACAAATCAAGTTTTACCAGCGGAAATTTTTCTTTTAAAACAACAACTGTCCTTTACATTATCAAAAGAACGTTGGTGTTACCAAGTACAGGAACCGACCATTGTATCTATTTACATTACATCATATAAGTACGAGTGTTCCACCCACAAGGGGCAATACATTTCCCAAAAGCATCCCACCTCTCAGGGTATCTAGTCTTTACCTGAAAAGGGAAACATAGCACCATTAGCTACACTAGCTAGTGAGTACATACAATCATAGGCATCAATATAGTAATTCATGCATCATATCATAAAAAATCATTGCTAGCTTAGCACATAGCGGTGAGCTGACAAGATCAGTAAGAGTCGTGTCTAGCAGGGTAATCAATCCCGCTCAACAACTCAGACCGGGGAATCAGACACGACCAATCCGCGCTGGTAGGGGAGCATAAAGCAGTCCACCAAGCATCTTTCGCAGAGTCAAAGACTCCACAGGTAATCCAGCTGTCAAAGACTCCACAGGTAATCCAGCTACAACCCGCTGATCACCACTCACGTTAAGGCACGGCGGTTTTGCACAACCTATGATCCAGAATGCCTCCTGAATCACCGTGAAATCCCGAAGGATCCAGTTACAACCGATTGACCTTAACCATGTGTCAGATAGTCTGTAGACAGTTCACAAACACATATAAGTACATTTGATCCCACAGGGATCCATCATCTTACATATAACATCTTTCAAGTAACCATTCGTACATAGCATCATATATTACTAAGTGGTTCCAGTCTGGACCTAATGGCATGCACCTAATAACTTCACAGCATATAAATTTACCTCCTGGAGTATACCTGCAAAAGCAAGTCAGTCATACATAGTACATTCACACAGTCACTTAGCATGCAAGCCTTACTCTACCGAGTCTCATGAAAGCAGGCACTCACCTGAGCTATTTACTAGGCACAGGTTTTCGGTTTTGACCCTTCAAACAATACAAGTTCACCTAGCATATTATATTTACTTTAGTCATTCGCATATGAATTCAAGGCTCACAAAACATCATTTAACTATGGACTTTAACACAAATCCGCTAGGACTGTAGGATTTGGGGAAATCTGATGGTCCTATCGGATTCATGAAATACGACACATAGACTTCAAATTCCGATACTCAATCAATCGGATTCCAATACTTAGGAATTCTAGCCATGCATGTGAAATCCGACACTTGCGGATTCCGACACATGAAAGGAAATCCGACACATGGAAATCCGGTACTTACAATGAAATCCGATACTTATCGGATTCCGACACTTAGAATCTAAAACCATAGAAATCCAATAACTTGCGGATTCCATACTTAAAAGGACTACAAGATATGAAACCCGACAGAGTTGCGGAATCTGACACTTCTATCGGATTCCGATAATTCCTTCGGTTTCCAAAACAAGCGGATTCCGATAACTTCATCAAGGAATCCGACAACATCATCATTTTGAATCCCGGCAACTTCAAGGGTCATCTTAACAACTTTATATTCGTTGGTTTTAAACCCAGATCATGTTAGAACATCATATCCATCATCTAATCATCATAAACATATCAAATCATATAAGAACACCAAATATACCAAAACCCACTCTAAAGTAAGCTTTTGCATGTTCTTCATGGTGTTCTTGCATGATTTTATGATTCTAACACATATGTAATCTTCCAACAAGCTTGAATCTATGTTGCTAACCTTTGAAGAGATTAACAACAACAGCTACTTTCTTCTTCCTTCTTTTCCAGAAATCCGAGAGAGCGAGAGACTAAAGAGACGAGAGAAAATGTGTTTGCGGTTTTGTGTGTTTTCCTTTAGTTGATTTAAGTCAACTAAACCCACCCTTTATACATATAAATTTAATCAATCCAGAGGCGGTGACCTCTGGATTCGGTTTTCCTTAAATACCTTTTTCTTACATACTTACTTAACATGCATACATCTATTTAGCATATATGCATACGTACATACATGAACACACATACAATACATAATTTCATTTAACTCAACAAGTACATACATAAAATACTTCCTATTACAACGACTATACATAAATACGTACTAATTACAACTAGGCCCAAGTTGAGGATGTTACACAAGCTTTGAAAGAAATGGAGGATGAGGCTTCTCACATGCCTCATCAAGCTGAAGACGAACGCTCTCAGCATAATGCTGGTGGCGAAAGACCTGATCCAGACCAACTGGCATATATAAAGCGTCTGGAAGAAGAGCTACGTCTTGCTAAGGAGCTCTTGTTGCAAACTACTCTTGGCAAACCATGCAAAACTTGTTCTTATAAAAAGTTCTGGTCGTGTAAGCCTCCGACTTTTGAGGGGAGTGATAACCCCACAGTGACGATGCAGTGGCTCTGTGAAATGGAGCAAACGTTCGAGTCTTGCGAGTGTGAACTGGAGTATTGCGTGAAATACGCAGTACGCATGTTAAAGGGTCGTGCCATTTTCTGGTGGGACACCGTGATGGCCTCGGTTAGAAAACAGGTGCTGAGTGCTCTTTCTTGGGAGCAGTTTTCTGAAAAGGTACTAAAGAAGTACTGCACAGAGTATGACATGGAGAGGATGGAGAGAGAATTCAACAATCTCCAAAAAGGAGATAATTAAATCAATGGAAGATCTTATCACCGTGTTCACTGACAAGATGAGGTTTGTACCACACCTAATACGGGATGACGTCACCAAGATAAGACGGTTTGTGGCAACCTTGCCACTGGAATTTCGCACACATGTACGGGTAGCTCCAACTCTGGATCGGGCATTCGAAGTGGACCGACAAATGGAAGGTGATCGGATACAATGTAGGGGCGAGTTTGCTAGTGGGGGCTATAAAAGAAAGTTTCATCCATCTCAAAAATCGGGTCCTTCAAAAGGGCAATCCTCAGGAGGTGGAAAAACTGATACTTCTAAGAAACCAAGACCTGACAATCCTTGGTGTTCTTCTTGTCGAACTTATCATTCTGGGGAATGCTCTGGAGTAACCAGAAAATGCAGTAGGTGTGGGCAGAAGGGGCATTCGGTGAGTGAGTGCCGATATAAAGAGGATGTTTGTTACTGGTATCGCAAGCCCGGTCACAAGATGGTGGAGTTCCCTGACAGGCAAAGCTCGGAAGCAGGTGGGTCTTCTGGAGGGCATAAGAGAGATAGTGTGCCTCGCACGAAAGGGAGAGCCTTCCAAATGATGGCAAAGGAGGCGAAGGCAGTAGGGGATGTCATCACTGGTACATTCCTTATCAATTATATTCTTACATGTGTATTGTTCAATTCAGGAGCAACATATTCTTTTGTCTTCGTGGCTTGTCGCAAAAGACTCCAATTGCATGTTGTTCCATTAGATGAGCCACTTAATGTAGAGGTTGCTGATGGTAAGGTAGTCTTGGTTACCGAGAAAGTTCCTATCGCGGTTATCTATATTGATGGGAGTAGTATCCCTATCTCATTTTTCATAATGCATATTGCGTGCTTCGATGTAGTAATTGGAATGGATTGGCTCAGCAAACGTGATGCTGAGATTCTCTATTCCAAAAAGATGATTAAGATTCCTCTCCCTGATTGATCTTACGCTGTAGCTCGAGGAGAGCGACGGGAGTCTGATATTCTTGTTATCTCTGTCATTAAAGCTCAAAAATCTATCTCCAAAGGTTGTGACTCTTACTTAGCATATGTTTATTGATGCTACGATGGAGAAACGACCAGTTCGAAACATCAGGGTAGTGTCCGATTACCCTGAAGTATTTCCTGAAGAACTGCCGGGTTTACCTCTGGTCAGAGATGTCGAGTATAAGATCGAGCTTATTCCTGGAGCTACACCTATAGCTAGATCTCCATATCGTCTTGCTCCTTCTGAAATACGCGAGATGATGACTCAGATCAAGGAGTTGCTGGAGAAAGGTTTCATCCGTCCGAGTTCCTCGCCTTGGTGAGCTCCCGTGTTATTCGTAAGAAGAAGGATGGGACGATGCGTATGTGTTATAGATTACAGGGAGCTTAACAAGCAAACTGTAAAGAATAAGTATCCCCTTCCGCGAATCAATGATCTCTTCGATCAATTGTAGGGAGCTAAGTATTTCTCTAAAATTGATCTCCGTTCGGGGTTTCATCAAGTACGAGTTCACGAAGAAGATATTCTGAAAACTGCTTTTCGAACTCGCTACGGTCATTACGAGTTCTTGGTTATGCCATTCGGCTTAACGAAGGCTCCTGCTATCTTCATGGATCTAATGAATCGCGTTTGTCATCCATTTCTTGATAGATCCGTCATTGTTTCTATTGATGTTATTCTTGTTTATTCGAAGACTGAAGCTGATCATGAGCTCCATCTTCGTCAGGTTCTCGAGACTCTCAAACGAGGACAATTGTACGCCAAATTTTCTAAGTGTGAATTCTGGCTTAGGGAAGTGCATTTCCTTGGCCATGTCATTTGTCAAGATGGTGTCAAAGTAGATCTAGCTAAGGTGGAGGCTGTGATGAATTGAGGGGTTCCTCGAACTCCTTCTGAAATTAAAAGTTTCCTTGGCTTGGCTGGCTACTATCGACGATTTATTCGCAATTTCTCTAAACTTGCGGGTCCATTGACTAAGTTGACTCGTAAGGATGTAGTATTTGTCTAGTCGGATGCTCAAGAGGAAGATTTTCAGACCTTAAAGCAGTTGTTGTGTGAAGCTCCGATCCTTACCTTGCCTGATGGTTCAAAGGACTTCACTGTCTATTGTGATTCCTCAAACACGGGTTTGGGTTGTGTCCTCATGTAGAGAGATAAAGTGATTGCTTATGCATCTCGGCAACTGAAATCTCACGAAAGGAACTACCCAACCCATGATCTTGAACTTGCTGCTGAGGTGTTCGCACTGAAGTTATGGATACATTACCTTTATGGCACAAAGTGTGTGATATGCACTGACCACATGAGTTTATAGTAATGTGGTATATATATGGTCAGTTTCTATGTTAGAGTAACACCAAAATTTGATACAATGTTTTGATGGTAAATATTTAATGTAAATCTTTTTGGTTAGCTTTCCGCTGCTTAACTTAATAATATATAATCGTGAATGACTTCACGTTTAATAAAAACGCAAACTTTTGCTAAATTCTGGTGTTTGCAAAGCCGGTGTTACAATCCAACTTTCTAGAACTATCATGTAATACCCGAAATTCGAAAATGTATATAAAATTATTATTTAAAATTTCCTATTGTTATTATTATTTCAATGGAATTATGCAAGTTGTGAATTTATTTAAAGATTAGTGGACTTAGTAAGAGTGTTAGTGGGCTTTAACTAATGGTTGTGTTAGAGAATTTAATTCTTGTTGGGCTTAGGGTGTGCTGTAATACCCGTAATTTTGTAAAATATAGAAAATGCAAGTTTAAGTAAGAATTAATAAAAATATGTATCAATGATATTTATTATTGCTATCTTTCATGTATGAAAGTATTATAGTTAAAAATGTGACCAAAAAAGGATGAATGAGACTTGAAGGACCAATTAGGTAAATATGTGTGTGTGTGTGTGTATATATATATGTATGTATGTATTAGACTTCAATAGTTGATGTCAAAAGTTTTTTTGTGGCCGGTGAAAACGTGAGGGTGAAAGAGAGAGTTCTAGAAGGGGAGTCTTGCAAGGGAAAGAAGGTAAAGCAAGAAAAATTGATGACTTGGTGCTAGGATTCAAGAAAAATTGTTGTTTGGGTTTACTCTCTTCATCTTTGAGCTTAGATTTGAGCAAGGAAGTAGCCATCAAGTTTGGTTTTGTGAATCAAGTAAGTTCTACTTCTAATTTATGTTGATTTTAAGCTTTAAGTTGTTGACTATAGCGATTTTTGGTTGGTTGTGTTGGAAATTTGGCAAATGGGTCAAAGATTCGGAGTAATTGTTGAAGCTAGGGTTTTGATGCTAAAATTTGTTGTTAAGTGTTGGTATTTTGAAGTTAGGATGTTATTTTGGTAAAATTATAAGTGTTTTGTATGATATACTAAGTTTGGGTGTTGAGAAATTGAAAATTTGGGAGCTGCAGCAAAGAAGAAGCTCGCAGGTTACTGTTCACGTGTAACTCGTGGCGTGAGCTACAGGCCACGCGGTGTGAGGTCCCGGTTTGGGTGCAGGGTCTTTTTCAAGTGATTTTCTCATGGCGCGAGCTCCAGTTTTTGCGGAGCGAGGCACCCTGAAACTTCCAAAAATCATGATTTTGACCCCATTTGACCATGTACTTGTTTGGGGATTGATTCTAAGGTTTTATAAGGGATTTATGAAGTCTTTTTAGACCCGAAAGAGTGTCTAAGACTAGAATTGAGTTTAGAAATCTTGTTTTTGGTTAACTTGTGTAAGTTAAACTTGTGTTTTGTGATCATAGGTTTATGACAAGTGTTTAAGCTTTGGTTTGGATGGGGTTGTGATCCTCATCACACCCTCAGGTGAGTACACCCTGCGGATACCTAGTTATTGTTAAAGTTTTCAAGTCATCATGATTGTGTTTTGATTGTTTGGCAAAGGTTTGATGAAATTTGATGAATCAAAGGATGTGGACTATGGTTTTGCTATAATGTGATTGGTATGATTTGCAAATGTTTTATGACGCTTAATGAGTTTAAGGAATGTTGAGACTATGAACTCAGTATATGATGTATTTTAAGAAAATGGTTTTCAAAATAAGACCATTGCTCCATTTTGGAGATGGTCTATGTTTACATTGTGCTTTAATTGATGGTTTTGAAACATGACACTCCCATATAGGAGTGAACTTTGATTTTGAAATAACAAACTTGGTTTTGAGTAATAAAGACATGTTTACACTTATGGTGTATTGTGGGCATTGAGATGCCATATGTGGTTATTGTTTATTGAGCATTTATGCTCAAGTGATATGAAGTGTGACACTTATGTGTTTTGTGATAAGCTTAATTACATGGATTATTTGGCCTTTTTGGCATGTGATTTATGTGACCCTTTGGGGTATGTGATTTGGTCCGGACCACTGTGTGATATGAACTCTGTACCATAGGGTTCCTAGCAAGTGAGACGTGTACTGGTTCATGTGGCTTCGGCAATTGAGGAACCTCGATACACGGGTGGTTGAGGAATCGGTGCAGAGAGTTGAGGGGTATGTCAGTACCCATTATGACCGTGTGGGTTCACTGGGTTGACGAGCCACCGAACCTAAGCAACACGAGTGGACTTGGGGAACAGGGCTTACACTCCAGATAACCGTTGTATGGTGGACTGCTTCATGCTTCCCTCACCTTGATGGGGTGATGTGGTTATCCCCCATGTGCCCACGTGTTGACCATTGCTAGCTACAACGTGGAGATATTGTGGCCCAATGGACAGACCTGCATCCTTATGTGCTATATGTATACCTTTTAAAGTATGATTGTTGCCAAACTCGTGTTTTCCAAAGATGATGACTTGGTTTTGAAAAGGCAAATGGTTTTTTGGTTGTACTCACTAGCTATGTTTATAGCTAACCCTGTGTGTTAAATGTTTTGTATCCGCGGGATGTTTAGAGGCCTTGGTGAGGCGGGTAGATGCCTTGGGCATTGTATTGAATTGGTTGCATTTCCGGTAATATTGGATTTCCTACTCTTTTGATTATGGTCGTGAGATTGATTGTGGTAACACCAAAAGTTTTGGATTATAATTATTGATAATGTTACTGTTGAAAGGTTTTATATTTTGTTGAAATATTTACAGAAGATTAAAATGCTTCCACAATTATGTATAAAGTATGTTTTAAATTGAGATTTCGAAAAGTTTAAATTTGTACTGAAAATCAGGGTGTTACATGTGCTTGGGCCTAAAGCCTTAAGAGGTAAGTATAAAAGCCTAATTAGGGCTCAACCCCTAAGATTTCCATCTTTATTTGTGTGTTATTGGGGGAGGGGCTGTCGAGGAAGCAAGAACACCAAGAACAGGGGAACAAGGATCATCATCTTTTGGTTATCATTGTTCAAGGAATCACAGAAAGAATCATCAAGTAATGTTTCTTAACCCTTTGTGATCACTTAGATACAGTTTTGTATGGAATTAGGCTTGTTTTATGAGGATTTGTTGTCAGGTTATGGTTCTTCGAGAAAGAGGGTTAACTAGAAAAGATTGACGGAGTGAGGGGTTAAATCTTGTTAAAACTTAATGAAAATTGAAAGGGGTTGTTCAAATGATAGGAGAAAGGTTTTGCAAATGATTTGAATCAAATTGACTAAGTTTTGAAAGGTTGTGATTTTGAAAATGGAGTTTTGAGATACTAGGTTTTGGTCCGACCAAGATGATGTTTATGTGTTTTGGGTTAAGTCGGATAGTAATGGTCCGACTTATAGTGTGATCCGACTTTCAGTTTGGTCCGACCTACGTATTGGTCCGACTTATAGTGTGATTCGACTTTCAATTTGGTCTGACCTAAGTATTAGTCCGACTTATAGTGTGATCTGACTGTCAGTTTGGTCCGACTTATGGTGTGGTCCGACCTAGTGTGTGTGGTTCGACTTGGTGTTGGTCCGGCTTTAGAGTGTAGGCTTGGCCTTAGAAGTGGTATGAATTATAGGCCCTTGAACGTCCAAAGCTGATATGTTGAGATGCCTATGTTATAGGTCCTTGCGATTGGACTCATTAACTTTCAACTTGTGAAATCTGCTGCTTATATATGTGTTGCAGATCAGGTGAGTTACACTTACTTATACATGATATTAGTGTGAACTGTGTATGTTATGTTTATATGAAGGTGTAACTATTTTGCTATTATGTGAAGTGAAGGGTTGTGTTATATTGTGGTGAAAACGTAACTCGGACATAGTCAGACATAGTGTGAAATCCTTGGTACGGCTTGGATAGTAAACTGTGACCCAAAGTGTGAAATCGTCGTCAGTGCACTGTATCGGTAGTATGTGAAATGATATGTGATCATGGATTGTTATTTGATGTGACATGTGCATACTTAGTGTGGTGTGTAAGTTAGAGTGCTCGCTAAGTCTTATGCTTACTATTGTTGAAATTTACTCTCTTCAGGACCTGATAGTGGGAAAGCTCCAGCTGCATGAAGACGGCTCATCATCTATCAAACAGTTTCCGCTGTTTTATTTACTCAAACATTTTAACAGACTATGTTTGTAATTAATATGTAAATTGTATTTAATGACGTGTAGTTCCGGGTGTGGGACCTCGTCGGGATTTTGTTGATTGTTCCGAATGAATCCAGTTACATTTACTTTTACTTATAGTCGTCAAAAAAATTTGGGATGTTACATACCATTTAATGTATTGGATTACCTGCCAAGCAGGTAACCAATAATTCTGACTTTTTTTATTTGTTTTTATGTCTCTTAAATGCCACATGTATAGCAACATCACATTTACCTCTTACAATTTTAATATTTTCATTTAATTCCAAGCAAATTTAACATGAACACGAAGATGATGAAGAACACCATGAACTCAAAATCAAACTCAACCATCTGTGAACTCAAAATCAAACTCAAAAGTGTCTAAACTCAAAATCTGTGAACATCCATTCATCCACAAGAACATGAAGGATGGAGTCTATTGAAGATGAAGAACCAAAAAAACGATGCACCCTAACTCGGAAACCTTAAAATCGAACACATCTAAAATCAGAAACCCAAAAACAAAATCTCTAAAATCGAACCCATTTAAAATCACAAACTCAAAATCAAAGATATAGATAGATGAAGCACCGATCTGGAAAAAACAAGAACCAAAATAAAAAACCCTAAAATCAAACCCATATGAAATCGGAAACCCTAAAATCGAACAATCAAATAGAAGAAGTAGAAGATGAAATTTAAATCGAACATACAGATAGAAGAAACACATACTTTCCGATGAACCCTAAATCAAACGGAGAACACTCGTCGATGACCCCTAAATCGATATTTATCATGGAATCAGAAAACCACGATGAACCCAAATCGGAATCCCTTGATGGAATCCTGAAACCAAATTAGATTTCGCAGATGAAGATCCAAACGTTGGATGGAAATGGAAACCCAACAACACTAACCATGATGAAGATCCAAACAATGGCACATGGAACCCTCGATGGAATCCCGAGCCCAAAAATAGTGGAAATCTTCCATTAAAAGGTTTCCTGAAAAAATCTTTATCTGTTCCACATCACCCGATGAAGATCCAAACAATGGCACATCGAAAAGAAAACTTATTTATTATATTATTATCAAATTAAATTAATATTAATTTCATTTTGAATTATTTTTAAATGAAAATTGAATATCATTTGCCACATCACCCGCCATGTCACAGAAACTTGTTACACATCATCAATTAACCTACTATAGAAATTATGCTACATAAATTGGTAGTTTTTAAATGTTGATTATATTAAAGGGAAAAATGCATGAAAATACAATTAACTTTGTCTTAATTGTCATTGTATACAACTAACTTTAAATTCTTAAAAATAATACAACTAACTTTTAAAAAAATTTCATTGTATGCAAACAACTTTTTTCTGTGTCTAGTCTTTAGCTACCATTGTATACAATAAACTTTTTCATAATTTTCATTGTATACAATAACTTGCATACAATGGGAGTATTATAAAAGTTGATTGTATTATTTTTAAAAAAATAAAGTTGGTTGTATACAATGATAATTAAGACAAAGTTCATTGTATTTTCATGCAATTTACCCTATATTAAATGGTAGTTTTGAAAGTTGGGTATATACAATAGCAAAAAGTGACAACTTCGATACACTTTCAAAAACTAAACCCTATTTTCTAATACTTAGATTGACATATAAGTTATATGATAGAATATTTAATATATTTTTAATGAAGATTATTTTATTTAAGATTTAATGTAATACCTGGTTCCCATATTTAATTATTATTATGATATAAATTGAGTTGTGAACATTATTAATTGGTTTCGAGAAGATTGTAAAAAATTGTCTGTGCTTGATCCTAGATGAAACATGTATGAAGGTAATTGAGCCCTTATTGCTAACCTAGTAAGGAGTGGAGTTGGGCTTAAGCCCCAAAGTTCTTGTCACTGTTCCATCCATTTGTGTCCTACATTGAAGAGAGAGAGAGAGAGAGAGAGAGAGCAAGTGTGTGCTTCTGTTGTAGTCACGCTGCCAAGAAGAAGGAAGAAAGGAGGTCAAGATTTGAGCAAACTTGAAGGAGTCATTAGGTAAATCATGCCAACCCTTGTAGCTTATTTCTTGTAGAAGTTCTTGTGTCAAGAAAGAGAGTTAGTAAGTTCTTTTAAAGTGGGTTTTCACCCCTGTTCTGGGGGTTTTGAGCCGAGAGCAAAAACACACGCACATCAAGAGTTGTTTGGTTTAAATCGTATGAGATAGTGTTTAGAGAAGCTTAATGATCATGAAAGGGGTGGGGGGCGGCTAGAATACTATTAGAATATTCAAGCAAAGAAACCATTGAAGTTTTAAATTGAATTGTAGATGAAAACCTTGTTTTTATGTGTAACCCAAACCAAGAACAAAATTGGGATTTTAACCCACTAAATCTTGATGTTAATCGATTTGATTCAAAAGAATGTGTTTATTAGTTGTTAAGAATCCTTAGAAACAAAAATGGTGTGATTTGGTTAAGTTTTGAAGGATTTCAGATTTGTAAGTGTCGACTGTGTGTGTATGTGTGATCCGACCTTCGCGTGCGGTCCGACTTTCAAGGATGATCTGACCTTCATGTGTGGTCTGACCTTCGTGTGTGGTCTGACTTTGAAGGTTGGTCTGACCTTCATGTGTGGTCCGACCTTCGTGTGTGGTCTGACTTAAGTGGTTGATCCGACCTTCATGTGTGGTCCGACTTTCGTGGTTAATCCGACCTTCATGTGTGGTCCGACTTTCGTGGTTAATCCGACCTTCATGTGTGGTCCAACTTTCATGGTTGATCCGACCTTCATGTGTAGTCCGACTTTCGTGGTTGATCCGACCTTCGTGTGTAGTCCGACTTTCTAGTGTTCGACTTGGATTGTGGTACGACCTTAGGACTTGGGATGTGTGAGTGTCATTCGACCTAAGGACTTATACCCAATATTGATTCGATAAGATGTTTTGTAGGTTCTTGCTGCTGGATTCGTTAACTGATCAATCCCATGTACTTCGGCTATTATTGTGTTCTATTGCTATTGCTACTGAACATGTGAGTTTCACTAACTCTTATATTATGTTACGAGTGCTCTATGTGATATTGTATTTGATGTGACACGGATGTTGTGTCTTAAGAAGTTGTGTTCATTTGGTAGCTGGCCACCCCACCTTTAAGGCAATTGATGTGACACGGATGTTGTGTCATGAGCAGTTGTGCACGTTTGGCCGAGGGCCACTTCGTCTGTGTGGCGTAATTGATGTGTTGTGCATTATCTGTAGAGGTGTGTTTTGATATAATGTATGAGTGTGGTGTGCTCACTAAGCCTTGTGCTTAACTTGTTGTTGTTGATTCTTTCAGGACCGTCACGTGCTGAAAGGGGAAGGCTCCCACATGACAGCTGCTTCCGCCAAACGTTATTTTTAACTCTGATTTATAATTATCACTTTCAAACAAGTACTTTTGTGCCGTAAGTCCCGTAAGTCCCGTATGTTGGGTTGGCTGTTGTTGAATGACGTGTTGACTACTGTAATATTGGTTTTACAATGATATGTATTAATATAAAAAAATTGGGATGTTACATTTAACTTTTTTACTATCTTATAGGTTATAATTTATTTTTTTTACTTGGCTTTTTTCAAATACTCTATATTATGGAAAGTCAAGTTATTAAAATAATACTACTTTAAGAATAATTTAATGATTTTCTTAAAGTTTTTTACGAAGAATTATTAATATTAAGTTAGTTAAAGTCAAAATATTAAAACAATAGTTTAAATGTATTATTATAATGTATATATAGGTAATATGTGTCCGAATTTATTGCAGTGACTCAATTTCTATAAATATTCATAAGAATCTAATATACTCAATCTAATAGTTTTTGTTTTGTACTATACAAAGTATAAATTAGTAATTTGAAACTACTAAAATTTCAAATACTAGGAAAATAGAGTGATAATCCCTTAATTCTTCAAATATCAAGCTAATCTTCAATTGCATGTGTAGAACTATGAGAGAATACTAATTACACTGTTGGGAAAAATAGGCTTACAAATATATCCTCTTTTGTTGACATAAAAATATACAACTTGTTTATATAATTGTATGTATTAATATTAACATATGTGCACATATACATATATATATATATATATATTCAATCAAATATATTCTCATCTATAATCTACAAAATAAACTTCATCAAATGGTCAAGCTTCAATCGTCAAGATCCGAGTTAAAGTAGAAGCCGATGTCGAAGATTTCTACAAACAAACGTTCGAGGATTATGAGCTTACAAAATAAATAATCAAATGAGTTTAAGTTTTTATAAAATAATTTTTATAAAAACTTTTATAAAAATTGAGACAATTTTTTATAAAATCACAAGCTTGGTAGTCAAAGCAAATGAATTCCTATTTTGGCAAATACTAAACATAATCTTCTATTGAAATAAGCCAAAAACCATATTTAGCAAAAGGAATCTCTCAAAGAGGTAAACTTCCAACATGCTTTGTGCATTTGGTTTCTAAACTACCATTTTTATGATTAAATTCAAACTTAAGAAGTATGGCACTAACCCAACTTTTTTTAAGCTTCTTTTCAGTGCATTTTTATGGTAAAAATGGGTTGTGTGTGGTTATGGTAAAAGGCCAACGTCTATATTCACATGGTTCAAAAAAAGTTCCAGCAGGCCGACGGTCGATGCCACGGTCGACCGTGGATCGATCGTGGACAGTCTGGACACTTTTTGAGCTTGCACCCTTTTCCTTACTTAAGGCAACTCAAGTCTTGTTTTTTAACAAGCTCTTGCAATCTGAAAAACGCAGAACACATACAAAATCTTGTGAGCTCATATTCTTTGATAAATATTCAAGATCAAGAATGAAGCAAGAGTGAAAGCCTTCAAAGCTCAAACACTACATTACCTTCTTATATATTTGTAATAGTGTGAGGATCATCTCTAGCCTTAGAATTAGAGAGAAGTGAGGATCAACTCTAGCCTTTCCAATTAGAGTGAAGTGAGGTTTATCTTAACCTTGTTTGCAAGAGTGAAGTGTAATTCTTGTAAGCTAAAGAGAGAAGTTATAAAAGGTTTATCTCTACCTTTAAAGAGAGAAGTTAGTGAAGCAACTCTTGGTGGGTGAGGCCAAGGAGTGGATGTAGAGCAAGGTTGTTAACCCTTGCTTGAACCACTATAAATCACTGTGTCCTAGCTACTTCATTGGTGATACCTTTCTTCCTTAAACTCTTTAATTACTTGCAAATATTGTTAAAAACTTCAAAAAGTGGGCATATAACCTATTCACCCCCCCTCTAGGTTCTAACAATTGGTATCAGAGCAAGTTGCTCTAGATAATTTTTGAAAAGTTGTTTAAATCTTCTAAAAATATTTTTCAAACATTTTTGAGTTGATAAAATGGGACAAAATTATGTAGAGGGGAATTCTATGGTTAGACCTCCACTTCTTGAAGAAGAAGACTTTTGCTATTAGAAGCAAAGATTCATGACTTATGTAAAGGCCAAAGATATTGACCTTTGGGAGATTATTGAAGAAGGAGATCATGTTCCAAAAACCTTTGATTCTAAACAAAAAGCTTATGCTCCAACCCCTTAAGAAAAATGGGATCAAGAGGACAAGAAAATGGTTTCAAAAAAATTTCTAGCAAAACTTTTTCTATACAATGCTTTACCTAGAAAAGAGTTTGAAAGAGTTTTCATGTGTGAAAGTGCAAATGCTATTTGGAAATCTCTTGTCATCACACATCAAGGAAATGCCCAAGTTCTAGATAACAAAATTGAATTACTTGTGCAACAATATGAAAAATTTCAAATACTAGATAATATGAAAATCGATGATGCTTTTACAAGGTTTAATACTATTGTTACAAGTCTCAAGGCACTTGGGACTACTTACACAAACAAAAAGATTGTAAGAAAGTTTCTTAGGGCTCTTTCACCAAAATGGAGAGCAAAGGTGACGGCTATTGAGGAGTCAAAGCACTTGAACATACTACAAATGGATGAGCTAATAGGAAATCTCAAGGTGTATGAAGTAATCATGCAAAAAGATGATGAAAGTGCCAAGCCAAAGAAAGAAAAGAGCAAATGCATTGCACTCAAAGCTAAACATGTCAAAGAATCCTCAAGTGATGAAGAAGAGGAAAGAAAAGAAGAAAAATGTCTCATGGATTTTGAGACAAGTGAGGTACATTCCGATTCTAGCTACTATAGTGATAATGATGACAATCAATATGATCAATTATGTGATTTTAGCTCAAAAATACTTGCTAAAAATGAGGAATTAAAAAATGAGAACAATAGCTTGAAAAAGGAAAATGTCAAGTTAAGAAATGAAAATGATGACTTAAAAGATCTAGAAAGTAAAATTGCTTCTCATATATCTCCAAGCTTGCAAGATTTGGAAAGTAAGCTAAAGACAAATTTTGACAAAACCACCTTGTCAAAATTTGAAGATAGTTCAACCAAGTTAGATGAGATGTTAAACATTCAAAAATCATCAAATGATAAGGGTGGTCTTGGGTTCTCAAGTTACTCAATCACCTATCAAATTTGTGAAAGAAAAAGGGGAAGAAAAAATCCAGGAGCCTCACGGTCGACCCACGGTATCGACCGTCGGCTCATTGGAATTTTCCAAAAGTTCAAAATTACAACATTGTTTTTAGTTCTTCCACTTGTATGCCAAAGGTTGCAAGTAATGAATTAATAAGAAAGTTATATACTCCAACTGCAAAGCATGGACTTGGATTCAAGAAACCAAAATCAAATACAATTCAAAAATCAAGACATTCTCATAAACCTATTAACTCTATGAACATATGGCATCATAAAGGGTTCAAGATTACACAAAGGTGGATTAGAGTAGGAGTTTTTGATACTAACCATCCTCGACCCATGAAACATTGGGTACCAAAAGCTTGAATGAAAATTACACAAGTGTAGGGGTGCAACAAAAATGAGATTATGTCTCATTAATGGATTCTTGATATTGGTTGCTCAAAACGCATTATCGGTAATAGAGAACTCTTCACTTCATACAAGGAGTATGATGGAGGACATGTGGTGTTTGGAAGCAACCTAAGAAGAAAGTTGGTTGGTAAAGGTAACATTCTTCATGACAATATCAAATTCTTGAATGTTGAGCATGTTAATGGTTTAGCTTACAACTTAATAAGTATTGGTCAACTATGTGATAAAGATCTAAATGTTAAACTCTCTAAACATGAAAGCTTGATATGCAAAGATGATAAAGTTTTAGTAAAAGATGTTTGGAGAAAGGACTCTATACATGTAGACTTGGTGATAATCCTAACACACAAGTATGTCTTGCATCTATAATTGATAGAAGACTAGGACATGCTAACATGAGATTAGTACAAACATTGACTATAAATGAGCTTGTTAGAGTCTTACCAAATATTAAATTCGATAATCATTTTTGTGATGCATGTAAGATAGAAAAACAAGTGCACTCATCTCATAAATCTAAATTCTATAAAAACTAAGAGTTGTCTTTGGACCTTCATCAATTCAAAGTTATGGGGGAAACTTCTACACACTAGTTGTTGTAGATGACTTTTCTAGATATAAATTGACATTATTTTTGAAAACAAAAATTGAAGCTTTTGACAAATTCAAAAATCTTGGCAAGAAAATTCAAAACCAATTGGGTTGAATGATTATCCCAATTCATACCAACCATGAAAGAGAAATTGTCAATAAAGCGTAATTTGGAGCATTTTGTGATAAACATGGTGTTCCTCATAACTTTTCGGCTCCTTACACTCCCCAATCTGATGAGGTTGTTGAAAGGAAAAATAGGTCTTTATGAGCTTTGATAAGACCAATGTTAAGTAAAACACCATATAAAAACATCAAAGGTAGAAAACGATCCAATAACTCAAGTTATAGGAAACCTAAATCAAAGACTCACTAGATCCCAAGCCTAAAACCTTAATACCTTCTTTGCCTTTGTCTCACACATAGAACCCAAGAATATTAAAGAGGCAATTAAGGATAAAAATTGGGCAATGGCAATGCAAGAAGAGTTTAATCAATTCACTAGAAGCCAAGTTTGGGACTTAGTACCTTTACATAGTGGTCGCACAATAATTGGAACTAAATGAGTATTTAGAAACAAAGCTAGACTAGTAGCCCGATGATATAATCAATAAGAAGTGATAGACTTTGATGAATCCTTTGCTCCGGTTACTAGATTTGAATCCATTTGGAGTCTACTTGCTTATGGTTGTGCTCAAAATTTTAAATGGATGTCAAAAGTGCTTTTCTAAATGGCTTTATAAATGAGGAAGTCTATGTATGTCAACCTCCCGGCTTTGATTTTTGAAGACCCCATCATATGTATATAATCTTAGAAAAGCATTGTATGGCCTTAAACAAGCACCTAAAGCATGGTATGATAAATTAAAATCATTCTTGTTGAAAAATGAATATAGTACAGGTCAAGTTGATAATACATTGTTCACAAAGAAAAAGAAAAATAACATCGTGCTTGTGCAAATTTATGTCGATGATATTATATTTGGGTCAACATGTCAAGATTTGTGTGATGAGTTTTCAAATCTTATACATAATGAAATTGATATGAGAATGATGGATGAGTTGAATTACTTTCTTGGACTTCAAATTAAACAATATGAAGATGGTACATTCAAATTATGCATCTAAATGCATGAAAATGGTCAAAATATACATTCCAGAAGCACCACGGTCGACTCACGGTCGATACCGTGGATCGGCCGTCGGATCACGGCCTAAATTCAAAAACTCAGCAAAAGGCGCAGTCGATATCACGGTCGACCGTGGATCGACCGTCGTAGGCCTGACGGATTTTTGACCCTATTTTGCCTTTTCTCTGTCTTTCCTCTCCACTACATCTCATCTTATCTTCCTCCACAAACCCTAGCCGCCATTTTCAACATTTATCTTTCTAAAAGCTTGAAAATCATCACAAGAAAAAAATACTTTACCTTACGGTTGAAGTTGCGTTCAAAGGCTCGGTTGGATTCACGGTTGAAGATTCTTCGTCTCGTGATTTCTTATCTTCACAAATTTCTTGATAAAGGTATACTTTTATCTCTTCCTCCTTTTCTAACTCTCTTTGTGCACAAAAGAATCATGTGATCTATAGAATTTGGGAGATTTCTAAGAAGAAAGTATCTTTGCTTTGAAAATGATTTTTTCGTTGTGTAAAGAAAAATAATAGATGATATTGGTGTTGGTTAAGTATGATAAGTATATAAATATCATGTCACAAAGGACAAAAAGTCAAATTTCAAACAGCTCACCTACGGTCGATACACGGTCGACCGTAGCATCGACCATCGTGTAGATGAAAATTCCAGGCGAACCACGGTCGATACCGTGCATTGACCGTCAGCCCACTGGAAATTTTTGAGATTTTCAATTTTTATTTTTTTTGACTTTTAATGCCCAAACTCAACCTATTCATGCTTAATATATCTTAACTAACATTAGCTATCACATGATTAATAAAAGTTTCAAATCCTTCTCCACTTTAGGACACATACACATTATGAACATATTGTCAAGAAGTTTGCTAGAACACACTCTCAATTATGTTGAAGTATATTACATGTTGTCATGCTTTTACAAAGTAAAGGTCTTTTACAAATCTAGTGTCATGACAAGATAAATTGTGGTGATTCAAGGGGAAGTAGTTATGATGATTGTTTGTTGATATGATATTTGCTACTATTTGTTATGATTCTTATGTCATGAATTATGTTACTTGAACCTTGGCTTGTAATAAATGCATATTTAGAATATTGTTTATACTCATATCTATTTGGCAAGTTCTTGGTAGTATTTCCATATATTATAGATCAAACATCTCAAGAAGTGGAGCTTATGTCAAGGGGGAGCTTATTTCAAGGGGAGTCTCCTTTTTGTTAAGACAAAAAAGGGGGAGAAGATAGAAGGGTATCTAGAAGATAGAAGAATATATACATATATATGTATATATGCATATGTTAACATGTTAAAGTTATATATACAATTCTTATACAAGTTATAAATTTTTGTCTTCAACAAAAAGGGGGAGATTGTTGGGAAAAATAGGCTTACAAATATATCCTCTTTTGTTGACACAAAAATATACAACTTGTTTATATAATTGTATGTATTAACATTAACATATGTGCACATATACATATATATATTCAATCAAATATATTCTCATCTATAATCTACAAAAATAAGCTTCATCAAATGGTCAAGCTTCAATCGTCAAGATCCGAGTTAAAGTAGAAGCCGATGTCGAAGATTCCTACAAACAAGCGTTCTAGGTTTATGAGCTTACAAAATAAATAATCAAATGAGTTTAAGTTTTTATAAAATAATTTTTATAAAAACTTTTATAAAAATTGAGACAATTTTTTATAAAATCACAAGCTTGGTGGTCAAAGCAAATGAATTCCTATTTTGGCAAATACTAAACATAATCTTCTATTGAAATAAGCCAAAAACCATATTTAGCAAAAGGAATCTCTCAAAGAGGTAAACTTCCAACATGCTTTGTGCATTTGGTTTCCAAACTACCATTTTTATGATTAAATTCAAACTTAAGAAGTATGGCACTAACCCAACTTTTCTTAAGCTTCTTTTCAGTGAATTTTTATGGTAAAAATGGGTCGTGTGTGGTTTTGGTAAAAGGCCAACGTCCATATTCACAAGGCTCAAAAAATGTTCCAGCAGGCCGACGGTCGATGCCACGGTCGACCGTGGATCGACCGTGGACAGTCTAGACACTTTTTGAGCTTGCACCCTTTTCCTTATTTAAGGCAACTCAAGTCTTGTTTTTTAACAAGCTCTTGCAATCTGAGAAACACAGAACACATACAAAATCTTGTGAGCTCATATTCTTTGATAAATATTCAATCTTTCAAGATCAAGAATGAAGCAAGAGTTAAAGCCTTCAAAGCTAAAACACTACATTACCTTCTTATATATTCGTAATAGTGTGAGGATCATCTCTAGCCTTAGAATTAGAGAGAAGTGAGGATCAACTCTAGCCTTTCCAATTAGAGTGAAATGAGGTTTATCTTAACCTTGTTTGCAAGAGTGAAGTGTAATTCTTGTAAGCTAAAGAGAGAAGTTGTAAAGGTTTATCTCTACCTTTAAAAAGAGAAGTTAGTGTAGCAACTCTTGGTGGGTGAGGCCAAGGAGTGGATGTAGAGCAAGGTTGTTAACCCTTGCTTGAACCACTATAAATCATTGTGTCCTAGCTACTTCATTGGTGATACCTTTCTTCCTTAAACTCTTTAATTACTTGCAAATATTGTTAAAAACTTCAAAAAGTGGGCATATAACCTATTCACCCCCCTCTAGGTTCTAACATACACCTTGATTAACACATAGTTCATATAATTGATTATGGCAATTGATACATGATTAGCCTTAATGATAGGCTTATATACTCCATGAGTTGATTTACAATTAAGACCCTATAGTTTGTAATTAATACAAACTTCACTCAAAATGTAATCTTCTATTCTATACAATTAATAAACCTAACAATCTCCCCCTTTGTATAGAAATAGAAGATGTTATGTATTTTTGGCATCTGACGCAAACTTTAACAATCTCCCCTTTTGAATCATGCAGATATTCTTTTTCAGTTAATATTCTTTTGAAACTTTTGGGAATCTTCAAACCTTTACCTGTTATCTTCAAAATTACTTCTCATCTTCAAATAGAGACTCTTCATTTCGAGAATATTATTCACTTCAACATCTTGATGAGAACTTGAAACTTGATAGCATACAATGACATCTTTTCTCTTCAAACTCCTCTTTTGCATTGGTAACCTTAGGTTTTTCAACCTTTGGTTGTATTATCAATTTAATGTGTAGTGATTTTCAGCTTTTCTCAATCTTCAACCTATTATTTCTGATCTTGAGCTCTCTTGTCTTCAAATAAGCTTTGCTTTTGCATGAGGAATATTTTGTTCTCTCCCCCTTGAATGTAGCTCTTGATCTTGTTTATCCTGATCATAATGTCTTGATCACACAATTATCTTTTCTTTTGAATCTCTTGTTCTTTTTCAAATTTGATAGATATCTCTTTTCTTTGCTCCCCCTTGACTTGACATATATTGATTTTTCAGAATTAAACTTTTCTTTCCCTCTCAACACATGAATCTGGTTTTCTTTAGCTGCACAATTTTGATGATAAGAACTCATCATCATCTTCAACTCAGTAAGAATCAGCTAATATTTTTGTTTCCTTTTATCAAGATCAACTGAATTTCAATTTCTTTAAACTTTCTCCCGCTCATGATGATCAGGATTCTTCATGAACATCATGCAATTATAATTGATATTTACCTTGATTTGTGCATGAATACTTCAACATTTATAGCTTAGAATCCTCCTCATGACATTCAGTTGAATTTATCAAATATGTATCTCTTTGATATTGTGACCACAATGATATTACAATGAAAGTATCCGAGACACCATCTCAAAGTTTCCGTGAGAAAATGTTAACACTGAGATCACATAGATTGCTCGTTGACACAACAGTTTTTAAACTGTGTGACCTACGTTCAGTGTTGGAATAATGATAGCACTGGTAGGATTTCCATCTATCATCGTGAATATCACAAAGATAACACTCAAAATGTTCTGGCATCAGTTACGAAAACTAGATACTTGTGACATTTCCATCATCTGTCCTAAGAATTGAATTTAATATTGCAATTAGCTCTAGACTCAATATGTGCATGAAAGAAGTCGGGGACCGGAGTAGCTGTCCTCTTTGATTCAATATTAACAATCTCCGAGTGAGATGTCAATAGAAATGTGCTAATTCTCCGTGTGAAGTTAAAACAATCATCTTTTAAGAGATAATTGAGTAGCTGGGTGAGGTTGGTGCATTGCATCACTGGGTTCATGATGTCTTCTTCAATACCAAATCTCAACACATGAGATCTAGTAGCATATGTTTGGAGAGGATCTTTCTTTTCTTTTGATCCTATCTCTCACCCTTAGCTCTTTGAATATTTTTCGACTTCTCCCTCAAACTCTATTTCCAAAATGAATGTATGTATCTGTGTTTAGATACATTTGGACACTTGTTACAAATTTGAAACGATTTGAGCAATCATATGGATATCAACAAGAATGATTTGCAAGAAAGATTCTATTGGGATGGATTGTCAAGAATGATTTGATCAATCAAAGAATATGAACAATCAAAGAAATATGAAGTATGAAATGACAAAATGATTTGACATGTACGCTCAAAGTGATTTGTTGATCATATGCACCCCCATCTCCTGTTCCACCCCTCTCATTTTCATTTTATCTCTGCCCACCAATCAGTATCACATGATAACTGATTCTGCTCATCTATTTGACCTATTAAACCCTTACTTTTTTTAAAGCATAAGGTGAACTCCTGGGGCAGGTCCTTCCGGTTCTAGATTGACCATAGGAGTAGAATTATCCTACACTCCCTCACTCTTTGGTGCCTTATTGATCACTTGAAAAGTATGTGTCACATAACAAATGATTGACACAAGAATGAACGGTTTTCCAGAAAGAATGGAATATTCAACAATAGAGAATGGATTTCTAGAATTATTATCATGATAGAATTCAAGAAATGAAAGATGAGCGTTCAGAAGATCAACAATCAAATGAATTAAGAAAGACATCAGAATGAATCGCCGAATGAATGTCTTCTCGATGGGAAAAACGATAAAATTTGAAAATTGAAAATCTTTTTGAATTTTAAAATTTTGTATTGTTTTTGAGATTTTCATTTTTCATTTTTTTTAAATGATTTGAATTCGAGAAAAAAAAAATCTCCCTAAGTTGACGCATTTGAATTCGAAAATGATTTTACATCAACTAGGTTAGAGAGAAAAAAATTGCTCCCCCTACAAAAATGCACAAAAATAGTTTTTATTTTAAAACAAAATTGCAATCATGTAGGTTCTTGACGAAAATGATTTGTTTGTAAAAGAATAGATATCGTTCTTGCTCCACCTACAAATAAGGAACCATTATCACACAAGTTATATCAAGGAATGATAAGCTACAAAAATTAAGTTTCTCAGATCATAAGTCTCGAGCTAATGCTGAACACAATGACGTGTGAAATGAACTGTAAGGAACATTCTTCTTTCTTCAAGTCAGGATGTTGAACTTGTTAGCATACTGAACACACTGTGCTTTTCAACGCATTCTGAATGATCTTCATTGTGTTCCAACAATGTCTCTGACTAATCTGCAAAACAAATTAAGTACACTTTGGTACCCACTTGAAGTTGGGTCCAGCTATGTTAGGTTTATGAACCTTTCTATGCATTGAGCCTGTGTGCCATTGGGGAATACCATTTTGAACAACAAATTTATGATTAATTCTTGAAGTTTTACAAATCTTCTCTTTTGAAAGTCTGACTAAGTGCTTGACTGAGTATACCACAAAAGGATATTTGACATCAGTTTTGAGCATAAAATTTCCATTATGCTTTGCTTTAGAAAAGAATTTTGTTTTTAGATGTTTAAACGAATGATATTGCATATCAGCATGATTGTCCTTACCAGAATGATGTTGTCTATGCATTCTTCTTTGTGTTACAGCATTGGACTTAAAACCATCATTGATGACATTCTTCATTGGAAACTCAGATGCTCTAGGTTTAGTTTCTGAAGATGTCCTGGTAGGTATTGCATTGGATGAGAATTCATCAGTTATTACATTTTTTATACGAAATTCTGATGATGAAAAACATGCATTTGAATGCACATGATTGATTGAACCACATAGTGAATTAAATATTGAGGTTTCTGTGGTTTTCTTCTTTTCAGTCCAGAATGATGATATCTTTACAATCATGTCGCCTAGATTCTTCTTTGGAATCCAAGCTTGTTTAGTCTTTGGTAAAGAATCATTTAAGCTTACCGAAAATTCAAAATCAATATAACGTGAATAAGATGCATTCTGTTGACTTCTGAATTCAGTTTCTTTTGGCTTTTAAAAAGTAGTTGCTTTGGGAGTAGAAGCATCAATGAAATCGTCATCTGATTTTCTACTTTCAGCATCTGCAACAGAAAAATAAGAGTCAGTATCGCTACCACAATGTTTTTCTGAATCAAAATTGATATTGTCAGCGGAAGTCTTGGTAGATTCAGCAGCTTTTTCAGCAAGAAGCGTTGCGAACTTGAGTTTAGCCAAAAACCGTAGTCTCTCTTTCTCTAATGTTTTCTTCTCTGTGTCCAGAGTCTCCTGAAGCTCAGATATTTTGTTTTTCAGAACTTAGCTGGGAATATATACTTTAGAAGAAGAAAGAAGCTGTTGCTCAAGTTCTGTGACTTTTCTTTGCAATTCAACCTTTTTAATACCTAAACTCGCTATCAACTTATCATCATTCTGCAACATCCTTTGAAAATCTTGACGTTCAACAGAAAATTCAGATATGAGGTCTTTAAACTTGGCATTCTCTTCAAACAAAATCTCTGCTTTCTTTTTCTCCTCTTTAGAATGTACTTCAAGTTGTGAAATTTTCTTCACAAACTTACTTCTTTCTTCTTCAAACATTTTCTTTTCACTTTCCAAACTCTCTTCTAGGTCTAATACCTTTGTTTCTTTCTGTAACTCAA
This sequence comes from Dittrichia graveolens, assembly GCA_038502395.1. Classification (NCBI taxonomy): domain Eukaryota; kingdom Viridiplantae; phylum Streptophyta; class Magnoliopsida; order Asterales; family Asteraceae; genus Dittrichia; species Dittrichia graveolens. Next base: position 38,639,516 of record JARJIL010000009.1, read on the forward strand.
ACTTTTTCAACAAGTAGTTGTTGCTCAAGTTGTTTCAACTTATCATGCAATTCAGCTTTTTCAACTTGTAATTCACTTGATCTTTTCCTTTCAAATTCAACTTGTCCTTTTAGTAATGAACTTTCTCCACTCAGAATTTGCATCTGTTTCTCCTTTTTGATTATATCATCTGATATACGTTCAATCCTTACATCATAAATTGTATTTCTCCGTGTCAATATGTGAATCTCTTTGTTCAGCGAAGAAATCTTCTCTTTGAGCTAGATATTCTCATTAACCAATCCGTCTACCTTCTTTTTCTCAAAATTTACTCCAACATGTGGAATCTTCGTTGACATCTTGATACCTTAAAAATATACGATCGTTTACGAATGATTTGATTTGATCAAGAATTTAATCAACAACAATGATTTTATCAATTAAGAATGAGTTGGTAATGACCAACAATGATTAAAAGTCTAGTATGAGAATCAATTAAAGTGACTACGAGTTGAGAAAATCTGATTCTTATTCAGTCACAATGCCGACGGGGGTTCGGGGGTAGCACCCCTAATAGCGGTGTCGAAGGGGTGGCAACCCCTGGCGGGGTCCAAGGGGCAGAGCCCCTGGCTGGGGTCGAGCTGAAAATTTTGGTTAAAATTGCTATATCAGAAAATGCAAAAAAAATCAAATTTTGTATTTTCAACCAAATTTTGAGCCATTTAAAATTGCTATGAAAAAAGGAAATCCGACACTTTAAAATATGTCCCAATCCGACACTTTAAAATATGTCCAAATCCGACACTTTAAAATATGTCCAAATCCGACATTTTCAAATATGTCCAAATCTGACACTTTCAAATCCGCCCAAATCCGATACTTTCAAACACGTCCAAATCCGACACTTTCAAATCCGCCCAAATCCGACACTTTCAAATCCGACCCTTTCAAATCCGGTACTTTCAAATCCGACACTTTCAAATCTAGTAGAAGCCAAATCCGGTACTTTCAAATCCGGCACTTTTCAAATCTGATAATTTCGAAATCCGCCTACACCAAATCCGCCAAATGTCAAATCCGATAAACACTTAATCGGATTTATGAAATCCGATAACTTCATCTTCTCAAGAACATCAAGAACACATAAACTCGTATCTAACTTGAATCTTCAAATCTTTACCAAGAATGAATTTTCTCTTCAAATTAATCAATCTCCACCTAAACAAACACTTTTAAAACTCTCATATTACAACAATTTGGATTAAAACTCACGAATTTAACCAAAATTCACCAAGAACATCATGAAACCTTCAAACACAAAAATTTCAAATTACTTCATGTATGATTGATGAATTGATATGAAACTTTACAGATTGATTCGTGATATGATTACTAACACTCGTTCAAAAATTGAGCAATTAATTTCAACTAAATAACGAATTTCAAAATTCAAGTCTCAAGAACATCTTTCAAAAACCCATATTCGTAATTCTTAGATTTCTCTCACATGTAGCGGATTTTGCACTTGAAAATTTTACAGTAGGTTCTTGCAATCATACACAACAACATATCCAAAAATTAGATCAAGTGAAGATCGTATGAATTTTCTAGAATTTTTCAAAGTTTCTGCCCAAAAATAATCCGAAAATTTCAAAAAATCTTCATAATTTCTTCAAATTTCTTGCAATTCTTGATCCAATCTTCAATCAAATCACTCCTTAAGCTCTGATACCAATTGATAATCCATTAATTTTTCATGTATCAAGCTAATCTTCAATTGCATGTGTAGAACTATGAGAGAATACTAATTACACCTTGATTAACATATAGTTCATATCATTGATCATGGCAATTGATACATGATTAGCCTTAATCATAGGCTTATATGTTCCATGAGTATATTTACAATTAAGACCCTCTAGTTTGTAATTAATACAAACTTCACTCAAAATGTAATCTTCTATTCTATACAATTAATAAACCTAACATAGAGTAAAATAAAGGACAATTATTCTATTTTATTTTGATTATATGAGCTATTTAAAAAAATAAAAATGTTTGTATATTATAGTTATAAATTATGTTTTTCCCAACAAAGTGAAAACTAACAATGATTATTTATCAAAGTGCGGAAATAGTTTTAAATGACGAACACACGAAAGTTTTCAAAGTAAGATTATATTAATAACCAGACTTCAAAGAGTGCACAAGAACAAACTTGAGCACTGAGTACAAACTAAAGAAGAAAAGACTTGAATGCAAATTAGCGAACAAACGCTTAACCTTTTCTCGAACAATGAGAAGGTATTTATACGCTAAGTAAATTAATCCTGACCATCTAATTTAATTACATATGTACTGCTCTTCATAAAGTTAAGAACAGAAAACAAGATTGCCGTTTCAAGTCCTTCACATGCGCTGATTGCGCACTTTACATAACAAGAAGATGCTAGCACTTTGACGTGTCTTCATTGATGAAGACCCTTTGATAACTGAAGACTTACTTCAGTTGTCGTTCACTTCAGAACAAATCTTAAGATGAACTTTAGGCTTCTTTCTTCAGATGTGATGCGTCAGAACGATTTACAAAAGAATAAAGAATACTCCTTCAGGCTCTTTCTTCGGAAGCTTCTTCAGGAATGGAGTATATACAAATATAGGACTAACAATCTCCCCCTATTTGTTTATAATCCATGACTATTTACAAAATTGAATAAAGAATGACAAGAATAAGAATAAAAGAATTTACTTTACGAAATAATTGGTTTGAACTCATCAAGAGTGGGTTCACTTGGAGTTTTAAGCTTCTCTTGAATCAGATACTTATCTAGAATGTCTTTGACAACAGGATCTTTATGATCAATGAAGTATCTGATACTCTCTGAAAACGGATCTTATTGTTAGCATCAAGGAAAAAGAACCCTCTTGGATTAGAGAGGACTTTTCCTACTTCAGGAATGAATCCAGGAGGTAAGGAAGTATCGATGCCTTTGCAGTTAGGAAGCTCTCCCATAGAAATCAGCTCCAAGATTTGTTGCTGAGATTTTTTGTGTGTGAGCTTTCTTCTCTGAAATTTTAATTTGTCAGCCCTTGAAGGTCTATCCTTTTGATGTAAGACCTCAGCATCAGGTTCTCTCTTCTTTATTTCCTCTTGGTAATACTCGATCACTTTGGTGATCTCTCTTTGAACAAATTCAACGTCCTCAATCAACTTGTGTTTTGAGAGACAAGCCATGATCTCAGCCCATTCGATGAAAGCACACTTGAGCTTGACTTGCCTGACTGAGTATGCAACAAAGATAGGAAGATTTCTGCGTTGAAGGTTCAGAAAAATTTCATTTTTAACTTTCTTCAGTCTTACTGAAGTGATCTTCTCTGGATGTATTCTTTGATACCTAGAGAACAACCATTCTTCTTGTTTAGTAGTCATCATTCGTTTCTTCTTTTCTTGCAAAGCTTTTTCAGCTTCGATCTCTTCTTGAAGCTGTTTTTGGTGTTCCAAAGGGGATAAGTCGATTTTGTTCACAGAAACTTCTTTAAGAGCCAACTTCTCTGCTGCTTGTCTTCCAAGTTCATCAGCCATTCTCTTTTCTTTGGCATACGGATTTTCATCATTTGAGTCATCTTCACCATATGTACCTATTCTCATCAGATCATCAGGAGAACATGTTATTACTTCCCCTTTACCTTTGTCAACATGGCTAGGTTGACCACTAGTGGATGGAGCCGCTGATTGTATGGGGATCTAAAAGGATTTTTGTTTAGTCAATACCCTTGTTTCAGCATCCTTAATTATTTGCTGACATTCATCTCCGTCTATCTTTGATCTAAAGAGTTCAGCTTCAGCTTTCCTTTGATCAAGGAGACGTTTGAGCTCCCCCTCAGCATGTGCCTTAGCTTCTTCAGCTTTGGCTTTTTCCTGTTCGACTATTGCGAGCCTAGCCTTCATATCTATCAAGGCTTTGTTTTTATTTTCTTCAGTGGCTTTGAGGTGAGCCACTTCATTTTCTAAACTTTGCATGGCATCAACTCTGGAAAATTTTCTCTGCCATTTAATAATTTTGCGATCAGCGATGGCTTTCTTTCTTATTATTTGACAGATTTTGGACTGTCTTCGAACTTTCTCCCCTTAGAAGCTGCAGAGACCCCTGAAGCTTTTATTGATCTGGATAGGGCCATAATCTCATTTGAGAGGCCGGAGAAGGAGGGAGCAAAATGATCCTGTAGATGATGAATTGCTGCTTCTGACAGATTTACAGCATGGAATTTATCAACTTTGGAGGAGAGAGAATGTACAGATTGGGAAAGGGTGGAGAGTTGTGAATTGATTTTGGAGAATTCAATAGTGGCAGAATCAACCATAGAGGTGACAAGACTATGAAATTGCTTGAACATCCCTAGGCGTGTCAGATTTTGACGATCGATGGTTGTGGTGAGAGATGTGAGTTGGTGGGTAAGAGAATCGACAAGAGATTTGAATTCCCTTTCTAACTTGGTTTGATTATTTACGACGCAAGATACCTGGAGAGAATTTGATTTACTAACTAAGAAACCAGAGAGAAGAATTTCAGATAGACTTTGTAGAGAGGAGGCAATGTCTATTGAAGTCTCGGAGGGTTGGGACTGTACTGATTTCGGGGATTGAAGAAAGTCAAAATCATCAATGTCATCAAAAGGATTGACATTTGTTTAAGGAGAGGGGAGGTCAAAGAATTTGGCTAGAAGAGATTTGGAGGCCATAGCATCAATAGGATTGACCGATGCATCAAGGGCCTTGGGCATAGTTGCTTCAGTTACAATCTGGTTTAAGACTGTGTCTTCATTAGCATGGGTAATCTCAACTGAAGGTGGTGGAGCTTCAGTTTCATTGATTTTGGGAGATTGGGCATCACTCTCAGTTTAGTGTGTAACTGATAAATCATCTGCCCGGGATGAATCCATAGTGTCATTTAGGTTTTGTGACACATCAAGGGATTTGGGTGCAGTTTGTTCTTCAGGGCGAACTGAAGAGTCATGAACTAGTGGGACCTCAAAAACTAGGGGAATGGTAGTTTCGTCATTGGTAATGGGCTGAGCATCAGGGTCAGTTGGTGTAGGTGCTGACACATCATGTGCTTTGTCTGTATCCATAGCATCAGTTGGGTCAACTGACACATTAATGGATATTGGGGTAATTTCAGCAGATTCAAGAATGGTAGTTCCCTGAACTGGTGGTACCTAAGTTATCGTGGGTGTGCTCGCAGATTCATAGGTAGGTACTTTGAAAGTCTTGGCTGACTATTCTTTGTCAGTGTCCTGAACTTGTTTAAATGGGACTACAGAGACAACATGGGTTTTGGTTATCTCCTCATCAGTCGTGACGTGCTTTGAAAGCAAAATTAAAGGAGATTTTACCTGTCAAGCCGTAGTGGATGCCGATTGTCATATCTGAACTTTCCTGAGAGCTAGTGGAGCTTCATCAGCAGATTCCTCACCTGAGGCAGAATATGAGAGGATGGGAGAGGGAATGGAGGGCTTAGGGCATTTGGTGGTGACTGATGATTTGGCTTGATCAATAGGAGCTATGGATGGTTTGATTTCTGATTTGGAAGAGCTAGACACCATTTTCCTTTTCTTTGTTTTAGGAGGTGAAGAGGGAAGCACAGGTTTTACAGGTTTAGAGGGTGCAGTTTCAGACGACAGACCTGAAAATGGTAGAGGGATGGTAGGAGAAGGCTTCAGAGAGACGAATCCAAGCATAGATGTAGTTAAAGCCGGATTGAAGGCAGAAGAGGAGCCTGTCCACACAGATCTTGGTAGAGAAGGGGAAGGAATTGTATTCTTCAGTTGATAGCAGAGAGTAGATGACTAAGGACACAAACCTGGGGAAAGGAATGTGTTGAGACCTTGAGCGTGCGGTCAGAGAGACCACAAGACTTTCCAATATGAGTTCAGCATAGTCAATGTTGTGACCATGAATTATGGCATAAGCCATTTTCAAAACCGCTTCATTAACTTGGTCGAGACCACCTGTTTTGCTTGTCATACAGAAATTTAGATGAGCAATTAGACAATTCCACTCCTTTGAGAGGCGAGTGCGAACCATCAAGTTACCTTTCACCTTGTACTCATTAGCATACTTAAAGAAGGAGAAGAGAAGCTCCTTAGCATTTGCAGTGGATGGAGTAAGGTCTTGACGGGGAAGATGCAGAACAGTTGCAAGAAAGTCTTTAGATATTTCAGCGGGCTTACTGCCAGAGAGCATGCTAAAATGAATGCTCTGGGAAGAGGTTTTAGGGTTAACGACTTCAGCGGTCATCCAAAACTCACAGAGATATTCTTCGAACATTTGAACCTTTGCCGAGAGAGTAAAGTTCAACGGGCAGTTGTGGTGATAGGACATGATCTGGTGAAGAGGTGAGGATGGAGGAGGAACAGTAAGATCAGCGGGGTAGTTGTTGTCCTTGAAACAGATGGAAGAGAGGAGAATTTTGGGAACAATATCATCAGGGAGAGTGACCTTGGCGGTAGCAAATTTGGGAGCCATGGTAGCAAGCACAGAGAAAAGTTTTGTAATTGAAAAAATGAAATCGCCGGAGAAGATGAGTTGCAGGTGAGTAACTTGAAGAGACGATTTGGGGGTTTTAAAGGGGGTTTAAAATCAGGGAATCTGAATGGTTGAGTAAATCAAGGGTGAAAGTGGGCGCGTGAATGCGGAAAATGCGCAAGGTTAACTTTTTGGATGTCAAACAGTTATTGGTGATGACATTTTAACTGGAGCAGCCTTAGAAACAACCAATCTTGATCAACAAACCATTAGTAAAGAGATAGAATTTCACAAAGAAAAAGATGATATTTATTAAAAAATATCCACCTTTTGCTTCGGAAATTTTAATCTCACAGAAAAAATAAAAAATAAAAAAAACAACACACAATGCCAACAAGAATAAGAACTAACCTTGGATATAACTAATGTCATTAACACAAAAGATGATTACATTGATATTCATCATGGTTTACATAGACTGCGAAAAAAATATTACAACCATGCCTAAGATATTATGAATATTTGAGATGATACATCAATCCCGATTCCTTCTTCTGGAATGCGATCCGTGATCATGTAGCAAATCGGAAAGAAGACGAACGTAATGGTAAACTCCATGAGATTTAGAGAGAAAATGGAAGATTTTTTTTGATTTTACAGAAGATGAAAAAGGAAAGAAAATCTATGGATGCTTATAAGGAAAATTACTCATGATTACGCTTCAGAAATGATTTGAGAGTCAGAGAGAGATGGGGTCAAAGTAATTATTCAAGCTTAGCTATTAGGGTGGCTGGCATTAAATGTGACAAGAAAGAATGAATAGTAACAATCAAATTTACCTGAAATAGTTACATTTCTGAAGGATTGAGCATTCCATTCTCTGCAACTAATCAATTGAACCGGTGTTCATCCAGAGCTTTGGTGAATATGTCAGCGAGCTGGTGTTCAGTGGAAATAAAGAGAAGCTCGATTTCATTTTTCACGATGTGATCTCAAATGAAGTGATAGCGAACATCGATGTGCTTTGTACGAGAATGAAGCACTAGATTATTTGAAATTGCAATAGCACTAGTGTTATCACAATAAATGGGAGTGCGCTGAAAGGAAATGCCATAGTCAGCTAGCTGATGTTGCATCCATAGTATTTGTGGACAGCAACTCCCAGCTGAAATGTATTTAGCTTCAGCGGTGGACAAGGAGATTGAGTTTTGCTTTTTGCTTTGCCAACTCACTAATTTTCCACCAAGCAACTGACAACCACCAGTGGTACTTTTTCTATCAATATGACATCCGGCGTAGTCGGAATCTGAAAATCCAATGAGATCAAAGACGGAGTCTCGGGAGTACCATAACCCTAGTTCAGGCGTTCCTTTTAGATATCTGAAAATCCTTCTAACAGCTGTCAAATGTGATTCCTTTGGATTCGCCTGAAATCTTGCAAAGAGGCATGTGGAAAACATTATGTCATGACGACTGGCTGTCAGATACAAAAGGGATCCGATCATTCCTCTGAAAGTGGGTAAATCAACTGCTTTCTCGTTTGGATCGGATGTGAGCTTGGTATCTTCATCAATCAACGCAAATATGTGAAGGATCTACTCAAAAAGTTTAACTTTTCCGATTTGCATCAGCAAGCATTATACGGGCTGCTTCAATTAAGGTCATGTTCCTTCTTTCAGCAACTCCATTTTGCTGAGGGGTATATGGAGCTGAAAAATTTTGGATGATTCCATTTTCATCACAAAATTCTTGAAGAGTTGAGTTCCTAAACTCTGTCCCATGATCACTTCGAAGCTGCTTAACTTGAGTGTCAAACTGCCTTTGAACACGACGAATGAAAGTTATCAGAATTACGTCAGTGTCACTTTTGTTGCGCATGAAAAATACCCATGTGAATCTGGAGTACTCATCAATAACCACCAGAGTGTATTTCTTGCCTCCCATATTTGGTGAATTCACAGGGCCAAAAAGATCCATGTGAAGCAGCTGAAGAGTGGAGTTAACTTGATTACAGTGTTTGGACTTGAAGACTAACTTATTTTGCTTTCCATGCTCACAAGCATGACACAACTTGTCTTTAAGAAACGGAACTGACGGTAGTCCTCTAGTTAATTGAAGCTTTGAGAGCTTGCTTATGTTTTTGAAGTTGAGATGGGATAGCCGTTTGTGCCATAACCAATTTACTTTTGAGTCAGCTTCTGAATAGAAGCATGCATCTCTTTCAGAGGAGGCAGACCTGAAATCGACAACATACATGTTTCCTTGCCTCTTTTCTTGTAAGACTTCCTTGCCTTTCTTGTTAAAGATAGAACCCTTGGTCTTTTTGAAATGAACCTCGTAGTCCGCATCACATAGCTGGCTGATGCTGATGAGGTTATGTTCGAGCCCTGTGACATGAGCAATATTTTTTATGTTAACTGAACCTTGATTCAGATACCCATATCCATCGCTTTTGCCACACTTTCCTCCACCAAAAGTGACTTTAGGACCATTTGCTGCTTGTACCCCATTCAGTAGGGACTTACATCCAGTCATATGCCTTGAACATCCACTGTCAAGGTACCAAATGTTATCATGGTGATCGCCCTGCACAAACAACTTAAATTCAGTTCATTTGATGAGCCCAAACTTTACTAGGCTCCAGAACACAATGCTCAGAGGAGCGATTAGAGATTTTGGCTTCATTTGAACAAGAGATCGCTTTATGACCTCTTATTCCACAGTTATAACATTTTCTTGTTGATTTAGAATTATGTGCCTTAATCCTTTTATTTTTCTTATTTTTCTCTTTTTCTCCAATTAATTTCAGAATTTTAAAAAGGGAGTCCTTAACTTCTTTGAGTTTTGACACAAGCAGAGCAAGGGTTTTATCGAGACTGGTGGTTTGGAGGGGTTTAGAATTTTCACCTATGGGTTTTGAAGATTCAACTAATGAATTTTCATCAGAAGGGTTAATAGGAATAATGATGTCATAGAAGACGGTGGTTTTAGGAAGAAAGCTTGAATCAGATAACTCAGGCGTTTTGTTTTCTGAAGGTTTTTCAGAAACGAATTCAGAAGAAGATGAGTTGAGTGTTTCAGAACTGGTTTCAGTCTGTGGTTCAAGAGAGAATTCCTTAATTGTTTCAAACACAACTTTAGGTTGGGTTTCAGAAGATGAAGATGTAACAGGAATTTCAGAAATTGATTCTGGAGTTTTGCTGGCCAGGGTATCATACTCAATGGGGAGTTGAAGATTTCTGATTTCAAAATTTGTTCTTTCAGAAAAACTGGGATCCAAATGTTCAGATTTAGTGAATCTCTTATGAAGAAGATTTCGATTTCCCATATCATTTATACTTATATCATTAATAATCATTTCATCAACATTTTTACACTTGCTGAAATCAGCTGCTTGTTTAATATGTCCTATGCCTACTCTTTATCTTTGAATAACCATCTGATGATTTATGCTTTCAAATGCTAGTTTGTTAGGACTCAACCATAGATCAATAATCAACTGACGATCTTTCACCTTTTCCTTTGAGTCTTGCAAATCCAGTTTTACATTTTTGAGTTCATTTGTTAGAAATTCAAGGTGATTTCTTAAAGCATATGATTCTTGAAGAAATTTTTCGTTTTCTTTTTCTACAGCGTTAATTTCAGAAGTGAGCTTGGTGATAGTTTGTTTAGGTTTGTTTTGATTGTTATGAGCAACTATCATATCAGAACACAAATAAGCAAACATATCATCCTTTCATTCATGCAATAATTTTTGAAATTAGATGTCTTGTACATCATAGTAGGATTCCATCCTTCTGCTGAGCTTAATTTTTCAGCCTCAGCTAGATCACTGTTGAACTTGCTTTCAGCAGTCATTAAGCACATTTCGGGATGAGTAGACCCAAGGATTTCTTCAGCCACCAGACACTTTCCTGTCACTTCACTCTCTTCATCCTCATTTGAAGAGGTTTCAGAATCTGTCCAGTTCAGATCATCAGCAATCATGGCTTTTTCTTTCTTTTTCTTTTCACTGGATGCTTTCACGACCTTGTACTTATCTTTGTATTTATCGGCCTAGATGTAAAACCTTTCTTTGGATTTGATGAAGTTTCCTTGACAAAACAATCTGCTGCATAGTGACCGAGCTTCCCACATTTGAAGCATTCATTCTTTGACCCTTCAGATGAGCCCTTTTTATTGGAAGAAAACTTCTTTTCAAACTTCCTTCTTCCATCAGATTTGAACTTTTGGAATTTCTTGTTGTTTTTCATGATGAAGGCCTTTTTCCAGAGCATTCATCGTCAGATCTTTCTACCTCCTCAGCATCGCTCGTCTGAAGTTCATCTTCAGATTTAGAGTCTTCAGTCGACCTATACTTGGCTCTTAGAGGATTTTCAGCTACGAGAGCCAAGGATTTCTTGAAGGCTTTCTCCAAGTCATTTTTCTGAATGCGGGTTTGTTCGTCATTCAGCAGAATTCCATAGAGCTTACGCATGTTCATGTCCTTGAGCATGTTGTTTGTTCTCATGATCATGCACATGGTATCCCACTCAGATGGAAGGGAGTCGAGAAACTTGTTTAAGATTTGGAATTGTTCTCTAACGACTACAACTTTTGTCATGTCATTTAGAAGACATGTAAATCTCATGTAGACCTCAGTGAGAGATTCTGAGTCTTTAGCACAGAAGCTTTCATACTTGCATATGATGTTGGTCTTCTTGTTTTAACAAACTTCAATAGTTCCTTCAAAAGATATGCTTATACTTTCCACATATCCTTGCCAGTTTTCAAATTGCAAACAGTATGGAATATCTCATTTGGTAAAGCGAAAACAATATTGTTTCTTATCTTAGCATCTAGACCAACAAGCTGCTTCTCCTCCTCAGTCCATTGAGATCTTGGTTTTGGACGGGAGGGAATGGAAGTTTCAGCAAAACCAGTCTCCATGGATATGGTTTGAGGAATAAAAGGATTTTCCTCCAAAATAATAAGAGAATTGCAATCAATGTTTTCCAAATAAAGCAACATGCGATTCTTCCAACTTGAAAAATGTTCAATAGAAAACTTTGGGGGTTTGGCGGAAGAGCCATTTTCGATGTATTCAAACTTTGACATTTGAACAGATTACTAATTTATAAATTAAATTAGAACCTGCTCTGATACCAATTGTTTTTCCTAACGAAGTGAAAACTAACAATGATTATTTATCAAAGTGCGCAAATAGTTTTAAATAACGAACACACGAAAGTTTTCAAAGTATGATTATATTAATAACCAGATTTCAAAGAGTGCACAAGAACAAACTTGAGCACCGAGTACAAACTAAATAAGAACATACTTGAATGCAAATTAGCGAACAAACGCTTAACCTTTTCTCAAACAACGAGAAGGTATTTATACGCTAAGTAAATTAATCATGACCATCTAATTTAATTACACGTGTACTGCTCTTCATAAAGTTAGGAACAAAAAAGAAGATTGCCGTTTCAAGTTCCTTCAGATGAGCTGATTCCGCACTTTACATAACAAGAAGATGCTAGCACTCTGACGTGTCTTCAGTGATGAAGACCCTTTGATAACTGAAGACTTACTTCAGTTGTCATTCACTTCAGAACAAATCTTCACGTAAACTTTAGTGTAACACCCACAAACCTGGGCTAGTTGATTAGCGGGTTAGCGGTGCGTCCGTATTTGTGTTAAATTGCATTTATTTGGTTATGTGGTTATTTGGGGTTAATTAAATTAATTAATGAATTGGATAAAAAAATATAATGTATATATATGTGTGTGATACTGGAAATGGAAACAAAAGAAAAGAAAAGGTATAAATGTTTGTAGTATGTATGCATGGATGTATGTTATGTGTGTATACATGAAAGAATGGATAGGAAGGAAAAGACACCTCATGCTTAGGATTTGTCAATCTGAATGTATACGTGTGTTGACATGAGAATAGCTGGTCATTGTGTTTCAAAGAAGGAAAAGTATAAGTGTGTGTTTGGAAGATATCTCTCAAAAGACAAGCAAACTAAAGAATTCAAAGTGAAGGATTTATAGTTGATAATTCGAAGTTAAGGTTAGTATGTGTTTATATCATGATTTTATTCATTTTGAGGCATGAATCTGTTGAAATACATGTCTATATGAGGTTTCACCATTGTTGGAGCTTAAAGCTCAAAACTTGACATGTGGGTTTTGTTGGATGATGAGTTTTAATTGAATTTGTTGAGTTCTACATGTTTGTTGTTGTAATATATGAAGTTTATACATGTTTTGGAAGTGTTTTGGTAAGATTGACATGTTAAAATTGAGGTTGAATATGTTTTATGTCGGATGGGTTTTTGGAGAAGAAGATGAAATATTGCAGGTCGCGACGCGACGCGTCGTTTTATTGGACGCGACGCGTCCAGCTCTTTTGGCGGATTCCTTGACTTCCGACGAGTAAATCCGATGGTTTGAATTCCGAGACCCGAAATCCGATTCTTGAATCAGACAAGTGAAATCCGGAGGTTGAAATCCGACACTTAGAATCCGGGATTTGAAATCCGGTGGATTCTTGAAATCCAAGAAGGGAAATCCGACACTTTGGGCGACGCGTCGGGTTATTGGACGCGATGCGTCCGGGAAATTTTTGGGATTTGAAGCTTTTTGATGTTGGTTCGATTATGTAGCATGTTGTATATTTATTTATGTGAAATACAAATATGTTGAATGTGATGATAATTGATATAAATATATGTGGATATATATTTATGAATGGAGATTGATTTCGGTTTGTTATGTTCTGTGGAACTACGAAGACTCAGTGATATTAGACAACTGAGCAAACGGGATCGAGGATTGATGTGAGTGGGAGTGTACTCACAAGTGGTGATGGTGGTAACATTTATGGTTATGTGATTTGAGATATTCATATGCTTTGATTTGCCATGATAGACTGTTTAGTCTGATTTGCCATGATAGACTGTTTAGTCTGATTTGCCATGATAGACTGTCTAGTCTGATATGTGTTGTTAGATTGTGTTTACTGATTTTATTGGTAGTTGATTGTTGCTTGTTGTTTGAGATCTCTTGGTTTGTTGTTTGACCCGTGTACATGGTTAATGGTATGTGCACGTGGTGATTAATGGTATGCGTACATGGTTGGAGGTCAGCTATCGTGTGTTACTGGGCTGGGCTATCTGCTATTGGTTGCACAGTTCTTGATATTCTATGCATTTGTTGCAACAGAAGGGGTTTAACTGTACCAAGTAGCAAATAGCTATCGGTAAACCTTTGCTTTGGCCCGCATCGGTTGTAGGTTTTTGCAGAATTGCCGTTCCTCTAGAGGTTGGATTGGTTTGTGGCAATTGTTTCATCTGTTTGAGATCTGTTTGCTTGTTCAGTTGAGGATTGATTGTGCTTGTTGTTGGTGGTTGCTTGTTTGTAGCTTCCATTCACTTAGCTTTGTGCTAATTCCCCTCGGTTGATTGCTTATTGCAGGTTTAGCTGTTTAGCTTTGTTTATGGGAAAGGTGAATTTGACCAACGCTATGATATTATGTTTGAGAAGAGACGAGCCGTGTTTTATAAATATTTTGTAACACAACTCGATGTAGTGTTTTGTGAATAGTACTTTGTACTTGCGGATGTTTGTTTTAATGAAATCAGTAGACGCTTCCGCAGCGATTTAAAAAAAAATGGCTTGAGAATTTACGGTGTTACAAGTTAGTATCAGAGTCTTGGTTTGGCGATGCAGGCTTGGCTAGAGTGTTGCATTCCCAAGTCTTGGCTCGTGTTGGGTCAAACTTTCCTTGGGGGAATTAGAGTGAATTGGTGAAGCTGTGTGTTAGTTAGTATGTTATGTACTAACAGTTTATCTAATGAGATTGTGAGATGATGTGATTGTACAGATATGGCTGACAGAGATACCCCTGCTGATCCTCCTATGACCCAAACTGTGGTTGAGACTTCAGTGATTGATACTGTGGATATGATGAATCATGTGGGTACCTCAGGTCATGAACAGGAAAATGATCGAGAGGAATATATTTACAAGTTAGAGAATAAACTTCAGGAGCTCAGAGATGTAGTTTGTGGTATCGGAATAGAGAGGATTAATCAGAGTATGTCATCACAGATACCAACAACTGTTACTACCCAATCTACTACTTTGCCGGTTACCATTCCGCTTCCTCCGGTAACGCAAGTGAATCAACCGTTGTTTTTCAATCCTCTCACTTTACAGGGAGATTATCCTTTTGGATATCCGGGATTTAAACATCCTTGTACGTACAAACAATTTTTGGATTGTAAACCATCAAAATATCATGGGAGTACGGATCCGAATGTAACTTTGAATTGGTTGCGAGAAATGGTAAAAGCTCTTGATGCGTGTAATTGCGAGGATGAATTTGGAGTTAAATTTGCGACTCGTATGCTTAAAGGAGATGCGATGGTATGGTGGGATTCAATAACCGGACATTTTACCGAGGAACAACAAGAGAGTATCAATTGGAATCAATTTCAGGAGAAATTGTGCGAGCAATATTGAAGTTCATTCGAAATTGTGAAAATAAAGAAAGAGTTTATGGATTTGAAGATGACAGGAAATATGTCGGTAGACGATTTGATTAAACAATTCAATGAGAGATTGCAATTTGTAAAACAGTGGGTGCCTGATGAGGCATCTTAGATACAACATTTTGTGGGAGCTTTGCTTCCAGAATATATATTGAAGTACTACCAGATGGGCGAATACATTATCACAAGCATTTACTTTAACTAAGTCGACTAAGGGTGATAGAAAGGCAAGAGATAAAATGAATAAAGAACTTATTTCTCAGCAGAAATCAAGGATTGATCATGTTAATGATCAGCAAAGACAGAGTGGGCAGAATGGCCAGAAACAGAAGAATCTAAATAAAAGACCTACAGTAGGTGGGTCTAATCAAAGTTTGTAATGGTGTCGTCGGTGTAGATCTATTCATACAGGGCCTTGCACACCCCAGACCTTGCGTTGCGTTCGATGTGGATTGTTTGGACATGAGATCAAGGAATGTGGTTTCCCTCGGAATGTGTGTTGGAATTGTTAGAAAGAGGGTTATCGTGTGGGTGAATGTACCGAGGAAAGGAAAATGGGGTCGGGGTCAGGAGTGGGTGTAGGTGGGGGATCCTCGTTAGCAGGTGGACGAAAGAGAAAGAACCCTTCTACGCAAGAGGGTAGAACTTTCGATATGATGACTGACGACGATGTTAATATCGACGATGATGTAACGGGTACGTTTTGATAACTTTTATATCTGTACGTGTGTTTATTAACTTCAGAGTTAATCATTGATGTTTGATGTCTATGTGTGCTAAGTGTATATGCTTACTTCTGAAAAGTATGATCCTTTAGAAGTAGAGATAGTTGAGATATGTTATCTAAATCGTGAAATTATCTGATGCTTATGTCATAATATGATATGATGGTACGTATGTGATACTTGAAATAATGTGAATTGGGTATGAGATGCTAAGGAAAGAATGTTTCTAGATTAGTGAATTTGCATGCTATGCGATGTGTTGTAAGATTGCTTCACAAACTGTGTTTGTATATGTGTATATATATATATATATGTGTGTTTATGCTTGTGCAAACAATATGGGAAGTGGATAAATTACTGAGACTTAGAAGGTATTGGTGGCAACCAAAGGATGTTTTGATAAAGATATAACTGAGATTACGAGTTATTGTTATTAAACCTACTGGGTAAAGATAATCTATGATGATGATTGATGAACCTTAAGAGATTATGGTATGTCGAGATATTGTATTGTTGGATCAATATATGATGTTATGTTATGAAATTGGAGGAATGATTTATGCCCTGCGATAGTTAAAGATTTCTGAGAGGAATGATTTAAACCATGACTTGGAGATTGTAATAGATGCGTTTATGTTGACTATGTGGAAAATATTGATTGTAAGGAAAAGTATGTGTGATTGACCTGATTATTAAAAGAAGTAGTGAATGCTTATTTACGGATGGGTTGAACATGTGGCAGAGACAATGTTTAGTATGAATAGAAGATTGTGAATGAGAGACTTAAATATTACCTCGGAGGGATAATTGAAGTTAGATATGTGGAAATGTGAGGGAGTTTATGATGATAACCTTGAAATTATGCGAGTTGAAGTATACTTGACTTGATGGATAGAATTGAAATTGCCCTTACTGGAAGTTGATGACTTAAATGATTGAAATTATCAAGTATAAGAAAGAGATGGATTGCTATAGATTGGGTAAGTCTAAGACGTGCAGAATTGTTTAGGTAAAAGATATAATTGATGCCTAATTACAAGGAGTTATATATGTGAAAGAGCTAGTTATAATAATAGTTGATTCTTGTGAACTGAAGATATATGTGATTTGAAGAATGACAGATTGAATTCATTAGCAAATGAGGAAGAGAGAAGAGGAATGTAATGGCCTTAGCATATGGAATGAAGACTTGTGGATCTTATGCATGAAATGCCTTTGCTAGAAGGTACCTTTGCTTGGAATTGGAAATTTAATTTGAACAAAGACTTACGAAACTAAATTGCCAGTGCACTTGGAAGGGCTAAATAGTATAATGCCATACAAAGTATTTAATTGATGACTTACTAAAAGGAATGAACATGATATATTTAGTGGAAATATGACATGATTGTGTAGGAGTCAAAACAAAGTATTAGAGAATTATGAACTGTTGAGGTGACCAGAGATACCAGAATAGTGATGAAGACAAGTTATGATGGAATTTATATGTAATGTATTATATGTGATAAAATCCGGATATATTACGGGGGATTATGATTGTTTAGTAAAAAGTGTTTGTATTCTACCACTATGGGATGAAAATGGTGAGCGCAATTGTATATTGATGAGATGAAACGAATGTGTGATTGAAAGATTTGATTAAACTTTAGATGAGTTTATTACAAGAATTGAGACGTGAAATGAGCAGTACGACTGAGTTCTTATTGGATAGTTGAGTAGAAAGAATTGTGAAAATATATGAGAATGAACTTGTGTTTTGTATTGGATTTTGATGATTCGGGGAATTCATAATCAAGCTGATTAGGCAAACGTGATGTGATTTCTATTGGATGGATGTTAAAGTTTCAGTGGTGAGTTGATATGTGCGTATCGTGGTAATGTTTGACATGGTTAATTAAAAGCAAGAGTGAAGCAATATGTGGAATTTGTTAATTAAGATAAACAGGTTACTGTAAGCAAGTATGTAAGAGATGTGTTGATAATGTCTAAATGCGAAAATGTGAAAGAAAATGATTGAAAGACAGAATTACTAATTTATGGTTTTGAAAGAGAAGTTGTTAAACCCGGGCTAGTTGATTAGCGGGTTAGCGGTGCCTACGTATTTGTGTTAAATGGCATTTATTTGGTTACGTGGTTATTTGAGGTTAATTAAATTAATTGATGAATTGGATAAAAAAATATAATGTATTTATATATGTGTGTGATACTGGAAATGGAAACAAAAGAAAAGAAAAAGGTATAAATGTATGTAGTATGTATGCATGGATGTATGTTATGTGTGTATACATGAAAGAATGGATAGGAAGGAAAAGACACCTCCTGCTTAGGATTTGTCAATCTGAATGTATACGTGTGTTGACATGAGAATTGTAATACCGGCCTTGCATTTACCAGATTTTAGCAAAAATTTGCGCTTTTAAACAAATGTGAACTTAATCACGATCAAATATAATTAAGCAGCGTAATATTTACAATAGACATGTTTCAGTATTTGGTGTTACTCTACAAAACAACCGACCACAATGTATTATTACAACCTCAAGTGTTCCCGCAAAATATCCAGAGGTAGGAGACCCGGCTCACCAGGCAATCTACCTTTGATCTGCAAAAGTAGCTAACATGGCACCGTTAGCTACACTTAGGTAGTGAGCACATGTCAGGTTCGGACCTAAGCAGGAGGTTGACTCTTCTAAGCGAACTGAAGGTTGACTCTTCTAAGCGACTCGTAGAAGAACCTGTTGAAATTCTTGACACGAAGGTCAAGAAGCTACGAAAGAATATGATCAAACTAGTTCTTGTTAAGTGGAAACACAGCTTAGGTCCGAACCTGACATGGGAAGTCGAAGACGAGATGAAGACAAGATATTGGCTTTACCGGGATGGTAGCAAATCTCACAGTCATAGTCTTTGATTAACTCCAACCAACGGTGCTGCCGCATGTTGAGTTCTTTCTGTGTAAAGACATACTGCAAGCTTTTGTGATCAGTGCATATCACACACTTAGTGCCATAAAGGTAGTGTCTCCATAATTTCAATGCAAAGACAACAGCAGCAAGTTCGAGATCGTGAGTTGGGTAGTTCCTTTCGTGAGATTTCAGTTGCCGAGAGGCATAAGCAATCATCTTATCTCTTTGCATAAGAACACAACCCAACCCCGCATAAGAGGCATCACAATAAACTACGAAGTCCTCCGAACCCTCGGAAAGGTAAGAATCGGAGCTTCGCATAACAATCTCTTTAATGTCTAGAACGCTTCTTCTTGAGCTTCCGACCAGACAAACACAACATCCTTACGGGTCAGCTTGGTCAACGGACCCGCAAGTTTCGAGAAATTGCGAATAAATCACCGATAGTAGCCGGCCAAGCCAAGGAAACTCTTTATTTCAGAGGGAGTTCGAGGAACCTCCCAATTCATCACTGCTTCCACCTTAGCCGGATCTACTTTAACGCCTTCTTGACAGATAACATGGCCAAGGAAATGAACTTCTCTAAGCCAGAATTCACACTTAGAAAACTTGGCGTACAATTGTTCTCATTTAAGAGTCTCGAGAACCTGAAGAAGATGAAGATCGTGATCAGCCTCAATCTTCAAGTAAACAAGATTGTCGTCAATGAAAACAATCACGGACTTATCAAGAAAAGGACGACAGACACAATTCATCAAATCCATAAATATGGCAAGAGCATTGGTCAAGCCGAATGGCATAACCAAGAATTCATAATGACCGTAACGAGTCCGGAAAGTCGTCTTCGGAATGTCTTCTTCATGGACTCGTACTTGATGATACCCCGAGCGGAGATCAATCTTCGAGAAATACGTAGCTCCCTGCAACTGATCGAAGAGATCATCGATATGTGGAAGAGGATACGTATTCTTTACAGTTCGCTTATTCAGCTCCATGTAATCGATACACATCCTCATGGTTCCATCCTTCTTTTTAACAAATAAGACAGGAGCTCCCCAAGGTGAGGAACTAGGACGAATGAAACCTTTTTTGAGTAATTCCTGGATTTGCGTCATCATCTCGCGGATTTCAGAAGGAGCAAGACGATATGGAGATCTACCTACAGGTGTAGCTCCAGGAATCAGTTCTATCTTATATTCAACGTCTCTTACCAGAGGTAAACCCGGTAATTCATCAGGAAAGACCTCAGGGAATTCAGAAACTACCCTAATATCTTGAACTGGTCGCTTTTCTATCACAGCATCAATAACATATGCCAGGAAGGAATTACTGTAACACCCGCAAACCAGGTGGAAATCCGAATCTTTAAAACCGGAAGTTTATAAACCGATACTTTGGTCTTACAATGGAAATCCTTGACTAAATCCAATACTTGAATTATGGGAACTCCAAATCCGATTGATATATATATAGGAACATGAAATCCGAATGATGAAATCTGACATATAGAATCCGATACCCTAATCCGGGACTTAGTGAAATCCGATACTCTTGATTTTGGAAACTTGGAATCCGATGAAGACAAAACAGACAAATTGGAACCCATCGGATTCCTAAATCCGACATTTGTGAAATCCTTATAGATAGTTGCGGATTTTGGGAAATCCGATACCTTGTTTGCGGATTTTCAAGAATCCGAGAGAAAATCCGATAGTTTTAAGAATCCGATACTTTTGAGTTTCAATTGTATTTGTTTATTGATTATTAAATGTTATGAATGAATTATAAATATATGATGAGATATATTTATGAGATTTGGACTGATTGGTTATTATTATGTTTTCAGGAAATCAAAAGGCTCAGTAGCATAAGAATTTTGAGTGCTTCATATGAGATTGAAAGGTGAGTGGATGTTGGATGCGAATGGTAAACCTTTGCTTTGGCCGGCATTGGTTGTAGGTTCTGCGCCGAACCGCTGGTCTTCTTAGTGATTGTGATTACATGATTAGTATTGACTTGATGTTTGCTTTTGGCTT
Source organism: Dittrichia graveolens (assembly GCA_038502395.1). Taxonomy (NCBI): domain Eukaryota; kingdom Viridiplantae; phylum Streptophyta; class Magnoliopsida; order Asterales; family Asteraceae; genus Dittrichia; species Dittrichia graveolens. The sequence goes on from JARJIL010000009.1 coordinate 38,660,231, forward strand.
TAGCCTCTACTCACTTAGCTTTGTGCTAATTCCCCACGGTTGTTGCTTTTTGCAGGTTTGTGTTTGTGAGTGCTCGTGGAAGGAGAAGTTGACCTGACTCTGATGTCTAAAATTTAAAATTAAACAAGCCAGTTTATTTTGTAACACTGACTTATGCCTGTTGGACTTTAAGAACAGATATTTTGTTTATGTATGATTGTAATTTTTAAATGGAATGAATGTTTAAAGTTAATCAAAGCTTCCGCAGTGCAATTTAAAAAAATGGCTTAGATTTTATGGTGTTACAGTTTGGTATCAGAGCCTAGGTTTGGCGATGCAGACACGGCTAGAGTGTTGCATTCCCAAATCTTGGCTCGTGACAGGTCAAGCTTTCCTTCAAGGGGAATTAGAGTTAGTTAGAGTTGCTTGTAGTAGTTAGTATTTTGAGTACTAACGGTTTATGCTATTAAATTGTGAGATGATGTGATTGTAACAGATATGGCTGAAAAAGAGACCCCTATCCTCCCTCCTGCTACTCAATCATCTGCAGAGGCACCAGTAATAGAAGAATTGGATGCCACTAACCGAGCAGGAACATCCGGCCAGGAACAGGAAGAAGATCAAAGTGAATACATATTTAAACTGGAGAATGAACCGATGGATCTTAGAGCTAAGCTAAATAACCTAGAACAAAGATTGACCCAAACAGAACAACCTCCAGTATCAGCTGCGATCTTTACTCACGCAACCGTACCACCAGTATCAATGCCCCTACCACCAGTGACAGAGATGATACAACAACCGTTCTACTATCCGTATCCACAACAGGGAGCTTACCCTTTTGCGTTTCCTGGGTTTAAGCAGCCTTGCACATACAAAAAATTCCTGGACTGTAAGCCTTCGGAATATAGTGGAAGTTCTGACCCTAACATAACCCTGAACTGGCTGAGGGAAATGGTAAAGGCACTAGATGCCTGTAACTGTGAAAATGAACCGAAAGTGAAATATGCATCAAGGATGCTGAAGGGTGATGCTATGGTGTGGTGGGATTCGATTACTGGCCATTTCACTGAACAACAACAAGAGAGCATTACTTGGAGTCAATTCCAAGAGAAACTTTGTGAACAATAATGTGGTACATTTGAAGTTGATAAGATCAAGAAGGAGTTCATGGATTTACAAATGACCGGAAACATGACAGTGGATGATATGATTAAGCAATTTAATCAGAAAATGAGGTTTGTGAAGTACTGGGTACCAGACGAGGAGTCAAAGATTGCTCACTTTGTTGGAGCACTACATCCTGATCTACGTAGCGCCACTAGATGGGCTACTACCTTATCGCAAGCATTTAATTTGGCTAAAATAGTATAATGGGATTTAATAGCCAGGAACAAGTGGAATGGGGAAAAGATTGCCCAACAAAAGTCAAAGATTGATCATTATAATTCCCAACAGAGGCACGGTGGGCAAGGAAGTGGATATAAACAGGGAGATCAGAATAGAAGGTCAAATGTTACCGGGTCAACATAGAGGGCACCGTGGTGTAGTCGGTGCAAGTCATATCACAATGGGCAATGTACGCCCCAATCTAGAAGGTGTGTCAAGTGTGGCCAGTTTGGCCATGAACTGAAGGATTGCAGGTTCCCACGCAGTGTCTGTTGGAACTGCCAAAAAGAAGGACACAGAGTGGGAGAGTGCCCGGTGGGAAAGAAAGTGGGATCGGGAGCAGGGGCGGGGACAGCTGGGGGATCATCTTCAGCTGGTCAGAAGAGAAAGAATCCACCTACTACTGAGGGTAGAGCTTTTAAAATGACGGTGGAGGATGCCACCACTACTGATGATGTCATAACCGGTATGTTTCTGAGTAACTCTATCCCTGCAAGAGTGTTTTTTGATTCTGGAGCTAACCGCTTGTTTGTGTCTGTAGAGTTTTGTGGTAGATTAAATATACCTGTTGTTAAACTTGCTAGTACCCTAGAAATAGAAGTAGCAAATGGCATGATGGTTCCAGTCACGACTACTTTGGCTGGAGCTAAAATTGATATTGATGGTGTATGTTTTCCTGTTTACTTTCTTGTCATGCCTTTATCTGGTTTTGATGTTGTATTGGGGATGGATTGGTTAAGTCTGAATCAAGCAAGTATAAAATGCCACAAGAAGTTAATCTCGTTCCTATTAGCGGATGGTACAAGGGTGATAGTAAGGGGTGAGAAAGCCGAGTCTTCAATATCAATAATATCGTGTTTAAAGGCAAAGAAAGCATTCAATAAAGGTTGTGAATCGTTTATAGCGTATGTGATTGATGGAAGGAAAGAGAAGCAAGCTATGACAGACATCCGGGTGGTAACGGAATACCCGGAGGTGTTTCCAGAAGAATTACCGGGGCTACCTCCAGTTCGAGAGGTAGAGTTCAAGATAGATTTGATTCCGGGTTCCTGACCAGTGGCTAAAGCACCGTACAGACTGGCACCTTCAGAAATTTGAGAAATGATGACGCAAATTCAAGACTTGGTAGATAAAGGGTTTATCCGTCCAAGTTCATCACCGTGAGGTGCGCCAGTGTTATTTGTAAAGAAGAAAGATGGTACCTTGCGTATGTGCATTGATTATCGGGAATTGAACAAGAGGACGATAAAGAATAAATACCCGTTACCCCGAATTAATGATTTGTTCGATCAACTACAGGGAGCTTCTTTCTTCTCAAAGATTGATTTAAGATCGGGTTACCATCAAGTACGGGTGTCAAAGGAGGATGTGACAAAGACAACTTTCCGTACGCGATATGGTCACTACGAGTTCCAGGTTATGCCATTCGGTCTAACCAACACACCAGCAATATTTATGGATCTCATGAACAGATTCTGTCGACCATTTATTGATAATTTTGTGATTGTCTTCATTGATGACATTTTGATTTACTCGAAGACTGAGATAGAGCATGAGCAGCATTTGAGACAGATCTTGGAAATTCTGAAGAAAGAACAGTTGTATGCAAAGTTCTCGAAATGTGAGTTCTGGTTAAGAGAAGTTCAGTTTTTGGGGCATATAATTTGTAAGGAAGGGGTAAAAGTAGATCCATTAAAGGTAGAAGCAGTGATGAGTTGGAAAGCCCCAAGAACACCATCAAAGATAAAGAGTTTTCTAGGATTGGCTGGATACTACCGCAGATTTATCAAGGATTTTCTAAGATTGCGGGTCTGTTAACCAAGTTAACTCGGAAGGATGTAAAGTTTATGTGGGGTAACGAACAAGATAAGGCCTTCCAGATATTAAAAGAACTGTTGTGTCAAGCTCCAATTCTTGCTTTGCCAAGTGGATCTGAAGATTTTACAGTATATTGTGATGCGTCATTGGCGGGCTTAGGGTGTGTATTAATGCAGAAAGATTGGGTAATTGCTTATGCTTCCAGACAGTTGAAACCACATGAAAAGAACTACCCGACTCATGACTTGAAGCTAGCAGCAGTAGTATTTGCGCTCAAATTATGAAGACATTACTTGTACGGCACCAAATGCGTAATTTGTACAGATCATAAGAGCCTGCAGTATGTGGTCACTCAGAAAGAATTAAATATGAGACAGAGACGCTGGGTAGAATTGATAAAATATTATGACTGCGAGATCAGATATCACCCGGGAAAGGCCAATGTTGTGGCAGATGCTCTGAGTCGAAAAGGGAATGGAAGCTCTATTCAGTTTATGCGAATTGAGATAGTATCTGATCTGATAGATAGACTAAAGTTTGCTCAGATAGAAGCCCTTAAAGAAGAAAATTTAAAGATTGAGTTAATGAAAAAGAGAAAAGATGAATTGAATGACGATTCTCGCGGATTAAAAATATTCAAAGCTCGTGTATGGGTACCTAAGCTTGGAGAACTGAGACAATTAATTTTGACAGAAGCACACAAGTCGAGATTATCCGTACACCCAGGAAGCACTAAAATGTATAACGATATGAAAGTGCTTTACTGGTGGCCTACGATGAAAACAGATGTGGCACATTTTGTGCAATCGGGTCATATTTGTGCACAAGTGAAGGCAGAACATCAGAGACCTTATGGGTCTTTAAAGCAGTTAGAGATTCCTGAGTGGAAATGGGAGCACATCACAATGGATTTTGTAACAAAACTACCCCGAACTCAGAGGAATCATGATATGATATGGGTGATAGTGGATCGTTTGACAAAGAGTGCACATGTTCTAGCCACCTGTGAAACAGCTTCGTTGAGTAAACTGGCAAAACTATACATAGACGAGATCGTTGCGAGGCATGGTATACCGTTGTCAATTGTGTCTGACAGGGATTCAAGGTCTGTATCCAATTTCTGGAGGAGTTTACAAAGAGAATTGGGAACTAGAGTAAACTTGAGTACAGCCTATCATCCTCAGACAGACGGTCAAACAGAACGAACTATACAGACACTCGAGGATATGTTGCGAGCTTGTGTAATAGAGTATGGTGGATCTTGGGATTCACACCTGCCATTAGTAGAATTTGCGTATAATAACTCTCATCACTCCAGTATTGGAATGCCTCCGTATGAAATGTTGTATGGTCGTCGCTGCCGTACTCCGACTTGTTGGTTAGAGGTAGGTGAGAAACAGTTTGCAAGTCCCGAGATAGTACAGTTGACTGCTGACAAGGTTGCTATAGCCAGAGATAAGTTGAAAGCAGCCAGAGATAGACAAAGAATGTATGCTGATCCGAAATGACGTCCGGTAAAGTTTGATGTGGGAGAGCTAGTATACTTGAAAGTTTCACCATGGAAGGGTGCAATTCGCTTTGGCAAACAAGGGAAGTTGGCTCCCCATTTCATCGGTCCTTTCCGCATCCATTAGGCTGTGAATGATCAAGCAGTTACACTAGATCTTCCTACAGAGCTTGCTGGGATTCATGATACATTTAATGTCTGTTATCTGAGGAAGTGTTGGATTGATGATGAAAGCCAGATTCTCCTAGTGCATGAGTTGAAGGTTGATTCCAATAAGAGACTTATAGAAGAACCAGTTGAACTACTAGATCGAAAGGTGACCAAACTTCGAAAGAAGCAGATATCTATGGTATTGGTCAAATGGAAACACAGTCTAGGTTCTGATCTAACCTGGGAGACTGAGGCGGAAATGAAAGATAGGTATCCCCGGTTATTTAAGCCGGAAAGGATTCCGAGGACGGAATCCTCTTAAGGAGGGGAGATTTGTAACACCCGCAAACCAGGGCTAGTAGATTAGCGGGTTTACGGTATGTGTTTGTTTGTGTTTTAATTGTTTTAATTTAATTATGTGATTATCTAAGTGAATTAATTTATTAATTAATTAAGATTATTATAAGTATGTGTATATGTATGTATGACCGTAGGTGTGTGTATGTATGCATGTGTGTAAGTATATTACACGTGGGGGGTGTTAGGTGTTTTAGTGCCACCTACTTTGCATGTAAACAAGTGTGTGTGTGTGTCCTGTTCTATTATCACAAAAATATTCAAGAAAGTGTATGTGTGTGCTTTGTTCTCTGTCAAGAAAACCGAAGAAGAAGGAAAAGAATCGGAAATCCCATTTGTGTGTGATCAATCAAAAGATTTAAGGTTGGTGTTCATAAATTGACATATTATAATTTTTCTTGAGTGCTTCATCTGAGATTGAAAGGTGAGTGGATGTTGGATGCGAATGGTAAAGATTGTGTTTAATATTACTGATGTGAGGCATGACTGTATGTGAAGGTTTGAAATTAGAACTGTTGATTGTGATATATATTATTGAGGACTGCAGCATGATTATTTGTTTGATACGCACTCTTAGTATGATTTTGAGTTGCGTTTGAGAAGTTAGCTATACGTGGAATTGGGCTGGGCTCGTTTAGTGATTGGTTGAACAGTGGTAGCCTTACTGTTGTATATGTTGCTTCAGAGTGGGATTTCACTGTGCCAATTTAGTAGAGGGATATCGGTAAACATTTTCTTTGGCCGGCATTGGTTGTAGGTTCTGCGCCGAACCGCCGGTCTTCTTAGTGGTTGTGATTATATGATTAGTATTGACTTGATGTTTGCTTTTGGCTTTAGCCTCTACTCACTTAGCTTTGTGCTAATTCCCCACAGTTGTTGCTTTTTGCAGGTTTGTGTTTGTGAGTGCTCGTGGAAGGAGAAGTTGACCTGACTCTGATGTCTAAGATTTAAAATGAAACGAGCTAGTTTATTTTGTAACACAGACTTATGCCTGTTGGATTTTAAGAACAGATATTTTGTTTATGTATGATTGTAATTTTTAAATGGAATGAATGTTTAAAGTTAATCAAAGCTTCCGCAACGCAATTTAAAAAAATGGCTTAGATTTTATGGTGTTACAATTACAACCCTTAGCTATAGACTTCTGAGCTTTAATAACGGAGATAACAGGAATATCAGACCCCCGTCGTTCTCCACGAGCAACTGCATAAAATCCATCAGCTAGAGGGATCTTAATCATTTTCTTGGAACAGAGAATCTCAACATCACGCTTGCTAAGCCAATCCATTCCAATCACGACATCGAAGCCCACAATGGGCATAACAAAGAATGAGATAGGGATACTACTCCCATCAATATAAATAACGGCAATAGGGACTTTCTCGGTAACCGAGACTACTTTGCCGTCAGCAAATTCTACATTAAGAGGCTCGTCTAAAGGCATAACAGGTAACTGAAGTCTTTTACGGCAAGCAACAGAAACAAAAGAATATGTTGTTCCTGAATCAAATAGTACACTGGCAGGAAAATAATTGATAAGAAATGTACCAGTGACGACATCACCTGCAGCCTTTGCTTCCTCTGCAGTCATTTGAAATGCCCGACTTTGGCACGAGGGGAATTATCTTTCTTCTGCCCTCCAGAAGACCCAGCTGCTCCGGAGCCTTGTCTATCGGGGCACTCAACCATTTTGTGACCGGGTTTGCGACACCGGTAACAAACATCTTCTTTGTATCGGAATTCATTCACCGAATTCCCTCTTTGCCTACACCTGCCGCACCTCCTGGTTGCTGCAGAGCATTCCCCGGAGTGATAGGTACGGCATGAAGAACACCAAGGATCGTTAGGTCTTGGTTTCTTAGGAGCTTCAGATTTCCCACCTCCTGGGGATTGCCCTTTTGAAGAGCCCAATTGGAGAGATGGCTGAAACTTCCTTTTATTACCACCACTGGCATAATCACCCCGACACTGTATTCGATCACCTTCCATTTGTCGGGCCACTTGAAACACCCGATCTAGTGTTGGAGCTGCCCGAACATGGGCACGAAATTCCAATGGCAGAGTCGCCACAAACCTTCTTATCTTGGTAACTTCATCTGATATCAGGTGCGGAACAAACCTCATCTTATCAGTAAATGAGGTGATATGCTCTTCAATTGGTCTATCTCCCTTCCGGAGATCAGTAAACTCCCGCACCATCCTTTCCATATCATATTCGGTGCAGTACTTCTGTAGAACCTTCTCAGAAAACTGCTCCCAAGAGAGACCACTTAATATTTCTTTGCCTACAGAGGCCTTCACAGTATCCCACCAGAATATCGCACGCCCTTTTAACATGCGTATCACGTAGTTCACACGATACTTAGGCTCGCACTCACAAGATTCGAAAGCTTGCTCCATTTCGCGGAGCCATTGGATTGTAACAGTGGGGTTATCACTCCCCTCATACGTCGGTGGATGGCACGTCAAGAACTTTTTATACGAGCAAGGCTTGCGTGCTCTGGTGAGAGTGGATTTTAACAAGAGCTCTTTTGCAAGGCGAAGCTCTTCCTCCAGACGCTTTATATATGCTAACTGGTCTGGATCAGGTACTGCGCCAACAGCACTAGGCTGAGGGCGTTGGTCTTCTGCTTGGTGAGGCATATGAGAAGCCTCTTCTTCAAGTTCTTTGAGCACTTGCTCAGTGTTTGCTTTATCAGCAGACATCTTTACTTTATCTTAACTCTTCTATATATAACACAGAAGAGTAATAAGTACTTAGACATTCTTGCTCGTCATACCTGACAAGCTATAGCAAGTAATACTCATGTAACTCTCATACTCAACCCCCCCCCCAAAGGAACACTTATTATGGTCGGGCCCTTGTTTGAGATTGAATACTCTTGCAAGTACCCAATTCCCTCAAACTTAGGCTCTGATACCTACTTGTAACACCGGCCTTGCATTTACCAGATTTTAGCAAAAATTTGCGTTTTTAAACAAACGTGAACTTAATCACGATCAAATATTATTAAGCAGCGGAATATTTACAATAGACATATTTCAGTATTTGGTGTTACTCTACAAAAAAACCGAACACAATGTATTATTACAACATCAAGTGTTCCCGTAAAATATCCAGAGGTAGAGGACCCGACTCACCAGGCAATCTATCTTTGATCTGCAAAAGCAGTTAACATGGCGCCGTTAGCTATACTTAGCTAGTGAGCACAAACTTGGCATAAACTTCATTAGAGTAAGTCATACATATCAGGAATAAGCATACAATGCTATCCTATCATATTGTGGTGTGTTGAAACGATCGGTATAAGTTGTTTCTTGCAGGATAGCAAGTCCCGCTCAACACCAATACACCGGGGATCAGAAACAACCCTCCGCGCTGGTGGGGGAGCATAAAGCAGTCCACCCAGCATCGTTAACGGAACTAGAGGTTCCTTAGGTAACTCAGCCATTTCTGACTGATTAACCCTCATGATATAAGGCACGGCGGTTCTGCAGAACCTACGATCCGGAATGTTACCTCGAATCACCGTTAAATCCCGAATCTCCTGATCAAGGGTCCCTGGGATCCAGCTAACCGGCTGACCTTAACCATGCTTGCTGATGTTCGTGAACACAAACATATATCTTGTTCATTTACTTATCATGCATATTCATTTACTTCTTTTAGCATGCATTAACATTCAGTTACTTCTTTATGGATCCAATCTGGATCCTTAGCATGTATCATATCTTTACTTATCTGATTCATTTAGAATCAGTATCATACATATCATTTAACTAAGCGGTTCTAGTTCTGGATCCCGCTGGCATGCACTTAACTTTACATACAACGAGTATTTAGCATGGCAATGTACTTTAAGTAACATAGCTATTCTTATTCATTTACTTATGAGCGCAAGTGCACTCAAATCACTTAACACATAATTCTTCCTCTACTGAGGCTTATGGAAGTCGGTACTCACCTGAGTGGCTTAACAGATAACTATTCAATTTCCTGCCTTGTCTAGGATATCAAGTTCACCTAGAACATTAGGATCTACATTAATCATTTTAACATACTTAGAATAGCTACAAAGCCAACAAAGGAAATCCCAAATCCGGATTCCACGCAAATCCGACAGACTGTCGGATTTCATGAAATCCGACACTTTAAGGGAAATCCGATACTTTTGCGAAATCCGACACTCCTCGGATTTCAACACTTAAGAACTTGGAAACCTTGACATACAATTGGAAATCTTTTCTTCAATCAGAATCCGGTACTTTTCTTGGAATCCGACACTTACAAAGAAATCCGATACATATAAAGAAATCCGATATTTTCGGATTTCGACTTGCAATTTACATGTGGACATTGGGAATCCGATACTTATCGGATTTAGATATGTGGATTTAGACTTGATGCGGATTCCGGCACCCTAAGTCTCAAAATCCAACACTTTATCGGATTTGGGCAACATGCGGATTCTGACACCTTCATGTCTCGGAATCCGACTGTTCTAACATGGAAACTGCCATCTTCGTTGGCTTATTTCCAGAGCTTGTTTCTTGTTTGTTTTGACATTTATACATTCTGAAAACACTCATTTTCTTTGGTATGTCTTTGAAAACACATCTAACCCACACAATAACACCAAACAACCAAAACCCACTTGCAAAGTAAGCTTTGAATGTTCCAAATGATGTTTTGCAAGTATTTGAGTTTCAATCACGCTTTTAATCATAAAAACATTTTCATATGTATTAAATCTTAACAACAAACAATTGTTTACCTTTATTTGGAATTCAAACCACAAAATCCTTGCTTCAAGAAAATCCGAGAGAATGGAAGTAGAGAGAAAACCGAGAGTTTCTTGTGGTGTTTGCTTTTGCAATCTTTGACCACATTTGACTTTTCTTACATTTATATACATCACAATCCAGAGGCACCGCCTCTGGATTTCTCTTAATTCATTGGCTTTCTTTTCTTTAATTTCATATATTTGTATACATTTACACATAACACAAAACACACATACATACATTTAATTCTTTCTTATTAACATAACTAACTTCAAATACATGTCTAACAGCTAGGCCCAAATCGAGAATGTTACAAGAATAGCTGGTCATTGTGTTTCAAAGAAGGAAAAGTATAACTGTGTGTTTGGAAGAAATCTCTCAAAAGACAAGCAAACTTGAGAATTCAAAGTGAAGGATTTATAGTTGATAATTCGAAGTTAAGGTTAGTATGTGTTTATATCATGATTTTATTTGTTTTGATGCATGAATCTGTTGAAATACATGTCTATATGAGGTTTCACCATTGTTGGAGCTTAAAGCTCAAAACTTGACATGTCGGTTTTGTTGGATGATGAGTTTTAATTGAATTTGTTGAGTTCTACATGTTTGTTGTTGTAATATATGAAGTTTATACATGTTTTGGAAGTGTTTTGGTAAGATTGACATGTTAAAAGAGGTTGAATATGTTTTATGTCGGCTGGGTTTTTTGAGAAAAAGGTGAAATATTGTAGGTCGCGACGCGTCGTTTTATTGGACGTGACGTGTCTAGCTATTTTGGCGGATTCCTTGACTTCCAACGAGTAAATCCGATGGTTTGAATTCCGAGACCCGAAATCCGATTCTTGAATCAGACAAGTGAAATCCGGAGGTTGAAATCCGACACTTAGAATCCGGCATTAAAATCCGGCGTTAAAATCCGGCGGATTCTTGAAATCCGAAAAGGGAAATCCGACACTTTAGGCGACACGACGCGTCGGGTTATTGGACGCGACGCGTCCGGGCAATTTTTGGGATTTGAAGCTTTTTGATGTTGGTTTCATTATGTAGCATGTTGTATGTTTATTTATGTGAAATACAAATATGTTGAATGTGATGATAATTGATATAAATATATGTGGATGTATATTAATGAATGGAGATTGATTTCGGTTTGTTATGTTCTCAGGAACTACGAAGACTCGGTGATATTAGACAACTGAGCAAACGGGATCGAGGATTGAGGTGAGTGGGAGTGTACTCACAAGTGGTGATGGTGGTAACATTTATGGTTATGTGATTTGAGATATTCATATGCTTTAATTTTCCATGATAGACTGTTTAGTCTGATTTGCCATGATAGACTGTCTAGTCTGATATGTGTTGTTAGACTGTGTTGACTGATTTTGTTGGTAGTAGATTGTTGCTTGTTGTTTGAGATCTCTTGGTTTGTTGTTTGACCCGTGTACATGGTTAATGGTATGTGCACGTGGTGAGACTTGTACGTATGATTAATGGTATGCGTACATGGTTGGAGGTCAACTATCGTGTGTTACTGGGCTGGGCTATCTGCTATTGGTTGCACAGTTCTTGGTCTTCTATGCATTTGTTGCAACGGAAGGGGTTTAACTGTACCAGGTAGCAAATAGCTATCGGTAAACCTTTGCTTTGGCCGGCATCGATTGCAGGTTCTGCAGAACCGCCGTTCCTCTAGAGGTTGGATTGGTTTGTGGGAGATGTTGGATCTGTTTGAGATCTGTTTACTTGTTCGGTTGAGGATTGCTTGTGCTTGTTGTTAGTGGTTGCTTGTTTGTAGCTTCCATTCACTTAGCTTTGTGCTAATTCCCCTCGGTTGATTGCTTTTTGCAGGTTTAGCTGTTTAGCTCTGTTTGTGGGAAAGGGGAATTTGACCAACGCTCTGATATTATGTTTTGAGAAGAGACGAGCCGTGCTTTATAAATATTTTGTAACACAACTCGATGTAGTGTTTTGTGAATAGTACTTTGTACTTGTTGATGTTTGTTTTAATGAAATCAGTAGACGCTTCCGTAGCGATTTAAAAAAATGGCTTGAGAATTTACGGTGTTACATTTAGGCTTCTTTCTTCAGATATGATGCGTTAGAACGATTTACAAAAGAATAAAGAATACTCCTTCAGGCGCTTTATTCGAAAGCTTTTTCAGGAATGGGGTATATACAAATATAGGACTAACAAATTATTCAAGTTTATAAGTTCTACTTATAAACAATTTCAAATAATTAATTTGAAATAGTTATTATATAATTGAATACTTAATATGAAAAGTTTTGTTATGAAAGTATTTTTTTAATAATTAAGTTATTTTGTATTGACTTGATTTTTTTAAAACATGCAATGTTTAGTTATTAAAATGAAATAAAGAATCTTATTAACTTTATTTTAACATTACTCCATTTAATTGTTTCCATTTGTTTTATATGAGGGGTAAATTAGCAATTTCAAAATACGTCAAATTTAATAGTTTAAGCAGAAAACTTAGATGTTTTATAATGAAGTATAGATAAATGATATACATTTTTAGAATTTCATCATTAGTCATATATGTTTACATTTAGTGACATGTTTAGTTTTTTCGTTTTTGAAATTACTTTGACAGTATGCACCCTTGTTGGGATTCTCCCACCAATTACACTAGTTTATATTCTCTCTGACCTATTACTAGGACCACCCTATGGAATGTTAATTGCTCGAGAATCTCTAGTATTCACCATTATGAAATTTATTATGGATAAAGCTCTTATACTTAGAAATTATTTAAGTTCCTACTAGTTGGTTCTCATATTACCGTAAGCATTCAACATATTATCACGTGTCCCTACTTAACATACCTCCCCTAACCTGATCCGAAAGACACAACCATGATTCTGTCAAGTGTTAGAGTATACAATGTATTTCTAGTTATATGGGCCCCATTACCACTTTAAATTCACTATATACACTAGACCTTAACTTTCACCACTCGATACCTTACTTCATGAGTTCGGGTTCATATCACATATACAATCTCATGTATCAAATCAATGCTTTGAAATTGCACGTATAACATGTCAAATCACTTGTAAGTACATCAATCATTACATATAATTCACATTTAGCACATTCTCCACATAATACACACTATACCCGGCAAGCTACAAGTCTCTAGTTTGACAAAATCCTCAAAACCATGATTTAAGTCTAGACGGTGTATAACACACATCCAGATCCCTCAAACCATGACTCCGATACCAAGTTGTAATGCCCCAATTTTCAAAACACAAGTACTACATATATAAACCTCATTTTGATGATTCCAAAAGTTTAGAAAATCCAGCAGAAGCATAAGTTCTTTAAACCCTCAGGTTCGTACAAAAGAAGTACACACATATTTACACTAAAAGTGGTTTCAGTTACACAAAGGGAGCATTATTGTTACAAAAGATTATTTAAGCAACCAATAGTCAAACCGGGGCCTTGCCCTTGGTCTTATCACGACCTGCAAGAACAAAAGACAATATCTGATAAGCTGCAAAAGCTTAGTGAGGATGCTAAACTATAAATAATATAGGCACATGTATAATCATATACAAATATCACATTTTTCTTATGGATACATTACTTCACCATCTTAGCATCTCCCCACTATGCTAAATGTTGATCGTAGCCCATTACCACACGAAGCAGTATCCTACCCCACACTTTTGATCCATATGATCAATCATACACATTGCAATGCATCACACATATTACACATATGAATATGAGTTTAATAAACTTACCTCAGCAATCAGTTATAAACACAGTGTTATGTCATATATAACTCAGAGTATACGCCAACGATTAAGTCCTACAAGTAATATACAATTAAGGAATTAAACACATAGCAAAACTGGTCAACTGAAAACTGAACAGAGCTAGGAACGCCCATACCTGCTACAGGCACGCCCGTGCCCTTAACTTAGGCCCGGTCGTGACCTTCTCAGACATGGGTGTACTGATCCAAACACGCCTGTACCTTACATAGGTACGGCCGTGCCACGGCACACCCGAACCCTAAGAACTAGGGTTAGCCACGGTCACAAGGCACGCCCGTTCTTTTCTCGTATAAGCAACGGTTCGCCAACTGTCTTGTTGTTTCCGGCCAAAACTCATCCAATACTCAAAATAAAAAATTTGTAACACTATAAGGGTGTTTTCCTACATCCCAAACAACTAATAGCATCTAATTAACAAGAAACATACTCTAATACTTGATTTAACCTTTTGAATCATTTGACCTATTAAACTCTAAAACCAATTAAACAATTCATACCTTTAGCTATCTAGGATTTGCTGTGATGCTACTAAGCTGCTAAAATCTACTGTGTTCTAGCTCAAAGATTTCAAGAAAATGGCCAGCCCTTGCTTGTGAAGATGAAGTGTGTGTATGTGTTCAAATGGCTCCCCGTATATATCTATAACTATACCATGATTACAGATCAGCCCTTAGACTTAAATGGGTTATATTTTGATAGTTTTAACCTCTCAAGTTTTAAACACCTCCTAATCTCAAATAGGCAATCTATTATTATAACACTTATTTATTATTTAAATTAACTAAAGAATTTCCGAACCTTGGCTGTTACAAAAAAATGTGATGTACTACTATTCCACCAGGTACCAAGAAATTATGTTATTAAACAATCGAATAATTTAAAATAATTTACCAATAGAATTATGAATCAAATTTTAAATACTAAAGTACCACATATTATGTAATCAGATATTAAAGTACCAAAATAATATAGTCAAAATAACAAATACCAAATTATGTATTATTGTTTATCTGTAAATCATTTATTATTTACTTTAAGTATTTAACATTTAAAGATTTTGTACTTTTGTTTTGCGGGTTTTATTGCACTAAGATGTCATTCTTTTAATTGAATACACAATTTTTTCAAAATAAAAAATTTAAGTATTAAAGACAATTTTATAATGTTACAGTTTCACCATTGCAATGTGTTCATTAATCTCGGTACTAACGAGCTGGTGGTGTGGATAACGAGTTTAGCAACTCATGTATTTTTTTCTTTTTTATTTAACCAATTAGATTTAAGATAAATATTTCTGTGTGGTTTCGTGATAGTAATAATAGCAGTTATGACTATAGATAGTTAGTGGTGAGTTAGAATGCTAACATACATGACGGTTAATGATAATAATAATGCTAGTTATGATAACAAAGTGTTTAAATATAACAACTGCCATTAACATTCACAAATACAAGTAAAAAAAGAATCTACTTTTTTATACAATATTATTATCTTCTACTTAAATAGTTATAATCTAACTACATTGTTGGTTATGATACCCTGTAAACGGGATGGATTGATCCGCTAACACATGCATTTTAATTGTTAAAAAGCAAATTACATTAAAATAAAATAAACTTTGTTTTAGTTATCATTATATATAATTAACTTTATTTTCTTAAAAATTAAACAGCCAACTTTCATAATATTCATATTGTATGTAACTTGTTGTATACTATAAAAGTTATGACAAATTAAGTTCTTTGTATACAATGGTAACAAACACATAAAAAAATTGTTTGCATATAATAAGAGAAAAATGAAAGTTAATTATATAATTTTTAAAATTTTAAAATTGGCTGTATATAATAATAACTAAGATAAAATTTATCGTATTTTAATACAGTTTGCCGTTAAAAAATGATGAAAAAGCAGTCACATATTTCCAAAATCAGTAAAACCAAATGAAAATTTGTAAAAGGAGAAATAATATATGCAAATAAGAATCTTTTAACTTACGCCTATAGCTTTTGCATACGTTTTGATCATTTATGTGTTTTAAAATTTTAAATACAATATAAGAATTACAAAACCTGACATATTTATTGTGAGCTGCAAATGTTGATTCTTAACGTAAAATTATAAATATCAATTAAAAATGTATTTGATCGAGGTATAACTAAAATAAAAGTTATTAATTTATATATTTACAGTGTTATTTAATTTACTATACAAATTATTTAATATTCTTTTTCTATTTTAACTTTAAGAGTTATTAAAATTCAATTAAGATAAAATCTTATCCTTTCATTCTCTAAAGTAATTCATTCACTCAATCTTTAAACATTTCACTATCTCTCTTAATTTACTTTAATTTTTTATTCATTTAAAATACCGTCGTTCATTAACACAGTCTATCACACAAACATAATTATCCACCTACAATAACATAATTTCCAAAATCTTATTAATTTCTCTCTTATTATTTCATAAATATAAATCTTTTTATTTTAATTTCTATTAGAATTTATTTTTAAAATTAATAAAATAGTTTATGCAAATAAAAGAAAAAAACGGACATGTTAACGAAGAAACTGTTTCGTGACATTAAATCGTGTAAATAACTTTGCCATTAAAGCATGACGCGGGTACCATGCTAGTGATTAATGAAGCATTTAATATTATTTTTTAAAATTTTTTTAAGACTATTTAATTTTAATTAGTACATATTTTTATACAATTAGTACAAACACTTATAGCAAAATCCAATCAATCATATCTCCTTAGTTAATTCAACTAATTTATGGTAACCATTAGTCTAGGCGTATATCCCTTCCCGAATGATTTCGGGTTTCTTCGGGTTGGGTGGGTTCTTTCGGAAACACCACTACACCCATTCCGGGTTACCTCCTTTTTTTCATTTCGGCTTCGTGCACCCGAGACTCCCGAAATTCTTTTTTTTCTTTTTTTCTGGTTTTGTAGAGAGAGTTTGGAGAGAGAAGATATTTGTGATATTTGGGTTAATTTGTGATGAGTGCTATTTAAGTTTTGAGTTAGGAAGAAAAAAAGAAAAAAACTTACTTTAACAACTCATTAAACATGTGAACAACAATTTAATAATTTAATTTATTTAAATCGTTACATCAATATAATTTTCAAGATTAGATTATCTTTCTCTCTAACTTTATAATAATTAGATATTTTTCCTTATTTCATTATTTTTCAAAATCTATTTTAAAAATCAATAATGAGTTGATGGAAAAAAAATAAAGAAAATCGAAATGGGACATTATTGAACGAATACTATATACTTACATTATTAAAACCGGACTATTTATCACCGTCATATTATAAGAATACTATATTAGTATTGAAAAAATGGCGACACTATGTTGAAAAAAAGAACTTTTCTTATATAAAAAGAAAAATGTCTTGATTAAATGACAATAAGATTAAGATGTTAGTAATAAATCATGTGAGAGATTAGAAGATATTATTAAAAAAGAATTACCTGAACACATTAAGCGTGGATCTGAAACTTGGAATAAATATGGAATAAACCTTTTGGAAACCTTCGTTCTTTATTAATTTATATTATCTAACGTGATTAAAAATTACTATAAAAATGGCAAGGAACATGTTTGTTGGACTACAAATTTACATGATTGTATTTAATAATCATGTGGGATAATAAATTTTATTAGCAGAAGGTATTTGGGCTGGTTGTTGAAGGTGTTTAAGGTATTTTGTAGATTTTTGGATTCAAATTTCGTAAAAGATATTTCATTGCTCGCAGAATAGGAGATGGTTCCCTCCTTTAGGTCGGATACTATGTACATTCTGACGAGCCTTCTAGAAAACTCTAATCGCTAAATATAAGCTTCAACACATCCCAAACACTCCAACATGTAGTTTTAATAAAGTTAATTGTACTAAAAAATGAGTTTAGTTTCAATTCTATATTTAAATTATAAACCAACTTGTAAAATTATTAATGGGAGATTTTATCTATTAACTTCACAAAATAAACATATGTTTACGGATGACGTATGGTCCGGAGCTTGGACCATCCGAAGGTTCAAATTAGTAATTCGAATACTGAATAAAATATTCCAACTTGGCCTTTACCAAGGATATCTCCATACCACGCTTAAAAGGATACGCATTTATTGCACAATTAATGCTTAGGCGGCCACCTCTAGACAACAACATTTAATACGAATACATGGCAGGAACAGGTCCGTCCCTTTGGACCGGTCAAACGACTTAACCATTGGACAAAGAGTCTGGGTAAGGACCAGTTTCATTTCTATAAATAATCACCAGTTTCAGGTTCATAATCATCTTCTCCTCCTCATTTACTCACTTACAAACATTCCCTTACATCTGCTATTAATACTTGAATTAAATACTCATTCACACACCCGAGCTTAGTCACGGGTTCAATACTCGTGACGAGGCTAACGTTTTTTTTATCATTTACAGATCCACGAAGAGGCTCACCATGATCTATGGAAGCAATATTGGCGCCATCCGTGGGACTGCATACGTTATAGTCATGAATGTGGTTCCGTCCATTGAGGGTACCACTACCTTCTTTTGCTCGAACACTTAAGCTACTGTAGTAAATGTTGATACTACACTATCTCAACCATGTATCTTTGATGCAATCCCCTCAACAAGACCTGGTGTGACGCAAAGTGCATTGGAGGAAACCGATATAAGAATCACGCCTGACCTGGTACGTCAGAACTTCTCACTCTTGAAAAGATTGATGGAAGAACACGAGAGGGAAGTTCAGTGGGGGGAGTCAAGGCAAGGCTAGACTTTGAAAGAACCAGAGAAACCCCATCTTCGAGAGCTCCGTTGCCACTAGTTGGAACCTCCAATCGCCCGAATCAGGGGTTCACATCCTCCCGACCCAACTCGTTCGTCGTTTCAAGACACGAAGAATCTCCAAGTTTCCTCTACAACACCGG
Organism: Dittrichia graveolens; assembly: GCA_038502395.1. Classification (NCBI taxonomy): domain Eukaryota; kingdom Viridiplantae; phylum Streptophyta; class Magnoliopsida; order Asterales; family Asteraceae; genus Dittrichia; species Dittrichia graveolens. Next base: position 38,678,984 of record JARJIL010000009.1, read on the forward strand.
TCCAGATAGGATGATTCAATTCCAAAAGGAAACATAATTGGATCAAGATGAAGAGGAGTTGGCCAGGCCCTACCTCCTTCTGGGGCCATGAAGTTCACAAGAAGGATAGCCACTTTTAAGTTCTCCGGAAGGATAAAAATGCCAAGCTATGTCAAAATGTATGAAGGTATCACAGGTCCATAGGACCATCTGCTACGGAGCGACTGAAGTGGAACAGTGGCTGCCATTTGGTGTCAGATGTTCGTACAAATCTTGATTGGCCCAGCTAGGATATGGTTTGAACACCTCCCAGACGCAAGCGTCAACAACTTTCAAGAGTTGCAGTGATGTTTTGTCGCAAACTTTATGCAGCAGAAGAGGTATGTAAGAGATCCCGTGGAAATCCTCAACATAAATCAACGAGAAGGAGAAACCTTGTGGGATTTATGGGAAGATACTTAAAAGAATGTTAGGAAATAGGCGGTGCCAATGAAAGAATGAAGCTTTATGGCTTTATCCATGGTATCAAGTCATGACAGTTGATAGAGAAGTATTGCAACGAAATACCAAAAACCTTGGACGAAGTGATGGAGAAAGCAAGAGCCTTTATACGAGGTAAAAAGCCACCGGAGGTTATCAAGAACCTCCGAGAAAGGGGAACTACTCGCAGAATACAACCATGTGAAAATTGCCCCCCGAAAGCCGCTGGTCCACCCAACTAGCGATAGAAGATACTTTGAAAAAGAGTGATATCAGATGAAAAGACACATGGAAACCATAAAAACAAGAAAGCTATCTGATTACAACCAAAATTCACCACACTGGTCAAATCACCACATGAAATCTTACTCACGGAGGAGGTGAGCAAGAGCTTCATCCCACCGAAACGCATGAAGGAACCTTCGGAAAGATGAAACATGGAGAGTTATTGTGAATTCCATGCTGACCTTAGGCATGACACAAACGAGTGCTATAAGCTAAATAGACTGATCGAAGAAGCCATAAAAACAAGAAAGTTATCTCATCTGATGAAAGAAATAAGACAACATCCAAACAAAGGTCTCGCCAAGGGACGACATCAGAAGTTGGAAAACAAAGACAAGGAGTCCAAAGAAATTCTCATGATCCAAGCTCCATATAGGCAAGAGAAAAGAAACACCCTAGATGTGGAGGGGTGGGAGAAAGCGACCATCGAATTCAAAGTTGATGACTCTGGTCGTTTAGAGATCGGGGCCAGTAATCATCCGAGGAAGAATAGCAGGATATGATGTCCACCGGATCATGGATGACGGAGGAAGTTCCTTTGAAATCATGTATGAACAATGCTTAATGAAATTTCATCCCAACATCCGGTCACTCCTAGTAAAAGCACCCGTCCCACTCCATGGTTTCTCAGGCGAAACAGTTTGGCCTCTGGGAGAAATGAAGCTTCCCGTATCCTTTGGAATGCCTCCCCTCAAAAGAATGGTATTCTTTAAATTCATGGTTATCAAAACCATCTCAGTTTATAACATCATCTTGGGAAGATCTGGCCTACGTCAGCTCAGAGCAATAGTGTTTACGATTCATTCGGCAATGAAGTTTCCCACTTCTAGAGCTATAGCAAAAGTTCAAAGCGAAAAAAAGATGTCCAAGAAGGCCTCAGTAAAGAATGGGAAATAAAGACAAGAGAAGAAGCAACTAAAGCTATAGAAAAATGCATAAGCGTAAACAAAGATCATCCGTAGCAAGTGGTAATCATCGGCCAGTAACTAACTTTGAAGTGCCAACAATGATTGGAAGCTCTCTTGAGAAGGTATGTAGATGTTTTCGCATGGACCCCTGACGACATGAAGGGGATCCCAAGAATGATCACATAGCATAAGCTCGGCATATCGGAAGACGTAAAACCTATCGTACAAAAGAAGAAGGGCTTAACCCAAGATCGAAGTCGAGCCGTATGTACGGAGGTCGACAAACTCTTGCAAGCGGGAGTACTACACGAAGTCAAGTACCAAACCTGGGTAGCAAACCCGGTGATGGTGAGAAAGAAGGATGGGTCATAGAGGATGTGTATCAATTTCACTAGCGTAAACAAACCTTGCACAAAGGACCCATACCAACTGCCGAAGGTAGATTTAAAGGTAGAATATTTGTCCGGTTTTAAGTTCAAATGTTTTCTTGATGCATATAAAGGGTATCACCAAGTTCAAATATCCGAAGACGATAAATATAAAACGGATTTTCACACCGACAAAAGAGTGTTTTGTTATAAGAAAATGTCCTTTGGCCTAAAAAATGTCGGAGCCACTTACGAGCGCTTGGTGGATAAAGTATTTGAAACACGGATTGGAAGGAACTTAGAGGCTTATGTGGATGACATAGTGATAAAAAGCAACTCGGAAGAAGAATTAATGAAGGACAAAGAAGAGACTTTCGTCAACTTACGGAAAGCCAACATGAAGCTTAACCCAACCAAGTGTTCTTTCTGGTTAGAAGAAGGGAAATTCCTAGGGCACCTGATTACACCCGAAGGAATCAAGTTTAATCCGAAAAAGACTAAAGCCATCACGGATTTGGAATTTGTTGGTCCCACAGAGGGTAAACAAGCAACCGATATAGTGTAGAATGGGGGGGGGGGGGTTGAATACACTTTAAAACAATCAATCAAATTAATCAAATGTATATTCAATGAAACAGACTAATTACAATTATCACTTTCTAATCAAATCAACAGGATGATTTGATGTTTACACTGACTATAAACTCAACTCTCTCTAGACACTCTTGTATCACAAACTAATTGATGATCGAACTTCTTGTTAAAACTGATTAACAAGAACTCTTGAAAACTCTCTTGAACTTTGAACTCACAAAGTTATCGCAACACACGCGTATCAAGTATGACGAACACACGTATGTTTTGCAACTTATGCAGTCGTATATTATTCGGTATTCTGTGTTCTACTTTTATATTGAAACCCATAGGAAGGTTTATACTCATACTTGATATATTTACGAATAAATCGCAGCTTAAAGATAGAACTTATCTTTTCTTTAAAACTGTAACAAACTCCTTAATTAGAACATATCTAATTAATTCCATTTGAGATCTCTATCCAACTAATAGATAGTGTAACGTCCCAAATATTTTTTTTTCATAATAATTTAATAAAATACCAGCCATTACCAAATTTAACTATTACAAGTGTAACATCACCAATGTTAATTGTTTGTTATAACTGAAGCGGATAAAATACAAGATTGTTCGACTGGTAATTAACTTAAAAACATAAACGTTGTGGTCGTCGCCGTCATGCCGGAGCCTTGCCCTTGTCCAATCTCGAAGAACCTGAAACATACAAAAAGGGGTAAGCACGAAGCTTAGTGAATCACCGCTACCCTTACCCTTTTGCAGGAATCACATCCTGCCACCTTGTATCACATAACTAGGGACTCGCCCTCTGCCGCATCTCGGGTCCCACCTGATTGATGCCTAAACCGGGCCTCGCCCGCTATGACTTATCAAAGGTCCCACCTTTAGATGAAGTCATCTGCCCCGACCGACCACGAAGGCATGGTTGGTTACTAACATTTCTCATACGATATAACATAATAACTTATCACATTTAACATGTACTTGACAACGATAACATCATACATATCACTTACACATCATGGGAAACGAAGTAAGTTAGGGTAACTCACCTGAGTGACGACACAGTAAAGTTAGAAGTATTTCTCAACGCTGCCTTGACTAACTGGGTCCTGACGGTAAACCTACAACACAATTTCTAAGTCAGGTCAAGTACCATTCCCCAAGTCACACGAGTTAAAAGTCGCATGACACCCAACTGTCGCATGGACTAAGTGTTGCATGGACCCGACTGTCGCATGGGACTATAAGTCGCATGACACCGAACTATCGCATGGACTATAAGTCGCATGAAACCCAACTGTCACATGGGACTATAAGTCGCATGAAACCCAACTGCGCATGGAGTATAAGTCGCATGCATCCGATTGTCGCATGGGACTATAAGTCGCATGAAACCCAACTATCGCATGGACTATAAGTCGCATGAAATCCAACTGTCGCATGGACTATAAGTCGCATGAAACCCAACTGTCGCATGGACTGTAAGTCGCATGAAACCCAACTGTCGCATGGACTGTAAGTCGCATGAAACCCAAATGTCGCATGGGACTCTAAGTCACATGAAACCCAACTGTCGCATGGAACAAAAGTAAGTGTCGCATGAAACACCTCGCTGGCCAAAAACCCAGTTATAGTCTCATATTAAATCTCTAAAATCTTTCAAAACTTAATCAATTCATGCCATTCTTGTTCCAAAAGCTTCCTAATAGCAAATAAACAATTCCTTTCGAAGAAAATGGTTTCTACCTCGATTACCAGGCCTAGAATATCATTTTTGTTTCTCAAACGGTGTTTTACTAAAAACCCAAGAACAGGGAAATAAATTCAGCTAAAACCCTCCTAAAAACAACTTGAATTTGCTTAACTACTCACGAAAAGGTAGAATACAAGTTTTAGAGCCATTACCTGATGATTCCTTGATCGTTTTGGCTTGAATCTTTGCTTTGCCTTCTCTCTTCTTCTCCTTGGTTGAACCCACGTGCACCTACACACTTACTTTTTCTCTCAAGGTGGAATGAAGAAGAAGATGATGAATGGAACAGTAGGTCCTTGGAGGCTGTGCCCTAATCATATATATATATGTACACACATGCTCCACGATGGGCCAAGCCCATTTCTTTATTCTTTCTTGGGCCAACTTTAGTAACCCAAGAAAATGGGACTAATCCCCTAAGCCCAACACAAGTATGCTCATACTTATGTGGAATTCACATCTTTATCTTTAAAGTTGAGGCAATAGAATTATAACAATAATAATGGCAATAAACTCGTGATATATATATATATATATATATACATATATAATTCATGCCAACAATCGAAATTTTGAATTTACATCATGATAATACAGGATTCCGAAAATGGATATTACAACTCTCCCCCACTAAAACACGACTTCGTCCTCGAAGTCATTCCTCCAACAGTTTGGTTTAATTCAGCCTCATCTCATTTTCGGGTTCCCAAGTCCATTCCGACCCTCTGCGGTGCTCCCACTGTACCTTGACTATCCCGATCTGCTTGTTTCTGAGAGTCTTCGTCTTTCGTTCAAGTATCGCCACCGGTTTCTCTACATAATTCAGCTTGTCATCCACCATAATATCCTCCAAAAGTACAAATGTTGATTCATCCGCTAGGCACTTCCTTAAGTGTGACACGTGGAAGGTGTTATGAGTCCTTGATAGTTCCTCGGGTAGCTCAAGTCTGTATGCTACCTTCCCCACTCGTGCCACCACTTTGAAGGGCCCGATAAACCTTGGGCTCAACTTTCCTCACTTCCTGAAATGGATGACTCCCTTCCAAGGCGAAACCTTGAGTAGTATGAAGTCCCCGACTTGAAATTCTAGTTTCGAGCGACGCTTATCCGCGTAACTCTTCTGTCTACTCTGCGCCGCACGCAGTCTTTCACGGATTTTTTTGAATGTTCTCTGTCGTCTTCTGCACCACTTCTGTACTACCGAGCTCCCTCTGCCCCACCTCACCCCAACAGATAGGGGTTCTACAACGCCTGCCATACAACATCTCATACGGCGGCATCCCTATACTGGCGTGGAAGCTATTATTGTACGAAAATTCTGCTAATGGAAGGTAAACATCCCAGCTGCCCCCGAAGTCTAACACACATGCCCGGAGCATGTCTTCTAAGGTTTGTATCGTCCGCTCACTCTGACCATCCGTCTGCAGATGATAAGCTATGCTAAAGTGCAACCTCGTGCCCAGATCATTATGAAACTTCCACCAGAATCTAGCCGTGAATCTCGTATCCCTGTCAGACACTACTGACACCGGCACCCCGTGCCTCGAGATCACCTCTTTCATAAACACATCTGCCATCTTTTCTGACGAGTACGTCTAACGGATCGGGATAAAGTGTGCACTTTTTGTCAACCGGTCAACAATGACCCAAATTTCATCATAACCTCTCGGAGTTCGGGGAAACTTGGTTATTAAATCCATTGTGATGTGCTCCCACTTCCACTCTGGCATTTCTAGAGGTTGAACCTTTCCGTGAGGTCTTTGGTGCTCGGCCTTAACTCGAAGGCATGTTAGACATCCTTCTACATACTTTGCTACGGAGCGCTTCATCTCCGGCCACCAATAATCAGATTTTAAATCTCGGTACATCTTTGTAGCCCCCGGATGAATTGAGAATTTAGACTTATGAGCCTCGTCGAGCAGCGTGAGCCTTGCATCCCCCATATTGGGTACCCAAATTCGTCCATGTCGAGTAAGCAAATCTCGACCATCCCTTACGAGCTTAGTTGCTTGACCCTTAATCCGTTCTTTGTTCTGGTTCTCCTCCCTGATTGCTTCCTTCTGACTGGACTTTATTAAGTCAAATAAGGAGGTTGTTACTGTCAACCGCAAACACTGTACTCGAAATAGCACGCATCCTGCCTTCCTACTCAAAGCGTCCGCCACCACATTGGCCTTACCTGGGTGATAGAGTATTTCACAGTCGTAATCCTTCACGAGGTCTAGCCACCGTCGTTGTCTCATATTCAAGTTTTTCTGATCTAAGAAGTATTTCAAACTCTTGTGATCTGTGTAGATCGTACACTTCACTCCATACAAGTAATGTCTCCAAATCTTTAATGCAAAAACTACCGCCGCGAGCTCTAGGTCATGCGTTGGATAGTTGCCCACGTGCGGTTTCAATTGTCGCGACGCATATACTATGACCTTTCCCCTCCGCATTAACACGCACCCCAAGTCACAGTGAGAAGCGTCACAGTAAACCACAAGATCCTCCATCCCCTCGGGTAGTGTCAACACTGGTGCCTCGCATAATTTGCTACGTAGGGTCTTAAACGCCCTTTGTTGTTCGGCTCCCCAAGTAAAACTCGCATTTTTCTTAGTCAACTTAGTTAAGGGCATTGCAATTCTCGAAAAATCTTGAATAAATCTCCAATAGTACCCTACTAAGCCCAAAAAGCTTCTAATCTCCGTCGGACTCTTAGGCTGTTCCCATTTCATGACTGCCTCAACCTTGGCCGGATCCACTTTTATACCGTTCTCGTTCACGAGATGCCCTAAGAACTGTACTTCCCGTAACCAAAATTCACATTTCGAGAACTTAGCGTAGAGCTTCTCCCGCTTTAGCGTTTCCAAGACTTGTCGTAAGTGTCGCTCGTGCTCCTTCTGTGTCTTTGAATACACTAAGATGTCGTCGATAAATACGATGACCGACTTGTGGAGCATCGGTCCGCATACCCTGTTTATAAGATCCATAAACGCTTCTGGATCGTTGGTTAATCCGAACGGCATGACCACGAACTCGTAATGGCCATACCGCGTTCTGAATGCCGTCTTAGCAACATCTTCTTCTCATACCTTCAACTGGTGGTAACCGGAACGAAGGTCGATCTTCGAAAACCATGTAGCTCCCTGAAGTTGATTGAATAAGTCGTCGATTCTCGGTAGCGGGTATCTGTTCTTTATGGTGACCTTATTCAGTTCGCGGTAGTTGATGCACATTCTAAAAGATCCGTCCTTCTTCTTGACGAAGAGTATAGGTGCACCCCAGGGCGAACTACTTGTTCTGATGAACCCCTTATCTAACAGTTCCTGGAGTTGGCTCATGAGTTTCTTCATCTCGGTTGGAGCTAATCGGTAGGGTGTCTTGGCTATCGGTGCCGCTCCTGGTGCTAGGTCGATCCTGAATTCGACCTGACGGTAAGGTGGTATCCCGGGAAGTTATTTCGGAAATACTTCTGGAAATTCTCTAACCACTGGCACATCAGACACTTCTAACGTGATCTTCTCCTTTTATAGTCGAGTACATAGGCTAGGAAGGCGGTGCATCCGTGATGAAGGTACTTCCTCGCTTTGGTTATTGTGCATAATGCTGTTTCCTCCTTTCGGCGTTCCCCCGTGACGACAACTTCTCCCCCACTAGGGGTTTGGATCCTAACTCTCCTCTGGTCACATTCAATGGTAGCTTGATGACGAGCTAGCCAATCCATCCCCACGACGACGTGAAATCCCTCTAGTTCTATCACGTTACTCCTATACACTGTCGACACACTTAAAGCCTTGTCATCGGCTATTTCTACTTCCAAAGGTACCTTTAGTTTCACTAGTGCTTGGTTGAGATTTTTGCAAAATGTAAAAGAAACAAACGATCTACTCGTGCCAGAATCAAATAAAACAAGTGCAGGTACTGAGTTTACAAGATGAGTACCTGCAACCACATCAGGCTCCGCTTTGGCTTCTTCGGCAGATAGCTGGAAGGCTAGCCCTCTTCCCCGAGTCACCTCACTCTTCTTGCCTTGACCTCCCTCAGTGATCCTTAGGGTTGCGGGTACGACAACTTTCACTTCTCCTTTGTTGAGCTGGGGGCATTCCGAACTCAGGTGGCCGGGTATGTAGCAGTTAAAGCAGACCCTTCCTCCCCCTGCAATCTCGGCTCAGGTGGCCCGGTTGGCCACACTTGAAACACCCAGTCGATCCCAACTTACACTCCCCTGCATGGCTCCTTCCGCATATCTGGCACCGAGGCGGTTCCTTCTTTCCTCCATGCTTGGGAACCGTGAACTTAAACTTCTTGTTGGACCCAACTGCAGGTTCAGCCTTTCTCTTGCTCTGCCTCTCAACCTCTTGTTTTTCCAGCTCAATCTCCCGGGCCCTGGCAGCCCCCATCATCTGCTCCAGAGTTTGGTACTTCGATGAATCCACGAATTCACGGATTTCAGTCATTAACACCCCCATATACCTGAACATTTTCATCTTTTCATTAGCCACGTATTCTGGACAAAAGCGGGACCTCGCAAGGAATAGTTCGTTCAATTCCGTGATGGTTTCAGTGGTTTGCTTCATGGCAAGGAACTCGCTAGTGATCTTCTCAATCTCAATCTGCGGTGTGAACTTTTCTTTGAACATCTCTTTAAAATTCTCCCAGGTAGCGTCAACCAGTGATTCACCCTTCTGTAACATCAATAGCGACCACCAGTCCTTTGCTGCTTCACGCAGCAGGTTAACGGCAAAGAGGACCTTATGGTCTGCCGGGCAGTAGCTAGTACGGAATGCTGATTCGACCTCAGCTATCCAACGAGTACTCAGAACTAGGTCAGGTTTTCCTTCAAACATAGGCGGGTTACAAGCTGCAAAGTCACGGTAGGTGCACCCGCCCTGGTTGGCCCCCAGGTTCTCAGGACGGCGGTTAGCTTCCTTGGTAGCCAACTCTCTTCTTACTGTCTCCGTAACAATCTTTTCCATCTCCTCAGCAATCTACTCGAACATGTTAGGGAGGATTTGTTCCAAGGCCCTCCCTATCGTTGCTACCAGCCCATCATCCACGGGCGGATCCACAGTTCCACCCCCGGCGGCTATTACGGGTATTTCCGGCTGGCGCCTTGGATCAGTTTCAGCCGTGTAGCTTGCAACCTCCCCATCCCGGGGCACATTGGCGGGACCCCCCGCTAGTGGGTTCGGGTTCCTTCTCGTGTTAACCATTCTGAAGTATAGATAACACACTGTAAGTTAGGTAGGCGTTACCACATATAACTTCCTAACGTATACATTACTTCTGCACATTTAGCTTTTCTATTAGCAACCCTACGTGTACTAAGGCCACCCTAGCTATGTACATGTCATAACATACAAGTAACCCCTCACCAGATTCACAAGATTCCTCATGATTCTGTCAAGCTCCGGTGTGTACCGTGTGCCTGTAACGATATAGGCCTTCATATCATTACGGACGCACTATACATACTAGACCTTAGCATCACCAATAGGTCTGTCGATTCACGGGCTTAGGTCATGCATCACTAATTTTCTGAGCATATAAGCTTCACGTATAGGTTATCATGCATTATTTGAGGTGTTCACACTACACTGAATGTTGCTATTATCTGTTCATAATCATAAGAATAACATTTACATTTCATAACTCATCAAATCAATAAGTGCTTACCAGGACCTTCAGCTCCAGCTGACCGCGCGTTTCAAAATGGTTTAGGAAATTTGTTTTGTTTGAAAATCTCATTTTGAACCAAGGTTTAAGTCCAAACACACCACTTGCGCGCTTGAATCGCTTAAACCGAGGCTCTGATACCAAGTTGTAACGTCCCAATTTTTTTTTCATAATAATTTTATAAAATACCAGCCATTATCGAATTTAACTAATACAAGTGTAGCATCACCAATGTTAATTTTTTGTTATAACGGAAGCGGATAAAATACAAGATTGTCCGACTAGTAATTGACTTAAAAACATAAACGTTGTGGTCGTCGCCGTCATGCCGGAGCCTTGCCCTTGTCCAATCTCGAAGAACCTGAAACATACAAAAATGGGTAAGCACGAAGCTTAGTGAATCACCGCTACCCTTACCCTTTTGCAGGAATCACATCCTGCCACCTTGTATCACATAACTAGGGACTCGCCCTCTGCTGCATCTCGGGTCCCACCTGATTGATGCCTAAACCGGGCCTCGCCCGCTATGACTCATCACAGGTCCCACCTTTAGATGAATTTATCTGTCCCGACCGACCATGAAGGCACGGTTGGTTACTAACATCTCTCATACGATATAGCATAATAACTTATCACATTTAACATGTACTTGACAACGATAACATCATACATATCACTTACACATCATGGGAAATGAAGTAAGTTAGGGTAACTCATCTGAGTGACGGCACAGTAAAGTTAGAAGTATTTCTCAATGCTGCCTTGACTAACTGGGTCTTGCCGGTAAACCTACAACACAATTTCTAAGTCAGGTCAAGTACCATTCCCCAAGTCACACGAGTTAAATAGTCGCATGACACCCAACTGTCGCATGGACTAAGTGTTGCATGGACCCGACTGTCGCATGGGACTATAAGTCGCATGAAACCGAACTGTCGCATGGACTATAAGTCGCATGAAACCCAACTGTCGCATGGGGCTATAAGTCGCATGAAACCCAACTGTCGCATGGAGTATAAGTTGCATGCATCCGACTGTCGCATGGGACTATAAGTCGCCACCCAACTGTCACATGGACTATAAGCGCATGAAACACAACTGTCGCATGAACTATAAGTCGCATGAAACCCAACTGTCGCATGGAACAAAAGTAAGTGTCGCATGAAACACCTCCCTAGACGAAAACCCAGTTACAGTCTCATATTAAATCTCTGCAATCTTTCAAAACTTAACCAATTCATGCCATTCTTGTTCCAAAAGCTTCCTAATAGCAAATAAACAATTCCTTTCGAAGACAAATGGTTTCTACCTCGATTACGAGGCCTATAATCTCATTTTTGTTTCTCAAATGGTGTTTTACTAAAAACCCAAGAACAGGGAAATAAATTCAGCTAAAACCCTCCTAAAAACAACTTGAATTTGCTTGGTGGCGGATCCGTTTTGCTAAAGCCGTAGTTGCAAGATAGTGATGATTGTCATACTAGTGCTTGCAAATACTTGGCTTGAGTTTGTTTTAGTTGAAATTTTGATATGCTGATTTTGGGAACATTAAGCAACATTGTGCTTCTGCTAGTATCGATTATCAAATGGGGATTTGTTAATATGCGTGTAGCGGGTACTCTCAGTTGCCTTTATTGTGTTCCATCTTAGCATGTTTACCACTTCCCTGAATGTTTTACATTCTAAATGTCCACAGTCAGTCACTCTTCGCCGGAAGGAAGTTTGAACGAAGACTGAGGGAAAGGTTGGTCGTGTATTCAATGGTGATTGGATACAAGAGACGCAACACTTTACCTATACTTGAAAAGAGTTTCAAGTGATTGGACGACCCACACCTGAGTTTACTTCATGGTACATGTCAAGAGTAACTCAGGATGATAATATCTATTCGTCCTTAGACCGGAGATACATGTGTTTCCATGACATTGGTCTGCCTTGTTCTGATTGCTTTTAAACGCAGTCCGTAACAATAAAGGAGGCTTTTGGGCAAAGTATTGCCAATGTAATGGGGCAATGTAGTCGAAGGAATTTGTTTCTCTGTTTAGAGAGATATCTATGGGCCCCTCGATGATTGGTGCTGACACCAAAATGCACGGCCATGCTCATGCTTGCAATGATAGTTGATCAGTTGCAACTTGTATATTTTGGTCACCACCAATCTTGATCGAGAAACATAATTGTGAACGATCGGAGAATGACTTTATACCATGTCTCGTGTTCACCCGGATATCGCAAACAATAGGATGATTGATCACTTATCTGTAGGACCTTTTCAAACCCATTTGGATTTTGATTAGGTACTTGTCAGGGATGAAATACCTCGTGTTGATTTGGGGGCAAGGATGTCTTGCTAGAGGCCGCTCCCTGTCTGTGATGCATATGGGTACAGTGTGTCATGTGCAAGTGGGAGTTTGTTGGAGATCTGCCCACTGACACACGTATGCCGGTATCACTGCTAATGAAGCACGAGCCTATTGGGTCACACGCCAAGGATTGATCCCGACAGCTTTATGTGGATGGAGAAAGTCAAAGAATCAAAAGTGTTTTGATTCGGGGCTTCACAACCGTGAAGGGTGCTCCACGGGTCGTGAAGCAGGCTGCCCTAACGATTGTTCGACGGCCGCCACGCGTCGTGACGCCTTTGGGCTTCACGACCCGTGACGAGGTCGTGAGGGGTCGTGAAGGAGATGCCCTCACGAGTCTCGACCGGGCGGCACGGCTCGTGGAGTTCTAAGTCCCCTCGTGGCGCACTTAGGCTTCACGACCCGTGAGAGCCCGTGAGGGGTGGTGAAGAGGGTAGGTGCAGTGACAGTTGTGTTTGATTGGACCATTTGATGGTCCAATCAAAATCTATGCTTTATGGCCGGGTTTTTGAGGTTAGATGCTGGTCAATGAGGCAAGAGAGACTATGAGAACACAACAAGAACTTTCTCTTTACTACAATTTCCTCAATTTCATCCCACCTTTGAAGATCTCGATTTACAGCCATGGTAAGGAGGTATATTCTTCCTCCTTCTTCTTTTTCTTTTGTTGCAATTTGCTTTGTAGTGTATTCCACCATTGGAACTAGTCGTGGGCTTTGTGTGTGCTTTCATTTTATGTCTTGCATGCTACTTTTTTGTTTGCTTCCGCTGCGTTTGTGCCCACCACAAGTTCCAGCACAAGCCCATTTCTTTATTCTTTCTTGGACCAACTTTAGTAACCCAAGAAAATGGGACTAATCCCCTAAGCCCAACACAAGTATGCTCATACTTATGTGAAATTCACATCTTTATCTTTAAAGTTGAGGCAATAGAACTATAACAATAATAATGGCAATAAACTCGTGATATATATATATATATACATATATAATTCATGCCAACAATCGAAATTTCGAATTTACATCATGATAATACACGATTCCGAAAATGGATATTACAGATAGTTTAATTTAGATTCAAATATCCTAATTTAAATGTCGTACATATCAAGAGTTAATAACAGAATTTAGAACTTACTTAAATTCTTAAACTGACTTCTGGCGCTGAGCTGACTTACTCGGTCTTGATATCGTCAAGCTGAGTTCTTGACTCCTTGATTCTTCAAATCTTCAAGTCTTCATTCTAGAAACCTATCTCAGCTTAGAAGTCACTGAGTTATCTAGTACTTACATAGAAAACTCTATATCTGTTTATACGCTGACTACTCAGCCTAAGCTGACTAGTCAGTCTATAACAAACTTACATAATTCCTAATTTTTAACCTATCATCTATACATAGCTATGGTTTGTCTCATAAAATCTAACTATTCTAAACATGGGACTAACAGAATCCCCAAAAACACTAAAGCAAGTACATAGTTTAAGCGGGAAATTGGCAGCCCTCCACCAGTACACTTCCAATGTTGCCGAGAAGTCCCTTCCAATCTTCAAAACGGTGAAAAATTGTCTAAGTGAGAATGATTTCAAATGGACCAAAGAAGAAGAAGAAGCTTTTCGGGGCATCAAAAAGGCCATCTCTGAGCAACCAATGCTCATAGGGCCGATAGAAGGGGAAATATTGATCTTATAACTAGTAGTATCAAGGCAAAGCTTAAGCATAGTCCTGATGGCCGAAAGACAAGAGAAGAAGATTCCAGTTTTTTTTGTCAGTAGGGTAACGCAGGGGCCGGAGGTCAACTTGTAACATCCCAAGATTGGGCCTAGACGAGTACGCATCCTGTACGCTCAAATTTCGAATTAGATAATTAATAAGAGAATTTTTATTTAATTAAATTACATATGAAATTACTATGAAAATAATAAAGAAATAGAGTTATAAAAAAATAATAATTGTAACACCATCATTTTGAGAACCAAAATTTTCTTTTTTTTTAAATACAATTTAAGTTTTAAAACCATGTGGGTTTGACTGTAAATAGAACATTTATACCTATCTTATAATTTAAAAATGCAGCGGAAGTAAAAACACATGGCAAACTATATAAACAGTCAAAATGTTGTCACAAACAACGTTTGGGGTTACGGACACATAACCGGATGACCGTTATCTTTAAACAAAACACAAACATAATATAACAGAGTCTTAAACATAATAGTGTTCCTCCCAAAGCATTTAAACTACCCGTAGGCTCCCAAGCTCACTAAGGATCACCTACACATGTGAGAGATGGTATCCGTTAGCTATAATAGCTAGTGAGTACAGAATAGGATGCAATCAACCTAAACATATCACATATCATCAATCATGCTCAAATAATGCTATCCTAGCATCTCGCGATGAGCTGGCGTAGTTAGAAGTCGACATATCTCGAAGGGGAGCTAACCCGGCTCAATGCACCAAACTAGGGTACCAGACACATCAACCGCTCCGGTGGGTGAGCTGTAAATCGGTCCACCATTGTGTTTTGAAATCAACCGATTCCTCTGTGTACATCCATAAGCTATCCCCAAGGAGGACTGCTTAGTCCTTAATATAGAACAACTTTGTTCTTGTTGTAGGACAACTTTGTCCTTAGGGTCTGAATAGTTCACAAACACATATATGATCCAATCGGATCTTTATTGCGCGCATATAATCATATATCACCATAATATACACCTAATCAAGTGCATACTATATTGTGTCAACATGTTAAGTCTAGCATCATCATGCAACCTACACTTAAACAAGTGTGTGTACAAGTCATGGTATACAAGTTCTCTATTCATTGTTAATATATGTTATAGATATATTAGTTGTTATGTTATTCGGCACTCACCTGATAAGCTAGAATAAGCAAAGACCTTGCTTTGGCACTCATGGATTGTCAACTTGACCTATAAAACCAATATCTACGCATTAATTACTTGAACACGTAAGGAACGTCTAGGATACTTGAAACAATACCCTAATGATGTTATTTAAGCATCTATTAACTTACTATAATAGTCCAAGCAACAACACACGAATAAATAGCACAAAACAGCATTGTAGGCTGTGTGTAGGGGGATCGCGCCGCGAGGTGCCTGCAGTGCACAAACAGCTTGCTGTTTCGTGCACAGCAATGCAATTTTTACTCATTTCAATTCCAAATCAATTTTAGTAAAATTCTAGTGTTTCATAAGACCATTTGACACTTGTGGAAGCTTTCTAACATCAAAAACCTCTATCCAATTAATTCATACAAAAATCTTAATTAAATGGAAAAAGAAGTGCGCATAATGGCCAAAACTTGGTATAGACCAATTCTAACACTTGTAACACACCATATACACCTAATATGATGTATTGAAGGTGTTGAAACCGACCAAAACCTTTAAAGTCATTGTTTGGTACCATTTTCCAATTTCTTGCCTATTTATGGCCTAATTTTTCACTATTTTAGCCAATTCAAGCAAAACCATCATTTCAATTCAAAACCAATGTTCTAATCAATTCATACAAGTCATATGAACCTATTAGAACCTTAAAAATCAGTTCTTGATGTGTAAAAACAGTTTAACCTCGTTTTGGCCATTTTGACCCATTTAGGATAATTCTTGGATTTGTGCAAAAACACCACTTCTAATCAACCATATGAGTTCTAATCAATCCTAACAAGTTATAAGAACAATTAAAACACTAAATTTCAGTTCCTGAAGGTCGAAATTAGTTTGACTCGTATTTGACCAATTTTGACCCATTTAAGCCAAAATTCAAAACTTATCAAGATTACTACTTTAATTAATGGAATATATTCCTATGTACTTAGAAATGATATTAGAACCTATTTCAATCATAAATTTTAGTTCTTGGTTGCTAAATCAAAGAACCCACTTGAAACCTAGAATTTCAAGTCTTGAAAGGCATAATCAAGAACAAAGATGAATATGAACTTACAATGATCAAAGGATGATTAGGAACTGATCTTGGAGTGATTCTAAGCCTTAATTCACTGCTGGAACAAAGCTTAGTAAGTTTTCTTTCAAAAACCCAAAATCAAGAATAGGAGAAAAGCCATGGATGAAGCTTACAAGGTGATGGAGATGATGAAGATGATGACCTTGGAGACTGATTATTACTTCAATTAGCT
The DNA here is from genome assembly GCA_038502395.1 of Dittrichia graveolens. NCBI lineage: Eukaryota > Viridiplantae > Streptophyta > Magnoliopsida > Asterales > Asteraceae > Dittrichia > Dittrichia graveolens. The sequence continues at coordinate 38,695,550 of JARJIL010000009.1, forward strand.
GCTAGAAATCCAATTGTTTGATAAGCTCTTGTTGTTTTCTTCAAATGGTTCAAGAACAGAGAAGAGTGAGGAGGTGTGTGTGTGTGTATACGTGTGTGTGTATACGTGTGTGTGTATGTGCCTGTGTATCAAAACCGACTTGTGGGTAAATATTATCCACAAGTGGCTATTTTGTTCCCCTTTTCAACTTACAACTCATCTCTCGTTTAACCGTTTCAACTAACGAGGATATTTTTGCAATCCTCGTTTGAAACCGTTCGATATTTTATAATCTTTTTCTATTTTTATTATTATTTTTAATAACCCATTTATTTATTATTTTCCATATTTTATATCATTTACTATAATATATATATATATATATTATTTAATTAAATTAAATAATTGACGTACCATATTCACACACGTTTAGGCCCGTTTTGAGGATGTTACAAATCTACCCCCCTTAAGAAGATTCCATCCTCGGAATCTGCTTTTTAGAAAATAGATGTGGATAGTGTGCCTTCATATCCTCCTTGGTCTCCTACGTAAATTTTGACCCAAGATTGTGCTTCAATTTGACCAAGACTAGCTGAATTGTCTTCTTTCTCAGCCGCTTAGTCTTTGTGTTCAAGATTTCAATTGGTTCTTCCATGAGCCATGCAGAAGAATCCACTTTCAGGTCTTGCAGAGGTAGAATCTGATCTTCATCCACCTTGCACTTGCGAAGATAGAAAACATTAAAGGTATTATGAATACTTGATAACTTTGGAGGTAGTTCCAAAGATACCGTCTACTCGTTGACTTTCTGAATGATTCTGAAAGGACCAATGTATCGTGGGCTCAACTTGCCCTTCTTGCCAAACCTGATAACACCCTTCCATGGAGAAACCTTAAAGAATACCCTATCACCTATTTCAATGGTAACCGGCCTGCATTTCGGGTCTGCATACATCTTTTGCCTGTCTCTGGCTGCTTTAAGCTTCTCTCGAGCAAACTTGACTTTATCAGCAGTAATCTGGACCAGATCAGGTCCGGCATACTATTTCTCCCCTGGTTCAAGCCAACAGGTAGGAGTGCGACAACGCCTACCATAAAGCATCTCATACGGTGGCATACCAATACTGGAATGATATGAGTTAGTATAAGCAAACTCAATCAAAGGTAAATGAGAATCCCACGAGCCACCGTATTCAAGTACACATGTGCGTAGCATGTCTTGAAGAGTTTTGTAGTTCTTTCAGACTGTCCATCTGTTTGGGGATGATATGCGGTACTCAAATGAACACGAGCACCAAGCTCCCGTTGAAGACTACTCTAAAAGTGTGAGACAAACCGTGTATCCCTATCAGAGACAATAGATAGAGGAGCACCGTGTCAGGCAACAATTTCATTAATGTATAGCTGAGCAAGACGAGGCATGGAAGATGATTTATTAACAGCCAGGAAGTGAGCACTCTTGGTGAGTCTATCAACAATCACCCAGATCATGTCATGCCCTTTTGAAGTCCTGGGCAATTTAGTAACAAATCCATAGTGATGTTGTTCCATTTCCATTCTGGAATTGGTAATTGTTGCAAATTACCATAGGGTCTTTGGTGCTCGGTCTTCACCTGTGCACAAATCTAACATTTCTCCACATATGAAGCTAGGTCATGCTTCAATGTAGGCCACCAATAAAGTTCCTTAAGATCATGGTACATTTTAGTGCACCCAGGATGAACAGATAGACAAGAATTGTGCGCCTCCTTCAAGATTAAATCCCGGTTCCCTCCGATGCTAGGTACCCAGATTCGGGACCTGTATGTCTTCAATCCCGTGCTGTCATCTTGTAGTTGCTCCTTCATTTTTGTCATAACTTCAGCCTTCAGATTAGCTTCTATTAAGGCTTCTTGCTGAGCCTTTTTCAGTCGATTGATTAGATCAGAGACAATGGTGAGTTTCATGAATTTGATGATATCAGTAGAGCCCTTTCGGCTTAATGCATCAGCCACCACATTAGCCTTGCCCGGGTGGTATTTGATTTCACAATCATAATCATTTATCAATTCTATCCACCTACGTCGCCTCATATTGAGCTCCTTATGTGTAGAAACATATTGGAGGCTATAATGATCAGTGAATACCACACATTTGGTGCCATATAAGTAGTGGCGCCATAGTTTCAAAGCAAAGACAACAGCTGCCAATTCCAGATCATGAGTTGGATAGCTCTTCTCATGTGGCTTCAGTTGGCGGGAAGCATAAGCTATAACCTTGTCCTTCTACATAAGGAGACTTCCCAAACCTGCGTAAGAAGCATCACAGTAAACAATAAAATCTTCGGACCCATTTGGCAGAGTCAGAATTTGAGCTTAACATAATAGTTGTTTCAATGTCTGGAAGGCCTTGTCTTGTTCATCAGACCACAAATAGGGAACATCCTTTCTTGTAAGCTTTGTCAGAGGACCTGCAATTTTAGAGAAGTTCTGAATGAACCGCCGATAGTAACCGGCAAGTCCTAGAAAGCTACTAATATCAGATGGGGTTTTGGGAATCCCCCAATTCATCACCGCCTCAACCTTGGATGTATCAACAATTACACCATCCTTGCTTATTACATGCCCAAGGAAGTGTATCTTTTCGAGCCAAAACTTGAATTTAGAGAATTTAGCATATAATTGTTCTCGCATCAGAGTGTCAAGAACTATGCGAAGATGTGCCTCGTGTTCTACTTCAGATCTGGAATAAATAAGAATGTCATTGATGAATACAATGACAAATTTGTGAAGAAAGGCACGACAGACACGGTTTATAAGATCCATAAATACTACTGGAGCATTCGTCAATTTGAAAGGCATCACAAGAAACTCATAATGCCCACATCTCGTTCTGAAAGCCGTCTTTGGAATATCTTCATCGCTTACATGGACTTGATGATAACAAGAACGAAGATCTATCTTTGAAAAGCAAGTAGAACCCTGAAGTTGATTAAACAGATCATCAATACGAGGAAGAGGGTACTTGTTCTTTACAGTTCGCTTATTCAGCTCCCCGTAATCAATGCACATCCGCATCGTCCCGTCTTTCTTTTTGACAAACAAGATTGGAGCTCCCCAAGGTGAAGAGCTGGGACGAATGAAACCTCTATCAAGATGTTCCTGAATCTGAGTCATCATCTCACAAACCTCAGATGGTGCAAGATGATAAGGAGATCGAGCTACAGGCGTAGCACCTGGAACAAGATCAATTTGATATTCTACATCTCTTACCGGTGGCAAACCCGGTAATTCATCAGGGAAAACATTAGGGTATTCCGAAACTACCCAAATGTCATTAACAACTTTCTTCTCCATGTGGGTATTAATAACATAAGCCAAATAGGACTCACATCCCTTGGCTACAAACTCTCGAGCTTTCATCAGAGAAATTAATGGAGTTTCAGAAGTTCTTCCCTCACCACGAGCCATAACATATGACTTGTCAGAGAAAGGAATTTTAATAATCTTTTTAGAGCAAACAATTTCAGCATTGCGATTGCTGAGCCAATCCATCTTGATTACTACATCAAACCCAGCAATCGGCATAACCAGAAATGAGACAGGGAAACTAGTCCCGTCAATATCAATCAATGCGATAGAAACTCTATGAACAACAGAGACTATCCTACCACTAGCAACTTCAACGCCTAATGGATCATTCAATGTACAGATAGGCAGTTGCAATGAGAAAAGTGCCAGTGATCACATCACCTGCTGTTTTTGCCTCATCGGCAGTCATTTGAAACGCCCTGCCTGGTGCACGGGGCACCGTCTTCTTTCCCTGCCCAGAAGATCGTCCAGCACCACCCGATCCAGGGTTAGGACCCGATCTGCAATCAACTGATCAATTTCCCAGATTTAGGCACTTGTAGCAGACATTATCCTTATACCTGCATTTATCCGCAATATGCCCCTTCTGCCCGCATTTGTGACACCTTGTAGTATTCCTAGTACAATGCCCCATGTGCTTAGTACGACACTGGGCACACCACAAATCATCCATAGGACTGTGCCTCGAACCCCCATGTTGTTGGTGTTGCTGTCACTACCACGACCCGCCGCTTGTACTTTTTGACCCCGAAGACCGTTCAAACTTTCTTTTGGAAGTCTCCCAGCCTCTTTTTGTTGTGCATGATCACTCTCGTATCGACGATCATAATTAAAAGCTTTATTCAATGTAGTAGCAAACCGGATAGATGACCAGTATTCAGGTGGTAATTCCATGGCAAATCTGTTAATTTTTTCCTCTTCATCAGGTAGGGTATGTTGCACAAATCTAATCAGATTTGTGAATCTGGTAATAAGCTCCTCAACTGTCTTGTTTCCTTTAGTCAAGGCCCTGAATTCGTTATCCACACTCTCCAATGCTTGTGCCGAACAGTACTGGGCCCGTAAAATTCTCAGAAAATCGGACCAAGAGAAAGCATCCCTGATTGCAGCTGGAGTAGATGCAATCACTGTGTCGTACCATGCCACAACTCGGCCATGAAGCATTTTCCGAGCATATGCCACTTTCTTTGTCTCCTCCGCTTCACTAGTTTCAAAAGCCACCTCAATATCACGGATCCATCTTTTAGTAACAAACAAATCCATACCATCAAAGGTAGGTGGTTTACAAGATAAGAATGCCTTTAGGCCCACGACCATTTTCTTTTCGGGAGCAGGAAGAACAGGTGCATGTTCCTCAGCTGCTTTCAGTCGTGCTTCTAAGTCACGGATATACGCTTCTCTATCTTCTCCTCCGGCCATAACTAGTCTCTAAATTCTGTTAGATCATTAAAGTCATATATACTTAGTATACTTATCATACTTGATTATTCATAATAAGCAGATAAGCAACAACAGTGTCAGTCATATCAGTCTCTCTTACATCCCAATACCTCCCGAGGAACACTTTAAATAATGGTCGAGTCTGAATATGAGACTGACTACTCTTTCAAATACCCAATTCACTCAAACTTAGGCTCTGATACCATCTTGCAACACCGTCATTTTGAGAACCAAATTTTTCTTTTTTTTAAAATACAATTTAAGTTTTCAAACCGCGTGGGTTTGAATGTAAATAGAACATTTATACCTGTCTTATAATTTAAAAATACAGCGGAAGTAAAAACACTTGGCAAACTATATAAACAGTCAAAATGTTGCCACAAAGAACGTTTGGTGTTATGGATACATAACCGGCTGACCATTATCTTTAAACAAAATATAAACATAATATAACAGAGTCTTAAACATAATAGTGTTCCACCCAAAGCATTTAAACTACCCGCAGGCTCCCAAACTTACTAAGGATCACCTCCACATGTGAGAGATAGTATCTGTTAGCTATAATAGCTAGTGAGTAGTCAGAATAGTGCTATCCTAGCATCAATCATGCTCAAATAGTGCTATCCTAGCATCTTGCGATGAGCTGGCGTAGTCAGAAGGCGACATATCTCGCAGGGGAGCTATCCTGGCTCAATGCACCAAACCGGGGTACCAGACACATCAACCGCTCCGGTAGGTGAGCTGTAAAGCGGTCCACCATTGCATTTTGCAGTCAACCGATTCCTCTGTGTACAGCCATAAGCTATACCCAAGGAGGACTGCTTAGTCCTTAATATAGAACAACTTTGTTCTTCTTGTAGGACAACTTTGTCCTTAGGGTCCGGATCGTTCACAAACACATATCTGATCCAATCGGATCTTCATTGCGCGCATATAATCGTATATCATCATAATATACACCTAATCAAGTTCATACTATATTGTGTCAACATGTTAAGTCTAGTATCATCATGCAACCTACACTTAAACAAGTGTGTGTACAAGTCATGGTATACAGTTCTCTATTCATTGTTAATATACGTTATAGATATACTAATTGTTATTTTATTCGGCACTCACCTGATAAGCTAGAATAATCAAGACCTTGCTTTGGCACTCATGGATTGTCAACTTGACCTATAATACCAATATCTACGCATTAATTACTTGAACACGTAAGGAACATCTAGGATACTTGAAACAATACCCTAATGATGTTATTTAACCATTTATTAACTTACTATAATAGTCCAAGCAACAACACGCGAATGAATAGCACAAAACAGCATTGTAGGCTGTGTGCAAGGGGATCGCGCCCCGACAACCTTCTAGGTCGCGCCACAAGGTGCCTGCAGTGCACAAACAGCTTGTTGTTTTGTGCACAGCAATGCCATTTTTACTCATTTCAATTCCAAATCAATTTTAGTAAAATTATAGTGTTTCATAATACCATTTGACACTTGTGAAAGCTTTCTAAAATCAAAAAATCCTATCCAATTAATTCATACGAAAATCTCAATTAAATGGACAAAGAAGTGTGCATAATGGTCAAAACTTGGTATAGACCAATTCTAACACTTGCAAAACACCATATACACCAAATATGATGTATTGAAGGTGTTGAAACTAACCAAAACCTTTAAAGTCATTGTTTGGTACCATTTTCCAATTTCTTGCCTATTTATGGCCTAATTTTTCACTATTTTAGCCAATTCAAGCAAAACCATCATTTCAATTCAAAACCAATGTTCTAATCAATTCATACAAGTCATATGAACCTATTAGAACCTTAAAAATCAGTTCTTGATGTGTAAAAACAGTTTGACCTCATTTTGGCCATTTTGACCCATTTAGGATAATTCTTGGATTTGTGTAAAAACACCACTTCTAATCTACCATATTAGTTCTAATCAATCCTTACAAATTATAGGAACAATTAGAACACTAAGTTTTAGTTCTTGAAGGTCAAAATCAGTTTGACCCGTATTGACCAATTTTGACCCATTTGAGCCAAAATTCAAAACTCATCAAGATCACTACTTTAATTAATGAAATTGATCCCTATGTACTTAGATATAATATTTGAACCTATTTCAATCATAAATTTCAGTTCTTGGTTGCTAAATCAAAGAACCCACTTGAAACCTAGAATTTCAAGTCTTGAAAGGCATAATCAAGAACAAGGATGACTATGAACTTACCATGATCGAAGGATGATTACGAACTGATCTTGGAGTGATTCTAAGCGTTAATTCACTGCTGGAACAAAGCTTAGTGAGCTTTCTTTCAAAAACCCAAAATCAAGAATAGGAGAAAAGCCATGGATGAAGCTTACAAGGTGATGGAGATGATGACCTTGGAGACTGATTATTACTTTAATTAGCTGCTGGAAATCCAATTGTTTGATGAGCTCTAGTTTTTTTCTTCAAATGGTTCAAGAATAGAGAAGAGTGGGGAGGTGTGTGTGTATACGTGTGTGTGTGTGTGTATGTGCCTGTGTATCAAAACTGACTTGTGGGTAAATATTATCCACAAGTGGGTATTTTGTTCCCCTTTTCAACTTACAACTCATCTCTCGTTTAACCGTTTCAACTAACAAGGATATTTTTGGAATCGTCGTTTGAAGCCGTTCGATATTTTATAATCTCTATCTAATTTTATTATTATTTTTATTAACCCATTTATTTATTATTTTTCATATTTTATATCATTTTCTAAAATATATATTATTTAATTAAATTAAATAATTGACGTACTATATTCGCACACGTTTAGGCCCGTTTTGAGGATATTACAATAATAATAGATAAAAATAATAAAATATCAAACGGTTTCAAACAAGGATTCTAAAAATATCCTCATTAGTTGAAACAGGTAAAAGAGAGATGAGTTGTAAGTTGGAAAGGGGAACAAAATACCCACTTGTGGATAATAATAACCCACAAGTCGTTTAAGTCATCTCATTTACGCAGACAAACACATTCTTATCGTTCCTTTGATTCTTTTCTTGGCTATTGAAGAAGAAAGTTGCAAGAGATCAATCAAGTAACGAATCTCAACAAAGATTCAAGTTCCAATCTGCTTATCTTCATCATCTTCTCCACCTCCTTCACCCTTGTAAGCTTCATCTCCTTATGTTCTTCATGTTCTTGAACTTTAGGTTAAAGTGGGTAACTTTGATTTAGCAATCAAGAACTAAAATTGATGATTATAATGTTCCTATATCATATCTAAGTGCTTAAGAATCAAGTTCATGGATTAAAGTGGTGTTCTTGATTAAGTTTTGAGATTCAGCTCAAACGGGTCAAAGTGGTAAAAAACGGGTCAAACTGAAATTGACCTTCAAAAACTAAATTTTATTGTCCTAGTTTTTCCTATAACTCATAGGGATTGATTAGAACTTAAAAATTGGATTAGAAGTGTTGGTTTTGTGCAAATTCAATAAATTGCTCAAAAATGCCAAGAAAATGGAAAATGCTATCAAACCTTGACTTTAATTGATTTGGTCACTTCCTATAGCTTCAATATATCATATTAAGTAGAAATGATGTATTGGAAGTGTTAGAATTGGTTTATTTCAAGAATTGGCTAAAATGGACATTTCTTTGTCAATTTAAGTTGGATTTTTGTATGAATTAATTGGATAAGTGTTTTGGATGTTAGAAAGCTCCAACACGTGTTAAATGATGTTATGGAACACTAAAAATTGGATAAAGTTGAATTGGGTTGGATTTTGGTCAAATTGCACCTGCTGTGCAAACTGCAGAATGTAGTCTGCAGCAGCTGACGCACCGCGTCAGGCTTAAGGCACACGACACGTCCGGCCAGTTTAACCCAAGTGCTATTTTTCATTGTTCTTTCACGTGTTAGGGTTTGGCATATTATTATAAGTTAGTAAATAGATCGATAACACCATTAGAGCATTGTTTATCTTAGTTGTTCTTTGCGTGTTTGAATGACTAAAAAGTAAGCAATGGTGTTATAGGTGAGACCGACGATCCGAAAGAGCCGGAGCACTACATTCATTTACTGTAGCTCGTCAGGTGAGTGCCGGATAACATAAGAACTAATATACCTATGTTATATATTAACAAACGTATGAAATATGTAAACGAAAGGTCGAATACCTTATTGCATGAACAAGTAACCTGTTGCTATGATACTATGCACTTGATTAAGTGTAGATTATGAAACATGATGATGTTATTCATAACTTGTTGATAAAGTATGATATGCACTTTATTAAGTGTATGTTATGAATCATGATGACGTTATATGATTATATGCGCGTAATGAGATCCGATTGGATCAGTTATGTGTTTGTGATCGGATCCGGACTTAGGGACTGATTACTCCATTATCGGGGCTAGCAATGGATTAGGATTGCTTTGAGGCATGCGGATTAATGATAGCGTCAGTGTTACCTTATTAGGTATTACTTGCAAGCCCAATGCTCCTTGAACGGTTGAGGATCAGCTTCCCGCTGTAGCTAGAGGATTCGAATGATTCCAGAACGCAATGGTGGACCGCTTCATAGCTCACCTACTGGCGCGGTTGATGTGTCTGGTACCCCACTTTGGTGCATTGAGCCGGGCTAGCTACCATGCGAGATATGTTACCTTTTGACTACGCCAGCTTATCACGAGACGCTAGGATAGAACTGTTTGGTCATGATTGATGATATGTGATATGCTTATGTTGATTATAATGCTATCCTGTATTCAGTAGACTTTATAGCTAACAGATACTCTCCCTCGTATGTGTAGTTGATCCTAAGAATTGAGAGCTCGGGTGCCTGCAGGTTTTTATGTATTTGGGAGGAACACTTTGTATGATATTGTGTTTGTTTTTACTACTCTGATTATGGTCGGCAAGTTGGCAACGGTAACACCAACGTTTGTAACGTGGCTAATTTTGATTGTATATAAATTGCCACGTGTTTTATTCCGCTGTTTGATTTAAGTTTGAAACCAGATGTAAATGTTTTGATTACAAACAAACCCACACGATTTGGAAACTTGAAATAATGGTTTTAAAAAGAAAAATCTAGTTCTCAAAAGCATGGTGTTACAAGTTGGTATCAGATCCTAGGTTTGAGTGAATTGGGTACTTGAAAGAGTATTCAGTCTCAAACTCAGGCCCGACCATTGTTTCAAGTATCTTGTGTATTCTTTGCGCGTTTGAATGACTAAACTGTAAGCAATGCTGTTATAGGTGAGACCAACGATCTGAAAGAGCCGGAGCACTACATTCATTTACTATAGCTCGTGAGGTGAGTGTCAGATAACATAAGAACTAATATACCTTTGTTATATATTTACAAACATATGAAATATGTAAACGAAAGGTATAGTACCTTATTGCATGCACAAGTAACCTGTTGTTATGATACTATGCACTTGATTAAGTGTAGATTATGAAACATGATGATGTTATGCATAACTTGTTGATACAGTATGATATGCACTTGATTTAGTGTATGTTATGAATCATGATGATGATATATGATTATATGCGCGCAATGAGATCTGATGCATTGTGACCAGATCTGGACTTCGGAACTGATTATTCCATTATTAGGGCCAGCGGTGGACTGGGACTGCTTTTAGGCCTGCGGGTTAATGATAGCGTCAACGGTACCTCGATAGGTGTTTAGGGCCTTGCAAGCCCAATGCTCCTCGAACGGTTGGGGATCAGCTTCCCTCTGTAGCTAGAGGAATTTATTGATTCCAGAACGCAATGCTGGACCGCGTCACAACTCACCTACCGGCGCGGTTGATGTGTCTAGTACCCTAGTTTGGTGCATTGAGCCGGGCTAGCTACCATGCGAGATATGTTACCTTCTGACTACACCAGCTCATCACAAGATGCTAGGATAACACTGTTTTATCATGATTGATGATATGTGATATGCTTATATTGATTATTATGCTATCCTGTATTCACTAGCCTTTATAGCTAACATATACTCTCCCTCGTCTGTGTAGGTGATCGTAAGAATTGAGAGCTTGGGTGTTTGCGGGTTTTTATGTATTTGGGAGGAACACTTTGTATGATATTGTGTTTGTTTTTACTACTCTGATTATGGTCGGCCAGTTGGCAACGTTAACACCAACGTTTATAACATGGCTCATTTTGATTGTATATAAATTGCCACGCATTTTCTTTCACTATTTGATTTAAGTTTAAAGCCAGGTGTAAATGTTTTGATTACAGAGAAACCCACACGGTTTGGAAACTTGAAATAATGGTTTTAAAAAGAAAAATCTGGTTCTCAAAAGTATGGTGTTACAAGTTGGTATCAGAGCCTAGGTTTAAGTGAATTAGGTACTTGAAAGAGTATTCAGTCTCAAACCTAGGCCCGGCCATTGGTTATGTGTTCCTCGGGAGGTCATGGGGTGAGAGAGAGATTACTATGTTTGACATGCTATTGCTTAACATGATTGATCAAGTATAATAAGTATACTAAGTATGACTATGAATATATTTGAACCGGAAGACATAAGAAAATACTATAGCCGGAAACAAGGATAGAGAAGCGTACATTCGACAGTTAGAGGTACGATTAAAGACAGTTGAGGATCATATGCTAGTTGTTCTTATTCCAGAGCACAGTTTCAAACAAGGATTCCAAAAGTATCTCCGTTAGTTGAAACGGGTAAAAGAGAGATGAGTTGTAAGTTGAAAAGGTGTAACACCGGAAAACCCAAACCATTTTTTTAAATACGTTGCCGAAGCTTAATGAAACAAACCACTTTACATATAATACAAATATTTACAACTTAAAACATTTGTTCACAAACTACAACAACACTGTTTTGGTGTTACAAAAACAACATGTTAATTTCCATTTAAATCAAAATCTATCAGAGCTGGGTCAAGCTTTCCTTCTACTAACACTAACACTCACAAACCTGCAAAAGCAACAACTGAGGGGAATTAGCACAAAGCTAAGTGAGTAGAGGCTAAGCACAAACGCAAACATCAACATTCAATATCAAAGCATGTAATCACACAACCAAGAAGACCGGCGGTTCGGCGCAGAACCTACAACCAATGCCGGCTAAAGCAAAGGTTTACCGATAGCCCTCTATTGAATTGGCACAGTGAAATTATCCTATGATGCAACACATGCACCAGTAAGACTACCACTGTTCAACCAACCAGTAAATGAGCCCAACCCAATTCTACGTGTAGCTGACTTCTCAAACGCAACTCAATATCATCCAAAGAGCGCGTATCGACCAAATAGTCATGCAACAGATAATCAATCAACAATCACAATCAGCCATCAGACTCAATAGTCTATCAATCAAATACGCATGCATCACATCAATAACATCAACCATAATCTTTACCATCTGCGATTAACGTCCACTCACCTCGTATTCAACGCGAACTCCGATATCTAATATCACTAAGTCTTTGGATTGCCTGAAAACACAGTAACAACCAAATCAGTCTCGAATATATAAATATATCTGTTCACATATATTTATATCTCAATTTCTTTTAAGCAACTTAATATAATCATATAAGTAATAATCCAACATATCTCAACAAACACAAATTAAAACAATGAAATCTTCCTGAAATAGCCCGGTCGCGCCGCGACGCTAACGGATTTCGAATCCCACATTTGCAAGTGTCGGATTTGGGTATCGGCTTTCCCAGAATCGGATTTCATAAGGTCGGATTTGTAAATGGCGGATTTCTTGTGACCGGATTTGAATTTGTCGGATTCCAACAGGGTTACGCCGCGACCCTAAAAATTTTCGTGCCGCGATCTTGGTTTTCTGCAAATCATCTTCTTCAACTCGATTCCGGCCGACATAAACTTCTCATATTTCCACTTTTAACATCTAAATCTTGAACTAGAACACTTCTAACACATATATAACCTCATATAACTTGTAAACAAACAACATAACACTATTAAACACTTAAAAACAACCAAATCCACAAAACCCACTTAATCATAATTTATGCTTCAAGCTTCATAAATGGTGAAACATCATATAGTCATGTATTTCAAGATATAAACACGTCAAAACTATCTGTAGCATAATATAAACTCATACCAACCTTAACCTTGATTTATAGAATCACAAATCTTCAATTCAACAATTCAAGTTTGTTACTTTGAGAGGTTTCTTCACTTGAAAGGTTTCTAAATACACTACACTATGCAACTACACGTACACACATATTCAATCAAAACCAAGCAGGAGGTGGCTAAGACTTATCCATAATATCATGCATGCATACACACATACAACATACCATACATACATACTACATAACATATTACTATGTTTTCAGTAACATTTATGTTTATTTACATATATTCATATATTTTTGATTTAACCAATTAATCTTAACATAACACACAAACAATTATAACACAATTAATAACATACCGCCAACCCGCTAATCGTCTAGCCCAGGTTTGTGGGTGTTACAAATCTCCCCTCCTTAAGAGGATTCCGTCCTCGGAATCCCTTCTCCTTCAAACAAGTGAGGGTATCTGCCTCTCATATCCGCCTCAGTCTCTCAAGTCAAATCGAACCTAAACTGTGCTTCCACTTGACCAACACCGTCGGAATCTGCTTCTTGCGGAGCTTGGTCACTTTTTGATCTAATAGTTCAACAGGTTCCTCTATTAATCTTTTCTTCGATTCCACTTCCAACTCATGCACTGGGAGAATCTGAGTTTCATCTTTAACTTTACATTTCCTCAGATAACAAACATTAAACGTATCATGAATTCCTGCAAGTTCTGCTGGAAGATCCAATGTAAATGTTTAGTCATTCAGTATTTGACGAACGCGGAAAGGACCGATAAAATGGGGAGCTAACTTCCCTTGTTTGCCGAAGCGAATTACGCCTTTCCACGGAGAGACTTTCAAATACACCAACTCACGCACATAAAAAGATACCGGACGATGTCGCGGATCTGCATACATTTTCTGTCTATCTCTTGCAGCTTTTAACTTCTCTCTTGCAATAGCAACCTTATCCGCTATCAACTGAACAATCTCAGGCCCTGCAAACTGTTTCTCACTAGCCTTTAATCAACAAGTCGGAGTACCGCAGCGACGACCGTACAACATTTCATACGGGGGCATTCCAATACTGGTGTGGTAAGAATTGTTATACGCAAACTCTATCAACGGCAGGTGCGAATCCCAAGATCCACCACACTCAATTACACAGGCACGTAACATATTTTCAAGAGTCTGTTTGGCTCGTTCAGTCTGACCATCAGTCTGGGGATGATAAGTAGTACTCAAGTTAATTCTCGTCCCCAACTCTCTCTGTAAACTCCTCCAGAAGTTAGAAACAAACTTGGAGTCTCTGTCAGATACTATTGACAATGGTATACCATGTCTTGAAACAACTCCATCAATATACAACTGTGCTAACTTACTCAAGGAAGCTGTCTCACAAGTAGCCAGGAAGTGAGCACTTTCCGTCAGTCGATCCACGATCACCCATATCATATCATGATTTTTCTGAGTATGGGGAAGTTTTGTTACAAAATCCATCGTTATATGTTCCCAATTCCACTCAGGAATTTCTAACTGTTTAAAGGACCCGTAAGGCTTCTGATGTTCTGTCTTCACCTGCGCACATATATGACACGATTCTACAAAGTGTGCCACATCCGCTTTCATCGTAGGCCACCAATAAAGAATTTTCAAGTCGTTATACATTTTTGTGCTTCCTGGATGTATTAACAATCTCAATTTGTGTGCTTTAGTTAAAATCAACTTTCTTAATTCTCTAAGCATAGTCACCCACACACAAGTCTTATATACTTTCAATCCACGAGAATCGTCAATCAATTCATCTTTTCGTTTCTTCATTAGTTCAACCTTTAAATTTTCTTCCTTTAGTGCTTCCAACTATGCGGACTTTACTCCATCCACTAAATCTGATATTATCTCCATACGCATGAATTGGATAGAACTTCCAGCTCCTTTGCGACTTAGGGCATCTGCTACCACATTCGCTTTTCCAGGATGGTATCTGATCTCACAATCAAAATCTTTTATCAACTCTACCCATCGCCTCTGTCTCATATTCAGTTCTTTATGTGTAAACACATATTTAAGACTTTTATGATCAGTGCATATTACGCATTTGGTACCATACAAGTTGTGCCTCCATAGTTTGAGCGCAAATACCACAACTGCTAGCTCCAAGTCGTGAGTCGGGTAATTCTTTTCATGAGGTTTCAATTACCTTGAATCACAACTGCTAATCCAACAAACGACGCATCGCAATACACGATAAAATCATCCGATCCACTTGGCAAGGCAAGGATAGGAGCCTGACATAACAATTGCTTTAACATCTGGAAAGCTTTATCCTGTTCATCACTCCAAACAAACTTTACATCTGTCCGAGTCAACTTAGTCAACGGACCCGCAATCTTGGAGAAATCTTTGATAAATCTACGGTAATATCCTACTAAACCAAGAAAACACTTTATCTCAAAAGTACGGTGTTACAAGTTGGTATCAGAGCCTATGTTTAAGTGAATTAGGTACTTGAAAGAGTATTCGGTCTCAAACCTAGGCCCGGCCATTGGTTATTTGTTCCTCGGGAGGTCATGGGGTGAGAGAGATTGCTATGTTTGACATGCTATTGCTTAACATGATTGATTAAGTATAATAAGTATACTAAGTATGACTATGAATATATTTGAACCGAAAGACTTAAGAAAATACTATGGCTGCAAACAAGGATAAAGAAGCGTACATTCGATAGTTAAAGGTATGATTAAAGACAGTTGAGGATCATATACTAGTTGTTCCTATTCTAGAGCACAAAATGGCCACAGGTCGTAAGGCTTTTCTATCATGTAATCCATCTACCTTTGAGGGCATAACGTATCTAGTGGTGACCGAGAGATGGATACGAGATATAGAGTTGGTATTTGAAACAGGTGAAAGTGTAGAGTCCAAGAAAGTGGGTTATGTAATTGATACGAAGAAGGAGAAACAAGTTGTTACAGACATTAGGGTAGTTTCTGAATACCCTGATGTATTTCCCGATGAATTACCTAGATTACCACCGGTACGAGACGTAGAGTACAAAATCGATCTTGTTTCAGGTGCTACACCTGTAGCAAGAGCTCCTTATCATCTTGCTCCATTTGTGGTCCGTGAGATGATGACACTGATACATGAACTTCTTGACGGAGGTTTCATCCGTCCCAGCTCTTCACCTTGGGGAGCTCTAGTCTTATTTGTGAAAAAGAAAGACGGGATGATGCGTATGTGTATCGATTACATGGAGCAGAATAAGCGAACTGTAAAGAGTAAGTACCCTCTTCCACGCAATGATGATTTGTTTGATCAAGTACACGGTGCTGCATGTTTCTCTAAAATTGATCTTCGTTCGGGTTATCACCAAGTTCGTGTACGCGGTGAAGATATTCCGAAAACTACTTTCATATAGAGACACGGGCATTTTGAATTTCTCGTGACACCTTTCGGGTTGACCACCGACCCAGCTATATTTATAGATCTAATGAATTGTGTCTGTCGTGCCTTTCTTGACAAGTTTGTCATAGTATTCATTGACGATATTCTTATATATTCTAAATCTGAAGCAGATCATGAGGCACATCTTCACATAGTTTTTGATACTCTAATGCAATAACACTTATACGCCAAATTTTCTAAATGCGATTTCTGTATTGAAGAGATACACTTCCTTGAGCATGTTTGATGGTCCAAAGATGAGTAATGTGATGATTCTTATGTATAAGATATGAAGAAAAATGTGTGAACACAAGAAGAACACTTTGCTTGAGAGAAAACGCAGATGTGTTTGTTTCTATTAATCTGAGAAATGCAAAGGTTGCCTTGCAAATTCGGGTTGCAAGGCTATAAATACAAAGAGGCACTTGGGCCTCAAGCCTCATGGGCCATAAGCCTTATGGACTTCTAAGCTATCCTAGACTATTACCAGAAGTGTGGGACAAGCCCATTACATTAATCTAGTCTAGTAAGTATTAATTTCACAAGGCCTACAAACAAATATATGACTAACAATCTCCCCCTTTTGTAGCCTTGTGAATGATCATCTACTTCTTTGTCCATTTTGATTATGCATATATTCTTTTTCTGTCTGCATTTAGTTGAAGCTTTTTGGAATCAGACTTGAATGATTTCTTTTGAATCTTCAGTCTCTTTCTTGATGTCTTTGGAATGTCTTCTCATCTTGAAGTCTTGACTCTTAAATTTCTTGATGAGAACCTTGATCTTCAAAGCATGCAATGCCATCCTTTTTCTTCTGTCTTCCATCTCGCACCAGTAACCTAAGGTAAAACACCTTTGGTTGTTTGAACAATTTTGCATTTAGTGGTTTTCAACATCATTTTTACAAGAGTATATCAGAAATTATGAGAATTAACGCATCCTTTGTAACACCGGGATCACATTGATTTCCCGTTAACACGTCAGTTTAAATAAACTGAGTGACCTACGTTCAGTGTTGGCTTGATGTTAGCACTGGTAGGATTTCCATTTGTCACTGTAAATATCAAATGATATTACTCAAGATGTTCCGGCACTGTCATAGACAGGCAATTGATTCCATACGTGTCCTAGAAGAAAATAATATTACAATTGGTTCTAGACTCAATAAGTGCATGAAAGAAGACGAGGACCGGAGCTGCATGTCCTCCTTGTTTCAATATCAACAATTTCCAAATGAGATGTCAATAGAAATGTGCTATTTCTCCGTGAAAAGTTGAAACAATTATCTTTTAACAGATAATTGAGTAGCTGGGTAGGGTAAGTACATTGCATCACTGGGTCCATGATGTCTATTTCAATAACAGTATAAAACTAGTAGTAGATGTGGCTTCCCAGATTGACACTGTTTAGTGAGGATCTTTCTTTTCTTTTAATCCTGTCTCACCCTAAGCTCTCTTCTTATTTTTTAACTTCTCCCTCGATCTCTCTTTCCATAATGAAATATTTGTATCTCTGTTTGGATACACTAGGACACTTGTTCTTTGATGGTATGAGCAATTATAATGAATGCTTTTCAACAAAAATGATTGTCAAGAAAGAATCTGTTGAAAGTGATTGACAAGAAAGATTTGTACAATAAAATTATACGAACAATCATGGATTTGTGTAGCACAAAAATTTCAGAATGATTTGAAAAAGTAAGCTTAATAAATGTGTTGATCATTTGCACCCCCATCTCCAGTTCCATCCCTCTCTTTTTAATTTAACTCTACACACCAATCAGTATCCCTTGATAACTGATTCCACTCACCTAGATGACCTAGTAAGTTACCCTTACTATCACTTTCTAGTGTACGGTGAGCTCCTGGTGCAGGTCCTTCCGGTTCTGGATTGACCATAGGAGTATAAAATGCCTACACTCCCTCACTCATAGTGCCATTTGATCATTTGTACTTTGAAAAATATGACAGTGACACACGAATGAACGGTTTATGTGGAAGGAAAACACAATGCTATATGAGATGCAAAGAGGAAGGATATTGCAAAAGATTGACAAGGAACAAGTAAGGTATAGGATTTGATCAATGAATGTATACCTTCTTATAGCAAAAATAAACTTTGAAAAGGAAAATATTTTTGGGTTTTGGGAATTTTTGACTGTTTTTAAGATTTTCTAATTTCTCCCCCTACACCAATGCATATTAATGTATTCGTGTACACTAGCGCACTTACAAAATTACAACAAACTCCCCCTCGAATAGTGCTTGTTTCATTGATGCAAGAGAAGCAGAGAGTTGTCGAATTTTCTCCCCCTACGCGAACGCATGGAAATGTATTCGTGTAGTTTTATGACAATGACACTCCCCTAGAATCGAGTGTCTTTATTCCTTTTTTTTTCATGAAGCGCATCCGTCAGAGAAGTCTTGTTCCCGGTCATATGTTGGGGATAGCCGAAGTCCAAGTACCACCTGTTACATACTTGCACATGGAATATAACAACATTTATGTACCCAGTTTCAGCTGGGTCCTTTCACGTTAGCGCATTTATCAACGGAATTTGATTTTGTTTTACGTAATGGTTCCGTTGATTTGGTGATTGGAACCCATATGAATTTCGGAGACGGTCTTTGGGTGGTTGATGGAGATGCCTGCACTTTTGATTTATCTGTTATGGTCGCATCTCTTTCGTTATCGATCACAACGTGGTTGAAACCCTTCGGAAGTGACACATCATCCTAGATGAATTGAAATCTGGTTGGTTTCTCTTTTGCTTTTCCATTCCACGGTTGGTGAATCATACGATTGTTTATGTGTACAGTTGGTGTTGAACTGGACTGTGGGACTCTGGGTTTCGAGTGATTGATCGATTGGTACTGCCGTTGTGGAATCTGATCTTGCTTGGGTTTAGCTCTTTGATTGGTTTGATGATGATGATTCCCCACGACATCTTCATTGGCGTGATTCCAATTGTTGTTGTATCCACGGTTTGGAGTCCAATTATTTATAAAAATTTTATTTGATTTTTGTTTATTGGAAAACCGTGATTGTGAGTTACTCAATTTCGACAAAGGCGTGTCAATTGATTGGAATCTTGCTCTGCTTGAGCGTCTCTTTCGCCAATAGGTTATTTTGTAACCTTTTCGATTTATGAATGAAGCTTGTTCATGAAGTGATTCGAACGGTCTATATGATGGATCCGGTTTAATCCCATGATTCTTACGATCTTGGTCATATGCACAGTGAAAGGAGCAATGTCCTTCGATACAACCATCGATCATGCAAAACATTTCAGGTTTAACCGAATTAACATGAGTTTTAACACGATTAACGCATAAAACAGTCGAATCTTTAGAGATCAGTAAATTTGTTTGTTTAGAAAAATTAGCAGGGTAAATTAAACTGTCTTCTTGGCTTCCTTCTCTTGATGCTTCTTCCTCCATCCCGGCACTTGCTTCTTTGCCCCATTCATGCTGGTACCTAGGTGCACACGTAAGTTAGATGTAGAACTTCCTAACTTATCATCGTTGGTAGTTTGTTTGCGAGGTTTTGTTGTTGTTGTTTGGTACGTTGAGCCCTTGACTGGGAAGATGTGGAGATGATGGATTTATAGGATGAACGTGGTTTAATGAGTTTAGCCTTTCCTTTCAGTGTGGTTGACTCAGGTGTATGTGACTTGGAAAAATCATTTTCAAAAGATTTGAGTTTTAATTGGAGTTCCAAGAGTTTGGTTTCAAGATTGATACATTCTCCTCTATATTCTTTGCATCTTTCCTCTGAGTTGGCTAATTTTGACTTTACTTCATCGTTCAGTCCTATTAGCAGTTTAATTCTCTCATTTACCCCTACTAGTTGAAATTGGTTAGGGACAGTTCATCTGTGATGGTGATGGTACTGGAATCGGTAAATGAAAAACACTCATCTGTATGCACGTGGGGGATGTGTAAGTCTGATGTGCTTGGTGAAGTGGAATTTTGTATGCGAGTGTTTTCATTTACAAGTTGATTAAACACATTATGAAGAATTGCAGTCTCAAACTCAAAAACGATGGATCTATGGACAAGTTCGTGTTCAATCAATTCAAGATGTCGCTGTAGGTCCATATGGGGAATGTACATGCGAGGCTCAGGTGGAGGATTTAGAATTGATGGTAAATATTCCATTTCTAGTTGAGAATAACTGCGAAAGTAGTCATCAGAGATCGTGGGTTCAAATGTATCGGTTATGTATGATTGATTTAGACTTTCTTAGCCATATGGGGTTAAAGCTCTTTTAGAGATGCGTCTCTTGTGTTCTTCTTCAGCGAATACGTCAACTTTTCCAACAAATACCATTTTCTCTGTTAACCCTAGATTCATGCTATCGAAATCGTACAGTTGTCTAGCACTAATCTTGTCACTCATGTGGGGATTAACAAAACCTAAACATTCATATGTCCACTTTGAAAATTTAACATCCTTAGGTTTGTTCAAGAAAATGGTTTGTGCGGTTTGGTCTCGTTTGATGAGCAAATCTTCAAGACTTTTGATTTTGGAGTAGAGTTGACATCTCTCCTTTTGCAGGAATTTAGAGTCTTCCTCTGCCGAAACTTTTGCTGCTTTTAGATTATGAATTATTACCTCGTTTTCATTTCTTAAGGTGATTAATTCAGTTTATTTAGTAGTTAATATATGTTGAAGTTTATTTAAATTTGAGGAACTCATCTTTAAAATTGGATCTTTCCTTGAAATGAATTAGTTTTCTCGAAACTTGATCGTGTGAAAAATAGAGTTGTAAGAATGACCGATTCTGTTAATTGTGATTTTCAGTTAACACTTGAAAATCGGTTGGCAGACTTTAGTTGACCGAATTAGAGTGAAAAATGATTTTAAGATCAAGAATTCTAATTCGGAACAACGGGTGTCCGGGGGCAGCGCCCCTGGTAGCGGGGTCCAAGGGGTGGCAACCCCTGGCGGGGTCCAAGGGGCAGAGCCCCTAGCTGGGTTAAAATTGAAAGTCGGATGGCTTATGCGACTGTCGGATGACTCCGAAAGCTTGTTTATGTGACTGTCTGATGGCTTATGCGACTGTCGGATGGCTTATGCGACTGTCAGATTGTTTATGCGATTGTCGGATGGCTTATACGACTGTCGGATGGCTTATGCGACTGTCGGAATGTTCAAAGGTTGGATCTGAAGAATAGCTTCTTCTTCGCACGTACTGTGTTCGAACCATAAATCATAAAACCTTCAAAACTTGATGAAATTTGAAATTTCTTGTTCCTAAAGTTTTCTCCACCCTAGAAATACTTTTGCCAGTCAACTCTTAGCACAAACAACAACAACAGATTCAGATTTTTGCAAGAACAATGAAGAACACCAAAAACTTGAAAAACTGACAAATTCAAAATAAGTTCTCAAATGTTGTTTGTTTTTTTTAAATGAAGATAACCAGATGTTTTCTCCACTTCAAATGCTTCTAAAACATTCAAAAAACTTTGAAAAATAAGAAGATTTGATGAAAACGATTTTTTTGACTCAAATAGGTTTTCACAATGAAGAACACAGGTTTTTTTGTTTTGTTTTGTTTTTTTTAAAACTTGATTTTTCACACTTTGATGTTTGTTTCCAGGTTATCTTGAACCAATCCAATAAGGAGTTGGCTCTGATACCACTTGATGGTTCCAAGTTGAGATTAAAGCTGAGTAATCTGATGATTCTTGTGTATAAGATATGAAGAACAATGTATGAACACAAGAAGAACACTTTGCTTGAGAGAAAACACAGATGTGTTTGTTTCTATTAATCTGATAAATGCAAAGGTTGCCTTGCAAATTAGGGTTGCAAGGCTATAAATACAAAGAGGTACTTGGGCCTCAAGCCTCATGGGCCATAAGCCTTATGGACTTCTAAGCTATCCTAGACTATTACAAGAAGTGTGGGACAAGCCCATTACATTAATCTAGTCTAGTAAGTATTAATTTCACAAGGCCTACAAACAAATATATGACTAACAATGTTATATGCATGGATGGTGTGATGGTCGACCCATAAAAGGTCAAGGCTGTGATGAATAGGGGAATTCCCAAAACCCCATCAAAGATTCGGAGTTTCTTAGGACTTGCCGGTTACTATCGGTGGTTCATTCAGAATTTCTACGAAATAGAAGGTCCTTTAACTAAACTCACACGAAAGGACGTTTCTTATACCTGGTCTGATGAACAAGACAAGCTTTTCGAGACATTGAAACAACTGTTGTGGCAAGCTCTGATTCTGACGCTGCCTAATGGGTCAGAAGATTTCATTGTTTATTGTGGTGCTTCTTACGCATGTTTGGGAAATGTTCTTATGCAAAATGTAACATCCGTAAGCCCGGGCTAGTCGTTAGCGGTTTGGCAGTATGTGTTTATGTGTGTTTACATTTAGTTTTGTGTTTTAAATTGAATGTTGATACATATACCATGCTTAGTTAATTAATTAACTAAATGGAATTTAATATGTATATGTGTATACATGCTGAAAGTTATTGGTATGCATGATGATAAGTATGTATGTATGTATATATGTATTTCGATAAGTCTTATATGACACCTCATGCTTAGAATATGGTGTATGTGTGTATATACGTGTGATATGTTAGAATTCATCAGCTCATTTGTATCAAAGTTTGAAGGTGAAAGTGTGTGTGTGTGCTTACTTCTTGGTGAAGAAACCTCAAGATCTTGCATACTTGAAATTTAGATTTGATGATTTGTGGATTGATAATTCAAGAAAAAGATTAGATTATGTTTATTATAAGTTGATGATCATTTTAATATGTTTCTAGCTATGTTTTGTGAGTATATATGAGAATCAGCATTAATGGAGCTTGAAGCTCAAACTCATCAAAATGGGTCTTGCTTGTTTTGATGTTAAACATGGATTTGATGTGTTCTTGATGCATGTATAAATGTTATTTGATGTTTTTATGGGTTTAAATATGTTAGAAATGAGTTTCTAGCTTCAAAATTATATTGGTACGATTTTGGTTCAAGCTGGAAGATGAAGAAAAGTAGCAGGTCTATGCTGTTAAAAAGCGACGCGACGCGGCCAAAAGGTAACGCGCCGCGTAGCCCTTCGAATTCGAAGGCTATCTCGGTTTGTAACAGGTGCTCGAAGCCTCCTTTCTAAGGGGCCGCTCGAAGCCTCCGTTCAAAGGGTCCGCTCGAAGTGAACTATGGTTCGAAGTGTTGTGGCACTCGAAGTCTCCGTTCGAAGTGGGCTGCTCGAAACCCGACGCGACGCGTCCGGCAAATTTCAGAAATTGGGACTTTGTTTGATTGATCTTTTGGATTGCAATTTGTGTGTTTATCTTTTGTGGGTTTATAATGAATATTATGATATAAATATATATGTGGGTATATATATTTGTGAATCAGAAACTAATTCCGGTGTTGCTGTGTTTTCAGGAAATACCAAGGCTCAGTAAGATTAGACATCTGGGTGTAGCGTTTGAGAACGAGAGGTGAGTGGATGTTATCTCACGGATGGTAAAGGTTATGATTGATATGATTGATGTCATATATGTGTTTGTGGTCGCTAGACTGTTTAGTCTGATGCTTGTTGCTTGTTGCTCATTGTTTATTGAATATACTTGTTGTGTGATTATTTGGTCGAGACGTGCTCGAGGTATGATATCGGGTATCATTTAAGGAGTCAGTTATGCGTGGAATTGGGCTGGGCTTGATCGCTATTAGTTGAGCAGTTGTAGACCCTCTTGTGCATGCGTTGTATTGGAGGGGATCTAACTGCGCCAATCGGTAGGCTATTGGTAAACCTTTACTTTGGCCGGAATTGGTTGTATGTTCTGCGCCGAACCGCCGAGCTTCTGGATTATGTGATTACATGGTTTGATATCGATTGTTGATGCTTGCTGTTGTGTTTTAAGCTTCCTCCCACTTAGCTTCGTGCTAATTCCCCCACTGTTGATTCCTTTTGCAGGTGTGTAAGTTTTGAGTTGTTGTTTAAGGAAAGCTTGACCACACGCTCTGATACTTGTTTTTAAGATTTAAGACTAGCCATGCTTTTACTTTTGTAACACAGATAAGTGATTGTATTTTGTAATCTTATTTCTGGTTATGAGTTTTATGTAAATATTACAATTAAGATTTCGCAGCGTAATTTAAAAAAATGGCTTATGATTTTCCGGTGTTACAGCTTGGTATCAGAGCCATGGTTTGGCGATGCAAGCACGGCTAGAGTGTTGCATTCCCAAATCTTGGCTCGAGATTGGTCAAACTTTCCTTTGGGAACTAGAGTGAGTTGGAGATGCTTTGTGGTAGTTAGCATTTTGTGTACTAACGGTTTTTTCTAATGAATTGTGAGATGATGTAATTGTTAGAGATATAGCTGATATAGAGATCCCCATCCTTCCTCTTGTGACCCAAGCAACAACAGAGGCACCAATAATCGAGAACTTGGATACTATTGAAATAGCTTGAACTTTGGGTCAAGATCATGAAGAAGATCAAAGTGAGTATATATTTAAACTTGAGAATGAATTATTGGAACTCCGAAATATGGTTCACAACTTGGAGCAGCAGTGGCAGACACCGATTGAACCAATACAGATTCCCATTGCGATTACGACCCGATTAACCACGTTACAAGTGACGACACATTTACCTCTGGTATCACAGGTTATGCCACAACCGTTCTTTTACCCGTTTACATCACAAGGAGCTTTCCCTTTTGTGTTTCCCGGATACAGGCAACCATGTACGTATAAAAAATTCGTGGATATGCAAGCCAGTAGAGTATCGAGGAAGCTTTAACCCTAACATCACTCTTAATTGGTTGCGAGATATGGTTAAGGCGTTAGACGCCTTTAATTTCGAGGACGAGTTAAAAGTGAAATCTGCGACGAGAATGTTAAAGGGAGATGCGATGGTGTGGTGGGATTCTCTGACGGGGCACTTTGCTAAGCAACAACAAAAGAGTATTACTTGGGATCAATTCCAGGAGAAACTCTGTGAACAATACTGTAGCTCTTTTGAAATTGCAAAGAATAAGAAGGAATTTATGGACTTACAGTTGACGGGGAACATGTCAGTTGATGTTTTGATCAGGCAGTTTAATGAGAGATTGAGGTTTGTAAAACAACGGGTGCTAGATGAGGCATCCCAGATCCAGCAATTTGTGGGAGCTTTGCTCCCTGACTACGACAGTGCCACTAGATGGTTCAATACGTTATCCCAGGCTTTCACTTTAGCCAAATCGGATGAAGGGGATATCAAGGCGAGAGATAAACTAAGTAGGGATAGGATTTCTCAGTAGAAATCCAAATTTGAACAGTATAACACTCAGCAGAGACTAGGAAGGGCAGAGTGGCCAAAAATCGAATAATCAGAACCAAAGGTTTTCGACTAGTGGGTCAGGTCAAAGGGCACCTTGGTGCATGAGATATAAATCCTTTCATACGGGGCCTTGCACACCCCAGACTTTGCGCTGTGTCAAGTGTGGCCAGTTCGGGCATGAGCTTAACGATTGTCGGTTTCCACGTAACGTGTGTTGTAATTGTCAGAAGGAAGGGCAATAGGCAGGTGAGTGTCGTACCGATGAAAAGACTGGTTCTGGGTCAGGAGCAGGAATGGCTGGTGGATCATCTTCAGCTTCGGGTCAAAAGAGAAAGAACCCTCCCACGACTGAGGCTAGAGCTTTTAAAACGACGGTGGATGATGCCACCACCACACATGATGTCATTACTGGTATATTTCTGATAAACTCTACACTTGCTAGAGTATTGTTTGATTCTGGAGCTAACCTCTCATTTGTCTCTATGGAATTTTGTGCTAAACTAAATGTGTTTGTTTCTAAGCTTACTAATTCCATAGAAATAGAAGTAGCAGATGGTATGATGGTTCCGGTAACGACTGCTGTGATTGGAGCTAAAATGGATATAGATGGTGCATGTTTTCCTGTTTATTTTCTTGTTTGCAACTGCCTTGTTTTGATGTGGTGCTTGGAATGGATTGGCTAAGTCTGAATCAAGCCAGTATTAAATGTCATAAGAAGTTGATCTCGTTTCCATTGGCGGATGGTTCACGTGTGGTGGCAAGGGGTGAGAAAGCAGCGTATGTTATCCCGATTATTTCATGTTTAAAGGCTAAGAAGGCGTTAGATAAGGGATGCGAATCTTATATGGCGTATGTTATTATGGAAAGAAAGAAAAGCAGACGGTGAATGACATTCGGGTGGTAATGGAATACCAAGATGTGTTTCTAGATGAATTGTCGGGGTTGCCTTCTGTTCGTGACATTCACTAGGTCTTGACCGGTGGCGAAATCTCCGTATCGATTGGCACCTTCAGAAATTTGAGATATGATGACGCAGATATAGGATCTGTTAGATAAATGCTTTATTCGACCGAGTTCATCTCTGTGGGGAGCACCGGTTTTATTCGTAAAGAAGAAAGACGGTACATTGCATATGTGTATCGACTATCGTGAGTTGAACAAGAAGACAATAAAGAATAAGTATCCTTTGCCTAGAATTGATGATTTGTTCGATCAGTTACATGGTGCTTCCTTCTTTTCTAAAATCGATTTGAGATCCGAATACCATCAGGTGCGTGTATCTGATGAAGATGTGTCCAAGACAGCCTTCCGTACGCGTTATGGCCATTATGAGTTCTTAGTTATGTCGTTCGGCTTAACTAATGCACCTGCAGTATTCATGGATCTTATGAACAAGGTCTGTGGACCATTTCTGGATGATTTTGTGATTGTTTTCATCGATGGTATTCTGATTTATTCAAAGACTGAGTCTAAGCATGAGATGTAACATCCTCAAAAAGGGCCTAACGCGCGCGAAAGTGGTACGTTACATTATTTAAATAAATTAAATTAAATATATATTTGTTAGTTACTGGTATAAGTTATTAAAATAGTTATTAAATGAGATGATAAAAATAACTATAATAATAGATAAAAATAATAAAGTATTAAACGGTTTAAGATAAGGGTTCCGAAAATATCCCCCTTACTTGAAACGGATAAGGGGGTGTCATGTTGTAAGTTGAAAAGGGGAACACGATATCCACATGTGGATAAATGAGAACCACAAGTCGGTCCTCTCTCTCAATTTACAGCCAACACAGACACACAGACACACACACACACACACACTAACACACACATTTCATACGTATACACACATACCCTAACACACATCTCTTATTCTTGAAGAAATAGAGTAGTAATCAAGGAGATATCATTCAAGCTTCAAATTCCAGCAACAAATCCAAGTTCTAATATGTTCTTTATCATCTTCTCTATCCAAATTTGTAAGCTTCAACTCCATGTTCTTGAGTTTTGTGGGTTTTTAGGTCACAAATGGGTCAAACCCGAACTGACCATTTGTGAACTGATTTCTTCACTTCTAATGCTTCCTACAACTATATAGATGATTAAGAACACATATTATGGATTGGAATTGAATGATTTGCTCAAAATCATGATTTGACCAAATTGGTCAAAATTGCCAAAAACGGGTCAAACTGAATTTGATCTTCAAGAACTAAAATTTAGTGTTCTAATTATTCTTATAACTTTTAAAGATTGATTACAACTCATATGTTTGATTAGAGGTAGTGTTTATGCACATATTCAAAATTGGCCTAAATGGGTCAAAATGGCCAAAATAAGTTGAATCTGGTTTTACACATCAAGGACTGATTTTTAAGGTTCTAATAGGTTCATATAACTTGTATGAATTGATTAGAACAATGGTTTTGAATTGAAATGATAGTTTTGCTTGAATTGGTAAAACTAGTGCTAAAATAGGCTTTAAATAACCAACAATTGGAAAATGCAACCAAAAAAAGTTTTAAAGGAAATGGTCAGTTCCAGTAGCTTCTATAAGTCATTTGGAGTGTGAATGATACATTGTAAGTGTTGGAATTGATGTATTACAAGTTTTGGCCATGTTGGACACATCTTTGTTAATTAAAGGTTGAATTTTGTATGAATTAATTAGATAAGTAAGGAATGTTAGAAAGCACCTACAAGTGCCAAATGATGTTATGGAACACTGAAAATTGGTTAGAATTGATTTGGTATTGGTTTGGACCAAAATGGCACTAGTGTGAAGAAACAGCAAGAAGTTCCCTGCTGCACGCGACGCGACGCGTCAGGGGGCATGGACGCGACGCGTCCATGCTATTTCTACACATATTGTTGTTTTGTGTTGTTCTTTCGCGTATAAGTGTTTGGGTCATGGTTCTAAGTTAGTAATCAAGTTAGGAACATTGTTAAGACATTGTTATACATGACTTGATGATTTCCTTGTGTGTTTAAATGTCTAAATGTAAATGGTTTGATATAGGTACTAAGGACAAATAAGGCGAGCCGGAATCTTATAATTACCTGTTATAGCTCAACAAGTGAGTAACAGCTAACCTAAGTATGATATTGATAGTTTTATACAGATGTTTGTATGTAACAGCTAACCTAAGTATGATAGTTTTATAATTACCTGTTATACAAATTGTTTTGTATGCATGTTAATGCCTTTTGTAGGCCTAAGTTAATGTGCTATGGCTTTTTGTAGGCCAACTTTTTATTCTATGGCTTTTGTAGGCCAATTATGATGCTATGGCTTTTGTAGGCCAACTATGTTTGTTAGTCCCAAGTGATTCAAGTATTACTGAAGTAATGCAAGAATGTAGTGTGTAGACTTAGAGAGATGATTAACACCATACAAAACACACACTTAAACTTTGAATATGGCAAAAATTAACAAAGTCAATAGCCATAAGGCTATATATACCCCATGGGTATTGAAATAGGAGTGTAAACGCCAGTAACATAAAAATTCTATCTATCTTCCTTAGATTATATAAGCAGTTTGGGACGTAGCGTCCCTCCAAATACATCAGTCTGAAACAATGCTTTATCTTGAGCTTTTGACAGAGAAAGCATAAACGCTTTTGATGTGTTGGAAAGAATCTTCTTTTTTTCTCCCCTTACAATGTAGCTCAGATTGTTCCCATGTCTTCATAAGTATGATAATCTTTACTCCCCCTAGACATGATATAAACTGACGTTTCTTTCTCTCTCTCCCCCTTAAGTAGATGCAATAACTTTTCAATATGTTCTTTTACTCTCCCTCAACAACTGAATCAACAATGTAAAATTTCCTTAATTTTGTTTATTCTCCCTCTCATGATGATTATGATACATTATGAGCATCATGCATAAAAGACATCACTATGAGATTTAGTTGTAACAAGCATGCAAGAGGGGTGGGGAGGATCCTACATATTTAAGTCAAAAATCTCCATTTGTGTATAACATGAATAGATACTCGAACCACTCTTGATCGTTAAGGAGAGGTAATGATTTGATCTGAATTCGTGAAGATTTATAACTTTTTGTTGGATGTAATATGATATTGGAGATTAATGTTGTCAAGTAAGTCTCCTAATACCGTGTAATCAACCTTGACCAGATCACCGCAAGTCCCAAAAAATTTTTAGAAGACATACGGGTGCATAAGAACTTGGGTACACATGAGTGGGTAGATGATTTTGATATAATAATCAGTGAGTCGGATCCATCCTTATTCAAGAGCACCAAAAAAATTGATATGCAGTGAGCAATCGCATGTAATACATAATTTTCTCAAAAACCTAAAGTAATTTGATGTTGGTCAATCCTTCAAACAATTTCACCAATAATGTGATATGGGTCGTCAGAAATGACTGATAAAAGATAACCAAAAATCACAAGAAACAAGGAATGGATGGCCAAAATCTGGTTTTGAGACCAAAAATTGGTGACACTAAGAAAGAAGAACCAAAAATCAGTTAGGAAAGGGCAAGATGACTAGACATAAGGTACTAGACATTCAACACATGGTAGCAATGACCCAAAGCAAACCCAAATCTAGAAACATCAGAATGATAACTAAAACTTTGAAAACTTTTGACTCAGCCAAAAATCCAAACACTTGTCTTAGGAATCAAGGTGACCAGATAATTCAATCACAACGACTACGGGGGTTTGGGGGCAGCGCCCCTGATAGCGGGGTCCAAGGGGTGGCAACCCCTGGTGGGTTCCAAAGGGCAGAACCCCTGGCTGGGGTCGAATCCGTTAAATTTCAAATCCGTTAATTTCCAAATCCGCTTAAACCAAATCCGCCAAATTATAAATCCGGTAAAGTTCAAATCCGCTAAAATCCCAAGTCTAGTAAAAGATTAGTGTATTTCGAGTAAATCTGGTAAACACTTAACCGGATTTATGAAATCCGATAACTTCATCTTCCCAATCCGGTACATTCATATTCTAAATCCGATAACTTCATTTTCATCCCGCTTAGATTCAAAAATTCTTCAAACTTGCACGAATCTGTATATTTCTTGCCCAGATAACTTCTCCTATCAACTACAATCAATCCTATATTAAATTTGCTGATAAACAACAACGAGTTGATATCGAATTAGAAGATTTTCCCCAAAACCCGTTTTTCACAAAACATACTAAAATCTTCGATTTGCTTGCTATTTTGTTCTTAATTTGATCTCGTTCACTCCAGAATGATTCTAAAATGATAATCGAGCATCAATTAACCATAATCTTCAACAAAATCTCAAAATTTGATGAAAACCCAAAAATTTCAAAATGTGTTCTTAGTTTTCTTCAAATTTTTCAAAAATCTTGAACTTGTATTTTGAATTCAGAATCAAATCACACTCCTTAGGCTCTGATACCACTTGTTAGTCCCAAGTGATTCAAGTATCAGTGAAGTAATGCAAGAATGTAGTGTGTAGACTTAGAGAGATGATTAACACCATACAAAACACACACTTAAACTTTGAATATGGCAAAAGTTAACAAAGTCAATAGCCATAAGGCTATATATACCCCATGGGTATTTTACAAGCAAACTCCTATTTCTATACAATTTTCTACTTTACAGTGTTTATGCTGTGGCTTTTTATAGGCCAATGTGTGTTGTACCGGTACTTTGTTGGATGTTTGGGGCCAGCTTGTCTGGGTCTTGAGTTAGGGCCTTGTGACGCCAACTAGGATGTGCGGCGATTCGATGATCACAAATCTTGGTTCCATCAGAACCTCCACCCCTGAACACTATATTGGCTCTTAGTTTCCGCTGATCCCAAGTGGGGTACAGTTCCCCGATAACGCAATGGTGGACCGCTGCCCGCATCTCCACCGGCACGGAGAAAGTATCGGGTTCGCCAGTCAGGATCACTGAGTCCGGCTTATAACCCTGCAAGACGTGGTTTCTGCTGACTAACCGTTGCTTCATAATGTGTTAGGGTAGACTTGAATGTTAATATGTTATGCATGAGATATGTATATGATAGTATGATATGATGCTTCCGCTTAATTGTTATTCAGTAGTTATTTATAGCTAACCCTCTCATGTTCACTCCTTATGTAGGTAAATAGTTTGTTGGTGAGGACGGGTACCTACTGGGGTGACATGTTATATTTTGGGAACACTTTGTGAACACTTGTTATGTACTTTGTTAGTTTGTTGAATTTGTAATAGTCAAACGAATTTGGTAAAGCCTTGGGATATTTTGGTTGCAACTTATTATTAGGTTGTAAGTTATTTAACTAGTTTATAAAGCTTCCGTTGTGACAGCTATATTTACTTTTAAATAAACAGGTTTTGGAAATATTGTATTTACAGTTGTACCCATGTAGTTTTAAAACTCAAATAGAGTTTATTAATAAAAAAAAGACTCCTCATATTTAGGACCAGCGTTACATGAGAAATACTTGAGAGACAGATTCTGGAAACTTTAAAGAAAGAACAGTTATATGCCATGTTCTCGAAGTGTGAATTCTGGTTGAGAGAGGTCTAGTTCTTGGGGCATGTGATCTGCAGTGAAGTAGTGAAAGTTGATCCTTCCAAAGTTGAGGCAGTAATGAACTGGAATGCTCCAAAGACACCCTCATAGGTAAAGAGTTTTCTTGGATTGGCCGGGTATTATCGCATATTTATAAAAGATTTCTCCAATATTACCGGTCGATTGACCAAGTTGACTCGGAAAGATGTGCAGTTTGTATGGGGTAATGATAAGAATAATGCTTTTCAGACTTTGAAGCAGTTGTTATGTCAAGCTCCTATACTTGCTTTACCAAGTGGATCTGATGACTTTATTATGTATTGAGATTCATTGTTTTCCAGTTTGGGATATGTTTGAATGCAAAGAGATAGGTTGATTGCGTATGCTTCACGTCAATTAAAACCGCATGAAAAGAATTACCCGACCCACGACTTGGAATTAGCGGTTGTTGTTTTTTCCTTTAAACTGTGGAGGCATTATCTATATGGTACCAAATATGTAATTTGTACTGATCACAAGAGCTTACAGTATGTATTTACTAAAAAGGAATTAAATTTGAGACAGAGGCGATGGCTGGAACTAATTAAAGATTATGACTGTGAGATCAGATAACATCCTGGAAAGAAAAATGTGGTGGCGGATGCCTTAAGTTGCAAAGGAGCTGAAAGTCACATCTAATTCATGTGTATGGAGATAATATCAGATTTAGTGGATAGACTCAAATCTGCTCAGTTGAAAGCTATGAAGGAAGAAAACCCGAAAGCATTACTGATGAAGAAAAGAAAGGAGGAACTAACTGATGATTCTCATGTATTAAAGGTGTATAAGACTCGTGTATGGGTGCTTATGCTTGGAGAATTGAGGAAGTTGATTTTAACAGAAGCACACAAATCAGGACTTTCAGTACACCCAGGAAGCACCAAAATGTACAATGACTTAAAAGTGTTTTACGGGTGGCTAATAATGAAAGCGGATATAGCACATTTTTTGGAATCATGTCATATATGTGCTCAACTGAAAGTAGAACATCAGAAGCCATATGGAGCATTAAAAAATTGGAGATCCCCGAGTGGACGTGGAAACACATAATTGATAGATTTTGTAACGAAACTTCCGCATACTCAAAAGAACCATGACATGATATGGGTAATTGTGGATCGTCTAACGAAGAGTTCTCACTTTCTAGCTACATGTGAGACAACATCTTTGAGCAGATTGGCACAACTGTATATTGATGAGATCATTTCGAGACATGGCATACCGTTATCTATTGTATCTGACCGATACTCCAGATTCTTTTCTAACTTTTGGAGGAGTTCATAGAAAGAATTGGGGACAAGAATTAATTTGAGTACTGCTTATCATCCCCAGACTGATGGTCAAACTGAACGATCCATACACACACTTGAAGATATGTTACGTGCATGTGTAATTGAGTATGGTGGCTCTTGGGATTCGCACCTGCCATTGATTGAATTTGCGTATAATAATTCTTATCACTCAAGTATCGGGATGTCTCCATATGAAATGTTGTACAGTCATTGCTGCCGTATCCGGACTTGTTGGTTAGAGGCTGATGAGAAGCAGTTTGCGGGTCTAGAGATGTAACATCCTAATTGTGGGTGGGTCAGTGCTAAGTAGAACGTGCTTGTTTACAAGTACTTATGATTAATTATGTGAATAAGTGAATATTTTTTATCGCATGAAGGGATAAAGTTGGATTAATACGAGGATTAGATAATACCTCGATGCACGTTAATTAATTTGGAAAATTAATTAATTGTGGGTTAACTAGTAAGGCAAATGTTAATTTGTAATTTGACTAATCAATTAGTAAATTGATTAGAAATATATATATATATATATATGTATATATATATATATGGGACAATATTTACTAGAAGTTAAATATATGGATGTATGTATGATAGTGTGAGTATGTATGTATGTATGCATGTTAGAGTGGATAAGTTTTTAAAACACACCTCATGCTTGGTTTGTAAAAGAGGGTGTATACGTGGGTTATGCATGAGGTCTATCTGATCATTTGTGTTTCAAAGAGAAAAGTGAAGTGTGTGTTTAAGCAAAACCTCTCGTTGAAGAAACCAAGTTGCATATAACTTGGTATGTTTTTCTGATAAAATATATGCATACATGATGAAACACCATTGATGAAGCTTGAAGCTCCATACTTGGTAAATGGGTTTTGCTTGTTTTAAAGTTGTAATTGAATTTGAGATGCCTATGAAGTTTGTATATATGTTATATGAGGTTTGTGCATGTTTTAGAAGTGTTTTGGATTGAATTCAGAGGTTGGAAGGAGATTTTGTAAGTTTTATGTCGGCTGGAATTTGGAGAAGATGATGTAGGTTTTGACGCAACGCGTCCAGTGGAGGGACGTGACGCCTCCCCGTAAATTCAACATTCTTTGTGATATCTGAATCTTTGAAATCCGGATGTCCCGAATCCGAGACTGAAATCCGAGAAACATAAAATCTGACAATTTGGAATCCGGAAGTGTGAAATCCGACATTCGCACACGACGCGATGCGTCGGTTTCCTAGACGTGACGTGTCGGGGGATTTTCAGGATTTATTGATGTTTGTTGATTCTTAGATGTTGTATGTTATATGTATATTCATATGCGAGTCTAGCTTAAGGTTTATAAGCAAAAGAGATATAAATATATGAGTTGATATATATTTATGAAACATATATTGATTTCGGTTTTATTGTGATCTCAGGAACGGACAAGGTTAAGTAATATTAGACCACTGAGTGGAGATTGAGATCAAGAGATGAGTGGACGTTTAACTCACGACTGGTGTTAGTTGTAACTAGTTTTTGTTATAACTGTTTGTGGTTGACAAATGGATAGACTTGGGGAATAATTGGCGGGCACTCTGATATTAGTAATATTAGACCTCTCACTCATTTTCTGTTTTTTTGGTGAGTTCTACGGTTCGGTTGTGAGGGGGTGTTACTTCGGGAATAATTGGCGGGCACTCTGATATTAGTTATGATGAGCCGTGGTTTTTGTAAAACTTGTATTTTGACTTAACTATTATGTTGGAAAACTGTTTTCTGTTTTTAGTTGAAAATATATTGTATATATTTATTCGCTTCCGCAATATTTTAAAAGGAAAAATTTGGGTTGAAAAAAAAGTTTGGTATCAGAGCCTTGGTTTGGCGATGTGAGCACAGTTGGAAGTGTTGCATTCCCAAATCTTGGCTCGAGTTGGGGTCAATTATTCCTTGGCTGAGGGATTGGGGTGAATGAGAGTGTTGTTGTGAGGTTTAGTATGTTGTATACTAACGGATTAACCTAATGAGTTGGTGAGATGTTGTGATTGTTACAGAGAACAACAACTGATAATGAGAACTCAACTGGTGCCCCTTTTATCCCATCAACAGTAGAAGTTTCTACAACAGCAATAGAGGTTCCTCAACATGCAGGTACGTCAGGTACAGTTGAAGACGATAGAGAAGAATATATATTTCAGTTAGAAGGGCAATTACTGGATTTGAGGAAAGAGTTGGAACAACAGACACAAGTTCTTGCGAGTCGACCACCAGTTATCCCAGTAGTAAAAGTACACCTGAGATACCACCAATCTTTCCGATTACTACTACACACATAGAGATACCTCCTATATCGATACCGTTTCCACCGATGTCTTAACCGACATCTCAACCATTTTTCTACTCGATGCTTTCATAGGGATCGTTTCCATATTCTTTCATGGGATTTCCACCTAGTATGGGATATAAACAACCGTGTACTTATAAAAAGTTCTTAGATTGTAAACCTTCGGAATATCATGGTGATACGGATCCCAACGTTACCCTGAATTGGTTGAGAGACACCGTTAGAATTTTGGATGCTTGTGATTGCAAGAATGAAATAGGAGTCCGGTATGCTACTCGGATGTTAAAAGGCAAGGCAATGGTATGGTGAGACTCCTTGACAACACATTTGGCTAAAATTCAAATGGATGTAATTACTTGGGAGTAATTTCAGAACAAACTATGCGAACAATACTGTAATGCGTTTGAAGTGAACAAAATCAGGAAGGAATGTATGATTTGCAAATGACGGAGCAGATGTCAGTAGATGATTTGATTGAGCAATTTAATGAGAAACTGAGGTTTGTGACTTAGTGGGTACCAGACAAACCATCACAGGTGCAACATTTTATTGGAGAATTACTCCCGGAGTACAGGAGCACGACTCGATTAGCCAGATTGTTGTCTCAAGCTTTTACCTTGGCCTAGTTTGCCGAGGGAGATGTCAAAGCAAGGGAGAAGTGGACTCGTGACAAAGCGGCTTTGCAAAAGCAGAAGTATGAACAGACTAATATTCAGCAAAAGAAGAATTGGCAAGGAAACCAGTCACAAGGAAGGGAAGTGTACTGCTCAGACTATGGATGCATTCGTTGTGGAACGTTCGGGCATGAGGTAAAGGATTGTAATTATCCCCACAATGTGTGTTGGAATTGTTTGAAGGAAAGACACAGGGAAGGTGAGTGTCCTTCTGGGAGGAGGACCGGGACAGGGACTTGGGCAGGGGTAGAGGCAGTTAGGGGATCATCATCAGCAGGGCAGAAGAAAAAGAACCCTAGTACGCGAGAGGGTAAGGCTTACAATATGATGGAAAATTATAATGCCACTGTTGAGAAAGATGTAACAGGTATGTTTTGATAAACTATATACTCGTTTACGTGTTAATTAACTTTAAGTTAATTGCGGATATTTATGTATATTGTGTGCTAAAATGTTTGTCTTTATTTCTATGAGATTGATTCTCTAGAAATAGAAGTAGCTGATAGTAAATGACTTTCTATCATGAGTTATCTGATATATGTCAAGAAATGGTATGATGATAAATATGTAACACTTGATATGATGCTAAATGGGTTATGAAGTGCCATTGGGAGATATTCTTCAGATTGATTGAATTGCATGATATAGTGTGTATCGCAAGATTTATGTTGCATTATGTGTTTACGTGTATTCAAATTTGTACAAAGAAAAAAGAAAGAGATGGAATACTGAAGATTGAGTAATTGAAAGATATACAGAAATGTTTAAATAAAGATATAATTGAGATTATAAGAGGATGATTAATCTAATGAGTATATTTGATCAATGATGGTGAATGATAGACCTGGAAGAATTTTGTAGTATGATGCGAAATGGTATTTTTTGATTTGAATTATGATGCTATGCGATGGAATTGGATGTATAAATGATGTCATGTAAGAATTGATATATCACGAGAGGAAATTTTAGCCATGACCTAGAAGTTACAGTAGATGTGTTTGTAGTAACGTTAAGGACATGTATAATTGACTTGGACAATAAAAGATGTAACGAATGCTTATTTATAAAGAGTTGAATATGTGACTAAGACGGTGATTGGATTGCATATAAGAAAATGATTGAAGGATTTGATGTTACCTTGGAAAGATAGTATGGTGACAAATGAATTGAGATATGAAAGTGCTAGCTATGATAACATTTGATTCATGCGAATTGAAAGTATATCTGACTTAGTGAATGAATCGAGATTTTATCCACCAAAAGGTTTTGAAGAATAGAAGATTGAATCTATTAAGAATGAGAAAGAGAAAAGGGAATTTATTTGCCTGAACATATGGATTGAAGACTTGTGGATCTTGTGTATGAGATGCCTTTGCTAGGATATGCCTTTGCATGAAGCATCTTTGCTTGGAATCGGAGTTTGATTTTTTTTCAAGGATTTACGAATTTAGATCGCCGATGCATCTTGGAAAGATTACTATTGTAAAAAGATATGAGAATAATGTATTGATGGTATACTATG
Organism: Dittrichia graveolens; assembly: GCA_038502395.1. Taxonomy (NCBI): domain Eukaryota; kingdom Viridiplantae; phylum Streptophyta; class Magnoliopsida; order Asterales; family Asteraceae; genus Dittrichia; species Dittrichia graveolens. The sequence continues at coordinate 38,733,532 of JARJIL010000009.1, forward strand.
AGAGCAAAGATAACATGTTTTATGAAATTTCGACATATTGTGTACGAGCTGAAGTAGTATACCAGAAACATATGAATCTTTAAGATGTTTATACATATCAGAGTGGTGGTGATGACAAGTGATGAGTGAATTGTATTTAACCTTATTGTATAAAGAGAAATTTAGATATATTATGAGTGGGTATTTCTTATTCAGTGAAAAGCGATTGTATTCTTACTACGAGTGTGACATCTGTTGGACAGACTGACCTGATTGGATATTAATAAGAAAATACTAAGATATGATGATTCATATTTACTGATTTCTCATGGAAATTAACAGTTTCCTTAAACTTTTGAAGAGTTTACATTAAAAGATGGAACGAGAGTTAGGTAGTGCAACTAAATTCCTGATGTATAGTCGAATGAAACAAGCTATAGAGATGATTGAGAATATACATTGTGTTTTATGTGATTGAAGTATGATGGTTTGTGGAACTATTACCTACCTTGATTGCGTTGTGTGAAATAGCTTATATCAGTAGGAATATCAGAATACCAATTGTGTAATGTTAAGAGATTGATGTGATAATACTTCAACATGTTGACTTGAAGCAAAAGAGAAACAATATGTGAATACTTTGGTATGACAGACAGTAAATAATTGAAAGTTATTGGAATTACTATAATTGATTTACACATGTATTCGAGAGATATCATGAAGACAGAATTTTCGATATTATGAACTAATGGTTGATTTAAAGATGAGATCAGAAAGATAAGCTATAAGATTGTTGGAGTTGTATAATGACAAGAATTTGTAGAAACAAATTTCTATGTTAGTGATGATTGAGAGTGCAATTAAGTTTATCTAGTTGGACTATCAGAAGTAGATATGCAGAGTTGATACTTTCATTGAATGCGTGCAATGAGATTCCGAGGACGGAATCCTCTAAGGAGGAGAGATTTGTAACATCCGTAAACCCAACCTAGTTATGGGCGGGTCAGTGGTAAGTGGATCGTGCTTGTTTACGAGTACTTATGATTAATTATGTGAATAAGTGAATATTTGTTATTGCATGAAGGGATAAAGTTGGATTAGTATGAGGATTAGATAATACCTCGATGCACGTTAATTAATTTGGAGAATTAATTAATTGTGCGTTAACTAGTACGGTAAATGTTAATTTGTAGTTTGACTAATCAATTAGTAAATTAATTAGAAATATATATATATATATGTATATATATGGGAAAATATTTACTAGAAGTTAAATATATGGATGTATGTATGATAGTGTGAGTATGTATATATGCATGTTAGAGTGGATAAGTTTTAAAAACACACCTCATGCTTGGTTTGTAAAAGAGGGTGTATATGTGGGTTATGCATGAGGTCTATCTGATCATTCGTGTTTCAAAGAGAAAAGTGAATTGCGTGTTTAAGAAAAACCTCTCGTTGAAGAAACCAAGTTGCATACTTGGTATGTTGTTCTGATGAAATATATGCACACATGAGGAAACACCATTGATGGAGCTTGAAGCTCCATACTTGGTAAATGGGTTTTGCTTGTTTTAAAGTTTTTATTGAATTTGAGATGCCTATGAAGTTTGTATATATGTTATATGAGGTTTATGCATGTTTTAGAAGTGTTTGGGATTGAATTTTAGAGGTTGGGAGGAGATTTTGTAAGTTTTATGTCGGCTGGAATTTGGAGAAGATGATGCAGGTTTTGACGTGGCGCGACGCATCCAGTAGAGGGACGCGACGCCTCCCCGTAAATCCGACATTCTTTGTGAAATCCAAAACTTTTAAATCCGGATGTCCCAAATCCGAGACTCAAATCCGATACTCTGAAATCCGAGAAACATAAAATTTGATAATTTGGAATCCGGAAGTGTGAAATCCGACATTCGCACGCGACGCGACGCGTCGGTTTTCTAGACGCAACACGTCGGGGGATTTTCAAGATTTATTGGTGTTTGTTGATTCTTTGATGTTGTATGTTATATGTATATTCATATGTGAGTCTAGCTTATGGTTTATAAGCAAAAAAAAAGATATAAATATATGAGTTGATATATATTTTTGAGACAGATATTGATTTCGGTTTTATTGTGATCTCAAGAACGGACAAGGCTCAGTAATATTAGACCACTTAGTGGAGATTGAGATCAAGAGGAGAGTGGACGTTTAACTCACGACTGGTGTTAGTTGTAACTGGTTTCGGTTATAACTGTTTGTGGTTTGACACATAAATAGACTTTATGTCTGATAATTGATTAACAGGTTGTTTGTTAATTAATTGTTGCGTCAGTGATATGTATATATGATTATTGGGAAGTCAGTTTCGGCTAGGCACATGGGCTGGCTTTGTTTGCTATCGTGTAACATCCGAAAAACCGGCCTAGATGTGGCAAGCCAAAGGTAAATTGAAATGTGTTTAGTTACGCGTATTTAAAGTTAATAACGTTATTAAATGGATATATGATTTCGCATGATTTTATGATTGAACAAGTTGGGTTTAGTACGAGGGTTGTAGAAAATACCTCGTCGTGTGTTAAATTAATTAGTTGTGAAAGACTAATTGTTTGGTAATACCTAGAAAAGATAAAAAAATGTTTTGTTATTTGAATAAATAATTAATATGAGAATATGTATGTATGTATGGGGTTATGTATGTATGTATGTATAAGAATTGGATGGTGACACCTTATGTTTGTAAAAATAAATGAGAAATAAACACGTGTGTATGGATATATTTGAACCTCTTCATTTAATTATTTGCTGGAGAGTGTGTGTGTGTGTGTGTGTGTGTGTGTGTTTATGTGTATGTGTTTTCTTTGAGAAGGAGAAAAAGAAGAACTAGAACTTGAAATCTTGAAAGAAAGATTTAAGGATTGATGCTACAAACTAAAGGTTGATTAATGTTTTTGGTATGATTTATGATTATCTGACTGTGTTTTCTTGTTGATTTGCATGTGATTAGTGAAAAACACCATTGATGTTCATATGAAGCTTTTAGAAACTTAACATGGTATGTGGGTTTTATGTATTTTGATGTTTTAGATGGATTTGATTATGATGATTAGAAACATTAAGTATAATATTTAATCATGTTTTGAACGAGTTTTAGTAAGTTTGCATGATTAGAAATGGTGATTTTAGAAGTTTAATGTTGGCTGGTTATTGAAGAAGAAGATGAAATGTTGTAGAGACGGTCACGACGCGACGCGTCCATTGAAATCCGACAAAAATGAATTCTGATGGCCCCTAATCCGATACTTGTAATCCGACATGTTGAAATCCGACATTTGAGAATCCGAGACCTCAAATCCGACACTTGAAATCCAGAATGTTGTTGAAATCCGATACACGTAACCCGATGCATGAAATCCGACATTTTATGGCGACGCGACGCGTTGGTGTATTAGACGCGACGCGTCCGAGCGATTTTCAGGATTTGATGTTTTTGTCGCTGATTCAATTATGTAGCATATCATATGTTTATTTATGTGTGATCTTAACATAATGAGTGTGGTTATGATTAATATAAATATATGTGGACAGGGGAAGGTTCATTTAAGAACTATTTTTATTGCGAGAACCGCGAGAACCAATCATAGCCGTTCATTTTGGATAATAGAATTCATGGATGAAGAGCGTAGGGGGATTGAGTGTGGCAGGGTACATGTAAGGAATTAATGGGTGGGCATCCAATTGAAGGAGGGGAAATTGGACGGCTAAGATTGGTTCTCGCGGTTCTCGCAATAATAACAATTCTCAAATGAACTTTTCATTATGTGGATATATATTTATGAATCGAGATTGATTTCAGTTTCTTGTGTTCTCACGAACTACGAAGACTCTGTGATATAAGACAACTGAGAAAACGCGATTGAGGACTAAGGTAAGTGGAAGTTTACTCACGAGTCGTATTGGTGGTAACTGTTACGATTTGCTTGATTTAAAGATTGATTGTTATGCAATGATAAATTGTTGTTTCTGATATAATGATAGACTATTGAGTCTGAGATGCGATGATTGACGGTTGAGTTTTGTAATGCGAAGATAGACTGTTTAGTTTTGATATGCCATGATAGAGTGTTAGTCTAGCAAGTGTCGATCAAGAGTTATATGTTTCCATACGTGTTATATGTGGTAGAGTTTTACTTTGCGGTCGTGTTGGATGTGTATCTGGTATTGTTTGAGAAACAACTGCTGTTGTAAGGGGTTGGTGGTGATTAGCTTCTGTGAAAGGGCTTGTTGGGGTCAGCTGCTGTTGAAAGAGCTGGGCTCGTCTGCGGTTGGTTGAACAATGGTAGTCCTACTGATGTATGCGTTGTATTAGGGGGAATTTCACTGTGCCGATCGGCGGAGGGCTATCGGTAAACCTTTGCTTTGGCCCGCACTGGTTGTATGTTCGGCAGAACTGCCGGTCCTCAGGCTTTGAGAAATTGTTGAATTGACATATTGTTGTTGATTGTTGCTCAGAAGTTTAGTTGTGATCTGTTGTTGTTGATAGCTTGTTTGTTGCTTCCATTCACTTAGCTTAGTGCTAATTCCCCACGGTTGTTTGCTTTTTGCAGGTTTGTTGTAATTTGTTGTTTAGCTGTGTTTATAGGAAAGGGGGAATTTGTTGGTCCCAAAGAGGGTAAACAAGCAACCGATATAGTGTAGAAGGGGGGGTTGAATACACTTAAAACAATTCAATAAGAATATATATTCAATATTCAATCAAGATATTACAATATTACTATTTAATCAAATCAACAGGATGATTTGATGTTACACTGATTATAAACTCAACTCTCTCTAAACATTCTTGTATCACAAACTAATTAACAAGAATTCTTGAAAACTCTCTCGAACTTTGAACTCACAAAGTTATCGCAACACACGCGTATCAAGTATGATGAACACACGTATGTTTGCAACTTATGCAGAACTCTCTGCTGTTCTCTGTGTATTGAAACCTATAAGAAGATTTATACTTATACTTGATATACCTACGAACAAATCGTAGTTTACAGATAGAACTTATCTTTTCTTTAAAACCGTAACAAACTCCTTAATTAGAACATATCCAATTAATTTCATTTGAGATCTCTATCTAACTAAAGATAGTTTAAATTAGGTTTAGATATCCTAATTTAAATGTCATACATATCGAGTGTTTATAACAGGATTTAAAACTTACTTAAATTCTTAAACTGACTTCTAGCCCTGAGCTGACTCACTCAGTCTTGATGTTATCAAGCTGAGTTCTTGGATCTTCAAATCTTCATGACTTCATTCTTGAAACCTATCTCAGTTTAGAAGTCACTCAGCTATCTAGTACTTACATAGAAAACTCTATATCTGTTTATATGGTGACTACTCATCCTAAGCTGACTAGTCAGTCTATAACAGACTTACATAATTCCTAACTTTTAACCTATCATCTATACATAGCTATGGTTTGTCTCATCAAATCTAACTATTCTAAACATGGGATAACAATCTCCCCCTATTTGATGATGACAAAATATTGAATCGAAGTAAATATTGGTTAACAGAATTATGTTGAACAACTCCGGAACTGACCAAAGTTAGTTCTTGAAATAAGTATTGAACTGATCTATACCTATTCATCATTTCTTGAACTTACAAGATTTTAGGTTAGAAATCTATTCTAAGACTTGTATTCTAAGTATTTGAACAAACAACTACTTAGATGCTGAACTTATCAGAATTAATTTAAGTTCTGAACTTACAAAACTTATATTACAGAACTTATCAGTTTATACTTGAACATATCAATAATACTATTAAAACATATCAAACAGTTGAACATATCAAACTTAACTTTTCATTAATGAACATATCATTACATTTTCCTTGATCATTTTGATCAGCTTATGCACACTTAGTGCTTAAAAAATTATAGAACTAATCTATTTAATCAATAGGATCTCCAGCTTCCAACCACATATCTGAACATTTAAGCTCCTGGATTGCTGATTCTTTGATAGCATCATTCAAAATCTCTTCACCCTTTGGCAGCTCTCTCATCTCAGCTTTTCTTGATCTGATTTCCTTGTTTAGATGGTATTTGAATACTAAGGTCTGAATTGAGTTATCACATAGAATCCTCAAGTACAAAATCAATTCAAGATTTTCCAAGTGAAGATTTGCTATCTTCAAGAAACACTGGTTGCCTTCCACATCCAAATACAAAAATCCTTTTAAAGGTTGAGTGATATAAATATTTTCTCTGAATTCAACTCCCTCTGGAACTTGTAGACTGATGTTTTGTTTAGCTCGCTGACTTGCTGCTCTAATTCTTGCAGCTTTGTTTCTATTTAGGAAGGTATCAATTTCATCAGCTGGAATTTCCTCTAATTGATCAATTCTTATGAAGAGTGCCTTAAGCACATCAACCATCTCTTGTCTGATTTGACTCTTTTTCATTCTTTTGATAGTTGTGGCTACAATCTTCAGCTCTGAAAAGCCCAACTTGTACAGACATCTCATATTTAGACCAATTTCATGTTTGTTGTCTAGTACAAAGTTGATTATCACCAATTCTCCTTTTCTGCTCAGTCTGGTGGATTCAATCTTGTGATCAAAGTGTGTTCTTTTATAGCAATGCCTTAGATCAACATCTGAGTAGGAAATTGGAGCAGCTCTGGGTACATGATAGTCAGCTTCAGCTTCAGCTTTGGCAGCCTCAGCATTAGCCTTTTCTCTTTGAAGCTCTGCTTGTCTTTGTTACTCTTTCATTTCTTCCACAGACATACCCAGTTCCTTGCCCATTTCTTGTAACATTTGCTCAGCTAGCATGTCACTGGCCTTTTGTGCTGCATCAGCTTCATCACTTGAGTCAGAGTCATATGCAACGAGTTGAGATTGACCTAGTTGCTCTGGCTCAGGTTCAACAATGATTACTTTTCTTCCTTTGGCTAGAGACATAGCACTTGTTCTCTTTTTTCTTTTTACAATCTCTGTAGCCTTCCCTTTCCCTTTGATAGTTTGTGTGGCTGGAACAGACTTAGCTTCACCACTCTTTGGTAATTCAGCTTGTAACACTTGAAGAGGTTCAGCTTGAGGGATCACAACATATGGAATCTCTGGTTGAATTGACTTTTGTTGAGGAGGTTGATCTACGGTGCTCATGAACTGAGCATGAGCTTTTTTTTTAATTTGCACTTCCTATGTATGCTCTCCCTCAACTGTGTCACCATCTTTCTTTGATTCTTCCTCCCCCTTTTTGTCATCATCAGTAGGGGATGGTCTTAATGTGAGCACAAAGCTCTCCAAGTTGGCCATAGAGTTTGATAGACCGGCCATCTTGCACATCATCTTGGCTTTATCACTTTTTCTCTTCTTGAGTAGAAGCTCAAACTGATTTTGGAGACATAGCATAATTGATTGGGCATCATTGGCCATCAGCTTGGGCCTCTGGTCTCTGTTTAATCGCAAAGTCCTCCTGGCCAGTGGAGGAATGAATTTCCACTGTAGGAGAGGCTGTTGAGTGTGCCTCATGAGGTGAGAATGTGTGCCCCATATCCAAAGGTTGGTGCTGACCTATGGAATCAAGGGGGCCGGAATGGGGACCCTGTAAACCTTCCTGGTGTATGGAAGGTTCATTGACAGGTCGTGCTAGAGTGTGTAAGAATAGAAGAGAAGAAGAATGACCAAGGTCATGTGCTTTTGTGGTAGGGTAGGTTGGGCTGAGTGGTGAGGAGGGGGGCAGTTGACCCTGGGGAGAGGTCATATGTTCAATGTTACCATCATGTGTCTGTGAAGGCACATAAATGGGTTCTCCCAAGGCTAGAATAGGTATGGGCTGAGTATACACCATACCCGGTTTAGGCTAACTAGGTGAAGCTAGCCTTGAGGTTGGCACCTTAAGAGAAGGTGTCTCCCCCTCAGCTCCTGCCGGTGGAGGTGTAAGTGTGACATCAACTCCATGATCCTTTTTAGGTGAAGGACCACCTTTGGCAGTTTTGCGAGTATAGGTTTGGGAGATATCTGTTGGGAATCCATGGGGATCAAAGCACGAAACGGAAGCAACAAAAACACACAAAACGATCCCATGATTTCCCAATGGTGGTGAAAACTTACAAGAACATACATGCAACCAAAACAAACACAAAGAGAAGAAGGTAAGCAAGCCATACCCTTGAAGACTTTGATAATTCTGGAACAACTTTGATGTGTGGGATGAGCTCTTGAAACAAAAGGCCTCAAGCACCAAAGAAGTCCACACCAAGCTATGTCTTCAATCTCTTTGTACTAGCAAACCAATGAAGCACCAACACTTGATGATCTTCTTCTGGAACAACCCTTGAACCAATTGTGCACTTACCACCTTCACTTGTTCTTGCTCTCTCTCTCTCTCTCTATGGAAGAACTCACAATGTATGTGTAATGCACAAAATGACCAAGAGTGTAGAATACACCAAAAGGACCTCTTTTATAAGCATTCTATCTGTTCAAAGAGCCTAGAGTCGGAGCTAAGTGGCACACCATCATTGGACCAACAAAATGGTCCAACCAAATACAAGTGTCACTTAGAATTCTGCTTTCACGACTTCTTCACAGGCTCTCACGGGCCGTGTAGGGTCGTGAAGCCCTAGGGTTTCACGAACCATGCGGCCCACAACAGGACTCGTGGACACAAGCTGTTTCACGACCCGTGGAGCATCCTTCACGGTCGTGAAGCCTTGGTCAACTCGAATTTGACCATTTTAACTCCTTCCTCTTATAGTAGGTTGTCGAGATTGAAACTTGGCGTGTGACCCAATAGGCCCGCGCTTCATTGGCAGTGATGCCGGCCTACGTGTGTTGGTGGGCAGATTCCAACAAACTCATTGGCAGTGATGGCGGCCTTCATTGGCACTTGCACATGCCACACCGTATCCATGGGCACCACAGACAGGGAGCGGCCTCTAGCAAGGCATCCCTGCCCCCAACTAAACACGGGGTATGCCATCCCTGACAAGTACCAAGTTAAACTAAAAGAGTTTGACATGGTCCTATAGATAAGTGATCAATTATCTTATTGTTCGCGATGTCCAAGTGAACACGAGACATGGTACAAAGTCATTCTCCGATCGTTCACAATTATGTTTCTCGATCAAGATTGGTGGTGACCAAAAATGTGAGTTGCAACTGATCAACAATCATTGCAAGCTCGAGCATGGCCATGCATTTTTGGTGTCAGCGCCCAATCATCGAGGGGCCCAGGGATATCTCTCTTTACAGAGGAACAATTTCCTTCGACTACATTGCCTCCAATACAATGGCAATACTTTACCCAAATGCCTCCTTTATAATAGCAAGTTACGGACTACGTTTGAAAGCAGTCAGAATAGAACAAACCAAAATAGTGAAACACATGCATCTCCGGTCTGAGGATAAAAGATATTATCATCCTGATTTACTCTTGACATGTACCATGAAGTAAGATCAGGTGTGGGTCGTCCAATCACTTGAAACTCTTTTCAAGTATAGGCGAAATATTGCGTCCCTTGTATTCAATCCCATTGAACACTATGACCAATCATTTCCCTCGATCTTCGTTCATACTTCCTTCCATGAAGAATGACCGATCGTGGACTATTTAGAATGTAAAACATTCAAGGAAGTGATAAAACATGCAAAGTTGGAACACAATAATGATTTAAAGAAAGTATTCGCTACACACGTATCATTAAATCTCCATTTAATAATCAATACATTCAAAAATACAATATTGCTTAATGTTCCTAATTACATTGTAAATACATCGAATACAATAACCAATATACAACTCAAACCAAGTCATTAGCAAATCTAATCCCAATAGCACGTGTGTGGGAATCGTGCTTAGCTTGCGACAAAGGTTTAGTGAACGGATCCCCCAAATGGCTATCCGTGTGTACTTTGCTGATGATGATGTCTCCATTTTCGACCACGTCCCGGATAAAATGATATTTCCGCGGAATATGCCTCGTGCGTCGATGAGGCCTTGGTTCCTTTGCTAAAGCAACGGAACCCTCGTTGTCACAGAAGATCTCAACAGGGTCGCTGATGCTTGGAACCACTCCCAGATCAAGCAGAAATTTCCTCATCCATACGGGCTCCTTAGCAGCTTCACTGGCCGGAATGTATTCCGACTCAGTAGTGGAATCGGCCACGGTGTCTTGCTTGGAGCTCCTCCACGATATAGCACCGCCGTTTAATAGGAACACGAACCCTGATTGTGATCGGCAGTCATCCCTATCGGTTTGGAAGCTTGCATCAGAGTAACCCTTTACTCTAAGCTCTTCCTCACCTCCGTACACCAAGAACATCTCCTTAGTCCTCCGAAGATACTTGAGAATGCTCTTCACCGCCGTCCAATGAGCTTCGCCAGGGTTGGCTTGATATCTACTCATCATGCTCAAGGCACACGATACATCAGGCCTCGTACATAGCATGGTGTACATGATCGAGCCCACAACCGAAGCATATGGCACTTGCTTCATTACTTCCTGTTCCTCTAGGGAACTAGGGGATTGAGTCTTACTCAATACCAAACCATGTGACATTGGAATGAAACCCTTCTTGGAGTCTTCCATCCTAAACCACTTTAGGACTTTGTCAACATATGTACTTTGTCAACATATAAGTCGCATCTCCTAGATCCTTCATTGAAAAACAATTCCCTAACCAAGTTTTTACACCTTGAAGGGTCGGGATATCGTTCCCAATGAGGAGTATGTCATCGACATACAAGACTAGGAACACAACTATGCTCCCACTAGCCCTGACGTATACGCACGGCTCATCCTTGCTTTTTGAAAAGCCAAACTCTTTGACTTTCTCATCAAAGCACAGGTTCCAGCTGCGCGATGCTTGCTTAAGTCCATAAATGGACTTCTTAAGCTTGCAGACCTTATCCGGATGCTTGGCATGTACAAAACCCTCGGGTTGAGTGATATAGACCTCCTCACTAAGTGTCCCATTAAGGAACGCGGTTTTTACATCCATTTGCCAAATCTCATAATCATGACATGCGGCAATTGCCATGAGTATCCGGATAGACTTCAACATAGCCACCGGGGAAAAGGTTTCATCATAGTCTACACCATGAGTTTGCGTGAAACCCTTAGCCACCAGTAGGGCTTTAAAGGTGTCTACCTCTCCATCTATGCCGGTCTTTCTCTTAAAGACCCATTTTCACCCTACGGGTCTACACCCGGGTACCGGATCTACCAAATCCCAGACTTGGTTATCTGACATAGATTGCATCTCGGACTCCATAGCCTCTTTCCACCTAGCGGACTCAGGGCCCACCACGGCGTTCCGATAAGATGATGGTTCATCATGATCCACCACTAGGTCGCAACCCTCAGACATGAGAAAACCATATCTCTCTGGCTCATTGTGACTCCTACCGGATCTCCTAAGAGGTAAAGGATCCGTGTCAGGTTCTCCAGCAGCGCCGTGCTGAGAATCATCTTGTGAACTAGCGCCAACTTCAGGTTGGTCATTGGAAGGTTCTTGAATTTCTTCAAGATCAACCTTTCTCCCACTAGCGTCTTTGGATAGCATCTCCCTTTCGAGGAAGACGGCCCTCAGAGCAACAAAAACCTTGTTCTTGGACAGTTTGTAAAACAAATATCCCATAGACCCGGCAGGATATCCAATAAACAAACACCTCTCGGCTCAGGGTTCCAATTTGTCCTCCACCTCACGTCTCACGTAGGCAGGACAACCCCAAACCTTTAGATATGAAAGCGATGGAACCTTTCCATGCCACATCTCAAAAGGTGTCTTCTTGACCTTCTTAGTTGGAACGAGATTAAGGATTCTAACGGTCGTTTCCAATGCATAGCCCCAAAAGCTAATGGGTATTTCCATACGACTCATCATACACCGAACCATATCCAACAATGTCTGGTTCCTCCTCTCGGCGACACCATTTAATTGTGGTGTCCTAGGAGGTGTCAATTGTGAAACAATTCCACAATCTTTTAGATAGTCTCGGAATTCCGAGCTTAGATACTCACCACCACGATCCGATTTGAGCATCTTAATTCGTTTACCTAATTGGTTCTCAACTTCGTTTTTGAAAGTCTTGAAAACCTCAAAGGTTTCCGACTTTTGTCTCACCAAGTAGACATACCCATACCTACTAAAGTCATCGTTAAAGGTTACAAAGTACCTTGAGTTATCCCTAGTGACATGCTTGAACGGACCACACACATCCGTGTGAACGATATCCAACAAGTATTTGCCCTTCTCACAAACGCCGGTGAAGGGTGCTTTGGTCATTTTGCCCAACAAGCAAGATTCGCCTACATCATCCGACCCATGGTCAAATGATTCCAAGATCCCATCCGCTTGGAGCTTGGCAATGCGTTTCTTGTTTATGTGGCCCAAACGATCATGACATAAACATAACTTATCCAAATCACATTTGGATTTAGAACCAACATTCATGATTGATATATTACTTTGCAAGAATACGCATGTCTCATATATGCCACGACATGGATGTGCTTTAAAATAAAATAAATCATTCTTCAAGCATGAAACAATTCCATTAGAGAAATTAAAATTAAATCCATCGTCAACGAGTGCATAAAATGATAAAATATTTCTTGCCACGCAAGGCGAATAAGATACATTTAATAAAGTAATAAATAAGCCAGATGGAAAGGCGAGGTCCACGCTCCCTATCTTCTCAAGCGGGACAACCACCATGTTTCCCATGATGATATCCAGCTCCCCATCAACCAAGTCCCTACTTCGTCTTAGTACCTGCACATTATTAACTATGTGAGTACCACACCCGGTGTCCAAGACCCAAGCGTTAGAAGTAGAAGTGTTATGGAGTTCAATCATATACATACCGGAGGCACCTTGTCCCTTGGCGCGAAGCCTCTTGAGCTCCTCCGTGTACTTGGGGCAACTACGCCGGTAGTGTCCCTTCTACCCGCAGAAGAAGCAGGTGGCCTCTTCCGGTGAGGGGGCTATAGGTGCGGGTTCCTTCAACTTCGGCTCTGGCGCCGGGAGTGGTTTGGGCTTGGGTGTTTCCACCTTCGCATTCCCCTTCCCCTTGCCCTTGGAGCTTGAAGCGGGCCGCTTCCTCTTAGCAACACCCTCATGGATGGCTAGGACGGGTGCGGAGGTCGATGGCTTTGCCTTGACCATGTTAGACTCGGCGGTCTTCTACATGTCGTGCAACTCCATCAAGGACTTGTCCATGTTATGCATATGGTAGCTCACAATGAACGGACAATATGCTTGAGGCAAAGATTGGAGGATAATATCCGTAGCCAACTCTTTTCCCATTGGAAAGCCCAACCTCTCGAGCTAGTCCACGTATTGCTTCATACGAAGCACGTGGGAGCTCACGTTCCCGCCCTCCTGCATCCGGCACCCTATAAAGGCCTTGACACACTCGTAGAGTTCTTGCCTCGCTTGCTGCTGGAACATTTCCTTTAGCTGTGAGATCATGTCAAACGCACCAACGTCTTCGAATTGCCTTTGCAACTCGGAACTCATGGTCGTAAACATGAGGCAAGTCACCTCATTAGTGTCTTTAAGGCGCTTCTCATAAGCATCCTTAATGGCCCGCGTAGTGGTGGTAGCAGGAGCCTCCGGAAGAGGTTCCTCTAGGACGTACAACTTGCTTTCATGGCGCAAGCCAATTCTCAATTGCCTATGCCAATCCATAAAGTTTACGCCTATGAGTTTCTCTTTCTCCAAAAATGGACGGAGTGACATGTGTGTCGCGGTGTTGCTTGTAGATGCCATCTAAAAGAAGGCAAAGCACACAAAAAGGTTAGTTCGACATATTTTAATCCTTGTTAAATAATTACCCAATAGTTTAACACTTAAATTTAACAAGGGCTAAGAACCCAACATAACTTCACTACATGACGGGTTTACCGCGGATCACTTTGTGAAGGTATTTAGGCCGGTAAACACTTTACCAATTGCAATCTGTGATTACAACTCTTAGGCACTTGCGGGATCCATCGGTACTCATAGCACCGGCTCGGCATGTTTGATCCCTTCCCACACCGATTCCTCAATAAGCCGCTTTGATAACTCGGTATAGGCACGACAATTATTAAGGCGTATTAAATTGGAATTGCAAATCGTCCAACAAGATACACGATGACGCCCTTGACAATAATTGGCTTGTGCTAAGCTCGACAACCAAAAATTTCAAGACGCCACACGCACATTCCACACAAGTCCATATGGAACAACTCGTGCTAAGCTCGACAATTGTCCCATTCTTCATTAGATTCGGGTGGTGTCATCTTTTGGATGCCGTGTGATTTAGGTTTTTAAGAAAATTCGGGACTTTTGTTTTTCCGGTTAAAAACCTCTTATCATTTTGATTAACAAATAAGTGATAAAACGCATTTTTCACCAATTCAACATAAACACTTTACATTCGTTTGTTAATCATGTGAGCGAGCGGGGTTTGTTAACCAATTAAGGAAAACTATATAGTTTTATTATTTTCAAAAGATTTTCTAGCATGCGAAGATCCTACAACCACGCAAGAAAATAAATAAATAAAACTACACAACCACGCATACAAAACCGATTTGAGCCAACCTAAGTGTTCCCCGGTGAGCCAACCGAGGAACTAAGTCTACTAAGGACAAGGAATCCAAGACTTCGTGGCGTGCTCCCACTCGATCCCACGCCTCCGGATCCGAGGTAGCCAAGACGTCTCCCAAGACTCCCGTTGGTGCCTCCGGTCTTCTCTTCTTATTACATACATAACTTAAAGAGAAATGACATGCAAGCCACACAATCTATTCTAGGCTAATATACAATTACAAAGAATAAATACTTTGGCGTGCAAGCCACAAATAAATAAATTATTACAAGCCGGATTAAATAAATTATTACAAACCAAATGTGGTACAAACCACCAAATGAATGAACAACAAATAAAGAAACCAAACAACCACACAAAGTTCTAGGCTCAAACCGGTGCTCACAAAAACGAAACAACCATAAAGCATGGTGTGCCACACCAAACCATGCCCAAAACAATATCCCAATTAAGTTTATTCAAAAACTAAAGGCACAAGAATAAACCATGTACATATGCATTAGGATTCCAAACACTTTGAAATCCATATTCATATATACACAATATACATGTATGCATGTGTGCATTTTATGCCAAAACCACCCAATACATACATATATAAGAATTAGAATATTATGAGGCTTAATCTACAAGGCTAAACAGCCTAAAATGATTCTGGAAACACCAAAATCAAATGCTAAAATCCATATCAAGTTTTCTTTTTCAAAAGGGCCAAAAACAGCCTGTTCACGACGCCTTCACGAGCTACTGCTCTTCACGGGCCCTCACGGGCCGTGAAGGCAGTACACTCCACGACTCGTGAAACAGATTTAAAAACCTTTCACGACTACCACCCCACGAGACTGGTCGTGTGGCCATCACGACCCGTGAAGCAAGCTCCACGGCCCGTGAAGACCTTCTGGACAGAATGTCCAAAATCGAAAATATGGATTTTCAAGCTACAAAGGTGCATGCATCTTACAAGTATAGCTTTGATACCACTGTTGGGAATCCATGGGGATCAAAGCACGTAACGGATGCAACAAAAACACACAAAACGATCCCATGATTTCCCAATGGTGGTGAAAACTTGCAAGAACATACATGCAACCAAAACAAACACAAAGAGAAGAAGGTAAGCAAGCCATACCCTTGAAGACTTTGATAATTCTGGAACAATTTTGATGTGTGGGATGAGCTCTTGAAACAAAAGGCCTCAAGCACCAAAGAAGTCTACACCATGCTAAGTCTTTAATCTCTTTGTACTAGCAAACCAAAGAAGCACCAACACTTGATGATCTTCTTCTGGAACAACCCTTGAACCAATTGTGCACTTACCACCTTCACTTGTTCTTGCTCTCTATCTCTATGGAAGAACTCACAGTGTATGTGTAATGCACAAAAATGACCAAGAGTGTAGAATGCACCAAAAGGACCTCTTTTATAAGCATTCTATCTGTTCAAAGAGCCCAGAGTCGGAGCTAAGTAGCACACCATCATTGGACCAACAAAATGGTCCAACCAAATACATGTGTCACTTAGAATTCTGCCTTCACGACTTCTTCACGGGCTCTCACGGGCCGTGAAGGATAAATGCGCCACGACCGGCCATTAATCCTCCACGAGCCGTGCCGCGCTGTGCAAGAATCGTGAGGGTTGTGCCTTCACGACCTCTTTCACGAGCCATGTAGGGTCGTGAAGCCCTAGGGTTTCACGAACCATGCGGCCCATGACAGGACTCGTGGACACGAGCTGCTTCATGACCCGTGGAGCATCCTTCACGGTCGTGAAGCCTTGGTCAACTGGAATTTGACCATTTTGACTCTTTCCTCTTATAGTAGGCTGTCAATATTGAAACTTAGTGTGTGACCCAATAGGCCCGTGCTTCATTGGCAGTGATGCCGGCCTACGTGTGTCGGTGGGCAGATTCTAACAATATCCTTGGTAGCAGTGGGCTTACCAAGGTTGGTTGTAGAGTGGAGAGTAAATGGAGATGTTTGTGGTGGGGGAGGGGTTAGACTGAGATGGGCTTGATTCAGTCTTATCTCCCTGTATAGGAGATGGAGAAATGCAAAAGAAAGAAGGAGATGAAGGAAGAGATGTTATACCTGCTGCGCTTATCAGTGGTGACTCTGAGCTAGGGAAGATACTCTCTTGCTCAGAGCTGGAGGTGGAAGAGATCCATTGAATGCGCGATCGGAGCTGAGTCCTTTGATAAAAATCTTACAAAGGGCACAATGGTATCCCTCACATTCTTGGTCACCAGAGACTTGAGCGCCTCAAAGATTAACTCAACATAGTCCAATCTTCGATCATAGAATATATTATATAATAGTTTCATTTCAAAATCATTAACATTATCCAGTCCACCCACTTTGTATCCAAGTGAACGAACCACAGTGGACACCATGAAACCCCATGCTATTTGGAAAATAGATTTCCTTATTACTCCAACTACTTGAGGATGACCCATTAAGGGTAATACTCTCCTTGAAGTTTCCCTACATACCTCTTATTACGTGTTGATTTGCATCAAGTCTGCACGTGTACCAAAACTCCATAAGGAGTTGTGGAATAAGCACAACAGGATCGTTAAGAAAAGCGCGATCGCCACTCACACTGTTACATTGATCTGAATTCGACCAATATGAAAATAATTATTATCAAGAACATCTTTTAAATAATTAATTTGTAAACGAGTTAGGTTTATTTTTACAGGACACACCTTCCATATTTTATGGACCATTGTGTAGGACTTACCTTTTGTTAGAACTAACTTAGACATGTGGAACTGACCACACATTAGAATTGATTACTCAGCTTAGATTTAGCACTCAGCTCAGATTGAGCACTCATTCAAGGTTAGCACTTAGCATATCTTTAACAGCGAGATAGAGATAATGGAACATACCAAATTAAGGGTTGAGCATTTCAAGCTTGCCAAGCTTGCCAAGTATAGTTGTGAATCTTGTGCCTTCAATTGGTTTAGTGAAGATATCTGCAAGTTGATCTCCAGTCTCAATGAAGACTAACTCTATCTTTCCCTTTTCTATTATGTCTCCGATGAAGTGATGTCTTATCTCAATGTGCTTAGTTCTTGAGTGAAACACTGGGTTGTGTGATATGGCAATAGAACTTTGATTGTCACAGAATATGGGAGTCTTTGAATAATGTAAATCAAAGTCTTTAAACTGATGCTGCATCCACAATATTTGAGCACAACAGCTCCTTGCTGCAACATACTCAGCTTCAGATGTGGAAATTGCCACTGAGTTTTGTTTCTTGCATGTCCAGCTAACTAATTTTCCACCCAATAGTTGACATCCTCCAGTAGTACTCTTTCTGTCTAGGCCACAACATGCGAAGTGTGATCCTTTGGGATAGCACAAACCTATCAGCTCAAATCCTGATCCTTTGGGATACTACTAATCTAAATTTGGTGTTCCCTTCAGATATTTGAGTATTCTTTTAGTACCCTATCAACTCAAATCCTGATCCTTTGGGATACCACAAACCTAAATTTGGTGTTCCCTTCAGATATTTGAGTATTCTTTTAACGGCTTGCAGGTGTGATTCCTTTAGATCAGCCTGATATCGTGCACAAACACATGTAGCAAACATTATATCAGGTGTGCTTGCTGTCAAGTAAAGTAATGAACCTATCATTCCTCTATATGTAGTCTGACATCCAGACTTCCCATCAATGTCCTTGTGCAACTTGACATTGCGTAACATTGGGGACTTTGTAGGATGGCTTGAGTCTAATCCATATTTCTTAATCAGATAAAAAACATACTGGCTTTGATTAATAAATATACCATCTTCTTTCTGGTTGATTTGAAGTCCAAAAAAGTAAGTCATCTCACCCACATGCTCATTCTGTATTGATTAGACATTATCTTACAGAACCAATCACATAGACCTTGGTTTGTTGAACCAAAGATAATGTCATCCACATAGATTTGAACCAGAATAAAATGTCCTTTACTCTTTCTTATAAATAGAGTTTTGTCAATACTTCCTCTAATAAAATTATTTGAAAGCAGATAGGTGGACAATGTATCATACCATGCTCTTGGAGCTTGCTTGAGTCCATACAGAGCCTTGTCTAACTTATAGACATAATCTGGATGTTTAGGATCAACAAAACCAGGGGGTTGTTTCACATAGACTTCCTCCTATAGTGATACATTTAGGAAAGCACTTTTAACATCCATTTGATACACTTTAAATTTTTTGAAGGCTGCAAAGGCTAGAAACAATCTTATAGCTTCAATCGTTGCAACAGGGGCAAAGGTCTCATCATAGTCAATACCTTTTTCTTGTCGATACCCCTGAGCTACTAGCCTTGCCTTATTTCTGATCACTACTCCATCCTTGTCCATTTTATTTCTATAGACCCACTTAGTGCCTATAATTGTTTTTCCTTTGGGAGCAGGGACAAGGGTCCAGACCTTATTTCTTTGAAATTCTGTCAGCTCTTCTTGCATAGCTTCAATCCAATCTTCATCCTTTAGAGTCTCTTCAGTCTTCTTTGGTTCCATTTGAGATAGAAAACTAGAGTAGGCAACATAGTTTGCATTTGCCTTAGATCTAGTCAACACACCATCTTCAATGTTACCAATAATATCATCAAGGGGATGATCTTTTAATACTTTGAAGGTTGTAGTAGGAGACTATGGTTCTGAGTCTGAATCTGAACAGTGTCTCTCAGGCTGAATAGGACTTACTTCTTCAGCCTGGGTGGGGATTGAGAAATCACTTAGATTTTCAATCTTACTTTTACCTGATGATTCACCTAGATTCTCAGGCTGAGTATTGGTGTCAATAGTCTCAGTTATGTGATCATCTTCAATGTTGATAGCTTCTTTCGTTGAAACAAGCTTGTCAGATTTGCCACCATCCTCATCATTAGAATCATCCATAACATACATGGTATTTGATGTGAGATCTTCTTTGCTCCTTTCAAGCTCACTTAGTCTAACCGGGTCAGCCTGAGCTTTGTCTAATTTGTCAATACTTGTCTCATCAAACGTAACATGTACTGACTCTTCAATTACTTTTCTTTTAAGATTATATACTATGTAGGTTTTGGAAATTGAAGAATATCCAACAAATAAACCTTGATCAGCTTTAGGTTCCAATTTATGGAGCTGATCGCTTTGGTTTAGCACATAGCATGTTGAACCAAAGATACGGAAGTATCCAATATTAGGTTTTCTGCCATGATACATCTCATAAGGTGTTTTACCATGTCTTTTAACTATCATGGATCTGTTCTGTGTGTAGCAAGCTGTACTTACAGCTTCTGCCCAAAAGCTCAGCTTGAGCTTTGCTTCACATAACATGGTTCTGGCAGCTTCAATTAAGGTTCTATTTCTCCTTTCAGCAACTCCGTTTTGTTGTGGAGTTCTTACAGATGAGAAATTCAGAATAATTCCCTTTTCTTCACAAAAGCCTTCAATGGTTGAGTTTCTAAACTCAGTCTCATGATCACTCCTGAGCTGCTTGATAGACTTACCTTTTTGCAACTCTTCTTGTCTTATGAAGCTGATTAACTCATATGCAGCTTCACTTTTGGCTTTTAAGAAGACCACCCAAGTGAATCTTGTGAACTCATCAACAATCACTAGAGTATACTTTTTACCACTTAGGCTTGGGGTGCTTATAGGTCCAAATAAATCCAAATGCAACATATGCAATGGTTCTGTAATTGAAAAATTCTCTTAGGTCTTGAAGGATCCCTTATGATGTTTTCCCATTTCACAAGCTGAGCAAAGTTTGTCTTTGGAAAATATGATCTTTGGAAGACTAGAGACTAACTCTTTGCTAGACAATTTGTTAATATATTTGAAATTTAGGTGTGGCAGTCTTTTGTGCCACCACCAACTCAGCTTGGGAGTTGAGTCAGAATACGGACAGGTTTCAGTTGAAGGATCTGCGGAGCTGAGATCTAACAGATAGATCTCTCTCTCTCTCTCTCTTTTTGCCATTAGTATTGGCTTTCCTTTCTTATTATAAATTTTTCCTGCATGCTTTCCGAAGGTCACTTCATAATCCTCATCACACAATTGATAGATACTTATCAGATTGTGTTTAAGGCCTTCAATATATGCTACCTTTCTGAAAGTGACTGTTCCAGCAGTTATCTTTCCATAACCTTTAGTCCTTCCTTGAGAATTATCCCAAAATGTCACCTTGGGTCCTTCATTGTTTTGGAATTCACTTAGAATCCCTTTGCTTCTTGTCATGTGCCTTGAACATCCACTGTCTAAGTACCACTTGTAGGGGCCCTGCACATGATCAACTAAACATATTAGTTTCTTTTAGGAACCCACTGTTTGGTGGGTTCTGAGGATGAGCACTTAGCTAATCCTTTAGAGGCTGACTGATCTGCTTGAACAGAATCTGAGTCTGTTTTAGACTGATCATCCGTTATTTTTTCAGACCTTAGATTAGTACTTACACAATCCTTGGCTTCATGACCTCTGTCACCACACTTATAGAATTTTCTTCTAAAGATAGGTGTTTGAATGATCTCTTTGAGTTTTGCAACATTAAATTTGGATTCTGTTTTAGGATCATAAGATGTGGATAACCTTTCAATCTTTTTAGACAATTTGTCTACTTGATTTTCTCTGACTTTGGACTTACCTTTGTCAGCTTTATGGTTACCCTTATTTGGTGAAGTCTGACTTACAGACAACATCCTATTCTTAGACATCCTTTCATATTTGACTTAAGAGTTATGTCTTTTTGAGTTGATGTGAGTTATTCTGTCAAAGACAGTTGTTCTCACAGGATTGTAATCCAATCTTCTGAAAACTTGATAATCCCTTAATTCTTCAACTATCAAGCTAATCTTCATTTGCATGTGTAGAACTATGAGAGAATACTAATTACTCCTTGATTAACACATAGTTCATATCATTGATTATGGCAATTGATACATGATTAGTCTTAATCATAGGCTTATATACTCCATGAGTATATTTACAATTAAGACCCTCTTGTTTGTAATTAATACAAACTTCACTCAAAATGTAATCTTCTATTATATACAATTAATAAACCTAACAATCTCCCCCTTTGTATAAAAATAGAAGATGTAATGTCTTTTTGGCATCTGACGCAAACTTTAACAATTTCCCCTTTTGAAGCATGCAGATATTCTTTTTCGGTTAATATTCTTTTGAAGCTTTGGGGAATCTTCAAACCTTTACCTGATGTCTTCAAAATGACTTCTCATATTCAAATAGAGACTCTTCATTTCGAGAATATTATTCACTTCAACATCTTGATGAAAACTTGAAACTTGATAGCATATAATGACATCTTTTCTCTTTAATCTCCTTTTTTGTAATGGTAACCTTAGGCTTTCCAACCTTTGGTTGTATAATCAATTTAACATGTACTGATTTTCAGCTTTTCCCAATCTTCAACCTATTATTTCTGGTCTTGAGCTCTCTTGTCTTCAAATAAGCTTTCCTTTTGCATGAAGAATATTTTATTCTCCCCCCATTGAATGTAGCTCTTGATCTTGTTTATCCTGATCATAATGTCTTGATCACACAATTATCTTTTCTTTTAAATCTCTTGATCTTTTTCAAATTTGATAGATATCTCTTTTCTTTGCTCCCCCTCCACTTGACATGTATTGATTTTTTAGAATTAAACCTTTCTTTGTCTCCCTCTCAACACATGAATCTGATCTTCTTTAGCTGCACAATTTTGATGAGCTTTAAGAATAACATTGAGAATAAGAACTCATCATCATCTTCAACTCAGTAAGAATCAGCTAATAATTTTTGTTTCCTTCTTTCAAGATCAACTGAATTTTAATTTATTTAAACTTTCTCTCCCTCATGATGATCAGGATTCTTCATGAACATCATGAAATTGTAATTGATATTCAGCTTGATTTGTGCATGAATACTTCAACATTTATATCTTAGAATCCTCATGACATTCAGATGAATTTATCAAATATGTATCTTTTTGACATTGTGACCACAATGATATTTCAATGAAAGTATCCGAGACAGTCCAAATAGACACTGGTTATCTGTTCAAATGATTAGGAGCAATCATATGGAGGTCAACAAGAATGATTTTCACAAAATATTCAGTTGAGAAAGATTGTCAAGAATGTTTTGAGCAATCAAAGAATATGAACAATCAAAGAATTTTGAAGCAGGAAATGACAAAATGATTTGACATGTATGCTCAAAGTAATTTGTTGATCATATGCACCCCCATCTCCTGTTCCACCTCTCTCATTTTCATTTTATCTCTACCCACCAATCAGTATCACGTGATAACTGATTCTGCTCACCTATTCGACCTATTAAACCCTTACTTTGTTTTTTTAATCATAAGGTGAACTCCTGGGGCAGGTCCTTCCGGTTCTGGGTTGACCATAGGAGTAGAATTATCCTACACTCCCTCACTCTTTGGTGCCTTATTGATCACTTGAAAAGTATGTGTCACATAAGAAATGATTGACACAAGAATGAACGATTTTTTAGAAAGAATCGAATATTCATCAGTGAAGGAAGGATATCAGAATGATGTTGAGATGAAATTCAGAAAATGAAAGATGATCATTCGGAAGATCAACAATGAAATGAATCAAGAAAGGCATTAGAATAAAATGACGAATGAATTCCTTCTCGATGGGAAAACGATAAAATTTGAAAATTGAAAATATTTTTGAATTTTAAAATTTTGTATTGTTTTTGGAATTTTCATTTTGCAAATTTTTTTAATTTTCTAAAATTGATTTGAAAGCATAAGAAATAAAATCTCCCTAAGTTGACGCATTTGAATTCGAAAATGATTTTATATCAACTAGGTTAGAGAAAAAAAATTGCTCCCCCTACAAGAATGCACAAAAATAGTTTTCACTTTAAAACAAAATTGCAATCTTGTATGTTCTCGATGAAAATGATTTGTCTATCAAAGAATTGATTTCGTTCTTGCTCCCCCTGCAAATAATGAACCATTATCACACAAGTTATATCAATGAATGATAAACTACAAACATTAAGTTTCTCAGATCATTAGACTCGGGCTAATGCTGAACACAATGATATGTGAAATGGACTGCAAGGAACACTCTTCTTTCTTCAAGTCAGGAGATTGAAATTGTTAGCATACTGAACACAATGTGCTTTTCAACGCATTCTAAATGATCTTCATTGTGTTCCAACAATGTCTCTGACTTGATCTGTAAAACAGATTTAGCACATTTTGGTACCCACTTGAAGTTGGGTCCATCTATGTTAGGCTTATGAACCTTTCTATGCATTGGGCCTGTGTGTGATTGGGGAATACCATTTTGAACACAAAATTTATGATTTGTTCTTGAAGTTTTACAAATCTTCTCTTTTGAAAGTCTGACTAAGTGCTTGACTGAGTATACCACAAAAGGATATTTGACATCAATTTTAAGCATAAAATTTCCATTATGCTTTGCTTTAGAAAAGAATTTTGTATTTAGATGTTTAAACGAATGATTAGCATGATTGTCCTTACCAGAATGATGTTGTCTATGCATTTTTCTTTATGGTACAGCATTGGACTTAAAACTATCACTAATAACATTCTTCATTTGAAACTCAGATGCTCTAGGTTTAGTTTCTGAAGATGTCCTGGTAGGTATTGCGTTGGATGAGAATTCATCAGTTATGACATTTTTTATACGGAATTCTGATGATGAAAAACATGCATTTGAATGCACATGATTGATTGAACCACATGGTGAATTAAAGATTGCGGTTTTTGTGGTTGTCTTCTTTTCAGTCCAGAATGATGATATCTTTACAAACATGTCACCTAGATTATTCTTTGGAATCCAAGCTTGTTTTGTCTTTGGTAAAGAATCATTTGAGCTGACTAAAAATTCAGAATCAATATAACTTGAATAAGATGCATTCTGTTGACTTCTGAATTCAGTTTCTTTTGTCTTTTGAGAAGAAGTAGTTGCTTTGGGAGTAGAAGGATGAATGAAATCATCATCTGATTTTCTACTTTCAGCATCTGCAACAGAAAAATAAGAGTTAGTATCGCTACCACAATGTGTTTCTGAATCAAAATAGATATTGTCAGCGGAAGTCTTGGTAAATTCAGAAGCTTTTTCAGCAAGAAGCATTGCGAACTTGAGTTTAGCCAAAAACTGTAGTCTCTCTTTCTCTAATGTTTTCTTCTCTGTGTCAAGAGTCTTCGAAAGCTCAGATATTTTGTTTTTCAGAACTGAGCTGGGAATATATAGTTTAGAAGAATCAAGAAGATGATGCTCAAGTCCTGTGACTTTTCTGTGCAATTCAACCTTTTCAATACCTAAACTCACTATCAACTTATCATCATTTTGCAACATCCTTTGAAAATCTCGACGTTCAACAGAAAATTCAGATATGAGGTTTTTGAACTTGTCATTCTCTTGTGACAAAATCTCTGCTTTCTTTTTCTGCACTTCATAATGTACTTCAAGTTGTGAAATCTCCGTTTCTCTCACTTGAAGTTTGACAATCAATTTGGCATTTTCATTAACAAGAGTTAAATTTTCATTTTGTAGCTTTACAATTAAATCACCTTTCTCAAAACAAGCATTATACCAAGGTTTATGAATGTCAAACATTTTTCTTACTCTAAGCAAGATAAATGATTCATTTTCACTTAATTGATATTTGTTCTTTCTCCATTTGTCAATCTATTGTTCAATTGAATCTGATGTGATGAAATTCATTGAGATCTTGATATTTATCTTGATACCTGAAAAATATACGATCGTTTAGGAATGATTTGATTTGATCAAGAATTTAATCAACAACAATGATTGGATCAATTAACAATGAGTTGGTAATGATCAACAAAGATTAAAAGTGTACTAAGAGAATCAATTAAAGTGACTATGAGTTGAGAAAATCCGATTCTAATTCGGTCACAACGACGACGGGGGTTCGGGGGTAGCGCGCCTGATAGTGGGGTCCAAGGGGCAGAGCCCCTGGCTGGGGTCGAGCTACCAGGTCAGCTTGGAAATTTTTTATTTTGGTTAAATTGCTATATCGGAAAATGCAAGAAAATTTAAATTTTGTATTTTCAACCAAATTTTGAGTTTTTAAAATTGCTATGATGAAAGCAAATCTGACACTTAAAAATCCGCCCAAATCCGACACTTTAAAATCCGCCCAAATCCGACACTTTCAAATCTGCCCAAATCCGCCCAAATCCGATACTTTCAAATCCGACCCTTTCAAATCCGGTAGAAGCCAAATCCGGTACTTTGAAATACGACACTTTTCGAATCCGGTAGAAGCCAAATCCGGTACTTTCAAATCCAAAAATTTTCAAATCTGCATAAACCAAACTCGATAATTTTCAAATCCGATAAACACTTAATCGGATTTATGAAATCCGATAACTTCATCTTCCAAATCCGATAACTTCATCTTCTCAAGAACACCAAGAACACCATCAATATTGATTTTTTCAAAACTCACCAAAATCGGATTTTCTTTTCAAATTTATCAATTTCCACCTTCACAAACATTTTTAAAACACTCCTTTTATACCAATTTGAATCAAGAATCACAAATTTAACCAAAATTAACCAAGAACACCAAGAACACAACAAACTTAATTTTCAAATTACTCCATGTGTGATTGATGAATTGATATGAAACTTTGCAGATTGATTCGTGATATGATTACTAACACTTGTTCAAAAACTGAGCAATTAATTCCAACTAAATCACGAATTTCAAAATTCATGTCTCAAGAACATCTTTCAAAAACCCAGATTCGTAATTCATAGATTTCTCTCACATGGAGTGGAATTAAAGTATGAAAATTTGACAGTAGATATATATCATCATCACGAACAACATATCCAAAATTCAGATCAAATAGAGTTCGTATGAATCTTCTACATTTTTTTAAATTTCTGCCCAAAAAATAATCCGAAAATTTCAAAATTTATTCAAATTTCTTTCAATTTTTGATCCAATCTTCAATCAAATCACTCCTTAGGCTTTGATACCAATTGATAATCCCTTAATTCTTCTAGTATCAAGCTAATCTTCAATTGCATGTGTAGAACTATGAGAGAATACTAATTATACCTTGATTAACACATAGTTCATATAATTGATTATGGCAATTGATACATGATTAGCCTTAATCATAGGCTTATATACTCCATGAGTATATTAACAATTAAGACCCTCTCGTTTATAATTAATAAAAACTTCACTCAAAATGTAATCTTCTATTCTATACAATTAATAAACCTAACAAAACTGACGTACAGTTTCTGTTGGATCTAGAACATTCAGCTTGATGGTTTGTATGAATAACCTGAGGACTTTGGGTTGGTCTCACAAACTTATTGGTTTTGACCTGCTTTCCATCCTTCTTTCTTGAAAATTTCTTTGGAAGTATATCATCAGATTCCATATTTTTATCTTCAAGACTGACTTGTTCTTTGTTGATTTCGTTAGCAGCAACACTATAATCTCCCCCTAGTACTGCTTTTACTTGATTTGGTATCTACTGGATGATACATTTTTCTGCTTCTCTTGATAACTTACACCAAGATTTACAGATCTTTCTAAGATTATCAGCTTGCTCTTTTGATCCTTGTAATTCTTCACTTAGAAGTTTGTTTATGTGAAGCTGATACTCATAATCACTTTGAGTCATTTTACCAGCATTTATGACAGTTTCAGAGTGTTTAAGTACATCTTTTAATTTTGAAATTTCAGTTTTCAAATTCGATTGAACTATAAGAGAGTTTTTGAAGTCATTCAACAAATAGTTAAACATTAAACATTTTTGTTCATCAGTGTAAGAGCTGAAGTTGTTTACCTTATACATTGAGGCAGGTCCCAGTTGTTGATTTGCTTACTCAGCTTAGCCGCTTCTACTAGATCCTCATCAAAGGAACTTTCTTCTAATTCATAATCAACTTGTTCCTCTTCATCCTCAATGGCCATCAAACATCTATTTGGATCATCATCTAAAGTAGATGATTCAGTATCCCAGGTCTCAGCAAGAAGACCTTCGGTGTTTTCATCTGGCTTGGCTTTGAGTTTCTGATATTTCTTTTTATATTTGTCAGCCCTGTACGCATTATTATAAGCCACTGAAGTTGATTCCTCTTTCTTAGCTCTGCACTCAGCAGCTATGTGACCTATCTTCTGACAATTGTAGCACTTAGCTTTCTTAGGATCAAAAGTAGACTAACCACTTTTGCTTTTGTTAGATTGACCCCTTACTCTTCTGAACTTTTTAAAATTTCTTGCTAACATTTCCATTTGTTCAATAAGAGCATCCATCTCTTCATCATCTGAGTCTGAGTTAGGACTTACCTCCTCAGATTCAGATTCAGATTCAGAGTCAGTCTCAGCCTGAGACCTTCTAGATCCTTTCTTCTTCTTTTCTACAATCAATGCAGATCCAGCACTATTGATGGATTCTTTAGTTTTTGCTGGACCACTTTCTTCTGTTCCATGATTTGTTGATGATTTAGAAGAAAGCCATAGATAGATATGAGATCATATTTTCCTAAGGTTCCTCAAGCATGAAGAGCAATGGTGATGTCATTGAATTGTTCTGGTAACACATCCAAGAACTTGAGTACCAACTCATTTTCATAAGGTCAGTGCCATCATAAGTGACACTGAGAGTATCCCACATCTCTTTTGCAGTTTGGCACCCAGCCACAGTATGAAGCAGAGGGCTTGTTAAAGCATTTGCTATGATGCTTTGTGCCTTATCATCCATATTGAACAGCTTGTGATCTTCCTCAGTCCAAGATGCTTCAGGCTTGGGAGTTTCTCCACAGGGAACAGTTTTGTCAGTGGCAGTAATACGGATCATGGGTATGATTGGGCCATCTTGAATCACGGTACTCATCCCGTGATCCACTGACTTCAGATACAGCTTGGCTCTGAACTTCCACATAGGATAGTCATTACCATAAAAAATAGAACACCCTTTCGCTGCCATTGTTGGAATGATTTGATTGCTTATTAGTAGACATCTTGACCTCTTGACAGCGGATCTTGATCTTCAGTTAGTGAAGAAACTTGCTCTGATACCAGTTATTGGTCCCAAAGAGGCTAAACAAGCAACCGATATAGTGTAGAAGGGGGGGTTGAATACACTTAAAACAATACAATAAGAATATATTCAATATTCAATCAAGATATTACAATATAACTATTTAATCAAATCAACAGGATGATTTGATGTTACACTGATTATAAACTCAACTCTCTCTAAACACTCTTGTATCACAAACTAATTGATGATCGAACTTCTTGTTAAAACTGATTAACAAGAATTATTGAAAACTCTCTCGAACTTTGAACTCACAAAGTTATCGCAACACACGTGTATCAAGTATGACGAACACACGTACGTTTGCAACTTATGCAGAACTCCCTGTTGTTCTATTTGTATTGAAACCCATAAGAAGGTTTATACTTATAGTTGATATATCTACGAACAAATCGCAGTTTAAAGATAGAACTTATCTTTTCTTTAAAACCGTAACAAATTCCTTAATTAGAACATATCCAATTAATTTCATTTGAGATCTCTATCTAACTAATAGATAGTTTAAATTAGGTTTAGATATCCTAATTTAAATGTCATAGATATCGAGAGTTTATAACAGAATTTAAAACTTACTAAATTCTTGATCTGACTTCTGGCGCTGAGCTGACTCACTCAGTCTTGATTTTATCAAGCTGAGTTCTTGAATCTTCAAATCTTCAAGACTCTATTCTTGAAACCTATCTCAGTTTAGAAGTCACTGAGCTATCTAGTACTTACATAGAAAACTCTATATCTGTTTATATGCTGACTAGTCAGTCTATAACAGACTTACATAATTCCTAACTTTTAGCCTATCATCTATACATAGCTATGGTTTGTCTCATCAAATCTAACTATTCTAAACATGGGACAAACAGAATTTGACCAATACTCTGCTATTGTATTTTGAGAAGAGACGAACCATGTTTTATAAATCTTTTGTAACACAAGTTGATGTTGTATTTTGTAAATAGTACTTTGTTCTTTGTGGGTATTTGTTTAAATGAAATTAGAAAACGCTTCTGTAGTGATTTAAATAAAAAAATTTAGCTTGAGATTACGGTGTTACAAGTTTGGTATCAGAGCCCTAGTTTGGCGATGCAGGCATGGCTTGAGTGTTGCATTCCCAAATCTTGGCTCGTGTTGGGTCAAATTTTCCTTTGGGAAATTCGAGTGAATTGGAGATGATGTGTGTTAGTTAGTATGTTTTGTACTAACGGTTTATCTAATAAACTTGTGAGATAATGTGATAGAATAGATATGGCTGACAGAGATACCCCTGCTGACACTCCTATGACCAAGAAGTAATTGGAACTTCAACAGTTGATGTTTTGAATATAACAGGTCAAGCGAGTACTTCAGGTTGTGAACCTTGAACGCATCAGAGTGAATATATTTCCAAGTTGAAAAGTGAACTTCGGGAACTCAGAAATGCTTGCATAAACGATTGTTAGTAGAACCAAAGATAATATCATCAATATAAATTTGAACTAGAATGAGTTCACCTTTTTCTCTACATATATATAGAGTTTTGTCGATGTTCCTTCTCTGAAATCCATTCTTTAGAAGATGAGTGGACAGTGTATCATACCATGCACGCGGAGCTTGCTTTAGTCCATAGAGAGCTTTGTCGAGCTTAGACACATAGTTTGGAAACTTGGGACTTTCAAACCCAGGAGGTTGTTGAAAAAATACCTCTTCTTGAAGGTCTCCATTCAGAAAGGTGCTTTTAACATCCATCTAAAAGACCTTGAATCCCTTGAAAGCTGCAAATGTGAGGAACATGTGTATGGCTTCCAGACGAGCAACTGGAGCAAATGTTTCGTCATAATCTATCCCCTCCTCTTGACAGTAACCGTTTGCAACTAATATGGCCTTGTTTCATACCACTGATCCTATTTTATCACACTTGTTTCTGAAGACCCATTTTATGCCAATAATGGACTTGTCTTTAGGTGGGGCAATTAGCTTCCAAACCTTGTTCCTTTCGAATTCGTTAAGCTCATCTTGCATGGCGACCACCTTGTTAGGGTCTTTCAGAGCTTCATCAACTTTCTTTGGCTCGATTTGTGATATGAATTCAGAGAACATGCAGAATGTAGAGGTAATAGAATTTTGGGTTTGCACTCCAGTGTGTGGATTACCAATAACATTTCTGATGGGATGAGCTCGAGTCCATTTTGTGACTCTAGTTGGTTGCTCATGTTGCTCATCAGCAGAAGAGACGTTTGGTTCCAATAGATCTTCAGTGACCTCATTCACATCTACTAACACAATATTATCGTTAGTTTTCACCTCTTGAGATTAGTCATCCAAGTCATCATTGAATGACTCTTGTAAAAGAGTATCAAATTCTTCAGAGACAACTTGATCAGTATGATTTGAGGTTGACTGAGCATCAAATTTATCAAAAGAGACATTTATTATTTCAACCACAAAATTTTTCTTGGAAAGAAACACGCGATAAGCTTTAGAGATGTCAGAATAGCCCAGAAACACCCCTTGTTCCCCTTTTGGATCAAATTTGGTTTTGTGATCTTTGGTGTTCAGGATGAAGCACGTGCTTCCAAATATTTTGAAGTATCCAACGTTGGGTGACTTTAGATACAGTAACTCATTGGGAGTTTTATTGTGTCGCTTGTCAATTATGGACCTGTTTTGAGTATAGCATGCAGCATTAATAGCTTCAGCCCAGAAATGCCCTTTCAAAGATGCTTCAACTAGCATTGTGTGGGCTGCTTCGATCAATGTCCTGTTTCTCCTTTTAGCAACCCCATTTTGCTGAGGGGTATATGGAGCTGAGAAATTTTGGATGATACCATTTTCATCACAAAAATCTTGAAGGTTTGAGTTTTTGAACTCTGTTCCATGATCACCGCGAATCTGTTTAACTAGCGTGTCAAACTCTCTCTGAACACGACGAATGAAACTCATCAAAATTTCAGCAGTATCACTTTTATTGCGCAAGAAGAATACCCATGTGAATCTGGTGTATTCATCAACAACCACCAAGGTATATTTCTTGCCTCCCATACTGGGTGAGCTAACAGGACCAAAGAGATCCATGTGAAGTAACTGAAAAGCAGAGCTTATTTGACCACATTGTTTTGATTGGAATACTGACTTCTTCTGCTTTCCTTTCTCACAATCATGACACAACTTGTCTTTTTGAAACCGAACTGACGGTAGACCTCTTGTAAGGTGAAGCTTCAAGAGTTGGCTGATATTTTTGAAGTTGAGATGGGATAACCGTTTATGCCATAACTAGTTGACTTTGGAGTCGGCTTCTGAAAAGAAGTAGGCAACTCTTTCAGAGGAGGCAGAGTTAAAGTCGACAACATACATATTTCCCTGCATTTTTGCTTGTAAGACCTCTTTTCCTTTCTTGTTGAAGATTGAACCCTTGGTCTTCTTGAAATGCACATCATAATATACATCATACAACTGACTGATGATGATAAGTTTGTGTTCAAGTCCTGTAACATGAGCAACATTTTTTATGTTGACTAAACCTTGATTCAGGTAACCATATTCATCTGTTTTGCCACATTTTCCTCCACCAACCGTAACTTTAGGGCAATTTGCTGCTTGAACCCCATTCAGTAGGGACTTACATCCGGTCATATGCCTTGAGCATCCACTATCAAGGTACCAAATGTTATCATGGTGATCGCCCTACATAGATAGTTTAAAGTCAGTTCATTTGATGAGCCCAAACATTACTATGCTCCAAAACACAATGCTTATAGGAACAATTTGAAATTTTCCTAAAACTAGAGCAAGAGATAGCTTCATGACCTCTAACCCCACACTTATAGCACTTCCTAGTAGATTTAGAATTGTGTGCCTTACGCTTTTTATCCTTCTTGTTTTTCTCCAATTAATTTTCAAATTTTGAAAAGAGAGTCTTTAACTTCCTTAAGTTTTGATACATGCAGAGCAAAGGTTTTGTTAAGACTAATGGGTTTGGAGGGATTGGAATTTTCAGCTAAGGGTTTTGAAGATTCAACTGATGAATCTTCATCTTAAGGGATAATAGGGATAATGATATCATAAAAGACAGTGGCTTCAGGAAGAAAGCTAGAGTCAGATAATTCATCCATTTTGTTTTCTGAAAGTATTTCAGAACTTGATTCAGAAGTGGACGGGTTGAGGGTTTTAAAGCTGGTTTCAGATTAAGATATAGAGAAGGATTCCTTAATTGTTTCAGATACAACTTCAGGTTGGGTTTTAGTAGAGGTTGAAGTAATAGGAATTTCAAGGATTGGTTCAGGAGTTTTGTTGGCAAGGGAATCATACTTAGTAGGAAGTTGAAGATTTCTTATTTTAGAATTTGTTTTTTCAGAAAAACTTGGATTCAAAACTTCAGATTTAGTCAATCTCCTATTAAGAAGATTTCGATTTCCAATATCATTAATGCTTATATCATTAAAAATCATTTCATCGACATTTTTACACTTCTTGCTGAAATCAGCTGCTTGTTTAATGTGTCCAATGCCTACTCTCTCTCTCTCTCTCTCTCTCTTTGAATAACCATCGGATGATTTATACTCTGAAATTATAGTTTGTTAGGACTCAACCATAGATCAATAATCGACTGACGATCTTTCACTTTTTCATTTGAGTATTGCAAATCCATTTTTACATTTTTTAGTTTATTTGTTAAAATTTCAAGATGATTTCTTAAGGCATATGATTCTTGAAGAAATTTTTCATTTTCCTTTTCTACAGCATTGATTTCAGAATTGAGCTTGGTGATAGTTTGTTTTGATTGTTATGAACAACTGTCAGATCAGAACACAAATAAGCAAACATATCATCCTTCTCATTCATTGAATAATTTTTGAAATTAGATACCTTGTACATCATGGTAAGATTCCATCCTTCTGTTGAGCTTAATTTTTCAGCCTCAGCAAGATCACTGCTGAACTTGCTTTCAGTAGCCATTAAGATCATTTCAGGATGTGCAGTTCCGAGGATTTCTTCAGCCACCAGGCACTTTCCTTTAATTTCATTCTCTTCATCCTCATCTGAAGAGGTTTCAGAATCTGTCCAGTTAATGTCATCAGCAATCATGGCCTTTTCTTTCTTCTTCTTCTCACTGGATGCTTTCAAGGCTTTATACTTAGCTTTGTATTTATCAACCTTAGATGGAAACCCTTTCTTTGGATTTAAGGAGGTTTCCTTGACAAAGCAGTCAGCTGCATAGTGACCAGGCTTCCCACATTTGAAAAATTCATTTTTGGACCCTTCAGATGAGCCCTTTTTCTCTGAAGAGAACTTCTTCTCGAACTTTCTTCTTCCATCATATTTGAACTTCTGAAGCTTTTTATAGTTTTTCATGATGAAGGCTTTTTCGACCTTTCTTCCTCCTCAACATCATTCATCTTAGGCTCATCTTTAGAATCTTAGTCTTCAGTTGACATGTACTTGAATCTTGGAGGATTTTCAGCAACGAGGGCCAGAATTTTCTTGAAGGCCTTCTTTAGGTCAATTTTCAGAATGCGGGTTTGTTCATCATTCAGCAGAATTCCGTAGAGTTTGCACATGTTCATGTCCCTGAGCATGTTGTTTGTTCTCAAGATCATGCACAAAGTATCCCACTCAGAAGGAAGAGAATCCAAGAATCTGTTTACGATTTGGAATTGCTCTCTGACAACTCCAACTTCAGTCATGTCATTCAATATACATGTAAATCTTGTGTAAACCTCAGTGAGATACTCTGAGTCTTTAGCACAGAAGCTTTCATACTTGCTTATGATGTTGGTCTTTTTGTTCTCACGAACCTCAACAGTTCCTTTAAACGATATGCATATGCTCTCCCACATTCCTTAGCAGTTTTCAGATTGCAAACAGTATGGAATATTTCATTAGGTAAAGCAATAACTATACTGTTTCGTATCTTGGCATCTAAACCAACAAGTTTCTTCTCCTCCTCAGTCCATTGAGATCTTGGTTTAGGACGAGAGGGAATAGAGGTTTCAGCAGAACCAGTCTCCATGGAGATGGTTTGTGGAATGAAAGGACCTTCCTTGTAACATCCTAAGATTGGGCCTAGTAGAAACGTAGCCTTTGGTATGTTACACGTGAATTACTTAATTGTTATTTTATTATTAATTATTCAATTAAGTATTGTATGTAAATATGTGTTGATATGTATATATATATATATACATGTATATACGGATTTATAATTGTGTGTGCATGTGATTAGTAATTCTATACATGCCACCTCATGCTTGCACATATATAATACGTAGGTTTCAAATTGGATTCTTCACTTCGAAGAAATCCTTGTGTGTGTATTGTGTGTGTGCAACCGAGAGAAAGAAAGCAAGAAGAGCAGTCGGATTCTTATAATTGTGAAATTGTGAATTCAAGTTATCAAGGTTGTTGATTCTTTTATTCTTGCTAATATGCTTCGTATAGTATTAACATGCTACGGTTTTAAGTGGGTTTTGATATGAACATCAAATGAGGTTGTCGGATTTAGTGTTCTTGGTGTTTTTATGGTTTTTTTGGTGTTTAATATGCAGTCTTGCATGTTTAAACATGTTTATATGTGTTTCTATGAACTTGCATATGTATTGTATAAACTGAAAAGATGATTTATACAAGTTTGAAGTTGTCGGATTGTTAAAGATTATGAATGTGGCGGATTTTGATGAAGATGCTGAAAACTGGGAGTTGAAATCCGAGTATTGGAAATCCGATACTCTTGAAACCGGAGCATGATAAATCCGGTACTTAGAATCCGATATTCTTAAATCCGAAGGTTTGAATCCGATGGTGAATTCCCAAGTATGAAATCAGATTGTGGGTGTCAAGATAAATGCAAGTGTGGAAATGCGATTGAGTTGCGGATTCCTTCAAATCCGATGGTGGTTACGGATTCCGATAGTAGTGTCGGATTTCATTGGAAATCCGAAAATTTTGATTTTATGATTTGCATTGTTTAATGTCATGTGTTATATGTGCATGCATATGTGAATCTTACATGTTTATGTTTGATTAAATGGATATAAATATATGATTGGTATATATATTTATGAATTGGATACTGATTTCCGTTTGTTGTGTTCTCAGGAACAGACAAGGCTCAGTAACATTAGATCACTGAGTGGAATAGCAGAGAACCAG
Source organism: Dittrichia graveolens (assembly GCA_038502395.1). Classification (NCBI taxonomy): domain Eukaryota; kingdom Viridiplantae; phylum Streptophyta; class Magnoliopsida; order Asterales; family Asteraceae; genus Dittrichia; species Dittrichia graveolens. Next base: position 38,769,335 of record JARJIL010000009.1, read on the forward strand.
AGGTGAGTGGATGTTTGCTCACGAGTGATATTAGTTGTACTGGTTTGGTTGCAACTATTGTTGGATATATTGTATATCTGTTGGTTGATTAACTGTGAATGTTAATGGTTGTATTCTGTGATATGTATACATGTTGGAAGGGAAGTCAGTTTAGGACTGGGCTTATGGGCTGGCTTCATTTGCTATTGGCTAAGCAGTATCAGGACCTTGGGATGCATTTGTTGCTACCAGAGGATGATACTGTGTGAGGATAGCAAATGGACTATCGGTAAACCTTTGCTTTGGCCGGCATTGGCTATAGGTTCCTGCAAAACCGCCGGTCTTCCCATGGTGCTTATTTATGGTTGTTGATTTCATGCAGTTCAGGCTGATATATCTGTTGTGTGTTACTTCATTCACTTAGATTTGTGCTAATCTCCCACCTCTCACTCTTTTTATAGGTTTTGGTAAGTCAGCGGCTTGGCTGAGAGTGGTTAGCTTGGGTAGTAATCACCTAGGACTCTTATAGATCATTTGTGACGAGCCATGTTTTGTAATACTGATATTTTGTAAACAATGGTTTGTAATTAGTTGTAATTACTTTGATGTTTAAAACGCTTCCGCAGTGATTATCAAAATGAAAATTTTTGGGTTAAAAATATGGTGTTACAAGTTCGGTATCAGAGCCTTGGTTTGGCAGTGTAGGCACAGTGGAAGTGTTACATTCCCAAATCTTGTCTCGTGATAGGTCGATTACTCCTTGGGTGTAGGATTGGGGTGGATTGGAGTGTGGTGGAGTTAGTATGTTGTGTACTAACGGATTTATCTAATAAATGGTGAGATGATTTGATTGTTACAGATAACAATGGCTGGACGTGATTTCTCGACCGGTGCCCCTACTGTCCTAACTACTGCTGAAGTCCCTACTGTTACAGTTGAAGTTCCTACCAACGCTGGTACATCTGGTACAACGGGTGATGAGAGAGATGGGTACATATTCCAACTGGAGGGTCAACTTCAGGATTTGAGAAAGGAGCTAGAGCAGCAGAGGCAGGCTCCTGCAGCACAACCACCGGTTATTCCAGTAACATCAACTACTGTTGCGATACCCCCCGTCTTTCCTGCAGTTACTACATTGGCAAAGGTTCCTCCAATGTCAATGCCGATACCACCTCTATCTCAACCGATGACACAACCCTTCTACTATCTGTTGTTTCCTCATGGACCCTATCTGCAAGGATTTGTTCCACAGGGGTTGATGCCACAAGGGTCGTATTCTTATCCATATATGGGATTACCACCAGGAATGGACTATTGGCAGCCGTGTACTTATAAACAATTTTAGGATTGTAAACCGGATGAATACCACGGTAGCATGGATCCCAATGTTACTCTGAACTGGCTGAGGGATACTGCAAGGATTTTGGATGCTTGCAAATGTGAAGATGAGATGCGAGTTTGTTTTGCCACCAGGATGCTTAAAGGCAAGGCAATGGTTTGGTGGGATTCCATTACCACCCACTTATCGAGAGAACAGATGGATTTGATTACGTGGAATCAATTCAGAGACAAACTGCGCGAGCAATACTGCAACGCCTTTGAATTGAATAAAATAAGGCAGGAGTTCATGGAACTGAAATTGACGAAGAAAATGACGGTGGATGAACTGATTGAACAGTTTAATTCTAAACTGAGGTTTGTAACTCAGTGGGTGCCTAATGAATCTTCCTAGGTTCAGCACTTTATCGGGGCATTGTTGCCAGAATACAAGAGCACCACAAGACTGGCTAGATCTCTGTCCCAGGCCTTCACGTTGACAAAATCTGCTGAGGGGGACATCCGGGCCAAAGACAAACAGAGCAAGGATAAGGCGGCTTTGCAGAAGCCGAGGTTTGATCAGGCTGGGGGTAGCCAGCAGAAAAAGAAATGGCAGGGTAACTAGTTCTAGGGCACCCAGAAGAGGAAGGCATCTTCAGGGGATTCTGGAGTTAAATCACAATGGTGCACGAGGTGCAGGTCTTCTCATACTAGGCAGTGTGATGCTCAGACGATGCGATGTGGAACGCACGGGCATGAATCAAAGGATTGTCGGTACCCCCGAAATGTCTGCTAGAATTGTCATCAGGAGGGGCAAAGGGCAGGTGATTGCCCTACAGGGAGAAGACCCGGGGCTGGGACAGGGGCAGTGGCGGTTGGGGGTTCGTCCGCGGCAGGGGGGCAGAAAAGGAAGAATCCGCCAACTCCGGAGGGCAGGGCGTTCCGGATGACAGTAGATGATGCTACTGCCACTGATGATGTTATCACCGGTACGTTCTTTATAAACTCCTCACCTGCTCGTGTATTATTTGATTCTGGAGCGAATCGCTCCTTTATTTCTGTAGCACTTGGTGCTAAGTTGAAATTTCCTACTACTAGTATCTCTGTGCCGGTTGATATAGAAGTAGCAGATGGTAAGATAGTGCCTGTTACGACTTCTGTGACGGGTGCTGAAATTGACATAGATGGTAACAGCTTTCCTGTATCATTCCTGTTGATGCCATTAGCGGGTTTTGATGTGGTGTTGGGGATGGATTAGCTGAGTAAGCACAGGGTGAGTATTAAATGTCATAGGAAGCTAATTTCGTTTCCGTTATCTGATGGGTCGCGTGTGGTGGCTCGTGGGGAAAGGAATAAGTCTGTGTTTCCTATCATTTCTATGTTGAAAGCCAAGAAATCCTTGAGTAAGGGATGCGAGTGTTTTCTAGCATATGCGATTGATGCTAGAAAGGAGAAGAGGGCAGTTACTGATGTGCGAGTTGTATCAAAATATCTTGAAGTATTTCCAGATGAGTTACATGGGCTACCTCCCGTTCGAGAGGTAGAGTACAAGATTAATTTGATACCAGGTTCTAATCCAGTGGCTAGATCTCCTAACAGGTTGGCTCCTTCTGAGATAAGGGAGATGATGACACAGATTCAGGATTTGTTGGATCGGGGATTTATTCGTTCGAGTTCTTCACCGTGGGGTGCACCAGTCTTGTTTGTGAAAAAGAAAGATGGTACTCTGCGAATATGTATTGATTACAGAGAACTAAATAAGAGGACAGTGAAGAATAAATACCCTCTGCCCAGGATTGACGATTTGTTTGATCGGTTACAGGGTGCTTCGTATTTCTCGAAGATTGATTTGAGATCGGGTTATCACTAGGTACGAGTTTCTGACGGGGATGTTGCTAAGACTGCTTTCCGTACCAAGTATGGCCATTATGAGTTTTTAGTCATGCCGGTCGGTTTGACTAATGCACCTGCAGTGTTTTATGGATTTGATGAACCGGGTTTGTCGACCGTTTCTGGATAAACCTGTGATAGTATTTATCGACGAAATTTTGGTTTATTCTAAATCTGAAGTTGATCATGAGATTCATTTGAGACAAGTTCTTGAGACATTAAAACGGGAGCAATTGTATGCCAAGTATTCGAAGTGTGAATTCTGGATGCGGGAAGTTCACTTTCTGGGGCATGTCATTTGAAGTGATGGAGTCAAGGTTGATCCGGCAAAGATAGAAGCAGGGATGAACTGGGAGGCTCCAAAGTCGCCTTCTGAGATTAAAATCTTCTTGGGATTGGCAAGGTATTACAGACGGTTTATCAATGATTTTTCTAAGATTGCGAATCCCATGACTAAATTAACCCGCAAGGAGGTTCCATTTAAATGGAGTGATGAACAGGAGAGAGCTTTTCAGACGTTGAAACAACTCTTGTGTCAGGCTCCTATTCTTGCTTTACTGGATGGGTCAGATGACTTCATAGTTTACTGTGACGTGTCATTGGCAGAATTGGGTTGTGTGTTGATGCAACGAGATCGAGTTATTGCGTATGCTTCTCATCAGTAGAAACCTAATGAGAAGAACTATCCAACCCATGATTTAGAATTGGCAGCTGTGGTTTTTGCGTTAAAATTGTGGAGACATTATCTTTATGGTACAAAGTGTGTCATTTGTACGGATCACAAAAACCTACAGTATGCATTTTCGCAGAAAGAACTTAATATGCGACAAAGGCGATGGCTGGAACTTGTTAAAGATTATGATTGCAAGATTCGCTATCATCCAGGGAAAGCCTACGTGGTAGCCGATGCTTTGAGTCGCAAAGGAGTTAGTGAATATATCAGGTTTATGCAAATTGAAATAGTCTCTAACTTGATTGACAGATTAAAGGCAGCTCAGTTGGAAGCCTTGAGGGATGAAAACTTGAAGTCAGAGATTATGACTGAGAAGAAGAATGATTTGAATGATGATTTTAGGGGATTGAAGGTGTATCAATCTCGTGTTTGGGTGACTTTGCTTGGAGATCTTCGGAATTTGATTATGACTGAAGCTCATAAGTCTAGACTATCTGTTCATCACAAAAATGTATAACGATCTGAAGGTGCTATATTGGTGGCCTACAATGAAGACGGATGTTGCACAGTTTGTGGAGTCTTGTCATATTTGTGCCCAGGTTAAGGTAGAGCACCAGAAACCCTATGGATCATTGAAACAATTGCAGATTCCAGAGTGGAAGTGGGAGCACATAACGATGGATTTCGTAACAAAACTTCCACGTACACAAAGGAATAATGATATGATTTGGGTGATCATTGACAGATTGACAAAGAGTGATCACTTCTTGGCTACGAGTGAGACGGCATTACTCAGTAAGTTAGCTCAGTTATATATAGATGAAATTGTTTCCCGACATGGTATACCGCTTTCAATCGTATCAGATAGAGATTCCAGGTTTGTATCGAACTTCTGGAACAGTTTACAGTGGGATTTGGGTACACGTGTGAATTTGAGCACAACTTACCATCCACAGACAGATGGGCAATCTGAGCGAACTATTCAAACACTCGAGGATATGCTGCGGGCATGTGTGTTAGAATATGGAGGTTCTTGGGATTCCCATCTACCGTTAATCGAATTCGCATACAACAATTCGTATCATTCGAGTATCGGTATGCCGCCTTATGAGATGCTATATGGTCGTCGCTGTCATACTCCTACTTGTTGGTTAGAGGTAGGTGAGAAACAGTATGCTGGGCCTGATATTGTGCAGATCACCGCAGACAAAGTGGCTGTTGCGCGAGAAAAGTTGAAAGTTGCGAGGGATCGACAAAAGATGTATGCTGATCCACGTCGTAGGTCGGTGGTATTTGTTGAGGGGGAATTTGTATATCTGAAGGTTTCTTCGTGGAAGGGAGTTATCTGTTTTTGGAAGCGGGGAAAGCTAGCTCCGCGGTATATTGGGCCGTTTCGTGTCCAACGGGTGGTTAATAATCAAACGGTTACTCTTGATCTTCTGGCAGAATTGTCAGGTATTCACAATACCTTCAACGTTTGTTACTTGCGGAAATGTAGAGTAGAGGATGAGAGTCAGATTCTACCTCTACATGATCTTAAAGTGGATTCCAACAAGAAGTTGGTGGAAGAACCCATAGAACTATTAGATCTGAAAGTGACGAAATTGCGAATGAAACAGATTCCGATGGTTCTGGGTAAGTGGAAACACAGTTTGGGTTCAGATTTGACGTGGGAAACCGAGACCGATATGAAATCTCGTTACCCGCAGTTGTTTGATGATGTATAGATTCCGAGGACGGTATCCAGTTTAAAGGGAGAAGATTTGTAACATCCTGAGATTGGGCCTAGTAGAAACGTAGGCTTTGGGTATGTTACACGTGAATTACTTAATTGATATTTTATTATTAATTATTCAATTAAGTATTGTATGTAAATATGTGTTGAGATGTATATGTATATATATATATACATGTATATACGGATTTATAATTGTGTGTGTGCATGTGATTAGTAATTCTATACATGCCACCTCATGCTTGCACATTTATAATATTTGGGTTTCAAATTGGATTCTTCACTTCGAATAAATCCTTGTGTGTGTATTGTGTGTGTGCAACCGAGAGAAAGAAAGCAAGAAGAGCAGTCGGATTCTTATAATTGTGAAATTGTGAATTCAAGTTAGCAAGGTTGTTGATTCTTCTTTTATTCTTGCTAATATGCTTCGTATAGTATTAACATGCTACGGTTTTAAGTGGGTTTTGATATGAACATCAAATGAGGTTGTCGGATTTAGTGTTCTTGGTGTTTTTATGGTTTTATGGTGTTTAATATGCATGTTTGCATGTTTAAACATGTTTATATGTGTTTCTATGAACTTGCATATGTATTGTATAAACTGGAAAGATGATTTATACAAGTTTGAAGTTGTCGGATTGTTAAAGATTATGAATGTGGCGGATTTTGATGAAGATGCTGAAAACCGGGAGTTGAAATCCGAGTATTGGAAATCAGATACTCTTGAATCCGGAGCATGATAAATCCGGTACTTAGAATCCGATATTCTTAAATCCAAAGGTTTGAATCCGATGGTGTATTCCTAAGTATGAAATCCGATTGTGGGTGTCAAGATAAATGCAAGTGTGGAAATCCGATTGAGTTGCGGATTCCTTCAAATCCGATAGGATGTATCGGATTCCTTTGAAATCCGATGGTGGTTGCGGATTCCGATAGTAGTGTCGGATTTCTTAGGAAATCCGACAATTTTGATTTATTGATTAGCATTGTTTAATGCTATGTGATATATGTGCATGCATATGTGAATCTTACATGTTTATGTTTGATTAAATAGATATAAATATATGATTGGTATATATATTTATGAATTGGATACTGATTTCAGTTTGTTGTGTTCTCAGGAACAGACAAGGCTCAGTAACATTCGATCACTGAGTGGAATAGCTGAGAACCAGAGGTGAGTGGATGTTTGCTCATGAGTGATATTAGTTGTACTGGTTTGGTTGTAACTATTGTTGGATAGATTGTATATCTGTTGGTTGATTAACTGTGAATGTTAATTGTTGTATTTTGTGATATGTATACATGTTGGAAGGGAAGTCAGTTTACGACTGGGCTTATGGGCTAGGTTCATTTGCTATTGGCTAAGCAGTATCAGGACCTTGGGATGCATTTGTTGCTACCAGAGGATGATACTGTGTGAGGATAGCAAATGGACTATCGGAAAACCTTTGCTTTGGCCGGTATTGGTTGTAGGTTCCTGCAGAACCGCCGGTCTTCCCAGGGTGCTTATTTGTGGTTATTGATATCATGCAGTTCAGGCTGATATATCTGTTGTGTGTTACTCCATTCACTTAGCTTTGTGCTAATCCCCAACCTTTTACTCTTTTTACAGGTTTTGGTAAGTCAGTGGCTTGGCTAAGAGTGGTTAGCTTGGGAGTAATCACCTAGGACCCTGATAGATCATTTGTGACGAGCCGTGTTTTGTAATACTGATATTTTGTAAACAATGGTTTGTAATTAGTTGTAATTACTTTGATGTTTAAAACGCTTCCGCATTGATTATCAAAATGAAAATTTTTGGGTTAAAAATACGGTGTTACATTCCTCCAAAATAATGAGAGAATTGCAATCAAGATTTTCCAAATAAAGTAGCATTCTATTCTTCCAATTGGTGGTTTGGCAGAGAAGCCATTTTCGATGTAATCAAACTTCGACATATTGAACAGATCACTAATTTATGAATTAAATTAGAACCTGCTCTGATACCAATTGTTTTTCCCAATTAAGTATAAAACTAACAATGATTAATATCAAAGTACAGAAATAGTTTTAAAGAAACGAACACACGAAAGTTTTCAAAGTAAGATTATATTAATAACCAGACTTCAAAGAGAGCACAAGAACAAACTTGAGCACCGAGTACAAACTAAGCAAGAACAAACTTGAATGCAAATTAGCGAACAAACACTTAATCTTTTCTCGAACAACGAGAAGGTATTTATAGGCTAAGTAAACTAATCCTGACCATCTAATTTAATAACACGTGTACCGCTCTTCATAAAATTAGGAACAAAAAACAACATTGCCGTTTCAAGCTCATTCAGATGCGCAAATCGTGCACTTTATATAACAGGAAGATTCTGGTACTCAGACGTGTCTTCAGTGTACAAGACCCTTTGATAACTGAAGACTAACTTCAGTTGACATTCACTTCAGAACAAATCTTCAAATGAACTTTAGGCTTCTTTCTTCAGATGTGTCTTTGTCAGAACAGTTTACAAAAGAATAAATAATTAAGAATCCTCCTTGAGGTGCTTTCTTCGAAAGCTCCTTTAGGAATGGAATATATACAAATAAAGGATTAACACATATCCATCATTTGAGTCTCCAACGCTCTCTTTTTTTTATTACCCTCCTGTCGTATCGTCAATTGACAGTATGAAATAGGACTCAATATAATTTGAGCGGCCAAATCATATTTTGGTAAAGCACCTTGAATCCACTATAGAGTAAAGGATCTTGGATTCAACGCAGAACCCTTTTTGAATAAGAGAGATAAAGACCAATGAAATCAAGTTTCAAAGTTGTTAATGGTGAAGTTTGATTACCACTACCAGACAAGTTAACGAGTTTTTCGGTTTGATTCATCTCCTAAAGATGGCTCTCGGCTAGATTTTATATTAAGTTAAATTTGAGTTATATTAAGTAAAGGTGGCCTTAGGCCTTATTACCTATTGTATTTTTCTTATTACCTATTTTGGTTTATTACCTATTCTATTTCTAGTGCTTTTTTATTTCCTAAAGGTGCCCGGGACCTATTATTTCTAGTTGATCTATGAATCAAGGTGGCCATAGGCCCTTATGGTCTAGTGGTTACAACCTTTCTCTTTCATGGAGAAAACAAGGGTTCAAGTCTGTAAGATCCTCAACTTGGGCCTAGTTGTAATTAGTACGTGAGTGTTCATAATTATTGTAATAGGAAGTATTTTGTGTATACTTGTTGGATTAAATGAATATGTGTTTATGTTATATGTGTGTTTATGTTATATGTGTGTTTATGTTATATGTGTGTTTATGTATGTAAGTATGTATGTATATGAAATTAGATAATGAGAAAACCCCATGCGAAGAAAGGGGCAACCGCCTTGTGACATATGGACACACAAACACACACACACACATATATATATATATATATATGTGTGTGTGTGTGTGTGTGTGTTTAGTTGACTTTAGTCAAACCTAGCAAAAGAAGACACATACACTTTCTCTCGTCCATTTCTCTCTCGTCTCTCGTTGCTCTCGGATTTCCAGAAATGAAGAAGAAGAGAAGTCGGTTGTTAATCTTCAAAGGTTAGCAATATAATTCAAAGATGTTTAGAAGTTTAGAATCATATGTAGTATGTTAGAACTACGAACCCATGCAAGAACACTTTAAAGAATATGGAAACTCACTTTGAATGTGGGTTTTGCATGAAAGGTGTTCTTGTTGGGGATTTCATGTGTTTATAATGGTTAGATGATGATGTTATGATGTTCTAATGAGTTCTGGGCTTGAAACCAATGAATTGGAAGTTGTTTAGATGACCAAATGTAGCTGTCAGAATTCCAAGCTATGAAACTGTCGGATTCCACAACTATGAAGTTGTCGGAATCCACATGTGGTGAAAACCGCATGATCTGTCAAAATCCGATGCAAGTGTCGGAATTCGCGTGTCTGTCGGATTTGATGTCCCGGGATTCCTAGGTGTTGGAATCCGATTGTTTAAGTATCGGATTTCATTATATGTATCGGATTTCCATGTGTCGGATTTCCCTTCATGTGTCGGAATCCGCAAGTGTTGGATTTCACATGCATGGTTGGAATTCCCAAGTGTTGGAATCCGATTGTTTAAGTGTTGGATTTCATGAATCCGATAGGACCATCGGATTTCCCCAAATCCGACAGTCCTAACGGATCTGTGTTAAGTCCTAAGTTAAATGTTGTTTTATGAGTCTTGAATGCGTATGTGAATGATTGAAGTAAATGTGATATGCTAGGTGAAGCTTTTGTATTTGTGGTGTCAAGACTTAATACTTGTATCTAATAAACAGCTCAGGTGAGTGGCTGCTTTCATGAGACTCAGTAGAGTAAGGCTTGCATGCTAAGTGACTATGTGAATATACTATGTATGACTAACTTGCTTTTGTAGGTATGCTTGAGGAGGTAAGTGTATGACTTGCTTGATGTTAGAATATGTCTCAGGTGCATGCCGGTGGGTCCAGATTGGAACCATTTAGTTAATATTTGATGTTATATGTGATTAGATGACCATATGATGTTATATGTAAGATGATGGATCCATGTGGGATCAAATGTACGTATATGTGTTTGTTAAATGTCTTCAGACTATCCGACACATGGTTAAGGTCAGTCGGTTGTAACTGAATCCCTCGGGATTTCACGGTGATTCAGGGGGCATCCTGGATCATAGGTTCTGCAGAATCGCCGTGCCTTAACGTGAGTGGTGATTAGCCGGTTGTAGCTGGATTACCTGTGGAGTCTTTGACTTTGTGAACGATGCTTGGTGGACTGCTTTATGCTCCCCCGCCAGCGCGGATTGGTCGTGTCTTATTCCCCGGTTGTTGTTGAGCGGGATTGATTACCCTACAAGACACGACTCTTACCGATCATGTCAGCACACGGCTATATGCTAAACTAGTAATGATTATTTATGATATGATGCATGAGTTATTGTATTGATGCTTATGATTGTATGTACTCACTAGCTAGTGTAGCTAATGGTGCTATGTTTTCCCTTTTCAGGTAAAGACTAGATGTTCTGTGAGGCGGGGAACTTTTATTGTACATTGCCCCTCGTGGGTGGAACACTTGATGTTATTATATTATGTTGTAATGTAGAAAGATATTATGGTCGGTTCCTGAACTAGGTAACACCCGGATGTTTTGAAAGAACGATGTTGTAAATAACAGTTGTTATTATTGTTAAAAAGTATAAATTTCCGCTGCTAAATCCTAATTTTTCATTAAAGTAACTGAATACGGAAGCGGTGTTACAATTAGGTATCATAGCCTAAGTTTGAGTGAATTAGGTACTTGTAAGAGTACTCAATCTCAAGCTTGGGCCCGACCATAAAGAAGTGTTCCTAGGGGGGTTGAGTGAGAGTGTCATGTGTATGCTAGTATTATATGATGACTTGTTAGAAAGTTAAGTTAGTGAGCTTGAGTATTAACTGCTTTTTCTCTGTCGTATAGAAATCTAGAAAGATGTCTGCCGAACGTGGCCATACGGAGCAAGCTATTAAAGAATTAGAAGATGAGGCTTCTCATATGCCTCATCAGGTTGAAGATCAGAGATCTCAGAACAATGTTGGTGGTGGCAGACCTGAGCCAGATCAGGCTGCCTATATTAGGCGTTTGGAGGAGGAGCTTCGTGTGACAAAGGAGGTCTTATTGCAAGCTACCTTGAACAAGCCTCGCAAGACTTGTTCTTACAAGAAGTTTCTAACTTGCCATCCTCCGACATTCCAGGGGAGTGATAACCCCACCGTTACTATACAATGGCTCCGGGAGATGGAGTAAGTGTTTGAGTCGTGTGAATGTGAACCTGAGTACTGTGTGAAGTATGCAGTACAGATGTTAAAAGGTCATGCCATATTTTGGTGGGATACGGTGAAAGCCTCTGTTAATAAGGAGGTGCTGAGTGCTCTTACCTGGGAGCAATTCGCTGAAAAGGTGCTGAAAAAGTATTGCACCGACTATGATCTGGAAAGAATGGAGAGAGATTTTAATGATCTCAAGAAAGGGGATACGCCGATTGAAGAACACATAACCGCGTTTACTGACAAGATGCGGATTGTTCCCCATCTGATCCCTTACGAGACCACCAAGATAAGGCGGTTTATGGCAACTCTGCCACTGGAATTTCACCCACACGTGCGGGCAACTGTTGAATTGGATCGGGCTTTTGATATAGCTCGACAATTGGAAGGTGACCGTCTGTACTGCAAGGGCGAATCTGCCGGTGTAGGGTCAAAGAGGAAATTTCAACCGTTTGATAAATCGGGTCCTTCCAAAGGACAATCCACCGCAGGCGGGAAAACTGATTCCTCCAAGAAGCCGAGGCCTGATTCTCCGTGGTGTTCTCAATGCCGAACTTATCACTTTGGTGAGTGTTCTAACTCTACCAGACATTGCTAGAGGTGCGGGCAGAAGGGCACCGCTACAACAGAGTGTGGTTTTAAGGAAGATGTGCGTTATCGGTGCCACAAGCCTGGGCACAAGCTGACTGACTGCCCAGACAGACAAAGTACTGGAGCAAAGGGGTCTTCTTCTTCTAGAGGACCGAAAATAGATGACGCGCCCCGTGCGAAAGGCAGGGCTTTTCAGATGACAGCTGACGAGGCCAAAGCAGCAGGAGATTTCGTCATGGGTACTTTTCTTATTAATTATATCCCTGCTAGTGTTTTATTTGACTCTGGAGCTACCTACTCCTTTGTATCTATACCGTTTCGTATAAGATTGCAATTACCTGTTGTCCCTTTGATTGAGCCGCTCAGAGTAGAGGTCGCTGACGGCAAAGTAGTCTCTGTTACAGAGAAAGTCCCAATAGCTGCGATTTATATTGACGGGAGTAATATCCCTATTTCTTTCTTTATTATGCCTATTGCGGGATTTGATGTCGTGATCGGGATAGATTGGCTCAGCAAGCGTGATGCTGAGATTATCTGTTCCAAAAAGATGATCAAGATCCCTCTCTCTGATGGATCTTATGCTGTTGCACGTGGAGAATGACGGGATTCTAATATTCCTATTGTCTCCATGATAAAAGCTCAGAAGTCGATTGCCAAAGGTTGTGACTTTTTTCAGGCATACGTTATTGATGCTACGATGGAGAAGCGACCAGTTCGTGATATTTGGGTGGTGTCTGACTACCCTGAGGTATTCCCTGAAGAACTTCCGGGTTTGCCTCCAATACGTGATGTTGAATTCAAGATAGAGCTTATTCCAGGAGCTACACATGTGGCTCGTTCTCCGTATCGTCTTACTCCTTCTGAAATAAGAGAGATGATGACTCAAATTCAGGAGTTGCTACACAAAGGTTTTATTCGATCAAGTTCCTCGCCGTAGGGAGCTCCTTTATTGTTTGTGAAGAAGAAGGACGGAACAATGCAAATGTGCATAGATTACAGAGAGCTTAACAAGCGAACTGTAAAGAATAAGTATCCGCTTCCTCGAATAGATGATCTTTTTGATCAATTGAAGGGAGCTACATGCTCCTCTAAGATTGATCTCCCGTCGGGTATCACCAAGTATGAGTTCGTGAAAAAGACGTGCCGAAGACTGCATTCCGAACTCGTTATGGTCATTACGAATTTCTGGTTATGCCGTACGGTTTAACCAATGCCCCTGCCGTCTTCATGGATCTGATGAATCGGGTTTGTCGTCCGTTTCTTGACAGATCCGTGATTGTATTTATTGATGACATCCTTGTTTATTCGAAGACGGAAGCTGATCACGAGCTTCATCTTCGCTAGGTTCTCGAGACTCTAAAGAGAGAACAATTGTACGCCAAGTTGTCCAAATGTGAATTCTAGCTTAGGGAACTTCAATTCCCCGGCCATGTTATACGTCAAGATGGTGTCAAAGTAGATCCAGCTAAGGTGGAGGCTGTGATGAATTGGGGGGTTCCTCGGACTCCTTCTAAAATTAAAAGTTTCCTTGGTTTGGCTGGCTACTATCGGCGGTTTATCCGCGATTTCTCGAAGCTTGCGGGTCCGTTGACCAAACTAACTCGCAAGGATGTTGCTTTTATCCAGTCGGAAGCTCAGGAGGAAGCTTTTCAGACCTTGAAACGATTGTTGTGTGAAGCTCCAATCCTTATTCTGCCTGAGGGTTCAGAGGACTTCACGGTATATTGTGATGCGTCGTATGCGGGTTTGGGTTGCGTCCTAATGCAACGTGATAAAGTGATTGCCTACGCTTCTAGGAAGTTGAAATCACATGAACGGAACTACCCAACCCATGATCTGGAGCTTGCTGCTGTTGTGTTTGCACTAAAGTTGTGGAGGCATTATCTTTATGGCACAAAGTGTGTGATTTGCATAGATCAGAAAAGTCTTCAGTATGTCTTTTCTCAGAAAGAACTCAACATGCGGCAACGACGTTGGTTAGAGTTAATAAAAGACTACGATTGTGAGATCCGTTACCATCCTGGCAAGGCCAATGTTGTAGCGGACGCTTTAAGTCGTAAAGGACCGATAGCAGAAGCTAAGTTTATGAGGATCACGATTGTATCAGATTTGATTTATCGATTGAAAGGAGCTCAGTAGACGGCATTGCAAGAAGAAAATCTGAAGGCTGAGACGATGAAGAAGTTAAAGGATCAGCTTGTAGAAGATAATCGTGGGTTGAAGACTTTTCAATCCAGGATTTAGGTACCTTCTGTCGGAGGTAACCGTGAGCTGATTCTGCAGGAAACCCATAAGTCCAAACTGTCTGTCCATCCACGAATCACAAAGATGTACCACGACCTGAAGATGCTATACTGGTGGCCAATTCTGAAGAAAGACATCGCTTTGTTTGTGAAGAGATGTCAGATCTGCGCACAAGTGAAGACGGAGCACCAGAGACCTTATGGTAATCTACAACAACTGGATATTCCGGAGTGGAAATGGGATAATATCACGATGGATTTCGTGACGAAGCTACCGAGAATGTCCAGAGGGCATGACATGATCTGGGTTATGGTTGATCGACTGACGAAAAGTGCTCATTTCTTGGCAACAAACGAGTCTGCTTCGCTGACCCGTTTAGCCCAGTTGTATATCGATGAGATTGTGTCACGTCACGGTCTTCCGTGTTCGATTGTATCTGATCGTGACTCTCGGTTTGTCTCGAATTTCTGGCAGAGTCTGCAACGCGAACTTGGCACTCGTGTTCATCTAAGCACTGCCTATCATCCGCAGACTGATGGCCAATCTAAACGTACGATTAAGATGTTAGAAGATATGCTTCGTGCCTGTGTACTCGAATTTGGTGGATCGTGGGATTCTCATCTCTCATTGATTGAATTTGCTTATAACAATTCATATCATTCCAGCATTGGAATGCCACCATACGAGATGCTTTATGGAAGACGATGTCGCACTCCGACCTGCTGGTTGGAGCCTGGAGAGAAGCAGTTCGCTGGACCTGAAATCGTCTAGATCCCTTCTGACAAAGTGAATGTGGCTCTTGAAAAGCTAAAAGCAGCTCGGGATCGATAGAAGATGTACGCGGATCCAAAGCATCGTCCCGCTACATTTGAAGTCGGTGATCGTGTGTTCTTAAAAGTTTCTCATTGGAAAGGCGTTATCCGTTTCGGGCGCAAGGGGAAGCTAAGTCCACGTATCATTGGACCATTCAAGATTATACGCAAAGTGAACGATCAGACGGTGACTCTAGAGCTGCCGTCTGAATTATATGGAATACACGACACCTTTAACGTGTGCTACTTACGCAAATGCCACGTTTAGGAAGAACAGATTATTCCTTTCCAGGAATTGAAAGTTGACTCTTCCAAGCGACTAGTTGAAGAACCTGTTCAAATTCTTGACACGAAGGTCAAGAAACTTCGCAAGAAGATGATTAAACTAGTCCTTGAGAAGTGGAAGCACAACTTACGTCCAAACATGATGTGGGAAGTTGAGGACGAAATGAAGACAAGGTACCCTCACCTGTTTATCACTGAGCGGATTCCGATGACGGAATACTCTTAAGGGGGGTAGATTTGTAACATCCTCAACTTGGGCCTAGTTGTAATTAGTACGTGAGTGTACGTAATTATTGTAATAGGAAGTATTTTGTGTATACTTGTTGGATTAAATGAATATGTGTTTATGTTATATGTGTGTTTATGTATGTACGTATGCATGTATGCTAAGTATGTATGTATATGAAATTTGATAATGAGAAAACCCCATGGAAAGAAAGGGGCAACCGCCTTGTGATATATGGACACATATATATGTGTGTGTTTAGTTGAATTTAGTCAAACCTAGCAAAAGAAAGGGGCAATCTCGTCTCTCATTGCTCTCGGATTTCCAGAAAAGAAGAAGAAGAGAAGTCGGTTGTTAATCTTCAAAGGTTAGCAATATAATTCAAAGATGTTTAGAAGTTTAGAATCATATGTAGTATGTTAGAACTACGAACCCATGCAAGAACACTTTGAAGAATATGGAAACTCACTTTGAATGTGGGTTTTGCACGAAAGGTGTTCTTGTTGGGGATTTCATGTGTTTATAATGGTTAGATGATGATGTTATGATGTTCTAATGAGTTCTGGGCTTGAAACCAATGAATTGAAAGTTGTTTAGATGACCAAATATAGCCGTCGGAATTCCAAGCTATGAAACTGTCGGATTCCGCAACTATGAAGTTGTCGGAATCCACTTGTGGTGAAAACCGCATGATCTGTCGAAATCCGATGCAAGTGTCAGAATTCGCGTGTCTGTCGGATTTGATGTCCCAGGATTCCTAAGTGTTGGAATCCGATTGTTTAAGTATCGGATTTCATTATATGTATCGGATTTCCATGTGTCGGATTTCTCTTCATGTGTCGGAATCCGCAAGTATCCGATTTCACATGCATGGTTGGAATTCCCAAGTGTTGGAATCCGATTGTTTAACTGTCATATTTCATGAATCCTATAGGACCATCGGATTTTCCCAAATGCGACAGTCCTTGCGGATTTTTGTTAAGTCCTAAGTTAAATGTTGTTTTATGAGTCTTGAATGCATATGTGAATGATTGAAATAATTGTGATATGCTAGGTGAACCTGTTGTATTTGTGGAGTCAAGACTTAATACTTGTATCTAGTAAATAGCTCAGGTGAGTGCCTGCTTTCATGAGACTCAGTAGAGTAAGGCTTGCATGCTAAGTGACTATGTGAATATACTATGTATGACTAACTTGCTTTTGCGGGTACGCTTGAGGAGGTAAGTGTATGACTTGCATGATGTTAGAATATGTGTCAGGCGCATGCCAGTGAGTCCAGATTGGAACCACTTAGTTAATATTTGATGTTAAGTGTGATTAGATGACCATATGATGTTAAATGTAAGGTGATGGATCCCTGTGGGATCAAATGTACGTATATGTGTTTGTGAACTGTCTGCATACTATCTGACGCATGGTTAAGGTCAGTCGGTGGTAACTGGATCCCTCGGGATTTCATGGTGATTCAGGAGGCATCTTGGATCATAGGTTCTGCAGAACCGCCGTGCCTTAACATGAGTGGTGATCAGCCGGTTGTAGCTGGATTACCTGTGGAGTCTTTGACTCTTTGAACGATGCTCGGTGGACTGCTTTATGCTCCTCCGCCAGCGCAGATTGGTCGTGTCTGATTCCCAGTCTGAGTTATTGAGCGGGATTGATTACCCTACAAGACACGACTCTTATTGATCATGTCAGCACACCGCTATATGCTAAACGAGCAATGATTGTGTATGATATGATGCATGACTTATTGTATTGATGCTTATGATTGTATGTACTCACTAGCTAGTGTAGCTAATGGTGCTATATTTTCCCTTTTCAAGTAAAGGCTAGATGTCCTGTGAGGCGGGGAACTTTTGTTGTACATTGCCCCTCGTGGGTGGAACACTTGATGTTATTATATTATGTTGTAATGTAGAAAGATATTATGGTCGGTTCCTGAACTAGGTAACACCCGGATGTTTTGAAAGAAGTATGTTGTAAATAACATTTGTTATTATTTTTAAAAAGAATAAATTTCCGCTGCTAAAACCTGATTTGTCATTAAAGTAACTGAATTCAGAAGCGGTGTTACAAAGTCCCTTTGGGTATACCAAGACTCAAGACTATAGGAGTGGGTTTCTATCAAGTGATCCGTATTTGTCAGGCCCTTCTGTTAGTCTACTCAGTGGGACTTTGGATTTTATATCAAGTGATATGTATTTGTCAAGTCTGCCTGGGAGACGAAAGTAAGTTGATTATGGAACGTCTAAAATGAATCCTACAGGGCTGAAGCTGTCAGAATGGCGTGTTACACACATAATGGTTCCTTCATTCATAAATGCTTTAACAAAACTCCATATGAATTGGAAAATGGCATTGTGCCTAATATCAGATATCTCCATATATTTGGTAATAGATGCTTTGTACTCAATGGAAAGGATAAGTTGGTAAAATTTAAGGCCAAGGCTGATGAAGCAATTTTCCTTGGTTATTCACAAGAGTCTAAAGCCTATAGGGTTTTAAACAAAAGGACAAACTGTGTTGTTAAAAGCATCAATGTAACATTCAACGATATGTTGGATGTTAAAATTTTTCCAAAACAAAATGATGTTGCTTCTGGAAAAGTCAGTTCAGGACCAGTTTTCCAAAGACAAGAAACAAATACAAAGCCTAATTCTACTAAATATGATTTAGATTTCCTATTTGATTTCTTTCAATTTGAATTTAATGTTCTTAATATTGGTTACAAGAATGGTGCAGTTTCACCAACTACAACTGAGGGTGACAATTCTTCGTCCTATCCTACCATGGATTCTCCGTCCATATCAACTATCACTTCAGTTGTTTAAAGGTTTGGAGATTAGTAAAAATACCAAAAGATAAATTTGTTGTTGGTACCAAGCGGAAGTTCAAGAACAAACGCGATTCCGATGGAGTTGTGGTGAGAAATAAAGAATGGCTGGTTGCAAAAGGCTGCAACCAACAGGAGGGAATCGACTATGATGTAACATTTGCTCCTGTAGCTAGGATAGAAGTCATAAGACTATTTTTAGGTATTCTCAAGGAGGAAGTGTATGTATCTCAACCTACAGGATTTATCAATCCCAAACTCCCACATCATGTTTATATTCTTGACAAAGCGTTATATGGACTAAAACAAGCCCCGAGAGCTTGATATGATGTCCTGTCAGAATATGTGTTGAGTGAGGGATATAGTAAAGTAAAAACCGACACCACTCTCTTTACCAAAGCTAGAGGAAAAAATCTAATTCTAGTACAAATTTATGTGGATGACATCATTTTTGGTTCTACAAACCCTAAATACAGTGATGAGTTTGCACTTACAATGCAAAACCGTTTTAATGAGTATGATGGGAGAGATGATTTCTTTTTCAGATTACAAGTAAAACAACTAACTCATGGCATTTTTATAAATCAATCCAAGTATATCAAAGGATTGTTGAAAAAGTTTGACATGCTGAGTTGTTCATCACTATCAACTCCTATGGCTTCAAAAACAAAACTGTCTGTTGATCTTGATAGAAAAGCAGCTGATTTAAAAACATACATGGGGTATGATAGGCTCATTACTATATCTGACAGCCAATACCCGGATATTATGTTTTCTACATGTCTGTGTGCTATATTCTAGGCTAATCCAAAGGTATCACAACTACTGGTAGTGAAAAGAATCTTCCGATACCTTAAGGGTACTCCTGATTTAGGTCTGTGGTATCCAAGAGACTCAAGTTTACAGTTATGTGCCTATTCAGATGCAGATTATGCTAGATGTATGCTAGACAAAAAGAGTACTTCTAGCAATGAACACTTTTTTGGAGATAGACTAGTCTGTTAGGCTTCAAAGAAATAAAATTGTGTCTCCACTTCAACTGCTAAGGCTGAATATGTTGCTGCTGTAATATGCTACTCTCAGAGTTTGTTGGTCAGGACTTAGTTATCTGATTTTGCCTTGCAATATGATAAAATCTCATTATTGTGTGATTCGCAATCTTCCATTGCCATCTCATGCAATCTAGTTCACCACTCAAAGACCAAGCACATTGACATTCGGTATCATTTCATAAAGGACAGTGTGTAAAAAGGTCTGATTGAAGTACGGTATGTTAAGACTGATGATCAACTGGCAGACCTATTCACTAAACCATTAGACGTTACCCATTTTAATGAGTTAGTGTCCAAGTTAGGCATGTTGAATTATAAGATCTGACATTCTGTTATTCAATCTCTATTATTAATGGTCTATTTTCAGTTTGAGTGGGTATTTCAGAATGTTTGTTCATCTTGCAGATAATGATAGCATAATTCGAGGGGGAGTGTCAATCATACGTACAATCTACGCACACTTGTAGGGGGAGAAATTTAATAGAAAGTTGAAAAGGCACAAAAACATTCATATATGTTAAAAAAACAAAAATATTTTCATTATCTCTTCACAAAGAAAAATCCAAAAATATTTGTGTTTAAATTTGATAAAAGAAAAATCTTAAAATATTTTAATTTAACTGTGTCTCAAGTATACCCTTCAAATTCGAAACCACTCTTCGAATTCGAAATGGGTGAAGGCATTTGACTTCGAGCATATTCATGTGTTCCCAATTTCAATTTCAAGTTTGCATTAAGGCTTCGAATTGGAACTCGTATTCTTCGCTTTGACTTCGTATTCTAAGTCTATCTGGTGATGTAGACTTCGAGCTCCTATTCCCATTCGAAACACATTCACTTCGAACGCTTGACCGTTCGAAATCCATCACACTTCGAGCGTATACTACCTTAGTTCTTTAAATAGGACTTTCGAATACTGCTTCTTCTTCAGGCTATCTTGAAATTTCGAATTCATTAAGCACTGGTTACTCATATTTTTGAAATTTTATCAAAGTTGCTACCAAAATTTACACTTTTTGTGTTTACATTGCTCAAAACCATAAGGTATACATCAAATATGTGTACAACGTGTGATTAAATCAGAGTTAAAACCAAAAATTCGAATACCACTATGTAACTCGGAAGACTTGTTCGAACACTTTAAATGACTTGTTTTGCATCAAAATGATGTTGTTAATGTGTGGAACTCTTACGATGAACCTTAGAAACACACGAAGAATGTTTTCTGTAACACCGCTTTCGAAAATAGTGAATTTACTGGAAATTCAAGTTTTTAACCCGCGTGGGTCCCTTTCAAAACAAATAATCATCAGATTAAGCAGCGGAATTTAATTTTAAAAGGTTACATCAGATATAACAACATGTCATTCTGAAACATCTGTTTGGTGTTACCTAACACAACAATCAACCATAACAACAAATATTTACATCATACATAAGTGTTCCATCCCAAACATATAAAACTTCCAGCAACAGACAACCCTGTTCACCAGGCCACCTAATCTCTATCTGTATAAACTGTCAACGTAGCAACATTAGCTATATAAAATAGCTAGTGAGTATAAAATTATCATAAGCATCAATAAAGCAAGTCACATGTGTTAGTCCCATGTTTAGAATAATTAGATTTGATGAGACAAACTATATATATGTATAGATGATAGGTTAAGAGTTAGGAATTATGTAAGTCTGTTATAGACTGACTAGTCAGCTGAAGCTGAGTAGTCAGCGTATAAACAGATATAGAGTTTTCTATTTAAGTACTAGATAGCTCGGTGACTTCTATACTGAGGTAGGTTTTGAGAGTGAAGACTTGAAGACATGAAGACTTGAAGATTCAAGAACCCAAGATTCAAGAAGTCAGCTTGACAAGGTCAAGACTGAGTATGTCAGCTCAACGTCAGAAGTCAGTTCAGAATTTAAGTAAGTTCTAAATTCTGTTATAAACTCTCCATATCTACGACATTTAAATTAGGATATCTAAACCTAATTTAAACTATCTATTAGTTGGATAGAAATTTCAAACAGAATTAATTAGATATGTTCTATTTAAGGAGTTTGTTAGGGTTTTAAAGAAAAGATAAGTTCTATCTTTATTATGCGATTTGTTCGTAGATACATCAAGTATAAGTATAAACCTTCTTGTAGGTTTTACATAGATGTTCTTACGTGTGTACGTGAACAGAGACGCGAGACACAACGACGACTGCATAAGTTGCAAAACGTACGTGTGTTCGTGATACTTGATACGCGTGTGTTGCGATAACTTTGTAAGTTCAAAGTTCGAGAGAGTTTTCAAGAGTTCTTGTTAATCAGTTTTAACAAGAAGTTCGATCATCAATTAGTTTGTGATTCAAGAGTGTTTAGAGAGAGAGTTGAGCTTATAATCATTGTAATATCAAATCATCCTGTTGATTTGATTAGAGGGTGATAATAGTTATTGTTTTGTTTGATCATTGAATATACATTTGATTAATTTGATTATTTGTTTAAAGTGTATTCAACCCCCCCCCTTCTACACTGTATCGGTTGCTTGTTCACCCTCTTTGGGACCAACAACTGGTATCAGAGCAAGTTTCTTCATAAGTTGGAGATCAAGATCCGCTGTCAAGAGGTTAAAATGTCAACTAGCAAGCAATCAAGTCATATACCAACAATGGCGGCAAAAGGGTGTCCTATTTTTGATGGCACTGACTATCCTATGTGGAAGTTTAGAGCCATGCTATATCTGAAGTCTGTGGATCACAGGATGAGTACCGTGATTCAAGATGGCCCAATCATACCAATGATCCATATTACTGCCACTGACAAAACTGTTCCTTCTAGAGAAACTCCCAAGCCTGAAGCATCTTGGACTAAGCAAGATCGTAAACTGTTCAAGCTTGATGACAAGGCACAGAGCATTATAGCAAATGCTTTGAAAAATCCTCTTCTGCATACTGTGGCTGGGTGCCAAACTGCAAAAGAGATGTGGGATACTCTCAGTGTTACGTATGAAGGCACTGACTTGGTCAAGCAACATAAGAAGACAAATCTGTGTCGTTCTTACGAAACTTTCTTTGCTAAAAAGAATGAAACTCTGGCAGATTTGTTTACCAGATTTCAATGCTTGATAAATGATCTGATCTTGGTAGGTGTCAAGAAAGATGAGAATGAGTTGGTACTCAAGTTCTTGGATGTGTTACCAGAACAATTCAATGAGATCACCACTGCACTTCATGCTGGAGGAACCTTAGGAAAATATGATCTCTGATCTATCTATGGTTTCCTTCTAAATCATCAACAGATCATGGAATAGAAGAAAGTTGCCCAGCATCAACTAAAAGAATCCATCAATAATGCTGGATCTGCATTAATTGCAGAAAAGAAAAAGAAGGGATCTATAAAGTCTCAAGCTGAGACCGACTCTGAATCTGAATATGAGGAAGTAAGTCTTAACTCCGGTTCAGATGATGAAGAGATGGATGCTCTTACTGAACAAATGGCAATGTTAGCAAGAAACTTTAGAAAGTTCAGAAGAGGAAGGGGTCAATCTGACAGAAGCACAAGTGGTAAATCTACTTTTGATCCTAAGAAAGCTAAGTGCTATAATTGTCAGAGGATAGGACACATAGTTGCTGAGTGCAGAGTTAAGAAGGGAGAATCAGCTTCAGTAGCTGACAAGAATGCCTACAGAGCTGATAAATATAAGAAGAAATATCAATAACTCATAGGCAAGCCAGATGAAAACACCAAAGGTCTTCTTGCTGAGACTTGGGATACTGAATCATCTACTTCAGATGATGATGAGCCAAACAGGTGTTTGATGGCCATTGAGGATGAAGAGGAACACGTTGAGTATGAGTTAGAAGATAGTTCCTTTGATAAGGATCTAGCAGAAGCGGCTAAGCTGAGTAACTTGTGATTTTCAGTTAACACTTGAAAATCAGTTGGCAGACTTTAGTTGACCAAATTAGAGTGAAAAATGATTTTAAGATCAAGAATTCTAATTCGGAACAACGGGGGTCCGGGGGATCGAGCGCTATAATTTCTTTCAAGAAGACTTCGAAGTCTGAAAATTAAAATACATTCATTCACTTCGAGCTGCTTTCTTATTAGACTTTCACACTTCGAGCACCAACACATGCACACTTCGAACTCCATGCACAATTAAACCCCATGCACGCTTCACTTGAACCCCATGCACACACACTTCGAAGTACAATTAAACCTTTGATGTACATGTGGAATAGTAAACCTTCGAGCACATATGTTTTAAACACTTCGAGCCAATTAAATTCCTTTCAATTCGAAGCCATTAAATTCCATGCACACTTCAAGCGCCAATATACCCCATAGACACTTCGAACAATTTTTTTAGACACTTCGAGCACTTTATATTAATTACAACTTCGAAAACCTTTTTTCTTTGCCATCCACACTTCGAACACCTTTTATTAGCCATTCACACTTCGAGCAATTTTTTTGCCATTCGCACTTCGAGCACCTTTTTATTTGCCATTCACTTCGAGCACCAAATTATTCGAAATCTTTGTTTAACTTCAAACAAACCTTTAAATCAACTCCGAACTCTTTCATATCTCGTTTGATCACTTCGAATTTCAACCTCGAAAACAATCACAACCCTACTTCTTAAGTTAACGAACATTTCAAATCAAGTGTGTGTTCATCTCTTGAAGCTTTCATCATAAATCTTGCTTACAACACTTGATTACAATCATGTTGCAAACCAAAGAAGAAGACATTATAAAATTGAAGAAACAGGTAGACAGACCTTTTCTTTGGATAGATTTTGCCGAAAAATAGAAAAGTATGGCAGATGATTTAGAACAAGAAAATGCAAAACTTACCCTACAACTTTCTGAATTGACTGAGAAACTTCACATGTCAGAGAGCAAATTTCAAGAGTTTGAGATTGAAGAATGTGCCAAGAGAAGAAATCTTGAGCAACAATTGTCGGATATACAAAGAAAGTCAACAGAAGAAAAAATGAATTTTGAGACCGAAAGAAATCAATTTGTGCTTAAAATTCAGAAATTGGAGCAAGACTTGTAAAATTTTGTAGAAGAAAAGTTCACGACATCTTCTGATTCTCAAAAAGTTCAAAAGTGTAAGTTTTCCAAAGAAAAGGAAATCAGGGGGGTTCCTGTAAGAGTCCTTGCAGGTGAATTATCAAAGACTCATATGCATCTAAACTCCAAATGCTCTAAGGATCATTATCCTAGTTCCAAGTCATATACAAAGCAGTTCATAAACAGGGTCAAGCTTCGGAGAAAGCTTTGGAATGAAAGAAAAGATATTTTTGAAGAAATGAAAGAGAAAACTCTTCTTCAAAAGAATTGTGGTTATGTTCCTCATGCTACACCTCATCATGCTGCTTATCAATTTGCACGTGTTAGTCAAACAAGATCATTTTCGAATACTAACACGAATGCACGTCTTCCTACCTTGTCAGAGCTTATATATCCCTATGTGGTTCGTTCCGTCAAACATCCCTTAAGACTTTCTAAAGAGAAGATTTTCATAAAACCACGTTATTTTTTAGTGGATGTTTATCATAAGAAGATATAAGTCCGAAAGATCAAGGGGGAGCAAAGTAATGAAAAGATTTCAAGTCATTAATGAAGATTAAGAGCTTCATTCAAGGGGGAGTGGATTTTTCACTTGAAGAATAACCAGAATGCTAAATCTGAAGATTCCCTCAAGAATCATACTATGTTCATGCTCAAGATCAACTGCTCCAGCAAAGAAGATATTTTTTGTTTATCATGCTTTATCTGTACAATGAACACAAAGGGGGATATTTTTAGATTAAATGTTGTGTTTATTATATTTGTTTAGCTATTTGACAATTAGTCATTTTAGAGGGTTGGTTTAGTAAATACCTTATGGGTATATATACTTGTCTACCTACCCCAAATCAAAAGAGCATTTCATTATTTTAAAATCGTGTCTGTATGAATTCTTAGTTCCCTCTCATCCATTCATACTAAGATCATACATCATCATTATGGATTTGCTCCAATATCATTGATATCTCTTAAAGATTGGGACCAACACACTTCTAGGATGAAGCAGTCAACACAGCTTGTTATACTCAAAACCATTATATAGTCGTCAAAAGGTTTGGTAAGACGCCATATGAGCTATTATATATGAAGAAACCAAATGTTGGTCTTCTGAAGATATTCGGAAGCACGTCTTTTATTCTGAATACAAGGGATCAAAAAAGTAAATTTGATCCTAAAGGAGAACAAGGAATATTTCTAGGATATTTTGAAATCTCTAAGGCTTACCGTGTATACATTCAGTCGTCTCATAACTCCATAGAAAAGAAAGACAATGAAGATTTTGATAATCTCTTGAATGCATCATTTGAAGATCATCCTATTGACATCTCTCATGATGAAGAAGACATTGAGTTAAGTTCCTCTTCTCAAATTTACAATAAACCTATTTGTCAGTCATCATCTACATGATATGATGACTAAGTTACTTAAACCTCTCCTAAAACAGCATAAATTCTAGTAGAAACACCACCAACCACTGAAGAAACCACATCATCTCAAGAGCAACCCCCAAAATGTACAAAATGGACAAATGCTCATCCCATTGATAATATCATTGATAATCTTTATAAAGGAGTTTCAACTCGTAGCTCTGTTTCCTTAAAATTTTGCCCATTCTCTTTGTTCCTAGCACAACAAGAGCCCAAAAAGGTTGATGTTAGTTTTAGAAATGTAGAAAAGCCTAATTTTAGGTGTGGCCTATAAATAGGTCCTTGGCCCTTGGCTTTGTAACGCTTTTGCTTTTTCAATTCAATATATCGATATTAAAGCTAAAAGGTGTAGTGTGTGTTTCACTCATATCATCTTCTCTCTACACTAATACTTGAAAGGATAATCGGGATTGAGCTTTCGATTGGTATTAGTGCCATACTTGATCTAAGTTAGCTCATGATTGGGTGAATCATCGAAGAACAAGAAGAATCGAAGAATACAAGCTTTGTTCATCAAAGTTACTGTTTAGAATTCGAAGAGATGAAGGTTTAAGTGAGTTTTTTGTTGAATTTGATCCCATTCATCTTAAATCAAGTCTAAATTCACGAACAATCAGATATGATTTGATTTGAATCATAATCAATTGAAGTTTTGAAGTTTTTCATGGACATTCCTACGATTTTTGCTTCAAAAGTTCATCATAAATCATGAGAATGATGGAATCAATGGGATATTGTTGATCTACAGTGTTTTGCGAATTTAAGGGTATAAAATTCAAGTGGTTATTCATCATTTTGGATAAGAATTCAAAATTTCAGTCAAGAACACATGAAGATCATGAAGAACAGCTTAGATCTCGGTTTTTGATCGATTGGGATTAACATTTCAAACATTTTGGTGTTTCCCTGTTGATTTCGAGTAGGTTAATTACTCCATAGAAGACTTCGTGTTTGGTAGTTGAGAACACATCCCTAAAAATCCAGAATTGGTTACTCAAAGCACACTTCAAGCGTATCTAATCCTCAAATTCAAAATCAACACATCTCGAATTCGAAGTATTAATACTCCGAGTTCGAAACCTTTGCTACAAATTCAAGTTTGAAACCCATTTATTCGAGCGGAGTCTAAGTTTCCTAAGATCACTTCGAGTTCAAAATCCATTTCAACACTGAAACTTCGAGCGTGTTCACTGTTCCAAAAGTTCATTTCGAATTCGAATATCATTTGTTCGAATTCTCTTCGAAACATTCCTTCGAATATCAATTCCAAAATAGTACTGTTCCATTCGAAGTCAACTACAAATTTCACTTCGAATTCCATATTGTTCACTTCGAATTCAAGTCAATCACTTCGAACGAACACTATCAAATTCACACTCATCTTCGAACACAAAGTTCATTTCGAATAGATTTCAAATTCAAAAAATAGTTCGAAAAAACCAACTTCAAACCCGAATCACCAACTTTTCAAGTTAACGATCATTATCCACTTTCAAGTAAAACAAAAATGTCAAGTTCCAACGAGATTCTAGCCATAGGCACAGACTCAAAACCCCCTGTTCTCTTCCGCAATGATTATTTAGTCTGGAAAGGGAGGTTTATGGACTTTTTAGAACACAATGAGGTGTACGGCGAGATGATGATAGATCTCAATAGAGATAAGAAATTTTACAGAATCATCAACGCACAACCTGATAACAACCCTCCAATTCCTGGAGTGACAAGAAAGAAAACACCCGATGAGTTGACTGCTGCTGAAAAGGAAAGAAAGAAAGCAGACAGGCTGGCTAAGTATTATCTGAAACATGGCTTATCCTCAGAAATGTATATGAAAGTGGATAGCTTAGCAAAAACCAAAGAGATATGGGATGAAATTAAAAGAAAACTGCAAGGGACTGAGCAAAGAGAGCATATCAAACGAACACAACTAGTGAACATGTTTCACGAATTCACTGCAAAGGAAAACGAACTGTTAATTGATACTTACAGTCATTTCTGCAAGCTTCAGAATGAACTGAGAACCAATAAGGTTGAAAGAACTGATTTAGATATCAAGTGTGTGTTCTTAAGAGCTCTTGGTCCTGAATGGACGGAGCATGCGAAGCTATACAAGCATATCAATCGAAGCCTTATGATTGTTACATACCACAACATCTTTGAGGACCTCCAACAATACCAGGATGAGGTCTCAAAGTCTGCTCCCAGAATGACTATTGATCCCTTAGCTCTTGTAGCTACTGAACCATCACCTCGCGAATCCTCCAGAACTCAAAAGTACAAACATGTGGCCCTGTCTGACTCAGAATCAGATGAGTCAGATGTTACGGAAATGGAGCAAGTTATAAAAGCCATGTCTTTTATCACAAAGGCATTCAAGAATAGGTATTCCAAAATCAATAACCGTCAGAGATACACTTATGGGCCCCGAAGACCGGATAACTTTAAGGTTGCTAAGAAACCTAGATTCATGAAGGAGGAGAAGAAAGAAGAAAGGAAATGCTATAATTGTGAGGGCAATGGCCATTTCATCAAAGACTGCACTCAGAAGAAGAAAAAAGATGTTGAGTACTACAAGCAAAAGCTCAGGCTATTAAAGAGGAAGAGTGCAGGAAAGGTTATGATGGTTGAAGAAGACCAATTCCTATCAGATATTGATGATAATGATTTGGATGAGGAAGCACAAGCACAATTCTTCCTGATCCTGTTTAAGATGAATTTTCTAATGAAGGTGAAGAGCCAAAGGCATACTATGATAACACAGATGATGAAGGGATTGGTCCTGAGGATGCTAATGATGAGGTACACTCTAACTCCTTAACAAGTTCTGGTCTGAGCATGGAACATGTTCAGATCATCATAGCACGCATGAAAAAACTAGAGAAAAAGGTACAAAAGTCTAAATCAAACAAGGAAAAACTAAAAGAAATCATAAGAAGTCAACAAATGGAATCAATGCATGTTGACAAAGAAATTCCTGAACTCAAAACCAAAATAATCAAAAAAGAAAACAAGTTGATTGAGTTAAAAGCAAGCATGAGCACCCAAATTCATGATCTCAAAGCAGAAAAAATTAGTGCAGAGAATGACACTAACTTCATTATCAAAGAGAAGGGTGAATTATGCTAAAAAAATTAAAGAACTTGAAGAAACACTGATTAAAAGGGGTCAATCAGAACAATAAATCTTTCTTAATAAATCCAAAGAACGAAAGTTCTCTAAATGGATCTACGATGGTCTTGGATTTGAAAACCCGAGAATCAGTGAGAAAGTGACGGCCAAACAGCTGTATGACTTTGATTTAATGAATGATGACATCACAAAGAACATGGTATTTGTTGGCCAAGAGTAGGAGGTAGTAGAAGAGGATTTCAAAAGAAAGACAAATTTAAAATTTGAGATTCATTTTGATTATCAAGAATTAAATGAATCTATCACATCCGAGACACAAAAGCTCAGTGAGATAGATGAGTCTACACTTACATATCCGGAAAATCTTAAGAAGCCACAAGTAATTCTGGAAGCCCGGGTATACATACCACATATGGTGTCACAAAGGCAACTTGAAATACTTCTAGCCTATTATTTTGAAACCATCATAACAAATGATTTGGAAAAGGAAGTAAAAGAATAAGAAAAAAGGTCTTTCATGTCACTGTCAGAAGGAAAACTTGACACGAACTTCTACAACTTTTACCTCACAGCCAACAAGAAAATATACCACCGAAGAAAAAGGAAAAATGATGGTGGAAGGTTCATGGATTCCAAGAAAACATCACCAATCTCTTGAAACCACCAAAAGGCAACCAAATGCCATTTCTAAATCCAATCTCACACAATCTCGGGAAAATAAACCACAATCTCAAGCAAAAGTTGTCAAAAAGAATTCAAAATCTCTTACAACTAACCATTGTTCAACTCTTTCAGATGTGAGGAGAGAAGACAACAACCTGAGAAGTTGTTGCACAAAGATAAAAGAAGAAAGTTTACACCTAGTTCTTATATGCCATGTTTAAATTTTTCAAAGAAGCGTCATCACATTTCCAATTTCTCAAGTCAGAGTATGTCTTTTTCAGAATCTGAATTGAAAGCTTGAACTTGTTTTTGTACAAGTCATGGTTGTTTACATGGGCACCGCGAGTACAAATGTGAGTATGATAGGCTTCGAAAAAGCTTGGGAATTTGTGCATGTGAGAATTGGAGACCACAAGGGTCAAATAAAATTAATGCACCATTTATCACCTCATATGGAATTATCATTCATTAATGGGTGACAAAACATGCTATAAAAGTTATTAACTACTAGAACTATGAAAATAGATTAATCACAATTCAAGAGTTAGAACCATACCGGAAAGGAGGGTACAAAGAGTTCTTAAAAGCATGGAACATCACAGAATCAAACTCAAGGAAATATCATTCAACGAGTACCAAGTCTTTCTCCAAAACCAAATCTAAACCATCAACATCATCAATCTCAAATGTTCACACCACAAAACCGAAAGTGAACAAGACATCCACCAAAGTAAACAAACCCGTACCCATCAAACACTCATCAACACTAAAGTCAAATGAAAGTTCTCAACCGCAAATGATTCAAATTTGGAGACAAAAGAAAATGGTTCAATCTCAAACATCAAAACAATCTCCAATTTATTTTCAATCACATATGCTGCGTGAATAAGGAGAGATCCCTCTCAAAATTGAATCTCAAATTGTTCCTTATCCACTCTAAATTAAAACATCAAAATTCAATAAAAAAGAACAAAAGATTCAATAGAAAACACAGAAAAGCATACATTGCATTTTTAGAGAAGTTGTTAACTCTAATGCATCTAACACACAAGGACCCATTTCTACATGGGGACCTAAACCTTCACTCTTTTCTGTGTATATGAACCTAATCTCTTGTACCTGGATTAAGGTTGCACCAAACACATGACCGGCAATAAGAGTCTTCTCAAAAACTTTGATCCCAAGTACTCCGGGAATGTTTTTTTTGGGAATGACAATGTAGCACCAATTCTGGGGTACAGAAATATTGTGAAAAAGAGCATAAAAATAAAAAAGGTTTCATTCGTAGAAGGAATGGGCCACAACCTATTCAGCATTGGCCAGTTATGTGACAAAGACTAGGAAGTCACTTTTAAGAAGAATTCATGTTCAGTCAAAACATAGACGGGTCTAGCTGGAACAAGGAAGTCTAACATGTATTCCGTTGATCTGAACAACTACAATACAAAGACCTCAGTCTGTCTTCTATGTAAGGCCTCATCGGACTTAACTTGGCAATGGCACAGGAAACGCTCACATCTACTCAACTTTCAGAACATAAACAAGTTAGTTACTGGAGATCTGGTGAGAGGCTTGCCAAAGTTAAAATTCAACAAAGATCACCTGTGTGCAGATTGTGAGAAGGGAAAGATGAAACAATCACCTCACAAAACCAAGTAAGTCTCCAATACAAAGAAGACAATGGAGCTTCTACACATGGAATTATGTGGTCCAATGAGAGTCTAGACACGCAACGGGAATAAGTATATCCTAGTCATTGTTGATGATCATTCTAGGTATACTTGGGTCAAGTTCGTAAAGTCAAAGGATGAAGCAACTCCTGTTATCATCAGCTTCATCAAACAGCAGCAAAACAAGTTTGAACACAATGTTGCATCCATTCGAACGGATAATGGAACTGAGTTCAAAAACAAATTCTTGTCTCACTATCTTGACCTGGTGGGGATCACACATCAGTTTTCTGCAGCATACACTCCACAACAAAACGGGGTGGCAGAACGTCGCAACCAAACTCTGGTTGAGGCTGCTCATACTATGCTATCGTACTATGGTCTCTCGCCTTCCTATTGGGCTGAAGCAGTCAGCACAGCGTGTTACAAACATAATCATTCTTTCATTCATAAACGTTTCAATAAAACGCATTACGAATTGGCGAATGGCATTGTGCCTAATATCAAATATCTTCATATATTTGGTAATTGGTGCATTCTACTCAATAAAAAAAACCTAGGGAAATTTGAGGCCAAGGCTGATGAAGCAAACTTCCTAGGTTACTCACATGAGACTAAAGCCTATAGAGTTTTAAACAAAAGAATTAACTGTGTTATTGAAAGCATAAATGTTACATTCGACGATATGTTCGATGTTAACACTTATAAGAAAAATGAAGTTGTTTCTGGACAAGTCAGTTCAGGACCAATACTTCAAATAAAAGAAACAAATACAAATCCAAGTTCATCATAACATGATTTAGATTTCCTATTCGATTTCTTCCAATCTGAATCTAATGTTCCTAATGCTGGTGATATGAATGATGCAGTGTCTCCTACTACTACTTCAATTGAGCTTGACAACTTGTCTTCATACCCAACCGTGGATTCTCCGTCTACATCAACTGTCAGTTCAGCCGTAGTACCTCATGGGCTAGTTTTTTAGGGTACTCCCATATATGATTCATAACCAACACCAAATAAGGAAGACATTGAACTCACAAACAGATTAAATGAGTTCTTTCCTCCAATTCAGAACCCCCGTGGAATAAGATGGACACAATCCCATCCCGAATCTTAGATTATTGGAAATGTTCAAGATGGGGTAAGGACTCGCTACAACAGCAAAGGAGTGCCTTTACTCCAGTTTCTTAAGTATGATTGAACCCACCAAAGTCTCCGATGCTTTACAAGATGCTGATTGGGTCATCGCAATGCAAGAGGAACTCAACCAGTTTCAAAGACTCAAAGTTTGGAGATTGGTACAAATTCTAGAAGATCAATCAATAGTGGGTATCAAGTGGATCTTTAAGAACAAACGGGATTCCGATGGAATAGTGGTTAGAAACAAAGCTAGGCTGGTTGCTAAAGGTTACAACCAACAGGAGGGAATAGACTACAATGAAACATTTGCTCCTGTAGCTAGGATAGAAGGCATAAGACTATTCTTAGCCTATGCTGCCTACAAAAGCTTTATGGTTTTCTAAATGGACGTCAAGAGGGCATTCTTAAATGGTATCCTCAAGGAGGAAGTATATGTGTCTCAGCCTGAAGGCTTCGTCAATCCCAAACTACCACATCATGTATATATTCTAGACAAAGCTTTATATGGACTAAAACAAGCCCTGAGAGCTTGGTATGATGTCCTGTCTGAATATCTGCTGAATGAGGGATACATCAACGGAAAGACCGACACAACTTTATTCTCAAAAGCCAAATGATAAGATTTAATCTTAGTACAAATTTATGTGGATGACATCATCTTTGGTTCTACAAACCCTAAGTACAGTGATGAGTTTGCACAAACTATGCAAAATCGTTTTCAAATTAGTATGATGGGAGAGATGAATTTATTTCTCGGATTACAAGTGAAACAATTGAGTCATGGCATTTTCATAAGTCAATCCAAGTACATTAAAGACTTGTTGAAGAAATATGACATGCTCAGTTGTTCCTATTTATCTACCCCTATGTCTTCAAAAACAAAATTGTCTGCTGATCATGAGGGAAAAGCAGCTGACTTGATAATATATCGAGATATGATAGGCTCATTACTTTATCTGACGGCTAGTAGGCCAGATATCATGCTCTCTATATGCTTATGTGCTAGATTTCAGGCTAATCCAAAGGAATCACATCTGCTAGCAGTAAAAACAGATATTCAAATATCTCAAGGATACTCCTGATCTAGGTCTGTGGTATCCAAGGGATTCAAGTCTACAATTATATACATATTTAGATGCAGACTATGCTCGTTGCATGCTTGATAGAAAGAGCACATCTGGCAGTGCACACTTTTTGGGTGGAAGGTTAGTGTGTTGGGCTTCTAAAAAAAAGAATTGTGTCTCTACCTCAACTGCTGAGGCTGAATATGTTGCGGCTACAATGTGCTACTCTCAGAGTTTTTAGGTTAGGACACAGCTCTCTGGCTTTGGCCTACACTATGACAAGATCTCACTACTGTGTGATTCATAATCTACCGTAGCTATCTCATGCAATCCAGTACACCACTCAAAGACCAAACACATTGACATATGATATCATTTCTTTAAGGATAATGTGGAAAAAGGTCTGATTGAACTTCAATAAGTCAAGACTGATGATCAATTGGCTAATTTGTTTATTAAACCATTAGACGATACTCGTTTAATGAGTTAGTATCCAAATTTGGTATGTTGAATTATAAAGTCTAACTATCAGTCATTTGTTTTGAGTGGGTATTTCACTTTGTTTGTTCATTGTGTAGATAAGAGAAAGCATAATCTGAGGGGGAGTGTCAATCATCCGTACAAGATACACATGCTTGTAGGGGGATTAAATACCAAAAACATTTCACAAAACAAAGAAAATGTCAATAACATTTACAAAATTCTTGAAAATATCAAAAATATGTGATTTCATTGGCTAAAAACCTCAAAATACTAAAATATTTGAATTTTGGTTAATCAAAAAAAAACACAAAAAGATTTCAAGCTTAAGTGTTCAAGTCACTTCGAATTCGAGATCTAAATCTTCGAATTCGAAATGACCATTCAAATCAAAGGGAGGACTTCAAACATTCCTTACAGCCTTCGCATTCGAAATGAACAAAGAAGTTTGATTTTTGCATTCGAAAGGCACAACAGAAGACTTCGAGCGCTTCTTGATTTCATATTCGAAGTCAAAGGATTTCGCATGTGAAGCCCACTAAATGCTAGTTCACTTCGAGCGCGTTCATAAGCTTAAATTCGAAGCCAGTTGACTTCGAATACAACGGCATCGAATGTTAGTTCACTTCGAGCGTGTTTACTAGCCTCAATTCGAACCTAGTAGACTTTGCATTCTGAACAATGCATCTCCAATGCACCTCTAGCACTCATGATCAGTCCCTTCCCGGAGTCTAGAACAACTCACTTCGAATTCGAAGCCTTCACACTTCGAAGTCGAAGCCTTTGGACTTCAAAGTCTACAGTGGCCCTCAAGACCACTTCGAGCGCGGATTTACATTCGAATTCCTTTAGACTTCGAGCGTGTAAAAACCATTTTCTTACTGTTTGTGACATTCGGCAACAAATTTCCCAGGTTAGCCATTAGAAATCCTAATTTTAAGCCTAGTATGACTAAAAATAGTATTTATGACTTAAATACATCCATAATAATATTAGATTTCGTAGAAATCCCGCCTATATGATTAGAACCTTCCGGAGCTCGAAAAATCGAATTATTAAAAGTCAAGAATTACAAATCATATACAATAATAATAATAATAACAATAAAAATAATTAAATACATCATAATAAATATAAATAAGTTAAAATATAAAACATATATATAAACTCATCAAAATAATTAAAACTTTGTTAATTAAAAGATTTAAACAAAATCACCATTTATACAAATTTATTTAAACTAATTACACATAATTTATAAAAAAATAAAAAAAAAATAATAAAAGAAACCCCCCATCTTTTTTCTCTTGCCTCCTTCTCTTCCCAAGAATCACCACTTGATCTCCCCCATGCTCTATATAAGCCCCCTACTACTCTTCATCATTTCCTTCACCACCACACTCCATCTCTTCTCTTTTCTCTCTTCTTCTTTCACCAACAAAAATCTCCCAAGAACATCCAAGTCTTGTTCATCTTGTGAAGATCAAACACATAATCAAAGAAAAGAGTTGGTAAGATGATCATAACACACTCATCTCTACTCTTCTACTTTTCTTCTTTTCTTCTTTCTTCTTTTCTTCTTTCTTCTTTTTTTCTTTGATGTTCATCTTATTTCTTTTATATATATCTATAATCATGTAAATATAAACATCCTACCAATGTTGTAAGGAGCACATGAAATGTGCATCATCCTACCATTGTTGTATGGAACTTAATCAACTAAAAATCAAGAAAATAAGACTTTGATCATGCATGTGTTTCATCTTAACAAATGTTGTAAGGAACACATAAAATGTGTATCATCCTACCATTGTTGTAAGAACACATGGATTATCAAAGCTTATACTCATACAAGATGATTAATCATGAATATAAACATGTTATATTAAAGTTATGACCCATAAGCAAAAAGAATAATAAATCTGGCAGATTCTAATGCTAGAACTCTCCACTTGTTTTTGTTATATCTGGAGTTCTAGGTATCAAAATCAGTTGATTCTTTTTGCTAATCTTAGTTTAAAGTGTTACCTTTCATTTAAACCTGGATTCACTAATTTTCATGAACGTTTGATCCTTAAAACATATTTAAAAAGACCCATATGTTGAATCTGGAAATCTGGCAGATTTAGAAGGGTACACTTTAAACGCGTGTAACTTACTTATTCTTGGGTCAAAATACATCTAGTTTTTTTTATAAGTTTAATATTTGAGTCGTGGCTATTTCCCAGTTTGAATCATGTAAAAAGGAGGTCGTATGAGACCTAAACAGACGTTTTAGTAACAACATGTCATCCAGACACTGATCAGTGGACATCCTATACACTTTTAATTATTAAAAATACTAAACATGGATTATAAATTCCTATATTTTTACTGGACATTCTAGAAACATGTATTAAGATTATATTAAAATATCAAGCCTTAATATGACTCCTAAATTACAGTTTTTAATTTTTAAAGTTCAACTTAAAGAACTAAAAATTCCAGTGAACACTTATGATTTATGGAAAAATAGAGACAACCTTTAACTATTTAAATAAATAAGTTAACAACAAATAAATAATACAAAATAATAAATAAAATAAGTCTAATAGAGCTACATACCTCTTATATTAGGAAAGGAGCTTCGGTAGGAACAAGAAATCCTTACAAGTAAACACCTTTGCACACCAAGTGAGTATCATAGCCCCTTTTTACCGTATTTCATATTATTTTGGGGTGAAAGCATGTGTATACATTTCATGAAAAGTTTATTGCCTATCTTTTTATTTATTTCAAATATTATTTTGAGCACTTATGGTATTATTCTTTGATGTGCTTGGGTGATCGTTGTAAGGCCCTTTCGTTGGACATTATTCCTTAACTCCGCTAGTGAGCCGATGGTATTAGTAAGTAGCGCTATTTGGAGATTCCGACGCCTCCCATTTATGGTTGACGAACTATAGATGTACTTTACCACTACTAACGTCATTTAATATAGGCGTTAGGTTTATCATGGGCAATTGGTTGTCGGCTAGGTTGGATAATGGCTCAAGCAATAATCATCATAGTCTATTACTACCATGTGCAACGTTTTGGGCAATATAATACATCTTTATCATTATTTCATACTTGGATTTTTATCCAAAAACTTCCATCAATTATTTAAACTTTTCTCATTTAAAAGATATTTTGTGCATACATTAAAAACCTATGAACTCACCAACTCTAGTAGTTGACACTTTTCTTTTACCCGTGCTTTCAGGTGACCGCCGTTAGGTACCTTATGCTTACAAACATGATGTGTGGCATCTTCATCTTCATCGTCACATTTTATAAAAACCATATTTATTTTATTTACGCATCGTACAAGACAATTTCCTTTAAATATTATTCGGTTGTGTAACTTTTATTTATGTTTCATCCGAACTACTTATTTTGTTAATTTAATCTAATGGTTATTATCTATTTACCTTGTGCGATGATATCTTGTGCTGTGACACCTCGTGTTTCCGCTTTAGCGGGGTGTGACAGATTTGGTATCAGAGCCTAAGGTTATAGGGAATGTTGTTTTTCTTATGGGGGGAAAACAACAACTATGACCAAAGGTTTATAAAAATAATTTTCCAAATAATTTTGTTTAAAATGCATCAAGTGTATTGATAATATAATTAAGCTGAGTACCACATTGTTATACCTCAATTAGACAAAGCTTGATCACCTATGTCTAATTTAGCTATGTACGATATGGCACTTAGGTTAGTTATAATAAAAATATACTTAGAAACAAAATTTTATTTACTTTCTTTCTAGATCACGATTATTGTGTGTGTGCATAAGCATAACATATCATAAGTACTTTCATATATTAGCACACTTAGTAACCAATTTTATATATATCGAAGTCTGCAATGTCATCATTAGGTTGACGCACTAAGATTACATATTCTTTACCCATTGAGGTTAGAATAGAACCTTAGTAGGAGAGTCCCCGAGTTTCACGACCTAGTGTATTATCAACACCAACTTCCTATGAAGCATGTGTTAGGCTCACGGCTAGGAAAAGAGTCCCCTTACCAACGAGAGTAACATCATGACCTTTTCATTAGGAGGGAGAGAACTGCTGATTTAGGGAGCAAATAGAGGCACCCTGAGTAGTAATGGGAACTATATGATTGAACATATTTTGCTTAAATCACGTTATGAAATGTATGATTTTAAAATTTTACATGCATTGCTATATGATTGAACGGGAGTGTTAGTTGTTAGACCTTATATCTTAGAATCACCATAACCTAGCTAAGTAGAATTTGTACAAAGGAGAGACCCGAATGTGATTACTAGTATGTTTCTTCTGAACAATTATAATGCATCAATGCTATCTGACTCTAGAATATATAGAAGCTTCGTACCACTAGTATTTAGGCCAAAGCTCAATCTAAAATTTCAAATATTGAAAGAGGCCTATATCATGGAATTTGCTAATGGACAAGAAGTCAAGACTAGAGATATAATCACTAAGTGTACCTTGAACTTAGCCAGCAAAAACTTCAACGTAGACCATACCAATCAAATTAGGGAGCTTTGATGTAGTTGTTGGTATGTATTGGCTATCCAAAAATCAAGCTGAAATACTTTGTTCTGCAAAGATCATTCAGATTCCACTATCACAAGATGAAACGCTTGTCGTATAAGGAGAAAAGACCAGGAAGAACGTCAAGGTGGTATTATGCATGAAAATGCAAAAATATTTAGGAAAGGACTATATCGCATTCTTCGTGCACGTTGTAGAAACGGAGGTTTAGGAAAAGCACATTTACGATTTTCCAATCGTTCGGGATTCTCCCAAGGTGTTTCCGGATGAATTACCTGGATTACCCTTAGTTAGACAAGACAAATTTGGATTGCTTTAATCCCTGTAGCCGCGCCCGTAGCAAAGGCTCCATATCGGTTAGCCCCGTTGGAAATGTAGGAATTATCTGCACATCTTCAAGAGCTACTCGACAAAGGAATTATTTGACCAAGTACCTCACCATAGGGAGCCCTAGTCCTATTCGTCAAAAAAAGAAAGATGGATCTCTACGAATGTGTATCGACTATCGGGAACTCAACAAGTTAACTATCAAGAACCGATACACTCTCCCTCGAATCGATGACCTGTTCGACCAACTTGAAGGCGCCAACTATTTTTTAACAATCGATCTTCGCTCGGGATATCACCAGTTGAGAGTTCGCGAAGAAGACGTCCCTAAGACCGCCTTTAGAACCCGCTATGGACATTACGAGTTCTTAGTTCTTAGTTATGCCTTTTGGGTTGACTAATGCTCCAGCAGTTTTTATGGACTTAATGAATAGGGTATGTAGACCATATTTAGATAAGTTTGCAATAGTGTTCATAGACGACATTCTCATCTATTCACGACGCAAGGAAGATCATGAGCAACATTTGAAATTAATCTTAACACTACTGAAGGAGCAGAAGTTGTATGCCAAATTCTCCAAGTGTGAATTTTGGATCCGAGAAGTACACTTCCTTGGTCACGTAGTTAATCCAAACGGAATTCATGTCGATCCAGCAAAGATCGAAGCAATCAAAAAGTGGGAAGCACCAAAGACGCCAACTGAGATTCGACAATTCCTGGGTTTGGCAGGATATTATAGGCGATTCATCGAAAACTTTTCACGCGTGGCTCAACCATTAACGACTCTGACTCAGAAGGATAAGAAATTCATTTGGGGAGATAAGCAAGAAGAAGCCTTTCAAACCTTAAAGCAGAAGCTATGCAACGCACCTATCTTGGCATTGCCAACTGGATCAGAAAACTTTGTGGTCTATTGCGACGCATCACACCAAGGGTTGGGATGTGTTTTAATGCAAAAAGACAAAGTTATCGCCTACGCTTCGAGACAATTGAAGGTTCATAAGAAAAACTACACTACTCATGATTTGGAGCTAGGAGCGGTAGTGTTTGCACTCAAAATATGGAGACACTACTTATATGGCACCAAGTGTACCGTCTACACTGACCATAAGAGTCTCCAGCATATTTTTGATCAAAAGATGCTCAATATGAGACAAAGGCGATGGGTAGAACTACTCAATGATTATGATTGCGAAATCAAATATCACCCAGGCAAGGCCAATGTGGTAGCCGACGCGTTGAGTAGGAAGGAAAGAGTAAAACCAACGAGAGTACGAGCATTAGGAGCTGTTGTGCAAACAAGTCTGAAAGGAAGGATCCTTGAAGCTCAGGAGCAAGCATTAAAAGAAGAAAATCTAAAAGAGGAAACCCTTCGTCATTTGGAGCACAGGTTTGAGATTGGAACTGACGGAGTACGTTACTTCGAAAAGAAGGTTTGGATACCCAAGGTAGATAACATAAGGTTAACGATATTGGATGAGGCACATAAGTCTAAGTATTCTATTCATCCCGGAGCCGATAAAATGTACAAGGATTTGAAGGAATACTATTGGTGGCCCGGAATGAAGAAGGATGTCGCCCTATACGTGGGGAAATGTTTGACTTGTGCAAGGATTAAGGCAGAACACCAGAAACCCTCTGGATTACTGCAGCAACCCGAAATCCCGGAATGGAAATGGGAACAGATAACTATGGATTTTGTGACTAAGTTACCCCGATCCGCAAAAGGGTACGATGCCATGTGGGTAGTAGTAGACCGGCTTACAAAGTCATCACATTTCCTACCCATTCGTGAAGATTACAAGATGGAAAAGCTGGCACGAATCTACATCAATGAGATCATCATGCGTCATGGAGTGCCCATCTCTATCATCTCGGATAGGGATAGTCGCTTCACTTCCCGATTTTGGCAATCACTTCAGAAAGCATTGGGAACGCGAGTCAATTTAAGCACCTCTTACCACCCCCAAACAGACGGACAATCGGAAAGGACCATTCAAACGCTGGAAGATATGTTACGTGCTTGTGTGTTAGATTTTGGTGGGAGCTGGGACTCGCATTTGCCACTGGTT
This sequence comes from Dittrichia graveolens, assembly GCA_038502395.1. Classification (NCBI taxonomy): domain Eukaryota; kingdom Viridiplantae; phylum Streptophyta; class Magnoliopsida; order Asterales; family Asteraceae; genus Dittrichia; species Dittrichia graveolens. Next base: position 38,810,419 of record JARJIL010000009.1, read on the forward strand.
GAATTTTCATACAATAATAGTTATCACACCAGTATCCAGTGTGCACCTTATGAAGCATTGTACGGACGCAAATGTAGATCCCCGCTCAGCTGGTTGGAAATCGGAGACCGACAATTGTCCAGACCAGACGTCGTACAGGAAACCACTGATAAGATAAAGATTATCAGGGAAAGACTCAAAACCGCTAGGGACCGACAAAAGAGCTACGCCGACAATCGCAGGAAACCCCTAGAGTTTCAAGTTGGCGATAAAGTTCTACTAAAGATATCACCTTGGAAAGGGATAGTGCGTTTTGGTAAAAAGAACAAGTTAAGTCCCAGGTATGTTGGGCCGTTCGAGATAATCGAAAGGATCGGACCGGTAGCCTACAAGCTAAAACTGCCACAAGAACTGAGCGCCATCCATGACACGTTCCATGTGTCGAATTTAAAGAAATGCCAAACGGAGGAAACCTTAATCTTACCCTTAAAAGATGTGCAAGTTGATGACCGGTTGCACTTTGTAGAAGAACCAATAGAAATCCTTGACCGGGAGGTCAAAAGACTAAGGAGAAGCAGGATCCCCATCTTAAAAGTTCGTTGGAACTCAAGGCACGGGCCTGAATACACTTGGGAGCGAGAGGATTATATGAAACTCAAATATCCACACCTCTTCGCCAAAAAGCAAGTCCAAGACGTCAACGATTAATTTCGGGACGAAATTCTTTTAATCAGGGGAGACTGTGACATTCGGCAACAAATTTCCCAGGTTAGCCATTAGAAATCCTAATTTTAAGCCTAGTATGACTAAAAATAGTATTTATGACTTAAATACATCCATAATAATATTAGATTTCGTAGAAATCCCGCCTATATGATTAGAACCTTCCGGAGCTCGAAAAATCGAATTATTAAAAGTCAAGAATTACAAATCATATACAATAATAATAATAATAACAATAAAAATAATTAAATACATCATAATAAATATAAATAAGTTAAAATATAAAACATATATATAAACTCATCAAAATAATTAAAACTTTGTTAATTAAAAGATTTAAACAAAATCACCATTTATACAAATTTATTTAAACTAATTACACATAATTTATAAAAAAATAAAAAAAAAATAATAAAAGAAACCCCCCATCTTTTTTCTCTTGCCTCCTTCTCTTCCCAAGAATCACCACTTGATCTCCCCCATGCTCTATATAAGCCCCCTACTACTCTTCATCATTTCCTTCACCACCACACTCCATCTCTTCTCTTTTCTCTCTTCTTCTTTCACCAACAAAAATCTCCCAAGAACATCCAAGTCTTGTTCATCTTGTGAAGATCAAACACATAATCAAAGAAAAGAGTTGGTAAGATGATCATAACACACTCATCTCTACTCTTCTACTTTTCTTCTTTTCTTCTTTCTTCTTTTCTTCTTTCTTCTTTTTTTCTTTGATGTTCATCTTATTTCTTTTATATATATCTATAATCATGTAAATATAAACATCCTACCAATGTTGTAAGGAGCACATGAAATGTGCATCATCCTACCATTGTTGTATGGAACTTAATCAACTAAAAATCAAGAAAATAAAACTTTGATCATGCATGTGTTTCATCTTAACAAATGTTGTAAGGAACACATAAAATGTGTATCATCCTACCATTGTTGTAAGAACACATGGATTATCAAAGCTTATACTCATACAAGATGATTAATCATGAATATAAACATGTTATATTAAAGTTATGACCCATAAGCAAAAAGAATAATAAATCTGGCAGATTCTAATGCTAGAACTCTCCACTTGTTTTTGTTATATCTGGAGTTCTAGGTATCAAAATCAGTTGATTCTTTTTGCTAATCTTAGTTTAAAGTGTTACCTTTCATTTAAACCTGGATTCACTAATTTTCATGAACGTTTGATCCTTAAAACATATTTAAAAAGACCCATATGTTGAATCTGGAAATCTGGCAGATTTAGAAGGGTACACTTTAAACGCGTGTAACTTACTTATTCTTGGGTCAAAATACATCTAGTTTTTTTTATAAGTTTAATATTTGAGTCGTGGCTATTTCCCAGTTTGAATCATGTAAAAAGGAGGTCGTATGAGACCTAAACAGACGTTTTAGTAACAACATGTCATCCAGACACTGATCAGTGGACATCCTATACACTTTTAATTATTAAAAATACTAAACATGGATTATAAATTCCTATATTTTTACTGGACATTCTAGAAACATGTATTAAGATTATATTAAAATATCAAGCCTTAATATGACTCCTAAATTACAGTTTTTAATTTTTAAAGTTCAACTTAAAGAACTAAAAATTCCAGTGAACACTTATGATTTATGGAAAAATAGAGACAACCTTTAACTATTTAAATAAATAAGTTAACAACAAATAAATAATACAAAATAATAAATAAAATAAGTCTAATAGAGCTACATACCTCTTATATTAGGAAAGGAGCTTCGGTAGGAACAAGAAATCCTTACAAGTAAACACCTTTGCATACCGAGTGAGTATCATAGCCCCTTTTTACCGTATTTCATATTATTTTGGGGTGAAAGCATGTGTATACATTTCATGAAAAGTTTATTGCCTATCTTTTTATTTATTTCAAATATTATTTTGAGCACTTATGGTATTATTCTTTGATGTGCTTGGGTGATCGTTGTAAGGCCCTTTCGTTGGACATTATTCCTTAACTCCGCTAGTGAGCCGATGGTATTTGTAAGTAGCGCTATTTGGAGATTCCGACGCCTCCCATTTATGGTTGACGAACTATAGATGTACTTTACCACTACTAACGTCATTTAATATAGGCGTTAGGTTTATCATGGGCAATTGGTTGTCGGCTAGGTTGGATAATGGCTCAAGCAATAATCATCATAGTCTATTACTACCATGTGCAACGTTTTGGGCAATATAATACATCTTTATCATTATTTCATACTTGGATTTTTATCCAAAAACTTCCATCAATTATTTAAACTTTTCTCATTTAAAAGATATTTTGTGCATACATTAAAAACCTATGAACTCACCAACTCTAGTAGTTGACACTTTTCTTTTACCCGTGCTTTCAGGTGACCGCCGTTAGGTACCTTATGCTTACAAACATGATGTGTGGCATCTTCATCTTCATCGTCACATTTTATAAAAACCATATTTATTTTATTTACGCATCGTACAAGACAATTTCCTTTAAATATTATTCGGTTGTGTAACTTTTATTTATGTTTCATCCGAACTACTTATTTTGTTAATTTAATCTAATGGTTATTATCTATTTACCTTGTGCGATGATATCTTGTGCTGTGACACCTCGTGTTTCCGCTTTAGCGGGGTGTGACACTGTTACACTAATTGCCTATAAATAGGTTGTGACTATTGAGTGTTCCACACGCATTCAAACAAATTCAAATTTTCAAAAACTCCTGATTACGTATTTTTGTGCATTGTGATCAAAGTTGTTGTCCAAATTTCGAAATTTTGTGTGAAATTTGCTAAATAACACAAGGTAAACCTAATATAAGCAACAAATCTTGAGTAAAACATGTTTAAATGTTCAAAACTCAAAGGGGTACTATACAACTCGGAAGTCCATTTTTGCGACTTTACACTCTTTATTCGACATCTAAATAATACTGTTAATGCACATGAGATGTGCGATGGGGGTTAGGAACACAATGACAATGTTTTTTTCAAATAAAAACTAGAAAAATTTGAAACGTGTTCTTCGAGTGGTTGAAGATTGGGCCTGATTCCATTTTTAGCCTAAATCTTCATGTTATGGACCAAATGAGAAAATTTTCGGTGTTACAAAAGTATTTAGATACATGTATTCATTGTAAAACATGTGTCAAAATACATTTTTGTTCACCAAAAATACCACTTTGTCTATGAAGGATTTTGGGAGTTCTACATATTTCAATAAGAAGTTGACTAATTTTCTATGTTTGACTCAAAGTAAATGTTTAAAAGTCAACAAGAATCAAACTGTTGCATACTTGTATGCTTGACTTTATAAGTCAATGCATTTCAATGGGTTATCTTTGCCAAGTGCAAATATCTAATCTATTGGGTGTTCTTACAGGATAAAATGGCTATGGAAGATGAATCTATCTCATACCAATCTTTGACAGCAAGCCAAAGCAGCCATAACCAGATGACCAACTCCTTCCTACCAATCAATTCCTATCCGTTGTCACTCATCACAGTAATCACTTCATAAACCTCGAAAACTTTCGCAATCCAAAATTCCCAATCGTCACTGAAATACTCCGAATCCATCAACTTAACCATGCCCTTACATTCAATCCATCAACGTCCGGGACTCATGTCCGTGAACTGTATGTCCAACAATTCTAGCACACCGCCCACACTCACACTAATCCCGAGTCAGGTCGTTTATCAATCCGTGGTGTTGTAGACCATTTCACTTTGAACATCGTTGCCAGCCGATTGAGGGAAATCCTCTGGCTTCCTAGCACCAGAAGCAGGCCTCCACTTCTTGATTTCCAGGAGATGCCTGATGAAACCATTGCTCTTCAAGGCATTCGAGCCATGGGCTATCTTGGGGATCTACCTCTTTGATCGCACTTCAAAAGAGCCAACCTACACCCCATATACTATACATTTCTAACCATTCTTCAGCGGTGCCTCACCCCTAAACACACAGGATACGAATACCCTAACTCTAATCAAATCAATCTCTTATATGCTGCTACCAATCACCTGCATATTGACTATGCCATGCTAATATTTCTTGACATTATGCAGCAGGTTGAGGGTAAACTCTCAGACCTCACGAGAGCAAAGGGCAGATTTCTACCGTATCAACGGTTTTTGCCAATGATGGTCCAGTTCGCGATGGACAAAATAAGGAGATTCGGAGATGGCCAAACTGCTATCAGGCCGAAGCAATTTTTATATGTAATAGCAATGGCCGGATATTATCCTGTGCAACCACAATCATTCCTTGTCTCCTTGCTGGATTTGTGCGCCCAGAATGATGTGGTGAGAAGCTATGGTTCAACCAGAGCCGGTTGTCCCTACCCATAGGCCCGTAGTACCTAGTGAGGAACTAATTGATAGGCCTTAGCCTTTTATGGGAGAAGCTGAGTGGGTAGAGCAGAGTGATAAAGCCCAGAGAGGGGTGGTGAAGGGGATGAGGGTGATACACATAGTGAGGGAGGGGCTGAGCATGATCCAGAACAAATCCAGGCTACGATTGACACAATTTCTGATGTACTCCCTGGCCCCAAGCATTAACCAGAGTCCCCTGATCTTCTTGCTGGTTCAATGGCGCCTGACTTTGAAACTGAGACTATCGCCCTGACCACTTATACTCCGGCGCAGCACCATTGGTTTCTGATAATACCGAACAACAACGAGAAAAAATTCCAATGGTGACTGAGGAAGAGGATTTAAGCTTTTCAGATCTATTCCTTGATTTACCCGAGGCCTTTAATGATGAAATAAAATTTATGTATGGCTACCAGCCAGGTCCTCTTAACAAAGCAAGTGAAAGCCAAGACTTTGATGCTAATCTTGAATTTTATGATGAATATGAAAGTGAGATCGAAGAAGAAGAAGAGGGAGAGAGAGAGGTGAGTAAAGAAAAACAAAGTGTCGAGGGACCCCTAAGCCCAAAACTCAGGGAACACACATCTACTGCCGGAGCTGAAACTGTTAGCTATGGTATTGTAACAGTCTGTGTCACCCCAACAGTGCATATTTACCCGTCCAGCCACTCAAGTATCTCTCAATAGATGCTTGTTTCATCACACGGAGAATTAGCACATACTCTATCGGCCTCTCATTCGGAGATGGCTGGTATTGAAACAAGAGGTATGCCTCTCCCGACTTCGATTGTTCCTTCCGCGCACATTGATATACCGTAGATTTATGCATTTCTTTCCAGTCACCAATAAACACTTGCACAAATAACGATGCTGTTTACGACACAGCCGTCCAGAACACCTGTAGGTGGCACTACTGAAAGTGCCATTCGAGGATCAGTTAGAAATCTCACCGGAGTGTACACTACTGCAGCTCCACATGTGAGTAGTTCTGCCTCCGTGGCAGAAACTTCAACGAGTACTCTTAGTGAGTCTCGGTTTGTTACCAAGGAAGAATTGCAGGAGGCCCTCAACCCGATTACTGAAAGCTTATCCGAAATCATGAAAACCTTTGCTTCTCAGAAAACCAAGGTTGATGAGGGCTCTGGCTTGACCACTGATACATTAAAATCCCTGCTCTATGTTAGATTGCTGGAGAAATCCCCAGACCGTGAACAAAACCAAGATCTCTTTCAAACCCTTCAGAATGAACAAACTTAGAAGGGAAGTAATCTGAACGAATTCAAAGAAATTATTCAAAAATCTATGGAGGATTTGGGCAATATTGTAACGACCAGTTTTACAAGGTTCAAAGCTTATGGACCTAAGTGTAATTAAGTAAAACATGTGGGATTAGAGATGTAATTAAGGAGCTTTAAATGTGGGATTAACCTAGATGGCAGCCCACTTTGTTCACGGCAGTTCCAAAAAGCCAGAGAAGGTGTTACGAGTGTTCATACAATCGGTAGAAGAAAACAAGGAAGAACAGCAAGAATTCAAGTGGTGTTTAAAGCTACCTTCATCAAGTAAGTACCTTTAATCTTCTATTTATGTATTTCATATGGTTTGTGGTAAGATTTGTGGATTATTCGTGGGTGAATCTCGATCAAACAGAGAACCTATGTAGGTTTCGACAGTTTTAAGCATGGCTACCAATCGATTAGGTAATTGATGATGAAACTCAAAATTGATACTAGGGTTTTGATCTATGATGAAAACTAAGAACATTGGAACTTGAATTATGTGTTTTGAATTTAGAATCCTTGATCGATTGCTCAATTTGTCGTCCTGTACGTTGATTGTTGTTTGGCTTGAACGGAAGGGCTGTTAAGCCATTCTCCTAATGGCTTGAAAGGGGAGGTGTTCAAGCCATTTGCTAATGTCTCGGCAAATTTCAAAATGGCTTGAGGACTTGAAAAAAAAAGAATGGCTTGACTTCTATTGCTACTAGCGGGAATAAGATTTGGCACCTAGAATGGCTTGAGTGAAACGGCTTGGTCAAATGGCTTGGCCAAATGGCTTGGTCGAATGGCTTGGTCAAATGGCTTGGTCAAATGGCTTGGTGGAATGGCTTGGCCAAGGTGTCCAGGCACAAGTTCATGTTTCGTTACGCATCGCTCTATTAATTTAGTGTTCGGTTCTCGTTGTTCGATTCCTTATACATATTTGTTTATTCGTTTAGGTTTCGCGGTAGGCTTTTGACGATTCACTCGGTTATTATTCTCGGACTTCAGGTGAGTTCAATAGACTTTGCAAAACCCGAGTACAAAGAGAAAACCTGATTTTCGGAATATAACGTTTATATATATTAATTAATGATACGTGTTATGTGTTTATAGTTCAATACTTGTTATATGTATGCTTAGAGTATCATCAGAAACTAAACCTAGAGTATCTGAGTTTCGAATGAAGAATGTCATCAATGATGGTCTTAAGTCCAATGCTATACCACAAAGAAGAATGATGAAAAGGCTGTATCAAAAGGGGGTGAGAAAAGAAAATGGGACGGACCATCTGGGTCCTCTAAGAAGAAAGAATTTCATCAGAAGAAGAATTATCAAGGTGACAAACCCCGTTACTGTCCGACTTGTCACTCTTCTCATAAGGGGCAGTGTAGCAGCCATACCTTAAGTTGTAGACGTTGTGGAAAGACCGGTCACAAGTTCGAAGATTGTCAAAGCACAGAACATATATGCTATAATTGCAGGGAAATGGGTCACATCAGTGCCAATTGCCCTAAACCAAGGACTCGTGGTGGAGCTCTAGAGAAAAAGCAAGAGGCACCCAAAGCCAAAGGGCGTGCCTTCAATATGACAGCGGATGAGGCCAGACGCGACGATGAGATTATTTTCGGAACCTTTTTAATTAATTCTATGCCTGCTAACGTGCTATTTAATTCAGGTGCAAGTAGGTCTATAGTGTCTACTTCTTTTTGCTCTCGTTTTGTATTATCTCGGAGTCCGTTAGAGTCGTTGTTGGAAATCGAGCTGGCGGTCAGAAAACACGTCACTGTTAGGGAGAAATATGAAAATTGCACGGTCGAGATCAATGAAAATATCTTCCCTCTGACACTGATTCCGATGGTTCTTGAAGGATTCGATGTGGTTATCGGGATGGACTGGTTAACGTCTAATCGTGCGGAAATACTTTGTGCTAAGAAAATCGTGCGTGTGCCTCTTCCAACGGGTGGTTATGCTATCGCCTACGGGGAGAAATCTCGAGGGACCCTATCCCTAATCTCGGTTCTTAAGGCACGTAAGTGCCTAACGAAAGGTTGTGCGGCGTTCTTGGCTCATGTAGTCGAGAATTCTAAAAAGAAAGCGGTTGTGTCTGAAGTGGAGGTGGTTCGGGATTATGCGGATGTCTTTCTAGATGAATTACCCGGTTTACCGCCGTCATGTGAAATAGAGTTTCAAATCGATCTTATTCCTGGTGCGGCGCCTATTGCCAAAGCACCGTATCGGCTAGCTCCATCAGAAATGAACGAGATTATGACTCAGCTCCAAGAGCTTCTAGATAAAGGTTTCATCAGGCCGAGCTCTTCACCTTGGGGAGCCCCGGTCTTGTTTGTTAAGAAAAAAGACGGTACTATGCGGATGTGCATCGACTATAGAGAATTGAATAAGGTTACGGTCAAGAATAAGTATCCGCTTCCGAGGATTGACGATCTTTTTGATCAACTACAAGGGGCGAGTTACTTCTCTAAAATCGACTTGCGGTCTGGCTATCACCAAGTGAGGGTCAGAGATCAGGATATCCCTAAAACGGCATTCAGGACTCGCTACGGTCACTACGAGTTCCTTGTGATGCCATTCAGTCTTACTAACGCTCCGGCGATCTTCATGGACTTGATGAATCGGGTTTGTCGTCCTTTCTTAGACTAATCGGTTACTGTGTTTATTGATGATGTTCTCATATACTCTCGCACAGCTGAAGATCATCGGCGGCCCTTGCGGGAAGTTCTCAATACTCTTCGGGAGGAGAAGCTTTATGCTAAATTCTCCAAGTGTGAGTTTTGGTTGCGGGAGGTTCAGTTTCTCGGTCATTTGGTTGGAATGGATGGGATCAAAGTAGACCCTGCAAAATTTGAAGCGATAAAAAAATGGGAGACCCCAAAAACCCCTACTAAAATCCGGAGATTCTTGGGTTTGGCGGGTTACTATCGGAGGTTCATTCAGGACTTCTCGAAAATAGCTACGCCTTTGACAAAGTTGACAAGGAAGACGGAGCCGTTTGTATGGTCGGGTAAGCAAGAGGAAGCATTTCTAACATTGAAAAAGTTTTTGTGTGAAGCCCCTATCCTTTCTCTAGCCGAGGGAAATGAAGAATTTATTGTGTATAGTGATGCATCCTATTCTGGTTTGGGGTGTGTCCTTATGCAGCGAGGAAGGTTATCGCATATGCCTCAAGACAGTTAAAGGATGCTGAAAAGAACTATCATGTACACGATCTGGAACTAGCAGCGGTGGTTTTTGCATTGAAACTTTGGCGGCATTATCTATATGGTACAAGATGCACCATTTACACGGATCATAAGAGTTTACAACACATCCAAAACCAAAAGGAGTTAAACATGAGGCAACGACGATGGATGGAACTATTGATAGACTACGACTGCGACATTAGCTACCTTCCGGGAAAAGCTAATGTATTAGCCGATGCTTTAAGCCGTAAGGAGCCTCCAGCGACTTATCGGCTGAAATCTATGGGATTGGTGGTTACACCTGATATTATTGAGCAGATACGAACAGCTCAGATTGAGGGTTTAAAGGATGAAAACTTGAAGGATGAAGTTATGGTTAAGCAGATGTTGCTACTTGAAGAAGATAATTGCGGGTTAAAGACTTTCAAGGGACATGTTTGGATTCCTAAGGTCGGTGGGGTTCGTTACACACTATTGCGGGATGCCCATCGGTCTAAGTATTCGATACACCCAGGCAATACAAAGATGTTTCGCGACCTGCAATAGCGTTATTGGTGGCCGGGAATGAAAACGGATATAGCGGATTATGTGGCTAAATGCGTTACTTGTTTGCAAGTGAAAGCGGAGCATCAGAAGCCATACGGGGAATTCCAACACCTTGATATTCCCGAGTGGAAGTGGGACAAGATTACGATGGATTTCGTGACAAAACTACCGAAGACTCAGCGCAGTAATGATATGATTTGGGTGATTGTAGACCGTTTAACTAAGAGCGCTCACTTCCTAGCGACAAAAGAAAACGAAAAACTGGAAAACCTAGCTAAATTATACGTGCAGGAAGTGGTCACGAGGCACGGAGTTCCCTTATCCATTGTCTCTGACCGTGACAGTCGATTCACTTCACGGTTTAGGCGAAAGTTACAGGAAGAGTTGGGTACTAGGGTACACTTGAGTACTGCTTATCACCCTCAAACGGATTGTCAAAGTGAAAGAACAATTCAAACACTTGAGGACATGTTAAGAGCCTGCGTGATTGAGTATGGTGGTAGTTGGGATAATCACCTGCAGCTAGTGGAGTTTGCCTATAATAATACCTACCATGCGAGTATCGATATGGCACCTTACGAAATGCTCTATGGGAGAAAGTGTCGTACCCCTACTTGTTGGTTGGAACCAGGGGAAAAGAGATTTGTCGGGCCTGAGATAGTTCAAATGACAGTGGACAAAGTTATCGTTGCTCGCGAACAGTTACGAGTAGCTCGGGAAAGACATAAAAAGTATTCAGATAAGAAGCATAGACCGAAGACATTTGAAGTGGGCGAGAAAGTTATGCTTAAAGTCTCGCCATGGAAGGGTATTATACGATTTGGGAAGCGCGGTAAACTCGGACCTCGACTTATTGGTCCATTCACAGTACTTGAAAGAGTTGGAGATCAGGCATACAAGTCAGAGTTACCGGCGGAGCTAGTGGGTATTCACAACATATTCCACGTCTGCTACCTGCGAAAGTGTTTAGCAGAGGAACCGAGTTTACTATCCCTAGACGAACTTCACGTGGATGAGCATAAGCGGTTAATAGATGAGCCAGCAGCGATACTTGACAGACAGACAAAGCAACTGAGAAAGAAACGGGTCAAATTGGTTAAAATTCAGTGGAAAAACAAGCACGGTACAGACTCAACTTGGGAAATTGAAGACGATATGAAAATCCGTTATCCCCAATTGTTCGACTCGGTGCCTGATTCAGGGACGGAATCTTCTTAAGGGGAGGAGAATCGTAACGACAAGTTTTACAAGGTTCAAAGCTTATGGACCTAAGTGTAATTAAGTAAACTTGTGGGGATTAGAGATGTAATTAAGGAGCTTTAAACGTGCTGTTAACCTAGACGGCAGCCCACTTTGTTCACGGCAGTTCCAAAAAACCAGAGAAGGTGTTACGAGTGTTCATACAATCGGTAGAAGAAAACAAGGAAGTACAACAAGAATTCAAGTGGTGTTTAAAGCTACCTTCATCAAGTAAGTACCTTTAATCTTCTATCTATGTATTTCATATAGTTTGTGGTAAGATTTGTGGATTATTCGTGGGTGAATCTCGATCAAACAGAGAACCTATGTAGGGTTCGACAGTTTTAAGCATGGCTACCAATCGATTAGGTAATTGATGATGAAACTCAAAATTGATACTAGGGTTTTGATCTATGATGAAAACTAAGAACATTGGAACTTGAATTATGTGTTTTGAATTTAGAATCCTTGATCGATTGCTCAATTTTTCATCCTGTACGTCGACTGTTGTTTGGCTTGAACAGAAGGGCTGTTAAGCCATTCTTCTAATGGCTTGAAAGGGGAGGTGGTCAAGCCATTTGCTAATGTCTCGGCAAATTTCCAAATGGCTTGAGGACTTGAAAAAAAAAGAATGGCTTGACTTCTATTGCTACTAGCATGAATAACATTTGGCACCTAGAATGGCTTGAGTGAAACGGCTTGGTCAAATGGCTTGGCCAAATGGCTTGGTCGAATGGCTTGGTCAAATGGCTTGGTTGAATGGCTTGGCCAAGGTGTCCAGGCACAAGTTCATGTTTCGTTACGCATCGCTCTATTAATTTAGTGTTCGGTTCTCGTTGTTCGATTCCTTATACATATTCGTTTATTCGTTTAGGTTTCGCGGTAGGCTTTTGACGATTCACTCGGTTATTATTCTCGGACTTCAGGTGAGTTCAATAGACTTTGCAAAACCCGAGTACAAAGACAAAACCTGATTTTCGGAATATAACGTTTATATATATTAATTGATGATACGTGTTATGTGTTTATAGTTCAATACTTGTTATATGTATGCTTAAACTCGTGATACGTATGCTATAATTACTTGCGGTTTATATTTGTTTATTTACGATTATGTGCATGCGTGAACTTAGCGGGCGGGGGTAGTATACTATATTACTCATTTGCGGATTACGGGCCTAGTAGGTATGATTTGACTTTCTAGGATTAAAGTGCTAGCCAATGCGGGTCGCTTGGTCTTTCTAGATGGCTATAGTGACACATGGTATGCGGACGCTTCGGTGTTCAAGTACTGGAGTGATGTAGGCTAGTGGGGCTAGATCATACATCACGAGGGTGTGAGGAGAAGCTGAAATTGCGGTCGGCTTCATTTGTACCTGCACTTGAACGACACTGCAGTACTTGTACTTGCACTGTCGGAGTAGCGAAAGTGGCGATACTCTCGGGATTTATGTTCTTGAGTGGGAGTCGCGCCCCACTTGGTGCATAGGTCGGCCGGGCACGTGAGTAGTGAACCTTGGGTATCTAGTATGGGCTTAGACACTACACTAAGACACCTTATTGGTACATATACGGTTATGATGTGGTATGATTTATGATTTTATGCGATTGATTATATGATTTGAATGGCGGATATTTGACCCATTCGGTGCTATATGATTTGTGGTTGTTGGGTACGGGTCAAATACACGGTGGGAAGGATATGGTATTTACTTTAATGTCAATCTATACTTACGACTATATTTTATGGTTTCTAGTTAACTCCTATTGACTCATGAGGCGTAAGCTGACACTTGTTCTTTTGAAATGTGTCTTGTACTCCTGCAAGTGGCTTAGACGTTGCGGTTTTGGCGAGGAGGGTAGTCATAGACTAGATTTGCCTTAGTACTTGGTGACAACAAATAGTTTATTGGTTTATTTGACTCATGGTTTTAAACTTTGTAACGGTTTTGAAAGTTTGCGGTAGTAACACTGTGGTTTGTTTTGTTGGCATTTCTTCGTCTTTATGACGATGACAGTTAATTCTGTTGGTGGTTTAGACTTCCGTTGCAAGTATTCATTTTATTCAAAAAGTTTTTATAAATGGTGAAATTTGGAAATCATGGTGTTACAAATATGGTCTTTCAAAAGTTGGATTCAGTGGAAAACCGAATGACTGTTCTCCAATCAACTTGCAAAACGCAAGCTGCAGGGTCAAAGTGCCGGCATGACGACAATGATCCCGATCATGATCACCAAGAGGGGGAGAACAGAGCGCGCGTTTTTGACCTTTACTCGTCTGACTGAAAGATTAGCGGCTACAATGGGGATAGGGGCAGAAACACAGCATCAACAACAACACCAACAGAAACAACAACAACAGCAACATCAACAACAGCCACAACAACAACAACAACAACAACAACAAATTCAACAAGAGCCTGAACCTGTCATCCGAGTATTCGAATTTGAAACTGAAACTGTTGATATTGGAGAAAGGGATGAGTAAGATGAGTTGTTGAAACAGATTGATGAGTTCCTTTTTGGTAAACTGCAAGAAAGAACAAAAGAAGTGAGAATTGTGATCGATTTGAGGATATACCTATTCAACCACTAAAAAGATTTACTTCTTCAAAGGTTGCAAAGCCAGCGAAGGATCTAGGAACTAAAAAGCAAACGGAGGAGGTAATCAGAAAACTAAACCTAACAAAGGTCCTCCAAGGCGTTTCAGAGGAAGTTCATCAACTCTTTCCTCTAGAACCTAAGAAATTCCAGGTGTCACCTGCCGACATCCTGAGGAAAAATCTTCAAGCAGAGCAGGCTCAACAACTCCAACAAACATGTGAATGGCCACTACCTCCAAATGTCTAACCAGCTCCTTCAGTCCTTACATCATCAGACCCAGGTCTTGATAGACACAATATGTTGACAAGAGACACAATGAAAAACCCTCTGTGGGGTAAATATGGTGTGAATGCTACTTACCTCGAGGATCAGATTCCTACCATCTTTGATACTCAAATCAAGGACAAGATTCCTCCTGAACTGAGGGGTCTTGATGAAACTCAAAGGAGATGATACAACCATATCTTTAATGAATACAAAACATCGAGGGAGCAAATTGTGTCAGAATACCCTATCAGCAAAGTGCTTCAAGTCATAATGTAAAAATATTTAAGGTACAGATTTGCTGTATATGATGTGCAAAGAGAAGATGGTCAAAAGATCTCTTTCAATGAGGCTGATTTCCGACACGTCAAGCTTCATGACATTGAGTTCATATATGAGGAAATCCATGCACGCCAACACCCATACACAGCGGAAGCAACGACATCAAAAACCGGGGTTTTCGGGTATTAAAACTGACATGCATGTATTCCCCAAGTGGGGATCGTGACTACAAACGAATATAGCAACGGAAACAAAAGAAGGAGAAGAATAAATATACCATGTCGTGGTTGGAGCTATCCATCGAGCTAGGAAGATCTTCGAGAACCCGAAACCGAGCTCCTCTATTGATAGTCCAAACCAAGTGAGCGAGATCCCGTCTTGCTAACGACCCGAGACACGAACCACATGATGTCCTCGTGAATCTGGAGCAGCCACTACCACAAGAACCACTTGCCTTCACTTGTTACAGTCACTTAGCTCTAATAGAACTTAAGTACCAAATATGTGTGTGTTATGACATGAAGCAAGAGTTCCAAATGAGAGAATTAGAAGCACTTAAATAGGCTGGATAGAAGTGCAAAGAACACCAGGGTCGGCTGTCTTGTCACCCCATGATTGGACCAATATAAAGGTCCAATAAAAGCAACGTGTCACTTTGACTTTTGTCTTCACGGGCTCTCACGGGCTGTGAAGCACTCGTGAAGGCCCCATGGGCCGGGTTTCACCGCATACTCTCATTGGGCTAACCAGTGGTCCAATAAAAGCATGGCGCCTGCCTTCATGGGCTCTCACGGGCCGTGAAGCCCTCGTGAAGGTTGTGCTCCCACGAATACTTGTCCGGGTAGTGAAGCCTCGTGGAGGGTTTCCCTTAACGACCTCTTCACGGCCCGTGAAGATCGCCAGAAACCCTAATTTCATATTCTCTCATGTTTGGGTTGTGCTGCCGGAATCTACCCTTGGCGTGTGACCCAATAGGCCCGTACCTCATTAGCAGTGATGCTAGTACACGTGTATCAGTGGGCATATTCCAACAGACTCCCACTTGCACATGATATAGCGTTACCAACACCACAGACAAGCAGCGGCTCTAGCAAAGCATACTTGACCCTAAGTCGGTACGAGTTACGTCATCCTCGACAAATCCTGGTAGCCTAGAAAGGCTAAAAGTTCCTATAGATAAGTTATCATAAGCATCCCTTTGTTTGCGATATCCGTGTGAACACGAGACATGGAAAAATGTCAATATCCAGATCGTTCACGATTATGTTTCTCGATTCTAGATTGGTGGTGACCAAAATAACAAGTTTGCAACTGTTCTAAAATCATTGTAACTTGAGCATGGCCATGCATTTTTGGTGTCAGCGCCCAATCATCGAGGGGCCTAGGGAAATCTCTCTAACCAGAGGAACAAATCCTTTTCACTACATAGCCCCACCACATGCTTCATACTTTATTTGAAAACTTCCTTTATAATGGCCAGTTACGAACCACGTTTGAAAGAAATCAAAATAAGGCAGACTCATGCTTTGGATACACATGTATCTCCGGTCTAAGGATGAAATGATGTTATCATCCCGAGTCACTTGTGACCATAATCCATGAAGTGAACTCAGGTGTGGGTCTTCCAATAACTTGAAACTCATTTCAAGCACAGATTAGTTTTGCGTCACTTGCATTCAATCCTTGATTAATGCATGACCAAACCCTAACCTCAGTCTTGGCTCAAACTTCCTTCCCACGAAGAATGACAGACTGTGGAAATCTAGAATGCATAATCACTCAGGGAAGTAACACAGTAAGGACTAATGAAAGTAACCGCATCTGCGTATGTATAGTCCCCGCTATATATCGAAAGCAATCAAAAGTAACGATACTGCTTGCAATTCCCAAAGCTAACATAAAACAATCAACTACTAAAACAATATTTCAAGCCAAATCATATGCATAAGAAATGCTATATGACCTAGTATGACAAACATCACTAGTCATTATGACAACGGCTTATTCAATGGATCTGCCATGCAACATCCATTTGTATTCTTGTTATCCTCACAATTATCTTTTGACCAAACTACTATTCAAGGTATCCGTCAAGGAGATCATATAACGAAGTACTAAAGTACTCATATCCTCATTGTTACGAAAGTTCACAATAGGATCAGTGATACTTAAGAACTTCTCTAATCAATAATCAACACCACAAAGTAGGATCATAGACTTCTATCAAGATCGATAGTTATCCTATTAGAAATTAGTATTAGAGTATAAACCTACTCCAAGGCTTATTTCTTGTCGTCAAACATCAAGAACATATTCTGATATTTCTTGAACTTTCAAAATCAAAAAAAAAAATTTTTTTTGTATCTTTAAGTATTATCATGAAGCAATAATTCCACATTTTAGGTTCATAGAACGCTTAACCATGGGACCTTATCTTCAATCGATACATACTTCTATGTATACAACAAAAGCTCCCACTAGCCCTAACATATGTAAAACTCTTATCTATACTTCTAGAAGACTCATGCTTTGATCCTCTCATGAAAGCTAAGATCTTACTTTTACGATGTTAGTATAAGTCCAAAGGACTTATCCACACTTGTAGACTTAATTTGGATATTACGGATATATAACACCCTCGGAGAGTGTGGTAAGCACTTCCTCAACATATTGTTCCATGAAGGAACGCGGTCTTGCATATCCGTGTACTATCTTTTATTGCCATAAGAAGGCAACGATAGCAACGAGTATCAAATGACCTTCAACATGACCACTAGGAAAAGTTTCCACAATAACCATCATGAAACCTTTACCCCTAGTCGGTATTTGAAGTAGTCTATAATACAATCCATGCTAATTCCATTTACACCATCTTGGTTTGCACCTTGGTATGGAATTAAGCAAAGTATTCGTATACTTAAAATGGATTTCATCTCACGATTAATTACTTCTCATTATCTTAGTGAACACATGGCCCACTATACTTTCCGATAGATGGTGATTTGAACAAGACTCACCATCAAGTCATTGCTACTTAGATGTGAGGAACCCATATCTCTTTGGCTACATGACTTCTATCAGCCTTGAATGTAATTACTCATGGTCAGGATAACCGGCATTCTCATGCCGATATTTGATCATATGCTAGTGCCAACATCAAGTCTTTCATTTAAGTTGCACGTTCTTCCACTGGAATGCTCTAGTTATTATCTTCCTTTGGAGCAACAAAACATTGTTCTCGTAAGGTCAAATATCCAAAACCTATAAGAACCTTTTAAATGTATTAGCACCATTTAAGTTCTTCAATCTCCCACTAGATGTAGATTGAAAATCTCAAAACTTTGATATATACAAGCAAAGAACTCTTTCAAGATATATCTCATAAGGTGTTAAATAGACTTTCAAGTTGGATTAAGATTAAGGACATGGCTCGTCACATACAATGTGTATACTAACAAGTCGAATACACATATTTGACCCATTATTTATCAGATCATTTTCAACAATATCCTGTTTCCTTAAACGTGACACCATGTATAAATGTGTCTATGTTAAGGAATGAATTGTGAGACAATTCCGCAATTCGGAATGTGGTCATTGATATATAGACTTAAGGTATCTTAGCATCTCAACTAGATCTAAGCATCCTATCTATATTATCCAATTGATTCTTTAATTAGTTTCTCTTAATTATGTGCTTGTACGGATTATTCACCAAGGGTGATCAATATCTCACAAGCATACATCCCTCTCACAAACACGGTGAAGGGTTTCATAATCATCTTATCCTAATAAATAAGATTAACGTCAAGTGTTCAACCCGAGGTTAAACCATTCCAAGATCAGAACCACATGGATCTAGGCGATACTTGTCTTATTTATATGGTTAAGTAGACTATGACATAGAGACAACTAATCCAAACTACTTTGGACTTAGAATCAATTTTTCATGATTTTTTATTACTTGCAACATGTATTTCGTGACATGGATAATTTTGATTTTTATCAATCAACAAATATTTTTCAAAAACAAGATTCAAATTTCAAGTATTAATTCATCGTCATCAAATGTAGAATAATGCGCCTTGAAGGCCAAAATAAAACATAAGCTATGACATGAATAAACTTCGAAAATGAATAATTAATGGGAAAAATGTTTTACAACCCAAAACTCAAAATCTCATCCATCGTCTTCATGAACATACAATAAAAGCTCAACTTGCCTCGCAGGGCATCAAAACAAACTAATAATTAAACCGGTAAGAATAGGCGAGATCAAAACTCCCAATTCTCTTTTAGAGGTCAATCTATCAAGTTTCCTCTTTTAGAGATCCGGTTCTTCATGCTCTTCTTTCTTCTTTTAAATGGTACCTACACTTTGTAACAAAATAAATTTGTGACAAACGTGAGTTAATTAGCTCGGGTGAACAACCCAGCGAAATAGAATAATTAGCAATGAATCATGAATGTACCTTTAGAGGGGAAATTAACTCTCTGTTTCCTTAGAAGTTTAATACCTCTCCGCACGATGGGCATGCGTGACGGCCCCAATCTCCAAATCTTCCACAGAAGTAGCAAACCACTCCTTGAATCTCTTCATGAGGCACATAAGCATTGTCCTCATATTCGACGTTGAGGATAGGCTTGGACACTCTAACCTTTCCTGTTTGTGTCTGTTTTTTCTTCCTTTTCTCTTGTTCCCTAGAACTCGTGGTAGGAATGGAAGAGGTGGATTCATGTTTGGTCATGTCAGACTCCGCATTCCTCAACATACCATGCAATTCATTGGTCATGTCAGACTCCGCATTCTTCAACATACCATGCAATTCACCTAAGGTTTTCACCATGTTATGTATGTGATAGTTCATGACAAACTGATCATATGATGCGGCTAGGGACTGGAGTACTATATCCGCAGCAAGCTCCCTCCCAATGGGAAAACCTAATCTCTCCATTTGGTCCACGTACACCTTCATCTTAAGGACGTGGGCACTCACACTCCTACCTTCCAGCATTCTACAACCGACTAGGTTTTTAACATACTCATAGTGTTCCTCCCTAACTTGTTGTTGGAACATGTCCTTCAACTTGTTCATCATATGGTACACACTCATGTGCTCAAAGTGCTTTTGCAACTCCGAGCTCATAGTTGACAACATGAGGCAGGCAACATCGTGTGTGTCCTCAACACGCTTTTCATACGTGTATCGGACGGACCAAGTCGCGTCGGTTGCAGGTGGCTCCGGAAGAGGTTCCTCAAGGATGTGCAACTTTGACTCATAGCGAAGAACAATTCTCAATTGCCTAAGCTAGTCTACGAAGTTCACTCCCGTGAGTTTCTCCCTATGTAGGAACATACGAAACGAATTGTTTGACGTGGTGTTATTATGGTTTGACATCTATAAACACAAGAACACAAGTTTTAGTTAGTTTGATACAATCCTCGTTAAAATAATTACCCATAAAGTTTTAGAAAAAACAATTTATCTTAACAAGGTCTAAGAACCATATTTTACTCCACTACATGACGGGTTTACCACGGATCACTTCATGAAGCTATTTAGGCCGGTAACCATTTTACCGATTGCCATCTCTATTGCAACTCTTAGACACTTGCGGAATCCAATGACATAAAACAGTCGGTTGGCATGTTTGATCCCTACTTACACCAATCCCAAATTAAAATTCTTGGTTGACTCATGCTTAGCTCGACAATCACACAAGGATTTTAGTTTGCAATTGTAAATCGTCCAACAAGATACATGGTAGCACACTCGACAATCATTGGCTCGTGCTAAGCTCGACAACCAACAACTCCAAGTCGCCACTCTCACCTTCCACACAGATCCACATGGAATAACTCGTGCTTAGCTCGACAATTATCCCATGCTTCACTAGAATTGGGTGTGTCATCTTATGGATGGTGCGTGATTTACGTTTTTAGGAAACGGGCTTTTGTTTCTTGATTAAAACCAAGTTTTAATATTTGATTAACAAAGTAAGTGACAAAAACGATTTTCACTTTAAATATAAATACCAAGTTTATATTGTCTTGTTAATCGTGTACGCGTGAGAGTTTGTTAACCAATTTAAAAAAAAACTCTTGTGATTTTATTAACTTAGAAAAGTTATCAAGCATGCGAAGAAACATAAACAACCACGCAAGAAATATAAATCACATCACACGCATACAAAGGGGTTGGTAACCATGCCAAGAACATATGCACCCTACCCGCGAGCCAAGCCGGGAGGACTAGGTCTACTAAGGACACAAACCTAGACCATGGAGTGCTCCCACTGAATCCGCCACTTCCATCGGGACTAACCGGATCCAATGTCTTCAAGACGTCTCCTCTTGACTCCTGATTGTGGTCTTCAAAACACAAGTACAAAAGAAAGGAAATGGCATGCAAGCCACGCGCTTCCTTTCAATCTAGTGCAAGTACATATGGATAAATGAAACGGCATGCAAGCCGCGATAATTAATTACAAACCAAATAAATAAATAATTAATTACATCACATGTAACACTAAGGTCACCAAATAAATCCAAACAACCAAACAAACCACAAGGCACAACTACAAGGTCTAGGGCGATGGTTACCAACTAAAAGCAACAAACAACAACCACAAAATACGGTGTGCCAGAACCGTGACCAAAGGAATATTTCGGTAAGAATTTCCAACACAAACACTGAAGGCACAACAAGGAAATTCTTGTAAATATGCATTAGGGCACAAAACCAACTTTTATACCCATATTCATATATACACAACATATGTGTATGCATGTATGCATTTCATGCCAAGACCATACCTTACATACCCATATTTGTACCAAAATATTACAAGGGGTTAACCAAACGGAATCTGCCAGAAAACCAAAAATTCCTCCATGACCCGAAAAACCAGAAAATTTTCTTTTAAGTACAAAAACTTCCCAGGAGCTCCTTCACGAACCCTCACGGCTCTTGAAGCCTAAGGGCTTCACGACCAATCACGGGTCAGAAGGGATCGTAAGCCTAAAAACGAAGTTTCACTACTATACTATTCACGAGTGCCTTCACGACCCTTCACGGCTCATGAAGCCCAAGAGCTTCATGACCAGTCACGGCCAAAGGACTCGTGAAGCCTGAAAACACTTCCCACGACCAAACCATTCATGAACACTGGTCGTGTGGCCTTCACGGCCCGTGAAGTCCTACTGGACAGAAAAATGAATCTTCCAAAATGGTTTTTTGAGCCATTTTCGTGCTATATCTTTGTAGCCTAGGCTCTGATACCACTGTAGGAAATCCATGCACACCAACACCCGTACGCTGCGGAAGCAACGACATCAAACACCGGGGTTTTCAGGTATTAAAACCGACATGCATGTATTCCCCAAGTAGGGATCATGAGTACAAACGAATATAGCAACGGAAACAAAAGAAGGAGAAGAATAAATATACCATCTCGCGGCTGGAGCTATCCATCGAGCGAGGAAGATCTTCGAGAACCCGAAACCGAGCTCCTCTATTGATAGTCCACAACAAGTGAGCGAGATCCCGTCTTGCTAACGACCCAAGACACGAACCACATGATGTCCTCGTGAATCTGGAGCAGCCACTACCACAAGAACCACTTGCCTTCACTTGTTACACTCACTTAGCTCTAGTAGAACTTAAATACCAAATATGTTTGTGTGTTATGACATGAAGCAAGAGTTCCAAATGAGAGAATTAGAAGCACGTAAATAGGCTGGATAGAAGTGCAAAGAACACCAGGGTCGGCTGTCTTGCCACCCCATGATTGGACCAACATAAAGGTCCGATAAAAGCAAAGTGTCAATTTGACTTCTGTCTTCACGGGCTCTCACGGGCCGTGAAGCACTCGTGAAGGCCCCATAGGCCGGGTTTCACCGCATACTCTCATTGGGCCAACCAGTGCTCCAATAAAAGCATGGCGCCTGCCTTCACGGGCTCTCACGATCCGTGAAGCCCTCGCGATGGGTGTGCTCCGACGACTACTTGTCCGGGTAGTGAAGCCTCGTGGAGGGTTTCCCTTTACGACCTCTTCACGGGCCGTGAAGGCCGGGCTGTGAAGGTTGCCAAAAATCCTAATTTCATATTCTCTCATTTTTGGGTTGTGCTGCCGGAATCTACCCTTGGCGTGTGACCCAATACGCCCGTACCTCATTAGCAGTGATACTAGTACACCTGTATCAGTAAGCATATTCCAACACAATTGATGCGGTCAAAAGGACGATGGACAGTCGTTGGATCATTAGAAGGTGGCAGATGATGTTCGGAATTAGAAACAGATCTATTTTGTAATAAATTTCTTTCTACATTTCAATCTTTTATCTAATAGGCTTTCTCTCCATTTAGGGGGAGATTGTTAGATTTTGAAATGTAGAAAAGCATAATTTTAGGCGTGGCCTATACATAGGTCCTTAGCCCTTGGCCTTGCAATGCTTTTGCTCTTTCAATTCAATATATCGATATTAAAGCTAAAAGGTGTAGTGTGTGTTTCTCTCATATCATCTTCTCTCTATACTAATACTTGAATGGATAATCGGGATTGAGCTTTCAGTTGATGATGCTTTAACACTGTGTTCCAGAATCATTTTTAACGAAAGAAAATAACAGATTACGAAGGAAGTTATATATTTCCCGTGTTCCTGAAAAAGAATTTGGAAAGAAAAGAAAAGGAGAGAAGAGAATAATCAAGAATATTTTCCTTCCTAACTTTCTTCGCACAAATGGAGAGATTTGAGAAGAAAGAATCGTTGAATCTTTATAACTCTTCCATGATTACCAATTTAACCTTGGTCTAATCCATATTATCTCACGTATATCTTCATATTCACGGCAAAATCTTTTTTTCGTATTCTCTTTCTGCCTTGTTGGTGCTTCTTCTTCTTCTTGTGTTTCTTTCCACTCTCGATCTACTCCTTTGTAAGTCTTCCCTTCTTCT
This sequence comes from Dittrichia graveolens, assembly GCA_038502395.1. Taxonomy (NCBI): domain Eukaryota; kingdom Viridiplantae; phylum Streptophyta; class Magnoliopsida; order Asterales; family Asteraceae; genus Dittrichia; species Dittrichia graveolens. Next base: position 38,833,850 of record JARJIL010000009.1, read on the forward strand.
CCCCTACTCCATAATTCTTCGCTTATTTGGTTATATATAAGCATAGCAATAAACAATATATGTGATATGAGTGTGTATATTGTGTAGATGAAATGATCCATGGTGGTGCATATATGAACTCTTCCATGGTAGAGGAACTATGGTGAGTTTGTTTTGATTTTCTGTAGTGTATATTTGTTTATGTGTGTTTGTCTCTCTCTCTATTTATATATATATATATAGACATGTACTGAGAAAAGAAGAGAGAGACTCATTTTTATTATTATTATCTTTTCAATGATGTCCTATTTAGATTTCTTTTCAATTTTCTTTGTCCATGAGAATCTTCTTTATTTGCTTTGACTGTTGTGCCATGTTCAACTTTTTCTTGGTACTATGCATATCCCAAAATAATATAGTAAATTAGTAAAACTAGAATTACGGCAAGTTAGGGATAAAGTTTATATTAAGGTGGTAATCATATCTTATTAATTTAAATGTTATCTTTTATTTAATATATATGTTTTATTATTTGCTTGTAAGGTAGCGATAAAGTTGTGAAGTTACGGCAATATCCTTTTTATCTTATTTAACAGAACTCAAATTTAGAATGGATAACTTCACGCTTGAGAGAATACTTACCATTCGGAGTATGGTAAGAGCCCGATAAATGGCAGCAATTCATTTAATTTGTGAACTAGTAACTTTTATTATACGACGTAGGATTACCAACATAAATCATATTAATATACCTACATTTGAAGATACTTTACAACGACGAAAAGTACTTGAAGAATTGTTAAATGACCTCTCAACAAGTGTTAAATGCCGTGAACTTATGCGTATGAGTGAAGAAGCTTTTAAGAAACTTTGCACCATATTGGAGTGTAATGGTGGTCTTCGACCGAGTCGACGAATGTCTGTTGAAGAGCATGTTGCTAATTTTTTACATATTGTAGGGAATGATTTGAGAAATCGTTTTGCCTCTTGGATTTACCGTCGCTCTAAATCAACAACAAGTAGGTGTTTCAATAGAGTATTGAATGCAATTATATCGTTAGAATATCTTTACCTTCACCAACCAACTGGTCAAATTGTTCCAAAAGAAATTCAAGAAAAGAAGAGATTTTATCCTTTTTTCAAGGACTGTGTAGGAGCAATTGATGGAACACATGTCCGCGTAAGAGTTTCGAGTAACGATGCTCCAAAATATTGTGGTCGTAAGGGATACCCAACAATAAATGTTATAGCCGCTTGTACGTTTGATTTAAAGTTTACATATGTATTGACCTGCTGTGAGGATACCGCATCAGATTCTAGAGTATTAAAAAATGCACTCATTAGAGATGACAAACTTCTTATTCCGAATGGTAATTTCTCAATTTAATTTATAGTTATACGTGTTACCGTAAATTATTATACTAGCTATTTCTAAATTGTATATAGGTAGGTATTATTTGGTTGATGCGGGTCTACTCCTTAAAAGCACACTAATTACCCCATATAAAGGTGTAAGATATCATTTAAAAGAGTACTCATCTCGTCCACGAGAGAATGCCCGAGAGCTTTTTAATCTTCGTCACGTGTCATTACAAAACTCTATTGAACGAGCATTCGGCGTGCTAAAGAGAAGGTTTCCTATCATTAGAAGTACAACCGAACCATTTTACTCTTGTGAAACACAGTCAAATGTATTCTTGGCATGTTGCATTTTACACAATTTTTTACTCGATGAAGATCGTGACAAAGATCTCGAAGATGAGGTGCTACAAGAGATCTTAAACGCTCCACGAGAAGAAACACATCATAACCCAAGAGATGTAGATGATGGTAGTACAAGAGACCAACATATCTTTTGAAAGCTTTTGAAGGAACTGTTGAAGTTGGTGAAAACAAAAAGACCAACATCATACGCAAGTATGAAAGCTTCTGTGCTAACGACTTACAGTCTCTCACTGAGGTCTACACAAGATTTACGTGACTTCTGAATGACATGACTGAAGTTGGAGTTGTCAGAGAACAATTTCAAATCTTAAACAGATTTCTACATTCTCTTCCATCTGAGTGGGATACCATGTGCATGATCTTGAGAACAAACAACATGCTCAAGGACATGAACATGCGTAAACTCTATGGAATTCTGCTAAATGACGAACAAACCCACATTCAGACAAATGACTTGAAGAAAGCCTTCAAGAAATCTCTGACACTCATAGCTGAAAATCCTCAAAGAGCCAAGTACAGGTCAACTGAATACTTTGAATCTGAAGATGAACCTCAGATGAATGATGTTGAGGAGGAAGAAAGATCTGACGATGAATGCTCAGAAAAAGCCTTCATCATGAAAAAGTACAAAAAATTTCAAAAGTTCAGATCTGATGGAAGAAAGAAGTTCGAGAAAAAGTTCTCTTCCGAGAAAAAGGGCTCATTTGAAGGGTCTAAAAATGAATGCTTCAAATGTGGGAAGCCCGGTCACTATGTAGCAGACTGCTTTGTCAAGGAAACTTCTTCAAATCCAAAGAAATGTTTTCCATCTAAGGCCGATAAATACAAGGCCCTGAAAGCATCCAGTGAAAAGAAAAAGAAAGAAAAGGCCATGATTGCTGATGATCTGAACTGAACAGATTCTGACACCTCTTCAGATGAGGATGAAGAGAGTGAAGTGAGAGGAAAGTGCCTGGTGGCTAATGAAATCCTAGGATCTGCTCATCCGGAAATGTGCTTAATGGCTACTGAGAGCAAGTTCAGAAGTGATCTAGCTGAGGCTGAAAGATTGAGCTCAGCGGAAGGATGGAATCCCACAATGATGTACAAGGTGTCTAATTTCAAAAATTATTCCATGAATGAAAAGGATGATATGTTTGCTTATTTGTGTTCTGATCTCACAGTTGCTCATAAAAATCAAAATCTAAACAAACTATCACCAAGCTCACCTCTGAAATTAACACTGTAGAAGAGGAAAACAAAAAATTCTTCAAGAATCATATGCTTTAAGAAATCACCTTGAATTTCTAACAAATGAACTCAAAAATGTAAAAATGGATTTGCAAGACCCAAATGAAAAAGTGAAAGATCGTCAGTCGATTATTGATCTATGGTTGAGTCCTAACCAACTAGCATTTGAAAGCATAAATCATCAAATGGTTATTCAAAGAGAAAGATTAGGCATTGGACACATTAAACAAGCAGCCGATTTCAGCAAGAAGTGTAAAAATGTCGATGAAATGATCTTTAATGATATAAGCGTTAATGATATCGGAAATCGAAATCTTCTTCATAAGAGAATCACTAAATCTGAACATTTGGATCCAAGTTTTTTTAAAAGAACGAATTCTGAAATAAGAAATCTTCAACTTCCCACTGAGTATGATATACTGGCCAGCAAAACTCCTTAACCTATCTCTGAAATACCTGTCACATCGTCCTTTGCTGAAACCCAACTTGAAGTTGTATCTGAAACAACTAAGGAATCCTCTCCTGAATCACAATCTGAAACCAGTTCTGGAACCCTCAACCCATCTTCTTCTGAATCTATTTCTAAAAAACCTTCAGAAAACAAAATGCCTGAGTTATCTGACTCTAGCTTTCTTCCTGAAGCCACTTTCTTCTATGATATCATTATTCCTATTAACCCTTCAGATGAAATTTCATCAGTTGAATCTTCAAAACCCAAAGCTGAAATTTCAAAACCGTTCAAAACCACTAGTCTCGACAAAACCTTTGCGGTGCCTGTATCTAAACTCAAAGAAGTTAAAGACTCTCTTTTCAAAATTTTGAAATTAATTGGAGAAAAAGAGAAAAATAAGAAAAATAAAAAGATTAAGGCACACAATTCTAAATCCACAAGAAAATGTTATAAGTGTGGAGTAAGAGGTCATGAAGCTATCTCTTGTTCAAGTGAAGGCAAAATCTCTAATCGCTCCTCTGAGCATTGTGTTTTGGAGCCGAGTACAGTTTCGGCTCATCAACTGAACTAACCTTAAACTATCTGTGTAGGTCGATCACCATGATAACATTTGGTACCTTGATAGTGGATGTTCAAGGCATATGACTGGATGTAAGTCCCTATTAAATGGGGTTCAAGCAGCAAATGGCCCTAAAGTTACGTTTGGTGGAGGAAAGTGTGGTAAAACAGATGGATATGGTTAGCTGAATCATGGTTCAGTCAACATAAAAAATGTTGCTCATGTTAGAAGGCTCGAACATAACCTTATCAGCATCAGTCAGCTATGTGATGCAGATTACGAAGTTCATTATAAAAAGACCAAGGGTTCTATTTTCAACAAGAAAGGCAAGGAGGTCTTACAAGCAAAAAGGCAGGAAAATATGTATGTTGTTGACATTAACTCTACCTCCTCTGAAAGAGATGCCTGCTTCTTTTCAGAAGTTGACTCCAAAGTAAACTGGTTATGGCACAAATGGTTATCCCATCTCAACTTCAAAAACATTAGCAAACTCTCAAAGCTTCAGCTTACCATAGGACTACCGTTAGTTCGGTTTCAAAAAGACAAGTTATGTCACGCTTGTGAGAAAGGAAAGAAAAAGAAGTCAGTCTTCAAATCCAAACACTGTAATCAAGTCAACTCCGCTTTTCAGTTACTTCACATAGATCGCTTTGGCCCTGTGAGATCACCTAGTATGAGAGGCAAGAAATATAGTTTGGTGGTTGTTGATGAATACACTAGATTCGCATGGGTATTTTTCTTGCGCAACAAGAGTGATACTGCTGAAATTCCGATGAATTTCATTCGTCGTGTTCAAAGAAAATTTGATACTCAAGTCAAACAGCTTCGAAGTGATCATGGAACAGAGTTCAGAAACTCAACTCTTCAAGAATTTTGTGATGAAAATGGTATCATTCAAAATTTCTCAGCTCCATATATGTAACGCCGGTCCTTAAATTTCAGAGTATAAATTTTTTTTATCAAAACGCGTGCTGAAGCTAAAAAGTTAATTATTTAACATTTTACAACTTATATAAAAATAAGTTGTAATACAAAAGTTCTTTTAAAACAATTATTCCTAGCGTTACCAACTCGTTCGACCATTACACTAATCAATACACAATATAGTCTTTACATAGTGTTCCCCAAAACCTAACATGAACTACCACCAGGTACCCGTCCTCACCTTCAGTCTATTTACCTGCATATGGAGATTTCATGAGAGGGTTAGCTATAAATAGCTAGTGAATAACAATTAAACAGAAGAAGTATATTAACAGTATCAAAACACATTACATGAATCACATAACTTCATTCAAGTCTATCCTAACACATGGTGATGCACCGGTTAGTCAACAGGCATCATGTCTTGCAATGTAGCGAACCCGGCTCAATGATCCTCACTGGGGAAACTGATACTTCCTCCGCGCTGGTGGAGAAGCGGGTAGTGGTCCACCATTGCGTTATCGGGAACATATCCCATTTGGGATCAGTGGGAACTGAGAGCCCCGAGTTAGTATCGAGGGGCGGAGGTTTAGCTAGAACCAAGATTCTTGATCATCGAATCTCTGAACATCCTAGCTGGCGACACAAGGCCCCAACTCAAGACCCAAATAATCTGGCCACAATCTCTACAAAAAAGTACCGGCACTCAAACAATAGCCTACTCTAGCCTTATCACAAACACAAATGGCCTACTCCGGCCCTTACATATCAAGACTGACCTACAAAGGCCTTCAACATATCAATAATGACCTACTCTGGTCTTCAAACATGCATACATATCATTTGAATCACACAATTGGTTCATTAAACCTCTAAACATGCACAACTACAATTTCTTGTTTTATCACATACAAAACATCGTATAATACTATTAATATCATGCTTGAGTTAACTGTTACTCACCTGTGGAGTTATTACAGGTAAGTACTAACTCACAGATGATTCTTGATTAAGTGGTACACCTAAACAAACATCTTGAATGTCAAAACAACGCGAGACGGCAAACTATTTGTTGAAACAGAGCTCCTTGCGCCCACAAAGGTTGACAGGCACTTGCGCCCGCAAGAGGGAGGCCTTACGGCCGTAAGCAAGGAACCCTTGCGGCCGCCAGGGGTATTCCTTGCGCCCGCAAGGACTGTTGTGCAGACCTGTGCGATTTCAGCCTCTGTTCTTGCCATTTTCAACCCCAAAACTCAATCAAACGATTCCAAATCAAATTCCAGTGTTCACATATGAAATGGTCAATACAACTAAGCTAGAAAAAACACTTAATTCACCTTTAACATACAATTCAATGATTGGGACCAAAATCACTATTTTTGACCCATTTAAACTTTCTCACTAAATTTAATCAAAAACACCTCTTTAGTTTAATATTCTGATTGTTAAACACTTAGAATTGATGTAGGAACATGTAGGAATCATTGATTTCAGTTGAAGATATCAACTTGGGTATTTGATCCATTTGACCTAAATGGTCAAAAAGGAAGAACATGGTGAAATGAAGACTTACAAGAACAAGTAGGGTAAAGAAGATGATTATGGCAGATTGGAACTTCAATAACTTCTTGAATTGCAACAGATTTCTTGAATTTGAATGATCTCCTTCAAAGTCTTCTTCTTCAAAGCCAACAAGAACACAAATGTGAACAAAAGATAAGTGTTGTCTGTGTGTATTATACGTGGGAGATAAACACAGACCGACTTGTGGCTTATCAATATCCACAAGTGAGTATTTTGTTCCCCTTTCCAACTTACAACTTAACGCACGAGTACTCGTTTTAACTAACGGGGATATTTCTGGAAACCTCGTTCTAAATCATTTAATATCCTTTTATTCTTTTATATTTATATCAATATTTTATATTTACTCATTCAATAACTATTTCAGTTATCTTTCTTTAATATCTACAAATATAATATTTTATTCAATTTATTTAATTTATTACACGTACCACGTCAGCATGCGTGTAGGCCATTTCTGAGGATGTTACAAAATACCCCTCAGCAAAATGGGGTTGCTGAAAGAAGGAACAAGACTTTAATTGAAGCAGCCTGCACTATGCTAGCTGAAGCATCTCCGAAAGGGCATTTCTGGGCTGAAGCGGTTAATGTTGTATGCTACACTCAAAACAAGTCCATAATTGTCAAACGACACAGTAAAACTCCCTATGAGTTACTTTATCTTAAGTCACCCAATGTTGGATACTTCAAAATATTTGGAAGCAGATGTTTCATTCTTAGCACCAATGATCAGAAAAGTAAATTTGACCCCAAAGGAGAACAAGGTATATTTCTGGGTTACTCTGACATTTCTAAAGCTTATTGTGTGTTTCTTACCAAGAAAAGCTCTGTGGTTGAAACTATAAATGTCACCTTTGATGAATTTGATGTTCAGTCAAGCTCAAATCATACTGATCAAGTTGTTTGTCAAGAATTTGATACTCTTTTACATGAGTCACACAATGATGATTTAGATGACTACTCTCAAGAGGTAAAAACTGACGACACCATCCCATCAGTAAATGTGGATCAGATCACAGAAGATCTATCGGAAACAAATATCTCTTCTGCTGATAAGCATCATGAGCAACCAACTAGAGTCGCAAGACGGAATCGAGCTCATCCCATCACAAATGTTATTGGTAATCCAAATACTAGCGTACAAACCCAAAATTCAATTGCCGCTGCCTTCTACATGTTCTCTGAAATCATTTCACAAATCGAGCCAAAGAAAGTAGAAGAAGTTCTAAAGGATCCTAACTGGGTTGTCTCAATGCAAGATGATCTCAATGAATTCGAGAGGAACAAGCTTTGGAAACTCATTGCCCCGCCTGAAGACAAGTCCATTATTGGCACAAAATGGGTCTTTAGAAACAAGCGTGATGAAACAGGATCAGTTGTGCGAAACAAGGCCAGGTTAGTTGCTAAGGGTTGTTGTCAAGAGGAGGGGATAGATTACGATGAAACATTTGCTCCAGTTGCTCGTCTTGAGGCCATACGCATGTTTCTCGCCTTTGCAACATTTAAAGAATTCAAAGTCTTTCAGATGGATGTTAAAAGCGCTCTTCTGAATGGAGAACTACACGAAGAGGTATTTGTTCAACAACATCCTGGTTTTGAAAGTCACAAATTTCCTGATTATGTCTATAAGCTCGACAAGGCTCTTTATGGACTGAAGCAAGCTCCGCGTGCATGGTATGACACACTATCCACTCATCTTCTGAAAAATGGATTTCAGAGAGGGAGCATTGATAAAACCCTATTTCTATGTAGAAAAAAAGATGAACTCATTCTAGTTCAAATTTATGTTGATGATATTATTTTTGGCTCCACTAACAATCGTTTATGCAAGAAATTTGAAAGGATCATGTCAGAAAAGTTCAAACTGAGCATGATGGGAGAACTAAACTTCTTCCTTGGGCTTCAGATTAAGCAATCTGACCAAGGCATCTTCATCAATCAAGGGAAATATGTGATGGACTTACTCAAAAAGTTCAACTTTTCAGACTCATCTCCGATGAAGACTCCCATAGTTCCAAAAACCAAGCTCGCCTCTGATCCTAACGGGAAAGCAGTTGATCTTCCCACATTCAGAGGGATAATCGTATCCCCTTTGTATCTGATAGCCAGTCGTCTTGACATAATGTTTTCCACATGCCTCTATGCAAGATTTCAGGTGAATCCAAAGGAATCACATTTGACAGCTGTCACAAGGATTTTCAGATATCTGAATGGAACACCTGAACTGGGGTTATGGTAATCCCGATACTCCGGCTTTGATCTCATTGGATTTTCATATTACGCCAGATGTTAGATTGATAGGAAAGTACTACCGGTGGTTGTCAGTTACTTGGTGGGAAATTAGTGAGTTGGCAAAGCAAAAAGCAAAATTCAATATCCTTATCCACCGCTGAAGCTGAATACATTTCAGCTGGGAGTTGCTGTGCACAAATACTATGGATGCAACATCAGGTAGCTGACTATGGCATCTCTTTTCAGCGCACTCCCATAAATTGTGATAACACTAGTGCTATTGCAAATTCAAATAATCTAGTGCTTCATTCTCGCACAAAGCATATTGATGTTCCCCATCACTTCATTCGAGATCACATCGCAAAAAATGAAATCGGAATTTGTTTCATCTCTACTAAACATCAGCTCGCTGACATATTCACGAAAGCCCTGGATGAACATAGGTTCAATTTATTAGTTGTAGAAATTGGAATGCTCAATCCTTCAGAAATGTAACTATTTCAGGTAAATTTGTTTGTTACTATTCATTCTTTCTTGTCACATTTAATGCTAGCCACCCTAATAGCTAAGCTTGAATAATTAGTTTTACCACGTCTCTCTCTGACTGTCAAATCATCTCTGAAGCGTAATCATGAGTAATTTTCTTTATAAGCATCCGTAGATTTTCTTTCCTTTTTCATCTTCTGCAAAATGAAAGAAAATCTTCCACTTTCCTTCAAAAACTCATGGAGTTTACCATTACGTTCGTCTTTTTTCGAGTTTGCTACATGATCACAGTTCGCATTCTAGAAGAAGGAATCGGGATTGATGTATCATCTCAAATATTTATCCTATCTTAGGCATGGTTGTAATATTTTTTTCGCAGTCTATGTAAACCATGATGAACATCGTGTAATCATCTTTTGTTAATATGACATTAGTTATATCCAAGCTTAGTTCTTATTATTGTTGCCATTGTGTTTTTTTATTTATTTCCTTTATTGCTATTTTTTTTTGGGAGATTAAAATTTTAGAAGCAAAAGTTGGATATTATTTTTTAAAAATATCATCTTTTTCTTTGTGAAATTTAATCTCTTTACTAATTGTTTGTTGATAAAGATTGGTTGTTTCAAAGGCTACTCCGGTTAAAATGGTTTCACCAATAACCGTTTGACATCACAAAAGTTAACCTTTCGCATTTTCCACATTCAGGCGCCCATTTTCACCCTTGATTTACTCAACCGTTTAGATTCCCTTATTTTAAACCCCTTAAAAACCCCCCAAATCGTTTGTTCAACTTACCTACCTGCAACTCATCTTCTCCGGTGATTTTTCTCTTTGGAAATTCGATAATACCCTCTGTGCTTGTTCCCATGGCTCCCATGATTGCTATTGCAAAGGTGACTCTCCCTGTTGATGTCGTTCCCAAAATTCCCCTTGCTTCCATCTGCTTCAAGGACAACAATTACTCCGTTGATCTTACTATTCCTCCTCCATCCTCACCTCTTCAGCAAATCATGTCCTATCTCCACAACTGCCCGTTGAACTTTTCTCTCTTAGCAAAGGTTCCAATATTCGAAGAACATCTCTGTGAGTTCTAGATGACCGCTGAAGTCATTAACCCTAAAACCTCCGCCCATAGTAATCATTTCAGCATGCTCTCCGGCAGTAAGCCCGCTGAAATATCCAAAGATTTTCTTGCCAGTATTCTACATCTTCCCCGCCAAGAACTTACTTCATCCACTGCCAATGCTAAGGAGCTTCTCTTCTCTTTCTTTCAGTACGCTGATGAGCACAAGGTGAAAGGTAACTCAATGGTTTGCACTCGCCTCCCAAAGGAGTGGAATTGTCTAATTGCTCATCTAAATTTCTGTATGACAAGCAAAACAGGTGGTCTTGACCAAGTCCATGAAGCGGTTTTTAAAATGACTTATGCCAGCATTCATTGTCACAACATTGATTACGCTGAACTCATATTGGAAAGTATTGTTGTTTCACTGACCGCGCGCTCACGGACTCAACACATTCCTTTCCCCAGGTTTGTGTCCTTAGTCATCTACTCTCTGCTGACAACTGAAGAATACAACTCTGCTTCAGTTCTGCTTCCTTCTCCTTCACTGATGGGTTCGGTGTGGACAGGATCCTCTTAAGCATTCAATCCCGGAATAACTGCACCAATGCTTGGATTTGCATCTCTGAAACCTTCTCCTACCATCCCTCTGCCATTTTCAGGTTTGTCATCTGAAAATGCACCATCTCAACCCCTAAAACTTGTGCTTCCCTCTTCCCCTCCTAAAACAAAGAAGTGGAAAATGATGTCCACCTCTTCCAAATCAACAATCAAACCTTTAGCAGCTCCCATTGTCCCACTCAAATCCACCACAACTGCCAAAAGACAAAAATCCATCATTCCCTCTAGCCCCACTCAGAGAGAGATCACCAAAGTGATTGAATTTTACCAAGAAGAAGTAAACAAGTGGGGATCAGATGCTAAGGTCTTGCTTTAGAAGGATAGACCCTCAAAAGCTATGAAATTAAAATTTCAGAGAAGAAAGCTCACACACAAAAAGTCTCAGCAACAAATTTTGGAGCTGATTTCTATTAGAGAGCTTCCTAACTACAAAGGCATTAATACTTCCTTACCTTCTGGATTCATTCCTGAAGTAGGAAAAGTTATCTTTGATCCAAGAGGATTCTACTTCCTTGATGCTAACGATAAGATTCGTTTTCAGAAAGTATCAGAATTCGCTAGGGCTGATGTGCTTCATCTGAGATCTCTCAGATACTTCATTGATCATAAATATCCTGCTATCAAAGACATTTTGGATGAGTATCTAAAACAAGTGGAGCTCAGTACTCCAAGTGAACCTACCCCTGATGAGTTCAAACCTATTATTTAGTAAAGTAATTCCTTTATTCTTTATTCTTTTCATTCTTTATTTCCTCTTGTAAATTGTCATGGATTACAAACAAATAGGGGGACATTGTTAGTCCTGTATTTGTATATTCTCCATTCCTGAAGGAGCTTTCGAAGAAAGCGCCTGAAGGAGTATTCTTTATTCTTTTGTAAATTGTTCTGACGCACCACATCTGAAGAAAGAAGCCTAAAGTTTAGATGAAGATTTGTTCTTAAGTGAACGACAACTGAAGTAAGTCTTCAGTTATCAAAGGGTCTTCATCACTGAAGGAACTTTATGAAGGAACTTGTGTAAAGTGCGCAATCAGCACATCTGAAGGAACTTGAAACGGCAATCTTGTTTTTTGTTCCTAACTTTATGAAGAGAGGTACACGTGTAATTAAATTAGATAGTCAGGATTAATTTACTTAGCATATAAATACCTTCACTTTGTTCGAGAAAAGGTTAAGCGTTTGTTCGCTAATTTGCATTCAAGTTTGTTCTTGTTTAGTTTGTACTCGGTGCTCAAGTTTGTTCTTGTGCACTCTTTGAATTCTGGTTATTAATATAATATTACTTTGAAAACTTTCGTGTATTCATTATTTTAAAACTATATCCGCACTTTGATAATAATCATTTTTAGTTTTATACTTCGTTGGGAAAAACATATAGGCCTATTGGGTCACACGCCAAGTATTTATTCCATCAACACTTTTGAACGAGAGAGAAAAACACCAAAAGATGGTTTTGGTAGACCGGGCACGGCCGTGCCTGATGGAGGTACGAACGTGCCCATAGGCTAGGTACGGGCCCATGTCCGGCGTGACTTGGGTGTACTTTTTGGGCTGACAAGGGCATATCTTGTGAGGCACGCCGTGCTTATGCTTGTAACAGCCAATTTAATTAGACTTTTAAATATAGATTAAGTGTGGCTTTATGGCTATTAATCCTAGATCTTTTATGTACGTTTGTAAGCTACTCTAAGTGGTCTATATAATGTACTAGCAGCTTTAGGGGTGATGGTTGGCTACTTGGTTTTTGACAAAAACTACATATACTTTATATCTCTCAATATACACCCTAGGAAGTGTGGGTCTTGGAGTTCAAAACAATCTTCAAGTTGGTGTATAATTTTGGTGGTGCTTTTGGCGGCGTCCAAGCGTAGCTAGCACGTGGGAATCTTGGAACTTTGTTTGAATACCGATAGAGGAACGCTTGTTTGTGTTATCTCATCCACTATTTTCATCAACAAGGAATCACAATTCGTGTATGGTATATTTCTTGTCGTTGTTCTTGTTTCTTTTAGTTGCATTGCTAGTGTTTAGAGTTTGGTCCATTGGGAGGTGTCTTGGTGGGCATTTTAGAAAATTGTTTTACCCGTTTTCGTGCTTCCGCTGCATTTCTAGATCCCACCGATACCCAGCAGAAGGATTTTCAGATATCTGAAAAGAACACCCAATCTTAGGCTGTGGTATTCCAAGACTCTGGTTTTCACTTAACTGGTTTTTTAGATTCAGACTACGTAGGCTGTCAAATAGACAGAAAAAGCACAACTGGAGGTTGTTAGTTGCTTGGTGCTAAATTAGTCAGTTGGCAGAGTAAAAAGCAGAATTTGATCTTCTTGTGCACAGCTAAAGCTGAATACATTTTAGCGGGAAGTTGTTGTGTTCATATTCTCTAGATGCAGAATGAGCTGGCTGACTATGGCTTGAAATTTCAGAAGACTCCAATCTACTGTGACAATACAAGTGTTATTGCTATATCAAACAACCCCGTTCTTCCGCACAAAAGATATAGACGTTCATCATCATTTCATGAGAGATCATATTGCCAAAAAGGAAATAGAACTCTATTTCATTCCTGTTGAACATCAACTCGCTGACATCTTCACCAAAGCTTTAGATAACCATAGGTTTAGTTTTCTAGTCACTGAAATTGGCATGCTAAATCATCTGATCCTTAGAGTTTGATAGGTAAAATTTTCTTACTATTTCACCTTTGTTATCACATTAAATGCCAGCCGTCTAAATCCTTGTTTATTGTTACACTTTGTCTAGTTAATTCCTATGTGTCACATCACCTCTGGAGTAATCATGAGCTTTCTTTTTGTAATTTCTTTATATTCATTTCTTTCCTTCGTCATATTCTTCCACTTTTTCTATCTAAAGTAAATTTTCTTTGCAAATGGGTTTACAATCACCATCGTCTCTTTCCAGTGTGCTACGTCATTACTCGCATTTCTGATTATGGTGTGGGCATAGAAGTTTCAACACAAGTTAATATAATCACTTGATTCTTATGTTATGAAATCTTTTGTTTCTCTTTTGATTATTATTCAGGACTATGTAATCTATTAGTCATGTAAATAGGATTTTGTGTAATATATTAACTTAGTTTTATTGATATGTCTAGCATTTGATTTTTTTTCTTTGGTTTTCTGCTCTTTAATTTCCTTCTCTTATTTATGCATTGTGTTTTAGTTGGAATACGAATTCCAAATGATATATATTACTACATCACTCTTTCATCATCATGATTGATCTATCTGGTGATGCGAGGTTATAATTTTCAAAATGATCAATACATTACTTTGTGGTCTATTCATCTATTTTGAATGTTATACTCTTTAGTTATATATCACATTTGTAGTAATTCTTTCCTGTTTATTGCTAACTCTGTGATGATATGAAGGATTTTTTTTGATAATGTTCAACAGAGAATAAGTTTGTCCTCCAATCAAAGTTTGACAACCCGTTGCTAATTTGGCGTATTTTAACTCTGTTGACTATCTCACTCACTCGATAAATTCGCATCAATTCTTAGTCTCTCACATTTCAACCCCACGATTAAGTTAAATGTCACCTTTTCTCAACCATTCAAATCTTTCAAACTCCTTTAAAACCCTTAAGTCACCATACACAAGTTTTCACGTATACTAAAAAATCTCCGGTGAAAAATCAATCTCTCAGTGTCCTCCGATAAATAAGCTCAGTGTGTTCTCAATGGCTCCAAAAATTGCTTCATTTTGTGTCACTCTTCCAGACTCCATCCCAACCCAAATCCCAATGATTCCATCTGTTTCAAGGACACCAATCATTAGGATGAGCTCACTACTCCTACTCCCAACACTCTTTTTCACCAAATCATGGCTTATCTTCAGAACTAACCTCTGAACTTTGGTCTTTAAGCAAAGGTATCAATGTTTGAAGAACATCTATGTCAGTTCTGGATGACTGCCGAAGCAATTCACCCAAAAACCAAAAGCAAACGAATTCATTTTACCATGCTCTCCGGTACAAAGCATGCTTCAATAACAAAATTATATGCTTGCCACTGTTCTTCGCCTTCCTCAAAGTAACATTATTGCGGTTAAGACGGATGCCAAAGAAGCCCTATTCGCCTACTTTCAATACCGTGATGAGTTCAAGGTCAAAAGTAATTCCATGGTTCGCACTGATCTTCCAAAGGAGTGGAACTGTCTTATGGCTAATCTTAATTTCTGTATGACTAGAAAAACTAGGGGTCTTGATCAAATAAGTGAAACTGTGCTGAAAATGGCCTATTCCTTAATCCATGGTCAAAATATTAACTTCGCTGAAATTATCATGGATAGTCTGATCACTGTATTGAGTGCCAAAACTAGAAGAATACAATACTGCTAATCATCCTGTTAATCATCCCACTCTTTTAGGCTCAGTGTGGGCGGGTTCTTCGTTTATTTTTAACCCACCTCTCTTAGAAGATATACTCAGGTATGCATCTCTTAATCCAACACCTATTGATCCAACTCCCTTATCTAGTCTTGCAAATCCACTACCTGTAGAAAAAGATATTGATGTGCTTGAAGTTGCTTCTTCTTTGAAGCCTTTAAAGAGAAAAGAAAGCACCTACCTCTATCCCAAAGGTCCCAGTCACTATACCAAAAAGATCACCTCACCCTACTAAGCACATTCATTCATCCAAGCGTATAAAAAGGAATCCAAAAACCAAACATATTCCAACGGACCATATATCTTCTGATGATTCTAAGGATGAAGCTCCCCTCATTCACCGAAAAGTTTTCTTTTAGTCTACCTACTTATCAGGAACTCAAACCATTAAGGCAGTTTTAGTAGTATTACCTTCTAAAACAATGGTCCCCACTGCTTGTGATGAGACACCTTCAGAACCATTTGACTCTGAAGCAACTCAGACTAATGAAGTGACAACCAATCTAATGCTTCTAAATCCCTAGTCAATCAGTCACACCCACTAATGCTATGGATTTCACTGAACAAATTCAGAATGCTGATAGGAAGCACTCAGTCGATATTTGTAACATCTACACCAAAGACTCAATCAGCAAACCAACTAATTATTAGGTACCACCAGTCATGGATACTTCCCCATCCGATACTGCTAAATCACATATCTCATCCCTTGATGGATCAGGTGTCCTAATTGATCCTATTGATGCAACCTATGCACATGATTTGTCTGACCATAAACTATCTGACTATGATGAAATTACTATTGTTAGGGAAGATGTTGGCACACCTCTTACATCTGAAGCACCAACAACCAAAGATACTTCAGTCCACCCTGAGCTTAAGGATCAACCTTTATCCCTTAATGAATGAGGAATTCCCACTGATTATATGGATATAGTTGGAGTAAATGATTCTTTAGTTGAAAACCGAACTGAACGTGATGCTCCCTCACCAACTTCCATGGCTACTATGGTTACTTTAATCGATGAAGTTGGAGCTCAACCATCTCCTACTACCATTACTATTTCTCATGAAGACATAGTCATAAGCCATGCTATAACTGAAGCAACTCCCATTGTATCCCTTAATGCTTAAGTAGACCCAGCTAATGTTATGGCTGCCTTACATCCTACCACCATTTTCTCTGCTACTTCTCCCATTACTTCATATCTCTTACCTTCTACATCCAATGATTCTATTACAGATTCTTTGAATGTTCATTTGATATCCCTTCCCTTTAAACAGGTGTCAATCCCTTTGATGACACTGTGGACTTTGATATTCCTTCTTCTCCTTCTGCAAAGCCAAATGTTGATATATCTGCTTATCTACAAAGTCTTTCTAAGACTTTAACTCCCTTGCTCAACTCATCTAAACAAATTCCTTTAATATCTCTTCATATTCCACTGATCAGCGATTGTTTCAAACTAAATTGAAATGATTGGCTGAATCACTTGTTAAATATTCTTACTTCTCTCTCAAGATATCTCTCTCTTCACTCTCAAATTCGTGTCACCTTGTATTAACTAATCCGTGACATGATCTCCACCCTCTCAAACATAACATCTTCTTCTATCTCACAAATAACTGATCAGTATAAGACTCTTTCCTCAACTGTGAATCATATTTCATCTTCCTCAACCCTAATCTCTCCCTTTGATGATCTTTCAAATCAAATTTAGGAACTATCTCAGAAAATAGAAGCATGAGAATTCTCCTCTGCTTCTAAGGGAGAGAAATTCAAGAGATAGTTCAAAATATGTCAAATTATAAGAAAAGAGGTTGTGGCTGATAGAAAGAGTCTTCAATGGTAAAAGAAGTACTCTCGGAATAATGTCATTCAAAATCTTAAAGATGAAGTTGAACATCTTGAAGTTGGAACATGCACTGACACACACAAATTGGTACCACCTCCGATGATGCATAGGCCTATTGGGTCACATGCCAAGTATTGACTCCGGCAACACTTTTGAACGAGAGAGAAAAAAATACCAAAACTGGGTTTTGGTGGGGCCAGGCACGGTCATGCCTTGTGAAGGTACAGGCGTGCCCTAGGCGAGGTACGAGCCCAAGACCGGCGTGTCTAGGGCGTACCTTTTGGGGGTGGCACGGGCGTGCCTCATGGAGATACGGCCATGCCTAGTGCGAAAGCACGAGCCCAAGTTGGGCGTGACTTGGGTGTGCCCGTGGGCTTCATGGGCATGCCTCATGCTGTAACAGCTTCTTAAACTAGTCTTTTAAGACTAGATCAATGGGGTATTTATGGCTCACGATGGTCATTGATGCTAGGACTGTTATGAATATTTCTAGACTTCATTTTGTGGTCTTTAAAAGGTTCTAATGGTCTTAAGTATCATGGTTAGCCATATGAATTGTAATCAAAAAGTTATGCATTATAACTCTTACATATGAACTTGTAATTTGCCAATTAGTTCATACTCTCTGAATATACACACTTGGAAGATAGATTGGCATATCAATCTTCAAGTGGTGTTATTGTTGGCAGACAAGCACTCTAGCAAGTGAGGATCAAACTAAACTTGATGTGGATACCGATAGAGGAATACACTTTTGTATTCTCAAGTTCATTCCGTTTTAATCATCATGAACAAGGATCTTGGAAAGGTTGTATGGTATATTTACTCTCCTTGTTCTTGTTCTTTTAGTTGCACTGTCATTGTCTAGAGTTTGCTCCATTGGGTGGTTTGTTGGTGGCATAAAATTGAAATTGTTTTTACTCATTTCCGCTACGTTTTCTAGATACCACCAAAACCCCACAGTGGTATTAGATCCATCTCTAACATGGCTTTTCACTTTTGAATTGAAACCGGAATTTTATGTTCGCTATCAAAAATTGGTGTTCCGTTGACTGGGCACGGCCGTACCTCTTGGGGTACGGGGCGTGCCGGCAGAATCTTTATAAGGCTTAAAACTGTTTAAACTGTACACTGGCTTATGGGCGGGCACACTCGTACCCTTAAAGGGTACGCCCGTGCCCTTCACATTTTTGACAAGAAACTGTTATTTTGAAACAGATTTTTTAAATTATATTTAAAATTCCGGATTTGTTGGTGTTGTACCAATCTTGGTTTTGGACTTCCCACTATATTTTGATTCATAGAATTTATATATTTTGTATGGCTTGGCATGAAGTGCATTAAAATACATATATTTATAGGTGTATATATGAATATGTAATTTTAAAGGTGTATTAAAATTACTAATGCATATGTACAAGGATTGCCATTTGTGCCTTTTGTGCCTTTTGTGTTTTGTTGGCAATCTTGATCAAAATATATTTTACATGGTTTTGTGGCACACCATGGTTTTGCTTTGGTTATGTTTGATTGTTGTTCGGTAACTTGATGCCCTTTAGACCTATGTGTTCTGGTGATTGGTTTATTTGGTTTTGGTGGCTTGCGTGCCGTATTGTTGTAATTTTTACAATTACTATCGGGTGCGGCTTGCATGCCGTTTATTTATTTATTTATTCCTTTGTACTAGTAATAGTAGCATAGGATTGTCGCCTGCGCGCCATTTCTTCTTCTATGTATTTGTATAATAGTATAGAAGTTGATTTTATTTGTGATATATCAACGGGAGTAACGGCGTTGATGTCTCGGCAACGTGGAGTCCGGCTAGCCTTTTGGAGATGCCGGCTTCAGTGGGAGCACACCCAACTGGGTACTTTGGATTTTAGATTCCTTAGTTGACCTTATTTTCCTCACATAGCTCACGGGGAAAATGCATAGGATTTGGGCATGTTACCGAACTATTGTGTATGCGTGGTTGTTTTATATATTTACTATTTTGCATGGATGTGTAGGATATCGCATGCTATATAATTTTTCAAAATATATAAAAACGCCAAGATTTATAAAATTGGATTATATATCTTTCCACGCATATAGAATTAACAAGATAATATAAAATTTTATTATATTTTAAGTGGATAAAAATTGTATTTATCACTTGATTTGTTAATTCGGAAAATGGGTTAAAATTGTTTTAACCGGAAAAACAAATCATGTTTTTAAAATGTAAATCACGCGCCATCCGTAGGACGGCACCATCCGAATCTAGTGAAACTTTGATGATTATCGAGCTTTAGCACGAGTCATGCCTAGTGGAACTGTGTGGAAGGTGAGTGTGGTAACTCGTAATATTGGTTGTCGATCTTAGAACGCGCCAATTATTGGTGAGAGTACCACCGTGGTTTCTTGACGGGCAGTTTACAATTCTTTTTGTGATACTTAGGTGGCATCGAGCTCTAGCCGAGTCATTTAAGGGGGTCAAGTTAGAATTGGTACAAGAAGGGATCAAACATGCCAAAAGACATTTTGATTGTCAACGGATCCCGCAAGGATCTAGAAGTTGCAAAATGTTTGCAATCGGCAAAATGGTTACCAGCCTAAATAGCTTTACTTTGTGATCCACGGTAAACCCGTCATAAGGTAAAGTGAAATATGGTTTCTAGCCTTGTTTAAATAATTGGTTTTGAAAACTATTTGGGTAACTATTTCTACAAGGATTATATCTAAATTCACTAAAATGTGTACTATAAAATTGTAGATGACAAACGTTAACAACGCAACACCAAATTTATCACTCCGTTAATTCCTAGAGAAGGAGAAACTCGTAGGCGTGAACTTTGTGGATTGGCAAAGGCAATTGTGAAATTTCCTTTGCCATGAATCTAAGTTGCACATTCTCGAGGAACCTCTTCCGAAACCACATGCTTCCAACACAAGTTGGGCCACAAGATACGTCTTTGAAAAATATGTTAAGGATGCAAAAGATGTTTCTTCTTTCATGTTATCGACTATGAGCTGCGAGCTACGAAAGCAACTCAGGCATATGAGTGAGTATGACATGATTAATCGGTTGAAGGACTTCTCCAACATTATATTAGAGAGGAACACTTTATGTGTGTCAAGGCCCTTGTCGGTTGCCGGATGTAGGAAGGTGGGAAGGTTAGTGTTCATGTACTTCGTATGAAGGCATACATTGACCAAATGGAAATACTAGGATTTTCCATTGGGAGGGAGCTTGCGGTGAATATGATTCTCTAGTCCTTGCCCGCGTCTTATGATGAGTTTATCAAAAACTTTCAAAAGGACAAAATGGTAGAATCCTTAGATGAGTTGCATGGCATGCTAAAGACTTTCGAGTCTAACATGGCAAAACGCAAGTTCGTTCCCACCCAGTTATTTAAGGAACATAAAATCGAGAAAGAGAATACGACTCCTAAAGGAGAAGTTTGCTATTTCTGCGGTAAATATGGGGATTGGCGCCGCCACGTTTGTCCTGAGTGTTCGGAGGAGTTAAAGCTCCCTATGACGCAAGGGAATAGCTCATCGTCATCAGGTACGTTCATGGTTAACTCCATTGCTTTTCTACTTTCTAGCTAGATTTTTGAAATACAGGCTATAACACTCACGTTTGTGGCAAAAATGTTTTGTTTCAAAGTGTAGGTGTTAAACGAAAGAAGTAGCTGATAAGGCATGGAGAGCTAGAGCTCAAGATTGGGAAACTTAGACGTTGTCTCGATTGAGAGGATTGGGAGTTTGGATCTCGCCATTCCATCTTGCTATTTTATTACTTTACTAGATTAATATATTATCTGCCCTACGTGGGGAGAGAAATATATTGTGCCTTGGTTGACGATGGATATTACTTTGTATTTGATATACATTAGTGGTTTAATTTATTTCGAAGTTTATCCATGTCGTGGCATTTAAAAAGGTAATAAAGTAATCATGAATAATGTGTTTTAATCCAAAATGGTTTGAATAAGTTGTAGAAGTGACAAGGCTAATTTAGCCATGTAAACAAAACTTGCTTCACCAAGATCCATGTGGTTTGTAATCTTGGATGCATTTGGTAGTTGATAAAATGTTGAGTGCGAGAATTGTTTATTAGGTTAAATGACTTGCACATCTTTCATCGAAGTATGTAAAAGGATTGAAAGCTTGTTGAGAATTCGTTCAAGCAAATCCATGGGGATAACTACATGCACTTCGCTACCTTTACAGATAGTGGTAGTAGGGATGGGTATGTTTGAAACCTTTGAGGTGTTCGATAATTACCATAACAAGGTTTGTGGGTTATAAGTTGCTTAAATATTGTAAAGATGTTAAGAATCTTAATTTGTGAATTTTGTAATCATCATAAGAAGTATGAGATTTATCTCATCATTTATTTCTCTTAGGACACATTGGCATATGGGGTCGCCTAGAGGAGGAACGGAACATTCTTGGATATGTTCGGGTTTTGATGGATCTCAAAATTCATACCCAAAGTTTTGGGATGCTAGCGGGCAATGTTTCATATATAAAATCAACAAAGATGGTCTAGTATGCATCTTAGGAGATAAGACTAGAAAGAGTGTCTTTACTTGTCTATCTCAAAGTCTAGATTGTCCAGCCTAAGTGTAGACGTGAGGTGGAAGAATCCGGAGACTAGAGAAGCTACTCCATTAGGCATTCTGCTGAGACCATGAGATATTTAATTTACAAACTTTTGAGGATAATTTTTTTTCCCTTAATAGCAGGTAGAAACCTAATATCTATGGGAGGCCATGGGAGTAATCGGAGCCTTGAATGGTAAAACCTGTTGTTCGCACTAGCATACAATCAGTAATGATTGGAACTCAGCATGGCGATGCTCGAGTACCTGGCATACTTCGTTACTCTTCCAATTTCAGATTGGAGTTCTGATAAGGCCGGATAGATATATGTTTTATATCTAGAAGAAGATAACTCGATGTGGATTAGTTGAATTCATCAACTATCGAAAGTTGTAGTGGGCCTAGAGTCTACTAAAAGGAGAGAGGTAATGAGTATGGGATGCAATCCATGTTGGATATCCAAGGGTTGCACTTGGTTGATCCAAATGCCTTGATGTAAACCTAAGGGTGTACATGGATCGAGATGTAGACAATTTCAAAATACCGACTAATGGTAAAAGTTCTGTTATGATTGACCGTGAGGATGGTATTAGAAGGAAATTTCCCTAGTGGTTATGTTGAAGACTACTTGGATACATGTGATTATCACTGCCCTTTCATGGACTTGAACTTACATTTGAATGTAAAAACCATATTCCTTCATAGGAAGTTTGAGGAAAAGTATTTTCCGAGAGTCTTTTACATTGTAAGTATCCTCATAAGGTCTACAAGCCCAATAAGTCTATTCGTGGACTTGAACTTCAAATACCAACTAATGATAAATGTTTCGTTATTATTGAGCATGAGGATGGTATCATAAGGAAATTTTCCTAGTGGTCATGTTGATGATTACTCGGATATATGTGTTTATCACTACAATGTAAATATCGTATTCCTTCATGGGAATTTTGAGGAAGAGTGTTTTAACATTTTCCAAAACTCTTATACATTGAAAGCATCCCCGTAGACTTAATTAAACATCTAAAGGTTGTAATCTTCACTTTAATGAGAAAATCATAGTGTTGATTTTTCGAAAAGAGAGGATTAAACTTGGATGTATGCCAGAGCTAGAGGGAGCGCTTGTATTCCTAATATCGTATATCTTTGATATACATATTATTGAGGATAATGTCCAAACTTGGCGGTTCACAAAACCGGGATTGAGGAATTATTGCTTCATAAGAAGATTTAGGAGATACAAAATAAATTTTTTGAAGTAACGAAACTAAGAGAATGATGTTGAAACATAATAGACTAGTGTTCTAATTTAATTAGCAACTTGGTTTATAACGTGGTTTCTTTTCTCTCATTTTGACATACTTGGAAGAGCTTTTGGCACATTGTTCTTCAAATTGATGTTCGGTGGTGACTAGGAGCTTAGAGTAATATATTACTCTTGGTGAAATTGTTGTTGTGTTGTCAAGTGGAATGTTATTGACTAGAATGGTTCTTTAAGCATCATTGACTCTATTTGGATTCTTTTGAGACAATAGAGTATGATGGCTTACATATATGAACCATAGTCTTGTTCATTGCCACTCTATTAGGTTCTTTGAAACAATGAGAGTACAATGGCTCATAGACGAGATCTATTGTTCGAAGCATCGTTGACTCTATTGGGTTCTTGGAAACAATGAGAAGCACAAAGGCTTCAACAAAGGACAATGATCTTGCCGACGCACACTATATAAGTAATTGGTCGTGAGAAGATATGGTGATTGTTAGAGTATGCATGGATGTCACCTTGTGAATCCATTTACTAAGCTTTAGTCGCGAGTTAGTGATGAATTTTTCATACTAAGCTTGCACATACTTGGTTTACAAGTGTCTTTGGCTTGAGTTTGTTTTAGTTGAATTTGATATGTTTTGAGTTGGGAACATTAAAGCAATAATGTGCTTTAATTGTATCGATTATCAAATGGGGATTTGATAATACGCGTGGAGCGGGTACTTTCGTTAGCCTTTATTGTGTTCCATCTTAGCATGTTTAACTACTTCCATGAATAAATTTATTTATTCTAAATGCTCCATGATCGGTCGTTCTTCATTTGAAGAAAGAAGTGAATTAAGATCGAGGCAAGTGGTTGGTAAAGTATTCATAATGGATTGAATACATGTTTACTTAACACTAGCATGTACTTGATAGTGATCAAGTAATTCGAGGATCCGCACCTGAGTTAACTTCATTGACATGATTACGAGTAAATTAGGATGATAATATTGTTTGTTCTTTTATTGGAAATGCGTGAACTTAGTGATTAATAATATGGTCTTGCTTATATTGCTTTCTAACGCAGTTCGTAACTAGCTGTTATAAGGGAAGATTTTAGGCAAGAACATGTTGTTATGACGGAACGATGTAGTCGAAGGTATTTGTTCCTATTTAGAGAGATATCCCTGGGGCCCTCGTTGACTGAACTGATGACATCAAAATGCATGGCCGTGCTCAAGTTGAAATGATAGTGGACCAATTTTGCAACTTGTATTGTTTGTCATAGTTAGTCTAGATCGAGAAACATAAGCGTGGATGTTTTGGGGTTGATGATGTTCCATGACCTACATTCACAACGGATATCGTGAATGAAGGGATGAATAATCACTTATCTATAGGACCATTCTTTACAGGTTGGTACTTGTCATGGGTGACATACCCAATGCTAACTTAGAGGCATAGATGCCTAGCTAGAGGCCGCTCTATGTTGGTGTTACCTTTCGTAGGTGTGTCATGTTCAAGTAGGATTTTGTTGGAATATGCCCACTTACATGCACGAATTGGTATCACTGCCGATGAGGCATAGGCCTATTGGGTCACACGCCAAGTATTGATTCCGGAAATGCCTTTGAACGAGAGAGAGAAAAATACCAAAACTAGGTTTTGGTGGGCCGGGCACAGCCGTGCCTTGTGAAGGCACGGGCCCAAGACCGGCGTGTCTAGGGCGTACCTTTTGGGGCCGGTACGGGCATGCCTCGTGGAGGTACGGCCGTGCCTAGTGCGAAAGCACGAGCCCATGTTGCGCGTGACTTGGGTGTGCCCGTGGGCTAGCACGGGCATGCCTTGTGAGGCACGGCCGTGCCTCATGTTGTAATTGATGCTAGGACTGTTATGAATGTTTTTAGACTTCATTTTGTGGTCTATAAAAGGTTCTAGTAGTCTTAGGTGTCATGGTTAGCCATATGAATTGTTATCACACAGTTATGCAATATACCTTTGACATATGAACTTGTGATTTGCCAATTAGTTCATATTCTCTCAATATACACACTTGGAAGATAGATTGGCATATCAATCTTCAAGTGGTGTTAGTTCTATAGTGCTAATGTTCTTGTTGACACATAAGCACTCTAGCAAGTAAGGATCAAACAAAACTTGGTGTGTATACCGATAGAGGAATACACTTTTGTATTCTCAAGTTCATTCCGTTTCAATCCTCATCAACAAGGAGCTTGGAAAGGTTGTATGGTATATTTCCTCTTCTTGTTCTTGTTCTTTTAGTTGCACTGCGATTGTCTAGAGTTTGCCCCATTGGGTGGTGTGTTAGTGGCATAAAATTGAAATTGTTTTTACTCATTTCCGCTACGTTTTCTAGATGCCCCCAAAACCCAACACTTCACCCCATAAATGATATCCAACATCGAGTTATTGATAGAGCTGAAAATGAGTTACTATTGGCTACACAAGAATAGGCTAAAGTAGAAGAAGCTCGGGCTAAATTTGAGGGGGAGCTGAGTAATCTGATTGAAAGCAAAAGTTATTCCAATCTAAAATGACGACATAGACTCTATTGCTTTTTAGAAATTGATTGTAGATAGAAGTGGTGGGATTTCAAGTTCTCAACCTAAACCTAGTGTATATATGGGTGGTTAGATGTAAATACTTTAGTCTTGTCTACC
Organism: Dittrichia graveolens; assembly: GCA_038502395.1. NCBI lineage: Eukaryota > Viridiplantae > Streptophyta > Magnoliopsida > Asterales > Asteraceae > Dittrichia > Dittrichia graveolens. Next base: position 38,859,498 of record JARJIL010000009.1, read on the forward strand.
TCTGAAGGTCCAAATGTTGCAAGTATAGGAGTGCCTGTCCTTCCAAAACTTCAGCATAGCCAAAAGGATAGGGAAGAAGCCAATGGGGCTTAATTCTACTGATGATCTTTTATTAATAGTGAAATTTGGTGAAGCTTGCAAATGATGATTCACATGATGAAAAACTGTTTCAAAAGGAAACAAGAATCACCGATGAACTTGGAAGAATAGCAGCTGAAAAACTTGTATCTGAAGAAGCTGAAGCTGGCAAGGCTGACTTATCTCCTCGATTTCATCAGTTGAAATTACAATATGAAATAAGAATTAAAAAAGAAAAAGAACTTAAAAAGAAACAATTGGTGGAGAAAAGCAGGAAGAATGGCTTACCACCAGAAATAAAAGGTTTCATCCTGAACGTCTCACATAAGTCAGGTTGAATAGAGAAAACAACAATATCCTTCTGAACCTACAAAGGAAAGGTGATACACTCTATTACAAACATACAATTCGACAGATTGCTTTGATGTGTGGCTACACTTAATGGTCTGAAATCATGAGTTGTCTATCAAGACTGAAATTGTCTGACGATGTTGATGAAGTTCAGAAAGAGATCTCAAGCATTATTCATTTCTACAATCATTCAATGAAAGGTAGACCCTCTGAAACTCAAATGTCTTTAGAAAAATCCAAACCAATTGAAGCACAAGCTATGCTAAACCAGAGAAAGAGACTGACATTCAAAAAGTCTCAAGAACAAATTCTAAAGTTAATAGCCACTACAGAATTGCCAAATTGTAAATGCATAGACACTTCATTACCCAAAGGTCATACACCTAAGGTTGGTAATGTGATCTCCAATCCTCGAGGATTTTTCTTTCTTGATGCTTCTGATGACATGAGATTTCAAAGAGTTTCAGAGTTTCCTCAAGCAAACTTCCTTCATCTGAAATCATTACGATATTTGTGAGACTACAAAGATCCAACAATCAAAGATATTATTGATGAAGACATGAAATATGTTTAGCTGAAAACACCTATTGAACTTCTTCCTGATGAGTTCAAGCCAGTCATTAATTAGGAAATTTTGATTCTTTTCATGTATATAGTTCAGTCTTCATTTGTTTATTCTTTGTAATAAGTTGATGGAGTATAAACAAATAGGGGAAGATTGTTAGTCACTTATTTGTTCATATTCCATCAGTCAAGGTGCTTTTCGAAGAAAGTATCTGACAAAGTTCTTACTCACTTACTAGCCGCTGAAGTTAGCTCAGTGAAGATATTCCTGCTTTTCTGAAATGAAGATTGATGTTGTTCTAAAGTATGTCTTTACTGAACAACTAATCCCCGTAATATAAGTCGTAACTTCTATTGTCACTATCTTTATCTTATTATGGAAGGCAAGCATTTCAAGATTTGATATGTATTTCTTTTCTAAGTTTGTTAGATTATTTTTAGCCTTTTATTATGTACATGTGTACACGTGTAATTTTTTTTGTTGGTCAGGATTAGTTTGAATTACTTATAAATACTATTGTCATCTATTAGAGAAGAGTAGTCATTTTATACGCCATTCAATTTTAGCAAGCTCTAAAATTGAAGTTAAGTATTTCAAAAGGTTTATAAAAATTGTAGTCATATAGGAGCTTTGCCCTTGTCCTTGTTATGCCCTACAAAACAACTAACATAGTATTTGATAAGCTATGAGAGCATAGTGCGCATGCCAAATTATCATTCATATAAACACATATATAAAATCATATATAAATAGCACACGTATATCAAGAACAGGCCAGCCTTTCGTTCTACACCCAGGGCAACAAACTCAGTCATAGTATTGTACTAATTCTGAGCCACTAATGCATAGAGCAATATGCTGATTAACACTTATGAATAATACATGAATGTATTATTATGTAATAACACACATGTTGCACGTATGAAAAATTGTCTAGAAGACTCATCTTGTAACTAGTTTAAGCTACATGTAGTGTATAATATTTGATAAGGTATCCAAACACGATCCTACGCGTATAACATAAAAACATATAATTAAAAATACATTCTGAGCTGGAAATGGGTGTTACATGGGTCGTGTCCCTATGCTCTACATGACCGACAACCAAAACATCACATGATTGTGTTCGGTTGACCTTCACGGGCCATGTACCCCTACACGGGCCATGTACCTCATCTGCTACACGACCATGTATGCCAACATGACATGTCACCGCCTCATGCGTCTACACGGGCTGTGTACATGACCAAATTTGTAGTCTCATCTGCACAGACGCTGTTTTCTGGCTAAACTCAAAACTTTCTCATTTCTGGTCGAATTTATGCTGCATAGAAGTGTTTTCTTACACCTCAAATAGCCCATAACATCAAAACTAACAACATAAACATAAATCACTTGTTTTAGTCAATGAATCAATCATATGACCCATTAAAACCCACTTTGAACTAGTAAACAACTAAACTAGTTATACTTCATGATCTAGTAGCTGAGATGGTGATCAAATGATATTATTACTTTGTTTTCTTTATTCAAAATCCAAAAGGAGGAGCACAAAAAGGTATGTATGTATGCATGTTGTCTGTGTAAAATGAGGATGAAGACAAGAGGTTTGCTTATATATCCATATTTGTGGTGTAACTACATAACTAATCCCTTGACTTATTCACTTTAATTTTGGTAGAAAAGGCCCCTCTAGTTTTATAAACACATTTAATCACATATAAGCTATTCAATACGCATATAATACTTATGTATAAATCATGTTTAATTAAGACTAATCAAAATCTAGGCATTACAAAAAGAGAGTATCACTAATAAAAATTTCTAAACAAATGAAAACGTGTATGTGTGTGATGCGTAGATGTAAATTAGTGTGTGTATATGTTTTTGTTTGTGCATTATATGTATATGTAGTGGGGTATGAGTGTATGTATCTGTATACATACTTGTGAAAATGTAAAATATATTAATCGTTCTGTTGGATTGATGTTGCTAATTGAGGATTATAATGTCCTTAACCTTTGTCCTCCCACTTGGATCAATGCGTAATTGGTAAATTATGATTGATGGAGTATTAAGTTTAGAGAAGTGGCAAAAACACATCAAAAGTCTATAAACAAAACACTCATAATAATCTATTAGCTTTGAACAAACTTAGTATCAAATGGTAAAGCTATATTTCAACATTTGTATTTTTTTTTCTTAGTGGCTCTTGATGGCGAGTTTTGTAGGAACTAGACTCGGTAGATAAATGTTAGGGAAGAGGGAGGGAGTGGACCATCGTAGTATGTTAGTAGGAGGGCGAGGGTTGTGGCAGTAATTTTGTTTGTCAACTTTTAATTACATCTATAAATATGCTTAGGTATTAATTCTTAAAGGTATGTGTTTTCACCCATATCATATGTAAAAGTTGACCTAATCGTGAGCTATTCGAGCTCAAATAGTTTAAATCTCAAAACTAGTCGACCCTTAATTAGCTAAAGCTCGAGCCTAGACTAAATCTAGTTTAGTAAACGAGCCTGAGCTCGAGCTTTGTATATCTAAAACAAGCCGAGCTCGAGCTGGTGCTTAAAAAAATCATAAACGAGCCGGATCTGATAAGTACCATGTTGGAGCTCTGCTTGACTCGTTTAAATCCTTGTGACTAGCTGTTACATGGCATAGGATTATCCAGGACACAAAGATTACTACAAGTGTTGTTTAAAAAATAGATGACGTGGTTTAAGTTTAAAAGGATATTAATTTAAGGAGGTTATTTGTAACCACCTTTTTGTTGTATACAATAAAAAGTATATGTTTAGACTATAATGTCTTTGAATATGTGGTTGAGAAAAATAGTTAGCGGATTTATATGAACATAAAATCATGATTATTATGTACCACAAATAAATGTTATATTAAAATCAGTTCCCATTAAAATTGTTAGTTCTTAGTTTGTAGGACTAGATATTTGTATTTTGTTATGTATCTCGGTTAGTGTTAACCGATATGGAGGACACCAATCTCGGTCTAAATGTATACCTAATTTAGTTAGTCCCCTATATATAGAATGCAAGCTGACCTATGTAACAAGCTCTCATATTTCCTTAATAGAATAGAAAAGTAGGTGTTTACACCTTTAGGTGTGTGTGGAGAGTTCTCTCATCTTGATCTTAGCCACATCTCAACTTTCATCTTGTTTTGTGTTGTTTTTCAACATTCAGTTGGTATTAGAGACGATTCTGCATTGAATTAGTTTAATATCAGCTTGTTTGATCCACCTTTTTTATAAAAATTTCAAGTGTGTGTTTGTGAGTGAAAAATCGTGAAAACGAGTTCCACGGAATTCACTTTTTGATATTGAAATCTTCGTGTTTGTGTTTGAAATGTATTGATTCTTGATCGAAATACCTTTTCTTATAATTTGTAATTGGTTTCATTCAAATTGGTAAACATTTGGATAATTAGATCTGAATTTTCAAGGGGTTGTTGTGTTCTTCGTGTTCTTTAACAAATTCTTCAAAAACTCTTTGTTTTGGTTAGACAATGGTTAAGGAGTTGTTTATTTAGCTAGGAGAGTCTATTGGGATCAATTTTACTTGATTTAAAACAATTTTGTTTGAATCTCAAATTGATGTTCTTCGACAGTAAGAACAACCAAGAAAGGTAGTTGTTCCATGAAACTTCACTTCTCTGTCTCAACCGATATCGGATCATCACCGATTCCAATCACTGAATTTGACCCCAACCGAGTCTAGAGAGATTTAAGTGACAATTTATTAAAACCTAGTTAACCTATATCTACCTTCACTGACATCATCAATAACCGATATCTAGTTTAACCGAGATTCATCAATCATTTCCAATATTTTAAATGCAATCTAACCCGATATCAAAAATACTTCTTTTGCACTTGAACAACCAAAATTTTGTCAAACCCACTCAACCGAATTTCTCAAAAAACAATTTCACAAAGTCTAGTTCTATAGAAAGGTAGATCCTTACAATAAATTCAAAGTTATCAAATGAGATTTGGGATTTCGGTACTAATACCAAATCCCAAGTACTCTACAAAGGTGAGTACAATGTTTGGAAAGGTAGATTTATGGATTCATCGAGCACAAACTAAGAGTATGATGAGCTCATAAAACTAAGCATTTTAGAAGGGGATGGAAAGTTCTACCGAATCAATGAAGCTGATCCTAACAAGAAACCGCCCATTCTTGCTTATAGAAAACTGAAAAGTCCTGATGAGTACATTGTTGCTGAAAAAGAAAGAGATAAAGTTGCAAGTTAGCTCGTTAATATCTACGATAAGGATTATCAAGAGAAATCTATGCTCAAGTAGACAGTTTGTTGACTGCAAAGGGAATATGGGATAAGGTTAAGAAGCAAATGAAAGGAACTTATAAGGGTACATTGATTATGGAACTACGCTCATCAATACTTATGATGACTTCAAAGCAAAAGAGGGTGAATTGCTAATTGACACATATGGGCGTTTTTGTAGGCTTCTGAACAAGTTAAGGAACCATCAGATCGTTAAATCTGAACTCGAGAAGAATGTGAGGTTCCTGAACAGTCTAGGATCAGAATGAAGGACACATGTCAAACTTTAGTGCTAGATAAACCAAAATCCAAAGTCTATGTCCTATCACAAAATATATGAAGAGCTTAGCCAATATTAAGAGGATGTGTTGATGAATACCACTCCTATGGTTGCAGCTGATCCGTTAGCCTTGTAGCCACTGAAAAGAGGTCCAGAGAACATTCCAGGTCTTCCAAGGGAAAACAAGTTGTGACAATTGATTCAGAAATCTTAGGTGATGAGGTCAAAGAGACCGAGACAAATCAAGTTAGCAGGCTATGTCTTTCATCACGAGTGCCTTCAAAAATCATTTTGGAAAGACCAATAACAAAATTACATACACATTTAGATCGAGAAAGCAAGAAAACTTCAGGGCTAATAGGAAGAGACTTGAGAAAGCTGAGGAGAAGAAGGAAGAAGAGAGGAAATGTTACAACTGTGATAAGAGTGGGTACTACATTCGTGATTGTAGGAAACCCAAAGTGAAAAATGCCTCCTACTACAAGCAAAAGCTCAGCTTAATGAAGAGAAAAGAGTCTAGAAGAGCCATGATGGTTGAAGAAGACCGTTCCTCTTAGATACTGATGAGAGTGAAGAAGAAGAATACGCACAAGCACCATTTTGCCTCATGGCCAAGTACAACTTTGGAAGTGATGAAGGTGATAAAGAAATAGATGTTGGGGTTAAAGAGCTTGCTAATTCAGAGATTCAGGAGGATGATCAAGGTGAAATTGCTAATGCTGAAGAAAAGGTAAGTCTTCAGTATGCCAAAACACTTGTTAATCACATTCACAAGCAAGACCTAAAAATCAAAGCCTAAAAACAGAAAGCAAGTTTCAATGAGACATCATAGAAGAGAAGTCAATAGATATCAGAAAATATAAACGAACTCGATCAAATAAGAAATCTGTTAGCTGAAAAAATAAGAATAATTAACCAAACTCACAAATGAAACAGCCAAAACCATTCATGATTTAAATGCTGAAAAAGTGAGTGTCGATGAGGATTACAAGCATTTAACAAAGGAAAGGGCTCAATAATACTCTAAAATCAAAAAAACTCAAAGATCAATTGGTGAAAAGGGGGCAAACAGATCAAACCATCTTCTTGAATAAACCTAAATACATCAAATTTTATAATCCATATTCTTTTAAGGGTCTAGGTTCTGAACATCTCCACATTTTTGAAAAACTGACTACAAAACAACTGTACCATTTCGACAAAATGAGTCTTGGACTTACGGCTCGTATGGTGTTCGTTGGAGAAGCAGAATAACATGTTAGTCCTTAATTTGTAGGTTATAGATTGTCATTTTGATATATGTAATACGGGTAGTATTAACCGATATAGGGCATACCAATCTCGATCAAAATATAGACCTAATCCGGTTGTCAAGAGTCCCCTATATATAGAAAGCTAGCCAACCCATGTAACAAGCTCTCAAAATTCTTTTAATAGAATTGAGTGTGGTTACACCTTTATGTTCGTGTAGAGAGTTCTCTCATCCCCATCTATGCCAAATCTCCATTTTCTTCTAAGACAATCAATTGGTATTAGAGCCAGTCCTTCATTGAATTTGTTCAATATTAGCTTGTTTGATCCTTTTTTATCAAAAATTCAAGTGTGTGTTTGTGTGAGAAAAACCATGAAGACAAGTTCATCGAAAATGATTTTATGATATTGAAATCTCCGTTTTGTGTTTGAAATGGATTGATCTGTGGTCGGAGAAATTTTCGCATCATTTGCAATTCGTTTTATTCAAATTGGTTAACATTTGGATAATCAGATTTAAACTTTTAAGAATTTTTGTGTTCTTCGAGTTCTTTATCAAAATTTTCAAATACCCTTTGTTTTTGCTTTGTTTTGATTAGATAATGTTTAAGGAGTTGTTTATTTAGCTAGGTGAACCTATTGAGATCAATTTTACTTGATTTTAAGTACTTTTATTTGGATCTCAAATTGGTATTCTTCAACAGTAAGAACAACCAAGAAAAGAAACCGTTCTTCAAAATTTTTAACACTTGTGTATCTTTGAATCAACCGATATCGGATAGTCACAGATGTCGGTCACTGATTTTGACCGCAGCAGAGTTTAGAGAGCTTTAGGTATTTGAAACAGTTTCTTAAGTCCTAGTTAACCTACATCTAATTTCACCGACATCATCAACAATAGAAATTCAACTTAACCGATTTCATCAACCATTCCCAACCTTTTAAATAGAATCCAACCTATATCAAGCACAACCAAATTCAAACTTCAAAATCCAAACCCGATATCAAAAAAACTTCTCTTGTTCCCAATATCCTTTAATTCCACACCTAATATTAATAACCCACATCCAGTTATTTCTTGCACACTTGAAAAAACCGAAATTCGGTCAAACTCATTCAACCGAATTTTTTCGAAAAGCAACTTCACAAAGTCTAATTCTACAAAAGATAGATCCTTTTAAAAACTCAGAACTGTAGAATGAGATTTTGGCTTTTGGTACTAAAACCAAATGCCCAGTACTCTATAGAGGAGAGTACAATGTTTGGAAAGGTAGATTCATGGATTTCATCGAGCACAACGAAAAGTATGGCGAGAGCATGAAACTAAGTATTCTCGAAGAGGATGGAATGTTCTACCGAATCATTGAAGCTGATCCTAACAACAATCAGCCCATTCTTGCTGATAGAAGACTAAAAACTCCTGCTAAGAAAGAGAGAGCTAAAGCTAAAAATTAGCTCGATATTATCTACAACAAGGACTATCTGGAAAAATCTACACAAAGAAAATAGAGATGGCTTGGATGAGGATGAGAGAACTCTCTACACGCATATAAAAGTGTAACCACACTCTATTCTATTAAAGAAAATTGTGAGAGCTTGCTACATGGGTCGGCTAGCTTTCAATATATAGGGGACCCTTGACAACCGGATTAGGTCTGTATTTAGAGCGAGATTGCTATCCACCATATCAGTTAATACTATCCGTATTACATATAACAAAATGACCATCTCTAACCTAAAAATTAAGGACTAACAATCTCCCCTTTTTGTAGGGTTTGAGATTGATTAACTGATCCTTTGGCCTAGTATTCTTTGCCAGATCTGATGATTCTTCTTTCGGCCCTCTTACCCTCCAGTAAGTCTTTTATTCTTCCAATTATGACATGTTCCTCCATTGGCATGCTTTCTCTGTTCCCTTTAAACTTTTCGTAGAGATTCACACGCTAGAAGTTTAAGGTTAGATCCGAGTAGATATTAAGTTCAGAGATCGTTATGAAGATCCTCTACCTTCTTTGAATGTGTCCTACTAATCCTTCATCTCCTTCATAGTTGTCTTCGTACTCTTCAATGATCTATAGGTGCTAAAGTTGATCAAGTTTCGAGTGTGTCTGATTTGGTTTCAGTACATTGATCTTTCTTAAATCACTTTCAACCCCTACTTGCATATCTGTATACTGTGCTACCCTGATTTTTTTTCTTTATGAAGTTTCTTTGCACAACATATCCCATTTTTTCCTCATAAAACTTTCCCTTCTTGCTACCAATGAGATGACTCATCTCTTCAAGTTGATCTATAAAGATTACTTGAATCCTATCTTCAAGGAACACAATGTTCAATTCTTTGTGTTTCTAGACTAGTTCAGGTTTTTTTAAGCGTCTCTAGTTCGAAGAGCATGACTAGAGGTGCTTGGAAGGGTTAGGGGTGCTTTGAGACAACTGTGATATGATTCAGGAATAGGCTATTCGGCACCCTCTCTTTCTTTTTCTCTTTCTATTCTTTCTCTATCCTTTTCAATAATATATCTTGGCCCAACATTGAACTGGCCTTGTTTAGGAAGAAATATCTCAAGTAGCTCACAGTATATTGGTTTGTTCAAAATGTCTGTGAGCCTTTTCGCTAAAAATCTTTCCTCCTCCTCTTCATTTACAGGCAATGGAGGCTTATCAACCTCTAATGCCTAAACAATCAACTATAACTCCTCATCTCTAATCTCTCCTTCTTCTACTTGACTATCTCTATGTTAGCTGTCTTGGGTTGGAAACTCAATCTATTGAATAGCAGCAACACTAGACCCACTTGCTCTTGTCAGAGAAAATATCATCGGCGTTTCTCCCTCTCATGATGATCATGATCATGGTCATCATGTTTTTTTTAGGGTCTCAGCTTATGCCTTTCAAGTGGTTTCCAACTCATCAATGCGTTTTCCAAATATAGATAGGGTTTCGGTCATTTTGGAAATGGTGGAAAGTATATGTTCTTGGAAGGTATTTGAGGTTGATGGTTGGGCTTTTTGAGAGTCTATGGCGGAAATCATATTTCTTTGCTCCTGATTAGGGTTGGATAGGCTGTTTAGCTTGGTGTGGAGCAAAAATTGAAGCTCATCAATACTAAGGTCTTTCTCAACAACTGGTTATTCTGTTAGGGAGTGAAAAGTATTGGCCATTGTGTTTAGTTTTGATTCTAGATTGCTTTGAAGGGTTGCAAATTTTGCATCAATGTATTGTTTAAGCTCAGGCGTAACAATGGGATCACTTAGATTTCTCGTTAGCACACTTTTTGAAGCAACAGTGTGGCATACGCTCAATGACAGCATTGTTGAAGCACTGGTAGGACTTCTTTCGGATCCTCGTGATTGGCTTGTAAGAGGTTCCACTACGGAAGTTTTGGCAACATCACGAAGTTATGCAGGTATGACAATCGTGTCCTAGTAAAATTTGAAGGCTTAAAACTTGAAGCAATGTAATAGTGTTATTCTATATCTTCAATATATAAAACCCTTGACTTGATTTGAAAAGTAGAAATTGAAAACAGTCTAGAATGTATATACCCCATTTTCTGCATACCATTCATGAGATCAAAAAACTAAAAATGTTTAATTATTTGAGGGGTCAACTACACATAAATGAAGCAGGCTAAATAAAATTAACATGAGTTTGGTCGGTTATCATGGGATATTTATTTATTAATTTACTAGTTTAGATACCGTGTAAACATACGGGTAGCCATAATTATATATATTAATTATATGTATGAAAATATTATTTTATCTTCGTTTGGAAAAATATAAGATTGTATTGTATGAGTGAAAGAAGATTGTGATTCAATGACAATTTTAAGAATGATGTATAATTAAATTACGATAAAATTTATAGTACATATATAATAAACATAGATAAGGACACGGAATTTGAATGTGTATACATTTAAATATTAGAATATGGGTTAATTTAGTATGATAAGATTTAAAAATTATACACTAAATAAATAGGTATAAGTATAAATACTTTGACTGTGTAGAAGGTAGATTTTATTTCATAATATAGTTATTCACTACCTACAAGGTGGCTTATTGGTATGGTCGCCCATTGTCCTTCTAGAGATCATGAGTTCGATCCTTACCTTAAGTAAACAACTTGGGGGTGATATATTTCCCCACTTCAAATTCTTGGTGGGTCAGGTAAGGGAAGACTTTGATAAAATGATATCGGGGTTAATTCTTACCCCTTAATCGGGCAAACAAGACAGGTGATCTTACCTGTGGGCCAATCTTTGGGGAAGGGTCGGTTTGGATCCATAGGATCCCGGACGTTGAGTTGGCCTGGCATACACAACCTTTTGATAGATATAGTTATTCCTTATCTTTATGTAATTTTAATTAAATACATATTATGCAAACGAAAGTCCAAATAATTAAATTCCTAAATTTAAGAATAGGTGATAATGATTGATTGAAATAAATATTTAAATGACAGATTGATAAGTGTGTTTGAATTTGAAATTTCTAAATATTTATTTAAAAGAACCAAATAATATGCCATAATATAACTACGCAACGGACAATATGATAATATATGGTAATATTACCACATGTAATAATGTAATATGTCATTATTGGTATTAAATATTTAATTAGACATAATATACTATTGGTTTTTAACTAATTCATCTTTATTCGATAATGTTTATTATTTTTTAGTCATTATTTGGGCGTCAATAGGCATTTATGTAAAGTATAAAATTGTATAGAAATAGGAGTTTACTTGAGAAAATACTCATAGAGTATAAATAGGAATATGACCCTTGTAATATGTGAGTTTTGCCATAATCAATGTTTAAGTGTATGTTTTGTATGGTGTAAATCATCTCTCACACTACATTCTTGCATTACTCCATTCATACTCGAACCACTTGGGACTAACAAGTGGTATCAGAGCCTAAGGAGTGTGATTTGATTCTAAATTCAACATACAAGTTCAAGATTTTTGAAGAATTTGAAGAAAACCGAGAACACATTTTGAGATTTTTGGGTTTTCGTCAAATTTTGTGATTTTCGTGAAGATTATGGTTGATTGTTGCTCGTTTATCATTTTAGAATCATTCTGGATTGAACGAGATCAAATTAACAACAAAACAGCAAGAAAATATAAGATTTTAGTATGTTTTGTGAAAAACGAGTTTTGGGGAAAATCGTCTAATTCGATATCAATTCGTTGTTGTTTATCAGAAAAATTGATATAGGATTGATTGAAGTTGATAGGCGAAGTGATCTGGGCAAGAAATATACAGAATCGTGCAAATTTGAAGAATTTTTGAATCTGAGCGAGATGAATATGAATGTATCGGATTTTGAATATAAATGTGTCGGATTTGGAAGATGAAGTTATCGGATTTCATAAATCAGATCGTGTTTACCGGATTTGGTTTATGCGGATTTGAAAGTTATCGGATTTCAAATTTGGTGGATTTGAAAGTTGGCTTCTTCCGGATTTGAAAGTATCGGATTTGGCTTCTTCCGGATTTGAAAGTATCGGATTTTGCTTCTTCCGGATTTAAAAGTATCAGATCTCAAAGTACCAGTTTTGAGCGGATTTGGGTTTCGACCCCAGCCAGAGGCTCTGCCCCTTGGACCTCGCCAGGGGTTGCCACCCTTTGGACCCCGCTATCAGGGGCGCTGCCCCCGAACCCCCGTAGTCGTTGTGACTGAATTATCTGGTCACCTTGATTCCTAAGACAAGTGTTTGGATTTTTTAGCTGAGTCAGGAGTTCTCAAAGTTTCAGTTATCATTCTAATGTTTCTAGATTTGGTTTACTTTGGGTCATTGCTACCATATGCTGAATGTCTAGTACCTTATGTATAGTCATCCTACCCTTTCCTAACTGATTTTTGGTCCGTCTTTCTTAGTGTCACCAATTTTTGGTCTCAAAACTAGATTTTGGCCATCTATTCCTTGTTTCTTTTGAATCTTGGTTATCTTATATCAGTCGTTTCTGACAACCCAAATCACATTGTTGGTGAAATTGTTTGAAGGATTGACCAACATCAAATTACTTCAGGTTTTTGAGAAAATTTTGTATTACATGCGAATGCCCTTGAGTAAGGATGGATCTGACTCACTGATTATTATATCAAAGTCACCTACCCACTTATGTGTACCCAAGTTCTTTTGAACCCGTATGTCTTCCAAATTTTTTTTAGGACTTGCGGTGATTTGGTCAAGGTTGATTACACGGTATTGGGATACTTACTTGACAACATTAATCTCCAATATTAGGTTACATCCAACACAAAGTTATAAATCTTCACGAATTCAGATCAAATTATTACCACTCCTTAAACATCAAGAGTGGTTCGAGTTTCTATTCATGTCATACAACAATTGGAGATCTTTTTGACATGAATATGTAGGATCCTCCCCATCCCTTTTCCATGTTTGTTACAACTGAATCTCATAGTGATGTCCTTTATGAATGATGCTCATAATGTATCATAATCATCATGAGGGGGAGAATAATAAAAAAAATAAGTAAATAAATTGTACATTGTTGATTCAGTTGATGAGGGAGAGTAAAAGAACATATTGAAAAGTTATTGTGTCTACTCAAGGGGGAGAGAGAGAAAGAAACGTCAGTCTATATCATGTCTAGGGAGTCAAGATTATCAGACTTATGAAGACATGGGAACAATCTGAGCTACATTCTAGGGGGAGACAAAAAGAAGATTCTTCCCAACACATCAAAAGTGTTTATGCTTCCGCTGTCAAAAGCTCAAGATAAAGAATTGTTTCAGACTGATGTATTTGGTGGGATGCTACATCCAAAACTGCTTATATAATCTAAGGAAGGCAATCCTTAGGTTACTGGTGTTTACACTCCTATTTCAATACAAAGGGGGAGAATGTAAAGTATAAAATTGTATAGAAATAGGAGTTTACTTGAGAAAGTACTCATAGAGTATAAATAGGGATACGACCCTTGTAATATGTGAGTTTTGCCATAATCAATGTTTAAGTGTGTGTTTTGTATGGTGTACATCTTGTACACATTACATTCTTGCATTAATTCAATCATACTCGAACCACTTGGGACTAACAATTTAAGTTATAAATTGATAAGTGGTGTTTGGATTTGGATAAGATCATTGTTGTGATTTCTTTGACATTGGTGGTTAATACTTTGATTCTAAAAGGTTAAAATTGATATTTTGATTTAAAGCAAATAAATAATCAAAATAAATCTTTCTTAATCTTAATCTTATCTTAAGTATATATTAAAAGAATAGGATTATGATGTAATCATTCTATTTAAATTTTTTTATAATCAGATTTTATATACAAATATTTAATTTTATTTAGTTTCCGTTTATTGTTCTTAAAAGATTATGTAGTATTCTTAATCTTAATCTTATCTTAAGTATATATTATAAAGGATTATGTGATATATTATTTAAATATGGATTTGGTTAAAAAAATTAAAATTTTTTACACGTGGTAAATCCTTTTTATAAAGGATTTTGTATGCCCTCATATTTTATTTTGTTTTATTATTATTATTATTATTATTAGACTAAATACCCGTGTGGTACACAGGTTGGTTTAAACGATAATAAATATTAAACATTAATAAAAACATATTAAATAATAATAAAACGCAAATTAAATGAGAATTTAAAAAATAACGACAAACGACATCAACACTCTAACCTTGAGTGAAAACATCGACGCGAGTGAGCAATCTACACTCTAACCATAAGTCATCAACCTTACAATTAAAAATAATAAAGTTAAACGTTATTGGTTATAATTAAAAAGCATCACCAACGCCACTAGACATCCTGCGGATACAAAACATTTTACACATACAGGATTACGTATAAACATAGATAGTGAGTACAATCAAAATCTTAAGTTTTTAAAACCAAGTCATCATCTTTTGAAGATACAAGTTTGACAACAAATATACTTATAAAAGTATTCACATAAGCACATAAGGATGTGGGACTGTCCATTGAACAACAATATCTCCACGTGGTAGCTAGCCACGGTCAACACGTGCTCACATAGGGGATAACACATCTCCCCGTCAAGTTTGGGGAACTACGAAGCAGTCCACCATACAACGGTTATCTGGAGTGAATGACCTGATCCACAAGTCCACTCCTGTTGCTTAGGTTCGGTGGCTCGTCAGCCCATTGAACCCACACGATCACAGTGGGTACTATCATCCCTCTTCACTCTTTGTACCAATTCTTTAACCACCCGTGCATCTAGGTTCCCAATTGCCGAAGCCACATGAACCGGTACACGTTTCAATGGTTAGAAATCATCATGGTACAAAGTACTATATCTTAAACACTGGTCTGTACCAAAGCACATACCACAAGGGTCACATGAAACACATGCCATAAAGTCAAATAACTCAAGCAATCAAGCTTCCAATAATCACATAAGTGTCACATTACGCATAGATCTTGAGCATAAATGCCCATAAAATCATATCACGTTTGGCATCTCAATGGCCATAGCACACTATGTGTAAAACACCATTTTCATTAACTTAAAAGCATACGTGTTGTTTTAATATGATACGTAGGAGCTTCACTTTGAGTATTAACTACTCTAACCTCTAAACCTCTTTTTGGTATCCAATCCCATAAACAAAGTGAATCACTCCTTAGGTATCAACCACATGTTATTCTATAGTAACACAAGCAAAGCCAATTGAACTCAAATGATCACATGTGATTATGCTGGCAATAACCATTAGGTTCTAGAGGTTCTCCATCTCAGAGAAAGGTTTATAGACTTTTCATTACAATGTCATCTGTAATCTTTACGATCTTAATATACTTCACCTTCATAAACCATCACGATCTTTGAGTAGACCATAACTAAATATAGTCATTAAGTATCTCTTTTCAACATTACCCAAAATGGGCCACTTACTCAACTTATCAAGTTCTTAATCATTAACACATATCCCAGTTTTTTTAATGAACTTACAAGAAACTTACAATCTAGTCATTTCCACTATTTGGGTTTAACTGATGCATAAGATCTTATTTTCATCTCAAAAGACTAACCATTTAACGTGTCCATCCTCATAAGAGGCTCAACATTCTAACAATTATCTTTCTTTTTCACAACTCTCTAATTCATCAAAGGAAAGAGACTTGTTTACACAGATTCTAAAGTGAGCACATCACTAATCAATAACACCAAATACTTAATTTTAGAAAAGCCTCAAACACTAGAGAGTTTTAAATCTCAAAGGTTATTCAGCAACTAAATCACAAAGATTACTCAATCTACAACCTTGCTTAAACATTTCATTTCATGATCCTAATCATAAAATACAGTTGGAATCCACCAACTGATTTTATACCTCTTATCTCTTCTAAACACCTAAATTTGTGCTAAGGGTAGTTTATAACTCATAACTAAAAACTTGAGAGCTTATGTAACTAAAAGATTTTCAACTCAAACGTAAGCCCTCTATTTCACATGTCAACATGAAACTCATTAGATCACATGATCCATAAATACTTTCAATAGGAAATTAAACTCATTTGAACTAGACCACACTATGTCAACGATGACACAATGTCTATTATTTTATCATACAAGCTACAATCCAAAAGAGGATTCTTATTTCTTTCAACGAAACACACAAACACTGTTCCACTTATAACATAACTTATCAAAGTAAACCTGCTATACCTGGAACAATAACTTTAGTTACAATTATAACTTAACCAATAATTTCAGTAAGATTCTTACATGCTAAGAAGTCAATCCTCAAATCAAAACACATAGGATGGCACCAATAGATAACTTTATCAACCATATTAGTAGTGATCCAAAACCCACAACCATGGTTGCATATCGGGTTCATACTATAGACTAAATTATCTTTTCTATTACTTCACATAAGGTGCCTCCCTCCTTGAACCAAGGATAAATGACACTTTTCTGATACAACTCCATTGTATGAAGTTCATAACTTCCTCACCTCATTAACTAAGGTAAACTAAAGAAGACTTTAATAACATAATCTCATGTTTCTATTTCGCGAGACTTATCTTAATAAGTCTTAGTTTCTCATTTTAGTGCTCAGAGTGTATTATACATCACCAAGGAAATCATTCCTTCTAACTAATAAATCATTACAAAGGAGTCCATCTAGGACTTAACAATAATAAATGTGTCAATTTACAGGCTTAAACAACTTTCTTTCACTATCCCAAGGCTCAATCTGAACAAAGACCATTGTTCACAGTACCCAACAGTACAATTCACCTCTAAACCGCTACCCAATGTAGACTATTTATATCACCCTGATTTTTCAGTACAAATTTAAACTTTTCAAAACTCAATTTTAAACATAGTTTATGTACCGTATTTTCAACCCAAAAATTTTCATTTTACAAACCACATTGCGGAAGCGATTTAAAATACTAATAGTATTTACAACTGAAAACATACAACAGTTTACACAACCATCCATAGTTCAAATATCAATATTACAAAAATTATGGTTCGTCACAAATAATATCATCAGAAGCCTAGGTAATTACTCCCCAAGCTAACCACTCTCAGCCAAGTCGCTGACTTACCAAAACCTGTAAAAAGAATGAGTGGTGGGGGATTAGCACAAAGATAAGTGAATGGAGTAAGAACCACAACAGATATATCAGCCAGAACCGCATGATATCAACAACAACAAATAACAGATAATCGTGTCCCGAGAAGACCGGCTGTTCTGTAGTAACCTAAAACCAATGCGGGCCAAAGTAAAGCTTTACCGATAGTTCATTTGCTATTTTGACACAGTATTACCTTAAGTTGCAACAAATGCATCAAAAGATCCCAATACTGATTAGCCGATAGCAAACAAACCCAACCCATATGCCCAGCCAAAACTAACTTCCCAACCATCACGTATACATATCACTAACGCAACAATTAATTAACAATCAACCAGTTAATCAATTATCAGATATAAAATCTATCCATGCGTCACACCATAAACAGTTGCAACCAAACCAGTTACAACTAACATCATCTGTGAGTAAACATCCACTCACCTTAAGTTCTCAGCTTCTCCACTCAGTGATCTAATTTACCGAGTCTTGTCTGTTCCTGAGAACACAACAACCAAACATCAGTATCTGATTCATAAATATATATAAAAAATATGTTTATATCATCTTTAAATAAAACACATCATGTTAGATTCACATATGCATGAACACTTAGCATATAATATCATATAATCAACACACATCAACAAAACCATCGGATTTCACTGAAATTCGATACCACCATCGGATTTGTAGAAATACACCAAGATCGTCGGATTCAAGGAAATCCGATACCCCAATATCGTATTTGAAGAAATCCGACACAAGTGTCGGATTCCTTCATCTTCGGATTCAACTATCGGAATTCTACTTGGAATCCACCATCGGATTTTAACACTGTCGGTTTTGATCATCATCTTCTTCATTCAAAAATCCGCCAACTTCAACACTCCATGGATCATATTTGCAGCTTAATAAATTCATATAAAAGCGTGCAAAAAACATATCCAAACAAGATTAAACATGCTATCATGTATCATAAACACCATAACACCCAAGAACATAACCAAGTCAATTAAACCCACTTGACAAGTTTGCATACAAGTTCATTCATGGTGTTCATAAACAAAACCCAGCAGGATATAAATCAAAAGTATAGCATGTTAACATGATTCAAAGCATACAAGAAATCATACCAACCTTGCTCTTGATTCTAACAATTCAAATCTCCAGAGCCGATTACTTGTTCTTCTTTGCTTTTCTCTCAGCACACACACACAATACACACACTAGGCAGATTCTAATAAAGCGATTATTACATAATCTTACCCATATGTACATACTTCCCACGTATACAAAGTACAAGCAGGAGGTGTCAACCTCCCAAATTACCAAATACATGCATACGTACACCCATTTAAAACTTATACATACATGCATACATACACCCATTTAAAACTTATACATACATGCATACATACACCGCACATATATATATATATATATATATAAACTTAATTAAAAGTTAACTACTAATAACTAAATAAACATTTAATCAGCTAATAATCATGAATTAACTTAGCAAAGCCTATGTAAATACTAGGCCCAAATACATGATGTTACAAATCCTTCCTCCTTAAACAGATTCCGTCCTCGGAATCTATTCGCTTTCAAACAATCGAGGGTAACGAGCCTTCATATCTGCATCAGTTTCCAATGTCAAATCTGAACCCAAACTGTGTCTCCATTTAACCAGAACCATCGGAATCGGTTTCTTACGCAGTTTTCTCACTTTCCGATCTAGTAGTTCTATGGGTTCTTCTACTAGTTTTTTTGCTTGAATCCACTTTAAGATCATGTAAACGAAGAATCTGACTCTCATCTTCCACTTTACATTTCCGCAAGTAACAAACGTTGAATGTATTGTGAATACCTGATAATTCCGCAGGAAGATCAAGAGTAACCGTCTCATCATTTACTACCTGTTGGACACGAAACGGTCCAATATAACGAGGAGCTAGCTTTCCCCGCTTCCCAAAACGGATAACCCCCTTCCAAGGAGAAACCTTCAAATAAACTAATTCACCTTCAACAAAAACAACGGATCTACGACGTGGATCATCATACATCTTTTGTCGATCTCTCGTAGCTTTCAACTTTTCTCGCGTAATAGCCACTTTATTTGCGGTGATCTGAACAATATCAAGCCCTGCATACTATTTCTCACCCGCCTCTAACCAACACGTAGGAGTACGGCAGCGACGTCCATATAACATCTCATAAGGTGGCATACCGATACTCGAATGGTAAGAATTGTTATACGCAAATTCAATCAACGACTGGTGGGAATCCTAAGAACCTCCATATTCCAACAAACATGCACGCAGCTTATCCTCAAGTGTCTGAATCGTTCGTTCAGTTTGCCTATCTGTCTGAGGATGATAGGCTGTACTCAGATTAACACGTGTACCCAACTCCTGCTGTAAACTGTTCCTGAAATTAGACACAAACCTGGAATCTCTATCCGATACAATAGAAAGCTGTATACCATGTCGGGAAACAATTTCATCAATATACAACTGAGCCAACTTGCTGAGTGATGCTGTTTCACTGGGAGCCAATAAGTGAGCACTTAAATCATATCATGATTCCTCTGCGTACATGGAAGTTTAGTTACGAAATCCATCGTTATATGCTCCCACTTCCATTCTAGAATATGTAACTGTTTCAATGATCCATGGGGTTTCTGGTGCTCTGCCTTAACCTGTGCACAAATATGGCAAGACTCCACAAAATGTGCAACATCTGTCTTCATTGTAGGCCACCAATATAGCACCTTCAGATCGTTATACATTTTCGTGCTACCTGGATGAACATATAACCTTGATTTGTGTGCTTCAGTTATAATCAATCTCTGGTGACCTCTAAGCAAAGGCACCCAAACCCGAGATTGATACACTTTTAATCCCCGAGAATCATCATTCAAATCATTCTTTTTCTTTATCATAATCTCGGACTTCAAATTTTCATCCTTCAAGGCTTCCAACTGAGCTGCCTTCAATCTATCAATCAAGTCAAAGACTATTTCAATTCGCATAAATTTAATATTATCACTGACTACCTTGTGACTCAAAGCACCAGCTACCACGTTGGCTTTTCCCGGATGATAACGAATTTCACAATCATAGTCTTTAACAAGCTCCAGCCATCGTCTTTGTCAGATATTAAGTTCTTTATGAGAAAATACATACTATAGGTTTTTGTGATCCGTACAAATAACGCATTTTGTACCGTAAAGATAATGTCTCCATAATTTTAATGCAAAAACCACAGCTGCCAGTTCTAAATCATGGGTTGGATAGTTCTTCTCATTAGGTTTCAACTTATGAGAAGCATACGCAATAACTCTATCCTGTTGAATCAATACACAACCCAAACCTGCCAATGACGCATCACAGTAAACAATGAAGTCATCTGACCCATCCGGTAGAGCAAGAATAGGAGCCTGACATAAAATTCGTTTCAGCGTCTGAAGAGCCCTTTCCTGTTCATCATTCCACTTAAATGGAACCTCCTTGCGAGTCAATTTAGTCATGGGATTCACAATTTTAGAAAAATATTTAATAAACCGTCTGTAATAACCGGCCAATCCCAAGAAGCTTTTAATATCAGAAGGCGACTTCGGAGCATTCCAATTCATTACAGCTTCTATCTTTGCCGGATCAACTTTGACTCCATCACTGCAAATGACATGCCCCAGAAAGTGAACTTATCGCATCCAGAATTCACATTTCGAATACTTGGCATACAATTGCTCCCGTTTCAAAGTTTCGAGCACTTGTCTCAAACGAATCTCGTGATCAGCTTCAAATTTAGAATAAACCAGAATGTTGTCAATAAATACTATCACAGATTTAACCAAAAACGGTCGACAAACCCGATTCATCAAATCCATAAACACAGCATGTGCATTAGTCAAACCGAACGGCATGACTAAGAATTCGTAATGACCATACCGGGTACAGAAAGCAGTTTTGGCAACATCTTCGTCAGAAACTTGTACCTGGTGATAACCCAATCTCAAATCAATCTTTGAAAGTTAAGAAGCACCCTGCAACTGATCAAATATATCATCAATCCTGGGCAGAGGGTATTTATTCTTGACTGTCCTTTTGTTCAATTCTATCTACTCAATACACATTCGCAAAGTACCATCTTTCTTTTTCACAAACAAGACTAGTGCACCCCATGGCGATGAACTCGGACGATTAAAACCCCGATCTAAAAGATCCCGAATCTGTGTCATCATCTCCCTAATCTCAGAAGGAGCCAATCTGTAAGGAGATTTCGCCACTGGATTAGAACCTGGTATTAAATCAATCTTGTACTCCATCTCTCAAACGGGAGGTAGTCCAGGTAACTCATCCAGAAATACTTCAGGAAAATTAGATACTACTCGTACATCAGTAACTACCCGCTTTTCCTTTCTAGCATCAATAGCATATGCTAGAAAACATTCGCATCCCTTACTTAAGGATTTCTTAGCTTTCAACAAAGATATAATAGGAAATGCAGACTTATTTCTCTCTCCCCGAGCCACCACATGTGACCCATCAGACAAAGGAAAAGAAATCAACTTCCTATGGCATTTAATACCAGCTCTATGTTTACTCAACCAGTCCATCCCCAAAACCACATCAAAACCAGCCAAAGGCATAAGTAGGAATGACACTGGGAAGCATTTACCATCAATATCAATTTCAGCCCCAGTCACAAAAGTTGTAACAGGAACTATCTTACCATCTGCTACTTCTATCTCAATCGGTACAAAAATAACAGTAGTAGGTAGTTTTAATCTATCACAAAATGCCACAGAAATAAAAAAGCGATTCGCTCCAGAATCAAATAACACACGATCATGTAGGGAGTTTATAAGAGACATACCAGTGATAACCTCATTGGTGGAAGTAGCGTCTATTGTCATTCTGAACGCCCTACCCTGTAACACCGGAAAATCACAAGCAATTTTTTTTAAACGCTACGGAAGCTAAATTAAACAAACACATTACATATAATCCAATATTTACAAATGTACATCACTTGTTCAAAACCAATAATATCTACAACTGTTTTGGTGTTACAAAAATGATTGGCTCGTCTCTTTTAAAACATAGTATCAGAGTAATGGTCAACTCTTCCTTCTACAATTTCAAACACGAACCTGCAAAACAACAGCTGAGGGGAATTAGCACAAAGCTAAGTGAGTAGAGGCTAAACACCAAAAGCAAACATCCACAATCAATATCAAAGCATGTAATCACATATCCGAGAAGACCGGTAGTTCGGCGCAAAACCTTCAACCAATGCCGGCCAAAGCAAAGGTTTACCTATAGCTCTCCACTGAATTGGCACAGTAAACTCCACCTCTGAAGCAACATATGCAACAAAAGGGCTACTACTGTTCAACCAACTAGTAGACGAGCCCAACCCAAGTCCACGTATAGCTGACTTCCCAACGCAACTCAAAATTGTCCTAAAAGCACGTATCGACCAAATAGTCATGCTGCAGATATCAACAATCAATATCACAATCAACAGTTCAATCAATCCAATCTCAATCACATCATGCATCACATCAATAACATTAACTATAATCTTTACCATCCGCGATTAACGTCCACTCACCTCAATTTCAGCACGAGCTCAGATGTCTAATATTACTGAGTCTTAGGATTGCCTGAAAACACATCAATAACTAAGTCAGTCTCAATCTCATAAATATATTTGTCCATATATTTATAATTCATTTGTCAAATAAACAAAAAACAATATACAAATACAAATCCAAAACAAAAAGTGTCGGATTTCCTAAACTATCGGATTTTGCACCATCGGATTTCTAGAAATCCGCAACTTGAGTATCGGATTTCCTAAACTGTCGGATTTCACCTTAGTCGGATTCTATCAATCGGATTTCACATGCATCGGATTCTAGGTCTCGGATTTGACATAATCGGATTTCTAGACTTCCGGTTTTAGGAGTTCCGGATTTTGGCTTTCTGATTCATCTTCAACCTTGCATTTCCTCATATAACAAATATTGAGCGTATTGTGAATTCCTGCAAGCTCTGCTGGAAGATCCAATGTAATTGTCTAATCACTAACTATCTGACGTATACGGAAAGGACCAATGTAACGGGGAGCCAACTTCCCGCGTTTAGCAAAACGAATTACACCCTTCCACGGAGAGAACTTCAAGTACAATAACTCCCCCACATCAAACTTTACTGGACGACGTCGTGAATCTGTGTACATTTTCTGTCTATCTCTGGCAGCTCTCAACTTGTCTTTGGCAATAGCAACCTTGTCAGCAGTTAACTGAACTATCTTGGGCCCTGCAAACTGTTTCTCACCAGCCTCTAGCCAACACGTCAGAGTACGGTAGCGACGACCGTATAACATTTCGTACGGAGGCATTCCAATACTGGTGTGGTAAGAATTATTGTACGCAAACTCTATCAAAGGCATGTGCGAATCCCAAGATCCACCATACTCAAGTACACAGGCACGTAACATATCTTCGAGTGTCTGTATGGTTCGTTCAGTCTGACCGTCAGTTTAGGGATGATAAGCTGTACTCAAGTTAATTCTTGTCCCCAATTCTCTCTGTAAACTCCTCCAGAAGTTTGAAACGAATCTGGAGTCTCTGTCAGATACAATCGATAATGCTATACCATGCCTCGCAACAATCTCATCAACATACAGTTGAGCCAACTTACTCAAAGAAGCCGTCTCACATGTAGCCAGAAAATGAGCGCCCTTTGTTAGTCTATCCACGATCACCCATATCATATCATGATTCCTCTGAGTTCGCGGAAGTTTAGTCACGAAATCCATCGTTATATGTTCCCACTTCCACTCAGGAATCTCTAACTACTTCAAAGATCCATAAGGCTTCTGATGTTCGGCCTTCACCTGTGCACAGATATTGCATGACTCCACAAAATGTGCCACATCTGCCTTCATAGTAGGCCACCAGTAAAACACTTTCAGGTCGTTGTACATTTTAGTGCTTCCTGGGTGTACAGGTAGTCTAGACTTGTGTGCTTCGGTTAAGATCAACTTTCTCAATTCTCCATGCATAGGCACCCACACACGAGTCTTGTATAACTTCAATCCTCGAGAATCATCAGTAAGTTCATCCTTACGTTTTCTCATTAGTTCAGTCCTCAAGTTTTCTTCTTTCAGAGCTTCCAACTGGGCAGATTTCAGTCTATCCACTAAGTCAGATACAATCTCCATGCTCATAAACTGGATAGAACTCCCCGCTCCTTTGCGGCTTAAGGCATCTACAACCACGTTTGCTTTCCCAGGGTGGTATCTGATCTCACAATCATAATCTTTTATCAACTCCACCCATCGTCTCTATCTCATATTCAACTCTTTCGGCGTAAATACGTACTCTAGGCTCTTATGGTCGGTACAAATCACACACTTGAAGCATACGCAATCACTCGATCCCTCTGCATAAGTACACAACCCAATCCAGCAAACGATGCATCACAATAAACTATGAAATCGTCTGATCCAATTGGTAATGCAAGAATGGGGGTCTGACACAACAACTGCTTCAACATCTGGAAGGCTTTATCCTGTTCACTACCCCATGCAAACTTCACATCTTTTCGAGTCAACTTAGTCAACGGACCCACAATCTTGGAGAAGTCTTTTATAAACCTGCGGTAGTATCCAGCTAACCCTAGATAACTCTTAATCTTAGACGGTGTCTTTGGAGCATTCCAGTTCATCACTGCTTCCACTTTTGAGGGATCCACTTTCACTCCTTCATTGCAAATAACATGCCCCAAGAACTGAACCTCTCTCAACCAGAATTCACATTTTGAGAACTTGGCAAACAAATGTTCTTTCTTTAGAGTCTCCAGAACCTATCTCAAATGTTGTTCATGTTCCTCCTCAGTCTTTGAATAAATCAGTATGTCAACGATGAATACTAACACAAAATTATCCATGAATGGTCGACATACTCTGTTCATTAAATCCATAAAGATCGTAGGTGCATTAGTTAAGCCGAACAACATAACCAAGAACTCGTAGTGCCCGTAGCGCGTACGAAAGGTTGTCTTTGACACATCTTCCTCTGAAACACGCACCGGATGGTAACCTGATCTCAAATCAATCTTAGAAAAGAACGAAGCTCCCTGTACTTGGTCAAACAGATCATCAATTCTTGGCAACGGATACTTTTTCTTTATTGTTCTCTTATTCAGTTCACGGTAGTCGATACACATTCGCAACGTACCGTCTTTCTTCTTCACAAACAGAACCGTTGCACCCCACAGAAATGAACTTGGACAGATGAATCCTTTATCTAATAGATCCTGTATCTGAGTCATCATCTCCTGAATCTCTGAAGGTGCCAACCTATACGGAGCCTTTGCCACTGGTCAGGAACCAGGAATCAAATCTATCTTGAACTCTTCCTCACGAACTGGACGCATCCCTGGTAATTCCTCTAGAAACACCTCCGGGTATTTCGTTACCACTCGGATGTCGTTCATTGTCTGCTTCTCTTTCTTCCCGTCAATGACGTATGCTAAATAAGATTCACATCCCCTATCCAACTCTTTCTTTGCCTTCAAACACGAAATAATTGGGATTACAGACCCAACCTTCTCACCTCTTGCTACTACTCTTGTGCCATCAGCCAACGGAAAGGAGATCAACTTCTTGTGGCACTTGATACTGGCTTGATTCAGACTCAGCCAATCCATCCTGAGCACCACATCAAACCCAGACACAACAGTCGTGACCGGAACCATCATACCATCAGCTACCTCTATTTCTAAAGCAGTAGCAAGTTCAGTTATAGGAACATTTAACCTACCACAGAATTCTACAGATACAAAGGAGAGATTTGCCCTTGAGTCAAATAGTACTCTAGCAGGAGTAGGTTTATCAGAAACATACCGGTTATAACATCATCTGTGGTAGTGGAATCATCCATAGTCATCTTAAATGCCCGACCCTCAGCAGTGGGTGGGTTCTTCCTTTTTTGACCAGCTGAAGATGATCCCCCAGCTCCTCCCCCTCCTGAACCCGACCATGTTTTCTTGCTCAGCGGGCAGTCACCAACCCTGTGCCCCTCCTTCTAGCAATTCCAACATACACTTCTCGGTAGCCTACAATTTTTCAGATCATGACCAAACTGGCCACATTTCACACACCTCATTGACTGGGGCGTACACTGTCTGTTGTGATATGATTTGCACCTGTTACACCAAGGTGCCCTCTGAGTAGACCTACCTGAAGTAGGCCTCCTATTCTGATCCCCATGTCTGCTACCACCACTCTGCCATCCCTGTCTGTGCTGCGTGTTGTAATGTTCAAATCTTGACTTTTGTTGGGAAATCCTTTCCCCACTAAGTATATTCCTCGCAACAATATCCCTTTCAGCCGATTTGGCTAAAGTGAAGGCCTGGGATAAGGTAGTAGCCCACCTAGTGGCACTATAGAGATCCGGATGTAATGCCCCAACAAAATGGGCAATCTTGGACTTTTCATCAGGTACCCAATGTTTGACAAATCGCATCTTTTCATTGAATTGCTTGATCAGTTCATCCACAATCATGTTTCTGGTCATCTGCAAATCCATAAATTCTTTCTTGATTTTTGCAATCTCGAAGGTACCACAATATTGTTCACATAATTTCTCCTAGAATTGACTCCAGGTGATACTCTCTTATTGCTGCTCAGTGAAATGGCCGGTAATTGAATCCCACCAGACCATAGCGTCTCCCTTTAACATCCTCGATGCATACTTCACTTTTAGTTCATTTTCGCAATTACAAGCATCAAGTCCCTTCACCATCTCCCTCAGCCAGTTCAATGTGATATTGGGATCAGAACTCCCTCGGTATTCAGAAGGCTTGCAGTCAAGAAACTTTTTATACGTACATGGTTGTTTGTATCCCGGAAACACAAAGGGATAAGCTCCTGGTTGAGGATATGGGTAATAGAATGGTTGCTGCATCATGTGTGTCATTGGTGGTAGGGCTGCTGATACAGATGGTATGGTTGCTTGTGTGGAAATCACAATTGGTACAGGGGTTGGTTCAGGTTGATTAAATCTTTGTTCCATGTTATGGACCTTATTTCTAAGATCCATCGGTTCATTCTCCAACTTAAAGATGTATTCACTTTGGTCTACCTCTTGTTCTTGACCAGACGTTCTAGCTTGGTTTACATTATCCAAATCTTCAATTACCAGTGCCTCTGTTGCAGATTGGGTCACAGGAGGAAGGATGGGAGTCTCTCTATCAGCCATAATCTGTTACAATCACATCACCTCATAGCTCATTATCATAAACCGTTAGTACTCAAAATACTAACTACTACTAACAACTCTAACTCACCCTAAATCCCCCGAAGGAAAGCTTGACCCGTCACGAGCCAAGATTTGGGAATGCAACACTCTAGCCGTGCATGCATCGCCAAACCTAGGCTCTGATACCAAACTGTAACACCGGAAAATCACAAGCAATTTTTTTAAACGATGCGGAAGCTTAATTAAACAAACACATTACATATAATCCAATATTTACAAATGTACATCACTTGTTCAAAACCAATAATATCTACAACCATTTTGGTGTTACAAAAATGACTAGCTCGTCTCTTTTAAAACATAGTATCAGAGTAATGGTCAACTCTTCCTTCTACAATCTCAAACACGAACCTGCAAAACAACAACTAAGGGGAATTAGCACAAGGTTAAGTGAGTAGAGGCTAAACACCAAAAGCAAACATCCACAATCAATATCATAGCTCGGCGCAGAACCTACAACCAATGTCGGCCAAAGCAAAGGTTTACTGATAGCTCTCCACTGAATTGGCACAGTAAGCTCCACCTCTGGAGCAACATATGCAACAGAAGGGCTACTACTGTTCAACCAACCAGTAGACGAGCCTAGTCCAAGTCCACGTATAGTTCCCAATGCAACTCAAAATCATCCTAAGAGCGTGTATCGACCAAATAGTCATGCAGCAGATATCAACAATCAATATCACAATCAACAGTTCAATCAATCCAATCTCATCACATCATGCATCACATCAATAACATTAAGTGTAATCTTTACCATCCACGATTAACGTCCACTCACCTCATTTTCAGCACGAGCTCAGATGTCTAATATTACCGAGTCTTAGGATTGCCTGAAAACACAGCAATAACTAAATCAGTCTCAATCTCATAAATATATATGTCCATATATTTATATTTCATTTATCAATAAACAACAAACAATAAACAAATACAAATCCAAAACACAAAGTGTCGGATTTCCTAAACTGTCGGATTTCACCTTAGTCGGATTCTATCAATCGGATTTCACATGCATCGGATTCTAGGTCTCGGATTTGACTTAATCGGATTTCTAGACTTCCGGTTTTAGGAGTTCCGAATTTTGGCTTTCGGATTTAAGAGTGTCGGATTTAGGTTTTGTGGAATTTAAAGTGTTAGTTTCTTATGTATCGGATTTATATATTCGGATTTTGAATTGAATCGGTTTTAGGCTTCAGATTCCAAGTCTCGGATTTTGGATTGTGTCGGTTTTCAAGTTTCCGGATTATAGGATTTCAAATGTATCGGATTTCATCAACTATCGGTTTTCCTCATCTTCTTCATCAAATCCGATAACTTCATCATATCAACTCAAACCCATAATTTATAACATCCATCAAATCATTCCAGAAACATGTTTTAACACATTTAAACACCTACTCATGCATCAAAACATCAAATAAACTTATATATTACAAGAACACACAAAACCGAGTAAAACTCATGTTTTCTTCCAATCCGATCATAATGATTTTCCATAAAAACATGTTATTTCAATTAGAAATCATTCCAAGTAAACATTTAAACATGTTAGAAATAACATCTAACCTTGAACTTGAATTAAAATCACAAATATAATGGAATCCGATTCATGTTTCTTCTTGTTCTTCATTTTCTTTGGCAGAGAGAAAACACTTCACACACACACTTCACTTTTCTTAATTGTGATGATAAATGAATGTTTAAACCACAAGGTCTACACGTATACATGCAATATAGCAGGAGGTGGCAAAAACCCACCTCTAATTACTCATACCCACGTACACAACTAAATACATGCATATGGTTATAAACATACATACAATAAAATACATGAATATTTATATTAACACATACTTTTAATTAGTTAGCCAATCAATTAGCCATTTAATCATAACAAAAAAGATAAGCACATACCACAAACCTGCTAATCTCCTAGCCCAGGTTTGCGGGTGTTACATACCCTCTGGTGTAGGAGGATTCTTTCTCTTCTGCCCCTTGAAGATGATCCCCCAACTTCTCTTGCCCCTGTCCCTGACCCTGCCTTCCTCCCTGAAGGACAATCACATGCCCGATGTCCTTCCTTCAGACAATTCCAACATAGGTTTCGAGGGAATCGACAATCCTTCGCCTCATGCCCATGGGTTCCACATCTCACACATCGCATGATCTGGGTAGTACACTGCCCTGTATGAGTAGATCTGCATCTCGTACACCACTACGATTTAACACTTGAATCCCCCATTGATACCTTCTTGTTCCGACTTCCCTGCGACTGATTGCCTTGCCATTTCTTTTTCTGTTGGCTACCAGCCTGATCATACTTCGGCTTCTACAAAGCTGCTTCATCTTGACTCTGTTTGTCTCTAGCTTGGATGTCCCACTCAGTAGATTTCTCCAAGGTGAAAGCCTGGGACAACGATCCAGCCAGTCGAGTCATACTCCTATACTCCGACAACAATGCTCCAATAAAGTGTTGAACCTGGGAAGGTTCATCAGGCACCCACTGAGTCACAAACCTCTGTTTCACATTAAATTTCTCTATCAATTCATTCACTGACATCTTCTTCGTCATACGCAACTCCATAAACTCCTGTCTTATCATGTTCAACTCAAAAGCATTGCAGTACTGCTCACATAGCTTATCTCAAAATTGATTCCATGTAATCACATCCATCTGAGCTCTGGATAGATGTGTGGTAATGGAATCCCACCAGACCATCGCTTTCCCTTTCCACATTCTCGTAAACACACTCTCATCTCATCCTCGTAGTTGCAAGCATCCAAGATTCTCGCTGTATTTCACAACCAGTTCAAAGTAACGTTAGGATCAGCGCTACCATGGTATTCATCATGTTTACAATCCAGAAACTGTTTGTAAGTACATGGTTGCCTGTATCCCATATTTGGAGGAAATCCCATGTAAGGATAAGAATAAGATCCCTTAGGATACAGCGGATAGAAAGACGGGTGAGACATTGGTGGTAACGGTATTGACATTGGAGGAACTTCTGCTAGATTAGTAATTGCTGGAAAAATCGGTGGTATCTCAGTATAGTTGAAGTCACAGTAGTAACCGGCGGTTGTGTTGCAGGAACTTGTCTTTGTTGTTCTAGTTCTTTTCTCAAATCCTGTAACTGACCCTCAAGCTGAAAGATGTATTCGTCTCTCTCATCTCCAGTTGTATCAGATGTACCAGCATTTTGCAGAACTTCCACTGTTGTTTTAGGAACTTCAGTAGTAGATGGGACAGTAGGAGCACCAGTTGAGTTATCATGGCCAGCCATTGTTTTCTGTAACAATCACATCATCTCACGATTTATTAGATAAATCCGTTTGTACACAACATACTAAACTCCACCACACTCCAGTTCATTCCAATCACACACCCAAGGAGTAATTGACCTACCACGAGCCAAGATTTGGGAATGTAACACTTCCAACTATGCTCACATCGCCAAACCAAGGCTCTGATACAAACCTTGTAACACCGTATTTTCAACCCAAAAATTTTCATTTTACAAACCACATTGCGGAAGCGATTTAAAATACTAATAGTATTTACAACTGAAAGCATACAACAGTTTACACAACCATCCATAGTTCAAATATCAATATTACAAAAATTATGGTTCGTCACAAATAATATCATCAGAAGCCTAGGTAATTACTCCCCAAGCTAACCACTCTCAGCCGAGCCGCTGACTTACCAAAACCTGTAAAAAGAATGAGTGGTGGGGGATTAGCACAAAGCTAAGTGAATGGAGTAAGAACCACAACAGATATATCAGCCAGAACCGCATGATATCAACAACAACAAATAACAGATAATCGTGTCCCGAGAAGACCGGCTGTTCTGTAGTAACCTAAAACCAATGCGGGCCAAAGTAAAGCTTTACCGATAGTTCATTTGCTATTTTGACACAGTATTACCTTAAGTTGCAACAAATGCATCAAAAGATCCCAATACTGATTAGCCGATAGCAAACAAACCCAACCCATATGCCAAGCCGAAACTGACTTCCCAACCATCATGTATACATATCACTTACACAACAATTAATAAACAATCAACCACTTAATTAATTATCAGATATAAAATCTATCCATGCGTCACACCATAAACAGTTGCAATCAAACCAGTTACAACTAATATCATCTGTGAGTAAACATCCACTCACCTCAAGTTCTCAGCTTCTCCACTTAGTGATCTAATTTTACTTAGCCTTGTCTGTTCCTGAGAATACAACAAACAAACATCAGTATCGGATTCATAAATATATATCAAACATATATTTATATCATCTTTAAATCAAACACATCATGTTAGATTCACATATGCATGAACACTTAGCATATAATATCATATAATCAACACACATCGACAAAACAATCGGATTTCAATGAAATCCGATACCACCATCGGATTTGTGGAAATCTGCCAAGATCGTTAGATTCAAGGAAATCCGATACCCCAATGTCGGATTTGAAGAAAATCCGATACAAGTGTCGGATTTCTTCATCTTCGGATTCAACTATCGGAATTCTACTTGGAATCCACCATCGGATTTCTCATCGGATTTCAACACTGTCGGTTTTCATCTGATCTTCTTCATTCAACAATTCGCCAACTTCAACACTCCATGGATCATATTTGCAACTTAATTAATTCATATAAAAGCTTGCCAAAAACATATCCAAACAAGATTAAACATGCTATCATGTATCATACCCACCATAACACCTAAGAACATATCTCAGTCAATTAAACCTACTTGACAAGTTTGCATACAAGTTCATTCATGGTGTTCATAAACAAAACCCAGCAGGATATAAATCAAAAGTATAGCATGTTAACATGATTCAAAGCATACAAGAAATCATACCAACCTTGCTCTTGATTTTAACAATCCAAATCTCCAAATCCGATTACTTGTTCTTCTTTGCTTTTCTCTCAGTACACACACACTAGGCAAATTCTAATAAAGAGATTATTACATAATCTTACCCATATGTACATACTTCCCACGTATACAAAGTACAAGCAGGAGGTGTCAACTTCCCAAATTACCAAATACATGCATACGTACACACATTTAAAACTTATACATACATGCATACATACATCCGCACACACACACACACACATATATATAAACTTAATTAAAAGTTAGCAACTAATAACTAAATAAACATTTAATAAGCTAATAATCATGAATTAACTTACAAAATCCTACGTAAATACTAGGCCCAAATACAGGATGTTACAGTTTACAATAGAACTCTTTAACTAATTGCGGAAGCATTATAGTTTCATTTAAAGTATTTCCATGAAATACAGTATCATTTTTAACAATAAACTTTATAATTGAATAGTACCCAAAACTTATGATGTTACCATAGTGAATCTCACGACCATAATAAAGGAGTAGGAAATCCAAGATTACCGGAAATGCAAACAAACCAAAGTTATCCCCAAGGCGTCTACCTGCCTCACCAAGGCCACTAGACATCCTGCGGATACTATAACACCGGAAAACTCAAGCCATTTTTTTAAATACGCATTGAGGAATCTTAATTACATCAAATAACTGTACATATAAAACTAATATTTACAAAATACAAATATGTGTTCTTAAAAATCAAAACATCTGTTTGGGTGTTACTATACAAACTGGCTCGTTTCATTTTAAACAAAATACATATCAGAGCGAGGTCAACTTTTCCTTTTGCTAAAACCACAAACACAAACCTGCAAAAGCAACAACTGAGGGGAATTAGCACAAAGCTAAGTGAGTAGAGTCTAAACACAAACGCAAACATCAATAGTCAATCAAAGCATGTAATCACATATCCAAGAAGACCGGCGGTTTGGCGCAGAACCTACAGTAAACATATGCACCAGCAAGACTATCACTGTACAACCAACCAGTAAACGAGCCCAACCCAATTCTACGTGTAGCTGACTTCTCAAACGCAACTCAATATCATCCAAAGAGCGCGTATCGGCCAAATAGTCATGCAACAGATATAATGAATCAACAATCACAATCAACAATAAAAAATCCAATCAACGATCCAATCACAAACACATGCATCACATCAATAACATCAACCATAATCTTTACTATCCGCGATTAACGTTCACTCACCACGTATTCAACACGAACTCGGATATCTAATATCACTGAGTCTTTGGATTGCCTGAAAACACGATAACAACGAAATCAGTCCCGAACATAAAATATATTTACCCACATATATTTATGTCTCAACACCTATAATAAGTCCATATAACATAAACACATGAAACACAAATCAAAAGATCAATCAAACAAAGTTCACATTTCTGAAAATCAACGGACGCGTCGCGTCCAAGAATCCAACGCGTCGCGTCGGCCCAAATGGCGGATTTCTTCTATCGGATTTCAAGAATCCGGCGGATTCCAAATCCCGGATTCAAGATGTCGGATTATGGCTTGCGGATTTGTCTTGTCGGATTCAAACCATCGGATGTTGGGCTATGGATTTCAACCCATCGGATTTCCCCACTCGGATTCAAAGAATCCGCTAAATCTCGAGGACGCGTCGCGTGAAACTCTGCATCATCTTCTCCAAATTTCCAGCCTCAAACTTTGAAATTCCATTTTAAGCTATGATTTTAAATCCACAATACTTCTAAACATGTATAAACATTATATAACATGTATACAACTATCATGAATATCTTAGAACTCATTAAAACATCATATCATACAAAACCCACTTATCAAGTTTGAGCTTCAAGCTTCATTAATGGTGAAACTCCACATCGACATGTTTTTCAACAGATTGATGCATCAAAACGAATTATAACCAGATATAAACACATACTAACCTTCTTCATGAATTAAAGAACACAAAATCTTCACTTAGTAATTTCAAGCTAGCAAGTTTTGAGAGGTTTCTTCACAAGAGGTTTGTTTCTCTCAAACACACACACTACACACTTAACACTTTTGAGAATTATGAGCAGATGAAGTCCCACGTACACAATTATCACCAATATTCAAGCAGGAGGTGTAAAATCCTTCTTATTTACTATTACATGGATACATGCATTTTTAACATACACATATGACATACCATCATAATTCTTTTTTCCTAAATACACATCCATCAGTAAACATATATTTTTACATATATATATATATATATATATAAAGTTAATTACTTCCAAGTTACATATATCTATTAACCATATAATTGAGTTAAACACAATTAATCACGTACCGCCAACCTGCTAATCGACTAGCCCATGTTTGCGGGTGTTACAGATACAAACATTTTACACACACAGGGTTAGCTATAAACATACCTAGTGAGTACAACCAAAATCTTAAGTTTTTAAAACCAAGTCATCATCTTTTGAAAATACAAGTTTGGAAACAAATATACTATAAAAGTATTAACATAAGCACATAAGGATGTGGGTCTGTCCATTGAGCCACAATATCTCCACGTGGTAGCTAGCCATAGTCAACACATGCTCACATGGGGGATAACAACATCTCCCCGTCAAGGTGGGGGAAACACGAAGCAGTCCACCATACAACGATTATCTAAAGTGAATGACCTCTTCTCCAAGTCTACTCCTGTTGCTTAGGTTTGGTGGCTCGTCGGCTCTTTAAATCCACACGGTCATAATGGGTACTATCATCCCCCTTCACTCTTAGCACCAATTCCTCAACCACCCGTGCATCTAGGTTCACAATTGCTGAAGCCACATGAACCGGTACACGTCTCAATGGTTAGGAACCATCATGGTACAAAGTACTATATCTCAAACACTGGTCCGGACCAAAGCACATACCACAAGGGTCACATGAAGCACATGCCATAAGGCCAAATAGCTCAAGAAATCAAGCTTGCAATAATCACATAAGTGTCACATTACGCATAGCTCTTGAGCATAAACGCCCAAGAAATCATATCACATTTGGCATCTCAATGCCCATAGCACACTCTATGTGTAAAACACCATTTCCATTAACTTAAAAGTGTACGTGTTGATTTAATATGCAACTCACTCCTATATGGAGTATCATGTTTCAGGAAAACATCAAATACAAGCACAACATTAACATACACCATCTCCTAAGTGGAGCATTGGTCTTACTTTGAAAACCCTTTTTAAAACACTTCATACAATGAATTCCCAATTTCCACATCCTTAAAATCAACAAGTTTCATAAAACCTCTGCCAAACATATCAAAGCACAATCATGATGACTTGTAAACTTTAACAAAAGTTGGGTATCCATAGGGTGTACTCACTTGAGGGTGTGATAAGGATCACAACCCTAACCAAACCAAAGCTCAAACACTTGATCATAAGCCTATGATCACAAAACACAAGGTTAACTTACATAAGTTAACCAAAAACAAGATTTCTTAAGAGTATAAACTCAATTCTAGTCTTAGACACTCTTTCGGGTATTAAAAGACTTCATATAAACATTCTATAACCATTGGAAACAAAACCCAATCATATACAAGGTCAAAGGGGGTCAAAAACCTGATTTTAGGAGGTTGAGGGTGCTTTGCGCCGCGAAGATTTTGCTGGAAAAATGACTTGTGCAGAAATGCAGGCTCGCACCGCGACACGCCTTAGCTCGCGCCACGAGTTAGCATATACAGTAACATATCGTTGTTTTCTTGCTGCAAATTCAACCAAAAATCAAAATCTTTCCCCAAAACTTCATTTGCAGCAACCAAATAACTCTTTTATCTTCAAGACAACCCACTAATCAACCACATAACTATAGTCCATCAAAACTTGGGTAATTAAACCTTAATTCAAGGATTTTGACCCATTAACTAAATTAATAACAAAGATCAACACAAGTCAACCATATATCACAAAATACATCATATGTGACTCAAATCAAACACAAATGAAAGCTTTAAACTTACTTGATGAAGATTTTCCATCCAATGCCAAAAATCCGAAGCAAACTTGAACAAACTTGAGTTGAATCAAGGTTAAAACTCCATTAAGTAGCTCTAATCTCACTAAAATCCCTCAAGAATTCTTCATGCTCCCCTCTTTTCCTCCACTTCTTCTTCTTCTCTTGAAAGTTCTAGCCTACATTGAGGCTTTTGACCCTCAAAGGGGTTAAATAATACTTACACATACACAATTACACCTTTAACCCTTCAATTTTTAATTATTTGACACTTTAACCCTTGGAGTTTCACCCAATAATTATCTATAACACTTTAACTCATAATATCTATAATACCAATTACTTAAAGCTTTAATCAATTGTACTTTATACATTACTATATACACTTCATGACAAGACGTTATTAAATAACGATAGTTACTCTTGTAAATAATAATTTTCTAATTTGTCCACAACATACTATAATTTCTTTTACCAAAATGTAAATCACATTATTAAGCAATATAGATGGTGTTCTAAAATTCGAAACATTACAATTCCTCCTTGCTTAAAAAGATTTCGTCCTCGGAATCGAATCAATCCTCAAGCTTACACAATAACACATCTTATGTGAAGTTCCTAGATAGGATCAAATGACCTAGTTAGCTGTATAAACCATTTTCATAGTCTCTTAATCTTTCTTTCTATAAAGGCAATCAATACTCTTATCTAGACTCAAGCTTTAATCATTGATTAAAGCACTTAATCAATGATATAACCCATTTATACAGCTTTTCTTAATCAAGACCTAAAATCAATTTTTATAACTAAGCCCTATAAGAATAGCTCAGCAACCCACCAATAGAGGGTTCATACTTAATTATAAATTGCACTTTCAACAGATTCATATCGTTAAGCCAAGTTTTGATAACTCTTTAATAATCTAATCCCATGACTTGTTGTTGTTCACATTAAATAGTGAACTACCCATCACTTTTAAATTCTCAAAATGCCACAATAACTCATAAGGGTTCTTTACAGTATATCTAATTTTCCAATTACTCTTTGGCAATCTAAGTCACCAAATGGGTAATTGCATTACTTCTCCATTAACTCAATTGGACATATTCCAATTTCTCAAACACTAAGGCAACCTCAAACAAACTTGATCATGATAATAATTAATCAAAGTCCCAATACACTTCTTTAATATACCATAAACACAACTTCAGTTAACTCATCTGAATACAAGAGAAAGCAAACCATGCATGCACATAAGTTTTCCTCATATACATTTCCCCAGTAATTGGAGTAACACAAGAGTGTTTATTCATAAAGGAATATCATGATTCCATCTCTTTACACCATCAAACTATTAAGAACTTGCCCACAATTTGGGAAAGTAAGCTCATAAGTATCACTAAAGGAAATCATTCTTTTATCTATTGGAAACTAACAAATTTCTAACGGTATATGATTTACCGTTTACATCATGGCATTTCATATCTTAAATGTTCAAAACATCATACCTTAATTCAATGGCTATACTTGCCATCAAAATCAGTAGCTAATGCACAAGTTCAAATCTCTGCACAATACTAACACAATACCAAAGAAGGGTTCACTAGAACTAGTGTACATTAAACACGAATAACTTATAATTCATATTAAAATTTGATGCTCGCATCGACCCAGGAACAATAGATATCATAGATATTGTCCTCTGGACGCTCGCATCCACAAACACAAACTCTATCTAGAGATCTTTATCCCGCAAGGCCTTTCGTCGTGCACCCCTAAGTCGCCTCATCAAGTCCACAACAACTTTTGGTCTAAAAGACCCACAATAGATCTATTAGTACTATAACCTTGTGACTCCAAACTTAGGTCACAACCTTTGCTATTCCCGGATAAAACAGATCTCAAGGTCAAAGCTCTCTACCAACTCGATCTACCGGCATCGTTGCATGCTCCTGATGGTCAAATACTTGGTCCTCTCTTGTGGTCTAAAGGCACCACGCTAAGTCTAACAAAATATAAGCTAACTACTTGTCACAAAAAAATCTATCATCAAGATACAAGAGTCTTAACACTATCTCATTGTTTGAGGACATGTCTCAAATCATACGTAGGAGCTTCACTTTCAGGATCAACTCCTCTAATCTCTAAATCTCATTTTGGTATCCAATCCCATAAATAGAGTAAAACACTCCTTAGGAATCAACCACATGTTATTCTATAGTAACACAAACAAATCCAATTGAACTCAAATGATCACATTTGATTATGCTGGTAATAACCATTAGGTTCTAAAGGTTCTCCATCTCCGAGAAAGGTTTATAGACTTTTCATTACAATGTCATCTATAATCTTTATGATCTTAATATACTTCACCTTCATAAACCATCATGATCTTTGAGTAGACCATAACTAAATATAGTCATTAAGTAACTCTTTTCAACATTACCCACAATGGGCCACTTACTCAACTTATCAAGTTATTAATCATTAACACTTATCCTAGTTTTTTTTAATGAACTTACAAGAAACTTACAATCTAAGCATTTCCACTATTTGGGTTTAACTGATACATAAGATCACATTTTCATCTCAAAAGACTAACCATTTAACTTGTCCATCCTCATAAGAGGCTCAACATTCTAACAATTATCTTTCTTTTTCACAACTCTCTACTTCATCAAAGGAAAAAGACTTGTTTACACAAATTCTAAAGTGAGCACATCACTAATCAATAACACCAAATACTTAATTTCAGAAAAGTCTCAAACACTAGAGAGTTTTAAATCTCAAAGGTTATTCAGCAACTAAATCACAAAGATTACTCAATCTACAACCTTGCTTAAACATTTCATTTCATGATCTCAATCACAAAATACAGTTGGAATCCACCAACTGATTTTATACCTCTTATCTCTTGTAAGTACCTAAACGCGTGCCAAGGGTAGTTTATAACTCATAACTAAAAACTTGAGAGCGTATGTAACTAAAAGATTTTCAACTCAAACTTAAGCCCTCTATTTCACATCTCAACGTGAAACTCATTAGATCACATGATCCGATAAATGCTTTCAATAGGAAATTCAACTCATTTGAACTAGACCACACTATGTCAACGATGACACAATGTCTATTATTTATCGCAGAAGCTATAATCCAAAAGTGTATTCTTATTTCTTTCAATGAAACACACAAACACTATTCCACTTATAACATAACTTATCAAAGTAAACCTGCTATACCTGGAACAA
This sequence comes from Dittrichia graveolens, assembly GCA_038502395.1. NCBI lineage: Eukaryota > Viridiplantae > Streptophyta > Magnoliopsida > Asterales > Asteraceae > Dittrichia > Dittrichia graveolens. The sequence continues at coordinate 38,899,509 of JARJIL010000009.1, forward strand.
TAACTTTAGTTCCAATTACAACTTACCCTATAATCTCAGTATGATTCTTACTTTTCTAAAAAGTCAATCCTCAAATCAAAACACATAGGATGGCACCAATAGATAACTTTATCAACAATATCATTAGTGATCCAAAACCCACAACCACGGTTGCATATCGGGTTCGTACTATAGACTAAATTATCTTTTTTATTACTTCACATAAGTTGCCTCTCTCCTTGAACCAAGGATAAATGACACTTTTCTGATCCAACTCCATTCTATGAAGTTCATAACTTCCTTACCTCATTAACTAAGGTGAACTAAACAAGACTTTAATATCATAATCTAATGTTTCTATTTTGGCGAGACTTATCTTAATACGTCTTAGTTTCTCATTTTAGTGCTCAGAGTGTCTTATAAATCACCAAGAAAATCTTTCCTTCTAACTAATAAATCATTACAATGGAGTCCATCTAGACTAAACAATAATAAATGTCTCAATTTATAGGCTTAAACAACTTTCTTTCACTATCCCAAGGTTCAATCTAAACAAGGATCACTTTCTCAGTACTCAACAGTACAATTCACCTCTAAACCGCTACCCAAGGTAGACTATTTTTAACACCCTGATTTTTTAGTACAAATTTAAACTTTTCAAAACTCAATTTGAAACAAAGTTTGTAATAGAACTCTTTAACTAATTGCGGAATCATTATAGTTTCATTAAAGTATTTCCATGAAATATGGTATCATTTTTAACAATAAACTTTATCATTGAATACTACCCAAAACATGTGGTGTTACCATAGTGAATCTCACAACCATAACAAAGGAGTAGGAAATCCAAGATTACTAGAAATGCAAACAAACCAAAGCTATGCCCAAGGCATCTACCGGCCTCACCAACGCCACTAGACATCTTGTGGATACAAAACATTTTACACATACAGGGTTAGCTATAAACATAGCTAGTGAGTACAACCAAAATCTTAAGTTTTTAAAACCAAGTCATCATCTTTTGAAAATACAAGTTTGGCAACAAATATACTATAAAAGTATTCACATAAGCACATAAGGATGTGGGTCTGTCCATTGAGCCACAATATCTCCACGTGGTAGCTAGCCACAGTTAGAGATGACAAAAAAAACCAAACCCGGCAAGGATAACCAAAGACCGAGTTGAATGGGGCGGTTTTGGGGATGCTAAATGGGGATGGAGATGGTGATACCCGCCCCGATTAACCGATTAACCAGCCCGATACCCGGCCCGATTACACGATTATATTATTTTTTTATATTTTATATATTTTTTATTCTATTTTTAATTATATATTATATATTCATATGAAGTCGGAAGAGTGATATAATTTATAATTTGAATCGTACTTGAACACTTAATGTTTTAAAACCATTTGTTTGGATAAATTTGAACATTTAATCATTATCTTGGATCGTTTTGTATGTATTTGTGGATAATATATTAATGTTGTATAATTTTAGTATAATTATTTTTTAAAACTCGTGACAAAATCTTAATAGTGACGAGAATCCCCGCAGTGAAAAATGACCGTTTAACTTTATACGGGTATCCCAGCGGTGAAAATTACCCGTTCACAATAAACGGGGATACCCGTTGCCCCGCGGTTTTGCCCGGTTACCCGACGGGGATCACCATTTAAGTCCCCGCGGGTTTTTAAGCGGGTACGGGGACGGTTTTTCTAAATGGGGACGAGGACGTGGGGACCGATCCCCGGACCGAAACCAATCCGTTGCCATCCCTAGCCACGGTCAACACGTGCTCACATGTGGGATAACCCTATCTCCCCGTTAAGGTGGGGGAAGCACCAAGAAGTCCACCATACAACGGTTATCTGGAGTGAATGACCAATTCCCCAAGTCTATTCATGTTGCTTAGGTTTGGTGGCTCGTCAATTCATTGAAACCACAAGGTCATAATGGGTATTATCATCCCCCTCCACTATTTGCACCAATTCCTCAACCACCCATGCATCTAGATTCCCAATTGCCGAAGCCACATGAACCGGTACACGTCTCAATGCTTAGGACCCATCATGGTACAATGTACTATATCTCAAACATTAGTCCGGACCAAAGCACATACCACAAGGGTCACATGAAGCACATGCCATAAGGCCAAATAAAGCAATCAAGCTTGCACTAAATACATAAGTGTCACATTACGCATAGCTCTTGAGCATAAATGCCCAACAAATCATATCACATTTGGCATCTCAATGCCCATAGCACAATCTATGTCTAAAACACCATTTTCATGAACTTAAAAACATATGTGTTGTTTTAATATCAAGCTCACTCCTATATGGAGTATCATGTTTCAAGAAAACATTAAATACAAGCACAACATTAACATAGACCATCTCCTAAGTGGAGCATTGGTCTTACTTTGAAAACCATTTTTAAAACACTTCATACAATGAATTCCCAATTTCTACATCCTTAAAATCAACAAGTTTGATAAAACATTTGCCAAACATATCAAAGCACAATCATGATGACTTGTAAACTTTAACAAAAGTTGGGTATCCATAGGGTGTACTCACCAAAGAGTGTGATCAGGATCACAACCCTAACCAAACCAAAGCTCAAACACTTGATCATAAGCCTATGATCACAAAACACAAGGTCAACTTACATAAGTTAACCAAAAACAAGATTTCTTAAGAGTATAAACTCAATTCTAGTCTTAGACACTCTTTCGGATCTTCAAAGACTCCATATAAACCTTCTATAACCATTGGAAACAAACCCCAATCATATACAAGGTCAAAGGGGGTCAAAAACATGATTTTAGGAGGTTCAAGGTGCCTCGTGCCGCGAAGATTTTGCTGGAAAAATGACTTGTGCAAAATTACAGGCTCGCACCGCGACACACCCCAGTTCGCGCCGCGAGCTAGCATTTACAGTAACATATCGCTGTTTTTTTGCTGCAGATTTGACCAAAAATCAAAACCTTTCCCCAAAACTTCATTTGCAGCAACCAAACAACTCTTTTAACTTCCAGACAAACCACTAATCAACCACATAACTATAATCCATCAAAACTTCGGTAATTAAACCTTAATTCAAGGATTTTGACCCATTAACTAAATTAATAACAAAGATCAACACAAGTCAACCATATATCACAAAATACATCATATGTGACTCAAATCAAACACAAATGAAAGCTTTAAACTTACTTGATGAAGATTTTCCATCCAATAAATCTTCATGCTCCCTTCTTTTCCTCCACTTCTTCTTCTTCTCCCGAAAGTTCCAGCGTCCATTGTGGCTTTTGACCCTCAAATGGGTTAAATAATGCTTACACACACACACACAATTACACCTTTAACCCTTCAATTTTTAATTATTTTACACTTTAACCTTGGAGTTTCACCCAATAATTATCTATAACACTTTAACTCATAACATCTATAATACCAATTACCTAAAGCTTTAATTAATTGTACTTTGTACATTACTATATACATTTCTTGACCAGACATTATTAAATAACGATAGTTACTCTTGTAAATAATAATTTTCTAAATTATCCACAACATACTATATTTTCTTTTAGAAAAATGTAAATCACATTATTAAGCAATATAGATGGTGTTCTAAAAATCGGAATATTACATGATTATTTGTTATTCTCTTTCATTCATAAACTATTTTTATCTTATGCTTATAAAACGAATTTCTCCTTTAACCTATGTGTTACGACGGGTTTCTAATAAACATATAGAGCAATTTTAGATTAAAATGATAGAATAAAAACTGAACGCAATTATAAAATCTGAAATCGAGTAGAAATACTAAATAAAAGAAAAAAGCTACAAACAATTAACTTTCAAAAACATAAATAAATAACTCTAAAAGGTTAGAAAAGTAAAAAACAAACAAACTATGTCTGTGAAGAATGGAATTACTAATTAAATAGAAAAATTTTAAAATCTTTAAAAAATTAAAGATAATGGAAGTCACGTGTACATCCATGATTAAACATAAAATAAGAATTGCAAATTACTTGTATTAAGAATCGAACTCAAACCCTCAAGCAAATTCAATATGCACACCTTACCATTCTACAAAACACCACCTTGGATTCATAATCGGATAAAACAATATATAATTTGATTTATGCGGAAAAAGACAAAAAAAAACACGGTTCATACTTCTTGCAAATTGTTAGATATTATAATGTCTTTATTTGTCCCAACTTATATTAATAAGAAATCAAATTCCTTGTCTTTATATTTTAGTTTTTACAAATGACAAATTGTCGAGAAAGATAAAATACATATGTAGATTTATTAATAAAGGAAATGTAAATTTTTCTTGCCAAGAAGGACTCTAAGTTTTAGTTTCTAACGAAGAAAGGGAACCGGTAACTTAAATTGTAGTTTACAGGTTTAAATTTGATGATATGCCATTTAATTTCTTATCACACATATTTATTAAATTTTTTAGAGAATTAAACATCCCTTTAAAATATACACACAGTCTCTCTTTGACATATCCTTACAAGAACCCCACAAGCAATCTCCTCTTTCGGTGACCACCTTCTCTTCCGGCAACCACCTTCACCACTACCTCTTCCGCCAACTTCCCAATGCCATCTCTTCTCTCACTAGTCGGCTCCATCTCCACTGTCCCCTTTCAATTGTTAAACACCTCAATAACCACCGCCATAAACCTTCTTACAATTCTTTCTATCCATGTTTGTGTTCATAGGTGGCGGTTTAGATGGTTCTGTAACACCCCAAATATGTGAGTCTTAATTTAAAACTTATTTAATGAATATAGGAATTTTTACATGCTCAATTTTATATATGTGATAATCAATTAGAAGGGGAATATAAAATATATAACTCATATGATATGTATGTTTATATATATATATATATATATGTATGTATGTGTGTAAAGGAATTGGATAGGAACCAAGAGGGTGCGGTAACCCAATTGAGATCTTCTGTGACAATGAGGGTGCTATAACACCATAAAATCCAAGCCATTTTTTTTAATTTGTGTAGCGGAAGCTTTACTTAATTAAACATATATTTCATTCACAAACATTTACATAAAAAAGTAACTGTTCTTTAAAATCTAACAAACATAAACTCTGTGTTACAAAAAGACTAGCTCGTTTCATTTAAAATCTTGACATCAGAGTTAGGTTAACTTCTCCTTCAATCGAACACTCACAAGCACAAACCTGCAAAAAGCAACAACTGTGGGGAATTAGCACAAAGCTAAGTGAGTAGAAGACAAACCCAAAAGCAAACATTAAGCCAATACTAAACATGTAATCACAACTCTAAGAAGACCGGCGGTTCAACGCAAAACCTACAACCAATGCCGGCCAAAGTAAAGGTTTACGGATAGCCCTCTACTGAATTGGCATAGTGAAATCCCACTCTGAAGCAACATATGCAACAATAAGGCTACCACTGTTCAACCAACCAGTAAACGAGCCCAGCCCAATTCCATGTGTAGCTTACTTCTCAAACGCAACTCAAAATCATACTAAGAGTGCGTAACGATCAAATAGTCATGCAACAATCATCAATAATATTATTCATAATCAACAGTTCCAATATCAAACCATCAAATACAATCATGCATCACATCAATAACATAAACTAAATCTTTACCATTCACGTTCAACATCCACTCACCTTTCTATCTCAGATGAAATACTCAGAAATCTAATGTTACTGAGCCTTTGGATTGCTGAAAACACAATAACAACCAATCAGTCCAAATCTCAAAAATATATTTGATCTTATATTTATAGTTCATTCATGACATCAAACAATCAAATAAACAAATATAATTCAAAACTCAAAAGTGTCGGATTTGCTGAACTATCGGATTTGCACTCAGATTCTTGAAAATCCGCAACTCAAGTGTCGGATTTAGGAATCCGATGAATTTCAACTGTCGGATTTGCCTTTATCGGATTTCAAGCATACACATTCAAAGAGTATCGGTTTTCATCATTTCCGGATTTCATGTTCCGGATTTAAGTATCGGTTTCATGTATCGGATTTTGACTTATCACTTTCCAAGTTTAGGATTTCATATATAAAAACATAGCAATCGGATTTGGGATTGTCATAATCCAAGTATCGGATTCCTAGTATAGGATTACGAGTGTCAGTCTTCCATAACTTCCGGTTTTCATCATCTATCGGATTTATCAACAATCGGTTTTCCTATCTTCTTTATCCAAATCCGATAACATCATAATTTATCAAATCCGCCATCTTCAAATCATCATAGTTCAAACCCAGATTTTATAACCTCCTCTAAACATTTCAGAAATGTAATTTAAACACTTTTAAACACCTTCTCATGCGATGAACATCATATACACACACGAATCATATGAACACACAAAACTATCAAAATCATATTCTTTTAAAAATCGATTGTGGTGTTCTAACATGAAATCCTCAAACTAAACCAAAATCATATCTTTAAGATCAAAGTACTCATCAAAGAATAAGAGTAACATGAAAATTAAACACACCAACCTTTTAATCTTGATTTAATCACACAATAAGATTTGGAATCTGATTCTTTTTCTTCTTCTTCATCTTTCGGTTTCTTAGCAAAGAAATAGCACACAGACACACACACACACACACACACACACACTTCTTTGTTTGCAAAATAATGAGCAGATGACTCACACACACACAAGGTAACATGCATGGTAGGTGTCACACCCTCCTAACCTACACCCCATGTGTATTCCACTTAGACACAAACATATATATATATATATATCTACGGTCATACATAAATACATACAATTCGTAATGGTTCTAAATTAAATAATAAACTAAAATCACTTAATTAAATCACATAATTAAATTATTGTAATTCAAACACAATTAAACACATAACGTAAACCCGCTAATCTACTAGCCCAGGTTTGCGGGTGTTACAAATCTCCCCTCCTTAAGAGGATTCCGTCCTCGGAATCCCATCTTGCTCAAATAACCGGGGATATCTTTCTTTCATTTCTGCCTCAGTCTCCCAAGTTAGATCAGAACTTAAACTGTGTCTCCATTTGACCAACACCATAGGTATCTGCTTCTTTCGAAGCTTGGTCACTTTTCGATCTAATAGTTCAACTGGTTCTTCTGTCAGTCTTTTCTTTGAATCAACTTTCAATTCATGCACTGGGAGAATCTGACTTTCATCATCAATCTTACATTTCCTCGGATAAAACACATTTAATGTATCATGAATTCCTGCAAGTTATGCGGGAATATCTAATGTAACTGCCTGATCATTCACAACCTGACGGACACGGAAAGGATCGATGAAACGGGGAGCCAACTTCCCACGTTTGCCAAAGCGAATTACACCTTTTCACGGAGAAACTTTCAAGTATACTAGCTCTCCCATATCAAACTTTACTGGATGTCGTTTCGGATCAGCATACATTCTCTGTCTATCTCTTACAACTTTCAATTTATCTCTGCCTATAGCAACCTTGTCAGCAGTCAACTTCACAATCTCGGGACCTGCAAACTATTTCTCACCAGCCTCTAACCGACAAGTCGGAGTACGGCAGTGACGACTGTACAACATTTCATACGGAGGCATTCCAATACTGGAGTGATGAGAGTTGTTATACGCAAATTCTATCAAAGGCAAGTGTGAATCCCAAGATCCACCATACTCTAATACACAAGCACGCAACATATCCTCAAGTGTTTGTATGGTTCTTTTAGTCTGACCATCTGTCTGAGGATGATAGGTTGTACTTAAGTTAATCCTTGTTCCCAATTCCCTTTGCAAACTCCTCCAGAAACTAGATACAAACCTTGAATCTCTTTCGGACACAATTGACAATGGTATACCATGCATCGCAACAATCTCATCGATGTATAGTTGTGCCAATTTATCCAAAGAAGCTGTCTCAGAAGTGGCTAGAAAATGAGCACTCTTTGTCAGTCGATCTACTATCACCCAAATCATATCATGATTCTTCTGAGTTCGTGGTAGTTTTGTTACAAAATCCATCATGATGTGTTCCCACTTCCACTCAGGAATCTCTAACTGTTTCAAAGAACCGTAAGGCTTCTGATGTTCTGCCTTCACTTGCGCACAAATATGACACGATTCCACAAAGTGCCACATCTGCCTTCATTGTAGGCCACCAGTAAAGCAGTTTCAGATCGTTATACATTTTGGTGCTTCCTGGGTGTATAGATAATCTCGACTTGTGTGCTTCTGTCAAAAATAATTGTCAATATTCTCCAAGTGTAGGCACTAACACACGAGTTTTGAATGTTTTCAATCCACGAGAATCGTCATTCAGTTCATCTTTCCACTTCCTCATTAACTCAGTCTTTAGATTTTCTTCCTTTAGTGCTTCCAACTAAGCAGACTTTAGTCTATCTACCAGGTAGATACTATCTCAATTCGCATAAACTGAATAGGACTTCCAATTCCTCTTCGACTCAGAGCATCTACCACTACGTTAGCCTTTCCAGGATGATATTTAATCTCATAGTCATAATCTTTTATCAATTCCACCCATTGCCTCTGTCGCTTATTCAATTCTTTCTGAGTAAACATATACTGTAGGCTCTTATGATCTATACAAATTACGCATTTGGTGCCGTACAAGTAATGTCTCCACAGTTTGAGCGCAAATACTATAACTGCTAGTTCCAAATCGTGACTCGGATAATTCTTTTCATGAGGTTTTAATTGTCTAGAAGCATAAGCAATCACCCGATCCCTCTGCATAAATACACACCCTAAACCAGCCAATGATGCATCACAATGCACTGTAAAATCTTCTGATCCACTTGGCGAAGCAAGGATTGGAGCGTGACACAACAATTCTTTTAATATCTGCAAAGCTTTGTCTTGTTCGTTACCCCACACAAACTTCACATATTTCAGAGTTAACTTGGTTAATAGACCCGCAATTTTGGAGTAGTCTTTGATAAATCTGTGGTAATATCCTGCCAATCCCAGGAAACTCTTTATCTCTGATGGTGTTCTTGGAGCATTCCATCTCATCACTGCCTTTACCTTCGAAGGATCCACCTTAACCCCTTCACTACAAATTATGTGCCCCAAAAATTGAACTTCCCTTAACCAGAATTCACATTTCGAGAATTTCACATACAACTATTCTTTCTTCAAGGTTTCCAAGATCTGTCTCAAATGTTGTTTATGTTTTAACTCAGTCTTCGAATAAATTAAAATATCATCAATGAAGACAATAACAAATTTATCAAGAAATGGTTGACAGACCCTGTTCATGAGATCCATAAATATCGCCGGTGCATTGGTTGGACCGAATGGCATAACCAGGAACTCATAGTGACCATATCGCGTACGGAAAGTTGTCTTTGACACATCCTCCTTTGACACCCGTACCTGATGGTAACCCGATCTTAAATCAATCTTCGAGAAGAAAGAAGCTCCCTGCAGTTGATCGAACAAATCATCAATTCAGGGCAATGGGTACTTATTCTTTATCGTTCTCTTGTTCAATTCCCGGTAATCAATGCACATACGCAATGTACCATCTTTCTTCTTTACAAATAATACTGGTGCACCCCATGGTGATGAACTTGGATGAATAAAACCTTTATCTAACAGGTCTTGAATATGTGTCATCATCTCTCAAATTTCTGAAAACGCTAGTTTGTACGGTGCTTTAGCCACTGGTCGGGAACCAGGTATCAAATCTATCTTGAATTCTACCTCTCGAACTGGAGGCAGCCCTGGTAATTCCTCTGGAAACACCTGCGGGTATTCCGTTACCACCCGGATGTCTGTCATAGTTTGCTTCTCCTTCTTTCCATCAATCACATATGCTATATACGATTCACAACCTTTATTCAATGCTTCCTTAGCCTTTAAACACGAAATTATTGAAATCGCAGATCCGGCTTTCTCACCCCTTGCTATGACCCTTGTACCATCCGCTAAAGGAAAAGAGATCAACTTCTTGTGGCACTTTATACTTGCTTGATTCAAACTCAGCTAATCCATACCCAGTACCACATCAAAACCAGATAGAGGCATGACAATAAAATAAACAGGAAAACATACACCATCTATATCAATTTTAGCTCCAGTCACAGCAGTCGTGACTGGAACCATCATGCCATCAGCTACTTCTATCTCTAGGGTACTAGCAAGTTTAATAACAGGTAAATTTAATCTACCACAAAACTCCACAGACACAAATGAACGATTAGCTCCACAATCAAATAATACTTTAGCAGGGATAGAGTTAATCAAGAACATACCAGTTATAACATTGTCAGTAGTGGTGGCATCCTCCACCGTCATTTTAAAAGCCCTACCCTCAGTAGTAGGTGGATTTTTCCTTTTCTGACCAGTTAAAGATGATCCCCTGGCTGTCCCCGCCCCTGTTCCAGACCTTGCTTTCTTTCCTACCGGGCACTCTCTCACTATGTGCTCTTCCTTTTGGCAGTTCCAACAAACACTGCGTGGGAACCTGCAATCCTTCAGATCATGGCCAAACTGGCCACACTTAACACATCTCCTTGTTTGGGACGTACATTGCCCATGGTGGTATGACTTGCACGGACTACACCACGGTGCCCTCTGTGTTGACCCACTTACATTTGACCTTCTATTCTGGTCTCCTTGTCTATTCCCACTGCCTTGCCCACTTTGTCTCTGTTGAGAATTATAATGATCAATTCTCAATTTCTGTTGAGCAATCCTTTTCCCACTTAGTCTGTTCTTGGCAATCAAATCCCCTTCTGCTGAGTTGGCTAATGTGAAAGCCTGTCATAAAGTGGTAGTCTACCTAGTGGCGCTACGAAGATCGGGGTGCAATGCTCCAACAAAGTTAGAAATCTTAGACTCTTTTTCAGGTACCCACTACTTAACAAGCCTCATCTTCTGATTAAATTGTCTGATCAAATCATCCACTGTCATGTTCATGGTCATTTGCAAATGCATGAATTCTTTCTTGATCTTAGCAACCTCAAATGTACCGCAATACTGTTCACAAAGTTTTTCTTGGAATTGACTCCAAGTAATGCTCTCTTGTTGTTGTTCAGTAAAATGGCCAGTGATAGAATCCCACCAAACCATAGCATCACCCTTCAGCATTCTTGATGCATATTTCACCTTCAATTCATTTTCAGAATTACAGACATCTAGTGCCTTTACCATTTCCCTCAGCCAGTTCAAGGTTATGTTAGGGTCAGGAATTCCATTGTACTCAGAAGGCTTAAAGTCAAGAAATTGTTTATACGTGCATGGTTTCTTAAACCCAGTGAATGCAAAAGGGTAAGCTCCCGGTTGTGGATACGAATAATAAAACGGTTGCTGCATCATCTGTGTCATAGGTGGTAGGGGCATTGATACTGGTGGTATGGTTGCATGAGTAGAGATCGCAGTTGGCACTGGAGTTTGTTCAGGTTGGGTTAATCTTTGTTCCAAGTTATGAATTTTAGTTCTAAGATCCAGTAGTTCATTCTCCAACTTGAATATGTATTCACTTTGATCTTCTTCTTGTTCCTGCTCGGTTAGTGGTATCCAAATCTTCTATCACAGGTTCCTCTATAGATGTTTGGGTCACAGGACAGAGGATAGGGGTGTCTCTATCAGCCATATATGTTACAATCACATCATCACACAATTTATTAGCATAAATCGTTAGTACTCAAAATACTAACTACTACAAACAACTCTAACTCACTCTAATTCCCCCTGAAGGAAAGCTTGACCTGTCACGAGCCAAGATTTGGGAATGTAACACTCTAGTCGTGTATGCATCGCCAAACCAAGGCTCTGATACCAAACTGTAACACCATAAAATCCAAGCCATTTTTTTTTAATTTGCGTAGCGGAAGCTTTAAAATCCAACAAACATATATTTCATTCACAAACATTTACATAACAAAGTAACTGTTCTTTAAAATCCAACAAACATAAAATCTGTGTTACAAAAAGACTGGCTCGTTTCATTTAAAATCTTGACATCAGAGTTAGGTTAACTTTTCCTTCAATCGAACACTCACAAGCACAAACTTGCAAAAAGCAAAAATAGCACAAAGCTAAGTGAGTAGAAGACAAACCCAAAAGCAAACATTAAGCCAATACTAAACATGTAATCACAACTCTAAGAAGACCGGCGGTTTGGAGCAGAACCTACAACCAATGCCGGCCAAAGCAAAGGTTTACCGATAGCCCTCTACTGAATTGGCATAGTGAAATCCCAATTCCACGTGTAGCTGACTTCTCAAACGCAACTCAAAATCATACTAAGAGTGCGTAACGATCAAATAGTCATGCAACAATCATCAATAATAATATTCACAATCAACAGTTCCAATATCAAACCATCAAATACAATCATGCATCACATCAATAACAACAACTAAATCTTTACCATTCACGTTCAACATCCACTCACCTTTCTATCTCATATGAAATACTCAGAAATCTAATGTTACTAATTCTTTGATTTGCCTAAAAACACAATAACAACCAATCAGTACAAATCTCATAAATATATTTGATCTTATATTTATAGTTCATTCATGACATCAAACAATCAAATAAACAAATATAATTCAAAACTCAAAAGTGTCAGATTTGCTGAACTATCGGATTTGCACTCGGATTCTTGAAAATCCGCAACTCAAGTGTCGGATTTAGGAATCCGATAAATTCCAACTGTCGGATTTGCCTTTTGTACCACCGCCGTTTCAAGAACCAGATTTTTATATTTAAAAACATTTGTTTATCTTTTTCAATTAAAAACTTGCAGCGGAAATAGAAAACACATGGCAAATATATTACAAACAAAAGATGCCACATAAAAGTTCGGTGTTACTATTACTTATCCGGTCGACCATTATAAAATACTAACAACATTATATCACAGTTATTACAGACAAAGTGTTCCTCCTATGAAATCAAACTACCCGCAGGGTCCCGAGCTCACTAAGGATTACCTGCACATGTAAGGTGTAGCATCTATTAGCTATAATAGCTAGTGAGTACTAAAATAGCATGCAATCAACATAAATACATCACATATCATCAATCATGCTCAGATAGTTCTATACTAGCATCTCGCGATGAGTTGGCGTAGTCAGGTGGTAACATATCTTAAGGGGGAGCTAACCCGGCTCAATGCACCAAACTGGGGTACCAAACACATCAACCGCTCCGGTGGGGGAGCTATACAGCGTCCACCGTTGCGTTTTGGAATCAACAGATTCCTCTGTTATACAACCGCAGCTATACCCGACGAGGACAACATTGTCCTTAAGTAGAACAGCTTTGTTCTTATAGGACATCTTTGTCCAGGACAGCTTTGTCCATAAGATCCAGATCAATCACAAACAAACAATTTGATTCAATCGAATCATTAATCAATGCACGCATATATATATATATTCAATACTCATTATAGCATACACCTAATAAAGTGCATACTACACTGTGTCAATATGGTATATTCTAGCATCATCATGCAATCCTACACTTAAACAAGTGCGTGTACAATTCATGGTTTACAATTCCGTAATCATTGTTAATATATGTTATAGATATATTAATCGTTATGTTATCAGGCACTCACCTGTCGAGTTAGAATACTAAACACTTATTTACAGAAGCTCCTGGATCAACTGAAGTACCTAAACAAACATCCCGTATATCAGTACAACCCGAAACAGCAAACTGTATGCTGGAACAGGGTCCTTTACGGCCACAAGCATGACTATTTGCGCCCACAAGGGCTGGAAATTGCTTGCGCCCTCAAGGAGGTCCTTGTGGACGCAAGGCAATCCCTTGCGCCCGTAAGCCATGCCGCTTGTGGCCGCAAGGGTGGTCCTTGCGACCGCAAGCATGTCTGCACAGACCAGTGCGATTTCCAGCCTCTGCTTTTGGCATTTCAACCCCAAAACATACCAAATCGATTCCAATCCAATTTCCAGTGATCACAAACAACTTTGGCACTTAAACTAAGTTAGAAACAACTAACAATTCATACTTTAACACCAAATTCAAGGATTGGGATCAAAATCTCCATTTTGACCCATTTGCATTTTAATTCAAGAACACCATCAAAAACACTAATTTAATTACAAATTCAGGCTGCTAAACACTTAAGAATGATGTAGGAATAGATTGATATAAGTGGAACAAATTATAGAAGTCAATTTGCCAATTTGACCAAGAAGGTCAAAAACTCAAGAACATGAACTTGGAGCTTACTTGAACAAAGTGGAGATGGTGGAGATGATTTGTAGCAGATTACACTTGATATTAACACTTGAATTCAACAACAAACAGATTGCTTGGTGATTTTCTCTATGAATTTCTTCTTCTTCAAAGCTAACACCCAAGAACAAAACAGAGAAAAGGTTAAGTTGTCTGTGATGTGTTTTGGCTGCACACGTGGGTATCAAGAGTGACTACTTGTGGGTTGTGCATATCCACAAGTGGGTATCTTGTTCCCTTTTCCAACTTACAACTTAACGCACGAATACCCGTTTTAACCAAAGGGGATATTTTTAGAAACCTCGTTCTAAATCATTTAATAATTTATTATTCTTATCTATTTATCATAATATTTTAAGATTATCATTTCTTTATTATTTTCTTATATTTTTTTCCAATTAATCAATTATATATATATATATAATCCCTTTTTATTCACTATTTAATAGGAATTCTAGACGTACCAGATTCGAACACGACTAGGCCCATTTTGAGGTTGTTACAAATCTACCCCCTTAAAAAGATTCCGTCCTCGAAGTCTACTTTAAGTGAACAGGTGGGGATAGCGGGCCCTCATATCCTCCTTGGTCTCCCATGTCATGTTTGACCCGAGGTTGTGCTTCCATGTGACCAAGACCAGCTGAATAGTCTTCTTTCTCAGCCGCTTAGTCTTCGTGTTCAGAATCTCGACGGGTTCTTCCACGAGCCGTGTAGAAGAACCAACTTTCAGATCATGCAAGGGTAGAATCTGATCTTCATCCACCTTGCACTTACGAATATAGCGAACATTGAAGGTATTATGAATACCTGATAGCTCTAGAGGTAACTCCAAAGATACTGTCTGCTCATTAACTTTCTGGATAATTCTGAAAGTCCCAATATATCTCAGACTCAGCTTTCCCCTCTTGCCGAATCTTATAACACCCTTCCAGGGAGAAACCTTCAAGAATACCCGATCACCAATTTCAAAGGTAACCGGCCGGCGTTTAGGATCAGCATACATCTTTTGCCTATCCCTGGCTGCTTTAAGCTTCTCACGTGCAAGCTTAACTTTATCCGCTGTAATCTGGACCAGATCAGGTCCAGCATATTGCTTCTCCCCTGGTTCAAGCCAACAGGTAGGTGTGCGACAACGCCTACCATAAAGCATCTCATACGGTGGCATACCAATACTGGAATGATATGAGTTGTTGTAAGCAAACTCAATCAAAGGCAAATGAGAATCCCACGAGCCACCGTATTCAAGTACACATGCGCATAGCATGTCTTCAAGAGTTTGGATAGTCCTTTCGGATTGTCCATCTATCTGTGGATGATATACGGTTCTCAAATGAACACGAGTACCGAGCTCCCTTTGAAGACTGCTCTAGAAGTGTGAAACAAATCGTGTATCCCTATCGGAGACAATAGATAGAGGAACACCGTGTCGGGCGAAAATTTCATTGATATATAGCTGAGCAAGACGAGGCATAGAAGAAGATTCATTAACTGCTAGGAAGTGTGCACTCTTGATGAGTTTGTCAACAATCACCCAGATCATGTCATTCCCTTTTGAAGTCCTGGGCATTTTAGTAACAAAATCCATGGTAATGTTGTCCCATTTCCATTCTGGAATTGGTAATTGTTGCAAATTAACATAGGGTCGTTGGTGCTCGGTCTTCACGTGTGCACAGATCTGACATTTCTCCACGTAGGAGGCAATGTCACGTTTCAATGTAGGCCACCAGTAAAGTGCCTTAAGATCATGGTACATTTTAGTGCACCCAGGATGAACAGATAGACGAGAACTGTGCGCCTCCTTCAAGATAAAATCCCGGTTCCCTCCGATGCTAGGTACCCAGATTCGGGACCTATATGTCTTCAAACCCCTGCTGTCATCTTGTAGCTGCTCACTCATCTTTGTCATAACCTCAGCCTTCAGATTAGCTTCTGTTAAGGCTTCTTGCTGAGCCTCCTTCAAACGAGTGATAAGATCACAAACAATAGTGATTTTTATGAATTTAATGGTTTCTGTGGAGCCCTTTTAGCTTAAAGCATCAGCCACCATGTTAGCCTTGCCCGGGTGGTATTTGATTTCACAGTCATAATCCTTAATCAATTCCATCCACCTGCGTTGCCTCATATTGAGCTCCTTCTTTGTAGAAACATACTGGAGACTCTTATGATCAGTGAATACCACTCATTTGGTGCCATACAAGTAGTGGCGCCATAGTTTCAGAGCAAAGACAATAGCTGCCAACTCCAGATCATGAGTCGGATAGCTTTTCTCATGTGGCTTCAGTTGGCTGGAAGCATAAAATATAACCTTGTCCTTCTGCATAACGACACTTCCCAAACCTGCATATGAAGCATCACAGTAAACAATAAAATCTTCTGACCCATTATGCAGAGTCAGAATTGGAGCTTGACATAAAAGTTGTTTCAAAGTCTGGAATGCATTGTCTTGTTCATCAGACCACGAATAAGGAACATACTTCCGTGTAAGCTTCGTCAAAGGACCTGCAATCTTAGAAAAATTATGGATGAACCGCCGATAGTAACCGGCAAGTCCTCAGAAGCTACGAATATCAGATGGGGTTTTGGGAATTCCCCAATTCATCACCGCCTCAACTTCGGCTGGATCAACCATTACACCATCCTTGCTTATCACATGCCCAAGGAAGTGTATCTTTTCGAGCCAGAACTCGCATTTTGAGAATTTAGCATATAATTGTTCTCGCATCAACGTGTCAAGAACTATGCGAAGATGTGTCTCGTGTTCTACTTCATATCTGGAATAAATAAGAATGTCATCAATGAATACAATGACAAATTTGTCAAGAAAGGCACGACAGACACGGTTCATAAGATCCATAAATATGACTGGAGCATTCGTCAATCCGAAACGCATTACAAGAAACTCATAATGCCCATATCTCGTCCTGAAAGCCGTCTTTGGAATATCTTCATCGCGTACACGGACTTGATGATAACCAGAACGAAGATCTATCTTTGAAAAGCAAGTAGCACCATTAAGTTGATCAAACAAATCATCAATACGAGGAAGAGGGTACTTGTTCTTTACAGTTCGCTTATTCAGCTGCCTGTAGTCAATGCACATCCGCATCGTCCCGTCTTTCTTTTTAACAAACAATACTGGAGCTCCCCAAGGCGAAGAGTTGGGACGAATGAAACCTCTATCAAGAAGTTCCTGTATCTGATTCATCATCTCGCGGACCTCAGATGGTGCAAGACGATAAGGAGATCTTGCTACAGGCGTAGCACCTGGTACAAGATCTATCTGATATTGAACATCTCTTACCGGTGGCAAACCCGGTAATTCATCAGGGAAAGCACCTGGGTATTCAGAAACTACCCGAATGTCATTTACAACTTTCTTCTCCATGTGTGTATCAATAACATAAGCCAAATAAGACTCACATCCCTTGGCTACAAACTTGCGAGCTTTCATCAAAGAAATCAATGAAGTTTCAGAAGTTCTTCCTTCACCACGAGCCACCGCATATGACCCGTCAGAGAAAGGAATTTTAATAATCTTCTTCGAGCAAATAATCTCAGCATTTTGTTTGCTGAGCCAATCCATCCCGATTACAACATCAAACCCAGCAATCGGCATAACCAGAAAAGAAACAGGGAAATTAGTCCCATCAATATCAATCAGTGCAATAGGAACTCTATGAACAACAGAGACTATCCTACCACTAGCAACTTCAACACTTAACGGATCAGTCAGTGTACAGATAGGCAATTACAGTTTAGCACATAAGAATGCAGAGATGAACGAATATGTTGCTCCGAAATCAAATAAAACACTGGCAGGAGAATTATTAATAAGAAATGTTCTAGTGATAACATCACCTGCAGCGTTAGCCTCATCGGCTGTCATTTGAAACGCTCTGCCTGGAGCAACATTCTTTCCCCGACCCGAGGAAGATCCACCAGCCCCTCCTGATCCGGTGTTGGAACCCGACCTACAGTCTACTGATCGGTGTCCCGGCTTGAGACATTTGTAGCACACATTATCTTTATATTTACAGCTTTCAGTTGTATGCCCCTTTTGCTCGCATTTAGGACACCTCAAAGTATCCTTGGTACAATACCTGGTATGCCTAGATCGACACGAAGCACACCACAGATCATCCAAAGGACTATACCTGGAACCCCCTTGTTGCTGCTGGTGTTGCTAAGGCTGCCTCTGCCATGATCCTCCACCTATAGCCTTCGACCCAGAAGACTGTTCAAACTTCCTTTTGGAAGTTCCCCCAGCCTGTGAAGCATGATGAGTCTCATACCGACGTGCAATATCAAATGCTCTGTCCAGAGTGGTGGCAAACCGGACGGATGATCGATACTCCGGTGGCAGAGCGAGTGCAAAGCGATTAATCTTTGCATCCTCATCCGGTAATGAACCCTACACGAAACGAACCAATTCGGTATACCTGGTGATGAGTTCCTCAATCGATCGATTGCCTTTAGACAAGGCTCGGAACTCATTATCCACTGCTTCTACTGCCTGAGCTGAACAATATTTAGCTCTCATGATCCTCAGAAAATCCGATCATGTCATAGAATTGAGGACAACAGCCGGTGTAGAAGCTATCACCGTATCATACCAGGACACCGCTCTACCTCGCAGCATCTTTCATGCATATGCCACCTTCTTGGATTCATCAGCCTCACATGTCTCGAATGCCAATTCAGTATCGCGGATCCACCGTTCCGCAACCACGATATCCATATCACCATCAAAAGTCGGTGGTGAACATATCATGAAGGCCTTTAATCCCATGGCCATCTTCTTTTCGGGAACTCGTTCCTCAGAGGCTTTAAGACGAGCCTCCAAGTCACGAATATACGCCTCCCGATCATCACTTCCCAACATAGTCAATCTCTAAGTTCTGTTAGATCATTAGAATCAAATAAACAAATAATCAACCACTGTGTTAGTCATGTGAATCATATCAATCTCTCTCACACCCCAACACCTCTCGAGGAACACTTTAAATAATGCTCGAGAACCGGAATTTGAGACTGAATACTCTTTCAAGTATCCAATTCACTCAAACTTAGGCTCTGATACCAGCTTCTAACACCGCCGTTT
The DNA here is from genome assembly GCA_038502395.1 of Dittrichia graveolens. NCBI lineage: Eukaryota > Viridiplantae > Streptophyta > Magnoliopsida > Asterales > Asteraceae > Dittrichia > Dittrichia graveolens. The sequence goes on from JARJIL010000009.1 coordinate 38,918,884, forward strand.
CGAGAACAAGATTTTTCTTTTTAAAACATTTGTTTATCTTTTTCAATTAAAAACTTGCAACGGAAATAGAAAACACGTGGCAAATATATTACAAACAAAAGATGCCACATACAAGTTCGGTGTTACTGTTACTTATCCGGTCGACCATTACAAAATACAAACAACATTATATCAGAGTTATTAAAGACAAAGTGTTCCTCCTATGAAATCAAACTACCCGCAGGGTCCCGAGCTCACTAAGGATTACCTGCACATGTAGGGTGTAGCATCTGTTAGCTATAATAGCTAGTGAGTACTCAAATAGCATGCGATCAACATAAATACATCACATATCATCAATCATGCTCAGATAGTTCTATCATAGCATCTCGCGATGAGTTGGCGTAGTCAGGTGGTAACATATCTTGCAGGGGAGCTAACCCGGCTCAATGCACCAAACTGGGGTACCAAACACATCAACCGCTCCGGTGGGGGAGGTATACAGCGTCCACCGTTGCGTTTTGGAATCAACGGATTCCTGTGCTGTACAGCCGTAGCTATACCCGAAGAGGACAACTTTGTCCGTAAGTAGAATAGCTTTGTTCTTGTAGGACAGCTTTGTCCATAAGATCCGGATCAATCACAAACAAACAATTTGATTCAATCGAATCATCAATCAATGCGCGCATATATATATATTCAATACTCATTATAGCATACACCTAATAAAGTGCATACTACACTGTGTCAATATGGTATATTCTAGCATCATCATGCAATCCTACACTTAAACAAGTGCGTGTACAATTCATGGTTTACAATTCCGTAATCATTGTTAATATATGTTATAGATATATTAATCGTTATGTTATCAGGCACTCACCTGTCGAGTTAGAATACTAAACACTTCTTTACAGAAGCTCCTGGATCAACTGAAGTACCTAAACAAACATCCCGTATATCAGTACAACCCGAAACAGCAAACTGTATGCTGGAACAGGGTCCTTTACGGCCACAAGCATGACTATTTGTGCCCACAAGGGCTGGCAATTGCTTGCGCCCTCAAGGAGGTCCTTGTTGACGCAAGGCAATCCCTTGCGCCCGTAAGCCATGCCGCTTGTGGCCGCAAGGGTGGTCCTTGCGCCCGCAAGCATGTCTGCACAGACCAGTGCGATTTCCAGCCTCTGCTTTTGGCATTTCAACCCCAAAACATACCAAATCGATTCCAATCCAATTTCCAGTGATCACAAACAACTTTGGCACTTAAACTAAGTTAGAAACAACTAACAATTCATACTTTAACACCAAATTCAAGGATTGGGATCAAAATCTCCATTTTGACCTATTTGCACTTTAATTCAAGAACACCATCAAAAACACTGATTTAATTACCAATTTAGGCTGCTAAACACTTAAGAATGATGTAGGAATAGATTGGAATCAGTGGAACAAATTATAGAAGTCAATTTGCCAATTTGACCTAAAAGGTCAAAAACTCAAGAACATGAACTTGGAGCTTACTTTAACAAAGTGGAGATGGTGGAGATGATTTGCAGCAGATTACACTTGATATTAACACTTGAATTCAGCAACAAACAGATTGCTTGGTGATTTGCTCTATGAATTTCTTCTTCTTCAAAGCTAACACCCAAGAAAAAAAGAGAGAAAAGGTTAAGTTGTCTGTGTTGTGTTTTGGCTGCACACGTGGGTATCAAGAGTGCCTACTTGTGGGTTGTGCATATCCACAAGTGGGTATCTTGTTCCCCTTTCCAACTTACAACTTAACGCACGAATACCCGTTTTAACCAACGGGGATATATTTGGAAACCTCGTTCTAAATCATTTAATAATTTATTATTCTTATCTATTTATCATAATATTTTAATATTATCATTTCTTTATTATTTTCTTATATTTTTTTTCCAATTAATCAATTATATATATATAATCCCTTTTTATTCAATATTTAATAGGAATTCTAGACGTACCAGATTCGAACACGACTAGGCCCATTTTGAGGTTGTTACTAATCTATTAGCCCAGGTTTGCGTGTGTTACAGGTGCAGTAGCTCTAGCTAAGGAACTAAGAGCGCATCGACGTACGAGACACATTGCTCGGAAATAATTTTATCCATGATATCATCGAGAATGGAGACATTGTGGTTAGTACAGTACCGACCGAGGGGAACTTGGTAGATCCACTCACCAAACCTTTGTCACAAGTTAAGCATGATTCTCATGCTAAGTCTATTGGTATTAGATTTACTAGTGACTTGGTTTAATTATTTTAGTTGTATTTGTTATTGAGAACATTAAAGCAATAATGTATTTCTTATTGTAATGACTATTAAGTGGGGATTTAATATACGCGTGATGCGATTACTTTATGAAAGATTATTGTGTTATATCTTTGCATGTTTAATACTTCTTTGAATAAATTTATTTATTCTAAATACTCCACGATCGGTCGTTCTTCATTGGAAGGAAGAAGTGAGTTAAGATCGAGGCGAGTGGTTGGTAAAGTATTCATCTTGGATCGAATAATTGTTTACGCAATACTAGCCTTTACTTAATGGTGATTAAGTAATTGGAGGACCCATACCTGAGTTTACTTAATGGATATAAACACGAGTAGATCAGGATGATAATATTATTTATCCTTTTACTTGAGATGCATGCATTGCTTGACTATTAACATGGACTTGTTTAGATGCTTTCTAACGCAGTTTGTAACTAGCTGTTATAAGGGAAGTTTTTAGGCAAGAACTTGTTATTATGATTGGGCAATGTAGTCAAAGGTATTCATTCCTCTTTAGAGAGATATCCTTGGGCCCCTTGTTCACTAAGCTGATGACAATCAAAATGCATGGTCGTGCTCAAGTTGAATTGATGATGGATCAATTGTGCAACTTGTGTTGTTAGTCATAGTTAGTCTATATCGAGAAACATAATCGTGAATGATTTGGGGTTGACCATGTTCCATGACCTGCATTCACAACGGATATCGTGAACGAAGGGGTAAGTAATCACTTATCTGTAGGACCTTTCCTTTTGGTTAGGTATTTGTTTTGGGAAGACAAACCCTATGCTGACTTGGGGGCATAGATGCCTTGCTAGAGGCCGCTCTATGTCGGTGACGCCTTTCGTGAGTTTGTCATGTGCAAGTGGGAGTCTGTTGGATTATGCCCACTGACACACACACGAGTTAGTATCATGGATGATGAAGCAAGGGCCGATTGGGTCACACGCCAAGTATCGATTCCGACATCACGGATGGTCGAATGAGATAGAAAACCAAAACAGGTTCTAGTGGGCCAAGGCACACCCGTGCCTCTATGAGGTACGGCCGTGCCCTACGGGTAAGCACGAGCCTAAGTCGGGCGTGACTTGGGCGTGGTCTGTGCCTAGGTATGCCCATGCCTCTTTGAGGCATGCCCGTGCCCTGTGCCAAGTGGACAGGCACGAGCCCAAGTCGGGCGTGACTTGGGCGTTGCCTTTTGGGATGGCACGCCCGTGCCTTGTGGGGCATGGCCATGCCTTGTGCAGGAACAACCTCTGAACTAGGCTTTCAAAGCTAGTTAAAAGGGGTGTTTATTGTCATTACTCTAGTAACTGAATTTGGCATTATTGTGCACAAAAATGAACTCATGTTTGAGTTCTATATAAGTCACATGAAGCTAATATTGTCATGTTTTATGAACTTGTTTTACTAGAATATACATATTGCATATATATCTCTCTCAAGCACAAGGAGTACTCAAGGCTTTGGTATTCTTGTGTTAAACATCTTGGTGGTGTTGAGATTTGTGTATCTCACACTCTAGCAAGTGGGAACCGATAAGAACTTGGTGTGGACTTCATTAGTGGTACACAAGTTAGTGTACACATCTTCCAAACTCCAAATCCGTTTATACAAAGAAGATAGCTTCAAGGGTATGAATTATTCCGCTGTGTTTTTGGACCACAAATACCCAACACATACTGCTTCTCACCCGGTTCAAGCCAACAAGTGGGAGTGCGACAACGCCTCCCGTGTAGTATTTCGTAAGGTGGCATCCCAATACTGGAATGATAGGAGTTATTATAAGCAAACTCTATTAATGGGAGATGAGAATCCTAAGAACCACCATATTCAAGTACGCATGCTCTCAACATATCTTCCAAAGTCTAAATTGTTCTTTTAGACTGACCATCTGTTTGTGGATGATAAGAAGTACTCAGATGAACCCGTGTACCAAGGTCATGTTGCAAGCTTTGCCATAAATTAGACATGAAACGAGAGTCACGGTCAGAGACAATGGAACAAGGTAAACCGTGACGTGTGACAATCTCGTTGATATAAAGTTGAGCTAGGTGTGTCAGTGATGCAGATTCATTTGCAGAAAGAAAATGAGCACTCTTGGTCAATCGGTCGACAATGATCCAAATCATGTTGTGCCCTTTGAGTGTGTTAGGTAGATTTGTGACAAAATCCATTGAAATATGATTCCATTTCCATTCGGGAATGTCAAGCTATTGAAGTTTGCCATAAGGCCTTTAGTGTTCTTTTTTAACTTGTGCACATATTTGATACCTCTCCACGAAGGAAGTGACGTCTCTATTAAGAGTACGCCACCAATACAGCTTTTTAAGATCATAATACATCTTTGTAATACCTGGGTGAATAGACAGCCTGGAATTATGAGCTTCCTGTAGGATCAACTCACGATTGCCTCCAACAAATGGTACCTATAGTTGGGATTGAAAAGTCTTCAAACCCTGATTGTCTTCATTTATCTGATCCTTTATCTTCCACATAGTCTCAACTTTTAGGTTATCCTCGTGTAGAGCCAGTTGCTGTGATTCCTTCAATTTTGAAATGATATCAGGAATCATAGTAAGTTGAAATGATATCATGAATTTGGCTTCAGTTGAAACCGTTTTTCGGCTGAGGGCCTTAGCTACTACATTAGCTTTGCCCGAATGATATCGGATCTTACAACCATAGTCTTTAATCAACTCAATCCAGTGTCATTGCCTCATATTGAATTCTTTATGAGAAAAGACATACTATAAGCTTTTGTGATCCGTGCATATAACACATTTTGTGCCATATAAGTAATGCCTCTGTTGGAAAAAATAGGCTTACAAATATATCCTCTTTTGTTGACACAAAAATATACAACTTGTTTATATAATTGTATGTATTAACATTAACATATGTGCACATATACATATATATATATATATATATATTCAATCAAATATATTCTCATCTATAATCTATAAAATAAGCTTCATCAAATGTCCAAGCTCCAATCGTCAGGATCCGAGTTCAAGTAGAAGCCGATGTCGAAGATTCCTACAAACAAACGTTTGAAGTTTATGAGCTTACAAAATAAATAATCAAATGAGTTTAAGTTTTTATAAAATAAGTTTTACAAAAACTTTTATAAAAATTGAGACAATTTTATAAAAATCACAAGCTTGAAAATCAAAGCAAATGAATTCCCATTTTGGCAAAAACTAAACACAATCTTACATTAAAATAAGCCCAAACCATATTTAGCAAAAGGAATCTCCCAGAGAGGTAACCTTCCAACATGCTTTGTGCATTTGGTTTCCAAACTACCATTTCATGATTAAATTCAAACTTAACAAGTATGGCACTAACCCAACTTTTCTTTAGCTACTTTTCAGTGCATTTATATGGTAAAAATGGGTTGTGTGTGATTTTGGTAAAAGGCCAACATCTATATTCACAAGTCTCAAAAAGTTTCAGCAGGCCGACGGTGAACAGTCTGGACACTTTTTGAGCTTGCACCTTTTTCCTTATTTAAGGCAACTCAAGTCTTGTTTTTTATTAAGCTCTTGCAATCTGAAAAACATAGAACACATACAAAATCTTGTGAGCTCATATTCTTTGATAAATATTCAATCTTTCAAGATCAAGAATGAAGCAAGAGTGAAAGCCTTCAAAGTTCAAACACTACATTACCTTCTTATATATTTGTAATAGAGTGAGGATCATCTCTAGCCTTAGAATTAGAGAGTAGTGAGGATCATCTCTAGCCTTAGAATTAGAGAGAAGTGAGGATCAACTCTAGCCTTCCAAATTAGAGTGAAGTGAGGTTTATTTTAACCTTGTTTGCAAGAGTGAAGTGTAATTCTTGTAAGCTAAAGAGAGAACTGGTAAAAGGTTTATCTCTACCTTCAAAGAGAGAAGTTAGTGGAGCAACTCTTGGTGAATGAGGCCAAGGAATAAATGTAGAGGAAGGTTGTTAACCCTTGCTTGAACCACTATAAATCATTGTGTCCTAACTACTTCATTGGTGATATCTTTCTTCCTTAAACTCATTAATTACTTGCCAATATTGTTAAAAACTTCAAAAAGTGGGCATATAACCTATTCACCCCCTCTAGGTTCTAACAATTGGTATCAGAGCAAGTTGCTCTAGATAATTTTGGAAAAGTTGTTTAAATCTTTTGAAAAGAATTTCAAAATTTTTGAGTTGATTCATGACTTATGTAAAAGCCAAAGATATTGACCTTTGGGAGATTATGTTCCAAAAACCTTTGATTCTAAGCAAAATTCTTATGTTCCAACCCCTAAAGAAAAATGGGATCAAGAGGATAAGAAAATGATTTCAAAAAATTTTCAAGCAAAACTTTTTCTATACAATGCTTTACCTAGAAAAGATTTTAAAGGGTTTTCATGTGTGAAAGTGAAAATGCTATTTGGAAATCTCTTGTCACCACATATCAAGGAAATTTTCAAGTTCTAGATAACAAAATTGAATTACATGTTCAACAATATGAACAATTTCAAATATTTGATGATATGAAAATTGATGATGCTTTTGCAATGTTTAATACTATTGTTACTAGTCTCAAGGCACTTGGGACTATTTACTCTAACAAAAATATTGTAAGAAAGTTTCTTAGGGCTCTTTCACCAAAATGGAGAGCAAAGGTGACGGCTATTGAGGAGTCAGAGGACTTGAACATACTACAAATGGATGAGCTAATAGGAAATCTCAAAGTGTATGAAGTAATCATGCAAAAAGATGATGAAAGTGCCAAGCCAAAGAAAGAAAAGAGAAAATGCATTGAACTTAAAGCTAAACATATCAATGAATCCTCAAGTGACGAAGAAGAGGAAAGAAAAGAAGAAAAATGTCTCATGACTTTTGAGACAAGTGAGGTACATTTCGATTCTAGCTACTATAGTGATAATGATGACCATGTTGGTCCCAAAGAGGGTGAACAAGCAACCGATATAGTGTAGAAGGGGGGGGTTGAATACACTTTAAACAATCAAAGAAATTAATCAAATGTATATTCAATTATCAATTAGTACAATAACTTTTATCACTCTCTAATCAAATCAACAGGATGATTTGATATTACAATGATTATAATCTCAACTCTCTCTAAACACTCTTGAATCACAAACTAATTGATGATCGAATTTCTTATTAAAACTGATTAACAAGAACTCTTGAAAACTCTCTCTAACTTTGAACTTACAAAGTTATCGCAACACATGCGTATCAAGTGTAACGAACACACGTACGTTTTGCAACTTATGCAGTCGTCGTTGTGTATCGCGTCTCTGTTCTCGTACACACGTAAGAACATCTATGTAAAACCCATGAGAAGGTTTATACTTATACTTGATATATCTACGAGTAAATCGCAGTTTAAAGATAGACCTTATCTTTTCTTTAAAACCGTAACAAACTCCTTAATTAGAACATATCTAATTAATTTTTGTTTAAGATTTCTATCCAACTAATAGATAGTTTAAAATAGGTTTAGATATCCTAATTTAAATGTCGTAGATATGGAGATTTTATAACAGAATTTAGAACGAACTTAAATTCTGAACTGACTTCTGACGCTGAGCTGACATACTCAGTCTTGACCTTGTCAAGCTGACTTCTTAAATCTTGGATTCTTGAATCTTCAAGTCTTCAAACTTTCAAGTCTTCATTCTTAAGTCCTATCTCAGCTTAGAAGTCACTGAGTTATCTAGTACTTACATAGAAAACTCTATATCTGTTTATACGCTGACTACTCAGCTGAAGCTGACTAGTCAGTCTATAACAGACTTACATAATTCCTAACTCTTAACCTATTATCTATACATATCGATAGTTTGTCTCATCAAATCTGACTATTTTAAACATGGGAATAACAATCTCCCCCTAATTGATGATGAACAAACATTGAATCAAATAAGTTATAGGTTAATAGAGTTATGTTGAACCACTCTGGAACTTACCAAAGTTAGTTCTTGACATAAGTATTGAACTGATCCATACTTATTCACGTATCTTGAACTTACAAGATATTTATGTTACAAATCTATTGTAAGACTTGTATTCTAAGTATTTGAATATACAAGTACTTAGATTTTTAACTTATCAGAAGAAATTTAAGTTCTGAACTTACAAAACCTATATTACTAAACTTATCAGTTTACAATTGAACATATCAATCATCAGCTTAAACTTACAAAGCTGTCTGTTTGAACATATCAAACATAATTTTTTATTTATGAACATATCATTTACATTTTAGCTTAATCTTTATGATTAGCTTCTGCACACTTAGTGCTAACAAAAACATAGAACTAATCTATTTACTCAACGTAATCTTCAACTTCTAACCACATATCAGAACATTTAAGTTCCCAAATTGCAGCTTTCTTGATAGCATCAACCATAATTTCTTCACCTTCTGGCATCTCTTTCATCTCAGCTTTTCTTGATCTGATTCTTTGTTAAGATGATATCTGAATACCGAGTTCTGAATTGAGTCATCACATAAAATTCTCAAGTACATAATTAATTCCAGATTTGCCAAATGAAGATCTGTTACTTTGAAGAAACATTGATTACCTTCCACATCAAGATACAAGAATCCTTCCAAAGGTTGAGTGATATAAGTGTTCTCTCTGAATTCAACTTCCTCTGAAACTTGTAAAATGATGTCTCTTTTAGCTCTCTGGCTTGCTGCTCTAACTCTTGCAGCTTTGCCTCGATTAAGAAAGGTATCAATTTCATCAGCAGGAATCTCACCTAGCTGATCAATTCTTATGAAGATTATCTTAAGCACATCAACTATCTCTTGTCTGATTTGACTCTTTTTCATATGCTTGATAGTTGTGGCTAATGTCTTCAACGCTGAGAATCCCAACTTGTACAGACATCTCATATCTAGACCAATTTCTTGTTTGTTGTCTAGTACAAAGTTGATGATTACCAATTCTCCTTTTCTACTCAGTGTAATTGATTCAATCTTGTTATTAAAATGTGTTCTTGTATAACAATGCCTTAAATCCACATCTGAGTAGGGAATTGGGGCAGCTCTAGGACCAGAATAATCAGCTTCAGCTTCAGCTCTGGCAGCCTCAGCTTTATCCTTTTCTCATTGAACTTTAGCTTGTCGTTGCTGCTCTTTTATTTCCTCCATTGTTACGCCAATTTCTTTAGCCATCTCTTGTAACATTTGCTCATCAAGTATGTCACTGGCTTTTTGCGCTGCATCAGCTTCATCACTTGAGTCAGATTCATGTGCAACTAATTGCGACTTACCCTGTTGCTCAGGCTCAGGCTCAGCAATGATGACCTTTCTTTTCTTTGCTAATGGCATAACACTTCTTTTCTTTCTTTTTACCATCTCAAACACCCTACTCTTCCCTTTATTTATTTGTGAAGTTGGAACGGACTCAGCTTCACCAAATCTTGGCAAATTGGCTTAAGGAAGGTTGGTGTGAACAGCTTGAGATGTTTCTTTAAGTTGAGTTTCTGGTTGAGCTTGTGAAGTTGTGGTTATTTAGACCGTTGGAGCCTGTTGTTGTTGAAAAGGCTGATCTACAGTACTCATGAACTGATCATGAGCTTGTTCAAATTGTACTTCCTCTGTATGCTCCCCCTCAACCTTATCATCATGCTTCTTTGATTCTTCCTCCCCCTTTTTGTCATCATCAATAGGGGAGGCTCTGATTTTGAACATGAAGCTTTCCAAGTTGGCAACTGAAGTTGACAAATCATTAAGTTTGCGCATCAACTTGGCTTTGTCAGCTTTCCTCTGTTTATGCAGGAGCTCAAACTGGGATTGTAGATAGTCCGTAATGACTTTAGCATCGGTAGTCATCAGTGTGGGCTCCGCAGGTCTTCTTCTTACTTCAATGTCCTCCTGTCCAGTGGAAGAGTGTATTTCCACCGTAGGAGTGGCTGTTGAGTGTTCCTCAATCGGTAAGGTTGTAGGTCCCATATCCAAAGGTTGGTGATGACCTATGAAATCAAGGGGGCCAGAAAGTAGACCCTATAAACCCTCCTGGTGTATGAAAGGTTCATTGACAGGTCGTGCGAGAGTGTGTGAGAATAGAAGAGAAGAATGACCAAGTTCGTGAGGTATGATATTGGGGTGAGCTAGGCTTATTAGTGAGGAGGGGGTAATTGACCCTGGGGATTGGTCAGTATTTCAATGTTTCCTTCATGGGGTTGTGAAGGCACAAAGTAGGCTCTCCCATGGCACTAGTAAGTATGGGTTGAATAGACACCATACCCGGTATAGGCTTAAGGTTTGAACTGAGCCTAGAGGTTGGCACCTTAAGAGAAGGTGTCTCCCCCTCAGCTCCTGCTGGTGGAGGTATCAATGTGATATCAACTCCAGTGTCCTTTTGTGGTGAAGGACCACCTTTGGCAGTTTTTCTTGTATAGGTGAAGGATATATCCTTGGTAGTAATGGGCTGACCAAGGTTGGTTGTAGATTGTAAGATAGTTGGAGATGTTTTAGGTGGAGGAGAGTGGTTAGACTGAGTTGGGCTTGACTCATTCCTATCTTCTAAGTTTGGAGATGGAGAAGTAAAAAAGAGAGAAGGGGATAAGGGTTGCGAAATCATACCTTCTACACCTAGCAGTGGAGACTCAGAGCTAGGAAACAGACTCCTTTGCTCTGAACATGAAGTGATGGATGAAATTATTCGAGCATTGGGTCTGAACTGAGTCCTAGGTTTATCAACTTGAGGAGACTCAGCCTCAGAACCAACATCGTCACCCACTTCTTCCGCAGCTTCCTCCTATGTCTCAGCTTCACTTGACTCAGGAGTCAGAAGCTGTACATACGCCCTCATCTGAGCACTCAATGTAGGGTGCCTAGGGAAAATATCATGGGCGAACATCCTGTAGGTGAGAACAGGAGTAGGGATTGACTCATATTGAGCATTATATATTCTACCCAACCTGTCCTCGATGACCATGGATATGAATCTTGCAAAGGGTACAATGGTGTCCCTTACATTCTTGGTCACTAATGACTTGAATGCATCAAAGATCAACTCAGCATAATCCACTCGTCGATCATAAAATATGTTGTATAATAATTGCATTTCAAAGTCATTTACATTATCCAGACCTCCCACCTTGTATCCAAGGGAACGAACCACAGTGGATACCATAAATCCCCATGCCATCTGGAAAACAGATTTCCGTATGACGCCAATCACTTGAGGATGACCCATTAAAGGTAACACACTTCGTGATGTCTCCCTAGAAACCATCACTTCATATTGATTGTGAATTGGGAGATGAAGAATTCGGCAGAGACAGTTTGCATCCACTTCTATCGCTACTTGTCCACTTAGGACTGTGCCCCGTATAACCGGTTGAGTTGCATCCAGTTTACATGTATACCAGAATTCCGTAAGAAGTTGAGGGATGAGCACAACAGGTCCACGAAGAAATGCATGTGCCAAAGGTCCCTTGCGAATGTAGGAAACCCACTCCTCATATCCCCTGCCAATTTTGGACTTTGGAATATCGGTACAGGCGATGACGTTGTTTTGTTTATAGATGGGGAGTGCGTTGTTCTTGAAATTTCCTCCACGGATCATTTGTTCAGTTAGATGTAGAATATACCCCTCCATTGAAATGGAACTTATCGAAATGAATTGCACTTAGCAGTAGTAAGCACTTAGCAATGAATTCTGCACACAGCAACATTAGGGTTTAATAGAGAAGAATATTATGGAAGTTTAAACGAAATATGATGAACAATCTCTCTTATTTATACCTTTTCAATGGGAGAGAAAAGTTATCGTTATGTGAGGGTAATAAATGTTACCGTAAAAACTTCTACGCAGTTTGTTACACCGGCTAAATTTATTATTAGTTACCCAAACTCACACTGTTATATTGAAAAAAAATTATCATAAAAAATTTCTAATCGACTGACGTTTATTTACTGGAGACACCGTAAATATATTGGACTTACCATATTATTAGACTTACCATTGTGATAGGACTAACCTAGACTTGTGGAACTGATCACACTTTGGAACTGATTACTCAGCTGATCCTGAAAGGTCAGCGTATATGGAGTATTCAGCTGATCCTGAACGTTCAGCTTGAATGAAGCACTTAGCTGATCCTGAACGTTCAGCTTATGTGAATCACTCAGCTTCAGCTTGAGCACTTAGCTCAGATAGCACTCAACTCAGATAACTCAGTCTTCAAGTCTTCAAACTTTCAAGTCCTCATTCTTAAGTCCTATCTCAGCTTAGAAGTCACTGAGTTATCTAGTACTTACATAGAAAACTCTATATCTGCTTATACGCTGACTACTCAGCTGAAGCTGACTAGTCAGTCTATAACAGACTTACATAATTCCTAACTCTTAACCTATTATCTATACATATCGATAGTTTGTCTCATCAAATCTGACTATTTTAAACATGGGACTAACAGACCATCAATATGATCAATTATGTTATTTTAGGTCTAAAATACTTGCTAAAAATGAGGAGTTAAAAAATGAGAACAAGAGCTTAAAAAAGGAAAATGTCAAGTTAATAAATGAAAATGATGACTTGAACTTGAAAATAAAAGATCTAGAAAGTTAAATTGTTTCTCATATATCTCCAAGCTTGAAAGATTTGGAAAGTAAGCTAAAGACAAATTTTGACACAACCACCTTGTCAAAATTTGAAACTAGTTCAACCAAGTTAGATGAGATGTTAAAGATTCAAAAATCATCAAAAGATAAGGGTGGTCTTGGGTTCTCAAGTTACTCAAACAACATGCTAACTAGTCACTTAACACCTACCAAAACTCACATAGAAATTTTGGCATAGAGTTGTTCTCGCTTAAGAGTTTCGAGAACTTGACGAAGATGTGATTCATGTTCAGCTTCGGTGTTTGAACAGATAAAAATGTCATCAATAAATACTATCACGAACTTGTCCAGAAATGAACGACAAATCTGGTTCATGAGATCCGTAAAAATAGCTGGTGCATTGGGTGGAGCCGAATGGCATCACCAAGAATTCATAATGGCCATAGTGGGTACGAAAGGAAGTCTTTGGAATATCTTCAGCTTGAACCCGTACGAAAGGCAGTCTCACGGTCGACCCACATTATCGACCATGCATCGACCGTCGGCTCACTGGAATTTTCCAAAATTTCAAAATTTCAAAATTGCAACATTGTTTCTAGTTCTTCCACTTATATGCCAAAGTTTGCAAGTAATGAATTAATGAGAAAGTTTTATACTCCAACTACAAGGCATGGACTTGGATTCAAGAAACCTAAATCAAATACATTTCAAAAATCAAGACACTCTCATAAACTTATTAACTCTATGAACACATGGTATCATAAAGGGTTCAAGATTACACAAAGGTGGATTAGAGTAGGAGTTATTGCTACTAACTATCCTGGACCCATGAAACATTGGGTACCAAAAGCTTGAATGAAAATTACACAAGTGTAGGGGTGCAACAAAAATGAGATTATGTCTCATTAATGGATTCTTGATAGTGGTTGCTCAAAACACATGATCGGTAATAGAGAACTCTTCACTTCATACAAGGAGTATGATGGAGGACATGTGGTGTTTGGAAGCAAGCTAAGAAGAAAGGTAGTTGGTAAAGGTAACACTCTTCATGACAATATCAAATTCTTGAATGTTGAGCATGTTAATGGTTTTGCTTACAACTTAATCAGTATTGGTCAACTATGTGATAAAGATCTAAATGTTAAATTCTCTAAACATGAAAGCTTGATATGCAAAGATGATAAAGTTTTAGTAAAAGTTGTTTGGAGAAATGGACTCTATACATGTAGACTTGGTGATAATCCTAACACACAAGTATGTCTTGCATCTATAATTGATAGAAGACTAGGACATGCTAACATGAGATTAGTACAAACATTGTCTATAAATGAGCTTGTTAGAGTCTTACCAAATGTTAAATTCGATAATCATTTTTGTGATGCATGTAAGATAGGAAAACAAGTGCACTCATCTCATAAATTTAAAATGCTATAAAAACTAAGAGATGTCTTTGGGCCTTCATCAATTCAATGTTATGGGGGAAACTTCTACAAACTATTTGTTGTAGATGACTTTTCTAGATATACATGGACATTATTTTTGAAAACAAAAATTGAAGCTTTTGACAAATTCAAAAATCTTGGCAAGAAAATTCAAAACCAATTGGGTTGAATGATTATCTCAATTTATACCAACCATGAAAGAGAAGTTGTCAATGTAGAGCAATTTGGGGCATTTTGTGATAAACATGGCGTTTCTTATAACTTTTCGGCTTCTCACACTCCCCAATCTAATGGGGTTATTGTAAGGAAAAATAGGTCTTTACAAGCTTTGATTCGACCAATGTTAAGTAAAACACCATATGAAATCATCAAAGGTAGAAAACCATCCAATAACTCAAGTTATAGGAAACCTAAATCAAAGGCTCACTAGATCCCAAGCCCAAAACCTTAATACCTTCTTTGCCTTTGTGTCACACATAGAACCTAAGCATATTAAAGAGGCAATTAAGGATGAAAATTGGACAATGGCAATGCAAGAAGAGTTAAATCAATTTACTAGAAACCAAGTTTGGGACTTAGTACCTTTACCTAGTGGTCACACAATAATTGGAACTAAAGGAGTATTTAGAAACAAAGCTAGACTAGTAGCCCGATGATATAATAAACAAGAAGGGATAGACTATGATGAATCCTTTGCTCCGGTTACTAGATTGAAATACATTTGGAGTCTACTTGCTTATGCTTTTGCTCAAAATTTTAAATTATATCAAATGGATGTCAAAAGGGCTTTTCTAAATGGCTTTATAAATGAGGAAGTCTATGTATGTTAACCTCCCGGTTTTGAAGACCCCATCATATGTATATAATCTTAGAAAAGCATTGTATGTCCTTAAACAATCACCTAGAGCATGGTATGATAAATTAAAATCATTCTTGTTGAAAAATGAATATAGTATATGTAAAGTTGATAATACATGGTTCACAAAAAAAAAGGGATATATAAATTTAGAAAAATTTGCTTCATGTGAAAATATTGCCGACACATTCTCTAAACACGCTATAAATTGAAATGTTACGACTTGGTTTAGGAATGATGGAACATGTTCCTTGAAAATAACACCTAAATGCATGAAAATGGTCAAAATATACATTCTAGAAGTACCACGGTCGACTCACGATCGATACGGTGGATCAACCGTCGGATCACTGCCTAAAATCAAAAACTAAGCAAAAGGCGCGGTGGATATTACGGTCGACCGTGGATCGACCGTCATAGGTCTAACGGATTTTTTACCCTATTTTGCCTTTTCTCTCTCTTTCCTCTCCATTTCATCTCATCTCATCTTCCCCCACAAACCCTAGCCCCCATTTTCAACATTTATCTTTCAAAAAGCTTGAAAATCATCACAAGAAAAAATACTTTACCTTACAGTTGAAGTTGCGGTCAAAGGCTCGGTTGGATTCGCGATTGATCCACGGTTGATGAATTTTGTTTCGTGATTTCTCATCTTCCCAAATTCTTTTTCCAAAGGGTATTAGGGATCTCTTTTTGCAATAAAGAATCACGTGAACCATAGGATTTATGAAATCTTTCAAAAAGAAATCATGTTTGTTTGTTGATTAGAAAGTGATTTATGGTGCTAGAAAGTGTTGGCTCTATTATAAGAGATAAATGATAAACTTTGTGTATGAATAGAGTTGTTTTGGTAAGAATTGGTTATGTATACATATCATGTCAAAAAGGATAAAAATCCAAAATTTCAAACAGCTCACCTACGGTCGATACACGGTCGACCGTAGTATCAACCGTCGTATTCACAAAATGCTGCAGACGCACCACGGTCGATACAATGCATCTTCCGTCACCCCCCTGGAAATTTTTGAGATTTTCAATTTTTTTTACTTTTAATGCCCAAATTCAATATATTCATGTTTAATTTATCTTAACTAATATTAGCTATCACATGATTAATAAAAGTTTCACCATCTTCTCCACTTTAGGAAACATACACATTATGAACATACTGTCAAGGAGTTTGTTATATTCATTGAACTCACTCTCCATAATGCTGAAGTATCATACATCTTGTCATACCTTTATAAAGCAAAGGTCTTTTACAAATATAGTGTTATGTGAAGATAAATTATGGTGATTCAAGGGGGAGTATTTGTGGTGATTGTTTGTTGATATGTTATGTGCTACTATTTGCTATGATTATTATGCCATGAATTGTGTTACTTGAATCTTGGCTTGTGACAATTGCATATTTAGAATTTTGTTTAAACTCACATCTCTTTTGCAAGTTCTTGGTAGTATTTCCATATATTATAGATCAAACACCTCAAGAAGTGGAGTTCCACATTCGAGGGGGAGTTCTATATTCAAGGGGGAGCTTATGTCAAGGGGGAGTCTCCTTTTTGTTAAAGACAAAAAAGGGGGAGAAGATAGAAGAATATATAGAAGATAGTAGAATATATACATATATGTGTATATACGCACATGTTAACATGTTAAAGTTATATATACAATTGTTATATAAATTATAAATTTTTTTCTTCAACAAAAAGGGGGAGATTGTTGGGAAAAATAAGCTTACAAATATATCATCTTTTGGTGACACAAAAATATACAACTTGTTTATATAATTGTATGTATTAACATTAACATATGTGCACATATACATATATATATATATATATTTAATCAAATATATTCTCATCTATAATCTATAAATAAGCTACATCAAATGTCCAAGCTCGAATCGTCAAGATCCGAGTTCAAGTAGAAGCCGATGTCGAAGATTCCTACAAACAAATGTCTGAAGTTTATGAGCTTACAAAATAAATAATCAAACGAGTTTAAGTTTTTATAAAATAATTTTTATAAAAACTTTTATAAAAATTGAGACAATTTTATAAAAATCACAAGCTTGAAAGTCAAAGCAAATGAATTCCCATTTTAGCAAAAACTAAACACAATCTTACATTGAAATAAGCCAAAACCATATTTAGCAAAAGTAATCTCCCAAAAAGGTAAACTTCCAACATTCTTGTGCATTTGGTTTCCAAACTACCATTTTCATGATTAAATTCAAACTTAACAAGTATGGCACTAACCCAACTTTTCTCAAGCTTCTTTTCAGTGCATTTTTATGGTAAAAATGGGTTGTGTGTGGTTTTAGTAATAGGCCAACGTCTATATTCACAAGTCTCAAAAAGTTCCAGCAGGCCGACGGTCAATGCCACGGTCGACCTTGGATCGACCGTGAACAGTCTGGACACTTTTTGAGCTTGCACCTTTTTCCTTATTTAAGGCAACTCAAGTATTGTTTTTTATTAAGCTCTTGCAATCTGAAAAACACAGAACACATACAAAATCTTGTGAGCTCATATTCTTTGATAAATATTCAATCTTTCAAGATCAAGAATGAAGCAAGAGTGAAAGCCGTCAAAGTTCAAACACTACATTACCTTCTTATATATTTGTAATAGAGTGAGGATCATCTCTAGCCTTAGAATTAGAGAGTAGTGAGGATCATCTCTAGCCTTAGAATTAGAGAGAAGTGAGGATCAACTCTAGCCTTTCAAATTACAGTGAAGTGAGGTTTATCTTAGCCTTGTTTGCAAGAGTGAAGTGTAATTCTTGTAAGCTAAAGAGAGAAGTTTTAAAAGGTTTATCTCTACCTTCAAAGAGAGAAGTTAGTGGAGCAACTCTTGGTGGGTGAGGCCAAGGAGTGGATGTATAGCAAGGTTGTTAACCCTTGCTTGAACCACTATAAATCATTGTGTCCTAACTACTTCATTGGTGATATCTTTCTTTCTTAAACTCTTTATTACTTGCAAATATTTTTAAAAACTTCAAAAAGTTGGCATATAACCTATTCACCCCCCTCTAGGTTCTAACAGCCTCCATAGCTTCAATGCAAATACAACTGCTGCGAGTTCAAGATCATGTGTTGGGTAGTTCTTTTCATGCAGTTTTAATTGCCGTGAAGCATAGGCAATTACCTTGATGCGCTGCATTAGAACACAACCCACTCCAGAATAAGAGGCATCACAATAAACTATAAAATCCTCCGACCCGTTTGGCAATGTAAGTATCGGAGCTTCGCATAATAGTCGCTTCAAAGTTTGAAAGGATTGCTCCTGTGCATTAGACCACTCGTAAGCAACATCCTTCCGTGTCAATTTAGTAAGAGGAACAGCGAGTTTAGAAAACTTGCGAATAAATCGCCGATAATAGCCAGCTAGACTAAGAAAACTCTTGATCTTGGTAGGATTCTTGGGAACTCCCCAATTCATCATGGCTTCTACTTTAGGAGGGTCTACTTTAACATCTTCCCAGTGGATAACATGGCCAAGAAAATGCACCTCCCAAAGCCAAAACTCACATAGAAAGTTTGGCATAGAGTTGTTCTCGCTTAAGAGTTTCGAGAACTTGACGAAGATGTGATTCATGTTCAGCTTCGGTGTTTGAACAGATCAAAATGTCAACAATAAATACTATCATGAACTTGTCCAGAAATGAACGACAAATCTGGTTCATGAGATCCGTAAAGATAGCTGGTGCATTGGGTGGAGCCGAATGGCATCACCAAGAATTCATAATGGCCATAGTGGGTACGAAAGGCAGTCTTTGGAATATCTTCAGCTTGAACCCGTACTTGATGATACCCTAATCAGAGATTAATTTTGGAGAAGCAAGTTACCCCCTTCAATTGATCAAATAAATCATCTATGCGCGGGAGAGGGTATTTGTTCTTTACAGTTCGCTTATTAAGCTCCCTGTAATCTATGCACATTCGCATAGTACCATCTTTCTTCTTGACAAATAAAACTAGAGCTCCCCAAGGAGAAGAGCTCGGGCGAATGAAGCCCTTGTCAAGTAATTCTTGAATTTGATTCATCATCTCAGGGACTTTAGAAGGAGCGAGACGATACGGAGCTTTAGCCATTGGAGCAGCTCCGGGAACAAGATCGATCTTATAATCAACATCCATGACTTGAGGTAGTCCGGGTAATTCATCTGGAGAGACTTCAGGATATTTTAAAACTACCCTGATATTTTCAACTGGTTGTTTTCTCCATCTTAGTATTAATAACATATGCGAAATAGGAGACACAACCTTTTGTAACAGATTTCTGAGCTTTAATCACCGAGATGATAGGAATATCAGACTCCCGTCCTTCCCACCTTGCTATAGCATAAGACCAATCGATTAGAGGAAATCGGATTATCTTTTTAGAACGTATAATCTCAGCATCTCGACTGCTGAGCCAATCCATCCCAATCACAGCATCAAAGCCGCAATAGGCATAATAAGGAATGAAATAGGAAAACTATGCTCATCGATGTAAACAACTGCTACCCGAACTTTCTCGGTAATGTGAACTACTTTACCGTCAGCAACTTCTACTTTAATTGGGTCAATTAATGGGGAAACAGGTAGTTGTAGCTTTTTATGACAAGATATGGAGACAAAAGAGTAAGTAGCTCTAGAATCAAACAATATACATGCTGGGGTATAATTAATGAGAAAGGTACCAGTAATCACATCCCTTGCAGCTTTGGCTTCCTCAGCCGTCATATGAAATGCACGCCCTTTAGCAAGACGGGCGCCGTCTTTCTTCTGTTCTGTGGATGATCTACCAGCTTGGGCATTCGGATTTTTAGGACATTGGGCTATCTTATGCCCTGACTGATGACATCTAAAACATACGTCATCGTTGTATCTACATTCTTCAACCGGATGCCCTTTGTTCCCACACCTGTTACACCTCCTGGTAGCTTTGGAACCTTCACCAGAATGTTAGGTGTGGCATGTATAGCACCATCAATCATCAGACTTAGGCTTTTTAGAATCACCTGATTTGGTACCTGAAGAAAATTGTCCTTTAAAAGGACTCGGGTTAGAAGAGGGTTGACACTTCCTCTTATTGCTTCCCCCTGCAGATTCACCCCTACACTGTATGTGATCACCCTCCATTTCTCGAGCTACTATTGTTTTTAGAAAATGTAGAAAAGCCTACTTTCTAGGCGTGGCCTATAAATAGGTCATTGGCCCTTGGCCATTGTAACGCTTTTGACATTTTATGCAATATCCATATTCAAGCAAAAGGTATACGGTGTGTATTCTCTAAAATATCATCTTCTCTCTACACTAATACTTGAAGGTTTTCATCCCGGGATCATCCTTTCAATTGGTATCAGAGCCAAACTTGATCTAATTTGGCTCGTGATTGGGTGAATCGACGAAGAATAAGCTGAATCGAAGAAACTACTGTTAAAATTTCGAAGTTATGAAGGTTTGAGTGTATTTTGTGTTAAATTTGATCCCATTCATCTCTAAATCAATTCTAAGTTCGAAAACAATCTGATATGATTTGATTTGGATCATAATCGATTGAGTTCTTGAAGTTTTTCGTGGAAACATCTACGGTTTTTGCTTCAAAAGGTCATCATATTTCATGAGGATGATGGAACCATTGGGATATAATTGATCTACAAAGGATTGCGAGTAAGAGGATAAAAAATTCGAGTGGTTTTTCATTGTTTTTTATAAGAATTAAAATTTCAGTCAAGAACACTTGAAGATCATGAAGAACAACGTCGATCTGGGTTTTTGATCGAGTTGGATTAACATTTCGAAGTTTTTGGTGTTTTACTGTTGATTTCGAGCGGGTTAGTTATTTCTAAGAAGAATTCGAGCTTGGCAATTGAAAACAGATCCCTAAAAATCCGGAATCTATTTCTCCTAGCAAACTTCGAGCGTATCTGCTCTCAAATTCGAAGGTAGCAAATCTCTAATTCGAAGCCTTAACACCTCGAGTTCGAAATAAACATCACAAGTTCCAAGTTCGAAACCCACTTGAGACAACTTCGAGCGGTCTAACATCCCTAAGTTCACTTCGAGTTCGAAGTCCACCTTAACACTTCGAGCGTGTTCATTGTTCTACAAATCCACTTCGAATACGAAACTCATTGACTTCGAGCGTACTCCATTCCAAATACACTTCGAAAACTAAAACCCACTTCTAAAATACCTTATTTCGCATTCTTACATCATTTGTTTGAAATCTCTTTGAATCATTCCTTCGAATTCCAAATACAACTTTTCCATTCGAATTCAACTTCATAATTCTCTTCGAGTTCCTTGATTATTCACTTCGAATTTCTTGAGTATTCACTTCGAATTCACCACTTCGAACCAATACTTCCATACACATACCTATCTTCGAATTCGAAACTCACTTCGAACAGATGAATACAAAACACTCTTCGAAAAAACCATCTTCAAACCCCAATCACAAAGTTTTTCAAGTTAACGATCATTTCTAAACTTTCAAGTATTTGAACAAAAATGTCAAGTTCCAACGAGATTTTGGCCATTGGCACAGACTCGAAACCCCCTGTTCTCTTCCGCAATGATTACTTAGTATGGAAAGGGAGGTTTATGGACTTTCTGGAACACAACGAAGTGTATGGCGAGATGATGATTGATTCTATTCTCAACGGAGATAAGAAGTTTTACAGAATCATTGATGCACAACCTGATAACAACCCTCCAATTCCTGGAGTGGTAAGAGAGAAAACTCATGACGAGTTAAATGCTACTGAAAACGAATGGAAGAAAGCGGACAGGCTTGCTAAGTACTATCTCAAACAAGGATTATCCTCTGAGATGTACATGAAATTTGACAGTTTAGCAACTGCCAAAGAGATCTGGGATGAGATCAAATGACAATTGCATGGGACTGAGCAAGGAGAGCATATCAAACGAACTCAATTGGTGAACATGTTTCATGAATTCACCGCTAAGGAAAACGAACTGTTAATCGACACGTATAGTCATTTTTGCAAACTCCAAAATGAACTCAGAACCAACAAGGTTGAAAGGACTGATTTAGATATTAACTACGTGTTTCTTCGAGATCTAGGTCCTGAATGGAAAGAGCATGTGAAGTTTTACAAACACATCAACCGAAACCGAACGATTGTCACATACCACAATATCTTTGAGGACCTCCAACAATACTAGGATGAGGTCTCAAAGTCATCTCCCAGACTTTCTGCTGATCCCTTAGATCTTGTAGCTACTGAGTCATCACCCCGCGAATCCTCCAGAGCTTAAAAATACAAGCATGTTGCTCTGTCTAACTCAAAGTCTGATGAGTCTGATGGTACAGAAATGGAGCAAGTGATAACATCCATGTCTTTTATTACCAAGGCATTCAAGAATAGGTATTCCAAAACCAACAATCGACAAAGGTACACTTCTGGGTCCTGAAGGCCAGAAAACTTCAAGGTTGCTGAGAAACCTAGATTTGCTAAGGAGGAAAAGAAAGAAGAAAGAACATATTACAATTGTGGGGGGAATGACCACTTTATAAAAGATTGCACTCAGAAAAAAAAAAAGAAAGATGCTGAGTATTATAAGCAAAAACTCAGGCTGGCAAAAAGAAAAAGTGCAGGAAAGGCCATGATGGTTGAAGAACACCAGTTCAGTGATCTGGATGAGGAAGCACAAGCACAGTTCTGCCTGATGGCTGATGTTCAAGATGAGTTTACAGATGAAGACGAAGATCCAGAGGCACACTATGACAATACAGATGATGAAGGGCTTGATGTTGAAAATACTGATGATGAGGTACACTCTAACTCCTTAACACGTTGTGGTCTGAGCGTGGAACATGTTCAGATCATTATATCTCGCATGAAAAAGTTAGAGAAAAAGGTACAAAAATCTAAATCAAACAAAGAAAAACTAAAAGAAGTCATTAGAAATCAACAAATGGAATCAATGCACGTTGACAAAGAAATTGAGGAACTCAAAACCAAAATAATGGAAAAGGAAAACGAGTTGATTGAGTTAACAGCAACCATGAGCACCCATATTCATGATCTCAAAGCAGAGAAGATTAGTACTGAAAATGACACTAAATTTGTAATAAAAGAAAAGGGTGAATTATACTCAAAGATTAAAGAACTTGAAAACACACTGATCAAGAGGGGACAATCGGAACAAACAATATTTCTGAATAAATCCAAAGAACGCAAATTCTCTAAATGGACCTACGATGGTCTTGGATTTGAAAACCCAAGAATCATTGAAAAAGTGACAGCCAAACGGCTCTATGATTTCAATCTAATGAATGATGGCATCACAAAAAATATGGTATTTGTTGGACAGGAGGAGGAAGTAGTGGAAGACGATTTCAAAAGAAAGACAAACTTAAAATCTGAAATTCCTTTTAACTATAAGGAACTAAACGAGTCTAGCACATCTGAACCCCACAAACTCAATGAGCTAGATGATGATTCTATACTTACATATCCTGAAAATATTAAGAAGCCATTAGTAGTTTTGGAAGCCCGAGTATATACTTGTAGCTTATTATTTTCAAACCATTATTATAAATGATTTAGAAAAGGAAATAAATGAATCAGAAAAGAGTCTTTCATGTCACTGTAAAAGGAAACCCTGACATGCACTTCTACTCCTTCTACTTCCCAATCAACAAGAAAGTATACTAGAGAAGAAATGGGTAAAACAAAAGTGGAAGAGCCATGGATTCCAAGAAAACCTCACAACTCAACTACAACCACCAAAAGGCAACCAAATGCCATTTCGAAAGCCAATCTCACACACTCTCAGAAGTACAAACCAAAATCACCAACCAAAGTTGTCAGCAAGAATTCAAAGTCTCTCTCAACTAACCATTACTCAATTGTTTCAGATATGAGAAGAAAAGACAACAAGAAGAGAAGTATTGGCACAAAAGATAACAAATGACAGTTCACAACTAGTTTATCTAAGCCATGTTTTGATTTTTCAAAGAAGTGTCATCACATTTCAAATTTCTTCAGTCATTGTATTTCACTTTCCAAAAACGAAATGAAAGCAAGTATGTGTTTTTGCACAAGTCATGGTTGTTTGCACGGTCATTGTGAATACAAATGTGAATATGATAGGCTTAGAAAACAATTGGGAATTCATGCCTATGAGAATTGGAGACCACAAGGGTCAAATCAAATCAATGCACCTTTTATCACATCACACGGAATAATTATTCATCAATGGGTGACAAGACATGCTCTAAACCTCATGAATTACTGGAACTATAAAAACAGATTACTCACAATTCAAGAGTTAGAAGCACATCGGAGAGGAGGGTACAATGAATTTTTGAAGGCTTGGAACAAAAACGTATCCAAAGCAAGGAAATCTCAATCACCACGTACCAATTCTCCTTCAAAACCGAAGTCTATATCATCCAAACCGTCAAGCTCAAAAGCTCACATCACCAAAAACAACAAAACCATCAGTGTAACAACCAAACAAATTCCTAAGTCTCCAACAATTGCAAAACCTAAAATGATACAAGTTTGGAGACGAAAAGATATTGTTCAGGTCTCTGATCTTAAAGACTCAACGGAGTCCGTAATTCTTGAAAAAGGAGAGATCCCTCTAAAAATTGAATCTCAAATTGTTCCTGATCCATTCAGGATTAAGACCTCAAAGTTTAATAAAGAAGAACAAAAGATTCAAGGGAAAACACAGAAAAGAATAAACTGCATCTTTCAAGAAGTTGTTGACACCAATGCATCATCTAACACGCAAGGACCCATTGCTACACGGGGACATAAATCTTCATTCTTTTTTGTGTGCAGGAACCTAATCTCTGGTACCTCGATCCAGATCAGCCGCTGCTCGGACATTTTCCCGAAACTCCAGAGGTAGGGTATTAACAAACCTCTGGATCTTTATGCTTTCATCAGTCAACAAATGAGGAAAAACCTCATTTTGTTAGTAAACGCACCAATGTGATCCTCAATGGATTTATCTCCTTTTCGGAGATTGTTGAATTCTCGCTCAAGTCGATCCATATCATAATCAGTATTTCTTTGGACCTTCTCTGAGAATTGCTCCCAAGACAGAGCATTAATTACCTCCTTTTTAACAGAGGCCTTGACCGTGTCCCACCAGAATATGGCACGGCCTTTCAACATCCTTACTGCGTATTTAACGCAGTACTCAGGTTCACACTCGCAGGACTCGAATGCCTGCTCCATCTCTCAACCTCATTGTAACTGTGGGGTCATCACTCCCCTCAAAGGTGGGTGGTTTGCAAGACAAGAATTTCTTAAATGAACACGGTTGTCGGGTTGGTTTACCCAAAGCCGATTGGAGTAGAAGCTCCTTTGAAAGGCGGAGCTCCTCCTCAAGGCGTCGGATGTACGCCTGTTTGTAACATTCTCAACTTGGGCCTAGTTGTAAATAGTACGTAAGCATATATAGTTAATGTATAGGGGAGTGTTTTATTTGTATGTACTTGTTACGTTTATTTGAAGTATTAATTCTATGTGAATGTGTAGCTATGTGTTTGTGAAAATATGTGTATTTATGTGTACGTATATGTTGAGTATATATCTATATAAGTATAGTTAAAATAATAAAGAAAAGAAAGAAATAAAAGAAGATATTTAAGTTGAAAGGCGGTTTGGGTGTCTGGATAAGATTTATATATGTTTGTGTTTTGTGTATATTGACTTACAAAGTCAATAGTCTCAAACCTTCAAAACACACACAAACACACACTCAAATATAGCTCTCGTTGGTTCTTGAAAGGAAGAATTTGAAGAATCGAAGTTCTAGACTTAAAACAAGGTTAGTTTGATGTTTGTAGTAAAGATTACACATGTATTATGCTAGAAATATGTGTGTTGTGTGGCTGGAAGTTTGTGTTGGAGTTGAAAGCTCCATTGTTAAACATGAGAGCTTACTTGACAAGTGGGTTTCTCATATTTGATATATTTAAAAGATGTTAATGTGTTCATGAGGTTCATATAGGTGGTATATGAAGTTCTAAGATGTTTTAGAAGTGAAAACTAACATGTTTGAAAACTGGGTTTTTGAAATATTGAAATGAAAGTCGCATGAATTTAAATGAAGAAGATGATGAAACTGTGAAATGCGAGATCGCGGCGTGACCCCGTCAAAAATGCATTATGCGACTTTTAGATCCGATCTTCGAATATACCATCCGACTTTTGGGTCCAATAGTCGGATGACCCATCCGACTTCTTGGTCCTACTGTCGGATTGTCCATATGCCCACTTGATCCAACTTTCACATGAATCATGCGACTTTTGGTCCGACTTTCATGCGTCACGGCGCGACGGTTTAGGTGGTCGCGGCGCAACGGGGCCTTTTCAGCAAGAATGTGTTTTTTATACATGTACTTGTTGAATAGGTAATGTAGTGTCAAAAGTAAGTTTAATAAGTGAATTATGAACATTAGAAAGGTATTGTAAGGTCCTAGTAGTAGAATCTAATGTATGCAAACGCTTAACGCGATTGCCGAATGTTTTAGGTAAACGTGTCAGGTGAACCAGAATTAAGTAAACGAACGTTGTAAGCTAATCAGGTGAGTGCCTGCTTTCATGAGTCTCAGTAGAGTAAGGCTTGTATGCTTCATGACTACATGATTGTATTATGTATATCTAACTTGTTTTTGCAGGTATGATCAAGGAGGTAAGTGTATGACTTAGATGATGTTAATTAGGTGCATGCCAGCGGGTCCAGACTGTAACCACTTAGTAATACCTGATGATATGTACGAATGAATAACTGTAGGATGTTGCATGTAAGATGATGGATCCCTGTGGGATCATATGTATGTATGTGTGTATGTGCACTGTCTGCAGACTATCTGAAGCATGGTTAAGGTCAGTCGGTTATAACTGGATCCCATGAGTACTTCAGGATTTCACGGTGATTCGAGAGGCATCCCGGATCGTATGTTCTGCAGAGCCGTCGTGCCTTAACGTGAGTGGTAATCAGCCAGTTGTAGCTAGATTACTTGAGGAGTCTTGGACTCTAAAACGATGTTTGGTGGACTGCTTTACACTCCCCCACCAACGCGGTTAGTCGTGTCTGATTCCCCGGTATAAGTTGTTGAGCGGAATTTGACTACCCTACAAGACACGACTCTTAATTATTTTTTCAGGACACCGCCATGTGTTAAGCTAGCAATGATTGTTTGTGTATGATATGTATGCTGCATTACTTACTGTATTGATGTTTATGATATGTATATAATCACTAGCAAAGTGTTAGCTAATGGTGCTATGTTGCCCCTTTTCAGGTAATGACTAGAAGGCCTGGTGAGGCGGGTGGCTTTTGATATAGATAACCCTTGTGGTTTGGAACACTATATGTATATGTTGTAATAAGATACTTTATGGTCGGTTCCTGTGATAGGTAACACCAGTGTATGTTTTGAAAAGATGAAGATGTAATTAACAGTTTGTTATTATTAAAAGAAAATTTTCCGCTGCTAAATCTGAATTATCATTAAACTATTTTCAGAAGTGGTGTTACAATTAGGTATCAGAGTGTAAGTTTGAGGGAATTGGGTACTTGTAAGAGTATTCGATCTCAAACTCGAGCCCAACCATAAATAAGTGTTCCTATAGGGGGGGATTGAGTGAGAGTGTTATATGTATGCTATTATTGTACGATGACTTCTTAGTAAGGTAAGTAAGTGAGATAGAGTATTAACTGCTCTTTCTCTGCCATATTGAAGTTTGAAAGATGTCTGCCGAACGTGGCAACACTAAGCAAGCACTTAAAGAAATGGAGGATGAGGCTTCTCATATGCCTCATCAGGCTGAGGATGAACGTTCTTAGCATAATGCCGGAGGTGGCAGGCCTGAGTCAGATCAGGCTGCCTATATCAGATGTTTGGAGGAAGAGCTGCGAATTGCTAAAGAGCTCTTGTTGCAGACATCATTGAACAAGCCCCGCAAGACTTATTCATACAAGAAGTTCCTGTCCTGCAAACTTCCAACGTTTGAGGGGAGTGATAACCCCACCGTTACTATTCAGTGGCTCCGTGAAGTGGAACAAACGTTTGAATCGTGTGCGTGTGAAATACGCAGTACGTATGCTGAAGGGCCGTGCCATCTTCTGGTGGGATACGGTAAAAGCATACGTAAGTAGGGAGGTGCTGAGTGCTCTCTCTTGGGAGCAGTTTTCTGAAAAAGTTGTCGAAGAAGTGCTGCAAGGAATATGACATGGAGCGAATGGATAGGGAGTTCACTGATCTCCAGAAAGGGAATAAGCCAATACAAGAACACATCACCTCATTCACTGATAAAATGAGGTTTGTTCCCAATCTGATCCCTGATGAGACCGCCAAGATAAGGAGGTTTGTGGCAACTTTTCCATTGGAGTTTCGTCCTCATGTACGGGCAGCTGTTAGTCTGGATCGGGCGTTTGAAGTGGCTCGACAATTGGAGGGAGATCGCATTTATTGTAAGGGCGAATCTGCCAGTGGGGGGTTAAAGAGAAAATTTCAACCGTCTGATAAATCCCGTCCATCCAAAGGACAATCCTCTGCAGGCGGGAAAACTGAGACTTCAAAGAAGCCAAGACCTGACATTCCTTGGTGTTCTCAGTGTCGTACTTATCATGCTGGTGATTGTTCGAGTGCTACCAGACGATGCTGGAGGTGCGGGCAGAAGGGCCACACTAGTACTGAGTGTTGGAGATGACTGACGGCCCAGAAAGACAAAGTGCTGGAGCTAAAGTGTCACCTAGGGGCCAGAAGAGGGATGATGCGCCTGACGCAAAAGGGAGGGCATTTCAAATGACGGCGGATGAGGCCAAAGCTGCGGGGGATGTCCTCAAGGGTACTTTTCTTATTAATTAGATCCCTGCTTGTGTTTTATTTGACTGTGGAGCTACCTACTCCTGCGTATCTGTGGCATGTCGTAGAAGATTGCAATTACATGTAGTTCCGTTAACTGAACCGCTTACAGTAGAGGTTGCTGACGGCAAAGTAGTCTCTGTTACAGAGAAAGTCCCTATCGCTGTAATTTATATTGATGGGAGTAATATCCCTATTTCATTCTTTATTATGCCTATTGAAGGCTTCGATGTAGTAATCGGAATGGATTGGCTTAGCAAGCGCGATGCTGAGATTCTTTGTTCCAAAAAGATGATCAAGATCCCTCTTTCTGATGTATGTTATGCTATCACACGTGGAGAACGACGGGATTCTGATATTCCCATTGTCTCCATGATTAAATCTCAGAAGAAAATTTCCAAAGGTTGTGACTCTTACCTAGCATATGTTAGTGATGCTACAATGGAGAAGCGACAAGTCCAGGATATTCGGGTAGTGTCTGATTACCCTGAGGTATTCCCTGAAGAACTTTCGGGTTTGCCTCCAATCAGAGACGTTGAATTCAATATTGAACTTATTCTAGGAGCTACACATGTGGCTCGATCTCCGTATCATCTTGCAACTTCTGAAATTAGAGAGATGATGACTCAAATTCAGGAGTTGCTCGACAAAGATTTTATTTGTTCGAGTTCCTCACCGTGGGGAGCTCCTGTATTATTTGTGAAGAAGAAGGACGGAACGATGCGTATGTCCATAGATTACAGGGAGCTTAATAAGCAAACTGTAAAGAATAAGTATCCACTTCCTCGAATCGATGATCTCTTTGATCAATTGCAGGGAGCTACATGCTTCTCTAAGATTGATCTCTGGTCGGGGTACCATCAAGTGCGAGATCACAAAGAAGATATTCCGAAGACTGCGTTCCGAACTCTTTACGGTCATTACGAATTTCTGGTTATGCCATTCGGTTTAACCAATACCCCTGCCGTCTTCATGGATCTAATGAATCGTGTTTGTCGTCCATTTCTTGATAGATCCGTGATTGTATTCATTGATGATATTCTTGTTTACTCGAAGACGGAAGCTGATTACGAGCTTCATCTTCGTCAGGTTCTCGAAACTCTAAAACGAGAACAATTGTACGTTAAGTTGTCCAAATGTGAATTCTGGCTTAAGGAAGTTCATTTCCTGGGCCATGTTATATGTCAAGATGGTGTCAAGGTATATCCAGCTAAGGTGGAGGCTGTGATGAATTGGGGGTTCCTCGAACTCCTTCCAAAATTAAAAGTTTCCTTGGTTTGGTTGGCTACTATCGGCGGTTTATCCGCGAATTCTCAAAGATTGCGGGTCCGTTATGAAGGTATTCGTTTGGCAAAATCAAGTAGCAACGGAAGCAAAGTACATAACAAAAATCGATGCCAAACAATGAATACTTCAATGGTGCAAAACACAAAGTAACCTTCCTAGTCAAGTGGCTTAAAGTCCAACAAAGAACTCCTCCAATGAAGTCCACCCCAAGCTTCCTTGATTCCCAAGTGCTAGCAAGTTGATGTATGACCACCAAAACAACAATCAAGTATGTGTATATTTCCTTCTTGTGTTCAAGAACACCAAGAACAAGAGAGAGAGAGAGTTCAAGTGTCAACCAAGGGACCAAGTGATAGCCAAAAGCCTCTACAAGAGCAGATAACTCGTGGTCTCTTTGTCTACCATCATTATTAGAAGTTAACCCCATTAAACCAAGTGTTTAATGCTGTTAATTCTGCTGTTACAGCGAACGTACACGGCCCGTGTAGATCTACACGGCCGTGTAGGCCCAAAGTCCACGGCCACAATTGGGCTAAGACGGCCCGTGTCTAACAGGCACTACACGGCCCGTGTTCATCTACACGGCCCGTGTTCATCTACACGGCCCGTGTAGGCCCAAACTACACGACCTTGGATTGGGCCAATACGCCTCGTGTACGTTGGATTGGACACGGTCCGTGTTCAGGAACACGGCCCGTGTACCACCCTGCCAAAACCCATTTTGGCCTTTTCCTCTCTATTGCTTGATCGTGTTGCCGGAATCAATACTTGGTGTGTGACCCAATAGGCCTACACCTCATCGGTAGTGCCATTAACTCGTTTGTGTCAGCGGGCATATTCCAACAGACTCCCACTTGCACGTGACATGACTATGAAAAATAACACAAACATAGAGCGGCCTCTAGCAAGACATCTATGCTCCCAAGTCAGTATAGGGTATGCCACTCTTGACAAGATCCCCAATCATAAAATGATTGTCCTAAAGATAAATGAACATGTACATCCCTTTGTTCGCGATATCTAATGTAAACACAAGGCATGGAATATAGGCAACCTTTAGATCGTTCACGATTATGTTTCTCGATTCTAGATTAGTGGTGACCAACAAACCAAGTTAACATTGATCCATCATCAATGTAACCTGAGCACGGCCTTGCATATGAACGTCAGCACTCAATCATCGAGGGGCCCATGGATATTCTCTCTATACATAGAGGACCAAATACCTTTCGACTACATAGTCCCGCCACATAGACAATCCCTACCCAATCATCTCCCTTATAACGACCAGTTACAGACCGCGTTAGAAAACGGTCAAAGCAAAGCAGACCTATGCTTTGGGATCACATGTATCTCTAGTTTAAGGATGAAATGTCATTACCATCCCGAGTTACTTGTGTCTAAAACCATGAAGTAAACTCGGGTGTGGGTCCTCCGATCACTTGAAACCCCTTTCAAGTATAGGCAAGAATCACGTTTTATCAAAACCAACTATTTACCTCAATCATAATCCATACTTTCTTCCCACAAAGTACGACCGATTGTGGAGACTTAAAGATTGTAAAACAATCTAGGGAATAAGTTAAACATGCAAAGATAGAACACAATAAAGACTAAATGTGAGTAACCGCAACACGCGTATATATAGATCTCTACTATATAAATCGAAACAAACATTAGTAATATTATTGCTTAATGTTCCCAAATACATAATGGTCCAAACATAAATTAAAACTAAATCTAAACCAAGTCATGAGCAAATCTAACACCTATCGCCGTAGTGTGAGAATCATGAGAAGCTTGTGACAATGGTTTAGTAAACGGATCGGCCAAATTGCCTTCCGAGGTTACTCTACTAATAGCGACTTCACCACTTTCAACCATCTCTCTAATCAAGTGGTACTTACGAGGTATATGCCTCGTTCTCTTGTGAGCTCTTGGTTCCTTCGCCAAGGCTACCGCACCCTCATTGTCACAAAAGATCTCAATAGGGTCGAATATGCTAGGAACCACTCCAAGGTCTCGGATGAACTTCCTTATCCACACAGCTTCTTTAGCAGCTTCACTTGCCGCAATGTATTCTGACTCTGTAGTAGAATCAGCCACTGTGTTTTGCTTTGAACTTCTCCAAGTAATAGCCCCACCATTCAATAGGAACACAAACCCCGATTGTGATCGGCAGTCATCCCTATTAGTTTGGAAACTAGCATCAGAGTAACCCTTTACTTTGAGCTCTTCCTCACCACCAAATATCAAGGACATCTCTTTAGTCCTCCTAAGATACTTAAGAATGTTCTTTACCGCAACCCAATGGGCTTGCCCCGGGTTTGCCTGATATCTACTAGTCAAGCTCAAAGCACATGACACATCAGGACGGGTACATAACATGGCGTACATGATCGAGCCGACGGCCGAAGCATATGGTAC
The DNA here is from genome assembly GCA_038502395.1 of Dittrichia graveolens. Lineage (NCBI taxonomy): Eukaryota > Viridiplantae > Streptophyta > Magnoliopsida > Asterales > Asteraceae > Dittrichia > Dittrichia graveolens. The sequence goes on from JARJIL010000009.1 coordinate 38,951,619, forward strand.
TCTCTTCATTACTTCTAGTTCCTTTTGAGAACTAGGACATTGAGTTTTACTCAATATCACTCCATGCGACATAGGAAGATTTCCTTTCTTGGAGTCCTCCATCTTGAACCGCTTCAAGACTTTGTCAATGTATGTACTTTGACTCAACCCGAGAAGTTTTCTAGACCTATCTCTATAGATCTTGATACCCAGATTGTATGCCGCTTCTCCTAAGTCTTTCATTGAAAAGCATTTTCCAAGCCAAATTTTGACACTTTGCAAGGTTGGAACATCTTTACCAATGAGTAGGATATCATCCACATACAAGACTAAGAAAACAACGGCGCTCCCACTAGCCCTAACATATACACATGGCTCGTCTACACTTTTCGAAAAACCAAAATCTTTGATTTTCTCATCAAAGCATAGATTCCAACTACGAGATGCTTGTTTAAGTCCATAAATGGACTTCTTTAATCTACACACTCTATTAGGATGCTTCGGATGCACAAAACCCTCAGGCTGCGTCATATACACTTCTTCGGAGAGCTTCCCATTAAGGAAGGCGGTTTTGACATCCATTTGCCATATTTCGTAATCATGAAATGCGGAAATTGACAAAAGTATCCTAATAGATTTCAACATGGCCACTGGGGAGAAAGTTTCATCATAGTCGACACCATGTGTCTGGGTGAAACCTTTAGCCACCAGTCAGGCTTTGAAAGTGTTTACTTTTCCATCCATGTTGGTCTTCTTCTTGAAGACCCATTTACACCCTATTGGTTTACAACCAGGTGTGGGATCAACCAATTCCCAAACCTGGTTATCCTCCATGGATTGCATCTCGTTATCCATTGCCTCCTTCTATTTAGCAGACTCGTGGCCCGCTGCCGCTTCCCGATAGTTGGTGGGCTCATTAAGATCCACCAATAACTCGTCGCCCTCAGATATGAGAAATCCATATCTCTCTGGCTCATGGCGAGCTCTACCGGATCTACGGGGAGGTAATGGATGTACGTTAGTCTTCGCATTGTCATGCTCAGACTCAACCTCACTGGGTTGTTGGCTAGTACCAACGTCAGGTCTTTCATCCGTTGACTCTTGAACTTCTTCAAGATCAATCTTAATCCCGCCATGCTGATTGGATACTAATTCTCTTTCTAAAAAGACCGCCCTCCGAGCAACAAATACCTTGTTCTCGGAAGGTTTATAGAATATATATCCAATACCCGCAGCTGGATATCCGATGAAATAACACTTTTCGGATCGGGGCTCCAACTTGTCATCTACCTCACGTCGTACGTAGGCTTGACAACCCCAAACCTTTAGATAGGCAAGAACAGGAGGTTTCCCATGCCACATCTCGAAAGGTGTTTTCTCGACCTTCTTCGTTGGAACGAGATTAAGGATTCTTGTTGCCGTTTCAAGAGCATAACCCCAAAGGCTTATAGGCACTTGGGTGTGACTCATCATAGACCGAACCATATCTAACAATGTTCGGTTCTTCCTTTCGGCGACACCATTTAATTGTGGCGTCCTAGGAGGTGTAAGTTGTGAGATAATTCCACAACCCTTAAGATGATCACGAAACTCTTGACTAAGATACTCACCACCCCTATCGGATCTAAGTATCTTAATCTTCTTGCCCAATTGATTCTCTACTTCGTTTTGGAAAGTCTTAAAAACCTCAAAGGTCTCGGACTTTTGTCTAACCAAGTAGACATACCCATACCTACTATAATCATCTATAAAGGTAACGAAGTATCTAGAATTGTCTCTTCTGATGTGCTTAAACGGACCACACACATCGGAATGTATAATGTCCAATAAGCCTTTTCCCCTCTCATTCATGCCGGAAAAGGGTGCTTTAGTCATCTTGCCTAATAAACAAGATTCGCATACTTCATTCGACCATGCCACAAAGACAATTTGTCTAAACTATTTTTAGACGTTGAATCAATATTCATGATTGAACGATTATCACTAACGTACGCATCTACTTCATAAATACCACGACAAGGATAAGCTTTAAAATAACAAATACCATTTTTAAAACAAACAATAACCCCTTTGTCAAAAGAAAAACCAAAACCATTGTCGTGTAATGCATGAAAAGAAATAATGTTTCATGCCACAAGCGGCGAATAGCATACGTTCAATAATAATATGGAAAAACCGGAATTAAAAGATAATTCAACTTCTCCTTGAGCCTTGACCGGGACAATCTCCTTGTTTCCCATAATCAAGTCAAGCTCGCCATTCTCCATCCTTCTACTTGTCCTTAGCACATGCACAATATTACAAACGTGAGTGCCACAGCCGGTATCTAATACCCAACTACCAGATGTAGAAGTATGATGGAGTTCAATCATGTACGTACCTGAGTCGGAAGTTCAGGTGATGCTCAACCCCTTGAGCTTCTTAAGACCTGAGTCGGAAGTTCATGTGGTCCTTCTTCCCACAGAAGAAGCATTCTGCTTCGTTCGGAGTCTTAGCTTGGGGAACCATCTTCCCCTTGCCTTTACCCTCCGAAGCGGGGCCAGACTTGGCAGCGCCAATCTTCCCCTTCCCCTTACCCTTAGGGGTATAAGCGGTCCTCTTCTTCTTCTGGATTCGCCCCTCCCTTATAGCAAGAACGGGATTTGGAACGGCGGGCTTGTTTTTGGTCATGCTAGACACCGTTGTCTTAAGCATACCATGAAGCTCCATGATGGACTTATCCATACTATGCATATGATAACTCATAACGAATTGATCATACGCGGTGGCCAGGGACCATACGATCAAATCCACGGCTAGCTCCCTCCCTATGGTAAATACGAGCCGTTCCATGCTCTCCACGTTTGCTTTCATGCGCAACACGTGTGCACTCTCATTCCCGCCATCGGCCATCTTGCTACCAAGTACCGTCTTAAGACACTCAAACCTCTCTTGTCTCGCTTGCTGCTGGAACATTTCCTTAAGCTGAGCGATCAAGTCAAAGGCACTCAAATGATCCATTTGCTTTTCGAGCTCGGGGATCATAGTACTTAGGATGAAACAAGTAATGTCTTCGGTATCCTTGACACGCTTCTCATAAGCGTCTCGGATAGCCCGAGTGGCATTAGCAGCAGGAGCCTCGGGTAGGGCCTCCTCTATGGTAACCATCTTCCCTTCTTGGCGTAGGACAAGTTTAAGTTTCCTAAACCAATCCAAGAAGTTGTTACCATTGAGTTTCTCCTTCTCAAGGAAAACTCTAAGTGAATAATGGTTGGTGGTGTTGGTGTTGCTTGAAGACGCCATCTAAAATAGCAAAGTAGTTTTAATTAGTTTGGAAATCCATGTTAAAATAAGTACCCATAGTTTTAAACAAAACAATTTATTTGTAACAAGGGCTAAGAACCTTATTTCACCTCGCACCGTGACGGGTTTACCGCGGATCACGTGGCGAAGCTATTTAAGCCGGCAACCACTTTACCAATTGTAACCTCTATTACAACTCTTAGACACTTGCGGGATCCGTTGACATCCATTATGTCGGTTGGCATGTTTGATCGCTATCTTACACCAATCTTAATATATAATTTTTGTTTAGCTCGTGCATAGCTCGACAACTAACCAAGAATTATATACTAAAATTGTAAATCGTCCGACAAGACACACGGGTGGCACTCTCGACCATCAATTGGCTCGTGCTTAGCTCGACAACCAATCATGCGAGTTACCCCACTCACCTTCCACACAACTACACAAGGAATGACTCGTGCTTAGCTCGACAATCATCCTTGCTTTGTTAGATTCGGGTGGTGTCATCTTATGGATGGTGCGTGATTTACATTTTGAAAAACGGGATTTTGTTTCCGGTTTATAAAACCCTTTTGTGAATTAACAAAGTAAGTGTCAAAATGATTTTAAGCACTTTTAATATAATACCATTTTTTATATTTCCTTTGTCAATTCTATTCGCGCGCAATTGTTAACCATTTTAACAAACATTTTATTTTATTTAATTTTTATAGAAAAATTATCTAGCATGTGAATCCTAATCCATGCGTAGAATAATAAAACACAACCACGCAAATATCTATACATACGATTCGGTAACATGCCCATAATTCCTATGCGTTTTCCCCGTGAGCCACAACGGGGAAAACGAGGCCAAAAATCTAAGGACAAGATATGGTCTCGTTGGATAAGCTCCCACTGAATCCAACACCTCCAATAGCATGTTGATTCCTTCTCGCCAAGACATCATCACCATGACTCCCGTTGACTATTTTGGTTCTAAATCTATACTATATACAAATACATAGAACATATATAAACGACACGCACGTCGCTATCCTATACTATTTATACAAATACATAGAATAAAAGAAACGGCGTGCAAGCTGCACCAATAACTAAATAAATTAATATTATTACAACAATACAGCACGCAGGCCGCAAAAAAACCAAAAAATAATCAATCATCACAACACATAGGTCTAGGGGCATATCTTGTTACCGAATCAAACCAAGTATATCAAATAGAAACATGGTGTGCCACACATAACCATGATATATAAATATATATCTATATTTTAGTTAAGATTGTCAAAACACCAAAGGCACTAAAAGGACAATCCTTGTACATATGCATTAGTGTATCAAACATTTTGAGACACATATTCATATATACATTTATAAGTATATATTTGTTTACACTTCATGCCAAGTTACAACAAATATATAAATATAAAAACTAGAATATATTAACACGTCCACGAATAAATTTATTCTAGCACAACAAGAGTCTCAATGGAAAAACCAATTTTAAGAAAACAATTTTCTTATATAAATGTACTTATATGGTTTTTGAGACTTGATGTAAAAACTAACATCTTAGGTAGGCTACAAATATAACAATTTTAGCCTAATGTTACATATGGCTATGATACCGCTGAAGGTATTCGTTTGGCAAAATCAAGTAGCAACGGAAGCAAAGTACATAACAAAAATCGATGCCAAACAATGAATACTTCCCATGGACCAAAATCTAACAATGGAGTTGCAACTAAAATATATATAAACAAGATGAGAAGAAAGGTTATACCTCAATGGTGCAAAACACAAAGTAACCTTCCTAGTTAAGTGGCTTAAAGTCCAACAAAGAACTCCTCCAATGAAGTCCACCCCAAGCTTCCTTGATTCCCAAGTGATAGCAAGTTGATGTATGACCACCAAAACAACAATCAAGTATGTGTATATTTGCTTCTTGTGTTCAAGAACACCAAGAACACCAAGAACAAGAGAGAGAGAGAGTTCAAGTGTCAACTAAGGGACCAATTGATAGCCAAAAGCCTTTACAAGAGCAGATAACTCGTGGTCTCTTTGTCTACCATCATTATTAGAAGTTAACCCCATTAAACAAAGTGTTTAAGGCTGTTAATTCTGCTGTTACAGCGAACTTACACGGCCCGTGTAGATCTACACGGCCGAGTAGGCCCAAAGTCCACGGCCCCAATTGGGCTAAGACGGCCCGTGTCTAACAGGCACTACACGGCCCGTGTAGGCCCAAACTACACGACCTTGGATTGGGCCAATACGCCTCGTGTACGTTGGACTGGACACGGTCCGTGTTCAAGAATACGGCCCGTGTACCACCCTGCCAAAACCCATTTTGGCCTTTTCCTCTCTATTGCTTGATCGTGTTGCCGGAACTAATGCTTGGTGTGTGACCCAATAGGCCTACACCTCATCGGTAGTGCCATTAACTCGTTCGTGTCAGCGGGCATATTCTAACAGGTTAACCAAACTGACTCGTAAGTAGTTGGCGTTTGTCTGGTCGGAAGCTCAAGAGGAAGCTTTTCAGACCCTGAAGCGATTGTTATGTGAAGCTCCGGTCCTTACTTTGCCTGAGGGTTCGAAAGACTTTACAGTTTATTGTGATGCCTCGTACGCGGGTTTGGGTTGCGTCCTAATGCAACGTGATAGAGTGATTGTCTACGCTTCTAGGCAGTTGAAATCACATGTACGGAACTACCCAACCTATGATCTGGAGCTTGCTACTATTGTGTTTGCATTAAAGTTGTGGAGGCATTAACTTTATGGCACGAAGTGTGTGATATGCACTGACCACAAAAGTCTGCAGTATGTCTTTTCCCAGAAAGAACTCAACATGCGGCAATGCCGTTGGTTGGAGTTAATAAAAGACTACGATTGTGAGATCCGGTACCATCCTAGTAAAGCCAATGTTGTAGCGGACGCTTTAAGCCGTAAAGGACCGACAGCAGATGCTAAGTTTATGAGAATCATGAAAGTGCCAGATTTAATTTCTAAGTTGAAGGAAGCTCAGTAGACAGCATTGCAAGAAGAAAATCTTAAAGCTGAGACGATGAAGAAGTTAAAGGATCAGCTGAATGAAGATAATCGTGCGTTGAAGACTTTTCAATCTAGCATTTGGGTACCTTCTGTCGAAGGTAACCATGAGCTGATTCTACAAGAAGCCCATAAGTCCAAGTTATCTGTTCATCCGGGAAATAACAAGATGTACCACACTTGAAGATGTTATACTGGTGGCCAACTCTCAAGAAAGACATCGCTTCCTTTATGGAGAGATGTCAGATATGCGCGCAAGTGAAGACGGAACACTAGAGACCTTATGGTAATCTGCAGCAACAAGAAATTCCGGAGTGGAAATGGGATCATATCACGATGGATTTCGTGACGAAGTTGCCAAAGACGTTCAGATGGCACGATATGATATGGGTTATCATTGATCGACTGACGAAAAGTGCTCATTTCTTAGCAACGAATGAGTCTGCTTCGCTGACTCGTTTAGCTCAGTTATATATCGATGAGATTGTGTCACATCACCGTCTTCCTTGTTCGATTGTTTCTGATCGTGACTCTCGGTTTGTCTCGAATTTCTAGCAAAGTCTGCAGTGTGAGCTTGGCACTCGTGTTCATTTGAGCACCGCCTATCATCTGTAGACTGATGGCCAATTTGAACGTACGATCCAGACGTTAGAAGATATGCTTCGTGCGTGTGTAATCGAATTTGGTGGATCATGGGATTCTCATCTCCCATGGATTGAAGTTGCTTATAATAATTCATATCATTCCAGCATTGGAATGCCACCATACGAGATGCTTTACGGAAGACGATGTCGCACTCCGACCTGTTGGTTGGAACCTGGTGAGAAGCAATTCAATAGACCTGAGATTGTCAAGTTAACCTCTGACAAAGTGAATGTGGCTCTTGAAAAGCTGAAACCTACTCGTGACCGACAGAAGATGTATGCGGATCCAAAGCGTCGTCCTGCCACATTTGAAGTTGGTGATCGCGTGTTCTTAAAGGTTTCTCCTCGGAAGGGTGTCATTCGTTTTAGGCGTAAGGGGAAGCTAAGTCCACGTTTCATTGGCCCATTCAGAATTTTACGTAAAGTTAATGATGAGACGGTAACTCTAGAGCTTCTGCCTGAGCTAGCTGGTATTCACGACACCTTTAACGTGTGCTACTTACGCAAGTGCCACGTTGAAGAGGAGCAGATCATTCCACTGCAGGAATTGAAGGCTGACTCTTCTAAACAACTAGTTGAAGAACCTATTGAGATCATTGACACGAAGGTCAAGAAACTGCGCAAGAAAATGATCAAGCTAGTCCTTGTGAAATGGAAGCACAACTTAGGTCCAAACCTGACTTGGGAAGTAGAGGACGAAATGAAGACAAGGTACCCTCACCTGTTTATCACTGAGCGGCTTCCGAGGACGGAATCCTCTTAAGGGGGTAGATTTGTAACATCCTCAACTTGGGCCTAGTTGTAAATAGTACGTACGCATATGTAGTTAATGTATAGGCGAGTGTTTTATTTTTATGTACTTGTTACGTTTATTCGAAGTATTAATTCTATGTGTAACACCATAAATCTCAAAAAAAAAAAAAATTTAAACCTCTGCGGAAGCATTTTCTAATTCCATTAAATTAAACATTCATAAAGTACAAAGTACACTTTTACAAAATACAACATCAACTTGTGTTACAAAAGATTTATAAAACATGACTCGTCTCTTCTCAAAACACAATATCAGAGTATTGGTCAAATTTCCCTTTCCACAAACAAAGCTAAACAGCAAATCACGCAATCCTGCAAAAAGCAATCAACTATGGGGAATTAGCACTAAGCTATGTGAATGGAAGCAACAAACAAGCTAACCACAACAATAGTTCATAACTGGACCTCTGAGCAATAATCACCAACAATCCGTCAATTCAACAATCTCTCAAATCTCGAGGACCGGTGGTTCTGCCGAACCTACAACCAATGCCGGCCAAAGCAAAGGTTTGCCGATAGCTCTGTACCGATCAGCCTACCTCTTCTTTCACGATTACACCTACACGTGTACACTATTACATACATGCATACATACATACGATATGATACATACATACCATATTAACTCATACTTTTAATTAAATCAATTGATCATTTAATTTGTATTAAAACAGATAAACACATACCACAAACCCGCTAATCTCCTAGCCCAGGTTTGCGGGTGTTACAAATCTTCCCTACTTCAAAGGATTACGTCCTCGGAATCCCATAGCACACATCAAACGGAAATATCTACTCTCCATATACATTTATGATTGTCAAATCATTTATAACTCATATACATTTTCATCTTACCTTCACACAGAAATCAGTTTCTTCATATCTTTGTCATAATCACTGGAGTTCAACAATTCTTCTTTCAAATTTCTTCTTCAAATTAACATATAGCTCTCGAATTTCGTAAATCGGTCTTTCAATCATTCTCTTTTACAACTTACACATTTAGACAATAACAGAACGCATCTCAAATACTTGTTCACGTCAATCTTTTATCTTAGTTAACAAATCTCATATATCTTTTATTTACCATTTGTCACATATAATAATATCCACATATATCTTCTTCCTTGCTTCTAATTAACACGTCAGGGCATTCTATGATGTTCACATAACTATTCACAACTAATATTTTAACATCCACTTGATAAAAATCTTGTGACGTTTATCTCATCAATTTGATTATGAATTTCACGAATCATCAAAAGCCAACACATATAAATGCAATTCTTTCTCTATTTGGGTATAATTCTTTCTACTTAATTATCACTTTAGTTGTACTACTCATCTTATGTTTCAATTCATGTAGTAAACTCATCCAGAAGATTAATCAATTGTTTCAAATTCCTTCAGAAATCTCTGAGTATAAAAACATCATTCCTTTAAATCATCTAATCAATATAATTCTTCTCAAAAGATCACATCCCACTAGTGGTAAAAATACCAGCATTTCTTTTTAAACAATCATAAACACTTGTAATCTATCTAAATTCATCTCATGTAGTAAATTAGATATAAACTCTATTGTATCTCGTCATCATCACAATTCTAGTATCTCTAATCATCTCAACAACTCATAAATTTCTAATATTATGTCTTAATTCGAACACAATCAAGTCATATTTTCATGATTACATCTTGTCTACTTCACTTAGTAGTTTATCAATAATATATTTGGTATGGCAATATACAATTCTAATCCATTCCAAATGCACTGGCAGTTACAATTCATAAGTCTTCGTCAACATAAGTCTTCAATTCAAGTATAGGCACTTCTTAGCAAAGGCAATTCACAAATAAGATCCACAAGTCTTCATTCCATATGTTCATGTCATTACCTTCCTCTTTTCTCTTCCTAGTTTTCTAATGAACTCAATCTATCATTAAATCATATATATCTTTGGTTCACAAGAATCAACTGTTATTATAACTGGTTCTTTCACGTATATATATCTCCTTGTAATTTGGCATCAATTATATCTTTTATCCAAACAATTCTATACATCTCAGGCTTGCCCAATCTGTAGCAATCCACCTCTTTCTTTTACTTAATAATTTCAATCATTGATCCACTAATTTCCAGTAAAGACAACTTCAATTCTATTATCAGGTCAATTTTACTTTAATTCGCATAATTCCAATGTTATCATTATTAGCTCCCTCGCATTTCAACATTTCTTACAACAATTTGTGTCTTTAATGTAATATCAAATATTTCGATCACAATCTTTGGTTTATTCTAATCATTGTCTCTGCCACCTGTTCAACTCAATTGTATATAAATATCCACCACTCACTTAATAGTTAGATCCATTCCACATACATTTCTTTATATTCGATATTTTCATATTATTCATATAAACGCATTTGTTGTAGCATCCAAGTGATGGATTGAATCATTTCTCTCAGGAATCTTTAACTTTCGTAGAACATAAACCATTCTTCCAATTCCATAGCATACATCATATATTAATCCATCAAATACATTATCCCATAAATCTCCTCAAATTCATCAATCAACAGCATAGATTACCTTTACTTATTAAGTTTACCAATAACTCGTAACTTCAGTCATACCTTTATTAGGACATCTCTTGATTATCACCAATTTCTTACAATCCCAGTAATCATTCACTTTCCTTCTTCATCGCTCAAATATATATATATATATATATACATATATACAAACACGGAAAGCAAGACGAGTCTTGCAACACATATCGTAACATACAATCTAACTAATCTGATAACATTATTTCTGTGGTATTTCATACCCAAATTCACATCATATTATGTATCACATATTTTACTATCACATCACTGACTATCATGGTTATCAGATAATTTCACGATTTGGATAACATATATTATCAATTAACTATACTTCTAGAGAATCGTTCTCTTCATAAGTAAGCATGCACAATATCACACATAGGCATCATACATTCACAATTAATTCTAAAGTTATGAAGATACATACTAGTATAGGGGTTATCAAAACGTACCTGTTGCATCATCATCAGTAGTGGCAATATCATCAGCCATCATGTTGAAAGTCCTAACCTCTTGCACGGTAGGGCTCTTTCTTTTTCGTCCACTTGCTGACAAGGATCCCCCACCTGCCCCAACTCCTGACCCTGACTGTAGTTCCTAGCTAACTTTACAATCTCATGCTCGATGATTTTCTTCAAAACAAATCCAACACACCTTTCGGGAGAAACGACATTCTTTCATTTCATGGCCAAACTCCCCACAAGTCAGACACCGTATAGTCTAAGACGTACATGGTCCTGTGTGGTGAGACTTACACTTCCCACACCGTGACACTCGTTGATTAGATACATCAAACACAGGTCTATGTTTCAAATTTCTTTTACTTTGGCTATTCTGCCATTTTTGCTTTTCAACATTATATTGTTCCAATAGGAATTTCTGTTCAGAAATCTGATCTCGGTTCATTCTATCTCTAGTCTTCAAATCATCTTCATCCGACTTGGTTAAGGTAAATGCTTGCGACAGTGTACTAGCCCATCTGGTAGTACTTCGATACTTTGGAAGCAAAGCTCCTACAAAGTGTTGTATCTTTGATGCCTCATCAGGCACCCATTGCTTCACAAAACGCAATCTCTCGTTAAATTGTTTGATTACTTCATCCACAGACATGTCTCTAGTCACACGTAACTCCATAAATTCTCTTTTGATACGAGCTACCTCAAAAGTATTGCAATATTGCTCACACAGTTTCTCCTGAAACTGATCCCAAGTCACACTGTCTTGCTGTTGTTAGAAAAATGACCGGTAAGGGAATCCCACCAAACCATAGCATCTCCTTTAAGCATACGAGTCGCAAAACAAACTCTTAGTTCATCCTCGCAATTACACGCATCAAAAGCCTTTACCATTTCTCCAACCAATTCAAAGTTATATTGGGGTCTGTACTTCCATAGTACTCTGAAGGTTTACATTCCAAAAATTACTTATATGAACATGGTGGTTTAAATCCTAGATACGCAAAAGGATAAGCTCCTTAGGTAGTAAAAGGATGAAAGCTCGATTGTTGTGCCATTTGTGATGTTGGAGGAAACGGAATGTAACTGGCACAATGGTAGCTTGAGTTGTAATAGATGTAGGAATCTGAATTCGTTCATTCTACATAATCCTCTCTCGTTCCATATTACCTATAGCATTTCTGAGTTCCCAAAGTTCACTTTCTAACTTAGAAATATATTTATTCTGATCCGATCTAGGTTCACAACTTGAAGTACCAACTTGACCTGTTTCATTCAAAACATCCACTGTTGAAGTTCCAGCCACTTCTTGGCTCACAGGAGTGTCAGCAGGGGTATCTCTGTCAGCCATATCTGTACAATCATATCATCTCACAAGCTCATTCAATAAACCGTTAGTACATAACATACTAACTAACACACAACATCTCCAATTCACTCTAATTCCCCCAAAGGAAAGTTTGACCCAACACGAGCCAAGATTTGGGAATGCAACACTCTAACTGTGCCTGCATCGCCAAACCAAGGCTCTGATACCAACTTGTAACACCGTAAATCTCAAAAAAAAAAATTAAACCGCTGTGGAAGCATTTTCTAATTCCATTAAATTAAACATTCACATAGTACAAAGTACACTTTTACAAAATACAACTTCAACTTGTGTTACAAAAGATTTATAAAACATGGCTCGTCTCTTCTCAAAACACAATATCAGAGCATTGGTAAAATTTCCCTTTCCATAAACAAAGATAAACATCAAATCACGCAATCCTGCAAAAAGCAATCAACCGTGGGGAATTAGCACTAAGCTAAGTGAATGGAAGCAACAAACAAGCTAACCACAACAATAGTTCATAACTGAACCTCTGAGCAACAATCACCAACAATCCGTCAATTCAACAATCTCTCAAATCCCGAGAACCGGTGGTTCTGCCGAACCTACAACCAATGCCGGCCAAAGCAAAGGTTTACCGATAGGTCTCTGCTGATCGGCACTGTGAAATTCCCCTCTGATACAATGCATGCACTAGAAGGACTACCACTGTTCAACCAACCGCAGACGAGCCCAGCTCTTACAACAGCAGCTGACCCCAACCAGCCCTTTCACATAAGCTGATCACTACCAACTCCTTACAACAGCAGTTGGTTTTCAAATGAACCCAGTTACACATACAATCACGAACACAATCAAAACTCTAATACATATAACATGTATGTGAACATATAATTCTTGATCAACAATTAGCAGACTAACAGTCTATCATGGCATATCAAAGTTGAACAACCTATCTTCGCATACTAGACTCAATACTCTATAATCACATATCACAACCAACAACTCATAATCGTATATCAAACATTCCTCAAATCCAGCAATTCATAATATTACCAACATTACCACCCGTGAGTAAACTTCCACTCACCTCAATATCAGCACGAACTCAGATGTCTAATATTACTGAGCCTTTGGACTGCCTGAAAACATAGCAATAACCAAATCAGTTTCGAATATATAAATATATCTTTCCACATATATTTATAATTCATTCGTTCATAAAATATAACAAAAAACAAACAATTACAAATTTAATCATAAAAATATTGGATTCTCAAACTATCGGATTTGGGCATTGTCGGATTTCTAAGAATCCGCAGCCCAAAGTATCGGATTTCAGAATCGGATTTTGAGACTCGGATTTCATACTATCGGATTTCACTATATACCGGATTTGGGAGTTCCGGATTCTTGACTCTCGGATTTAAATCTCTCGGTTTTGGGTCTCGGATTTGAGTCTCGCTTTTCAAGTGTAGGATTTTATATAAGCAACAATCGGATTCTAAGTTTCTTTATTCAAAGTGTCGGATTTAAGTGTATCGGATTTTAGTATAGGTTTTTCAAGATTCGGATTCTATCATTCGAATTTTCCAAACTGTCGGTTTTATCCTTGTATCGGTTTTCAACATCAATTGGTTTCATCATCTTCTTCATATAACCAAATCCGATAACTTCATATCATTATTCAATCAAACCCAGAATTCATAGCATTTCATCAACACATACCAGAAACCTATTTTAAACACATTTTCAAGAATTATAACATATAACAAGTTCATATACCGTAAGAACATCAAAAACCCATAAATTCATATTTCTTAAAAAAAATCGATCATGGTGTTCTTCATATAAGTTTGTATTCACAGAAACCATTCCAAATCAATATTAAAACATAATAAGAACAAACTCTAACCTTGACTTGAATTAAAACATAAAATTCTTCAAAATCCGATATCTTCTTCTTCCTTTTCTTTTGGCAGAGAATCTCATAAAAACACACATACACTTTCTTTTTTTGAATTATCAAATGGTATTTCTAATCAAAGCATGAGGTGGCTAGCCCACCTCTTCTTTCACAATTACACCTACACGTGTATACTATTACACACATGCATACATACATACGATATGATACATACATACAATATTAACTCATACTTTTAATTAAATCAATTAATCATTTAATTTGTATTAAAACAGATAAACAAATACCACAAACCCGCTAATCTCCTAGCCCAGGTTTGTGGGTGTTACACTATGTGAATGTGTAGCTATGTGTTTGTGAAAATATGTGTATTTGTGTGTACGTATATGTTGAGTATATATGTATATAAGTATAGTTAAAATAATAAAGAAAAGAAGGAAATAAAAGAAGATATTTAAGTTGAAAGGCGGTTTGGGTGTCTTGATAAGATTATATATGTTTGTGTTTTGTGTATATTGACTTACAAAGTCAATAGTTGCAAACCTTCAAAACACACACAAACACACACTCAAATATAGCTCTCGTTGGTTCTTGAAAGGAAGAATTTAAAGAATTTAAGTTCTAGACTTAAAACAAGGTTAGTTTGATGTTTGTAGTAAAGATTACACATTTATTATGCTAGAAATATGTGTGTTGTATGGCTGGAAGTTTGTATTGGAGTTGAAAGCTCCATTGTTAAACATGAGAGCTTACTTGACAAGTGGGTTTCTCATGTTTGATGTATTTAAAAGATGTTAATGTGTTCATGAGGTTCATATAGGTGGTATATGAAGTTCTAAGATGTTTTGGAAGTGAAAACTAACATGTTTGAAAACTGGGTTTTTGAAATATTGAAATGAAAGTCGCATGAATTTAAATGAAGAAGATGATGAAACTGTGAAATTCTAGATCGCGGCGCGACAGGTTTTAGGTCACGGCGCGACCCCGTCAAAAATGCATTATGCGACTTTTAGATCCGATCTTCGAATAGACCATCCGACTTTTGGGTCCGACAGTCGGATGACCCATCCGACTTATTGTTCCGACTGTAGGATAGTCCATATGCCCACTTGATCCGACTTTCGCATGAATCATGCGACTTTTGGTCCGACTTTCATGTGTTGTGGCACGATGGTTTAGGTTGTCGCGGCACGAGGGGGCCTTTTCAGCAAGAATGTGTTTTTTGTACATGTTCTTGTTGAATAGGTAATGTAGTGTCAAAAGTAAGTTTAATAAGTGAATTATGAACATTAGAAAGGTATTGTAAGGTCCTATTAGTAGAATCTAATGTATGCAAACGCTTAACGCAATTGTTGAATGTTTTAGGTGAATGTGTCAGCTGAACCAGAATTAAGTAAACGAACGTTGTAAGCTAATCAGGTGAGTGCCTGCTTTCATGAGACTCAGTAGAGTAAGACTTGTATGCTTGATGACTACATGATTGTATTATGTATATCTAACTTGTTTTTGCAGGTATGCTCAAGGAGGTAAGTGTATGACTTAGATGATGTTAACTAGGTGCATGCTAGCGGGTCCAGACTGGAACTGCTTAGTAATACCTGATGATATGTAAGATGTTGCATGTAAGATGATGGATCCCTGTGGGATCATATGCATGTATGTGTGTATGTGCACTGTCTACAGACTATCTGAAGCATGGTTAATGTCAGTCGGTTGTAACTGGATCCCATTAGTACTTCGGGATTTCACGGTCATTCGGGAGGCATTCCGGATCGTAGGTTCTGCAAAACCGTCGTGCCTTAATGTAACACCCGCAAACCTGGGCTAGGAGATTAGTCGGGTTTGTGGTATGTGCTTAATTGTTTTGTTATAATTAAGTATTTAATTATGCTGGTTAAACTAATTCTTAATATGTGGATATTATTTATGCATGTGTTGTATATACATACATGTAACCGTATGTGTGTGTCTATGTATTTTGTTGAACACGTGTGTGGGTCAAATTAAGTAGAAGATGGGTTTTTTTGCCACCTCTTCATTAGTTGCATGTATACATGTATGGATTTTAGATTAAACATTCATTATTTCAATTAAGAAAAGGTGTAAGTGTGTGTATGTGAATTGCTCTCTGCCAAGAAACCGAAGAACAAGAACAAGAAGAAGGAACCATCGGATTTTCAGGTTTAGGGTGTTTGAATTCAAGATAAAGGTTAGATATATATTTGAAGTGTTTGCATGTTAGTTTGATTAGCTTGATGATTAAATAAACACGAATATATGAAGAACACAAGAATCGGTTTTTGTTAAAGTATGAGTTTTTATGGGTTTTGTGTGTTCATAAGATTTATGAGTCTAAATGATGTTTTGATGCATGAATATATGTTTAGAACTGTTTAAACATGTTTGTGAAATGATTTGATGAACGTTTAAGGTTCTGGGTTTTTGAGATATAATGACTTGAAAGATGGCGGATTTGATGAATAAATGAACTGCCGGTTTTGGTGATAGAGAAGAAGAGGAATTCCGATTATTTCAAAATCCGTATGGTAAAAACCGTTAGATAAAATCCGGAACCCTAAGCAAAACCGACACTAGAATTCTATACCTCAAAATCCTACACTTGAGAAACCGGGACCCAAATCCGACACATATGAAAACCGATACCTTAAATCCAGAACTATTATAATCCAAGTATTTGAAATCCGAGAACTAAAACCGAGACTTGAAATCCGATTGATATAATCCGGTTAAAGGTGAAATCCGACATTTTTGCAAAGAATCCGACACTGGGTAGCGGATTTGTAGAAATCCGACAGTTTTTGTAGAATCCGGTACCTTTGGTTTGGAAATTCTATTTGTTTATTGTTTGTTATTGTTTGATGAATGATTTATAAATATATGGATAAGATATATTTATGAAATTGAGACAGATTTCGTTATTGTTGTGTTTACAGGCAACCCAAAAGCTCAGTAAAATTAGATATCTGAGTTCAAGCTAAAACTGAGGTGAGTGGACGTTAATCACGGATGGTAAAGATTGCAGGTAATATTATTTATGTGATGCATGATTATGGATTGAGATTGGATTGATTGAACTACTGATTGTGATATGAAATGTTGATAACTGCTGCATGACTATTTGGTCGATACGCGCTCTTAGGATGATTTTGAGTTGCGTTCAGAAGTCAGCTATACGTGGACTTGGGCTGGGCTTGTCTAACTGATTGGTTGAACAGTAGTAGCCTTTCTGTTGCATTTTTTTGCTTAGAGGGAGTTTAATGTGCCAATTCAGTGGAAAGCTATCGGTAAACCTTTGCTTGGGCCGGCATTGGTTGTAGGTTCTGCGCCTAACCACCGGTCTTCTCTGGATATGTGATTACATGATTGATGTTGATTGTGAATGTTTGCATTTGATGATTTAGCATCTACTCACTTAGCTTTGTGCTAATTCCCCTCTGTTGTTGATTTGTAGGTTCGTGTTGGAGTTTAAGAAGGAAGAGTTGACCATTACTCTGATACTAAGTTTTAAAAGAGACGAGCCTGTTATATTTTGTAACACCAAGATAGATGATATGTTTTGTTTATGAACAGTGTCTGTAAATTTGTAAATATTAATTTTATGTAATCAAATTGGTCTTAATTAGCTTCCGCAATGTGTATTAAAAAATGGCTTGTGATTTTCCGGTGTTACAGTTTGGTATCAGAGCCTAGGTTTGGCGATGCATGCACGGCTTGAGTGTTGCATTCCCAAATCTTGGCTTGTGACGGGTCAAGCTTTCCTTTGAGGGGAATTAGGGTGAGTTAGACTTGTTGTAGTAGTTATTATTTTGGATACTAATGGTTTATGCTAATGAGCTATGAGGTGATGTGATTGTAACATATTATGGCTGATAGAGAGACTCCCATCCTACCTCCTGTGACCCAATCTACAGAGGCACCGGTTACTGAAGATGTGAATCAAGCAGGAACATCTGGTCAAGAACAAGAGGAAGATCAGAGTGAATATATCTTTAAATTGGAGAATGAATTGATGGATCTTCGAAATAAAGTTCTTAGCATGGAGAAAAGATTGAATCAGCATGAATCAACTCCTGTACCAACCGCGATATCCACACAAGCAACTGTACCACCAGTATCAGTACCTTTACCACCAATGACTTAGATGATGCAACAACCCTTCTTCTATCCGTATCCACAACCTGGAGGGTATCCATTTGCGTTTCCGGGATACAAACAACCCTGCACATACAAACAGTTCCTTGACTGTAAACCATCTGATTATCGGGGGTGTTTTGACCCTAGTATCACGTTGAATTGGCTTAGAGAAATCACGAAGACATTGGATGCCTGCAATTGTGAAAATGAACTACAAGTGAAATATGCATCAAGGATGCTGAAGGGAGACGCCATGTTCTGGTGTGATTCGATTACCGGCCATTTCACAGAGCAACAGCAGGAGAACATCACTTGGAGTCAATTCCAGGATAAACTTTGCGAGCAATACTGCGGTACTTTTGAGATTGCGAAGATTAAAAGGGAATTTATGGAGTTGCAGATGACTGGGAATATGACTGTGGATGAATTGATTAAACAGTTTAACGAGAAAATGAGATTTGCCAAGCATTGGGTGCCAGATGAAGAGTCTAAAATTTCACATTTTGTTGGGGTGTTACATCCTGATCTACGTAGTGCCACCAGGTGGGCTACCACTCTATCCCAAGCATTTACTTTAGCCTAGTCGGCTGAAGGAGATTTGATAGCAAGGAACAGGTTGAGCGGGGAAAGAATTTCCCAACAAAAACTGAGGTTTGAACATTACAACACTCAACAAAGGCAAAGAGGGCAGGGCAGTGGAAATCGACAGGGTAACCAGAGTAGGACGTCAACTACAGGTGGATCTGCTCAGAGGGCACCTTGGTGCAATAGGTGCAAATCCTATCATCACGGGCAGTGTATGCCCCAATCCATGAGATGCGTGAAGTGTGGCCAGTTTAGCCATGATCTAAAGAATTGCAGACTGCCGAGGAGCGTCTGCTGGAGCAGTCAGAAAGAGGGACACCGGGTTGGTGATTTCCCACTGAGTAAGAAATCCGGGTCAGGAGGGGGAGGTGCTGGGGGATCATCTTCAGCCGGGCAGAAAAGAAAGAACCCACCCACTGCTGAGGGTCGGGCATTCAGGATGACAGTGGATGATGCCACTACCACGGATGATGTGATAACTGGTATGTTTCTGATAAACTCTAATCCTGCTAGAGTGTTATTTGATTTAGGGGAAAATCGCTCATTTGTATCTGTAGAATTTTGTGGTAAGTTAAATGTGCCTTTAACTGAACTTGCTACTGCTTTAGACGTAGAAGTAGCTGGTGGTATGATGGTTCCTTGTAATGCCATTATCTAGGTTTGATGTGGTGCTCGGGATGGATTGGCTGAGTCTGAATCAGACCAGTATAAGAAGTTGATCTCCTTTCCATTAGCTGAAGGCACACGGGTAGTAGCAAGGGGTGAGAAGGCAGGGTCCGTAATTCCGATTATCTCGTGTTTAAAGGCAAAGAAGGCGTTGGATAAAGGTTGCGAATTATACTTGTCATATGTAATTGATGGAAAGAAGGAGAAACAGACAATGAACGACATCCGGGTGGTAACGGATTACTCGGAGGTGTTTCCAGAAGAATTGCCAGGATTGCCTCCAGTTCGTGAGGTGGAGTTCAAGATAGACCTGATTCCTGGTTCCCGACCAATAGGGAAGGCTCTGTACAGGTTGGCACCTTCATAGATCTGGGAAATGATGACTCAGATACAGGATATGTTAGAAAAGGGCTTTGTTCGTCCGAGTTCATCTCCGTGGGGTGGGCCAGTGTTGTTTGTGAAGAAGAAAGATGATACATTGCGAATGTGTATCGACTACCGTGAACTGAACAAGAGAACGATAAAGAACAAGTATCCGTTGCAAAAGATAGACGATTTGTTTGATCAACTACAGGGAGCTTCGTTCTTTTCTAAGATAGATTTGAGATCAGGGTATCACCAGGTGCGGGTTGCAGAGGAAGACGTGTCAAAGACAGCTTTTCGTACGCGATACGGGCACTACGAGTTTTTGGTTATGCCGTACGGTTTAACCAATGCACCTGCGATTTTTATGGATTTAATGAATAGGGTCTGTCGACCATTCTTCGATAATTTTGTGATAGTCTTCATTGATGATATACTGGTATATTCAAGGACTGAGGTGGAGCATGAACAACATTTGAGACAAGTTCTGGAGACTTTGAAGAGAGAGCATCTGTTTGCCAAATTCTCAAAATGCGAATTTTGGTTGAGAGAGGTTCAATTCTTAGGGCATGTGATCTGTGACGAAGGAGTAAAAGTGGATCCTTCGAAAGTGGAGACAGTTATGAATTGGACCACTCCAAAGACACCGTCCGAGATTAAGAGTTTTCTGGGGTTAGCCGGATACTACCGCAGATTTATTAAAGAGTTCTTCAAGATTGCGGGTCCGTTGACTAAGTTGACTCGAAAAGATATGAAATTTGTATGGGGCATTGAACAGGATCAAGCCTTTCAGTTGTTAAAGCAGTAATTGTGTCAGGCCCCTATTCTTGCATTGCCAAGCGGATCACAAGATTTCATTGTTTATTCCGATGCGTCATTTTCTAGATTGGGCTATGTACTTATGCAGAGGGATCGGGTGATTGCGTATGCTTCAAGACCGTTGAAACCCCATGAGAAGAATTACCCGACACATGATTTGGAGCTGGCAGCCATTGTTTTTGCCCTGAAGCTGTGGAGACATTATTTGTATGGCACCAAGTGCGTGATTTGTATGGATCATAAGAGCCTACAATACGTATTTACACAGAAAAAGTTGAACATGAGACAGAGACGATGGGTGGAATTAATTAAAGACTATGACTGTGAATTCAGATATCACCCAGGGAAAGCAAACGCGGTAGCAGATGCCTTGAGCCGCAAGGGAGCGGGAAGTTCTATCCAGTTCATGCGTATAGAAATTGTATCAGATCTAGTGGATAGAATAAAGTCTACACAGTTGGAGGCTCTAAAGGAAGAAAACTTGAAGAATGAACCAATGAAGAAACGTAAGGATGAACTTGCTGATGATTCTCATGGATTAAAAGTATATAAGACTCGTGTGTGGGTGCCTATGCTAGGATATTTGAGGAAGCTGATTTTGACAGAAACACACAAATCAAGATTGTCAGTACACCCAGGAAGCACTAAAATGTACAACGACCTGAAAGTGCTTTACGGTGGCCTACTATGAAAGCAGATGTGGCACAATTTGTGGAATCATGCCATATATGTGCACAGGTGAAGGCCGAGCATCAGAAGCCCTACGGTTCTTTAAAACAATTGGAAATCCCTGAGTGGAAGTGGGAACATATAACGATGGATTTTGTGACTAAACTTCCGTGAACTCGGATAAATAATGATTTGATTTGGGTAATCGTGGATCGACTAACAAAGAGAGCTCATTTTCTGGCTACGTGTGAGACGACTTCTCTGAGTAAGTTGGCTTAACTTTATGTTAACGAGATTGTTGCGAGGCATGGCATGCCGTTGTCAATAGTGTCTGACAGAGACTCCAGATTTGTTTCTAACTTCTAGAGGAGTTTACAGAGGGAATTGGGGACAAGAATCAATCTGAGTACTGCTTATTATCCCCAGACTGATGGTCAGACTGAACGAACAACACAGACACTTGAAGATATGTTGCGAGCTTGTGTGATTTAGTATGGTGGATCTTGAGATTCGCATCTGCCATTAATTGAGTTTGCGTATAATAATTCTTACCACTCCAGTATTGGGATGCCTCCGTACGAAATGTTATACTGCCGTCACTGCCGTACTCCGACGTGTTGGTTAGAGGTTGGTGAGAAACAATTTATAGGGCCCGAGATAGTTCAGATGACATCTGATAAGGTTGCTATTGCCGGAGATAAGTTGAAAGCAACCAGAGATAGGCAGAAAATGTACACAGATCCACGTCTTCGTCCAGTTAAGTTTGATATGGGAGAGTTAGTATACCTGAAGGTTTCTTCGTGGAAGGGTGTGATTCGATTCGGTAAACGCGGGAAGTTGGCTCCCTGTTACATTGGTCCTTTCGGCATACGTCAGATTGCGAATGAACAAACCGTTACATTGGATCTTCCAGCAGAGCTTGCAGGAATTCATGACATGTTTAACGTCTGTTATATGAGAAAATGCAAATTTGATGATGAAAGTCAGATACTTCCAGTGCAATAACTAAAAGTTGATTCAAAGAAGAGGTTGTTATAGGAACCCGTAGAACTGTTCGATCGTAAAGTGACCAAGCTCCGAAAGAAGCAAATACCGATGGTATTGGTAAGTGGAAGTACATTCTAGGTTCTGATTTAACATGGGAGACTGAGAAGAGATGAAGGTTAGATATCCCCACTTATTTGAACAATAAAGGATTCCGAGGACGGAATCCTCTTAAGGGGGAAAGATCTGTAACACCCGCAAACTTGGGCTAAGAGATTAGTAGGGTTTGAGGTATGTGCTTAATTGTTTTGTTATAATTAAGTATTTAATTATGTTGGTTAAACTAATTCTTAATATGTGGATATTATTTATGCATGTGTTGTATATATATACATGTAACTGTATGTGTATGTATTTTGTTGAACATGTGTGTGCGTCAAATTAAGTAGAAGATGGGTTTTTTTGCCACCTCTTCATTAGTTGCGTGTATACGTGTATGGGTTTTAGATTAAACATTCATTATTTCAATTAAGCAAAGGTGTAAGTGTGTGTATGTGAATTACTCTCTGCCAAGAAACCGAAGAACAAGAAGAAGAAGAAGGAACCATCAGATTTTCAGGTTTAGGGTGTTTGAATTCAAGATAAAGGTTAGATATATAATTGAAGTGTTTGCATGTTAGTTTGATTAGCTTGATGATTAGATAAATACGAATATATGAAGAACACAAGAATCGGTTTTTGTTGAAATATGAGTTTTTATGGGTTTTGTGTGTTCATAAGATTTATGAGTCTAAATGATGTTTTGATGCATGAATATATGTTTAGAAGTGTTTAAACATGTTTGTGAAATGATTTGATGAATGTTTTAAGGTTCTGGGTTTTTGAGATATAATGACTTGAAAGATGGCGGATTTGATGAATAAATGAACTGTCGGTTTTGGTGATAGGGAAGAAGAGGAATTCCGATTGTTTAAAAATCCGTATGGTAAAAACCGTTAGATAAAATCCGGAACCCTAAAACCGATACAAGCAAAACCGACACTAGAATTCTATACCTCAAAATCCTACACTTGAGAAACCGGGACCCAAATCCGACACATATGAAAACCGATACCTTAAATCCGGATCTATTATAATCCAAGTATTTAAAATCCGAGAACCAAAACCCAGACTTGAAGTACGATTGATATAATCCGGTTAAAGGTGAAATCCGACATTTTTGCAAAGAATCCGACTCTAGGTAGCGGATTTGTAGAAATCCGACAGTTTTTGTAGAATCCGATACCTTTGGTTTGGAAATTGTATTTGTTTATTGCTTGTTATTGTTTGATGAATGATTTACAAATATATGGATAATATATATATATATATATATGAAATTGAGACTGATTTGGTTATTGTTGTGTTTACAGGCAACCAAAAAGCTCAGTAAAGTTAGATATCTTAGTACAAGCTGAAACTGAGGTGAGTGGACGTTAATCACGGATGGTAAAGATTGCAGGTAATATTATTTATGTGATGCATGATTATGGATTGAGATTGGATTGATTGAACGGCTGATTGTGATATGAAATGTTGATAACTGCTGCATGACTATTTGGTCGATACGCGCTCTTAGGATGATTTTGAGTTGCGTTGAGAAGTCAGCTATACGTGGACTTGGGTTGGGCTTGTCTAACTGATTGGTTGATAGTAGTAGCCTTTATATTGCATTTGTTGCTCAGAGGGGAGTTTACTGTGCCAATTTAGTGGAAAGCTATCGGTAAACCTTTGCTTGGGCCGGCATTGGTTGTAGGTTCTGCGCCGAACCGCTGGTCTTATCTAGATATGTGATTACATGATTGATGTTGATTGTGAATGTTTGCATTTGATGATTTAGCCTCTACTCACTTAGCTTTGTGCTAATTCCCCTCAGTTGTTGATTTGCAGGTTCGTGTTAAAGTTTAAGAAGGAAGAGTTGACCATTACTCTGATACTATGTTTAAAAAGAGACAAGCCAGTTATATTTTGTAGCACCAAGATAGATGATATGTTTTGTTTATGAACAGTGTTTGTAGATTTGTAAATATTAATTTTATGTAACCAGATTGGTCTTAATTAGCTTCCGCAATGCGTATTAAAAAAAAGGGCATGTGATTTTCCGGTGTTATACTTAACGTGAGTGGTAATCAGCCGGTTGTAGCTGGATTACTTGAGGAGTCTTGGACTCTAAAACGATGTTTGGTGGACTGCTTTACGCTCCCCCACTGTAACATCCTAGATTTGGGCCTAGTTATAACTAGTACGTGAGTGTACGTAATTAGTATAATAGACGAATAATTGTTATATGTATATGTAAGTACTTGTGAAATTTAATGAGTTAATGTTTGTATATATATATATATATATATATACATGTTAATGGTGTGTATGTATATATATATATATATATGTTAAGTATATATACATATTTATGTATTAACTAAATGATTAAAAGAAAAGAAAGTAATTGTATAAATTAGAAAAGAGAAGAAGAAAGAAAAGAAAAGAATTAGATATTTTGTCCAGAGGCGGTTTGCCTCTGGATAAGATTTATATATGTGTAAGTGTGTTATTTGACTCACAAAGTCAAAAGTTACAAACACTTTCAAAACACACACAAACACACACTTGTACTCTCGTGAAATCCGTGGTGAAGTTCTTGAAAGGAAGGGTGTGGAAGATTTGAAGTCCTAGACTCAAAGTAAGGTGAGTATGATGTTTGTAGTATAGATTATGCATGTATTATGGTAGAAATATGTGTGTTTTGAGGCTGAAAGTTGTGATAGAGTTGAAAACACCATTGAAGAACATGAGAGCTTACTTTATAAGTGGGTTTCTCATGTTTTGATGTTTTTAAAAGGAATAAATGTGTTCATAAGGGTCTTATAGGTGGTATAAGAAGTTTAGAAGTGTTTTAAAAGTGAAAATAACTTGTTTAGAAATCTGGGTTTTTGAATATGATGAAAGAAAGTCGCATGCATGACAAATAAAAAAGATGATGAATCTGTGAAAAGCATGATCGCGGCGCGAAAAGGTTATGGTCGCGGCGCGACCCCATCTAAATTGAACCATGCGACTCTTTTGAACCGACCTTCGAATGAACCGTCCGACTTTCGGGTCCGACAGTCGGATGACCCATGCGACTTGTTGGTCCGACTGTCGGATAGGCCATATGTCCACTTGATCCGACTTTTGCATGAAAAATGTGACTTCTGGTCCGAATTTCACGCGTCGCGGCGCGACGGGCCCTTTTCAGCAAGAATGTGTTTTTTGTACATGTTCTTGTTAAATGGGTTATGTAAGGTCAAAAGGAAGTTAATAAATGAATTGTGAACGTTAGAAAGATGTTGTAAGGTCCTGATAGTAGGATCTAATATATGCAAACGCTTAACGCGATTGCCGATGTTTTAGGTGAACGTGTCAGCTGAACCAGAATTAAGTGAACGAATATTGTAAGCTAGTCAGGTGAGTGCCTACTTTCAAGACTCAGTAGAGTAAGTCTTGCAAGCTAAGATGACTGTGTGAATGTGTATGTATGTATGGCTAACCTGTCTATGCAGGTATGCTTAACAAGATGAGTGTAAGTTTCTGACTGATGTTATGATTACTTGTAAGTTGTATAATAGGTGTATGCCAACGGGTCCAGAGTGGAACCGCTTAGTTAATATCTGATAATGTGCATGAATGATGGACTGTGTGATGATTGCATGTTAAAGTATGAATGAATGATTGAATGATGGATCCCTATGGGATCCTATGTACTATATATGATTATATGATGATGATGATGATGGATCCTTGTGGGATCGAATATACGCATATGTGTATGTGAACTGTCTGCAGACTATTTGACCCATGGTTAAGGTCAGCCGGTTAGCTGGATCCCAGAGGACTTTAGTCATGGTTCAGGATTTAACGGAGATTCGGGGTGCATCCCAGATCGAGGTTCTGCAGAACCGCTAGGCCTTAACGTGAGACTGTAATCAGCCAGGATCTGGCCGGGATTACTACGGAAACTTGGGTTTAGTAAACGATGCTCGGTGGACTGCTTTATGCTCCCCCACTAGCGGGGATGGTTGTGACTGATTCCCCGGTCTGAGTTGTTGAGCAGGACAGACTCCCCTGCAAGACATGACTCTTACTGATCTTGTCAGCACACCGCTATGTGTTAAGCTAGCAATATGTGCTTATGTACGATGTGTATGATGCATGGATTACTTTATTGTTGCTTATGCTAAGTAAGTACTCACTAGCTAAGTGTTAGCTAATGGTGCTATGATTTCCCTTTTCAGGTAAAGACTAGATGGCCTGGTGAGGCGGGTGACTTTTTGATGTAAATGCCCCTTTTGGGTTGGAACACTTTATATTTGTATGTTGTAATGTAATCTAAAATTATGGTCGGTTCTTGTATGTTAGGTAACACCAATGAATGTTTTGGAAACAAAGATGATATGATTAAACGTTTGTTAATATTAAAAGAAAAATTTCCGCTGCTAAACCTGAATTATCACTTAAGTAACTGTTTTCAGAAGCGGTGTTACAATTAGGTATCAGAGCCTAAGTTTGAGTGAATTGGGTAATTGTAAGAGTATTCAATCTCAAACTCAGGCCCGACCATAAAGAAGTGTTCCTATGGGGGGGATTGAGTAAGAGTGTTATATGTATGCTAGCACTATAAGATGATTTGTAAGAAAGTTAAGTAAGTGAGATAGAGTATTAATTGCTCTTTCTCTGTCATATAGAAGTTAGAAAAGATGTCTGCCGAACGTGGCAATACTGAACATGCGTTGAAGGAGATGGAAGATGAGGCTTCTCATATGCCTCATCAGGCTGAGGATGAACGTTCTCAGCACAATGTCGGAGGTGGCAGGCCTGAGCAGGATCAGACTGCCAATATCAGACGTTTAGAGGAAGAGCTGCGTGTTACTAAAGAGCTCTTGTTGCAATCTACATTGAAAAAGCTTCGTAATACTTGTTCATACAAGAAGTTTTTAACTTGCAATCCTCCGACATTCCAGGGGAGTGATAACCCCACCGTTACTATTCAATGGCTCCATGAGATGGAGCAAACGTTTGAATCATGCGAGTGTGATCCAGTGTACTGTGAGAAGTATGCAGTACATATGTTAAAGGGTCGTGCCATTTTCTGGTGGGACACAGTGAAAGCTTCTGTCAGCAAGGAAGTATTGAGTGCTCTATCTTGGGAACAGTTTTCTGAGAAGTTGAAGAAGTATTGCATAGAATACGATATGGAACGAATGGAGAGGGAATTTTTGATCTCCAGAAGGGAGATAAACCAATAGAGGAGCATATCACCTTATTCACTGACAAGATGAGATTTGTTCCCCATCTGATTCCCAATGAAACCACCAAGATAAGAAGATTTGTGGCAACCTTGCCATTGGAGTTTCGCCCACATGTACGGGCAGCTGCTAAATTAGATCGGGCTTTTGAATTAGCCCGGCAAATGGAGGGAGATCGCATTTATTGCAAAGGAGAATCTGCCAGTGGAGGGTCAAAGAGAAAGTTTCCACCTTCTGATAAATCGGGTCCTTTAAAAGGATAATCCTCTGCAGGCGGGAAGACTGAGACTTCAAAGAAGCCGAGATCCAAAAATCCTTGGTGTGTTGAGTGTCGGTTGTATCATTCTGGTGAGTGTTCTGATGCTACCAGAAGGTGTTGGAGGTGCGGGCTGAATGGCCACACTAGTACTGAGTGTGATTTCAAAGAAAATGTTTGTTGTCGGTGCCACTAGCCTGGGCACAAGATGACTAATTGCCCGGAGAGACTGAGTGTTGGAATGGAAGGGTCTTCTAGGGGCCAAAAGAGAGAGGATGCGCCTCGCGCAAAAGGGAGGGCGTTTCATATGATAGCGGAGGAAGCGGAAGCAGCGGGGGATGCTGTTACTAGTACATTCTTTACTAGTTATTCCCCTGCATGTGTATTTTTCGATTCTGGAGTTGATTACTCCTTTGTTTCTTAGTCTTGTTGTTGTTAAAAGCTGAGATTACCTGTTTCAAGATGATCAATCCACTTGATGTGGGTAAGGTAGTCTCTGTTTCAGAGAAAGTTTCAATAGCTGTTCTTGATGTTAAGAGAAGTTGTTTCCCTATCTCGCTCTTAGTTATGCCTATTGCAGGCTTGATGCTAGTGTTAGGATGGATTGGCTCAGCAGTCTTAATGCTGAGATTCTCCGTACCCAAAGAAAAAGATGGTTAAAATTCCTCTTTCTGATGAATCTTGTGTTATAGCTCGTGGAGAACGACAAGGGTGTGATATTCCTGTTATCTCCATTGTTAAGAACTTAGAAGTTGGCTTCAAGTATTGTGACTCTTTCTTCGCAAATTTATTTATGCCAAGATAGAGAAACGACCAGTCCAACATATCATAGTAGTATTTGATTACCCTGATGTGTTTTCTGAGAAACTGTCGGCTTTACCTCCAGTCAGTGATGTCAATTGTGAGATTAAGTTGAATCCGGGAGCTACGGTGGTGGCTAGAGCTCCATCTTTGATAGGTTCTCGAAGTTCTTAAATGAGAACAGTTGTATGTCAAGTTGTCTAAGTGTGAGTCCTAGCTAAGGGAAATGTATTTCCTTAGTCATGTCATCTGTAAGGATTGTGTCAAGTAGATCTAGCTTAGGTAGAAGCTATGATGAATTAGGGAGTTCCTAGAACTCCTCTTGAAATTAAAAGTTTCCTTGCCTTAGCTGGCTGCTATTGGTGGTTCATCCGCACTTTCTTTAAGTTTGCGAGTCTGTTAGCTAAACTGACTCGTAAAGATGTATCTGTCATATGATTGAAAGCTCAGGAGGGATCCTTTTAGCTTATTGTGTGAAGCTCCGATCCTCACCTTGCTTGATGGTTCAGAAGACTTTACTGTCTGTTTTAAATTCCGTTATTACCCTGGTGAACCCAATGTTGTAACAAATGCTTTAAGTTGTAGAGGACCGTCAACGGGAGTTAAATTTATGAAG
Organism: Dittrichia graveolens; assembly: GCA_038502395.1. NCBI lineage: Eukaryota > Viridiplantae > Streptophyta > Magnoliopsida > Asterales > Asteraceae > Dittrichia > Dittrichia graveolens. The sequence goes on from JARJIL010000009.1 coordinate 38,980,957, forward strand.
ATTATGATGATGTCACATATGCACGCAAATTGAGATGAATACCAGAGATCTTATGACCGTCTGCAACGATTCGATGTTTCGAAATTTATGTTCGTTTCTTAGCCACAAATGAGTCTGTTTTGTTGACTCATTTGATTCAGTTATGTTAGTGAGACTATGACACGTCACGGTCTTTCTTAATTGTTTTGATTTCCACTCTTTGTTGTTTCTAGTTCTTGAAAATTTCTCCTTGAAGAGACGTTATTCGTCTGAGAGGTAAGGAGAATCTAAGTCCATGTTCTATAGACCCGTTCAAAGTCGTGCGTAAAGTCGGTGATCAGACGGTAACTCTTGAGCCGCCGCCTGAACTAATCAATGTATGTGTCATCTTTAACGTGTGTTACTTACGCAAGTGCCACGTTGAAGAAGAATCTGTGGAAATTCTTGACACGAAGGTCAAGAAGCTGCGTAAGAAGATAGTCGAGCAAGTCCTCGTGAAGTAAGAACACGGCTTAGGTCCAAACCCGACGTGGGAAATCGAGGACGTGATGAAGGCAAGATACCCTTACCTGTTTATCACTGAGTGGATTCCGAGGACGGAATCCTCTTAAGGGGGGTAGATTTGTAACATCCTCGATTTGGGCCTAGTTATAATTAGTACGTGAGTGTACGTAATTAGTATAATAGACGAATAATTGTTGTATGTATATGTAAGTACTTGTGAAATTAAATGAGTTAATGTTTGTATATATATATATACATGTTAGTGGTGTGTATGTATATATATATATATGTTAAGTATATATACATTTTTATGTATTAACAAAATGATTAAAAGAAAAGAAAGTAATTGTATAAATTAGAAAAGAAAAGAAGAAAGAAAAGAAAAGAATTAGATATTTTGTCCAGAGGCGGTTTGCCACTGGATAAGATTTATATGTGTGTAAGTGTGTTATTTGACTCACAAAGTCAAAAGTTACAAACACTTTCAAAACACACACAAACACACACTTGTACTCTCGTGAAATCAGTGGAGAAGTTCTTGAAAGGAAGGGTTTGGAAGATTTGAAGTCCTAGACTCAAAGTAAGGTGAGTATGATGTTTGTAGTATAGATTATGCATGTATTAAGCTAGAAATATGTGTGTTTTGTGGCTGAAAGTTGTGATAGAGTTGAAAACACCATTGAAGAACATGAGAGCTTACTTTATAAGTGGGTTTCTCATGTTTTTATGTTTTTAAAAGGTATAAATGTGTTCATGAGGGTCTTATAGGTGGTATAAGAAGTTTAGAAGTGTTTTAAAAGTGAAAATAACTTGTTTAGAAATCTGGGTTTTTGAATATGATGAAAGAGAGTCGCATACATGACAAATAAAAAAGATGATGAATCTGCGACAAGCATGATCGCGGCGCGACAAGGTTATGGTCGCGGCGCGACCCCGTCTAAATTGAACCATGCGACTCTTTTGAACCGACCTTCGAATGAACCGTCCGACTTTCGGGTCCGACAGTCGGATGACCCATGCGACTTGTTGGTCCGACTGTCGGATAGGCCATATGTCCACTTGGTCCGACTTTTGCATGAAAAATGTGACTTCTGGTCCGAATTTCACGCGTCGCGGCGCGACGGGCCCTTTTCAGCAAGAATGTGTTTTTTGTACATGTTCTTGTTAAATGGGTTATGTAAGGTCAAAAGGAAGTTACTAAATAAATTGGGAACGTCAGAAAGATGTTGTAAGGTCCTGATAGTAGGATCTAATATATGCAAACGCTTAAAGCGATTGCCGATGTTTTAGGTGAACGTGTCAGCTGAACCAGAATTAAGTGAACGAACATTGTAAGCTAGTCAGGTGAGTGCCTACTTTCATAAGACTCAGTAGAGTAAGTCTTGCAAGCTAAGATGACTGTGTGAATGTGTATGTATGTATGTCTAACCTGTCTATGCAGGTATGCTTAAGAAGATGAGTGTAAGTTTCTGACTAATGTTATGATTACTTGTAAGTTGTATAATAGGTGTATGCCAGCGGGTCCAGATTGGAACCGCTTAGTTAATATCTGATAATGTGCATGAATGATGGACTGTATGATGATTGCATGTGAAGGTATGAATGAATGATTGAATGATGGATCCCTATGGGATCCAATGTACTATATATGACTATATGATGATGATGATGGATCCCTGTGGGATCGAATGTACGTATATGTGTATGTGAACTCTCTGGAGACTATTTGACCCATGGTTAAGGTCAGACGGTTAACTGGATCCCAGAGGACTTCGGTTATGGTTCGGGATTTAACGGAGATTCAGGGTGCATCCCAAATCAGGTTCTGCAGAACCGCCGTGCCTTAACGTGAGACTGTAATCAGCCAAGATCTGGCCAGGATTACTAGGGAACCTTGGGTTCCGTAAACGATGCTCGGTGGACTGCTTTATGCTCCCCCACCAGCGCGAATGGTTGTGACTGATTCCCCGGTCTGAGTTGTTGAGCAGGACAGACTCCCCTGCAAGACATGACTCTTACTGATCTTGTCAGCACACCGTTATGTGTTAAGCTAGCAATGTGTGCTTATGTACGATGTGTATGATGCATGGATTACTTTATTGAAGCTTATGCTAAGTAAGTACTCACTAGCTAAGTGTTAGCTAATGGTGCTATGATTTCCCTTTTCAGGTAAAGACTAGATGGCCTGGTGAGGTGGGTGACTTTTTGATGTAAATGCCCATTTTGGGTTGGAACACTTTATATTTGTATGTTGTAATGTAATCTAAAATTATGGTCGGTTCCTGTATGTTAGGTAACACCAACGAATGTTTTGGAAACAAAGATGATATGATTAACCGTTTGTTAATATTAAAAGAAAATTTTCCGCTGCTAAACCTGAATTATCACTTAAGTAACTGTTTTCAGAAGCGGTATTACACCCACCAACGCGGTTAATCGTATCTGATTCCCCGGTCTGAGTTGTTGAGCGGGATTGACTACCCTGCAAGACACGACTCTTACTAATCTTGTCAGCACACCGCTATGTGTTAAGCTAGCAATGATTTTTTGTGTATGATATGTATGCTGCATGACTTACTATATTGATGTTTATGATATGTATGTACTACTAGCTAAGTGTTAGCTAATGGTGCTATGTTGCCCCTTTTCAGGTAAAGACTAGAAGGCCTGGTGAGGCGGGTGGCTTTTGAGGTAGATAACCCTTGTGGGTTGGAACACTATATGTATATGTTGTAATAAGATACTTTATGGCCGGTTCCTGTGATAGGTAACACCAGTGTATGTTTTGAAAATATGAAGATGTAATTAACAGTTTGTTATTATTAAAGGAAAAATTTCCGCTGCTAAATTTAAATTATCATTAAAGTAACTATTTTCGGAAGCAGTGTTACAATTAGGTATCGTAGCGTAAGTTTGAGGGAATTGGGTACTTGTAAGAGTATTCGATCTCAAACTCGGGCCCGACCATAAATAAGTGGTCCTATAGGGGGGATTGAGTGAGAGTGTTGTATGTATGCTATTATTGTACGATGACTTGTTAGTAAGGTAAGTAAGTGAGATAGAGTATTAACTGCTCTTTCTCTGCCATATAGAAGTTTGAAAGATGTCTGCCGAATGTGGCAACACTAAGCAAGCTCTTAAAGAAGTGGAGGATGAGGCTTCTCATATGCCTCATCAGGCTGAGGATTAACATTCTCGGCATAATGCTGGAGGTGGCAGGCCTGAGCCAGATCAGGCTGCCTATATCTGACGTTTGGAGGAAGAACTACGAATTGCTAAAGATCTCTTGTTGCAGACATCATTGAACAAGCCCCACAAGATTTGTTCGTACAAGAAGTTCCTGTCTGGCAAACCTCCAACGTTTGAGGGGAGTGATAACCCCACCGTTACTATTCATTGGCTCTGTAAATGGAGCAAACATTTGAATCGTGTGCGTGTGAACCGGAGTACTGTGTGATATGGATGTTGCATGACTTACTGTATAGATGCTTATGATATGTATATACACACTAGCTAAGTGTTAGCTAATGGTGCTATGTTGCCCCTTTTCAGGTAAAGACTATAAGGCCTAGTGAGGCGGGTGGCTTTTGATGTAGATAACCCTTGTGGGTTGGAACACTATACGTATATGTTGTAATAAGATACTTTATGGTCGGTTACTGTGATAGGTAACACTAGTGTATGTTTTGAAAAGATAAAGATGTAATTAACAGTTTGTTATTATTAAAAGAAAATTTTCCGCTGCTAAATCTGAATTATCATTAAAGTAAATCTGAATTATGGTCGGTTACTGTGATAGTAACTGTTTTCAGCTGGAGCACCCTTAGTATGGTGCTGAGACTGCTCGTCCTCAGCCTGATGAGGTATATGGGAGGCCTCATCCTCCATCTCCTTAAGAGCTTGTTCAGGGCATCATGCTAAGCAGACATCTTTATCGATTTGCTATAAGAAAGGAAGTGCATTCATTATAGCATTTACACTTGCATATTAACATATAGACTAACTACTAATAAGTACTAATCATATAGCACTCATACTCAATCCCTTTTACCCAATAAGGAACACTTCATAATGGTCGGGCCCGAGATTGAGACCGAACACTCTTTCAAGTATACAATTCCCTCAAACTTAGGCTCTGATACCTAACTTGTAACACCGCCTCTGTTATTATGAAAATCAGTACAAAATTTGAATTTTTGAACTGCATGGATCTATTTGTAAATAGAGTGTTTACCTGTTTGATTATTTAACTAGTATTTCAAAACAATGCAGCGGAATATTTTAAACCAAACAAACAAATCCTATTAACTATTACAGTTTTAAACCACTATGATTTGGCTATTATATATACATATCAAAACTTTGCCAAATCACATAATACCGGTGTTACTATATCAACAACCGACCATTGTATCAAGAGTACCATTTACAGTGTTCCTTCCCAAAACATATAAACAACTCCCAGCAGTAATCCCTTCTCACCAAGCATACCTAATCTTTATCTGTAAAAAGGGAATATCAACAATATTAGTTATATAAAATAGCTAGTGAGTACTAACAAGCATGAATAGCAATAAAGCAAGGCATATATCAGGAATTAGCAAACAAGGCTATCCTATCACATAGCACAGTGTTGACATGTCCGACGGTTGTTATCTTTTGCAGGATAGCTAATCCAGCTCAACAACTTCCACCGGGGGAATCAAACACTGCCATCCGCGTTGGTTTCACCACGTAAGTGAATCACCATGCTCGTTCAGGAGCCAAATGCTCATAGGCTCAGCCATTTAAGGCAATCACCCCAGATAATCTAAGGAACGGCACTCGAGTACCGTTGATCCAGAACATTATGCCCGAAGGCCCAGGATCCAGCCGAAGCTGACCTTAATCAATAATTTGTACGAACATACATATAGCTCATTAATAATCCTTTTCAGGAACAACTGCATGCATACATTTACAGATAACTTAATACATCAATATATATATATATATATGCACATGTACTTAAATACATGTCTAGCATATCATTTCAACATGGCAATACTTACTTCTTAATCTTATTTGCATACATATAGCTTTCATGTGTACAATATATAGCATACAATAACCATATAAACCGAATTGCACTTAAACCTTCCTTTATTTAACTCATGGAAGTCAATACTCACCTGACAGGCTAATATTAGGTAAACTATAGTATTGACACCCCTGGAACAGTCGAAGTACCTAGTTACAGATTACACATATCAGATTGAACTTAAAACAGAACTGTCACAGGGCAAGGCATGCCCGTGACTTTCGGGGAACGCCCGTACCCTGGTCACAGGTACCCCCCGTGACTGCAGGGCACACCCTAGGTACGCCCCGTGACCAAAGGCACACCCCCCGGACCCTCTAGGGTTAGGCACGCCCGTACCTTTTCGAGGTACACCCGTGCCTACCTGGGTACGACCTATGGCACGGTTGGATCTTGAGAGGCACGCCCGTGCCTTTCAATACACAGCAGCAGTTCGAACAGAACTTGATGTTTACCATTTCAAATTATACCAAAACCATTTCCAGTCCAAAGCTTTAATTCACATATGAACCAACACTATAAAAACAACCTAAAAACACTAACTTTATGCATTTTAACAACATAGAACATATTTGGGACCAATTTCCCTTATTTGATCCATTTACACAAACTCATCCAATTCATCAACAAACATCATGTTAAATACACAAACTGATTTCTAAACATCTTGAATAGGACTAGGAACAGATTGGTACATTAACTTTAATTATAGAAGTCAATTTGGACATTGACCCATTTGGACCTAAATTAGAAATTGGTAGAACTTGGAGAGGAACTTACAAGAATCTAAGGGATGATGATGGAAGTGATATACAGCAGATTGATGACTTAATTTGAGCTTGATTCCAGATTAAATCCACAACCTTGTTTGATCTTTTTTTGCTCTTCTTCTTCAAGAACCAAAAGAGAGAGTTGAGTGTGTATGTGTGTGTATACGTGAAGTGTGTGTGTGTTGACTGTGAGACTCAAGTCTTAACGACTTTGAATTTCACAGTTATCCACAAGGGTATTCTGTTCACCTTTTTAACATACAACTCAATGCACGAGTACCCATTTTCACTAACGGGGATATTTTTGGAAACCTCGTTAGAAACCATTTAATATTTAATCGTTTTTATTTGTTTTCATCACTATTTTTAAATTCATATTTAATTTACCAATAACATATTTTCTTTAAATACTTAACATATACTTTTAATTTAGTTCATTTAAATTAACTCACGTACCAAATGGAGCGCACGAATAGGCCCGATTTGAGAATGTTATAGAAGTTGTTAGCATTGACAAAAAAACTGAACTATGTGGAGCAACATATAGCAATAATTGAAAAGAAAGTAAAAACCCTACGTAACAAACAAATTGGACTGGTGAAGGTCCAATGGAAGCATAGGAAAGGGTCAGATTATACAAGGGAGCCTGAATCATAGATGATGCATAATTATCCAGAAATCTTCAACAGCTGATTTCAAAGACGAAATAATTCCAAGTGGGGAAGAGTTTTAACACCCAAGGTCTAAAAATATATTTAAATAATAGAAATAAATAATAAGTATTGTATGTGTGATATGAGTTGATTAGATGGGATTAAATGTGTTTATAAAACTAGAAGGGCCAAAACTGTCAAATCTGAACTTAAATAAGTGTAGGAACCATTTGTGTATTTTAGTCATAGATGTAAATATATATTTGACTTTAGCTTGACTTCACCATGAAGTCTTCACTTTCAACTTTCCAGACAAACACTTTCTTTCTCTTTGCATACGTGATATCCTAGTTCAACTTTTCTTTGGATTTTGAGCAAGATTTACTACAAGATTTAGCATCTTTCAATCTCTACATCATGTTCTATAACATCAAGGTAAGTTTGTTTGATGTTTTAAGTGTTCTTATGGGTTAAATGGGTCAAGGATTGATTTAAGGATCAAAGTATGTTATTTTAGTGTTAGTTGTTATTAGCTGTTTGGGATGAAAGGAATCACCCCACCCCCATGAAGTTTTAAAACGTTTAAAAATGAGTTTTGGATCAAAAATGGGCATTTACAGCAAGCTGGCCGACTTACTGGTTCAGACCAGAGCCAGGCACGGCCGTACCCTGAGGGGGTACGGGTGTGCCTATGGCCGGAACCGTCATAGTTCTTGAGATACCACCCATGCCAAGGGGCAAGGGCATGGGCGTACCATGCCCAATCACGGGCGTGACTTATGTGTCGTGCGACTTTTGAGTTTTAAAATTTCGATACGAAGGTCGGATCATTTGTAGCATCCGTAGGTCGCATGACCCAGACACGAGCGTGCCTAAGAAGGGTACGGGCATGCCCTACCCAATTTTAGTTTCTATTTTCTAAGTTTCAACATGTGTTTGATATATTATTGGTATTAAAACTGTAGAGATGAATCGTGGCCGTTTTCACTAAACTATAACCCTCTGTGGATTGATTTATTAAATTACAGCTTAGAAGGTGAGATTACTAGATTATCATTCATATTCATAGCATGTGTGTTATCATGATAGAATATTATGCATATACAATTCATATGTGTTGTTAGCATACTGCTATGTGCAGTAAGGCTCAGATGTGGTACAGTACTGTGACCTATGTAATTGCCCTGGGTCTAAAACCAGAGGCTAGCTTTGTTGCTTGACATACGTGTGGTATCTCTTTATGATTCTATACATGTGTTTATATGACTTTTTAGTTTGGCATACTCACTAACCTCTCGTATCTTATCAGATATTGTTTTTAAAATGTTTTGAAAGTCATTCCAAAGGCAAGGGCAAAGCTTCCATTTGACAGCTTTTACTGAACTTCTTTTGAAACTTAACGCCGCTGTGTAACATACGAATTATCAGTTGTATTTTCAGATGTGTTTTGTTTATGAAACAATACTGAAACTTTGATGTAAATTATGCTTCCACTTACTTTAACATCTATATGTGAATCCTTTTTGTAACGCCATTCCTTAAATTTCAGGAGTCTACTTTTTTTTTATAAAATTGCGTGCGGAAGCTAAATATTTATTTAACATTTTACAACTTATATATATATAAGTTGTAATACAAAAGTATTATTAAACAAAACACTCCAAGCGTTACCAAATCCGTTCGACCATTACATTACATATTACATAAACAAAACATTCACAAAGTGTTCCTAAACATATCATGAACTCCCAGCTGGTTCCCGTCCTCACCAACAATCTATTTACCTGCATATGGAATGTTCATGAGAGGGTTAGCTATAAATAGCTAGCGAATAACAATTAAGCGGAAGTAGTATATCAAGAGTATCATATACACATTACATGCATCACATAACATCATTCAAGTCTATCCTAACACATGGTGAAGCACCGGTTAGTCAACAGGCATCACGTCTTGCAGGGTAATGAGCCCGACTCAGCGATTCTCACTGGGGAAACCAATACTTCCTCCGCGCCAGTGGAAAAGCGGGTAGCGGTCCACCATTGTGTTATCGGGAAACATATCCATTCGGGGTAAGCGGGAACTGACAGCCCATATCGTATCGAGGGGTGGTGGTTTTGCAAGAACCAAGATTCGTGATCATCGAATCTCCGTACATCCTAGCGGGTGACACAACGCCCTAACTCAAGACACAGATAATCTGGCCCCAATGTCCAACAAAGTACCGGTACAACAAACAATGGCCTACTCCGGCCTCAGCACAAACACATGTAACACCACTTTTTTACTTTTAATTTAAAAACATTATCTTACGTGTTAGTACCAAAAAGATATCAGAGTTTCACAATAATACAATTTCTAAACATACGCGTGCTAACATTTACAAAAGTAGTGTCAATTTTTGCTTCTTGAAAACCAGGAGCTATCTGACTGAGCACCGTACTAGGTCCTTATCCTTGCAGGAATCTTCATAACCTGCAACATGCAATACAGAGACATAAGCTAACGCTTAGTGATCATACTAACTGAGCATCAACAACAAGGAACAGGAGTAAAATCTCCCCAGGATATCTTGTATCCAAACTGTAATAACTGGAGTAAGATCTCTTCAGGATGTCTTGCATCCAAGCTGTATCACCTGCAAATATGCAAAACTGTTACTGTACTAGGGTTTATCTACACCTTAGTGTAGAATATCCCCAACGCTTCTCTTGGGTATAAAAAGCTCGATATACCCCTTTTCACTATCTTGGATACAAAGCTACGCTTGCGCGTACTGGGTATCCTCTGTGTCTGTCTTATAAGCTCTTCTTGGGTATAAGGAGCTCAATATACCCCTTCTCACTTTCTCAGATACAAAGATACGTTTGCACGTACTAGGTCTCCTCTGTGCTGGGCTTATCTACACCTCGCATAAGTAGCTTATCCAAGCTGCTATTGGTAAACAACTCGCTAAATACCCTATCTTTGTGCTTGGCATAGTTATGCTCATGGCAAGACTATACACCTTTACTTGTATCACATGTCATATTTGGTCATAACATAACATATCATATCTGGTCACGTATACATATCATATCTGGTCACATATACCTAACATATCTAGTCACGTATGCATATTATATCTGGTTATAACATAACATATCTTCTAGTGCACATATACATATATTGACTCATAGATACTTGTACTACTTTGGTGTACAGTTACACCATCTGTATGGCCGTATATCTTAACACTCTTCTTTATACAAGGTTACACCTCGTACGTATTCTGTACCATACTTACTTTCATTGTATAGACATAACATTCATGTCTCATAATACATATATTATGATGTTCATCTAAATCATGGTCATATGCTAAACATGCTAAAGAACTAGTACACTCACCTGGTAACCGTGTAACATGCTCAACTTTGTTAACTTGACCGCACTTTGCCATAAGTACGCCATCACTTATTGCCTAAAAGCAATATACAATCTTTGCATCAATACTTACAACTTTGCTGGACAATTAAAGCTGAACAGGGCTAGGTACACCTTTCCCCCTCAAGGCACGCCCGTGCCTTTCATTCTAGCCCCAAACATGGCCTGCTCCAACATAGGCATATTGGGCCAGGCACGCCCGTACCTTTCATAGGTACGCCCGTGCCCAAATACGCCCGGACCTGAAGAACAATGGTGGTCACGACCACCTGGCACGGCCGTACCCTCAAAGGCACGCCCGTGCCCTATGAACTGTAGCAGCAGTTTCACGACTGCTGCTGTTTTTCGACCAAAATCACATCTAAACTCAAAACAAGTGTTTTCCAACACTTGCAAACCATGTTACAACATCTAGAACTATCAAATAACAACTACAAACACAATTACAATCACCAATCAATGATTTCACCTTTGAAATCACTTTCTTGACCCATAACACATAAAAACTCAAACAAAACTCATACCTTGCTATTCCAGATTGATTGTAAGCTGTTGAAACATCTTAATCAACTATTATTGATCAATATAAATGAGGGAAAATGGGCTGCTAGTGAAGTGGCTGGACAAAATGACTAGGTTGACTAACTCAAGTCAACTACTAGCATATATATATATATATATACACTTTCAAAGATATGCTAAATAGCCCCTGGACTTATCATCTTTTAAACTGACAGCTTTAGCCCCTCTAGTTTTATAAACACCTCTAATCTGTAATAACACTTAGCCATAAAAACTTTTGGACTTTGGGGCGTTACAACTCTTCCCCACTTGGAATGATTTCGTCCCTGAAATCTATTGTATAAATGACTAGGCATTAACAAGCTGAATGCTACCATAGCACACTAGTGGTAGTCTTACATTTCCTCATCTCTGAATGCTATCGAAGCGCACAGATGATAGTCTTACATCACATACTATTTGCTACCAAAGTAGACGGTCTACAACATTCTCATGAAACACGTACCATACATAACATAACACCCATACATCCGAGTGTATCTGAATACTTTCTATGCTTTCACTGTACTTTTACAAGTTCTATCCCTTCTCTACATAAACTCTTAACCTTTAATTTCTAAAATAACTACTGGTTGGTCTATATAAAACTGTTCTTTTCATCCCATGATACCTCCTGCAGGGAAACGACTGTTGATTCATCTGTTAATCACCCACAAAGGTGAAACATTTCTGGTAATTCCTGTTTGTATGTTACTTTACCTCATCTTGCGATGATCCATTAACTTTCTACCATATGCCACTCTTAACAATTCATAGTCCTCAATCTGAAACTCTAATAGTGATCTCATCTTATCTGCATATCTTTTCTATCTATTTTGCACTACTTAAACTGCTCACATATGCACTATATAAACTCAAGTCATTTAGTGTACTATTTCTATACTGCTCAACCTTCTCTGATCAACTTTACCCCCAACAACCGGGATCTTACACTTTATACTGCACAACATTTCGTATGGTAACATACCATCACTCAAAAGGTAACTGTTAACTAAAAGAACTCTACTAACGATAGATAGACATCCCAACTACTACTGAAATCAACACATGATTCCTGTCTATCCCCTGGTATATGTATCTTTCTTTTACTCTATTCTTCCTCTAAGGGTGGAATACTAAACTGAGGTGTAACAGGACCTTTATATCTGACTACTATCTCTTCCAACTAAACACCTGTCATTCTTTAGAATGCACTTTCTTTATTGAAACAAAATCTACATTCTTATGAGTCTGTCAATTACTTCTCAGATAGCATCAAACTCCCGAGAAGTTCTAGGTGAACTGATAATCTAATTTACTGTAATTTTCTTGCTATTTCTGTTTTTTCTGCTTAAAACATCTGCTACCACATTGGCTTTAGCTAGACAACTGTTGTTAATCCTAATCATAAGTTAGGAAGTTCCTTTTCTGTATCTTTAACTGAATTACTACATCATTCTTACTATAATGTATCAACCACTTACTGCTGATCATTATTCATCTTGAATTATATGCTTTCTTTAGTCAATTAGACTAAGGGTGCTGCTATCTTAGAAAGGTCTAGTATAAATCATCTGTAATACCTTGAACACTCAAAGAAACTTCTTACCCTGGTAAGATTCTGAGATGGCTCCGATTCCATCACTGCTTTTTCCTGGCTGAATCTGCTCAATCCCTTTCTGCCTAACAACGCGATTCTGAAATTTTACTTCTTATAACTAGACGTTACACTTGGAGAATTTCTCTTACCATTTCTCTCTGTATAACATTTTTATCACATCTCTAAAACTAACACCAATTGTTTCTAAAATCTTAGAGTAAATAACCGATCCTCAATAATCACAATCACTAATTTATCAAACATAGTTCAATAAACTATACTCATTAACTCTGTAATTTATACAAATTATGAACATGTCATTTTCTCTTTTCCCATAATGCCAAAGACTAGATACTTCCTTACTTTACTATCAAATAGGATTACTGGCTCTTATACTTTTATCTCTATTAAGCAATTCTTCCCTACTTGGGGTCTGAACTTATACTGTTTTCTAATCACATAATATCTGATCATGATACCGACTCAACCGATTCATACTCACAACCACTCAAAACTCCTTCACCTCAATTGCTACAAGATTGATGGGGAAACTGGCAATTATCTCTGTTTATCACATTATTCTTACACCTACTATTTTTAATAGTAGCCTCATCATCTGCTTCTTCTTCCTCAAGAGGAAATTCTACTATACTGGGTGAAACACTCGTCTGAACATAAATTTGAAACTACAACAAAGATTCACCTTACCGCAATCAATGAATACTATAGCAGGTGTACTATTAATGACAAAGGTACCTGCCACTACATTCAGTTCCACTGTTTTGTCTACAACCATTTGCTGCACTTTCACTTACTTATCCCTACCCTTGCTAAAACAAAGTGGGGGTAGAGAATTTACTATGCTTTTCTCTAAAGCTATCAACTTAGGGCAAACTCAATATGCCCCACTGGTAACAATAATAATCTCCTTAGTGTAAATTCTAACAATTTCTGAGCACATGTCTTTGCTTCTCACACTTTCTTACATCTGAGTGAGGAACTAGCATTCCTCACTATAGTATATACACTAATCTCTTGCTTGACGTACTTGCTGGTTTACCTTTCACTTTTCCATTCATTAATCTCTACCTGCTCAACTACTGTTCTCTCTTTTAAACAAAACTCATTTTCTCTTTCGCTGTGTTACCAATAACTGTCACTACATTTCATAAACTCAATAACAATACATTCTGGACAAAATTGGTTACTTTTATCAACCTTCCAGTGATATCATTCACTGCTTCTGTCATCTGTCGGAGGGCAAAAAACTCTTTTGAAATCTTATCTATTCAAGCTAATTGGTGCAAATTGCACCTCTAACACTTCTTTATACCGAGGCCTAATCGTTGCCTCCCTCTATACTTTCTCTTTCCTTGGTAACAGCAAAGTCTACTGGTCTTTTGCTATTTCACAAAATAACTTTGAACCGTATATAACTTTTCATTCTACTGAACACCCAACCATACGGAATGTCCCTTGCATCTCTGCTTACTAACGATCACTCACAATCGAATCGGTAACCTCCTCCAAGAAGAGATACTCTGTCTTCTAGAAATCTTTGTAAGTACACTCTAACTCTTATAACTGATACATTTTGGCTTAAATTCTCTCAATTCTCTGGACATACATCATTGCAGCCTACACCACTGCATCTACTTGTTTCTATAACATCAGTTACAATCTTTCTTATACTTACTCAACCAACTGTGCTTAAACAAAGAATGTTTATGTGTAGGACTTTACTCCAATTCTATAGCTACTGTCTTTCTTATTGTACTGTTCTCATACTCTTGCAATTCCTCTATAGCTGGAATCTCTCTAGTAAGATTAGCCGTAGGTCTAGTGGTCGGGATAGGGATTGCATCTATTTCATATTTGTCTCTGGCTTCCCGAGATTTGCTTACCTCAGGCTACTGCGTTAGTTACCTACTAACTCTTTCTACATACTCTTTCTGAGGATCAGAAATCTTTAACATACAATACTATAACAACTTTCTATGTACCATAACAGGTATACTGGTCTACATACATAAATCATCATGCTATCAAGCACATAATCCGCAAGGTTCATCATGATCTTGTAGAGCTTAAGTAAGTACCATGTGTTTATAATAATATGGGCCCTACATTATTATGAACACACTATACCTTACCTATTCTCAACTTAACCAATTAGATTCCCACTTCATATCATTTAACACTTAGCCACATAACTACTGTACATGCATAAACAGGCTAACTCATACTTAATCTATAAAATAGATATCAATCATAAACTTCTACTAACCATATGCTCACCAAGGTTTACTACCCCAGGGATAGCTCCACTTAATCTCAAAACCATGGTTTAATTTCAGGCATCACACTCAGGTATGCCCGAATCCCTTAAACCTTGGCTCTGATACCATGTTGTAACACCGCTTTTTCAGTTTTCATTTAAAACCATTATCTTACGTGTTAGCACCATAAAGATATCGGAGTGTCACAATTATACACTTTCTAAACATACGCGTTCTAACATTTACAAAATTAGTGTCAATGTTTACTTCTAGAAAACCAGGAATTATCTGACTGAGCACCGTATTAGGGCCTTACCCTTGCTGGAATCTGCATAACCTGCAACATGCAATACTGAAACATAAGCTAACTCTTAGTGAGCATACTAACTGAGCATCAACAACAAGGAACAGGAGTAAAATCTCCCCAGGATATCTTGTATCCAAACTGTAATAACTAGAGTAAGATCTCTTCATGATGTCTCACATCCAAGTTGTATCACCTGCAAATATGCAAAACTGTTACTATACTAGGGTTTATCTACACCTTAGTGTAGAATATCCCCAATGCTTCTCTTGCGTATAAAGATCTCGATATACCCCTTTCTACTATCTTGCATACAAAGTTACGCTTACCCGTACTGGGTATCCTCTGTGTCTGGCTTATAAGCTCTTCTTGGGTATAAGGAGCTCAATATACCCCTTCTCACTTTCTCGGAAACAAAGCTACGTTTTCACGTACTAGGTATCCTCAGTGCTGGGCTTATCTACACCTCGCAGGAGTAGCCTATCCCAGCTGCTATTGGTAAACAGCTCGCTGAATACCCTATCTCTGTTCTTGGCATAGTTATGCTCATGGAAAGACTATACACCTGTACTTGTATCACTTGTCGTATCTGGTCATAACATAACATATCATATCTGGTCACGTATACATATCATATCTGGTCACATATACATAACATATCTGGTCACATATGCATATTATATCGGGTTATAACATAACATATCTTCTAGTGCACATATACATATAATGACTCATAGATACTTGTACTACTTTGGTGTACAGTTACACCATCTGTATGGCCGTATATCTTAACACTCTTCTTTGTACAAGGTTACACCTCGTACGTATTCTATACCATACTTACTTTCATTGTATACATATAACATTCATGTCTCATAATACAGATATTATGATGTTCATCTAAATCATGGTCATATGCTAAACATGCTAAAGAACTAGTACACTCACCTTGTAACCGTGTAACATGCTAAACTTTGTTAACTCGACCGCACTTTTCCATAAGTACGCCATCACTTATTGCCTACAAGAAATATACAATCTTTGCATCAATACTTACAACTCTGCTGGACAATTATAGTTGAATAGGGCCAGGCACACCCGTGCCCCCCTCAAGGCACGCCCATGCCTTTCATTCTAGCCCCAAACATGACCTGCTCCAACATAGGCATACTGGGCCAGGCCCGTACCTTTCATAGGTACGCCCGTGCCCAAGTACGCCCAGACCTGAAGAACAATGGCGGTCACGCCCACCTGGCACGGCCGTACCCCCAAAGGCACGCCCGTGCCCTATGAACTCCGGCCGCAGTTTCGCGACTGCCTTGCTATTTTCCGACCAAAATCACATCTAAACTCAAAACAAGTGTTTTCCAGCACTTGCAAACCATGTTACAACATCTGGAACTATCAAATAACAACTACTAACACAATTACAATCACCAACTATAAAGTATAAAATTGTATAGAAATAGGAGTTTACTTGAGAAAATACTCATAGAGTATAAATAGGGATATGACCTTTGTAATAAGTGAGTTTTTCCATAATCAATGTTTAAGTGTGTGTTTTGTATGGTGTTAATCATCTCTCACAGTACATTCTTGCATTACTCCATTCATACTCGAACCACTTGGGACTAACAAGTGGTATCAAAGCCTAAGGAGTGTGATTTGATTCTGAATTCAACATACAAGTTCAAGATTTTTGAAGAATTTGAAGAAAACCGAGAACACATTTTGAGATTTTTGGGTTTTCATCAAATTTTGTGATTTTCGTGAAGATTATGATTGATGCTCGTTTATCATTTTAGAATCATTCTGGAGTAAACGAGATCAAATAACAACAAAACAGCAAGCAAATCGAAGATTTTAGTATGTTTTGTGAAAAAACGTGTTTTGGGGAAAATCGCTTGATTCGATATCAATTCGTTGTTGTTTATCTTGAAAAATTGATATAGGATTGATTGAAGTTGATAGGCGCAGTGATCTGGGCAAGAAATATATAGATTCGTGCAAATTTGAAGAATTTTTGAATCCGAACGGGATGAAGATGAAGGTATTGGATTTTGAATATGAATGTATCGGATTTGAAAGATAAAGTTATCGGATTTCCTAAATCCGATCATGTTTACCGGATTTTGAATATTAATGTCTCGGATTTGCCTTTCTTCCGGATTTGGTTTCTTCCGGATTTAAAAGTCTCGGATTTGGTTTCTTCCGGATTTGAAAGTGTCGGATTTTGAAAGTACCGGATTTGGGATTTCGCGGATTTGGGAAGATTTTCAATTTCCTTATCGGATTTGGTTTCTTCCGGATTTCAATTTTCGACCCCAGCCAGGGGCTCTGCCCCTTGGACCCCGCTATCAGGGGTGCTGCCCTAGAACCCCCGTAGTCGTTGTGACTGAATTATCTAGTCACCTTGATTCCTAAGACAAGTGTTTGGATTTTTTGGCTGAGTCAGGAGTTCTCAAAGTTTCAGTTATCATTCTGATGTTTCTAGATTTGGTTTACTTTGGGTCATTGCTACCATATGTTGAATGTCTAGTACCTTATGTCTAGTCATCCTACCCCTTCCTAACTGATTTTTGGTCCTTTCTTAGTGTCACCAATTTTTGGTCTCAAAACCAGATTTTGGCCATCTATTCCTTGTTTCTTTTGAATCTTGGTTATCTTATATCATTCATTTCTGACAACCCAGATCACATTGTTGGTGAAATTGTTTGAAGGATTGACCAACATCAAATTACTTCAGGCTTTTAAGAAAATTTTGTATTACATGCAAATGATCTTGAGTAAGGATGGATCCGACTCACCGATTATTATATCAAAGTCACCTACCCACTTATGTGTACCCAAGTTCTTTTGCACCCGTATGTCTTCCAAAAAATTTTTGGGACTTGCGGTGATTTGATCAAGGTTGATTACACGGTATTGGGAGACTTACTTGACAACATTAATCTCCAATATCAGGTTACATCCAACACAAAGTTATAAATCTTCACGAATTCAGATCAAATTATTACCACTCCTTAATGATCGAGAGTGGTTCGAGTTTCTATTCATGTCATACAACAATTGGAGATCTTTTTGACATGAATATGTAGGATCCTCCCCATCCCTTTTCCATGTTTGTTACAACTGAATCTCATAGTGATGTCCTTTATGCATGATGCTCATAATGTATCATAATCATCATGAGGGGAAGAATAATAAAAAAAATAAGTAAAGAAATTGTACATTGTTGATTCAGTTGTTGAGAGAGAGTAAAAGAACATATTAAAAAGTTATTGTGTCTACTCAAGGGGGAGAGAGACAAAGAAACGCCAGTCTATATCATGTCTAGGGGGAGTCAAGATTGTCAGACTTATGAAGACATGGGAACAATCTGAGCTACATTGTAGGGCGAGACAAAAAGAAGATTCTTCCCAACACATCAAAAGTGTTTATGCTTCCGCTGTCAAAAGCTCAAGATAAAGCTTTGTTTCAGACTTATGTATTTGGTGGGACGCTACATCCAAAACCGCTTATATAATCTAAGGAAGACAGTCCTTAGGTTACTGGCATTTACACTCCTATTTCAATACAAAGGGGGAGAATGTAAAGTATAAAATTGTATAGAAATAGGAGTTAACTTGAGAAAATACTCATAGAGTATAAATAGGGATATGACCCTTGTAATAAGTGAGTTTTGCCATAATCAATGTTTAAGTGTGTGTTTTGTATGGTGTTAATCATCTCTCACTCTACATTCTTGATAATCCCTTAATTCTTCAAATATCAAGCTAATCTTCAATTGCATATGTAGAACTATGAGAGAATACTAATTACACCTTGATTAACACATCGTTCATATCATTGATTATGGCAATTTGATACATGATTAGCCTTAATCATAGACTTATATACTCCATGAGTATATTTACAATTAAGACCCTCTAGTTTGTAATTGATACAAACTGCACTCAAAATGTAATCTTCTATTCTATACAATTAATAAACCTAACAATCTCCCCCTTTGTATAGAAATAGAAAATGTTATGTCTTTTTGGCATCTAACGCAAACTTTAACAATCTCCTCTTTTGAATCATGCAGATATTCTTTTTTCAGTTAATATTCTTTTGATGCTTTGGGGAATCTTCAAACCTTAACTTGATGTCTTCAAAATGACTTCTCATCTTTAAATAGAGACTCTTCACTTTGAGAATAGTATTCACTTCAACATCTTGATGAGAACTTGAAACTTGATAGCATACAATGACACCTTTTCTCTGCAAACTCCTCTTTTGCATTGGTAACCTTAGGCTTTTCAACCTTTGGTTGTATTATCAAAAAAACATGTAGTGATTTTTAGCTTTTCCCAATCTTCAACCTATTCTTTCTAATCTTGAGCTCTCTTGTCTTAAAATAAGCTTTGCTTGTGCATAAAAAATATTTTTTTCTCTCCCCCTTGAATGTAGCTCTTGATCTTTTTCAAATTTGATAGATATCTCTTTTCTTTGCTCCCTCTTGACTTGACATATATTGATTTTTCAGAATTAAACTTTTCTTTGTCTCCCTCTCAACACATGAATCTGGTCTTCTTTAGCTGCACAATTTTGATGAGAACTCATCATCATCTTCAACTCAATAAGAATCAGCTAATATTTTTGTTTCCTTCTATCAAGATGAACTGAATTTCAATTTCTTTAAACTTTCTCCCCCTCATGATGATCAGGATTCTTCATGAACATCATGCAATTGTAATTAACATTCAGCTTGATTTGTGCATGAATACTTCAACATTAATACCTTAGAATCCTCCTCATGAAATTCAGTTGAATTTATCAAATATGTATCTCTTTGATATTGTGACCAGAATGATACTACAGTGAAAGTATCTGAGACAGTCTTTAGGGTACCATCTCAAAGTTCCCGTAAGGAAATGTTAACACCGAGATCACATAGATTGCTCGTTGACACAATAGTTTAAAAACTGTGTGACCTACGTTCAGTGTTGGAATAATAATAACACTAGTAGGATTTCCATCTATCATCGTGAATATCACAAAGATAACACTCAAGATGTTCCGGTATCAGTTACGAAAACTAGATAATTGTGACATTTCCATCATGTGTCCTAAGAAATAAAATTATATAGCAATAAGCTCTAGACTCTATAAGTGCATGAAAGAAGTCAGGGACCGGAGCAGCATGTCCTCCTTGTTTCAATATTAACAATCTCTGAGTGAGATGTCAATAGAGATGTGCTAATTCTCCGTGTGAAGTTGAAACAATCATCTTTTAAGAGATAATCGAGTAGCTGGGTGGGGTTAGTGCATTGCATCACTGGGTCCATGATGTTTTCTTCAATACCAAATTTCAACACATGAAATCTAGTAGTATATGTGGTTACCCAGATTGACACTGTTTTGAAAGGATCTTTCTTTTATATTGATCCTATCTCTCACCCTCCGCTCTCTAAATATTTTTCAACTTCTCCCTCAAACTCTCTTTCCAAAATGAATATTTGTATCTCCGTTGGATACAAATTGACACTTGTTATCTGCTCAATTAGGAGCAATCATATTGATGTCAACAAGAATGATTTTCACGAAATATTCAGTTGAGAAAGATTGTCAAGAATGATTTGAGCAATTAAAGAATATGAACAATCAAAGAATTTTGAAGTAGGAAATGAAAAAATGATTTTACATGTATGCTCAAAGTGATTTGGTGATCATATGCACCCCCATCTCCTGTTCCACCCCTCTCATTTTCATTTTATCTCTGCCCACCAATCAGTATCACATGATAACTGATACTGCTCACCTATTTGACCTATTAAACCCTTACTTTGTTTTTTTAAAGCATAAGGTGAACTCCTAGGGCAGGTCCTTCCAGTTCTGGATTGACCATAGGAGTAGAATCATCCTACACTCACTCACTCTTTGGTGCCTTATTGATCACTTGAAAAGTATGTGTCACATAAAAAATGATTGACACAAGAATGAACGATTTTCCAGAAAGAATGGAATAATCAACAATAGAGGATGGACTTCCAGAATTATTATCAGGATAGAATTCAAGAAATGAAAGACGAGCTTTCAGAAGATCAACAATCAAATGAATCAAGAAAGACATCAGAATGAATCGACGAATGAATGTCTTCTCGATGGGAAAAACGATAAAATTTTAAAATTGAAAATATTTTTGAATTTTAAAATTTTGTATTGTTTTTGAAATTTTCATTTTTAAAATGATTTGAAAGAAAAAAAATAAACTCTTCCTATGTTGATGCATGCATTGAAATTCGAAAATGATTTTTCATCAACTAGGTTAGAAAAAAAAATTGCTCCCCGTACAAGAATGCACAAAAATAGTTTTCATTTTAAACAAAATTGCAATCTTGTAGGTTCTCGACGAAAATGATTTGTCCGTCAAAGAATCTATGTCGTTCTTGCTCCCCCTACAAATAATGAACCATTATCACACAAGTTATATCAAGGAATGATAAACTACAAACATTAAGTTTCTCAGATCATTAGACTCGGGCTAATGCTGAACAAAATGACATGTGAAATGGACTGCAGGGAACACTCTTCTTTCTTCAAGTTAGGAGATTGAAATTGTTAGCATATTGAACACAATGTACCTTTCAACGTATTCTGAATGATCTTCATTGTGTTCCAACAATGTCTCTGACTAATCTACAAAACAAATTAAGCACACTTTGGTACCCACTTGAAGTTGGGTCCAGCTATGTTAGGTTTATGAACCTTTCTATGCATTGGGCCTGTGTGCCATTGGGGAATACCATTTTGAACAACAAATTTATGATTAGTTCTTGAAGTTTTACAAATCTTCTCTTTTGAAAGTCTGACTAAGTGCTTGACTGAGTATACCACAAAAGGATATTTGACATCAGTTTTGAGCATAAAATTTCCATTATGCTTTGCTTTAGAAAAGAATTTTGTATTTACATGTTTAAATGAATGATATTGCATATCGACATGATTATCCTTACCAGAATGATGTTGTCTATGCAGTCTTCTTTGTGGTATAGCATTGGACTTAAAACCATCATTGATGACATTCTTCATTCGAAACTCAGATACACTAGGTTTAGTTTCTGAAGATGTCCTGGTAGATATTGCGTTGGATGAGAATTCATCAGTTATGACATTTTTATACGGAATTCTGATGATGAAAAACATGCATTTGAATGCACATGATTGATTGAACCACATGGTCAATTAAATATTGAGGTTTCTGTGGTTTTCTTCTTTTCAGTCCAGAATGATGATATCTTTACAAACATGTCACCTAGATTCTTCTTTGGAATCCAAGCTTGTTTAGTCTATGGTAAAGAATCATTTAAGCTTACTGAAAATTCAGAATCAATATAACTTGAATAAGATACATTCTGTTGACTTCTGAATTCAGTTTCTTTTGGCTTTTGAGAAGAAGTAGTTGCTTTGGGAGTAGAAGCATCAATGAAATCGTCATCTGATTTTCTACTTTCAGCATCTGCAACAGAAAAATAAGAGTCATTATCGCTATCACAATGTGTTTCTGAATCAAAATTGATATTGTCAGCGGAAGTCTTGGTAGATTAAGAAGCTTTTTCAGCAAGAAGAATTGCGAACTTGAGTTTAGCCAAAAACTGTAGTCTCTCTGTTGGTCCCAAAGAGGGTGAACAAGCAGCCGATACAATGTAGAAGGGGGTTGAATACACTTTAAACAATTAAACAAATTAATCAAACGTATATTAAATTATCAAACAGAACAATAACTATTATCACTCTCTAATCAAATCAACAGGATGATTTGATATTACAATTATTATAAACTCAACTCTCTCTAAACACTCTTGAATCACAAAATAATTGATGATCGAACTTCTTGTTAAAACTGATTAACAAGAACTCTTGAAAACTCTAACTTTGAACTTACAAAGTTATCGCAACACACGCGTATCAAGTATTACGAACACACGTACGTTTTGCAACTTATGCAGTCTTGCAACTTATGCAGTCGTCGTTGTGTATCGTCTCTGTGTTCACGTACACACGTAAGAACATATATAAATGTATTCGTTCATGTTTATAAAACCTAGAAGAAGGTTTATACTTATACTTGATATATCTACGAACAAATCGCATTTTAAAGATAGAACTTATCTTTTCTTTAAAACCGTAACAAACTCCTTAATTACAACATATCTAATTAATTCTGTTTGAGATTTCTATCCAACTAATAGATAGTTTAAATTAGGTTTAGATATCCTAATTTAAATGTCGTAGATATGGAGAGTTTATAACAGAATTTAGAACTTACTTAAATTCTTTAACTGACTTCTGACGCTGAGCTGACATACTTAGTCTTGACCTTGTCAAGCTGAGTTTTTGAATCTTGGGTTCTTGAATCTTCAAGTCTTCATTCTTAAAACCTATCTCAGCTTAGAAGTCACTGAGCTATCTAGTACTTACATAGAAAACTCTATATCTGTTTATACGCTGACTACTCAGCTGAAGCTGACTAGTCAGTCTATAACAGACTTACATAATTTCTAACTCTTAACCTATCATCTATACATATCTATAGTTTGTCTCATCAAATCTAACTATTCTAAACATGGGACTAACAATCTCCCCCTATTTGATGATGACAAAACATTGAATCAAATTAGGTATAGGTTAACAGAATTATGTCGAACCACTCTGGAACTGACCAAAGTTAGTTCTTGAAATAAGTATTGAACTGATCCATACTTATTCAAGTATCTTGAACTTACAAGATGTTTATGTCACAAATCTATTATAAGACTTGTATTCTAAGTATTTGGATATACAACTACTTAGATACTGAACTTATCAGAATTAATTTAAGTTCTGAACTTACAAAACTTATACAACTGAACTTATCAGTTTACAATTGAACATATCAATCATCAGCTTAAACTTACAAAGCTGTTTGTTTGAACATATCAAACATAATTTTGAACATATCAAATAATGAAAAGTTGAACATATCAAACTTGAGTTTGTATTAATGAACACATCATTTACATCGTAGCTTAATCTTTATGATTAGCTTCTGCACACTTAGTGCTTACAAAATTATAGAACTAATCTATTTACTCAATAAGATCTCCAACTTCTAACCACATATTATAATATTTAAGTTCCCAGATTGCAGCTTTCTTCATAGCATCATTCACAATCTCTTCACCTTCTAGCATCTCTCTCATCACAGCTTTTCTTGATCTGATATCTTTGTTGAGATGATATCTGAATACTGAGTTCTGAGTTAAGTCATCACATAGAATTATCTTGTATAGAATCAATTCCAGATTTGACGAATGAAGATCTGCTATCCTCAAGAAACATTGATTACCTTCCACATGAAGATACAAGAATCCTTCCAAAGGTTGAGTGATATGAGTGTTTTCTCTGAATTCAACTCCCTTTGGAACTTGTAAATCGATGTCTATTTTAGCTCGCTGGATTGCTGCTCTAACTCTTGCAACTTTGCCTCGATTCATGAAAGTATCAATTTCATCAGCAGGAATCTCACCTAACTGATCAATTCTTATGAAGATTGTCTTAAGAACATCAACTATTTCTTGTCTGATTTGACTCTTTTTCATCTGCTTAATAGTTGTGGCTACGATCTTCAACTGTAAGAACCACAACTTGTACAAACATCTCATATCTATACCAATTTCTTGTTTGTTGTCTAGTACAAAGTTGATAATTACCAATTCTCCTTTTCTACTCAGTGTAATTGACTTAATCTTGTTATTAAAATGTGTTCTTTTATAAAAATGCCTTAGATCCACATCTGAGTAGGGAATTGGGGCAGCTCTAGGACTAGAATAGTCAGCTTCAGCTTCAGCTCTGACAGCCTCAGCTTTAGCCTTTTCTCTTTGAGTTTCAGCTTGTCGTTGTTGTTCTTTTATTTCCTCCACTGTTACGCCTAGTTCCTTAGCCATCTCTTGTAACATTTGCTCAGCAAGCATGTCACTGGCTTTCTGTGCTGCATCAGCTTCATCACTTGAGTCAGATTCATGTGCAACTAATTGAGACTTACCCTGTTGCTCTAGCTCAGGCTTTGCAATGATGACCTTTATTTTCTTTGCTAAAGGCATAGCACTTCTTTTCTTTCTTTTTACCATCTCAAACACCTTACTCTTCCCTTTATCTATTTATGAAGTTGGAACGGACTCAGCTTCAACAAATTTTGGCAAATTAGCTTGAGGAAGGTTGGTGTGATCAACTTTAGATGTTTCTTCATGTGGAGTTTCTGGTTAAGCTTGTGAAGTTGTGGTAATTTGGACTGTTGGAGCCTGTTGTTGTTGAGAAGGCTAATCTACAGTACTCATGAACTGATCATGAGCTTGTTCAAATTGTACTTCCTCTGTATGCTCCCCCTCAACCTTATCGTCACACTTCTTTGATTCTTCCTCCCCCTTTTTGTCATCATCAATAGGGGAGGGTCTGAGTTTGAGCACGACGCTTTCCAAGTTGGCAACTGAAGTTGACAAATCATTAAGTTTACGCATCAATTTGGCTTTGTCATCTTTCCTCTTCTTATGCAGAAGCTCAAACTGGGATTGTAGATATGTCATAATGACTTGAGCATCGTTGTTCATCCGCTTGGGCTCCTCAGATCTTCGTCTTACCTCAACGTCCTCCTGTCCAGTGGAGGAGTTTATTTCCACCGTAGGAGTGGCTGTTGAGTGTTCCTCAATAGGTAAGGATGTGGTTCCCATATCCAAAGGTTGGTGATGACCTATGGAATCAGGGGGCCAGAATGGAGACCATGTAAACCTTCCTGGTGTATGAAAGGTTCATTGACAGGTCGTGCGAGAGTGTGTAAGAATAGAAGTGAAGAATGATCAATGTCGTGAGGTGTGGTAGGGGGTGAGCTAAGATCAATGGTGAGGAGGGGGGTAATTGACCCTGGGGATTGGTCAGTATTTCAATGTTACCTTCACGGGGCTGTGAAGGCACAGAAGTAGGCTCACCCATGGCACTAGTAAGTATGGGCTGAGTAGACACCATACTCGGTTTACGATTTAGGGTTGAGCTGAGCCTAGAGGTTGGCACCTTAAGAGAAGGTGTCTCCCCCTCAACTCCTGCCGGTGGAGGTATCAATGTGATATCAACTCAAGAGTCCTTTTGAGGTGAAGGACCACCTTTGGCAGTATTCCTTGTATAGGTGTAGGATATATCCTTGGTAGCAGTGGGCTGACCAAGTTTGGCTGTAGATTGTAAGATAGATGGAGATGTGCGAGGTGGAGGAGAGGGGTTAGACTGAGTTGGGCTTGACTCAGTCTTATCTCCTAATTTTCGAGATGGAGAAGTAAAAGAGAGAGAAGGAGATAAGGGTTGCGAAATTCTACCTGCTGCACCTAGCAGTGGAGACTCAGAGCTAGGAAACAGACTCCTTTGCTCTGAACTCGAAGTGGTGGATGAAATCATTTGAGCACGGGGTCTGAGCTGAGTCCTAGGTTGATCAGCTTGAGGGGACTCAGCATTAGAACCAGCATCGTCACCCACTTCTTCCGTAGCTTCCTCCTCTGTCTCAGCTTCACTTGACTCAGGAGTCGGAAGCTGTATATACACCCTCATCTGAGCACTCATTGTTGGGTACCCAGGGAAAATATCATGGGCGAACATTCTGTAACTGAGAACAGGAGTAGGAATTGATTCGTATTGAGCAGTATATCTTCTACCCAATCTGTCCTCGATGACCATGGATATAAATCTTGCAAAGGATACAATAGTGTCCCTTATGTTCTTGGTCACCAATGACTTGAATGCCTCAAAAATCAACTCAGCGTAATCCACTCGTCGATCATAAAATAAGTTGTATAACAGTTGCATTTCAAAGTCACTCACATTATCCAGGCCACCCACCTTGTATCCAAGAGAACGAACCACAGTGGATACCACAAATCCCCATGCCGTCTGGAAAACGGATTTCCGTATGACGCCAATAACTTCAGGAAGACCCATTAAGGGTAAATCACTTCGTGATTTTTCCCTGGAAACCGTCGCTTCATACTGATTATGAATCGGAAGATGAAGAATTCGGCGGAGACAGTTTGCATCAACTTCTATCACCACTTGCCCACTTAGGACTATACCCCGTATAACCGGTTGAGTTGCATCCAGTTTACACGTATACCAGAATTCTGTGAGAAGTTGAGGGATGAGAACAGCAGGTCCACGAAGAAATGCATGTGCCAGGGGTCCCTTGCGTATGTAGGAGACCCACTCCTCATATCCCCTGCCAATTTTGGACTTCGGAATGTCGATACAGACGATGACATTGTTTTGTTTGTAGGTGGGGAGTGCATTGTTCTTGAAATTTCCACCACGAATCATTTGTTCAGTTAGATTCAGAGTATAACTCTCCATTGAAATCGAACTTATCGAATTGAATTGCACTTAGCAGTAGTGAGGATTAGCACTGAGCAATGAAGTCTGCACACAGGAACGTTAGGGTTCAAGAGAGAAGAATATTTTGGAAGTTTAAACGAAATATGATGAAAAATCTCTCTTATTTATACCTTTTCAATGAGAGAAAAGTTACGATTATCGAAGGTTAATAAATATGACCGTTACCGTAAAAACTTCTACGCAGTTTATTACAACGGCTAAATTTATTATAAGTTACCCAAATGCATACTGTTATATTGAAATGATATTTTTATGATAATGATATAGAAAAATTTCTAATTGACTGACGTTTAGTTACAGACACACCGTAATTATTTTGGACTTACCATATTATTGGACTTACCATATTATACCATTTGTTAGGACTAGCCTATACATGTGGAACTGACCACACTTTGGAACAGAGTATTCAACTGATCCTGAGTGTTAAGCGTAGATGGAGTACTCAGCTGATCCTGAATGTTCAGCTTACTTGGAGTACTCAGCTGATCCTGAATGTTCAGCTTAGATGAAGCACTCAGCTTCAGATTTAGCACTTAGCTCAGATTGAGCACTCAACTCAGGTTTTGACAATTAGTCAAATGTAGCACTTACCAAAAAATTAAATAGAGATAAAGAATGAAACATACCAATTAAGGGTTAAGCATGCCAAGCTTGTCGAGTAGAGTTGTAAATCTTGTGCCTTCAATTGGTTTCGAAAAGATATCCGCAAGCTGATATTCAGTCTCAATGAAGACTAACTCTATCTTTCCCTTTTCTACCATATCTCTAATGAAATGATGTCTTATCTCAATGTGTTTGGTTCTTGAGTGAAACACTGGGTTGTTTGTAATGGCAATAGCACTTTGATTGTCACAAAATATAGGAGTCTTTAAAATAATGCAAATCAAAGTCCTTAAGCTGATGTTGCATCCACAGTATTTGAGCACAACAGCTCCCTGCAGCTACGTATTCAGCTTCAACTGTTGAAATTGCCACTGAGTTTTGTTTCTTGCTTGTCCAACTAACTAATTTTCCACCTAAAAGTTGACATCCTCCAGTAGTACTCTTTCTATCAAGACCACATCCTGCGAAGTCTGAATCTGAGTACCCTATCAGCTCAAATCCTGATCCTTTAGGATACCACAAACCTAAGTTAGGTGTTCCCTTCAGATATTTGAGTATCCTTTTAACAGCTAGCAAGTGTGATTCCTTTGGATCGGCCTGATATCGTGCACAAACACATGTAGCAAACATTATATCAGTTCTGCTTGTTGTTTAATACAGTAATGAACCTATCATTCCTCTATATGTAGTCTAACATACAGATTTTCCATCAATGTCCTTGTGTAGCTTGACATTGTGTAACATTGGAGACTTTGCGGATGGCTTGAGTCTAATCCATATTTCATAATCAGATCAAAGACATACTTGCTCTGATTAATATATATACCATCTTCTTTCTGATAGATTTGAAGTCCCAAAAAGTACGTCATCTCACCCATCATGCTCATTCTGTATTGATTAGACATTGTCTTAGAGAACCAATCACACAGACCTTGGTTTGTTGAACCAAAGATAATGTCATCCACATAGATTTGAACCAGAATGACATGTCCTCTGCTCTTTCTTATGAATAGAGTTTTGTCAATACTTCCTCTATAAAAATCATTTGAGAGCAAATAGGTGGATAGTGTATCATACCAGGCTCTTGGAGCTTGCTTGAGTCCATACAAAGCCTTCTCTAACTTATAGACATAATCTGGATGTTTAGAATCAATAAAACCAGGGGGTTGTTTCACATAGACTTCCTCCTGTAGTACTCCATTTAGGAATGCACTTTTAACATCCATTTGATACACTTTAAAGTTTTTGAAGGCTGCATATGCTAGAAACAACCTTATAGCTTCAATCCTTGCAACAGGGGCAAAGGTTTCATCATAATCAATGCCTTCTTCTTGTCGATACCCCTGAGCTACTAGCCTTGTCTTGTTTCTGATTACTACTCCATCCTTGTCCATTTTATTTCTATAGACCCACTTAGTGCCTATAATTGTTTTTCCTTTACGGGTAGGGACAAGGGTCCAGAGCTTATTTCTTTGAAATTCTGTCTGCTCCTCTTGCATAGCTTCAATCCAATCTTCATCTTTTAGAGCCTCTTTAGTCTTCTTTGGTTCCATTTGAGATAGAAAACCAGAGTAGGCAGCATAGTTTGCATTTGCCTTTGATCTAGTTAACACACCATCTTCAATGTTCCCAATGACATCATCAAGAGGATGATCTTTTAATACTTTGAAGGTTGTAGTTGGAGACTGAGGTTCTGGATCTGAGTCAGAGCAGTATCCCTCAGGCTGAATAGGACTTACCTCTTCAGTCTGAGTAGGAATTGGAAGGTCACTTAGATCTTCAATCTGACATGTACCTGATGATTCACTGAGATTCTTAGGCTGATTATTTTGAATATTGATAATTTCTTTCGCTGATACACATTTGTCTGATTTATCACCATCAGCAGCATCAGAATCATCCATAACATACATGGGATTTGATGTGAGATCTTCTTTGCTTCTCTCAAGCTCACTTAGACTAACCGGGTTAGCTTGAGCTCTGTTGGATTCATCAATACTTGTCTCATCAAAAGTAACATGTACCGACTCTTCAATTACCTTTCTTTTAAAATTAAAGACTCTGTAAGCTTTGGAGATTGAAGAATATCCAACAAATATACCTTGAATAGCTTTGGGTTCCAACTTATGGAGCTGATGTCTTTGGTTTAGCACATAGCATGTTGAACCAAAAATGTGGGAATAACCAATGTTGGGTTTTCTGCCATGATACATATCGTAAGGTGTTTTACCATGTCTTTTAACTATAATCGATCTATTCTAAGTATAGCAGGCTGTACTTACAGCTTCTGCCCAGAAGCTCAGCTTGAGCTTTGCCTCACGTAGCATGGTTCTGGCAGCTTCAATTAAGCTTCTATTTCTCCTTTCAGCAACTCCATTTTGTTGTGGAGTTCTTACAGATGAGAAATTCTAGATAATTCCTTTCTCTTCACAAAAGCCTTCAAGGGTTGAGTTTCTGAACTCAGTCTCATGATCACTTCTGAGCTGTTTAAGAGACTTACCCTTTTGCAACTCTTCTTGTTTTATGAAGCTGATTAACTCATATGCAGCTTCACTTTTGGCTTTTAAGAAGACTACCCAAGTGAATCTTGTGAACTCATCAACAATCACTAGAGTATACTTTTTGCCACATAGGCTTGGGGTGCTAATAGGTCCGAATAGATCCAAATGCAACATATGCAATGGTTCTGTAATTGAGAAATTCTGTTTGGACTTGAAGGATCCCTTATGATGTTTTCCCATTTCACAAGCTGAGCAGAGTTTGTCTTTAGCAAATGTAATCTTAGCCAGACCAGAGACTAACTCATTGCTAGACAATTTGTTGATATATTTGAAATTTAAATGTGATAGTCTCTTGTGCCATAACCAAATCAGCTTGGGAGTTAAATCAGAATACAAGCAGGTTTCAGTTGAGGAATCTGCGGAGCTGAGATCTAACAAATAGATATCTCTCTCTCTTTTTGCCATTAATATTGGTTTTCCCTTCTTATCATAAATTGTCCCTGCATGCTTTCTGAAGGTGACTTCATAATCCTCATCACACAGTTGACTGATACTGATCATATTGTGTTTAAGGCCTTCAATATATGCTACCTTTTTGAAAGTGACTTTTCCAGCAGTTATCTTTCCATAACCTTTAGTCCTTCCTTGAGAATTATCCCCAAATGTCATCTTGGGTCCTTCATTGTTTTGGAATTCAATTAGAATCCCCTTGCTTCCTGTCATGTGCCTTGAGCATCCACTGTCTTGGTACCACTTGTAGGAGCCCTGCACATGATCAACTAAACACATTAGTTTCTTTTTGGAACCCACTGTTTGGTGGGTCCTGAGGATGAGCACTTAGCTGATCCTTTAGAGTTTGACTGCTCAGCTCGAACAGATTCTGGGTTTGTTTTGGACTGATCATCCTTTTCATTTTTCAAGTCTAAGATTGGTACTTACACAATCTTTGGCCTCATGACCTTTATCACCACACTTATAGCATTTTCTTCTAAAAATGGGTGTTTGGGTGATTTCTTTGATTTTTCCATTATTAAATTTGGATTCAATTTTCGGGTCATACGATGTAGATAACCTTTCGATCCTTTTCGACAGTTTGTCTACTTGATTGTCACTGACTTTGGACTTACCTTTGTCAGCTTTATGGTTACCCTTATTTGGTGAAGTCTGACTTACAGACAACTTCCTGTTTTAGACACCCTTTCATATATGGCTTGAGAATTATGTCTTTTTGAGTTAACGTGATATATTCTATCAAACACAGTTGTTCTCACAGGATTTAAATCCAATCTTTTGAAGACTAACTTACAGTTTCTGTTAGATCTAAAACATTCAGCTTGATGGTTTGTGTGAATAACCTGAGGACTTTGGGTTGGTCTCACAAACTTATTGGTTTTGACCTGTTTCCCTTCCTTGTTCCTTAAGAATGTTCTTGGGAGTATGTCATCTGATTTCATCGTTTTGTCTTCAAGACTGACTTGATCTTCGATGATTTCATCAGCAGCAGCACTGTAATCTCCCCCTAGCACTGCTTTTACTTGATTTGGTATCTGCTGGTTAATACACTTTTCTGCTTCTCATGATGACTTACACCAAGATTCATAGATCTTTCTTAGATTGTCAGCTTGTTTGTTAGTCCCAGATTGAGTACGCAACAACAAATGTTTGTAGAAGGGGGTTGAATACAACCTTTAGCTTTTAAAATTAAAGACACGCTTATTTACTTTTATATAATTCTTATTGATATGAATCAAGAATTACATGTACTAGAAGCGGAAATTCTAAGTACAATAAAAGGTGGCAATCAATTTTTCTAACACATAGACAAGCTAACTCTAAAACAACTAATGTATATAGAGTGTTCAACACATGAACAAGTTTGATTCTACACAATGCTTATACTCTACGAATTTCTCAACTGATGAGATTGTCTTTTAGTGTAGTAGAGACTTCACTTTGTTGTGTTGTGTATTGTTTGCATGTCCACCATGCATGAGTATATATAGAAGTCTTGGTGAATCCGGTTGCATGAAGGTAAGAGACAAAGAGGATGTGGAAATATAATATTTTAATTGTAAAGGTAGTGGGTGAAAAGTAAAGTTACTTTAATCAAATGTATGATAAAAGTAATTGTACTTTTCTGCAAAAGTGCAACCCATTACAATATAAAATATTAAAACCCACATCTACTGCCGTGTAGAAGTTTTTTCCCTTTCCATGATTGTACTTTAATCAACACCATGCTTCTGATTGATTTGACTTTACCAAGTATTGGATTGCTAGCCATACTTAGTTGTTTGAACAAATCTTCAAGATCTTCGTCTGTTTGAGGTATCATTATCCTTTTCCAGAGGATAAGATCAAAACCTTTTTGTCTCATACTTGATCCAAAAAGTGCATTTTTACTTTTACAAACAAAGATCTAAGGCATAATAGAACAACACATGTTCTGTCTTTTACATATGACTTACAATCTGAAAAGATAGAGTAGATTTGACATTTTTCACGACTCAGCTAACAGATTGTACTAGGAACTCTGATATTCACTACTCAGTTGACAAAATATATCAGTTGATCACTTTTTGCTAGGACTCAGTTGATACATATTGCTCAGCTGATCATATAGATGCTCAGTTGATCAATAGTAAACTTAGGAGGACATAAGCTCATGTATTTGTATGATCAGTTGATCAAGATTGCTCAGCTGATCAATCAAATACATCAGTTTATAAGGGGAGATGACTTGTGTAAAGGAAGACTTACTTAGCTGATGCTTTGGGACTCAGCTGATCCATTTGTTCACTCAGCTGATAGAGTGGGCACTCAGCTGATCAATTTCTTTACTCAGCTAATCACTTTCTTCACTCAGCTGATCAATCTGTCCACTCAGCTGATGGAATATTTTCCTCAGCTGATCAACGATTTTGCTTCGCTGATAAACTGTTTTTCTCAGCTGATGGTCTTCTTTACTTGTTTTCTTCATCTGATGCTCCTTGGCTGATATCCTTTGGCTGATACATTGAGTAGGATCTGATGCTCAGCTGATGGCTTATTTTCCTCAGCTGATGGTTCCATACTTAGCATATTTTTACATAAACTGATTCAAACAACACATGTTTGAATTCTTTCTAAGTCATACTGAATGTAGGGTTTGGTTATCATCAAATTCTATGTTTCAGGATAGGCAGAGTTAATTACTAGCGTGAAGTGATTATCTCCCCAACATTGTTCTTTTGATTCTTGTAGTTCTTCACTTAGAAGTTTGTTTATATGAAGCTGACATTCATAATCACTTTGAGTCTTTTTACCAGCAATTAAGAGAGTTTCAGAGTGTTTAAGTTCATCTTTTCATTTTGAAATTTCAGTTTTCAAACTAGATTGAACTGTGAGAGAGGTTTTGAAGTCATTCAATAGATAGTTGAACATAAGACATTTTTGTTCATCAGTGTAAGACCTAAAGTTATTTACCTTGTACATTGAGGCAGGATCCCAGTTACTGGTTTGTTTACTCAGCTTAGCCGCTTCTGCTAGATCCTCATCAAACGAACTGTCTTCTAACTCATAGTCAACTTGTTCCTCTTTATCCTCAATGGCCATCAAACACCTATCTGGCTCATCATCATCTGAAGTAGATGATTCAGTATCCCAAGTCTCAGCAAAAAGACCTTTGGTGTTTTCATCTAGCTTGCCTTTGAGTCTTTGATATTTCTTCTTATATTTATCAGCTCTGTAGGTATTCTTGTCAGCTACTGAAGCTGATTCTCCCTTTTTAACTCTGCACTCAGCAGCTATGTGTCCTATCCTTTGACAGTTATAGCACTTAGCTTTCTTAGGATCAAAAGTAGACTTACCACTTTTGCTTCTGGCAGACTGACCCCTTCCTCTTCTGAACTATCTAAAGTTTCTTGCTAACATTGCCATTTGTTTAGTAAGAGCATTCATCTCTTCATCATCTGAACCGGAGTTAAGACTTACTTCCTTAGATTCAGATTCAGAGTCAGTCTCAGCCTGAGACTTTTTAGATCCCTTCTTTTTCTTTTCTGCAATTAATGCAGATCCAACATTATCGATGGATTCTTTTACTTGAGTACCAACTCATTCTCATCTTTCTTGACACCTACCAAGATCAGATCATTTATCAAGCATTGAAATCTGGTAAACAAATCTGCCAGAGTTTCATTCTTTTTAGCAAAGAAAGTTTCATAAGAACGACTCAGATTTGTCTTCTTATGTTGCTTGACCAAGTCAGTGCCTTCATACGTAACACTGAGAGTATCCCATATCTCTTTTGCCGTTTGGCACCCAGCCACAGTATGCAGAAGAGGATTTGTCAAAGCATTTGCTATAATTCTTTGTGCCTTGTCATCAAGGTTGAACAGTTTACGATCTTCCTCAGTCCAAGATGCTTCAGGCTTGGGAGTTTCTCCAGAAGGAACAGTTTTGTCTGTGGCAGTTATATGGATCATTGGTATGATTGGGCCATCTTGAATCACGGTACTCATCCTGTGATCCACGGACTTCAAATATAACATGGCTCTAAACTTCCACATAGGATAGTCAGTGCCATCAAAGATAGGACACCCTTTTGCCGCCTTGATTGCTTGCTAGTAGACATCTCAACCTCTTGACAGCGGATCTTGATCTTCAACTTATGAAGAAACTTGCTCTGATACCAGTTGTTGGTCTCAAAGAGGGTGAACAAACAACTGATACAGTGTATAAGGGGGGGAATGAATACACTTTAAACAATTAAACAAATTAATCAAACGTATATTTAATTATCAAACAGAACAATAACTATTATCACTCTCTAATCAAATCAACAGGATGATTTGATATTACAATGATTATAAACTCAACTCTCTCTAAACACTCTTGAATCATAAACTAATTGATGATCGAACTTCTTGTTAAAACTGATTAACAAGAACTCTTGAAAACTCTCTCTAACTTTGAACTTACAAAGTTATCGCAACACACGCGTATCAAGTATCACGAACACACGTACGTTTTGCAACTTATGCAGTCTTGCAACTTATGCAATCATCGTTGTGTATCGTCTCTGTGTTCACGTACACACGTAAGAACATATATAAACGTATTCGTTCGTGTTTATAAAACCTAGAAGAAGGTTTATACTTATACTTGATATATCTACGAACAAATCGTATTTTAAAGATAGAACTTATCTTTTCTTTAAAACCGTAACAAACTCCTTAATTAGAACATATCTAATTAATTCCGTTTGAGATTTCTATCCAACTAATAGATAGTGTAAATTAGGTTTAGATATCCTAATTTAAATGTCGTAGATATGGAGAGTTTATAACAGAATTTAGAACTTACTTAAAATCTGTAACTGACTTCTGACGCTGAGCTGACATACTCAGTCTTGACCTTGTCAAGCTGAGTTCTTGAATCTTGGGTTCTTGAATCTTCAAGTCTTCAAGTCTTCATTCTTAGGCCACTCTACAAATGAATCTATGTCACGCTTCAATTTAGGCCACCAATACAAATATTACAAGTCTTGGTACATTTTCGTGCTTCCGGGATGAATAGACAATCTAGATTTATGTGCTTCGTGTAAGATTGTCTCCCGATTGCCACAAAGACTCGGTACCCAGATTCGGGATTGAAATGTCTTCAAACCCCGACTGTCTTCTCCCAATTGCTTTGATATTTTGATCATTGTCTCGGCTTTCAAGTTGTTTTCTTGTAATGCCTCTTGTTGTGCTACTTTCAAGTGAGCAATGATATCAGATTCAACAGTGATTTTCATGAATTTAGCCATTGCAGGAGAGTTCTTTCGACTCAGTGCATCAGCTACCACATTCGCCTTGCCCGGATGATACTTGATTTCACAATCATAGTCTTTGATTAGCTCCAACCAACGTCTTTGTCTCATATTAAGCTCTTTCTACGTGAACACATACTACAGACTCTTATGATCTGTGCATACAATACATTTGGTGCCATACAAGTAATGACGCCATATCTTCAAATCAAATACCACAGCTGCAAGGTCCAGATCATGTGTGGGATAATTCTTCTCGTGTGCTTCAATTGACGAGAAGAATATGCAATCACCTTGTCTCGTTGCATCAAAACACAACCTAGACCTGCATATGAAGCATCGCAATAGACAATAAAGTCTTCTGACCCTTTAGGCAAAGTTAGAATAGGTGCTAGGCATAACAATTGCTTTAGAGTCTGAAATGCTTTCTCTTGATCTTCACTCCACACATAGGCAACATCCTTGTGGGTCAACTTAGTCAATGGACCAGCAAGTTTAGAGAAATTCTGTATGAACCGCCTGTAGTAACCAGCAAGACCTAAGAAACTCTTTATCTCAGAAGGATTCTGAGGAGTTTCTTAGTTCATAACTGCTTCAATCTTCACGGATCAACCTTAACACCTTCATTACAGATAACATGGCCCAAGAAATGGACCTCCTTAAGCAAGAACTCACATTTAGATAGCTTCGCGTAGAGTTGTTCTCGCTTAAGAGTCTCCAGAATAAGATGAAGGTGTTGCTCGCGTTCCGCCTCTGTTTTAGAATAAATGAGAATATCATCGATGAACACGATCACAAATTTATCATGAAAAGGGCGACATATGCGATTCATCATATCCATGAAGATAGCAGGAGCATTGGTTAAGCTGAATGGCATAACCAAGAATTCGTAGTGCCCATATCGAGTTCTAAACACGGTTTTAGTGATATCATCTTCTCGAACACGGACTTGATGATAGCCAGAACGTAAATCAATCTTAGAAAAGCACGTGGCACCTTGCAATTGATCAAACAGATCATCTATGCGAGGTAATGGATATTTGTTCTTTACAGCTCGCTTATTAAGATCCCTATAATCGATACACATTCGGAGAGTCCCGTCCTTCTTTTTAACAAACAAAAAAGGAGCTCCTCACGGTGAAGAACTTGGGCGAATAAAGTCCTTATCAAGTAGTTCCTGGATTTGGGACATCATCTCCCGAATTTCAGATGGAGCGAGACGATAGGGAGATTTTGCTACAGGTGTAGCTCCAGGAACAAGATCAATCCGGTATTCTACATCCCTGACAGGAGGTAAACCCGGTAGGTCTTCAGGAAAAACATCAGGGTATTCAGATACAACCCTGATATCATCAACACTCTTTGCTCCTATCTCAGCATTAATCACATATGCAAAGTAGGAGATACAATCTTTTGCAATCAGCTTTTGAGCTTTAATCATAGAGATGAAAGGAATGCCAGACTCCCTCTT
Organism: Dittrichia graveolens; assembly: GCA_038502395.1. Classification (NCBI taxonomy): domain Eukaryota; kingdom Viridiplantae; phylum Streptophyta; class Magnoliopsida; order Asterales; family Asteraceae; genus Dittrichia; species Dittrichia graveolens. The sequence goes on from JARJIL010000009.1 coordinate 39,018,926, forward strand.
CTCCCCTCGAGCTATAGCATGAGAACCATCGGATAAAGGGAATCTGATTATCTTTTTGGAACACAAGATCTCAGCATCTCAACTACTGAGCCAATCCATACCAATAACAGCTTCAAAGCCCACCATAGGCATGACAAGAAAGGAAATAGTGAAACTATTCCCATCAATATAAAGAATAGCTGTTAGAACTTTCTCTTTAACACTAACTACTTTACCATCAGCTACTTCTACTTTTATGGGATCAGATAATAAAGAAATAGGCAATTGCAGCTTTTCACGATAAGACATAGAGACAAAGGAGTATGTAGCTCCCGAGTCAAATAGAATGCAAGCAGAAGTATTATTAATGAGAAAAGTGCCTGTAATCACATCACCTGCATCTTTGGCTTCATCAACCGTCATCTGGAAAGCTCTCCCTGGTGCACGAGGAGCGCCTCCCAGTTTTGGAGCCGTAGTTGCTGATGAACCCCCGACACCTGTGTTTGGCCATGTCGGGCAGACTGAGATACGGTGCCCAGGTTTATGGCACTTATAGCACACGTTCTCCTTGTACATGCATTCATTAGTTTGATGCCCCTTCTTTCCGCACATTCCACACCTCATATCCCAGTCTTTAGACTTCTGGGATGTATTCACACGCTGCTTACCACCCGATCCACTCTCACCTCCTTTCTGACTTGGTTGCTGATCAAACTTTTGCTTACCTCCACCAGATTGTTGTTGTTGCTGTTGAGATCTCGCTCTCTGTTTGTAATCATAATTTGTGGTTCAAGCATTATCAAATGCTTCATCAAGAGTTGCTGCAAATCTCACGGCAGATCGATATTCCAGAGGCAAGGTATTGGCAAAGTAAGTGATCTTTGCCTTTTCATTGGGCAACAGGTAAGGAACAAACCTCATTTTGTCAGTAAATTTGGATATCAGATCATCCAAAGGCTTGTCACCCTTCTGTAATGCCCTGAACTCATTATTGATGCTCAACATATCATAGTCAGAACAATACTTACCCCAGATCTTCTCTATGAAACCATCCTAAGTCATAGCCTCCAAAGTGGTTGGTAGGGTAAGTCACTCTTATCTTAACTTATACTTTTAACACATAACATAAAACACATAAGTCACTCTTCACACCCCAATACCACCCTGGGAACACATACTAATGGTCGAGCCTGAGTTTGAGACTGAGTACTATTTAAAGTACCCAATTCACTCAAACCAAGGCTCTGATACCAACTTGTAACGCCGGTCCTTAAATTTCAGGAGTCTATTTTTTTTATAAAAATACGTGCGGAAGCTAAATATTTATTTAACATTTACAACTTATATATATATATATATATAAGTTGTAATACAAAAGTATTATTAAACAAAACACTCCAAGCATTACCAAATCCGTTCGACCATTACATTACATATTACATAAACAAAACATTCACAATGTGTTCCCAAACATATCATGAACTCCCAGCAGGTTCGCGTCCTCACCAAAAATCTATTTACCTTCATATGGAATGTTCATGAGAGGGTTAACTATAAATAGCTAGTGAATAACAATTAAGCGGAAGCAGTATATCAAGAGTTTCATATACACATTACATGCATCACATAACATCATTCAAGTCTATCCTAACACATGGTGAAGCACCGATTAGTCAACAGGAATCACGTCTTGCAGGGTAATGAGCCTGACTCAGCGATCTTCAGTGGGGAAACCGATACTTCCTCCGCACCGGTGGAGAAGCGGGTAGCGGTCCACCATTGCGTTATCGGGAAATATATCCCATTCGGGTTCAGCAGGAACTGAAAGCCCATATCGTATCGAGGGGCGGAGTTTTTGCAAGAACCAAGATTCGTGATCATCGAATCTCTACACATCCTAGTTGACGACACAAGGCCCCAACTCAAGACCCAGATAATCTGGCCCCAATGTCCAACAAAGTATAGGTACAACAAACAATGGCCTACTTCGGCCTCAGCACAAACACAATTAGCCTACTCCGGCCTTAACATATCAACAATGACCTACATAGGCCTTTAAACATGTGTTCATAACAATTGAATAACACAACTGGTTCATGAAACCTCTAAACATGCATAACTAACTATTTCCCGATTCGTAACATACAAACATCTTTATAACACTATTAATATCATGCTCGAGTTAACTGTTACTCACCTGTGGAGTTATAACACGTAAGCACTAAGTCACAGATGTTTCTTGATCAACTAGTACACCTAAACAAGTTTACACGTATAAATAAACACTAAAACAGAAACTGTCAGAAGGCAGGGTACGGCCGTCCCTAGCCAAGGCACGCCCCGGACATGGGCAAGCACGCCCCGTACCTGATACTCAGGTATGCCCCGTGACTGCAGGCACTCCCCCGGACCCTCTAGGGTTAGGCACACCCGTATCTTTTGGAGGTACGCCCGTGCCCCCCCCCCCCCCCCCCCCGCGGGTACGCCCGTGCCTTTCCATTTGCAGCAGCAGAACCTACTGTTTTCTAGCCAAACTCAAACCAAAACTTTTCCAGTCGATTTCTAAGTTTCACATATGAACTAACACATGAAAACAAAGCTAAATACATACTTTTTACACCTTCAAACATCAAATTCAGACTTTGGGACCAAATTCTTCATTTTGACCCATTTCAACTTTAATCTTCAAAACTAATCAAAATCATAACTTTAATTCACAAAACCAACTTCTGTGAACTTAATATCAAATAGAAACCAATTGGTAACATTATTTATTGGCATCAATTTGTAATTTTGGCTCAAAACACCCAACTTGGCAAAATGAAGAACTTAGATGAAGAACTTACAAGAACAAGGATTTGATTAGGGAGATGCTTAAAAACATATTGGAACTCTGATTTAATCCTTGAATTACAGCAAATCAACTCCTTCTTGAATTTCTCCTTCAAAGACTTCTTGAATAGCTTGAACAAAGAAAGACAACAATGAGTTGTATGTGGTTGTGAACGTGAGTAAGGGAGAAGAGGTGCTTACTTGTGGATCAATATTATCCACAAGTGGGTATCTTGTTCCCCTTTTTCAACATACAAATTAACGCACGAGTACCCGTTTTAACTAACGGGGATATTTTTAGAAACCTCGCTCTAAACCATTTAATATTCAATTATTCTTTTCTATTTTAATCAATATTTTTATTAACTCACTTATTTATTTTAGTTTTTTTTTAATATCTACAAATATATATTTTATTTAAATATGGTTTTTATAAAATGGGGCGTTAAAGGGGCCAGCTTGTCTGGATCTAGTAGGGGCCTTGTGCCGTCAGCTATGATGTGCGGCGATTCGATGATCACGAATCTTGGTTCCTGCAGAACCTCTGCCCCTCAACACTATTATGGGCTCTCAGTTCCCGCTGATCCCGAGTGGGGTAAGTTTCCCCGATAACGCAATGGTGGACCGCTACCCACTTCTCCACCGGCGCGGAGGATGTATCGATTTCCCTAGTTAGGATCACTGAGCCGGGCTCATTACCCTGCAAGACGTGGTTCCTGCTAACTAACCGGTGCTTCACAATATGCTAGGATAGACTTGTTTGATGATATGCTATGTATGTGATATGGATATGATATTTTTGTTATGATGCTTCCGCTTAACTGTTATTCACTAGCTATTTATAGCTAACCCTCTCGTGTTCATTCCTTGTGCAGGTAAATAGTTTGTTGGTGAGGATGGGTACCTGCTGGGAATGACATGTTATGTTTTGGGAACACATTATGAGTACTTTGTTTATATGTTAAATGGTGTAATGGTCGAACGAATTTGGTAACGCCTTTGTAGTACTTTTGTGATGCAACTTATATATATATATATATAGGTTGTAAATTATTAATTAGTTTATAAAGCTTCCGCTGTGACAGCTGTAATTACTTTTATAAAAACAGGTTTTGAAATGTAGTACTTACAACTGTATCCATGCAGTTTCAAATCTCAATGTGGAGTTTATTATAAAAAATATAAGCTCCTCTAATTTAGGCGGTGTAACACCCTAAACACCGGCCTAGTAGGACATGTACTTTGGTATGTGTATTATTTGTTTATTTGTTTTATTTAGAGAATCATCAATTTAATTTAAAGCCACGAGGTTAAAAAGGGGAAATATATATATTATATTTTTATGTGTTTAATTGATTATTTGGGTTCGTTTTTAGATAAGGGTCACGAATAATACCTCCTTGGTTTATAATTAATTGAGTAGGACCGCTTACTTAATTAACTGTGAGTTAGAAGACAGATAAGTGTACTGTGTGTGTGTGTGTGAAAATCGTGAGTCATATTACAAACTCCTCCACCTCTTGCTTTCTTTCATTTAGAACTTATCTCCACTTTGAGTTCTTGCTTTGCTTTGAAGAAACATTAAGAAGGCAGCCTCTAACTTGATTAATTCTTGCATCCTTGTGTTGGTTAATTGCAAATTTGAAGGTATGTATTGGTTCTTGAATTGTTCTATCTTCTTCCATGAATTTCTTGTTAATTTAGGGTTCTTGATTTTGGGTTTTTGACTAATTGATGATGGCTATGTATTTGGTAGTAATTATAAGAAGATTGTAACGCCCCAATTTTCAGAAAAACATAAATAAAACCATACTTGAAGTTCTTTAGAAATAAAAGAGTTATTTTACAAATAAGCGGAAGCAACAAAACTGTTTTGAACCCTCGGTTCATACAAAAGCCTGGAAGATACTTATTTACATCAAAAGATGTTTTCTCGCTAAACAACTGGGCGTTAAGTTTCGAAACACTGTTTTACTTAAATACATGACAACCGTCAAACTAAAGCTTTGCCCCTAGTCTTTGATAAAACCTGCAAAACATTTTAGAAAATAATATCTGATAAGCTGCGAGAGCTTAGTGAGTAAACTAGACTGCCAATCATATAAGGTCAATCACCTCCCTATATATACCATACAACAAAGTATCACTTTAAAGCAATCTGATCTGAAACATAGCCTAGACGGGCCGTGTACCCCTACACGGGCCGTGTCCCTTAAACACTACACGTCCTGAGCTGGCTACATAGCCAGTGTTGACCAGTCATCCTACACCGGCCGTGTTCTGTACACGGGCCGTGTACCCCTCCTGCTACACGACCATGTCTTGGCTACATGGCCGGTGTTGACAACTCACCTACACGGGCCGTGTAGTCCCACACAGGCCCTGTACCTCATACTCTACACGACCATGTATACCAACATGGCCCTATGACCGCCTTCTACTCTACACGGGCCGTGTACCATACAGACCCAGCCGACTGTTTGCTGTAATTCCGGCCAAACCACCACCACAATCACTTATAATTCAAGAAAATGGTACTAGGGTGTTTTCCTACACCCCAAACAACTACTAAACTGAAAACAACAACCTAAACAAGCTTTACTCCATGATTCACCATTGAATCACTTAAAAACCCATAAAACTTGAAGAACATGGTCAAGAACTCTTACCTCCAAGCTTGTATAGTTGCTATGCTCAATCCCAAACACTTGTTCTACTGTTCTTGATCAACCAACTGAAGATATAGCTCTTGACTTGAAAGCAATTGTGAGGTTTGTTCTTTGCAAAGTGAAGAAATGAAGACTTTGACTATACAAAGTCAAAGTTGGCAATATATATATATATAACTATGGACTAATTGCACAATTAGTCCCTCAACCTTTCCAAGTTCCGTGTTGACGGTTTTAGCCCCTCTAGTTTATAACCACATACTATCTCGTATATCCATTAGTAACTCGTATACCACTTTGTACATTTCTCGCGTTAACTTAATAATAAAATTTCCGGGTGTTACAAAGATATGGTACTGAATTCATGTTCAATCTTCTGTTTTTATAGTTTAATAAATTGAACTCCATTAATGGAGGTAGAAGGTTGAAGATGAGTTTTTGGGTTTTGTTGAAATTGATATCCAAATGATTTAGATGTGTTCTAGTTATTAGTATACATGTTATTTGAGCTTATAAATGCTTTAGAATAGCTACAAGTTGATTTCCAGACTTGATTTTTGTATTTGGGGTGTTGATGGTGAAGCTGTGTAGAAAAAATAGAAACTGCAGTTACTAGGCGTGCTGTAGGTCCTTTACAGCCACAAGGGAAATCCCTTACAGACACAAGGGAAAATCCCTTACAGCCGCAAGGGGAAAACCCTTACAGCCACAAGGAAAAACCCTTGCCCCCACAAGGACTTGTTTTTCAGTTTTGTGTTGTTTTCTACATTTATCCAATTGTGTTATGTTCTTCTGGTTTATACTTAGTTCTAACATGATTCAAATGATGTACTTGGGTTAGTTTGATGTTGGATAGCATATATGGATCATTATTTGAAACATATGCTTACTTGAAATCATGATATGATGTTTGGAAAGGTTTATCCAAGTTTCACTGCTTCCCACATGTTTTCTATCATATATATAGTGATCTTTGACTATTGGATATATATTTTTTAAGTTGGTTTTACATTTTAGGCATAACGGGTTGGTTTTGACCCGTTTGGTGCTAGACTTAATATATTGAGATAATTAGAGATTGATTATTAATTCTTGTTATCTTGTGTTCTCAGGAGGAGACAAGACTTAGTAAAATTAGACTACTGAGTTGGAGATTCGGAGATCTAAGGTGAAAGAAGGAAGAAAACGTGTTCAACCGTAGATCGACCGTGAGCAGAACCGTGCCTTCGACCGTAAGTGAAATATTTTTACTTCTAATGATTTTTGAGGCTTTTTAGAGAGAAAAATGGTAAAAGGCGGCTAGGGTTTAATGAGGGAAGATGAAAGTGGGAGGGAAGAGAGAAAAAGGCAAGATAGGGTGAAAAATCGTCAGGTGTCCTATGGTCGATACACGGTTGACCATGGTATCGACCGCGTGTTTTCTTACATTGTGACAATGCCCCGACGGTCGATACACGGTATCGACCATGGTTCGACCGTAGAGCCTCTGGATAGCATTTTTCTATTGTGTTTCAGCTTTTGGGTGTTTATCTCTTAAGGTACATGTTCCATCATTCCCATACCAAGTCGTAATGTGTCAAATTCTTCCTTTTTTAATGGTTTAGTGAATATGCCGGCAATATTTTCACATGAAGTAACTTTTTCTAAGCTTATATTGCCTTTTTGTACATTATCACGTAGAAAGTGATGTCTAATTTCGATATGTTTAGTTCTAGAATGTAATACGGGATTTTTACTTAGATCAATGGCACTTTTATTATCACACATAATAGGAATTTCGGATAGATGTACCTCATAGTCCAATAAAGATTGTTGCATCCATAAAACTTGAGCGCATGCTCTTTCGGCGGCTACATATTCGGCTTCGGTTGTTGACAAGGCAACAGATGTTTGCTTTTTCGAGAACCATGAGGTAAGTGTCAATCCAATAAAGGCACATACTCCACTTGTACTTTTTCTATCCAAGTAGCATCCACCAAGATCCGAATCTGCATAGCACATTATATCTAAGCCGCTCCATTTTGGATACCACAATCCCAAGTTGATTGTTCCTTTAATGTATCGGAATATTCGTTTGACGGCCTCATAGTGTGATTTCTTTGGATTTTCCAGAGAACGAGCACACACACATACGCTATACATAATATCGGGACGACTTTCCGTTAGATAAAGCAAGCTCCTGATCATACCACGATATCTTGTACTATCAAATCCTTCACCCTCTTCATCTAGTGTCAAGTGTGTGTTTGTAGCCATAGGTGTACTCATTGGTTTCACATTTTCAAAATCAAATTTCTTAAACATGTCTTTAATATACTTTGATTGATTTATGAATGTACCATCTTCATATTGTTTTATTTGAAGTCCAAGAAAGTAATTCAACTCACCCATCATACTCATTTCAAATTCATTATGCATAAGTTTTGAAAATTCATCACACAAGTCTTGGCATGTTGATCCAAATATGATACCCATATTGTATCCATTTTTCAACAAGAATGATTTTAATCTATCATACCAAGCTCTAGGAGCTTGTTTAAGGCCATACAATGCTTTTCTAAGTTTATATACATAAGATGGATGAATGGGGTCTTCAAAACCGGGAGGTTGACATACATAAACTTCTTCATTTATAAACCCGCTTAGAAAAGCACTTTTGACATCCATTTGATATAGTTTGAAATTTTGAGCACAAGCATAAGCAAGTAGAATCCTAATGGATTCTAATCTAGCAACCAGAGCAATGTTTCATCATAATCTATCACTTCTTGTTGATTATATCCTTGGGCTACTAGTCTAGCTTTGTTTCTAGTGATATTTCCATTTTCATCAACTTTGTTTCTAAAAACCCATTTAGTTCCAATTATTGTGTGACCACTAGGCAGAGGTACTAAGTCCCAAACTTGGCTTCTTGTGAATTGATTTAACTCTTTTTGCATTGCGATTACCCAATTTTCATCTTTAATGTTCTTGGGTATTATGTGTGACACAAAGGCAAAGAAAGTATTAAGGTTTTGTGCTTGGGATCTTGTGAGTCTTTGATTTAAGTTTCGTATGACTTGAGTTATTGGATGGTTCCTATTTTCTTTAATTTCATTTTCATTACTTGTGGTTTTGTTATCTATTATTGGGCTTTGGACACTATGATGATTTATGTCTAATTTTGAGAGTTGTTGTTCTATGGCTTCTTCTTCTAATTTGTCATCATCTACTAAGGGTTGAGTCTTAGGAGGAAGTGGGGATTCATCAAATGTGACATTAAGGGATTCCTCCACAACCATAGTGGATTTGTTTCATACTCTATAGGCTTTACTATTCAAGGACTATCCTAAGAAGACACCCTCATATGCTTTAGGATCAAATTTTGTCAAGTAGTCTTTGGTATTAAGGATATAGCATTTACTACCGAATACCTTAAAATGTCCTAAGGATGGTTTTCTACCTTTGATGATTTCATAGGGTGTTTTATTTAACATTGGTCTAATCAAGACTCTATTTAGGATGTATGTAGTCGTCGAGACCGCATCACACCAAAACTTTTGTAGAATGGATTGTTCATTTAGCATTATCCTACTCATTTCTTGTAAAGTCCTATTTTTTCTTTCAACAAACCCATTTGATTGGGGAGTGTGAGGAGCCGAAACGTTATGAGAAACTCCATGTTTTTCACAAAATGCTCCAAATTGCGCTTCATTGTCAAATTCTCTTCCATGGTCGGTACGAACTGAAATAATCGTACAACCAAATTGGTTTTGAATTTTCTTGCCAAGAATTTTGAATTTGTCAAAAGCTTCATTTTTTGTTTTCAAAAATAGTGTCCATGTATATCTAGAAAAGTCATCAACAACAACTAGTGTGTAGAAGTTTCCCCATAACTTTGAATTGATGAAGGCCCAAAAAGATCCATATGCAATAGTTCAAGACATCTCTTTGTAGTTACAACATTTTTGGATTTATGAGATGAATGCACTTGTTTTCCTATTTTACATGCATCACAAAAATGATTATCGAATTTAATATTTGGTAAGTATCTAACAAGCTCATTTCTAGTCAATGTTTGTAGTAGTCTCATGTTGGCATGTCCTAGTCTTCTATGAAATAATGTTGAATTATCAATTATAGATGCAAGACATATTTGTGTGTTAGGATTATCACCAAGTCTACATGTATAGAGTCCATTCTCCTAATAGCTTTTACTAAAACTTTATCATCTTTGCATATTAAGCTTTCATGTTTAGAGAATTTAACATTTAGATCTTTATCACATAGTTGACCAATACTTATTAAATTGTAAGTTAAACCACTAACATGCTCAAGATTCAAGAATTTGATATTGTCATGAAGAATGTTACCTTTACCAATCACCTTTCCTCTTAGATTGCTTCCAAACACAACATGTCCTCCATCATACTCCTTTTATGAGGTGAAGAGTTCTCTATTACCGGTCATGTGTTTCGAACAACCACTATCAAGAATCCATTCATGAGACATACTCTCACTTTTATTGCAACCCTACACACATGAAGTTTTCATTCAAGCTTTTGGTACCCAATGTTTCATGGGTCCTGGATGGTTAGCATCAAAAACTCCTATTCTAATCCATCTTTGTGTGATTTTAAAACCTTTATGATACCATGTGTTCTTAGGGTTTATGGGTTAAGAGTATTTTGGTTTTTGAGTCACATTTGATTTGGGTTTCTTGAATCCAAGTCCATGCTTCGTAGTTGGAGTATAAAACTTTCTCATTAACTCATTACTTGCAACCTTGGGCATACAAGTGGAAGAGCTAGAGACAATGTTTACATTTTTGCTCTTTTGAAAATTCCAGTGACCCGACGGTCGATGCACGGTATCGACCGTGGGGGTCCTGGATTTTTTCTATCCCTTTTCTTTCACAAATTGGATGGTTTTCAAGTCACTTATTGGAATGTTGTTTGAGTGCCCATAGAATCCAATGCCACCCTTATCTTTTGATGATTTTTGAATCTTTAACATTTTATCTAACTTTGTTGAACTATTCTCAAATTTTGACAATGTGGTTGTATCCAAGTTTGTTTTTAACTTATTCTCCAAATATTTTATGCTTGTATGTGTATGAGATGCAATTTTGTTTTCTAGATCTTTTATCTTTATGATTAAGTCATCATTTTCATTTTTCAACTTGACATTTTCCTTTTTTAAACTTTTGTTCTCATTTTTTAACTCCTCATTTTTAGTAAGTATTTTTGAGCTAAAATCACATAATTGATCATATTGATGGCCATTATTATCAATATAGTAGCTAGAATTAGAATATACCTCACTTGTCTCAAAGGCCATGAGACATTTTTCTTCCTTTGTTTCTTTTTGGTTCTCATCACCACTATCACTCCATGCTTCTCCTAGGAAAGCTTTGTGATTTTCCTTTTTCTTTGAAGCTATCTTTGGGCAATCACTTATGAGATGTGAAGAGTCTCCACATCCATAGCATTCTCTAGATGATCTCTTTTCTTTTTTGGCATCCATGGCTTGCTTATACTTCTTAGGATCAAATGGAGCTTTCACATGCTTGCCTTTCCTTTGAAAGAATTTTTTGAAGTTCCTTACCATCATGGCATACTCTTCATCATCATCACTATTGGTTTCATCTCCTTCATCACTAGAGGATTCTTTGACATGTTTGGCTTTAAGAGCAATAGACTTGCTCTTTTCTTTCTTTAGCTTGGCAATCTCATCATCTTTTTGCATGATCACTTCATACACCTTGAGATTTCCTATTTGCTCATCCATTTGAAGTATGTTCAAGTCCTTTTACTCTTCAATAGTCGTTACCTTTGCCCTCCATTTTGGTGAAAGAGCCCTAAGAAACTTTCTTACAATCTTTTTGTTAGATTAAGTAGTCCCAAGTCACTTGAGACTAGTAACAATAGTATTAAACTTTGCAAAAGCCTCATCAATTTTCATATCATCTAGTATTTGAAATTGTTCATATTGTTGCACAAGTAATTCAATTTTATTATCTAGAACTTGGGCATTTCCTTGATGTGTGGTGACAAGAGATTTCCAAATAGCATTTGCATTTTCACACATAAAGACTCTTTCAAACTCTTTTCTAGGCAAAGCATTGTAAAGAAAGAGTTTTGCTTCAAAATTTTTAGAAACCATTTTCTTATCCTTTTGATCCCATTTTTCTTTAGGAAGTGCAACAAAAGCATCTTGTTTGGAATCAAAGGTTTTTGGTACATAATCCCCTTCTTCAATAATTTCCCGAAGATCAACATCTTTGGCTTTGACATAAGTCATGAATCTTTGTTTCCAATAACAAAACTCTTCTTCTTCAAGAAGTGGAGGTCTAACCATAGAATTCCCCTCTACATAGTTTTGTCCCATGTTGTTAACTCAAAAACTTTTTGAAAAATATTTTTAGAAGATTTAAACAACTTTTTCAAAAATTATCTAGAGCAACTTGCTCTAATACCAATTGTTAGAACCTAGAGGGGGGGTGAATAGGTTATATGCCCACTTTTTGAAATTTTTAACAATATTTGCAAGTAAATAAAGAATTTAAGGAAGAAAGATATCACCAATGAAGTAGCTAGGACACAATGATTTATAGTGGTTCAAGCAAGGGTTAACAACCTTGCTCTACATCCACTCCTTGGCCTCACCCACCAAGAGTTGCTCCACTAACTTCTTCCTTTGAAGGTAGAGATAAACCTTTTACAACTTCTCTTTTTAGCTTACAAGAATTACACTTCACTCTTGCAAACAAGGCTAAGATAAACCTCACTTCACTCTAATTTGAAAGGCTAGAGTTGATCCTCACTTCTCTCTAATTTTATAGGCTAGAGATGATCCTCACACTATTACAAATATGTATGAAAGTAATGAAGTAATTGAACTTGAATGCTTTCACTCTTGCTTGATTCTTGATCTTGGATTATCAAGGAATATGAGCTCACAAGATTTTTATGTGTTCTCTATTTTTTTTCAGATTGCAAGAGGTGAGTAAAACACAAGACTTGAGTTGCTTTAAATAAGAAAAAGGTTGATGCTCAAAAAGTGTCCAGACTTACCACGATCGATCTACGGTCGACCGTGGCATCGAGACCGTAGATCGACCGTCGATCTGCTGGAAAATTTTGAGCCTTGTGCATATAGACGTTGGGCTTTTACCAAAACCACACACAACTCATTTTTGCCATAAAAATGCACTGAAAAGGAGTTTAGGAAAAGTTGGGTTAGTGCCATACTTCTTAAGTTTGAATTTAAACATGAAAATGATAGTTTTGAACCAAATGCACAAAGTATGTTGGAAGTTTTCCACTTTGGGAGATTCCTTTTGCTAAATATGGTTTTAACTTGTTTCAATGTAAGATTGTGTTTAGTATTTGCCAAAATAGGAATTTATTTGCTTTGACTTCCAAGCTTGTGATTTTTATAAAAATTGTCTCAATTTGTATAAAGGTTTTTATAAGAATTATTTTATAAAAACTTAAACTTATTTGATTATTTATTTTGTAAGCTCATAGACTTTGAATGTTTATTTGTAGGAGTCTTCGACATCGACTTTTACTTGAACTCGGATCTTGACGATTGAAGTTTTGCCATTTGATGAAGCTTATTTTGTAGATCATAGATGAGAATATATTTGATAGAATATATTTATGTATATGTGCATATATGTTAATGTTAATCCATACAATTATATAAACAAGTTGTATATTTTTTTGTCAATAAAAGAGGATTTATTTATAAGCCTATTTTTCCCAACAAACTATGTTATGTAATAAATAGTGTAACGGTAGAACGGATTTGGTAACGCTTGGAGTGTTTTGTTTAATAATACTTTTGTATTACAACATATATATATATATATATATATAAGTTGTAAAATGTCAAATAAATAATATTGCTTCCGCACGCATTTTTATAAAAAAATAGACTCCTGGAATTTAAGGACCGGCGATACAAATTGTTTGAACGAGAAAGGATTCTGAGGACGGAATCCTCTTGAAGAGGGGAGATTTGTAACACCTGCAAACCCGGGCTAGTCGATTAGCGGGTTGGCGGTACGTGTGTACTTACATTTTAATTGATTATATGGTTATTTTAAGTTAATTGATTAAATTAATTAATTGAAAATATATATGTAAATATATATATATATATATGTGTGATACTGGAAGAATAGAAAGTTATGTATGTATGTAAGTATGTTATGCATGTATGCATGAAAATATAGATAAGAATGTAAGTCCACCTCCTGCTTTGGTAAAATGAGATATATGTGTGTACGTGTAAATACATGGAAGTCATCTGCTCATATGTTCAAAGTGTGAAAGGTGTAAGTGTGTGTTCTAAGAAAACCTTCAAAAGCTTTCAAACTTGAAGATTCAAAGTATAGGATTTTGTGGTTGTTAAAATCAAAGTGATGGTTAGTATATGATCCTAGCATGTTATTGTTCATTTTGGTACGTTTTTAGTTGAAATCCATAAGTATATGAGAAACCACCATTAATGGAGCTTGAAGCTCAATACTTGCTAAGTGGATTTTGTGTAATTTGATTTTTTGATGAGATTTAAGATGTCTAAAATGTTTATATATATGTTCTATGAATTTTGTACATGTTTTAGAAGTGTTTGGGATTGAAAACAGAGGTTGATATGAGATTTTATAAGTTTTATGTCCGCTGGAATTTGGAGAAGATGATACAGGTAATGACGCGACGCGACGCGTCCAAGGGAGGAATGCGACGCGTTCCCGAGAATCCGATAACTTAATCCCGGCACTGAAATTCAACCTTATGAAATCCGACACTGAGAATCCGATAACCAAGAATCCGAGATCAAATTCGACCCTGAAATCCGATATTTGTGAAATCTGACATTTTGGGTTGGATGCGACGTGTCGGATTGTTGGACGCGACGCGTCCCCGGTTTTTCAGGATATGTTCTTGTTTGGTAATTTCTTGATGTTACATGTTATATATTTATTCATATGAAGATTTAACTTAGAGTATATGTACAATAGAGATATAAATATATGTGGACAGATATATTTATATATCCGAGACTGATTTCGTTGTTAATGTGTTTTTAGGAAACACAAAGACTCGGTGATATTAGATATCTGAGTTTCGCGTTTGGAATCACGAGGTAAGTGGATGTTAACTCGCGAATGGTAAAGATTATGGTTGATATGATTGATGTGACGCATGCGTATGTGATTGATAGACTGTTGAGTCTGATGCTTATTGATTGTGATTTTTAATTGATTATAACTGATTGCATGATTATTTGGCCTATACGCACTCTTTGGATGATATTAAGTTGCGTTTGAGAAGTCAGCTACACGTGGAATTGGGCTGGGCTCGTCTACTAGTTAGTTGAACAATGGTAGTCCTACTGATGCATGTGTTGTGTCAGAGGGGAATTTCATTATGCCAATTCAGTAGAGGGCTATCTGTAAACCTTTGCTTTGGCCGGCATTGGTTTTAGGTTCTGTGCCGAATTATTGATGTTTGCCTTTGTGATTATCTTCTTCTCACTTAGCTTTGTGCTAATTTACCTCAGTTGTTGCTTTTGCAGGTTTGTGAGTTGGTGGTATTTGTAGAAAGAAAGCTCGACCCTGCTCTGATATATTTTGTATTTTAAAAAGGAAAACGAGCCAGTGTATTTTGTAACACTAAGACAGATATTTTGTTGTTTGTCAACAAATGTTTGTTGATTGTAAATATTTGTACTGTATGTAAAGTTCATTCGTTTAATTAAGCTTCCGCAACGCGATTTTTAAAAAAATGACTTTGGTTTTCCGGTGTTACAGGTGGGGTGGGGGTAGGGTAGGGTAGGGATGGGATAGGGTGGGGTGGGATGGGGTAGGAGTGGGGTAGGGGTGGTGGAAATGCGGTAAGGTAGGTTAGGGGTAGGGTAGGGTAGGGATGGGGGTAGGGTGGGGTGGTGTAGGGTAAGGTAAGGGTGGGAGAGAGGGTAGGGTAGGTTAGGGGTAGGGTAAGGGTAGGGTGGGTTGTGGTAGGCAAAGGGTAGGGTAGTGTAGGGGGTGTTTAGGGTAGGATAGAGGGTGAGGGTAGGGTGGGTAGGTAGGGTGGGGGTAGGGTAGGGATGGGGTAGAGTAGGGTAGGGGATTAGGGTGGGTGGGTAGGGTGGGGTGGGGATAGGATAGGGATGGGGTGAGTAGGTAGGATGGGGTGAAGTGGGGTAGCGGTAAGGTGGGGGTAGGGTAGGGTTAGGGTGTGGTAAGGGTGGGTGGGGTGGGGGGTAGTAAGGGTACGGGCAATATGATAATTTTGAGATTTCCTTCTTTATGAGATTTGAAAATACTAGGGGATGGGGGGATTTTTGAAATCCCATGTATAAAGCATTTGGTAGGATTTCAAGAAAATTCTATCATTTGAAATCCTTTGTTTTTTTCCAAACAAACACATGATTTCTCAAGATTTAAAATTCTAATCCTAGAAAATCGCCGGAAACACCATGAAACAAACAGGGCCTTAAAGTAATGCTTAAGTGTTTTGAAATTACTAAATTACCTTATATAAACTAAATTGAGTAACAATTAGATATCGTTAATAAGATTCTTATATTTCTTTTTTAATAACTAAACTTTACATATTTAAGAAAATCAAAGTCAATATAATTTTTTTGAAAGTTAAACCAATACAAATTAACTTAATTATTAAAAAATATTTTTATAATCTTGTTTTTTTAATTATGAAGAACAGAAAAGTGAATGGAAATGGAAAAAGATAAAGAAAATAGATATTTTATCAAACGGAATTATTTGTTGTCACTGTATTACATGAATACCATACTCACAACGTCTTAAAAATAGATATATTGACGAGTAAAAATTATTCATTACTATCTCTTTACACGGGTATCATGATAGTACTTATAAAAAATTAACAAAAAGAGGAGTGAAATTTGAGAAACGTGACAGGGTGGCGGAACCTCATGGGAGATATGGATACCACGTGGGAATTGTTGGAAAGAGTTGACGTGGCAACAAATGTCTCTTGGAGGTCATGAAGGGTCACAGTTGAACAGTCAAGCTGTAGTACATCATGCATCGCTACTTGTACCTTTCATCATCAAAATTCAAAGAGTTCAAACCTTCAAGGTTAGGTAACTAGGTGCTACTTGGCAAGACTTGATTAGGTGCTCGTCACGTAGGATTTTGTCTTGAAACACGACAAGTTTCTACGACTCTCCGAGTATAATATTTTTGGGGGTGATTTTATTGATATTTACTTATACATCTAAATAACCTTTTTGATTTGATACTTATAAAGAAAAAAATTGTATTAAAAATTATAATTTAATAATTAGATATATGAATATGTGAAAAGATGAAGGTCAAATAGCTATGAGATTTACAATCGTGGTATATTTTTGGATTCTATTATTTGACTGTTATGTAAGGATAAGGTTTAGAGCGAAGAGTATCTATACTATTTTATAAATAATATAACATTCTCTTTATTCATAAATTTAAGAGTTCTTAATTTTTAATCAATACTTTATCTTAACCATCCATCTAATCTTGATTAAGCATATTAATTCAATTATTAACCTTCCGAAATAGGTTAAAATTATAAAAATTGAAACTAATTTTCTATTTGGTATATACATCCTTTTAGAAATAAATTAAAAAATTAATATTTATTACACACATTTAATAATATCGATTATAATCGCCGCCATATTACACGTTCACCCCAATAGTCTGTTTTAAAAGTATGTTTACTTCCTGTTGATAAAATACACGCGTGGTAAAGTTACGTTTAGTTCTTGGATTGATTGGAAATTAGTCTTACAGGCTGAATCATTTAGAATTTAGCGTGTCTGATTGTTGCCTCTAAATGAATAATGTGCTGAATGAAACAGAAGAACGCTACTAATTCATTATATCTTAACGTATACTCTAAATCATTAAGTATTAAGTATTTTACCCTAATACTCATTCTTTCACACGTTACTTTGTTAAACTATCATATCATATTTTATAATATAATATATTAATATTAAGGTTTAAATGGTAATTTGCATTATTCAGATTCTTTATTCAGAACCTTTATCAAATAGTATGTCACATTTAGAGGCAGATTTATTCAGAGTTTTTAAATTATTCATATTACAGAATCATTCAGTAATTAATTATTTTGTTTAATAAGCTACCCCTTAGACTTGTAAATCTTTTTTCGATGCATCTTTTCTAGTTGCTTGTTAGATTTTTGTTTTTTTAATGTCTCATTGCTCAGGGGCGGACTCAGGATTTGAGATGAATGGTAACACTGAACCTAATATTTGAAATGAGTGGTAGCACCGCCTCGAAAAAATTGGAATTTACACTACGAAAAATCGAAATTTACACTACGCACGTAAAATTGAGTGGTGTCCCGTGCCCCCACACACCTCTATAGAGGTCCGACCCTGCCATTGCTCATGGTAAGTCTGGCAATTTCTAGAATGATCCGAACGTGACACGAAAATAAATAGATTGAAATTGGGTCGACACGAAACTAACTCGAACCCGAACGACACAAACCCAACCCAAATTAACAGTCTTAACTCACGATTAAAAAATATTAATTAGTTGTGACACTAATTTATCATGAGTAGTTTTCATACAATAAAAAGATATATAATTAATATTCTTCTTCTTTTTTTTGAAAGCAAACATTGCATTAAAATAAATCAAAAAATCAATACAACTCTTTTCAATATTGTGTGAGGAATATGCTGATTTGCGTAGGAGAGAAGGAGATCAATTAAAAACAAATAAAACGTTATCCAAAAGATAATCAATGAATTTAATATTTGGAAAGATTATAATATCAAAAATGATTTATTATTCTATTTTTTTTCTTATACTTAATCCTCTTACTCATAAGATAATATTTGGAGGCTATTAATTCTTTTTTCTTATCTTATTTATTAATTTTGACACTTAAATTAATATTGTGACTATGATTATAAGTAGTAAGATATATAGTCTCACTTAAAATATCAATACTACTATTTGACTCCGCTCCTTTCATATATTCATATGTTTATTATTAAATTACAATTTTTAATATAGTATGTTTCCTAACAAATGTCACATCAAATAAGTTTTTAAATATATAAAAGGTAACAACATAATCACTTTTAAAATATTAGTCAAAATGTAAAAGATAAGTTCAAATAAATGACATGGGGCCTACTGGCCACGTCAGCAAGAAGTGAATGCTTACATAAACAACCTCAAATTTTTACGATGTCAACATAATTTGAATTCCAACATGTCGGGAACATATCACCTTCTGTTCCGTTCCTACTTTAAATATTCTTACAAAGTAAATTTCCCATTTTGTCCTCCCAAAATTTATCATTAGCTTTTAACTTTTTTTGGTCTAAGACTTTTTAAAATTAATGAAAAAGAAAACCCTTTTTTTGAACAACATTTGTTTACTACATAAAGAAAAATATATATTTAGATTACAATATTATTGAATAAGAAGTTAAGAAAAATAGTTGGTGTGTAAAATATAAGGTTCGGTTTGTTTTAAAAAATTCGAATAAATAAAATTGATTTTAATTCAATTCAGCCCATTTATTGAATAGCTTTTTCATTATTTTTTTTAATAGCGAAGTTATATTAGTAGGCTAGGCCCGTAGGCCGTAGTGACATCCATATATGGTAATATGCGAGTCCCAAATCACGCACCATGAGGAAACCTTCCTTCATTGTTTTCGGAAACTCACACAATAAGGCTCGAACTCGAGACCTCATAGTGAGATAAACCCTCCATTCCAACAAATGAGATTTTATTTAAAAATAACTTTATCAAATGCAATACAAATACAACACTAAATTTGATTTCAATATTTTTATTTTATTTCTTCAAATTCTATAAAACAAACTGAATTTTTTATCACAACAAAACATTTAAATAGGACTTGGTGTTAGCCCTAATTAAGAAGAATTAAGGTTGATTTTCTGGCCTACATGTTTGTCCATATGTGATGTATTTGGTGTGTAGAAATGAGCTTGTATTTAGTGATACTCCTCTCAAACAGATTGACAATTTGTCTTTCTCATTGTAAGTTTTGTCTTTCTTTTGGATACGTCAAAGAATGAAAAAGAAGGTAGCATTAGAGAAAATTTGATGTTGTGATCCATTGCATTTAATGTAACATTTGGTTATTGTATTTTCTCTAACATCTAGCTAGTATTAATAAATACTGTTGTCATTAAAAAAATTGATCCCAAGCATAGTTGTTAAAGAAAAAATTGTCGAAAAAGATAACCTAAATATCGAAACTTGTCAATAAAGGTAACGTCCTATTTTTTTGGCCGAGAAAAGATTATAAATTCTAATTTGTAACAAAAAAGAGTATAATGACCTCTTAAACTTAACAAAAAAGAATTATAAATTTCAATTTTTAACTAAGAGTTATAAATTTTACGCATTATACCCTTTTTTGTTACAAATTGAAATTTATAATCATTTCTCAGACAAAAAAATTGGACGTTACTTTTATTGACAAAATTTGATATTTAGATTACATTTCTCGAAAATTTGCCCTTGTTAAAATTATGATCTTGATCTTAAGATCTTATGATTTCATTTAGTTAAAATGATGTGTTTCTTTTCATAAAATCTTTGTAGATATAAGATCATAGGCAAAAGTTCAAACGGAAACTGTTTTTCGTTCGAGAACCGCGAAAACCAATCTTGGCCGTCCAATTCCCCCTCCTTCAATTGGATTGCTCACCCATGAATTCCTTACATGCACTCCGTCACACTCAATCCCCCCATACTCTTCATCCATGAACTCCATTATCCAAAATAAACGGTCAAGATTGGTTCTCACAGTTCTCGTACGAAAAACAGTTCTCGTTTGAACCCTCCCCTAAGATCATATATATGATCCCTATATTAGATATAGAATCTTAAGATAATCGATCTGATTAAATCCTACTATATAAGTAGAGTTACGTACCCAAGTAAAAGTTTACAAATAAACTAATCTTGTTGATGTAATATAAAAAATAAATATGTAATTACCTTAAATGACATATAAAGGTAGATTTTCTAAATGTTTCGGGTTCATCATTCTAGAATATAAACTTTATGTTAATTAACATTTGATATAAATTACTATGTAGTTGATCTGGTCATACAATTTCAATCATCTCAAAACTAAAATGATCAAAAGTAAAATCTTAATCTATATATTACTATACACACAATATATAGAAAAAATCAAAATTTTAACTTGATCACTATCGGCGAGATCACACCAGATATTCCTTTTATGCAAATCTCTATCTGTACAAGTGATATTTTCATATTTTAACATATAATATATATTTATTTCACGATAATATCTATGTTTTTAAGGTTTAATTATCGTTTGAATTGTGTTTAAATGCTAACTTTTCTAAATTTGGCTATTTCAATTGAAGATGCTCAAGAGTGAAATAAAAACTACAAAAGTGGTCAATTGCGAGAAAGAAGTTGGTATCTATATGTAAGGTCTTGTCCTAGTGGAGATACTCAAGGACTTGTCGTAGTGGTATGGAGGGTTTTACCCCTCTGTAAGGTCTCGAGTTTGAGTCTTATTGTGAGGGTTTTAAGAAACAATAGAGGAGAGTTTACTCCATATTAGTACGTGGCTTGGGGCTCGCATACTGAGCTATATGAATATCACTGCAGACCCAGCTCACTAACATAAATTCGCTGTTAAAAAAAATCTATATGCCAAAAAAAGAAAAAAAAAGCTACACCATAAATTTTGGCTCATGAAAATTAAAAAGACTAATAGATTATAATTGATCTTTATGGGCTTAGTGTACTTATAAGTTGGGTTTGATTTAGTTTCTCGATAGACCAGTTAAAAGGAAAAGCCCAACTTTAATTTTATTAATAGTGAGGTGATTAGGGGATGACGGCTGCAATTTTAGAATTAGATTTTCATTTGTAAAGTTGATTCATCCAAGGTAAATCTCTGTTTCACTAACTTATAATATAGCTTCAAAGATGTCGTATCTTTAATGGATGAATCAAATTTATAAGTATAAGAATCAACTCCATATATTAATTCTTCAACCAACGACCGCAATTCTAATATTCATCAAAACAATTGGCGGGTGCATTTTTTTGCGACGATAGAGAAAGCAAGGAAAAAAGTACGATCGAGTTGAAAGGTTTAATAGGAGGCATTCAAAATTACAAGCATTCATATTAATCTTTTGGTTAACTTTTCTAGTTTAAACATTGTGTAATTGGTTAGATGGGTTTAGAAAGAGATTTCTCTACCATAATTTTATTAATTATTTCTCTATATTAATTTAATACTCTTAAATATGTGGATGAGAATAATAATTAATAGCTTCGATAGTTATTAATAATCATAACAATGCATTTAAATAGGGCTTGGGCTTGGTGTTGGGCTTTACGAAGTCTTTGGAGTTGATTTTCTGGGCCTGCATGTATGTTCATATGTGATGTATTTGGTGTGTAGAAATGAGCTGGTATTTACTGATACTCCTCTCAAACCGATTGACAATTTGACTTTCTCATTGTAATTTTGTCTTTCTTTTAGATAAGTCATAGAATGAAAAAGAAGTTAACATTAGAGAGAGTTTGATGTCATGATCCCTTGCATTTTTAATGTAATATTTGGTGCTTGTATTTTCTCTTAGTATTAATGAATTTTGTTGCCGTTAAAAAAATGATTTCAAGGGGTTGTTAAAATTCTGATATTGATCTTGAGATCATATGATTCATTTAGTTAGAATGATCTGATTCTTTTAATAGAATATTTGAAATTTTAATATTCAATCACAGATTATTTAGTATATAATTATATGTGATTTGTAAAAGTATCATATGTGAATTACGAAAAATTACGAAAATGCCGCTCCGCACAAATTTTTAAAATTTAATATGTACCATTGATGACATTGATCCAAAGGCTAAAATTAGTCATTTGGGACTATGAATTAATTATGGACTATATTGAACATTCTTCTATAGATTGAAGAAGTTTTTAAACAAATTGAAGAAGTTCGGGCTGTGGATTTAACTATAGAGAATAGAAATCAATCCGAAGATTTGGAGGAAAGATTTAGGAAAGGAGTTCAAGCTGTTCTCGAGTTTAATAAGGGGAGGAAAGGAAAGGAGAGGAAAGGAAATGCTTTCCTTCCAAATCATCCCAAAATTGGGAGGAAAGACTTAAGATCAAAATAAACCTAAACTTCCCTTTCAAATCCCTTCATTTCTTTTCCTTTCCTTTATTAAATGAAACTTAAAAACACCTTTTAGAATGATTTCCTTTCAAATCCTTTCTTTCCACCCTAAAAAAATACTCGAGAATAGGGGCATAGGCAAATGTAAGATTTAATCAAGCATGATATGGTCCTATTGATCTTACGTTTGTAGGATAGTATTCCTTCATTCAGTATAGTTGTTTAGATACCCGTGTAAACACACAGATATCCATAATTATATATATGAAAGTATTATTTTATATTCGTTTAGCAAAATATATGATTGTATTGTATGAGTGAAAGAAAATTTCGATCCGATGACAATTTTAAGAATGATGTATAATTATTACTATAAAATTTATATTATATATATAATAAAGATAGATAAAGGCAAGAAATTTAAATATGTATACGTTTAAATTACTATATAAATTAATTTAATAGAATAAGATTTAAAACTTATATAATAAATAATATAATATACAATATAATTACATGATATTTATACAAACGACATCCATGATATTAAATATTAAATAATATAGTTATTCCATGATAATTTGGATAAGATCATAGTTATAATTATTTTGATATAAATTTTTACTTTGACTATAAAAAGTCAAAATTAATTATTTGATTTAAAGCAAATAAATGATCAAGATTAAATCTTTTGTTAAATAAAAGGTTCAGATCGTCTAAATTTTTTTTTTAAATTAGTCTTTTATTTATATTTGAAGATTAGAAGATAGTTACTTTTTTTCTTTGTTGATCATCACTTACGCATTATACTGAACTCCAACATCATTCGTTATCACTTACCCACCAACTTATCTAATATCTAATATATATTAAAAAAAAGAGTTTTTGACATCATAATTCCTTATTTAGTTTTGATTGCATCAATTAAAACCTTTGATTTTTTATAACTTTTTTTGTCTTTAATCTTTATCTTTAATATTTATCTTTAATATGTATTAAAAGAATCTAACAAAATTAAGAAAAAAAGGGGAAAAGTCTAACTATGTTTTATCACATGCAGAATACAAGACAAATTTACATAATTAAATGTTTCTTTAATATGTAACTATCACGACACACCAAGTCACTAACAGTAACAACATAATCGAGACTTTTATAATTTCTTTTTAATAAAATTTACATTAACTATCCACATGCTACATAGTGAATGGTTATAATTTCTTTGCAAGTATTACAAAATTTTATTTCCTTTTTAATAATTACCTAAAATAATTACGATATAATACATAAATATGCAAAACTAAGTAATTTTATATCACTTATTTATGTTATTGTTGAATCATTAACTTATATTGGATTGCTTTAAGACGTTTTGTTTTCGTTAATTGTCAATTATGTTGAGGTTTCTAAAGTAAAAAGTAATAATAATTTAAAAGTTCTAATTTGTGATAAGAAGTCAACTCTACAAACAAAACGATAAACGTCGTTTATAAAGAGGTTCCACAAAAAATGTGATTATGTAATATATGAATTTATAGTTTTAAATAGAATGATCACTTTCCAAGAGATTTTATATCTTTATGTATGTTTTACAATTGTTTCACTATATATATATATATATATATATATATTAGTTTTTAGTACCATAAAAATTTAAAATTTAATTTAACTATCCACGTGTTTATACACGAGGCCTTAAGCTAGTTTAATATACACACAATATATAGAAAAAATGTTAGGTTTTAATATTGTATAGAAATAGAAGTTTACATTGTATGTGAAGTTTGTATTAATTACAAATATAGGGACCGAAATTGTAATATACTTCAAGAAGTATATATACCATCGGACTAGATGTATTGTGTACGATTGTCATTTTGAATGCTAAGAGATCTACACTCTTATATGTGTGTTTTCATATTCTCTTTAGATCTTACCTTGTAATCGTGTGTTATTCATCAACGCTTGATTCACCTGGGACAAAGAATGTGGTATCAGAGCCAAAGGAGTGTTGATTTGATCTTAGTTTGATGAAAATTTAAAGATTTTTTATAATTCGGATTTAAAGTGTGATGTGAATTTAAAATTTTATATAACCTCCGTTTGAGCTAAATTTTGGATATGTTGTTCATCATGATGAAAGGCATCTACAATTAAAATTTCGTGAATTAATTCTACTCCTATAGGGAGAAATCACAAATTTGTTTTCTAGGTATTTTTAGATGTGTACTTGAGGACGAGAATTAGTATTTCGAGATTTACTTTGAATTGAGTGGTATAATTTTGAAGGAATATTAATTTTTGGATCTTAAATCGTTCTGGAAAGTTTCAATTCATAACTCCAAACATAAGAGGTGTAATTTGAAAATTTTTGTTTGAAACTTTAATGGTGTTCTTGGTGAATTTTTGACTCAAATTGTTGTTTTTGATCCAAATTGATGCTAAAAGATTGTTTTTAAATGTGTTAGTGGAGGTGAAGATTGATTAATTTGAAGAGAAAAATTGATTTTGGTGAGATTTGTAGATTCAAGTTTGAAAGGGGTTTGAATGTTCTTGGAAAGAAGATGAAAAGTTTGAGTGTTTAATCCAAAATTTTATTTGAAAAAGTGTTTTTGGTGTTTGTAGGTGAACAACCGATATTAACACATTAATTCCATAACCGACTTCGGTCATTTTTCAACCGATTTTCAAAGTGAACGGAAGGTCACTTCCACGTTCAACCGAATTTCAGTTATCTTCCACAGATCTTACTCGAATTCGGGAACATATCTTTAACCGAATTTTCAGAGAACCGAATTTCAATTGAATCAGTTAACCGTCGGTCATTACGAGTTTCTCATACCTAAATTCAATCATCTCACACTCAACCGAATTCGGTCATCTCACATTCAACCGAATTCGGTCATTTCAACCGATTTTCACACTTTTAATCACTTCAAAAAAGGATTAAAATTGGGTTTTTAATTCAAAACTTGAATTTTGTTGCATTTTTTGATATATCAATCTTAATCAAAATAAAAAAATTTCTATAACATCCTCAAACGGGCCTAATCGTGCGTGAAATAGATACGCGAATTAAAATGAATAAATTAATGAAAATATATATATTTTAGTATTGAAATAAACTATTAAATTAGCTATTAAATGAGGTTATAAAATACTAATAAAAATAGATAAAAGTAATAAAATACTAAGCGGTTTCAAAGGAGGTTTCCGACAATATGTCCGTTAGTTGAAACGGGTGAGCGGGTGTCATGTTGTAAGTTGAAAAGGAGAACAAAATACCTATTGTGGATATACTAAACCCACAAAGGCGGTTTAAACCCTTCAAACACAGTAAACACACACACAACTCACGTATACACACATACCTACACTTACTCTCTCTTTGTTCTTGGAAGATTGAAGAAATCCAAAGAGAAGATCATCAAGGCTAGAAATCCAATCACAAATTCAAGTTCAAAATCAGTTCTTAATGTAACACCGCCTTTGAAACCTTAAAATCAGTTAAAATTTGAGTTTTTAAACTGCATGGGTCCGTTTGTAAATTGAATATTTACCTGTTAGTTATCTTAACCGAATTTCAAAAGCAAAGCAGCGGAATTTTAAAAACAATAAACAAACCCAAGCCTATTTAACTATTACGGTTTAAAGCACATGTTTGGCGTATATACAAATATACAAAACAAAACTTGCCAAACATGACAACCGGTGTTACTTTTATCTAAACCTACCATTGCATATATCATATACCAAAAGCAGTGTTCCTACAAAGCCTGTACCACAGCTACAAGTGTTTCCCACTCACCAGGCCTGCCTATTCTTTGTCTGAAAAAGGAAAACAACAACAAGATTAGATATTTAAAATAGCTAGTGAATACAGACAGGTATGAGTACAATAATAGCAAGTCATGAATCAAAAATGAGCATACAATGTTATCCTAACATATAGCGGTAATGCTGACATGTCCAGCAGTGCTATATCTTGCCAGATAGCTAGTCCGGATCAATAACAACCACCGGGGGAATCAAACACTGCCAACCGTGCTGGTTTCATCACCTAAGTGACTCCACCTGCTCGTTAAGGCAATCACCCCAAGAGTTTGAAGGAATGGCACTCGAGTACGATTAGTCCCGAACAATTGCCCGAAGGCCCCTGAGACCCAGCCGAAGCTAACCTTCCATACACATATGTCCGGACTTTTCACATAGCTCATCATAAACCCATAATAGGGATCATAGCATGCATGCTTTCACATATGAATTCATATATATCAAAATATCACAATAAATATGTATGTACTTATATACATGTACTTAAATACATGTCAAATATATCATTCATCATGTCAATACTTGTTTCCTAAGCTTATATATATAAATATACAAGTCTATGTGCAATAAATAGCATACCGTGTTCATTTAAACAAATAGCATTCAAAAACCTCCTTTATTGGATTCATAAGAGCCGGTACTCACCTTGGTGGTCAATTATAACCCAAGTATGAATTTGGCCTTCCTTGAATGTTTAAGTACCTATTGTTTACATATAAGTCTACTTAGAATACCACATATCACATACATATGCTAATTCTAGTGTTAAGTCCTCTAATTATGTTTAACTTAGTAAAAATGCATAAACTAACCTAAATACCTCTAAAATGGTCAAAAGTGATACAACTATAGTCCATATACCATGAATTATGAATAGTTTGTAGGGTTTGTTTTAAATTCCGCTGCTTGGTTGTTAATCTTTTATTAAATTAACAGGACAGGTAAACATTCTAGTTACAGATGGACCCACGCAGTTTAAAAACTCAATTTTTTTACTAAATTTACTATTTATAAAGGGGGTGTTACAATTAGGTAACAGAGCCTATGTTTGAGTGAATTGGATACTTGAATGAGTATTAAGTCTCAAACTCGGGCCCGACCATTATTAAGCGTTCCTATGAGGTAAATGGGATTGAGTATGAGAGTTATATGATTATTGCTTGTTATTAGCTAACTTATTATGTTAATAAGCAAGTATAAGTGGTATACTAAGTGTTCTTCCTTTTGTATAGCAAATTGAAATAAGATGTCGGGTCAGCACGGTAATACCGAGCAAGATCTAAAAGAGATGGAAGATGAGGCTTCACATATACCTTTTGTATTGCTTTTATTATATACCGTTGGAGTTTCAGGATGATGTCCGAGCGGCTGTTGATCTGGATCGAGCTTTTGAAGTAGCTCGGCAAATGGAGGGAGATCGTACTCAGTGTAGGGGTGAATTTGTAAGTGGGAGTCGTAAAAGAAAATTTCAGCCATCTTCTAAACCAGGTCCTTCCAAAGGACAATCTTCTACAGGTGGCAAATCTAGTGACTCCAAGAAGCAAAAGTCTGATACTCCCTGGTGCCCTCAATGCCGTACTTATCATTCCAGTGGTTGATCCAAAGCAACCACAAGGTGCGTGAGGTGTGGGCAGAAAGGGGACACTGTGGAGGAATGTAGGTACAAGGAGGACGTGTGTTACAGGTGTCGTCATCCAGGTCACATAATAGCTAAATGTCCTGAAAATCTGGTGCTAGAGCCGGTGGATCATCAACGGGGCAGAAGAAAGATAGTGTCCCTCGTGCTAAAGGGAGGGCATTTCAGATGACAGTCGCGGAAGCCAAGGCAGCTGGGGATGTGATCACTCATACATTCCTTATTAATTATACCCCAGCATGTGTATTATTTGATTCAGGAGCTACTTATTCTTTTGTCTCTGTATCCTTTCGTCGTAAGCTGCAATTACCTGTCTCTGCATTAACTGATCCACTTACGGTAGAGACCGCTAATGCTAAAGTAGTTTCTGTTACTGATAAAGTTCCTATGGCGGTTGTCGACATCGATGGCAATAGTTTCCCTATTTCATTTCTTATTATGCCCATTGCGGGGTTTGACGCTGTAATTGGAATGGATTGCTCAGCAATCGAAACGCTTAGATTCTCTGTTCTAAAAAGATAATTAAAGTTCCTTTTGTCTGATGGGTCGTATGCTATAGCAAGAGGAGAAAGATGAGAGTCTCATATTTATATTATCTTGGTCATATAAGCTCGAAAATCTGTGGCGAAAGGTTGTGCCTCCTACTTAGCATATGTAATTGATGCTAAGATGGAGAAACAACTAGTTAAAGATATCAGGGTAGTGTCTGATTACTTGAGGTGTTCCCTGATGAATTACCCGTTTTACCTCTCGTCAAGGATGTTGAATATCGAATTGATCTTGTTCCTGGAGCTATACCAGTGGCTAAGACTCCGTATCGTCTTGCTCCTTTTGAACTTCGCGAGATGATAAATCAAATCCAAGAGTTACTTGACAAAGGCTTCATTCGCCCGAGCTCTTCTCCTTGGGGAGCTCTAGTTCTATTTGTGTAACACCGTATTTTTGACACAAAATTTTCATTTTTAAAACACAGCGGAAGCGATAGAAAATACAAGTATTTACAACCGAATAGTTATAGACAGTTTTCCAAGTCTACCATAGTTCAAACTATCAGTATTACAAAAACTACGGCTCGTCACAAATAAATTATCAGAGTGCCAGTCAAATACTCCCTAAGCTAACCCACTCTCAGTCGAGCCGTTGACTTACCAAAAACTGTAAAAAGAGTGAGATGTGGGGATTAGCACAAAGCTAAGTGAATAAAAGTAAACCACAACAGAAAATCAGCCATAACCTTATGATAACAAATCAACAAAATAATCGTGTTCCGGGAAGACCGGCGGTTCTGCAGGAACCTACAACTAATGCCGACCAAAGTAAAGGTTTACCGATAGTTCATTTGCTATTCTCACACAGTATTACCCTTAAGTTGCAACAAATGCATCAAAAGATCCAAATACTGATTAGCCGATAGCAAACAAACCCAGCCCATATGCCCAGCCGAAACTGACTTCCCAATCAAACATGTATACATATCACTGACGCAATGATTAATTAACTCACAACAATTAATTAATCATCAGACATATCCACTTATCTCGGGTTCTCAAACTCCACTAAGTTGTCTAATATTACTGAGCCTTGTCCGTTCCTGAGAACACAATAAAACTGAAATCAATATCCGATTCATAAATATATATCAACACATATATTTATATCTCCTTTAAACAAACATAACATGCTAAATTCACATATACATGTACATATATCATCAAAGAATACAAACAAACTTCAAAATCCACAAAAACCGCGGACGCGTCGCGTCCAACAAACCGACGTGTCACGTCAAGTGCAATTGTCGGATTTCACAAATCCGGACTTCAAAGCTCCAGATTTCGAGTCCCGGATTTCCAATGTCGGGTTCTCGATGTCGGATTTCACTTATCGGATTGTTAGGGTCAGATTTTGGGTCTCGGAATTCAACAATCGGATTTCAACTTCGGATTTAAAGAATCCGCTAACTTAGCAGGGACGCATCGCGTCCAAACAAATGACGCATCGCATCGTGTCAAACCTTGCACTGCATCATCTTCTCCACAATCCTACCGACTCAAACTTTATAGATTCTCAATTTAACATCTGTTTTCCATCCCAAACACTTCTAAAACATGTAAACAACATCAAGGACTCATCAAATCCCTTTAAAACACCAAAACATGTAAAACCCATTTGTCAAGTTTACATACAAGCTTCATCAATGGTGTTCCTCATGAAACAAACCTAAACTTACCAACAATGTATATCCAAATGATCATGAGCATGCTGGAAACATAGTCTTACCTTTAGTTTGAAATAACAAACACCAAATCCTCTCTTTGACTTTTCAAGTTAACTTGTTTTCCTAGGTTTTCTCTCAAAACACACACAACAGACACTAGCAGATTTTCAAAGTGAGAAATGTTTCTACAGAAGAGTCAAGACATCCATTCTTACACCATTATTTAAGCAAGTAGAGGTGTCATGCGCACAAAACCTCAATTTAAATACATGCATATGTATACACATATATTCATAAATTCTAAACTTTAATTTTAAAGTTTATCAATAATTAATTAGCATTTAAGCAATTAAATATCAAGTTTTCACTAATTAAAGCCTACGAAACTATTAGGCCCAAAAATAGGATGTTACAAATCCATCCTCCTTAAAAGGATTCCGTCCTCGGAATCTATTCGATTTCAAACAATCGAGGGTAACGAGCCTTCATATCCGCCTCAGTTTCTCACGTCAAATCTGAACCCAAACTGTGTCTCAACTTAACCAAAACCATCGGAATCTGTTTCTTATGTAGTTTAGTCACTTTCTGATCTAGTAATTCAATGGGTTCTTCCACCAGTTTCTTACTTGAATCCACTTTAAGATCATGTATAGGAAGAATTTGGATTTCATCCTCCATTTTACATTTCCGCAAGTAACAAACATTAAAAGTGTTGTGAATATCTGACAATTCCGTAGGAGGATCAAGTGTAACCGTCTGATCATTTACCACCCGCTGGACACGAAACGGCCCAATATAATGAGGAGCTAGTTTCCCTTGCTTCCCAAAACGGATAACCGCCTTCCATGGCAAAACTTTCAGATAAACCAGTTCACCCTCAACAAATGCAATAGATCTACGACGTGGATCAGCATACATCTTCTGTCGATCTCTTGCAGCCTTTAACTTTTCTCACGCAATAGCTACTTTTTCAGCCGTAATCTGAAAAATGTGGAGCCCTGCATACTGTTTCTCACCTGCCTCCAACCAACACGTAGGAGTACGGAAGCGACACCCATATAACATCTCATAGGGTGGCATACCGATACTTGAATGATAAGAATTATTGTACGCAAACTCAATCAAAGGCAAGTGGGAATCCCAAGAACCCCTATATTCTAACACACATGCATGCAACACATCCTCAAGTGTCTGAATAGTTCGTTCAGTTTGACCGTCTGTATGAGGATGATAAGCTGTACTCAAATTTATATGCGTACCCAACTCCCACTATAAACTGTTCTAGAAATTAGACACAAACCTGGAATCTCTATCCAATACAATCGAAAGCGGTATACCATGTCTGGATACAATCTCATCAACATACAACTGAGCCAACTTGCTAAGTGATGTTGTTTCACTGGTAGCCAGAAACTGAGCACTCTTTGTCAATCTATCAACAACCACCCAAATCATATCATGATTCCTCCGCGTATGTGGAAGTTTAGTTACAAAATCCATCGTAATGTGCTCCTACTCTATTCTGGAATCTGTGTAACACCGGCTTTACATATGCCAAAAATTAGCAATAAATTGCGTTTTTAATAAACGTGAATGTTAGTTCCATGCTTAGTCTTGATGATTTGACAAGAAAAACCATAGCTATCTATAGATGGTAGGTTAAATGTTAGGAATTATGTAAGTCTGTTATAGACTGACTAGTCAGCTTAGGCTGAGTAGTCAGCGTATAAACAGATATAGAGCTTTCTATGTAAGTACTAGATAGCTCAGTGACTTCTAAGCTGAGATAGTTTTCAAGAATGAAGACTTGAAGATTTGAAGATCCAAGAACTTAGCTTGATGATATCAAGACTGAATGAGTCAGCTCAGCGTCGGAAGTCAGTTTAGGAATTTAAGTAAGTTTTAAATTCTGTTACTCACTCTCGATATCTACGACATTTAAATTAGGATATCTGAACCTAATTTAAACTATCTATTAGTTGGATAGAGATCTCAAACGAAATTATTTAAATATGTTCTAATTAAGGAGTTTGTTACGGTTTTAAAGAAAAGATAAGTTCTATCTTTAAATCACGATTTGTTCATAGATAAATCAAGTATAAGTATAAACCTTTTTATGGGTTTTAAAAGAGAGAGAGAGTTCTGCATAAGTTGGAAAACGTACGTTCATCATATTTGATACGTGTGTGTTGCGATAACTTTGTGAGTTCAAAGTTTAAGAGAGTTTTCCAAAGAGTTCTTGTTAATCCGTGTTAACAAGAAGTTCGATCATCAATTAGTTTGTTATACAAGAGTGTTTAGAGAGAGTTGAGTTCATAATCAGTGTAACATCAAATCATTCTGTTGATTTGATTAAAGAAGTGATATTGTAATATCTCGATTGATTATTGAATATATCATCGTAGAATCGATCTATTATCAATTGAGTGTGTTTAACCCCCCTTCTACACTCTATCGGCTGCTTGTTTACCCTCTTTGGAGCGAGTTTCTTCATTAACTGAAGATCAAGATCTGCTATCAAGAGGCTAAGATGTCTACTAACAAGCAATCAAATCATATTCCAACAATGACGGCAAAAGGGTGTCCTATTTTTGATGGTAATGACTATCCTATGTGGAAGTTCAGAGCCATGCTGTATCTGAAGTCAGTAGATCACAGGATGAGTACCGTGATTCAAGATGGCCCAATCATACCCATGATCCATATTACTGCTACTGAACAAACTGTTCCCTCTGGAGAAACTCCCAAGCCTGAAGCATCTTGGACTGATGAAGATCGTAAACTGTTTAATCTTGATGACAAGGCATAGAGCATCATAGCGAATGCTTTGACAAACCCTCTTTTTGTAACATCCAAAATTTTATTTATAATTTAATACGAGAAATGTACCAAGTGTTATACGAGTTATAAATGAATATATGTGATAAGATGTGGTTATAAACTAGAGGGGCCAAAACCGTCAAAATGAAACTTGGATAGTCAAGGGACCAAATAAGCAATTAGTTAATACTTATAGATATATATGGCTTCACATGAACATGGACTTTCATTGTTACAAACACAGCTGCAAAACTTCATTTTCCTCTGGCGATTTCGATCTTAGAACACAACCATAACATCATTTTGATAGCATCATAACAGCCTAGTATAGTTAAGGTATGCATGGTTTGAATTGTTGTTGTGTTCTTCACTTTCTTATGAGTCAAGAATTGATCACAAGGATCATAGTATGTTAATTTATAGTTTATTATGTTATTTAGCTGTTATAGGTGTAGGAAAACACCTCTTAGATGTTAAAAGTTGATAAGAAATGAAGTATATGGTGTTTTGGTCAGAAAAACAGTGTTCTGACCGACTTTCTGGTGCAGACCAAGGGAGGCACGGGCGTGTCTGTTGAGGGTACGGGCGTGCCTAACTCCCCTTGGCAAAACCTAGTTCATACGGTACTTCCCGTGCTTTTTGGCTGAGGCACGGGCGTGCCTGAGAAAGGCATGGGCGTGCCTGAGGGGAAGGCACAACCATGCCTAGGACAGACACAACCATGCCTGGGGGAAGGCACAACCATGCCTAGGGTGTGCCTAGGGGGTGCCTAGCCCTGTTCAGTTTACTTTTGATCAGCAGTAGCATGTGTTGATATAGACAATTGATATTATGTTGTAGAAACAAATTGTGGAGTTATTCACTGAATCATAATCATCTGTGGATCACTACATATCATATTAATCATAAGGTGAGTCTTCTAGACTACTATTCATATTTACAGCATGTGTGTTATTATATCAGATTACTAACATGTAATGTTATTCATATGTGTGTATAAGCTTACTGCTTTGTACAGTAGGTCTCAGAGGTGGGGTGCTTACTGCTATGTTCAGTAAGGCTCAAATGTGGTACAATACTGTGACCTATGTTGCTGCCCTGGGTCTAGAACTAGAGGCTAGCATTGATTTCCAGACATACGTGTATTATCTTCATATGATTTTATACGTGTGTTTATATGATGTTTAGTCTGGTTTACTCACTAAGCTCTCGTAGCTTATCAGATACTATTTTTAAAATGTTTTGCAGGTTTTAACAAAGGCAAGGGCAAAGCTTCGGTTTGACTACTTTTTAATAAACTCTTTGAAATTAACGCCTGGTTTGTAAACATCAAGTTTTTGGTACCAAACTTGTGACAGTATTTATGTGCGTATCTATTGATACATCAGGATTTTAAAGGAGTATTGCTTCCGCTTTTATGTCAAACTTTCAAGATGCGAATACTTATATGTGTTTGATCTTAATATTTCAAATTTTGGAATTTGGGGCGTTACACTTTTGCATACTGTGGTTGGGTGCCAAACTGCAAAAGAAATGTGGGATACTCTCAGTGTCACTTATGAAGGCACTGACCTTGTCAAGCAACATAAGAAGACAAATCTGAGTCGTTCTTATGAAACTTTCTTTGCCAAGAAGAATGAAACCCTGGCTGATCTGTTTACTAGTTTTCAATGCTTGAATAATGATCTGATCTTGGTAGGAGTCAAGAAAGATGAAAATGAGTTGGTGCTCAAGTTCTTGGATGTGTTACCAGAACAATTCAATAAGATCACCATTGCTCTTTATGCTGGAGGAACCTTAGGCAAATATGATCTTAGGTCTATCTATAGTTTTCTTTTAAATCATCAACAGATCATGGAACAGAAGAAAGTGGCCCAGCAACAACTAAAAGAATCTATCGATAGTGCTGGATCTGCATTGATTGAAGAAAAGAAGAAGAAGGGATCTAGAAAGTCTCAAGCTGAGACTAACTCTGAATCTGAATCTGAGGAGGTAAGTTCTAACTCAGACTTAGATGATGAAAAGATGAATGCTCTTACTGAACAAATGTCAATGCCAGCTAGAAATTTTAGAAAGTTCAAAAGATGAAGGGGTCAATCTGACAGAAGCAAAAGTGGTAAGTCTACTTTTAATTCTAAGAAGGCTAAATGCTACAACTGTCAGAAGATAGGACACATAGCTGCTGAGTGCAGAGCTAAGAAAGGGGATTCAGCTTCAATAGCAGATAAGAATGCCTACATAGCTGATAAATACAAAAAGAAGTATCAAAAGCTTAAAGGTAAGCCAGATGAAAACATCAAAGGTCTCTGTGTTGAGACCTGGGACACTGAATCATCCACCTCAGATGATGATGAGCCAAATAAATGTTTGATGGCCATTGAGGATGAAGAGGAACACGTTGATTTTGAGTTGGAAGAAAGTTCCTTTGATGAGGATCTAGCAAAAGCTGCTAAGCTAAGTAAACAGACCAATAATTGGGATCCTTCCTCAATGTATAAGGTAAACAACTTTAGTTCTTACACTGATGAACAGAAATGCTTAATGTTCAACTATTTGTTGAATGACTTCAAAACCTCTTTTATAGTTCAATCTAATTTGAAAACTGAAATTTCAAAATTAAAAGATGAACTTAAACACTCTGAAACTCTCATAAATGCTGGTAAAAAGACTCAAAGTGATTATGAGTGTCAACTTCACATAAACAATCTTCTAAGTTAAGAATTACAAGAATCGAAGGAGCAAGCTGATAATCTAAGAAAAATCTGTGAATCTTGGTGTAAGTCATCAAGAGAGGCGGAGAAATGTATTAACCAGCATATACCAAATCAGGTAAAAGCAGTGCTAGGGGGAGATTACAGTGCTGCTGTTGATGAAGTTAATCTACTCAATTTAGAAAACCAAGATGTGAAACCCAATGATATTCTACCAAACACATTAGTGAAAAACAAGGATGGTAAGCAGGTCAAAACCAATAAGTTTGTAAGACCAACTCAAAGCCCACAAATTATAAATGCAAACCATCAAGCTGAGTGTTCTAAATCCAACAGAAATTGTAAGTCAGTTTTTAGGAGATTGGATTATAATCCTGTTAGAACAACTGTCTTTTATAGAATAACTCATACAAACTCAAAAAGACAAAATTCTCAAGTTAGTCTTGAGAGGACTTCCAAAAACAGGAAGATGTTTGTAAGTCAGACCTCACCAAATAAAGGTAACTATAAATCTGACAAAGGTAAGTCCAAAGTTAGAGAAAATCAAGTAGAAAAAGTGTCGAAAAAGATTGAAAAGTTATCCACATCTTATGATCGAAAAACAGAATCCAAATTTAATGTTGGAAAACTCAAAGAGATCACCCAAACACCTATTTTTAGAAGAAAATGCTATAAGTGTGGTGACAGAGGTCATGAAGCCAAGGATTGTGTAAGTTCCAATCTGAAGCCTGAAAAAATAAAGGATGAATAGTCTAAAACAGACTCAAAATCTGTTCAAACTGATCAGTCTACCTCTAAAGGATTAGCTAAGTGCTCATCCTCAGAACGCACCAAAAAGTGGGTTCCCAAAAGAAACTAATTTGTTTAGTTAATTATGTGTAGGGCTCCTACAAATGGTATTTAGACAGTGGATGCTCAAGGCATATGATGTGCGTGTAGCGTATCAGTTTTAAATTTATAAATCCGAGTTATTTAGCACGACTACAATACAAATAGGCAAGAGAACCTAATCGTATTATAGTATAGTAAATAAGTACAGGTGTCGAACACAAGGGGAACGGGTATGATTTTGAATATAACTCTACTAATTAAATATTAAACCAATGAAAAGCAGTAAAAGGGGGATTTAGAATCTTAACAATAAAGATTCAAACTTTACCACTCTAAATTACTACTAACACTATTAAACTCCAAAAGCAAACCAAAAAGATTGAAAAGCACTAAACTTTGTTGGATTTAACTATAAAATATGAAGGTTCCCTCCCTAGACTCGATTTCACCTCTTTTTAGTTAATTAATTCAATTAATTTGTGCAATGGACAATAAATTACAATATACCGATCCCTATATTCGTTAGCATCTTGATCGGATTAACTAACTTTATTAACTATGCAATTTAATCAAATTTAAGGTCATGAAGTCGATTAAAACACAAAGTTATCCGGTTTTAAGTTCGTGTCAAGAAAGACTTAATCTTTATGTTTGTTTAGGTTAACAAAACATGGATTAACATATAAATAGTCATTATATATTCATCACACACATTAAAGTTTCCTTTTTTAGAAGTTTAACCTAGGATTGGTCTATCACTAGTCTAGATTGTCTATTGGTCCTAAACAATCAAGATTCAAGTTACACAAGCGGATTGGTCTTCCAACTTATGCAAACTCAGTATTTAAACTCTAAAAACAGAAACCAAAACACACGTGGATCATCAATTAAGCAATACAAGACAAGTTATATAGCAAACATGTCTAAGTTAACATAAATTAATCAACTTTATTGAGTTTCATCTCCTCTAGGGAGGAAAACATGAAATATCAGCCAAGAAACATCCCAATAAACTTTTGAAAATTAATAAACATTAAAAAACAGAAGATGGATAAGAAAGAATGATAAAACCAGGATGATTCAAAGCCGAAATCTTTAAAATCAAAGATCCAATCCTCCAAATCTGAGCTCCACAGCTCCTAGAATGCTTTTGGACGTGTTTTGGCAGTATTTGGGTAGTATAAGTTGGGTTGTTCATCCCAAAACCGATCTGGACATTCGTTTATATAAAAAACTGAAAACAGGGGCGTCTCGTCGCGACGGGTAAGTGTCGCGTCGCGACGGTTGAGTTTGACGCGATCTAAAACTCTTTTAGAATTTGAATCCTAATCTGATCTAAAGCATCGCGCCGCAATCCCCTTAACAGTCGCGCCGTGACCTCGCTTTTTTAGAGAGTGACCATAAAAATGATTTTGTAGCCCTCTGAGTCTAGTTTCCGTGGCCTTAAGAATCACCTCAATCCGAGTTCGTATGAGTGAGATATGATCAAAATAGTGGAAGTGTGTTGGCGCGGACAACTTTTCTTATTTTCTTCAGTTTTTTCGATTTTTGCTCAAAACTTTTCATCATCCGCCTTTTTGACCTGAAATTCAATAATTAAAGATATTTAAGTATCTTTTACTTATTTATAAACAATAACAGTCTAAAATAAAACAGATATCGTTTAAAATATATATTTAAATTTGACGATATCAAAATACCCCACACTTGAACGTTGCTTGTCCCCTAGCAAATCACAATTTTATTCAGGCTATAAATTTTAAATAATCAATACCATCCTTGAAAAATTAAATATCACTTACAGAATGTCAAAAAGATTGATTTAAAACACAACACCGGGTATACTTAGAATTATGCACATACTCATGATTTGATCCATAATAACTTTTCAACCACTCCAAATAATCTCTCCGTTTATAAATACCCAAACCTTAACTTATGAATTGCATTTATATTTAAATTAGGTTAATTTACCATTTAAAAATCCCCTGACCTCAAGACTTATTGCAGATTTCCAGCTTTATTTACACATATGCTTTTTATCTTTTCAGCTCTTTTATATAAGCCTATGACTTTCTATGGAACCTATGTAGCGAATCCTCAACTCAAACGATCCCAAACCAGTTGGCTTTAAGTGGCTAGATGTAGAACACTCTCAGAGTTTACTAATTCGAGTTCCAAAGACCATATATTTGACTTATATTTTTTCTAGCTCTTTTATATTTTTTCATTTTTTTTACATTGGCTTTTTCATTATTTTTTTAAAAATATGTTTATAAAAATTGAAAATTCAACTCAGTCTATTTTTGTCAAGCTTAGACTCAAAAAGGGCTTAACCTCGTAATTTATGTAACAA
Source organism: Dittrichia graveolens (assembly GCA_038502395.1). Taxonomy (NCBI): domain Eukaryota; kingdom Viridiplantae; phylum Streptophyta; class Magnoliopsida; order Asterales; family Asteraceae; genus Dittrichia; species Dittrichia graveolens. The sequence goes on from JARJIL010000009.1 coordinate 39,058,051, forward strand.
TTCAAAAATTAAAGATTGGATACTATAAACACAAATTTCTAAGAAATGGCGAAAAGCCACAAGCACTATGCATAAAAGCTAAACATACTCTATGAATTGTTTACAAATCAACAAATTTGACATTCTCAACTAATATCTAACTCTTAACTCGAATGATATTAAAATTTTAAATTTAACGCCCAAATAAAATAATAATTTAACACAAGGACAAATAAATTTCAATCAAGAAAATAATTTTCTAACCCCCTACCCCACACTTAAATTAATGTCCCCAATGTATACAAAATAAAGATATCACAAGGTAGAAAAAGGTTAGAAAAACTCCCTGGGTATTTACTATAAAACCATATTTTTTTTACCCAAATTTTTTTTCATTTTGATAATCACTGCGAAAGCGTTTAAACACCAAAGTAATTACAACTAATTACAAACCACTGTTTACAAAATATCAGTATTACAAAACACGGCTCGTCACAAATAAGTGGACAAATGGCGGTCGACATAGACGCAAATTGTCTATGACAAATTCTACATCTCCCTGTTCATAATCAATATGAGGCCACGGTTTCTAGGGAAACTTCAAGGAGTGTATTACCTTTAATGGGTCATCCTTAAGTCGTTGGAGTGATAAGGAAATCTGTTTTCCAAACAGCATGGGGATTCATGGTGTCCACGGTGGTTCGTTCACTTGGCTACAAAGTGGGTGGACTTGATAATGTAAATGATTTTGAGATGCAATTACTATACAATATATTCTATGACCGAAGATTGGATTATGCTGAGCTAATCTTTGAAGTACTCAAGTCATTATTGACTAAGAATGTGAGGGATACCATTGTGCCCTTTGTAAGATTTTTATCAATGGTTATGGAGGACAGGTTGGGTAACAGATACACTGCACAATATGAGTCAACCCCTACTCCTGTTCTCAGCTCTAGAATGTTTGCCCATGATATATTCCCTGAGCATCCCACGATGAGTGCTCAGATGAGGGTGTATGCACAGCTTCTGACTCTAGAGTCAAGTGAAGCTGAGGAGGATGACAATGATGAGGAGGAAGTAGAAGGACATAATGATTCTGAGGCTGAGTCCTCCAAAGCTGAACCTCCAAGGACTCAGCTCCGATCGCGCATTCAAAGGATTTCCTCCAACTCCAGCTCTGAGCAAGAGAGTATCTTTCCTAGCTCAGAGTCTCCACTGATAGGTGCAGCAGGTATAACTTCTCTTCCTTCATCTCCTTCTTTCTCTCGTATTTCTCCATCTCCTACACAAGGAGATAAGACTGAGTCAAGCCCATCCCAGTCTAACCCCTCTCCCCCACCACAAACATCTCCATATACTCTCCAATCTAAAATCAACCTTGGTCAGCCCACTGCTACCAAGGATATTTCCCAAACTTATACACGTAAAATTTCCAAGGGTGGTCCTTCACCTAAAAAAGATCATGGAGCTAATGTCACACTAACACCTCCACTAGCAGGAGTTGAGGGGGAGACACCTTCTCTTAAGGTGCCAACCTCAAGGCTCACTTCCCCCATTCAGCCTATACCGGGTGTGGTGTCTACTCAGCCCATACCTACTATAGCCATGGGAGAACCTATTTCTGTGCCTTCACAGACACATGAAGGTTACACAGAACATATGACCTCTCCCCAGGGTCAAATACCCCCCTCCTCACCACTCAGCTCAGCCCACCCTTCCACCAAAATACACGACCTTGGTCATTCTTCTTCTCTTCCCTTCTTACACACCCTAGCACGACCTATCAATGATCCTTCCATACACCAGGAAGGTTTACAGGGTCCCCAATCTTCCCCCTTGATTCCATAGGTCAACACCAACCTTTGGATATGAGGTTTACATTCTCACCTCATGAGGTACACTCAAGAGCCTCTCCTACAGTGGAAATTCATTCTTCCACTGGTCAGGAAGGTTTTGAGTTTAAAAAGAGGACGGAGGAGCCCATTGTCCCTGCAACAACTGATTATCAGATAATGATGCTGTTTCTACAAACTCAGTTTGAGCTCCTTCATAAGAAAAGGAAGAAGGACAAAGCTAAGCTAAAGGGGGAGGAAGAATCAAAGAAAAATGATGATATAGTTGAGGGGGAGCATACTGAGGAAATACATATTAAAGAAGAAGCTCATGATCAGTTCATGAGTACCGTAGATCAACCTCCTCAACAAAAGTCAGTACCGGACAATCCACATGCTGCGATTCCTCAAGCTGAACCTCTTCAAGTGTTACAAGCTGAATTGCCAAAAATTGTAGAAGCTGAGTCTGTTCCAGCTTCACATTTGGATGTGGAAGGCAATCAGCGTTTCTTGAAGATAGTAAATCTTCAGTTGGAAAATCTGGAATTGATTTTGTACTTGAGAAATCTATGAGATGACTCAATTCAGAACTCAGTATTCAGATATCATCTAAACAAAGAAATCAAATAAAAAAAAGCTGAGATGAGAGAGCTGCCAGAGGGTGAAGAAATTTTGAATAATGCTATCAAAGAAGCTGCTATCTGGGAACTCAAATGTTTAGATATGTGGATGGAGGCTTAAGACCCAATTGATTAAAACTTTGAAGTTATATATTTTGTAAGCACTAAGTGTGCATAAGCTGGTCAAAATGATCAAACAAAATGTAAATGATGTGTTCATTAATGAAAATTTAAGTTTGATATGTTCAACTGTTTGATATGTTTAAATATTATGGTTGATATGCTCAAATAAATAGCTTTGTAAAGTTAAGCTGAAAATTGATATGTTCAAATATAATCTGATAAGTTCAGTATCTAAGTAGTTGTATGTTCAAATACTTAGAATGCAAGTCTTATAAAAGTTTTGAAGCATAGTAAATCTTGTAAGTTCAAGATAAAGTAGACAAGTAAAGATAAGTGAAATACTCGATTCAAAACTAACTTTGGTCAGTTCCATAGTTGTTTAACATAATTCTTTAACATGTGTTTAGTTTGATTCAATGTTTTGTCATCATCAAATAGGGGAGATTGTTAGTTCCGTGCTCAGTCTTGATGATTAGATGAGACAAACCATAGCTATGTATAGATGATAGGTAAATGTTAGGAATTATGTAAGTCTGTTATAGACTGACTAGTCAGCTTAGGCTGAGTAGTCAGCGTATAAACAGATATAGAGTTTTCTATGTAAGTACTAGATAGCTCAGTGACTTCTAAGTTGAGATAGGTTTCAAGAATGAAGACTTGAAGATTTGAAGATCCAAGAACTCAACTTGATGATATCAAGACTGAATGAGTCAGCTCAGCGTCAGAAGTCAGTTTAGGAATTTAAGTAAGTTTTAAATTCTGTTCCGAACTCTCGATATCTACGACATTTAAATTAGGATATCTGAACCTAATTTAAACTATCTATTAGTTGGATAGAGATCTCAAACGAAATTATTTAGATATGTTCTAATTAAGGAGTTTGTTACGGTTTTAAAGAAAAGATAAGTTCTATCTTTAAATCACGATTTGTTCGTAGATAAATCAAGTATAAGTATAAACCTTTTTCTGGGTTTTAAAAGAGAGAGAGAGTTCTGCATAAGTTGGAAAACGTACGTTCATCATATTTGATACGTGTGTGTTGTGATAACTTTGTGAGTTCAAAGTTTAAGAGAGTTTTCCAAAGAGTTCTTGTTAATCCGTGTTAACAAGAAGTTCGATCATCAATTAGTATGTGATACAAGAGTGTTTAGAGAGAGTTGAGTTCATAATCAGTGTAACATCAAATCATTCTGTTGATTTGATTAAAGAAGTGATATTGTAATATCTCGATTGATTATTGAATATATCATTGTGGAATCGATTTATTATCAATTGAGTGTATTCAATCCCCCCTTCTACACTATATCGGTTGCTTGTTTACCCTCGTTGGGACCAACAGTGAACTTAGTCATGATTAAATGACATCAGGTTACGCAGCGGAAAGCTAACCAAAAAGGTTTACATTAAATATTCACATTCAAAACATTGTATCAATGGTTGGTGTTACTCTAACAAATAACCGACCATAAAATATATTACATCATAAAGTGTTCCACCCTAAAATATCCAGCATTAGGCGACCCAGCTCACCAGGCAACCTATTCTCAATCTGCAAAAATAGTCAACATCGCACCATTAGCTATACACATAGCTAGTGAGTACAAACTTAGCATAAGCATCATTAGAGCAAGCCATGCATCACAGAAATAAGCATACAATGCTATCCGATCACACTGCGGTGTGCTGACAAGATCGGTATAAGTAATTTCTTGCAGGATAGCTAGTCCGCTCAATAACAATACACCAGGTGATCAGACACGACTATCCGCGCTGGTGGGGGAGCATATAGCAGTCCACCAAGCATCATTTACGGAAGCTTAGGCTCCTTAGGCAACTCAGCTACAACCGGCTGATTACCCCTCATGATATAAGGCACGGCGGTTCTTCAGAACCTACGATCCGGAAGGTTACCTCAAATCACCGTTAAGTCCCGAATTACCTGATCAAGGATCCCTGGAACCCAACTATAGAGTTGACCTTATCCATGCTTGAAGATGTCCGCGAGCTTTTCAGATACACATAATTGATTCAATATGGATCATTCACTTAGCATGCATATTCATTTCATTCACTAAGCATGCATTTACATTCATTTCTTCATTACGGATCCAATCTGGATCCCTAGCATACATATCATTAAGCTTTCACATAGTTGATCAATTCAAGATCAATATCATACATATCATCAACTTTCTAAGCGGATCCAATATTGGATTTCGCTGGCATACACTTAACTTATATTCAACAAGTATTTAGCATGGCATTGTGCATAAAGTAGCATGGCAATGCTTACATTTGTTCTAAAGCATACATGCAACATAAAACATCTCTTAAATAACACTTAACACATTTCACAAGTAAGTCTTCCTCTACTGAGGCTTACGGAAGTCGGTACTCACTTGAGTAGCTTAAACAGATACTTACTTTACTTTTGCTTTACTTAACACGTCAAGTTCACCTAGACATTATTACTTACATTAATCAGTTATACATACAAATAATAACTACTACACAAAATATGAATCTCCAAATCCGGACCTAACACAAATCCGACAAATCTATCGGATTTATGGAAAACCCGATACTTTCATGCGGAATCCGACCATCTTGGCGGAATCCGACACTTAAGGAAATCCGATATACCATCGGAATCCGACACACAAAGGAAATCCGACAACTTGCGGATTCCGACACATTAACGGATTTTGACTACCTAGCGGATTCCGACACTTTCATGTCTCGGAATCCGACACCTTCTTAGGCAGGAATCCCACCACCTTCATCCTTCCATTTCCAGAATTCATTCTTGTTAGTTTCACATCTAAAACACATTAGAGCTTCATATAACATCTATATGAATCTCAAAAACGCAATAACACCTTTAAAAACATCAAGCGCAACAAACTTACTTTCAAAGTAAGCTTGTATGCTCATTAATGGAGTTTTGCAAGAATTCAATTTTAATCTTGATTCAAAATACTAAAACCAACTTCAAACATATTTAAGCTTTACATCAACATCTGTTTACCTTTGTTTGAATTCGAAACCACAATCCTTCAAGAATCCGAAAGAGAGAGAGAGAGACACCAAAGAGAGCGATAGTTTGTAGATGTTTGTAAGCTTTGCCAACTTTGACTTAACTAAGTCAAAATATACACATTCTACATATATAGCAAAACCATGTCAAGAGGCAACCGCCTCTGGACTTTTCCTTTTTCTTTATATTTACTTATACATATTTATATATTATTACTCAAAATACTTATATACATTTTCACTTAACAAGTAATACAAATACGGTTTCATTAACATAATCAACTTATACAATTCAGACCCTTTACATTATCTACTAACTTACGTACACTCACACACGATTTACAACTAGGCCCAAATCGAGGATGTTACAAATCTACCCCCCTTAAGAAGATTCCGTCCTCGAAATCTACTCAGTGATAAACAGGTGTGGGTATCTTGTCTTCATCTCGTCCTCGACTTGCCACGTCAGGTTTGGACCTATGGTGTGCTTCCACTTAACAAGAACCAGTTTGATCATCTTTTTTCGTAGCTTCTTGACCTTCGTGTCAAGAATCTCCACAGGTTCTTTTATGAGTCGCTTTGAATAATCAACCTTCAGTTCTTGCAATAGTATAATCTGTTCCTCTTCAACGTGGCACTTGCGTAAGTAGCTCATGTTAAAGGTGTCATGAATACTAGCTAGCTCAGGCGGCAATTCAAGAGTTACCGTCTGATCATTGACTTTACGCACGATCTTGAATGGACCTATGAAACATGGACTTAGCTTCCCCTTGCGCCCAAAATGAATGACACCTTTCCAAGGAGAAATCTTCAAGAATACTCGATCACCAACATCAAATGTAGCGGGATGACGCTTGGGATCCGCATACGTCTTCTATCGGTCACGAGCTGCTTTCAATTTCTCTAGAGCCACATTCACTTTGTCAGAAGTTATCTGGAAAATCTCAGGTCCAGCAAACCGCTTCTCTCCAAGCTCCAACCAACAAGTTGGAGTACGACAATGTCTCCCATAAAGCATCTCGTATGGTGGCATTCCAATGCTGGAATGATATGAATTATTATAAGCAAATTCAATCAATGGGAGATGAGAATCCCATGATCCACCAAACTCGAGTACACACGCACGAAGCATATCTTCTAGTGTCTGGATCGTTTGTTCAGATTGGCCATCGGTCTGCGGGTGATAGGCGGTGCTTAGATGCACACGGGTGCCTAACTCACGTTGCAAACTTTGCCATAAGTTAGATACAAATCGAGAGTCACGATCAGAAACAATTGGGCAAGGAAGACCGTACGTGATACTATCTCATCAATGTAAAGCTGAGCCAAACGAGTCAACGAAGTAGACTCGTTGGTTGCCAAGAAGTGAGCACTTTTGGTTAATCGGTCAACGATGACACAAATCATATCATGCCCTCTTAACGTCTTTGGCAGCTTTGTCACAAAATCCATCATGATGTGATCCCATTTCCATTCCGGAATATCAAGTTGCTGTAGATTGCCATAAGGCCTTTGATGCTCTGTCTTGACTTGTGCGCATATTTGAATGAAGCGATGTCTTTCTTCAGAATTGGCCACCAATATAACCTTTTAAGGTCATAATACATTTTGGTGATACCCGGATGGATGGATAGTTTAGACTTATGAGCTTCTTGCAAAATCAGCTCATGATTTCCTCCCACAAGAGGTACCCAAATCCTGGATTGAAAAGTCTTCAACCCATGATTATCTTCACCCAGCTGGTCTTTTAACTTCCGCATCATTTCAGCTTTCAGATTATCTTCTTGCAAAGCTAACTACTAGGCGTATTTTAATTTTGCAATCAAATCTGATATCACTGTGAGCTTCATGAACTTTGCCTCTGCTGCTGGCCCTTTACGGCTCAAAGCATCCGCTACAACGTTGGCTTTACCCGGGTGGTAACGGATTTCACAATCATAGTCTTTAATTAACTCCAACCAACGGCGCTGCCGCATGTTGAGTTCTTTCTGGGAAAAGACATATTGTAGGCTTTTGTGATCAGTGCATATCACACACTTCGTGCCATAAAGGTAATGCCTCCATAACTTCAGCGTGAATACAACAACAGCAAGTTCAAGGTCATGGGTTGGGTAGTTCCTTTCGTGAGATTTCAGTTGCCGAGAGGCATAAGCGATCACTTTATCTCTCTGCATGAGGACACAACCCAAACCCGCATATGAGGCATCACAATAGACGGTGAAGTCCTCCGAACCATCAGGTAAGGTGAGGATCGAAGCTTCACACAACAACCGTTTCAAGGTCTGGAAAGCTTCCTCTTGAGCTTCTGCGACCAGATAAACGCAACATCCTTACGAGTCAGCTTAGTCGACGGACCCGCAAGTTTAGAGAAATTGAGAATAAATTGCTGATAGTAGCCAGCCAAGCCAAGGAAACTTTTAATTTCGGAAGGAGTTCGAGGAACCCCCCAATTCATCACAGCCTCCACCTTAGTTGGATCTACTTTGACTCCTTCTTGACAAATAACATGGCCAAGGAAATGTACTTCCCTAAGCCAGAACTCACACTTAGAAAATTTGGCGCACAATTGTTCTCGTTTGAGAGTTTCAAGAACTTGACGAAGATGGAGCTCGTGATCAACTTCAGTCTTCAAGTAAACAAGAATATCATCGATAAAAACAATAACGGATCTATCAAGAACCGGACGACAAACGCGATTCATTAGATCCATGAAAATAGCATGAGCATTGGTTAAGCCAAATGGCATAACCAAGAATTCATAATGACCGTATCGAGTCCGGAAAGCTGTCTTCGGAACATCTTCTTCGTGAACTTGTACTTGATGATACCCCGAACGGAGATCGATCTTAGAAAAATACGTAGCCGCCTATAATTGATCGAAGAGATCGTCGATTCGCTGAAGAGGATACTTATTATTTACAGTTCTCTTATTAAGCAATCTATACACATATGCATGGTTCCATCCTTCTTCTTAACGAACAACACAGGAGTTCCCCAAGGCGAAGAACTTGGACGGATGTAACCTTTCTCCAGCAACTCCTGGATCTGAGTCATCATCTCGCGGATTTCAGAAGGAGCGAGATGATATGGAGATCTAGCTACAGGTGTAGCTCCTGGAATAATCTCGATTTTATATTCAACGTCTCTAACCGGAGGTAAACCCGGCTGTTCCTCAGGAAATACTTCAGGGTAATCAGATACCCTGATATTTTGAACTGGTCGCTTTTCTATCGTAGCATCAATAACATATACTAAGAAAGAATCACAACCTTTGGAAACAGACTTTTGAGCTTTAATGACAGAGATAACAAGAATATCAGACTCCCATCGTTCTCCTCGAGCTACAGCATAAGATCCATCAGCAAGAGGGATCTTAATCATCTTTTTGGAATAAAGAATCTCAACATCACATTTGCTAAGCCAATTCATTCCAATTACGACATCGAAGCCCGCGATAGGCATTATAAAGAATGAGATAGAGATACTACTCCCATCAATATAGATAACGGCGATAGGGACTTTCTCGGTAACTGAGACTACTTTGCCATCAACAACTTCTACAGTAAGAGGCTCGTCTAATGGAACAACAGGTAGTTGAAGTCTTTTGCGACAAGCAACAGAAACAAAAGAATACATTGCTCCTGAATCAAATAATACACTTGCAGGAATATAATTGATAAGGAATGTACCGGTGATGACATCCCCTGCTGCCTTTGCCTCCTCTGCTGTCATCTGAAATGCCCTCCCTTTCGCGCGAGGCACATTATCTCTCTTCTGCCCTCTAGAAGATCCACTTGCTCCAGAAGATCCACCTGCTCCCGAGCTTTGTCTGTCAGGGTACTCTACCATCTTGTGACCGGGCTTGCGACACCGGTAACAAACATCTTAGTTATATCGGCACTCATTCACAGAATGCCCCTTCTGCCCACACCTGCCGCATCTTCTGGTTGTTGCTGAACACTCCCCATCATGATAAGTTCGGCATGAAGAACACCAAGGATCGTCAGGTCTTGGTTTCTTAAAAGAGTCAGTCTTTCCACCTCTAGAGGATTTCCCTTTTGAAGATCCCGATTTGAGAGATGGCTAAAACTTTCTATTGTTTCCCCTACTGGCAAATTTGCCCCGGCATTGAATCCGATCACCTTTTATTTGTCTGGCCACTTCGAACGCCCGATCTAGAGTTGGAGCTGCCCACACATGGGCGTGAAATTCCAGTGGCAAGGTCACCACAAACCGTCTTATCTTGGTTACTTCATCCTGTATCAGGTGTGGTACAAACCGCATCTTATCAGTGAATGCGGTGATAAGGTCTTCCATTGGTTTATCTCCTTTCTGGAGATTGTTGAACTCTCTTTCCATCCGTTCCATGTCTACTCTTTGCAGTACTTCTTTAATAACTTCTAAGAAAATTGCTCCCATGAGAGAGCACTTAGCACCTCTTTACTGAGAGAGGCCTTCACGGTGTCCCACCAGAAAATGGCGCGACCCTTCAGCATACGTACTGCATATTTCACATAGTACTCCGGTTGACACTCACAGGATTCAAACGTTTGCTCCATTTCATGGAGCCATTGGATTGTAATAGTGGGGTTATCACTCCCCTCAAAAGTCGGAGGCTTACACGACAAATTTTTTTATAAGAACAAGTTTTGCGTGGTTTGCCAAGGGTAGACGGTAACAAGATCTCCTTAGCAAGACGGAGTTCTTCTTCCAGACGCTTTATGTATGCTAGTTTTTCTGGGTCAGGTCTTTCGCCACCAGCATCATGCTGAGAGCGTTCATCTTCGGCTTGATGAGGCATGTGAGAAGCCTCATCCTCCATTTCTTTTAAAGCTCGTTCGGTATTTCCACGTTCAGCAGACATTTTTATCTTTGAATTTCTATATAACACATAGGAATAGTTAATACTTTACTATACTTGCTCATCATACTTGACAAGCTATACTATAACAAGTAATATTCATGCAATGCTCATACTCAACCCCCTATAAGGAACACTTTATTATGGTCGGGCCCGAGTTTGAGATTGAATACTCTTGCAAGTACCCAATTCTCTCAAACTTAGGCTCTGATACCTACTTGTAACACCGGCTTTACATATGCCAAAAATTAGCAATAAATTACGTTTTTAATTAACGTGAACTTAGTCACGATTAAATGACATCAGGTTACGCAGTAGAAAGCTAACCAAAGAGGTTTACATTAAATATTCACATTCAAAACATTGTATCAACGGTTGGTGTTACTCTAAGAAATAACCGACCATAAAATATATTACATCATAAAGTGTTCCACCCAAAAATATCCAGCATTAGGCGACCCAGCTCACCAGGCAACCTATTCTCAATCTACAAAAAAGTCAACATGACACCATTAGCTATACACATAGCTAGTGAGTACAAACTTAGCATAAGCATCATTAGAGCAAGCCATGTATCACAGAAATAAGGATACAATGCTATCCAATCACATTGCAGTGTGCTGAAAAGATCGGTATAAGTCATTTCTTGCAGGATAGCTAGTCCCGCTCAATAAAAATACACCGGGGGATCAGACACGACCATCCGCGCTGGTGGGGGAGCATATACCAGTCCACCAAGCATCATTTACGGAACCAGAGGCTCCTTAGGCAACTCAGCTACAACCGGTTGATTACCCCTCATGATATAAGGCACGACGGTTCTGCAGAACCTATGATCCGGAATGTTACATTGAATCATCGTTAAGTCCCGAATCACCTGATCAAGGATCCCTGGAACCCAACTATAGAGTTGACCTTATCCATGCTTGAAGATGTCCGCGAGCTTTTTAGATACACATAACTGATCCAATATGGATCATTCACTTAGCATGCATATTCATTTCATTCACTAAGCATGCATTTACATTCATTTCTTCATTACGGATCCAATCTGGATCCCTAGCATACCTATCATTAAGCTTTCACATAGTTGATCCATTAAGGATCAGTATCATACATATCATTAACTTACTAAGTGGCTCAAATACTGGATTCCGCTGGCATACACTTAACTTATATTCAACAAGTATTTAGCATGTCGTTATGCATAAAGTAGCATGGCAATGCTTACATTTGTTCTAAAGCAAACATTCAACTTAAAACATCTCTTAAATAACACTTAACACATTTCACAAGTAAGTCTTCCTCTACTAAGGCTTACGGAAGTCGGTACTCACCTGAGTAGCTTAAACAGATAGTTACTTTACTTTTGCTTTACTTAACACGTCAAGTTCACCTAGACAGTATTACTTACATTAATCAGTTATACATACAAATAAGAACTACTACACAACATAGGAATCCCCAAATCCGGACGTAACACAAATCCGACAAATCTGTCGGATTTATGGAAAACCCGATACTTTCATGCGGAATGCGACTATCTTGGCGGAATCTGACACTTAGGGAAATCCGATATACCATCGGAATCCCACACACAAAGGTAATCCGACATGTATATGAAATCCGACAACTTGTGGATTCCGACACATTAACGGATTTTCACAAACTGGTGGATTCCGACACTTTCATGTCTCGGAATCCGACACCTTCTTAGGCAGGAATCCCGCCACCTTCATCCTTCATTTCTAGAATTCATTCTTGTTAGTTTCACATCTAAAACACATTAGAGCTTCATATAACATCTATATGAATCTCAAAAACGCAATAACACCTTTAAAAACATCAAGCGCAACAAACTTACTTTCAAAGTAAGCTTGTATGCTCATTAATGGAGTTTTGCAAGAATTCAATTTTAATATTGATTCAAAATACTAAAACCAACTTCAAACATATTTAAGATTTACATCAACATCTGTTTACCTTTGTTTGAATTCGAAACCACAATCCTTCAAGAATCCGAAAGAGAGAGAGAGACACGAGAGAGAGCGAGAGTTTGTGGATGTTTGTAACCTTTGCCAACTTTGACTAAACTAAGTCAAAATATACACATTCTACATATATAGCAAAACCATGTCAAGAGGCAACCGCCTCTGGACTTTTCCTTTTTCTTTATATTTACTTATACATATTTATATATTATTACTCAAAATACTTATATACATTTTCACTTAACAAGTAATACAAATATGGTCTCATTAACATAATCAACTTATACAATTCAGACCCTTTACATTATCTACTAACTTACATACACTCACACACGATTTACAACTAGGCCCAAATCGAGGATGTTACAATCGGCAACTGTTTTAATGATCCATAAGGTTTCTGGTGCTCTGCCTTAAACTGTGCACAAATATGGCAAGACTTCACAAACTGTGCAACATCTGTCTTCATCGTAGGCCACCAATAAAACACTTTCAGATCGTTATATATTTTCGTGCTACCTGGGTGAACATCTAAGTAACGGCACCCAAACACGAGATAGATACATCTTTAATCCCCGCAAATCAACATTTAAGCCGTTCTTTCTTTTCAACATAATTTTTGCCTTCATATTTTCATCCTTCAAGGCTTCTAACTGAGCTTCATTCAGTTTATCAATCAAGTCAGAGATTATTTCAATTCACATAAAATAAATACTTTCACCGGCTCCCTTGCGACTTAGAGCATCTGCTACCACATTGGCTTTTCCCGGATGATAATTAATTTTGCAATCATAATCTTTGATAAGTTCTAACCATCGTCTCTGTTGCATATTACTCCTTCTGTGAGAACACATACTGTAAACTTGTATGATATGTACATACAACGCATTTTGTACCGTAAAGATAGTGTCTCCATAATTTCAGCGCAAAGACCACAACTGCAAGTTCTAAGTCATGGGTTGGATAGTTCTTCTCATGAGGTTTCAATTGACGAGAAGCATATGCAATAACCCTATCCCACTGCATCAACACACAACCCAACCCTACAAATGACGCATCACAATAAACGATAAAATCGTCTGATCCATCCGGTAATGCGAGAATCGGAGCCTGGCATAACAGTCGTTTCAAGGTTTGAAAAGCCATTTCTTGTTCATCATTCCACTTAAATGGAACCTCCTTGCGGATTAATGTAGTCATGGGATTCGCAATTTTAGAAAAATCCTTTATAAACCGACGGTAATAACCTGACAATCCCAAGAAGCTCTTAATTTCAGAAGGCGACTTTGGAGCATTCCAATTCATTACAGCGTTTACTTTTGTTGGCTCAACTTTAACTCTGTCCTTGCAAATGACATGCTACAGAAAATGTACTTCTCACATCCAGAATTCACATTTAGAGTACTTGGCATACAATGGCTCCAGTTTCAAAGTTTCAAGCACTTGTCTCAAATGTATCTCATGATAGCTTCGGATTTAGAATAAACTAGAATGTCGTCAATAAATACAATCATAGAATTTATCCAAAAACAGTCAACAAACCCGATTCATCAAATCAATAAAAATAGTAGGTGCATTAGTCAAACTGAATGGCATGACTAAAAATTCATAATAGCCATACCGGGTACAGAAAGCCGTTTTGGCAACATCTTCGTCAGAAACTCGTACCTGGTGGTATCCCGACCGCAGATCAATCTTAGAAAAATAAGAAGCACCCTGCAACTGATCAAATAAATCGTCAATCTTGGGCAGAGGGTATTTATTCTTGACTGTCCTCCTGTTGAGTTCTCTTTAATCGATACACATCCGCAAGGTGCCATCTTTCTTTTTTCACAAATAAAACCGGAGCACCCCACGCCGATGAACGAGGACGAATAAAACCCCGATCCAAAAGATCTTGAATTTGCATCATCATATTCCTGATCTTGGATGTAGCCAATCTGTAAGGAGATTTCGCTACTAGATTAGAACCTAGAATTAAATCAATCTTGTACTCCACCTCTCGAACTGGAGGTAACACAGGTAACTCATCCGGAAATACTTGAGGATATTCATATACTACTCGCACATATGCAACTGGCCACTTTTCCTTCCTTGCATCAATAGCATATGCTAGAAAACATTCGCAAACCTTATTCAATGATTTTCTAGCTTTCAACAAAGAAATAATAGGAAACACAGACTTATTCCTTACTCCTCGAGCCACCACATGCGACCCATCAAGCAACGGAAAAGAAATTAACTTTCTGTAGCATTTAGTACTCGTTTTATGCTTACTCAACCAGTCCATACGCAAAACCACATCAAAACCAGCCAAGGGTAATACAAGGAATGACACTGGAAAGCATCTACCATCAATATCAATCTCAGCCCCCGTCACAGATGTTGTAACGAGAACTATCTTACCATCCGCTACTTCTATCTCAAGTGGTACAGAATTAATAGTGGTAGGAAATTTTAATCTATCACAAAATGCGAGCAGGTGGGGAGTTTATAAGAAACATACCGGCGAGGTGGTAGTAGCATCATCTACTGTCATTTGTAACACCCTACCCTCAGGTGTCGGAGGGTTCTTTATTTTCTGCCCCGCTGAGGATGATTCCCCAACTATCCCTGCCCCTGTCCCCATCCTAGTCTTTCTTCCTGAAGGATACTCACCCGCTCTATGTCCTTCCTTCTGGCAATTCTAGGAAACATTATTCGCCTCGTGCCCAGAAGTTCCACAGCATATACATCGCATGGTTTGAGTAGTACACTGCCTAGTATGGGTAGATCTACATCGTGTATACCATTGTGATTTCACATTTGAACCTCCTGTGGTTGCCTTACGACTCTGATTTCTCAGCGACAGGTTTCCTTGCCACTTCTTTTTTTGTTGATTACCAGTCTGTTCATACTTCGGCTTTTGCAAAGCTGCTTTGTTACGATTGAAATTATCCCTTGCTTGAATATTTCCCTCAGCAGACTTGGCCAAGGTAAACGCCCGAGGCAACGATCCAACCAATCGGGTCATGCTCCTGTACTCTTGAAGTAATGCTCCTATAAAATGCTGAACTTGTGAAGGTTCATCAGGCACCCACTGAGTCACAAACCTCAGCTTCTCGTTGAACTGCTCTATCAACTCGTCAACTGACATCCTCTCCGTCATATGCAATTCCATGAATTCCTTCCGAATCTTGTTCAACTCAAACGCGTTGCAATACTGTTCCCATAATTTCTTCTGAAATTGATCCCAAGTAATCACATCCATTTGAGCTCTAGGAAGATGTGTAGTTATGGAATCCCACCATACCATTGCCTTCCCTTTTAGCATCCGTGTAGCAAACCGGAATCTCATCTCATCCTCGCAATTACAAGCATCCAAAATTCTAACGGTATCTCATAACCAATTCAAGGTAACATTAGGATCGGTTCTACCATGGTATTCTGCAGGCTTGCAATCTAGAAATTGTTTGTAGGTACATGGTTGCCTGTATCCCATATTTAGAGGAAATCCCATGTAGGGATATGAAAATGATCCCTGAGGAAATAGAGGATAGAAAAACGGTTGAGACGTCGGTTGAGATACTGGTGGTAGTGGTATTGATACTGGAGGAATCTGTGCAAGGGTGGTAATAGCTAGGAAATTTGGTGGTATCTTAGGTGTTGTTGAAGCTACGGTGACAACAGGTGGTTATGTTACAGGAACTTGTCGTTGTTGTTCTAATTCCTTCCTAAGATCCTGCAACTGTCCTTCTAACAGGAAGATATACTCATCACTTTCATCTTCAGCTATAGCAGATGTACCAACATGTTGAAAAATCTCTACAGTTGCTGTAGGAATTTCCACTATAGACAGGACAGTAGGGGCACTAGTTGAGTTTTCATTGTTAGCCACTGTTCTCTGTAATAATCACATCATCTCATGATTTATTAGAGAAATCCATCAGTACATAACATACTAAACTCCATAATACTCTCATTCACCCTAATCCCACACCCAAGGAGTAATTGACCCATCACTAGCCAAGATTTGGGAATGTAACACTTCCAACTGTGCTCACATCGCCAAACCAAGGCTCTGATACCAAACTTGTAACACCGTATTTTGGACCCAAATTTTTCATTTTTAAAACATCGCAGAAGCGATAGAAAATAAAACAAGTATTTACAAATGAATAGTTACAGACAGTCTTCCAAGTCTACTAGAGTTCAAAATATTAGTATTCCAAAAACTACGGCTCGTCACAAATAAATTACCAGAGTGCTAGTCAATTACTCCCAAAGCTAACACACTCTCAGCTGAGCCGCTGACTTACCAAAAACCTGTAAAAAGAGTGAGAGGTGGGGGATTAGCACAAAGCTAAGTGAATGAAAGTAAACCACAACAGAAAATCAACCACAACCGCATGATAACAAATCAACAAAACAATCGTGTCCCGGGAAGACTGGCGGTTCTGTAGGAACCTACAACCAATGCCGGCCAAAGCAAAGGTTTACCGATAGTTCATTTACTATTCTCACACAATATTACCCTTATGTTGCAAAAAATGCATCAAGAGATCCAAATACTGATTAGCCGATAGCAAACAAACCCAGCCCATATGCCCAGCCAAAACTGACTTCCCAATCAAACATGTATACATATCACTAACGCAACGATTAATTAACACACAATAGTTAATTGATCATCAGACATAAAGTCTATCCATGCATCAATGTATAAATAGTTGCAACAATAACCAGTTACAACTAATATCATCTGTGAGTAAACATCCACTCACCTCCTGTTCTCAATCTCCACTCAGTGATCTTATATTACTGAGCCTTGTCTATTCCTGAAAACACAATAATACCGAATGAGTATCCAGTTCATAAATATATATCAAAACATATATTTATATCTCCTTTAAACAAACACAACATGTAACACCGGAAAATCACTAGCCATTTTTTTTAATTAAACAAACACATTATATACAAATCATCATTTACAAATGTACATCATTGTTCACAAACAACAGTATCATTTTGGTGTTACAAAAACAACCGGCTCGTTTCATTTTAAACAGAATATCAGAGTGGGGTCAAATCTTCCTTCTACAAACTCAACAACACGAACCTGCAAAAGCAACAACTGAGGGGAATTAGCACAAAGCTAAGTGAGTAGAGGCTAAACACCATAAGCAAACATTCACAATCAATATCAAAGCATGTAATCACATATCCAAGAAGACCGCCGGTTCGGTGCAGAACCTACAACCAATGCCGGCCAAATCAAAGGTTTACCGATAGCTCTCCACTGAATTGGCACAGTGAACTCCTTCTCTGAAGCAAAATATGCAACAGAAGGGCTACCACTGTTCAACCAACCAGTAGACGAGCCCAGCCCAAGTCCACGTGTAGCTGACTTCCCAACGCAACTCGAAATCATCCTAAGAGCGCTTAGCGGCCAAATAGTCATGCGGCAGATATCAACAATCAATATCAGAATCAACAGTTCAATCAATCCAATCCAATCTCAATCACATTATGCATCACATCAATAATATTAACCGTAATCTTTACCATCCGCGATTAACATCCACTCACCTTTTGTTCTCAAACGGGGAACTCAGATATCTTATATTACTGAGCGTTTGTGTTTCCTGAAAACACAACAACACCAGAATCAGTGTTTGCTATCATAAATATATATTTCTTCATATATTTATATCACATAGACCCCATATATAGCATATAACTTTCGCACAATGAATATACAGAAAAGATATCGCATTAAACAGTCAACAATTCCAAATAATCCTGAAAAGTTGGGGTCGCGCCGCAACATACACCTGTGTCGCGCTGCGACGGGCCTTCGAGCAAACACCTTCGAATGCGAAGTCACTTCGAGCGCGCCTTTGAATTCGAAACCAAACGCGTCGTTTCGCGACCCTGGACGCGTCGCGTCGCGAAAAATCTGAGCGGAAGAACTTCGAATGTGAAGTCCAAAACTTCGAACAAGATCCTTCGAATGCGAAGTGTGCACGTCGCGCCGCGACCCAAGAGGGCGTCGCGCCGCGATCTTCATTTTCCCAGATTCTATCTTCTTCTTCTTCATGTTTAATCGACCAGAATACACCATGGCAAATTTCCAGAACTCGAGAAACTTACTAAAACTCACTAAAAACATATACAAACATTCTTAAACATGTTTTCATACATCATGAACATCTTTTAATCAATCAAATCACTAAATCTAACAAAACCCATTTGTTCATATAAGCTTCAAACTCAACCATGGTGAATTCTCATATGATCATGTATTTCAACAAATAAACACATCAAATTGAAACATAACATGGTATAAACATAAGCTCACCTTTAGTTTGAATTATAGAACTCTAATTCTTCAAATCAAGAAATCAAGTTTCAAGCTTTGTAGAGCTTTCTTCACTTTGAAGGTTTTCTCACAATGTTCACACACTACACTCTTTGCACTTTTCAATAAAATGAGCAGACGCTTTCCTTATACACCAACTACACACGTATAATGTTGGTCCCAAAGAGGGTAAACAAGCAACCGATACAGTGTAGAAGGGGGGGGGGTTGAATACACTTTAAACAAATAATCAAATTAATCAAACGTATATTCAATGATCAAACAGAACAATAACTATTATCACTCTCTAATCAAATCAACAGGATGATTTGACATTACAATGATTATAACCTCAACTCTCTCTAAACACTCTTGAATCACAAACTAATGGATGATCGAACTTCTTGTTAAAACTGATTTAACAAGAACTCTTGAAAACTCTCTCGAACTTTGAACTTACAAAGTTATCGTAACACACACGTATCAAGTATCACGAACACACGTACGTTTTGCAACTTATGTAGTCTTGCAACTTATGTAGTCGTCGTTGTGTATCACACGTTCTCATCTTCATGTTCGTCTATGAATTCGTCCGTTGAAACCCATAAGAAGGTTTATACTTATACTTGATATATCTACGAACAAATCACAATTTAAAGATAGAACTTATCTTTTCTTTAAAACCGTAACAAACTCCTTAATTAGAACATATCTAATTAATTCCATTTGAGATATTTATCCAACTAATAGATAGTTTAAATTAGGTTCAGATATCCTAATTTAAATGTTGTAGATATAGAGAGTTTATAACAGAATTTAGAACTTACTTAAATTCTTAAACTGACTTTTGACGCTGAGCTGACTCACTCAGTCTTGACCTTGTCAAGGTGAGTTCTTGAATCTTAGGTTCTTGAATATTCAAGTCTTCAAGTCTTTACTCTTACAACCTATCTCAGCTTAGAAGTCACCGAGCTATCTAGTAGTTACATAGAAAACTCTATATCTGTTTATACGCTGACTACTCAGCCTAAGCTGACTAGTCAGTCTATAACAGACTTACATAATTCCTAACTCTTAACCTATCATCTATACATATCTATAGTTTGTCTCATCAAATATAACTACTCTAAACATGGGACTAACAATCTCCCCCTATTTGATGATGACAAAATATTGAATCAAAGTAGGTATAGGTTAACAGAATTATGTTGAACCACTCTGGAACTGACCAAAGTTAGTTCCTGAAATAAGTATTGAACTGATCCATACTTATTCATCATATCTTGAACTTACAAGATGTTTATATTACAAATCTATTATAAGACTTGTATTCTAAGTATTTGGATATATAACTACTTAGATACTGAACTTATCAGAATTAATTTAAGTTCTGAACTTACAAAACTTATACAACTGAACATATCAGTTTATAATTGAACATATCAATCATCAGTTTAAACTTACAAAGCTGTGTGTTTGAACATATCAAACATAATTTTGAACATATCAAATAATAAATAGTTGAACATATCAGACTTGAGTTTATATTAATGAACATATCATTTACATTGTAGCTTAATCTTTATGATTAGCTTCTGCACACTTAGTGCTAAAAAAATTATAGAACTAATCTATTTAATCAATAGGATCTCCAACTTCTAACCACATATCATAACATTTAAGTTCCCAGATTGCAGCTTTCTTGATATCATCATTCACAATCTCTTCACCTTCTGGCAACTCTCTCATCTCAGTTTTTCTTGATCTGATTTCTTTGTGGAGATGATATCTGAATACTGAGTTCTGAGTTGAGTCATCACATAGAATTCTCAAGTATAGAATCAGTTCTAGATTTGCCAAATAAAGATCTGCTACTCTCAAGAAACATTGATTACCTTCCACATGAAGATACAAGAATCCTTCCAAAGGTTGAGTGATATAAGTGTTTTCTCTGAATTCAACTCTCTTTGGAACTTGTAAATCGATGTCTCTTTTAGCTCGTTGGCTCGCTGCTCTAACTCTTGCAGCTTTGCCTCGATTCAGGAAAGTATCAATTTCATCAACAGGAATCTCACCTAACTGATCAATTCTTATGAAGAGTGTCTTAAGCACATCAACTATCTCTTGTCTGATTTGACTCTTTTTCATCTGTTTGATAGTTGTGGCTACGATTTTTAACTCTCAGAACCCCAACTTGTACATACATCTCATATCTAGACCAATTTCTTGTTTGTTGTCTAGTACAAAGTTGATAATTACCAATTCTCCTTTTCTACTTAGTGTAATTGATTCAATATTGTGATTAAAATGTGTTCGTTTACAACAATGCCTTAGATCCACATCCGAGTAGGGAATTGGGGCAGCTCTAGGTCCAGAATAGTCAGCTTCAGCTTCAGCTCTAGCATCCTCAACTTTAGCCTTTTCTTTTTGAATTTCAGCTTGTCGTTGCTGCTCTTTCACTTCTCCACTGTCATGCTTAGTTCTTTACCCATCTCTTGTAACATTTGCTCAGCAAGCATGTCACTGGCTTTCTGTGCTGCATCAGCTTCATCACTCGAGTCAGATACATGTGCGACTAGTTAAGACTTACCGTGTTGCTCTGGCTCAGGCTTAGCAATGATGACCTTTCTTCTCTTTGCTAGAGGCATAGAACTTCTTTTCTTTCTTTTTACCATCTCAAACACCTTACTCTTCCCTTTATCTATTTGTGAAGTTCAAACAGACTCAGCTTCAACAAATTTTGACAATTCAGCTTGAGGAAGGTTGGTGTGAGCAGCTTGAGATGTTTCTTCATGTGGAGTTTCTGGTTGATCTTGTGACGTTGTGGTAATTTGTACTGTTAGAGCCTGTTGTTGTTGGGAAGGCTGATCTATAGTACTCATAAACCGATCATGAGCTTGTTCCTCAAATTGTATTTCCTCTGTATGCTCCCCCTCAACCTTATCATCATATTTCTTTGATTCTTCCTCCCCCTTTTTGTCATCATCAATAGGGGAGGGTCTGAATTTGAGTACAAAGCTTTCCATGTTGGCTACTGAAGTCAAAAGATCATGAAGTTTTCGCATCAACTTGGCTTTATCATTTCTCCTCTTCTTGTGCAGGAGCTCAAACTGAGATTGTAGATATTCCATAATGACTTGAGCATCAGTGGTCATCAGCTTGGACTCCTCAGGTCTTCTTCTTACCTCAATGTCCTCCTGTCCAGTGGAGGAGTGTATATCCACCGTAGGAGTGGCTGTTGAGTGATCCTCTATAGGTGAGAATGTGGGCCCCATATCCAAAGGTTGTTTCTGACCTATGGAATCAAGGGGGCAAGAATGGGGACCTTGTAAACCTTCCTGGTGTATGAAAAGTTCATTGACAGGTCATGCTAGAATGTGTAAGAATGGAAGAGAAGAATGACCAATGTCGCGAGGTATGGTAGTGGGGTGAGCTAGGCTTAGTGGTGAGGAGGGGGGTATTTGACCCTGAGGATTGGTCAATATTTCAATGTTACCTTCATGGAGCTTTGAAGGCACAGAAGTAGGCTCTCCCATGGCACTAGTAAGTATGGGCTGAGTAGACACCATACCCGGTATAGGCGTAAGGGTTGAACTGAGCCTAGAGGTTGGCATCTTAAGAGAAGGTGTCTCCCCCTCAGCTCCTGCCGGTGGAGGTATCAATGTGATATCAGCTCTAGAGTCCTTTTGAGGTGAAGGACCACCTTTGGCAGACTTTCTAGTATAGGTGTAGGATATATCCTTGGTAGTAGTGGGCTAACCAAGGTTGGCTTTAGATTGTAAGATAGATGGAGATGTTTGAGGTGGAGGAGAGGGGTTAGACTGAGTTGGGCTTGACTCAGCCTTATCTCCTAATTTTGGAGGTGGAGAAGTAAAAGAGAGAGAAGGAGATAAGGGATGCGAAAGTATACCTGCTGCACCTAGCAGTGGAGACTCAGAGCTAGGAAACACACTCCTTTGCTCAGAACTCGAAGTGGTGGATGAAATTGTTTAAGCACGGGGTCTGAGATGAGTCCTAGGTTTATCAACTTGAGAGGACTCAGCCTCAGAACCAACACCATCACCCACTTCTTCCGCAGCTTCCTCCTCTATCTCAGCTTCACTTGACCCAGGAGTCGGAAGCTGTACATACACCCTCATCTGAGCACTCATTGTAGGGTGCCCACGGAAAATGTCATGGGCGAAAATTCTGTAGATGAGAACAGGAGTAGGGGTTGACTCATATTGGGCAGTATATCTTCTACCCAACCTGTCCTCGATGACCATGGATATAAATCTTGCGAAGGGCACAATGGGGTCCCTTATGTTCTTAGTCACCAATGACTTGAATGCCTCAAAGATCAACTCTGCGTAATCCAATCGTCGATCATAAAATAAGTTGTATAACACTTGCATTTCAAAGTCATTAACATTATCCAGGCCACCCACCTTGTATCCAAGGGAACGAACCACAGTGGATACCATAAATCCCCATGCCGTCTGGAAAACAGATTTCCGTATTACGCCAATAACTTGAGGATGACCCATTAAGGGTAAAATGCTTCGTGATGTTTCCCTAGAAACTGTCGCCTCATACTGATTATGAACCGGGAGATGAAGAATTCAACGGAGACAATTTGCATCGACTTCTATCGCCCACTTGTCCACTTAGGACTGTACCCCGTATGACCGGTTGAGTTGCATCCAGTTTACACGTATACCAGAATTCCGTGAGAAGTTAAGGAACAAGCACAGCAGGACCACGAAGAAATGCATGTGCCAGGGGTCCTTTGCGAATATAGGAGACCCACTCCTCATATCCCCTGCCAATTTTGGACTTTGGAATGTCAATATAGGCGATGAAATTGTTTTGTTTGTAGGTGGGGAGTACGCTGTTCTTGAAATTTCCATGACGGATCATTTGTTCAGTTATATTAAGAGTATAACCCTACATTGAAATAGAAATTATCGTATTGGATTGCACTTAGCAGTAGTAAGGATTAGCACTGAGCAATGAACTGTGCACACAACAACGTTAGGGTTTAAGAGAGTAGAGAAGAATATTTTTGTAAGAGTAAACGAACTATGATGAAAAGTCTCTCTTATTTATACCTTTTCAATGTGAGAGAAAAGTTACCGTTATCGGAGGGTAATAAATATGACCGTTACAGTAACTTTCGGCGACGCAGCTTGTTATTAACGACTATATTTAATGTAACTTAATTTGGCTGACACTGTTACATTGATCCAAATTCATTCAATATGAACTAAATTATCATCAAGATTCCCTTTTTTAAGAATAATTTGTAAACGACTTACGTTTATTGGAAACAGAACGCACAATAAATATTATAGACGTACTATATTGTTGGACTTACCATCTGTTAGGACTAACCTAGACATGTGGAACTGACCACATTTTAGAATGGAGTACTCAGCTTATCTTGAGTGCTCAGCTTAGATGGAGCACTCAGCTCAGATTGAGCACTCAGCTCAGATTTTGACACTTAGTCGAATATAGCACTTAGCAAAAATTAAACAGAGATAAAGAATGGAACATACCAATTAAGGGTTAAGCATGCCAAGCTTGCCGAGTAGAGTTGTAAATCTTGTGCCTTCAATTGGTTCAGTGAAGATATCTGCAAGCTGATCTTTAGTTTCAGTGAAGACTAACTCTATCTTTCCCTTTTCTACAATATCTCTGATGAAGTGATGTCTTATCTCAATATGTTTGGTTCTTGAGTGAAACACTGGTTTGTGTGTAATGGTAATAGCACTTTGATTGTCACAAAATATGGGAGTCTTTGAATAATGCAAATCAAAGTCCTTAAGCTGATGTTGCATCCACAGTATTTGAGCATAACAGCTCCCTACAGCGACATATTCAGCTTCAGCTGCTGAAATTGCCACTGAGTTTTGTTTCTTGCTTGTCCAGCTAACTAATTTTCCACCCAAAAGTTGACATCCTCCAGTAGTACTCTTTCTATCAAGACCACATCCTGCGAAGTCTGAATCTGAGTACCCTATCAGCTCAAATCCTGATCCTTTGGGATACTACAAACCTAAGTTCGGTGTTCCCTTCAGATATTTGAGTATTCGTTTGACAGTTAGCAAGTGTGATTCCTTTGGATCAGCCCGATATCGTGCACAAACACATGTAGCAAACATTATATCAGGTCTGCTTGCTGTTAAATAGAGTAATGAACCTATCATTCCTCTATATGTAGTCTGACATACAAATTTTCCATCAATGACCTTGTGTAGCTTGACATTGTGTAACATTAGAGACTTTGCGGGATGGCTTGAGTCTAATCCATATTTCTTAATTAGATCAAAGACATACTTGCTTTGATAATAAATATACCATCTTCTTTCTCATAGATTTGAAGTCCCAAAAAATAAGTCATCTCACCCATCATGCTCATTATGTATTGATTGGACATTATCTTAGAGAACCAATCACACAGACCTTAGTTTGTTGAACCAAAGATAATGTCATCCACATAGATTTGAACCAGAATGACATGTCCTTTGCTCTTTCTTATGAATAGAGTTTTGTCAATACTTCCTCTAACAAAATCATTTGAGAGCAAGTAGGTGGACAGTGTATCATACCAGGCTCATGGAGCTTGCTTGAGTCCATACAAAGCCTTGTCTAACTTAAAGACAAAATCCGGATGTTTAGAATCAATAAAACCAGGGGTTGTTTCACATAGTCCTCCTCCTGTAGTGCTCCATTTAGGAATGCAATTTTAACATCCATTTGATACACTTTAAAGTTTTTGAAGGATGCATAGGCTAGAAACAACCTTATAGCTTCAATTCTTGCAACAGGGTCAAAGGTCTCATCATAATCAATACCTTCTTCTTGTCGATACCCCTGAGCTACTAGCCTTGCCTTGTTTCTAATCACTACTCCTTCCTTGTCCATTTTATTTCTATAGACCCACTTAGTGCCTATAATTGTTTTTCTTTTGGGGGCAGGGACAAGGGTCCAGACCTTATTTCTCTGAAATTCTGTTAGCTACTCTTGCATAGTATTGAAGCAAGGATCTTCTTGAGGTCAACATCAGATGGAGGAAGCTAGTCAGGAACTCGTAAGCCTGGACGATCTACAAAACAGACCACCGTTAGCCTCATCACGAGGGTGGAACCTCGTGACCAAGCTCCGGTGTGAGAATAAGCTTCTTTGTATGTAAGAAGAATAAGTGTTTTCAGTATGAAGAGAAGCAGAGAAAGAGTTGGTTGTTCTGGAATTGCTTACCTTTTGTTGTGTCTTGTGGTATTATATATAGGCAAATGAGCAAGGGATGTGCCTCCCTTTTATCCACCAGTTTGTGTAGTAACCTCCTGCTTTGGTCAGACTAGAGACCACCAAGTTCTGCTAATGATGTGACCTCTCATAGAGGTTGACCTTCTGCTTGGCTACCTCTGCCATGGTGTGCTTCACCATTTTAGAGAAGCTAACCTTAATCACCCTTTTAGTAACCCCTGCAGTAAGAGGTTAAGCAGTACCTCCAACTGTGCTTGTCTATATTTCCTTATTTGTTGGTTACATTACCAATGGTTGTAGTGTGCTTTGTCCCGAGGAGCTTGGTGAGCAAGGATCCAGACTTCCCCTAGAAGGTAAAGGTCCGGCTGGTGCTTGAAGGACGAAGCTTCGGACGTCCATCGGAGAGCATAGGTCCGGCCAAGGCTTTGGGGGGGTGGAGGTCCGGACATACCTCATCATTTCCCAAGCTGGAGGTTGTAAGGTTCAGATGGTCGGAGGTCATGAGCTTAAGCTGTGGATCAGCTATCAGAGCTATTGGTCCGATGGTCATAAGATTCAGCTATGGAAGGTTGTTCCTGTAGTTGGTCAGAGCTCTTGGTCGGATGGTCATGAGGTCCGGCTGAGCCTAGTATGGTACATACCCCAACAAGTCCCCCAGTCTAGAGTGACTTGACATTCAATTCGGCGAGTTACTCTAGACTCAAAAAATTAGTATGTTTATTATCTATTAGTCGACTGTTTCTAGGTAACCATGAACATGTGCCTTGTTTTTGTGTGCATGTAAATAATTGGTAGAAAATATATCTGCTTCACACAATGTATTGTTGATTGAAATTTATTGGGTCATTTTTGTTTATTGTATCAAATCTATAATGAGTATCAATAGATTTAACTCGAGGGTGAACATGTTTTTGGATATTCCCTTATAATACATGTATTTTGTGATAACCCGTTAGTTTTCATTTGTAACGATGTTTGCATCATTTGGCCTTAGCCTTATGCATTTCATAACAGTTAATACTTCTGTATACATAATCATTGTTTTGTGGCTATATCCTTGTCCGGAACAATTTTTTTTGGCTATCGCCTCGTAAACGCGTTTTTCGTAACCAAGACCGTCGTCGAAAGTTACGGAGCGAATTATGAGGTGTGCTCAACCTGTCAATAATGCGAGCCGTTGCTCGGATTATGAGGTTGTTTATTGGGTATACCCATCCTGATTTAGCCCATCGGCTACTTGGATAAAATAATGTCGATCGGAATAATATCAATCATATTAAATATTTTTGATCGGAATAGCATCGATCAAATAAGCAACATTTGAAAGAGATCACAATGGTCTCTCGAATTTTTTATCAAGTTGTATGACAAGTTTCGGTTTGCAACATGTGACGATTTGTTTGAGAGTGTGTCGTTAGATACGATTAATGATAATAATGGGAGCGATGGTATATTAGTTCCCGTACGAGGGCCACGATGTTTATCCAATCTTCATACCCATCCGGATTTAGCCCATCAGCTGTTTACATCGATCAAATAACTATTAATTGAATAAAATAATGTCAGTTGGAATAATATTGATCATATTAAACAATGTAAATCCGAACAACAACGATCAGAATGATGTCGATAAATAACATTTGTGTAAGTTCATTCCATTCTTTCAGTATATATTGTTCACTGAAAATGGTTCGATCCCAAATCAATTCTGAAAAAGGTCATGTTTGTCCCTCTAAGATTTTTATCAAATGGTAGAGCACGCTTCGGTGTATAACATGCGATGACTTAATTGTAAGTGTATCATCCTGAAATAGATACAAGCATATATACAGTTTCTTTTCTTATTTGTCAGTCAATAGTAATAATAATAATAATTGAGTAAATGAAATATCATTTCTCATACAAGAGCCACAAATTAACCATATCTTTGGCAAGTATGGTGGTACAATACTACTATAGTCCCACAGTTCAGTTGTACTAGCTAGTACTATTGAACTCACAGAAGTTTATTTCATGTATGTAACTACGTGAGAAAGTTTCTCCCCTTTTTATATGTTTTACCAACTTGTTCATGGTATTTTAATTTATCACGAGCTTATGGTCGTTTGAAAATATAAATGCATTATTTGCAAATATAACTGAAATGTGCTGACATATGAGTGTCCGACGATAATATCCGGAGAATAGTGGTCGAACTAGAAAATTGAATTAGTAGTGGAATAATGTTCGGCAATTGTGGTCAATTTATAATGACTGAACAAAAGTAATTTGATAAACTAGGAGTACCATGAGTAACATCTGACAATTGTTGTGACATTATACTGCGATAGAAGACCTACTTGTTGAATGGGTTTTATCTTAATTCGATGAATTAACATACTTGAGTTATGATGGTTAGTATAAGTGAGAGTTTGTAGTTGTACTATTGTTGATGCGTTTTACATTGACTTCCTTCAATAGTATCATGGTTATTTTCAAACGAACGATTTTTGTTTGGACTCTATCATGCATATATGTATAAGCAAGTAAATGTTTTACTTATAAACCAGATGGTGTTTTGAGAGTAGTTTTAGATATATTCTTTGGGATTTGAGCCCATAGGATACAAATGTTAAAGGTATCCATAGTTGAAGCATAAATTATGCAAGTGACAAGAGTCAAAGCATCGAGGGTTAAAGGTTGAAGTATAATGAACTTTAAATGCTTTACTTAGAATTATCACCAGAATAAATGTGTTTGGGATGTTAAAGCTTCATAAAGGTGGGTCAGGTAGTTTGCATATCGAAAGATGCTAAGCTGAAAGTGCCAATGCCGAAGGATGGCAGGCTGAAGGTGGCAACAGAGCTTCGTTGAAGTGAACAAGTAACGATGCAGGCTAAAGGTGGATGATTACAACGTATATGCATATATTGTTATTTTTTGTTTAACATGGTTTAGTTATATTATGTATCACCAACTTTGCAGTTGGAAATATACCTAGTATATATCGTCACAAAGATGAATTTTTATACGATTGATAGATGATTTTATTTCACTTAGTGTGAATCTTTTGAAGGCAATTGCCTATAAATCATTTACGGGGAAAAGAAATCAATTAAAACCACAAACATAATGGTGTATTTGTGTGTTGTTGGAAATATTAGTTGTTGTTATTGACTTAAGGCTTTCATAGTTGCTCATATAAAGTTTAGCAAACGTTTTTTGGTCCGTAGAGAATAGGAAAGGTAAGGGATAATTAAGTAGTCAATGCTGAAAAATGATGACGTTGCAAAATGTCATGTGTCGATATTAAAGGTTCTAGTAGCAGACGTAGCTATGAAAGTTTGTGAAGGCGAATAAACAATAAATAGTCATGGATCAATCACATGAATATTATGGACCTCGAGAAAGTAGCCAGAAGTAGCTCTAATAAGGTGGGTAATAAACCAATATTTAAGTTTAAATGAAAAGATATGAAAGGTTTATTGATAAATATTACTATTCTCTTATTTTTATGCGTTTAGTATTTGTATTGACCTATTAGGCTTCTTTAATTTTTAGAGTGATTGTTTATCATCTTTAACTTTAAAAATATCAGCCTAAGCTAGAGCATCCCAATTCTGCAATCAAATATTATGAGCAAGTATAGGTGGTGACTAACGTCTCTTATTTGTTATTTGGACAAGAGTGGTATCACCTTTGTTCGGGATTGGACCTCTGGTCCAGACTTAACATGTGGTTCGAATTAGACTTCAGGTTTGGATTGGACCTCTGCTTCAGTCGTGGGATGTATGGTGAAAAGGTGTCTAACGTTCAACGAGAGTGGTCCATGCTAGTGTATAAGTGTGAAAGGTGGCGATATTAGGTAAGCTATAAAAAATTATAGTAAACGCACATGGTCGTGTCTACCAAATCAGGACAAAGTGTGTTTTGTTTATTCATGATTTCACTATTTAATTAAGTATGTAGGATGGTCATTTATGGGAATTTGTGTATTAGTTTTAGGAATGAACTTCTAAATATTTCATATGTCAAAGGTAATTTGTTTGAGGGATGGAGGTTTATGAAGTAGCAGTACCTAACCTGACAGTTTGAGGTATCAACTCACATCACAAGATGGAAGACAATGTTGTTTAGGCCTAGGTCAGCTTCTTCTTCGGATGAGTGATGGCAAGGCCGTGATCTACTGGCCCTTCAACGCATCAACTATTTTTTCCTTCCTTTTTTATAAATGAGTCTTACTCTTTTATATTATACCATGGTATATATATACATGTATATATGAGCTAAGATTAGACGAGAAGCTATGGAATTATAGTCGGATAAAAGCTGGAAGAAGCTATACTATCGTATTTGAAATCCTTCAGATCTAGAAGTCAAATGCAAGAGATAAAGGTCTTATTCCCCATTATTTTTCTCTTGGTTTAACCAGAGCTAAATGAAAACAAAAGTATGCTAAAGCAGCAAAAGAGGCAGATATGTTATTCTCATCTTTAGTTATGTGATGTCAAACAAAAGTAGATGAAGTAAAGGTAGCATTATGATATGCATTTATGCATTATTCTCATCTTTAGTTATGTGCCGGTCAGCAAGTTTATTCTAATCTGCAAGAAATGCATACTTTTTCTTGGACTTGAGTTCATTATAGAAACAACTACAAGTACTTCATCGTTGTTTCATCAACGTTCACGACTGTTGTTTGCCTAAGCACCGAAAAATTCCATCTAGGTGGCTTTATCCCTTACGTAGGTCTAAATTCATAGCCAAAATAAGGATGAACAAGTCATATTACGAAGTATGTTTCAGCACTAGGGAAAACTTTTTGAAATAGAGCAAGTAAGTACCATGCATAATGATAAACAAAATTATGTAGGTATCATGCACGTCATAAACAAGGTCTTGCAAGTATTATGCATATCATAGGCAAGGTCACGTACATAAGTCATATAGTGTAATAGGTTTGATACTTAGAACCTGTGATATAGGTGAATGAATCAGTTCCTGATCGAGCTCTGCTTAAGGTTGGTTCGGAGCTTCGGACCAGAACACGAGCTTGTAGCTGAAGGAGTGCTTCTTTTGTTTGGACCGACCTTTAGTCCGAAGGTTAGACTATTGTAACAATGGAGTCCTTTGAAGGACTATTGAAAGTTAACCTCTGAGCAACAACTTCATTTGTCTAAACCAACCTTCAGTCCGATGGTTGGGCTATTGTAACATTAGAGTCCATTAAAGGACAACTGAAGGTCCACTTCCTAAGGAACTGCTTCTTTTGTCTAAACCAACCTCTGGTCCGAAGGTTGGACAATTGAAAGTTAACCTCTGAGCAACAACTTCTTTTGTCTAAACCAACCTTCAGTCCGAAGGTTGAGCTATTGTAACATTGGAGTCCATTGAAGGATTGCTGAAGGTCGACTTCCTAAGGAACTGCTTCTTTTGTCTAAACCAACCTCTGGTCCGAAGGTTGGACAATTGAAAGTTAACCTCTGAGCAACAACTTCTTTTGTCTAAACCAACCTTCAGTCCGAAGGTTGAGCTATTGTAAAATTGGAGTCCATTGAAGGACTGCTGAAGGTCCACCTCCGGAGGAACTGCTTCTTTTGTTTAAACCAACCTCTGGTCCGAAGGTTGGGCTATTGCAACAATAGAGTCCATTGAAGAACCGATAAAGGTCAACTTCTAGGGCAGCTGCTTCTTTTGTCTATATCAACCTCCGGTCGTGGTTTGGATGAACTTTGAATCTGAGTACGAGCTTCTTCTAAGCAGTTCGTAAGTCAACCTCTGTCAGTGATTGGCTCAAAGCTTCAGAATGGTGCACGAGCTTTGGAGCAGTTTGTAATGCTTTTGCTCGAGGCTTAGGCTTATTATGACGGAGATTTTGATGGATTGCCAAAGGTCATGAATGTTGGAGATCTGCCCACAGACACACGTATGCCGGTATCACTGCTAATGAAGCGCGAGCCTATTGGGCCACACGCCAAGGATTGATCCCGACAGCTTTATGTGGATGGAGAAAGTCAAAGAATCAAAAGTGTTTTGATTCGGGGCTTCACGACCGTGAAGGGTGCTCCACGGGTCGTGAAGCAGGCTGCCCTAACGATTATTCGACGGCCGCCACGCGTCGTGATGCCTTTGGGCTTCACAACCCGTGACGAGATCGTGAGGGGTCGTGAAGGAGATGCCCTCACGAGTCTCGACCGGGCGGCACGGCTCGTGGAGTTCTAAGTCCCCTCGTGGCGCACTTAGGCTTCACGACCCGTGAGGGGTCGTGAAGAGGGTAGCTGCAGTGACAGTTGTGTTTTATTGGACCATTTGATTGTCCAATCAATTAACATGAATGATGACCGAGTTTTGACTCCTAATCTGGTCATTTGAGGCAGTAAGGTGCATTGAACATATCACAACATTTCTCTCTTTACTTGTAGCTCTCTCTTGGTGCAATAGTAACATATACATACACTAAGATGATCTTGAGTGTTCATGTGAGGCTTTCATGGCGCAAGAGGAGATCTACATGGGCTGTTCCAGATGGTGAAGTCATGGTGGACGTTCATCTATGGATTGCTAGTACAATGGGATTAAGCATACTTGGTGTGGACTAGCAATGGAGGAGGAAGCCTTTTGTTTCCTCAAGTTCATCCCACATTTGAAGAGCTCGAATTCCAGCCATGGTAAGGAGTTACTTTCTACTCCTTCTTCTTGTTCTTTTGTTGCAATTTGCTTTGTAGTGTGTTCCACCATTGGAACTAGTTGTGGGCTTTGTGTGTGCTTTTGTTTTATGTCTTGCATGCTACTTTCTTGTTTGCTTCCGCTGCGTTTGTGCCCACCACGAGTTCCAATAGTGGTATCAGAGCCATCTCTACAAAGAAATTGCACTTTGATGGCTTGAAAACCGAAAATGGACATTCTGTCTAGAAGAGCTTCACGGGCCGTGGAGGTTTTTGCTTCACGGGTCGTGAAGCCTACACGAGTGGCTTCATGGGGTGTCGCTCGTGAAAGGTTTTGACTGTTTTAGAGTCGTGGAGCTCATGGGCTTCACAGGCCGTGAGTGCTCGTGAAGGCTTCTGGGCCGTGAAGGTCTCATGAACAGTGTTTTTATCCTTGTTTATAAAAGAAATAAATTTTCGGTTTTAGCACCTTGTGATTCTGTTTTTCCAGAATCTGTCCTTGTTGTTTGGACATTCGAAAAGCCCCGTTTATGTGTCTTGATTCGTATATTTATATGTATTGGGTGGTTTTGGCATAAAATGCACACATGCATATACTTATATTGTGTATATATGAATATGTGTTCTCAAAGTGTTTGGGATACTAATGCATATGTACAAGGATTGTTCCTTTTGTGCCTTGAGTGCTTTGCTTGTTTGAACAATCTTAATTGAGATACATTTTGCATGGTTTTGTTGTGGCACACCATGTTTTGTTTGTGGTTGTTGTTTTGTCCGGTAACGCCTTGCCCGTTAGACCTATGTGTTGGTTGTTTGGTTGTTTATTTATGTATTCATTCATTTGGTGACTTTTAGTCACAATGGTTTGTAATAATATTTAATTCGGTTTGTAAATTTGTAAATTTATTATGGCTTGCATTCCATTTCTTTCCTTTGTACTTGTTGAAAGTAGCTTAGAACAGCAATCGCGGCTTGCACGCCGTTTCTTTTCAAATTGTTTGTAATTGTGAAAAGAAGACCGAAGACAACCATCGAGAGTCGTGGAGAGACGTCTCGGCTATATTGGATCTGGTGGATCATTTGGAGATGACGGATTCAGTGGGAACACTTCCGGCGAGGCCATTTGGTTGTGTCCTTAGTTTGGCCTTGCTCTCTCCGTTTGGCTCACGGGGAGGGCGCATAGGGTTTAGGGGCGTGTTACCGGATATTTGCTTTGTGCGTGGTTGTGATTTATTTTGTTATTTTCTTGCGTGGTTGTTAGGATTTTCGCATACTAGAAACCTTTTCAAAATAATAAAATCACAAGATTAACAAATAAATATAAATTGGTTTATATTAAAGTGAAAAATGCGTTTTGTCACTTGTTTGTTAATCAACTTGAAAAGAGGTTTTTTAAACCGGAAAGACAAAAGTCCCGTTTTTCTCAAACGTAAATCACACGCCACCCGTAAGATGACACCACCCGAATCTAGTGATGCATGGGATGATTGTCGAGCTAAGCACGAGTTGTTCCATGTGGATCTGTGTGGAAGGTGAGTGTGGCGACTTGAATTATTGGATGTCGAGCTTAGCACGAGCCAATGATTGTCAAGGTTGTCACCGTGTATCTTGACGGACGATTTACAATTCTAACTTAATACGCCTTGGTAATTGTCGTGCCTATACTGAGTTTCCAAAGCGGCTTAACGAGGAATTGGTGTGAGAAGGGATCAAACATGTCAAACCGACGCTATGAGTGTTGATGGATCCCGCAAGTGTCTAAGAGTTGTAATCTCGGATTGCAATTGGTAAAGCGTTTACCGGCCTAAATAACTTCATGAAGTGATCCGCGGCAAACCCGTCATGTGGTGAAGTGAAATAAGGTTCTTAGCCCTTGTTAAGATAATTGTTTTTCTTAAAACTAAATGGGTAATTATCGTAACGAGGATTGTATCAAAACTAACTAAAACGTGTATTCTTATATCTTTAATTGGCAAACGTTAACGACACCGCTTCAACTTAAAACTCCGTTCGTTCCTAAAGAAGGTGAGACTCACTAATGTGGACTTTGTGGACTAGGATTGGTTGTTGAGGATTGTCTTCCACCATGAGTCAAAGTTGCACATTATAGAGAAATCCCTTCTAGAGCCAAAATGCTACCAACGCGACCTAGACCTCTATATGCATGTAAAAGTGCATCGTGGCCTTGATCGGTTGAAGGATGCATGAAGGCGGGAAAATTAGTGTCCATATCCTTGAGTTAGAGAGGTACGTGGACCTAAAGGAGAGGCATGGATTCGCCATAGGGAGGGAGCTTGTGGTAAATGAAAGTTCTCCAAAGTCCCTGCCCAGGTGATGTAAATAGTTCACTGTGAACTATCACATGCACAATATGGAGAAGTCCTTGATAAAGCATTATGGCATGTTATGGACTGCTAAGTCCTGCATGGCCAAAGTATGACTTGCCTCACCAACTCCTGCTAATATTATAAAGGAACAAGAAACCGAGAAGAAGAAATTGACCTCAAATGGAAAGTTTGGTTTTACCAAACCTACAATATATGTGAAGTCAGAGGGCAATGAGATTGTGCCTCAATATATGACTCCACAAGGGGTAATTTGCTACTTCTACGGAAAGATTGGAAAATTGGCGCCACCACGCCTGCCCTATGAGCCTGAAAGAGCTAAAATCACTTATAAGTAAGAGAAATTAGCTCCTTGACTTCAGGAACATTCATGATCAAACTCCCATTGCTCTTCTACTTCTAAAGGCTAGGTTTTAAACGCTAGCAATAACGCTCACGTTTGTCACAAATTTGTTTGTTACAAAGTGAAGGTGTTAAAAGAGAAGTACGCGGATGAGGCATGGAGAGTTGGAATTCGAAAAGGGAAACATAGTTGTTGTCGCTATTGAGAGGATTGGAAGTTTGTATCTTGCCTTTCCTTCCAGCTATTCTGTTACTTTATTGGATGTATGTTTATGCCATGTATGGCTAGAAACATTATATCTAAACACCTTTGTTAACGATGGATATTACTTTGACTTTTGAAATTAGTGGTGATTTATTTCAAAGTTTATCCATGTCGTGGGATTTAAAATAAGCTTATGCGTAAGGAGTAATAGAACGATCATAAATGTACTAATAAGTTATCCTTATGTAGAAGTCGATTATATAAAGAAGACTAGCTTCACTAAGATCCGTGAGGTTTAGGAACTTGGAACCCTTTGACCATTGGTCAAATGTTGAATGCATATCTTGTTTGTTATGCTAGATGACTTAAACATCCTTCACTTGAGTATGTGAGAGGATTGAAAGCTTGTTGGATTTCGTTCACACTTTTAGTGTGTTGACCGTTCAAGCAAACATTAAGGAGTAACTTTAGATACCTTGTTACCTTTACCGGTGATGGTAGAAGGGATGGTAAGTCTATTTTAATGGACTAGTTTTGAAACCTTAGAGGTGTTCAAAACTCACCATAACGAGGTACATGATAGAGAGGGAAATGCAACTATGATACTCGAATCTAGTTAAGATGTTGAGTACCATAGTTTTATATTATGTGACTATCATAAGAATTATGGGATTGTCTCACAATTCATTCCTCTTAAGACACATTGTTACATGTGGTCGTCTAAAGGAGGAACCGGACATTTTGATATGGTCCGACAAGTGCTTGGTTACACTTTTATGTCCAAAATTGTTTTGGGTCATTCTCCAAATGGTGGGCATGAGTTCTAAATCTTATAAACAACAAAGATGGTCATGTAAACGCCTTAGAGGATATGACAAAAAGGAGGATCCTTGTTTGTCTATTCCAAAGTCTAGATTGTCTAGCCTACGTTTAGACGTGAGGTGGAGGAACCCAGGATCTAGAGGTATTTACTCCATTAGGTACTCTACTAAGACCATGGGATATTTGTCTTGACAAACCTTGTGAGAGCTTGTAAGTTGCTTAAAGGTAGAGTCTCTTAAGAAATTAATATCCATGGATGCCAGTGAGAGTAAAGTATACCTTGAATGGAAGAACCTGATGTTGACACAAGAATCCAATCAGAAATGATTGGAACTCAGCATGGCAATGCTGGAGAACCTGACATAAAATCGTTACCTCTTGGTAGAAGTTGTCATAAGACCAGAAGGATATAACTCGTTATATCTGAGGAAGACAACTTAATGATGATTCATGATGAATGCGTCAACTACCGGAAAGCGTAGTGGGCTTGGAGTCCGCTAGGAGAAAGGAGGAAATGATAAGATGAGATGCTATCCATGATGGATATCCAAGGTTTCGACTTGGTTGATCCTACACCTGGGTGTGAACCCGCGAGGTGTGATTGGTTATTTGAGGAAATAGACCAAACATGGATAAGTTTGTAGACTACTTCAAATACCGACTGGTAGGAATGGTTTCACGATGATTGACCATGAAGAAGGTATCATCTAGAAACATTCTCCCGGTGGTTATGTTGAAGTCCACACAGATACTTATTTTATAAGTGCCTTTTAGGCTATATTGGATAGAAGTGAAGACTACATTCCTTAATAGGAATTTCTGAGGAAATGTTCACAACACTTTTGAGGGTCTTTCACTATCAATAGGTGTCCTAATGAAATCTACAAACCCTAAGTAGTCCACTTGTGGACTTATGTTGCCATCTCAATGTTAGAATCTTTGCGTTGATATGAAAATCATTTGTTTGAGTTTTCAAATAGCAATGATGAAACATGGAAGAATGCCAGAGCTAGTGGGAGCATTTTGTAATCCTATTCTAAATATGTCTAGTACATACATCGTGTTGGAGATAATGTCCTGATTTCGCTTGAAAAGCCTAAATCAAGAATTATGCATCCATAACGATTATAGGATATACAAAACCTATGGAAGGAGTTAAAGAAATATTGAAATATGTTCTTGTTGATCTATAGTAAGAAGCAACATAGAATAACTTGTTATTCAAATGCTTGCTTAGGATAACTGCCGATCTTTATCGGGGTTCGTGATCCGACTAAATATGGTGTTAATAAGTATGCTTCTCAAAGCATCGCTGACTTTATTGGGATCTTATGAGACAATGACAGTACGATGGCTTATGAAAGATAACCTTTATCTCAAGCATCTTTGATCTTATTAAGTTCTGATGAATCAATGAAGGTGCGATGGCTTGACAAAAGACCGTTATCTCACCAACGCACACTTTTGAGTGATTGGTTGAGGTAGAGATATGGTCATCTTACGAATACACACGGATAGCATGGTGGCGGATCCGTTTTGCTAAAGCCGTAGTTGCAAGATAGTGATGATTGTCATACTAGTGCTTGCAAAGACTTGGCTTGAGTTTGTTTTAGTTGAAATTTTGATATGCCGATTTTGGGAACGTTAAGCAACATTGTGCTTCTGCTAGTATCGATTACCAAATAGGGATTTGTTAATACGCGTGTAGCGGGTACTCTTAGATGCCTTTATTGTGTTCCATCTTAGCATGTTTACCACTTCCCTGAATGTTTTACATTCTAAATGTCCACAGTCAGTCACTCTTCATCGGAAGGAAGTTTGAACGAAGACTGAGGGAAAGCATTGGTCGTGTATTCAATAGGGATTGGATACGAGAGACGCAATACTTTACCTATACTTGAAAAGAGTTTCAAGTGATTGGACGACCCACACCTGAGTTTACTTCATGGTACATGTCAAGAGTAACTCAGGATGATAATATCATTTCGTCCTTTGACCGGAGATACATGTGTAAAAGGAATTTGTTCTGATTGCTTTCAAACGCAGTCCGTAACTGGTTGTTATAAAGGAAGCTTTTGGGGAAGGTATTACCGATGTAATGAGGCAATGTAGTCAAAGGAATTTGTTCCTCTGCTTAGAGAGATATCCCTGGGCCCCTCGATGATTGGGCGCTGGCACCAAAATGCACGGCCGTGCTCATGCTTGCAATGATAGTTGATCAGTTGCAACTTGCATATTTTGGTCACGACCAATCTTGATCGAGAAACATCATCGTGAATGATCGGAGAATGACTTTGTACCATGTCTCGTGTTCACCCGGATATCGCGAACAATAGGATGATTGATCAATTATCTGTAGGACCTTTTTCAAACCCGTTTGGATTATGATCAGGTACTTGTCAGGGATGACATACCTCGTGTTGATTTGGGGGCAGGGATGTATTGCTATAGGCCGCTCCCTGTCTGTGATGCATATGGGTACGGTGTGTCATGTGCAAGTGGGAGTTTGTTGGAGATCTGCCCACTGACACACGTATGCCGGTATCACTGCTAATGAAGCGCGAGCCTATTGGGTCACACGCCAATGATTGATCCCGACAGCTTTATGTGGATGGAGAAAGTCA
Organism: Dittrichia graveolens; assembly: GCA_038502395.1. Lineage (NCBI taxonomy): Eukaryota > Viridiplantae > Streptophyta > Magnoliopsida > Asterales > Asteraceae > Dittrichia > Dittrichia graveolens. The sequence continues at coordinate 39,097,072 of JARJIL010000009.1, forward strand.
AAGAATCAAAAGTGTTTTGATTCGGGGCTTCACGACCGTGAAGGGTGCTCCACGGGTCGTGAAGCAGGCTGCCCTAACGATTGTTCGACGGCCGCCATGCGTCGTGACGCCTTTGGGCTTCACGATCCGTGACGAGGTCGTGAGGGGTCGTGAAGGAGATGCCCTCACGAGTCTCGACCGGGCGGCACGGCTCGTGGAGTTCTAAGTCCCCTCGTGGCGCACTTAGGCTTCACGACCCGTGAGAGCCAGTGAGGGGTCGTGAAGAGGGTAGCTGCAGTGACAGTTGTGTTTTATTGGACCATTTGATGGTCCAATCAATTAACATGAAAGATGGCCGAGTTTTGACTCCTAATCTGGTCATTTGAGGCAGTAAGGTGCATTGAACATATCACAACATTTCTCTCTTTACTTGTAGCTCTCTCTTGGTGCAATAGTAACATATACATACACTAAGATGATCTTGAGTGTTCATGTGAGGCTTTCATGGCGCAAGAGGAGATCTACATGGGCTGTTCCAGATGGTGAAGTCATGGTGAACGTTCATCTATGGATTGCTAGTACAATGGGATTAAGCATACTTGGTGTGGACTAGCAATGGAGGAGGAAGCCTTTTGTTTCCTCAAGTTCATCCCACATTTGAAGAGCTTGAATTCCAGCCATGGTAAGGAGGTACTTTCTACTCCTTCTTGTTCTTTTGTTGCAATTTGCTTTGTAGTGTGTTCCACCATTGGAACTAGTTGTGGGCTTTGTGTGTGCTTTTGTTTTATGTTTTGCATGCTACTTTCTTGTTTGCTTCCGCTGCGTTTGTGCCCACCACGAGTTCCAACAGTGGTTTCAGAGCCATCTCTACAAAGAAATTGCACTTTGATGGCTTGAAAACCGAAAACGAACATTCTGTCTAGAAGAGCTTCACGGGCATTCCGTGGGTTCCGTGGGTTTAGTATAGCTAAAGATAGTTGCAAATTCTCTAAGTTGCTGGTTAAGTTGTGGCAAAGGTTGTAAAAAGGATGTTGAGATGTGAGAAGGATCAAGTGTTTACGTGAAACCTTTAACATTAGCCTTTTATTTGAAACTCAACCTTGTTTGAATCTTTTTTAACCTCTTATCCTTCTCATGACTCTTGAAGCTAAGTGGTTTGAGAAAGTAGTCGTTATGTAGCTCTAACTCTAGCGTCATTTGTGTTTGTCTTTGTGGGGTATCCAAGGTTTCAGTGGTTAAAACAACCATATCCATGGTAGAGATGCATAATAGAGTAGTTACGTTTCCAGACGAACCAAAGGTCTTTGGAGGGAGAAGATTTCATCATTGAGAAAAATCGGTCACACGGATGGCGCCAAATGTTGAAGCAAGGATCTTCTTGAGGTCAACATCAGATGGAGAAAGCTCGTCTGGAACTCGTAAGCCTGGACGATCTGCAAAACAGACCACCGTTAGCCTCGTCACGAGGGCGGAACCTCGTGACCAAGCTCCGGTGTGAGAATAAGCTTCTTTGTATGTAAGAAGAATAAGTGTTTTCAGTATGAAGAGAAGCAGAGAAAGAGTTGGTTGTTCTGGAATTGCTTACCATTTGTTGTCTCTTGTGGTATTATTTATAGGCAAATGAGCAAGGGATGTGCCTCCCTTTTATCCACTAGTTTGTGTAGTAACCTCCTGCTTTGGTCAGAACAGAGACCACCAAGTTCTGCTAATAATGTGACCTCTCATAGAGGTTGACCTTCTGCTTGGCTACCTCTGCCATGGTGTGCTTGACCTTTTTAGAGAAGCTAACCTTAATCACCCTTTTAGTAACCCCTGCAGTAAGAGGTTAAGCAGTACCTCCAATTGTGCTTGTCTATATTTCCTTATTTGTTGGTTACATTACCAAGTGTGGAATACCGAAGGAACTGTCGGAATCCGATAGAAGTGTCGGATTCCGCAAGTCTAACGGAGTTCATTGCAAGTGTCGTATTCCTATATGTCAGATTTCCCTTCATGTGTCGGAATACGCAAGCGTCGGATTTCACATGCATGTTGGAATTCCTAGTGTTGGAATCCGATTGATTGAGTATCAGAATTTAAAGTCTAAGTGTCGGAGTTCATGAATCCGACAGAACCATCGGATTTCTCCAAATCCGACAGTCCCAGCGGATTTTTGTTAAAGTCCATAGTTAAATGTTGTTTTGTGAGCATTGTATGCACATGTGAATGATAAGTGTAAATGCGATGTGCTAGGTGAACTTGTTGTATTTGTGAAATCAAGGTCGAATACCTGTGCCTAATAAACAGCTCAGGTGAGTGCCTGCTTTCATAAGACTCAGTAGAGTAAGGCTTGCCTGCTAAGTGACTATGTGAATATACTATGTATGACAGACTTGCTTTTGCAGGTACGCTCGAGGAGGTAAGTGTATGATGATATGAACATATGAATAACTGTATGATGTTATATATGAAATGATGGATCCCTATGGGATCAAATGAACGTATATGTGTATGTGCACTGTCTGCAGACTATCTGACGCATGGTTAAGGTCAGTCGGTTGTGACCAGATCCTTCAGGATTTCACGGTGATTCAGGAGGCAACTTGAATCATATGTTCTGCAGAACCACCATGCCTTAACATGAGTGGTGATCAGCCGGTTGTAGTTGGATTACCTGTGGAGCCTCTGGCTCGGTGAACGATGCTTGGTGGACTGCCTTGTGCTCCCCCACCAGCACGGATTGGTTGTGTCTCATTCCCCAATCGGAGTTGTTGAGCGGGATTGATTACCCTTCAAGACAAGACTCTTACTGATCTTGTCAGCACACCGCTATGTGCTAAGCTAGCAATGATGGTTTATGATATAATGCATGACTTACTGTATTGATGCTTATGATTGTATGTACTCACTAGCTAGTGTAGTTAATGATGTTATGTTTCCCTTTTCAGGTAAAGATTAGATGGCCTGCGAGGCGGGTTACTTTTGGGATATACATTGCCCCTTGTGGGTGGAACACTTGTACTTATACGATGTAATGTAAATAGATACTATGGTCGGTTCCTGTACTTGGTAACACCTGCGTTGTTTCGATAAGTTATTAATGTAAATAACTGGTGGTTGTTTTAAAAATAAAAATTTCCGCTACTAAAACTTGATTTGCCATTATAGTAACTGAATTTAGAAGCGGTGTTACAATTAGGTATCAGAGCCTAAGTTTGAGTGAATTGGGTACTTGTAAGAGTATTCGATCTCAAGCTCGGGCCCGACCATATAGAAGTGTTCCTATAAGGGTGGGGGGGAATTGAGTGAGAATGTTATATGTATGCTAGCATTATATGATGACTTGTTTGTAAGTTAAGTCAGTGAGATTGAGTATTAACTGCTCTTTCTCTATCATATAGAAAGTTGAGTTAAGATGTCTGCCGAACGTGGCAATACAGAGCAAGCTCTGAAAGAAATGGAAGACGAGGCTTCTCATATGCCTCATCAGGCTGAGGATCAGAGATCTCAGCATAATGTTGGTGGTGGCAGACCTGAGCCAGATCAGGCTGCTATTATCAGGCGTCTCGAAGAGGAGCTTCGTGTAACAAAGGAGCTCTTACTGCAAGCAACACTGAACAAGCCCCGCAAGACTTATTCTTACAAGAAGTTTCTGACTTGCCATCCTCCAACATTTCAGGGGAGTGATAACCCCACAGTTACCATAGAATGGCTCCGGGAGATGAAGCAAGTTTTTGAATCTTGTGAATGTGAACCTGAGTACTTTGTCAAGTATGCAGTACGGATGTTGATAGGCCGTGCCATCTTTTGGTGGGACACGGTGAAAGCCTCTGTTAATAAGGAGGTACTGAGTGCTCTCACCTGGGAGCAATTTTCTGAAAAGGTGCTGAAGAAGTATTGCACCGATTATGATTTGGAGAGGATGGAGAGGGATTTCAATGATCTCCAGAAAGGGGATACGCGAATTGAAGAGCATATAACCGCGTTCAATGATAAGATGCGGTTTGTTCCCCATCTGATCCCCGACGAGACCACCAAGATAAGGCGGTTTGTGAAACTCTGCCACTGGAATTTGGCTCGCATGTGAGGGCAGCTATTGAACTGGATCGCGCTTTTGATATAGCTCGACAACTGGAAGGTGACCGTCTATATTGCAAGGGCGAATCTGCCGGTGCAGGGTCAAAGAGGAAGTTTCATCCGTCTGATAAATTGGGTCCTTCCAAAGGACAATCCACTGCAGGCGGGAAGACAGATTCCTCCAAGAAACCGAGGCCTAATTCTCCTTGGTGTTCTCAGTGCCGTACATACCACTCTAGTGAGTGTTCTAACTATACCAGACGTTGCTGGAGGTGTGGGCAGAAGGGCCACGCTACAACTGAGTATGGTTTTAAAGAAGACGTTTGTTATCGGTGCCACAAGCCCGGGCACAAGCTGACAGACTGCCCAGAAAGACAAAGTGCTGGACCTAAAGGGTCTTCTTCTTCTAAAGGACCGAGAAGAGATGACGCGCCCCGCGCGAAATGCCGGGCTTTCCAGATGACGGCTAACGATCCTAAAGCAACAGGGGATGTCGTCACGGGTACTTTTCTTATTAATTATATCCCTGCTAGTGTTTTATTTGATTTTGGAGCTGCCTACTCCTTTGTATCTATGGCGTGTCGTAGAAGATTACAGTTACCTGTTGTTCCTTTAACTGAGCCGCTCAGAGTAGAGGTCGCTGACGGCAAAGTAGTCTCTGTTACAGAGAAAGTCCCAATAGCTGTGATTTATATTGATGGGAGTAATATCCTTGTTTCTTTCTTTGTTATGCCTATTGCGGGCTACAATGTTGTGATCGGGATGGATTGGCTCAGCAAGCGTGATGCTAAGATTATCTGTTCCAAAATAATGATTAATATCCCTCTTTCTGATGGATCTTATGTTGTTGCTTGTGGAGAACGACGGGATTCTAATATTCCCATCGTCTCCATGATTAAAGCTCAAAAGTTGATTGCCAAAGGTTGTGACTTATCTGGCATATGTTATTGATGCTACGATGGAGAAGCGACAAGTTCGTGATATTCGGGTGGTGTTTGACTACCCTGAGGTATTCCCTGAAGAACTTCCGGGTTTGCCTCCAATACGTGATGTTGAATTCAAGATAGAGCTTATTCCTGGAGCTACACCTGTGGCTCGTTCTCCGTATCGTCTTGCTCCTTCTGAAATAAGAGAGATGATGACTCAAATTCAGGAGTTGCTAGACAAAGGTTTTATTTGTTCGAGTTCCTCGCTGTGGGGAGCTCCTGTGTTGTTTGTGAAGAAGAAGGACGGAACAATGCAAATGTGCATAGATTACCGGGAGCTGAACAAGCGAACTGTAAAGAATAAGTATCCGCTTCCTCGTATAGATGATCTTTTTGATCAGTTGCAGAGAGCTACATGCTTCTCTAAGATTGATCTCCGGTCGGGGTATCACCAGGTACGAGTTCGTGAAGAAGATGTTCCGAAGACCGCATTTCGAACTTGTTATGGTCATTACGAATTTCTGGGTATGCCGTTCGGCGTAACTAACGCCCCTGCCATCTTCATAGATCTGATGAATCGGGTTTGCCGCCCGTTTCTTGACAAATTTGTGATTGTATTAATTGATGACATTCTTGTTTATTCGAAGACGGAAGCTGATCACGAGCTTCATATTCGCCAGGTTCTCGAGACTTTAAAGCGAGAACAATTGTATGCCAAGTTGTCCAAATGTGAATTTTTGCTTAGGGATGTTCATTTCCTGGGCCATGTTATATGTCAAGATGGTGTCAAAGTAGATCCAGCTAAGGTGGAAGCTGTGATGAATTGGGGAGTTCCTCAGACTCTTTCCGAAATTAAAAGCTTCCTTCACTTAGCTGGCTACTATCGGTGGTTTATCCGCGATTTTTCGAAGCTTGCGGGTCCGTTGACCAACCTAACTCGCAAGGATGTTTCTTTTATCTGGTCAGAAGCTCAAGAAGAAGCTTTTCAGACCTTGAAACGACTGCTATGTGAAGCTCCAATCCTTACTCTGCCTGAGGGTTCGGAGGACTTCACGATGTATTGTGATGCGCCTTATGCGGGTTTGGGTTGCGTCCTGATGCAACGTGATAAAGTGATTTACTATGTTTCTAGGGAGTTGAAATCACACGAACAGAACTACCCAACCCATGATCTGGAGCTTGCTACTGTTTTCTTTGCACTGAAGTTGTGGAGACATTATCTTTATGACACAAAGTGTGTGATTTGCACAGATCACAAAAGTCTTTAGTATGTATTTACTCAGAAAGAACTCAACATGCGGCAACGCCGTTGGTTGGAGTTAATAAAAGACTACGACTGTGAGATCCGTTACCATCCTGGCAAGGCCAATGTTGTAGCGGACGCTTTAAGCCGTAAAGGACCGACATCATAAGTTAAGTTTATGAGAATCGCCGTTGTGTCAGACTTGATTGCTAAATTGAAAGAAGCTCAGCAGACTGCATTGCAAGAAGAAAATCTGAAAGCTGAGATGATGAAGAAGTTAAAAGATCAGCTTGCTGAAGATAATCGTGGGTTGAAGACTTTTCAATACAGGATTTGGGTACCTTCTGCTGGAGGTAACCGTAAGCTGATTCTGCAGTTTGTTGTTAATCTACGAAGGTGAGCAACGTGATTCTGATGTGTTTAGAATCATATGTAGCATGTTAGAGCCGTGAATCCATGCAAGAACACTTTGAAGAATATGGAAAACTCACTTCCTAAATGGGTTTTGCATGAATGGTGTTCTTGTTGGGGTTTCATGTGTTTATGATGATTAAATGATGATGTTGTAATGGCCTAGAATGATCTGGGCAAAGAACGATGAATATGTAACTTGTATAGTGAATTCAAGCATGTATCGGAATTTCAGTCTATGAGGTTTTCGGATTCCGAGTTGATGAAGTTGTCGGAATCCGCAAGTGTGGAAAACCGAAGGAACTGTCGGAATCCGATATAAGTGTCGGATTCCGCAAGTCTATCGGATTTCATTGTAAGTGTCGGATTCCTATATGTCGGATTTCCCTTCATGTGTCAGAATCCGTAAGTGTCGGATTTCAAATGCATGTTGGAATTCCTATGTGTTGGAATCCGATTGATTGAGTATCGGAATTTAAAGTCTAAGTGTCGGATTTCATGAATCCGACAGAACTATCGGATTTCTCCAAATCCGACAGTCCTAGCGGATTTGTGTTAAAGTCCATAGTTAAATATTGTTTTGTGAGCATTGTATGCACATGTGAATGATAAATGTAAATGGGATGTGCTAGGTGAACTTGTTGTATTTGTCAAGTCAAGGTCGAATACCTGTGCCTAATAAACAGCTCAGGTGAGTGCCTGCTTTCATTAGACTCAGTAGAGTAAGGCTTGCCTGCTAAGTGACTATGTGAATATACTATGAATGACTGACTTGCATTTGCAGGTATGCTCGAGGAGGTAAGTGTATGACTTGTATGATGTTAGAATATATATCAGTTGCATGCCAGTGGGTCCAGATTGGAACCACTTAGTTAATACATGATGATATGAACGTATGAATAACTGTATGATGTTATATGTGAAATGACGGATCCCTGTGGGATCAAATGAATGTATATGTGTATGGGCACTGTCTGCAGACGATCTGACGCATGGTTAAGGTCAGTCGGTTGTAACTGGATCCTTCGGGATTTAACGGTGATTCAGGAGGCATGTGGGATCATAGGTTCTACAGAACCGCCGTGCCTTAACGTGAGTGGTGATCAGCCGGTTGTAGCTGGATTACCTGTGGAGCCTATGGCTCGGTGAACGATGCTTGGTGGACTGCCTTGTGCTCCCCCACCAGCACGGATTGGTCGTGTCTGATTCCCCAGTCTGAGTTGCTAAGCGGGATTGATTACCCTGCAAGACATGACTCTTACTGATCTTGTCAGCACACCGCTATGTGCTAAGCTAGCAATGATGGTTTATGATATGATGCATGACTTACTGTATTGATGCTTATGATTGTATGTACTCACTAGCCGGTGTAGCTAATGTTGCTATGTTTCCCTTTTCAGGTAAAGATTAGATAGCCTGCGAGGCGGGTTGCTTTTGGGATATACATTGCCCCTTGTGGGTGGAACACTTGTACTTATACGATGTAATGTAAATAGATACTATGGTCGGTTCCTGTACTTGGTAACACCTGCGTTGTTTTGATAAGGTATTAATGTAAATAACTGGTGGTTGTTTTAAAAAGAAAAATTTCCGCTGCTAAAACTTGATTTGCCATTAAAGTAACTGAATTCAGAAGCGGTGTTACACAAAACATTTTTGTGAATTAACAAAGTAAGTGTCAAAATGATTTTAAGCACTTTTAAATATAATACCAAGTTTATACTTTGTTTGTAAATTCTATTTGCGCGAGATTGTTAACCATTTTAACAAACATTGTGTTTTATTTAATTGTTAAGGAAAAATTGTCTAGCATGCGAATCCTAATCCATGCATAGAAAATAAAATACAACCACGCAAATATATATATAATTCGGTAACATGCCCAAAAATCGTAAGCGTTTTCCCCGTGAGCCACAACGGGGAAACGAGGCTAGAACCTAAGGACAAGGTAAACTCTCGTTGGGTGAGCTCCCACCGAATCCAACACCTCCAATAGCGTGTTGATTCCTTCTCGCCAAGACGTCATCACCATGACTCCCATTGACTTCTCTGGTTCTAATTCTATACTATTAACGAATACATAGAATATATATAAACGACATGCATGTCGCATTCCTACACTATTTGTACAAATACACGGAATAAAAGAAACGGCGTGCAAGCCGCACCAATAAATAAATAAATATTCTTACAACAATACAACATGCAGGCCGCTAAAAACCAAATCAATCAACCACCACAACACATAGGTCCAAGGGCATATCATGTTACCGAATAAAACCAAACACAACAAATAGAAACATGGTGTGCCACAAAAAACCATGATATAAATCTATATCTATACTTTAGTTAAGATTGTCAACAACATCAAAGAGACCAAAATGACAATCCTTGTACATATGCATTAGTGTACCAAACCATTTTTGAGACACATATTCATATATACATTTATAAGTATATATTTGTGTACACTTCATGCCAAGTTACAACAAATATATAAATATAAAAAACTTAAATATTATGTAAGCTACAAATATAGTAATTTTAGCCTAACAAGAATCCACACGAAAAACCATTTCAAGAAAACAATTCTCTTATATAAAAATATTTATATGAATATTATGTAGTCTACAAATACATCAATTTTAGCCTGACAAGAATCTACACGAAAAACCTTTTCAAGAAAACAATTTTCTTATATAAAATATTTATATGGTTTTTCTAGACTCGTTAGTGCAAAGCCATGTTAGATATAACTCTGATACCACTGAAGGTATTTGTTTGGCATAATCGAGTAGCAACGGAAGTAAGATACAATACAAAAAAAAATCTAAGCTAACCAAACAAACACTTCCCATGGACCAAAATCTAGACATGGAATTGCAACTAAAAATAATGAACAAGATAGAAGAAAGATTATACCATAATACAAGATCACCAAAAGCTTTCTTCTTTGTCAAAGTGTGTAGAATTCAAGGAGGAATTCCTCTAGAGTATTCCACCCCAAGCACACTTGATTCCTCAATGCTAGTAGGTTGATGTAGTCACCAAAACAACAAGATACAAGAACATACAACACCTTTGTGCATCAAAGCTAGATCACAAAGTGTATAACATCTTCTATTTTGCATCATACTTGACCACAAAGAAGAAGAACCATTAGAGAGAGTTTTTCCATAAACAAGAACACTTGAACTACCAAGAGACTGTTCCTTGTCACAGAAAACCGTAGCTCACTTAACACTACACTTAATCACATTAAAAAGTGTGTTTAAGAATGTTAATTCTGCTGCTATAGTGATCGTACACGGCCTATGTTAGTCAACACGGCCGTGTAGACCCAAAGCCCACGGCCTCAATTGGGCCAAGATGGACAGTGTCTAAAAGGCTCAACACGGCCCGTGTTCACCTACACGGCCATGTAGGCCCAAAGCACACGACCTCTAATTGGGCCAAAATGCCCTGTGCTAGTTGGGCTGGACATGGCCCATGTTCATGAACAAGGCCCGTGTACCATGCTGCCAAAACTCATTTTAGCCTTTTTTTTCTCTTTTGCTTGATCGTGTTGTCGGAATCAATACTTGGTGTGTGACCCAATAGGCCTATACTTCATCAGCAGTGCTATTAACTCGTTCGTGTCAGCGGGCATATTCCAACAGCTTTTGTAAAAATACTTTGCAAACCTAGTTTGCAAGGTAACCTTTGCCAATCTTGTATTCTCAGTTTGTACTCAACGTTCATAGCAATACAAAGAGAATCTTCTACTTACATGCAAGTAGTTCACACTTGTTCATACTTAACTTCAACATCTTTTCTTCAAGTGTTCATTGTTACTCATCTTCTTCACTAACAAAGGACTTTCACGGTATTCTGGAAGCAATGCTCCCACAAAGTGTTGTAACTTTGATGCCTCATCAGACACCCATTGCTTCACAAAACACAATCTCTCGTTAAATTGTTTGATTAATTCATCCAAAGTCATTTCTCTAGTCATATGCAACTCCGTAATTCTCTTTTGATACGAGCTATCTCGAAAGTGTTTGGTTTTCGTGGTCTAAAATCGCAACGGAAGCAAAACGAGTAGGAAAAAGAGTTCCAAAAGTTTGACCACGAACGTGCCCACCATATGGACCAAAACTCTAAACATGGATAAGCAACAAAATAAAGATACAACGAAATAGTGTCATACCCTTGATGTTATCTTCTTTGTATGTGCAGGTTTGGAGCTTTGAAGTTGCATGTACTAACGTGTACACCTCTATCGTAGTCCACATCAAGTCTTGTTCGTTTCCCACTTGCTAGAGTGTTAGGTGTGCCAACCTAAACACCACAAAATAGCCTAACACACATAGTATCAAAGTCTTGACTACCTTTTGTGCTTGAGAGAGAGAAGTGTGTAATATATGTTTGTATATACTTTTCAAAGCTACTAACCTCTCAATGGAATCATGCACCACATTATATAGACTCTACAAAAGAGAATAAAAACGTGCATGCATTGATACTCCATCAGTTACCAACTAAATTACCATTATCTTCTTTATAAACAGCCTTGAAAGCTATTTAAGAAGACTGTTACTGCACGGGGCACGGCTGTGCCTCGCAAGGCACGGGTGTACCAGCCCAAAAGGCCACGCCCAAGTCACGCCTGAGTTGGGCTCGTGCCTGTCCGTTGGGCACAGGGCATGGGCGTGCCTCCCCGAGGCACGGGCGTACCTAGCCATAGGACACGCCCAAGTCACGCCTGACTTGGGATCGTGCCTGCCCGTAGGGCACGGCCGTACGTCATATAGGCACGGGCGTGCCTTAGCCCACCAGAACCAGTTTCTGGTTTTCTCTCTCATTAGAGAATCTGTGATGCCGGAATCGATACTTGGCATGTGACCGAATAGGCCCTTGCTTCATCAACCATTATACAAACTCGTGTGTATGTTAGTGGGCATAATCCAACAGACTCCCATTTGCACAGGACAAACTCACGAAAGGCGTCACCAAAACAGAGCGGCCTCTAGCAAGGCATCTATGCCCCCAAGTCAACATAGGGTTTTTCTTCCCAAAACAAATACCTTACCAAAAGGAAAGGTCCTACAGATAAGTGATTACTTATCCCTTCGTTCACGATATCCGTTGTGAATGCAGGTCATTGAACATGATCAACCCCAAATCATTCACGATTATGTTTCTCGATATAGACTAATTATGACTAATAATACAAGTTGCACAATTGATCCATTATCAATTCAACTCGAGCACGACCATGCATTTTGACTGGTCATCAGCTTAGTCAACGAGGGGCCCAAGGATATCTCTCAGAAGAGGAACAAATACCTTCGACTACACCGCCCTATCATAATAACAAGTTCTTGTCTGAAAACATCCCTTATAACAGCCAGTTACGAACTATGTTAGAAAGAAATCTAAACAAGTCCATGTTTATAATCAAGCAACGTATGCATCTCCAGTAAAAGGATAAATAATATTATCATCTTGATTTCCTCGTGATAATATCCATGAAGTAAAGTCAGGTACGGGTCCTCCAATTACTTAATCACCATTAAGTACAGGCTCGTGTTGCGTAAACAAGTATTCAATCCAAGATGAAAACTTTACCAACCACTCGCCTTGATCTTAATTCACTTCTTCCTTCCTTTGAAGAACGACCGATCGTGGAGTATTTAGAATAAACATGTTTATTCAAGGAAGTATTAAACATGCAAAGATAGAACACACTAATGTTTCATAAAGTAATCGCACCATGTGTATATTAAATCCCCATTTAATAGTCATTACAATAAGAAATACATTATTGATTTAATGTTCTCAATAACAAATACAACTAAAATAATAAAACCAAATCACTAGCAAATCAAATACCAATAGACTTAGCATGAGAATCATGCTTAACTTCTGACAAAGGTTTGGTGAGTGGATCTGCCAAGTTCCCCTCAGTCGGTACTTTACTAACCACAATGTCTCCATTCTCGATAATATCACGGATAAAATGATATTTCCGAGCAATGTGTCTTGTACGTCGATGCGCTCTTGGTTCCTTAGCTAGAGCTACTGCACCCTCATTGTCACATTAGATCTAAATATGGTTAGCGATGCTAGGAACAACTCCAAGGTCTTGAATGAATTTCTTCATCCAGACGGCTCCCTTAGCAGCCTCGCTTGTAGCAATATACTCTGACTCCGTGGTTGAATCGGCCACGGTATCTTGCTTGGAACTTCTCCAACGTATTTCTCTACCATTTAACAAGAATACAAATCCCAATTGAGACCGGCAATCATCCCTGTCTGTTTAGAAGCTAGCATCAGAATACCTAGTAACTCTGAGCTCCTCCGATCCACCAAACACTAAAAATATTTCCTTAGTTCTCCGAAGATATTTAAGGATGTTTTTAACCGCGACCCAATGACTTTGACCAGGGTTAGCCTGATAATGGCTCGTTATGCTCAAGGCATACGACACATCACGCCGAGTACATAGCATAACATACATGATCGATCCCACTGCCGAAGCATACGAGACTCGACTCATTTCCTCTAGTTCCTTTTGAGAACTAGGACATTGAGACTTGCTCAACGCCATACCCTGCAACATAGGCAAATTCCCTTTCTTGGAATCTTGCATCTTGAACCTCTTCAAGACTTTATCTATGTACGTACTCTGGCTCAAACCAATGAGTCTCTTAGATCTATCTCTATAGATCTTTATCCCCAAAATTTATGCAGCTTCTCCCATATCTTTCATAGAGAAGCAACTCCCAATCCAGGTTTTCACTTCCTGCAAGGTAGTCACGTCACTTCCTATGAGAAGTATGTCATCTACATACAAGACTAGGAAAACTACAGCACTCCCACTAGCCCTGACATATACACAAGGTTCATCCTTTCTTTTAGAAAAGCCAAACTCTTTGACCTTTTCATCAAAGCAAATGTTCCAACTCCGAGATGCTTGCTTAAGTCCATAAATAGATCTCTTAAGCTTGCAGACCTTATTACGATACTTGGGGTTTACGTAACCATCTGGTTATGCCATGTAAACCTCCTCTGCCAACTTCTCGTTAAGGAAGGCAGTCTTGACATCCATCTGCCATATTTCGTAATCGTAATATGCAGTGATAGCCATTAATATCCTAATAGACTTCAACATAGCCACTGGAGAAAAGGTTTCATCATAGTCTACACCATGAGTTTGAGTGAACCCCTTTGCTACCAGTCGGGTTTTGAAGGTGTCTACCTTTCCATCCATGTTAGTCTTCTTCCTGAAGACCCACTTTCACCTTACTGGCTTGTGGTCGGGTACCAGATCAACCAAGTCCCAGACTTGATTATCCACCATTGATTGCATCTCACTGTCCATTGCCTCTTTCCACCTAGCAGACTCAGGGCCCGCTACGGCTTCCCGGTAGTTAGTCGGTTCACTATGATCCACCAATAGTTCGTCGCCCTCAGATATGAGAAACCCATATCTTTCCGGCTCGTTACAAACCCTACCAGATCTACGGAGCTCTAATGGTTGTGTATCAGGTACCTCATCCAGCATTGGTTAAGGTTCCACTTCTTCCAGTACGCCGACCTCATAAGCGGTACTAGTGCCAAAATCAGGTTGACCATTGATGTCATGTAGAATTTCATCCAGCTCGACTTGCATCCCACTGGCTTCTGCAGATATCAGCTCCCTTTCAAGGAAGACCGCCCTTCGAGCAACAAACACCTTGTTCTCCAAAGGTTTGTAAAACAAATATCCCATAGAACAAGCTAGGTAGCTAATGAAAATACACTTCTTGGCTCTGGGTTCAAGTTTGTCTTGAGCTTCACGTCTCACGTAAGCTTCACAACCCCAAACCATGAGATAGGCTAGCGAAGGAACCCTTCCATGCCACATCCCGAACAGTGTAATTACAACCTTCTTTGTTGGTACAAGGTTTAAGGTCCTAGCAGCGGTTTCCAAAGAATAACCCTAAAAACTGTGGTGTCGTGGGTGGAGTAAGTTGTGAAATAATCCCACAACCCCTAAGATGATCAAGAAACTCGGTACTAAGATACTCACCACCCTATCGAATTAGAGAATCTTAATTAGCTCGCCCAATTGATTCTGCACTTCGTTTTGGTATGTCTTAAACACCTCAAAGGTTTCAGACTTATGCTTAATCAAATGAACATAACCATATCTACTGAAATCATCAGTAAAAGTAACGAAGTACCTACAGTTGTTTCTTGTAGCAGACATGAACGGATCACACACATCCGTGTGAACAATGTCCAATAAGTCTTTGCCCCTTTCACTAACGCCGGTGAAGGGCGCTTTAGTCATTTTGCCTAATAAACAAGAATCACATACTTCGCTTGATCCGTGATCAAACGATTACAAAATCCCATCCACTTGGAGTTTGGAGATACGTTTCTTGTTTATATGGCCAAGACGACTATGCCACAAAGACAACTTGTCCAATACAACTTTAGACTTAGAATCAATGTTCATGATTGATTTATTACCATCCAAACACACACTTGTTTCATAAATTCCACGACATGGATAAGCTTTAAAGTAATGAACATCATCTCTTAAACAAGAAATAATTCCATTATCAAAATTAAACTCATAACCAATGTCAAACAAAGCGTGAAAGGAAATAATGTTTCGTGCCACGAAGGGCGAAAAAAAAACATTCAATAAAGTAATAGCGAGTCCTGAAGGAAAGGCGAGATCAACACTCCCTATCCGCTCCAGGAGAACCACATCCTTGTTTCCTATGATTAGGTCAAGCTCTCTAGCACCCAGCGCCCTACTTCTTTTTAGCACCTGCACATCATTACAAATTTGAGTGCCACAACCGGTATCAAGTACCCATCCATTAGAAGTATGAGCGCCCTACTTCTTTTTGGCATAAACGTACCTGAGTTACCCGCTCCCTTTGGTTTTACCCGCTCGGGCTCCTCAAGGTACCTTTGGCAAGAATACCGCCAATGCCCCTTTTCCTTGCAGTGGAAGCACTCGGCTTCCGTAGGATCCTCGGCCGGTGGAACCATCACGGCTTTCCCCTTGCCCTTCGGGGCCGGACTCGGGTTAGGTTTTGCAACCTTCCGCTTACCCTTTCCCTTAGAGAGGGGAGCGCCTTTCCTTTTGGTTCCGCCTCCCTGGATAGCTAGGACGGGTTTGGACGAGGAGGGCTTCTTGGACATGTCAGACTCGACGGTCTTTCACATTCCGTGAAGCTCCATTAGGGACTTGTCCATGCCATGGACATGATAGTTCCACACAAATTGTGAAAAGGAACTAGGAAGAGAATGGAGGATCACATCCACCGCCAACTTCCACCCCAACGGGAATCCCAACCTCTCCAAGCGATCAACCAATGCTTTCATCTTAAGCACTTGAACACTCACATTTCTGCCCTCCTACATATGGCAATCGAAAAAGGACTTTAGGCACTCGAAGTGCTCTAGCTTAGCCTAGTGTCGGAACATTTCCTTCAGCTGGTTAAGAATGTCATATGCCCCTAAATGTTCCATTTGCTTTTGAAGCTCAGGAATCATTGACGAGAGCATAATGCAAGCCACTTTGTTCGTTTCCTTGACGCACTTATCATATGCGTCTCGGACCGCCCTAGTCGCATTAGCCGTAGGTGCTTCCAGAAAAGGCTCCTCGATGGCCCACATCTTTTGTTCATACCTAAGGGATATCCTTAGTTGCATGAACCAATCCATAAAGTTTTGGCCTTTTAGAGGAACAATTTTAGGGAAATTGAGTTCGATGATGATGTAGAAGCATTGTTGGACGCCATCTACAAAATTAGAGTACCAATTTTAGTTGTCAAATCCTTGTAGAAATAATTACCCAATAGTTATAAAAACTCAATTATTTGAACAAGACTAAGAACCATATTTCACTCTATCTTGTGACTGTTGGATATATGCCCACTGATACACGTATATTGGATCACTGCCGATGAGGCACGGGCGTATTGGGTCACACGCCAAGCGTTGAATCCGACAGCACATGTCAAGAGAGATAATTAGGGTTTCTATCGACTTTCACGGGCCCTCACGGGTCATGAAGAAGTCGTGACGTGAAGCCCTTCACGAGGCTTCATGGGCCGGTCCGGGATCGTGGGGGTGATGCCTTCACGACTTCCACACGGGCCGTGAGAGCCCGTGAAGGCAAAAGTCTAAGTGACACTTTGATATTATTGGACCTTTTGTTTGGTCCAATGGAAGGGTGCCATTATGGCCGACCCTGGTGCCTCACAGACTTCCCTTCTACTTATAAAAGTGCATGTTTTCTCTCTTGAAAGAACCTTTTGCCATTTGACTAACCTACACACTTGAGAGAGCTTGTGAGATACATTGAAGCTTTGAGAGAGAGTTTGTGTGGGTATTGTCAAGAGTTCATCTGCTGTTCTTGAGCCCTTGTTCATGTGGTGGAAGCATAGTTGTTCAAGCTTTAGCAAAGGTGCTTCACGCAAGGCATGGTGTGGATATCAATAGAGGGACTCGTCTTGGAGTTCAAGTATTACATCTACTACAACAAATCAACCAAAGACATCAAGGGTATGGTCTCACTTTCTGGTTTCATTTGTTCTTCTTGTTGCTATCATGTCTTGTAGCTAGATCCCACTATGTGTTTCTTGTGCATGAGTTTTGAAAACCCGAAATGAACTTGTTTTTATCTTCATGCTTCCGTTGTGCTTGGGTTTTGTTGTGCATGAGAAACCTTCAGTGGTATCAGAGCCATTGCTACAAGATGATAGCACAAAATTGCTCGAAAAATCATTTTTTGGAAGTTTTGGCATTCTGTCCAGAAGGCCTTCACGAGCCGTGAAGTTCTCTTCACGGGTCGTGAAGGTCACACGACCAGTGTAGTTTGGGGTCTGGTCATGAAATGGTTTTTTGGTGCTTCACGAGTTCATCCGGGCCGTGAGCGGTCGTGAAGCCCTCGGGCCTCACGAGCCGTGAAGGGTCGTGAAGGTGCTCGTGAACAGGGTTTTTGACCTTAAAAGAAATTTTTCAGTTTTTCGAGTCATTGCTGTGTTTCTGTTTTAGTTCAGATGTTTCTGGAAATCCCCAAATAATATTTTGGTACCACTATGGGTATGCATGGTATGGTCATGGCATTAGATTCATACATGCATACACATATGTGTGTGTATATATGAATATAGGTTTTAAAAATTGGTTTTATACCTTAATGCATATGTACAAGAATTTCCATTGAGCCTTGAGTGTTTGCTTGGAAATTCTTATCAAAATATTTGCTAGTTGAGGTTTTTGGCATACCGTTTGTTTTTGTGGTTGTTTGCCTTGTTCTTTGTTGGTAACCTTGGCCTTAGACCTTGTGGTTGTTTGTGGTTGCCCCCTTTTTATTTGGTGACTTTGAGTCACTTGGTTTGTAATAATTATTTATTTATTGATTATTGTAATTATTATTGCGGTTTGCATACCGTTTCATTTATCCGTGTACTTGTAATAGATGATAGAATTTTCGTGGCTTGCATGCCATTTCATTTCTATTTTTATGTACTTGTACTCATGGAGCATGGAGACCACAATCAAGAATCAAGGATGTTGTCTTGAAAATAGAAGATCCAGTGAATCCCGTTGGAGATGGCGGATCAAGTGGGAGCTATGACTTTTTGTATTGTGTCCTTAGTTGACCACGTTCTTCCCGTAGGCTCACGGGTAGAACGCCTAGGTTTTGGCTTGGTTACCAACCCCTTGCTATGCGTGTGTTGTGATTTATTTCTTGCATGGATTATTTAGGTTTTCGCATGCTAGAAAATTTTTCAATAAATTAAATCACAAGAGTTTTATAAAATTGGTTTATATTTCTCTCGCGCACGCTCATGATTAACAAACCAACTAAAGTGAAAAATATGTTTTTGTCACTCAAATATGTTAATCAAAATTAATCGGAAACATAAGCCCGTTTTTCCATAAAACATAAATCACGCACCATCCGTAAAGACGATGCCACCCAAATCTAACAACACAATGATCGGTTGTCGAGCTTAGCACGAGCGAATCTTTGTGGAGTTGTGTGGAAGGTGAGCATAGTAACTCGCAAACTTGGTTGTCGAGCTTAGCACGAGCCAATTCTTGTGGAGTGTACTTACCGCATGTCTTGGGGGACGATTTATAATTTCAAATTAGAATTCTTGAAAGATTGTCGAACTTAGCACGAGTCAATCAACAATTCTAAATTGGGATTGGTGTAAGAAGGGATCAAACATGCCAAGCGATCAACCAATGCTTTCATCTTAAGCACTTGAACACTCACATTTCTGCCCTCCTGCATATGGCAATCGAAAAAGGACTTTAGGCACTCGAAGTGCTCTAGCTTAGCCTAGTGTCGGAACATTTCCTTCAGCTGGTTAAGAATGTCATATGCCCCTAAATGTTCCATTTGCTTTTGAAGCTCAGGAATCATTGACGAGAGCATAATGCAAGCCACTTTGTTCGTTTCCTTGACGCACTTATCATATGCGTCTCGGACCGCCCTAGTCGCATTAGCCGTAGGTGCTTCCAGAAAAGGCTCCTCGATGGCCCACATCTTTTGTTCATACCTAAGGGATATCCTTAGTTGCATGAACCAATCCATAAAGTTTTGGCCTTTTAGAGGAACAATTTTAGGGAAATTGAGTTCGATGATGATGTAGAAGCATTGTTGGACGCCATCTACAAAATTAGAGTACCAATTTTAGTTGTCAAATCCTTGTAGAAATAATTACCCAATAGTTATAAAAACTCAATTATTTGAACAAGACTAAGAACCATATTTCACTCTATCTTGTGACTGTTGGATATATGCCCACTGATACACGTATATTGGATCACTGCCGATGAGGCACGGGCGTATTGGGTCACACGCCAAGCGTTGAATCCGACAGCACATGTCAAGAGAGATAATTAGGGTTTCTGTCGACTTTCACGGGCCCTCACGGGTCATGAAGAGGTCGTGACGTGAAGCCCTTCACGAGGCTTCATGGGCCGGTCCGGGATCGTGGGGGTGATGCCTTCACGACTTCCACACGGGCCGTGAGAGCCCGTGAAGGCAAAAGTCTAAGTGACACTTTGATATTATTGGACCTTTTGTTTGGTCCAATGGAAGGGTGCCATTATGGCCGACCCTGGTGCCTCACACACTTCCCTTCTACTTATAAAAGTGCATGTTTTCTCTCTTGAAAGAACCTTTTGCCATTTGACTAACCTACACACTTGAGAGAGCTTGTGAGATACATTGAAGCTTTGAGAGAGAGTTTGTGTGGGTATTGTCAAGAGTTCATCTGCTGTTCTTGAGCCCTTGTTCATGTGGTGGAAGCATAGTGGTTCAAGCTTTAGCAAAGGTGCTTCACGCAAGGCTTGGTGTGGATATCAATAGAGGGACTCGTCTTGGAGTTCAAGTATTACATCTACTACAACAAATCAACCAAAGACATCAAGGGTATGGTCTCACTTTCTGGTTTCATTTGTTCTTCTTGTTGCTATCATGTCTTGTAGCTAGATCCCACTATGTGTTTCTTGTGCATGAGTTTTGAAAACCCGAAATGAACTTGTTTTTATCTTCATGCTTCCGTTGTGCTTGGGTTTTGTTGTGCATGAGAAACCTTCAGTGGTATCAGAGCCATTGCTACAAGATGATAGCACAAAATTGCTCGAAAAATCATTTTTTGGAAGTTTTGGCATTCTGTCCAGAAGGCCTTCACGAGCCGTGAAGTTCTCTTCACGGGTCGTGAAGGTCACACGACCAGTGTAGTTTGGGGTCTGGTCGTGAAATGGTTTTTTGGTGCTTCACGAGTTCATCCGGGCCGTGAGCGGTCGTGAAGCCCTCGGGCCTCACGAGCCGTGAAGGGTCGTGAAGGTGCTCGTGAACAGGGTTTTTGACCTTAAAAGAAATTTTTCAGTTTTTCGAGTCATTGCTGTGTTTCTGTTTTAGTTCAGATGTTTCTGGAAATCCCCAAATAATATTTTGGTACCACTATGGGTATGCATGGTATGGTCATGGCATTAGATTCATACATGCATACACATATGTGTGTGTATATATGAATATAGGTTTTAAAAATTGGTTTTATACCTTAATGCATATGTACAAGAATTTCCATTGAGCCTTGAGTGTTTGCTTGGAAATTCTTATCAAAATATTTGCTAGTTGAGGTTTTTGGCATACCGTTTGTTTTTGTGGTTGTTTGCCTTGTTCTTTGTTGGTAACCTTGGCCTTAGACCTTGTGGTTGTTTGTGGTTGCCCCCTTTTTATTTGGTGACTTTGAGTCACTTGGTTTGTAATAATTATTTATTTATTGATTATTGTAATTATTATTGCGGTTTGCATACCGTTTCATTTATCCGTGTACTTGTAATAGATGATAGAATTTTCGTGGCTTGCATGCCATTTCATTTCTATTTTTATGTACTTGTACTCATGGAGCATGGAGACCACAATCAAGAATCAAGGATGTTGTCTTGAAAATAGAAGATCCAGTGAATCCCGTTGGAGATGGCGGATCAAGTGGGAGCTATGACTTTTTGTATTGTGTCCTTAGTTGACCACGTTCTTCCCGTAGGCTCACGGGTAGAACGCCTAGGTTTTGGCTTGGTTACCAACCCCTTGCTATGCGTGTGTTGTGATTTATTTCTTGCATGGATTATTTAGGTTTTCGCATGCTAGAAAATTTTTCAATAAATTAAATCACAAGAGTTTTATAAAATTGGTTTATATTTCTCTCGCGCACGCTCATGATTAACAAACCAACTAAAGTGAAAAATATGTTTTTGTCACTCAAATATGTTAATCAAAATTAATCGGAAACATAAGCCCGTTTTTCCATAAAACATAAATCACGCACCATCCGTAAAGACGATGCCACCCAAATCTAACAACACAATGATCGGTTGTCGAGCTTAGCACGAGCGAATCTTTGTGGAGTTGTGTGGAAGGTGAGCATAGTAACTCGCAAACTTGGTTGTCGAGCTTAGCACGAGCCAATTCTTGTGGAGTGTACTTACCGCATGTCTTGGGGGACGATTTATAATTTCAAATTAGAATTCTTGAAAGATTGTCGAACTTAGCACGAGTCAATCAACAATTCTAAATTGGGATTGGTGTAAGAAGGGATCAAACATGCCAAGCGATCAACCAATGCTTTCATCTTAAGCACTTGAACACTCACATTTCTGCCCTCCTGCATATGGCAATCGAAAAAGGACTTTAGGCACTCGAAGTGCTCTAGCTTAGCCTAGTGTCGGAACATTTCCTTCAGCTGGTTAAGAATGTCATATGCCCCTAAATGTTCCATTTGCTTTTGAAGCTCAGGAATCATTGACGAGAGCATAATGCAAGCCACTTTGTTCGTTTCCTTGACGCACTTATCATATGCGTCTCGGACCGCCCTAGTCGCATTAGCCGTAGGTGCTTCCAGAAAAGGCTCCTCGATGGCCCACATCTTTTGTTCATACCTAAGGGATATCCTTAGTTGCATGAACCAATCCATAAAGTTTTGGCCTTTTAGAGGAACAATTTTAGGGAAATTGAGTTCGATGATGATGTAGAAGCATTGTTGGACGCCATCTACAAAATTAGAGTACCAATTTTAGTTGTCAAATCCTTGTAGAAATAATTACCCAATAGTTATAAAAACTCAATTATTTGAACAAGACTAAGAACCATATTTCACTCTATCTTGTGACTGTTGGATATATGCCCACTGATACACGTATATTGGATCACTGCCGATGAGGCACGGGCGTATTGGGTCACACGCCAAGCGTTGAATCCGACAGCACATGTCAAGAGAGATAATTAGGGTTTCTGTCGACTTTCACGGGCCCTCACGGGTCATGAAGAGGTCGTGACGTGAAGCCCTTCACGAGGCTTCATGGGCCGGTCCGGGATCGTGGGGGTGATGCCTTCACGACTTCCACACGGGCCGTGAGAGCCCGTGAAGGCAAAAGTCTAAGTGACACTTTGATATTATTGGACCTTTTGTTTGGTCCAATGGAAGGGTGCCATTATGGCCGACCCTGGTGCCTCACACACTTCCCTTCTACTTATAAAAGTGCATGTTTTCTCTCTTGAAAGAACCTTTTGCCATTTGACTAACCTACACACTTGAGAGAGCTTGTGAGATACATTGAAGCTTTGAGAGAGAGTTTGTGTGGGTATTGTCAAGAGTTCATCTGCTGTTCTTGAGCCCTTGTTCATGTGGTGGAAGCATAGTGGTTCAAGCTTTAGCAAAGGTGCTTCACGCAAGGCTTGGTGTGGATATCAATAGAGGGACTCGTCTTGGAGTTCAAGTATTACATCTACTACAACAAATCAACCAAAGACATCAAGGGTATGGTCTCACTTTCTGGTTTCATTTGTTCTTCTTGTTGCTATCATGTCTTGTAGCTAGATCCCACTATGTGTTTCTTGTGCATGAGTTTTGAAAACCCGAAATGAACTTGTTTTTATCTTCATGCTTCCGTTGTGCTTGGGTTTTGTTGTGCATGAGAAACCTTCAGTGGTATCAGAGCCATTGCTACAAGATGATAGCACAAAATTGCTCGAAAAATCATTTTTTGGAAGTTTTGGCATTCTGTCCAGAAGGCCTTCACGAGCCGTGAAGTTCTCTTCACGGGTCGTGAAGGTCACACGACCAGTGTAGTTTGGGGTCTGGTCGTGAAATGGTTTTTTGGTGCTTCACGAGTTCATCCGGGCCGTGAGCGGTCGTGAAGCCCTCGGGCCTCACGAGCCGTGAAGGGTCGTGAAGGTGCTCGTGAACAGGGTTTTTGACCTTAAAAGAAATTTTTCAGTTTTTCGAGTCATTGCTGTGTTTCTGTTTTAGTTCAGATGTTTCTGGAAATCCCCAAATAATATTTTGGTACCACTATGGGTATGCATGGTATGGTCATGGCATTAGATTCATACATGCATACACATATGTGTGTGTATATATGAATATAGGTTTTAAAAATTGGTTTTATACCTTAATGCATATGTACAAGAATTTCCATTGAGCCTTGAGTGTTT
Organism: Dittrichia graveolens; assembly: GCA_038502395.1. Taxonomy (NCBI): domain Eukaryota; kingdom Viridiplantae; phylum Streptophyta; class Magnoliopsida; order Asterales; family Asteraceae; genus Dittrichia; species Dittrichia graveolens. The sequence continues at coordinate 39,120,701 of JARJIL010000009.1, forward strand.
GCTTGGAAATTCTTATCAAAATATTTGCTAGTTGAGGTTTTTGGCATACCGTTTGTTTTTGTGGTTGTTTGCCTTGTTCTTTGTTGGTAACCTTGGCCTTAGACCTTGTGGTTGTTTGTGGTTGCCCCCTTTTTATTTGGTGACTTTGAGTCACTTGGTTTGTAATAATTATTTATTTATTGATTATTGTAATTATTATTGCGGTTTGCATACCGTTTCATTTATCCGTGTACTTGTAATAGATGATAGAATTTTCGTGGCTTGCATGCCATTTCATTTCTATTTTTATGTACTTGTACTCATGGAGCATGGAGACCACAATCAAGAATCAAGGATGTTGTCTTGAAAATAGAAGATCCAGTGAATCCCGTTGGAGATGGCGGATCAAGTGGGAGCTATGACTTTTTGTATTGTGTCCTTAGTTGACCACGTTCTTCCCGTAGGCTCACGGGTAGAACGCATAGGTTTTGGCTTGGTTACCAACCCCTTGCTATGCGTGTGTTGTGATTTATTTCTTGCATGGATTATTTAGGTTTTCGCATGCTAGAAAATTTTTCAATAAATTAAATCACAAGAGTTTTATAAAATTGGTTTATATTTCTCTCGCGCACGCTCATGATTAACAAACCAACTAAAGTGAAAAATATGTTTTTGTCACTCAAATATGTTAATCAAAATTAATCGGAAACATAAGCCCGTTTTTCCATAAAACATAAATCACGCACCATCCGTAAAGACGATGCCACCCAAATCTAACAACACAATGATCGGTTGTCGAGCTTAGCACGAGCGAATCTTTGTGGAGTTGTGTGGAAGGTGAGCATAGTAACTCGCAAACTTGGTTGTCGAGCTTAGCACGAGCCAATTCTTGTGGAGTGTACTTACCGCATGTCTTGGGGGACGATTTATAATTTCAAATTAGAATTCTTGAAAGATTGTCGAACTTAGCACGAGTCAATCAACAATTCTAAATTGGGATTGGTGTAAGAAGGGATCAAACATGCCAAACGACCGATGCTTGTCGTAGGATCCCGCAAAGACCAAAGAGTTGCAATAATGGATTGCAATTGGCAATATGGTTGCCAACCCGAAATAACTTCCTTATGTGATCTGCAGTAAACCCGTCGTATACGGAAGTGAAATAAGGTTCTTTGATTTGTTAAAATAATTAAAAATTTGTTTTGGGTAAATTGCTTTAACAAACTTAAATATCAAACTAACTAAATCTACTTTGCTATTATAGATGGCATCTTCAAGTACCACCACCACGAGCAACATTTCTCTACGAGTTTTCCTTGAGAAGGAGACACTCGACGGTAGCAATTTCATGGATTGGCATAGGCAACTTCGGATTGTCCTACGCCATGAAGGGAAATTGCATATCATTGAGGAAGCCTTGCCCGAAGCCCCTACGACTATGGCACCTAGGGCCACCCGAGAGGCACATGAAAAACGCCTCAAGGACACGGAGGAAATAACGTGCCTTATGCTTAGCACAATGAGGTCCGATTTGCAAAAGCAAATGGATCATTTAAGTTCTTTCGACTTGCTCACGTAGCTCAAGGACATGTTCCAACAGCAAGCGAGGCAAGAAAGGTACGAATGCCTCAAGTCCGTCCTAGGTTGCAAGCTCCAGGATGGCGGGAACGTAAGCGCTCATGTGTTGCGTATGAAAGCAAACATGGAGCGCATGGAGAGGTTAGGGTTCTCCATAGGGAGGGAGATGGCGGTTGATCTCATCCTTCAATCCTTGCCCAATGCATATGATCAATTCATCGTGAGTTATCATATGCATAGTATGGACAAAACCCTCATGGAGCTTCATGGGATGCTCAAGACCGCGGAGTCAAGCATCTCGAAGCCCAAGGCCACCTCATCCAATCCCGTCTTGGCTATCCGGGAGGGCCGCATCCAAAAGAAGAAGCCAAATCCTTCCCATAAGGGAAAGGGTAAGGGCAAGGTTGGTGCCACCAAGCCTACCCTTACCCCGGTGGCAAAGGGCAAGGGGAAGATTCCCCAAGCCTAGGCCCCGGAGGATGTGCAATGCTTCTTTTGTGGGGACAAGGGGCATTATCGCCGAAGCTGCCCAAAGTACCAAGATGGCCTCAAGAAGCTCAAGGCAATGAGCATCTCGGGACCTTCGAACCAAGGTACGTTCATGATTGAGCTCCATCAAATTTCTATTTCAAAGGGCTGGGTTTTAGATACCGGCTGCGGCACTCACATTTGTAATATGGTGCAGGTGCTAAGGGAAAGTAGAGGCTTGGAGCGTGGAGAGCTGGATCTAACTATGGGGAACCTAGAGGTTGTGCCCGTAGAAGCAAAAGGGAGTGTCGAGCTCTCTTTTAGAACCGGTCTTTCCATTGTTCTTATTAACGTATGCTATTCGCCCTACGTGGCAAGAAACATTTTATCTTTACATGCTTTGTATGACGATGGTTTTTCTTTTAAATTTATGGATGAATCTATTTTATGTTATAAAAATTATGTTTGTTATTTTAAAGATTTACCATGTCATGGCATATATGAAGTTGATGCATACATTGAAAATAAGAGACCTATCATGAATATTGATTCTCAATCCAAAAATTGTTTGGATAAATATTCCTTATGTCACGGTCGTCTTGCTCATGTAAACAAGACCCGCATCACCAAGCTCCAAGCGGACGGGATCTTGGAATCATTTGACCTTGGGTCAAAAGATGTATGCGAATCTTGTTTACTAGGCAAAATGACCAAAGAACCCTTCACCGGAGTTAGTGAGAGGGCAAAGGATCTTTTGGAAGTCATTCACACCGATATGTGTGGTCCTTTCAAAAATGTCACAAGGAACAATACTAGATATTTCGTTACCTTCACGGATGATTATAGTAGGTATGGATATATCTACTTGATTAGACAAAAGTCTGAAACCTTTGAGCTGTTCAAGACATTTCAAAGTGAAGTAGAGAATCAATCGGGTAAGAAGATTAAGATACTACGATCGGATAGAGGAGGTGAGTATTTTACTTTGGAGTTTCTGGACCATCTTAGAAAATGTGGGATTATCTCACAATTACCTCCTCCTAGGAGTCCACAATTAAATGGAGTTGCCGAAAGGAGAAATCGGACATTATTAGACATGGTCCGTTCTATGATGAGTCAAACGGAGGTACCCATTAGTTTTTGGGGTTACGCTCTAGAGACGGCGGTAAGAATCCTTAACCTCGTACCAACAAAGAAAGTTGAAACAACACCATATGAGTTGTGGCACAACAAAAAGCCCACTCTCTCATGTCTTCGTGTATGGGGATGTCTAGCCTACGTGAGACGTGAGGCGAATGACAAACTAGAACCCCGTTCCAAAAGGTGTTATTTTATCGGATATCCTCCTGCCGGTATTGGATATATTTTCTACAAACCTTCACAGAACAGAGTTTTTGTTGCTCCAAGAACCGTTTTCCTTGAAAGGGAACTTATATCTAACGTACCGAGGCAAAAGGAAATAGACCTTGAAGAAATTCAACGAACACCCGATAAAGAACTTGATGTTGGCACTAGCAATCAACCATCTATGGTTGACACCGAGCAAAGTGAAGCTACGGTACCTGACATACTTCCACTTCCTACCCCACGTAGATCCGGTAGAGCTCATCATGAGCCAAAGAGATATGGATTTCTCATATCTGAGGGCAATGATCTATTGGTGGATCAAGATGAACCCACCAGCTACCGAGAAGCAATGGCGGGCCCTGAGTCTGCCAAGTGGAGGGAGGCAATGGAAAGCGAGATAGATTCCATGTCGGACAACCAGGTTTGGGAACTAGTTGATCCAACACCCGGGTTTCGACCCGTTGGGTGTAAATGGGTTTTCAAGAAGAAGAACAACATGTACAATACCTTGGACACTTTAAAAGCCCGATTGGTGGCAAAAGGTTTCACACAAACACCGGGTGTTGACTATGATGAAACTTTTTTACCAGTGGCCATGTTGAAGTCCATTAGGATCCTCCTTGCCATAGCTGCTTGTCATGATTATGAGATATGGCAAATGGATGTAAAAACCACCTTCCTTAACAGGAAGCTTTCTGAAGAGGTGTATATGACACAACCTGAAGGTTTTATACATCCTAAGTATCCTAATAAGGTATGTAGGCTTAAGAAGTCCATTTATGGACTTAAGCAAGCCTCTCGTAGTTGGAATCTTTGTTTTGATGAAAAGATCAAGGAATTTGGATTTTTGAAAAACGAAGATGAACCATGCGTGTATGTCAGGGCTAGTGGGAGCTCAATAGTTTTCCTAGTTTTATATGTAGATGATATTCTACTCATAGGAAATCATATCCCAACCTTGCGTAGTGTCAAGGATTGGCTTGGGAATTGCTTTTCTAAGAAAGACTTGGGAAATGCGGTATGCATTCTCGGAATTAAGATCTATAGGGATAGGTCTACAAGGCTTATAGGTTTAAGCCAAAGTGCATATGTGGATAAATTCGTTAAATGATTTAAGATGGAGGATTCTAAGAAAGGGAATCTCCCCATAATGCATGGATTGGCATTAAGCAAGGCTCAATGCCCCAACTCCCAAAAGGAGTTGAACATAATGAAGCGAGTCCCATACGCTTCGGCTGTGGGATCGATCATGTATGCCATGTTATGCACACGCCCCGATGTCTCATGTGCATTGAGCATGACTAGTAGATATCAGGCGAATCCGGGAGAGGCTCACTGGAGGGCTGTGAAGAACATTCTAAAGTACCTTAGGCGTACAAAGGAAATGTTCTTGGTATACGGTGGCGAGGAAGAGCTTAGAGTAAAGGGTTACTCTGATGCTAGCTTCCAAACCGATAGGGACGACTACCGATCTCAATTGGGGTTCGTGTTCCTATTGAATGGTGGTGCAGTAAGCTGGAGGAGCTCAAAGCAAGACACAGTTGCTGATTCAACAACCGAGTCAGAATATATTGCAGCAAGTGAAGCTGCTAAGGAAGCTGTGTGGATGAAGAAATTCATCCAAGATCTAGGAGTGGTTCCGAGCATCACCGACACTATTGAGATTTTTTGTGACAATGAGGGTGCGGTGGTTTTGGCAAATGAACCAAGAGCTCACAAGAGGACAAGACACATTCTTCGAAAATATCACTTCATTAGAGAAGTGATCGAGAATGGTGACGTTGCCATAAGTAGAGTACCGACGGATGGGAACCTTGCGGACCCATTCACTAAGCCATTATCACAAGTTCCTCATGATTCTCACACTAAAGCTATAGGTGTTAGATTCGCTAGTGATTTGGCTTGACCTATGTATTTGGTTCGTTTGATTTGTATGATTTGTATTTGTATTTATGGGAACATTTAAACGGTATTCTAACTTATGTTTGTTTCGATATATGAATAGAGATTTATATATACGCTTGTTGCGGTCACAATCATCAAGTCCATACAGTGTTCCATCTTAGCATGTTTAAACACTTCCTTGAATGTTTATCATTCTAAAACCTTCTACAATCGGTTATTCTTCATATGGGAGGAAGAATGAAATAAGATTGAAGTAAGTGGTTGGCCCGGTATTCAAAATGGTTGAATAAGGATGCAAGACTTACTTGTGCTTGAAAGGTGTTTCAAGTGACCAGAAGACCCGCACCTGAGTTTACTTCATGGATCTATTAGTCACAAGTATCTCGGGATGATAATATCATTTCATCCTTAGACTTGAGACGCATAGGTTACCAAAGTATGAATCTGCCTTACTCTAGTTATCTTCAAACGCAGTTCGTAACTGGCTGTTATAAAGGAAATAATTGGGTAAAGTATGAAACATATAATGGGACTATGTGGTCGAAAGGATTTGTTCCTCTAGTAAGAGAGATATCCCTGGCCCCTCGATGATTGGGAGCTGACATCAAATATGCATGGTCGTGCTCAAGTTACATTGATTTTAGATCAGATGCAACTTGTTTATTTGGTCACCACCAATCTGTAATCGAGAAACATAATAGTGAACGATCTGGAGATTGACATATTCCATGTCTCGTGTTCACAAGGATATCACGAACAAAAGGATGCACATGATCACTTATCTATAGAACCTCATAAGCCTTTAAGGCTATTAGGTTTTTGTCGAAGATGAAAACTCGCGCCGACTTGGGGGCATTGATGCTTAGCTAGAGCCGCTCTTTGTGTGTGATTAATATATGACGATATATCATGTGCAAGTTGGAGTCTGTTAGATATATGCCTACTGATACACGTATAGTGGATCACTGCCGATGAGGCACGGGCCTATTGGGTCACACGCCAAGCATTGAATCCGACAGCACATGTCAAGAGAGATAATTAGAGTTTCTGTCGACCTTCAGGGGCCCTCATGGGTCGTGAAGAGGTCATGACGTCAAGCCCTTAACGAGGCTTCATGGGCCGGTTGGGGATTGTGGGGGTGATGCCTTCATGACTTCCTCACGGGCCGTGAGAGCCCGTGAAGGCAGAAGTCTAAGTGACACTTTGATATTATTGGATCTTTTGTTTGGTCCAATGGAAGGGTGCCATTATGGCCGATCCTGGTGCCTCACAGACTTCCCTTCTACTTATAAAAGTGCATGTTTTCTCTCTTGAAAGAACCTTTTGCCATTTGACTAACCTACACACTTGAGAGAGCTTGTGAGATACATTGAAGCTTTGAGAGAGAGTTTGTGTGGGTGTTGTCAAGAGTTCGTCTGCTGTTCTTGAGCCCTTGTTCACATGGTGGAAGCATAGTGGTTCAAGCTTTAGCAAAGGTGGTTCATGCAAGGCTTGGTGTGGATATCAATAGAGGGACTCGTCTTGGAGTTCAAGTATTACATCTACTACAACAAATCAACCAGAGACATCAAGGGTATGGTCTCACTTTCTGGTTTCATTTGTTCTTCTTGTTGCTATCATGTCTTGTAGCTAGATCCCACTATGTGTTTCTTGTGCATGAGTTTTGAAAACCCGAAATGAACTTGTTTTTATCTTCATGCTTCCGTTGTGCTTGGGTTTTGTTGTGCACGAGAAACCTTCAGTGACGGGTTTACCGCGGATCACGAAATAAGTTATTTAGGCCGGTAGCAATTTACCGATTCCAACCATTACAACTCTTAGATCTTGGGAGATCCTTTTGACATCAAATGTATAAGGCATGTTTGATCCCTTCATGCACCAATCCTTTTATTATTCTTAACTGACTCGGCTAGAGATCGACATCATTTAAGCGTCATAAAAGAATTTGTAAGTTGCCCGTCAAGACACACGTTGGTACCCTAGCCCAATCATTGGTTCGTGCTTAAGCTCGACTACCAATATTGCGGGTTGCTACACTCACCTTCCACACAACTCCACAAGGCATGACTTGTGCTAAAGCTCGACAATTATCCAAGTTTTGTTAGATTTGGGTGGTGTTGTCTTACGGGTGGCGCGTGACTTACTTTTGAAAAACGGGTTTTTGTTTTTCCGGTTAAAATAATATTTTAACAATTTTGAGAATTAGCCATTTTAAGTGACAAAAACTCCTTTTTAATCACCGTTTAATATAAACACCTTTTTATATTAATGTTTGCCAATTCTTATGCGCGTAGAAATATAAACTCATTTATAAATCTCTTTGTTTTATATATTTTTCAAAAAAGTTCTCTAGCATGCAAATCTTAAAGATTTCAAATATAAAACAACCACGCACAAATATAAGCAAAGACCCGGTAACATGCCCAAATCCTAAGTGTTCTCCTCGTGAGCCAAAACGGGGAAAACATAGTCAATCTAGGGACAACACCAAGGAATGCTCCGTCACGACCTCAACACCGGCGAATCTCCGGGATTTGATTCGTCAAGACGCCAACATCGTGTCTCCCGGTTGATTGGATGCAATATTTACATATTTGAAATAATCTAAGTACGAGTACATAATAATAAGAAAACGACATGCAAGTAGCCATCCTAATAATCTATTACGAGTACAAAGATTCAAATAAACAAAATGAAAGTCGCACCAAATATAAATATTACAACAATACGGCACGCAGGCCAAAACCAAATAAACCACAAACATCACAAAGGCAATGGGCATATGAAGTTACCGGGCAACCACAACAAACACAACCAAACGAAAACAATGGTGTGCCACAAAACCATGTCCAACAAATATATATATTTTGATCAAGATTGCAAAACAACACTTAAGGCACAACAAGCAATCCTTGTACATATGCATTAGCAATTTTAATACACCTTTAAAATTGCATATTCATATATACACCTAAAAATATATGTTTTTATGAACTTCATGGCAAGTCATACAAAACATATAGAATTAGAAACCAAAATATAGTGGGGATCAACAGAATCAAGACTAGTCCAAAACCCGGATTTTAATATATTTAAACATATTTTTTCAAATACCAATTCTGACCAAAAAACCCAGAAGGCACGGGTGTACCCTAGAGGGTACAGGCGTGCCTACCCTTTTGTAAGTGTATAGTTTAAACAATTTTAAACAGTTTACGGATTCTGCCGGCACGGCCCGTACCCCCACCGGTACGCCCGTGCCCCGGTCGCCGGCACGGCGCGTACCCCTAGAGGTACGACCGTGCCCGGTCACCGGAAAACCATTTTCAACAGAAAACTCAGAAATTCCGGTTTATCTCCAAAAGTTCAAAGCTATGTTAGAGATGGCTTTGATACCACTGTTGGGTTTTCGTGGTCTAAAATTACAACGGAAGCAAAACGAGTAGGAAAAAGAGTTCCAAAAGTTTGACCACGAACGTGCCCACCATATGGACCAAAACTCTAAACATGGATAAGCAAAAATATAAAGATACAAAGAAATTGTGTCATACCCTTGAAGCTATCTTCTTTGTATATGCGGGTTTGGAGCTTGGAAGTTGCATGTACTAACGTGTACACCTCTATCGTAATCCAAACCAAGTCTTGTTCGTTTCCCACTTGCTAGAGTGTTAGGTGTGCCAACCTAAACACCACAAAATAGCCTAACACACAAAGAATCAAAGTCTTGACTACCTTTTATGCTTAAGAGAGAGAAGTGTGCAATATGTGTTTGTATATACTTTTCAAAGCTAGTAACCTCTCAATGGAATCATGCACCACATTATATAGAGTCTACAAAAGATAATAAAAACGTGCATGCATTGATACTCCATCAGTTACCAATTAAATTACCATTATCTTCTTCATAAACAGCCTTGAAAGTTGTTTAAGAAGATTGTTACTGCACGGGGCATGGTCGTGCCTCACAAGGCACGGGCGTACCAGCCCAAAAGGCCACGCCCAAGTCACGCCTGACTTGGGCTCGTGCTTGTCCATTGGGCACAGGTCACGAGTGTGCCTCTCCGAGGCACGGGCGTACCTAGCCACTGGTCATGCCCAATTCACGCCCAACTTGGGATCGTGCCTGCCCGTAGGGCACGGCCGTACCTCATATAGGCACGGGCGTGCCTTAGCCTACCAGAACTAGTTTCTAGTTTTCTCTCTCATTAGACCATCCGTGATGCTGTAATCGATACTTGGCGTGTGACCCAATAGGCCCTTTCTTCATCAGCCATGATACCAACTCGTGTGTATGTCAGTGGGCATAATCCAACAGAAAGTATTGAAATATTGCTCACGTAATTTCTCTTGAAACTGATCCCAAGTCACATAGTCTTGCTGTTGTTTAGAAAAATGACTAGTTAGGGAATCCCACCATACCATAGCATCTCCTTTAAGCATACGAGTTGCAAAACAAAATCTCTATTCATCCTCGCGATTGAACGCATCTAAAGCCTTTACCATTTCTCGAAACCAATTCAAAGTTATATTAGGGTCTATACTTCCATAATACTCCGAGGGTTTACATTCCAAAAATAGCTTATAAGAAGAAGGTGGTTTGAATCCTGGATACGCAAAAGGATAAACTCCTTGAGTAATAAAAGGATGACAGATCGGTTGTTGTGTCACTTGTGATATTGGAGGAAATGGAACCGTAACTGGCACAGTTGTAGCTTGAGTTGTAACAGACGTTGGAATCTGAATTCGTTCATTCTGAATAATCCTCTCTCGTTCCATGTTACACATAGCATTTCTGATTTCCCAAAGTTCAATTTCCAACTTGGAAAAATATTCACTCTAATATGTTCCAGGTTCACAACCTCAAGTACCAACTTGACCTTTCATATTCAAAACATTCACCGTTGAAGTTCCAATCACTTCTTGGGTCACAGGAATGTCAGCAGGGGAATCTCTATCAGTCAAATCTGTACAATCACATCATCTCACAAGCTCATTAGATAAACCGTTTGTACATAACATACTAACTAACACACAACATCTCCCATTCACTCTAATTCTTCAAAGTAAAGTTTGACCCAACACATGCCAGGATTTGGGAATGCAACACTCTAGCCGTGCCTGCAATGCCAAACCAAGGCTCTGATACCAAACTCGTAACACCGAAATCTCCAGCCAAAGTTTTTTTAAATTGCTATTGAAGTGTTTACTAATTTCATTTGAACAATCATCCACAAAGTACAAAGTACCCTTTACAAAATACAACATCAAGTTGTGTTACAAAAGATTTATAAAACATGGCTCACCTCTTCTAAAAATACAATATCAGAGCATTGGTCAAATTCTCCCTTTCCTACAAACAAAGCTAAATAGCAAATCACAACAAACCTGCAAAAAGCAATCAACCGAGGGGAATTAGTGTTGGAAATTGTGGGGTGCACAAACACAACGGAAGGAAACATGATATGTAGCATGCAAGACAAAAACGAAAGCACACACAAAACCCACAACCAATTTCCAATGGTGGAATACACTATAGAGCAAGTTGAAACTCAAGAACAAGAAGATGGAGAAGAAAATATACCTCCTTACCATGGCTAGAAATCGAGATCTTCAAAGGTGGGATGAACTTGAGGAAATAAAAGGCTTCCTCCTCCATTACTAGTCCACACTAAGAGAACCTTCATCCCCAAATGCTAGTGAGCCATCTAATGGACGTTCACCAAGACTCCATCATCTGGAAGAGCTCATAAAAAGTTCTCCTCTTCCACCATTGACACTCACAAGAACACTCAAGATCACCACTTAGTGTATGTAGCTATCCATCTAGTACCAAGAGAGAACAAGTGTGTAGGGAGAGTGTAGTTATGTTAGACTTATTATTCTAGCCTCAAAACCCTGCTTCTAACCCCAAATGGCCGGCCAAAAAGCAAGCTTGCTGATTGGACCATCAAATGGTCCAATAAAACACAAGTGTCAATTCAGCTACCCTCTTCACGACCCCTCACGGGCTCTAACAGGTCGTGAAGCCTAAATGCGCAACTAAGGGACTTAGAACTTCACGAGCCGTGCTGCCCGGACGAGGATTCTTGAGGGCATCTCCTTCAGGACCTCGTCACGGGTCGTCAAGCCCAAAGGCATCACGACACGTGGCGGTCGTCAAAAAATCGTTAGGGCAGCCTGCTGCACGACTCGTGGAGCATCCTTCATGGTCGTGAAGTCCCGAATCAAAACACTTTTGATTCTTTGGCTTTCTCCTTGCACACAAAGCTACGGGGATCAATCCTTTGCATGTAACCCAATAGGCTCGCGCTTCATTACCAGTGATACTGGCATACGTGTGTCAATGGGCAGATTCTAACAAACTCCCACTTGCACATGACACACCGTACCCATGTGCATCACAGACAAGGAGCAGCCTCTAGCAAGACATCCCTGCCCCCAAATCAACATGAGGTATGTCATCCCTAACAAGTACCTAATCACAATCCAAACGGGTTTGATAAGGTCCTATAGATAAGTGATCAATCATCCTATTGTCCGCGATATCCGGGTGAACACGAGACATGGTACAAAGTCATTCTCCGATCGTTCACGATTATGTTTATCGATCAAGATTGGTGGTGACTAAAATTATACAATTTGCAACTAATCAACAATCATTGTAGGCTCGAGCACGGCCGTGCATTTCGGTGTCAGCGCCTAATCATTGAGGGGACCCAGGATATCTCTCTAAACAGAGGAACAAATTCCTTCGACCACATTGTCCCATTACATCGGAAATAGTTTGCCCAAAAGCTTCCTTTAAAACAACCAGTTACGGACTGCGTTTGAAAGCAATCAGAACACGGCAGACCAATGTCGTGGAAACACATGTATCTCCGGTCAAAGGAAAAAAGATATTATCATCCCGAGTTACTATTGACATGTACCATGAAGTAAACTCAGGTGTGGGTCGTCCAATCACTTGAAACTCTTTTCAGTACAGGTAAAGTGTTGTGTCTATCGTATTTAATTCCCATTGAATACGCGACCAACCCTTTTCCCTCCGTCTTCATTCAAACTTCCTTCCGATGAAGAGTGACTGACTATGGACATTTAGAATGTAAAACATTCAGGGAAGTGGTAAACATGCTATGATGGAACACAATAAAGGCAACTAATAGTACCCGCTAGACGCGTATTAACAAATCTCCATTTGATAATCGATACTAACAGAAGCACAATGTTGCTTAACGTTCCCAAAATCAGCATACAAAAATTTCAACTAAAACAAACTTAAGCCAAGTCCTTGTAAGCACTAGTATGAAAATCATCACTACCTTGCAACTACGGCTTTAGTAAAATGGATCCGCCACCATGTCATCCGTGTGTATTCTTAAGATGACCATATCTATACATCAACCAAACACTTAAAAGTGTGCGTTGGTGAGATAACGGTCCTTTGTCGAGCCATCATACCTTCATTGATTCAACAAAATCTAATAAGGTCAATGATGCTTGAGATAAAGGTTTATCTTGCATAAGCCATCGTACTCTCATTGTCTCATAAGATCCCAATAGAGTCATCGATACTTTGGCAAGAAAATTATTGACAACACCATATTTAGTACGATCACGAACCCCGATAAAGATCAGTGGTTATCCTTAGAAGAATATACGCAAGCACTCGAATAGCAACTTATTCTATGTTGCTTCATACTATAGATCAACAAGAACATATTTCAATATTTCTTTAACTCCTTTCACTGATTTTGTATATCCTATAATCGTTATGGATGCATAATTCTTAATTTAAGCTTTTCAAAGCGAGATCAGGACATTATCTCCAATACGATGTATGTACTAGACATATTTAGAATAGGGTTACAAAATGCTCCCACTAGCTCTGACATTCATCCATGTTTCATCATTGCTTTTTGAAAACTCAAACAAATGATTTTCATATCAAAACAAAGATTCTAACATTGAGATGGCAATGTAAGTCCACAAGTGAACTACTTAGAGATTGTAGATTTCATCAGGATACATATGATAGTGAAAGACCCTCAAAAATGTTGTGAGCATTTCCTCTGAAAAATTCCTATTAAGGAATGTGGTTTTCACTTCCATCAATTATAGCCTAAAAGGAACTTATAAATATAAGTATCTATGTGGACTTCAACATAACCACTGGAAGAATGTTTCTAGATGATACCTTTCTCATGGTCAATCATCATGAAACCATTCCTACTAGTCGGTATTTGAAGTAGTCTACACATTTATCCATGCTTGGTCTATTTCCTAAAAGAACCAATCCCAACTTGTGGGTTCATACCCAGGTGTAGGATCAACCAAGTCCAAAACTTGGATATCCGACATAGACAGCAACTCATATTATCACCCCTTTTCTCCTAACGGACTCAAAGCCCACTACGCTTTCCGGTAGTTGATGCATTCATCATGAATCATCGTAAAGTTGCCTTCCTCATATATAATGAATTATATCTTTCTAGTCTTATGACATCTTCTACCAAGAGGTAATGATTTTATGCCAGGTTCTCCAGTATTGCCATACTGAGTTTCAATCATTTTTTATTGGGTGCTAGTGTCAACGTCAGGTCCTTCCATTTAAGGTATACTTTACTCTCACTAGCATCCATGGATATTTATTTTAAGAGAATCTACCTTTGAGCAACTTACATCATGTTCTCACAAGGTTTGTCAAAATAAATATCCTATGGTCATATTAGAGTACCTAATGGAGTAAACACCTCTAGATCCTGGGGTCCTCCATCTCACATCTAAACGCAGGTTAGACAATCCAGACTTTGGAATGGACAAACAAGGATCCTCCTTTTTTGTCACATCCTCTATGGTGTATACATGACCATATTTGTTGTTTATTAAGATTTAGAACTTTTACCCACCATTAAGAGAATGACCCAAAACAATTTTGGATATAGAAGTGTAACCTATCACTTGGTGGACCATATCAAAATGTTCGGTTCCTCTATTAGACGACCAAATGTAACAATGTGTCTCAGGAGAATTGAATTGTGAGACAATCCATAATTCTTATGATAGTCACATGATTTAAAACTAAGGTACTCAACATATTCACTAGATTCGAGTATCATAGTTGCATTGCCCTCTCTATCATGTACCTCGTTATGGTGAGTTTTGAACACCTCTAAGGTTTCAAAAACTAGTCCATTAAAATAGACATACCATCCGTTCTACCATCATTGGTAAAGGTTACGAAGTATCTTAAGTTACTGCTTATTGTTTGCTTGAACGGCCAACACACTAAAAGTGTGAACGATATCCAACAAGCTTTCAATCCTCTAACATACTCAAGTGAATGATGTTTAAGTCATCTAGCATAACAAACAATATATGCATTCAACACTTGACCCATGGTCAAAGGGTTCCAAGTTCCTAAACCTCACGGATCTTGGTGAAGCAAGTCTTGTTTATACGGCTAAATCGACTTTTACATAAGGATAACTTATCAATTCATTTATGATCATTCTATTACTCCTGAAGCAAAAGCTTACTTTAAATGCCACGACATGGATAAACTTTTAAATAAATCACCTCTAATTTCAAAAATCAAAGTAACATCCATAGTCAACCAATGAACATTAGATATAATGTTCCTTGCCTCTCATGGCATAAAACATATATCCATTAAAGTAATAGAATAGCTGGAAGGAAAGGCAAGATACAAACTTAAGCCAAGTCCTTGTAAGCACTAGTATGAAAATCATCACTACCTTGCAACTACGGCTTTAGTAAAATGGATCCGCCACCATTCCATCCGTGTGTATTCTTAAGATGACCATATCTCTACATCAACCAATCACTTAAAAGTGTGCGTTGGTGAGATAACGGTCCTTTGTCGAGCCATCGTACCTTCATTGATTCAACAAAATCTAATAAGGTCAATGATGCTTGAGATAAAAGTTTATCTTGAATAAGCCATCGTACTCTCATTGTCTCATAAGATCCCAATAGAGTCATCGATACTTTGACAAGTAAATTATTGACAACACCATATTTAGTACGATCACGAACCCCGATAAAGATCGGCGGTTATCCTTAGAAGAATATACGCAAGCACTCGAATAGCAACTTATTCTATGCAGCTTCATACTATAGATCAACAAGAACATATTTCAATATTTCTTTAACTCATTTCACTGGTTTTGTATATCCTATAATCATTATGGATGCATAATTCTTAATTTAAGCTATTCAAAGTGATATCAGGACATTATCTCCAATACGATGTATGTACTAGTCATATTTAGAATAGGGTTACAAAATGCTCCCACTAGCTCTGACATTCATCCATGTTTCATCATTGCTTTTTGAAAACTCAAACAAATGATTTTCATATCAAAACAAAGATTCTAACATTGAGATGGCAATGTAAGTCCACAAGTGAACTACTTAGAGATTGTAGATTTCATCAGGATACATATGATAGTGAAAGACCCTCAAAAATGTTGTGAGCATTTCCTCTAAAAAATTCCTATTAAGGAATGTGGTCTTCACTTCCATCAACTATAGCTTAAAAGGAACTTATAAATATAAGTATCCATGTGGACTTCAACATAACCACGGGGAGAATGTTTCTAGATGATACCTTTCTCATGGTCAATCATCGTGAAACCATTCTACTAGTCGGTATTTGAAGTAGTCTACACATTTATCCATGCTTGGTCTATTTCATAAAAGAACCAATCCCACCTTGTGGGTTCATACCCAGGTGTAGGATCAACCAAGTCCAAAACTTAGTTATCCGACATGGATAGCATCTCATATTATCACCCCTTTTCTCCTAACGGACTCAAAGCCCACTACGCTTTCCGGTAGTTGATGCATTCATCATGAATCATCGTAAAGTTGTCTTCCTCAGATATAATGAGTTATATCTTTCTGGTCTTATGATATCTTCTACCAAGAGGTAATGATTTTATGCCAGGTTCTCCAGTATTGACATACTGAGTTTCAATCATTTTTTATTGGGTGCTAGTGTCAACGTCAGGTCCTTCCATTTAAGGTATACTTTACTCTCACTAGCATCCATGGATATTAATTTTAAGAGAATCTACCTTTGAGCGACTTACATCATGTTCTCACAAGGTTTGTCAAAATAAATACCCTATGGTCATAGTTGAGTACCTAATGGAGTAAACACCTTTAGATCCTGGGGTCCTCCACCTCACATCTAAACGCAGGTTAGACAATCCAGACTTTTTTGTCACATTAGATCCATGGAATGTACAAACAAGGATCCTCCTTTTTTGTCACATCCTCTAAGGTGTATACATGACCATATATGTTGTTTAGTAAGATTTAGAACTTTTTCCCACCATTTGGAGAATGACCCAAAACAATTTTGGATATAGAAGTGTAACCTATCACTTCGTGGACCATATCAAAATGTTCGGTTCCTCCATTAGACGACCACGTGTAACAATGTGTCTCGTGAGAATTGAATTGTGAGACAATCCATAATTCTTATGATAGTCACATGATTTAAAACTAAGGTACTCAACATATTCACTAGATTCGAGTATCATAGTTGCATTGCCCTCTCTATCATGTACCTCGTTATGGTGAGTTTTGAACACCTCTAAGGTTTCAAAAACTAGTCCATTAAAATAGACATACCATCCGATCTACCATCATTGGTAAAGGTTACGAAGTATCTTAAGTTACTGTTTATTGTTTGCTTGAACGGCCAACACACTAAAAGTGTGAACGATATCCAACAAGCTTTCAATCCTCTAACATAGTCAAGTGAATGATGTTTAAGTCATCTAGCATAACAAACAAGATATGCATTCAACACTTGACCCATGGTCAAAGGGTTCCAAGTTCCTAAACCTCACGGATCTTGGTGAAGCAAGTCTTGTTTATACGGCTAAATCGACTTTTACATAAGGATAACTTATCAATTCATTTATGATCATTCTATTACTCCTTAAGCAAAAGCTTACTTTAAATGCCACGACATGGATAAACTTTTAAATAATTCACCTCTAATTTCAAAAATCAAAGTAATATCCATCGTCAACCAAGGCACATTAGATATAATGTTCCTTGCCTCTCATGGCATAAAACGTATATCTATTAAAGTAATAGAATAGCTGGAAGGAAAGGCAAGATACAAACTTACAATCCTCTCAATAGGTACAACAACTATGTTTCGCATTTTGAATTCCAACTCTCCATGCCTCATCCGCCTACTTCTCTTTTAACACCTTCACTTTGTAACAAACAAATTTGTGACAAACATGAGGATTATAGCTAGCGTTCAAAACCTAGCCTTTAGAAGTAGAAGAGCAAAGGAGTTTGATCATGAATATTCCTAAAGTCAAAGAGCTAATTTCTCTTACTCATAAGTGATTTTAGCTATTCCAGGTACATAGGGCAGGTGTGGTGGCACCAATTTCCAATCTTTTCGTAGAAGTAGCAAATTACCCCTTGTGGAGTCTTATCTTGAGGCACAACCTCATTGCCCTCTGACTTCACATATAAGGTCGGTTTGGAAAAACCAAACATTCCATTTGAGGTCAATTTCTTCTTCTCGGTTTCTTGTTCCTTTATAATGTTAGCAGGAGTCAGTGAGGCGAGCCATGCTTTGGTCATGTAAGAGTTTAGCAATCCATAACATGCCATTATGCTTTATCAAGGACTTCTCCATATTGGGCATGTGATAGTTCATGATGAACCACTTACATCACGTGGGCAGGGACTTTGCATAATTACATTCACCACAAGCTCCTTCCCAATGGGGAATCCATACTTCTCCTTTAGGTCTACGTACCTCTCCAAGTCAAGGATATGGACACTAATATTCCCGCCTTCATGCATCCTTTAACTGATCAAGACCAAGATGCACTTTTACATGCATATAAAGGTCTAGGTCGCGTTGGTAGCATTTTAGCTCTACAAGGGATTTTTCTAAAATGTGCAAGTTTGACTCATGGTAGAGGAAAATCCTTAACAACCAATCCTAGTCCCCGAAGTCCACACTAATGAGTCTCGCCTTCTTTATGAACGAACAGAGTTTTAAGTTGAAACGGTGTCGTTAGCGTTTGCTAAATAAAGATATAAGAATACGCAGTTTAGTTAGTTTTGATACAATCCTCGTTACGACAATGTCCCATTTAGTTTTAAGAAAATCAATAATCTTAACAAGGGATAAGAACCTTATTTCACTTCACTCCATGATGGGTTTGCCACGGATCACTTCATGAAGTTATATAGGCCGGTAAACACTTTACCAATTGCAATCCGAGATTACAACTCTTAAACACTTGAGGGATCCATCAACACTCATAGAGTCGGTTTGGCATGTTTGATCCCTCCTCACACCAATTCCTCGGTATGCCGCTTTGGCAACTCGGTATAGGCACGACAATTACCAAGGTGTATTAAGTTGGAATTGTAAATCGTCCGTCAAGATACACGGTGACACCCTTCACAATTATTAGCTCAGCTAAGCTTGACAAGCAATAATTTCAAGTCGCCACACTCACCTTTCACATAGATTCACATGGAATAACTTGTGCTTAGCTCGACAATCATCCCATGCTTCACTAGATTCGGGTGGTGTCATCTTACGAGTGGCATGTGATTTACGTTTGAGAAAAACGGGACATTTGCTTTTTTGGTTTGAAAACCATTTTCAAGTTGATTAACAAATAAGTGACAAAATGCATTTTTCACTTTAATATAAAGCATTTATATTTATATGTTAATCATGAGTGCGCGGGGTTTGTTAAACAATTTAACAACTCTTGTGATTATATTATTTTAAAAAGTTTTTAGCATGCGAAGATCCTACACAACCACACAAGAAAATAACTAAATAAATCACAACTATGCACAAAGCAAATATCCGGTAACATGCCCCTAAACCCTATGCGCCCTCCTCGTGAGCTAAACGGTGAGAACAAGGCCAAACTAAGGACACAACCAAATGGCCTCTCCGGATGTGCTCCCACTGAATCCGTCATTTCCAAATGATCCACCGGATCCATGTTAGCCAAGACATCTCCTCCACGACTCTTGATGGTTGTCTTCGGTCTTCTTTTCACAATTACAAACAATTTGAAAAGAAAAGGCATGCAAGCCGTGATTGCTATTCTAAGCTTCTTACAAAAGGTAGAAAGGGAAGCAATGGCATGCAAACCAAAATAAATTTACAAATTTACAAACCAAATTAAATATTATTAGAAACCATCATGAACATAAGTCACCAAATGAATGAATACATAAATACACAACCAAAGAACCAGCACATAGGTCTAACGGGCAAGGCGTTACTGGACACAACAACAAGCACAAACAAAACATGGTGTGCCACAACAAAACCATGAAAAATGTATCTCGATTAAGATTGTTCAAACAAGCAAAGAACTCAAGGCACAAAAAGAACAATCCTTGTACATATGCATTAGTGTTCCAAACAATTTGAGAATACATATTCATAGATACAGAATATAAGTATATGCATGTGTGCATTTTATGCCAAAACCACCCAATACGTATAAACGTATGAATAAAGACACATATAAGGGGATTTTCAAGTGTCCAAACAACAAGGAATCAATTGGGTAAGCGGATTAAGATTCTCAGAAAATGGTTATGTTTATTTGATTAAGCATAAGTCTAAAACCTTTCAGGTGTTTAAGACTTATCAAAATGAAGCGCGGAATCAATTGGGTAAGCAGATTAAGATTCTCAGATCCGATAGGGGTGGTGAGTATCTTAGTACCGAGTTTCTTGATCATCTTAGGGGTTGTGGAATTATTTCACAACTTACTCCACCCAGGACACCGCAACTAAATGGGGTCGCTGAAAGGAGGAACCGAACTTTATTGGATATGGTTCGTCCCATGATGAGTCGTACAAAGCTACCCGTAAGTTTTTGGGCCTATGCTTTGGAAACTGCTTCTAGGACCTTAAACCTTGTACCAAGAAAGAAGGTTGTAAGTACACCGTTCGAGATGTGGCATGGGAGGGTTCATTCGCTAGCCTATCTCAAGGTATGGGGTTGTGAAGCTTACGTGAGATGTGAAGCTCAAGACAAACTTGAACCCAGAGCCGAGAAGTGTATTTTCATTAGTTACCCAGCTGGCTCTATGGGATATTTGTTTTACAAACCTTCTGAGAACAAGGTGTTTGTTGCTCGAAGGGTGGTCTTTCATTAAAGGGAGCTGATATCCGTAGAGGCCAGTGGGAGGCAAGTGGATCTTGAAGAAATTCAAGATGACACCAATGATCAACCTGATTTTGGAACTAGTACTACTTGTGAGGTTGGTGTAGCAGAAGAAGTGGAACCTCAACCTGTGGAGGATGATGTACCTGATAAACAACCATTAGTGCTTCGTAGATCTGGTAGAGTTCGTAATGATCCAAAAATATATGGGTTCCTCATATCCAAGGGCGACGAACTATTGGTGGATCATTGTGAACCAACAAACTACCAGGAAGTCGTAGGGGGCCCCAATTCGGCTAGGTGAAAGGAGGAAATGGATAGTGAGATGCAATCCATGGCGGATAATCAAGTCTGGGACTTGGTTGATCCAGTACCCGGCCACAATCCAGTAGGGTGCAAGTGGGTCTTCAGGAAGAAGACTAACATTGATGGAAAGGTAGACAATTTCGAAGCCCAACTGGTAGCAAAGGGTTTCACTCAAACTCATGGTGTAGACTATGATGAAACCTTTTCTCCAATGGCTATGTTAAAGTCTATTAGGATATTAATGGCTATCGCTGCCTATTACGATTACGGAATATGGTAGATGGATGTCAAGATTGCCTTCCTTAACGGGAAGTTGGCAGAAGAGGTGTACATGACACAACCTGATGGTTACATAGACCCTAAATATCCTAATAAAGACTGCAAGCTTAATCCATTTATGGACTTAAGCAAGCATCTCGGAGTTGGAACATTTACTTTGATGAAAAGGTCAAAGAGTTTGGATTTTTTAAAAGCAAGGATGAACCTTGTGTATATGTCAGGGCTAGTGGGAGTGATGTAGTTTTCCTAGTCTTATATGTAGATGACATACTGCTCATAGGAAGTGACGTGACTACCTTGCAGAAAGTGAAAACCTGGCTTGGGAGTTGCTTATCTATGAAAGACATGAGAGAAGCAGCGTATATTTTGGGGATAAAGATCTATAGAGATAGATCTAAGAGACTCATTGGTTTGAGCCAGAGTACGTACATAGATAAAGTCTTGAAGAGGTTCAAGATGCAAATTTCCAAGAAAGGTAATTTACCTATGTTGCATGGTATGGCATTGAGCAAGTTTCAATGTCCTAGTTCTCAAAAGGAACTAGAGGAAATGAGTTGAGTCCCTTATGCTTCAGCGGTGGGATCGATCATGTATGCTATGTTATGTACTCGGCCTGATGTGTCCTATGCTTTGAGCATGACGACCCGATATCAGGCCAAGCCTAGTCAAAGTCATTGGGTTGCGGTTAAAAACATCCTTAAATATCTTCAGAGAACTAAGGAAATGTTTTTAGTGTTCGGTGGATCGGAGGAGCTCAAAGTAACTTGATATTCTGATGCTAGCTTCCAAACGGACAAGGATGATTGCCGGTCTCAATCAGGATTTGTATTCTTGTTAAATGGTGGAGCAATAAGTTGGAGAAGTTCCAAGCAAAATACCGTGGCCGATTCAACCAAGGAGTCAGAGTATATTGTTGCAAGCGAGGCTGTTAAGGAAGCTGTCTGGATGACGAAAATCATTCAAGACCTTGGAGTTATTCCTAGCATCGCTAACCCTATTGAGATCTTCTGTGACAATGAGGGTGCAGTCGCTCTAGCTAAGGAACCAAGAGCGCATTGACGCACGAGACACATTGCTCGGAAATATCATTTTATCTGTGATATCATCGAGAATGGAGACATTGTGGTTAGTAGAGTACCGACTGAGGGGAACTTGGCGGATCCACTCACCAAACCTTTGTCACAAGTTAAACATGATTCTCATGCTAAGTCTATTGGTATTTAGATTTACTAGTGACTTGGTTTAATTATTTTAGTTCTATTTTATTATTGAGAACATTAAAGCAATAATGTATTTGTTATTATAATGATTATTAAATGGAGATTTAATATACGCATGATGCGATTACCTTATGAAACATTATTGTGTTCAATCTTTGCATGTTTAATACTTCCTTGAATAAATTTATTTATTCTAAATACTCGACGATCGATCGTTCTTCATTGGAAGGAAGAAGTGAATTAAGATCGAGGCGAGTGGTTGGTAAAGTATTCATCTTGGATTGAATACATGTTTACGCAAGACTTGCCTATACTTAATGGTGATTAAGTAATTGGAGGACCCGTACCTGAGTTTACTTCATGGATATAATCACGAGTAGATCGGGATGATAATATTGTTTTTCCTTTTATTGGAGATTCATGCGTTGCTTGAGTATTAACATGGACTTGTTTAGATTGCTTTCTAACGTAGTTCGTAACTGGTTGTTATAAGGAAATTTTTCAGGTAAGAACTTGTTTTTTATGATAGGGTGATGTAGTCAAAGGTATTCGTTCCTCTTTAGAGAAATATCATTGGGCCCCTCGTTGACTAAGCTGATGACAATCAAAATGCATGGCCGTACTCAACTTGAATCGATGATGGATCAATTGTGCAACTTGTATTTTTAGTCATAGTTAGTCTATATCGAGAAATACAATTGTGAATGATTCGGGGTTGACCATGTTCCATGACCTGCATTCACAATGGATATCGTGAACGAAGGGGTATGTAATCACTTATCTGTAGGACCTTTCCTTATGGTAAGGTATCTATGTTGGTGATGCCTTTCGTGCGTTTGTCATGTGCAAATGGGATTCTGTTGGATAATGCCCACTGACATACACATGAGTTAGTATCATGGCTGATGAAGCAAGGGCCAATCGGGTCACACGCCAAGTATTGATTCCCACCACACAGATGGTCAAATGAGAGAGAAAACCATAAACAGGTTCTGGTGGGCCAAGGCACGCCCGTGCTTCTATGAGGTACGGTCGTGCCCTACGGCTAGGCACGAGCCCAAGTCCGGCATGACTTGGTCGTGGCCTGTGGTATGTACGACGCGACTCTTGGAGGCACACCTGTGCCCTTTGCCCTATGGACAGGCACGAGCCCATGTTGGGCGTGGCCTTTTCGGCTGGCATGCCCGTGCCTTTTGTGGCACGCCCGTGCCTTGTGAGGCACGTCTGTGCCCCATGCAGTAACAATATCCTTAAACATCTTTCAAAGCTGTTTATGAAGGTGGTAATGGTATTTGATCTTGTAACTGATGTAGATTAACGGTATGCACGAATTTGAACTGCAAATTTGAGCCTATATAATGTGCTACATATCTACATTGTGTGATTCCAAGTTCTTGGAATACATACTAACATATATTGCATATACAATTCTCTCAAATACACAAAGGAGTACTCAAGGCTTTGATACTCTTGTGTTGGACATCTTAGTGGTGTAGAGATTGACATATCTCACACTCTAGCAAGTAGGAACCGATAGAGCTTGGTGTGGACTTCACTAGTGATACACAAGTTAGTGTATACATCTTCCAAACTCCAACCGGATTTGCACAAAGAAGATAGCTTCAAGGGTATAAATCTATTTCTTTGTCTCTTTCTTTAGTTGCTTTGACATGATTAGAGTTTTGGTCCATTTGGTGGCTATTGTGTGGTCAACTTTTGAAATATATTTTCTACCCGTTTTTTATTCCGTTGTGTTTTTTGGATCACAAAAACCCAACAGCAAAGTACTACAAACAAAAACTCAGACAATCTAAAAAGAAGAATACGGGTAGGGATATGATGTTAGATGAAGATCAATTTATGTCAGACACAGATGAAAGTGATCTAGAGGAAGAGGCACAAGCTCAATTTTGTCTCATGGATGACGTGGAGGAGGCATTTACTCACGATAATGAAGAGCCGGAGGCACATTATGACAATTCTGAGGAAGAGCATGATGCTAAGGATGAAACACAGGTACATTCTAACTCGATTTATTATGTAGGATTGTGCATGGAACATGTTCAAATAATAATTGAACGCATGTAGAAATTGGAAAGAAAATTACATAAGTCACACATAAAAAGATATAGAATGAAAGCCATAATAAATCAAAAGGAGATGGAAACTCAACAGCTCATAGATCAAACTAAACAAGATTTATCCAATCTCATAACAAAAATCAGTTAAAAGGAACATGAATTAAGTGAAATAACTACTTCGATGAGCACACAAATACGTGATTTAAAAGGGGAAAAGATCAGTGCTGAAAAAGGGCATTGAATATATAATCAGAGAAAAAGGAGAACTCTTTTCAAAAATAAAAGAACTGGAAGATACACTGATCAAATGAGGCCAAGCAGAACAAACAATGTTTCTCAACAA
The DNA here is from genome assembly GCA_038502395.1 of Dittrichia graveolens. Classification (NCBI taxonomy): domain Eukaryota; kingdom Viridiplantae; phylum Streptophyta; class Magnoliopsida; order Asterales; family Asteraceae; genus Dittrichia; species Dittrichia graveolens. The sequence continues at coordinate 39,145,427 of JARJIL010000009.1, forward strand.
ATCTAAAGAAAGAAAATTCTCCAAATGGACTTACGATGATCTGGGTTTTGAAAACCCAAGAATAAGTGAAATAGTGACTGCCAAGAAATTATACGATTTTAATCTCATGAACGATGGCATCACGAAAAATACGGTGTTTGTTGGACAAGAGGGAGAAGTTGTTGAAGAAGACTTTAAAAGAAATTCTATATTAAAAGCAGAAATACCTTTTGACTATAAGGAATTGAATGAATCTACTTCAGCTCGGTTACAAAAACCCAGTGAGTCAGATGATTCAGTGCTTACATATCCGGATGACCTGAAAAAGCCCAAAGTAATTCGAGAAGCAGGAATTTATATCCCTCATATGGTATTACATCAGCGACTCGAAGCACTTGAGGCTTTCTATTTTCAAACGATCATCATGAGTCATTTAGAATACATGATTATTGAATTAGAAAAGTTTCTTTCTTGTCACTATCAAAAGGAAACCTTCAATGAAACTTCAACAGCGACTTCTACTCCTGAACTCACTATGAGGGCTTCAAGAGCGGAAAAAGGCAAGATGAAAGTGGAGGAAGTTACTTCTCAACAGTGGATTCCAAAATCACACCATCAAAATCAAGCATACACGAGTAGGCAACCCAATGTAATTTCAAAGTCAAATCTCAAAACATCTCACACAAATAAAGAAACATCTCATGCCAAGTTTCTCATTAAGCATTCACAGCAAAGCACAACTAATCATTTTGCTAATGTTTTAGACGTGAGGACAGCTGACAAACCTACAAGAGAGATTAAAAAGAATGAAATATGGAGTAAAGATACACCTAGGGCTGCTAGGTTTTGCATTAATTTTTCCAAAAAGTGTCATCACATTTCCAATTTTGCAAATAGTTGTAAGCGTTCACTTCTTTCTGTCTAAGTAATGGTTATGTGTATGGTCACTATTAATTCAATTGTGAGTATGATAGACTCAGAAAATCTTTTGGAATTCAACTATGTGAAATTTGGGAAGCACAATATAGAAATCAATGCAATGCTCGATTCATCAATTGAAGAGGCGTAATTGTTCGTCAGTGGATCTCTAAGCATGCATTACATCTAATGAATCATTGGAATTACAATAACCGCTTAATCACAATCCAAGAACTGGAAGCATACATGCATGGTGGTTACAAGGAATTCCTCAAAGCATGGAATGTCACTGAAGCTAAATCATGGAAGCAAAATTCCTCACGTACACCAAGAAAAACATCATCTGTTTTTCCAAAGCAACAAACTCAACATAAAACACATGCATTAGTCTCTAAGTCAAAATCAATGCCAAAGCAATGAAAAGCCAAACTCATTGCTAAACCAGCAAAATCAAACCCAAGTGTTTCCAAACTAAACCATACAAAACAACCATCAAAGAAAAAACTACAACAAAAATGTTTTAAGTATGGAAACCAGATAAAGCGGTTCAAGAATGGAAACCTAAAATCACAACATTTTGGGTTAAATCCCCAGTGCTGGAAAAAGGGGAAATTCCACTGAAAATTATGACTCAAATTGTCACTGATCAATTTTGGGTTAAAAATTCCAAGTTCAATTCAGAAGAACAAAAGGGTCAGTGGAAATCACAGAAAACCATACATTGTATCTTAAAAGATGTTGCTGATTCAGGTCAAACTAACACACAATAACCCATTGCTACATGGGGACCTAAATCCTCTTTCTTTTTTTGTGTGCAGGAACCTAATCTCTGGAACCGGGACTCAGGGTGCACAAAGCATAGACGGGAAACAAAAGTCTGAAAGTGGTCTGATTATCCCTTCAAGTAGGTTGTAAAGAGAATATGAATAGAGAGAAACACATACTAAACGTTTAAAGCTTGAATATGAGTAATTGCATTAAGTGTGGACAAGCGTCCCAAAAGCTTAAAATGGCCCTTGGCCATATGCCTATTTATAGGCTAAGCCTTACACGGCTTTCTCTTCATTTTAATTAAACTAACAATCTCCCACTAAATGGAGAGAAAGCCTATTAAAAGAAAGACATGAATACAGAATGACATTTATTACATCAAAGATCTATTTCTTATGCCAAACATTACCTGCCATCTCCGAATGATCCTTCTGCTATCTAACGTCCATTTGATAGCTTCCATCGTCCTTATCTGCCCATCCTTTTCCAACTCACTTAATGATGTTTGATCTTGTTCAGCCCTTTCCTGAAGTCTATGGTACAATATCTTGAGGGTAACATCTGAGTATGCCATCATATCCACCATTCTGACAAAAATCTTTCATCTACGTTGGTTGGTAAAGATGACACCTCTTTGACTTGTGAAATTAGGATGATGTTCGTCAATTATGTTCAGTTCTTCCAGGGATTGAAGGTTTGGATGGCTTTGCACTGGCTTGAGCAGACTAACCTCGAGTTGACTACTCTCGGTTCCAAGTTGAAGGTCATGCTCTTGAATAAACCGAATGAATTTTCTCATGTACTTCATCTGTGCTGATCGTCCTTGTTGTTCCTCATATGACTTATTTATTTTGGTTGAAAGCTCTTCATAGATGAATTCAATATCGGGAAGCTTGACATGTCGGAAGTCAGCTTCATTTAATGAGATCTTTTACCCGTCTACCCTTTGTACGTCATACACAACAAACATGTACCTTAAAGATTTTTGCATGAAAACACGAAGTACTTTGCTAATTGGATATTCTGACACTATCTACTCTCTTGGTGTTTTGTATTCGTTGAAGATATGTTCACATCGTCTCATTTGTACCTTATCAAGATCCCTAAGTTCAGGAGGAGTCTTGTTTTTTATGTGAGTTACAAAAATGGTAGGAATACGAACTTCAAGATAAGCAGCATTCACCCCATACATACCCCAAAGTGGATTTTTCATGGCGTCTCGGGTAAACATGTTGTATCTGTCTAGGCCTGGATCTGATGACGTTAAGACGGGAGGAGTTGGTTGGACATTTGGAGGGACTGGCCATTCTGACATTGATTGTATCTGTTGAGCCTGCTCTACTTGTGTATTCTTCCTCAGGATGTCGGCAACTAACACCTGGAATTTCTTTGGCTCAGGAGGAAACAATTGGTGAACTTCCTCATATATGCCTAGGAGGATCCTTGTGATATTCAATTTTCTTATGGCCTCCTCCATTTGTTTTTTAGTAACAAGCTCCTTCGCAGGCTTCGCACCCCTTGAAGAAGTATACTTTTTAGGCTCCAACATAGGCATGTCCTCAAATGTATCCACGATTTGGACTTCTTCTGTTCTTTCTGGTAGTTTATCAGATGAGAACTCATCAATCTTCTTTAATAACTCATCTAACTCATCCCTTTCTCCTTGGTGTGCGGTTTTGGTTTCAAATTCAAATGTAGGAATGTCAGGTTCAGCTTCAAGTTCTGGTTGTGGTTGTTGTGATTATTGTGGTGGTGGTGGTTGTTGTTGTTGCTTTGAAATTGCAACTGATTCTCCCCCAATCCCCATTGTTGTTGCTAATCATTCTATTAAAGGGGTCAAGGTCAAAGCGGGCGCCCTTTTCTCCCTCTCTTGACGATCATTATCGGGATCATCGTCGTCACGCATGCACTTTGACCCTGCAGCCTGGGATTTACATGTTGATTCAAGAATTGTCATATGGTTTTCCACAAAATCCAACTTTTGAAATACAACGTCGTCTAGATCCTCTATGGAGTTTTGGATGTGCTCTTTGAACTCCTCCAGGTTACTTCCCTTATATGTCTGTTAACATTGAAGGGTTGGAAGTAGATCCGGATTATGTTTGCTGTAGGGTGCTTTCTCCAGCAACTTTACATAAAGCAGGGATTAAAGAGTATCAACAGATAAACCTGAGCCATCATCAACATTTGGTTTTATAGAAGCAAGTGTTTGCTTGATTATAGTTAAGCTTTTTGTGATAGGGTTGAGGGTCTCCTAAAGTTATTCCTGGGTAAAAAACCGGGACTCACTTAAAGTGCCCGACGTAAATTCTGCCACAGAGGCATAACTACTCACAAGCGGAGATGCAGTGGTGTATGCTCTGGTGAGATTCCACCTCATCCTCGAATGACACCTTCTGTGGTGCTACCTACAGGTATTCTAGATGGTTGTACTGTAAATAGCATCGTTATATGTGCAAGTGTTTCTTTGTGTTTGGAAAGAAACGCAGAAACCGCAGGATATCGATGTGCTCTGAAATGATGGTTGAGGTCAGGAGAGGCAGACCTCTTGTTTTAATACCAGCCATCTCCGAATGAGAGGCCGATAGTGTATGTGTGTAAACTCCATGATGTGAAACGAGCATCTGTTGAGAGATGCCCGAGTGGCTAGATGGGTTAATTTGCACTGTTGGGATGATAGTGGTTGTTTTAATACGAGAGCTAAATATGTCAGCTCCAATAGCATATGTGGCTTCCCGGCTTTGTGGGCTTAACGGACCCTCAACACTCTCTTGTTCTTTTCTCACCTCACTATCCCTCTCTCTCTTCTTCCTCTTCCATCTCACTCTCACATTCATCAAACATATCCAGATTGGCATCAAAGTCTTAGCTTTCAGTAGCAGTATCAAGAGGACCCGGTTGGTAGCCATACATAAATTTAGTCTCATCATTGAAGGCCTCGGGTAAATCAGGAAATAATTTAGAAAAGCTCAAATCCTCTTCCTCGGCTACCACTGGGATTTTGGCCCTTTATTGCTCAGTGTTGTTAGAGACTAATGCTGCTCCAGGGGTATAAGTGGTCAGGGTAATTTTGTCTGTATCAAAGTCAGGCGCCATTGAACCAGAATGAGGATAAGGTGATGGAGACTCCGGTTGTTGTTCGGGTTCGGGGAGAACATGAGAAAATGTATCAATCATGGCTTGGATCTATGTTGGGTCATACTCCGTCCCACCCTCACTACGTGTATCACCCTCATCATCCTCTTCACCACCTCTCTCAGTACTTTAATCTCTCATCTCTTCCTTTTCAGCTTCTCCCACAGAAGGATTAGGCATATCACCTAGCTCCTCACTAGGTTCTATTGGCCCTGGTGTTAATATTAGAAAATGTAGAAAAGCCTAATTTTGTGGGCGTGGCCTATACACCTTTGGCCATTTAGCCTTGTAACGCTTTTGGCACATTAATGCAATATCGATATTCAAAGCAAAAGGTGTAGTGTGTGTTTCTCTCAAATATCATCTTCTCTCTACACTAATACTTGAAGGTTTCATCAGGGGATTGAGCTTTCAATTGGTATCAGAGCCAAACTTGATATAAGTTGGATCTTGATTGGGTGAATCGACGAAGAACAAGCATAATCGAAGAATTTAATATTCAGAATTCGAAGTTATTAAGATTTGAGTGTATTTTGTGTTCAATTTGATCCAATTCATCTCTAAATTAATTCTGAGTTCCCAAACAATCTGATATGATTTGATTTTGATCATAATCAAGTGAGTTTTTGAAGTTGTTCGTGGAAACTCCTATGGTTTTTGCTTCAAAAGTTCATCATATTTCATGAGGATGATGAAATCATTGGGATAGTATTGATCTACACTGAATTGCGAGTTGAAGGATATAAAATTCGAGTGGTTGTTCAATATTTTTTATAAGAATTAAAAATTTCAGTCAAGAAGACTTGAAGATCATGAATGTTTTTGATCGATTTGGATTTACAATTAGAAGGTTTTGGTGTTTTACTGTTGATTTCGAGCGGGTTAGTTACTCCTTAGACGACTTCGAGCTTGGCAGTTAGGAATAGATCCCTAAAAATCCGGAATCTGTTTCTCATAGCACACTTCGAGCGTATACGATTCTTAAATTCGAAGGCAGCACATCTCAAATTCGAAGTCTTAACACTCCGAGTTCGAAACCAATACTACAACTTCAAGTTCGAAATTCAATCTAGACACCTTCGAGCAAAATCTAAAACCCTTAAGTTTACATTGAGTTTGAAATCCTCTTTAACACTCAAATTTCGAGCGTGTCCATTCGTTTCACAAATCCACTTCGAATTCACAACTTATTGACTTCGAGCATGTTCTGCATTCCAAACACATTTTGAAAACCTAAATCCACTTCAAAATTTTACCTTATTTTGAATTTGAACATCATTTGTTCGAATCATCTTTGAATTGTTCGTATTCCAAACACAACAGTTCCATTCAAAGTCAACTGCAAAGTTTACTTCCAGTTCTTTATAATTCACTTCAAAGTAAAGTTTCACTTCAAACAAATACTTCCGAATTCATTCCCATCTTCGAATTCAAATCATACTTCGAAGAAACCAACATCGAACCCCAATCACCAATTTTTGAAGTTAACGATCATTATCTAACTTTCAAGTATTTGAACAAGAATGTCAAGTTCCAATGAGATTCTAGCCATTGGCACAGACTCGAAACCCCCTGTTCTCTTCCGCAATGACTACCTAGTATGGAAAGGGAGGTTTATGGACTTTCTATAACACAATGAGGTGTATGGCGAGATGATGTAGATTCTATTATCAATAGAGATAAGAAATTTAACAGAATCATCAACGCACAACCTGATAACAACCCTCCAATTCCTGGAGTGGAAAGAGAGAAAACACCTGATGAATTGACTGCTGCTAAGAAAGAAAGAAAGAAAGCAGACAGGCTTCCTAAGTATTATGTTAAAGAAGGCTTATCCTCTGAAATGTACATGAAAGTAGATAGCTTAGCAACAACCAAAGAAATATGGGATGAAATCAAGAGACAACTCCAAGGGACTGAGCAAGGAGAGCATATAAAACGAACACAATTAGTGAATATGTTTCACGATTTCACTACAAAGGAAAATGAACTGTTAATTGATACTTACAGTCGTTTCTGCAAGCTCCAAAATGAGCTAAGAACCAACAAGGTTGAGAGAACTGATCTTGATATCAACTGTGTGTTCTTGAGAGCTCTTGGTCCGGAATGGAAGGAGCATGTGAAGCTATACAAGCATATCAATTGAAACCTCACGATTGTCACATATCACATCATCTTTGAGGACCTCCAACAATATAAGGATGAGGTCTCAAAGTCTGCTCCTAGAATGTCTATTGATCCCCTAACTCTTGTAGTTGCTGAACCAACACCCTATGAATCCTCCTGAACTCAAAAATACAAAGGAGTGGCCCTATCTGACTCAGAATCTGATGAGTTAGATGGTATAGAGATGGAACAAGTGATAAAAGCCATATCTTTTATTACAAAGGCATTCAAGAATCGGTACTCCAAAACCAACAATCGTCAGAGATACACATCTGGGTCCCGTAGACGAGATAACTTCAAGGTTACTTAGAAACCAATATTCGAGAATGAGGAGAAGAAGGAAGACAAAAAATGTTATAACTTTGGGGGAAATGGTCACTTCATTAAAGATTCCACTCAAAAGAAGAAAAAAGGATGCTGAGTATTACAAGCGAAAACTCATGCTATCCAAGAGAAAAAGTGCAGGGAAGGCCATGATGGTTAAAGAAGAGCAATTCCTATCAGATACTGATGATAGTGATTTGGATGAGGAAGCACAAACACAATTCTGTCTAATGGCTGATGTTCAGTATGAATTTTCAGATGAAGATGAAGAGCCAGAGGTACACTATGATAACTCAAAAGATGACATGCTTGCTGCTGAGGATGTTCATGATGAGGTACACTCTAACTCCCTAAAAGGTTTTGGTCTGAGCATGGAACATGTTCTGATCATCATGACACGCATGAAAAAGTTAGAGCAAAAGGTAAAAAAATTTAAGATAAACAAAGAAAAATTAAAAGAAATAATAAGAAATCAAAGAATGGAAACTTTCCAGGTTGACAAAGAAATAGCTGAACTCAAAATGAAGATAATTGAAAAGGAAAATGAAATAATTGAGTTAATAGCAAGCATGAGTACCCAAATCCATGACCTCAAAGCAGGGAAAATATAAGTGTAGAAAATGACACCAAATTTGTTATCAAAGAGAAGGGTGAACTATGCTCAATGATTAAACAACTTGAGGACACACTGGTTAAGAGGGGTCAATCAGAACAAACAATTTTTCTTAATAAATTCAAAGAACGCAAATTCTGTAAATGGACCTACGATGGTCTTGGATTTGAAAACCCGAGAATCAGTGAAAAGGTGACTGCCAAATAGTTATATGACTTTAATGTAATGAATGATATAATCACAAAGAATATGGTATTTGTTGGATACGAGGAGGAAGTAGTAGAAGAGGATTTCAAAAGAAAGACAAGTTTAAAATCTGAAATTCCTTTTAACTATCAGGAACTAAACGAGTCTAGAACATCTGAGCCCCACAAGCTCATTGAGTTAGATGATGATTCTATGCTTACATATCCTGAAAATCTTAAGAAGCCACAAGTAGTTCTGGAAGACCGAGTTTACATACCAGATATGGTATTACAAAGGCAACTTGAAATACTCGTAGCGTATTATTTTCAAACCATCATTACAAATGATTTAGAAAAGGAAATAAAAGAATCAAAAAAGAGTTTTTCATGTCACTGTTAAAAGGAAATCTTGACATGCACTTCTAGACCTTCTACTTCCCAACCAACAAGAAAGTATACCAGAGAAGAAAAAGGTAAAATGAAGGTGGAAGACTCATGGATTCCAAGAAAACATCACAAGTATCCTCAAAGCACCACCCATTTCTAGATCCAAAATCAAAAAACTTCACAAAAACAAACCTCAATCTCAAACAAATGTTGTCAAAAAGAATTTGAAGTCTTTCACAACTAACCATTGTTCAAATGTTTCAGATGTGAGAAGAAAATACAACAACTTGAGAAGTTTTTGCACAAAAGATATCAGAGGCAAATTTACACCTAGTTTTTCTAAGCAATGTTTTGATTTTTCAAAGAAACGTCATCACATTTCAATTTTCTCCAAGCAATGTATTTCTTTTTTAGAATCGGAAATGAAAGCAAGTACTTGTTTTTGCACAAGTCATGGTTGTCTACACGGACATTGTAAATATAAATGTAAGCATGATAGGCTGAGAAAAAGCTTAAGAATTCATGCATGTGAGAATTGGAGACCTCAAGGGTCAAATCATATCAATGCACCCTTTATCACATCACACGGAATAATCATTCATCAGTTGGTGACCAAACATGCTCTAAGCCTCATGAATTATTGGAACTATGAAAATAGATTAATCACAATTCAAGAAATAGAAGCATATCAGAGAGCAAGGTACAAAGAATTTTTTTTAGGCATGGAACAACACAAAATCCAAAACAAGGAAATCCCAATCACAAAGTACCAATTCTCACTCCAAACCCAAATCAAACCATCAAAATCATCAAGATCAAAAGTTCACACCACCAAAAACAAAGCAACCAAGACAACCATCAGAGTATACAAACCTGCAACAACCAAACAAGCATCTAAGTCTCAAACAATTGCATAACCTAAAATGGTTCAAGTTTGGAGACGGGGTTTGAATACTTTTCAATCCCGAATCTTGGTACCACTTATTGGAGGCAACCGTGAGTTGATACTACATGAAGCACACAATTCCAGGTTGTCAATTCATCCGGATATGACAAAGATGTATTATGATCTCAAAAAGCTATATTGGTGGTGTACTCTTAAAAGAGACATCGCTTCCTTCGTGGAGATGTCTCAAATATGTGCACAGGTTAAAACCGAGCACCAAAGGCCTTATGGCAATCTGCAACAACTTGACATTCCAGAATGGAAGTGGGATCATATTACAATGGATTTTGTCACCAAGCTACCCAAAACAATCAGAGGGTACAATATGATTTGGGTCATCGTTGACCGATTGACCAAGAGTGCTCATTTTCTTGCTACGAATTAATCTGCATCATTAACACGCCTAGCTCAACTCTACATCAATGAGATTGTCACACGTCACGGTTTCCTTGTTCCATTGTCTCTGACCGTGACTCTCGTTTCGTGTCAAATTTCTAGCAAAGCTTACAATGTGAGCTTGGTACACGGGTTCATCTGAGTACTGCTTATCATCCACAACCGGATAGCCAGTCTGAAAGAACAATTAAGACTTTGGAAGATATGCTAAGAGTTTGCTTATAATAACTTTTATCATTCTAGCCTTGGGATACCACCATATGAGATGTTGTACGGGAGGCGTTGTCGCACTCCCACTTGTTGGCTTGAACCGGGTGAGAAGCAGTATGTCGGACCCGAAATTGTGCAGATCACTTCTGATAAAGTGAAAATAGCTCTGGAGAAATTAAAAGCAACTCATGATCGTCAAAATATTTATGCAGACCTAAAGCACCAACATGTTGAATTCAGTGTGGGCGATCGGGTTTTCTTGAAGGTATCTCCTTGTAAGGGGGTAATTCGGTTTGGACGTAAGGGCAAGTTGAGTCCACGTTATATTGGTCCATTCAGGATTATCCGAAAGGTCAACGAGCAGACCGTATCTCTTGAATTAGCTCCTGAGCTATCTGGTATTCACCACACATTCAATGTATGCTATCTAAGAAAGTGTAAAGTTCATGAAAATCAAGTTCTACCTCTTAAAGAGCTAAAGGTTGATTCAGCTGAACGTCTTGTAGAGGAACTTGTTGAAATTCATAACGCCAAGACAAAGAACTTCCATAAGAAGATGACCAGGTTAGTTCTTGTCAAGTGGAAGCACAGCCTGGGTCCCAACATGACATGGGAAACTGAGGATGACATTAAGGCATGATACCCTCATTTATTTCCATCTCAGCAGATTCCGAGGACGGAATCTTCTTAAAGGGGGTAGAGTTGTAACATCCTCAAATCATGCCTTTCGTGCGCTCCATTTGGTACGTGAGTTAATTTAAAAGAATTAAATTAAAATATATGTTAAGTATTTAAAGAAAATAAGTCATGGGTTAATTAAATGTGAATTTAAAAATAATAAAGAAAATAGATAAAAATGATTATATATTAAATGGTTTCAAACGAGGTTTCCAAAAATATCCCCGTTATTTAAAACGGGTACTCGTGCTTTGAGTTGTAGGTTGAAAAGTGGAATAAAATACCCACTTGTGGATAATTGAAACCCACAAGTCGGTATTAAACCTTGCCAACCCAGACAAAACACACACACTTACGTCAAACACACACACACACACTCACCAATCTTCTTGTTGGTCTTGGAAGATTGAAGGAGTAAACCACACAAGATCAAGGTTGAGGCTGGAATTAATCTCAAAACAAGTTCTGAATCTGTTCTCTTCATCATCTTCATCATCTTCCTCATAGTTGTAAGGTTTCTCCACTCTTGTTCATAGTTTTGACTTTTAGGTCAAATGGGTCAAAAAACCCAAATTGACTTCAATAGATGAAGTTAATGATTCCAATCTGTTTCTAGCTCATTTCTAAGCCCAAAGCAACCAACATATTGAATAAAAGTAGTAGTTTTAGTTGAATTTGGAAAATTTATGCAAATGGGTCAAAATATGTGATTTTGATATACGGGATATTGTTTAGGTGATTCCGACGACTAGGAAGAGCCTGAATAGTATAATTGCTTAGTTTAGACGCTCAGGTGAGTATTGACTTCCATGAGTTCAATAAAGGGAGGTTTAGGTGCAAATTTCTTTATATGGATATTGTATGCTACATATTGTACACATGAAAGTTATATGTATGCAAGTAAGTATTACCATGATTAAATGATATGTAGGACATGTATTTAGGTACATGTACACACATATATTGATATGTATAAGTTATCTATAAAAGCATCATGCAATTGTTCTTGAAAAAGATTATTGATGAGCTATATGTATGTCCGGACAAGTTATTGATTAAGGTCAGCTTCGGCTGGATCCTGGGGCTTCAGGCATAATGTTATGGATCAACGGTACTCGAGTGCCGTTCCTTAGATTATCTGGGATGTTTGCCTTAAATGGCTGAGCCTATGAGCCCTTGGCTTCTAAACAGAGGTTTAAATCCTTACAATAAACAGAGGTTTACCTTGGTGTGATTCAAAATCACAACCCTTCACTTTCTTTCAAGAAATCCAAGAAGCAGAGACAAGCGCGAGAGAGAGTTTGTGTGTTTTCTTTTCTTTTGTTAACTTTGACTATAAAGTCAAAGTTTACAAACATAAATATATATATAGAAACCACATCCAGAGGCACCGCCTCTGGATTTTCACTTATTTTTCTTCTTTCCTTCAGTTATCTACTATTTAATATGTATATACATATTTACACACAATTACATATAATTACACATAATCACAAATATACAATTAACTTTTCTTATTAATACAACTAGCTTACAACTTGGACCCTTTACAATAGCCACTATCTTATGTATATTCACACACGATTTACAACTAGGCACAAATCGAGGATGTTACAGTATGATAGGCTCATTACTGTATTTGACGGCTAGTAGGCTAGATATAATGTTCTCTATATTCTTATGTGGTAGTTTTCAGGCGAATCCAAAGGAATCACATCTGCTGGCAGTATAAAGGATATTCAAATATCTCAAGGGTACTCCAGATCTTGGTCTATGATATCCAAGGGATTCAAGTCTACAGCTATATGCCTATTCAGTTGCAGATTATGCTGGTTGCATGCTTGACAGAAAGAGCACATCTAGCAGTGCACGCTATTTGGGTGATAGGTTAGTCTGTTGGGCTTCTAAGTAATAGAATTGTGTCTCTACTTCAACTACTGAGGCTGAATATGTTGATGCTGCAATGTGCTGCTCTTAGAGTTTGTGGGTAAGGACTCAACTCTCTGACTTTGTCCTACACTATGACAAGATCCCACTACTGTGTGATTCACAATCTGCCATAGCTATCTCATTCAATCCAGTACACTACGCAAAGACCAAACACATTGACATACGGTATCATTTTATTAAAGATAATGCGGAAAAAGGTCTGATAGAACTACAATATGTTAACACTGATGATCAACTAGGTGATCTGTTTACTAAACCATTAGACGAAACTCGTTTTAATGTGTTAGTATCCAAATTGGGCATGTAGAATTATAAATTCTAACATTCAATCATTTTATTTTGAGTAGGTATTTCACTTTGTTTGTTCATGTTGCAGATAAGAGAAGCATAATCTGAGGGGGACTGTCAATCATCCGTACAAGTTATGCATGCTTGTAGGGGGACTAAATAGTAAAAACATCTCTCAAAACAAAGAAAAAGTCAAAAAATGTGCAAAATTCTTGAAAATATCAAAAATATGTGTTTCCATTAGTTTAAATTTGAAAAATACAAAAATATTTGAATTTTGGTTTATAAAAAGAAAAGAACAAAAAGATTTCAATCTTAAGGATCTAATTCACTTCGAATTAGAAATCTTGGTCTTCGAATTCAAAGTGAGCATTAAAGTCAAATGAAGGACTTCGAACATTCCCTAAACTCCACACATTCGAAGCCAGTGGACTTCGAATACGATACCATCAATTCCTTTAGACTTCGAGCGCATATACTAGCCTCAATTCGAAGTCTACAGTGGTCCTTATGACCAATTTGAGCGCGTTTTTCATCTCGAAACCCTTTGGACTTCGTGCGTGTTAAAATTCAAATTTTTACCCTTACCTCTTTTTCTATAAATAGTTGATTCACTTAGTGTGTTATTCACGCTTTCAAATCCATTCCAAATTATGAAAATTCCCGGTTACGTGCTTTTGTGCATTTTGATCAAACTTGCTGTCCAAATTTCGAACTATTGTGTTAAAATTGCTTAATAACCCAAGATAAACATGATATGGCAATCAATTTCTCTAACAAATAGATAAGCTAACTCTAAAACAACTAATGTATAAAGAGTGTTCAACAATGAACAAGTTTGGTTCTACACAATGCTTAAACTCTACGAATTTTTCTCAACTATTGAGATTACTTTGTGTTGTGTAGATGCTCCACACTTTTGCATGTCCACCATGCATGTATATTTATAGAAGTCTTGGCGTATCCGGTTGTATGAAGAAAGGAGACAAAGTGTGTGTAGAAATATAATATTTTAATTGTAAAGGTAGTGGTTGAAAAGTAAAGTTACTTTAATCAACTGTTTGATAAAAGTAATTGTACTTTTCTGAAAAAGTGCAACCCACTTACAATATAAAATATTAAAACCCACATCTGCTGTCGTGTAGAACTTTGTTTCCCTTTCCATGCTTCTACTTTAAACAACAACCATGCTTCTGTTTGATTTGACTTTACCAAGTTTGGGATTGCCAGCCATACTTAGTTGTTGAAACAAATCTTCAAGATCTTCCTCAGTTTTAGGTATTTTTCTCCTTTTCTAGAGGATAAGATCAAACCTCTATGTCTCATACTTGATCTAAAAAGTGATTTTTACTTTTACAAATAAAAATCTTAGGCATAAAAAAATAACACATGTTCAGCCTTTTACTTATTACTTTTACAATCTGAAAGATAGAGCAGATTTGACATTTTGCTCGACTCAGCTAACAGAAAGTACTAGGAACTTTAAATTTCACTACTCACTTGACAAAATATAACAGCTGATCAACTTTTTGCAAGGACTCAGTTGATACATATTGCTCACCTGACCATATGGATGCTCAGTTGATCAATAGTTATCTTAGGAGGACATAAGCTCAAGTATTGATATGATAAGTTGACCAAGAATGCTCAGCTGATCATTTAAATACATCAGTTTATGTAAAAAGATGACTTGTGTTAGAACAGACTTACTTAGCTGATGCTCTTGGCCTCATCTTATCCAATGTTCACTCAGCTGATGGTGTAGCTAAGCAAAGTCCTTGCTCAGCTGATGGTGTAGGTACTCAGCTAATCGAATTTCTTCACTTAGCTGATAGATCACTTTCCTCAGCTGATGGTCTTCTTCACTTGTTTTTCTCATTTGATACTCCTTAGCTGATATCCCTTGGCTGATATTTTGAGTAGGATCTGATACTCAGCTGATGGTCAGCTAATGGTTCCATACTTAGCATATTTTCCAGAATCTGATCCAAACAACACATGTTTGAATTCTTTTTAAGTCATACTGAATGTAGGGTTTGGTTGTCATCAAATTCTATTTTTTAGGATAGGCAGAGTTAATTATTAGGGTGAAGTGATTATCTCCCCAACAATGTCCCCTTATTTGATGATGACAAAACCTTTTTCTTTTTGAAGAATCAGTTTGACTTCGAATACAAAATATTTAAACTTCTAAGTGCATTTGGCTACCTAGCTATCTGTTTTTGGTAGCTCTTTTTATTTTGAACCTTGTTCTGTTTTTGGTTTTTTTTTCTAGTGTTCTAGTTTATTCTGTTTTTGTGGAATGTGTTTCTTTGTTGTACCATTTTGTTCTGTTTTTGTGGTATCTTTTCATTTTTCCATTTTTTGATTTTCTGATTTACATAAACATCACTTGAATAACAGAACAAAGGAAAGTACAGAAGTAATTAGAAAAGATCAACAAAGTTAATTGAACTAGGATATACTAGAAAGTAAAACTAATTACAAATATTAACAAGAATAATCATCAAGTCTTCAATTCCACCATTGTTCTTCTTTAACCTCAAAGACTTTACCCAGAGGACCTGCTTGGGCAAGATTTTCACATTGAGCATGTACAAGGGCTTCAAATTGTTCATTGCTGGTTCTGCCTCTTGCAGCTACTCTCACACCAAACAGAAAATTCTTGCTTGCCTTGGGGATTTCAGATTGTCTAAAGAACCTCCAACTGCCTCCTCTGTCCAGAAAGAATATACCCTCAACAGGCATAGATATAAACTTGAAAAGCTCAGGGGTAATGTTGAGTGGCAACGCTGTGTTGAGACCCTCAAAATCATACAGTTATTCATGTTGGGACAGTACCTCTCTTAGCTCAAAAGGTTTAAAGGGCTTGGATTCTTTCTTGTGTAGATTATCAAATGTATGCACATTCCTATAGTAATCGTCTGGAGTGAAGGCCTTTTGTGAAACAGCAAGAGCTATCCAATTTTGAATCTTTTGAATAAACTGCACTTTGAGCTTACTTTTGGATTTGTAGAGAAGGTACATGATCTCAACCAATTCTGTGAACCCGTAGATGTGAAACCTCTCATATGATACAACTTCATAGCTGTTGAAGTTGTTTTGCCTTATAGCTTTGAGGTAGGATTCACCATCACCTTTATGGACAGTGGCTCTTGTGATAGGAGTTGGCTCGATTCTGTTTCTCAAAATATTTATTCTTTCTCTGAAGCTTTGTATCCTCTGTTGACTTAGATTGTAAGGAGCAGATAGGTCAAGACTAAACAAGGTTTTGATTGCATCCACATGGGATCTTGCTTTGAGCATCTCAGCTTGAGATTTCTTCCTTGCCAATTTTGTTTGAGCAGCAGCTTGAACTTGTCGTTTTTATTGCTCTTGTGCATATGCTAGCTCCTTGGCTTGGTATATTTCCTCCACTGGAACACCCAAGACTTGAGCCATTTGGATATTTTCCCTTTCCTCTTGCTCTTTGAGCTCAAGCTCCTTTTTCTTTGCTCTTCCTCTTCAACTTGCTCACTTCTCATTTTTCTTTTCCCTTTATCTTTGGGAGCAGAGGTTGAAGACTGTTGGATTGATGGAGTTGATTGGACTGGTGCAATTCTGATTTTTCAGATAGTGGAGTATCTGTTTGCCATTCTTTTCATTCTTTTTGGAAATCTTTGCTCCCCCTCCGAAGGTGCTTTTCTTTTGAGAGTAGGAGGAGCTGTTGCTTTGGGTGCTTCCTGCTGCAAGATTTTTGTTACGGTTTCATAATAGGCAGCATCTATCTCCTCCGAATCAGGATCATCCTCCCTTGTTGAACTTGAAAATTTCTCCGTCTTTTTGGCATCATCAAAACGAGGAGGTTAGTCACTTGTGGTTTGTGTTGGGAATGGGGTAGGGGTGGGTCTAGTGGTTTAGGAAGGAGTAGGTGTAAGTTTAGAGAGTTGGAGGGAGAGGTCATCCTTGAGATCCCGTAGAGCTTTCCAAAGAGAAAGATGGCTCATTCGGCTTTGTTCAAAAAGGGCCTCAATATCATAAAGGATGCCTTGTAAGAAAGAAGGCATTGGAAGAAGTTGTTCAGGGATAGGGACAGAAATGTTAGGGTTGATTGGTCATAGGATTTGAAGTTGGGTTAGAAGGATTGAAATGGTTTGGTTAAGGGAAGAGATAGTAGATGGATGTAGGATGGGGGTTTGTGTTTGAGAAAGAAGAAGGGTAGATAAATGGTCTATTTTGGCTAGAATGGGAGAGAGGTCATATGAACTGTGGAGAGGGTAAAGGGAGGGTGGTGTTTGGGTTTTAAGGGACTCTATGTCTTGAACAAGTCTAGACAATCGAGTATTGGTTTGGGTTTGGAAAGTATGGATGGTTTGGGTAAAATTGTCAAGTTTTTGATGTATGGTTTGGAGAAGGGTAAGGTTTTGAGTTTGGGTAGAGGTAGAGGGTTGAGAAGTGGAAGGGGTTGAGATTGGTTCAATGAATTTGGGTACGGTTTGTGTTCCCTCATCTGAGCCTTGGTGTATAAGCTCAAATTCATTAGAAAAGACTGTTGAGCCCTGTACAAGTGGTTGGTTTGTACCACTAGCATTGACAGGCTGTGCATGTGTAAGAATATAATCGATTATAGGAGCAAGATAAGTGGAGTGAGTGTGGGATGCACTCAATACTAGGGAATCCCTTATTGGATCCACATTCTGTTGGGAGAATGTGAATGGTATACACTGACTCAATTGGGGTATAGACACAGTGTGACCTTGGGATGACGTTTGTCTTTCAATGAGATCAACCTTTTGGGAGGCTGTCTCAGATAGCGGTTTTTGTCCCATTTTTACAGATGTATCCTGTTGGGAGGATACATCCCCTCAACATGAGGACGGGTAATTTTAGTTGAGGTCAGAGGTATGGATGTCACTACCTCAAAGGACTCAAGATGAGCAACCTCTGTTGACCTTGTGTATAGGGGGCTACGAGGAGGAGTAGAACTACTGAACACTGGAGGTTCACCAGAGCTTGGTTGTTGAATAGGTGTATGGACTGGAGATGAGGATGGGCTATCAAAGGTTGGGATTACCATTTGAATATCCTCGGATGTGGACTCAGTGATATCCTTACCTTGGGACATAATGTGTCTGCTTCTATCAATGAGCTCAAGGAGCTGCTTAGAGATTTCTTGTTCTTGATGTTCAGCATCATCACCAAGAGGACTCATGACCATTGGATTTAAGGGAGTGAATTTAGAATCACCAAAATTACCAGCATCACCAGCATCACCATCACTAGCATTATCATCATCATCATTGTTGCCATTATGACTTTCCTCAGCATCATCAGCATCATTACTATCACCATCATTATCACCAGCATTTGCATTTTCATCAGCAGCATCGATCAACTCTTGCATTTGAGCAGTGATGGGGGGACCTCTGTTTGCCTTTATAAAATGGAATACTTTCTCACCCATGGCAGGGACAGGAATGCTATCAAGATGTTCATTTAGCCCAACAAATCGAATATATGGAATCCTTAAGTCCAATGCTATCAAGATGTTCTTAAGGATTTCTTATTGGTGCTCTGTGTAATTTTGTCAACAAGATCAGAAGAGATAACTTGAGTGAAATCAATGTTTACTCCCAAACACTAGGACATATAGGACTAGCAGCTCAGTTTGGATGATGAGATGATGGCTTCTAGATTTAGGACCAAAACAACGAATGACCACATTGGCCAGATACTTCCAAGGATGGGATAGAGTAGAAACTTTCACTTGCCCGTGCACCACAGGCTCATGGTAGCCGATTGTTTGTAAAACAGTTTGAACTTGAGTTCTTGAGGGAAAAGCAATGTGTGGTGGGAAGTGAGGAATACCAGTGGCTTCTCTTAAGGTTTTAGTGGTTATTTGGAGATGATAGTTACCTTGGGCTAGGGTACAATGGATGGCATTGTCATTGATGTTGTAGGTTGCAGATCCGATGATGGTAGGGAATATATAGTGGGGATCAGAAATGAGACTTTCAAACAGAGGATGAGCTCGAAGGAACTGCACCTTAGGCTCGTATCCTTGGTTTTCCTGTGAGGCGAGTATGGATATGCACAGAAGAATGTTGTTGGGAGTTATGTTCATGGGTTGGTTAGGAGCAACATTCTCACCGGGGTTGATAGCAGGATCAGGAATATAGGTGGCCATTTGGTACGGATGATGAACAGAGTGAGAAATGGAGAGGTATCGAGAGAGAAAGTTAGGGTACGGATTTTTAGAGAAAGAGAGGAATTTTGGAGATTTTGAACAGGTAAAGTTGAGTGAGAGAGAAGGTGGGGTATTTATGAACTTTAGTTAACAGAGATCGTTAGATACTGACAAAAATTCTAACGAAAAACATATTAATGAGCTACTAAATGAAATCTTGACAGACGGAGTAAATGAGTAGGGTTAAAAAGCAATAACTAAGCACAAAAGATAAAAAATCCCTAATTGTTGAACCATCAGCTGTAACACCCGCAAACCCGGGCTAGTTGATTAGCGGGTAAGCGGTACGTGATTTTGTGTAATTTGCATTTGATTGGTTAAGTGGTAAATTGGAGTTAATTATATTAACTTAATGAATTAAAAAATATATATGTAAATGTATATATGTGTGTAATACTGGAAACAAAAGAAAAGAAAGAGTTATGTATGTTATGTATGTTGTATGTATGAAAGCATGTATGTATACATGTTAAATGTGTAAAGTAGATAACCACAAGATTTCCACCTCATGCTTTGAAATATGAATAAATGTGAACATGTGGGAATGTGTGACATTAATTGAAATCATCTGCTCATATTGTTGAAAGTGAAAAACGTGTTGTATGTGTACTGAAAGCTTAAACCCACGGTTGAAGAAACCTCTCAAAAAAACAAGATACTTGGAAATTGGAAGTTGAAGAATTTGTGTTAGTTAATTCAAGAAAAAGGATAGAATATGTTCATAACATATATATGATTATCTTGGTATGTTTTTATGTTGAAATACATGGCTATTTGAGGATTTACCATTGACGATGCTTGAAAGCTCAAATTCAAGTGGGTTTTGATTAATTGTTGTTAAATCTTGGATTTGAGATGTTATAAATACATGAATGGATGTTATTAGATGTTTAAGTATGTTTTTAGTAAGAATTGGTAAGTTTTTTAAGTTCTGGAAATTGGCCATGGAGACTTTAGTCGGTTGTACGTGAAGAAGAAGATGATAAAAATCTAGGATATTGAATGTCGCAGCGCGACACCCCCTTGGGTCGTGGCGCAATCTGTGACTTCGAGTTCGAAGGAGTGTTGTTTGAAACAGTAGACTTCGCATTCGAAACAGGACTGCTCAAAGGATTGTCGCGACGCGACGCGTCCAGAGTCGCGACGTGACGCGTCAGCTTCGCATTGGAAAAGGGGCGCTCGAAGTTGTTCCGCATTCGAAGTGGGGTGCTCGAAGGTGTGTCGCGGCGCGACATATGAATTTCAAGAATGATGTTTTTGGTTGATTGATTGTTTTGATGCGTGATTGTTCGAGATTATATGTTAATTATTTATATGCTATTTATGAGCATTCGAGATATAAATATATGTGAATATATATATATATATATATATGAATTGAGATTGATTCTAGTTTGTTGTGTTCTCATGAACTACGAAGACTCAGTGATATTAGACAACTGAGCAAAAGGAAACGAGGACTGAGGTGAGTGGAAGTGTACTCACGAGTGGTGACGGTGGTAACGTTTATGATTTCATAATTTGAGTTATTGATTTGCCATGATAGACTCTTTAGACTGATATGATATGACAGTCTGCCTAGACTGATTTATGTTGTTAGACTGTGTTGACTGGCTTTGTTGGTAGTTATTTGTTGCTTGTTGTTTGAGATCTCTTGGATTTTTGGGCGGCCAGTGTACATGGTTAATTATATGTACACATGGTGAGACCTGTACACATCGAGATGTGTACATGGTTAGGGGTCAGCTGTCGTATGTTTTGGGCTGGGCTATCTGCTATTGGTTGCACAGTTGTTGATCTTCTATGTATTTGTTGCAACAGAAGGGGTTTAACTGTACCAAGTAGCAAATAGCTATCGGTAAACCTTTGCTTTGGCCCGCATCGGTTACAGGTTCTGCAGAACAGCCGTTCCTCTAGAGGTTGGATTGGTTTGTGATTGCTTGTGCTTGTTATTGTTGGTTGCTTGTATGTAGCTTCCATTCACTTAGCTTTGTGCTAATTCCCCTCGGTTGATTGCTTTTTGCAGGTTTGGCTGTTTAGCCTTGTTTGTGAGGAAAGGAAATTTGACCAATGCTTTGATATTATGTTTTGTAAAGAGATGAGTCGTGTTTCATAAATATTTTGTAACACAAAGTGATGTAATGTTTGTTAATAGTACTTTGTATTTCTTAGATGTTTGTTTTAATGATATCTGAAAACGCTTCCGCAGCGATTCAAAAAAACGGCTTGTGAATTTACGGTGTGACATCAGCTGAGCATTGAAATGTATCAGTCGAAAGGTATCAGCTGATGAAAGACTATCAGCTGATAGTGAAAATTTTGGTTGTATCAGCTGAGAAAGGTACTTAGCTGAGCATTTCCTTCTTATCTGAGGGTGATCAGCTGAAACACATAAGCTGAGCAAAGTTACTTAGTTTACACAGACTTAGTAAGACTTAGAGATGCTTAGATAAGTAATACATGATATTCAACACTAATCTAATCTAGAAATTAAGCATACCTAGTTTGGATATTTGGAAATTGAACCTTGCTTCATCCAATGGTTTTGTGAACAAGTCTGCAAGTTGCAAATCAGTGTTAATGTAGTGCAAAGTTACCTTTTTCTTTTGCACATTATCTCTGAGAAAATGATGTCTGATTTCAATATGCTTTGTCTTTTAATGCATGACTGGATTATTTGAGATGGAAATGGCACTTGTATTGTCACACAAAATTGGGGTGTCTTCAAACTTCACATAATAGTCAAGTAGTTGATTTTGTAACCACAAAATTTGAGCACAACAGCTTCTTGCAACAATGTATTATGCGTCTATAGTGGATGTTGATACTGAATTATGTTTCTTACTAGACCAACTTATCAATCTTCATCCTAGAAGTTGACAACCACCTGAAGTATTTGTTCTGTCTAATGTACTCCCTGCAAAATCAGAATCAGAATATCTAACTAACTCAAAATCGGAGTCTTTGGGATACCAAAGACTAAGATCAGGAGTTCTTTTGAGATATCTGAATATTCGTTTAACAGTAGCAAGATGTGATTCCTTTGGATCTTCTTGATATCTTGCACAGAGACATGTTGAATACATTGTATCTAGTCTACTTGTAGTGAGGTATAAAAGTGACCCAATCATTCCTCTATAAGCAGTAATGTTCACTGATTTGCCATAAGTGTCCTTTCCTAACTGTATAGAAGTAGACATAGGTGTTTTCATTGAGGAACAATTTTCAAAATCAAACTTTTTAAGTTAATATTTAACATATTTTATTTGATGAATGAAAATACCATCAACCTCTTGTTTAATTTGCAAACCAAGAAAATAGTTTAATTCACCCATCATGCTCATCTGATAGTTATCAGACATGAGTTTAGAAAACTTTTTGCATAGTTCCAAATTAGTAGACCCAAATATTATGTAATCTACATATATCTGCAAAAGTATTACATCACCTTTGTACTTCCTTATAAACAAAGTGCTATCAATGCATCCTCTTGTAAAACCTTTGTTAATGAGAAAAGAAGAGAGGGTATCATACCAGGCTCTGGGAGCTTGCTTAAGACCATATAAAGCTTTGTTTAGAAAGAATACATGATCAGGTAAGCTTGACTTCTCAAACCAGGAGGTTGTTTTACATACACCTCTTCTTTCAAATCTCCATTCAGAAATGCACTCTTCACATCCATTTGAAATACTTTGCAGTTCTTGAAAGCAGCATAGGCTAGGAACAATCTGATAGCTTCCAACCTTGCAACATGGGCAAAGGTTTCATCAAAATCAATACCTTCTTCTTGACAATACCATTGTGTTACTAGCCTTGCTTTGTTTCTAATGATTTGCCCATTTTCATCGAAGTTGTTTCTGAACACCCACTTTGTTCCAATGGTGGTTTTATCCTTTAGTTTAGGTACCAAAGTCCATACATTATTTCTTTTGAATTCTACCAGTTCTCCTTGCATGGAAGTTACCCAATGGGGATCATTAAGAGCTTCATCAACCTTCTTTGATTCAATCATTGAGACAAATCCAGAGTACAAACAGATGTTGCAAGCTTTTGATCTTGTTCTAACCGGATCATCTATATTTTGTTGGTTCTATGTGCACAAGACACAAATTAATACGATATTACTAATAATAAATAAACCCATAGGGTCACACATTTACAATCAATGTACACCAATTACATATTTGAATATGATTTAAATATGTTTCCAACTCATTATATATATAAGTATATATGCATTGTTGCATATTATTATTTATGTGAAATAATAATATCACTCTTGTATATTGATACAAGATAATGCATATGAAATACATAAATATAAACATATGATTTTATATATGTATATATATATATGTATAAATGTATATTTGTTACAAGTAAATTGTTACTAGTAACAATTATATAAATGTATGTATATCCTTGTTACAAGTAAAAAGTTACTAGTAACAATCAAGTATGTATATACAATACATGTAGATGTATTTTATACATAGTATGGCACATCTAGTATATCTTTTATATATGTATTTATGAAGGAAACTAGAAAATCCCTCATTAATTCAAATGGGGGCCATGTTGTGTATACTTGAAATCAATCAACCAAGGCATGGACTAGATGTACAAGCATGGAAGGAAGGCAAGAGGGGACCCTCCCCCCTCACCCATTTTCGGCCGAAAATGGGAGCCAAAGGGGGCCTCCCTCTTGTTGCTTCACTTCTTGATCTTATTTAGTACATGCATGGTTCTTTGTTCTAACAATCACATGCTACCACTTTTAGGCTTCTTTTAGAAAAGTTCTAAGTATTCTTGAAGCTTTGAAAACATCTCTACATTCTTGTATTGGTGTTCTTCAAGTAAGTCAAGTATGGTGCTACAATACATACATCTAGTTCAAGAAGAAGAACAAGAGGTTGTTGCTTGCTTGCTTGAATTTCAAGGGTTGGAGAGACTAGCATCTTGGAGGTGTTGGACTCATTGATTTGTGGATACCTTGGAGGAAGTCTTCTCTTGGCTTCTCTTAGATCAACCACTTCATCAACGGTTTACTCACGCTACAAAGGTTGTAGTTCTAAACACCCTATGGTTGTTTTGTTTCTTAAGGCTTGCATATGGATCATTGGTGGGGAGTTTTAAAAAGTTTAAAATTGTTGTTCATGCTTCCGTTGCTAAAATATATTTTGAAAAACCGAACAAACCCCAACAGTGGTATCAGAGCCACTTATGTATAGTTTTAAGAAACTTTTTGAGTATGTAATGTTTAAGAAAATGGACAACTTTTCTTTTGTTAGAAAAGTTGTGGATTTTCTTGTTGGCAACCTATATATGTTTATATATTTTTTTTGGGAAACAACCAAACCACATGCATGTTTGGTTGTAAAAGTTGCCTAAATATCAAGTGTTGATATATATGTTTGTTTGAGTGTATGTTGTGCATAACAAGCCATAGACCTTTTGTGATGTGTTGGAAATTCGATTTGGTTGTAAAATTATTTTTTCATTTGGTATGTAATAATAATTTTAGTTTTGTTTCATCTTGTTGTATTTTGTAAGTAGTAGAATAGTTTAGACTAGTTTACTTTTATAAAAATGTAACAAGATGAAGAAATGACCAAGTTGGAGTTTTCAAGTGTGGTGGAGTCAACCATGGAGGCTTGGAGTCATTTGCACTACAAGGAGTTGTTTTGGCAAGTGGGAGCTTCAAGTTCATCACAAGAGAAATATTTGGTCCTTAGTTATGACTTGGTAATTTTGTATGGCTCACAAAAATACCACTTAGGATAAATGGCTTGGTTATGCACTTATACATGTTATTTGTGTGTGTTTATGTTTATATTATTATGCATGGTTGAAAATAGGATTTTTTGCATGCTAGATAATATGTTTTACATAATATAAATCACACAATGGGAGTTTGGTATTTTAAGTTGACATAACATAAGATGTAAAATGAATTTTATATAAAAGGAGTTTTGTAAAGATTAAAATTCATTATGTCAAAATATATATCTTTATATATATATATATGAGTTTTATAAAAAAGAGATTTTAAAACTCAACCAAACTCCATTCAAGCTTAATAATAAAATGGTTTTATTACAAGCTAAAATTGGTCGTATTTGCGTGCTCGAAACTACACACGTTAATATAGGATATTAATACTAGTTTAAAATTGAACGCGTTGAGAGTTCGTAAAATATGGATTTTAAGAATACTCAAGACCAATATATATATAAAATATGATTTTATCAAAACGTGGACTTGTTATTGTATGCATGCAATACTAGTCACACGACTCGTTTTGTTTTATTTAATAAATATACAAAACGGTAAAAGCCCTTTTTTCAAAACGTAAGTCTATGCCATCCCATTTTAAGACACTCGCTTGTTGCAACGACACTCACGTGGAGAGAGCATTAGCCAAACGCGTGGATTGTTTTTGTAACAACCGAGGTGTTTTTCCGCGAATTCCATGAACGTCTTGGGCCAGAAATTCACCGTCTTGAAATAGGACGACTTAATCGGAATCTTATTACGGAGAGAGCATTAGCCAAACGTAAGGAAGCCCGAGGCATAGATGGGATCAAACATGTCAAAATTGACAATCGTTGTCTAGGATCCCATAAAGATCTAGGAATTACATACGAGATGTAATTGGTAAACGTTACCTACCTTGTTGTTTTAACTTGATGGAGAGAGCATTAGCCAAACATTCTAGGTTAAGTTCAACTTGGATCCTAGCCTTTAAAAATTAATGAATTTTACAATTCTAAAGGGTATTAATTATTAAAGGATTAAATATCAAAAATACTAAAATGAACTTTGTTAAATTTTGTAGATGGCCCCTAACTCAACTACGCCCGTTAACAACTTATCTCTTCGTTCAATCTTAGAGAAAGAAAAACTCAATGGTACAAATTTCTTAGACTGGTATCGTAACTTGAGAATCGTTCTTAAGCACGAAAAGAAATTGTACGTACTTGAGGATCCCGTCCCTGAGGAACCTCCATTGACTGCGGCCAAAGCCGTTAGGGATGCTTGGGTGAAGCATTCCGACGACTCGGTCGAAATTTCATGCCTCATGCTTGCTACCATGTCTCCGGATCTTCAAAAGAACCTTGAGGAGCATGGAGCATATGAGATGCTTGGCCAGCTTAAGGAAATGTTCCAAAAGCAAGCGAAGCAAGAACGCTTTGAGGTCACTCGAGCCTTCCATGCATGTAAGATGGAGGATGGTCAATCCGTTAGCGACTATGTGCTAAAGATGAAAGGATACATTGACCAGCTTGCTAGGCTTGGATCTCCCATAACCAACGAGTTTGCACAGGATATGATCCTTAACTCGTTGACCAAAGCCTATGATCAATTTGTCATGAATTATAACATGAACAATTGGGAGAAATCTGTCTCAGAGTTGCATGGGATGCTTAAAACTGCTGAGAGTAAGATTCCAAGCAAAACACCTCAAGTCTTGATGATTCAAGAAGGGAGAATCAAGAAGAAAAAGAAAAACAACTCAAAAGGGAAAGGCAAAGTGAAGGCAAAGGGAAAGGACAAAGGCAAGCAAGTTGCCAAGGCTCCTACACCCAAGACGGCGGGAAAGGTTCCCAAGAATGACCCGTGCTTTGAATGCGGGGTGGTAGGACATTGGAGGCGCAATTGTCCAACCTACCTTGCAGAGTTGAAAAAGAAGAAGGCTGGCGAGGCTAGCACTTCAGGTATATATATGATTGAAATGTATACTTTTTCCATTAATTCCTGGGTATTTGATACCGGTTGTGGAACTCACATTTGTAACAATGTGCAGGGGTTGAGAAAAAGTAAGCTGCTGAAGCCAGGCGATTTGGATCTCCACGTGGGCAATGGAGCAAATGTTGATGTTGAAGCCCTTGGAACTTTTGAATTATTATTACCAAATGGCCTGTACTTAATATTAAACAATTGTTTTTATGTACCTAGTTTAACTAGGAATATTATTACAGTAGCTCGGTTAAGAGAATCTGGATTCACCTTTGGTTTCGTTGATGATGGCATTCGTGCCTTCAAAAACGATATTTTGTATTTTGAGGCTCGGCCTCTTAATGGAATATATGAAGTTAATCTTAAAAGATCTCTTGATGATAATTCTATATATATCATTAGCACCAAACGACCTAAGCATGACCTAAGTCAAACATACCTATGGCATTGTCGACTTGGTCATATAAACAAGAAACGCATTGCAAAACTTCAAAAGGATGGAATTTTAAAATCAAACGATTCTAGCTCATTTGAAGTTTGCGAATCATGTTTATATGGGAAGATGACTAAGGCTCCTTTCTCCGGTTCAAGTGAAAGAGCCAAAGATCTATTAGGAATCATGTGTGCGGTCCTTTTAGATCAATGTCTAGGGATGGTGATAGATACTTCGTTACATTCACCGATGATTATAGTAGATTTGGTTATGTTTATTTGATGAAACATAAACATGAACCATTTGAGATGTTCAAGCTGTTTCAAAACGAAGTACAAAATCAACTCAACAAAACAATCAAGGCCCTTCGTTCCGATCGAGGTGGTGAGTATTTAAGCCAAGAGTTTATGGATCATCTTAATAATTGTGGGATTATCTCACAACTTACTCCTCCTAGAACACCACAACGTAATGGTCTATCTGAAAGGAGGAACCGAACTCTACTAGATATGGTTCGGTCTATGATGAGCCGAAGTACTCTACCCTCGTCCTTTTGGAGTTATGCTTTATTAACTGCTGCGCGCATATTGAATATGGTTCCAACCAAGAAGGTAGATAAGACACCATATGAGATGTGGTATGGAAAGGTTCCAAACTTATCTTACTTGAAAGTCTGGGGTTGTGACGCTCATGTACGACAAGAAGCTTTAAGCAAACTCGATCCTAGATCTATCAAATGTAATTTTGTGGGATATCCTAAAGATTCATTAGGATATTATTTCTACAACCCAGCTGAGAACAAAGTGTTTGTTTCTAGGCATGCCACTTTCTTAGAAAAGGAGTTTCTTTCAAAAGAGGCAAGTGAGAGCAATGTAGACCTTGAAGAAATTCAAGAACCACAAAATACAAGTCAGGTTGACACTAGCACTCAACAAACGGTTGTTGAACCTGAACAATTGGTTGTTCAAGAACCTACTGAAACACAAAGTGTTCGTAGATCTGGTAGACCTCGTCAAGAACCCGAGAGATACGGATTTCTCGTGTCCAATGATGAGATTTTCTTGGTAGACTCTTCTGAGCCTACTAACTACCAAGATGCTATATCGGATCCGGAATCCGATAAATGGCTTGATGCCATGAACACTGAGATGCAGTCTATGTATGAAAATCAAGTATGGGACTTGGTTGATCTTCCTCCCAATAGTAAGACTGTAGGAAGCAAGTGGGTCTTCAAGAAGAAGACAGACATGGATGGAAATGTACACACATTTAAGGCAAGGCTAGTGGCGAAAGGTTTCACTCAAACTCATGGTATTGACTATGATGAAACTTTCTCTCCGGTAGCCATGATTAAATCTATTAGAATACTTATTGCCATAGCTTCATATTATGACTATGAGATATGGCAAATGGATGTCAAAACGGCTTTTCTAAATGGACACTTACGTGAAGATGTGTATATGGTTCAGCCTGAAGGTTTTGTAGATCCTAAGTATCCTAATAAGGTGTGCAAGCTTAAAAGATCCATCTATGGACTAAAGCAAGCATCTCAAAGTTGGAATCTTCAATTTGATGAGAAAATAAAAGAGTTTGGTTTTATCAAATCAGAAGATGAACCGTGTGTTTACAAGAAAACTAGTGGGAGCGCAGTAGCATTCCTTGTCTTGTATGTTGATGACATACTACTCATTGGAAACGACATCCCGACCTTGCAAGACATCAAGTCTTGGCTTGGGAAGTGTTTCTCAATGAAAGACTTGGGAGAAGCCGCCTACATTCTTGGAATAAAGATCTATAGGGATAGATCTAGGCGTCTTATTGGCCTAAGTCAAAGTGCATATATTGACAAAATCTTGAAACGATTCAAGATGGAGAATTCTAAGAGAGGATTCTTGCCAATGGCACTAGGCACGGTTTTGAGTAAAGCTCAAAGCCCTAGCATAAGAAAAGAGCTAGATAGAATGAGTGAGATCCCATATGCTTCTGCAATTGGATCCATCATGTATGCCATGCTATGCACTAGGCCAGATGTCTCGTATGCTTTGAGCATGACGAGCAGATACCAGCAAAACCCAGGAGATAGCCATTGGATGGCAGTCAAGAACATTTTAAAATACTTGAGAAGAACCAAAGACATGTTCTTGATCTATGGGGGTTTGGAAGAAGATCTTTGTGTAAAGTGTTACACAGATGCTAGTTTCCAAACGGATCGAGATGATTCTCGATCACAATCGGGCTATGTCTTCGTTATGAATGGAGGCGCGGTTGCTTGGAAAAGTTCTAAGCAAAGTGTAGTTGCACAATCCACTACAGAATCTGAATACATTGCTGCTTCTGAGGCTGGACAAGAAGCTGCATGGATGAAGAAGTTCATTGCTGACCTTGGGGTAGTAACAAGCATTCAAGACCCCATAGAAATATTTTGTGATAATGAAGGTGTTATTGCCCAGGCAAAAGAACCTAGATCACATCACAACACCAAACACATCCTCAGGCGTTTCCACTACATACGGGATATAGTGGATAGAGGAGATGTGTGTATTTGCAAAGTTCATACAGATCAGAATCTTGCAGATCCTTTTACGAAACCTCTTGCCTCGACTAAGCATGAGTCTCATACTAGGGCAATAGGTCTTCGCTTTGCAAGGGATTGGATTTGAATTGTAATTTAGTATTTGGATATTTTGGAACATTATGACAATATCTATTTTATCTGAATGATGTATGGGATATGATCACTTCATTAATATATATTGTGTTCTTTATTAACATGTTTAAATCCATGAATAATTCTTTATTCTAAAACGTCCATAGTCGGTTATAACTATGGGAATAGTTATGAATTAAGACTAATGTGAATAAGTTGGTTGACTTTCATTCGTGATGAAAGTAGGCAAAAGGGTTTGCAGCCAAATTCATTGATGTTTGTTAGGGAACATACATTGGACATGACCCGCTCTTAAGATCGCTTCATGGATCAGTGTCATAAGTAAATCTTGAGAAAAAGGTGGTATCTTTGTATCCTTAGACCTGAGACACATATTGGGACTCGAGTATGAGGAGTATCATGCTTTAATGTGGTTAAACGCTATCTTTAACCGGGTAGTTATAAAGGCCATTATTAGGTATGATATGAGTCTTATAAGAGACGTATGTGGTCAAGATGGAATTTGTTTCTCTCATTTAATTGGGAGTATAATATCTCTGGGCCCTAAAACAAGTTGAACATTATATGAGAATTGATGACGATCCATGTCTCATGTTCAACGAGATGTTAAAACAAAGGGATAATTGATGACATACCTATAACAACGATCTGTAGCTAGTGAGTTAATTTCGTTGGTGAAAGTGTTGATCAACACACTTTATTTATTATTAGGGGCAATGGGATGTTGCTAGACGTTCTTACCATTGTCTATATCGGCTTAAGTTGTAACTTGTGCAAGTGGGAGATTGTTGGTTCTATGTGCACAAGACACAAATTAATACGATATTACTAATAATAAATAAACCCATAGGGTCACACATTTACAATCAATGGACACCAATTACATATTTGAATATGATTTAAATATGTTTCCAACTCATTATATATATAAGTATATATGCATTGTTGCATATTATTATTTATGTGAAATAATAATATCACTCTTGGAGGTGTTGGACTCATTGATTTGTGGATACCTTGGAGGAAGTCTTCTCTTGGCTTCTCTTAGATCAACCACTTCATCAACGGTTTACTCACGCTACAAAGGTTGTAGTTCTAAACACCCTATGGTTGTTTTGTTTCTTAAGGCTTGCATATGGATCATTGGTGGGGAGTTTTAAAAAGTTTAAAATTGTTGTTCATGCTTCCGTTGCTAAAATATATTTTGAAAAACCGAACAAACCCCAACATATTTCCTATCACCAGATCATGAGGATAATACTTGTGGTCTTTGAAGGCTTTTTGGATTTCTTGGGAATTGGGATTCATTTAGATTTGGGGAGAAGAAGTTATGTGTTGACTATCAGCAGTAGAGATGAGTGCATTTTGGGTGGCTGATATAAATTCATTGTCACAATCTGTGGGTGTCTCTACCGAATAGGGAATTTGTGATATGGAATTAGAATCAAATGATGTTGAATCATTTTCCACATGATTTAGTGGAGGTATAGGATTTCATGAGGATTGTTGCACATGGTTAAAGATTTGGATAGGAACAGGTTCATCTATGTCATGAGCAGTTGGTGGAGAGGGATCACCTTGCTCTGGAGTGGCTTCTCCAGTTTGCATGAGATCAATGAATTCTTCACCTAAAACATGATTAGAGGAACAAGAAGCAACAAAGTCATTTTCATTAAAACTTACATTGATGGATTCTTCTATGACTTTGGTTCTGAGGTTGTATAGCCTGTATGCTTTGGAAATCACTGAGTAACCTACAAACACTCCTTCATCAGCTTTTGGAGCAAACTTCTGCAATTGATCCTTTTTCATTGAGTATGAAGCATTGACATCCAACAATGTGCAGAAAGCTTATGCTTGGCTTCCTTCCCTTAATCACTTCATATGGAGTTTTGTTGTGCTTCTTGATAATAAGGGATCTGTTCTGTGTGAAACATGCACAACTTACAGCCTCAGCCCAGAAATGAAAAGGTAACCCACTTTCACACAACATGGTTCTAGCAGCTTCAATCAATGTTCTATTTCTTCTTTCAGTTACATCATTCTATTGTGGGGTTCTTGGAGCAGAGAAGTTTTGAGATATCCCTTTCTCATCACAGAAAGATTCTAGAGTTTGATTTCTGAATTCAGTTCCATGATCACTTCTAAGACTCCTCACCAGATTGCCATTGAACACTTCCATCTTTTTGATAAAGCATATGATTTCTTCAGCAGCCTCACTATTTGCTTTAAGAAAGAAAACCCAAGTGTATCTTGAGAATTCATCAACTAATACTTAGTTCCACCTATACTGGCAGTTGCAACAGGACCAAGAGATCCATGTGCAACATATAGAAAGGTTCTGTAATAGAGAAGGTCTGCTTGGATGGAAGTGATGTCTTTGTTGGTTTTTAGAAAGGCATGCAATGGAAGCAACAGAACAAGTATTAAACAAAACAAGTGGTTCAAAGAACCAAGATGCCATTAAAACCCACCACATGGACCAAGCTCTACATGCAAGTAATGCAAGAAGAAAAACAAGGGAAAAGAAGTTATACCATTCAGGAATTGGAGCTGGAGAAACAGAACTTGATGGATGAACTAGAAAGCTAAACCAAGCCTTCCTCTATCCATAGTCCACACCGAGTTTGCTCAATCTCCTTGTACTAGCAAGCCTCCAAGTGATCTACAAGGACTTGTAATCACTTTTGGAACAACAACTTAGTAGCCTAATGCCTCTTGGCAAACCTCTTGCATGTACACACAAAGAACCCTCATGGAAGAACCTCACAAGTTTATCTTAGTGTGTGTAAGTGTTAGGATGTTCAAGAGAACAAAAGAGCTAATGCATATTCAATATATAACCCCAAAGATGCCTCCTTAGTGCCCCAAGGCCGGCCAAAGACTTCTGTGAGTGATGGACATGCATTGGTGGAAGAGAGAGGCAACATGCAAAAAGCTGACAACTATCTGTACACTAGTTCACGCCGTGAACTCAATAGAGTCCATGCCGTAAAGTCTCTCTAGCCCACCTCAATTTGGAACTCAAATGCAATTGATTCCTTTTAGCCCCTCCACTTTGGTTGTTGTCGAGATTGATCCCCGGTGTGTGACCCAATAGGCCTATGCATCATCGGTAGTGATCAATTGGTGTGCATATGTCAGTGGGCATACTCCAACAGACTCCCACTTGCACATGACATACCATACCCATAGTACCACATACAAAGAGCGGCCTCTAGCAAGGCATCTTTGCCCCCAAGTCAGCATAGGTTTTGTCATCCTGGACAAATGCCAAATCTCAAACATAAGTATGAAATGGCCCTATTGATAAGTGATCAAATTATCCCTTTGTTCGCGATATCCATGTGAACACGAGACATGGTTAAATGACATCTCCAGATCGTTCACGATTATGTTTCTCTATCAAGATTAAGGGTGACCAAAAATCTAGTTGCAATCGATCTAACATCATTGCAACGTTTGCACGGCCATGCATTTTAACGTCAGTGCTCAATCATTGAGGGGCCCATGGATATCTCTCTAAACTAGAGGAACAAATCCTTTTGACTACATTGTTCCGCCACATATACCATACTTTACCCAAAAGCTCCCTTTATAACAGCCAGTTACAAACTGCGTTTGAAAGCAATCAAATCAAAGCTGGTACATGCTTTGAAACACATGTATCTCCGGTCTAAGGATGAAATGATATTATCATCCTGAGTTACTTGTGACAGAAACCATGAAGTAACTTCAGGTGTGGGTCGTCCAATCACTTGAAGAATTCAAGCACAGGCGAAGTGTTGCGTCCCTTGTATCCAATCCATTATTGGATACGTGACCAACCCCTCCCTCAGTCTTAATTCAAACTTCCTCCCCACGAAGAATGAGTGATTGTGGACATTTAGAATGATGAAGCATTCTGGGAAGTGGTTAAACATGCTAAGATGAAACACAGTAAGGATTCATAAAAATACACGCCCTCAGGGCATTATTAAATCTCCATTTAATAATCGATATAGTATGAAATTCAATACTGCTTGATGTTCCCCAAATAGATAAATACTAATCAATCATAAACCAAAACAATATTTAAGCCAAGTTATATGCATTTAGAAATGCCAACTGACCTAGTATGATAAACATCAGTAGTCAATAATAACGGCTTAACTAGTGGGTTTGTAACACAACACCCACATGTACTTTTGTTATTCACTTATATCTCTATTGGCCAGACTTATCTCAAAGTGTCCATCAAAGATATCATAATATAAATTGCTAAAGTGATCACACCCTCATTGTCCTAAAAGCTTACAATAGGGTAGGTGATACTTATGAACCAACAATTAACACCACTAGGTAGGATCATAAACTTCGATCAAGATCGACAGTTATCCTTATAGAAACTTGCACTAGAGTAATTACTTACTCCAGACCTTTTTTATTCGTCAAACATCAAGAACATATCTCGGTATTTCTTGAACTCAAAATATTCTATTTTGTATCTCCTAAGTGTCTTTATGAAGCAATAATTCCTGAATTAGGTCCACAGACAACTTAATATCGGGACATTATCTTCAATAGACACATACACTTAGGAATACAACAAAGCTCCCACTATCCCTGACGTAGGTAAAAGTCTCATCCATGCTTCTAGAAATTCAACACTAGATTTCCTCAATAGAAGCAAAGATCTTACGTTTTAGATGCTAACATAAATCCACAATGGATTTATCTATGCTTGTAGACTTAATTTTGAAATTATGGATACATAAGACCCTCGGTGAGTGTTATGAGCACTTCCTCATAATATTGTTCTATGACGGAACGCGGTCTTGCATATCCTTGTGCTATCTCTTATTGCTACAAAAGGCAATGATAGCCACTAGTATCAAATATTCTTCAACATAACCACTAGGAAAAGTTTCCTCAAAGCTATCATGAAACCTTTTCACATAGTCATTATTTGAAATTGTCTACAATTCCATTCTTATTAATCCCCCTTTTACCTTCTTGGTTTTCACATAGGTATGGGATTAAGCCAAGTTAAATACTTGGATATTCTAATGGATTGCATCTCTTGATCAATTGCTTCTTTTATCTTAGTGAATCCGGGTTCACTATGTCTTTTAATAAATGGTGACCTCAACATGACTCACCATCAAGTCATCGTCGCTTAGATATGAGAGACCCATATCTCTTTGCCTTCATATGACTCTTATCAGACATAAAAGTAATGATACTTAGTCAGTTATACTAGCATATGAATGCTAGTTCTCAATCAATCAAGATTGATTATTTGCTAGCGTCAATCATTAGGTCTTTCATTTAAATTCCACGTTCTTCCATTGGAATGCTTTTGTTATTTTCTCCTTTTAGAGCAATAAAACACCGTTCTCAAAAGGTTAAATATCTAAAACTTTGAAGAACTTCTCAAATGTGTTAGCATCTTTCAAGTTCATCCATCTCCCACTGAATGTAGATGGGATAACTTTAAACTATGAGATAGACAAGCAAAGAAATCTTTCTAGTTTTATCTTATTTAGTGCTAAATTAGACCATTAATTGGTTTTAGATGTGAGGACTTAGTACGCCATGTTAAGTGAGTGTATCAATAAGCGGGATACACCTTTATGACTCATCATAAACCAGGTCATATTCAATAATATCCGGTTCCCCACAACATGACACCATTTACCAATGTGTCTTAGTAGGAAGTGAATTATATGGAAAAACCACAATTCATTATATGGTCATTTATTATAGATTCAAGGTATCTTAGCATCTATGCTAGATCTAAATATCTTGATCTATATGCCCTATAGATTCCGTAAGAAGTTTTGGTTAATCTTGAACATCAACAAGGTTTCAGACATTTTCCCAAACTAGAAAACTTTCCGCAATTGCTACTAGAAGGTAGTGATGAAGAAGTTTCCCTTTAGTTATTCTTTGTGTTGTGCTTGAACGGATTATCCACAAAAGTGAGATCAATATCCAACAAACTTTTATCCTTCTCACACATGACAATGAAGGTTTCATAATCACCCTAGCCTAATAAACAAGATTAACATATAATGTCTAACCCGAGGTTAAACTATCCCGAGATCCTAATCACACGGATCTAGGTGATACTTTTCTTGTTTATGTAGTTAAGTTGATTATTTCACAAAGATAACGTCTCCAAACTATTTTGGATCCAGAATCATATATTCATGAATATGTTATTACTTACAACAAAAATCTTGTGTATGCCATGACATGGATAATTTTTGAATCCAACAATACTTTTCATAACAACTTTCTTATTTCAAGAAAAAGATTCATTGTCATCAAAAGTAAAGTTATGTGTCTCGCAGGACAAAACAACATATAAACTTTGACATGAATAAACTTTGAACAAACAATATGAAAAAGTTTTACATAAAATCTCAAAACTTTCTAAATTATATCCATCGTCTTCAAAACGAACATACAAAGAAACATCACTTGCCATGCAGGGCAACAAAATACAAGTAACAAATAAACCGGTGATTAAGATGAGATCATATATCCCAATCTTCTTGTAGAGGACAAGCATCCATATTTCCTCATAATGAGATCCGGTTTCTTCATGCTTTTCTTCTTATCATCATGGACTTACACTTTGTAACAAAAATAAATTTGTAATAAACGTGTGTCAATTAGCTCGGGTCAACAATCCCAACTTTTAGAAGAATAGCAATGAATCATGAATGTACCTTTAGAGGGAAATGTAACTTTATCTTTCTTTAAAAGTTTTATATCCCTTTGGCAGGTAGGACATGCATGACGGCCCCAATCTCCAAATCTTTCACAGAAGTAGCAAACCACCATTTGAGTCTCTTCTTGAGGCACATTATCTATGTCCTTGGACTCAATGTTAGGGATAGGCTTGGATACTCCAACCTTTCCTTTTGGGGTCGGTTTCTTCTTCCTTTTCTTTTGTTCCTTTGAACCCAAGATTGGAATGGATGAGGTGGAATTATGCTTGGCCATGTCTAACTCCGCAGTCTTCAACATGCCATGCAATTCACTTAAGGATTTATCTATCCCATGCATATGATAGTTCATGACAAACATGTGATATGATGTGGGTAGGGACCGCAATATGATATCCACAGCGAGCTCCCTCTCAATAGGAAATCCTAGCCTCTCCATTTGGTCCACGTATGCCTTCATCTTAAGGAAGTGGACACTTACATTCCCGCATTCCTGCATCCTACAACCGATTAGGTTTTTAACACACTCATAGTGTTCCCGCCTAACTTTCTTTTGGAACATGTCCGTATGCTTGTTTACCATGTCGTACACAGTCATGTGCTCGAATTGCTTTTGCAGCTCTGAGCTCATAGTTGATAACATGAGGCAGGCAACGTCGTATGTGTCCTCAACACGCTTTTCATATGCGTATCGGATGGCCCAAGTCGCGTTGGTAGCAGGTGGTTCCGGAAGGGGTTTCTCAAGGATGTGCAACTTTGATTCATGGCGAAGGACAATTCTCAATTGCATAAGCCAATCAATGAAGTTCACTTCCGTGAGTTTCTCCCTTTCTAGGAACATAGGAAGTGAAATGTTTGACGTGGTGCTATGGTTTGACATCTGTAAATCACAAGAGTACGAGTTTTGGTTAGTTTGATATAATCCTTGTTAAAATAATTACCCCATAAGTTTAATAAAAACAATTATCTTAACAAGGGCTAAGAACCATATTTCACATTATACCGTGACGAGTTTTCCGCGGATCACGTGGTAAAGCTATTTAGGCTGGTAACCATCTTACCGATTGTAATCCATTATTATAACTCTTAGTTCCTTGCGGGATCCAAATTGACAACCATTGTGTCGTACTGGCATGTTTGATCCCTCCACACCAACTTCAAACTAAAATTTTTAATAATCTCGGCTAGAGCTCGACAACCATTCAAAGTTCTATTTTGAAATTTTAAATCAACCATCAAGATACACGGTGGTACTCTTGCCCAATGATTGGCTCGGCAAGAGCTTGACAACCAATCTTGCGAGTTGCCACCATCACCTTCCACACAGCTCACGTAAGGTTTGACTCGGCTAAAGCTCGACAATGATTCCTACGTGACTAGAGTCGGGTGGTGTCATCTTATGGGCGGTGTGAGATTTACATTTAGAAAACGGGATTTGTTTTCCGGTTAAAATACCATTTTGATTTGATTAACAAATTTAGTGACAAAAGAAAATTTTCACTTTTGAATATAAACCAATTTTATATCCTCTTTGTTAATCTTATGCGCGCGAGTTTGTAAACCATATTTAAAACTCTAGTGTTTTTATTACTTTTATAAAAGGTTATATAGCATACATTAAACATAATATGCATGCATAAATAATAAAACACATCACACACATACAAAAAATTGGTAACCATGCCCCTAAGACTATGCGTTTTCCCGTGAGCCAAGACGGGAAAACAAAGTCAACTAAGGAAAAACCTCCAATGACTTCGGATGTGCTCCCACTAAACCCGCTACCTCTATTGGGCCTCCCGGATTTCTGATCGCCTAGACGTCATAACCATGACTCCCGATGGTTGCCTCCAAATAATAAATACATAGAAAATATAGAAATGGCATGCAAGCCACAAAAACCTATCTTGTAGTACTTTACAAATATATGGAATTTAAATGGCATGCAAGCCACAAAATTATACATTTACATACCAAATAAATAAACAAATAAATTTATTACAACCCATGTGACTAGAAGTCACCAAATGAATGAATTAAATAAATCAAGCAACCAAACATCACAACCAAAGGTCTAGGGCAAAATGGTTACCAAAACATGCTATCTAAACAACAAAATAAAGCATACAAGCATGGTGTGCCACAAAACCATGCAACTATTTTTATCTTGGTTAAGATTATTTTAAAAACTTAAGGCACAAAAAAATAATCCCATGTACATATGCATTAGTAACACCAAACCATTGTTAGTGAAACATATTCGTATATACATAATATAAGTACATGCAATTATACATTTCATGCCAAAATCATAATCCACATGTAAATATACAAACCAAGATAAAAGGCAACAAGATCATCACAAGATATCTAACAACTGGAAAAATCCAGAAACAAACAACAATGGCCAAAAACCAAAGAACCAAAATAGATTGAAATGTGAAAAACTAAAAAAAAACAAATTCTGTATAAACTTCACGGCGTGAACTCCAAGGAGTTCACTGTGTGAAGTAGTTCTACCAGATTTCAAAAATTTGATTTTTTGGTTTATAGGCCACCAAGTGCAAAACTGATGTAGAGGTGGCTCTGATACCACTATTGGGTTTTAGCAAGGCACGCAACGGAAGAAAAAGAACAAGTATCAAACAAAACAAGTGGTTCAAAGAACCAAGATGCCATTAAAACCCACCACATGGACCAAGCTCTACATGCAAGTAATGCAACAAGAAAAACAAGGGAAAAGAAGTTATCCATTTAGGAATTGGAGCTGGAGAAACCAAACTTGATGGATGAACTAGAAAGTTAAACCAAGCCTTCCTCTATCGATAGTCCACACCGAGTTTGCTCAATCTCCTTGTACTAGAAATCCTCCAAGTGATCTACAAGGACTTGTAATCACTTCTAGAACAACAACTTAGTAGCCTAATGCCTCTTGACAAACCTCTTGCATGTACACACAAAGAACCCTCATGGAAGAACCTCAAAAGTTTATCTTAGTGTGTATAAGTGTTAGGATGTTCAAGAGAACAAAAGAGCTAATGCATAGTCCATATATAACCCCAAAGATGCCTCCTTAGTGCCCCAAGGCCGGCCAAAGACTTCTGGGAGTGATGGGCATGCATTGGTGGAAGAGAGAGGCAACATGCAAAAAGCTGACAGCTGTCTGTACACTAGTTCACACCGTGAACTAAATACAGTTCATGCCGTGAACTCTCTTTGGCCCACCTCAATTTGGAACTCAAATGAAATTGATTCCTTTTAGCCCCTCCACTTTGGTTGTTGTCGAGATTGATCCCCGGTGTGTTACCCAATACGCCTATGCATCATCAGTAGCTATCAATTGGTGTGCGTATGTCAGTGGGCATACTCTAACAGTCTTATGCTGCTTTTCTGTAACATCCTCAACTTGGTCCTAGTTGTAAATAGTATGTGAGTGTATGTAGCTAAGGTGATAGTCGAGTATTTATTTGCATATATATGTTATGTTAATTGAGTATGTGTGTTCAAGTGTGTTTTAGTGTGTAAGTAAGAATATATGTATATGTGAGTAAAGAAGAAAATAAAGAAGTGAGAAGATAATCCAGAGGCAAACTGCCTCTTGAGTGTGTGCGTGTGTGTGAATATATATAATTGTGTGTGCCATGTTTGACTCCAAAGTCAAAGTTGGCAAAAGTAAAACAAACACACTCTTTTCTCTCTCGCTGTTCTCGGATTTCAGAGGAAGAAAGAAACAAGCAACCATTCCTAATTAAAAGGTTAGCAATTCGAATTTGAACATGTTTAAAGATTGTATGCTAGAAACACAAGATCATATGAGAACATCCATGAAGAACATGTTAAAGCTTACTTGAGAATAGGTTTTGACATGTTTGGTGTTTTATACGGATTTGATGTGTTTAGGATGTTTATACGAGTAGAATATGAAGTCCTAAGGTGTTCTGGGCTTAAAAATAACGAGAATTAAGTTGCTAAGATTATTAAATGAAGCTTTCTGATTTACAGTGTATGAATGTGTCGGATTCCGAGACTATGATAGTATCGGAATCCGCATGTGTTGAAATCCGATAGTTTTGTCGGAATCCACTGGAAGTGTCGGATTCCGCATTTGGTGGATTGTCGGATTTCATGGCCCGGATTTCCTTGTGTCGGAATCCGCAAGTGTCGGATTCCGTATGCATGAAGAATTTCCTAAGTATTGGAATCCAATAGAATAGTATTGGACTTCCTCATTGATGTCGGAGTCCGATAGAGTATCGGATTTCCTTATTTGTTGGATTCTGAGGCTGTCGGATTCCATTGAATTAAGTCAAACATTCCCAAGTATCGGAATCCGCATGAAAGTGTCGGATTCAGCGTAAAAGTGTCGGATTTTCCCAAAATCCGCAAGAACCATCGGATTTCCCCAATCTGAAAGTTTTGGCGGATTTGTGCTAAGTCCAAGTTTAAATGTTCTTTTGTGAGTTTTGCTATGCATGTATGAATGATTGATGTCAGTATGATATTTTAGGTGAACTTG
The DNA here is from genome assembly GCA_038502395.1 of Dittrichia graveolens. Lineage (NCBI taxonomy): Eukaryota > Viridiplantae > Streptophyta > Magnoliopsida > Asterales > Asteraceae > Dittrichia > Dittrichia graveolens. The sequence continues at coordinate 39,186,675 of JARJIL010000009.1, forward strand.
TTGTAGTGGAGTCAAAGTCAGATACCTGTAGGAAGTAAGCCACTCAGGTGAGTGACTACTTTCATGAGACTCAGTAGAGTAAGTCTTGCATGCCAAGATAACTATGTGAATGTGAATGTGTATGTATGTATGTGAATGTGTATGTATGTATGTCTAACCTGTTTATGTAGGTATGCTAAGAAGATAAGTGTAAGTTTTGGAATGATGTTATGATTCCTTGTAAGATATGTAATAGGTGCATGCCAGCGGGTCCAGATTGGAACCGCTTAGTTAATATATGATAATGTGCATGAATGATGAACTGTGTGGTGATGCATGTGAAAGTATGAAGGAATGATTGTATGAAGGATCCTTATAGGATCATATGTACGATATATGATGATGATGGATCCCTGTGGGATCAAATGTACGTTTATGTGTATGTGCACAGTCTGCAGACCATCTGACATCTGACGCATGGTTAAGGTCAGCCGGTTAGCTGGATCCTAACAGGACTTCGGTCATTTCTGGATTTAACGGTGACTCGGGGTGCATCCCGGGTCGAAGTTCCGTAGAACCGCCGTGCCTTAACGTGAGTGGTAATCAGCCGGCTGTAGCTGGATTACTTGAGGAGTCTTTGGCTCCGTGAACGATGCTTGGTGGAATGCTTTAGGCTCCCCTACCAGCGTGGATGGTTGTGTTTGATTCCCCGGTCTGAGTTGTTGAGCACGACAGACTCTCCTGCAAGATATGACTCTTACTGATCTTGTCAGCACACCGTTATGTGTTAAGCTAGCAATGCTTGCTTATGTATGATATGATATGCATGATACGATATGTATGATACGATATGCATGATATGATATGATATGTATGCTGCATGACTCCCTAAATTGATGCTTATGCTAAGTATGTACTCACTAGCTAGTGTAGCTAATGGTGCTATGATTTCCCTTTTCAGGTAAAGACTAGATAGCCTGGAGAGGCGGGTGACTTTTGATGTAAATACTCCTTGTGGGTTGGAACACTTTATGTTGTAATGCATGTTTGATAATTATGGTCGGTTCCTGTATGTTAAGTAACACCAATGAATGTTTTGGAAACAAAGATGACGTAATTAACTGTTTCTTAGTATTAAAAAGAAAAATTTCCGCTGCTAAACCTGAATTATCACTAAAGTAACTCTTTTCGGAAGTGGTGTTACAATTAGGTATCAGAGCCTAAGTTTCAGTGAATTGGGTACTTGAAAGAGTATTCGATCTCAAACTCGGGCCCGACCATAAAGAAGTGTTTCTAAGGGGGGGGGTTTGAGTGAGAGTGTTATATGAGTATTAGCATTATATGATGACTTGTAAATTAAGTAAGTGAGATAGAGTATTAACTACTCTTTCTCTGTTATATAGAAGTCTAGAAAGATGTCTGCCGAACGTGGCAACACAGAGCAAGCTCTGAAAGAAATGGAAGACGAGGCTTCTCATATGCCTCATTAGGCCGAGGATCAGAGATCTCAGCATAATGTTGGAGTGGGCAGACCTGAGCCAGATCAGGCTGCTATTATTAGGCGATTGGAGAAAGAGCTTCGAGTGACAAAGGAGCTCTTGTTGCAAGCTATAGTGAACAAGCCCCGCAAGACTTGTTCATACAAGAAATTTCTAACTTGCAATCCTCCGACGTTTCAGGGGAGTGATAACCCCACCGTTACTATCCAATGGCTCCGGGAGATGGAGCAAGTGTTTGAATCTTGTGAGTGCGAACCGGGGTACTGTGTTAAGGATGCAGTACAGATGTTAAAAGGCCGTGCCATCTTCTGGTGGGATACGGTAAAAGCTTCGGTTAGGAAAGAAATACTGAGTGCTCTCACTTGGGAGCAATTCTCTGAAAAAGGTGCTGAAAATGTATTGCACTGACTATGATTTGGAGCATATGGAGAGGGAGTTCAATGATCTCCAAAAAGGGGATAAGCCGATTGAAGAGCACATAACCGCATTCTCTGATAAAATGCGGTTTGTTCCTGATCCCGGACGAGACCACCAAGATAAGGCGGTTTGTGGCAACTCTGCCACTGGAGTTTCGCCCACATGTGCGGGCAGCTGTTGAACTGGATCAGGCGTTTGATATAGCCCGACAATTGGAAGGGGACCGTCTATACTGCAAGGGCGAATCTACCGGTGCAGGGTCAAAGAAGAAATTTTAACCGTCTGATAAATCAGGTCCTTCGAAAGGACAATCCTCTGTAGGCGGGAAGACTGATTCCTCTGAGAAGCCGAGGCCTGATTCTCCTTGGTGTTCTCAGTGTCGCACTTACCATTCTGGTGAGTGTTCTAGTGCTACCCAACGGTGTTGGAGGTGCGGACCGAAGGGCCACACTAGTTCTGAGTGTGGTTTCAAAGAAAATGTTTGTTACCGATGCTATAAGCTTGGGCACAAGTTGAAAGATTGCCCGGAAGGACAGGGTGCCGGATCTAAGGGGTCTTCTAGAGGCCAAAAGAAAGACGATGCACCTCGCGCAAAGGGGAGGGCATTTCAGATGACAGCGGAGGAGACCAAAGATGCGGGGGATGTCAATACCGGTATATTCTTTACAAACGGTTCCCCTACATATGTGTTCTTTGACTCTGGAGTTGGTTACTCCTTCCTTTCTTTGTCTTGTTGTTAGAAGTTAAGATTGTCTGTTTCCAAGATAACCGATCCACTTAATGTGGAAATTGCTAATAGTAAGGTAGTCTATGTTACAGAGAAAGTTCCAATAGCTGTTCTTGATGTAAAGGGAGGGGGTTTCCCTATCTCCTTCTGTGATACGATAATTGGGATGGATTAGCTCAGCAGTTGTGATGCTGATATTTTTTATTCCAAAAAGATGATTGAGATCCCTCTTTCCGATGGATCTTAAGCTGTTGCTTATGGAGAACGACAGCAGTTTCATATTCCTGTTATCTCCGTTGTTAAGAACTTGGAGTTCTGTTTTGAAATTTGTGACTCTTTCTTCGCATAGTTATTTATGCCAAGATAGAGAAACGACTTGTCCTAGATATCAGTATAGTGTTTGATTACACTGATGTGTTTCCTGAAGAACTGCCGGGTTTATCTCTGGTCAGTAATGTCATTTGTAAGAATCGTGTCAAGTAGATCCAGCTTAGGTAGAAGTTATGATGAATTAAGGAGTTCCTCGAATTCCTTTTTGACATTTGTTAGTCCCAGATTGAGTACGCAACAACAAATGTTTGTAGAAGGGGGGGTTGAATACAAACTTTAGCTTTTAAAAATTAAAGACACACTTATATGCTTTTATATAATTCTTATTGATATGAATCAAGAATTACATGTACTAGAAGCGGAAATTCTAAGTACAATAAAAGGTGGCAATCAGTTTGTCTAACACATAGACAAGCTAACTCTAAAACAACTAATGTATTTAGAGTGTTCAACACATGAACAAGTTTGATTCTACAAAATGCTTATACTCTACGAAATTTCTCAACTGATGAGATTTTCTTTTAGTGTACAAGAGACTTCACTTTGTTGTGTTGTGTATTATCTTCTTTTTGCATGTCCACCATGCATGAATATATACAGAAGTCTTGGTGGATCCGGTTGCATGAAGGTAAGAGACCAAGAGGATATGCAAATATAATATTTTAATTGTAAAGGTAGTGGGTGAAAAGTAAAGTTACTTTAATCAAATGTATGATAAAAGTAATCGTACTTTTCTTCAAAAGTGCAACCCATTCACAATATAAAATATTAAAGTCCACATCTACTGTCGTGTAGAAGTATCTTTCCCTTTCCAAGATTGTACTTTAATCAACACCATGCTTCTGATTGATTTGACTTTACCAAGTATGGGATTGCCAGTCATACTTAGTTGTGCGAACAAATCTTCAAGATCTTCGTGTGTTTGATGTATCATTATCCATTTCCAAAGGATAAGATCAAACCTTTTTGTCTCATACTTGATCCAAAAAGAGCATTTTCCTTTTACAAACAAAGATCTAAGGCATAATAGAACAACACATGTTCTGCCTTTTACATATGACTTACAATCTGAAAAAATAGAGTAGATTTGACATTTTTCACGACTCAACTAATAGATTGTACAAGGAACTATGATATTCACTACTCAGTTGACAAAATATATCAGTTGATCACTTTTAGCTAGGAATCAGTTGATACATATTGCTCAGCTGATCATATAGATGCTCAGCTGTTCAATAGTAAGCTTAGGAGAACATAAGCTCATGTATTTGGATGATCAGTTGATCAAGAGTGCTCAGCTGATCAATCAAATACATCAGTTTATGAGGAGAGATGACTTGTGTAAAGGAAGACTTACTTAGCTGATGCTTATAGGCCTCAGCTGATCCATTTGTTCACTCAGCTATTAGAATAGACACTCAGCTGATCAATCTGTTCACTCAGCTGATCACTTTCTTCACTCAGCTGATCAATCTGTTTACTCAGTAAATGAAATATTTTCATCAGCTGATCAACAATTTTGCTCAGCTGATAGACTATTATCCTCAGCTGATGGTCTTCTATACTTATTTTCTTCATCTTATGCTCCTTGGTTGATATCCTTTGGCTGATACATTGAGTAGGATCTGATGCTCAGCTGATGGCTTATTTTCCTTAGCTGATGGTTCCATACTTAGCATATTTTCACATAAACTGATTCAAACAACACATGTTTGAATTCTTTCTAAGTCATATTGAATGTAGGGTTTGGTTATCATCTAATTCTATGTTTAAGGATAGGCAGAGTTGATTATTAGGGTGAAGTGATTATCTCCCTAACAATCTCCCCCTATTTGATGATGACAAAACCTTTTTCTTTTTGAAGAATCAGTTTGACTTCAAATAACAAAAGATTTAAACTTTTAAGTACATTTGGCTACCTAGCTATCTGTTTTTGGTAGCTCTTTTTATTTGAACCTTGTTCTGTTTTTGGTTTCTTTTCTAGTGTTCCATTTTGTTCTGTTTTTGGGGAATCTTTTTCTGTGTTGTACCATTTTGTTCTGTTTTTGTGGTATCTTTTCATTTTTCCATTTTTATATGTTTTTGATTTTCTGAAATACATAAACATCACTTGAAATAACAGAATAAAGAAATGTACATAAGTGTTTACATAGATTAACTACTAACTAACTATTCTATAATATACAATCAACTAAATAACAACAAAATCTTCAGAGTTAGAATCAGTCTTCAATCATCCCACCAAGGTTCTTCTTTAACTTCAAAATCTCTAGCATGGGGATCAGCTTCAGCTAAGACTTCACATTGGGCTTGAACAAGGGCTTCAAAGTTTTTATTTCCAGTTCTGTCTCTTGTAGATATCCTTAGCCCAAATAGAAACTTCTTGCTAGCCTTAAGGATTTCTGACTGTCTAAAGAATCTCCATGTGCCAGCTCTGTCCAAAAAGAATATACCTTCAACAGGCATAATTATAAACTTGTACAGCTCAGGAGTGATGTTCAGTGGAAGAGAAGTGTTGAGACCCTCAAAATCTGATAAGAATTCATGATGGGGTAGTACCTCTCTTAGCTCAAATGGTTTGAAGGGCTTGGAGCATTTCTTATGAAGATTATCAACTGTGTGCACATGCCTGTAATAGTCATCTGGAGTGAAGGCCCTTTGTGACACAGCTAGAGCTATCCAATTCTGAATTTTCTGAATGAATTGAACTTTGAGCTTTGACTTGAATTTGAAGAGAAGGTACAGGATCTCAACTAACTTTGTGAACCCATATATGTGACACATCTCATAGGATACAACTTCACAGCTGTTGAAGTTGTTCTGTCTTATTGCTTTGAGGTAGGGTTCACCATCACCTTTATGGACAGTGGCTCTAGTTATTGGAGTTGGTTCTGTTCTATTTCTTAGAATATTAATTCTTTCTCAGAAGCTTTGAAGTCTTTGTTGACTTAGGTTGATGGGAGCAGATAAATCAAGGTTAAAGAGGGTTTTGATGGCATCAGCATGGGATCTAGCTTTGAGTAGTTCAGCCTGCGATTTTTCCCTTGCCAATTTGTGTTGAGCAGCAGCTTGATTTTGACTTTGTTCTTGCTCTTGCTGATATGATAACTCTTTGGCTTGGTAGATTTTTTCAACTGAAACACCCAATGCTTGAGCCATTTAAGCATTCTCCCTTTCTTCCTTTTATTTAAGAGCAAGCTCCCTTTTCATTTGATCATCTGCTTCAACTTGCTCATCTGTCATCTTTTGTTTGCCTTTATCGTAAGGAGCAGAGGTTAAAGCCTTTTGGACTGATGGGGTAGATTGGACTGGTGGAGCAGATGGCTTAGGGCTCTGTCTTCTTCTTTTGAGGATGTCAGAAAGTGGAGTATCATCCTCATCATCAGAATCAGACTCTATGGTGATTGGTGGAGAGCAACCCTCAGCAACTTTTCTTTTAGGTTTTGGCATGTTTGCCATCCTTTTCAACCTTTTTGGAAACCTTTGCTCCCCCTCAGAAGATTCTTTTCTTTTAATGGGTGAGGGAGCTGTTGCTTTGGGTGCTTCCTGCTGCATGATTTTGGTGGGTGTTTCAGCATAGGCAGTATCAATATCCTCTGATTCAGGATCATCCTCTCTTGAAGAACTTGAGAATTTCTCCCCCTTTTTGGCATCATCAAAAGGAGGAGGGGAGTCACCTGCTGCAGGCTTATGGGTTGGGGTAGGGGCAGGGGTATGGGTATGGGTTAAGGAAGGGGTAGAGGATATTTTAGAGAGCTGAAGGTAGAGGTCATACTTGAGATCTTTGATAGCTTTCCACAATGAGAGATGACTCATTCTAGATTGTTCTGTTAAGGTCTCTATGTCATCAAGGATGCCTTTGAGAAAAGAAGGCATAGGGAGTAGTTGTTCAGGAATGGCTACAGAAATGTTGGGGTTTATTGGGCGTAGGGTTTGGAGTTGGGATAGGAGGTTGGATATGGTTTGGTTTAGGGTAGATACGGTAGATTGAGGTAGGCTGGGAATTTGTGGTTGAGAGGGAAGAAGGGTAGAAAGATGGTCTATTTTGGTAAGGATTGGGGTAAGGTTAATGGGTGCAGGGGAGGATTGGGATGGGGTTTTGAGAGACTCAATGTCTTTGATAAGTTTAGACAATTGAGCAGAGGTTCGGGTTTGGTAGGTTTGGAAGGTTTGGGTTAGTTGATCAAGGTTTTGGTTAATTGTCTGGATAAGGGTAAGGTTTGGGGTTTGGGTAGATATGGATGGGGTAGAGGTGGAAGGGGTGGATAAAGGTTCAAAGAAGTTGGGTAACGTTTGTGTTCCCTCATTTGAGCCTTGGTGTATAAGCTCAAATTCATTGGGAAAGAGAGTTGAGCCCTGTGTAAGTGGTTGGTTAGTACCACTAGCATTGGCAGGCTGTGCAAGTGTAAGAATTGAATTAATAATAGGTGCAAGGTAAGTGGACGGAGTGTGGGATGCACTCAATAACAGGGAATACCGTATTGGATCCACATTCTGTTGGGAGAATGTAGATGGTATAGGCTGACTCAATTGAGGGATAGACACAGTGTGACCTTGGGTTGAGGTCTGTCTTTCAATGAGATCAACCTTTTGGGAGGTTGTCTCAGCTAACGGTTTAAGTCCCTTATTTACAGATGTATCCTGTTGTGAGGATACATCCAATGGTTCAAAGGTTGCAATATCCAATTGCTCCCCTCAACATGAGGAAGGGTAATTGGAGTTGAGGTCAGAGGTGTGGATTTCACTCCCTCAAAGTGCTCATGATGAGTCACTTGTGGTGACCTTGTATATATGGGGCTGCGGATGGGAGTAGAACTAGTGACCACAGGAGGTTCACTAGAGCTTGGCTGTTGGAGTGGTGTTTGGACTGGAGAGGAAGATGGGCTATCAAAGGTTGGGACGACCATTTGAATATCCTCAGAGGTGGAATCAGTACTTTCCATACTTTGGGACATGATGTGCCTACTTCTGTCAATGAGCTCCAGAAGTTGCTCAGAGATCTCTTGTTCTTGGACATCACCATCATCACCAAGAGGACTTAACTCCATTGGACTGATAGGAGCAAAATCACAAGCATCACCATCACCAGCATCATCATCATCATGCTTAGAACCAGTGTGGCTTTCATCAGCATCATCATCACCATTATCATTATCATCATTCTTATCATAATCACTAGCATTTGCATTGTTATTGGCAGCATCTATGAGCTCCTGCATTTGGGCAGTGATAGGAGGACCTCTGTTTGCCTTCAAGAATTGGAATATCTTCTCACCCATGGTAGAGACAGAAATATGCTCAAGATGTTCTGTTGAGGCTCAAAAATCGAATGTAGCGCACCTGCGACCTTGATGATTTCTTGGTTATGCTCTGAGTGATTTTATCAATGAGATCAGAGAATATGACTTGAGCAAAGTCGATGTTGACCCCAAAGGCTAGGGCATAGAGCACCAGAAGCTCGGTTTGGTTGATGAGATGATAGCTTCTAGATTTAGGACCGAAGCAACGTATGACCACGTTGGCCAAATACTTCCATGGATGAGCGAGAGCAGAGACTTTCACTTGACCATGCACTACAGGTTCATTGTAGCCGATGGTGTCTAAAACTGTTTGAACTTCTGCTTTGGATGGAAAAGCTGTGTAAGGTGGGAAGTGAGGAATACCAGTGGCTTCACGAAGTGTTTCAGCGGTGATTCGGAGATTATAGTTTCCTTGGGCTAGGGTGCAGTTAATGGTGTTGTTTAGGTTATAGGTTGCGGAGTACCATATTTCACCAATAATGGTAGGGAATATGTAGTGAGGATCAGCAATGAAACTATCAAACAGTGGATGAGCTTGAAGAAAATGAACCATTGGTTCATATCCTTGGTTTTCTCGCGAGGCAGGGATGGTGGTGCAAATGTTTTTGGGAGTTATATTCATCGGTTGATTGGGTGCAACATTCTCACCAGGGTTAACAGCCGGGTCTGGAATATAGGTGGCCATTTGGTAGGGATAATGAACAGTGAGTATCGAGAGAGAAGGTATGGTAGTTCTTTGTAGAGAGAGAGAGAGGGAATTTGGAAAGTTTGAACGGGTAAAGGTGAATGAGAGAGAAATTGCTATATTTATGAAGTTTAGTTAATAGAGATCGTTAAATACTGATAAAAGATCTAACGGAAAACAAATTAATTAGCTATTAAATGAAAACTGACAAACGGAGTAAACAACTAGGGTTAAAAAGCATTAAATGAGAGTAAAAAGTGAAAGTTTACTAAGTGTAGAATCATCAGCTGATCAAGGAGAGTATCAGCTGAGGTGTATCAGCTGATGAAAAACTATTAGTTGAGGGGTATCAGCTGATGGAAAACTATCAGCTGATAGTGAGAATTTGGGTATCAGCTGAGTAAAGTACTTAGCTGAGCATGTCTTCCTTATCTTAAAGTGATCAGCTGAGTAAATTTGATCAGCTGATAGGCATCAGCTGAGCATAGTTACTCAGTTTACACAAATCAAGTAAGACTTAGATATGATTAGATAAGTATCTTATAATTTTCAACACTTATAAGTTAACACAATCTAAATTACCACTATTCTAAACTAAAAATTAAGCATACCGAGTTTGGATATTAGGAATTGAACCTTGCTTCATCTAATGGCTTTGTGAATAAATCTGCAAGTTGTAAATCAGTGTTGATGTAGTGCAAAGTTACCTTCTTCTTTTGCACATTATCTCTGAGAAAATGATGTCTGATTTCAATATGCTTTGTTTTTGAAAGCATGACTAGATTATTTGAGATGGAGATTGCACTTGTATTGCCACAAAGAATTGGGGTGTCTTCAAACTTCATATCATAATCAAGTAGTTGATTTTGTAACCATAAAATTTGAGCACAACAGCTTCCTTCAGCAATGTATTCTGCTTCTGTAGTAGATGTTGACACTAAATTCTGTTTCTTACTAGACCAACTAATCAATCTTCCTCCTAGAAGTTGACAACCACCTGAAGTACTTTTTCTGTCTAATGTGCATCCTGCAAAATCAGAATCAGAATATCCAACTAACTCAAAATCTGAGTCTTTGGGTTACCAAAGACCAAGATTAGGAGTTCCTTTGAGATATCTGAATATTCTCTTAACAGCAGCAAGATGTGATTCCTTAGGATCTGCTTGATATCTTGCATAGAGACTTGTTAAAAGCATTATATCTGGTCTACTTGCAGTGAGGTATAAAAGTGACCCAATCATTCCTCCATAGGTACTTATGTTCACTGATTTGCCATCAGTGTCCTTTCCTAACTTAATAGAAGTAGACATAGGTGTTTTCATTGAAGAACAGTTTTCAAAATCAAACTTCTTGAGTAAATTTTGACATACTTTGTTTGATGAATGAAAATACCATCAACCTCTTGTTTAATTTGCAAACCAAGATAATAGTTTAACTCACCCATCATGCTTATTTGATAATTATCATACATGAGTTTAGAAAACTTTTTGCATAGTTCCAAATTAGTAGACCCAAATATTATATCATCTACTTATATCTGCACAAGTATCACATCACCTTTGTACTTCCTAATAAATAAAGTGCTATCAATGCATCCTCTTGTAAAACCTTTATTAATGATAAAAGAAGATAGGGTATCATACCATGCTTTTGGAGCTTGCTTAAGACCATATAAAGCTTTGTTTAGAAAGTATACATGATCAGGTATGCTTGACTCCTCAAAAACAGGAGGTTGTTTGACATACACCTCTTCTTTCAAGTCTCCATTCAGAAATGCACTCTTCACATCCATTTGGAACACTTTGAAGCTTTTGAAGGCAGCATAGGCTAGGAATAATCTGATAGCTTCCAATCTTGCAACAGGGGCAATGGTTTCATCAAAATCAATACCTTCTTCTTGACAGTACCCCTGTGCCACTAGCCTTGCTTTGTTTCTGATGATTTGCCCATTTTCATCTAGCTTATTTCTAAACACCCACTTTGTCCCAATGATGGATTTATCCTTTGGTTTGGGTACCAAAGTCCACACATTATTTCTTTTGAATTCTGCCAGTTCCTTTTGCATGGCAGACACCTAGTGGGGATCATTGAGAGCTTCATCAACCTTCTTTGGTTCAATCAACGAGACAAATCCAGAATACAAACAGATGTTGCAAGCTTTTGATCTTGTTCTAACTAGATCATCTATGTTGCCTATCACCAAATTATGAGGATGGTGCTTGAGGTCTTTGAAGGTTTTTTGGATTTCTTGGGAATTGGGATTCATTTGGATTTAGGGAGAAGAAGTTATATGTTGGCTATCAGCAGTAGAAATGAGTTCATTTTGAGTGGCTGATGTAACTTCATTATTGCAATATGAGGGTATCTCTACTGAAGAGGGAATGAGTGATATGGACTTGGAATCCAATGATGTTGAGTCATTTTCCACATGATTTAGTAGAGGTATAGGATTGGATGAGGATGGTTGTACATGGTTTAAAATTTGGATAGTGATAGGTTCATCTAAATCATGAGCAGTTGGTGGAGAGGGATCTGCTTGCTCTGAAGGAACTTCTCTAGTTTGCATAAGATCATTAAATTCTTCACCTGAAACATGATTAGAAGAACAGGAAGCAACAAAGTCATTTTCATTAAAACATACCTTGATAGATTCTTCTATGACTTTGGTTCTGAGGTTGTATACTCTGTATGCTTTAGAAATCACAGAGTAACCTACAAACACTCCTTCATCAGCTTTAGGAGCAAACTTCTGCAATTGATCTTTTTGATTGAGTATAAAACATTGACAACCAAAGATATGCAGAAATCTGATGCTTGGCTTCCTTCCCTTGAGCACTTCATATGGAGTTTTGTTGTGCCTCTTGATAATAAGGGACCTGTTCTATGTGAAACATGCACAACTTACAGCCTCAGCCCAGAAATTAAAGGTTAACCCACTTTGACACAACATGGTTCTGGTAGCTTCAATCAATGTTCTATTTCTTCTTTCAGCTACACCATTTTGTTGTGGGGTTCTTGGAGCAGAAAAGTTTTGAGATATCCCTTTCACATCACAGAAAGATTCCAGAGTTTGATTTCTGAATTCAGTTCCATGATCACTTCTAAGACTCCTCACCAGATTGCCATTCAACACTTCCATCTTTTTGATAAAACAGATAATCTCTTCAGCAGCCTCACTCTTTGCTTTAAGAAAGAAAACCCAAGCATATCTTGAGAATTCATCAACCAATACAAGAGCATACTTATAGAAAGGACCAAAGAGATCTGTGTGCAACATATAGAAAGGTTCTGTAATTGAGAAGGCTTGCTTGGATGGAAATGATGTCTTATGCTGCTTTCCCTTCTCACAAGCAGTGCAAGGTTTAGGCTTATGATAAGTCAGTGAAAGTAGTCCTGACACTAGTTCACCCTTGCTCAACTTGGTGATGTTTTTGAAATTAAGGTGGGAAATCCTCTTGTGCCACAGCCAGTTTGTATCCTCATTATTCTTGGAGTACAAACATGTTTCCTTAGAAGGGTCACCAGAGGACATGTCAAGTGTATACACATCCCTGGTTTTCTTGGCACTGAATACTGTATTACCTTCTTTATTTATGATGGAGCCTCCTGTCTTTGTGAAGTGGACTTCATTATCTCCATCATACAATTGACTTATGCTTATGAGATTATATTTCAGCGCTTTGACATATGAAACTTTTGACAGCTTGAGGTTCCTATTATGAAGCTCACCATAGCCTTTAGTTTGCCCATGGTTGTTGTCACCAAAGGTCACTATTGGACCTTTCTCTTTCTTGTAGTTGCTGAGCAAAGCCTTGTTACCTGTCATGGTTCTTGAACATCCACTGTCAAGAAATGAAGAACCAACACCCTGCACGGATTTGAATGAAAGAAAAGTTAGTGACACAGGTAGGAATCCACTACTCAGTGGATCCCTGTGGAATGCACCTAGCTTTCCACTTCATCTCAGGTTTCTTATGAATGGGAGGAGTGACTATGTAATCATTACAAGTTCGCTGTCTTGAATTCCCTTCTAAAGAACATTCAAATGCCTTATGCTCTTTGCTTCCACATTTATAACATTTTTGAGATTTTGTGGTCTTGGGGCATTGAGCAACATGGTTTGAATGCCTATGAGCTTTCTTATCAGTCGTCATTTGACTAACTTGACCATTCAGCTTATGAAGCTTATCTTGTAAATTTCTTAGGTCTTTATTCACAGGCACCTTAGATTGATCTTTGTTTTTAGAAAGCTTTTGATCAATCTTTGGAGTGGCAGAAATGGGAACAATGTGAACATCATTCTTTTTACTCGTAGTTTCTTTTATTAAAAGAGAGTTGATTACTTCTAGATCAACTGATTGTTTAGAAGATGAGCTATGATCAGCTGACAGGTTATCAGCTGAGCATTTATCATCTACTAACCTATCAGTAGATGGAGTAGTATTAGCTAATGATTCTTCAGTTTGTGAAATGCTAAGAATTAAGTCATCTGGTTTCAAGGTTTGACAACATAATGTCTCTGAGTTCTCAACTAATGATTCCTTTCCTTTAATCACATCCTTTGACTTTGTGTTATTAGTATTTTTACATTTTGAAATCTTACTAGAGGATGATTCAACAGAAGGAATAATTGATTCTTTTGAGTGGGAACTTTTGCTTCTAACAAACTTATTTGTGAATACACCTTTGCCTTTAATAGTCTTGTGAAAGGTTTGTGGCAAAATGTCAGCTTTGTCTAAGATATTAAGGTTCTTACTAGAATCAACATAGTTAGCAGCCTTAGAGTAATTTCCACCAATAATAGGTTGAACATTTTTGGGTATCTGCTCCTTGACACACTGAGTGGTCTTTTCTGCAGATACACACCAAGACTTTACTACTTTTTGGAGGTCATTAAACTTTTTGGTTGCTTCACTAGTTTCTTTTACTAAGATCTCATTAAGTATCTTTTGATTAGCTAGTTCATCATTTAAGATTGTTATCTACTTAAGTTCCTCATTCTTAAGAATTAACTTTTCCTTTAGTGATTCTACTTCTAGTTTTAGCTTTTTCTCTCTTTGAATAGCAGATTGGAAATCAATACACAAGTAATCAAACATAGCATTCTTCTCATTATCATCATAGTTAATAAATTTTCCAACCTGATACATAGAAGAAGGATCCCAGTTGGTAGTTGAACAAGCTTTAGCAGCCTTTTTCATGTCTTCATCCAAGGAACTACCATCATTGTTGTTGGCCATCATGCAGAACTGAGCAGAGATCACCTCATCTTCATCTGAGGAGAGATCTTCTTCTGCCCAATCTTCTTCTTCAGCAACAAGAACTTGGCCCTGGGCTTTCTTCTTCTTCTTCTTGTCAAGGACAGCAGCAAGGAGTTTCTTATACTTGGCTTCATAATCAATCTTGCCCTCCTGCTTTTGCACAGATGAAGAACCAGTGTTATATTTGGACTTACAGTCACTGGCTATGTGGCCAATCTTGCCACACTTATAACACTCTGCTGTGGAGGCATCAAAAGTGGATTTGGGCTTGACAAACTTTGATGACCTCTTGCTAAACCTCTTGACACCCTTTCCCTTCTTGAAAGGTCTAAACTTCTTAACCAGCATAGCTACACCTTCAACCAACTCCTCCAGATTACTTTCCTCACAATCCTTCTCCTCATCACTTTCTCCAGCACTCTCCTCTCCATCTCCTTCATCATCAGAACCAGAATTAATAGCTGCAAAGCTTCTCATATTTGTATCTCTTGATACAAGGGCAGTTGGTGTAGCTTTCACAACCTCCTTCATCTCCTTGGATGACAACTTCCTTTGTTTGACTGATTGCTCTTGGTTGAGTAAGTTACCATACAGAGCAACCAGAGACATTCCCTTAATCTGTTCACTATGTCTTAGAACAGTGACAAAGTGATCCCATGTTTCAGGAAGGGAGTCTAGAAACTTTTTCACCAAGACAAAGTTGCTCTTGGTTATGTCTGCCCTTTTCAAGTCATTAACAAGGAAGTTGAACCTGGTGTATGTCTGTGTAAGACTCTCACCTTTCTGAGCAAAGAAGAATTCATACTCTCTATTGAGGAGGAGCTTCTTGTTCTCCTTCACCTCTTCAGTCCCTTCATATGCAACTGTGAGTGTATCTAATATCTCTTTTGCAGAAGAACAATTAAGCACTTGATGATAGATTTCATTGGGTAGTGCAGAGACAAGAGCTGATCTAGCCTTAACATCTAGGCTAACCAACCTCTTATCCTCATCTGTCCACAGATGCATGGGTTTGGTTATGATTCTTTCAGTTGTAGAGGTTTGACCTTCAGATTCTGATGGGATAGATAACATTGATGTTGGAACATAACGGCCATCAGTGACTATTTCAAGCATTTGGATATCAAGGGTGGATAGGAAAAGATGTGCTCTACTTTTCCACATGGAGAAATTTTCAGCATCAAACATGGCACATCTTGTTAAGGACCCAGTGTTTGAGATATTCATATTGTTTGCGGATGAGGCCATATTGAGAGGGGTAGAAGCAGTTGTAGAGTAAGCAAAACAGATCTAGATATTGATTATCTAACCTGCTCTGATACCAGTTGTTAGTCCCAAATTGAGTATGCAACAATAAATTCTTGTAGAAGGGGGGATTGAATACAAACTTTAGCTTTTAAAAAGGTAAGACACACTTATATACTTTTATATAATTCTTATTGATATGAATCAAGAATTACATGTACTAGAAGCGGAAATTCTAAGTACAATAAAAGGTGGCAATCAATTTGTTTAACACGTAGACAAGCTAACTCTAAAACAACTAATGTATTTAGAGTGTTCAACACATGAACAAGTTTGATTCTACACAATGCTTATACTCTACGAAATTTCTCAACTAATGAGATTTTCTTTTAGTGAAGTAGAGACTTCACTTTGTTTTGTTGTGTAGTATCTTCTTTTTGCATGTCCACCATGCATGAATATATATAGAAGTCTTGGTGGATCCGGTTGCATGAAGGTAAGAGACCAAGAGGATGTGGAAATATAATATTTTAATTGGAAAGGTAGTGGGTGAAAAGTAAAGTTACTTTAATCAAATGTAAGATAAAAGTAATCGTACTTTTCTGCAAAAGTGCAACCCATTCACAATATAAAATATTAAAGTCCACATCTACTGTCGTGTAGAAGTATCTTTCCCTTTCCATGATTGTACTTTAATCAACACCATGCTTCTGATTGATTTGACTTTACCAAGTAAGGGATTGCCAGCCATACTTAGTTGTTTGAACAAATCTTCAAGATCTTCGTCTGTTTGAGGTATCATTATCCTTTTCCAGAGGATAAGATCAAACCTTTTTGTCTCATACTTGATCCAAAAAGTGCATTTTACTTTTACAAACAAAGATCTAAGGCATAATAGAACAACACATGTTCTGCATTATACATATGACTTACAATCTGAAAAGATAAAGTAGATTTCACATTTTTCACGACTCAGCTAACAGATTGTACAATGAACTCTGATATTCAATACTCAGTTGACAAAATATATCAGTTGATCACTTTTAGCTAGGACTCAATTGATACATATTGCTCTGATCATATAGATGCTCAGCTTTTCAATAGTAAGCTTAGGAGAACATAAGCTCATGTATTTAGATGATCAGTTGATCAAGAGTGCTCACCTAATCAATCAAATACATTAGTTTATGATGAGAGATGACTTGTGTAAAGGAAGACTTACTTAGCTGATGCTTCTAGGCCTCAGCTGATCCATTTGTTTACTCAGCTGATAGAATAGGCACTCAGCTGATCAATCTGTTCACACAGCTGATCACTTTCTTAACTCAGCTGATCAATCTGTTTACTCAGCTAATGGAATATTTTCATCAGCTGATCAACAATTTTGCTCAGCTGATAGACTGTTTTCCTTAGATGATGGTCTTCTTTACTTGTTTTCATCATCTAATGCTCCTTGGCTGATATCCTTTGGCTGATACATTGAGTAGGATCTGATGTTCAACTGATGGCTTATTTTACTCAGCTCGTGGTTCCATACTTAGCATGTTTTCACATAAACTGATTCAAACAACACATGTTTGAATTCTTTCTAAGTCATATTGAATGTAGGGTTTGGTTATCATCAAATTCTATGTTTTAGGATAGGCAGAGTTGATTATTAGGGTGAAGTGATTATCTCCCAAACAAAATTAAAAGTCTCTATGCCTTAGCTGACTACTATTGGCGGTTTATCCGCAATTTCTTGAAGTTGTTGGTCTGTTGGCTAAACAGACTCGTAAAGATGTATCTGTCGTAGGATCGAAAGCTCAGGAGAGATCCTCTAAGCGTTTGACACAATTACTGTGTGAAGACTCTGATCCTCACCTTGCTTGATGTTTCAGAAGACTTTACTGTCTGTTGTAAAATCTGTTACTACCCTGGTGAAGCCAGTGTTATAACATATGTTTTAAGCCGTAGAGGACCGTCAATGGGAGTTAGAATTATGAAGATCACGACGACGTCAGATATGTACGTGAGTTGAGATGAATACTAGAGAACTTGTAATCAGTCGCGGCGATTTGAGACTTCGAAAATTGATGTTCATTTTGTGTGTTCCAAATGAGTCTGCTTTGTTGACTCATTTGATTCAGTTTATGTTAGTGAGACTGTGACACGTCACGGTCTTTCTTGATTAGTTGATTTTGATTGTCTGTTGTTTCTAGTTCTGACAAAGTTTGCAACATGAGTTAGGCACTTTTGTTCACCTGAACATGGCCTATCACCTACAAACTGATGATCAATCTGAACGTATGATCTAGACGTTGGAGAATATGCTTTGTATGAGTGTTCTTGTAAGTTTCCCTTGAAAGGACGGTATTCGTGTTGGAAAGGAGGGGAGAAACTAAGTCCACATTCTGTAGACCCATTCGGATCGTGCGTAAAGTCAGTAATCAGACGTTAACTCTTGAGCTGCCGCCTGAACTAGTCAGTGTATATGTCTTCTTTAACGTGTGTTACTTACGCAAGTGCGACATTGAAGAAGAATCTGTGGAGATTCTTGACACGAAGGTCAATAAGCTGAGTAAGCAGATAGTCGAGTTAGTCCTCGTGAAGTAAGAATACAGCTTGGGTCCAAACCCGATGTGGGAAATCGAGGACGTGATGAAAGCAAGATACCCTTACCTGTTTATCACTGAGTGGATTCCGAGGACGGAATCCTCTTAAGAGGGTAGATTTGTAACATCCTCAACTTGGGCCTAGTTGTAAATAGTACGTGAGTGTATGTAGCTAAGGTGATAGTCGAGTATTTATTTGCATATACATGTTAAGTTAATTTAGTATGTGTGTTCAAGTGTGTTTTAGTGTGTAAGTAAGAATATATGTATATGTGAGTAAAGAAGAAAATAAAGAAGTGAGAAGATAATCCAGAGGCAAACCGTCTCTGGAGTGTGTGTGCGTGTGTGAATATATATAATTGTGTGTGCCATGTTTGACTCCAAAGTCAAAGTTGGCAAAAGTAAAACAAACACACTCTTTTCTCTCGTTTCTCTCTCGCTATTCTCGGAATTTAGAGAAAGAAAGAAGCAAGCAACCATTGCTAATTCAAAGGTTAGCAATTCGAATTTGAACATGTTTAAAGATTGTATGCTAGAAACACAAGATCCTATGAGAACATCCATGAAGAACATGTAAAAGCTTACTTGAGAGTAGGTTTTGACATGTTTGGTGTTCTTATACGGATATGATGTGCTTAGGATGTTCATACGAGTAGAATATGATGTCCTAAGGTGTTCTGGGCTTAAAACTAACGAGAATGAAGTTGCTCAGATGATTAAATGAAGCTGTCGGATTTACTGTGTATGAATGTGTCGGATTCCGAGACTAAGATAGTATCGGAATCCGCATGTGTTGAAATCCGATAGTTTTGTCGGAATCCATTGGAAGTGTCGGATTCCGCATTTGCTGGATTGTCGGATTTCATGGCCCGGATTTCCTTGTGTCGGAATCCGCAAGTGTCGGATTCCGTATGCATGAAGAATTTCCTAAGTATTGGAATCCGATAGAATAGTATCGGATTTCCTCATTGATGTCGGAATCTGATAAAGTATCGGAATTCCTTATTTGTTGGATTCCGAGGGTGTCGGATTCCATTGAATTAATTCAGAGATGCCCAAGTATCGGAATCCGCATAAAAGTGTCGGATTCCGCGTGAAAGTTTAAATGTTGTTTTGTGAGTTTTGCTATGCATGTAAGAATGACTAAAGTCAGTATGATATTTTAGGTGAACTTGTTGTAGTGGTGTCAAAGTCAGATACCTATACGAAGTAAGCCACTCAGGTGAGTGCCTACTTTCATGAGACTCAGTAGAGCAAGTCTTGCATGCCAAGATAACTATGTGATTGTGTGTGAATGTGTATGTATGTATGTCTAACCTATTTTGGAATGATGTTATGATTACTTGTAAGATGTGTAATAGGTGCATGCCAGCGGGTCCAGATTGGAACCGCTTAGTTAATATATGATAATGTGCATGAATGATGAACTGTGTGGTGATGCATGTGAAAGTATGAATGAATGATTATATGAAGGATCCCTATGGGATCATATGTACGATATATGATGATGATGGTTCCCTGTGGGATCAAATGTATGTTTATGCGTATGTGCACGGTCTGCAAACCATCTGACATCTGACATCTGACGAATGGTTAAGGTCAGCCGGTTAGCTAGATCCTGTTGGAGATCTGCCCACTGACACACGTATGCCGGTATCACTGCTAATGAAGCGCGAGCCTATTGGGTCACACGCCAAGGATTGATCCCGACAGCTTTATGTGGATGGAGAAAGTCAAAGAATCAAAAGTGTTTTGATTCGGGGCTTCACGACCGTGAAGGGTACTCCACGGGTCGTGAAGCAGGCTGGCCTAATGATTGTTCGACGGCCACCACGCGTCGTGAGGCCTTTGGGCTTCACGGCCCGTGACGAGGTCGTGAGGGGTCGTGAAGGAGATGCCCTCACGAGTCTCGACCGGGTGGCACGGCTCGTGTAGTTCTAAGTCCCCTCGTGGTGGACTTAGGCTTCACGACCCGTGAGAGCCCGTGAGGGGTCGTGAAGAGGGTAGCTGCAGTGACAGTTATGTTTTATTTGACCATTTGATGGTCCAATCAAATGACATGCAATTTGGCCGAGTTTGTGGTGTCAATAGGCATGGTTTGAGGTTGTAGAACACAAGAAACCTTATACAACTTATCTATATTCCATATTCTCTCTTGGTACTAAATGGGTTTCATGCTACAACACTAAGATCGTGATCTTGAGTGTTCATATGAAGATCATTGGTGCAAGAGGAGAACATCTTTGGGCTGTTCCAGATGGTGAAGTCATCGTGGATGTTCATCTATGGATTGCTAGTACAATGGGATCAAGCTTCTCTTGGTGTGGACTAGCAATGGAGGAGGAAGCCTTTTGTTTCCTCAATTTCATCCCACCTTTGAAGATCTCGATTTACAGCCATGGTAAGGAGGTATATTCTTCCCCCTTCTTCTTGTTCTTTAGTCGCAATTTGCTTTGTAGTGTGTTCCACCATTGGAACTAGTTGTGGGCTTTATGTGTGCTTTTGTTTTATGTCTTGCATGCTACTTTCTTGTTTGCCTCCGCTGCGTTCGTGCCCACCACGAGTTCCAACAGTGGCATCAGAGCCATCTCTACAAAGAAATTGCACTTTGATGGCTTGAAAACCGAAAATGGACATTCTGTCCAGAAGTGCTTCATGGGTCGTAGAGCATTTTGCTTTACGGGTCATGAAGCCTACACGACCGGCTTCATGGGGTGTCGCTCGTGAAAGGTTTTGACTGTGTCAAAGTCGTGGAGCTCGCGGGCGGGCCCGTGAAGGCTTCTGGGCCGTGAAGGTCTCGTGAATAGCGTTTTTATCCTTGTTTATAAAGAAATAAATTTTCGGTTTTAGCACCTTGTGATTTTGTTTTTCCAGAATCTGTCCTTTTGTTTGGACACTTGAAAAGCCCCGTTTATGTGTCTTTATTCATATATTTATATGTATTGGGTGGTTTTGGCATAAAATGTACGCATGCATATACTTATATTGTGTATATATGAATATGAGTTCTCAAAGTGTTTGGGATACTAATGCATATGTACAAGGATTGTTCCTTTCGTGCCTTGAGTGCTTTGCTTGTTTGAACAATCTTAATTGAGATACATTTTGCATGGTTTTGTTGTGGCACACCATGTTTTGTTTGTGGTTGTTGTTGTGTCCGGTAACGCCTTGCCCGTTAGACCTATGTGTTGGTTGTTTGGTTGTTTATTTATGTATTCATTCATTTGGTGACTTTTAGTCACAACGGTTTGTAATGATATTTAATTCGGTTTGTAAATTTATTTATGGCTTGCATGCCATTGCTTTCCTTTGTACTTGTTGTAAGTAGCTTAGAATAGCAAACGTGGCTTGCATGTCGTTTCTTTTCAAATTGTTTGTAATTATGAAAAGAAGACCGAAGACAACCATCAAGAGTCGTGGAGGAGACGTCTTTGCTACCTTGAATCCGGTGGAGATGACGGATTCAGTGGGAGCACTTCCGGCGAGGCCATTTGGTTGTGTCCTTAGTTTGGCCTTGCTCTCTCCGTTTGGCTCACGGGGATGGCGCATAGGGTTTAGGGGCGTGTTACCGGATATTTGCTTTGTGCGTGGTTGTGATTTATATTGTTATTTTCTTGCGTGGTTGTTAGGATCTTCGCACGCTAGAAAACTTTTAAAAATAATAAAATCACAAGAGTTGTTAAATTGTTTAACAAACCCCGCGCGCTCACGATTAACAAATAAATATAAATTTGTTTATATTAAAATGAAAAATGGGTTTTGTCACTTGTTTGTTAATCAACTTGAAAAGAGGTTTTTTAAACCGGAAAGACAAAGTCCCGTTTTTCTCAAACGTAAATCACACGCCACCAGTAAGATGACACCACCCGAATCTAGTGATGCAGGGGATGATTGTCGAGCTAAGCACGAGTTGTTCCATGTGGATCTGTGTGGAAGGTGAGTGTGGCGACTTGAAATTTTTGGTTGTCGAGCTTAGCACGAGCCAATGATTGTCAAGGGTGTCACCGTGTATTTTGACGGACGATTTACAATTCCAACTTAATATGCCTTGGTAATTGTCGTGCCTATACCGAGTTCCCAAAGCGGCTTAACAAGGAATTGGGGTGAGAAGGGATCAAACATGCCAAACCAACGCTATGAGTGTTGATGGATCCCGCAAGTGTCTAAGAGTTGTAATCTCGGATTGCAATTGGTAAAGCGTTTACCGGCCTAAATAACTTCATGAAGTGATCTGCGGCAAACCCGTCATGTAGTGAAGTGAAATAAGGTTCTTAGCCCTTGTTAAGATAATTGGTTTTCTTAAAACTAAATGGGTAATTATCGTAACGAGGATTGTATCAAAACTAACTAAAACGTGTATTCTAATATCTTTAATTGGCAAACGTTAACGACACCGCTTCAACTTAAAACTCCGTTCGTTCCTAAATAAGGATTGGTTGTTGAGGATTGTATTCCACCATGAGTCAAAGTTGCACATTATAGAGAAATCCCTTCTAGAGCCAAAATGCTACCAACTCAACCTAGACCTCTATATGCATGTAAAAGTGCATCGTGGCCTTGATCGGTTGAAGGATGCATGAAGGCGGGAATATTAGTGTCCATATCCTTGAGATGAAGGAGTATGTGGACCTAAAGGAGAGGCATGGATTCGCCATAGGGAGGGAGCTTGTGGTAAATGAAAATTCTCTAAAGTCCCTGCCCACGTGATGTAAATAGTTCATTGTGAACTATCACATGCACAATGTGGAGAAGTCCTTGATAAAGCATTATGGCATGTCATGGACTCCTAAGTCCTGCATGGCCAAAGTATGGCTCGCCTCACCGACTCCCGCTAACATTATAAAGGAACAAGAAACCGTGAAAAAGAAATTGACCTCAAGTGGAAAGTTTGGTTTTACCAAACATACCATATATGTGAAGTCAGAGAGCAATGAGATTGCGCCTCAAGATAAGACTCCACAAGAGGTAATTTGCTACTTCTACGGAAAGATTGGAAAATTGGCGCCAGCACGCCCGCCCTATGAGCCTGAAAGAGCTAAAATCACTTATGAGTAAGAGAAATTAGCTCATTGACTTCAGGAACATTCATGATCAAACTCCATTGCTCTTCTACTTCTAAAGGCTAGGTTTTGAACGCTAGCAATAACGCTCACGTTTGTCACAAATTTGTTTGTTACGAAGTGAAGGTGTTAAAAGAGAAGTAGGCGGATGAGGCATGGAGAGTTGGAATTCGAAAAGGGAAACATAGTTGTTGTCCCTATTGAGAGGATTGGAAGTTTGTATCTTGCCTTTCCTTCCAGCTATTCTAAACGCCTTTGTTGACAATGGATATTACTTTGACTTTTGAAATTAGTGGTGATTTATTTCAAAGTTTATCCATGTCGTGGCATTTAAAATAAGCTTATGCTTAAGGAGTAATAGAACGATCATAAATGTACTAATAAGTTATCCTTATGTAGAAGTCAATTTAGCTATATAAACAAGACTAGCTTCTCCAAGATCCGTGAGGTTTAGGAACTTGGAACCCTTTGACCATTGGTCAAATGTTGAATGCATATCTTGTTTGTTATGCTAGATGACTTAAGCATCCTTCACTTGAGTATGTGAGAGGATTGAAAGCTTGTTGGATTTCGTTCACACTTTTAATGTGTTGACCGTTCAAGCAAACATTAAGGAGTAACTTTAGATAGCTTGTTACCTTTACCGGTGATGGTAGAAGGGATGGTATGTCTATTTTTAATGGACTAGTTTTGAAACCTTGGAGGTGTTCAAAACTCACCATAATGAGGTACATGATAGAGAGGGCAATTCAACTATGATACTTGGATCTAGTTAAGATGCTGAGTACCTTAGTTTTATATATTATGTGACTATCATAAGAATTATGGGATTGTCTCACAATTCATTCCTCTTAAGACACATTGTTACATGTGGTCGTCAAAAGGAGGAACCGGACATTTTGATATGGTCCGACAAGTGATAGGTTACACTTTTATGTCCAAAATTGTTTTGGGTCATTCTCTAAATGGTGAGCATGAGTTCTAAATCTTATAAACAACAAAGATGCTCATGTAAACGCCTTAGAGGATATGACGAAAAGGAGGATCCTTGTTTGTCTATTCCAAAGTCTGGATTGTCTAGCCTACGTTTAGACGTAAGGTGGAGGAACCAAGGATCTAGAGGTATTTACTCCATTAGGTACTCTACTAAGACCATGGGATATTTTTCTTGACAAACCTTGTGAGAACTTGTAAGTTGCTTAAAGGTAGAGTCTCTTAAGAAATTAATATCCATGGATGCCAGTGAGAGTAAAGTATACCTTGAATAGATGAACCTGATGTTGACACTAGAATCCAATCAGAAATGATTGAAACTCAGCATGGCAATGCTGGAGAACCTGGCATAAAATCATTACCTCTTGGTAGAAGTTGTCATAAGACCAGAAATATATAACTCGTTATATCTGAGGAAGACAACTTAATGATGATTCATGATGAATGCGTCAACTACCGGAAAGCATAGTGGGCTTGGAGTCCGCTAGGAGAAAGGAGGAAATGATAAGATGAGATGCTATCCATGACGAATATCCAAGGTTTCGACTTGGTTGATCCTACACCTGGGTGTGAACCCGCGAGGTGTGATTGGTTATTTGAGGAAATAGACCAAACATGGATATGTTTGTAGACAACTTCAAATACCGACTAGTAGGAATGGTTTCAAGATGATTGACCATGAGGAAGGTATCATCTAGAGACATTCTCCCGGTGGTTATGTTGAAGTCCACACGGATACTTATTTTATAAGTGCCTTTTAGGCTATATTGGATAGAAGTGAAGACTACATTCCTTAATAGGAATTTCTGAGGAAATGTTCACAACACTTTTGAGGGTCTTTCACTATCAATAGGTGTCCTAATGAAATCTACAAACCCTAAGTAGTCCACTTGTGGACTTATGTTGCCATCTCAATGTTAGAATCTTTGCGTTGATATGAAAATCATTTGTTTAAGTTTTCAAATAGCAATGATGAAACATGGAAGAATGCCAGAGCTAGTGGGAGCATTTTGTAATCCTATTTTAAATATGTCTAGTACATACATCATGTTGGAGATAATGTCCTGATTTCGCTTGAAAAGCTTAAATCAAGAATTATGCATCCATAACGATTATAGGATATACAAAACCTATGGAAGGAGTTAAAGAAATATTGAAATATGTTCTTGTTGATCTATAGTAAGAAGCAACATAAAATAACTTGTTATTCAAATGCTTGCTTATATATTTCTTAGGATAACTGCCAATCTTTATCGGGGTTCATGATCCTACTAAATATGGTGTTAATAAGTATGGTTCTCAAAGCATCGCTGACTCTATTGGGATCTTATGAGACAATGAGAGTACGATGACTTATAAAAGATAACCTTTATCTCACGCATCCTTGGTCTTATTGAGTTCTGATCAATCAATGAAGGTGCGATAGCTTGACAAAAGACCATTATCTCACCAACGCACACTTTTGAGTGATTGGTTGAGGTAGAGATATGGTCATCTTTCTAATACACATGAATAGCATGGTGGCGGATCCGTTTTGCTAAAGCCATAGTTGCAAGATAGTGATGATTGTCATACTAGTGCTTGCAAAGACTTGGCTTGAGTTTGTTTTAATTAAAATTTTGATATGCTGATTTTGGGAACGTTAAGCAACATTGTGCTTCTACTAGTATCGATTATCAAATGGGGATTTGTTAATACACGTGTAGCGGATACTCTCAGTTGCCTTTATTGTGTTCCATCTTAGCATGTTTACCACTTCCCTGAATATTTTACATTCTAAATGTCCACAGTCAGTCACTCTTCATCGGAAGGAAGTTTGAACGAAGACTGAGGGAAAGCATTGGTCGTGTATTCAATAGGGATTGGATACGAGAGACGCAATACTTTACCTATACTTGAAAAGAGTTTCAAGTGATTGGACGACCTACACCTGAGTTTACTTCATGGTACATGTCAAGAGTAACTCAGGATGATAATATCATTTCGTCCTTAGACCGGAGATACATGTGTTTCCACGACATTGGTCTGCCTTGTTCTGATTGCTTTCAAACGCAGTCCGTAACTGGTTGTTATAAAGGAAGCTTTTGGGGAAGGTATTACCGATGTAGTGGGGCAATGTAGTCGAAGGAATTTGTTCCTCTGCTTAGAGAGATATCACTGGGCCCCTCGATGATTGGGCGCTGACACCAAAATGCACGGCCGTGCTCATGCTTGCAATGATAGTTGATCAGTTGCAACTTGCATTTTTTGGTCACCACCAATCTTGATCGAGAAACATAATCGTGAACGATCGGAGAATGACTTTGTACCATGTCTCGTGTTCACCCAGATATCGCGAACAATAGGATGATTGATCACTTATCTATAGGACCTTTTAAAACCCGTTTGGATTGTGATTAGGTACTTGTCAGGGATGACATACCTCGTGTTGATTTGGGGGCAGGGATGTCTTGCTAGAGGCCGCTCCCTGTCCGTGATGCATATGGGTACGGTGTGTCATGTGCAAGTGGGAGTTTGTTGGAGATCTGCCCACTAACACACGTATGCCGGTATCACTGCTAATGAAGCGCGAGCCTATTGGGTCACACGCCAAGGATTGATCCCGACAGCTTTATGTGGATGGAGAAAGTCAAAGAATCAAAAGTGTTTTGATTCGAGGCTTCACGGCCGTGAAGGGTGCTCCACGGGTCGGGAAGCAGGCTGCCCTAACGATTGTTCGACGGCCGCCACGCGTCGTGTGGCCTTTGGGCTTCACGGCCCGTGACAAGGTCGTGAGGGGTTGTGAAGGAGATGCCCTCACGAGTCTCGACCGGGCGGCACGGCTCGTGGAGTTCTAAGTCCCCTCGTGGCGCACTTAGGCTTCACGACCCATGAGAGCCCGTGAGGGGTCGTGAAGAGGGTAGCTGCAGTGACAGTTGTGTTTTATTGGACCATGTGATGGTCCAATCAAATGACATGCAATTTGGCCTAGTTTGTGGTGTCAATAGGCATGGTTTGAGGCTGTAGAACACAAGCAACCATATACAACTTATCTCTACTCCATATTCTCTCTTGGTACTAAATGGGTTTCATGCTACAACACTAAGATGGTGATCTTGAGTGTTCATATGAAGATCTTTGGTGCAAGAGGAGAACATCTTTGGGCTGTTCCAGATGGTGAAGTCATGGTGGACGTTCATCTATGGATTGCTAGTACAATGGGATCAAGCTTCTCTTGGTGTGGACTAGCAATGGAGGAGGAAGCCTTTTGTTTCCTCAATTTCATCCCACCTTTGAAGATCTCGATTTACAGCCATGGTAAGGAGGTATATTCTTCCTCCTTCTTCTTGTTCTTTAGTTGCAATTTGCTTTGTAGTGTGTTCCACCATTGGAACTAGTTGTGGGCTTTATGTGTGCTTTTGTTTTATGTCTTGCATGCTAATTTCTTGTTTGCTTCCGCTGCGTTCGTGCCCACCACGAGTTCCAACAGTGGTATCAGAGCCATCTCTACAAAGAAATTGCACTTTGATGGCTTGAAAACCGAAAATGGACATTCTGTCCAGAAGTGCTTCATGGGTCGTAGAGCATTTTGCTTTACGGGTCATGAAG
Organism: Dittrichia graveolens; assembly: GCA_038502395.1. Classification (NCBI taxonomy): domain Eukaryota; kingdom Viridiplantae; phylum Streptophyta; class Magnoliopsida; order Asterales; family Asteraceae; genus Dittrichia; species Dittrichia graveolens. The sequence goes on from JARJIL010000009.1 coordinate 39,214,353, forward strand.
CCTACACGACCGGCTTCATGGGGTGTCGCTCGTGAAAGGTTTTGACTGTGTCAAAGTCGTGTACTCACTAGCTAGTGTAGCTAATGGTGCTATGATTTCCTTTTTCAGGTAAAGACTAGATAGCCTGGAGAGGTGGGTGACTTTTGATGTAAATACTCCTTGTGGGTTGGAACACTTTATGTTTTAATGTATGTTTGATAATTATGGCCGGTTCCTGTATGTTAGGTAACACCAATGAATGTTTTGGAAACAAAGATGATGTAATTAACTGTTTGTTAGTATTAAAACCTAACAGGACTTCGGTTATTTCTGGATTTAACGGTGACTCGGGGTGCATCCCGGGTCGAGGTTCTGTAGAACCGCCGTGCCTTAACGTGAGTGGTAATCAGCAGGTTGTAGCTGGATTACTTAAGGAGTCTTTGGCTCCGTGAACGATGCTTGGTGGACTTCTTTATGCTCCCCTACCAGCGCGGATGGTTGAGTTTGATTCCCCGGTCTGAGTTGTTGAGTAGGACAGACTCCCCTGCAAGATATGACTCTTACTGATCTTGTCAGCACACCGTTATGTGTTAAGCTAGCAATTCTTGCTTATGTATGATATGTATGATATGATATGCATGATACGATATGCATGATATGATATGATATGTATGTTGCATGACTCCCTATATTGATGCTTATGCTAAGTATGTACTCACTAGCTAGTGTAGCTAATGGTGCTATGATTTCCTTTTTCAGGTAAAGACTAGATAGCCTGGAGAGGTGGGTGACTTTTGATGTAAATACTCCTTGTGGGTTGGAACACTTTATGTTTTAATGTATGTTTGATAATTATGGCCGGTTCCTGTATGTTAGGTAACACCAATGAATGTTTTGGAAACAAAGATGATGTAATTAACTGTTTGTTAGTATTAAAAAGAAAATTTTATGATGCTAAACCTGAATTATCACAAAAGTAACTGTTTTCAGAAGTGGTGTTACATTTCCCTTCTCACAAGAAGGGCAAGGTTTAGGCTTAAGATAAGTCAAGGAAGGTAATCCTGACACTAGTTCACCCTTGCATAACTTGTTCATATTTTTGAAATTAAGGTGGGAAAGCCTCTTATGCCATAGCCAATTTGTATCCTCATTATTTTTGGAGTACAAACATGTTTCCTTTGAAGGGGCACCAGAGGACATGTCAAGAGTATACACATCCTTGGTTCTCTTGGCACTTAATACTGTATTACCTTCCTTATTTATTATGGAGCCTCCTGTCTTTGTGAAGTTGACTTCATTATCTCCATCACACAATTGACTTATGCTTATGAGATTGTATTTCAGCCCTTTGACATATGATACTTTGGACAGTTTAAGGTTCCCATTATGAAGTTCAGCATAGCCTTTTGTTTGCCCATGATTGTTGTCACCAAAAGTCACACTTAGACCTTCACCTTTCTTATAGTTACTGAGCAAAGCCTTGTTGCCTGTCATAGTTCTTGAACATCCACTGTCAATAAACCATGAACCAACACCCTGCACAGATTGAATGAAAGAAGAGTTAGTGACAAAAGTAGGAATCTACTATTCAGTGGATCCCTGTGGAATGCACCTAGCTTTCCACTTCATTTCAGGTTTCTTATGTATGAAAGGAATTACTATGTTATCATTACAAGTCATCTATCTTGAATTACCTTTTAAAGAACATTCAAATGCCTTATGCTCTTTACTTCCACACTTATAACATTTTTGAGATTTTGTGGCCTTGGAGCATTGAACAACATTATTTGAATGACTATGAGTTTTCTTGTTAGTCTTCTGACAATTATCAGTTATCATTTGACTAACTTGACCATTCAGCTTATGAAGCTTATCCTGTAAATTTCTTAGGTCTTTATTTACAGGCACCTTGGATTGATCTTTGGATTTAGAAACTTTTTGACCAATCTTTGGAGTGGCAGAAATGGGAACAATGTGAACATCATTCTTTTTACTCATAGTTTCTTCTATTGAAAGAGAGTTGATTACTTCTGGATCAACTAATTGTTTAGAAGATGAGCTATGATCAGCTGACAGGCTATGAGCTGAGCATTTATCATCTACTAACATATCAGTTGATAAAGAAGTATTAGCTAATGATTCTTCAGTTTGTGAAATACTAAGATTTAAGTCATATATTTTCAAGGTTTGACAACATAATGTCTCTGTGGTCTCAACTACTGATTCCTTTCCTTTACTCACATCTTTTGACTTTGTGCTCTTAGTATTCTTACATTCTAAAATCTTACGAGAGGATGATTCAATAGAAAGAATAATTGATTCTTTTAGGTGGCTACTTTTGCTTCTAACAAATTTATTTGTGAACACACTTTTGCAAAATGTCAGCATTGTCTAAGATATTAAGGTTCTTATTAGAATCAACATAGTTAGCAGCCTTAGAGTAATTTCCACCAATAATAGCTTGAACTCGTTTGGGTATTTGCTCCTTGACACATTGAGTGGTCTTTTTAGCCGATACACACCAAGACTTTACTACTTTTTGGAGGTCACTGAACTTTTTGATTGTTTCACTAGTTTCTTTTACTAAGATCTCATTAAGTATCTTTTGATTTGCTAGTTCATCATTTAAAATTGTTATCTGCTTAAGTTCCTCATCTTTAAGAATTAATTTTTCCTTGAGTGATTCTACTTCTAGTTTTAGCTTCTTCTCTCTTTGAATAGCAGACTGGAAATCAATACACAAGTAATCAAACATAGCATTCTTTTCATTATTATCATAATTAATAAACTTTGCAACCTGATACATTGAAGAAGGATCCCAGTTGGTAGTTTAACAAGCTTTTGTAGCCTTCTTCATATCTTCATCAAAGGAACTACAATCATTGTTGTTGGCCATCATGTAGAACTGAGCAGAGATCACCTCATCTTCATCTGAAGAAAGATCTTCTTTTGCTCAATCTTCTTCTTCAGCTTCAAGAACTTGGCCCTGGGCTTTCTTCTTCTTTTTTTAGTCAAGGACAGTAGCTAGGAGTTTCTTATACTTGGCTTCATAATCAATTTTGCCCTCCTACTTTGGCATAGATCAAGAACCAATATTATTTTTGGACTTACAGTCACAGGCTATGTGGCCAATCTTGCCACATTTGCAACACTCTACTGTGGAGGCGTCAAAAGTAGATTTGGACTTGACAAATTTTGATGGCCTCATGTTGAACCTCTTGACACCCTTTCCCTTCTTGAAAGGTTTTAATTTCTTAACTAGCATGGCTACTCTTTCAACTAGCTCTCCAAACTATTCTCCTCACAACCATTCTCCTCATAAGTTTCTACAACACTCTCCTCTTCATCTCCTTCTTCATCAGAACGAGAATCAATAGCTGCAAAGCTTCTCATCTTTGTATCTCTTGATACAAGGGCAGTTGGTGCAACTTTTACAACCTCTTTCATCCCCTTGGATGACAACTTACTTTGCTTGACTGATTGCTCATGGTTGAGTAAGTTACCATAGAGCGCAACCGGAGACTTTCCCTTGATCTTTTCACTATGCCTTAGTACAGTGACAAAGTGATCCCATGTTTCAGGGAGGGAGTCGAGAAACTTGTTCACCAAGACAAAGTTGCTCTTGGATATGTCTGCCCTTTTCAAATCATTTACTAGGCAGTTGAACCTGGTGTATGTCTGTGTAAGGCTCTTACCTTTCTGAGCAAAGAAGAATTCATACTTTCTGTTGAGGAGGAGCTTCTTGTTCTCCTTCACCTCCTCAGTCCCTTCATATGCAACTGTGAGTGTATCTACCATCTCCTTAGCAGAAGTACAGTTAAGCACTTGATGATAGATCTCATTGGGTAGTGCAGAGATAAGAACTAATATAGCCTTAACATCTAGGCTAACCAACCTCTTATCTTCATATGTCCACAGATTCATGGGCTTGACAATGATTCTTTCTGTTGTGGAAGTTTGACCTTCGGATTCTGATGGAATGGATAACACGGATGTTGCAACATAAGGACCCTCAGTAACTATTTCAAGCATTTGGATATCAAGGGTGGATAAGAAAAGATGTGCTCTACTTTTCCACATGGAGAAATTTTCTGCATCAAACATGGGACATCTTGTTAAACACCAAGTGTTTGAGATGTTCATGTTGTTTGAGGATGAGACCATTTTGAGAGGGGTAGAAACAGTTGTAATGTAAGCAAAATAGATCTAGCTATTGATTACCTGCTCTGATACCAGTTGTTTGTCCCATATTGAGTACGCAACAACAAATGTTTGTAGAAAGGGGGGGGGGGTTGAATACAAACTTTAGCTTTTTAAAAATTAAAGACGCACAATTATACTTTTATATAATTCTTATTGATTGTAAATAAAGAATTACATGTACTAGAAGCAGAAATTCTAAGTACAATAAAAGGTGGCAATCAATTTGTCTAACACATAGACAAGCTAACTTTAAAACAACTAATGTATAAAAAGTGTTCAACACATGAACAAGTTTGGTTCTACACAATGCTTAAACTCAATGACTTTTTCTCAACTAATGAGATTGCTATGTGTTGTGTACAAGCTTCACACTTTTGCATGTCTACCATGCATGTATATTTATAGGAGTCTTGGTGTATCCGGTTGTATGAAGAAAGGAGACAAAGTGTGTGTGGAAATATAATATTTTAATTGTAAAGGTAGTGAGTGAAAAGTAAAGTTCCTTTAATCAAGTGTTTGATAAAAGTAATTGTACTTTTCTGAAAAAGTGCAACCCACTTACAATATAAAATATTAAAACCCACATCTACTGTCGTGTAGAACTTTCTTTCCCTTTCCATGCTTGTACTTTTAACAACAGTCATGCTTCTGTTTGATTTGAATTTACCAAGCATGGGATTGCCAGCCATACTTAGTTGTTATAACAAATCTTCAAGATCTTCGTCTGTTTGAGGTATATTTCTCCTTTTCCAGAGGATAAGATCAAACCTTTTTGTCTCATACTTGATCCAAAAAATGCTTTATACTTTACAAACAAAGATCTAAGTCATAAAAGAAAAACACATGTTCTGCCTTTTACTTATGACTTTTACAATCTGAAAGATAGAGCAGATTTGACATTTTGCTCGACTCGGCTAACCGAAAGTACTAGGAACTTTAAATTTCACTACTCAGTTGACAAAATATATGAGCTGATCAATTTTTTGCTAGGACTCAATTGATACATATTGCTCAGATGATCATATGGATGCTTAGTTGATCATTAGTTATCTTAGGAGGACATAAGCTCATGTATTGATATGATCAGTTGATCAAGAATACTCAGCTGATCATTTAAATACATCAGTTTATGTAAAAAGATGACTTGTGTTAGAACAGACTTACTTAGTTGATGCTCAGGGCCTCAGCTTATCCAATGTTCACTCAGCTGATGGTGTGGGTACTCAACTGATCGAATTTCTTCACTCAGCTGATCGAACTCCTTAGCTGATACTTTGAGTAGGATCTGTGATGGTTCCATACTTTGCATATTTTCCAGAATCTGATCCAAACAACACATGTTTGAATTCTTTCTAAGTCATACTGAATGTAGGGTTTGGTTATCATCAAATTATGTGTTTTAGGATAGGCAGAGTTAATTATTAGGGTGAAGTGATTATCTCCCCAACAGCAACAACGAGCAAAACTACAAGTGGTGACAGAGGAAGAGGATTTAAGTTTTTCTGATCTATTCCCAAATTTACCCGAGGCCTTTGGCTCTGAAACGGAATTTATGTATGGCTATCAACGGGGTCCTCTTGACACAGCAAGTGAAGACATGAATTTGATCCAATCTGTATGTCTACGATGAATATGAAAGTGAAATGGAAGAGGAAGAGGTAGAGGTAGGAGAGAGGGAGAGAGAGAGAGGTGAGTAAAGAAAAACGAGTGCTGAGGGACCCCAGCCCAAAATACCGGGACACCGCACTTGCTACCGGAGCTGACACTGTTAGCTCTGGTATTGAAACAGCCACTATCATCTCAATAGTGCACACTTACCCCTCCAGCCACTCAAGTATCTCTCAACAGATACGTGTTTCAACTCAGGAAGAATTAACACATACTCTATCGGCCTCTCATTCTTAGATGGCTGGTATTGAAACTAGAGGTCTGCCTCTCCCGACCTCTACCGTTCTATCAACGCACATCGATATACCGCAGATATCTGCATTTCTTTCTAGAAACCAATAAATACTTGCACATATAATGACGTTGTTTACTCAACAACCGTCCAGAACACCCGTAGGTGGCACTACTGAAGGTGGCATTCGAGATTCTGGTGGAAATCTCGCCAGAGTGTACACCACTGCAGCTCCGCACGCGTGTAGTTCTGCCTTTGTGGCAGAAACTTCAACGAGCACTCTAAGTGAGTCTCGGTTTTTTACCAAGGACGAATTGCAAGAGGCCCTCAACCCAGTTACTGAAAGCCTAAACGAAATCAAGCAGACACATGCTTCGTTGAAAACCAAGGTTGATGATGGCTCGGGCTTATCTACTAACACTTTGAAATCCCTGCTTTACGTAAGATTGCTGGAGAGAGCCCCAGACTGTGAACAGAACCTAGATCTCCTTCAAACCCTTCAAAATGAACAGACTTACAAGAGTAGTAACCTCAACGAATTTAAAGAAACACTTATAAACTCAATGGAGGATCTGGGCAATGTGGTCTTTTAGAAATTGGATTCGGTGGAAAAAAGGATGACCATTTTTTAATCTACTTGCAAATCCCAAGCTGCTGAGTCAAAGCGCAGGCATGACGATGATGATCCCGATCATGATTGTCAAGAGGTGGAGAAGAGAGCGCGCGTTTTGACCTTTCCTCTTTTAACCGAACGATTAGCGGCTACAATAGGGATTGGGGAAGAATCTCAACAACAATAACAACAACAACAATCTCAGTAGCAACAACAACAACAACAAAAGCCATAAATTGAGCCTAAACCTGACATCTTAGTGTTTGAATTTGAAACTGCAGATATTGGTGAAAGGGATGAGTCAGATGAGCTGCTTGAACAGATTTATGAGTTTTCTTTTGGCAAAATGCGAGAAAGAACAGAGGAAGTCCAGATTGTGGACTGGTTTGATGATATGCCGGTGCCTGTGATTCAAAAGCCAGCGTCTTCAAGGGTTGCAAAGCCTACGAAGGAGTTGGTCACCAAAAAGCAAATGGAGGAAGCAATCAGAAAGTTAATCTAACAACAGTCCTTCAAGGCATTCCAGGTGTTAGCTGCCGACATCCTGAGGAAAAATCAGTAAGCAGAGCAGGCAAAACAACTCCAACGATCATCTGAATGGCCACTACCTCTGAACGTTCAACCAGCTCCTTCAATTCCTATCTCATCAGACCCAGGCCTTGATAGACACAACATGTTCACTAGAGAAGCAATGAAAGACCCATTATGGGGAAAATATGGAGTGAACACTGCTTACCTCGAGGATCGGATTCCTACAATCCTAACTTCTCAAATCAGAGACAAGATTCCTCCTGAACTGAGGGGTCTTGATGATGTTCAAAGGAGATGATACAATCATATCTGTAATGAATACAAAACACCAAGGGAGCAGATTGTGTCGGAATACCCCATCAGCAAAGTACTTCGGATCAGTATGCAAAAATCTTTAAGGTACAGGTTTGATGTATATGATGTACAGAGAGCAGATGGTTAGAAAATCTTGAATGAAGCCGACTTCAGACACGTCAAGCTGCATGACATTGAGTTCATATATGAGGAGCTATCCACAAAGATCAACAAGTCCTATGAAGAACAACTAGGACGATCAGCTCTGATGAAGTATATGAGGAGATTTTTAGAATTTGTCCAAGAGCATGATCTACAATTGGGAGCCGAGAGTAATCAACTTGAGGTAAATATGCTCAAACCACTACAAAACCAACCTGATCTACAAACCCTAGAAGAGCTAACAGTTATTGATGAAAATCATCCAAGCTTTACCGGCAAAGAGGTGTCATCTTCATCAACCAACATCGTCGAAAGATCTTCGTTCGGATGGTGGACATGATGGCATACTCTGGTGGTACTTTGAAATTGTTATTCCACATACTCTAGGAAAGAGCTGACAAAGAACAATCTACTTTAAGTGAGTCAGAACGGGCTGGGTTGATAAGAACAATAGACGCGGTTAAAAGGACGTTGGACAGTCGTCGGATAATTCGGAGGTGGCAGATGATGTTCGGAATAAGAAATAGGTCAATATTGTAATTAATATCTTTCTGCATTTCTATCTTCTTGTAATAGGCTTTCTCTCCATATAGGGGGAGATTGTTAATATTAGAAAATGTAGAAAAGCCTATTTTGTAGGCATGGCCTATAAATAGGCCTTTGGCCCTTTAGCCTTGTAATGCTTTAGGCACATTAATGCAATATCGATATTCAAAGCAAAAGGTGTAGGTTGAACTGGATTGAGCTTTCACCTGGGTAGGTAAAATCAGCTCTGGTTGAACCATAGAGCCTAAAGCTACACTCTCCCTATATAGTCTCACAATTTCATTTTGTTCATACAGATCAAGTACCGAGATAGGGAACAGTTGAGGTTGAACAGGATGAGCAGCAGTAAGAGCTTTCACGTACAAGAAGTGCTTTAGCCTGATTGCTCCATGATTTGGCCTTCTTGGTATCTCATCATTCCTGTCCATTGCAACTTGGACCATCATAGGTAAGAACCGCTAATATGGTAGAAATCTGCCCTTGGTGCGTTTCAAGGGCGTTTTAGATCCGAGAACTTGCACTCCACCGACTACATAAGATCAAGAAATAAAAGAGTGGCATAATCGATGTGCAAATGATTTGTAGCAGCATAGAGCAATTTGATCTGGTTAGAGTTTGGATACTCACATCCTGTGTGTTTTGCTGTGAGGTACCGCTGGAGGATAGTTAGGAAGGTATAGTACAAAGGGTGCAGATTTGCTCTTTTGAAATGGGATCACATTTGTAGATCTCCTGCATAGCCCATAGCTCTTATCCCTTGTAATGCGGTGGATTCATCAGGCATTTCCCGAAAGTCTGTAAATGGTGGCCTGCTTCTAGCAGTAGAAAGCTGGAGGATTTCCCTCAACCGGCTGGTAGTTATCTTTAAGGTGAAGTGGTCAACATCACCACGGATAGACACACGGCTAGTGTCAGGATTTGTATGTGTATGCGCCATATACAAGAATTTCTGAACATAGAGTTCAGGGACATGAGTCCCAGAAGTGGATGGGTTGTATGTAAGTGCATGATTGAGTGGATGGACACGAAGAATTTCTATAATGATTGGAAAGTTAGTGTTGCGCATGTTATCAAGGTTAACAAAATGATTGGTGTCATGAGTGACAACAGAAAGAAATTGGTCAGGGGTAAGGAGTTGGTCATCTGGGTTATGGCTTTGGCTAGCTATCGAAGAACGAAATGAGACAGAGTCACCTTCCATAGCCATTTATCCTATAAGAGCAGCAACCAGTTTAGACAATTCTGTTGTAGTATGATAAACTTTGTAAGATGTGATGCATTGACTTTTAAATTCAATCATCCAAGTCTTGAAAAATGTGGACTCATTTTGACTTCAAAATGTTGACCATGGGTCAAACTTGAAAAATAGTCAAACACTTGTTGAAAATTTGTATCTCCCAAAAACCTGCATTCATAAAGTGGTATTTCTTGTGAACAAATATATGTTTTGACACATATTTTACAATGAATTCATGTATCTAAACAACTTTGTAACACTGAAATTTTTCTCAAACAGTCCATAACATGAAGATTTGGGCCAAAATTGGAATCAAACCCCAATCATCATCTACTCGAAGAAGAAGAACAATTTTCAAATATTTGAGATTTTATTCGATAAAAATGTGATCTAAGTGTCCATACGTCTCATCTCACAGCATTCGAGTATTAAAAACACCATTTGATAGTCCAACAAAGTGAGTGAAGTGCAAAAAGGTGTCTTCCGAGTTGTATAATACAAGTGCATTTTTTAGCATTTAAACTTGATTCAAGCATGATTTGTTACTTATATGAGGTATACCTTGAGTAAACAAGCAACTTTAACACAGATGAAGAAAATTTTGGGAGCAAGTTTGATCACAAGTTCGAAAATTATGTAACATGTGAGTTCGAAATTCAAATTCTTTTTGAATACATGAAGAACACTGACTTCGAACGACCTATTTATAGAAAATGAGTGTAACGGTCAAAAAATAGCCAGACACACTCAAAGTGTTCATGATTTTGAAGACACAAAACGCGCTCGAAGTGGTCATGTGTCTAATGTTTGGACTTCAAAGTCTGAAGGCTTGGAATTCGAAGTGTAAAGGCTTAGAATTCGAAGTGTGTTTACTTCGACTTAGGAAAGAAATACTGTTCATAAGCGTCAGAAGTGTATTGAGGAATCACTGTTTCATGTTCGAAGTGAACTTACTTCGAGTTCAAAGTTGGAAACGAGCTTGAAGTCTCAAGGAAATGAAGGATTCCATGTTCGAAGCCTTCTTGTGTGTGTATGTTTCAAATGTGAAGGCTAGTGTAATCCTTTAAACATTGTTCGAAGTGTTTCAAATTAACAAGACTTCGAATGTGAAGTTGACTTCCGAATTCGAAGTTGTGAATTCGAAGTCTCCTCTACGAATGAGGATTTCCTTGATTTATTACCCATTTCGAATTTGAATAACATGGCTTCGAATTTGAAGTGTATTGCAACACTTAAACATATAAAACCACAAATTTTTGATATTTTCATCATTTTGTATATGGTTTTGTATTTTCTCCATTTTGTGAATGTTTTTGGTATTTTCTCCCCCGACAAGCATGCGTAGCTGTACGTGTGATTGACACCCCCCCTCAAATTATGCTCTATCTATCTGCACAATGAACAAACATAGTGAAATATCCACTCAAAACAAATGACTGATAGTTAGACCTTATAGTTCAACATGCCTGGTTTGGATACTAACTCATTAAAACGAGTATCGTCTAATGGTTTAGTATACAAATCAGCCAGTTGATATTCAGTCTTAACATATTGTAGCTCTAACAGACCTTCTTCCACACTGTCTTTATTAAAATGATACCGTATGTCAATGTGTTTGGTCTTTGAGTGGTGAACTGGATTGCATGACATAGCTATGGCAGACTGTGAATCACACAATAATGCGATCTTCTCATAGTGTAGACCAAAGTCAGATAGTTGGGTCCTTACCTAAGGACTCTAAGAGCAGCACATTGCAGTAGCAACATATTCACCCTCAGCAGTTGAAGTGGATATCCAATTATGTTTCTTAGGAGCCCAACATATTAACCTATCTCCCAAAAAGTGTGCACTGCCAGAACTGCTTTTTCTGTCAAGCATGCAACCAGCATAGTCTGCATCTGAATAGGCATAAAGTTGTAAACTTGAATCCCTTGGACACCATAGACCTAGATCAGGAGTACCCTCGCGATATTTGAAAATTTGTTTCAGTGCCAATAGATGTGATTCCTTTGGGTTAGCCTGGAATCAAGCACATAGGCATGTAGATAACCTGATATCTGACCTACTATCCATCAGATATAGTAATGAGCCTATCATACCGTGCTATGGTTTTAAATCAGCTGCTTTTGCCTCAAGATCAGCAGATAATTTTGTGTTTGAAGACATTGGGGTAGATAGTGATGAACAACTGAGCATGTCATACTTTTTCAACAAGTCTTTAATGTACTTCTATTGATTTATGAAAATGCCAAGACTCAACTATTTAACTTGTAATCCGAGAAAGAAATTCAGTATAGGGTATGCCACTGTTGACAAGATCCCCAATCATAAAATGATTGTCCTAAAGATAAATGAACATGTACATCCCTTTGTTCGCGATATCCAATGTGAACACAAGGCATGGAATATAGTCAACCTTCAGATCGTTCACGATTATGTTTCTCGATTATAGATTAGTGGTGACCAACAAACCAAGTTAACATTGATCCATCATCAATGTAACCTGAGCACGGCCATGCATATGAACGTCAGCACTCAATCATCGAGGGGCCCATGGATATTCTCTCTATACATAGAGGAACAAATACCTTTTGACTACATAGTCCCGCCACATAGAGAATACCCTACCCAATCATCTCCCTTATAACGACCAGTTACGGACCGCGTTAGAAAACGATCAAAGCAAAGCAGACCTATGCTTTGGGATCACATGTATCTCTAGTTTAAGGATGAAATGTCATTACCATCCCGAGTTACTTGTGACTAAAACCATGAAGTAAACTCGGGTGCGGGTCCTCCAATCACTTGAAACCCCTTTCAAGTATAGGCAAGAATCACGTTTTATCAAAACTAACTCTTTACCTCAATCTTAATTCATACTTTCTTCCCACAAAGTACGACCGATTGTGGAGACTTAAAGATTGTAAAACAATCTAGGGAATAAGTTAAACATGCAAAGATAGAACACAATAAAGACTAAATGTGAGTAACCGCAACACGCGTATATAAAGATCTCTACTATATAAATCAAAACAAACATTAGTAATATTATTGCTTAATGTTCCCAAATACATAATGGTCCAAACATAAATTAAAACCAAATCTAAACCAAGTCATGAGCAAATCTAACACCTATCGCCGTAGTATGAGAATCATGAGAAGCTTGTGACAATGGTTTAGTAAACGGATCGGCCAAATTGCCTTCCGAGGTTACTCTACTAATAGCGACTTCACCACTTTCAACCATCTCTCTAATCAAGTGGTACTTACGAGGTATATGCCTCGTTCTCTTGTGAGCTCTTGGTTCCTTCGCCAAGGCTACCGCACCCTCATTGTCACAAAAGATCTCAATAGGGTCGGATATGCTAGGAACCACTCCAAGGTCTCGGATGAACTTCCTTATCCACACAACTTCTTTAGCAGCTTCACTTGCCGCAATGTATTCTGGCTCTGTAGTAGAATCAACCACTATGTCTTGCTTTGAACTTCTCCAAGTAATAGCCCCACCATTCAATAGGAACACAAACCCCGATGGTGATCGGTAGTCATCCCTATTAGTTTGGAAACTAGCATCAGAGTAACCCTTTACTTTGAGCTCTTCCTCACCACCAAATATCAAGAACATATCTTTAGTCCTCCTAAGATACTTAAGAATGTTCTTTACCGCAACCCAATGGGCTTGCCCCGGGTTTTCGTGATATCTACTAGTCAAGCTCAAAGCACATGACACATCAGGACGGGTACATAACATGGCGTACATGATCGAGCCCATGGCCGAAGCACATGGTACTCGCTTCATTACTTCTAGTTCCTCTTGAGAACTAGGACATTGAGTTTTACTCAATATCACTCCATGCGACATAGGAAGATTTCCTTTCTTGGAGTCCTCCATCTTGAACCGCTTCAAGACTTTGTCAATGTATGTACTTTGACTCAACCCGAGAAGTTTTCTAGACCTATCTCTATAGATCTTGATACCCAGAATGTATGCCGCTTCTCCTAAGTCTTTCATTGAAAAGCATTTTCCAAGCCAAATTTTGACACTTTGCAAGGTTGGAACATCTTTACTAATGAGTAGGATATCATCCACATACAAGACAAAGAAAACAACGGCGCTCCCACTAGCCCTAACGTATACACATGGCTCGTCTACACTTTTTGAAAAACCAAACTCTTTGATTTTCTCATCAAAGCATAGATTCCAACTACGAGATGCTTGTTTAAGTCCATAAATGGACTTCTTTAATCTACACACTCTATTAGGATGCTTCGGATGCACAAAAGCCTCAGGCTGCGTCATATACACCTCTTCGGAGAGCTTCCCATTAAGGAAGGCGGTTTTGACATCCATTTGCCATATTTCGTAATCATGAAATGCGGCAATTGCCAAAAGTATCCTAATAGATTTCAACATGGCCACTGGGGAGAAAGTTTCATCATAGTCGACACCATGTGTCTGGGTGAAACCTTTAGCCACCAGTCGGGCTTTGAAAGTGTTTACTTTTCCATCCATGTCGGTCTTCTTCTTGAAGACCCACTTACACCCTATTGGTTTACAACCGGGTGTGGGATCAACCAATTCCCAAACCTGGTTTCCCTCCATGGATTGCATCTCGTTATCCATTGCCTCCTTCCATTTAGCAGACTCGTGGCCCGTTGCCGCTTCCCGATAGTTGGTGGGCTCATTAAGATCCACCAATAACTCGTCGCCCTCAGATATGAGAAATCCATATCTCTCTGGCTCATGGCGAGCTCTACCGGATCTACGGGGAGGCAACGGATGTACGTTAGTCTCCGCATTGTCATGCTCAGACTCAACCTCACTGGGTTGTTGGCTAGTGCCAACGTCAGGTCTTTCATCCGTTGACTCTTGAACTTCTTCAAGATCAATCTTAATCCTGCCATGCTGATTGGATACTAATTCTCTTTCTAAAAAGACCGCCCTCCGAGCAACAAATACCTTGTTCTCGGAAGGTTTATAGAATAAATATCCAATACCCGCAGCTGGATATCCGATGAAATAACACTTTTCGGATCGGGGCTCCAACTTGTCATCTACCTTATGTCGTACGTAGGCTTGACAACCCCAAACCTTTATATAGGCAAGAACGGGAGGTTTCCCATGCCACATCTCGAAAGGTGTTTTCTCGACCTTCTTTGTTGGAACGAGATTAAGGATTCTTGTTGCCGTTTCAAGAGCATAACCCCAAAGGCTTATAGGCACTTGGGTGTGACTCATCATAGACCGAACCATATCTAACAATGTTCGGTTCTTCCTCTCGGCGACACCATTTAATTGTGGCGTCCTAGGAGGTGTAAGTTGTGAGATAATTCCACAACCCTTAAGATGATCACGAAACTCTTGACTAAGATACTCACCACCCCTATCGGATCTAAGTATCTTAATCTTCTTGCCCAATTGATTCTCTACTTTGTTTTGGAAAGTCTTAAAAACCTCAAAGGTCTCGGACTTTTGTCTAACCAAGTAGACATACCCATACCTACTATAATCTCTTGTGATGTGCTTAAACGGACCACACACATCGGAATGTATAATGTCCAATAAGCCTTTTCCCCTCTCATTCACGCCGGAAAAAGGTGCTTTAGTCATCTTACCTAATAAAAAAGATTCGCATACTTCATTCGACTCATGGTCAAATGATTCCAAGATCCCATCCGCTTGGAGCTTGGCGATACGAGTCTTGTTTATATGGCCAAGTCGACCATGCCACAAAGACAATTTGTCTAAAATATTTTTAGACGTTGAATCAATATTCATGATTGAACGATTATCACTAACGTACGCATCTATTTCATAAATACCACGACAAGGATAAGCTTTAAAATAATAAATACCATTTTTAAAACAAACAATAACCCCATTGTCAAAAGAAAAACCAAAACCATTGTCGTGTAATGCATGAAAAGAAATAATGTTTCGTGCCACAAGCGGCGAATAGCATACGTTCAATAATAATATGGAAAAACCGGAATTAAAAGATAATTCAACTTCTCCTCGAGCCTTGACCGGGACAATCTCCTTGTTTCCCATAATCAAGTCAAGCTCGTCATTCTCGATCCTTCTACTTGTCCTTATCACCTGCACAATATTACAAACGTGAGTGCCACAGCCGGTATCTAATACCCAACTACCAGATGTAGAAGTATGATGGAGTTCAATCATGTACGTACCTGAATCGGAAGTTCGTGTGATGCTCAACCCCTTGAGCTTCTTAAGACCTTCTAGGTACCCCGGCCAATTACGGCTCCAATGGCCCTTCTTCCCGCAGAAGAAGCATTCCGCTTCGTTCGGAGTCTTAGCTTGGGGAACCATCTTCCCCTTGCCTTTACCCTCCGAAGCGGGGCCAGACTTGGCAGTGCCAATCTTCCCCTTCCCCTTACCCTTAGGAGTATAAGTGGTCCTCTTCTTCTTCTGGATTCGCCCCTCCCTTATAGCAAGAACGGGATTTAGAACGGGGGGCTTGTTTTTGGTCATGCTAGACTCCATTGTCTTAAGCATACCATGAAGCTCCATGATGGACTTATCCATACTATGCATATGATAACTCATAACGAATTGATCATACGCGGTGGGTAGGGACCATAGGATCAAATCCACGGCTAGCTCCCTCCCAATGGTAAATCCAAGCCGTTCCATGCACTCCACGTTTGCTTTCATGCGCAACACGCGTGCACTCACATTCCCGCCATCGGCCATCTTGCTACCAAGTACCGTCTTAAGACACTCAAACCTCTCTTATCTCGCTTGCTGCTGGAACATTTCCTTAAGCTGAGCGATCAAGTTAAAAGCACTCAAATCATCCATTTGCTTTTGGAGCTCGGGGATTATAGTACTTAGGATGAGGCAAGTAATGTCCTCGGTATCCTTGACACGCTTCTCATAAGCGTCTCGGATAGCCCGAGTGGCATTGGCAGCAAGAGCCTCGGGTAGGGCCTCCTCTATGGTAACCATCTTCCCTTCTTGGCGTAGGACAAGTTTAAGTTGCCTAAACCAATCCAAGAAGTTGTTACCATTGAGTTTCTCCTTCTCAAGGAAAACTCTAAGTGAAAAATGGTTGGTGGTGTTGGTGTTGCTTGAAGACGCCATCTAAAATAGCAAAGTAGTTTTAATTAGTTTGGAAATCCTTGTTAAAATAAGTACCCATAGTTTTAAGCAAAACAATTTATTTGTAACAAGGGCTAAGAACCTTATTTCACCTCGCACCGTGACGGGTTTACCGCGGATCACGTGGCGAAGCTATTTAGGCCGGCAACCACTTTACCAATTGTAATCTCTATTACAACTCTTAGACACTTGCGGGATCCGTTGACATCCATTATGTCGGTTGGCATGTTTGATCCCTATCTTACACCAAGCTTAATATATAATTTTTTGTTTAGCTCGTGCTTAGCTCGACAACTAACCAAGAATTATATACTAAAATTGTAAATCGTCCGACACGACACACGGGTGGCACTCTCGACCATAAATTGGCTCGTGCTTAGCTCGATAACCAATCATGCGAGTAACCCCACTCACCTTCCACACAACTACACAAGGAATGACTCGTGCTTAGCTCGACAATCATCCTTGCTTCGTTAGATTCGGGTGGTGGCATCTTATGGATGGTGGGTGATTTACATTTTGAAAAATGGGATTTTGTTTCCGGTTTATAAAACCCTTTTGTGAATTAACAAAGTAAGTGTCAAAACGATTTTAAGCACTTTTAATATAATACCATTTTTTATATTTCCTTTGTCAATTCTATTCGCGTGCAATTGTTAACCATTTTAACAAAAATTGTATTTTATTTAATTTTTATAGAAAAATTATCTAGCATGCGAATCCTAATCCATGCGTAGAATAATAAAACACAACCACGCAAATATCTATACATACGATTCGGTAACATGCCCATAATTCCTATGCGTTTTCCCCGTGAGCCACAACGGTGAAAACGAGGCCAAAAATCTAAGGACAATATATGGTCTCATTGGATGAGCTCCCACTGAATCCAACACCTCCAATAGCATGTTGATTCCTTCTCGCCAAGACATCATCACCATGACTCCCGTTGACTATTTTGGTTTTAAATCTATACTATATACAAATACATAGAACATATATAAAGGACACGCAGGTCGCAATCCTATACTATTTATACAAATACATAGAATAAAAGAAACAGCGTGCAAGCCGCACCAATAAGTAAATAAATTAATATTATTACAACAATACAGCACGCAGGCCGCCAAAAAACCAAAAAATAATAAATCATCACAACACATAGGTCTAGGGGCATATCTTGTTACCGAATCAAACCAAGTATATCAAATAGAAACATGGTGTGCCACACATAACCATGATATATAAATATATATCTATATTTTAGTTAAGATTGTCAAAACACCAAAGGCACTAAAAGGACAATCCTTGTACATATGCATTAGTGTATCAAACATTTTGAGACACATATTCATATATACATTTATAAGTATATATTTGTGTACACTTCATGTCAAGTTACAACAAATATATAAATATAAAAACTAGAATATATTAACACGTCTACGAATAAATTTATTCTAGCACAACAAGAGTCTCAATGGACAAACCAATTTTAAGAAAACACTTTTCATATCCAAAAACACTTTTATGGTTTTTCTAGACTCAATAGTGCAAAGTCATGTTAGATATGGCTCTGATACCACTCAAGGTATTCGTTTGGCAAAATCAAGTAGCAACGGAAGCAAAGTACATAACAAAAATCGGTGCCAAACAATGAATACTTCCCATGGACCAAAATCTAACAATGGAGTTGCAACTAAAATATATATAAACAAGATGAGAAGAAAGGTTGTACCTCAATGGTGCAAAACACAAAGTAACCTTCCTAGTCAAGTGGCTTAAAGTCCAAAAAAGAACTCCTCCAATGAAGTCCACCCTAAGCTTCCTTGATTCCCAAGTGCTAGCAAGTTGATGTATGACCACCAAAACAACAATCAAGTATGTGTATATTTGCTTCTTGTGTTCAAGAACACCAAGAACAATAGAGAGAGAGTTCAAGTGTCAATCAAGGGACAAGTGATAGCAAAAAGCCTCTACAAGAGCAGATAACTCGTAGTCTCTTTGTCTACCATCATTATTAGAAGTTAACCCCATTAAACCAAGTATTTAAGGCTGTTAATTCTGCTGTTACAGCGAACGTACACGGCCCGTGTAGATCTACACGGCCGTGTAGGCCCAAAGTCCACGACCCCAATTGGGCTAAGACGGCCCGTGTCTAACAGGCACTACACGACCCGTGTTCATCTACACGACCCGTGTAGGCCCAAACTACACGACCTTGGATTGGGCCAATACGCCTCGTGTACATTGGACTAGACACGGTCCGTGTTCAGGAACACGGCCCGTGTACCACCCTGCCAAAACCCATTTTGGCCTTTTCCTCTCTATTGCTTAATCGTGTTGCCGGAATCAATACTTGGTGTGTGACCCAATAGGCCTACACCTCATCGGTATTGCCATTAACTCGTTCATATCAGCGGACATATTCCAACACTTCCACATAAATCTGTACTAAGATTAGATCTTTTCCCTTGGCTTTTATGAGTAGAGTGGTGTCGGTTTTTCCTTTACTGTATTCCTCAATCAGTAGATATTCAGACACGACATCATACCAAGCTCCCGGGGCTTGTTTTAGTCCATGTAAGGCTTTGTCTAGAACATACACATGATATGGGAGGTTGGGAATGACAAATCCTTCAGGTTGAGATACATACACTTCCTCTTTGAGTATACTATTAAGAAAGGCAGTCTTAACGTCCATCTGGAAAACCTTAAAGCCTTTATGAGGAACATAAGCAAAGAAAAGTCAAGTAGCTTCTATCCTAGCTGTAGGAGGAAAAGTTCATCGTAATTTATCACCTCCTGTTGGTTGTACCCTTTAGCAACCAGCCTAGCTTTATTCCTTACCACTGTTCCATCGGAGTCCCGTTTGTTCTTAAAAATCCACTAGGTACCCACTACTGATTTATCTACTAGAAGTGGTACCAATCTTCGTACCTTGAGTCTTTCAAATTGATTGAGTTCTTCTAGCATAGCAATGACCCAATCAGCATCTTGTAGTGCATCGTAGATCTTGGTAGGTTCTATCAGACTTAGGAAACTAGAGTGAAGGCACTCATTTTCCGTTGCAGAACGAGTCCTTACTCCATCTTGAATGTTTCCTATCATCTTCGATTCTGGATGGCATTGTGTCCATCTTATTCCATGGGGGTTTTGAATTTGAGGAAAGAATTCGTCTAATCTGTTTGCAAGTTTAGTATCTTCCTCATTAACTATTGGTTCTGAATCATAGATTTGAGTACTCTCATAAACCGGCTCATGAGGTACTACTACTGTACTGACAGCTGCTGTAAACGGATAATCCATGGTTGGATATGAGGACGAATTGTCAACCTCCGTTGCAATTATAGTAGGAGAAACTGCATCATTCCTGTCACCAACATTAGGAACATTAGATTCAGATTAAAAGAAATCAAATAGGAAATCTAAATTATGTGCTGGTGAATTTGGATTTGTATTTGTTTCTTTTATTTGAACAATTGGTCCTCAACTGACTTGTCCAAAAGCAACTTCCTTTTGCTTTTGAAAATAATTAACATCCAACATGTCGTCTAATGAAACGTTTATAATTTCCACAACACAGTTAGTCCTTTTGCTTAAAACTCTATAGGCTTTAGACTCATGTAAATAACCAAGGAAAATTGCTTCATCAGGCTTGGCCTCAAATTTTCCCACGTTATCCTTTTCATTTTCATTGAGTACAAAGCACCTATTACAAAATATATGAAGATATTTGATATTAGGCATAATGCCATTTGCCAATTCGTATGGAGTTTTATTAAAGCGTTTATGGATGAAAGAACGATTATGTGTGTATCACGCCGTGCTGACAGATTCAGCCCAATAGAAGGGCGGGAGACTAGAATATGACAGCATCGTACGAGCAGCCTCAACCAGAGTTCGGTTGCGTCGTTCTACCACACCATTTTATTGTGGAGTCTATGATGAAGATAATTGATACCTGATCTCCACGAAGTCAAGATAAGCAGACAAGTTTTTGTTCTTGAACTCAGTTGCATTATCAGTTCGAATGGCACTGATAGTGTGTTCAAACTTGTTCTGCTGTTGTTTAATGAAGTTAATGAACAAGAGTGGTTTCATCTTTTCATCTTAGAAACTTGACCCAAGTATACAGTGAATAGTCAACGAAAATCACTATAATACACTTCTTCCCGTAGCGTGTTTGAACTATCATCGGACCACATAAGTCCATATGTAGAAGTTCCATTGTCTTCTTTGTGCTTGAGACTTGCTTGGTTTTGTGAGATGATCTTTTCATCTTTCCTTTCTCACAATCTACACACAGATGATCTTCGTTGAACTTCAACTTTGGTAGGCCTCTCACGAGATCTCCAGTAACCAAGTTGTTAATGTTGTGAAAGTTGAGGTGAGAGAGTTTTATGTGTCATTGCCAAGTTAAGTCCGATGAGGCCTTAGTTAGGAGACAGACTGAGGTTTCTGGCGTTGTAATTGTTTAAGTCAATGGAGTACAGATTATACAACCTAGTTCCAGCTAGAAGTACATCACCCGTTTATGTTTTGACTGAACATGAATTTTTCTTGAATGTGACCTCCAAGTCTTTGTCATAGAACTGGCCTATGCTAAACAAGTTATCGCCCAGTCCTTCCACAAACGAAACCTTTTTGATTTTTATGCTTTTTCTTATTATATCCCCATACCCCATAATCGGTGATACATTGTCATTCCCAAAACGAACATTCCCGGAGTACTTGGGAACGAAGTTTTGAAGAAGACTCTTGTTGCCGGTCATATGCTTTGTGCACCCGGCATCCATGTACCAAAGATTAGGTTCCTGCACACAGAAAAGAAAGAAGGTTTAAGTCCCCATGTAACAATTTTAGATTCAATATGGAGAGGAATTTCTCCCTTTACAAGAATGAGGGACTGTGTTCTGCTGTTGGGTTCCCATACGTGAACCATTTCTTTTCATTGACAAACTTGAACCATTTTTGGTTGTGAAACTAATTTGGTTTTTGATGTTTGTTTGGCGGTTACAGGTTTATACACTTTTGTACTTGTCTTTTTCCCATTTTTCGGGGATTTGATTGTTGAGATTGTTGGTTTTGATTTAGTTTTCAAGAATGAATTTGTTCTTCGTGATGGAGATGAAATATTTTTCTTTGATTGTGATTCAGAGAATGTCCATGCTTTTAGAAATTCTTTGTAACCTCCTCGACAATATGCTTCCAGTTCTTGAATTGTTATCAATCTGTTAAAATAGTTCCAGTAATTCATGAGGTTCAAAGCATGTTTAGAAACCCATTGATGAATGACTATCCCTTTGGAGGTAATGAATGGTGCATTGATCTGAATTGAAGTTTTTGGTTTCCAAATCTTCGCAATGACCATATAAACAACCATTACTTATGCAGAAACATTTGATAGCTTTTGTCAAACCCCGCTAAAGCGGAATCACGAGATGTAATAGTTTACAGTTTCATAGCATAAGGTACAAGATCACACCAACCATAGATAATTAAAAGTAGTACAATTGTTTACAACAAGTTTCGATAATTGTTCAAAAGTTTGGAAATAACATAATGTAAATTGCTAGATAATGGTGCCACATGCATGTCGAACAGGTGCTGACCACTTACTAATAATTTCCTTAAAAGCATGATAAAGAGAGTGTCAACTATAGAAATAGTTGGTGAGATCACAGGTGTTGATATGCAATAAAATAAGGTTTTAATGCCAAAAACGTTCATCACTGAACGATAAGTACAGAAATCGGTTATTTAGTTTGCACGAGGTATAAGTATATGCAGAATATTAACGCAAAGAGCCCACTACCTAAGCCTACTGACAGAATGCCCATAGAGTAATAAACAGAGCTTGTTTCACACTAATTATGCACTTACACAAGTAAGTGGGGTGTCAACCTAATAGCGTTATCCATAGATTTCTAACGCCTCGATACAATGAGTTAATAGGTAGTGTTGAATGGTGGGACTTACATAAAGAGAGAAACTCATAATCGTTAAACGTAAGCATATATACCAAAGTGCGATGATAAAATAACAATTTAATAAACAGATCAACCGATAATTTAAATAGTAGCATGCTTTTCCCCCAAAAATATTCAAAACAATAAAAAGTGGGGCCGTGAATACTCACTAAGCTCAATCGGTGACGTGAGGAATATCTGATACGTCGCTCGCCTGGATTAGATTCCTTCATAATTAAATAAAGTATTATTATTTTCAGATTCTAAATTTTTATGGATAAAACTTGGTTTAGCATTTTTAAACTTGTATACAACTCTACACGTATTATAAATTTTTATAAATTTTCTTGTAGAATTTGTTATTATGTTTGATGAATTTTATTTGGTTAGAACTTTTATATTTTATAAGTTAGTGACCTTATATTATTAATAATCATTTATAATAATATTTTTATATTCATTCTTAAATTTTTAAGATTTTATTAGCTTATTATTTATTTAATTAGTGTTTCTTAAAAGAAAGTTTATTTTTCCTTAAGTCATATAAATTACAGCTTTCTGTCCAAAGTTTTAGGATCACTTTAGAGTAATATATTAACATCTTAATGACTTATTAAATTTTCCAAATTTCTATATAATACTATTTAATGTCTTAGGTAAATTTTGACATAAGAATCATAATTTTTAGAAGTGTCTAAATATTTTATTTGAATTTTGTTATGTCGAGTGTCACTGCTTATGCTGCTTGCACACCTTTCTTATTTTATTCATCTAAAATTTAAAATTAATCATTTTTGACTATTTTAAATTTTAATTTTTAAATAATTCTTGTATCTATCAGTAATAAGAAAAATAATGATTTTTATATTTTTAATGAGTGAGTTTTGGGGTTTTGAAGTCACATGCAAGATTCCGACAGATAATCCTTTCTTGCACATCAAAATTATTTTGCATGGTTGACTGAGCAAATCTAGTTGAAATTAATTGAGAGCAGATTTATTTGAAAGACAACACATTATTTTAAATTACAGAAGAAAATTCATTATTTGTATTGCATTAATGAGAAAGATATGGCTTGTGAAAGTCGGATTAGGTTTCTATCAGGTAACTGTTCGTGCATGCATTAAGATTTGAATAGTTGGATGATCAAATGGTCGAATTTTTGTGTCATTTTACATGGGTTTGAATTTTAAGACTTAATTCTAACTTCCAGAAGATAAATCAAGTCATTTGAGCTTATATTTTTTAGGTTATGTCAAAGAAATTCGGGTCACATATTCTGCCAGAATTATCTTTTTCATTTACTCAATTATAAACATAAATTTGGTGTTCTTCACCACCATCATTAGATTTTTACTATATTATTAACTTGAATACTCTTATTTTCCACATTTGATAATGGATTCTTACATGCCTGTACATAAAATTTGTAATGTCCCAAAAAAATTATTATTTTTTAATTAAACAAAGAGTACGCTTGATAATTCATCACAAATAAAACATTGTGTGAGTTAATTACAACCCTGGGTGTTAACCCCTAAATTCAAATGTAATTGTTTAGAATAAATCACGAAACACAAAATAGTTCAATGTTTGCGGAAGCTTGAGGAGTATGAGCTATCAACCGCGTACTAGAGCCCCTTCGTGGCCATCACCTGAAAAGAAGGTTAGACAACAACCGTAAGCACAAAGCTTAGCGAGTAAACTTACTTACAATCGACCAAATGACATCACATCATTTCCTTACAATCATGTTACATCTTTCATTCCCGCTACCGTAGTAGGCGGTCCCAACATTCCCGTCACCAAAGTGAACGCTCTCATCATTTCCGTCACCGTAATGAACGGTCTCATCATTCCCGTCACGGAAGTGAACGGTCTAATCATTCCCCTCACCGAAGTAAACGGTCTAATCATTCCCCACACCGAAGTGAACGGTCTAATCATTCACGTCACCGAAGTGAACGGTCTCATCATTCCCGTCACCGAAGTGAACGGTCTAAGCAATAGCATAGCATAACACATTATCAATGTATCAATTCATCAATCATCATTCATCATTCATGGGGAAGTGAACGGTCTAATCATTCACGTCACGGAAGTGAACGGTCTCATCATTCCCGTCACCGAAGTGAACGGTCTCATCATTCCCGTCACCGAAGTGAACGGTCTAAGCAATAACATAGCATATAACATTATCAATGTATCAATTCATCAATCATCATTCATCATTCATCATTCATGGGGGTTCATCATTCGTTCATCATTCATAGGTTCATCATTCATCATTCATATAGCATGTAGCACTTTAAACACATACATCATAATGTTTAGATGGTAAGTAAGAATACAACCTGTCTTGCAGTTCAATCTCACAATCTTAGCTTACTAGAACGCTTTTGATTACTTACTAGTCAACCGTCACCTACAATAGGTCTAACAATCAATACTGTGTACGAATCCCTCGTTCATTTTATCCCCGTAAGGCATTCGGGTTTCATATGGCATGTATAATAAGAAAAGTATTAAGGTCCATTAAGTCGGGGACGCGTCGCGTCAAGTGTTAAAGTGTCGGATTCTAAGATCCGCACCTAGCTGTCGGATTCTCATTCAACTGTCGGATTTCAGCTCATAAGTGGAAACTATCAGATTTCTGTACACATGGTAACTGTCGGATTCTCAATCAATTGCATAAGTTGCATGAATGTTTCGTGAGTTACCCGATGCGACAGTCACACCATGCGAAAGTCGCATGGGTATACTTGTAAGTCGCATGGAAGGAATCATTGGTACATAAGTCGCATGAACATTCACATTGTGCCCCATGCGACAGTCGCATGGGGTGTTTCTAACAAAGGTCGCATGGAACAATTCTTAAAGTCGCATGAGCATGCACTAGCACATCAGAGAGTCAAATGAAAACGCATAAGTTAACTGGACACCTCATGCAACAGTCGCATGGTGTCCCCATGCGAAAGTTGAATGGCACAATACTAAGAGTCGCATGACTCAATTCCAAAAGTCGCATGGAACTTTAAACATGCTGACATGAAAATCGCATGAAGAATCTGAAGGTCGCATGATGCTTATCTTCTTCATTAGTTCATCATTTTTCAAAAACCCAGGCTCCATAGTCAAAATCAAACTCTTTCAAAAATTAACCAAATCGTTTTATTTTTGTTTCAAAACATTTCTCCACTCATTTAAACTCTTCTTTCAAGATTTAACTACATTTTATCAAGTATTGAAGCTTATATCTTAAATTTCTTTCTCTTGTTCTTCATGAACCCATAACTCAAAAACCCAGATGCTAAATCATGCTATTATCAACCAAACAAGATAAAATTGATGCCTACAGCATCCTAGTGAGGTAAGAAACATTACCTGATGAATCTTTCAACAATTCTTTGAGTTTCCCAGCTGATTCTTGCCTCTTCTTCCTTGTTTCCTCGTGGGTTTAAGCACACACACACACACTAAAACTTTCTTTCTCTCTCATTGCAACAGTAACAATCTTCTTGAAAGGTATTGAGGGTTGTGCCCTAAATCTCTATATATATACTTATATATATCAAAAAGGCCTAAGCCCACATTCTCTCATAGATTGGGCCCAAGAACATAATTCAACAATACACAATAGTCTAGCCCATTTCTATTTCATTAATTCTTTCAAGCCCAACACATACATATTCAACCCAATAAAACTTAACTAGTCCATTATAAATTTCAAAATATTATTTTCTCCAAGAAATATTCTTTTATTTATTTATTCGGAAATTCGGGTATTACAACTCTCCCCCACTTAAACACGATTTCGTCCTCGAAATCTTTATTCGAACATGGTGGGGTAATTCTTCTTCATTTCGTCTTCGGACTCCCACGTCCACTATGAACCTTTGTGGTGCTCCCATTGCACCTTCACCATTCCCACTTCTCTGTTGCGTAACCGTTTTATTTTTCTTTCGAGGATCGCAACCGGTCTCTCGATGTAATTCAATTTTCCATCTACAGTAATATCCTCCAATGGTACAAACGCCGACTCATCGGCCAAACATTTCCTTAGGTGAGATACATGAAACGTGTTATGTATCTTTGATAACTCCTCGAGTAGCTCAAGACAATAAGCCACATTTCCAATCCTTGCAATGACCTTGAAAGGCCCAATAAACCTCGGGTTTAGTTTTCCACGTTTCCTGAATCGGATCACGCCCTTCCAGGGCGATACTTTCAGCAATACGTGATCACCAACTTGAAACTCCAGTAGTGATCTCCGTTTATCCGCATAGCTCTTTTGCCGGCTTTGAGCCGCTTTCAGTCGTTCACGAACCATTTGTACATGCTCGAAGGTTCCCAGTACTATTTATGTGTTGCCAAGTTCTTTCTGTCTATCCTCGCCCCAACAGATAGGGGTTCTACACTTCCTACCGTACAACATCTCGTACGGTGGCATACCAATACTCTCATGGTAGCTATTGTTATATGAAAATTCCACTAGGGGTAAGTACAAATCCCAGCTTCCCCCGAAATCAATTACACACGCTCACAGCATATCCTCCAACGTTTGGATAGTCCGTTCACTTTGCTCTTCAGTTTGAGGGTGATATGACGTACTCAAGTTCACCCTTGTTCCAAGATCCACATGAAATTTGCTCCAAAACCTGGATGTGAACCGTACATC
Source organism: Dittrichia graveolens (assembly GCA_038502395.1). NCBI lineage: Eukaryota > Viridiplantae > Streptophyta > Magnoliopsida > Asterales > Asteraceae > Dittrichia > Dittrichia graveolens. The sequence goes on from JARJIL010000009.1 coordinate 39,241,594, forward strand.
CCTATCAGAAATGATGGTCACCGGCACCCCATGCCTCGAAACTATCTCTTTCTCATAGATGTCCGCCAATAACTCGGCCGAACTCGCCTCTCGGATCGGTATGAAGTGAGCGCTCTTCGTTAATCGATCAACTACTACCCAAATTGCATCGTAGTTGCTTGGTGTTTTCGGTAGTTTCGTTATCAGATCCATGGTGATATGCTCCCATTTCCACACTGGTATCTCCAGCGGTTGCAATTTACCATGCGGTCGTTGGTGCTCCGCTTTCACTCGTAGGCATGTAAGGCACTTCTCAACATTTTTAGCCACATCTCGTTCCATTCCTGGCCACCAATAGTCCCTTTTCAAGTCCCTGTACATTTTTATGGCTCCCGGATGAATACTATCACAGACTTGTCAAGCATTGGTCTGCACACCCGGTTCATTAGATCCATAAAAGTTGCTGGCGAAAAACCGAAAGGCATGATGACGAACTCGAAGTGCCGGTAGAGCGTGTGAAAAACCGTTTTGGCTATATCCTCCTCCCGGACCTTAAGTTGATGATATCCCGATCGCAGGTCTATCTTTGAAAAACAGACAGACCGCTCCTTGTAGTTGGTCGAACAAATCATCGATCCTTGGCAGCGGATAACGATTCCTAATAGTCACCTTGTTGAGTTCGCGATAATCTATACACATCCTGAAGGTTCCATCCTTCTTTTCACGAAAAGGATCGGTGCTCCCCATGGTGAGTTACTTGTGCGTATGAAGCCCTTATCGAGCAGTTCTTGCAGTTGTGACATCAGTTCTTGCATTTCTGGCGGTGCTAGGCGGTACGGTGCCTTGGCGATAGGTGCCACTCCCGCACTAGGTCTATTCGGAATTCCACTTGCCTATCTGGCGGAATCCCCGGTAGTTCCTCCGGAAATAATTCCGGGTACTCACATACCACTGGTACATCTGAAACTGTCAGTTTCTTCTTCTCCATTCTCGAGTCGATCACGTAAGCTATGAAAGCCGTGCAGCCCTTTCGTAGATACCTTGCCGCTTTAGTCACGGTGCAGCATGCCGTCAACCCATTCCGTATGATCCCCTATTTACACAAGATATTGGCCTGGTGACGCCCCAGCCAATCCATTCCTACTATTACTTGGAACTCTCTCATCGGAGTCGGTATCAGATCTATAGTAGATTGTACATCATCTATCACTATTACATTACCCCTATAGATCGTGGTAACACACAAAGCCTTATCATCGGCTATCTCTACTTCTAACGGTGTCTCTAACTTCACCGGTGCTATTACAAACTTATTACAAAAAGTAGAAGATACAAAGGACTTACTCGCCCCGGAATCAAACAATACAAGTGCAGGTAGAGAGTTAACAATAAATGTACCTACAATCACATCTGGCTCCTTCTTAGCCTCCTCCACGGTCATTTGGATAGCACGCCCCCGAGGCTTTTGAACCTCGGGTTTCTTTCCTTTATCTCCTTCGGTGATTCGAAGCGGTGGCTGCCAAGCGGGTCTCCCGGTTCCTCCAGCAGCCTCAGGGCACTCCGCCATGTGGTGCCCCGGTTTGTTGCACCTGAAACACACGTTTAGGTGGGTCTTGCAATCCTTCTCATAATGTCCGCTCTTACCACATAAGAAGCAGTTCACAGTTCCCATTCGGCACTCTCCAGCGTGCCCCTTTCCACACTTACCACATCTTGCCCCCGGATTCCTATTGGCAGTTTTGAAGTTCCCAGCATTCACCTTCTTAAACGATTGTTTCCCAGTAGTGTTACCTAAGGCCGCTCTTTCAGCTGACCTTTTCTTGTTCCTCTCCATCAGATATAATTCCCTCTTTCTCGCCCCCTCGATCAGCTGGTGCAGTGTAGCATACTGGCCGTTCGAGACAAACTCTTGAATATCCTCCCTCAGCATCTGTGTATACCTGTGTACCAATCCTTGGCCGCTCCTCTCATGAAGTTAGAAGCGTACCAAACCTTAGAGTCTTCAACACAACGGCTGGTGAAGAAAGCTCCTTCTATCGCAGAGACCCATCTGGTGCTCCGCACCGGGTCTGGTACTCCGTCGAAAACAGGCGGCTGACACGCCGAAAAATCCCTGAAAGTTCCTCCAGTAATTACTTGGTTAGCAGCTTGTGCTACCGGTAGTGTGACCACAACAGCAGCGGTGGCCTCCTTTGCAGCCCATAGGGCTCCCAGCTTTTGATCCATCATCATGCCCATATCTTGTTTCAGATCCTCCACGATCTTGGGCAGTAGTTCTTTCAGTGTGTTGGTAACCACAGTAGTTACCAGCTCAGTCATCGCCTCATTCTCATACTCTTCGTCGTTCATTGCATTTTACGGTACCACATTTTCCGGATTCGCATTATCAGTTTGATTCAAGATCGGTTGTGCACGGGGGTCACTCTCTCCCGTCACACTGGCATTCTCTCCATCAGGAGGGTTTTCAAAACCCGTTGGTAGCATAGATTGATTTCTTGTAGTCACCACACTTGATGTATAGACATTGCACTTAATTAATAGGCGACATTGCCACACAGTCCTCATTACTATATCATTTCATGTTTCACATATTTCATGTCATAAGTACAGCTATCAGGCAACCCTAGTCATTCTAAGAAACCCTAGCTACAGGCATCTTATCTCTACAAGTACCCCTCACCGGATTCACAAGATTCCCCGGATTTTGACGAGTTTCAACAAGTGTCGTGTGCAAATAATAATATGGACCCTATTATTACAAACACGCTACATGTATTGGATCTGGTCATTACCACTAGGAATCCCGATTCACTAGCTTGGCCCATGTATCAATCATCACATCAAGCATATAATCAGTCATCATGTAAGCATTAACATGTCATTCTATTCTGATTCTACTAGACCAACTACATTGCAAAGTCTCAGTCATCATAGTCAGATAACATAACTTCAATATATCATTTAACATGATCATCATATCATACCTTGTACTCGCGTGTGACCACTCGGACTAGCTCCAGCTGATAGCTCATCGTAACATTTAACGTTCTGAGAAGTTTCAAAACATTGTTTAAAATCCCTTACGAAGCAAGGTTTTAGTTCAAACACGCGGAAACGTATTCGAATCTCTTAAACCAAGGCTTTGATACCAAGTTGTAACGTCCCAAATTTTTTTTTAATTAAACAAAGAGTACGCTTGATAATTCATCACAAATAAAACGTTGTGTAAGTTAATTACAACCCCGGGTGTTAACCCCTAAATTCAAATGTAATTGTTTAGAATACATCACGAAACACAAAATAGTTCAATGTCTGCGGAATCTTGAGGAGTATGAGCTATCAACCGCGTACTGGAGCCCCGCTGTGGCCATCACCTGAAAGGAAGGTTAGACAACAACCGTAAGCACAAAGCTTAGCGAGTACACTTACTTACAATCGACCAAATGACATCACATCATTGCCTTACAATCATGTTACATCTTTCATTCCCACTACCATAGTAGGCGGTCCGAACATTCCCGTCACCGAAGTGAAGGGTCTCATCATTCCCGTCACCGTAGTGAACGGTCTCATCATTCCCGTCACCGACGTGAACGGTGTAATCATTCCCGTCACCGAAGTGAACGGTCTCATCATTCCCGTCACCAGAGTGAACGGTCTAATCATTCCCGTCACCGAAGTGAACGGTCTCATCATTCCCGTCACCGAAGTGAACAGTCAAAGCAATAGCATAGCATACCACATTATCAATGTATCAATTCATCAATCATCATTCATCATTCATGGGGGTTCATCATTCATTCATCATTCATAGGTTCATCATTCATCATTCATATAGAATGTAACACTTCAAACACATACATCATAAGGTTTAGATGGTAAGTAAGAATACTCACCTGTCTTGCAATTCAATCTCACAATCTTAGCTTACTAGAACGCTTGTGATTACTTGCTAGTCAACCGTCACCTACAATAGGTCTAACAATCAATACTGTGTACGAATCCCTCGTTCGTTTTATCCCCGTAAGGCATTCGGGTTTCATATGGCATGTATAATAAGAAAAGTATTAAGTTCCATTAAGTCGGGGACGCGTCGCGTCAAGTGTTAAAGTGTCGGATTCTAAGATCCGCACCTAGCTGTCGGATTCTCATTCAACTGTCGGATTTCAGCTCATAAGTGGAAACTATCGGATTTCAGTACACATGGTAACTGTCGGATTCTCAATCAATTGCATAAGTTGCATTAATGTTTCGTGAGTTGCCCCATGCGACAGTCGCACCATACAAAAGTCGCATGGGTATACTTGTAAGTCGCATGGAAGGAATCCTTTGTACATAAGTCACATGAAGATTTACATTGTGCCCCATGCGACAGTCGCATGGGGTGTTTCTAACAAAGGTCGCATGGAACACTTCTTAAAGTCGCTTGAGCATGCACTAGCACATCAGAGAGTCAAATGAAAACGCATAAGTTAACTGGACACCTCATGCGGCAGTCGCATGGTGTCCCCATGCGAAAGTCGCATGGCACAATACTAAGAGTCGCATGACTCAATTCCAAAAGTCGCATGGAACTTTAAACATGCTGACATGAAAATCACATGAAGAATCTGAAGGTCGCATGATGCTTATCTTCTACATTAGTTCATCATTTTTCAAAAACCCAGGCTCCATAGTCAAAATCAAACTCTTTCAAAACTTAACCAAATCAATTTATTTTTATTTCAAAACATTTCTCCACTCATTTAAACACTTGTTTCAAGATTTAACTACATTTTATCAAGTATTGAAGCTTATATCTTAAATTTCTTTCTCTTGTTCTTCATGAACCCATAACTCAAAAACCCAAATGCTAAATCATGCTATTATGAACCAAACAAGATAAAATTGATATCTACAACATCCTAGTGACGTACGAAACATTACCTCATGAATCTTTCAACAATTCTTTGAGTTTCCCAGCTGATTCTTGCCTCTTCTTCCTTGTTTCCTCGTGGGTTTAAGCACACACACACACTAAAACTTTCTCTCTCTCTCAATGCAACAGTAAGAATCTTCTTGAAAGGTATTGAGGGTTGTGCCCTAAATCTCTATATATATACTTATATATATCAAAAAGGCCTAAGCCCACATTCTCTCATAGATTGGGCCCAAGAACATAATTCAACAATACACAATAGTTTAGCCCATTTCTATTTCATTAATACTTTCAAGCCCAACACATACATATTCAACCCAATAAAACTTAACTAGTCCATTATAAATTTCAAAATTTTATTTTCTCCAAGATATATTCTTTTATTTATTTATTCGGAAATTCGGGTATTACAACTATCCCCCACTTAAACACGATTTCGTCCTCGAAATCTTTATTCGAACATGGTGGGGTAATTCTTCTTCATTTCGTCTTCGGACTCCCACGTCCACTCTGAACCTTTGTGGTGCTCCCATTGCACCTTCACCATTCCCACTTCTCTATTGCGTAACCGTTTTATTTTTCTTTCGAGGATCACAACCGGTCTCTCGATGTAATTCAATTTTTCATCTAAAGTAATATCCTCCAATGGTACAAACGCCGACTCATCGGCCAAACATTTCCTTAGGTGAGATACATGAAACGTGTTATCTATCTTTGACAACTCCTCGAGTAGCTCAAGACGATAAGCCACATTTCCAATCCTTGCAATGACCTTGAAAGGCCCAATAAACCTCGGGTTTAGTTTTCCACGTTTCCTGAATCGGATCACGCCCTTCCAGGGAGATACTTTCAGCAATACGTGATCACCAACTTGAAAATCTAGTAGTGATCTCCGTTTATCCGCATAGCTCTTTTGCCGGCTTTGAGCCGCTTTCAGTCGTTCACGAACCTTTTGTACATGCTCGAAGGTTCCCTGTACTATTTATGTGTTGCCAAGTTCTTTCTGTCTAACCTCGCCCCAACAGATAGGGGTTCTACACTTCCTACCGTACAACATCTCGTACGGTGGCATACCAATACTCGCATGGTAGCTATTGTTATACGAAAATTCCGCTAGGGGTAAGTACAAATCCCAGCTTCACCCGAAATCAATTACACATGCTCACAGCATATCCTCCAATGTTTGGATAGTCCGTTCACTTTGCCCTTCAGTTTAAGGGTGATATGCCGTACTCAAGTTCACCCTTGTTCCCAGATCCACATGAAATTTGCTTCAAAACCTGGATGTGAACCGTACATCCCTATCAGAAATGATGGTCACCGGCACCCCGTGCCTCGAAACTATCTCTTTCTCATATATGTCCGCCAATAACTCGGCCGAACTCGCCTCTCGGATCGGTATGAAGTGAGCGATCTTCGTTAATTGATCAACTACTACCCAAATTGCATCGTACTTGCTTAGTGTTATCGGTAGTTTCGTTATCAGATCCATGGTGATATGCTCCCATTTCCACACTGGTATCTCCGGCGGTTGCAATTTACCATGCGGTCGTTGGTGCTCCGCTTTCACTCGTAGGCATGTAAGGCACTTCTCAACATATTTAGCCACATCTCGTTCCATTCCTGGCCACCAATAGTCCCTTTTCAATTTCCTGTACATTTTTGTGGCTCCCGGATGAATACTATCACAGACTTGTCAAGCATTGGTCTGCACACCCGGTTCATTAGATCCATAAAAGTTGCTGGCGAAAAACCGAAAGGCATGACGACGAACTCGAAGTGCCCGTAGAGCGTGTGAAAAACTGTTTTGGCTATATCCTCCTCCCGGACCTTAAGTTGATGATATCCCGATCGAAGGTCTATCTTTGAAAAACAGACCGCTCCTTGTAGTTGGTCGAACAAATCATTGATCCTTGGCAGCGGATAACGATTCCTAATCTTCACCTTGTTGAGTTCGCGATAATCTATACACATCCGGAAGGTTCCATCCTTCTTTTTCACGAAAAGGATCGGTGCTCCCCATGGTGAGATACATGGGAGTATGAAGCCCTTATCGAGCAGTTCTTGCAGTTGTGACATCAGTTCTTGCATTTCTGGCGGTGCTAGGCGGTACGGTGCCTTTGCGATAGGTGCCACTCCTGCACTAGGTCTATTGGGAATTCCACTTGCCTATCTGGCGGAATCCCCGGTAGTTCCTCCGGAAATACTTCCGGGTACTCACATACCACTGGTACATCTGAAACTGTCAGTTTCTTCTTCTCCATTCTCGAGTCGATCACGTGAGCTATGAAAGCCGTGCAGCCCTTTCGTAGATACCTTGCCGCTTTAGTCATGGTGCAGCACGCCGTCAACCCATTATGTCGTTTGCCATAGCTAAAGATTTCTCCCCCACTTGGACTCTAGATCCGTATGATCCCCTGTTTACACAAGATATTGGCCTGGTGACGCCCCAGCCAATCCATTCCTACTATTACTTGGAACTCTCTCATCGGAGTCGGTATCAGATCTATAGTAAACTGTACATCATCTATCACTATTACATTACCCCTATAGATCGTGGTAACACACAAAGCCTTATCATCGGCTATCTCTACTTCTAACGGTGTCTCTAACTTCACCGGTGCTATTACAAACTTATTACAAAAAGTAGAAGATACAAAGGACTTACTCGCCCCGGAATCAAACAATACAAGTGCAGGTAGAGAGTTAACAATAAATGTACCTGCAATCACATCTAGCTCCTTCTTAGCCTCCTCCACGGTCATTTGGAAAGCACGCCCCCGAGGCTTTGGAACCTCGGGTTTCTTTCCTTTATCTCCTTCGGTGATTCGAAACGGTGGCTGCCAAGCGGGTCTCCCGCTTCCTCCAGCAGCCTCAGGGCACTCCGCCATGCGGTGCCCCGGTTTGTTGCACCTGAAACACACGTTCAGGTGGGTCTTGCAATCCTTCCCATAATGTCCGCTCTTACCACATAAGAAGCAGTTCACAGTTCCCATTCGGCACTCTCCAGCGTGCCCCTTTCCTCACTTACCACATCTTACCCCCAGATTCCTATTGGCAGTTTTGAATTTCCACACTAAAACTTTCTCTCTCTCAATGCAACAGTAACAATCTTGTTGAAAGGTATTGGGGGTTGTGCCCTAAATCTCTATATATATATATATATATATATATATCAAAAAGGCCTAAGCCCACATTCTCTCATAGATTGGGCCCAAGAACATAATTCAACAATACACAATAGTCTAGCCCATTTCTATTTCATTAATTCATTCAAGCCCAACACATAAATATTCAACCCAATAAAACTTAACTAGTCCATTATAAATTTCAAAATATTATTTTCTCCAAGAAATATTGTTTTATTTATTTATTCGGAAATTTGGGTATTACAAAATTACAATAACTTCAAGAAAAACCCACATGCAAGTGTATAAACGCACATGCATGTGCTTAAACCTCATATTTCTTGAGTTTTTGTTGTATGGATCTTTGATTAACATTTTGATTTGAACATATTCATAATTTTTAGTAGATGATTTACCATAAAAACACCTTGGTGTTTATATATTTTCAGAAAACTCAAGAAAAGATGAAGAAAAGTCATGAAAATGCAAGAAATGAAGAAAAATTTAAGAAGAAAATCATACCATCACTTGAGTAATGCTTGTTCTTCACTTGAATATTTGAAATACACTTTGTTTATGTGTTTAATATCTAGTTTATGGCAAATTTTTAGAGAGATATTAGAGAGAATTTTTCAGAGAAATGATTTTAGAGAGAGAGAGGTGTTGGTGATATGATAAAAAATATGTTGGTATAACTAATATAAGTGGAGTGTGTAGATGGTGTTAGTGCATGTTGCTTGCCAAATTTGATGTGTTTGTGTGTATTTATATATTTTTTATTTAATTTAAGTATTTAATTGTATGTAAATAATTCTTTTTAATACAAGTGTATTTTATGTGTTTTAAATCTTGTTTATTTATACTTTTTCTAGTTTTATAAGTTCAAATAAATATTTATTATTTTTTAATGTTATTATTAGTATTTGATCTTTTATATATATCACTATTAACATTAAGTGCAAATCGTTGCGTTCCGACACCCTTCTTTAATGATTTGACGTTTTTATGGGTTTTAAGGAATCTAAGTCTTCAGCTGGGATTTATATGGATACTAAGGCTTTCTTTAACATTTTTAAGTTATGTTAACTTATTTTATATATTTAAACTCAATTTATGGCACTCGGTGAATGACCTCAAGGTTCCAGTTGACGGATGTCACAGTCTCCTCTAGTGAAAAAAAATTTCGTCCCGAAATTTAATGGTTGTCACACTCAATTTGCTCTTTTAGAAATTTGGTGAGGATACTTATGTTTCATGTAATCTTCTCATTCCCACATGTATTCAGGTCTATGCATTTAATCACAACAACTTTCATGATCCGGATCTTACTTCTTTTCAGTCATTTGACCTAGCGTCAAGGGTTTCAATTCGTTCCTCTATGAAATGCAACTAGTCAATGACCTTAAAATATTGTATGGACAAAAGCAAACTTTGATCAACTAAATATATCTTAAAGTTCGATACATGGAAAGTACCATGAATATCACTTTGGGGGTGTTTGGTACAAGGAAATGGAAAAGAGGCGGATTCCTTTGTTTGGGAGAAAAGGTTGGAGACAAATCCCATTTCTCTTTCCCAGTTGGCTTTGTATATTCTTTTCTCTACAAAACCTGAAGAAATGGGGAGAAATAGTTGTGTTTGTCTTCGTTGTCATCTAATGCGATCGAACCCGTCGTCTTTGTCGGCGTCTTCTTCATTTTCATCTGATGCGAGAAATGAGGCGGCGTCATTGTCGTCGTCTTCATCGTGCAATTGAACCCGCCGTCGTCGTGCGATTGAACCCGTTGTCGTCGCCGCCTGATGCGATGGGTTTACGGCGAGGCGGCCAACGCCGCAGCCGTCGCCGTCGTAGTGCGATTAAACCCTAATCTGTGGGTGTCGTTGTGGTTGCGATGTATGTTGCGATTTCTGGCGATTGAACCCTAATTTGTGGTCATCGTTGTAGTTGCGATTTTCGGCGATGAACCCTAATTTGTGGTTGTCGTTGTGGTTGCGATGTCTGTTGCGATTTCCGTTGATGGAACCCTAGTTTTATGGCGATGATTAGTGTCCGGCGTCGGCATGGCGGCGTCACCGCCGCGGCCGCCGAGCTTCCGGCGACCTGAGCCTAATTTGTCGTTTCATTTCTTGATGGTATCAAACAAGGACATTTTTTACTCATTTCCATTTCTCCATATTTCCATTTCTCCCTCATTTCCATTTCCAATTCTCCCATTTTCTTTTCTTTGCACCAAACACCCTTTAGTTCTTGTGGAAAATTTTGCTTGTAAGGTACTCCCCTAATTCGCTTTGTAAGCTCAAATGGGCCAGTATGTTTAGAACTTAGTTTGTCTTATTTCCCATATCGCACTAGTTTTTTTCCGAAGTGTTACTTTTCAAAACACTGTATTACGATGATGTAATTCTAGAGGTTTTCTATGATTGTCCGCATAACTATTTTGACAATCTCATGCCACCTTAAATTTATGCTTGTTAATTAAGATCTTGTTAGTATTCTCTTGCACACTTTCAGTCCTAGTCAATTGTCTCTCACCAATTTTCAACCAGCTAAGTGGTGAGTAACTTTTAAGCCCATAAAAGGCTACATATGACTATCCCTATTCAAAAGGATAGAAAATTGCACTCCATGGCGTGTAACGATCTTGTTGATAAAGATTTAAGCATGCTTCTTTGTCTTTTAATCTTATTGAATTAGTACGGCGTGCGCATAGTTTGTCCTCCGATCCACTTTAGCCCAAATTGAAATATGTACTTTCGTGGTTTGGGGCATCTTAGATATGAAGTCCATAATTACTTGCTCCTATTTTCATTGTGGAATTTCAGGTTCTAGTAGTGATCAAGATGGCTTTTGATCCTCTATCTTAACTTTCTAGTATGCTAAACTCTTTCTGATGTACAAGACGATTTCCTTTTTCATCCCCGGTCACCAATCACATTCTTTTAAGGTACTTGTACATTTTATCAGCTCCGTGGTTAGTTCGAATACCTAGACTTATGATCTTCCTCTAGAATTATTTATCGAAGGTTATTTACTTTGCGCTTCCAAGCTCGGTTTTTGAAATAACACACTCTATCCGACCTTGTTTTGAATCGATGCTCCCATTGATATATGGTTTTTTTCAACAATCTTCCACCCTCGATGATTCTTCTTGAGCTACAAGGATTTTTTTATCACTCCAGGCTCTTCAGAACGGTTGCTCCTAAAGCTCGCACTCTTGACGGTTTTTCTCTTTCCTTCCTACTTAACGCATCAACTACCTTATTGGTCTTGCCATGGTGGTATTTGATCTCACAATCCTAATCGTTGAGCAACTTTACTCATCTTCTCTGCCTCATGTTAAGCATTTTCGAATCGAAATGTGTTGAAACGGCACATTTAGTTATGTATAAGTAGTGTCTAGATATCTTGAAAGCGAACACTATGGATCCCAATTCTAAAACATGGATGGTGTAGTCATTTGCATGAACCTTAAGTTGTCTTGAACCATATGCAATATCCTTTTGCATCAATTACATACCCTAAACTTTGGTGTGATGTATGTGCATATACTAAAAGTTCTCGCATTCCGGCAATAATCGAATTGGTGAGTTGTAGAGCTTATGCTTCGAAGTTTGAAACGCTTCTTGTTTCTTTCCACAAACAATTGTCTTATCTTTCGTGTTAGTGTTGTTAGGGGTTGTGTGATTTTTGAAAAATTCACGATGAATTGCGGATAGTAATCTACTAAACCGAGAAATCGACGAATTTATGTCGGAGTCTCCAGGGTTCCCACATCTTGATGGCTTCAATCTTGGTTTAATTCATATGAATTCCTTTCTCATTAATCAGGTGGACGAGAAAACGTACATCTTGTTTTTAGGATTTATACTTAGAGGATTTCACATACAACTTCTAGTCTTTAAGAAACTCCAGCATCATCTTTAAATGCTCCTCATGATCATCCTTCTTTTGTAATTTGATTACTATGTTGTCTATGATTATGTTTATGAATTTGTCTAGACATGGTATGAAATCCTACTCACCAGGTTCATACGAACCGCCGGTGTGTTTGCTAACCCTAAGGAAACGACTAAAGATTTATAACCTTTGAGTCGAGTCCTAAATGTTGTCTTAGGGATGTCCAACTCATGAACTCTCAATAGGTGATGTCCTAACGAAAATCGATATTTAAAATGTAAGTTGCTTCTTGCAACTGGTCGAAATAGATTATCGATACAGGGAAGGGAATATCTATTTTTGACGGCCATCTTCTTTAATTTCCTTCAATAAATATGCATTCACAGCGATTGACATTCCTAATCTTTTCTTGTTATTGTCAGAACTTTCCATGGGTAACAAAGTTCATAACTTACTTCTAATGTAAAGGTCTTAGGGAATAGTTCTCACGAGGTGGGTTCTAGTGACTTCAAGTATAAACATTTTTCGGCTATGCCCAAATTTTTAAAATGAAATCGTGACATTATTGCCTCTAGAGCTATGACACCTCAAGATCAGGTTAATCTCCAACATACAATGGGAAGGGATGAGATGTCTAAGATGTAGGTTCAACAATGTTATATTCTTTAAGTAGACAAAATTTCCAAGTATCCTACTTGTAAGATTATTATTGAGGTGATTGAGCAACATCGGTCTAACTAACCTTTTTATATCAGGTAGATATTCACCGACCATCTTTAAAGTTCCTAGGGATTCTATAATTTCTCCGTCATGGCTATTGTAATATCCCAGCAAAAGTTCCTCGAGGATTGATAGTCTCAATTGACTACACATAATCTAGTTGGAAATTTCTTTATCTTGAAATCGTAAGTCGTTAAATACGGAACCCCAAATGTTTCTCCGGAATGTCCTTGTTATTGAGGTTACCTTCGAGAAAAGCATTCTCAGATTCTTCAGATTCATAAACACTAATAGTTATTTCCGGAAAAAGTTGTCATTATAACCATGGAACAAGCTCCAGTACGACAACCACAATTTATCAAGAACTTGTCATTCAGAGAATTAATGAAAAAGGTTATTAACCTAAGAAAAGTTACATTGAGCATTTCGTTCGAAAGCTTGCCCGTGAGTTCATAAGATAGAAACATGAGATTCACAAGATTACTTAAGCTTCTAAAATTTTGATGGAATGGTTCCGTACGATGGTGCATTTGAGATGACGAATGGAATCACCAGCGAGTTCTAGTTGCATGAAACTCCACGAAAAATTAACAATGCGAATCGGAAACGATGGATCTACGTGAAGGTAATCTTTAGTCATCTGATTCTGAATTGATATGTACAACCATTAAAATATATCCACCAAGAAGAGCAATATGATCATAGCTAACACAAGTCGTCTCATCATTTGGCAAAGCATTATCATCCCCTTAGTAGTCCATCTTGTCGCACTTTAGTCTCCTAGGCCCTTGGCGGATATCGAGACGGTAGCTTCAACGAGTCTTGTCAATTCGTGCATAAAATGATCCTAATGCACCATCCTATTCCAGCTATCGCGTTGGTCATATGTCGTAGCTTAAACTTTCCGCGTCTCCTCATGAGTCACGCTTGGGGTATGCCCTGAGGGTATCCTATTGATGATACATGGTTCCTTCTCCGCCACCCGTTGGGATGCTCCTTTATCACTTTCCTCGTTATCGGAACGCTCTTTTGAGTCATTACTCTAATACATGTATCCAAGGGAGTCAGTCAAGGTAACACTAATGTTAAAAACGTACATGGACATTCACTAGTAGCTCTCTCTTGGTACCACTTCACAATTATAATCGGTCTCCATTAAGGGTCCTCAATACTTAGTATTTATAAGATTTATCAATTCTCAAATTTTGACAGTGAGTTAAGCTGTTAGAGAAAACTCACGTTCTTATAAGTAATTCATCCACAAAGTATTCAAACCGATGATATGAAAAGTCATCTTAATTCTAGTGGAATATAGTACTATTTTGTCACTACTCAAAGACACGCCCTTAAGAGAATCTTCCATCTTATGGGAGTTAGCGATATGTATAACCAAAGTATGGATGTCGGGCTACTATCTTACAAGACTAACCTATCATTCACTGTGATAAAGTGTTACTAGTCATTAAATGAACGGGTGTAAGTGTCTATAATATGCAATGTTTATGCACACACACAAAAAAAATCATGCCAAAAACCTATTGGAATATGCCCGCTGACACGAACGAGTTAATGGCACTACCGATGAGGTGTAGGCCTATTGGGTCACACACCAAGTATTGATTCCGGCAACACGATCAAGCAATAGAGAGGAAAAGGCCAAAATGGGTTTTAGCAGGGTGGTACATGGGCCGTGTTCCTGAACACGGACCGTGTCCAGACCAACGTACACGAGACGTATTGGCCCAATCCAAGGTCGTGTAGTTTGGGCCTACACGGGCCGTGTAGATGAACACGGGCCGTGTAGTGCCTATTAGCTCAGTTGGGGCCGTGGACTTTGGGCCTACACGGCCGTGTAGATCTACACGGGCCGTGTACGTTCGCTGTAACAACAGAATTAACAGCCTTAAACACTTGGTTTAATGGGGTTAACTTCTAATAATGATGGTAGACAAAGAGACCACGAGTTATCTACTCTTGAAGAGGCTTTTGGCTATCACTTGGTCCGTTGGTTGACACTTGAACTCTCTCTCTCTTGTTCTTGGTGTTCTTGAACACAAGAAGCAAATATACACATACTTGATTGTTGTTTTGGTGGTCATACATCAACTTGCTAGCACTTGGGAATCAAGGAAGCTTGGGGTGGACTTCATTGGAGGAGTTCTTTGTTGGACTTTAAGCCACTTGACTAGGAAGGTTACTTTGTGTTTTGCACCATTGAGGTATAACCTTTCTTCTCATCTTGTTTATATATATTTTAGTTGCAACTCCATTATTAGATTTTGGTCCAGGGGAAGTATTCATTGTTTGGCATCGATTTTTGTTATGTACTTTGCTTCCGTTGCTACTTGATTTTGCCAAACGAATACCTAAAGTGGTATCAGATCCATATCTAACATGGCTTTGAACTATTGAGTCTAGAAAAACCATAAAAGTGTTTTTGGATAAGAAAAGTGTTTTCTTAAAATTGGTTTTTCCATTGAGACTTTTGTTGTGCTAGAATAAATTTATTCGTAGACGTGTTAATATATTCTAGTTTTTATATTTATATATTTGTTGTAACTTGGCATGAAGTGTACACAAATATATACTTATAAATGTATATATGAATATGTGTCTCAAAATGTTTGATACGCTAATGCATATGTACAAGGATTGTCCTTTTAGTGCCTTTGGTGTTCTGACAATCTTAACTAAAATATAGATATCTATTTATATATCATGGTTATGTGTGGCACACCATGTTTCTATTTGATATACTTGGTTTGATTCGGTAACAAGATATGCCCCTAGACCTATGTGTTGTGATGATTGATTATTTTTTGGTTTTTTGGCGGCCTGCGTGCTGTATTGTTGTAATAATATTAATTTATTTACTTATTGGTGCGGCTTGCACGCCGTTTCTTTTATTCTATGTATTTGTATAAATAGTATAGAATTGCGACCTGCGTGTCTTTTATATATGTTCTATGTATTTGTATATAGTATAGATTTAAAACCAAAATAGTCAACGGGAGTCATGGTGATGATATCTTGGCGAGAAGGAATCAACATGCTATTGGAGGTGTTGGATTCAGTGGGAGCTCATCCAACGAGACCATATCTTGTCCTTAGATTTTTGGCCTCGTTTTCCCCGTTGTGGCTCACGGGGAAAACGCATAGGAATTATGGGCATGTTACCGAATCGTATGTACAGATATTTGCGTGGTTGTGTTTTATTATTCTACGCATGGATTAGGATTCGCATCCTAGATAATTTTTCTATAAAAATTAAATAAAATACAATGTTTGTTAAAATGGTTACCAATTGCGCGCGAATAGAATTGACAAAGGAAATATAAAAAATGGTATTATATTAAAAGTGCTTAAAATCGTTTTGACACTTACTTTGTCAATTCACAAAAGGGTTTTATAAACCGGAAACAAAATCTCGTTTTTCAAAATGTAAATCACGCACCATCCATAAGATGACACCACCCGAATCTAACGAAGCAAGGATGATTGTCAAGCTAAGCACGAGTCATTCCTTGTGTAGTTGTGTGGAAGGTGAGTGGGGTAACTCGCATGATTGGTTGTCGAGCTAAGCACGAGCCAATTGATGGTTGAGAGTGCCACCCGTGTGTCTTGTCGGACGATTTACAATTTTAGTATATAATTCTTGGTTAGTTGTCGAGCTAAGCACAAGCTAAACAAAAATTATATATTAAGATTGGTGTAAGATAGGGATCAAACCTGCCAACCGACATAATGGATGTCAACGGATCCCGCAAGTGTCTAAGAGTTGTAATAGAGATTACAACTGGTAAAGTTGTTGCCGGCCTAAATAGCTTCGTCACGTGATCCGTGGTAAACCCGTCACGGTGCAAGGTGAAATAAGGTTCTTAGCCCTTGTTACAAATAAATTGTTTTGTTTAAAACTATGGGTACTTATTTTAACAAGGATTTCCAAACTAATTAAAACTACTTTGCTATTTTAGATGGCGTCTTCAAGCAACACCAACACCACCAACCATTTTTCACTTACAGTTTTCCTTGAGAAGGAGAAACTCAATGGTAACTACTTCTTGGATTGGTTTAGGCAACTTAAACTTGTCCTACGCCAAGAAGGGAAGATGGTTACCATAGAGGAGGTCCTACCCGAGGCTCCTACTACCAATGCCACTCGGGCTATCCGAGACGCTTATGAGAAGCGTGTCAAGGATACCGAGGACATTACTTGCCTCATCCTAAGTACTATGATTCCCGAGCTCCAAAAGCAAATGGATCATTTGAGTACTTTTGACTTGATCGCTCAGCTTAAGGAAATGTTCCAGCAGCAAGCGAGACAAGAGAGGTTTGAGTGTCTTAAGACGGTACTTGGTAGCAAGATGGCCGATGGCGGGAATGTGAGTGCACACGTGTTGCGCATGAAAGAAAACGTGGAGCGCATGGAACGGCTCGGATTTACCATAGGGAGGGAGCTAGCCGTGGATTTGATCCTACGGTCCCTGCCCACCGCGTATGATCAATTCGTTATGAGTTATCATATGCTTAGTATGGATAAGTCCATCATGGAGCTTCATGGTATGCTTAAGACAACGGAGTCTAGCATGACCAAAAACAAGCCCGCCGTTCCAAATCCCGTTCTTGCTATAAGGGAGGGGCAAATCCAGAAGAAGAAGAGGACCGCTTATACCCCTAAGGGTAAGGGGAAGGTGGAGATTGGCGCTGCCAAGTCTGGCCCCGCTTCGGAGGGTAAAGGCAAGGGGAAGATGGTTCCCCAAGCTAAGACTCCGAACGAAGCGGAATGCTTCTTCTGCGGGAAGAAGGGCCATTGGCACCGTAATTGCTCAGGGTACCTAGAAGGTCTTAAGAAGCTCAAGGGGTTGAGCATCACAGGAACTTCCGACTCAGGTACATACATGATTGAACTCCATCATACTTCTACATCTGGTAGTTGGGTATTAGATACCGGCTGTGGCACTCACGTTTGTAATATTGTGCCAGTGCTAAGGACAAGTAGAAGGATGGAGATTGGCGAGCTTGACTTGATTATGGGAAACAAGGAGATTATCCCGGTCAAGGCTCGAGGAGAAGTTGAATTATCTTTTAATTCCGGTTTTTCCATATTATTATTGAACGTATGCTATTCGCCGCTTGTGGCACGAAACATTATTTCTTTTCATGCATTACACGACAATGGTTTTGGTTTTTCTTTTGACAATAGGGTTATTGTTTGTTTTAAAAATGGTATTTGTTATTTTAAAGCTTATCCTTGTCGTGGTATTTATGAAGTAGATGCGTACGTTAGTGATAATCTTTCAATCATGAATATTGATTCAACGTCTAAAAATAGTTTAGACAAATTGTCTTTGTGGCATGGTCGACTTGACCATATAAACCAGAATCGTATCGCCAAGCTCCAAGCGGATGGGATCTTGGAATCATTTGACCACGAGTCGAATGAAGTATGTGAATCTTGTTTATTAGGCAAGATGACTAAAGCACCCTTTTCCGGCGTGAATGAGAGGGGAAGAGGCTTATTGGACATTATACATTCCGATGTGTGTGGTCCGTTTAAGCACATCACAAGAGACAATTCTAGATACTTCGTTACCTTTATAGATGATTATAGTAGGTATGGGTATGTCTACTTGGTTAGACAAAAGTCCGAGACCTTTGAGGTTTTTAAGACTTTCCAAAACGATGTAGAGAATCAATTGGGCAAGAAGATTAAGATACTTAGATCCGATAGGGGTGGTGAGTATCTTAGTCAAGAGTTTCATGATCATCTTAAGGGTTGTGAAATTATCTCACAACTTACACCTCCTAGGACGCCACAATTAAATGGTGTCGCCGAGAGGAAGAACCGAACATTGTTAGATATGGTTCGGTCTATGATGAGTCACACCCAAGTGCCTATAAGCCTTTGGGGTTATGATCTTTAAACGGCAACAAGAATCCTTAATCTCGTTCCAACAAAGAAGGTCGAGAAAACACCTTTCGAGATGTGGCATGGGAAACCTCCCGTTCATGCCTATCTAAAGGTTTGGAGTTGTCAAGCCTACGTACGACGTGAGGTAGATCACAAGTTGGAGCCCCGATCCGAAAAGTGTTATTTCATCGGATATTCAGCTGCGGGTAATTGATATATATTCTATAAACCTTCCGAGAACAAGGTATTTGTTGCTCGGAGGGCGGTCTTTTTAGAAAGAGAATTAGTATCCAATCAGCAAGGCGGGATTAAGATTGATCTTGAAGAAGTTCAAGAGTCAACGGATGAAAGACCTGACGTTGGCACTAGCCAACAACCCAGTGAGGTTGAGTCTGAGCATGACAATGCGGAGAGTAACGTACATCTGTTACCTCCCCGTAGATCTGGTAGAGCTCGTCATGATCCAGAGAGATATGGATTTCTCATATCTGAGGGCGACGAGTTATTGGTGGATCTTAATGAGCCCACCAACTATCGGGAAGCGACAGCGGGCCACGAGTCTGCTAAATGGAAGGAGGCAATGTATAACGAGATGCAATCCTAGAGGATAACCAGGTTTGGGAATTGGTTGATCCCACACCCGGTTGTAAACCAATAGGGTGTAAGTGGGTCTTCAAGAAGAAGACCGACATGGATGGTAAAGTAAACACTTTCAAAGCCCGACTGGTGGCTAAAGGTTTCACCCAGACACATGGTGTCGACTATGATGAAACTTTCTCCCCAGTGGCCATGTTGAAATCTATTAGGATACTTTTGGCAATTGCCGCATTTCATGATTACGAAATATGGTAAATGGATGTCAAAACCGCCTTCCTTAATGGGAAGCTCTCCGAAGAGGTGTATATGATGCAGCCTGAGGGTTTTATGCATCCGAAGCATCCTAATAGAGTGTGTAGATTAAAGAAGTCCATTTATAGACTTAAACAAGCATCTCGTAGTTGGAATCTATGCTTTGATGAGAAAATCAAAGAGTTTGGTTTTTCGAAAAGTGTAGACGAGCCATGTGTACACGTTAGGGCTAGTGGGAGCGCCGTTGTTTTCTTAGTCTTATATGCGGATGATATCCTACTCATTGGTAAAGATGTTCCAACCTTGCAAAGTGTCAAAATTTGGCTTGGAAAATGCTTTTCAATGAAAGACTTAGCAGAAGCGGCATACATTCTGGGTATCAAGATCTATAGAGATAGGTCTAGAAAACTTCTCAGGTTGAGTCAAAGTACATACATTGACAAAGTCTTGAAGCGGTTCAAGATGGAGGACTCCAAGAAAGGAAATCTTCCTATGTCGCATGGAGTGATATTGAGTAAAACTCAATGTCCTAGTTCTCAAGAGGAACTAGAAGTAATGAAGCGAGTACCATATGCTTCGGCCATGGGCTCGATCATGTACGCCATGTTATGTACCCGTCCTGATGTGTCATGTGCTTTGAGCTTGACTAGTAGATATCACGCAAACCCGGGGCAAGCCCATTGGGTTGCGGTAAAGAACATTCTTAAGTATCTTAGGAGGACTAAAGAGATGTTCTTGATATTTGGTGGTGAGGAAGAGCTCAAAGGAAAGGGTTACTCTGATGCTAGTTTCCAAACTGATAGGGATGACTGCCGATCACAATCGGTGTTTGTGTTCCTATTGAATGGTGGGGCTATTACTTGGAGAAGTTCAAAGCAAGACACAGTGGCTGATTCCACTACAGAGTCAGAATACATTGCGGCAAGTGAAGCTGCTAAAGAAGCTGTGTGGATAAGGAAGTTCATCTGAGACCTTGGAGTGGTTCCTAGCATATCCGACCCTATTGAGATCTTTTATGACAATGAGGGTGCGGTAGCCTTGGCGAAGGAACCAAGAGATCACAAGAGAACGAGGCATATACCTCGTAAGTACCACTTGATTAGAGAGATGGTTGAAAGTGGTGAAGTCGCTATTAGTAGAGTAACCTCGGAAGGCAATTTGGCCGATCCGTTTACTAAACCATTGTCACAAGCTTCTCATGATTCTCACACTGCGGCGATAGGTGTTAGATTTGCTCATGACTTGGTTTAGATTTAGTTTTAATTTATGTTTGGACCATTATATATTTGGGAACATTAAGCAATAATATTACTAATGTTTGTTTTGATTTATATAGTAGAGATCTATATATACGCGTGTTGCGGTTACTCACATTTAGTCTTTATTGTGTTCTATCTTTGCATGTTTAACTTATTCCCTAGATTGTTTTAAAATCTTTAAGTCTCCACAATCGGTCGTACTCTGTGGGAAGAATGTATGAATTTAGATTGAGGTAAAGAGTTGGTTTTGATAAAACGTGATTCTTGCCTATACTTGAAACGGGTTTCAAGTGATTGGAGGACCCGCACCCGAGTTTACTTCATGGTTTTAGTCACAAGTAACTCGGGATGGTAATGATATTTCATCCTTAAACTAGAGATACATGTGATCCCAAAGCATAGGTTTGCTTTGCTTTGATCGTTTTCTAACGCGGTCCGTAACTGGTCGTTATAAGGGAGATGATTGGGTAGGGTATTGTCTATGTGGTGGGACTATGTAGTCGAAAGGTATTTGTTCCTCTATGTATAGAGAGAAGATCCATGGGCCCCTCGATGATTGAGTGCTGACGTTCATATGCATGGCCGTGCTCAGGTTACATTGATGATGGATCAATGTTAACTTGGTTTGTTGGTCACCACTAATCTATAATCGAGAAACATAATCGTGAACGATCTGAAGGTTGACTATATTCCATGCCTTGTGTTCACATTGGATATCGCGAACAAAGGGATGTACATGTTCATTTATCTTTAGGACAATCATTTTATGATTGGGGATCTTGTCAACAGTGGCATACCCTATACTGACTTGGGAGCATAGATGTCTTGCTAGAGGCCGCTCTATGTTTGTGTTATTTTTCGTAGTCATGTCACGTGCAAGTGGGAGTCTGTTGGAATATGCCCGCTGACACGAACGAGTTAATGGCACTACCGATGAGGTGTAGGCCTATTGGGTCACACACCAAGTATTGATTCTGGCAACACGATCAAGCAATAGAGAGGAAAAGGCCAAAATGGGTTTTGGCAGGGTGGTACACGGGCCGTGTTCCTGAACACGGACCGTGTCCAGACCAACGTACATGAGGCGTATTGGCCCAATCTAAGGTCGTGTAGTTTGGGCCTACACGGGCCGTGTAAATGAACACGGGCCGTGTAGTGCCTGTTAGACACGGGCCGTCTTAGCCCAATTGGGGCCGTGGACTTTGGGCCTACACGGCCGTGTAGATCTACACGGGCCGTGTACGTTCGCTGTAACAGCAGAATTAACAGCTTTAAACACTTGGTTTAATGAGGTTAACTTCTAATAATGATGGTAGACAAAGAGACCACGAGTTATCTGCTCTTGTAGAGGCTTTTGGCTATAACTTGGTCCCTTGGTTGACACTTGAACTTTCTCTCTCTTGTTCTTGGTGTTCTTGAACACAAGAAGCAAATATACACATACTTGATTGTTGTTTTGGTGGTCATACATCAACTTGCTAGCACTTGGGAATCAAGGAAGCTTGGGGTGGACTTCATTAGAGGAGTTCTTTGTTGGACTTTAAGCCACTTGACTAGGAAGGTTACTTTGTGTTTTGCACCATTGAGGTATAACCTTTCTTCTCATCTTGTTTATATATATTTTAGTTGCAACTCCATTGTTAGATTTTGGTCCATGGGAAGTATTCATTGTTTGGCATCGATTTTTGTTATGTACTTTGCTTCCGTTGCTACTTGATTTTGCCAAACGAATACCTTCAAAACGTTCATCACTGAACGATGAGTACGTAAATCGGTTGTTTAGTTTGCACGTGGTATACGTATATGCAGAATGTTAACGCAAAGAGCCCACTACCTAAGCCTACTGAGTGAATGCCTATAGAGTAATAAACAGAGCCTGTTTCACAGTAATTATGCACTTACACAAGTAAGTGGGGTCTCAACCTAATAGCGCTATCCATAGATTACTAACGGCTCAATACAATGAGTTAATAAGTAGTGTTGAACGGTGAGACTTACATAAAGAGAGAAACACATAATCGTTAAACATAAGCATGTATACCAAAGTGCGATGATAAGATAACAGTTTAATAAACATACCAACCGATAATTTAAATAGTAGCATGCTTTTCCCCAAAAATATTCAAAACAATAAAAAGTGGGGCCGTGAATACTCACTAAGCTCAATCGGTGATGTGCGGAATATCTGATACGTCGCTCGCCTGGATTAGATTCCTTCATAATTAAATAAAGTATTATTATTTTCAAATTCTCAATTTTTATGGATAAAACTTGGTTTAGCATTTTTAAACTTGTATACAACTCTACACGTATTAAAAAAATTTATAAATTTTCTTGTAGAATTTGTTATTATGTTTGCTGAATTTTATTTGGTTTGAACTTTTATATTTTATAAGTTAGTGACCTTATATTATTAATAATCATTTATAATAATATTTTTATACTCATTCTTAAATTTTTAAGATTTTATTAGCTTATTATTTATTTAATTAGTGTTTCTAAAAAGAAAGTTTATTTTTCCTTAAGTCATATAAATTACAGCTTTCTGCCCAAAGTTTTAGGTTCACTTTAGAGTAATATATTAACATCTTAATGACTTATTAAATTTTCCAAATTTCTATATAATATTATTTAATGTCTTAGGTAAATTTTAACATAAGAATCATAATTTTTAGAGGTGTCTAAATATTTTATTCGAATTTTGTTATGTCAAGTGTCACTGCTTATGAAGCTGCTTGCACACCTTTCTTATTTTATTCATCTAAAATTTAAAATTAATCATTTTTGAGTATTTGAAATTGTAATATTTAAATAATTCATGTATCTATCAGTAACAAGAAAAATCATGTTTTTTATATTATTAATGAGTGAGTTATGGGGTTTTTAAGTCACATGCAAGATTCTGACAGATAATCTTTTCTTGCACATCAAAATTATTTTGCATGGTAGACTGACTAAATCTAGTTGAAATTAAGTGAGACCAGATTTATTTGAAAGATAACACATTAAATTAAATTACAGAAGAAAATTCATTATTTTTATTGCATTAATGAGAGAGATATGGCTTGTGAAAGTCGGATTTGGTTTCTATCAGGTAAGTACATGCATCAAGATTTGAATAGTTAGATGATCAAATGGTCGAATGTTTTAGTCTTTTTACATGGGTTTGAAAGCTACCACTTAATTCTAACTTCCAGAAGAAGAATCAAGTCATTTGAGCTTATATTTTTCAAGTTATGATAAAAGAAATTCGGGTCACATATTCTGCCAGAATTACGTTTTTCATTTAATCAATTATAAACATAAATTTTGTGTTCTTCACCACCATCATTAGATTTTTACTATATTATTAACTTGAATACTCTTATTTTCCAGATTTGATAATGGATTCTTACATGCATGTACATAAAATTACAATAACTTCAAGAAAAATCGACATGCAAGTGTATAAACACACATGCATGTGCTTAAACATCATATTTCTTGAGTTTTTGTTGTATGGATCTTTGATTAACATTTTGAATTGAACATATTCATAAGTTTTTAGTATATGATTTACCATAAAAACACCTTGGTGTTTATATATTTTCAGAAAACTCAAGAAAAGTTGAAGAAAAGTCTTGAAAATGCAATAAATGAAGAAAATTTTAAGAAGAATATCATACCATCACTTGATTAATGCTTGTTCTTCACTTGAATCTTTGAAATACACTTTGTTTATGTGTTTAATATCTAGTTTATGGCAAATTTTTAGAGAGATATTAGAGAGAATTCTTGAGAGAAATGATTTTAGAAAGAGAGAGGTGTTGGTGATATGATAAAAAATATGTTGGTATAACAAATATAAGTGGAATGTGTAGATAGTGTTAGTGCATGTGGCTGGCCAAATTTGATGTGTTTGTGTGTATTTATATATTTTTTATTTAATTTAAGCATTTAATTGTATGTAAATAATTCTTTTAATACAAGTGTATTTTAAGTGTTTTAATACTTTTTTATTTATACTTTTTCTAGTTTTATAAGTTCAAATAAATTTTTATTATTTTTGAATGTTATTATTAGTATTTGGTCTTTTATATATATCACTATTAACATTAAGTGCAAATTGTTGCGTTCGACACCCTTCTTTAATGATTTGACGTTTTGATGGGTTTTAAGGAATCTAAGTCTTCTGCTGGGATTTATATGGATACTAAGGCTTTCTTTACCATTTTTAAGTTATATTAACTTATTTTATATATTTAAACTCAATTTATGGCACTCGGTGAATGACGTCAAGGTTCCAGTTGACGGATGTCACAACTTTCATTTTAAGTTTTGAGAAAGAAGTACATTGATTCTTGGATTTTCAAATCCTAGACCATCATAGGTGCATTTTGAGAATTTTCGTTCCTTGGATTTGTTATGAAAAATGGTTTGTTCAGTTTGACCCCTTTTTATCAGTGTATCGTCAAGTTGTTTGATTTTGGAGCACAATTCACCCTTTTCTTTGATGATATATTTTGTATCATTTTTCTACACTGATCTTTTCTGCTTCAAGATCATGTATTTGAGTACTCATGCATGCTGTCAACTCTATTAACTTATTTTCTTTTTCAATTATTTTGGTTTTGAGCTCAACAATTTCTTTATGTACTTTAAATAATTCCATCTCTTGATTTCTTATGATTTCTTTTAGTTTTTCTTTCTTTAATTTTGTTTTGTGCCTTTTGTTCTAACTTTTTCATTCGTTTCATGATGATCTCAACATGTTCCATTCTCAGACCACAACTTGTAAAGGAGTTAGAACGATGTACCTCTTCATCAGCATCATCAGCACCAAGCTCTTCATCATCCGTGTTGTCATAATGTGCCTCTGGCTCTTGATCATCATCAGTGAATTCATCTTCAACATTAGCCATTAGGCAGAACTGAGCTTGGGCTTCATCATCCAAATCACTATAATCGGTGTTAGATAGGAATTGGTTTTCTTCGACCATCATGGGCTTACCTGTACTCTTTCTTTTAGATAGCCTGAGCTTCTGTTTGTAATACTCGGCATCTTTTTTCTTTTTGTGAGTGCACTCTTTTATGAAAAGGACATTTCCCCCCACATGTGTAGCTTTTTCGTTCTTCCTTCTTCTCCTCCTTCACAAACCTAGGCTTTGCAACCTTGAAATTATATAGTTTACGTGACCAAGATGTGTATCGTTGGCGGTTGTTAGTTTTAGAGTATCTATTTTGGAAAGCCTTTGTGATGAATGACATGGCTTTAATGAATTGTTCCATTTCAGTACCATCTGACTCATCAGAATCTGAGTCATATAAAGCCACTTGTTTATATTTCTATGCTCTGGAAGATTCGTGGGGTGATGGTTCAACAACTACTAGAGCCAATGGATCAGCAGATATTATGGGAGACGACTTTGAGACCTCATCTTGGTACTGCTGAATGTCCTCAAAGATGTTATGATATGTGACAAATGTGAGGTTTCGATTGATGTGCTTGTACAGATTCACATGTTCTTTCCAATCAGGACCCAGAGCTCGCAGGAAAACACAGTTGATGTCCAATTCTTTTCTTTCAAATTTGTTTGTCCTAAGTTTGTTTTGTAACTTGCAGAAATGACTATAGGTGTCAATTAACAACTCATTTTCTTCCGTAGTAAACTCATGGAACTTATTCACCAGTTGAGTTCTTTTTATGTGCTCCCCATAAACCTCCATCTCCAAACGATATAATCATTGCGGAAGAGGACAGGGGGTTTCGAGTCTATTCCGATAGCAAGGATCTCATTGGAACTTGACATTTTTCCTTACTTGAAATGGGTATTGACCGTTAACTTGATTGTGTACGAATTTGAATAATTCAAAATGAGGGTAACTTCGAATTCAAAGTGTGCTAGAGTTGTTCGAATGAATGTTAATTCGAAGTGAGAGAAATCAAGTATTTGTGAATTCGAATGGGAAATTCGAAGGGAACTAAAATTGTTTGCTTCGAAGTTACACTTGGTGAATTTAAAGTATTTGTGAATTTGACCTTCCAAAATCTGATTTTGCTCGAAGTAAAGCTTTAAGTCTCGAATTCGAAGTTCAAGGAGTTTGAAATGTGAGTTTCGAGTGTTGATCTTCGAATGCGAAGTGTATGGCTTGGTTATCGAAGTGTTTTTTGGAGATTAGAAATACGCTTGAAGTCAATAGAATTAACTTGAGATGAATGAATTTCGAATGCGAAGTATTTGGCTTAGTTTTCGAAGTGTTCTATGAAACCAGAAACACGCTTGAAGTCTCAAGGATGGGTTTCAAATTCAAAGTTCCAATTCGTAGTGAGAATTCCGAACTCGAAGTGTATTGGTTTCGAAGCCGAAGAGTATTGGTTTTGAAGTCGAAGAGTATTGATCCGCTGGAAGTGTTCTTTGTGCAACAAATTCCGGATTTTTTGGGACGTGCTTGTAACTTCCAAGCTCGAGGTGTACAGTGGAGTAACTAAGAAGCACGAAATCCAAAGGCAAACACCGAATTGTTCGAATTTTCCACCCAAATCGATCAAAACTTCAGATGTACACTATTCTTCATGATCTTCATATGTTCTTGACTGAAAATTTGAATTCTTATGAAAAGCAATGAGTAAACACCCAAATTTGATATCCTTGACTTCGCAATTCACTGTAGATCACTAATATCCCAACAATTCCATCATTCAAACGATTGATGTTGAAATTTTAAGGCAAAAACTGTAGGCTATTTCCACGAAAAACCTTCAAACTTCAATTGAATTGGATCCAATTCAATCTATATATGATTGTAATTGATTCTAGACTTGATTTCAAGATGAATAGAATTAAATGCCACAACAAATTCACTCACAACTTCATTCTTTGAATCTGAACAGTAAAAACTATGAACATAACTTGTTTTCTTCGATGATTCTTGTTCTTCTTCAATTAACACCCAATCACGAGCCTGTTGGTATATGCCCACTAATACACGTGTACTAGCATCACTGCTGATGAGGTACGGGTCTATTGGGTCACACACCATGGGTAGATTCTGGCAGCACAACTCAAACTTGAGATAATATGAAATTAGGGTTTCTGGCGACCTTCACGGACCATAAAGAGGTCGTGAAGAGAAACCTTTCACAAGGCTTCACAACCCGGACAATTAGTCGTGGGAGCACTACCTTCACGAGGGCTTCACGGCCCGTTAGTACCCGTGAAGGCAGGCACCATGCTTTTATTGGACCACTCGTTGGCCCAATGAGGGTATGCGGTGGAACCTGGCCTTAGGACCCTTCACGGGTACTTCACGGCCCGTGAGGACCTGTGAAGACAGAAGTCAAAGTGTCACTTTGTTTTTATTGCTCCTTTGTGTTGGTCCAATAAAAGGAAACCTATGAGGCCGAACCTGGAGTATTTTTGAGCTTCAGATGTGTTTATAAAAGGCCATTCATTATCTCATTGAAGAACTCTTGCTTCAAGTTACAACACACACACACACATATTTGATACTTGAGTTCTACTAGAGTTAAGTGAGTGTATCAAGTGAAGGCAAATTGTTCATAGTGTTGTTGCTGCTCTAGAAGCATGAGGACTTGGTGTGGTTCGTGTCTTGTGTCGTTAGCAAGACGGAATCCTGGGCACTTGGTGTGGACTATCAGTATAGGAGCTCGGATTCGGGTTCTCGAAGATCTTCGTATCTCGGTGGATAGCTCCAGCCCCGTGATGGAATATCCCTCCTCCTTTCGCTTCTTGTTTCTGTTGCTATATTTGTTTGTAGTCACGATCCCTACTTGGGGAATACATGCATGTAGGTTTTGATATCCGAAAACCCCGTTTTTTTATGTCGTTGCTTCCGCTGCGTGCGGGTGTTGGTGTGCATGGATTCCCTACAATGGTATCAGATCCTAGGCTACAAAGATATAGCACGGAAATGGCTCGAAAAACCATTTTGGAAGATTCGTTTTTCTGTCCAGTAGGCCTTCACAGGTCGTGAAGAGTTCTTCACGAGTCGTGAAGGCAACATAACCAGTGTTCGTGAGGGGTCTGGTCGTGGGAAGTGTTTTTAGACTTCACGAGTCCTTCTGAACCGTGACAGGTCGTGAAGCTCTTGGGCTTCATGAGTCATAAGGGGTCGTGAAGCCTCTTGTGAACAGTATAGTCGTGAAACCAGGTTTTTAGGCTCATGAGCCTTTCGCACCTGTGATCGATCATGAAGACCTTGGGCTTCACGGGCCGTGAGAGGTCGTGAAGGAGCTCCTAGACAAATTTTGTCGTTAAAAGAAAATATTTTTTTGTTTTTCGAGTCGTGTAGGAGTTTCTGCTTTTCTGGGAGACTCCGGTTGTTAACCCCTTGTAATATTTTGGTACAAATATGGGCATGTAAGGTATGGTGTTACTCCCATGCTTAGAATAGTTAGATTTGATGAGACAAACGATAGCTATGTATAGATGATAGGTTAAGTGGTAGGAATTATATAAGTCTGTTGTAGACTGACTAGTCAGCCTACAAACAGATTTATAGTTTTCTACGTAAGTACTTGATAGCTTAGTGACTTCTAAGCTGAATTGGGTTTCAAGAGTGAAGACTTGAAGATTTGAAGATCCAAGAACTCAGCTTGACAATGTCAAGACTGAGTGAGTCATCTCAGCGCCAGAAGTCAGTTTAAGAATTTAAGTAAGTTTTAAATTCTGTTATAAACTCTCGATATCTACGACATTTAAATTAGGATATCTAAACCTAATTTAAACTATCTATTACTTGGATAGAGATCTCAAACGAAGTTAATTAGATATGTTTTAATTAACGAGTTTGTTACGGTTTTAAAGAAAAGATTAGTTCTATCTTTAAACTGCGATTTGTTCGTAGATAAATCAAGTATAAGTATAAACCTTCTTATGGATTTTAAAACAGTGAGAGTGTTCTGCATAAGTTGCAAAACGTACGTATGTTCGTCATACTTGATACACGTGTGTTGCGAAAACTTTGTGTGTTCAAAGTTTGTTAGAGTTATATTTGTATTTAAGTCTAGTCACAATTTAATGTTTTTATATACTACTTTGTACTTAGTATATATAGTATTGTAGTCTTCCTTCCTTGTAAGTTTTGATATAATATTGAATAGAAAACACACACATTAAGGTGTTTCCATACTTTTCTCTCTACTTGAATCTATTGTGTATTCATTTGATTGCTCTACAATTGGTATCAGAGCCAAATCTTTGCGAAGATAAGGCTCTTGATTGAAGATTTCGAGAGATAACAGCAACAATCCGAAGGAATTTGTTAGATTTTGAGGTATTTTGGTCGACTTTGAGTATAATCTGATTTCTATCGAATTGTGTATGAAAATAGAGGATTAGAAGTTTATTGGATTCGCATTCATCATTAGAATTAATCTGTGTGAGTCCGCGATCAATCACTACAACAGTTTGTGTTGAATTTGAGATTTTGTATTTTTCGGGTTTTGAGAAAAATTGATATAAAATGTATTCTAGAGGTTGAATTTTGTTGTAAACTTTATTCTGAATTGTAATTCGTGTGTGTACGAACCCCCTGGAAGAAAAAATTCACGAATTTGATCTAAATTCGGAAGAATTTGAAGTTTGAAAGGTGGCGGTTACAACAGTTGCAAGAACTTTCGGATTTGATATCAAGAACAATCGGATTTTGCAAAATCCGAAGATTTCAATCGGATTCCGATACTTTTCTATCCGATTTTGTGTTAAGGATTTTGGAAATACAAGGATTGAGTTGCGGATTTGGGGTTTGCAATCGGATTGTTTAGTTTGTCTTTGGTTTAGTTTCGGATTTTCCAAGTATCGGATTTTGAAGTCAGATTTGATCAACGGATTTGATTGATCGGATTTACAAAGTTGGAATTATCTCGGATTTCAAATCATCGGATTTGAATTTCTCGGATCTTGAATTATTCGGATTTCAAATCGGTTTTTCAATCTTTCGGATTTTGAATCATTCGGATTTCAAATCGGTTTTTCAATCTTTAGGATTTTGAAGCATTCAGATTTCAAAACATTATCGGATTTCAAATCTATCGGTTTTTGAATCCATCGGAATTCACTTCTATCGGATTTTGACACTAGGATTTCAAAATCACTCGGTTTTTAAGTCTCGGATTTTGAAGTTTTGATAGGAATCGGATTTTAAGCCTCGGATTTTAGACAAGTGAGTTTCGGATTTCAGATTTTAAAAGAATTCTTCAATCAAATATCTTACAAAGAAAAGATCCTCAAAGCAAGAATGAGTACATACGGTGAAACACTTTCATTCGGTTTAGACATGAAGTCACCAGTGTTGTATAGAGGAGAATATCATATATGGAAAGGTCGGTTTATGGATTTTATAGACAACAATGAGCAATATGGTGAGGAAATGAAGAAAAGAATACTGGATGGAAATGGTGTTTTTAGGATAGATCAAGAAGCAGATTCTCATCATAATCCACCTTTGGATGAAATCCATCGAGAAAAGCTTCCATCTGAGTATACTGCTGAAGAAAAACACAGATCCACAACTGATCGGAAAGCAAAATACTACCTAAAACATGGCCTTTCTTCAGAATTTTACAATAAGGTGAATGGTCTCAACACTGCAAAAGAGCTATGGGACGAGATTAAGAGTCAGATGGAAGGCACAAAGTCAGGGGTCTGGATCAAGGAGACTACATTGGTTAACTCCTTTGATCATTTCAAAGCCAGAGAAGGGGAAGCCCTAATTGAAACTTACAGTCGCTATTGTAAAGTACTCAATGACCTCAGAAACCAGAAACTCGATGATTACTCTAATCTAACGAAAAATACTAGGTTTTTAAACACTCTTGGGACTGAATGAAGATCCCAAGTGGCAATCTACAGACAAATTGTAACGCCCATGGTTTTTTTCAAAATTTCACCATTTATAAAAACCTTTAATTGATAGCAAAAACATGCAGCGGAAGTCTTAAAAGTCATAAATGGAAATAGTTGTTTTCGCCATAGAGGCGATTACAGAATTCTCCATAATATAAACCACGGGGTTACGACCGCAGTCATTCAAAAAGTCAGTACAAGTTCAATGTTATGAAATTGTTACATAACCAGATTGTTTGTTGAGACCAAAATATAAAGCAGAACTAATACTACCCTCCTCGTAGAATCACAACCTATAAGCCACCTGCACGAGTACAAGACACATTTCGAAAGAAACAAGTGTTAGCTTACGCTAAGTGAGTCAATAGGAGTTGTAATCAAAAACCATAAAACATGTTTGTAAGTAGAATATGACATGTAAATAAATACCGTATCCCACCCTTAACGTATTTGACCCGTACCGAGAACCCGCAGATCACATAGCACCAAATGGGTCAAATATTCACAAATCATTTCATGAAGTCAATCACACATAATCATAATCATACCGCATAATATTTCATAGATCATATCGCATCATAACCGCATAATTCATATCGCATAAATCATATCGCATAGATCATATCAAAAGGATGATTCTATTGTAGAGTCTAAACCCACACTAGAAAACTCAAGTTTCACTACTTGCATGCCCGGCCAACCTATGTTTTCAAGCGGGGCGCGACTCCCACCCGAGAACATAAATCCCGAGACTCCACTTTCGCTACTTCGACGGTACGAGTACGAATACTGCGTTGTCGTTCTAGTACGAGTCCAAACGAAACCGATCGTATTTCAGCTTCTCCTCACACCCACGTGATGTATGATCTAGCCTCCTTGACCTACATCACTCCAGTACTTGAACACCGAAGTGTCCGCATAGCACGTGTCAAAATAGTCGTCTAGAAAGACCAAATGACTCTTGTTGGCTAGCACTTTAATCCTAGAAGGTCAATCATGCCAACAAGGCCCGTAAATCCGCAATATGGGTAATATCGTATTCTACCCCCGCCACAAAATACATGCATGCAATAACTCGTACGGAGTCATATGTACATCGTAGTAAAATCGTGAATAATCGTAACATGCGTATTTCGTGTTTGATCATGCAAGCAACGAGTATTTAACTCAGAACACATAACATGTATCATCAATCAATATATATAGATATATGTATAATCATCTTTATTTCGAAAATAAGGTTTTGTCTATATACTCGGTTTTGTAAAAGACTACTGAACTCACCGCAGTCTAGAAAATAAACCCACAATCTAGATTCGACGAACTACACTCTCGGATCGTCAAGAAATCGACCTCAACCGCCTCGAATAACCTAGATATGTAAACACATACTTTCGATCAAAGATATACACGTCGCGAACTTAGAAAGTCCATCAAAACATGCTAGAACGACATGCATGTAGAATATCGAGCATACAACTGAAATGTTAGCTTAAGTCTAGAAGAATATACCTTTCGGGGTCACCAAAGCAAAACCACGCTCAAAACTACGCCCGGAACGCTATCTCCATTCACCCCGCACCTCGAATACGAGTTCTAACGAAACCTGACACCCTTGATC
Source organism: Dittrichia graveolens (assembly GCA_038502395.1). NCBI lineage: Eukaryota > Viridiplantae > Streptophyta > Magnoliopsida > Asterales > Asteraceae > Dittrichia > Dittrichia graveolens. The sequence continues at coordinate 39,274,724 of JARJIL010000009.1, forward strand.
GTTCACTAAACTCGATTTCTCTTGAAATTTGGGTAGAGTAACGAAATGGTAGAAAAGTGTGTGTGAAATTCGGATGGCATTGCTCTTATATTTATAGACCCATTTCTATGGCCGACGCGTCGCGTCGCGACCCCTGGACGCGTCGCGTCGCGACGTTCTGACACATGCAACCGTACCTGACACACGCTACCGCCTGTCACACGCAACCGACACGTGTCTTTGCCGCCCAGACGTGTCGCGTCGCGACCTTGTTTTTTCCAGAATTTTATTTTATTATTTTTTTTCTTTTATTTCATTTCCCTTCTTTTCTACTTCTTTTCTTTTTCTTTTCTTTTCTTTTCTTTTACTTTTCTTTTAAATAATAATATTCCTTTATTATTATTACTAGGTTGAGCTTCGAAAATAATATTCATTGCTCGATAAATATTATTAAAATATTCGGGTCGTTACAATTCTCCCCTTCTTAAAAGGATTCCGTCCTCGCAATCTATTAAACAAAAAGTTTGGGATATCTAGCCTTCATCTCTTCTTTGGTTTCCCAAGTCATGTCCCCTCCATGCTTATTCTTCCATTGGACTTTCACCAATTTAACCCGTTTCTTCCTCAATTGCTTGACTTTACGATCTAGGATCGCCACTGGTTCTTCAATCAACCGCTTATGTTCATCTATTCGAAGTTCCTCAAGAGTTAGTAGACTCGGCTCCTCATCCAGACACTTTCGTAAATAGCAAACATGGAACACATTATGAATACCCTCTAATTCCCCTGGCAACTCTAACTTGTATGCTTGATCTCCAATTCTTTCAAGTACCAAGAATGGACCAATAAACCTAGGTCCTAGTTTACCACGCTTCCCAAACCGAAGGATGCCCTTCCATGGCGAAACTTTGAGCATCACTTTCTCGCCTACTTCAAACGTCTTTGGTCTATGCTTTTTGTCAGAATACTTTTTCTGTCGTTCACGGGCTACTCGTAATCGTTCGCAAGCAACCGCGACTTTGTCTGCTGTCAACTGGACTATCTCAGGCCCAACAAACTTCTTTTCTCCTGGTTCCAACCAACAAGTAGGGGTACGACACTTCCTTTCATAAAGCATTTCGTATGGTGCCACATCGATACTTGCATGGTAGGTATTATTGTAAGCGAACTCCACTAATGGTAGGTGTGTATCCCAACTACCACCGTACTCAATCACGCAGGCCCTCAACATGTCCTCAAGCGTTTGAATCGTTCTTTCGCTTTGTCCGTCTGTTTGAGGATGATAAGCTGTACTCAAGTGTACCCTAGTACCCATCTCCTCTTGCAACTTTTGCCAGAACCGTGAAGCGAACTGGCTGTCACGATCAGAGACAATGGATACGGGAACTCCATGCCTCGTAACCACTTCTCGTACGTAAATTTTAGATAGGTTTTCCACCTTCTCATTTTCCTTCGTTGCTAAGAAGTGAGCACTCTTAGTCAAACGATCTATAATCACCCAAATCATATCGTTTCCTCGCTGTGTTCTTGGTAGTTTCGTAACAAAATCCATCGTGATTTTGTCCCACTTCCATTCAGGGATGTCAAGCTATTGAAGCTCGTCGTATGGTTTCTGGTGCTCGGCTTTCACTTGCGAACAAGTAACACACTTAGCCACATAATCTGCTATATCTGACTTCATTCCCGGCCACCAATAATTAGGTCGAAGGTCATGAAACATCTTTGCGTTGCCCGGATGTATAGAATACTTGGACCGATGGGCATCCCGCAATATCTTGTCATGAACTCCTCCAACCTTAGGGATCCAAACTCGTCCCTTGAAAGTCCTTAACCCGCGATTATCCTCTTCAAGCAGCATTTTCTGCTTAACCATGACCTCATCCTTCAAGTTTTCATCCTTTAACCCTTCACTTTGAGCTACTCGGATCTGCTCGATTATATCAGGTATAACCACCAATTCCATAGATTTCAGTTGATAAGTCGCTCGAGGCTCCTTACGGCTTAGGGCATCAGCTACAACATTTGCTTTACCCGGATGGTAGCTAATTTCGCAGTCATAATCAATTAGCAATTCCATCCATCGTCGTTGCCTCATGTTTAGCTCTTTTTGATTTTGGACGTGTTGCAAACTCTTATGATCCGTGTAGATTGTACATCTTGTACCATAAAGGTAATGTCGCCAAAGTTTCAAAGAAAAAACCACCGCTGCTAGTTCTAAATCGTGAATAGGGTAGTTCTTTTCCGCGTCCTTCAACTGTCTCAAGGCATATGCGATAACTTTCCCTCGCTGCATAAGGACACACCCCAAACCAGAATAGGATGCATCACTATACATGACAAAGTCCTCATTTCCCTCTGGTAGGGAAAGAATAGGGGCCTTGCACAAAAGGTTCTTAAGTGTTAGGAACGCTTCCTCTTGTTTACCCGACCATACAAATGGCTCCGTCTTCCTTGTCAACTTCGTCAAAGGCGTAGCTATTCTTGAGAAGTCCTGAATGAACCTCCGATAGTAACCCGCCAAACCTAAGAAACTCCGAATCTCCGTAGGGGTTTTTGGGGTCTCCCACTTTTTGACAGCTTCAATCTTTGTAGGATCTACTTTGATCCCATCCATTCCGAATATATGACCAAGACACAGAACTTCCCGTAACCAAAATTCACACTTGGAGAATTTGGCGTAGAGCTCCTCGCTTCGAAGAGTATCAAGAACCTCACGCAAATATCGCCTATGATCTTCTGAAGTGTTAGAGTATACGAGAATATCATCAATGAATACTATAACCGATTTGTCCAAGAATGGACGACAAACTCGATTCATCAAGTCCATGAAAATTGCTGGAGCGTTGGTAAGACCAAATGGCATCGCAAGGAACGCATAGTGACCGTAGTGAGTTCTAAATGCCGTCTTAGGAATATCCTAATCTCTCAACCTCACTTGGTGATAGCCGGACCGCAAGTCGATTTTTGAGAAGTAACTCGCCCCTTGGAGTTGATCGAAAAGATCGTCAATCCTTGGAAGCGGATACTTATTCTTGATCGTAACTTTATTCAACTCTCTGTAGTCGATGCACATCCGCATAGAACCGTCTTTCTTTTTAACAAACTACGCCCGAAACACTATCTCCGTTCACCCCGCACCTCGAATACGAGTTCTAACGAAACCCGACAACCTTGATCATTCACTAAACTCGATTTCTCTTGAAATTCGGGCAGAGTAACGAAATGGTAGAATAGTGTGTGTGAAATTCGGATGGCAATGCCCTTCTATTTATAGATCCATTTCTATGGCCGACGCGTCGCGTCGCGACCCCCAGACGCGTCGCGTCGCGACGTTCTGACACACGCAATCGTACCTGACACACGCTACCGCCTGTAACATGTAACCGACACGTGTCTTTGCCGCCCAGACGCGTCGCGTCGCGACCTCGTTTTTTCCAAAATTTTATTTTATTATTTTTTTTTCTTTTATTTCATTTCCCTTCTTTTCTACTTCTTTTCTTTTCTTTTACTTTTCTTTTAAATAATAATATTCCTTTATTATTATTACCAGGTTGAGCTTCGAAAATAATATTCATTGCTCGATAAATATTATTAAAATATTCGGGTCGTTACACAAATGAATCAAAAGAACCTCAACAAAGTCACACATCATATGATTTTTGAGGAACTAAATCAATATTAGGATGATGTTGGTTTAGGTACACAAAAAGACACTGTAGATCCATTGGCTCTGGTGGTAAATGAGAAAAGAGTTAAGAGCTCAACGAAGTCTGTTAAAATGAAACAAGTTATAGTGACAGAAACTTCAGATTCGGAGGAAGAAAATGTGGTTGATAATGAAAATATCATGGAGGCAATGGCCTATTTGACCAACATGATGCAGAATAAGTTTCTGAAGAACAAGACAAACAACAGACAAAGGTTCACGTCTGGCTCAAGAAGGAGAGATGACCAATTCCCAAAGAAGGATGGTCAAAGATTGGAAAGAAGGTATGAAAGAAAAGTAGAAACAGCCCAGGAGCGCAAATGTTATAACTGTGGGGGAATTGGGCATTTCATCAAGGATTGCAAAAAGCCCAAGGTTAAGGACTCAGAATATTACAAGACTAAACTCAACCTCATAAAGCAAAGAAATAGTGGGAAGGCATTACTTGCAGAAGAGGATCAATTCTTGTCTGACACTGATAATAGTGATGAAGATCCCAATGTCCGTGCCCAATTTGTTCTAATGGCTGAGGTAGAGGAGTGTCAATTTGAGGAAACCGATGGGAGAGTGAAGATGAAATCGTGGGAAATGACTCTGGTTTTATGGCCAGGTTTGATGAGTCAAACATGGAGAGTGAGTATGAGGAAGAAGAAGAAATTGAACCAGAGGTTGCTACTGAAGGCACCAACCCATCAGTTGCTGAGAATGAAGAGAAGGTATTAACAGATGACTCTGAATTTCCTACTGAGTATATACGAACTCTTATGCAACAGGTGGAGATCTTAACTTCCAACAATCAATCTCTCATGAACAAGAACCAGAAGTTGAATGAAAAGAATATAAATCTAAAAATGGAACAAGCAACGAAAAGTGAAGTTGAACTAAAAACTCAATTCTCAAAAATAGAACAACTTCAACAAGAAATAAAAGACAAAGAAAATGCACTCAACAAATTCCAAAAAGAAACTTAGTTAAAAGTGCATGACTTGAATGCAGCCAAACTGTCTACAAAGATAAACTTAAATTTAATAATGAAGGAGAAAAGGAATCTTGATGAGAAAGTTCAACATCTTGAGGATATAGTTAAAAAGCAAGTAACTACACGTCATAGTATTTTCAAACACCTTGAACCAAATGTCAAGAACAAATATAAAGGGTTAGGGTATGATGAAAATAACTTCTTCTCAAAAATCAACTGCACTCAATTGTATCAATTAGAACGAATGAATCAAGGTTGGAATTCAAAAATGGTGTTTGTGGGAGAGGAAAAAATTAAGCATGAAGAAGAACTCAAAAGAAAAACAACAAAGAAAATACAAAACTCAATTAATTATGTTGAACTGAACGCGTCTTACGCAGACACTGAGAAGAGTGGTGGTTGTGCGTTAGAATAATGTTTCATTCCTATCCCACCTGCAGTAAAGAAAGCTGTTGAAGAAGCAAATGATGGAAATGCTCGAGTGTACATTCCACACATGGAATTACAAAGGAGGCAGGAATTGCTTGAAGCTGCATGCATCGATCAGAAAATTAAATTTGATGTGGAAACATGTGTTTTAAAAGAAACTATATTCAATCTTAACAAGAAAATAAATTCGATGCATCTGAGAAAAAGATTGAAATATCTGATGAAAAAGATAAAAATTATGATATTGCATAATATATTATTCCTCAATTTATTTCCAATGGAATCGAACGGAGGATGCTTGAAGAAAAGGTGGAAAGATTGCTAACTGAATAGGACAGGTATCTGGATATTGTTTACCCACAGTGTCCGAAGGCTTGCAAAGAGTTCATGTCACATAAATGCAATCAATTTTGTGATCCAAACTGTATAACAGAGAAAGGATCATCTTCAAACACAAAGCAGATTCCTCAAATGCCAAAAATCAAAAAGACATCAACTGTGCATGCTTTAAAATCTGTTAAATCACTTCACGTGTCTAACAAAAATTCCTTGTCTGAATCAAAATCAGCTCAATCAAAAAGGAAAGAAGGTTCAAGCAACAGCATGAAGGAGTAAAACATCAAAGATGTGAAGAAAAGAGAGACAAAAGCATCAATGAAGTGGATAGTGAAGGAAGATTTGAAAGAAATAGACAAAAACAAGGCACATGTAATCAATGTTGATTCCAAGAAAAAAGTGAACCATTTTGTAAGATCCATAAATCATACTGTAATAAAAATTGTGAGTTACTTTTTTCATGAAAAGTCAAAACAGAGAGCTCAAAAGCAAAAGTAGTTGATAACAAAATGTGTTGTGCTGGAAATGGTTGTACTGAAGGACAATGTAAGTTCTAATGTGAAAATAAACTGAAAAGCGGATTAAAATCCAACAAAAACTGGAAGAATCCAAATGATAATTGTAGGAAATCCATGCCATGCCAACACCCGTACGCAGCGGAAGCAACGACATCAAAAACCGGGGTTTTCGGGTATTTAAACCAACATGCATGTATTCCCCAAGTGGGGATCGTGACTACAAACGAATATAGCAACTAAAAAAAACGAGAGGGAGGAGAAATTATACCATCACGGGGCTGGAGCTATCCACCGAGCTAGAAAGATCTTCGAGAACCCGAAACCGAGCTCCTCTATTGATAGTCCACACCAAGTAGCCGAGATTCCGCCTTGCTAACGACTCGAGACACGAACCACACGCCGTCTTCGTGAATCTGGAGCAGCCACATCACTTGAACAACTTGCCTTCACTTGATACACTACCTTGCTCTCTTAGAACCAAGAACCATGTATGTATATGTGTATATAATGAGCATGAAGCAAGAAGAAGCTACATGAGAGAGTTATGTGCCTCTTATAAACTCTGAAATGAGATAAAGGGACACCAGAATCGGCCACCTAGCCATTCCTATATTGGACCAACACAAATGTCCAATAAAAACCAAGTGTCACTTTGACTTCTATCTTCACGGGCTCTCACGGGCCGTGAAGCACTCGTGAAGGCCTTATAGGCCGGGTTCCACCGCACACTCTCATTGGGCCAACGAGTGGTCCAATGAAAAGAATGGCGCCTGCCTTCACGGGCTCTCACGGGCCGTGAAACACTCGTGAAGGCCCTGCTCCCACGACTACTTGTCCGGGTGGTGAAGGCTCGTGGAGGGTTTTTCTTCACGACCTCTTCACGGCCCGTGAGGGCCTGTGAAGGTTGCCAGAAACCCTAATCTCATATTCTCTCATGTTTGCGTTTCTAACAATAATAAGATTCTGTTTTGGTTTCTCAACAAGAATGGATTCATTATTCACCAATGGATTCACAAACATCAAAAAGTAGGATTATTAAAAAGGTATGCTAATCGCAAGATACCAGTCCACCCAGGACAGTGGAGAGAACATATGAACATAATGAACAACAATCAAACACATTCTCCAACTCAGTAGTTCATAACAAATTCACATCTTTTACCCAATCTCAACAGAAAGCTATTTCCAATTCATCATATAAATCATATTCAACGAAGAATCAAAAACAGATGATGAATACACCTGTGTCATATCAACCAATAACGAAAAGCGTGTATGTTGTCAAAAACAAGCTTTTCTTACCTGTGATCAAATCAACTGAAAAATCAACTGGGAAATGGATTGTAAAGAAAATGCTTAACAAAGAAAGTTTGAATATTGTCAAAACACCTGAAACATCTAACACAACAAATCAAACGAGTTTCTTTTCCATGTGCAGAAAGATCATCTTTGGTACATGGACTAGGGCTGCACTAAACATATGACGGGGAACAAAGGTCTTCTCAAACACTTTGTGAGCAAGTATATAGGGAATGTAAAGTTTGGGAATGACCAAGTCTCACCGATCATAGGCCACGGGGTAATAGAAACAGGAAATTTGAAGATAGAAAAAGTATCCTATGTGGAAGGCTTAGGCCACAATCTTTTTAGCATAGGACAATTCTGTGATAAGGGTATGGAAGTAGTTTTCAAGAAAAGCTCATGTTCATTAAGAACTGAAGATGGAGCAGAAATTTTGGATGGCAACAGAAAGTCAAACTTGTATACAATTGACTTGTCTGAGAAAGGTTCCGGCGCACCAGTATGCCTGCTGTCTAAAACATCATTAGACCTAAACTGGTCATGGCATCGCAAGTTGTCACACTTGAATTTCAAAAACATAAACAAGCTGGTGAATGGTAACTTGGTCAGAGGTCTACCGAAGCTAAAATTTGAGAAAGATCATCTCTGTAAGGACTGCGAAGCGGGCAAAATGAAGAGAGTTCCACACAAAGTAAGCCAGATATCTTCAACTACCGCGCTTTACAGTTGATTCACATGGATCTTTGCGGACCAATGAAAGTCCAGTCAAGGAATGCAAAGCGATATATTTTGGTGATGGTGGATGATTATTCCCGGTATACTTGGGTCCGGTTCGTGAGTCATAAGAGTGATGTACCACAACAAGTGATTCTATTTCTAAAGAAACACAAGATTCAAAACGGACAACCGGTGAAGAGTGTTCAGACGGACAACGGGACAGAGTTCAAAAATAGAACTTTAGATTCCTACTTAGATTCTGAGGGAATTAATCATCAGTTCTCGGCAGCATATACTCCGGAGCAAAATGGAGTAGTTGGGAGGAAATAGAACTTTGGTTGAAGCTGCCAGAACAATGTTGAAATACTCAAAGCTACCACCATCCTACTGGGCTGAAGCCGTGAATACTGCATGCTACACCCAAAACAGATCCTTAATTCATCGTCGCTTTAATAAAACTCCATACGAATTATGTAATGGAGTTTACCTAATATCAAATACTTTCATGTATTTGGTAATAGGTGCTTTGTGCTGAATGAATTGAACAAACTGTCAAAGTTTGATTCGAAAGCCGATAAAGGAGTCTTTTTATGTTACTCAATGGATAAAAAGGCTTTTAGAATTCTAAATCGGAGAACTAACATGATTGTCGAAAGCATACAGATGAGTCGTTCGCACATTCAGAAAATATAAGCATGGATTTTACGTTTGATTTCTTTAAAAAGAATGGTAACACATCTACTGTCTTGCAGGATATTCAGTAGGAGTCTGTGTCAATAACTGAGCCACCAAGTGTATCTACAGTTCAACAGACTACAAATTCTGATAACTCGGAGTTTGAAGCTACAAATATTCCTACAAATGAACAATATCCAAGATATGATCAAGCAGCAGAAGACATTAATTCAATTGATCTTCAAAATCTTAATGAATTTATTCAGGTTCAATCCCCCGAACCTGTTTGGCTGAAGAGTCATCCAGAGACTCAAATCATAGGAAGTTTGGACTCCTGTGTTCAAACTCGATCTGCCACAGCTAACATATGTCAACACTCTAGTTTTCTAAGCATGGTCGAATCCACACGAGTGTCGGAAGCTCTAGGTGATCCTGATTGGATTATAGCTATGCAAGAAGAGCTAAATCAGTTTGACCGACTCAAAGTCTGGAGACTTTTTCCGCGACGTGAAGGCAAATCTATTGTTGGAACGAAGTGGGTATTTAAGAATAAAAAGGATTCTGATGGTGTGGTGGTTAGGAATAAATCTAGGCTAGTGGCTAAGGGGTATAATCAACAGGAAGGGATAGATTATGATGAGACCTTCGCCCCTGTAGCACGGATAGAAGCAATTCGACTTTTCCTAGCATATGCTTCCTACAGAAACTTCACTATGTATCAAATGGATGTGAAGACTGCCTTCCTCAATGGCAAATTGAAAGAGGAAGTGTATGTCAGTCAACCTGAAGGTTTCGTAGATCCTAACAGACCCAATGACGTCTACATTCTGGACATAGCTCTATATGGATTAAAACAACCCCCAAGAGCTTGGTACGATGAGCTGTAAGAACACCTACTTAACGAAGGATACGTCAAAGGGAAAACTGAGACCAAATTGTTCAAAAAGGAGATTGGAAACAATTATGTGTTGGTACAAATATATGTCAATGACATAATATTTGGCTCTACAAATCCTAAATATGGCAATGAATTTTCAAATACAATGAAAAAGCGATTTGAAATGAGCATGATGGGGGAAGTTAATTTTTTCCTCGGATTGCAAATTAAACAATTTAGCCTTGGAATTTTTATAAATCAAGCTAAGTATATCAAAGATCTGTTAAAGAGATTTGATATGACTGGCTGTTCATCAATCTCAACACCCATGGCTTCTCGAACAAAACTATTTGCTGATCCGGAAGGTAAAGCAGTTGATTTGAAAGCTTATAGAGGGATGATAGGTTCATTGCTATATTTAACGGCTAGTAGGCCGGATATTATGTATTATACATGTCTTTGTGCCAGATTCCAAGCAAATCCCAAAGAGTCTCACCTTCTGGTGGTAAAACGCATATTTAGATATCTTAAGGGTACCCCAGATCTAGGTTTGTGGTATCCTAAGGATTATGGGTTGAGCTAATTTCCTATTCTGATGCAGATTATGCCGGTTGCATGCTAGACCGAAAGTGCACATCTGGGAGTGCACATTTTTTGGGAGACAGACTGGTATGCTGGGGGTCCAAGAAGCAGAACTGTGTTTCATCATCAACAGCTGAAGCAGAGTACATTGCTGCTGCTAGCTGCTGTTCACAATGTCTTGGGATTCGGACTCAGTTTTCCGACTGTGGTATATAACAAAATTCCTCTAATCTGTGATTCTCAAAGTGCCATTGCAATTACATGCAATCCGGTACATCATTCTAAAATGAAACATATTGACACCAGATATCATTTTATAAAAGACTATGCTGAAAAAGGTTTAATTGAATTAAAATATGTTCAAAACAGATAATCAACTTGCTGATAATTTCACCAAAGCGTTAGACGAATCTCCTTTAATGCTTTAGTGTCAAGATTAGGAATGTTGAATTTGATAGTTTAACATAACATTCTTAATCAACAGATCTTACACGGTATGTGCTAGTTGTGCAGGTCAAATTTGGTCAATGGACAGACAGAGCAAATATAAGTTATGAATCACTAAGGGTTCATACTTGTAGGGGGAGAAAATATATCACGTTTTGTATATATTAAATGAAAAATCAAAAACATGTACAAAACACACAAAACTCAAAAATATTTTTTTCTTCATCTCAAATTGTTGTACATTTGTGCATAATTTGAGGGGGAGTTTTATTTTTTGTTTTTGAATTAAAATTGTCAAATTTTTGAAAATTTCATATTCATATTCAATGAATTATTTTAAAGATGAAATATAAAGTTTAGGGGGAGTGGAATGATTTGAAAAATCAATTTCTAATGAGAAGTGTTGCAAATCCGCTAAAAGTTATCAGATTCCGATACTTTTATCGGATTCCGATACTTTAATTGGATTTTGATCAAAACCGAGTGTTTTATTGGTTTTGTGGGTTCCGGATTTCATTTGGATCGGATTTTACCCATTCGGATTTTGTAGGTCGGTTTTATCTGTTTTTTCTATAAAAACGAAAATCCGATTTCATTATCGGTTTTCCGAACCTTTTCAAGAAACCGAGAGTTCAAAGAATCCAAGAATTTCGAAATGTTTATTCGTGCAAACAAACAACAGATCCAAGTTCGCAATACCTTTGTTTCCAAAGGTATACTTTGTTTGCATTTTCATCAATGTTTAAATGGTTTTTAATCGATTCTTTTGACTGAAAAACCCTCGAATCACTTTAGGTTCATATCTTCAAAATCAAATGTGTTGTTAACATGATTGGACTCGGTTTTAGTTGTACATTAATGGGTTTTTTGTTGATTTCAAAATACTCGATCTTTAAGCTGGGTATTGAATGATTTTGAATCTGTCGGTTTTTGTTCGAGTTTAATCGGGAATATTGGTTAAGACGAGGAAGGATTCTAGTGGTTATTTGTGTTGTTTGATCCAAATGGAGTTCTTAGTTTAGGTTTAATTGCACAAATATGTTGAATTTTAAGTGATAAATGAAAGAAGTGAGGATTTTTGGAAGAATCGGATTGAACATGAACTGTCGGATTTCATGAAAATCCGATAGTTAATCGGATTTCATGTTCAATCGGATTTTGACAAATCCGAATGTTCTTATTGACAAATGTCGGATTTCATACTTATCAGATTTCAAGTTCAAAAGACTCGGATTTTGAACTTAATGAGTGTTGGTTTTTTATACTTATCGGATTTTGACTATCGGAATTTCATTTGTGTCGGATTTTCAAAGAATTCAATCGGATTTTAACATGTGTCGGATTTCATCTTATCGGATTTCTAAGTGTCGGTTTTTGCGGAACTTTCAAAAAATTTGGAAATTTTTGAGATTTGTACGAATCGTTTTATTTCACAGATGGCTCAAATTCCATCCAATACCATTTTCCCTCAAGCCAATTACTTACCAAACCAACTGAACAACGCCTACTTCGTACCAGAGATTACCAAAATCGAATACCCGATAATCACCGAACTTGTAACATCTCACCCATTAAACCACATATTCACTTTTAATCCTACTGAAGCCTTCCCTCATGTCCGGAGGTGTACGTACAACAATTATGGAGTTCATTATCGTTAACTGAAAGTGCTGAAGGCCTTCCTGTACTTGCTGGCCAAATTGAGCAAGTTGAATTTGAGATGGGTATCGAAAGCATCCGCAGAATCTTAAGACTACCCAAATCAACCACTTATCCACCAAAACCTGACTTTGATCCAATCCCTACTGACAAACAAATCCTAAACCATGTGATGGATCTTGGATGGAGAGGAGATGAATTAACTGGCGTGTCAAAGTTCAAACGTTCAAGACTCATTCCTCAATGGCAAACTTTATATGCTATAATCATGCGATATTTGACGAGTGTGACCAAAGGGATAGACGGTGCTAATATCTTTGCATTGAAAGTACTAGTTGGAATGGCTAAGCATTTTCATTTTGACTATGCAGAATGGTTGTTTACTGAAATAGCCAAGGTGGCCACGAATAAAGTGATACCTGGTAAAAGACGTAACTTCTTACTGTTTCCACGGTTTCTGTCTATGATTATTCAACAGGTGATGGCCAGAGATACATATATCTTGAGGCGTGATAATGAACCAGCAGTGCGGATTCAAATGATGATCAAATTATACAAAATCCCGGCGATGCCTGATATTCAACCATTCGTGATGTCTGCTGAGTTAGTACATTTGTTGGATCTGGAAAGCGAGGTGGTCCAGGAGTATGTGAGATTGCATAACATTGTTCTTATGAATCGACAAGAGCTTGTTGATCCTACCCTAAGAACGTTAGGATCCCCGAGTGCTATTTATAGTAGGTGTCAGTCTTCTACGGGAGAAGCTGACAGGGGAGAGCTAAGTGAAAAAATAATTGAGAGGGGTAGAGAAGAAAGTGAAGGTGTTGGTGAGGTTAGAGAGGGAGTTGCTCTGGACACATCTGAAAGTGACACTGATTCATTCCAAAAACATATCAAGAAAATGTTTCCAGATCAGATTGAGGAGTTAGGTCCTGATGGTCAAAGAGTACATACTAGTTTACCTGATTATGACCAAATGATGGATTTTTCGGATATTGATACGCAAATGATGTATGATAATATTACTGCGCTTAATGTAGATGAAGATGCTAAAAGGCAAAAACAAAGTGAGGGAGTGAGTACTATAAGAAAAGAATATGTGAGTGCTAAGATTCCTCCAGCCATTTTTAGCCGGGAAACCACATCTACTGTCGGGTTTATACCTGGCTTGGAAAAAGCCTCTGGCTTCCCACCAGAGCATGCTCAAACCCCTCCAAGCCACTCAGTATCCTCTCAACAGGATATTGTTTCATCACACGGAGATAAAGCACATAATCTAACGGTTCCTCGTTTGGAGGAAATTGTTATTGAAACAAGTGGCACTCCTCTCCAGGCCACACCTGTCGTTTCTGCGCACATCGATAACTATCAACAGATTGTTGATTTTCTTTCAAAACACACGGAAACACTTGAACCAATAACTGGTCTATTCAGTGATAGACCAGCTGGAACTACTATAGGTGAAGCCTTCATTGGCCATATCCGAGGATTAGTAGGAAATCCCACCACAACCAAAGTCAATCCAGCTGTGAAAGTGGGTGGTCCTTCATCTACAGAATTCGTTTCTGGAGATGCTAGAACCTCAACCGGTAATATAAGTGATCCCGGTGTTACAACTTCTGCTCTTGAACATTTGCACGTCAGAATTGATGATATTCGAAGATTACAACTTGACAGACTCACTAGAATCGAAAAGAAATTGGATGATTTAGTCGAACAGAAAGAAATGGAAGTAAAGGATAAAGTTATAGATGCTTTGTCAGTGGATGAATTAAAAAGCGTATTAATGGTGAAATTGATTGGCAAGGGTGATAGCAGTTTTGAGGATATAGATATCTTATCATTGTTGAGAACTGAGGTAGAGTCTACGTGCAAAGCTGCTGCCGGGTCATCAAAACGACCTAGGCATGACGATGATGACTCTGACACCGATCGTCCTGAGGGGGAGAAACATTTGAAAACTTATTTTGATACCTCGGATGCTCACCGAATCGGTGCAGTTGCTGCCAGATTGGAGGAAACATCGTTTAAACAACAATATAAGGGCAAGTAGTCTGTGGTTGAATTTGAAGTGTCTAATGTGCCTGAGGTTGAGGCAGAGGATGAGGATCTGACGCTAGCCTTATGGCTAAGCAAGCAAGAGGTTGAAAAGCCTTTTTCTGAGATAGTTGATGAATCTGGGCTTGAAAGTTACAATTTGGATAGTGTGTTGAAAGTGCATAAAGAAGTAACAGAACAATTTCCGCCATCTCCTAAGCAATTCAGAGTCACTCCTTCAGACATCAGAAAACAACAACTGAAAGAAAGTCAAATCAGAGAAATATCTAAATAGTCAGAATGGAATATTCCTAAAACTGCTCAAATAGATCCGGTTCACATTGGGTCTTTACCAAACGTAAAGAAAAGCTATGTGCTAACTAGGGAGGCCCTGAAGAAAACCGTCAGAAACAGGAGATACCAAGATATACCAATGGCCTTTCTAGAAGAAAATTTTGTTGACATCTATGCAGAGGAAATAGAAGAAATGTTGGATGTGAATATGATGGGTGCCAAAGATGCAGAAGATGTTAAAGCAAAGATGATTCTCAATATGCATACTACAAAGAAAGAGGAATTCAAGTCAAAATTTCATATCATAAAGCTCAATTTTGTTGGAGTTCAGAGAGTTGTCTATAAAGAAATGATCAGCTATCTAGTCACAAGGTCGGATATGAAGAGTTATACAACTGGGCATGTGGACCTAAAATTCTTAAATATTAGTGACGTTAATTTTCTGCTAGAGGAGCTTGAAATGAAACTAGAAAAGAATGCTGAAGATTCAGCTGGTTATAAGAAGCTCAGGGAGTTCATAATGCACCGATGTGAAATTGTAGAGTATACAGATCTTCAGTTGGGAGACGAATCCGATAAAGCCAAAATCAATCTGCTAAAGCCAAACACAGAACATTCAAAGATTGACCAACTGAAGATGTTTTAAGTTGTGTGTAGTGATGATGAAGAGTTTGAGGGAGATGAAGGGATTGTTTTGTTTAACTGCAAAAGAGAAAAGTTCTTCTTAAGGTTCAAAGAAGTTAATGCTTACTCAGATGGATCTTTGAAGATTTGGACCTTAAAATTTTTGGATTATAGTATGAGTCTAAAGGATGAAGTAGACCAAGCGCCCAGAGTCAGATTAACTGAAGTCATAAAGCTATTCGATGCCAAACGAGATGAACGAAAGATGATCAGACATTGACAGAAAAAGATGGGTCAAAGAAATATGAGCTAGACTTAAACAAGGGGGAGAATGTTAGAGTTATATTTGTGTTTAAGTCTAGTCAAAATTTAATGTTTTTACGTTTTACTTTGTACTTAGTATATATAGTATTGTAGTCTTCCTTCCTTGTAACTTTTGATATAATATTGAATAGAAAACACATACATTAGGGTGTTTCCATACTTTTCTCTCTTCTTGAATCTATTGTGTATTCATTTGACTGCTCTACAAAGTTCAAGAGAGTTTTCCAGAGTTCTTGTTAATTAGTTTTAACAAGAAGTTCGATCATCAATTAGTTTGTGATTCAAGAGAGTTTAGAGAGAGTTGAGTTTATAGTCAGTGTAACATAAAATCATTCTGTTGATTTGATTAAAAAGTAAAGTTGTAATACATTGGTTGATTATTGAATATACTTTCTATTTATTTGTTTAATTAATGATTAAGTGTATTCAACCCCCCTTTGTACACTATATCGGTTGTTTGTTTACCCTCTTAGGGACCAACATCTGGTATCACAGCATGATTTCTTTATAAGTTGAATATCAAGATCCATTGTCGAGAGGTCAAGATGTCTGCGAACAAGCAATCAAATGACATTCCGGCAAAAGGGTGTCCTATTTTTCATGGCACTGACTATTCTATGTGGAAGTTTAGAGCCATATTGTTTCTAAAATTTGTGGATCACATGATGAGTACCGTGATTCAAGATGGCCCAATTATCCAATGATTCAAATCAATACCACTGACAAAACTGTTCCCTCTGGAGAAACTCCTAAGCCTGAAGCATCGTGGACTGAGGAAGATCGTAAACTGTTCAATCTGGATGATAAGGCACAAAGCATCGTAGCAAATGCTTTGACAAACCCTCTTCTGCATACTGTGGCTGGGTGCCAAACTTCAAAAGAGATGTGGGATACTCTCAGTGTCACTTCCGAAGGCACTGACCTGGTCAAGCAACATAAAAAGACAAATCTGAGTCGTTCTTATGAGACTTTCTTTGCTAAGAAGAATGAAACCCTGACTGGTCTGTTTACCAGGTTTTAGTGCTTGATTAATGATCTAATATTGGTGTGTGTCAAGAAAGATGAAAATGAGTTGGTGCTCAAGTTCTTGGATGTGTTACCAGAACAATTCAATGAGATCACCATTGCTCTTCATGCTGGAGGAACCTTAGGTAAATATGATCTCAGATCTATATATGGTTTTCCTCGAAATCATCAACACATCATGGAACAAAAGAAAGTGGCTCAGCAATAGTTGAAAGAATCTATCAATAGTGCTTGATCTACATTGGTTGCAGAAAAGAAGAAGAAAGGACCTAGAAAGTATCAAGCTGAGACTGACTCCGAGTCTGAATCTGAGGAGGTAAGTCCTAACTCAGACTCAGATGATGAAGAGATGGATGCTCTTACTGAACAAATGTTTATGTTGGCAAGAAATTTTAGAAATTTCATAAGAGGAAGGGGTCGATCTAACAAAAGCAAAAGTGGAAAGTCTACTTTTGACCCTAAGAAAGCTAAGTGCTACAACTGTTAGAATATAGGACACATAGCAGCTAAGTGCAGAGCTAAGTGCAGAGCTAAGAAAGGGGAGTCAGCTTCAGTGGCTGATAAGAATGCATATAGAGCTGATAAATATAAAAAGAAATATCAGAAAATCAAAGCCAAGCCAGATGAAAACACCAAAGGTCTGTTTACCGAGACCTGGGATACTGAATCATCTACTTCAGATGATGATGAGCCAAGTAGGTGTTTGATGGCCATTGAGAATGAAGAGGAACCGGTTGATTATGAGTTAGAAGAAAGTTCCTTTGATGAGGATCTAGCAGAACCTGCTAAGCTGAGTAAGCTGACCAACAACTGGGATCCTACCTCAATGTACAAGGTAAACAACTTTAGGTCTTACACTGATGAACATAAATGCTTAATGTTCAACTATTTGTTGAACAACTTCAAAACCTCTCTTACTGTTCAATCTAATTTGAAAACTAAAATTTCAAAATTAAAAGATGAACTTAAACACTCTGAAACTCTCATAAATGCTGGGAAAAAGACTCAAATTGATTTTGAGTGTCAGCTTCACATCAACAAACATCTATGTGAATAGTTACAAGAATCAAAGGAGCAAACTGACAATCTAAGAAAGATCTGTGAATCTTGGTGTAAGTCATCAAGACAAGCAGAAAAATGTATCAACTAGCAAATACCAAATCAGGTAAAAGCATTGCTAGAGGGAGATTACAGTGCTGCTACTGATGAGATTGACAAAGATCGAGTCAGTCTTGAAGATAAAAATGTGACATCTGATGATATTCTTCCAAAAACATTTTTAAGAAACAAGGATGGTAAGAAAGTCAAAACCAACAAGTTTGTGAGACCAACCTAAAGCCCCCAGGTTATTAATGCAAGCTATCAAGCTGAGTGCTCTAAATCCAACATAAACTATAGGTCAGTTTTTAAAAGATTGTATTACAATCCTGTGAGAACAACTGTCTTTGACATGATAACTCAAAAAGACATAACTCTCAAGTCGGGTATGAAAGGATGTCTAGGAATAGGAAGTTGTCTGTAAGTCAGACTTCACCAAATACGGGTAACCATATATCTAACAAAGGTAAGTCCAAAGTCAGAGAAAGTCAAATAAACAAACAGTCTAAGAAGATTGAAAAGTTATCCACATCTCATGACCCTAAAAACAATCCAAATTTAATGTTGGAAAACTTAAAGAGGTCACCCAAACACCAATTTTTAGATGAAAAAGCTATAAGTGTGGTGACTGAGGTCATTAAGCCAATGATTGTGTAAGTTCCAATCTGAGGCCTGAGAAAATAGAGAATGATCAGTCTAAGAAGGACTCAGAACCTGCTCAAGCTGACGAGTCAACCTCTAAGGGATTAGCTAAGTGCTCATGCTCAGAACCCACCAAACAGTGGGTTTGTTAGTCCTTTTATTTGTATATATTCCATTCCTCAAGAAGCTTTCGAAGAAAGTGACTGAAGGTGTAATATATCATTCTTTTGTAAACTGTTCTTACACGACATCTGAAGAATGAAGCCCGTAGTTCATGTGAAGATTTTTTCTGAAGTGAATGTCAGCTAAAGTTTGTCTTCAGTCATCAAAGGGTCTTCTAAACTGAAGATACATCTGACAATCAGAATCTTCCTGTTATGTAAAGCGCATGATCTACGCATTCTGAAGGAGCTCGAAACGGAAATCTTGTTCTCTGTTCCTAATTAAGTGTAGAGTGGTACACGTGTAAATAAATTAGATGGCCAGGATTAGTTTACTTAGCCTATAAATACCTGCTCGAATAACGAGAAAAGGTTAAGCACTTGTTCGGTAATTTGCATTCAAGTGTGTTCTTGATTTACTTTGTACTCGGTGCTCAAGTTTGTTCTTGTGCACTCTTTGAAGTTTGGTTATTAATATAATCCTACTTTGAAAACTTTCGTGTGTTCGTTGCTTTAAAACTATTTCCGCACTTTGATTTTATTCTTAATTAGTTTTATCCATATTCGGGAAACACAATTTGTATCATAGCAGGTTCTATTTTTATCTATAAATTAGTGATCTGTTCAATATGTTGAAGTTTGATTACATCGATAATGGCTCCTCTGCCAAACCACCAAAGTTTTCTATCGAATATTTTTCTAGCTGGAAAAACAGAATGCACTTGTATTAAGAAAATCTTGATTGCAACTCTCTTGTTGTTTTGGAGGAAGGTCCTTATATTCCTCAAACCATCTCCATGGAGACTGGTTCTGCTGAAACCTCCATTCCCTCTCGTCCGAAACCAAAATCTCAATGGACAGAGGAGGAGAAGAAGCTTGTGGGTCTAGATGCTAAGATACGAAACAGTATTGTCATTGCCTTACCTAACGAAATATGTCATACTGTTTGTAATCTGAAAAGAGCTAAGGATATGTTGGAGAGCATCTACATATCGTTCGAAGGAACTGTTGAAGTTTGTGAGAACAAGAAGACCAACATCATATGCAAGTATGAAAGTTTCTGTGCTAAAGACTCAGAGTCTCTCACTGAGGTCTACACAAGGTTTACATGTCTACTGAACGACATGACTGAAGTTGGAGTTATCAGAGAGCAATTCCAAATACTTAACAGATTTCTGGATTCCCTCCCATCTGAATGGGACACCATGGGCATGATCTTGAGAACCAAAAACATGCTCAGTGACATGAACATGCGTAAGCTATATGTGTTGGTCCCAAAGAGGGTGAACAAGCAACCGATACAGTGTAGAAGTGGGGGTTGAATACACTTTAAACAATTAAACAAATTAATCAAATGTATATTCAAATTATCAACCAGAATAATAACTATTATCACTCTCTAATCAAATCAACATGATGATTTGATATTACAATGATTATAACCTCAACTCTCTGTAAACACTCTTGAATCACAAACTAATTGATGATCGAATTTCTTGTTAAAACTGATTAACAAGAACTCTTGAAAACTCGCTTTAACTTTGAACTTACAATGTTATCGCAACATACGCTTATCAAGTATCACGAACACTGTACGTTTTGCAACTTATGCAGTCTTGCAACTTATGCAGTAGCACGTACTTGTTATCGTATATCTTCGCGCATTCGTTTGTGCATGTACTCTTCCGTATATAACCCAAAAGAAGGTTTATACTTATACTTGATATATTTACGAACAAATCGCAGTTTAAAGATAGAACTTATCTTTTCTTTAAAACCGTAACAAACTTCTTAATTACAACATATCTAATTAATTCCGTTTGAGATTTCTATCCAACTAATAGATAGTTTAAATTAGGTTTAGATATCCTAATTTAAATGTCGTAGATATAGAGACTTTATAACAGAATTTAGAACTTACTTAAATTCTTAACTGACTTCTGACGCTGAGCTGACATACTCAGTCTTGACCTTGTCAAGCTTACTTTTTAACTCTTCAAGTCTTCAAGTCTTCATTCTTAAAACCTATCTCAGCTTAGAAGTCACTGAGCTAACTAGTAGTTACATAGAAAACTCTATATCTGTTTATACGCTGACTACTTAGCTTCAGCTGACCAGTCAGTCTATAACAGACTTACATAATTCCTAACTCTTAACCTATCATCTATACATATCTATAGTTTGTCTCATCAAATCTAACTATTCTAAACATGGAACTAATAATCTCCCCCTATTTGATGATGACAAAACATTGAATCAAATCAGTTATAGGTTAACAGAATTATGCTGAACAAGTCTGGAACTGACCAAAGTTAGTTCTTGAAATAAGTATTGAATTGATCCATACTTATTCACGTATCTTGAACTTACAAGATGTTTATGTTACAAATATTTTATAAGAATTGTATTCTAAGTATTTGAATATACAACTACTTAGATTCTGAACTTGTCAGAAGTAATTTAAGTTCTGAACTTATAAAACTTATACAACTAAACATATCAGTTTATAGTTGAACATATGAATCATCAGCTTGAACTTACGAAGCTATTTATTTGAACATATCAAACATAATTTTGAACATATCAAATAATAAAAAGTTGAACATATCAAACTTGAGTTTGTATTAATGAACATATCATTTACACTGTAGCTTAATCTTTATGATTAGCTTCTCCACACTTAGTGCTTACAAAATTATAGAACTAATCTATTTAATCAACGGAATCTCCAACTTCTAAACACATGTCATAAGATTTAAGTTCCCAGATAGTAGCTTTCTTGATAGCCTCATTCACAATTTCGTCACCTTCTGGCATCTCTTTCATCTCAGCTTTCCTTAATCTTATTTCTTTGTAGAGATGATATCTGAATACTGAGTTCTGATTTGAGTCATCACATAGAATTCTCAAGTACAGAATCAATTCCAGATTTGCCAAATGAAGATCTGTTACTTTCAAGAAACACTGATTACCTTCCACATCAAGATACAAGAATCCTTCCAAAGGTTAAGTGATATAAGTATTCTCTCTGAATTCAACTCCCTCTGGAACTTGTAAAATGATGTCTCATTTAGCTCGTTGGCTTGCTGCTCTAAATCTTGCAGCTTTTCCTCGATTAAGGAAGGTATCAATTCCATCAGCAGGGATCTCACCTAGCTGTTCGATTCTTATGAAGATTGTCTTAAGCACATCAACTATCTCTTGATAGATTTGACTCTTTTTCATCTGCTTGATAGTTGTGGCTACGATCTTCAACTCTGAAAACCTCAACTTGTACAGACATCTCATATCTAGACCAATTTCTTGATTGTTGTCTAGTACAAAGTTCATGATTACCAATTCCCCTTTTCTACTCAGTGTAATTGATTCAATCTTATTATTAAAATGTGTTCTTTTATAACAATGCCTTAGATCCACATCTGAGTGAGGAATTCGGGCAGCTCTTGGACCAGAATAATCAGCTTCAGCTTCAGCTCTGGCAGCCTTAGCTTTAGCCTTTTCTCGTTGAACTTCAGCTCGTCGTTGTTGCTCTTTTATTTCCTCCACTGTTATGCCTAGTTTTTTAGCCATCTCTTGTAACATTTGCTCAGCAAGTATGTCACTGGCTTTCTGTGTTGCATCAACTTCATCACTTAAGTTAGATTCATGTGCAACTAGTTGAGACTTACCTTGTTGCTCTGGCTTAGGCTCAGCAATGAAGACCTTTCTTTTCTTCGCTAGAGGCATAGCACTTCTTTTCTTTCTTTTTACCATCTCAAACACCTTACTCTTCCCTTTATCTATTTGTGAAATTGGAATGAACTCATCTTCAACAAATTTCGGCAAATTAGCTTGAGGAAAGTTGGTGTGAACAGCTTGAGATGTTTATTCAAGTGGAGTTTCTGGTTAAGCTTGTGAAGTTGTGGTAATTTGGACTGTTGGAGCCTGTTGTTGTTGAGAAGGCTGATCTACAGTACTCATGAACTGATCATGAGCTTGTTCAAATTGTACTTCCTCTGTATGCTCCCCCTCAACCTTATCATCACACTTCTTTGATTCTTCCTCCCCCTTTTTGTCATCATCAATAGGGGAGGGTCTGAGTTTGAGCATGAAGCTTTCCAAGTTGGCTACTGAAGTTGAGAAATCAGTAGGTTTGCGCATCAACTTGGCTTTGTCATCTTTCCTCTTCCTATGTAAACGCTCAAACTGAGTTTGTAGATAGTCCATAAGGACTTGAGCATCAGTGGTCAATAGCTTTGGCTCCTTAGGTCTTCTTCTTACCTCAACGTCCTCCTGTCCAGTGGTAGAGTGTATTTCCACCGTAGGAGTGGCTGTTGAGTGTTCCTCAGTAGGTAAGGATGTGGGTCCCATATCCAAAGGTAGGTGATGACCTATGGAATCAAGGGGGCCATAGTGGAGACCCTGTAAACCTTCCTAGTGTATGAAAGGTTCATTGACAGGTCGTGCGAGAGTGTGTGAGAATAGAAGAGAAGAATGAACAATATCGTGAGGTATGGTAGTGGGGTGAGCTAGGCTTATTGGTGAGGAGGGGGTTAATTGACCCTGGGGATTGGTCGGTATTTCAATGTTACTTTCATGGGGCTGTGAAGGCACAGAAGTAGGCTCTCCCATGGCACTAGTAAGTATGGGCCGAGTAGACACCATACCCTATATAGGCTTAAGGGTTGAACTGAGCCTAGAGGTTGGCACCTTAAGAGAAGGTGTCTCCCCCTCAGCTCCTGCCGGTGGAGGTATCAATGTGATATCAACTCCAGTGTCCTTTTGAGGTGAAAGACCACCTTTGGCAGTTTTCCTTGTATAGGTGTAGGATATCTCCTTGGTAGCTGTGGGCTGACCAAGGTTGGCTGTAGATTGTAAGATAGATGGAGATGTTTGAGGTGGAGGAGAGGGGTTAGACTGAGTTGGGCTTGACTCAGTCCTATCTCCTAGTTTTGGAGACGGAGAAGTAAAAGAGAGAGAAGGAGATAAGGGTTGCGCAATATTACCTGCTGCACCTAGCAGTTGAGACTCAGAGCTAGGAAACAAACTCCTTTGAATCAACATCGTCACCCACTTCTTCCGCAGCTTCCTCCTCTGTTTTTGCTTCACTTGACGCGGGAGTCGGAAGCTGTATATACACCCTCATCTGAGCACTCATTGTAGGGTGCCCAGGGAAAATATCATGGGCGAACATTCTGTAGCTGAGAATAGGAGTAAGGATTGACTCATATTGAGCAGTATATCTTCTACCCAATCTGTCCTCCATGACCATTGATATAAATCTAGCGAAGGGTACAATGGTGTCCCTTATGTTCATGGTCACTAATGACTTGAATGCCTCAAAGATCAACATAGCGTAATCCACTCGTCGATCATAAAATAAGTTGTATAGGAGTTGCATTTCAAAGTCATTTACATTATCTAGACCTCCCACCTTGTATCCAAGGATACCATAAATCCCCATGCCGTCTGGAAAACAGATTTCCTTATGACGCCAATCACTTGAGGATGACCCATTAAGGGTAAAACGCTTCGTGATGTTTCCCTAGAAACCATCGCTTCATACTGATTATGAATCGGGAGATGAAGAATTCAGCGGAGACAGTCTGCATCGACTTCTATCGCCACTTGTCCACTTAGGACTGTGCCCCATATAACCGGTTGAATTGCATCTAGTTTACACATATACCAAAATTCTGAAAGAAGTTGAGGAATGAGCACAGCAGGGCCACGAAGAAATGCATGTGCCAGGGGTCCCTTGCGAATGTAGGAGACCCACTCCTCATATCCTCTGCCAGTTTTGGACTTCGGAATGTCGATACAGGCGATGACATTGTTTTGTTTGTAGGTGGGGAGTGCGTTGTTCTTGAAATTTCCACCACAAATCATTTGTTCAGTTAGATTTAGAGTATAGCCGTCCATTGAAATTGAACTTATCGTTTTGGATTGCACTTAGCAGTAGTAAGGATTAGTACTGAGCAATGAACTCTGCACACAACAACGTCAGGGTTTAAGAGAGAAGAATATTTTGAAAGTTTAAACGAAATATGACGAAAAATCTCTCTTATTTATACCTTTTCAATGTGAGAGAAAAGTTACCGTTATCTGAGGGTAATAAATATGACCATTACCATAAAAACTTCTACGCAGTTTGTTACAACGACTAAATTTATTGTTAGTTACCCAAGCGCACACTGTTATATTGAAATGATATTTTTATAAAAAATATATATAAAAAAATTTCTAAACGACTGATGTTTATTTACCGGACACACCGTAAATATTTTGGACTTACCATATGGTTGGACTTACCATATTATTGAACATACCATTTGGTAGGACTAACCTAGACATGTGGAACTGACCACACTTTGGAATGGAGTGTTCATCTAATCCTGAGTGTTCAGGTTAGATAGAGTACTCAGCTGATCCTGAATGTTCAGTTTAGATGGAGTACTCAGCTGATCCTGAATGTTCAGCTTAGATGGAGCACTTAGCTTCAGATAGCACTCAGCTCAGTCAAATGTAGCACTAAGCAAAAAAATTTTAACAGAGATAAAGAGTGGAACCTACCAATTAAGGGTTGAGCATGCCAAGCTTGCCATGTAGTGTTGTAAATCTTGTGCCTTCAATTGGTTTCGTGAAGATATCCGCAAGCTGATCGTCAGTCTCAATGAAGATTAACTCTATTTTTCCCTTTTCTACAATATCCCTCATGAAGTGATGTCTTATCTCAATATGCTTGGTTCTTGAGTGAAACACTAGGTTGTGTGTAATGGCAATAGCACTTTGATTGTCACAAAATATAGGAGTCTTCGAATAATGAAAATCAAAGTCTTTAAGCTAATGTTGCATCCACAATATTTGAGCACAACAGCTCCCTGCAGCTACGTATTCAGCTTCAGTTGTTGAAATTGCCACTGAGTTTTGTTTCTTGATTGTCCAGCTAACTAATTTTCTACCCAAAAGTTGACATCCTCCAGTAGTACTCTTTCTATCAAGACCACATCCTGGGAAGTCTGAATCGGAGTACCATATCAGCTCAAATCCTGATCCTTTAGGATACCACAAACCTAAGTTTGGTGTTCCCTTCAGATATTTAAGTATTCTTTTAACAGCTAGCAAGTGTGATTCCTTTGGATTAGCCTGATATCGTGCACAAACACATGTAGCAAACATTATATCAGGTCTGCTTGCTGTTAAATAGAGTAATGAACCTATCATTCCTCTATATGTAGTCTGACATACAGATTTTCCATCAATGTCCTTGTGTAGCTTGACATTGTATAACATTGGAGACTTTGCGGGATGGCTTGACTCTAATCCATATTTCTTAATCAGATCAAAGACATACTTGCTCTGTTTAATAAATATACCATCTTTATTCTGATAGATTTGAAGTCCCAAAAAGTACGTCATCTCACCCATCATGCTCATTCTGTATTGATTAGATATTATCTTGGAGAACCAATCACACAGATCAGGGTTTGTTGATCTAAAGATAATGTCATCCACATAAATTTGAACTAGAATGACATGTCCTCTGCTCTTTCTTATGAAAAGAGTTTTGTCAATACTTCCTCTGACAAAATCATTTGAGAGCAAGTAGGTGGATATTGTATCATACCAGGCTCTTGGAGCTTGCTTGAGTCCATACAAAGTCTTGTCTAACTTATAGACATAATCTGGATGTTTAGCATCAATCAAACCACGGGGTTGTTTCACATAGACCTCCTCCTATAGTGCTCCATTAAGGAATGCACTTTTAACATCCATTTAATACACTTTAAAGTTTTTTAAGGCTGCATAGGCTAGATACAACCTTATAGCTTCAATCCTTGCAACAGGGGCAAATGTCTCATCATAATCAATACCTTCTTCCTGTCGATACCCCTGAGCTACTAGCCTTGCTTTGTTTCTGATGACTACTCCATTCTTGTCCATTTTATTTCAATAGACCCACTTAGTGCCTATAATTGTTTTTCCTTTGGGGCAGGGACAAGGGTCCAGACCTTGTTTCTTTGAAATTATGTCAGCTCCTCTTGCATAGCTTCAATCCAATCTTCATCAGAGCCTCTTCAGTCTTCTTTGGTTCCATTTGAGATAGAAAACTAGCATAGGCAGCATAGTTTGCATTTGCCTTATATCTAGTTAACACACCATCTTCAATGTTTCCAATGATATCATCAAGAGAATGATCTTTTAATACTCTGAAGGTTGTAGTAGGAGACTGAGGTTCTGGGTCTGATTCAGAGTAGTGTCTCTCGGGCTGAATAGGACTTACTTCCTCAGTCTGAGTAGGAATAGGAAGATCACTTAGATTTTCAATCTGACATGTACCTGATGATTCACCAAGACTCTCAGGCTGATTATCTTCAATATTGATAATTTCTTTCGATGATGCACATTTGTCAGATTTACTATCATCATCATCATCATCAGAATCATCCATAACATACACGGGATTTGATGTGAGATCTTCTTTGCTCCACTCAAGCTCAATCAGACTAACTGGGTCAGCTTGAGCCCTGTTGGATTCATCAGTACTTGTCTCTCAAACGTAACATGTACTGGCTCTTCAATTACCTTTCTTTTAAGATTAAAGACTCTGTAAGCTTTGGAGATTGAAGAATATCCAACAAATATCCCTTGATCATATTTGGGTTCCAACTTATAGAGCTGATCTCTTTGGTTTAGCACATAGCAAGTTGAACCAAAAATGTGGAAGTATCCAATGTTGGGTTTTCTACCATGACACATGTCGTAAGGTGTTTTACCATGTCTTTTAACTATAATCGATCTATTCTGAGTATAGCAGGCTGTACTTACAGCTTCTGCCCAGAAGCTCAGTTTGAGCTTTAACTCACATAGCATGGTTCTGGCAGCTTTAATTAAGGTTTTATTTGTCCTTTCTACAACTCTATTTTTTGTAGAGTTCTTACAGATGAGAAATTCTGGATAATTCCCTTCTCTTCACAAAAGCCTTCAAGGGTTGAGTTTCTGAACTCAGTCTCATGATCACTTCTGAGTTGTTTAAGAGACTTACCCTTTTGCAACTCTTCTTGTCTTATGAAGCTGATTAACTCATATGCAGCTTCACTTTTGGCTTTTAAGAAGATTACCCAAGTGAATCTTGTGAACTCATCAACAATCACTAGAGTATACTTTTTGCCACTTAGGCTTGGGGTGCTAATATGTCCAAATAGGTCCAAATGCAACATATGCAATGGTTCTGTAATTGAAAAATTCTGCTTGGACTTGAAGGATCCCTTATGATGTTTTCCCATTTCACAAGCTGAGCAGAGTTTGTCTTTAGCAAATGTGATCTTTGGCAGACCAGAGACTAACTCTTTGCTAGACAACTTGTTAATATAATTGAAGTTTAAATGAGACAGTCTCTTGTGCCATAACTAACTCAGCTTGGGAGTTAAGTCAGACTACAAGCAGGTTTCAGTTGAAGGATCTGCGGAGCAGAGATCTAACAAATAGATATATATATATATCTCTTTTTGCCATTAATATTGGTTTTCCTTTCTTATCATAAATTGTCCCTGCATGTTTTCTGAAGGTGACTTCATAATCCTTATCACACAGTTGACTGATACTTATCAGATTGTGTTTAAGGCCTTCAACATATGCTACCTTTTTGAAAGTGACTTTCCCAGCTGTTATCTTTCCATAACCTTTAGTCCTTCCTTGAGAATTATCCCTAAATATCACCTTGGGTCCTTCATTGTTTTGGAATTCACTTAGAATCCCCTTGCTTCCTGTCATGTGCCATGAGCATCCACTATCTAGATACCACTTGTAGGAGCCCTGCACATGATCAACTAAACATATTAGTTTCTTTTGGGAACCCACTGTTTGGTGGGTCCTGAGGATGAGCACCTGGCTGATCCTTTGAAGTTTGATTTATCAGTTCGAACAGATTCTGAGTCTGTTTTGGATTGATCATCCTTTTCGTTTTCAGGTCTAAGATTGGTACTTACACAATCTTTGGCTTCATGACCTCTATCACCACACTTATAGCATTTTGTTCTAAGGATGGGTGTTTGGATGATTTCTTTGAGTTTTCCAACATTAAATTTGGATTCAGTTTTAGGGTCATATGATGTGGATAACCTTTCAATCCTCTTCGACAGTTTGTCTACTTGATTTTCACTGACTTTGGACTTACCTTTGTCAGCTTTATGGTTACCTTTATTTGGTGAAGTCTGACTTACAGAAAACTTCCTATTTTTAGACATCCTTTCATATATGGCTTGAGAATTATGTCTTTTTGAGTTAACATGAGATATTCTATCAAAAACAGTTGTTCTCACAGGATTGTAATCCAATCTTTTAAAAACTGACTTACAGTTTCTGTTGGATCTGGAATATTTAGCTTTATGGTTTGAGTGAATAACCTGAGGATTTTGGGTTGGTCTCACAAACTTATTGGTATTGACCTGTTTCCCTCCCTTGATCCTTAAGAATGTTCTTGGGAGTATGTCATCTGATTTCATCGTTTTGTCTTCAAGGCTGACTTGATCTTCGATGATTTCATCAGCAGTAGAACTATAATCTCCCCCTAGCACTGCTTTTACTTGATTTGGTATCTGTTGGTTAATACACTTTTCTGCTTCTCTTGATGACTTACACCAAGATTCACAGATTTTTCTTAGATTGTCAGCTTGTTCTTTTGATTCTTGCAGTTCTTCACTTAGAAGTTTGTTTATATGTAGCTGACATTCATAATCACTTTGAATCTTTTTACCAGCATTTAAGAGAGTTTCAGAGTGTTTAAGTTCATCTTTTAGTTTTGAAATTTCAGTTTTCAAACTAGATTGAACCGTGAGAGAGGTTTTGAAATCATTCAACAGATATTTACACATTAGACATTTTTGTTCATCAGTGTAAGAGCTAAAGTTATTTACCTGATACATTGAGGGAGGATCCAAGTTACTGGTTTGCTTACTCAGCTTAGCCGCTTCTGCTAGATCCTCATCAAAGGAACTTTCTTCTAACTCATAGTCAACTTGTTCCTCTTCATCCTCAATGGCTATCAAACACCTATCTGGCTCATCATCATCTGAAGTAGATAATTAAGTATCCCAAGTCCCAGCAAGAAGACCTTTGGTGTTTTCATCTGGCTTACGTTTGAGTCTTTGATATTTCTTTTTGTATTTATCAGCTCTGTAGGCATTCTTGTCAGCTACTGAAGCTGATTCTCCCTTCTTAATTCTTCACTCAGCAGCTATGTGTCCTATCCTCTGACAGTTTAGCACTTAGCTTTCTTAGGATCAAAAGTAGACTTACCACTTTTGCTTCTGACAGATTGACCCCTTCCTCTTCTGAACTTTCTAAAGTTTCTTGCTAACATTGCCATTTGTTCAGTAAGAGCATCCATCTCTTCATCATCTGAACCAGAGTTACGACTTACTTCTTCAGATTCAGATTTAGAGTTAGTCTCAGCTCGAGACTTCTTAGATCCCTTCTTTTTCTTTTCTGCAATTAATGCAGATCCAACATTGTTTATAGATTCTTTTAGTTGTTGCTGGGCCACTTTCTTCTATTCCATGATCTGTTGATGATTTAGAAGGAAGCCATAGATAGATCTGAGATCATATTTTCCTAAGGTTCCTCCAAAATGAAGTGCAATGGTGATCTCATTGAATTGTTCTGGTAACACATCCAAGAACTTGAGTACCAACTCATTCTCATCTTTCTTGACACCTACCAAGATCGAATCATTTATCAAGCATTGAAATCTGGTAAACAAATCTGCCAGAGTTTCAATCTTTTTAGCAAAGAAAGTTTCATAAGAACGACTCAGATTTGTCTTCTTATGTTGCTTGACCAAGTCAGTGCCTTCATACGTGACACTGAGAGTGTCCCACATCTCTTTTGCAGTTTGGCACCCAGCCACAGTATGCAAAAGAGGATTTGTTAAAGCATTTTCTATAATGCTTTATGCCTTTTCATCAAGATTGAACAGTTTACGATCTTCCTCGGTCCAGGATGCTTCAGGCTTGGGAGTTTCTCCAGAGGGAATAGTTTTGTTAGTGGCAGTAATATGGATCATTGGTATGATTGGGCCATCTTGAATCACGGTACTCATCATGTGATCTACAGACTTTAGATATAGCATGGCTCTAAACTTCCACATAGTATAGTCAGTGCCATCAAAGATAGGACAACCTTTTGCCGCCATTGTTGGTATATGACTTGATTTCTTGCTAGTAGACATCTTAACCACTTGACAACGGATCTTGATTTTCAACTTATGAAGAAACTTGCTCTGATACCAGTTATTGGTCCCAAAGAGGGTGAACAAGCAACCGATACAGTGTAGAAGGGGGGGGTTGAATACACTTTAAACAATTAAACAAATTAATCAAATGTATATTCAAATTATCAACCAGAATAATAACTATTATCACTCTCTAATCAAATCAACATGATGATTTGATATTACAATGATTATAACCTCAACTCTCTGTAAACACTCTTGAATCACAAACTAATTGATGATCGAATTTCTTGTTAAAACTGATTAACAAGAACTCTTTAAAACTCTCTTTAACTTTGAACTTACAAATTTACCGCAACATACGCTTATCAAGTATCACGAACACTGTACATTTTGCAACTTATGCAGTATCACGTACTTGTTATCGTATATCTTCGCACATTCGTTCGTGTATGTATTCTTCCGTATATAACCCAGAAGAAGGTTTATACTTATACTTGATATATATACGAACAAATCGCCGTTTAAAGATAGAACTTATCTTTTCTTTAAAACCGTAACAAACTTCTTAATTAGAACATATCTAATTAATTTTGTTTGAGATTTCTATCCAACTAATAGATAGTTTAAATTAGGTTTAGATATCCTAATTTAAATGTCGTAGATATAGAGAGTTTATAACAGAATTTAGAACTCACTTAAATTCTGAACTGACTTATGACGCTAAGCTGATATAGTCAGTCTTGACCTTGTCAAGCTGACTTCTTGAATCTTGGATTCTTGAATCTTCAAGTCTTCAAGTCTTCATGTCTTCATTCTTAAAACCTATCTCAGCTTAGAAGTCACTGAGCTAACTAGTACTTACATAGAAAACACTATATCTGTTTATACGCTGACTACTCAGCTTCAGCTGACCAGTCAGTCTATAACAGACTTACATAATTCCTAACTTTTAAGCTATCATCTGTACATATCTATAGTTTGTCTCATCAAATCTAACTATTCTAAACATGGGACTAACAATATGGAATCCTGCTGAATGATGAACAAACTCGCATTTAGAAAACTGATTTGAAGAAGGCCTTCAAGAAAACTCTGGCCCTTGTTGCTGAAAATCCTCAAAGAGTCAAGTACAAGTGTAACACCGCCTTTGAAACCTTAAAATCAGTTAAAATTTGAGTTTTCAAACTGCATGGGTCCGTTTGTAAATTGAGTGTTTACCTGTTTGTTAACATAACCTAATTTCAAAACTATGCAGCAGAATTTAAAATCAATAAACAAACCCACGCCTATTAACCATGACAGTTTAAAAACACATGTTTGGCGTATATACAAATATACAATACAAAAATAGCCAAACATGTCAACCGGTGTTACTTTTAAACTAGACCGACCATTGTATATATATTATATGCCAAAAGAAGTGTTCCACAAAAGCCTGTACAAAAGCATATGGGTTCCCGTCTCGCCAGGCCCGCCTATACTTTATCTGAAAAAGGGAAACAACAACCCGATTAGCTATTTAAAATAGCTAGTGAAAATTGACAGATATGAGTACAATAATAGCAAGTCATGATTCAAGAATAAGCATTCAGTACTATCAAAACACATAGCGGTAATGCTGACATGTCCAACAGTGCTATATCTTGCTAGATAGCTAGTCCAGCTTAATAACAACCACCGAGGGAATCAAACACTGCCAACCGTGCTGGTTTCATCACCTAAGTGACTCCACCTGCTCGCTACGGAGCCAAAGGCTAATTAGGCTTAGCCAATTAAGGCGATCACCTCATATGCTGAAAGGAATGGCACTCGAGTACCATTGATCCCGAACTGTCGCCCGAAGCCTCATAGGACCCAGCCGAAGCTGACCTTCAATAACAAATTGTCCGGACACACATCTAGTTCATCATTAACCCTTTGAAGGGATCATAGCATGCATGCATTCACATATGAATTCATATTCATGAAATTATCACAATATATCTACATGTACTTAAATACATGTCTACCATGTCATTTATCATGTCAATACTTGTTTTCTAATCTTATATGCATAAACATACAAGTCTAGGTGCAATAAATAGAATACAAGGCTCATGTAACTCATTTAGCATTCAATCCTTACTTGATAGCCTTCATAAAAGCCAATACTCACCTTGGTGTTTATAAACAACACAATTATGGACTCGGCTCTCCTTGATGGCTTAATTACCTATTGCGTACGTATAGAAGTTCATTTAGATTACCACACATCATATACATGTTCTATTATCCTAGTTTTGACCCCCAAATACACATTAAAGTGCCAAAAACGATCAAACCATAACCCATGTACCCAAAACATCGAACGACAACAAAACATGGGACTGCCCAGGAGTTCATGCCGTGAACACAAGGTGTTTCACGCTGTGAACTGCATCCAGCAGTTCGAACAACAGGTCTGTTCTGCTGTGTTTCCATCCAAGCTCAATTCCAAGCCTTCCTTAATTATTTCCAGGGTATACACTAAGTTTGGGGCATCATTTGGAGTCTATAAACATTAACTTAACTTGTTTTAACATAAGATTTCATGTTTGAATCATCAAATCACCATTAAAGACCCATTTGGTCAAATTCTTGTAATTCAATCTAGTTAGCTTCTATAATTCATAACATGAGTTCTAAGCTTCCTATAAATGATATTAGAATAGATCATCATCAAAAGATTCAAGCTTTGTGGTCAATTTCTAGTTGACCCGTTTTTGACCAAGAGCTTTGAGATGAAGAACAAAATGGATGCTTACAAGGAACAAGGAAGAAGATGAAGATGATGAAGCCTGGAGCAGATTAGTACTTGACTTTAGCTTGATTTCTTGATTTAATCCAACCTCTTGAATAATCCTTGATGTATCTCTCCTTCAAGAACAGATGAAAGCAATCGTGAGGTGAGTATGTGTTTTTGATGGTGTATGTGTGTGTGTACAGATGATATAAGTGAGAACCGACCCAAGTTCTCATTTATCTCTTTAAAAGGTATTTTGTTCCCCTTTTCAACATACAACACAACACCCGAATAACCGTTTCAACTAACGAGGATATTTTTGGAAACCTCGTTTGAAACCAATTATTATTTTATAATTCTTTTCTATTTTTATTACTATTTTTAAATTTATATTTAACTGGCCAATAGCTATTTTTCTTTTAATACATTCAAATATATTCTTATTTAATTCATTTAAATAAATTTCACATACCAAATGGAGGTCACGAATAGGCCCAATTTGAGGATGTTACAACAAGCAAATCGAAGACTCTGATTCTGATGATGAGCCTCAGATAAATGAAGCTGAGGAGGAAGAAAGGTCTGATGATGAAGGTACCGAAAAAGCCTTCATCATGAAAAATTATAAAAGGTTTTAGAAATTCAAGTCTGATGGGAAGAGAAGATTTGATAAAAAGTTCTCATCAGAGAAAAAGGGCTCATCTGAAGGGTCCAAAAATGAGTGGTTTAA
Source organism: Dittrichia graveolens (assembly GCA_038502395.1). NCBI lineage: Eukaryota > Viridiplantae > Streptophyta > Magnoliopsida > Asterales > Asteraceae > Dittrichia > Dittrichia graveolens. Next base: position 39,308,841 of record JARJIL010000009.1, read on the forward strand.
ATGGGGGAAGCCTGGTCATTATGCAGCCGACTGCTATGTGAAGGAGACATCCTCAAATCCTAGGAAAGGGTTTCCTTCTAAGGCTGATAAATAGAAAGCTAAATATAAGGCCCTCAAAGCTTCAAATGAAAGGAAGAAGGAAAAGACCATGATAGCTGATGAACTTGGATGGACTGATTCAGAAACATCTTCAGATGAAGAAGAAGAAAATGAAGTCAGAGGTAAATGTCTGTTGCTGAAGAAATTCTTGGAACTGCACATCCTGAAATGTGCTTGATGTCTACTGAAAGCAAGTTCAGCAAAGATCTGGCTGAGGCTGAAAAACTAAGCTCAGCAGAAGGATGGAATCCCAACATGATGTATAAGGTATCGAATTTAAAAAATTATTCAATGAATGAGAAGGATGATATGTTTGCTTATTTGTGTTCTGATTTGACAATTGCACATAACAATCAAAACAAATCTAAACAAACTATCACCAAGCTCACCTCTGAAATAAATGTCATTGAAAAAGAAAATGAACAATTTCTTCAAGAGACTTATGCCTTAAAGAATCATCTCGAATTTTTAATTAATGAACTCAAAAATGTGAAAATAGATTTGCAAGACTCTAACGAAAAAGTGAAAGATCGTTAGTCGATTATTGATCTTTGGTTGAGTCAAAATAAACTATCATTTGAGAGTATCAATCATCAGATGAAATTCAAAGAGAAAGAATAGGCATAGGACACATTAAAGAAGCTGCTTATTTCAGCAAAAAGTGTAAAAATGTCGATAAAATGATTTTTAATGACATAATTATTAATGATGTTGGAAATCAAAATCTCCTTAAAAAGAGAATTACTAAATCTGAAGTTGTAAGTCCAAGCTTTTCTGAAAGAACAAATTCTGAAATTAGAAATCTTCAACATCCTACTAAGTATGATACTCTTGCCAACGAAACTACTGAACCAATCACTGAGATACCCATTACACCAAGTCCTACTGAAACCCAACCTGAAGTTATGTCTGTAACCCCAACTGAAACCCAACATATAGTCGTAACTAAAACCTGTACTACAACCCTCGACCAGTCTTCTACGACATTATCATTCCTATGATTTCATCAACTACAATCCAAAGCTGAAAATTCAGAACCCTCCAAAACCAAAAATAGTGATGAAATCTTTGCTTTGCCCGTATCCAAACTTAAAGATGTTAAGGATTCTCTTTTCAAAGTTTTAAAGTTAATCGGTGAAAAAGAGAAGAAAAATAAAAAGATTAAGGCAAAGAATTCTAAATCTATTCGAAAATACTATAAATGTGGAGTAAGAGGTCATGAAGCTACTTCTTGTTCTAATGAAAACAAGATCTCGAGTTGCTCTTCTAAGCAGTGTGTCTTGGAGCCAAGTAAAGTTTGGGCTCTTCAAATGAACTAATCTTTTCACTTATCTGTGTAGGGCGTTCAGCATGATAACATTTGGTACCTTGACAGTGGATGCTCAAGGCATATGACCGGATGTAAGTCCCTACTGAATGGGATTCAAGAAGCAAATGGCCCTAAGGTCACATTTGGTGGAGGAAAATATGGCAAAACTGACGGCTATGGTTATCTCAACCAAGGCTCAGTCAACATTAAGAATGTTGCCCATGTGACAGGACTTGAACACAATCTAATCAGCATCAGTCAGTTGTGTGATGCAGATTATGAAGTGCATTTCAAGAAGACCAAAGGTTCAATCTTTAACAAGAAAGGAAAAGAGGTCTTACAAGCAAAAAGGCAGGGTAACATGTATGTTGTTGATTTCAACTCTGCCACCTCTAAAAGAGATGATTGCTTCTTTTCAGAAGCTGATTCCAAAGTAAACTGGTTATGACACAAAAGCCTATCTCATCTCAACTTCAAAAACATCAGCAAACTCTCTAAGCTTAAGCTTACCAGAGGTCTACCGTCAGTTCGGTTTCATAAAGACAAGCTGTGTCATGCATGTGAGAAAGGAAAACAAAAGAACTCGGTTTTCAAATCAAAACATTGTAACCAAGTTAACTCCGCCTTTCATCTCTTACATGTGGATCTCTTTGGTCCTGTCAGTTCTCCTAGCATGGGAGGCAAGAAGTATACTCTGGTTGTAGTTAATGAATACACCAGGTTCACATTGGTATTCTTCTTGCGTAACAAAAGTGATACTGCTAAAGTTCTAATGAGCTTTATACGTCATGTTCAAAGACAATTTGACACACAAGTTAAACAGCTTCGCAGTGATCATGGGACAGAGTTCAGAAACTCTACCCTCCAAGATTTTTGTGATGAAAATGGCATCATCCAAAACTTCTCAGCTCCATATACCCCTCAGCAAAATGGAGTTGCTGAAAGAAGAAATAGGACCCTGATAGAAGCAGCCAGAACAATGCTAGCTGAAGCATCTCTGAAAGGTCACTTATGGGCTGAAGCTGTTAATGCTGCTTGTTATACTCAGAACAGGTCTATCATTGTGAAGCGCCACAGCAAAACTCCTTACGAGTTACTTTATCTGAAGTCACCCAATGTCGGATACTTCAAAGTCTTTGGAAGTACATGCTTCATCCTGAACACCAAAGATCAGAAAAGCAAGTTTGATCCCAAAGGAGAACAAGGAGAATTTTTAGTCTATTCTGATATCTCTAAAGCGTATCGTGTTTTTCTTCCCAACAAGAACTCTATGGTTGAAACAATAAATGTTACCTTTTATGAATTCACTACAAAGTCAACATCCAATCATACTGATCAAATTGTTTCCAATGAATTTGATGCTCTTTTACAAGAATCATTTAATGATGATTTGGATGACTATTCTCAGAAAGTAAATACTGACGATAATGTTGTTTCTGTTAATATGAATCAGGTCAATGAAGATCTCTTGAAAACAAATAGCTCCTCTGCTGATGAACAATAGGATCAACCACAAAGGGTCACGAAATGGAATCGAGCTCATCCCATCACAAATGTTATTGGTGATCCAAATACTGGTGTGCAAACCCGAAATGCAACCACGTCAGCATTCTGCATGTTCTCTGAATTTATATCACAGGTCGAACCAAAGAAAGTCGATGAAGCTCTGAAGGATCCGAACTGGGTGGTCGCTATGAAAGATGAGCCTAATGAATTTGAAAGAAACAAGGTGTGGACGCTAATTGACCCACGTGAAGACAAGTCCATTATTGGCACAAAATGGGTCTTCAGGAACAAACGTGATGAAAATGGGTCAGTTGTGCGTAACAAGGCCAGACTAGTTGCAAAAGGCTACTGTAAATACGTATGTTCTTAGCCTTTGTAGCCTTCAAGGGATTCAAGGTCTTTCAGATGGACGTTAAAAGCGCCTTTCTGAATTGAGAACTTCAAGAAGAAGTATTTGTTCAGCAACCTCCTGGATTCGAAAATCCCAAATTTCCACACCACGTTATAAGCTTGACAAAGCCCTTTATGGACTGAAACAGGCTCCACGTGCCTGGTATGATACTTTGTCCACTCATCTTCTGAAAAATGGATTTTGGAGAGGGAACATCGATAAAACTCTATTTCACTATAGAGAAAAAGGTGAACTCATTCTAGTCCAAATTTATGTTGATGATATTATATTTGGTTCTACTTACAATCGCTTATGCAAGAAATTTGAGAAAATAATGTCAGAAAAGTTCAAAATGAGCATGATGGGAGAACTAAACTTCTTCCTTGGGCTTCAGATAAAACAATCTGACCAAGGCATCTTCATCAATCAAGGGAAACTAGTGCTATACCCGGCCGTTGGCCCGGTCAGTTTTGCTAATCACCGAACGTATACATACCAATCATCATTTTGCGTATTGTTTTGTCACGCACAAGAGTTTTGATCGGAGGAACCAATGAGTAAATAGGAAAGTTGTTATCCGGCGTTGCCTCAAGATTTATTTTGTTGCTAATCACTATCGCCCACATTGCGGACAAAACTATAACCTTTATACCTCGGATGCAGTCAAAAATAGGTTGCACTTAAAAAAAGCGCAAAAGAAAAACTTTTCCAACCAAATCTCTGCTTTTGTATGAAGGAATCAAGTTACGGTGGATGAGTACTGTCATTTTGTTTCTCTAAAATACAAAGTGATGTTTAGTAAATACATTAGAAATGGTAATAAGAATGATAACATAGAAACCTAGATATTTAAATAATTTACCTTCTTATCGAGTAAAAATAAATAAATCTATTTTTTTCATTCTTCCAAACAAATTCCACGAAAACCTTTCCGAAGTTTCACCATACATACGGTACTCTAAGTTCTAAGAACACTTCTAATGAGAAACGATCGTCCATTTTCCTACAAATTCATTCCATTTGCAAAATATATGATTTTTTTTTTCAATATGTATCGTAATATGATTACAACTCATTATCATAGCTTTATAATTCATTATTAATGGATTTTACGTATATTAAAGTATTGTTTATAATAAGTAGGCTTTTATGTTATACTTCTTGTCATAATATATATATACATACATACATACATACATATATACATACATATATATATATATATATATATATATATATATATTAATCTAAGCTCTTGATGGATAGATATGACAGTTCATAATAATTCCTTAAATTCTTTATATAAGAGAGGTTATTTTATTGACCATTATATGTATATATATATATATAATTCTTTAATAATTGTTTATAATATGATATTGATTGGTGTTTATTATTCGACTGAGTTATACATAGAGACATACATATGTATATATATGTATATATACATATATATATATATGTGTACATATACATTCATACACACATATATATATATATATATATTAATCTAAGCCCTTGATTGATAGATCTAATGGTTCATAATGATTGCTTAAGTTATTTATATAAGAGAGGTATTTTTATTGACCATTATATATATATATATATATATATATATAATTCTTTAAATAATTATTTATAATATGATATTAATTGGTGTTCATTATTCGGATTGAGTTCTATTATGATAAGATATTTTATTTGTAAGTTAGTACATGTACGTTTATCTCTTACTCTTAAATATAAGTTTTTAAATATTTTACAACATAATGTTACTAAACTATGACATGTCAATATAATATATTTTTAATAATATTTTGAGTGCATCAACTATTTAACATACACATTAGTTCACTTTAAATCTTATTTATTTTTTATATAAATTTGATCATAATAAAACAAAAGTTTTAAAAATAATATATTTTTAATCCTTTTTATCGAAAAACCAAGAAATCGGTTATTATATTAACTATGATACGTAGAGGGATTGAATATGAAAAACCTATAAATTGTTTTGAGAATTACATACCTACTGCTATTAATGGATAACAATGAACAAAAAATTAAGAATACACTAATTTTTATGAAAATATCATATTACGGTAAAATTTATACCAAAATGTAGATAAAAATGAGACGGTCGTAAATATATAATTATTTTTTCTCTAAACAAATGTATCACAAGTTATTTAACATAATTTATAAACAACCTATAATTAATTACGTTAATAAATTTTTTTTATAAAACTCACTCACATTTTTTTAGAACCCCCTCAAATGTTTCATTTAACCTGCTTCTAATTCATTTAAAATTGAACGGTTTCTCCCCTTTGAATCACATTCTACTAATCAAAACCAATGATTTGTCCATGTCTATCATATTCTACTAATCAAAACCCATCATTGTTCATGTCATAATTTCCGGTCAGCGTTTACATGGATAAAAAATTAATAATTACCTACCTACCGCTAATTGATGGATAAAAAAAATTAAGAATATACTATTTTTTAAAATAATGTCAGATTAAGATAAAATTTATACCAAAACGTAGATAAAATTGAGACGGTCGTAAATATATAACTATTTTTTCTCTAAACAAAATATATTATAAGTTATTAAACATAATTTATAAATAACATATAAATAATTACATTAATATATAATGTTTATAAAAGCCCCTCGTATTTTCATAAAACCCCTCCACATATTTCATCAAACCCCTCGTATTTTCATAAAACCCCTCCACATATTTCATAAAACACCCTCTAATTTTAATCAAACCCCCTCCCTAATCAACTTAAATGTACGGTTTCTCCCATTCCCACCAATCACAACTATTTATTTGTCCACATCACATTTTCCAGTCAGCAATGAGGTGGCATTTTTTTACTGACAGAGCAGATTTTCTCTATGCTCTGTCAACAATATATATATATTTAATATATCAAAGACTTACTCAAGATGTTCAACTTTTCAGACTCCTCCCCGATCAAAACTCTCATTGTTCCAAAGACCAAGCTTACCGCTGATCCGAATGGGAAAGTGTAACACCGTAAAACTCTAGCCATTTTTTTTAAAATGTTGCGGAAGCATATACTTTATTTCATTTGACATAAACATCACAAGTACAAAGTACTTTTACAAATTACAACATTCGTTTGTGTTACAAAAGATTATAAAACGTGGCTCGTCTCTTCTCAAAACACAATATAAGAGTATTGGTCAAATTCCCCTTTCCACAAAGAAGCTAAACAGCTACTCACATAAACCTGCAAAAAGCAATCAACCATGGGGGATTAGCACAAAGCTAAGTGAATGGAAGCTACAGACAAGCACATAACAATCATTGTTCCCAATGGAACCTCTAAACATCAATCCTCAAACAATCCGTCAATTCAACAATCTCTTCCATCCCAAGGACCGGCGATTCTGCCGAACCTACAACAAAAGCTGGCCAAAGCAAAGGTTTACCGATAGCTCCCTGCCGATTAGCATAGTAAACTCCCCTCTGAGCAACAAATGCAACAGAGGAGCTACTACTGTTCAACCAACCACAATCGAGCCCAGCCCTAGCATCAGCAGCTGACCTCAACCAGCTCTTACACAGAAGCTGATCTCTTCCGACCCGTAACACAGAAGTCGGTTCTCAAACAATCCAATCACTCCTCTAGTCACAATCACAATCAAAACTTTTTCATATATAACATACAAGAACATGTAATTCTCATTTAGCAAATAGCAGACTTAACAGTTTATCATGGCATGACAATCGATCTATCTTCGCATAATGAACTTATCAGTCAAATATCTCATATTCAAATCAACAGGCAATTATTGTATTCAAACAATCCTTCAATCATTCAATTCATAATGTTACCAACGTAACCACCCGTGAGTAAACTTCCACTCACCTCAGTCCTCGAATCACGCGTTCTCAGTTGTCTAATATCACTGAGTCCGTGGTTTGCCTGAAAACACAGCGACAACCGAATCAGTCTCAAATATATAAATATATCTCTCAACATATATTTATATCTCATAATCATATAAACAACTTGATTTAATCTTATAATTAATAATACAACTTTTCCCAAACGAAACACAAACAAAACAATCAAAAAATTCTGAAAAAGGCCTCGTCGCGCCGCGACACAATCGGTTTTCAAAATCCGGATCTAAGAATCGGAATGGAGTTGCGGATTTCAATGATTCAGATTTGCATTCGGATTTGGAGCTCGGATTTAAAACACTCGGATTTTGAGTTTAGGATTTGCCACAATCGGATTTCCTCCACAAACCGACTCATCTTCGGATTTGCATGAAGGTCGCGCTGCGACCCTCATCGTAGCGCCGCTACGTTCTTCGGATTTCATGATTCTTTCTTCAATTACAGATTTCCAGCCGACTTTAATCATTTGCAAACATTTCCAACATAACATTTCTTCAATCTAAGTTCATATATACTATATAACATCATAAACATCATTTTAATCATTCAAAACCACAAATTTAACAAAACGCAATTCATCCATTTTCTTAAAACCCAACAATGGTGTTCTTCATTAAACACATGAAAACACAATCATAAACATATCCAAGTAATCAATAACATATAATGATCATAAACTAACCTTTGTTTTGAATTATAATCCACATAACTTCAATTCCAAGATTTTAAGTTTCTTTACTTGTTCTTCTTGTTTTTCTTTTCTTCCAGACAATACACACACACACTTACTTTCCTTTTCTTTCTTTGTTTCTTAATCTGATTTCTTTCAATATACACATGCACACACCCACGTGTAACTTCTCAGATATTGTGAACCACCTTACCAACACACATACATACATACTAACATACATACATACTACATAATATCATACATACATAAATAGCTCTTCTAGCATATCCCACATGCCAATTAACCATCAATGAATTATTCAATACCATAATATCATTTATTACGTCCATTTACTTTTAAACAAGTAATCTTTCTCGATCATTTAAATACGATTGTGGTATTTTCTATAATTCTTGTATCAAACTCAATCTTATTTAACCATAAATACATACGATATCAAATACTCGTTTAATCATATAACAAATATTTAATTATACTCATTTCAATTTACCATTAGCCCGCCTCCTACTAGGCCGGGTTTCCGGATGTTACATAAAGCAGTTGATCTTCCCACTTTCAGAGGGATGATCGGATCCTTACTATATATGACGGCCAGTCGCCTTGATATTATGTTCTCCACATGCCTATGTGCAAGATTTCAGGAGGACCCAAAAGAATCACATCTGACGGCTGTCAGATGAATTTTCAGATACCTAAAAGGTACTCCTGAACTTGGGCTATGGTACTCCAGAGACTCCGGCTTTGAATTAATTGGATTTTCATATTCAGACTATGCCGGATGTCAGATTGATAGGAAGAGTACTACCGGTGGGTGTCCGCTACTAGGTGGAAAACTAGTAAGTTGGCAAAGCAAGAAACAGAACTCCATTTCTCTATCCACTGCTGAAGCTAAATACATTTCAGCTAGGAGTTGTTGCGCACAAGTTTTATGGATGCAACATCAGCTCGCTGATTATGGCATCTCCTTTCAGCACACTCCCATCTATTGTGATAACACAAGTGCTATAGCTATCTCCAATAATCCGGTGCTCCATTCTCGCACAAAGCACATTGATGTTCGCCATCATTTTATTCGTGATCATATAGCAAAGAATGAAATTGAGCTTTGGTTCATCTCCACTGAACATCAACTGGCCGACATCTTCACAAAAGCCTTAGATGAACACCGGTTCAGTCAACTGATTGCAGAAATAGGAATGCTAAATCCTTCAACAATATAGCTATTTCGGGTAAGTTTGATTGTTACTGTTCATTCTTTCTTGTCACATTTAATGCCAGCCACCTTAATAGCTAAGCTTGAATAATTACTTTTACCCTACCTCTCTCTTACTGTCAAGTCATCTCTGAAGCGTAATCATGAGTAAATTTCTTTATAAACATCTAAAGATTTTCTTTCCTTTTTCATCTTCTGCAAATCAAGACACAATTCAAAGAAAATATTTCACTTTCTCAACAACTCATGTAATTCACAATCACCTTTGTTTTCTTCCGAGTATGCTATGTCATCACCGTTCGTATCCCTGATGAAGGGATTGGGATTGAAGTTTCATCTCAAATATTTGTGTTATCATAAACATGATGTAAATTTTTTTTTTGCAGTCTATGTAAATCGTGATTAACATCATGTAATCATCTTTTGTTCATATATGGAATTAGCAATTTCCAAGCTTAACTATTATTCTTGTTGGCATTGTGTTCTTCTTTTTTTTCTTCGTCTATTTTTTTTAAGATGAAAATTTCAAGTGCAAAGTTTGGATATTTTTTTTCCCTTTGCATTGTGAAATTTTTATCTTCCTGCTAATGGTTTGTTATTGAAGTTTAGCTAGTTCCAAGATAACACTGGGTAAATTGGTTTATCCAATAACTGTTTGACATCACAAAAGTTATCCTTGCGTAATTTCCGGCTTCATGCGCTTATTTTCACCCTAGATTTACTCAACCGCCAAGATTGATTCAGTTTAAACCCCTTTAAAACCCAAGATCGCCCCTTCAAGTTCTTTACCTACAACTCATTTTCTCTGACGATTTCCCTTGTTTAAAAGCAAAAACAACTCTTGTGCTTGAATCAATGGCCCCCAAAATTGCTTCCGCGAAGGTAACTCTTCCAACCGATGTTGTCCCCAAAATCCCACTGGAATCAATCTGTTTCAAAGATAACAATTTCGCCGCTGACCTAACCATCCCTCCGTCAACCTCACCACTTCCCCAAATCATGATCTATCTTCGCAACTGTCCATTGAACTTTGCTCTCTCTGCAAAGGTTCCAATGTTTGAAGAACACCTTTGTGAGTTCTGGATGACCGTTGAAGTCATCAAAGCCAAAACCTCCAGCCAAAGTATTCACTTCAGTATGCTCTCTGGTAGCAAGTTTGCTGAAATCACCACGAAGTTTCTTGCATCTGTTCTTCATCTTCCTCTCCGGGAACTCACTTCATTCTCTGCCAACGCTAAGCTGCTGCTCTTCTCCTTCTTTCAGTATGCTGATGAGCACAAGGTCAAAGGTAACTCTATGGTTCACACTCGTCTTCTAAAGGAGTGGAACTGTCTGATTGCTCATCTGAACTTCTGTATGACGATCAAAACTGGTGGTCTTGACCAAGTCAATGAAGCTATTCTGAAAATGGCCTATACCATTATCCATGGTCATAACATTGACTTCGTTGAACTTATCATGGAGAGTCTTGTTGTTTCACTGACAGCACGTACAAGGTCTCAACACATTCCTTTTCCCAGGTTTGTGTCGTTGGTTATCTACTCCCTGTTACCACTTGAAGGATACAATTCTGCTTTTGTTCTACTTCCATCTCCTTCCCTACTGGGTTCAGTTTGGACAAGTTCCTCATCTGCCTTCAACCCAGCACTGACTACCCCAATGCTTGCACTAGTCTCGCTGAAGCCTTCTCTTGCCATTCCACCACCATATTCTGGTTTATCATCTGAAGCTGCACCTTCTAAACCTCAACCACAAACGCTTCAGTCCTCTCCATCAAAAACAAAGAAAAGGAAGCTGACATCCACCACCATTAAGCCATCCTCCAACCCTTCAGCCATACCCAAATCCACCACTAAACAACAAACCACCGCTCACCCGCTAAGATCACTCTCCAAATGCCACAATCCCAACATACCCACCAATCCCATCGTTTCTCACTATGCTTCAAGTGAGGATTCTCCTGATGATACCCAGCTGATTTTTCGCAAAACTCAGCTTCACTCATCAAAATCCGTAGAAGCTGTTCAGGTAAGATCTCCTTTACTTAATTTCTCTAAACCAAGTCTGACTGATGAAGAGACAGCTCAAAAGCAAGTTGTCCCTGAAGTCCCACTTTCACTATCACAAGTTCAGGAGACTGATAAACACCAGTCAGCCGAGACTTCCTCTATACCCCCCATTGAGTCTACAAGCACACCCACTACAACTCAGGTACCACCAGAACAGGGAACATCCTTTCCTGTTTTTGCTGAACTTCCCCCTCTATCCCTTAATGTATCAGTAAACCCAACTGACACGATGGATATCGACCAAACACATGATGCGTCAGCACCCAAAACGGCTAACACTGATGCTCAGCCCATCACCAATGATGAAACTACAATTCCCATAGTTTCGGAGGTCCAACCAGTTAATGATTCTTCAGTTCACCCTGAAGATGAAACTGCACCCAAATCCTTTGATGTGTCACAAAACCCCATTGACACTACGAATTCTACTAGGGCAGATGATTTATCAGTTTCACACCAAACTGAGAGTGATGCCCAACCTTCCCTTTTCAATGAAACTGAGTTTCCACCTCCTTCAGTCGAGATTCCTACTGCTAATGAAGACACAGTCTTAAACCAGACTGTAACTGAAGCAAATGAGCCTCAGGCCCCTCATGCATCAGTCACTCCTCCTCATGCTACAGCCTCCCAATCTCTCCTAAACACCTTGTTTGATATCCCTTCTGCTGATACAACTGTCAATCCTTTTGATGACAGTGATGCTTTAGATTTTCTTTAATCTCCCAAGTCTTTACATTCTCAAACCTCTGAGCCTTCAATAGACATTGCTTCCTCACTGGAAAGTCTATGTGAAGACGTCCTTTTTGCTTCTAATTCTGTTAAGACAAACACCTTTCAGGGTTAGTGTGTCGCCAATAATCAAGACAAGCTTGAAACTGAGCTCAAATCTCTCGTTGAATCTATTAAAACTCAGTTCAACACCCTCACTCAAACCATTGAACGAAAGAATCTGATCCTTCATGGGATGTACTTATCTCTTCACCATCTTGTGAAAACAATAGCTGATTCTGCCACTCTTGAGTTTGCTAAACTTAACACTCAACTCTCTACTCTCTCCACTTCTGTAAATTCTCTTTCCTCCAAGGTTGACAACATCCATGCTGTCAATCTTTCTGAAAATGCAACTCGTCAGTTGCAAGCATTGTTTGCTCCCTCCTTCTCTGGCCTTTCAAGAGAGATTTTGACCTTGTCTCACTCGGTAGAAGCTTCAAGAATCTCTACAGCTTCTAAGGGGGAGAAAGTTAGACAACAGTCCAAAATCTATCAAATTATAAGAAGGAAGGCTACTGCTGATCGGAAGATAATCAAATGGGATAAAAATTATTCACGCATTGAATACTTACAAAGATTAGAAGAGGAAGTGGCTCAACTCAAAGCCACTGAAGAAAACAAGAATAATGCCTTGATTGATTTCGAGGCCAGGTTAGCCAAAGCTAAAGAAGTTAAGGCACTAGCTGAGGGGGAGCTTATGAGTAACCTTGATCAAAGAAAGGCTGAAGCTGAACTCTTCAGTTCAGAACTAGATGGAGCTGAATGTCAGCAAATCATAACTGAAGCCAAAGCCTCTCAGATTCCAGTCAAACAGCTGCTCCTTCATCCAGTGGTCAGCCAAGCGAATCTGATAAAGGTAAAGGGAAAATGGTGATAGTCTCTTCGGATGATCAGATGAGTAAGGGTATATATGAATTAAGTGACTCAGATGACAAAAATCCAAGAGTAAAATACTTGAAAGTAGCTGATGAAGTTGGCAGAATAGCAGAAGAGAAAATGGCACTTGAAGAGCTTGTTGCGAACAAAAATTGATCTACCTCCCTTTGATCATAAAAAACAGATTCAGGAGAATATTGAAGCTGAAAAAGCTTTAATTGAGGAGAAGAAAAGGATCATTGAAGAAAAGCAAGAAAAGTGGCTAAGCTCTCGTCATCAAAGAAGGCATCTTGATAAAATCACTACAATAAAGCTAAAGAAAGTAAATAATGAAACCCTTCTGACAGTCCAGCGCAAAAATCTTCCTCTCTTCAGCATACAATCTGTCAAGGATGTTCAACTCAGTTATGATGTGTCTGAATGGAATGAAATACTTGCTTGTTTATCAAAACGCAAGCAAATAGATGATGTTAAGTTCATTCAACGAAAGATCAACAAAGTAATTGAATTTTATGAAGAGAAAGTAAAGAAGAAGGGATTTGATGCAACTGTCATGCCACAAAAAGAGAAACCCACTCAAGCTGAAAAGTTAAAGTTTCAGAGAAGGAGGCTCACTCTCAAGAAATCTCAGCAACAAATCTTAGAGCTGATATCTATTGGAGAACTTCCAAATTGCAAAGGCTTCAACACCATGTTGCCTCCTGGTTTCATTCCTGAAGTGGGCAAAGTTCTCTCAAATCCGAGGGGATTTTATTTTCTTGATGCATATGACAAGATTCGTTTTCAGAGAGATTCAGACTTCGCCAAGTCTGACTGGCTTCATCTGAGATCTCTTCGATATTTCATAGATAATAAAAATCCAGAAGTCAAAGATATTCTGGTTGAATACTTGAAGCAATTCAAGCTCAAAGCTCCAAAGGAATCATCTCCTGATGAGTTCAAACCGGATATTTAGAATAGTAATTCTTTATTCTTTAATCTTTCTATTCTTTATTAATTTGTAAATAGTCATGGATTATAAACAAATAGGGGGAGATTGTTAGTCCTTTTATTTGTATATATTCCATTCTTGAAGAAGCTTTCGAAGAAAGCGACTAAAGGTGTAATATATCATTCTTTTGTAAACTGTTCTGACACGACATCTGAAGAAAGAAGCCCGTAGTTCATCTGAAGTGAACATCAGCTGAAGTTTGTCTTTAGTTATCAAAGGGTCTTCTGAACTGAAGATACATCTGACAATCAGAATCTTCCTGTTATGTAAAGTGCACAATCTACGCATACTGAAGGAGCTCGAAACGGCAATCTTGTTTTCTGTTCCTAATTAAGTGTATAGCGGTACATGTGTAAATAAATTTGATGGTCAGGATTAGTTTACTTCGCCTATAAATACCTGCTCGATTAGCGAGAAAAGGTTAAGCGTTTGTTCGCTAATTTGGATTCAAGTTTGTTATTGATTTACTTTGTACTCGGTGCTCAAGTTTGTTCTTGTGCACTCTTTAAAGTTTAATTATTAATATAATCCTACTTTGAAAACTTTCGTGTGTTCGTTGCTTTAAAACTATTTCCGCACTTTGATTTTATTCTTAGTTAGTTTTATACGTATTCAAGAAAAATAGGTTTCCTAAAAGAATCTAATATGTTTAGTTAATCATGTGCAGGGCTCCTAAAAGTGGTACTTAGACAGTGGATGCTCAAGGCACATGACAGGAAGCAAAGCGATTCTAAAAAATCAATTATGATTTGAGTTGGATCAAAATCAAACCAATTCGTGAAGTTTTAGTGGGATACATCTACATTTTTGCTTCATTAGTTCATCTGATTTAATTTGAATGATGAATTAATCGATATACTCTGGATTTACAAAGGATTACGACCAAGAGGGTATGAAAATCAATTGATTTTGCATTGTTTTTGATAAGGATTGTGATTTTTGTCAAGAACGGTTGAAGATGATGAAGAACAGTCGAGATCTGAGTGTTTGATCGAGTGAAATCAATTTTTTGAAAGTTTTGGTGTTTACTGTAGAGTTCGAGCGCGCCTAACCTTGCAAAGAACACTTCGAGCAAGGTTGTTGGAAACAAATCCCGTAAAATCCGGATGTTGTTATCTAACGAAGGCTTCAAGCGCATCAAATACTCAAATTCGTAGGAAAAATATCTCAAGTTCGAAGACTATACACTTCGTATTAGAAGTCAACACAAGTTACAAGTTCGAAACAAGTTATAGGCGACTTGGAGCTGATTTAATTCCCCAAAAAAACTTCGAATTCAAAGCCCATTCAAACTCCTTGACTTTGAGCGGATTTTATTCCAAACAACACTTCCAATTCAAAGTCCATTGCAACCCTTGGACTTCGAGCGCATTACCACAGACTTCGAGCGTTCATTCAGAATACAATTCGAAACCAACTTACCTTGATCACATTCCTTTTTTGAAGTCACTATTTCATTCAAAGTTGACTCTGAAAACAAAACATTCAAAGAACTCACTTCTATCCGAAGATCAAAAGAACTGTTCCATTCGAAGTTCATTTCAAAATTGACTTCGAATTCCAAGAATAACCTTAAACTACTTCCAAGTTAACCATATTCGAAAAATTCCAATTCAAACTCATAGCTCAATACGAATTCACCACTTCAAACTATTCCAATTCGAAGAAACCTTGTTTGAACCCAATCACCCAACTTTTCCAAGTTAATGATAATTTTGAAACTTTCAAGTAATTCAATCAAAAATGTCAAGTTCCAATGAGATATTGGCCATTGGCACGGATTCCAAACCCCTTGTTCTCTTTTGAAATGACTACCATGTATGGAAAAGGAGGTTCATGGATTTTCTTGAACATAATGAAGTTTATGGAGAAATGATGATCGATTCTATTCTCAACGGAGAAAAGAAATTCTATCGAATCATGGATGCACAACCAGACAATAATCCTCCAATTATTGGAACAGTGAGAGAGAAAACTCATGATGAGTTAACAGCTGCTGAGAAAGAAACAAAGAAAGTTGATAGGTTGGCAAAGTATTATCTAAAGCAAGGTCTATCTTCTGAAATGTACATGAAGGTTGATAGCTTAGCTACCGCAAAAGAGATCTGGGATGAGATCAAACGACTATTGCAAGGGACTGAGCAAGGAGAGCACATAAAGAGAACACAATTGGTGAACATGTTTAACGGATTTTCTGCTAGGGAGAACGAACTGTTAATTGACACTTACAGTCGTTTCTGCAAACTCCAAAACGAACTCATGACAAACAAGGTTGAAAGGATAGACTTGGATATTAATTGCGTATTTCTACGTGCTCTGGGCCAGAATGGAAAGAGCATGTCAAGCTGTACAAACACATCAACCGAAACCTTACAATTGTCACATACCACAACATTTTTTAGGACCTTCAACAATATCAAGATGAGGTCTCAAAAACTTCTCCCAGACTCACAGTTGATCCATTGGCCTTAATTGCTTCAGAACCAACACCCCGCGAGTCATCCAGAACTCAAAAATTCAAACAAGTGGCTTTATCTGACTCAGAATCTGATGAGTCAGATGGTACAGAAATGGATCAAGTCATCAAAGCCATGTCATTGATCACCAAGGTGTTTAAGAATAGGTACTCTAAAACCAACAATCGCCAAAGGTAAACTTCTAGGTCCCGAAGACCAGAAAATTATAAGGTGGCTGAGAAACCAAGAATTGCCAAGGACGAGAGGAAAGAAGATCGCAAATGCTACAATTGTGGGGGAAACGACCACTTCATAAAAGACTGCACACTGAAAAAGAAGAAAGATGCCAAGTACTACAAGCAAAAGCTTAGTCTGGCCAAAAAGAAGAGTGCAGGAAGGGCCATGTTGGTGGAAGAAGACCAGTTACTCACTGACACTGATGCCAGTGATCTTGAGGAAGAGGCACAAGCTCAATTCTGCTTAATGGCAGACGTTGATGAAGAATTTAGTGATGATGAAGCCGAGGCAGAGGCACAATATGACAATCCTGATGATGAAAGACTCGATGCTGTCAATGATAATGATAAGGTACACTCTAACTCCATTGCAGGTTGTGGTCTGAGCATGGAACATGTTCAGATCATCATATCACGAATGTACAAGTTAGAGAAAAAGGTACTAAAATCAAAACTAAACAAAGAAAAACTAAAAGAAGTAATCAGAAATCATTAAATGGAATCCATACATGTTGATAAAGAAATTGAACATCTCAAAATAAAAATCATTGAAAATGAAAACGAACTCATTCAGCTAACTGCAAACATGAGCACTCATCTGCATGACTTAAAAGCAGAGAAGATCATCGCTGAAAATGACGCAAAATTTATTCTTAAGAAAAAGGGTGAACTGTGCTCAAAAATAAAAGAGCTTGAAGATACACTGATCAAACGTGGTCAAACAGAACAAACAATTTTTCTAAACAAATCCAAAGAAAGAAAATACTCAAAATGGACCAACGATGGTCTTGGATTTGAAAACCCACAAATCAGTGAGAAAGTGACAGCCAAGCAATTATATGACTTTAACTTAATGAATATTGGCATCACAAACAGAATGGTATTTGTTGGACGAGAAGAAGAGGTTATGGAAGAAGATTTTAAAAGAAATGATCCACTAAAATCTGAAATTTATTTTAATTATCAGGAATTAAATGATTCTATCTCATCTGAACCTCATAAGCTCAGTATGATAGATGAGTCTAATGGTTTCACCTATCCTGAGGATCTCAAAAAGCCACAAACAGTTCTGAAAGCCCGAATATATATACCACATATGGTGTTACAAAGGAAACTTGAATAGCTTGTAGCTTATTATTATCAAACCATTATCACCGATGATTTGGAAATAAAAATAAATAAATCAAAAAAGAGTCTTTCATGTCACTATCAAAAGAAAATCTTGACATGCACTTCCACTCCATCTACTTCTCAACCAACACGCAAATATACCAGAGAAGAAAAAGGGAAATCTACGGTGGAAGGATCATGGACTTCAAAGTCTCAACATAAATTAACTGAATCCACCAAAAGGCAACCAAATACCATTCCCAAAGCCCATATCACACACTCTTCAAGAAACACACCAAAGTCACCACCAAATGTTGTCCACAAGAACATAAAACCATTCACACCTAACCACGTTTTGAATGTTTCAGCTGTAAGCAGAAAAGACAACAAGATGAAGAGTGTTTGCTCCAATGGAATCCCAAGAAAGTTTAAACCCAGAGTTTCTAAGCCGTGTTTTGATTTTTCCAAAAAGTGTCATCACATTACAAGTTTCTTTAGTAATTTTAATTCACTTTCCTCAAAAGAAATTGTCACACCCCGCTAAAGCGGAATTACGAGATGTAACAGTTTACGGTTTCATAGCATAAGGTACAAGATCACACCAACCATAGATAATTAAAAGTAGTACAATTGTTTACAACAAGTTTCGATAATTGTTCAAAAGTTTGGAAAATAACATAATGTAAATTGCTACATAATGCTGCCACATGCATGCTAAACAGGTGCTGACCACTTACTAATGATTTCCTGAAAAGCATGATAAAGAGAGTGTCAACTATAGAAATAGTTGGTGAGATCACAGGTTTTGATATGCAATAAAATAAGATTTTAATGTCAAAAACGTTCATCACTGAACGATGAGTATGTAATCGGTTGTTTAGTTTGCACGTGGTATAAGTATATGTAGAATGCTAACGCAAAGAGCCCACTACCTAAGCCTACTGACTGAATGCCCATAGAGTAATAAACAGAGCCTGTTTCACAGTAATTATGCACTTTCACAAGTAAGTGGGGTGTCAACCTAATAGCGCTATCCATAGATTACTAACGGCTCGATACAATGAGTTAATAGGTAGTGTTGAACGGTGGGACTTATATAAAGAGAGAAACTCATAATCGTTAAACATAAGCATATATACCATAGTGCGAAGATAAGATAACACTTTGATAAACAGATCAACCGATGATTTAAATAGTAGCATGCTTTTCCCTCAAAAATATTAAAAACAATAAAAAGTGGGGCCGTGAATACTCACCTGACAAAGTGTAACGCGTTATTAAAATAATTCGTAAGGTCTTGAATTCCCGTGGTGCTTCCTTCCTGAAATTCTAATTGACGGTTGTCACAGTCTCCCCCAGTTGAAACTCCTATTGAGCATGGATCTAAATTCTGCAGAAATGAAACTCCTATCCGCTTCAGAGTCAAATAATACAGATACATAATGATTGTTCAAGAGAAACGTACCGGTTACCACGTTTTGGTTTGCTTCGCTTCTTCGGCTCCGATGACAAATGCTCGTCCTCGCGCCTGGTTTCCGGCATTGATATGGTTTGGTCCTCGGTTCAGCTTAGGACACGTGTTTCGAAAGTGGTCCCAACTCCCACATTCGAAGCATGCCCCTTTTACTTCGTTCGTTTCTTTGGTTGCCTTGCAGTATTTGGAGATATGTCCAATCTTCTTGCAATTTGTACAGGTAGGGCAAACACCCCCATGGTGAAAGTTGCATTTGCTACACTTGGGGTGTGGGCCGCTGTAACGTCTAGCCTCTTGAATTTGGACCCCAAAGTTCTTTGCTCCCTTGAATTTCTTGTCAGGCCTAGCACCGTTCTTTTTCCCTGACTGGTTTTCCCACTTCCTTTTTCCTTCAACCTTTGTCTGGGCAATCTTCCCTGAACGGACCGCATCATTGGTCAACCGATTTGCTAAACTCACAGTACTTTGAATAGTCGTCGGGGTTGCCGAGGTAGCCATTCCTCGGATTTCGGGTGATAACCCCCAGATATACCTCTCGATTTTATTCTCTTCAGGTGTAACCAGTCGAGGCACTAGTTTTGCGAGTTCTTGAAAATGGTTAGTGTATTTACCAATCTCCATCCCCACCATTGTATGGTTCCAAAACTCAGCTTCCAATTTCTGAATTTCGTCTCTCGGGCAGAACTCTTCCATGAGCAATTTTTTGAAATCATCTCAGCTTAATCTGTTTGCTTCTTCTCGACCACGGGTTAGGACCTACGTGTTCCACCAGGTCAGTGCTCTGTTCCGAAGTAGACAAGCTGCAAACTCTACCTTGCAATCATCAGAACACTTGCTAATACGGAGTACGGATTCCATACTCTCTATCCATTGTAGCAATCCAACAGCACCCTCTTTCCCATGGAATTCCTTTGGGTTGCACGTTCTAAACGTCTTGTAGGTACACCCTAGGTGGTTGTTGTTGTTGTTGTTATTTCCTCCTCCACCTTCATTGTTTCTATTTTCATCATTGATTCCCCTTCTGTTATTATTCCCTTGGTTAGCATTAATACCCGCAGTGACTTGGTTGACAATGTTCGGTATTGCTGCAGCGATCTGTTGAGCCACTAATTGTGCCAGGTCGGTCTCTTGGTCATTGTTGTTCCTTCGTGTGATTCTTTTAGGTTGCATGATTCTAGAAATACAACCATACACATTTATTTTAATGAAAGTTTGTCACAATTTAGACCATAACAAACAAAACAAAAAAAATATTTTTTTATACAATAAGATACGAAAATTTGTATAAATAGTAGCGAACTACATCAATATGACAATAAGATGGATTTTTCATTTTCACAATACACGAGTACATTGTTCATACATATTTTCACATTTAAAATAAAAGTACATCAATGCGATAAGTTTTAAATCCCCACAGATGAAATTGTCTGAAAAACCGAATATAAAATATCAAATGTAATAGTATACTAGATAAAAGTTTTTGGACTAAATAACTGATATGACCATCCTCTAATCAGTACTACCACAAATAAACAACCACCAACAACACCATGGCCGCAAGAACCAATCCTCCAATCTGTCGACCTAGGAGCTCCATTCTCCTAACAGCACGCATGGCCTCATCAGCAACTTCCTCAGATCGGTATGCAGTCTGCAATAGGTGATGGTTAAGTTCTGTTGAAGCAGATACAACGTGCTGCTGATAGCTTAGTGTCCGACGGAGGTCTGCAACCTCAGACATCAACCCCCCTTAAGTAATACGCCTCATCCCGGGTCATACCAGGAGCATGTTCGATAGGGACACCAGTAACTGTTGTGGAGGGTCCTGCATCCCTTCTCATGGGTGTCCCTGCCGTTGCCCTCATAGGCATAGAGACCCTCTTTCGAGGTGTCATCCGGATACGGGGCCCACGAGGTCGGTAGGAGTAATACTGCATGACACTTCATGCTCTGACCCGTGATCCTTAGACGGGTCCTCCTCTTCAGAGGTAGTAGGGTTGTGTTGTGGGTAACGTCCGGTAACGTAGCCGGACTCATCAGCAGCGTAAACCATGTGGGAAGATGAGGAAGACATAATGCTACTAAGATAAAGATATCCTTAGTTACTAACAATGTAATAACGTAGGGGTCAAGTGTACTTATAGCATTTAGGTATAAGAATGGCATCTATAAGGTGATGTGTCATGCAATTATTCATGCAGTGATTACACACACAAAAACGCATGCTACTTAAGTTTAAAGATAAATGTCCACTTAAACAAACTTCTAATATAACTAATTCGAGCGTTGCACTATCTTTACTAAATTAAACATAGGTGATCAATCTTTGTTTAATTATGGTCTGATAGTGCAATACTCGACTTAATTATACTAGTAATTTGTTTAGTAGTTTTGAATGTTATTTCCAGCTTTAAGCTATAGTTTAGGATTTCTAAAAGAAAACCAGTGTTCTCTATAACTTTCGGCTCTGATACCAAATCTGTCACACCCCGGTAAAGCGGAATTACGAGATGTAACAGTTTACGGTCTCATAGCATAAGGTACAAGATCACACCAACCATAGATAATTAAAAGTAGTACAATTGTTTACAACAAGTTTCGATAATTGTTCAAAAGTTTGGAAAATAACATAATGTAAATTGCTAGATAATGCTGCCACATGCATGCCAAACAGGTGCTGACCACTTACTAATGATTTCCTGAAAAGCGTGATAAAGAGAGTGTCAACTATAGAAATAGTTGGTGAGATCACAGGTTTTGATATGCAATAAAATAAGATTTTAATGCCAAAAACGTTCATCACTGAACGATGAGTATGTAAATCGGTTGTTTAGTTTGCACGTGGTATAAGTATATGCCGAATGCTAACGCAAATATCCCACTACCTAAGCCTACTGACTAAATGCCCATAGAATAATAAACAGAGCCTGTTTCACAGTAATCATGCACTTACACAAGTAAGTGGGGTGTCAACCTAATAGCGCTATCCATAGATTACTAACGACTCGATACAATGAGTTAATAGGTAGTGTTGAACGGTGGGACTTACATAAAGAGAGAAACTCATAATCGTTAAACATAAGAATATATACCAAAGTGCGAAGATAAGATAACAGTTTGATAAACAGATCAACTGATGATTTAAATAGTAGCATGCTTTTCCCCCAAAAATATTAAAAACAATAAAACGTGGGGCCGTGAATACTCACCTGACAAAGTCTAACGTGTTCTTAAAATAATTCGTAAGTTTTTGAATTCCCGTGGTGCTTCCTTCCTGAAATTCTAATTGACGAGTGTCACAAAA
The DNA here is from genome assembly GCA_038502395.1 of Dittrichia graveolens. NCBI lineage: Eukaryota > Viridiplantae > Streptophyta > Magnoliopsida > Asterales > Asteraceae > Dittrichia > Dittrichia graveolens. The sequence continues at coordinate 39,331,293 of JARJIL010000009.1, forward strand.
ATGAAAGCAAGAACACATTTCTGCACAAGTAATCGATGTTTGCATGGACATTGTGAATACAAGTGTGAATATGACTGGCTTCGTAAACAATTTGTTATCAGTGCATGTGAAAGGTGGAGACCACTTGGGTCAAATCAACTAAATGCCCCATTTATTTCCTCATATGGTATAGTCATTCATCAGTGGGTGACTAAACACGCTCTAAAACTCATGAATTATTGGAACTATACAAATAGACTCATGACGATTCAAGAGTTAGAAGCATACAGAAAGGGGGGCTACAAAGAGTTTTTGAAGGATTGGAATAAAACATAATCTAACACACGAAAATCTCAATCACAATGCACCAAGTCTCATTCATCAAAGAGAAAATCAAAAACCTCAAGCTCAAGAGCAAAATCAGTCAAACAGCAAGAAACAAAACCATTCAGCATTAAAACCAACCATACTACCACCAAAACGAAACCCATATCTCAAACAGTTGCAAAACCAAAAATGATTCAAATTTGGCAACGAAAAGATGTGGTTGAAGTTATGGACATAAAAAACACAGAACGTTCCCCAATTCTTGAAAGAGGAGAACTTCCTCTAACCATTGTATCAAAGATTGTTCCTGATCCTTTCTGGATGAAAACTTCAAGGTTTAACAAAGAACAACAAATGATTCAATGGAAGACACCAAAAAGAATACACTGCATTTTTCAAGACATAGTTCACACCAGTGTTTCATCTAACACGCAAGGACCGATCTCAAAATGGGTACCTAAACCTTCTTTCTTCTCTGTATGCAGGAACCAAATCTCTGGTACCTGAACTCAGGATGCACAAAGCACATGATTGGTGACAAACGTCTTCTCAACACTTCGTTCCCAAGTACTTCGACAATGTTCGTTTTGGGAATGACAATGTTGCACCAATACTGGGGTACGGAGATATAGAAAAGAAAAATATAAAAATAAATAAGGACTCTTATGTGGAAGGACTGGGCCATAATCTGTTTAGCGTTGGTTAGTTCAGTGACAAAGATTTGGAAGTTACATTCAAAAAGAATTCATGTTCAGTGACAACAGACACGGGTGATATACTTCTCGCGGGAACACGAAAGTCTAACATATATTCAATAGATCTGAACAACTACAACACGAAGACTTCAATTTGTCTACTCAACAAGGCCTCATCAGACCTCACTTGGCAGTGGAACAGGAAACTCTCACATCTCAACTTTCACAACATCAACAAACTTGTTACTGGAGATCTGGTGAGAGGCCTGCCTAAGTTGAAGTTCTTCAAAGAACATCTGTGTGCAGACTGTGAAAAAGGAAAGATGAAACGCACATCACACAAAGTAAAGCGAATCTCCAGTTAAAGAAAACAATGGAGCTTCTGCACATGGATCTATGTGGTCCGATGAGAGTACAAACACGTAATGGGAAGAAGTATATCTTACTAATTGTCGATGATTACTCTAGATATACTTGGGTCAAGTTCTTAAAGTCAAAAGATGAAGCAACTCCTACTATCATCAGCTTCATCAAACAACTGCAGAACAAGTATGAACACAGTGTGGCCTCCATTCGAACTGATAATGGAACTTACTTCAAGAGCAAATGCTTGTCAGACTACCTTGATCTCATGAGGATTACTCATCAATTTTCTGCAGTATACACTCCACAATATAATGGAGTCGTGAAACGATGCAAACGAACTCTGGTTGAGGCTGCTCGTACCATGCTTGCTTATTCTGGTCTCCCGCCTTCCTATTGGGCTGAAGCCGTCAGCACTGCGTGTTAAACACAAAATCGTTCTTTCATACATAAGCGTTTTAATAAAACACCATATGAATTGGCAAATGGCATTGTGCCTAATATCAAATATCTTCATATATTTGGTAATAGGTGCTTTGTACTCAATGAAAAGGATAATCTAGCGAAATTGAATGCCAAGGCTGATGAAGCAATTTTCCTAGGTTATTCACATGAGTCAAAAGCCTACAGAGTGTTAAATAAAAGAACTAACTGTGTTATGAAAAGTATAAATGTTACATTTGACGACATGTTCGATGTTAACACTTTTAAATAGGGAAATGAAGTTGCTTTTGAACAAGTCAGTTCAGGACTAGTTCTTCAAGGAAAAGAAACAAATATAAATCCATCATCTTCAAAAAATAATTTAGATTTCTTATTTGATTTCTTATTTGATTTCTTATAGTCTGAATCTGATGTCCAGAATGATGGTGACAGGAGTGATGTAGTGTCTCCTCCTACACCTGCAACGGAGGTTGACAACTCGTCTTCGTATCCAACCGTGGATTCTCCGTCTACATCAACTATCAATCCAGTCATAGTTCCTCATGAGCCGGTTTATGAGGGAACTCCAGTCTATGATTCAGACCCTATATCAACAAAGAAAGACATTGAACTCTCCAATCACTTAAATGAGTTCTTTCCTCCGATCCAAAAGCCCCGAGGTATATGATGGACACAATCCTACCCTGAATCTCAAATTATTGGCAATGTTCAAGATGGAGTAAGAACTCGATCTGCAACGGAAAATGAGTGTCTCTACTCTAGTTACCTATCCATGATAGAACCTACCAAAGTCTCCGAGGCTCTAAACGATGCAGATTGGGTCAATGCAATGGAAGAAGAACTTAACTAGTTTGAACGGCTCAAAGTTTGGAGACTGGTACCACTTCCAGAGGGAAAATCAGTGGTTGGTACCAAGTGGATTTTTAAGAATAAACGGGATTCCGATGGAACAGTAGTGAGGAACAAAGCTAGGCTGGTTGCTAAGGGTTACAATCAATAGGAGCGTATAGAATACGATGAAACATTTGCTCCTGTAGCTAGGATAGAAGCCATTCGACTCTTCTTAGCCTATGCTGCCTATAAAAGCTTCAAGGTTTTTCAAATGGACGTTAAGACAACCTTTTTAAATGGTATCCTCAAGGAGGAGGTCTATGTGTCTCAACCAGAAGGTTTTGTTAATCCCAAATTACCTCAACATGTGTATATTATTGACAAAGCCCTATATTGACTAAAACAAGCCCCAAGAGCTTGGTATGATGTCCTGTCAGAATATTTGTTGAGTGAGGGAGACATAAAAGGAAAAACCCACACCACTCTGTTTACCAAAGCCAAAGGAAAGGAGTTAATCTTAGTACAAATTTATGTGGATGACATTATTTTTGGTTCCACAAACCCAAATTACAGTGATGAGTTTGCTTATACCATGCAAAATTGTTTTTAGATGAGTATGATGGGAGAGATGAACTTCTTTCTCGGATTACAACTTAAACAGCTGAGTCATGGTATCTTCATTAGTCAATCCAAGTATATTAAAGACTTGTTGAAGAAGTATCACATGCTTAGTTGTTTTTCACTATCTACCCCCATGTCTTCAAAAGCTAAACTGTCTACTGATCTTGATGGAAAAGCAGCTGATTTAAAAACTTATAGGGGTATGATTGGCTCATTACTGTATCTAACGGCTAGTCGACTTGATATAATGTTTTCTACATGCTTATGTGCTAGATTCCAGGCTAATCCAAAGGAATCACATCTGCTGGCACTCAAAAGAATATTCAAGTATGTCAAGGGCACCCCTGATCTAGGTCTATGGTATCCAAGGGATTCTAGTCTTCAGTTATATGCCTATTCAAATGCTGACTATGCTGGTTGCATGCTTGACAGAAAGATTACATCCGGCAGTGCAGACTTTTTGGGAGATCGGTTAGTGTGTTGGGCTTCTATGAAACATAATTGTGTCTCTACTTCAACTGCTGAGGCTGAATATATTGCTCCTGCAATGTGCTACTCTTAAACTTTGTGGATTAGGACTCAACTCTCTGACGTTGGCCTACACTATGACAAAATACCATGTAACACCCAAGGTTCGGAAATTTACTTAATGAGTAAGTCTATGGTTTGATGTGTTTTAGTAGTGCGTAATTGAGATTAGGAGGTAATTAGAAACTGGAGGGACTTGTGTTGTCATTTTGTAAATAGGAAAGTTGAGGGACTAATATTGCCAATTCTCAAAGATAAAAATATAAATTAGCCAACTTTGACTTGGTTAGTCAAAGTCATCACAAAAACATATACTATTCACGTAAGGAAGTTCTGGCCATTTTTATTTCTCTGAAGTTTGGATCAAGAGCAGTAAGAACAAGTGATTCTATCTAATCATAACAGTCCTACATAGCTAAGGTAAGGATTCTTGGTTAAGTTCTTGAAAATTAAGTGGGTCTTAAGATTGATTCATGGTGAATCAAGATTAAGGCATGTTATGGTTGTTATTTTTGGTTTATATGTGGTTTGGGGTGTAGGAAAACACTACAGTAGTGTTTTTATGATTTTTAGTAAGTGTATTGGAATGTTTGGTCGGATTTAAGGCAGAGCAGTCGATGAACTACTGCTGCAGTTCTTAAGGCAGGGGCGTACCGGGGCACTGGCGTACCTATGTAGGGTACGGGCATGCCTGGCCCAGGACGCCTATGTTAAAGCAGGCCATGGTTTGGGCCTGGGCTTAGGGGCACGGGCGTACCCTTAGATAGGCACGGACGTGCCTATGCCCTGTGCAGTTTGGTTTTGCCAGCAGTACAGTAGTTGATGATTATTTATTTATTGTAGGCAGTAAGGAGTGACGTGTTTCTGTTTCAACCTCTGAATTAACTCTACGCGTTGTATCTGATTAAGGTGAGTATACTATTCTCCTGCATGAGCAATATGAGATTATAATAATTGAATAGTATGTTAACCATGTAATGTGTTTTATCTGTTTATTGGATGCGGGGCATCCTGTGGAGTTATTACTCCTGTTTATTGGATGCGGGGATCCTGTGGAGTTTTTACTCCTGTTTATTGGATGCGGGGCATCCTGTGGAGTTATTACTCCTGTTTAATGGATGCGGGGCATCCTATGGAGTTAACACTCCTGTTATACATGTTGGAATCTGCCCACTGACACACGTATACCGGTATCACTGCTAATGAAGCGCGAGCCTATTGGGTCACACACCAAGGATTGATCCCGACAGCTTAATGTGGAAGGAGAACATCAAAGAATCAAAAGTGTTTTGATTCGAGGCTTCATGATCGTGAAGGATGCTCCACGGGTCGTGAAGCAGGGTACCCTAACGATTGTTCGACGGACGCCACGCGTCGTTATGCCTTTGGGCTTCACGGCTCGTGACGAGGTCGTGAGGGGTCGTGAAGGAGATGCCCTCACGAGTCTCGACCGGGCGGCACGGCTCGTGGAGTTCTAAGTCCCCTCGTGGCGCACTTAGGCTTCACGGCCCGTGAGAGCCCGTGAGGGGTCGTGAAGAGGGTAGCTGTAATGACACTTGTTTTTTATTGGACAATTTGATGGTCCAATAATTTTGCTTGCTTTATGGCCGGCCAAAAGAGAGTCTTGAGGCTGGTTAAGGTAGATGAACACATTAGAACACTATACAACTCTTTCTACTTGATATGCTCTCTTGGCTCCAAAGATTTAATGCTCCAAACACTAAGTTGGTGATCTTGAGTGTGATGATGATGATCAATTGTGCAAGAGGAGTTGCTACATGGGCTGTTCCAGATGATGAAGTCGTTATAGGATGTTCATCTATGGTTCACTAGCATTTGGGGATCAAATTCTTCTTGGTGTGGACTAGCAATGGAGGAGGAAGCCTTTTGTTTCCTCAAGCTCATCCCATCTTTGAAGATCTCGATTTCCAGGCATGGTAAGGAGGTACTTTCTTCCTTCTTCTTCTTGTTCTTTAGTTGCAATTTGCTTTGTCGTGTTTTCCACCATTGGAACTAGTTGTGGGCTTTGTGTGTGCTTCCGTTTTATGTCTTGCATGCTACTTTTCTAGCCGTGAGGGCCCGTGAAGGCTTCTGGGCCGTGAAGGTCTTCGTGAACATTGTTTTTATCCTTGTTTATAAAAAGAAATAAATTTTCGGTTTTAGCATCTTTCGATTCTGTTTTTCCGGAATCTGTCCTTTTGTTTGGACACTTGAAAAGCCCCGTTTATGTGTCTTGATTCGTGTATTTATATGTATTGGGTGGTTTTGGCATAAAATGCACACATGCATATACTTATATTGTGTATATATGAATATGTGTTCTCAAAGCGTTTAGGATACTAATGCATATGTACAAGGATTATTCCTTTTGTGCCTTGAGTGCTTTGCTTGTTTGAACAATCTTAATTGAGATACATTTTGCATGGTTTTGTTGTGGCACACCATGTTTTGTTTGTGGTTGTTGTTGTGTCCGGTAACGCCTTGCCCGTTAGACCTATGTGTTGGTTGTTTGGTTGTTTATTTATGCATTCATTCATTTGGTGACTTTTAGTCACAATGGTTTGTAATAATATTTAATTGAGTTTGTAAATTTGTAAATTTATTATGGCTTGCATGCCATTGCTTTCCTTTGTACTTGTTGTAAGTAGCTTAGAATAGCAATCGCGGCTTGCATGTCGTTTCTTTTCAAATTGTTTGTAATTGTGAAAACAAGACCGAAGACAACCATCGAGAGTCATGGAGGAGACGTCTCGGTTATATTGGATCCGGTGGATCATTTGGAGATGACGGATTCAGTGGGAGCACATCCAACGAGGCTATTTGGTTGTGTCCTTACTTTGGCCTTGCTCTCTCCGTTTGGCTCACGGGGAGGGCGCATAGGGTTTAAGGGCATGTTACCGGATATTTGCTTTGTGCGTGGTTGTGATTTATTTTGTTATTTTCTTGCGTGGTTGCTTAGGATCTTCGCATGCTAGAAAACTTTTCAAAATAATAAAATCACAAGAGTTGTTAAGTTGTTTAACAAACCCCACGTGCTCACGATTAACAAATAAATATAAATTGGTTTATATTAAAGTGAAAAATGCGTTTTGTCACTTGTTTGTTAATCAACTTGAAAAGAGGTTTTTTAAACCGGAAAGACAAAAGTCCCGTTTTTCTCAAATGTAAATTACACGCCACCCGTAAAATGACACCACCCGAATCTAGTGATGAATGGGATTATTGTCGAGCTAAGCATGAGTTATTCCATGTGCATCTGTGTGGAAGATGAGTGTGGTGACTTGAAATGACTGGTTGTCGAGCTTAGCACGAGCCAATGATTGTCAAGGGTGTCACCGTGTATCTTGACGGGCGATTTACAATTCCAACTTAATATGCCTTGGTAATTGTCGTGCCCATACCAAGTTGCCAAATCAGCTTAACGAGGAATTGGTGTGAGAAGGGATCAAACATGCCAAACCGAAACTATGAGTGTTGATGGATCCCGACAAGTGTCTAAGAGTTGTAGTCTCGGATTACAATTGGTAAAGCGTTTACCGGCTTAAATAACTTAATGAAGTGATCCGCGGCAAACCCGTCATGTAGTGAAGTGAAATAAGGTTCTTAGCCCTTGTTAAGATAATTGGTTTTCTTAAAAACTAAATGGGTAATTATCGTAACGAGGATTGTATCAAAACTAACTAAAACGTGTATTCTTATATCTTTAATTGGCAAACGTTAACGACACCGCTTTAACTTAAAACTCCGTTCGTTCCTAAAGAAGGAGATACTCATTAGTGTGGACTTCGTGGACTAGGATTGGTCGTTGAGGCTTGTCCTCCACCATGAGTAAAAGTTGCACATTTTAGAGAAATCCCCTCTAGAGCCAAAATGCTACCAACGCGACCTACACCTCTATATGCATGTAAAAGTGCTTCGTGGCCTTGATCGGTTGAAGGATGCATGAAGGCGGGAATATTAGTGTCCATATCCTTGAGATGTAGGCGTATGTGGACCTAAAGAAGAGGCATGGATTCTCCATAGGGAGGGAGCTTGTGGTGAATGTATATTCTCCAAAGTCCCTGCCTAAGTGATGTAAATGGTTCATTGTGAACTATCACATGCACAATATGGAGAAGTCCTTGATAAAGCATTATGGCATGTTGAGGACTGCTAAATCTTGCATGGCCAAAGTATGGCTCGCCTCACCGACTCCCGCTAACATTATAAAGGAACAAGAAACCGAGAAGAAGAAGTTGACCTCAACCGGAAAGTTTGGTTTTACCAAGCCTATCTTATATGTGAAGTCAGAGGGCAATGAGATTGCGCCTCAAGATAAGACACCACAAGGGGTAATTTGCTACTTCTACGGAAATATTGGAAAATTGGCGCCACCACGCCTGCCCTATGGGCCTGAAAGAGCTAAAATCACTCATAAGTAAGAGAAATTAGCTCCTTGACTTCAGGAACATTCATGATCAAACCCCATTGCTCTTCTACTTCTAAAGGCTAGGTTTTAAATGCTAGCAATAACGCTCACGTTTGTCACAAATTTGTTTGTTACAAAGTGAAGGTGTTAAAAGAGAAGTAGGCGGATGAGGCATGGAGAGTTGGAATTCGAAAAGGGAAACATAGTTGTTGTTCCTATTGAGAGGATTGGAAGTTTGTATCATGCCTTTCCTTCCAACTATTCTATTACTTTATTGGATGAATGTTTATGCCATGTATTGCTAGAAACATTATATCTAAACGCCTTTGTTGACGATGGATATTACTTTGACTTTTGAAATTAGTGGTGATTTATTTCAAAGTTTATCAATGTCGTGGCATTTAAAATAAGCTTATGCTTATGGAGTAATAGAACGATCATAAATGTATTGATAAGTTATCCTATTGTGAAAGTCGATTAAGCAATATATACAAGACTTGCATGACCAAGATCCGTGAGGTTTAGGAACTTGGAACCCTTTGACCATGGGTCAAATGTTGAATGCATATCTTGTTTATTAGGTTAAATGACTTAAACATCCCTCACTTGAGTATGTGAGAGGTTTGAAAGCTTGTTGGATTTCGTTCACACTTTTAGTGTGTTGACCGTTCAAGCAAACATTAAGGAGTAACTTTAGATACCTTGTTACCTTTACCGGTGATGGTAGAAGGGATAGTATGTCTATTTTAATGGACTAGTTTTTGAAACTTTAGAGGTGTTCAAAACTCACCATAACGAGGTACATGAAGAGAGGGCAATGCAACTATGATACTCGGATCTAGTTAAGATGTTGATTACCTTAGTTTTATATTATGTGACTATCATAAGAATTATGGGATTGTCTCACAATTCATTCCTCTTAAGACACATTGTTACATGTGGTCGTCTAAAGGAGGAACCGGACATTTTGATATGGTCCGACAAGTGATAGGTTACACTTTTATGTCCAAAATTGTTTTGGGTCATTCTCCAAATGGTGGGCATGAGTTCTAAATTTTATGAACAACAAAGATGGTCATGTAAACGCCTTAGAGGATATGACGAAAAGGAGGATCCTTGTTTATCCATCCCAAAGTCTGGATTGTCTAGCCTACGTTTAGACGTGAGGTTGAGGAACCCAGGATCTAGAGGTGATTACTCCATTAAGTACTCTGCTAAGACCATGGGATATTTGTTTTGACAAACCTTGTGAGAACATGATGTTAGTTGCTCAAAGGTAGAGTCTCTTAAATTAATATCCATGGATGTATGTGAGAGTAAAGTATACCTTGAATGGAAGGACTTGATGTTGACACTAAAATCCAATCAGAAATGATTGAAACTCAGCATAGCAATGCTGAAGAACCTGGCATAAAAATTCATTACCTCTTGGTAGAAGTTGTCATAAGACCAGAAAGACATAATTCCTTATGTCTACGGAAGACAACTTTATGTAGATGACATCATTTTTGGTTCCACAAACCTAAATTACAGTGATGAGTTTCCTTATACCATGTAAAATCATTTTCAAATGAGTATGATGGGAGAGATGAACTTCTTTCTCGGACTACAAGTTAAACAGCTGAGTCATGGCATCTTCATTAGTCAATCCAAGTATATTAAAGACTTGTTGAATAAGTATGACATGCTTAGTTGTTTTTCACTATCTACCCCCATGTCTTCAAAAGCTAAACTGTCTGCTGATCTTGATGGAAAAGAAGTTGATTTAAAAACTTATAGGGGTATGATTGGCTCATTACTGTATCTAACGGCTAGTCGACCAGATATAATGTTTTCTACATGCTTATGTGCTAGATTCTAGGCTAATCCAAAGGAATCACATCTGTTGGCACTCAAAAGAATATTCAAGTATCTCAAGGGCACCCCTGATCTAGGTCTATGGTATCCAAGGGATTCTAGTCTTCAATTATATGCCTATTCAGATGCTGACTATGCTGGTTGCTTGACAGAAATAGTACATCCGGCAGTGCACACTTTTTGGGAGATTGGTTAGTGTGTTGGGCTTCTATGAAACATGATTGTGTCTCTACTTCAACTATTGAGGCTAAATATGTTGCTGCTGCAATGTGCTGCTCTCAAAGTTTGTGGATTAGGACTCAACTCTCTGACTTTGGCCTACACTATGACAAAATACCATGTAACACCCAAGGTTCGAAAATTTACTTAATGAGTAACTCTATGGTTTGATGTGTTTTAGTATTGCCTAATTGAGATTAGGAGGTAATTAGAAACTGGAGGGACTTGTGTTGTCATTTTGTAAATAGGAAAGTTGAGGGACTAATATTGCCAATTGTCAAAGGTAATAATATAAATAAGCCAACTTTGACTTGGTTAGTCAAAGTCATCACAAAAACATATACTATTCACGTAAGGAAGCTCTGGCCATTTTTATTTCTCTGAAGTTTGGATCAAGAGTAGTAAGAACAAGTGATTCTATCTAATCATAGCAGTCCTACATAGCTAAGGTAAGGATTCTTGGTTAAGTTCTTGAATGTTAAGTAGGTCTTTAGATTGATTCATGGTGAATCAAGATTAAGGCATGTTATGGTTGTTATTTTTGGTTTATATGTGGTTTGGGGTGTAGGAAAACACCGTAGTAGTGTTTTTATGATTTTTTGTAAGTGTATTGGAATATTTGGTCGGATTTAAGGCAGAGCAGTCGATGAACTGCTGCTGCAGTTCTTAAGGCACGGGCGTGCCTAAGGAGGTACGGTCGTACCATGAGGGCGTGACCGCCATTGTTCTTCAGGTCCGGGCATACCGGGGCACGGGCGTACCTAAGTAGGGTACGGGCGTGCATAGCCCAGTACGCCTAAGTTAAAGTAGGCCAAGGTTTGGGCCTGGGCTTAGGGGCACGGGCGTACCCTTAGATAGGCACGGGCATGCCTATGCCCTGTGCAGTTTGGTTTTGCCAGCAGTACAGTAGTTGATGATTATTTATTTATTGTAGGCAGTAAGGAGTGACGTGTTTCTGTTTCAACCTCTGAATTAACTCTACGCGTTGTATCTGATTAAGGTGAGTATACTATTCTCCTGCATGAGCAATATGAGATTATAATAATTGAATAGTATGTTAACCATGTAATGTGTTTTATCTGTTTATTGGATGCGGGGCATCCTGTGGAGTTATTACTCCTGTTTATTGGATGCGGGGATCCTGTGGAGTTTTTACTCCTGTTTATTGGATGCGGGGCATCCTGTGGAGTTATTACTCCTGTTTAATGGATGCGGGGCATCCTATGGAGTTAACACTCCTGTTATACATGTTGGAATCTGCCCACTGACACACGTATACCGGTATCACTGCTAATGAAGCGCGAGCCTATTGGGTCACACACCAAGGATTGATCCCGACAGCTTAATGTGGAAGGAGAACATCAAAGAATCAAAAGTGTTTTGATTCGAGGCTTCATGATCGTGAAGGATGCTCCACGGGCGTGAAGCAGGGTACCCTAACGATTGTTCGACGGACGCCACGCGTCGTTATGCCTTTGGGCTTCACGGCTCGTGACGAGGTCGTGAGGGGTCGTGAAGGAGATGCCCTCACGAGTCTCGACCGGGCGGCACGGCTCGTGGAGTTCTAAGTCCCCTCGTGGCGCACTTAGGCTTCACGGCCCGTGAGAGCCCGTGAGGGGTCGTGAAGAGGGTAGCTGTAATGACACTTGTGTTTTATTGGACAATTTGATGGTCCAATAATTTTGCTTGCTTTATGGCCGGCCAAAAGAGAGTCTTGAGGCTGGTTAAGGTAGATGAACACATTAGAACACTATACAACTCTTTCTACTTGATATGCTCTCTTGGCTCCAAAGATTTAATGCTCCAAACACTAAGTTGGTGATCTTGAGTGTGATGATGATGATCAATTGTGCAAGAGGAGTTGCTACATGGGATGTTCCAGATGATGAAGTCGTTATAGGATGTTCATCTATGGTTCACTAGCATTTGGGGATCAAATTCTTCTTGGTGTGGACTAGCAATGGAGGAGGAAGCCTTTTGTTTCCTCAAGCTCATCCCATCTTTGAAGATCTCGATTTCCAGGCACGGTAAGGAGGTACTTTCTTCCTTCTTCTTCTTGTTCTTTAGTTGCAATTTGCTTTGTCGTGTTTTCCACCATTGGAACTAGTTGTGGGCTTTGTGTGTGCTTTCGTTTTATGTCTTGCATGCTACTTTTCTTGTGTGTTTCCAATGCGTTTGTGCCCACCACGAGTTCCAACAATACAGCACTGTAACAGTTTATGAAGGTTTGCAGGTGACCCAATTCGGGAGTGAGACATCCTGGGAAGAGTTTATTCTGGTCTTTTTATTTCCAGTTTCTCGCAGTATGCTCACAAAGCATTAGCTTATGTTTCAGTTTTGTATGTGCAGGTTCCGCGGGTTCCAGCCAGGGTAAGGCCCCGGCTCCTTGATTCACTGGATAACTTCTGGCTTCTGAGAAGAACTTTAACGCTAGTTTTGTATAATGTTAGTATGTGTAATTAGAAATTGTGTTTTGAAGTAAACCGAGTGTGCTTTTGTAATGTAAGTGGTCTTAAATTATATTTTGGAATTAAAAAGTAAAAAGTGGCGTTACAACTTGGTATCAGAGCCAAAGTTTAAGGGATTTAGACACATATGAGAGTGATGTCTTGACTTAAACCATGGTTTTGAGATTAAGAGAAGCTATCCCTACGGCAATAACCTTGGTGAGCATACGAGTAGTAGAATTTTTATTGCTATCTGTGTTAGCAATTTGATTATGAGATATCCTGTTCCTGCATGTATGTGAGTAATATGACAGATGTTGTGTGTTATGAAACGGGAAGTTGGCTGGAGCAAGTCCCGTATTGTAATATAGGGCCCGTATTGTTATAAACACATGATACATACTTAGACTTGGCAAGATCGGAGCAAGTCCTGTGGATTATGTGTGGATATTATCCTGTTTATACAACATAATGTATTAGTACAGTATGATTAAGTCAGGGAAGGTAGTGTTATGTTATTTTATGGAAGTCATTTAATTTCAGTATGGAGAATGTGGAAAGAATTAATATGGGACCGACACAACAGCCTGAGACGAGTGTACCTCGAGAAATTAGAGATATGAACGTGTCCGATGCGATTCCTATTTTAACTACAGGGACTTTGAGTGGTCCTTCAAGGGAAGTTCCTGTTACAGAAGAAGTCCATGATCTGGAGAACAATACTATGAAATAAGTGATAGCTGTGGAAATAAGTAAAGCTTTAGAGGGAAGTATTCCTTTTATAATCAATCAAGTGTGTGATCAAATGTCAACTCGTATGGAACGAATGCTTCAACAGCGGGTAGCTGAAGCTGTTCAAGCTGCGGGAATGAATGCATAGGGAGTTGGTAGAGGTGAAGCTAGGATTGGCCAGTCGCAGGGATGTACGTACAGGGATTTCTCAACGTGTAAACCACCAAATTTTGAAGGAGTTACTGATCCGATTGTGAGCAACCGATGGTTAGCCGAAACGGAACGGGCGTTCCGTACTAGTGGGTGTCTACCCGATAAAAAGGTTATGTATGCATCGAATCTGTTGGGCGGAGCAGCGAAAGACTGGTCGGCTATGTTATTACAGAGGAAAGGAGAAGCACACATAGAGGCGATGACCTGGCCACATTTTAAAGATTTATTTGAAGTACAATTTGCACCCAGGGCTCGGGTGGATAAAATTACAGAGGAATTTCTAACTATGAGGCAGACGACAGAGTCGGTGGATGACATTACTAAGATGTTCCTAGAAATGGCGCGTTTTTGTCCTGAGTATGTGGCTACGGAACCCATGAGGATGCAGCGGTACATTTACATTCTTTGGAATGATATTTGTGAGGTGTTGGCAACCGCTACTTGTACCACGGTGGATGAGATGATGAGTTTGGCATGGAAGAGGGAACAAGAATTGATTCGACAGGGAATATTGGGAGGAAAGAGGAAGGTAGAGACGACAAATGTTCCCAACAAGCGACCAGTGTATACACCCTAACGGGGAGGGCCCGCTCCCCAACCCAAATGCAACAAATGTGGAAGGAACCACCCTGGAGAATGTAAGACGGGGGTTCTAGTTTGTTTTAATTGTGGGAAACCTGGACATATGGCCAGGGATTGTAATGCCCCAATTGTGGTATGACATAATTGTTATTAGTCGGGACACATCAAAGCTCAATGTCCCAAGTTACCAGCTTCTTAGAGAAGGCCAGTGAACTCTCTACCCCCGCCTCGTAATAACGAGGGTAGGAATCAAAAGGCAGCAGTACCTCCTGCTCAGGGCCGAGCCTTCCAACTTACGGCAGCAGAACCTAAGGTGGAACCGGGTGTGGTGGCAGGTACATTGGTTGTTAATAGTATACCTGCTCTGGTATTATTTGATTCTGGTGCGAATAGTTCTTTTGCTGCAATTTCATTTTGTGCTCAGTTTGTTACTCCGCATATTAAATTAGAATTTCCTTTTGAAGTATAAATAGAAGATGATAAGACAATTTTCGTAGACAGTATTTAATAGGGTAATGTGATAGAAATAGATACTTGCCAGTTCCCTATTGACCTTATTCCTATAGCAATGAAAGAATTTCAAGTAGTGGTGGGTATGGATTGGTTAAGTCGGCATCAAGCTCAGATATATTGTGATCAGAAGATAGTATGAGTCCAGACCCCAAGTGGAGAAGAATTAATAATATGAGGTGAAAGTAAGAAAGCCAGTATTTCGGTCTGTTCGCTAACGGAAGTGCGGAAGTATTTCGTTCATGGTTGTATGATGTTCCCAGCCTACGTGGAAGATTTAAGCAGGGAAAAGAAGCGACAACAAATTCAAGATATACCGATAGTCTGTGAATATCCTGATGTTTTTCCAGAAGACCTACCTGGAGTTCCACCGTTTCGACATGTGGAATTCAGAATTGATGTGATACTAGGAGTGGAACCTAAAGCAAAAGCCCCCTACAGATTGGCACCACCTGAGATGAAGGAGTTGATGAATCAACTTGAAGAATTGACGGATAAACGTTTTATTCGGCCCAACACTTCACCATGGGGTGCACCGGTTCTTTTTGTGAAAAAGAAGGATGGTACGTTCAGAATGTGTATAGACTACAGAGATCTTAATAAGGTGACAATTAAGAATAAGTACCACTTCCTAGAATAGATGACTTGTTCGATTAGCTACAGGGTGCATCATGGTTCTCAAAGATAGATTTACAGTCAGGGTATCATCAGCTTAGGATTAAAGATGAAGATATATCCAAGACAACTTTCCGAACCCGTTATGGGCACTTTGAGTTTGTAGTTATGCCGTTCGGTCTTACCAATGCTCCAGTAGCATTTATGGATTTAATGAATAGAGTTTGTCGACCCATGCTTGATAAATCTGTCATTGTATTTATAGATTATATCCTTATTTATTCAAAGACATCAGAAGCACATGGCGCACATCTTAGAGAAGTGTTAGAGGTACTACGCAAGGAAAGATTGTACCCAAAATTTTCCAAGTGTGAGTTCTGGTTAAGAGAAGTACAATTTTTGGGTCATCTTATCAATCAAGAAGGGATTAAGGTAGATCCTACTAAAGTAAAAGTTGTGATGAAGTGGGAACCACCTTAGAACCCTACGGAAGTTAGAAGTTTCCTCGGGCTTGCTGGATACTATAGACGCTTTATCCAAGATTTTTCCAAGACAGCAGTACCCTTGACTTAGTTAACCAAGAAGAACACAGTGTTCAAGTGGGGAAGGGATCAACAAGAAGCCTTTGATACATTGAAGCATAAGTTGTGTACTGCTCCTGTACTTACAGTACCTGATAGTATGGAAAATATGGTGGTTTTCTGTGATGCTTCATACAGAGGGTTGGGTTGTGTACTTATGCAAAAGGGAAAAGTTATTTCTTATGCCTCTCGTCAGTTAAAGAATCATGAAAACAACTACCCAACACATGATTTGGAGTTAGCAGCGGTGGTGTTTGCTCTCAAGATATGGCATCATTATCTTTACGGGGTTAAATGTACCATTTATTCGGATCATAAAAGCCTCAAGTATTTTCTAGAACAAAAGAATTTGAATATGCGCCAGAGACGGTGGTTAGAATTACTAAAAGATTACAATTGTGAAATACTATACCAACCAGGGAAAGCTAATGTAGTTGCAGATGCTTTGAGCTGAAAGTCAGGTACTCTACAGGTTCAAACGCATTTTGTAAAGATGTCAATTATCACCCCGTTACTCGAAAAGATTAAAGCGGCGCAGAACGAATCAGTCAGAGAAGAAAATCAAAAGAAGGAGCGCATCAAAGGGGAAGTACCAAAGTTTACAAGAGATAGTCGAGATTTGTGGACCCGTTATGGTCGGGTGTGGGTACCTAGTTTTGGGGGTGTGAGACAGATTCTCTTAGAAGAGGCACATCATTCTCATTTTTCAATTCTGCCAGGGACAACAAAGATGTATAGAGATATGAGATTATATTATTGGTGGCTAGGAATGAAAAGGGATATAGCAAGACATGTTGAAAGATGTTTGACTTATCCTCAAGTAAAAGCAGAGCACCAGAAGCCGCATGGGAAATTACAACCATTGGAAATTCCGGTTTGGAAATGGGAACACGTTACAATGGATCTGATCGTCAAGTTACCAAGAACATCTCAGGGGTTTGATGCCATTTGGGTAGTAGTTGACCGACTTACGAAAAGAGCCCACTTTATTCCTGTGAAAGAAGCGTATACTTCTGAAAGAATGGCGGAGGTGTATATGAAAGAAATTGTGACCCGGCATGGGATACCTGTTTCGATTATCTCAGATAGAGATATTCGATTTACCACTCGATTTTGGAATAAGTTCAATGAGGATATGGGAACCAAGCTACACCTTAGTACAGCTTTCCACCCGCAGACGGATGGGCTGAGCGAGATAACCATACAGACATTGGAGGATATGCTCAGAGCTTGCACCATTGATTTCAGTGGTAGCTGGGATACATATTTACTGTTAGCAGAGTTCTCGTATAACAATAGTTATCATGCGAGCATTGGTATGCCACCGTATGAAATGCTATATGGTAGAAGGTGTCGAACTCTAGTATGCTAGGGTAAAGTCGGACAGAAGGAACTGGGCAGTACAAAGATAGTACAACAGACGACTGAGGGTATACAACAGATACGAGAACGACTGAAAGCAGCCCAAGACAGACAAAAGAGTTATGCAGATAAGAGGAGATCACCGTTGGAATTTCAAGTTGGAGATTTGGTGTTATTAAAGGTATCTCCGTGGAAAGGGATAATCAGATTCAGAAAGAGGGGTAAGTTAGGACTTCATTTTATTGGTCCATTCAAAATTATTGAAAGGGCGGGAAAAGTACCTTACAAACTAGAACTTCCAGAAGAGATGTCTTGGATTCACAACACTTTTCACGTGTCCCACCTTCGTAAATGTCTAGCCGATGAATCTGCAATTGTTCATTTACAAGATGTATCAATTGATGAAAAGCTTAGTTATGTGGAGCAGCCACTGGCTATTTTAGAGAGAAAAGTTAAAGCTTTATGTAATAAACAAATTGGATTGGTAAAAGTTCAATGGAAACATCGTAAAGGGTCGGATTATACTTAAGAACCGGAAGATGAGATGATACGCAACTACCCAGAACTCTTTAGCAGTTGATTTCGGGGACGGAATCATTTTCAAGTGGGGAAGAATTGTAACACCCAAGGTTCGGAAATTTCCTTAATGAGTAACTCTATGACTTGTGTTGTCATTTTGTAAATAGGAAAGTTGAGGGACTAATAGTGCCAATTCTCAAAGTTAATAATATAAATAAGCCAACTTTGACTTGGTTAGTAAAGTCATCACAAAAACATATACTATTCATGTAAGGAAGCTCTGGCCATTTTTATTTCTCTGAAGTTTGGATCAAGAGTAGTAAGAACAAGTGATTCTATCTAATCATAGCAGTCCTACATAGCTAAGGTAAGGATTCTTGGTTAAGTTCTTGAAAGTTAAGTGGGTCTTAAGATTGATTCATGGTGAATCAAGATTAAGGCATGTTATGGTTGTTATTGTTGGTTTATATGTAGTTTGGGGTGTAGGAAAACACCGTAGTAGTGTTATTATAATTTTTAGTAAGTGTATTGGAATGTTTGGTCGGATTTAAGGCAGAGCAGTCGATGAACTGCAGCTGCAGTTCTTAAGGCACGGGCGTGCCTCAGGAGGTACGGTCGTGCCATGAGGGCGTGACTGCCATTGTTCTTCAGGTCCGGGTGTACCGGGGCACGGGCGTACCTATGTAGGGTACGGGCGTGCCTGGCCCAGTACGCCTATGTTAAAGCAGGCCAAGGTTTGGGCCTGGGCTTAGGGGCACGGGCGTACCTATGCACTGTGCAGTTTGCTTTTGCCAGCAGTACAGTACTTGATGATTATTTATTTATTGTAGGCAGTAATGAGTGACGTGTTTCTGTTTCAACCTCAGAATTAGCTCTACTTGTTATATCTGATTAAGGTGAGTATACTGTTCTCCTACATGAGCAATATGAGATTATATTAATTGAATAGTATGTTAACCATGTTATGTGTTTTATCTGTTTATTGGATGCGGGGCATCCTGTGGAGTTATTACGCCTGTTTATTGGATGGTGGGCATCATGTGGAGTTTTTACTCCTGTTTATTGGATGCGGGGCATCCTGTGTAGTTTTTACTCCTCTTTGTTGGATGCGGGGCATCCTGTAGAGTTATTACTCCTGTTTATTGGCTCTGGGCATCCTGTGGAGTTAACACTCCTGTTATACAGCACTGTAACAGTTTATGCAGGTTTGCAGGTGACCCAATTCGGGTGTGAGACATCCTAGGAAGAGTTTATTCTGGTCTTTTTATTTCCAGTTTCTCGTAGTATGCTCACTAAGCGTTAGCTTATGTTTCAGTTTTGTATGTGAAGGTTCCGCGGGTTCCTGCAAGGGTAAGGCCCCGGCTCCTTGATTCACTGGATAGCTTTTGGCTTCTGAGAAGAACTTTAACACTACTTTTGTATAATGTTAGTATGTGTAATTAGAAATTGTGTTTTGAAGTAAACCGAGTGTGCTTTTCTAAGGTAAGTGGTCTTAAATTATATTTTGGAATTAAAAAGTAAAAAGTGGCATTACATACCATTACTGTGTGATTCACAATCTGCCATTGCCATCTCATGCAATCCAGTTCACCACTTAAAGACCAAACACATTGACATACGGTATCATTTTATTAAAGATGATGAGGAGAAGGGTCTAATAGAACTTCAATATGTCAAGACTGATTATCAACTAGCTGATCTTGTTACTAAACCATTAGACGAATCTCGTTTTAATGATTTAGTATCTAAATTAGGTATGTTGAATTATAAAGTCTGACCACCAGTCTTTTATTGAGTGGGTAGTTCACTTTGTTTGTTCATGTTGCAAATAATCCAAGCACTATTTGAGGGGGAGTGTCAATCATTCGTACAAGATACGCATGCTTGTAGGGGGAGAAAATCAAAGAAAATATCAAAAACATGGAGAAAGTCGAAGAAAATATCAAAAACATTTAGAAAATCAAATAAAATATCAAAAACATTTAGAAAATCAAAGAAAATATCAAAAACATTTAGAAAATCAAAGAAAATACCAAAAACATTTACAAAACAAAGAAAAATATCAAAAATATGCTTTATTTCTTTGAAAGTTGAAAAATACAAGAAGATTTTATTATTTTCGAATTCACAAGTCTTATTCGAAGTCAATAGACTTCGAACTCGAAGTACACAAATACTTCGAAGTCTATGGACTTCGAACACGAAGCATGCAATCAAAAGTAGACTTCGAGCACTTTAATTCAAATTCGAAGTCAGAGCACTTCGAACTCGAAATCCTCAATTTCGAGTTCACTTCGTGCGGCCTTTGGACAATACGAAGTCAATGGACTTCGCATACGAAGGTTTTAATTCCAAGGCCACTTCGAGCGTGTTCAATGGGAGCCAATTCGAACTCAGTTGACTTTGAATATGAAGTCACTAATCCTCAGTGGACTTCGAGCGCGTGTACTAGCTTCTATTCGAAGCTAGTAGACTTCGCATTCTCAATAGTGCCAATCCAATGCACTTCGAGCGGACATGAACCGTGATCAAAACCAACTCATGTCGAGTTCGAAACTTTAACACTTCGAATTCGAAGCCGGTTGGACTTCAAGCTCAACAGAGGTCCTCAAGACCACTTCGAGCGCGTCTTTTACCTCGAATCCCTTCACCCTTTGAGCGTGATTTTTGAATAGTTACCGTTTGATTTTTTTTCTATAAATAGATGTGTGTAAGACGTATTTCATACGCATTCTTACATCTACTTTTACGAGTCTCCGGTTACGATTTTTGTGCGCTAAGTATTCATACGTTGCTGCCAAAATTTTGAACTTTTGTGATAAACGTGCTCATTTCCCAAAGGTATAGATAAAATGCATAACACAACTTTACTTCGCATTCAAATGAGCAAAAACGAACATTGTACTGTAGAACTCGGTAACCACCTTTTTGAACTTCCAAGACATTGTTCGACATTCAAACTATTGCATTAACTTAATCCACACTTGCGATGGGTCTTAGGAACACATGAAGAAAGTTTTCATTAAAGAAAAACATACAAAATTTGAAAAATGTTCTTCGTGTTCTTCGTGTGGATGAAGATGGCCTTGATTTCAATTTTTGGCCAAATCTTCATGTAATGGGCAAAATGGGAAAAATTTAAGTGTTAAGAAAATGTTTAAGTACATGTATTCATTGTAAAACATGTGTCTAACAACATTTTTGTTCATAAAAATCACCACTTCCTCAATGAAGATTTTCTCGGGTGATAAAATTTTTGGGTTTTGACCAAGAGATTCACATGTGAGTGATCAATTGTCTAACACATTTAGCTATTCTTACAGGACATACTATGGCTATGGAAGACAATTCTGTCTCGTACCGTTCTTCGATAGCTAGCCAATCCCATAACTCTAATGACCAACTCCTTCCAAAAACCCAATTTCTTTCAGTGGTCACTCATGATAATAACCATTTCATCAATATCAACAACTTCAGAAACCCAAACTTACCAATCATCACTGAAATACTTCGCATACACCCCCTAAACCATGCCCTAACATTTGATCCCTCAACTTCGGGAACTCATGTTCCTGAGTTGCATGTACAACAGTTCCGGGACACCATTCATACCTATACAAATCCAAACACTGGCCGAGTCTCAGTTCGTGGTGATGTAGACCACTTCACCCTCAATATCACCGCCAATCGACTCCGTGAAATACTTCAACTCCCAACTTCTAGAAGCAGGCCTCCTCTCCTTGATTTTGAGGAGATGCCTGATGAGTCACCCCATCTTCTATACATTTCTCACCATTCTCCAACGATGTCTCACTCCGAAGCATACTGGATATGAATATCCAAACACAAATTAGATCAACCTTATATATGTTGCGGCTAATCACTTACACAGTGATTATGCCTCTTTGATATTTCTAGATATTGTGCCGCAAGTTGAAGGCAAGCTTTCTGATCTTAAACGTGCAAGGGGCATATTTCTGCCGTACCAAAGGTTCTTGCCGATGATGGTCCAGTTCGCCATGCACAGAAATGAGGAAATTCCCCGTCGGCCAAATCATGCTTCTATCAGGCCAAAGCAGTTCATGTATGTCAAGGTTCTCACTGCTGATCATCCGGTTCAACCTAGACCTTTTCCGGCTTCGCTCTTGGATTTGTGTACATAAAATGATGTGGTGCGAGCATATAGGGAGAGTGTAGGACTTGGTCCTATGGCGCAACCAGAGCCGGTTGCACCTACCAAGGGCCCATAGCTCCAAGTGAGGTAGTAGAATCTAGGCCTTAGCCTTACACGGGGGAAGCTGAGCGGGGAGAGACAAGTGATAAAAGCGTTGAGAGGGGTAGTGAAGGGGATGTCGGTGAAACACATAGCGAGGGAGGGGCGGAGTATGACCCAGCACAAATCCAGGCTATGATAGATTCCTTTTCTGATGTGCTTCCAGATCCCGAACATGTTCCAGAATCCTCTGCACCAGAAATAACTACAGCTGCAACTGCTCCAGATTTTGCTTCTGATACAATAGCTGTTATTGATTTTACCCCTGGAGCAGCACCACTGGTTCGTGATAATACAGACGAACAACGAGCCAAAACACTAGTGGTGGCTGAAGAGGAATATTTGAGCTTCTCTGATCTATTTCCAAATCTACCCGAAGCCTTCGACTCAGAAACTGAGTTCTTATATGGCTATCAATCGGGTCCTCTTGACGAAGGCAGTGAAGGATAAGATTTTGAGGAAGAGGTAGAAGAAGAAGAAGAAGAAGTGGTTGTGATAGAGAGGATAGAGGGGAGAAAAGAAAAAGAGAGTGCTGAGGGTCCCCCAAGCCCAAAAAGCCGGGAAGCCACACCTGCCATCGGAGTTGACATTGTCGGCTCTCGTGTTGAAAATGTCACTGCCATCCCAACAGTGCACATTCACCCCTCCAGCCACTCGGGTGTGTCTTAATAGATATCTGAAGAGATTATACACATACTCTACCGGCCTCTCATTCGGAGATGGCTGGTAATGAAACCACAGGTTTGCCTCTCTCGACCTCGCCTCTTTCTTCAACGCACATCGATATACCGTAGATTTCGGCGTTTCTTTCAAGACACCAAACTACACTTGCACATATTACGACGTTGTTTACCGGACAACCGTCTGGAACACCCGTAGATGGCACTACTGAAGGTGTCATTCGAGGATCGGGTGGAAATCTCGGTGGAGTGTTCACAACATCAGGTCCTCTTACGAGTAGCTCTGCCTCTGTGGCGAAGACTTCAACGAGCACTCTACGTGAGTCTCGGTATGTTACAAAAGAGGAACTGCAGGAGGCTCTCAACCCTATTACTGAGGGAATAGCTGACATCAAACAAACACTTGCTTCTCTGAAATCAAAAGTTGATGACGGCTCGAGCTTATCTACTGACACACTCAAATACCTGCTTTATGACCGGTTACTGGAAAGAGCCCCCGACCGCGAACAAAACCTGGATCTCCTTGAAACCGTTCGCAACGAACAAACATATAAGGGTAGCAACCTCTCTGAGTTTAAAGAAACAGTCATGAATTCAATGGAGGATCTAGGGAATGTGGTATTACAAAAGCTAGATTCTGTCGAAACAAGGCTTACAACGCTTAAAACTACTTGTAAATCCTAAGCTACTGGGTCAAAACGTAGGCGTGATGATGATGATCCCGATCATGATCGCCACGAGGGGGTGAAAAGACCCCGCGTTTTGAGCTTTACCCCTCTGACCAAACGACTTGCAGCTGCTATGGGGATTGGGGTAGAACTAGAACCACAACAACAACAACAAAAGCAACAACAGCTACAAGCAGAACCGGAACCACAACAACAACAATAGAAACAGCAACAACATATGTCCGAGCTTGAATTTGAAATGGAAACCGCAGATACTGATGAAAGGGATGAGTCTGATGAATTATTGAAACACATAGAAGGGTTCTCATTTGAAAAGCTGCTAGAAAGAACCGAGGAGGTTCAAATAGTGGATAGATTTGATGATATGCCCGTGTAAACCATTCCAAAGCCAGCTTCTTCAAGGGTTGTAAAGCCTGCGAGGGAGTTGGTCACTAAAAAGCAAATGGAAGAGACCATTAAAAGGCTAGATCTTACCATGGTTCTCCGGGGCATATCGGAGGACATTCATCAACTGTTTTCTCCTGAAGCTAAGAAATTCTAGGTGTCTGCTGCCGACATCCTGAGGAAAAATCAAGGAACTGAGCAGGCACTATTACAACAACAAACATCATCAGATTGGCCTATTCCTCCTAATGTCCAACTAGCACGTCCGATTCCAACTACTTCAGGCCCTGATAGACACAACATGTACACCAGGGAAGCTATGAAAGACCCTATTTGGGGAAAATATGGTGTAAATGCTGCTTACCTTGAGGATCGGATCCCTACCATCTACGCTTCTCAAATCAGAGACAAGAGGTCTTGATGATGCGCAAAGGAGACGATACACTCACATTGTCAACGAATACAAAACCCCAATGGAGAAAGTAGTGTCAGTGTACCCAATCAGCATAGTACTTCAGGTTAGCATGCAAAAATCATTAAGGTACAAATTTGCTGTGTATGATGTACAAAGAGCAGATGGTCAGAAAATCTCCCTCAATGAAGTAGACTTCAGACATGTAAAGCTGCATGATATAGAGTTCATATACGCAGAGCTCTCCACAAAGATCAACAAGTCCTATGAAGAACAACAAGGACGATCAGCTCTAATGAAATATATGAGGATATTTATCGAATTTATACAGGAGCATGATCTATAATTAGGCGCCGAGAGTAATCAACTCTAGGTAAATCTGCTCAGACCTCTGCAGCATCATACAGATATACAAACCCTTGAGGAGCTCATAATCATTGATGAAAATCATCCTAGCTTCGCGGGTCAAAGAGGAATCATCTTTGTCAATCAACGCCGCCGAAAGATCTTGATTCGGATGATAGACTTAATGGCATACTCAGATGGGACTCTTAAACTTCTATTTCACAGTCTACAAGAAAAAGCCGAAAAGAATCATTCTGACTTAAGTGAAACTGAATTGGCTGGGCTGATACGTACCATTGAACAAGTCAAAAGGACATTGGACAGCCGGCGGATTATTAGAAGGTGGAAGATGATGTTTAGCATAAGAAATCGATCTATTTTGTAATTACTTACTTTCTGCATTTAATTGTCAATGTAATTGGCTTTCTCTCCATTTAGGGGGAGATGGTTAATATTAGTTAAAATGTAGGAAAGCCCATGAGGCCCAAGTAGTAGGCTTAGCCTATATATAGGACCTTTGTACCATGGGCGAAAGAGCCTTTGACGATTCCTGAAATATATGCCATATCCTTTGAACGTGAAAGTGTGTGTAGCTCTCTCTCTCTCTCTCTCTCTCTCTCCCTCTCTCTCTCTCTCGATATTCATCTTGCCATTGATTGCTTCAATCACTGATTTACATCTTTCATTCTCAAGGAAGGACTAAAGGCTATGGAACGATAACTGCTGGAACAGTCACTTTCGAAAGAGTAGCATATGTTGAAGGCCTTAAACACAATCTGATAAGTATCAGTCAATTGTGTGATGAGGATTATGAAGTCACCTTCAGAAAACAAGTAGGGACAATTTATAATAAGAAGGGAAAGCCAATATTAATGGCAAAGAGAGAGAGAGATATCTATTTGTTAGATCTCAGCTCAGCAGATACTTCAACGGAAACCTGCATGTACTCTTACTCAACTCCCAAGCTGAGTTGGTTGTGGCACAAGAGACTGTCACACCTGAATTTCAAATATATTAACAAATTGGCTAGCAAAGAGTTAGTCTCTAGTATGCCAAATATCACATTTGCAAAAGACAAACTTTGCTCAGCTTGTGAGATGGGAAAACATCACAAAGGATCCTTCAAGTCCAAAAAGAGCTTCTTAATTAAAGAACCATTGCATATGTTGCATTTGGATCTATTTGGACCCATAAGCACCCAAGCCTAAGTGGTAAAAAGTATACCCTAGTGATTGTTGATGTGTTCACAAGATTCACTTGGGTGATCTTCTTAAACGCCAAAAGTGAAGCTGCCAATGAGTTAATCAGTTTCATAAAACAAGAAGAGTTGCAAAAAGGTAATTCCATCAAGCAGCTTAGGAGTGATCATGGGACTAAGTTTAGAAACTCAACCATGGAAGGCTTTTGTGAAGAGAATGGAATTATCCAGAATTTCTCATTTGTAAGAACTCCACAACAAAATGGAGTTTCTGAAAGGAGAAATAGAACTTTAATTGAAACTGCTAGAACTATGTTATGTGAAGCAAAGCTCAAGTTGAGCTTTTGGGCAGAAGCTGTAAGTACAACTTGCTATACACAGAACATATCTATAATAGTTAAAAGACATGGTAAACCACCTTATGAGATGTATCATGGCAGAAACCTAATATTGGATATTTCCATATCTTTGGACCAACATGCTATGTGATAAACCAAAGAGATCAGCTCCATAAGTTAGAACCTAAAGCTGATCAAGGTTTATTTGTTGGATATTCTTCAATTTCAAAATCATACAGAGTCCATAATCTTAAAAGAAAGGTAATCGAAGAGTCGGTACATGTTACATTTGATGAGACAAGTATTGATGAATATGACAAAGCTCAAGCTTACCCGGTTAGTCTAAGTGAGCTTGAAAGGAGCAACGAAGATCTTACATCAAATCCCATGTATGTTATGGATGATTATGATGATGAAAATGATGGTAAATCTAATAAAAGAGTATTACCCATAGAAGCCATCAACATTGAAGATGATCACCCATATGAGGTCTGTGAATCTGATCATCAGCTGAAGAATCTAGGTGAATCTGCAGGTACAAATCAAATTGAGGATCTAAGTGATTCCTCAATCCCACTTCAGACTGAGGAAGGCAGTCCCATTCAGCCTGAAAGACACTACTCAGATTTAGACTCAGAACCACAGTCTCCCTCTACAACCTTCAAAGTGTTAAAAGATCATTCTCTTGATGATATTATTGGTAACATTGACGATGGTGTGTTAACTATATCTAAGGATACTACAAACTATGTTGCCTACTCTAGCTTTCTATCTCAAATGGAACTAAAGAAGACCGAAGAGGCACTAAAGGATGAAGATTGGATTGAAGCCATGCAAGAGGAACTGACTGAATTTCAAAGAAATAAAGTCTGGACCCTTGTCCGTGCTCCTAAAGGAAAAACAGTTATAAGCACTAAGTGGGTCTATAGAAATAAAATGGACAAGGATGGAGTAGTGATCAGAAATAAAGCAAGGGTAGTAGCTCAGGGGTATCGACAAGAAGAAGGTATTGATTATGATGAGACCTTTGCCCCTGTTGCAAGGATTGAAGCTATAAGATTATTCCTTGACTATGCAGCCTTCAAGAACTTTAAAGTGTATCAAATGGATGTTAAAAGTGCATTCTAGAATCAAGCACTATAGGAGGAGGTCTACGTGAAATAACCTTCTGGTTTTGTTGATCCTAAACATCCAGATTATGTCTATAAGTTGGACAAGGCTCTGTATGGACTCGAGCAAGCACCAAGAGCCTGGTATGATACACTTTCCACCTATATGCTTTCAAATGATTTTATTAGAGGAAGCATTGATAAAACATTATTTATAAGAAAAAGCAGAGGATATGTCATTCTGGTTCAAATCTATGTAGATGACATTATCTTTGGTTCATCTAACCAAAATCTATGTGATTGGTTCTCTAAGACAATGTCTAATCAATACAGAATGATCATGATGGGTGAGATGACTTACTTTTTGGGACTTCAAATTAACCAGAAAGAAGATGGTATATTTATAAATCAGAGCAGGTATGTCTTTGATCTGATTAAGAAATATGGACTAGACTCAAGCCATCATGCAAAGTCACCAATTGTAACATCCTCACAAAGGGCCTAGAAGCACGCTTACGAGGTATGTATAATAAATTAAATAAATTGAATAAAATATATACTTGTTAGATATTAAAGAAAAAAATAACTACATTAGTTATTAAATGAGTTAATAAAAATATTGATAAAAATGGATTAGAATAAAAGAATATTAAATGGTTTAGAACGAGGTTTCCAAAAATATCCATGTTAGTTAAAACGGGTACTTGTGCGTTAAGTTGTAAGTTGAAAGGGGAACAAAATACCCACTTGGGGATAATATTGATCCATAAGTAGGTAACCCTTTTGTTTACTCGTGTATACAACACAGACAATTTATTTTCTTTGTGTGTGTGTGTGTGTTCTTGTTGGCTTTTGAAGGAGAAATCAAACAAGGATCAACCAAGCTTCAAGGATCTGTTGTAATTCAAGTTCTGATCTGAATCTAATCTATTCGTGATCATCTCTCCATCTAATTCTTGTAAGTTCCCAATCACCAAGTTCAATTTCTCAAGTTTGAAGTTTAGGTGTTTTGGGTAAAGATTAGAAATTGATGCCAAAGGATGAAATTGATGTTACCAATTGATTTCTATGTTAATTCTAAATGTATAGCAGATTGATTTGTTAATTAAAAGTTGTTTGAGAAATAAAGTTGAAATGGGTCAAAATGAAGAATTTGGTGTTAAAGTCTGACTTTGATGTTAAATGATATGAAAAGTGTGTCTTTAGCTTTGTTTTAAAGTGTTAGTTCACATGTGAATGATAGAAAACGACTGGAAATGAATTGGTATGTTTCTGAGTTAGCTTTGGCTGGAAAACAGTAGGTTTTGGTCGAACCTGCTACTGCAAATGGAAAGGCACGGGCGTGCCTCTCAAGATCCGACTGTGACCTTGGGCGTACCCGGGGAGGCACGGGCGTACCTCCAAAAGGTACGGGCGTGTCTAACCCTAGAGGGTCTGGGGGAATGCCTGCAGTCATGTGGTGTACCTAAGTATCGAGTACGGGTGTGTTTACCCAATTCCGGGGCGTTCCTTGCCAGGCACGGGTGTGCCTTGGCTAGGTACGGCCGTACCCTGTCTTCTGGCAGTTTCTGTTTTAGTGTTTATTTATACGTGTAAACTTGTTAAGGTGTACCAGTTGATCAAGAAACATCGGTGACTTAGTTGTTATCTATAATAACTCCATAGGTGAGTAACAGTTAACCTAATCATGATATTAATAGTATTATAAAGATGTTTGTATGCTACAAACAGAGAAATTGTTAGTTATGCATGTTTAGATGTTTCATGAACCAATTGTGTTATTCAATTGTTATGAACGCATGTTTAAAGGCCTGTGTAGGTCATTGTTGATATGTTAAGGCCGGAGTAGGCCAATTATGTTTGTGCTAAGGCCGGAGTAGGCCATTGTATGTTGTACCGGTACTTTGTTGCTAGCTTAGCATATAGGGGTGTACTGACAAGATCAGTGAGAGTCGTGTCTTGCAGGGTAATCAATATAGCTTAACAACCCAGACCAGGGGATCAGGAACGACCAACCGCGTTGGTGGGGGAGCATAAAGCAGTCCACCAAGCATCGTTTATAGAGCCAGAGGCTCCACAAGTAATCCAGCTACAACCGGCTGATCACCACTCATGTTAAGGCACGGCGGTTTTGCAGAACCTAGGATCCAAGATGCCTCCTGAATCACCGTGAAATCCCGAAGTACTCATGGGATGCAGTTAAAAACGACTGACCTTAACCATGCATCAGATAGTCTGCAGACAGTCCACATACACATACAAACATATGATCCCACAGGGATCCATCATCTTACATATAACATCTTTCAGGTAGTCATTCATGCATAGCATCATATATTAACTAAGTGGTTCCAGTCTGGACCCACTGGCATGCACCTAATACACTTCGTAACATCTTGCAATACATAAACTTACCTCCCTGAGCATACATGCAAAAGCAAGTTAGATATACATAATACATTCACATAGTCATTTAGTATGCAAGCCTTACCCTAATGAGTCTTATGAAAGTAGACACTCACGTGAGTAGTTTATAACATATTGGTATTGGGTTTTGAGTACAAATACAACAAGTTCACCAAGAATACCATACTTACAATAATCATTCACATATACATAACAAGACTACAATATAAATACTTGGACTTAGCACAAATCCACCAGAATTGTCGGATTTGGGAAAATTCGATGGTTCTATCAGATTTATGAAATCTGACACTTATATATATGAAATCCGATACTCATCAATCGGATTCCAACACTTGTGAATTCCATCATGTTGGGATTCCATGGGGATCAAAGCACGCAACAGAAGCAACAAAACACACAAAAACGATCGCATGAAGTCCCAATGGTGGTGAAAACTTGTAAGAACAAACATGCAACCAAAACAAGCACAAAGAGAAGAAGGGAATCAAATCATACCCTTGAAGACTTTGATAATAAGCTGGAACAAATCTAACATGGGATGTATGCTTGAAACAAAATGGCTCCAAGCCCTAATGCAAGTCCACACCAAGAAAGTCTACAATCTCTTTGTACTAGCAAACCGAAGAACCACCAAAACTTGATGAGAATCTTCTGGAACAGCCTTGAACACTTATGCACAAACAACCAACAATTGATCTTTCTCTCTCTCTCTCAATGGAAGAACTCATAAGTATATGTCTTGCACAAAATGGACCAAGAGTATTGAAAGAACAAAGAGACCCTCTTTTAAAGGCCTTTAGTCTGTTCAAAAGAGCCAGAGTCGGCCCCCAATGGCACCATATCATTGGACCAACTCAAATGGTCCAATGAAACACAAGTGTCACTTGGAATTCTGCTTTCACGGGCTCTCACGGGCCTTGAAGGATAAATGCGCCACAACCGTCCATTAATCCTCCACGAGCCGTGCCGCGCCGTGCAAGAATTGTGAGGGTAGTGTCTTCACGACCTCCTTTACGGGCCGTGTACGGTCGTGAAGCCCTAGGGTTTCACGAACCACGCGGTCCATGACAGGAATCGTGTACACAAGCTGCTTCACTACCCGTGGAGCATCCATCACGGTCGTGAAGCTTAGGTCAAGTGGAATTTGACCATTTTGACTCTTTCCTCTTATAGTAGGCTGTCGAGATTGAAACTTGGCGTGTGACCCAATAGGCCCGCGATTCATTGGTAGTGATGCCGGCCTACGTGTGTCAGTGGGCAGATTCTAACAAACACCCACTTGCACATGACACACCATACCCATGGGCATCACAGACAGAGAGTGGCCTCTAGCAAGGCATTCCTGCCCCGAACTATACATGGGGTATGTCATTCCTGACAAGTACCAAGTCAAAACTAAAAGAGTTTGACATGGTCCTATAGATAAGTGATCAATCATCCTAATGTTTGTGATATCCAAGTGAACACTAGACATGGTACAAAGTCATTCTCCAATCGTTCACGATTATGTTTCTCGATCAAGATTGGTGGTGACCAAAAGGGTGAGTTGCAACTGATTAACAATCATTGCAAGCTCGAGCATGGCCATGCATTTTTGGTGTCAGCGCCCAATCATCGAGGGGCCCAGAGATATCTCTCTAAACAGAGGAACAAATTCCTTCGACTACATTGCCACCAATACAATGGCAATACTTTACCCAAATACCTCCTTTATAATAGCCAATTGCGGACTACGTTTGAAAGCAGTCAGAATAAAGAAAACCAAAATAGTGAAACACATGCATCTCGGGTGTAAGGATAAAAGATATTATCATCCTGATTTATTCTTGACATCTACCATGAAGTAAGATCAGGTTTGGGTCATCCAATCACTTGAAACTATTTTCAAGTATAGGCGAAATATTGCGTCCCTTGTATTCAATCCCATTGAACACTATGACCAATCATTTCCCTCAATCTTCGTTCATACTTCCTTCCAATGAAGAATGACCGACCGTGGATAATTTAGAATGTAAAACATTCAAGGAAGAGATAAAACATGCAAAGTTGGAACACAATAATGATTTAAAGAAAGTATTCGCTACACGCGTATCATTAAATCTCCATTTAATAATCAATACATTCAAAAATACAATATTGCATAATGTTCCCAATAACATAGTAAATACATCGAATATAATAACCAATATACAAATCAAACCAAGTCACTAGCAAATCTAATCCCAATAGCACGTGTGTGGGCATCGTGCTTAGCTTGTGACAACGGTTTAGTGAACGGATCTGTCGAATTGCTATCCGTATGTACTTTGCTGATGACGATGTCTCCATTCTCGACCACATCCCGGATAAAATGATATTTCCGCGGAATATGTCTCGTGCATCGATGAGACCTCGGTTCCTTTGCTAAAGCAACGGCACCCTCATTGTCATAGAAGATCTCAATAGGGTCGCTGATGCTTGGAACCACTCCCAGATCAAGCAGAAATTTCCTCATCCATACGGCCTCCTTAGCAGGTTCACTGGTCACAATATATTCCGACTCGGTAGTGGAATCGGCCACGGTGTCATGCTTGGAGCTCCTCTAGGAAATAGCACCGCCGTTTAATAGGAACATGAACCCCGATTGTGATCAGCAGTCATCCCTATCGGTTTGGAAGCTTGCGTCAGAGTAACCCTTTACTCTAAGCTCTTCCTCACCGCCGTACACCAAGAAAATTTCCTTAGTCCTCCGAAGATACTTGAGAATGCTCTTCACCGTCGTCCAATGTGCTTCGCCTGGATTGGCTTGATTGTTGGATATATGCCCATTGATACACGTATATTGGATCACTGCCGATGAGGCACGGGCCTATTGGGTCACACGCCAAGCGTTGAATCCGACAGCACATGTCAAGAGAGATAATTAGGGTTTCTGTCGACCTTCACGGGTCGTGAAGAGGTCGTGACGTGAAGCCCTTCACGAGGCTTCATGGGCCGGTCGGGGATCGTGGGGGTGATGCCTTGACGACTTCCTCACGGGCCGTGAGAGCCCGTGAAGGCAGAAGTCTAAGTGACACTTTGATATTATTGGACCTTTTGTTTGGTCCAATTGAAGGGTGCCATTATGGCCGACCCTGGTGCCTCACAGACTTCCCCTCTACTTATAAAAGTGTATTTTTTCTCTCTTGAAAGAACCTTTTGCCATTTGACTAACCTACACACTTGAGAGAGCTTGTGAGATACATAGAAGCTTTGAGAGAGAGTTTGTGTGGGTGTTGTCAAGAGTTCATCTGCTGTTCTTTAGCCTTGTTCACGTGGTGGATGCATAGTGGTTCAAGCTTTAGCAAAGGTGGTTCACGCAAGGCTTGGTGTGGATATCAATAGAGGGACTCGTCTTGGAGTTCAAGTATTACATCTACTACAACAAATCAACCAGAGACATCAAGGGTATGGTCTCACTTTCTGGTTTCATTTGTTCTTCTTGTTGCTATCATGTCTTGTAGCTAGATCCCACTATGTGTTTCTTGTGCATGAGTTTTGAAAACCCGAAATGAACTTGTTTTTATCGTCTTGCTTCCGTTGTGCTTGGGTTTTGTTGTGCATGAGAAACCTTCATTGATATCTACTCGTCATGCTCAAGGCACACGATACATCAAGCCTTGTACATAGCATGGCGTACATGATCGAGCCCACAGCCGAAGCATATGGCACTCCCTTCATTACTTCCCGTTCCTCTGGGGAACTAGGGGATTGAGTCTTACTCAATACCAAAACATGTGACATAGGAATGAACCGCTTCTTGGAGTCTTCCATCCTAAACCGCTTTAGGACTTTGTCAACATTTGTACTTTGGCTAAGCCCAATTAGCCTCTTGGATCTATCTCTCTAGATTTTGATCCCAGGAATATAAGTCGTATCTCCTAGATCCTTCATTGAAAAACATTTCCCTAACTAAGTTTTTACACCTTGAAGGGTCGGGACATCGTTCCTAATGAGGAGTATGTCATCGACATACAAGACTAGGAACACAACTATGCTCCCACTAGCCCTAACATATACGCAGGGCTCATCCTTGCTTTTCGAAAAGCCAAACTCTTTGACTTTGTCATCAAAGCACAGGTTCCAGCTGCGCGATGCTTGCTTAAGTCCATAAATGGACTTCTTAAGCTTGCAGACCTTATCCGGATGCTTGGCATGTACAAAACCCTCGGGTTGAGTCATATATACTTCATCATATTCTACACCATGAGTTTGAGTGAAACCCTTATCCACCAGTCGGGCTTTGAAGGTGTCTACCTCTCCATCTATGCCGGTCTTTTTCTTAAAGACCCATTTGCACCCTACGGGTTTACACCCGGGTACCGGATCTACCAAATCCCAGACTTGGTTATCCAACATAGATTGCATCTCGGACTCCATTGCCTCTTTCCACCTAGCGGACTCAGGGCCCACCACGGCGTCCCGATAAGATGATGGTTTATCATGATCCACCACTAGGTCGCAGCCCTCAGACATGAGAAACCCATATCTCTCTGGCTCATTGCGACTCCTACCGTATCTCCTAAGAGATAAATGATCCGTGTCAGGTTCTCTAGCAGCGCCGTGCTGAGAATCATCTTGTGAACTAGTGCGAACTTCAGGTTGGTCATTGGAAGGTTCTTGAATTTCTTCAAGATCAACCTTTCTCCCATTAGCGTCTTTGGATAGCATCTCCCTTTCAAGGAAGACGGCCCTCCGAGCAACAAATACCTTGTTCTCGGAAGATTTGTAAAACAAATATCCCATAGACCCAGCAGGATATCCAATGAACAAACACCTCTTGGCTCGGGGTTCCAATTTGTCCTCCACCTCACATCTCATGTAGGCAGGACAACCCCAAACCTTTAGATATGAAAGCGATAGAACCTTTCCATGCCACATCTCAAAGGGTGTCTTCTTGACCTTCTTATTTGGTATGAGGTTAAGGATTCTAATGGCCGTTTCCAATGCATAACCTCAAAAGCTAACGGGTTCCTCCGTACAACTCATCATACACCGGACCATATCCAACAATGTCCGGTTCCTCCTCTCGGCGACACCATTTAATTGCGGTGTCCTAGGAGGCGTCAATTGCGAAACAATTCCACAATCTTTTAGATAGTCACGGAATTCCGAACTTAGATACTCACCACCATGATCCGATCTGAGCATCTTAATTCGTTTACCCAATTGGTTCTCAATTTCGTTTTTGAAAGTCTTGAAAACCTCAAAGGTTTCCGACTTTTGTCTTACCAAGTAGACATACCCATACCTACTAAAATCATCAGTAAAGGTTACGAAGTACCTTGAGTTATCCCTGGTGACATACTTGAATGGACCACACACATCCGTGTGAACGATATCCAACAAGTCTTTGCCCCTCTCACAAACGCCGGTGAAGGGTGTTTTGGTCATTTTGCCCAATAATCAAGATTCACATACATCATCCGACCCATGGTTAAATGATTCCAAGATCCCATCCGCTTGGACCTTGGCGATACGTTTCTTGTTTATGTGGCCCAAACGACAATGCCATAAAGATAACTTATCCAAATCACATTTGGATTTAGAACCAACATTCATGATTGATCTATTACTTTGCAAGCACACACTTGTCTCATATATTCCACGACATGGATGTGCCTTAAAATATGATAAATCATTCTTAAAGCATGAAATAATTCCATTAGAGAAATTAAAATTAAATCCATCGTCAACAAGTGCATAAAATGATAAAATGTTTCTTGCCACGCAGGGCGAATAAGATACATTTAATAAAGTAATAAATAAGCCGGATGGAAAGGCGAGGTCCACATTCCCTATCTTCTCCACCGGGACAACCACCTTGTTTCCCATGATGAGATCCAGCTCCCCATCAACCAAGTCCCTACTTCTTCTTAGTACCTGCACATTATTAACTATGTGAGTACCACACTCGGTTTCCAAGACCCAAGCGTTAGAAGTAGAAGTGTTATGGAGTTCAATCATATACATACCGGAGGTGCCTTGTTTCTAGGCGCGTAGCCTCTTGAGCTCCTCCGTGTACTTGGGCCAACTACTCCGGTAGTGTCCCTTCTCCCCGCAGAAGAAGCACGTGGCCTCTTCCTGTGAGGGGGCTATAGGAGCGGGTTCCTTCCCCTTCGGCTCCGGCGCCGGGAGTGGTTTGGGCTTAGGTGTTGCCACCTTGGCCTTCCCCTTCCCTTCGCCTTTAGAACTTGAAGCGGGCCGCTTCCTCTTAGCACCACCCTCATGAATGGCTAGGACGGGTGTGGAGGTCGATGGCTTTGCCTTGGCCATGTTAGACTTGGCGGTCTTCAACATGCCGTGCAACTCCATCAAGGACTTGTCCATGTTATGTATATGGTAGTTCACAATGAACAGACCATATGCTTAAGGCAAAGATTAGAGGATAATATATGTAGCCAACTCTTTCCCCATAGGAAAGCCCAATCTCTCGAGCTGGTCCATGTATTGCTTCATACGAAGCACGTGGGAGCTCATGTTCCCGCCTTCCTGCATCCGGCACTCGTAGAGTTCTTGCCTCGCTTGCTGCTGGAACATTTCCTTTAGCTGCGAGATCATGTCAAACGCACCAACGTCCTTGAATTGCCTTTGCAACTCGGAACGCATGGTCGTCAACATGAGGCAGGTCACCTCATTGGTGTCTTTAAGGCGCTTCTCATAAGCATCCTTAACGGCCCGCGTAGCGGTGGTAGTAGGAGCCTCCGGAAGAGGTTCCTCTAGGACGTACAACTTGTTTTCAAGGCGTAAGACAATTCTCAATTGCCTATGCCAATCCATAAAGTTTACTCCTATGAGTTTCTCTTTCTCCAAAAGTGGACGGAGTGACATGTGTGTCGCGGTGTTGCTTGTAGATGCCATCTAAAAGAAGGCAAAGCCCACAAAAAGGTTAGTTCGACATATTTTGATCCTTTTTAAATAATTACCCAATAGTTTAACACTTAAATTTAACAAGGGCTAAGAACCCAACATAACTTCACTACATGTCGGGTTTACCGCAGATCACTTCATGAAGGTATTTAGGCTGGTAAACGCTTTACCAATTGCAATCCGTGATTACAACTCTTAGGCACTTCCGGGATCCATCGGTACTCATAGCACCGGTTTGGCATGTTTGATCCCTTCCCACACCGATTCCTCAATAAGCCGCTTTGGTAACTCGGTATAGGCACGACAATTACCAAGGCGTATTAAATTGGAATTGCAAATCGTCCAACAAGATACACAATGACGCCCTTGACAATAATTGGCTCATGCAAAGCTCGAAAACCAAAAATTTCAAGATGCCACACACACCTTCCACGCAAGTCCACATGGAACAACTCGTGCTAAGCTCGACAATTGTCTCATGCTTCATTAGATTCGGGTGGTGTCATCTTTTGGATGGCGTGTGATTTACGTTTTTAAGAAAATGGGACTTTTGTTTTTCCGGTTAAAAACCTCTTTTCGTTTTGATTAACAAATAAGTGACAAAACGCATTTTCCACCATTTGAACATAAACATTTTATATTCGTTTGTTAATCATGTGAGCGAGCGGGGTTTGTTAACTAATTAAGGAAAACTATATAGTTTTATTACTTTAAAAATTTTTTCTAGCATGCGAAGATCTTACAACCACGCAAGAAAACAAATAAATAAAACTACACAACCACGCAAACAAAACCAATTTGAGCCAACCTAAGTGTTTCCCGGTGAGCCAACTGAGGAACTAAGTCTACTAAGGACAAGGATTTCAAAACTTCATGGCATGCTCCCACTCGATCCCACGCCTCCGGATCTGAGGTAGCCAAGACAACTCGCAAGATTCCCGTTGGTGCCTCCGGTCTTCTCATCAAAATATATACATAATTTAAAGAGAAATGGCATGCAAGCCACACAATATATTCTAAGCTTATTTACAAATTAAAAAGAATAAATACTTTAGTGTGCAAGCCACAAATAAATAAATTATTATAAACCGGATTAAATAAATTATTACAAATCAAATGTGGTACAAACCACCAAATGAATGAACAAAAAAAAGCAACCAAACAACCACACAAAGCATGATGTGCCACACCAAACCATGCACAAAACAATATCCCAATTAAGTTTATTCAAAACTAAAGGCACAAGAATAAACCTTGTACATATGCATTAGGATTCCAAACACTTTGAAATCCATATTCATATATACACAATATACATGTATTCATGTGTGCATTTTATGCCAAAATCACCCAATACATACATATACAAGAATTAGGATATTATGGGGCTTAAGCTACAAGGCTAAGAAAGCCTAAAATGATTCTGGAAACACCAAAACGAAATGCTAAAATCCATATTATGTTTTCTTTTTCAAAAAGGCTAAAAACAGCCTGTTCATGACTCCTTCACAAGCTACTGCTCTTCACGGGCCCTCACGGGCCGTGAAGGCGGTACACTCCACGACTCATGAAACAGTTTAAAAACCTTTCACGACCAAAACCCCACGAGACTGGTCGTGTGGTCTTCACGACCCCTGAAGCAAGCTTCACGGCCCGTGAAGACCTTCTAGACAGAATGTCCAAAATCAAAAAATATGGTTTTTCAAGCCACTGAGATGCATGCATCTTACAAGTATGGCTCTGATACCACTGTTGGGATTCCATGGGGATCAAAGCACACAACTGAAGCAACAAAACACACAAAAACAATCCGATGAAGTCCCAATGGTGGTGAAAACTTGTAAGAACAAACATGCAACCAAAACAAGCACAAGGAGAAGAAGGGAATCAAATCATACCGTTGAAGACTTCTATAATAAGCTGGAACAAATCAAACTTGGGATGTATGCTTGAATCAAATGGCTCCAAGCCCTAATGCAAGTCCACACCAAGAAAGTCTTCAATCTCTTTGTACTAGCAAACCGAAGAACCACCAACACTTGATGAGAATCTTCTGGAACAACCTTGAACACTTGTGCACAAACAACCAACAATTAATCTTGCTCTCTCACTCAATGGAAGAACTCACAAGTATATGTCTTGCACAAAATTGACCATGAGTATTGAATGAACAAAGAGACCCTCTTTTAAAGGCCTCTAATCTGTTCAAAAGAGCCAGAGTCGGACCCTAATGGCACCATATCATCGGACCATCTCAAATGGTCCAATGAAACACAAGTGTCACTTGAAATTCTGCCTTCACTACTTCTTCACGGGCTCTCACGGGCCATGAAGGATATATGCGCCACGACCGGCCATTAATCCTCCACGAGCCGTGCCACACTGTGCAAGAATCGTGAGGGTTGTGCCTTCACGACCTCCTTCACGGGCCGTGTAGGGTCGTGAAGCCCTAGGGTTTCACGAACCATGCAGCCCACGACAGGTCTCGTGTACACAAGCTGCTTCACGACCCATGGAGTATCCTTCACGTTCATGAAGCTTAGGTCAAGTGAAGTTTGACCATTTTGACTCTTTCCTCTTATAGTAGGCTGTCGAGATTGAAACTTGGTGTGTGACCCAATAGGCCCGCACTTCATTGGTAGTCATGCCGGCCTATGTGTGTCAGTGGGCAGATTCCAACACATCATGCATACAGAAATCCGACACTTGCGGATTCCGACAAATAGAAGGAAATCCGACTTATGGAAATCCGACACTTTTGGAATGAAATCCGATACTATCAAATTCCGACACTTGAAATCCGGAACTTAGGAAATCCGACAGCTTGTGGATTTAGGGAATTCGACAACTTGCGGATTCCAACACTTAAAACAAATCCGTGACATGAAATCCGACAGACATGCGGAATCCGATACTTCTATCGGATTCTGACAAATCCTTCGGATTTCAACACATGCGGATTCCGACAACTTCATAGCCTCGGAATTCGATAACTTCATACACTGAAATTCCGACACTTGCTTAAATCCATTCTAAGGGTCACATTTTCGTTGTTCTTTCACCCAGAACATCTTAGGACATCACATTCTATCCAAATAACCATCATAAACACATTAAATCCTAACAAGAACACCATCTATGCAAAACCCACTTTGAAGGTAAGTTTTACATGTTCTTCAAGTATTCCTTCATGGATTTGTGTTTTTAACATATATGCAACTTCTAACATACTTGGATCAATATTGCTAACCTTTTATGGATTAACAATCGGGAGCTCTTCTTGTTTTTCTTTTTTTTCCAGAACTCCGAGAGAGAGCCGAGAGAAAAGAGAGAGAAGTGTGTGTGTTTGTATTTTGCTTTTAGTTGACTTTTGTGTCAGCAAATTCACACACATATCTATATCTCCCAACTCCAGAGGCGGTTGCCTATTACTTCACTAGGGGTTTTCCCTTTCTTTAACCTAATTAACACATACACTTAATATACATACATACGTACACACATAAAAACACATACTTAAAACACATAAACATACATGTATTCACTTAACTTAACAAATACATACTAGTAAATATTCCTATTACATTAACTACGTACCCTTATGTTTAATTTACAACTAGGCCCAAGTTGAGGATGTTACACTTCGGGAGAGGCTCCTCGATGGCCCACATCTTTTGTTCATACCTAATGGTTATCCTTAGTTGCATGATACAATACATGAAGTTTTGGCCATCGAGCTTAGCCTTCTCGAGGAACAACTTTAAGGAAATTGAGTTCGATGAAGTTGAAGCGGTGTTATTGTTGGTTGTCATCTACATAATAGAGTACCAATTTTATTTGTAAAATCCTTGTAATATAATTGCCTAAGTAGTTATGAAAACCAATTATTTAGCAAGGTTAAGAACCATATTTCACTCTACATCATGACGGCTTTACCACGGATCACGAAGCAAGTTATTTAGGCAGATAACCATTTTACCGATTGCAAAGATTTTGCAACTCTTAGATCTTTGTGGGATCCTTCAACATCCATTATGTCTAGGCATGTTTGATCTCTTCGTACACTAACTCCCTTGGTATCCTTAAATGACTTGGCTAGAGCTCGACACCACTTAAACGTCACATAATAATTTATAAGTTGTCCGTCAAGACACACGTTGGTATCTTGACCAATAATTGGCTCGTGTTAAAACTCGACAACCAATATTGCGAGTTGCTACACTCACCTTTTACACAACTCTATAAGGAATGACTCGTGCTAAAGCTCAACAATCATCCATGTTTTGCTAGATTTGGGTGGTGTCGTCTAACGGATGGCATGTGACTTACTTTTGAAAAATGAGTTTTAGTTTTTCCGGTTAAACTGTATTAACTCGTTTGGCGATTTAACAAATAACTGATAAAACCATTTTGACCACTTTTAATATAATACCATTTTTATTATTAATTTTGTTAATTCTATTTGTGTAGATATATTAACCATTTTTATAAATCTTTGTGATTTAGAATATTTTGGAAATTATCTAGCATGCGATTTCCTATACATCCATGCAACTGCGCATATAAATATCATGTCTAGTAACATGCCAAAATTCATATGCGGTTTCCCCGTAAGCCAGACGGGGAAAGAAGGTCATATAGAGACAAAACAAAAAAACCTCGTTGTGTGGGCTCCTCCAAATCCGGCATCTCCATTAGAACTTTGGGTTTCCCTTGCCAAGAC
This sequence comes from Dittrichia graveolens, assembly GCA_038502395.1. Classification (NCBI taxonomy): domain Eukaryota; kingdom Viridiplantae; phylum Streptophyta; class Magnoliopsida; order Asterales; family Asteraceae; genus Dittrichia; species Dittrichia graveolens. The sequence goes on from JARJIL010000009.1 coordinate 39,372,595, forward strand.
ATCACTGTTGTGACTCCCAATGGCAAAATTAATCTATTTATCTAAGTACACTTACATAGTAAAAGAAACGGTGCGCGGGCCGCGATCCTACTATACTATTACAAGTACAAAGAATAAAAGAAACAGCATGCAAGCCGCAACCAATAAATAGATTACATCAAATATATAACGCAAGCCAAATCCAAAACAAACCATCCACAACAACACATAGGGAAATGGGCATCTAATGTTACCGAACAACATAAACAAACACTACCAAAGCAAAAACCATGGTGTGCCACTCAAAAACCATGTCAAAAGTAGATTTGATCAAAATTGCCAACAAAACACTCAAGGCACAAATGGCAATCCTTGTACATATGTATTAGTAATTCTAATACCAAGTTTAAATTTACATATTTATGTACACAACCATAGATATATGTTTTTATGCACTTCATGCCAAGCAATACAACACATATAACCATGGGAATCATAATATAATGGGATATGACGAGATCCAAGACTGGTCCAAAATTAGTCAAAACTGGATTTTTAAGATATACCATATAATTTTGTTTCAAAAACCAGTTTTTGGCCTAGAACACCACAGGCACGGGCGTGCCCACCAGTGTGCCAGTTTTCAGTTTCAAACATTTAACTCTTAAAAGCACTCTGCTGGCACAGCCCGTACTCCCTCAAGTATCACCGTGGCCCGGCTGCCGGCACGCCCTGCACCCCAAGAGGTATGGCCGTGTCCAGTCATCGGAAAAACATTTTTGTCAGAAATTCTGGTTTTCAAACCCAAATGTGCAAAGCCATGTTATAGATGTCTATGATACCATTATTGGGTATTGGTGGTTCTACGAAAACGTAATGGATGCAAAAAGATTTTAAAAACAATTTTTAAAATACTACCAATACACACCCAATGGACCATGACTCCAACAATGACAAAGAAACACAAAATAAAGAACAAGGAGAAGTAGAGTTATATCCTTCTGCTAGTCTCCTCCTTGATTCGGGATTGTGTCATGGAAGCTTTGTACATAAATGAGTGTATCTCTAGTGCAATTAAATAGGAACGGGCGTGCCTTTGTCTGGAAGCTTTATACAAAAATTAGTATACCCTTAAACTAATTAAATAGGTTGTAACAGCGAAAGGCGGGGGTGTGCCTTTGTCTGGGCATTGGCGTGCCAGCCTAACTAGGGACACCCAAGTCATGCTAGACTTGGGCTGGTGCCTGGCCTCGGGGCACGACTGACCTCGAAAGGGCACATGCATGCCTCGGCCCACGAGAACCATAATATGGTTTTCTCTCTCCTTTAACTAGTGGTGATGCCGGAACCAATACTTGGAATGTGACCTAATATGCCCTTGCTTCATCTACAATGGCACCAACTCGTGTGTGTCAATCGGTTTGCCACCTCATTCTCTTCATCATAAAATTGGGTGTCCAATATTACTGTTGTGAAATATTTATCCTTCAAATTGGTTATGCAATGGTACTAGATTAATATGCGGAGGGTTTCAACAAAACGTCATTGATACCGATATAGTTGTTATCCAACATTATGGTAAAAGAGTATTTTTACCGTGTATTCCTCTTTTTCCATCTAAAGGCGACATTCAAACTGAAAAGAAAACAATTTTATGTTAGGCTAGTTTTCCAATGCCAGTTGATAAACTCAGGGTCAAACTATTCCACATGTTGGTGTATTTCTACCGCAACCGGTATTCTCACATAACCAACTTTATGTGGCACTTTCTGAAATGTCTAATCTATGAACAGTGAACCTTCAATAATGGTGTAGAGAGATGATATTTCATAGAGAATACGCACACTTCACGTTTTTCTTGGAATGTCAATATCTCATTAATTTGCCAAATGTTACAAGCGGTACCAAGCCCAAGGGTCTAATGGCCTATTTATAGGCCAAGTCTACCACATGGGCTTTTCTACATTTTCTGATATTAATAATCTCCCCCTAAATGGAGATAAAGCCTATTACAATGAAAGATATGCAGAAAGATAACAATTACAAAATAGACCTATTCCTTATTCCAAACATCATCTACCACCTCCGAATAATCCTACGGCTGTCCAACATCCTTTTGACCTGTTATATTATTCGTATCAACCCAGCCATTTCAGTCTCATTTAAAGTAGATTGATCCCTTTTGGCCTTTTCTTGGAGACGATGAAATAACAGTTTCAGAGTCCCATATGAGTATGCCATAAAGTCTATCATCCGAACCATGATCTTTCGGCGGTGTTGATTGAAAAAGATGACACCTCTTTGACCCGCAAAGCTAGAATGATGTTCATCAATAACTGTGAGCTCTTCTAGGGATTGTAAATCAATATGATGTTGCAGTGGTCTGAGCAGATTCACCTCGAGTTGATTACTCTTGGCGCCTAATTGTAAATCGTGCTCTCGGATAAATTCAATGAATCTCCTCATATATTTCATCAGATCTGATCGTCCTTGTTGTTCTTCATATGACTTATTGATATTTGTAGAGAGCTCCTCGTATATGAACTCAATGTCATGCAGCTTGACATGTCTGAAGTCTGTTTCATTGAGGGAGAATTTCTGACCATCTTCTCTTTGGACATCATACACAGCAAACCTGTACATTAGTGATTTTTTCATGCTTACGCGAAGTACTTTGCTGATTGGGTACTGTGACACTATCTGCTCCCTCGGGGTTTTGTATTCATTGAGGATGTGAGTATAACGTCTCCTTTGTGCATCATCAAGACCTCTCAGTTCTGGAGGAATCTTGTCTCTGATTTGAGAAGTATAAATGGTAAGGATCCGATCCTCGAGGTAAGCAGTGTTCACACAATATTGGACCCATATAGGGGTTTTCATTGCATCCCTGGTGAACATATTGTGTCGATCTAGGCCTGGGTCTGATGAAGTTGGAATTGGACGTGCTGGTTGGACATTAGGAGGGATAGGCCATTCAGATGATGTTTGTTAAAGTAGTTGTGCTTGCTTAGCTTCTTGATTTTTCCTCTGGATGTCGGCAGCAGACACCTGGAATTTCTTTGATTCAGGAGGAAATAGTTGATGAACCTCCTCAGATATACCCCGGAGAACCCTTGTAAGATCTAACTTTTTGATGGTTTCCTCTATTTGCTTTTTGGTAACCAACTCCCTTGTAGGCTTTGCAACCCTTGAAGAAGCTGGCTTTTGAATAGTAGGCACCGGCATATCCTCAAACCTGTCTACAATTTGGACCTCCTCGGTTCTTTCAGGTAGTTTTTCAAAAGAGAACCCCTCAATCTGTTTCATCAATTCATCTGACTCATCCCTTTCATCAATATCAGCAGTTTCCGTTTCGAATTCAAACAATGGGATGTCAGGTTCAGGCTCAATTAATTGTTGTGGTTGTTGCTGTTGTTGGTGTTGTTGTTGTTTTTGTTGTTGTTGTTGGTGTTGTTGTTGTTGTTGTTGTTGTTTTTCTGCCCTAATCCACATTGCGGCTGCTAATCATTTAGTCAGAGGCGTAAAGGTCAAAACGCGGGGTCTTTTCCCCCCTCGTGATGATCATGATCGGGATCATCGTCATCACGCCTACGTTTTGACCCAGTAGCTTGGGATTTGCAAGTAGATTCTATAGTTGTTAACCGGTTTTCAAAAGAATCTAGCTTCTGAAAGACCACATACCCAAATCCTCCATTGTGTTGATTACAGTTTCTTTCAAGACATCCAGGTTGCTACCCGTATAAGTTTGTTCATTCCGAAGGGTTTCAAGGAGATCTAAGTTATGTTCAAGGTCAGGGGCCTTTTCTAACAAACGGGCATATAGTAGGGATTTTAATTTATCTGTTGATAAGCTTGAGCCATCATTAACTTTGGATTTAAGAGAAGCAAGAGTCTGTTTGATGTCGGAAATGCCCTCGGTGATAGGGTTTAGAGCCTCCTGGAGTTCCTCTTTGGTAACAAACCGAGACTCACTTAGAGTACTCGTTGAAGTCTCCGCCAGAGAGGCGGAGCTACTAGCATGCGGAGCTGAAGTGGTGAACACTCCGCCGAAATTTCCACCTGATCCTCGAATGGCACTTTCAGTAGTGCCACCTACAGGTGTTCCAGACTGTTGTCTGTTAAACAACGTTGTTATTTGTGCGAGTGTAGATTGGTGTCTAGAAAGGAAAGAAAATATATGCGGGATGTCGATGTGCATTGAAGAGACGGACGAGGTCGGGAAAGGCAGACCTCTAGTTTCAATACCAACCATCTCCGAATGAGAGGCCGGTAGAGTATATGCAAGTTCTCCATGGAATGAAACAGGTGTCTGTTGAGAGACACTTGAGTGGCTGGTGGGGTGAATGTGCATAATTGGGATGACAGTAGCTATTTCAACACCAGAGCTAACAATGTCAGCCCCGATGGTAGGCGTAGCTTCCCAGCTTTTTGGGCTTGGGGGTCCCTCAGCACTCATTTTTTCTTTTCTAACTCCACTCTCTTCTACCACTATCTCTTCCTCTATATCTTCCTCTTCTTCTACCTCATCCTCTTGCATACAAGGATCAAAATCATGACTTTCACTAGCTTCATCAAGAGGACCCGGTTGATAGCCATAAATGAATTCTGTTTCAGAGTTGAAGGCCTCGGGTAGATTTGGAAATAAGTCAGAAAAACTCAGATCCTCTTCCTCTACAGTCCTTACTGGCTTTTTGGCTCGTTGTTCCTCAGTATTGTCTCGAACCAGCGGTGCTGCTCCAGGGGTAAAATTTATCACAGCTAAAGTGTCAGAGGCAAAGTCAGGAGCCATCGCAGCTTTATGAATTTCAGGTTCAGAGGACTCTGGCTGTTGCTCGGGATCAGGGAGTACATTTGAGAATGAATCTATCATACCTTGGATCTGTGCAGGGTCATACTCCGCCCTCCCTCACTATGTGTTTCACCGACATCCTCTTCACGGCCCCTCTCATTGCTTTTCTCTCTCAACTCTCCCCTCTCAGCTTCCCCCGTGGAAGTCTGAGGCCTAGTTACTGTCACCTCACTTGGAGCTACTGGCCCTGGGGTAGGTGCAACCGGATCTGGTTGCTCGATAGGGCCAAGTCCAACACTTTTTCTATAAACTCTCACAACTTCATTCTATGCACAGAGATCCAGGAGAGAAACTAGAAATGGTTGCGGTTGAAGCGGATGTCATGGGTAAGAACTTTCACATACATAAATTGCATAGGCCGGATTGCATCATGATTTGGCCTTCGAGGGATTTCCTAGTTTCTGTCCATTGCGAATTGGACCATCATAGGCAAAAACCTTTGGTACGGTAGAAATCTGCCTTTTCCTCGTTGCAGATCAGAAAGTTTGCCTTCTACCAGCTGCACAAGATCAATAAATATTAAAGTGGCATAATCGATGTGTAAGTGATTAACCCCAACATAGATGAGTTTTATCTGATTAGTGTTGGGGTATTCGTAGCTAGTATGTTTTGGGGTGAGGCAACGCTGAAGAATGGTTAGAAAGGTAGAGAATATGGAGTGAAGGTTGGCTCGTTTAATGTGAGAACGGAGTTGTAAGTCCCCAATGTAACCCATAGCACGAATGCCCGCAAGGGCAGCAGACTCATCAAGCCTCTCATGAAAGTCAAGGAGAGGAGGCCTGCTTATGGAAGTGGGGAGCCGAAGGATTTCGTGGAGTTGGCTTGCGGTAATGTTTAGGGTGAAGTGGTCTACGTCACCACGGATAGATACTCGACCGGAGTCGGGATTTGTATGGGTGTGAACTATGTGCCAAATTGTTGCACGTATAACTCAGGAACATGTCTTACAGAAGTAAATGGATCGAAGGTGAGAGCATGGTTCGACGGGTGGATACGGAGTATTTCGGTGATGATTGGAAAGTTAGGGTTTCTAAAATTGTCATGGTTTATGAAGTGGTTGTTATCATGGGTGACCACAGAAAGGAACTGATTTCGGGGAAGGAGTTGATCGTCAGGGTTATAGGATTGGCTTGCTGTCGAAGAACGATACGAGACAGATTCTTCTTCCATAGCCATGATTAGTCCTGTAAGAATAGCCAATATGTTAGAAAGCTGAACATTGACATGTGAAGCATTTTGACATTAGTTGACCTCAAAACATTTAAAAATTGGTCAAACCCCCCAAAATTTTATAACACCCGAAAGACTGTCATTGATGAAGTGGTATTTTTGATGAGCAAAAATGTGTTTTGACACATGTTTTAAAATGAATACATGTATCTAAACACTTTTATAACACTGAAATTTTTCTCATTTTACCCATAACATGAAGATCTAGCCCAAAAATTAAATCAAGGCCATCTTCAACCACACGAAGAACACATTTCAAATTTTGTGAGTTTTTCTTTGATAAAAACCTTGTTCTTGTGTTCATAAACCCCATAGCAAGTCACATTTCCATTAACATCGTCATTTTATATTCGAAAAAGCATTTGAAACTCGAAAAGGTGTCTTCCAAGTTGTACAGTACAACCTTCGTTTTTGTGTATTTAAACGTGATATAAACATGTTTTGCTACTTATTTGATGTATACCTTTAGTAAGTGAGTAATTTTATCACAAAAATCAAAAAAAAATTGGCAGCAACTTTGAACGAGATTTAGAAAATTCGTAACCGGAGATTCTTCGTAAGTTTGGAAATTTGAAAGCGTAAAGAACACACTACAAGATGCCACCTATTTATAGAAAAAAATTCAAACGGTAACTTTTCAAAGTTACACCCTCGAAGTGTGAAGGAATTCGAGCGTAAAAACGCGCTCGAAGTCCTCTTGACAACAATGTTCACTTCGAAGTCCAAGCGGCTTCGAATTTGAAGTGTGAAAGCTTCGAACTCGAAGGAAGTTGGTTTTGACCACTGTTCATGGCCGCTCGAAGTGCATTGCACAATCACTGTTTAGTATGCGAAGTCTACTAGCTTTGAATTGAGGCTAGTAAACGCGCTCGAAGTGAACTAAGGATTAGTGGCTTCATCATCCAATTCAACTGACTTCGAATTGAATCCTCCAAGTGCCCTCGAAGTGACCTTAGACTTGATGACTTCGTATTCGAAGTACATTGACTTCGAATTAAAGCCTAAGAAGGCGCTCGAAGTGAACTTTGAATTAATGGTTTTGAGTTCGAAGTACACGGACTCCGAATTAAATCCATTGAAGGCGCTCGAAGTGAGATTTCCATGGTATGCTTTGAATTCAAGGTCCATAGACTTCGAATTACACTTGAATGAAACATTTTTGTATTTTTCAGTTTTGAATGAAATGAAAACACATATTTTCTTTGTTTTGTGAATGTTTTTGGTATTTTCTTTGATTTTTGAAATGATTTAAGTATTTACCCCCCCCCCCCTACAAACATGCGTAACTTGTATGGATGATTGACACTCCCCCTCAGATTGTATTTGGTTTATCTACAACAAGAACAAACAAAGTGAACTACCCACTCAACAATGGACTGATAGTCAGACTTTATAATTCAACATACCCAATTTGGATACTAACTCATTAAAGCGAGATTCGTCTAATGGTTTAGTAAACAGATTAGCTAGTTGATCATCAGTCTTGACATATTGAAGTTCTATCAGACCTTTTTCCACATTATCTTTAATAAAATGATACCGTATGTCAATGTGTTTGGTCTTTGAGTGGTGTACTGGATTGCATGAGATGGAAATGGCAGATTGTGAATCACAAAGTAAAGGTATCTTGTCATAGTGTAGGCCAAAGTAAGAAAGCTGAGTCCTAACCCACAAACTTTGAGAGCATCACATTACAGCAGTAACATATTCAGCCTCAGCAGTTGAAGTAGAGACACAATTATGTGTCTTAGAAGCCCAACACACTAACCGATCACCCAAAAAGTGTGCACTATAGGATGTGCTCTTCTTATCAAGCATGCAACTAGCATAGTCGGCATCTGAATAGGCATATAGCTGTAGACTAGAATCCCTTGGATACCATAGACCTAGATCAGAAGTACCCTTGAGATACTTGAATATTCTTTTGACTGCCAGCAGATGTGATTCTTTTGGATTAGTCTGAAATCTAGCACGATAGCATGTAGAGAACATTATATCTGGCCTACTAGTTGTGAGATATAGTAATGAGCCAATCATACCCATAAAAGTTTTTAAATCGGCTGCTTTTCCCTCAAGATCAACAGACAGTTTAGTTTTTGAAGACATGGGGGTAGATAGTGAAGAATAACTGAGCATGTCATACTTCTTCAACAAGTCTTTGATGTACTTGGATTGACGGATGAAAATGCCATGACTCAGCTATTTCACTTGTAATCCGAGAAAGAAATTCATCTCTCCCATCATACTCATCGAAAAACAATTTTGCACTGAATGTGCAAACTCATCACTGTACTTTGGGTTTGTAGAACCAAAAATGATGTCATCCATATAAATTTCTACTAAGATTAAATCCTTTCCTTTGGCTTTGGTGAATAAATTGGTGTCGGTTTTTCCTTTGACGTGTCCCTCACTGAACAGATATTCAAACAAGACATCATACCAAGCTCTCGGGGCTTGTTTTAGTCCATATAAGGCTTTGTCTAGAAGATACACATGTTGAGGTAATTTGGGATTGATGAAGCTTTCTGGATGAGACATATAGACCTCCTCCTTGAGGATACCATTTAGGAATGTTGTCTTGACGTCCATTTGAAAAACCTTAAAGCTTTTGTAGGCAACATAGGCTAAGATTAATCTTATGGCTTCTATCCTAGCTACAGGAGCAAATGTTTCATCATAGTCTATTCCCTCCTGTTGTTTGTAACCCTTCGCAACCAGCCTAGCTTTGTTTCTAACCACTATTCCATTGGAATTCCGTTTATTCACAAGTTCTTCTTGCAAACTTTGAGTCTTTCAAACTGATTAAGTTCTTCTTGCATTGCAATGACCCAATCTATATCTTGTAAAGCATCAACGACTTTTGTGGGTTTAATCATGGATAGGAAACTGGAATAAAGACACTCATTTGCCGTTGCAGAACGAGTCCTTACTCTATCTTGAACATTTCCTATAATTTGAGATTCGGGATGGGATTGTGTCCATCTTATTCCTCGGGGGTTTTGGATCGGAGGAAATAACTCATTTAGAAGATTTGAGAGTTCAATGTCTTCCTCTGTTGTGATTGGTTCTGAATCATACACTGGAGTTCCCTCATAAACCGGCTCATGAGGAACTGTAACTGGATTGACAGTTGATGTAGACGGAGAATCCACGATTGGATATGAAGACGAGTTGTCAACCTCCATTGCAGTTGTAGCAAGAGACACTGCATCGTTCCTGCCACCAGCCTTTTGAACATTAGATTCCGACTGTAATAAATCCAATAGGAAATCTAAATTGTATTCTGATGAATTTGGATTTGAATTTGTTTCTTTTCTTTGAAGTACTAGTCCTGAATTGACTTGTCCAGAAGCAACTTCATTTGCTTTTTGAAATGAGTTAACATCCAACATATCATCGAATGTAACGTTTATACTTTCCATAACACAGTTAGTTCTTTTATTGAACACCCTATAGGGTTTTGACTCATGTGAATAACATAGGAAAATTGCTTCATCAGCCTTGGCTTCAAATTTTCCTAGATTATCCTTTTCATTGAGTATAAAGCACCTATTATCAAATATATGAAGATATTTGACATTAGGTACAATGCCGTTTTCTAATTCATATGTGTGTAACACGCGGTGCTGACTACTTCAGCCCAATAGGAAGGCGGGAGACCAGAGTATGCAAGCATAGTACGAGTAGCCTCAACCAGAGTTCGGTTGCGTCGTTCCACCACTTTATTCTGCTGTGGAGTGTATGCTGCAGAGAATTGGTGCGAGATCCCCACTAGGTTAAGGTAGTCAGACAAGACTTTGTTCTTGAACTCAGTTCCATTATCCGTGCGAATGTAGGTAACACTGTGTTCATACTTGTTTTGTTGTTGTTTGATGAAGCTGACGATAGTAGGAGTTGCTTCATCTTTCGACCTTAAGAACTTGACCCAAGTATACCTAGAGTAATCATCGACGATGACTAGGATATACTTCTTCCCATTGCGTGTTTGAACTCTCATCGGACCGCATAGATCCATGTGCAGAAGCTCCATTATTTTCTTTGTACTGGAGACTTGCTTGACTTTGTGAGATGAAAGTTTCATTTTCCCTTTTTCACAGTCTACACATAGATGGTCTTTGGTGAATTTTAACTTAGGCAGGCCTCTCACCAGATCTCTAGTAACCAGTTTGTTAATGTGGTGGAAGTTGAGATGTGAGAGTTTCCTGTGGCACTTCCAAGTTAAGTCCAATGAGGCCTTACTGAGTAGATAAACGGAGGTCTTCATGTTGTAGTTGTTCAAATCAATTGAGTACAAGTTAGACTTTCGTGTTCCCGCGAGAAGTACATCACCTATTTCTGTTGTCACTGAACACGAATTCTTTTTAAATTTAACCTCCAAGTCTTTGTCACAGAACTGGCCAATGCTAAACAGATTATGGCCCATTCATTCTACAAAAGAATCCTTTTTAATTTTGACAATTTTCTTGATTATATCTCCGTACCCTAGTATCGGTGCAACATGGTCGTTCCCAAAACAAACATTCCCAAAGTACTTGGGAACGACATTGTTGAGAAGACTCTTGTCGCCGGTCATATGTTTTGTGCAGCCTGAGTCCAGGTACCAGAGATTAGGTTTCCGCACACAGAAAAGAATGAAGATTTAGGTCCCCATGTTGAAATGGGTCCTTGCATGTTAGGTATTACATCAGTGTCAATAACCTCTTGAAAAATACAATGTGTTCTTTTCTGTTTATTCCATTCAGTCTTTTGTTGTTCTTTGTTAAAATTTGAGGTATTAATCCATAATGGATCAGGAACAATTTTAGATTCAATGGTTAGAGGAATCTCTCCTCTTTCAAGAATTGGTGGACTGTCTATGTCTTTGATGTCCACTACCTGAACAACATCCTTTCGTTGCCAAACTTGTATTATTTTGGGTTTTTTAATTGTTTGAGATTTGTGGTTTGCAACTGTTTGAGATGTCGGTTCCTTTTTGTTGGTAACATGTTTGGATTTTATGGTGGGTGGTTTTGAGTCTTGATGTTTGTTTGGTTTAGCTTTTGATCTTGATGTTTTTGAAGAATTTGATTTTGCCTTTAATGAGAGAAACTTGGTACATTGTGATTGAGATTCCATGTTTTGGATTCAGTAGTATTCCAAGCCTTCAAAAACCCTTTGTATCCACCTTTTCTGTATGCTTCTAACTCTTGAATTTTGATTAGTCTATTGTCATAGTTCCAATAATTCATGAGTTGTAAAGCATGTTTAGTCACCCATTGATGAATGATAATTCCATGTGATGTAATAAAGGGTGAATTTATTTGATTCGACCCTTGTGGTCTCCACTTCTCACGAGCACAAATTCCCATTTGTTTTCGAAGCCTATCATATTCACACTTGTATTCACAATGTCCGTGCAAACAACCATGACTTGTGCAAAAACATGTACTTGCTTTCATTTCATTTGTGGAAAGTGAATTACAGTGATTGAAGAAATTTAAAATGTGGTGACACTTCTTGGAAAAATCAAAACAAGGCTTAGAGAAACCGGGTTTAAACTTTCTTCTGGTTTCATTTGTGCAAACACTCTTCTTGATGTTGTCTTTTCTTCTCACATCTGAAACATTTGAAAAGTGGTTAGTTGTGAGTGGTTTTGAGCTCTTTTTGACAACTTTTGTTGGCAACTTTTATTTGTTCTTGGAAGAGTGTATGAGATTGGCTTTGGGCAAGTCATTAGGTTGCCTTTTGGTGGTGTCAGTTGATTTGTGATGTGACCTTGGAGTCCATAAATCTTCCACCTTTGTTCTACCTTTTTCTTCTTTGGTATATTTTCTTGTTGGTTGGGAAGTAGATGGAGTAGAAGCGCATGTCAAGATTTTCTTTTGACAGTGACATGGAAGACTCTTTTCTGATGTATTCAATTCCTTTTCTAAATCATCTGTGATAATGGTTTGATAATAATAAGATACAAGTATTTCAAGTTGTCTTTGTAAAACCATATTTGGTATATATACTCGGGCTTCCAAAACTGCTTGCGGCTTTTTAAGATCATTAGGATAGGTGAAACCATTAGACTCATCTATCATACTGAGATTTTGAGGCTCAGATGTGATAGATTCATTTAATTCTTGATAGTCAAAAGGAATTTTAGATTTTAGTTTAGAGTTTATTTTAAAATTTTCTTCCACAACCTCTTCTTCTCTTCCAACAAATACCATTTTGTTAGTGATGCCAGCATTCATTAAGTTGAAATCATATAATTGTTTGGCCGTCAGTTTCTCACTGATTCGAGGGTTTTCAAATCCAAGACCATCATAGGTCCATTTTGAGAATTTTCTTTCTTTGGGTTTATTGAGAAAAATGGTTTGTTCTGTTTGTCCCCTTTTTATCAGTGTGTCTTCAAGTTATTTTATTTTTAGTACAACTCACCCTTTTCTTTAAGAATAAATTTTGTGTCATTTCCTGTACTAATCTTTTTTGCTTTGCGGTCATGTAATTGTGTACTCATGTTTGCAGTTAGCTATATTAGTTCATTTTCTTTTTCCATGATTTTGGTTTTGAGCTCTTCAATATCTTTATCTGATAATCCCTTAATTCTTCAAGTATCAGGCTAATCTTCAATTGCATGTGTAGAACTATGAGAAAATACTAATTACACCTTGATTAGCACATAGTTCATATCATTGATTATGACAATTGATACACGATTAGCCTTAATCACAGGCTTATATACCCCATGAGTATATTTACTATTAAGACCATCTAGTTTGTAATTAATACAAACTTCACTCAAAATGTAATCTTCTATTCTATACAATTAATAAACCTAACAATCTCCCCCTTTGTATAGAAATAGAAGATGTTATGTCTTTTTGGCATCTGACACAAACTTTAACAATCTCCCCTTTTGAATCATGCAGATATTCTTTTTTGGTTAATATTCTTTTGAAGCTTTGGGGAATCTTCAAACCTTTACTTGATGTCTTCAAAAATGACTTCTCATCTTTAAATAGAGACTCTTCATTTTGAGAATATTATTCACTTCAACATCTTCATGAGAACTTGAAATTTGATAGCATACAATGACATCTTTTCTCTTCAATCTCCTCTTTTGCATTGGTAACCTTAGGCTTTTCAACCTTTGATTGTATAATCAATTTAACATGTATTGATTTTTAGCTTTTCCCAATGTTCCACCTATTCTTTCTGATCTTCAGCTCTCTTGTCTTGAAATAAGCTTTGCTTTTGCATGAAGAATATTTTGTTCTCTCCCCCTTGAATGTAGCTCTTGACCTTGTTTATCCTGATCATGATGTCTTGATCACACAATTATCTTTTCTTTTGAATCTCTTGATCTTTTTCAAATTTGATAGATATCTATTTTCTTTGGTCCCCTTTGACTTGACATATATTGATTTTTCAAGAATTAAACTTTTCTTTGTCTCCCTCTCAACACATGAATCTGGTCTTCAACTAGGTAAAAATCAGCTAATAATTTTGTTTCCTTATTTCAAGATCAACTAAATTTCAATTTCTTTAAACTTTCTCCCCCTCATGATGATCAAGATTCTTCATAAACATCATGAGCAATTGTAATTGACATTCAGCTTGATTTGTGCAAGAATACTTCAACAATTATAGCTTAGAATCCTCATCGTGACATTCAGTTGAATTTATCAAATATGTGACATTGCAATGAAAGTATCCGAGACAGTCTTTAGGGCACCATCTCAAAGTTCCCGTTGGAAAATGTGAACACTGAGATCACATAGATTGCTCGTTAACATAACAGTTTGAATAAACTGTGTGACCTACATTCAGTGTTAGAATAATGATAGCACTAGTAGGATTTCCATCTATCATCGTGAATATCACAAAGATAACACTCAAAATGTTCCGGTATTAGTTATGAAAACTAGATACTTGTGACATTTCCATCATGTGTCCTAAGAAATGAAATGATATAGCAATAAGCTCTAGACTCTATAAGTGCAAAAAGAAGTCGGGGACCGGAGTAGCTGTCCTCTTTGCTTAAATTTTAACAATCTCCGAGTGAGATGTCAATAGAAATGTGCTAATTCTCCGTGTGAAGTTGAAACAGTCATCTTTTAAAAGATAATTGAGTAGCTGGGTGGGGTTAGTGCGTTGCATCACTAGGTCCATGATGTTTTTTTCAATACCAAATTTTAACACATGAAATCTAGTAGTATATGTGGTTATACAGATTGAGAGAGTATCTTTTTTTTCTTTTGATCCTATCTCTCACCCTCAACTCTCTAAATATTTTTCAACTTCTCCCTCAAACTCTCATCCCAAAATGAATGTTTATATCTCCGTTGGATACAAATTGACACTGTTTATCTATTCAAATGATTAGGAGCAATCATATTGATGTCAACAAGAATGATTTTCACGAAATATTCAGTTGAGAAAGATTGTTAAGAATGATTTGAGCAATCAAAGAATATGAACAATCAAACAATTTTGAATCACGGAATGACAAAATGATTTGACATGTATGCTCAAAGTGATTTGTTGATCATATGCACCCCCCATCTCCTGTTCCACCCCTCTGATTTTCATTTTATCTCTGCCCACCAATCAGTATCACGTGATAACTGATTCTACTCACCTATTGGACCTATTAAACCCATACTTTGTTTTGTTTTGTTTTTTAAAGCATAAGGTGAACTCCTCGGCCAGCTCCTTCCGGTTCTGGATTGACCATAGAAGTAGAATTATCCTACACTCCCTCACTCTTTGGTGCCTTATTTATCACTTGAAAAGTATGTGTCACATAAAAATGATTGACACAAGAATGAACGGTTTCCTTAATGAATGGAATATTCGACAATAAAGGAAAGATTTCCAGAATTATTATCGGGATAGAATTCAAGAAATAAAAGATGAGCATTCAGAAGATCAACAATCAAATGAATCAAGAAAGACATCAGAATGAATAGACGAATGAATACCTTCTCGATGGGAAAAACGATAAAATTTGAAAATG
The DNA here is from genome assembly GCA_038502395.1 of Dittrichia graveolens. Classification (NCBI taxonomy): domain Eukaryota; kingdom Viridiplantae; phylum Streptophyta; class Magnoliopsida; order Asterales; family Asteraceae; genus Dittrichia; species Dittrichia graveolens. Next base: position 39,387,642 of record JARJIL010000009.1, read on the forward strand.
GAAATCTTTTTGAATATTAAAATTTTGTAATGTTTTTGAAAATTTCATATTTAAAATGATTTGAAAGCAAAAAAAAATCTCCCTAAGTTGACACATTTGAATCCGAAAATGACTTTACATCAACTAAGTTAGAGAAAAAAAATTGTCCCCTCTACAAAAATGCACAAAAATAGTTTTTATTTTAAAACAAAATTGCAATCTTGTAGGTTCTCGATGAAAATGATTTGTTTGTCAAAGAATCGATGTCGTTCTTGCTCCCCTGCAAATAATGAACCATTATCACACAAGTTATATCAAGGAAAGATAAACTACAAACATTAAGTTTCTAAGATCATTAGATTAGAGCTAATGCTGAACACAATGACATGTGAAATGGACTGCAAGGAACACTCTTCTTTCTTCAAGCCAGGATGTTAAACTTGTTAGCATAGTAAAAACAACGTGCTTTTCAACATATTCTTAATGATCTTCATTGTGTTCCAATAATGTCTCTAACTTGATATATAAAACAGATTAAGCACATTTTGGTACCCACTTGAAGTTGGGTCCAACTATGTTAGGTTTATGAACCTTTCTATGTATTGGGCTTGTGTGCCATTCCGGAATACCATTTTGAACAAAAAATTTATGATTTGTTCTTGAAGTATTACAAATCTTCTCTTTTGAAAGTCTGTTTAAGTGATTGACTGAGTATACCACAAAAGGATATTTGACATCAGTTTTGAGCACAAAATTTCCATTATGCTTTGCTTTAGAAAAAAATTTAGTATTTAGATGTTTAAACGAATGATATTGCATATCAGCATGATTGTCCTTACTAGAATGATGTTATCTATGCATTCTTCTTTGTGGTACAACATTGGAATTAAAACCATCATTGATGACATTCTTCATTCGAAACTCGGATGCTCTAGGTTTAGTTTCTGAAGATGTCCTGGTAGGTATTGCGTTGGATGAGAATTCATTGGTTATGACATTTTTGATATGGAATTCTGATGATGAAAAACATGCATTTGAATGCACATGATTGATTGAACCACATGGTGAATTAAATGTTGAGGTTTCTGTGGTTGTCTTCTTTCCAGTCCAGAATGATGATATCTTTACAAACATGTCACCTAGATTCTTCTTTGGAATCCAAGCTTGTTTAGTATTTTGTAAAGAATCATTTGAGCTTACTAAAAATTTACAATCAATATAACTTGAATAAGATGCATTCTGTTGACTTCTGAATTCAGTTTCTTTTGGCTTTTGAGAAGAAGTAGTTGCTTTGGGAGTAGAAGCATCAATGAAATCGTCATCTGATTTTCTACTTTCAGCATCTGCAATAGAAAACTAAGAGTCAATATCGCTACCACAATGTGTTTCTGAATCAAAATTGATATTGTCAGCGGAAGTCTTGGTAGATTCAGAAGCTTTTTCAGTAAGAAGCATTGCGAACTTGAGTTTAGCCAAAAACTATAGTCTCTCTTTTTCCAATGTTTTCTTCTCTGTGTCCAGAGTCTTCTGAAGCTCAGATATTTTGTTTTTCAGAACTGAGCTGGAAATATATAGTTTAGAAGAAGCAAGAAGCTGTTGCTCAAGTCCTGTGACTTTTCTTTGTAATTCAGCCTTTTCAACACCTAAACTTGCTATCAACTTATCATCATTCTGCAACATCCTTTGAAAATCTCGACGTTCAACAGAAAATTCAGATATGAGGTCTTTAAACTTCACATTCTCTTCTGACAAAATCTATGCTTTCTTTTTCTCCACTTCAAAATGTACTTCAAGTTGTGAGATTTTCTCCACAAACTTGCTTCTATCCTTGCTATAGGGGCGAAGGTCTCATCATAATCAATCCATTCCTGTTGATTATACCCCTTAGCCACTAGCCTAGCTTTATTCCTAACCACCACACCATCATAATCCTTTTTGTTCTTAAACACCCACTTCGTTCCGACAATAGATTTGCCATCAGGTCGTGGAACTAGTCTCTAGACATCGAGTCGGTCAAACTGGTTTAGCTCTTCTTGAATAGCTATAATCCAATCAGGATCATCGAGAGCTTCCGACACTCGTGTGGGTTTGACCATGGTTAAAAAAATTGAGTTTGATCATTACACTCGTGAGGTTTTAGTTGTCTTGAAGCATAAGCAATAACATTCCCCCTGTGCATAAGAACACACCCGAGCCCCACATGAGAGGCATCGCAATACACCACTAAATCTTCCATTCCTTCACGTAAGGTCAATATCGGAGCTTCACATAGTTTACCCCGAAGGGTCTCGAACGCTTTCTGTTTATCAGTTCCCCAGCAAAAAGGGGCATTCTTCTTCGTCAGCATAGTCAGTGGCACTGCCAGCTTCGAGAAATCCTTGATGAATCGTCTGTAGTAACCGGATAAACCCAAGAAGCTTCAAATCTCCGTCGGACTCTTCGGCGTTTCCCATCTCATCACGGCCTCTATATTTGTCGGGTCCACTTTGATTCCTTCGCGGTTCACCAGGTGCCCGAGAAACTGCACCTCCTTTAGCAAAAATTCGCACTTCGAAAACTTCGCGTACAACTTTTCCCTTCTCAACGTTTCTAGCACCTCTCGAAGGTGTTTCTCATGTTCCGCCTCGGTCTTCGAGTAGACTAGGATGTCATCGATGAACACAATCACTGACTTATCAAGCATCGGCCGGCAAACCCGATTCATTAGATCCATGAAAGCTGCGGGCGCGTTGGTGAGGCCGAATGGCATCACCACGAACTCGAAGTGCCCGTATCTAGTTCGAAATGTTGTCTTTGCTACATCTTCTTCTCGGACTTTGAGCTGATGATAACCCGACCGCAAATCTATCTTTGAAAAACTGGACGCAGCTTGCAACTGATCAAACAGGTCATCTATTCGAGGTAACGGATACCTATTCTTCACTGTTACCTTGTTGAGCTCTCGGTAGTCGATGCACATTCTGAATGTTCCACCCTTTTTCTTTACAAACAGAATTGGGGCTCCCCAAGGTGAGCTACTAGGTCAGATGAAACCCTTGTCAAGCAACTCTTGCAGTTGCGTCATTAGTTCCTGCATTTTTGGCGGTGCTAAATGGTATGGTGCTTTCGTGATAGGTGCTGCTCCTTGTACCAAATCGATATGGAATTCTACCTGTCGGTCCGGTGGTATCCCTGGCAGATCCTCTGGGAATACCTCGGGGTACTCACACACCACGGGTACGTCGGATACCTCCAACTGTTTCTTTTCCTTCTCCGAGTCGATGACGTGTGCAATAAATGCAGCGCACCCCTTATGTAAATACCTTGCGGCTTTGGTTACGGTGCAACGTACTGTCGTTCCTTTCTGTTTCTGGCCATAGATGGAGATTTCTCCCCCACTCGGATTCTGGATCCGTATGATGCCCTGCTTGCACAAGATACTGGCCTAGTGACGCCCCAGCCAGTCCATTCCCACAATTACTTGGAATTCCCACATCGGAGTCGGCAGTAAGTCTATAGAAAACCTTACATCGTCTATTACTATTACATTATTCCTATAAATGGTAGATACACTCAAAGCCTTATCATCGGCTATTTCTACTTCTAGTGGCATTTCTAGTTTCACTGGTTCTACAACAAAACTTTTACAAAACGTTAACATAACAAAGGACTTGCTAGCCCCGGAATCAAAAAGTACAAGTGCAGGTAAGGAGTTAACGATGAAAGTACCTGCAATCACGTTCGGTTCTTTCTTAGCCTTTTCCACCGTCATTTGGAAGGCACGACCCCGAAGCTTAGGTGCTTCAGGCCTCTTCCCTTTCTCCCCATCAGTGATTCTGAGTGGCGGCTGCACGTTTGCCTTCCCACTGCCCCCAGTTGCTTCGGGGCATTCTGCCATCCGGTGTCCCAGCTTATTGCATTTAAAGCACGCATTGAGGTGGGCTTTGCAATCTTTCCCATGGTGCCCGTCTCTTCCACATCTGTAGGATCTATCCACCCTATGTCGACCGTTCCCAACATGCGTTTTACCGCATCGCCCTCACCTACAACCTACATTCGGTTTCTTAACTGCCTGTTTCCCCTAGTGGCTGCCGAGAGCGGCCCGCTCTACAGTACGTTTCTTGTTGCGCTCTTTCAAAAACAACTCCCTCTTTCGGGCCCCTTCAATCAGCTTGTCAAGGGTGGAATACTGACCATTAGCTATGAACTCGCGGATATCCTCTCTCAAGATCTGGGTGTACCTGTGCATCTGTAACCCCTCATCATTAGCATAAGCTGGACAGTAAAGTAGCTTTTCCTTGAATACCGTAGTGATCTGATTGACCGTTTTTGTGGTCAGTTCTAGCTTCATAAACTCATCCATAACCCTCTCTACTTCAACCTTCGGTGCATACTCAGCATAGAACAATTCGGTAAATGCTTCCCATTTCATCCTGGCGGTTGACTCACCCTTTATCTTACGCAGCAGATTCCACCAGTCTTTGGCGGATCCCCTCAAGAAGTTGGATGCGAACCAAACCTTCGCAGCATCGGCACACTTGCAGGTGAAGAACGCTTCATCCACCGCTGCGATCCATCTGGTACTCAACACAGGGTCTGGCAGGCCCTCAAAAGTCGGCGGCTGACATGCCGAGAAGTCTCGGAAGGTACCTCCTGAATTTACCTGATTAACTGTTGGTGTCACTAGCTGGGCGTTTGCCGCTATCAAACTTGCTTCCTTTGCGGCCGACAGAGCACCTAGCTTCTGATCTATCATGGTGCTCATATCCTGCTTCAGGTCCTCTACCACCTTAGGTAGAAGTTCTTTCAATGCATTGGTCACCATTGTGGTTACCAATACAGTCATGTCTACTTCCCCGTACTCATCACTTTCAGGGTCATTTGGTACTGCGTTCTCAGGAGCCACGTTCCCACGAAGTGGCTAGTTAACAATTGGTTGCATGCGGGGGTCACTCTCCCTGGTCACACTAGCATTTTCCCCGTCTGGCAGGTTTTCAAATACTCTTCCTGCTGGAATAATTCTTCGATTTCTCGTGTTCACCATACTGGATGTATAGACAGTGCACTAATCAATAGGCGGCATTGCCATACAGTCCTCGCTAATATCAAAGCATATATCAAGTATCGATTGTCAAGACCTAGCTAGTAAGCAACCCTAGTCTTTCTAAGGCACCCTAGCTATAGGCATCTTACCTCTACAAGTACCCCACACCGGATTCACAAGATTCCCTTGGATGTTGGTCGGTTCCCGTAAGTATCGCGTGAAACTAATAATATGGGCCCTATTATTACCAACACACTATACGTACTGGATCCTAGCATTACCCTTGAAAATCCCAATTCACTGGCTTGGGCCATGTATCATCACTTTCTATAGCATCTGGTTCTCATGTATAGTAACCATGTAAATGTCTCACTAACCCCTTGCTACCCTTCTAGAGCAGCCTACTGTCAGAAATCATAGACATACTAGCATATAATATAATACTGTAAGTACCTTGTACCTCGTACGTGACCACTCGGACTAGCTCCAGCTGATAGCTCATTGAAAACTTTTATCATTTGCAAGTTATGAACTTCGTTTGAAAATTCTTTAAGAACCAAGGTTTAAGTCTAAACACGCCAAAACGCATCTAGATCCCTTAAACCTAGGCTCTGATACCAAGTTGTAACGTCCAAAAAAAAAATTTTTTTTGCATAATTCATTCATAAAAGATATCCATAATCCATGATAACAATGTTACATGCCACGTTGAAAATCAAATATCACACAGTATTGAGTAAATTACAATCATCCTTCTTTGTTTTGGAAACTATTAATATTACAACTAAATTCTTGCATGCGGAAGCTTGAGTTTGAGCTATCATCACTGAGCTGGAGCCCCGCCATGGTCCTTACCTGAAAAGATATGAAACAACTATAAGCCCAAGGCTTAGCGAGTATACTACTTACAACCAAAATAGTTCACATACTACTCATCTCATACCCACTACCGTAGTAAGTTGTCTCATCATACGCATCACTAGGACGGTCTCGCCTCACCTGTTGTCGTCACAATGGTCTAACATACCCGGCACCGAAGTGTTGGTCTTGTACCAGACACCAAAGTGTACGGTCTAACATACCCAACACCGAAGTATACGGTCTAACAGACCCGACACCGAAGTGTACGGTCTAACATACCCATCACCAGAGTGAACGGTCTAAACATACCCGTTACCGAAGTAAACGGTCTAAACACAATCAACTATAACTCGTATAATCATAAATATCTCGTAATCACTGGTATGCATAACATCGGGAATCTATTCAAGTTATAAGTGAGAATACTCACCTGTCAGCTGTCTTAGCTACTTGATTGTTACTGAAAGGCTCTCCTTGTTTAGCTCTGTGACTGACTGCTACCTGACCAAGTCTAAACATCGGTTACTACTGTATTTAACTGTTACTTACTGAAAGTCACATGCCGTGCACGCATGGCCTAAAAGTCGCATGACTGTATTCTCAAAGTCGCATGAACTAGTACATATCACATGAAAGTCGCATGGCATAACATACAAAGCCTGAAAGTCGCATGAACTAGTATTCTACTCATGAAAGTCGCATGGACCTACCCTGGACTCATGAAAGTCGCATGGCTGTATTCTCAAAGTCGCATGAACTAGTACGTATCACATGAAAGTTGCATGAATCACTATTCATCTTGTGAAAGTTGCATGAACTGGCATTTAGCCATATGAAAGTCGCACGACATAAAATCTCAAGAACTGAAAGTCGCATGGTGTATACAAAACCCACCTAAAAGTCGCATGGGGCAACATACAAAGTGCCAAAGTCGCATGAACATACAAACTAGGTCTGAAAGTCGCATGGCACATACACATATGCCAACTGAAAGTCGCATGGCACATAAATGTGTTCATGCGACTGTCGCATGGTACATAAATGTGCCTATGTGACTGTCGTATGAACCCTCTTTTTCCCTGTAAGTCATCTTTTTGAAAACCCATCCTCCATAGCCATAATCAAGATTTCTTAAAACTCAACCAATTCAACTCAAACTTGTTTCATAACATTTCTTCACTTATACAAAACTTTCCTTTAAACTTAAAACCATATTTTATCAACTTTCAAGGTGATCTTGGTTAGACTTTCTCCTGGGTTTTTCTTAAACCCTCAAAACCAAAAAACCCATATTCTGAAACATTCAATCATCACTTTAAGGCTGCATGAATGATGTCTACATGGTTATGAAGAATAGAGAAACATTACCTGATGATTTATTTGCCAAAAATCTCAAGTTTCCAACAATGGAAGCCTCTTCTTCTCCTCCTCGTCCCTTCAATGGCAGCAGCACACACACAAAACCTTAAATGAATGCAACAGTGATTTGAGGGTTTGTGTGGGAGGCTGTGCCCTAAACCCCTATTTATACTCACTTTCCAACCTCTTGTGGGCGTAAGCCTAACTTAAGCCTCTAAGTCCAAATCCAACCATGATTTCTTAAAGGATGTAACATAAATAAGCCCAATCCTTCTTAATAAATCACCATCCATAATATATACATATATAACAACATAACTCCCATTACTTAAATAATTTCCAATCACATTGTGCATAAATCACCATTAATATTCATTAAAACTATTCTTGTACATTTTTAAGATGTGGGTATTACATCTTCAGTGACCTGATTCACATTAACAGAGACAACATTATCATCTGTATTTACCTCCTGAGAGTAGTCATCCAAGTAATCATTAAATGACTCTTGTAGAAGAGCATCAAATTCATCGGAGACAATTTGATCAGTATGATTGGAGGTTGACTCTGCATTGAATTCATCGAAGGTGACATTAATTGTTTCAACCACAGAATTCTTCTTTGGAAGAAAAACACAATAAGCTTTGGAGATATCAGAATAGCCTAGAAACACTCCTTGTTCTCCTTTTGGATCAAATTTGCTTTCCTGATATTTGGTGTTTAGGATAAGCATGTACTTCCAAAAACTTTGAAGTATCCGACATTTGGTGACTTCAGATAAAGTAATTCGTAGGGAGTTTTGCTGTGGCGCTTGACAATGATGGACCTGTTCTGAGTATAGCAAGCAACATTAAGAGCTTTAGCCCAAAAATGGCCTTTTAGAGATGATTCAGCTAGCATAGTCCTGGCTGCTTCTATCAGGGTCCTATTTCTCCTTTCAGCAACCCCAGTTTGCTGAGGGGTATATGGGGCTGAGAAGTTTTGGATGTTGTCATTTTCATCACAAAAATCTTGGAGGGTAGAATTTCTAAACTTTGTTCCATGATCGCTGCGAAGCTGTTTAACTTGTGTGTCAAAATTCCTTTGAACACGACCAATAAAGCTCATTATGTGATTACCAGATATTTATATTATACAAGTTATAGTTGATTGTGTTTACACCGTTTACTCTGGTAACGGGTATGTTTAGTCTGTTCACTCCGGTGACGGGTATGTTAGACCGTACACTTAGGTGTCGGGTATGTTAGACCGTACACTTCGGTGTCGGGTACGATACCAGCACTTCGGTGTCGGGTATGTTAGACCGTTGTGACGAAAACGGGTGAGGCGAGACCGTCCTAGTGACGGGTATGATGAGACCACTTACTATGGTAGTGGTATGAGATGAGTAGTATGTGAAATATTTTCGTTGTAAGTAGTATACTCGGTAAGCCTTGGGCTTACAGTTGTTGTTTCATATCTTTTCAGGTAAGGACCATGGCGGGGCTCTAGCTCAGTGATGATAGCTCAAACTCAAGCTTCCGCATGCAAGAATTTAGTTGTAATATTAATAGTTTCCAAAATAAACAAGGATGATTGTTATTTACTCAATATTGTGTGATATTTGATTTCCAACGTGGCATGTAACATCGTTCTAATGGATTACGGATATCTTTTATGAATGAATTATGCAAAAAAAAAAAAATTTTTTTGGGACGTTACAGTAGATCTCTTAGAAACAAATGACTCCTCTGCTGATGAGCAATAGGATCAACCACAAAGGGTCACGAAATGGACTCGAGCTCATCCCATCACAAATATGATTGGTGATCCACATACTGGTGTGCAAACCCGAAATTCAATTACATCTGTCTTCTGCATGTTCTCTGAATTTATATCACAGGTCGAACCAAAGAAAGTCGATGAAGCTTTGAAGGATCCAAACTGGGTGGTCGCTATGCAAGACTAGTTGTGTGAATTTGAAAGAAACAAGGTGTGGACGCTGATTGCCCCACCTGAATACAAGTCCATTATTGGCACAAAATGGGTCTTCAGAAACAAACGTGATGAAACTGGGCCAGTTGTGCGTAAAGGCCAGACTAGTTGCAAAAGGCTACTGTCAAGAGGAAGTGATAGATTATGATGAAACCTTTGCTCTAGTTGCTCGTCTGGAAGCAATACGCATGTTTCTAGCCTTTGCAGCATTCAAGGGATTCAAGGTCATTCAGATGGACGTTAAAAGTGCCTTTCTGAATGGAGAACATCAAGAAGAAGTATTTGTTTAACAACCTCCTGGATTCGAAAATCCCAAGTTTCCACAACACGTTTATAAGCTTGACAAAGCCCTTTATGGACTGAAACAGGCTCCACGTGCCTGGTACGACACTTTGTCCACTCATCTTCTGAAAAATGGATTTCAGAGAGGGAACATCGATAAAACTCCTTTTCAGTGTAGAGAAAAAGGTGAACTCATTCTAGTTCAAATTTATGTTAATGATATTATATTTGGCTCTACTGATAATCGTTTATGCAATAAATTTGAGAAAATAATGTTAGAAAATTCAAAATGAGCATGATGGGAGAACTGAATTTCTTCCTTGGCCTTTAGATAAAGCAATCTGACCAAGGCATCTTCATTAATCAGGGGAAATATGTCAAAGACTTACCTAAGAATTTCAACTTTTTAGACTCCTCCCCTGTGAAGACTCCCATTGTTCCAAAGACCAAGCTTACCGCTGATCCGAATGGAAAAGTAGTTAATCTTCCCACATTCAGAGGGATGATCGGATCCTTACTATATCTGATGGCCAGTCGTCCTGATATTATGTTCTCCACATGCCTATGTGCAAGGTTTCAGGCGAACACAAAAGAATCACATCTGACGGCTGTCAGACGAATTTTCAGATACCTGAAAGGTACTCCTGAACTTGGGCTATTGTACTCCAGAGACTCCGGCTTTGAATTAATTGGATTTTCAGATTCAGACTATGCCAGATGTCAGATTGATAGGAAGAGTACTACTAGTGGGTGTCAACTACTAGGTGGAAAACTAGTAAGTTGGCAAAGAAAGAAGTAGAACTCCATTTCTCTATCCACCGCTGAAGCTGAATACATTTCAGCTGGGAGTTGTTGCGCACAAGTTTTATGGATGCAACATCAGCTCGCTGATTATGGCATCTCCTTTCAGCGCACTCCTATCTATTGTGATAACACAAGTGCTATTGCAATATCTAATAATCCGGTTTTCCATTCTCGTACAAAGCGCATTGATGTTCGCCATCATTTTATTCGAGATCACATAGCCAAGAATGAAATTGAGGTTCATTTCATCTCCACTGAACATCAGCTAGCTGACATATTCACAAAAGCCCTAGATGAACACCGGTTCAATCAACTGATTGTAGAAATAGGAATGCTAAATCCTTCAACAATATAGATATTTTAGGTAAGTTTGATTGTTACTATTCATTCTTTCTTGTCACATTTAATACCAGCCACCCTAATAGCTAAGCTTGAATAATTACTTTTACCTTGCCTCTCTCTGACTGTCAAATCTTTTCTGAAGCATAATCATGAGAAAATTTCTTTATAAACATCCAAATATTTTCTTTCCTTTTTCATCTTCTGCAAATCAAGACACGATTCAAAGAAAATCGTTCAATTTCTCGAAAACTCATGGAATTCACAATCACTTTCGTTTTCTTCCCGGTGTGCTATGTGATCATTGTTCGCATCCCTGATGAAGGGATTGGGATAGAAGTCTCATCTCAAATATTTGTGTTATCTTAAACATGAATGTAATATTTTCTTTTGGCAGTCTATGTAAATCTTGATTAACATCATTTAATCATCTTTTGTTGATATATGGAATTAGTAATTTCCAAGCTTAACTATTATTCTTGTTGGCATTGTGCTTTTCTTTTTTTTTCTTTTCGTCTATTTCTTTTCGTTCTTGTGAAGACTAGAATTTCACATGCAAAGTTTGGATATTTTTTTCCCTTTGCATTCTGAAATTTTTATCTTCATGTTAATGGTTTGTTGATCGAGTTTAGCTAGTTCCAAGATAACACTGGGTAAATTGGTTTACCCAATAACAGTTTGACATCACAAAGTTATCCTTGCTTATTCTCCGGCTTCACACGCACATTTTCACCCTATATTTACTCAACCGCCAAGATTGATTAAGTTTAAACCCCTTTAAAACCCCATATCGCCCCTTCAAGTTCTTTACCTGCAAATCATCTTCTCCGGCGATTTCTCTTGTTCAAACAGCAAAACAACTCTTGTGCTTGAATCAATTGCCCCCAAAATTGCTTCTGCGAAGGTAACTCTTCCAGCTGATGTTGTCCCCAAGATCCCACTGGAATCAATCTGTTTTAAAGACAACAATTTCGCCGCTGACCTAACCATTCCTCCTTCATCCTCACCTCTTCACCAAATCATGACCTATCTTTGCAACCGTCCATTAAAATTTGCTCTCTCCGCAAAGCTACCGATGTTTGAAGAACACCTATGTGACTTCTGGAAGACCGCTAAAGTCATCAAACCCAAAACCTCCGGCCAAAGTATTCACTTCAGTATGCTCTCTAGTAGCAAGTTTGCTGAAATCACCACCAAGATTCTTGCATTTGTTCTTCATCTTCCTCGCCGGGAACTCACCCCATCCACTGCCAACGCTAAGGAGCTGCTTTTCTCCTTCTTTCAATATGCTGATGAGCACAAAGTCAAAGGGAACTCTATGGTTCGCACTCGTCTTCCAAAGGAGTGGAACTGTCTGTTGCTCATCTGAACTTCTGTATGACGAGCAAAACCGGTGGTCTTGACCAAGTCAATGAAGCCGTTCTGAAAATGGCCTATTCTATTATCCATGGTCATAACATTGACTTCGCTGAACTCATCATGGAAAGTCTTGTGGTCTCACTGACGGCCCGCACTAGGTCTCAACACATTCCTTTTCCTAGGTTTGTGTCACTGGTTATCTACTCCCTGTTACCACTTGAAGCATACAACTCTGCTTCAATGCTGCTTCCATCTCCCTCTCTACCGGGTTCAGTATGGACAGGTTCCTCATCTGCTTTTAACCCAGCTCTGACTGCACCAATGCTTGCACTAGTCTCGCTGAAGCCTTTTCCTCCCATTCCACCACCATATTCTGGTTTATCCTCTGAAGCTGCACCTTCTAAACCTCAACACAGAATGCTTCAGTCCTCTCCATCGAAATCAAAGAAAAGGAAGCTGATATCCTCTTCAACTAAGCCATCCACCAAACCTTTAGCCGTATCTAAATGCACCACCACTAAATAACCAACCTCCGCTCAACCTCAAAAATCATTCTCAACCGCCAAACGCCACAAACCCAACGTTCCTTCCAGTCCCATCATCTCTCACTATGCTTCAAGTGAGGATTCTCCAAATGATACACCGCTGATTCTTTGCAAAACTAGGCTTCAGTCATCAAAATCTGCAGAAGCTGTTCAGGTACGATCTCCCTTACTTAAATTCTCTAAACCTAGTCTGACTGATGAAGAGACAGCCCAAAACCAAGTTGTCCCTGAAGTCCCACTCCCACTAAAACAAGTTCAAGACACTAATAAACACCAGTCAGCCGAGACTTCCTCTATCCCCACCATTGAGTCTACCAGCACACCCACTACAACTCAGGTACCACCAGAACAGGGAACACTCATTCCTACTTCTGCTCAAATTCCCCCTCTATCCCATAATGTATCAGTAACCCCAACTGATACTATGGATATCGACCAAGCACATGATGAGTCAGCACCCAAAACAGCTGACACTGATGCTCAGCCCATCACTAATGATGGAACTACAATTCCCCTAGTTTCGAAGGTCCAATCAGTTGATGATTCTTCTATTCACCCTGAAGATGAAACTGCACCCAAATCCCCTAAGGTGTCACAAAACCCCATTGACACTATGGATTATACTAGGGCAGATGATTTATCAGTTTCACACCAAACTAGGAGTGATGCCCAATCTTCCGTTATCAATGACACTGACGTTCAACCTCCTTCAGTCGAGATTCTTACTGCTAATGAAGACACAGTCTTAAACCAGACTGTAACTTAAGCAAATGAGCCTCAGGCCCTTGATGCATCAGTCACTCCTACTGATGCTACGGCCTCCCCATCTCTCCTAAACACCTTGTTTGACATCCATTCTCCTGATACAACTGTCAATACTTTTGATGACAGTGATGCTTTTGATTTTCTCCAGTCCCCCTAGTCTGTATATTCTCAAACTTCTGAGCCTTCAATAGACATTGATTCTTCATTGGAAAGTCTATCTGAAGTCGTTCTTTTTGTCTCTAATTCCGTTAAGACAAACACCTTTCAGGGACATTGTGTCGCCAACAATGAAGCCAAGCTTGAAACTGAGCTCAAATCTCTTGTTGAATCTATCAAATCTCAGTTCACCACCCTCACCCAAACCATTGATTGTAAAAATCTGATACTTTATGGAATGTACACTACACTTCACCATCTTGTGAAAACCACAGCTTATTCTGCCACTCTTGAGTTTTCTAAACTAAACACTCAACTCTCTACTCCCTCCACCTTTGTAAATTCTTTTTTTCCAAGGTTGACAACATCCATGCTGTCAATCTTTCTGAAACTGCAGATCGGCAGTTGCAGGAATGGTTTGCTCCCTCCTTCTCTGGCCTTTCAAGAGAGATTTTGGCCCTGTCTCAGTCGGTAGAAGCTTCAGGAATCTCTGCAGCTTCTAAGGGGGAGAAAGTTCGAAGACAGTCCAAAATCTATCAGAATATAAGAAGGAAGGCTATCGCTGATCGGAAGATAATCAAATGAGATAAAAAGTATTCACGTGCTGAATACGTACAAAGATTAGAAGACGAAGTGGCTCACCTCAAAGACGCTGATGAAAACAAGAATAATGCCTTGATCGATTTCAAGACCATGTTAGCCAAAGTTGAAGAAGCTAAGGCACTTGCTGAGGGGGAGCTCAAGAGTCTCCTTGATCAAAGAAAGGCTGAAGCTGAAGTTTTCAGTTCAGAGCTAGATGGAGCTAAATGTCAACTAATCATAACTGAAGCTAAAGCATCTCAGATTCCCATTCAATCAGCTGCTCCTTCATCCAGTGGTCAGCCAAGCCAATCTGACAGAGGTAAAGGGAATGTAATACCGGAAAAACCAAGTCATTTTTTTAAATTATGATGCGGAAGCTTTTAAACAAACAAACCATTTACATACAATTCAACATAAACAACTGTACAAACATTGTTCACAAAAATAAGTATCATTGTGTGTTACAAAAATTACAGGCTCGTTTCGTTCAAAAATAATATCAGAGTCAGGTCATCCCTTTCCTTCTCCTAACCTCACAAACACGAACCTGCAAAAGCAACAACTAAGGGGAATTAACACAAAGCTAAGTGAGTAGAGGCTAAACACCAAATGAAAACATCCACAGTCAATATCAAAGCATGTAACCACGTATCTCGAGAAGACCGGCGGTTCGGCGCAGAACCTACAACCAATGCCGGCCAAAGCAAAGGTTTACCGATAGCCCTCCACTGAATTGGCACAATGCACTCCCCCTCTAGTGCATCATATGCACCAGTAAGGCTAACACTATTCAACCAATCAGTGAACGAGCCCGGCCCAATTCCACGTATAGCTGACTTCCCAACGCAACTCGAATTTATACTAAGAGTGCGTATCGACCAAATATTCATGCAGCAGATAACAACAATCAATACCACAATCAATAGTTCAATCAATCCTATCCAATCACAATCATGCATCACACCAATAACATTAACCGAAATCTTTACCATCCGCGATTAACGCCTACTCACCTCAAAACCAGCACGGGCTCAGAAATCTAATTTTACTGAGTCTTTTGATTGCCTGAAAACACAGCAACAATCAAATAAGTCTTAATCTCATAAATATATCTAACCACATATATTTATAATTTATTCATGAAAACAAAGAATAAACAACTACAAGTCCAAACACAAAGTGTCGGATTTCTCAAACCATCGGTTTTCTAAGAATCCGCAACAACAAGTGTCGGATTTCACTTGACCGGATTTCACATGGTTCGGATTTCACCCTCCCGGATTTAGAAGTTCCGGATTCTCGGATTCAAAAGTGTCGGATATGGGTCTCGGATTTGAGTATCGGTTTTCCTTGTATAGGATTTTGACTTTGTAGGATTTCATATGTACAATAATCGGATTTGGGGTTCTAGATATCAAAGTCTCGGATTTGGGGTTGTATCGGATTTGAATCAGTTTTGGCCTTGAATCGGTTTTCCCACATTCGGATTTACAACAATCGGTTTTTCAATACTTCCGGATTTCATCTTCTTCTCATTAAATCCGATAACTTCATCACCATAACAACACAAACCCAGAATTATAACAGTCATCAAAACATACCACAAACATGTTTAAACACATTTAAACACATATTCACCCATCATAACCTATTTCAAGTTCATATATCACAATAACAACCAAGAACTTATAAAATAAATTTTCTATGAAACCGATCATGGTGATCTTCATAAATTCATGTTTTCCAACATCCATCTTACCAAGCTACCATTTAAACATGTCAAAATATAAATCTAACCCTTACTTGTATTTGGAAACAAAGTTTATGGAATCCGATCCTTTCTTTCTTCTTTTTTCTTCGGCAGAGAGAAAACACAAAAGCACACACTACACTTTCTTAATTGTGAAGATAATGAGTTAATTACTAGCCTCAAACATGTGTATATTTTTAAGCAGGAGGTGGCAATCCACCCTTTTTATTTCTTCTACACGTACACACTTACATGCATGCATACATACATACAATTACATACATGCAATATATATATATAACACATACTTAAATTAATTAGTTAAACAAAATAATCACATTTAAAACAAATAAGCACATACCACAAACCTGCTAATCTCCTAGCCCATGTTTGCGGGTGTTACAAATCTCCCCTCCTTAAGAGGATTCCGTACTCGGAATCCTTTCCGGCTCTAACAAATGAGGGTATCTATCCTTCATTTCCGTCTCAGTCTCCCACGTTAAATCAGAACCTAAACTGTGTTTCCATTTGACCAGTACCATTGGTATCTGCTTCTTTCGGAGTATGGTCACTTTGCGATCTAACAGTTCAACAAGTTCTTCAATCAATCTCTTCTTTGAATCTACTTTCAGTTCGTGTACCGGGAGAATTTGACTCTCGTCTTCAACCTTGCATTTTCTCAAGTAGCAACCATTGAACGTGTCATGAATACCTGCAAGCTCTGCCGGGAGATCTAATGTAACTGTCTAATCATTTATAATCTGACGAATTCTGAAAGGACCAATGTAACGGGGAGCTAACTTCCCGCTTTTACCAAATCGAATCACGCCCTTCCACGGAGAGACCTTCAAATACACTAACTCCCCCACATCAAACGATACTGGACGACGTCGCGAATCCACATACATTTTCTGTCTATATCTGGCTGCTTTCAACTTCTCTCTAGCTATAGCAACCTTGTCAGCCGTCATCTAAACAATATCGGGTCCTGCAAATTATTTCTCACCAGCCTCTAACCAACACGTCGGAGTACGGCAGCGACGACCGTACGACATCTCATATGGAGGTATTCCAATACTGGAGTAGTAAGAATTATTATACGCAAACTCTATCAATGGCTGGTGCGAATCCCAAGATCCACCATACTCAATTACACAGGCACGTAGCATATCTTTGAGTGTCTGTATGGTTCGTTTAGTTTGACCGTCAGTCTGGGATGATAAGTAGTACTCAAATTAATTCTCGTCCCCAACTCTCTCTGTAGACTCCTCCAAAAGTTAGAAACAAACCTGGAGTCTCTGTCAGATGCTATCGACAATGGTATACCATTCCTTGCAACGATCTCATCAGTGTACAATTCTGCCAACTTGCTAAGAGAAGCCGTCTCACAGATTGCTAGAAAATAGGAACTCTTCGTCAGTCTATCCACGATCACCCAAATCATATCGTGATTCCTCTGAGTTCGCCGAAGTTTAGTCACGAAATCCATCGTTATATGTTCCCACTTCCACTCAGGAATTTGGAACTGTTTGAAGGATCCGTAGGGCTTCTGATGCTCTACTTTCACTTGTGCACAGATATGGCATGACTCCACAAAATGAGCTACATCTGCCTTCATCGTAGGCCACCAGTACAACACTTTTAAATCGTGGTACATTTTAGTGCTTCTTGGGTGAACAGACAGTCTCAACTTGTGTGCTTTAGTTAGAATCAACTTTCTCAATTCTCCAAGCATAGGCACCCACACTCGAGTCTTATACATTTTTAATCCGCGAGAATCATCAGTAAGCTCGTCCTTACGTTTCTTCATTGTTCATTCTTCAGGTTCTCCTCTTTCAAAGCTTCCAACTGTGCAGACTTTATTCTATCCACTAAATCAGATACAATCTCCATACGCATGAATTTAATGGAATTCCCCGCTCCCTTGCGGCTCAAGGCGACTGCTACCACGTTCTCTTTCCCAGGGTGGTATCTAATCTCGCAATCATAGTCTTTTATCATCTCCATCTATCGTCTCTGTCTCATGTTCAATTCTTTCTTTGTAAACACATATTGAAGACTTTTATGATCAGTACAAATCACGCACTTGGTGCCATACAAATAGTGTCTCCACAATTTTAGGGCAAATACGACACCTGCCAGGTCTAGATCATGAGTCGGGTAATTCTTTTCATGTGGTTTCAACTGTCTTGAAGCATACGCAATCACCCGATCCCTTTGCATAAGCACACATCCTAATCCAGCGAACGATGCATCACAGTAAACAGTAAAATCATCCGTTCCATTTTGCAACGCAAGAATGGGAGCCTGGCACAATAACTACTTCAAAGTCTGGAAAGCCTTGTCTTGTTCATTACTCCAAACAAACTTCACATCCTTCCGAGTTAACTTAGTTAACGGACCCGCAATCTTCGAGAAATCCTTGATAAACCTGCGGTAGTATCCAGCCAAACCCAGAAAACTCTTTATCTTAGACGGTGTCTTTGGAGCACTCCAGTTCATCACAGCTTCCACTTTAGAAGGATCTACTTTCACTCCTTCATTACATATAACATGCCCCAAGAATTGAACTTCCCTCAACCAAAACTCGCACTTTGAAAACTTAGCAAATAGATGTTCTTTCTTCAGAGTGTCCAAAACTTGTCTCAAATGTTGTTCGTCCTCCCGTTCAGTCTTTGAATAAATTAGAATATCATCAATAAAGACTATCACAAAATCATCCAAGAATGGTCGACAAACCCTGTTCATCAAATCCATAAAAATCGCAGGTGCATTGGTTAAGCCGAACGGCATAACCAAGAACTCGTAGTGCCCGTAGCGCGTACGAAAGGCTGTCTTTAACACATCCTCCTCAGATACTCGTACCTGATGATATCCCGATCTTAAATCAATCTTAGAAAAGAACGAATCTCCTTCCAGTTGATCAAACAAATCATCGATTCTCGGCAACGGATACTTGTTCTATATGGTTCTCTTATTCAACTCACGATAGTCGATACACATACGCAATGTACCGTCTTTCTTCTTTACAAACAATACCGGTGCTCCCCACGGGGACGAACTCGGATGAATAAACCCCTTATCGAGCAGATCCTGAATCTGCGTCATCATCTCCCGAATCTCTGAACGTGCCAACCTGTACGGAGCCTTCGCTAGTGGTCTAGAACCAGGTATTAAATCTATTTTAAATTCCACTTCACGAACCGGAGGCAATCCTGGCAACTCTTCTGGAAACACTTCCGGGTATTCCGTTACCACCCGGATATCAGTCATTGCTTGTTTCTCTTTCATTCCATTAATCACATATGCTAAATAAGATTCACACCCCTTACCCAACGCTTTCTTTGCTTTTAAACATAAAATCATAGGGATCACGGACCCTACCTTCTCCCCCTGGCTATTACTCGTGAACCATCATCTAGTGGAAACAAAATGAACTTCTTGTGACACTTGATACTGGCTTGATTCAACCTTAGCCAATCCATCCCAAGGACCACATCAAACCCCGACAATGGTATAACAAGAAAATAAACAGGAAAACACATGCCATCTATATCAATTTTAGCCCCAACCATAGCAGTCGTGACCGGAACCATCATACCATCAGCTACTTCTATCTCTAAAGCAGTACCAAGTTCAATCACAGGCACATTTAATCTATCACAGAATTCCATAGATAGAAAGGAGCGATTTGCTCCTGAATCAAACAATACTCTAGCAGGAGTAGAGTTTATTAGAAACATACCCGTGATCACGTCATCAGTGGTGGTGACATCATCCACCATCATTTTGAACGCCCAACCCTCAGCAGTGGGCGGGTTCTTTTGTTTTTGACCCGCTGAACACGACCCTCTAGCTCCTCCTTCTCTAGACCTTGACCCTGTCTTTTTGCCTATCGGGCAATCACCAACACGGTGCTCCTCCTTCTGTCAATTCTAGCATACACTCCTCGGGAACCTACAGTTCTTTAAATCATGGCCAAACTGGCCGCAGTTCACACACCTCCTTGTCTGGGCCGTACTCTGCCCGTTGTGATAAGATTTTCACGTGCTACACCAAGGTGCCCGTTGAGTAGATCCACCTAAAGTAGGTCTTCTATTTTGATCTCCCTGCCTACCACCACTAATCTGCCCTCCCTGTCTCTGTTGAGCGTTATAGTGTTCAAATCTCGACTTCTGTTGAGAAAGTTTCTCCCCGCTCAACTTGTTCCTTGCAACAATGTCCCCTTCAGCCAATTTGGCTAAAGTGAAAGCCTGGGATAGTGTGGTGGCCCACCTGGTGGCGCCTCGGTAATCTGGGTGCAATGCCCCGACGAAATGGGCAATCTTCGATTCTTCGCCCGGTACCCAGTGCTTAGCAAATCTCATTTTCTCATTAAATTGTTTTATCAGCTGATCCATAGTCATGTTCCCCGTCATCTGTAGATCCATAAACTCCTTCTGAATCTTAGCCATCTCAAAACTCCCACAGTATTGTTCACATAATTTCTCCTGGAATTGACTCCAGGTTATACTCCCCTTCTGTTGTTTAGTAAAGTGGCCGGTAATGGAATCCCACCAGACCAACGCATCTTCTCTTAGCATTCTTGACGCATACTTGACCTTCAATTCATCCTTTCAATTACAAGCATCGAGTGCCTTTGACATCTCCCTCAACCAATTCAATGTCGCATTGGGATCAGAACTCCCATGATATTCAGACGATTTTGCAATCCAGAAATTACTTGTAGGTGCAGGGTTGTTTGTATCCAGGAAACGCAAATGGATAAGCTCCTGGTTGTGGATATGGATAGAAGAAAGGTTTCTGCATCATGTGATTGTAACTGGTGCTGTATCGGCACTGGGGTTGGTTCAGGTTGTTGTTGTTGTTGTTGTTGTTAAATCCTTTAAATCCTGTCTCTGAGTTTAACCAGCTCGTTTTCCAGTTGATAAACATTATCACTGTTATCCTCTTCCCGGGCCTGACCCGACGTTCCCGCAGTAGCTGGGTTACTCAAGTATTCAGTCACTGGTGCTTCCGATGTAGCTTGGGTCATAGGAGGAAGGATTGGAGTATCTCTGTCAGCCATTATCTGTTACAATCACATCACCTCATAACTCATTAGCATAAACCGTTAGTATCCAAAATACTAACTACAACCGACAACTCTAACTCACTCTAATTCCCCCAAAGGAAAGCTTGACCCGTCACGAGCCAATATATGGGAATGCAACACTCTAGCCGTGCATGCATCGCCAAACCTAAGCTCTGATACCAAACTGTAACACCGGAAAAACAAATCCATTTTTTTCAATTACGCTGCGGAAGCTTTTAAACAAACAAACCATTTACATACAATTCAACATAAACAACTGTACAAACATTGTTCACAAAAATAAGTATCATTGTGTGCTACATAAATTACAGGCTCGTTTCGTTCAAAAATAATAACAGAGTCAGGTCATCCATTTCCTTCTGCTAACCTCACAAACACGAACCTACAAAAGCAACAACTGAGGGGAATTAGCACAAAGCTAAGTGAGTAGAGGCTAAACACCAAATGCAAACATCCACAGTCAATATCAAAGCATGTAACCATGTATCCCGAGAAGACCGGCGGTTCGGCGCAGAACCTACAACCAATGCCGGCCAAAGCAAAGGTTTACCGATAACCCTCCACTGAATTGGCACAATGCACTCCCCCTCTAGTGCATCATATGCACCAGTAAGGCTAAAACTATTCAACCAATTAGTGAACGAGCCCGGCCCAATTCTACGTATAGCTGACTTCCCAACGCAACTCGAATTTATACTAAGAGTGCATATTGACCAAATATTCATGCACCAGATATCAACAATCAATATCACAATCAACAGTTCAATTAATCCAATCCAATCACAATCATGCATCACACCAATAACATTAACCGAAATCTTTACCATCCGCGATTAACGCCCACTCACCTCAAAACCAGCACGGGCTTAGAAATCTAATTTTACTGAGTCTTTTGATTGCCTGAAAACACAGCAACAATCAAATTAGTCTTAATCTCATAAATATATCTAACTACAAGTCCAAACACAAAGTGTCGGATTTCTCAAACCATCAGTATTCTAAGAATCTGCAACAACAAGTGTCGGATTTCACTTGACCGGATTTCACATGGTGCGGATTTTACATGGTTCGGATTTCACACTCCCGGATTTAGGAGTTCCGGATTCTCGGATTCAAGAGTGTCGGGTATGGGTCTCGGATTTGAGTATCGGTTTTCCTTGTATAGGATTTTGACTTTGTAGGATTTCATATGTGCAATAATCGGATTTGGGTTCCTGGATATCAAAGTCTCGGATTTTGGGTTGTATCGGATTTCAATCAGTTTTGGCCTTGAATCGGTTTTCCCACATTCGGATTTACAACAATCGGTTTTTCAATACTTCCGGATTTCATCTTCTTCTCATTAAATCCGATAACTTCATCACCATAACAACACAAGAACATATTCACGCATGTTTAAATATACCACAAACATGTTTAAATACATTTAAACACATATTCACGCATCATAACCTATTTCAAGTTCATATATCACAAGAACAACCAACAACTTATAAAATAAAGTTTCTATGAAACCGATCATGGTGATCTTCATAAATTCATGTTTTCCAACATCCATCTTACCAAGCTACCATTTAAACATGTAAAAATATAAATCTAACCTTTTACTTGAATTTGGAAACAAAGTTTATGGAATCCGATCCTTTCTTTCTTCTTTGTTCTTCGGCAGAGAGAAAACATAAAAGCACACACTACACTTTCTTAATTGTGAAGATAATGAGTTAAATACTAGCCTCAAACATGTGTATATTTTTAAGTAGGAGGTGGCAATCCACCCTATTTATTTCTTCTACACGTACACACTTACATGCATGCATACATACATACAATTACATACATGCAATATATATATATATATAACACATACTTAAATTAATTAGTAAAACAAAATAATCACATTTAAAACAAATAAGCACATACCACAAACCTGCTAATCTCCTAGTCCAGGTTTGCGGGTGTTACTGGGAAAATGGTGATAGTCTCTCCGGATGATCAGAAGAGTAATGGTATATATGAATTAAGTGACTCAGAGGATGACAATCCAAGAGTAAAAGACTTGAAAGTGGTTGATGAACTTGGTAGAATAGCAGCAGAGAAAATGGCACTTGAAGAACTTGCTGCGAACAAAATTGAACTATCTCCATTCGATCATCAAAAATAGATCGAGGAGAATATTGAAGCTGAAAAAGCCTTAATTGAGGAGAAGAAAAGGATAATGGAAGAAAAGTGGCTAAGCTCTCGACATCAAAGAAGGCATCCAGATAAAATCACGGCAATAAAGCTAAAGAAGGTAAATAATGAAATCCTTCTGGATGTTCAGCGCAAAAATCTTCCTCTCTTCAGCATACAATCTGTCAAGGATGTCCAACTCAATTACGTTGTGTCTGAATGGAATGAAATACTTGCTTGTTTATCGAAATGCAAGCAAACTGATGATGGAGTTCATTCAATGAGAGATCAACAAAGTAATTGAATATTATGAAGAGGAAGTAAAAAAGAGGGGATCTAATGCAATTGTCATGCCACAGAAAGAGAAACCCACTCGAACTGAAAAGTTAAAATTTAAGAGAAGGAGGCTCACTCTCAAGAAATCTCAGCAACAAATCTTGGAGCTGATATCTATTGGGGAGCTTCCAAATTGCAAAGGATTCGACACCACGTTCCCTCCTGGTTTCATTCCTGAAGTGGGTAAAGTTCTCTCAAATCAGAGAGGATTTTATTTTCTTGATGCATATGACAAGATTCGTTTTCAGAGAGTTCCAGACTTCGCCAAGGCTTACTGGCTTCATCTGAGATCTCTTCGATACTTTATCGACTATAAAAATCCACAAGTTAAAGACATTCTGGTTTAATACTTCAAGCAAATAAAGCTCAAAGCTCCAAATGAATCTTCTCCTGAATAGTTCAAACCGGATATTTAGAATAGTAATTCTTTATTCTTTAATCAGTTTTTGTAAATAGTCATGGATTATAAGCAAATAGAGGGAGATTGTTAGTCCTTTTATTTGTATATATTCCATTCCTGAAGAAGCTTTCGAAGAAAGCGACTGAAGGTGTAATATCTTATTCTTTTGTAAACTGTTCTGACGCGTCATCTGAAGAAAGAAGCCCATAGTTCATCTGAAGATTTGTCTTGAAGTGAACGTCAGCTGAAGTTAGTCTTCAGTCTTCAAAGGGTCTTCTGAACTGAAGATATATCTGACAACCAGAATCTTCGTGCACGATCTGCGCATTCTGAAGGAGCTCGAAATGGGAATCTTGTTTGTGTTCCTAATTAAGTGTAGAGCGGTACATGTGTAAATAAATTAGATGGTCAGGATTAGTTTACTTAGCCTATAAATACATTCTCGATTAACGAGAAAAGGTTAAGCGTTTGTTCGCTAATTTGCATTCAAGTTTGTTCTTGATTTAGTTTGTACTCGGTAGTCAAGTTTGTTCTTGTGCACTCTTTAAAGTTTGGTTATTAATATAATCCTACTTTGAAAACTTTCATGTGTTTGTTGCTTTAAAACTATTTCCGCACTTTGTTCTTATTCATTGTTAGTTTTACTTATTTGGGAAAAACAAAAAACAATTAGAATCCCCTCGAATTTTGTATCCTATTGCTCATAATCCTTTGTAGATCAATACTATTCCAATGAATCCATCATCCTCATTAAATTTGATGATATTTTGAAGCAAAAACAGTAGATGTTTCCACGAAAAACTTTAAAACTTAGGCGATTTTGATCCAAATCAAAACATATTTGATTGTTTTCAAACACATAATTGATTTAGAGATGAATGCGATCAGATTTCATACGAAAAACTCTTAATCCTTATTGTTTCAAATTTTGAACAGTAACCTTCTTCGATGTAGATTGTCAATCAATGATTCACCCAATCAAGAGCCAACTTAGATCAAGTTAGGCTCTGATACCAATTGAATTGTATAATCTATGAGCAGTGAACCTTCAAGAATGGTGTAGAGAGATGATATTTGAGATAAAATACACATACTTCACGTTTCCCTTGGAATGTCAATATCTCATTAATTTGCCAAAAGTTACAAGCAGTATCAAGCCCAAGGGTCTAATGGCCTATTTATAGGCCAAGCCTACCACATGGGTTTTTCTACATTTTCTAATATTAACACTTTCCAGAGGAACATCGCGTGGGAATACAAAGGTCTTGGTCAGATGCACCAAAATATTTACTCATGATGGTGTTTTCCCGTCAAATGTGGTATATCAAAAAGTTTTACGTCACGAATAAGGTAGTCTCAACTATTTGTTCTTAGATGTTCATTTCCAATATATTTGTATATTTAACCACTTTATACATAAAAATTTTCTTATATGATATATCAAGAGATGGTCGCTTTAGAGTGTGTTTTATCATATTCCTACAACAATGTTCTTCCTTGCAATCGATTGTAATTCTTAATGGTAGTCAACATACATTTCAGTTTTTCAGTAATAAGCTACTCTAATATTTCTTTATTGTTGAGCATCACAACGATGTAGTATCTTATATTCATTTTAAAATAAAGTGTATTATTGTTTATATTGTCTTCTCCAACCTCTTGATTCATACCAACAAAAAAATTCATCACAACCCCCTCTTTATTCGCCACCGCCATATTGCGCGGGTACCCTACTAGTGTGTATATATATATAACCATATCCACCTCCTCAAGTATAATTATAATTTATTTCCCCATCCTCAATTCATTGATGAATTTCGAGTAGATGATAGTCGGGTATGATCATCAATCTTGTGAGAATCCATGATTCAAATAAAACAAAAACTTCTATCAAACTTAATATATATATATATATATATCAATGTGAGTATGAATACGCACTTGAGTTTGCATCATACATATTTATAAGGAGGAGAGGCCATCGTGAAACTGCCACCTTTTTATATGGTTGTTGTATGGTGGTGGTTTTCCCTCGAAAAACTGCCACCATGAGTGTGTATATACACTCACTAAAGTACCACGAAAAAGTCACTAATAATTATTGCACACATAAATATCTTTGATATAAGTATTAATATCTAAATGTTAATAATATTTAAAAGGTTTCCAACACTCCCCCTTAAATATTATAACATTTGTCTTCCATGAAAGTTCTTCCGATCTAGAGTATAACGAAAAAGTCATCATCTTCTCCTTTGCTGCTGACCCTGTAATCTGCATTGTCTTGATCATCCTTACCCTTGTTGCTGGTTACACCTACTTCATCTTGTTCCATAGCATTTGGTATATGGCCATAATTCTTTATTCCAAATTCATAGTACTCTAGAAGAACCAAAAGATACTGTTCAAATAAGACACTAATCGATTGACCATAACTTTCAAGATATCCAAGGTCCATTGAGATTTTGCTCCTTTTTTTCTCCTCTGTAATTGCTTGATGCCCTCCTCATTCCATAACATGTTTGTAGAGATCTGGTAAGCAAACGTCCAGCCATTCAATGTAAGGTTGTAATGCAATATCAACTCCATTTTTCATCTCATGAAACCAACCCACTACTTCTTCAAACTTCTTTTCCATCAACCTTTTGCCCTTGTAGTAAATTAGATCACAAATTGCTAATACAAAAAATGAGATAAAATCATCAAAAGTTTTTATGATAATAAGCAATTTCTTTCCTTCGATTTCAATCTCGTTTTCAACTATGCTTGCTTCTTTCTTGTAACACCACTTTTTTAACCTAGATTTTTCTTTTTAAATTACTATGGAAGTGATAAAATATATACAAAGATGTTTACAACTAAAAATAAGTAACAAGGTAAAACAGTTTTCTGAGACATCAGTATATCAAAAACACTAGTGTTACAAAATACAACAGATCATCAAAAGAACATCAGAGTGACAGTCAATTATTTCTCAAGCTACACCCACTCATAACCGAACCGCTGACTTACCAAAACCTATTAAAAGAGTGGAAGGTGGGGGATTAGCACAAAGCTAATTGAATGAAAGTTAAATCACAACATAGCATCAATCACAACCGAAAGATACAACAATAAAAAAGCGACCGAGAAGACCGGCGGTTATGCACGAACCTGTAACAAATACCGGCCAAAGCAAAGGTTTACCGATAGTTCATTTGCTAGTCTCACACAATATTACCCTTATGTTGCAATGAATCCATCAAAAGATCCAAATACTGATTAGCCGATAGAAAACAAACCCATCTCATAGCCTAGCCAAGTTGACTTCCCATCCAACCATGTGCACATATCACTGACGCAATGATTAATTAACACATAACCAGTTAATCCATCACCAGACATAAAGTCTATCCATGCATCAACCATAAGCAATTGCAACCATAACAATTACAACTAATTACCATCCATGAGTTAAATGTCCATTCACCTTGGTTCTCAATCTCCACTCAGTTGTATGATGTTACTGAGTCTTCTCCATTCCTAAGAACAAACTAATATCGAAATCATTATCCGATTCATAAATATATATAAGCACACATAATTATATCAAATCTAACCATATATAACAAGTAAGAAACACACAAAGTGTAAGCACGTAAAGCATCATGTTTGAAAAACAAACAAAAGCTTTCAATCCTGAAATACCGCAAACGTGTCATGTCCAACACATTGACGCATCGCGTCAGGCTTCGAACAGCCCTTTGAACAAAGGCTTTGAATGGCCACTTCGAGCGGCTATCTCGAACCATATGGACTTTGAGTTCCTAGACTTCGAACAAACACTTCGAGCAGACTACACTTCGAGCGGATCTTTCGAAGCTCACTTCGAATTCAAATTCAAAAATTTCGAATTTGCAATAACAAGGAACATGTCGCGTCGCATCGCGTCGTATCGGTTCTAGAATCAAACTAGCAACTTTTCTTCATCTTCCAACTCCATGCCAAATTTAAAATCACACATACAATACAGGAATTCAATTTCTAACCATTCTAAACCCATATAAACTTCTTATAACATGTTTAGAATTATCAAGTACACTTTAAAACTCATCAAATCATTAAAATCAACTAAACCCACTTGTTAAGTTTTCTTCCATATAAAATCATGGTGTTCTTCATAAAAACCTAGCAAACAAGCAGCAATAATCAAGGCATGATAGACATGAATCTTAATTCAAAACAACAAAGAAATCATACTAACCTAATTCTTGAATTATCAATTCACCAAATCCAAGTTTCAAGATAATGCTTTTTTTTAGATTTCTTCTCTTCAAAGAAACACACACAAACACACTCAAGGTAGTTTCAAAAAATGAGAAGATGACATGGTGAGACTAAATGATATACATCATACACGTATCCTCACAAAATTCCATGCATAAGCATGAGGTGATAAGCAAAACTCAATTTCCAAGTATAATCATGCATACACACATACCCACATAATTATAAATATTTTAATCATAATGGCATCTTTATTAATAAAACCACTTAATCAAATAATAATTATGCACTTATCTCACCAAAGTACACTTAATTACTAGGCCCAAAACTAGGATGTTACAAATCCTCCCTCCTTAAGAAGATTCCGTCCTCGAAATCTCTTCACATCCTCATATTCTCTTCACATTTCGCATGTTAAATCTGATCCCAAGTTGTGTTTCCATCTAATCCGCACCATGGGAATCTGTTTCTTGCGTTAATTTTGTTAGTTTTGGTTCTAATAATTCTATGTGCTCTTCCACTAATCTCCTTTTTAAATCCAATTTCAGTTCATGTAAAGGAAGCATCTGGCTTTTTTCATTCACTTTACACTTTCGCAAATAACATACATTAAATGTATTGTGAGTACCTGACAATTTAGAAGGAAGATCAAGTGTATCAGTTTGGTCATTGACTACCCTTTGGATACGAAATGGACCAATATAACGAGGTGTTAGTTTCCCACGTTTCTCGAACATATAACTCCTTTCCATGGTGAAACTTTTAGATAAACCAACTCACCCTCAACAAATGTAACAGGTCGGCAGCGTGGATCGGTATACATCATATGTCTGTCTCTAGCCGCTTTTCACTTTTCTCGTGCAATAACTACTTTTTCAGCTATGATCTAAACAATGGCAGGCCCTGCATATTGTTTTTCTCCCACCTCTAACAAACACGTAGGCATATGGCATCGACGCCCAAACAACATCTCGTAGGGTGGCATACAGATACTCAAATGGTAAGAATTATTATACGCTCGATTAAAGGCAAGCGGGAATCCCAAGAACCCCCATATTCCAATATACAAGCACACAACATATCCTTAAGTGTTTGAATAGTTCATTCTGTTTGACCATTGGTCTGAGGATGATAAGCTGTACTCAAATTAACACGTGACCCCAAATCCCGCTGTAAACTTTTCAAGAGGTTAGAGACAAACCTGGAATCTCTATCATATATAATCGAAAGTTGAATACCATGTCGGGATACTATCTCATCAATGTATAACTAAGATAGTTTGCTAAGCGGAGCTATCTCACCGGTAGCAAGAGAATGAGCGCTCTTTGTCAACCGATCTACAATAACCCAAATCATATCATGACCCCGCTGCGTTCGTGGAAGTTTAGTCACAAAATCCATGGTAATGTGATCCCATTTCCAATTGGTAATCTTTAATTGCTTTAATAATCCATAGGGTTTTTGGTGTTCAGCTTTAACTTGTGCACAAATATGACAAGACTCTACAACTTATGCAACATCTGTCTACATTGTGAGCCACTAATACAACACTTTCAGATGGAGATACATTTTAGTGCTGCATGGATGCATAGATAATCTAGATTTATGCGTCTCTGCTAAGATCAAGTTTAAAGACCCCCAAGTAATGGAACCCAAACACAAGACTGATACATCTTCAATCCTTGTGAATCAAAACATGCAGATCATCTTTTCTTTTCAACATATCTCTGTCTTCAGATTTTCATCTTTCAAGGCTTCCAACTGAGCTGCTTTGAATTTATCTACCAAGTCAGAAATTATTTCAATACTCATAAAACAAACAATATCACCGGCTCCCTTGCGACTTAAAGCATGAGCTACCACATTGGCTTTCCGTGTGTGATAACGGATCTCACAGTCATAATCTTTTATAAGTTCTAACCATCATCTCTACCGCATATTAAGTTCTTTTGTGAAAACACATATTGCAGGCTCTTACGATTAGTACATATAACGCATTTTGTACCGTATAAATAGTGTCTCCATAATTTCAACACAAAGACCACAGCCGCAAGTTCTAAATCATGGATTAGATAATTCTTCTCGTGGGGTTTCAACTGTCAGAAGCATAAGCAATAACTCTGCCACGTTGCATTAAAACGCAACCTAAACTTGCAATCGATGCATCACAGTACACCACCAAATCATCAGATCCATCAGGTAGTGAGATAATAGGAGCTTGAAATTGAAACACAATTTTGGAGCGTTCCACAGAAACCGAACCTCCTTGCGAGTTAATTTATTCATGGAATTCGCAATTTTGGAAAAATCTTTAATAAACCGACGATAATAAACTACTAATCCCAAAAAGCTCAAAAGGCGACTTAAGAGCATTCCAATTCATAACCGCTTTAACTTTTGCCGGATCTACTTTAACTCCATCTTTACAAAAGACATGTCCCAGAAAATGAACTTCTTGCATCCAATATTCACATTTAGAGTACTGGGCATATAATTGCTCTCGTTTCAGAGTTTCTAGTACTCGCCTCAAATAAACTTCATGATCAGACTCATTTTTAGAATAAACAAGAATGTCATCAATAAATACAATCACAGATTTATCCAAGAATGGTCGACAAACCCGGTTCATTAAATCCATAAAAACCGCAGATGCGTTAGTTAAACCAAATGGCATACCCAAAAACTCATAATGGCCATACCTGGTACGAAAAGCAGTTTTAGAAACATCCTCGTCAGAAACTAGTACCCGGTAATAACATGATCGCAGATCAATTTTTGTGAAATAAGACGCACCCTGCAACTAATCAGACAAATCATCAATTCTGGGTTAAGGGTAATAATTCTTAACCGTCCACTTATTTATTTCTCTTTAATCAATACACATTTGAAGAGTATCATCTTTCTTTTTAATGAATAAAACCGACGCACCTCATAGCGACAAACTAGGACAAACGAAACCCCCGATCCAAAAGATCGTGAATATGTGTCATCATCTCCCTGATTTCAAAAGGAGCTAGTATGTGAATTTTGCCACTGGACTAGAACTTGGGATTAGCTCGATTTTATATTCTACCACTCGAACCGGAGGCATACCAAGTAATTCATCAGGAAATACTTCCAGGTATTTTGAAACCACCCTAATATATGTAACAGTCCGTTTTTACTTTTTAGCCTCAATAGCATACGCAAGAAAACATTCACACCCTTTGGCCAGAGATTTTCTAGCTTTCATGAAAGAGATAATAGAAAAATCCAACTTAACCCTTTCCCCGCGAGCCACTACGTGCGACCCATGAGATAATGGAAAGGAAATCAACTTTATATGGCATTTAATGTAACATCCTTGAATGGGCCTAGTTGTATATAATTAATACCCGTGTGTAATTAAATTTAAAATAATAAGGTATGTATGTTTTAATTGCTATTTGTAATTATAAAATTAGTAAATGAAAATATAAAGTTAATAGTATGTAAATAAAATAAATGAATTAGTGAACTATTTTAAGGAAGGATTACGAAAATATCCCCGTTAGTTGAAACGGGTAATCGAGGGTCAAGTTGTAAGTTGAAAGGGGAACAAAATACCCCTTGTGGATATACTTGAAAATAATGTTGGTCCTGACTTTGTGTGTATACCCATGGTTTTTAGCTCAAACACAAATACAAACATTTTCTTAAATTGCTCTCTTGTGTTGCTTGAAGATATTTGGATGCAAGAAATAGGATTGCTAATCTCCTCTTCATCTTCTTCTTCATCTTCTTCATTTTCTAGTAAGTACTCACTTTCTTGATCAAGTGGATTTTTTGATTCAAGTGAGCTAAACTCAGATTGAGTTCATGAACTGACTTTAGTTGATTCCTATATCAATTACAAGTTTCATAGAACTCAAATGGTGAATTAAAATGGTGATTTTGATGAAATTCATAAAATATGATTCACATGGGTCAAATGACTAAATTTGATCCTAGAACATCAATAAGATATTAGAAATGAGTAAATAAATGTTTTTGGAGTAATATGAACGTTGCCTATGATGTACAAATTCTCGAAATCAATTAGAAACTCGTTTTATGATGTTTGGAAAGAAAATAGTCGAAATAGGGGGCTGTAGCCGACCTGTTCTGAAACAGGTTTGCTTGCGGTCACACAGGATTTTTCTTGCAGCCGCAAGAGGCTTCGAATGGGCAATTCAAAGGGTGCTAGCGGGCGCAAGCATTGCTTCGCATTGATTGTTTGAAGTGGCTTCGAATTGTGATCCGACTTAACTAAAGTGGTCTGACCTTGTGTTTGTGGGTGCAAGGAACTGTGCTTGCGGGTGCAAGGGACTTCCCTTACAAGCTCAAGCAATATGGCTCCAAGGGGTGCTTTTTAGTAACAGTTCACGTATATGTAAAATGTCAATGTGGCCTTGTAAGTTGATATGAGTTATTTCTAGTAGCTTCTACTCTTGTTCTAGTAATAGTGCCTCGCGTGTGTAAACGCTTAACGTAAGTAATGATGTTTTAGGTGAACTTGTCGCGTTAGCTGAACCAGAGCAAAGTATATGTTTATTATAAGCTCATCAGGTGAGTATCAGCTTTCATAAATCTCAATAGAGGGAGACTTGCTTGTAGTTGACTAATTTGATTGATTAAGTATGATAGTATGATGTATGTTGTAGCTTTTATTGTAAGTATGCTTAAGAATGAAGGTGTAAGTTATACCATGTTGTTTTAATGTGACATGCAAGCTTAATACTTGTAGATCATATGTGAAGTGCATGCTAGAGGATCCAAATTGGGGTAATCTAGTTAAACTTGATGATATGTATGTTATGGAATCCAGATTGGATCTACTTTGTTGAATTTATGAATATGCATGTAGATTGATGGATCCTGATTGGATCATATGTGTGTGTGATTTGTCCGCGGACTACTTCTAGTGGATTAAGATCAGACGGTTATATCTGTATCCCACTAGTTGGTTGAGGTTAGCCGGTTGTAGTTGGATTTCATGAGACATTTGGGTTGAAAATGGAATAAACGGGGGCACGGGGGCCCATACCCAGTCTAGGTTATTTAGGACCACCGTTCCTTGACAAAGATGGGGCTTTCGGGCCCAATGTTGCTTATGATGTTATAACGATGTTTGGTGTACTGTTGTACGCTCCCCCACCAGCTCAGTCGGTTTGGGTTGCTGGGTGGGACTAGCTATCCTGCAAGATATGACTCTTACTGATCTTGTCAGCACACCGCAATATGATAGGATAGCATTGAATTCTCATTCATGTGTTTATGTGACTCGCTTTATTGATTCTTGTGATAAGTTGGTATTCACTAGCTATTTTATATAGCTAATGTTGCTTCGTTGACCATTTTTACAGGTATAGATTAGCCGACCGGATGAGATGGGCTGCCTGTTGCGGGGTGTATGTACTTTTGATAAAGAACACTTTTTGTATGTTGTAATGTATTATTTATTGTCTTTAGTTGTCTACGTAACACCAAATTTGTTGTTTCAGAATTATGGGTCGTAAATATCTATTATAATCTTTTGAATTAAATTCCGCTGCATAAACGGTTGCTTTATGATTTTAAAAAGGGACCCACGCATATAAAAGATGCGAATATTTAGTAAATTTGCGGTTTTGCAAAACGGTGTTACAATTAGGTATCAGAGCCTCAGTTTGAGGGAATTGGATACTTGAAGGAGTATTCAGTCTCAAACATGGGTCCGACCATAATTAAGTGTTCCTTATGGGGTTGAGTGTAAGTGTTGCATGATTGTTACTTGTTATAAATTAATCTTGTCAGTACGATAAGAAAATATTCTAGTGTATTAAACACTTGTCCCTATTGTATAGAAAGTCGAGAAAAGGTGTCTGGTCTGGACAGCAATACCTAACAGGCTCTGAAAGAGGTGGAGGATGAGGCTTCCCATATACCTCATGAAGCTAGGGATGAACGTTCTCAACACCATTCTGAAGGTGGTAGACCTGTAAAAGAACAAGAGGCGTACATAAAGCACCTAGAGGAAGAGTTTCGTATAGCAAAGGAGCTCTTGTTAGAAACCACGTTGGGCAAAACACGTAAGACGTGTTCGTTCAAGAAGTTTTTGTCTTTTAAACCACCGACATTAGAGGGTAGTGATAACCCCACTGGCTCCGTGAATTGGAGCAAACGTTTGAATCGTATGAAACTGAGCCGGAGTGTTGCGTAAAATACGCAGTATGTATGCTGAAGGGTCGTGCCATTTTTTGGTGGGATACTGTAAATGTTGGAATCTGCCCACCGACACACGTAGGCCGACATCACTGCCAATGAAGCGCGGGCCTATTGGGTCACACGCCAAGTTTCAATCTCAACAGCCTGCTATAAGAGGAAAGAGTCAAAATGGTCAAATTCCAGATGACCTAGGCTTCACGACCGCGAAGGATGCTCCACGGGTCGTATAGCAACTCGTGTCCACGAGTCCTGTCGTGAGCCGCATGGTTCGTGAAACCCTAGGGCTTCACGACCCTACACGGCCCGTGATGGAGGTCGTGAAGACACAACCCTCACGATTCTTGCACAGCGCGGCACAGCTCGTGGAGGATTAATGGCCGGTCGTGGCGCATTTACCCTTCATGGCCCCTGAGAGCCCGTGAAGAAGCCGTGAAGGCAGAATTCTAAGTGACACTTGAATTTGGTTGGACCATCTTGTTGGTCCAATGAATGGGTGCCAATTAGCACGACTCTGGACTCTCAAGAACAGATGAAATCTCTTTATAAGGGGCATTGTTTGTTCATTCAACACTCTTGGTCAATTTGTGCAAGTATACACTTTGTGAGTTCTTCTAGTGTGAGAGAGAGCAAGAACAGGTGTTCAAGGGCTGTGCACAAGTGGTTCTAGGGCTGTTCAAGAAGAAGATCATCAAGTGTTGGTGCTTCTTTATTTTGCTAGTACAGAGAGATTGAAGACTTAGCTTGGTGTGGACTTCTTTGGTGCTTGAGGCCATTTGTTTCAAGAGCTCATCCCACACTTCAAAGTTGTTCGAGAAATATCAAAGTCTTCAAGGGTATGGTTTGCTTACCTTCTTCTCTTTGTGTTTGTTTTTGGTTTTGCATGCATGTTCTTGCAAGTTTTCACCACCATTGTGAAATCATGGGATCATTTTGTGTGTTTTTGGTGCTTCCGTTGCGTGCTTTGATCCCCATGGATTCTCAACAGTGGTATCAGAGCCATACTTGTAAGATGCATGCACCTTTGTGGCTTGAAAATCCATATTTTCGATTTTGGACATTCTGTCCACAAGGTCTTCATGGGCCGTGGAGCTTGCTTCACGGGTCGTGAAGGCCACACGACCAGTCTCGTGGGGTAGTGGTCGGGAAAGGTTTTTAATCTGTTTCACGAGTCGTGGAGCGTACTGCCTTCACGGCCCGTGAG
This sequence comes from Dittrichia graveolens, assembly GCA_038502395.1. Taxonomy (NCBI): domain Eukaryota; kingdom Viridiplantae; phylum Streptophyta; class Magnoliopsida; order Asterales; family Asteraceae; genus Dittrichia; species Dittrichia graveolens. The sequence continues at coordinate 39,423,091 of JARJIL010000009.1, forward strand.
GGCCCGTGAAGAGCAGTAGCTCATGAAGGCGTCGTGAACAGGCTATTTTTGGCCTTTTTGAAAAAGAAAACTTGATATGGATTTTAGCATTTGATTTTGGTGTTTCTAGAATCACTTCAGGCTGTTTAGCCTTGTAGATTAAGCCCCATAATATCCTAATTCTTATATATGTATGTATTGGCTGGTTTTGGCATTAAATGCACACATGCATACATGTAAATTGTGTATATATGAATATGGATTTCAAAGTGTTTCGAATCCTAATGCATATGTACAAGGTTTATTCTTGTGCCTTTAGTTTTTGAATAAACTTAATTGGGATATTGTTTTGTGCATGGTTTGGTGTGGCACACCATGCTTTGTGGTTGTTTCGTTTTTGTGAGCACCGGTTTGAGCCTAGACCTTTGTGTGGTTGTTTGGTTGCTTTATTTGTTGTTCTTTCATTTGGTGGTTTGTACCACATTTGGTTTATAATAATTTATTTAATCCGGTTTGTAATAATATATATATTTGTGGCTTGCACGCCAAAGTATTTATTCTTTGTAATTGTATATTAGCTTAGAATAGATTGTGTGGCTTGCATGCCATTTCTCTTCAATTATGTATGTAATGAGAAGAGAAGACCGGAGGCATCAACGGGAGTCTTGGGAGACGTCTTGGCTACCTCGGATCTGGAGGCGCGGGATCGAGTGGGAGCACGCCACGAAGTCTTGGATTGTTTGTCCTTAGTAGACTTAGTTCCTCGGTTGGCTCACCGGGGAACACTTAGGTTGGCTCAAATCGGTTTTTGTATGCGTGGTTGTGTAGTTTTATTTATTTGTTTTCTTGCGTGGTTGTAGGATCTTCGCATGCTACAAAATCTTTTGAAAATAATAAAACTACATAGTTTTCCTTAATTGGTTAACAAACCCCGCTCGCTCACATGATTAACAAACGAATATAAAATGTTTATGTTCAATTGGTGAAAAATGCGTTTTGTCACTTATTTGTTAATCAAAACAAAAAGAGGTTTTTAACCGGAAAAACAAAAGTCCCGTTTTTCTTAAAAACGTAAATCACACGGCATCAAAAAGATGACACCACCCGAATCTAATGAAGCATGGGACAATTGTCGAGCTTAGCGCGAGTTGTTCCATGTGGACTTGTGTGGAAGGTGCGTGTGGCATCTTGAAATCTTTGGTTGTCGAGCTTAGCACGGGCCAATTATTGTCAAGGGCGTCATCGTGTATCTTGTTGGACGATTTGCAATTCTAATTTAATACGCCTTGATAATTGTCATGCCTATACCGAGTTATCAAAGCGGCTTATTGAGGAATCGGTGTGGGAAGGGATCAAACATGCCAAACTGGTGCTATGAGTACCGATGGATCCTGCAAGTGCCTAAGAGTTGTAATCACGGATTGCAATTGGTAAAGCGTTTACCGACCAAAATACCTTCACGAAGTGATCCGCGGTAAACCCGTCATGTAGTGAAGTTATGTTGGGTTCTTAGCCCTTGTTAAATTTTAAGTGCTAAACTATTGGGTAATTATTTAACAAGGATTAAAATATGTCGAACTAACCTTTTTTGTGTGCTTTGCCTTCTTTTAGATGGCATCTACAAGCAACACCGCAACACACATGTCACTCCGTCCATTTTTGGAGAAAGAGAAACTAATAGGCGTAAACTTTATGGATTGGCATAGGCAATTGAGAATTGTCCCGGTTGAGAAGATAAGGAGCGTGGACCTCACCTTTCCATCCGGCTTATTTATTACTTTATTAAATGTATCTTATTCGCCCTGCGTGGCAAGAAACATTTTATCATTTTATGCACTCGTTGACGATGGATTTAATTTTAATTTCTCTAATGGAATTATTTCATGCTTTAAAAATGATTTATTTTATTTTAAAGCACATCCATGTCGTGGCATATATGAGACAAGCGTATGCTTGCAAAGTAATAGATCAATCATGAATGTTGGTTCTAAATCCAAATATGATTTGGATAAGTTATCTTTATGGCATGGTCGTTTGGGCCACATAAACAAGAAACGCATCGCCAAGCTCCAAGCGGATGGGATCTTGGAATCATTTGACCATGGGTCGCATGATGTATGCGAATCTTGCTTATTGGGCAAAATGACCAAAGCACCCTTCACCGGCGTTTGTGAGAGGGGCAAAGAATTGTTGGATATCGTTCACACGGATGTGTGTGGTCCGTTTAAGCATGTCACTAGGGATAACTCAAGGTACTTCGTAACCTTTACCGACGACTTTAGTAGGTATGGGTATGTCTGCTTGGTGAGACAAAAGTCGGAAACCTTTGAGGTTTTCATGACTTTCAAGAACGAAGTTGAGAACCAATTGGGTAAACGAATTAAGATGCTCAGATCGGATCATGGTGGTGAGTATCTAAGTTCGGAATTCCGAGACTATCTAAAGGATTGTGGAATTGTTTCGCAATTGACACCTTCTAGGACACCACAATTAAATGGTGTCGCCGAGAGGAGGAACCGGACATTGTTGGATATGGTTCGGTGTATGATGAGTCATACGGATGTACCCATTAGCTTTTAAGGCTATGCATTGGAAACGGCCATTAAAATCCTTAACCTCGTACCAACTAAGAAGGTCAAGAAGACAACTTTTGAGATGTGGCATGGAAAGGTCCCATCGCTTTCATATCTATAGGTTTTGGGTTGTCCTGTCTACGTGAGACGTGAGGTGGAGGACAAATTAGATCCCCGAGCCGGGAGGTGTTTGTTCATTCTATATCCTACCGGGTCTATGGGATATTTGTTCTAGAAACCGTCCGAGAACAAGGTATTTGTTGCTCGGAGGGCCGTCTTCCTTGAAAGGGAGATGCTATCCAAAGACGATAGTGGAAGAAAGGTAGATCTTGAAGAGATTCAAGAACCTTCCAATGACCAACCTGAAGTTGGCACTAGTTCACAAGATGATTCTCAGCACGGCGCTGCTGGAGAACCTGACACGGATCCTTTACCTCTTAGGAGATCCGGTAGGAGTCGCAACGAGCCAGAGAGATATGGGTTTCTCATGTCTGAGGGCTGCGACCTAGTGGTGGATCATGATGAACCATCATCTTATCGGAACGCCGTGGTGGGCCCTGAGTCCGCTAGGTGGAAAGAGGCTATGGAGTCCGAGATGCAATCTATGTCGGATAACCAAGTCTGGGATTTGGTAGATCCTGTACCCGGGTGTAGACCCGTAGGGTGCAAGTGGGTCTTTAAGAAAAAGACCGGCATAAGTGGAGAGGTAGACACCATCAAAGCCCGACTGGTGGCTAAGGGTTTCACGCAAACTCATGGTGTAGACTATGATGAAACTTTTTCCCCGGTGGCTATGTTGAAGTCTATCTGGATACTCATGGCAATTGTCGCATTTCATGATTACGAGATTTGGCAAATGGATGTAAAAACCGCGTTCCTTAATGGGACACTTCGCGAGGAGGTCTATATGACTCAACCCGAGGGTTTTGTACATGCCAAGCATCCGGATAAAGTCTGCAAGCTTAAGAAGTCCATTTACGGTCTGAAGCAAGCATCGCGCAGCTGAACCTGTGCTTTGATGAGAAAGTCAAAGAGTTTGGCTTTTCGAAAAGCAAGGATGAGCCATGCGTATACGTCAGGGCTAGTGGGAGCATAGTTGTGTTCCTAGTCTTGTATGTCGATGACATACTCCTCATTGGGAACGATGTCCCGACCCTTCAAGGTGTAAAAACTTGGTTAGGAAATTGTTTTTCAATGAAGGATCTAGGAGATGCAACTTATATTCTTGGGATCAAATTCTATAGAGATAGATCCAAGAGGCTTATTGGGCTTAGCCAAAGTACATATGTTGACAAAGTCCTAAAGCGGTTTAGGATGGAAGACGTCAAGAAGGGGTTCATTACAATGTCACATAGTTTGGTATTGAGTAAGACTCAATCCCCTTCGGCTGTGGGCTCGATCATGTACGCCATGCTATGTACGAGGCCTGATGTATCGTGTGCGTTAAGCATGATGAGTAGATATCAAGCCAACCCTGGCGAAGCTCATTGGACGGCGGTGAAGAGAATTCTCAAGTATCTTCGGAGGACTAAGGAGATGTTCTTGGTGTACGGAGGTGAGGAAGAGCTTAGAGTAAAGGGTTACTCTGATGCAAGCTTCCAAACCAATAGGGATGACTGCCGATCACAATCGGGGTTCGTGTTCCTATTAAATGGCGGTGCTATATCCTGGAGGAGCTCCAAGCAAGACACCATGGCCGATTCCACTACCGAGTCGGAATACATTGCGGCCAGTGAAGCTTCTATGGAGGCCATATGGATGAGGAAATTTATGCTTGATCTGGGAGTGGTTCCAAGCATCACCGACCCTGTTGAGATCTTCTGTGACAATGAGGGTGCCGTTGCTTTAGCAAAAGAACCAAGGTCTCATCGACGCACGAGGCATATTTCGCGGAAATATCATTTTCTCCGGGACGTGGTCGAAAATGGAGACATCGTCATCAGCAAAGTACACACGGATAGCAATTTGGCGGATCCGTTCACTAAACCATTGTCGCAAGCTAAGCACGATGCCCACGCACGTGCTATTGGGATTAGATTTGCTAGTGACTTGGTTTGAGTTGTATATTGGTTATTGTATTCGATGTATTTACTATGTTATTGGGAACATTAAGCAATATTGTATTTTTGAATGTATTGATTATTAAATGGAGATTTAATGATACGCGTGTAGCGAATACTTTCTTTAAATAATTATTGTGTTCCAACTTTGCATGTTTTACCACTTCCTTGAATGTTTTAACATTCTAAATTGTCCACGATCGGTCATTCTTCATGGAAGGAAGTATGAATGAAGATCGAGGGAAATGATTGGTCATAGTGTTCAATGGGATTGAATACAAGGGACGCAATATTTCGCCTATGCTTGAAAAGAGTTTCAAGTGATTGGACGACTCACACCAGATCTTACTTCATGGTACATGTCAAGAGTAAATCAGGATGATAATATATTTTATCCTTAGACCAGAGATGCATGTGTTTCACTACTTTGGTTTGCTTTATTCTGACTGCTTTCAAACGTAGTCCGTAACTGGCTATCATAAAGGAGGTATTTGGGTAAATATTGCCATTGTATTGGAGGCAATGTAGTCGAAGAAATTTGTTCCTCTGTAAAGAGAGATATCCCTGGGCCCCTCGATGATTGGGCGCTGACACCAAAAATGCACGACCATGCTCGAGCTTGCAATGATTTTTGATCACTTGCAACTTACCTTTTTGGTCACCATCAATCTTGATCGAGAAACATAATCGTGAACGATCGGGGGATGACTTTGTACCATGTCTCGTGTTCACTTGGATATTGCGAACAATAACATAATTGATCACTTATCTATAGGACCATGTTAAACTCTTTTAGTTTAACTTGGTACTTGTCAGGGATGACATACCCCGTGTTTAGTTGGGGGCAGGGATGCCTTGCTAGAGGCCGCTCCCTGTCTGTGGTGCCCATGGGTACGGTGTGTCATGTGCAAGTGGGAGTTTGTTGGAATCTGCCCACCGACACACGTAGGCCGACATCACTGCCAATGAAGCGCGGGCGTATTGGGTCACACGCCAAGTTTCAATCTCGACAGCCTACTATAAGAGGAAAGAGTCAAATGGTCAAATTCCAGTTGACCTAGGCTTCACGACCGTGAAGGATGCTCCACGGGTCGTATAGCAACTCGTGTCCACGAGTCCTGTCGTGGGCCACATGGTTCGTGAAACCCTAGGGCTTCACGACCCTACACGGCCCGTGAAGGAGGTCGTGAAGACACAACCCTCACGATTCTTACACAACACGGCACGGCTCATGGAGGATTAATGGCCAGTCGTGGCGCATTTACCCTTCACGGCCCGTGAGAGCCCGTGAAGAATTCATGAAGGCAGAATTCTAAGTGACACTTGAATTTGGTTGGACCATCTTGTTTGTCCAATGAATGGGTGCCAATTAGCACGACTCTGGACTCTCAAGAACAGATGAAATCTCTTTATAAGGGGCATTGTTTGTTCATTCAACACTATTGGTCAATTTGTGCAAGTATACACTTTGTGAGTTCTTCTAGTGTGAGAGAGAGCAAGAACAAGTGTTCAAGGGCTGTGCACAAGTGGTTCTAGGGCTGTTCCAGAAGAAGATCATCAAGTGTTGGTGCTTCTTTGTTTTGCTAGTACAAAGGGATTGAAGACTTAGCTTGGTGTGGACTTCTTTGGTGCTTGAGGCCATTTGTTTCAAGAGCTCATCCCACACTTCGAATTTGTTCCAGAAATATCAAACTCTTCAAGGGTATGATTTGCTTACCTTCTTCTCTTTGTGTTTGTTTTTGGTTGCATGCATGTTCTTGCAAGTTTTCACCACCATTGGGAAATCATGGGATCATTTTTTGTGTTTTTGTTGCTTCCATTGCGTGCTTTGATCCCCATGGATTCCCAACAGTAAATGCCTCTATTAGTAAGGAGGTATTGAGTGCTCTGTCTTAGGAGCAGTTTTTTGAGAAATTGTTAAAGAAATACTGTACTGAGTTTGACATGGAAAGAATGGAACCGGAATTCAATAATCTCCTAAAGGAGATAAGTCGATGGAGGATCTCATCACTATTACTGATAAAATGAGGTTCATTCCACATTTGATACCTTATGAGAATGCGAAGATAAGAATGTTTGTGGGAACCTTGCCATTGGAGTTTCGTGCCAATGTGCGAGCAACTATTAATCTGGATCGGGCTTTTGAAGTGGCTCGAAAAATGGAGGGAGAACATCTCCGGTTCAAGGGCGAATCTGCGACTTGGGTGTGAAGAGGATGCTTTAGCCATTTACTAAATCGGGTCCTTCCAAAGGACAATCCTCTGCAAATGGAAGAACTGGTACTTCGAAGAAACCGAAACCTGACACTACTTGGTGTTCTCAGTGTCTTACTTACCATTTGGGTTAGTGTTCCAAAGCAACCTGAAGATGTTGGAGATGTGGGCAGAAAGGGCATGCCAGTACTGAATGTGGGCACAAAGAAGATGCTTGTTATCGGTGCCATAATTCTTGGCACATGATAGTTGATTTCCCTGACAGACAGAGTTCGGGAACAGGTGGGTCGTCAAGGGGGCATAAAAGATATGATGTGCCTCGCACGAAAGAAAGGGCATTCCAGATGATGGCAGAGGAGGTGAAGGCAGCGGGGGATGTGATCATGGGTACATTCCTTAGTAACTATACGTCTGCATGTGTGTTATTTGACTCAGGAGCTACTTACTCCTTTGTCTCTATGTCTTGTTGTATTAAGGTGCAATTGCCTGTTTCCAATTTAATTGATCCAATTAAAGTACAGGTTGCTAGTGGTAAGGTAGTCTACGTTACTGATAAAGTTCTCATAGTTGGTGTTGATAATGATGGGAATAGTTTCCCTATCTCATTTCTTGTTATGCCTATTGCGGGCTTTGATGCGGTGATTAGGATGGATTGGCTCAGTAGTCGAAATGCTGAAATTCTCTGTTCCAAGAAGATGATTAAGATTACTCTATCCGATGGGTCTTATGCAGTAGCTAGAGGAGAGTGACGGGAGTATGACATTCCTTTCATCTCTATTATTAAAGCTCAGAAATCTGTCTTTAAAGGTTATGTCTCCTACTTAGCTTACGTTATTGATGCTAAGATGGAGAAATGACCAGTCCAAGATATCAGGCTAGTGTCTAATTACCCTGAGGTGTTTTCTAAAAAACTGTCAAGTTTACCTATGGTCAGAGATGTCAAGTATCAGATTGAACTTGTTCCAGGAGCTACTCTAGTGGCTATAGCTCCGTATCATCTTGCTCCTTCTTAAATTCGTGAGATGATGAGTCAAATCCAAGAGTTGCTTGACAAAGGTTTTATTCGTCCGATTTCCTTATCGAGGGGAGTGTTAGAAATGAGCTTTATGTTTATTATCTAGTTTGCTTTTGTACTTACAATGTCACCTTAGTAGTTTGTGTATAAGGTGTCTTAGGCATATTTTCCATGTAACCTTTGCTATATTGAATATAAGAAACACACATATAAAGGTGTTATTCTCTCTACTTGAATCTTATCAAAGTACTCACTTTGTATTATCAATTGGTATCAGAGCCTAAACTTTGATAAAAATGGCTCTTGATTGAAGAATCAGCAAGAAAACAGCAACATCGAAGATCAATTGATCGGATTTTGAGCATGTAAGGTCGATTTTTTGAAGAATTTTGTTTTTGATTGAATCAACTATTAAAATGGAAGGTTTATAGTGCATTAGATTCACATTCAAAAGTAGTTTAAATCTTTAATAGTCCGCGATCTTGATTTACATCAGATTGTATCGAATTGTGAATTTCATATTTTTCGAGTTCTTGAGTTTTTGATCAAAAATGTATTCATTTGATTGATTTCTGGTGTAAGTTTGTATTCTGATTGTAATTCGTACATAGACGAAGCCAAAGGAAGAAGAAATTTTCGAGTTTGACCAACATTTGAAGATTTTTGAATTTTTTAAGGTGTCGGATTACTGTATGAATAATAGTCGGATTTGAGCCTAAAAACCATCGGATTTCTCTAAATCTGAGAAAATTATCGGATTCCGACAATATTTGAAGTGTCGGATTTGAAGTTCCGGGTTCTTGAAGTTTTAAAGGATTCTTTGAGGTTTTTGAAGTATAATGGATTGTAAAATCAATGGATTTGAAAATCTTGGAACTTGAAATCCTCGGATTTTAGGTAATTGGATTTAAAGTATCAGACTTGTAAGTGTTTTGAAAACCATCAAATTTTGGTTGCGGATTCTGAGTTGTGAATTTTGAGTTGGAATTTTGTTAACGGATTTGGTTATTATCAGATTCCAAGAATTATGTGAATAGCGGATTTTGAAATCTTCTGATTTGGAAAAAGATTTGTAATCATCAGATTTAAGTATCAGATTCTGTGATTTTAGTTGAGGTTTTGTGACTCGGATTTGATTCTATCGGATTTGGGTCAATCGGATTTTCAAATTTGCTGATATTGGATTTCAAAAAAGTTGTGGATTCTTTAATTTACATCTTTCAAATAAAATATCTTGTTGCAAAAATGGGTACCTGCTGTGCAACCTTATCCTTTGGGTCTGATACAAAGTCATCTGTTCTCTATAGAGGTAAGTATCACATATGGAAGGGAAGCATTATGGACTTTATTGAAAACAATGAACAATATGGAGAAGAAATGAAGAAAAGTATATTAGAGGGTAATGGGGTTTTTATGATCAATCAGGAAGCTAATCCTAATCATAACCCACCACTTGATGAAATCCATAGAGAAAAACTTCCAAGTGAGTACACTGAAGAGGAAAAGCACAGGGCTACTGCAGACATAAAAGCAAAATATCACTTGAAGCATGGTCTGTCATCTAAATTTTACATCAAAGTCAACAGCTTGAATACAACAAAGGAAATTTGGGATGAGATAAAGAGTCAGATGGAAGGAACTAAATCTGGAGTTTGGATTAAGGAGACAACATTGGTCAATTCTTTTTATCATTTTAGAGCAAGAGATGGTGAAGCATTGATTGATACCTACAATCAATATTATAAACTGCTAAATGATCTTAGAAATCAAAAGTTGGATGACTACTCCAATTTGACCAAGAACACAATGTTTCTGAATTCTTTAGACCCTGAGTGGAGATCGCAGGTAGCAATTTACAAGCAAATGAATCAGAAAAACCTGAACAAAGTCACCCATCACATGATTTTCGAAGAACTAAACCAATATCAAGATGATGTTGGTGTGGGTGCACAGAAGGAGAATGTTGATCCATTGGCTTTGGTGGTAAATGATAAAAGAGTGAAAAGCTCTTCAAAATCTATCAAAATAAAACAAATACAAGAGACATATTCTTCAGATTTAGAGGATGATAGCCAAGTGGATAATTAAAAAATGATGCAAGCAATGACATATCTTACAAACATGATGCAAAGCCAGTTTCTGAAGAATAAAACGAACAACAAGCGAGGTTTACATCTGGATCTAGACGCAGGGATGACGAATTCCAGAGAAAAGATGGTTAAAGGCTTGAGAAACGTTATGAAAGGAAAGTTGAAACTGCCCAAGAAAGGAAGTGTTATAACTCTGGTGGCACTCGGCATTTCATAAGAGGTTGCAATAAACCTAATGTCAAAGATTCAGAGTATTACAAAGCTAAGCTTAATCTGATTAAACAAAGAAGCAGCTGAGGAGGATCAGTTTCTGTCAGACACAGACAATATTGACAAAGATACAAATGTCCATGCACAATTTGTCCTCATGGCTAATGTTGAGGAGTTGGAGTTGGAGTTTGACGAGACTGATGGTGAAAGTGATGATGAGATGGTGAATGTGTTCTTTGAAGAACTACCTCTAACTGATAAAGAAGATGTGATTGTGGGGGACGATTCTGGTTTTATGGCAAAATTTGATGAATCTGATGTTGAGAGTGAGTATGAGGAAGAAGAGGAAGAGGCTGAAGTTGCAGCTGAAAGCTCCAGCCAGAATGTTGCTGATCAACATGAAGCAGGAGAAAGGGTAATGTTGGATCAGTCTGAGTTCTTCTCCACATTCTTACCGGGCTATCCAGGAATTTTCCTATTATTTTCGAAACTGAAATTTCGATATAGAAGGATCTCCTTATTTCTGAATAGATTATAGCAGCATTTTCATTCAAAGATATGAAATCACCTTGGGAAACTTGAAAAGAAGTAATGATTACTATTACATTATTCACACAAAGCCTTCGATGACTTATCGGCTGCCTTGCTTGAGGAAGAGTTTCACTAAAATGGAGACAAACCGGAATAACGTCCCATCTTGTTTCTGGATTGAGTGGAAAAGGGATATATGAAGTTCGTTCTGTTCCTCTATGCATCTCTGTGATGGGTAAATCTCCATGAAAAAGGGGCAACTTTCGTGTAGTTTGTAATTGGATGTAACTATTCAGATTTTTTTGAGAATAAATCATTCCTGCAGGTTATATACCAACTCTTATGCAACAGGTGGAGCATTTAAGATTGAAGAATCAATCACTCACAACAAAGAATCAAAAGCTGTAAGAAAAGAACTTAAATCTTAAAATGGATCAAGCAGCAAGAAGTGAAGTTGAATTAAACAATCGATCATAAAAAATAATCCAACTTCAACAAGCAATCCAAGACAAAGAGAATAAATTACTTAAAATGCAAAAAGAAACAAAGTTGAAAGTTCATGATTTAAACGCTGCAAAGCTAAGTGCAGAAATTATCCTAAATTTAATCATGAAAGAGAAGAAAAATCTTGATGTGAAAGTACAAAATCTTGACGAAAGAGTAAAGATACAAGTGACCACTCGTCATACCATCTTTAAAAATCTTGAACCGGATGTAAAGAAGAGATACAAAGGTTTAGGGTATGATGAAGATAACTTCTTTTCAAAAATAAATTGCACACAATTATATAAATTGGAAAGAATGAATTAAGGTTGGACTTCGAAGATGATATTTGTGGGAGAAGAGGAAATAAAACAAGAAGAGGAATTTAAAAGAAAAACAACAACCAAACTTCAAAATACATTGAATTATGATGAATTAAATGCATCGGATGAAGTTTGTGAGAACAGTGGAGGACACTCTGCGTCCTTAGAAGAGTTTTTCATTCCTCATCCACCAGAATAGAAGAAAGAGTCGAAGACTCAAGAAGTGAAGCCAACAGGAACTGCACGAATCTACATTCCATACATCGAAATGTAGAAGAGACAAGAAACTTTTGAGATGTCTTTGGTTAATCAGAAGATTCTCTCCGAAGTGGAAAATTGTGTTTTAAAAGAAACAATCTTCAATCTCAATGAAAAGTTAAATAATTCCGATGCATCTGATAAAGTTGAGAAACAAAAGATTGAAATAACTAAATGAATTAAACAATTCTGAGATTGCATGGTACTTAATTCCACAATTCATTTCCAATGCAATTGAGAGGAGGATGCAAGAAGAGAAGATTGAGAGGTTGCTAAAAGAATTGGATGATTATCTCAACATTGTCCATCCAAAGTGTCCCAAGGCATGTAGGAAGTTTGTTGCACACAAGTGTAATCGTTTTTGTGATCCGAACAGTGTCAGGGAGGAAGGATCATCCTCTGGAACAAAAGAGAGACAAAAAATGCCAAAATTCACAAGATCATAAACTTCGCATGTTTCTAAGAATTTCAAACCATTTCATTCCAATAACAAAACTCATGTTTTTGGATTAAAATCAGATCACACAAAAGGACAAGAACTTCCAAGCAAAGGTGTGATGAAGGCGATCAAGAAAACAGTGAAGAAAGGCGGTGCATCTAAGGCATAGTTGAAATGGATAGTAAAAGAATAGTTGAAAGAAAATGAAAAGTTGTCTGTAAATGCAAACAAATCTGTTTCAAAGAGAAAACAATCAAACCCTTTTGTATTGTTGACAAATCATATTGCAATAAAAATTGTGAATCAATTTTTGCTTGGAAACTCAAGTCTGAAAGTTCAAAATCAAAAATACACGAGGAAGAGATAAGTTGTGTTGGAATTGGATGTTCAGAAGGCCGCTGTGAGTTTAATTGTTGTTATCATCAGAAAAGAATGAAAAGCGGAATAAAACCAAAGAAGAATTTGAAGAATCCAAATGAGAATAAAATCCTGTTTTGGTTTGTAAACAAACAAAGATACATTAATCATCAGTGGATTCACAAAAATGAACGAATTGGGTTTTTAAAAAGATATGCTAACACAAGAATACCAGTTCGGCTAGGACAATGGAAGGAACATTTGCACATAATGCAAATCAATCAAAAAGCTAAAAATTCATCAGTTCTTTCAAAACAATTCAATTTGAATTCTATTGAAAATACAAAAAGAAATTTCACACCAATCAAACACTCAAGAAATTTCAATGGAAATCTGGGTTCATATCATCAAAGGCAACAACTTCAAAGAACAATCCAAAACAGGAAATGAATTCATTTGCTTCACAAACACCAAAAGTCAAAAGCAAATTCATTGCTAAATCAAAGCAGTTTTCACCAATAAACAAAGCACAAATTCTTGAAACAACTCCAAAACAACTCAAAATAGTTCATCTGAACCCAGATTTCTAATGCAATGTCTGATTTTTCTAACTCAAAAGGTCCCAAATCTTCATGGGCACCTCAGTCTGGTTTCTTTTCCATGTGCAGAAAGATCATATTTGGTACATGGACTCCGGTTGTACAAAGCATATGACCGGAAACAAAGGTCTTCTCAAACATTTCGTTGGTAAGTATTCTAGAAATGTCAAGTTTGGGAATGACCAAGTCGGGCCACGGAGTGATTGAAATTGGAAATTTGAAGATAGAGAAGGTGTCTTAGATAGAGTGTTTAGGACATAATTTGTTCATCATTGGACAATTCTGTGATAAAGGAATGGAGTTGTGTTCAAGAAGACTTCATTGGACAGAGGAAGGAAATGAGATTTTGGGTGGGAATAGAAAATCAAATTTCTATACAATTGATTAATCCGAAAAAGGTTCCGGCTCTCCGGTATGCCTATTGACTAGAGCTTCGTCAGATATGAACTGGTCATGGCATTGAAAATTATCTCATCTGAATTTTAAGAACATGAACAAGTTGGTTAATGAGAATTTGGTCAGGGGTCTACCAAAATTAAAGTTCAAAAAAAGATCATCTGTGCAAGGACTGTGAGTCGGGCAAAATGAAGAGAGTACCTCACAAAGTAAGTCAAATATCTTCAACTACAGCTCCCTTGCAGTTGATACATATGGACCTCTGTGGACCAATGAAGGTACAATCGAGGAATACAAAGAGATATATCCTGGTGATGGTGGATGATTACTCCCGGAATACTTGGGTCAGGTTTGTGAGTCACAAGAGTGAAATTACTCAACAAGTTATCTTGTTTTTGAAGAAACACAAAACTCAACAAGGACAGGCGCTGAAGGCTATAAGAACAGATAATGAAAAAAAATTCAAAAACAGGACACTAGATTCCTACTTGGATTAGTTGAAGCTGCGAGAATGATGCTATAGTATTCGAAGCTGCCACCATCATACTTGGCTGAAGCCGTGAAAACAGCCTCATATACCCAAAACTGTTCTTTAATTCAACGTCGCTTTAATAAAACTCTTTACAAACTGTGTAATGGAGTACTGCCTAATATCAAATACTTCCATGTATTTTCTAATAGGTGCTTTGTGCTGAATGAAACGGACAAACTGTCAAAGTTTGATCCTAAAGCAAACAAATGCATTTTCTTAGGTTACTCAATGAACAGAAAGTCTTTTAGAATTCTAAATCAGAGAACTAACAAGATTTGTTGAAAGCATGAATGTTACGTTTGACGATTTGATAAATCTAAATTCTCTAATAGGTAAACCATCTTCGTCAAAAGAATCTAATTAAAAAAACAATAATGATAAGTCATTCAGACAAAATGAAGATAATAGTTTGACTTTATGTTTGAATTCTTCAAAAAGAATGATAACACTGCTACTGTTTTACAGGATTATTAATAGTTTCAACAGTAGTCTGTGACGCTAACTGAGCCACCAAGTGTGTCTACAATTCAATAGCAGATAGAAAATTCTGAAAACTCTGAGTTTGAAGCTACAAATAATCCTGTTACTCCAAGATATGATCAATTTCATCAATTAACGGAAGATATCAATTCTGATGAAATAAGGAATACAAATGACTACATTCAGGTTCATTCCCCTGAACCTGTTTTGTAACACCGCTTCTGAATTCAGTTACTTTAATGACAAATCAGGTTTTAACAGTGGAAATTTTTCTTTTTAAAACAACAAGCTATAAATTACATTAATAACTTATCAAAACAACGTTGGTGTTACCAAATACAAGAACCGACCATTGTATCTAATTACATTACAACATATAATTACAAGTGTTCCACCCACATTGGGCAACGTATTTCCCAAAAGCAACCCGCCTCGCAGGACATCTAGTCTTTACCCGAAAAGGGAATATAGCACCATTAGCAACACTAGCTAGTGAGTACACACAATCATAAGCATCAATATAATAAGTCATGCATCACATCATAAACAACCATTGCTAGCTTAGCACATAGCGGTGTGCTGACAAGATCAGCAAGAGTCGTGTCTCGCAGGGTACTCAATCCCGCTCAAAAACTCAAACCGAGGGATCACACACGACCAATCCGCACTGGTGGGGGAGCATAAAGCAGTCCACCAAGCATCGTTCAGAGAGCCAAAGACTCCTCAGGTAATCCAGCTACAAACCGGCTGATCACCACTCACGTTAAGGCACAGAGGTTCTGCAGAACCTATGATCCAGGATGCCTCCTAAATCACCGTGAAATCCCGAGGGATCCAGGTACAACCAACTGACCTTAACTATGCGTCAGATAGTTTGCAGATAGTGCAGATACACATATACGTTCATTTTATCCCACAGGGATCCATCATTTTACATATAACATCATGCAGTTATCTAATCATACATATCATCAAGTATTAATTAAGCGGTTCCAGTCTGGACCTGCTGGCATGCACCGGATATACATTCTAATATCAAGCAAGTCATACACTTACCTCCACGAGCATACCTGCAAAAGCAAGTTAGATACATATAAAACATTCACACAGTCATTTAGCATGCAAGCCTTACTCTACTGAGTCTCATGAATGTAGGCACTCACCTGATTGGTTTACTACGTATAGGTATTTGGCCTCGAGTCCTCAAATACAATAAGTTCACCTAGAATACCATTACTTACATTAGTTATTCACATGTGCATACAAGACTTACAAAACAACCATCTAACTCGGGACATAACACAAATCCGCCAGAACTGTCGGATTTGGGAAATCCGATGGTTTTGTCGGATTCATGAAATCCGATACTTCACTTGATCGGATTTCAACACTTAGGAATTTCATTATTCATATGAAATCCGACACTTGCGGATTTCAACATATAGAAAGAATCCGACACTTGGGTAGAAATCCGATAGACTTGCGGAATCCGACACTTCTATCGGACTCCGACAGTTCCTTCAATTTTCCATACTTGCAGATTCCGAAAAATTCATCAACTCGGAATCTGACAACCTCATAGACTGGAATTCCGATACATGCTTGAATTCATTCTAAAAGTTACATTTTCATCGTTCTTTTGCCTAGATCATCTTAGGCCATTACAACATCATCATCTAATCATCATAAACACATTAAATGCCTACAAGAACACCATAAATACCGAAACCCACTTTAAGTAAGTTTTAGCATATTCTTCATGGTTCTCATGCATCGATTCATGATTCTAACATGCTACACATGACTCTAATCTTCTAAACATGCTAGAATTATGTTGCTAACCTTTTATGGTGTTAGTCCCATGTTTAGAATAGGTAGATTTGATGAGACAAACTATAGATATGTATAGATGAGGGTTAAGAGTTAGGAATTATGTAAGTCTGTTATAGACTGACTGGTCAGCTGAAGCTGAGTAGTCAGCGTATAAACAGATATAGAGTTTTCTATGTAACTACTAGTTAGCTCAGTGACTTCTAAGCTGAGATATGTTTTAAGAATGAAGACTTGAAGATTCAAGAATCCAAGATTCAAGAAGTCAGCTTGACAAGGTCAAGACTGAGTATATCAGCTCAGCGTCAGAAGTCAGTTTAGAATTTAAGTAAGTTCTAAGTTCTGTTATAAACTCTCTATATCTATGACATTTAAATTAGGATATCTAAACCTAACTTAAACTATCTATTAGTTGGATAGAAATCTCAAACGGAATTAATTAGATATGTTCTAATTAAGAAGTTTGTTACGGTTTTAAAGAAAAGATAAGTTCTATCTTTAAACTGCGATTTATTCGTAGATATATCAAGTATAAGTATAAACCTTCTTCTGGGTTATATACGAATACATACACGAACGAATGCACGAAGATATACGATAACAAGTACGTGATACTGCATAAGTTGCAAAACGTACAGTGTTCATGATACTTGATAAGCATATGTTGCGATAACTTTGTAAGTTCAAAGTTAGAGAGAGTTTTCAAGAGTTCTTGTTAATCAGTTTTAACAAGAAATCCGATCATCAATTAGTTTGTGATTCAAGAGTGTTTAGAGAGAGTTGAGGTTATAATCATTGTAATATCAAATCATCATGTTGATTTGATTAGAGGGTGATAATAGTTATTATTCTGGTTGATAATTTGAATATACATGTGATTAATTTGTTTAATAGTTTAAAGTGTATTCACCCCCTCTTCTACACTGTATCGGTTGCTTTTTCACCCTCTTTGGGGACCAACAAGTGGTATCAGAGCAAGTTTCTTCATAAGTTGAAGATCAAGATCTGCTGTCAAGTGGATAAGATGTCTACTAGCAAGCAATCAAGTCATATACCAACAATGGCAGCAAAAGGTTGTCCTATCTTTGATGGCACTAACTATTCTACGTGGAAGTTTAGAGCCATGCTATATTCGATGTCTGTGGATCACAGAATGAGTATCGTGATTCAAGATGGCCCAATCATACCAATGATCCATATTACTGCCACTGACAAAACTGTTCCCTCTGGAGAAACTCCCAAGCCTGAAGCATCCTGGACTGAGGAAGATCGTAAACTGTTCAATCTTGATGAAAAGGCATAAGGCATTATAGAAAATGCTTTAACAAATCCTCTTTTGCATACTGTGGCTGGGTGCCAAACTGCAAAAGAGATGTGGGATACTCTCAGTGTCACGTATGAAGGCACTGACTTGGTCAAGCAACATAAGAAGACAAATCTGAGTCATTCTTATGAAACTTTCTTTGCTAAAAAGAATGAAACTCTGATTTCAATGCTTGATAAATGATCTGATCTTGGTAGGTGTCAAGAAAGATGAGAATGAGTTGGTACTCAAGTTCTTGGATGTGTTACTAGAACAATTCAATGAGATCACCATTGCACTTCGTGTTGGAGGAACCTTAGGAAAATATGATCTCAGATCTATCTATGGCTTCCTTCTAAATCATCAACAGATCATGGAACAGAAGAAAGTGGCCCAGCAACAACTAAAAGAATCTATAAACAATGTTGGATCTGCATTAATTGTAGAAAAGAAAAAGAAGGGATCTAAAAAGTCTCAAGCTGAGAATGACTCTGAATCTGAATCTGAAGAAGTAAGTCTTAACTCTGGTTCAGATGATGAAGATATGGATGCTCTTACTGAACAAATGGAAATGTTAGCAAGAAACTTTAGAAAGTTCAGAAGAGGAGGGGGTCAATCTGACAGAAGCAAAAGTGGTAAGTCTACTTTTGATCCTAAGAAAGCTAAGTGTTATAACTATCAGAGGATAGGACACATAGTTGCTGAGTGTAGAATTAAGAAGCGAGAATCAGCTTTAGTAGCTGACAAGAATGCCCACAGAGCTGATAAATACAAAAACAAATATCAAAGACTCAAAGGCAAGCCAGATGAAAACACCAAAGGTCTTCTTGCTGAGACTTGGGATACTGAATCATCTACTTCAGATGATGATGAGCCAGATAGGTGTTTGATGGCCATTGAGGATGAAGAGGAACAAGTTGACTATGAGTTAGAAGACAGTTCCTGTGATGAGGATCTAGTAGAAGCGGCTAAGTTGAGTAAGCAAACCAGTAACTGGGATCCTGCCTCAATGTATTAGGTAAATAACTTTAGCTCTTACACTGATGAAAAAAATGTCTAATGTTCAACTATCTGTTGAATGATTTGAAAACCTCTCTCATGGTTCAATCTAGTTTGAAAACTAAAATTTCAAAACTAAAAGATGAACTAAAACACTCTGACACTCTCTTAAATGCTG
The DNA here is from genome assembly GCA_038502395.1 of Dittrichia graveolens. NCBI lineage: Eukaryota > Viridiplantae > Streptophyta > Magnoliopsida > Asterales > Asteraceae > Dittrichia > Dittrichia graveolens. The sequence goes on from JARJIL010000009.1 coordinate 39,441,939, forward strand.
GTAAAAAGATTCAAAGTGATTATGAATGTCAGCTACATATAAACAAACTTCTAAGTGAAGAACTGCAAGAATCAAAAGAACAAGCTGACAATCTAAGAAAAATCTGTGAATCTTGGTGTAAGTCATCAAGAGAAGCAGAAAAGTGTATTAACCAGCAGATACCAAATTAAGTAAAAGCAGTGCTAGGGGGAGATTATAGTGCTGCTGCTGATGAAATCATTGAAGATCAAGTTAGCCTTGAAGACAAAACGATGAAATCAGATGACATACTCCCAAGAACATTCTTAAGGAACAAGGAAGGGAAACAGGTCAAAACCAATTAGTTTGTGAGACCAACCCAAAGTCCTCAGGTTATTCACTCAAACCATCAAGCTGAATGCTCCAGATCCAACAGAAACTGTAAGTCAATTTTCAAAAGATTGGATTACAATCCTGTGAGAACAACTGTTTTTGATAGAATATCTCATGTTAACTCAAAAAGACATAATTCTCAAGCTACATATGAATGGATGTCTAAAAACAAGAAGTTTTCTATAAGTCAGACTTTACCAAATAAAGGTAACCATAAAGCTGACAAAGGTAAGTCCAAAGTCAGTGAAAATCAAGTAGACAAACTGTCGAAGAGGATTGAAAGGTTATCCACATCATATGACCCTAAAACTGAATCCAAATTTAATGTTGGAAAACTCAAAGAAATCATCCAAACACCCATCTTTAGAAGAAAATGCTATAAGTGTGGTGATAGAGGTCATGAGGCCAAAGATTGTGTAAGTACCAATATTAGACCTAAAAACAAAAAGGATGATCAGTCCAAAACAGACTCAGAATCTGTTCGAACTGATATATCAAACTCCAAAGGATCAGCTAAGTGCTCATCCTCAGGACCCACCAAATAGTGGGTTCCAAAAAGAAACAAATATGTTTAGTTGATCATGTGCAGGGCTCCTACAAGTGGTATCTAGATAGTGGATGCTCAAGGAACATGACAGGAAGCAAGGGGATTCTAAGTGAATTCCAAAACAGTGAAGGACCCAAGGTGACATTTGGGGATAATTCTCAAGGAAGGACTAAAGGTTATGGAAAGATAACTGCTGAAAAAGTCACTTTCAAAAAGGTAGCATATGTTGAAAGCCTTAAACACAATCTGATAAGTATTAGTCAACTGTGTGATGAGGATTATTAAGTCACCTTCAGAAAGCATGCAGGGACAATTTATGATAAGAAGGGAAAACCAATGTTAATGGCAAAAAGAGAGAGAGATATCTACTTGTTAGATCTCAGCTCCGCAAATCCTTCAACTGAAACCTGCTTGTATTTTGACTTAACTCCCAAGCTGAGTTGGTTATGGTACAAGAGACTGTCACATTTAAACTTCAAATATAATAACAAGTTGTCTAGCAAAGAGTTAGTCTCCGGTCTGCCTAAGATCACATTTTCTAAAGATAAACTCTGCTCAAATTGTGAAATGGGAAAACATCGTAAGGGATCCTTCAAGTCCAAGCAGAATTTTTCAATTACAGAACCATTTATGTTGCATTTGGACCTATTAGCACCCCAAGCCTAAGTGGCAAAAAGTATACTCTAGTGATTGTTGATGAGTTCACAAGATTCACTTGGGTAATCTTCTTAAAAGCCAAAAGTGAAGCTGCATATGAGTTAATCAGCTTCATAAGACAAGAAGAGTTGCAAAAGGGTAAGTCTCTTAAACAACTCAGAAGTGATCATGGGACTTAGTTCAGAAACTCAACCCTTGAAGGCTTTTGTGAAGAGAAGGGAATTATCCAGAATTTCTCATCTATAAGAACTCCACAACAAAATGGAGTTGTAGAAAGGAGAAATAGAACCTTAATTGAAGCTGCCAGAACCATGCTATGTGAGTCAAAGCTCAAACTGAGCTTCTGGGTAGAAGCTGTAAGTACAGCCTGCTATACTCAGAATAGATTGATTATAGTTAAAAGACATGGTAAAACACCTTACGAGATGTATCATGGCAGAAAACCCAACATTGGATACTTCCACATTTTTGGTTCAATATGCTATGTGCTAAACCAAAGAGATCAGCTCCATAAGTTGGAACCCAAAGCTGATCAAGGGATATTTGTTGGATATTCTTCAATCTCCAAAGCTTACAGAGTCTTTAATCTTAAAAGAAAGGTAATTGAAGATTCAGTACATGTTACGTTTGATGAGACAAGAACTGATAAATCCAACAGGGCTCAAGCTGACCCAGTTAGTCTGAGTGAGCTTTAGAGGAGCGAAGAAGATCTCACATCAAATCCCATGTATGTTATGGATGATTCTGATGATGATGATAGTAAATCTGACAAATGTGCATCATCGAAAGAAATTATTAATATTGAAGATAATCAGCCTCAGAGTCTCGGTGAATCATCAGGTACATATGAGATTGAAGATCTAAGTGATCTTCCTATTCCTACTCAGACTGAAGAAGTAAGTCTTATTCAGCCTGAGAGACATTGCTCTGAATCAGACCCAGAACCTCAGTCTCTCCTACTACAACCTTCAGAGTATTAAAAGATCATTCTTTTGATGATGTCATTCGAAACATTGAAGATGGTGTGTTAACTAGATCTAAGGCAAATGCAAAGTATGCTGCCTACGCTAGTTTTCAATCTCAAATGGAACCAAAGAAGACTGAAGAGGCTCTGAAAGATGTAGATTGTATTGAAGCTATGCAAGAGGAGCTGACAGAATTTCAAAGAAACAAGATCTGGACCCTTGTCCCTACCCCCAAAGGAAAAAAAATTATAGGCACTAAGTGGGTCTATAGAAATAAAATGGACAAGAATGGAGTAGTGATCAGAAACAATGCAAGGCTAGTAGCTCAGGGGTATCGACAAGAAGAAGGTATTGATTATGATGAGACCTTTGCCCCTGTTGCAAGGATTGAAGCTATAAGGTTGTTTCTAGCCTATGCAGCCTTCAAAAACTATAAAGTGTATCAAATTGATGTTAAGAGTGCATTCCTAAACGGAGCACTACAGGAGGAGGTCTATGTGAAACAACCCCCTGATTTTATTGATGCTAAACATCCAGATTATGTCTATAAGTTAGACAAGGCTTTGTATGTACTCAAGCAAGCTCTAAGAGCCTGGTATGATACACTATCCACCTATTTGCTCTGAAATGATTTTGTGAGAGAAAGTATTGAGAAAACTCTTTTCATAAGAAAGAGCAGAGGACATGTCATTCTGGTTCAAATTTATGTGGATGGCATTATCTTTGGATCAACAAACTAAGATCTGTGTGATTGGTTCTCCAAGATAATGTCTAATCAATATGGAATGAGCATGATGGGTGAGATGACGTACTTTTTGGGACATCAAATCTATCAGAAAGAAGATGGTATATTTATTGATCAGAGCAAGTATGTCTTTGATCTGATTAAGAAATATGGATTATAGTCAAGCCATCCCGCAAAGTCTCCAATGTTATACAATGTCAAGCTACACAAGGACATTGATGGAAAATCTGTATGTCAGACTACATATAGAGGAATGATAGGTTCATTACTCTATTTAACTGCAAGCAGACCTGATATAATGTTTGCTACATGTGTTTGTGCACGATATCAGGCTGATCCAATGGATCACACTTCCTAGCTATTAAAAGAATACTAAAATATCTGAAGGGAACACCAAACTTAGGTTTCTGGTATCCTAAAGGATCAGGATTTGAGCTGATAGGGCACTCCGATTCAGACTTCGCATGATGTGGTCTTGATAGAAAGAATACTACTGGAGGATGTCAACTTTTGGGTGGAAAATTAGTTAGCTGGACAAGCAAGAAACAAAACTCAGTGGCAATTTCAACAGCTGAAGCTGAAGCTGAGCTACTGTGCTTAAATATTGTGGATGCAACATAAGCTTAAAGACTTTGATTAGCATTATTCGAAGACTCCTATATTTTGTGACAATCAAAGTGCTATTGCCATTACACACAACCCAGTGTTTCACTCAAGAACCATGCATATTGAGATAAGACATTACTTCATCAGAGATATTGTAGAAAATGAAAAAATAGAGTTCATCTTCATTGAGACTGACGATCAGCTTGCGGATATCATCACGAAACCAATTGAAGGCACAAGATTTACAACACTACTTGGCAAGCTTGGCATGCTCAACCCTTAATTGGTAGGTTCCACTCTTTATCTCTGTTTAATTTTCTTTGCTAAGTGCTACATTTGACTAAGTGTCAAAATCAGAGCTGAGTGCTCAATCTGAGCTGAATGCTATCTGAAGCTAAGTGCTCCATCTAAGCTGAACATTCAGGATCAGCTGAGTACTTCATCTAAGCTGAACATTCAGGATCAGCTGAGTACTTTATCTAAGCTTAACACTCAGGATGAGATGAACACTCCATTCCAAAGTGTAGTCAGTTCCACATGTCTAGGTTAGTCCTAACAACTGGTATGTTCAATAATATGGTAAGTCCAACCATATGGTAAGTCCAAAATATTTACGGTGTGTCCGGTAAATAAACATCAGTCGTTTAGAAATTTTTTTGATATATTTTTTATAAAAATATCATTTCAATATAACAGTGTGTGTTTAGGTAACTAACAATAAATTTAGCCGTTGTAACAAACTGCGTAGAAGTTTTTACGGTCACAGTCATATTTATTACCCTCAGATAACGGTAAATTTTCTCTCACAATGAAAAGGTATAAATAAGAGAGATTTTTCATCATATTTCGTTTAAAGTTCCAAAATATTCTAATCTCTTAAACCCTAACGTTGCTGTGTGAAGAGTTCATTGATCAGTACTAATCTTTACTACTTCTAAGTGCAATCCAAAATGATAAGTTCGATTTTAATGGAGGGCTATACTCTAAATCTAACTTAACAAATGATTCGTGGTGGAAATTTCAAGAACAACGCACTCCCCGCCTACAAACAAAACAATGTCATCGCCTGTATCGACATTCCGAAGTCCAAAACTAGCAGAGGATATGAGGAGTGGGTCTCCTACATTCGCAAGGGACCCCTGGCACATGTATTTCTTTGTGGACCTGCTGTGCTCATTCCTCAACTTCTTACGGAATTCTGGTATACGTGTAAACTGGATGCAACTCAATCGGTTATACGGGGCACAGTCCTAAGTGGACAAGTGGCGATAGAAGTCGATGCAAACTGTCTCCGCCGAATTCTTCATCTCCCGATTCATAATCAGTATGAAGCGACGGTTTCTAGGGAAACATCACGAAGCGTTTTACCCTTAATGGGTCATCCTCAAGTGATTGGCGTCATAAGGAAATCTGTTTTCCAGACGGCATGGGGATTTATGGTATCCACTGTGGTTCATTCCCTTGGATACAAGGTGGGAGGTCTGGATAATGTAAATGAATTTGAAATGCAACTAGTATACAACTTATTTTATGATCGACGAGTGGATTACGCTGAGTTGATCTTTGAGGCATTCAAGTCATTAGTGACCAAGAACATAAGGGACACCATTGTACCCTTCGCAAGATTTATATCAATGGTCATCGAGGACAGATTGGGTAGAAGATATACTGCTCAATATGCGTCAATCCCTACTCCTGTTCTCAGCTATAGAATGTTTGCCCATGACATTTTCCCTGGGTACCCTACAATGAGTGCTCAGATGAGGGTGTATATACAACTTCCGACTCCCGCGTCAAGTGAAGCAGAAACAGAGGAGGAAGCTGCAGAAGAAGAGGGTGACGATGTTGGGAGACGATGTTGATTCAGAGGCTGAGTCCCCTCAAGCTAATCAACCTAGGACTCAGCTCAAACCCAGTGCATAAATAATCTCATCAACCACTTCGAGTTCGGAGCAAAGGAGTCTGTTTCCTAGCTCTGAGTCTCCACTACTAGGTGCCAACCTCTAAGATCAGTTCAACCGTTAAGCCTATACCGGGTATGGTGTCTACTCAACCCATACTTACTAGTGCCATGGGAGAGCCTACTGTTGTGCCTTCACAGCCCCATGAAGGTAACATTGAAATACTGACCAATCCCCAGGGTCAATTACCCCCCTCCCTTCACCAATAAGCCTAGCTCACCCCACTACCATACCTCACGATATTGGTCATTCTTCTCTTCTATTCTCACACACTCTCGCACGACCTGTCAATGAACCTTTCATACACCAGGAAGGTTTACAGGGTCTCCACTCTGGCCCCCTTGATTCCATCGGTCATCACCAACCTTTGGATATGGGACCCACATCCTTACCTACTGAGGAACACTCAACAGCCACTCCTACGGTGGAAATACACTCTTCCACTGGACAGGAGGACGTTGAGGTAAGAAGAAGACCTGAGGAGCCCAAGCTGATGACCACTGATGCTCAAGTCCTTATGGACTATCTATAAACTCAGTTTTAGTGTCTACACAGGAAGAGGAAAGATGACAAAGCCAAGTTGATGCGCAAACTTACTGATTTGTCAACTTCAATAGCCAACTTGGAAAGCTTCATGCTCAAACTCAGACCCTTCCCTATTGATGATGACAAAAAGGGGGAGGAAGAATCAAAGAAGTGTTATGATAAGGTTGAGGGGGAGCATACAGAGGAATTACAATTTGAACAAGCTCATGATCAGTTCAGGAGTACTGTAGCCACAACTATCAAGCAGATGAAAAAGAGTCAAATCAGACAAGAAATAGTTGATGTGCTTAAGACAATCTTCATAAGAATCGATCAGCTAGGTGAGATCCCTGCTGATGAAATTGATACCTTCCTTAATCGAGGCAAAGCCACAAGAGTTAGAGCATCAAGTTAGCAAGCTAAAAGAGACATCATTTTACAAGTTCTAGAGGGAGTTGAATTTAGAGAGAATACTTATATCACTCAACTTTAGAAGGATTCTTGTATCTTGATGTGGAAGGTAATCAGTGTTTCTTGAAAGTAACAGATCTTCATTTGGAAAATCTGGAATTGATTCTGTACTTGAGAATTCTATGTGATGACTCAAATCAGAACTCAGTATTCAGATATCATCTCTACAAAGAAATAAGATTAAGGAAAGCTGAGATGAAAGAGAAGCCCGAAGGTGACAAAATTGTGAATGAGGCTATCAAGAAAGCTGCTATTTGGGAACTTAAATCTTATGACATATGGTTAGAAGTTGGAGATTCCGTTGATTAAATAGATTAGTTCTATAATTTTGTAAGCACTAAGTGTGTAGAAGCTAATCATAAAGATTAAGCTACAGTGTAAATGATATGTTCATTAATACAATCTCAAGTTTGATATGTTCAACTTTTAATTATTTGATATGTTCAAAATTATGTTTGATATGTTCAAACAAACAACTTTGTAAGCTCAAGCTGATGATTGATATGTTCAATTATAAACTGATATGTTCAGTTGTATAAGTTTTGTAAGTTTGGAACTTAAATTACTTCTGATAAGTTCATAATCTAAGAAGTGGTATATTCAAATACTTAGAATACAATTCCTATAATAGATTTGTAACATAAACATCTTGTAAGTTCAAGATACGTGAATAAGTATGATCAGTTCAATACTTATTTCAAGAACTAACTTTGGTCAGTTCTAGAGTTGTTCAACATAATTCTGTTAACCTATAACTGATTTGATTCAATGTTTTGTCATCATCAAATAGGGGGAGATTGTTAGTCCCATGCTTAGAATAGTTAGATTTGATGAGACAAACTATAGATATGTATAGATGATAGGTTAAGAGTTAGGAATTATGTAAGTCTGTTATAGACTGACTGGTTAGCTGAAGCTGAGTAGTCAGCGTATAAACATATATAGAGTTTTCTATGTAAGTACTAGTTAGCTCAGTGACTTCTAAGCTAAGATAGGTTTTAAGAATGAAGACTTGAAGACTTGAAGATTTGAAGACTTGAAGATTCAAGAATCCAAGATTCAAGAAGTTAGCTAGACAAGGTCAAGATTGAGTATGTCAGCTCAGCGTCAGAAGTCAGTTCAGAATTATACGTAAGTTTTAAATTCTGTTATAAACTCTCTATATCTACGACATTTAAATTAGGATATCTAAACCTAATTTAAACTATCTATTAGTTGGATAGAAATCTCAAACGGAATTAATTAGATATGTTCTAATTAAGAAGTTTGTTACGGATTTAAAGAAAAGATAAGTTGTATCTTTAAACTGCGATTTGTTCGTAGATATATCAAGTATAAGTATAAACCTTCTTCTGGGTTATACACGAATACATACACGAACGAATGCACGAAGATATACGATAACAAGTACGTGATACTGCATAAGTTGCAAGACTGAATAAGTTGCAAAACGTACAGTGTTCATGATACTTGATAAGCATATGTTGCGATAACTTTGTAAGTTCAAAGTTAGAGAGAGTTTTCAAGAGTTCTTGTTAATCAGTTTTAACAAGAAATTCGATGATCAAATAGTTTGTGATTCAAGAATGTTTATAGAGAGTTGAGGTTATAATCATTGTAATATCAAATCATCATATTGATTTGATTAGAGGGTGATAATAGTTATTATTCTGGTTGATAATTTGACTATACATTTGATTAATTTGTTTAATAGTTTAAAGTGTATTCAACCCCCCCTTCTACACTGTATCAGTTGCTTGTTCACCCTATTTGGGACCAACATATTGATTAACAATAGATTCCTTTCTTTCCCTTCTTCTAGAAATCCGACAGCAACGAGAGAGAGAGACGAGAGAAAAAGTGTGTTTATGCTTTCTTTCTTTGACTTGTAAAGTCAACAAGACACATGTACTCACACATATATACTTTCTAGAATACCAGAGGTGGGTACCTCTTACTTCACTATGAGTTTTCCTTTTCTAATTAATTACATAAACACTTAACATACATATATACATTTAGCATACATGCATACGTACACACATAAACACATAATTAAACATACATTACTTCATTTAATTCAACAAGTACATACACAAAATACCTCTTATTACAATAACTATACATACGTACGTACTAACTACAACTAGGCCCAAGTTGAGGATGTTACATGTTTGGCTGAAGAGTCCTCCTGAGACTCAAGTAATTGGACATTTGAACGCTGGTGTTCAAACTAGATCTACAATTGCTAATGAATGCCTACATTCAAGTTTTCTCAGAATGGTTGAACTCACAAGAGTATCTAAAGTTTTGGCTGATCCTGACTGGATTATTGCTATTAAAGAAGAACTTAATCAGTTTGAGAGACTAAAAGTGTGGAGGTTAGTTCCTAGACCAGAAGGCAAATCTATTGTGGGAAGTAAATGGGTATTTAAGAACAAGAATGATTCAAATGGAGTGGTGGTAAGGAACAAGGCAAGGCTAGTGGCTAAGGGGTATAACCAACAAGAAGCGATTGATTACGATAAAAATTTCACCCCTGTAGCAAGGATTGAAGTGATAAGATTATTCCTAGCCTATTCCTCATACAAAAACTTCACGGTTCATCAAATGGATGTCAAGACAGCCTTTGTTAATGGGAAACTTAAAGAGGAAGTGTATGTCAGTCAACCTGAAGGTTTTGTAGATTCAAGCAGACCCAATGTGTTAGGTTTATAAATTATATAGAATAGAAGATTACTTTTTGAGTGAAGTTTGTATTAATTCCAAACTAGATGGTCTTAATTGTAAATATACTCATGGAGTACATAAGCCTATGATTAAGGCTAATCATGTATCAATAGCCATAATCAATAATATGAACTATGTGTTAATCAAGGTGTAATTAGTATTCTCTCATAGTTCTACACATGCAATTAAGATTAGCTTGATACTTGAATAATCAGGAGATTATTAATTGGTATCAGAGCCTAAGGAGTGATTTGATTAAAGATTAGATCAAGAATTTCAACAAATTTGAAGAAATTTTGAATATTTTTTTTGCAATTTTCGGATTATTTTTGGGCAGACACTTTGAAAAAATCTAGAAAATTAATACGATCTTCATTTGATCTAATTTTTGGATATGCTGTTGTGTATGATTACAATACCCTATAGTAAAATGTTCAAGTTCAAAATCCCAGCCATTTGAGAGAAATCGAAAAATCCATTTCTGGGTTTTTTAAAGATGTTTGACCCAAAAATTTTAAGATGTTCTTCAGTAGAAGATGAAGAAAGGAGGAGTTTGAACCAAAAATTTTAAGTCAAAAAGTGTTTTTGGTGTTTGTGTGTCAAAAAGTATCGGATTTAAGCTCCGGATTTGTTAAGTATCGGATTTTAGTGTTATCAGATTTACACATCGGATTTCCAAGACTATCGGATTTGAAAAGTGTCGGATTTGGTTGAATTCTCGGATTTTTGAAAGTGTCGGTTTTGGTTGAATTCTCGGATTTTTGAAAGTGTCGGATTTTTCAATTCTCCATAGCAATTTTAAGTGGTTCAAAATTTGGTTGAAAATACAAAATTTGAGTTTTCTTGCATTTTCTGATATAGCAATTTTAACCAGAACAAGTAAAGAAGAGAGCAAATAATCTGAAAGAAGAGAATGCCAAGTTTAAATACCTCATATCTGAATTATCTGTTGAACGTCAAGATTTTCAAAAGATGTTGCAGAATAATGATAATTTGATAGCAAGTTTAGGTATTGAAAAGGTTGAATTACAAAGAAAAGTCACTAGACTTGAGCAACAGCTTCTTGCTTCTTCTAAACTATATATTCCCAGCTCAGTTCTAAAAAACAAAATATCTGAGCTTCAGAAGACTCTGGACACAGAGACGAAAACATTGGAGAAAGTGAGACTACAATTTTTGGCTAAACTCAAGTTCGCAATGCTTCTTGCTGAAAAAGCATCTGAATCTAACAAGACTTCCGGTGACAATATAAATTTTGATTCAGAAACACATTGTGGTAGCGATAGTGACTCTTATTTTTCTGTTGCAGATGCTGAAAGTAGAAAATCAGATGACGATTTCATTGATGCTTCTACTCCCAAAGCAACTACTTCTTCTCAAAAGCCAAAAGAACTGAATTCAGAAGTCAACAAAATGCATCTTATTCAAGTTATATTGATTCTTAATTTTCAGTAAGATGAAATGATTCTATACCAAAGACTAAACAAGCTTGGATTCCAAAGAAGAATCTAGGTGACATGTTTGTAAAGATATTATGATTATAGAATAAAAAGAAGACAACCACAGAATTCCGTATCAAAAATGCATTTTGTTCAACATGGTTCAATCAATCATGTGCATTCAAATGCATGTTTTTCATCATCAGAATTCCGTATCTAAAATGCAATAACTGATGAATTCTCATCCAACGCAATACCTACCAAGACATCTTTAGAAACTAAAACTAGAGAATCTGAGTTTCAAATGAAGAATGTCATCAATGATGGTTTTATGTCTAAAGATGTACCACAAAGAAGAATGCATAGACAACATCATTCTGGTAAGGACAATCATGTTTATATGCAATATCATTCATTTAAACATCTAAATACCAAATTCTTTTCTAAAGCAAAGCATAATGGAAATTTTATGCTCAAAAATGATTATGAGTTCTTATTCTCAATGCTATTCTCAATAAAGAAGACCAGTTTCATCTGTTGAGAGGGAGACAAAGAAAAGTTTAATTCTGAAAAATCCATATATGTCAAGTCAAGGGGGGATCAAAGAAAAGAGATATCTATCAAATTTGAAAAAGATCAAGAGATTCAAAAGAAAAAATAATTGTGTGATCAAGACATAATGATAAGGATAAACAAGATCAAGAGCTACATTCTAGGAGGAGAGAACAAAATATTCCTTATGCAAAAGCAAAGCTTATTTGAATACAAGAGAGCTCAAGATCAGAAAGAATTGGTTAAAGATTGGCAAAAGCTGAAAATCACTACATGTTAAATTGATTACACAATCAAAGGTTGAAAATCCTAAGGTTACCAATGCAAAAGAGGAGATTGAAGAGAAAAGATGTCATTGTATGCTATCAAGTTTCAAGTTCTCATTAAGATGTTGAAGTGAATAATATTCTCGAAGAAAAGAGTCTCTATTTGAAGATGAGAAGTCATTTTGAAGACATCAGGTAAAGGTTTGAAGATTCCCCAAAGCTTCAAAAGAATATAAACCGAATAAGAATATTTGCATGATTCAAAAGGGGAGATTGTTAAAGTTTGCGTGAGATGCCAAAAAGACATAACATCTTCTATTTCTATACAAAGGTGGAGATTGTTAGGTTTATTAATTGTATAGAATAGATGATTACATTTTCAGTGAAGTTTGTATTAATTACAAACTAGATGGTCTTAATTGTAAATATACTCATGGAGTATATAAGCCTATGATTAAGGCTAATCATGTATCAATTGCCATAATCAATGATATGAACTATGTGTTAATCAAGGTGTAATTAATATTCTCTCATAGTTCTACATATGCAATTGAAGATTAGCTTGATACTTGAATAATCAAGGGATTATCAATTGGTATCAGAGCCTAAGGAGTGATTTGATTGAAGATTCGATCCAGAATTTCAAGAAATTTGAAGAGATTTTGAAGATTTTTTTTGCAATTTTCGTATTATTTTTGGGTAGAAACTTTGAAAAAATCTAGAAACTTCATACGATCTTCATTTGATCTGCAGAAACCTACAGTAACATTTTCAAGTTCAAAATCCAAGCCATTTGAGAGAAATCAAAAAATCAATTTCTTGGTTTTTTAAGGATGTTCTTGAAGATGGAATTTAGAATTTCGAGTTCTAGTTGGAATTGATTGCTGAATTTTTGAAAGAAGTTTAGCAATAGCATCGTGATTGGATCTACAAAATCTCAAAGCTTAATTCAAAACACACTAGGAGAAATTATGAAATCTTTTTCTTGATGTGTTCTTGATGATTTTGATCAATTTTGGATCAATTCATGTTGTTTGATCGAAATTCGTGATAAATGAGTGTTAGAAAAGTGTTAGGGAAGATGGATAAACATAAATTTAATCATAAAAATCATTTTTGAGGAGTTTTTGAAAATTCAAGATTGATGGTGTTCTTGATGTTCTTGAGTAGAAGATGAAGAAAGGAGGAGTTTGATCCAAAAATTTTAAGTCAAAAAGTGTTTTTGGTGTTTGTGTGTCAAAAAGTATCGGATTTAAGCTCCGGATTTGTTAAGTATCGGATTTTAGTGTTATCAGATTTACACATCGGATTTCCAAGACTATCGGATTTGAAAAGTGTCGGATTTGGTTGAATTCTCGGATTTTTGAAAGTGTCGGTTTTGGTTGAATTCTCGGATTTTTGAAAGTGTCGGATTTGGTTGAATTTTCGGAATTTTGAAAGTGTCGGATTTTTGAATTTTCCATGGAAATTTTAAATGTCTCAAAATTTGGTTGAAAATACAAAATTTGAATTTTCTTGCATTTTCTGATATAGCAATTTTAACCAGAACAGGTAAAGAAGAGAGCAAATGATCTGAAAGAAGAGAATGCCAAGTTTAAAGACCTCCTATCTGAATTTTCTGTTGAACGTCAAGATTTTCAAAGGATGTTGCAGAATGATGATAAGTTGATAGAGAGTTTAGGTATTGAAAAGGCTGAATTGCAAAGAAAAATCACAGGACTTGAGCAACAGCTTCTTGCTTCTTCTAAACTGAGCTTCAGAAGACTCTGGACACATAGAAAAAAACATTGGACAAAGAGAGACTATAGTTTTTGGCTAAAATCAAGTTCGCAATGCTTCTTGCTGAAAAAGCATTTGAATCTACCAAGATCTCCGGTGACAATATCAATTTTGATTCAGAAACACATTGTGGTAGCAATACTGACTCTTATTTTTCTGTTGCAGATGCTGAAAGTAGAAAATCAGATGACGATTTCATTGATGCTTCTACTCCCAAAGCAACTACTTCTTCTCAAAAGCCAAAAGAAACTGAATTCAGAAGTCAAGAGAATGCATATTATTCAAGTTATATTGATTCTTAATTTTCAGTAAGATCAAATGATTCTTTACCAAAGACTAAACGAGCTTGGATTCCAAAGAAGAATCTATGTGACATGTTTGTAAAGAAATCATCATTCTAGACTAAAAAGAAGACAACCACACAAACCTTAATCGTTAATTCACCATGTGGTTCAATCAATCATGTGCATTCAAATGCATGTTTTTCATCATCAGAATTCCGTACCAAAAATGTCATAACTGATGAATTCTCATCCAACGCAATACCTACCAGGACATCTTTAGAAACTAAAACTAGAGCATCTGAGTTTCAAATGAAGAATGTCATCAATGATGGTTTTAAGTCTAATGCTATACCACAAAGAAGAATGCATAGACAACATCATTCTAGTAAGGACAATCATGTTGATATGCAATATCATTCGTTTAAACATCTAATTACCAAATTCTTTTCTAAAGCAAAGCATAATGGAAATATTATGCTCAAAAATGATGTCAAATATCCTTTTGTGGTATACTCAGTAAAGCACTTAATCAGACTTTCAAAAGAGAAGATTTGTAAAACTTCAACAACAAATCATAAATTTGTTATTCAAAATGGTATTCCCAAATGACACACAGGCCCAATGCATAGAAAGGTTCGTAAACCTAACATAGCTGGACCCAACTTCGAGTGGATACCAAAATGTACTTAATCTGTTTTACAGATCAAGTCAGAGAAATTATTGGAACACAATGAAGATAATTTTGAATGCGTTGAAAAGCACATTGTGTTTAGTATGCTAACAATTTCAATCTCCTGACTTGAAGAAAGAAGAGTGTTCCCTGCAGTACATTTCACACGACATTGTGTTCAGCATTAGCCCGAGTCTAATGATCTGAGAAACTTAATATTTGTAGTTTATCATTCCTTCATATAAGTTGTGTGATAATGGTTCATAATTTGCAGGGAGAGCAAGAATGACATCGATTCTTTGACAGTCAAATCATTTTAGTTGAGAACCTACAAGATTGAAATTTTGTTTTAAAATGAAAACTATTTTTGTGCATTCTTGTAGGGGGGGGGGCAATTTTTTTTCTAACCTAGTTCATGAAAAATCATATTCGAATTCAAATGTGAAAATTTAAAAATGAAAATTTCAAAAACAATACAAAATTTTAAAATTCAAAAAGATTTTCAATTTTCAAAATTTATCATTTTCCCATCGAGAAGACATTCATTCGTCGATTCATTCTGATGTCTTTCTTAATTCATTTGATTGTTGATCTTCTGAATGCTCATCTTTCATTTCTTGAGTTCTATCCCGATAATAATTCAGGAAATCCATCCTTTATTATGTCAATCATTTTTTATGTAACACATACTTTTCAAGTGATCAATAAGGCACCAAAGAGTGAGGGGGTATAGGATAATTCTACTCCTATAGTCAATCCAGAACCGGAAGGACCTGCCTCAGGAGTTCAACTTATGCTTTAAAAAAACAAAGTAAGGGTTTTATAGGTCAAATAAGTGAGCAGAATCAGTTAACACGTGATACTGATTGGTGAGCTGAATCAGTTATCAATGAGAGGGGTGGAACAGGAGATGGGGGTGCATATGATCAACAAATCACTTTGAGCATACATGTCAAATCATTTTGTCATTTCCTGCTTCAAAATTCTTTGATTGTCTATATTCTTTGATTGCTCAAATCATTCTTGATAATCTTTCTCAATTGAATATTTCGTGAACCTACACATTTGAACAAATAACCGGTGTCCATTTGTATCCAACGGAGATATAAACATTCATTTTGGAAAGAGAGTTTGAGAAAGAAGTTGAAAAATATTTAGAGAGCTGAGGGTGAGAGATAGGATCAAAAGAAAAGACAGATCATCTCCCAATAGTGTCAATTTGGGTAACCACATATAATAGTAGATTTCATGTGTGAAATTTGGTATTAAAGAAGACATCATGAACCCAGTGATGCAATGCACTAACCCCACCCAACTACTCAATTATCTCTTAAAAGATGATTGTTTCAACTTCACACGGAGAATTAGCACCTTTCTATTGACATCTCACTTGGAGATTGTAAATATTAAAGCAAAGAGGACAGCTACACCCCCCCCCGGACTTCTTTCATGCACTTATAGAGTCTAGAGCTTATTCCTATATCATTTCATTTCTTAGGACATATGATGGAAATGCCACAACTATCTAGTTTCCGTAACTGATACCGGAACATCATGAGTGTTATCTTTGTGATGCTCACAATGATAGATGGAAATCCTACCAGAATGAATGCTATGCCAGTTCTGAACATGGGTCACACGGTTTATTCAAACTGTTGTGTTAACGAGCAATCTATGTGATCTCGGTGTTAACATTTCCCAACGGGAACTTTGAGATGGTGCCCTAAAGACTGTCTCGGATACTCTCATTGTAATATCATGAGGAGGATTCTAAGCTATAAATGTTGAAGTATTCATGTAATCAAGCTGAATGTCAATTACAATTGCATGATGTTCTTGAAGAATACTGATCATCATGAGGGGGAGAAAGTTTAAAGAAATTGAAATTTAGTTGATATTGAAAGAAGGAAACAAAAATATTAACTGATTCTTAATGAGTTGAAGATGATGATGAGTTCTTATTCTCAATGCTATTCTTAAAGCTCATCAAATTTGTGCAGCTAAAGAAGACCAGTTTCATGTGTTGAGAGGGAGACAAAGAAAAGTTTAATTCTGAAAAAATAATATATGTCAAGTAAAGGGGAGAGCAAAGAAAAGAGATATCTATCAAATTTAAAAAAAGATCAAGAGATTCAAAAGAAAAGATAATTGTGTGATCAAGACATTATGATCAGGATAAACAAGATCAAGAGCTACATTCAAGGGGGAGAGAACAAAATATTCCATATGCAAAAGCAAAGCTTATTTGAAGACAAGAGAGCTCAAGATCAGAAAGAATAGGTTGAAGATTGGGAAAAGGTGAAAATCACTACATGTTAAATTGATTATACAATCAAAGGTTGAAAAGTCTAAGGTTACCAATGCAAAAGAGGAGATTGAAGAGAAAAGATGTCATTGTATGCTATCAAGTTTCAAGTTCTCATAAAGATGTTGAAGTGAATAATATTCTCGAAGTAAAGAGTCTCTATTTGAAGATGAGAAGTCATTTTGAAGACATCAGGTAACGGTTTGAAGAATCCCCAAAGCTTCAAAAGAATATTAACTGAAAAAGAATATCTACATGATTCAAAAGGGGAGATTGTTAAAGTTTGCGTGAGATGCCAAAAAGACATAACATCTTCTATTTCTATACAAAGGGGGAGATTGTTAGGTTTATTAATTGCATAGAATTGAATATTACATTTTGAGTGAAGTTTGTATAAATTACAAACTGGATGGTCTTAATTGTAAATATACTCATGGAGTATATAAGCCTATGATTAAGGCTAATCATGTATCAATTTCCATAATCAATGATATGAACTATGTGTTAGTCAAGGTTTAATTAGTACTCTCTCATATTTCTACACATGCAATTGAAGATTAGCTTGATACTTGAATAATCAAGGGATTATCACAATGATGTTTGCATTCCGGATAAAGCTCTTTAAGGTTTAAAGCAAGCTCTGAGAGCTTGGTATGATGAGTTGTTAGAACATCTACTACATGAAGGATACGTCAAATGGAAAACAGATACAACACTGTTTAAGAGAAAATGGGAAAGGATTACGTGTTGGTACAAATATATGTAGATGACATAATATTTGGCTTCACAAATCCTCAATATGGCAATGAATTTTCTCATACAATGAAAAAATGTTTTGAAATGAGCATGATGGAGGAAGCTAATTTTTTACTCGGATTGAAAATCAAACAAGTGAACCATGGGATTTTTATTAATCAGGCTAATTATATGAATGATCTGTTAAAGAAATTTGAAATGGCTAGCTGTTCATCAATTAGCACACCAGTGGCTGCAAAATCAAAACTATGTGCTGATCCTGATGGAAATGCAGTAGATTTGAAAACATATAGAGGTATGATTGGATCATTGTTATATTTGATGGCTAGTAGGCCGGATATTATGTTTTCAATGCGTCTCTTTGCTAGATTCCACGCAAATACTAAAGAATCTCATTTACTAGTGGTAAAACTTATTTTCAGATATCTTAAGGGTACCCCAAATCTTGGTTTGTGGTATCCAAAGGGATTCGGGATTTGAACTCATTTCTTATTCTAACGCAGATTATGCCGGATGCATGCTAGATAGAAAGAGTACGTCTGGAAGTGTACACTTCTTAGGAGACAGACTGGTGTGTTGGGGATCCAAGAAACAGAACTGTGTGTCATCTTCAATAGTGGGAGCAGAATATATTGCTGCTGCAAATTGCTATACAACAAGATTCCATTGCTGAGTGACTCTCAGAGTGCTATCGCCATTATATGTAATCTGGTACATCACTCTAAAACAAAACATATCGACATCAGATATCATTTTATAAAAGACTATGCTAAAAAAGGTTTAATTGAATTGAAATATGTTCAAACTGATAATCAACTTGCTGATATTTTCACAATAGCTTTAGATGAATCTCGTTTTAATGCTTTGGTGTCAAGAGTAGGAATGTTGAATTTGTCTGTTTGACATATCATTGTGTTTTATCAGATATTTCATTGTTTATGTTAGTGGTGCAAGTACAAATGCTGAGTCAAAAGGGATTGAGATATCAAATACAAGTCATGACTCACGGATGATTCATGCTTGTAGGGGGAGAAAAACAACATGTTTTGTATTTGAGGGGGAGTTTTTGTTTGTTTTTGAGAGGGAGTTTTTGTTTGTTTTTGAATTTGATTTTAAAATTTAAAATTTTTTGATTGATATTTAGAAGTTTTCATAATCATGGTCAAATTGTATATATTCAAGATGAGATGTTAAGTTAAGGGGAGAGATTATTGATTTGAAACAACAAAATTTTTGGTATAAGTGTTCAAAATTCGCAAATGATGTCGGATTTATTCACAATCCGCCATATTTGTCGGATTTACACCAAATCCGACTCTTTCGTCGGTTTTACTCTAAATCTGAATTATTTTGTATATCGGATTTCATCTTGGGTCGGTTTTAATCTGTAGATGTCGGATTTGGGTATCAGATTTTTACTTTTCTATAAAAGCAAAATCCGACTTCAGCGTCGGTTCTCTGAATTTTCGAGCAAGTTTCTTCTCTCAAAGATCGTGTTTACTTACTGAATCCAAAGGTAGAATTTTCTTGAAAATTTTGAAGGTCTTTACTTGGTTTATATGTGAGTTTGAAAACTTGGTTTTTATGTGAGTTTGAAAACTTGGTTTTCATAGTTATCGGAAGTAAAACATCGAAATCAAAGTGTGGTGTGTTACACTCGGTTTGGTGTGTACAATTGAGTGTTGCGTTTTATTTCTAAGTAAATCGAACTTTGGTTCAACCATTCTTGTGCTTTGATTGTCGGTTTTTTAAGTTCTTCAGGTGAATTGAAATTTGAAACATGATGAATCTAGTTTTTAAGAGTTAAATGAATCGATTGATTCAAAACGAGTGTTGTGAATGTGATTCATTACTTAAATTTTGGGTTTTGGTTCTTGTGCTTTGATTGTCGGTTGTTTAAGTTCTTCGGGTAAATTGAAATTTGAAACATGATGAATCTGGTTTTTAAGAGTTAAATGAATCGATTGATTCAAAAGGAGTGTTGTGAATGTGATTCATTACTTAAATTTTGGGTTTTGGTGTTAAGATTGACAAATTTGAAGGTTTTGAATTTGTCAGTTTTCGAAACGTGGTGATTTTAAAAATTGGATGAACTGTTAAATTTTCAAAGAATCTGATAGTTTAGTGTTGAAAAATAATCGGATTTCACTGTTTCAAATTTTGAGAGAAATCCGATAGATAAGACAATCGGATTTTGAGAGTTGTCGGATTTTTTTGGAAGTACAGGATTTTGACTTGTCGGATTTGGAAAGTGGGGGATTTTGACTTGTCAGATTTTTGGAAAGTAGAAGATTTTGACATGTCGGATTTTCGAGAAAGCATTGTCGGTTTTTTAACAAAGGAATAAATCCGATGAATTTTGTCGGATTCCACTTGTATCGGATTCTCAACACTTAGAATTTTTGACAAAATTTTAATTTTTTTTTTGACAAAAGGTTATTTTTGAATTGATTACTAACTGTTTGATTTGACAGATGGCTGAACATCTGGAAAACCAACAAATCCCTTCTGAAACTCTATTTCCCCGAACTGATTACATACCCTACCAACTATACAATGCCTATTTTGTACCTAAAATAACCAAGACTGAATTCCCGATCATTACCGAGCTAATTTCCTCCCACCCACTAACTCATATATATACTTTCAACCCTTGAACTATGAACCGCACGTACCTGACGTGTACGTTCAACAGTTATGGAACTCATTATATATAACTGAAAGTGAACAAGGGAGCCCTGTGATTTTTTGTAGAATAGACCAGGTTGAATTTGAAATGGGCATTGACAGTATCAGACACATTCTAAGGCTACCCAAACAAAATACCTATCCATCAAAACCTGATTATGATCCAATTCCTTCTTATAAACAAATTTTACCACATGTTATGGATCTAGGATGGAACGGAGATGAACTTACAAGGATGTCAAAATTTAAACGTTCAGGATTGGTTCATCAATGGCAAACACTCTATGCTATAATCATACGTTGTCTAACGAGTGCCACAAAAGGGATTCACGGTGCAAATGCTTTTGCATTAAAAGTATTGGTTGGAATGGCTAAACATCTTCACTTTGACTATACATAGTTAGTGTTTCTTGAAATATCCAAAGTGGTTCGTGAGAAAGTCATCTCTGGAAAAAGGAAAAACTTCTTGCCATTTCTAAGATTTCTGATGATGATAATTCAAAGGCTAATGGCCAGAGATACTGAAATCTCAAGGCGGGATGATGATCTAGCTCCACAAATTCAGATGATGGTAAACCAATACAAAATTCCGGCGATGCTTGATGTAGATGTGTATGTGATGCCGGTGGATTTGGTTCAATTTCTGGATCTTGAAAGCGAGGTAGTCCGGTGGTATGTGAGCGAAAATAACATTGTTCTTATGAATCGACAAGAGCCTGCTGATTCTACCCCGAGAACTCTAGGTGCCGAGAGTAATGAACCTAGGAGTCAGTCTTCTATGGGAGAAGCTGACATGGAAGTGGTTAGTGAAAAAACTGATGAGATGGGTGGAGAAGTAGGTGAAGGTGATTCAGCTAGAGAGGGAGATATTGTGGACTTTAATGATGATTTGACTATTGCTGATAATGTTAAACAACTAGTTCAATCCGTGCATAGTTCTCAATCCAGTGAGGCTGATTCATTTCAAAGAGAAATACATCAAATGATTTTTGAATCTGAACAAGATGAAACTGAGGAGGAGTTAGGTCCTTATGGTCAAAGAATACATCTAACTATTCTTATCCATGATGATCAAATGATAGACTTCCAGTTTAATTTCAAAAATGCTTACACTGAGGGTTTATATGATGATATTAATGTGTTGAACGTAGAAAAAAATTATGAGCGGCAAAAACAAAGTTAGGGAGTGAGAGAAGTTATAAAAGAAAAGCTGAGTGCTGAGAGTTCCCCAACCATAAAAAGACTGTGGCATCGCATGCACAAACCCCACCCACCCACTCAATTTTTCTCTCAACAAAAATTATTTCATTGCGCGGAGACAAAGCACAAAATCTATCGGCTCCTCATTCGGAGAGTGCTGATATTGAACAGAGTAACCACGAGCTCCAGGTTACGCCCATTCATTCAAAGCATTTCGAAAACCGTCAATAGATTGTTCACTTTCTTTCAAAACACAAGCAGACACCGGAAGCACTTAGCAGTCTATTCCAAAATAGACCTGGCAGAACTACCATAGGTGAAGCCCTTACAGACCATATACAAGGATTGGTAGGAAATCCCAACCCAGTCAACCCAACTGCAGCTATGAACATGGGTGGCCCTTCATCTTCAGAATTCATTTCTAAAGATGCTGGTGTCTCAACGGGTAATCTAAGTGATCCCAGAACTGTTACCCCAACTGAAACTGAATCGGCTAAGGAATTTGTTTCCAAGGGTGATTTCGATGCTGCAATTGAACATTTGAATGTTAGAATTGATGATACGCAGAGGTTGCAGGCTTAAAGGTTTAATGAGTTGAAAAAGCATAATCAAAGAATCGAGGCCAAATTAGATGAATTGATTGAAAGGAGGGAGAATGAGATAAAGGAAAAGGTGACTGATGTGTTAACTGTTGATGATCTTAAAAGTCTTTTGCTTGTTCAGTTGATTGGTCGTACTGGGAATACCTCTGAGGAATTTGATTTATTGACGTGATTGAGAACAAAGGTTGAGTCTACATGCAAAACTACTGCCGGGTCATCAAAAAGACCTAGGCATGACGATGATGACTTTGACACCCATAGTCCTGAGTGGGAGAAAAGATTGAAAACTTAGTTTGATACCCGGCTGCTCAGAGGATTGGTGCAGTTGCTGCTAAACTTTATGAAACATATTTCAAATAAAAATATAAAGGCAAGCAGAAAGAGTTGGAGGTAGTGCAAACAGGGTTTGAATTTGAGAATGTTGATACATCTGATGTAGAGGATGAGGATCTAACATTAGCATTGTAGTTGAGTAAGCAAACAGAGGAACCTCAAATGATACAAAAGCTTGAAAAACCTGATTTTGAAAAGTTAAATTTGGAAAGCCTACTGAAGGTAAACAAAGAAGTAACAGAACAATTCCCACCATCTCCAGGCAAGTTCAGAACAACTCTGGCTGATATCATCAAACAACTGCAAAAAGAAACTCAAATACAAGAAATATCCAAAAATTTTGAATGGGGGATTCCTTTGAATGCTCAAATAAATCCTATTCATACTGGATCTTTACCTAATGTTAGAAAAAGCTATGTGCTCACAAGGGAATCTCTGAAAAAGGTGGTCAGAAACTGGAGGTATCAAGATATACCTGTCGCTTTTTTGGAGGAAAAATTAGTAAACATCTACTCTGAGCAGCTCAAAGAATTGCTAGATATCAATTTGATGGGTGCTAAAAATCTAAATGAAGCTCAAACAAGATTATTTCTAAACATGCATACCACGAAGAATGAAGATGTCGAATCAACATATCCAATCATCAAGCTTAATTATGTCTCAGTTCACAGAGTTATGTCTATCGATATGATTTGCTACCAAGTCACAAGGTCTAATCTGAAAAACTATTCTATTGGACATGTAGATCTGAAATTCCTGAGGCTTGGTGATGTAAACTTCTTGGTGGAGCAGCTCAAATCCAAGTTAGAAAAGAAGATGCATGAGTCTGCAGGTTATCTAAAGTTGTGGGAGTTTATGAGACATAGAAGCCAAAGAGCTGAGGAGATAGATCTTCAATTGGGAGCAGTAGCTGACAAAGATAAAATCAATGTACTGAAACCAAAAACTCATCATTCAAAGCTCGACCAATTGGAGATGTATCAGGTGTTATGGAGTTGTGATGACGAATTTGAGGGAGATGAAGGAATCGTTATGTTCAACAGCAAAAATGATAAGTTCTTTCTAAGATTTGATGAGGTGAATGCTTACTCAGATGGTTCCTTGAAAAATTGGTCTATCAAAATCAAAGAGTACAACATAAGCGTAAAAGAAAATATTGATCAAGCATGAAGAGTCAGATTGACAGAAGTAATCAAATTTTTTTGATGCCAAGAGAGACGAAAGGAAAATGATTAGACATTGGCAAAGGAAAATCGGACAAAGAAATACTGACTAGATACAAACAAGGGGGATAATGTTAGAAATGAGCTTTATGTTTGTTATCTAGTTTGCTTTTGTACTTAGAATGTCACCTTAGTAGATTGTATATAAGGTGATTTAGGCATATTTTCCATGTAACCTTTGCTATATTGAATATAAGAAACACACACATAGAGGTGTTCTTCTCTCTACTTGAATCTTATCAAAGTACCCACTTTCAATTATCAAAGAGCTACCGTATTGTTTATCAAGAAGAAGGATGGAACCAAGCGCATGTGTATAGATTACAAGGAGCTTAACAAGCGAACTGTAAAGAATAAATATACTCTTCCTCGTATAGATGATCTTTTCGATCAATTGCATGTAGCAACTTATTTCTCTAAAATTGACCTTCGGTCGGGGTACCATCAAGTGAGGGTTCATGAAGAAGATATTCCGAAGACTGCTTTTCGGACTCGCTATGGTCATTATGAATTTTTGGTGATGCCATTCGGCTTAAGTGATGCCCCTACCATCTTCATGAATCTAATGAATCATGTTTGTTGTCCATTTCTTGATAGATCTGTGATTGTCTTTATTGATGATATTCTTGTTTATTCGAAGATTGAAACTAATCACGAGCTGCATCTTCTTTAGGTTCTCGAAACTCTTAAACGGGAACAATTGTATTCAAAACTTTCTATGTGTGAGTTCTAGCTTAGGGAAGTCCATTTCCTCGGCCATGTGCTTTGTGAAAAATGTGTCAAAGTAGATCCAGCTAAGGTGGAGGCTGTGATGAATTGGGGAGTTCCTCGAACTCTTTCTAAGATCAAATGTTTTTCTTGGCTTAGCTGGCTATTATAGTCGGTTTATCCTCGATTTCTCTAAGTTTGCGGGTCCTTTGACTAAGCTAACCTAAAAAGATGTAGCCTTCGTATGTTCGGAAGCTCATGAGAGAGCCTTTCCGTCTTTGAAACAGTTGTTATGTGAGGCTCCAATCCTTACCTTGCCTGATGGTTCGAAGAACTTCACCGTGTATTGTGATGCCTCATACGCAGGGTTGGCTCGTGTCCTAATGCAACGTGATAAAGTGATTTTCTATGCTTCTCGGCAATTAAAATTGCACAAAAGGAACTACCAAACCCATGATCTTGAGCATGCTGCTGTTGTGTTTGCATTGAAGTTTTGGAGGCATTACCTTTATGGCACAAAATGTGTAGTTTTTACTGATCACAAGAGTATGTAGTACGTCTTTACCCAAAAAGAACTCAACATGAGGCAACGCCACTGGATTGATTTAATTAAAGACTATGATTGTGAATTCCGTTACCACCCTGGTAAAGCCAATGTCGTGGAGGATGCTTTGAGCCGTAAAGGACCGTCAGCAGAAGCTAGGTTTATGAAGATTACATTGGTGCCAGATTTAATTGGAAAGTTGAGGGAAGCCTAACAGATAGCATTACAAGAAGACAATCTGAAAGCTGAAAACGATGAACAAATTAAAATACTAGTTGAGTGATGATAACCATGGGTTGAAGACTTTTCAATCCAGAATTTGGGTACCACTTGTTGGAGGTAATCGTGAGATAATATTACAAGAAGCTAACAAGTCCAAGTTGTCCTTCTATCCGGGAATCACAAAGATGTATTATGACCTAAAGACGTTGTATTGGTGGCCAACTCTTAAAAGATATATCGTTTTCTTTGTGGAAAGATGTCATATATTGTTTGGATCGCAAACAGGGAACGGACCAACGATATTTTCCGCTTTGGGTTGCCCCTCACGGCTTTAAAACACGTCAATTGGAAAGAGTAAGATTCCCCTTCCTTATAAGGAGGAAAAATCCCCCTTGCCTCACCAATTTGGAATGCTTCTGCATTGCTACAGGAGCGGTGGGTTTAAGAGTCGCGGATTTACCCGGAGGGAACGATGAGCCCCATAAACCCAACATTCCCTCCCCCACATCGGTGCGTCCCCTGGCTCTGATACCATATGTTAAAAAGAGTTATGTGTTGACAAGGGACACCTTGAAAAAGACAGTCAGAAACTGGATATACCAAGATATACCGGTGGCATTTCTGGAAGAAAAGTTTGTCAATATCTATACAGATGAGATAGAGGAAACGCTGGATAGAAATTTGATGGGTGCTAAGAATGCGGATGCGGCCAGGATAAAATTAATTCTCAGTATGCACACCAGGAAGAAAGAGGAGATTGAATCGGCACATCAGATCATCAAGCTGAACTATGTTGGAATTCAGAGAGTTCTTTTCAATGATTTGATCAGTTTTCTTGTCACAAGGTCATATCTGAAGAGCTATACCATTGGGCACGTAGACCTTAAATTTGAAAACCTTTGTGACATAAACTTCCTACTTGGGCAACTTGAAGTAAAATCGGAAAAGAATGCTTAGGAATCGGCTGGTTATCAAAAGCTTAGGGAATTCATAAGACACAGATGTCAAATAGCTAAGTTTACTAATTTTCAGTTGGAAGCTGAAGTTGACAAAGAAAAAATCAATCTGTTGAAACCAAACACAAATCATTCTAAGCTTGACCAACTGGAGATGTATCAGGTAATTTGGAGTTGTGATGATGAATTTGAAGGAGATGAGGGAATAGTTCTATTCAACAGCAAAGGTGAAAAGTTCTTCTTGAGGTTTGATGAAGTTAATGCTTACTCTTATGGATCACTGAAAGTTTGGACTTTAAAAAATCAAGTAGTATAGCTTGAGTTTGAAAGAAGAGGTAGATCAAGCGCCCAGAGTGAGACTTCCTGAAGTAATCAAGTTGTTTGATGCCAAGCGCGATGAAGGAAAAATGATCAGACACGGGCAAAGAAAGACTATGCAAAGGAACATCAACTAGACACAAACAAGTGGGGAGATTGTTAGAAATATAATATGTGTTTGTGTTCTAGTTACATTTTGTACTTAAATAGATAAAAATGTACTTATAAGGTCACAAATAGGGATATGTATATATAGTGACCTTACTATTATTTCAATGTAACTTTTGTCATATTTCAAGTGATACAAACATACACTTAAGGTGTTTTGACAATTGCTCTCAACTTTGACCCTTCATTCTACTTGATATTTGCTCTACAATTGGTATCAGAGCCTGATCTTTGATAAGAAAAGGCTCGTGACTGAAGAATTCAAGTGATAACAGCAACATTCAATGCAAATCATCGGATTTACAGGGGATTTGGGAAGTGAAAACGGAAGATTAGTAGCTTGTTAAACTCGCAATCTTCATTTGAATAGTTCTGTGTTGATCTGCGATCCTATATTACAACATATTTGAGTGAATTGTAATTTTTGTATTTTACTGGTTCTTCAAAGATTTGATCGAAAATGTATTCAATTGACCGATTTTTGTTGTAAAATTGGTTCTGGAGTGTAATTCGCTAGTACACGAAACTGGTGGAAAGAAAAATTTTCGAATTTGATCAAAATTGGAGCGATTTTGAATCTTGGAAGTTGGCGGATTGACCTGTGAAAGAACTTGCGGATTTCGTCTCAAGAACAATCGGACTTATTCAAATCCGAAGGATTTTATCGAATTCCGACATTTTTGTAAGTGTCGGATTTAGTGTTCGGATTTGGGAATCTAAGTTGCGGATTTAGTTTGGGCTACATAGTTGGATTCGGGATTCTAAATACCGGATTTGTTCTTTTGCGAATTTGAGTTCCGGATTTACTCTGTGAATCATCGGATTTGATCAGATTAGTTACTATCGGATTTACACACTCGGATTTGAACATCAGATTTCAAGAATATTTGAATTCCGTATTTGGTTACTTACCTATTTGGATTGTCTAGGTTTACGGATTTCCAAACGTTTTTGAAGTTCTCGGATTTCCACATCAATCGGATTTCAAAGATTATCAGAATTTGAAAGTTATCGGATTTCCACATCGGATTCCAAGATTATCGGAATTTTAAAGTTCTCGGATTTTCACATTGGAATTCCAAGGTATCGGATTGTAAAGCAATCGGATTTTCAAATTAATTGGATTTGCTGTTCATCGGATTTATTTCAACACTTGGAAAATTCTTCAATTTTAAATCTTATCAAAGAAAAGATCCTAAAGCAAAGATGAGTACATACAGTGAAACATTGTCATTTGGTTCAACAGGGGAGAATATCATGTTTGGAAGGGTCGATTTATGGACTTCATCGATAATAACGAACAATACGGTGAAGAAATGAAAACGAGTATACTTGAGGGCAACGGAATATTCAGGATAGATCAAGAAGCAAACCCTCATCATAATCCACCACTCGATGAAATTCATAGGGAAAACCTTCCGAGTGAATACACAGCTAAAGAGAAACACAGGCCCACAGCTGATCGAAAGGCAAAATATTACTTAAAGCATGGTCTATCATTAGAGTTTTATATCAAGGTTAATGGCTTGAATACAGCCAAAGAAATCTGGGATGAGATAAAAAGCCAAATGGAGGGTACTGAGTCTGGAGTTTGGATTAAATACACTACACTGGTTAACTCATTTGACCACTTCAAAGCAAGAGATGGTGAAGCACTTATTGAAACTTACAGTCGCTACTGTAAATTGCTCAATGACCTTAGAAACCAAAAGCTTGATGATTATTCAAATCTAACTAAAAATGGAAGGTTTCTAAATTCTCTAGGGCCTGAATGGAGATCACAGGTTGCTATCTACAGGCAGATGAATCAAAAGAATTTGAATAAAGTCACCCATCATATGATTTTTAATGAGTTGAATCAATATCAAGATGATGTTGGTATGGGTGCACAAAAAGAAAATGTAGATCCACTAGCCTTAGTGGTTAATGAAAAAAGGGTAAAGAGCTCAACAAAATCTGTCAAGATGAAACAAGTTCAGGAGACAGAATCTTCAGATTCAGAGGTAGAGAGTGTGGTAGACAATGAGAAAATCATGGAAGCTATGGCCTACTTGACGAACATGATGTAAACCAAGTTTTTAAAGAACAAAACGAAAAACAGACAAAGGTTCACTTCTGGATCAAGAAGGAGAGATGACCAATTCTAGAAGAAAGATGGTCAAAGGCTTGAAAGAAGATATAAACGGAAGGTAGAAACTGCCAAGGAAAGAAAGTGCTACAATGCTAAACTCAAGGATTCCGAATACCACAAGGCTAAACTCAACCTGATTAAGCATAGAAACAATGGGAAGGCATTGCTAGCAGAAGAGGATCAATTTCTTTCTGACACAGACAACAGTGACGAAGATCCTAATGTGCATGCCCAATTTGTTTTGATGGCTGAAGTTGAAGTGTTTGAATTCGAAGAAATAGACGGAGAAAGTGAGGATGAGATTGTGGGGGCTGATTCAGGGTTCATAGCTAAGTTTGATGAATTAGATATTGAGAGTGAATATGAGGAGGAGGAAGAAGAAGAAGAAGAAGAAGAAGAGGCTGAAGTTGCTACTGATAGCACAAGCCAATGTGTTGCTGCTCAACAGGAAACTGACGAAAAGGTAGTAATTGATCGTTCAGAATTTTCCGCTGAGTATATACTAACTCTCATGTAACAGATGGAGCTCTTAACTTCATAGAATCAATCACTCACGAACAAGAACCAAAAGCTGCATGAAAAAAACTTAAATCTAAAAATGGAACAAGCAGCAAAAAGTGAAGTCGAACTAACTAATCAATCCTCAAAAATAGTACAACTTCAACAAGATATCAAAGATAAAGAAAATAAACTAATTAAACTACAAAAAGAAATTGAATTAAAAGTTCATGATTTAAATGCAGCAAAGTTGTCTGCAGAAATAAATCTTAACTTAATCATGAAAGAGAAAAAGAATCTTGATGAAAAAGTTCAACATCTTGAGGAAAGAGTTAAGAAGCAAGTCACTACTCGTCACAATATCTTTAAAAACCTTAAACCAAACGTGAAGAATAGGTATAAAGGTTTAGGGTATGATGAAAACAATTTCTTCTCAAATATAAATTGCACACAATTTTACCAACTTGAAAGAATGAATCAGGGTTGGACTTCTAAAATGGTTTTTGCGGGAGAAGAGGGAATAAAACAGGAAGAAGAATTAAAAAGAAAAACCACAACAAAACTTCAAAACACACTGAACTATGATGAACTCAATGCCTCATACGAAGTTGGAAGTGGTGGATGTTCTTCTTTGTCTGATGAGTGTTTTATTCCTTATCCACCTGAGGAGAAGAAAGAAACAAAATGTCAAGAAAAAAATGGAACTTCAAGAGTTTATATTCCACATATGGAACTATAGAAACGACAAGAATTGTTTGAGGTAGCATGCATTAATAAGAAAATTCAATTTGAAATGGAAAATTGTGTACTAAAAGAAACAATTTTCAATCTTAACAAAAAGTTAAATTCCGCTACAACTGAAATTAAGATTGACATAACTGAAGGAAAAGTTAACAATTCTGATATTGCACAATACCTAATTCCTCAATTTATTTCAAGTGCAATTGAAAGAAGAATGCTTGAAGAGAAAGTGGAACGCTTGCTTACTAAATTGGATAGATATATGGATATTGTGTATCCTCAGTGTCCAAAGGCATGTTGGGAATTTATGTCACATAAATGTAATCAATTATGTGATCCCAATAGTGTTAGAGCGGAAGGATCATCATAAAAAACAAAGCTAATTCCTAAATTGCCAAAAATCAAATGAACAACAACTTTGCATGTTTTGAAGATTGTTAAACCACTTCATGTCTCTGACAAAACTTGTTTTTCTGAACTAAAATTAGATCGGTCAAAAGGGAAGTAAGTTTCAAGCAAAAGAGTGAAGAAAAAGGTGTAAAGAAAGGAGGGACAACAAAGGCTCCAAAGAAGTGGATTCCAAACGAAAAATTGAAAGAAAAAGAGAAAAAGAGTGTTCATGTAATCAAGTCTCTGTCCAAGAACACAGTTAAACCATTTTGTAATATTCATAAATCATACTGCAATAAGAATTGTGAGTCACTTTTTTTTTTGGAAAATCAAAACTAAAAACTCAAAACCAAAAATAATTGACAAAAAAAATGAGTTGTGCTAGAGTTGGTTGTCCTAAAGGCCACTATGAGTTCAAGTGTGAGTATCATCAAAATTTAATGAAAAGAGGATAAAAATCGAACAGAAACTGGAAGAATCCTAATGATGATAAAATTTTGTTTTGCTTTGTAAACAAGAATGGATTTATCATCCACCAATGGATTCACAAACATCAAAGAGTTGGGTTTTTGAAACGGTATGCTAACAGAAAGATACCAGTCCGGCCAGGACAATGGAGAGAACATCTAAATCAGAAACCTGCACCAACTCCATCAAATCATAACAAATTCACACCGATCAAACAAGTCCAAATGAAAGCCGCTCCATATTCATCTATTACTCCAAATTCAAAGAAAAATAAAAAACAAATGATGAATACAAATTTGTCATACAAACATAATGTGAAAAGCATGTATGTTGAGAATGCCAAACAATTTTCACCAGTGGTAAAATCAACTCAGTCAAAGAATAAAAGAAAATCTTCAACTGAGAAGTGGGTTATAAACAGAGTGGTTAACAAAGAAAGTTCAAATCTTGTTAAAATATCTGAAGCATCAAACATAAAAGATCAATCTAGTATCTTTTCCATGTGCAGAAGGATCATCTCTGGTACATGGACTCTGGCTGCACGAAGCATATGACGGGCAACAAAGGTCTTCTCAAACACTTTGTCAGTAAATACATGGGTAATGTCAAGTTTGGGAATGACCAAGTTTCTCCGATACTCGACCTTGGAGTTATAGAGACTGGAAACTTAAAGATTGAAAAAGTGTCTTATGTTGAGGGCTTAGGGCACAATCTTTTTAGCATAGGACAGTTTTGTGATAAAGGAATGGAAGTAGTGTTTAAGAAGAGCTCATGTTCTTTAAGGACAGAAGACGGAGTTGAGATTTTAGGTGGCAACAGAAAGTCAAACTTGTATACCATTGACTTATCTGAGAAAGGTTTCGGCGCACCAGTATGCCTATTGACAAAAGCTTCATCAGATTTAAACTGGTCATGGCATCACAAGTTGTCACATCTAAACTTCAAAAACATGAACAAGCTGGTCAATGGAAATTTGGTCAGAGGTCTACCAAAACTGAAGTTTGAAAAAGATCATCTGTGTAAGGATTATGGGCGGGAAAAATGAAGAGAGTACCACATAAAGTTAGTCAAATTTCTTCAACTACCGCTCCTTTGCAGTTGATCCACATGGACCTCTGTGGACCAATGAAGGTTCAGTCCAGAAGCGCAAAGAGATACATTCTTGTGATGGTGGATGATTACTCCCGCTATACATGGGTCTGGTTTGTGAGTCACAAAAATGAAGTACCACAACAAGTAATTTTGTTTTTGAAGAATCATAAGACTCAAAACGGACAACCGGTGAAGGGAATAAGAACTGATAATGGGACAGAGTTCAAGAACAAAACGCTTGATTCTTACTTGGATTCTGAAGGTATAACACATCAGTTCTCGGCAGCATATACTCCGGAACAGAATGGAGTAGTAGAAAGGAAAAACAGAACACTGGTTGAAGCTGCCCGAACAATGTTACTATATTCGAAACTACTACTATCTTACTGGGCCGAAGCTGTGAACACTACATGCTACACCCAGAATCGCTCTCTATTACATCATCGCTTTAATAAAACTCCATAAGAATTATGTAATGGCGTAGTGCCTAATATCAAATACTTTCATGTATTTGGTAATAGGTGCTTTGTAATGAATGAATCGGACAAACTATTAATGTTTGATTCGAAAGCATACGAAAGAGTTTTCTTAGGTTACTCAATGGACAAATAGGCTTTTAGAACTCTGAATCGAAGAACTTACATGATTGTCGAAAGCATGAATGTTATGTTTACCGATTTAGTCAATCTAAATTCTTTAACGTGTAAACCTAACTCATCTAAAGAACCAACTTTCAAAATAAACAAAATAGATGAGTCATTCAGTCAGAAATATGATATAAGAGTGGACTTTATGTTTGATTTCTTTAAAACGAATGATAACTCCTCTATTGTTTTACAGGATATTCAGCAAGAGTCTGTAACAATAACTGAGCCACCGAGTGTGTCTACAGTTCAACACACAGCAAATGCTGACAATTCGGAGTTTGAAGCTTTCATTCCTACTACTAAACAAAGTCCAAGGTATGATCAATCAATGGAATACATTAACTCCAATGAGATTAGAAACATAAATGGCTACATTCAGGTTCAATCCCCCAAACCTGTTTGGTTGAAGAGTCATCCTGAGACTCAAGTCATAGGTAGTTTGAATGCCGGTGTTCAAACAAGATCTGTGTTAGTCCCAGATTGAATACACAACAACAAATGTTTGTAGAAGAGGGGGGGTTGAATACAAACTTTAACTTTTAAAATTTAAAGACACACTAATATACTTTTATATAATTCTTATTGATATTGAATCAAGAATTACATGTACTAGAAGCGGAAATTCTAAGTACAATAAAAGGTGGCAATCTATTCGTCTAACACATAGACAAGCTAACTCTAAAACAACTAATGTATATAGAGTGTTCAACACATGAACAATTTTGATTCTAAACAATGCTTAAACTCTACGAATTTCTCAACTGATGAGATTTTCTTTTTGTGGAGTAGAGACTCCACCATGCATGAGTATATATAGAAATCTTAGTGTATCCGATTGCATGAAGGTAGGAGACAAAGAGGATGTGGAAATGTAATATTTTATTTGTAAAATAGTGGGTGAAAGTAAAGTTACTTTAATCTATAGATTGATAAAAGTAATTGTACTTTTCTGCAAAAGTGCAACCCATTCACATTATAAAATATTAAAACCCACATCTACTGTCGTGTAGAAGTTTCTTTCCCTTTCCATGCTTGTACTTTAATCAACACCATGCTTCTGTTTGATTTGACTTTACCAAGTATGCGATTGCCAGCCATACTTAGTTCTTTGAACAAATCTTCAAGATCTTCGTCTGTTTGAGGTATCATTATCCTTTTCCAGAGGATAAGATCAAACCTTTTTCTCTCATACTTGATCCAAAAAGTGCATTTTTACTTTTACAAACAAAGATCTAAGGCATAATAGAACAACACATGTTCTGCCTTTTACATATGACTTACAATCTGAAAAGGTAGTGCAAATTTGACATTTTGCACGACCTAGCTAACAGATTGTACTAGGAACTCTGATATTCGCTACTCAGTTGACAAAGCATATCAGTTGATCACTTTTTGCTAGGACTCAGTTGATACATATTGCTCAGCTGATCATTCAAATACATCATTTTATGAGGGGAGATGACTTGTGTAAAGGAAGACTTACTTAGCTGATGTTCTGGGCCTTAGCTGATCAATTTGTTCACTTAGCTGATGGAGTAGCTGAGCAAAGTCCTTGCTCAGCTGATGGTGTAGCCACTCAGCTAATCAACTTTCTTCACTCAGCTGATTGTTTATTTTCCTCAGCTAATGGTCTTATTTACTTGTTTTCTTCATCTGATGCTCCTTGGCTGATATCCCTTGGCTGATACATTGAGTAGGATCTGATGTTCAGCTCATGGTCAGCTTATGGTTCCATACTTAGCATATTTTTACATAAATGGATTCAAACAACACATGTTTGAATTCTTTCTAAGTCATACTGAACGTAGGGTTTGTTTATCATCAAATTCTATGTTTTATGACAGGTAGAGTTGATTATTAGGGATTAAAGACATTCAAAGCTCGAGTATGGGTGCCAAAGCTTGGAGAACTGAGACAATTAATTTTGACAGAAGCACACAAGTCGAGATTGTCCGTACACCCAGGAAGCACTAAAATGTATAACTATCTAAAAGTGCTTTACTGGTGGCCTACGATGAAAGAAGATGTGGCATATTTTATGGAATCGTGCCATATCTATGCGCAAGTGAAGGCAGAACATCAGAGGCCTTATGGGACTTTGAAGCAATTAGAGATTCCAGAGTGGAAATGGGAGCACATCACAATGGATTTTGTAACAAAATTACCACGAACCTAGAGGAATCATGATATGATATGGGTGATAGTGGATCGTTTAACAAAGAGTGCTCATTTCCTTTCCACTTGTGAAACAGCCTCGTTGGGTAAACTGGCACAACTATACATAGATGAAATCGTTGCGAGGCATGGTATACCGTTGTCGATTGTGTCTGATAGAGATTCAAGGTTTGTATCCAATTTTTGGAGGAGTTTGGAAAGGGAATTGGGAACCAGAGTTAATTTGAGTACAGCCTACCATCCTCAAACAGACGGTCAGACTGAACGAACCATACAGACACTCGAGGATATGTTACGAGCTTATGTACTAGAGTATGGTGGATCTTGGGATTCACACCTGCCGTTAGTAGATTTTGCGTATAATAATTCTTACCACTCCAGTATAGGAATTTCTCCGTATGAAATGTTGTACGGTCATCGCTACCGTACTCCGACTTGTTGGTTAGAGGCAGGTGAGAAACAGTTTGTAGGTCCCGAGATAGTATAGTTGACTGCTGACAAGGTTGCTATAGCCAGAGATAAATTGAAAGCAGCCAGAGATAGACAGAGAATGTATGCTGATCCGAAACGACGTCCGGTAAAGTTTGTGGTGGGAGAATTGGTATACTTGAAAGTTTCTCCATGGAAAGGTGTAATTCGCTTCGGCAAACGTGGGAAATTGGCTTCCCGTTTCATTGGTCCTTTCCGTATCCGTCAGGTTGTGAATGATCAAGCAGTTACCTTAGATCTTCCTATAGAGCATGCTGGAATCCATGATACATTCAATGTCTGTTATCTGAGAAAGTGTAAGATTGATGATTAAAGTCAGATACTCCTAGTACATGAATTGAAAGTTGATTCTAAGAAAAGACTGATAGAAGAACCGATTGAACTGCTAGATTGAAAGGTGACCAAACTTCGAAAGAAGCAGATACCTATGGCATTGGTCAAATGGAAACACAGTCTAGGTTCTGATCTAACCTGGGAGACTGAAGCAAAAATGAAAGAAAGGTATCCCTAGTTATTTGAGCAAGAAAGGATTCCGAGGACGGAATCCTCTTAAGGAGGGGAGATTTGTAACACCCGCAAACCTAGGCTAGTAGATTAGCGGGTTTACGGTATGTGTTTGTTTGTGATTAATTGTTTTAATTTAATAATGTGATTATCTAAGTGAATTACTTTAATTAATTAATTGGAAATTATAGTGTATGTATGTGTGATCGTTTGTTTGTATACATGCATAGTGGGGTTTACACGTGGGGATGCATGTGGGTTTAGGTGCCACTTAACTTTTCATGTACACTAGTAAGAGTGTGTGTTATTGTTTCATTTACCTCAAACAAAGAAAAGTGTGTGTGTGTGTGTTCTTGCTAAGAAAACGGAAGAAGAAGGAATGGAATCGGAATTCCATTTGTGTGTGATTAATCGAAGGTTTAAAGATTGGTGTTCATAAATTAACATGGTATAATCTTTCTTGATGTGTTATATGATTTTAAAACATGATTTATGTTTAGATTGAGGATTGCATGTTAGAACACCATAATCGGTTTTGATAGAATATGATTTTGATTCATGTGTTCATATGATATATGCAAATATGATGTTCAGTACATGAAAAAGTGTTTAAATCATATTCTGGAATAATGTTATGAGTTCATGAAATATGGGTTTGGATTACTATATGTTGAAGTTATCAGATTTGACATTTTTATGAAGCTCTCGGATTGTTGAGAAGAGGAAATCCGAGTCTTGCTAAAATCTGGATCTTATGAAATCCGAATCCTTAAATCCAGAAGTATTGAAAACCGAAACTTGGAATCATTGACCAAATCCGAATATTATAATTGGATATGTAATCCTAAACTTGAAAAGTGATTTAAGTCAAAATCCGAAGCAACGAAATCCGAATGATGAAATCCGATACCCTAATCCGGGACTTTGAAACCAAGTGTTTGAAATCCTATTAAGGTGAATCCGACAGTTATGGAATCCATCAGATTCCCAAATCCCACATTAGCCAAATCCGACACTTGAGTTGCGGATTTTGAGAAATCCAAGTGTAAATCCGATAGTTTTTTAAATCCGATATTTTGTGTGGATTTGTATCTGTATATTGATTGTTCATATTATGAAAGAATTATAAATATATGTCAGATATATTAATAAGATTTGAGACTGATTGGTTATTATTTTATTTCAGGCAATCCAAAGGCTCAGTAACATTAGATTTCTGAGTACTTCGTCTGAATTTGAAAGGTGAGTGGATGTTGGATGCGACTGGTAAAGATTGTGATTAATATTACTGATGTGAGGCATGATTGTATGTGATGGTTTGTTATTAGAACTGCTGATTGTGAATATTATTGATGTCTGTTGCATGACTATTTGTTCGATACGCACTCTTAGTATGATTTTGAGTTGCGTTTGAGAAGTCAGCTATACGTGGAATTGGGCTGGGCTCGTTTAATGATTGGTTGAACAGTGGTAGCCTTACTGTTGCATTGGTTGCTTCAGAGTGGGATTTCACTGTGCCAATTCTGTAGAGGGCTATCGGTAAACCTTTGTTTTGGCCGGCATTGGTTGTAGGTTATGCGCCGAACCGCCGGTCTTCTTAGTGGTTGTGATTACATGATTAGTATTGACTTAATGTTTGCTTTTTGGGTTTAGCCTCTACTCACTTAGCTTTGTGCTAATTCCACACAGTTGTTGCTTTTTGTAGGTTTGTTTTTGTGAGTGTTCGTGAAAGGAAAAGCTGACTTGACTCTGATGTTTTGATTTAATGAAACGAGCCAGTTTATTTTGTAACACAGACTTAAGCATGTTGGATTTAAGAACAAATATTTTGTTTGTAAATGATTGTTATGATTGTGAATGGAATGTATGTTTAAAGTTAATTAAAGCTTCCGCAACTCAATTCAATAAAAAAATGGCTTAGATTTTACGGTGTTACATTTTTATTAACCAGGCTAAGTATATCAAAGATCTGTTAAAAAGATTTGATATGTCTGGTTGTTCATCTATTACAACACCCATGGCTTCAAGAAAAAAACTATTCGCTGATCCGGAAGGAAAGGCTGTAGACTTGAAAACCTACGGAGGTATGATAGGTTCATTGTTGTATTTGACGGCTAGCAGGCCTGAGATTAAAGACTCAACATGTCTTTGTGCCAGATTTCAGTCAAATCCCAAAGAATCTTATCTTTTGGCAGTAAAACGCATATTTAGATATCTTAAGGGTACCCAAGATCTTGGTTTGTGGTATCCTAAGGATTCTGCATTTGAACTAATTTTCTATTCTGAGGCAGATTATGCCGGATGCATGCTACATCGAAAGAGCACATCTGGGAGTGCACACTTTTTACGAGACAGACCAGTCTGTTGGGGATCCAAGAAGCAAAATTGCGTTTTATCATCAACAGCTGAAGTAGAGTACATTCCTGCTGCTAAATACTGCTCAAAGTGCCTTTGGATTAGAACTCAGCTATCGGACTTTGGTCTGGTATACAACAAAACATATAGACATCAGATATTATTTTATCAATAACTATGCAGTAAAAGGCCTAATAGAATTAAAATATGTTTAAACAGATAATCAACGATATTTTCACAAAAGCATTAGATGAATCTCGTTTTAATGCTTTAGTGTCAACATTAGGAATGTTAAATTTGACTATTTAACATATCATTATGATTTAACAGATCTTACACGGTATGTGTTAGTGGTGCAGGTCAAACTTCAGTCAAAGGATAGACACATCAAATACAAGTTATGAATCACAGTGAATTCATACTTGTAGGGGGAGAAATTACATCAGGTTTTGTATATAATCAATGAAAAATCAAAACATTTACAAAACAAAGAAAATTCAAAATTATTTTTTTTCTTCATCTCAAATTCCTGTAAATCTGATAGTTTAGTGATCATCGGATTTCAAGTTTGTAAGATTTTATTATAAATCCGATTGATTGTTAAAATTGGGAAGTTGGTCGGATATTAAAAATAACGGATTTCATGTCGGTTTTTAGATTTGTCTGATTTTTGAAATACCAGATTTTGACTTGTCGGATTTTCAAGACTAATGAATATTTAATTTTTTAAACATGAGTGTCGTATTTTTAATCTTATCGGATTTTACAAAAATTAATGTCGGATTGTTACTTATAACGGATTATGAAGCCAATGTCGGATTTTGCAAAGTACATGTTTATCGGATTTATACATGTCAGATTTTGCATGGTACATGTTTACGGATTCTTACATGTCGGATTTTTAAGAAATGGACTTATCGGATTTCTAAGTGTCGGATTTCATTCAACACTTAGGAATTTTGAGAAATTTTTGAAAATTTTGAATTGAGTACTAACTATTTTATCTTACAGATGGCGCAAATTCCCTCAAATACCCTTTACCCCCGAGCCAATTACCTACCCAACCAACTAAATAATGCGTACTTTTTACCCCATGTTACCAAAATCGATTACCCAATCATTACAGAACTCATTTCTTCTCATCCACTGAACCATGTCTTTACCTAACCCTATTGAATCTACACCTCATGTCTCGGAGGTTTATGTACAACAATTGTGGAGTTCTCTATCTCTAACTGAAAGTGAGCAAGGCCATCCAGTGATTTCAGGTCAAATCGATCAAGTGGAGTTTGAAATGGTATTTGAAAGTATAAGACGAATTCTCAGAGTACCAAAACCAAACACATATCCATCTAAACCTGCTTTTGATCCTATACCTACTGACAAACAAATCTTGACCCATGTAATGGATCTTGGGTGGAATGGTGATGAATTAACGGGGATGTCAAAGTTTAAACGTTCTGGTTTGGTTCCCCAGTGGCAGACACTCTACGCCATCATTATGAGATGTTTAACCAGTGTTACAAAGGAATTGATGGTGCTAATGCCTTTGCATTAAAAGTTCTAGTTGGTATGGCTAAGCGCTTTCATTGTAATTATGAAGAGCTGATATTTGTTGAAATGTCAAAGGTGATTCGTGAGAAGGTGATTCCCGGAAATAGGAGAAATTTTCTACCGTTTCCACGGTTTCTATCTATGATTATTCAAAGGGTGATGGCCAGGGATACTGGTATCTCTAGGAGTGATGATGAGCAGGCTATTCAAATTCAAATGATGATCAAACTTTACAAAATACCGGCGATGCCTCATGTTGATACTTTTGTAATGCCTGCTGAATTGGTACAATTATTGGATTTGGATAGTGAGTGTGTCTAGCAGTATGTGAGAGATAATAATATTGTTCTTCTAAATTAGCAAGAAGCTGGTGATTCTACCCCGAGAACACTAGGTTCCGAGAGTGATAGTGAATCTAGTAGTCAGACTTCTATTGGAGATGCTCACAGGGAAGAGCATAGAGAAAAAATATCTGAGAGGGGTGGTGAAGTAGGTGAAGGTGTTAGTGAGATTAGAGAGGGAGTTGCTTGTGGACACGACTGATAGTGAGACTGATTTGTTCCAAAAGGATATTCAAAAAATGTTTCAACATCATGATGAACAAATCGAGGAAGAGTTGGGTCCTCATGGTCAAAGTATACATCCAAGTATACCTTCATATGATGACCAAATGATGGACTTTTTGTTTGAATTTGAAAATATTGATACTCAAATTTTGTATGATGTTGTTAGTGTTGTGAATGTAGAAGAAGATGAAGAGAGGCAAAAGAAAAGTGAGGGAGAAAGAGATGTTAGAAAAGAACAAATATTTTGCTGAGAGTTCTCCAGCCATTTCTGGCCGGGACACCACATCTACTGTTGGGTTTATACCTGATATTGAAAAAGACTCTAGCTTCCCACCAGAGCATGCACAAACCCCACCCAGCCACTTAGTATTCTCTCCAGAAAATATTGTTTCATTGCACGAAGATTTTACACATAATCTAATGGTTCCTCATTCGGAGGGTACTGTTATTTAGTGGCACACAGCTCCATGCCATGTCTGTTCCTTCTACACACATCGAAAACTATCAACAAAATGTTGATTTCCTTTCTAAACACAAGCAGACACTTGACGCATTAAGTGGTCTATTCAAAGATAGACTAGCCGGAACTACCATGGGAGTGCACACTTTTTAGGAGACAAACTAGTCTGTTGGCGATCCAAGAAGCAAAACTGTGTTTCATCATCAACAACTGAAGTATAGTACATCGCTGCTGCTAACTGCTACTCACAGTGCCTTTGGATTACAACTCAACTATCTGACTTTGGTATGGTATACAACAAAATTCCTCTAATGTGTGATTCTCATAGTGCCATTGCAATTACATGCAATCCGGTACATTATTCGAAAAGAAAACATATAGACATCAGATATCATTTTATCAGAGACTATGCAGGGAAATGCCTAATAGAATTAAAATATATTCAAACAGATAATCAATGTGCTGATATTTTCACAAAAGCGTTAGATGAATCTCGTTTTAATGCTTTAGTGTCAAGATTAGGAATGTTGTATTTGACTATTTAACATATCATTATGATTTAACAGATCTTACACCGTATGTGTTAGTGGTGCATGTCAAACTTCAGTCAAAGGATAGACACATCAAATACAAATTATGAATCACGGTGGATTCATACTTGTAGGGGGAGAAATTACATTAGGTTTTGTATATAATCAATGAAAAATCAAAAACATTTACAAAACAAAGAAAATTGAAAAATATTTTTTTTCTTCATCTCAAATTGATGTACATTTGAGCATGGTTTGAGGGGTAGTTTATTTTGGGAATAGTGCACCGAAATGTAATGAAGAATACCCAATTTAATATTGTGTGTAACAAACTAAACTTTCTTCGCTAAAATGCATCAAACTACCCGAAATTTGCAATTAATGTAATGTGACCTGCTATAGAAGGTTTCCAGGTCACACTCTTTTTTTTCTATTTTTTATTGTTTTATTATCATTTTATTATTATTATTATTATTATTATTACACACATGAATACATGATTTACCACCTTCAACCACT
The DNA here is from genome assembly GCA_038502395.1 of Dittrichia graveolens. Lineage (NCBI taxonomy): Eukaryota > Viridiplantae > Streptophyta > Magnoliopsida > Asterales > Asteraceae > Dittrichia > Dittrichia graveolens. Next base: position 39,483,629 of record JARJIL010000009.1, read on the forward strand.
ACCATTAACTCTTTCACCTTGAACTACCGTCGCCACCACCACCACCACCACCACCTCCTCCGAGAACAAGATCAGAATACAAAAGAACATATAAAAAGGAGATGGTGTTGGTTGAAGATGAAGGCGGTAGCGGCGATGACGTGGTGGTGGCTCATACAAAGGATATGGTGTTGGTGGTTGAACGGAGGATCAAACAAAAGAGAATTTGAGGGGGAGAGATATTGAGAAACCTAGAAATAGATTTTATTATAAGTGTTTTGATTTTAAATTTTATTTATGGTTGAATCTAAGGGTTGGGGTAAATGAAATCTTGTTGTTTGAAGATGATAAATTCATTGTTGTTCTTGGAAGATAATGATGAAGATGAGTTCACTAGGAGAAAGAAGATAAATAATAATAATAATAATAATAATAATAATAATAATAATAAAACGATAAAAAATAGAAAAAAAAGAGGGTGACCTGAAAACCTTCTTTACAAGTTCATATTGCATTAAACGTAAATTTCGGGTAGTTTGATGTATTTTAGCGAAGAAAGTTTAGTTTGTTACATACAATATTAAATTGGGTATAGTTCATTACATTTCGGTGCACATAACCCTTTTATTTTTGTTTTTGAATTAAATTTTCAAAATTTGAAAATATTCATCTTCATGATCAAAGAGTTATTGTTCAAGATGAAAAGTTGTGTTAAGGGGGAGTGTAGTACTTTGAAATAACAAAATTTTGGTATTAAGTGTTCTAAATCCGCAAATGTTGTCGGATTGAGTAAAAACCCGCTACTTTTGTCGGATTCCGAAACTTCGATCGGATTTATACTAAATCTGAGTAGTTTGTCGGTTTTTGGTATTCGGATTTCTATGGATCGGATTTTTGGTATTCGGATTTTATTGGGTCGGATTTTTCATTTTCCTATAAAAGGAAAATTCGACTACAGTATCGGTTTTCCAAATATTCGACCAAATCCGAGTGTTCTTACAAGAAATCGAAAATTTTCGAAATGGTTGTTTGTGTGTGTAGATCACAGATCCGTGTTCGCAATTCTTTTTTGATTCAAAAGGTATAATTATCTTGAAATTCCATCAACGTTTACATGGTTTTTAATCGGATATTTAACTTCAAAACCCTCAAAACTTTCGATATACAAATCCGTGAAATTAAGTAATTGTGTTTACATAGATAGGTTCGGATTTGTTAATAGATTAGTGGGATGAGTTTCGATTGGATGTTAATCAAACTTTGAATGAGTATTTGTTAGATTTTTTGTTGTCGGTTTTTCAAAGTTTTATGGAGATTTTTTAAACTCAACGAGGAAGGAGTTTAGTTGTTAAATGTTTCATTTGAGTCGAAAGGAGGTCTTGGATTGGTGTTAATTGCATAACTATTCTGGGTTTTGAGAGTTAAGTGTAACTTAATGGATGATTTGAAAGTGTTGGGGTATCGGAAACTTGAAGATTGTTCATGTGGATGAACTGTCGGATTTCCTGTAAATCAGATAGTTTAGTGATCACCGGATTTCAAGTTTGTCAGATTTTCTTATAAATCCGATTGATTGTTAAAATTGGGAAGTTGGTTGGATTTTAAAAATAACGGATTTCATGTGATTGGATTTCATGTTGGTTTTTAGATTTGTCGGATTTTTTAAATATCAGATTTTGACTTGTCGGATTTTCATGACTAATGACTATCGGATTTTTGAAATATGAGTGTCGGATTTTTAATTTTATCAGATTTTCAAGAAATGAATGTCGGATTGTTACTTATAACGGATTTTGAAGCCAATGTCGGATTTTGCAAAGTACATGTTTATCGGATTTATACATGTCGGATTTTGCATAGTACATGTTTGTCGGATTCATACATGTCAAATTTTTAAGAAATGGACTTATCAGAATTCTAAGTGTCGGATTTCATTCAACACTTAGGAATTTTTATAAATTTTTGAAATTTTTGAATTGAGTAGTAACTGTTTTATCTTATAGATGGCGCAAATTCCCAAAAATACCCTTTACCCCCGAGCCAATTACCTAACAAACCAACTAAATAATGCCTACTTTTTACCCGATGTTACCAAAATCGATTACCAAATCATTACATAACTCATTTCTTCTCATCCACTCAACCATGTCTTTACCTTTAACCCTATTGAATCTGCACCTCATGTCCTGGAGGTTTATGTACAACAATTGTGGAGTTCTCTATCATAACTGAAAGTGAGCAAGGCCATCCAGTGATTTCATGTCAAATCGATCAAGTGGAGTTTGAAATGGGACTTCAAAGTATAAGACGAATTCTCAGACTACCAAAACCAAAAACATATCCATCTAAACCTGCTTTTGATCCTTTACCTACTGACAAACAAATCTTAACCCATGTAATGGATCTTGGGTGGAATGGTGATGAATTGACGGGGATGTCAAGGTTTAAACGTTCTGGTTTGGTTCCCCAGTGGCAGACACTCTACACCATCATTATGAGATGTTTAACCAGTGTTACAAAAGGAATTGATGGTGCTAATGCCTTTGCATTAAAAGGTCTACTTTGTATGGCTAAGCACTTTCATTGTGATTATGCAGAGCTGATATTTGTTGAAACATCAAAGGTGATTCGTGAGAAGGTGATTCCCGGAAAAAGGAGAAATTTTCTACCGTTTCTACGGTTTCTATCTATGATTATTCAAAGGGTGATGGCCAGGGATACCGGTATCTCTAGGAGTGATGATGAGCAGGCTATTCAAATTCAAATGATGATCAAACTTTACAAAATACCGGCGATGCCTGATGTTGATACTTTTGTAATGCCTGCTGAATTGGTACAATTATTCTATTTGGATAGTGACTGTGTCCAGCAGTATGTGAGAGATAATAATATTGTTCTTCTGAATTGGCAAGAACCTTCATATTCTACCCCGAGAACACTAGGTTCACAGAGTGATAGTGAATCTAGGAGTCAAACTTCTATGGGAGAAGCTCACAGGGAAAAGCATATAGAAAAAATATCTGAGAGGGGTTGTGAAGCAGGTGAAGGTGTTAGTGAGATTAGAGGGGATTGGTAGGAAAACCCACCACAGTCAACATCACTCCAGCTATGAGTGTGGGTGGTCCTTCAACTTCAGAATTCGTTTCTGGAGGTGTTGGTACCTCAACGGGCAATCTAAGTGATCCCGGAGTTACCCAAATTGAATCTGAGTCGGCTAAGGAATTTGTTTCCAAGGCTGAATTTGATGCTGCGATTGAACATCTACATGTCCGTATTGATGATATCCAACGGCTGCAACTTGACAGATTAACTCGCATTGAGAAAAAATTGGATGATTTGGTTTAGAAAAGAGAAAATGAGTTGAACGATAAGGTAACTGATGCTTTGTCTGTGGATGAATTGAAAAGTCTTTTGATGGTAAAGCTGATTAGTAACAATGATAGTACTTCTGAGGATCTGGATATATTATCTTTGTTAAGAACAGAAGTGGAGTCGACGTGCAAAACATCTGCCGGGTCATCCAAAAGGCCCAGGCATGACGATGATGACTCCGACACCGATCGTCCTGAGGGGGAGAAACGATTAAAGACTTACTTTGATACCCCGGCTGCTCAGCGAATCGGTACAGTTGCTGCCAGATTGGAGGAAACATCGTTTAAATTGAAATACAGAGGGAAGCAGACTGAAATGGTTGAATTTGAGAAAACAGATATGCCTGAGGTTGAGGCTGAGAATGAGGAACTAACGCTAGCTTTGTGGCTGAGCAAACAAGAGGTTGAAAAGCCTACTGAGATTGAAATGAAAAAAAATACAACTTGGAAAGTGTCATGAAAGTACATAAAGAAGTAACAAAACAATTTCCGCCATCCCCAGGAAAATTCAGAACAACTCCTGCTGACATCATAAAACAACAACAGAAAGAAACTCAAATCAGTGAATTATCAAAAGAATCTGAATGGAAAATTCCTGTGACTGCTCAAATAGAACCGGTTCACACTGGGTCTTTACCAAATGTTAAAAAGATTTATGTGCTGACCAGGGAGGCCTTGAAAAAGACAGTCAGAAACCGGATATACCAAGATATATCGGTGGCCTTTCTGGAAGAAAAGTTTGTCAATATCTATACAAATGAGATAGAGGAAATGCTGGATATAAATTTGATGGGTGCTAAAAATGCGGATAAAGCCAGAATAAAATTAATTCTCAGTATGCACACCGGGAAGAAAGAGCAGATTGAATCAGCATATCGGATCATCAAGCTGAACTATGTTGGAATTCAAAGAGTTCTTTTCAATGATATGATCAGTTTTCTTGTCACAAGGTTAGATCTGAAGAGCTATACCATTGGGCACGTAGACCTTCAATTTGTAAACCTTGGTGACATAAACTTCCTACTTGAGCAACTTGAAGTAAAATTGGAAAAGAATGCTGAGGAAGCGGCTGGTTATCAAAAGGTTAGGGAATTCATAAGACACAGATGTCAAATAGCAGAGTATACTTTCTATTGCGCACAAGTCAACACGGAACACCAAAGGCCTTATTACAATCTACAATAACTTGAAATTCCGGAATGGATGTCGGATCACATCATGATGGATTTCGTGATAAAGCTACCAAAGACATTCAGAGGGCACGACATGATATGAGTCATCGTTGATCGGTTGACTAAAAGTGCTCACTTCCTTGCCACGAATGAGTCTGCGTCGTTGACTCCTTTGGCTCAAATTTACATTGATGAGATTGTGTCACGTCACGGTCTTACAACGTGAGCTTGGCACTCATGTTCATGTGAGCACTGCCTACCATGCGCAAACGGATGGCCAATCTGAAAGAAATGATTTAGACCTTGGAGGATATGCTTCGTACGTTTGTACTCGAGTTTGGTGGATCATGGGATTCACATCTCGCATTGATTGAATTCGCTTATAACAATTCTTATCATTCTAGCATTGGAATGCGACCGTACGAGATGCTCTACGGGAGGCGTTGTTGCACTCCAACTTGTTGGCTTGAACCTGGGGAAAAGCAGTTCGCCGGACCTGAAATCATCAAGATCAGATATGATAAAGTTAATGTGGCTCTCGAAAAGCTGAAAGTGGCTCGAGACTGGCAAATGGAAGTCCAAAGATATGATAAATAGATGAGTAAATTAGAATATACTTGTATGTAAGATGAAGAACTAGTCAACAACACAAGTCTGAACACTTTGCTTGAGCTTAAAGATGTATTGCTATTACTTTGAATGTGGAATACAAGTTGATGAAATTACAAATGCGAAGGTTACCGTGCAAACGTAGATTTGCGAGGTATATAAAGAGAATGCCGCATGGGCCTAAAGCCTCATGGGCTAACATCACTACACTAGTTAATATTACAATTGTGGGCCAAGCCCAAAAAACTAAAGTAGTCTAGTTACATTATAATAACAATATAAAAGAACACAAGGCCTACTAACATATTTTAGACTAGCATTCTCCCCCTCGTGTAGCCTTGTGTTGAGCTGGGATGTTTCATCTACTTCTTTGACCTAGAAGTCTTTCCCAGCTCTGGATGATTTTCCTCTCCTGAACCTTTTCTTCTAGTATGTCAGAAACCCTTGTCATTTTTACTAGCAGCTCCTGTTCTTGCACTTTTCGGTTGTTGAAGCACGTTCTGCAGTACTTTCAAATGCATCCTTGGTGTAAGTTCCGAGAGTCTGGGGAAGGCTTTTCCACCATTTAGATTTGACATTATAAACCCTTCAGCACCTTCATAGTTTTCGTCATATTCCTCAAAGATCACATACTTTCGATATTTATTCATTTTAGAGAAGTGTTGGTTGGCTTCAAAACATTTATCATGGGAAGATGAGCCTCAACACCAACTGTAGATCTTGAGTACGACTTAGAAGGATTTTCTTTCTCATAAAGTCCCTTATGACTGTCAGACCTCTCTGCTCTTCTCTGTTCCTACCCATTTTGCATGCTAGCTCATCTTCTAGATGTGTGATGTCTCCGAAGTTCAAATGCCCAATTCAACCTCGTGAAATGTATAACTCTTCCCATCTACTCTTGTTACATGGAAGTGAACCATTGAGTACTTAAGGAAATTGCGCATGTACACCAGATCAATCTTGGCATTATGAAACTTGGAGGCCACATGTTCTTTAGGACTTGCATGGAAGGTGGCAGCAAACCTTACTTCTTTCTCATGTTCAGTTGAATTAAGCATATAAAGATCATCTACCTCTTTGACTTGCTCTAAGTAGATCTGCGGAATTCTTTCTTCCAGATATGGAGCACTTAGCCACTGAGTCGGCTAACGGGGTTTAGATTTTGCTAGTGCTTCTATAGGCCTGATGTATTATATTATTAGCCTTTCTGTTATAATTCTCTCATGAGTGGCCAATGGTTTGGGTACTCCATGGTATATTTCTGGTATGGGCCACTCACTTTCTTGCTGCTCTGATTGTTTCAGTTGCTGCTGACCTATTAAATCGATTGGTACAACGTTGAATTGCCCTTGTTGTGGAGGAAAGATGTCTAGCAGCTCCCGATTTATCATTGTGAAGATCTTTCTTAAATTTATCAAGGGTTGCTCCTCCTCCTCTGTCTCTGATGCAGGCCTTTTGCATTTGGCTTTTTTGGATGAGGTTTCATGGAAGGGAGGTTCCGGTTTAGGAGTTTGCGTTGGATTTGGGGAGTTTGGATTTGTGGGATTTGGACTATTGGAGTTTCATGTACCACTGCCGCCTCTACCTCTACCTCAGCCCCTTGATTGATTTCAAAATCAAATTCCATTTCTTGCTATTATTCACCACCCTTACTGCCACTACCACTCTGCCCTTCATGAGGCGTTGCTACGGGAGCGGCTTCTATGCGTACAATTGAGCTTTGTGTGCCGATATACCTCCGACCAACCCTCTACCTTTTCTCCTCCTCATGATGACCTAGATCCTCAGGATCATCATGCCCCCATTTATGTGTTTCTGCTTGAGCTTTACAGAAGGTCTGCTCCGGGTAAATTCAGTATGTTGCGGAGTCTGGCGGTTGAGAGAGTTAAACGGACATTTTCAATTCTGCCTCTTATGCACTGGTGTCCCAAACGCGTAACTCCCTCAGTGAAAGTGCACCATAGTTGTTGTAGATAGATTTCACGTACATGGGTACGGGAAATATTTGGGTTTTCGGTTATGGCTTGGCATAATGGATGAGCTCGGATGATTTCAGTGACAATGGGGATTTTGGTGTCTGTTTCCAGGTCAAAGTATAGGCTGTTGCTGCTGGTTTCGAGACGCTCGTCAGCTGAGACTGGTCTCTGCTCAGGAAGTGGTTGAGCTGGTTGGTTTGCTGCCATGTGTAACAAGTAAACAAACTAGCATTAGTCAGATAGTTATGGCTAAGTGTTAAGTGATGGCATACACATGTGAATGTGTTTGATTTGGTGTTAGTGAATTTCACATGTGAAAAATGATTTTGACTTTGATTGATGTGTGGACTTTGACTTTTGAATTGGAATGTGTGAGAGTCGGATCATAGTCATTCAAAAGTTGCATGGGTTTATGTCTAAAGTCGCATGGAGTTGTTTGTGCATTGGAGAGTCGCATGGTTAAAATCACTCCAAAAGTTGCATGGATTTATTCACTCATACAAAAGTCCCAAAAGCTTGTTTCTCATACGAAAGTCGCATGGTCTTGATTTGTTCGAAAGTCGCATGATTCAACACTTGAATTTTTTCTCAACAATCAACTATGTGAAAGTCAGATGGGATTAATTCAGGGGAAAGTCGGATGGACTCAGTTAAGTGAAAGTCGCATGAACTTTGTCATTTGAAAGTCAGATAGGATTGTTCAAGCGAAAGTTGCATGAACTCACTCATCCGAAAGTTGGATAGAATAAACTCATCCGAAAGTCGGATGGAGACAGTTAAGTGAAAGTCGCATGAATTTGGTCATTTGAAGGTTGGATAGGCTTTTTCAAGTGAAAGTCGCATGAACTCACTCATCCGAAAGTCGAATAGACCATACTCATCCGAAAGTCGGATGATTCGGACTTCAATCATCTGATAGTCAAGAACACTTGTGCAATTTCAAACTGAAAATCGATTTTTTTGGTCAAAACGTGTGTTTATCGACTCAAAGTTAGCACCACTCGACTCGGAATTAAACCACATTTACTTCTTTTCCATGTAATGGGCTTAACAAACAACTTTAGACTAGAAAACTTCGATTTAGAAATTGTTCGATGTTTGAGTCTTATGTGTACATCAAATCGTTTGTACATGCTCAATACCTTATTTCAACCATGATTTACTCTTAAAATACACCATTAGATGGGTTTTGATTTGAAAATTTTGAAAGCCCCCATTCGGTTATGAAACAGGGTAAGAACAAGGATTCATTGATTGAAATCGATGATGGGTTTTTGTTATACACCATCCCTTTAGTTTACCTTTGTGACTTGATGAAAAACACAATGTTTTTCGGAAACTTCACAGACACAGCATACTTATTCGAAGAAGAATGAAGAGGATGAAGAAGATGAAGAAGAAGATGAACAGTGTTTTGCTTCTGATTTTGAAAGTGTGGGGGTTACCCGAGGGTCAGACACTCTTAAATAGTGTCATCTAAGCTTTGGTTTGGTTGGGTCAACCCAGTCCAGTTTCATGGGCCGGGTCCAATCGAACATGAGGTTTGATTAATTTGATTTTTGATTCTCTAGATTTTATCTTTCTATTTTTTTGTTTTGTTTTTATTTTGACTTATTTTATTATTATTTAATGAACTCCCCCTTGACCAGTGATCAGATAAATCATTTGTTTTGATTTTTCTCCCTGCTTATGTATTATTTGATTATGGAGCTACCTACTCCTTTGTATCTGTGGCGTGTCGTAAAAGATTGCAATTACCTGTTGTTTCGTTAACTGAGCCGCTCATAGTAGAGGTTGGTGACGGTAAAGTAGTCTCTTTTATAGAGAAAGTTCCTATCGTTGTGATTTACATTGATGGGAGTAGTATCCCTATTTCCTTTTTCGTTATGCCTATCGCGGGCTTTGATGTAGTAATCGGGATGGATTGGCTCAACAAGCACGATGCTGAGATTCTCTATTCCAAAAAGATTATTCAGATTCCTCTTTCTGATGGATATTATGTTGTTGCTCGTGGAGAACGACGGGATTATGATATTCCCATTCTCTCGGTCATTAAAGCTTAGAAGTCTATTTCCAAAGGTTGTGACTCTTACTTAGCATACGTTATTGATGCTACAATGGAGAAGCGATCAGTTCGAGATACCAGGGTAGTGTCTGATTACCCTGAGGTATTCCCTAAAGAACCTCCGGGTTTGCCTCCGATTAGAGATGTTGAATACAAGATTGAACTTATTCCAGGAGCTACACCTGTGGCTCGATCTCCGTATCGTCTTGCTCCTTCTGAAATTAGAGAGATGATGACTCAAATTAAGGAGTTGCTTGACAAAGGTTTTATTTGTTTGAGTTCCTCACCGTGGGGAGCTCCTGTATTGTTTGTGAATAAGAAGGACGGAACAATGCGCATGTGTATAGATTAAAGGTAGCTTAATAAGCGAACTGCAAAGAATAAGTATCCCCTTCCTCGAATCGATGATCTTTTTGATCAATTGTAGGGAGCTACATGTTTTTCTAATATTGATCTTCGGTCGGGGTACCATCAAGTGCGAGTTCATGAAGAAGATATTTCAAAGACCGCTTTCCGGACTCATTACGGTCATTACGAATGCCCCTGTTGTTTTCATGGATCTAATGAATCATTTTTGTCGTCTATTTCTTGATAGATATGTGATTGTATTCATTGATGATATTCTTGTATATTCGAAGACAGAAGATGATCATTAGCTTCATCTTCGTCAGGTTCTCGAAACTCTCAAACGAGAACAATTGTACGCCAAGTTTTCTAAGTGTGAGTTCTGGCTTAGGGAAGTTCATTTCCTCAGCCATGACATATGTATAGATGGTGTCAAAGTAGATCCAGCTAAGGTGGAGGCTATGATAATTGGGGGGTTCCTCGAACTCCTTCGGAGATTAAAAGTCTCCTTGGCTTCACTGGCTACTGTCGGCGGTTTATCCGTGATTTCTCTAAGCTTGCGGGCCCGTTGACCAAACTGACTCGTAAGGATGTGGTGTTTGTGTGGTCGGAAGCTCAAGAGGAAGCCTTTCTGACCCTAAAGCGATTGTTATGTGAAGCTCCGGTCCTTACGTTACATGAGGGTTCGGAAGACTTTATAGTATATTACGATGCCTCTTACGCGGGCTTGGGTTGCGTCCTGATGAAGCGTGATAGAGTGATTGCCTATGCTTCTAGGCAGTTGAAATCACATGAACGGAACTACCTAACCCATGATCTCGAGCTTTCTACTATTGTGTTTGCATTGAAGCTGTGGAGGCATTACCTTTATCGCATGAAGTGTGTGATATGCACTACTCACAAAAGTCTGCAGTATGTCTTTTCCCAGAAAGAACTCAACATGTGGCAACACCGTTGCTTGGAGTTAATTAAAGATTGCGATTGTGAGATCCGTTACCATCCTGGTAAAGCCAATGTTGTAGCGGATGCTTTAAGCCGTAAAGGACCGACTGTAGAAGCAAAATTTATGAGAATTGTAGTAGTGCCAGATGTCTAAATTGAAGGAAGCTCAGCAGACGGCATTGCAAGAAGAAAATCTTAAAGCTGAGACGATGAAGAAATTAAAAGATCAGCTAAATGAAGATAATCGTGGTTTGAAGACTTTTCAATCTAGGATTTAGGTACCTCTTGTTGGAGGAAACCGTGAGCTGATTCTGTAGGAAGTCCATAAGTCCAAATTGTCCATCCATCTGGGGATTACAAAGATGTATCATGACCTGAAGATGTTATACTGGTGGCCGACTCTCAAGAAAGACATCGTTTCCTTTGTGGAGAGATGTCAGATATGCGCGCAAGTGAAGACGGAACACTAGAGACCATATGGTAACCTACAGCAACTGAATATTCCGGAATGGAAGTGGGATCACATCACGATCGATTTCGTGATAAAGCTACCGAAGACATTTAGAGGGCACGATATGATATGGGTCATTGTTGACCGGTTAACGAAAAGTGCTATTTCTTGGCAACGAACGAGTCTGCTTCATTGACTCGTTTGGCTCAATTGTATATCGAAGAGATTGTGTCACGTCACGGTCTTCCTTGTTCGATTGTTTCTAATCGCAACTCTCAATTTGTCTCGAATTTCTGGCAAAGTTTGCAGCGTGAGCTTGGCACCCGTGTTCATTTGAGCAATGCCTATCATCCGTAGACTAATGGCCAATCTGAACGTACAATCCAGACGTTAGAAGATATGCTTCGTGCGTGTGTACTCGAGTATGGTGGATCATGGGATTTTCATCTCCCATGTAACATCCTCAATTTGGGCCTACTTGTATTTAAGTACATACGTGTATGAAAGTAGATATGAATGATTTTATGTGTTTAATTGTTATGTGTTTTAAGTAGATATGTTGTAATACAAAGGTAGTAGTAAGGTAAGTAAGATGATTAATATATGAATGATTTTAAGTAAGGATTCCAGAAATATCCTCGTTAGTTTAAATGGATAATCTTAGGTCAAGTTGTAAGTTGAAAAGGGGAACAAAATACCCCCTTGTGGGTGGGCTTAAACCCAAAGGCGGTTGAAGCCTTTTATTCACACGTCTGTATGTGTGTTTGGACACAAACACATACACAGAAAAATTGAAGCTCTCTCTCTACTTGCTCTCTTGATCTTGAAGAAATTACTGAAGGTTTATACTACCAATCTGATTCTGAGTACCAAGCCAAGATTTTCATCATCTTCATCTTCCTCACCTTGTTCATCTTCTTGGGTGAGTGTTCTTGATTAAGTGGGTTTTTCATGTTAGTAAATTGAACCTCAAATTGAGTTATGAATTGACTTTAATTGATCCCTATATCAGTTATAAGTTGATTAGAATGAAATTGATAAATTAAAATGGTGTTTTGATGAAGTTCTTGAAAATTGAATAAAATGGGTTAAATGGATGATTTTAATCCCAAATCTTATATAAATTGTTATGATTAATAAAAGAGATGTTTTTGGGATCATATCAATGTTCCCTAAGATGGACAAATGTTGAAAATAATTTAGAAACTCGATTTTTGATGTTTGAAAATGAAACAGTCGGAATAGGGGATGCTGGAACCGACCTGTTCTTCTACAGGATTGCTTGCTGGCGCAAGGCCCCTCCTTGCGGCCGCAAGAAGCCTTAATCCAATAGATTGAAAGTCAAAATCCGACACACTGAGTACAAATCCGAAAGTGCTTGCGGGCGCAAGGCCCCACCCTTGCGGCCGTAAGCAGTGTCGGAATCCGATAAATAGTATCGGAAATCAGATAAGTGTTGAAATCCGATTGAAAGTATTGGAATCCGATGGAAGTGTCGGAAACCGCAAGAAGTGTCGGAATCCGATAGTTATATTGGATTTGTTGTGCTTACGGGTGCAAGAAGGGATTGCTTGCGGGCGCAAGCATGCCATTACGGGCACAAGCATTGGTGCTTGCGGCCGCAATGGGTGTCTTTCTGTAAACGACTCGAAGATTGTTAAGTCTTTGTTTATTGGTCTATGGTTCCTTTAGGGGCTCCTGATCTAGTCGTGTCTCGGTTAGGCGAATGATCAATGTAAGTAATGACGTTTCTAGGTAAACTTGTATTAGTGAAGTCAAAGCCAGATACCTATACGTAGTAGACTACTCGGTAGAGTAAGTATTGCATGCTAAGATGACCGTGTGAATGTGTGTAAATGTGTATGTATGTCTAACCTGTCTATGCAGGTATGCTTAAGAAGTTGAGCGTAAGTTTCTGAATGATGTTATGATTGCTTGTAAGATGTGTAATAGGTGCATGCCAGCAGGTCCAGATTGGAACCGCTTCGTTAATATATGATGATGTGCATGAATGATGAACTGTATGATGATGCATGTGAAAGTATGAATGTATGATTGCATGATGGATCCCTATGGGATCCTATGTAAGATATATGAAAATGATAAAGATGGATCCATGTGGGATCAAATGTACATTTATGTGTATGTGCACGGTCTGCAGACCATCTGACATCTGACGCATGGGTAAGGTCATCCGGTTAGCTGGATCCCAACAGGACTTCGGTTATTTCGAGATTTAACAGAGATTCGGGGTGCATCCCGGATGGAGGTTCTGCAGAACCGCGCTTGGTGGACTACTTTATGCTCCCCACCAGCGCAGATGGTTGTGACTGATTCCCCGGTCTGAGTTATTGACCAGGACAGACTCCCCTGCAAGATATGACTCTTACTAATCTTGTCAGCACACCGTTATGTGTTAAGCTAGCAATGCTTGCTTATGTACGATATGTATGATACGATATGCATGATATGATATGATATGTATACTGCATGACTCGCTGTATTGATGCTTATGCTAAGTATGTACTCACTAGCTAAGTGTTAGCTAATGGTGCTATGATTTCCCTTTTCAGGTAAAGACTAGATCGCCTGGAAAGGCGGGTGACTTTTGATGTAAATGCCCCTTGTGCGTTGGAACACTTGATTTTGATGTGTAATGTTGTAAGATACATTATGGTGGGTTCCTGTATATTAGGTAACACCAATGAATGGTTTACAAACAAAGATGATGTAAGTAACCGTTTGTTAATATTAAAAGAAAAAATTTCCGCTGCTAAACCTGAGTTATCACTAAAGTAATTGTTTTCAGAAGCGGTGTTACAATTAGGTCTCAGAGCCTAAGTTTGAGTGAATTGGGTACTTGTAAGAGTATTCGATCTCAAACTCGGGCCCAAGCATAAAGAAGTGTTCCTATGGGGGGGTTTGAGTGAGAGTGTTATGTTTATGCTAGCATTATATTATGACTTGTTAGTGAGTTAAGTGAGATTGAGTATTAACTACTCTTTCTCTGTTATATAGAAATCTAGAAAAGATGTTTGCCGCACGTGGCCATACAGAGCAAGCTATTAAAGAACTAGAGGATGAGGCTTCACATATGCCTCATCAGGCGGAGGATCAGAGATCTCAGCACAATGCCGGAGAGGGCAGACCTGAGCCAGATCAGGCTGCTTATATCAGGCGTTTGGAGGAAGAGCTTCGAGTGACAAAGGAGCTCTTATTGCAAGCCACCTTGAACAAGCCCCGCAAGACTTGTTTATACAAGAAATTTCTAACTTGCAATCCTTCGACATTTGATGGGAGTGATAACCCCATTGTTACTATCCACTGGCTCCGGGAGATGGATCAAGTGTTTGAATCCTGTGAGTGCAAACCGGAGTATTGCGTGAAATACGCAATACGTATGTTAAAAGGCCGTGCCATCTTCTGGTGGGATACGGTAAAAGCTTCGGTTAGGAAAGAAATACTGAGTGCTCTCACTTGTGAGCAGTTCTCTAAAAAGGTGCTGAAGAAGTATTGCACCGACTACGATTTGGAGCGTATGGAGAGGGAATTCAATGATCTCCAAAAAGGAGATAAGCCGATTGAAGAACACATAACCGTGTTGCCTAATAAAATGCGGTTTGTTCCCCATCTGATCCCGGATGCGACCACCAAGATAAGGCGGTTTGTGGAAACTCTGCCACTGGAGTTATGCCCACACGTGCGGGATGCTGCTGAACTGGATCGGGCGTTTGATATAGCGCGACAATTGGAAGGTGACAGTCTATACTGCAAGGGCGAATCTACCGGTGCAGGGTCAAAGAGGAAGTTCCAGCCGTCGGATAAATTGGGTCCTTCCAAAGGACAATCCTCTGCAGGCGGGAAGACTGATTCCTCTAAAAAGTTGAGGCCTGATTCTCCTTAGTGTTCTCAGTGTCACACTTACCATTCTGGTGAGTGTTCTAGTGCTACCCAACGGTGCTGGAGGTGCGGACAAAAGGGCCCCTCTAGTTCTGAGTGTGGTTTCAAAGAAAATGTCTGTTACCGGTGCTATAAGCCCGGGCACAAGTTGACAGATTGCCCGGAAAGACAGGGTGCCACATCTAAGGGGTCTTCTAGGGGCCAAAAGAAAGACGATGCACCTCGCACGAAGGGGAGGGCATTTCAGATGATAGCGGAGGAGACCAAAGATGCAAGGGATGTCAATACCAGTACATTCTTTACTGAATGTTCCCCTGCATATGTGTTCTTTGACTCTGGAGTTGATTACTCCTTTGTTTCTTTGTCTTGTTGTAAGAAGTTAAGATTGCTTGTTTCCAAGATGATCGATCCACTTAATGTGGAAATTTCTAGTAGTAAAGTAGTTTCTGTTACAGAGAAAGTTCCAGTAATTGTTCTTGATGTCAAGGGAGGGGGTTTCCCTATCTCCTTCTGTGATACGATAATCGGGGTGGATTGGCTCAACAGTTGTAATGCTGAGATTCTCTATTCCAAAAACATGATC
This sequence comes from Dittrichia graveolens, assembly GCA_038502395.1. Taxonomy (NCBI): domain Eukaryota; kingdom Viridiplantae; phylum Streptophyta; class Magnoliopsida; order Asterales; family Asteraceae; genus Dittrichia; species Dittrichia graveolens. The sequence continues at coordinate 39,499,022 of JARJIL010000009.1, forward strand.
GAGATCCCTCTCTCTGATGGATCTGAAGCTGTTGCTCGTGGAGAACGACAGGAATCTGATATTCCTGTTATCTCCATTGTTAAGAACATAGAAGTCTATTTCAGAAGTTGTAACTCTTTCTTCACATATTTGTTGATGCCAAAATAGATAAACGATCGGTCCAACCTATCAGAGTAGTGTTTGATTACCCTGGTGTGTTTCCTGAAGAATTGCGGGGTTAACCTCCGATTAGTAATGTCACTTGTAAGATTAAGTTGTTCCGGGAACTACTGCGGTGGCTAGAGCTCCATCGGTGATATGTTCTCGAAGTTTTTAAATGAGAACAATTGTACGCTATGATGTCTAAGTGTGAGTCCTGGCTAAGGGAAATGTATTTCCTTGGTTATTTCCTCTGTAAGAATGGTAGATCCAGCTAGAGTAGAAGCTACGATGAATTAGGGAGTTCCTCGAATTCCTTTTTGAAATTAAAAGTTTCTTTGCCTTAGTTGGCTACTATCGTCGGTTTATCCGCAATTTCTTGAAGTTTGCGGGTCTGATGGCTAAACTAACTCGTGAAGATGTATATGTTGTATGGTCGGAAGCTCAGGAGGAATCCTTTTACAGCTCGAAGTGATTATTATGTGAAGCTCCAATCCTTACATTGTTTGAGGATTTGGAAGACTTTACTGTCTGTTGTAGAATCTGTTACTACCCTGGTGAAGTCAGTGTTGTAACAAATGCTTTAGGTCGTAGAGGACCATCAACGGGAATTAGATTTATGAAAATCACAATGATATCAAAGGTGCACGCAAGCTGAGATGAATACCAGAGACCTTGTAATCGGTCGCGACGATTTGAGACTTCGAAATTGATGTTCATTTTGTTTGTTGCAAATGAGTCTGCATTCGTAAACTTATTTGATTCAGTTTGTGTTTGTAAGACTGTGACACGTCATGGTCTTTCATGTTTGATTTTTTTTAGTTTAACTATCTGTTGTTTCTAGTTCTGACAAAGTTTGCAACGTAAGTTAGGCACTTATGTTCACCTGAGCATTGCCTATCGCTTGCAAACTAATGGCCAATTGAAGCTAAATCCACGTTTTATGGATACATTCAAAGTCATGCGTGAGGTCAATTATCAGACAGTAACTTTTGAGCTGCCGCCTGAACTAGTCAGTGTATGTGTCAACTTTAATGTGTGTTACTTACGCAAGTTCCATGTTGAAGAAGAATATGTGGATTCTTGACACGAAGGTCAAGAAGCTGCGTAAGAAGGTAGTCAAACTAGTCCCCGTGAAGTAAGAACACAACTTAGGTCCAAACCCGACGTGGGAAATCGATGACGTGATGAAAGCAAGATACCCTTACCTGTTTATCACTGAGTAGATTCTGAGGACGGAATCCTCTTAAGGGGGTAGATTTGTAACATCCTCGATTTGGTCCTAGTTGTATTTAAGTATATACGTGTATGAAAGTCGAGTAAAATAGTAATAAAATATGCGCATCTATTATTATGTGTTTAATTGTTATGTGTTTTAAGTAGAAATGTTGAAATACAAAGGTAGTAGTAAGGTATGTAAGATGATTAATATATGAATGATTTTAAGTAAGAATTCCAGAAATATCCCCGTCAGTTAAAACGGGTAATCTTAGGTCAAGTTGTAAGTTGAAAAGGGGAACAAAATACCCCCTTGTGGGTGGGCTTAAACCCAAAGGCGGTTGATGCCTTTTATTCACACGCCTGTATGTGTGTTTGGACACAAACACATACACAGACAAGTTGAAGTTCTCTCTCTCTACTTGCTCTCTTGATCTTGAAGAAATTACTGAAGGTTTATACTACCAATCTAATTCTTAGTAGCAAGCCAAGATTTTCATCATCTTCATCTTCCTCACCTTGTTCTTCTTCTTGGGTGAGTGTTCTTGATTAAGTGGGTTTTTGATGTTAGTAAATTGAACCTCAAATTGAGTTATGAAATTGACATTAATTGATCACTATATCAGTTATAAGTTGATTAGAACGAAATTGATAAATTAAAATTGTGTTTTGATGAAGTTCTTGAAAATTGAATAAAATGGGTTAAATGGATGATTTTAATCCCAAATCTTGTATAAGTTGTTATGATTAATAAAATATATGTTTTTAGTATCATATGAATCTTCCCTAATATGGACAAATGTTGAAAATAATTTAGAAACTCGATTTTTGAGGTTTGAAAACGAAACAGTCGGAATAGGGGATGCTGGAACCGACCTGTTCTTGAACAGGAACTTGTGGGCGCAAGGCCCCTCCTTGCGGCCGCAAGAAGCCTAAATCCGATAGATTGAAAGTCAATATCCGACACACTAAGTACAAATCCGAAAGTGCTTGCGGGCGCAAGGCCCCACCCTTGCGGCTGTAAGCAGTGTCGAAATCCGATAAATAGTGTCGGAAATCCGATAAGTGTTGAAATCCGAATGAAAGTATCGGAATCCGATGAAAGTGTCGGAATCCGCAAGAAATGTCGGAATCCGATAGAAATATCGGATTTGCTGTGCTTACGGGCGCAAGCATTGGTGCTTGCGGCCGCAAGGGGTGTCTTTTTGTAAACGACTCGAAGATTGTTAAGTCTTTGTTTATTGGTCTATGGTTCCTTTAGGGGTTCCTGATATTGTCGTGTCTTGCTTATGCGAATGATTAATGTAAGTAATGACGTTTCTAGGTGAACTTGTCGTATTAGTGGAGTCAAAGCCACATACCTGTGCGTAGTTGACTACTCAGGTGAGTGCATACTTTCATGAGACTCAATAGAGTAAGTCTTGCATGATAAGATGATTGTGTGAATGTGAGTAAATGTGTATGTATGTGTAACCTGTCTATGCAGGTATGCTTAAGAAGATGAGCGTAAGTTTCTGAATGATGTTATGATTGCTTGTAAGATGTGTAATAGGTGCATGCCAACAAGTCCAGATTGGAACCGCTTAGTTAATATCTGATGATGTGCAAGAATGATGAACTGTATGATGATGTATGTGAAAGTATGAATGTATGATTGCATGATGGATCCCTATGGGATCCTATGTACGATATATGAAAATGATAAAGATGGATCTTTGTGGGATCAAATGTACGTTTATGTGTATGTGCACGGTCTGCAGACCATCTGACATCTGACGCATGGTTAAGGTCAGCCTGTTAGCTAGATCCCAACAGGACTTTGGTCATTTCGGGATTTAACAGTGATTCTGGGTGTATCCCGGATCGAGGTTCTTTAGAACCGCCGTGCCTTACCGTGTTTGGTAATCGGCTGGATAACGTCTGGATTACTTGAGGAGTCTTTGGCTCCGTGAACGATGCTTGGTGGACTGCTTTATGTGTAACACCCGTAAACCCGGGCTAGGAGATTAGCAGGTTTGTGGTATGTGTTTATCTGTTTTAAAAGCATTTAGTTGATTAACTGATAATTTAATTTGTTAATTAAAATAAGATGGTAAGATGTCGTATACATGTATCTATTTAATTATATGTATGTATGCGTGTATATGTTGGTACACGTGTATGTGAATATGCTTGTACAAGAGGTGATTGCCACCTCCTGCTTTTGTTGTATACGTGTATGTGTAAAGCTGAGGAATTAATCTTCATTTACCTTAAAACAAGGAAAGTGTTATGTGTGTGGTGTATTTTGTCTGTCTAGAAACCGAAGTAGAAAGAAGAAAGAACAAGAATCGGAATTCCAGGATTGTGTGTTTTTAATTCAAGTTCAAGGTTAGAATTGTTCTTACATGTCTATATGATAACTTGATAAGATTGATGATTGACACTACATGAAATTTATGAAGAATAATAGAATCGGTTTTTGAAAAATATATGAGTTTCGTTGGGTTTCGTGTGTTCATAGGATTTATATGTTTATATGATGTTTTAATGCATGAATATATGCTTAAATGTGTTAAAACATGTTTCTGGGAGGTATAGATGGGTTTTTGAATTTCTGGGTTTTTGAGTGTTGATGAAGTTATGATGTTGTCGGATTTGGTTGAAGAAGATGATGTAAATCCGACATTTGATATCCGAATACAAGGAAAACCAAGACAAGGTGAAATCCGATAACCTTAAAACCGAAAGATTGAAATCCGATACCCTTAAATCCGGAAACTTGAAAACCGATACAATCCTAAATCCGAGAATGATATTTGAAACCCAAAACCAACAACTATAAATCCGATTCATTTCAAATCCGAGACTAGAAAGCCTTTACTTTTAAATCCGACACTTTGAGAAACCAAGAACAAAATCCGATTGTTATGAAATCCTAAAGTCAGAATCCTATACTTGAAAACCAAGAACCTAGAATCTGATACATGTAGGAAACCGATACCAAAAAACAGAGAGTCTTAAATCCGGGACATAGTGAAATCCGATAGTTTTGGAATCCATCGGATTCCTAAATCCGACAATGGTGAAATCCGATAGTTTTGAGAAATCCGACACTTTGTGTGTTGGATTGGATTGTATTGATTGAACTGTTGATTGTGATATTAATTGTTGATATCTGCTGCATGACTATTTGGTCGATACGCGCTCTTAGGATGATTTTGAGCTGCGTTGGGAAGTCAGCTATACGTAGACTTCGACTGGGCTCGTTTACTGGTTGGTTGAACAGTAGTAGCCCTTCTGTTGCATATCTTGATTCAGAGGTGGAGTTTATTGTGCCAATTCAGTGGCGGGCTATCGGTAAACCTTTGCTTTGCCGGCATTGGTTGTAGGTTTGTGCTGAACCGCCGGTCTTCTAGGATATGTGTTTACATGCTTTGATATTGATTGTGTATGTTTGCTTTTGGTGTTTAGCCTCTACTCACTTAGCTTTGTGCTAATACCCCTCAGTTGATGTTTTGCAGGTTCGTGTTAGGATTGAAGAAGGAAGAGTTGACCACACTCTGATACTTATTTTGAAAAAGAGACGAGCCAGTATTTTTGTAACACCAAACTTTTGATGTTGTTGTCTTTTAAAGAAATGTTTGTATCTTGGTAAATATTGGTTTAATATAATTAAGTTGAATTGATTTAGCTTCCGCAGTGCAATTAAAAAAAATGGTTTGTGATTTTCCGGTGTTACAGTTTGGTATCAGAGCCTTGGTTTGGCGATGCATGCACGGCTAGAGTGTTGCATTCCCAAATCTTGGCTCGTGACGGGTCAAGCTTTCCTTCGGGGGAAATTAGGGTGATGGATATGGCACTACTAACAATCCTGTGACCCAAGAAGTAGCTGGAACTTCAACAGTGAAGGTGATGGATATGGCATATCAAACAGGTACATTGGGATATGAACAGAGGGATGAGCAGAGCAAGTGTATTAATAAATTAAAAGATGAGATACAAGAACTTCGAGATATTGTTCACCGTATGGAACGAGAAAGAATAACCCAAAATGCTCAAACTCAGAATTCTCAACCTATTACTACTCAGAATACAACCTTTTCTGGTTCCGGTTTCATTTCATTCTAAGGCACATGTAACACAACAACCGTACTTGTATCCAGTACCATTTCAAGGGGCTATGTGCCAAGATTATTCAATTGATACCAAGAGGGATAGTACTTCTTCCCAAACTTTTGACTTAACTGAATTGGAAAGGAGAAATGTGGAAGCTAAAAACAACATGACTCGATAGCAAGTTTCTCAACATAAATCCAGGATTGAACAATATAATACTCAAAAGCAAAAAGAGCAAAGTGGTTAGAGACAAGGGAACTTGAATTGGGGACCTAGGTTTAGTGGAATTAATCAACGAGCACCTCAGTGTGGAAAGTGTAAATCTCACCACACAGGACCTTGTACTTACCAAACTATGCGATGTCTTACCTGCGGCCAGTTTGGTCATGAGATGAAAGATTGTTATTTCTCTCAGAAGGTATGTTGGATTTGTTTTGGGAAAGATCATAGAGCGAGGGATTGTAGAATTAAAAGAGAACTCGAATCTGGATCAAGAATTATGGAGCCCTTGTCAGCAGTTGGTCAGAAGCAAGAAACCCAACATACTAGGCCTACAACAGATAGGTTTAACCGAAGTTCCCTGTGGTGTCGTCGGTGTAGGTCTGTTCATATGGGGACTTGCACACTCCAGACTTTGTGTTGTGTGCGATGCGGATTGTTTGGTCATGAGTTAAACAGTTGTGCTCTTCCTCGGAGTGTTTGTTGGAATTGCCAAAGATAGGTTCATATTATGAGAGACAGTGAGGAAGATAAAGGAGTTCGGACAAGGCAAGGAGTTGAGACAGTTGGGGGGTCTTCGTCAACAAGTGGGCAGAATAGGAAGAACCCTACTATGTCTCAGAGTAGGGCATTCGGTACAACGAAAGGTGATGTTACTCGACCAAGAATGACATAACGGGTATGTTTTGATAACCTCTGTACTCATATGTGTATTTATTTAAAGAGTTAATTATTGATGTTGGATGTCTATGTGTGTTAAGTGTATGTGTTTACTTCCTGAAGAAAATGATTCCCTAAAAATAAAGATAATTGATAATATATATGTTATCTAAATCGTGAAATTATCTGATAGCCATGATAGTAAGTGATGTGAAAGTAGGAATATGATACATGATATGATACGAAATGGGTATGAAATACCACAAAAATAATGTTATCAGATTAGTTAAATCGTAAGCAATGCTATGTGTTGAAAGACTCGTCTTGCTTTCAGTATTTGTATGTGTATATATATGTGTTTGTTCAAAGAAGAAAAAAAGTGGATAAGTTACCGAAGATTTGAAAGATTTAAAAGATTTGGTGATAAATCAAGTGATGTTCTTACAAAAGTACGACTGAAGTTACGAGTTATTGGGAAACCTAATGAGTAAATATTGTCTATGCTATTGATTGATGAAGTTGATGAGATATACGATATGATGAGATAATATATTTGTTGATTTAATATATGAAGTTGTGCTTTGAAATTGAAGGAATAATTTAAGTCTAGCGAGAGTTAAAGATTTCTGAGAGAAATGATTCAACCCATGATTTGGAGGCTACAGCAGGTACATTTGTATTGATAATATGGATATTGATTATAAAAAAAAGTATGTTAAGAAGAATGACGGATGTTTGTACAAATGAGTAGAACGTGTGATAGAGACAATGTTCATAATGAATTAAATAATGTGATTGAGAGGTTCAATATTATTTAGAAGAGACTAGTGGATGTTAGACATGTTGAAATATGAGGGAATTAATAATGATAACATTAGAGTTCTACAAATTGAGGAATACTTGGCTTAGTGGATAAAATTGAAATTGCCTTTGCTGGAAATTGATGAATTAATTATTGAAATTATCAAATACAAAGAAGAGGAAAGAGGAATCAATTGTCAAAACATGAGGATTAAGGACTTATAAAACTTTATATATATATATATATATGCTTGTATTGGAGAGTGATTTTGATGAAGAGATATGAACCTAAATTGCCAGTGCACTAGAAAGGGCTAAAATTATAAAATGCTATACAAACTATTGTAATGATAATCTACTAAAAGAAGTAAACAAGATATATTATGTGAAAGTATGATATGAATCAAGACAAGATATCAGAGATGTATGAAACGTTGAGACGATTGGAGATACCAGAATGGTGATGATGACAACATACGGTGGACTTATGTCTAGTTTTACCATATGGGATGAAATCTAGATATATTATGAGTAATTATGATTGTTCAGTAAGAAACACCGGCATTATTACTACGAGTGGGACGTAATTTTTCGAGAAGAATTATATTAATGAGATGATTAAAAGATAAGATGTTTGTATACTCAGAGATTTCTGAAGAAATTTGAAACAATTAATTAAGCTTCTGGATGGATTTATTACAAGAAGTTGAGTAGAAAGAGTTGTGCAGATATTTCCAAATGAATTGCGTTTATGTGGGATGAATTTTGAGGATTCCTGGTGTTTATAAACTGATCAGATTAGAATGATGCATGCGATTTCTACCAAATGAATGTTGAAACATCAGTTGGAAATTGTTATATGAAAAAACGTGATAATGTTCTTATATGTTAATTTGAAACAAGAAAGAAAAAGTATATGGATATTGTTATGACGGACAGTAAATGAAAGATATATGAAATTTTTGACTGATATCAACAGATTGAGATGGACAATTACTGTAAGCAAGTATGTAAGAAATGTATATGCGTTATAAAGGACTTAACAATCAGAAATAAATATGAAGAGTGCTCATTTTCTGGCTAATTGTGAGATGACTTCTTTAGGTAAGTTGGCTCAACTGTACAATGATGAAATTATTGCAAGGCATGGAAAACTGTTGTTTATAGTATCCGACAGAGACTCCAGACTGACGGTCAAATTGAACGAACTATACAGACACTCGAGGATATGTTGCGTGCTTGTGTGATTGAGTATGGTGGATCTTGATATTCACACTTGCCCTTGATAAAGTTTGCGTATAACAACTATTACCACTCCAGGATTGGGATGCCTCCAAATGAACTGTCGTATGGTTCTCATTGCCGTACTCCGACATGTTGGTTGGAAACTGGTAAGAAACAGTTTGCAGGACCTAAGATTGCTCAAGTAACTGCTGACAAGGTTGTTATTGCTAGAAGTTGAAAGCTGCCAAAGATAGACAAAAATTGTACGCTTAAAGATGAATGTCAGATTCTCCCAGTGCATGAATTGAAGGTAGATTCGAAGAAGAGATTACTAGAGGCACCTATGGAACTGTAAGATCGAAAGATGACCAAGTTCCGAAAGAAGCATATGTCAATGGTGTTGGTCAAATGAAAGCATAAATTAGGTCCTGATCTAACTTGGGAAACTGAGGCAGGGATGAGAGAAAGATATCCTCGGATGTTTAAGCAGGAAAGGATTCCGAGGACGGAATCCTTTTAAGGAGGGGAGATTTGTAACATGCGCAAACCCGGGCTAGGAGATTAGCAGGTTTGTGGTATGTGTTTATCTGTTTTAAAATCATTTAGTTGATTAACTGGTAATTTAATTTGTTAATTAAAATAAGATGGTAAGATGTTGTATACATGAATCTATTTAATTGTATGTATGTATGCATGTATGTGTTGGTACACGTGTATGTTAATATGCATGTACAAGAGGTGATTGCCACCTCCTTCTTTTGTTGTATACGTGTATGTGTAAAACTGAGGAATTAATCTTCATTTACCTTAAAACAAGGAAAGTGTAGTGTGTGTGGTGTATTTTCTCTGCCAAGAAACCGAAGAAGAAAGAAGAAAGAACAAGAATCGGAATTCCAAGATTGTGTGTTTTTATTGAAGTTCAAGGTTAGAATTGTTCTTACATGTCTATTTGATAACTTGGTAAGATTGATGATTGAAACTACATGAAATTTATGAAGAAAAGTAGAATCGGTTTTTGAAAAATATATGAGTTTTGTTGGGTTTTGTGTGTTCATAGGATTTATATGTTTATATGATGTTTTAATGCATGAATATATGCTTAAATGTGTTAAAACATGTTTCTGGAAGGTGTAGATGGGTTTTTGAATTTCTGGGTTTTTGAGTGTTGATGAAGTTAAGATGTTGTCGGATTTGGTTGAAGAAGATGATGTAAATCCGACACTTGATATCCGAATAACCTTAAAACCGAAAAATTGAAATCCGATACCCTTAAATCCGGAAACTTGAAAACCGATACAAACCTAAATCCGAGAATGATATTTGAAACCCAAAACCAACAACTATAAATCCGATTCATTTAAAGTCCGAGACTAGAAAGCCTTTACTTTTAAATCCAACACTTTGAGAAACCAAGACCCAAATCCGATTGTTATGAAATCCTAAAGTCAGAATCCTAAACTTGAAAACCAAGAACCTAGAATCCGATACATGTAGGAAACTGATACCCAAAAACCGAGAGTCTTAAATCCAGGACATAGTGAAATCTGACAGTTTTGGAATCCATCGGATTCCTAAATCCGACAATGGTGAAATCCAATAGTTTTGAGAAATCGGACACTTTGTGTTTTGGATTTATGTTTGTTTATGGTTTTTTTATTTTCATGGATAAATTTATAAATATATGTGGTTAGATATATTTGTATGATTGAGACTGATTTGGTTATTGATGTGTTTTCAGGCAATCCTAAGACTCAGTTCGAAGGCCACGTGTTCTTCGAGCAACTTTTTATTTCACACTCTTCGAGCACCATTTTATTTGCCATTCACACTTCGAGCACCTTCATTTTTAATAGACATTCACTTCGAGCTCATTTTTATTAATCATTCACTTTGAATTCGAAGCCAACACTCTTTGAATTTGAAACAATATTTTCTGTTCAATTCGAGCACCAAATTCTTCGAAATCTTTGTTTAACTTCAAACAAACTTTTAAATCAACTCCGAACTCTTTCATATCTCGTTTGATCGCTTCGAATTTCGAATTCAAACACAATCACAATCTTACTTCAAGTTAACAATCATTTCAAGTCAAGTGTGTGTTCATCTCTTGAAGCTTTCATCATAAATCTTGCCTACAACACTTGACTGCAATCATGGTGCAAACTAAAGACGAAGAAATTAAACGATTGAAGGAAAAGATAGATAGACTTTCTCTGTGGATAGAGTTTGCCAAGAAACAAAAGAAAAGGGCAGATGATTTAGAACAAGAAAACACAAAACTTACCCTACAACTTTCTGAATTGACTGAGAAACTTCACAAGTCCGAGAGCAAATTTCAAGAGTTTGAGATTGAAGAATGTGCCAAGAGAAGAAATCATGAGCAACAATGGTTGGATATTCAAAACAAGTCAAGTTTAGAAAGAATGAACCAATTTGAGCTTAAAATTCAGAAATTGGTGCAAGACTTACAAAATTATGTAAAGGTCACAACATCTTATGATTCTCAAAAAGTTCAAAAGTGTAAGTTTTCCAAACAAAAGGAAATCAAGGTGGTTCCTGTAAGAGTCTTTGCAGGTGAATCATCAAAGAGTCATATACATATAAACTCCAAATGCTCTAAGGATCATTATTCTAGTTCCAAATCATACACAAAGCAGTTCATAAATAGGGTCAAGCTTTGAAGAAAGCTTTGGAATGAAAGCAAAGATAATTTTGAAGAAATGAAAGAGAAAACTCTTCTTCAAAAGAATTGTGGTACACCTCAATGCTGCTGATCCATTTGCACATGTTAGTCAAACAAGATCATTCTCGAATACTAACACGAATGCACGTCTTCCCACCTTTCCAGAGCTTAAATATCCATGTGTGGTTCGCTCCAACAAACATCTCTTAAGACTTTCTAAAGAGAATATTTTCATAAAACCACCTTACTTTTCAGTGGATGTTTATGATAAGAAGATATATGCTCATAAGGTCAAGGGGGAGCAAAGTAATGAAAAGATTTCAAGTCATTAATGAAGATTAAGAGCTTCATTCAAGGGGGTGCGTATTTTTCTCTTGAAGAATAACTAGGATGCTAAACTGAAGATTCACTCATAGATCAACTGCCCCAGCAAGGAAGATATTGTTCATTTATTACGCTTTATCTGTATAATGAACACAAAAGGGTAGATTGTTAGACTAAATATTGTGTTCATTATATTGTCATTTAGTCTTAGTAGAGGGTGGGTTTAGTAAATACCTTATGGGTATATATACTAGTCTACCTACCACAAATCAATAGAGCATTTCATTATTCTAAAAATTGTGTGTGTGAATTCTTAGTTTCTCTCATCAATTCATACATCCTCATTGTGGATTTGTTCCAACATCATTGATGATTCTTAAAGATTGGGACCAACATAATGCTATCAAAGAAGCATCTATCTGGGAACATAAATGGTCTGATATGTGGTTCGAAGCTAGAGATCCTATAGATTAGAGTGAATATGATAACTTTGAAGTTATATATTATGTAAGCACTAAGTGTGCATAAGCTGATCATAATGATCAAGCAAAATTGTAAGCGATATGTTTATAAATGAAAATTCAAGTTTGATATGTTCAACTGTTTATTATTTGATATGTTCAATATTATGTTTGATGTGTTCAAATAAACAACTTTGTAAGTTCAAGCTGAGAATTGATATGTTCAAGTATAAACTGATAAGTTCAGTAAAGTAAGTTTTGTAAGTTCAGAACTTATATTAACTCTGATAAGTTCAGTATCTAAGTAGTTGTCTATTCAAATACATAGAATACCAGTCTTAGAATAGATTTGTAACCTAAAATCTTGTAAGAAATGATGAATAAGTACAGAGCAGGTCGATACTTATTTCAAGAACTGACTTTTGTAAGTTCAGAGTTGCTCAACATAATTATTTTAACCTATACTTACTTTAATTCAATGTTTTTTCGTCATCAAATAGGGGGAGATTGTTAGTCCCATGCTTAATATAGTTAGATTTGTTGAGACAAATCATAGCTATGTATAGATGATAGGTTAAGTGTTAGGAATTATGTAAGTCTGTTGTAGACTGACTAGTCAGCTTAGGCCAAGTAGTCAGCGTACAAACAGATATAGAGTTTTGTATGTAAGTACTAGATAGCTCAGTTACTGCTAAGCTGAGATAGGTTTCAAGACTTGAAGACTTGAAGATTTGAAGATTCAAGAACTCAGCTTGACGATGTCAAGACTGAGTAAGTCAGCTCAGCGCCAGAAGTTAGTTTAAGAATTTAAGTAAGTTCTAAATTCTGTTACGAACTCTCGATATCTACGACATTTAAATTAGAATATCTGAACCTAATTTAAACTATCTATTAGTTGGATAGAAATCACAAACGAATATGTTCTAATTAAGGAGTTTGTTACGGTTTTAAGGAAATGATAAGTTCTAGCTTTAAACTGTGATTTGTTCGTAGATAAATCAAGTATAAGTATAAACCTTCTTATGGGTTTTAAAAACAAGAGAGAGTTCTGCATAAGTTGCAAAACGTACGTGTGTTCATCATCCTTGATATGCGTGTGTTGTGATAACTTTGTGAGTTCAAAGTTCAAGAGGGTTTTCCAAGAGTTCTTGTTAATTAGTTTTAACAAGAAGTCAGATCATCAATTAGTTTGTGATTCAAGAGTGTTTAGAGAGAGTTGAGTTTATAATCAGTGTAACATCAAATCATTCTATTGATTTGAGTAAAGTGTGATATTATAATTCCTTGATTGATTATTGAATATACTTTCTATTGAATTGTTTAATTATTGATTAAGTGCATTAAACCCCCCCTCTACACTATATCGGTTGCTTGTTTATCATATTTGGGACCAACACCTTGTTACCAATAATTTGAGTCTCGGGGTTGGCGGATGTTCATTTGATAGTGTGTGCTGTTGGGTTGTCCTTCGATGGAGATTCATCAATGTGATGAAAGAATTCATGCAATCGGTTTTGAGTGGATGTTTCCTTATTTGGTGATGATGATTGCAGATTATACTGAGTGGTAGTGTCTCCATGGATCTCAGTGTCTGCATCTTCTTTAGTATTGGCAGCGGACTTTGATGCAGTGTACCTATCGCCTAAGATAAGGAACGGATCAACAGTAGAGTCGACAAGTCTTGAAGTAGATGTCATGGTTGTTTGCTGTGAGAGATCAAGTGATTCCTGAACAACATCTGCAGGCCTGCCAGTAGGTACACAATTAGATCCAGAATCATTATCTAAGAAATCAAATATATACTTTAAATCAGAAGACTCTTTTGCATTAGATATATTTGTTTCCTATCGAATAAGTGCCGATCTTGAACTCATATATCTAGAAACGATTGCCCGTGACTCTTGTGATAATGATGTTGTAATTAAAGTATCATCAAAAGTCACATTTATACTTTCAACTATAGCATTAGTTCTTTTATTCAACACGCGAAATGCCTTAGAATCTTGTGAGTAACCAAGGAAAATTCCTTCCTCAACTTTGGAATTGAATTTTCCAAGGTTAGCTCTTTCGTTAAAAACAAAGCACCTATTACCAAACACATGCAAATGTTTGATATTAGGAACTCTGCCATTTGCAAGTTCATAAGAATTTTTGTTACAGCAGCAATGAAGAATAGATCGATTTTGCGTGTAGCATGCTGTGTTGACAGCTTCTGCCCAGTAGGAGGGTGGCAAATCAGAGTAGGATAACATCGTTCTAGCAGCTTCAACCAGTGTTCGATTTCGTCGTTCAACTACCCCGTTCTGTTCAGGGGTGTATGCTGCTGAAAACTGATGTGTAATCCCCAGAGAGTTAAGAAAGAATCCAAGACGTTGTTCTTGAATTCGGTGCAATTGTCACTTCTAACAGTTCCAACTTTTGCTTGTAACTGATTCTTCACCTGCTTGAGAAATGAGATGATTGTTGATGAAGCTTCATCTTTGGATCTCAATAACTTGACCCAGGTATAGCGTGCGTAGTCTTCTACTATCATGAGGATATACCTTTTCCCATTCCTAGATTGCACTCGCATTGGCCCACACAAATCCATGTTAAGCAGTTGTAGAGGGGCTTTTGTGCTTGACACTTGTTTTACTTTATGTGAAGCCCACTTTTGTGCTTGACACTTGCATCAGGTGAGATAGTTTTCGATGCCACATCCAGGTGAGCTCCGATGAGGCTTTGGACAGAAGACACACTGACTGTTTGCCCACCAAGTCTGCTAGATAAAAGGTGTATAAATTGTATCTCCTAGAGCCAGTCAGTATCACGTCACCTTTCTCTGTTCTGACTGAGCAAGTCTTGGCTTTAAAGTTGACTTCAAGTCCCCTGTTACAAAACTGCCTAATGTTGAATAGGTTGTGACCCAGTCCCTCCACGTATGATACTTTAATGTTTTCTTTTACTATATCCCCGGTTCCCATTATTGGTGCAACACTGTCATTCCCAACACGAACATTTCCTGAGTAGTGCGGGACAAAGTTCGTGAGAAAACCTTTTTCTCCTATCATATGCTTTAAGCAGCCGGAGTCAATGTACCACTAGCTAGATACCTGAACATAGAAGACAAGAGTTGTTTAGGTATACAGTTTGACTTGGGTCCTTGAATGTTAGCACATGCAACAGGTTCTAACAATTTTTCAGTTATTGGTGTAGTTGCATTTATTTTAGGAACCCATACTTGTATCGTGGTTTGGGATTGAGTTGATGACGGATTTGTGAAATCTTTGGAAGTGTCGGGGATTGGTTTAGCAGATGTTGGTTTGATTGCCACATGTTTGTACCCTTTTTGGTGAGATACATCTTTGACAATGTATTGAACTTGTTTCTTTTGTTATCTTGGTTTGGTACTAGCTATTTGGACTTTGGTTTTTGTGTGTTGAATCAATTGTTGGTTTGGCTGTGAGATTTGAATATGCTTAGCCCTATGAATTGTGGAATTTGTTTTGTTCTCAACAACGTTCTTTTAGGCATGATTCCAGTTAATATAGTACCTACGGCTTGGTGTCTAATTGTTTGTTAAATCATTACTCGATGTTTGGTAATTGGGAAACCGTGATTTTGTATTGTGCTTAGTGGTCAGACATACATCGTTCGTCTGGAATCGTGCTCTATTGGATTGTTTTTTTCGCCAGTAGGTAATTCTATTACCGTTTCGATTTATGAAGGAATCCTGCTTGTGGTTCGACTCAAATGGTTTGTATTCCGCGTTTGGTTTATTCCCACGATTCTTTCGCTCTTGGTCATATATACAATGATAGGAACAATGTCCTCTATACAACCATCACTCATGCAAAATGTTTGAAATTTAACAGAATCAACTTGAGTTCGAATAGTGTTAACACATAAAACAGATGAATCATTACAAAATAGAAGATTTGTTTGTTTAGGGAAATTTGCAAGGAAAATTAAACAATCTTCTCCTCTTCATTCTGCATCCTTCTCTTTATGCTTCTTTCTCCATCCAAGAACCTGCTTTTTCCTGCCCTTCACTTTGGCACCTAGATGTACATTTGAGTTAGAAGAAGAAATTGCTAACTAATCATCTTTGGTTGTTTGAATACGAGGATGTGTTGTTCGTGGTTTGGTTCGTTAGATTTCTGACTGAGATGGTTTTGATGTGCTAGCTTTATGTGATGACCATGAATCGATGATTTTAGCCTTACCTTTGAAATTGGTAGACTCAGGCATATGCATTTTGAAAAATTCGTTTTCGAGTGAGTTATGTTTTAAGTGAAGTTCAACAAGAATATTTTTCAACTCTGTGCATTCTTCATATCTTTCTCCTGAGTTGGCTAGATTGAATTTTTCCTTGTCTTACTCAATTAGTAGTTGGATTTCATCATTGTTTTCTACTAATTTCGATAATGAAAGACAAATCATTTGCAGTAAATTAATAATGGAATCTTAATTAATAAAACCACTTAATCATCATGGTATCTTAATTAATAAAGCCACTTAATCAAATAATAATTAATTTCATATTCTCTTATGTTTAGGTTGTGCTATTGGAATCTACCCTTTGCGTGTGACCCAATAGGCCCATACCTCATTAACAGTGATGCTAAAGCATGTGTATGAGTGGGCATATACCAACAAACTCCCACTTGTACATGATACAACATTACTAACACCACAGACAAGCCGCGGCTCTAGAAAAGTATACTTGCCCCCAAGTCGGTAGGAGTTATGCCATCCTCAACAAATCGTGGTAGCCTTGAAAGGCTAAAAGGTCCTATAGATAAGTGATCATAAACATCCCTTTCTTCGTGATATCTGAGTAAACACGAGACATGATAAATGTCAATCTCTAGATCGTTCACGATTATGTTTCTCGATTCTATATTGGTGGTGACCACAATAATAAGGTGCAACTGACCTATAGTCATTGCAGCTTGAGCACACCTCGGGCATATTTGGTGTATTCTTGCCATCATCAAGGGTCCCATGGATATCTCTCTAAACAGAGGAACAAATCCTTTTGACTACATAGCCCTGACACATGGTTCATACTTTATTTGAAAACTCCCTTTATAGCAGCTAGTTATGAACTACATTTGAAAGCAATCAAATAAAGCAGACTCATGCTTCGGATACAGATGTATCTTTGGTCTAAGGATGAAATGATATTATCATCGTGAGCTACTTGTGACCATAATCCATAAAGTGAACTCAGGTGTGGGTCTTCCAGTCACTTGAAACTCATTTCAAGCACAGGTTAGTTTGCGTCTTTTGCATTTAATGCTTGATTGACGCATGACCAAACCCTAACCTCAGTCTTAGCTCAAACTTCCTTCCTTTGAAAAATGACTGACTGTGGAAATCTAGAATGCATAAGCACTTATGGAAGTGATTAAACATGCTACGATGGAACATAGTAAAGACTAATGAAAGTAACTGCATCTTGCGTATATATAGTCCCCACTATATATCGAAATCAATCAACTGTTACAGTACTGATTGCAGTTCCCAAAGTTAACATAGATCAAAGAAATATTAAAACAAAAATTCAAGTCAAGTCATATGCATAAGAAATTCTTATTGACCTAGTATGACGATCATCACTAGTCTTATGTCAAGGACTTAACTGGTGGATTTGCTAAGCAACATCCACTTGTATTCTTGTTATATTTACAACTCTTCTTTGACCAAACTACTATTCAAAGTATCCATCAAAGAGATCATATAATCAAGTGCTAAGGTAATCATCCTCATTGTTATCGAAACTCACAATAGGATTAGTGATACTTAAGAACTTATTTTATCCATTAATCAACACCACAAACTATGATCATAAACTTCGATCAAGATCGACAATTATCCTTATAGAAATTAGCATTAGAGTAAACATGTACTCCAAGCCTATTCTTCTCGTAAAACATCAAGATGATATACAATTATTTCCTGAATTTAAAAAATATGCAAATTTGTATCTCCTGAGTATTACCATGAAGCAATAATTCCTTAAATTTAGGTTCATACACGATCTAGCATTAGGACATTATCTCCAATAGATTCATAATTCAATGAACACAACAAATCTCCCACTAGCTCTGACATATTTAAAAGTTTCATCTTGGCTTCTACAAAACTCATTACTTTGATTTTCTCATGGAAGCAAAGATCTCACCTTTAAGATGCTAGCATAAGTCCAAGAAGAATTATTCATGCTTGTAGACTTAATTTTGATACTACGGATATGTAAGACCCTCGGAGATTGTTGTAAGCACTTCCTCAACATATTGTTCCATGAGAGGACACGGTCTTGTATATCCGTTCGCTATCTCATACTGCCATAAGGAGACAACAATAGCCACAAGTATCAAATAATCTTTAACATAGCCACTAGGAAAAGTATCCATATATCCATCATGAAACCTTTACCATTAGTCGGTAATTGAAGTTGTCTACAATTAAATTCATGTTAATTCCATATACACTCCCTCCGTTTGCACCTTGGAATGGAATTAAACAAAGTTAAGTACTTGCATACTTCAAATGAATAGCATTTCATGATTAATTACTTCTTTTATCTTAGTGAACTCAGGTTCCACTATGTCTTCCGATAGATGGTTACCTCAACATGACTCACAATCAAGTCATTGCCACTTAGATGTAAGAAACACATATCTCTTTGGCTAAACATGATTTCTATCAGCCTTAAAAGAAAGTAATTAGTCATAGTCAGGTTAACCGGCATACTCATGCCGATTCTTAATTATATGCTAGCGCCAACATAAAGTCTCTTATTTAAGTTTCACGTTCTTCCATTGGAATGTTTGTAATTATTATCTATCCCTTTTGAGCATCAAAACATAGTTCTCAAAAGGTCAAATATTGAAAATTTAGAAGAACTTCTTAACTAAATTAGCATCTTTTAAGTTCATCAATCTCCCACTGAATGTAGATTGAATTATAGGAAATCCACGCATATCCTTACCCGTGTGTAGAGGAAGCAACGAGTTCAAAGAACGGGTTTTCAAGTAACCAAAAAGGACATGCATGTACTTCCCAAGTGGGGATTGTGACTACAAACAAATATAGCAACTGGAAATAAGAACAAAGGAGGAGAAATATACCATCACGATGGCTGGAGCAATCCAACGAGGCTATGATGATCTTGAGAACCCGAACCCGAGCTCCTCTATGATAGTACACACGATGTGAGCGAGATTCCACCTTGCTAATGATTGTTGAACTCCAACCTCAACACTGACCTCGAGTCCTTGGAACAGCAGCTACCACAAGAGAAATTTCCTTCACACTCTTCACACTTACTTAACTCTCTATTGGAATTCAAGTATCACTAAAGTGTGTCTAATGTATCATGAAGCAAGAGAGCCAAATGAGAGAGTATCAAGTCTTTTTACAGAATTGGTATAAGTTCAAAAGACTTGTGGGTCAGCCTCAAAGACAAGCTCTTATTAGACCAAACAAAAGGTCCAATAAAAACAAAGTGTCACTTGGCTTCTACCTTCACTGGCTCTCACGGGCTGTGAACCCTTCGTGAAGGCCTCAATGGCCGGGTACCACCGCATATTCTCATTGTGCCAGCAGGTGGTCCAATAAGATCATGGTGTCTGCCTTTACGGGCTCTCATGGGCCGTGAAGCCCTCTTGAAGGCAGTGCCCCACGACTACGTGTCCGGGTTGTGAAGCCTTGTCGAGGGTTTCTTTTCACGACCTCTTCACGGCCCGTGCAGGCCCGTGAAGCTCCCCTGAAACCCTAGTTTCATATTCTTTCATGTTTGGGTTGTGGTCTCGGTATCTACCCTTGGCGTGTGACCCAATAAGTTTGTACCTCATTAGTAGTGATGCTAATACTTGTGTATCAGTGGGAATATTCCAAGAGACTCCCACTTAAATTTGATACAACGTCACTAACACCATAGAAAAGCAGCGGCTCTAGCAAAGCAAACTTGCCCCTAAGTCGGAACGAGTTATGTCATCCTTGACAAATCTGGTTAGCCTAGAAAGGCTGAAAGTGTTGGGTTTTCGTGGTCTAAAAACGCAACGGAAGCAAAACGAGTAGAAAATAATTTCAAAACTTGACCACGAATACGCCCACCAGATGGAACAAAACTCTAGACATGACTAAGAAACAAAATAAAACATACGAAAAACTAGAAATATATCCTTGATGCTATCTTCTTTGTACGCGCAAGTTTGGAGTTCGGAAGTCTTGTGCACTAACGTGTACACCTCTATTGAAGTCCACACCAAGTCTTGATCTTTTCCCACTTGCTAGAGTGTTAGGTACGCAAACCTAAACACCACAAAGATGTCTACACAATAGAACCAAAGCCTTGGAACTACCTTCTGTGTTTGAGAGAGTTTATGCAAATACGTATATTCTAGAAAAACCAATTCTTGGAACTGCAAAACATTAGCATCATGGCCCTTATATAGACCTCAAAATCAGTTCAAATTTTGTGATCACTAATGTCATTTTCAGTTTCTTGAATAATGACAATTAACACCATACTTAACTAGCTTTCAAAGCCTAGTTAAGAGGCTGTTACTGCCTAAGGCACGGCCGTGCCTCATAAGGTACAGGCGTGCCAGCCCGAGACGCCACGCCCAAGTTACGCCCGACTTGGGCTCGTGCCTATCCATTGGGCACAGGGCACGGGCGTGCCTCATAGAGGCACGAGCGTACCTAGCCACAGGCCACGCCCAAGTCACGCCCGACTTGGGCTCGTGCCTGCTCGTAGGGCACGGCCGTACCTCATAGAGGTATGGGCGTGCTTGGCCCACCAGAATCGATACCGGAATCGATACTTGGCGTGTGACCCAATTGGCCCTTGCTTCATCAGCCATGATACCAACTCTTGTGTGTGTCAGTGGGCATAATCCAACAGACTCCCACTTGCACATGACAAACTCACGAAAGGCATCACCGACATAGAGCGGACTCTAGCAAGGCATCTATGCCCCTAAGTCAGCACAAGGTTTGTCTTCCCAAAACAAATACCTAACCAAAAGGAAAGGTCCTATAGATAAGTGATTATATACCCCTTTGTTCACGATATCCATTGTGAATGTAGGTCATGGAACATGATCAACCCCAAATCATTCACGATTATGTTTCTCGATATAGACTAACTATGACTAACAAAACAAGTTGCACAATTGATCCACTATCAATTCAACTTGAGCACGGCCATGCATTTTGATTTGTCATCAGCTTAGTCAACGAGGGGCCCAATGATATCTCTCAAAAGAGGAACGAATACCTTTGACTACACCGTCCTATCATAATAACAAGTTCTTGTCTGAAAACTTCCCTTATAACAGCCAGTTACAAACTGCGTTAGAAAGAAATCTAAACAAATCCAAGTTAATAATCAAGCAATGCGTGCATCTCCAGTAGAAGGATAAATAATATTATCATCCTGATTTACTCGTGATAATATCCATGAAGTAAACTCAGGTACGGGTCCTCCAATTACTTAATAACCATTAAGTACATGCTAGTGTTGCGTAAATAAGTATTCAATCCAAGATGAAAACTTTACCAACCACTTGCCGCGATCTTAATTCACTTCTTCCTTCAAATGAAGAACGACCGATCGTGGAGTATTTAGGATAAACAAGTTTATTCATGGAAGTATTAAACATGCAAAGATAGAACACAATAATGTTTCATAAAGTAATCACACCATGCGTATATTAAATCCCCATTTAATAGTCATTACAATAAGAAATGCATTATTGCTTTAATGTTCTCAATAATAAATACAACTAAAACAATTAAACCAAGTCACTAGCAAATCTAATACCAATAGACTTAGCATGAGAATCATGCTTAACTTGTGACAAAGGTTTTGTGAGTGGATCAGCCAGGTTCCCCTCAGTTGGTACTCCACTAACCACAATGTCACCATTCTCGATGATATCACGAATAAAATGATATTTCCGAGCAATGTGTCTCGTACGTCGATGCGCTCTTGGTTCCTTAGCTAGAGCTACTGCACCCTCATTGTCACAGAAGATCTCAATAGAGTTAGTGATGCTAGGAACAACTCCAAGGTCTTGAATGAATTTCTTCATCCAGACGGCTTCCTTAGCAGCCTCGCTTGCAGCAATATACTCTGACTCCGTGGTTGAATCGGCCACGGTATCTTGCTTGGAACTTCTCCAACTTATTGCTCCACCATTTAACAAGAATACAAATCCCGATTGTGACCCGCAATCATCCTTGTCCGTTTGGAAGCTAGCATCAGAATATCTAGTAACTCTGAGCTCCTCCGATCCACCGAACACTAAAAACATTTCCTTAGTTCTCTGAAGATATTTAAGGAAGTTTTTAACCGCAACCCAATGACTTTGACTAGGATTAGCCTGATATCGGCTCGTCATGCTCAAGGCATACGACACCTCAGGCCGCGTACATAGCATATCATACATGATCGATCCCACTGCCGAAGCATACGGGAGTCGACTCATTTCCTCTAATTCCTTTTGAGAACTAGGACATTGAGACTTGCTCAACACCATACCATGCAACAAAGGAAAATTCCCTTTCTTGGAATCTTGCATCTTGAACCTCTTCAAGACTTTATCTATGTACGTACTCTAGCTCAAACCAATGAGTCTCTTAGATCTATCTCTATAGATCTTTATCCCCCAAAATATATGCTGCTTCTCCCATGTCTTTCATAGAGAAGCAAATCCCAAGCCAGGTTTTCACTTCCTGCAAGGTAGTCACGTCACTTCCTATGAGTAGTATATCATCTACATACAAGACTAGGAAAACTACAGCACTCCCACTAGCCCTGACATACACACAAGGTTCATCCTTGCTTTTAGAAAAGCCAAACTCTTTGACCTTTTCATCAAAGCAAATGTTCCAACTCCGAGATGCTTGCTTAAGTCAATAAATGGACCTCTTAAGCTTGCAGACTTTATTAGGATATTTGGGGTTTATGTAACCATCAGGTTGTGCCATGTAAACCTCTTCTACCAACTTCCCATTAAGGAAGGAAGTCTTGACATCCATCTACCATTCGTAATCGTAATATGCAGCGATAGCCATTAGTATCCTAATAGACTTCAACATAGCCACCGGAGAAAAGGTTTCATCATAGTCTACACCATGAGTTTGAGTGAAACCCTTTGCTACCAGTCGGGCTTTGAAGGTGTCTACTTTTCCATCCATGTTAGTCTTCTTCCTGAAGACCCATTTGCACCCTACAGGCTTGTGGCCGGGTACCGGATCAACCAAGTCCCAGACTTGATTATCCGCCATGGATTGCATCTCACTGTCCATTGCCTCCTTCCACCTAGCAGACTCAGGGCCCGCTACGGCTTCCCGGTAGTTGGTCGGTTCACTATGATCCACCAATAGTTCGTCGCCCTCGGATATGAGAAACCCATATCTTTCCGGATCATTACGAACTCTACTAGAACTACGGAGCTCTAATGGTTGTGTATCAGGAACCTCATCCACCGTTGGTTGAGGTTCCACTTCTTCTGGTGCGCCGACCTCAGAAGCGGTACTAGTGCCAACATCAGGTTGATCATTGGTGTAATCTAGAATTTCTTCTAGATCGACTTGCCTCCCATTGGTTTCTGCAGATATCAACTCCCTTTCAAGGAAGACCGCCCTTCGAGCAACAAACACCTTGTTCTCCGAAGGTTTGTAAAACAAATATCCCATAGAACCAGCTAGGTAGCCAATGAAAATACACTTCTCGGCTCTGGGTTCAAGTTTGTCTTGAGCTTCACGTCTCACATAAGCCTCACAACCCTAGACCTTGAGATAGGCTAGCGAAGGAACTCTTCCATGCCACATCTCGAACGGTGTACTTGCAACCTTCTTTGTTGGTACAAGGTTTAAGGTCCTAGCAGCGGTTTCTAAAGCATAACCCCAAAAACTTACGGGTAGCTTTGTACGACTCATCATGGGCCGAACCATTTCCAATAAAGTTCGGTTCCTCCTCTCAGCGACCCCATTTAATTGTGGTGTCCTGGGTGGAGTAAGTTGTGAAACAATTCCACAACCCCTAAGATGATCAAGAAACTCGGTACTAAGATACTCACCACCCGTATCGGATCTGAGAATCTTAATCCGCTTGCCCAATTGATTTTGCACTTCGTTTTGGTATGTCTTAAACACCTCAAAGGTTTCAGACTTATGCTTAATTAAATAAACATAACCATACCTACTGAAATCATCAGTAAAAGTAACGAAGTACCTACAGTTGTTTCTTGTAGCAGACCTGAACGGACCACACATATCAGTGTGAACAATGTCCAACAAGTCTTTGCCCCTTTCACTAACGCCGGTGAAGGGCGCTTCAGTCATTTTGCCTAATAAACAAGAATCGCATACTTCGCTTGACCCGTGGTCAAACGATTCTAAAATCCCATCCACTTGGAGTTTGGCGATACGTTTCTTGCTTATATGGCCAAGACGACTATGCCACAAAGACAACTTTTCCAATATACCTTTGGACTTAGAATCAATGTTCATGATTGATTTATTACCATCCAAACACACACTTGTTTCATAAATCCCACGACATGGATAAACTTTAAAGTAATGAAGATCATTTCTCAAACAAGAGATAATTCCATTTTTAAAACCAAAATCATATCCATCGTCATACAAAGCGTGAAAGGAAATAATGTTTCGTGCCACGCAGGGCGAAAAACAAACATTCAACAAGGTAATAGCAAGTCCTGAAGGAAAGGCGAGATCAACACTCCCTATCCGTTCCACAGGAACCACATCCTTGTTTCCCATGATCAGGTCAAGCTCTCCAGCACCCAACGCCCTACTTCTGTTTAGCACCTGCACATTATTACAAATATGAGTGCCACAACCGGTATCAAGTACCCAGCCGTTAGAAGTAGCGGTATTGTGGAGTTCAATCATAAACGTACCTGAGTTACCCGCTCCCTTTGGTTTTACCCGCTTGAGCTCCTCAAGGTACTTTGGGCAAGAACGCCGCCAATGACCCTTCTCCTTGTAGTGGAAGCACTCGGCTTCTACAGGGTCCTCGGCCGGTGGAACCATCACGACTTTCACCTTGCCCTTCGGGGCCGGACTCGGGTTAGGTTTTGCAACCTTCCCCTTACCCTTTCCTTTAGAGAGAGGAATGCCTTTTCTTTTGGTTCCGCCTCCCTGGATGGATAGGACGGGTTTGGACGAGGAGGGCTTCTTGGACATGTCAGACTCGACGGTCTTTAACACTCCGTGAAGTTCCATTAGGGACTTGTCCATGCCATGGACATGATAGTTCTACACAAATTGTGAAAAGGAACTAGGAAGAGAACGGAGGATCACATCCACTTCCAACTCCCTCCCTAACGGAAATCCCAACCTCTCCGAGTGATCAAGCAATGCTTTCATCTTAAGCATGTGAACGCTCACATTTCCACCCTCCTGCATATGGCAATAAAAAAGGGACTTTAGGCACTCGAAGCGCTCTAGCTTAGCCTGCTGTTGGAACATTTCCTTCAGCTGGTTAAGCATATCATATGCTCCTAAATGTTCCATTTGCGTTTGAAGCTCAGGAATCATTGACGAGAGCATAATGCAAGCCGCTTCGTTTGTTTCCTTGACACACTTATCATACGCGTCTCGGACCGCCCTAGTCGCATTAGTCGCAGGTGCCTCCGGCAAAGGCTCCTCGATGGCCCATATCTTTTGTTCATACCTAAGGGCTATCCTTAGTTGCATGAACCAATCCATGAAGTTTTGGCCATCGAGTTTGGCCTTTTCGAGGAACAACTTTAGGGAAATAGAGTTCGATGAAGATGTAGAAGCGTTGTTGGATGCCATCTACAAAATTTAGAGTACCAATTTTAGTTGTGAATCCTTGTAGAAATAATTACCCAATAGTTATAAAACTTAATTATTTGAACAAGGCTAAGAACCATATTTCACTCTATCTCATGACGGGTTTACCGCGGATCATGAAATAAGTTATTTAGGCCGGTAGACAAATTACCAATTGCAACCATTGCAACTCTTAGATCCTTGCGGGATCCTTTCAACATCAAATGTCTAATGCATGTTTGATCCCTTCATAAACCAATCCTTTATTATTTCTTAAATGACTCGGCTAGAGATCGACATCATTTAAGCAACATAAAAGAACTTGTAAGTCGCCCGTCAAGACACACGTTGGTACCATAGCCCAATCATTGGTTCGTGCTTAAGCTCGACTACCAATATTGCGGGTTGCCACACTCACCTTCCACACAACTCCACAAGGCATGACTCGTGCTAATGCTCGACAATCATCCAAGTTTCGTTAGATTTGGGTGGTGTCGTCTTACGGGTGGCGCGTGACTTACTTTTCGAAAAACGGGTTTTTCTTTTTCCCGGTTAAAATAATATTTTAACAACTTTTGACGAATTAGCAATTTAAGTGACAAAAACTCCTCTTTATTCGCCATTTAATATAAACACTTTTATATTAATATTTGCCTATTCTTATGCACGTAGAAATATAAACTCATTTATAAATCTCTTTTTTTTATATATTTTTCAAAAATTCTCTAGCATGCAAATCCTAAAGAATTCAAATATAAAACAACCACGCATAAATATAGATAAATAAAGACCCGGTAACATGCCCAAATCCTAAGTGTTTTCCCCGTGAGCCAAAACGAGGAAAACATAGTCAATCTAGGGACAACACCAATGGATGCTTCGTCACGATCTCCACTCCGGCGAATCTCCCGGACTTGGTTCGTCAAGACGCCAATACCGTATCTCCCGGTCGGTTTTGATGCAATATTACATATTTGAAATAATCTAAGTACGAGTACATAATAATAAGAAAACGACATGCAAGTCACGATCCTAATAATCTATTACGAGTACAAAGATTTAAATAAACGACATGCAAGTCGCACCAAATATAAATATTACAACATTACGGCACGCAGGCCAAAACCAAAACCAACCACAAACAACAGAAATGACTATGGGCAAATCAAGTTACCGGCCTACCACAACAAACACAACCAAACGAAAGCAATGGTGTGCCACAAAACCATGTCCAACAAAGATATATATTTTGATCAAGATTGCAAAAACACTTAAGACACAACAAGCAATCCTTGAACATATGCATTAACAATTTTAATACACCTTTAAAATTGCATATTCATATATACACCTAAAGATATATGTTTTTGTGAACTTCATGCCAAGTCACACAAAACATATAAAATTAGGAATCAAAATATAGTGGAGATCAACAGAATCAAGACTGGTTTAAAACCCGGATTTTGATATATATTTAAACATATTGTTTCAAAAACTAATTCTGACCAAAAAACCATTAGGCACGGGCGTACCCCAGAGGGTACGGGCGTGCCTGCCATTTTGTCAGTGCACATTTTAAACACTTAGAATTCTGCCGGCACGGCCCGTACCCCCACTGGTACGCCCGTGCCCCGGCCACTTGCACGGCCCGTACCCCTAAAGGTACGACCGTGCCCGGTCACCGGAAAACCATTTTTGACAGAAAACGCAGAAAATCCGGTTTAACTCCAAAAGTGCAAAGACATGTTAGAGATGGCTCTGATACCACTGTTGGGTTTTCGTGGTCTAAAAACGCAACGGAAGCAAAACGAGTAGAAAATAATTTCAAAACTTGACCACGAATACGCCCACCAGATGGACCAAAACTCTAGACATGACTAAGAAACAAAATAAACATACAAAGAACTAGAAATATACCCTCGATGCTATCTTCTTTGTACGCAAAAGTTTGGAGTTCGGAAGTCTTGTGCACTAACGTTTACACCTCTATTGAAGTCCACACCAAGTCTTGATCTTTTCCCACTTGCTAGAGTGTTAGGTACGCCAACCTAAACACCACAAAGATGTCTACACAATAGAACCAAAGCCTTGGAACTACCTTGTGTGTTTGAGAGAGTTTATTCAAATATGTATATTCTAGAAAAACCAATTCTTGGAACTGCACAACATTAGCATCATGGCCCTTATATAGACCTCAAAATCAGTTCAAATTTCGTGATCACTAATGTCATTTTTAGTTTCTAGAATAATGACAATTAACACCATAATTAACTAGCTTTCAAAGCCTAGTTAAGAGGTTGTTACTGCCTGAGGCACGGCCGTGCCTCATAAGGTACGGGCGTGCCAGCCCGAGAGGCCACGCCCAAGTCACGCCTGACTTGGGCTCGTGCCTGTCCATTGGGCACAGGGCACGGGCGTGCCTCATAGAGGCACGAGCGTACCTAGCCACAGGCCACGCCCAAGTCACGCCCGACTTGGGCTCGTGCCTGCCCGTAGGGCACGGCCGTACCTCATAGAGGTACGGGCGTGCCCACGAGAACCAATTTCTGGTTTTCTCTCTCATTAGACCATCCATGATGCCGGAATCGATACTTGGCGTGTGACCCAATAGGCCCTTGCTTCATCAGCCATGATACCAACTCGTGTGTGTGTGTGTGTCAGTAGGCATAATCCAACAAAAAGGTCCTATAGATAAGTGATCATAAACAACCCTTTGCCACTGATCTATAATCGTTGCAGCTTGAGCACAACCATGCATATTTGGTGTTAGCTACCAATCATCAAGGGGCCCAGGGATACCTCTCTAATGATAAGAATAAATCCTTTTGTCTATATAATCCCACCACATGTTTTGTACTTTGTTTGAAAACTCCCTTTATAGCGGCCAGTCACCAACCATGTTTAAAATCAATCACAATAAAGTAGACTCATACTTTGGATGTACATGTATCTCCGGTCGAAGGATGAAATGATGTTATCATCCTGAGTTATTTGTGACCATAATCTATGAAGTGAACTGAGGTGTGGGTCTTCCAGTTACTTGAAAATCATTTCAAGTATAGGTTACTCTTATGTAACTTGAATTCAATCCTTGATTAATGCTTGACCAAACCCTAACCTCAGTCTTAGTTCAAACTTCCTTCCCTTGAAGAATAATTGACTGTGGAAATCTAGAATGCAAAAGCACTCAGGAGAATGGTTAAACATGCTAAGATGGAAGACAATAAAGACTAATGAAAGTAACCGCATCTGCGTATATATAGTCCCCACCATGTATCGAAAGCATTCAAAAGTTACGATACTGCTTGCAGTTCCCAAGTTAATCATAAAACAATCAGCTACTAAAACAACATTCAAGCCAAGTCATATGCATTCGAAATGCTTATTGACCTAGTATGACCATCATCACTAGTCTTATGACAACGGCTTAACGAGTGGATTTTCAACGGAGTGTCCACTTGTATTCTTGTTAATTTCACAATTATCCTTTGAACAAACTAATATTCATAGAACCCGTGAAAGAGATCTTATAACCAAGTGCTAAGGTAATCACATCCTCATTGTTATCGAAATTCAATTTAGGGTTAGTGATACTTAAGAACTTATTCTAACCAATAATCAACACCACAAAGGAAAGAGGTCTTGCATATCAGTGTGTTATCTTATATTGCCATAAGAAGGCCACAGTACCCACAAGTATTAAATAATCTTCAACATACTCACTTAGAAAATTTTCTACATAACCATCATGAAATCTTTACCACTAGTCGGCATTCGAAGTTATCAACAATACAATCCATGTTAATCCCCTTTATACCTTCTCGGTTTGCACCTTAGTATGTAATTAAACAAAGTACATGCATAGTTAAAATGGATTTTATCTCATGCTTAATTACTTCTCTTACCATAGTGAGCTTAGGGCCCACTATGTCTTCCGATACATGGTAACATCGTCATGATTTACCATCAAGTCATTGCCACTTAGATGTGGGAAACCCATATCTCTTTGGCTTCACATGACTTCTAACAGCCTTAAAAGTAAATAATTAATCATAGTCAGGTCAACCGGCATATTCATGTCGATTCTTAATCGTATGCTAGTACCAAAACATTGTTCTTCCACTGGTATGTTATAGTTATTCCACTGGTATGTTATAGTTATTATATTCCTTTAGAACTACAAAACATTGTTCTCACAAGGTTAAATATCTAAAACTTCTAAGAACTCCTTAAATGTATTAGCACTTCTTAAGTTCATCAATCTCCCACTTAATGTAGATTGAATAACTTTGATCTTTGAGATATACCAGAAAAGAACTCTTTCAAGTCATACCTCACTAGGTGCTAAGTAGACATCCAAGTTGGTTTAAGATTGAAGACTTAGCTCGTCACATTTAATGTGTATATCAACAAGTCCAACACACATATTTGACCCATCATGTACCAAATCATCGTGAACAATATCCGGTTTCCTACACTCGAACACCATGTTCCAATGTGTCTAAGCATAGAATGAATTGTGAGATAATCCCGCAATTCATAATGTGGTCATAGATAAAGATGTTAGGCATCTTAGAATCTTAACTAGATCTAAGTGTCTAATCTATATGTCCCAATTGATTCTCAAACTAGTTTCTCTTTATTATGTGCTTGCATGGATTATCCACCAAGTGTGATTAATATCTCACAAGCAAACATCCCTCTGACAAACACGGTGAAGGGTTTCATAATCATCTTAACCTAATAGATAAGACTAGTATCTAACGTTTAGCCCGAGTTTAAACCATTCCAAGATCCTAACTACATGAATCTAGGAGATACATGTCTTATTTATATGGTTATGTTGATTATGTCACAGAGACAACTAATCCAAAATACTTTGGACATAGAATCAATTATTCATGATCTTATCACTTGTAACATTTATGTCGTAACATGGATAATTTTGTTTTTATCAATCAACAAAATATTTTTCATAACAACATCCAAATTTCAAGTATAAATTAACTGTCATCAAATGTATGATAATGCCCCAAGAAGGCCAGAATAAGGCATAAGCATTGACATGAATTAACTTCAAAATTGAATAAGTAATTCGAAAAATCTTTTACAACAAATTCCAAAAACTACAAAAATTGCATTCATCGTCCTCATAAGCATACAAAGAAACATATCTTGCCACGCAGGGCAATAAAACCAAGTAATAAATAAACCATTGACAATAGGCGAGTTCAAAACTCCCTATTCTCTTGTATAGGACAATCACCCTAGTTTCCTCTCTTGAGATCCGGTTCTTCATGCTCTTTCTTCTTCATGTAATTTATAGTACGTACACTTTGTAACAAAATTAATTTGGGACAAACGTGAGTCAATTTGCTCGGGTCAACAACCCAACATAGAGAAAAATAGCAAGGAATCATGAATGTACATTAAGAAGTGAAATTAATATTCTCTTTCCTTAGAAATTTAATATCCTCTCGGCACGAAGGGCAGGCGTGACGGCCCCAATCTCCAAATCTTCCGCAGAATAGCAAACCACTCTTTCTTGAATCTCTTCTTGAGGCACACAATATATGTCCCCCAACTCAATACTAAGGATAGGCTTGGAAACTCAACATTTATTTTTGGTGTCGGTTTCTTCTTCCTTTTATCTTGTCCCGTTGAACTCATGGCTGGAATGGAAGAGGTGGAGTCATGTTTGACCAGGTCACACTCGGTAGTCTTCAACATGCCATGCAATTCACTTAAGGTTTTCACCATGTCATGCATGTGATAGTTCATGATAAACTGATCATACGATGCGGGCAGGGACTAGAGTACTATATCCACAACAAGCTCCCTCCTAATGAAAAATCCTAGCCTATCCATTTGGTCCACGTACGCTTTTATCTTAAGGACATGGGTAATTACACTCCCACCTTCCAACATTCTACAACCGACTAGGATTTTAAAACACTCAAAATAATCCTTCATAACTTGTTGTTGCAACATGTCCTTCAACTTGTTCATCATGTGGTACACACTCATGTGCTCAAAGTGCATTTGCAATCCCAAGCTCATAATTGACAACATGTGGCAGGCAACATCGTGTGTGTCCTCAACATGCTTTTCATACGCGTATCAGACGGCCTAAGTCGCGTCCATAGTAGGTGGCTCCGGAAGGGGTTCGTGAAGGATATACAACTTTGACTCATAGTGAAAGACAATTCTCAATTGCCTAAGCCAATCAACGAAGTTCAATCCTGTGAGTTTCTCCCTTTGTTGGAACATACGAAGTGAATAGTTTGACGTGGTATTATTATGGTTTGACATCTATAAATAACAAGAGTAAACGTTTTAGTAAGTTTGATATAGTCCTCGTTAAAATAATTACCCATAAACTTTTAGAAAAACAATTCATCTTAACAAAGGCTAAGAACCATATTTCACTCCACTACGTGACGGGTTTGCCGTGTATCACTCAATGGAGTTATTTAGCCCGATAACCATTTTACCGATTGCAATCTCTATTGCAACTCTTAGACACTTGCGGGATCCAATGACATCCATCGGTCGGTCGGCATGTTTGATCCCTACTTACACCAATTCCAAATTAAAATTCTTGGTTGACTCGTGCTAAGGTCGACAATCACACAAGGATTTTAGTTTGCAGTTGTAAATCTCCAACAAGATACACGGTGACACCCTCGACAATCATTGACTCGTGCTAAGATCGAAAACCAACAATCCCAAGTCGCCACACTCACCTTCCATATAGATCCAGATGGAATAACTCGTTCTTATATTGACAATCATCCCATGCTTCACTAGAATCGGGTTGTGTCATCTTATGGATGGTGCATGATTTACATTTTAGAAAACCGGATTTTGTTTCTGGATTAAAACCATGTTTTAATTTTGATTAACAAAATAAGTGACAAAACCAATTTTCCCTTTTAAATATAATACAAAGTTTATATTATCTTATTAATCATGTATATGCGAGAGTTTGTTAACCAATTAAAAACTCTTGTGATTTTATTAACTTGAAAAGTTATCAAGCATGCACAGAAACATAAACAACCATGCAAGAAAGTAAATCACACCACACGCATACAAGGAGTTGGTAACCAAGCGAAAAAAACCTATGCATCCTACCTGCAAGCCAAGCCAGGAGGACAAGGTCTACTAGGGAAACAAACCTAGACCATGGAGTGCTCTCACTGAATCCGCTACCTCCCATCATGAATTGCCAAATCCAAGGTCTTTCAGACGTCGTCTCTTGACACTTGATTATGGTCTTCAAAACACAAATACATAAAAGAGAGGAAATGGCATGCAAGCCACGTGCTTCCTATCAATCTAGTATAAGTACATATTGATGAATGAAACGCCATGCAAGCCGCGATAATAAATAATTACATATCATATGAATAAATAATTAATTACAACCCATGTGACTCTAAGGCCACCAACTAAATCCAAACAAATACAAAACAAAGGCAATGGTTACCAACCAAAATGCAGCACAGTGTGCCAAAACCGTGACAAACGAATATTTTGATAAGAATTTTTCAATACAAACACTCAAGGCACATATAGGAAATTCTTGTACATATGCATTAGGGCACAAAACCAACTTTTACAGCCATATTCATATACACACAACATATGTGTATGCACGAATGCATCTAATGCCAAGACCATACCTTACATACCCATATTTGTATCAAACTATTACAGGGGATTTCAAAACCAAACAAATGGAATTTGCTAGAAAAAATAGCAACTCCTCCATGACCCAAAAAACCATAAAATTTTCTTCTGAGGACAAAAACTGCCTAGGATCTCTTTCACGGCCCCTCATGGGCCGTGAGGCTCGAGGGCGTCAAGACCGATCAAGGGTCAAAAGAGCTTGTGAGCCTAAACACTAAGTTTCATGACTAAACTGCTCACGAGAAGCTTTACAGCCCCTCACGGTTCGTGAAGACTAAGAGCTTCACGACCGATCATGGGCCAGAAGCACTCGTGAAGTCTCAAAACACTTCCCATGACCAGACCTCTCATGAACACTGGTCGTGTAGCTTTCACGACTTGTGAACCATCCTCAAATCGGGCCTATTCGTGCGCTCCATTTGGTATGTAAAATTTATTTAAATGAATATATATGTTAAGTATTAATAGAAAATATGTAACTGGTCAGTTAAATGTGAATTTGAAAATAGTAATAAAAATAGATAATAATGATAAAATATTAACTGGTTTCAAACGAGGTTTCCAAAAATATCCTCGTTAGTTGAAATGGTTATTCGGTTGTTGTGTTGTATGTTGAAAAGGGGAACAAAATACCTCTTAAAGGATAAATGAGAACCTTGGGTCGGTTCTCACTTATATCATCTCAGACACACATACACACACTCACCCACGTTTACACACATACACACACACAAACTTCTCATATGTTCTCTTGTTCTTGAAGAAGACAATTCAAAGCCAAGATCATCAATTGAAGCTGGAATCAAGCTCCAATAAGGTTTCCAATCTGTTCTTGTTCCATTATTCACCATCATCTTCTTCCTAGTAAGCTTATCTTCTTCTTGCTCTTCATTTCAAGTTCTAGGTTAAAATTGGGTAACACAAAATTTGCTATTAAAGCTTGAGTTTTTGAATAGAAATCTGTTCTAGGATCATATATAGGTTGTTAGGAACTGATTTTACGAATTAAAGATACCATCTTGAAGGAATTTCATGAATTTGACCAAATGGGTCTTTTATGGTAATTTGATGATTCAAACTTGAATCATATGTTAAAAGCATGTTATGTTAATGTTTATAGACTCCAAATGATGCCCCAAACTTAGTGTATAACCTATAAACAATTAAGAAAAGCTTGAACTTGAGTTTGGATGGAAAACACAGCAAACAGGGCTGTTGTTCGTCAGTCTGGAAGCAGTTCACGCCGTGATCTACCCCCAGTTCACGCCGTGAAATGTTGGGCAGTGGGCTGTTTCGCTGTTATTCGATGCTTTGGGTACATGGGTTATAGTTGGACCGTTTTTGGCACTTTAAGGGGATAGTTGGAGGTTAAAACTAGTTTAAGAATACATGTACTTGTTGTGTGGTAATCTAAATGAACTTCTATATATATATGCAATAGGTAATTAAGCCATCAAGGAGAGCCGAGTCCATATTGTGTTGTTTATAAATACACAAGGTGAGTACTGACTCTTATGACCTCAATTAAGGAAGGTTTGAATGCAAGAAAGGTTATATGATTATGACATGCTACATTTTGTATTATGAAAGCCATATGTATGCTAGTATGACTAAGAATCCATGAGATGCCTTTATAATTGATGTGC
The DNA here is from genome assembly GCA_038502395.1 of Dittrichia graveolens. Classification (NCBI taxonomy): domain Eukaryota; kingdom Viridiplantae; phylum Streptophyta; class Magnoliopsida; order Asterales; family Asteraceae; genus Dittrichia; species Dittrichia graveolens. Next base: position 39,534,016 of record JARJIL010000009.1, read on the forward strand.
AAGACATGTATTTAAGTACATGTGCACAATTTGATAAATATATGTTATATGTATAAGCATGCATGCACTTGTTCCTGACAAGGATTCTTGATGAGCTATATGTATGTCCGGACTAGTATGTAATTAAGGTCAGCTTCGGCTGGGTCTTGGGCCTACGGGCATAATGTTCTAGACTAACGGTACTCGAGTACCGTTCCTTTCAGCAATTAAGGTGAGTGCCTTAAATGGCTAAGCCTAATGAGCCTTGGCTCCTTAACGAGCATGGTGATTCACATAGGTGATGAAACCAGCACGGATGGTAGTGTCTGATTCCCCCGGTGGTAGTGGTTTGAGCTTGTTTTGCAACCCGACAATATAATACACTCGCTGGACATGTCAACACTCTGCTATATGTTAGGATAGCATTGATTGCTTATTCTGCTATATGACTTGTTATATTGCTAAGGACTTGCCTAATTGTTATGCATGATTGTTAGTATTCACTAGCTATATTTATATAGTTAATGTTGTTGATGTTAACTCTTTTACAGATAAGGAATAGGCAGGCTTGGTGAGTTAGGGACACTCATGGCTGATATACAAGCCATTTTGAAGGAACACTGCTTTTGATATTATTATACAATGGTCGGCTTAGGTTAAAGTAACACCGGTTGGCATGTTTGGCAATTTTGTTATTGTATATTTGTATATACGCCAAACATGTGTTTTTAAACTGTAATAACTACTTGGGTTTATTTGTTTGTTATTTAAAATTCCGCTACAATGTTTTTTGAAATTCGGTTATGTTAACAAACTGGTAAATGTTCAATTTACAAACGGACCCATGCAGTTTGAAAACTCGAAATTTATACTAATTTTTAATATAGCAAAGGTGGTGTTACAAATCTTCACTGCCCGTGCAGACCTACTGGACACAAAATAAATATTCAAAAAATGGTTTTTTAAGCCAGTTTCGTGCTATGTCTTGTAGCCTAGGCTCTGATACCACTGTAGGAAATCCACCCATGTCCTTACCCATGCGTAGCGGATGAAAAGAGTTCAAAGAACGCTTTTTCGGGTAACAAAAAACGACATGCAAGTACTTCCCAAGTGGGGATCGTGACTACATACAAATATAGTGTTTTTCCCGAATAAGAATAAAACTAACAATGAATAAAATCAAAGTGCGGAAATAGTTTTAAAGCAACGAACACACGAAAGTTTTCAAAGTAGGATTATATTAATAATCAAACTTCAAAGAGTGCACAAGATCAAACTTGAGCACCGAGTACAAACTATACAAGAACAAACTTGAATACAAATTAGCGAACAAACACTTAACCTTTTCTCATTAGTCGAGCAGGTATTTATAGGCTAAGTAAACTAATCCTGACCATCTAATTTATTTTACACGTGTACCATTCTACACTTAATTAGGAACAGAAAACAAGATTGCCGTTTCGAGCTCCTTAGAATGCGTAGATCGTGCACTTTACATAACATGAAGATCATGGTTATCAGATGTATCTTCAGTTCAGAAGACCCTTTGATGACTGAAGACAAACTTCAGCTAACGTTCACTTCAGAACTAATCTTCAGATGAACAACGGGCTTCTTTCTTCGGATGTCGTCAGAACAGTTTACAAAATAATGATATATTACACCTTCAGTCTCTTTCTTCGAAAGCTTCTTCAGGAATGGAATATATACAAATAAAAGGACTAACATATAGCAACTGAAAACAAGAACAAAGGAGGAGAAATATAATATCACAAAGGCTGGAGCTATCCACCGAGGCTAGGATGATCTTGAGAACCTGAACCCGAGCTTATCTATTTATAGTACACACCAAGTGAGCGAGATTCCGCCTTGCCAACGACCCTTGAACTCGAACCGCAACACTAACATCAAGTCCTTGGAACAACAACAAGCATAAGAGAACTTTCCTTCACACTCTTCAGAGTTAGTTAACTCTCTATTGGAATTCAAGTATCACTAAAGTGTGTCTATTGTATCATGAAGCAAGAGAGCCAAATGAGAGAGTATCAAGTCTTTATATACACTTGGTACAAGTACAAAAGACTCCTGGTTTGGCCTTAAAGACCAGCTCTTATTGCACCAAACAAAAGGTCCAATAACAACAAAGTGTCACTTTGGCTTCTTCCTTCACGGGCCCTCGTGAAGGCCTCAGTGCCGGGTACCACCACATATTCTCATCGGGCCAGCAGGTGGTCCTTTAAGATCAAAGTGTCTACCTTCACTGGCTCTCACAGGCCCGTGAAGCTCTCCAGAAACCCTAATTATATATTCTCTCATGTTTGGGTTATGTTGTCGGAATCTACCCTTGGAATGTGAACACATAGGCCCATACCTCATCAGTAGTGATGCTAGTGCATGTGTATCAGTGGGCATATTCCAACAACAATAACATTAGTTTTGACACGAAGCTAAAGGATGTTTCTCTTGTGTTTTTTTGGGTGTCGTTCTATGATGCCAATGGTCCTATGGTGCTAACACCTAGCGTGGTTGTGTTTTGTGGGCCTACGAGTAACTCTGTAACGGGGGTTGTAGTGGGTGTAATAGGTGGTAGACCTACTTGGATCCCGGGGGAGTGAGGTATATCATTCCTCGGCCTATTATGAGGATGAAGATGGGGGATGAAGTCTTTGCCAAGGCATTACCGGTGGACCCTTGATGCTTGTGAAGTCAAACGTAGTTACCGGAGTATTAGAGACCGCCACACTCCTTGACGGGATGATGTCTAAAACAGTTTCACTTGAGGTCATGTTGGTAGTGAAAGAAAAGAAAGGGAAAGCGAAGGTTTGTCAATGCTGGCACAAGCTTTGTCTTTTATACAAGAATATTCAAGGTAAGATATTATGAAGACTCGTTTTACAATGGTCCCCCGGATAGCACCATTCGACCTTGCATGATTAGATACATGATTGCAAAGCTTAGTGCTTGAAGTTCCGTGCAAATATAACTTCAAAACAATAACAACTTTGTTATAGGGCTTCGGGAATGTTCACAGAGACTACTCCGACAATCAAGTTAGCCATATGAATGAAATGGGGGGATACTGTGATTTAGTGAGTAAGGTGTTGCATACAAGCTTTAAAGAGGAATACTTGTATTTATACGAGTTTATTGCTCAATCTCACTCAATTAGGGAGTGACAACACTTACCTATGTCATAGGTTACTCATACATTGACCAATGATGAAGACATGCTTATTTTTGCAACAACATAAATGTTGGACACCCTTAAAGATCCCAAGGAATTCCACAATCATACTTGATGTTAATCACATTTAATGCGCTAGTATGGATCTTCAAGTCATTCTTAGCAGGCGACTAAGTGCTAACACACAATATGTCTTGACATTAGGTTATGTCCTGCTTATGTGCCAGAAGATGGGATCCCTCCATGGTGACATAACATCAGGAGGCATGTACCATCACTTATCATTATATTTTAGTTTCTTGTATTTTAGTTTTCTTATATTTTAATTTATCATTATATTTTAGTTTATCATTATGGTCATATATAATGTATATATACACATTTTTCTGTTTATCATTATATTTTACTTTTTATTATTATATTTTAGCTTCTTGTATTTTTAATTTTCTTATATTTTAGTTTAACATTATATTTCTAGTTTATCATTATGTGTATATATGATGTATACATTTTAGTTTATCATTATATTTTAGTTTTTCTTGTGATTATCAAATACCTATCTACTAGATTTTTCTATTTTAGAACTAAATTAAACAACTTGATTCGAAAATAGATGATTTGATGGCAACATGTTCATCACCAATACATTAATCCATTGGTTCTTCATCTTCCAACTCAAGCAAACAAACATAAATTAACAACTTATATCTATTAGATTATGCCCGTTGACACAGACAAGTCGGTGTCACAAACCAAATTTTGGTACCGGCATTACCATTAGTCTAGAGAGAAAGAGAGAGAGAGAGAGAGAGGGAGAGAAATCCTAGAAATTGGTTCTAGTGGGACAAGAACGACCGTGCCTAATGGAGGTACTATCGTTCCTAGTGGATAGGCACGAGCCCATGTCCAGCGTTACTTAAGGTGTGCCTGTTTGGGCTGGAATGGGCGTGCCTTAGCAGCAATAGCCAAATTAATTAGGCTTTTAAAGCTAGTTATTTGGGGTTACGCATTTGATAATATTTGTGCTTGTATCTCTCCAATACACAGTAAGATTACAAGGCTTGTGAGTTCTAAGTGTAAAGACTTGTGGAAGTACTTTCATTAGCAATGCATCACTCTAGCAAGTGGGGATCAAGGAAGACTTCATGTGGATACTTCTTGTAACAACCTCGTATTGGGCCTAGATGTGTTCGAATCCGGTACGTCTAAAAATCCTATTTAAATATTGAATAAAGGAATATATATATATATAATTGATTATTTGGAAAATTGAAGAAAATAATAAATAAATGATAATATTAAAATATTATTGAAAATAAATAAGAATAATAAAATATTAAATGGTTTAGAACGTGATTTCTAAAAATATCCCCGTTAGTTAAAACGGGTACTCATGCGTTAAGTTGTAAGTTGGAAAGGAGAACAAGATACCCACTTGTGCATAATAATAACCCACAAGTGGGCACGTGGCAGTAAACTCACGTGTACAGCCATTTCACTTTCACATACAACACTTATCTCAAACTTTTCCTTCTTGGTGTTCTTGTTTGCTCTTGAAGAAGAAACCAATTGAAGATTCAAGTACCAATCTAATTCTTGCTGGATTCAAGTGCTAAATCAACTTCTAATCTGCTATTGACTATCATCTTCAACATCTCCAATCCTTCTTGTAAGTTCCTTCCATGAAATCACCAAGTTCTTCGAGCTTTTTGACCACTTAGGTCAAATGGGTCAAAACTATAAATTGACACCTACAATTAATTCTATTGATTCCAACCAGTTCCTATACCATTTCTAAGTTATAAACAATTAGATTCTTGAATTAAAACAGAGTTTTTGATTGAGTTCTTGAATTAATGTGCTAATGGGTCAAAATGGAGATTTTGATCCCAATCCTTGAATTTGATGTAAATTATGAATTGATTGTTGGTATCTGCCCACTGACACACGTAGGGCAGCATCACTGCCAATGAAGCGCGGGCCTATTGGGTCACATGCCAAGTTTCAATCTCGACAGCCTACTATAAGAAGAAAGAGTCAAAATGGTCAAATTCCAGTTGACCTAGGCTTCACGACCGTGAAGGATGCTCCACGGGTCGTGAAGCAGCTCGTGTCCACGAGTCCTGTCGTGGGCCGCATGGTTCGTGAAACCCTAGGGCTTCACGACCCTATACGGCCCGTGAAGGAGGTCGTGAAGGCATGAACCCTCACGATTCTTGCACGGCACGACACGACTCATGAAGGATAAATGGCCGGTCGTGGCGCATTTATCCTTCACGGCCCGTGAGAGCCCGTGAAGAAGTCATGAAGGCAGAATTCCAAGTGACACTTGTGTTTTATTGGACCATTTGAGTTGGTCCAATGAGATGGTGCCATTGGGGTCTGGCTCTGGCTCTTTTGAACAGAATGGAGGTCTTTAAAAGGGGCTCTCTTGGTTCATTAGCTACTTTTGGTCCATTTTGTGCAATACATATACTTGTGAGTTCTTCCAATGAGAGAGAGAGCAAGATCAAGTGTTGGTGATTTGTGCACAAGTGTTTCAAGGCTGTTACAGAAAATATCCATCAAGTGTTGGTGGTGCTTCGGTTTGCTAGTACAAAGAGGTTGAAGGTTTCTTGGTGTGGACTTGCATTAGGGCTTGGAGCCTTTTGTTTCAAGCTTACATCCCAAATCCGAATTGTTCCAGCCAAGTATCAAAGTCTTTGAGGGTATGATTTGATCTCCTTCTTCTCTTTGTTCTTGTTTTTGGTTGCATGCATGTTCTTGCAAGTTTTCACCACCATTGGAAAATCAAGGGATCGTTTTGTGTGTTTTTGTTGCTTCCGTTGCGTGCTTTGATCCCCATGGATTCCCAGCAGTGGTATCAGAGCCATACTTGCAAGATGCATGCTCCTTTGTGGCTTGAAAATCCATATTTTCGATTTTGGATATTCTGTCCAGAAGGTCTTCACGGGCCGTGGAGCTTGCTTCACGGGTCGTGTAGGCCACACAACCAGTCTCGTGGGGTGGTGGTCGTGAAAGGTTTTTAATTTGTTTCATGAGTCGTGGAGCATACTGCCTTCATGGCCCGTGAGGGCCCGTGAAGAGCAGTAGCTCGTGAAGGCGTCATGAACAGGCTGTTTTTGGCCTTTTTGGAAAAGAAAACTTGATATGGATTTTGGCATATGATTTTGCTGTTTCCAGAATCATTTTAGGTTGTTTAGCCTTGTAGATTAAGCCCCATAATATCCTAATTCTTTTATGTGTATGTATTGGGTGGTTTTGGCATAAAATGCACACGTGCATACATGTAAATTGTGTATATATGAATATGGATTTCAAAGTGTTCGGAATCCTAATGCATATGTACAAGGTTTATTCTTGTGCCTTTAGTTTTTGAATAAACTTAATTGGGATATTGTTTTGTGCATGGTTTGGTGTGGCACACCATGCTTTGTGGTTGTTTCGTTTTTGTGAGCACCGGTTTGAGCCTAGACCTTTGTGTGGTTGTTTGGTTGCTTTATTTGATGTTCATTCATTTGGTGATTTGTACCACATTTTGTTTGTAATAATTTATTTAATCCGGTTTGTAATAATTTATTTATTTGTGGCTTGCACGCCAAAGTATTTATTCTTGGTAATTGTATATTAGCATAGAATAGATTGTGTGGCTTGCATGCCATTTCTCTTTGAATTATGTATATAATGAGAAGAGAAGACCGGAGGCACCAACGGGAATCTTGGGAGACGTCTTGGCTACCTCGGATCCGGAGGCGCGGGATCGAGTGGGAGCACACCACAAAGTCTTGGATTGTTTGTCGTTAGTAGAGTTAGTTCCTCGGTTGGCTCACTGGGGAACACTTAGGTTGGCTCAAATCGGTTTGGTATCCGTGGTTGTGTAGTTTTATTTATTTGTTTTTCTTGCGTGGTTGTAGGATCTTCGCATCCTAGAAAATCTTTTGAAAATAATAAAACTATATAGTTTTCCTTAATTGGTTAACAAACCCCGCTCGATCACATGATTAACAAACGAATATAAAGTGTTTATGTTCAATTGGTGAAAAATGCGTTTTGTCACTTATTTGTTAATCAAAACGAAAAGAGGTTTTTTAACCGGAAAAACAAAAGTCCCGTTTTTCTCAAAAACGTAAATCACACGCCATCCAAAAGATGACACCACCCGAATCTAATGAAGCATGGGACAATTGTCGAGATTAGCACGAGTTGATCCATGTGGACTTGTGTGGAAGGTGCGAGTGGCGTCTTGAAATCTTTGGTTGTCGAGCTTAGCACGAGCCAATTATTGTCAAGGGCATCATCGTGTATCTTGTTGGACGATTTGCAATTCCGATTTAATACGCCTTGATAATTGTCGTGCCTATACCGAGTTATCAAAGCGGATTATTGAGGAATCGGTGTGGGAAGGGATCAAACATGCCAAACCGGTGCTATGAGTACCGAAGGATCCCGCAAGTGCCTAAGAGTTGTAGTCACAGATTGCAATTGGTAAAGCGTTTACCGGCCTAAATACCTTCACGAAGTGATCCGCGGTAAACCCGTCATGTAGTGAAGTTATGTTGGGTTCTTAGCCCTTGTTAAATTTAAGTGTTAAACTATTAGGTAATTATTTAACAAGGATTAAAATATGTCGAACTAACCGGCGTAGTTGCCCCAAGTACACGGAGGAGCTCAAGAGGCTTCGCGCCAACGGACAAGCCGCCTCCGGTACGTACATGATTGAACTCCATAACACTTCCACTTCTAACGCTTGGGTCTTGGACACCGGGTGTGGTACTCACATAGTTAATAATGTGCAGGTACTAAGAAGAAGTAGGGACTTGGTTGATGGGGAGCTGGATCTCATCATGGGAAACAAGGTGGTTGTCCCGGTTGAGAAGATAGGGAGTGTGGACCTCGCCTTTCCATCCGGATTATCTATTACTTTATTAAATGTATCTTATTCGCCCTACGTGGCAAGAAACATTTTATCATTTTATGCACTTGTTGACGATGGATTTGACTTTAATTTCTCTAATGGAATTATTTCATGCTTTAAAAATGATTTATTTTATTTTAAAGCACATCCATGTCGTGGCATATATGAGACAAGCGTATGCTTGCAAAGTAATAGATCAATCATGAATGTTGGTTCTAAATCCAAATATGATTTGGATAAGTTATCTTTATGGCATGGTCGTTTGGGCCACATAAACAAGAAACGCATCGCCAAGATCCAAGCGGATGGGATCTTGGAATCATTTGACCATGGGTCGGATGATGTATGCGAATCTTGCTTGTTGGGCAAAATGACTAAAGCACCCTTCACCGGCGTTTGTGAGAGGGGCAAATACTTGTTGGATATCGTTCACACGGATGTGTGTGGTCCGTTCAAGCATGTCACTAGGGATAACTCAAGGTACTTCGTAACCTTTACCGATGATTTCAGTAGGTATGGGTATATCTACTTGGTGAGACAAAAGTCGGAAACCTTTGAGGTTTTCAAGACTTTCAAAAACGAAGTTGAGAACCAATTGGGTAAAGGAATTAAGATGCTCAGATCGGATCGTGGTGGTGAGTATCTACGTTCGGAATTCCGTGACTATCTAAAAGATTGTGGAATTGTTTCGCAATTGACACCTCCTAGGACACCACAATTAAATGGTGTCGCCGAGAGGAGGAACCGGACATTATTGGATATGGTTCGGTGTATGATGAGTCGTACGGATGTACCCATTAGCTTTTGGGGCTATGCATTGGAAACGGCCGTTAGAATCCTTAACCTCATACCAACTAAGATGGTCAAGAAGACACCCTTTGAGATGTGGCATGGAAAAGTTCCATCGCTTTCATATCTAAAGGTTTGGGGTTGTCCTGCCTACATGAGACGTGAGGTGGAGGGCAAATTGAAACCCCGAGCCGAGAGGTGTTTGTTCATTGGATACCCTGCCGGGTCTATGGGATATTTTTCTTACAAACCGTCCGAGAACAGGGTATTTGTTGCTGGGAGGGCCGTCTTTCTTGAAAGGGAGATGCTATCCAAAGACGCTAGTGGGAGAAAGGTAGATCTTGAAGAGATTCAAGAACCCTCCAATGACCAACCTGAAGTTGGCACTAGTTCACAAGATAATTCTCAGCACGGCGCTGCTGGAGAACCTGACACGGATCCTTTACCTCTTAGGAGATCCGGTAGGATTCGCAACGAGCCAAAGAGATAAGGGTTTCTCATGTCTGAGGGCTGCGACCTAGTGGTGGATCATGATGAACCATCATCTTATCAGAACGCCGTGGTGGGCCCTGAGTCCGCTAGGTGGAAAGAGGCTATGGAGGCCGAGATGCAATCTATGTTGGATAACCAAGTCTGGGATTTGGTAGATCCGGTACCCGGGTGTAGACCCGTAGGGTGCAAATGGGTCTTTAAGAGAAAGACCGGCATAGATGGAGAGGTAGACACCTTCAAAGCCCGATTGGTGGCTAAGGGTTTCACCCAAACTCATGGTGTAGACTATGATGAAACCTTTTCCCCGGTGGCTATGTTGAAGTCTATCCGGATACTCATGGCAATTGCCGCATTTCATGATTATGAGATTTGGCAAATGGATGTAAAAACCGCGTTCCTTAATGGGACACTTAGCGAGGAGGTCTATATGACTCAACCCGAGGGTTTTGTACATGCCAAGCATCCGGATAAAGTCTGTAAGCTTAAGAAGTCCATTTATGGACTTAAGCAAGCATCACGCAGTTGGAACCTGTGCTTTGATGAGAAAGTCAAAGAGTTTGGCTTTTCAAAAAGCAAGGATGAGCCATGCGTATATGTCAAGGCTAGTGGGAGCATAGTTGTGTTCCTAGTCTTGTATGTCGATGACATACTCCTCATTGGAAACGATGTCTCGACCCTTCAAGGTGTAAAAACTTGGTTAGGGAATTGTTTTTCAATGAAGGATCTAGGAGATGCGACTTACATTCTTGGGATCAAAATCTATAGAGATAGATCCAAGAGGCTTATTGGGCTTAGCCAAAGTACATATGTTGACAAAGTCCTAAAGCGGTTTAGGATGGAAGACTCCAAGAAGGGATTCATTCCAATGTCACATGGTTTGGTATTGAGTAAGACTCAATCCCCTAGTTCCCCAGAGGAACAGGAAGTAATGAAGCGAGTGCCATATGCTTCGGCTGTGGGCTCGATCATGTACGCCATGCTATGTACAAGGCCTGATGTATCGTGTGCCTTGAGCATGACGAGTAGATATCAAGCCAACCCTGGTGAAGCTCATTGGACGGCGGTGAAGAGCATTCTCAAGTATCTTCGGAGGACTAAGGAGATGTTCTTAGTGTACGGAGGTGAGGAAGAGCTTAGAGTAAAGGGTTACTCTGATGCAAGCTTCCAAACCGATAGGGATGACTGCCGATCACAATCGGGGTTTGTGTTCCTATTAAACGGCGGTGCTATATCCTGGAGGAGCTCCAAGAAAGACACCGTGGCCGATTCCACTATTGAGTCGGAATACATTGCGGCCAATGAAGCTTCTAAGGAGGCCGTATGGATAAGGAAATTTCTGTTTGTTCTGGGAGTTGTTCCAAGCATCAGCGACCCTGTTGAGATCTTCTGTGAAAACGAGGGTGCCTTTGCTTTGTCAAAGGAACCGAGGTCTCATCGACGCACAAGGCATATTCCGCGGAAATATCATTTTATCCGGGACGTGGTCGAAAATGGAGACATAGTCATCAGCAAAGTACACACGGATAGCAATTTGGGGAATCCGTTCACTAAACCGTTGTCGCAAGCCAAGCACGATGCCCACACACGTGCTATTGGGATTAGATTTGCTAGTGACTTGGTTTGAGTTGTATATTGGTTATTGTATTCGATTTATTTACTGTGATATTGGGAACATTAAGCAATATTGTATTTTTGAATGTATTGATTATTAAATGGAGATTTAATGATACGCGTGTAGCGAATACTTTCTTTAAATCATTATTGTGTTCCAACTTTGCATGTTTTATCACTTCCTTGAATGTTCTACATTCTAAACTGTCCACGATCGGTCATTCTTCAAGGAAGGAAGTAGGAACGAAGATCGAGGGAAATGATTGGTCATAGTGTTCAATAGGGATTGAATACAAGGGACGCAATATTTCGCCTATACTTGAAAAGAGTTTCAAGTGATTGGACGACCCACACCTGATCTTACTTCATGGTACATGTCAAGAGTAAATCAGGATGATAATATCTTTTATCCTTAGACTGGAGATGCATGTGTTTCACTATTTTGGTTTGCTTTATTCTGACTGCTTTCAGACGTAGTCCATAACTGGCTATTATAAGGAGGTATTTGGGTAAAGTATTTCCATTGTAATGGAGGCAATGTAGTCGAAGGAATTTGTTCCTCTATAAAGAGAGATATCCCTGGGCCCCTCGATGATTGGGCGCTGACACCAAAATGCATGGCCATGCTCGAGTTTGCAATGATTGTTGATCAGTTGCAACTCACCTTTTGGTCACCACCAATCTTGATCGAGAAACATAATCGTGATCGATCAGAGAATGACTTTGTACCATGTCTCGTGTTCACTTGGATATCGCGAACAATAAGATAAATGATCTCTTATCTATAGGACCATGTCAAACTCTTTTAGTTTATCATGGTACTTGTCAGGGATGACATACCCCATGTTTAGTTGGGGGCAGGGATGCCTTGCTAGAGGCCGCTCCCTGTCTGTGGTGCCTATGGATACGGTGTGTCATGTGCAAGTGGGAGTTTGTTGGTATCTGCCCACTGACACACGTAGGCCAGCATCACTGCCAATGAAGCGTGGGCCTATTGGGTCACACGCCAAGTTTCAATCTGGACAGCCTACTATAAGAAGAAAGAGTCAAAATGGTCAAATTCCAGTTGACCTAGGCTTCACGACGGTGAAGGATGCTCCATGGGTCGTGAAGCAACTCGTGTCCGCGAGTCCTGTCATGGGCCGCATGGTTCGTGAAACCCTAGGGCTTCACGACCCTACACGGCCCGTGAAGGAGGTCGTGAAGGCATGAACCCTCACGATTCTTGCACGGCGCGGCACGACTCGTGAAGGATAAATGGCCGGTCGTGACGCATTTATCCTTCATGGCCCGTGAGAGCCTGTGAAGAAGTCGTGAAGGCAGAATTCCAAGTGATACTTGTGTTTTATGGGACCATTTGAGTTGTTCCAATGAGATGGTGCCATTGGGGTCCGGCTCTGGCTCTTTTGAATAGAATGGAGGTCTTTAAAAGGGGCTCTCTTGGTTCATTAGCTACTCTTGGTCCATTTTGTACAATACATATACTTGTGAGTTCTTCCATTGAGAGAGAGAGCAAGATCAAGTGTTGGTGATTTGTGCACAAGTGTTTCAAGGCTGTTCCAGAAAATATCCATCAAGTGTTGGTGGTGCTTCGGTTTGCTAGTACAAAGAGGTTGAAGGTTTCTTGTTGTGGACTTGCATTAGGGCTTGGAGCCTTTTGTTTCAAGCTTACATCCCAAATTCGAGTTGTTCCAGCCAAGTATCAAAGTCTTTGAGGGTATTATTTGATCTCCTTCTTCTCTTTGTTCTTGTTTTTGGTTGCATGCATGTTCTTGCAAGTTTTCACCACCATTGGGAAATCAAGGGATCGTTTTGTGTGTTTTTGTTGCTTCCGTTGCGTGCTTTGATCCCCATGGATTCCCAACATTGATAGTTTTTTCTAGCTTAGTTTAGGTGCCGATTTCATACGTGAACACTAGAAATTGGATTGGAATCGATTGGTTGTGTTTTGGGGTTAAAATGGCCAAAAGTAGGGGCTCGAAATCGCACTAGTCTGTGTGGACTTGCTTGCGGGCGCAAGGACCACCATTGCGGCCGCAAGGGATATTGCTTACGGGCGCAAGGGATTGCTATAACGTCCCAAATTGTTTTTTTTATATTCATATGCTAGTCCAAAACCCAAACGGGAATCATTCGTTTGAAAGTCAACCAAGATGTCAATACCGTAAGTTAATAATTACAACCCTGAAAAGTAAACAACTGTGTTTAAACCCAATTACAATCATCTCATATATAATATAAAGTTTGTAGTAATTTAAAATATCACGGAAGCTTGTTGGGGATGAGCTATCAAACACGTGATGGAGCCCCGCCGTGGCCATCACATGAAAAGATAGTTAAACAACAACCATAAACACAAAGCTTAGCGAGTACATTCACTTACAATCAACCATATATCGTCAAATCATTGTTGCCATAATTATTCCATAACTTTCATTCCCGCTACCGTAGTAGTCGGTCCCACTTTCCCGCTACCGTAGTAGTCGGTCCCACATTCCCGCTACCGTAGTAGTCAGTTCCACATTCCCGTCACTGAAGTGAACGGTCCCATCATTCCCGCCACCGAAGTGAGCGGTCCGATCATTTAGTAAGGCATAACCAGCATCAAATCATCAACTCATAGATTCATCAACATTTAATACATACGACAGGTCAATCACGTACAACATCAGGTATAGATAGTAAGTAAGAGTACTCACCTGTCTGCAGTCTTTGTTATACAGATCTTAGTTCACTAGTCCCCTCGGGATTACTTGTTAGTCGGTCGACACCTATAACAAGTCTAAAATAAATCAATATCAGATACTAGTCCCCTACCCATTCGTTTATACAATTATCTGGGTCCTAGGTTGAATCTCGTTTCCACTTCTCAGAAGTCGGATAATACAAGTCCCAAAGTCGGACGGTACTAAGTCCCCCAAGTCGGATGATTAAATATATGGGTATAAGGTCGCATGAGTCATGTATGTACGAAAGTCGCATGGAATGTTTTTGTATTAGTCGCATGGTATATGGGGGTATGAAAGTCACATGGGGTTATATAAGTCGGATGGAAACATAAGTCGGATGGAAATATAGGTCGGATGAAGTGTGTAAGTCGGATAGGGTGTTTCAAGGTGTAAGTCGGATGGGGTTGAAAGTGTAAGTTGGATGGGGTGTTAAGTGAAAGTCAGATGGGGTATCAAGGTGTAAGTCGGATGGGGTGTCCGAAAGTCGCATGGGGTATCCGATAGTCGCATGAGGCATTTTTTCCATGTATAAGTCGCATGATATATGTCATCCCTGTCAGTTCTCATTTTCATCATACAGACTCCATGGCCAAAATCAAGTTCTTTCAAAACTCAATCAATTCATTTTATTTTTGTTACAAAACATTTCTCCATTCATATAAACAATTCCTCTTTAGATAAATTCACATTTCATCACATATTAAGGATTCTACTCACAATTTCTTCTAGTTTTCTTGTTCACGTTAGAACCCCAAAAACCTAGATGCTAATCTTATGGAATCAACATGTAAACAGAGTAAGATTGATACCTACAATACTCTAATGAGGTAGGAAACATTACCTGATGATTCTTGCCTCCTTCCTCCTCTGTTCTTCGTAAGGTTTACACACACAACACACACTAGTTTCTTCGAAGCAATAAAACAGTGAAAGATGATAGTGTTGGGGGCTGTGCCCTAAATTCCTATTTATACTTTTATATATATATATATATATATATATATATATATATATATATATATTCTGTTGGGCCTAAGCCCATTACCCATCCTTAATCCATGTCCCCAAGACAATAACCCAATATCTATATAACCATTTGTCTAAATATTCAATAAGCCCAAATGGCCAACTTAACACATTTCTTACTAAAATTACTTAAATTGAAATAATTAAAATAACATATTTTCAATAATATTCTTTTATTTATTTTCGAGAATTCGGGCATTCCAATTCTCCCCCACTTGAACACGATTTCGTCCTCGAAATCTTTACTCGAATAGTGCAGGATAGTTCCTTCTCATTTCGTCTTTGGACTCCCATGTCCATTCTGAACCCATACGGTGCTCCCATTGCACCTTCACCATCCCTACCTACTTGTTACGTAGTTGCTTAACCTTCCTTTCGATGATTGACACCGGCATTTCGATGTAATTTAATCTCTCGTCCACTGTAATCTCTTCTAATGGCACGAATGCCCACTCATCGGCTAAACACTTCCTCAAATGGGACACATGGACGGTGTTGTGTATCTTGGACAATTCCTCGGGCAGCTCTAATCGATAGGCCACTTTACCAACCCGTGCAATAACCTTGAAGGGCCCAATGAACCTTGGGTTCGGTATCCCTCGCTTTCTAAATCGTATTATTCCCTTCCACGGAGACACATTTAGCAATACATAGTCACCAACTTGGAACTCCAGTAACGACCTGCGTTTGTCAGCGTAGCTTTTCTGTCGGCTTTGAGCCGCTCTAAGTCATTCACGAACTTGTTGCACATACTCCGAGGTTTTCTGTACTATTTCCGTGTTGCCCAGTTCTTTCTATCCAACTTCGCCCCAACAAATCGGGGTTCTACACTTCCTACCGTACAACATCTCGTACGGTGGCATACCGATACTCGCGTGGTAGCAGTTATTATACGAAAACTCTGCCAGGGGTAAATAGAAATCCCAGCTTCCCCCGATATCAATCATACAGACTCTTAGCATATCCTCCAGCGTTTGGATCGTTCGCTCACTTTGCCCGTCGGTTTGGGGGTGATATGCTGTACTTAGGTTAACCCTTGTGCCCAGATCCTCGTGAAACTTGCTCCAAAATCTAGACGTGAATCGCACATCCCGGTCGGATATGATGGCTACCGGCACTCCGTGTCTCGAGACTATCTCCTTTACGTAAATGTCGGCCAATCTCTCAGCTGAACTAGCTTCTCTGATCGGTATGAAGTGAGCGCTTTTAGTCAATCGGTCAACCATTACCCAGATTGCATCATAGTTCCTTGGTGTTTTCGGTAGCTTCATTATCAAATCCATCGTTATGTGTTCCCATGTCCATACGGGTATCTCTAGCGTTTGCAACTTACCATGCGGTCACTAGTGCTCGGCTTTCACTCGTAAGCATGTGAGACACTTTTCAACATACTTAGCCACATCCGTCTTCATCTTCGGCCACCAGTCATCCATTTTTAAGTCTCGGTACATTTTTGTGGTTCCTGGATGTATGGAGAATTTTGACTTATGTGCTTCATCTAGGATCAAATTTCGAACTTCAGTAATCCTTGGTACCCAGATTCACCCGTATCGGGTCCACAATCCGCGGCTATCCTTGACCATCAATGCCATCTGGCCCTTCACCCTCTCAGTTTCCTGGTGTTCTTCCTTGATCGCTTCGGTTTGGGCTGCTAAAATTGTTTCAAGTAGCGAAGTTGTAATCGTCATCCTTAAAAACTTTACATCAAACTGTACATTGTTCGCCTTGCGACTGAGTGCGTCCGCTACAACGTTAGCCTTTCCGGGATGATACAGAATCTCCCAATCGTAATCTTTGACCAAGTCCAGCCATCTTCGTTGGCGCATATTCAGATTCTTTTGATCGGCGAAATACTTTAAGCTTTTATGATCCGTGTAGATGGTGCACTTGACCCCGTACAAGTAATGCCTCCATAACTTGAGTGCAAACACTACAGCCGCTAGCTCCAGATCATGAGTCAGGTAGTTGCATTTGTGCGGTTTCAGTTGTCGCGAAGCGTAGGCGATCACCTTCCCTCTTTGCATCAAAACACAACCAAGTCCTACGAGTGATGCGTCGCAATAAACCACCAAATCCTCCATCCCCTCTGGTAGAGTCAGTATCGGGCTTCGCATAATTTACCTCGGAGGGTTTCGAACGCTGTCTGTTGTTCCTCTCCCTAAACAAAACGAACACTTTTCTTTGTCAACTTGGTCAGTGGCACCGCTATCTTCGAGAAATCCTTAATAAACCTCCTGTGTTAGCCGGCCAACCCTAGAAAACTTCAGATTTCCGTAGCTTTCTTAGGCGTTTCCCATTTCATCACCGCCTCTATCTTTGCAGGGTCGACCTTAAATCCCTTCTCTGTTAACCAAATGTCCCAAAAACTGGACTTCCTGTAACCAGAACTCGAACTTGGACAACTTCGCATAAAGCATCTCTCTCTTCAAGGTCTCGAGTACTTCCCGCAAGTGTAGCTCGTGCTCGGCCTCGGTCTTTGAGTAAACTAGGATGTCATCGATGAATACTATTACGGACTTGTCAAGCATTGGCCTACAGACTCGGTTCATCACATCCATGAAAGCCGCCGGTGCGTTCGTGACACCGAAAGGCATAACGACGAACTCAAAGTGCCCATACCGCGTGCGAAAAGCCGTCTTAGCTATATCCCCTTCTCAGACCCTTAGTTGATGGTACCCCGATCGCAAGTCTATCTTTGAGAAACAGGCCGGCCCTTGTAGTTGGTCGAACAAGTCGTCAATCCTTGGCAGTGGATAACGGTTCTTAATGGTCACGTTATTGAGCTAAAAAGGCCGTGCAACCCTTGTGTAGATACTTTGCGGCTTTGGTCACGGTGCAGCATGCTGTCAATCCCTTCTGTCATTTACCGTAGATGGAGATTTCTCCCCCACTTGGATTCTGAATCCGTATAATACCCTGTCTGCACAAGATGTTGGCCTGGTGACGCCCCAGCCAGTCCATTCCCACTATCACTTGAAATTCCCTCATAGGGGTTGGTAGAAGGTCTATGATAAACCGTACATCATTTATCACTATTACATTATTCCTATAGACCATGTTAACACACAAAGCCTTATCATCGGTTATTTCTACTTCTAACGGTATCTCTAGTTTCACCGGCTCTATTACAAATTTGTTACAAAAAGATGAAGATACAAAGGACTTGCTTGCCCCAGAATCAAAAAGTACAAGTGCAGGTAAGGAGTTAACAATAAATGTACCTACAATCACCTCAGGCTCTTTCTTCGCCTCCTCCACGGTCATTTGAAATGCACGCCCCCGAGGTCTCGGGACCTCGGGTTTCTTTCCCCTCTCGACATCGGTGATTCGCAACGGCGGTTGCCAGGTAGGCTTCCCGCTATTCCCAATTGCACTTAAGGCACACGTTCAAGTAGACCCTGCAATCCTTCCCATAGTGCCTGCTCTTCCCACATACAAAACAATTCACAGTCCCAACCCGGCACTCCCCAGCATGCCCCTTTCCGCATTTTCCGCACTTCGCCCCCGGATTCCTTACGGCAAGTTTGAAACTCCCAGCATTAGGCTTTTTAAACGGTTGTCTCCCAGCGTTGTTACCCAAGGCTGCTCTCTCTGCAGACCTTTTCTTGTTTCTTTCTACTAAATACAGTTCCCTCTTTCATGCCCCCTCTATCAGCTGGTCGAGAGTAGCGTATTGACCATTCGAAACAAACTCTTGGATCTCCTCCCACAACATTTGCGTGTACCTGTGCATTTGTAGTCTCTCATCACTCGCATATGCCGGGAAATATGTCACACCCCGCTAAAGCGGAAACACGAGGTGTCACAGCATAAGGGATCATCGCACAAGGTAAATAGACAATAACCAATATCTTAAATTAACAAAGTAAGTAGTTCGGATAAAACATAAGTAAAAGTTACACAACCAAATAATGTTTAAAGGACATTGTCTTGTACGATTCATAAATAAAATAGAAATTTTTTTTATAAAATTAGAAGATGAAGATGAAGATGCCACACATCGTGCTTCTACATAATGTACCTAACGACGATCACCTGAAAGCATGGGTAAAAAAAACGGGTCAACTACTAGAATTGGTGAGTTCATATGTTTTTAATATGCACAATATAACTTTTAAATGAGAAAAAGTTTAAATAAATGATGGAGATTTTTGAATAAAGTCTAAGTATGTAATAATGATAGAAGATGCATTATATTTCCCAATACGTTGCACATGGTAGTAATATACTATGATGATTATTGCTTGAGCCATTATCCAACCTAGCCAACAACCAATTGCCCATGAATAAACCTAACGCCTATAGTAAATGACGTTAGTAGTGGTAAAGTACATTTATAGTTTGTCAACCATAAATGGGAGACGTCGGAATCTCCAAATAGCGCTACTTACGAATACCATCGGCTCACTAGCGGAGTTAAGGGATAATGTCCAACAAAGGGCCTTACAACGATAACCCAAGCACATCAAAGAATAATACCATAAGTGCTCAAAATAATATTTGAAATAAATAAGAAGATAGGCAATAAAATTTTCATGAAATATATACACATGCTTTCACCCCAAAAAAAATATGAAATACGGTAAAAAGGGGGCTATGATACTCACTCGGTATGCAAATGTGTTAACTTGTAAGGGTTTCTCGTTTCTACCAAAGCTCCATTCCTAATATAAGAAGTATGTAGCTCTATTAGACTTATTTTATTTATTATTTTGTATTATTTATTTGTTATTAACTTATTTATTAAATTTTTAAAGGTTGTCTCTATTCTCCTTAAATCATTGGTGTTCACTCGAATTTTTATTTCCTTAAGTTAAACTTTAAAAAATTAAAAACTGTATTTTAGGAGTCATATTAAGGCTTAATATTTTTATATAACCTTAATATATATTTCCAGAATATCCAGTAAAAATATAGGAATTTATAATCCATGTTTAATATTTTTAATAATTAAAAGTGTATAAGATGTCCACTCATGAGTGTCTGGATGACATATTATTAATAAAAAGTCTGTTTAGGGCTCATACGACCTCGTTTTTACATGATTAAAATTGGGAATTAACCACGACTCAAGGATGAAACTTTTAAAAAAAACTAGACATATTTTAACCCGAGAATGAGTAAGGTACACGCGTTTAAAGTGTACCCTTTTAAATCTGTCAGATTTCCAGATTCAACATATGTGTCTTTTTAAATGAAAGGTAACACCTTAAAATAAGATTAGCAAAACGAATCAACTGATTTTGATACTTAGAACTCCAGATATAATAAAAACAAATGGGGAGTTCTAGCATCAGAATCTGCCAGATTTATTATTCTTTTTGCTTATGGGTCAAAACTTTAATATAACATGTTTATTTTCATGATTAATCATCTTGTATGAGTATAAGCTTTGATAATCCATGTGTTCTTACAACAATGTAGGATGATACACATTTTATGTGTTCCTTACAACATTTGTTAAGATGAAACACATACATGATCAAAGTCTTATTTTCTTGATTTTTAGTTGATTAAGTTCCGTACAACAATGGTAGGATGATGCACATTTCATGTGCTCCTTACAACATTGGTAGGATGTTTATATTTACATCATTATATATATATAAAGGAAATAAGATGAACATGAATGATAATAAATAAAAAGAAAGAAGAAAAGAAGAAAGGTAGAAGAGTAGAGATAAGTGTTTTATAATCATCTTACCACCTCTTGTCTTTGATTATGTGTTGGATCTTCACAAGATGAACAATCCTTGACGTTCTTGGGGGATTTTTGATGGTGAAAGAAGAAGAGAGAAAAGAGAAGAGATGGAGTGTGGTGGTAAAGGAAATGATGAAGAGAGGAAGGGGGATTATATAGAACATGGGGGAGATCAAGTGGTGGTTTTTCAGAAGAGAAGGAGGCAAGAGAAAAGAGGGGAGGTTTCTTTTATTTTTTATTTTTTAAATATTATGTGTAATTAGTTTTATTAAATATTGTATAAATGGTGATTTTGTTTAAATCTTTTAAATAACAAAGTTTTAATTACTTTTATGAGTTTATATATATATATATGTTTTATATTTTAACTTATTTATATTTATTATGATGTATTTAATTATTTTTATTGATATTATTATTATTATTATTGTACATAATTTGTAATTCTTGACTTTTAATAATTCGATTTTTCGAGCTCGGGAAGGTTCTAACCATATAGGCGGGATTTCTATGAAATCTAATATTATTATGGATGAATTTAAATCATAAATACTATTTTTAGTGATACCAGGATTAAAATTAGAATTTCTAATGGCTAACCTGGGAAATTTGTTGCCGAATGTCACAGTCTCCCCTGATTAAAAGAATTTCATCCCGAAATTAATTGTTGACGTCATGGACTCGCTTTTTGGCGAAGAGGTGCGGATATTTGAGTTTCATATAATCCTCTCGCTCCCAAGTGTATTCAGGCCCGTGCGTTGAGTTCCAAAGAATTTTTAAAATGGGGATATTGCTTCTCCTTAGTCTTTTGACCTCTCGGCCAAGGATTTCGATTGGTTCTTCTACAAAGTGCAACCGGTCATCAACATGCACATCTTTTAAGGGTAAGACTAAGGTTTCCTCCGTTTGGCATTTCTTTAAATTCGACACATGGAACGTGTCATGGATGGCGCTCAGTTCTTGTGGTAGTTTTAGCTTGTAGGCTACCGGTCCAATCCTTTCGATTATCTCGAATGGCCCAACGTACCTGGGACTTAATTTGTTCTTTTTCCCAAAACGCACTATCCCTTTCCAAGGTGATATCTTTAGTAGGACTTTATCGCCAACTTGAAACTCTAGGGGTTTCCTACGATTGCCGGCGTAGCTCTTTTGTCGGTCCCTAGCGGTTTTGAGCCTTTCCTTGATAATCTTGATCTTTTCAGTGGTTTCCTGTACGACGTCTTGTCTGGACAATTGTTGGTCTCCGATTTCCAACCAGCTGAGCGGGGATCTACATTTGCGTCCATACAGTGATTCATAGGGTGCACACCGGATACTGGTGTGATAACTATTATTATATGAAAATTCGACCAGTGGCAAATGCGAGTCCCAGCTTCTGCCAAAATCTAACACACAAGCGCGTAACATAATCCTCTAGCATTTGGATAGTTCTTTCCGATTGACCGTCTATTTGGGGGTGGTAAGAGGTGCTTAGATTGACTCGCGTTCCCATTGCTTTCTGAAGTGATTGCCAAAATCCTGAAGTGAAGCGACTATCCCTATCCGAGATGATAGATATGGGCACTCCATGACGCATGACGATCTCATTGATGTAGATTCGTGCCAGCTTTTCCATCTTGTAATCTTCACGAACGGGAAAGAAATGTGCTGACTTTGTAAGCCGGTCTACTATTACCCAGATGGAATCATACCCTTTAGCGGATCGGGGTAACTTAGTCAGAAAATCCATAGTTATCTGTTCCCATTTACATTCCGGGATTTCTGGTTGCTGCAGTAATCCGGAGG
Organism: Dittrichia graveolens; assembly: GCA_038502395.1. Taxonomy (NCBI): domain Eukaryota; kingdom Viridiplantae; phylum Streptophyta; class Magnoliopsida; order Asterales; family Asteraceae; genus Dittrichia; species Dittrichia graveolens. Next base: position 39,556,227 of record JARJIL010000009.1, read on the forward strand.
ATTTCTGGTGTTCTACCTTAATTATTGCACAAGTTAAACATTTCCCCACTTATTGGGCGACATCCTTCTTCATTCCGGGCCACCAATAGTATTCCTTCAAATCCTTGTACATTTTATCGGCTCCGGGATGAATAGAATACTTAGACTTATGTGCCTCATCCAATATTGTTAACCGTATGTTATTCGCCTTAGGTATCCAATCCTTCTTTTCGAAGTAACGTACTCCATCAGTTCCAATCTCGAATATGTGCTCTAAATGACGGAGAGTTTCCTCTTTTAGATTTTCTGCTTTGAATGCTTGCTCTTGAGCTTCAAGGATCCTTCCTTTAAGACTTGTTTTCACAACAGCTCCTAATGCTCGTACTCGTGTTGGTTTTACTCTTTCCTTCCTACTCAACGCGTCGGCTACCACACTGGCCTTGCCTGGGTGATATTTGATCTCGCAATCATAATCGTTGAGTAGTTCTACCCATCGCCTTTGTCTCATATTGAGCATCTTTTGATCAAAAATATGCTAGAGACTCTTACGGTCAGTGTAGACGGTACACTTGGTCCCATATAAATAGTGTCTCCATATTTTGAGTTCAAACACTACCGCTCCTAACTCCAAATCATGAGTAGTGTAGTTTTTCTCATGAACCTTCAATTGTATCGAAGCGTAGGCAATAACTTTGTCTTTTTGCATTAAAACACATCCCAACCCTTGGTGTGATGCGTCGCAATAGGCCACAAAGTTTTCTGATCCAGTTGGCAATGCCAATATAGGTGCGTTGCATAGCTTCTGCTTTAAGGTTTGAAAGGCTTCTTCTTGCTTATCTCCCCAAATGAATTTCTTACCTTCTGAGTCAGAGTCATTAATGGTTGAGCTACGTGTGAAAAGTTTTCGATGAATCGCCTATAATATCCTGCCAAACCAAGAAATTGTCGAATCTCAGTTGGCGTCTTTGGTGCTTCCCACTTTTTGATTGCCTCGATCTTTGCTAGATCGACATGAATTCCAATTTGAATTAACTACGTGACCAAGGAAGTGTACTTCTCAGATCCAAAATTCACACTTGTAGAATTTGGCATGCAACTTCGGGTCCTTGAGTAGTGTTAAGATTAATTTCAAATGCTGCTCATGATCTTCTTTGCTTCGCGAATAGTTGAGAATGTCGTCTATGAACACTATTGCAAACTTATCTAAATATGGTCTACAGACCCTATTCATTAAGTCCATAAATACTGCTGCAGCATTAGTCAACCCAAAAGGCATAACTAAGAACTCGTAATGTCTATAGCGGGTTCTATAGGCAGTCTTAGGGACGTCTTCATCGCGAACTCTCAATTGGTGATATCCTGAGCGAAGATCGATTTTTGAAAAATATTTGGCGCCTTCAAGTTGGTCGAACAGATCATCGATTCGAGGGAGAGGGTATCGGTTCTTGATAGTTAAGTTGTTGAGTTCCCGATAGTCGATACACATTCGTAGCGATCCATCTTTCTTTTTGATGAATAGGACTAGGCCTCCCCATCGTGAGGTACTTGGTCGAAAAATTCCTTTGTCGAGTAGCTCTTGAAGATGTGCAGACAATTCCTACATTTCCAACGGGGCTAACTGATATGGTGCCTTTGCTACGGGCGCGGCTTCAGGGATTAAATCAATCCAAATTTGTCTTGTCTAACTGAGGGTAATCCAAGTAATTCATCCGGAAACACCTTTGGAGAATCCCGAACGATTGGAAAATCGTGAATGTGCTTTTCCTAAACCTCCGTTTCTACAACGTGAGCGAAGAATGCGATATAGTCCTTTCCTAAATATTTTTGCATTTTCATGCATGATACCACCTTCACGTTCTTCCTAGTCTTTTCTCCGTATACGACAAGCGTTTCGTCTTGTGATAGTGGAATCTGAATGATCTTTGTAGAACAATATTTCAGCTTGATTTTTGGATAGCCAATACATACCAACAACTACATCAAAGCTCCCTAGTTTGATTGGTATGGTCTACGTTAAAGTTTTTGCTAACTAAGTTCAAGGTACACTTAGTGATTATATCTCTAGTCTTGACTTCTTGTCCATTAGCAAATTCCATGATATAGGCCTCTTTCATTATTTGAAATTTTAGATTGAGCTTTGGCTTAAAAACTAGTGGTACGAAGCTTCTATATATTCCAGTGTCAGATAACATTGATGCATTATAATTGTTCAGAAAAAACATACTAGTAATCACATTCAGGTCTCTCCTTTGTACAAATTATACTTAGCTAGGTTATGGTGATCCTAAGATATAAGGTCTAACAACTAACACTCCCGTTCAATCATATAGCAATGCATGTAATATTTTAAAATCATACATTTCATAACGTGATTTAAGCAACACATGTTCAATCATATAGTTCACAAAAGTACCGAAATGATTTCCTAAAAGACATCAAGTGATTAATATTTAACAAATCATCAAAATAAACCACCAAGTTTAATAATCGAAAGAAACTCCAAATCTTTCACTAATTCAGTCTCCTTAAAAACAACCCTAGCGTACCATCATACTTACTACCAATCTCAGCATCACTATAAAAATATCCTCCCAAGCACATATATAATTACATCATCTACACGGCCCTCCTTGTTGCAATGGTGGTCCCCACAACTCTTAACGTTTCACGGTGTTGCGACTCCGAGAGCATAGAAAAAAAATTACATAGGACATGGTGCCGGTGGTCTAAACTAGTATGATGAATACTCAGTTCTACTGATATGCTTTGTACCCACCTTCCCTCTTTGGGGGTCACCCTTAATGTCCTTACGATAGTTCCCGTTACTACTCAGGGTGCCTCTATGTGCTCCCTAAATCAGCAGTTCTCTCCCTCCTAATGAAAAGGCCACGAGGTCACTCTCGTTGGTAAGGGGACTCTTTTCCTAGCCGTGAGCCTAACACATGCTCCACAAGAAGTTGGTGTTGATAATACACTAGGTCGTGAAACTCGGGGACTCTCCCACTACGTTTCTATTCTATCCTCCATGGGTAAAGAATATGTAATCTTAGTGCGTCAATCTAATGATGACATTACAGACTTCGATATATATAAAATTGGTTACTAAGTGTGCTAATATATGCAAGTACTTATGATATGCCATGCTTATCCACACACACAATAATCATGTTCTAGAAAGAAGATAAATAAAATTTGTTTCTAAGTACATTTTTATTATAACTAACCTATGTCCCATATCGTACATAACTAAATTAGACATAGGTGATCAAGCTTTGTGTAATTGAGGTATAACAATGTGGTACTCAACTTAATTATATTATCAATACACTTGATGCATTTTAAACAAGATTATTTTGAAAATCATTTTTATAAACCTTTGGTTATAGTTGGTGTTTTCCCCCCATAAGGAAAAGAAAATTCTCTATAACCTTAGGCTCTGATACCAAATCTGTCACACCCCGCTAAAGCGGAAACACGAGGTGTCACAACATAAGGGATCATCGCACAAGGTAAATAGACAATAACCAATATATTAAATTAACAAAGTAAGTAGTTCGGATAAAACATACGTAAAAGTTACACAACCAAATAATGTTTAAAGGACATTGTCTTGTACGATGCATAAATAAAATAGAAATTATTTTTATAAAATTTGAAGATGAAGATGAAGATGCCACACATCGTGCTTCTACATAATGTACGTAACGACGATCACCTGAAAGCATGGGTAAAAGAAACGGGTCAACTACTAGAGTTGGTGAGTTCATAGGTTTTTAATATGCACAATATAACTTTTAAATGAGAAAAAGTTTAAATAAATGATGGAGATTTTTTTGAATAAAATCCAAGTATGCACGAATGATAGAAGATGCATTATATTGCCCAATACGTTGCACATGGTAGTAATATACTATGATGATTATTGCTTGAGCCATTATCCAACCTAGCCAACAACCAATTGCCCATGACTAAACCTAACGCCTATAGTAAATGACATTAGTAGTGGTAAAGTACATTTATAGTTCGTCAACCATAAATGGGAGACGTCGGAATCTCCAAATAGCGCTACTTACAAATACCATCGGCTCACTAGCGGAGTTAAGGGATAATATCAAACAAAGGGCCTTACAACGATAACCCAAGCACATCAAAGAATAATACCATAAGTGCTCAAAATAATATTTAAAATAAATAAGAAGATAGGCAATCAACTTTTCATGAAATATATACACATGCTTTCACCCCAAAAATAATATGAAATACGGTAAAAAGGGGGCTATGATACTCACTCGGTATGCAAATGTGTTAACTTGTAAGGGTTTCTCGTTTCTACCAAAGCTCCATTCCTAATATAAGAACTATGTAGCTCTATTAGACTTATTTTATTTATTATTTTGTATTATTTATTTGTTATAAACTTATTTATTAAATTTTTAAAGGTTGTCTCTATTCTCCTTAAATCATTGGTGTTCACTAGAATTTTTATTTCCTTAAGTTAAACTTTAAAAAATTAAAAACTGTATTTTAGGAGTCATATTAAGGCTTAATATTTATATATAACCTTAATATATATTTCCAGAATGTCCAGTAAAAATATAGGAATTTATAATCCAAGTTTAATATTTTTAATAATTAAAAGTGTATAAGATGTCCACTAATGAGTGTCTGGATGAGATATTGTTACTAAAAAGTCTGTTTAGGGCTCATACGACCTCGTTTTTACATGATTAAAAATGGGAATTAACCACGACTCAAAGATGAAACATTTAAAAAAATAGACGTATTTTAACCCAAGAATGAGCAAGGTACACGCGTTTAAAGTGTACCCTTTTAAATCTGTCAGATTTCCAGATTCAACATATGTGTCTTTTTAAATATGTTTGAAGGATCAAACGTTCATGAAAATAAGTGAATCCAGGTTTAAATGAAAGGTAACACCTTAAACGAAGATTAGCAAAATGAATCAACTGAATTTGATACCTAGAATTCTAGATATAATAAAAACAAATGGGGAGTTCTAGCATCAGAATCTGCCAGATTTATTATTCTTTTTGCTTATGGGTCATAACTTTAATATAACATGTTTATTTTCATGATTAATCATCTTGTATGAGTATAAACTTTGATAATCCATGTGTTCATACAACAATGGTAGGATGATACACATTTTATGTGTTCCTTACAACATTTTTTAAGATGAAACACATACATGATCAAAGTCTTATTTTTCTTGATTTTTAGTTGATTAAGTTCCATACAACAATGGTAGGATGATGCACATTTCATGTGCTCCTTACAACATTGGTAGGATGTTTATATTTACATCATTATATATATATATAAAGGAAATAAGATGAACATGAATGATAATAAATAAAAAGAAAGAAGAAAAGAAGAAAGGTAGAAGAGTAGAGATAAGTGTTTTATAATCATCTTACCACCTCTTGTCTTTGATTATGTGTTGGATCTTCACAAGATGAACAATCCTTGATGTTCTTGGGGGATTTTTGATGGTGAAAGTAGAAGAGAGAAAAGAGAAGAGACGGAGTGTGGTGGTAAAGGAAATGATGAAGAGAGGAAGGGGGATTATATAGAACATGTGGGAGATTAAGTGGTGGTTTTTCGGAAGAGAAATAGGCAAGAGAAAAGAGGGGGGTTTCTTTTATTTTTTAAATATTATGTGCAGTTAGTTTAAATAAATTTTGTATAAATGGTGATTTTGTTTAAATCTTTTAATTAACCAAGTTTTAATTACTTTTATGAGTTTATATATATATGTTTTATATTTTAACTTATTTATATTTATTATGATGTATTTAATTATTTTTATTGATATTATTATTATTACTGTACATAATTTGTAATTCTTGACTTTTAATAATTCGATTTTTCGAGCTCGGGAAGGTTCTAACCATATAGGCGGGATTTCTATGAAATCTAATATTATTATGGATGAATTTAAATCATAAATACTATTCTTTGTCATACCAGGCTTAAAATTAGAATTTCTAATGGCTAACCTGGGAAATTTGTTGCCGAATGTCACACAATACAACATCTTCTCTTTGAATATCGCGGTGATTTGATTAACAGTCTCAGTTGTCTGTTTCAGCTTCATGAACTTATCTATCAACTGCTCTACATTAACCTTAGGAGCATACTCCTCATAGAACAACACTGTAAACTCTACCCAGGTCAAACTTACAATTGCTTCGCCCTTCATCTTTCTTAACAAATTCCACCAGTCTTTGGCCGCTCCTCTAGGAAGTTAGAAGCAAACCAAACTTTCGAGTCCTCAGCACAACGGCTGGTAAAGAAAGCTCTCTCTATAGCTGAGACCCATCTAGTGCTCCGCACCGGGTCTGGTACTCCATCAAAGACTGGCGGCTGACATGCCGAGAAGTCCCGAAAGGTTCCTCCCGGAGTCCCCTGGTTAGCAGTTGGTGTTACTTGATGGGCGGCGACAACGGCCACTGAAGCTTCTTTTGCAGCCCATAGGGCTCCCAGTTTCTGGTCGATCATTGTTCCCATATCCTGTTTCAGATCCTCCACGATCTTAGGCAACAGCTCTTTCAAAGTGTTGGTAACTACAGGGGTCTCTAGCTCAGTCATTGTCTCCTCCCAGTACTCTTCCTCATTTAGCACATTCTCCGGCACGACATTTTCCGGAGTCACATTTTCAACTTGATTCAGTCATTCTCTCCCGTTACACTGGCATCTTCCCCATCTGGTGGGTTCTCAAAGCCCGTCGGTATCATGGATCGATTTCTTGTAGTCACCATACTGGATGTATAGACAGTGCACTTAATTAATCGGCGGCATTGCCATACAATCCTCTATACTATATCAGTTCACATACACATATTTCACATAGTTCATATCATATGTTCGTCTTAGCTTATCGGGTAACCCTAGTCATTCTAAGGCAACCTAGCTACAGGCATCCTATCCCTACAAGTACCCCTCACCGGATCCACAAGATTCCCCGGGTTTTGACGAGTTTCAACAAGTGTCGTGTGCAGATAATAATATGGGCCCTATATTACTACAAACACGCTACACGCATTGAATCTGGTCATTACCACTAGAAATCCCGATTCACTGGCTTGGGCCATGTTTCATTCATGTTCATCAAGCATATAGTCAGTCATCAGGTAAGCATTATCGAGTCATTTTGTTCTAATCCTATTGAAGCAGTTCAATTTCAAATCACAATTAACATAGTCATCATATCATAAATGCATACCTTGTACTCGCGTGTAGCCACCCGGACTAGCTCCTGCAGATAGCTCATCAAAAGTCTTTGACACTTAAATATTTCGAAAACATCTTTTGAAAATCCTTTACGAGCCGTGGTTTAAGTTCAAATGCGTTTAAACGCATTCGAATCTCTTAAACCTGGGCTCTGATACCAATTTGTAACGTCCCAAATATTTTTTTTATATTCATATGCTCGTCCAAAACCCACACGGGAATCATTCGTTTGAAAGTCAACCAAGATGTCAATACCGTAAGTTAATAATTACAACCCGGAAAAGTAAACAACTGTGTTTAAACCAATTACAATCATCTCGAATATAATATAAAGTTTGTAGTAATTTAAAATATCACGGAAGCTTGTTGGGGATGAGCTATCAAACACGTGTTGGAGCCCCGCCGTGGCCATCACCTGAAAAGAGAGTTAAACAACAACTGTAAACACAAACCTTAGCGAGCACTTTTACTTACAATCAACCATATATCGTCAAATCATTGTTGCCATAATTATTCCATAACTTTCATTCCCGCTACCATAGTAGTCGGTCCCACATTCCCTCTACCGTAGTAGTCGGTCCCACATTCCCGTCACCGAAGTGAACGGTCCCATCATTCCCGCCACCGGAGTGAGCGGTCCCATCATTCCTGCCACCGAAGTGAGCGGTCCCATCATTTAGTAAGGCATAACCAGCATCAAATCATCAACTCATTGATTCATCAACATCTAATACATACGACAGGTCAATCACGTACAACATCAGGTAAAGATAGTAAGTAAGAATACTCACCTGTCTGTAGTCTTCGTTATACAGATCTTAGTTCACTAGTCCCCACGGGATTACTTGTTAGTCGGTCGACACGTATAACAAGTCTAAAATATATCAATATCAGATACTAGTCCCCTACCCATTCGTTTATACAATTATCTGGGTCCTAGGTTGAATCTCGTTTCCACTTCTCAAAAGTCGGATCATACAAGTCCCAAAGTCAGACCGTACTAAGTCCCCCAAGTCGGATGATTAAATATATGGGTATAAGGTCTCATGAGTCATGTATGTATGAAAGTCGCATGGATGTTTTTGTATAAGACGCATGATATATGGGGGTATGAAAGTCGCATGGGGTTATATAAGTCAGATGGAAACATAAGTCAGATGGAAATATAGGTCGGATGAAGTGTGTAAGTCGGATAGGGTATTTCAAGATTTAAGTCGGATGGGGTATTTCAAGGTGTAAGTCGGATGGGGTGTTAAGTGAAAGTCGGATGGGGTTCAAGGTGTAAGTCGGATGGGGTGTTAAGTGAAAGTCGGATGGGGTGTTAAGTGAAAGTCGGATGGGGTATCAAGGTGTAAGTCGGACGGGGTGTCCGAAAGTAGCATGGGGTATCCGAAAGTCGCATGCGGCATTTTTTCCATGTGTAAGTCCCATGATATATCGGTCATCCTTGTCAGTTCTCATTTTCATCATACAAGCTCCATGTCCAAAACCAAGTTCTTTCAAAACTCAGTCAATTCATTTTATTTTTGTTACAAAACATTTCTGCATTCATATAAACAATTCCTCTTTAGATAAATTCACATTTCATCAAATATTAAGGGTTCTACTCACAATTTCTTCTAGTTTTCTTGTTCACGCTAAAACCCCCAAAACCCAGATGCTAATCTTATGGAATCAACATGTAAACAGAGTAAGATTGATACCTACAATACTCTAATGAGGTAGGAAACATTACCTGATGATTCTCTTAGAAATTTCCTAAGTACACACGTGATTCTTGGCTACTTCCTCCTCTGTTCTTTGTAAGGTTTACACACACAACACACACTGCTTTCTTCGAAGCAATGAAACAATGAAAGATTATAGTGTTGGGGGCTGTGCCCTAAATTCCTATTTATACTTTTATATATATATATATATATATATATATATATATTCTGTTGGGCCTAAGCCCATTACCCATCCTTAATCCAAGTCCACAAGACAATAACCCAATATCTATATAACCATTTGTCTAATTATTCAATAAGCCCAAATGGCCACCTTAACACATTTCTTACTAAAATTACTTAAATCGAATTAAAATAACACATTTTCAATAATATTCTTTTATTTATTTTTGAGAATTCGGGCATTACAATTGCCTTGCAGCCGCAAGGTCCTCCTTGCGGGCGCAAGCAGTTCTATGCCATTGTGGGCGCAAGTAGCCTTGCTTGTGGCTGCAAAGAACCCTGTTCCAGCATACAGTTTGTTGTTTCAAGTTATTCTGATATACGGGGTGATTGTTTAGGTGAGCCTGATAATCGAGGGGACCCGGAGCACTATAATAATCAGTTTAAGCTGTTAGGTGAGTGCCTGATAACATAACGATTAATATATCTATAACATATATTAACAATGATTATAGAATTGCAACCATGATTTTACACGCACTTGTTTAAGTGTAGGTTGCATGATGATGCTAGAATTTAACATGTTGACACAGTATAGTATGCACTTGATTAGGTGTATGCTATGATGATAATTGAATATATGCGCGCATTGATTGATGATCCGATTGGATCAAATTATTTGTTTGTGAATGGTCCGGATCTTATGGACAAAGTTGTCCTATAACAAGAACAAAGGTACTCTACTTAAGGACAAAGTTGTCCTCTTCGGGTATAGCTTATGGTGTACAACAGAGGAATGGGTTGATTCCAAAACGCAATGATGTGTCTTGTACCCCTGTTTGGTGCATTGAGCCGGGTTAGCTCCCCTGCGAGATATGCTACCTTCAGACTACGCTAGTTCATCGCGAGATGCTAGGATAAAACTATTTGAGGATGATTGATGATATGTGATATGCCTATATTAATTGCATGCTATTTGGTACTCACTAGCTATTATAGGTAACAGATGCTATACCCTACATGTGCAGGTGATCCTTAGTAAGCTCGGGACCCTGCGGGGGAGTTGATTTTCTTAGAAGGAACACTATGTTTTGTATAACTCTGATATTATATTATGTTGTAATTGATAATGGTCGAATGCCTTAGTAACAGTAACACCAAACCGTGTATGTGGTAATTTTGAATGTATAATATTTGCCACGTGTTTTATATTCCACTGCGTGTTTTTAAATGAAAATGATAAATAAACATTTTAAAAAGAAAAATTTGGTTCTCAAAAGCACGGTGTTACAAGCTGGTATCAAAGCCTAAGTTTGAGTGAATTGGGTATTCGAAAGAGTACACAGTCTCAAATTCAGGCTCGACCATTATTTAGAGTGTTCCTCGGGAGGTATTGGGGTGTGAGAGAGATTGATATGATTCACATGACTGACATTGTTGTTGATTATTTGCTTATTTGATTAACATGATTAGTCCAGTATGAAAAGTATACTAAGAATATATGCCTTTAATGATCTAATAGAATTTAGAGACTAACAATGTCTGGAAGTGATGATAGAGAGGCCTACCTTCATGACTTAGAAGCTCGTCACAGAGCTTCTAAGGAACGAGTACCAGAGAAAAAGATGGCTATGGGTCTGAAAGCCTTCATGATGTGTAAACCGCCTACCTTTGATGGTAGTATGGATTTGGTAGTTACGGAGAGGTGGATTCGTGATACAGAGTTGGCATTTGAGACCTGTGAAGATGAGGATTCCAAGAAAGTGGCCTATGCAAGGAAAATGTTGCGGGGTCGCGCGGTTTCTTGGTATGATACGGTGATTGCATCTACACCAGCTGCAGTCCTAAATGCTATAACTTGGTCAGATTTTCTGAGAATTATGCGGGCTAAATACTGTTCAGCCCAAGCACTGGAAGCTGTGGATAATGAGTTCAGGGCCTTGTCTAAAGGCAATAAATCAGTTGAGGAGCTCATTACGAGGTATACCGAGTTTCTACGATTTGTGAAGGGTTCCATGCCTGATGAAGAGGCGTTTATTAACCTCTTTGCACTTGCTCTGCCACCTGAATATCGATCATCTATCCGGTTTGCAACTACTTTGGATAAGGCATTTGACATTGCTCGCCGGTATGAGAGTGATCGCGCACTGCAAGCTAGGGGAACGTCCAAAAGGAAGTTTGAACAGTCTTCGGGGTCGAAGAATACAGGTGGAGGGTTGTGGCATGGCAACAGCAGCAGCAACAGGGGGGTTCAAGGTACAGTCCCGCGGATAATTTATAGTGTGCTTAGTGTCGAACTAAGCATACAGGGCATTGCACCAAGGATACGGTAAGGTGTCCTAAATGCGGGCAGAAGGGGCATACAACGGATAGCTGTAAATATAAAGACAATGTGTGCTACAAGTGCCTCAAGTCGGGACATCAATCAGTTGACTGCAGATCGGGTCCTAACCCTGGATCAGGAGGAGCTGGAGGATCTTCCTCGGGTCGGGGGAAGAATGTTACGCCACACGTACTTGGCAGGGCATTCCAGATGACTGCCGATGAGGCTAAGGCCGTAGGTGATGTGATCACTGGCACTTTTCTTGTTAGCAATTCTCCTGCCTGTGTTTTATTTGATAAAGGAGCAACTTATTCTTTTATCTCTGCATCTTTGTGTGCCAAACTGCAACCACCTATTTGTACATTGATTGATCCGATAGGCATTGAGGTTGCTAATGGTAGGATAGTTCCTGTTGTACATAGAGTTCCTATGGCACTGATTAACATTGTTGGGATTAGTTTCCCTCTTTCATTTCTGGTTATGCCGATTGCGGGGTTTGATGCTGTAATCGGGATGGATTGGCTCAGCAGTAAAGATGCTGAAATTCTATGTTCAAAGAAGATAATTTAATTTCCTTTACCCGATGGATCATATGCAGTAGCACGAGGTGAGAAAAGGGAATCTGATATTCCAATGATCTCTGTTATTAAAGTTGAGGCGGTGATGAATTGGGGAGTTCCTAAAACCCCATCTGACATTCGTAGCTTCTTAGGACTTGGCGGTTACTATTGGCGGTTCATCTAGAATTTTTCAAAGATTGAAGGTCTTCTTACAAAGCTTACACGAAAGGATGTTCCCTATTCGTGGTCTGATGAACAAGATAAGGCCTTCTAGAAATTGAAGCAACTATTATGTCAAGCTCTAATTCTGACTCTACCTAATGGGTCAGAAGATTTTATATTTTACTGTGATGCTTCTTACGCAGGTTTGGGAAGTGTCCTTATGCAGAAGGACAAATTGATAGCTTATGCTTCCCGCCAACTGAAGCCACATGAGAAGAGCTATCCGACTCATGATCTGGAGTTGGCAGCTGTTGTCTTTGCTCTGAAACTATGGCGCCACTACTTGTATGGCACCAAATGTGTGGTATTCACTGATCATAAGACCCTCCAGTATGTTTCTACACACAAGAAGCTCAATATGAGGCAACACAGGTGGATCGAGTTGATTAATGAGTATTCTTGTGAAATCAAATACCACCCTGGCAAGGCTAACGTCATGGCTAATGCATTAAGCCGAAAGGGCTCCATAGAAACCATCAAATTCATGAAAATCACTATTGTTTCTAATCTTATCACTCGATTGAAGGAGGCTCAGCAAGAAGCCTTAACAAGCGCTAATCTGAAGGCTGAAGTTATGTCCAAGATGAAAGAGCAGCTACAAGATGACAGTAGGGGTTGAAGACTTATAGGTCCCGAATCTGGGTACCTACCAACTGAGGGGTCCGGGATCTTATCTTGAAGGAGGCACGTAATTCTCGTCTATCTGTTCTTCCTGGGTTCACTAAAATGTACCATGATCTTAAGGCACTTTATTGGTGGCCTACCTTGAAATGTGACATTGCCTCTTATGTGGAGAAATGTTAGATCTGTGCACAGGTGAAAACAGAGCACCAAAGACCATGTGGTAATTTGCAACAATTACCAATTCCAGAATGGAAATGGGACAGCATCACTATACATTTTTTTACTAAATTGCCCGTGACTTCAAAAGGGCATTACATGATCTGAGTGATTGTTAATAGACTCACCAAGAGTGCATACTTCCTAGCTGTGAATGAATCATCTTCTATGCCTCGTCTTGCTCAAATATATATCAATGAAATTGTTGCTCGACACAGGGTTGCTCTATCTATTGTCTCTGATAGAGATACACGCTTTGTTTCACACTTCTGGAACAGTCTTCAACGGGAGCTCGGTACTCGTGTTCATTTGAGTACCGCATATCATCCACAGACAGATGGACAGTCCGAAAGGACTATCCAAACTCTTGAAGACATGCTACGCACATGTATACTTCAATACGGTGGCTCGTGGGATTCTTATTTGCCTTTGATTGAGTTTGCTTATAATAACTCATATCATTCTAGTATCGGTATGTCACCGTATGAGATGCTTTATGGTAGGCGTTGTCGCACACCTACCTTTTGGCTTGAACCAGGGGAGAAACAGTATGCTGGACCCGATCTGGTCCAGATTACTGCAGATAAAGTTAAGCTTGCACAGGAAAAGCTTAAAGTAGCCAGAGACACACAGAAGATGTATGAAGATCCGAAACGCAGGCCGGTTACCTTTGAAATAGGTGATCGGGTATTCTTGAAGGTTTCTCCCTGGAAGGGTGTTATCAGATTCGGCAGGAAATTCAACCTGAGTCCGCGGTATATTGGTTATTTCAGAATTATCTAGAAAGTTAATGAGCAGACAGTATCTTTGGAGTTACCTCCAGAGTTATCAGGGATCCATAATACCTTCAATGTTTGCTATCTCCGTAAGTGCAAGGTAAATGAAGATCAAATTTTACTTCTGCAATATCTGAAAGTGGATTCTTCTACACGGCTCGTGGAAGAACCAGTCGAGATTTTGAACATGAAGACTAAGCGGCTGAGAAAGAAGACTATTCAGCTAGCCTTGGTTAAATGGAAGCATAACCTCGGGTCAAACCTGACTTGGGAGACCAAGGAGGATATGAGGCCCGCTATCCCCATCTGTTCACTTAATGTAGATTCCGAGGATGGAATCTTTTAAGGGGGGTAGATTTGTAACAACCTCATATTGGGCCTAGACGTGTTCGAATCTGGTACGTCTAAAAATCCTATTTAAATATTGAATAAAGGAATATATTTTTATAATTTATTATTTTGAAAATAAAAGAAAATAATAAAGAAATGATAATATTAAAATATTATTGAAAATAGTTAAGAATAATAAAATATTAAATGGTTTAGAACGAGGTTTCCAAAAATATCCCCGTTACTTAAAACGGGTACTCGTGCATTAAGTTGTAAGTTGGAAAGGGGAACAAGATACCCACTTGTGGATAATAATAACCCACAAGTGGGCACATCGCAGTAAACTCACGTGTACAGCCATTTCACTTTCACAGACAACACTAATCTCAAACTTTTCCTTCTTGGAGTTCTTGTTTGCTCTTGAAGAAGAAACCAATTAAGATTCAAGTACCAATCTGATTCTTGATGGATTCAAGTGCTAAATCAACTTCTAATCTGTTGTTGACTATCATCTTCAACATCTCCAATCCTTCTTGTAAGTTCGTTCTATGAAATCACCAAGTTCTTCAAGCTTTTTGACTACTAAGGTCAAATAGGTCAAAACTATAAATTGACACCTATAATTAATTCTATTGGTTACAACCTATTCCTATATCATTTCTAAGTTATAAACAATCAAATTCTTGAGTTAAAACATAGTTTTTGATTAAGTTCTTGAATTAAAGTGCAAATGGGTCAAAATGGAGATTTTGATCCCAATCATTGAATTTGATGTTAAATTATGAATTGATAGTTGTTTCTAGCTTAGTTTAGGAGCCTAATTCATATGTGAACACTGGAAATTGGATTAAAATTAATTGGTTGTGTTTTGGGGTTTAAATGGCCAAAAGCAGCGGCTGGAAATCGCACTGGTCTGTGCAGACTTGCTTGCGGGCGCAAGGACCACCCTTGCTGCCGCAAGGGGTATTGCTTACGGGCGCTATGGATTGCCTTGCGGCCGCAAGGACGTCCTTGCGGGTGTAAGCAGTTCTATGCCTTTGTGGGCACAAGCAGCCTTGCTTGCCCTGTACCAGCATACAGTTTGTTGTTTCAAGTTATTCTAATATACGGGGTGATTGTTTAGGTGAGCCTATCAATCGAGGAGACCCGGAACACTATAATAATCAGTTTAAGCCGTCAGATGAGTGCCTGATAACATAACGATTAATATATCTATTACATATATTAACAATGATTATAGAATTGTATACCATGATTTGAACACGCACTTGTTTAAGTGTAGGTTGCATGATGATGCTAGAATTTAACATGTTGCCATAGTATAGTATGCACTTGATCAGGTGTATGCTATGATGATAATTGAATACATGCACGCATTGATTAATGATCCGATTGGATCAGATTATTTGTTTGTGAATGGTCCGGATCTTATGGATACAGCTGTCCTGGACAAAGCTATCCTACAACAAGAAGAAAGCCGTTCTACTTAAGGACAAAGTTGTCCTCTTCGGGTATAGCTTATGATGTACAACAGAGGAATCGGTTGATCCCAAAACGCAATGGTGGACCGCTTTATAGCTCACCCACCAGAGTGGTTGATGTGTCTGGTACGCCAGTTTGGTGCATTGAGCCGGGTTAGCTCCCCTGCGAGATATGCTACCTTCTTACTACGCTAGTTCATCGCGAGATGCTAGGATAGAACTATATGAGCATGATTGATGATATGTGATATGCCTATATTGATTGCATGCTATTTGGTAGTCACTAGCTATTATAGCTAACAGATGATACACCCTACATGTGCAGGTGATCCTCAGTGAGATCAGGACCCTGTGGGTAGTTGATTTTCTTAGGAGGAACTCTATGTTTGTTAGGAGGAATTCTATGTTTTGTACTTGATAATGGTCGAATGCTTCAGTAACAGTAACACCAAACCGCGTATGTGGGAATTTTGAATGTATAATATTTGCCACGTGTTTTATATTCCGTTGCGTGTTTTTAATTGAAAACGATAAATAAGCATTTTAAAAAGAAAATTTTGGTTCTCGAAAGCACGGTGTTACACTAATAGAGGTGCACTATCTTGTGTAGTAGCATTCCAAGGAACAACCAAGGTCGAGAGGAAGTTCTATCTTGAAGGGTGTATCTCTTTCTCTTGTTTTTCTTTTGTTGCATAGCTATTTTTAGTTTCATGGTTCATTGGATATGCATTGGTGGCTAAATTAAAGAATTCTTTTATAAACCTTTTGCTTCTATTGCATTTACTAGAGTTAACAATACCCATCTGTAGTATCAGAGTCATCTCTGAAATGGCTTTGCATGTTTCGGTCTAGAAAACTAGAAATTCTGTCAATTGTGGAATTCCGGCGATCGGGCACGACCTTACCTTTTAAGGCATAGGCCATGCCAGTGGCCGAGTTACAGTTGTGCCAATGGGAGTGTGGGTTGTACGGGCAGAATATGTCTAAGACTGAGACTATTTTCTAGGCACAAATATGGGGCACGCCTATACCCTTCATAGGCGTGCCTGCTGTATCTAGAACCAGTTTGTGGAATTTTTGAACTGAAAGCTTTTTTGTGTTTTCTAAAATCCGGTTTTTGACTACTCTTGGATCTGGTTGGTTCCCATCGTGTTTTGGTTCTTATATTTATATATTTTGTATGACTTGGCATGAAGTGTATAAAAACGTATACTTATGGGTGTATATATGAATATGTGATTTTAAGCATGGTCTTTCAATCACTAATGCATATGTACAAGGATTGTCTTTGTTACTTGGGTGTTTAATTTGACAATCTTGATAAAGACATACTTTGACAAGGTTTTGTGTGACACGTCATGGTTTTTGGCTAGGTTTTCTTTGCATGTGATGTTCGGTAACACTAGATTCCCTTAGCTTTGTGTGCTATTATGGATGGTTTGTTTTTGGCTTTGGTGGCCTGTGTGCCGTATTTGTGATAATCTATTATTTGGTGTGGCTTGCATGCCAGTTCTTTTTGTTCTTTGTACTTGTACTAGTCGTTGGAATCGCAGACTGCACGCCATTTCTATTTACTTTGTATTTGTACTTAGATAAATAGATTATTTTATAGCATCGGGAGTCATGGTGGTGATGTTTTGGCCAGACGTGTACGGGGCGCTAATGGAGATGCCGGATTAGGTGGGAGCCCACGCAACGAAGATGTAAGGTTTTCGTCCCTAGATGGCCTTGTTTTACCCGTTTGGCTCGGGAAAACGCATAGGATTTTGGGCATGTTACCAGATTATTTGCGTTTATGCATGGGTGTTTTTTATTTCTAGCATGGATATATTGCATGATAGATAATTTTTCATAAAATACAAAACACAAGATTTGTAAAATTGGTTTACTTATCTCTGTATTTAGAATCAACAAGCTTAGTACAAAAAAGGTATTATGTATGAAGTGGTCAAAAATGGTTTTTATCACTTATTTGTTAGTTTCCAAAAATGAGTTAAAAATGGTTTAACCTGAAAAACAAAAACCCCGTTTTTCAAAAGTAAGTTATGCACAATCCGTAAGACGAAACCACCCAAATCAAGTGAAAGTTGGATGATTGTTGAGTCATTCCTTGTGGAACTATGTGGAATGTGAGTGTGGCAAATCACAAGGTTGGTTGTTAAGCTTTAGCATGAGCGGATCATTGATCGATAGTAGCAACATGTGTCTTGACAAATGACTTACAAATTTCCTTCATGATACTTAAGTGGCGTCGAGCACTAGCTGAGTCATTGAGTGAGAACAAGGGAGTTGGTTTAAGAAGGGATCAAACATGCCAATGACATAATGGATTTCGATGGATTCCGCAAGGACCTATCAGTTGCAAAATGGTTACAATCAGTAAAATGGTTACCAGTCTAAATAGGTTGCTTCAAGATCCGCGGTAAACCCAATAGTGAATCCATGCATGTCAACACCCGAGAGCAACGGAAGCAACAAGGATCAAAAATGAGTTTTTGAGGTATCAAACCAACATGCATGTACTCCTCAAGTAGGGATCAGGACTACAAAGAATATAGCAATAGAAAACTAAAGTAAAGGAGGAAAAGTATACCATCTGGAGTGGCTGGCACAAGGAAACAAAGAGTTAGATGTTGAGAACCCGAAACTGAGCTCCTCTACCAGTTGTCCACACCAAGTTGCTGAGATTATACCTTGCTAATAACCTGAACAACACCGTAGCTTTTGAGCTCTTGGAACAACACTACCTAAGCCCTTAACTTGATACACCAACTTAACCTACTAGAGAAGTTCAAGTACCATAATAATGTGCATCATAAGATGAAAGTGGCAAGAGAGATAATGAGAGAACTTGAAGCCCTTATATAGAGATCGAGGGAGAGAAAGAGGCTCCAGGGTCGGGATTGATGGCTACATCTTATTGGTCCAAACAAAATGTCCAATAAAATGAAAGTGTCACTTTGACTTCTGCCTTCACAAGCTCTCACGATATATGAAGCCCTCATGAAGGTAGCACCCCTACGACTACCTGCCCGGGATGTGAAGCCTCGTGCAGGGTTTTTCTTCACAATCTATGATGGTCGCCAAAAACCCTAATTTCATATTCTCTCATGTGTGGGCTGTGTTGTCAGAATCTACCCTTGGCATGTAACACCGTATTTTTAACCCAAAAATTGTCACTTTGATAATCATTGCAGACGCGTTTTAAACAACAAAGTAATTAAAACTAATTACAAATCATTGTTTACAAAATATCAGTATTACAAAACACGGCTCGTCACAAATACTTTATGAGAGTCCTAGGTGATTACTCCCCAAGCTAACCACTCTCAGCCGAGCCGCTGACTTACCAAAACCTGTAAAAAGAGTGAGAGGTGGGGATTAGCACAAAGCTAAGTGAATGGAGTATCACAAAACAGATATATCAGCCAGAACCGCATGATATCAACAACCACAAATAAGCACCCTGGGAAGACCGGCAGTTATGCAGGAACCTACAACCAATGCCGGCCAACGCAAAGGTTTACCGATAGTCCATTTGCTATTCTCACATAGTATCATCCTCTCGTAGCAACAAGTGCATCCCAAGGTCCTGATACTGCTTAGCCAATAGCAAATGAACCCAGCCCATAAGCCCAGTCGTAAACTGACTTCCCTTCCAACATGTATACATATCACAGAATACAACAATTAACATTCACAGATAATTAACCAACAGATATACAATCTATCCAACAATAGTTGCAACAAAACCAGTACAACTAATATCACCCGTGAGCAAACATCCACTCACCTCTGGTTCTCAGCTATTTCCACTCAGTGATCTAAATTTACTAAGCCTTGTCTGTACCTGAGAACACAACAACCAACCATTAGTAATCAACTCATAAATATATATATCAAACATATATATTTATATGCATTTAATCAAACATAAACATGTAAGATTCACATATGAATACACATATATCACATAGCATTAAACAATGCAAAACAAGCCAAAACTGTCAGATTTCATGAGAAATCCGACAATACTATCGGAATCCGCAACCTCTATCGGATTTCAAAGAAATCCGATACATCCTTAGGATTTGAAGGAATCCGCAACTCCGGTCGGATTTCACTTAGTACAATCGGATTTTCTACTTAAGATTCCACATTCGGATTCAAACCATAGGATTTCGACACTAGGATTTCACACATCCGGATTTCAAGAGTTTCGGATTCTAAGTTCCAGATTTCACAACTACCGGATCATAAACAAGTTCATGAAAACACATATAAACAGGTTTAAACACATAAGCATGCATCAAAACACCATAAAACGATAAGAACCCCAAGAACTCTAAATCCGACAACTTCATATGATGTTCATAACCAAAACCCACTTTAAAACCGTAGCATGATTATAACAACTAGCATGTTAACAAGAATCAAGAAATAATCAACAACCCTTCGAATCTTGAATCACACAATCAAGAAATCACAAATCCGATTGCCTTTTTTTCTTGTTTCCTTCTTTGCTCTCGGTTTACACATAAAACACACACATGAAAACTTCAAAGTGAAGTCATCTCTCCTTAATCCCACGTATATACAATAGGTAGCATGAGGTGTCATGTTTTAATTATCTAAACACATGCACACACACACGTCCGTATACATACATATATATTTATACATATAACCAAGTGATAATAATCAATAAATTTACTTAATTTAGTAATTAAATAAACATAACCAAATAATAATCTAATTGTAACATACCCCAAGCCTACGTTTCTACTAGGCTTAATCTCAGGATGTTACATGGCGTGTGACCCAATAGGCCCGTAGCTCATTAACAACGATGCTAGTGCACATGTATCTATGGGCATAGTACAACAGGCTCCCACTTGCACCTATTTTACAGTGTCAATAAAATGTCAGACAAGCAGCGGCTCTAGCAAAGCTTGAAAGTCGTTTGATTGTGAAGAAGATGAGAATCAATGAACACTTGAAGTAAAAATGATGAATTTTAGTAAGAACAAGTGTGAACTATTTGCATGCAAGATGAAGTTTCACTCTGTATTACTAAGAATGTTGGTTACAAGAGAAGAATACAATATTGGCAAAGGTTGCCTTGCAAACTATGTTTGCAAGGCATTTATACAAAAGCCTCATGGGCTAGAAAGCTACATGGGCCCAAATATTAACTAACTAGTCTAAACTAGGAATTACATAATTAAAGTGGGCCAAGCCCATTACTAAGTCTAGTCTAATAAAGATAGAATAACTACAACAAAAGAACAAAAGGCTAACAAACAAATAAATATCTAACATTCTCCCCCTTTTGTTGCCTTGTGCTTGAGCAGGTATTAATTATCTTCTTCTCTGACCAAGAAGTGTTTCCCAGCTTCTTATGGCCATCCTTTCTTGAATCTTTTCCTGCAGCTGATCCGCGAACCTCGTTATTTTCACTAACTCCGATGGATCTGTTAGGTGTCGGTTATTAAAGCATGTTATGCGGAATTTTGATATGCATCTTTGAAGTGTTCCATCAGAATATGCACTGAGCTCAGAGAGTTTAAGGAATGCCTAGCCGCCGTTCAGATTTGACATTATGTATCCATCGGCCCTTTCATAATCCTCATCATATTTCTCAATAATTATGTATTTTCTGTGCTTTGAAAGCTTAGAATGCTGCTGGTTGGGCCTTCGAACATTTATCTTTACAAGATCAACCTTAACACCTAGCTGTAAATCATGAGTTCTGCACAGGAGGATCTTCTTTCACATGATGTATCTTAGAACTTGGAGATCTCTTTGTTCTTCCCGGTTTTGCAGGCCAACTAATCTTCAATGTGAGTAATTGTAAAACCCGTAATATTGTAAAATTATAAAAATATATAAAATTGCCAATTTGTGTGGTATTAGTAATTTATGTGTTTAATATGGTATTTCAATGTTATATAATATGTATGTGTGCCTACAATTTGAATTGGTAATTAGATGACAAAGTGATGGAAGTAGAGGGACCAAGGTGTACATATGTATATATATCTACCAAATTGACTCAATAATAGAGTCAAGGAAAGAAGAAAAAGAAGAAAAATCTGGAGATCGAAGGTAGCAAGAGATAGAGAGTTTAGAGAGAGACTAGAAGAAGGTAAAATAAAAGAAAAATTTGAAGGTTTGTGTGTTGTATTCAAGAAAGCAAGTGCCTTGGGTTTGAAATTCTACACTTTGAGCTTGGTTTGGGGAAAGAAGCAACACAACAAGTTGGGTTTCAAATCAAGTAAGTTAAATCTTTAAAATTGTGTTTGATTTGAGCTATGTAGGTTGTATTTGGTGATTCTTAGCTTAAATTGGATTTATTGTGTTTAATGGGTCCATATTTGTGGAAATAGTGAAATTTAGGGTTTGGTATGATCAAATGTGTATAAGGTGTTGATCTTGAAGTATGATGGTAATTTTACATGTGGTATTGGTGTATTGATGTTAAAAATAACGTTGATTGTAGTGATTGTTGGTTAATCATGTTGAAAACTTGTAAATGGGTCAAAGCTTGAAAAATTGGGAATGAAAGGGTTTTGATGCTTAAAATTAGGTTATATGTTGTTAATATGGTATATTGAAGTGTTCTTTGAGTGTTTTTGTTGTTGCAAATGAGTTATATTGAAAGAGTTGGGATTTGGCAAATGTTAGTGTTAAAAATCGGAGCCTGTAGTAACAAGAAAGGCCCCAGGTTACTGTTCACGGGTGCGTCGCGGCGCGAGGGTCCGGGTTTTTTAAGGCCATTTTTCCAGAGATTTTCTCCCGGCGCGAGACCCCCTGAAATGTCCAAAAACTTGTTTTTGACCCCATTTGACCTTATAATTGATTCGGGATTGTTTCTAATGGTTTTAAGGAGTCCAAAGGGGGTCCGAAAGACCCGAAATGAGCGTTTAAGTCGTGTTTTGAGTCTATACTTGTGTGTAACTTCATTATATGGTTAACATAACTAAGTTAACATTGTGTTATGATCATAGGATCGTTGTGCAAGTGATTTGTAGCTTTGAATTGAAGTAGAAGTGATCCTCATCACTTCAATCAGGTGAGTTGTGCCCTACGGATACCCAAAATGCTTTTAATGTGCAAGTCATCAAATGTTTTCTTATGAACCATGTTTATGTATATGTATGGCATCAATGTGAATTGTTATTGATATTATCATGTTTATGATAATGATTTATGCAATTGAGTATCTGATTCACCTGTTTTGAAGCATGTAATGCTATGTATTGATTATGGCAAGTTGTGACCTTGTGTGTATAACTTGCATGTGATTATGTGACCCCTCGGGGTAATTGATTATGTGTCCCCTCGGGTAATTGATTATGTGACCCTTCAGGGTATGTGCTTTGGTCCGGACTCCTGTTGTGATATGAACTCTGTACCATAGGGTTCCTAGTCATTGAGACGTAAACAGAGGTTCCTGTAGCTTCCGCAATTGGGGAACCGCGATGTACGGGTGGGAGAGGGATCGGTGCAGAGCGTGGAGGGTTATGTCAGTAGCCATCATGACCGTGTGGGTTCACTAGGCTGACGAGCCACCGAACCCGGGTAACATGAGTGGATTTGGTGAACAGGGCTTACACTCCAGAGAACCGTTGTATGCTGGACTGCTTTGTGCTTCCCCCACCTTGACGGGAGATGTGGACACACCCCCACGAGGACTTGTTGACCATGGTTGGCCCCTATGAAATATACAAGTATAAGTGGACTTGTCCCCCACATCTTGTGTGAACTATTTGCTGATGCCATAATTGTTTTATGAACTATGATGACTTGTTTAACTAGTTTTGGTACACTCACTAGCTTCTACTAATTAAATTTGTGTTTATGTTTTGTATCTGCAAATAAGTAATAGTATGATGCCGGTGAGGCGGGTAGTCACTTTTGGGAGAAGCTTGTTGCCTTTGGATATGTTTGGAATACATGATTATTCTTATTTTGTTTATGTGTAATTAATGGTCATGTATTCGGGTCAACAAGTAACACCACCCTTTTGTAAATTCGACAAGCTTCCACACTATGATGTAAACGAATACTCTTATAATGATGTTTTGTTGAAATATAAAAAGTTTAAATTTGTACTAAAATTCAGGGTGTTACAATTTGGTATTAGAGCCAAGGTTTGAGAGAATCGAGCACTTTAGCGAGTTTTTGGTCTCCAACCGAGGCCAACCATTAATATGAGATCCAAACATATCGGGTGGGCATATGGGTTAAGTTGAGAGATGCATGAGAGTTAGGGAAACTTAGTTCCGTAATTTTGATGAACTGTTGGTTCTTGTGCCTTAATATGCTATTTTTTGTTGTCTTCATGTGTGTAGTAGACAAAGATTGAGGCATCGATGCCCATAATGATGACAACTTCTTGTTTGTTCAACCCGGAGGTGATGAAATACCTTCAGAGCACTCTCAACCGGGTGGAAATCCTGGTTCTCATCACATCCAGCATTCTTAACCCCACTCGGGTAACCCAAACGATCAGTCCTCCATGATAGCTCAACTCCTGACACGCATGCAGGAGTTAGAAAATCAATTGAAAAGAACCCATGATACCTAAAAGACTTTGACTCTTGGCGAGTCTAGTGATGCTTCTATCTCAAGGAAACCCACCGTTTCCTATAAGACTTTCTTCAACTGTAAACCCCATACCTATGAAGGTAGCGATGACCCGATCGTGACTTTTGGTTGGATCCGTGAGATGGAGCAGACCTTTACCTCATGTGACTGTGATAAGGAACACAAAGTTCCTTACTCTGTGAGACAACTGAAAGGGAGGGCTCTCGTATGGTGGAATACTATCAAGGCAGCAATGCCTAAAGGTGAAGCTGACAGGTTGGGATGGGATGAATTCCTTGAACTGTTTCAACGGGAATTCTGTACTGAAAGGGATCTGGAACGCCTCGAAAGGGAGTTCCAAAACATGAAATTGGGTGGTTATTCCATGGATGAGCATGTTCGCAAGTTTAATGAGCGCCTTAGCTTTGTGACCACTTGGGTTCCAGATGAGAAAGCTAAAGTGAAGCGGTTTGTAGAAACCGTACCCCAAGGGTACAAAATCCACATCAGAGATTGTTCCACTCTTCTTTAGGCCACTCAAAAGGCCAAGTTCCTATTTGATGACTTCAAGGCTTCAAAGCAAGCCAAGAAGTTAATTGGTGAGAAGAGGAAGGTTAAGCCCTCTGGTTGTCAGTCCAAAAAGAAAGCAACTTCATCCTCCTTCTCCAAACCCAAGACTAACGATTCTAAGCCGCAGTGGTGCAGAATGTGCAGGTCTCACCACAAGGGAGACTGCACCAAAGATACCAAAGCTTGTGTTCGTTGTGGCAAACCTGGCCACATCCCTACTGACTGCAAGTACAAGGACAGTGTCTGTTTTACCTATCACAAACCCGGTCATAAAATGGCGGATTGCCCTCAGCGTAAGGAGGGAGGTGCCGGTGGTTCGTTCTCGAAGGGCAAAGACCCTCCAAAAGCGAAAGGGCGAGCATTTCAAATGACATCCGAGGAGGCTAGCGAGGCGGGGGATGTAGTGTGTGGTATGTTTCTATTGAACTTTACCCCTGCCTATGTGTTATTTTATTTCGGAGCCAATAGATCATTCATATCGTATGCTTTCTGTGAGAAATTGAAATGACCTTTTAGCAAGCTTGCCAAACCCCTTGATGTAGAAATTGTCGATGGCAAGATCATTTCTGTGACTGATATTTGTGATAGTTGTATTGTTGATCTTGATGGGAGTTCCTTCCCAATTCATTTGTTACCGGTTGACATATCTTCTTTCGATGCGGTCATTGGTATGGATTGGCTTAGTGCTAACAATGCAGAAATTCTTTGTTCTAAGAAATTGATCAAAATCCCTTTGCCCAATGGCGAATGTGTTATAGCTCGAGGCGAGAAACGCAAATCCGGGATGGAAATCTTGTCTGTTATGAAAACTCAGAAGTGAATCCGGAAGGGTTGCGAATCTTTCTTGGCATGTATTCTTGATGTCAAAAAGGAGAAGCGAAGTGTTGAAGATGTCAAAGTGGTTACTGAGTTTCCCGATGTGTTTCCTGATGATCTTCCCGGCTTACCTCCGGTTCGGGAGGTTGAGTTTCAAATCGATCTTGTTCCCGGGGCAACTCCGGTTGCCAAAGCTCCTTATCGTCTAGCACCATCAGAAATTCGGGAAATGATGACCCAAATCCAAGATCTTTGGATAAGGGATTCGTGAGACCGAGTTCCTCGCCTTGGGGAGCACTGGTTCTATTTGTGAAGAAAAAGGATGGTACTCTCCAAATATGCATTGATTACCGGGATTTGAACAAAAGAACCATCAAGAACAAATATCCACTCCTTCGCATTGATGATTTGTTTAATCAGCTTCAGGGAGCTAGTTACTTCTCCAAGATTGATCTCCGTTCGGGTTATCATCAAGTTCGTGTTAAAGAAGATGATGTTCCCAAAACAACTTTTAGAACCCGCTATGGGCATTGTGAATTTCTTGTGATGCCTTTTGGTCTAACCAATGCTCCGGCGGTGTTCATGGATCTTATGAATCGGGTGTGCCGTTGTTTCTTGGATAAGTTTGTGATTGTGTTCATTGATGATATATTGGTTTATTCTAAAACCGAGAAGGATCATGAAGTTCATTTGCGGGAGGTTCTTGAAGTTCTTCGACACGAAAAGCTTTATGAAAAATTCTCCAAATGCGAATTCTGGCTACGGGAAGTTTAGTTCCTTGGCCATGTTATCTGTGAAGAAGGAGTTCAAGTTGATCCTTCTAAGATTGAAGGGGTTATGAAGTCGGAATCACCGAAATCCCCTTCTAAAATCAAAATTTTTCTTGGTCTTGCGGGTTACTACCGCCGATTCATTCATGATTTCTCCAAGATAGTGGGGCCGCTAACCAAGCTGACCCGTAAGAATGTTCCTTATTCTTGGACTGATGTTCAAGTTCTTTTCAAACTCTTAAGAAATTGCTGTGTCAAGCTAGTGTTTTACCTCTTCCTGAAGGATCACAAGATTTTGTGGTCTATAGTGATGCATCCAAGTCTGGTTTGGAATGTGTGTTGATGCAACGAGGCAAAGTTATTGCCTATGATTCCCGGAAACACTGGCGGCATTATCTCTATGGCACTCACTGTGTGATTTTCACGGATCATAAAAGGCTTCAGCACATCTTCGATCAGAAAGAGTTGAACATGTGGCAACGCCGTTGGCTAGAATTGATTAAGGATTATGATTATGAGATTCGGTATCATCCGGGTAAAGCTAACGTTGTGGCGGATGCTCTAAGCCGCAAAACTCAAACAGATGCCTTGTGTTACCAATCTTTTCGGATGGAGGTAATCTCCGACTTGGTAGAGAACCTGAGGATGGCTCAATAAGAGGCATTGAAAGAGGAAAAACTTAAAGAGGAGCAAATGATGAAACTCAAAGATCGCCTAGAAGAAGATAGTCGTGGCTTAAAGATCTTTATGGGACGTGTTTGGGTGCTAAAGCTTGGCAACAACCGTGAGGTGATTCTACATGATGCCCATCATTCCACAATGTCCGTGCATCTGGGTTGCACGAAAATGTATCATGATCTAAAGACATTGTATTGGTGGCCCGGGATGAAAGTGGATATCGCTTCTTATGTTGAGAAGTGTGCAATTTGTGCGCAAGTCAAGATCTAGCACCAACGTCCATATGGAAATCTTCAACGTTTGTAGATTCCGGAATGGAAGTGGGATCACATTACTACGGATTTTGTCACAAAATTGCCAAAGACTGCTAAGGGACACGACATGATCTGGGTCATAGTCGATCGATTGACCAAGTGTGCTCACTTTCTGGCCACTCGTGAGACAGCGTCCTTAGACAAATTGACAAAGTTGTAAGTGGATGAGATTGTATCTAGACATGGAGTGCCTCTATCCATTGTCTCGGATAGGGATTCACGCTTTGCATCCAATTTTTGGAGAAGTCTTCAAAGGGAATTGGGTACTCGTGTCCATTTGAGTACAGCTTATCACACGCAGACGGATGGTCAATCCAAAAGGACCATCCAAACATTGGAGGATATGTTATGTTCTTGTGTGCTAGAATTTGGTGGATCATGGGATTATCATCTACCTTTGATTGAGTTTGCTTACAACAACTCTTACCATTCTAGAATTGGTATGCCTCCCTGTGAAATGCTATATGGAAGGCGATGTCGAACTCCTACGTGTTGGCTTGAACCGGGTGAGAAACAGTATGCGGGCCTGGAGATTGTTCAATTGACCGCCGAAAAGGTCAAAATTGCACTTAAAAAGCTCAAAGCTGCGCGTGATCGTCAGAAGATGTATGCGAACAATAAAAGAAAGCCTATGACTTTTGAAGTCATTGATCAGGTGATGCTTAAAGTTTCACCTTGGAAAGGGGTGATTCGGTTTGGGAAGCATGGTAAGTTGAGTCCGAGGTATATTGTCCCATTCAAGATTTTGAAGCTAGTCAATAAGCAACGTACGAGATAGAGCTACCTCCGGAGTTGGAAGGTGTTCACAACACATTCCATGTTTGCAACTTCAAGAAGGCCAAAGTGGAAGACAATCAAGTTATCCCTATCAATGAGTTTCAGGTTGATCCAAAGAAGTGATTGGTGGAAGAACCAATTGCAATTGTGGATAGAAAGACCAAGAAGCTAATAAAGCGCTTGATTCCTTTAGTTTTGGTGTAATGGAAGCATAGTCAAGGTCATATGTTGACTTGGGAGAACGAAGACGAGGACGGAATCCTTGTAAGGAGGGAGGAAATGAAAAACCCGTAATTTTGTAAAATTATAAAAATATATAAAATTGCCAATTTGTGTGGTATTAGTAATTTATGTGTTTAATATGCTAATTGAATATTATATAATATGTATGTGTACCTACAACTTGAATTGGTAATTAGATGACAAAGTGATGGAAGTAGAGGGACCAAGGGTGTAAATATGTATATATATCTACCAAACTGATTCAATAATTGAGTCAAGGAAAGAAGAAAAAGAAGAAAAATCTGAAGAAGCATCGAAGGTAGAAAGAGAAAGAGAGTTTAGAGAGAGACTAGAAGAAGAAGGTAAAATCAAAGAAAAATTTGAAGGTTTGTGTGTTGTATTCAAGAAAGCAAGTGCCTTGGGTTTGAAATTATTCACTTTGAGCTTGGTTTGTGGCAAAGAAGCAACATGTTGGCTTTCAAATCAAGCAAGTTAAATCTTTAAAGTTGTGTTTGATTTGAGTTATGTAGGTTGTATTTGGTGATTCTTAGCTTAAATCGGGTTTATTGTGTTTAATGGGTCCATATTTGTGGAAATAGTGAAATTTAGGGTTTGGTATGATCAAATGTGTATAAGGTGTTGATCTTGGAGTATGGTGGTGATTTTACATGTGGTATTGGTGTATTGATGTTAAAAATAAGGTTGATAGTAGTGATTGTTGTTTAATCATGTTGAAAACTTGTAAATTGGTCATAGCTTGAAAAATTGGGAATGAAAGGGTTTTGATGCTTAAAATTAGGTTATATGTTGTTAATATGGTATATTGTTCTTTGAGTGTTTTTGTTGTTGCGAATGAGTTATATTGAAAGAGTTGGGATTTGGCAAATGTTAGTGTCAAAAATCGGAGCCTGCAGCAACAAGAAATACCCCGGGTTATTGTTCACGGGTGCGTCGCGGCGCGACACCCTATGCGTCGCGGTGCGAGGGTCCGGGTTTGCTAAGGCCATTTTCCAGAGATTTTCTCCCGGCGCGAGGCCCCTTGTCTCACAGCGCGAGACCCCCTGAAATATCCAAACACTTGTTTTTGACCCCATTTGACCTTATAATTGATTGGGGATTGTTTCTAATGGTTTTAGGGAGTCCGAAAGACCCGAAATGAGTGTTTAAGTCGTGTTTTGAGTCTAACCTTGTGTGTAACTTCATTGTATGATTAACTTAACTAAGTTAACATTGTGTTATGATCATGGATCGTTGTGCAAATGATTTGTAGCTTTGAATTGAAGTAGAGGTGATCCTCATCAATTCAATCAGGTGACTTGTGCCCTGTGGATACCCAAAATGCTTTTAATGTGCAAGTCGTCAAATGTTTTCTTATGAACCATGTTTATGTATATGTATGGCCTCAATGTGAATTGTTATTGATATTATCATGTTTATGATAATGATTTATGCAATTGAGTATCTAATTTACCTGTTTTGAAGCATGTTATGCTATGTAATGATTATGGCAAGTTTTGACCTTGTGTGTATAACTTGCATGTGATTATGTGTCCCCTCGGGTAATTGATTATGTGACCCTTCAGGGTATGTGCTTTGGTCCGGACTACTGTTGTGATATGAACTCTGTACCATAGGGTTCCTAGTCATTGAGACGTAAACAGAGGTTCCTGTAGCTTCCGCAATTGGGGAACCGCGATGTACGGGTGGGAGAGGGATCGGTGCAGAGCGTGGAGGGTTATGTCAGTAGCCATCATGACCGTGTGGGTTCACTAGGCTGACGAGCCACCGAACCCGGGTAACATGAGTGGATTTGGTGAACAGGGCTTACACTCCAGAGAACCGTTGTATGCTGGACTGCTTTGTGCTTCCCCCACCTTGACGGGAGATGTGGACACACCCCTACGAGGACTTGTTGACCATGGTTGGCCCCTATGGAATATACAAGTATAAGTGGACTTGTCCCCCACATCTTGTGTGAACTGTTTGCAGATGCCATAACTGTTTTATGAACAATGATGACTTTTTTACTTGTTTAACTGGTTTTGGCACACTCACTAGCTTCTGCTAATAAAATTTGGGTTTATGTTTTGTATCCGCAGATAAGCAATAGTATGATGCCGGTGAGGCGGGTAGTGACTTTTGGGAGAAGCTTGTTGCCTTTGGATATGTTTGGAATACATGATTATTCTCATTTTGTTTATCTGTAATTAATGGTCGTGTATTCGGGTCAACAAGTAACACCACCCTTTTGTAAATTCGACAAGCTTCCGCACTATGATGTAAACGAATACTCTTATAATGATGTTTTGTTGAAATATAAAAATTTTAATTTGTACTAAAATTCAGGGTGTTACAGTAATATCCCTCAAATTCAGATGTCTTAGCTCGACCTCGTGAAATGTATATCTTTTCCCATTTACACGTGCTTGTGAAAGTGGACCATTGAGTAGTTGACGAAGTTACGCATGTACACGAACTCAGACTTGACAATTGTAAATTTGGAGGCAACTTGTTGTTTTGTGCTTGTATGGAAGGTGGCAGCGAATCTGACAAATTTCTTGTGCTCTTGAGAGTTCATCACGTATAGATCATCAACCTATCTGACTACTTCTGAGAAGATCTGGGGAATTCTTTCTTCTAGATAGGGAGTATTAAGCCACTGAGTAGGCCAGCGAGGTTGGGCTTTTGCGAGCGCTTCACTAGGTCTGATGTTTCTTATATTTGGCCTTTCTACTATTATTCTCTCGTGAGTGGCCAAGGGTTTGGGTCCTCCATGGTAGGTTTCAGGTACGGGCCACTCACCCTCTTGTTGTTCAGATTTCTGAGGTTGTTTTTGACTGATAAGTTCTATGGGGGCAACATCGAATTGCCCCTATTTTGGTGGAAAAATGTCGAGCAGCTCCCTATTAATTGTAGTGAAGACCTTGCGGATGTTGATTAGCGGAGTTTCTTCCACTTCCTCAGTTACAGGCCTTTTGCCTTTCGATTTACTTGTTAAAGGTTCGTGAAGGTAAGATTTGGGTTCTATTGCTTTTGTTTGGACTTGCGGGATCTGGATTGTTGGGTTTTCTGGTTTATAAGCCTCTGACTTTGCCCCTTGACAAATTTCGAATTCAAAATCTGCGGTTTCAGGCTCAACTAGTTGTTGTTGTTGTTGTTTACTGCCACTGCCTTTGCCTTTGCTACTTTGACCCTCGGACGGCTTGGATACTGGGGCGCCTTCAATTCTTAACACTGTACTTTGAGCCCCAATGTATCACCGTTGCCTTTTCTCCCCCTCATGATGTCCTGGGTCCTCAGGATCATCATACCTCCGATTTCTAGATTTAGACTGAGCTTTGCAGAACTCCTCCACTACTTCCAGCCGTTTGCTTATACCAGATACGGTTGCGGTTAGGGTATTGAGGGCTTGGAGCACTGTATCTTGTAAGTTCGTGGAGCTGGAGGATGTGGGCTGGGTTTGGGATTGTAGTGCTGCAAGAAGATTGGATTGTTCAGCGGTTGGATCGGCAACACTATTTAGTTTGGCCTGGAGAAGGACTTTGAGTTCATCGATACAATAATCTCGCTCCATGACAGTGGGTGGGCGGTTTTCAAGGGCTTGGATGTGGGATCTCTGGGAATTGAATTTAAAGTGGAGTTCGGTGTTAACATATTCCCTCAGGCCAGAGTCAAGGTTGGAGAACTTCGAATCCATATAGGATCTCTGTTGTGTTGTAACCCCAAGCTCACATAGAGACTCGGTCTGCACAGGTCTTTTAGCCCAGTGGCCCTCATATAGTGTTGGCATAGTGGTAGAACTGGAGGGACTTCCGCTCAATCCTCGCGTCACCTCTACAGTAGAGGCCGCTACGGGGGTTCCGATAACGTCACGAAGACGTGCAAGTGGCGATCGTGTCCTAGCAAAAGATTGAAATCCAATTAAGATTGGCGCTAGACTCGATTGTGGTTGAATTGAAGATGTGGACAGGGGAGGCAGTCCAATTATTTCAAAGCTAGCAAACTCCGAATGAGTTGTCGACTGAGTATGTGATAATTCCCCATGGAATGAAACCGCTCCCAGTTGAGTGGAAGCAGAGTGGTTGGCGGGGTGAGGTGCTTGCACTGGTGGGTTTGTTTCAATACCAGCCGGAACAACGTCCCGACTGATAGTAGAGGTGGATTCCCGACTTTCTAGTTATGGAGTACTCTCACCCTGTTTCCTTTCTAGCTCAATCTCATTATCACTAACAACCACATCCAGGTCTACATCTTCTCTGGGTAATCAGATAAATCAGGGTGGATGTCCTCTGGGTGATCAGATATTTGCCTTGTGCTAGTGGATTCGGTACGAACGGGATAAGGTCCCGGGCCAAAGGAAATTGATAGCCCGGATGAATATGATTCAGTTTGGGTCCTTTCCGTTGAGGACTTACTCACAGATGCATCATTGGTGGAGGCCTCAGAATCACTGATCACCACCCCCTCACTTTCTTGTATCTCTTCTCCCTTACCACTTCCTCCACCCCTCTCAGCAGACTGTTCTCTCTCTTGCATAACCCTGCTCGGGGCACCCCTGCGCACCCGAGCACCTAGACCACTAGGATCCTCACTAGATGCTACAGCTCCTTGGGTAGGCACAACCGGTTCTGGTTGCGCCAGAGGAGCAATCCTATTTTCTCTCATATAATCTCTCATAGCCTCACTCTCCGGATTCAAGATTTGAAGAAGTGCAACAGACACCTACATAGTAACTATCTTAGGTAAATCCCTTATACGCAAGAATCGGGTAATCCGTTGCATTTGGATTTGCGGGTTATCAAGGCATCGGGGAATAGTGTGGTAGGTTTCCAATTCAGCAGCGATCAAGATGGTGAGAAACCTTTGGAATGGTATGAATGTTTTGCGGCGGGTTGTGGTTTTCTCATTTACCATCCTTACTATCTCCTTAAAGATGATGGTGGCATAGTCAAGATGGAGGTGGTAAGCAACACCAGCCAGAAGTAGCAGTGATGTAACACCTTCAAACCTGGGCTAGTAAATTAGCGGGTTAGTGGTATGTGATTGCTTGTTTTGATTAATTATATGTTTGGTTAAACTTGACTAATTAAATTAAATATATATATATATATGTTACTGATAGAATTTATTTGAAAAAGAAAAGAAAGTTACAAGTATGTATGCATGTGTGTTAGTATGTATGTAGGTATGCATGCATGAATTAAAAAGAATAGTATTTCATATGTAGCCACCTCCTGCTTGGTTTAAAACAATTATATTAGTGTATGTGGAAAATAATCTGCTCATTAGTTTGAATTTGCAAAGTGTGAAGTGTGTGGTTATTAGAGCAAAACCAAAGGTGAAGCAAGGTTTTCAAACTTGAAATTTCAAAGTCAAAGATCTTGTGTGTTTAATTCCAAAGGAAGGTGAGGAAGTGTTTATAGCTTGTTATAGTTCCTGTTGATATGTTTATATGTTGAAAAGTATGTGTATTGGTGGTTTCACCATTGATGAAAATGGAAGAAAGCTTGAATTATGGGTTTGTAGATTTTGATGTTATGATTAAGTAAAAAGGTGTTTTTGATGGTTTGTATGCATTTTAGATGTTAGATATATGTTTTGTTGGACGAAAAATGATGTTGGAAATGATTATATGAAATTATGGATTGAAAATCCGACACAAATGAAGAAGATGGGCTGGAAAAAGGCGCGTCGCGGCGCTACATTCAACAAAACCGATAGTTTGGGTTTCGGATTGTGAGAATCCGATAAGTTGCAAATTCGGCCCTTGGAAATCCGAGACTTTGCAAATCCGACACAAAAATCCGATATTTGTGAAATCCGCCACTGAATTGCGAGTGTTGACTCTCGGATTTGAAATCCGACTCGGTCGCGGCGCGATGTGGTTTGTGTCGCGGCACGATAGACCCCATTTCAGAATGTTTCTTGTTTTCTTGTTGTGTTTTGCATGGAATAACTTGGCATGTTTATTATGTGATTTTATTGAGTTGTTTTTATGGATTAGAGATATAAATATATATGAGAAATTATATTTATATATTCGAGACTGATTTGATTGTTGCTGTGTGTCACACCCCGCTAAAGCGGAAACACGAGGTGTCACAGCACAAGATATCATCGCACAAGGTAAATAGATAATAACCATTAGATTAAATTAACAAAATAAGTAGTTTGGATGAAACATAAATAAAGGTTACATAACCGAATAATATTTAAAGGACATTGTCTTGTATGATGCGTAAATAAAATAGATATTGTTTTTATAAAATGTGACGATGAAGATGAAGATGCCACACATCATGTTTGTAAGCATAAGGTACCTAACGACGGTCACCTGAAAGCACGGGTAAAAGAAAAGGGTCAACTACTAGAGTTGGTGAGTTCATAGGTTCTTAATGTATGCACAACACATCTTTTAAATGAGAAAAGTTTAAATAATTGATGGAAGTTTTTGGATAAAAATCCAAGTATGAAATAATGATAGAAGATGTATTATATTGCCCAATACGTTGCACATGGTAGTAATAGACTATGATGATTGTTGCTTGAGCCATTATCCAACCTAGCCGACAACCAATTGCCCATGATAAACCTAACGCCTATATTAAATGACGTTAGTAGTGGTAAAGTACATCTATAGTTCGTCAACCATAAATGGGAGACGTCGAAATCTCCAAATAGCGCTACTTACAAGTACCATCGGCTCACTAGCGGAGTTAAGGAATAATGTCCAACGGAAGGGCCTTACAACGATCACCCAAGCACATCAAAGAATAATACCATAAGTGCTCAAAATAATATTTGAAATAAATAAGAAGATAGGCAATAAACTTTTCATGAAATATATATACATGCTTTCACCCCAAAATAATATGAAATACGGTAAAAAGGGGCTATGATACTCACTCGGTATGCAAAGGTGTTTTCTTGTAAGGATTTCTTGTTCCTACCGAAGCTCCTTTCCTAATATAAAAGGTATGTAGCTCTATTAGACTTATTTTATTTATTATTTTGTATTATTTATTTGTGGTTAACTTATTTATTTAAATAGTTAAAGGTTGTCTCTATTTTTCCATAAATCATAAGTGTTCACTGAAATTTTCAGTTCTTTGAGTTGAACTTTAAAAATTAAAAACTATAATTTAGGAGTCATATTAAGGCTTGATATTTTAATATAATCTTACTACATGTTTCTAGAATGTCCAGTAAAAATATAGGAATTTATAATCCATGTTTAGTATTTTTAATAATTAAAAGTGTATAGGATGTCCACTGATCAGTGTCTGGATGACATGTTGTTACTAAAACGTCCGTTTAGGGCTCATACGACCTCCTTTTTACATGATTCAAACTGGGAAATAACCACGACTCACAGATTAAACTTTTAAAAAACACTAGACGTAATTTGACCCAAGAATGAGTTAGTTACACGCGTTTAAATTGTACCCTTCTAAATCTGCCAGACTTCCAGATTCAACATATGGGTCTTTTTAAATATGTTTGAAGGATCAAACGTTCATGAAAATTAGTGAATCCAGATTTAAATGAAAGGTATTTCTTTAAACTAAGATTAGCAAAAAGAATCAACTGATTTTGATACCTAGAACTTCAGATATAACAAAAACAAGTAGGGAGTTCTAACATCAGATTCTGCCAGATTTGTGATTCTTTTTGCTTATGGGTCATAACTTTAATATAACATGTTTATATTCATGAATAATCATATTGTATGAGTATAAGCTTTGATAATCCATGTGTTCTTACAACAATGGTAGGATGATACACATTTTATGTGTTCCTTACAACATTTGTTAAGATGAAACACATGCATGATCAAAGTCCTATTTTCTTGATTTTTAGTTGATTAAGTTCCATACAACAACGGTAGGATGATGCACATTTCATGTGCTCCTTACAACATTGGTAGGATGTTTATATTTACATGATTATATATATATAAATAAAGTAAATAAGATGAACAACAAAGAAAATAAATAAAAGAAAGAAGAAAGAAGAAGAGAAGAAAGGTAGAAGAGTAGAGATGGGTGTTTTATGATCATCTTATCACTCTTTTCCTTGATTTTGTCTTTGATCTTCAAGAGATGATCAAGACTTGGATGTATTTGGGGAGATTTTTGTTGGTGAAAGAAGAAGAGAGAAAAGAGAAGAGATGGAGTGTGGTGGTAAAGGAAATGATAAAGAGTAGTAGGGGGCTTATATAGAGCATGGGGGAGATCAAGTGGTGGTTCTTGGGAAGAGAAGGAGGCAAGAGAAATTTGAGGGGAGGGGGGTAGTGGTAGCCGGCCTCATGGGGGGGGGGGGGTTTCTTTTATTTTATTTTTTTTTTGAATAATTAAGTGTAATTGGTTTAAATGAATTTTGTATAATTGTTGATTTTGTTTAAATCTTTTAATTAGAAAGTTTTTATTACTTTTATGAGTTTATTTTTATATGTTTTATATTTTAACTTATTTATATTTATCATAATTTATTTAATTATTTTAATTGATATTATTTTTATTATTGTACCTGATTTGTAATTCTTGACTCGTAATTATTCGATTTTTCGAGCTCCGGAAGGTTCTAACCATATAGGCGGGATTTCTACGAAATCTAATATTATAATGGATGTATTTAAGTCGTAATTACTATTTTTATTCATACTAGGCTTAAAATTAGAATTTCTAATGGCTAACCTGAGAAATTTGTTGCCGAATGTCACAGTCTCCCCTGATTAAAAGAATTTCGTCCCGAAATTAATCGTTGACGTCTTGGACTTGCTTTTTGGCGAAGAGGTGCGGATATTTGAGTTTCATATAATCCTCTCGCTCCCAAGTGTATTCAGGCCCGTGCCTTGAGTTCTAACGAACTTTTAAGATAGGGATCCTGCTTCTCCTTAGTCTTTTGACGTCCCGGTCAAGGATTTCGATTGGTTCTTCTACAAAGTGCAACCGGTCATCAACTTGCACATCTTTTAAGGGTAAGATTAAGGTTTCCTCCGTTTGGCATTTCTTTAAATTCGACACATGGAACGTGTCATGGATGGCGCTCAGTTCTTGTGGCAGTTTTAGCTTGTAGGCTACCGGTCCAATCCTTTCGATTATCTCGAATGGCCCAACGTACCTGGGACTTAACTTGTTCTTTTTACCAAAACGCACTATCCCTTTCCAAGGTGATATCTTTAGTAGAACTTTATCGCCAACTTGAAACTCTAGGGGTTTCCTGCGTTTGTCGGCGTAGCTCTTTTGTCGGTCCCTAGCGGTTTTGAGCCTTTGCCTGATAATCTTTATCTTATCAGTGGTTTCCTGTACGACGTCTGGTCTGGACAATTGTCGGTCTCCGATTTCCAACCAGCTGAGCGGGGATCTACATTTGCGTCCGTACAATGCTTCATAAGGTGCACACTGGATACTGGTGTGATAACTATTATTGTATGAAAATTCAACCAGTGGCAAATGCGAGTCCCAGCTCCCACCAAAATCTAACACACAAGCACTTAACATATCTTCCAGCGTTTGAATGGTCCTTTCCGATTGTCCGTCTGTTTGGGGGTGGTAAGAGGTGCTTAAATTGACTCGTGTTCCCAATGCTTTCTGAAGTGATTGCCAAAATCGGGAAGTGAAGCGACTATCCCTATCCGAGATGATAGAGATGGGCACTCCATGACGCATGACGATCTCATTGATGTAGATTCGTGCCAGCTTTTCCATCTTGTAATCTTCACGAATGGGTAGGAAATGTGCTGACTTTGTAAGCCGGTCTACTACTACCCAGATGGAATCGTACCCTTTTGCGGATCGGGGTAACTTAGTCACAAAATCCATAGTTATCTGTTCCCATTTCCATTCCGGGATTTCGGGTTGCTGCAGTAATCAAGAGGGTTTCTGGTGTTCTACCTTAATTCTTGCACAAGTCAAACATTTCCTCACGTATAGGGCGACATCCTTCTTCATTCCGGGCCACCAATAGTATTCCTTCAAATCCTTGTACATTTTATCGGCTCCGGGATGAATAGAATACTTAGACTTATGTGCCTCATCCAATATCGTTAACCGTATGTTATTCGCCTTGGGTATCCAAACCTTCTTTTCGAAGTAACGTACTCTATCAGTTCCAATCTCGAATCTGTGCTCCAAATGACGGAGGGTTTCCTCTCTTAGATTTTCTGCTTTTAATGCTTGCTCCTGAGCTTCAAGGATCATTCCTTTCAGACTTGTTTGCACAACAGCTCCTAATGCTCGTACTCTCGTTGGTTTTACTCTTTCCTTCCTACTCAACGCGTCGGCTACAACATTGGCCTTGCCTGGGTGATATTTGATTTCACAATCATAATCATTGAGTAGTTCTACCCATCGCCTTAGTCTCATATTGAGCATCTTTTGATCAAAAATATGCTGGAGACTCTTATGGTTAGTGTAGACAGTACACTTGGTGCCATATAAATAGTGTCCCCATATTTTGAGTGCAAACACTACCGCTCCTAACTCCAAATCATGAGTAGTGTAGTTTTTCTCATGAACCTTCAATTGTCTCGAAGCGTAGGCGATAACTTTGTCTTTTTGCATTAAAACACATCCCAACCCTTGGTGTGATGCGTCGTAATAGACCACAAAGTTTTCTGATCCAGTTGGCAATGCCAAGATAGGTGCGTTGCATAGCTTCTGCTTTAAGGTTTGAAAGGCTTCTTCTTGCTTATCTCCCCAAATGAATTTCTTATCCTTCTGAGTCAAAGTCGTTATTGGTTGAGCCACGCGTGAAAAGTTTTCGATGAATCGCCTATAATATCCTGCCAGACCCAGAAGTTGTCGAATCTCAGTTGGCGTCTTTGGTGCTTCCCACTTTTTGATTGCTTCGATCTTTGCTGGATCGACATGAATTCCATTTGAATTAACTACATGACCAAGGAAGTGTACTTCTCGGATCCAAAATTCACACTTAGAGAATTTGGCATACAACTTCTGGTCCTTGAGTAGTGTTAAGATTAATTTCAAATGCTGCTCATGATCTTCCTTGCTTCGCGAATAGATGAGGATGTCGTCTATGAACACTATAGCAAACTTATCTAAATATGGTCTACAGACCCTATTCATTAAGTCCATAAATACTGCTGGAGCGTTAGTCAACCCAAAAGGCATAACTAAGAACTCATAATGTCCATAGCGGGTTCTAAAGGCGGTCTTGGGGACGTCTTCTTCGCGAACTCTCAATTGGTGATATCCCGAGCGAAGATCGATTTTTGAAAAATATTTGGCACCTTCAAGTTGGTTGAACAGATCATCGATTCGAGGAAGTGGGTAATGATTTTTGATGGTCAATATGTTGAGTTCCCTATAGTCGATGCACATTCGCAGCAATCCATCTTTCTTTTTGACGAATAGGACTAGGGATCCCCATGGTGTGGTACTTGGTCGAATAATTCCTTTGTCGAGTAGCTCTTGAAGATGTGCAGACAATTCCTACATTTCCAACGAGGCTAACCGATATGGAGCCTTTGCTACGGGCGCGGCTACAAGGATTAAATCAATCAAAAGTTGTCTTGTCTAACTAAGGGTAATCCAGGTAATTCATCCGGAAACACCTTGGGAGAATCCTGAACGATTGGAAAATCGTGAATGTGCTTTTCCTAAACCTCCATTTCTACAACATGCACGAAGAATGCGATATAGTCCTTTCCTAAATATTTTTGCATTTTCATGCATGATACCACCTTGACGTTCTTCCTGGTCTTTTCTCCTTATACGACAAGCGTTTCGTCTTGTGATAGTGGAATCTGAATGATCTTTGCAGAACAATATTTCAGCTTGAATTTTGGATAGCCAATACATACCAACAACTACATCAAAGCTCCCTAGTTTGATTGGTATGGTCTACGTTAAAGCTTTTGCTAGCTAAGTTCAAGGTACACTTAGTGATTATATCTCTAATCTTGACTTCTTGTCCATTAGCAAATTCCATGATATAGGCCTCTTTCAATATTTGAAATTTTAGATTGAGCTTTGGCCTAAAAACTAGTGGTACTAAGCTTCTATATATTCCAGAGTCAGATAGCATTGATGCATTATAATTGTTCAGAAAAACATACTAGTAATCACATTCGGGTCTCTCCTTTGTACAAATTCTACTTAGCTAGGTTATGGTGATCCTAAGATATAAGGTCTAACAACTAACACTCCCGTTCAATCATATAGCAATGCATGTAAAATCAAACATTTCATAACGTGATTTAAGCAACACATGTTCAATCATATAGTTCCCAAAAGTACCAAAATGATTTCCTAAAAGACATCAAGTGATTAATGTTTAACAAATCATCAAAAAAAACCACCAAGTTTAATAATCGAAAGAAACTCCAAATCTTTCACTAATTCAATCTCCTTAAAAAACAACCCTAGCGTACCATCATACTTACTAGCAATCTCACCATCACTATAACAAAATATCCTCCCAAGCACATATATAATTAAATCATCTACACGGCCCTCCTTGTTGTAATGGTAGTCCCCACAGCTCTTAACGCTTCACGGTGTTGCGACTCCGAGACCATAGAAAAAAAAATTACATAGGACATGGTGCCGGTGGTCTAAACTAGTATGATGAATACTCAGTTCTAGTGATATGCTTTGTACCCACCTTCCCTCTTTGGGGGTCACCCTTAATGTCCTTACGATAGTTCCCGTTACTACTCAGGATGCCTCTATGTGCTCCCTAAATCAGCAGTTCTCTCCCTCCTAATGAAAAGGCCACGAGGTCACTCTCGTTGGTAAGGGGGCTCTTTTCCTAGTCGTGAGCCTAACACATGCTCCACAGGAAGTCGGTGTTGATAATACACTAGGTCGTGAAACTCGGGGACTCTCCCACTATGTTTCTATTCTAACCTCCATGGGTAAAGAATATGTAATCTTAGTGTGTCAACCTAATGATGACATTACAGACTTCGATATATATAAAATTGGTTACTAAGTGTGCTAATATATGCAAGTACTTATGATATGCCATGCTTATGCACACACACAATAATCTTGCTCCAGAAAGAAAATAAATGAAAAATATTTCTAAGTATATTTTTATTATAACTAACCTAAGTCCCATATTGTACATAGCTAAATTAGACATAGGTGATCAAGCTTTGTCTAATTGAGGTATAA
This sequence comes from Dittrichia graveolens, assembly GCA_038502395.1. Classification (NCBI taxonomy): domain Eukaryota; kingdom Viridiplantae; phylum Streptophyta; class Magnoliopsida; order Asterales; family Asteraceae; genus Dittrichia; species Dittrichia graveolens. The sequence continues at coordinate 39,597,768 of JARJIL010000009.1, forward strand.
CAATGTGGTACTCAACTTAATTATATTATCAATACACTTGATGTATTTTAAACAAAATTATTTTGAAAACATTTTTATAAACCTTTGGTTATAGTTGGTGTTTTCCCCCCATAAGGAAAACATCATTCTATAACCTTCGGCTCTGATACCAAATCTGTCACACCCCGCTAAAGCGGAAACACGAGGTGTCACAGCACAAGATATCATCGCACAAGGTAAATAGATAATAACCATTAGATTAAATTAACAAAATAAGTAGTTTGGATGAAACATAAATAAAGGTTACATAACCGAATAATATTTAAAGGACATTGTCTTGTACGATGCGTAAATAAAATAGATATTGTTTTTATAAAATGTGACGATGAAGATGAAGATGCCACACATCATGTTTGTAAGCATAAGGTACCTAACGACGGTCACCTGAAAGCACGGGTAAAAGAAAAGGGTCAACTACTAGAGTTGGTGAGTTCATAGGTTCTTAATGTATGCACAACACATCTTTTAAATGAGAAAAGTTTAAATAATTGATGGAAGTTTTTGGATAAAAATCCAAGTATGAAATAATGATAGAAGATGTATTATATTGCCCAATACGTTGCACATGGTAGTAATAGACTATGATGATTGTTGCTTGAGCCATTATCCAACCTAGCCGACAACCAATTGCCCATGATAAACCTAACGCCTATATTAAATGACGTTAGTAGTGGTAAAGTACATCTATAGTTCGTCAACCATAAATGGGAGACGTCGGAATCTCCAAATAGCGCTACTTACAAATACCATCGGCTCACTAGCGGAGTTAAGGAATAATGTCCAACGGAAGGGCCTTACAACGATCACCCAAGCACATCAAAGAATAATACCATAAGTGCTCAAAATAATATTTGAAATAAATAAGAAGATAGGCAATAAACTTTTCATGAAATATATATACATGCTTTCACCCCAAAATAATATGAAATACGGTAAAAAGGGGCTATGATACTCACTCGGTATGCAAAGGTGTTTTCTTGTAAGGATTTCTTGTTCCTACCGAAGCTCCTTTCCTAATATAAAAGGTATGTAGCTCTATTAGACTTATTTTATTTATTATTTTGTATTATTTATTTGTGGTTAACTTATTTATTTAAATAGTTAAAGGTTGTCTCTATTTTTCCATAAATCATAAGTGTTCACTGAAATTTTCAGTTCTTTGAGTTGAACTTTAAAAATTAAAAACTATAATTTAGGAGTCATATTAAGGCTTGATATTTTAATATAATCTTACTACATGTTTCTAGAATGTCCAGTAAAAATATAGGAATTTATAATCCATGTTTAGTATTTTTAATAATTAAAAGTGTATAGGATGTCCACTGATCAGTGTCTGGATGACATGTTGTTACTAAAACGTCCGTTTAGGGCTCATACGACCTCCTTTTTACATGATTCAAACTGGGAAATAACCACGACTCACAGATTAAACTCTTAAAAAACACTAGACGTAATTTGACCCAAGAATGAGTTAGTTACACGCGTTTAAATTGTACCCTTCTAAATCTGCCAGACTTCCAGATTCAACATATGGGTCTTTTTAAATATGTTTGAAGGATTAGCAAAAAGAATCAACTGATTTTGATACCTAGAACTCCAGATATAACAAAAACAAGTAGGGAGTTCTAACATCAGATTCTGCCAGATTTGTGATTCTTTTTGCTTATGGGTCATAACTTTAATATAACATGTTTATATTCATGAATAATCATATTGTATGAGTATAAGCTTTGATAATCCATGTGTTCTTACAACAATGGTAGGATGATACACATTTTATGTGTTCCTTACAACATTTGTTAAGATGAAACACATGCATGATCAAAGTCTTATTTTCTTGAATATTAGTTGATTAAGTTCCATACAACAACGGTAGGATGATGTACATTTCATGTGCTCCTTACAACATTGGTAGGATGTTTATATTTACATGATTATATATATATAAAAATAAAGGAAATAAGATGAACAACAAAGAAAATAAATAAAAGAAAGAAGAAAGAAGAAGAGAAGAAAGGTAGAAGAGTAGAGATGGGTGTTTTATGATCATCTTACCACTCTTTTCCTTGATTTTGTCTTTGATCTTCAAGAGATGATCAAGACTTGGATGTATTTGGGGAGATTTTTGTTGGTGAAAGAAGAAGAGAGAAAAGAGAAGAGATGGAGTGTGGTGGTAAAGGAAATGATAAAGAGTAGTAGGGGGCTTATATAGAGCATGGGGGAGATCAAGTGGTGGTTCTTGGGAAGAGAAGGAGGCAAGAGAAATTTGAGGGGGGGGGGGGTAGTGGTGGCCGGCCTCATGGGGGGGGGGGTTTTCTTTTATTTTATTTTTTTTGAATAATTAAGTGTAATTGGTTTAAATGAATTTTGTATAATTGTTGATTTTGTTTAAATCTTTTAATTACAAAGTTTTTATTACTTTTATGAGTTTATTTTTATATGTTTTATATTTTAACTTATTTATATTTATCATAATTTATATTTTAATTGATATTATTTTTATTATTGTACCTGATTTGTAATTCTTGACTCGTAATTATTCGATTTTTCGAGCTCCGGAAGGTTCTAACCATATAGGCGGGATTTCTACGAAATCTAATATTATCATGGATGTATTTAAGTCATAATTACTATTTTTAGTCATACTAGGCTTAAAATTAGAATTTCTAATGGCTAACCTGGGAAATTTGTTGCCGAATGTCACACTGTGTTTTCAGGCAATCAAAAGACTCTGTAAAATTAGATTTCTGAGCCCGTGTTGATTTTAAGGTGAGTGGATGTTAATTGCGGATGGTAAAGATTTCGGTTAAAGTTATTGATGTGATGCATGACTGTGATTGAGATTGGATTGGATTGATTGAACTGTTGATTGTGATTATTGATGATTGATATCTACTGCTTGACTATTTGGTCGATACGCACTCATAGGATGATTTTGAGTTGCGTTGGGAAGTCAGCTATACATAGAATTGGGCTGGGCTCGTTCACTGGTTGGTTGAACAGTGTTAGCCTTACTACAGCATATGTTGCATCAGAGGGGGATTTTCACTGTGCCAATTCAGTGGAGAGCTATCGGTAAACCTTTGCTTTGACCGGCATTGGTTGTAGGTTCTGCGCCGGTCTTCTCGGGATATGTGATTACATGCTTTGATATTGACTGTGGATGTTTGCTTTTGGTGTTTAGCCTCTACTCACTTAGCTTTGTGCTAATCCCCCTCAGTTGTTGCTTTTGCAGGTTCGTGTTTGTGAGGTTGGCTGAAGGAGAAGTTGACGTGACTCTGATATTAGTTTTGAAAAGAAACGAGCCTTTAGTTTTTTTGTAACACAACAATGATATTTTTGTTTGAACAAGGTTTGTACATTTGTTAATATTGGTACTTATGTAAATGATTTGTTTACTTTAAGCTTCCGCAGCGTATTTAAAAAAAATGGCTTGAGTTTTACGGTGTTGTAGTTTGGTATCAGAGCCTAGGTTTGGCGATGCATGCACGGCTAGAGTGTTGCATTCCCAAATCTTGGCTCGTGACGGGTCAAGCTTTCCTTCGGGGGAATTAGGGTGAGTTAGAGTTTTTTGTAGCAGTTAGTATTTTGGATACTAACGGTTTATGCTAATGAGTTATGAGGTGATGTGATTGTAACAGATAATGGCTGATAGAGATACTCCTATCATTCCTCCTACGACCCAAGCTACCACTAAAGCTCCCGTAACTGAGTACTTGGGAGATACAGCTACTGTAGGAACGTCGGGTCAATCCAGGGAGGAAGATAATAGTGATTATGTGTACCAATTGGAAAACGAGTTCGTTGAACTTAGAAACAAAGTCCAAAGAATGGAGCAACAACAACAACAACAACAGCAACCTGAACCAACCCCGACTGCGATTCCTACACAGGCGACAACTGCACCAGTGACAGCACCTTTACCACCTATGACACAAATGATGCAACCACCATACTATTACCCGTATCCACAACCAGTAGCCTATCCGTTTGCGTTCCCTGGATATAAACCACTGTGCACCTACAAGCAATTTCTTGATTGTAAACCATCTGAGTATCATGGGAGTTCTGATCCCAAAGCAACATTGAACTGGTTGAGAGAGATGGCAAAGGCACTTGAAGCCTATAATTGCGAAAACGAATTGAAGGTTAAGTATGCATCACGAATGTTGAGAGGAGACGCATTGGTCTGGTGGGATTCCATTACTGGCCATTTTACTGAACAGCAACAGCAGAGCATCACCTGGAGTCAATTCCAGGAAAAGTTGTGTGAATAATATTGTGGAACTTTTGAGATGGCCAAAATCAAAAAGGAATTCATGGATCTACAGATGACTTGGAACATGATTGTGGATCAATTAATTAAACAATTTAATGAGAAAATGAGATTTGCCAAACACTGGGTACCGGATGAGGAATCAAAGATTTTCCCATTTTGTGGGGGCACTACACCCGGATCTCCGAGTCGCCACCAGGTGGGCTACCACACTGTCCCGGGCTTTCACTTTAGCTAAATCGGCTGAAGGGGACATCATTGCAAGAAATAGGTTGAGCGGGGAGAAACTTTCCCAACAAAAATCGAGATTAAAACATTATAACGCTCAACAGATGCAGGGACGGCAGAGCAGCGGGGGCAGGCAGGGGGAGCAGAATAGAAGACCTACTTCAGGTGGGTCTACTCAACGGGCACCTTGGTGTAGTAGGTGCAAATCTTATCACAATGGGCAGTGTACGCCCGAGACAAGGAGATGCGTGAACTGTGGTCAGTTTTGCCATGATTTAAAGAACTGCAGGTTCCCGAGGAGCGTTTGTTGGAATTGTCAAAGGGAGGGGCACAGAGTTGGTGATTGCCAGATGAGTAACAAAACTGGATCAGGGTCAGGAGGGGGAGGAGCGGGAGGATCGTCTTCGGCTGGCCAAAAGCGAAAGAACCCACCCATTGCTGAGGGTCGGGCGTTCAAAATGACGGTGGTGATGCCAACACCACCGACGATGTTATCACGGGTATGTTTCTAATAAACTCTACTCCTGCTAGAGTATTTTTTGATTCAGGAGCAAATCGCTCCTTTGTTTCTGTGGAATTCTGTGATAAGTTGAATATGTCTGTAATTAGACTTGATACTGCTTTAGAGATAGAAGTAGAAGATGGCATGATGGTTTTGGTCACGACTGCTGTGGCTGGAGGTAAAATTGATATAGATATCGTGTGTTTTCCTGTTTATTTTCTTGTTATGCCATTGTCCGGGTTTGATGTGGTGTTTGGGATGGATTCGCTGAGTCTGAATCAAGCCAGTATCAAGTGTCACAAGAAGTTGATTTCTTTTCCGCTAGTTGATGGTACACTGGTAATAGCATGGGGAGAGAAAGCTGGGTCTGTGATCCCGATGATTTCGTGTTTAAATGCTAAGAAAACGTTGGTTAAGGGGTGTGAATCCTACTTGGCTTATGTAGTTGATGGAAAGAAAGAGAAGCAAGCAATGACTGATATCCGGGTGGTAACGGAATACCCGGAAGTGTTTACAGAAGAGTTGCCAGGATTGCCTCCGGTTCATGAAGTGGAATTCAAAATAGGTTTAATACCTGGTTCTAGACCAGCAGTGAAAGCTTCGTACAGGTTGGCACCTTCAGAAATTCGGGAGATGATGACGCAGATTCAAGATCTGCTAGATAAAGGGTTTATTCATCCGAGTTCATCCCCGTTGGGAGCACCGGTATTGTTTGTAAAGAATAAAGACGGTATGTTGCGTATGTGTATCAACCACCGTGAACTGAATAAGAGGACGATAAAGAACAAGTATCCGTTGCCGAGAATAGATGATTTGTTTGATCAGATACAGGGAGTTTCGTTCTTTTCTAAGATTTATTTGAGATCCGGTTATCATCAGGTACGAGTATCTGAGGAGGATGTATCGAAGATGGCCTTTCGAACGCGTTACGGGCATTACGAGTTCTTGGTTATGCCATTCGGCTTAACCAATGCACCTGCGATTTTTATGGATTTGATGAACAGGGTCTGTCGATCATTCTTGGATGATTTTGTGATAGTGTTCATCGATGATATTTTAATTTATTCAAAGACCGAGGAGGAACATGAACAACATTTGAGACAGGTTTTGGAGACACTAATGAAAGAACATCTATTTGCTAAGTTCTCAAAGTGCGAGTTCTGGTTGAGAGAAGTTCAATTCTTGGGGCACGTGATATGTAATGAAGGAGTGAAAGTGGATCCTTCGAAAGTGGAAGCTGTGATGAACTGGAATGCTCCAAAGACGCCGTCTGAGATAAAGAGTTTTCTGGGTTTAGCTGGATACTACCGCAGATTTATTAAAGACTTCTCTAAGATTGCGGGTCCGTTGACTAAGTTAACTCGGAAAGACGTGAAGTTTGTTTGGGGTAGTGAAGAAGACAAAGCTTTCCAGACTTTGAAGCATTTGTTATGTCAGGCTCCCATTCTCGCATTTCCAAGTGGATCAGATGATTTTACTGTTTATTGTGATGCGTCGTTTGCTGGGTTGGGATGCGTGCTTATGCAGAGGGATCGGGTAATTACGTATGCTTCAAGACAGTTGAAACCACATGAAAAGAATTACCCGACTCATGATCTAGAACTAGCAGCTGTTGTATTTGCCGTAAAACTATGGAGACACTATGTGTATGGCACCAAGTGCGTGATTTGCACTGATCATAAGAGTCTTCAGTATGTGTTTACACAAAAAAAAACTGAACATGAGACAGAGACGATGGGTGGAGCTGATAAAAGACTATGATTGCGAGATTAGATACCACCCTGGGAAAGCGAATGTGGTAGCAGACGCCCTGAGCGGCAAGGGAGCGGGAAATTCTATTCAATTCATGCGTATGGAGATTATATCTGATTTAGTGGATAGACTAAAGTCTGCACAACTAGAAGCTCTGAAGGAAGAAAGTTTGAAGAATGAACTGATGAAGAAATGTAGGGATAAGCATACTGATGATTCTCACGGATTGAAGATATATAAGACTAGTGTGTGGGTGCCTATGCTTGGAGAATTAAGGATGTTAATCTTAACTGAAGCACACAAGTCGAGATTATCTGTTCACGCAGGAATCACTAAAATGTATAACGATTTGAACGTGCTTTACTGGTGGCCTACTATGAAGGCAGATGTGGCTCATGTTGTGGAGTAATGCCACATCTGTGCGCAAGTAAACGCCGAGCATGAGAAGCCTTACGGATCCTTGAAGCAATTGGAGATCCCTGAGTAGAAGTGGGAACATATAACGATGGATTTTGTGACTAAACTTCCGCGAACTCAGAGGAATCAGGATATGATTTCGGTGATTGTGGATCGACTGACGAAGAGTGCCCATTTTCTGGCTACTTGTGAGACGGCTTCTCTGAGCAAGTTAGCTCAATTGTATATTGATGAGATCGTTGCGAGGCATGGTATACCATTGTCGATAGTATCTGACAGAGACTCCAGGTTTGTTTCTAATTTCTGGAAGAGTCTATAGAGGGAGTTGGGGACGAGAATTAATTTGAGTACTGCTTATCATCCCCAGACTGACGGTCAAACTGAGCGAACCATAAAGACACTCGAAGATATGTTACGTGCCTGTGTAATTGAGTATGGTGGATCTTGGGATTCGCAACTGCCATTGATAGAGTTTGCGTATAATAATTCTTACCACTCCAGTATTGGAATGCCTCCGTATGAGATGTTGTACGGTCGTCGCTGCCGTACTCCAACGTGTTGGTTAGAGGCTGGTGAGAAACAATTTTCAGGGCCTGAGATTGTTCAGATGACTGCTAACAAGGTTGCTATAGCCAGAGAGAAGTTGAAAGCGGCCATAGATAGACAGAAAATGTATGTGGATCCACGACGTCGTCCAGTATCGTTTGATGTGGGGGAGTTAGTGTATTTGAAGGTCTCTCCGTGGAAGGGCGTGATTCGATTTGGCAAACGCGGGAAGTTGGCTTCCCGTTACATTGGTCCTTTCAGAATTCGTCAGATTGTAAATGACCAGACAGTTACATTGGATCTCCCAGCAGAACTTGCAGGTATTCACGATATGTTCAATGTTTGTTATTTGAGAAAGTGCAAGGTTGAAGACGACAGTCAGATTCTCCCATTACACGAATTGAAACAGGATTCAAAGAAGAGACTGATTGAGGAACCTGTCGAACTGTTAGATCGTAAGGTGACAAAGCTCCGAAAGAAGCAGATACCGATGGTGTTGGTCAAGTGGAAACACAGTTTAGGTTCTGATTTGACGTGGGAGACTGAGGCAGAAATGAAAGCTAGATACCCTCACTTGTTTGAGCAAGAAGGGATTTCGAGGACGGAATCCTCTTAAGGAGGGGAGATTTGTAACACCCGCAAACATGGGCTAGGAAATGAGCGGGTTAGCGGTATGTGATTGGTTGTTTTGATTAATTATGTGTTTGGTTAAACTTGACTAATTATAAATATATATATAGATATATATATATGTTAATGATAGAATTTATTTGAAAAAGAAAAGAAAGTTACAAGTATGTATGCATGTGTGTTAGTATGTATGTAGGTATGCATGCATGAATTAAAAAGAATAGGATTTCATATGTAGCCACCTCCTGCTTGGTTTAAAACAATTATATGCTTGTACGTGGAAAATAATCTGCTCATTAGTTTGAATGTGCAAAGTGTGAAGTGTGTGTTTATTAGAGCAAAACTAAAGGTGAAGCAAGGTTATCAAACTTGAAATTTCAAAGTCAAAGATCTTGTGTGTCTAATTCCAAAGGAAGGTGAGGAAGTGTTTATAGCTTGTTATAGTTCCTGTTGATATGTTTATATGTTGAAAAGCATGTGTATTGGTGGTTTCATCATTGATGAAAATGGAAGAAAGCTTGAATTATGGGTTTTGTAGATTTTGATGTTATCATTAAGTAAAAAGGTGTTTTTGATGGTTTGTATGCATGTTAGATGTTAGATATATGTTTTGTTGGAAGAAAAATGATGTTGGAAATGATTATATGAAATTATGGACTGAAAATCCGACACAAATGAAGAAGGTGGCTGGAAAAAGGTGCATCGCGGCGCGACATTCAACAAAACCGATAGTTTGGGTTTCAGATTGTGAGAATCCGATAAGTTGCAAATCCGACCGTTGGAAATCCGAGACTTTCAAATCCGACACCAAAATCCGATATTTGTGAAATCCGCCACTGAAATCCGAGTGTTGACTCTCGGATTTGAAATCCGACTTGGTCGCGGCGCGACGGGGTATGTGTCGCGGCGCAACAGACCCCATATCAGAATGTTTCTTGTTTTCTTGTTGTGTTTTGCGTGGAATAACTTGGCATGTTTATTATGTGATTTTAGTGAGTTGTTTTATGGATTAGAGATATAAATGTATATGAGAAGGTATATTTATATATTCGAGACTGATTTGATTGTTGCTGTGTTTTCACGCAATCAAAAGACTCAGTAAAATTAGATTTCTGAGCCCGTGTTGATTTTGAGGTGAGTGGACGTTAATCGCGGATGGTAAAGATTTCGGTTAATGTTATTGATGTGATGCATGACTGTGATTGAGATTGGATTGGATTGGATTGATTGAACTGTGGATTGTGATTATTGATGATTGATATCTGCTACTTGACTATTTGGTCGATACGCACTCTTAGGATAATTTTGAGTTGCGTTGGGAAGTCAGCTATACGTAGAATTGGGCTGGGCTCGTTCATTGGTTGGTTGAACAGTGTTAGCCTTACCGGTGCATATATTGCATCAGAGAGGGATTTTTACTATGCCAATTCTGTGGAGAGCTATCTGTAAACCTTTGCTTTGGCCGGCATTAGTTGTAGGTTCTGCGCCGAACCGCCGGTCTTCTCGGGATATGTCATTACATGCTTTGATATTGACTGTGGATGTTCGCTTTTGGTGTTTAGCCTATACTCACTTAGCTTTGTGACAATTCCCCTCAGTTGTTGCTTTTGCAGGTTCGTGTTTGTGAGGTTGGCTGAAGGAGAAGTTGACCTGACTCTGATATTAGTTTTGAAAAGAAACGAGCCTTTAGTTTTTTGTAACACAACAATAATATTTTTGTTTGAACAATGTTTGTACATTTGTTAATATTGATTCGTATGTAAATTATTTGTTTACTTTAAGCTTCCGCAGCGTATTTAAAAAAATGGCTTGAGTTTTACGGTGTTACAAGTGAGTAGTATGATCCACCATGAGTACCCCTATGAATGCAGTGAGGGTACGGGAGATTATTATTGCAAGCATCTGCTAGAGAGGCACAAGGTTGGTTCGTCTAAATTGATGAATCTGTTGTAGCTCTCCGTTATAACCAAGGCCTTGAATAAGCTGAAGCACTTCATTCACCCCTGGATTTTCATCAAATTCAATTTTGTTGGGGTAGTGATCTGCGGTGGGTAGGTCTAGTACATTTCGGATTCGGACAACAGTAAGAATGAATCGAACGTTTTCGATGCGTCCTTGGAGGCACTTGTGGCCTAGATGGGTAACATCCTCAGTAAAGGAATACCATAGTTATTGTAGGTAGATTTCGGGAACAAGGGTTGGTGATGTGTTTGGGTTCTCAGTTATGGCTGGGCATAGTGGGTGGGCTCGGATTATTTCTGTGACTATAGGAATTTTGGTGTTTCTTTCCAAGTCGAAGTAAAGCTTGTTGCTGAGTGTGTCGAGCCGCTCGTCAGCAGGGACAAGGCTAACCTCAGGAAGGGGTTGATTGGCCGCCATCTGTCACAAGTAATATAGATCAGATCGGTACAACAAAAACAAGTAGTATAGAATGCACATGTGAATGCATGAGGGAATTTGTGTTTCTGATTTCAATTCACATGTAAATACTGACTTTGACTTTGACCTTTGAATTTTTACCTTTTTTAGGCAACATGTTGAAATTATGTCAAAATTTGTATAAGTGTTTAAAGTCGGATGATGGTCACTTTAAAAGTCACATGAGGTAAAATATAAGTGAAAGTCGCATGAAACTTGCAAGAATCGCATGAGATCATGAAATCGGATTGTCAAATCCGACATAAGTTCCAAATCCGACAATGATATAGACTCAAAATTCCGATAGATTGTGAAATCCGATTGGTTAACCATACTAATTTCAAAATCCGATCAAATGATAAATTGAATTCCGCTAAGTCCAACACCACTATCGGATTTTCATCAAAGACCGATGGAATGAAATCCAACAGTTCATCAAAATCCGCATGGAAAAAGGTGGACTTGAAAGTTGCATAGACTAATTGTGTGAAAGGCAGATGTACAAATTGTGTGAAAGTCGCATAGAACATTTCATGGCAAAATTCGCATGGAACATTTAAGTGTAAAAGTTGCATGGAATAGTTGACTTGATTGTCGGATAGACCAATGATATTCGAAACTCGCATAGGCTTAATTTTCCAAGACTCGGATGAGCTTATTTTATGCGAATGTCGGATGGACAAGTCATGCGAAAGTCGCATGGTTTAGGACTTAGCAATTTTCAGAACTGTGAGATGCGAAAGACGCATGGACTTAGGTACTTGAAAGTCAGATAGACCAAATGTATTCCAAAGTCGCATGAACTTATTTGACCAAGAGTCGCACGGAACATTTTTGAGCTAAAGTGCATGAACTAAACAGTTCAATGGTCGGATAGGCAAAACTCATCCGAAAGTCGGATGAATCAACTTACTTTCATGTGATATTTAAAAAAACTCCGGTGTAAGTCCAAAATCAATTTTTGGTCAAAAATGTGCTTTGTGGACTCATGATTTGAACCAATCGACTCGGAAATTGACCAATAACAAGTAAGTGTTTCCTAGCTACCCTAAACAACTCTAAATGTCGCGGATTTGACTTGAAAACCCAATAACAAGTAAGTATTTCCTAGCTACCCTAAACAACTCTAAATGTTCATCAAAGAAGATGAAGAGTGTCCTTAGTTCTTGAAAACCCATTTTGAAATTCTTATTTCAATGATTTTAACCACCATTTTTGTTTCACAACAAGCGCAATTATCAGAAACAAACATTATAGTACTGAAATACTACAACCAACATCATTTGAGGTGTATGCGATTCAATTTTCAGAGAAAACCCAACAGTTCGATAACAGGGGTCGAAAACCAACCCAAAACTTGATTTTTGACACCTAAATGTGCATAAGCTTCGACATTTCTTGATTAAATGATCTTACCTTTTGATTTAGTGTCGAAGAAACACAAAATTTATCACAAGTGAAGGATTGGATTGAGGACGGTTGGGAGAGAAGTAAAAAGATGAACAGTGTTTGCCTTTTTGAAATTTTGAAAGCGTGAAAGAGAAGAAAGGTCAGATAGCTATATTTATAGACTATCCGACTTTCGGATCATGGTGGGTCGGAGCTATCCGACGGTCGGATCGACCCGGATTGGCCCAAATTGGATGGTTTGCCCATTCCATTATATTTAAGCCTAAGACTTAGAACTTTGGACTATTTAAGCCCAAAAGCTAGAAATAAATTGATTAATCTTGCTTTTATTATTTTTTACTTCATTTAACTCCCCTAGAAATGATAAATAGACATAAAGTAAGTATCTGGGAATCAGTCATCTGAAAATCAGAAACTGTGAGTGTTTGTCTAATTTGAGATGAATCCTTGAGTCTCTCCCCCTACACGGGTGCACGGAAAGCATTCGTGTTAACCAGTGCTTTGGTGAATAGATCAACCAGTTGATTATCGGTGGGAACGTACTGTATTTCAATCAGACCCTTTTCCACATTGTCTTTCAACAAGTTATACCTGATGTCGATTTGCACTCTAAGAGTCGCACAACAGCGGAATCTTAGAGTAGGTAAGACCAATGTCCCATAATTGAGTTCGCATCCACAGACTCTTTGAACAGCAACAGGTAGCAGCCACAAATTCAGCTTCAGCAGTTGATGTAAACACAAAGTTTTGTTTCTTTGAACTCCAACAGACCAACCGATCTCCCAAGAAGTGCGCACTCCCTGACATGATTTTCCTATCCAACATGCATCTGAGTACGCAAGCAATTCAAATGACGAGTCCCGAGGATATCATAAACCAAGGTCAGGGGTCCCTTTCAGGTATTTGAGGATGCGATTCACAGCAACAAGATGTGATTCTTTTGTGTTTCCTTTAAAACGAGCACAAAGAAATGTAGAAAACATTATGTCTGGTCTACTAGCCGTTAGGTACAGTAAAGAGCCAATCATCCCCCCATAGGTTTTCAAGTCGACTGCCTTTCTGTCAAGATCAGCACACAACTTGGTTTTGGAAGACATGGGGGTGGATTTGGACGAGCAGTGAGACATTTCATATCTTCGTAGTAAATCATTAATATATTTAGACTGATTTATGAAAATGCCATTGGAAATCTGTTTGACTTGTAAGCCGAGGAAGATATTTATTTCTCCCATCATGCTCATTTCAAAGTTGCTTGCCATTAGTTTTGAAAAATCAGGACTGTACTTTGGGTTCGTAGAGCCGAATATAATATCGTCTACATATATCTGGACTAAGATATAGTCATCCCCAATTTTCTTGGTGAATAGTGTGGTGTCGATTCGTCCCTTGGAGTAACCTTCACGGACCAGATAGGCTGATAGAACATCATACCTAGCCGTGGATGATGTTTGAGTCCGTATAAAGCCTTATCAAGTATATAGACATCGTTTGGTCTCTTGGGATTGACAAACCCTTCCGGTTGGGATACATAGACTTCCTCCTTAAGGATTCCATTTAGAAATGCCGTTTTGACATCCATTTGATAGACCTTGAAATCCCTGTAAGCCGCATATGCGAGGAATACCCGAATACCTTCTATACGGGCAACAGTAGCGAAGGTTTCATCATAATCAATACCCTCCTGCTGGTTGTATCCTTTTGCTACCAGTATGGCTTTGTTTCGAATCACCACACCGTCTAAATCTTTCTTGTTTCTTGAAGACCCACTTGGTCCCAACAATTGTCTTGTCGTTGGGTCAAGTCACCAGTCTCCAATCTTTTAAGTGTGTGAACTGATCTAACTTCTCTTGCATTGCAAGAATCCAGTCTGCATCTTGCAGTGCGTCCGTAGTTCGTGTAGGTTCTATCAAGCTAAGAAAACTGGAGAACTGACACTCATTTGCTGTGGCGGATCTAGTCTGAACGCCTACATCTTTGTCGCCAATAATCTACGTTTCAGGATGTGCAGCAATCCATTTTGTCACATGGGGGTTGGAGTTATCAGTAACCTCATTGTTGGCATCCTGAGGGAAGAATTCATCCAGTCGTTGTTGGATGGATATTTCATCGTGATGATTCTGGATTGTACTAAGGTGTAGTGTTCTCGTGGTCCTCGGTATCAGCATCGTAAGCAGTGCTAACTGTTGAGTTAGATGCAGTGTACCATTAACCCAAAACGAAGAATGGGTCAGCAGTTGAAAGAAAAGGTCCTGATGTAGAAGGTCAAGAGATTCCTAAACAACATCTGTAGGCCTGTCAACAGGTACACAATTAATTCCAGAGTCATCATCTAAGAAATCAAATATATATTTTAAGTCTGAGGGTTCATTTGCGTGAGATATATTTGTTTCTTGTTGATTAAGTCCCGGTCCTGAACTGATGTGTTCAGAAACGATAGCAGGTGACTCATGAGATAAAGATGTGGTGGTTAGTGTATCATCAAAAGTCATGTTAATACTTTCAATCACAGCATGGGTTCATTTATTTAACACGCGAAATGCTTTAGACTCTGAAGAGTAACTTAGGAAAATTCCCACATCTGCTTTGGGGTCGAACTTTCCTAGATTAGCCTTTTCATTAAGAACAAAGCACCTATTACCAAACACATGACAATGTTTAATATTAGGCACTCTACCATTTGCCAGTTCATAAGGAGTTTTACTAAAGCGACGGTGTAAGATTGTTCGGTTTTGAGTGTAGCAAGTTGTGTTGACTGCTTCTGCCCAATAGGAAGGTGGTAAATCAGCATAGGACAGCATTGTTCGAGCTGCTTCTACAAGAGTTCGATTTCTATGTTAAACAACCCCATTTTGTTCTGGGGAGCTGCGGAGAATTTATGCATGATTCCCACAGAGTCAAGATAGGAATCCAAGACTTTGTTATTGAATTCGGTGCCGTTGTCGGTTCGTATTGTACCAACTGTTCCTTGAGATTGATTCTGCACCTGTTTGAGAAACGAGATGATTGTTGATGCAGCTTCGTCCTTTGTTCTCAGAAACTTGACCCACGTATACCGTGAATAATCATCGACTATCACAAGGATATACTTCTTCCCATTCCTTGATTAAACTCGCATCGGCCTACATAAGTCCATGTGTAACAGTTCGAGGGTTCCTTTGTACTGGACACTTATTTGATTTTGTGTGATGCCCTTCTCATTTTACCTCTTTCACTATGTTCACAGAGGTGTTCTTTTTCAAACTTAAGTTTAGGCAATCCATGAACTAAATCACCTTTGACCAATTTGTTGATGTTTTTGAAGTTTAGGTGATAGTTTGCGATGCCACATCCAAGTAAGCACCGATGAAGCCTTTGACAGAAGAGATACTGACTGCTTTCCCTCCAGGTCACTAGATCAATTGTATAAAGGATTTCCTGGAGTCTGCCAGTACTACATCACCATTCTCTATTTTGACTAAGCAAGTCTTGGCCTTGAAGTTGACTTCTAGCCCCTTATCACAAAATTGCCCAATACTAAACACGTTGTGTCCCAATCCCTACACATATGATACCTTGCTTATTTTTATATTTTTTTATTATGTCTCCGGTTATTGGTGAAACATGGTTATTCCCAAAACGAACATTTCCTGAGTATTTTGGGACATAGTTCATGAGAAGACCCTTTTTGCCTATCATATGTTTTGAACAGCCGGAGTCCAAGTACCACCGGCAAGATACCTGCACATGGAAGACAAAAGTTGTTGAGGTACCCATTGTGTAGTGGGTCCTTGGTTGTTAGTAGATGCAACAGTATTAAATGATGTTTCAATTAATGATGTCGTTTCTTGTGCTTTGGGAATCCAAACCTGTGTGGTTGTTTGAGGTTGGGACAATGATGGTGTTACATTTTCTTTGGATATGGCGGGGGATGGATTTTCTTTTGTTGTGACGATTGGTTATTCAATTTCCACGCGATTGCAGCCCTTAGGGAGTGAAACATCATCGTCGATGTATTCATTTTGTTTCTTTGGATTTCTTGTGTCATTCAAAGCTATTGGTTTTGGTGGTTTTGCATTGAACAGCTGGCTATTTATGCTGTGAGATTTGAGTATTCCGTTTCATTGGATTTGTTCATTGTGGTTTCATTTCAGCAGCATTTTGATTGCTGTGATTCCAATTGTTGTAGTATCTACATTTTGGCGTCCATGAAGTGTGACCGCTTGTGAGTGTGACTTTTGAATTAAGCTTAGTGGGGACACTTTAATTGTTTGTTTGGAATTGTGCTCTGTTGGAGCGTTTCTTTCGCCAATAGGTAATTTTATTACCTTTTCTATTTATGAAGAAAGCTTGTTCGTGATTTGATTCTAAAGATTTGTAATTTGGGTTTGGTTTAACTCCACGTTTTTCCTATCTTCGTCACACACACAGTGATAAGTACAATGTCCATCAACACAACCATCGCTCATGCAAAACATTTCAAATTGAATAGAATTACTTGGAGTTTGAACATATTTGACATTCAAAATAGTCGAGTCATTACAAAGCAGCAGAGTTGTTTGTTTATTGAAGTTGGTAGGGTAAATCAAACAATCTTCGTCTTTTCTTTCTCCATTCCTCTCTTGGGGTTTCTTCCTCCATCCAAAAACTCAGTTCGTCCCGTTCTTCACATTGGCACCTAGATGGACACTTGGGTTAGAAGTAGATATTGCCAATTGAACATTTTTTATTGATATGGAACGAGAGTGAATCGTTTGTTTCTTGATTTGTTTTGTTTTGGATTGAGGTGATCTTGATGTGCTTGTCTTATGTGATGATATTGAATCTATTATTTTGGCTTTCCCTCTTAAATTGGTAGACTCAATTGTGCGCATTTCGAAAAAGTCGTTCTCGAGTGAGTTGAGTTTTTCATGAAGTTTGAAAAATGATTTTTCCGTTTTTCTACATTCTTCACAGTTTTTACGAGGGTTGATTAATGACAACTCATTAGAAGGTGGTTTGAGTTCAAAATTTGTAAATGAAAAACAGTCACATGTGTGCACGTGTGGGATATGGGTATCGGATGTGCTTGGAGCAGCGGAATTATATGATTGGCCATTTTCATTTACAAGTTGATTGATCACATTATGAAGAATCGCAGTCTCAAAGTCAAAAACGATAGATATATGGACAAGTTCGTGTTCAACCAATTCAAGATGTCGCTGTAGATCCATATGAGGGATGTAAATACGAGGCTCGGGTGGGGAGTCTAGGATTGATGGTAAGGACTCCATTTCCGGTTGAGAATAACTTCGAAAGTAGTCATCAGAGATCGTGGGTTTAAAGGCTTTGGTTATGTACGACTGATTTAGACTTTCGTAGTCATAGGGGGTTGAAGCTCCATTTGTGCTGCGTCTCTTGTATTCCTCCTCGGCGAGTTCGTCGACTTGTCCAACAAATACTATTTTCTCAGTTAACCCCAGATTCATGCTTTCCAAATCGTATAGTTGTTTAGCATTTATCTTATCACTTATGTGTGGATTAACATAACCTAAACCTTTGTATGTCCATTTTGAGAATTTCACATCCTTAGGTTTGTTTAGAAAAATGGTTTGTCCCGTTTGGTCTCGTTTAATTAACAAGTTTTCGAGATCTTTTGTTTTTGAGTATAGCTGACATTCTTCTTTTTGTAGAAATTTAAAATCTTCTTCAACCGAAACCTTGGCCGCTTTTAAGTTGTGAATGATTATCTCGTTGTCATTTCTTAAGGTGTTCAGTTCATTTTCTTTTGCGGTTAGTTCTGACTGAATATCGTCTACGTTAGATTTTGATTGACTTTTGATTTAAAATTCCAACTTACTGATTTTTCGGTTTTGTCTTTCTATGTGTTCAACTAGAGTTTGTGCATACTCAATGTTTACCTTTCCAAGAACACCATCATCATCAGTTTGAATTTCTTCAAACTCATCATCACCATCAGCTTCATTATCACCCTCATCATCTGAGGAACCTTCTTCTAGAGCCATCAAGCAAAAATGTGCTTGATCAGATCCATCATCATCTGAATCATCAGTATCGGTCAGGAATTAATCCTCTTCTACCAGCATTGCTTTCCCACTCTCCTTCTTCTTGGTAAACCGTAGTTTGTTCCTGTAGTACTCGGCATCCATTGTCTTTGGCCTCTTGCAGTCTTTGATAAAGTGCCCTCTTCTACCACACTTGTACCATTTCTTTTCTTCTTCTTGACGCTCTACGGGTTTATCTGTCCTTCTTTTCTCTTCTGGTACGTTTCCCTCATTCTTCCTTGGCCCGGAGGTGTACCGTTGTCTGTTGTTAGTCTTTCCATACTTTTTTTGGAAAGCCCTTGTGATAAGTGACATGGCTTTTAGTACAGCCTCCTTCTCTGAGATCTCTAGCTCTCATTCTAATGAGTCAGAATCTACCACAACTTGTTTACCCTTGCTTCCCCTATATGATTCTCATGGTCTTCTTTCAGCCACTAGAGCAACCGGATCAAATGGTTGCTTCATTGAAATTTCAGTGAGGACCTCATCTTGAAACTGGTTTAAGTCCTCGTAGATTGAGTGGTGAGATACCGTGCTGAGATTCCGATTAACATGCTTATAGAAACGAACATGTTCACTCCATTCTAGACCAAGAGCATTAATCCAGTTGACATTGATATCGAGATCGGATCTCGTTACACCATGGTTTCTCATTTCATTTAACAGTCTGTATAAGCGACTGTATGTATCCTGTAGTAGCTCTCCTTCCCTAGCTTTGAATTCTCTGAAAGTGTTAACGAGCTGGGTTTCTCTAATGAACGATCCCTGTTCAGTACCATGCATTTGCTATTTTACTTCGTTCCAAATTTCCTTGGCAGAAGTAAAACTATCTATTTTTTAATAGATTTCCACACATAACCCTAGTTTCAAGTAATATTTAGCGTCTTTGTCGGCGCGAGCACGGTCTCTTTCCTCAACAGTTAATTCTGATGGGAGTTTACGTCTTCTCTCAGCGGCTATTGGTGGATTGTTATCGGGAACAGCCTCGATAATCTTTTCAATGATGGCATCACCATTTAATATGCTATCTTTCATCATCTCGCCATATTTTTCATTGTGTTCTATAAAGTCCATAAACCGTCCTTTCCATATATTATATTCATTTCTGAAGAGTACAGAAGGTTTAGTGTCAATGCCAATGGCAAGAATCTCATTGCTAGAACTCATCTTTTCTTGGATCTTTCTCCCTGAAGTGGATTAGTGAGAAAACTTTGAAAGTCGGATGAAGTGTTTCAAAGTCGGATGACACTATGCGACTGTCGGATGGTGTTCTTATGTGACAGATGGACCAAAGAGTCGATTGACCTAAAAATCAGATGACTTCAAAAGTCGGATGACTTGAAGAGTCGGATGGCTCAAAATTCGCACGACTGTCGGATGGTCCGAAAGTCGGATGAACGTTCAAGGTCGGATGACCTTTGAAGGTCGGATGAGTCAAGTGTCGTATGGAGCAAAAGTCAGATGAACTTTAAGTTACTTCAACTGTCAGATGGAAAGTGTCGGATGACATTAAGTTAAAATTCGGATGAACACTCTTTGGTAACTGTAGGATGGACCAAAAGTCGCATGCACCAGAACTCAGAAGTCGAATGAAGTAATGTCGGATGACCTGAAAGTCGGATGGGATAATAATCCAAAAACTTGCAGGTCCGTCCTCTGTTATCGAGCAGACCTCTGATTTTGCCTAAAACACATTAAGAACTCACTTAACCTTTGCTTTGACTTTCCTTATCACTAAAAACACTTACCTTAACCAATTTCAACCCAAAACAACAACAATTTCTTGAAGAATTTGATAGAATAGTGAAAAACTTGAAGAACTTGAAGAACAATAAGAATTCAAAATAAATACTCAAATGTTGTTTGTTTGTTCCAAAACCACTAGGAAATGTTTTATCTTACTCAAAAGCTTCTAAAAGACAACAAATAGCTTGAAAAACAAGAATATTTAAGAAAATGGGTTTTTGGTTTTTTAAATACCCACGTAACCAAGAACAATAACAGCTCCAGGGTTTTGTTTCTCACTCAAAGATGTTACTTTCAGGTCATGTTGAACTAATCCAGTAAGGAGTTGGCTCTGATACCAATTGAAAGTCCCTTGATTGTGATGAAGATGAGAATCAATGAACACTTGAAGTAAAGATGATGAAGTTTAGTAAGAACAAGTGTGAAGTCTATGCATGCAAGATGAAGTTTCTCTCTGTATTACTAAGAACGTTGGTTACAAGAGAAGAATACAATATTGGCAAAGGTTGCCTTGCAAACCAGGTTTGCAAGGCATTTATACAAAAGCCTCATGGGCTAGAAAGCCATATGGGCCCAAAAACTAGCTAACTAGACTAAACTAGGAATTACATAATTAAAGTGGGCTAAGCCCATTACTAATTCTAGTCTAATAAAGATAGAATAGCTACAACAAAAGAACATAAGGCTAACAAACAAATAAATATCTAACAAAGCTTCTTTGCCCGCAAGTTGGTACGAGTTATGTATCCTCTAAAAATTCTGGTAGCCATGAAAGGCTAAAAGGTTCTATAGATAAGTGATCATAAACATCCGTTTGTTTCCGATATCCATGTGAACACAAGACATGGATAAAATTCAATCTGCAGATCGTTCACGATTATGTTTCTTGATTCTAAATTGGTGGTGACAAAAATAACAAGTTGCAACTGATCCATAATCATTGCAACTTGAGCAAGGTCATGCATATTTGATGTCACCTCCCAATCATCGAGAGGACCATAGATATCTCTCGAAACATATAAATAAATCCTTTTGACTACATAGTCCTGCCACATGCTTCATACTTTATTTGAAAACTCCCTTTATAGCAGCTAGTTACGAACCATGTTTGAAAACACTTAAAATAAGGCAGACTCGTGCCTTGGATTCACATGTATCTCCGGTCTAAGTATGAAATGAAATTATCATCCCGAGTAACTTGTGACCATAATCCATAAAGTGACCTGAGATGTGGGTCTTCCAGTCACTTGAAACTGTTTAAAAAGCACAGATTAGTTTTACGTCTCATGCATTCAATCCTAGATTAATGCATAACCAAACCTTATCCTTAGTCTTAGTTCAAACATCCTTTCTTTGAAGAACGACTGACTGTGAAAATTTAGAATATGTAAGCACTCATGGAAGTGGTTCAACATGCTAAGATGGAACACAGTAAAAACTAATGACAGTAACCGCATCTCGTGTATAAATAGTCCCTAGCATATATCGAATTATAACTAATAGAATATTCAAGCTAATTCGGCTGCATAAGGAATGCTTATTGACGTAGTATGACAATGATCACTAGTCTATGACAACAAATTTAGTAGCGGATTCGCAACGCAACATCCATATGTACCTTTTGTTATTAACTTATATCTCTTTTGCAAGACAATTTTGAAAGTGTCTGTCAAAGAGATCATATAATAAAGTGCTAACATATGACATCCTCATTGTTACAAAAATTCACAATATGGTCAGTAATACTTATAAACTTATTCTTAACCAATAATCAACACCACATGGTAGGATCACAAACTTCGATCAAGATCGACAATAATCCTCATAGAAATCAGTATTAGAGTAAATACTTACTCAAAGGATTATTAATTTTTATAAAACATCAAGAAAATATCTAAGTATTACTTCAACTTCAAATTTTCAATTTTGTATGTCCTAAGTGTCCCTACGGAGCAATAATTCCTGAATTAGGTTTATAGACCACCTAATACTGGGGCATTATCCCCAATAGACACACATACTTCTAGAAAGACAACAAAGCTCCCACTAGCCTTGCCATATGTAAAAAGTCTCATCTATGCTTCTACAAAACTTATCTATTTATTTTCTCATAAAGCAAAGATCTTACTTTTTAAGACGCTATCATAAGTCCAAAACGGACTTATCCAAGCATGTAGATTAATTTGGATACTACGGATATGTATTACCCTCTGAGAGTGTTGTAAGTACTACCTCAAAATGTTCTTCCTTGAAGGAATGCGGTCTTGTATATCTGTGTGTTGTCTCTTATTGCCATAAGAAGACAACAATAGCCACGAGTATCAAATGATCTTCAACATAGCCACTAGAAAAGGTTTCAACATAACAATCATGAAACCTTTATCACTAGTCAGTATTTAAACTTGTCTACAACTCCATCCATGTAATCCCATTCATACCTTCTTGGCTAACACCTCGGTATGGGATTAAACCAAGTCAAATACTTTGATGCTACAAATGGATTGCATCTCATGATTAATTACTTCTTTTATTTTAGTAAACTCCGGGTCCACTATGTCTACTAATGGATGGTGACCACAACATAATTCACTATCAAGTCATTGCCACTTAGATATGAGAAACCCATATCTCTTTGGCTCTACATGACTTCTGTCAGGCATAAAAGAAAGTAATTACTCATAGTCAAGTTATCAGTCATATATGATTATATGCTAGTGCCAATTTAAGGTCTTTTATTTAAACTTCACGTTCTTCCACCGGAATGTGTTAGTTATGGTCTCCCTTTTTAGCAACAAAACATCGTTCTCGAAAGATAAATATCTATTACTTATAAGAACTCCTTAAATATATTAGCACTTCTTCGATTAAGTTCATTAATTTTCCATTGAATGTAGATCGAATAACTTCAAACTTTGAGATACACAAGCAAAGAACTCTTTCCATTCATATCTCATTAGGTGCTAAGTAGACCATCAAGTTAGTTTAAAATTGAGGGCATGGCTCGCCATAATTAATGTGTGTACCAATTAGTTGGATACACATATTTGACTCATAATGAACTACATCATATTCAACAATATCCGTATGATAGGAGAATTCCATTCTTTGAAAGAGCAAATTGTATAATGAACTAGATCATAATCATATTCTTTGAAAGCTCCAATTTGAATCAAGCATCGAGAAGAAAGAATGGGAGAAGAGAGAAACACATACAAACACCTTGGCTAATGCTTTTGATATTGCTTGAATAATGGTGCAAAAGCTTACAATGCCACTAGCCATATCCCTATGTATAGGCATAGGAATAGGCGTGGCTTTTTCTTCACTTTTACAATATTCTAACAATCTCCCCCTAATGGAGAGAAAGCCTATTACATAGAAAGAAATGAAATATATTACAATTGCGATCTATTTCTAATGCCGAACATGACTTGCCATCTCCTGATTATCCTTGGGCTATCTAGTGTTCTCTTGATAGCTTCCATTAATCTGACCATCCCTACCTTTTCATTTTCATTTAAAGATGATTGTTCATTCTGAGCCCCTTCCTGAAGTCTATGATGTAGAATCTTAAGAGTATCATCTGAGTATGCCATCATCTCAACCATTCTAATGAATACTTTTCGTTTTTGTTGATTTCAAAAGACGACACCTCTTTGTCCAATGAAATTTGCATGATGTTCATCAATGACAGTAAGTTCATCAAGACTTGAAGATTTAGATGGCTTTGCACAGGTCTGAGCAAGTTGACCTCAAGTTGATTACTTTCAGCTCCTAGTTGAAGGTCATGCTTTTGTATGAAATGGACGAATCTCCTCATGTATTTCATTACCTCCCCTCTTCCCTGTTGTTCCTCATAAGATTTGTTCAGCTTGTTGGACAACTCCTCATATACAAACTCTATGTCGTGGAGTTTAACATGAAGGAAGTCTGATTCATTCAGAGAAATCCTTTGGCCATCTGCTCTTTCCACATCATACAAAAAAAATTTGTACCTGAATGATTTCGGCATTAAGACTCTGATGACTTTGCTTATTAGATATTCTGATATGATTTGCTCTCTTGGAGTTTTGTATTCATTGTAGATGTGTGCAAATCGTCTCCGTTGCTGATCATCAAGATCCCTTAACTCTGGAGGTATTTTGTCTTTGATTTGACTTGCAAAGATTGTAGGAATCCGATCTTAAAGATAAGCAACATTTACCCCATACTTACCCCATAAAGAATTTTTTATTGCTTCTTGGTTAAAAATGTTGTTTCTATCATGGCCAGGGTCAGTTGATGTGAACACAGGAGGAGCTGGTTAAACATAAGGAGGTAACGGCCAGTCTGACATTGTTTGTAGTTGAGTTTCCTGCTTTGCTCTTGGATTTTTCCTCAGGATGTTGGCAGCTGACACCTGGAATTGTTTTGGTTCAGGAGGAAATAAGTTCACTACAAGAAATGTTACTTTTAGGGACCATTCTTTTAGGGACAATATATTGTGGTCTCTAAAGACATTACTTTTTGGCACCACCAGTTATCCCTGATTCTATTTTCATGAAAACCAAAAAAATTTAAGATTAAGGGACAACATGTGGTCCCTAAAAGTAGAGCGGGAACTTTCCCTCCATACCTAGAATAAGCGCCAATATTTTAGAGGTATTTACACATAAAAAGTAGTGTCTAAAACGTTAGAAAATATTAATTTATATAATTTTTTTAATTAAAAATCTTTGGAGAGGAAAAGTCCTCCCTAAAAACAAATATATAACTAATCAATTATCATGAAATCAATTAAAATAGCTTGTCAACCCATTTATTCATTTTCTTCCGCAGCAACGTCGTGTCTTTCCCTTTTCCACCAGACCACCAAAGACAACACTTCCCTAAATCAACCTAAAATCATTCTTCACCCTTGCCTCCCCTATCTCCAACAAACACCACTAGTCGTTGTAGCAGCGCCGCTCACCATAGAGGTAGAGTACTCTTCACCATCGTTAACCTCATTTGTCTGGGAATACTATTTCTACTTTCTCCCACCATAAGCTACAACCACCATTACCATTGTCATAGCTAGATGCCACCATCTGAGTTCGCTGACGTACGTCCTTGCCTCCCACCGGTCATCTCTGCTAGGGCTTTTAATTTTAAAGTTTAAGGATAACTCACCAGGTACATTTTGAATTTGTAACCTTGGTTTTGATTTGAAATACAAAATGACTTTGAATTTGATTTCATAGCTTTGATTTTTAAGTTATTTCAATGGCTCTTACAATGCCGGTTCTTGTTGTAGTTGAAAAGCGAGGCCTTCTCCCCTTCGTTGGTTTCTCCATTTACTCTACAAACGCTACTTCTCCAACTGTATGTACCTTCTTTATCTCCTCCATTATTCACATACTAAAGGTAAGTTTTAAATTTGTATTTTAAGAAAATCAATTTTCTACTTCATGTTCAAGCTAATGTGTTATATCTCAATTTACAGAATTACACAGTTGCTCTACAATTTCTGACTGTCTTTTTCAAGGCCTCCCTGGTCAGCACATAACTCTTTCTTACATTCAACAAAGACCCAGTATGAACCGGATCTATTTGAGCAGTCATAGGAATTTTCCATTCAAATTCTTTTGATAATTCATGTAGTTAAGCTTCTTTCTATTGTTGTTTTATGATGTCAGCAGGAGTTGTTCTGAATTTTTCTGGAGATGGTGGAAATTGTTCTGTTACTTCTTTATCCACTTTCAAGACACTTTCCAAGTTGTATTTTTCCATTTCAATTTCAGTTGGCTTTTCAACCGTTTGTTGACTCAGCCACAAAGCTAGCGTTAGATCCTCATCCTCAGCCTCAACCTCAGGCATATCAGTTTTCTCAAATTCAATCCTTTTCGTCTGCTTGCCTTTGTATTTCTGTTTGAACGATGTTTCCTCCAATCTGGTAGCCACTGCACCGATTCGCTGAACAGCCGGGGTATCAAAATATGACTTTAATATTTTCTCCCCCTCAGGACGATGGGTGTCTGAGTCATCGTCGTCATACCTAGGCTATTTGGATGACCCGGCAACTATTTTGCATGTAGACTCCACTTCTGTTCTCAGCAAAGATAATATATCAAGATCCTCAGAAGTACTATCACTTTTACCAATCAATTTCACCATAAAAATAATCTTTAAGTCATCCACAGTCAAAGCATTAGTCACTTTATCTTTCATTTCACTTTCTCTTTCTCAACCAACTCATCCAATTTTGCCTCAATTCGAGTTAACCTTTCAAGTTGTAGCCATTCAATATCATCAATACAAATATGAATATGTTCAAGTGCAGCATTAAAATCATCCTTGGACACAAATTCCTTAGCTGATTTTGATTCAATAGCGGTAACTCCGGGATCACTTAGATTGCTCGTTGAGGTACCAACACCTCCAGAAACGAATTCTGAAGTTGAAGGAGCACCCACATTCATAGTTCGAGTTTTGTTTACTTTGGTGGATTTTCCTTCCAATCCTTGGATATGGCCTGTTAGGGCTTCACCTATGGTAGTTCCGGCAGGTCTATCACTAAATAGACTGCTTAGTGCATCAAGTGTCTACCTGTGTTTAGAAAGAAATACAATAACTTGTTGATAGTTTTTGATGTGCACAGAATGAACAGGCGTGGCATGGAGCTGTGTACCACTTGTTTCAATAACAGTACCCTCCGAATGAGGAACCGTTAGATCATGCGTAAATTCTACGTGGAATGAAACAATATTCTGTGGAGAGAATACTGAGTGGCTGGGTGGGGTTTGTGCATGCTCTAGTGGGAAGCTAGGGTGTTTTTCAATGTTAGGTATAAACATAACAACATATGTGGTGTCCCAGCTAAAATTTGCTGGAGAACCCTCAGCACTCATTTGTTCTTTTCTCGCATCTCTCTCTCCCTCACTTTGTTTTTGCCTCTCAGCATCTTCTTCTACGTTCAGCATACTAACATCATCATATAAGACTTGAGTATCGATGTTTTCAAATTCAAACGAAAAGTCCATCATTTGGTCATCATATGAAGTTATAATTGGATGTATTCTTTGACCATCAGGACCCAACTCCTCCTCGAGTTGTTCATCATGATGTTCAAACATTTTTTGAATATCTTTTTGAAACGAGTCAGTCTCACTATCAGTTGTGTCCACAACAACTCCATCTCTAAGCTCACTAACACCTTCACCTGCTTCACCACCCCTCTCAGATATTTTTTCACTCTGCTCTTCCATGTCAGCTTCTCCCACAGAAGTCTGACTCGTAGATTCACTACCACTCTCGGAACCTAGTGTTCTTGGAGTAGAATCAGCAGGTTCTTCCCAATTCATAACAAGATTGTTATCTCTCACATATCGTTGGACACAATCACTTTCCAAATCCAACAACTGTACCAACTTAGCAGGCATTACAAAAGTATTTACGTTAGACATCGCTGGTATTTTGTAAAGCTTGATCATCATTTGAATTTGAATGGCCGGCTCATCATCACGCCTAGAGATGTCAGTGTCTCTTGCCATCGCCCTTTGAGTTATCATAGACAAAAACCGTGGAAACGGTAAAAAATTTCTCCTTTTTCCTGGAATTACCTTCTCACGAACCACCTATGACATTTCAACAAAAATGAGTTCTGCATAATCATAGTGAAAATGCTTAGCCATACCAACCAGAGCTTTCAATGCAAAGGCATTAGCACCATCAATTCCTTTCGTGACACTTGTTAAACATCTCATAGTGATAACGTAGAGTGTTTGCCACTGGGGAACCAAACCAGATCTTTTAAACTTAGACATCCCCGTCAGTTCATCACCATTCCATCCAAGATCCATTACATGAGTTAGAATTTGTTTGTTAGTAGGTATAGGATCAAAAGCAGGTTTGGACGGGTATGTGTTTTGTTTTGGCAGACATAGAATTCGTCTGATACTTTCAAGTCCCATTTCAAACTCCACCTGATCAATTTGACCTGAAAGCACTAGATTGCTTTCCTCACTTTCTGTTAGGGAAAGAGAACCCCATAACTGTTGCACATAGACCTCCGAGACATGAGGTGCAAATTCAAGAGGGTTAAAGGTAAAGACATGGTTGAGTGGGTGAGAAGAAATGAGTTCTGTAATGATTGGGAAATCTATTTTGGTAACATCGGGTACAAAATAGGCATTATTCAGTTGGTTTGGTAGGTAATTGGCTTGAGGGTAAAGGGTTTCTGAGGGAATTTGCGTCATCTGTAAGATAAAACAGTTAGTACTCAATTCAAAACTTTCACAAATTTATGAAAATTCCTAAGTGTTGAATGAAATCCGACACTTCGAAATCCGATAAGCCCATTTCTTAAAAATCCGACATGTAACAATCGGATAAACATGTACTTGAAAAATCCGACATTCATTTGTCTTCAAATTCCATTATAAGTAACAGTCCGACATTCATGTCTTGAAAATCCGAGATTCATTTGTTTTCAAAATCCGACATGTATAAAATTTTCTCACATGAAATCCGATATTTTTAAAATCCGACAAACGACTTCCCAGTTTCAACAATCAACCAGATTTGTATCAAAATCCAACAAACTCAGAATCCGATATGTTTCACAATAAACTACCGGATTTACAAACAATCCGATAGTTCATCCAATTCTTTGAACAACCTTCAAGTTTTCGAAACATTTAAGTTCAATTCATCCATTTTGTTACACTTAACACTCAAAACCCAAAATATTTATGCTATTAACCCCAATTCATGACTTCCTTTCGACTCAAACTAAACATTTAAACACAAAACACCCTATTCGTGAAGTATGAAAAATCCCAATTAAAAAACGTAGAAAACCGATAATCAGAAATCTAACAAATACTCATTCAAAGTTCGATTAACTTGAAATCGAAAGTCATCCCATTAAACTATAATCAATTCTGAGTCTATCTACCTAAACATAACACTTGATTTTACGATTTTATAATCGACATTTGCGACGATTTTAAGGTTACAGAATCCGATTAAAAACCAAGTAAACATTGATGAAATTTCCAGAAAATTATACCTTTTGAATCAGAAAGGAATTGCGAACACGGATCTGTGATTTGAACACACAAACAAACACTTCATGATTTTTGATTTTTGAGAGAACAATCGGATTTATGAGTATTTGGTAAACCGACACTGTAGTCGGATTTTCCTTTTATAGGAAAATGAAAAATCCGACCCATTGAAATCCGAATACCTAAAACCGATCCACTAAAATCTGAAACCAAAACCAATTCATTGAAAACCAACAAAAAGTATAAATCCGATAGAAGTATAAATCCGACAAAAAGTAGCGGATTTTGACTCAATCCGAAAACATTTGCGGATTTAGAACACTTAATACAAAAAATTTGTTATCTCAAAGTACTACACTCCCCTTTAACACAACATTTCATCTTGAACAATAAGTCTTTGATCATGAAGATGAAAATTTTCAAAATTTGAAATTTAATTCAAAAACAAACATAAAAACTCCACCTCAAATCATGCACAAATATGCATCTATTGCAGATAAAGAAAAGAAATATTTTTGAATTTTCATTGTTTTGTAAATGTTTTTGATTTTTCATTAATTATATACAAAACCTGATGTAAATTCTCCCCTCCTACAAGTATGAACCATTCGTGATTCATAACTTGTATTTGTTGTGTCAATCCTTTGACTGAAGTTCGACCTACACCACTAACAAATACTGTATAAGATCTGTTAAATCATAATGATATGTCAAACAGTCAAATTCAACATTCCTAATCTTGATACTAAAGCATTAAAACGAGATTCGTCTAACGCTTTTGTGAATATATCAGCAAGTTGATTTTCTATTTGAACATATTTTAATTCAATTAAGCCTTTTTCTGCATAGTCTTTGATGAAATGATATCTGATGTCTACATGTTTGGTTTTAGAATGATGTACCGGATTGCATGTACTTGCAATGGCACTCTGAGAATCACACATTAAAGGAATTTTGTTGAATACCAGACCGAAATCAGACAACTGAGTTCTAATCCAAAGGCACTGTGAACAGCAGTTTGCAGCAGCAATGTACTCTGCTTCAGCTATTGATGATGAGACACAGTTTTGCTTCTTGGATCCGCAGCAGACCAGACTGTCTCCAAGAAAATGTGCTCTCCCATATGTGCTTTTTCGATCTAGCATGCATCCGGCATAATCTGCATCAGAATAGGAAATAAGTTCAAATCCTAAATATCTAGGATACCACAAACCAAGATCTAGGGTACCCTTAAGATATCTAAATATATGTTTTACCGCCAAAAGATGATATTCTTTAGGATTTGCCTGAAATCTGGCACAAAGACATGTTGAGTACATAATATCGGGCTTACTAGACGTCAAATACAACAATGAACCTATCATACCTCTGTAGGTTTTCAAATCTACTACCTTTCCATCCGGATCAGCAAATAGTTTTGTTCTTGAAGCCATGGGTGTTGTAATAGATGAACAGCCAGTCATATCAAATCTTTTTAACAGATCTTTGATATACTTAGCCTGGTTAATAAAAATCCCATAACTAAATTGTTTGATTTGCATTCCGAGAAAAAAATTAACTTCCCCCATCATGCTCATTTTAAAACGCTTTTTCATTGTATTTGAAAATTCATTGCCATATTTAGGGTTTGTAGAACCAAATATTATGTCATCGACATATATTTGTAACAACACATAATCGGTTTGTAGAACCGATATCTTGATATTGTATATTGTCAATGTCCAAAAGCATGCGGGATTTCATGTCACACAAATGTAACCAATTATGTGATCAAAACAGCGTTCGTGAGAAAGGATCGTCATCACGAACAAAATAAGTTCCTAAAATACTGAATGTTAAAATTAAAAAGTCATCTCCACAAGTTTACAAGAATATTAAACCACTTCGTGTCACTGACCAAACTTCTTTTTGTAAATTAAAATCTATTCAACAAACAGGAAAAGGAGGGTCAAGCAAAAATGTGAAGAATACAATCAAATCAGATGTGAATATTGGTAAAGCAACAACAGCTCAGATGAGGTGGATTGCAAAAGACAGATTGAAAGACAAATAAGTGAAGACTGTAAAATCTGTGTCAAAAGACAAAGTGAAACCTTTTTGTAATATTCACAAGTCTTATTGCAATAAAAACTGTGAATCTTTGTTTGCTTGGAAAGTCAAAAATGAAAGTTCAAAAACTAATATTTCTGAGGAAAACATGTTTTGTGCTGAAGATGGATGTGCTGAAGGTCAATGTGAATTAAACTGTGATTATCATCAAGCTCGGATGAAGAAAGGATTGAATTCAAAGAAACACTAGAAAAATCCTAACGAAGATAAAATTCTATTCTGGTTTGTCAATAAAAATGGATTCATAATTCATCAATGGATTCACAAATATCAATGAATTGGATTTTTGCAAAGGTATGCTAATAGAAAGATACCTGTCCGACCAGGACAATGGAAAGAACATCTCAAAATAATGAATGCAAATCAACAACTTCCAACAACTTCATTGAAACAAATTCGACAAAACAAATTCACACCAACCAAACGGAATCCAATGAAAGTTGATTCTTATTCATCAATGACACAAAAATCACAGAAATATCAAATTCAAATGATGAATACACCTGTGTCAAACAAATCTAATGAGAAAGCAATGTATGTGGAAAAAGCAAATCTGTTTACTCCTGTAAGCAAACAAAAGAATTATAAAACAACTCTGTCACACAACAAAAGAAAATTTTCGACTGAGAAATGGATTGTGAAAAGATCAAATCTTGATACAACAACTGAAGTCTCTAACAGAAAAGATCAATCAAGTTTCTTTTCCATGTGCAGAAGGATCATCTCTGGTACATGGACTCTAGCTGCACAAAGCATATGACGGGTAACAAAGGTCTTCTCAAACATTTTGTGAGTAAGTACACGGAAAATGTTAAGTTTGGGAACGACCACGTTTCTCCGATTCTCGGCCATGGAGTTATAGAGACTAGCAATTTAAAGATTGAAAAAGTGTCCTATGTTGAAGGCTTAGGGCATAATCTGTTTAGCATAGGACAGTTTTGTGATAAAGGAATGGAGGTAGTCTTTAAGAGGAGCTCATGTTCTTTAAGGACAGAAGACGGAGCTGAACTTTTGGGTGGCAATAGAAAGTCAAATTTGTATACAATAGAAAGCCATTTTTTTTAAACCGTTGCGGAAGCATTTTCTAATTTCATTAACTTACACATTCACAAAGTACAAAGTACTCTTTACAAAATATAACGTCAACTTGTGTTACAAAAGATTTATAAAACATGGCTCGTCACTTCTCAAAATACAATATCAGATCGCTGGTCAAATTTCCCTTTCCACAAACAAAGCTAAACAGCTACTCACATAATCCTACAAAAAGCAATCAACTGTGGGGGGATTAGCACAAAGCTAAGTGAATGGAAGCAGCAAACAAGCTAACAACAATCACAGTTCACAATTGAACCTCTGAACAACAATCATCAATCAATGTGTCAATTCAACAATCTCTTCAATCCTGAGGACCGGCAGTTCTGCCGAACCTATAACCAATACCGGCCAAAGCAAAGGTTTACCGGTAGCTCTCTGCCGATCGGCATAGTGAAATTCCCCTCTGATACAACGCATGCATCAGGACGACTACCACTGCTCAACCAACCGCAGACGAGCCCAGCTCTTGCAACAGCAGCTGACCCCAACCAGCCCTTTCACAGTAGCTGAACTCTACTAACCCGTTACAACAGAAGTTGGTTCTCAAACAATCCAGATACAAATCCAATCATGAACTCAATCAAAATACTAACGCATAAAATACGTATACGAACATATAACTCTTGATCAACAATTAGCAGACTAACAGTCTATCATGGCATATCTAAACAAAACAATCTATCCTCGCATACCAGACTTAACAGTCTATAATAGCTTACCAGAAACAACAATCCATCATTTCATTCAAACATTCCTCAAATCAAACAAACCATAACATTACCACCAATACCACGCGTGAGTAAACTTCCACTCACCTCAGTCCTCGAATCACGTTTGCTCAGTTGTCTAATATTACTGAGTCTTCGTAGTTCCTGAGAACACAACAAACTGAAATCAATCTCGATTCATAAATATATATCCACATATATTTATTTTAATCATAACCACATTCACTATGTTAAGATTACACATAAATAAACATATAACATGCTACATCATCAAATCCGCAACAAAAACTTCAAATTCTAGAAATTGCTTGGACGCGTCACGTCGCCTTAATTTGTCGGATTCCAACCATCAGATTCCGGGTATCGGATTTCAATCAAAATCCGAATCTCAAGTGTCGGATTTGAGGTCTCGGATTCTCAAATGTCGGATTTCAACATGTCGGATTCAAAGAATCGGATTTCTCCATTGTCGGTCTCACTTTTATCGGATTCCTATAGAACGCGTCGCGTCACGACTGTTACAGCAATATCTCATGTTCTTCTTCAAGATTCTGCCGACTTTGAATTTTGTAAAACTCATAACCGGGTATCTTAAACTTACCAAAAACTCATGAAAACATGTTTAAACTTCATATTACACATATATAAGCATCACAAACTTATCAAATCCAATTATAACCAACAATCCAACAATACCCACATGTCTAGTTAAGCTTTTAAAAATCTTCATATGATCATCAATGGTGTTTCTCACTAAAGACATGAAAAGACAATAAAAAACATAACTAGATAATCAGTAACACATAAGGATCATAAACTAACCTTTGGTTTGATTTATCAATTATCAAATTTCCACTTTCAATATTCTAGTTTCTTTCTTGTTCTTCCTCCTAGAGAAAAACACATACACACACTTCACTTTTCTTTCTTTCTTTTAAAATGAGCAGGTGGATTCAATTTGCTACATATACACACACGTGTACATTATAAATCTTCACAAAATGTTAGGTGTCATCACCTAACCAATTTACATACATGTACCTTACATGCTTAACTTCATACATGCATACATACATAACTAGACTTTCTTTTCTTTCTTTTCATCAGTAAACTAATATACCATATACATAATAAATTAAACTAGTTAATTAATTTAATTAATTCCACAAAAACCACTTAACCAAATAGATACAATTTAACACAAATACGTATGCACCGCTAACCCGCTAAACAACTAACCCGGGTTTACGGGTGTTACAAATCTCCCCCCCTTCAGAGGATTCCGTCCTCGGAATCCCATAGCACACACATCAAATCGAAGCATCCACTATTCATATTCTTTTCTGGTTGTCAAACCAATTGTAACATAAATACCTTTCCATCTTATCATCACTCACAGAAATTCGTTTCTACTCATCTTATAATCATCAGAGTTTCAACAATTCTTGTTCAACTCAATCATATAACTCATAAACTCGAGAAACCTGTCTTTCAATCATTTTCTTTCACACTTACACATTTAATAAATATCCAAACTTCTCTTGAATACTTGTTCACATCAAACTGTTTATCTCAGTTAATAAATTCCACATATTTGTCATTCACTGTCTAACATACACAGGTATCCACATATCACTTTTCTTCTCATGTTTCCGGTTAACATGTCAAACACTACCACTATACATACATATCAACTTACCACTGATATCTTAACATCCATCAGATAGAAATCACATCACGTTTGTCTAATCAGTTTAATTATGAATTCCACGAATCATCAAAATCCAACACTAAAACACAAGTTCATTCTCATTTATCTGCGCAATTCTTTCTACGCAACTATCCCATAGGACTTCAGTTGTACTGCTCATTTCACATCTCAATTCTTGTCGTAAACTCTTCTAGAAATTTAGTCAATTTCTTCAATTCTCATCAGAAATCTCTAAGTATAGAAACATTATATCTTTAAATCATCTCATCAATATAATTCTTCTCAAAAGATCACGTTCCACTGGTGGTAATAATACCAACACTCCTTACTAATCAGTCAACAATCACATGTGATATACCAAATTCCTTCTCATGTAGTACATTAGACAATAACTCCATCGTAACTTGTCATCACCATCACTCTGGTATCTCAAATTATCTCAACAATTATAAATCTCTGATACTCTGCTTTAACTCATATGCAATCATATCATATTTCCATGAAAGTATATATCATATTCACTCCTTTTTGTAAGTCATCAATCAATTATTTCATATGGCATTATACTATTTAGCCCTTCCAAGTGCATTGGCAATTAAGTTTCGTAAGTCTTGTTCAAAATAAATTTCCAGTTCCAAGCAAAGGTACTTCCTAGCAAAGGCAATTTATGCATTTGTTTCACAAGTCTTCTTTCCATATGCTCAGGCCATTACATTCCTCTTCTCTCTTCCTCATTTCTAATGATTTCAATCCGTCATTCTCATGCATCTTCAGTTCACAAGTAACATCTGTCATTATAACTAACTCTTTCTCATATATAATTCCTTGTAATTAAGCACCAATTACATCTTTTATTCAAACAATTCTATACATCTCAGGCTTGCCCAATCTGTAGCAATCCACCTCTTTCCTTTTCTTGATAAATTTCAATCATCGATCCACTAATTTCTAGTAAAGACAACTTCAATTCTATTACCAGGTCAATTTTATCTCAATTCGCATAATTTCCAATGTTACCATTATAAACTCTCCCACATTTTCAACATATCTAACAACAATTTGTCTTTCCAATGTAATATCAAATCTCTCAATCACAATCATTGATTCATCCTAACTATCATCTTTGCCATATGTTAAGTTCATTCATATATATGAACATCCGCTACTTCTTTTAATAACAAATTCAATTACACATACCTTTCTTTATACTCAATTCATTCATATTATTAACACAAACGCATCTGTTGCAACTTCAAAGGCATGGATTAAATCATTCTACTCAAGAATCTTCAACTGTCACAAAACGTAGACCATTCCTCCACTTTCATAGCATAACATCTTATATATCAATCCAACAAATACAATATCTCAACGAATCATCAATCTCCTCATGTTCATTAATCGATATCACATATTATCTTCAATCGTTAGCTTTACCAATAACTCGCAATCTCAGTTATACATTTATTAACAACATCTCTTGATCGCCACAAAACCTTCCAAGCTTCATTAACTTATTCACTTTCCTTCTTCTTTGCACAAACACATATACATATATATATATATATATATATATACATAAACACAGAAGGCAAGACAACTCTTGGAACACATAACCTAGCATGCAATTCTACTAATCTAAAAACATCTTTCTAGGGTATTTCATACCCAATTCATATCATACCATATATCTTCATCATTTACTGTCATATCACTTACTGTCATAAACATCAGATAATTTCGCAATTTAGAAAAATATACATCAAATATCTCTACTTTCTAAAGAATCATACTCTTTAGAAATAAACAAACATACTTGGCACACATAAGCATCATACATTCATAATTAACTCTGACGTTAACAAACACATGTACAAGTATAGGGGTTATTAAAAGGTACCCGTTATATCATCCTCAGTAGCGACATTATCATTAGCCATCATGTTGAAAATTCTACCCTCTTCCATATAAGGGCTCTTTCTCTTTCGTTCACTTACTGACGAGGATCCCCCACCTGCATCTAATTCCTTGCTAACCTTACCATCTCTTGCCCGATGATCTTCCTCAAAACAGATCCAACATACCTTTCGTGAGAAACGACATTGTTTCATTTCATGGCCAAACTGCCCACAAGTCAGACACCACATAGTCTGAGGCATACATGGTCCTGTATGGTGAGACTTACATTTCCCACACCGTGACACTCGTTGATTAGATTCATCAAACGCAGGTCTATGTTTCAAATTTCTTTTACTCTGGCTACCGTGCCCTCTTTGCTTTTCAACATTATATTGTTCCAATCGAAATTTCTGTTGGGAAATCTGATCTCGATTCGTTCTATCTCTAGCCTTCAAATCATCTTTAGCCAACTTGGCTATGGTAAATGCTTGCGACAGTGTACTAGCCCATCTGGTATACTTCGATACTATGGAAGCAAAGCTCCCACAAAGTGTTGTATCTTTGACGCTTCATCAGGTACCCATTGCTTCACAAAACGCAATCTCTCGTTAAATTGTTTGATTACTTCATCTACAGTCATGTCTCTAGTCATACGTAACTCCATGAATTCTCTTTTGATACGAGCTATCTCCAAAAGTGTTGCAATATTGCTCATACAGTTTCTCCTGAAACTGATCCCAAGTCACACTATCTTGCTGTTGTTTAGAAAAAGGACCGGTAAGGGAATCCCACCAAACCATTGCATCTCCTTTAAGCATACGAGTGGCAAAACAAACTCTCAGTTCATCCTCACAATTGTATGCTTCAAAAGCCTTTACCATTTGTCGCAACCAATTCAAAGTTATATTGGGGTCTGTACTTCCATAGTACTCTGAAGGCTTTCAATCCAAGAATTGCTTATATGAACATGGTGGTTTAAATCTTGAATACGCAAAAGTATAAGCTCCTTGGGTAGTAAAAGGATGAATGCTCGATGGTTGTGCCACTTGTGATGTTGGAGGAAGTGGAACTGTAACTGGCACATTTATAGCTTGAGTTGTAATAGTCGTAGGAATATGATTTCGTTCATTCTGGATAATCCTCTTTCGTTCCATATTACCCATAGCATTTCTGAGTTCCCAAAGTTCATTTTCCAACTTGGAAATATATTCCCTCTGATCCGTTCTAGATTCAAAACCTGAAGTACCAACTTGACCTGTTACATTCAAAACATCCACTGATGAAATTCCATCCACTTCTTGGGTCACAAGAGTGTCAGCAGGGGTATCTCTGTCAGCCATATCTGTACAATCATATCATCTCACAAACTCATTAGATAAACTGTTAGTAAATAACATACTAACTAACACACAACAATTCCAATTCACTCAAATGCCCCCAAAGGAAATTTTGACCCAACACGAGCCAAGATTTGAGAATGCAACACTCTAGCCGTGCCTGCATCGCCAAACCAGGGCTCTAATACCAACTTGTAACACCGTAAATCTCAAGCCATTTTTTTTAAACCGCTACGGAAGAATTTTCTAATTTCATTAACTTACTGTAATACCCATTTTTCTCTAATATTATTATTATTAACTAAATAAGTATTTATCTGTTGGATTTCTTATGTAATAGCCGTTTTAAGTTACGATTTATTATTGTTGATAATGAGAGTTTCATCAGTATCCTTACCAATTTAATTAGACACTAATATTCCTTGTGTTGGGTAAGTGGTATTTAGGCCCAAGATTTTATGCAAGGTGGGCTAAGGAAATAAGTATAGTGTAGAACTTTAATTAAGGAATTGCTAAAGCCTTAAAGGATCCTTTGTACATAACCTAGACTCAATAATCCTAAGCCGACACTGTGAGTACGTATGTTGAATCTGCTGAGAGCGACCAAGGAGGAACCGAGACCAAATCTCAAGTTTTAGATGGGAATCGATCGGGAAAATCACAAGGTTAGAATACTTGATCTATTGCAAGCTATGTTTATGCGATTTCTTCATTGTATGCGAGACGGTTATCGAGTTTTGTAGCTACATTCTAGCTGTCGAAAATGGTTCAAATCCGAAAAAAAGGGCTTCTGACCCTCGAAGACTTGATATAAATTCAATTGAATGGTAGGCTTTGGTCTATACAAGTTTAGAAAACCATAGGATAAAGAATCATGAAAAGGATCTATTAATGAGCGAGTTTGGAACTTTTTTGCAACTGACTGTTGACTATTGTTACTGTGACAAACATGGGGTTTTGTTGGGTGCTAACTTGATATAAACTTAATTGATTGATAGGGATTTCATGAAATAGTGTTAGAAACTCATGTGAGAAAGAATTAATCCATTTGGTTAATAAATGGTGATTGGAGAGTTTGAGTGCTCAACAGAGGGAGGGACGATGGAACAGACCTGGAGAACATTTTCAAAACTCCCCTTAATCACAAATTGACTAGCTAAAAATTGAGATGTAATGGGCTAACCTTTAGTTAATTGGGCAAGATTTTTGTGAGCTCCAAATCTCCAACTGGTTGTAGCTTAAATATATATATATATATATATATATATATATATATAATGTATGGTGGGCTGCAAATCTCTTAAGAAAGTAGACATCTTTGTATTCACGAATTGGTTTAAAATTGGTATTTGAGATAGAATTGCAAATTGATTTTGAATCACAAATGGACTATTAATCTTGAATTATAAATTGATTTTTGAAGGTTGAATCACATATTGGTTATTCAAGTTTGAATCACAAATTGGTTATTGGTATTGAATCAAATTGCTAGAACTTGAAGTTCATAAATGAATTGAATATTTAGAACTAGTAGCTATTCTAATTGATTTTGAGCGTGGTTAGAGAGTTTATTGTAAGGTGATATTGTTGGGAATATTTATAACTGCAAAGGATGGGTGGATTGTTGTTTTATGCGAGTTTCTTTGAAATGGGTCGGTATCACCCGTTAAGTAAAGAAATGCACGAATTAACTAAATGGTTGGCTTTTGCACTATCTAAAGACCCTAGACATGTTTCTTAGAATGTATATATGAGAGTGCAAGTGATGCAAATCAGATTCGGGTTTAAATGGTGAAAATGCCGAAATATATGCAAGTTTGACTTTTGTTGACTTTTGTCGTCTTTTCGAGTTAGGACCTCAAACTTTGCAGTTAAATCCCTCATAATAAGGGGAACAAGCTGTCTTTAGGATGTTTTTGTCAAAAATGTCGTTTTGGGCTCGATTCGTTAGAGTCAAAGTTGCGGATTTTTGACCCGTTTAGTCATTTAAGAGCTTTAAGCTTGGTTTCACCTTTTGGGTAGATTTCTTAGGAGAATACTTGCATTCTAGCATGTTAGTAGTGAGATAAGTGAGTGGTAAAGTTTTGTTAAAAGTAAATTGAGTTGGTGGATCGCCGAGTGAACTTGGGCCAAGTGTATGTGTTGGGCCCAATGTGCATCACTAGCACACTTAGAGAGTAATCTTACCTACTGTATCTTGTACTTAAATCGATGTATTTTAATTGTAGGTTGTTATCGGTGAATTGTCGTGACTCGCAGATTTACTGTTTTACTATGTTGTGCTTTTGTGCTGAAATCCAGGTGAGTTACACTAACTTATATCTTATATTGTGATACGTGTTCATATGTGATACTGTGATGATTACCCGCCTGTGTGGCATGGCAGACGGCCACCCCGCCTGTGTGGCATTTTGAGCAGATGGCTCTTTTGGCAGACGGCGACTCCGCCTGTGTGGCATTTTGAGCAGATGGCTCTTTTGGCAGACGGCCACCCCGCCTGTGTGGCATTTTGAGCAGATAGCTCTTTTGGCAGACCGCCACCCCGCCTGTGTGGCATTTTGAGCAGATGGCTCTTTTGGCAGACGGCCATCCCGCCTGTGTGGCATATATGATGTGATGTGTATTATCTGTGAATGTGTTATCTGATATAGTATATGAGTGTTGTGTGCTCACTAAGCTTTGTGCTTAACCCGTGTTGTTGATTATTTTTGAGGACTTTTGTGTGTCGACAAGAGAAAGGCTCCAGCGTGACAGCTATACTTCCACAACGTGTTTACAACTCTGAGTTCAATAAATAAATATAATTAAATATTTTATTGATTTAACACAATAAGTCCCGTGTGTTGGGCTATTTTAAGTATTTTAGTCTAAATGGTTTTTATGAAATTAATTATGGACACTATACATATATATAAATTTTTTTTTGGGGCGTTACACTTACACATTCACAAGTACAAAGTACTCTTTACAAAATATAACGTCAACATGTGTTACAAAAGATTTATAAAACAAGGCTCGTCATTTCTCAAAACACAATATCAGAGCGCTCGTCAAATTTCCCTTTCCACAAACAAAGCTAAACAGCTACTCACATAATCCTGCAAAAAGCAATCAAACTGTGGGGGGGGGGGGTTAGCACAAAGCTAAGTGAATGAAAGCAACAAACAAGCTAACAACAATCACACTTCACAATTGAACCTATGAACAACAATTATCAATCAATCTGTCAATTCAACAATCTCTTCAATCCCGAGGACCGCTGGTTCTGCCGAACCTACAACCAATGCCGGCCAAAGGAAAGGTTTACCGATAGCTCTCTGCCGATCGGCACAGTGAAATTCCCCTCTGATACAACGCATGCATCACGAGGACTACCACTGATCAATCAACCGTAGACGAGCCCAGCTCTTTCAACAGCAGCTGACCCTAACCAGTCCTTTCACAGTAGCTGATCTCTACTAACCCGTTACAACAGAAGTTGGTTCTCAAACAATCCAGATACAAATCCAATCATGAACTCAATCAAAACTCTAACACATAAAATACGTATACGAACATATAACTCTTGATCAACAATTAGCAGACTAACAGTCTATCATGGCATATCTAAACAAAACAATCTATCCTCGCATACCAGACTTAACAGTCTATAATAGCATACCAGAAACAACAATCCATCATTGCATTCAAACATTCCTCAAATCAAACAAACCATAACATTACCACCAATACCACGCGTGAGTAAACTTCCACTCACCTCAGTCATCGAATCACGTTTGCTCAAGCGTCGGATTTGAGGTCTCGGATTTGAGTAAACTTTCAATCAAAATCCGAATCTCAAGCGTCGGATTTGAGGTCTCGGATTCTCAAATGTCGGATTTCAATATGTTGGATTCAAAGAATCGGATTTCTCCATTGTCGGTCTCAGTTTTATCGGATTCCTATAGAACGCGTCGCGTTCAACATTTAGACGCGTTGCGTCGCGACTGTTACAACAATATCTCATCTTCTTCTTCAAGATTCTGCCGACTTTGACTTTTGTAAAACTCATAACCAGGTATCTTAAATTTACCAAAAACTCATAAAAACATGTTTAAACTTCATATTACACATATACAAGCATCACAAACTTATCAAATCCAATTATAACCAACAATCCAACAATACCCAC
This sequence comes from Dittrichia graveolens, assembly GCA_038502395.1. Taxonomy (NCBI): domain Eukaryota; kingdom Viridiplantae; phylum Streptophyta; class Magnoliopsida; order Asterales; family Asteraceae; genus Dittrichia; species Dittrichia graveolens. Next base: position 39,639,834 of record JARJIL010000009.1, read on the forward strand.
ATCTCAAGTTAAGCTTTTAAAAATCTTCATATGAACATCAATGGTGTTTCTCACTAAACACATTAAAACACAATAAAAAACATAACTAGATAATCAGTAACACATAAGGATTATAAACTAACCTTTGGTTTGATTTATCAATTATCAAATTTCCACTTTCAATATTCAAGTTTCTTTCTTGTTCTTCCTTCTAGAGAAAAACACATACACACACTTCACTTTTCTTTCTTTCTTTTAAAATGAGCAGGTGGATTCAATTTGCTACATATACACACACGAGTACCTTATAAATCTTCACAAAATGTTAGGTGTCATCACCTAACCAATTTAAATACAAGTTATGAATCACGGAGGGTTCATACTTGTAGGGAGAGAAATTAAATCAGGTTTTGTATATATTCAATGAAAAATTAAAAACATTTACAAAACAAAGAAAGTTCAAAACTATTTTTTTCTTCATCTCAAATTGATGTATATTTGTGCAAGGTTTGAGGGGGAGTTTTATTTTTGTTTTTGAATTAAAATCTCAAATTTTGAAAATTTTCATCTTCATGATCAAAAGGTTATTGTTCAAGATGAAATGTGGTGTTAAGGGGGAGTGTAGTGCTTTGAAAGAACAAATTTTTGATTTCAAGTGTTAAAAATGCGCAAATGTTGTCGGATTGAGTCGGAATCTGCTACTTTTGTCGGATTCCGATACTTCTATCGGATTCCGAGTAGGTTGTCGGATTTTAATCAATTGGGATTTGATTTCGGATTTCTATGGGTCGGATTTTTGGTATTCGGATTTCAATGGGTCGGATTTTTCATTTTCCTATAAAAGGAAAATCCGACTAAAGTATCGGTTTTCCAAATATTCTACAAAAACCAAGTGTTCTTCCATGAAATCAAAAATTTTCAATGTAGTTGTTTGAGTGTTCAGATCTAAGATCCGTGTTCGCAATGCTTTCTTGATTCAAAAGGTATAATTCTTTTGAGATTTCGTCAACGTTTACATGGTTTTTAATCGGATTCTTTAACTTCAAAACCCTCAAAACTTTCGATATACAAATCCATGAAATTAAGTGATTGTGTTTACATAGATAGGTACGGATTTGTTAATAGATTAGTGGGATGTGTTTCAATTTCAAGTTAATCGATCTTTGAATGAGTATTTGTTAGATTCGTGATTGTCGGTTTTCAATGTTTTAATCGGAATTTTCATAGTTCACGAATGAGATGTTTAGTTGTTGAATGTATCGTATGAGTTGAAAGGAGTTCTTAATTTTGTGTTAATTGCATAACCATTTTGAGTTTTGAGTGTTAAGGGTAACTAAATGGTTGATTTGAAAGTGTGGGAATGTTAGAAATTTAAAGGTTGTTCATATGGTGAACTGTCGGATTTCCTGTAAATCCGATAGTTTAGTGTTCATTGGATTTCAATTTGTCGGATTTTGTGATAAATCCGATTGTTTGTTAAAATTGGGAAGTTTGTCGGATTTTTAAAATACCGGATTTTGACTTGTCGGGTTTTGAGAATACCGGATTTCTACTTATCGGTTTTTGACTTGTCGGATTTTGAAAGTAAATGATGTCGGATTTTCAATGATATCGGATTTTGGAAGTAAAAGAGTGTCGGATTTGGCCAAACACATGTTTATTGGATTTCTAAGTGTCGGATTTCATCCAACACTTAGGAATTTTCAGAAATTTTTGAAAATTTTGAATTAATCACTAACTGTTTTATCTTACAGATGGCACAAATTCCTTCAAATACCCTTTACCCCCGAGCCAATTACCTTCCAAACCAACTAAACAATGCCTACTTTCTACCTGATGTTACCAAAATCGACTACCCAATCATCACTGAACTTATTACTTCTCATCCATTAAATCATGTCTTTACCTTCAACCCTGTTGAGTCTCTACCTCATGTCCCGGAGGTTTATGTGCAACAATTGTGGGGTTTCCTTACCCTAACAGAAAGTGAAGAAGGAAACCCAGTGCTTTCAGGACAAATCGATCAAATTGAGTTTGAAATGGGACTCTAAAGTATAAGACGAATTCTCAGACTACCTAAATTAAACACATATCCATCTAAACCTGCTTTTGATCCAATACCCACTGACAAACAAATCTTAACCCATGTAATGGATCTTGGATGGAGGGGTGATGAATTCACGGGGATGTCAAAGTTTAAACGTTCTGGTTTGGTTCACCAGCGGCAGACACTTTACGCAATTATTATGAGATATTTGACAAGTGTAACGAAAGGGATTGATGGTGCTAACGCTTTTGCATTAAAAGTTTTAGTTGGAATGGCTAAACACTTTCATTATGATTATGCAGAGTTGATCTTTGTTGAAATAGCGAAGGTGGTTCGCGAGAAGGTGATTCTCGGGAAAAGACGAAATTTTTTCTACCGTTTCCACGGTTTCTTTCTATGATTATACAAAGGGTGATGGCCAGGGATACTGATATCTCTAGGCGTGATGATGAGCCGGATGTTCAAATTCAAATGATGATAAAGCTTTACAAAATCCCGGCGATGCGTAATGTTCAAACTTTTGTAATGCCTGTTGAGTTGGTACATTTGTTGGATTTATAAACTAAGGTTATCCAGCAGTATGGGAGAAATAATAATATTGTTCTTCTGGATCGGCAAGAACCTGCAGATTCTCCCCCAAGAACGCTAGGTTCCCAGAGTGGTAGTGAATCTAGGAGGCAGACTTCTATGGGAGAAGCTGATAGACAAGAGCTTAGGGAAATTTTTTTTGAGAGGGGTGGTGAAGAAGGTGAAGGTGTTAGTGAGGTTAGAGAGGGAGTTGCTGTGGAAACCTCTGATAGTGAGACTGACTCGTTTCAAAAGCATATTTAGAAAATGTTTCAAAAATCAGGATGAACAAATTGAGGAGGAGTTGGGTCCTCATGGTCGAAGAATACATCCAAGTATACCTGAATATGATGACTAAATGATGGATTTGTCTTTGGAATTTGAAAACATCGATACTCAAGCTTTATATGATGATGTTAGTATGCTAAATGTAGAGGAAGATGCTGAGAGGCAAAAGCAAAGTGCGGGAGTGAGAGTTGTGAGAAAAGAAAAGTTGAGTGCTGAGGTTCCTCCAGCCATTTCAAGCCGAGACACCACATCTGTTGTTGGGTTTATACCTGAGATTGAAAAAGACTCTGGCTTCCCACCAGAGCATGCATAAACCCCTCCTACCCACTCAGTATTCTCTCCAAAGAATATTGTTTCATTTCAAGGAGATTTAGCACATAATATAACAGTTCCTCATTCGGAGGGTACTGTTATTGAAACAAGTGGCACACCGCTCCACACCATTCCAGTTCTTTATGCGCACATCGATAACTATCAACAAATTGTTGATTTTCATTCTAAACACACACAAACACTCGAGGCATTAAGCAGTTTATTCAAAGATAGACCAGCCAAAACTACTATAGGTGAAGCCTTAACACATATCCAAGGATTAGTAGGAAAACCCACCACAGTCAACTTCACTCCAGCAGTGAATGTGGGTGGTCCTTCAACTTTAGAATTCGTTTATGGAGGTGTTGGAACCTCAATGGGCAATCTAAATGATCCCGGAGTTACCCATACTGAATCGGAGTCGGCTAAGGAATTTGTTTCCAAGGTTGATTTTGATGCTGCAATTGAGCACCTCCATGTACGTATTGATGATATTCAATGACTACAACTTGACTTATTGACTCGAATTGAGAAAAAATTGGATGATTTGGTTGAGAAAAGAGTAACTGAGATGAAAGATAAGGTAACTGATGCTTTGTATGTGGATGAATTGAAAAGCCTTTTGATGGTGAAGTTAATTGGAAAAGATGATAGTATTTGTGAGGATTTGGATATATTATCTTTGTTAAGAACAAAAGTGGAGTCTACGTGCAAAACAGCCGCCAGGTCATCCAAAAGGCCTAGGCATAACGACGATGACTCTGACACCGATCGTCCTGAGGGGAAGAAACAATTACAGACTTACTTTGATACCGCGGCTGCTCAGCGAATCGGTGTAGTTGCTGCCAGATTGGAGAAAACATCATTCAAACAAAAATACAATGGCAAGCAGACTGAGATGATTGAATTTGAGAAAACAGATGTGCCTGAGGTTGAGGCTGAGGATAAGGAGCTAACGCTAGCCTTGTGGCTGAGCAAACAAGAGGTTGAAAAGCCTATAGAGATTGAAATGGAAAAATATAACTTGGAAAGTGTAATGAAAGTACATAAAGAAGTAACCATCTCCAGGAAAATTCAGAACAACTCCTGTTGACATCATAAAACAATAGAAAGAAACTCAAATCAGTGAATTATCAAAATAATCTGAATGGAAAATTCCTGTGACTGCTCAAATAGATCTCGTTCATATTGGGTCTTTACCGAATGTTAAGAAGAGTTATGTGCTGACCAAGGAGGCCTTGAAAAAGACAGTAAGAAATTGGAGATACCAAGATATACCAGTGGCTTTCCTGGAAGAAAAGTTTGTTAACATCTACACTGATGAGATCGAAGAGATGTTAGATATAAATTTAATGGATGCTAAGAATGCGGATGAAGCCAAAACAAAATTAATTCTCAGCATGCACACCGAAAAGAAAGAGGAGATTGAATCAGCACATCAGATCATCAAGCTAAACTATGTTGGAATTCAAGGAGTTCTATTTAATGATATGGTCAGCTTTCTTGTCACCATGTCAGATATGAAGAGCTATACCATTGGACATTTGACCTGAAATTTGTAAACCTTGGTGATATTAACTTCCTACTTGAGCAACTTGAAGTGAAATTGGAAAAGAATGCTGAGGACTCAGTTGGATATCAAAAGCTCAGGGAGTTCATAAGACACAGATGTCAAATAGTAGAGTATATTGATCTTCAGTTGGGAGCTGAATCTGACAAAGCAAAAACCAATTTGTTGAAGCCAAACACAAATCATTGTAAACTTGACCAACCGGAGATGTATCAAGTAATCTGGAGTTGTGATGATGAATTTGAAGGAGATGAGGGAATCGTTCTGTTCAACAGCAAAGGAGAAAAGTTTTTCTTAAAGTTTAATGAAGTCAATGCTTACCCAGATGGATCTCTGAAAATTTGGACTTTAAAAATCAAAGAATATAGTTTGAGTTTGAAGGAAGAGGTAGATCAAGCGCCCAGAGTTAGACTTACTGAAGTTATCAAATTGTTTGATGGCAAACGTGAGGAATGAAAAATGATCAGACACTAGCAGAGAAAGATAGGGCAGAGGAATATCAGCTAGACACAAACAAGGGGGAGATTGTTAGAACTATATTTTATGTTTGTGGTCTAGTTACATTTTAGTGCTTTAATAGATAATTTTGTACTTAATATGTCACTATTAGGGATATGTATAAATAGTGACATTAGCCTTTCATCTTGTAACCTTTGGCATTTATTCAAGTAATACAACACACACTTAAAGGTGTTCTTACCAAATGCTCTCATCTTGATTCTATCTTGTGCTCATATTTTGCTCTACATTTTCGATTTTGATGATACTCACACTTGAACTCACGGTAGCCTTTAGAACAGCCAACTCCAGCATAACTCATCTTGTTGTCAGTTATTTTTGTTTTTAAGTTTTCAGTTTTGATTTTCCAAGAAAAAAGTGACTCGCAATTCTTATTGTAGTATGATTTATGAATATTACAAAACGGTTTAACTGTGTTCTTGGACACAGAATTGATTACATGCACACTCTTTTTCTCTTTTTCTATCAAATGTTCCTTTGGAATCCTCTTCATTGGAGCCTTTGTCGTCCCTCCATTGTTCACACCTTTGGTCATTGTTTTCTTCACACTTTTGCTTGAAACTTCTTTCCCTTTTGATTGATCTGATTTTAATTCAGAAAAAGAAGTTTTGTCAGAGACATGAAGTGGTTTGATTGTCTTTGAATCATGCAAAGTTGATTTTTTGATTTTCGGCATTTTAGGAATTTGTTTTTTTGGTGATGATCCTTCCTCTCTAACACTATTGGGATCACAGAACTGATTACACTTTTGTGACATAAATTCCTTACACGCCTTCAGACACTAAGGATACACAATATACAGATATCTATCTAATTCAGTTAGCAAGTGTTAAACCGTCTCTTCAAGCATTCTTCTTTCAATTGCATTTGAAATAAATTGAGGAATTAGGTATTGTGCAATATCAGAATTGTTAACTTTTCCTTCGGTTATGTCAATCTTAATTTCATATGTAGTGGAATTTAACTTCTTGTTATGATCGAAGATTGTTTCTTTTAGTACACAATTCTCCACTTTAAATTGAATTTTATGAATAATGTATGCTACCTCAAACAAATCCTGCCTTTTCTGTAATTCAATATATGGAATATAAACTCATGCAATTTCTTTTGGATTGTTTTCTTGACGTTTTGTTTCTTTCTTCTCCTCTGGTGGATGAGGAATAAAACACTCATTAGAAAATGAAGAACATCCACCACTTCCAACTTCATATGAGGCATTAAGTTCATCATAATTCAGTGTGTTTTGAAGTTTTGTTGTGGTTTTTCTTTTTAATTCTTCTTCATGTTTTATTTCCTCTTCTCCCACAAACACCATTTTAGAAGTCCAACCCTGATTCATTCTTTCAAGTTGATACAACTGTGTGCAATTTATCTTTGAGAAGAAATTGTTTTCGTCATATGCTAAACCTTTATATCTATTCTTCACATTTGGTTCAAGGTTTTTAAAGATATTGTGACGAGTAGTGACTTGCTTCTTAACTCTTTCCTCTTTCCTCAAGTTGTTGAACTTTTACGTCAAGGTTCTTTTTCTCTTTCATGCTTAAGTTAAGATTTATTTCTGCAGACAACTTTGCTGCATTCAAATCATGAACTTTTAATTCAGTTTCTTTTTGCAGTTTAATTAGTTCATTTTCTTTGTCTTTGATATCTTGTTGAAGTTGTACTATTTTTGATGATTGAGTTGTTTGTTCGGCTTCACTTTTTGTTGCTTGTTCCTTTTTCAGATTTAAATTCTTTTCATGCAACTTTTGGTTCTTGTTTGCGAGTGATTGATTTTGTGATGTTAAGATCTCCACCCGTTGCATGAGAGTTAGTATATACTCAGTAGGAAATTCTGAATGATCAATTACTACCTTTTCTTCAGCTTCCTGTTGATCAGCAACACTTGGGCTTCTGCTATCAGTAGCAACCTCAGTCTCTTCTAATTCTTCTTCCTCCTCATATTCACTCTCAACATGTAACGTCCCAAATTTTTTTTTATATAAACATTTACCAACGTGTACGATTCATAGTCTACTATAATTAAAACATTGTATCACTTTAATTACAACCCCGGGCGATAACCCGTAAAAGCTTCAATTCAAGTGTAATTGTTTTGGAATACATCATTAAATACAAAATAGTTTAAAACACTGCGAAAGCTTGTGGGAGATGAGCTATCAACCGCGTGCTGGAGCCCCGCCGTAGCCATCACCTGAAAAAAAGGTTAAACAACAACCGTGAGCACGAAGCTTAGCGAGTACACTTACTTACAATCAACCATATGACATCAAATCATTTGCTTTACAATCATATTACATCTTTCATTCCCGCTACCTTAGTAGTCGGTCCCACATTCCCGTCACCAGAGTGAACGGTCCCATCATACCCGTCACCGTAATGAACGGTCTAATCTAGAAAACCATTTAAACTTCAACTGTTTTTGGATTTTTCTTTTATCAGTTTTAAACACAAATATTTTTGGATTTTTCTTTTGTCAAATAAAAACACAAATATTTGTGAATTTTTCTTTTATCAACTTTTTGTATTTTTATCATATTTGAATGTATTTGTGATTTTCCAATTTTTTGTTAAACTTCTCCCCTTATAGGCATGCGTAGCTTGTACGTATGATTGACACTTCCCCTCAAATTATGCTTTCATTATCTGCAAGATGAACAAACATTGTGAAATACCCTTTCAAAACTAAAAAAATCGACCATTAAGAATAGAAAGTGAAAAACAGAGTGTTAGACCTTATAATTCAACATGCCTAACTTAGACACTAACTAATTAAAACATGTATCGCCTAATGGTTTAGTGAACAGGTAAGCAAGTTGATCTTCAGTATTAACATATTGTAATTCAATCAGACATTTTTGCACATTGTCCTTTATGAAATGATACAGCGTGTCAATGTGCTTGGTCTTTGAGTGGTAAACTAGATGGCATGAGATGGCAATGGTAGATTGTGAATCAAACAATAATAGTATCTTTTCATATTGCAAACCAAAATCAGATAACTGAGTCCTAACCCACAAACTCTGAGAGTAGCACATTGCGGCAGTAACACATTTAGCCTCCGTACTTAAAGTTGAGACACGGGTTTATTTCTTTGAAGAGCAGCAGACTAATCTATCTCCAAAAGAGTGTGCAATGCCAGGAGTACTCTTTCTGTCTAGCATGCATCCAGCATAATGTTCATCTGAATAGGCATATAGCTATAAACTTGAATCTCTTGGATACCATAGACCTAAATCATGAGTACCCTTATGATATCTGAAGATTCTTTTCACTGCCAGCAGATGTGATTCCTTTGGATTAGCCTGGAATCTAGCACACATACATGTAGAAAACAAAATATCCGGTCTACTAGCCGACAGATACAGTAGTGAGCCTGTCATACCCTTGTATGTTTTTAAATCAGCTACTCTTCCAACAAGATCAACAGATAGATTTGTTTTTGAGGCCATAGGGGTAGATAGTGATGAACATTTGAGCCTGTCATACTTTTTCAACAAATCTTTGATATACTTGGATTGACTTATAAAAATGCCATGACTCAGTTGTTTTACTTGGAATTCGAGAAAGAAATTCATCTCTCCCATCATACTCATTTGAAAACGATTTTGCATTTGAAGTGCAAACTCATCCTTGTACTTATGGTTTGTAAATCCAAAAATGATGTCCAAATAAATCTGTACTAGAATTAGATCCTTTCCTCTTGATTTGGTAAAGTAAGTTTTCTCGGTTTTTCCTTTACTATATCCCTCATTCAATAGATATTCTGACAGGGCATCATACCAAGCTCTCGGGACTTGTTTTAATCCATACAATGCTTTGTCAAGAAAATAAACATGATGTGGGAGTCTGGGATTCACAAATACTTCAGGTTGAGAGACATACACTTCCTCCTTGAGAATTGTAATACCCGTAAATTTGTAAAATATATAAAATGCAAGTTTAAGTAAGAATTAATAAAATTATGTCTTAATGATATTTATTGATGCTATCTACTATGTATGTATGTATTATAGTTAAAAAATGTGATCTAAATTGAAAGAATGAGACTTGAGGGACCTTTTATGTAAATATGTGTGTAGGTATATATATATATATATATATATATTTATATATATATATACGTAGCTTCAATAATTGAAGCCAAATTCCTTTTTTGGCTGGAAAGAATCATGAGAAGGAGGAAGAAGGTTCGAAAGAGAGAGAGTTCTTGAGGAAAATTGAAGGGAAATCAAGGGAAAGTGTTTGTCTAAGAGTTTGAATTTAAGAATTAGGGAGTTTGTTCTTCAATTTCTCCATTTTGGGTTTCGATTTGGGCAAGAAAGGAAGTAATCAAGTTGGGTTTGCAAATCAAGTAAGTTGTACTCCTAATTTGGGTTTGATTTGAGTTATGTTAGTTGTAATATCCTCGATTTGGCTTAGTTGTAAATTGTCATAGGTACACGTAAGTTAATAGATTATGTAAAGAGTCCAAGTTGTATAATTGATTGTAAGGAAAATTTAAGGTAAATTCTTCAGAGAAAATTCTTAAGGAAAATTTAAGGGAAAGTGTTGGTCTAAGAGTTTGAATTAGAGAATTTGGGAGTTTGTTCTTCAATTTCTCCATTTTTGGTTTGGATTTGGGCAAGAAAGGAAGTAATCAAGTTGGGTTTGCAAATCAAGTAAGTTCTACTCCTAATTTGTGATTGGATTGAGTTATGGTAATTGTAATATCCTCGATTTGGCTTAGTTGTAAATTGTCATAGGTACACGTAAGTTAATAGATTATGTAAAGAGTCCAAGTTGTATAATTGATTGTAAGTTAATTATATGTATATTTGTGTTTAAAGTGTTAAATGTATGTATATGTATATATGTAAAAATGTTATTAAAAGAAAAAAATAATTGAAATCTAGAGGCGGTGCCTCAGGATATGAGTATATAAGTTTGTAAGAAACTTTGACCTGAAAGTCAAAGTTGATATTAAAGCTAGCAAACACCCACAACTCACTCTCTCTCGTGTCTTTCTCTTTCTCTCGGATTCTTGAAGAAATTGGCAATAGGTGATTCTCGAATCTAAAGAAAGGTAAACAATTGCTTGTTAGCAGATTTAAACATGTTTGGAATCAAGTTTATGTTTAAAATATGATTAAAACTCAAATTCATGCAAAATACCATACAAGAACATTCAAAGCTTACTTCCTAAGTGAGTTTTGATTGTTTGGTGTTATTGTTTGGGTTTGATGAGTTTAAGAAGTCATACTAATGAAAATTGATGTTTTCAGAATGTTTAAATGTAAAACTAGTAAGAGTAAATTCTAGAAATAAGCCAAGAATGAAGGTGGCGGAATTCATGTGTTGAAGGTGTTGGATTCTGAGACCTGAAAGTGTCGGAATCCGCATGTTGTCCAAATCCTTGACAAATCCGATAGTGTCGGATTTCCTTGTATCGGAATCCGATAGTGTCGGATTTCCTTGTGATTGTCGGATTCCGATAGAATGTCGGATTCCATTAATTTATCAAAGTCCACAAGTCAAAAATGTACAAGTATCGAAATCCGATAATTTCGGATATCTTCACAAGTATCGGATTTCCTCATGTGCCGGATTTCCTATGTATCGGATTTCCTAAGTGTCGGATTTTCCAAGTATCGGATTCTCCACGATCCGACAGTTTTGTCAGATTTGTGTGAGGTCCGGATTTGGGGATTCCTAGGTTGATTTTAATACCCATTCTTCATATGTAAAGGTAATTAATGTAGGTCATAATGTGTAGGTGAACCAGTCATACTAAGTAGAGCAGAAGTAAAATAGCTATCTGTGCTAAGCTAGTCAGGTGAGTACCGACTTCCGTATGCCTCAATAGAGGAAGATTTCTTTGCTAAGTGTTTTATGTGCATGTATGCTTAAAAGTAAACGAATAAGTGTCGCCATGCTACTTTATACACAATGCCATGCTAAATACTTGTTGAATATAAGTTAAGTGTATGCCAGCGGAATTCAGTATTGGAGCCGCGTTAAGAAAAATGATATGTATGCTACTGCTCCTGAATGGATCAACTATGTGAATGAATGATGATATTTATGTTAAGGATCCAGATTGGATCCACAATGATGAGATGAATGAATATGCATGCTTAATGAATTGAATGAATATTCATGCTAGGTGAATGATCCAGATTGGATCAGCTATATGTATCTGAAGTGTTGGCGAACAATTATCTGATGCATGGTTAAGGTCAGCCGGATAGCTGGATCCCAACAGGACTTCGGTCATTTTGGGATTTAACGGTGATTCGAGGTGCATCCCGGATCGTAGGTTCTACAGAACCGCCGTACCTTAACGTGAGATTGTAATCAGCCAGAATCTGGCCGGGATTACGAGGGAACCTATGGTTCCGTAAACGATGCTCGGTGGACTGCTTTATGCTCCCCCACCAGCGCGGATGGTTGTGCCTGATCCCCCGGTGTATTGGTGTTAAGCGGGACTAGCTATCCTACAAGAAACAACTTATTCAAATCATGTCAGCACACCACAATGTGATAGGATAGCATTGTTTGCTTATTCCTGTGATGCATGACTTACTATAATGATGCTTATGTTAAGTTAGTACTCATTAGCTATGTGAATAGCTAATGGTGCCACGTTTACCCTTTTTGCAGATAAAGAATAGTAGGCCTGGTGAGGCGGGTTGCTTGTGCATACTATTGCACCTCTGGGATGGAACACTTTATGTTGTAATCTGATATTATGGTCGGTTGTATGTTAGAGTAACACCAACACTTGATACAAAGTTTTGATTATAATTAACTGATGTAAACCTTTTTGGTTAACTTCCACTGCTTAACCTAATGTTATTTAATCGTGATTGTGTTCACGTTTATGAAAAACTGAAATTTTTGCTAATTATGGGATTTACGAAGCCGGTGTTAAAAGTAGGTATCAGAGCCTAAGTTTGAGGGAATTGGGTACTTGCAAGAGTATTCAATCTCAAAGTCGGGCCGACCATAGTAAAGTGTTCCTTATGGGGGGGTTGAGTATGAGAGTTGCATGAATATTACTTGTTATAATATAACTTGTCAAGAGCTATAGGTAAGTATAGCAAAGTATTAAACACTCTTCATTGTTGTATAGAAAGTAGATATAAAGATGTCTGTTGAGCGCGGTAATAACGAGCAAGCATTAAAACGTATATAACACGAGGCTTCTTTGCATGTGTCTCGTTAACCTGAAAATGAACGTTTTTAGCACAATGCTGAAAGTGGTAGACCTGAGTTAGATCAGGTAGCTTATATAAATCATCTGGAGGAAGAGCTTCAATTAGCCAAGGAGTTCTTGTTACAAACCATGTTGGACGAGACACACAAGACTGGTTTGTCTAAGAAGTTTCTGTCGAGTAAGCCTCTGATAATTGAGGGGAGTTATAACCCCGCGATTACCATATAGTACAGGGATGAAGCTGTTCGTAGGGGCTGTAGAAGAATGAATTGGCCATCGCAGAAATCGGGTTCATTAGAAGGGAAAACCGAGATCTGACAACCTTTGGTGTTCTCAGTGCCGTACCTACCATTCAGGCAAATGCTCCAAAGCAACGAGAAAATGTTGGAGATGCGGACAGATAGGTCACGAAAGTATCGAATGTGTGTACGAGGAAGACGTTTGTTATCACTGTCGCAAGCCCTGTCGCAGAATGATTGATTGTTCTGATAGACAAAGTTCAGAAACTGGTGGGTCTTCCCGAAGGCAAAAGAAAGATGATGTGTCTCGTGTGAAACGGAAGGCATTCTACTAGTTGACGATGTATGAGGTGAAGGCAACGGGGGATGTCATTCCGGGTACAATCCTTATTAACTATAACCTTGTTTCTGTGTTATTCGACTCTGGAGCTATCTACTCCTTCGTCTCTGTGTCTTGTTGTAAAAATTTGAAATTACCTATTTCTAAGTTGGCCAATCCACTTAATGTGGAGGTTGCTAGCGGTAAGATAGTTTTGTCACGGAGAAAGTCCGAATAATGGTTCGTAGTGTCGAGGGAAATAGTTTCCCTATCTCGTTCTTTATAATGCCTATTGCGGGCTTCGATGTAGTAATTGGGATGGATTGGCTCAGCAGTTGTGATACTGGGATTCTTTGTTCCAAAAAGATGATTAAGATCCCTTTTGCTGATGGATCTTATACAGTAGCTTGAAGAGAACGACGGGAGTTTGATATTCCTGTTATCTCTGTCATTAAAGGTCAAAAGTCTGTCTCCAAAGGTTGTGGTTCTTTCTTAGCATATGTTATTGATGCTACGAAGGAAAAGCGACCAGTTCAAACTATCAGGGTAGTGTCTGAGTTCCCTGAAGTGTTTCCTTATGAATTACCGTGTTTACCTCCGGTAAGAGACGTTGAATATAAAATCGAGCTTATACTTATAGCTAGATCTCCATATCGTCTCGCTCCGTCTGAAATCCGCGAGATGATGACTCAAATCTAGGAGTTACTTGAGAAAGGTTTCATTCGTCCGAGTTCCTCGCCTTAGGGAGCTCCCATGTTATTCGTTAAGAAGAAGGATGGAACTATGCGAACGTGCATAGATTACAGGGAGTTTAATAAGCGAACTGTAAAGAATAAGTATCCTCTTCCGCGTATTGACGATCTCTTCGATCAGTTGCAGGGAGCTACGTATTTCTAAAAAAATTGATCTCCGTTCAGGGTACGAGTTCACGAAGAAGATATTCCGAAAACCGCCTTTCGAACTCGTTACAGTATTTATGAATTCTTGGTTGTTCCATTCAGCTTAACCAATGCTCCTGCTATATTCATAGATCTAATGAATCGCGTTTGCCGATCATTTCTTGATAGATCCGTGATTGTTTTCATTGATGATATTCTTGTCTACTCGAAGACTGAGGCTGACCACGAGCTTCGTCTTCGTCAGTTTCTCGAAACTCTCAAATGAGAATAGTTATATACCAAGTTTTCTAAATGTGAGTTCTGGCTTAGGGAGGTACATTTCCTTGGCCATGTCATTTGTCAAGAAGGAGTCAAAGTAAATCCAGCTAAGGTGGTAGCTGTGATGAATTGGGGGGTTCCTCGAACTCCTTCTGAAATTAAAAGTTTCCGGCTGGCTACTATCGGCGATTTATTCGCAATTTTTCTAAACATACGGGTCCGTTGACCAAGCTGACTCGTAAGGATGTTGCGTTGTCTGGTCGGAAGCTCAAGAGGAAGCTTTCCAGACCATAAAGCGGTTGCTGTGTGAAGCTCCGATCCTTAACTTGCCTGACATTTTGGAGGACTTCACTGTCTATTGTAATGCTTCATACGTGGGTTTAGGTACCTCTTATTGGAGGTAATCGTGAGCTGATTCTGCAAGAAGCTCATAAGTCTAAGTTATCTATCCATCCGGGAATCACCAAAATGTACTATGACCTGAAAAGGTTATATCGATGAGATAGTATCACGTCACGGTCTTCCTTGTTCAATTGTTTCTGATCGTGACTCTCGATTTGTATCTAATTTCTAGCAAAGTTTACAATGTGAGTTAGGCACCGCCTATCACCAGCAGACCGATGGCCAATCTGAAAGAACGATCCAGACACTGGAAGATATGCTTCGGGTGTGTGTAATCAAATTTGGTGGTTCTTGGGATTATCATCTCCCATTGATTGAATTTGCTTATAATAATTCTTATCATTCCAGCATCGGAATGCCACCATATGAGATGCTCTACGGGAGACCTTGTTGTACTCCAACTTGCTAGTTGGAGCCCGGAGAGAAACAGTTTGTTAGACCTGAGATTGTCCAAATAACTTCAGACAAAGTGAATGTGGCTCTGGAGAAGTTGAAAGCAGCCCGTGACCGACAAAAGATGTATGCGGATCCTAAACGTCATCCTGCTACATTCGATGTTGGTGATCGTGTGTTCTTGAAGGTTTCCCCTGGAAAGGCGTTATTCGTTTTGGACGCAAGGGGATGCTAAGTCCACGTTTCATAGGCCCATTCAAGATCGTGCATAAAGTCAATGATCAGACGGTAACTCTTGAGCTGCCACCTGAGCTATCGAATCCATGATACCTTTAACGTGTGCTACTTACGCAAGTGCAACGTTGAAGAGGAGCAGATTGTTCCGTTACAAGAACTAAAAAGCGACTCGTAGAAGAACCTGTTGAAATTCTTGACACGAAGGTCAAGAAGCTACGAAAGAAGATGATCAAGCTAGTTCTTGTTAAGTGGAAACACAACTTAGGTCCAAACCTGACATGGGAAGTCGAGGACGAAATCAAGACAAAATACCCTCACCTGTTGATCACTGAGTAGATTCCAAGCACGAAATCTTCTTAAGGGGGAGGATTTGGATGAGGTACCTAACATACAGCCATTAGAGCTCCGTAGACCTGGTAGAGTTCGTAATGAGCCGGAAAGATATGGGTTCCTCATATCCGAGGGCGACGAACTATTGGTGGATCGTAGTGAACCGACCAACTACCGGGAAGCCTTAGCGGGCCCTGAGTCTGCTAGGTAGAAGGAGGCAATGGACAATGAGATGCAATCCATGGCGGATAATCAAGTCTGGGACTTGGTTTGTAACACCGTATTTTCACCCATAAAATTTCCATTTAAATTAACACTACGGAAGCGTTTACCAAAACATAAAAGTATTTACAACTGAAGTTGAACCATTGTTTAACAAAACCAATCAGTTTAAAATACAGTATTACAAAAACTACGGCTCGTCACAATTACAATCAGAGTGCCTGTCAATTATTCCCCAGACTAAACCCCCTCACAACTGAACAACATAACTCAGCAGCCACCTATAAAAGTAGTGAAAGGTGGGGGATTAGCACAAAGCTAAGTGAATGGAAGTAAACCGCCACAGATATACTAGCAAATAACCGCATGATATCAATAGCAGTAAACACATAATCACCCTTGCCTCACGAGAAAACCGGCGGTTCTGCAAGAACCTACAACCAATGCCGGCCAAGCAAAGGTTTACCGATAGTCTATTTGCTATTCTTACACAGTATTATCTTAGCTTGCAACGAATGCATCAAAAGACCACAATACTGATTAGCCGATAGCAAACAAACCCAACCCAATATGCCCAGCCGATAGCGGACTTCACAATAGGCGCAACAATCAATTAACATATCACAGTTAATATATTAATAGACAACAGTCTATCTATGCATCAATCCAATAATAGTTGCAACCCAAGCCAGTTACAACTAAGAACACCCGTGAGTAAACATCCACTCACCTCGAGTTCTCAAACTCCCACTCAGTGGTCTAATGTTACTGAGCCATGTCCTTTCCTGAGATCAGAATAAACTAAAATCAATAACCGATTCATAAATATATACCACACATATATTTATATCTCTACATAACTTGTAATCAAAATGAAATAACCATATAAATGGTAATTCATCACATCCCAAACAAGTGACAATCAAAACAATCAAATTTCTAAAATTGCCCTGTCGTGCCGCGACCAACCCCAGTGTCGCGCCGCGACACTGTCGGATTTGGGTTCCGGATTTTGAGTATCGGATTTGGGTTGCGGATTTTCCTCTTGTTGGATTCTCACAAGACCCGGATTCTCGGGGTCGCGCCGCGACCCTCAAACGTCGCACCGCGACGCGTCAGATTTTAGATCATCTTCCTTTTTGAACTGTCGGATTTCCAGCCATCTATACTTTCCAAATCCGCTCCAAACCCTCCAAATCCATTATGAACACTTCTAAAACATGTATAAACATCTTATAACATGTATCTAACAACAATAACACATCAATAACAATTAAAACACCAATTCAAACAAAACCCAATTATCAAGTTTACTCCTATACTTCATCCATGGCATCTTCATGAAACCAACACAAGTTTAACAACAAAACATAGCGAAATGATCAGCATCAAGCAAGGAACATCATCATACCTTTTTTTAGAATTAACACCCAACAATCCTAGCTTTCACCTTTTCAAGTTTCTGTTCTTTCTTTGCTTTTCTTTCAAAACACACACAACACACACACTGTCGGTTTTCCAATTGGTAAAACATATCAGAATTTAAGTTCTAAAAGGCCCACGTATACCTTCAATGAAGCATGAGGTGTCCATGTACCATTCTATCACATGCAAACATATCCACATACTTGCATATATACAAACTTAAATATATATATATATATATATATCCGTATACGTATATATATAATAAATAAATATCTAAACTTTAATTAATTAACTTATCAATTAAAGCCATTAGTAAATAATTAAACATATAATTAAATACTAATCACGTGTTTAAACATACCTTGGCCTACGCAACCACTAGGCCCAAAATCAGGATGTTACATGGTTGATCTAGTGCCCGGCCACAAGCCAGTAGGGTGCAAGTGGGTCTTGAGGAAGAAGACTAACATGGATGGAAAAGTAGACACTTTCAAAGCCCGATTAGTAGCGAAGGGTTTCACTCAAACTCATGGTGTAGACTATGATGAAACCTTTTCTCTAGTGGCTATGTTAAAGTCTATTAGGATATTAATGGCTACCGCTGCATATTACGATTATGAAATATGGCAGATGGATGTCAAAACTACCTACCTTAATGGGAAGTAGGTAGAGGAGGTGTACATTGTTGGAACTCGTGGTGGGCACAAACGCAGCGGAAGCAAACAAGAAAAGTAGCATGCAAGACAAAAAGAAAGCACACACAAAGTCCACAATTAGTTCCAATGGTGGAACACACTACAAAGCAAATTGCAACTAAAGAACAAGAAGAAGGAGTAGAAAGTACCTCCTTACCATGGCTGGAATTCGAGCTCTACATGTGGATTGGGATGAAGATGAAGAAACAAAAGGCTTCTTCTCCATTGCAAGTCCACACCAAGTATGCTTGATCCCATTGTACTAGCAATCCATAGATGAACGTCCACCATCACTCCATCATCTGGAACAGCTCATGTAGATCTCCTCTTGCACCATGAAAGCCTCACATGAACACTCAAGATCATCTTAGTGTATGTATGTGTTACTATAGCACCAAGAGAGAGCTTCAAGTAGAGAGAAAAATGTTGTGTTATGTTCTATGCATCTTCCAGCCTCAAATGACCAGATTAGGAGTCAAAACTCGGCCATCTTGCATGTCATTTGATTGGACCATCAAATGGTCCAATAAAACACAACTGTCAGTGAAGCTACCCTCTTCACGACCCCTCACGGGCTCTCACGGGTCGTGAAGCCTAAGTGCGCCACGAGGGGACTTAGAACTCCACGAGCCGTGTCGCCCGGTCGAGACTCGTGAGGGCATCTCCTTCACGACCCCTCACGACCTCGTCACGGGCCGTGGAGCACAAAGGCATCACGACGCGTGGCGGCCGTCGAACAATCGTTAGGGCAGCCTGCTTCACGACCCGTGGAGCACCCTTAAGGGTCGTGAAGCCCCGAATCAAAACACTTTTGATTCTTTGACTTTCTCCATCCACATAAAGCTGTCGGGATCAATCCTTGGCGTGTGACCCAATAGGCTCGCGCTTCATTAGCAGTGATACCGGCATACGTGTGTCAGTGGGCAGATCTCCAACATACATGGCACAACCTGGTGGTTATGTAAACCCCAAATATCCTAACAAAGTCTGCAAGCTTAAGTGGTCCATTTATGGACTTAAGAAAGCATCTCGGAGTTGGAACATTTTCTTTGATAAAAAGGTCAAAGATTTTGGCTTTTCTAAAAGCAAGGATGAACCTTGTGTGTATGTGAGGGCTAGTGGGAGTGCTATAGTTTTCCTAGTCTTGTATGTAGATGACATACTACTCATAGGAAGTGACGTGACTACCTTGCAGGTAGTGAAAACATGACTTGGGAGTTGCTTCTCTGTGAAAGACATGGGAGAAGTAGCATACATTTGGGGGATAAAGATCTATAGAGATAGATCTAAAAGACTCATTGGTTTGATCCAGAGTATGTACATAGATAAAGTCTTGAAGAGGTTCAAGATGCAAGATTCCAAGAAAGGAAATTTGCCTATGTTGCATGGTATGGCATTGAGCAAGTCTCAATGTCCAAGTTCTCAAAAGGAGCTAGAGGAAATGAGTCGAGTCCCGTATGCTTCGGCTGTGGGATCGATCATGTATGCTATGCTATGTACTCGGCCTGACGTGTCGTATGTTTTGAGCATGACGAGCTGATATCAGGCTAACCTTGGTCAAAGTCATTGGGTTGCGGTTAAAAACATCCTTAAATATCGTCGGAGTGTTGGATATATTCCCACTGATACACGTATATTGGATCACTGCCGATGAGGCACGGGCCTATTGGGTAACACGCCAAGCGTTGAATCCGACAACACAAGTCAAGAGAGTTAATTATGGTTTCTGTCGACCTTCACGGGCCCTCACAGGCCGTGAAAAGGTTCACAAGGCTTCATGGGCTGGTCCGGGATCGTGAGGTGATGCCTTCACGACGTGCTCACGGGCCGTGAGAGCCCGTGAAGGTAGAAGTCAAAGTGACACTTTAATCTTATTGGACCTTTTCTTTGGTCCAATGAGAGCCAAGCTTTTTGGCCGAGTCTGGTGTCATTTGAGCTCCCCATTAGCTTATATAAACCCCTCTTATTTCTATCTAAAGAACTTTTTTGCCAAATTCACAAACATGTACATAAAAGAGAGCTTTGAAGCAAGGAGTTTGTGTTGGTCATTTGCTAGAGTTTTTCTGCTGTTCTTGAAGCATTATTCACGTAGGTGCAGCCACCCTCTTAACGACCCCTCACGGGCTCTCACGGGTCGTGAAGCCTAAGTGTGCCACGAGGGGACTTAGAACTCCACGAGCCGTGCCGCCCGGTCGAGACTCGTGAGGGCATCTCCTTCACGACCCCTCACGACCTCGTCACGGGCCGTGGAGCACAAAGGCATCACGACGCGTGGCGGCCGTCGAACAATCGTTAGGGCAGCCTGCTTCACGACCCGTGGAGAACCCTTCACGGTCGTGAAGCCCCGAATCAAAACACTTTTGATTCTTTGACTTTCTCCATCCAGATAAATCTGTCGGGATCAATCCTTGGCGTGTGACCCAATAGGCTCACGCTTCATTAGCAGTGATACCGGCATACATGTGTCAGTGGGCAGATCTCCAACAAACTCCCACTTGCACATGACACACCGTACCCATACGCATCACAGACAGGGAGCGGCCTCTAGGAAGACATCCCTACCCCTAAATCAACACAAGGTATGTTATCCCTGACAAGTACCTAATTACAATCCAAACGGGTTTGAAAATGTCCTATAGATAAGTGATCAATCATCCTATTGTTCGCGATATCCGGGTGAACACGAGACATGGTATAAAGTCATTCTCCGATCGTTCACGATTATGTTTCTCGATCAAGATTGGTGGTGAACAAAATATGCAAGTTGCAACTGATCAACTATCCTTGCAAGCATGAGCACGGCCGTGCATTTTGGTGTCAGCGCCCAATCATCGAGGGGCCCAGGGATATCTCTCTAAGCAGAGGAACAAATTCCTTCGACTACATTGCCCCATTACATTGGCAATACTTTGCCCAAAAGCCTCCTTTATAGAAACCAGATACGGACTGTGTTTGAAAGCAATCAGAACAAGGCAGACTAATGTCGTGGAAACACATGTATCTCCGGTCTAAGGATGAAATGATATTATCATCCTGAGTTACTCTTGACATGTACCATGAAGTAAACTCAGGTGTGGGTCGTCCAATCACTTGAAACTCTTTTCAAGTATAGGTAAAGTATTACGTCTGTCGTATCCAATCCCCATTGAATACACGACCAATGCTTTCCCTCAGTCTTCGTTCAAACTTCCTTCCGATGAAGAGTGACTGACTGTGGACGTACATTTAGAATGTAAAAAACATTCAGGGAAGTGGTAAACATGCTAAGATGGAACACGATAAAGGCAACTGAGAGTATCCGCTACACGCGTATTAACAAATCCCCATTTGATAATCGATACTAGCAGAAGAACAATGTTGCTTAACGTTCCCATAATCATCATATCAAAATTTAAACTAAAACAAACTCAAGCCAAGTCTTTGCAAGCACTAGTATGTCAATCATCACTATCTTACAACTACGGCTTTAGCAAAAGGGATCCGCCACCATGCTATCCGTGTGTATTCGTAAGATGACCATATCTCTACCTCAACCAATCACTCAAAAGTGTGCGTTGGTGAGATAACGGTCTTTTTTCAAGCTATCGCACTTTCATTGATTCATCAGAACTCAATAAGATCAAGGATGCTTGAGATAAAGGTTATCTTGCACAAGCCATCGTACTCTCATTGTCTCATAAGATCCCAATAGAATCAGCGATGCTTTGAGAATCATACTTATTAACAACATATTTAGTAGGATCACAAACCCCGATAAAGATCGGCAGTTATCCTAAGAAGTATATAAGCAAGCATTTGAATAACAACTTATTCTATGTTGCTTCTTACTATAGATCAACAAGAGCATATTTCAATATTTCCTTAACTCCTTACATAGGTTTTGTATATCCTATAATCGTTATGGATGCATAATTCTTGATTTAAGCTTTTCCAAGCAAGATCAGGACATTATTTCCAATACGTTGTATGTGCTAGACATATTTAGAATAGGATTACAAAATGCTCCCACTAGCTCTGGCATTCTTCCATGTTTCATCATTGCTATTGGAAAACTCAAACAAATGATTTTCTTATCAACGCAAAGATTCTAACATTGAGATGGCAACATAAGTCCACAAGTGGATTACTTAGGGTTTGTAGATTTCATTAGGACACTTATTGATAGTGAAAGACCCTCGAAAATGTTGTGAGCATTTTCTCATAAATTCCTATTAAGGAATGTAGTCTTCACTTCTATCCAATATAGCCTAAAAGGCACTTATAAAATAAGTATCCGTGTGGACTTCAACATAATCACCGGGAGAATGTTTCTAGATGATACCTTCCTCATGGTCAATCATCGTGAAACCATTCCTACCAGCCGGTATTTGAAGTAGTCTACAAACTCATCCATGTTTGGTCTATTTCCTCAAATAATCAATCACACCTCGCGGGTTCACACCCAGGTGTAGGATCAACCAAGTCGAAACCTTGGATATCCGTCATGGATAGCATCTCATCTTATCATTTCCTCCTTTCTCCTAGCGGACTCCAAGCCCACTACGCTTTCCGGTAGTTGAAGCATTCATCATGAATCATCATTAAGTTGTCTTCCTCAGATATAACGAGTTATATCTTTCTGGTCTTATGAAAACTTCTACCAAGAGGTAACGATTTTATGCAAGGTTCTCCAGCATTGCCATGCTGAGTTCCAATCATTTCTGATTGGATTCTAGTGTCAACATCAGGTTCTTCCATTCAAGATATACTTTACTCTCACTGGCATCCATGGATATTAATTTCTTAAGAGACTCTACCTTTGAGCAACTTACAAGTTCTCACAAGGTTTGTCAAGACAAATATCCCATGGTCTTAGTAGAGTACCTAATGGAGTAAATACCTCTAGATCCTGGGTTCCTCCACCTCACGTCTAAACGTAGGCTAGACAATCCAGACTTTGGAATAGACAAACAAGGATCCTCCTTTTCGTCATATCCTCTAAGGCGTTTACATGACCATCTTTGTTGTTTATAAGATTTAAAACTCATGCCCACCATTTGGAGAATGACCCAAAACAATTTTGGACATAAAAGTGTAACCTATCACTTGTCGGACCATATCAAAATGTCCGGTTCCTCCTTTAGACGACCACATGTAACAATGTGTCTTAAGAGGAATGAATTGTGAGACAATCCCATAATTCTTATGATAGTCACATAATATAAAGCTAAGGTACTCAACATCTTAACTAGATTCGAGTATCATAGTTGCATTGCCCTCTCTATCATGTACCTCGTTATGGTGAGTTTTGAACACCTATAAGGTTTCAAAAACTAGTCCATTAAAATAGACATACCATCCCTTCTACCATCACTGGTAAAGGTAACAAGGTATCTGAAGTTACTCCTTAATGTTTGCTTGAACGGTCAACACACTAAAAGTGTGAACGAAATCCAACAAGCTTTGAATCCTCTCACATACTCAAGTGAAGGATATTTAAGTCATATAGCATAACAAACAAGATATGCATTCAACATTTGACCAATGGTCAAAGGGTTCCAAGTTCCTAAACCTCACGGATCTTGGTGAAGAAAGTCTTGTTTATATAGCTAAATCGACTTCTACATAAGGATAACTTATTAGTACATTTATGATCGTTCTATTACTCCTTAAGCATAAGTTTATTTTAAATGCCACGACATGGATAAACTTTGAAATAAATCACCACTAATTTCAAAAGTCAAAGTAATATCCATCGTCAACAAAGGCGTTTAGATATAATGTTTCTAGCCATACATGGCATAAACATACATCCAATAAAGTAATAGAATAGCTGGAAGGAAAGTCAAGATACAAACTTGCAATCCTCTCAATAGGGACAACAACCATGTTTCCCTTTTCGAATTCCAACTCTCCATGCCTCATCCGCCTACTTCTCTTTTAACACCTTCACTTTGTAACAAACAAATTTGTGACAAACGTGAGCGTTATTGCTAGTGTTCAAAACCTAGCCTTTAGAAGTAGAAGAGCAATGGAGTTTGATCATGAATGTTCTTGAAGTCTAGGAGCTAATTTCTCTTACTCATAAGTGATTTTAGCTCTTTCAGGCTCATAGGGTCAGCGTGGTGGTGCCAATTTTCCAATCTTTCCGTAGAAGTAGCAAATTACCTCTTGTGGAGTCTTATCTTGAGGTGCAATCTCATTGCCCTCTGACTTCACATATAAGATAGGCTTGGTAAAACCAAACTTTCTGTTTGAGGTCAATTTCTTCTTCTCGGTTTCTTGTTCCTTTATAATGTTAGCGGGAGTCGGTGAGGCGAGCCATACTATGGCCATGCAAGACTTAGCAGTCCATAATATGCCATAATGCTTTATCAAGGACTTCTCCATATTGTGCATGTGATAGTTCACAATGAACTATTTACATCACGTGGGCAGGGACTTTGGAGAATTTTCATTCACCACAAGCTCCCTCCCTATGGCGAATCCATGCCTCTCCTTTAGGTCCACGTACCTCTCCAACTCAAGGATATGGACACTAATTTTCCCGCCTTCATGCATCCTTCAACCGATCAAGACTACGATGCACTTTTACATGCATGTAGAGGTCAAGGTCGCGTTGGTAGCATTTTGGCTCTAGAAGGGATTTCTCTATAATGTGCAACTTTAAATCATGGTGGAAGACAATCCTCAACAACCAATCCTAGTCCACAAAGTCCACATTAGTGAGTCTCACCTTCTTCAGGAACGAGCGGAGTTTTAAGTTGAAGCGGTGTCGTTAACGTTTGCCAATTAAAGATATAAGAATACACGTTTTACTTAGTTTTGATACAATCCTCGTTACGATAATTACCCATTTAGTTTTAAGAAAAACCAATTATCTTAACAAGGGCTAAGAGCCTTATTTCACTTCACTACATGACGGGTTTGCCGCGGATCACTTCATGAAGTTATTTAGGCCGGCAAACGCTTTACCAATTGCAATCCGAGATTACAACTCTTAGACACTTGCGGGATCCATCAACACTCATAGCGTCGGTTTGGCATGTTTGATCCCTTCTCACACCAATTCCTCGTTAAGCCGCTTTGGAAACTCGGTACAGGCACGACAATTACCAAGGCGTATTAAGTTGGAATTGTAAATCATCCGTCAAGATACGCAGTGACAACCTTGACAATCATTGGCTCGTGCTTAGCTCGACAACCAATAATTTCAAGTCGCCACACTCACCTTCCACACAGATCCACATGGAACAACTCGTGCTTAGCTCGACAATCATCCCATGTATCACTAGATTCGGGTGGTGTCATATTACGGGTGGCGTGTGATTTACGTTTGAGAAAAACGGGACTTTTGTCTTTCCAGTTAAAAAAAAACTTCTTTTCAAGTTGATTGACAAACAAGTGACAAAACACATTTTTCACTTTAATATATAAACCAATTTATATTTATTTGTTAATCGTGAGTGCGCGGGGTTTGTTAAACAATTTAACAATTCTTGTGATTTTATTATTTTGAAAAGTTTTCTAGCATGCGAAGATCCTAACAACCACGCAAGAAAATAACAAAATAAATCACAACCACGCACAAAGCAAATATCCGGTAACACGCCCCTAAACCCTATGTGCCCTCCCCGTGAGCCAAACGGAGAGAGCAAGGCCAAACTAAGGACACAACCAAAAGGCCTCGCTGGATGTGCTCCCACTGAAATCGTCATCTCCAAATGATCCACCGGATCCAATATAGCCGAGACGTCTCCTCCACGACTCTCGATGGTTGTCTTCGGTCTTCTTTTCACAATTACAAACAATTTGAAAAGAAACGGCATGCAAGCCGCGATTGCTATTCTAAGCTACTTACAAAAAGTACAAAGGAAAGCAATGGCATGCAAGCCATAATAAATTTACAAATTTACAAACCGAATTAAATATTATTACAAACCATTGTGACTAAAAGTCACCAAATGAATGAATACATAAATGAACAACCAAACAACCAACACATAGGTCTAACGGGCAAGGCGTTACCGGACAAAACAACAACCACAAACAAAACATGGTGTGCCACAACAAAACCATGCAAAATGTATCTCAATTAAGATTGTTCAAACAAGCAAAGCACCCAAGGCACAAAAGGAACAATCCTTGTACATATGCATTAGTATCCCAAACACTTTGAGAACACATATTCATATATACACAATATAAGTATATGCATGTGTGCATTTTATGCCAAAACCACCCAATACATATAAATATATGAATCAAGACACATAAACGGGGCTTTTCAAGTGTCCAAACAAAAGGACAGATTCTGGAAAAATAGAATCGAAAGGTGCTAAAACCGAAAATTTATTTTTTTTATGAACAAGGATAAAAACACTGTTCACGAGACCTTCACGGCCCAGAAGCCTTCACGAGCCCTCACGGCCCGTGAAGCCCATGAGCTCCACGACTCTGACACAGTCAAAACCTTTCACGAGCAACACCCCATGAAGCCACTCGTGTAGGCTTCACGACCCGTGAAGCCAAAAGCTCCACGGCCCGTGAAGCTCTTCTGGACAGAACGTCCATTTTCGGTTTTCAAGCCATCAAAGTGCAATTTCTTTGTAGAGATGGCTCTGATACCACTGTTGGAACTCGTGGTGGGCACAAACGCAGCGGAAGCAAACAAGAAAAGTAGCATGCAAGACAAAAAGAAAGCACACACAAAGCCCACAACTAGTTCCAATGGTGGAACACACTACAAAGCAAATTGCAACTAAAGAACAAGAAGAAGGAGTATAAAGTACCTCCTTACCATGGCTGGAATTCGAGCTCTACATGTGGATTGGGATGAAGATGAAGAAACAAAAGGCTTCTTCTCCATTACAAGTCCACACCAAGTATGCTTGATCCCATTGTACTAGCAATCCATAGATGAACGTCCATCATGACTCCATCATTTGGAACAACTCATGTAGATCTCCTCTTGCACCATGAAAGCCTCACATGAACACTCAAGATCATCTTAGTGTATGTATGTGTTACTATAGCACCAAGAGAGAGCTTCAAGTAGAGAGAAAAATGTTGTGTTATGTTCTATGCATCTTCCAGCCTCAAATGACCAGATTAGGAGTCAAAACTCGGCCATCTTGCATGTCATTTGATTGGACCATCAAATGGTCCAATAAAACACAACTGTCACTGTAGCTACCCTCTTCACGACCCCTCACGGGCTCTCACGGGTCGTGAAGCCTAAGTGCGCCACGAGGGGACTTAGAACTCCACGAGCCGTGTCGCCCGGTCGAGACTCGTGAGGGCATCTCCTTCACGACCCCTCACGACCTCGTCACGGGCCGTGGAGCACAAAGGCATCACGACACGTGGCGGCCTTCGAACAATCGTTAGGGCAGCCTGCTTCACGACCCGTGGAGTACCCTTCACGGTCGTGAAGCCCCAAATCAAAACACTTTTGATTCTTTGACTTTCTCCATCCACATAAAGCTGTCGGGATCAATCCTTGGCGTGTGACCTAATAGGCTCGCGCTTCATTAGCAGTGATACTGGTATACGTGTGTCAGTGGGCAGATCTCCAACATACATGGCACAACCTGGTGGTTATGTAAACCCCAAATATCCTAACAAAGTCTGCAAGCTTAAGTGGTCCATTTATGGACTTAAGCAAGCATCTCGGAGTTGAAACATTTTTTTTGATAAAAAGGTCAAAGATTTTGGCTTTTCTAAAAGCAAGGATGAACCTTGTGTGTATGTGAGGGCTAGTGGGAGTGCTATAGTTTTCCTAGTCTTGTATGTAGATGACATACTACTCATAGGAAGTGACGTGACTACCTTGCAGGTAGTGAAAACCTGACTTCGGAGTTGCTTCTCTATGAAAGACATGGGAGAAGCAACATACATTTGGGGGATAAAGATCTATGGAGATAGATCTAAAAGACTCATTGGTTTGATCTAGAGTATGTACATAGATAAAGTCTTGAAGAGCTTCAAGATGCAAGATTCCAAGAAAGGAAATTTGCCTATGTTGCATGGTATGGCATTGAGCAAGTCTCAATGTCCTAGTTCTCAAAAGGAGCTAGAGGAAATGAGTCGAGTCCCGTATGCTTCGGCTGTGGGATCGATCATGTATGCTATGCTATGTACTCGGCCTGACGTGTCGTATGTTTTGAGCATGACGAGCTGATATCAGGCTAACCTTGGTCAAAGTCATTGGGTTGCGGTTAAAAACATCCTTAAATATCGTCGGAGTGTTGGATATATTCCCACTGATACACGTATATTGGATCACTGCCGATGAGGCACGGGCCTATTGGGTAACACGCCAAGCGTTGAATCCGACAACACAAGTCAAGAGAGTTAATTAGGGTTTCTGTCGACCTTCACGGGCCCTCACAGGTCGTGAAGAGGTTCACAAGGCTTCATGGGCTGGTCCGGGATCGTGGGGTGATGCCTTCACGACTTGCTCACGGGCCGTGAGAGCCCGTGAAGGCAGAAGTCAAAGTGACACTTTAATCTTATTGGACCTTTTCTTTGGTCCAATGAGAGCCAAGCTTTTTGGCCGAGTCTGGTGTCATTTGAGCTCCCCATTAGCTTATATAAACCCCTCTTATTTCTATCTAAAGAACTTTTTTGCCAAATTCACAAACACGTACATAAAAGAGAGCTTTGAATCAAGGAGTTTGTGTTGGTCATTTGCAAGAGTTTTTCTGCTGTTCTTGAAGCATTATTCACGTAGGTGCAAGTATTGTGCTTCAAGCTTTAGCAAAGGTGATTCACGAAGAGCTTTGTGTAGATATCAATAGAGGAACTCGTCTTGGAGTTCAAGTATTGCATCTACAACATCACAACCACCAGAGACATCAAGGGTATGGTCTCATTTTCTGGTTTCTTTTGTTCTTCATGTTGCTATCATGTTTTGTAGCTAGATGTCACTAAGTGTTTCTTGTGCATGTGCTTTGTAAACCCGAAATAAACTTGTTTTATCTTCATGCTTCCGTTGTGCTTGGGTTTTTGATGTGCATGAGAAACCTTCACGGAAAACTAAGGAAATGTTTTTAGTGTTCGGTGGATCGGAGGAGCTCAGAGTCACTGGATATTCTAATGCTAGCTTCCAAACGGACAAGGATGATTTCCGGTCTCAATCGGGATTTGTATTCTTGTTAAATGGTGGAGCAAGATACTGTGGCCGATTCAACCATGGAGTCAGAGTATATTGCTGCAAGCGAGGCTGCTAAGGAAGCCGTCTAGATGAAGAAATTCATTCAAGACCTTGGAATTGTTCCTAGCATCGCTAACCCAATTTTAGTTGTATTTGTTATTGAGAACATTAAAGAAATAATGTATTTCTTATTGTAATGATTATTAAATGGGGATGGTGGATCAAGTGGGAGCTATGACTTTATTTGTATTGTGTCCCTAGTTGACCACGTTCTTCCCGTAGGCTTACGAGTAGAACACATAGGTTTTGGCTTGGTTACCAACCTCTTGCTATGCGTGTGTTGTGATTTATTTCTTGCATGGTTGTTTAGGTTTTCGTATGCTAGAAAATTTTCTGATAAATTAAATCATAAGAGTTTTATAAAATTGGTTTATATTTCTCTCGCGCGCGCACGAGTAACAAACCAACTAAAGTTAAAATCGGTTTTTGTCACTTAAATATGTTAATCAAAATTCATCGGAAACAAAAGCCTGCTTTTCCATAAAACATAAATCACACACTATCCGTAAGACGATGCCACCCAAATCTAACAACACAATGATTGGTTATCGAGCTTAGCACGAGCCAATCTTTGTGAAGTTGTGTGGAAGGTGAGCGTAGTAACTCGCAAACATGGTTGTCGTGCTTAGCACGAGCCAACTCTTGTGGAGTGTACTTACCACATGTCTTGACGGATGATTTATAATTTCAAATTAGAATTCTTGAAAGATTGTCGAGCTTAGCACGAGTCAATCAACAATTCTAATTTGGGATTGGTGTAAGAAGGGATCAAACATGCCAAACGACCGGTGCTTGTCGTAGGATCCCGCAAAGACCA
Organism: Dittrichia graveolens; assembly: GCA_038502395.1. Classification (NCBI taxonomy): domain Eukaryota; kingdom Viridiplantae; phylum Streptophyta; class Magnoliopsida; order Asterales; family Asteraceae; genus Dittrichia; species Dittrichia graveolens. The sequence goes on from JARJIL010000009.1 coordinate 39,669,750, forward strand.
AAGAGTTGAAATAATGGATTGCAATTGGCAATATGGTTGCCAACCCGAAATAACTTCGTTGTATGATCCGCGGTAAACCCATCATATGTGGAAGTGAAATAGGGTTCTTGGCTGTGTTAAAATAATTAATTTGTTTTTTTGTTGGGTAAATTGTTTTAACAAACTTTAATATCAAACTAACCAAATCTACTTTGCTATTTTAGATGGCATCTTCAAGTACCACCACGAGCAACATTTCTCTACGAGTTTTCCTTGAGAAGGAGAAACTCGAAGGTAGCAACTTCATCGATTGGCATAGGCAACTTTGGATTGTCCTACGCCATGAAGGGAAATTGCATATCATTGAGGAAGCCTTGCACGAAGCCCCTGCGACTACGGCACCTAGGGTCGCCCGAGAGGCGTATGAAAAACGCCTCAAGGACACGGAGGAAATCACGTGCCTTATGCTTAGCACAGTGATCTCCGATTTGCAAAAGCAAATGGATCATTTAAGTGCTTTCGACTTGGTCGCGCAGCTCTAGGACACGTTCCAACAGCAAGCGAGGCAAGAAAGGTACGAATGCCTCAAGTTCGTCCTAGGTTGCAAGCTCCAGGATGGTGGGAACATAAGCGCTCATGTGTTGTGTATGAAAGCAAACATTGAGCGCATGGAGAGGTAAGGGTTCACCATAGGGAGGGAGATGGCGGTTGATCTCGTCCTCCAATCCTTGCCCAATGCGTATGATCAATTCATCGTAAGTTATCATATGCATAGTATGGACAAAACCCTCATGGAGCTTCATGGGATGCTCAAGACCGTAGAGTGAAGCATCTCAAAGCCCAAGGCCACCTCATCCAATCCCGTCTTGGCTATCTGGGAGGGCCGCATCCACAAAAAGAAGCCAACTCCTTCCCATAAGGGAAAGGGTAAGGGTAAGGTTGGTGGAACCAAGCCTACCCCCACCCCGGTGGCAAAGGGCAAAGGGAAGACTCCCCAAGCCAAGGCCCCAGAGGATGCAGAGTGCTTCTTTTGCGGGGACAAGGGGCATTATCGCCGAAGCTGCCCAAAGTACCAAGATGGCCTCAAGAAGCTCAAGGCAATGAGCATCTCGGGACCTTCGAACCAAGGTATGTTCATGATTGAGCTCCACCAAAATTCTATTTCAAAGGGCTGGGTGTTAGATACCGGCTGCGGCACTCACATTTGTAATATGGTGTAGGTGCTAAGGGAAAGTAGAGGCTTGGAGCGTGGAGAGCTGGATCTAATTATGGGGAACCGAGAGGTTGTACCTGTAGAAGCAAGAGGGATTGTCGAGCTCTCTTTTAGAACCGTACTTTCCATTGTTCTTATTAATATATGCTATTCTCCCTACGTGGCAAGAAACATTTTATCTTTACATGCTTTGTATGATGATGGTTTTTCTTTTAAATTTATGGATGTATCTATTTTGTTTTATAAAAATGATGTTTGTTATTTTAAAGATTTACCATGTCATGGCATATATGAAGTTGATGCATACATTGAAAATAAGAGACCTATCACGAATATTGATTCTCAATCCAAAAATTGTTTGGATAAATATTCCTTATGGCACCGTCGTCTTGCTCATGTAAACAAGACTCGCATCACCAAGCTCCAAGTGGATGGGATCTTAGAATCGTTTTACCTTGGGTCAAAAGATGTATGCGAATCTTGTTTACTAGGGAAAATGACTAAAGAACCCTTCACTGGAGTTAGTGAGAGAGGAAAGGAACTATTGGATATCATTCACACCGATGTGTGTGATCCTTTCAAAAATGTCACAAGGAACAACACAAGATACTTTGTTACTTTCACGGATGATTATAGTAGGTATGGCTATATCTACTTGGTTAGACAAAAGTCTGAAACCTTTGTGGTGTTCAAGACATTCCAAAGTGAAGTAGAGAATCAATTGGGGAAGAAGATTAAGATACTACGCTCGGATAGAGACGGTGAGTATCTTACTTCCGAGTTTCTAGACCATCTTAGAAAATGTGGATTATCTCACAATTGACGCCTCATAGGACTCGACAATTAAATGGAGTTGCGGAAAGGAGAGATCGGACATTGCTAGATATAGTCCGTTCTATGATGAGTCAAACGGAGGTACCCATTAGTTTTTGGGGTTACGCTCTAGAGACGGGGGTAAGAATCCTTAACCTCGTACCAACAAAAAAAGTTGAAACAACACCATATGAGTTGTGGCACAAGAAAAAGCCCACTCTCTCATATCTTCGTGTATGGGGATATCAAGCCTACGTGAGACGTGAGGAAAATGACAAACTAGAACCCCATTCCGAAAGGTGTTACTTTATCGGATATCCTCCTGCCGGTATTGGATATATTTTCTACAAATCTTCTGAGAACAAAGTTTTTGTTGCTCGAAAAGCCGTTTTCCTTGAAATGGAACTTATATCCAACATAACGAGGCAAAAGGAAATCGATCTTGAAGAAATTCAAGAATCACCCGATAAAGAACTTGATGTTGGCACTAGCGATCAACCATTAATGGTTGATACCGAGCAAGGTGAAGTTGCGGTACCTGACACACTTCCATTTCCTACCGCACGTAGATCCGGTAGAGCTCATCATGAGCAAGAGAGATATGGATTTCTCATATCTGAGGGCAATGTGCTATTGGTGGATCAAGATGAACCCACCAACTACCGAGAAGCAATGGTGGGCCCTGAGTCTGCCAAGTGGAGGGAGGCAATGGAAAACCAACACCAGGTTTGGGAACTAGTTGATCCAACACCCGGGTTTCGGCCCGTTGGGTGTAAATGGGTTTTCAAGAAGAAAACCAACATGGGCAATACCTTGGACAATTTCAAATCCCGGTTGGTGGCAACAGGCTGCACGCAAACACCGGGTGTTGACTATGATGAAACCTTTTCACTAGTGGCCATGTTGAAGTCCATTAAGATACTCCTTCCCATAGCCGCCTTTCATGATTATGAGATATGGAAAATGGATGTAAAAACCGTCTTCCTTTACGGGAAGCTTTCTGAAGAGGTGTATATGACACAACCTGAAGGTTTTATACATCCTAAGTATCCTGACAAGGTATGTAGGCTTATGTAACACCGCTTCTGAATACAGTTACTTTAATGACAAATACAATTTTAACAGGGGAAATTTTTCTTTTTAAACTATAACAACTATTAATTACATTGTTGTCTTTCAAACATCCAAGCTGTTACCTAGTCACAGGAACCGACCAGAATGTACATTACATATCATATCAAAATAAATCAAGTGTTCCACCCACAAGGGGCATTGTACAACAAAAGTTCCCCGCCTCACATGACTTCTAGTCTTTACTTGAAAAGGGAAACATAGCATCATTAGCTAACACTTAGCTAGTGAGTACATACAATCATAAGTATCAATACAGTAAGTCATGCATCATATCATAAACAATCATTGCTAGCTTAGCACATAGCGGTGGGCTGACAAGATTAGAAAGAGTCGTGTCTTGTAGGGTAATCAATCCTGCTCAACAACTCAGACCGGGGAATCAGACATGACCAATCCGCGTTGGTGGGGGAGCATAAAGCAGTCCACCGAATATCGTTCACAGAGTCAAAACTCCATAGGTAATCCAGCGACAATTGGCTGATCACCACTCACGTTAAGGCACGGCGGTTCTGTAGAACCTATGATACAGGATGCCTCCTGAATCACCGTGAAATCCCGAGGGATCCAGTTACAACCGACTGACCTTAACCATGCGTCAGATAATCTGAAGACAGTTCACATACACATAAACGTACATTTGATCCCACAGGGATCCATCATTTTACATATAACATCATATAGTTATTCATACGTACATATCATCACACATTAACTAAGTGGTTCCAATCTGGACCCACTGGCATGCACCTGACATATATACTAACATCATGCAAGTCACACACTTACCTCCTCAAGCATACCTGCAAAAGCAAGTTAGTAACACATAACACATTCATATAATCATCTAGCATGCAAGCCTTACACTACTGAGTCTCATGAAAGCAGGCACTCACCTGACTAGCTTACAATGTCTGTTCACTTAATGCTAGTACACCTGACACGTTCACCCAAAACATTCGGCAACCGCGTTAAGCGTTTGCACGCATTAAGTTCCATTACTAGAACACTTATAAGAGCCAACTAAGACTCATAAACACCTTATTAGAACCTTACAACATATAGTACAACATGTGCCTTAAAATGTTTAGCTTTCAAAATGAACATTCCTGATTTTCACCCAACGCGTCGCGTCCAAGGGCTGGACGCATCGCGTCGCATAGTTTTCATGCGACCTTCGGATCAACTTTAAAAGTCGGATCATATATGCGAAAGTCGTATGGCTCATGCGACATTCGGACCATGAAAGTCGGACCAAGCAAGAGTCGGAAGGAACAAGAGTCGGATGAAAGTGAAAGTCGCACAACACACACGGGAACGCGTCGCGTCCCCTTCTTTGACGTGTCGCGTCGCGTCCCCTTCTTCGACGCGTCACGTCGCGTGAGAACCTGCACTTCATCATCATCTTGTTCATCATTCATCCGACTTTTACTCAATATATTCAAAATCCCAGATTTCAAATATGTTAGTTTTCATTTCTAAAACATCTTAGAAATTCATATACCACCTATATGAATCTCATGAACATCTTAACACCTTTTAAAAACATCAAAACATGAGAAACCCACTTATAAAGTAAGCTCTCCTGTTTAACAATGGAGTCTTCAATTCCAACATAACTTCCAGCCATAATGGAGTCTTTCTTTTCTAACTCATATATTTAGTACATATATATATATTTAATATATATATATATATATACACACATACATACACATAATTAAGAACACGCGAAACGAATGACGCCCTTCCAAGGAGAAACCTTTAAGAACACGCGATCACCGACTTCAAATGTAGCGCGATGACGCTTAGGATCCGCATACATCATCTGTTGATCCCGAGCTGCTTTGAGCTTTTCAAGATCCACATTCACTGTGTCAGAAGTAATTTGGACAATTTCAGGTCCAGCGAACTGCTTCTCACCAGGCTCCAACCAACATGTCGGAGTGCGACATCGTCTTCTATAGAGCATCTCGTATGGTGGCATTTCAATACTGGAATGATATCAATTGCTCTAAGAAAATTCAATCAATGGGAGATGAGAATCCCAAGATCCACCAAATTCGAGTACACAGGCACGAAGCATATCTTCTAATGTCTGGATCGTACGTTCAGATTGGCCATCAGTCTGCAGATGATAGGCAGTGCTCAGATGAACACGAGTGCCAAGTTCGCGTTGTAGACTCTGCCAGAAATTCAAGACAAACCGAGAGTCACGATCAGATACAATTGAATAGGGAAGATCGTGACGTGACACAATCTCATCGACATACAACTGGGCTAAACAGGTCAGCGAAGCAGACTCGTTTGTAGCCAAGAAATGAGCACTTTTCGCCAGTCGCTCCACGATAACCCAGATCATGTCGTGCCCTCTGGACGTCCTCGGTAATTTCGTCACGAAATCCATTGTAATATTATCCCACTTCCACTCCGGAATATCCAACTGCTGCGGATTACCATAAGGCCTCTAGTGCTCCGTCTTCACTTGCGCGCAGATCTGATATCTCTCCACAAATGAAGCGATGTCTTTCTCAGAGTCGGCCACAAGTATAGCATCTTCAGGTCGTGGTACATCTTTGTGGTACATCTTCGGGCCTCGAGAATAAGAAGACCCCTTCGCCCCAGTACTCTGTCTTTCTAGGCAGTCAGTCAACTTGTGCTCGGGCTTGTGGCATCGGTAACATACGTTGGGCGAAATTCCAGTGGCAGAGTTGCCACAAACCGCCTTATCTTGGTGGTCTCGTCTTGGATCAGATGGGGAACAAACCGCATCTTATTAGTGAACGCGATTATGTGTTCTTTGATTGGCTTATCCCTTTCTGGAGATCATTAAATTCCCTCTCCATTCTTTCCATGTCATAATCGGTGCAATACTTCTTCAGCACCTTTTCAGAGAACTGCTCCCAAGTGAGAGCACTCAATATTTCTTTCCTAACCAAAGCTTTTACCGTATCCCACTAGAAGATGGCACAACCCTTTAACATACGTAATGCGTATTTCACGCAATACTCAGCTTTGCACTCACAGGATTCAAACACTTGCTCCATCTCCCTGAGCCATTGGATAGTAACGGTGGGGTTATCACTCCCGTAGAATGTCGGAAGATTGCAATCGCCTAATATAAGCAGCCTGATCTGGTTCAGGTCTGCCCTCTTCAGCATTGTGCTGAGATCTCAGATCTTCAGCCTAATGAGGCATATGAGAAGCCTCATCCTCTAATTCTTTAATAGCTTGTTCGGTATGGCCACGTTCGGCTGACATCTTTCTAGACTTCTATATAACAGAGAAAGAGCAGTTTATACTCCATCTCACTTTGTTAACTTACTAACAAGTCATCATATACTACTAGCATACATATAACACTCTCACTCAACCCCCCATAGAAACTCTTCTTTGTGGTCGGGCCAGAGCTTGAGATCGGATACTCTTACAAGTACCCAATTCACTCAAACTTAGGCTCTGATACCTAATTGTAACACCGCTTCTGAAAACAGTTACTTTAATGACAAATCCGATTTTAGCAGCATAAATTTTTCTTTTTAAACTATAACAACTGTTAATTACATTGTTGTCTTTCAAACATCCAAGGTGTTACCTAGTTACAGGAACCGACCATAATGTACATTACATATCATATCAAAATAAATCAAGTGTTCTACCCACAAGGGGCATTGTTCAACAAAAGTTCCCCGCCTCATAGGACATCTAGTCTTTACCCAAAAAGGGAAACATAGCATCATTAACTAACACTTAGCTAGTGAGTACATACAATCATAAGTATCAATACAGTAAGTCATGCATCATATCATAAACAATCATTTCTAGCTTAGCACATAGTGGTGTGCAGACAAGGTCAGAAAGAGTCGTGTCATGCAGGGTAATCAATCCTGCTCTACAACTCAGACCGGGGAATCAGACATGACCAATCTGCGTTGGTGGGGGAGCATAAAGCAGTCAACTAAACATCGTTGACAGAGTCAAAGACTTCACAGGTAATCCAGTGACAACCGGCTGATCACCGCTCACGTTAAGGCATGGCGGTTCTGCAAAACCTATGATGAAGGATGCCTCCTGAATCACCATGAAATCCCGAGGGATCCCGTTACAACCGACTAACCTTAACCATGCGTTAGATAGTCTGTAGACAGTTCACATACACATAAACGTACATTTGATCTCACAGGGATCCATCATTTTACATATAACATCATATAGTTTTTCATACGTACATATCATCACACATCAACTAAGTGGTTCCAATCTGGACCCACTGGCATGCACCTGATATATATTCTAACATCATGCAAGTCACACACTTACCTCCTCGAGCGTACCTGCAAAAGCAAGTTAGTCACACATAACACATTCATATAATCATCTAGCATGCAAGCCTTACTCTACTGAGTCTCATGCAAGCAGGCACTCACCTGACTAGCTTACAATGTTCGTTCACTTAATACTGGTACAGCTGACACGTTCACCTAAAACAATCGGCAATCACGTTAAGCGTTTGCACGCATTAAGTTCCATTACTAGAACACTTATAAGAGCCAACTAAGATTTATAAACACCTTATTAGAACCTTACAACATATAGTACAACATGTGCCTTAAAATGCTTAGCTTTCAAAATGGACATTCCCGATTTTCATCCGACACGTCGCGTCGCGTCGCGTAGTTTTCATGTGACTTTCGGATCAACTTTAAAAGTCGGATCATACATGCGAACGTCGGATGACCCATGCAAAAGTCGGATGGCTCATGCGACATTCGGACCATGAAAGTCGGACCAAGCAAGAGTCGGATGGAACAAGAGTCGGATGAAAGTGAAAGTCGCACGACACATACGGGAACGAGTCGCGTCCCCTTTATCGACGCGTCGTGTTGTGTGACAACCTGCATTTCATCATCATCTTGTTCATCATTCATCAGACTTTTACTCAATATATTCAAAAACCCAGATTTCAAATATGTTAGTTTTCACTTCTAAAACATCTTAGAACTTCATATACCACCTATATGAATCTCATGAACATCTTAACACCTTTTAAAAACATCAAAACATGAGAAACCCACTTATAAAGTAAGCTCTCGTGTTTAACAATGGAGTCTTCAATTCCTACATAAATTCTAGCCACAAAGCATACATATTTCTAGCATAATACACATATAATCTCTACTACAAACACCATACTAACCTCACTTTGAGTCTAGGACTTCAAATCTTTCAACTTCAAGAATTATTCATAAAGAACTTACGAGAGCAGAGAGAAGTTTGTTTGTGATTGTATGTTTTTGCTAGCTTTGATTTCGCAAGTCAATTCTACACAATACACACACATATATATCTTATCCAGAGGCAAACCGCCTCTGGATAAAATATATACTTTCTTTTTCTTTATTCTTTTCTTTCTTTTCTAACTCATATATTTAGTACATATATGAAGGTATTCATTTGGCATAATCAAGTAGCAACGGAAGCAAGATATAATACAAAGATAATAAGCTAACCAAACAAACACTTCCCATGGACCAATATCAAGACATGGAATTGCAACTAAAATATAATAAACAAGAAGCAAGAAATAGTTATACCTTTAAGCAAGATCACAATATCTATTTCTTCTTGTCAAGTGTGGAATTCAACAAGAGAATTCCTCTAATGAAGTCCACCCCAAGTACACTTGATTCCCCAATGCTAGTAGCTTGGTGTTGACACCAAAACAACATAATGCAAGAACAAGCAACATGTTTGTTCATCAAAGCTTGATCACAAAGTGTATATTGCCTTCCCAAGTGCACCAAATTGACACCAAAAAGCAAGAACCATTGGAGTGAGTATGAACACATACATAAGGCTCTAGAACTGCCAAAAGTCTGTTCCAGAGATATATCAATCGTGGATTATCATTCACCCTCATTAATCCCATTAAAATGAGTGTTTAAAGCTGATTATTCTGCTGTTACAGAGCCTGTACACGGCCCGTTTTGGCCAACACGGCTGTGTAGGCCCAAAGCTCACGGCCTCAATTGGGCCAAGTTAGCCCGTGTCTAACAGACCTAACACGGCCCGTGTTCATCTACACGGCTGTGTAGGCCAAAGCACACGGTCTTTACTTGGGCCAAAACGCCCCGTGCTAGTTGAGCTGGACACGACCCGTGTTCAAGAACACGGCCCGTGTACCATGCTGCCAAAACCCATTTTGGCCTTTTACTCTCTTTCGTTTGATCGTGTTGCCGAAATCAATACTTGGTGTGTGACCCAATAGGCCTATACTTCATCAGCAGTGCTATTAACTCGTTCGTGTCAGCGGGCATATTCCAACAGACTCCCACTTGTGCGTGGCACGACTACGAAAAATAACACAAACACAGAGCGGCCTCTAACAAGACATCTATGCTCCCAAGTCAGTATAGGGTATGCCACTGTTAACAAGATCCCAATCATAAAATGATTGTCCTAAAGATAAATGAACATATACATCCCATTGTTCGCGATATCCTATGTGAACACAAGGAATGGAATAAAGTCAACCTTCATATCGTTCACGATTATGTTTTTCGATTATAGATTAGTGGTGAGCAACAAACCAAGTTAACATTGATCCATCATCAATATTACTTGAGCACGGCCATTGTCACACCCCGCTAAAGCGGAAACACAAGGTGTCACAGCACAAGATATCATCGCACAAGGTAAATAGATAATAACCATTAGATTAAATTAACAAAATAAGTAGTTCGGATGAAACATAAATAAAGGTTACATAACCGAATAATATTTAAAGGACATTGTCTTGTACGATGCGTAAATAAAATAGATATTGTTTTTATAAAATGTGACGATGAAGATGAAGATGCCACACATCATGTTTGTAAGCATAAGGTACCTAACGACGGTCACCTGAAAGAACGGGTAAAAGAAAAGGGTCAACTACTAGAGTTGGTGAGTTCATAGTTTCTTAATGTATGCACAAAACATCTTTTAAATGAGAAAAGTTTAAATAATTGATGGAAGTTTTTGGATAAAAATCCTAGTATGAAATAATGATAGAAGATGTATTATATTGCCCAATACGTTGCACATGGTAGTAATAGACTATGATGATTGTTGCTTGAGCCATTATCCAACCTAGCCGACAACCAATTGCCCATGATAAACCTAACGCCTATATTAAATGACGTTAGTAGTGGTAAAGTACATCTATAGTTCGTCAACCATAAATGGGAGACATCGGAATCTCCAAATAGCGCTACTTACAAATACCATCGGCTCACTAGCGGAGTTAAGGAATAATGTCCAACGAAAGGGCCTTACAACGATCACCCAAGCACATCAAAGAATAATACCATAAGTGCTCAAAATAATATTTGAAATAAATAAGATAGGCAATAAACTTTTCATGAAACGTATACACATGCTTTCACCCCAAAATAATATGAAATACGGTAAAAACGGGCTATGATACTCACTCGGTATGCAAAGGTGTTTTCTTGTAAGGATTTCTTGTTCCTACCGAAGCTCCTTTTCTAATATAAAAGGTATGTAGCTCTATTAGACTTATTTTATTTATTATTTTGTATTATTTATTTGTGGTTAACTTATTTATTTAAATAGTTAAAGGTTGTCTCTATTTTTCCATAAATCATAAGTGTTCACTGAAATTTTCAGTTCTTTGAGTTGAACTTTAAAAATTAAAAACTATAATTTAGGAGTCATATTAAGGCTTGATATTTTAATACAATCTTACTACATGTTTCTAGAATGTCCAGTAAAAATATAGGAATTTATAATCCATGTTTAGTATTTTTAATAATTAAAAGTGTATAGGATGTCCACTGATCAGTGTCTGGATGACATGTTGTTACTAAAACGTCTGTTTAGGGCTCATACGATTAAAGTTTTTACATGATTCAAACTGGGAAATAAACACGACTCACAGATTAAAGTTTTAAAAAAAACTAGACGTAATTTGACCCAAGAATGAGTTAGTTACACGCGTTTAAAGTGTACCCTTATAAATCTGCCAGACTTCCAGATTCAACATATGGGTCTTTTTAAATATGTTTGAACGATCAAACGTTCATGAAAATTAGTGAATCCAGGTTTAAATGAAAGGTAACACTTTAAACTAAGATTAGCAAAAAGAATCAACTGATTTGGATACCTAGAACTCCAGATATAACAAAAACAAGTAGGGAGTTCTAACATCAGATTCTGCCAGATTTGTGATTCTTTTTGCTTATGGGTCATAACTTTAATATAACATGTTTATATTCATGAATAATCATATTGTATGAGTATAAGCTTTGATAATCCATGTGTTCTTACAACAATGGTAGGATGATACACATTTTATGTGTTCCTTACAACATTTGTTAAGATGAAACACATGCATGATCAAAGTCTTATTTTCTTGATTTTTAGTTGATTAAGTTCCATACAACAATGGTAGGATGATGCACATTTCATGTGCTCCTTACAACATTGGTAGGATGTTTATATTTACATGATTATATATATATAAATAAAGGAAATAAGATGAACAACAAAGAAAATAAATAAAAGAAAGAAGAAAGAAGAAGAGAAGAAAGGTAGAAGAGTAGAGATGGGTGTTTTATGATCATCTTACCACTCTTTTCCTTGATTTTGTCTTTGATCTTCAAGAGATGATCAAGACTTAGATGTATTTGGGGAGATTTTTGTTGGTGAAAGAAGAAGAGAGAAAAGAGAAGAGATGGAGTGTGCTGGTAAAGGAAATGATAAAGAGTAGTAGGGGGCTTATATAGAGCATGGGGGAGATCAAGTGGTGGTTCTTGGGAAGAGAAGGAGGCAAGAGAAATTTGAGGGGGGGGGGGGTAGTGGTGGCCGGCCTCATGGGGGGGGGGTTTCTTTTTTTTTTTTTTGAATAATTAAGTGTAATTGGTTTAAATGAATTTTGTATAATTGTTGATTTTGTTTAAATCTTTTAATTACAAAGTTTCTATTACTTTTATGAGTTTATTTTTATATGTTTTATATTTTAACTTATTTATATTTATCATAATTTATTTAATTATTTTAATTGATATTATTTTTATTATTGTACCTGATTTGTAATTCTTGACTCGTAATTATTCGATTTTTCGAGCTCCGGAAGGTTCTAACCATATAGGCGGGATTTCTACGAAATCTAATATTATCATGGATGTATTTAAGTCATAATTACTATTTTTAGTCATACTAGGCTTAAAATTAGAATTTCTAATGGCTAACCTGGGAAATTTGTTGCCGAATGTCACAGCCATGCATATGAACGTCAGCACTCAATCATCGAGGGGCCCATGGATATCTTCTCTATACATAGAGGAACAAATTCCTTTTGACTACATAGTCCCGCCACATAGATAATACTCTACCCAATCATCTCCCTTATAAAGGACCGCGTTAGAAAACGATCAAAGCAAAGCAGACCTATGCTTTGGAATCACATGTATCTCTAGTTTAAGGATGAAACGCCATGAAGCAAACTCGGGTGCGGGTCCTCCAATCACTTGAAACCCCTTTCAAGCATAGGCAAGAATCACGTTTACCAAAACCGATCCTTTACCTCAATCTTAATTTATACTTCCTTCCCATAAAGTATAACCGATTGTGGAGATTTTAGAATGGAAACCATTCTTGGAAGTCTTTAAACATGCTAAGATGGAACACAATAAGGATTCATAAAATACCCGCCCTCAGCGTATTATTAAATCTCCATTTAATAATCGATATAGTATGAATTGCAATACTGCTTAACGTCCCCAAAATATAAGTACAAATCAAACATGAACCACAACATATTCAAGCCAAGTTACATGCATTAGAAATGCTAATTGACCTAGTATGATAAACATCACTAGTCCATAACAATGGCTTAACTAGTGGATTTGTACCACAACATCCACAAGTACTTTTGTTATTCAATTATATCTTTTTTGACAAGACTACTTCAAAAGTATACATCAAAAAGATCTCAACTTTTCAAAAATTAAAGTAATCACACCCTCATTGTCTCAAAATCCCACAACAAGGTTAGTGATACTTTAAGAACCAACAAGCAACACCACAAGTTAGGATCATCAACTTTGACCAAAGATCAACAGTTATCCTAGCAGAAACACGCATTAGAGTAACTACTTACTCTAAGCCTATTCTAGTTTTCAAACACCAAGAACATATCTCTATATTTCTTGAACTAAATACTATCCAATTTTGTATCTCCTAAATGCCCTCATGACGCAATAATTCCTGAATTAGGTTCGTAGATAACCTAATACCGAGACATTATCTTCAATAGACATTTAACACTAGGAATACAACAAAGCTCCCACTAGCCCTGACATATATAAAAGGTTTTATCTATGCTTCTAGAAAACTCATCACTTTGATTTTCTATTAGTAAGCAAAGATCTTTCCTTCAAGATGCAAGAATAAGTCCGAAGTGGTCTTATCCACTTTTGTAGACATAATTCGGATACTACGGACGTATATTAAGACCCTCAGAGAGTGTTATAAGCACTTACTCATCATATTATTTCATGGCAAAACGCGGTCATTAATACCCACGAGTATCAAACATTCTCAACATAGCCACTAGGACAAGTTTCTCCATAACCATCATGAAAAACTTTACCATTAGTCGGTATTCGAAGTTGTCTACAACCCCATCCATGTTAATCCCATCACAACCACCTTGGTTTACACCTAGGTATGGGATCAAGTCAAGTCAAGTACTTGGACATATCAAATGGATTGCATCTCTTTATCATTTACTTCTTTTATTTTTAATGAATTCTGGATCCACTACGTCTCCCGATAGGTGGTGAACTCAACATGACTCACCACCAAGTCATTGCCACTTAGATATGAGAAACCCATACCTCTTTGTCTCTATGTAACTCTAATCAGAATGAAAAGAAGTAATGATTCTTAGTCAGACATACCAGCATAACCATGCTGATATCAGATTATATGCTAGTATCATCATCAAGTCTTCCATTTAAGGTCCACGTTCTTCCACCGGAATGCCTTAGTTTTAGTTTCTTTCTTCTTCCCCTTTTTAACCAACAAACATTGTTCTTAAAAGGTTAAATAACTAAAACTTAGAAGAAATCCCCAAATGTATTAGCACTTCTCGATTTCAAGTTTATCCTTCTCCCACTAAATGTAGAATGGATAACTTCAAACTATAAGATAGACAAGCAAAGAGCCTTTCTAGTCGTAACTTAATAAATGTTAAATAGAATATCAATTAAATTTAGATTTGAGGACTTAGTCACAATGATGTATGAATGTCCTAACAAATCGGACACACACTCTTGACCCATCATAAACCGAATCATTATCAATAACACCCGGTTCCCTACTCCATGACACCATGTACCAATGTGTTTTAGTAGGATATGAATTGTGAAACAATTCCACAATCCACTATTTGGTCCTCCAATATATAGATAATAGATATCTTAGCATCTTAACTAGATCTAAGTACCTTGATCTATATGCCCTATTGATTCTTAAAGTTGTTTTGGCTAATTCTGAACACCAACAAGGTTTCAGACATATGCCTAAACTAGTAAACGTCTCGCAATTACTACCATCAAGGTAGTGATGAAGAGGTTTCTCTTTCGTTATTCTTTGTGGTGTGCTTGAACGGATTATCCACAAAATGTGAGCAATATCCAACAAGCCTATAATCCTCTCACAAACTCCGGTGAAGGATCCCATAATCATCTTAGCCTAATAAACAAGATCAACATCAAAGCGTTTAGCCCAAGGCTAAACTATTCCGAGATCCCTACCACAAGGATCTATGTGATATATTTCTTGTTTATGTGGTAAAGTTGATTATCACACAAAGATGGTTTATCCAAACTACTTTGGATTAAGAATCAATTATTCATGAATATTCTATTACTCGTAACAAAACCTTGTGTATGCCATGACATTGAAAATTTTGAACAAAATATCTCTCAACAAATTTCTACAATAAATTTCGTATTTTAAGAATAAACTCATTGTCACCACATGTAAAGTTGTGTGCCACACAGGGCAAAACAACACACGAGCTATGACATAAAAACCTTGAATAAATAACGCTTAAAAAGGTTTTACATCAATTCTTAAAACTTCAAAATTTGTCCACCGTAATTAAAGCGAGCATACAAAGAGATGTTACTTTCCACGCAGGGCAATAAAATAAAGAAATAAATAAACCGGCGACAAAAGCGAGATCAAGTCTCCTTATCTTCTCTTAGAGGACAATCACCATGCTTTCCTCGTTCGAGATCCGGTTCTTCATGCTTTTCTCTCACCAAAGGATCTACACTTTGTAACAAACAAATTTGTGACAAACGTGAGTCAATCAGCTCGGGTCAACAACCCAGCTTATAGAAGAATAGCAATGAATCATGAATGTACCTGAAGAAGGAAAGTTAACTCTCTCTTTTCTGAGAAGTTTTATATCCTCTCGGCACGTAGGGCAGGCGTGACGGCCTAAATTTCTAACTTCCACAAAAGTAGCAAACCACCTTTTCTTGAGTCTCTTCTTGAGGCACATTCTTCTTCCTTTTATTTTGTTCCTTTAGACCCACAACGGGAGTGGTTGAGGTGGAACTATGCTTGGCCATGTCAGACTCCGTAGACTTCAACATGCCATGCAATTCGCTTAAGGATTTCTCCATTCCTTGCATATGATAGTTTGTGACAAACTGATCATATGATGCGGGGAGAGACTGGAGTACAATATCCACAGCGAGCTCTCTCCCAATAGGAAATCCTAACCTCTCCATTTGGTCTACATTCGCCTTCATCTTAAGGATGTGAAGACCAAAATTCCCACCTTCCTGCAGCCTACAACTGACTAGGCTTTTAACACACTCATAGTGTTCCTGCCTAACTTACTGTTGGAACATGTCCTTGAGCTTGTTTAACATATTGTACACACTCATGTGCTCGAGCTGCTTTCGCAAATTCGAGCTCATAGTTGACAACATGAGGCAGGAAACATTACGCGTGTCCTCAACACGTTTTTCATACCCGTATCGGACGGCCCAAGTCGCGTTGGTAGCAGGTGGCTCCGGAAGGGGTTCCTCAAGGATGTGCAACTTTGACTCATGGTGAAGGACAATCCTCAATTGCCTAAGCCATGCAATAAAGTTCACCCCCGTGAGTTTCTCTCTTTCTAGGAACACACGGAGTGAGATGTTTGACGTGGTGTTGTTATGATTTGAGATCTATAAATAACAATAATACGAGTTTTGGTTAGTTTAGATAAACCTTCTTAAAAATAATTACCCCTTAGTTTTAGATAAAAACAATTATTTATAACAAGGGCTAAGAACCTTATTTCACCTCGCACCGTGACGGGTTTACCGCGGAACACGTGGCGAAGCTATTTAGGCCGGTAACCATTTTACCAATTGTAATCTCTATTACAACTCTTAGACACTTGCGGGATCCGTTGACATCCATTATGTCGGTTGGCATGTTTGATCCCTTCCTTACACCAATCTTAATATATAATTTTTGTTTAGCTCGTGCTTAGCTCGACAACTAATCAAGAATTATATACTAAAACTGTAAACCGTCCGACAAGACACACGGGTGGCACTCTCGACCATCAATTGGCTCGTCCTTAGCTCGACAACCAACCATGCGAGTTACCCCACTCACATTCCACACAACTACGCAAGGAATGACTCGTGCTTAGCTCGACAATCATCCTTGTTTCGTTAGATTCGGGTGGTGTCGCCTTACGGATGGTGCGTGATTTACATTTTAAAAACGGGATTTTGTTTCCGGTTTATAAAAACCCTTTTGTGAATTAACAAAGTAAGTGTCAAAACGATTTTAAGCACTTTTTAAATTTAATGCCAAGTTTATATTTTCTTTGTCAATTCTATTCGCGCGTGATTGTTAACCATTTTAACAAATGTTGTGTTTTATTTAATTTTATGGGAAAAATTATCTAGCATGCGAATCCTAATCCATGTATAGAAAAATAAAATACAACCACGCAAATATATATATATATATATATATAGAATTCGGTAACATGCCCAAAAATCCTATGCGTTTTCCCCGTGAGCCACAACGGGGAAAACAAGGCCAAAACCTAAGGACAAGGTAAAGTCTCGTTGAGTGAGCTCCCGTTGAATCCAACACCTCCAATAGCGTGTTGATTCCTTCTCGCCAAGACGCTATCATCATGACTCCTGTTGATTTCTCCGGTTCTAATTCTATACTATTTACAAATACATAGAATATATATATAGATGACACACATGTCGCATTCCTACACTATTTATACAAATACACGGAATAAAAGAAACGGCGTGCAAGCCGCGCCAACAAATAAATAAATAAATATATTTACATCAATACGGCACGCAGACCACCAAAAAACCAAATCAATCAACCACCACAACACATAGGTCTAAGGGCATATCGTGTTACCGAATTAACCAAACGCAACAAATAAAACATGGTGTGCCACACAAAACCATGATATAAATACATATTTATATTTTAGTTAACATTGCCAACAACATCAAAGGCGCCATAATGACAATCCTTGTACATATGCATTAGTGCAACAAACCATTTTTGTGACACATATTCATATGTACATTTATAAGTATATATTTGTGTACACTTCATGCCAAGTTACAACAAATATATAAATATAAAAACTAAAATATTAACAACGGTACAAATATAACAATTCTAGCACAACAAGAGTCTCAATGAAAAACCAATTTTAAGAAAACAATTTTTCTTATATAAAAAAATTTATATTGCTTTTCTAGACTCGATGTAAAAACTAACATATTAGGTAGGCTACAAATATACCAAATTTTTAGCCTAACAAACATCTCCATGAAAACTATTTCTAGAAAACAATTTTCTAATATAAAATATTTATATGAATATTATATAGGCTACAAATATACCAGTTTTAGCCTAACAAAAATCTACCCGAAAGATCATTTCAAGAAAACAATTTTCTTATATAAAATATTGATATGGTTTTCTAGACTCGTTAGTGCAAAGCCATGTTAGATATGGCTCTAATACCACTGAAGGTATTCGTTTGGCATGATCAAGTAGCAACGGAAGCAAGATATAATACAAAGATAATAAGCTAACCAAACAAACACTTCCCATGGACCAAAATCTAGACATGGAATTGCAACTAAAATATAATAAACAAGAAGCAAGAAATAGTTATACCTTTAAGTAAGATCACAATATCTATTTCTTCTTGTCAAGTGTAGAATTCAACAAGAGAATTCCTCTAATGAAGTCCACCGCAAGTACACTTGATTCCCCAATGCTAGTAGGTTGGTGTAGACACCAAAACAACACAATGCAAGAACAAGCAACACGTTTATGCATCAAAGCTTGATCACAAAGTGTATATTTCCTTCCCAAGTGCACCAAATTGACACCAAAAAGCAAGAACCATTGGAGAGAGTATGAACACATACATAAGGCTCTAGAACTGCCAAAAGTCTATTCCAGAGACATATCAATCGTGGCTTATCATTCACCCTCATTAATCCCATTAAAATGAGTGTTTAAAGCTGATTATTCTGCTGTTACAGAGCCTGTACACGGCCCGTGTTGGCCAACAGGGCCGTGTAGGCCCAAAGCCCATAGCCTCAATTGGGCCAAGTTAGCCCGTGTCTAACAGACCTAACACGGCCCGTGTTCATCTACACGGACGTGTAGGCCCAAAGCACACGGTCTTTACTTGGGCCAAAATGCCCCATGCTAGTTGAGCTGGACACCGCCCGTGTTCAAGAACACGGCTCGGTACCATGCTGCCAAAACCCATTTTGGCCTTTTACTCTCTTTTGTTTGATCGTGTTGCCGAAATCAATACTTGGTGTGTGACCCAATAGGCCTATACTTCATCAGCAGTGCTATTAACTCGTTCGTGTTAGCGGGGATATTCCAACAATATATATATATATTTAATATATATATATATATATATACATACATACACATAATTAACATACATACATATTCAATTAAACGAATAATCAATTAACATTCTAATTAATATAGTAAACTTACAATTTGAACTCATCACTTAATCTACTACTTTTACACACACGTACATAATATTTACAACTAAACCCAAGTTGAGGATGTTACATCTTAAGAAGTCCGTTTATGGACTTAAGCAAGCCTCTCGTAGTTGGAATCTTTGTTTTGATGAAAAGATCAAAGAATTTGGATATATGAAAAATGAAGATGAACCATGTGTGTATGTCAGGGCTAGTGGGAGCTCAATAGTTTTCCTAGTTTTATATGTAGATGACATTCTACTTATAGGAAATCATATCCCAACCTTGTGTAGTGTCAAGGCTTGGCTTTGGAATTGTTTTTCTATGAAAGACTTGGGAAATGCGGGATACATTCTCGGAATCAAGATCTATAGGGATAGATATTGGAGGCTTATTGGTTTAAGCCAAAGTGCATATGTGGATAAAGTCGTTAAACGATTTAAGATGGAGGATTCCAAGAAAGGGAATAACCCCATGATGCATGGGTTGGCATTAAGCAAGGCTCAATGCCCCAACTCCTAAAAGAAGTTGAACATGATGAAGCGAGTCTCATGCGCCTCGACTGTGGGATCGATCATGTATGCCATGTTATGCACATGCCCCGATATCTTATGTGCGTTGAGCATGACTAGTAGATATCAGGCAAATCCGGGAGAGGCTCATTGGAGGGCTGTAAATAACATTCTAAAGTACCTTAGGCGTACAAAGGAAATGTTCTTTGTATACAGTGGTGAAGAAGAGTTTAGAGTAAAGGGTTACTCTGATGCTAGCTTCCAAACCGATTCGGACGACTGCCGCTCACAATCGGGGTTCGTGTTCCTATTGAATGGTGGTGAAGTGAGCTGGAGGAGCTCAAAGCATGACACAGTTGCTGATTCAACAACCGAGTCAGAGTATATTGCAGCAAGTGAAGCTGCTAAGGAAGCTGTGTAGATGAAGAAATTCATCCAAGATCTAGGACTGGTTCCAAGCATCACCGACCCTATTGAGATTTTTTGTCACAATGAAGGTGCGGTGGCTTTGGCAAAGGAACCAGGAGCTCACAAGAGGACAAGACACATTCTTCGAAAATATCACTTCATTAGAGAAGTAATCGAGAATGGTGATGTTGCCATAAGCAGAGTACCGATGGATGGGAACCTTGCGGACCCATGCACTAAGCCATTATCACAAGCCACTCATGATTCTCACGCTAGAGCTCTAGGTGTTAGATTCGCTAGTGATTTGGCTTGACATATGAATTTGGTTTGTTTGATTTGCATTTGTATTTTTGGGGACATTGAAACGGTATTGTAACATATGTTTGTTTCGATATATGAATGGAGATTTATATATACGCTTGTTGCGGTCACAATCATCAAGTCCATACCGTGTTTCATCTTAGCATGTTTAAACACTTCCTTGAATGTTTATCATTCTAAAACCTTCTGCAATCGGTTATTCTTCATATGGGAGGAAGAATGAAATAAGATTAAAGTAAGTGGTTGACCCGGTGTTCAAAATGGTTGAATACGGGTACAACACTCACTTGTGCTTGAAAGGTATTTCAAGTGACCAGAAGACCCACACCTGAGTTTACTTCATGGATCTATAGTCACAAGTATCTCGGGATGATAATATCATTTCATCCTTAGACTTGAAACGCATAGGTTGCCAGAGTATGAATCTGCCTTACTCTAATTATCTTCAAACGCAGTTCGTGACTGGTTGTTATAAAGGAAATAATTGCGTAAAGTATGAAACATATGATGGGACTATGTGGTCAAAAGGATTTGTTCCTCTGAAAAGAGAGATATCCCTGGCCCCTCGATGATTGGGAGCTGACATCAAATATGCATGGCCGTGCTCAAGTTACATTGATTTTAGATCAGATGCAACTTGTCTATTTGGTCACCACCAATCTATAATCTCAAAAAATAATAGTGAACGATATAGAGATTGACATATTCCATGTCTCGTGTTCATAAGGATATCGCGAACAAAAGGATGTACATGATCACTTATCTATAGAACCTCATAAGCCCTTTAAGGCTATTAGGTTTTTGTCGAAGATGACAACTCGCGCCGACTTGGGGGCATTGATGCTTAGCTAGAGCCGCTCTTTGTCTGTGATTAATATGTGACGATGTATCATGTGCAAGTGGGAGTCTGTTGGATATATGCCAACTCAGACACGTATATTGGATCACTGCTGATGAGGCACGAGCCTATTGGGTCACACGCCAAGCGTTGAATCCGATAACACAAGTCAAGAGAGCTAATTAGGGTTTCTGTCGACCTTCACGGGCCCTCACGGGTCGTGAAGAGGTCGTGACGTGAAGAGGTTCATGAGGCTTCTTGGGCCGGTCAGGGATCGTGGGGGTGATGCCTTCACGACTTCCTCACGGGCCTTGAGAGCCCGAGAAAGCAGAAGTCAAAGTGACACTTTAATCTTATTGGACCTTTTGTTTGGTCCAATGAGAGCCAAGCTTTTTGGCCGAGTCTGGTGTCATTTGAGCTCCCCATCAGCTTATATAAACCCCTCCTATTTCTCTCTAAAGAACTTTTTTTGCCAAATTCACAAACACATACATAAAAGAGAGCTTTGAAGGAGTCTTTGAAGAAAGGAGTTTGTGTTGGTCATTTGCAAGAGTTCTTCTGCTGTTCTTGAAGCATTATTCACATGGGTGCAAGTATTGTGGTTCAAGCTTTAGCAAAGGCGATTCACGAAGAGCTTGGTGAGGATATCAATAGAGGAACTCGTCTTGGAGTTCAAGTATTGCATCTACAACATCACAACCACCAGAGACATCAAGGGTATGGTCTCATTTTCTGGTTTCTTTTGTTCTTCATGTTGCTATCATGTTTTGTAGCTAGATCTCACTAAGTGTTTCTTGTGCATGTGCTTTGTAAACCCGAAATAAACTTGTTTTATCTTCATGCTTCCGTTATGCTTAGGTTTTTGATATGCATGAGAAACCTTCACAAGGAACTAAGGAAATGTTTTTAGTGTTCGGTGGATCGGAGGAGCTCAGAGTCACTGGATATTCTAATGCTAGCTTCCAAATGGACAAGGATGATTTCCGGTCTCAATCGGGATTTGTATTCTTGTTAAATGGTGGAGCAATAAGTTGGAGAAGTTCCAACCAAGATACTATGGCCGATTCAATGATGGAGTCAGAGTATATTGCTGCAAGCAAGGCTGCTAAGCAAGCCGTCTGGATGAAGAAATTGATTCAAGACCTTAGAGTTGTTCCTAGCATCGCTAACCCAATTGAGATCTTCTGTGACAATGAGGGTGCAGTAACTCTAGCTAAGGAACCAAGAGCGCATCGACGTACGACACACATTGCTTAGAAATATCATTTTATCCGTGATATCATCGAGAATGGAGACATTGTGGTTAGTAGAGTACCGACTGAGGGGAACTTGGCAGATCCACTCACCAAACCCTTGTCACAAGTTAAGCATGATTCTCATGCTAAGTCTATTGGTATTAGATGTGCTAGTGACTTGGTTTATTTTAGTTGTATTTGTTACTAAGAACATTAAAGAAATAATGTATTTCTTATTGTAATGATTATTAAATTGGGAGTTAATATATGCGTGATGCGATTACCTTATGAAACATTTATGTGTTCATAAATACTCCACGATTGTTCTTTCTTCATTGGAAGGAAGAAGTTTAGCCCTTAGAAATACGAGAGTGCAAGTGAGAGCATATCACAATGGATTTAATAACCAAGTTTCCCAGAACTCCGAGAGGTTATGACGCAATATGGGTCATTATTGACAGATTGACGAAAAGTTCATACTTTATCCTGATCCGTGAGACATACTCGTCAGAAAAGATGGCAGATGTGTCTATAAACGAGGTGATCTCAAGGCACGGGGTGCCAGTGTCAGTGGTGTCTGATAGGGATACGAGGTTCACGGCTAGTTTCTAGGGGAAGTTTCCCAGTGATCTTGGCACGAGGTTGCACTTTAGTACAACCTATCATCCACAGATGGATGGTTACAGTGAGCGGACGATATAAACCTTAGAGGACATGCTCCGGGCATTTGTGTTAGACTTCGGGGGCAGCTAGGATGTTTACCTTCCATTAGCAGAATTTACGTATAATAACAGCTTCCACGCGAGTATAGGGATGCCTCCTTACGATATGTTGTACGGCAGACGTTGTAGAGCCCCTGTTTGTTGGGATGAGGTGGGGCAGAGGGAGCTCAGGAGTACGGAAGTGGTACAGAAAACGACAGAGAACATTCATAAAATTCGCGAAACACTACGGGCAGCGCAGAGTAGACAAAAGAGTTACGCGGATAAACGTTGCTCGGAACTACAATTTCAAGTTAGGGACTTCGTACTACTCAAGGTTTCACCTTGGAAGTGAGTCATCCGTTTCAGGAAACGTGTTAGAAATCAAATTAGTGTTTGTGTTCCTGTCATATTTTGTATGATTTATTAGATGATTTTGTACTTAGATGGTCACATATGTGAATATGTATATATAGTGACCTTAGTCTTTCATCATTCTAACTCTTGCATTTGACAAATATATCAAACACATACTTAAAGGTGTTTTGACCTTTTGCTCATAACTTGAATCTACATTCTACTTGTTTTTTGCTTCTACAATTGGTATCAGAGCTTGATCTTTGATAAGAGATGGCTTGTGATTGAAGAAATCGTGAGATAACAGCAACAAGTAATGCAATTCATCGGATTTTTGGTGTTCATAGCCGATTTTTGAAATTTTCTGATTCTGATTAATTCGAAAGGTATAATGGAAGGTTTGTAGCTCTTTAGATTCAAAATTATAAGTAGAATCGATCTGTATTGGTCTGCAATCGTGCATGTAAAAAATCTGTATTGAATTGTAAATTTTGTGTTTTGTGAGTTCTAAACAATTTTGATCGAAAATGTATTCAATTGTTTGATTTTTATTGTAAAGTTGTTTCCTGAGTGTAATTCTCTAGTATAGAAATCTAGAGGAAAGAGAAATTCTTGAATTTGATCAAATTCGAAGAAATTTGAATTTTTATGAAGTTTGCGGATTGTACTGTGATGGAACAATCAGATTTGGTGCTCAAGAACAATCGGATTTATCAAATCCGAAGGATCTTATCAGAATCCGACAAAATTCAGAGTGTCGGATGTGAGGATTATCGGATTTAGTTGTGGATTTGGATAAGCTTAGGTTTTTGAATTGATATTTGAGTTCCGAATTTGAGACTTGCGGTTTTGGTGTTGAGCTACGGAATCATAGTTGCGGATTTGGTGATTATCGGATTTGGTGATTATTGGATTTGAGTTACCGAATTTACTTACGGATTTGGTGTTGTCGGATTGACTTGGTTTTAAGGATTTTTTTTGAGTTCTCGGATTTAGTGATCTTCAGATTTCCAATTCATCGGATTGTTACTCACGGATTTTGAGTATTATCGGAATTTGAACAACGGTTTTGGACTCGGATTTCAGTCTCGGATTTTGTTCAATCGGATTTGCTGTTTATCGGATTTCAACACTTGAAAATTCGTCAATTTTATATCTTATCGAAGAAAAGATCCTAAAGCAAAAAAAAAAAAAATGGGTACTTACCGTAAAATCCTCGACTTGGGCCTAGTTGTAATTAAGTGTGTACGCGTACGTAATTAGTATAATAGGAGGATATTTTGTTTATATGTAATTGATGATTGAATATATATATATATATTTGTGTGTTAAGTGGTGAGTGTATATGTATATATACTAATTAGAAGCAAAGAAAGAAAGAAAACAAAGAAAGAAATATTTAAATCAAGAGGCGGTTGCCTCTGGATAAATTTAAATATATATATATATATATATATAAGTGGTGTTTTTATTGACTCCAAAGGTCAAAGTTGGTGAGATTGTAAACACATACAAACACACACTTTCTCTCACGGTTTTTGAAGAAAGATTGAAGGAACTTGCTGTTGTTGATCTATAAAAGTTTAGTAGTATAGATTAAACATGTTTGAGGTTAGATAAATGTTGTGTTATGGCTGGAAACACAAACTCATGTAAGAACATCCATGAAGAACAAGAAAAGCTTACTTGAAAGTGGGTTTTGGCATGTTTGGTGTTCTTATTTGAATTTGATGTGTTTATGAAAATTATATGAGAAGAACATGAAGTTCTGAAGTGTTTTAAATGTAAAAACAACAAATATGCAATCCATAGAATGATTTAAGAAGGAGTCGGAATTTTAGTTACAAGGTGTCGGATTCCGAGACCTATGAAGGTTTCGGAATCCGCTGGTTGTCGGAATCTGCATGTGTCGGAATCCGTTAAAATTGTTGGATTCCTCATGTCTGTTGGATTCCATGTCTCGGATTTCCTTTGGTATTAGAATCCGCAAGGTCAGATTCCATATATGTGTCGGATTCCGTATACATTTGGATTCCCAAGTGTTGGAATCCGCAAGACGAATGTCGGATTCCGTATATGTATATGTCGGATTTCTCAAATCCGTAAGGACTATCGGATTTCCTCAAATCCGCAAGTTTTGGCGGATTTATACCAACTCCAGATTTAAGTTCCTATGTTTGTTTTGTAGTCCTACTTTGTATGTATAGACGGTTAACGGAAGTAATAATGTTCTAGGTGAACTTGTCCTATTAGTAAAGTCAAAACAAGATACCTGTTCGTCATACGTTACCCAGGTTAGTACCTGCTTTCATGAGACTCGGTAGAGTAAGGCTTGTTAGCTAGATGACTACCTGAATGATTGTACATGATTGTATTATGTATATCTAAATTTTTTTTGCAGGTATGCTCAAGAAAGTGTGTGTAAGTCTTAAATGATGTTATGTTACTTGTAAGATGTATATTAGGTACATGCCAGCGGGTCCAGACTGGAACCGCTTAGTTGATATATGATGATATATATGAATGACTAACTCAAAGATGTTGTATGCAATACGATGAATCCCTATGGGATTATATGTATGTATGTATCTAAGTGCACTGTCTACAGACTATCTGAAGCATGGTTAAGGTCAGTCGGTTGTAACTGGATCCCATGCATACTTCGGGATTTCATTGTGATTCGGGAGGCATCCCCGATCTTAGGTTCTACAGAACCGTCGTGCCTTAATGTGGGTGGTAATCAGCTGGATGACCGCTGGATTACTTGTCGAGCCTCTGGCTCTGTGAACGATGTTTGGTGAACTGCTTTATACTCCCCCACTAGCGCGGTTGGTCGTGTCTGATCCCCCGGTCTGAGTTGTTGAGCGGGATTGATTACCCCGCAAGACATGACTCTTACTGATCTTATCAACACACCACTATGTGTTAAGTTAGCAATGACTGCTTATGTATGATGTATATTTCATGACTTACTTTATTGATGCTTACGATAAGTATGTACTTACTAGCTATGTTGTTTAGCTAATGGTGCTACGTTGCTCCTTTTCATGTAAAGACAAGAAGGCCTGCTGAGGCAGGTTGCTTTTGTTGTATATAAACCCTTGTGGGTTGGAACACTTTATTTAATGTTGTAATATGATACTTATGGTCGGTTCCTATGGTAGGTAACACCAGCGTATATTTTGGAAACGATAATGATGAAATTAACTGTTGTTACTTTTAAAAGAAAATTTCCGCTACTTAAACTGATGTTTTGAGTTGGTCGAATTGATCTACTCCAAATTAGAGGATGATTTATCACTAAAGTAGCTGTTTTCGGAGGCGGTGTTACAACTAGGTACCAGAGCCTATGTTTGAGTGAATTGGGTACTTGTTAGAGTATTTGATCTCAAACTCGGGCCCGACCATAAATAAGTGTTCCTATGGGGGGTTGAGTGACAATGTTATATGAATGATAATTGTTGTAAGATAACTTCTTAGTAAGGTAAGTAAGTGAGATAGAGCATTGATTGCTCTTTCTCTGTTATATAGAAATTTGAAAAGATGTCTACCGAACGTGGTAATACAGAACAAGCACTAAAAGAGATGGAAGATGAGGCTTCTCATATGCCTCATCAAGCTGAGGATGTGCGTTCTCAGCACAATGCTGGAGGTGGCAGACCTGAGCCAGATCAGGCTACCTATATAAGGCATCTGGAAGAAGAGTTGAGAATAGCTAAAGAGCTCTTATTATAGACCACGTTGAACAAGCCACGCAAGGCTTGTTCTTACAATAAGTTTTTGTCGTGTAAGCCTACGACATTTGAAGGGATTGATAACCCCACCGTTACCATCCAGTGGCTCCGTGAAATGGAGCAGGTGTTTGAATCTTGTGATTGTGAACGGGAGTATTGCGTGAAGTACGTAGTACGTATGTTTAAAGGCCATGCCATCTTTTGGTGGGATACGGTAAAAGCTTCTGTTGATAAAGAAGTGCTAAGTGCTCTATCTTGGGAGCAATTTTCTAAAAAACTTGTGAAGAAGTACTGCACTGAGTGCGATATGTAGAGGATGTAGAGAAAATTTAATAATCTCGAGAAAGGAGATAAGGCAATGGAGGAACTCATCACCGCTTTCACTGACAAGATGAGATTCGTTCCATATCTGATCCGTGATGAGACCACCAAGATAAGAAGGTTTGTGGCGACCTTACCGTTGGAGTTTCGTCCTCATGTACGAGCAGCTGTTAATCTAGATCGTACATTTGAAGTGGCCCGACAAATGGAGGGTGACCGTATCCATTGCAAGCGAGAATCTGCTAGTGGGACTTTAAAGAGGAAGTTTCAGCCATTTGAAAAATTGGGTCCTTCCAAAGGACAATCCTCAGCAGGTGGGAAGACCTGCTCTTCCAAGAAGCGGAAATCTGAAACTCCTTGGTGTTCTCAGTGTCGTACATATCATTCTGGTGAGTGTTCGCGCGGGCAGAAGGTACATGCTAGTACCGAGTAAGGTTTTAAAGAAGATGTCTGTTACAGGTGCCACAAGCCTGGGCACAAGATGACTGATTGCCTGGAAAGACAGGGTGCTGGAACCAAAGGGTCTTTTAGAGGCTAGAAGAAAGATGATGCGCCTCGCACGAAGGGGAAGGCATTTCAGATGATAGTGGAAGAGGCCAAAGTAGCGAGGGATGTCATCACGGGTACATTTCTTATTAATTATATCCCTGCCTGTGTGTTGTTTGACTCTGGAGCTACTTACTCCTTTGTTTCTATGGTGTCTCGTAAGAGATTGCAATTACCCGTTGTCCCGTTAACTGAGCCACTTAAAGTAGAGATCCCTGATGGTAAAGTAGTCTCTGTTACAGAGAAAGTTCCTATCATTGTGATTTATATTGATGCGAGTAGTATCCTTATTTCCTTTTTCATTATGCCTATTACTTCGATATAGTGAACGGGATACATTGGCTCAGCAAGTGCGATGCTGAGATTCTGTGTTCCAAAAAGATGATTAAGATTCCTCTTTCTAATGGATCTTATGCTGTTTCCCGAGGAGAACGACAAGATTCTGATATTCCCATTGTCTCCATGATTAAAGCTCAGAAGTCTATTTCCAAAGGTTGTGACTCTTATTTAGCATATGTTATTGATGCTACGATGGAGAAAGGACTAGTACGAGATATTAGGGTAGTGTCTGATTACCCTGAGGTATTCCCTGAAGAACTTCCGGGTTTGCCTCTGATTAGAGATGTTGAATATAAGATCGAGCTTATTCCAGGAGCTACACTTGTGGCTCGATCTCCGTATTGTCTAGCTCGTTCTGAGATTAGAGAGATGATGACTCAAATTCAGGAGTTGGTTGACAAAGGTTTTATTCGTTCGAGTTCCTCACTGTGGGGAGCTCTTGTATTGTTTGTGATGAAGAAGGACGGAATGATGCGCATGTGTATAGATTACAGGGAGCTTAACAAGCAAACTTTAAAGAATAAGTATCCTCTTCCTAGAATTAACGATCTCTTTGATCAATTGCAGGGAGAGACGTGTTTCTCTAAAATTGATCTTTGGTCGGGGTACCATCAAGTACAAGTTCATGAAGAAGATATCCCGAAGACTGCTTTCCGAACTCGTTATGGTCATTACGAATTTCTTGTTATGCCATTCGGCTTAACCAATGCCCCTGTCGTCTTCATGAATCTAATGAATTGTGTTTGTCATCCATTCTTTGATAGATCCGTGATTGTTTTTATTGGCGATATTCTTGTCTATTCGAAGACGGAAGCTGATCATGAGCTTCATCTTCGCCAGGTTCTCTAAATGTGAATTCTGGCTTAGGGAAGTTCATATCTTGGGCCATGTCATATGTCAAGATGACGTCAAAGTAGACCTAGCTAAGGTGGAAGCTGTGATGAATTGGGTGGTTCCTCGAACTCCTTCCGAGATTAAAAGTTTCATTGGCTTGGCTAGCTACTATTGGCGGTTTATCCGTGATTTCTCTAAGCTTGCGAATCTGTTAACCAAACTGACTCGTAAAGATGTGGCGTTTGTCTTGTCGGAAGCTCAAGAGGAAGCCTTTCAGACCTTAAAGCGATTATTATGTGAAGCTCCGGTACTTACTTTTCCTGACGGTTCGGAAGACTTTACAGTTTATTGTGATACCTCATTGTTAGACTAAATATTGTTTTCATTATATTAGTTTAGTTATGTTTGTCATTTAGTATTGTAGAGGCTAGATTTAGTAAACACCTTATGGGTATATATACTTGTATACCTACCATATACCAATTGAGCATTTCATTATTCTAAAAGTGTGTGTGTGAATTCTTAGTTCTCTCTCATCAATTCATACATCATCATTGTGGATTTGCTCTAAGATCATTGATCGTCATTAAATATTGGGGCCAAACTCATACGCGGGTTTGGGTTGTGTCCTGATGCAGCGTGATAGATTGATTGCCTATGCTTTTAGGCAGTAGAAATCACACGAAAAGAACCTTTATGACATGAAGTGTGTGATTTGCACTGATCACAAAAGTCTGCAGTATGTCTTTTCCCATAAAGAACTCAACATGCGGCAGCTCCGTTTGTTGGGGGTAATTAAAGACTATGATTGTGAGATCCGTTACCATCCTGGTAAAGCCAATGTTGTAGCGGATGCTTAGAGCAGTAAAGGACCGACAGTAGAAGCTAAGTTTATGAAGATCGTAGTGGTGCCGTGTGACAACCGTCACCAAAAGCAAATGTGTATATATATATATTTATATATATAAAATAATAATAGTAATAAATAAAATATATATATATATATATAGTAGTAGTAGTAATAATAATAATAATAATAATAATAATAATAATAATAATAAATAAATAAATAAAATTATATACATTTATATATAAAACATGTATATAATTATATATATATATTGTATATAATAAACAAAAAAAAAAGAAAATAGAAATCAACCCAACACAACACAATCATTTATCTTACTTACACACTCAACCATTATCACCACCTCACCACCCCCCCCCCTCACTCTCTTCTTCTTTTTTTTTCTATAAATACCAACCCTTTTCTTTCATTCTTCACACTACCTTCAACCAACTTACTCTCTCTTATTTTCTAACACTCTCATACTCTCTCAAAAATCCATATTCAAGAGATCAAAGGAGTTCAAGGAGGAACCATCTCTTTTTCATATTTGTTGGTGCCTTTTGAAGGTATAATCACCAATCTCTAACACTAGTCTTTAAAATCTTGTTGTTCTTAACAAAACCCACCACATTCCATCTCTTCTCTTTTCTCTCTTCTTCTTTCACCATAAAAAATCTCCCAAGAACATCAAAGATTGTTCATCTTGTGAAGATCAAACCCAAAATCAAAGAAAGAGTTGGTAAGATGATCATAACACGCTTATCTCACTCTTCTGCCTTTCTTCTTTTCTACTTTCTTCTTTCTTTTTATTTATTTTCTTTGATGTTCATCTTATTTCTTTTATATATATATCTATAATCATGTAAATATAAACATCCTACCAATGTTGTAAGGAGCACATGAAATGTGCATCATCCTACCGTTGTTGTATGGAACTTAATCAACTAAAAATCAAGAAAATAAGACTTTGATCATGCATGTGTTTCATCTT
The DNA here is from genome assembly GCA_038502395.1 of Dittrichia graveolens. NCBI lineage: Eukaryota > Viridiplantae > Streptophyta > Magnoliopsida > Asterales > Asteraceae > Dittrichia > Dittrichia graveolens. Next base: position 39,700,979 of record JARJIL010000009.1, read on the forward strand.
AACAAATTTTGTAAGGAACACATAAAATGTGTATCATCCTACCATTGTTGTAAGAAAACATGGATTATCAAAGCTTATACTCATACAAGATGATTAATCATGAATATAAACATGCTATATTAAAGTTATGACCCATAAGCAAAGAGAAATGATAAATCTGGCAGATTCTGATGCTAGAACTCCCCATTTGTTTTTGTTATATGTGGAGTTCTAGGTATCAAAATCAGTTGATTCTTTTTGCTAATCTTATTTTAAAGTGTTACCTTTCATTTAAACCTGTATTCACTAATTTTCATGAACGTTTGATCCTTCAAACGTATTTAAAAAGACACATATGTTGAATCTTGAAATCTGACAGATTTAAAAAGGTACACTTTAAAAGCGTGTAACTTACTCATCCTTCAGTCAAAATACGTTTAGTTTTTTTTTAAAAGTTTAATCTTTGATTTGTGTTTAATTCCCATTTTGAATCATGTAAGAACGAGGTCGTACGAGACTTAAACAGACCTTTTAGTTACAACATGTCATCCAGACACTGATCAGTGGACATCTTATATGCTTTTAATTATTAAAAATATTAAACATGGATTATAAATTCCTATATTTTTACTGGACATTCTAGAAACATGTATTAAGACTATATTAAAATAATAAATAAAATAAGTATAATAGAGCTTCATATCTCTTATATTAGGAAGGAGCTTCGGTAGGAAAAAGAAACCCTTACAAGTTAACACATTTGCATACCGAGTGAGTATCATAGCCCCTTTTTACCGTATTTCATATTATTTTTGGGGTAAAAGCATGTGTATATATTTCATGAAAAGTTTATTTCCTATCTTCTTATTTATTTCAAATATTATTTTGAGCGCTTATGGTATTATTCTTTGATGTGCTTGGGTTATCGTTTGTAAGGCCCTTCGTTGGACATTATCCCTTAACTCCGCTAGTGAGCCGATGGTATTTGTAAGTAGCGCTATTTGGAGATTCCGACGTCTCACATTTATGGTTGACGAACTATAGATGTACTTTACCACTACTAACGTCATTTAATATAGGTGTTAGGTTATTCATGGGCAATTGGTTGTCAGCTAGGTTGGATAATGGCTCAAGCAACAATCATCATAGTATATTACTACCATGTGCAATGTATTGGGCAATAAAATACATCTTCTATCATTCGTGCATACTTTTATTTTATTCCAAAAACCTCCATCAATTATTTAAACTTTTCTCATTTAGAAGTTATTTTGTGCATATTAAAAACCTATGAACTCACCAACTCTAGTAGTTGACCGTTTTCTTTCTTTTACCCATGCTTTCAGGTGATCGTCGTTAGGTACCTTATGCATAGAAGCACGATGTGTGGTATCTTCTTCTTCATTGTCATATTTTATAAAAACAATATCTATTTTATTTACGCATCGTACAAGACAATGTCCTTAAATATTATTTGGTTGTGTAACTTTTATTTATGATTTATCCTAACTACTTATTTTTGTTAAGTTAATATGATGGTTATTGTCTATTTACCTTGTTCGATGATATCTTGTGCTGTGACACCTCGTGTTTCCGCTTTAGCGGGGTGTGACAGATTTGGTATCAAAGCCTAAGGTTATAGAGAATGCCATTTTCCTTATTGGGGGAAAACACCTACAATAACCAAAGGTTTATAAAAATGATTTTCAAAATAATTTTGTTTGAAATGCATTAAGTGTATTGATAATATAATTAAGCTAAGTACCACATTGTTATACCTCAATTAGACAAAGCTTGATCACCTATGTCTAATTTAGCTATGTACGATATGGGACTTAGGTTAGTTATAATAAAAATATACTTAGAAACATTTTTCATTTAAAAAAATATACTTATGATAAGCATGGCATATCATAAGTACTTGCATATATTAGCACACTTAGTAACTAATTTTATATATATCGAAGTCTGTAATGTCATCATTAGGTTGACACACTGAGATTACATATTCTTTACCCATGGAGGTTAGAATAGAAATTTAGTGGGAGAGTCCCCTAGTTTCACGACCTAGTGTATTATCAACACCGACTTCTTGTGGAGCATGTGTTAGGCTTACGGCTAGGAAAAGAGTCCCCTTACCAACGAGAGTGACCTCGTGACCTTTTCATTAGGAGGGAGAGAACTGCTGATTTAGGGAGCACATAGAGGCACCCTGAGTAGTAACGGGAACTATCGTAAGGACATTAAAGGTGACCCCCAAAGAGGGAAGGTGGGTACAAAGCATATCACTAGAACTGAGTACTCATCATACTAGTTTAGACCACCAGCACCATGTCCTATGTAATTTTTTTCTATGCTCTCGGAGTCGCAACACCGTGAAGCGTTAAGAACTGTGCGGACCACCATTGCAACAAGGAGGGTCGTGTAGATGATGTAATTATATATGTGCTCGGGAGGATATTTTTTTATAGTGATGGTGAGATTGCTAGTAAGTATGATGGTACGCTAGGGTTGTTTTTAAGGAGATTGAATTAGTGAAAGATTTGGAGTTTCTTTCGATTATTAAACTTGGTGGTATATTTTGATGATTTGTTAACATTAATCACTTGATGTCTTTTAGGAAATTATTTTGGTACTTTTGTGAACTATATGATTGAACATGTGTTGCTTAAATCACGTTATGAAATGTATGATTTTAAAATTTTACATGCATTTCAATATGATTGAACGGGAGTGTTAGTTGTTAGACTTTATATCTTAGGATCACCATAACCTAGCTAAGTAGAATTTGTACAAAGGAGAGACCCGAATGTAATTACTAGTATGTTTCTTCTGAACAATTATAATGCATCAATGCTATCTGACTCTAGAATATATAGAAGCTTCATACCACTAGTTTTAAGGCCAAAGCTCAATCTAAAATCTCAAATATTGAAAGAGGTCTATATCATGGAATTTGCTAATGGACAAGAAGTCAAGACTAGAGATATAATCACTAAGTGTACCTTGAACTTAGCCAGCAAAAACTTTAACGTAGACCATACCAATCAAAATAGGGAGCTTTGATGTAGTTGTTGGTATGTATTGGCTATCCAAAAATCAAGCTGAAATATTGTTCTGCAAAGATCATTCACATTCCACTATCACAAGACGAAATGCTTGTCATATAAGGAGAAAAGACCAGGAAGAACGTCAAGGTGGCATCATGCATGAAAATGCAAAAATATTTAGGAAAGGACTATATCGCATTCTTCGCGCACGTTGTAGAAACGGAGGTTTAGGAAAAGCACATTCACGATTTTCCAATCGTTCGGGAATCTTCCAAGGTGTTTCCGGATGAATTACTTGGATTACCTTCAGTTAGACAAGACAAATTTGGATTGATTTAATCCCTGGAGCCGCGCCCGTAGCAAAGGCACCATATCGGTTAGCCCCGTTGGAAATGTGTGAATTGTCTGCACATCTTCAAGAGCTACTCGACAAAGGAATTATTCAACCAAGTACCTCACCATGGGGAGCCCTAGTCCTATTCGTCAAAAAGAAAGATGGATTGTTGCGAATGTACATCGACTATAAGGAACTCAACATATTGACCATCAAAAATCAATACCCTCTTCCTCGAATCGATTACCTGTTCGACCAACTTGAAGGCGCCAACTATTTTTCAAAAATCGATCTTCGCTCGGGATATCACCAATTGAGAGTTCGCGAAGAAGACGTCCCTAAGACCGCCTTTAGAACCTGCTATGGACATTACGAGTTCTTAGTTATGCCTTTTGGGTTGACTAGTGCTCCAGCAGTATTTATGGACTTAATGAATAGGGTCTGTAGACCATATTTAGATAAGTTTGCAATAGTGTTCATAGACGACATCCTCATCTATTTGCGAAGCAAGGAAGATCATGAGCAGCATTTGAAATTAATCTTAACACTACTCAAGGACCAGAAGTTGTATGCCAAATTCTCCAAGCGTGAATTTTGGATCCGAGAAGTACACTTCCTTGGTCATGTAGTTAATTCAAATGGGATTAATGTCGACCCAACAAAGATCAAGGCAATCAAAAAGTGGGAAGCACCAAAGACGCCAACTGAGATTCGGCAATTTCTTGGTTTGGCAGGATATTATAGGCGATTCATCGAAAACTTTTCACGCGTGGCTCAACCATTAACGACTCTGACTCAGAAAGATAAGAAATTCATTTGGGGAGATAAGCAAGAAGAAGCCTTTCAAACCTTAAAGCAGAAGCTATGCAACGCACCTATCTTGGCATTGCCAACTGGAAGAGAAAACTTTGTGGTCTATTGCGATGCATCACCCCAAGGGTTAGGATGTGTTTTAATGCAAAAAGACAAAGTTATTGCCTACGCTTCGAGACAATTGAAGGTCCATGAGAAAAACTACACTACTCATGATTTGGAGTTAGGAGCGGTAGTTTTTGCACTCAAAATATGGAGACCCTATTTATACGGCACCAAGTGTACCGTCTACACTGACCATAAGAGTCTCCAGCATATTTTTGATCAAAAGATGCTCAATATGAGACAAAGGCGATGGGTAGAACTACTCAACGATTATGATTGCAAAATCAAATATCACCCAGGCAAGGCCAATGTGGTAGCCGACGCATTGAGTAGGAAGGAAAGAGTAAAACCAACACGAGTACGAGCATTAGGAACTGTTGTGCAAACAAGTCTGAAAGGAAGGATCCTTGAAGCTCAAGAGCAAACATTCAAAGCAGAAAATCTAAAGGAAGAAACTCTCCGTCATTTGGAGCACAGATTCGAGATTGGAACTGATGGAGTGCCGATCTCTATCATCTCGGATAGGGATAGTCGTTTCACCTCACGATTTTGGTAATCACTTCAGAAAGCACTGGGAACGCGAGTCAATTTAAGCACCTCTTACCACCCCCAAACAGACGGTCAATCGGAAAGAACTATTCAAACGCTAGAGGATATGTTACGTGCTTGTGTGTTAGACTTTGGAGGAAGTTGGGATACTAACCTACCCTTGGTTGAGTTTTCATATAATAATAGCTATCACACCAGCATATAGTGCGCCCCGTACGAAGCACTGTATGGATGTAAGTGCCGATCTCCTCTAAGCAGGGTAGAAGTTGGCGATCGACAGTTGATCAAGCCCGATATCATCAAAGAGACTACCGATAAGATCTCTGTCATCAAGGAGAGGCTCAAGGCGGCACATGATCGTCTGAAAAGCTATGCGGACAACAGGAGAAAGCCTTTAGAATTCCAAGTTGGAGATAAGGTACTTCTGAAAGTATCTCTATGGAAAGGCATCATTCGTTTTAGAAAGAGAGGAAAGTTAAGCCCTTGATATGTTGGTCCATTTGAGGTTACTAAAAGAATTGGTCCAGTAGCATATAAACTCAATCTACCTGCAGAATTGAGTACTATTCACGATACGTTTCATGCGTCGAACCTCAAGAAATGTTTGTCCGACAACTCATTGGTAGTACCATTAGAAGAAGTTCAAGTCAGTGAACAATTGCGTTTCACAAGGAACCAATAGAGATTTTAGACCGAGAAGTCAAACAGCTTAGGAGAAGCAAAATTCAAATTTTAAAAGTTCGATGAAATTCAAGACACGGACCCGAATACACATGGGAACGCGAAGACTACATGAAACATAAATATCATCACCTCTTTAATAAGGTTAGTACAAGTAAATTTTGGGACGAAATTTCTCTAACTAGGGGAGACTGTGACAACTGTCACCAAAAGCAAATGTGTATATATATATATATATTTATATATAAAATAATAATAATAATAGTAATAAATAATAAATAATATATATATATAGTAATAATAATAATAATAAATAAATAAATAAAATTATATACATTTATATATAAAACATGTAAATAATTATGTATATATATATTGTATATAATAAACAAAAAAAAAGAAAAATAAAAAGAAAATATAAATCAACCCAACACAACACAATCATTTATATTACTTACACACTCAACCATCATCACCACCTCAACACCCCCCCGCCCTCACTCTCTTCTTCTTCTTTTTTTTCTATAAATACTAACTCTTTTCTTTCATTCTTCACACTACCTTCAACCAACTTACTCTCTCTCATTTTCTTACACTCTCATACTCTCTCTAAAATCCATATTCAAGAGATCAAAGGAGTTCAAGGAGGAACCATCTCTTTTTCATATTTGTTGGTGCCTTTTGAAGGTATAATCACCAATCTCTAACACTAATATTTAAAATCTTGTTGTTCTTAACAAAACCCGCCACATTCCATCTCTTCTCTTTTCTATCTTCTTCTTTCACCATCAAAAATCTCCAACATCAAAGATTGTTCATCTTGTGAAGATCAAACCCAAAATCAAAGAAAGAGTTGGTAAGATGATCATAACACACTTTTCTCACTCTTCTACCTTTCTTCTTTTCTACTTTCTTCTTTCTTTTTATTTATTTTCTTTGATGTTCTTCTTATTTCTTTTATATACATATATCTATAATCATGTAAATATAAATATCCTACCAATGTTGTAAGGAGCACATGAAATGTGCATCATCCTGCCATTGTTGTATGGAACTTAATCAACTAAAAATCAAGAAAATAAGACTTTGATCATACATGTGTTTCATCTTAACAAATGTTGTAAGGAACACATAAAATGTGTATCATCCTACCATTGTTGTAAGAACACATGGATTATTAAAGCTTATACTCATACAAGATGATTAATCATGAATATAAACATTCTATATTAAAGTTATGACCCATAAGTAAACAGAAATGATAAATCTGGCAGATTCTGATGCTAGAACTCCCCATTTGTTTTTGTTATATCTGGAGTTCTAGGTATCAAAATCAGTTGATTCTTTTTGCTAATCTTATTTTAAAGTGTTACCTTTCATTTAAACCTGGATTCACTAATTTTCATGAACGTTTGATCCTTCAAACATATTTAAAAACACACATATGTTGAATCTGGAAATCTGACAGATTTAAAAAGGTAGACTTTAAACGCGTGTAACTTACTCATCCTTCGGTTAAAATACGTCTAGTTTTTTTTAAAGTTTTATCTTTGAGTCGTGGTTAATTCTCATTTTGAATCATGTAAAAACGAGGTCGTATGATCCCTAAACAGACCTTTTAGTTACAACATGTCATCCAGACACTAATCAGTGGACATCTTATATGCTTTTAATTATTAAAAATATTAAACATGGATTATAAATTCCTATATTTTTACTGGACATTCCAGAAACATGTATTAAGATTATATTAAAATAATAAATAAAATAAGTCTAATAGATCTACATATCTCTTATATTAGGAAAGGAGCTTCGGTAGGAACAAGAAACCCTTACAAGTTAACACATTTGCATACCGAGTGAGTATCATAGCCTCTTTTTACCGTATTTCATATTATTTTTGGGGTAAAATCATGTGTATATATTTCATGAAAAGTTTATTGCATATCTTCTTATTTATTTCAAATATTATTTTGAGCACTTATGGTATTATTCTTTGATGTGCTTGGGTTATCGTTTGTAAGGCCGTTCGTTGGACATTATCTCTTAACTCCGCTAGTGAGCCCATGGTATTTGTAAGTAGCGCTATTTGGAGATTCCGACGTCTCCCATTTATGGTTGATGAACTATAGATGTACTTTACCACTACTAACGTCATTTAATATAGGCGTTAGGTTATTCATGGGCAATTGGTTGTCGACTAGGTTGGATAATGGCTCAAGCAACAATCATCATAGTATATTACTACCATGTGCAATGTATTGGGCAATAAAATACATCTTCTATCATTCGTGCATACTTTTATTTTATTCCAAAAACCTGCATCAATTATTTAAACTTTTCTCATTTAGAAGTTATTTTGTGCATATTAAAAACCTATGAACTCACCAACTCTAGTAGTTGACTGTTTTCTTTCTTTTACCCATGCTTTCAGGTGATCGTCGTTAGGTACCTTATGCATAGAAGCACGATGTATGGCATCTTCATCTTCATCGTCACATTTTATAAAAACAATATCTATTTTATTTACGCATCGTACAAGACAATGTCCTTAAATATTATTTGGTTGTGTAACTTTTATTTATGTTTTATCCGAACTACTTATTTTTGTTAAGTTAATATGATGGTTATTGTCTATTTACCTTGTCCGATGATATCTTGTGCTGTGACACCTCGTGTTTCCGCTTTAGCGGTGTGTGACATACCGGATTTAATTGCTAAGTTGAAGGAAGCTCACAAGATAGCACTACAAGAAGATAATCTGAAGGCAGAAACGATGAAGAAATTAAAAGATCAGTTGGGTAAAGATAATCGTGGGTTGAAGACTTTTCAATCCGTGATTTGGGTACCTCTTGTTGGAAGTAACCGTGAGTTGATTCTACAAGAAGCCCATAAGTCCAAATTATACGTCCATCCGTGAATTACAAAGATGTACCATGACCTAAAGATGTTATACTGGTGACCGACTCTCAAGAAGGACATCGCTTCATTTGTGGAGAGATGTCAGATATGCGCACAAGTGAAGATGGAACACTAGAGACCATATGTTAATCTGCAACAACTGGATATTCCGGAGTGGAAGTGGGATAATACCACGATGGATTTCGTGACGAAGTTACCGAAGACATTCAGAGGGCACGATATGATATGCGTCATTGTTGACCGATTAACGAAAAGTGCTCATTTCTTGGCAATAGACGAGTCTGCTTCGCTAACTCATTAGGCCAGTTGTATATTGATGAGATTTTATCATGACACGGTCTTCGTTGTTCAATTGTTTCTGATCGTGACTCTCGGTTTGTCTCGAATTTCTGGCAAAGTTTGCAGCGTGAAATTGGCACCCGTGTTCATCTGAGAACTATAGGAAATCCATGCCATGCCAACACCCGTACGCAGCGGAAGCAACGACATCAAAAACCGGGGTTTTCGGGTATTAAACCCAACATGCATGTATTCCCCAAGTGGGGATCGTGACTACAAACCAATATAGCAACTAAACCAAACGAGAGGGAGGAGAAATTATACCATCACGGGGCTGGAGCTATCAACCGAGCTAGGAAGATCTTCGTGAACCCGAAACCGAGCTCCTCTATAGATAGTCCACACCAAGTAGCCGAGATTCCGTCTTGCTAATGACCCGAGACACTAACCACACAATGTCTTCGTGTTTCTGGAGCAGCTACAACACCAAGAACTACTTGCCTAGCCTCGATACACTCACTTAGCTCACGATGTAAATATCAAGTATCACGTAGGTTATGTGTATCATTAAAGTAGCAAGAGTTCTTTAAGGGAGAAAAAGAGAGCCTTGTATAAACTCAACTGAAGCTCTAGAAGACTCCAGGTTCGGCCACTTCAGCTTCATCCTATTGGACCAACACAATGGTCCAATAAACACAAAGTGACACTATGACTTCTGCCTTCACGGGCTCTCACAGGCCGTGAAGCAGTCGTGAAGGCCTCATAGGCCGGGTTCCACCGCATACTCTCATTGGGCCAACGAGTGGTCTAATTAAAGAATGGCGCCTGCCTTCACGGGCTCTCACAGGCCGTGAAGCACTCGTGAAGGCACTGCTCCCACGACTACTCTGTCCGAGTGGTGGAGGCTCGTGGAGTGTTTCTCTTCATGACCTCTTCACGGCCCGTGAAGGTCGCCAGAAACCCTAATTTCATATTCTCTCATGTTTGCGTTGTGCTACCGGAATCTACCCTTGGCATGTGACCCAATAGGCTCGTACCTCATCAGTAGTGATGCTAGTACACGTGTATCGGTGGGCATATTCCAACAGACTCCCACTTACACATGATACAACGTTACCAACATCACATACAAGCAGCGGCTCTAGCAAAGCATACTTGCCCCCAAGTCGGTACGAGTTACGTCATCCTCGACAAATCCTGGTAGCCTAGAAAGGCTAAAAGGTCCTATAGATGTGTGATCATAAACATCCCTTTGTTCACGAGATCCTTGTGAACATGAGAGATGGAAAAATGTCAATCTCCAGATTGTTCACGATTCTGTTTCTCGATTGTAGATTGGTGGTGACCAAAATAACAAGTTTACAACTGATCTAAAATCATTGTAACTCGAGCACGGCCATGCATTTTTGGTGTCAGCGCCCAATCATCGAAGGGCCCAGGGATATATCTCTAACCAAAGGAACAAATCCTTTTGACTACATAGCCCCGCCACATGCTTCATACTTTATTTAATAACTCCCTTTATAGCGGCCAGTTACGAACCACGTTTGAAAGTAATCAAAATAAAGCAGACTCATGCTTTGGATACACATGTATCTCCGGTCTAAGGATGAAATGATATTATCAACCCGAGTCACTTGTGACCATAATCCATGAAGTGAACTCAGGTGTGGGTCTTCCAATCACTTGAAACTCATTTCAAGCACAGGTTAGTCTTGCGTCACTTGCATTCAATCCTTGATTAACGCATGACCAAACCCTAATCTCAGTCTTAGTTCAAACTTCCTTCGCTTGAAGAATGACTGATTGTGGAATCTAGAGTGCATAAGCACTCACGGAAGTGGTTAAACATGCTAAGATTGAACATAGTAAAGACTAATGAAAGTAACCGCACCTGCGTATATATAGTCTCCACTATATATCGAAAGCAATCAAAAGTAACGATACTGCTTACAGTTCCCAAAGCTTACATAAAACAATCAACTACTAAAACAATATTTCAAGCTATATCATATGCATAAGAAATGCTACATGACCTAGTATGACAAACATCACTAGTCATTATGACAACGGCTTATTCAATGGATTTTCCATGCAACATCCATTTGCATTCTTGTTATCCTCTCAATTATCTTTTGACCAAACTACTATTCAAAGTATCCGTCAAAGAGATCATATAACGAAGCACTAAAGTACTCATATCCTCATTGTTACAAAAGTTCACAAAAGGATCAGTGATACTTAAGAACTTCTCTAATCAATAATTAACACCATGTAGTAGGATCATAGACTTCGATCAAGATCGACAGTTATCCTATTAGAAATTAGTATTAGAGTAAAACCTTACTCCAAGGCTTATTTCTTGTCGTCAAAACTTAAGAACATACACAAATATTTCTTGTAATTCAAAATCTTGTATCTTCTAAGTATTATCATGATACAATAATTCCCTATTTTAGGTTCATAGAACACTTAACAATGGGACATTATCTTTAATCGATACATACTTCTAGGTATACAACAAAAGCTCCCACTAGCCCTGACATGTGTAAAAGTCTTATCTATGCTCCTAGAAAAGTCATGACTTTGATTTTCTCATGAAAGCAAAGATCATACTTTTACAATGTTAGTATAAGTCAAGGGACTTATCCATACTTGTAGAGTTAATTTGGATACTACGGATATCTAAGACCCTCGGAGAGTGTGGTAAGCACTTCCTCAATACATTGTTCCATAAAGGAACGTGGTCTTGCATATCCGTGTACTATCTTTTATTGCCATAAGAAGGCAAAAATAGCAACGAGTATCAAATGACCTTCAACATGACCACTTGGAAAAGTTTCCACAATAACCATCATGAAACCTTTACCCCTAGTCGGTATTTGAAGTAGTCTATAATACAATCCATGTTAATTCCATATACACCATCTCGGTTTGCACCTTGGTATGGAATTAAGCAAAGTATTCACATACTTAAAATGGATTTCATCTCATGATTAATTACTTCTCATAACCTTAGTGAACACAGGGCCCACTATGTCTTCCGATAGATGGTGATATGAACAATACTCACCATCAAGTCATTGCCACTTAGATGTGAGGAACTCATATCTCTTTGGCTACATGACCTCTATCAGCCTTGAAAGTAATTACTCATGGTCAGGATAACCAGCATTTTCATGCCGATATTTGATTATATGCTAGTGCCAACATCAAGTCTTTCATTTAAGTTGCACGTTCTTCCACTGGAATGCTTTAGTTATTATCTTCCTTTCGAGCAACAAAACATTGTTCTCGTAAGGTCAAATATCCAAAACATATAAGAACCTTTTAAATGTATTAGCAACATTTAAGTTCTTCAATCTCCCACCATATGTAGATTGAGAATCTCCAAACTTTGATATATACAAGCAAAGAACTCTTTCAAGATACATCACATAAGGTGCTAAATAGACTTTCAAGTTGGATTAAGATTAAGGACTTGGCTCGTCACATTCAATGTGTATACTAACAAGTCGAACACACATATTTGACGCATTAGTTACCAGATCATTTTCAACAATATCCGGTTTCCTTCAACGTGACACCATGTACAAATGTGTCTATGTTAAGGAATGAATTGTGAGATAATCCCGCAATTCATAATGTGGTCATTGATATAGGTTTAAGGTATCTTAGCATCTCAACTAGATCTAGGCATCCTATCTATATGTCCCAATTGATTCTTTTAATTAGTTTCTCTTTGTTATGTGCTTGTACGGATTATCCACCAAAGGTGATCAATATCTTACAAGCTAGTATCCCTCTCATATATACCGTGAAGGGTTTCATAATCATCTTACCCTAATAGATAAGATTAGCATCAAATGTTTAACCCGAGGTTAAACTAGTCCAAGATCCTAACCACATAGATCTAGGCGATACTTATCTTATTTATATGGTTAAGTAGATTATGACAAAGAGCCGACTAATGCAAACTATTTTGGACTTATAATCAATCATTCATGATTAAATATTACTTGTAACATGTATGTCATGACATGGATAATTTTAATTTTTATCAATCAACAAATATTTTTCAAAAAACAAGATTCAAGTTTCAAGTGTGAATTCATCATCATCAAATGAAGAATGATGCGCCTTGAAGGCCAAAATAAAACATAAGCTATGACATGAACAAACTTCGAAATCGAATAAGCAATGCGAAAAAATATCTTTTTCAACCAAAAATTCAAAATCTCATCCATCGTCTTCATGAACATACAATAAAAGCTCAACTTGCCTTGCAAGGCATCAGAACAAAGTAATAATGAAACCGGTAAGAATAGGCGAGATCAAAACTCCCAATTCTCTTGTAGAGGTCAATCTTCCGAGTTACCTCTTTTAGAGATCCGGTTTTTCATGCTCTTGGTTCTTCTTTTAAATGGTACCTACACTTTGTAACAAAAATTAATTTGTGACAAACGTGAGTTAATTAGCTCGGGTGAACAACCCAGCGAAATAGAAGAATTAGCAATGAATCATGAATGTACCTTGAGAGGGGAAATTAACTCTCTCTTTCCTTAGAAGATTAATATCCTCTCGGCACGATGGGCATGCATGACGGCTCCAATCTCCAAATCTTCCACAGAAGTAGCAAACCACCCTTTCTTGAATCTCTTCTTGAGGCACACAATCATTGTCCTTAGATTCAACATGGGGAATAGGCTTGGACACTCCAACCTTTTCCCTTCGTGTCGGTTTCTTCTTCTTTTTCTTTTGTTCCCTAGAACTCGTGGTAGGAATGGAAGAGGTGGATTCATGTTTGGCCATCTCAGACTCCGCAGTCTTCAACATACCATGCAATTCACCTAAGGTTTTCTCCATGTCATGCCTGTGATAGTTCATGACAAACTGATCATATGATGTGGGCAGGGACTGGAGTATAATATCCACAGCAAGCTCCCTCCCCATGGGAAATCCTAATCTCTCCATTTGGTCCACGTACGCCTTCATCTTAAGGACGTAAGCACTCATACTCCTACCTTCCTGCATTCTACAACCGACTAGGTTTTTAAGACACTCATAGTGTTCCTCCCTTACTTGTTGTTTGAACATGTCCTTTAACTTGTCCATCATATTGTACACACTCATGAGCTCAAAGTGCTTTTGGAACTCCGAGCTCATAGTTGACAACATGAGGCAGGCAACATCCTGTGTGTCCTCAACACGCTTTTCATACGTGTATCGGACGGACCAAGTCGCGTCACTAGCAGGTGGTTCCGGAAGAGGTTCCTCAAGGATGTGCAACTTTGACACATACAAGGGGTTGGTAACCATGCCAAAAACCTAAGCGTCCTACCCGCGAGCCAAGCCGGGAGGACTAGGTCTACTAAGGACACAAACCTAGACCATGGAGTGCTCTCACTGAATCCGCTACCTCCATCGGGACTAACCGGATCCAAGGTCTTCAAGACATCTCCTCTTGACTCTTGATTGTGGTCTTCAAAACATAAGTACACAAAAGAAATGAAATGGCATGCAAGCCACGCGCTTCCTATCAATCTAGTACAAGTACATATGGATAAATGAAACGACAAGCAAGGCGCGATAATTAATTATAAACCGAATGAATAAATAATTAATTACAATACACGTGACACTAAGGTCACCAAATAATTCCAAACAACCAAACAAACCACAAGGCACAACCACAAGGTCTAGGGCGATGGTTACCAACTAAAAGAAACAAACAACAACTACAAAGCACGGTGTGCCAAAACCGTGACCAAAGAATATTTCGGTAAGAATTTCCAACACAAACACTCAAGGCACAACAAGGAAATTCTTGTACATATGCATTAGGGCACAAAACCAACTTTTATACCCGTATTCATATATACACATATTTGTATTCATATGTGTATGCATGTATGCATCTCATGCCAAGACCATACCTTACATACCCATATTTGTACCAAAATATTACGAGGGGTTAACCAAACGGAATCTGCCAGAAAACCAGAAACTCCTCCATGACCCGAAAAACCACGAAATTTTCTTTTAAGGACAAAAACTGCCCAAAAGCCCCTTCATGGCCCCTCACGGCTCGTGAAGCCCAAGGGCCTCACGACCGATCACTGGTCAGAAGGGCTCGTGAGCCTAAAAACCAAGTTTCACGACTAAACTGTTCACAAGTGCCTTCACGACCTCTCACGGCTCGTGAAGCCCAAGAGCTTCACGACCGGTCACGGGCCATGAGGACTCGTGAATCCTGAAAATACTTCCCACGACCAGACCCCTCACGAACACTGGTAGTGTGGCCTTCACGAATCGTGAAGAAAACTTCACGGCCCGTGAAGGCCTACTGGACAGAAAAACGAATCTTCCAAAAATGGTTTTTCGAGCCATTTTTGTGCTATATCTTTGTAGCCTAGGCTCTGATACCAGTGTAGGAAATCCATGCCATGCCAACACCCGTACGCAGCGGAAGCAACGACATAAAAAACCGGGGTTTTCGGGTATTAAAACCGACATGCATGTATTCCCCAAGTGGGGATCGAGACTACAAACCAATATAGCAACTAAACCGAACGAGAGGGAGGAGAAAGTATACCATCACGGGGCTGGAGCTATCCACCGAGCCAGGAAGATCTTCGTGAACCCGAAACTGAGCTCCTCTATTGATAGTCCACACCAAGTAGCCGAGATTCGGTCTTGCTAATGACCCGAGACACGAACCACACAATGTCTTCGTGTTTCTGGAACAGCTACAACACAAAGAACTACTTGCCTAGGCTCGATACACTCACTTAGCTCACGATGTAAAGATCAAGTATCATGTAGGTTATGTGTACCATTAAAGTAGCAAGATTTCTTTAAGAGAGAAAAAGAGAGCCTTTTATAAACTCAACTGAAGCTCTAGAAGACTCCAGGTTCGGCCACTTCAACTTCATTCTATTGGACCAACATAAAGGCCCAATAAACACAAAGTGACACTTTGACTTCTGCCTTCACGGGCTCTCACGGGCCGTGAAGCAGTCGTGAAGGCCTCATAGGCCGGGTTCCACCGCACACTCTCATTGGGCTAACGAGTGGTCCAATTATAGAATGGCGCCTGCCTTCACGGGCTCTCACGGGCTGTGAAGCACTCGTGAAGGCACTGCTCCCACGACTACCTTTTCCGGGTGGTGAAGGCTCGTGGAGGGTTTCTCTTCACGGCCCGTGAAGGCCCGTGAAGGTCGCCAGAAACCCTAATTTCATATTCTCTCATGTTTGCGTTGTGCTACTGGAATCTACCCTTGGCGTGTGACCCAATAGGCTCGTACCTCACCAGCAGTGATGGTAGTACACGTGTATCAGTGGGCATATTCCAACAAGCACTGCGTATCATCCGCAAACCGATGGCCAATTTGAACGAACGATCCAGACGTTGGAAGACATGCTTCGTGCGTGTGTACTCGAGTTTGGGGATCATGGGATTCTCATCTCCCATTGATTGAATTCGCATATAATAATTCATATCATTCCAGCATTGGAATGCCACCATACAAGATGCTCTATGGAAGACGTCGCACTCCGACCTGCTGGTTGGAACCGGGTGAGAAAAAGTTTGCTGGAGCAAAGACTGTCCAGATAACTTCTGATAAAGTGAATGTGGCTCTCGAAAAGATGAAAGCAGCTCGTGACCGACAAAATATATATGAGGATCCTAAGCGTCATCACGCTACATTTTGATGTTGGTGATCGCGTGTTCTTGAAGGCTTCTCCTTGGAAAGGCATCATTCGTTTTGGGCGCAAGGGGAAGCTAAGCACACGTTTTATTGGCCTATTCAAGATTATGCGTAAAGTTAATGATCAGATGGTAACTCTTGAGCTGCCGCCTGAGTTAGTTGGTATTTATGATACCTTTAACGTGTGCTACTTACGTAAATGCCACGTTGAAGAGGAGTAGATCATTCAATTGTAAGAACTCAAGGTTGACTCTTCTAAACGCCTCGTACAAGAACCTGTTGAGATTCTTGACACGAAGGTCAAGAAACTACGCAAGAAGATGATCAAGCTAGTCCTTGTAAAGTGGAAGCACAACATAGGTCCAAACCCGACTTGCGAAGTTGAGGAGGAGATGAAGACAAGATACCCTCACCTGTTTATCACTGAGCAGATTCCGAGGATGGAATCCTCTTAAGGGGGTAGATTTGTAACATCCTCAACTTAGGCCTAGTTGTAATTAAGTGTGTACGCGTATGTAATTCGTATAATAGGAGGATATTCTGTTTATACGTAATTGATGATTGAATATATATATATATATATATATGTATATATTTGTGTGTTAAGTGGTGAGTGTGTGTGTGTGTGTATATATATATATATATACTAATTAGAAGCAAAGAAGAAAGAAAAGAAAGAAAGAAATATTTAAATCCAGAGGCTGTTGCCTCTGGATAAATTTATATATATATATATATATATATATATATATATAAGTGGTGTTTTTATTGACTCAAAAGGTCAAAGTTGGTTAAATTGTAAACACATACAAACACACACTTTCTCTAATGGTTTTTGAAGAATGATTGAAGGAACTTGCTATTATTGATCTATAAAAGGTTAGTAGTATAGATTAAACATGTTTGAGGTTACATACATGTTGTGTTATGGTTGGAAACACAAACTCATGTAAGAACATCCATGAAGATCATGAAAAGCTTACTTGAAAGTGGGATTTGGCATGTTTGGTGTTCTTATTTGAATTTGATGCGTTTATGAAGATTATATGAGAAGAACATGAAGTTCTGAAGTGTTTTAAATGTAAAAACAACAAATATGCAATCCATAGAATGATTTAAGAAGGAGTCAGAATTTCAGTTACAAGGTATCGGATGCCGAGACCTATGAAGGTTTCGGAATCCGCTGCTTGTCGGAATCCGCATGTGTCGGAATCCATTAGAAGTGTCGGATTCCGCATGTCTGTCAGATTCCATGTCTCGGATTTCCTTTGGTATTGGAATCCGCAAGGTCGGATTCCATGTATCTGAAGGATTTCCTTCTATGTCTCGGAATCCGCAAGAGTGTTGGATTCCCAAGTGTTGGAATCCGCAAGACGTATGTCGGATTCCGTATATGTATATGTCGGATTTCTCAAATCCGCAAGGACTATCGGATTTCCCCAAATCTGCAAGTTTTGGCGGATTTATGTCAAGTCCAGATTTAAATTCCTATGTTTGTTTTGTAGTCCTACTTTGTATGTATAGATGGTTAACGTAAGTAATAATGTTCTAGGTGAACTTGTCATATTAGTAAAGTCAAAACAAGATACCTGTACGTCATAAGTTACCCAGGTGAGTATCTGCTTTCATGAGACTCGGTAGAGTAAGGCTTGTTTGCTAGATGACTACCTGAATGATTGTACATGATTGTATTATGTATATCTAACTTGTTTTTGCAGGTATACTCAAGAAGGTGAGTGTAAGTCTTAAATGATGTTATGTTACTTGTAAGATGTATATTAGGTACATGCCAGCTGTCAGGAACGTTTAATACCAAAATTAATAACAAGAATTATCTTTTGAATTTAATCAGAGTTATATAAAAGACAATCTTTGAGTTTGATCACAACTAACTAAGAAGTTACGGAATCACACTTAATTGATTAATGAAGGATTTATCACAAGAACAATTCAACCAACTAAATGAATAACTTCAAAACACAAGATGTTTATTAATAACCAAAGATGATTACAATATTCACCTACACCTCCAATATAACTCTTTTGTTAGACGAAGAACACAGTTTGTTCTTAGGTTTCAAAGAAACTTGGAGGCTAATACACTTTCTGAAAATACTAATAAACAATACGAATAAGTGCAAACTCTGACAGAGTTGAATTACAAAATTATCAATTCTTAACATAATATTCTAATGAAGTATTTATAAACTCTTGATCTTACTTGAATAGTTGACAGTTGGTTAATCTTCTATCTTGCGAGATAATCTTGATAATCTTCCAACTTGATAAGATATACTTCAAATCCACAAAGATAGTAGTTTCAAAAAAATAGCTCAACATAAACTTTTTGTTGAATGTGATTCTTCTAACAATCTTCTCTTTCATGCCTTACAGCATTTGTCATAATCATTCTAACAGTTCTAAGCTCTTTGTACTAACAGTTGCAACATTCATCACAACTGTTAGTTACAACTGTGTTCACAAATCAAACTAACAGCTTTCAACTGTTTTCTCAAACACATTGATAGTTTTACCTTTGCATGTCCAATAGTTTCAATAACTTAGCAAATTTCCCAACAATCTCCCCCTAACTTAAAGTATTGAACAATACACTTAAGTTGTTTTATAGGGTTTAACCACAGAAAAATATGCAAAGTCAAACTGTGACAATTAAAACATAAAGAAAGAAGATTATAATTTCTTTGACTGTAACAATTCCAACCTTTCTTTTATCCTCTGAATAAGATCTTCCTTAACTTTAGCAGGGCCAAAGAACTTTGCTTTCAACAAATATAAGAGCTTTGTTTTGTTGGGCTCTATAAATTCGATATCAAACCATTGAGTAATCGCATTTCCCATTACTATATGATAAGTCTTTGACTTTGCATACACCTTTACAGTACTGATTGGGAAAGCTTCCTCAGCTATCAGCTTAGGCATAACCTTCAGAGGACCATATTTGGTCCCGAGATGTTTTACCATACCATTAAAAATTAATTTAGAAAAGTTAAAGCACCGATTGTTGGCCAAACAGATTAAGGCCAAAGCAATGTTACTTCCAAACTCATTCCATCCAGTTCTTTTGGGGCTGATACATTGTTGTAAAGTGTGCATCAAATATTTCCAGTGTGCACAAAATTGCCCTTTGTAGAAGGTACCCTTTCCCCTAGGGCCCTCATACCCCAGCTTAACCAACTCCTCGTGCAAGAATTCCAATGAGACCGAATCAGAATACTCACCCTCAAGATCATCAAGGTGAAGGTGTTCTCGAATGGTATTCTCAGATAGTGAGATAGCATGATTATCAACATTTGAAGTGATCCATTGCACTCCATCTACTTCAGTGATTGTAGCGTTTTTATAGAATTGATCGAGATGGGAAGTGTAGATAGTTGGATTGATGGTGAGGGCAGTGTTGAGGTTTGACAGCGTAAGGTAGTCGATCATGTCATGAAAGACATGCAACTCAACAGGTTTAGAGAGGAAGGCTAGCATGTTGTGTTCCTTGACAAACGGAAGAGGAGCCATGGCGATTTCGAAGAGGAAGTCTAGGGTTTAGCGTTCGATTGAAGTTTAGTAAGCGTAATGAAAACTGCGAGGAGGGAATGGCTTATATATGTAATGCATATCAAATACAATTCAAAATGCCTCAGAATATCTGCAAAGACTGAAATACCCTTGACTAACAGTTGAAGGGAAAACTAAGAACTAACAGTTGAGAACTGTTTGGTTAATGAACTTCAACTGTAACACTCCGCCTTAAATGATCAGGCAACTTGCCTAACAGTTGTGACACCTATGTACTAACAGTTGAGAACTGTTAGTTGCAATTTGCACTGTAGATCCCTGAACACTTACATAAACAGTTGTTAGACATAAGACTAATAGTTTCAAACTGTTAGTGTGAAAACACAGTTAAACCTACTCACATCAAATGCTTTAGTGAACAGATCAGCCAACTGATCATGAGTATGAACTTTCAGAACCTAAATTAACTTTTTCTCATTGCAATCTCTGATGAAGTGAAACCTGATTTCTATATGCTTTGTTTTTGAATGCTTCACAGGATTGTTAACAATGCTGATAGCACTTGTGTTATCAACATAGATAGGTGTATTCAAGAAAGTCATACCATAATCCAGAAGCTGATTCTGGATCCACAACACTTGTGAACAACAACTTGATGCAGCAATATATTCAACCTCAGCTGTTGAAGTTGAAACTGTTGTTTGTTTCTTGCACTTCCAAGATACCAACCTTGAGCCAAAGAATTGACATCCTCCAGAAGTTGATTTCCTATCCACGTTAGCTCCACCATCGTCACTATCAGAGTATGCCACCAATTTAAATGGTGAATCCTTAGGATACCAAAGACCCAGTTTTTGTTGGCCTTTGAGGTACCTAAAGATCCTCTTTACAACAAATAGATGTGACATCTTGGGGTTGCATTGAAACATGGCAAAAACACAAACAACAAACATTATATTTGGTCTAGAAGCAGTTAAGTACATTAGTGAACCTATCATAAACCTATACAAGTGAATGTCTACATCCTCCCCTTCAGGATCTGCTCCCAACTGTTTGTGTGTATCCATTGGAGTACTGGCCAGCTTCACATCTTTATAGCCAAACTTGTCCAAAATGTCCTTGACATACTTTGACTGACTAAGAAAGATAACGGATGACTTCTACTTCACCTGTAGGCCCAAGAAAAATGTAAGTTCTCCCATGGAACTCATCTGAAATCTCTTATGCATGATGGCTTCAAACTCCTTGCAAAGATTGTCATTAGTGGAACCAAAGATTATATCATCAACATAGATTTGTACAAGCAAAATCTCTATTTTAATAATATTTGTAAACAATGTCTACTCAATAGTGCCTCTTTTAAAACCATTCTCAATCAAATGAGATGATAATGTCTCATACCAAGCTCTAGGAGCCTGATGTAAACCATATAAGGCTTTATCCAACCTATATACTCTATCAGGATACTTTGAGTCTTCAAAAACTGGTGGTTGACACACATACACCTCCTCATCAATAGTTCCATAGAGAAAAGTGGATTTGACATCCATTTGATATACCTTAAACCATTTGAAGCTTGCAAAATCAAGGAACAATCTAATTGCTTCTATTCTTGCAACTGGTGAAAAAACATCATCATAATCTATGCCCTCTTCTTGAGTATACCCCAGTGCAACAAGCCTAGCTTTATTCTTGATAACTATTCCTCTTTCATCCTTCTTATTTCTGAACACCCACTTGGTACCAATTGCTCTTTTGCCTCTTGGAAGTTCAACTAACTTCCAAACTAGCTGAATTTGTAACTGTAAAAGTTCCTGTTGCATCGCTTCTACCCATGAAGGGTCTTTTAATGCCTGTATTGCTTTCTTTGGTTCTATTTGCGATAGAAAGCAGGCATTCACATCAAATTGTTCAAGATCCACACCACTATTTTCATTTTGCAGCATAGGCTCTTGTTCTAATAGGAGTGGTAGGATCACCCATAATCTTCCTTATGGGATGATTCTTGTGAACTCTGGATGTAGGAATCTGTTCCTCAGGTAATACATTCTCTAAATTGAACATGTCAATATCAGCTTCACTTTCATTCCCAGATGAGTTTGTAACACCCGAAGTTTCAAATTTCATAATTTATAAATTAATCAAGTGATATGTTTAAGTGGTAATCTTAATTGAGATAAGGAGGTGTTTAGAAACTTGAGGGGTTAAAATTGTCATTTTTGAAACTAGAAGAAGTTGAGGGACTTGTTGTGTCAATTCTCAAAAGATTTATATATATATAATCAGATTTGACTCACAAAGAGTCAAACCTTTCTTTTTAACTAGCCAAAGTTACGTACACATAAGAGCAACCTTATTTCTTTGAAGTTTTGGATCAAGTCAGCTAGAAACAAGAGTTTGCAACTGGTTATAGCTAATCGGGAGTTGAAGGTAAGGATTCTTGATCATGTTCTTGAGTATTTTAGTGGGTTTTAATTGATTCTATGGTGAATCAAGGATTTGAGTATGATTTGATTGTTGTTTCTTGTTTAGAAGTTGTTTTGGGTGTAGGAAAACACCCTAGTAGTGTTTTTATGAATTTATAATGAGAGTTTTGATGTGTTAGCCGGAGTTACAGCAAGACAGTCGGCGAACTGTTGTTGAACCCAGAAAGGCACGGGCGTGCCTTTGAGGGGTACGGTCGTGCCTCGTGGTCGTGACCGCCTCTGTTCTTGAGGTCCGAGCGTACCAAGGTACGGGCGTACCTGGGTAGGGTCTGGGCGTGCCTTGGTCTAGTACAGGGTGTGCCTGACCCGGTACGCCCATGTTTGTTGGGGCCTGTTTCTGGGCATTGGGCCTAGGGGCACGGGCGTTCCCTTAGGGGGTACGGGCGTGATCTGCCCCTGTTCAGTTGGTTTGATGCTGAGTTTGATTATGTGATTAATACCATGACTATATATCTGTAGGAATTACTGTTTGATGTATTATGGGTATATCTGGCATAACTCTGTGTGGTATTAATTGCAGAGGTGAGTTTTCTAAACTCTGATTCATACATATGATATGTGTGTGTTACATTGCAATGTGGTATATTATTTATCAGAGGATCACAGAGAGAGAGCTGTAGCATGCTGCTTTGTGCAGTAGTGCTACGGACAGCGTTTTAGCCTTCTTGGCGGATGCTAAGATGGTGCAGTACTGTATCCATAAGACCTGTTGTGGCATTCGTATATGTGTATGTGCATGCTTATATGATTTACAGTTTAGCTTTCTCACTAAGCTCTTGTAGCTTAGCAGATACTGCTTGTTGTTGTTTTGCAGGTTGTGTTAGCACCAAGGCAAGGCCCCGGTTTGACTGTTGATGATTGGTTGTGTAAAACTTGATTTGAAACAATAACGCTCCCATTTGTAACGGAAAGTACTTTTGATTTAAATGCGCACATATTTCTTTTTATACAAACCCGAGGGTTTAAACGAAATGTTTTATTGGCTTCTGCTGACGATAAGCTTGTTGGAAACTGTTTTTGACATATTGTGGTTGTATTACCTTTTTGTACGAACTAGAGGGTTTAAGAATACTTGGTTGATTTTCATCATTTTATCAAATTCGGTTTTTAGACAAATACCTTTTGTTTCAAGCATTCTTTTTAATTTTGGAAATTGGGGCGTTATAGAGTTACACACTTGATCTGAAACTGTTTGATGTTCAGATGCACTGTGTTGTGGAGGAACATGAGATTCCATGTTCTTTGAAGGATCAGCATCATCATTCATTTGACCAACAACATTGGAAGAAGTACTTTGAGCCAAGGGAATCACTACAAAGTCTTTAGGAACTTTGTTTTCACCAATAGTTGTTCGGATTGAACTAACAGTTTCAAAGCTGTTTGAACTGTTGGAGACAGTTTGTTGGTCTGAACCAACAGCTGTAGGGACACCTGCAATTGTTTCTATAGAGAACTAAAAAGAAAGAGATTTAGTTAATGCATCAATATCAAATAACCACTCAGGACCATTACATGCAACATTGATCATATTATCATTAAAAGACACATTCATACTCTCTTCTATGATCCTAGAAACATTGTTGAAGACTCTATACGCTTTGCTTTGAGTGGAGTATCCTACAAAAAATCCTTCTTCTGCTTTACTTTCAAACTTGCCTAATTGTGACTTGGTATTAAGGATAGTGTAGGGACATCCAAATGGTTTTAGAAAATTGATCAAAGGCTTTCTTTTAAGAAACAACTCATACGGAGTTTTCCCTTTGGACTTGACAACTTGTACTCTATTTTGAACATAGCAAACAATGTTCACAGCTTCTGCCCAGAATGTCATTGGGAGCCTAGAATCAGCTAGCATTGATCTAGCAGCCTCTATCAAAGTCATATTTCTTCTCTCAGCCACTCCATTCCGTTGTGGAGTCCTAGGAGCACTATACTGTCTTTCAATCCCTTTTACCTCACAAAAACTGTTTAGCTGATAGTTCTTAAGCTCAGAACCATTGTCAAATCTAATGACTTTCGCTTTCAAATCAGATTGATTTTCAATTCTAAGAATAAGAGACTTAACTAACTTAGCAGTTTCATCCTTAGATCTAAGAAATTGAACCCAAGTGAATCTGGTGAAGTCACCAACTATGACTAAACAATAAGCTTTCTTCCCTATACTAACCACAGATGTAGGACCAAAAAGATCTATATGCAATAATTGTAAAGGTGTAGAGATGGAAGAAAGTTCTTTGGACTTAAAAGAAGTTTTGTGTTTCTTGCCTTTGAGGCAAGCAATACAATGATCATCACATGAGAATTCTTTTTGGGGTAAACCTCTTACCAAACTGTTTTTAGCTAACAAATTCATGGTTTTAAAGTTCATGTGACACATCCTTCTATGCCAAATGGCAGACTCATCATGAGATGCCTTTGAGAGTAAACAAGTTAAAACATTCTTTTCAGTTAATTTAAAAGAATATCCTTTTCAGTTAATTTAAAAGAATATCCTTTTCAGTTAATTTAAAATCTTTTGAAAGGATAATGCATTCAGTATCTGTAAACAAGACTTTGTTTCCAATATCACAGATTTGAGACACACTCAACAGATTGTACTTGAGTTGTTCAACAAAGAAAACATCATTAAAAGTAAGGTTACCTGCATCTACTACTCCTTTAGCTGTGATTCTTCCTCCCTTTGGATTTCCTCCAAATGCTACATATCCTCCATTGATTCTTTTGAAATTCTTCAAGCAGTGTGGATTTCCAGTCATGTGCCTTGAGCATCCACTATCCACATGCCAGATTGCTCCTTGATTGGCCCTACGAATGCTCTGCACAAAATAAACTCAGTTAGTAGGAGGAAGTACCCAGGCCATGCAGGTCTTGGGTACACCATTCAAGTCATAATACTTAACCACAGATTGAGTTTTCTTAATTTCATCCCAGTTATATTTCTCTATTCTGTGTGAAGGGTATTTAGTGAGAACATGTGGTTTCCAACTGTTGTGATAAACATGTGGCTTGATTTGACTTTCAGGTGGATTATCAGTTTTATCTCTTGAGAGACTGTTTGTTTCTACAATTTTACCCAAGCTAGACAAACATCCTTTGATTTTGGCTTAACAGTTGGAGAACTGTTAGACTGTTTTGGCTTAACAGTTGCAGAACTGTTAGACTGTTTTGGCTTAACAGTTAGAGAACTGTTAGAATGTTTTGGCTTAACAATTGGAGAACTGTTAGATTGTTTTCTGGTACTTGGTCTCTGGGTTCTATAGAACTGTGGGTTATGATAACAGTTGTGAGCCAAGTAATTTGCTTTCCCATAAATGTAACACCTTTTGGTTTTGACTATAGGCAACCCATTTCTTTGTGCCCATAACTGGTTTCTATTTCTTTGATTTCCCCTCACTGGTGCTGAAGGAGGAAACTTTTGCACACGATGTTGTTTGCATGTGCAAATAGGAACTTCTGTATGCCTCTTCACATGTTTGTATTGAGATTGTGTTTTTTAAGCTTCCTTCTTTTGCTTTGCAACTGCAACTTCACCAACCATCTCCTTTCCTTTCATCTTAACACTAACAGTTGAGGTTTTTGGGTTAAAACTGTTTGGGTTCTGTTTGGAACTGTTAGTGTAAAGGTGGGGATTGTTTTCAACTGTAGTGGAATTGTTTATAGAATTAACAGATTTGAAGGGTTTTGGTTCACTGGTGGAGGATTCAGAGGATGCTTTTACAAACATCACATGTTGTGAAGAAGATTTAGGTGATGTAGGTTCACAACATATGTGATTTTCAATTGGAATGACTTCTTCTTACTTCACAAATCCCTCCTTCTTCTCATCAATCACCTCATACACAACTCCCTCATCTTCACTTTCTAGTTGTGGATCAGCTGACTTCAATTCTTCTTTTAATGGTTCATTAACATATCTTTCAGCTACATCAGACATGGGTGTTATATAGTTATGATTGTATGGAGGTGGGGTCTGTTTATAGCCTATGCCTATTTTTACCTTCTTTGTGATATGTGATTTCAACACAGTTTCAAGCTTAAGAGTTGATGCTTTGAACATGCTCAAATCCATGTCCACACCATCCAATTTCTTGGTTAACTCATCTATATTACTCTCTTTCTCTCTCAACTTCTCCTTAAGACTATCAATCTCTTCTTGAAGTTGCTCCTTCTCCCACTTATTATACTTTCTATCATAATCCATCTACAGTTCATTAGCCTGATAATCTTTGATTTTCTTTTCAATGGTTTCAATAATAGCACTGGTTTCATACCTTCTTTCTTCCATTTTGCTCAGAGCAGCCCAAACCTTTTTGTTGTGCTCTCTAAACCTTTTAACTATAGCTCTACATTCACCAGGACATAGTTTAGAAGATACCTGAATGTCTTCTGTTTCTGATGAATCCATGTTGATGGAGGAGTCAGTCAATGCCATCAATGCTTTGTTGTGAGTGGCTTTCTCTGCTTGATCACTCCAATCAAAGCCATGACATTCTTGTGAGACCAATGCTGATGAGGTGGTATTTGAATTTTGACCTTGATGCTGACCTTGTCCACCAGATCTGCATTCTCTGGCAATGTGACCAGGCTGTTGACACTTGAGACATCTTACTTTGAATTTGTCAAATCCAGCCTGACCATCAGCCCTGAAGTTTATGTTTTTCCTTCCTGTTCTTTTGATGAATCTTTTGGCTCTCACAGTTAGCATAGTCATCTGCCACTTGAGATCCATCTCCTCAAGGTCATCTGGATGTACTTGTTCAAGATCCGCATTAGTGAGAGTTGAATGTGCATGACTAGAAAGGAATGCTTCAAGCACTGCATCGGAAGTGTTCACATCTACTCTAGTAACAAAACCTACACAACCATCAACAGAATTAGTTAAGGAAAGATTTGAGTCCATACCTGAGGATGAAAGAAGAGCAGTATTGTGGCTAGGGGTCATAGATTTTCTATTTCCCTCAATTTCTCCTTCTAACACAATCAAACTGTTGTATAGATCATCTAGTTCTATATCTTCCAGAGAGTCCTTGGTTCTCCATTGTGCAGCATAAACTGTCCATTCATCACCTAAGGACCTAAGAAATTTTCTATTGATCTCATCTTGCTCTATTCTAACTTTTGCACTCTCAAGTTGACTCACCAGCTTATAGAACCTATCAAAAATCTGAGTGATACTTTCATTCTTTCCACTAGAAAAGTTCTCATAAGCTTGTTTTAGAAGATCCATTTGATTCCTTTTGGAACTTACATTCCCTGCAAACCTTTTCTCTAAAGCATTCCACAATTCATGAGCACCCTCAAACTTCTTAAACTGATGTTGATACTCATTTGGAATAGCAATCTGAAGAATGCAGAGAGCTTTCATCTCATGCATCCTCTCTTTTCTTTCAGCATCTGTTTTTCGGTGGTGGTTTCTTCCTTGGTTTTCCAGTTTCATCTAAATCAATAGGAGTTGTTGGTTCATTCTCAATGATTTCCCAAATAGCATAGTCCATTAATTGAACATGCTGCTTGATTCTCATCTTCCACATCTCAAAACCAGTTGGTTTGAGCATGGGAACATGAATGTTTGACCCAGATCCAATGTTATCAGAAGATCCACCGGACTCCATAGCAATAAATTGATTAAAGACTCACAATAAAACTTTAGAAAGACTTTAAAGCTCAAACACAGTAGATCTGTGTAAAACCTTCAACTGGTGATCAAAGGAACCTTAATGTTAAGGTTCTGATACCACTTGTCAGGAACGTTTAATACCAAAATTAATAACAAGAATTATCTTTTGTATTTAAATCAGAGTTATATAAAAGATAATCTTTGAGTTTGATCACAACCAACTAAAAAGTTGCAGAATCACACTTAATTGATTAATGAAGGATTTATCACAAGAACAATTCAATCAACTAAATGAATAACTTCAAAACACAAGATGTTTATTAATAACCAAAGATGATTACAATATTCACCTACACCTCCAATCTAACTCTTTTGTTAGACGACGAACACAATTTGTTCTTAGGTTTCAAAGAAACTTGGAGGCTAATACACTTTCTGAAAAAAAATAATAAACAATACGAATAAGTGCAAACTCTAACAGAGTTGTATTACAAAACTATCAATTCTTAACATAATATTCTAATGACGTATTTATAAACTCTTGATCTTCCTTGAATAGTTGAGAGCTGGTTAATCTTCTATCTTGCGAGATAATCTTGATAATCTTCCGTCTTGATAAGATATCCTTCAAATCCACAAAGATAGCAGTTTCCAAAAATAGCTCAACAAAAACTGTTTGTTGAATGTGATTCTTTTAAGAGTCTTCTCTTTGATGCCTTTCAACAGTTGTCATAATCATTCTAATAGTTCAAAACTCTTTGTACTAACAGTTGTAACATTCATCACAACTGTTAGTTACAACTGTTTTCACAAATTAAACTAACAGCTTTCAACTGTTTTCTCAAACACACTAACAGTTTTACCTTTGCATATCCAATAGTTTCAATCACTTAGCAAATTTCCCAACACCAGCGGGTCCAGACTGGAACCGCTTAGTTGATATATGATGATATGTATGAATGACTAACTGAAAGATGTTGTATGCAATATGATGAATCCCTATGGGATTATATGTATGTATGTATCTATGTCAGTGCACTATCTACACATTATCTGAAGCATGGTTAAGGTCAGTCGGTTGTAATTGAATCCCATGCGTACTTCAGGATTTTATGGTGATTTAGGAGGCATTCCGGATCGTAGGTTCTACAGAACCGCCGTGCCTTAACATGGGTGGTAATCAGCTGGATGACCGCTGAATTACTTGTGGAGCCTCTGGCTCTGTGAACGATGTTTAGTGGACTGCTTTATGATCCTCGACCAGCACGGTTTGTCGTGTTTGATCCCCCGGTCTGAGTTGTTGAGCGGGATTGATTATCCTACAAGACATGACTCTTACCGATCTTATCAGCACACCGCTATGTGTTAAGTTAGCAATGATTGCTTATGTATGATGTATATTGCATGACTTACTTTATTGATGCTTATGAGAAGTATGTACTCATTAGCTATGTTGTTAAGCTAATGGTGCTACGTTACCCCTTTTCAGGTAAAGACTAGAAGGCCTAGTGAGGCGCGTTGCTTTTGTTGTATATAAACCCTTGTGGGTTGGAACACTTTATTTAATGTTGTAATATGATACTTATGGTCGATTCCTGTGGTAGGTAACACCGACGTATATTTTGGAAACGACAATGATAAAAGTAACAGTTGTTACTTTTAAAATAAAATATCCGCTGCTAAAACTGATGTTTTGAGTTGGTCGAATTGATCTACTCATAATTAGAGGCTGAAGTATCACTAAAGTAGCTGTTTTCGGAGGTGGTGTTACACTTACAGTGAAACGCTATCATTCAGTTCTGATATGAAATCACATGTACTTTACAGGGGTTAGTATCATGTTTGTAAAGTTAGATTCATGGATTTTATTGAGAATAACGAGCAATATGGTGAAGAAATGAAAAAGAGAATTCTTGAAGGAAATGGAGTTTTCGGGATAGACCAAGAAGCTAACCCACATCATAATCCACCACAAGATGAAAGTCACACGGAGAAGCTTCCAAGTGAGTACACGGCTGAAGAGAAGCACAGAGCAACAACTGATAGAAAAGCAAAGTATCACTTAAAACATGGTCTATCATCTGAGTTTTAAATTAACGTCAATGGCTTGAATACAGTCAAAGAAATCTGGGATGAGATTAAAAGGCAAATGGAGGGCACTGAATCTAGAGTGTGGATAAAATAAACTACACTGGTCAACTCTTTTGATCACTTTAAAGCAAGATATGGGGAAGCTCTAATTGAGACTTACAGTCGTTACTGTAAACTGCTTAATGATCTCAAAAACCAGAAGTTGAATGATTATTCAAACTTAACAAAGAAGACAAAGTTTATAATTTCTTTAGGGCCTGAATGGAAATCACAAGATGCAATCTACAGGGAAATGAACCAGAAAAATCTGAATAAGGTCACCCACCACATGATATTTGAATAGCTGAACCAATATCAAGATGATGTTGGTGTGGGTGCACAAAAAGAGAATATAGATCCACTTGCTTTAGTGGTTAATGACAGAAGAGTGAAGAGCTCCACAAAGTCTGTGAAGGTGAAGCAAGTTCAAGAGACAGAATCTTCAGATTCAGAGGAAGAGTGTTTGGTGGATAACGAGAAAATTATGTAAGTTATGGCTTATCTAACTAATGTGATGCAAAAGAAGTTTCTGAAAAATCAAAACAAACAACAGGAAGACGTAGGGATGACCAAGTTCAGAAAAAGGATGGTCAACGGCAAGAAAGAAGGTATGAAAGAAAGGTTGAAAATGCCCAGGAGAGAAAGCGATACAACTGTGGTGGTACTGGGCATTTCATCAAATATTGTAAGAAGCCCAAAGTCAAGGGCTCAGAATACTATAAGGCAAAGCTTAACCTGATCAAACAAAGAAATAGTAGACAAGCTCTGCTTACTAAAGAGGATCAGTTTCTGTCAGATACGGATAACAGTGATGAAAACAAGAATGTACATGCACAATTCGTACTGATGGCAAATGTTGAGGAATTTCAATTCGAAGAAACTGATGGTGAGAGTGATAATGAAATTGTGCGGAATGATTCTGGATTCATGGCTATGTTTCATGAATCGGATGCTGAGAGTAAATATGAGGAAGAAGAAGAAGAAGAAGAAGAAGAGGCCGAGGTTGCTACTGATGGCACAAGCCCAAGTGTTGTTGATCAACAGGAAGCTGGAGAAATGGTAATGATTGATCATTCTGATTTTCCTACTGATTACATACTAACTCTCATGTAACAGGTGGTGCACTTAACATCACAGAATCAATCACTCACAAACAAGAATCAAAAGCTTCAATAACATTGAGATAAGACATCACTTCATCAGAGACATAGTTGAAAAGGGAAAGATAGACTTAGTCTTCATTGAGACTGAAGATCAGCTTGCAGATATCTTCACTAAACCAATTGAAGACCAAAGATTCACGACTCTACTTGGCAAGCTTGGCATGCTTAACCCTTAATTTGGTATGTTTCATTAATTCTCTATCTCTGTTTAATATATGCTAAGTGCTACCCTTGACTAAGTGTCATTCTGAGCTGAGTGCTAAATCTGAGCTGAGCAATCAGTCCTGAAGTGTGGTCAGTTCCACGTGCTTAGGTTAGTCCTAACAAATCGTCAGTCCGACCCTATGGTAAGTCCAAAATATTAACGGTATGTCCTATTTTAAAATAGACGTAAGTCGTTTATAATTTTTTAAAAGATTTGTTCTTAAAAGCAATTTCATTAATCTTGATAAAATTCGGATAAATGTAACTTTGTATGTTAAGGTAACCTATATCAAAGGAGCCGTTATAACCGAATCAGTAATCGGTTTTCACTGTAACGGCTATATTTATTACCATCTGCTAACGGTAACTTTTCTCTCACATTGAAAAGGTATAAATAGAGATACTCTTCACCGTAATTAGTTTACGCTTCCAATTAATTCTTCCAAATCACTCTTTCCTCTCTACTTTTAAACCCTCATCTTGTTGTTTGCAGTGCCCATTGCTCAGTGCTAAACCTTACTACTGCTAAGTGCAATCCAATACGATAAGTTCCCTTTCAATGGAGGGTTACACTCTAAATTTAACTGCTCAGATGATCCATGGTGGAAATTTCAAGAATAATGCGCTTCCCGTCTACAAACAAAACAATGTCGTAGCCTGTATCGACATTCCCAAATCAAAGATCGGCAGGGGATACGAAGAGTGGGTCTCCTACATTCGACAGGGTCCCCTGGCACACGCTTTTCTTGCTAGTCCTACTGTGCTCATCCCACAACTCCTCACCGAGCTGTGGTACACGTGTAGACTAGATGCAAATCAACAAGTAATAAGAGGTACAGTTCTAAGTGGACAAGTGGCGATCAACATAGATACTAATTGTCTCCGACGAATTCTTCAACTCCCTGTCCACAATCAGTATGAGGCAACGGTTTCGAGGGAAACATCATGGAGCGTCTTACCTTTAACGGGTCATCCTCAAGTCGTTGGAGTGATAAGAAAATCTGTTTTCCAAACAGCATGGGGATTTATGGTGTCCACAGTGATTCGTTCACTTGGATACAAAGTGGGTGGACTTGATAATGTAAATGACTTTCAGATGCAACTTCTATACAACATATTTTATGATCGAAGATTGGACTACGCAGAGTTAATCTTTGAGGCACTCAAGTCCCTGGTGACCAAGAAAATAAGAGATACCATTATGCCCTTTATAAGATTTTTATCGATGGTGATCGAGGACAGAATGGGTAGAAGATACACTGCCCAATATGAGTCAACCCCTACCCCTGTTCTCAGCTCAAGGATGTTTACCCATGATATTTTCCCTGAGCACCCTACAATGAGTACTCAGATGAGGGTATATGCACAGCTTCCGACCCTAGAGTCAAGTGAAGTTGAGGAAGTTACTAATGATTAGGAGAAAACAGAAAGCATAAATGCTTCTGAAGCTGGGTCCTCCACATCCAGCTTTGAGCAAGAGAGTATGTTCCCTAGCTCAGAGTCCCCGGTAATTGGTGCAGGTATAACTTCTCTTCCCTCCTCTCCTTCTTTCTCTCATATTTCTCCATCACCTAAACAAGGAGATGTGACTGAGTCAAGCCCAACTCGGTCAAACCCCTCTCCTCCACCACAAAATTCCCCATCTATCTTACACTCTAAAGCCCACCTTGGTCAGCCCACTTCTACCAAGGTTATATCTCACACCTATACCAGAAAAACTGCCAAAGGTGGTCCTTCACCTCAAAAGGACCTTGGAGCTGATGTCACATTGACACCTCTACCGGCAGGAGCAGAGGGGGAGACACCTTCTCTTAAGGTGCCAACCTCGAAGCTCAGTTCAACCAGTCAGCCTAAGCCGGGTATGGTGTCTACTCAGCCCATACCTATCCTAGCCATGGGAGAACCCGCTACTGTACCTTCACAGACCCATGAAGGTTACATTGAACAATTGATCTCTTCCCAGGATCAACTAACCCCCTCCTCACCACTCAGACTGGCCCAAACTATCACCCAATAACACGACATTGGTCCTTCAACTTCATTTCTCTTCTCACACCCTATTGCATGACCTGTCAATGAATCTTTCATACACTAGGAAGGTTTACAGGGTCCCCAGTCTGGCCCCCTTGATTCCTTAGGTCAGCACCAACCTATAGATATGGGGCCCACATTCTCACCTATTGAGGAACACTCAACAGCCACTCCTACAGTGGAACTACATTTCTCCACTGGACAGGAGGACTTTGAGTTTACAAAGAGACCGGTGGAGACCATTGTTGCTGAACACACTGATGTTAACTCCATCATGAGGTATCTACAAGCTCAATTTGACCTTTTGCACAAGAAGAGGAAGAGTGATAAATCCAAGTTGATGCGCAAGCTGACTGATCTATCAAACTCTGTAGCCAACTTCGAGAACTTTGTGCTCAAACTAAGACCCTCCCCTATTGATGATGACAAAAAGGGGGAGGAAGAATCAAAGTAAGATGATGATACAGTTGAGGGGGAGAATACTGAGGAAGTGCAAATAGAAGAAGAAACTCATGATCAGTTCATGAGTACCGTAGATCAACCTTCTCAACAGCATTCAACTCAACCAGACATTCCACTTGCTGTGATTCCTCAAGTTGAACCCCTTCAAGCTGGGCCACCAAAGTTTGTTGAAGCTGAGTCTGGTCCAACTTCACAAATGGATAAAGGGAAAAGCAAGATGTTTGAGACGGTAAAGGGAAAGAAAAGAACAAGTACTAAGTCTCAAGCCAAGAGAAGGAAAGTCATCATTTCAGAGCCTGAGCAACAAGGTCAGTCCAAAGTTGCTGAAGCTGACTCTGACTCTAGTGATGAAGTTGATGCAGCATAGAAGGCCAGTGATATATTATTAGCTTAACAAATGTTACATGAAATGGCCAAAGAACTGGGTATGTCATTAGAAGAATTGAAAGAACAGCAGAAGCAAGCTGAACTACAAAGAGAACAGGCCAAAGCTGATGCTGTAGTAGCTGAAGCTGAGGCTGACTATTTTGGACCTAGAGCTGAGCCAATTACATACACTAACGATGATCTTAGATACTGTTACAAGAGAAACTATTTTGGTCATAAGATTAAAACTCTAACTTTGAGCAGAAAGGGTGAGTTGGTGCTACTCAACTTTGTATTAGAATACAAAGCTGAAGTAGGATTGGATTTGAGGAGATTATACAAGTTGGGATTCTCTGAGTTAAAAATAGTGGCCTCAATTGTGCGAAAGATGAATAAAAGTCAGATCAAACAAGAGGTCATTGATGCGATGAAGAGAATATTTATTAAAATTGATCAGCTTGGAGAAGTTCCCACAGCTGAGTTCGATGTCTTCTTCAACAGAAACAACGCTGTAAGAGAAAGAGCAGCAAGGCAAAGAAAAGACAGAACTCTCAGCCTACAAGTTCCCAAGGGTGTTGAATTCAACGAGAATACATATATTGATCAACCCCTAGCAGGCTTCATGTACTTGGATGTCGAAGGAAATAAATGTTTCTTGGAGGAAGCCAGTATGCACTTAGCTAGCTTGGAGCAAATTCTGTATCTGAGGATTCTATGTGATGACTCAGTTCAGAACTCACCATTCAGATATCAGCTTAACAGGGCTATCAGGTCCAGAAGGGATGAGATGAAAGAATATCAAGATGGTGAAGAAACTCTTATCAGTGCTATCAAAGAAGCAGCCATCTGGGAGCTTAAGTGTTATAATATGTGGTTAGAATTTGGAAATCCTGTTGATTAAATAGATTAGTTCTATAAATTTTTGTAAGCACTAAATGTGCATCAGCTCATCAAAATGATCAAGCTAAAATGAAAATGATATGTTCATTAATGAAAATTCAAGTTTGATATGTTCAACGGTTTGATGTGTTCAAATAAACAGCTTAGTAAGTTTACGCTGACTATTGATATGTTCAAGTATAAACTGATAAGTTCAGTGTTAAAAGTTTTGTAAGTTCATAACTTAAGTAAATTCAGATAAGTTTGTGTCTAAGTAATTGTATGTTCAAATACTTAGAATACAAGTCTTAGAGTAGATTTGTAGCCTAAAGTCTTGTAAGTTCAAGAAATGATGAAAAGGTATAGATCAGTTCAATACTTATTTCAAGAACTAACTTTGGTCAGTTCCAGAGTTGTTCAACATAATTCTTTAACCTATACTTACTTTGATTCAATATTTTGTCATCATCAAATAGGGAGAGATTGTTAGTCCTATGTTCAGAAAATTTAGATTTGATGAGACAAACCATAGATATGTATAGATGATAGGTTAAACATTAGGAATTATGTAAGTCTGATGTAGACTGACTAGTCAGCTTAGGCTGAGTAGTCAATGTACAAACAAATATAGAGTTTTCTATGTAAGTACTAGATAACTCAGTGACTTCTAAGCTGAGATAGGTTTCAAGAGTGAAGACTTGAAGAATTGTAGACTTGAAGATTCAAGAACCAAGGATTCAAGCTGAGTAAGTCAGCTCAGTGCCAGAAGTCAGTTTAAAGAATTTATGTAAGTTTTAAATTCTGCTATAAACTCTCAATATCTACGACATTTAAATTAGAGTATCTGAACCTAATTTAAACTATCTATTAGTTGGATAGAAATCTCAAACGGAATTACTTAGATATGTTCTAATTAAGGAGTTTGTTACGGTTTTAAATAAAAGATAAGTTATATTTTTAGACTGCGATTTATTTGTAGATACATCAAGTATAAGTATAAAACTTTTATGGGTTTACACGATGTATGCGTGATACACAAAACAAGAACAACATAAGTTGCGAAGCCTGTGTTCATACTTGATACACGTGTGTTGCGATAACTTTGTGAGTTCAAAGTTAAAAAAGAGTTGTCCAGAATTCTTGTTAATTAGTTTTAACAAGAAGTTCTATCATCAATTAGTTTGTGATTCAAGAGTGTTTAGAGAGAAGTTGAGTTTATAATCAGTGTAATATCAAATCATCCTATTGATTTGATTAGAAAGTAAAAATTGTAACCAGTTCATTTGATTAGTCAATATACATTTGATTAAATTTAATTGGTTGTTTAAAGTGTATTCATCCCCCTTCTACATTGTATCGGTTACGTGTTTACCCTCTTTGGGACCAACATATAACTTGATTAAGTCCAGGAGCTGTTGTGTCAATAGTTGAAACTATATATATATATATATATATATATATATATATATATATATATATATTGCACCAACTTTGACTATTTTGTCAAAGTTCTCATATTTCTCTCTGCAATCCATGATTTCAAGAGCTAGCTTAGGCAATTTTCAGTTTTCTTTGAAGAACACAGCAGAACTAGTGCCCATAGCAAGAATCTAACAAGTATACAACTTGAGGT
Source organism: Dittrichia graveolens (assembly GCA_038502395.1). Lineage (NCBI taxonomy): Eukaryota > Viridiplantae > Streptophyta > Magnoliopsida > Asterales > Asteraceae > Dittrichia > Dittrichia graveolens. The sequence goes on from JARJIL010000009.1 coordinate 39,737,902, forward strand.
AAGCTTTCAAATCTTGTTTTTGATGTTTTGTATGTCATAACACATGATTCCTATGGTGGTATCATGTTAGGGTTGTTTTATATAGTTTAGATTATATATAACAGTCGTGTGAGGCGTAGGAAAACACCTCTAGTCGTATTTATGAAGATAGTACCGGATTTCTTGGTGAAATCCGACACTTTTGATAAGAACAATCTGTTGGTCTGTAGTGTACATGGCCCGTGTAGCGGTACACGGTCGTGTAGTAGTAAAGGCGGTCATAGGGCCATGTAATGTTACATGGTCGTGTAGCATAAGGGGTACACGGACCGTGTAGTAGTAAACGGCCGTATAGTAGTAAAGGCGGTCACAGGGCCATGTAAGTTTACATTGTCGTGTAGCATGAGAGGTACACGGCCCGTGTAGGATGACTAGACCACACTGACCATGTTGCCAGCTTAGGTCGTGTAGCATTAAAGGGACACGGCCTGTGTAGGCCCTATTTCAGATCAGAATGCCTTATGTACTATTTATGTATTGTTTATATAGGAGGTCATTGACATATTACCTGTATCATCGATCTGTGGAGTATTGCATATTACAGTTATAAGGTGAGTCTTCTAGACTTCACTTCATATCAGCAGCATGTGTAGTTTCATATCAGATTACTAACATGTTATGTTATACATGTGCATATGTAAGCGTACTGCTATGTGCGGTAAGGCTCAGATGCGGTACAGTATTGTGACCTATGTTGCTGCCCTGGGTCTAGAACCAGAGGCTAGCTTTGGTTGCCAGACATACGTGTATTATCTACATGTGATTGTATACGTTTGTTCATATGATATTTTGTTTAGATTACTCACTAAACTCTCATAGCTTATCAGATACTGTTTTAAAATGTTTTGCAGGATGTAGCAAGGGCAAAGGCAAAGCTCCTGTTTGACTGCTTTTCAGTTTTTAAACAATAAACTCTTAACGCCCGGTTGTGTAAATATTTCACTTTAATAGTACACTACGTTTGTACTCAAGGATGTAATCTTTTGCTGCTAGCATAGTTTTGTTATGAAAATGTTTCCGCTTATGTCTTTTAAACCAGATACGTGCTTTTATGAAAAATATCCTACTTTTACATTGTTTATTGAAATTGGGGCGTTACATCGTGCCATGTTTTGGTGGGATACGGTGAAAGCCTCTGTTAACAAGGAGTTGCTGAGTGCTCTTACCTGGGAGTAGTTCTCTGAAAAGATGCTAAAGAAGTATTGCACCGATTATGATCTGGAAAGAATGGAGAGGGAGTTTAATGATCTCCAGAAATGGGATAGACCGATTGAAGATCATATAACCGCATTCACTGACAAGATGCGGTTTGTTCCCCATCTGATTCCCGATGAAAGCACCAATATAAGAATATTTGTGGCAACCTTGCCATTGGAGTTTCGCCCACATGTACGGGCAGCTGCTAATTTAGATCGGACTTTTGAATTAGCCCGGAAAATGGAGGGAGATCGCATTCACTTCAAGGGCGAATCTGCCAGTGGAGGGTCAAAGAGAAAGTTTCAACCGTCTGATAAATCGGGTCCTTTCAATGGACAATCCTTTACAGGCGGGAAGACTGAGACTTCAAAGAAGCCAAGATCTAAAAATCCTTGGTGTGTTTAGTGTCGGATGTATCATTCTGGTGAGTGTTCTGATGCTACCAGAAGGAGTTGAAGGTGCGGGCTGAAGGGCCACACTTGTACCGACTGTGGTTTCAAAGAAGATGTTTGCTATCGGTGCCACAAGCATGGGCACAAGATGACTAATTGACCGGAGAGACCGGGTGCTAGAATGGAAGGGTCTTCTAGGGGCTAAAATAGAGAAGATGCGCCTCGAGCAAAAGGGAGGGCGTTTCAGATGATAGCAGAAGAGGCGGAAGCAGCGGGGGATGCCGATACTAGTACATTCTTTGTTAATTAATTCCATGCTACGTGTTCTTTGACTTTGGAGTTGATTACTCCTTTATTTCTTTGTCTTATTGTTAGAAGTTAAGATTACCTGTTCGAAAATGACGAGTCCACTTAATGTAGAAATTGCTAGTAGTAAGGTAGTCTCTGTTACAGAGAAAGTTTCAATAGATGTTCTTGAAGTCAAGGGAAGCAGTTTCCCTATCTTATTCGTTGTTATGCCTATTGCGGGCTTGATGCTAGTGTTGGGATGGATTGGCTCAGCAGTCGTAATGCTGAAATTCTCCGTACCTAAAGAAAAAGATGATTAAGATTCCTCTTTCTAATGAATCTTGTGTTATTGCTCGTGGAGAACAACAGCGGTGTGATATTCCTGTTATCTCCATTGTTAAGAACTTAGAATTTTGCTTCAAGTATTGTAACTCTTTCTTCGCGAATTTATTTACGCCATGATAGAGAAACGACCAGTCCAACATATCAGAGTCGTATTTGATTACCCTGATGTGTTTTCTGAGAAACTGCCGGCTTTACCACCGGTCAGTGATGTCCATTGTGAGATTAAGTTATTCTGGGAGCTACTGCGGTGGCTAAAGCTCCATCTTTGATAGGTTCTCAAAGTTCTTAAATGAGAACAATTGTATGTCGAGTTGTCTAAGTGTGAGTCCTGGCTAAGGGAAATGTATTTCCTTAGTCATGTCATCTGTAAGGATTGTGTCAAGTAGATATAGCTAAGGTGGAAGCTATGATGAATTAGGGAGTTCCTAGAACTCCTCTTTAAATTAACAGTTTCCTTGCCTTAGCCTGGCTGCTATTGGCGGTTCATCCACAATTTCTTGAAGTTTGCGAGTCTGTTGGCTAAACTAACTCGTAAAGATGTATATGACGTATGATTGAAAGCTCAAGTGGGATCCTTTTAGCTTTTGACGCAATTATTGTGTGAAGCTCCGATCCTCACCTTGCTTGATGGTTCGGAAGACTTTACTGTCTGTTTTAAAATCCGTTACTACCCTCGTGAACCCAGTGTTGTAACAAATGCTCTAAGTTATAGAGGACCGTCAATGGGAGTTAAATTTATGAAGATTATGATGATGTCAGATATGCACGCAAGTCGAGATAAATACCAGAGACCTTGTGATCGTTCACGACGATTTGATATTCTGGGACTGGTGTTCATTTCTTAGCCGTAAATGAGTCTGCTTTGTTGACTCATTTGATTCAGTTTTGTGTTGATGAGACTGTGACACGTCACGGCCATTCATGTTTAATTGTTTTGATTTTGACTATCTGTTGTTTCTAGTTTTGGCAAAGTTTGCAATGTGAGTTAGTCACTTGTGTTCATCTGAGCACTGTCTATCATCCGCAAACTAATGACCAATCTGAAAGTACGATTCAGATGTTGGAAGATATGTTTCGCGCGTGTGTTATTCGTCTTGGACGTGAGGGGAGAAGTTAAGTCCACGTTCTATAGACCCATTTAAAGTCGTGCGTTAAGATAATGATCAGACGGTAACTATTGAGCTGACGCCTGAACTAGTCTGTTACATATCACCTTTCACGTGTGCTACTTATGCAAGTGCCACGTTGAAGAGGAGCAGATCATACCACTGCAAGAATTGAAAGTGTACTCGTCTAAGCGACTAGTTGAAGAATTTGTGGAGATTCTTGATGCGAAGGTCAAGAAACTGGGCAAGAAGATAATTGAACTAATCCTTGTGAAGTGGAAGCACAACCTAGGTCCAAACCTAACATGGGAAGTTGAGGACGAGATGAAGACAAGATACCCTCACCTGTTTATCACTGAGCGGATTCCGAGGACGGAATCCTCTTAAGGGGGTAGATTTGTAACATCCTCAACTTGGGTCTAGTTGTAAATAGTGCATACGCGCATGTGGTTAATTTAATAGGAAAGTGTTTATTTCAATGTGCTTGTTGAGTCAAAATGAATATATGTATTATTGTATATGTTGTATGTTAATTGTATGTATATATGTAATAAATAGGTAATTAAGTAAAAAGGAAAAGAAGTAGGAAATCCATAGGTGGTTTGCCTCTGGAGTGTGTGTGTATATGTGTGAAAGTCTGTAATTTGACTCAAAAGTCAAAGTCAGAAGAACAAACACACGCTTCTCTCTCTTTCTCTCGGCTCTCGGATTTCCAGAAGAAGAAGAACGCAGCTATTGTTATTTTAAGAGGTTAGTAGTTGCATTAAACATGTTTTAAGGACAGATGCATGCCTTGTTATGTGAGAAACTCAAGTTCAAATAAGAACATCCATGAAAGGACATAAAAAGCTTACTTTTGAAGTGGGTTTTGTCATGTTTGGTGTTCTAGCTTGGATTTGGGGTGTCTATGATGGTTATATGAATAGAACATGATGTTCTAATGTGTTCTAGGGGTAAAAACAACGCAAATATAACCCTTAGAATGGATTAAAGCAAGTGTCGAAATTCCAGGTACGAAGTTGTCGCATTCCAAGACCTATGAAGGTGTCGGAATCCGCTAATGATGAAATCCGATAGTTTTGTTGGAATCCGCTAGAAGTGTCGGGTTCCGCATCTGTTGGGTTGTTGGATTCCATGTAAAGTGTCGGATTTCCTTCTATGTGTCGGAATCCGCAAGTGTCAGATTTTGTATACATAAAGGAATTCCCAAGTATCGGAATCCGATTGATGAATGTCGGATTTCCTTATAAGGGTCGGAATCTGCAAGAATGTCGGATTCCATGTGATCATCGGATTTCAAGTATGTGTGTCGGATCTCATGAATCCGACAGAACCATTGGATTTCCCCAAATCCGACAGTGTTGGCGGATTTGTGTTAAGTCCATAAGTTGAGTTCTATGATTTTTTTGTAGTCTTGTTATGCATGTGTGAATGATTGATGTCAATATGATATTCTAGGTGAACTTGTTGTAGTGAGGTCAAATACATATACCCGTGCGTAGTGAACTGCTCAGGTTAGTGCCTGCTTTCATGAGACTTAGTAGAGTAAGGCTTGTATGCTAGATGACTATGTGAATGTGCATGATTGTGTATGTATGTCTAACCTGTTTATCCAGGTTTGCTCAAAGAGGTGAATGTAAGTTTTGTATGATGTTATGATTGCGTGTAAGATGTATAATAGGTGCATGCCAGCGGGTCCAGATTGGAACCACTTAGTTAATATCTGATGATGTGCATGAATGATAAACTGTACGATGATGCATGTGAAAGTATGAATAAATGTATGATGGATCCCTATGGGATCCTATGTACGATATATGATGATATATGATGATAAAGATGGATCCTTGTGGTATCAAATGTACGTTAATGTGTATGTGCACGGTCTACAGACTATCTGACATCTAACGCATGGTTAAGGTCAGCCGGTTAGCTGGATTCCAACAGGACTTCGGTCATTTTGGGATTTAACGGTGACTCGGGATGCATCCTGTAACACCGTAAATCTTAAGCCATTTTTTTTAAAACACTGAGGAAGCATTCTTTAATTTCATTTAACTTAAAACATCCATAAGTACAACGTACATTTACAAATTACAACATCTGTTCGTGTTACAAAAGATTATAAAACATGGCTCGTCTATTCTCAAAACACATATCAGAGTATTGGTCAAATTCCCCTTCCACAGACAAAGTTAAACAGCTTAACACAAAAACCTGCAAAAAGCAATCAACCGTGAGGGGTTAGCACAAAGTTGAGTGAATGGAAGCTACAGACAAGCCTACTACAATCTCAGTTCCAACTAAAACTCTAAATAACAATCACATCAATCGATCCGTCAATTCAACAATCTCTTCCATCCCGAGGACCGGCGGTTCTGCCGAACCTACAACCAAAGCTGGCCAAAGCAAAGGTTTACCGATAGCTCCCTGCCGATTGGCACAGTAAACTCCCCTCTGAGCAACAAATATAACAGAAGGGCTACTACTGTTCAACCAACCGCAAGCGAGTGCAGCTCTTGCATTAGCAGCTGACCCCAACCAGCCCTTACACAGAAGCTGATTCTCAAACAATCCAAATACTCTTCCAGTCACAATCACAATCAAAACTCTTTCACATATAACATATATGAACAAGTAATTCTCATTTAGCACATAGCAGACTTAACAGTCTATCATGGCATGACAATCACTCTATCTTCGCATAATGAACTTATAAATCAAATATTATATATTCGAATCAACAAGAAATCATTGCATTCAAACAATCCTTCAATCAATCAATTCATAATGTTACCACCAAAACCACCCGTGAGTAAACTTCCACTCACCTCAGTCCTCGTATCACGTGTGCTCAGTTGTCTAATATCACTGAGTCTTTGGTTTGCCTGAAAACACAACAATAACCGAATCAGTCTCGAATATATAAATATATCTTTCCACATATATTTATATCTCATAATCATGTAATTAACTTGATTTAATCATATAATTAATAGTCCAACTTATTTCAAACGAAACACGAACAAAACAAACAATTTTCTTGAGACAGGCACTGTCGCGCCGCGACACTCTCTTGTGTCGCGCCGCGACACCATCAGATTTCAGATTCCGGATTTCACAATTGGATTTGAGCATCGGATTTTGTTCCCGGATTTGGAGTCGGATTTCATATACTCGGATTGCTTAATGTCGGATTTCGATGATTCGTATTTGAAACACTCGGATTTCCACAAACCGACACATCTCTCGGATTTTATGAACGACGCGCCACGACTTTCGAGGTAGCGCCGCGGCAAACCTCCTTCCAGATTATCTTCTTCTTTTTGTCGGATTTTCAGCCATCAACTTCTCTTGCAAACATAACTAACTTCATTTTTCTTCATTCTAAAATCATCTATACCATATATTATGCATATATAACATCATAAACAACATTTTAATCATACACAACAACAAATTCATCAAAACCCATTTTCTTCACTTTCTTCCAAACCCAACAATGGTGAAACTCCATTTAGCCATGTAAACACAATAAAAAACATAACCAAATAATGAGTAACATATATGGATCATGAACTAACCTTTGTTTTGAATTATGAATCACAAAATCCCAATTTCAAGAATTCAAGTTCTTATTCTCTTTTCTTGTTCTTCCTTTCAAGAGAGACTCATGCACACACACATTCACTTTCACTTTCTTTTCAATTAAATGTTACAAGACTTATTTACACCCACACACACACGTGTAAACATTCCAATTTGAGGTGTCATCACTTCACATACACCCACACACATACATACATACATAAAATCCTACATACATAAAATCCTTTTTATTTCATTAGTAAACTAACATACCACTTTATATACTTAATTACACGAATTAATTCAATTATTCTTAATAATGGCTTAACCAAATAACTTATCATACAATCGAGGTATTTTCTACAACCTCGTACCAAACTCAATCTTTATTTAATCCTAAACACATACGATATCAAATACTCGTTTAGTCACATAACAAATCTTTTAAATATACATAATTAAACACATTTCAATTTACCATTAGCCCGCCTACTACTCGGCCGGGTTTTCGGATGTTACAAATCTTCCCTCTTTCAAAGGATTCCGTCCTCGGAATCTTATAGCATATTCTGAAACGGAAAACCCATTCTTCATGTTCATTCATTTCAGGTTGTCAAGTCCTTTGTAACGCATATCCATATCCATCTTATTACCATTTACTGATATTCATTTCTACTTATCTTTTGTTATCTCATAGTCATTAGAGTTTAACATCTCTTTTTCAATTTAGTCATATAACTCATAAATATGTCTTTCAATCATTTTCCTTCATACTTACATATTTAAACAAAATCAAAACATCTCTTGAATACTTGTTCACATTAATCTGTTTATCTCAGTTAATAAGTTCCTCATATCTATCTGTCGTTTAAAAAATATTCACACATATTTATCATTCACTATCTATCATACATAGGTATTCACCTATCACTTCTCTTCTTAATTCCAATTATCACGTCAAATATTACCACTGATATCTTAACCTCTATCATATAAAAGTTACATCCAGTTTAATAAATACCACAAATCACCAAAGTCCAACACAAACACATGTTCATTCTCCTTTATCTAAATAATTCTTCCTGCCTGACCATCCCATCAAATTTTTGTTGTATCTCCCGTTTCTTATCTCAATTCTTGTCATAAATTCTTCCAGAAATTTAGTTAATTCCTCCAATTGTCATCAAAATTTCTTAGTATAGAATATTATATCATCTCATCAATATAATTCTCCTCAAAATCTCATTTCAGCGGTGGTTTTAATACCAACGCTTCTTACTAATCAGTCGACAATCACCGGTGACATACCAAATTCCTTTTCACACAGCACAGCAAACATCAACTCAATCGTATTTTGTCATTACCAGCATTCTGATATCTCAAATTATCTCAATAATTATAAATTTCGGATATTCTTCTTTAACTCATATACAATCATATCATATTCCACGAGAAGTATATCTATCATATTCACTCTTCTTAATAAGTCATCAATCAATTATTTCGTATGGCATTATACTATTTAGCCCTTCCAAGTGCATTGGCAATAAGTTCTGAGAGTTCGGTTCAAATTAAGTTTCCAGTTCCAGGCACAGGTACTTCTTAGCAAATGCAATTCATACATATGATCTACAAATCTTCATTCCATAAGCTTAGGCCGTTACATTTCTCTTATCTCATTATTTCATAAATTCATTCTGTCATTTTTCAAATCACATATATCTTTAGTTCATAATTATCAATCATCATCATAACTAGCTCTTTCTCATGTATATCTCCTTGTAATTAGGCACCAATAACATCTTTATCCAAACAATTCTGCATATTTCAGACTTGCTCAATCAGTAGCGATCCACTTCTTTCTTTTACTTGGTAATCTCAATCATTCACGTTATCAATTTCTAATAAGGATAATCTCAATTTCATCCATCAAGCCAAGTACGAGTCGAGTCACATAATCTTCGAGGTTACCGTCACAAATTCCCTCGCATACCCACATATCTGACAATAATTGTCTTTCCAATGTAATATCAAATTTCTCAATTACAATATTTGATTCGTTTAAATCATCATTTCTATCACATGTTAAGTTCATTCGTGTATATATATATATATATATAAACATCTGCTACTTCTTTTAATACTTAATTCAATTTCACATATCTTTCTTTATAATCAATATCTTCATATTAGCAATGCAAACGTATCTGCTGCAACTTCAAGGGCATGGATTAGATCATTCCTTTCAAGAATCTTCAATTATCACAAGACGTAGACCATTCCTCCATTTTCATAGCATAGCATCCTTTATATCAATTCAACTAATGCAATATCACAACAAATCATCAATCTCCTCGGGTTCATTAATCGATATCACAGATTATCTTCAATCGTCAGATTTACCAATAACTTGCAATCTTCGTTATACATTTATTAACAACATCTCTTGATTATCACAAACTTTCCAAGCTTCTATGTTTTATCCACTTTTCTTCTTCTTTATGCAAACACAAACATACATATACACAAATATAAACACAAAAGGCAAGACATCTCTTGCAATACATAACCTACCATGCAATTCTACAAATCTGAAAACATCTTTCTAGGGTACTTCATACCCATTTTATATCATATCATATATCTCATCAACTTTCGTCACATTATTTACTACTATAAGCATCAGATAATTCCACAATCTACCAAAATATACAATGAATATCTCTACTTTCTAAAGAATCATACTCCTTAGAACAAAACAAACACACTTGGCACACATAGGCATCATACATTCTCATTTAACTATAAAGTTAATAAACATACGCACAAATATAAAGGTTATCAAAACGTACTCGTTACATCATTAATAGTGGCAATATCATCAGCCATCATGTTGAAATTTCTACCCTCTTTCTCAGAAAGGTTCTTTCTTTTTCGTCCACTTGCTGACGAGGATCCCCCACCTGCCACAGCTCCTGACCCTGACTCTATCTCCTTGCTAATTTTGCAATCTCTTGCTCGATGATCTTCTTCAAAACAAATCTAGCATACCTTTCACGAGAAACAACACTCTTTCATTTCATGGCCAAACTGCCCACAAGTCAGATACCGCATAGTCTGAGTCGTACATGGTCCTGTGTGGTGAGACCTACACTTACCACATAGTGACACTCGTTGATTAGATTCATCAAACGAAGGTTTATGTTTCAAATTTCTTTTACTCTGGCTACCCTGCCTTCTTTGCTTTTCAATATTATACTTTTCCAATCGAAATTTCTACTCAGATATCTCATCTCGATTCGTTCTATCTCTAGCCTTCAAATCATCTTCAGCCGACTTGGCCAAGGTAAATGCCTGCGACAGTGTACTAGCCCATCTGGTAGTACTTCGATACTCAGGAAACAAAGCTCCCACAAAGTGTTGTATCTTAGATGCCTCATCAGGTACCCATTGCTTCACAAAACGCAATCTTTCGTTAAATTGTTTGATTACTTCATCTACAATCATGTCTTTAGTCATACGCAACTCCATGAATTCTCTTTTGATACGAGCTATCTCAAAAGTATTGCAATACTGCTCACACAGTTTATCCTGAAACTGATCCTAAGTCACACTGTCTTGCTGTTGTTTAGAGAAATGCTCTGTAAGGGAATCCCACCAAACCATTGCATCTCGTTTAAGCATACGGGTCTCAAAGCAAACTCTCAATTCGTCCTCACAATTGCACGCTTCAAAATCCTTTACCATCTCTCGCAACCAATTCAAAGTATGTTGGGGTTTGTACTGCCATAGTACTCTCAAGGCTTACAATCCAAGAATTGCTTATAAGTGCATAATGGTTTAAATCTTGGATACGCAAAAGCATAAGCTCCTTGGGTAGTAAAAGGATGAAAGCTCGATGGTTGAGTTACTTGTGATATTGAAGAAAACGGAATTGTAACTGGCACATTAGTAGCTTGAGTTGCAATAGTCGTAGGAACCTGAATTCGTTCATTCTGGATACTTCTCTCTCGTTCCATATTACTCATAGCATTTCCGAGTTCCCACAATTTATTCTCCAATTTGGAAATATATTCCCTCTGATCCATTCCAGATTCAAAACCTAAAGTTGTAACACCGCTTCTGAGTTCAGTTGCTTTAATGACAAAACAGATTTTAGCAGAGGAAAATTTTCTTTTAAAACAACCAAACAGTTATTTACATTAATAACTTCTATTATTTACAATGTCGTTCTCTCAAAACATCCAGGTGTTACCTAGTTCAGGAACGGACCATAGCATCTATTTACATTACATCATATAAATTACAAGTGTTCCACCCACAAGGAGCAATGTCTATCCCGAAAGCAACCCGCCTCGCAGGCCATCTAGTCTTTACCTGAAAAGGGAAACATAGTATCATTAGCTACACTAGCTAGTGAGTACATACAATCATAAGCATCAATATAATAAGTCATGCGTCATCTCATAAACAATCATTGCTAGCTTACCACATAGCGGTGTGCTGACAAGATGGGTAAGAGTCGTGTGTTGCAGCATAATCAATCCCACTCCACACGACCAATCCGCGCTGGTGGGGGAGCACAAGTTAGACCACCAAGCATCGTTCACAGAGTCAAAGACTCCACACGTAATCCAGCTACAACCGGCTGATCACCACTCATGTTAAGGCACAGTGGTTCTGCAGAACCTATGATCCAAGATGCCTCCTGAATCCCCGTGAAATCCCGAAGGATCTAGTTACAACCGACTGACCTTAACCATGCGTCAGATAGTCTGCAGACAGTTCACAAACACATATACGTACATTTGATCCCACAGGGATCCATCATCTTACATATAACATCTTTCAAACATTTAATCATACATAGCATCATATATCAACTAAGTGGTTCCAAATTGGACCCACTGGAATGCTCATGACACATATTGTAACATCTTGCAAGTCATACACTTACCTCCTCAAGCGTACCTACAAAAGGAAGTTAGTCATACGTAATACATTCACATAGTCACTTAGCATGCAAGGCCTTACTCTACTGAGTCTCATGAAAGCAGGCACTCACCTGATTAGCTTATAGTGTTTGTTCACTTAGTGCTGGTTCAGCTGATACGTTCACCTAAAACATTCGGCAATCGCGTTAAGCGTTTGCACGCGTTATGTTCTATTACTAGAACACTTACAACCTTCCTAATAGTCTTAAGCCATTCATTAAACTTACTTTGAACACTACACAACCTAATCAACAAGAACATGTAAACAAAACATATCCTTGCTGAAAAAGCCCCGTCGCGCCGCGACCGCATAAGGCGCCGCGACGCGACGAGTGAAAGTCAGACCACACACGAAAGGTTCATGTGAAAGTCGGACCAAGGGACATTTGAACTATCCGACTATCGGACCATTCATGCGAAGGTCGGACCAAAAGATCGCATGGTTCAAATTATATGGTGTCGCGCCGCGACCATAATTGTGTCGCGTCACGATCATGGATTTCCCAGATTCTATTGTCTTCTTCATCAGCTTGCATGCGGCTTTCAGTTATTCTTTTCAAAAACCAGATTTCTAAACACGACTTTTCACTCTTTAAACACTTCTAAGCTTCATATATTACCTATATGAATCTTATAAATAACTTAACACCTTTTAAAACACTAAAACATGATAAACCCACTTATAAACCCACTTATGTGAATCTTTAATGGTGGTTTCCATTCTATCACTATTTCCAGCCATAAAACATTCAATCTTGTATGGTGGTATTCCAATGCTGGAATGATATGAATTATTATAAGCGAATTCAATCTGTGGGAGATGAGAATCCCATGATCCACCAAATTCGAGTAAACAGGCACGAAGCATATCTTCTAACGTCTGTATCGTACGTTCAGATTGGCCATCAGTCTGCGGATGATAGGCTGTGCTCAGACGAACACGAGTGCCAAGTTCGCGTTGCCGACTGTGCCAAAAATTTGAGACAAACCAAGAGTCACAATCAGATACAATAGAACATGGAAGACCATGACGGGACACTATCTCATCAATATACAACTGGGCTAAACGGGTCAGGGAAGCAGACTCGTTTGTTGCCAAGAAATAAGCACTCTTTGTTAGTCGATCAACGATAACCCAAATCATGTCGTGCCCTCTGGACGTTCTCCGTAACTTCGTCACGAAATCCATCGTGATATTATCCTACTTCCACTCCGGAATATCCAGTTGTTGTAGATTACCGTATGGTCTCTGGTGCTCCGTCTTCACTTGCGCGCAGATCTGACATCTCTCCACGAATGAAGCGATGTCTTTGTTTAGAGTTGGCCACCAGTATAGAATCTTCAGATCGTGGTACATCTTTGTGATTCCCGGATGGACATAAAACTTAGACTTATGGGCCTCCTGCAGAATCAGTTCATGGTTACCTCCAACAGAAGGTACCCAACTCCTGGATTGAAAAGTCTTCAACCCACGATTATCTTCGGCAAGCTGATCCTTTAACTGCTTCATTGTCTCATCTTTCAAATTTTCTTCTTCCAATGCAGTTTGCTGAGCTTCCTTCAGTCTTGAAATCAAGTCTGACACAATTGTGATCCTCATAAACTTAGCTTCTGTTGTTGGTCCTTTACGGCTTAAAGCGTCCGCTACAACATTGGCCTTACCAGGATGGTAACGGATCTCACAATCATAGTCTTTTATTAACTCCAACCAACGGCTTTGCCGCATGTTAAGTTCTTTCTGAGAAAAGACATACTGAAGACTTTTGTGGTCTGTGCAAATCACACACTTTGTGCCATAAAGATAATGTCTCCACAACTTCAATGCAAAGACAACAACAGCAAGCTCCAGATCATGGGTTGGGTAGTTTCGTTCGTGTGATTTCAACTGCCTGAAGCGTAGGTAATCACTCTATCACGTTGCATCAGGACGCAACCCAAACCCGCGTAAGAAGCATCACCGTATACCGTGAGGTCCTCCAAACCCTCAAGCAAAGTAAGGATTGGAGCTTCACACAATAATCGTTTCAAGGTCTGGAAAGCTTCTTCTTGAATTTCCGACAAGATAAAAGCAACATCCTTGCGAGTTAGTTTTGTCAACAGACCCGCAAGCTTCGAGAAATCGCGGATAAACCGCCGATAGTAGCCAGCCAAGCCAAGGAAACTTTTAATTTCGGAAGGAGTCCGAGGAACTCCCCAATTCATCACAGCCTGCACCTTAGCTGGATCTACTTTGACACCGTCATGACATATAACATGGCCAAGGAAATGAATTTCCTCAAGCCAGAATTCACATTTGGACTATTTAGCATACAATTGTTCTCGCTTTAGAGTCTCGAGAACCTGACGAAGATGAAGCTCGTGATAAGCTTCCGTCTTCGAGTAGACAAGAATGTCGTCAATAAACACAATCACAGATCTGTCAAGAAACAGACGACAAACCCGATTCATCAGATCCATGAATACGGCAGGGGCATTGGTTAAATCGAATGGCTAAACCAGAAATTCGTAATGACCAGAACGAGTTCGAAATGCAGTCTTCTTCACGAACTCGTACTTGGTGATACCCCGACTGGAGAGATCAATCTTAGAGAAGCATGTAGCTCCCTGCAACTGATCAAAAAGATCATCTATACGAGGAAGCGGATACTTATTCTTTACAATTCGCTTATTCAGCTCCCTGTAATCTATGCACATTCGCATCGTTCCATCCTTCTTCTTTACAAATAATACAGGAGCTCCCCACCGCGAGGAACTCGAACGAATAAAACCTTTGTCTAGCAACTCCTGAATTTGAGTCATCATCGCTCTTATTTCAGAAGGAGCAAGACGATATGGATAAGGAGCCACTGGTGTAGCTCCTGGAATAAGTTCTATCTTGAATTCAACATCACGTATTAGAGGCAAACCCCGAAGTTCTTCAGGGAATACCTCAGGGTAGTCAGACACTACTCGAAAATCACGAACTGGTCGCTTCTCCATCGTAGCAACAATGACGTATGCCAGATAAGAGTCATAACCTTTGGCAATCGACTTCTGAGCTTTAATCATGAAGACAATGGGAATATCAGAATCTCGTCGTTCTCCACGTTCAATAGCATAAGATCCATCAGAGAGAGGGATCTTGATCATCTTTTTGGAGTAGATAATCTCAGCATCACGCTTGCTGAGCCAATCCATCCCGATCACGACATCAAAGCCCGTAATAGGCATAACAAAGAAAGAAATAGGGATATTACTCCCGTCAATACAAAATAGCAGCTATTGGGACTTTCTCTGTAACAGAGACTACTTTGCCGTCAGCGACTTCTACTCTGAACGGCTCAGTCAAAGGGGCAACAGGTAATTGCAATCTTCTACGATACGCCACAGATACAAAGGAGTAGGTAGCTCCAGAATAAAATAAAACACTAGCATGGATATAATTAATAAGAAAAGTACCCGTGACGACATCCCCTGCTGCTTTGGCCTCATCCGCCGTCATCTGAAAAGCCCTGCCTTTCACACGGGGCGCGTCATCTCTTTTCGGTCCTCTAGAAGAAGAAGACCCTTTTGCTCCTGTATTCTGCCTTTCCGGGCAGTCGGTCAGTTTGTGCCTGGGCTTGTGGCACCGATAACATACATCCTCTTTGAAACCACACTCTGTTGTAGCGTGGCCCTTCTGCCCGCACCTCCAGCAACGTCTGGGAGAGCTGGAACACTCACCATAGTGATAAGATCGGCATAGGGAACACCAAGGAGAATTAGGCCTCGGCTTATTGGAGGAATCAGTCTTCCCGCCTGTAGTGGATTGTCCTTTGGTAGGACCCGATTTATCAGACGGATTAAACTTCCTCTTTGATCATGCACCGGCAGATTCGCCCTTGCAGTATATCCAGTCACCTTCTAGTTGTCGGGCTATATCAAACGCTCAATCCAGTTCATTAGTAGCCCTCACATGCAAGAGAAATTCCAGTGGTAGAGTTGCCACAAACCACCTTATCTTGGTGGTCTCGTCTGGGATCAGATGGGGAACAAACGGCATTTTATCAGTGAACGCGGTTATATGTTCTTCGATTGGCGTGTCCCCTTTCTTGAGATCATTAAAATCTCTCTCCATTCTCTCCAGGTCATATTCGGTGCAATACTTCTTTAGCACCTTCTCAGAGAACTACTCCCAAGTGAGAGCACTCAACACTTCTTTCCGAACCGACGCTTTTACCGTATCCCACCAGAAGATGGCACGGCCTTTCAACATACGTATTGCGTATTTCACGCAATATTCCGGTTCACACTCGCATGATTCAAATACTTGCTCCATCTCCCGGAGCCATTGAATAGTAACTGTGGGGTTATCACTCCCCTGGAACGTTGGAGGATGGCTAGTTAAAAACTTCTTGTATGAACAAGTCTTGCGTGGCTTATTCAATGTAGCTTGCAACAAGAGCTCCTTTGTCACACGAAGCTCCTCCTCCAACCGCCTAATAATAGTAGCCTGATCTGGCTCAGGTCTGCCACCACCAAAATTTTGCTGAGATCATTGATCCTCAGCCTGATGAGGCTTATGAGAAGCCTCATCTTCTAGCTCTTTGATAACTTGTTTGGTATGGCCACGTTCGGCAGACATCTTTCTAAATTTCTATATGACAGAGAAAGAGCAATTAATACTCTATCTCACTTAATTTACTTATCAACTAGTCATCATATAATGCTAGCATGCATATAACACTCTCACTCAATCCCCCTTAGGAACACTTCTTTATGGTCACGCCCGAGCTTGAGATCGAATACTCTTACAAGTACCCAATTCACTCAAACTTAGGCTCTGATACCTATTTGTAACAACACTTCTGAGTTCAGTTGCTTAAATGACAAAACAGATTTTAGCAGCGGAAAATTTTCTTTTAAAACAACCAAACGGTTATTTACATTAATAACTTCTATTATTTACAATGTCGTTCTTTCAAAACTTCCAGGTGTTAGCTAGTTCAGGAACCGACCATAGTATCTATTTACATTACATGATATAAATTACAAGTGTTCCACCTACAAGGAGCAATGTCTATCCCGAAAGCAACCCGCCTCGCAAGCCATCTAGTCTTTTACCTGAAAAGGGAAACATAGTATCATTAGCTACACTAGCTAGTGCGTACATACAATCATAAGCATCAATATAATAAGTCATACGTCATCTCATAAGCAATCATTGTTAGCTTAGCACATAGCGGTGTGCTGACAAGATCGGTAAGAGTCGTGTGTTGCAGGGTAATCAATCCCGCGTAACAACTCAGACCGGGGAATCAGACACGACCAATCCGCGCTGGTGGGGGAGCACAAGGCAGTCCACCAAGCATTGTTCACAGAGTCAATCCAGAGGTAATCTATCTACAACCGGCTGATCACCACTCACGTTAAGGCACGGTGGTTCTGCAGAACCTATGATCCAGGATGCCTCCTGAATCACCGTGAAATCCCGAAGGATCTAGTTACAACCGACTGACCTTAATCATGCGTCAGATAGTCTGCAGACAGTTCTCAAACACATATACGTACATTTGATCCCACAGGGATCCATCATCTTACATATAACATCTTTCAAACAATTAATCATACATAGCATCGCATATCAACTAAGTGGTTCCAAACTGGACCCATTGGCATGCTCCTGAAACATATTCTAACATCTTGCAAGTCATACACTTACCTCCTCAAGCGTACCTGCAAAAGGAAGTTAGTCATACGTAATACATTCACATAGTCCCTTAGCATGCAAGGCCTTACTCTACTGAATCTCATGAAAGCAGGCACTCACCTGATTAGCCTATAGTGTTCGTTCACTTAGTGCTGGTTCAGCTGACACGTTCACTAAAAACATTCGGCAATCGCGTTAAGCGTTTGCACGCGTTAAGTTCTATTACTAGAACACTTACAACCTTCCTAATAGTCTTAAACTATTCATTAAACTTACTTCGAACACTACACAACCTAATCAATAGGAACATGTAAACAAAACATATCCTTGCTGAAAAGGCCTCGTCGCGCCACGACCGTATAAGGAGTCGCGCCGCGACGAGTGAAAGTCGGACCACACATGAAAGGTTCATGCGAAAGTCGGACCAAGAGACATTTGAACTATCCGACTGTCGGACTATAAGTCGGACGGTTCAGCCAACTGTCGGACCAAAAGGTTGGACCATTCATGCGAAGGTTGGACCAAAAGGTCACATGGTTCAAATTATACGGTGTCGCGGCGCGACCATAATTGTGTCGCGCCGCGATCATGGATTTCCCAGATTCTATCGTCTTCTTCATCAACTTGCGTGCGACTTTAAGTTATTCTTTTCAAAAACCAAATTTCTAAACACGACTTTTCACTCTTTAAACACTTCTAAGCTTCATATATTACCTATATGAATCTTATAAATAACTTAACACCTTTTAAAACACTAGAACATGATAAACCCACTTATAAACCCACTTATGTGAATCTTTAATGGTGGTTACCATTCTATCACTATTTCCAGCCATAAAACATTCATGTATCTAGCATATTACATGTGTAAACTTACTTAAACTTCACTACAAGGATCATGCTAACCTTCTTGTCAAGTCTAGAGCTTTAAATCTTCAAATTTCAAGAACTCTTCTTCAAGGATCTTTCGAGCGCAGAGAGTAGTGTGTTTGTGTGTGTGTTTTGAGATCTTTGCAACTTTTGCTATTATTTGATTTTATGAGTCAAATATCTCTCTTGCACACATATATAGAAATCTTATCCAGAGGCAAACCGCCTCTGGAAAAATATCTATATTTTGTTTTCTTTTCCTTTTCTTTCTTAATTAGTCAATTTCATATATATGTTTAATATACATACATATAATTAACACATAACATACATAAATATACATACATTCATCTCATTTAATTAATTCAACAAGTACACACAAATATTTTCCTATTACATTAATCACATACGCGTACATACTATTTACAACTAGGACCAAGTTGAGAATGTTACAAATCTACCCCCTTAAGATGATTCCGTCCTCCGAATCTACTCAGTGATAAATAGGCGAGGGTACCTTGTCTTCATCTCGTTCTCAACTTCCCACGTTAGGTTTGGACCTAGGTTGTGCTTCCATTTCACAAGGACTAGTTTGATCATCTTCTTGCACAGTTTCTTGACCTTCGTGTCAAGAATTTCAATAGGTTCTTCAACTAGTCACTTGGAAGAGTCAACTTTGAACTCCTGCAAATGAATAATCTATTCTTCTTCAACGTGGCACTTACGTAAATAGCACACGTTAAAGGTGTCATGTATTCCTGATAATTCAAGCGGCAGCTCTAGAGTTACCGTCTAATCATTCACTTTGCGTATAATCTTGAAGGGGCCAATGAAACGTGGACTTAGCTTCCCCTTGCGTCCGAAACGAATTACGCCTTTCCAAGGAGAAACTTTCAAGAACACACGGTCACCGACATCGAATGCCCCGGGATGACGCTTTGGATCCGCGTACATCTTCTGTCGATCCCGAGCTACTTTTAGATTTTCAAGAGCCACATTCACTTTATCAGAAGTTATCTGGACAATCTCAGGTCCAACGAACTACTTCTCGCCAGGTTCCAACCAACAGGTTGGAGTGCGACATCGTCTTCCGTAGAGCATCTCGTATGGTGGCATTCCAATGCTGGAATGATATGAATTATTATAAGCGAATTCAATCATTGGGAGATGAGAATCCCACGATCCACCAAATTCGAGTAAACAGGCACGAAGCATATCTTCTAACATCTGTATCGTACGTTCAGATTGGTCATCAGTCTGCGGATGATAGGCTATTCTCATATGAACACGAGTGTCAAGTTCGCGTTGCAGACTGTGCCAAAAATTTGAGACAAACCGAGAGTCACAATCAGATACAATAGAACATGGAAGACCATGACGTGACACTATCTCATCAATATACAACTGGGCTAAACGGGTCAGCGAAGCAGACTCGTTTGTTGCCAAGAAATGATCACTCTTTGTTAGTCGATCAACGATAACCCAAATCATGTCGTGCCCTCTGGACATTCTCGGTAACTTCGTCACGAAATCCATTGTGATATTATCCTACTTCCACTCCGGAATATTCAGATGTTGCAGAGTACCGTATGGTCTCTGGTGCTCCGTCTTCACTTGCGCGCAAATCTGACATCTCTCCACGAATGAAGTGATGTCTTTCTTTAGAGTTGGCCACCAGTATAGCATCTTCAGATCGTGGTACATCTTTGTGATTCCCGGATGGACAGAAAACTTGGACTTATGGGCCTCCTGCAGAATCAGTTCATGGTTACCTCCAACAGAAGGTACCCAACTCCTGGATTGAAAAGTCTTCAACCCACGATTATCTTCGGCAAGCTGATCCTTTAACTTCTTCATTGTCTCACATTTCAAATTTTCTTCTTCCAATGCAGTTTGCTGAGCTTCCTTTAGTCTTGAAATCAAGTCTGACACAATTTTGATCCTCATAAACTTAGCTTCTGCTGTTGGTCCTTTACGTCTTAAAGCGTCTGCTACAACATTGGCCTTGCCAGGATGGTAACGGATCTCACAATCGTAGTCTTTTATTAACTCTAACCAACGGCTTTGCCGCATGTTAAGTTCTTTCTGAGAAAAGACATACTGAAGACTTTTGTGGTCTGTGCAAATCACACACTTTGTGCCATAAAGATAATGTCTCCACAACTTCAATGCAAAGACAACAACAGCAAGCTCCAGATCATGGGTTGGGTAGTTCCGTTCGTCTGATTTCAACTGCCTGGAAGCGTAGGTAATCACTCTATCACGTTGCATCAAGACGCAACCCAAACCCGCGTAAGAAGCATCACCGTATACCGTGAGGTCCTCCAAACCCTCAAGCAAAGTAAGGATTGGAGCTTCACACAATAATCGTTTCAAGGTCTGGAAAGCTTCTTCTTGAATTTCCGACCAGATAAAAGCAACATCCTTTCGAGTTAGTTTTTTCAACAGATCCGCAAGCTTCGAGAAATCACGGATAAACCGCCGATAGTAGCCAGCCAAGCCAAGGAAACTTTTAATTTCGGAAGGAGTCCGAGGAACTCCCCAATTCATCACAGCCTCCACCTTAGCTGGATCTACTTTGACACCGTCATGACATATAACATGGCAAAGGAAATGAATTTCCTCAAGCCAGAATTCACATTTGGACTATTTAGCATACAATTGTTCTCGCTTTAGAGTCTCGAGAACCTGACGAAGATGAAGCTCGTGATCAGCTTCCGTCTTCGAGTAGACAAGAATGTCGTCAATAAACACAATCACAGATCTGTCAAGAAACAGACGACAAACCCGATTCATCAGATCCATGAATACGGCAGGGGCATTGGTTAAATCGAATGGCTAAACCAGAAATTCGTAATGACCAGAACGAGTTCGAAATGCAGTCTTCTTCACGAACTCGTACTTGGTGATACCCCGACTGGAGAGATCAATCTTAGAGAAGCATGTAGCTCCCTGCAACTGATCAAAAAGATCATCTATACGAGGAAGCGGATACTTATTCTTTACAATTCGCTTATTCAGCTCCCTGTAATCTATGCACATTCGCAGCGTTCCATCCTTCTTCTTTACAAATAATACAGGAGCTCCCCACCGCGAGGAACTCGAACGAATAAAACCTTTGTCTAGCAACTCCTGAATTTGAGTCATCATCTCTCTTATTTCAGAAGGAGCAAGACGATACGGATAAGGAGCCACTGGTGTAGCTCCTGGAATAAGTTCTATCTTGAATTCAACATCACGTATTAGAGGCAAACCCGGAAGTTCTTCAGGGAATAACTCAGGGTAGTCAGACACCACTCGAATATCACGAACTGGTCGCTTCTCCATCGTAGCAACAATGACGTATGCCAGATAAGAGTCACAACCTTTGGCAATCGACTTCTGAGCTTTAATCATGGAGACATTGGGAATATTAGAATCTCGTCGTTCTCCACGTTCAATAGCATAAGATCCATCAGAAAGAGGGATCTTGATCATCTTTTTGGAACAGATAATCTCAGCATCACGCTTGCTGAGCCAATCCATCCCGATCACGACATCAAAGCCCGTAATAGGCATAACAAAGAAAGAAATAGGGATATTACTCCCGTCAATACAAAATAGCAGCTATTGGGACTTTCTTTGTAACAGAGACTACTTTGCCGTCAGCGACTTCTACTCTGAACGGCTCAGTCAAAGGGGCAACAGGTAATTGCAATCTTCTACGATAGGCCACAGATACAAAGGAGTAAGTAGCTCCAGAATAAAATAAAACACTAGCAGGGATATAATTAATAAGAAAAGTACCCGTGACGACATCCCCTGCTGCTTTGGCCTCATCCGCCGTCATCTGAAAAGCCGTGCCTTTCACACGGGGCGCGTCATCTCTTTTCGGTCCTCTAGAAGAAGAAGACCCTTTTGCTCCTGTATTCTGCCTTTCCGGGCAGTCGGTCAGTTTGTGCCTGGGCTTGTGGCACCGATAACATACATCCTCTTTGAAACCACACTCTGTTGTAGCGTGGCCCTTCTGCCCGCACCTCCAGCAACGTCTGGGAGAGCTGGAACACTCACCATAGTGATAAGATCGGCATAGAGAACACCAAGGAGAATTAGGCCTTGGCTTATTGGAGGAATCAGTCTTCCCGCCTGCAGTGGATTGTCCTTTGGTAGGACTCGATTCATCAGACGGATTAAACTTCCTTTTTGACCCTGCACCGGCAGATTCGCACTTGCAGTATATCCAGTCACCTTCTAGTTGTCGGGCTATATCAAACGCTTGATCCAGTTCATTAGTAGCCCTCACATGCAGGAGAAATTCCAGTGGTAGAGATGCCACAAACCACCTTATCTTGGTGGTCTCGTCTGGGATCAGATGGGGAACAAACGGCATTCTATCAGTGAACGCGGTTATATGTTCTTCGATTGGCGTGTCCCCTTTCTTGAGATCATTAAAATCTCTCTCCATTATCTCCAGGTCATATTCGGTGCAATACTTCTTTAGCACCTTCTCAGAGAACTACTCCCAAGTGAGAGCACTCAACACTTCTTTCCGAACCGACGCTTTTACCGTATCCCACCAGAAGATGGCACGGCCTTTCAACATACGTATTACGTAGTATCATTAGCTACACTAGCTAGGGAGTACATACAATCATAAGCTTAAATATAATAAGTCATACGTCATCTCATAAACAATCATTGCTAGCTTAGCAGATAGCGGTGTGCTGACAAGATCCGTAAGAGTCGTGTGTTGCAGGATAATCAATCCCGCTCAACAACTCAGACCGGGGAATCAGACACGACCAATCCGCGCTGGTGGGGGAGCACAAGGCAGTCCACCAAGCATTGTTCATAGAGTCAATCCACAGGTAATCTAGCTACAACCGGCTGATCACCACTCACGTTAAGGCACGGTGATTCTGCAGAACCTATGATCCAGGATGCCTCATGAATCACCGTGAAATCCCGAAGGATCTAGTTACAACCGACTGACCTTAACCATGCGTCAGGTAGTCTAGAGACAGTTCTCAAACACATATACGTACATTTGATCCCACAGGGATCCATCATCTTACATATAACATCTTTCAAACAATTAATCATACATAGCATCGCATATCAACTAAGTGGTTCCAAACTGGACCCATTGGCATGCTCCTGAAACATATTCTAACATCTTGCAAGTCATACACTTACCTCCTCAAGCGTACCTGCAAAAGGAAGTTAGTCATACGTAATACATTCACATAGTCCCTTAGCATGCAAGGCCTTACTCTACTGAGTCTCATGAAAGCAGGCACTCACTTGATTAGCCTATAGTGTTCGTTCACTTAGTGCTGGTTCAGCTGACACGTTCACCTAAAATATTCGGCAATCGCGTTAAGCGTTTGCACGCGTTAAGTTCTATTACTAGAACATTTACAACCTTTCTAATAGTCTTAAACTATTCATTAAACTTACTTCGAACACTACACAACCTAATCAACAGGAACATGTAAACAAAGCATATCCTTGCTGAAAAGGCCCCGTCGCGCCACGACTGTATAAGGCGTCTCGCCGCGATAAGTGAAAGTCGGACCACACATGAAAGGTTCATGTGAAAGTCGGACCAAGAGACAGTTGAACTATCCGACTGTCGGACCATAAGTCGGACGGTTCAGCCAACTGTCGGACCAAAAGGTCGGACCATTCATGCGAAGGTTGGACGAAAAGGTCACATGGTTCAAATTATACGGTGTCGTGCCGCGACCATAATTGTGTCGCGCCGCGATCATGGATTTCCCAGATTCTATCATCTTCTTCATCAGCTTGCATGCGACTTTCAGTTATTCTTTTCAAAAACTAGATTTCTAAGCACGACTTTTCACTCTTTAAACACTTCTGAGCTTCATATATTACCTATATGAATCTTATAAACAACTTAAAACCTTTTAAAACATTAGAACATGATAAACCAACTTATAAAGTAAGCTTCATGTTCTTTAATGGTGGTTTCCATTCTATCACTATTTCCAGCCATAAAACATCCATGTATCTAGCATATTACATGTGAAATCTTACTTAAACTTCAATACAAGGACCATGCTAACCTTCTTGTCAAGTGCAGAGCTTTAAATCTTCAAATTTCAAGAAATCTTCTTCAAGAATCTTTCGAGAGCAGAGAGTAGTGTGTTTGTGTGTGTGTTTTGAGATCTTTGCAACTTTTGCTATTATTTGACTTTATGAGTCAAATATCTCTCTTGCACACATATATAGAAATCTTATCCTGAGGCAAACCGCCTCTCGACAAATATCTATATTTTGTTTTCTTTTTCTTTTTCTTTTCCTTCTTAATTAGTCAATTACATATATATATTTAATATACATACATATAATTAATACATAACATACATAAATATACATACATTCATCTCATTTAATTAATTCAACAAGTACACACAAATATTTTCCTATTACTTTAATCGCATACGCGTACGTACTATTTACAACTAGGCCCAAGTTGAGAATATTACAGAAGTACCCACTTGACTTGTTACATTAAGAATATCCACTGATGTAGTTCCAGCCACTTCTTGGGTCACAAGAGTGTCTGTAGGGGTATCTCTGTCAGCCATATCTGTACAATCACATCATCTCACATGCTTATTATATAAACCGTTAGTACATAACATACTAACTATCACAACACAATTCAAATTCACTCTAAATCCCCTTAAATGAAAGTTTGACCCAACACGAGCCAAGATTTGGGAATGCAACACTCTAGCCATTCCTGCATCGCCAAACCAAGGCTCTAATACCAACTTGTAACACCGTAAATCTTAAGCCATTTTTTTTAAAATGCTGCGGAGGCATTCTCTAATTTCATTTAACTTAAACATCCATAAGTACAAAGTACAATTACAAATTACAACATCCGTTCGTGTTACAAAAGATTATAAAACATGGCTCGTCTCTTCTTAAAACACAATATCAGAGTATTGGTCAAATTCTCCTTCCACAAAAAAAGTTAAATAGCTAAACCGAAAAACCTGCAAAAAGCAATCAACCGTGGGGGGTTAGCACAAAGCCAAGTGAATGGAAGCTACAGACAATCATACTACAATCTCAGTTTCAACTGAAACTCTGAACAACAATCACATCAATTGATCTGTCAATTCAACAATCTCTTCCATCCCGAGTACCGGCGGTTCTGCCGAACCTACAACCATAGCTGGCCAAAGCAAAGGTTTACCGATAGCTCCCTACCGATTGGCACAGTAAACTCCCCTCTGAGAAACAAATGCAACATAAGGGCTACTACTGTTCTACCAACCGTAAGCGAGCCCAGCTCTTGCATCAGCAGCTGACCCCAACCAGCCCTTACACAGAAGCTGATTGTCAAACAATCCAAATACTATTCCAGTCACAATCACAATCAAAACTCTTTCACATATAACATATATGAACATGTAATTCTCATTTAGCAAATAGCAGACTTAACAGTCTATCATGGCATGACAATCAATCTATCTTCGTATAACGAACTTATCAATCAAATATTTTATATTCAAATCAACAAGCAATCATTGCATTCAAACAATCCTTCAATCAATCAATTCATAATGTTACCACCAAAACCACCCGTGAGTAAACTTCCTCTAACCTCATTCCTCGTATCACACGTGCTTAGTTGTCTAATATCACTAAGTCTTTGGTTTGTCTGAAAACACAGCAATAACCGAATCAGTCTCGAATATACAAATATATCTTTCCACATATATTTATATCTCATAATCTTGTAAATAACTTGATTTAATCATATAATTAATAGTCCAACTTATTTCAAACGAAACACGAACATAACAAACAATTTTCTTGAGACAGGCCCTGTCGCACCGCGACACCATCGGATTTCAGATTCCGGATTTCACAATTGGATTTGAGCATCGGATTTTGGTTCCCGGATTTGGTTTGTCGGATTTGGAGTCGGATTTCATATACTCGGATTGCTTAATGTGGGATTTCGAGGATTCGGATTTGAAACACTCGGATTTCCACAAACCGACTCAGCTGTCCGATTTTATAAACGTCGCGCCACGACCTTCTAGGTAGCGCCGCGACAAACCTCCTACCAGATTATCTTCTTCTTTTTGTCGGATTTTCAGCCATCAACTTCTCTTGCAAACATAACTAACTTCATTTTTCTTCATTTTAAACTCATCTATACCATATATTATGCATATATAATAGCATAAACAACATTTTAATCATACACAACAACAAATTCATTAAAACCCATTTCATTCATTTTCTTCCAAACCCAACTTGGTGAAACTCTATTTAGCCATGTAAACACAATAAAAAACATAACCAAATAATCAATAACATATATGGATCATGAACTAACCTTTGTTTTGAATTATGAATCACAAAATCCCAATTTCAAGAATTCAAGTTCTTATTCTCTTTTCTTGTTCTTCCTTTCCAGAGAGACTCATGCACACACACATTCACTTTCACTTTCTTTTCAATTAAATGTTACAAGACTTATTTACACACACACACACACGTGTAAACATTCCAATTTGAGGTGTCATCACCTCACATACACCCACACACATACATACATACATAAAATCCTACATACATAAAATCCTTTTTATTTCATTAGTAAACTAACATACCACTTTATATACTTAATTACACGAATTAATTCAATTATTCTTAATAATGGCTTAACCAAATAACTTATCATACAATCGAGGTATTTTCTACAACCTCGTACCAAACTCAATCTTTATTTAATCCTAAACACATACGATATCAAATACTCGTTTAGTCACATAACAAATCTTTTAAATATACATAATTAAACACATTTCAATTTACCATTAGCCCGCCTACTACTAGGCCGGGTTTTCGGATATTACGCATCCCGGGTCAAGATTCTGCAGAACCGACATGACTTAACGTGAATGGTAATCATCCGGTTGTAGCTGGATTACTTGAGGAGTCCTTGGCTCCATGAATGATGCTTGGTGGACTGCTTTATGATCCCCCATCAGCGCGGATGGTTGTGACTGATTCCCCGGATTGAGATGTTGAGCAGGACAGACTCCCCTGCAAGACATGACTCTTACTAATCTTCTCAGCACACCACTATGTGTTAAGCTAGCAATGTGTGCTTATGTACGATGTGTATGATGCATGAATTACTTTATTGATGCTTATGTTAAGTAAGTACTCACTAGCTAAGTGTTAGCTAATGATGCTATGATTTCCCTTTTCAGGTAAAGATTAGATGGCCTCGTGAGGTGGGTGACTTTTTGGTGTAAATGGCCCTTTTGGGTTGGAACACTTTATTTTTGTATGTTGTAATGTAATCTAAAATTATGGTCGGTTCCTGTGTTAGGTAACACCAGCGTATATTTTGGAAACCAAGATGCTGTAAATAACAGTTTGTTATTATTAAAAGAAAAATTGCCGCTGCTAAAACCTGATTTGTCATTAAAGCAACTGTTTTCAGAAGTGGTGTTACAGACACGATCAGAAACAATCGAACAAGGAAGACAGTGACGTGACACAATCTCATCAATATAATGTTGGAATATGCCCGCTGACACGAACGAGTTAATAGCACTGCTGATGAAGTATAGGCCTATTGGGTCACACACCAAGTATTCATTTCGGCAACACGATCAAACAAAAGAGAGTAAAAGGCTAAAATGGGTTTTAGCAGCACGGTACACGGGCCATGTTCTTGAACACGGGCCGTGTCCAGATCAACTAGCACAGGGCGTTTTGGACCAAGTAAAGACCGTGTGCTTTGGGCCTATACGTCCGTGTAGATGAATTCGAGCCGTGTTAGGTCTGTTAGACACGGGCTAACTTGGCCCAATTGAGGCCGTGGGCTTTAGGCCTACACGGCCGTGTTGGCCAACACGGGCCGTGTACAGGCTCTGTAACAGCAGAATAATCAGCTTTAAACACTCCTTTTAATGGGATTAATGAGGGTGAATGATAACCCACGATTCATATGTCTCTCGAACAGACTTTTGGTAGTTCTAGAGCCTTATGTATGTGTTCATACTCTCTCCAATGGTTCTTGCTTTTTGGTGTCCATTTGGTGCACTTGGGAAGGCAATATACACTTTGTGATCAATCTGTGATGCACAAAGGTGTTGCTTGCCAAACAAATACCTTCAGTGGTATCAGAGCCATATCTAACATGGATTTGCACTAACGAGTCTAGAAAACCATATGAATATTTTATATAAGAAAATTGTTTTCTTGAAATGATCTTTCGGGTAGATTTTTGTTAGGCTAAAATTGGTATATTTGTAGCCTACATAATATTCATATAAATATTTTATATTAGAAAATTGTTTTCTAGAAATGGTTTTCATGTAGATTTTTGTTAGGCTAAAATTGGTATATTTGTAGCCTACCTAATATGTTAGTTTTTACATCGAGTCTAGAAAAGCCATATAAATTCTTTTATATAAGAAAAATTGTTTTCTTAAAATTGGTTTTTCATTGAGACTCTTGTTGTGCTAGAATTGTTATATTTGTAGCCTTGTTAATATTTTAGTTTTTATATTTATATATTTGTTGTTACTTAGCATGAAGTGTACACAAATATATACTTATAAATGTACATATGAATATGTGTCACAAAAATGGTTTGGTGCACTAATGCATATGTACAAGGATTGTCATTATGGTGCCTTAGATGTTGTTGACAATCTTAACTAAAATATGTATATGTATTTATATCATGGTTTTGTGTGGCACACCATGTTTTATTTGTTGCGTTTGGTTAATTCGGTGACACGATATGCCCTTAGACCTATGTGTTGTAGTGGTTAATTGATTTGGTTTTTTGGTGGCATGCGTGCCGTATTGATGTAAATATTTATTTATTTATTTGTTGGTGCGGCTTGCCCGCCGTTTCTTTTATTCCGTGTATTTGTATAAATAGTGTAGGAATGTGACATGCGTGTCGTCTGTATATATATATTCTATGTATTTGTAAATAGTATAGAATTAGAACCGGAGAAATCAACGGGAGTCATGATGATGACGTCTTGGCGAGAAGGAATCAACACGCTATTGGAGGTGTTGGATTCAACGGGAGCTCACTCAATAAGACTTTACCTTGTCCTTAGGTTTTCCTTGTTTTCTCCGTTATGGCTCACGGGGAAAACGCATAGGATTTTTGGGCATGTTACTGAATTATATATATATATATATTTGCGTGGTTGTGTTTTATTTTTCTATGCATGGATTAGGATTCGCATGCTAGATAATTTTTCCTATAAAATTAAATAAAACACAACATTTGTTAAAATGGTTAACAATCTCGCGCGAATAGAATTGACAACGAAAATATAAACTTGGTATTATATTAAAAAAGTGCTTAAAATCGTTTTGACACTTACTTTGTTAATTCACAAAAGGATTTTTATAAACCGGAAACAAAATCCCGTTTTTAAAATGTAAATCACGCACCATCCGTAAGGCGACACCACCCAAATCTAACGAAACAAGGATGATTGTCGAGCTAAGCACGAGTCATTCCTTGCGTAGTTGTGTGGAAGGTGATTGGGTAACTCGCATGGTTGGTTGTGGAGCTAAGCACGACCCAATTGATGGTCGAGAGTGCCACCTGTATGTCTTGTCGGACGGTTTACAATTTTAGTATATAATTCTTGATTAGTTGTCGAGCTAAGCACGAGCTAAACAAAAATTATATATTGAGATTGGTGTAAGGAAGGGATCAAACATGCCAACCGACATAATGGATGTCAACGGATTCCGCAAGTGTCTAAGAGTTGTAATAGAGATTACAATTGGTAAAATAGTTACCGGCCTAAATAGCTTCGCCACGTGGTCCGCCGTAAACCTGTCACGGTGTGAGGTGAAATAAGGTTCTTAGCCCTTGTTATAAATAATTGTTTTTATCTAAAACTATGGAGTAATTATTTTTAACAAGGTTTATCTAAACTATCCAAAACTCGTATTATTGTTATTTATAGATGTCAAATCAAAACAACACCACGTCAAACGTCTCACTTCGTGTGTTCCTAGAAATGGAGAAACTCACGGGGGTGAAATTTCTTGCATGGCTTAGGCAATTGAGGATTGTCCTTCGCCATGAGTCAAAGTTGCACATCCTTGAGGAACCCCTTCCGGAGCCACCTGCTACCAACGCGACTTGGGCCGTCCGATATGGGTATGAAAAACGTGTTCAGGACACGCGCAATGTTGCCTGCCTCATGTTGTCAACTATGAGCTCGGATTTGCGAAAGCAGCTCGAGCACATTAGTGTGTACAATATGTTAAACAAGCTCAAGGACATGTTCCAACAGCAAGTTAGGCAGGAACACTAGAATTGTGTTAAAAGCCTAGTCGGTTGTAGGCTGCAGGAAGGCGGGAATGTTGGTCTTCACATCCTTAAGATGAAGTCGAATGTTGACCAAATGGAGAGGTTAGGATTTCCTATTAGGAGAGTGCTCGATGTGGATATTGTACTGCAGTTTTTGCCCGTATCATATGATTAGTTTGTCACAAACTATCATATGCAACGAATGGAGAAATTGTTAAGCGAATTGCATGGCATGATGAAGTCTGCGGAGTCTAACATGGCCAAGCATAGTTCCACTTCAACCACTCCCATCGTGGGTCTAAAGAAACAAAAGAAAAGGAAGAAGAAACCGACCCTAAAAGGAAAGGTTGGAGTTTCCAAGACTATCCTTCATGTTGAGTCGAAGGACAAAGAGAATGTGCCACAAGAAGAGACTCAAGAAAATGTGGTTTGGTACTTCTGTGGAGGATTTGGAAATTGTGGCCGTCACGCCTGTCCTACGTGACGAGAGGATATAAAACTTCTCAGAAAAGAGAGAGTTAACTTTCCTTCTTCAGGTACATTCATGATTCATTGCTATTCTTCTATAAGCTGGGTTGTTGACCTGAGCTGATTGACTCACGTTAGTCACAAATTTGTTTGTTACAAAGTGTATGTCCTTTGGTGAAAGAAAAGCATGAAGAACCGGATCTCAAACGAGGAAACCATGGTGATTGTCCTCTACGAGAAGATAAGGAGACTTAATCTTGCTTTTGTCGCTGGTTTATTTATTACTTTATTTTATTGCCCTGCGTGGCAAGTAACATCTCTTTGTATGCTCGCTTTAATTACGGTGGACAAAATTTTGAAGTTTTAAGAATTGATGTAAAACCTTTTTAAGCGTTATTTATTCAAGGTTTTTATGTCATAGCTCATGTGTTGTTTTGCCCTGCGTGGCACAGAACTTTACATGTGGTGACAATGAGTTTATTCTTAAAATACGAAATTTATTATAGAAATTTGTTGTGAGATATTTTGTTCAAAATTTTCCATGTCATAGCATACACAAGGTTTTGTTACAAGTAATAGAATATTCATGAATAATTGATTCTTAATCCAAAGTAGTTTGGATAAACCATCTTTGTGTGATAATCAACTTTACCACATAAACAAGAAATATATCACATAGATCCATGTGGTAGGGATCTCGGAATAGTTTAGCCTCGGGCTAAACGCATTGATGTTGATCTTGTTTATTAGGCTAAGATGATTATGGGATCCTTCACCGGAGTTTGTGAGAGGATTATAGGCTTGTTGGATATTGATCACATTTTGTGGATAATCCATTCAAGCACACCACAAAGAATTAGAAAGAGAAACCTCTTCATCACTACCTTGATGGTAATAATTGCGAGACGTTTACTAGTTTAGGCATATGTCTGAAACCTTGTTGGTGTTCAGAATTAGCCAAAACAACTTTAAGAATCAATAGGGCATATAGATTGTAACGTCCTCAGAAAGGGCCTAGACGCATGCTGACGTGGTACGTATAATAAATTAGATAATTTGAATAAAATATATATTTAAAGATATTAAAGAAAAATAACTAAATTATTTATTAAATGAGTAAAGATAAAATATTAGTAAAAATATAAAAGAATATTAAATGGTTTAGAACGAGGTTTCCAAAAATATCCCCGTTAGTTAAAACGGGTATTCGTGCGTTAAGTTGTAAGTTAAAAAGGGGAACAAAATACCCACTTGTGGATAGTGTTAATCCACAAGTAGGCTGCCCTTTTCCCTTACTCACGTTACACACACAGAGAACTCATTTCTCTTTTGTGTTCTTGTGTGTTAGAGAGTTCAAGAAGAGAACAAGTGAAAGATCAATCCAAGCTTCAAGAATCTGTAATTCAAGTGTTGTAATTCGGATTCAAATCTGCCCATAATCATCTTGTAATCATCTGCAATCTTTCTTGTAAGTGATTCATCAATTCTTGAAGTTTTCTAAGTTTTGGGTTTTTTGGTGAAAATCACCAAATGAAGCCAATAAATGAAATTCATGTTACCAATTGATTCTTAAGTTGATTCTGAGTTCATAGAAGTTGATTTTGTTAGTTAAGGACTTGATTTTGATTAGTTTTGTGAATTAAAGTCCAAATGGGTGAAAATGGAGAAATTGGCTCTAAGGTCTGATTTTGATGTTATATGATGTAAAAATGGTGCCTTTAGCTTGTATTCGATATGTTATTTCATATGTGAAAGGTAAAAATTAACTGGAAAACGATTTGGTAGTGTTTTGGTTTATTTTGGCTGGGAAACAGCAGGTTCTGGTCGAACCTACTGCTGCAAATGGAAAGGCACGGGCGTGCCTTTCAAGAACAGACCGTGACCTTGGGCGTACCCGTGGAGGCACGGGCGTACCTCCAAAAGGTACGGGCGTGCCTAACCCTAGAAGGTCCGGGGGGTGTTTCTAGTCATGGGGCGTACCTGAGTATCAGGTATGGGGCATACCTGAGTATCAGGTATGGGGCGTGCTTCTGGCAGATTCTGGTTTAAGTATTAAATGATATGTATTGATTTGTTTAGGTGTACCTGTTGATCAAGAATCATCCGTGACTTAGTGCTGACCTGTTATAGCTCAACAGGTGAGTAACAGTTAACTCAAGCATGATATTAATAGTATTACAAATATGTTTTTGTATGATATAAACCATGAAAGTGTAGATATGCATGTTTAGAGGTTTCATAAACCAATTGTGTGATACAAATGATATGTATGCGTGTAAAAGACCTTGTAGGTCATTATTGAAATATGAAAAGGCCTGTTTATGTCACTATTGATATGTAAGGGCCGGAGTACGCCATTGTGTTTGTGATGAGGCCAGAGTAGGCCATTGTTTGAGTGCCGGTACTAACTTGTAGAGATTGTGGTGCAGGATTCGATGATCACGAATCTTGGTTATAGCTAAACCGCCGCCCTCAATACTAACTCGGGGCTCTCAGTTTCCCACTGATCCCAAATGGGATATGTTCCCGATAACGCAATGGTGGACCGCTACCCGCTTCTCCACCGGCGCGGAGGAAGTAACGGTTTCCCCAGTGAGGATCATTGAGCCGGGCTTATAACCCTGCAAGACGTGATGCCTGCTGACAACCGGTGCTTCACCATGTGTTAGGATAGACTTGAATGAAGTTATGTGATTCATGAAATATGTTATGATACTCTTGATATACTGCTCCTGCTTTAATTGTTATTCACTAGCTATTTATAGCTAACCCTCTCATGTTCATTCCTAATGCAGGTAAATAGACTAAAGGTGAGTACGGGTGCCCGCAGGGATGTCATGTTAAGTTTGGGGAACACAATGTAAATATGATATTGTGTAATAGTTAGTGTAATGGTCGAACTAGTTGGTAAGGTTTGGAAAGTTTGTAAAACATTTTATGTTACAAATTATAGTTATATAAGTTGTATAATGTGAATATAATATTCGCTTCCGCACTTGTTTTAATTAAAAAAATATATACTCTGATAAATGAAAAGACCGGTGTTACAAGTTGGTATCAGAGCCTTAGTTTGAGTGAATTGAGTACTATATATAGTATTCAGTCTCAAACTCGGGTTCATATTCGACCATTACTAAGTATTCCCAAAGGGTGGTATTGGGGTGTGAAGAGTGATTTATATGTTTCATGTTATATGATAAGTAAAAGTTAAGATAAGATAAGAGTTATATATATGTATGAAGTATAATGAAGGTTTTATTTTGAATGTGTATAGAATTCTAACTCGTCATGGAAGGATCTTCTGGAGATAAGGATGCGTATATCTTTAAGTTAGAGGCTCAACTTAAACAAGCCCACTAAATTCAAGACTTTTCTAAACTGCCAGCCTCCTGTTTTCCATGGTCCAACCAATCATCCGTCAGCAGTTGAGACATGGATTGGAGATATGCAAAACACTTTTGAGTCTAGCGAATGCGACAAAGACAAGAAGGTAAATTTTGCCAAACGAATGCTTAGAGGTCGTGCATTGGCTTGGTGGGATACGGTGATTGCTGTCACATCATCAGCCACACTTGAGGCAATGACCTGGGATGGGTTTAAAGAGAAGATTTGAGGGAAGTACTGCTCTGACTACGATATGATGAGAATCGACAATGAATTCAGGGCACTTGAAAAGGGTGACAAGCCTTTAGAGGATCTAATCTCCAAATTCACTGATAAGATGAGGTTTGTTACTCATCTTTTTCCAAATGAAATGGCAAAGATCACCCATTTTGCCAATACTCTGCCATTGGAATATCGAGCAGCTGTGAGATCTGCAGCAACACTGGATGAAGCATTTGATAATGCTAGAACCACTGACGATGATTATACACGGAGGGCTAGATCTCAACAGCAACAACAATCAGGGGCAGCTAAGAGGAAGTTTGAGCAGCAGTCGAGTCAGAAAGGAAGTGAGGGTGGTTCTGGTGGTAAATCACGTGGAAATACATCCCAAAAGTCTGATGATTGGGATTTGAAGTGTACTAAATGTGGGAAGAAGGGGCATCAATATAAATAATGCAGGTACAAGGAAAATGTGTGTTACAGGTGTCATAAACCTGGGCACCGAATTGCACAATGCCCTACATGGCCAGCCACGGGTGCTGGAGGTTCTTCGGCAGCTACGGCTCCGAACCAGGGAGAGCCTTTTAGATGATGGCTGAGGAAGCCAAGGATGCAGGTGATGTGACTACAGGCACTTATCTTATTAATAATATTACTGCATGCATTTTATTTGATTCGGGAGCTACATACTCCTTTATCTCTAAGTCTTATCGTGAAAAGCTTCAATTGCCTGTTTCTCTATTATCTGATTCTGTTAAAGTTGAAGTAGCTGATGGTAAGGTAGTAAATATTACCAAAAAAGTTCCAACAGCAATTCTGTATGTTGATGGGAATAGTTTCACTATTTCCTTTCTTGTTATGCCGATAGCGGGGTCTGATGCTGTTATCGGTATGGATTGGCTCAGTAGTCGAGATGCTGAGATTTTGTGTTCCAAGAAATTGATCAGATTCCCTTTATCCGACGGTTCGTTTGCTATAGCTCGAGGGGAGAAGAGGGACTCTGCCATTCCTGTGATTTCTGTGATTAAAGCTCAGAAATTGATTTCAAAAGATTGTATCTCCTACTTTGCATATGCAATTAATGCTAAGATAGGAGCAAAGACTGTTGATGATATCAGGGTTGTCTCTGAATACCCTGATGTCTTTCCTGAAGACTTGCCGGGTTTGCCTCCTATCAGGGATGTAGAATACCGGATTGATCTTGTTCCTACAGCTACACCTGTAGCAAAATCTCCCTATCGTCTCACTCCATCTGAAATTTAGGAGATGATGTCCCCAATCCAGGAACTACTTGATAAAGGCTTTATTCACCCAAGTGCTTCACCGTGGGGAGCTCCTGTTCTGTTTGTTAAGAAGAAGGATGGGACTCTCAGAATGTGTATTG
This sequence comes from Dittrichia graveolens, assembly GCA_038502395.1. NCBI lineage: Eukaryota > Viridiplantae > Streptophyta > Magnoliopsida > Asterales > Asteraceae > Dittrichia > Dittrichia graveolens. The sequence continues at coordinate 39,774,196 of JARJIL010000009.1, forward strand.
ATTACAGGGAGCTTAACAAGCGAACTGTAAAGAATAAATACCCATTACCTCGCATAGATGATCTGTTTGATCAATTGCAAGGTGCCACGTGATTTTCAAAGATTGATTTGCGTCCTGGCTATCATCAAGTCCGAGTTCGGGAAGATGATATCACAAAGAATGCATTCAGAACATGATATGGGCACTACGATTTCTTTGTTATGCCATTCGGCTTAACCAATGCTCCTGCTATCTTTATGGATATGATCAATCGCGTTTGTCGCCCTTTTCTTGATAAATTTGTGATCGTGTTCATTGATGATATTCTTATTTATTCTAAGTCTGAGGCGGAACACGAGCAACACCTTCGTCTTATTCTGGAGACACTTAAGCGAGAACAACTCTACGCAAAGTTATCTAAATGTGAGTTCTGGCATAAGGAGGTCCACTTCTTGGGCCATGTTATATCCTAGGAAGGTGTTAAGGTTGACCCTGTGAAGATTGAAGCGGTTAGGAATAGGGAAACTCCTCATAATCCTACTGAGATAAAGAGTTTCTTAGGTCTTGCTGGATACTACAGACGTTTTCTCCAGAATTTTTCTAAACTTGCTGGTCCATTGACCAAATTGACCTGCAAAGATGTGGCGTATGTGTGGAGTGAAGATCAGGAGAAAGCATTCAAGACTCTGAAGCAATTATTATGTCAGGCCCCAATTCTAACATTGCCTAATGGGTCTAAAGACTTTATTGTCTATTGTGATGCTTCATATGTAGGTCTAGGTTATGTTTTGATGCAACGAGACAAGGTGATTGCATATGCTTCTCGTCAATTGAAGACACACGAGAAGAATTATCCTACACATGATCTGGAGCTTGCAGATGTAGTATTTCCTTTGAAGATATGGCGTCATTATCTGTATGGCACCAAATGTATTGTATGCATAGATCATAAGAGTCTGCAGTATGTGTTCACGCATAAAGAGCTTAATATGAGACAAAGACGTTGGTTGGAGCTGAACAATGATTATGATTGTGAAATTAAGTATAATCCGGGCAAGGCGAATGTAGTAGCTGATGCACTGAGTCAAAAGAACTCTCCTGCAACGGCTAAATTCATGAGGATGACTGTTGAATCTGATATCATTGTTCAGATGAAAGTAGCACAACAAGAGGCTTTGCAAGAAAACAACTTGAAAGCAGAGACAATGGTTAACATATCAAAGCAATTGGGAGAAGATAGTCGGGGTTTGAAGACATTTCAATCCCGAATCTGGGTACCGAGTCTTGGTGGCAATCGCGAGACAATCTTACATGAGGCACACAAATCTAGATTGTCTATTCATCCCGGAAGCATGAAAATGTATCAAGACTTGCAATCTTTGTACTGGTGGCCTACATTGAAGCGTGTCATAGCTTCATTTGATAAAAATGCCAAGTCTGCGCACAAGTCAAAACTGAACGCCAAAAGCCCTATGGTAGTCTACAACAACTAGACATCCGAGAGTGGAAATGGGATCATATTACGATGGACTTTGTAACTAAGCTACGCCGAACTGTAAAGGGGCATGATATGATTTGGGTTGTGGTTGATCGCCTCACGAAGAGTGCTCATTTTCTTGCAACTAATGAGTCTGCACCTATGAATCGTTTGGCTCAATTGTATATCATAAGGGGGTGTCACGACATGGAATACCTCTATCTATTGTTTCTGATCGTGATTCACGGTTCACATCAAACTTTTGGCGTAGTCTTCAACGTGAACTTGGTACGCGCGTGAATCTTAACACAACATACCATCCCTAGACAGACGGACAGTCCAAAAGGACTATTCAAACTCTTGAAGATATGCTGAGAGCTTGTATTTTGGAAATTGGTGGTTCTTGGGATTCACATCTGCCCTTGATTGAATTTGCCTATTACAACTCCTATTATTCGAGTATAGGCATGCCACCATATGAGATGCTATACGGTAGGCGATGCCGTACACCTACTTGTTGGTTAGAACCTGGCGAAAAGCAATACGCAGGTCCTGACATTATGCAGATGACATCGGATAAAGTCAAGATGTCACGTGAGAAGCTGAAAGCTGCACGAGACAGGCAGAAGATGTACGCGGATCCAAAACGGAGGCCCATTACTTTGGAAGTGGGTGACTGGGTATTCTTGAAGGTTTCACCTTGGAAAGGGGTGATTCGATTTGGTCAAAAGGGTAAGCCGTAGATATATTGGTCCGTTTAAAATTCTACAACGGGTCAATGAACAGACGGTATCACTTGAACTTCCTCCAGAGCTATCTGGTATTCATAACACATTCAATGTGTGCTATCTGAGGAAGTGCAAGGTTGATGATGATCAGATCCTACCTCTGCAAGAGTTGAAAGTTGATTCAGCTAAACGCCTTGTGGAGGAACCTGTTGAGATTTTGGAATCCAAAATCAAGAAGCTGCGAAAAAAGATGATCAAGTTAGTACTCGTCAAATGGAAGCACAATCTGGGTCCTAACTTGACATGGGAGGCCGAGGATGAGATGAAAGCACGCTACCCGCATTTGTTCACTGCTGAGCAGATTCCGAGGACGGAATCTTCTTAAGGAGGGTAGATTTGTAACATCCTGAGAAAGGGCCTAGACGCATGCTGACGTGGTATGTATAATAATTAGATAAATTGAATAAAATATATATATTTAAAGATATTAAAGTAAAATAACTAAATTAGTTATTAAATGAGTAAAGATAAAATATTTGTAAAAATATAAAAGAATATTAAATGGTTTAGAACGAGGTTTCCAAAAATATCCCCGTTAGTTAAAACGGGTATTCGTGCATTAAGTTTTAAGTTGAAAAGGGGAACAAAATACCCACTTGTGGATAGTGTTAATCCACAAGTCGGCTGCCTTTTTCCCTTACTCACGTTACACACACACACAGAACTCATTTCTTTTTTGTGTTCTTGTATGTTAGAGAGTTCAAGAAGAGAACAAGTGAAAGATCAATCCAAGCTTCAAGAATCTGTAATTCAAGTGCTGTAATTCGGATTCAAATCTGCCCATAATCATCTTGTCATCATCTAGGATCTTTCTTGTAAGTGATTCATCAATTCTTGAAGTTTTCTAAGTTTTTGGTTTTTGGGTGAAAATCACCAAATGAAGCCAATAAATGAAATTGATGTTACCAATTGATTCTTAAGTTGACTCTGAGTTCATAGAAGTTGATTTTGTTAATTAAAGACTTGATTTTGATTAGTTTTGAGAATTAAAGTCCAAATGGGTCAAAATGGAGAAATTGGCTCTAAGGTCTGATTTTGATGTTATATGATGTAAAAATGGTGCCTTTAGCTTGTATTTGATATGTTATTTCATATGTGAAAGGTAGAAATTAACTGAAAAACGATTTGGTAGTGTTTTGGTTTATTTTGTCTAGGAAACAGCAGTTTCTGGTCGAACCTGCTGCTGCAAATGGAAAGGCACGGGCGTGCCTCTCAAGAACAAACCGTGACCTTGGGCGTACCCGGGGAGGCACGGGCGTACCTAACCCTAGAAGGTCCGGGGGGGTGTTTCTAGTCACGGGGCGTACCTGAGTATCAGGTACGAGGTGTGCTTGCCTAAGTCCGGGCGTGCCTCGCTAGGCACGGGCGTGCCTTAGCAAGGTACGGCCGTACCCTGCTTCTGGCAGATTCTGTTTTAAGTATTAAATGATATGTATTGATTTGTTTAGGTGTACCTGTTGATCAAGAATCATCTGTGACTTAGTGCTGACCTGTTATAGCTCAACAGGTGAGTAACAGTTAACTCGAGCATGATATTAATAGTATTACAAATATGTTTTTGTATGATATAAACCATGACAGTGTAGATATGCATGTTTAGAGGTTTCATAAACCAATTGTGTGATAAAAATGATATGTATGCGTGTAAAAGACCTTGTAGGTCATTATTGAAATATGAAAAGGCCTGTTTACGTCACTCTTAATATGTAAGGGCCGGAGTAGGCCATTGTGTTTGTGATGAGGCCAGAGTAGGCCATTGTTTGATTGCCGGTACTACCTTGTAGAGATTGTGGTGCGGGATTCAATGATCACGAATCTTGGTTCTAGCTAAACCACCGCCCTCAATACTAACTCGGGGCTCTCAGTTTCCCACTGATCCCAAATGGAATATGTTCCCGATAACTCAATGGTGGACCGCTACCCGCTTCTCCACCGGTGCGGAGGATGTAACGGTTTCCCCAGTGAGGATTATTGAGCTGGGCTTATAACCCTGAAAGACGTGATGCCTGCTAACAACCGGTGCTTCACCATGTGTTAGGATAGACTTGAATGAAGTTATGTGATTCATGATATATGTTATGATACTCTTGATATACTACTCCTGCTTTAATTGTTATTCACTAGCTATTTATAGCTAACCCTCTCATGTTCATTCCTAATGCAGGTAAATAGATTAAAGGTGAGTACGGGTGCCTGCAGGGATGTCATGTTAAGTTTGGGGAACACAATGTAAAGACGATATTATTTAATAGTTAGTGTAATCGTCGAACTAGTTGGTAACGTTTGGAAAGTTTGTAAAACAATACTTTTATATTACAACTTATAGTTATATAAGTTGTTTAATGTGAATATAATATTCGCTTCCGCACTTGTTTTAAATAAAAAAAATATACTCTGAAAAATGAAAAGACCGGCGTTACATACATCAAGGTACTTAGATCTAGTTAAGATGCTAAGGTATCTATTATCTATATATTGGATGACCATATACTGAATTGTGGAATTGTTTCACAATTCATATCCTACTAAAACACATTGGTACATGGTGTCATGGAGTAGGGAACCGGGTGTTGTTGATAATGATTCGGTTTATGACGGGTCAAGAGTGTGTGTTTAATTTGTTGGGACATTCATACATCATTGTGATTAAGTCCTCAAATCTAAATTCAATTGATAGTCTATTTAGCATTTATTAAGATACGACTAGAAAGGCTCTTTGCTTGTCTATCCGATAGTTTAAAGTTATCCATTCCACATTTAGTTGGAGAAGGATAAACTTGAAATCGAGAAGTGCTAATACATTTGAGACGTTCTTCTAAATTTTAATTATTTAACCTTTTGAGAACAATGTTTGTTGTTTAAAAAGGGGAAGAAGAAATAAACTAAAACTAAGGCATTCCAGGGGAAGAACGTGGACCTTAAATGCAAGACTTGATGATGATACTAGCATATAATCTGATATCCGCATGGTTATGCTGGTATGCCTGACTAAGAATCATTACTTCTTTTCATTCTGATTAGAGTTATATAGAGCCAAAGAGGTATGGGTTTCTCATATCTAAGTTGCAATGACTTGGTGGTGAGTCATGTTGAGTTCACCACCTATCGGGAGACGTAGTGGATCCAGAATTCATTAAAAATAAAAGAAGTAAATTATAAAGAGATGCAATCCATTTGAAATGTCCAAGTACTTGACTTGACTTGATCCCATACCTAGGTGTAAACCAAGGTGGTTGTGATGGGATTAACATGGATGGGGTTGTAGACAACTTCGAATACCGACTAGTGGTAAAGTTTTTCATGATGGTTATGGAGAAACTTATCCTAGTGGCTATGTTGAAGAATGTTCGATACTCGTGGATATTAATGACCGTGTTTTGCCATGAAACAATATGATGAGGAAGTGCTTTGATCATTATCTAACGCGGTCCGTAACTGGTCGTTATAAGGGAGATGATTGGGTAGAGTATTATCTATGTGGCGGGACTATGTAGTCAAAAGGAATTTGTTCCTCTATGTATAGAGAAGATATCCATGGGCCCCTCGATGATTGAGTGCTGACGTTCATATGCATGGCCGTGCTCAAGTTATATTGATGATGGATCAATGTTAACTTGGTTTGTTGCTCACCACTAATCTATAATCGAGAAACATAATCGTGAACGATCTGAAGGTTGACTTTATTCCATGCCTTGTGTTCACATAGGATATCACGAACAAGAGGATGTATATGTTCATTTATCTTTAGGACAATCATTTTATGATTGGGATCTTGTCAAGAGTGGCATACCCTATACTGACTTGGGAGCATAGATGTCTTGCTAGAGGCTGCTCTATGTTTGTGTTATTTTCGTAGTCGTGCCACATGTAAGTGGGAGTCTGTTGGAATATGCCCACTGACATGAACGAGTTTATAGCACTGCTGATGAAGTATAGGCCTATTAGGTCACACACCAAGTATTGATTTCGGCAACACGATCAAACAAAAGAGAGTAAAAGTAAAAAATGGGTTTTGGCAGCATGGTACACGGGCCATGTTCTTGAACACGGGCCGTGTCCAGCTCAACTAGCACGGGGCGTTTTGGCCCAAGTAAAGACCGTGTGCTTTGGGCCTACACGGCCGTGTAGATGAACATGGGCCGTGTTAGGTCTGTTAGACACTTGGCCCAATTGAGGCCTTGGGCTTTGGGCCTACACGGCCGTATTGGCCAACACGGGCCGTGTACAGGCTCTGTAACAGCAGAATAATCAGCTTTGAACACTCATTTTAATGGGATTAATGAGGGTGAATGATAAGCCACGATTCATGTCTCTAGAACAGAATTTTGGTAGTTCTAGAGCCTTATGTATGTGTTCATACTCTCTCCAATGGTTCTTGCTTTTTGGTGTCAATTTGGTGCACTTGGGAAGGCAATATACACTTTGAGATTAAGCTTTGATGCATAAAGGTGTTGCTTGTTCTTGCATTGTGTTGTTTTGGTGTCTACACCAATCTACTAGCATTGGGGAATCAAGTGTACTTGGGGTGGACTTCATTAGAGGAATTCTCTTGTTGAATTCTACACTTGACAAGAAGAAATAGATATTGTGATCTTGCTTAAAAGTATAACTATTTCTTGCTTCTTGTTTATTATATTTTAGTTGCAATTCCTTGTCTAGATATTGGTCCATAGGAAGTGTTTGTTTGGTTAGCTTATTATCTTTGTATTATATCTTGCTTTCGTTGCTACTTGATTATGCCAAACGAATACCTTCATATAAAGCTAGGCTAAACTAGTCAATGAAGCAGACTTGTTAGTGGCTAAGAAATGATTACACTTAGTCAACCGTTGTCACACCCCGCTAAAGCGGAAACACGAGGTGTCACAGCACAAGATATCATCGCACAAGGTAAACAGACAATAACCATTATATTGACTTAACAAAAATAAGTAGTTTAGGTAAAACATAAATAGAAGTTACATAATCGAATAAAAGTTAAATGACATTATCTTGTACGATGCGAAAATTAAATAGATATTGTTTTTATAAAACGTGACGATGAAGATGAAGATGCCACACATCATGTTTGTATGCATAAGGTACCTAACAACGATCACCTGAAAGCACGGGTAAAAGAAAAGGGTCAACTACTAGAGTTGGTGAGTTCATAGGTTTTTAATATATGCACAAAATATCTTTTAAATGAGAAAAGTTTAAATAATTGATGGAAGTTTTTGAATAAAATCCAAGTATGAAATAATGATATAAGATGTATTATATTGCCCAATACGTTGCACATGGTAGTAATAGACTATGATGATTATTGCTTGAGCCATTATCCAACCTAGCCGACAACCAATTGCCCATGATAAACCTAACGCCTATATTAAATGACGTTAGTAGTGGTAAAGTACATCTATAGTTCGTCAACCATAAATGGGAGACGTCGGAATCTCCAAATAGCGCTACTTACAAATACCATCGGCTCACTAGCGGAGTTAAGGAATAATGTCCAACGAAAGGGCCTTACAACGATCACCCAAGCATATCAAAGAATAATACCATAAGTGCTCAAAATAATATTTGAAATAAATAAGAAGATAGGCAATAAACTTTTCATGAAATGTATACACATGCTTTCACCCCAAAAATAATATGAAATACGGTAAAATGGGGCTATGATACTCACTCGGTATGCAAAGGTGTTTTCTTGTAAGGATTTCTTGTTCCTACCGAAGCTCCTTTCCTAATATAAAAAGGTATGTAGCTCTATTAGACTTATTTTATTTATTATTTTGTATTATTTATTTGTTGTTAACTTATTTATTTAAATAGTTAAAGGTTGTCTCTATTTTTCCATTATTCATAAATGTTCACTGAAATTTTCAGTTCTTTGAGTTGAACTTTAAAAATTAAAAACTGTAATTTAGGAGTCATATTAAGGCTTGATATTTTAATATAATCTTTCTATATGTTTCTATAATGTCCAGTAAAAATATAGGAATTTATAATCCATGTTTGGTATTTTTAATAATTAAAAGTGTATAGGATGTCCACTGATCAGTGTCTGGATGACATGTTGTTACTAAAACGTCTGTTTAGGGCTCATACGACCTCCTTTTTACATGATTCAAACTGGAAAATAACCACGACTCACAGATTAAACTTTTAAAAAAAACTAGACGTAATTTGACCCAAGAATGAGTTAGTTACACGCGTTTAAAGTGTACCCTTCTAAATCTGCCAGACTTCCAGATTCAACATATGGGTCTTTTTAAATATGTTTGAAGGATCAAACGTTCATGAAAATTAGTGAATCCAGTTTTAAATGAAAGGTAACACTTTAAACTAAGATTAGCAAAAAGAATCAACTGATTTTTATACCTAGAACTCCAGATATAACAAAAACAAGTAGGGAGTTCTAACATCAGATTCTGCCAGATTTGTGATTCTTTTTGCTTATGGGTCATAACTTTAATATAACATGTTTATATTCATGATTAATCATCTTGTATGAGTTTAAGCTTTGATAATCCATGTGTTCTTACAACAATGGTAGGATGATACACATTTTATGTGTTCCTTACAACATTTGTTAAGATGAAACACATGCATGATCAAAGTCTTATTTTCTTGATTTTTAGTTGATTAAGTTCCATACAACAATGGTAGGATGATGCACATTTCATGTGCTCCTTACAACATTGGTAGGATGTTTATATTCACATGATTATAGATATATATAAAGAAATAAGATGAACATCAAAGAAAAAAAAGAAGAAAGAAAAAAAAAAGAAGAAAAGAAGAAAAGTAGAAGAGTAGAGATGAGTGTGTTATGATCATCTTACCAACTCTTTTCTTTGATTATGTGTTTGATCTTCACAAGATGAACAAGAGTTGGATGTTCTTGGGAGATTTTTGTTGGTGAAAGAAGAAGAGAGAAAAGAGAAGAGATGGAGTGTGGTGGTGAAGGAAATGATGAAGAGTAGTAGGGAGCTTATATAGAGCATGGGGGAGATCAAGTGGTGGTTCTTGGGAAGAGAAGGAGGCAAGAGAAAAGAGATGGGGGGTTTCTTTTATTTTTTATTTTTTATAAATTATGTGTAATTAGTTTAAATAAATTTGTATAAATGGTGATTTTGTTTAAATCTTTTAATTAACAAAGTTTTAATTATTTTGATGAGTTTATATATATGTTTTATATTTTAACTTATTTATATTTATTATGATGTATTTAATTATTTTTATTGTTATTATTATTATTATTGTATATGATTTGTAATTCTTGACTTTTAATAATTCGATTTTTCGAGCTCCGGAAGGTTCTAACCATATCGGCGGGATTTCTACGAAATCTAATATTATTATGGATGTATTTAAGTCATAAATACTATTTTTAGTCATACTAGGCTTAAAATTGGAATTTCTAATGGCTAACGTCGGAAATTTGTTGCCGAATGTCACAGTCTCCCCTGATTAAAAGAATTTCGTCCCGAAATTAATCGTTGACGTCTTGGACTTGCTTTTTGGCGAAGAGGTGTGGATATTTGAGTTTCATATAATCCTCTCGCTCCCAAGTGTATTCAGGCCCGTGCCTTGAGTTCCAACGAACTTTTAAGATAGGGATCCTGCTTCTCCTTAGTCTTTTGACCTCCCGGTCAAGGATTTCGATTGGTTCTTCTACAAAGTGCAACCGGTCATCAACTTGCACATCTTTTAATGGTAAGATTAAGGTTTCCTCCGTTTGGCATATCTTTAAATTCGACACATGGAACGTGTCATGGATGGCGCTCAGTTCTTGTGGCAGTTTTAGCTTGTAGGCTACCGGTCCAATCCTTTCGATTATCTCGAATGGCCCAACGTACCTGGGACTTAACTTGTTCTTTTTACCAAAACGCACTATCCCTTTCCAAGGTGATATCTTTAGTAGAACTTTATCGCCAACTTGAAACTCTAGGGGTTTCCTGCGATTGTCGGCGTAGCTCTTTTGTCGGTCCCTAGCGGTTTTGAGCCTTTCCCTGATAATCTTTATCTTATCAGTGGTTTCCTGTATGACGTCTGGTCTGGACAATTGTCGGTCTCCGATTTCCAACCAGCTGAGCGGGGATCTACATTTGCGTCCGTACAACGCTTCATAAGGTGCACACTGGATACTGGTGTGATAACTATTATTGTATGAAAATTCAACCAGTGGCAAATGCGAGTCCCAGCTCCCACCAAAATCTAACACACAAGCACGTAACATATCTTCCAGCGTTTGAATAGTCCTTTCCGATTGTCCGTCTGTTTGGGGGTGGTAAGAGGTGCTTAAATTGACTCGCGTTTGCTTTCTGAAGTGATTGCCAAAATCGGGAAGTGAAGCGACTATCCCTATCCGAGATGATAGAGATGGGCACTCCATGACGCATGACGATCTCATTGATGTAGATTCGTGCCAGCTTTTCCATCTTGTAATCTTCACGAATGGGTAGGAAATGTGCTGACTTTGTAAGCCGGTCTACTACTACCCAGATGGAATCGTACCCTTTTGCGGATCGGGGTAACTTAGTCACAAAATCCATAGTTATCTGTTCCCATTTCCATTCCGGGATTTCGGGTTGCTGCAGTAATCCAGAGGGTTTCTGGTGTTCTACCTTAATTCTTGCACAAGTCAAACATTTCCCCACGTATAGGGCGACATCCTTCTTCATTCCGGGCCACCAATAGTATTCCTTCAAATCCTTGTACATTTTATCGGCTCCGGGATGAATAGAATACTTAGACTTATGTGCCTCATCCAATATCGTTAACCTTATGTTATTCACCTTGGGTATCCAAACCTTTTTTTTTTCAAAGTAATGTACTCCATCAGTTCCAATCTCGAATCTGTGCTCCAAATGACGGAGGGTTTCCTCTTTTAGATTTTCTGCTTTTAATGCTTGCTCCTAAGCTTCAAGGATCCTTCCTTTCAGACTTGTTTGCACAACAGCTCCTAATGCTCGTACTCTCGTTGGTTTTACTCTTTCCTTCCTACTCAACGCGTCGGCTACCACATTGGCCTTGCCTGGGTGATATTTGATTTCGCAATCATTGAGTAGTTCTACCCATCGCCTTTGTCTCATATTGAGCATCTTTTGATCAAAAATATGTTGGAGACTCTTATGGTCAGTGTAGACGGTACACTTGGTGCCATATAAGTAGTGTCTCCATATTTTGAGTGCAAACACTACCGCTCCTAGCTCTAAATCATGAGTAGTGTAGTTTTTCTCATGAACCTTCAATTGTCTCGAAGCGTAGGCGATAACTTTGTCTTTTTGCATTAAAACACATCCCAACCCTTGGTGTGATGCGTCGCAATAGACCACAAAGTTTTCTGATCCAGTTGGCAATGCCAAGATAGGTGTGTTGCATAACTTCTGCTTTAAGGTTTGAAAGGCTTCTTCTTGCTTATCTCCCCAAATGAATTTCTTATCCTTCTGAGTCAGAGTTGTTAATGGTTGAGCCACGCGTGAAAAGTTTTCGATGAATCGCCTATAATATCCTGCCAAACCCAGAAATTGTCGAATCTCGGTTGGCGTCTTTGGTGCTTCCCACATTTTGATTGCTTCGATCTTTGCTGGATCGACATGAATTCTGTTTGAATTAACTATGTGACCAAGGAAGTGTACTTCTCGGATCCAAAATTCACACTTGGAGAATTTGGCATACAACTTCTGGTCTTTGAGTAGTGTTAAGATTAATTTCAAATGTTGCTCATGATCTTCCTTGCTTCGCAAATAGATGAGAATGTCGTCTATGAACACTATTGCAAACTTATCTAAATATGGTCTACATACCCTATTCATTAAGTCCATAAAAACTGCTGGAGCATTAGTCAACCCAAAAGGCATAACTAAGAACTAAGAACTCGTAATGTCCATAGCGGGTTATAAAGGCGGTCTTAGGGATGTCTTCTTCGCGAACTCTCAACTGGTGATATCCCGAGCGAAGATCGATTGTTAAAAAAAATAGTTGGCGCCTTCAAGTTGGTCGAACAGGTCATCGATTCGAGGGAGAGGGTATCGGTTCTTGATAGTTAACTTGTTGAGTTCCCGATAGTCGATACACATTCGTAGAGATCCATCTTTCTTTTTTTGACGAATAGGACTAGGGCTCCCTATGGTGAGGTACTTGGTCAAATAATTCCTTTGTCGAGTAGCTCTTGAAGATGTGCAGACAATTCCTATATTTCCAACGGGGCTAACCGATATGGTGCCTTTGCTACGGGCGTGGCTCCAGGGATTAAATCAATCCAAATTTGTCTTGTCTAACTGAGGGTAATCCAAGTAATTCATCCGAAAACACCTTGGGAGAATCCCGAACGATTGGAAAATCGTGAATGTGCTTTTCCTAAACCTCCGTTTCTACAACGTGCACGAAGAATGCGATATAGTCCTTTCCTAAATATTTTTGCATTTTCATGCATGATACCACCTTGACGTTCTTCCTGTTCTTTTCTCCTTATACCACAAGCGTTTCGTCTTGTGATAGTGGAATCTAAATGATCTTTGCAAAACAATATTTCAGCTTGATTTTTGGATAGCCAATACATACCAACAACTATATCAAAGCTCCCTAGTTTGATTGGTATGGTCTACGTTAAAGTTTTTGCTGGCTAAGTTCAAGGTACAGGTAGTGATTATATCTCTAGTCTTGAATTCTTGTTCATTAGCAAATTCCATGAAATAGGCCTCTTTCAATATTTGAAATTTTAGATTGAGCTTTGGCCTAAAAACTAGTGGTACGAAGCTTCTATATATTCTAGAGTCAGATAGCATTGATGCATTATAATTGTTCAGAAGAAACATACTAGTAATCACATTCGGGTCTCTCCTTTGTACAAATTCTACTTAGCTAGGTTATGGTGATCCTAAGATATAAGGTCTAACAACTAACACTCCCGTTCAATCATATAGCAATGCATGTAAAATTTTAAAATCATACATTTCATAACGTGATTTAAGCAACACATGTTCAATCATATAGTTCCCAAAAGTACCAAAATGATTTCCTAAAAGACATCAAGTGATTAATGTTTAACAAATCATCAAAATAAACCACCAAGTTTAATGATCGAAAGAAACTCCAAATCTTTCACTAATTCAATCTCCTTAAAAACAACCCTAACGTACCATCATACTTACTAGCAATCTCACCATCACTATAAAAAAAATATCCTCCCAAGCACATATATAAATACATCATCTACACGGCCCTCCTTGTTGCAATGGTGGTACCCACAGCTCTTAACGCTTTACGGTGTTGCGACTCCGAGTGCATAGAAAAATTTACATAGGACATGGTGCCGGTGGTCTAAACTAGTATGATGAATACTCAGTTCTAGTGATATGCTTTGTACCCACCTTCCCTCTTTAGGGGTCACCCTTAATGTCCTTACGATAGTTCCCGTTACTACTCAGGGTGCTTCTATGTGCTCCCTAAATCAGCAGTTCTCTCCCTCCTAATGAAAAGGTCACGATGTTACTCTCGTTGGTAAGGGGACTCTTTTCCTAGCCGTGAGCCAAACACATGCTTCACAGGAAGTTGGTGTTGATAATACACTAGGTCGTGAAACTCGGGGACTCTCCTACTAAGTTTCTATTCTAACCTTCATGGATAAAGAATATGTAATCTTAGTGCGTCAACCTAATGATGACATTACAGACTTCGATGTATATAAAATTGGTTACTAAGTGTGCTAATATATGCAAGTACTTATGATATGACATGCTTATGCACACACACAATAATCGTGATCTAGAAAGAAAGTAAATAAAATTTTGTTTCTAAGTATATTTTTATTATAACTAACCTAAGTGCCATATCGTACATAGCTAAATTAGACATAGGTGATCAAGCTTTGTCTAATTGAGGTATAACAATGTGGTACTCAGCTTAATTATATTATCAATACACTTGATGCATTTTAAACAAAATTATTTGGAAAATTATTTTTATAAACCTTTGGTCATAGTTGTTGTTTTCCCCCCATAAGAAAAACAACATTCCCTATAACCTTAGGCTCTGATACCAAATCTGTCACACCCCGCTAAAGCGGAAACACGAGGTGTCACAGCACAAGATATCATCGCACAAGGTAAACAGACAATAACCATTATATTGACTTAACAAAAATAAGTAGTTTAGGTAAAACATAAATAGAAGTTACATAATCGAATAAAAGTTAAATGACATTATCTTGTACGATGCGAAAATTAAATAGATATTGTTTTTATAAAACGTGACGATGAAGATGAAGATGCCACACATCATGTTTGTATGCATAAGGTACCTAACAACGATCACCTGAAAGCACGGGTAAAAGAAAAGGGTCAACTACTAGAGTTGGTGAGTTCATAGGTTTTTAATATATGCACAAAATATCTTTTAAATGAGAAAAGTTTAAATAATTGATGGAAGTTTTTGAATAAAATCCAAGTATGAAATAATGATATAAGATGTATTATATTGCCCAATACGTTGCACATGGTAGTAATAGACTATGATGATTATTGCTTGAGCCATTATCCAACCTAGCCGACAACCAATTGCCCATGATAAACCTAACGCCTATATTAAATGACGTTAGTAGTGGTAAAGTACATCTATAGTTCGTCAACCATAAATGGGAGACGTCGGAATCTCCAAATAGCGCTACTTACAAATACCATCGGCTCACTAGCGGAGTTAAGGAATAATGTCCAACGAAAGGGCCTTACAACGATCACCCAAGCATATCAAAGAATAATACCATAAGTGCTCAAAATAATATTTGAAATAAATAAGAAGATAGGCAATAAACTTTTCATGAAATGTATACACATGCTTTCACCCCAAAAATAATATGAAATACGGTAAAATGGGGCTATGATACTCACTCGGTATGCAAAGGTGTTTTCTTGTAAGGATTTCTTGTTCCTACCGAAGCTCCTTTCCTAATATAAAAAGGTATGTAGCTCTATTAGACTTATTTTATTTATTATTTTGTATTATTTATTTGTTGTTAACTTATTTATTTAAATAGTTAAAGGTTGTCTCTATTTTTCCATTATTCATAAATGTTCACTGAAATTTTCAGTTCTTTGAGTTGAACTTTAAAAATTAAAAACTGTAATTTAGGAGTCATATTAAGGCTTGATATTTTAATATAATCTTTCTATATGTTTCTATAATGTCCAGTAAAAATATAGGAATTTATAATCCATGTTTGGTATTTTTAATAATTAAAAGTGTATAGGATGTCCACTGATCAGTGTCTGGATGACATGTTGTTACTAAAACGTCTGTTTAGGGCTCATACGACCTCCTTTTTACATGATTCAAACTGGAAAATAACCACGACTCACAGATTAAACTTTTAAAAAAAACTAGACGTAATTTGACCCAAGAATGAGTTAGTTACACGCGTTTAAAGTGTACCCTTCTAAATCTGCCAGACTTCCAGATTCAACATATGGGTCTTTTTAAATATGTTTGAAGGATCAAACGTTCATGAAAATTAGTGAATCCAGTTTTAAATGAAAGGTAACACTTTAAACTAAGATTAGCAAAAAGAATCAACTGATTTTTATACCTAGAACTCCAGATATAACAAAAACAAGTAGGGAGTTCTAACATCAGATTCTGCCAGATTTGTGATTCTTTTTGCTTATGGGTCATAACTTTAATATAACATGTTTATATTCATGATTAATCATCTTGTATGAGTTTAAGCTTTGATAATCCATGTGTTCTTACAACAATGGTAGGATGATACACATTTTATGTGTTCCTTACAACATTTGTTAAGATGAAACACATGCATGATCAAAGTCTTATTTTCTTGATTTTTAGTTGATTAAGTTCCATACAACAATGGTAGGATGATGCACATTTCATGTGCTCCTTACAACATTGGTAGGATGTTTATATTCACATGATTATAGATATATATAAAGAAATAAGATGAACATCAAAGAAAAAAAAGAAGAAAGAAAAAAAAAAGAAGAAAAGAAGAAAAGTAGAAGAGTAGAGATGAGTGTGTTATGATCATCTTACCAACTCTTTTCTTTGATTATGTGTTTGATCTTCACAAGATGAACAAGAGTTGGATGTTCTTGGGAGATTTTTGTTGGTGAAAGAAGAAGAGAGAAAAGAGAAGAGATGGAGTGTGGTGGTGAAGGAAATGATGAAGAGTAGTAGGGAGCTTATATAGAGCATGGGGGAGATCAAGTGGTGGTTCTTGGGAAGAGAAGGAGGCAAGAGAAAAGAGATGGGGGGTTTCTTTTATTTTTTATTTTTTATAAATTATGTGTAATTAGTTTAAATAAATTTGTATAAATGGTGATTTTGTTTAAATCTTTTAATTAACAAAGTTTTAATTATTTTGATGAGTTTATATATATGTTTTATATTTTAACTTATTTATATTTATTATGATGTATTTAATTATTTTTATTGTTATTATTATTATTATTGTATATGATTTGTAATTCTTGACTTTTAATAATTCGATTTTTCGAGCTCCGGA
Source organism: Dittrichia graveolens (assembly GCA_038502395.1). Lineage (NCBI taxonomy): Eukaryota > Viridiplantae > Streptophyta > Magnoliopsida > Asterales > Asteraceae > Dittrichia > Dittrichia graveolens. The sequence goes on from JARJIL010000009.1 coordinate 39,790,949, forward strand.
AGGTTCTAACCATATCGGCGGGATTTCTACGAAATCTAATATTATTATGGATGTATTTAAGTCATAAATACTATTTTTAGTCATACTAGGCTTAAAATTGGAATTTCTAATGGCTAACGTCGGAAATTTGTTGCCGAATGTCACAACCGTTCAATGATGACCCATATCATATCATGTCCTCTGAACGTCTTAGGCAGGTTTGTCACGAAATCCATCATGATGTGATCCCCTTCCACTTCGGAATATCCAGTTGTTGCATATTACCATAAGGCCTTTGGTATTCTGTCTTGACTTGCGCGCATATCTGACATCTCTCCACAAATGAAGCGACTTCTTTCTTGACAGTTGGCCACCAATACAACATTTTCAGATCATAGTACATCTTTGTGCTTCCCGGATGGACGAACAACTTGGACTTGTGGGCTTCTTGCAATATCAGCTCACGGTTACCTCCAACAAGAGGTACCCAAATCCTTGATTGAAAAGTCTTCAACCCACGACTATCTTCACCTAGCTAGTCGTTAAACTTCTTTATCGTCTCAGCCTTCAAATTGTCTTCTTGCAATGCTATCTGCTGGGCTTTCTTCAACTTAGTTGTAACATCCTAAAAAACGGCCTAGTTGCACGTGAAATTGGTATGATTAGATAATTTAAATAAATTGAATTAAATATATATTGTTAGTTATGGATTATTAAAATATTTATTAGATGAGATGATAAGAATGATAAAATAATGAATGGTTTAAGATAAGGGTTCTAAAAATATCCCCATTAGTTGAAACGGGTAAACGAGAGATAAGTTGTATGTTGAAAAGAGGAACAATATACTCACTTGTGCATAATTAAAACCACAAAGTCAGTTTAGCCTTATCAATATACAGACTTTCACATATAGACACATGAAACATACACTACACACACACTTCATTATCTTCCTTTGCTCATGAAGTTTTGAAAGAGAAATCAAATACGGACTTCAAGCTTTCAATTCCAGCAACAAAACAAGTTAGAAATCAGTTATAAATCCATTTGTTCATCCTTGTAAGTGAGAAATTTCTTATGTTTCTTCATGTTCTTCCTTGTTCTTGAGTTTGCTGGGTTTGTTGGTCAAAAATCCAAATTGGCATTTAAAATTGAATCCAATGATTCCAATCAGTTCCTGCTCCTATTCTAAGTGTTTAGGAATCAAGTTTGTGAATTAAAGAGTTAATTTTGGTTGAATTTGGATAAAAAGCTCAAATGGGTCAAAAATGGTGATTTTGATCCTAAACCTTGAATTAGTTGTTAAAGTAAGTTGTAAGAGTTGTTTCTAACTTAGTTATGATAGCTATTTCAGATGTTAACACTGTAAATTGGATTGGAATCGTTTGGATAAGTTTTGGTGTTGAAATGGATCAAAACAGGGGCTGAAATCACTACAGTCTGTGCGGAGCCTGCTTGCAGGCGCAAGGATCACCCTTGCGGCCGCATGGATGGTGTTCTTTTCGGCCGTAAGGCCTTGCTCACGGGCGTAAGCATCATTTTGCCTTGTGGGCGCAAGCAATACTGCTTGTGCCCACAAGGAGCCCTGTTTTAGCAAATAGTTTGTTGTTTCGTGTTGTTTTGATATTCGGGGTATTAGTTTAGGTAAATCAATCAACCAAGAAGAGCCGGAACACTATATTTGCCTGTTTTAGCACAACAGGTGAATACCGGTTAACCTAAGCATGATATCAAGAATTTTATATAATTGTTTGAATGCTACAAATCAAAGACTTCATGATTATGCATGTTAGAGGATTTTTGCAGGCCAATTGAGTTGTAATGTGATATGTATGCAAGTTAATGGCTTTTAGTAGGCCAGTTCAGTTATGATATGATATATAGGTATGTTAAAGGCTTTTATAGGCCAATGTTGATATGTTATGACTTTTGTAAGACAACCATGATATGTTATGGCTTTTGTAGGCGAATTTGCTATGTTATGGCTTTCGTAGGCCAATCATGATATGCTATGGCTTCTGTAGGCCAGTTTATGATGTTATGGCTTTTGTAGGCCAATTGTGTTTATGCTATGGCTTTTTGTACGCCAATGTATATTATACCGGTACTTTGTTGGATGTTGGGGCCAGCTTGTCTGGGACTTGAGTTGGGGCCTTGTGCTGCCAGCTAGGATGTGTGGCGATTCAATGATCACGAATCTTGGTTCCTGCAGAACCTTCGCCCTCAATACTATAATGGGCTCCCAGTTTCCACTGATCCCGAGTGAGGTGAGTTCCCAAATAACGCAATGGTGGACCGCTACCCCGCTTCTCCACCGGTGCGGAGGAAGTATCGGTTTCCCGAGATCGGATCATTGAGCCGGGTTAGCTACCTCGGAGGACATGATGCCTGCTGACTAACCGATGCTTCACAATATGCTAGGATAGACTTGTTTGTTGATATGACATGTATATGATATGTATATGACATTGTTGCTATGATGCTTCCGCTTAACTGTTATTCACTAGCTATTTATAGCTAACCCTCTCGTGTACATTCCATGCGCAGGTAAATAAACTGACTGGTGAGAACGGGTACCTGCTGTGGATGTCATGATATGTTTTGGGGAACATGCTTTGAATGCTTTTGCTTGTATGTTTGTATTTAGTAATGGTTGGCCGTATTGATAATGCCTTTGAATATCTTTTGGTTGCAACTTATTTATAGGTTGCAACTTATTAAAATAATAATAAAACTTCGCTGTGTTTTATAACAAAAGAAAAAAAAATGACTCCTCAAATTTAGGCAGCGTTACAAGTTGGTATCAGAGCCTTGGTTTGAGGTAATTGCGTACTTTAAATAGCACTCAGTCTCACACCCAGGCTCGACCATTACAATATGTTCCCTAGGTGGTATTGGGGTGTCACGAGTGGGATATGTGAATTGTTATGTGTTAGAAAAGTTTAAGTGTTGATAAGTTAGTAAGTTATATGATATATATACTAGATACTCTACTTTTGGATATAAGTATAAAAGTTAACTCACATAACTGGTCCTTCGGGAGATGGTGATAAGGATGCCTACATCCTACGGTTGGAGGCTCCAATGCAGTAGGCAAATGAGTGTGAATCTTTACGTATGATCATGAAGACTTAGAAATCTCCTACCTTCAAACCTTCTTGAGTTCTCAGCTCCCTACTTTTGTTGGAACTACTAATGACCCTTCTACGGTAGAGACCTGGATCAGAGAGATTCAAAATGCCTTTGAATCAAGCGAGTGTGATGAGAATAACAAAGTGAATTAGAAGCAAGAAAGTATTGAACCATGAAACTGAATGAATATGTAAAACTTACGATAAGTGCTTTAATTGTACAATTAGTAGAGTTATGTAAGATAACTCAAAACGATAATGGTAAAGGTTTAAAATTACGACTACCAATATATTTATTGGTTACGTAATAAAGTGGTGTTTAGATTAATCTGATGTAATCAGATTGAATATGATAGATTTAAAGTGATATCAAAGGATTAACTAGAATCATAGTAGTCTTGTTGCTACTAGTGATATGATAAACAGGAAACTGTTCTCGGTTTCTATGAAACGTAACATATAGTATATGATGAAGTCTAATCATGGATTCTATTTTAATCTTGAAGTATGAAGAAGAGTTTTGATGAATAGTTATGCTAAGATAAATGTTGATTGAAGTTGAGTGTTAATTAAATACAACCGTTCTAATTTTAAACATTTAGAATGATTGATGAGGAAATGTTAAATTAACATAAGTCGATAAGAATTGAATTTGAAATAAAAAGATATTGAAGACATATACTTTAGATGTGATGCGGTACCTCAACGGTACATGATGTTGTGTGATAGATGAAACTTTAAATGACATGTGAAACGCTATAACCGTGTTGATGAAATCTAAGTGATTAACAAAAGAAGAATTGTGGGTTCACGATTAGTTAACCCAAAATGCTGAATGAGATTGAACAGAAGTAAGATTAACTCTATTGAGTTAGTAGTTTTCCTCGATATTAGGAAGAGAGTCATAAGTTTTTCGGATTAAAAATGTGTAAGTGTAATTAACATTTCACAGTTGAACCATTTGTGAGATCGAACGTGAGAATAAATTGTAGTCATAAAATCGTTGATAGGATTTAATGTAATGAGCTCAAAGCTCGATTGTTGATGTGTGTCTAACTAATCAAGCATGTGTGATTTCCAAAGAGTATAAGAAATGATATGTCATGGTTCAAATGAACAATAACTTAAGGACATAAAAGTCCAAATGTATAAGTAAAGAGACGATAATTTCTAAAAGTTGAGAGTGAAATGAATATGAAGGTAACCCTGAATAATCGGTGGTTACAAGTAAATGAGTGAAGTTAGTGATTGAGATAAAAATGGGGACACATAGTCCCATTTGGTAGTAAATGAAATCTAATATTATGAGGTGTATAAAGTAATGCATGTGTAAAATTTCAATGAGCATGTGAATTCATGTATCGTATGAATTTCCAGATATGATGAGTTCACCTACGGGTGTAACTGTGATTATAAGAGTAGAGACTCTTATTAGGTAAGTTAAGAAAAATTAAATGTGTTTGAAAATAAGTGGTAAAGTCACAATTAGTGATTTACTAAAGTGAAGTATATGTATACGAATGAAATTTAGTTAATGTTATGAATGAGTAGTGTTTTGATAAACACCATTCTTAACATAAGATGAAATATGAGAAATTGTTTAGAAAGACATAATGTGAAAGTAATTAATTCGAGAACCAATGATGTTTAAGGTTGTATTAAGCAAAGTAGATATGTGTAATAAAAGGATACTTGGAGGTATTCCAAATGTAATGTGACTTTCAAGTGGGTTAAGAATTATCCTAGAATTAAAAGTGGTTATGTATGAATGACTAAGGATGTTAACCAAAGATCCATAAGTGAAATTGATATTAATCGTCAACGATCAGAGTATAGAAATGTATATAAAGTAATGAGATAAAACATGAGAGTATGTATCTGTACATGTACGTGTACGTGTATGGACTAGAGAAAGAAGTGTTTAAAGTCTAGTTAAGTTGTCAATGATGACTAGCGATGGGAACACTTGTATTGTGATAGAAGTAGATATTGTGTAAAGTTTGAATGTAAGATGAATGGTGACCCAGTCGTAAGATTTTATTGAACTCTATAATGTAAAATAGAGGTTATGATGAATGTAGAAACTCAAAGTGGTGTAATCAATGTTGATTGGTGATGTTAAGCTTAATTGTAAGTGTTGCTTAGTATTGGATGATAAATATTGTTTATAACTACATAGATAGTTGTGGCAGTTATCATATACACACACGTAACACACACATGTGGATAATTAAAACCACAAAGTCGGTTTAGCCTTATCAATATACAGACTCTCACATATACACACATGTAACACACACTACACACACACTTCATCTTCTTCCTTTGCTCTTGAAGTTTTGAAAGAGAAATCAAAGAGGGACTTCAAGCTTTCAATTCCAGCAACAAAACAAGTTAGAAATCAGTTCTAAATCCATATGTTCATCCTTGTAAGTGAGCAATTTCTTGTGTTTCTTCATGTTCTTCCTTGTTCTTGAGTTTCTTGCGTTTGAAGGTCAAAAATCCAAATTGGCATTTACAATTGAATCCAATGATTCCAATCAGTTCCTACTCTTATTCTAAATGTTTAGGAATCAAGTTTGTGAATTAAAGAGTTGATTTTAGTTGAATTTGTATAAAAAGCTCAAATGGGTCAAAAATGGTGAGTTTGATCCTAAACCTTGAATTAGTTGCTAAAGTAATTTGTAAGAGTTGTTTCTAACTTATTTATTATAGATATTTCATATGTGAACACTGAAAATTGGATTGGAATCGTTTGGGTAAGTTTCGATGTTGAAATCGATCAAACAGGGGCTGAAATTGTTGCTGTCTATGCGGAGCCTGCTTGTGGGTGCAAGGATCACCCTTGCGGCCACAAGGGTGGTGTTCTTTACGGCCGTAAGCTCCTACTTACGGGCGTAAGCATCATTTTGCGTTGTGGGAGCAATCAATACTGCTTGTGGCCGCAAGGAGCCCTGTTTTAGTAAATAGTTTGTTGTTTCATGTTATTTTAATATTCGGGGTATTTGTTTAGGTAAATTAATCAACAAAGAAGAGCCGGAACACTATATTTGCCTGTTTTAGCGCAACAGCTGAGTACCGGTTAATCTAAGCATGATATCAAGAATGTTATATAGTTGTTTGAATGTGACAAATCAAAGACTTGATTATTATGCATGTTAGAGGCTTTTTGAAGACCAATTGAGTTGTAATGTGATATGTATGCACGTTAGTGGCATTTAGTAGACAAATTCAGTTATGATATGATATATAGGTATGTTAAAGGCTTTTGTAGACCAATGTTGATATGTTATGACTTTTGTCAGACAACCATGATATGTTATGGCTTTTGTAGGCCAATTTGCTATGCTATGGCTTTCGTAGGCCAATCATGATATGTTATGGCTTTTGTAGGCCAATTGTATTTATGTTGTGGCTTTTTGTACGCCAATGTATGTTGTACCGGTACTTTGTTAGATGTTGGGGCCAGCTTGTCTTGGTCTTGAGTTGGGGCCTTGTGCTGCTAGGTAGGATGTGTGACGATTCAATAACCATGAAGCTTGGTTCCTACCGAACCTCCGCCCCTCAATACTATAATGGGCTCTTAGTTTCCACTGATCCCGTGTGGGGTGAGTTCCCCGATAACGCAATGGTGGACCGCTACTCTGCTTCTCCACCAGCGCGGAGGAAGTATCAGTTTTCCTGACCGGATCATTGAGCCGGCTTAGCTACCTCGGAAGAGATGATGCCCGCTGACTAACCGATGCTTCACAATGTGCAACGATAGACTTGTTTGTTGATATGCCATGTTTATGACATGAATATGATATGTACATGACATTGTTGCTATGATGCTTCCGCTTAGCTGTTACTCAGTAGCTTTTTATAGCTAACCCTTTCGTGTACATTCCATGCGCAAGTAAATAAAGTGACTGGTGAGAACGGGTACATGCTGTGGATGTCATGATATGTTTTGGGGAACATGCTTTGAATGCTTTTGCTTGTATGTTTGTATTTAGTAATGTTTGGCCGTATTGGTAATGCCTTTGAATATCTTTTGGTTGCACCGTATTTATAGGTTACAACTTATTAAAATAATAATAAAGCTTCCGCTGTGTTTTATAACAAAAGAATAAAAATGATTACTCAAATTTAGATGGCTTTACATTAGCAATTAAATTTGGCACCACTACGACCTTCATTAATTTTACTTCTTCTGTCGGTCCTTTACGGCTCAAAGCATTCACTACAACATTGGCTTTACGAGGGTGGTAACGGATTTCACAATCGTAGTCTTTAATTAACTCCAACCAACAGCGTTGCCGCATATTGAGTTCTTTCTGGGAAAAGACATACTATAGACTTTTGTGATCAGTGCACACTACACACTTCATTACAAACACAACAGCAGCAAGCTCAAGATCATGAGTTGGGTAGTTCCTTTCATGTGATTTCAATTGCGTAGAAGCGTAGGCAATTACTCTATCACGCTGTATTAGGACACAACCCAAACCATCAGGCAAGGTTAGAATCGGAGCTTCACACAACAATCGCTACAAGGTTTGAAAAGCTCCCTCATGAGGTTTTGACCACACAAAAGCTACATCTTTGGGAGTCAGTTTGGTCAACGGACCCGCAAGCTTAGAAAAATCACGGATAAACCGCCAATAGTACCCAGCCAAGCCGAGGAAACTTTTAATCTCGGAATGAGTTCGAGGAACTCCCTAATTTATCACAGCCTCCACCTTAGCTGGATCTACTTTAATACCATCTTTACAAATGACATGGCCAAGGAAATGCACTTCCCTAAGCCAGAACTCACACTTAGAAAGTTTTGCATACAACTTTTCTCGTTTAAGAGTTTCAAGAACCTGACAAAGATGGAGGTCATGATAAGCTTCAGTCTTCGAGTAAACAAGAATATCGTCAATAAAAACAATCACGGATCTATCATGAAATGGACGACAAATACGATTCATTAGATCCATGAAGATGGTAGGTGCATTGGTTAATCCGAACAGCATAACCAAAAATTCATAATAACCATAGTGAGTTCCAAAAGCAGTATTCAGGATATCTTTTTCATGAACTCGCACTTGATGGTACAGCAACGGAAGATCAATCTTAGAGTAAGAGGATATTTATTCTTTATAGTTCACTTCTTAAGCTCCCTGTAATCTATACACATACGCATCATTCCATCCTTCTTGACAAACAACACAGGAGCTCCCCACGGCAAAGAACTCGGACGAATAAAGCCTTTGTCAAGCAACTCCTGAATTTGAGTCATCATCTCACGAATTTCAGAAGGAACGAGACAATACGGAGCTCTGGCCACTAGAGTAGCTCCGGGAACAAGTTCGATCTTATACTCGACATCTTTGACCGGTGGTAAACCCGGTAGTTCTTCAGGAAACACATTAGGGTAATCGGACACTACCCTGATATCTTGGACTGGTCGCTTCTCCATTTTGGCATCAACAACATATGCTAAGTAAGAGATACTCGACATCAGACTCGCGTCCCTTTCTCGAGCTACAACATAAGATTCATCAGGAAGATGAATCTTAATCATCTTCTTGGAATATAGAATCTCAGCATCACGACTGCTGAGCCAATCCATCCCAATCACCACATCCAAGCCCGCAATAGTGTAACATCCACGATTTGGGCCTAGCTGTTAAACGTGTAATAAAGTTAGTTATGTTAATAAGAAGAGAGTTAATTGTATATAATGTGTTAATGTGTATATATGTATATATATTAGAAAAAGAGAGAAAAGAAATTAAAAGGAAATCCAGAGGCAGTGCCTCTGGATTGTAAAGGATGTATATATTGACTTAGAAAGTCAATATGGTCAAAGTTGTCTCTGTTTCTCTCTAGTTTTCTCTCTAGTTCTCGGTTTCTCTCCATTCTCTTGCTCTCGATTTCATGAAGCAAAGGATTTGGTGTTTTTGATTCCAAGTAAAGGTAAATACTTGTTTGTTGTTAAGATTCAATATACATGAAATGGTTTTATGATTAAAACATGAATGAATACTCAAATCCTTGCAAATCACTACATAGAACATGCAAAGCTTACTTTGCAAGTGGGTTTTGTTTGTTTGGTGTTATGGTGTGGGTTTGATCTGTTTTCAAAGCCACACTAACGAAAATGGATGTTTTTAGAATGTATAAATATCAAAACAAACTAGAAACAAGTTCTGGAAATAAGCCAATGAAGTTGGCGGACTCCCAGTCAAGTGTCTATCGGATTCCGGGACTTGATAGTGTCGGAATCCGCTAGTTGCCCAAATACGATAAAGTGTCGGATTCCGAGACTTCAGGGTGTCAGAATCCGCATATGTCTAAATCCGTGTTATTGGTCTAAATCTGATAGGTATCGGATTTTCTAAAGTTCATGTATGATTTGCAAGTCAAAATCCGAAAGTATCGGATTCTATTGAAAGTGTTACATTCCGACAAAAGTGTCGGATTCCGATAAATGTATCGGATTCCGATTGAAGGTCGGATTTCCAATTGTATGTCAAGGTTTCCAAGTTCATAAGTGTTGAAATCCGATGAGTGTCGGATTTCACAATATGTAGGATTTCCCTTGAAGTGTCGGATTTCATGAAATCAGACTGTCTGTCGGATTTATGTGGAATCCGGATTTTGGGATTTCCTTTGTTTGCTTTGTAGCTATTCTAGGTATGTTAAGATAATTAATGTAAATCCTAATGTTCTAGGTGAATTGACACCCTAGACAAGGCAGAAGTAAATTAGCTATCTGTTTTAAGCCACTCAGGTGAGTACCGACTTCCATAAGCCTCAATAGAGGAAGAATTATGTGCTAAGTGATTTGAGTGCACTTGTGATAATAAGTAAATGAATAAGAATTGCCATGTTATTTAAAGTACAATGCCATGCTAAATACTTGTCGTATGTAAGTTAAGTGCATGCTAGTGGGATCCAGAACTGGAACCACTTAGTTAAATAAATGCTATGCATGATACTGATTCTGAATGAATCAGTTAAGTGAAGATATGATGATATACATGTCAGGGATCCAGATTGGATCCATAAAGAAGTAACTGAATGTAAATGCATGCTAAAAGAAGCAAATGAATATGCATGCTAAGTAAATGATCAAGATATGTGTATGTGTTCGTGAACATCAGCAAGCATGGTTAAGGTATGCCGGTTAGCTGGATCCCAGGGACCATTGATCAAGAGATTTGGGATTTAACGGTGATTCGAGGTAACATTCCGGATTGTAGGTTCTGCAGAACCGCCGTGCCTTATATCATGAGGGTTAATCAGTCAGAAATGGCTAAGTTACCTAAGGAGCCTCTGGTTCCGTTAACGATGCTTGGTGGACTACTTTATGCTCCCCCACTGCTCGGAAGGTTGTGTCTGATTCCCCCGATGTATTGGTGTTGAGCGGGACTAGCTATCCTACAAGAAACATCTTATACCGATTGTGTCAGCACACCACAATGTGATAGGATAGCATTGTATGCTTATTCCTGATATGCATGTCTTACTCTAATGATGCTTATGCCAAGTTTGTGCTCACTAGCTAAGTGTAGCTGACGGTGCCATGTTAACTGCTTTTGCAGATCAAAGTTAGATTGCCTGGTGAGCCGGGTTCCCTGCCCCTAGATATTGTGCTGGAACACTTAATGTTGTAATAAATACATTATGGTCGGTTGTTTTGTAGAGTAACACCAGATACTGAAACAATGTTTATTGTAAATATTTCCGCTGCTCAATGTTATATGATTGTGATTAAGTTCACATTTTCTTAAAAACACAAATGTTTTCTAAAATATGGTATATGGAAAGCCGGTGTTACAAATAGGCAAAATAGGAAGACTATTCCCTTCAACATCAAGAATAGCTATAGGAACTTTCTCTGTAACAGAGACTATCTTACCACTTGAAACTACCACATTAAGTGGATTAATCATCTTGGAAACAGGCAATTTCAACTTTTTACAACAAGACATAGAGACAAAGGAGTAAGTATCTCTAGAGTAAAATAACACACATGCAGGGGTATAGTTAATAAGGAATGTACTCGTGATGACATCCCCCGCTGCCTCCGCCTCTTCTGCCGTCATCTGGAATGCCCTCCCTTTTATGCGAGGCACATCATCTCTCTTTTGGCCCCTAGAAGACCCTCTTGCTTCAACACTCATCCTCTCCCGGAAGTCAACCATCTTATGCCCAGGCTTGTGGCACCGATAACAAACATCTTCTTTGTACCCACACTCGGCAAATAGCATGGCCCTTCTGCCCACATCTCCAACACCTTCTAGTAGGATTTGAACACTCACCAGAATGATACGTATGACACTGAGAACACCAAGGAGTGTCAGGTCTCGGTTTCTTGGAAGTATCAGTCTTTCCACCTGTAGAGGATTGTCCTTTGGAAGGACCCGATTTACCAGATGGCTGAAACTTCCTCTTAAAACCCCCGCTGGCAGATTCGCCCTTGCACTGAATATGATCTCCCTCCACCTGTCAGGCCACTTCAAATGCCTGATCCAAACTAACAGCTGCTCGCACATTGGCGCGAAACTCCAATGGCAAAGTCCCCACAAACTTCTTATCTTAGTATTCTCATTTGGTATCAAATGTGGAACGGATATCATCCTGTCAGTGAAAGTAGTGATGAGATCCTCCATTGGCTTATCTCCTTTCTCGAGTTTATTAAACTCCCTCTCCATTCTTTCCATATTGTACTATATGTAGTACTTCTTCAACAACTTTTCAGAAAATTGCTCCCATGACTGAGCACTCAGCACCTCCTTATTAACAGAGGCTTTTACCGTATCCCACCAAAAGTTGGCACGGCCTTTCAGTATACGTACTGCGTACTTCACGCAATATTCTGGTTTACATTCACACGACTCAAACACCTGCATAGTAACTGTGAGATTATCACTCCCCTCAAACGTCGGAGGCATACACGACAACAATTTCTTGTATGAACATGCTTTGCGTGGTTTGCTTAATGTAGTCTGCAACAAGAGCTCTTTGGCTATACGAAGCTCTTCTTCCAGACGCTTTATATAGGTAGCTTGATCTGGCTCAAGTCTACCACCTTCAGCATTATGCTGAGAACGTTCATCATTAGGTTGATAGGGCATATGCGAAGCTTCATCTTCCATCTTCCATCTCCTTGAGAGCTTGTTCGGTATTACCGTGCTCTACTAACATCTTTATCAACTTTCTACACAATAAGGAAGAGTATTTTAGGTACCAGAGATTAGGTTCCTATACACAGAAAGGAAAGAGGATTTAGGTCCCCATGTTGTAATGTGTCCTTGTGTGTTAGTGTGATCTGAGTCAGCAACCTCTTTTATGATACAATGTATGTGTTTGTGGGATTTCCACTGACCCTTTTGTTCTTCTGAATTGAACTTGGAGTTTTTAACCCAAAATGGATCAGGAACAATTTAAGTCACAATTTTCAATGGAATTTCCCCGTTTTCTAGGGATTGTGTTGTGTTTTAAGGTTTCCATACTTCAACCGTTTTCTTTTGTTTCCATACTTGAACCATCTTTGGTTGAAGTTTTTTCTTTGATGGTTGTTTTGTATGGTTTGGTTTGGAAACACCTGTATTTGATTTTGCTGGTTTTGCCATGAGTTTGGCTTTTGGTTGCTTTGTCATTGAATTTGAATTAGACACTAATGCATGTGTTTTATGTAGAGTTTGTTGCTTTGGAAAAACAGATGATTTTGTTCTTGGTCTATGTGAGGAATTTTGCTTCCATGATTGATCTTCAGTGACATTCCATGATTTGAGTAATTCATTGTAACCACCATGCATGTATGCTTCCAATTATTGGATTGTGATTAAGAGGTTAGTGTAATTCCGGTGATTCATCAGATGTAATGCATGCTTAGAGATCTACGAACAATTACACCTTTTGAAGTGATGAACGGGGCATTGCATTGATTTGTATATTGTGCTTTCCAACTTTTGTAGTGACCATGTAGACACCCATTACTCACATAGAAAGAAGTAGATGCTTTCATTTCAGTTGCTTTAAAAGAAGTACAACTTTTGTAAAATTTGGAATGTGGTGATACTTTTTGGAAAAGTTAATGCAGAACCTAGCAGCTCTAGGTGTATCTTTACTCCAAGTTTCTTTCTTTTTAAACTCTCTTGTGGATTTGCAAGCTGTTCTCACATATGAAACATTAGCAAAATGATTAGTTGTGCTTTAGTGTGAACATTTTCAGACAAACTTGGCATGAGATGATTGTTTATATATGTGAGATGTTTTGAGATTTGACTCTCAAATTGCATTGGGTTGCCTACTCGTGGATGCTTGATTTTGATGGTGTGATTTTGGAATCCACTGTTGAGAAGTAACTTCCTCCACTTTCATCTTGCCTTTTTCTACTCTTGAAGCGTTCATAGTGTGTTGGGGAGTAGAAGTAGCTGAAGTTTGTTTGAAGGTTTCCTTTTGACAGTGACAAGAAAGAACCTTTTCTCATTCATTTATTGTGTTTTCTAAATGACTCATGATGATCGTTTGAAAATAAAAGGCCTTAAGTGCTTCGAGTCGCCGTTGTAATACCATATAAGGGATACAAACTATGGCTTCTCAAATTACTTCGGGCTTTTTTAGGTCATCCGGATATGTTAGCACTGAATCATCTGACTCACTAGGCTTTTGTGACCCAGCTGAAGTAGATTCGTTCATTTCCCGATAGTTAAAAGATATTTTTGTCTTTAATTTTGAATTTCGTTTAAAGTCATTTTCAACAACTTCTTCCTCTTGTCCAACAAACACCATATTTTTCGTGATTCCATCGTTCATGAGATTAAAATTGTATAATTGCTTGGTAGTCACTCTCTCACTTATTCTCTGGTTTTCAATACCCAAGCCATCGTAGGACTATTTGGATAATTTTCTTTCTTTGAATTTGTTGAGAAAGATTGTTTGTTCTGTTTGGCTTCGTTTGATCAGTGTATCTTCCAATTCTTTTATTTTTTAAAAGAGTTCTCCTTTTTTTCTGATTATAAATTCAGTGTCCTTTACAGCACTGATTTATGTGTTGAGATTAGATCATGTTCCTTTTCACTAATTAGATCATGTTCCTTTTCACTAATTTATGTGTTGAGATTGGATAACTGTTGTTTAGATTGCTCTATCAGTTGTTGAGTTTCCATCTCCTTTTGATTTATTAAGGCTTTCATTCTATCTCTTTTTATATGTAACTTATGTAATTTTCCTTCCAATTTCTGCATGCGTTCAATTATTATTTGAACATGTTCCATGCTCAGTCATGCATCATAAATCGAGTTAGAATGTACCTGTGTTTCGTCCTCAGCATCAGGCTCTTCCTTGCAATTAGCATAATGTGCCACCGGCTCTTCATCATTGTCAGTAAATTCCTCTTCCACATCAGCCATGAGACAAAATTTATCTTGTGCCTTTTCCTCTAGATCACTGCCATCAGTGTTTGACAGAAATTAATCCTCCTCTACCATCATAGCCCTACCTGCACTCTTCTTTTTCGATAGTCTGAGTTTTTTATTGTAATACTTAGCATCCTTGTTCTTCTTTTGTGTACAATCTTTGATGTAGTGGTCATTTCCCCCTCAATTGTAACACTTGCGTTCATCCTTGTTCTCTACTTTCACAAACTTAGGTTGTTAGTTTTTGTGTACAATGCCTTTGGTATAAGTGACATGACTTTGATTACTTGCTTAATTTCAGTTCCATCAGACTCATCAGAACCTGAGTCAGATATAGCCACTTGTTTGTACTTTTGAGATCTTGAAGGTTCACGGGGGGATGGTTCAGCAGCTACAAGTGCGAGAGGATCAACAAACATCTTAGGTGATCATTTCGAGACCTCATCCTGATATTGTTGGAGGTCCTCGAAGATGTTGTGGTAGGTAACAATCGTCAAATTTCTATTTATATGC
Source organism: Dittrichia graveolens (assembly GCA_038502395.1). Taxonomy (NCBI): domain Eukaryota; kingdom Viridiplantae; phylum Streptophyta; class Magnoliopsida; order Asterales; family Asteraceae; genus Dittrichia; species Dittrichia graveolens. Next base: position 39,805,977 of record JARJIL010000009.1, read on the forward strand.
TTGAAAAGTTTGACATGCTCCTTTCATTATGGACCTAGAGCCCTTAAGAAACAAAGTTAATGTCCAAGTCAGTTCTTTCCACCTTGTTTGTTCTCAGTTCATTTTTCAATTTGTAGAAATGTCTGTATGTATCGATTAGTAGTTCGTTTTCCTTGGCACAGAACTCGTGGAACATGTTGACAAGTTGAGTTCTTTTAATGTGTTCTCCTTGCTGTGTTCCTTGTAGTTGTCTTTTGATCTCATCCCAGATTTCCTTGGCAGTGGCCAAACTATCTACTTTCATGTACATTTCGGATGATAGACCTTGTTTCAAGTAGTATTTGGCCAGCCTGTCTGCTTTCTTTCTTTCTTTCTCAGTAGCTGTGACTTCCTGGGGTGTTTTCTCCCTTTCTACACATAGGATTGGAGGATTATTGTCGGGTTGTGCGTTGATGATCCTATAAAATTTCTTATCACCATTTAATATAGAGTCGATCATCATCTCTTTGTAGGTCTCATTGTGTTCGAGGAAATCCATGAACCTCCCCTTCCATACGATGTAGTTGTTGCGGAATAGGACAGGGGGTTTTGAATCAGTTCTAAATGTAAGGATTTAATTTGAGCTCGACAACATTCTTACTTGATTACGAATTGATCGTTGACTTGAAAAGTGTAACACCCGCTAACCCGGGCTAGTCGTTAGCAGGTTAGCGGTACGTGATTATTTGTGTTAATCTATGTTATGTGGATAGTAATATTGATAATTAAGTTAGATTAAATAAATGAATTAATAAATTAACTAAATTATATATATACATATATATGTAATTATATATATGTTACTAGAAGAAAATAGAAGATATGTATGTTATGTATGTGTGTATGATAGTATGTATGTATGTATGTAGTGAAAGATAAAGATTGGCATGCACCTCTTGCTTTGAAATTGAATCAAATCCAGGAATTACTAGACAAGGGTTTCATTTGCCCGAGCTCTTCTCCTTTGGGAGCTCCAGTTTTACTTGTCAAGAAGAAAGATGGTACTATGCGAATGTGCATAAATTACAGAGAGCTTGATAAGCAAACTATAAAGAACAAATACTCTCTCCCGCGCATAGATTATTTATTTGATCAATTGTAGGAAGAAACCTGTTTCTCAAAAATAGATCTCCGATCTGGGTATCATCACGTACGGGTTTATGTTGGAGATATTCCAAAGACTGTTTTTCGTACCCACTATGGCTTAACCAATGCACCAGCTATTTTTATGGATCTCATGAACCCTGTTTGTTTCCATTTATGGACAGGTTCGTGATAGTATTTATTGATGACATATTGATTTATTCAAAACCGAAGCTAAGCATGAATTACATCTTCGTCAAGTTCTCGAGACTCTCAAGCGAGAACAACTTTATGCCAAACATTCTAAATGTGAGTTTTGGCTTCGAGAGGTGCATTTTCTTAGCCATGTTATCTGCAAGGAAGGTTTTAAAGTAGACATGGCGAAAGTTCAAGCAGTGATGAATTGGGAAGTCCCTAGAACTCCTACTGAGATCAAGAGTTTTCTTGGTCTGGCTGGCTATTATCGGCGGTTTATCCGTGATTTTTCTAAACTCGCTGGTCCTCTTACTAAATTGACATGAAGGATGTCGCTTATGTGTGGTCTGATGCACAGGGGCAATCCTTTCAATCTTTGAAGCGGCTATTATGTGAAGCTCCGATTCTTACATTGCAAAACGGGTCGGAGGATTTTATAGTCTATTCCAATGCCTCTTACTCTGGATTGGGTTGTGTTCTAATGCAATGCAACAAAGTAATTGCCTATGCTTCACGGCAAATAAAACCGCATGAAAAGAACTACCCAACACACGATCTAGAGCTTGCAACAGTTGTATTTGCATTGAAGCTGTGGAGGCATAACCTATATGGCACAAGATGTGTTGTATCCACGGATCACAAAATCTTGCAATATGTCTTTTCTAAAAGGCAACAACGCTGGATTTAGTTGAGTAAAGACTATGATTGTGAGATCCGCTATCACCCAGGCAAAGCTAATGTAGTAGCTGATGCCTTAAGCCGAAAAGGGGTTTCAACAGAAGCCAAATTCATGAAACTTACTGTGATTCCTGATATCATTTCAAAGTTAAAGGAAGCACAGCAAGTGGCATTGCAAGAGGATAATCTAAAAGCTAAGACTATGCGAAAGTTGAAAGATCAACTAACTGAAGAATGTCGGGATTTGAAGACTTTTCAATCCCGAATATGGGTACCATTTATTGGAGGCAATCGTGAGTTGATATTACAAGAAGCTCACCATTTATTGGGTCATTGTTGACACACCTAGCTCAACTCTATGTCAATGAGATTGTGACACGTCACGGTTTACCTTGTTCTATTGTCTCTGGTCGTGACTCTCGTTTTGTGTCTAATTTATGGCAAAGCTTACAACATGAGCTTGGCACACGGGTTGATCTTAGTACTGCTTATCATCCACAAATGGATGGTCAATCTAAAAGAACAATACAGACTTTGGAAGATATGCTGAGAGCATGTGTTCTTGAATATGGTGGTTCTTGGGATTCTCATCTCCCATTGATAGAATTTGCTTATAATATTTCCTATCATTCCAGCATACGCATGCCACCATACGAGATGCTATACGGGAGGCGTTGTCGCACTCCCACTTGATGGCTTGGACCAGGTGAGAAGCAGTTTGTTGGACCCGAAATTGTGCAGATTACTTCTCATAAAGTGAAGGTGGCTTTGAAGAATCTAAAAGCAGCTCGTGATCATCAAAGAATATATGCATACCCAAAGCGCCAACCTGTTATGTTCAGTGTGGGTGATCGGGTTTTCTTGAAGGTGTCTCCTTGGAAGGGTGTAATCTGGTTTGGACGCAAACGCAAGTTGAGCCCACGTTATATTGGTCCATTCAAGATTATCCGAAAAGTCAATTAGCAGACTGTATCTCTTCAATTACCTCCTGAGCTATCTGGTATTGAAAACACTTTCAATGTATGCTATCTAAGAAAGTGTAAATTTGACGAAGATCAAGTTCTACCTCTGCAAGAGTTGAATGTTGATTATACTAAACGCCTTGTAGAGGAAACTGTTGAAATCTTGAGTTCCAAGACAAAGAAGTTGCGTAAAAAGATAATCAAATTAGTTCATGTCAAATGGTAGCATAACTTAGGTCCCAACCTAAGATGGGAAACTGAGGATGACCTGAAGAAACAATACCCTCACTTATTCCTAGTTAAGCAGATTCCGAGGACGGAATCTTCTTAAGGGTGGTAGAGTTGTAACATCCTCAATCAAGAACAACTTGATACTACATAGATTGCAGGTACTTCAGGTCAGACTCATGAAGAGGATCAATGTGAGTACATATTCAAACTAGAGAATGATCTATTGGATCTTCCAAACATGGTTCACAATTTGGAGTAGTAGAGGCATACTCAACCTGAACCAACCCCAATCCAAATTGCTATTACAACTCAATCCACCACTATACCAGTAACGACACCACTACCACCAGTAACTCAGGTTATGCCACAACCATTTATTCTCCGTTTACGCCACATAGAGCTTTTCCTTTTGTGTTTCCCGGATACAGGCAACCATGCACGTAGAAATAGTTCTTAGATTGTAAACATGTAGAGTATCAAGGGAGTTCTGACCCCAATATCAGCCTGAATTGGTTACGCGAGATAGTTAAGGCGTTAGACACCTATAATTGTGAAGATGAGTTGAAAGTAAAGTATGCAACGAGGATGTTGAAAGGGGATGCAATGGTGTGGTGGGATTCTATAACAGGACACTTTACCAAGGAGCAGCAGGAGAGTATTACATGGAATCAATTTAAGGAGAAATTGTGTAAGCAATATTGTAGTTCATTTGAGATTACTAAGATCAAGAAGGAGTTTATGGATCTACAGATGACAGAGAAAATGTCAGTTGATGATCTGATCAGACAATTCGACGAGAATTTGAGATTCGTGAAATAGTGGGTGCCAGATGAGGCATCCTAGATTGCACACTTTGTTGGAGCTTTACACCCTGATTTTTGCAGTGCTGCCAGATGGGCCAGCACACTATCCCAGGCTTTCACTTTAGCCAAGTTGGCTGGAGGGGATATCAACGCGAGAGACAGACTGATTCGAGATAGGATTTCTCAACAGAAGTCCAGGTTAGAACAGTACAACACCCAATAGAGGCAACAAGGGAAGAGTGGTACAAGGCAGTGAGATCATAACAGAAGGCCTACCTTAGGCAGGTCGACATAAAAGGCACCTTGGTGTGGTAGGTGTAAGTCATATCACAATAGTCAGTGTACATCGCAAAACTTGAGATGTGTGAAATGTGGCCAGTTTGGCCATGATCTAAAGGATTGCAGATTTCCGATGAGTGTTTGCTGGAGTTGTCAGAAAGAGGGGCACAGAGTTAGTGAGTACCCAGTAGGAAAGAAAACCAGGTCAGGGTCAGGAGCGGGAACGGCTGGGGGATCATCTTCATCTACTGGTCAAAAAAGAAAGAACCCACCCACTACTGAGGGTAGGGCGTTTAAAATGAAAGTAGATGATGCCACCAACACTGATGATGTCATTACGAGTATGTTTCTGATAAACTCTACCTTCTAGATTATTGTTTGATTCTAGAGCTAATAGCTCATTTATCTTTGTGGAATTCTTTGATAAATTGAACATGCCTGTTACTAAGCTTGCTAATTCTTTAGAAATAGAAGTAGAAGATCGTATGATGGTTCCAGTCACGACTGTTGTGGCTAGAGCTAAAATTGATATACATGGTGCATGCTATCCTGTTCATTTTCTTGTTATGCCTCTATCTAATTTTGATGTGGTGCTCGGGATGGATTGGCTAAGTTTAAACCAAGACAATATTAAGTTTCACAAGAAGTTTATTTCTTTTCAATTGGCGGATGGTTCGCGTGTAATAGCAAGGGGTGAGAAGGTTGGGTCTGTTATTCCCATTATTTCTTGTTTGAAGGCAAAAAGACGTTAGATAGAGGATGTGAATTGTACATGGCATATGTAATTGATGGAAAGAAAGAACGACAAGCTATGAATGATATTTGGGTGGTAACGGAATACCCGGATACGTTTCCAGAAGAATTGCCAGGGTTGCCTCCTGTTCACGAGGTAGAGTTAAATATTCATTTGATCCCTGGGTCTCGACTAGTGGCGAAGTCTCCGTACAGATTGGCACCTTCAGAAATTCAAGAGATGATGACACAGATCCATGATCTGTTAGACAAAGGTTTTATTCTTCCAAGCTCGTATCCATGGGGTGCACCAGTATTGTTTGTAAAGAAAAAGGATGGTACGTTGCGTGTGTGTATCGACTACTATAAGTAGAATAAGAAAACAATAAAGAATAAGTATCAGTTGCCCAGAATTGATGACTTGTTTGATCAGTTACAGGGTGCTTTGTTCTTTTCCAAGATTGATTTGAGATCCAGTTATCATCAAGTGCGTGTATCTCATGAAGATGTGTCCAAGACAGCTTTTCTCACACGTTATGGCCACTATGAATTCTTGGTTATACCGTTCGGCTTAACTAATACCCCTGCGGTATTCATGGATTTAATGAACAAAGTCTGTCGACGATATCTAGATAAATTTGTGATTGTCTTTATCAATGATATTTTGATCTATTAAAAGACCGAGTTAGAACATGAACAACACTTGAGACAGGTTTTGGAGACTTTAAAGAAAGAACAGCTCTATGTGAAATTATCAAAGTGTGAATTCTAGTTAAGAGAAGCCTAGTTCTTAGGGTATGTAATATGTAATGAAGGAGTGAAAGTGGATCCTTCGAAAGTGGAAGCAGTGATGAATAGGAACGCTCCGAAGACACCCTCTAGATAAAGAATTTTCTTGGATTGTCTAGGTATTACCGCAGATTTATCAAAGATTTCTCCAAGATTTCCGGTCTGTTGACCAAGTTGACTCGTAAAGATGTGAAGTTTGTGTGGGGTAATGATCAGGATAAAGCTTTTCAGACATTGAAGCAGTTGTTATGCCAAGCTCCCATCCTTGCTTTGCCCAGTGGATCAGATGATTTTATTGTGTATTGCGATGCATCTTTTGCTTGATTGGGATGTGTCTTAATGTAGAGAGATCGAATAATTGTGTATGCTTCAATACAATTAAAACCACATGAAAAGAATTACCCGACTCACAACTTGGAGCTAGTAGCTGTTGTATTTGCGCTTAAACTGTGGGCATTATTTGAATGGTACTAAATGCGTAATTTGCACTGTTCATAAAAGTCTACAATATGTGTTTACTCAAAAGGAATTGAACATGAGACAGAGGCGATAGGTGGACTTGATTAAAGATTATAATTGCGAAATCAAATACCATCCTGGAAAGGCAAATATGATGGCAGATGCCTTAAGTCGTAAAGGAGCTAGAAGTCCTATCCAATTCATGCGTATGGAGATAGTATCAGATTTAGTGAATAGACTAAAGTCTGCTCAGTTAGAAGCTCTAAAAGAAGAAAACCTGAAAGCAGAGTTAATGAAGAAAAGAAAAGAGGAACTGATTGATGATTCTCGTGGATTGAAAGTATAAAAGATTCGTGTTTAGGTGCCTATGCTTGGAGAATTGAGAAAGTTAATTTTAACGGAAGCACATAAATCAAGACTGTCAGTACACCCAGGAAGCATGAAAATGTATAACGATTTGAAAGTGCTTAACTGGTGGCCAGCGATGAAAGCGGACGTGGCACGTTTCGTGGAATTTTGTCATGTGTGTGCACAAGTAAAAGCAGAACATCAAAAGCCATATGGATCCTTGAAACAGTTGGAGATCTCTGAGTGGAAGTAGGAACACATAACTGTTGGGGTTTGCTAGGCACGCAACGGAAGCAAAAGAACAAGATAAAAAAGATACATATTGCCAAGAAACCCCAAACCATGGACCAAACACTACATGCAATAAATGCAACATAAAAAGAACAAGGAGAAAGTTATACCACTCTGGATTCGGAGCTGGAGTAGAACTTCTAGTTAGATGAATGAGAAAGCCAAATCGAGCCTTCATCTATTGCTAGTCCACACCAAGCTTTGTGTAATCTCCTTGTACTAGCAAGTCTTGATGATCTTCACGGACTTGAAATCACCAAAGAAACAGAACCCAAATGATCTCCCTTGCACTCCTCTGGAAATCCTCACAAGAACACCAAGAACACTCTATAAATGCACCTCACAAGAAGTCTCTAAGTGTTTTAGTGTTTCTAGTTACAAGAGTATGAGAGGAGTGGAGGCATGAGTCTTTTATAGACCTTAACATGACCCTCTAGTGCCCCAAGGCCGGCCATAAGGTAATGATTGAGCTCTACATGCATTGGTGGAGAGAAGAGGCAAAAGAAAAAAGCAACCTGCAGATCTGGCAGAGTTCATGCCGTGAACTCCAAGGAGTTCACGCCGTGAAGTCCACCTGGCCGGGTTGATTTTGCAACTTGAACAATTCAAGTCCCTTTTGCCCCTTTCACTTTGGTTGTTGTCGAGATTAACCCCTGGTGTGTGACCCAATAGGCCTATGCATTATCGGTAGTGATATTGGCGTACGTATGTCAGTGGGCATACTCCAACAGACTCCCACTTGCACATGAAATACCGTACCCATGGTACCACAGACAAACAGCGGCCTCTAGCAAGGCATCTTTGCCCCCAAGTCAGCTTAGGTTTTGTCATCCCGGAGAAATGCCAAATCTCAAATCTAGATAAGAAATGGTCCTACAGATAAGTGATCTAACATCCCTTTGTTCGCGATATCCGTGTGAACACGAGACATGGTTAGATGTCAATCTCCACATCGTTCACGATTATGTTTCTCGATCAAGATTGATGGTGACCAAAATTCTAGTTGCAATCGATCAAATATCATTGCAACTTGTGCACGGCCATGCATTTTGATGTCAGCTCTCAATCATCGAGGGCCCATGGATATCTCTCTAAAACTAGAGGAACAAATTCTTTTGACTACATTGTTCCGCCACATATACCATACTTTACCCAAAAACTCCCTTTATAACAGCTAGTTACGAACTGCATTTGAAAGTAATCAAAGCAAAGCAGGTACATGCTTTAAAACACGTGTATCTCCGGTCTAAGGATGAATTGATATTATCATCCTGAGTTACTTGTGAAAATAACCATGAAGTAACTTCAGGTGTGGGTCGTCCATTCACTTGAATAATTCAAGTACAGGCGAAGTGTTGCGTCTCTTGTATTCAATCCTTTATTGAATATGCGACCAACCCCTTCCCTCAATCTTAATTCAAACTTCCTCCCCTAGAAGAGTGACTAATTGTGGACATTTAGAATGATAAATCATTATGGGAAGTGATTAAACACGCTAAGATGGAACACAGTAAGGATTCAAGAAAATACCCGCCTAAGGAGTATCATTAAATCTCCATTTAATAATCGATATAATAAGAAATACAATACTGCTTAATGTTCCCAAGAATAAATACATCTCAAACATAAACCAAAATACTCAAGCCAAGTCACTAGCGAATCTAACACCTATAGATCTAGTGTGAGAATCATGAACGGCTTGAGACAACGTCTTGCTGAATGGATCAGCCAAGTTGCTCTCCGATGTCACTCTGCTGATGACAATATCACCACTCTCTATTACATCTCCGATGAAGTGATATTTGCGAGGAATGTGCCTCGTCCGCTTGTGAGCTCTTGGTTCCTTTGCCAATGCAACCGCACCCTAATTATCGCAGAAAAGCTCTATGGGGTCGGTAATGCTAGGAACCACTCCAAGATCTTGGATGAATTTCATCATCCATACAGCTTCCTTTGCTGCTTCACTTGCCGCAATGAATTCGGATTCGGTAGTTGAATCAGCAACCGTGTCTTGCTTGGAGCTCCTCCAGCTAATAGCACCACCATTTAAAAGGAACACAAATCCCGATTGTGATCGGCAGTCGTCCTTGTCCGTCTGGAAGCTCGCATCAGAGTACCCGCGTACTCTTAGCTCTTACTCACCACCATATACCAAGAAGATCTCCTTTGTTCTCCGAAGATACTTGAGAATGTTCTTGACTGCAGTCCAATGGGCTTGCCCGGGATTTGCCTGATATCTACTCGTCATTCTCAAGGCACACGATACATCAGGACGAGTGCATAACATGGCGTACATGATTGATCCTACTGCCGAAGCATAGGGAATCCTCTTCATTACGTCTAGTTCCTCCTTGGAACTAGGACATTGAGTCTTGCTCAATGCCATTCCATGCATCATAGGGGTGTTACCCCTCTTAGAGTCCTCCATCTTGAATCGCTTCAAGACTTTGTCCACATATGCACTTTGGCTTAGCCCAATAAGGCTTTTGGATCTATCTCTATAGATCTTTATGCCCAAGATATACGATGCCTCTCCCAATTCCTTCATAGAGAAACAATTCCCAATAAAAGATTTAACGTCTTGTAAGGTTGGGACATCGTTTCCAATAAGTAGAATATCATCTACACATAGGATTAGGAATACTACAGCGCTCCCACTAGCCCTGACGTATATGCATAGTTCATCCTTGCTTTTCGAAAATCCAAATTCCTTGATTTTCTCATCAAAGCATAGGTTCCAGCTGCGAGATGCTTGTTTAAGTCCATAAATGGTCTTATTGAGTTTGCAGACTCTATTAGGATACTCAGGATGTACAAAACCCTCGGGATGTGTCATAAACACCTCTTCATTTAGCTTCCCATTAAGGAATACGGTTTTTACATCCATTTGCTAGATCTCATAATTATAAAATGCAGCAATGGCCATGAGTATTCTTATAGATTTCAACATAGCCACTGGGGAAAAGGTTTCCGCATAATCTATACCATGAGTTTGTGTGAAACTCTTAGCCACCAGTCGGGCTTTGAAAGTATCTACAGTTCCATCCACGCCGGTCTTCTTCTTGAAGACCCATTTACACCCTACTGTCTTAAACCCGGGTTTGGGATCAACCAATTCCCATACTTGGTTGTCCGACATGGATTCCATCTCGCTTTCCATAGCCTCCTTCCACCTAGCAGAGTCAATGCTTGCTACGGCATCCTTGTAGTTGGTGGGTTCATCATGATCCACCAATAATTTGTCACCCTCAGATATGAGAAACCCATATCTCTCTGGCTCGTGACGGGATCTACCAGATCTACGATGAGGTAATGGATTGTTGCCAGGTACCGACACATCATCATGTTCAGTTTCAACCACTTCGGGTTGTGTGCTAGTGCCGATGCTAGTCCCTTTATTCGTGGGTTCTTGAATTTCTTCAAGATCAATCTTCTTCCCACCAGACTGCATGGATATTAGTTCTCTTTCAAGGAAAACTGCTTTCCTTGCATCAAAAACTTTGTTTTCGGAGGGTTTGTAAAACAAATATCCCATGGCTCTTGTAGGATACCCAATGAAGTAACACTTTTCTGATCGGGGTTCAAGTTTGTCCTCTACCTCACGTCTAACTAGGCAGGACATCCCCGTACTTTGAGACATGCAATTTTAGGAACTACTCCATGCCATATCTCATAAGGTGTTTTCTAGACTTTCTTTGTCGATACGAGGTTGAGGATCCTAGCCGCCGACTCAAGAGCGTACCCCCAAAAACTGATGGGTACTTTCGTGTGACTCATCATGAATCGGATCATATCTAACAATGTCCGATTTCTCTGTTCGGCGACACCATTTAATTGTGGTGTCCTAGGAGGTCTTAATTGTGAGATGATCCCACAATTTTTAAGGTGATCACCAAACTCTGAGCTAAGATATTCGCCTCCTCTATCAGATCGAAGTATCTTTATAGATTTGCTTAATTGATTCTGAACTTCGTTTTGGAATGTCTTAAAAACCTCGAAGGTTTCAGACTTATGCCTAATCAGGTAGACATATCCATATCTACTATAGTAATCGGTAAATGTAACGAAGTATCTTGAGTTGTTCCTTGTGACATGCTTGAATGGACCGCATACATCGGTATGCACAATGTCCAACAAGTCCTTGCCCATTTCACTCACACCGGTAAAGGGAGATTTCGTCATCTTGCCCAATAAACAAGATTCGCATACTTCATTTGACCCAAGGTCAAATGATTCCAAGATCCCATCCGCTTGGAGCTTGGTGATGCGCTTCTTGTTTATATGGCCAAGGCGACTATGCCATAAAGAAAACTTGTCCAAATTAATTATGGACTCAGAATCGATATTCATGATTGTTCTATCATTTGAGATGTATGAATCGGCTTCCTATATACCAAGACATGGATATGCTTTAAAATAACAAACATCATTTTTAAAACAAGAGATAATTCCATTATCAAAATTAAAGTAATACCCATCATCATACAAAGCAAAAAAGGAAATAATGTTTCGCGCCACATTTGGCGAATAGCATACATTTTTCAAAATAATAGAGTAACCGGATCTAAAAGTTAGCTCCACGCTTTCTTTCTTCAAAACAGGGACGACCTCCTTGTTCCCCATCACAAGATCCAGCTCTCCATCTCTCAGCCTTCTACTTTCCTTTAACACCTGCACAATGTTACAAATGTGAGTGCCACAGCCGGTATCTAATATCCAACCATTAGAAGTAGAAGTATGATGAAGTTCAATCATGAACGTACCTGAAGTAGAAGCACCCACTCCCGAAGCTCTGAGCTTCTTGAGGCCTTCTAGGTACTTTGGGTAGCTCCGGCGCATGTGCCCTTTCGCCCCGCAGAAGAAGCAAACCGCCGCCTCCGGAGTCTATGCTTGGGGAATAAGACCCTTTGGCTTAGGCTCCGGGGTAGGGTTAGGCTTGGGAGCCCTAAGCTTTCCCTTACCTTTACCCTTAGGGGTAGAGGCCGGTTTCTTCCTTTTCTTGGTTCCTCCTTCCGTGATAGCCAAGATGGGAGCTAGAGAGGTGGGCTTTTGTTTGGTCATGTTGGACTCAGCGGTCCTCAACATACCATGTAACTCCATTAGGGTTTTGTCCATTCCATGCATATGATAACTCAAAGTGAATTGATCATTAGATGGAGGAAGGGATCGCAGGATAATATCCACCGCCATCTCCTTTCCTATGGTAAACCCTAGTCTCTCCAAGCGCTCCACAAGTGCCTTCATCTTGAGCACGTAGAGGCTTACGTTCCCGCCACTCTACAACCGACAACCAAGTAGGTCGTTCAAGCACCCATACCGTTCTTGCCTTGCTTGTTGTTGGAACATGTCCTTCAACTCAAGCATCATTTCATAAGCATTTAGATGCTCCATTTGCTTTTGCAAATCGGGGCTCATCGTGCTTAGCATTAGGCAAGTAACCTTGTTGGTGTCTTTAACGCGTTTTTCGTAAGCATCACGAATGGACCTATTTGCGTTTGGAGCAGGGGTCTCCGGAAGGGGTTCCTCAATGGTGACCAATTTATCCTCATGTCATAGGACAATGCGTAATTGCCTAGACCAATCCATAAAGTTGGTCCCATCAAGTTTCTCCATCTCTAGATAAATTCTTAAGGAGAAGTGGGTGGTGTTGTTGGTGCTTGAAGATGTCATCTATTAAAGCAAAATAGTTTAGTTAGTTTGATAAACCTCGTTAAAAATAATTACCCCATGTGTTAAATAAAACAATCATTTTTAACAAGGGCTAAGAACCATGTTTCACTTTACACCGTGACGGGTTTTCCGCGGATCATGTGGTAAAGCTTATTTAGGCCGGGAACCATTTTACCGATTGTAATCCATTATTACAACTCTTAGTTCCTTGCCGGATCCAAATTGACAACCATTGTGTTGTATTGGCATGTTTGATCCCTCCACACCATCTCAAACTAAAATTTTGAATAATCTCGGCTAGAGCTCGACAATCATTCAAAATTCTACTTCGAAATTGTAAATCGTCCATCAAGATACACGGTGGTACTCTTGCCCAATGGTTGACTCGGCTAGAGCTCGACAATCAACCTTGCGAGTTGCCACACGCACCTTCCACACAGCTCACGCATGGATTGACTCGGCTAAAGCTCGACAATCAACCTTGCGTGACTAGATTCGGGTGGTGTCATCTTATGGGTGGCGTGTGATTTACTTTTAGAAAACGTGATTTGTTTTCCGGTTAAAAAGCTATTTTGTTTTGATTAACAACTTTAGTGACAAAACCAATTTTTCACTTTGAATATAAACCAATTTTATATCCTTTTGTTAATCTAATGTGCGCGCGAGTTTGTAAACCAATTTTAAAACTCTTGTGTTTTTGTAATTTATAAAAGGTTGTATAGAATGCAATATTCCTAATATCCATGCATAAACAAAATAAACACATCACATGCATATAAAATATTGGTAACCATGCCCAAAGCCTATGCATTTTCCCGTGAGCCAAAACGGGAAAACTAAGTCAACTAGGGACAAACTTCCAATGACTTGGATGTGCTCCCACTAAACCCGCCACCTCCATTAGGTCTCCCGGATTTGTGATCGCCAGGACGTCATAGCCATGACTCCCGATGGTTGTCTCCATATTACAAATACATATTTAAAGATAGAAATGGCATGCAAGCCACAAGATCCTATCTTCTAGTACTTTACATAAATTTGGAATTTAAATGGCATGCAAGCCACAAAACAAATTTACATACCAAATAAAAAGACAAAAAAAATTTATTACAAACCATGTGACTAGAAGTCACCAAATGAATGAATAAACATAAGAAACAACCAAACATCTCAACCAAGGTCTAGGGCAAAATGGTTACCAACAAAGCTATCTAATCAACATAAGAAAGCAAACAAGCATGGTGTGCCACAAGAAACCCATGCAACAAATGTATCTTGGTTAAGATTATTTATAATACTCAAGGCACAAGAAATAATCCCATGTACATATGCATTAGTAACACCAAACCAATTTTGATGAAACATATTCATATATACATAATATAAGTACATGCAATTATTTATTTCATGCCAAATAATAATCCACATGTAAATATATCAACCAAGACACAAGGCAACTAGCTACTGGAAAAACCAGAAACAAACAACAAGGCCAAAACCAAAAACCAAAACAGATTTGAATTTTAAAACTGAAAAAAATGTATTCTGTCAAGCACTTCACGGCATGAACTCAAGAGAGTTCACGGCGTGAAGTTCATTTGGCCAGATTTCAAAAATTTTGTTTTTCAGTTTTAGGCCACCATGTGCACATTTGATGTAGAGGTGACTCTGATACCACTGTTGGGGTTTGCTAGGCACGCAACGGAAGCAAAAGAACAAGATAAACAAGATACATATTGCCAAGAAACCCCAAACCATGGACCAAACACTACATGCAATAAATGCAACATAAAAAGAACAAGGAGAAAGTTATACCACTCTGGATTCGGAGCTGGAGTAGAACTTCTAGTTGGATTAATGAGAAAGCCAAATCGAGCCTTCCTCTATTGCTAGTCCACACCAAACTTTGTGTAATCTCCTTGTACTAGCAAGTCTTAATGATCTTCAAGGACTTGAAATCACCAAAGAAACAGAACCCAAATGATCTCCCTTGCACTCCTCTAGAAATCCTCACAAGAACACCAAGAACACTCTATAAGTGCACCTCACAAGAAGTCTCTAAGTGTTTTAGTGTTTGTAGTTGCAAGAGTATGAGAGGAGTGGATGCATGAGTCTTTTATAGACCTTAACATGACCCTCTAGTGCCCCAAGGCTGGCCATAAGGTAATGATTGAGCTCTACATGCATTGGTGGAGATAAGAGGCAAAAGCAAAAAGCAACCTGCAGATCTGGCAGAGTTCACGCCGTGAAGTCCACCTGGCCGGGTGGATTTTGCAACTTGAACAATTCAAGTCCCTTTTTTCCCTTTCACTTTGGTTGTTGTCGAGATTAACCCCTGGTGTGTGACCGAATAGGCCTATGCATTATCGGTAGTGATATTGGCGTACGTATGTCCGTGGGCATACTCCAACAATAACGTGGATTTTGTAACAAAACTTCTATGTACTCTAAAGAACCACGACATGATATGGGTGATTGTTGATCGATTAACGAAGACTGCTCACTTTCTGGCTACGTGTGACTTTGAGTAAGCTGGCACAATTGTGTATTGAAGAGATTGTTTTGAGGCATGGTATATCGTTATCAATTGTATCTGATCGGGACTCAAGGTTTGTTTCTAACTTCTATACGAGTTTACATAGAGAGTTAGGGACGAGAATTAACTTGAGTACTACTTATCATCCATGGTCAAACTGAACGAACCATACAAACACTGTTGGGAAATTTGCTAAGTGATTGAAACTGTTGGACATGCAAAGGAAAAACTATTAGAATAATTTTGAGAAAACAGTTGCAAACTGTTACATTGGTTTGTGAAACAGTTGTGACTAATAGTTGTTGTGAGTGTTACAACTGTTAGTACAAAAGCTCAGAACTATTAGTTCAATCATAACAACTGTTAGAAGACCTTGAAAAGAAGACTGTTAGAAGAAACTTAGAACTGTTTATTCAACAAACAGTTTAAGTTGAGCTATTCATGGAAACTACTATCTTTATGGATCTGAGGGATATCTTATCAACTTGGAAGATCATCAAGATTATCTTGCAAAGATAGAAGATTACCTAGCTGTCTACTATTGAAGGAGGATCAAGAGTCTATAAATACTTGATTAGAATATTGTTTTAGTACATCTTGTTTTTTAATTTGATTCTGTTAGTTTTCGCACTCATTCGTATTGTTATTTGCTTTCAGAAAGTGTGTTAGCCTCCATGTTTCTTTGAAACCTAAGAACATAGTGTGCTCTTCGTCTAACAAAAGAGTAAGATTGGAGGTATAGGTGAATATTGTAATCATCATTGGTTATTAATAAACATCTTATGTTTGACATTATTTCTTTGTGTTGATTAAATTGTTCGTGTGTTAAAACCTTTATAAATCAAGTAAGTGTGATTCCGCAACTTCTTAGTTGATTGTGATCAAACTAAAAGATTGTCTTTTAACAACTCTGATTTAATTCAAAAGATAATTATTGTATTTGATATTGGTAATATCCGATCCTGACAAGTGGTATCAGAGCCTTAACATTAAGGTTCCTTTGATCACCAGTTGAAGGTTTTTCACTAATCTGCTGTGTTTGGTTATTTAAAGTCTTTCTAAATTTTATTGTGGGTTTTTCAATCACATTACTGCAATTGAGTCTGGTGGATCTTTTGATAACACTGGATCTGGGTAAAACATTCGTGTTCCTATGCTCAAACCAACTGACTTTGAGATGTGGAAGATGAGAATCAAGCAGCATGTTCAATTAATGGACTATGTGTAGAGCAATCAAATGAATACACAATAGATTCAAGTAGAGAGAAAAGTATGGAAACGCCTTAATATGTGTTTTTTCTATTCAATATTATATCAAAGGTTACAAGGAAAGGAAGACTACAATACTATACATACTAAGTACTAAGTAAATCATAAAACATTAGATTGTGAATAGACTTAAACACAAATGTAACTCTAACAATCTCCCTCTTGTTTAAGTCTAGCTCATATTTCTTTGACCCATCTTTCTCTGCCAATGTCTGATCATCTTTCGTTCATCTCGTTTGGCATCGAATAGCTTTATGACTTCAGTTAATCTGACTCTGGGCGCTTGGTCTACATCATCCTTTAGGCTCATACTATAATCCAAAATTTTTAAGGTCCAAATCTTCAAAGATCCATCCGAGTAAGCATTAACTTCTTTGAACCTTAAGAAGAACTTTTCTCTTTTGCTATTAAACAAGACAATCCCTTAATCTCCCTCAGACTCTTCATCGTCACTCCTTACAACTTGAAACATCTTCAGTTGGGCAATATTTGAATGTTCTGTGTTTGGCTTTAGCAGATTGATTTTGGCTTTATTAGATTCGGCTCCCAACTGAAGATCTGTATACTCTACAATTTGACATCGGTGCCTAATGAAATCCCTGAGCTTCTTATAACCAGCTCAATCTTCAGTGTTCTTTTCTAGTTTCATTTCAAGCTCCTCTAGCAGAAAATTAACGTCACTAAGGTTTAAAATTTTAGGTCCACATGCCCAATTGTATAACTCTTCATATCCGACCTTGTGACTAGATAGCTGATCATTTCTTTATAGACAACTCTCTGAACTCCAACAAAATTGAGCTTGATGATCTGAAATTTTGACTTGACTTCCTCTTTCTTTGCAGTATGCATATTTAGAATCATCTTTGCTTTAACATCTTCTGCATCTTTGGCACCCATCATATTCACATCCAATATTTCTTCTATTTTAGCAGTTTTAGGGATACTCCATTCTGATTGTTTTGATATTTCTCTGATTTGACTTTCTTTATGTTGTTGCTTTCTGATGTCTGAAGGAGTGACTCTGAATTGCTTAGGAGATGGCGGAAATTGTTTGGTTACTTCTTTATGCACTTTCAACACACTATCCAAATTGTAACTTTCAAGCCCAGATTCATCAACTATCTCGGAAGAAGGCTTTTCAACCTCTTGCTTGCTCAGCCAAAAGGCTAGCGTCAGATCCTCATCCTCTGCCTCGACCTCAGGCACATTAGACTCTTCAAATTCAACCACAGTCTACTTGCCCTTATTTTTGTTTAAACGATGTTTCCTCCAATCTGGTAGCAACTACACCGATTCGCTGAGCAGCCGGGGTATCAAAATAAGTTTTCAAACATTTCTCCCCCTCAGGACGATCGGTGTCTGAGTCATCATCATCATGCCTAGGTCGTTTTGATGACCCGGCAGCAGCTTTGCACGTAGACTCCACCTCGGTTCTCAACAAGGATAAGATATCTAAATCCTCAGAACTTCTATCACCCTTGCCAATCAATTTCACCATTAATAAGCTTTTTAGCATCTGTAACTTTATCCTTTACTTCCATTTCTTTCTGTTCGACTAAATCATCCAATTTCTTTTCGATTCTGGTGAATCTGTCAAGTTGTAATCTTTGAATATCATCAATTCTGACGTGCAAATGTTCAAGAGCAGCATCAAAATCAGCCTTGGAAACAAATTCCTTAGCCGATTCAGATTCAGAAGTTGTAACACCGGGATCACTTAGATTACCCATTGAGGTTCCAGCATCTCCATAAACGAATTTTATAGATGAAGGACCGCCCACTTTCACAACTGGATTGACGTTGGCTATGGTGGGATTTCCTACTAATCCTCGGATATGGCTTGTGAAGGCTTCACCTATAGTAGTTCCAGCTGGTCTATCACTGAATAGAACAGTTATTGCTTCAAGTGTTTCCCTGTGTTTTGAAAGAAAATCAACAATCCATTGATAGTTATCAATGTGCGCAGAAACGACAGGTGTGGCCTGGAGAGGAATGCCACTTGTTTCAATAACAGTTTCCTCCAAATGAGGAACCGTTATATTATGTGCTTTATCTCCGTGTAATGAAACAATATCCTGTTGAGAGGATACTAAGTGGCTTGGAGGGGTTTGTGCATGCTCTGGTGGGAAGCCAGAGTCTTTTTCAATGCCAGGTATAAGCCCGACAGTAGATGTGGTTTCCCGGCTAAAAATGGCTAGAGGAATCTCAGCACTCACATATTCTTTTCTTACAGGACTGACTCCCTCACTTTGTTTTTGCCTCTCAGCATCTTCATCTACATTAAGCGCAGTAATATCATCATACATCATTTGTGTATCAATATCTGAAAAATCCATCATTTGAATAATCATAGACAGAAACCGTGGAAACGATAAGAAGTTACGTCTTTTACCAGGTATCACTTTCTCCCTGGCCACCTTGGCTATTTCAATAAACAACAATTCTGCATAGTCAAAATGAAAATGCTTAGCCATTCCAACCAGTACATTCAAAGCAAATATATTGGCCCCATCTATCCCTTTGGTTACACTCGTCAAACACCGCATGATTATAGCATATAGAGTTTGCCATTGAGGAACAAGTCCTGAACGTTTGAACTTTGACACGCCAGTTAATTCATCTCCTCTCCATCCAAGATCCATCACATGGGTTAGAATTCGTTTGTCAGTAGGGATTGGATCAAACTCAGGTTTTGGTAGATAAGAGTTTGATTTGGGTAGTCTTAGGATTGGGCAGATGCTTTCAATACCCATCTCAAATTCAACTTGCTCAATTTGGCCAGCAAGTACAGGAAGGCCTTCAGCACTTTCAGTTAAAGATAAGGAACTTCATAATTGTTGTACATACACCTTCGGAACATGAGGGAAGGCTTCAGTAGGATTAAAAGTGAATATGTGATTTTAATTCAAAAACAAAAAATGAAACTCCCCCTCAAATTATGCACAAATGTACAGCAATTTGAGATGAAGAAAAAAAATATTTTTGAGTTTTGTATGTTTTGTACATGTTTTTGATTTTTCATTTAATATAAACAAAACTTGATATATTTTCTCCCCCTACAAGTATGAACCGTCAATGATTCATAACTTGTATTTGCTCTGTTTGTCCATTGACCAAATTTGACCTGCACAACTAGCACATACCGTGTAAGATCTGTTGATTCAGAATGTTATGTTAAACTGTCAAATTCAACATTCCTAATCTTGACACTAAAACATTAAAACGAGATTCTTCTAACGCTTTGGTGAAAATATCAGCAAGTTGATTATTTGTTTGAACATATTTTAATTCAATTAAACCTTTTTCAGCATAGTCTTTTATAAAATGATATCTGATGTCAATATGTTTCGTTTTAGAATGATGTACCAGATTGCATGTAATTGCAATGGCACTTTGAGAATCACACATTAGAGGGAATTTGTTATATACCAGACCAAAGTCGGAAAGCTTAGTCCGAATCCAAAGACATTCAGAACAGCAGCTAGCAGTAGCAATGTACTCTGCTTCAGCTGTTGATGATAAAACACAGTTCTGCTTCTTGGACCCCCAGCAAACCAGTTTGTCTCCCAAAAAATGTGCACTCCCAGATGTGCTCTTTCTGTCTAGCATGCAACCGGCATAATCTGCATCTAAATAGGAAATTAGCTCAAACCCAGAATCCCTAGGATACCACAAACCTAGATCTGGGGTACCCTTAAGATATCTAAATATGCGTATTACCGCCAGAAGGTGAGATTCTTTAGGATTTGCTTGGAATCTGGCTTAAAGACATGTAAAATACATAATATCCGGCCTACTAGCTGTTAAATATAGCAATGAACCTATCATTCCTCTATAAGTTTTCAAATCTACTGCTTTTCCTTCCGGATCAACAAATAGTTTTGTTCGAGAAGCCATGGGTGTTGATATTGATGAACAAACAGTCATATCAAATCTCTTTAACAGATCTTTGATATACTTAGCTTGATTTATAAAAATTCCATGGCTAAATTGTTTAATTTGCAATCCGAGAAAAAAATTAACTTCCCCTATCATGCTTATTTCAAATCGCTTTTTCATAGTATTTGAAAATTCATTGCCATATTTAGGATTTGTAGAACCAAATATTATGTCATCGACATATATTTGTACCAACACATAATCGTTTCCAATCTCCTTTTTGAACAATGTGGTGTCAGTTTTCCCTTTGACGTATCCTTCGTTAAGCAGGTGTTCTGACAGCTCATCGTACCAAGCTCTCGGGGCTTGTTTTAATTCATATAAAGCTTTGTCCAGATTTTAGACGTCATTGGGTCTGTTAGGATTTACGAAACCTTCAAGTTGACTGACATACACTTCCTCTTTCAGTTTGCCATTGAGGAAGGCAGACTTCACATCCATTTGATATACAGTGAAGTTTCTGTAGGAAGCATAGGCTAGGAACAGTCGAATTGCTTCTATCCTAGCTACAGGGGCGAAGGTGTCATCATAATCTATCCCTTCCTATTGATTATACCCCTTAGCCACTAGCCTAGCTTTATTCCTAACCACCACACCATCAGAATCCTTTTTATTCTTAAATACCCACTTCGTTCCAACAATTGATTTGCCTTCAGTACGTGGAACCAGCCTCCAGACTTTGAGTCGGTCAAACTGATTTAGCTCTTCTTGCATAAAAATAATCCAATCAGGATCAGCTAGAGCTTCCGACACTCGTGTGGGTTCGACCATGCTTAGAAAACTAGAGTGTTGACATATGTTAGCTGTGGCAGATCGAGTTTGAACACCGGAGTCCAAACTTCCTATGATTCGAGTCTCTGGATGACTCTTCAGCCAAACAGGTTCGGGGGATTGAACCTGAATGAAGTCATTAAGATTTTGAAGATCAACTGAATTAATGTCTTCTGCTGCTTGATCATATCTTGGACTTTGTTCATTTGCAGGGATATTTGTAGCTTCAAACTCCGAGTTATCATAAATTGTAGTCTATTGAACTGTAGATACACTTGGTGGCTCAGTTATTGACACAGACTCCTGCTGAATATCCTGCAAGATAGTAGATGTGTTATCATTCTTTTTCAAGAAATCAAACATAAAATCCAAGCTTATATCTTCTGAATGTGCGAATGACTCATCTGTTTTGTTATTTGTAAGAATTGAATGTTTGGATGAGTTAGGTTTACTCATTAAGGAATTTAAATTGACTAAATCGTCAAACGTAACATTTATGTTTTCGACAATCATGTTACTTCTCCGATTTAGAATTCTAAAAGCCTTTTCATCCATTGAGTAACCTAAAAAGACTCCTTCATCGGCTTTCGAATCAAACTTTGATAGTTTGTTCGACTCATTCAGCACAAAGCACCTATTACCAAATAAATGAAAGTATTTGATATTAGGTACTACTCCATTACATAATTCGTATGGATTTTTATTAAAGCGACGATGAATTAAGGATCTGTTTTGGGTGTACCATGCAGTATTCACGGCTTCAGCCCAGTAGGATGGTGGTAGCTTTGAGTATTGCAACATTGTTCTGGCAGCTTCAACCAAAGTTCTATTTTTTCTCTCAACTACTCCATTCTGCTCCGGAGTATATGCTGCCGAGAACTGATGATTAATTCCCTCATAATCTAAGTAGGAATCTAAAGTTCTATTTTTGAACTCTGTCCCATTGTCTGTTCGAACACTCTTCACCGGTTGTCCATTTTGAGTCTTGTGTTTCTTTAGAAATAAAATCACTTGTTGTGGTACCTCACTCTTATGACTCACGAACCTGACCCAAGTGTACCGGGAATAATCATCCACCATCACCAGAATATATCTCTTTGAGTTTCTTGACTGGACTTTCATTGGTCCGTAGAGATCCATGTGAATCAACTGTAAAGGCGCGGTAGTTGAAAATATCTGGCTTACTTTATGTGGAACTCTCTTCATTTTGCCTGCTTCGCAGTCCTTATAGAGATGATCTTTCTCAAATTTAAGCTTCGGTAGACCACTGACCAAGTTACCATTTACCAGCTTGTTTATGTTTTTGAAATTCAAGTGCGACAACTTGCGATGCCATGACCAGTTTAGGTCTGATGATGCTTTAGACAGCAGGCATACTGGTGCGTCGGAACCTTTCTCAGACAAGTCAATTGTATACAAGTTTGACTTTCTGTTGCCACCCAAAATTTCTGCTCCATCTGTAGTTCTTAATGAACATGAGCTTTTCTTGAAAACTACTTCAATACCCTTATCACAAAATTGTCCTATGCTAAAAAGATTGTGGCCTAAGCCTTCCACATAGGATACTTTTTCTATCTTCAAATTTCCTGTTTCTATTAACCCGTGGCCTAAGATCGGTGAGACTTGGTCATTCCCAAACTTTACATTCCCTGTATACTTGCTCACAAAGTGTTTGAGAAGACCTTTGTTCCCCGTCATATGTTTAGTGCAGCCCGAGTCCATGTACCAAGATGATCTTTCTGCATATGGAAAAGAAACTTGTTTGATTTGTTGTGTTAGATGTTTCAGGTGTTTTGACAACATTCAAACTTTCTTTGTTAAGCATTTTCTTTACAATCCATTTCCCAGTTGATTTTTCAGTTGATTTGATCACAGGTGAGAAATGCTTGTTTTTTACAACATACACGCTTTTCATTATTGGTTGATATGACAGGTGTATTCATCATCTGTTTTTGATTCTTCGTTGAATATGATTTATATGATGAATTGGAAACATCTTTCTGTTGAGATTGGGTAAAAGATGTGAATTTGTTATGAACTACTGGAGTTGGAGAATGTGTTTGATTGTTGTTCATTATGTTCATATGTTCTCTCCACTGTCCTGGGCGAACTGGTATCTTGCGGTTAGCATCCCTTTTTAATAATACTGCTTTTTGATTTTTGTGAATCCATTGGTGAATAATGAATCCATTCTTGTTGACAAACCAAAACAGAATTTTATTATCATTTGGATTCTTCCAATTTTTGTTGGATTTTAATCCGCTTTTCAGTTTATTTTCACATTTAAACTTAGATTGTCCTTCAGGACAGCCATTTCCAGCACAACATATTTTGTTATCAACTACTTTTGCTTTTGAGCTCTCTGTTTTGACTTTCCATGAAAAAAGTAACTAACAATTTCTATTACAGTATGATTTATGGATCTTACAAAATGGTTTCACTTTTTTCTTGGAATCAACATTGATTACATGTGCTTTCTTTTTGTCTATTTCTTGAAAATCTTTCTTCGCAATCCACTTCATTGATGCTTTTGTCTCTCTTTTCTTCACATCTTTGATGTTTGACTTCTTCATGCTGTTGCTTGAACCTTCTTTCCTTTTTGATTGAGCTGATTTTGATTCAGACAAGGAATTTTTGTTAGACACGTGAAGTGATTTAACAGATTTTAAAGCATGCACAGTTGATGTCTTTTTGATTTTTAGTATTTCAGGAATCTGCTTTGTGTTTGAAGATGATCTTTTTTCTGTTATACTGTTTGAATCACAAAATTGATTGCATTTATGTGACATGAACTCTCTGCAAGCCTTCGGACAATGTGGATACACAATATCCAGATACCTGTCCAATTCAGTTAGCAATCTTTCGACCTTTTCTTCAAGCATCCTCCGTTCGATTCCATTGAAAATAAATTGTGGAATAAGATATTGTGCAATATCAGAATTTTTATCTTTTTCATCAGATATTTCAATCTTTTAAATTGTGGAAAATAAATTCTCAGATGCAGCGGAATTTATTTTCTTGTTAAGATTGAATATAGTTTCTTTTAAAACACAATTTTCCACATCAAATTTAATTTTCGGATCGATGCATGCAGCTTCAAGCAATTCCTGCCTCCTTTGTAATTCCATGTGTGGAATGTACACTCGAGCAATTCCATCATTTGCTTCTTCAACAGCTTTCTTTACAGCAGGTGGGATAGGAATGAAAGATTCTTCTAACGCACAACCACCACTCTTCTCAGTGTCTGCGTAAGACACGTTCAGTTCATCATAAATAATTGAGTTTTGCATTTTCTTTGTTTTTTTTCTTTTGAGTTCTTCTTCATGCTTAATTTCTTCCTCTCCCACAAACACCATTTTTGAAGTCCAACCTTGATTCATTCGTTCTAATTGATACAGTTAAGTGCAATTGATTTTTGAGAAGAAGTTATTTTCATCATACCCTAACCCTTTATATCTGTTCTTGACATTTGGTTCAAGGTGTTTGAAAATACTATGACGTGTAGTTACTTGCTTTTTAACTATATCCTCAAGATGTTGAACTTTCTCATCAAGATTTCTTTTCTCCTTCATTATTAAATTTAAGTTTATCTCTGCAGACAGTTTGGCTGCATTCAAGTTATGCACTTTTAACTCAGTTTCTTTTTGGAATTTGTTGAGTGCATTTTCATTGTCTTTTATTTCTTGTTGAAGTTGTTCTATTTTTGAGAATTGAGTTTTTAGTTCAACTTCACTTTTCGTTGCTTGTTCCATTTTTAGATTTATATTCTTTTCATTCAACTTCTAGTTCTTGTTCATAAGATATTGATTCTTGGAAGTTAAGATCTCCACCTGTTGCATAAGAGTTAGTATATACTCAGTAGGAAATTCAGAGTCATCTGTTGATACCTTCTCTTCATTCTCAGCAACTGATGGGTTGGTGCCTTCAGTAGCAACCTCTGGTTCAATTTCTTCTTCTTCCTCATACTCACTCTCCATGTCTAACACATCAAACCTGTCCATAAAACCAGTCATTTCCCACGATTTCATCTTCACTCTCCCCATCGTTTTCCTCAAACTGACACTCCTCTACCTCAGCCATTAGAACAAATTGGGCATGGACATTGGGATCTTCATCACTGTTATCAGTGTAAGACAAGAATTGATCCTCTTCTGCAAGTAATGCCCTCCAACTATTTCTTTGCTTTATGAGGTTGAGTTTAGTCTTGTAATATTCTGAGTCCTTAACCTTGGGCTTTTTGCAATCCTTGATGAAATGCCCAGTTCCCCCACAATTATAACATTTGCGCTTCTGCGTTGTTTCTACTTTTCAGTCATACCTTCTTTCCAATCTCTGACCATCCTTCTTTGGGAATTGGTCATATCTCCTTCTTGAGCCAGACGTGAACCTTTGTCTGTTGTTTGTCTTGTTTTTCAGAAACTTATTCTGCATCATGTTGGTCAAATAGGCCATTGCCTCCATGATCTTTTCATTATCAACAACATTTTCTTCCTCTGAATCTGAAGTTTCTGTCTCTATAACTTGTTTCAGTTTAACAGACTTCGTTAAGCTCTTAACTCTTTTCTCATTTACCACCAGAGCCAGTGGATCTACAGTGTTTTTTTATGTACCTAAACCAACATCATCCTAATATTGATTTAGTTCCTCAAAAATCATATGATGTGTGACTTTGTTGAGGTTCTTTTGATTCATTTGTCTGTAGATTGCCACTTGGGATCTCCATTCATTCCCAAGAGAGTTTAGAAACCTAGTATTTTTCGTTAGATTAGAGTAATCATCGAGTTTCTGGTTTCTGAGGTCATTGAGTAGTTTACAGTAGCGACTGTAAGTTTCAATTAGTGCTTCCCCTTCTCTGGCTTTGAAATGATCAAAGGAGTTAACCAGTGTAGTCTCCTTGATCCAGACCCCTGACTCTATGCCTTCCATCTGACTCTTAATCTCGTCCCATATCTCTTTTGCAGTGTTGAGACCATTCACCTTGATGTAAAATTCTGATGAAAGGCCATGTTTTAGGTAGTATTTTGCTTTCCGATCAGCTGTGGCTCTGTGTTTTTCTTTAGCAGTATACTCAAATGGAAGCTTTTCTCGGTGGATTTCATCCAAAGGTGGATTATGATGAGAATTTGCTTCTTGATCTATCCTAAACACACCATTTCCTTCCAGTATGCTTTTCTTCATTTCCTCACCATATTGCTCATTGTTGTCTATAAAATCCATAAACCGACCTTTCCATACACGATATTCTCCTCTATACAACACTGGTGACTTCGTGTCTGAACCGAATGAAAGTGTTTCACTGTATGTACTCATTCTTGCTTTGAGGATCTTTTCTTTGTAAGATATTTGATTGAAGAATTCTTTTGTAATCTGAAATTCGATACTAACTGAAATCCGAAACTCACTTGTCAAAAATCCGAGGCTTAAAATCCGAGTGATTTTGAAATCCTAGTCAAAATCCGATAGAAGTGAATTCCGATGGATTCAAAAACCGATAGATTTTAAATCCGATAATGTTTTGAAATCCGAATGCTTCAAAATCCGAAAGATTGAAAAACCGATTTGAAATCCGAATGATTCAAAATCCGAAAGATTGAAAAACCGATTTGACATCCGAACGATTCAAAATCCGAAAGATTCAAATCCGATGATTTGAAATCCGAGATAATTCCAACTTTGTAAATCCGATCAATCAAATCCGTTGATCAAATCCGACTCCAAAATCCGATACTTGGCAAATCTGAAACTCAACCAGACAAACTAAACAATCCGATTGCAAACCCCAAAACCGCAACTCAATCCTTGTATTTCCAAAATCCGCAACACAGAATCCGATAGAAAAGTATCGGAATCCGATTGAAATCTTAGGATTTTGTAAAATCCAATTGTTCTTGAGGTCAAATCCGCAAGTTCTTGCAACTGTTGTAACCGCCAACTTTCAAACTTCAAATTCTTCCGAATTTAGATTAAATTCGTGAATTTTTTCTTCCAGAGGGTTCGTACACACACGAATTACAATTCAGAATCAAATTTACAACAAAATTCAACCTCTAGAATACGTTTTAGATCAATTTTTCTCAAAAACCGAAAAATACAAAATCTGAAATTCAACACAAACTGTTGTAGTGATTGATCGCGGACTCACACTGATTAATTCTAATGATGATTGTGAATCCAATAAACTTCTAATCCTCCATTCTCATACACAATTCGATAGAAATAAGATTATACTCAAAGTCGACCAAAATACCTCAAAATCTGACAAATTCCTTCGGATTGTTGCTGTTATCTCTCGAAATCTTCAATCAAGAGCCTTATCTTAGCAAAGATTAGGCTCTGATACCAATTGTAGAGCAATCAAATGAATACACAATAGATTCAAGTAGAGAGAAAAGTATGGAAACACCTTAATGTGTGTGTTTTCTATTCAATATTATATCAAAGGTTACAAGGAAAGGAAGACTACAATACTATATATACTAAGTACTAAGTAAATCATAAAACATTAGATTGTGACTAGACTTAAACACAAATGTAACTCTAACACTATGCTGTTTGGGAAATCATTGAGAATGACCCCACAACTCCTATTGATTCAGATGAAACTGGAAAACCAAGGAAGAAACCACCACCAAAAACAGATGCTGAAAGGAAAGAAAGGATGATTGAGATGAAAGCTCTCAGGATTCTTTAGATTGCTACTCCCAATGAGTACCAGCATCAGTTTAAGAAGTTTGATGATGCTCATGAACTGTGAAATGATTTGGAGAAGAGGTTTGTAGGGAATGCAAGTTACAAAAGGAATCAAAGGGATCTTCTGAAACAGGCTTATGAGAACTTTTCTAGTGGAAAGAATGAGAGTATCACTCAGATTTTTGATAGGTTCTATAAGCTGGTGAGTCAACTTGAGAGTGCAATAATTAGAATAGAACAAGATGAGATCAATAGAAAGTTCCTTAAGTCCTTAGGTGATGAATGGCCAGTTTATGCTGCACAATGGAGAACTAAGGATTCTCTGGAAGATATAGAATTAGATGATCTATACAACAGTTTGATTGTGTTTGAGGGAGAAATTGATGGAAAAAGAAAGTCTGTGACCCCTAGCCACAATGCTATTCACAATGCTGCTCTTCTTTCATCCTTAGGTATGGACTCAAACCATTCTTTAACTAATTATGTTGATGGTTGTGCAGGTACCAGTTCCATTGCTTGACTAGATGTGAACACTCCTAATGCAGTGCTTGAAGCATTCCTTGCTACTCATGCACATTCAACTCTCACTAATGAGGATCTTGAGCAAGTGCATCCATATGATCTTGAGGAGATGGACCTCAAATGGCAGATGGCCATGTTAGCGGTGAGAGCAAAAAGATTCATCAAAAGAACTGGCAAGCAAAACATGAACTTCAGGGCTGATGGTCAGGCTGAATTTGACATATCCTAAGTAAGATGTTTCAAATGTCAACAGCCTGGTCACTTTTCCAGGGAAAATGCAGATCTGGTGGACAAGGCCAGCATCAAGGACAAAGATCAAATCCAACCTCATCAGCATTGGTTTCACAAGAAGGTCATGAGTTTGATTGGAGTGATCAAGTAGAGGAAGCCACTCACAACAAAGCATTGATGGCATTGACTGACTCCTCCATCAAACTGGATTCACCAGAAATAGAAGACATTCAGGTATCTTCTAAACTATGTCCAGCTGAATGTAGAGCTATAGTAAAAAGGTTTAGGGAGCACAACAAAAAGGTATGTGCTGCTAAGAGCAGAATGGAAGAGAGAAGGTATGAAACTAGTGCTGTCATTGAAAGCTTTGAAAAGAAAATCAAAGATTATCAGGCTAATGAACTGCAAATGGACTATGATAGAAAGTATCATAAGTGGGAGAAGGAGCAGCTTTAGGAAGAAATTGATAGTCTTAAGAAAAAGCTAAGTGATAAAGAAAGTAAGATCGATGAGTTAACATAGAAGTTGGATGGTGTGGACATGGATTTGAGCATGTTCAAAGAAACAAATCTTAAGCATGTTCAAACAGACCCCACCTCCATACAACCACAACTATATAACTCCCATGTCTGATGTAGCTGATAGGTATGTTAATGAACCATTAGAAGAAGAATTGAAGTCAGCTGATCCACAATTTGAAAGTGACGAGGAAGGAGTTGTGTATGAGGTGAGTGGTGATAAGAAGGAGGGAGTTGTGAAGAAGGAAGAGGTTATTCCTACTGAAAATCACATCTGTTGTGAACCTACAGCACCTAAATCTTCTTCACAACCTGTGATATTTGTAAAAGCATCCTCTGAACCCTCCACCAATGAACCAAAACCTTTCAAATATGTTTATTCTATAAACAGTTCCACTACTGTTGAAATCAGTCCCCAACTTTACACTAACAGTCCCAAACAGAACCCAAACAGTTTAAACCCAAAAATCTCAACTGTTAGTGTTAAGACCAAAGGTAAGGAGAAGGTTGGTGAATTTGAAGTTGAGAAGCAAAAGAAGGAAGCTTCAAAAGCATAATCTCAATCCAAACATGTGAAAAGGCATACTGAAGTGCCTGTTTGCACATGCAAACAGCATGGTGTGCAAAAGTTTCCTCATTCAGCACCGGTGAGAGAAAATCAAAGAAATAAGAACCAGTTTTGGGCACAAAGAACTGGTTTGCCTATAGTAAAAAAAAGGTGCTATATATGCGGGAGAGCAAATCACTTGGCTCATAAATGTTATCATAACCCACATATCTGTAGCACCCAGAGACTAAGTAGCAGAAAACAGGCTAATAGTTCTACAACTATTAAGCTAAAACCAAAAATTGTTGGTCTGGCTTGGGTAAAATTGTAGAAACAACCAGTTTCTGAAGAGGCTAAAATTGTTAATCCACCTGAAAATCAAAACGAGCCACAAACTGACTCAATTGTTTTACCAAATTCAAAAACTGTTTGTTCCAAAGTCTCAACTGTTAATCACAACAGTTGAAAACCACATGTTCTCACTAAATACTCTTTACATAGAATAGAGAAATATAACTGGGATGAAATTAAGAAAACTCAATCTGTGGTTACGTATTATGACTTAAATGGTATACCAAGACCTGCATGGCCTGGGTACCACCTGCTACTAATTGATTTTTATTTGTGCAGAGCATTCATAGGGCCGATCAAGGATCAATTTGGCATGTGGATAGTGGACGCTCAAGGCACATGACTGGAAATCCACACTGCTGGAAGGATTTCAGAAGAATTAATGGAGGATATGTAGCATTTGGAGGAAATCCAAAGGGAGGAAGAATCACAGGTAAAGGAGCTATAGAGGCAGGTACACTTACTTTTAATGATGTTTTGTTTGTTGAACAACTCAAATATAATCTATTAAGTGTTTCTCAAATCTGTGACAATGGAAACAAAGTCTTGTTTATAGATACTGAATGCATTATCCTTTCAAAAGATTTTAAACTGGTTGAAAAGGATGTTCTTTTAAGAACACCAAGAAAGGATAATGTATACTGTCTAGATACATAAAAGGTTGCTAAACAGAATGTATTAAGTTGTTTACTCTCAAAGGCATCTCATGATGAGTCTGCCATTTGGCATAGAAGGATGTGCAACATGAATTTTAAAACCATGAACCTGTTAGCTAAAAATAGTCTTGTAAGAGGTTTGCCCCAAAGAATTCTCATGTGATGATCATTGTATTGCTTGCCTCAGAGGCAAGCAACACAAAACTTCTTATAAGCCCAAAGAAGTTTCTTCCATTTCTGCACCTTTACAATTATTGCATATGGATCTCTTTGGTCCTACATTTGTGGTCAGTATAGGGAAGAAAGCCTACTGTTTAGTCATAGTTGATGACTTCACCAGATTTACTTAGGTTCTATTTCTTAGAACTAAGGATGAAACTGCTGAGTTAGTTAAGTCTCTTATTCTTAGAATAGAAAACCAATCTGATTTGAAAGTGAAAGTCATTAGATCTGACAATGGTTCTGAGTTTAAGAACCATGAGTTAAACAGTTTTTGTGAAGAAAAAGGGATTGAAAGACAGTTTAGTGCACCTAGGTCTCCATAACAGAATGGAGTGGCTGAGAGAAGGAATAGGACTTTGATAGAGGCTGCTAGATTAATGTTAGCTGATTCTAGGCTCCCAATGACATTCTGGGTAGAAGCAGTGAACACTGCCTGCTATGTTCAGAATAGAGTACAAGTAGTCAAGTCCAAAGGGAATACTCCTTATGAGTTGTTCCTTAAA
The DNA here is from genome assembly GCA_038502395.1 of Dittrichia graveolens. Lineage (NCBI taxonomy): Eukaryota > Viridiplantae > Streptophyta > Magnoliopsida > Asterales > Asteraceae > Dittrichia > Dittrichia graveolens. The sequence goes on from JARJIL010000009.1 coordinate 39,837,270, forward strand.
AGAAAACCTTTGATGAACTTCTTAAAACCATTTGGATGTCCCTGCACTATCCTTAATACCAAGTCACAATTAGACAAGTTTGAGAGTAAAGCAGAAGAAGGATTCTTTGTAGGATACTCCACTCAAAGTAAAGCATATAGAGTTTTTAACAGTGTTACTAGGATCATAGAAGAGAGTTTGAATGCGTCTTTCAATGAGAATAGGATCAATATTGCAAGTAATGGTCCTGAGTGGTTATTTGATATTGATGCATTGGCTAAATCTCTTTCTTTTGAGTTTTCTACAGAAACAGTTGCAGGTGTTCCTACAGCTGTTGGTGCAAACCAACAAACTGTCTCCAACAGTTCAAACAGTTTTGAAACTGGTAGCTCAAGACCAACAACTTTTGGTGAAAACAAAGTTACTGAAGACTTTGTAGTGATTCCCTTGTTTCAAAATGATACTTCCAATGCTGTTAGTCCAATGAATGATGATGTTGAACCTTCAAAGGACATGGAATCTCATGTTCCTCAACAAAACAATGAATCTGAACATCAAACAGTTGCGGATCAGGTATGTAACTCTTCTGGGAATGAAAGTGACTCTGAGATTGATATGTCAAATTTGGGAAATGTACTGACTGAAGAAAACATCCCTACATCAAGAATTCACAAGAATCATCCCATAGAGCAGATTATAGGTGATCCTACCACTCCTATTAGAACAAGAGCTATGGTGCAAAGTGAAAATAGTGTTGTAGATCTTGAACAGTTTGATGTGAATGCCTGCTTTTTATCTTAGATAGAACCAAACAAAGTAGTAGAGGCATTACAAGACCCTTCATGGGTAGAAGCAATGCAAGAGGAACTTTTACATTTCCAAATTCAGCAAGTTTGGAAGTTAGTTGAACTTCCAAAAGGCAAAAGAGCAATTGGCACCAAGTGGGTGTTCAGAAATAAAAAGGATGAAAGAGGCATAGTCATTAAGAATAAGGCTAGACTTGTTGCACAGGGTTATACACAAGAGGAAGGAATAGATTATGATGATGTTTTTGCACCAGTTGCAAGGATTGAAGCAATTAGATTGTTTCTTGCCTTTGCAAGCTTTAAAGGGTTCAAGGTGTATCAAATAGATATCAAATCAGCTTTTCTCTATGGAACTATTGATAAGGAGGTATATGTGTGTCAACCAGCTGGTTTTGAAGACTCAAAGTATCCTGATAGGGTATATAGATTGGATAAAGCTTTGTATGGATTACATCAGGCTCCTAGAGCTTGGTATGTGACATTATCATCTTATCTGCTTGAGAATGGTTTTAAGAGAGGCACTATTGATAAGACATTGTTTACAAAGATTGTTAAAATAGAGATTTTGCTTGTTCAAATCTATGTTGATGATATAATCTTTGGATCCACTGATGACAATCTGTGCAAGGAGTTTGAAGTCATCATGCATAAGAGATTTCCGATGAGTTCCATGGGAGAACTTACATTTTTCTTGGGATTACAAGTGAAGTAGAAGCCATCTGGTATTTTTCTCAGTCAGACAAAGTATGTCAAGGACATTTTGGACAAGTTTGGCTATCAAGATGTGAAGCTGGCAAGTACTCCAATGGAAACACACAAAGAGTTGGGAGCAGATCCTAATGGGGAGGATGTAGACATACACTTGTATAGGTCTATGATAGGTTCTTTAATGTACATAACTGCTTCTAGACCAGATATAATGGTTGCTTTGTGTGCTTGTGCCAGGTTTCAATACAGTCCAAAGATGTCACACCTATTTACTGTAAAGAGGATCTTTAGGTACCTCAAAGGCCAACAAAAACTGGGTCTTTTGTATCCTAAGGATTCACCTTTTGAATTGGCGGCATATTCTGATAATGACTATGGTAGAGCTAATGTGGATAGGAAATCAACTTCTGGAGGATGTCAATTCTTTGGCTCAAGGTTGGTATCTTGGCAGTGCAAGAAACAAACAACAGTTTCAACTTCAACAGCTGAGGCTGAATATATTGCTACATCAAGCTGCTATTCACAAGTGTTGTGGATCCAGAATCAGCTTCTGGATTATGGAATGACTTTCTTGAATACACCTATCTATGTTGATAACACAAGTGCTATTAGCATTGTTAATAATCCTGTGAAGCATTCTAAAACAAAGCACATAGAGATCAGGTTTCACTTCAACAGAGACTGCAATGAGAAAAGGTTAATCCAAGTTATGAAAGTCCATGCTGATGATCAGTTAGCTGATCTGTTCATTAAAGCATTTGATGTAAGTAGGTTCAACTTTCTGATCTCCAATTGGAATGATTAACTTAGAATAACGGTTTGTCTGATTATTTATCTGTGTTTTTGTGTTTTCACACTAACAGTTTGAAACTGTTAGTATTAAGTCTAACAACTGTTTATGTAAGTGTTGTACTAAATTCAACTAACAGTTCTCAATTGTTAGTACATGGAGTTCACAACTGTTAGGCAAACTGCTTGTTCATTTAAGGGGGAGTGTTACAGTTCAATAACAGTTGAAGTTCGTTAAGCAAACAGTTCTCAAATGTTCGTTCTTTGTTTCTTTCAACTGTTAGTTAAGGGTATTTTAGTCTTTGCAGAAACTCTGAGGAATTTTGAATTGCATTTAATATGTGTAACATATATAAGCCATTCCCTCCTCACAGTTTTCATTACGCTTACTGAACTTCTATCAAACGCTAAACCCTAGAATTTCACTTCCAAATCGCCATGGCTCCCCTTCCGTTTGTCAATGAACAGAACATGCTTGCATTTCTCTTGAAACCTCCTGATCTGCATGTCTTTCATGATATGATTGACTACCTTTTGATGTCAAACCTCCACACTGTGCTCACCATCAATCCAACCATCTATACTTCTCATATCGATCAATCCTGGAAAAATGCTACAATCAGAGAGGCAGATGGAGTGCAATGGATTGATTCAAATGTTGATACTCATGTTGTTTCTATCTCAGAGAATATCATCCGAGAACACCTTCACCTTGATGATCTTGAAGGTGAGTATTCTGATTCTGTTTCTTCAGAATTTTTGCATGCTGAGTTGGTTAAACTGGGGTATAAGGGCCCTAGGGGGAAGGGTACCTTCTACAAAGGGCAATTTTATGCACACTAGAAGTATTTGATTCATACTCTCCAGCAGTGTATGAGGCCCAAACAAACTGTTTGGAATGAGTTCGGCAGTAACATTGCTTTGGCCAACAGTCGTTGCTTCAATTTTTCTAAACTGATTTTTAATGGAATGGTAAAACATCTCGGGACCAAATATGGTCTCTTTTTGATGTACCCCTGATTTGTGCAAGTTTGTCTAAACTCTTCATTGCCAAATCTACAAACACACAAGAGGGTCTTGATTCCCTCTACTCATGTGGCCTCCACATTGAGCAAACTGATGATAAATGGCAAGAGGTTCTCTGGTGCCATCACTCCACCACTCTCTGCAATGGTGGAGTTTCTCTCCAGAAACATAGCTACTAGAGTTAAGCATGAAGCCCAAATCATTGCTACACCACCAACTCAAGAACCCACAGCTCATGATACTCAAATATCTCCCTCTGCTACCGTTTCTCAAGCTACAACACCAGCCCCCACCCTCAAAACATTTAAAACGAAAAAGAGAACTGTCCGTGCTCCTTCCACCACAGTCCCTATCACCCAAATTGTTAGCCCTGCACAGGTGCATTCACCTGTGTAGAATATTCAAAGGGAACCCACTGTGTTGTCTCCCAGGCACAATGAGGAGGTGATCACTCCAAGGGAGAGTGATCATGTGGTTCTTGAGGCTGACACTACTATTTCATCCGCAAGGGGTGAGCAGGGTAATGTCAACATAGGTAAGACCTCAACCACGGCAACAGAGGCTGCTCATACAGCTTTTGGAAATCCCCGGTACCAAGAACAAAGGGGTACTGATGAGGGAACTTCTAGGAGTGACCCACCAGTTATGACTGCCAATGATATGTTCACAATGGCAACACTGGCTGACATTGAGGCAAGTATGAAACAAAAAGCATTGACGAATCCAGATCTTGTACCATTCCTTGCTGCATTCCTCTATCTCAAAAAGAGGAAATCTTTACAAGACAAGCTTCTGGCCAAGCACAATGAGCTTATTATCAAGCAAGACAAACAAATCAAGTTGTTGTCAAATACTTTGAAGAAGGCTACAGATGTACTTCACTCTCATGATCAAGTGCTTAAACAGTTCCATGCTAGACCTCCTCAAACAATTCCAATCAAAAAGGGGGAGAAACCAATTTTGAAGCAAATGCAAAGTGTGAAAAGTCAACAAACAGTTTTGCAATCCAAACAAACAGTTGCACCAGATACTCAAACAGTTGCAACTTCAGAAACAACAGTTGCTCAAGATCAACAACAAACAGTTACAACTTTAGAAACAACAGTTGCTCCAAATCAACAACAAACAACTGCAAGTGCGAAACCAGATGAAGAAAAGTCGTCTGTAGTTGATAGGGTTCTGATCAACACGATGATCATGTTTGGGGATTATCCAACAACAGATATATTCAAAACATGGTCTAAAGTAAAGCAAGATCATCTAATTGCAGTGGGTGCTCAAACTCTTAACATCAGTACATTCAAAATGGCTCAAAAGATTGATGATGGGTGGCTAGATGGTAAACTTTCAAAGAAGGAACCAATTTCACCTAAGCTAGGGTTCAAAGGCATTGCAATTACTGAATCAAAGAAAGATGAGAAGATGCCTCCTATGCTAGGTAAGGGAAAGGAAATTGTTGTTAATATTCCTAAGCTAAAACTTTCCAAAGAACAACAAGAAGAGCATGATCATGAACTGGCACAAAGGTTGAATGCTGAGCTTGAGCAACAAGCAAAGAAAGATCTTGAATTGGCTCAAAAGCTTGCAGCTGATTTCACAAAAAAGATTGATGAAGAAGAAAGGGCAAAGAAGGTTGGTAAGGGAGTGAAAAGAAAAAGAATTGAAAGGAAGAAAGTTGTTCCACCTCCCAAGCCAACAGTTGAAAAGAAAAGGCAAACAACCTAGCCTCAATAGTCTCAACAGTCTCAAACAGTTCAAAAATCTAAAGAGAAAGCTAAAGCTGGTATGGTTCAAACTATTCTACATGACAGACTCAGGGTAGAAGTTGTAGAAAAAATAGATAAACTTGTGGAAGAGCAACTAGGCCAAAAATCCCACATCACTGAGTGGAGATTTGAACTGCTAAGGATTGAAACTGGAAAGGAAGAAGGTAACAATTGTAAGAGAGCTAGAACTGATTGAAAGCTATGCTAGCTTCTTGCATCTAATGGAAACTGTGACCAGAAGGGATATACAAGAGATGTATGAGTATGGAACAAGTCACTATGGAGAAGCTGCTGAGATCGAAATTAGAGTTTTGATGAGACACTTAACAAGCATATGCAATCCACTGAAAATAATGCCCATGTTGATAGCTGATGATGCCTTCCCGATCAGTTCTGTAAAGGTATATGCTACGTCAAGAACTTATCACATGGTGATGGAAAATGCAATAACTCAGTGGTTTGACATTGAATTCATCGAGCACAGCAAAACAAAGCTCCTGTATTTGATGAAAGCAAAGTTCTTCGGCCCTGTTAAAGTCAAGGAAGATCTGATTAAAAGGCTGAGAGAAAGATTGGAGTCTTTGTAGTCAAAGAAAGTGTAATTTTCTTTCTTTACATATTCATTGTAACAGTTTGACTTTGCATACTTAATATTTTCTTTGCTTATGTTAATTTTTCGGTGGTTGAACCCTATAAAATAAAACAACTTATGTGTATTGTTCAATACCTTAAGTTAGGGGGAGATTGTTGGGAAATTTGCTAAGTGATTGAAACTGTTGGACATGCAAAGGAAAAACTGTTGGAATAATTTTGAGAAAACAGTTGCAAATTGTTACATTGGTTTGTGAAAACAGTCGTGACTAACAGTTGTTGTGAGTGTTACAACTGTTAGTACAAAAGCTCAGAACTTTTAGTTCAATCATAACAACTGTTAGAAGACCTTGAAGAGAAAACTGTTAGAAGATACTTAGAACTGTTTATTCAACAAACAGTTTCAGTTGAGCTATACATGGAAACTACTATCTTTATGGATCTGAGGGATATCTTATCAACTTGGAATATCATCAAGATTATCTTGCAAAGATAGAAGATTACCTAACTGTCAACTATTCAAGGAGGATCAAGAGTCTATAAATACTTGATTATAATATTGTTTTAGTACCTCTTGTTTTTTAATTTCATTCTGTTAGTTTTCGCACTCATTCGTAATGTTATTTGCTTTCAGAAAGTGTGCTAGCCTCCAAGTTTCTTTGAAACCTAAGAACATAGTGTGTTCTTCGTCTAACAAAAGAGTTAGATTGGAGGTGTAGGTGAATATTGTAATCATCATTGGTTATTAATAAACATCTAATGTTTGATAGTATCTCTTTGTGTTGATAAAATTGTTCGTGTGTTAAAACCTTTATAAATCAAGTAAGTGTGATTCCGCAACTTCTTAGTTGATTGTGATCAAACTAAAAGATTGTCTTTTAACAACTCTGATTTAATTCAAAAGATAATTCTTGTTATTGATATTGGTAATATCCGATCCTGACAAACACTCAAAGATATGTTATGTGCCTGTTTAATTGAGTATGGTGGATCTTGGGATTTGCAACTGCTGTTCATTGAGTTTGCGTATAATAATTCTTACCACTCCAGTATTGGAATGCCTCCATATAAAATGTTGTACGATCGTCACCGCCGTACCCCAACTTATTGGTTAGAGGACGGTGAGAAACAATTTGTAGGTCATAAGATTATTCAGTTAACTGCAAATAAGGTTGCTACCTCCAGAGAAAAGTTGAAAGCTGCAAAGGATAGGTGGAAGATGTATGCAGATCCGCTTCATCATCTAGTATCGTTTGATGTGGGTGAGTTGGTGCATTTGAAAGTCTCGCCATGGAAAGGTGTGATTCGTTTTGGAAAATGAGGGAAGTTAGCTTCCCGTTTTATTGGTCCTTTCCATATTCGACAGCTAGTGAATGATGAGACGGTTACACTGGATCTTCCAGCAGAGTTGGCAGGTATTCACGATACGTTTAACGTTTTTTATCTACAGAAATGTAAGGTTGAAGATGAAAGTCAAATTCTTCCTGTACATGATTTGAAAGTAGATTCAAGGAAGAGATTAGTAGAGGAACCTATTGAACTGTTAGATCGTAAAGTGACTACGCCCCGAAAGAAGCAGATTCGAATGATGTTGGTCAAGTGCAAGCACAGTTTAAGTTCTGACATAACCTGGGAGACTAAGGTTGATATGAAAGACAGATACCCTCAGTTGTTTGAAGTAGAAAGGATTCTGGGACGGAATCCTCTTAAGGAGGGGAGATTTTTAATACCCGCAAACCCGTGCTAGTCGTTAGCGGGTTAACGGTACGTGATTATTTGTGTTAATCTATTTTATGTGGATAGAAATATTGATAATTAAGTTAGATTAATTAAATGAATTAATTAATTAACGAATTAATATATATATATATATATGTTACTAGAAGAAAATAGAAGATATGTATGTTATGTATGTGTGTATGATAGTATGTATGTATGCATGTAATTAAATACAAAGATTGGCATACACCTCCTTCTTTGAAATTGAAGTCGTATGTGTATGTGTATGTATATATGGTAAATTGAAGAGTTAGTCATCTCCTCATATTTGCAATTGAAAAAGGGTGTGTGTGTGAGTAAACATTCCTACTAGAGAAGAAACCTTCAAAAGTTATCAAACTTGAGAATTCAAAAGTGAGGATTTGTTGTTCATAATTCAAGCAAAGGTTGGATATTCTTCATGACATGTTTAGGATTAACTTGGTATGTTTTTATGTTGAATAATATGCTTACATGATAATCACCATTAATGGATCTTGAAGCTTAAAACTTGGTAAATGTGTTTTGTGTGCTTTGATGTTTTACTTGGATTTGAGTAGTTTATGATGTTTATGTATATGTTATATGAGGTTTGTACATGTTTTAGAAGTGTTTTGGATTGAATTCAAACTTGAATATTGGATTTTGTAAGTTTTATGTTAGCTGGAATTTGAAGAAGAATACAAAGTTGCAGATATGGACGCGACGTGTCCCTGTTAATCCTACGGATTTCTAAATCCGAATACCTTGTAACGGATAAACTTAAAATATGAAGCCTTGAAGTCCGAGACCATGAAATCCGACACCCTAAATCCGAGACTAAGAATCCGAGGCATGAAATCCGATGGTCTCAAATCTGATACTCAGGCGACACAACGCGTCGGATTGTGGGACGCAACACGTCTGTGATTTTTCGGAAATATTCTTTTTTGTTTATTTCTTGATTTTGCTTGTTATATATATTATCATACGAGGATTAAGCTTACTAGATATGAGCAATAGAGATATAAATATACGTGGGCAGATACATTTATGAATCTAAGACTGATTCCGTTGTTACTGTGTTTTCATGGAACACAAAGACTCGGTGATATTAGATATATGAGTTTCGTGTCCGAGATCACGAGGTGAGTGGATGTTAACTCACGGATGGTGAAGATTATGGTTAATATGATTGATGTGATGCATACGTATGTATTTGATAGACTGTTGAGTCTGATATTTATTGATTGTGATTGTTGTTTGATTATATCTATTGCATGACTATTTGGCCGATACGCACTCTTTGGATGATAATGAGTTGCATTTAAGAAGTCAGCTATACATGGAACTGGGCTGGGCTCGTCTGCTGATTGGTGGAACAGTTGTAGTCCTACTGATGCATGCGTTTTGTTAGAGGGGAATTTCACTGTGCCAATTCAGCGGAAGGCTATCGGTAACCCTTTGCTTTGGCCGGCATTGGTTGTAGGTTCTGCGCCGAACTGTCGGTCTTCTTGATTGTGTGGTTACATGCTTTGATATTGGTTATTAATGTTTGCCTTTGTGATTAGCTTCTTCTCACTTAGCTTTGTGCTAATTCCCCTCAGTTGTTGCTTTTGCAGGTTTGTGTGTTGTTGGTGTTTGTAGAAGGAAAGCTCGACCCTGCTCTGATATGTTTATGTATTTTTTTTTAAGGAAATGAGCCAGTATATTTTGTAACACCAAGTTGTATGAGTATCATTTGTGAACTGATAGTTTTGGATGATGTTTGTAAATATTGTACCTTATGTAAAGTTTGTTTGTTTAATGCTTCCGCAACGCGTTTTAAAAAAATGTCTTTGGATTTCCAATGTAACAAAAAGTTAGGTGTGATTGGGTTTGACTTAATGAATTCGAAGTGGTCTTAGAAATTTCTATTCAAAGTGTGAAAGGTTTGTTTCGAATGGATTGAAGATGTGGTTCGAAGTTGGTTTAAAAGATCGAAGTGTGCTTTGGTTCGAAGTGGGATTCGAAGTGAATAGGAATATATGGTTCAAATGACTTAGGATGATTCAAAGTGGTTTAATTTGAAGCAAATAGAACAAATTCGAAGTGAATAGTGTTGGTTCGAAGATTGCTTTTGAAGTTGATTTCGAATGCGAAATGGTGAATTTCGAATTGTGTTTCGAATTTAAAATTACAGTGAGTTTCGAGTTTGAGTTCGAATTCGAAATGAGTTGTTTTAGTTTCAAGTTAGATCCAAAGTAACACACTCGAAGTTGTCAACTGTATTCGAAGTCGAATACTTCGAGTTCGAAATGTGATGGTCTAGGTTTCGAAGTGCTCTAGCAAAACAAATTATCCGCTTGAAGTCAAAGGATATCCACTAATTCAGTTTTCGAAACCCAAAAATCAACTCGAAATCTATTGGCTTTGAATTCAAAGTGACTTATATTTCGAATTCAAAGGATTTGTATCCGCTCGAAGTCTTCTCCTTAGACCAATTCCCGGATTTTTAGGGATGTGTTTGTAACTGACAAGCTCGAAGTGAATAGAAGTGCAACCGACAAGCTCGAAGTCCACATACAAACACTTTTTCTTTTGAATTAACCACCAATATCGATCAAAACTTCATATATGAGTTGTTCTTCATGATCTTCAAGTGTTCTTCACCAAAATTTTGAATTTCAATGAAAAACTATGAATGAGCCTTCGAAATTAATTCCTTGAACTCGTAATTCACTGATCTTAATCAATATCCAACCAATTCCATCTTCCAATTGATTTTAAATGGATTTTAAGGCAAAAACCGCAAGAATACTTCACAAAAAACCTAAAAACACCATTCTATATAGCTTCAAATAATTCCATTTATAGGCAAAAACTGCAAAAGCTTACAATGCCACTAGCCACATCCCTATTTATAGGCATAGGAATAGGCGTGACTTTCTCTTCATTTTCACAATATTCTAACAATCCGGTTCCTTACAACACCACACCATGTACCAATGTGTCTAAGCAGGAAATGAGTTGTTAGATAATCTCACAATTTAGTATGTTGTCATCCAATATAGATTCAAGGTATCTTAACATCTTAACTAGATCTAAGTATCTTATCTATATGCCCCTTATTGATTCTCGAACTAGTTTTTGGTTAGTCCTTAACACCTACAAGGTTTCAGACATACACCTAAACTAGTAAACATCTCCAATTACTACCATCAAGTTAGTGACGCGGAAGTTTCCCTATATGTTACCTTTTTGTGGAATGCTTGAAAGTATTATCCACAAAAGTGTGATCAATATCCTACAAGTATGCATACCTCTCACAAACACGGTGAAGGGTTTCATAATCTTGTTGACCTAATAAATAAGACTACCATCTAATGTTTAATTCGAGGTTAAACTATTACAAGATCCTAACCACATAGATCTAGGCGATACTTTTCTTCTTTATATGGTTAAGTTGATTATGCCACAAAGACAAATTATCCAAACTAGTTTGGACTCAGAATCAATTATTCATGGTCTTTATTACTTGCAACAAAAGATTTTGTATGTCATGACATGGATTATTTTGATTTGAAAAACCAAAAAGATATTTTTATAAAAAATTTTAAATTTCAAGGATTAAATCATCGACATCAAATGTATTATAGTGCTGCATGAAGGCCAAAATAAAACATAATATATGACATGAATAAACTTCGAAAATGAACAAACAATACAGAAAATATTTAGAGCAAATCTGAAAATTTCAAAATTATATCCATCGTCTCTGAATGAACATACAAAGAAACATAATTTGCCACACATGGGCAACAACATAAAGTAATAAATAAACTCGTAACAAAGGCGAGATCAAAACTCCCAATTCTCTTGTAGAGGACAATCATCCTAGTTTCCTCGTTCTAGATCCGGTTCTTCATTCTTTTCTTTCTTCCAATTACACCTACACTTGTAGGAAAATAAATTTGTGACAAACGTGCATCAATTTGCTCGGGTCAACATCCTAGCTTATAGAAGAATAACAATGAATCATGAATGTACCTTAAGAGAGAAAAGTAACTCACTCTTTCCTTGAAAGTTTAATATCCTCTTGGCACGTAAGGCAGGCGTGACAGCCCCAATCTCCAAAACTTCCGCAGAAGTAGCAAACTACCCTTTCTTAAATTTTTTCTTGAGGCACATTTTCTCTGTCTTGAAACTTAATGTTAAGGATAGGCTTGGAAACTCCAACTTTCCTTTTAGGGATGGGTTCTTCTTCCTTTTCTTTTGTTCCTTTAAACCCAAGATGGGAATGGATGAGGTGGAATTGGCCATTTCAAACTCCGCAGTCTTCAATAAGCCATGTAATTCAATTAAAGAATTCCCCATATCATGCATTTGATAGTTTATGATAAACTAATCATATGATGTGGGTAGGGTCTGGAGTACAATCTACAACGAGTTCCCTCTCGATGGGAAATCCTAGCCTCTCCATTTGGTCCATGTACGCTGTCATCTTAAGAGTGTGGACACCAATATTACCGCCATCTTGCATCCTACAACCGACTAGACTTTTAATACACTCATAGTGTTCCTACCTGACTTGTTCGAACATGTCCTTCAGTTTGTTTATCATATATTACACACTCATGCGCTCGAACTACTTTTGTAGTTCTAAGCTCATAATTGAGAACATGAGACATGCAACATCGCGCGTGTCCTCAACACGCTATTCATATGCGTATCGGATGGCCTAAGTCGCGTTGGCAACAGGTGGCTCCAGAAAGGGTTCCTCAAATGGCAAAGGACAATCCTTAGTTTCCTAAGACAATCAACGAAGTTCACTCCTACGAGTTTCTCTCTTTCTAGGAACATGTTATGTGAATAGTCTGACGTGGTGTTATTATGGTTCGATGTCTATAAATAACAAGAATACACATTTTAGTTATTTTGATGTAATCCTCATTAAAATAATTACCCACAAACTTTTAGAAAAACAATTTTTCTTAACAAGGGCTAAAAACCATATTTCACCCTACTACATGACGTGTTTGCCGCTGATCACTTAATGAAGTTATTTAGGCCGGTAACCATCTTACCGATGGCAGTCTCTATTGAAACTCTTAGACACTTCCGGGATCCAACGACATCCATCGGTCGGTTGGCATGTTTGATCCCTACTTACATTAATTCCAAAATAAAATTGTTGGTTAACTCTTAGACACACAAGGATTTTAGTTTGTAATTGTAAATCGTCCAACAAGATACACGGTGACACCTTTGACAACTATTGGCTCCTGCTAAGCTCGATAACCAATAATCCAGAGTCGCCACACTCACCTTCCATACAGATCCACATGGAATGACTCGTGCTAAGCTCGAAAATTATCCTATGCTTTACTAGAATCGGGTGGTGTCATCCTATGGATGAAGCATGATTTACATTTTTACGAAATGGGCTTTTGTTTCTAGATTAAAACCATGTTTTAATTTTGATTAACAAAGTAAATGACAAAACTAATTTTCGCTTTCAAATATAATACCAAGTTTATATTGTCTAGTTAACTATGTGTGGGCAAGAGTTGTTAACTATATTAAAACTCTTGTGATTTTATTAACATATAAAAAGCTATGAAGCATGCGAAGAAATATAAACAACCATGCAAGAAAAAAATCACATCACACGTATACAATGAGTTGGTAACCAAGCCAAAATCTATGTGTCCTACCCGCGAGCCAAGCCGAAAGGACAAGGTCAACTAGGGATAGAACCTAGACTAGGGAGTGCTCACACTGAATCCGCTACCTCCATCGGGACAATCCGGATCCAAGGATTTCAAGACGTCATTACTTGACTCTTGATTGTGGTCTTCAAAATACAAGTACATAAAAGAGAAGAAATGACATGCAAGCCACGCACTTCCTATCATACTAGTACAACTACATATAGATAAATGAACACTCAAGACACATAAGGAAATTCTTGTACATATGCATTAGGGCACGAAATTAATTTTTATACCCATATCCATATACACACAACATATGTGTATGCATGTATGCATCTCATGCCAAGACCATAACATACATACCCATATTTGTAACAAAACATACAAGGGGATTTCAAACAAAATATTTGTATTCGTCTCATGCCAAGACCACGACTACCTATCCGGGTTGTGAAGCCTTGTGTAGGGTTTCTCTTCACGACCCCTTCATGAACTATGAAGGCCCGTGAAGGTCTCCACAAACCCTAATATCATATTATCTCATGTGTGTGTTGTGCTATCAGAAACTACCTTTGACGTGTTACCCAATAGGGTCGTACCTCATTAGCAGCGATGCTAGTGCGCGTTTATCGGTGGGCATACTCCAACAAACTCGTCATAAGCTGGAGTGAAATATGGTTCTTAGCCTTGTTTGAATAATTAGTTTACTTTAACTATATGGTTAATTATTTCTACAAGCATTTTTCAACTAAAATTGGTACTCTGTTTTGTAGATGGCAACCAACAACAACTCCACTTCTACTTCAAAAAATAATAGCATGTCCATAAATGTTCCTTAAGAAGGGTAAGCTCAATGGCCAAAACTTCATGGATTGGTCCAAGCAACTAAGGATAGCCCTTAGGTATGAAAAAAAAGATATGGGCCATCGAGGAGCCTCTCCCATGGCCTCCTGCTACGAATGCAACAAAGGTCGTCCAAAACGCGTATGACAAACGTGTCAAAGGCACTAACGAGGTTGCCTGCATCATGCTCTCCTCGATGACTCCTGAGCTCTAAGAGTAAATAGAGCATCTCGAGGCGCATGATATGATTAACCAACTAAAGGAAATGTTTCAATTGCAGGCAAGGCAGGAACGCTTTGAATGATTTAAGTCCTTGTTTGATTGTCCGGTTCATAAACCCAATTGATATGGAACTACCATATGCATAGTATGGACAAAACCTATATAGATCTTCATGGCATGCTGAAGACCGTAGAGTCTAACATGGCCAATAAGCCATCCACCTCTACTGCTTCTGTCTTGGCTATTCGTGAGGGTGGGGTCAAGAAGAAAAAGGCCGCTCCCCTGCCAACGGCAAAGCAAAAGGGACGGTTGGTGAACCCAAACCTAACTCGATTCAACACTTGAGGGGACAGGGGAAGGGTCCGATCACACAAGCAGAGGATCCTATACAAACCGAGTGCTTCTATTGCAAGGAGAAGAGGCATTGGCGGAGTAGTTTCCCAAAGTACCTCAAGGAGCTCAAGCACATTAAAGAGGAGGGAACTGGTACCTCACGTATGCTTATGATTAAACTCCATGACACCGCTACTTCTAACAACTGCGTTTTAGACACCAGTTGTGGAACTCGTGTTTGTCATATTGTGCGAGTGCTAAAAGGAAGTAGGGTTCTAGGTCCCGGAGAGCTAGACCTTGTCATGGGGAACATGGATGTTGTCCCCGTGGAGCAAATTGGGAATATAGACCTTGCCATTCCTACCGACTATACTATTACTTTAATGAATTTTTGTTTTTTTCCCTACGTGGCATGAAACAATATTTCTTTGCATGCACTATATGATGATTGTTTTGATATTTCTTTTGATAATGGTATTATTTCTTGTTTGAGAAATGATGTGCATTATTTTAAAGCTTATCCATATTGTGGCATTTATGAAACTAGTTTGTGCTTGAATAGTAATAGATCAATCATGAGTATTGATTCTATGTCCAAAGATGATGACAAGTTGTCAATGTGGCATAGTCAACTTGGCAATATAAGAAAGAAATGTATCACCAAACTCCAAGCGGATGGGATTTTGAAATCGTTTGACCATGGGTAAAATGAGGTATGTGATTCTTTTTTATTAGGCAACATGACTAAGGCACCCTTCACCGGCATTACTCAGAATGGCAAATACTCATTGGATATCATTCACACTAATGTGTGTGGTCCTTTCAAGTTAGCCATAAGAAACAACTACAAGTACTTCGTTACATTAACTAATGATTTCATGGATATGGTTTTATTTATTTAATTAATCATATGTCTGAAACCTTTGAGATGTTCAAGATGTACCAAAACGAGGTGCATAATCAATTGGGAAAACAGATTAAGGTTCTCGGATCTAATAGAGGTTTTGAGTATCTTAGTTCCGAGTTTTGCGATCATCTTAAGGATTGTGGGATTATCTCCCAATTAACTCCACCCAGGACACCACAGTTAAATGGTGTCGCTGAGCGGAAGAAATTGATATTATTGTATATGGTCCGGCCTATGATGAGTCTGTTGCAGTTTGTTCGGTTTTTCAAAATATATTTTAGCAACGGAAGCATGAACAACAATTTTAAACCTTTTAAAATTCCCCACCAATGATCCATATGCAAGCCTTGACAAACAAAACCAACCATAGGGTGTTTAGAACTACAACCTTTGTAGCGTGAGTAAACCGTTGGTGATGTGGTTGATCTATGAGAAGCCAAGAGAAGACTTCCTCCAAGGTATCCACAAGCCAATGATTCCTACACCTTGAAATGCTAGTTTCTCCAACCCTTGAAATTCAAGAATGCAAGCAACAACCTTTGTTCTTCTTCTTGAACTAGATGTATGTATTTTGAGTATATGTTTATGTATCACCTTTGCTAACTTGAAGAACACCAATACTAGAGAGTAAGGATGTTTTTTAAGAATAAAACACTTAGAACAATTCTAAGAGCACAAAGAAAGGTGATAGCATGCAAGTATGTTACAAAAGGGACCATGCATGTAATTATAAAGGGAGGACCCCCTCCGTTGCATTATGAACGAAAATTAGAGGGGGGAGGGTCCCCTCTTGCCTCTTGCTTCCTTACTTGTCCCATACATGCATGTCTTGGTTAAGTCTTATGCAAGAATACACCGTATGGAACCCTTTATGATTAATGTGGTAATTTCTAGATTTTCTTTTAAATAAATAAAAGATAATACTAGATATGTCATACCATGTATAAAATGCATCTACATGTGTTTTATATACATACTTAATTGTTACTAGTAACTCTTACTTGTAACAAAGATATACATACATTTATAAAATTTGTTACTAGTATACATACATATATATATATAATCATATGTTTAGATTTATGTATTTGATATGCATTATCTTATATCCATATATAAGAGTAATATTATTATTTCACATAAATAATAATATACAATAATGCATATAGACTTGATATATATATGTATATATATATATGCATATATAATGAGTTGGAAACATATTTAAATCATATTCAAATATGTAATTGGTGTCCATTGACTGTAAATGTGTGACCCTATGGGTTTATTTATTATCAGTAATATCGTATTAATTTGTGTCTTGTGCACATAGAACAAACAATCTCCCACTTGCACAAGTTACAATTTAAGCCGATATAAACAATGGTAAGAACGTCTAACAACATCCCATTGCCCCTAATAATAAATAAAGTGTGTTGATCAACACTTTCACCAATGAAATTAACTCACTAGCTACAAATCGTTGTTATAGGTTAGTCATCAATTATCCCTTTGTTGTAACATCTCGTTGAACATGAGACGTGGAGCGTCATAAATTCTCATATAATGTTCGACTTTTTTTAGGGCCTAAAGATATTATACTCCCAATTAGATGAGAGAAACAAATCCCATCTTGACCACATACGTCTCTTATAAGACTCATATCATACCTAATAATGGCCTTTATAACTACCCGGTTAAAGATAGCGTTTAACCACATTAAAGCATGATACTCCTCACACTCAAGTCCTAATATGTGTCTCTGGTCTAAGGATACAAAGATACCACCTTTTTCTCAAGATTCTCTGATGACACTAATCCAGGAAGCGATCTTAAGAGCAGGTCATGTCCAATGTTCGTTCCCTAACAAACATTAGTGAATTTGGCTGCAAACCCTTTTCCCTACATTCATCATGAATGAAAGTCAACCAACTGATTCAGATTAGTCTTAATTCATACTTATTCCCATAGTTATAAGCGAGTATGGACGTTTTAGAATAAAGACTTATTCATGAATATAAAATGCTAATAAAGAACACAATAAATACTAATGAAGTGATCATATCCCATATATCATTCAGATAAAATAAGTATTGTCATAATGTTTCAAAATATCCAAATACTAAATTACAATTCAAATCCAATCCCTTGCAAAGCGAAGACCTATAGCCCTAGTATGAGACTCATGCTTAGTCAAGGCAAGAGGTTTCGTAAAAGGATCTTCGAGATTCCGATCTGTATGAACTTTGCGAATACACACATCACCTCTATCCACTAAATCCCTTATGTAGTGGAAATGCCTGAGGATGTGTTTGGTGATGTGATGTGGTCTAGGTTCTTTTGCCTGGGTAATAGCACCTTCATTATCACAAGATATCTCTATGGGGTCTTGAATGCTTGTTACTACCCCCAAGGTCAGCAATGAACTTCTTCATCCATGCAGCTTCTTGTCCAGCTTCAGAAGCAGCAATGTATTCAGATTCGGCAGTGGATTGTGCAACTAAACTTTGCTTACAACTTTTCCAAGCAACCACGACTCCATTCATAACAAAGACATAGCCCGATTGTGATCGAGAATCATCTCGATCTGTTTGGAAACTAGCATCTGTGTAACATTTTACACAAAGATCTTCTTCCAAACCCCCATATATCTAGAACATGTCTTTGGTTCTTCTCAAGTATTTTAAAATGTTCTTGACCACCATCTAATGGCTATCTCCTGGGTTTTGCTGGTATCTGCTCGTCATGCTCAAAGCATACGAGACATCTGGCCTAGTGCATAGCATGACATACATGATGGATCTAATTGCAGAAGCACATGGGATCTCACTCATTCTATCTAGCTCTTCCTTTGTTCTAGGGCTTTGATCATTACTCAAAACCGTGCCTTGTGCCATTCGCAAGAATCCTCTCTTAGAATTCTCCATCTTGAACCGTTTCATTCAAGTAGACGGTAAACTTGGTTATGTTTCATTAAATAAACCATTTCATAGAATAATAAGTCCACGTTTTGATAAAAATATGCTAGAGACTCTAATGGTCAGTGTAGACGGTACACTTGGTGCCATATAAATAGTGTCTCCATATTTTGAGTGCAAACACTACCGCTCCTAACTCCAAATCGTGAGTAGTGTAGTTTTTCTCATGAACTTTCAATTGTCTCGAAGCATAGGCGATAACTTTGTCTTTTGCATTAAAACACATCCCAACCCTTGGTGTGATGCGTCGCAATAGACCACAAAGTTTTCTGTTCCAGTTGGCAATGCCAAGATAGGTGTGTTGCATAGCTTCTGCTTTAAGGTTTGAAAGGATTCTTCTTGCTTATCTCCCCAAATGAATTTCTTATCCTTCTGAGTCAGAGTCATTAATGGTTGAGCCACACATGAAAAGTTTTCGATGAATCGCCTATAATATCCTGCTAAGCCAAGAAATTGCCGAATCTTAGTTGGCGTCTTTGGTGCTTCCCACTTTTTGATTTCCTCGATCTTTGCTGGATCGACATGAATTCCATTCGAATTAACTACGTGACCAAGGAAGTGTACTTTCTCGGATCAAAAATTCACACTTGGAGAATTTGGCATACAACTTCTGGTCCTTGAGTAATGTCACACCCCGCTAAAGCGGAAACACGAGGTGTCACAGCACAAGATATCATCGCACAAGGTAAATAGATAATAACCATTAGATTAAATTAACAAAATATATAGTTCGGATGAAACATAAATAAAGGTTACATATCCGAATAATATTTAAAGACATTGTCTTGTACGATGCGTAAATGAAATAGATAATGTTTATATAAAATGTGACGATGAAGATGAAGAGGCCACACATCATGTTTGCAAGCATAAGGTACCTAACGGCGGTCACCTGAAAGCACGGGTAAAAGAAAAGGGTCAACTACTAGAGTTGGTGAGTTCATAGGTTTTAATGTATGCACAAAACATCTTTTAAATGAGAAAAGTTTAAATAATTGATGGAAGTTTTTGGATAAAAATCCAAGTATGAGATAATGATAGAAGATGTATTATATTGCCCAATACGTTGCACATGGTAGTAATAGACTATGATGATTGTTGCTTGAGCCATTATCCAACCTAGCCGACAACCAATTGCCCATGATAAACCTAACGCCTATATTAAATGACGTTAGTAGTGGTAAAGTACATCTATAGTTCGTCAACCATAAATGGGAGACGTCGGAATCTCCAAATAGCGTTACTTACAAATACCATCGGCTCACTAGCGGAGTTAAGGAATAATGTCCAATGAAAGGGCCTTACAACGATCACCCAAGCACATCAAAGAATAATACCATAAGTGCTCAAAATAATATTTGAAATAAATAAGAAGATAGGAAATAAACTTTTCATGAAACGTATACACATGCTTTCACCCCAAAATAATATGAAATACGGTAAAAAGGGGGCTATGATACTCACCCGGTATGCAAAGGTGTTTTCTTGTAAGGATTTCTTGTTCCTACCGAAGCTCCTTTCCTAATATAAAAAGGTATGTAGCTCTATTAGACTTATTTTATTTATTATTTTGTATTATTTATTTGTTGTTAACTTATTTATTTAAATAGTTAAAGGTTGTCTCTATTTTTCCATCATTCATAAATGTTCACTGAAATTTTCAGTTCTTTGAGTTGAACTTTAAAAATTAAAAACTGTAATTTAGGAGTCATATTAAGGCTTGATATTTTAATATAATCTTGCTATATGTTTCTAGAATGTCCAGTAAAAATATAGGAATTTATAATCCATGTTTGGTATTTTTAATAATTAAAAGTGTATAGGATGTCCACTGATCAGTGTCTGGATGACATGTTGTTACTAAAACGTCTGTTTAGGGCTCATACGACCTCCTTTTTACATGATTCAAACTGTGAAATAACCAAGACTCAAAGATTAAACTTTTAAAAAAAACTAGACGTATTTTGACCCAAGAATGAGTAAGTTACACGCGTTTAAAGTGTACCCTTCTAAATCTGCCAGATTTCCAGATTCAACATATGGGTCTTTTTAAATATGTTTGAAGGATCAAACGTTCATGAAAATTAGTGAATCCAGGTTTAAATGAAAGGTAACACTTTAAACTAAGATTAGCAAAAAGAATCAACTGATTTTGATACCTAGAACTCCAGATATAACAAAAACAAGTGAGGAGTTCTAACATCAGATTCTGCCAGATTTGTGATTCTTTTTGCTTATGGGTCATAACTTTAATATAACATGTTTATATTCATGAATAATCATATTGTATGAGTATAAGCTTTGATAATCCATGTTTTCTTACAACAATGGTAGGATGATACACATTTTATGTGTTCCTTACAACATTTGTTTAGATGAAACACATGCATGATCAAAGTCTTATTTTCTTGATTTTTAGTTGATTAAGTTCCATACAACAACGGTAGGATGATGCACATTTCATGTGCTCCTTACAACATTGGTAGGATGTTTATATTTACATGATTATATATATAAAGGAAATAAGATGAACAACAAAGAAAATAAATAAAAGAAAGAAGAAAGAAGAAGAGAAGAAAGGTAGAAGAGTAGAGATGAGTGTTTTATGATCATCTTACCAACTCTTTTCTTTGATTTAGTGTTGGATCTTCAAAAGATGATCAACACTTGGATGTTCTTGGGAGATTTTTGTTGGTGAAAGAAGAAGAGAGAAAAGAGAAGAGATGGAGTGTGGTGGTAAAGGAAATGATAAGGAGTAGTAGGAGGCTTATATAGAGCATGGGGGAGATCAAGTGGTGGTTCTTGGGAAGAGAAGGAGGCAAGAGAATTTGAGGGGGGGGGGGGGTTAGGGTGGCCGGCCTCATGGGGGGGGGTTTCTTTTATTTTTTATTTTTTTGAATTATTAAGTGTAATTGGTTTAAATTGAATTTTGTATAATTGTTGATTTTGTTTAAATCTTTTAATTACAAAGTTTTTATTACTTTTATGAGTTTATTTTTGTATGTTTTATATTTTAACTTATTTATTTTTATCATAATTTATTTAATTATTTTAATTGATATTATTTTTATTATTGTACCTGATTTGTAATTCTTGACTCGTAATAATTCGATTTTTCGAGCTCCGGAAGGTTCTAACCATATAGGCGGGATTTCTACGAATTCTAATATTATTATGGATGTATTTAAGTCATGATTACTATTTTTAGTCATGCTAGGCTTAAAATTAGAATTTCTAATGGCTAACCTGGGAAATTTGTTGCCGAATGTCACAGTCTCCCCTGATTAAAAGAATTTCGTCCCGAAATTAATCGTTGACGTCTTGGACTTGCTTTTTGGCGAAGAGGTGTGGATATTTGAGTTTCATATAATCCTCTCGCTCCCAAGTGTATTCAGGCCCGTGCCTTGAGTTCCAACGAACTTTTAAGATGGGGATCCTGCTTCTCCTTAGTCTTTTGACCTCCCGGTCAAGGATTTCGATTGGTTCTTCTACAAAGTGCAACCGGTCATCAACTTGCACATCTTTTAAGGGTAAGATTAAGGTTTCCTCCGTTTGGCATTTCTTTAAATTCAACACATGGAACGTGTCATGGATGGCGCTCAGTTCTTGTGGCAGTTTTAGCTTGTAGGCTACCGGTCCGATCCTTTCGATTATCTCGAACGGCCCAACATACCTGGGACTTAACTTGTTCTTTTTACCAAAACGCACTATCCCTTTCCAAGGTGATATCTTTAGTAGAACTTTATCGCCAACTTGAAACTCTAGGGGTTTCCTGCGATTGTCGGCGTAGCTCTTTTGTCGGTCCCTAGCGGTTTTGAGTCTTTCCCTGATAATCTTTATCTTATCAGTGGTTTCCTGTACGACGTCTGGTCTGGACAATTGTCGGTCTCCGATTTCCAACCAGCTGAGCGGGGATCTACATTTGTGTCCGTACAATGCTTCATAAGGTGCACACTGGATACTGGTGTGATAACTATTATTGTATGAAAATTCAACCAGTGGCAAATGCGAGTCCCAGCTCCCACCAAAATCTAACACACAAGCACGTAACATATCTTCCAGCGTTTGAATGGTCCTTTCCGATTGTCCGTCTGTTTGGGGGTGGTAAGAGGTGCTTAAATTGACTCGCGTTCCCAATGCTTTCTGAAGTGATTGCCAAAATCGGGAAGTGAAGCGACTATCCCTATCCGAGATGATAGAGATGGGCACTCCATGACGCATGATGATCTCATTGATGTAGATTCGTGCCAGCTTTTCCATCTTGTAATCTTCACGAATGGGTAGGAAATGTGCTGACTTTGTAAGCCGGTCTACTACTACCCAGATGGAATCGTACCCTTTTGCGGATCGGGGTAACTTAGTCACAAAATCCATAGTTATCTGTTCCCATTTCCATTCCGGGATTTCGGGTTGCTGCAGTAATCCAGAGGGTTTCTGGTGTTCTGCCTTAATCCTTGCACAAGTCAAACATTTCCCCACGTATAGGGCGACATCCTTCTTCATTCCGGGCCACCAATAGTATTCCTTCAAATCCTTGTACATTTTATCGGCTCCGGGATGAATAGAATACTTAGACTTATGTGCCTCATCCAATATCGTTATCCTTATGTTATCTACCTTGGGTATCCAAACCTTCTTTTCGAAGTAACGTACTCCATCAGTTCCAATCTCAAACCTGTGCTCCAAATGACGAAGGGTTTCCTCTTTTAGATTTTCTTCTTTTAATGCTTGCTCCTGAGCTTCAAGAATCCTTCCTTTCAGACTTGTTTGCACTACAGCTCCTAATGCTCGTACTCTCGTTGGTTTTACTCTTTCCTTCCTACTCAACGCGTCGGCTACCACATTGGCCTTGCATGGGTGATATTTGATTTCGTAATCATAATCATTGAGTAGTTCTACCCATCGCCTTTGTCTCATATTGAGCATCTTTTGATCAAAAATATGTTGGAGACTCTTATGGTCAGTGTAGACGGTACACTTGGTGCCATATAAGTAGTGTCTCCATATTTTGAGTGCAAACACTACCGCTCCTAGCTCCAAATCATGAGTAGTGTAGTTTTTCTCATGAACCTTCAATTGTCTCGAAGCGTAGGCGATAACTTTGTCTTTTTGCATTAAAACACATCCCAACCCTTGGTGTGATGCGTCGCAATAGACCACAAAGTTTTCTGATCCAGTTGGCAATGCCAAGATAGGTGCGTTGCATAGCTTCTGCTTTAAGGTTTGAAAGGCTTCTTCTTGCTTATCTCCCCAAATGAATTTCTTATCCTTCTGAGTCAGAGTCGTTAATGGTTGAGCCACGCGTGAAAAGTTTTCGATGAACCGCCTATAATATCCTGCCAAACCCAGAAATTGTCGAATCTCGGTTGGCGTCTTTGGTGCTTCCCACATTTTGATTGCTTCGATCTTTGCTGGATCGACATGAATTCCATTTGAATTAACTACATGACCAAGGAAGTGTACTTCTCAGATCCAAAATTCACACTTAGAGAATTTGGCATACAACTTCTGGTCCTTGAGTAGTGTTAAGATTAATTTCAAATGCTGCTCATGATCTTCCTTGCTTCGCGAATAGATGAGAATGTCGTCTATGAACACTATAGCAAACTTATCTAAATATGGTCTACAGACCCTATTCATTAAGTCCATAAATACTGCTGGAGCGTTAGTCAACCCAAAAGGCATAACTAAGAACTCATAATGTCCATAGCGGGTTCTAAAGGCGGTCTTGGGGACGTCTTCTTCGCGAACTCTCAATTGGTGATATCCCGAGCGAAGATCGATTTTTGAAAAATATTTGGCGCCTTCAAGTTGGTCGAACAGATCATCGATTCGAGGGAGAGGGTATTGGTTCTTGATTGTTAACTTGTTGAGTTCCCGATAGTCGATACACATTCGTAGCGACCCGTCCTTCTTTTTGACGAAAAGAACTGGGGCTCCCCAAGGGGATGAACTTGGTTGAATGAAACCTTTGTCGAGTAATTCTTGTAGTTGTGCCGATAGCTCTTGCATTTCTGATGGGGCGAGTCGATATGGTGCTTTTGCCACGGGAGCCGCTCCAGGGACTAGATCGATATGGAATTCGACTTGCCGATTCGGGGGTAATCCTGGCAAATCTTCCGGAAATACTTCAAGAAAGTTTCGCACGACGGGAATTTCTTGAATGTTTTTCTCACAGGTTTTCTTATTGACTATATGTGCTAGGAATGCCTCGTTTCCTTTCCTTAAGCAATTTCTCATCTTGATGGATGAGATTATCTTGAAATTCCTTCCGGATTTTTCTCCATACACCTTAAGTGTCTCACCATTAGGCGTCGGAATTCGGACGATCTTTTCGAAGCAACAGATTTCCGCTCGATGGCTAGAAAGCCAATCCATCCCAACAACTATGTCGAAACTTCCCATTTCAAGTGGGATTCAATCTATGGTATATGTTTTATCGGCTAAGCCCAAGGTACAACCAGGGATTATGTCCTTAACGCTAGTTTTCTGACCGTTAGCAAATTCAATGATGTAAGGCTCTTTCATTTCTATGGTTTTTAGGTTTAGCCTTAACTTAAATCTTAATGATATGAAGCTTTTATCGGCCCCTGAATCAAATAGTACTGAAGCGTAATAACCGTTTAGAGGAAACGTACCTGTAACGACATCGGGGTTTTGTCTAGCGTCATTTGCTCCAATCTCAAACACCCTGCCTCGTGCTTGATTTCCTTGGTTACTTTGGCTTGCAGTACGTGCTTGATTATAATTAGACCCTTGAGTTGGCCGCGAGCAGACGGTGCCATGGTGCTCCAGACTTCCGCATTTAAAGCATGGCTTTACTCGGCAAGTTTTGCTGAGGTGTCCTAGCCGCTTACACCTAAAGCACACCATGCACTTACCTTCGTGGTGTTTGTGGCACTTGTCACATTTGGGGTAGGATCTCCATCCTTTATCGGCCGCTTGCGCCTGAGCTCCGAAGTTTCTAGCCCTTTTTTGAGTCCTCGCAGCTTCTCCACCGGATGGCTTCCTCGGCATCTCCTCAAGCTTCCTTTTACCCTAGTCCTTGTTGCTCCCAAGCGATCCCGATCGGATGGCATTGTGGGTAAGTCTTGTAGCTAGATTTACCGCACTTTGGATGGTGTTGGGGTTTGCAGCCGTGACATTTGCCCGGATCTCAGGGGCTAGACCCCAAATGTATCTATCGATACGGTTTTCTTCCGGGGTCACCAAATGCGGCACCAGCTTGGCCAAATCATGAAATCGGGTGGTGTAGGAGTTGATGTCATCCCCGATCATTTCATGATTCCACAGCTCGGCTTCTAGCTTTTGAATTTCACTCCTTGAGCAAAATTCGTCCCTTAATAGCCTGAGGAATGCATCCCAGGTGAGTTGGTGCGCAGCATTTCTTCCAAGCGTTTGCAGTTGGATATTCCACCACGATAAGGCTCGCCCTTGCAGAAGACATGCTGCAAACTCCACCTTGTTTGCTTCCGTACATTTACTGATGCTAAGGACTGATTCCATGCTTTCAATCCAGTTTAGTAGACCCACACCTCCTTCCGTTCCAAAGAATTCTTTAGGGTTGCAGGCCCTAAAGGTTTTGTAGTTGCAATCTTGGGTTGGGGTTGGTACTCCTTGGTTTGTTTGAAGCCCAGCAGCAACTTGGCTAACTATGTTGGGTAATGTTGCAATCACTTGTTCCATGACAAGTTGATCTAACTCGGGGTTTGCTCTTCGTGGAGGCATCGTTCTAGAGCACAATCACACGACGATTTTTAATCACTCAATCTAATCGGTTTTATCATACTACTCTATGTGTAACATGTGTAATTCATTCATGGCATTAAATATGACTTAATAGTACGAGATTTAATTAAATAATCAATCATTCACTTGGCACAAAATAATTACCAAAATCGGCTCTTTAAAAGATGCCATATATATTAATAAGGAGTTAATAGTAGCCATACAATCATACATCCTTCAAACCAACATAGGATATTTTAGTTCATAATCAACAAAAGAGAAGGACATTAAAACACAAGGTAGATCCACTCCAACCCATCTAGCGCCCAATTCCAATGTAAGCTAGCCCCACTAACATCATCAACACAACCCCTAAAACTAGGCATGTATGCACTAGCCTAATTAGTCTTTGGGCTTCTTGAGCCGCCTCTAAGGCTTGCCTTGCGTGATGGTGGTTAAGGTCCGCCATGTCTAAGCACGAACTAACCCTGTAGGTTTGGTAATCTAACATGCCTCTTATGTTATATAGCTCCAAAGACATGTGGTGGAATCTCCTCTTTTCTTCGTCGGTCATCCCGGATGAAGGTATCATCGGGATTCCCATGAGGGCTCTTACTGGCTCGTTCACCTGCCAGGAAGTTTCTCCCATGGTCGGCTGGGGTGGTGCTACGGTTGCTCGTACTGGAATGGCTACCCTCTTTCGGGCAGTTTGTCTAACCCGAGGCCCGATTGTTCCGGGGTTTGGGTTTTGGTTTGGTTGAGAGGAGGGAATGTCAAAGATCCTTACGGGTCTACGTAGGGGTTCTAAGAATCCTTCAGGCAGCTGGTATTGTGGGGATTGGTTACTATCGGTGGAAGATCTTTGGCTGTTCTCGGTAGGTTCACTTTCGCTTGACATGATCTGCAAGGTTTGAATAGACTTATTTACTAAATTCATAACTTAAATTGTCTATATATGAATGTTATGCTCATGCACACACACAATGATCATGATCTAGAAAGAAAGTAAATAAAATTTTGTTTCTAAGTATATTTTTATTATAACTAACCTAAGTGCCATATCGTACATAGCTAAATTAGACATAGGTGATCAAGCTTTGTCTAATTGAGGTATAACAATGTGGTACTCAGCTTAATTATATTATCAATACACTTGATGCATTTTAAACAAAATTATTTGTAAAATTATTTTTATAAACCTTTGGTCATAGTTGTTGTTTTCCCCCCATAAGAAAAACAACATTCCCTATAACCTTAGGCTCTGATACCAAATCTGTCACACCCCGCTAAAGCGGAAACACGAGGTGTCACAGCACAAGATATCATCGCACAAGGTAAATAGATAATAACCATTAGATTAAATTAACAAAATATGTAGTTTGGATGAAACATAAATAAAGGTTACATATCCGAATAATATTTAAAGACATTGTCTTGTACGATGCGTAAATGAAATAGATAATGTTTATATAAAATGTGACGATGAAGATGAAGAGGCCACACATCATGTTTGCAAGCATAAGGTACCTAACGGCGGTCACCTGAAAGCACGGGTAAAAGAAAAGAGTCAACTACTAGAGTTGGTGAGTTCATAGGTTTTAATGTATGCACAAAACATCTTTTAAATGAGAAAAGTTTAAATAATTGATGGAAGTTTTTGGATAAAAATCCAAGTATGAGATAATGATAGAAGATGTATTATATTGCCCAATACGTTGCACATGGTAGTAATAGACTATGATGATTGTTGCTTGAGCCATTATCCAACCTAGCCGACAACCAATTGCCCATGATAAACCTAACGCCTATATTAAATGACGTTAGTAGTGGTAAAGTACATCTATAGTTCGTCAACCATAAATGGGAGACGTCGGAATCTCCAAATAGCGCTACTTACAAATACCATCGGCTCACTAGCGGAGTTAAGGAATAATGTCCAATGAAAGGGCCTTACAACGATCACCCAAGCACATCAAAGAATAATACCATAAGTGCTCAAAATAATATTTGAAATAAATAAGAAGATAGGAAATAAACTTTTCATGAAACGTATACACATGCTTTCACCCCAAAATAATATGAAATACGGTAAAAAGGGGGCTATGATACTCACCCGGTATGCAAAGGTGTTTTCTTGTAAGGATTTCTTGTTCCTACCGAAGCTCCTTTCCTAATATAAAAAGGTATGTAGCTCTATTAGACTTATTTTATTTATTATTTTGTATTATTTATTTGTTGTTAACTTATTTATTTAAATAGTTAAAGGTTGTCTCTATTTTTCCATCATTCATAAATGTTCACTGAAATTTTCAGTTCTTTGAGTTGAACTTTAAAAATTAAAAACTGTAATTTAGGAGTCATATTAAGGCTTGATATTTTAATATAATCTTGCTATATGTTTCTAGAATGTCCAGTAAAAATATAGGAATTTATAATCCATGTTTGGTATTTTTAATAATTAAAAGTGTATAGGATGTCCACTGATCAGTGTCTGGATGACATGTTGTTACTAAAACGTCTGTTTAGGGCTCATACGACCTCCTTTTTACATGATTCAAACTGGGAAATAACCACGACTCAAAGATTAAACTTTTAAAAAAAACTAGACGTATTTTGACCCAAGAATGAGTAAGTTACACGCGTTTAAAGTGTACCCTTCTAAATCTGCCAGATTTCCAGATTCAACATATGGGTCTTTTTAAATATGTTTGAAGGATCAAACGTTCATGAAAATTAGTGAATCCAGGTTTAAATGAAAGGTAACACTTTAAACTAAGATTAGCAAAAAGAATCAACTGATTTTGATACCTAGAACTCCAGATATAACAAAAACAAGTGAGGAGTTCTAACATCAGATTCTGCCAGATTTGTGATTCTTTTTGCTTATGGGTCATAACTTTAATATAACATGTTTATATTCATGAATAATCATATTGTATGAGTATAAGCTTTGATAATCCATGTTTTCTTACAACAATGGTAGGATGATACACATTTTATGTGTTCCTTACAACATTTGTTTAGATGAAACACATGCATGATCAAAGTCTTATTTTCTTGATTTTTAGTTGATTAAGTTCCATACAACAACGGTAGGATGATGCACATTTCATGTGCTCCTTACAACATTGGTAGGATGTTTATATTTACATGATTATATATATATAAAGGAAATAAGATGAACAACAAAGAAAATAAATAAAAGAAAGAAGAAAGAAGAAGAGAAGAAAGGTAGAAGAGTAGAGATGAGTGTTTTATGATCATCTTACCAACTCTTTTCTTTGATTTAGTGTTGGATCTTCAAAAGATGATCAACACTTGGATGTTCTTGGGAGATTTTTGTTGGTGAAAGAAGAAGAGAGAAAAGAGAAGAGATGGAGTGTGGTGGTAAAGGAAATGATAAGGAGTAGTAGGAGGCTTATATAGAGCATGGGGGAGATCAAGTGGTGGTTCTTGGGAAGAGAAGGAGGCAAGAGAATTTGAGGAGGAGGGGGTTAGGGTGGCCGGCCTCATGGGGGGGGGGGGGGGTTTCTTTTATTTTTTTTTTGAATTATTAAGTGTAATTGGTTTAAATTGAATTTTGTATAATTATTGATTTTGTTTAAATCTTTTAATTACAAAGTTTTTATTACTTTTATGAGTTTATTTTTGTATGTTTGATATTTTAACTTATTTATTTTTATCATAATTTATTTAATTATTTTAATTGATATTATTTTTATTATTGTACCTGATTTGTAATTCTTGACTCGTAATAATTCGATTTTTCGAGCTCCGGAAGGTTCTAACCATATAGGCGGGATTTCTACGAATTCTAATATTATTATGGATGTATTTAAGTCATGATTACTATTTTTAGTCATGCTAGGCTTAAAATTAGAATTTCTAATGGCTAACCTGGGAAATTTGTTGCCGAATGTCACAAGTAATGTTAAGATTAATTTCAAATGTTGCTCATGATCTTCCTTGCTTCGTGAATAGATGAGAATGTCGTCTATGAACACTATTGCAAACTTATCTAAATATGGTCTACATACCCTATTCATTAAGTCCATAAATACTGCTTGAGCATTAGTTAACCCAAAAGGCATAACTAAGAACTCGTAATGTCCATAGCGGGTTCTGAAGGCGGTCTTAGGGACGTCTTCTTCGCGAACTCTCAATTGGTGATATCCCGAGCGAAGATCGATTTTTGAAAAATAGTTGATGCCTTCAAGTTGGTCGAACAGGTTATCGATTCGAGGGAGAGGGTATCGGTTCTTGATAGTCAACTTGTTGAGTTCCCGATAGTCGATACACATTCGTAGCGACCCGTCCTTTTTGACGAAAAGAACTGGGGCTCCCCAAGGGGATGAACTTGGTTGAATAAAACCTTTATCGAGTAGTTCATGTAGTTGTGCCAATAGCTCTTGCATGTCTGATGGGGCCAGTCGATATGGTGCTTTCGCCACGGGAGCTACTCTAGGGACTAGATCGATATGGAATTCGACTTGCCGATTCGGGGGTAATCTTGGCAAATCCTCCGGAAATACTTCAAGAAAGTCTTGTACGACGGGAATTTCTTGAATGTTTTTCTCACTGGTTTTCTTATTGATTATATGTGCTAGGAATGCCTCGTTTCCTTTTCTTAAAAACTTTCCCATCTTGATGGATGAGATTATCTTGAAATCCCTTCCAGACTTTTCTCCATACACATTAAGTGTTTCACCATCAGGCGTCGGAATTCGTACGATCTTTTCGAAGCAACAAATTTCCGCTCGATAGCTAGAAAGCCAATACATCCCAACAACTATGTCGAAACTTCCCATTTCAAGTGGGATTAGATCTATGGTATACGTTTTATCGGCTAAGCCCAAGGTACAACCAAGGATTATATCCTTAACACTAGTTTTCTGACCATTAGCAAATTCAATGGTGTAAGGCTCTTTCATTTTTATGGTTTTATAATTTCGCCTTAACTTAAATCTTAATGATATGAAGCTTTTATCGGCCCCTGAATCAAATAGTATTGATGCATAATAACCATTTAGAGGAAACATACCTGTAACGACATCGGGGTTTTGTCTAGCTTCATTCGCTCCAATCTCAAACACCCTGCCTCATGCTTGATTTCCTTGGTTACCTTGGCTTGCAGGACGTGCTTGATTATAATTAGACCCTTGAGTTGGCCGCGAGCAGGCGGTGCCATGGTGCTCCAGACTTCCACACTTAAAGCATGTCTTCACTCGGAAACTTTTGATGAGGTGACCTAACCGCTTACATCTAAAGCACACCATGCACTTCCCTTCATGGTGTTTGTGGCACTTATCACATTTGGGATAGGACCTCCATCCTTTATCGGCTGCTTGCGACTGAGCTCCGAAGTTTCTTGCCTTTTTATGAGTCCTGGCAGCTTCTCCACCGAATGGCTTCCTTGACACCTCCTTAAGTTTTCTCTTACCCTTGTCCTTGTCGTTCCCAAGAGATCCTGAACGAATAGCATTGTGGCTAAGTCTTGTAGCTAGATTTACCGCACTTTGGATGGTGCTCGAGTTTGCAGTCGTGACATTGGCCCGGATCTCAGGGGCTAGACCCCAAATGTATCTATCGATACGGTTTTCCTCCGGGGTCACCAAGTGCGGCACCAGCTTGGCCAAATCATGAAATCGGTTGCTGTAGGAGTTGATGTCGCCCTGGACCATTTCATGATTCCACAGCATCAGCAACTTGGCTAACTATGTTGGGTAATGTTGCAATCACTTGTTGCATGACAAGTTGGTCTAACTCGGGGTTTGCTCTTCGTGGAGGCATCGTTATAGAGCATAATCACATGAGGATTTTTAGTTAAGCATTCTATTCAATTTTATTACACTACTCTACGTCATCCCTGATGAAGGCACCAAGTGGTGGAACCTCCTCATTTCCTCCTCGGTCATCCCGGATGAAGGCATCATCGGGATTCCCGTAAGGATAGGGGCTCTTACCGGTTCGTTTCCCTGCCGGGAAGGTTCTCCTACAGTAGGTTGGGATGGTGCGACGGTTGCTCGTGCTGGGATGGCCACCCTCTTTCGGGCGGTTTGCCTAACGCGGTGTCAGGTCGTTCCGCGGTTTTAGGTTGGTCTAGGCTGGGAGGAGGGAATGTCAAAGATTCTTACGGGCCTATTGAGGGGGTCTAAAAACCCTTCTGGCAGTTGGTATTGAGGGGACTGGTTACTATCGGAGGAAGATCTTGGGCGGGTCTCGGAAGGTTCACTTTCGCTTGACATGATCTGCAAAGTTTGAATAGACTTACTTTCTAAGTGCATTATATTGCCCAAAACACTGCACGAGGTAGTAATATACTATGATGATTATAGCTTGAGCCATTATCCAACCTAACCGACAACCAATTGCCTATGAACAAACCTAACGCCCATATTAAATGACATTAGTAGTGGTAAAGTAAATCTATAGTTCGTTAACCATAAATGTGAGACGTCGAAATCTCCAAATAGCGCTACTTACAAATACCATGGGCTCACTAGCGGATTAAAGGATAATGTCCAAAAAGGGGCTTTACAAACGTTAACCCAAGCATATCAAAGAATAATACCATAGTGCAAAAAAATCATATTTGAAATATATAAGAAGTTAGACATTAAACTTTTCTTGAAATGTATACACATGCTTTCACCCCAAAAATAATATGAAATACGGTAAAAAGGGACTATGATACTCACTCGGTATGGAAATGTGTTAACTTGTAAAGGGTTTCTCATTTCTACCGAAGCTCCTTTCCTAATATAAGAAGTATGTAACTCTATTAGACTTATTTTATTTATTACTTTGTATTATTACCAATTATTTGTTATTAATTAATTTATTTAATTTTTAAAGGTTTTCTCTATTTTCCTTAAGTCATAGGTGTTCACTGGAATTTTTATTTCCTTAAGTTAAACTTTAAAAACTTAAAAACTGTTTCTAGAATGTCCACTAAGAATATAGGAATTTATAATCCATATTTAATATTTTTATTAATTAAAAGTATATAAGATGTCCACTGATCAATGTTTGGATGACATATTGTTACTAAAAAGTGTGTTTAGAGCTCATACCACCTCGTTTTTACATGATTCAAAATGGGAATTAACCACGACTCAAATATGAAACTTTTAAAAGAAACTAGACGTATTTTGACTCAAGAATGAGTAAGTTATACACGTTTAAAATGTACCTTTTTAAATCTGTCATATTTCTAGATTCAACATATGTGTCTTATTAAATATGTCTGAAGGATCAGACCTTCCTGAAAACTAATGAATCTAGGTTTAAATGAACAGTAACACTTTAAACTAAGATTATCAAAAAGAATCAACTGATTTTGATACCTAGAACTCCAGATATAACAAAAACAATGGGGGAGTTCTAGCTCTGAATTTGCCAGATTATGATTTCGCTTTGCTTTATGGGTCATAACTTTAATATAACATATTTATATTCATGATTAATCATCTTGTATGAGTATAAGCTTTGATAATCCATGTGCTCCTTACAACAATGGTAGGATGATACATATTTTATGTGTTCCTTACAACATTTGGTAGGATGATACACATGCATGATCAAAGTCTTATTTTCTTGATTTTTAGTTGATTGTGTTCCATACAAAAATGGTAGGATGATGCACATTTCATGTGCTCCTTACAACATTTGTAGGATGTTAATATTTATATGATTATAGATATTTAAACGAAATAAGAAGAACATCAAAGAAAATAAATAAAAAGAAAGAAAAGAAGAAAGGTAGAAGAGTAGAGATGGATTTGTTATAATCATCTTACCAACTCTTCTTATTTGATCTTTCTTTGATCATCAAAAGATGAACAAAGCTTGATGATCTTGGGAGATTTTGTTGGTGAAAGAATACGAGAGAAAGTGAAGAGATGAAGTGTGGTGGTAAAAGAAATGATGAAGAGTAGTAGGGGTTTTATAGAGCATGGGAAGTTCAAGTGCCATGTCTTGGGAAGAGAAGGAGGCAAGAGAAAAGAGGGGGGTTTTCTTTTATTTTATTTTTTTTGTTAAATATTATGTGTAATTAGTTTAAAATAAAATTTGTATAAATGGTGATTTTGTTTAAATCTTTTAATTAACAAGGTTTTAATTTCTTTTGTGAGTTTATATATATATATGTTTTATATTTTAACTTATTTATATTAATTATGATGTTTTTAATTATTATTATTGTTATTATTATTATTATTGTATACGATTTGTAATTCTTGACTTTTAATAATTCGGTTTTTCGAGCTCGTGAAGGTTCTAACCATATAGGCGGAATTTCTATGGAATCTAATATTATTATTGATGTATTTAAATCATAACTAATATTTTTAGTCATACCAGGCTTAAAGTTAGAATTTCTAATGGCTAACCTGGGAAATTTGTTGCCGGTTGTCACAATCCTAATGGACTTCAACATGGCCATTGGTAAAAAGGTTGCATCGTAGTCAACACCCGGTGTTTGTGTGAAGCCTTTTGCCATCAATCGGACCTTGAAAGTGCCCAAGGTATTATCCATGTTGGTTTTCTTCTTGAAAACCCATTTACACCCAACGAGTCGAAGCCCATATGTTGAATCAACCAGTTCCCAAACCTGGTTATCCAACATGGAATCTATCACGCTTTCCATTGCCTCTCTCAACTTGATAGACTCAGGGCCCGCCATTGCTTCTCCGTAGTTGGTAGGTTCATCATGATCCACCAATAACTCATTACCCTCATATATGAGAAATCCATATCTCTCTGGCTCTGGATGAGCTCTACAAAATCTATGTGGAGTAGATAATGGAAGTGTGTCAGGTACCGCACCTTCATTTTTCTCGGTTTCAACCATTTATGGTTGAGTGCTAGTGCCAACATCAAGTTCCTTATCGGGTGATCCTTGAACTTCTTCAAGATCGATTTCCTTTTTCCTCCGTACATTGGATATAATTTCCCTTTCAAGTAACACCTTTTGGAACAGGGTTCTAATTTGTTATCCGCCTCACGTCTCTTATAGGTTTGACATCCCCATACTCGAAGATATGAGAGGGTGGGATTTTTCTTGTCCCACAACTCACATGCTGTCATTTCAACTTTCTTTGTCGGTTCGAGGTTAAGGACTCTTACCGCCGTTTCTAGAGCGTAACCCCAAAAACTAATGGCTACCTCCGTTTGACTCATCATAGAACGGATCATATCTAACAATGTCCGATTCCTCCTTTCTGCAACTCCATTTAATTGTGGAGTCCTAGGAGGTGTCAATTGTGAGATGATCCCATAACTTCTAAGATGGTCTAGAAACTCGGAACTAAGATACTCACCGCCTCTATCCGATTGTAGTATCTTAATTCTTTTTCCCAATTCATTCTCTACTTCATTTTGGAATGTCTTGAACACCTCAAAGGTTTCAGACCTTTGTCTAATTAAGTAGACATATCCATACCTACTATAATCATCCGTAAAGGTAACAAAGTATCTCGTGTTGTTCCTTGTGACATGTTTGAAAGGACCACACACATCAGTGTGAATAATCTCCAAGAGATCCTTTCCCCTCTCACTAAATCCGGTTAAGAGTACTTTGGTCATTTTACCTAGTAAGCAAGATTCGCATACTTCATTTGACCAAAGGTCAAATGATTCCAAGATCCCATTTGGTTGGAGCTTGGTGATGCGAGTCTTGTGCACATGTGCAAGATGACTGTGGCATAAGGAATATTTTTCCAAACAAGTTTTGGATTGAGAATCTGTAATGCCGGTCTTTAAATTTCAGAGTATAATTTTATTTAAAACACGTGCGGAAGCTAAATATTTAATTCACATTATACAACTTATATAAATATAAGTTGTAATATAAAAGTATTGTTTAACAAACATTCCAAACATTACCAACTCGTTCGACCATTACTCTAACTATTACATAACATTGTCTTTACATAGCGTTCCCCAAAACCTAACATGACATCCCTGCAGGTATCCGTCCTCACCTTGAATATATTTACCTGCATATGGAATGTACATGAGAGGGTTAGCTATAAATAGCTAGTAAATAACAATTAAAGCAGAAGCAGTATATCAAGAGTATCATAAACACATTTCATGAATCACATAAATTCATTCAAGTCTATCCTAACACATGGTGAAGCACCGGTTGTCAGCAGGCATCACGTATTGCAGGGTTATAAACCCGGCTTAATGATCCTCATTAGGGAAACCGTTACTTCCTCCACACCGGTGGAGAAGCGGGTAGTGGTCCACCATTGCGTTATCGGGAACATATCCCATTTGGGATCAGTGGGAACTGAGAGCCCCGAGTTAGTATCGAGGGCGGCGGTTTAGCAAGAACCAAAATTCGTGATCATCGAATCTCCGCACCCCAATCTCTACAAGGTAGTACCGGCACTCAAACAATGGCCTACTCTGGCCCTTGACATACTAATAGTGACCTACTCTGGTCTTTACACATGCATACATATCATTTGTATCACGCAATTGGTTCATTAAACCTTTAAACATGCATGTCTACAATTTCATGGTTTATAACATACAAAAGATCTTACAATACTATCAAGATCATGCTTAAGTTAACTGTTACTCACCTATTGAGCTTATAACAAGTAACTACACAACTCCAGCTTGCTTTAGTTGTCGTTACTACCTATATCAAATCATTTACATTTAGACATTTAAACATGCAAGGAAATCATCAAGACATCTAGAATAATGTCCTAACAATGTTCCTAACTTGTTTGCTAACTTTTATCCATGACCAAAACACTTCTACGTGAAATAACAACACAAAAGAGCAATGTGTGCAGAAACTGCTTGGACGCGTTGCGTCCAAGCCCCTGACGCGTCGCGTCGCGTGCAGTAGGGCCCTATTTGCAGTTTCTACACAGCAGTGCCTTTTTGGTCAAAATCAATACCAATTCAACTCGAATCAATTTTCAAGGTTCCATAACATCATTTGGCACTTGTAGGTGCTTTCTAACATTCCTAACACTTATCCAATCAATCCATACAAAATTCAAGCATTAAATAGCAAGAATGTGTTCAATATGGCCAAAACTTGAAACACATCAATTCCAACACTTCCAATGCATTATTCACACTCCAAATGACTTATTGACGCTATTGGAACTAACCATTTCCTTTAAAACCTTTGTTTGATAGCATTTTCCCATTTTTGGCTATTTAAAGCCTATTTAGCACTATTTTTACCAATTCAAGTATAACTACCAATTTAATTCAAAACCATTGTTCTAATCAATTCATACAAGTCATATGAACTTATTAAAACCTTAAAAATCACTCCTTGATGTGTAAGAACAGATTCAACCCATTTTGGCCATTTTGACCCATTTAGGCCAATGTTGAACATGTGCATAAATACTACCTCTAATCAAACATATGAGTTCTAATCAATCCTAACAAGTTATAAGAACAATTAGAACACTAAATTTCAGTCCTTGAAGGTCAATTTCAGTTTGACCCTTTTTTGGCTATTTTGACCATTTTGGTCAAATCTTGATTTTGAAATCAACTAATTATAATCCATGTTATGTGTTCTTTAGCATCTATATGAGTTGTAGGAAGCATTAGAAGTGAAGAATTCAGTTCACAAATGATCAATTCGAGTTTGACCCATTTGTGACCTAAAAACCCATTAAAGCTCAAGAACTTGGGAAGAACACTTACAAGGATGAACAAGATGATGATGATGGATCAAGAACAGATTGTTGACCACGAATTTGATGCTGGAATCAGAAGTTCTCTTGATCTCCTTTGATTTCTCCTTGGAAGCTTGAAGATAAGAACAGATACACAAAGAGAAGTGAGCTTTGGAGGTTCCTATTGTTGTTTAGGTGACTAAACAAAAAGGCTGCCTACTTGTGGATTAATATCATCCACAAGTGGGTATTTTGTTCCCCCTTTTCAACTTACAACTTAAATCACGAGTACCCGTTTTAACTAACGGGGATATTTTTGGAAACCTCGTTCTAAATCATTTAATATTCTTCTATTCTTTTATATTTTTATCAATATTTTATTTACTCATTTAAATAACTATTTTACTTATTTTTCTTTGATATCTACAAATATATATATTTTATTCAATTTATTAATTTATTACACGTACCACATCAGCATGTGTGTAGGCCCTTTGTGATGATGTTACAAATCTACCCCCATTAAGAAAATTCCGTCCTCGGAATCTGCTCAGCAATGAACAAGTGCGGGTAGCATGCTTTCATCTCATCCTCGGCCTCCCATGTCAAGTTAGGACCCAGATTGTGCTTCCATTTGAAGAGTACTAACTTGATCATCTTTTTACGCAGTTTCTTGATTTTAGATTCCAAAATCTCAACAGGTCCCTCCATAAGGCGTTTAGCTGAATCAACTTTCAACTCTTACGGAGGTAGGATCTGATCATCATCAACCTTGCTCTTCCTCAAATAACACACATTGAATGTGTTATGAATACCAGATAGCTCTGCAGGAAGTTCAAGTGATACAGTTTGTTCATTGACCCGTTGTAGAATTTTAAACGGACCAATATATCTCGGGCTTAACTTACCCATTCGACCAAATCGAATCACCCCTTTCCAAAGTGAAACCTTCAAGAAAACCCATCACCACTTCAAAAGTAATGGGCCTCCGCTTTGGATCCGCGTACATCTTTTGCCTGTATCGTGCAGCTTTCAGCTTCTCACGTGCATAATAACCATTTAGAGGAAACATACCTGTAACGACATCGGGGTTTTGTCTAGCTTCATTCGCTCCAATCTCAAACACCCTGCCTCGTGCTTGATTTCCTTGGTTACCTTGGCTTGCAGGACGTGCTTGATTATAATTAGACCCTTGAGTTGGCCGCGAGCAGGTGGTGCCATGGTGCTCCAGACTTCCACACTTAAAGCATGGCTTCACTCGGCAACTTTTGATGAGGTGACCTAACCGCTTACATCTAAAGCACACCATGCACTTCCCTTCATGGTGTTTGTGGCACTTGTCACATTTGGGATAGGACCTCCATCCTTTATCGGCTGCTTGCGACTGAGCTCCGAAGTTTCTTGCCTTTTTATGAGTCCTGGCAGCTTCTCTACCGAATGGCTTCCTTGGCACCTCCTCAATTTTTCTCTTACCCTCGTCCTTGTCGTTCCCAAGCGATCCTGAACGAATAGCATTGTGGGTAAGTCTTGTATCTAGATTTACCGCACTTTGGATGATGCTCGGGTTTACAGTCGTGACATTGGCCCGGATCTCAGGGGCTAGACCCCAAATGTATCTATCGATACGGTTTTCCTCCGGGGTCACCAAGTGCGGCACCAGCTTGGCCAAATCATGAAATCGGGTGGTGTAGGAGTTGATGTCGCCCCCGACCATTTCATGATTCCACAGCTCGGCTTCTAGCTTTTGAATTTCACTCTTTGAGCAAAATTCGTCCCTTAGCAGCTTGAGGAAAGCATCCCAGGTGAGTTGGTGCGTGGTACTTCTTCCAAACGTCTGCATTTGGATATTCCACCAGGATAAGGCATGCCCTTGAAAGAGACATTTTGCAAACTCCACCTTGTTTGCTTCCATACATTTACTGATGCTAAGGACTGATTCCGTACTCTCAATCCAGTTTAGTAGACCCACAGCTCCTTCCGTTCCAAAGAATTCTTTAGGGTTGCAAGCCCTAAAGGTTTTGTAGTTGCAATCTTGGGATGGGGTTGGTGCTCCTCGATTTGTTTGAAGCCCATCAGTAACTTGGCTAACTATGTTGGGTAATGTTGCAATCACTTGTTCCATGACAAGTTGGTCTAACTCGGGGTTCGCTCTTCGTAGAGGCATCGTTCTAGAGCATAATCACATGAGAATTTTTAGTTACGCATTCTATTCAGTTTTATTACACTAGTCTAAGTGTAACGCATTCAATTCATTCATGGCATTAAATATGATTAATAATACGAGATTTAATTAAATAATCAATCATTCATTTGGCACAAAATAAATACCAAAATTGGCTCTTCAAAAGATGCCATATATTAATAGAGAGACAATAATGTCCATGCGCATACAATCATAAATCCTTTAAACCAACATAGGATAATTAAGTTCGTAATCAACAAAAAGAAGGACAATAAAACCCAAAGCCAGTCCACTCCAACCCAACTAGCGTCTCAATCCAAGGTAGAATAACCCCATTAATATCATCAACACAACCCCTAAAACTAGGCATGTATGCACTAGCCTAATTAGTCTTCAGGCTTCCTGAGCCGCCTCTAAGGCCTGCATTGCGTGATGGTGGTTGAGGTTCGCCATGTCTAGGCACGAACCAACCCTGTAGGTTTGGTAATCTAACATACCTCTCATGGTATACAGCTCCAGAGACATGTGGTGGAACCTCCTCTTTTCCTCCATGGTCATCCCGGATGAAGGCATCATCGGGATTCCCGTATGGATAGGGGCTCTTACCGGCTCGTTTCCCTGCCGGGAAGGTTCTCCTACGGTAGGTTAGGATGGTGCGATGGTTGCTCGTGCTTGGATGGCCACCCTCTTTCGGGCGGTTTGCCTAACGCGATGTCCGGTCGTTCCAGGGTTTGGGTTGGTCTAGGCTGGGAGGAGGGAATGTCAAAGATTCTTACGGGCCTATTGAGGGGTTCTAAAAACCCTTCTGGCAACTAGTATTGAGGGGACTGGTTACTATCGGAGGAAGATCTTGGGCGCGTCTCGGAAGGTTCACTTTCGCTTGACATGATCTGCAAAGTTTCAATAGACTTACTTACTAAGTTCATAACTTAAATTGTCTATATATGAATGTTATGCTCAAGCACACACACAATGATCATGTTCTAGAATGAAAATAAATAAAATTTGTTTCTAAGTATATTTTTATTATAAATAACCTAAGTCCTGTATTGTACATAGCTAAATTAGACATAGGTGATCAAGCTTTGTCTAATTGAGGTATAACAATGTGGTACTCAACTTAACTATATTATCAATACACTTGATGCATTTTAAACAAGATTATTTTGAAAATCAATTTCATGAACCTTTGGTTATAGTTTGAGCTTTCCATTAAGGAAAACAGGCATTCTCTATAACCTTCGACTCTGATACCAAATCTGGCACACCCCCCTAAAGCGGAAACACGAGGTGTCATAGCACAAGGGATCATCGCACAAGGTAAATAGACAATAACCAATATATTAAAATAACAAAGTAAGTGATTCAGATAAACCATAAGTAAAAGTTACACAACCAAATAATACTAAAAGACATTGTCTCGTACGATGCATAAATAAATTAGAAATTGTTTTTAAAATGTGTAGATGAAGATGAAGATGCCACACATCGTGCTTCTACATAATGTACCTAACGACGATCACCTGAAAGCATGGGTAAAAGAAAAACGGTCAACTACTATAGTTGGTGAGTTCATAAGTTTTTAATATGCACAATATAATTTTAAATGAGGAAAAGTTTAAATAAATGATGGAGATTTTTGAATAAAATCCAAGTATGTAATAATGATAGAAGATGCATTATATTGCCCAAAACGCTGCACGAGGTAGTAATATACTATGATGATTATAGCTTGAGCCATTATCCAACCTAACCGACAACCAATTGCCTATGAACAAACCTAACGCCCATATTAAATGACATTAGTAGTGGTAAAGTAAATCTATAGTTCGTTAACCATAAATGTGAGACGTCGAAATCTCCAAATAGCGCTACTTACAAATATCATGGGCTCACTAGCGGATTAAAGGATAATGTCCAAAAAGGGGCCTTACAAACGATAACCCAAGCACATCAAAGAATAATACCATAGTGCAAAAAAATCATATTTGAAATATATAAGAAGTTAGACAATAAACTTTTTATGAAATGTATACACATGCTTTAACCCCAAAAATAATATGAAATACGGTAAAAAGGGGCTATGATACTCACTCGGTGTCCACTCATCAATGTCTGGATGACATATTGTTACTAAAAAGTGTGTTTAGAGCTCATACGACCTCGTTTTTACATGATTCAAAATGGGAATTAACCACGACTCAAATATGAAACTTTTAAAAAAACTAGATGTATTTTGACCCAAGAATTAGTAAGTTATACGCGTTTAAAGTGTACCTTTTAAAATCTGTCAGATTTTTAGATTCAACATATGTGTCTTATTAAATATGTTTGAAGGATCAAACTTTCATGAAAACTAGTGAATCCAGGTTTAAATGAAAGGTTACACCTTAAACTAAGATTATCAAAAAGAATCAACTGATTTTGATACATAGAACTCCAGATATAACAAAAACAAGTGGAGAGTTCTAGCATCAGAATCTGCCAGCTTTAATATTCTTTTTGCTTATGGGTCATAACTTTAATATAACATATTTATATTCATGATTAATCATCTTGTATGAGTATAAGCTTTGATAATCCATGTGTTCCTTACAACAATGGTAGGATGATACACATTTTATGTGTTCCTTACAACATTTGGTAGGATGATACACATGCATGATCAAAG
Organism: Dittrichia graveolens; assembly: GCA_038502395.1. Taxonomy (NCBI): domain Eukaryota; kingdom Viridiplantae; phylum Streptophyta; class Magnoliopsida; order Asterales; family Asteraceae; genus Dittrichia; species Dittrichia graveolens. Next base: position 39,879,898 of record JARJIL010000009.1, read on the forward strand.
TCTTATTTTCTTTATTTTTAGTTGATTGTGTTCCATACAACAATGGTAGGATGATGCACATTTCATGTGCTCCTTACAACATTGGTAGGATGTTAATATTTACATGATTATAGATATTTAAAAGAAATAAGATGAACATCAAAGAAAATAAATAAAAAGAAAGAAAAGAAGAAAGGTAGAAGAGTAGAGATGGATTTGTTATAATCATCTTACCAACTCTTCTTGTTTGATCTTTCTTAGATCTTCAAAAGATGAGCAAAGCTTGATGATCTTGGGAGATTTTTTTGGTGAAAGAATAAGAGAGAAAGTGAAGAAATGAAGTGTGGTAGTAAAGGAAATTATGAAGAGTAGTAGGGGGGTTTTATACAACATGGGAGTTCAAGTGTCATGTCTTGGGAAGAGAAGGAGGCAAGAGATAAAGAGGGGAGGTGGTGTATGGCCGGCGAAGGGGGGGTTTCTTTTCTATTATTTTATTTTTGTTAAATATTATGTGTAATTAGTTTAAAATAAAATTTGTATAAATGGTGATTTTGTTTAAATCTTTTAATTAACAAGGTTTTAATTTCTTTTGTGAGTTTATATATATATATATATATTTTATATTTTAACTTATTTATATTAATTATGATGTTTTTAATTATTATTATTATTCTTATTATTATTATTATTATTATTATTGTATACGATTTGTAATTATTGACTTTTAATAATTCGGTTTTTCGAGCTCGTGAAGGTTCTAACCATATAGGCGGAATTTCTATGGAATATAATATTATTATTGATGTATTTAAATCATAACTAATATTTTTAGTCATAGCAGGCTTAAAGTTAGAATTTCTAATGGCTAACCTGGGAAATTTTTTGCCGGTTGTCACAATCCTAATGGACTTCAACATGGCCATTGGTAAAAAGGTTGCATCGTAGTCAACACCCGGTGTTTGTGTGAAGCCTTTTGCCATCAATCGGATCTTGAAAGTGCCCAAGGTATTATCCATGTTGGGTTTCTTCTTGAAAACCCATTTACACCCAACGGGTCGAAACCCAGATGTTGGATCAACCAGTTCCCAAACCTGGTTATCCGACATGGAATCTATCACGCTTTCCATTACCTCTCTCAACTTGACAGACTCATGGCCCGCCATTGCTTCTCCGTAGTTGGTAGGTTCATCATAATCCACCAATAACTCATTACCCTCATATATGAGAAAACCATATCTCTCTGGCTCTTGATGAGCTCTACAAAATCTATGTGGAGTAGATAATGGAAGTGTGTCAGGTACCGTAGCTTCATCTTGCTCTGTTTCAACCATTGATGGTTGAGTGCTAGTGCCAACATCAAGTTCCTTATCGAGTGATCCTTGTACTTCTTCAAGGTCGATTTCCTTTTTCATCAGTACATTGGATATAATTTCCCTTTCAAGTAACACCTTTCGGAACACGGTTCTAGTTTGCCATCTGCCTCACGTCTCATATTGGTTTGACATCCCCATACTCGAAGATATGAGAGAGTGGGATTTTTCTTGTGCCACAACTCACATGGTGTCATTTCAACTTTCTTTGTCGGTTCGAGGTTAAGGACTCTTACCGCCGTTTCTAGAGCGTAACCCCAAAAACTAATGGCTACCTCCGTTCGACTCATCATAGAACGGATCATATCTAACAATGTCCGATTCCTCCTTTCTGCAACTCCATTTAATTGTGGAGTCCTAGGAGGTGTCAATTGTGAGATGATCCCATAACTTCTAAGATGGTCTAGAAACTCGGAACTAAGATACTCACCACCTCTATCCGATTGTAGTATCTTAATTCTTTTTCCCAATTCATTCTCTACTTCATTTTCGAATGTCTTGAAGACTCTAGCAAGAAGAATGAAGGGAGATCAAGGGAAGATGGGTAGTTTTTATGATTAAATCCAAGAATTGGGGTGTTTTCTCTTCATTTTCTTCATCCTTGAGCTTGGATTTGAGCAAGGAAGTAGCCATCAAGTTGGTTTACACATCAAGTAAGTTCAAAACTTGCACTTGCTTTTGATTCTAGAAAAATATATGTAATTGATGGTTTATTGTTGTAGATATGTAGTTTATTTTGGTTAATGGGTCCAAAATTTGGAAAAAAATGGTGAAGTAAGGTTTTGATGATGGATTATGTTTATAAGTGATGATATTTGTTGATAGGAAGTTGTTTTGGTTGAGTTTTGAGTTGTATATCCGTTTAATTAATGTTTGGTTTGGTTTGGGAATGAAAATTGGGAGCTGCAGCAAAGAAAAACTCGAAGGACACTGTTCACGCGTAGCTCGCGGCGCGAGGTCCCGGTTTGGGTGCAGGGTCTTTTTCCAGAGAATTGTTCGCCGCGCGAGCTCCCCTCTTCGGGGCGCGAGGCACCCTGAAACCCCCAAAAATCATGATTTTGACCCCATTTGACCATGTTCTTGTTTGGGGATTGATTCTAAGGTTTTATAAGGGATATATGGAGTCTTTTTAGACCCGAAATAGTGTCTAAAACTAGAATTGAGTTTAGAAATCTTGTTTTTGGTTAACTTATGTAAGTTAACCTTGTCTTTTGTGATCATAGGTTTATGATCGAGTGTTTAAGCTTTGGTTTGGATGGGGTTGTGATCCTCATCACACCCTCACGTGAGTACACCCTACGGATACCCAAATTTTGTTAAAGTTACAAGTCATCATAATTGTGTTTTGATTGTTTGGCAAATGTTTGAGGAAACTTGATGAATCAAAGGATGTGGATTATGGAATTGTTTTATAATGTGATTTATATGACTAGCAAATGTTTATGAAGCTTTTGAAATTAAAGAATGTGAATTTGTGAATTTGATATATGTTGTGTTTTAAGAAAATGGTTTTCAAAGTGAGACCATTGCGCCATTATGGAGATGGTATATGTTAAGGTTGAGTTTTAATTGATGGTTTTGAAACATGATACTCCATGTTGGAGTGAACTCTGATTTTGAAACAACAAACATGGTTTTGAGTAGTGAAAGATATGTTTACACCTTTGATGTATTGTGGGCATTGAAATGCCAAATGTGATATTGTTTATGGAGCATTTATGCTCAAGTGATATGAATTATGACACTTATGTGTTTTGTGATAAGCTTATATGCTTGGATTACTTGGCCTCTTTGGCATGTGATTTATGTGACCCTTTGGGGTATGTGTTTCTATCCGGACCACTGTGTGATATAAACTCTGTACCATAGGGTTCCTAGCCATTGAGACGTGCACAGGCTCATGTCGCTTTGGCAATTGAGGAACTGTGATGCATAGGTGGTTAAGGAATCGGTGCAGAGAGTGGAGGGGTGTGTCAGTAGCCATCATGACCGTGTGGTTTCACTGGGCTGACGAGCCACCGAACCCGGGGCAACACGAGTGGATTTGGCGAACAGGGCATGCACTCCAGATAACCGTCATATGGTGGACTGCTTCGTCCTTCCCCCACCTTGACGGGGAGATGTGGTTATCCCCCATGTGGGCACGTGTTGACCGTGGATAGCTACCACGTGGAGACATTGTGGCTCAATGGACAGACCCGCATCCTTATGTGCTTATGTGTGTACTTTTAGAGTATATTGATTGTCAAACTCATGTTTTCAAAAAAGGAAAGATGATGACTTGGTTCTGAAAAGACAAAGGTTTTTGGTTGTACTCACTAGCTATGTTTATAGCTAACCCTGTGTGTAAAATGTTTTGTATCCGCAGGATGTCTAGAGGCCCTGGTGAGGCGGGTAGATGCCTTGGGCATAGTATTGAATTGGTTGCATTTCCGGTAATCTTGGATTTCCTACTCTTTCTTTATGGTCGTGAGATTGACTGTGGTAACACCAAAAGTTTTGGATTATATTTATTGTAATGTTTACTGTTGAAAGGTTTATATTTTTTGAAATAATTACAGAAGATTAAAATGCTTCCGCACTTATGCATAAAATATGTTTTAAACTGACATTTCGAAAAGTTTAAATTTGTACTGAAAATCAGGGTGTTACATAGAAAGCCCTCCCTTTCGCGCGAGACGCATTATCTTTCTTTTGCCTTTAGGAAGACCCACCAGTTTCTGAACTTTGTCTATCAGGACAATCAATCATCCTGTGACCGGGCTTGCGACATTGATAACAAATGTCTTCCTTGTATCTACATTCGATATTTTCATGACCCATCTGTCCGCATCTCCAACATTTTCTTGTGTCTTTTGAACACTTACCAAAATGATACGTATGACACTGAGAACACCAAAGGTTGATTCTTCCTTTTACAGCCCCTGCTAGCAGCTTCGTCCCTGCACTGTATAGTAATCGCGGGGTTATCACTCCCCTCGATTATCAGAGGCTTACTCGATAGGAACTTCTTAGACGAACCCGTCCAGCATGTCTCATCCAACATGGTTTGTAACAAGAGTTCCTTGGCTATTCGAAGCTCTTCCTCCAGACGATTTATATAAGCTACCTGATCTAACTCAGGTCTACCACTTTCAGCATTGTGCTGAAAACGTTCATTTTGAGGTTGATGAGGCATGTGCACATATATATCAAGTAATATTCATGCAACTCTCATACTCAACCCCCCGTAAGGAACACTTTACTATGGTCGGGCCCGAGTTTGAGATTGAATACTCTTGCAAGTACCTAATTCCCTCAAACTTAGGCTCTGATACCTAATTGTAACACCGGTTTTGCAAAACGATAAAATTAGCAAAAATTTGCGTTTTCATGAACGTGAACTCATTCATGATTAAATAACATCAGGTTAAGCAGCGGAAACTTAAACCAAAAGGTTTACATAAGATATTTACATTCGAAACTTCGTGTCATTTGTTTGGTGTTACTCTAACATAACGGCCGACCATAATATTTTAATATTACAAAAGTGTTCCATCCCAAATTAAACATTTAACAGAAGGCAACCCCGCTCACCAGGACACCTATTCTTCATCTGCAAAAAGTGTCAACGTGGCACCATTAGCTATACACATAGCTAGTGAGTACAAACTTAACATAAGCATCAATAAAGCAAGTCATGTATCACAGGAATAAGCATACAATGTTATCCTATCATATTGCGGTGTGCTGAGAAGATCGGTATGAGTCATTTCTTGCAGGATAGCTAGTCCCGCTCAACAACAATAAACTGGGGGATCAGACACAACCATACACGCTGGTGGGGGAGCATAAACGTAGTCCACCAAGCATCGTTCACGGAGCCATAGGATCCTTTCAGTAATCCATGCCATATTTTGGCTGATTACCACTCACGTTAAGGCATGGCGGTTCTGCAGAACCTACGATCCGGAATGCATCCCGAATCACCGTTAAATCCCGAATTATGACCGAAGTCCTCATGGGATCCAACTACAAAGTTGACCTTAACCATACGTCAGATAGTCCGCAGACAGTGCACATACATATATACATACATATGATCCGTTAAGGATCAATCATCTTGCATACAAAATCATTCATCTATTCATATATCATACATTCATTCATTCATTCATACATAACATCATTAACTACTAGGTGGTTCCAATCTGGACCCGCTAGCATGCACCTAATACATGATCTACAGATATTAAGCATGGCATAGCACATCAATCTCAATTTAATACTTACCATTTCATTCTTAAGCGTTCATGCAATAAAACTTAAGCATACATACTACAATATCATACACAACATTCAAGTAGTCATCTAGCAATCAAGCCTTACTCTGTTGAGTCTTACGGAAGCAGGTACTCACCTGAATGGCTTATAACGTTCGCTTACTTAACTCCGATTCAGCTAACTCAACAAGTTCACCTAAAAGAAACATTGGCAATCGCGTTAAGCGTTTGCATATATGAGATTCTATTACTAGAACCCTTACAAGACCTTACAAGACCATTACATATCTAACAAGAACATGTATTAAAACAAAGTTCTTGCTGAACAGGCCCCGGTCACATTGCGACCATCTAACCCGTCGCGTCGCGACGTGTAAAAGTCGGACCCCAAAGAGTCGAATGACTGATGCGTAGGTTGGATCAAGTGTCACGTGGCCTATCCGACAGTCGGATGGGTTATCCGACTTTCGGACCCAAAGGTCGGATGGATTTTCTAATAGTCGGACGAATAAGTCGCATAGTTCAAATTCGTCGAGGTCGCGCGCGAACCTTTTCGTGGTCGCGCCGCGATCTTTCTTTTTACAATTTATCATCTTCTTCGTTTATATTACAACCAACTTAACTTAACCATTTCAAAAAAACCAGATTTCAAACTTGTTAGTTTTTACTTCTAAAACACTTTAGAGCTTCATATATCATTCATATGAACCTCAAAAACACATCAACACCATTTAAAAACATCAAGCATACAAAACCCACTTTCAAAGTAAGCTTTGTATGTTCATCAATGGATTTCTTCACTCCAACATGAATTTTCAGCCATACAACATACACATATCTAGCCTCAACATGCTTAAATTCATATTACTAACCTTCTTTGATTCAAAGACAACAACTTCTTCAACTTTCTTCTTCAGGAATTCACGAAAGCAAGTGTGTGTCAGAGTGTGTTTGTAACTTCACCAACTTTGTCTTATTTAGTCAATTTACACACTCACACATATATCATCTTATCCAGAGGCAAACCGCCCCTGGACTTAAATATCTTCTTTTCTTTTTTTTTTAATTCTTTTCTTAATATACATAACATATATACATTTAACTTTAATCACTAGTACAACATTGCAAATATATATATATATATATATATATATATATATATATATATTCAAACACATCTTCACTTAAACATTTAACACAACCTGGACTATTTACATAATTTACTAGCTTACATACATTTACACTCGTTTTACAACTAGGCCCAAATCGAGAATGTTACACAACAACTCCGGAAACTGGCCGAATTTTGGAGGGCGGCACCGAAACACTAATCCTGCCACATCTGGTTTTCAAAAAATTAAGCGATTTAGAGGGATTAGGTGGATGATCAGGCTCCGTATTAATGTTAGGGAGGGGATTCCAACCTCCCCAACCAAAAATGGTGGTGATCCAACCGGAATAGTGAAAACGATTCCGAGAGAGAATTCTATAAAGAGAAAAATTGAAGAGAGAGAAGAGAATGAACAAAAAGGGGGACGGTGGTTATTCTCGTGGATGAAGGAGGAAATTTAGGGCGAATTGGTAATTATAAAATATCTATATTGTCCTTTTAATTAAAATGTCACATGTCACCCCATATTTCTCTTTTTTCTTTTTATCTTATACTTTTTTTATTTGAACCTAACTATCTATCTATCTATCTATCTATCTATCTATCTATATATATATATATATATATACACTAGTTAGTCTTTTAAGTTGTGCTACGCACAGCCCACGACGTTTTACGTTGATTTCCAAAGAATGGTACATGATTTTGTAAGAGTGATTCGGAAAGTACAATAATAAACCCAAATACATAATATGATCAACCAAAGGTGATGCTACAAAAGTTCTACTATTTAAAGATTATTAAGTAGGTAAGTAGCCAAAAGAAAACGTCATATGTTGGTTTCAAAAGGGAAAACATCGCTAGTTTTAGAAGGGGAAGTCTTCCTACGCGCATAAGAAGATAACTATATTTAGATTGTTCATGAATCGTCATTTCACTTCCAAAAAACTAAATCCAAATTGTGGACAGAAACAATGATTCGAACAATCACGCAAAAGAAACTTAAATATTTGAAAGTTGGAGATGGTAAAAGATCATTTTTAACTATTCCTAATCTCTAATTCTTCCATCTCAGAAAAAAACCAATTTAAAAGGGTAGTTACAGAATTACATTCAAAATAAATAGCTACATAATTAGCACACCACATAGAGCCATCACCATATCAACCTTAGACAGGTACAGTTAGCAAAATAAATTTGTTAATAATAGTAGATTTAACAAACATATAGAATGTTTGCAACTAACATACATTATCAACAAATACGTCTACAACAATTGAAAGAAAATATCTTTAACTATTATGAAGATTGCATAAAAGTAAAAGCAAATTTAGACTTGTAAAATTCACTTTGTCCAAAAAACCAAAATTTGAAACCAAACGCATATCAAGTAGATAACGGCAAAATTGACCCTCGATCTATTGGAGGTGTAATTGGAAGATCATAGTCTTTGACACTTGCAATTGTTGCATGTTGGTGTATCATCCCAGGCCTTTTGTTTCCTTCTCATATCCACCATTTTCCCATATCCAACAAGAAATTTCTTTAAAAGATCATTTTTATCTTGATACCAGAAATGAAAAATTCAAACAAAATATGAGATACCCATATGGGCATTTATCAACATGAACCAAAATAACTAAAACCCCAAAACACAATGAAAATATGTTGTTGTACTTTATGCTTCGGTTGTGGTACTTGTGCTTAGATTTTTATATTTCATTATTGTGATTCAAGATCACTAAAACCCCAAATCACCACAGGCCAACAATCGATTAGAAACATAGGTCTGGCACTAAGAGGCTGATGAAGAACATGCTTATTAATCAAATGGGTGGAATAAGAAATTGCCTTAAGAAATTTTAGGAATTGAAAATACGAAGTTTATGGTACCTGATTTATCTTCCAGCGAAATAACAAAATGCTTATAAACAAAAGCCAAAATCAGGAACGGTGGTAGTGACAAGTGGCCATGGTGAGAAAAGAAACTCGGGTAGGAGACGTCGCCATATCAAATCTAAGTAACGAACAACTAATCCTCTTACGGGGGCGGTACTGAGGGGGTCGGCGTCAAGTATGTCCGGATTAGGAGACCGACCAACAAACAGCCTATCCTCTTATGGGGGCCGATGTTGAGGGGGTCGGCATCGAGTATGGCCGGAGTAGAAGATCGACCAGTTAAGTGGGTAAGGAGAATTTTTTGTCTTCATAAGGATTTGAGGAAGACAAAATCAAGAGAGAGAAGCTACACCGAGAGAAGGGGTTTGGGTGACGGTGAAAAAGGAAGAAGGTAAGAAGTTAAAGAAGTTAGGCAAGTGAAATAGAAGTTAAAGAATAAAGCAAAAGATGATGAAGTAGGGGTACTTTGCTTGTGAATAGCTTGTTACAATTTAGATGCTACGTGTTAAATTTTTAGGGTATATGGCTTTTTAATATAATAGGTATATATATATATATATATATATATATATATATATATATATATATATATATATATATATATATATATATATATATATATATATATATATAGGTGATGTTATATATAGAATATTATTTATTCATAAAACTTAAATAACAAACCTGATGATAACACGTAACATTAATAGTAAGGGCAAAATTGTAAAAAGAATTGCAAATTAATACCCATGCCCCTCTTCCTCACTCAGCTTCTAAACTTCCATTAAAAAAAACCTAGTAAATATACAAATGATCATAATATTCATGTTTAAGAATTTTAGAAATAAAAATATACCATTAGATTCAGTTTTTTTTCATCTTTAATTTAAGAACAGGATTTGAAATGTTTTCTAATTTTTTTTAAATGCAAATTGTTTGACGAAAATGCAAATGCTGCTGAAAATAAAAAAAATAGATAACAAAAATGCAAATTGTTTGATGAAAATCTAAAATGCAACCGACATAAAATAAGAGATAACAAAAATGCAAATAATATTAAGTCATTTACATGCAAATAACCTAATGATTTGCATTTTGGTTTTCATTTTGTATTTTCGGGAGGTGGAGGCAAAAAGAGGATTTGTGGCGACCAAAACAGAATTCCATATTTGTCCTCTATTATTTTTTTTATTTTTTTTGAACAGCAAAGTTATGTTAGTGGGCTGGGTTCGCAGTGACATCCATATAGGGCAGTATGCGAGTCCCAAGCCACGCGCCAAGTTAGTAATTAAACGTCTTTGCCTGGGTTTGAACCCAGGACCTCCAAGAAAGGCTTTGCCTTCCACCTCCCTCTTAACCGCTAGGCCAAGAGATCATTGTTATATTTGTCCTCTATTATGCAGTTAGCTCATATAATTTTGATATAATTTACAAAATTGTCACTTTCAAATCTCCACCATTAGTTTAGATAATCCAATAGTCCAAATTTATTCTTTTAAAATCCATAATTAATACTAGGTTCTATATTCATCATATTAAATTATATATATTCTAAGAGCAACATTCAACCAATCATAATAATTCTACTTAATTAGAATCCTTCAATATCTAATTCGATAAACTCTGTCAATTGAAATTAAATTCTATCACTAACATTTTGTTAGTATTGATACTAATAATTAGTATAAGATCAGTGACAACTATACACAATTATTTTACTTTTCTGTATTTTGTACCATTTGAAAACAATAAAATGTTTACCTTTAAAAAAATAATTAATCAAAAATATCATGAACCTAAACCGTGGCTAACTACCCTCAACAAAAACATTTTTTAGAAACAATAACGCTGGCAGCCTGAGCATTTTCTGTTCTTTTTTTCATTATATTTGTACAGTTAATGTGTTTGACATTCTTCCTTTTGCAGTTGATCAACCACCTCAGATGTGCGCTGTTTTTATTAGTGTATTTAAAAAAAACTATTGTCCTTTTATATAAGTTATATCCCAACAGTCCCACACCTATATAAAACCAAGCAATGCACCACGGTATACACATAAGTACATAATTACATATCTCCAAATTCTGAAGATCGATCAGAAATATTATATCTATTTCACAGCTTAAGGTTGGAAAATATATACGATGGCCAGGAGATCAAGTGTTGAGGTTCTTAACATGTTGGGGTCTCAAGGAAGAGTTGTTTCAGAGATGGTGGATGAAAATGGAGTTATGAGGATGAAAATCTTGGTAAAGAGACAAGAATTGGAGCAAGTTCTTAAACAAGTTACAATAAAAAAAGACGACAATAAATCGAATCATGTAAACAGCCAGCAGTTGTCGAGATCATCATCATCATCAATGTCGTTAGAAACCAATACCAAGAGAATTCGAATTCTTAGAAGCAAAAAAGTGTCTAAAGGATGTCGGAGTTACTGGAGACCTGTTCTTCAAAGCATCCCGGAGGCTGGAATTATAAGTTCATGAATTTTTGTTAATATCTTTTGAAATTTTAAATTGTTATAAGCTTTCACTCTTTTTGTAATGGTGATTCACATATGTAAAACGTAGTAATTAGTAGATATTAGTTAATTGTATTAAATGTCTGTTGTGATATATTAAGGAACGAAATTTGTTATAATGTAGTTTAAACAAAATATGAATTGATCTGTTAGTAAATACATGCCTGCTTTACTTAAATGGGAGATTGGGTATGCAATGAGATTATTATTTACATTACAACTTTACAAGAAAAACGAGTTTCAGACACAACACTATTAGCGAGAACATATATCTTTGCAAAAACCCCATCAAACGATAGAAGATATAGACTTTTTGACTTGGTAGAGGTTGAAAAGTGACATCAACTTTCAGCGACGTTACCGAAGGTAATTTAATCCCGTCAGTTTTTTTTCACCGACTCGATCTTGACGACTACTTGGTCCTTAACGTAGGTCTTGTTATGTACGTTTTTAAATTTTCGATTAATAAATATTGGAATGGTGCCATTTTTGGACATTCAACGACGTGTGATACTTTTTGCGAGGACTATGTCGCCGCCTAAAGTGTAAGGCGAGTTTTAACCTACTAGTTGCTATCGGTCTTCCTTTTCACAACCATTTCACCCTCTTCCATTTTCACAACTTTCATTCAATTGAAAATCTTATTTTCATGTTTTTACCAAGATTCTGTAACGCTCCAATTTTTTTATTTTTTTTGAAAACGAGTGTAATTAAATGAAGATATATATAAATAATCTCGTCACACAAATAACTATAGTCATTCACGCAAAAATCCAGACGAGGTCCCACACCCGGAACTACACGTCGTACAATAATAATTCTTTAAAAAAATTAATTACAAATATGAAATCCAAGAAAATGTTTGTTTGGAGCTTTTCCATGTTCTGGTCCTGAAAGAAATATATCCACAACAGTAAGCATAAAGCTTAGCGAGCACACACCACACTAGGCATGAACATGTCACATAACAATCCATGATCACATATCAAATAACATAATACCAACGCAGTGCACTTACGTCGATTTTACACTTTGGGTCACAGTTGACTATCCAAGCCGTACCAAGGATTTCACGTGTTTGACTGTGCCCGAGTTGTGTTTTCACCACAATATAACACAACCCTTCACTTCGCATATCAATATATCATTTACACATTCACACATACAATCGAATCACATAATACCGACGTAGTGCACTGTCGACGATTTCACACTTTGGGTCACAGTTGACTATCCAAGCCGTACCAAGGATTTCACGTGTCTGACGGTGCCCGAGTTGCGTTTTCACCACAATATAACGCAACCCTTCACTTCACATATCATCACATATAATTCACACTTTCACACAATCAAACATATGTACATTTCACACTAATACAATGTATAAGTTAGTGTAACTCACCTGGTTGCAGCACACAATACTCAACACAATAGTCAATACTCCACAGGAATAAATCACGTAACTGTAAATTTCGTCTCTACTCGTAAACACCTACAATAACGGTTCCATCAAGTTAATATTCTTTTATCGTTGTACGAATATATATATATATATATATATATATATATATATATATATATATATATATATATACTACTATATAAAGCATTTAACACTCTCTCTCCTCCTTAATTTTAAAACTTCTTAAAATTCAATCAAAACAACATCTTGGCCTTTCATTCTATTTAACTTAATCTCATCCACTCAATCTTTAACCATTCCAATCTCTCTCTTAATTTACTTTAATTTTTTATTTAATTAAAATATACTCTCACACAAATATAATTATACACCCATAACAACATAATTTCTAATATCTTATTAACTTCTCTATCCTTATTTCACAAATATAATTTTTTTCTTTATTTTAATGTCTTTTAGATTTTATTTTTAAAATTAATAAAATAGTTTATGCAAATAAAAGAAAAATTAAAAAAAATGGGACATGTTGCTAAAGAAATTTTTTTGTGACATTGAAATTTGCGAATAATATATCATTACATTTTTTAAAACATCATATTAGAAAATAAAAACTATTCGACTCCGCAGCATTGCGCGAGTACGATGCTAGTATATATATATATACATATATATTCCATTTATTTATTTTATTTACTCCCGTATCTGACTATACGAAACTCTCGACCTAACCCGAGCTTAAAATCGAATGGGTTTAGGCCCGCTTACACGTCCTAAGTTTTCGGTTTCGATCCATACGCGAAACTTCGTTTGATTTGGATTGAAAACCCAAATCTTTAATTCAAATGAAAATCCAAGTCTTCAATTCAATTGAAACCCCAAGTTTTCAATTCAATTGAAAACCCAATTCAATCCAATTGAAAACACAACATTTCAATCCAATCAAAGGGGTTTCCAGTTGAACCTTACACGGAAGTTTTCAATTAGGGAATCTTTTGTGGGACTCAACCCTAAAATTTTCAACTCAACTTTAATCATTTAAATTCTCAAGTATGAATACATCTAAATCATTAACCCACCCAAGACTTCTAATCATAATTAGTTTCTTCTCAAATTCGACTAAAGTTTTCGGTTCGTTCTCCTGATTCAACCGTAACCACAAGAAATATAAATACCACCACAAATACATTTTAAATCTTTCTTTTAGCCATGGTTGGATTTAAAATTTTGATATGAACATTAGAACATCAACACACTCGGTCGGTTCTTCCCAAGTTCAATCCATATCATAACTTGATCAAAAATCGTGATTCTTGTACATATTGATCCCTCATATAATTTATGCCATGTACTAAAGTGTAATTGCAAACCACACAAAGTTTGGTGGTATTAAAACCCCTTTTTAGCCATCGGCTACCATAACCAAAACCCACAAGAACAACCAGCCTCAAATCAATTTTCGAGACTTTCTTGTGTTATCATTATCGCATAAAGCTTAAATCATCATTCAGGTGAGTTTACAATACAAGACTCAATTATTAAAGTAAAAATCTCGAAGCCTATAGGCCCTAGGCCATCGGGTCAACGCATATCAAAACAGGGTGCAATACCCCGATTTCTGTTAGGATTTCGAACACAAACAACGTACTATCGAAGGGATCACTTACCCGAGGGTTAGACAATCGCTTCTTCAAGGGTTACCAGGAGTGGTGCTTGATTCCCTGCTTCCCTTCCTTCGTCGTAACACCCGACACACACACCCGAACCACACTCGTAGCAGCAGCAGCTTGATCTCGTCACACACACAAGAAACACGCACTAACTCTCTCTCGAAAGTCCGGTCGGGAATTAGTCGCCGGAGAACAAGTCATTGCTACCTCCGTTCCTCTCGGTTCTTCGCCAAATGCACACACACACACAAACAGTATCTGATCTGATTCTTTTGTGGCTTTCCGCTTCCAAAAAAGATGGGTCTTAAGCCCTAACATGCCAATCGTTTATCAATTTGGGCTTCGGCACAATTTGTTTGCCCTGTACTCATTTATATATATATATTCTATTGTTATTATTATTATTCTCTTTTTTTTCTAACACAACTTAATAGCCCATCATGAGTTAATATAATTAATAACAATAACAATATATATTTCCTTGGATATAATTAAAAAAACAGGTATTACAACTCTTCCCCACTTAGATACAACTTCGTCCTCGAAGTCACTGTCCGAATAATCCAGGTAGTGCTACCTGAATGTTGTCTTTGGTTCTCAAGTCCACCCTGAACCTATGCGACGTTCCCACTACACCCCACCATCTCAATATGTTTGTTTTGTAGTATTTTGTTTTCCCCGATCCAAGATGGCAATAGTCTTCTATGTAATTCAGTCTTTTGTCAACTACAACTCTAGCAAACACTTCCGCATATACGACAAACGCATATTTATTGGCTAAACACTTCCGCATATTTATTGGCTAAACACTTCCGCATATTTATTGGCTAAACACTTCCGCATATACGACACACGCATAAAATGTGTTATGAATACTCGACAGTTCCTCTGGTAAGTCTAATTGGCAAGCGACCTTTCCAACTCTAGCAATAACCTTGAATGGTCCTATGTATCGAGGATTCGGTTTTCCTCGCTTTCGAAACCGAATTACTCCCTTCCACGGCGATATTTTTAATAGCACAAAGTCTCCAACCTGAAACTCGAGTGGTGATCGTCTCTTATCTACGTAACTCTTCTGTCGAGTTTGTGCAGCTTTTAACCTTTCCCAAACTTGCTGAACGTACTCCGATGTTTTCTGCTCTATCTCGGTGTTACCAAGCTTTCGTTGACCCACTTCTCCCCAGCAAATGGGGGTTCTGCACACTTCCTCCTGTATAGCATCTCATATGGAGGCATTCCTGTACTTGCGTGGTAGCTATTGTTGTATGAGAATTCCGCTAACAGCAAATACAAATCCCAGCTTCCCCGAATTCGATCACCAATGCTCATAACATATCCTTTAGCGTTTGTATCGTTCTCTCGCTTTGACCATCGGTCAGAGGATGGTAAGCTGTGTTGAGGTTCACTCACGTACACAAATTATTCGTGAAATTTCTGCCATCTTTTCCACTGAAAAGGCCTCTTTTATAGGAATAATGTGTGCGCTCTTCGTCAAACGATGCACTATTACTCATATTGCATCAAAATTCCTCGGAGTTCTTGGTAGCTTCATGATTAAATCCATCGTTACGTGTTTGCACTTCCATACCGGTATCTCTAAAGGTTGCAACTTCCCGTGAGATCTTTGGTGAGCAACCTTGACTCGCAAACAAGTCAAACACTCCTCCACCTGCTTCATCACATCCCGCTACATCCCTGACCACCAGTAATCCATTTTTAGGTCTTGATACATCTCTGTCGTCCCCTGGTGAATATAAAACTTGGACTTATGTGCCTCGTCGAGTAGTATAGTACACACATCCGTCATCTTTGGTACCATATACGCCCAAACCGAGTCCACAATCTGCGGTTATATTTGGTCATCAACGCCTTCTGACCCTTGACTTGCTCCTCTTTTTGGTTCTCTTCTTTCAGTGCTTCTTGTTGAGTGGTTCGGATAGAGTCTGAGAAGGTTGTAGTTATCGATAATCTCATGCACTGTACCTTTAATATCTCGCGGTCGTAGTCCTTTACCAGATCAATCCACCTTCTTTGTCTCATGTTCAAATTCTTTTGATCCGCGAAGTATTTTAAACCCTTGTGATCCGTGTAGATGGTACGCTTGATGCCATACAAATAGTGTCTCCATATCTTTAAAGCGAACACCACTACTGCTAACTCCAAATCATGGGTCAAATAATTACATTCGTGTGGCTTTAGCTGTCAAGAAGAGTATGTAGTTACTTTACCTCGTTGCATTAATACACATCCAAGCCCTACATGTGATGCATCGCAGCAAACCACGATATCGTCCATCCCCTCGAGCAAAGTTAATATTGGTGCTTCACATAATTTTCCCCGTGGTGTCTTGAATGCATGTTGTTGTTGGTTGCCCCAATCAAACTGTACATTTTTCTTAGTCATCTTTGTCAAAGGTACCGCGATCTTGGAGAAGTCTTGAATAGATCTTTGGTAATACCCAGCCCAACACAGAAACTTTGAATTTCGGTATGACTATTCGCTACTTCCCACTTCATAACAACTTCAATCCCAGCAGTGTCCACTTTAATGCCATCTCGATTTACCACGTGCCCTAGAAATTGAACCTCATGTAGCCAAAGTCGCATTTCAAAATTTTTGCATATAACTTTCTTGCTTCAGTGTCTACAATATCTCTTGCAAATGCCCTTCATGTTCTTTCTTCTCGATTACTGACTTATCCAACATGGGTCGGCAGACCAGAAAGGCATGACCACCCTCAAAATGGCCATATCGCGTTCTAAGTTGTTTTCTCGATATCTTTTTTTCCTTTACCTTCGGTTGATGGTAGCCCGACTGCAAGTCGATCCTTGAGACCCACGCTACACCTTGCAGCCGATCAAATAAATCGTCAATCCTGAGTAATGATATCCGTTCTTAATTGTCACTTTATCCAATTCATGGTAGTCTATACACATACGGGACGTGCCATTCTTCTTCTTAATGAATAAAATTGGTGCTCCATACAAACCATACTTTACTTTCTTCTGCACAGTGATATAAGTGAAAAGCTTCTCCCACCTCTGAGGTCCACTGAACACTCTTAATGGGGTCCAGAGTCCCCTCAAAAGTGGGTGGCTCATACGCTGAAAAGTCTCTATAAGTGCAACCCCTCTACGCCTGAATTGTTGTTGGTGTTGTCAGTGTAGTAACAGCGGCACCTTCTTTTACAACCCACAAAGCGCCGAGTTTCTAATCAATCATCTTTCCCATATCTTATTTTATCTCTGTTACTATTTGGGGTAGCATCTCCCTTAGTCCTTTCATCACATCGGTTGTTACTTTAGTAGCTATAACAACTTCCCTTTTTGTTTTCCTTTTCCTCTTCCTCATTACCGGGGATAACTTTTTCCGGTGTTACATTCTCATGGTTTTCCTTCTTGTACACCTCTTCATTCAGTATAGATTGTTGGTGAGGATCAGCCTCACTAGTCACACTAGTCTCAATCCCATCATAGCTGGTTCCAGTTCCAACATTAATCAGATTGTGGTTTTGCCTCGTTTTCACTGTGGATTAAAATTTCTCTCCCACTTGGGGTGTGAACCTACATGGTTCATTGTTTGTATACTATAATGGCTTGGTGATGATCGAGCCAGTCCATTCCCACCATTGTTTGAAACTCACGCATGTGAATCGGAATAAAGTCCACAGGAAGGTTGACATCACCTTCCTCTATTACATTGATTATATATGTATTGGATACATTTACTGATTTTTCATCGCCTATTTCCACTTCACGAGGTGTTTCTAGTTGCACTAATACATTACCAAAGCTTGCGATAACATCCTGTCCTGCCCTTGCCTCCTCCATCGCCATTTGGAAGTGTAGATAACTCACTCCTCAATAGGTGGCTTTACCGTACTATCCTTAGCAGATCATAGTTCATATTCACATCATGTACGTATTCCTAGCATGCCTTTCTCACATCTGAAGTAGCCCTACTCGTACTAAGGCACTCCTACTCTACAGGCATACTACTGTCCTACAAGTACCCATCATCTGATTCACAAGATTTCTCATGATTCTGGAAAGTTCCGGCATGTATCATGTGCTTGTAATAATATGGGCCCTATATTATTCTAAACACATTACACATACCGAGTCTTGTCATTACCACTCGAAATCCTGATTCACAGGCTTAGGCCATGTATCACTTTATCACATAGTTTCAGGTATAGGCCAATACCTATTTATATTTATACTAAAGCATACTAGCTAGAAGTATTTCACTTCATCATCATGTACCTTAATGCTGTTATACTGTCACAAAATCATACAAGCATATAAGGTTTCACACCAAATTCATCATATCCTAGTTTAAGCAGATCATGTATACATCCATGCATAATGTTAATTCATATAAGTGATCGAGTGTTTGATTCTACCCTACCCCAACATCAAACGAGAACATGAAAAAAGGCCAAATCATCCATTCTAAACCTATATGGTTACCATTATGCACAGTACACAATATTCACGATTTGCCTAAACATGGATATAATCTTTAACACTTTAGCAAATATCATGGAAATTACACAGTATACTTCACTAGATAATAAATATATACCATGCTTCACTTTGTGCTCACTAGGACCAAGCTCCAGCTAACAGCTCATCATTCGTGTTTAAAAACCTTAGTCAGGTTTCATACCGTAAATCGGATTCAAAGCAACAATCAACAACATGCAAGGAACCCTAATTACAGTCCTCAACCCGACAACTAATTTTAAAAAAATTTAAAATTTTGATCTTTGAAAATTATTAGAACCAAGGTTTAAGTCCAAACACACCATTTGTATGTTTGAATCCCTCAAACCGAGACTATGATACCAAGTTGTAATGCCCCAATTTTTTTTTTTTTTGAAAACGAGTGTAATTAAATGAAGATATATATAAATAATCTCGTCACACAAATAACTATAGTCATTGAGGCAAAACTCCAGACGAGGTCCCGCACCCGGAACTACACGTCGTACAATAATAATTCTTTAAAATATTAATTACAAATATGAAATCCGAGAAAATGTTTGTTTAGCTAAACAGCGGAAACGTTTGAAAACATATGAGCCGTCTTCGCACTGCTGGAGCTTTTCCATGATCTGGTCCTGAAAGAAATAAATCAACAACAAAAAGCATAAAACTTAGCGAGCACACACCCTTACACACCACACTAGGCATGAACATGTCACATAACAATCCATGATCACATATCAAATAACATAATACCGACGCAGTGCACTTACGCCAATTTTACACTTTGGGTCACAGTTGACTATCCAAGCCGTACCAAGGATTTCACGTGTTTGACTGTGCCCGAGTTGTGTTTTCACCACAATATAACACAACCCTTCACTTCACATATCAATATATCATTTACACATTCACACATACAATTGAATCACATAATACCGACGTAGTGCACTGTCGACGATTTCACACTTTGGGTCACAGTTGACTATCCAAGCCGTACCAAGGATTTCACGTGTCTGACTGTGCCCGAGTTGCGCTTTCACCACAATATAACACAACCCTTCACTTCACATATCATCACATATAATTCACATTTTCACACAATCAAACATATGTACATTTCACACTAATACAATGTATAAGTTAGTGTAACTCACCTGGTTGCAGCACACAATACTCAACAGGAATAAATCACGTAACTGTAAATTTCGTCTCTACTCGTAAACACCTACAATAACGGTTCCATCAAGTTAATATTCTTTTATCGTTGTACGAATATATATATATATATATATATATATTCCATTTATTTATTTTATTTACTTCCGTATCTGACTATACGAAACTCTCGACTTAACCCGAGCTTAAAGTCGAATGGGTTTAGGCCCGCTTACACGTCCTAAGATTTTGGTTTCGATCCATACGCGAAACTTCGTTTGATTTGGATTGAAAACCGAAGTCTTCAATTGAAATGAAAATCCAAGTCTTCAATTCAATTGAAATCCCAAGTTTTCAATTCAATTGAAAACCCTTGTTTTGATTCAATTGAAAACACAAGTTTTCAATCCAACCAAAGGGGTTTCCAGTTGAACCTTACACTGAAGTTTTCAATTGGGGAATCCTTTGTGGGGACTCAACCCTAAAATTTTCAACTCAACTTTAATCATTTAAATTCTCAAGTATGATACATCTAAATCATTAACCCACCCAAGACTTCTAATCATAAGTGTTGTGTAACTATATATTCAATCCACTATGAATACTCTACTAACCTATATCCTCGATCTTAATTCTCTTTTCCTCCCTAATGAATAATGACCGAGTGTGGACCATTTAGAATAAAAAAGTTTGTTCAAGGAAGTATTAAACTTGCAAAGATAAAACACATTAAGATTTCATGAGAGTAACCTGTAACACCATAAAATCCTAAGTCATTTTTTTAAAATGATATGGAAGCAATATTAAACATAATTTACATAAATCCCACAACAGGGACAAAATACAACATCTTGTTCGTGTAACAGAGTTAAACAAAATATGGCTCGTTTCCGATCAAAATCCAATATCAGAGTGGGAGGTCAAGCTTTCCTTTAAAAAACTTCACAAATAAGCGAACCTACAAAAACAGTTCAATAGTGGGGAATTAGCACAAAGCTAAGTGAGAGGAAACTAAAACACAACAGCCAATGGCTACAACCAACACAAGAGCATGTAACCACACAATCAAGAAGACTGGCGGTTAGGTCCAAAACCAGCAACCAATGCCGGCCAAAGCAAAGGTTTACCAATAGCCCACAGCTCATTGGTACAGTTAGATCCCCTCCAATGCAACGCATGCACGAGAGGGTCTACAACTTTTCAACCACTAGTGATCAAGCCCAACCCACTTCCACGTATAGTTGACTTCTCAAACGCAACTCAATATCATCCAAAGAGTGCGTATCGATCAAACAATCATACAGATAATCAATCAACAATTATTGTTATCAGACTCAACAGTCTATCAATCACAAACTCATGCATAACATCAATCATATCAATCATAACCTTTACCATCTGTGAGTTAACATCCACTCACCTCATCTTTATTGAATGCCACATTCAGAAGTCTAATATCAATGAGCCTTGGTATTGCCTGAAAACACATAAACACCAAAATTAAATTCTGATTCATAAATATATATATACCCACCTACATTTATATTCCATATACTCATGAATAACATATTATCCTTCACACATAACAATATACACATAACACATAGCATCAATGTACAACAAACAAAACTCCATATTCTGAAAACTGCCGGACGCGTCGCGTCGGGCCTTCAAGCAGCCACTTCGAATGGGCTTCGAGCGGGGGCCTTCGAATGAGGACATCGAGCGGCCCCCCTTCGAGCGCCCGGACCTCGACCCTCCATAGACTTCGAGCGGATCTCCCTACGAAGGGAGACTTCAAATTCAAAGGTAATGTGCCGCGTTCCTTTCTTGGACGCATCACGTTGCATGAAACTCAGGCCAGACCTGCAGCTTTTCTTCATCTTCCAGCTGCATCCAATTTCGAACCAACATATATTTAAAGCTGGGGAATGATTCTTAACTTATCTAAACCCATAACAATTTCAAATAACATGTATACATGTATCATTAACACTTTAAATCCAATTAAAACACCAAAACAAACAAAACACATTTTTCAAGTAAGCTTCAAAAGCTTCATTAATGGTGTTCTTCATGCATATACACAAAACCTAGCAACAAAGTATATCAAAATGATCATATTTATGCTATAAACATACTTTAACCTTAGTCTAGATGTAACAATCAACAAATCTTCAAGTCTAACTTTCAAGTTTCTAGCTTTTTGAGGTTTATTCAAAAGGAGTTAAGCTTACACTTTTTCATACACACACAATTCACTTTGAGATATGAGGAGATAACTCTTCAGCTCTAAGTCATATACATGTACACATATATTCACACAAAACCAAGCATGCAGTGTGTACTAAATATCTAATTCATACTTACTTACATACACATAAACGTACATACACACATGCTACATACATACATTTAAATTAATTCATGTGATTAATTAATTAAACATGAAGTATTAATTTCTAATTTAAAATTAAACACATACTTAAACAATAAAGCACACGTAAACAAGCACCGTTAACCCGCTAACTACTAGCCCGGGTTTGCGGGTGTTACAAATCTCCCCTCTTTAAGAGGATTCCGTCCTCGGAATCCCTTCTCGTTCAAATAACTGTGGATAATGGTCCTTCATATCTGTTTCAGTCTCCTAGGTTAAATCAGAACCCAAAGTGTGTTTCCACTTGACCAATACCATAGGAATCTGCTTCTTACGAAGTTTGGTCACCTTACGATCCAAAAGTTCTACAGGTTCTTCTACAAGTCTTTACTTTGAATCAAATTTCAAATCATGCACTAGGAGAATCTGACTCTCATCCTCTACTTTATATATTCGCGGATAACATACATTGAATGTGTCATGAATACGTTCCAACTCTGAAGGAAGATCCAGCGTGACTATCTGATCGATCACTACTTGCTGTATGCAAAAAGGACCAATAAAGCGAGAAGCTAGCTTCCCACGCTTGCCAAAACGGATAACACCTTTCCACGACAAGACTTTCAAATAAACCAAATCACCCACCACAAACGATATAGGACAATGGCGTGGACCTACATACATTTTTTGCCTATCTCTAGCAGCTTTCAATCTTTCTTGAGCTATAACAACCTTATTTGTAGTTAACCAACAATCTCTGGACCCACAAATTGCATCTCACTGGTCTCTAACCAACAAGTTGGGGTACGGCATTGATGACCGTATAACATTTCATATGGAGGCATCCCGATAGTTGAGTGGTAAGAATTATTATACGCAAATTCAATTAACGGTAGCTACGAATCCCAAGAGCCACCATACTTAATTACACAAGCACACAACATATCTTCAAGTGTCTGTATGGTTCGTTCAGTCTGACCATCGATCTTAGGATGATAAGCAGTACTCAAGTTAATTCTCACCCCCAATTCTCTCTGTAAACTCCTCCAGAAGTTAGAAACAAATCCGGAGTCTCGGTTAGATACAATAGACAACGGTATGCCATGCCTCGAAACAATCTTGTTAATATAAAATTGTGCTAGTTTGCTCAAAGACGCCGTGTCACAAGTAGCATGGAAATGAGCACTCTTCGTTAAACGATCCACAATTACCCATATCATGTCATGGTTCATTTGAGTACGCGGAAGCTTTGTTAAAAAAATCCATCGTAATGTGTTCCCACTTCTACTCGGGGATCTCCAGCCATTTTAACTATCCATATGGCTTTTAATGTTCTACTTTCACTTGTGTGAATACATGACAGGATTCAACAAAATGTGCCACATCCGCTTTCATAGTTTGCCACCAGTATAACACCTTCAAGTCGTTATACATGTTGGTGCTTAATGGGTGTATCAACAGTCTTGACTTGTGTGCTTCCGTTAAGATCAACTTCCTCTTTTCTCCAAGCATAGAAACCCAAACATGAGTCTTATATATTTTTAATCCATGGGAGACATCAGGCAACTCCTCTTTTCTTTTCTTCATTAATTTTGCTTTTAGATTTTCTTCCTTCAAAGCTTCCAATTGAGCGGTTTTAGTCTATCAACTAAATCTGATACTATCTCCATTCGCATAAATTGGATATGACCTCCAGCTTCATTATGGCTTAAGGCATCCGCCACCACGTTTTCCTTTCTAGGATGGTATCTTATCTCGCAATCATAATCTTTAATTAGCTCCAACCATCGCCTTTGTGTCATATTCAATTCCTTCTACGTAAACACGTACTGGCTTTTGTGGTTGGTACAAATTACACATCTAGTGGATCCATTGAATGAAGGATCCCTATGGGATCCCATGAACGATATAAGACTATATGATGATGATGGATCCCTGTGGGATCGAATATACGTATATGTATATGTGAACTGTCTGCAGACTATCTGACGCATGGTTAAGGTCAGCCGGTTAGCTGGATCCTAACAGGACTTCGGTCATTTCTGGATTTAACGGTGATTCGGGGTGCATCCCGGATCGAGGTTCTGCAGAACCGTCGTGCCTTAACTTGAGACTGTAATCAGCCAGGATCTGGCCGAGATTACTAGGGAACCTTGTGTTCTGTAAACGATGCTTGGTGGACTGCTTTATGCTCCCCCACCAGCGCGGATGGTTGTGACTGATTCCCCAGTCTGGGTTGTTGAGCAACTAGCTCTCCTGCAAAACATGACTCTTACTGATCTTGTCAGCACACCGCTATGTGTTAAGCTAGCAATGTGTGCCTATGTACGATGTGTATGATGCATGAATTACTTTATTGATGCTTATGCTAAGTAAGTACTCACTAGCTAGTGTAGCTAATGATACTATGTTTCCCTTTTCAGGTAAAGACTAGATGCCCTGTGAGGCGGGATGCTTTTTAGGAATCTTATTGCCCCTTGTGGGTGGAACACTTGTAATTATATGATGTAATGTATTGTGAAACTATGGTCGGTTCCTGTACTCGGTAACACCTACGTTGTTTTGAGAAGTAATTAATGTAAATAACTGTTTGGTTGTTTAAAAAAAAGAAAAAAAATCCGCTGCTAAAATCTATTTTGACATTAAAGCAACTGAATTCAGAAGCGGTGTTACAATTAGGTATCAGAGCCTAAGTTTGAGTAAATTGGGTACTTGTAAGAGTATTCGATCTCAAGCTCGGGCCCGACCATAAAGAAGTGTTCCTAAGGGGGGGATTGAGTGAGAGTGATATATGTATGCTAGTATTATATGATGATTTGAAAGTTAAGTAAGTGAGATAGAGTATTAATTTCTCTTTCTCTGTCATTTAGAAGTTAGAAAAGATGTATGCCGAACGTGGCAATACGGAACAAGCGTTGAAAGAATTAGAGGATGAGGCTTCTCATATGCCTCATCAGGCTGAGGATCAGAGATCTCAGCAAAATGTTGGTGGTGGCAGACCTGAGCCAGATCAGGCTGCTATTATTAGGCGATTGGAGGAGGAGCTTCGTGCGACGAAGGAGCTCTTATTGCAAGCGACATTGAACAAGCCCCGTAAGACTTTTTCATACAAGAAGTTTTTAACTTGAAATCCTCCGACATTCCAGGGGAGTGATAACCCCACCGTTACTATTCAATGGCTCCGGGAGATGGAGCAAGTGTTTGAATCGTGTGAATGCGAACCGGAGTATTGCGTGAAATACGCAATATGTATGTTGAAGGGCCGTGCCATCTTCTGGTGGGATACGGTAAAAGCTTCGGTTCGGAAAGAAGTATTGAGTGCTCTCACTTGGGAGCAGTTCTCTGAAAAGGTGCTAAGGAAGTATTGCACCGAGTATGACCTGGAAAGAATGGAGAGAGATTTTAATGATCTCAAGAAAGGGGACACGCCAATTGAAGAACACATAACCGCGTTCACTGATAAGATGCGGTTTGTTCCCCATCTGATCCCAGACGAGACCATCAAGATAAGGTGGTTTGTGGCAACTCTGCCACTGGAATTTCGCCCGCATGTGAGGGCAGCTGTTGAACTGGATCGGGCGTTTGATATAGCCTGACAATTGGAAGGTGATCTGTTATATTGCAAGGGCGAATTTGCCGGTACATAGTCAAAGAGGAAGTTTCAGCCGTCTGATAAATCGGCTCCTTCCAAAGGACAATCCTCTGCAGGCGGGAAGACTGATTCCTCTAAGAAGCCGAGGCCTGATTCTCCTTGGTGTTCTAAGTGTCGCACTTACCATTCTGGTGAGTGTTCTAGTGCTACCCAACGGTGCTAGAGGTGCGGACAGAAAGGCCATGCTAGTTTTGAGTGTGGTTTCAAAGAAAATGTCAGTTACGATGCTATAAGCCTAGGCACAAGTTAACAGATTGCCCGGAAAGACAAGAGTACTGGATCTAAGGGGTCTTTTAGAGACCAAAAGAAAGAAGATGCGCCTCGCCCGAAGGGGACGGCATTTCAGATGATAGCGGAGGAGACCAAAGATGCAGGAGATGTCAATACCGGTACATTCTTTGCCAACTATTCCCCTGCTTATTATTTTGATTCTAGAGTTGATTACTCCTTTGTTTCTTGTCTTGTTGTTAGAAGTTGAGATTACCTGTTTTTAAGATGATCAATCCACTTGAGTGGGAATTATTAGTAGTAAAGTAGTCTCTATTTCAGAAAAAGTTTCAATAGTTGTTCTTGATGTCAAGAGAGGTAGTTTCCTTATCTTGTTTTGAGTTATGCCTATTGCGGGATTTGTTGCTAGTAATGGGATGGATTGGCTCAGCAGTCGTGATGCTGCGATTCTCCGTACCCAAAGAAAAGATGGTTAAGATTCCTCATTGTGATGAATCTTGTGTTATAGCTTGTGGAGAATGACAGGGGTGTGATATTCCTGTTATCTCCATTGTTGAGAACTTAGAAGTTTGCTTCAAGTATTGTGACTCTTCCTTCGCAAATTTATTTATGCCAAGATAGAGAAACGACCAGTCCAACATATCAGAGTAATAATTGATTACCCTGATGTGTTTTTACCCGAGAAACTGCCGGCCTTACCTCCGGTCAGTGATGTCAATTGTGAGATTAAGTTGAATTCGGGAGCTATTGCAGTGGTTAGAGCTCCATCTTTGATAGGTTCTCGACGTTTTTAAATGAGAACAATTGTATGTCAAGTTGTCTAAGTGTGAGTCCTGGCTAAGGGAAATGTATTTCCTTAGTCATGTCATCTGTAAGGATTGTGTCAAGAAAATCTAGCTAAAGTAGAAGCTATGATGAATTAGGGAGATCCTAGAATTCCTTTTGAAATTAAAAGTTTCCTTGCCTTAGCTAGCTACTATTGGCGGTTCATCCGCAATGTCTTAAAGTTTGCGAGTCCGTTGGTTAAACTGACTCGTAAAGATATAGCTGTCGTATGGTTGGAAGCTTAGGAAGAATCCTTTCAGACCCTGTATCGATTGTTATGTGAAGCTCCGATCCTCACCTTGCTTGAAAGTTTGGAAGACTTTACTGTCTGTTGTAAGATCCGTTACTACCCTAGTGAAGCCAGTGTTGTAACAAGTGCCTTTAAGCCATAGAAGACTGTCAACGGGAGTTAAACGTATGAAGATCACGATGATGTCAGATATGCACGCAAGTTGAGATGAATACCAGAGATCTTATGATCGTCTGCAACGATTTGATGTTCCGAAGTTGATATTCGTTTCTTAGCCACAAATGAGTCTGTTTTGTTGACTCATTTGATTCAGTTATGTTAGTGAGACTGTGACACGTCACGGTCTTTCTTGATTGTTTTGATTTCCACTCTTTGTTGTGTCTAGTTCTGAGAAAGTTTGAAGTGAGAGTTAGACACTTGTGTTCATCTGAGCACTGTCTATCATACAAAGACTAATGACCAATCTGAACGTACGATCCAAATGTTGGAGAATATACTCCGTGTGAGTATTCTAGAAAGTTTCTCCTTGAAGAGACGTTATTTGTCTGAAATGTAAGGAGAAGTTAAGTCCATGTTCTATAGACCCATTCAAAGTCATGCGTAAAGTCGATGATCAGACGGTAACTCTTGAGCTGCCGCCTGAACTGATTAGTGTATGTGTTATCTTTAACGTGTGTTACTTACATAAGTGCCATGTTGAAAAAAAATCTGTAGTGATTCTTGACACGAAGGTCAAGAAGCTGCGTAAGAAGATAGTCGAGCTAGTTCTCGTGAAGTAAGAAGCACAACCTAGGTCCAAACCTGTCGTGGGAAGTTAAGGACGAGATGAAGGCATGGTACCCTCACCTGTTTATCACTGAGTAGATTCCGAGGACGGAATCTTCTTAAGGGGGGTAGATTTGTAACATCCTCTACTTGGGCCTAGTTGTGATTAGTGTGTACGTATGTATAGTTATTGTAATAAGAAGTATTTGTGTATACTTGTTGAATTAAATGAATATATGTTTATGTATTTGTGTGTATGTACGTATGCATGTACGAATACATGTATGTGTTATGTATGTGTGTGTGTAATTAATTTAAAGAGGAAAACCCCACGTGAAGAAAGAGGCAACCGCCTCTGAGAATACATGGTTGTATATGTATGTGTAATTTGACTTTCCAAGTCAAATGTAGCAAAAGAAAACACACATACAAAACCGCATACACCTTTCTCTCTCGTTGCTCTCTCGGATTTCTAGAAAGGAACAAGAAGTGCTCGGTTATTGATCTTTAAGGTTAGCAACATAATTCTAAGATGTTTAGAAGATTAGAATCGTGTGTAACATGCTAAGAAACATGAATCCATGCAAGAACATCTTGAAGAATATGGAAACTCACTTTCTAAGTGGTTTTTGCATGAATGGTGTTCTTGTTGGGATTTCATGTGTTTATGATGATTAGATGATGATGTTATGATGTTCTGGGCTTAAAGCAAACCAAAATGAAGTTGTTTAGATGACCAAATGATGTTGTCGGAATGTCAGTTGATGAAGTTGTCGGATTCCGCAACTATGAAGTTGTCGGAATCCGCATGTGATGAAAACCGAAGGAAGTGTCGGAATCCGATAGAAGTGTCGGATTCCGCAACTCTGTCGGGTTTTATGTTTTATAGTCCTTTTAAATATGGAATCCGCAAGTCTATCGGATTTCCATAGTTTCGGATTCTAAGTGTCGGAATCCGATAAGTATCGGATTTCAATAGAAGTATCGGATTTCCTTCTATGTATCGGAATCCGCAAGTGACGGATTTTGTGTGCATGGTTGGAATTCATAATTGTTGGAATCCGAATTTTAAGTATCGGATTTCATGGTTTGAAGTGTCGGATTTCATGAATCCGACAGAACCATCGGATTTCCCCAAATCCGACAGTTCTAGCGGATTTGTGAAATGTCCAAAGTTGAATGTTGTTTTGTGAAGTCTTGAATGCACATGTGAATGATTGATGTAAGTATGATATGCTAGGTGAACTAGTTAGAGGATTCAAGTCAAATACATGTGCCTAGTAACAGCTTAGGTGAGTGCATACTTTCATGAGACTCAATAGAGCAAGTCTTGCATGCTAAGATGACTATGTGAATGTGTGAATGTGTATGTATGTATGTCTAACCTGTCGATGCAGGTACACTTAAGAAGATGAGTATAAGTTTCTGAATGATGTTATAATTGCTTATAAGATGTGTAATAGGTGCATGCCAGCGGGTCCAGATTGGAACCGCTTAGTTAATATTGATAATGTGCATGAATGATGGACTGTATGATGATTGCATGTGAAAGTATGAATGAATGATTGAATGAAGGATCCCTATGGGATCCCATGAACGATATATGACTATATGATGATGATTGATCCCTGTGGGATCGAATGTACGTATATGTGTATGTGAACTGTCTGCAGACTATCTGACGCATAGTTAAGGTCAGCCGGTTAGCTGGATCCTAACAGGACTTCAGTCATTTCTGGATTTAACAGTGATTCGGGGTGCATCCCAGATCAAGGTTCTGCAGAACCGCCGTGCCTTAACGTGAGACTGTAATCAGCCAGGATCTGGCCGTGATTACTAGGGAACCTTGTGTTCCGTAAACGATGCTTGGTGGACTGCTTTATGCTCCCCCACCAGCGCGGATGGTTGTGACTGATTCCCCGGTCTAGGTTGTTGAGCAGGACTAGCTCTCTTGCAAGACATGACTCTTACTGATCTTGTCAGCACACCGCTATGTGTTAAGCTAGCAATGTGTGCCTATGTACGATGTGTATGATGCATGAATTACTTTATTGATGCTTATGCTAAGTAAGTACTCACTAGCTAGTGTAGCTAATGATACTATGTTTCCCTTTTCAGGTAAAGACTAGATGCCCTGTAAGGCGGGATGCTTTTTGGGAATCTTATTGCCCCTTGCGGGTGGAACACTTGTAATTATATGATGTAATGTATTGTGAAACTATGGTCGGTTCCTGTACTCGGTAACACCTACGTTGTTTTGAGAAGTAATTAATGTAAATAACTTTTGGCTGTTTAAAGAAAGAAAAAAAATTTTCGCTGCTAAAATTTATTTTGACATTAAAGCAACTGAATTCAGAAACGGTGTTACAGTTGTTGAGCGGGATTGATTACCCTGCAAGACATGACTCTTACCGATCTTGTCAGCATACCGCTATGTGTTAAGCTAGCGATAATTTCTTATGTATGATCTATGATGCATGACTTACTTTATTGATGCTTATGATAAGTATGTACTCACTAGCTAAGTTGTTAGCTAATGGTGCTATGTTGCCCCTTTTCAGGTAAAGACTAGAACGCCTGGTGAGGCGGGTGGCTTTTGATTGTAAATAACCCTTGTGGGTTGGAACACTTTGTTTTAATGATGTAATTTGATACTATGGTCAGTTCCTGTGATAGGTAACACCAATGAATGTTTTGAAAGATGACAATGTAAATAACAGTTGTTACTTTAAAAAAGAAAAAATTTCCGCTGCTAAATTTGAATTTCATTAAAGTAGCTATTTTTGGAAGCGGTGTTACATATTAATTTCTAATTTAAAATTAAACACATACATAAATAATAAAACACACGTAAACAGGCACCGTTAACCCGCTAACTACTAGCCCGGGTTTGCGGGTGTTACATATTTGCACCATGCGTATATTAAAATCTCTATTTAATATTCATTACAATCAGAAATACAATATTGCTTAGCATTCTCAAATACATTAGATACAACTAAAATATTCAAACCAAGTCACTATCAAATCTAATGCCTATAGACTTAGCATGAGAATCATGATTTGCTTGTGACAACGGTTTGGTGAGCGGGTCAGCCAAATTCCCCTCGGTCGGTACTTTACTAACCACAATTTCCCCATCCTTGATGATATCCCGAATAAAGTAGTATTTCTGACCGATGTGTCTTGTGCGTCGATGTCCCCTTAGTTCCTTAGCTAGAGCTATTGCACCCTCATTGTCACAAAAGATCTTAATAGGGTCGGCAATACTAGGAACAACTCCAAGATCTTGAATGAATTTCTTCATCGAGACAGCATCCTTAGTAGCCTTGCTTGCATCAATATACTCTTACTCCATGGTTGAATCAACCACAATATCTTTTGTGGAACTTCTCCAACTAATAGCACCGCCATTCATCAAGAACAGGAACCCCGATAGAGACCAGCAGTCGTCCTTGTCGGTTTGGAAGTTAGCATCAGAATATCCGGTAACCCTGATCTCCTCCGATTCAAGATACGCTAAAAACATCTCTAGAGTTCTCCGTAGATAGTTGAGAATGCTTTTAACAGTAACCCAATGACATTGACCAAGATTAGTCTGATATCTATGTTGGTTATCTGCCAACTGATACACATATATTGGGATCACTACTGATGAGGCACGGGCCTATTGGGTCATGAGCCGGGTAAGGAATCGTGGGGGCGCCACCCTCACGACTTCCTTCATGGCCCGTCAAAGCCCATGAAGGCGGAAGTCTAAGTGACACTTTAATCTTATTGGACCTTTTTGGTTGGTCCAATCAGCGATAGCCTTGGAGGCCAATCCTGGTGTCCCTATAGCTTATTATCAGCCTACAAATACCTTTGACTTCTCTCTTGTTAGAACCTTTTGCCAAATTCCCTGAACTTATACACTAAAGGCATACTTGGACTTTTCTTTTAGAGCTGAAGTAAGAGTTAGCTAAGGCAAGGTTTGAGTGCTATTCTTGGAGCTTCATTCTAGCTATGGAGATCAAGTTCCAAGCTTTAGCAAAAGTGATTCAAGGATTCTTGCTATGGATACTAATAGAGGAGCTCCATTTCGAGTTCAAGTATTACATCTTCAACACTACAACCATCAGAGACATCAAGGGTATGGTCTCATTTATGAGTTCTTTGTGTTCTTCTTGTTGCTATGATTCTTTTTAGCTAGATCTCACTAAAAGAATCTCGTGCATGTGCTTTGGAAATCCGAAATCTCTTTTGTTTTGCTTGTCACTTCCGTTGCTCTTGGGTTTTTAGCATGCATGAGATTCCTTCAGTGGCATTGGGCCACCGCTACATGAATATAGCACGAAATGGCTTGTAAAAATTGGTTTTTGGAAGTTTGGGTAAACTGTGCAGTGAATTTTCACGGACCGTGGAGGTGCTCTTCACGGGGCGTGAAGACTACATGACCGGTGTGGTTTGGGATCTGGTCGTGAAATGGTTTTTAGTGCTTCCCGAGTTGTTCCGGGCCATGAGCGGCCGTGAAGGAGCTCGTGAACAATGTTTTTAACCTTAGAAGAGATTTTCGGTTTTTCGAGTTATTGTGAGCTTTCTGTTTTGGTTCAGATGTTTTCTCGAAATCCCCAAATCATATTTTGGTACCACTATGGGTATGCATGGTATGGTCATGGCATTATATGCATACATGCATACACATATGTGTGTGTATATATGCATATGGGTGTTAAAAATTGGTTTTATACCCTAATGCATATGTACAAGAATTTCCTTTGTGCCTTGAGTGTTTGTTTAGGAAATTCTTATCAAACTATTTGTTTGTTGCGGTTTTGGCACACCATTTGTTTTGTGGTTGTTTGCCTTGTTTCTTGGTAACCTTGGCCTTAGACCTTGTGGTTGTTCCTTTTTATTCGGTGACCTTTTGTCGCATGGGTTGTAATAATTATTCATTTGTTTAAATTAATTGTAATTATTATTGCGGCTTGTATGTCGTTTCATTTATCCGTGTACTTGTATTAGATGATAGGAATTTCTGTGGATTTGATGCCATTCTATTTCAATTTTTCGTACTTGTACTTTGGAGCGTGGTGGCCACAATCAAGAATCAACATGATGACTTGAAGATAGAGAATCTGGTGAAACCCGTTGGAGGTGGCGGATCAAGTGGGAGCATTGACCTCTTTTCTGTTGTGTCCCTAGTTGACCATGTTCTTGCTGTTGGCTCACGGGAAGGACGCATAGGTTTTTGGCATGGTTACTAACCCCTTTCCTATGCGTGTGATGTGATTTATTTCTTTCATGTTTGTTTAGGATTTCTCATGGTAGAAATTTTTTCTATAAATTAAATCAGAAGAGTTTTACAAAATTGGTTTATTTTTCTCTCGCGTGTTCACTTAATTAACAAACTATCAGAAGTGAAAATTGATTTTGTCAGTAAAATATGTTAATCAAATTTTAATTGGAAACAAAAGCCTGTTTTTCCATGAAACATAAATCATGTACCATCCGTAAGACGATGCCAACCAAATCTAACAACACAAAGATTGGTTGTCGAACTTAGCACGAGCCAACCTTTGTGAAGTTGTGTGGAAGGTGAGTGTAGTAACTCGTGAAGTTGGTTGTCGAGCTTAGCACGAGCCAATTCTTGTTGAGTGTACTTACTGCATGTCTTGGCATTGATTTATAATTTCAAATTAGAATTCTTGAAAGAATGTTGAGCTTAGCACGAGTCTATCAACAATTCTAACTTGGGATTGGTGTAAGAAGGGATCAAACATGCCAAACAACCGGTGCTTATCGTAGGATCCCACAAAGACCAAAGAGTTGCAATAATGGATTGCAATTGGCAATATAGTTGCAAACCCGAAATAACTTCCTTATTTGATCCGCGGTAAACCTGTCATATGTGGAAGTAAAATAGGGTTCTTGGCTTGGTTAAAATAATTAAATACGTTCTTTGGGTAAATTGTTTTTACAAACTTAAATATCAAACTAACCTAATCTACTTTGCTATTTTTAGATGGCATCTTGAAGTATCACCACCACGAGCAACATTTCTCTTTTAGTTTTTCTTGAGAAGGAGAAACTCGATGGTATCAATTTCATGGATTGGCATAGGCAACTTCAGATTGTCCTACGCCATGAGGAAAAGTTGCATACCATAGAGGAAGCCTTGCCCGAGCGCCTTGTGACTTCGGCAACTAGGGCTGTCCGAGAGGCATATGAAAAATGCCTCAAGGATATGGAGGAAATTATGTGCCTCATGTTGAGCACAATGAGTTCCGATTTGCAAAAGTAAATGGATCATTTAAGTGCTTACCACTTGCTCGCGCAACTTAAGGACGTGTTCCAACAGCAAGCAAGGCAAGAGAGGTACGAATGCCTCAAGACCGTCCTAGGTTGCACGCTCCAGGATGGCGGGAACGTTAGCGCTCACGTGTTGCGTATGAAAAAAAACATGGAACACACGGAGAAGTTGGCATTCTCCATTGGGAGGGAGATGGTGGTTGATTTCATTCTTCAATCCTTACCCAATGCATATGATCACTTCATTGTGAGTTATCATATGCATAGTATGGATAAGTCCCTTATGGAGCTACACGGTATGCTAAAGACGCCGAGTCTAGCATCTCAAAGCCTAAGCCGACTTCTTCAAATCCTGTCTTGGCTATCCGGGAGGGCACATCCAAAAGAAGAAGCCAAATTCTTCCCATAAAGGAAAGGGTAAGGGTAAGGTTGGTGTAACCAAGCCTACCCCTACCACGGTGGCAAAGGGAAAGGGGAAAGCTCCCTAATCGAAGGCCCCGGAGGAGGCGAAATGCTTTTTTTGCTTGGACAAAGGGCATTATCGCCAAAGCTACCCAAAGTACCTAGATGGCCTCAAGAAGCTCAAGGCAATGAGCATTTTGGGACCTTCAAACGAAGGTATATTGATGATTGAGCTACATTAAAATT
This sequence comes from Dittrichia graveolens, assembly GCA_038502395.1. NCBI lineage: Eukaryota > Viridiplantae > Streptophyta > Magnoliopsida > Asterales > Asteraceae > Dittrichia > Dittrichia graveolens. The sequence continues at coordinate 39,914,814 of JARJIL010000009.1, forward strand.
CTATTTCAAATGGCTGGGTTTTAGATAGCGGTTGCGACACTCACATTTGTAATATGGTGCAGGTGCTAAAGGAAAGTAGAAGCTTGTAGCATGGAGAGCTGGATCTAATTATGGGGAACCGAGAGGTTGTTCCCGTAGAAGCAAAAGTGAGTGTTGAGCTCTCTTTTTGATCTAGACTTTCTATTGTTTTTATTAATGTATTTTATTCGCCCCGCGTGGCTAGAAACATTATTTCTTTACATGCCTTGTAAGACAATGGTTTTACTTATAAATTTACGAATGAATCCATTTTATATTAAAAAATGATGTTTGTTATTTTAAAAATTTACCATGTTATGGCATATATGTAGTTCAAGCATACATTGAAACTAAGAAACCTATCACTAATATAGATTCTGTAACATCCTTAGAAAGGGCCTAGACGCATGCTAACGTGGTACGTGTAATAAATTAATAAATTGAACAATATATATATATATATTTGTAGATATCAAAGAAAAATAAATAAAATAGTTATTTAAATGAGTAAATAAAATATTGATAAAAATATAAAAGAATAGAAGAATATTAAATGATTTAGAACGAGGTTTCCAAAAATATCCCCGTTAGTTAAAACGGGTACTCGTGCGTTAAGTTGTAAGTTGAAAAGGGGGAACAAAATACCCACTTGTGGATGATATTAATCCACAAGTAAGCAGCCTTTTTGGTTAGTCACCTGAACAACCACAGGCACCTCCAAAGCTCACTTCTCTTTGTGTACGTGTTCTTATCTTCAAGCTTCCAAGGAGAAATCAAAGGAGATCAAGAGAACTTCTGATTCCAGCATCAAATTCGTGTTCAACAATCTGTTCTTGATCCATCTTTGTCATCTTGTTCATCCTTGTAAGTGTTCTTCCCAAGTTCTTGAGCTTTAATGGGTTTTTAGGTCACAAATGGGTCAAACCCGAATTGACAATTTGTGAACTGAATTCTTCACTTCTAATGCTTCCTACAACTCATATAGATGCTAAAGAACATATAACATGGATTAGAATTGGTTGATTTGATCAAAATCAAGATTTGACCAAAATAGCCAAAAACGGGTCAGATTGAAATTGACCTTCAAGGACTAAAATTTAGTGTTCTAATTGTTCTTATAACTTGTTAGGATTGATTAGAACTCGTATGTTTGATTAGAGGTAGTGTTTATGCACATGTTCAAAATTGGCCTAAATGGGTCAAAATGGCCAAAATGGGTTGAATCTGTTTTTACACATCAAGGACTGAATTTTAAGGTTCTAATAAGTTCATATGACTTGTATGAATTGATTAGAACAATGGTTTTGAATTAAATTGGTGGTTATACTTGAATTGGTAAAAATAGTGCTAAAATAGGCTTTAAATAGCCAAAAATAGGAAAATGCTATCAAACAGAGGTTTTAAAGGAAATGGTCAGTTCCAATAGCTTCAATAAGTCATTTGGAGTGTGAATGATGCATTGGAAGTGTTGGACTTGATGTGTTTCAAGTTTTGGCCAAATTGAACACATTTTTGCTATTTAATGCTTGAATTTTGTATGGATTGACTGGATAAGTGTTAGGAATGTTAGAAAGCACCTACAAGTGCCAAATGATGTTATGGAACACTGAAAATTGATTAGAGTTGAATTGGTATTGATTTAGACCAAAAAGGCACTGCTGTGCAGAAACTACAAATAGGGCCCTGCTACATGCGACGCGACGCGTCAGGGGCTTGGACGCGACGCGTCCAATCAGTTTCTGCACACATTGTTGTTTTGTGTTGTTCTTTCGCGTAGAAGTGTTTTGGTCATGGATATAAGTTAGCAAACAAGTTAGAAACATTGTTAGGACATTATTCTAGATGTCTTGATGATTTCCTTGCATGTTTAATTGTCTAAATGTAAATGATTTGATATAGGTGTTAACGACAACTAAAGCAAGCTAGAGTTGTGTAGTTACCTGTTATAAGCTCAACAGGTGAGTAACAGTTAACTTAAGCATGATATTGATAGTATTGTAAGATCTTTTGTATGTTATAAACCATGAAATTGTAGATATGTATGTTTAAAGGTTTAATGAACCAATTGTGTGATACAAATGATATGTATGCGTGTGTAAAGACCAGAGTAGGTCACTATTGGTATGTCAAGGGTCAGAGTAGGCCATTTGTGTTTGTGATAAGGCCGGAGTAGGCCATTGTTTGAGTGCCGGTACTACCTTGTAGAGAGTGGGGTGCGGAGATTCGATGATCACGAATCTTGGTTCTTGCTAAACCGCCGCCCTCGATACTAACTCGGGGATCTCAGTTCCCACTGATCCCAAATGGGATGTGTTCCCGATAACGCAATGGTGGACCGCTACCCACTTCTCCACCGGCGCGGAGGAAGTAACGGTTTCCCCAGTGAGGATCATTGAGCTGGGCTTATAACCCTACAATACGTGGTGCCTGCTGACAACTGGTGCTTCACCATGTGTTAGGATAGACTTGAATGAAGTTATGTGATTCATGAAATGTGTTTATGATACTCTTGATATACTTCTTCTGCTTTAATTGTTATTCACTAGCTATTTCTAGCTAACCCTCTCATGTACATTCCATATGTAGGTAAATAGATTGAAGGTGAGGACTGATACCTGCAGGGATGTCATTTTAGGTTTTGGGGAACACTATGTAAAGACAATGTTATGTAATAGTTAGAGTAATGGTCGAACGAGTTGGTAACGTTTGTTAAACAATACTTTTATGTTACAACTTATATTTATATAAGTTGTATAATGTGAATTAAATATTTAGCTTCCGCACGTGTTTTAAAAAAAATTATACTTTGAAATTTAAAGACCGGCGTTACAAGCTGGTATCAGAGCCTTAGTTTGAGTGAATTGAGTACTATAAATAGTATTCAGTCTCAAACTCGGGTTCATACTCGACCATTACTATGTGTTCCCTGGATGGTATTGGGGTGTGAAGAGTGATTTATATGTTTCATGCTATGTTATAAGAAAGTTAAGATAAGATATATATATATATATATGAAGTATACTAAAGATCGTTATTTTGATGTGTATAGAATTCTAACTCATTATGGAATGATCTTCTGGTGATAAGGATGCGTATATCCTTAATTAGAGGCTCAGCTTAAACAAGCCAACGAGCGCGAGTCTACCAGATCGGGCAAAGAAACTCATAAGCGCACGAAATTCAAGACATTCCTGAACTGTCAGCCTCCTACTTTCCATGGTCCAGCCAATGATCCGTCAGCAGTCGAGACTTGGATCAGGGAAATGCAAAACACCTTTGAGTCTAGCGAATGTGATGAAGACTAGAAGGTAAACTTTGCCAAACGAATGTTCAGAGGTCGTGCATTGGCTTGGTGGGACACGGTGATTGCCATCACACCACCAGCCAAATAGGAGGCTATGACTTGGGAAGGGTTCAAGGAGAAGATTCGGGGAAAGTATTTCTCTGATTACGACATGCTGAGGATTGATAATGAATTCAGGGCACTTCAAAAGGGTGACAAGCCTTTGGAGGATCTAATCTATAAATTTACCGATAAGATGAGGTTTGTTACTCACTTGTTGCCAAATGAAAAGGCAAAGATTGCACACTTCGCTAATACTTTGCCTTTGGAATATCGATCACCTGTGAGATCTGCAGCAACTCTGGATGAAGCATTTAATAATGCTAGAACTACTGATGACGATTATACACAGAGGGCTAGATCTCAACAGCAACATCAGCAATCTGGGGGAGGCAAAAGAAAGTTTGATCAGCAGTCGAGTCAGAAAGGAGGTGAGAGTGGTTCTGGTGGTAAACCGCGTGGTAATACGTCCTAGAAGTCTGAAGACTGGGATTCGAGGTATGCAAAATGTGGGAAGAAGGGGCATCAATTTAAAGAATGCAGGTACAAGGAAAACGTGTGTTACAGGTGTCATAAACCTAGCACAGAATTGTAGTATGCCCGACATGGCCAGCTACGGGTGTTGGGGGTTCTTTGGTAGCTACGGCTTCGAACCAGGGAGGCGCTCCTCGTGCACCAGGGAGAGCTTTCCAAATGACGGCTGAGGAAGCCAAGGATGCAGGTGATGTGATTACAGGCACTTATCTCATTAAAAATATTCCTGCATGTATTTTTTTTGATTCGGGAGCTACATACTCCTTTATCTCTAGGTCTTATCGTGAAAAGCTACAACTTCCTTTTTCTCTGTTATCTGATCCTATTAAAGTTGAAGTAGCTGATGGTAAGGTAGTACATGTTACCGAAAAAGTTCCAACAACAATTCTGTATATCGATGGGAATAGTTTCACTATTTCCTTTCTTGTCATGCCGATAGCGGGTTTTGATGCTGTTATCGGTATGGATTGGCTCAGTAGTCGAGATGCTGAGATCTTGTGCTCCAAGAAGCTAATCAGATTCCCTTTATCCGATGGTTCGTTTGCTATAGCTCGCGGGGAGAAGAGGGAGTCTGCCATTCCTGTGATTTCTGTGATTAAAGCTCATAAATTGATTTCAAAAGATTGTATCTCCTACTTTGCATATGTGATTAATGCTGAGATAGGAGTAAAGACTATGGATAATATCAGGGTTGTCTCTGAATACCCTGATGTCTTTCGTGAAGACTTACCGGGTTTGCATCCTGTCAGGGATGTAGAATACCGGATTGATCTTGTTCCTGGAGCTACACCTATAGCAAAATCTCCCTATCGTCTCGCTCCATCTGAAATCCGGGAGATGATGTCCCAAATCCAGGAACTACTTGATAAGGGCTTTATTCGCCCTAGTGCTTCACCATGGGGAGCTCCTATTCTGTTTGTTAAGAAGAAGGACGGGACTCTCAGAATGTGTATTGATTACAGGGAGCTTAACAAGCGAACTATAAAGAATAAATATCCATTACCTCACATAGATGATCTATTTGATCAATTTCAAGGTGCCACGTGCTTTTCAAAGATTGATTTACGTTCTAGCTATCATCAAGTCCGAGTTCGGGAAGATGACATCACAAAGACTGCATTTAGAACTCGATATGGGCACTACGAATTCTTGGTTATGCCATTCGGCTTAACCAATGCTCCTGCTATCTTTATGGATATGATGAATCGCGTATGTCGCCCTTTTCTTGATAAATTTGTGATCGTATTCATTGATGATATTCTTATCTATTCTAAATCTGAGGTGGAACACGAGCAACACCTTCATCTTATTCTGGAGACACTTAAGCGAGAACAACTCTACGCAAAGCTATCTAAATGTGAGTTCTGGCTTAAGGAGGTCCATTTCTTGGGCCATGTTATATGCAAGGAAGGTGTTAATGTTAATCCTGTGAAGATTGAAGCGGTTATGAACTAGGGAACTCCTCAGAATCCTTTTGAGATAAAGAGTTTCTTAGGTCTTGCTGGATACTACAGACGTTTTATCCAGAATTTTTCTAAACTTGCTGGTCCATTGACCAAATTCACCCGCAAAGATGTTGCGTATGTATGGAGTGAAGATCAAGAGAAAGCATTCCAGACTCTGATGCAATTGTTATGCCAAGTACCAATACTAACATTGCCTAATGGGTCTGAAGACTTTATTGTCTATTGTGATGCTTCATATGCAGGTCTAGGTTGTGTTTTGATGCAACGAGACAAGGTGATTGCATATGCTTCTCGTCAATTGAAGACACACGAGAAGAATTATCCTACACATGATCTGGAGCTTGCAGCTGTGGTGTTTGCTTTGAAGATATGTCATCATTACCTGTATGGCACCAAATGTATTGTATACACGGATCATAAGAGTCTGCAGTATGTGTTCATGCAGAAAGAGCTTAACGTGAGACAAAGACGTTGGTTGGAGCTGATCAAGGATTATGATTGTGAGATCAAGTATCATCCGGGCAAGGCGAACGTGGTAGCTCATGCACTAAGTCGAAAGAACTCTCCTACAACGGCTAAATTCATGAAGATGACTGTTGAATCTGATATCATTGCTCAGTTGAAAGTAGCACAACAAGAAGCATTGCAAGAAAACAACTTGAAAGCTGAGACAATGATTAAGATATCAAAGCCATGGGGAGAAGACAGTCGGGGTCTAAAGACATTTCAATCCCGAATCTGGGTACCAAGTCTTGGTGGTAATCGGGAGACAATCTTACACGAGGCACAAAAATCTAGATTGTCTATTCATCCCGAAAGCACGAAAATGTATCAAGACTTGAAGTCTTTGTACTGGTGGCCTACATTGAAGCGTGATATAGCTTCATTTGTAGAAAAATGCCAAGTCTGCGCGCAAGTCAAAACTGAACATTAAAAGCCCTATGGTAATCTACAACAACTAGACATCCCGGAGTGGAAATGGGATCATATTACCATGGACTTTGTCACTAAGCTACCCCGAACTGCAAAGGGGCATGATATGATTTGGGTTGTGGTTGATCGCCTCACGAAGAGTGCACATTTTCTTGCAACTAATGAGGCTGCACCTATGAATCGTTTGGCTCAATTGTACATCAATGAGGTGGTGTCACGACATGGCATACCTCTATCTATTGTTTCTGATTGTGATTCACGGTTCACATCAAACTTTTGGCATAGTCTTCAACGTGAACTTGGTATGCGGGTGAATCTAAGCACAGCATACGATCCCCAGACAGACGGACAGTCCGAAAGGACTATTCAAACTCTTGAAGATATGTTGAGAGGTTGTATTTTGGAATTTAGTGGTTCTTGGGATTCACATCTTCCTTTGATTGAATTTTCCTATAACAACTCCTATAATTCGAGTATAGGCATGCCACCATATGAGATATTGTACGGTAGGCGATGCCGTACACCTACATGTTGGTTAGAACCTGGCGAAAAGCAATACGCAGGTCCTAACATTGTGCAGATGACAGCTGATAAAGTCAAGATGGCACGTGAGAAGCTGAAAGCTGCACGAGACAGGCAAAAGATGTACGCGGATCCAAAACGGAGGCCCATTACTTTTGAAGTGGGTGACTGGGTTTTCTTGAAGGTTTCACTTTGGAAAGGGGTGATTCGATTTGGTCGAAAGGATAAGTTAAGCCGAGATATATTGGTCTGTTTAAAATTCTACAACAGGTCAATGAACAAACTGTATCACTTGAACTTCCTCCAGATCTATCTGGTATTCATAACACATTCAATGTGTGCTATGTGAGGAAGTGCAAGGTTGATGATGATCAGATCCTACCTCTGCAAGAGTTGAAAGATGATTCAGATAAACTCCTTGTGGAGGAACCTGTTGAGATTTTGGAATCCAAAATCAAGAAACTGCGTAAAAAGATGATCAAATTAGTACTCGTCAAATGGAAGCACAATATGGGTCCTAACTTGACATGGGAGGCCGAGGATGATATGAAAGCACGCTACCCGTACTTGTTCATTGCTGAGCAGATTCCGAGGACGGAATCTTCTTAAGGGGGGTAGATTTGTAACATCCTCAGAAAGGGCCTAGACGCATGCTAACGTGGTACGTGTAATAAATTAATAAATTGAACAAAATATATAAATATATATATTTGTAGATATCAAAGAAAAATAAATAAAATAGTTATTTAAATGAGTAAATAAAATATTGATAAAAATATAAAAGAATAGAAGAATATTAAATGATTTAGAACGAGGTTTCCAAAAATATCCCCGTTAGTTAAAACGGGTACTCGTGCGTTAAGTTGTAAGTTGAAAAGGGGGAACAAAATACCCACTTGTGGATGATATTAATCCACAAGTAAGCAGCCTTTTTGGTTAGTCACCTGAACAACCACAGGCACCTCCAAAGCTCACTTCTCTTTGTGTACGTGTTCTTATCTTCAAGCTTCCAAGGAGAAATCAAAGGAGATCAAGAGAACTTCTGATTCCAGCATCAAATTCGTGTTCAACAATCTGTTCTTGATCCATCTTTGTCATCTTGTTCATCCTTGTAAGTGTTCTTCCCAAGTTCTTGAGCTTTAATGGGTTTTTAGGTCACAAATGGGTCAAACCCGAATTGACAATTTGTGAACTGAATTCTTCACTTCTAATGCTTCCTACAACTCATATAGATGCTAAAGAACATATAACATGGATTAGAATTGGTTGATTTGATCAAAATCAAGATTTGACCAAAATAGCCAAAAACGGGTCAGATTGAAATTGACCTTCAAGGACTAAAATTTAGTGTTCTAATTGTTCTTATAACTTGTTAGGATTGATTAGAACTCATATGTTTGATTAGAGGTAGTGTTTATGCACATGTTCAAAATTGGCCTAAAATGGCCAAAATGGGTTGAATCTGTTTTTACACATCAAGGACTGAATTTTAAGGTTCTGATAAGTTCATATGACTTGTATGAATTGATTAGAACAATGGTTTTGAATTAAATTAGTGGTTATACTTGAATTGGTAAAAATAGTGCTAAAATAGGCTTTAAATAGCCAAAAATAGGAAAATGCTATCAAACAGAGGTTTTAAAGGAAATGGTCAATTCTAATAGCTTCAATAAGTCATTTGGAGTGTGAATAATGCATTGGAAGTGTTGGACTTGATGTGTTTCAAGTTTTGGCCATATTGAACACATTCTTGCTATTTAATGCTTGAATTTTGTATGGATTGTTGGATAAGTGTTAGGAATGTTAGAAAGCACCAACAAGTGCCAAATGATGTTATGGAACACGGAAAATTATTTAGAGTTGAATTGGTATTGATTTGGACCAAAAAGGCACTGCTGTGTAGAAACTGCAAATAGGGCCCTGCTGCACCCGACGCAGTGTCTTAATCATCAATTAAGACACTGAATCACCAATATTATCCCGTCCATACAGTTATTTCTATATCCAAACTCAAAATCAATTTCTTTAACTAGACCTTTTACAATGGCCTGATATCTCACCACTGTATGGTTCGTAAATGGCTCCCAATTTGACTATCAGGGATTTAGTATTGTTAACCCAAGCTTTACGATTCTTAAGTCATATAGTCTCATGGCTAACTATTGATCACACTGATTAGTGATCTACTTGTAACGTCCCAAAAATTATTTTCTTTAAAGAATAATTGAACACCGAAACATACGGTTAACAATCTATCATAATTAGAACATTGTATAATTCAGTTTACAACCCAATGTGAAAACTAGTAAAATCTTGGAATCGATTGTAATTGTCTTAGAATACATCATTAAATACAAATTAGTTCAAAACATTGCGGAAGCTTGAGGGAAATGAGCAATCAACTGTGTACTGGAGCCCCGCCGTGGTCATCACCTGAAAAGAAGGTTAAACAACAACCGTAAGCATGAAGCTTAACGAGTACTTTACATACAACAACCGAATTGTCAGATCACCAACTTGTTTCATGTATGGTGCATCAATCATTTCCGCTACCGTAGTAGGCGATCCCAACATTCCCGTTACTGAAGTAAACGGTCTCATCATTCCCGTCACTGAAGTGAACGGTCTCATCATTCCCGTCATCGAAGTGAACGGTCTCATCATTCCCGTCACCAAAGTGAACGGTCTCATCATTCTCGTCACCCAAGTGAACGGTCTCATCATTCCCGTCACCGAAGTGAACGTTCTCATCATTCCCGTCACCGAAGTGAACGGTTTAATCATTAAATAAATCATAACGTATCATATAACTCATAACACATGTCATAATCACATACATCATCAGTTAGGTTGTAAGTAAGAGTACTCACCTGTCCGCAGTCTTAGTTTCTCAATAAACAGCTAGTAACAATTTGCTTGGCTACGAGTCCAAAGTACGACCTACAGTACACGTATTCGTATCAAGTTTCAAATATTCAAAGTCGGGTCATACATCTTGACTAAAGTCGGACGTCACAGACTTAACCAAAAGTTGGACCAACACCAAGGTCCAAAGGTCGGATGAGTTATACACACGTAAGTCGCATGAGTTACACCTGTGAGCATAAGGTCTCATGGATAATCTATACATGTGTGTATAAGTCGCATGGTATGATTATATATATATACACAATCTCTTAAGTTGCATGAACACGTACGCATGAGTCGCATGCGCACCGTATGCGAAAGGCGCATGGATACCCCATGCGAAGGTCGCATGGACACTTCATAAGTTGCATGGGCATGTAAGACCCATTTCATATATATAAGTCGCATGATACTTTCTACACATAAGTCGCATGAAGTGAGCCATAAGTCGCATGAAACGTTACATGCGTATCCAAAGTCGCATGAACCATACATTTATGCATGTATCTCTAGGTGACTGTCGCATGGTGTTATATATCAACTCAAAGTCGCATGAATATAATTAAAAATTCATTAGGAAGTCGCTTGGTGTTATATACTGAAAGTCACATGAAGCTAAATGTGCTAACATGAAAGTCGCATGAAACTATATGAAAGTCGCATGGGGCTATACGAAAGTCGCATGGTATCATATCTTCCCTGTCAGTTCGTTTTTTCTCAAAAACTCAAACTCCATAGCCAAAATCAAACTCTTTCAAAACTTAACCAAATCATTTCATTTTTGTTTCAAAACATTTCTCCACTCATTTAAACACTTCCCTCAAGATTTAAATACATTTCATCAAGTATTTAAGCTCATATCTCAATTTCTTTCTCACTAGTTCTTCATAATCACTCAAGCAAGGAAAAATTGATATCTACAATACCATAATGAGATAGGAAACATTACCTGATGATCCTTTTAGAATGTCTTTGAGTCCACTATAACATCCTCGATTTGAGCCTAGCTGTTAAAAGTATGTTTAAGTTAGTAAGCTTGTAAGTTAAATGAGTTAATAATGTTAATGAAAAGTTTAATTGTATATATGAGTTACTATGTGTTTTGTGTAAATATATGTATATATATTGAAAGATAATTAAGTAAAAGAAAAGAAGAAAAAGAATTAAAAGAATCCAGAGGCGGTGCCTCTGGATTGTGAAGTATATATTTGAAAAAGTCAAAGGTGGTCAAAGACCACAAGAAGCAAACCGAAGCACAAAGCTCTCGGATTCTCCCTACTTCCTTTCTCTCGGTTTTCTTGAAGAATAGGATTTTGTGGTTCTGATTCCACTCAAAGGTAAATACTTGTTTGTTGTTAAGAATCAATACATATGAAACTGTTTTTATGATTAAACGCATGACTGAAACTCAAATCTTTGCAAGACACTACTTAGAGCATGCAAAGCTTACTTTGCAGGTGGGTTTTGGTTGTTTGGTGTTATTGTGTGGGTTTGATGTGTTTTCAAAGCCATACCAACGAAAATGAGTGTTTTCAGAATGTATAAATGTCAAAACAAACAAGTAACAAGCTCTGGAAATAAGCCAATGAAGATGGCGGTTTCCATGTTAGAATAGTCGGATTCCGAGAGGTATCGGAATCCGCATGTTGACAAATCCGATAAAGTGTCGGATTCCGAGACTTAGGGTGTCGGAATCTGCATCAAGTCTAAATCCGCATATCTAAATCCGTGTTAGTGTTTTAAATCCGATAAGTATCGGATTCCTAATGTCATGTGAATTCCAAGTCAAAATCCGAAAGTATGGGATTTCTTTGTATGTATCGGATTTCTTTGTAAGTGTCGGATTCCGATAAAAGTACCGGATTCCGATTGAAGGTCGGATTTCCAATTGTATGTCAAAGTTTCCAAGTTCTTAAGTGTTGAAATCCGAGAAGTGACGGATTTCACAAAAGTATTGGATTTCCCTTAAAGTGTCGGATTTCATGAAATCCGACAGTCTGTCGGATTTATGTGGGATCCGGATTTGGGGATTTCCTATGTTGGCTTTGTAGCTATTCTAAGTATGTTAAGATAATTAATGTAAATCCTAATGTTCTAGGTGAACTTGATATCCTAAACAAGGCACGAAATTGAATAGTTATCTGTTAATCCACTCAGGTGACTACCGACTTCCATAAGCCTCAGTAGAGGAAGAATTATGTGCTAAGTGATTTGAGTGCACTTGTGCTCATAAGTAAATGAATAAGAATTGCCATGTTATTTAAAGTACAATGCCATGCTAAATACTTGTCGTATGTAAGATAAGTGCATGCCAGCGGGATCCAGAACTGGAACCGCTTAGTTAAATGAATGATGTGTATGATACTGATTCTGAATGAATCAGTTAAGTAAAGATATGATGATATACATGCTAGGGATCCAGATTGGATCCATAAAGAAGTAACTGAATGTAAATGCATGCTAAAATAATTAAATGAATATGCATGCTAAGTAAATGAACAAGATATGTGTTTGTGTTCGCGAACATCAGCAAGCATGGTTAAGGTCAGCCGGTTAGCTGGATCCTAGGGACCCTTGATCAGGAGATTCGGGATTTAACGGTGATTCGAGGCAACATTCCGGATCGTAGGTTCTGCAGAACCGCCGTGCCTTATATCATGAGGGTTAATTAGTCAGAAATGGCTGAGTACCTAAGGAGCATCTGGTTCCGTTAACGATGCTTGGTGGACTGGTTTATGCTCCCCCACCAGCGCGGAGGGTTGTGTCTGATCCCCCGGTGTATTGGTGTTAAGCGGGACTAGCTATCCTGCAAGAAACAAGTTATACCGATCGTGTCAGGACACCACAATGTGATAGGATAGCATTGTATGCTTATTCCTGATATGTATGACTTACTCTAACGAAGTTTATGCTAAGTTTGTGCTCACTAGCTAAGTGTAGCTAACGGTGCCATGTTAACTGCTTTTGCAGATCAAAGATAGATTGCCTGGTGAGCCGGGTCCCCTGCCTCTAGATATTTTGTGGGAACACTTGTTGTTGTAATAAATACATTATGGTCGGTTGTTTTGTAAAGTAACACTAGATACTGAAACATGTTAATTGTAAATATTCCGCTGCTTAAAGTTATTTGATCGTGATTAAGTTCACGTTTGTTTAAAAACGCAAAGTTTTGCTAAAATCTGGTATATGCAAAGGCGGTGTTACATCCATAGATGAATCTTGGCTCCTTCTTCCTTTGCTCTTCGTGAGGTTTTAGCACACACAACACACACTGCTCTCTCTCTCAATGCAACAGTGTTTTTGATTCCAAGTGTTAGGGGCTGTGCCCTAGCCACCCATATATATACCTTCTTAAAAGGCCTTGGCCCATCAACAACCATCTAAGCCCAATCAAGCAACTAACCCAATTTAATTATCCACATTAGTCCTTTTTTCCAAGTACATATATACACACACACACATATATATATATATATATATATATTTATATATAGTCCATTTAACCAACTATTCATCCAAGCCCACAAAAATTGAATTTATTTCACAATTAAATTCATAATCCAACAAAACTATCATTTTCTAAATAAATTATTCTTTTTATTTATTTTCGAAGTTCAGGTATTACAAGTCTCCCCCACTTAAACACGATTTCGTCCTCGAAATCTTCACTTGAATAGTTCAGGGTAGTTCTTTCTCATTTCTTCCTCGGACTCCCATGTCCACTCTGAACCCGTGCGGTGCTCCCAGTACACCTTTACCATTCCCACTTCTCTGTTGCGTAGTCGTTTGATCTTTCTTTCGAGGATCGCAACCGCTCTCTCGATGTAGTTCAATTTCTCATCTATGGTGATGTCCTCCAATGGCACAAACGCCGATTCATTGGCTAAACACTTTCTCAAGTGAGATACATGAAAGGTGTTGTGTATCTTCGACAACTCCTTGGGTAGCTCTAAACGGTAAGCCACCTTGCCGATTCTTGCGATAACTTTGAAAGGCCTAATAAATCTTGGATTCAACTTTCCTCACTTTCTAAATCGTATAACTCCTTTCCATGGAGATACTTTCAGCAATACATAGTCACCAACTTGGCTTTGAGCTGCTTTAAGTCGTTCACGAACTTGTTGCACATGCTTTGAGGTTTTCTGTACTATTTCCGTGTTGCCAAGCTCCTTCTGTCTAACCTCACCCCAACAGATCGGGGTTCTATATTTCCTACCATACAACATCTCGTACGGTGGCATGCTGATACTCGAGTGATAATTGTTGTTATATGAAAATTCTGCTAGGGGTAAGTACAAATCCCAGCTTCCCCCCAAATCAATCACACAAGCTCTTAGCATATCTTCCAGTGCTTGAATAGTTCGTTCACTTTGTCCATCGGGGTGATATGCCGTACTCAAGTTAACCCTTGTGCCCAAATCCTCGTAAAACTTGCTCCAGAATCTGGATGTCAATCGTACATCCCTATCAGAAATGATGGTCACTGGCACCCCGTGCCTTGAAACTATTTCTTTTACATAGATATCAGCCTATTTCTTGGCCGAACTAGCTTCCCTGATTGGTATAAAATGGGCGCTTTTTGTTAACCGATTAACCACTACCCAAATTGCATCATAGTTCCTTGGTGTTTTCGGTAGCTTCGTTATCAAGTCCATAGTTATGTGCTCCCATTTCCACACGGGTATTTCAAGCGGTTGCAGTTTACCGTACGGTCGCTGGTGCTCAGCTTTCACTCGTAGACATGTAAGGCATCTTTCAATGTACTTAGCCACATCTCTCTCCATTCCCGGCCACCAGTAGTCCATTTTCAAGTCTCTGTACATTTTTGTGGCCCCCAGGTGTATAGAAAATTTCGACTTGTGCGCTTCATCAAGAATGAGATTCCGAACTTCTGTGATTTTCGGCACCCAAATTCATCCGTATCGGGTCCACAACCCACGGATTTCCTTGACCATCAACGTCATCTGGCCCTTTACCCTCTCAGTTTTCTGATTTTTCTCTTTGATTGCTTCACTCTGGGCTACTGAGATCGATTCGAACAGTGAAGTTGTAACCGTCATCCTTAAGCATTTCACATTCAACTGTATGTGTTTCGCCGTACGGCTTAGCGCGTCTGTTACAATGTTAGCTTTTCCCAGATGATACAAGAGTTCACAGTCGTAGTCCTTGACTAGGTCTAACCATCTCCGCTGGCGCATGTTCAAATTCTTTTGATCGGAAAAATACTTTATACTTTTATGATCTGTATATATCGTGCACTTGACTCCGTACAAATAATGTCTCCATAATTTGAGCGCGAACACCATGGCCGCTAGTTCCAAGTCATGTGTTGGGTAGTTGCATTCGTGCGGTTTCAGTTGCCGCGAGGCATAGGCAATCACTTTTCCTCTTTTCATCAACACGCAGCCAAGTCCCACATGGGACGCGTCACAATAAACTACCAAATCCTCCATTCCTTCCGGTAAGCCCAGTATCGGGGCTTCACACAATCTGCCTCGAAGGGTCTCGAATGCTTCCTATTGCTTTTCTCCCTAATCAAAACGAACATTCTTCTTTGTCAACTTGGTCAGTGGCACTGCTATCTTTGAGAAATCCTTAATAGACCTTATGTAGTAGCCGGCTAACCCTAGAAAACTTCCGATCTCTGTAGGACTCTTCAGCATTTCCCAATTCATCACAGCCTCGATCTTTGCGGGGTCGACTTTGATCCCCTCTCAGTTAACCAAGTGCCTGAGAAACTGAACTTCCGGTAACCAGAACTCGCACTTGGAAAACTTTGCGTAAAGCTTCTCCTTCTTCAAGGTTTCAAGTACTTCTCGCAGGTGTAGCTCGTGCTCGGCCTCAGTCTTTGAGTAAACTAAGATATCAGCGATGAATACTATCACGGACTTGTCAAGCATGGGCCTGCAGACTCGGTTCATTAAATCCATGAATGCCGCCGGCGCGTTTGTGAGACCGAAAGGCATGACGACGAACTCGAAGTGCCCATAACGCGTGCGAAAAGCTGTCTTAGCTATGTCCTCCTCTCGAACCTTGAGTTGATGATATCCCGATCGTAAGTCTATCTTTGAGAAACAGGCTGCTCCTTGCAGTTGGTCAAACAGGTCGTCGATCCTTGGCAACAGATAACGATTCTTAATTGTCACCTTGTTGAGCTCGCGATAGTCTATGCACATCCTGAAGGTTCCTTTTTCTTTTTCAGAAAAAGGATCGGTGCTCCCCACAGTGAGCTACTTTGGCGTATAAATCCCTTATCTAGCAGTTCTTGAAGTTGTGACATCAATTCTTGCATCTCCGGCGGTGCTAGCCGGTACGGTGCCTTGGCGATAGGCGCAACTTCCGGCACTAGGTCTATACGAAACTACACTTGTATGTCTAGCGGAATCCCCGGTAGTTCCTCCGGAAATACTTCCGGGTAGTCACACACAACCGGTACATCGGAAACTGTCAATTTCTTCTTCTCCAGCCTCGAGTCGACCACATGAGCTATGAAGACCATGCAGTCCTTGCGTAGATGCTTTGCCACTTTGATCCCGAATAATCCCTTGCTTACACATGATATTGGCCTGGTGACGCCCTAGCCAATCCATCCCCACTATTACTTGGAACGCTCTCATAGGAGTCGGTAGTAGATCTATAGTAAACTGTACATCATCTATCACTATTACATTATCCCTATAGATTGTGGTAACACACAAAGCCTTATCGTCGGCTATCTCTACCTCTAACGGTGTTACTAACTTTACGGGTGCTATTACAAATTTTTTACAAAAAGCAGAAGACACAAAGGACTTACTCACCCCGGAATCAAATAATACAAGTGTAGGCAGAGAGTTAACAATAAATGTACCTGCAATAACATCTGGTTCCTTCTTGGCCTCCTCCACTGTCATTCGAAATGCACGCCGCCAAGGCTTCGGAACCTCGTTTTTCTTTCCCTTTTCTCCTTCGGTGATCCGGAGCGGTGGTTTCCAAGTAGGCCTCCCACTACTCCCTGCTACTTCCGGGCATTCTGCCATGCGATGCCCTGGTTTGTTGCACCTGAAACACACGTTCAGGTGAGCCTTGCAATCCTTCCGGTAATGTCCGCTCTTCCCACACAAAAAGCAGTTCACGGTTCCCATCCGGCACTCCCCAGCATGCCCCTTTCCACACCTGCCGCACCTTGCCCCCGGATTCCTAATGGCGGGCTTGAAATTACTAACATTTGGCTTCTTGAACTGTTGTCTCCCAGGGTTATTACCCAAGGCCGCTCGCTTCGCCGACCTTTTCTTGTTTCTCTCCAACAAGTACAATTCTCTTTTCCTTGCTCCCTCAATCAGCTGGTCCAGGTAGCATACTGACCATTCGATACAAACTCCTGAATATCCTCCCTCAGCATGTGCGTATACCTATGAATCTGCAACCTCTCGTCGCTTGCATACGCTGGACTATACAGTAATTTCTCTTTGAATATCGCGGTTATCTGATTAACCGT
This sequence comes from Dittrichia graveolens, assembly GCA_038502395.1. Taxonomy (NCBI): domain Eukaryota; kingdom Viridiplantae; phylum Streptophyta; class Magnoliopsida; order Asterales; family Asteraceae; genus Dittrichia; species Dittrichia graveolens. Next base: position 39,932,014 of record JARJIL010000009.1, read on the forward strand.
TTCGGTGGTTTGTTTGAGTTTCATGAACTCATCCATCACTCGCTCCACCTCCACCTTGGGAGCATACTCCTCATAGAACAATTTTGTGAATTCTTCCCACGTCATTGTCGTAATCACCTCGCACTTCATTTTCCTCAACAAATTCCACCAGTCCTTGGCGGCTCCCCTTAGGAAGTTAGAAGCGAAGCACACCTTTGAGTCCTCAGCACACCGGCTGGTAAAGAATGCTCCCTCTATCGCAGAGACCCATCTAGTGCTCCGCACCGGGTCTGGCACCCCATAAAAAACAGGCGTCTGACACGCCGAGAAATCCCGGAAGGTTCCTCCGGGGATCACTTGATTAGCAGTCTGTGCTACTGGTTGGGCGACTACGACAGCCGCAGTAGTTTCTTTGGCAGCCCACATAGCTCCCAGCTTCTGCTTAATCATAGTTCCCATATCCTGTTTCAGATCCTCCACGATCTTAGGCAGTAGTTCTTTCGGCGTGTTGCTAACCACAACGGTTACTAGTTCGGTCATTGCCTTATTCCCATATTCCTCCTCATTCATTACATTCCCCGGTACCACATTCTCTGGAGTCACATTCTCAGGTTGATCAAGATCGGTTGTGCACGAGGGTCGTTCTCTCCCGTCACACTAGCATTCTCCCCATCAGGTGGGTTTTCAAAACCCGTTGGTATCACACATCTGTTTCTTGTAGTCACCATACTGGATGTATAGACAATGCGCTTAATTAACAGGCGGCATTGCCACAATCCTCATCACTATAGCAGTTCATATTTCACGTATTTCATGTCATAAGTATAGCTATCATGCAACCCTAGTCATTATAAGGCACCCTAGCTACAGGCATCTTATCTCTACAAGTACCCCTCACCGGATCCACAAGATTCCCCGGATTTTGACAAGTTTCCAACAAGTGTCATGTGCAGATAATAATATGGGCCCTATTATTACAAACACGCTAAACGTATTGGATCTGGTCATTACCACTAGGAATCCCGATTCACTGGCTTGGGCCATGTATCAACCATCTCAGCAAACATGTAACAAGTCATCATGTAAGCATTATCATGTCATTCTATTCTGATTCTATGAAAGCATTTAAATTGCAAGGTCTCAGTTATCGTAGTCATCATATCATAATTCCAACATCTCAGTTAACATGATCATCATATCATAAATTCATACCTTGTACTCATGTGTGACCACTCGGACTAGCTCAAGCCGATAGCTTATCGTAACATTTATCATTTGAAAAAGTTTCAAAACTTTGTCTAAAATCTTTCACGAACCAAGGTTTAAGTTCAAACACACAGAAATGCATTCGAATCCGTTAAACCAAGGCTCTGATACCAAGTTGTAACGTCCCAAAAAAATTTATGGAATAATTGAACACCGAAACGTACGGTTAACAATCTGTCATAATTAGAACATTGTATAATTCAGTTTACAACCCAATGTGAAAACTAGTAAAATCTTAGAATCGATTGTAATTGTCTTAGAATACATCATTAAATACAAATTAGTTCAAAACATTGCGGAAGCTTGAGGTAAATGAGCTATCAACCGTGTGCTGGAGCCTCGCCGTGGTCATCACCTGAAAAGAAGGTTAAACAACAACCGTAAGCACGAAGCTTAGCGAGTACTTTACATACAACAACTGAATTGTGACATCATCAACTTGTTTCACATATGGTGCATCAATCATTCCCGCTACCGTAGTAGGCGGTCCCAACATTCCCGTTACTGAAGTAACGGTCTCATCATTCCCGTCACCGAAGTGAACAGTCTCATCATTCCCGTCACCGAAGTGAACAGTCTCATCATTCCCGTCACTGAACTGAACGGTCTCATCATTCCCGTCACTATGTGCGATGAGTCAACAGCCTCCATGTGTGATGAGTCAACCTGTCGCGACGCGTTCATCGCGCTGCGCGTCGTGACGGTTGAAAATCCTGCACGTCAGAACTTGGCTCTGGCCCTACTGCCAGAAGCCTTTCTAACTCCTCCAGGTCTCTCTTAGCATCCAAGAGACCTTCCCCCAGTGGCATCTGCTCTTCAGCTCCATGTGTGTCGAATTTCTGCAGCTCGCTCTCAAGATGGATATCTATTACATCCACAAAGAAGGCATAGTCATCACAGACTTTGGAATGTTTTATGGATTCATCAATCCCAAATGTGATAGAATCTGTGCCTACCCTCAGTGTCAGCTGTGACTCATGAATATCAAATAATCCACGAGCTGTAGTCAGGAAGGGTCTGCCCAAGATGATGGGAACTGTATCATCCTCCATATCTATAACGATAAAGTCCTCACGAAAGATGAATTTGTCTACTTTAACTAGCAAATCCTCAACTATCCCGTGTCGATAGGTGACGGACTTGTTTGCCAGATGTATAGCCATGCGAACGGGTTTAGGCTCAGGCAAATCTAGTTTGGCGAAGAAAGAGTATGGCATCAGGTTCACCTTCGCTCCCGAGTCAACATGTGCATGACTAACAGGTAGATTGCCAAACTGGCATGGCAAAGTAAGACTCCCAGGACCAGTCATCTTCTTTGGGATCTTATTGACCATGGCTGCTGAATATTGATCGTTTAGAGTGACACTTGACACTTCTTCCATTTTCTTGCGGTTGGTAAGAAGATCTTTCATGAATTTAGAATATTTTGGCATCTGAGCCATAGCCTCAACAAACGGAATGTTGATGTGAAGGGATTTCAGGTACTTTAGAAATTTCCGGTACAACTCATCTTGCTTGTCTTGCCGAAGATGCTGCGGATAAGGTATCAGAGGTCTGTAAGGTTTCACTGGTGGCGGAACAGATGGAACATATGGAGTAGGTGGAATAGGTTCTGGATTAGGAGTGACCTCCTTCTTTTACGCTTTCCCTTTATCTGGCTTAGTAGGCGGTGACTCAATAGGATCAGCGTGGGAGCTGGAAGGTGATGAGCCTGCAGCTTCTTTTCCACTCCTGGTGGTCACAACTTTAATTTCAGCCTTTGGGTTCGGTTCAGTGTTACTAGGGAGTGTGCCAGAAAAACGGTGTTGGAGAACCCTAGAGATCTACCCAACCTGGGTCTCTATGTTGTGGATAGACGCCTGCTTGTTCCTTAGTGTAGCCTCAGTAGAAACGCCTATCTTCTTCACTAACTCCTCAGTCTCCTTATGCCTCTAATCTGTTGCTGCTGCGAAGCGCGTGAGCATATCCTTGAAATTAGGCTTCTTCTCTGGCCCCTTTGGATGTTCTCTCTGATAAAACCCTGGGCCAGACTGCCTAAATCGCCCCTCCATCTCCTTACGGTATTCAGGATATGGTTTCCAGTTTGCCTTTCTATTGCGGAAGAAAGCCTCGTCCTCTGGATAATCATATTTATCTCCAGCTGAATAACACACAGATTCTTTGAGATTCCCACTCTCGTCATATGGGCAATCTTTCGCAAGATGAGGTCCACTGTAGTTAACACAACCAACCTGCATAGCGTGAATGTTTTGATTCACCTTTTTCATGTCACGCCCTAATGCATCCAACTTGGCACTAAGGGCCGCTATGCTATCAGATGAGTCAGCTATGGCTGCAGTCTTCCTCTGGTAGGAAGAATCTCGAGAAGAATGCAACTGATGCGAGTGCTGAGCCATCTCAATCAGGGCGTACCCTTCGGCGGGTGTTTTCTTCGGTGTTGGTCCTTAAGAATCGACCATTTGTCTAGTGCAGACATTAATACCATTATAGAATGTTTGGACAACCTGGTGAGCATTCAAATCGTGTTGTGGACAATTTTGGAGCATCTCCTTATATCTGTCCAAGGCATCATAGAGAGTTTCGTCCTCAGGTTGCATGAAGTTTTGGATTTGCATCATCATTTTGGCAATCTTTGATGGAGGACTGAATTATTTGATGAAACGAGTTTTGAGCACCTCCCATGTACGGATGGTGGGCTCGGATCGTAACCAACATTTGGCTGCACCCCGGAGTGTTATCGGGAACACTCATAGCATAACAGCGTCACGACTAACTCCCGGCATGTGGAAGTAATCAGCGATCACGAGAACGGCCTTGACATGCTGGTTGGCGTCCTCGTTATCCTTTCCGGTGAAAGAAGTCTCGCGTAGAAGGTGAAGGAACTGGCCTTTGATCTCGAAGGTTCTCTCCTCGGGTATTTCGGGTTGGTGAATACCCTCTCGGGTGCCCTCGCGCACTCGGCTCACGTACTCCTCGAGTGACATGTTGTCGATATTCTCCGCCATTTTTCGTGCTCTCTGTCTCTCTCTCTCACACGTTTAACTCACTGAAGTCGATGAAATTCGCGTTCCGGTTCGTCAAAAGGTTGAACTAAATCAGATGTGGGGTCTAAGGTCATGCACTGACCTAAAAACCCTAGGTGAGGTTACTGAATTAAAGTACTAATCCTAAACAGGCCCGACATTAAATTAACTAAAAGCAGAGAATAAAAAAATAGGAAGTTCTGTTCTGGTCGCGACGCGTCGTGGCGCGATCAGTGGACAGAAACTAGAAGTGTGTTCCTTTTGAGCCGAAACTCACGGGAAACAACGGTTAACACTAAATTAACTCGGTAAAGATAGATTAAGACCGTTCCCCGACAACGGCGCCAAAAACATGATGTGTGTTTTACGTACTAGTTTTAAATTTATATTTTACCGAATTATTTACCAAAAACTGCATGAATTGGCAAGTGAACCTAATCGTTTCGTATTATAGTTAGCAAGTCAGGTGTCGAACTCTTGGGGAACGGGAGGTAAACTGATTTTATTAAATTAATCTAGAATTAACTAATTTAAACTAATTAAACTAAATAAAGACAAATAAATACTAAATAAAAACAATTAAACTAATTAAGGGGAATTTTGATGCAAGATTAAAAATTTATTTATTTAAATTACTCCTAACACTACTAAAACACTCAAAAGCAACCAAAAGTAGCTAAAAGCAAAGATTTTTATGGATTAAATTATCAATTAAAAGGCTTTCCCTCTCTAGGTTCGATTTCTACTTTTTCAAAATATTTAATTTCCAATTGATAGTGCATTGAACATTTGTTTCATCTCATACCGAATTCTATAATGGATAAACTCCTGTCCAAAGTCTAACCCTATAATCATGCATTTATTCAATTCTATGGTCAAGAAATCGTTTAAATACATAATTAGACATATTTAAGCTCGTGTCAAACAAGACTCAACCTTTAACAATTGTTTTGGTTATTAAATTGTTAAATTGAGAAATAAAGGTCATTACATGTCAATCATACACATTAAAGTTCCATTCTTGATTATCTAAGCCTAGGGTTTGATCTACCAATAGTCAAGATTAATTATTGATCCTAATTAATCATGATAAAAGCTATAAAATAGATTGGTCCTCTAAGTTTTATAAACTCATAATATAAACAATCAAAAAACATATCTTTAACACATATTGATCATTGGTGAGCTTATAAGACAAATTATGAGATGAATACATTATTAGTCCTTAATTTATATATATTCCATTCCTGAAGAAGCTTTCGAAGAAAGCGACTTAAGGTGTAATATATTATTCTTTTGTCAACTGTTCTAGCGCGTCATCTGAAGAAAGAAGCCCGAAGTTCATCTGAAGATTTGTTCTGAAGTGAACGTCAGCAGAAGCTAGTCTTCAGTCATCAAAGGGTCTTCTGCACTGAAGATACATCTGACAACCAGAATCTTCCTGTTATGTAAAGTGCACGATCTGCGCACTATTAATGAGCTCGAAACGGCAATTTTGCTTTCTGTTCCTAATTATGTGTAGAGCGGTACACGTGTAAATTAATTAGATGGTCAGGATTAGTTTACGTAGCCTATAAATACCTGCTCGATTAACGAGAAAAGGTTAAGCGTTTGTTCGCTAATTTGCATTCAAGTTTGTTCTTGATTTAGTTTGTACTCGGTGCTCAACTTTGTTCTTGTGCACTCTTTGAAGTTTGGTTATTAATATAATCATTCTTTGAAAACTTTCGTGTGTTCATTGCTTTAAAACTATTTCCGCACTTTGATCTTGTTCATTGTTAGTTTTACGTATTCGGGAAAAACAATTGGTATCAGAGCAGGTTCTAATTTTATCTATAAATTAGTGATCTGTTCAACATGTCGATGTTTGATTACATCGATAATGGCTCCTCTGCCAAACCACCAAAGTTTTCTATTGAACATTTTTCTAGCTGGAAAAACAGAATGTTGTTATATTTAGAAAATCTTGATTACAACTCTCTTGTTATTTTGGAGGAAGGTCCTTATGTTACTCAAACCATCTCCATGGAGACTGGTTTTGCTGAAACCTCCATTCCCTCTCGTCCGAAACCAAGATCTCAATGGACAAAGGAGGAGAAGAAGCTAGTGGGCCTAGATGCTAAGATACGAAACAACATTGTTATTACTTTACCTAATGAAATATTTCATTTTGTTTGTAATCTGAAGACAGCTAAAGATATGTGGGAAAGCTTCTGCATTTCGTTCTAAGGAACTGTTGAAGTTCGTGAGAACAAGAAGACCAACATCATACGCAAGTATGAAAGCTTCTGTGCAAAAGACTCTGAGTCTCTCACTGAGATCTACACCGGATATACATAACTACTGAACGACATGGCTGAAGTTGGAGTTGTCAGAGAGCAATTCCAAATTCTCAACAGATTTTTGGATTCCCTCCCGTCTGAATGGGATACCATGTGCATGATCCTGAGAACCAACAACATGCTCAGGGACATGAACATGCGTAAGCTATATGGAATCCTGCTGAATGACGAACAAACCCGCATTCAGAAAACTGATTTGAAGAAGGCCTTCAAGAAAACTCGGGCCCTCGTTGCTGAAAATCCTCAAAGAGTCAAGTAGAAGCAAACCGAAGACTCTGATTCTGATGATGAGTCTCAGATTAATGAAGTTGAGGAGGTAGAAATATCTGATGATGAAGGTACCAAAAAAGCCTTCATCATGAAAAATTATAAGAAGTTTCAGAAGTTTAAGTCTAATGGGAAGAGAAGATTTGACAAGAAGTTCTCATTAGAGAAAAAGGGCTCATCTGAAGGTTCCAAGAATGAGTGCTTCAAATGTGGGAAGCCTGGTCATTATGCAGCCCGACTGCTACGTGAAGGAGACCTCCTCTAACCCTAAGAAAGGGTTTTCTTCAAAGGTTGATAAATACAAGGCTAAATATAAGGCCCTAAAAGCATCAAATGAAAAGAAGAAGGAAAAGGCCATGATTGCTGATGACCTTAACTGGACTGATTCTGAAACATCTTCAGATGAGGAAGAAGAAAATGAAGTTAGAGGAAAGTGTCTGGTGGTTGTAGAAATCCTTGGAACTGCACATCTTGAAATGTGTTTAATGGCCACTGAAAGCAAGTTCAGCAAGGATCTGGCTGAGGCTGAAAAACTAAGCTTAGCAGAAGGATGGATCCCACCATGATGTACAAGGTATCAAATTTCAAAAATTATTCAATGAATGAGAAGGATGATATGTTTGCTTATTTGTGTTCTGATCTGACTATTACACATAACAATCAAAACAAATCTAAACACACTATCACCAAGCTCACCACTGAAATAAATGTCATTGAAAAAGAAAATGAACAATTTCTTCAAGAGTCTTATGCCTTAAAGTATCATCTCGAATTTTTAGCAAATGAACTCAAAAATGTGAAAATGGATTTACAAGACTCTAACAAAAAAGTGAAAGATCGCCAGTCGATCATTGATCTTTGGTTGAGTCCAAATAAACTAGCATTTGAGAGTATAAATCATCATATGGTGATTCAAAGAGAAAGAGTAGGCATAGGGCACGTTAAACAAGCCGCTGATTTTAGAAAAAAGTGTAAAAATGTCGATGAAATGATTTTTAACGACATAAGTGTTAATGATATTGGAAATCAAAATCTTCTTAAAAAGAGATTCACCAAATCTGAAGTTGTAAATCCAAGTTTTTTTGAAAGATCTTATTCTGAAATCAGAAATCTTCAACTTCCTACTGAGTACGATACTCTTGCCAACAAAACTCCCGAACCAATCCTTGAAATACCTATTACACCAAGTCCTACTGAAACCCAACCTGAAGTGGTGTCTGAAACCCCAACTGAAACCCAACCTAAAGTTGTATCTGAAACCTGTACTGAAACCCTCAACCAGTCTTCATCTGAATCAGTTAGTGAAATATCTTCTGAAATCTTACAATCCAAATCTGAAATTTCAAAACCCTCCAAAACCAAAAATAGTGATAAAACCTTTGCTCTGCCCGTATCCAAAATCAAAGAAGTTAAGGACTCTCTTTTCAAAATTTTAAAGTTAATTGGTGAAAAAGAGAAAAATAATAAAAGAGTTAAGGCAAAAAATTCTAAATCCACTCGGAAAAGCTATAAATGTTGTAACACCCGCAAACCTAGGCTAGTAGATTAGCAGGTTTACGGTATGTGTTTGTTTGTGTTTTAATTGTTTTAATTTATTATGTGATTATCTAAGTGAATTTATTTATTAATTAATTGAGATTATTATAAGTATGTATATATGTATGTATGACCGTAGGTGCGTGTATGTATGCATGTGTGTAAGTGTATTACACGTGGGGGTGTTAGGTGATATAGTGCCACCTACTTTGCATTTAAACAAGTGTGGGTGTGTGTGTGTCCTGTTTCTATTATCTCAAACAACAGAAGTGTGTGTGTTTTGTTTCTCTGCCAAGAAGAAAACCGAGAGAAAAGAAGAAAAAGAATCGGAATTCCATTCTCATTGTGTGTGATCAAAGATTTAAGGTTGGTATTTATAAATTGACATGTTATGATCCTTCTTGATATGCTATATGATTTAAATCATGATTCATGTTTAGTTTAAAGATTGCATGTTAACTAACATCATGATCGGTTTTTGAAAGAATAGGATTTTGATAGTTTCAAATGTTCATATGATTCATATGGTTAATTACATGAGAATGTATTATAAATGTTTAATGTATGTTTCTGGAATGATGGTTATGAAATTATGAAAATCTGGGTTTGGGTTACTATATTTTGAAGTTGTCGGATTGGATACTTATGAAGCTCTCAGATTTGTTGAGAAGAAGAAATCCGAATCTTACTTAAATCCGGGTTTTATGAAATCCGAAAGTGGAAAATCTGATTGCCTTAGAATCCGAAACTTGGTTTATGATAATCCCAAATCAGAATACTATAATTGTATATGAAATCCTAAACTTGGAAAATGACCAAGTCAGAATCCGATACATGAAATCCGGAACTTGAAATCCGGGAATAGGGAAATCCTATACTCTTGAATCGGAACTTTGAAACCAAGTGCTTGAAATCCGATTAAGGTAAATCCGACAGATACGAGATCTAGCGGATTCCCAAATCCGACACTGGTGAAATCCGACACCTTGAGTTGCGGATTTTCAAAAATCCGGGTGTAAATCTGATAGTTTCAAGAATCCTACATTTTGAGTTTTATTTATATTTGTTTAATTGATTGTTGAAAGTTATGAATGAATTATAAATATGTGAAGAGATATATATATGAAATTTAGACTGATTGGTTGTTATTATGTTTTCAGGAAATCCAAAGGCTCAGTAACATTAGAATTCTGAGTGCTTCCTCTGAACTTGAAAGGTGAGTGGATGTTGGATGCAAATGGTAAAGATTATGTTTAATATTACTGATGTGAGGCATAATTGTATGTGATGGTTTGATATTGGAACTGTTGATCGTGAATATTATGTATTATGACTGTTGCATGACTATTTGTTCGATACGCACTCTTAGTATTATTTTGAGTTGCGTTTGAGAAGTTAGCTATACGTGGAATTGGGCTGGGCTCGTTTACTGGTTGGTAGAACAATGGTAGCCTTACTGTTGCATATGTTGCTTCAGAGTGGGATTTCACTGTGGCAATACAGTAGAGGGCTATCGCTAAACCTTTGCTTTGGCCGGCAATGGTTGTAGGTTCTGCGCCGAACTGCCGGTCTTCTTAGAGTTGTGATTACATGATTAGTATTGACTTGATGTTTGCTTTTGGGTTTAACCTCTACTCACTTAATTTTGTGCTAACTCCCCACAGTTGTTGCTTTTTGCAGGTTTGTGTTTGTGAGTGCTTGTGGAAGGAAAATTTGACCTAACTCTGATATCAAGTTTTAAAAGAAACGAGCCAGTCTTTTGTAACACAGAGTTTCGTTTGTGGATTGTCAAGAACAGATATTTTGTTTAAGTAAATATTTGTTAATGTAATGAATGTTTAAAGTTAATCAAAGCTTCCGCAGCGCAATTTTAAAAAAAATGGCTTAGATTTTACAGTGTTACAGTTTGGTATCAGAGCCTAGGTTAGGCGATGCAGGCACAGCTAGAGTGTTTGCATTCGCAAATCTTGGCTCGTAACAGGTCAAGCTTTCCTTCGGGGGGAATTAGAGTGAGTTAGAGTTGTTTGTAGTAGTTAGTATTTTGAGTACTAACGGTTTATGCTAATAAGTGGTGAGATGATGTTATTGTAACAGATATGGCTGAAAGAGAGACCCCTATCCTCCCTCCTGCTACTCAACCATGTGCAGAGGCACCGGTAATAGAAGACTTAGATACTACTAACCGAGCAGGAACATCTGGGCAGGAACAGGAAGAAGATCAGAGCAAATACATATTTAAACTGCAGAATGAACTGATGGATCTTAGAGCTAAGCTAAATAACCTGGAACAAAGATTAACCCAAACTGTACAAACTCCGGTATCAACTACGATCTTTACTCAGGCAACCGTTCTACTATCCGTATCCACAACAGGGGGCTTACCCTTTTGCGTTTCCTGGGTTTAAGCAGCCTTGCACATATAAACAATTTCTGGACTGTAAGCCATCTGAATATAGTGGAAGTTCTGACCCTAACATAACCCTGAACTGGCTCAGGGAAATGGTAAAGGCACTAGATGCCTGTAACTATGAGAAAGAACTGAAGGTGAAATATGCATCAAGGTTGCTGAAAGGTGATGCTATGGTGTGGTGGGATTCGATCAATGGCCATTTCACTAAACAACAATAGGAGAGCATTACTTGGAGCCAGTTCCAAGAAAAACTTTGTGAACAATATTGTGGTACATTTGAAGTTGCGAAGATCAAGAAAGAATTTATGGACCTGCAAATGACCGGAAATATGACAGTGGATGATCTGATTAAGCAATTTAATCAGAAAATGAGATTTGTAAAGCACTGGGTACCAGACGAGGAGTCAAAGATTGCTCACTTTGTAAAGCACTGAGATTTGCTCACTAGATGGGCTACTACCTTATCACAAGCATTTAACCTGGCAAAGATAGCAGAAGGGATATAAACAGGGAGGGTGGGCAAGGTAGTGGATATAAACAGGGAGACTAGAATAGGAGGTCAAATGTTAGTGGGTCAACACAGAGGGCAGCATGGTGTAGTCGGTGCAAGTCATATCATAATGGGCAGTGTACGCCCCAAACAAAAAGGTGTGTTAAGTGTGGCCAGTTTGGCCATGAACTGAAAGACTGTCGGTTCCTACGCAGTGTCTGTTGGAACTGCCAGAAGGAAGGGCACAGAGGAGGAGAGTGCCCAGTAGGAAAGAGAGTGGGGTCTAGAGCAGGGGCGGGGACAGCTGGGGGATCATCTTCAGCTGGTCAGAAGAGAAAGAATCCACCTACTACTGAAGGTAGGCTTTTAAGATGACGGTGGAGGATGCCACCACTACTGACGATGTCATAACCGGTATGTTCTTGATTAACTCTATTCCTGCGAGAGTATTATTTGATTCTGGAGCTAACCGCTCGTTTGTGTCTGTGGAGTTTTGTGGTAGATTAAATATACTTGTTATTAAACTTGCTAGTACCCTAGAAATAGAAGTAGCAGATGGCATGATGGTTCCAGTCACGACTGCTGTGGCTAGAGCTAAAATTGATATTGATGGTGTATGTTTTCCTGTTTACTTTCTTGTCATGCCTTTATCTGGTTTTGATGTTGTATTGGGTATGGATTGGTTAAGTCTGAATCAAGCAAGTATAAAATGCCACAAGAAGTTGATCTCGTTCCCATTAGCGGATGGTACAAGGGTGATAACAAGGGGTGAGAAAGCCGGGTATTCAATTTCAATAATTTCGTGTTTAAAGGTAAATAAAGCATTGAATAGAGCTTGTGAATCGTTTCTAGCATATGTTATTGATGGAAAGAAAGAGAAGCAAGCTATGACAGACATCCGGGTGGTAACAGAATACCCGGAGGTGTTTCCAGAAGAATTATCTGGGCTGACTCCAGTTAGGAGGTAGAATTCAAGATAGATTTGATTCTGGGTTCCCGACCAGTGGCTAAAGCACCGTATCAATTGGCACCTTCAGAAATCCGAGAAATGATGACACAGATTCAAGACTTGTTAGATAAAGGATTTTTCCGTCCAAGTTCTTCTCCGTGGGGTGCACCAGTGTTGTTTGTAAAGAAGAAAGATGGAACATTACGTATGTGCATTGATTATCGGGAATTGAACAAGAGAACGATAAAGAATAAGTACCCGCTACCTAGAATTGATGATTTATTCTATCAACTACAAGGAGCTTATTTCTTCTCGAAGATTGATTTAAGATCAGGTTATCATCAAGTACGGGTGTCAAAGGAGGATGTAGCAAAGACAGCTTTCCGTACGCGATATGGTCATGATGAGTTCCTGGTTATGCCATTCGATCTAACCAACGCACCAGCAATATTTATGGATCTCATGAACAGAGTCAGTCGACCATTTCTTGATAAGTTTGTTATTGTCTTAATGATGACATTTTGATTTATTCAAAGACTGAGATAGAGCATAAGCAACATTTGAGACAAATCTTGGAAATTTTGAAGAAAGAACAGTTGTATGCGAAGTTCTCGAAATGTGAGTTTTGGTTAAGAGAAGTTCAGTTTTTGGGGCATATAATTTGTAAAGAAGGGGTAAAGGTAGATCCTTCGAAGGTAGAGGCAGTGATGAGTTGGAATGCTCCAAGAACACCGTCAGAGATAAAAAGTTTTCTGGGATTGGCGGGATACTACCGCAGATTCATCAAGGATTTTTCTAAGATTGCGGGTCCGTTAACCAAGTTAACTCGAAAGGATGTAAAGTTTATGTGGGGTAACGAACAAGACAAGGCCTTCCAGATATTAAAAGAACTATTGTGTCAAGCTCCAATCCTTGCTTTGCCAAGTGGATCTGAAGATTTTACAGTATATTGTGATGCATCATTGGCTGGTTTAGGGTGTGTATTAATGCAGAGAGATTGGGTAATTGCTTATGCTTCCAGACAGTTGAAACCACATGAAAAGAACTACCCGACTCACGATTTGGAGCTAGTAGCAGTAGTATTTGCGCTCAAATTGTGGAGAAAATACTTGTATGGCACCAAATGTGTGATTTGTACAGATCATAAGAGCCTACAGTATGTGTTTACTCAGAAAGAATTGAATATGAGACAGAGACGCTGGGTAGAATTGATAAAAGATTATGACTGCGAGATCAGATATCACCCGGGAAAGGCAAATGTTGTGGCAGATGCCCTGAGTCGAAAAGGAAATGGAAGCTCTATTCAGTTTATGCGAATTGAGATAGTATCTGATCTGATAGATAGACTGAAGTCTACTCAGCTGGAAGCCCTTAAAGAAGAAAATTTAAAGACCGAGTTAAAGAAAGAGAGAAAAGATGAATTGAATGACGATTCTCGTGGATTAAAAACATTCAGAGCTCGTGTGTGGGTGCTTAAGCTTGGAGAATTGAGACAATTAATTTTGACAGAAGCACACAAGTCGAGACTATCTGTACACCCAGGAAGCACTAAAATGTATAACGATCTGAAAGTGCTTAGCTGGTGGCCTACGATGAAAGCAGATGTGGCACATTGTGTGGAATCGTGCCATATTTGTGCGCAAGTGAAAGCGGAACATCATAAACCTTATAGGTCTTTGAAGCAACTAGAGATTCCTGAGTGGAAATGAGAGCACATCACAAAGGATTTTGTAACAAAACTACCACGAACTCGAAGGAATCATGACATGATATGGGTGATAGTGGATCGTCTAACAAAGAGCGCTCATTTTCTAGCCACTTGTGAGACGGCTTCATTGGGTAAACTGGCACAACTATACATAGATGAGATCGTTGCAAGGCATGGTATACCGTTGTCGATTGTGTCTGACAGAGATTCAAGGTTTGTATCTAATTTCTGGAGTAGTTTGCAAAGAGAATTGGGAACTAGAGTTAACTTGAGTACAACCTACCATCCTCAGACAGACGGTCAGACTGAACGAACGATACAAACACTCGAGGATATGTTGCGAGCTTGTGTACTAGAGTATGGTGGATATTGGGATTCACACCTGCCATTGATAGAATTTGGTTAGAGGCGGGTGAGAAACAGTTTGCAGGTCCCGAGATAGTACAGTTGACTGCGGATAAGGTTGCTATAGCCAGAGATAAATTGAAAGCAACCAAAGATAGACAAAGAATGTATGCTGATCCGAAACGACGTCCGGTAAATTTTGATGTGGGGGAATTGGTATACTTGAAAGTTCCTCCGTGGAAAGGTGTAATTCGCTTCGGCAAACGTGGGAAGTTAGCTCCCCGTTTCATTGGTCCTTTCCGTATTCTTCAGGTTGTGAATGATCAAGCAGTTACTTTAGATCTTCCTACAGAGCTTGCTGGAATCCATGATACATTTAATGTCTGTTATATGAGAAAGTGTAAGATTGATGATGAAAGTCAGATTCTTCCAGTGCATGAGTTGCAAAGTTGATTCTAAAAAGAGACTGATAGAGGAACCGGTTGAACTGCTAGATCGAAAGGTGACCAAACTTCGAAAGAAGCAGATGCCTATGGTATTGGTCAAATGGAAACATAGTCTAGGTTCTGATCTAACCTGGGAGACTGGGGCTGAAATGAAAGAAAGGTATCCCTAGTTATTTGAGCAAGAAAGGATTCCGAGGACGGAATCCTCTTAAGGAGGGGAGATTTGTAACACCCGCAAACCCGGGCTAGTAGATTAGTGGGTTTACGGTATGTGTTTGTTTGTGTTTTAATTGTTTTAATTTATTATGTGATTATCTAAGTGAATTAATTTATTAATTAATTGAGATTATTATAAGTATGTATATATGTATGTATGACCGTAGGTGCGTGTATGTATGCATGTGTGTAAGTGTATTACACGTGGGGGTGTTAGGTGATATAGTGCCACCTACTTTGCATGTAAACAAGTGTGGATGTGGGTGTCCTGTTTCTATTTTCTCAAACAAAAGAAGTGTGTGTGTTTTGTTTCTCTGCCAAGAAGAAAACCGAGAGAAAAGAAGAAAAAGAATCGGAATTCCATTCTCATTGTGTGTGATCAAAGATTTAAGGTTGGTATTTATAAATTGACATGTTATGATCCTTCTTGATATGCTATATGATTTAAATCAGGATTCATGTTTAGTTTAAAGATTGCATGTTAAATAACATCATGATCGGTTTTTGAAAGAATAAGATTTTGATAGTTTCGAATGTTCATATGATTCATATGGTTAATTGCATGAGAATGTATTAGAAATGTTTAATGTATGTATCTAGAATGATGGTTATGAAATTATGAAAATCTGGGTTTGGGTTACTATATTTTGAAGTTGTCGGATTGGATACTTATGAAGCTCTCGGATTTGTTGAGAAGAAGAAATCCGAATCTTACTTAAATCCGGGTTTTATGAAATCCGAAAGTGGAAAATCCGATTGCCTTAGAATCCGAAACTTGGTTTATGATAATCCCAAATCCGAATACTAAAGTTGTATATGAAATCCTAAACTTGGAAAATGACCAAGTCAGAATCCGATACATGAAATCCGGGAATAGGGAAATCCGATACTCTTGAATCCGGAACTTTGAAACCAAGTGCTTGAAATCCGATTAAGGTAAATCCGACAGTTTTGAGATCTAGCGGATTCCCAAATCCGACACTGGTGAAATCCGACACTTTGAGTTGCGGATTTTCAAAAATCCGGGTGTAAATCTGATAGTTTCAAGAATCCGACATTTTGAGTTTTATTTATATTTGTTTAATTGATTGTTGAAAGTTATGAATGAATTATAAATATGTGAAGAGATATATTTATGAAATTTAGACTGATTGGTTGTTATTATATTTTCAGGAAATCCAAAGGCTCGGTAACATTAGAATTCTGAGTGCTTCCTCTGAACTTGAAAGGTGAGTCGATGTTGGATGCAAATGGTAAAGATTGTGTTTAATATTACTGATGTGAGGCATAATTGTATGTGATGGTTTGATATTGGAACTGCTGATCGTGAATATTATGTATTATGACTGTTGCATGACTATTTGTTCGATACGTACTCTTAGTATGATTTTGAGTTGCGTTTGAGAAGTCAACTATCCGTGGAATTGGGCTGGGCTCGTTTACTGGTTGGTAGAACAGTGGTAGCCTTACTGTTGCATATGTTGCTTCAGAGTGGGATTTCACTGCGCCAATCCAGTAGAGGGCTATCGCTAAACCTTTGCTTTGGCCGGCATTGGTTGTAGGTTCTGGGCCGAACCGCCGCTCTTCTTAGAGTTGTGATTACATGATTAGTATTGACTTGATGTTTGCTTTTTGGTTTAACCTCTACTCACTTAGCTTTGTGCTAAGTCCCCACAGTTGTTGCTTTTTGCAAGTTTGTGTTTGTGAGTGCTTGTGGAAGGAAAAGTTGACCTAACTCTGATGTCAAGTTTTAAAAGAAACGAGTCAGTCTTTTGTAACACAGAGTTTCGTTTGTGGATTGTCAAGAACATATATTTTGTTTAAGTAAATATTTGTTAATGTAATGAATGTTTAAAGTTAATCAAAGCTTCCGCAGCGCAATTTAAAAAAATGGCTTAGATTTTATGGTGTTACAAATGTGGAGTTAGAGGTCATGAAGCGACTTCTTGTTCTAATGAAGGCAAAGTCTCGAGTTGTTTTTCTAAGCAGTGTGTTTTGGAGCCCGGTAAAGTTTAGGCTCTTCAAATGAACTAACTTTTTCAACTGTCTTTGTAGGGCGTTCAACATGATAACATTTGGTATCTTAATAAGATTCGGTAGTACTCTCAACCGCCAAACGCCACAAACCCAACGTTCCCTCCAGTCCCATCATCTCTCACTATGCTTCAAGTGATGATTCCCCTGATGATACCCCCTTGATTCATCGCAAAACTCAGCTTCACTCATCAAAATCCGCAGAAGCTATTCAGGTACGATCTCCTTTACTTAAATTCTCTAAACCTAGTCTGACTGATGGAGAGACAGCTCAAAACCAAGCTGTCCCTGAAGTGCCACTTCTACTTCCACAAGTTCAGGACACTGACAAACACTAGTCAGCCGAGACTTCCTCTATCCCCACCATTGAGTCTGCCAGCACACTCACTGCAACTTAGGAACCACCAGAATAGGGAACACCCATTCCTGCTTCTGTTGAAATTCCCCCTTTATCCCTTAATGTATCAGTAAACCCAACTGATCCTATGGATATCGACCAAGCACATGATGCGTCAGCACCCAAACCGGCTGACACTGATGCTCAGCCCATCTCCAATGATGAAACTACAATTCCCCTAGTTTCGGAGGTCCAAACAGTTGATGATTCTTTAGTTCACCCTGAAGATGAAACTGCACCCAAATCCCTTGATGTGTCACAAAACCCCACTGACACTATGGATTCTTCTCGGGCAGATGATTTATCAGTTTTAGACCAAACTGAGAGTGATGCCCAACCTTTCATTATCAATGACACTAAAGTTCAACCTCCTTCAGTCGATATTACTACTACTAATGAAGATACACTCTTAAACCAGACTGTAACTGAAGCAGATGTGCCCGAGGCCCTTGATGCATCAGTCACTCCTACTAATGCTACGGCCTCCCCATCTCTCTTAAACACCTTGTTTGACATCCCTTCTCTTGATACAACTGTCAATCCTTTTGATGACAGTGATGCTTTTGACTTTCTTCAATCCCCCAAGTCTGTACATTTTCTAACTTCTAAGCCTTCCATAGACATTGCTTCCTGATTGGAAAGTCTATCTGAACTCATCCTTTTTGTCTCTAATTCAGTTAAGACAAACACCTTTGAGGGACATTGTGTCGCCAACAATCAAGCCAAGCTTGAAACTGAGCTCAAATCTCTTGTTGATTCTATCAAAACTCAGTTCACCACCCTCACCCAAACCATTGATTGTAAAAATCTGATACTTCATGGGATGTTCAAAACCCTTCAGAATCTTGTAAAAACAATAGTTGATTATGCCACTCTTGAGTTTTCTAAACTTAACACTCAACTCTCTACTATCTCCACCTCTGTAAATTTTCTTTCCTCCAAGGTTGAAAACATCCATGCTGTCAATCTTTCTGAAGTTGCAACTCGTCAGTTGCAAGAATTGTTTGCTCCCTCCTTCTCTTGTCTTTCCAGAGAGATATCGGCTCTGTCTCGGTCGGTAGAAGCTTCAAGAATCTCTGCCGCTTCTAAGGTGGAGAAAGTTCGAAGACAGTCCAAAATCTGTCAGATCATGAGAAGGAAGGCTACCGCTGATCGGAAAATAATCAAATGGGATAGAAAGTATTCACGTGCTAAATACTTACAAAGATTAGAAGACGAAGTGAGTCACCTCAAAGCCGCTGAAGAAAACAAGAATAATGCCTTGATCGATTTCGAGGCCAGGTTAGCCAAAGCTGAAGAAGCTAAGGAACTTGCTGAGGGGTAGCTTAAGAGTCTCCTTGATCAAAGGAAGGCTGAAGCTGAACTTTTCAGTTCAGAGCTAGATGGAGCTGAGTGTCAGCAAATTATAACTAAAGCTAAAGCCTCTCAGATTCCCATTCAGTCAGCTGTTCCTTCATCCAGTGTTCAGCCAAGCCAGTCTGATAAAGGTAAAGGGAAAATGGCGATAACCTCTTCGGATGATCAGATGGGTAAGGGTATATATGAATTCAGTGACTCAGATGATGAAAATCCAAGAGAAAAAGATTTGAAAGTGGCTGATGAACTTGGCAGAATAGCAGCGGAGAAACTGGCACTTGAACAACTTGCTGGGAACAAAATTGATCTATCTCCCTTCGATCATCAAAAATAGATTCAGGAGAATATTGAAGCCGAAAAAGCTTTAATTGAGGAGAAGAAAAGGATCATGGAAGAAAAACAAGAAAAGTGGTTAAGCTCTTGACATCAGAGAAGGCATCTAGATAAAATCACGGGAATAAAGCTAAAGAAAGTTAATAATGAAATCCTTCTGAATGTTCAACGTAAAAATCTTCCACTCTTAAGTATACAATCTGTCAAGAATGTTCAACTCAATTATGCTGTGTCTGAATGGAATGAAATAATTGCTTGTTTATCAAAACGCAAGCAAACTGATGATGTTAAGTTCATTCAACGAGATATCTCCAAAGTAATTGAATATTATGAAGAGGAAGTAAAGAAGAGGGGATCTCATGCAGGTGTCATGCCACATAAAGAGAAACCCACTTGAGCTAAAAAGTTAATTTCAGAGAAGGAGGCTCACTCTCAAGAAATCTCAGCAACAAATCTTGGAGCTGATATCTATTGGAAAGCTTCCAAATTGCAAAGGCTTTGACACTACGTTGCCTCCTGGTTTCATTCCTGAAGTGGGTAAAGTACTCTAAAATCCGAGGGGATTTTATTTTCTTGATGCATATGACAAGATTCGCTTACAGAGAGTTTCAGACTTCGCCAAGGCTGACTGGCTTCATCTGATATCTCTTCGATATTTCATCGACAATAAAAATCCAGAAGTCAAAGACATTCTGGTTGAATACTTGAAGCAAATGAAGCTCAAAGTTCCAAAGGAATCTTCTCCTGAAGAGTTCAAACCAAATATTTAGAAAAGTAATTCTTCATTCTTTATTCTTTCTGTTCTTTATTTTTTATTTGTATATAGTCATGGATTATAAACAAATAGGGGGAGATTGTTAGTCCTTAATTTGTATATATTCCATTCCTGAAGAACCTTTCGAAGAAAGCGACTGAACGTGTAATATCTTATTCTTTTGTAAACTGTTCTGACGCGTCATCTGAAGAAAGAAGCCCGAAGTTCATATGATGATTTGTTCTCAAGTGAACGTCAGCTGAAGTTAGTCTTCAGTCATCAAAGGGTCTTTTGCTCTGAAGATACATCTGACAACCAGAATCTTCCTGTTATGTAAAGTGCACGATCTGCGCACTCTGAAGGAGCTCGAAATGGCAATCTTGTTTTCTGTTCCTAATTATGTGTAGAGCGGTACACGTGTAAATTAATTAGATGGTCATGATTAGTTTACTTAGCCTATAAATACGTGCTCGATTAACGAGAAAAGGCTAAGCGTTTGTTCGCTAATTTGCATTCAAGTTTGTTCTTGATTTAGTTTGTACTCGGTGCTCAAGTTTGTTCTTGTGCACTCTTTGAAGTTTGGTTATTAATATAATCTTGCTTTGAAAACTTTCGTGTGTTCGTTGCTTTAAAACTATTTCTGCATTTTGATCTTGTTCATTGTTAGTTTTATGTATTCGGGAAAAACATACATGTTCTAATCAATGGAAATCAAGCATCTTTACAAAGTATTGTGTCCTCCAGGGAGGAAAACAAGAAAACTAGCCGATAACAGTCATATCAAGCTTCTGGAAATCATAAATAGACATTAGAAACAAGGGAGAAATGATAAAATCGTAAAAGCAAAGATTCCTAGCCACTTTAATCTTCAATTTAAGCTCCAATCCTTCAAATTAAGCTTCAATGCTCCTGGAACAGCCTCTGGACATGTTTTTTGCAGAGAATGGGTAGAAGAAATTGAGTGGTTAACCCCAAAACTGATCTGGAGTTGAGTTTATATAGAACTCTGAAAACAGGAGGTTCGCGTCGCGATCTGTAAACGTCACATCGCGACGTTGACTTTAATCGCGATCCTGACTCTTTTGAAATTTAAATCTGTCGTAATCTTAACCCGTTGCGCCGCGACCAATTAAGATATCGCGCCGTGATCCCACGTGGCGTACTTTTTGAGTTTATCTGAAACTCTTTGGTCACGGCGAGACGACTCTTGAAGGCGTCGCGCCGCGATTCTTCTTTTCTCGCCCGGTGGACTTTCTTCTCTTTTCTTCGTGCTTTGTTTTGTTTTGTGCCCTTGGGCCATATTTTCCTTTCTCCTTGGGCTCTCTTTCATTTTCTTTCTTGGACTTGTCTTTTTTTTTTCAATAAATTTATCTTTTCGCCTTATTAGCCTGCAAAACATAAAAGAAACGATAAACATATCTTTTTACAATTAGTTTCATATTTTACGGCTAAAATCAACCCGATATCGCACAATATTTATATATTATTAACACGATATCAATTTCCTATATATATGAAGGTTTGGTGTGAATAAAATTTTGTGTTGTTTGTTGGATGAATATTCTGATACATTTTAAGCATTTGTATCGATTTTATAATTTATTTAAAATGGATTTTATGCGCATTGGTGTGTCTTATGCATCATATGGTGTCTTGTGCATCTTTTTATACAATGTGCAACAAAATAGTTCTGGAAAAGAATTTTAAAAACAAATCAATATTTTATAAGAATGTAAACACATTTAAAAATGGTGACTGTAACACTGTTTTTTTAACCGAAAAATTTTCACTTTTAATTACACCGCGGAAGCGTTTTTTTTAACATCAAAGTAATTACAACTAATTACAAACCATTGTTTGCAAAATAACAGTATTACAAAACACGGCTCGTCACAAATACATTATCAGAGTCCTAGGTGATTACTCTACTGTTTGCTCTCGGTTTTACACACTAAAACACACACATGCAATACTTCAATGTGAAGTAATACTAACACACACACACACACGTATGCATACTCATTAGCATGAGGTGTCATCAAATTGCATGCATACTCACACACACAGCCGTACATATATATATATATATATATATATATATACCTAAGTGATAATAATTCATTAATTACTTAATTTAGTAATTAAATAAACATAACCAATTAATTAACATAATAATTCACGTGTAACATACCCCAATGCCTACGTTTCTACTAGGCTCAATCTCAGGATGTTACAAATCTTCCCCCTTTAAACTGGATTCCGTCCTCGGAATCTATACATCATCAAACAATCGCGGATAACGAGCTTTCATGTCGGCCTCAGTTTCCCACGTCAAGTCTGAACCCAAACTATGTTTCCACTTAACCAAAACCATCGGAATCTGTTTCTTTCGCAGTTTCATCACTTTCCGATCCAATAGTTCTACGGGTCCTTCCACCAACCTCTTGCTGGAATCTACTTTAATATCATGTAGAGGTAGAATCTGACTCTCATCATCAACTCTACATTTCCGCAAGTAACTTATGTTGCAGGTATTGTGAATACCTGACAATTCTGCTGGAAGGTCGAGAGTAACCGTCTAATCATTTACCACCCGTTGGACACGAAACGGCCCAATATAACGCGGAGCTAACTTTCCTTACTTCCCAAAACGGATAACCCCCTTCCACGGAGAAACTTTCAGATAAACCAACCCCCCCTCAACGAATACCACTGACCTACGATGTGGATCAGCATACATCTTATGTCGATCCCTCGCAGCTTTCAACTTTTCTCGCGCAATAGCAACTTTATCTGCGGTGATCTGCACAATATCAGGCCCTGCATACTCTTTCTCACCCGCCTCTAACCAACACGTAGGAGTTCGGCAGCGACGACCATATAACATCTCATAAGGCGGCATACCGATACTCGAATGGTAAGAATTGTTATACGCGAATTCAACCAATGGCAGATGGGAATCCCAAGAACCTCCATATTCTAACACACATGCCCGCAGCATATCCTCGAGTGTCTGAATAGTTCTTTATGATTGCCCGTCTGTCTGTGGGTGGAAAGCTGTACTCAGATTCACACGTGTACCCAACTCCCGCTGTAAACTGTTCCAGAAGTTCGACACAAATCTGGAATCTCTATCTGACACAATCGAAAGCGGTATACCATGTCGGGAAACAACTTCATCGATATACAACCGAGCCAACTTACTGAGTGATGCCGTCTCACTCGTAGCCAAGAAGTGAGCACTCTTGGTCAATCTGTCAACGATCACCCAAATCATATCATGATTCCTCTGCGTACGTGGAAGTTTCGTTACGAAATCCATCGTTATATGCTCCCACTTCCACTCTGGAATCTGTAACTGTTTATATTTTCCATAGGGTTTCTGATGCTCTGCCTTGACCTGTGCACAAATATGGCAAGCCTCCACAAACTGTGCAACATCTGTCTTCATTGTAGGCCACCAATACAGCACCTTTAGATCATTATACATTTTTGTGCTACCTGGATGAACAGATAGTCTAGACTTGTGAGCTTCAGTCATAATCACATTCCGAAGACCTCCAAGCAAAGGCACCCAAACACGAGATTGATAAACTTTTAATCCCCGAGAATCATCAGTCAAGTCACTCTTTTTCTTGGTCATAATTTCTAACTTCAGATTTTCATCCATCAAGGCTTCCAACTGAGCTGCCTTCAATCTATCGATTAAGTCAGAAACTATTTCAATTCGCATGAATTTAATATGTTCACTAACTCCCTTGCGACTCAAAGCATCGGCTACCACGTTGGCTTTCCCGGGATGATAGCGAATCTCGCAATCATAATCTTTAACAAGTTCCAGCCATCGTCTCTGTCACATATTGAGTTCTTTTTGCGAAAACACATACTGTTGGTTTTTGTGATCCGTACAAATGACGCACTTTGTACCATAAAGATAGTGTCTCCACAATTTTAACGCAAAAACCATAACTGCCAGTTCTAAATCATGGGTTGGATAGTTCTTCTCATTCGGTTTCAACTGACGAGAAGCATACGCAATCACTCTATCCCGTTGCATCAACACACAACCCAACCCTGCCAATGACGCGTCACAGTAAACTATGAAGTCATCTGACCCATCCGGTAATGCAAGAATAGGAGCCTGCCATAAAAGTCGTTTCAGTGTCTGAAAAGCCCTCTCCTGTTCATCATTCCACTAAAATGGAACCTCCTTGCGAGTTAACTTAGTCATGGGATTCGCAATTTTAGAAAAATCTCGGATAAACCGTCTGTAATATCCTGCCAAACCCAAGAAGCTTTTAATTTCAGAAGGAGACTTTGGAGCCTCCCAATTCATCACAGCTTCAATCTTCGCCGGGTCCACCTTGACTCCATCACTGCAAATTACGTGCCCCAGAAAGTGAACTTCTCGCATCCAGAATTCACACTTTGAGTACTTGGCGTATAATTGCTCCCGTTTCAAGGTTTCAAGAATTTGTCTCAAATGAATCTCGTGATCATCTTCAGATTTAGAATAAACCAAAATGTCGTCGATAAATACTATCACAGATATATCTAGAAACGGTCGACAAACCCGGTTCATTAAATCCATAAACACTGCAGGAGCATTAGTCAAACCGAACGGCATGACTAAAAACTCATAATGGCCATACCTGGTACGAAAAGCAGTCTTAGCAACATCCCCGTCAGAAACTTGTACCTGGTGATAACCCGATCTCAAATCAATCTTCGAGAAATATGCAACACCCTGCAACTGATCAAACAAATCATCAATCCTGGGCAAAGGGTATTTATTCTTCACTGTCCTCTTATTCAGTTCTCTGTAATCAATACACATTCGCAGAGTACCATATTTCTTTTTCACAAATAAGACTGGTGCACCCCACGGTGAAGAACTCGGACGAATAAATCCCCGATCCAACAAATCCTGAATCTGCGTCATCATCTCCCTTATCTCAGAAGGAGCCAATCGATATGGAGATCTAGCCACTAGATTCGAACCTCGTATCAACTCAATCTTATACTCTACCTCTCGAACGGGAGGTAACCCAGGTAACTCATCCGGAAACACCTCAGGAAATTCTGATACAACTCGTACATCAGTAACTGCCCGTTTCCTTTTTCTAGCATCAATCGCATATGCCAGAAAACATTCGCATCCCTTACTCAAGGATTTCTTGGCTTTCAACATCGAAATGATAGAAAACACAGACTTGTTCCTTTCCCCTCGAGCCACCACACGCGACCCATCAGATAACGGAACCGAAATCAGCTTCCTATGACATTTAATACTCGCCCTGTGCTTACTTAGCCAATCCATCCCCAACACCACATCAAAACCCGCCAATGGCATCAATAAGAATGATACAGGAAAGCACTTACCATCTATATCAATCTCAGTACCCGTCATAGAAGTCGTAACAGGCACTATCTTACCATCTGCTAATTCTATATCAATGGGCACAGAGATACTAGTAGTAGGCAAATTTAACTTAGCACAAAATGCTACAGAAATAAAGGAGCGATTCACTCCAGAATCAAACAACACACGAGTAGGTAAGGAGTTTATAAAGAACGTACCGGTGATCACATCATTTGTGGCAGTAGCATAATCTACCGTCATCCGGAACGCCCTGACCTCCGGAGTCGGAGGATTCTTCCTTTTCTGCCCTCCTGCCGCTGACGAACCCCCAACCGCCCCTGCCCATGCCCCTGACCCAGTTCCTGCCGCTGGTCTTCTCCCTGTAGGGCAATCACCTGCCCTGTGCCCATCCTGGTGACAATTCCAGCATACATTTCGGGGATATCGGCAATCCTTCGATTCATGCCCATGAGTACCACATCTCACGCACCGCATAGTCTGAGCAGTACACAACCAAGTGTGAGTAGCCCTGCACCTCGTGCACCACTGTGATTTAACCCCAGAATCCCCTCAAGATGCCTTCCTGTTGCTCTGGGATTGGTTACCCTGCCATTTCTTCTTTTGCTGGCTACCCCCAGCTTGATCATATCTCGGCTTCTACAAAGCCGCCTCCTCCTTACTCTGTTTATCCTTGGCTTGGATGTCCCCCTCAACAGATTTTGCTAAGGTGAAGGCTTGGGACAAAGATCCAGCCAACCTGGTGGTGCTCCTGTATTTTGGCAATAAAGCCCCGATAAAGTGCTGAACCTGGGAAGATTCATCAGGCACCTACTGAGATACAAACCTCAGCTTAGAGTTGAACTGTTCAATCAGTTCATCCACCGTCATCTTTCTCGTCATCTTAAGTTCCATGAACTCCTGCCTTATTTTATTCAATTCAAAGGCGTTGCAGTACTGTTCACACAACTTATCCCGAAATTGGTTCTAAGTGATTGAATCCATTTGTGCTCTTGATAAATTTGTGGTAATGGAATCCCACCAAACCATTGCTTTCCCTTTTAGCATCCGGGTAGCAAAACAAACTCTCATTTCCTCCTCACAATTACAAGCATCCAAAATCCTCCCTGTATCCCTCAGCCAATTCAAAGTAACGTTGGGATCCGTGCTACTGTGGTATTCATCAGGTTTACAATCCAAGAACTGCTTGTAAGTACACGGCTACCTGTATCCCATACCTGGTGGAAATCCGATAAATGGATACGAATAAGATCCGGTTCCTTGTGGCATTGACCCCTGTGGAATAGATCCTTGAGGATAGGGTCCTAGTGGAAACAACGGATAATAGAACGGTTGAGTCATCGGTTGAGTAAACGGTGGTAACGGCATTGACATTGGAGGAACCTCTGCCAATGTAGTGATTGCTGGTAAGATCGGGGGTATCACAACCGTAGTTGATGTTATTGGAATAACCGGTGGTTGTGCTGCAGGAGCCTGCCTTTGCTGTTCTAACTCTGATCTCAAATCTTGCAGTTGACCTTCCAATTGAAATATGTACTCATCTCTGTCATCAACTGCTGTACCAGATGTACCAGCATTAGAAGGAATCTCAACTGTTGCAATAGGGACCTCAGCAGTAGTTGGGACAATAAGGGTACCGGTTGAGTAATCACGTCCAGCCATTGTTATCTGTAACAATCACATCACCTCACGATTTATTAGATAAATCTGTTAGTACACAACATACTAACTCCACCCTCTCCAATTCTTCCCAATCCCACACCCAAGGAGTAATCGACCTACCACGAGCCAAGATTTGGGAATGTAACACTTCCACTGTGCCTACACTGCCAAACCAAGGCTCTGATACCAAACTTGTAACACCGTATTTTTAACCCAAAAATTTTCACTTTTAATTACACCGTGGAAGCGTTTTTTTTAACATCAAAGTAATTACAACT
The DNA here is from genome assembly GCA_038502395.1 of Dittrichia graveolens. NCBI lineage: Eukaryota > Viridiplantae > Streptophyta > Magnoliopsida > Asterales > Asteraceae > Dittrichia > Dittrichia graveolens. The sequence continues at coordinate 39,959,185 of JARJIL010000009.1, forward strand.
AATTACAAACCATTGTTTGCAAAATAACAGTATTACAAAACATGGCTCGTCACAAATACATTATCAGAGTCCTAGGTGATTACTCCCCAAGCTAACCACCCTCAGCCGAGCCGTTGACTTACCAAAACCTGTAAAAAGAGTGAGAGGTGGGGGATTAGCACAAAGCTAAGTGAATGGAGTATCACAAAACAGATATATCAGCCAGAACCGCATGATATCAACAACCACAATTAAGCACCCTGGGAAGACCGGCGGTTCTGCAGGAACCTACAACCAATGCCGGCCAAAGCAAAGGTTTACCGATAGTCCATTTGCTATTCTCACACAGTATCATCCTCTGGTAGCAACAAATGCATCCCAAGGTCCTGATATTGCTTAGCCAATAGCAAATGAACCCAACCCAAAAGCCTAGTCGTAAACTGACTTCCCTTCCAACATGTATACATATCACAGAATTCAACAATTAACATTCACAGTTAATTATCCAACAGATATACAATCTATCCAACAATAGTTGCAACCAAACCAGTACAACTAATATCACCCATGAGCAAACATCTACTCACCTCTGATTCTCAGATATTCCACTCAGTGATCTAATGTTACTGAGCCTTGTCTGTCCCTGAGAACACAACAACCAACCATTAGTAATCAATTCATAAATATATGTATCTATCCTATATTATATCCTTTAATCAAACATAAACATGTAAGATTCACATATGAATACACATATAACACATAGCATCAAACAATGCAAAACAACAAACCAAAACTGTCGGATTTCATGAGAAATCCGACACTACCATTGGATTTGCACCAAATCCGCAACTACTATCGGAATCCGACACTTTGTATCGGATTTGAAGGAATCTGCAACTCCAGTCGGATTTCCACACTTGATGCATTTATCTTGACACCCACAATCGGATTTCATGTTTAGGATTCCACCTTCGGATTCAAACCATAGAATTTCACACATCCGGATTTCACATTCGGATTTCAAGATCCGGATTCAACACTCGGATTTCATCATCAACACCAAAATCCGCAACATGCAACACCTCCATGAATCCAACAGATTCATATCTTGTATAATTATCATTTCCAGATTATACAATTCACATACAAGTTCATATAAACGCATATAAACATGTTTAAGCATGCAAACATGCATCAAAACACCCTTAAACCCCAAGAACACCAAATCCGATACATTCATATTGCATGTTCATATCAATCCCACTCAAACCGTAGCATGTTAGTGACTAATCAAAGCATATTAACATGAATCATAGAATTATCAACAACCTTTAAAGCTTGGATCACAAATTCAAGAATTCACAGAATTCCGATTACTTCTTGTTTCTCCTTTCTTTCTTTGTTGTCGGTTTTACACACTAAAACACACACATGCAATACTTCAATGTGAAGTAATACTAACACACACACACGTATACATACTCATTAGCATGAGGTGTCATCAACTTGCATGCATACTCACACACACAACCGTACATACATATATATATATATATATCCAAGTGATAATAATTCATTAATTACTTAATTTAGTAATTAAATAAACATAACAAATTAATTAACATAATAATTTACGTGTAACATACCCCAATGCCTACGTTTCTACTAGGCTCAATCTCAGGATGTTACAGTGACCAGATAGTAGGAGATAAGTTTTAAAACTTTAAATGTCAATTATACCCGTAATTTTTTTATAATTAAGAGAAAAAGAAAAAAACCATATTTTTATGAGCAAATTTGATAAATTTAATGTCTAAGATTTCCTCTTAATTTTTTTAGTTTAATTTTAATTTTTACCATATCTCCACCATATATATATATATATATACATATATATATGTATACACACACTACTATGTAAACTGTAAGGCCGTAGTTTTAAAAATTCACACTTAATTTTTTTTATTGCAACGGAAGTATTAATTATCGTCATTAAATATTAACAAAAACCAACGGTTACATATGTTGTCTCAAACCACTACCTTACCACACAGTTAAAACGTCATTTTAAACATCCATCGATAAAAATAACCACAAGTTGGCATAAAGTTAAAACTATCATAAGACTATCGCTACCCAGCAGCACCCACACTCACCAAGCCTCCACTCCTAAGCTATCTGTACGAGTTCAAGACACATTTCAAGAAACAAGTGTTATCTTATGCATCGTGAGTCAGTGTAGGTAACAAAATCATTCATTAAAATTAAATAACCGGATTTAAGATTTATTAAATAGTACCTAGCCCGTACTTGTCCCGCCCACATATCAACATAAATCTCCGCATGGTCAAGCATCACATTAAACATCTTTAATTACATTATATGAGTTATGTTCAATAAAGTCCATATAAAAAACATAGTACTAAAATTTTAATATTCAATCGCAGGTGATTCAGTATACAATCACATGTGATTTGTAAATGCATCACATGTGATTTCCAAAAATTCCACTCTTCCCAAATTTTTAAATATGGATTACGTTGAACATTCTTCTATATTATATAGCATCATTAACATCATAGACATCATTTACATTGTGAAAACACATCACAACACATTAGGGTTCCAAGGTCCATCTGCACATACCCCAAATACCATATGCGTTCCAAAGACAACCATTAGGGTTCCAAGGTCCGTCCACCTATACACCACATGCGTGCTAGGCAACTGCTAATTTTAGTAGTCCAAGGGGGCAAGAGAAAAGGCCTGAGGGAGTTTTTGGAATTTAAGAAGGGTAGCAGGACAATAGCCAAATACAACGCCGCATACACTAACAAGCTACAATTTGCGGGAAGCTACTACGTCACTAAACAAGATCAAATCGGAAGATATGTTGAGGGATTAGCATATGAATACCAGATGGCGGTAAGGATGAGGAGAACCTTGGGAGAGGCCATGGATGAGGCAGGCCAAGTTGAGTATGACCTAACCAAGCCGGAAAAGGCTGTGACTAAAGTGGGTGAGAAAAGAAAATGGGACGGACCATCTGGTTCCTTCAAGAAGAAGAGTTACAACCAAAAGAAAGATGATCCAGATAATAAATCTGTCTATAGCAGAGAATGCCATGCTTATCACAAGGGTCCGTGTAATGCCGCTACAAATCGCTGCAAGCGATGTGGTAAAGTCGGACATCTGTTCGAGAATTATACCACACAGAGCAGATAAGCTATATTGTCGAGAGGTGGGGCATGTTAGTGCGGTGTGTACGAAGCCTAAAGTGCGTTCTGGACCACTGGAAAAGAAAAATGACGCGCCCAAGGCCAAGGGGCGTGCCTTCAACATGACTGCAGAGGAGGCGAGACGCGATGATGAGGTGATTTTCAGTACCTTTTTAATTAATTCTTTACCTGCTAACGTGTTATTCGATTCGGGTACTGGTAGGTCTATAGTGTCTATTGCTTTCTGTGCGGGTTTTTGAAAGGACTGATTGAATCAAGTGATGTGTATAGAAAAGATGAATCTACAGTGAAACACACACAAACACCTTTGGCTAATTCTTAGAATGAGTATTGATAAAATTGCAAAAGCTTACACTACTACACGCCATATCCCTATTTATAGGCAAAAGGTATGGCGAGGCTAATCTCTCCATTTTACAAAAACTAACATTCTCCCCCTAATGGAAAGATAGCCTATTACAAAAGAAAGAAATAAAAGATATTACATTAAAGACCTATTTCCAATGCCAAACATGAGCCGTTACCTCCTTATGATCCTCCTGCTATCCAGTGTGCGTTTGATAGCCTCAACAGATCTGTTCACCCCATCCTTTTCTGTTTGACTCAAAGTTGATTGTTGATTATTAGCCCTTTCCAGAAGCTTGTGATGTAGAATTTTCAATGTACCATCAGAGTACGCCATCAAATCAACTATTCTGATGAAGACTTTGCATTCTGTTGATTTCTCAATATGACACCTAGCATATGATTTTCGTCAATAACGGTTAGTTCTTCAAGATTTTGTAGGTTTGGATGGCTCTGCACTAGTCTGAGCAAGTTGAATTTGAATGGATTACTTTCAGCTCCAAATTGCATATCATGCTCTTGAACGAACTGAATGAACCTCTTCATATATCTCATTAAAGCCCCTCTTCCTTGTTGCTCTTCATATGACTTGTTGATTTTAGTAGACCGCTCCTCATATATAAACTCTATGTCATGGAGTTTAACTTGTCTGAAGTCTGCTTCATTGCTTTGTGTTCCGGGAAGGTATAACAATCAGAAAACTTTCCACTGGTAGGCGATAGTGTTTTTCACAAGATTTCTCGTTACTCCATCTTCAAATGGTTTATTCTGCACTCCCCCTGTAGAGCAAAGATCAAGTAGAATGAAGGATCAAAGTTGAGAGCAATTGTCAAAACACCTTAAAGTGTGTGTTTGTATTACTTGAATATGACAAAAGTTACATTGAAAGGATACTGAGGTCACTATATGTACATATCCCTATTAGTGACCTTATAAGTACATTTTTATCTATTTAAGTACAAAATGTAATGAGAACATAAACACATATTATATTTCTAAAATCTCCCCCTTGTTTGTGTCTAGTCGATGTTCATTTGCCCAGTCTTTCTCTGCGAGTGTCTGATCATTATTCTTTCATCGTGCTTGGCATCAAATAACTTGATTACTTCCGTAAGTCTGACTCTGGGCACTTGACCTACATCTTCTTTCAAACTCAAGCTATATTCCTTGATTTTGATGGTCCAAATTTTCAGTGACCCATGAGAGTAAGCATTAACTTCATCAAACATTAAGAAGAACTTTTCACTTTTACTGTTAAACCGAACTATTCCCTCATCTCCTTCAAATTCATCATCACAACTCCAAATTACCTTATACATCTCTAGTTGGTCGTGCTTAGAATGATTTGTCTTTGGTTTCATATTGATTTTTTCTTTGTCAGCTTCAGCTCCCAAATGGAGATCAGTGCTATTTGACATCTGTGTCTTATGAACTCCCAGAGCTTTTGATAGCCAGCTGATTCCTCAGCATTCTTTTCCAATTTTATTTCAAGCTGCTCAAGTAGGAAGTTTACTTCACCAAGGTTTACGAATTTCAGGTCTACATGCCCAATGGTATAGCTCTTCAGATCTGACCTTGTGACAGAAAACTGATCATATCATTAAATAGAACTCTTTGAATTCCAGCATAATTCAGTTTGATGATCTGATGTGCCAATTCAATATCCTCTTTCTTTCCGGTGTGCATGCTGAGAATTAATTTTACTCTAGCTCCATCTGCATTCTTAGCACTCATCAAATTTATATCTAGCATCTCTTCGATCTCATCTATATAGATATTGACAAACTTTTCTTCTAGAAAGGCCTCAGGTATATCTTGGTATCTCCAGTTTCTGACTGTCTTTTTTAAGGCCTCCCTGGTCAGCAGATAACTCTTTCTTAAGTTTGGTAAAGAACCAGTGTGAACGGGATCTATTTGAGCAGTCACAGGAATTTTCCATTCAAATTCTTTTGATATTTCACTAATTTGAGTTTCTTTCTGTTGTTGTTTTATGACGTCAGCAGGAGTTGTTCTGAATTTTCCCGGAGATGGCGGAAATTGTTCTGTTACTTCTTTATGCACTTTCATGACACTTTCCAAGTTGTAATTTTCCATTTCAATCTTAGCATGCTTTTCAACCGTTTGTTTGCTCAGCCACAAAGCTAGCATTAAATCCTTATCCTCAGCCTCAACCTCAAGCATATCTGTCTTTTTAAATTCAATAATTTCAGTCTACTTGCCCTTGTATTTTTGTTTGAACGACGTTTTCTCCAATCTGGCAGCAACTGCGCCGATTCTCTGAGCATCCGGGGTATCAAAGTATGTCTTTAATCGTTTCTCCCCCTTAGGACGATCAGTGTCAGAGTCATCATCGTCATGTCTAGGCCTTTTGGATGACCCAGCAGCTATTTTGCACGTAGACTTCACTTATGTTCTTAGCAAAGATAATATATCCAGATCCTCAGAAGTACTATCACTTTTACTAATCAATTTAACCATTAAAAGACTTTTTAATCCATCCACCATCAAAGCATTAGTCACTTTATCTTTCATCTCATTTTCCCTTTTCTCAACTAACTCATCCAATTTTGTCTTAATTCGAGTTAACCTGTCAAGTTGTAGCCGTTGAATATCATCAATACAGACATGTAAATGTTCAATCACAACATCAAAATCAGCCTTGGAAACAAATTCCTTAGCCAACTCTGATTCAGTTTGGGTAACTCCTGGATAACTTAGATTGCCCGTTGAGGTACCAACACCTCCAGAAATGAATTTTGAAGTTGAAGGACCACCCACATTCACAGCTAGAGTGATGTTGACTGTGGTGGGTTTTACTACCAATCCTTGGATATGGCCTGTGAAGGCTTCACCTATGGTTGTTCCGGCCAGTCTATCTTTAAATAGACCACTTAATGCATCAAGTGTCTGCCTGTGTTTAGAAAGGAAATCAACAATTTGTTGATAGTTTTCAATGTGCGCAGAAGGAACAGACGTGGCATGGAGCTGTGTGCCCCTTGTTTCAATAACAGTACCCTCCGAATGAGGAACCGTTAGATCATGTACTAAATCTCCTTGAAATGAAACAATATTCTGTGGAGAGAATACTAAGTGGCTGGGTGGGGTTTGTGCATTCTCTGGTGGGAAGCCAGAGTCTTTTTCAATGTTAGGTATAAACCCAACAGTAGATGTGGTGTCCCGGCTAGAAATGGCTGGAGAACCCTCAGCACTCATTTTTTCTTTTCTCACATCTCTCTCTCCCTCACTTTGTTTTTGCCTCTTAGCATCTTCTTCTACGTTCAGCACACTAACATCATCATATAAAACTTGAGTATCGATGTTTTCAAATTCAAACGAAAATTCCATCATTTGGTCATCATATAAAGATATAATTGGATGTATTCTTGGACCATCAGGACCCAACTCCTCCTCGATTTGTTCATCATGATGTTGAAATATTTTTTGAATATCTTTTTGAAACGAATCAGTCTCACTATCAGTTGTGTCCATAGCAACTCCCTCTCTAAGAAATTTTTTACTCAACTCTTCCCTGTCAGCTTCTCCCATAGAAGTCTGACTCCTAGATTCACTACTCTCGTAACCTAGTGTTATTGGGGTAGAATGAGCAGGTTCTTGCCAATTCAGAAGAACAAGATTGTTATCTCTCACATACTGCTGGACACACTCACTTTCCAAATCCAACAACTGTACCAATTCAGCAGGCATTACAAAAGTATGAATGTTAGGCATCGCCGGTATTTTGTAGATCTTGATCATCATTTGAATTTGAATGGTCGGCTCATCAACACGCCTAGAGATGTCAGTATCTCTGGCCATCACCCTTTGAATTATCATAGACAAAAACCGTGGAAATGGTAGAAAAATTCTCCTTTTTCCGGGAATCACCTTCTCACGGACCACCTTTAAAATTTCAACAAAAATCAGCTCTGCATAATCATAATGAAAGTGCTTAGCCATACCAATCATAAATTTTAGAGCAAAGGCATTAGCGCCATCAATTCCTTTTGTAACACTGGTTAAACATCTCATAATGATGGCGTAGAGTGTCTGCCACTTGGGAACCAAGCCAGATCTTTTAAACGTAGACATCCCCGTCAATTCATCACTATTCCATCGAAGATCCATTACATGGGTTAAAATTTGTTTGTCAGTAGGTATATGATCAAAATCAAGTTTAGACTGATATGTGTTTTGTTTTGGAAGTCTTAGAATTCGTCTGATACTTTGTAGTCTCATTTCAAACTCCACTTGATCAATTTGACATGAAAGCACTGGATTGCCTTGCTCACTTTCTGTTAGGGAGAGAGAACCCCATAACTGTTGCACATAAACCTCCGGGATATGAGGTGCAGATTCAACAGGGTTAAAGGTAAAAACATGGTTGAGTGGGTGAGAAGAAATGAGTTCTGTAATGATTGGGTAATTTATTTTGGTAACATCAGGTAGAGAATAGGCATTATTCAGTTGGTTTGGTAGGTAATTGGCTCGGGGGTAAAGGGTATTTGAGGGAATTTGCGCCATCTGTAAGATAAAACAGTTAGTACTCAATTCAAAAATTTCAAAAATTTCAGATAATTCCTAAGTGTTGAATGAAATCTGACAATTAGAAATCCGATAAGCCCATTTCTTTAAAAATCCGACATGTATCAAACAATCGGACCAACAACTTAGAAATCCGACATGAAATCCGACACTTAGAAATCCGAAAAGCCCATTTCTTTAAAAATCCGTTTGTTTTAAAATCCGAGCAACAACTTCCCAATTTTAACAAACAATCGCATTTGTATCAAAATCCAACATGTTCCACAATAAACTACCGGATTTACTGACAATCCGACAGTTCATCCATTTCTTGAACAACCTTCAAGTTTTCGAAACTTTTAAGTTCAATTCAAGAAGGTATTGCAACCACAGATCAGAGATTAGAATGCACAAACAAACACTTTGAAATTTTCGATTTTTGAGAGAACAATCGGTATTATAAGTATTTGGAAAAACCGATACTATAGTCGGATTTTCCTTTTATAGGAAAATTAAAAATCCGACCCAATGAAATCCGAATAACAAAAACCAATCCATAGAAATCCGAAACCAAAAACCGATTAATTGAAATCCGAAACTAAAAACCGACAAACTACTTGGATTTAGTATAAATCCGATAGAATTATCGGAATCCGACAAAAAATGGCGGATTTTGACTAAATCTGTCAATATTTGAGGATTTTGAACACTTGGCACCAAAAATTTGTTCTATCAAAGCACTACACTTCCCCTTAACACAACATTTCATCTTGAACAATAACCCTTTGATCATGAAGATGTAAATTTTAAAAATTTGAAATTTAATTAAAAAACAAACATAAAAACTCCCCCTCAAACCACGCACAAATGTACATCAATTTGAGATGAAGAAAAAAATATTTTTAAATTTTCTTTGTTTTGTAAATGTTTTTGATTTTTCATTGATTATATACAAAACCTGATGTAATTTCTCTCCCTACAAGTATGAACCATCAGTGATTCATAACTTGTATTTGATGTGTCAATCCTTTGACTAAAGTTCGACTTGCACAACTAACACATACCGTGTAAAATATGTTAAATCATAATGATAAGTTAAACAGTCAAATTCAACATTCATAATCTTGACACTAAAGCATTAAAACGAGATTCTTCTAACGCTTTTGTGAAAATATCAGCATGTTGATTTTGTGTGTGAACATATTTTAATTCAATTAGGCCTTTTTTACACAGTCTTTGATGAAATGATATATGATGTCTATATGTTTTGTTTTAGAATGATGTACCGGATTGCATGTAATTGCAATGGCACTCTGAGAATCACACATTAAAGGAATTTTGTTGTATACCAGACCAAAGTCACACAGTTGAGTCCTAATCCAAAGGCACTATGAGTAGCAGTTAGCAGCAGCAATATACTCTGCTTCAGCTGTTGATGATGAGACATAATTTTGCTTCTTAGATCCCCACAAACGAAGATCTGGGGTACCCTTAAGATATCTAAATATGCGTTTTACCGCCAAAAGATGAGATTCTTTGGGATTTGCCTAAAATCTGGCACAAAGACATGTTGAATACATAATATCAGGCCTACTAGCCGTCAAATACAGCAATGAACCTATCATACCTCTATAGGTTTTCAAATCTACTGCCTTTCCATCTGGATCAGCAAATAGTTTTGTTCGTGAATCCATTGTGTTGTAATAGATGAATAGCCAGTCATATCAAATCTCTTTAATAGATCTTTGATATACTTAGCCCGATTCATAAAAATCCCATGACTGAATTGTTTGATTTGCAATCCAAGGAAAAAATTAACTTCCCCCATCATGTTATTTCAAAACGCTTTTTCATCATATTTGAAAATTCATTGCCATATTTAGGATTCGTAGAACCAATTATTATGTCATCGACATATATTTGTACCAACACATAATCTTTTCCCATTTGCTTTTTGAATAGAGTGGTGTTTGTTTTCTCTTTGACGTATCCATCATGTAGAAGATGTTCTAACAGCTCATCATACCAAGCTCTCGGGGCTTGTTTTAATCCATAAAGAGCTTTGTCGAGAATATAGACGTCATCGGGTCTGTTAGGATCTACAAAACCATCCGGTTGACTAACGTACACTTCCTCTTTTAGTTTCCCATTGAGGAATGCAGTCTTAACATCCATTTGATAAACCATAAGTTCTTGTAGGAGGCATAGGCTAGGAAAAGTCTTATTGCCTCTATCCTTGCTATAGGGGCGAATGTCTCATCATAATCAATGCCTTCCTGTTGATTATACCCCTTAGCCACTAACCTATCTTTATTCCTAACCACCACACCATCTGAATCCTTTCTATTCTTGAATACCCACTTAGTTCTAACAATTGATTTCCTTTCCGGTCTCGGAACTAATCTCTACACTTTAAGTTGGTCAAATTGGTTAAGCTCTTCCTGCATTGCTATAATCCAATCAGGATCAACTAGAGCTTCCGACACTCTTGTGCGTTCGACCATGCTTAAGAAACTTGAATGTTGGCATTCATTAGCGGTAGCAGATCTTGTTTGAACACCGGCGTTCAAACTACCTATGACTTGAGTCTCAGGATGACTCTTCAACCAAACAGGTTCGGGGGATTGAACCTGAATGTAGTCATTTATGTTTCTAAGCTCATTGGAGTTAATGTCTTCCATTGACTGATCATATTTGGACTTTGTTCAGTAGTAGGAATATTCGTAGCTTCAAATTCCGAATTGTTAGAATTTGTTGTCTGTTGAACTGTATATACACTTGGTGGCTCAGTTATTGTTACAAACTCTTGCTGAATTGTAACACCGCTTTCGAAAATAGCTACTTTTTAATGATAATCATATTTAGCAGTGGAAATTTTTCTTTTTAAAAGCAACCACAGTTAATTACATCTTCAACTTTTCAAAAGATACACTAGTGTTACCTACTACAGGAACCGACCATAAAGTATCTTATTACAACATATATATAAAGTGTTCCAACCCACAAGGTTTATTTACGTCAAAAGCCACCCGTCTCACCAGGCCTTCTAGTCTTTACCTGAAAAGGGTAACATAGCACCATTAGCTAACACTTAGCTAGTGAGTACATACTTATCATAAGCATCAATATAGTAAGTCATGCAACATGCATATCATACATAAACAATCATTGCAAGCTTAACACATAGCGGTGTACTAACAAGATAAGTAAGAGTCGTGTCTTGCAGGGTAATCAATCCCGTTCAACAACTCAGACCGGGGGATCTGACACGACCAACCGCGCTGGTGGGGGATAAAGCAGTCCACCAAACATCGTTTCAGAGTCAAAGACTCCTCAAGTAATCCAGCTGTTATCCAGCTGATTACCACTCACGTTAAGGCACGGCAGCATGCATATCATACATAAACAATCATTGCTAGCTTAACACATAGCGGTGTGGTGACAAGATAAGTAAGAGTCGTGTCTTGCAGTGTAATCAATCCCGTTCAACAACTCAGACCGGGGGATCTGACATGACCAACCATGTTGGTGGGGGATAAAGCAGTCCACCAAACATCGTTTCAGAGTCAAAGACTCCTCAAGTAATCCAACTATTATCCAGCTGATTACCACTCACGTTAAGGCACGACGATTCTACAGAACTTACGATCCAGAATGCCTCCCGAATTATGACCGAAGTCCTCGTGGGATCCAACTACAAATTTGACCTTAACCATGCGTAAGATAGTCTGCAGACAGTGCACATATATTCATACATACATATGATCCATTAAGGATCGAATATCATCATCTATTCATATATCGTATATTCATTCCATCATTCATTTGTACAATCATCATTAATAACTAAGCGGTTCCAATCTAAACCCGCTGGCATGCACCTAATACACATCTTAACATTACTTAAGTCATAAACTTACCTTCTTGAGCATACCTGCAAAAACAAGTCAGATATACATAATACAATCATATAGTCATCTAGCATACAAGCCTTACGCTACTGAGTCTCATGAAAGTAGGCACTCACCTGCGTCATTTACAACGTACAGGTATTTGTATCTGTCCTTACTTAATACAAGTTCACCTAAAATATTATCATACATTAATCATCTATACATACAATACAAACATATGAACTTAACTCTTGCCTTAGCACAAATCCGCCAAAACTGTCGGATTTGGGAAATCCGATGGTTCCTGCGGATTTGTGAAATCCGACACATATAAACATGAAATCTGACACTCTCCTTGCGGATTCCACACTTGGGAGTTCAATCATGCATACGAAATCCGACACTTGCGGATTCTGACACATAGAAGGAAATCCGACACTTTGAAAGGAAATCTGAGACACATACAAAATCCGATAGATACGAAATCCGATACTGTCGGATTCCGACACTTGCGGATTTTATCAAACATCCGGATTTCAAAAACAGCGGATTCCGACACCTTCATAAGTCTCGGAATCCAACACATTCATAGTCTGAAATTCCGATATGCATTCTAATAACTTCATTCTTGTTTCTGTTAAGCCCATAACATCTTAGAACTTCATGTTCTATTCTTACAATCATATTAAACACACCAAATCCAAACAATAACACCAAATATGCAAAACCCACTTTAAAAGTAAGATTTCATGTTCTTCAAAGTGTTCTTGCATGAATTTGTGCTTCCAGCTATTATCAAGGCATGAATCTAATCTTATAAAGATACTTAAACCATAGTACTAACCTTTGTAAATTAACAATGGTTGCTTGCTTCTTTTCCAGAAATCCGAGAGAGAGAAAGAGAGAGAGAGAGAGAGAGAGAGGTGTTTGTGTATTTTGTATATTTGCCAACTTTGACTTTGAGTCAACTAAATCACACACCCACTTACATATACACTCACACATTCCAGAGGCGGTTTGCCTCTGGATTTTCTTATTTCTATTTCTTTCAATTATATAATTAGTATATATATATATATGTACACTTAACATACATATATACGTACATACTTAAAACATCTAAACATACATATTCACAAATATAGAAACATACTTATATACATATAACCAATCATCATTTAGATATCCTATCTTCTCACAATACTAATCGCACACGCGTACATACAATTTACAACTAGGCCCAAGTTGAGGATGTTACAAATCTACCCCACTTAAGAGGATTCCGTCCTCGGAATCCGTTCAATAATAAACAGGTGAGGGTATCTTTTACTTCATCTCGTCGTCAACTTCCCATGTCAGGTTTGGACCTAGGTTGTGCTTCCACTTCACAAGGACTAGCTTGATCATCTTCTTACGTAGTTTCTTGACCTTCGTGTCAAGAATTTCAACAGGTTCTTCAACTAGCCGCTTAGAAGAATCAACTTTCAACTCCTGCAGTGGAATGATCTGCTCCTCTTCAACGTGGCACTTGCGTAACTAACACACGTTAAAGGTGTCATGGATTCCAGATAGTTCAGGCTGTAGCTCAAGAGTTACCGTCTGATCATTCACCTTACATACAATCTTGAATGGGCCAATGAAACGTGGACTTAGCTTCCTCTTGCGCCCAAAACGAATGATGCCCTTCCAAGGAGAAACCTTCAAGAACACGCGATCACCAACATCAAATGTTGCAGGACGATGCTTAGGATCCGCATACATCTTCTGTCGGTCCCCGAGCTGCTTTCAGCTTTTCAAAAGCCACATTCACTTTATCAGAAATTATGTGGACAATCTAAGGTCCAACGAACTGCTTCTTACCAGGTTCCACCCAACAGGTCGGAGTGCGACATCGTCTTCCGTAAAGCATCTCGTATGGTGGCATTCCAATGCTGGAATGATATTAATTGTTATATGCAAATTCAATCAATGGGAGATGAGAATCTCACGATCCACCAAACTTGAGTGCACACGCACGAAGCATATCTTCTAACGTCTGGATCGTACGTTCAAATTGGCCATCAGTCTGCGGATGGTAGGCAGTGCTGAAATGAACACTAGTGCCAAGTTCGCGCTACAGACTTTGCCAGAAATTTGAGACAAATCGAGAGTCACGATCAGAAACAATAGAACTAGGAAGACCGTGACGTGATACAATCTCATCGATATACAACTGAGCTAAACGAGTCAGCGAAGCAGACTCGTTCGTTGCTAAGAAATGAGCACTTTTCGTTAACCGGTCAACAATGACCCATATCATATCGTGCCCTTTGAATGTCTTTGGTAGCTTCGTCACAAAATCCATGGTGATGTGATCCCATTTCCACTCCGGAATATCCAGTTGCTGCAGATTACCATATGGTCTCTGGTGTTCGGTCTTCACTTGCGCGCATATCTGACATCTCTCCACAAATGAAGGGATGTCCTTCTTAAGAGTCGGCCACCAGTATAACATCTTCAGATCATGGTACATCTTCGTAATTCCTGGATGGACGGATAATTTGGATTTATGGGCTTCTTGTAAAATCAGCTCACGGTTACCTCTAGCAAGAGGTACCCAAATCCTGGATTGAAAAGTCTTCAACCCACGATTATCTTCATCCAGCAGATCCTTTAACTTCTTCATCGTCTCAGCTTTAAGATTTTATTCTTACAACGCTGTCTGTTGAGCTTCTTTCATCTTAGAAATTAAATCTGGCACTATGAAGATCCTCATAAACTTTGCTTCTATTGTCGGTCCTTTACGGCTTAAAGCGTCCCCTACAATATTGGCCTTGCCATGATGGTAACGGATCTCACAATCGTAGTCTTTTATTAACTCCAACCAACGGCGTTGTGGCATGTTGAGTTCTTTCTGGGAAAAGACATATTGCAGACTTTTGTGATAAGTGCAAATCACACACTTCGTGCCATAAAGGTAATGCCTCCACAACTTCAATGCAAACACAACATCAACAACCTACAGATCATTGGTTGGGTAGTTCCGTTCATGTGATTTAAACTGCCTAGAAGCATAGGCAATCACTCTATCACGTTGCATTTGGATGTAACCCAAACCTGCATAAGAGGCATCGCAATAAACTGTAAAGTCCTCTGAACCCTTAGGCAGAGTAAGGACCGGAGCTTCACATAACAATCGTTTCAAGGTCTGAAAAGCTTCCTCTTGAGCTTCCCACCAGACAAACGCCACCTCTTTACGAGTCAGTTTGGTTAACGGACCCGCAAGCTTTGAGAAATCGCGGATAAACCGCCAATAGTAGCCAGCTAAGCTAAGGAAACTTTTAATTTCAGAAGGAGTTCGAGGAACCCCCCAATTCATCACAGCCTCCACCTTAGCTGGATCTACTTTGACACCATCTTGACATATAACATGGCCCAGGAAATAAACTTCCTTAAGCCAGAATTCGCATTTAGACAACTTGGCGTACAATTGTTCTCGTTTAGGAGTTTCGAGAACTTGACGAAGATGAAGCTTGTGATTAGCTTCCGTCTTCGAGTAAACAAGAATATCATCAATGAATACGATCACGGATCTATCAAGAAATGGACAACAAATGCGATTCATTAGATCCATGAAGACGGCAGGGGTATTGGTTAAACCGAACAGCATAACCAGAAGTTTGTAATAATCGTAACAAGTTCGGAACGCAGTCTTTGGAATATCTTCTTCGTGAACTCGTACCTGATGGTACCCCGACCGGAGTTCAATCTTAGAGAAGCATGTAGCTCCCTGCAATTGATCAAAAAGATCGTCGATTCGAGGATGTGGATACTTATTCTTTATAGTTTGCTTATTAAGCTCACTGTAATCTATGCACATACGCATCATTCCGTCCTTCTTTTTCACGAATAATACAGGAGCTCCCAACGGCGAGGAACTCGGACGAATAAAACCCTTGAAAAGCAACTCTTGAATTTGAGTCATCATCTCTTTAATTTCAGAAGGAGTGAGACGATATGGAGATTGAGCCACAGGTGTAGCTCCTGGAATAAGCTCTATGTTATACTCAACATCTCTTACCGGAGGTAAACCCGGTAATTCTTCAGGAAACATCTCAGGGTAATCAGACATTACCCTGATGTCTTTAACTGGTCGTTTCTCCATCTTGGCATCAACAACATATGCTAAGAAGGAGTCACAACCTTTAGATATAGACTTCTGGGCTTTAATGATGGAGACAATGGGAATATCAGAATCCCGTCGTTCTCCACGAGCGATAGCATAAGATCCATGAGAAACAGAGATCTTGATCATCTTTTTGGAACAGAGTATCTCAGCTTTACAACTGCTCAGCCAATCCATCCCAACCATAGCATCAAAGCCCGCAATAGGCATAATAAAGAACGAGATACGGAAACTACTTCCCTCGACTTCAAGAACAACTACAGGAACTTTCTCTATAATAGAGATCATCTTACCACTAGAAACTTCCACATTAAGTGGATTGATCATCTTGGAAACCGGTAATTTTAACTTCTTACAATATGACACAGAGACAAAGGAGTAAGTAGCTCCAGAGTCAAACAATACGCATACAGGAGTATAGTTATTCAGGAATATACCCATAATGACATCCCCCACAGCTTTGGCCTCATCCGCCGTCATCTAAAATGTCCTCCCCTTAGCGCGAGGCGCATCTTCTTTCTTTTGGCCCCTTGCAGACCCCTTGGTTCCAGCATCCTGTCTCTCCGGGCAATTGGTCATCTTGTGCCCGGGCTTGTGGCACCGGTAACATACATCTTCTTTGATACCACACTCGGTACTAGCGTGGCCCTTTTACCCGCACCTCGAACATCTTCTGGTAGCATTTGAACACTCACCAGAATGATACGTCCGACACTGAACACACCAAGGACTTTCAGATCTCGGCTTCTTTGATGTCTCAGTTTTCCCACCTACTAAGGATTGTCCTTTGGAAGGACCCGATTTATCAGATTGCTGAAACTTTCTCTTTAACCCCCAACTGGCAGATTCGTCCTTGAAATGGATGCCATCTCCCTCCATTTGACGGTCTATTTCAAAAGCCCGATCCAAATTAACAGCTCTTACGTGGGGACGAAACTTTAATGGCAAGGTTGCCACAAATCCTCTTATCTTGGTGGTTTCATCAGGGATGAGATGTGGAACGAACCTCATCTTATTAGTAAACGCAGTGATGAGTTCTTCCATGGTTCTATTCCCTTTTTGGAGATCAGTAAACTCTCTCTCCATTCATTCCATATCATACTCCGTGCAGTACTTCTTCAACAACTTCTCAGAAAACTGCTCCCATGACAGAGCACTCAGTACCTCTTTACTGACAGAGGCTTTCACCGTGTCCCACCAGAAAATGGCGCGACCCTTCAGCATTCGTGCTGCGTACTTCACACAGTACTCCGGTTCACACTCACACAATTCAAATGTTTGCTCCATTTCATGGAGCTACTGAATAGTAACGGTGGGGTTATCACTCCCCTCAAACGTTGGAGGCTTGCAAGATAAAAACTTCTTGTATGAACAAGTCTTGCGGGGCTTCTTCAATGTAGCCTGCAATAAGAGCTCTTTTGCTACTCGTAGCTCTTTCTCCAGACGTCTGATATAAGCAGCCTGATCTAGTTCAGGCCTGCCACCTCCGATATTATGCTGAGAACGTTCATCCTCAGCCTGATGAGGCATATGATAAGCCTCATCTTCCATTTCTTTCAACGCTTGTTAGGTGTTGATGTTGGTTCTATGTGCACAAGACACAAATTAATACGATATTACTGATAATAAATAAACCCATAGGGTAACACATTTACAATCAATGGACACTAATTACATATTTGAATATGATTTAAATATGTTTCCAACACATTATATATATATATATACAAGTATATATGCATTGTTGCATATTATTATTTATGTGAAATAATAATATCACTCTTATATATTGATATAAGGTAATGCATATCAAATACATAAATATAAACATATGATTTTATATATATGTATGAATATATATATATATATATGTATAAATATATATTTGTTACTAGTAACAATTATATAAATGTATGTATATCCTTGTTACAAGTAAAGAGTTACTACTAACAATCAAATATGTATATAAAATACATGTAGATGTATTTTATACATAGTATGACATATCTAGTATATTTTTTATATATTTAAAAGATTAATAGCTAGAAATTCTCACAATGAGCAAGAAAGGGGCCATATGGTGTATTCTTGCATAAGACTTAACCAAGACATGCATGTATGGGACAAGTAAGGAAGCAAGAGGCAAGAGGGGACCCTCCCCCCTCTAATTTTCGTCCATAATGCAAGGGAGGGGGTCCTCCCTCTCTTGCTTTGCTTCTTGACTTTTATAATTACATGCGTGGTCCCTTTTGTAACATACTTGCATGTTATCACCTTTCTTTGTGTTCTTAGAATTGTTCTAAGTGTTTTATACTTGAAAAATATCCTTACTCTCTAGTATTGATGTTCTTCAAGTTAGCAAATGTGATATATAAACACATACTCAAAATACATACATCTAGTTCAAGAAGAAGAACAAAGGTTGTTGCTTGCATTCTTGAATATCAAGGGTTGGAGAGACTAGCATCTTGGAGGTGTTGGACTCATTGATTTGTGGATACCTTGGAGGAAGTCTTCTCTTCGCTTCTTATATATCAACCACTTCACCAACGGTTTACTCACGCTACAAAGGTTGTAGTTCTAAACACCCTATGGTTGGTTTTGTTTCTTAAGGCTTGCATATGGATCATTGGTGGGGAGTTTTAGAAAAGTTTAAAATTGTTGTTCATGCTTCCGTTGCTAAAATATATATTTTAAAAACCGAACAAACCCCAACAGTGGTATCAGAGCCACTTATGTATAGTTTTAAGAAACTTTATTTTGAGTATGTGTTGTTTAAGAAAATGTATAATTTTTCTTTTGTTAGAAAAGTTGTGGATTTTCTTGTTGGCAACTTGTATATGTTTATATATTTATTTTGGGAAACAACCAAACCACATGCATGTTTGGTTGTAAAAGTTGCCTAAATATCAAGTGTTGATATATATGTTTGTTTGAGTGTATGTTGTGCATAACAAACCATAGACCTTTTGTGATGTGTTGGAAATTCGATTTGGTTGTAAAATTATTCTTTCATTTGGTATGTAATAATAATTTTAGTTTTGTTTCATCTTGTTGTATTTTGTAAGTAGTGGAATAGTTTAGACTAGTTTACTTTTATAAAAATGTAACAAGATGAAGAAATGACCAAGTTGGAGTTTTCAAGTGTGGTGGAGTTAACCATGAAGGCTTGGAATCATTTGCACTACAAGGAGTTGTTTTGGCAAGTGGGAGCTTCAAATTCATCAAAAGAGGAATATTTGGTCCTTAGTTATGACTTGGTATTTTTATATGGCTCACAAAAATACCACTTAGGATAAATGGCTTGGTTATGCACTTATACATGTTATTTGTGTGTGTTTATGTTTATATTATTATGCATCGTTGAAAATAGGATTTTTGCATGCTAGATAATATTTTTGACATAATATAAATCACACAATGGGAGTTTGGTATTTTAAGTTGACATAACATAAGATGTAAAATGAATTTTATATAAAAGGAGTTTTGTAAAGATTAAAATTCATTATGTCAATATATATATATATGAGTTTTATAAAATAGAGATTTTAAAAACTCAACCAAACTCCATTCAAGCTTAATAATAAAATGGTTTTATTACAAGCTAAAATTGGTTGTATTCGCGCGCTTGAAACTACACACGTTAATATAGGATATTAATACTAGTTTAAAATTGAACGCGTTGAGAGTTCGTAAAATATGGATTTTAAGAATACTCAAGACCAATATATATATATATATATAATATGATTTTATCAAAACATGGACTTATTATTGTATGCATGCAATACTAGTCACACGACTCGTTTTGTTTTATTTAATAAATATACAAAACGGTAAAAGCCCTTTTTCAAAACGTAAGTCAATGACATCCCATTTTAAGACACTCGCTTGTTGCAATGACACTCACGTGGAGAGAGCATTAGCCAAACACGTGGATTGTTTTTGTAACAACCGAAGTGTTTTTCCGTGAATTCCATGAACGTCTTGGGCTGGAAATTCACCGGCTTGAAATAGGACGACTTAATCGGAATCTTATTACGGAGAGAGCATTAGCCAAATGTAAGGAAGCCCGAGGCATAGATGGGATCAAACATGCCAAAATTGACAATTGTTGTCTAGGGTCCCATAAAGATCTAGGAATTACATACGAGATTTAATTGGTAAACGTTACCTACCTTGTTGTTTTAACTTGATGGAGAGAGCATTAGCCAAACATTCAAGGTTAAGTTCAACTTGGATCCTAGCTTTTAAAAATTAAAGAATTTTATAATTCTAAAGGGTATTAATTATTAAAGGATTAAATATCAAAAATACTAAATTGAACTTTGGTAATTTTGTAGATGGCCCTTAACTCAACTACGCCCGTTAACAACTTATCTCTTCGTTCAATCTTAGAGAAAGAAAAACTCAATGGTACAAATTTCTTAGACTGGTATCGTAACTTGAGAATCGTTCTTAAGCACGAAAAGAAATTGTACGTACTTGAGGATCCCGTCCCTGAGGAACCTCTATTGACTGCGGCCAAAGCCGTTAGGGATGCTTGGGTGAAGCATTCCGACGACTCGGTCGAAGTTGCATGCCTCATGCTTGCTACCATGTCTCTGGATCTTCAAAAGAACCTTGAGGAGCATGGAGCATATGAGATGCTTCCCCAGCTTAAGCAAATGTTCCAAAAGCAAGCGAAGCAAGAACGCTTTGAGGTCACTCGAGCCTTCCATGCATGCAAGATGGAGGAAGGTCAATCCGTTAGCGACTATGTGCTAAAGATGAAAGGATACATTGACCAGCTTGCTAGGCTTGGATCTCCATAACCAATGAGTTTGCACAGGATATGATCCTTAACTCGTTGACCAAAGCCTATGATCAATTTGTCATGAATTATAACATGAACAATTGGGAGAAATCTGTCTCAGAGTTGCATGGGATGCTTAAAACTGCTGAGAGTAAGATTCCAAGCAAAACACCTCAAGTCTTGATGATTCAAGAAGGGAAAATCAAGAAGAAAAAGAAAAACAACTCAAAAGGGAAAGGCAAAGCGAAGGCAAAGCGAAGGCAAAGGGAAAGGACAAAGGCAAGCAGGTTGCCAAGGATCCTACACCCAAGATGGCGGGAAAGGTTCCCAAGAATGACCCGTGCTTTGAATGCAGGGTGGTAGGACATTGGAGGCGCAATTGTCCAACCTACCTCGCAGAGTTGAAAAAAAAGAAGGCTGGCGACGCCAGCACTTCAGGTATATATATGATTGAAATGTATACTTTTTCTATAAGTTCCTGGGTATTTGATACCGGTTGTGGAACTCACATTTGTAAAAATGTGCAAGGGTTGAGAAAAAGTAAGCTGCTGAAGCCAGGCGATTTGGATCTCCACGTGGGCAATGGAGCAAATGTTGCTGTTGAAGCCCTTGGAACTTTTGAATTATTATTACCAAATGGCCTGTACTTAATATTAAACAATTGTTGTTATGTACCTAGTTTAACTAGGAATATTATTTCAGTAGCTCGGTTAAGAGGATCTGGATTCACTTTTGGTTCCGTTGATGATGGCATTCGTGCCTTCAAAAACGACATTTTGTATTTTGAGGCTCGCCCTCTTAATGGAATATATGAAGTTAATCTTAAAAGATCTCTTGATGATAATTCTATATATACCACTAGCACCAAACGACCTAAGCATGACTTAAGTCAAACATACCTATGGCATTGTCGACTTGGTCATATAAACAAGAAACGCATTACAAAACTTCAAAAGGATGGAATTTTACAATCAAACGATTCTAGCTCATTTGAAATTTGCGAATCATTTTTATATGGGAAGATGACTAAGGCTCCTTTCTCCGGTTCAAGTGAAACAGCTAAAGATCTATTAGGAATCATACATACGGATGTATGCGGTCCTTTTAGATCAATGTCTAGGGATGGTGATAGATACTTCGTTACATTCACCGATGATTATAGTAGATTTGGTTATGTTTATTTGACGAAACATAAACATGAAACATTTGAAATGTTCAAGTTGTTTCAAAACGAAGTAGAAAATCAACTCAACAAAATAATCAAGGCCCTTCGTTCCGATCGAGGTGGCGAGTACTTAAGCCAAGAGTTTATGGATCATCTTAGTAATTGTGGGATTATCTCACAACTTACTCCTCATAGAACACCACAACATAATGGTGTATCCGAAAGGAGGAACCGAACTCTACTAGATATGGTTCGGTCTATGATTAGCAGAAGTACTCTACCCTCGTCCTTTTGGAGTTATGCTTTAGTAACTGCTGCACGCATATTGAATATGGTTCCAACCAAGAAGGTAGATAAGACACCATATGAGATGTGGTATGGAAAGGTTCCAAAATTATCTTACTTGAAAGTCTGGGGTTGTGAGGATCATGTACGACAAGAAGCTTTAAGCAAACTCGATCCTAGATCTATCAAATGTAATTTTGTGGGATATCCTAAAGATTCATTAGGATATTATTTCTACAACCCAGCCGAGAACAAAGTGTTTGTTTCTAGGCATGCCACTTTCTTAGAAAAGGAGTTTCTTTCGAAAGAGGCAAGTGGGAGCAACGTAGACCTTGAAGAAATTCAAGAACCACAAAATACAAGTCAGGTTGGCACTAGCACTCAACAAACGGTTGTTGAACCTGAACAATTGGTTGTTCAAGAACCTATTGAAACACAAAGTGTTCGTAGATCTGGTAAACCTCGTCAAGAACCCGAGAGATACGGATTTCTCGTGTCCAATGATGAGATTTTCTTGGTAGACTCTTCTTAGCCTACTAACTACCAAGATGCTATATCGGATCCAGAATCCGATAAATTGCTTGATGCCATGAACACTGAGATGCAGTCCATGTATGAAAATCAAGTATGGGACTAGGTTGATCTTCCTCCCAATATTAAGACTGTAGGGAGCAAGTGGGTCTTCAAGAAGAAAACAAACATAGATGGAAATGTACACACATTTAAGGCAAGGCTAGTGGCGAAAGGTTTCACTCAAACTCATGGTATTGACTATGATGAAACTTTCTCTCCGGTAGCCATGATTAAGTCTATTAGAATACTTATTGCCATATCTGCATATTATGACTATGAGATATGCAAATGGATGTCAAAACGGCTTTTCTAAATGGACACTTAAGTGAAGATGTCTATATGGTTCAGCCCGAAGGTTTTGTAGATCCTAATTATCCTAACAAGGTGCGCAAGCTTAAAAGATCCATCTATGGACTAAAGCAAGTATCTCGAAGTTGGAATCTTCGATTTGATGAGAAAATCAAAGAGTTTGGTTTTATCAAATCAGAAGATGAACCGTGTGTTTACAAGAAAACTAGTGGGAGCGCAGTAGCATTCCTTGTCTTGTATGTTCATGACATACTACTCATTGGAAACGACATCCCGACCATGCAAGACATCAAGTCTTGGCTTGGGAAGTGTTTCTGAATGAAAGACTTGGGGGAAGCCGCCTACATTCTTGGAATAAAGATCTATAGGGATAGATCTAGGCGTCTTATTGGCCTTAGTCAAAGTGCATATATTGACAAGATCTTGAAACGATTGAAGATGGAGAATTCTAAGAGAGGATTTTTGCCAATGGCACAACGCAAGGTTTTGAGTAAAGTTCAAAGCCCTAGCACAAGAGAAGAGCTTGATAGAATGAGTGAGATCCCATATGCTTCTGCAATTGGATCCATCATG
Organism: Dittrichia graveolens; assembly: GCA_038502395.1. Classification (NCBI taxonomy): domain Eukaryota; kingdom Viridiplantae; phylum Streptophyta; class Magnoliopsida; order Asterales; family Asteraceae; genus Dittrichia; species Dittrichia graveolens. The sequence continues at coordinate 39,983,030 of JARJIL010000009.1, forward strand.
TATGCCATGCTATGCACTAGGCCACATGTCTCGTATGCTTTGAGCATGACGAGCAGATACCAGCAAAACCCAGGAGATAGCCATTGGATGGCAGTCAAGAACATTTTAAAATACTTGAGAAGAACCAAAGACATGTTCTTGATCTATGGGGGTTTGGAAGAAGATCTTTGTGTAAAGTGTTACACAGATGCTAGTTTCCAAACGGATCGAGATGATTCTCGATCACAATCGGGCTATGTCTTTGTTATGAATGGAGGCGCGGTTGCTTGGAAAAGTTCTAATCAAAGTGTAGTTGCACAATCCACTACAGAATCTGAATACATTGTTGCTTCTGAGGCTGGACAAGAAGCTGCATGGATGAAGAAGTTCATTGCTGACCTTGGGGTAGTAACAAGCATTCAAGACCCCTTAGAGATATTTTGTGATAATGAAGGTGCTATTGCCCAGGCAAAAGAACCTAGATCACATCACAACACCAAACACATCCTCAGGCGTTTCCACTACATACGGGATATAGTGGATAGAGGAGATGTGTGTATTCGCAAAGTTCATACAGATCAGAATCTTGCAGATCCTTTTACGAAACCTCTTGCCTCGACAAAGCATGAGTCTCATACTAGGGCATTAGGTCTTCACTTTGCAAGGGATTGGATTTGAATTGTAATTTAGTATTTGGATATTTTGGAACATTATGACAATATCTATTTTATCTGAATGATATATGGGATATGATCACTTCATTAATATTTATTATGTTCTTTATTAACATGTTTAAATCCATGAATAATTCTTTATTCTAAAAACGTCCATAGTCGGTTATAACTATGGGAATAGTTATGAATTAAGACTAATGTGAATCGGTTGGTTGACTTTCATTCGTGATGAAAGTAGGCAAAAGGGTTTGCAGCCAAATTCACTAATATCTGTTAGGGAACGAACATTGGACATGACCCGCTCTTAAGATCGCTTCATGGATCAGTGTCATAAGTAAATCTTGAGAAAAAGGTGGTATCTTTGTATCCTTAGACCTGAGACACATATTGGGACTCGAGTATGAGGAGTATCATGGTTTAATGTGGTTAAACGCTATCTTTAACCGGGTAGTTATAAAGACCATTATTAGGTATGATATGAGTCTTATAAGAGACGTATGTGGTCAAGATGGAATTTGTTTCTCTCATTTAATTGGGAGTATAATATCTCTGGGCCCTAAAACAAGTTGAACATTATATGAGAATTGATGACGATCCATGTCTCATGTTCAACGAGATGTTAAAACAAAGGAATAATTGATGACTTACCTATAACAACGATTTGTAGCTAGTGAGTTAATTTCGTTGGTGAAAGTGTTGATCAACACACTTTATTTATTATTAGGGGCAATGGGATGTCGGTAGACGTTCTTACCATTGTCTATATCGGCTTAAATTGTAACTTGTGCAAGTGGGAGATTGTTGGTTCTATGTGCACAAGACACAAATTAATACAATATTACTGATAATAAATAAACCCATAGGTCACACATTTACAATCAATATGATTTAAATATGTTTCCAACTCATTATATATATATATATAAGTATATATGCATTGTTGCATATTATTATTTATGTGAAATAATAATATCACTCTTATATATTGATATAAGGTAATGCATATCAAATACATAAATATAAACATATGATTTTATATATATGTATGAATATATATATATATGTATAAATATATATTTGTTACAAGTAAATTGTTACTAGTAATAATATGCAAGGGAGGGGTAAGGAAGCAAGAGGTAAGGAAGCAAGAGGCAAGAGGGGACCATCCCCCCTCTAATTTTCGTCCATAATGCAAGGGAGGGGTCCTCCCTCTCTTGCTTTGCTTCTTGACTTTTATAATTACATGCATGGTCCCTTTTGTAACATACTTGCATGCTATCACCTTTCTTTGTATTCTTAGAATTGTTCTAAGTGTTTTATACTTGAAAAACATCGTTACTCTCTAGTATTGGTTTTCTTCAAGTTAGCAAAGGTGATATATAAACACATACTCAAAATACATACATCTAGTTCAAGAAGAAGAACAAAGGTTGTTGCTTGCATTCTTGAATATCAAGGGTTGGAGAGACTAGCATCTTGGAGGTGTTGGACTCATTGATTTGTGGATACCTTGGAGGAAGTCTTCTCTTGTCTTCTCATAGATCAACCACTTCACCAACGGTTTACTCATGCTACAAAGGTTGTAGTTCTAAACACCCTATGGTTGGTTTTGTTTCTTAAGGCTTGCATATGGATCATTGGTGGGGAGTTTTAAAAAGTTTAAAATTGTTGTTCATGCTTCCGTTGCTAAAATATATATTTTAAAAACCGAACAAACCCCAACAGTTGACACGTTCGGCAGACATCTTTAAAACTTCTATACGATAGAGAAAGAGCAGTCAATACTCTATCTCACTTACTTATCTTACAAACAAGTCATCTTACAACAATAGCATACATATAACACTCTCACTCAATCCCCCGCACAGGAACACTTATTCATGGTCGGGCCCGAGTTTGAGATCGAATACTCTTACAAGTACCCAATTCACTCAAACTTAGCCTATAATACCTAATTGTAACACCACTTCCGAAAACAGCTACTTTTAATGATAATCAGATTTAGCAGCGGAAACTTTTCTTTTTAAAACCGAGTATAAAGTATCTTATTACAACATATATATAAAGTGTTCCAACCCACAAGGGTTATTTACATCAAAAGCCACCCGCCTCACAAGGCCTTCTAGTCTTTACCTGAAAAGGGAAACATAGCACAATTAGCTAACACTTAGCTAGTGAGTACATACTTATCATAAGCATCAATACAGTAAGTCATGGAGCATGCATATCATACATAAACAATCATTGCTAGCTTAACACATAGCAGTGTGCTGACAAAATCAGTAAGAGTCGTGTCTTGCAGGGTAATCAATCCCGCTCAACATCTCAGACCGGGGGATCAGACACGACCAACCGCGCTGGTGGGGGAGCATAAAGCAGTCCACCAAACATCGTTTCAAAGTCAAGACTCCTCAAGTAATCCAGCTATTATCCAGCCGATTACCACTCACGTTAAGGCACGGCGGTTCTGCAGAACCAACGATCCCGAATGCCTCCCAAATCACCGTTAAATCCTGAATTATGACCGAAGTCCTCATGGGATCCAACTACAAAGTTGACCTTAACCATGTGTCAGATAGTTTGCAGACAGTGCATATATATTCATACATACATATGATCCATTATTGATCGATTATCATCATCTATTCATATATCGTACATTCATTCCATCATTCATTCATACAATCATCATTAATAACTAAGCGGTTCCTATCTGGACCCGCTGGCATGCACCTAATACACATCTTAACATTACTTAAGTCATAAACCTACCTTCTTGAGCATACCTGCAAAAACAAGTCAGATATACATAATACAATCATACAGTCATCTAGCATACAAGCTTTACTCTACTTAGTCTCATGAAAGTAGGCACTCACCTGAGTGATTTACAACGTACAGGTACTTATATCTTTCCTTACTTAATACAAGTTCACCTAAAATGTTATCATACAATAATCATCTATACATACAATACAAACATATGAACTTAACTTTGGACTTGGCAAAAATCCGCCAAAACTGTTGGATTTGGGAAATCCGATGGTTCCTGCGGATTTGTGAAATCCGACACATATAAACATGAAATCCGAAACTCTCCTAGCGGATTCCAACAATTGGGAATTCAATCATGCATATGGAATCCGACACTTGCGGATTCCGACACATAGAAGGAAATCCGAGACATATGGAAATCCGACACTTTGAAAGGAAATCCGAGACACATACAAAATCCAATAGTTACGAAATCGGATGCTGTCGGATTCTGACTGTTGCGAATTTTATCAAACATACGGATTTCAACAACAGCGGATTCGGACACCTTCATAGGTCTCGGAATCCGACACATTCATAGTCTGAAATTCCGATATCCATTCTAATTCATTCTAACAACTTCATTCTTGTTTTATTTAAGCCCAAAACATCTTAGAACTTCATGTTCTATTCATACAATCATCTTAAACACACCAAATCCAAACAAGAACACCAAATGTGCAAAACCCACTTCAAAAGTAAGCTTTCATGTTATTCAAAGTGTTCTTGCATGAATTTGTTCTTCCAGCCATATCAAGGCATGAATCTAATCATCTAAACATACTTAAACCATAGTACTAACCTTTATGAATTAACAATGGCTGCTTGCTTATTTTCCAGAAATCCGAGAGAGAGAGAGAAGTTTGCATTTGGATTTTCTTATTTCTATTTCTTTCAATTATATAATTAGTATATATATATATATATGTACACTTATAATACATACACACGTACATACTTAAAACATCTAAACATACTTATTCACAAATACACAAACATACTTATATACATTTAACCAATCATCATTTACATATCCTATCTTCTCACATTACTAATCGCACACGCGTACATACAATTTACAACTAGGCCCAAGTTGAGGATGTTACATGAATATCGTGTAAAACAGTAGATGAGTTATCATTCTTTGTAAAGAAATCAAAAATAAAGTCCAAGCTTATATCATCTTTTTGACTGAATGACTAATCTATTTTGTTTATTTTGAAAATTGGTTCTTTAGATGAGCTAGGTTTACCCGTTAAAGAATTTAGATTTACTAAATCGTCAAACGTAACATTCATGCTATCAACAATCATGTTAGTTCTTTGATTCAGAATTCTAAAAGCCTTTTTGTCCTTTGAGTAGCCTAGGAAAATTCCTTCGTCGGCTTTCGAATTAAACTTTTACAGTTTATCCGATTCATTCAGTACAAAGCACCTATTACCAAATACATGAAAGTATTTGATATTAGGCACTATTGCATTACATAATTCATATGGAGTTTTATTAAAGCGGCGATGTAATAAAGAGCGATTCTGGGTGTAGCATGCAGTGTTCACGGCTTCAGCTCAGTATGATGGCAGCAATTTTGAATATTGTAACATCGCTCGCGTAGCTTCAACCAGTGTTCTGTTTTTTCTTTCCACTACTCCATTCTGTTGGATTATGCCCACTGACACGCACATGAGTTGGTATCATGGCTGATGAAGCAAGGGCCAATTGGGTCACACATCAAGTATCGATTCCGGCATCACGGATGGTCGAATGAGAGAGAAAACCAGAAACTGGTTCTGGTGGGTCAAGTTACGGCCGTGCCCTACAGGCAGGCACGAGCCCAAGTCGGGCATGACTTGGGCGTAGCTCGTGGATAGGTACGCCCGTGCCTCTTGAAGGCACGCCCGTGCCCTGAGCCTAGTGGACAAGCACGAGCCCAAGTCAGGCTTGACTTGGGCGTGGCCTTTTGGGCTGGCACGCCCATGCCTCGTGAGGCACGACCATGCCTCATGCAGTAACAGTCTTCCTAAACAGCTTTCAAGGCTGTTTATGAAGAAGATAATGGGGTTTTAATTGGTAATTGATGGAATATCAATGTATGCACGTTTTTATTCTCTTTTGTGGGGTCTATATAATGTGATGCATGAATCCATTGTGAGGTTGCTAATTCTTGAAAGATATACAAACACATATTGCATACATCTCTCTCTCTCAAACACAAAAGGTAGTCAAGGCTTTGGTATTTTGTGAGTTAGACTTTTTGTGGTATTTAGGTTGGCATACCTTACACTCTAGCAAGTGGGATACGATCACTTCTTGGCGTGGACTTCAGTAGAGGTGTACACATTAGTACACGCAACTTCTAAACTCCAAATCCGTTTGACTAAGGAAGATAACTTCAAGGGTATGAGTCTATTCCTTCTTGTCTTTATTTAGTTGCTTAAACATGTTTAGATTTTTGGTCCATATGGTGGGCACATTCGTGGTCAAATTTTGAAACATATTTTCTACTAGTTTCACTTCCGCTGTGATTTTGGACCACGAAAACCAACGGTGGTATCAGAGCCATCTCTAACATGGCTTTGCACTTTTGGAGTTAAACCGGATTTTTTATGTTTTCTGTCAAAAATGATTTTCCGGTGACCGGGCACGGTCGTACCTCTAGGGGTATGGGCCGTGCCGGCGACCGGGGCACGGGCGTACGAGTGGGGGTACGGGCCGTGCCGGGAGAACTCATGAATTGTTTAAAATTATTTAAACTGTACACTGAAAAAAGGGCAGGCATGCCCGTACCCTTTGGGGTACGCCCGTGCCTTCTAGTTTTTTGGTCCGAGTTAGTTTTTGAAACAATATGTTTAAATATATTAAATCCGGGTTTTGGACTAGTCTTGATTCTGTTGATCCCCACTATATTTTGGTTCCTAATTATATATGTTTTGTATGACTTGCCATGAAGTTCATAAAAACATATATTTTTAGGTGTATATATCAATATTCAATTTTAAAGGTGTATTAAAATTGCTAATGCATATGTACAAGGATTGCTTGTTGTGCCTTCAATGTTGTTTTGCAATATTGATCAAAAAATATATATTTGTTTGACATGGTTTTGTGGCACACCATTGTTTTCGTTTGGTTGTGTTTGTTGTGGTAGCCCGGTAACTTGATATGCCCATAGCCTTTGTGATGTTTGTGGTTGGTTTTGGTTTTGGCCTGCGTGCCATATTATTGTAATATTTATATTTGGAGCGGCTTGCATGTCGTTTATTTGAATCTTTGTACTCGTAATAGTTTATTAGGATCGCGACTTGCATGTCATTTTCTAATAATCTAGTACGAGTACTTAGATTATTTCAAATATGTAAACATTGCATCAAATCTGGGAGATTCGCCGGTGTGGAGATCGTAACGGAGCATTCCTTGGTGTTGACCCTAGATTGACATGTTTTCCCATTTTGGCTCATGGGGAGAACACTTAGGATTTGGGCATGTTACCGGGTATTTATTTATATTTTATGCGTGGTTGTTTTATATTTGAATTCTTTAGGATTTGCATGCTAGAGAATTTTTGAAAATATATAAAACAAAGAGATTTATAAATGAGTTTATATTACCGGCCTAAATAACTTATTTCGTGATCCGCGGTAAACCCGTCACGGGATAGAGTGAATTACGGTTCTTAGCCTTGTTCAAATAATTGAGTTTTTATAACTATTGGGTAATTATTTCTACAAGGATTTGACAACTAAAATTGGTACTCTAATTTTGTAGACGGCATACAACAACGCTTCTACATCATCATCGAACTCAATTTCCCTAAAATTATTCCCCGAAAAGGCCAAACTCAATGGCCAAAACTTTATGGATTGGTTCATGCAACTAAGGATAGCCCTTAGATATGAACAAAAGATGTGGGCCATCGAGGAACCTTTGCTGGAAGCACCTGCGGCTAATGCGACAAGGGCAGTCCGAGACGTGTATGAAAAGCGCGTCAAGGAAACCAACGAAGTGGCTTGTATTATTCTCTCGTCAATGATTCCTGAGCTTCAAAAGCAAATAGAACATTTAGGGGCATATGATATGCTAAACCAGCTGAAGGAAATGTTCCAACAGCAGGCTAAGCTAGAGCGCTTCGAGTGCCTAAAGTCCCTTTTCGATTGCCATATGCAGGAGGGCGGAAATGTGAGCGTTCACGTGCTTAAGATGAAAGCATTGGTGGATCGCTTGGAGAGGTTGGGATTCCTGTTAAGGAGGGAGTTGGCGGTGGATGTGATCCTTCATTCTCTTCCTAGTTCCTTTTCACAATTTGTGTGGAACTATCATGTCCATGGCATGGACAAGTCCCTAATGGAGCTTCACGGAATGTTGAAGACCGTCGAGTCTGACATGTTCAAGAAGCCCTCCTCGTCCAAACCCGTCCTAGCTATCCAGGGAGACGGAACAAATAGAAAAGGCGCTCCCCCCTCCAAGGGAAAGTGTAAGGGGAAGGTTGCAAAACCTAAACCAAGTCCGGCCCCGAAGGGCAAGGGGAAAGCCGTGATGGTTCCACCGGCCGAGGACCCTGCGGAAGCCGAGTGCTTCCACTGCAAGGAAAAGGAGCATTGGCGGCGTTCTTGCCCAAAGTACCTCGAGGAGCTCAAGCGGGTAAAACCGAAGGGAGCTGGTAACTTAGGTACGTTTATGATTGAACTCTACAATACCGCTACTTCTAACGGCTGGGTACTTGATACCGGTTGTGGCACTCATATTTGTAATAATGTGCAGGTGCTAAAAAGAAGTTGGGCGTTGGGTGCTGGAGAGCTTGACCTGATCATGGGATACAAGGATGTGGTTCCCGTGGAGCGGATATGGAGTGTTGATCTCGCCTTTCCTTCAGGCCTTGCTATTACCTTGTTAAATGTTTGTTTTTCACCCTGCGTGGCACGAAACATTATTTCCTTTCATGCATTGTTTGACGATGGTTTTAAGTTTAATTTTGATAATGGAATTATTTATTGTTTAAGTGATGATGCTCATTACTTTAAAGCTTATCCATGTCGTGGGAATTATGAAACAAGTGTGTGTTTGGATGGTAATAAATCAATCATGAAAATTGATTCTAAGTCCAAAGGTGTATTGGACAAGTTGTCTTTGTGGCATAGTCGTCTTGGCCATATAAACAAGAAACGTATCGCCAAACTCCAAGTGGATGGGATTTTGGAATCATTTGATCACGGGTCAAGCGAAGTATGCGATTCTTGTTTATTAGGCAAAATGACTAAAGCACCCTTCACCGGCGTTAGTGAGAGGGGCAAAGACTTGTTGGACATTGTTCACACGGATGTGTGTGGTCCATTCAGGTCTGCTACAAGAAATAACTGTAGGTACTCGTTACTTTTACTGATGATTTCAGCAGGTATGGTTATGTTTATTTGATTAAGCATAAGTCTGAAACCTTTGAGGTGTTTAAGACATACCAAAACGAAGTGCAGAATCAATTGGGCAAGCGGATTAAGATTCTCGGATCCGATAGGGGTGGTGAGTATCTTAGTACCGAGTTTCTGGATCATCTTAGGGGTTGTGGAATTATTTCACAACTTACTCCACCCAGGACACCACAATTAAATGGGGTCGCTGAAAGGAGGAACCGAACTTTATTGCATATAGTTCGGCCTATGATGAGTCGTACAAAGCTACCCGCAAGTTTTTGGGGTTATGCTTTGGAAACCGCTGCTAGGACCTTAAACCTTGTACCAACAAAGAAGGTTGCAAGTACACTGTTCGAGATGTGGCATGGAAGGGTTCCTTCGCTAGCCTATCTCAAGGTCTGGGGTTGTGAAGCTTACGTGAGACATGAAGCTCAAGAAAAACATGAATCCAGAGCCGAGAAGTGTATTTTCATTGATTACCTAGCTGGTTCTATGGGATATTTGTTTTACAAATCTTCAGAGAACAAGGTGTTTGTTGCTCGAAGGGCGGTCTTCCTTGAAAGGGAGCTGATATCTGTAGAAGCCAGTGGGAGGCAAGTCGATCTAGAAGAAATTCTAGATGACTCCAAAGACCAACCTAATGTTGGCACTAGTACCGCTTCTGAGGTTGGCGTACCGGAAGAAGTAGAACCTTAACCAATGAAGGATGAGGTACCTGACACACAGCCATTAGAACTCCGTAGATCTGGTAGAGTTCGTAATGAGCCAGAAAGATATGGGTTTCTCATATCCGAGGGCGACAAACTATTGGTAGATCGTAGTGAACTGACCAACTACCGGGAAGCCGTAGCGGGCCTGAGTCTGCTAGGTGGAAGGAGGCAATGGACAGTGAGATGCAATCCATGGTGGATAATCAAGTCTGGGACTTGGTTGATCCAGTACCCGGCCACAAGCTAGTAGGGTGCAAATGGGTCTTCAGGAAGAAGACTAACATGGATGGAAAAGTAGACACTTTCAAAGCCCGACTGGTAGCAAAGGGTTTTACTCAAACTCATGGTGTAGACTATGATGAAACTTTTTCTCCAGTGGCTATGTTGAAGTTTATTAGGATATTAATGGCTGTTGCTGCATATTACGATTACGAAATATGGTAGATGGATGTCAAGACTGCCTTCCTTAACGGGAAGTTGGCAGAGGAGGCTTACATGGCACAACCTGATTGTTACGTAAACCCCAAATATCCTAATAAAGTCTGCAAGCTTAGGAGGTCCATTTATGGACATAAGCAAGCATCTCGGAGTTAGAACATTTGCTTTGATGAAAAGGTCAAAGAGTTTGGCTTTTCTAAAAGCAAGGATGAACGTTGTGTATATGTCAGGGCTAGTGGGAATGTTGTAGTTTTCCTACTCTTGTATGTAGATGACATACTACTCATAGGAAGTGACGTGACTACCTTGCAGGAAGTGAATACCTGGCTTGGGAGTTGCTTCTCTATTAAAGACATGGGAGAAGCAGCATATATTTTGGGGATAAAGATCTATAGAAATAGATCTAAAAGACTCATTGGTTTGAGCCAGAGTACGTACATAGATAAAGTCTTGAAGAGGTTAAAGATGCAAGATTCCAAGAACGGGAATTCTCCTATGTTGCATGGTATGGAATTGAGCAAGTCTCAATGTCCTAGTTCTCAAAAGGAACTAGAGGAAATGAGTAGAGTCCCGTATGCTTCGGCAGTGCGATCGATCATGTATGTTATGTTATGTACTCGGCCTGATGTGTCGTATGCCTTGAGCATGACGAGCCGATATCAGGCTAACCCTGGTCAAAGTCATTGGGTTGCGGTTAAAAACATCCTTAAATATCTTCGGAGAACAAAGGAAATGTTTTTAGTGTTCGGTGGATCGGAGGAGCTCAGAGTTACTAGATATTCTGATGCTAGCTTCCAAACGGACAAGGATGATTGCCGGTCTCAATCAGGATTTGTATTCTTGTTAAATGGTGGAGCAATAAGTTGGAGAAGTTCCAAACAAGATACCATGGCCGATTCAACCACGGAGTCAGAGTATATTGCTGCAAGCGAGGCTGCTAAGGAAGCCGTCTGGATGAAGAAATTCATTCAAGACCTTGGAGTTGTTCCTAGCATCGCTAACCCTATTGAGATCTCTTGTGACAATGAGGGTGCAGTAGCTCTAGCTAAGGAACCAAGAGCGCGACGTACGAGGCACATTGCTCGGAAATATCATTTTATCCGTGATATTATCGAGAATGGAGACATTGTGGTTAGTAGAGTACCGAGTGAGGGGAACTTGGCAGATCCACTCACCAAACCATTGTCACAAGTTAAGCATGATTCTCATGCTAAGTCTATTGGTATTAGATTTGCTAGTGAGTTGGTTTAATTATTTTAGTTGTATTTGTTATTGAGAACATTAAAGCAATAATGTATTTCTTATTGTAATGACTATTAAATGGGGATTTAATATACGCGTGATGCGATTACTTTATGAAACATTATTGTGTTCTATCTTTGCATGTTTAATACTTCCTTGAATAAATTTGTTTATTCTAAATACTCCACGATCAGTCGTTCTTCATTGGAAGGAAGAAGTGAATTAAAATCGAGGCCAGTGGTTGGTAAAGTTTTCATCTTGGATTAAATACTTGTTTATGCAACACTAGCCTGTACTTAATGGTGATTAAGTAATTGGAGGACCCGTACCTGAGTTTACTTCATGGATATTATCACGAGTAAATCAGGATGATAATATTATTTATCCTTTTACAGGAGATGCATGCGTTGCTTGATTACTAACATTGACTTGTTTAGATTGCTTTCAAACGCAGTTCGTAACTGGCTGTTATAAGGGAAGTTTTCAGGCAAGAACGTGTTATTATGATAGGGCGATGTAGTCAAAGGTATACGTTCCTCTTTGGAGAGATATCCTTGGGCCCCTGGTTGACTAAGCTGATGACAATCAAAATGTATGGCCGTGCTCAAGTTGAATTAATAATGGATCAATTGTGCAACTTGTGTTGTTAGTCATAGTTAGTCTATATCGAGAAACATAATCGTGAATAATTTGGGGTTGATCATGTTCCATGACCTACATTCACAACGGATATCGTGAACGAAGGGATAAGTAATCACTTATCTGTAGGAACTTTCCTTTTGGTGAGGTATTTGTTTTGGGAAGACAAACCCTGTGCTGACTTGGGGGCATAGATGCCTTGCTAGAGGGCGCTCAATGTCGGTGACGCCTTTTCGTGAGTTTGTCATGTGCAAGTGGGAGTCTGTTGGATTATGCCCACTGACACACACACGAGTTGGTATCATGGCTGATGAAGCAAGGGCCTATTGGGTCACACGCCAAGTATCGATTCCGGCATCACGGATGGTCGAATGAGAGAGAAAACCAAAAACTGGTTCTCGTGGGTCAAGGCACGCCTGTACCTCTATGAGGTACGGCCGTGCCCTATGAGAATGCATGAGCCCAAGTCGGGCGTGACTTGGGCATGGCCTGTGGCTAGGTACGCCCGTGCGCTGAGCTCAATGGACAGGCACGAGCCCAAGTCAGACATGACTTGGGCGTGGCTTTTTGGGCTGGCACGCCCGTGCCTCGTGAGGCACGACCCATGCCCCATGTAGTAACAGTCTTCTTAAACATCTTTCAAGGCTGTTTATGAAGAAGATGATGGTGTTTTATTTGGTAACTGATGGGATATCAATGTATGCACGTTTTTATTCTCTCTTGTGGGGTCTTTATAATGTGATGCATGAATCCATTGTGAGGTTGCTAGTTCTTGCAAGATATACAAACAAATATTGCATACATCTCTCTCTCTCTCTCAAACACAAAAGGTAGTCAAGGCTTTGGTACTTTGTCTGTTAGACTTTTTGTGGTGTTTAGGTTGGCATACCTAACACTCTAGCAAGTGGGATACGATCACTTCTTGGCGTGGACTTTGGTAGAGGTGTACACATTAGTACACGCAACTTCCAAACTCCAAATCCGTTTGACTAAGGAAGATAACTTCAAGAGTATGAGTTTATTCCTTCTTGTCTCTATTTTGTTGCTTAAACATGTTTAGAGTTTTGGTCCATATGGTGGGCACATTCGTGGCCAAATTTTGAAACATATTTTCTACTCGTTTTGCTTCCGTTGTGATTTTGGACCACGAAAACCCAACACATTATGTTCCGGAGTATATGCTGTTGAGAAATGATGTGTTATTCCTTCATAATCTAATTAAGAATCAAGCGTTATATTCTTGAACTCTATCCCATTATCAGTTCCTTTTCCCTTCACCGGTTGTCCGTTTTGAGTCTTGTGTTTGTTGAGAAACAAAATTATTTGTTGAGGTACTTCACTTTTGTGACTCACAAACCGGACCCATGTATATCGGGAGTAATCATCCACCATGACAAGAATGTATGTCTTTGCGCTTCTGGACTGAACCTTCATTGGTCCACTGAGGTCCATGTGGATCAACTTCAAAGGAGAGGTAGTTGAAGAAATCTGACTAACTTTATATGGTACTCTCTTCGTTTTACCCGCTTCACAATCCTTACACAGATGATCTTTTTCGAACTTCAGCTTTGGTAGACCTCTGGCCAAATTTCGATTCACCAGCTTGTTTAAGTTTTTGAAGTTAGACGTGACACCTTGCGATGCCATGACCAATTTAAATCTGATGAAGCTTTTGTCAGTAGGCATACTGGTGGGCCGGAAACTTTCTGAAACAAGTCAATTGTATACAAGTTTTACTTTCTGTTGCCACCCAAAATCTCAGCTCCGTCTTCTGTCCTTAAAGAACATGAGCTCTTCTTAAACACTACCTCCATTCCTTTATCACAAAACTGTCCTATGCTGAATAAATTGTGCCCTAAGCCCTTAACATAAGACAATTTTTCAATCTTTAAGTTTCCAGTCTCTATAACTCCATGGCTAAGTATCGGAGAAACTTGGTCATTCCCAAAGGTGACATTTTCCGTGTATTTACTCACAAAGTGTTTGAGAAGACCTTTGTTGCCCGTCATGTGCTTCATGCAGCCAGAGTCCATGTACCAGAGATGATCCTTCTACACATGGAAAAGAAACTAGATTGATCTTTTATGTTAGATGCTTCAGGTGTTTTAACAAGATTTGAACTTTCTTTGTTAACCACTCTCTTTATAATTCATTTCTCAATTGAAAATTTTCATTTATTCTGTGTCTGAGTTGATTTGACCACTGGTGAAAACTGCTTGACTTTCTCAACATACATGCTTTTCACATTAGGTTCGTATGACAAATTTGTATTCATCATTTGTTTTTGATTTTTCTTTGAATTTGGTGTAATTGATGAATATGAAGCAGCTTTCAATTGGACTTGTTTGCTAGGTGTGAATTTGTTATTTTCTGATGGAGTTGGTGCTGGTTTTTGATTTGCATTCATTATATTCAGATGTTCTTTCCATTGTCCTGGCCGGACTGGTATCTTTCTGTTAGCATACCGTTTCAAAAACCTAACTCTTTGATGTTTGTGAATCCATTGGTGGATGATGAATCCATTCTTGTTTACAAACTAAAACAAAATTTTATCATCATTAGGATTCTTCCAGTTTCTATTCGATTGTAATCCTCTTTTCATTCAATTTTTACGATACTCACACTTGAACTCACAGTGTGCTTCAGGACAGCTAACTCCAGCACAACTCATTTTGTTGTCAGTTATTTTTGTTTTTGAGTTTTCAGTTTTGATTTTCCAATAAAAAGTGACTCACAATTCTTATTGCAGTATGATTTATGAATATTACAAAACGGTTTAACTGTGTTCTTGGACACAGACTTGATTACATGCACACTCTTTTTCTCTTTTTCTTTCAATTGTTCCTTTGGAATCCACTTCATTGGAGCTTTCGTTGTTCCTCCATTCTTCACACCTTTGATCATTGTTTTCTTCACTCTTTTTCTTGAAACTTATTTCCCTTTTGATTTATCCGATTTTAATTCAGAAAAAGAGGTTTTGTTAGAGACATGAAGTGGTTTAACAGTCATTGAAACATGCAAAGTTGATGATTTTTTTATCTTTGGAATTTTAGGAATTTGCTTTGTTTTTTATGACAATCCTTCCTCTGTAACACTGTTGGGATCACAGAATTGATTACACTTATGTGACATAAATTCCCTACATGCCTTTGGACACTGAGGATACACAATATCCAGATATCTATCCAATTCAATAAGCAAGCGTTAAACCTTCTCTTCTAGCATTCTTCTTTCAATTGCATTTGAAATTAATTGAGGAATTAGGTATTGTGCAATATCAGAATTGTTAACTTTTCCTTCAGTTATGTCAATCTTAATTTCAGATGCAGCGGAATTTAACTTCTTGTTAAGATTGAAGATTGTTTCTTTTAGTATACAATTTTCCACTTCAAATAGAATTTTCTGATTAATGCATGCTACCTCAAACAATTCCTGCCGTCTCTACAGTTCCATATGTGGAATATAAACTCTTGCAGTTCCATTGTTTTCTTGACATTTTGTTTCTTTCTTCTCCTCAGGTGGATGAGGAATAAAACACTCATCAGATAATGAAGAACAACCACCACTTCCAACTTCATATGAGGCATTGAGTTCATCATAATTCAGTGTGTTTTGATGTTTTGTTGTGGTTTTTCTTTTTAATTCTTCTTCCTGTTTTATCTCCTCTTCTCCCACAAACACCATTTTAGAAGTCCAACCTTGATTCATTATTTCAAGTTGGTATAATTGTGTGCAATTTATCTTTGAGAAAAAAATTGTTTTCGTCATACCCTAAACCTTTATATCTGTTCTTCATGTTTTGTTCATGGTTTTTAAAGATGTTGTGATGAGTAGTGACTTGCTTCTTAACTCTTTCCTCAAGATGTTGAACTTTTACATAGAGATTCTTTTTCTCTTTCATGATTAAGTTAAGATTTATTTCTGCAGACAACATTGCTGCATTTAAATCATGAACTTTTAATTCAATTTCTTTTTGTAGTTTAATTAATTCAATTTCTTTAATTCAATCATGAGCTTTTGGTCTTGTTCGTGAGTGATTCATTATGTGAAATTAAGAGCTCCACCTATTGCATGAGAGTTAGTATATAGTCAGTAGGAAATTCTGAATGATCAGTTACTACCTTTTCGTCAGCTTCCTGTTGATCAGCAATGCTTGGACTTGTGCTATCAGTAGCAACCTCAGCCTCTTCTTCTTCTTCTTCGTCCTCCTCATATCCACTCTCAATATCTGATTCATCAAATTTAGGCATAAACCCTGAATCACCCCCCACAATCTCATCCTCACTCTCTCCGTCAGTTTCTTCGAATTCAAACTCTTCAACCTGAGCCATCAAGACAAATTGGGCATGGACATTAGGATCTTCGTTATTGTTGTCCGTGTTAGAAAGAAATTGATCCTCTTCTGCTAGCAATGCCTTCCCGTTGTTTCTCTTCTTGATCAGGTTGAGTTTAGCCTTGTAATATTAAGAATCCTTGACTTTAGGCTTTTTACAGTCTTTGATGAAATGCCCAGTGCCACGATAGTTGTAGCACTTTCTTTCCTGGGCAGTTTCTACCTTCCTTTCATATCTTCTTTCAAGTATTTGACCATCTTTCTTCTGGAATTGGTTATCTCTTCTTCTAGATCCAGAAGTGAACCTTTGCCTGTTGTTCATTTTATTCTTGAAAAACTTGTTTTACATCATGTTAGTCAAATAAGCCATAGCTTCCATGATTTTCTCATTGTCTACCACACCCTCTACCTCTGAATCTGAAGATTCAGTCTCTTGAACTTGTTTCATCTTGACAGATTTTGTAGAGGTCTTTACCCTTTTCTCATTAACCACCAAGGCTAGTGGATCTATATTCTTTTTTTGTGCACCCATACCAACATCATCTTGATATTGGTTTAACTCTTCAAATATCATATGATGGGTGACTTTATTCAAATTCTTTTGGTTCATTTGCTTGTAGATAGCCACCTGTGATCTCCATTCAGGCCATAGAGAGTTTAGAAACCTTGTGTTTTTAGTTTGATTTGAATAATTATCAAGCTTCTGGTTTCTAAGGTCATTGAGCAATTTACAGTAGCGACTGTAAGTTTCAATAAGTGCTTTACCATCGCTAGCTTTGAAGTGGTCAAAGGAATTGATCAGTGTAGTCTCTTTAATCCATACTCCAGATTCAATGCCCTCCATTTTGATTTTTATTTCATCCCAGATTTCTTTGGCTGTATTCAAGCTAGTAACCTTGATATAAAACTTTGATGATAGACCATGCTTTAAGTAATACTTTTCCTTTCGGTTAGCTGTGGCCCTGTGTTTCTCTTCAGCTGTGTATTCACTATTCACTCGACAACTTTTCCCTATGAATTTCATGAAGTGGTGGATTATGATGAGGGTTAGCTTCTTGATCTATCCTGAAAATTCCATTGCCCTCAAGAATACTCTTTTTCATTTCTTCACCATATTGTTCGTTATTATTGATGAAGTCCATAAATCGACCCTTCCAAACATGATATTCTCCTCTATAAAGTACAGGTGATTTTGTGTGTGAACCAAATGACAGTGTTTCACTGTATGTTCTCATCTTTACTTTAGGATCTTTTCTTTGATAAGATTTAAAATTGAAGAATCTTCAAGTGTTGATATATATCCTTATGAATAGCAAATCCTTGCAAATCCAATTAAAATGGAAATCCAATTGCTTCACAATCCGATAAGTTGGAAATCCGATTGATATGGAAATCCAAGAACATTCAAATTCCGATAATCTTGGAAATCCGATTGATGCGGAAATCCGAGAAACTTCAAAAACCTTTGGAAACATGTATACTTAGACAATACAATCCATAAGTAACCAAATCCAGAATTCAAATATTCTTGAAATCCAATGCTCAAATCCGAGTAGGCAAATCCGATAGTAACAAATCCAATCAAATCCTATGATTTAATTGTAGCCAAATCCATAAGTAAATCCGGAACTCAAATCCGCAAAAGAATAAATCCGGTAATAACCAAGAATTACTTGTCATCCGGTTATAATCAAACTGGTATCAAATCCGCAACTCAAATCCGTTGTAAATCCAAATCCGCAACTAAATCCGACACTTACAATAATGTCGGAATCCGATAAAAACCTTCGGATTTGAATAAATCCGATTGTTCTTGAGCACGAAATCCGCAAGTTCCTTCTGTGAGCAATCCGCCAACTTCCAAGATTCAAATTTCTTTGAATGTTGATCAAATTCGAAAAATTTCTTTCCAATAGCTATGTATACTAGTGAGTTACACTCCAGAAACAATTTTACAACAAAAATTAGACAACTAAATACATTTTCGATCAAAATTGTTTCAAACTTGGAAAACACAAAAAATCCAATTCACTACACTCTGTTGTAATATAAGATCGCGGACCAACACAGATCTATTCCAATGATGATTGCGAGTGAAACAAGCTACTAATCTTCCATTATCACTTATGAATTGATTGAAATTAGAAAGCTACAAAATGTCGACCCAAACCTTAGAAAATCTGATGAATTGCTTTGAATGTTGTTGTTATCCCTTAAATTCTTCAATCACGAGCCTTTTCTTATCAAAGATCAGGCTCTGATACCAATTGTAGAGCAAAGATCAAGTAGAATGAAGGATCAAAGTAGAGAGCAATTGTCAAAACACCTTAAAGTGTGTGTTTGTATTACTTGAATATGACAAAAGTTACATTGAAAGGATACTAAGGTCACTATATATACATATCCCTATTAGTGACCTTATAAGTACATTTTTATCTATTTAAGTACAAAATGTAACTAGAACACAAACACATATTATATTTCTAACACCCCTAGCAGCATTCGTCTGTCTGAACAGTAGTTATACTCTAAAGGGCCTGGTTAAGGCTGTTATGGTTATGGAAACCAGAGAAAGTCGGGAAATTTCAGAGAGATCCTTTGCCCATTAGATCTTTCTACATCATATACGGCAAACTTGTACTTAAAGGATTTTGGCATTGAAACTTTGTTGATTGGATACTCAGAGATGATTTGATCTCTAGGAGTCTTATATTCACTGAGTATGTGCTCATATATCCTCCTTTGATTGTCATCAAGATCTCTTAGTTCTGGGGGTGTTCTATTATTGATTTGAGTTGCAAATATTGAAGGAATACGGTCTTTCATTGCTTCCCGGGTGAACAAATTGTTTCTATCAAGGTCTGGATCAGTTGAAGTAAACACTAGAGGAGCTAGTTGAACTTTTAAAGGTAGTGGCCAGTCTGAAGTTGTTTGGAGTTGTTTTGCCTGCTTTGCTCGAATTTTTTTCCTCAGGATGTCGGCAGCTCACACCTGGAAATTGTGAACTTCCTCTGAGACACTCTGAAGGACCCTTGAAATATTTAACTTTCTAATGGCCTCCTCTATTTTCTTTTTGGTTACACGCTCTTTCGCAGGCTTTGCAACCTTTGAACTAGCGGTCTTTTTGGGCATTTGCATAGGAATATCATCAAATCTGTCCACAATCTGGACCTCTGCCCTTTTCTCTGGTAGTTTATCAAAAGAGAATTCATTAATTTGTTTCAGTAGCTCATCCAATTCATCCCTATCACCTTCATCAAAAGTACCAAATTCAAATTCTGGGATGTTTGATTCATGTTATTGTTGTTGTTGATGCTTTTTCTGTTGTTGTTTTATTAATGTTTGAGCAGTTTCACTCCCAATACCCATAGCTGCTGCTACTCTTTCACTCAAAGGGGTAAAGGTAAAAAACCGGGCACGTTTATCCCCCTCATGTCAATCATGGTCAGGATCATCGTCGTCATGCGGCATTTTGACCCTGCAGCTTGAGCTTTACACGTGGTTTTAAGAATAGTCAATCGGTTTTTCACTGCATCCATTTTCTGATAGAAACCATTGCCTAGATCCTCCATGGAATTTTGAATATGTTTTTTGAATTCATCAAGATTACTACCTTTATAAATTTGTTCTTTTTGAAGGGTTTGGATCAGGTCAAGGTTTTGCTCACTGTATGGTGCTCATTCTAGCAAATTTCTAAGCAATAAAGATTTGAGAGTATCCACTGATAAGCCCATGCCATCATCAACTTTGGATTTTAGAGCTCCAAGCGTGTGTTGTATGGCATCCAATTTCTCATTGATTGGGTTGAGCACGTCTTGGAGTTGTGCTTGGGTAACATACCGGAGATCACGAAGATTTCCCGTTGAAGATTCTGCCACATAGGCAGAACTACTCGCAATCGGGGCTGGATTAGTGCTGACCCCGGCGAGATTTCCACCTGATCCTAGAATGATACCTTTAGTGGTGCCACCTACAAGCATTCCGGATGGCTGTCGAGTGAACAACGTCGTGATTCGTCTGAGTGCTTCCTTGTTTCGAGAAAGAAATGCAGAAATCTCCGTTATAACAATGTGGTTAGAAACAACTTGTGAGGTTGGGAGAGGCAGACATGTTGATTCAATACCAGCCATCTCCGAATAGGAGGCCGATAGTGTATGTGTTAAAGCTCCGTGAGGTGAAACGGGCATCTGATGAGAGATACCCATGTAGTTGGTGGGGGTTTTAAAGTGCACTGTTGGGATGACAGTGACTTTTTCAATACTAGAGCTAATAATGTCTGCTCCGGTAGCAGATATGACTTCCATCTTATAATGTCTAGGGATCCTCAGCACTCTCTTTTTCTTTTTTCCCAACGCTCTCACTCTCCTTTTCATTTTTCAATCTCACCCACTTCTTCTTCTTCTTCTTCATACTCATCATATACGTCCATATCCATATCAAGCTCAGGTGATTCAGTTTCAACATCAAGAGGACCCAGTTGATAATGGTATAAAAATTCAGTTTTATCATCAAAGGCATCCGGTAAATCAGGGAATAATTCACTAAAGCTCACATCCTCTTCCTCAGCGCACCACTGGGACTTTTTCTTTTTGCTGTTGAGAATTATCAATAACTAGTGGTACTGCTCCGGGCACGGTGGTAGCAATGGCCAATGTATCTGTTTCAAAGTCAGGCTGCACTGATCCGGAAGTATAGAATTGTTCAGAATGAGGAGATTCAGCCCGTGGCTCAAGGTCAGGGAGTACATTCGAAAAATTTTCAATTACAGCTTGGACCTGCTTGGGATCATACTTCGCCCCTCCCTCCCTATGTGTTTAACCTTCACCATCTCCACCACCCCTCTCATTAGTTTTTTTTTCTATCTGCTCTTCCCTCTCAGCGTCTCCCTGAGACGTCTGAGTCCTAGTCTATAATGTCCCACTAGGTGCTACTACCCACGGGGTAGGTAAGACCGGCTCTGGTCGAACCATTGGGGCAAGTCCTACACTCTGCCTATAACTGATCACAATTTGAT
The DNA here is from genome assembly GCA_038502395.1 of Dittrichia graveolens. Taxonomy (NCBI): domain Eukaryota; kingdom Viridiplantae; phylum Streptophyta; class Magnoliopsida; order Asterales; family Asteraceae; genus Dittrichia; species Dittrichia graveolens. Next base: position 40,004,272 of record JARJIL010000009.1, read on the forward strand.
TTTGCTCAAGAGGTCCAACAAAGAAGCAGGGAATTGTTGAGGTTCAACTCGATGCACCTTGGTTAAGGATTTCATATATAATAATTACTTAGGCCGGATAGAACTGTGATTTGGCCGCCAGGGGATTTCGTCGTTTTGATTCATTGCAAACTGTATAATCATTGGTAAGAACCGCTGTGTAACGCCGTGGTTTCAAAATTTCGTTACCCTTTTTTTTTAAAACATCGCATCGGAAACATTAATTATCATCATTAAATGCTAAACAGTAAAAAGTCTGTTAACATTCACCATCATAAAAAAAACACTACATTACCACGCAGTCGAATCGTCTTAGATAAGATAATTCAATCACTTGTTTTGGAAAGTCAACCACAAGTTAGTGAATTAAAATAATTAAATACTACACAGTCCACACTACCTAGTAGCTCCCACTCTCACCAGGTCTCTACCTCCTACGTTACCTACATGAGTACGAGACACATTTCAAGAAAAAAGTGTTAGCTTTCGCCTCGTGAGTCAGCAATATGTAAACAAAATAATTCATTTAAAAGTGTAATAGAGAGGTTTAAGATTTATAATAGTAACCAAACCCGTAACTTGACCCACTCGTTTATCATCATACCTCCCTGCATGGTCAAGTATCATTATTCGTCATTATTTACATCATATAACAACACTAACATCATAGACACCTTTTACATCGAGAACACATCACTACACATCATATTATCATAAAACATCATTTTCCACTCCAAACATCGCTAATCATCAAGGTAACATCAATTCTTAGTTGGGGTCTATCATCATACATCGCTGTCGTCACTACCCCAAACATCATAAGCGTGCCCGGCAACCACTAGGGTTTCAAGCTCCGTCCGCACCGGCAACACGTGCGTGCTAGGCAACTTCTAAGTCCCGTAGTCCATCCGTACTGGCACAAGTTCACTATGCGTGCCTGGAAAGTCTAGTACCGACCGGGGCGTGACTCCCTTACGTACTCAGACACCCATGGTCCGCCTGCTATAGCTACTACGACTAAATTCGTTTAGGTGAAAGTACAACCGGTGCCCCGTCGCTAGGCCCTCCTTTCACCAACGTGGTGTTATGCGCGTTCTCATCATCGTCGGTCAAACATCACTCCAGTGTACGTATACACCATGTGTTGTCAGGGTTGTCTAGAAAACCCGACAACTAACCATTACTGTGCTAGCAAATCCTAGAAGGTAAACTTTTCCCCTTAGGCATCATCTCTACATCTTAAAGGTATGTCTACCCACCCAAACGTCATCATAACCTCATAAAATATTCATCACTAATTAATTACATCATAAGCATCATTAAAATTCACACATTTTACAAGCATTTAAATAGACAATCACATGGCATCTTTAACTATCTATTTATATTCCTCACGTATCCTCATAAAATAGTAATCACCCATAAGCGTCTTTGAAATCATGTATAATCGTTCAACCTTTCACAACAACGATTTTTTCATCGTACTCGGTTTTGAAATTTTACAGAATTCACCTGGAGTCTGAGAGTCGAAATCGAAAAAGATTGCCAAGAAAATTACCGAGCCACTTATAAAATAAACGAGTCCTAATAAGTACTCGTGTGACGAACATTGAAACACAATTCATTCAAATCCCCTAGAATTGCAAATTCAATCACAACTGAAATTCAGTTACAACTAAAATTCAAGCACAATTGAAATTCAATTACAATTGCAATTCAATCACAATTGAAATTCAATTACAATTGCAATTCAATTACGATTGTAAATCAATCACAATTGAAATTCAATTACAATTACAATTCAATCACAATTGCAATTCAATCACAATTGAAATTCAATTACAATTAAAATTTTGTCACAATTAAAATTCAATTACAATTGCAATTCAATCACAATTGAAATTCAATTACAATTACAATTCAATTCAATCAACTACAATTGTAATTCTCATTCATCCTAGATATCTCAATTGCAATTCTTATATCACCAATAAACAAATTGTAGTTCACTCCTCACACATGCAATTGTATTTCCTTTCTCATAGCAATTGTAGTTCACCTAAATTGTGATTCATGCAATCGTAGTTAACAAGAACTTCCAATCGTAGTTATCAGAATATATTAATATGGAATTGTAATTCATGGCATCAATCATAGTTTCTTCCTTCTCCTTCACAATCGTAGTTCATAACCTCCCCCACCCCCATGAATTAGCCGACGAACAGGAAGTAAATAAACACCATTTAATCATCATTTAGACCCCCAAAACACAAAATTTAAACATCAATGGTACTGATTTCCATCCTATATCGAGGCCCAGGCAACAATTCAACAATGATCGGTTACAATCCTAGCCAATTCATAGATCAAGCTTCAAGAACTTAAAAAAACCCTAGCATATAAAATGTTGATTTATGGCAGCACCCAATCCATTAAAACCTTCAAACAAAACCAATCAAAGTCACTACCTAAGAGTAAAATTACTTACTTGATAGATGAACCTTCGATTAAGCTCTCGATTGGAGGATCAATTTGCCCCTTTCTTTGTGAATTGTAAGAACACCCACAAACCTCTCTCTATTTTCAAAACTTTCGTATGTGAGATTAAGGCTTCCCAAAATGTAGTTTAACCCTAATGAGGCATTAATTCTATAATTGCTTATTAATCCCTAATGTTCCCTTTATTATTCCTTAAGTCCCTAGTCTTAGCTCCTTATTCTTTTTCAACACTCGAGATTTCATTAAACATTACTTTAAATTCCAAAATAATCAATAAGAGGTCATAAATGAATGTAATGAGTAAATACCTCAACATTTTGATCGTTACAATTCTCCCCCACTAAAAGAGATTCCGTCCCGGAATCCACTACATTAAGTGAACAGCTGGGGGTATCTAGCTCTCATATCACCTTCGGATTCCCAGGTCACGTCACTTCCATGCTTGTTCTCCCACAACACTTTCACTAGCTTGATGCGTTTCATTCTCAGTTGCTTTATCTTTCGATCCAAGATTGCCACGGGTTCTTCAATCAATCTCTTGCTTTCATCTATTCGTAGTTCTTCAAGTGGTAAGATGCTTGGTTCTTTACCCAAACACCTACGCAAGTAGCACACATGAAAGACATCATGAATCCCGTCTAACTCTGGTGGTAACTCCAACCTGTACGCCTGGTCCCCAATTCTTTCTAATATCGTCAAAGGACCAATGAACCGTGGACCAAGTTTCCCCCGCTTGCCAAATCGTATAATCCTTTTCCAGGGCGATACTTTTAGCATCACTTTCTCACCAACCTTGAATACTTTCGGTTGGTGCTTCTTGTCAGAGTACTTCCTCTGCCTTTCTCGTGCTACCCATAGTCGTTCTCGTGCCACTGCCACTTTATCAGCCGTCATTTGAATAACATCAGAACTCGCAAACTGCTTCTCACCTGGTTCCAACCAACAAGTGGGAGTGCGACATCTCCTCCCGTAAAGCATCTCATACGGTGCCATATCAATACTCGAGTGATAAGTGTTGTTGTAAGCAAACTCTACTAGTGGTAAGTGAGTATCCCAACTTTCTCCATATTCGATCACGCAAGCCCTCAACATATCTTCAAGTGTCTGTATTGTTCTCTCACTTTGCCCATAGGGTGATAGGCCGTGCTCAGATGAACCCTCGTTCCCAATTCCTCCTGCAATTTCTTCCAAAACCTCGACGCAAATCGACTATCTCGATCCGAAACAATGGATAATGGAACTCCGTGTCTCGTAACCACCTCCCGAATATACAGCTTTGCTTCTCTAGCTTTCCAGTCTCTTTTGTTGCTAGAAAATGTGCACTCTTTGTCAGCTGATCAACAATAACCCAAATCATGTCGTTAACTCTCGCAGTCTTGGGTAACTTAGTAACAAAATCCATCGTAACCTTATCCCATTTCCACTCTGGTATCTCCAATTGTTGTAACTCTCCATAGGGTTTCTGATGTTCCGCCTTTACTTATGAGCACGTAACACACTTTGATACGTAGGTAGCTATATCTGTCTTCATACCCGGCCACCAATAATTCGGTTTTAGATCCAAATACATTTTCTTATTCCCTGGGTGGATCAAATATTTAGATCCAACGAAAGCAACAAAGCACACAAAAACGATCCCATGAAGTCCCAATGGTGATGAAAACTTGTAAGAACAAACATTCAACCAAAAGAGAACAAGGAGAAGCAGGAAAGTAAGCCATACCCTTGAAGACTTTGTTAAAATGTGGAATACCTTCGAGTTTTGGGATGAGCTCTTGAAACAAAAGGCCTCAAGCACCAAAGAAGTCCACACCAAGCTAAGCTTCTTTCTCCTTGTACTTGCAAGCCACCAAAGCACCAACACTTGACGATTTGGTTCTGGAACAGCCCTTGAACAACACTAGACGATCACCAACACAAGGTCTTGTGCTTCTCTCAACTTAGAGCACTCACTTGTGTATCACTCTAATGTGTGCAAATGCAAGAACTAACCAAGAGTGATTAATGAACCAAGAACACCCATAATATAGAGAGTTATACTGTTCATTCTTCTCCAGGGTCGGACACCATGGCATTCTCTCATTGGAGCAACAAGATGGTCCAATAAAATGCAAGTGTCACTGAGAATTCTGCCTTCATGACTTCTTCACGGGCTCTCACGGGCCGTGAAGAATAAATGCGCCGAGACCGGCCATTAATCCTCCATGAGCCGTGCCGCGCCGTGCAAGAATCGTGAGGGTTGTGCCTTCACGACCTCCTTCACGGGCCATGTAGGGTCGTGAAGCCCTAGTGTTTCACGAACCATGCGGCCCACGACAGGACTCATGTACACAAGCTGCTTCACGACCCGTGGAGCATCCTTCACGGTCGTGAAGCCTTGGTCAACTGGAATTTTACCATTTTGACCCTTTCATCTTATAGCAGGCTGTCGAGATTGAAACTTGGTGTGTGACCCAATAGGCCCGCACTTCATTGGCAGTGTTGCTGGCCTACGTGTGTCGGTGGGCAGATTCCAACAAACTCCCACTTGCACATGACACACCGTACCTATGGGCATCACAGATAGGGAGCGGCCTCTAGCAAGGCATCCCTGCCCCCAACTAAACACGGGGTATGTCATCCCTGATAAGTACAAAGTTAAACTAAAAGAGTTTGACATGGTCCAGTAGATAAGTGATCAATTATCTTATTTTTCACGATATCCAAGTGAACACGAGACATGGTACAAAGTCATTCTCCGATCATTCACTATTATGTTTCTCAATCAAGATTGGTGGTGACCAAAAGGTGAGTTGCAACTGATCAACAATCATTGCAAGCTCGAGCATGGCCATGCATTTTTGGTGTCAGCGCCCAGTCATCGAGGGGTCTAGGGATATCTCTCTTAGCAGAGGAACAAATTCATTCGACTACATTGACTCCAATATAATGGCAATACTTTACCTAAATACCTCCTTTATAATAGCCAGTTACGGACTACGTTTGAAAGCAGTCAGAATAAAGCAAACCAAAATAGTGAAGCACATGCATCTCCGGTCTAAGGATAAAAGATATTATCATCCTGATTTACTCTTGACATGTACCATGAAGTAAGATCAGATGTGGGTCGTCCAATCACTTGAAACTCTTTTCAAGTATAGGCGAAATATTGCGTCCCTTGTATTCAATCCTATTGAACACTATGACCAATCATTTCGCTCGATCTTCGTTCATACTTCCTTCCATGAAGAATGACTGATCGTGGACTATTTAGAATGTAAAACATTCAAGGAAGTGATAACACATGCAAAGTTGGAACACAATAATTATTTAAAGAAAGTATTCGCTATACGCGTATCATTAAGTCTCCATTTAATAATCAATACATTCAAAATTACAATATTGCTTAATGTTCCCAATAACATAGTAAATACATCGAATACAATAACTAATATACAACTCAAACCAAGTCACTAGCAAATCTAATCCCAATAGCACGTGTGTGGGCATCGTGCTTAGCTTGTGACAATGGTTTAGTGAACGGATCCGCCAAATTGCTATCCATGTGTACTTTGCTGATGACAATGTCTCCATTCTCGACCACGTCCCGGATAAAATGATATTTCCGCAGAATATGCCTCGTACGTTGATGAGACCTCGGTTCTTTTGCTAAAGCAACGGCACCCTCGTTGTCACAGAAGATCTGAATAGGGTCGCTGATGCTTGGAACCACTCCCAGATCAAGTAGAAATTTCCTCATCCATACGGACTCCTTAGCAGCTTCACTGGCCACAATATATTCCGACTCGGTAGTGGAATCGGCCACGGTGTGTTGCTTGGAGCTCCTCCAGGATATAGCACCGCCGTTTAATAGGAACACGAACCCCGATTGTGATCGGCAGTCATCCCTATCGGTTTGGAAACTTGCATCAGAGTAACCCTTTACTCTAAGCTCTTCCTCACCTCCGTACGCCAAGAACATCTCCTTAGTCCTCCGAAGATACTTGAGAATGCTCTTCACCGCTGTCCAATGAGCTTTGCAAGGGTTGGCTTGATATCTACTCGTCATGCTCAAGGAACACGATACATCAGGCCTCGTACATAGCATGGCGTACATGATCGAGCCCACAGCTGAAGTATATGGCACTCGCTTCATTACTTCCCGTTCCTCTAGGGAAATAGGGGATTGAGTCTTACTCAATACCAAACCATATGAAATTGGACAGATACCCGGATGGACAGGTAACTTAGACTTGTGAGCTTCTTGCAAAATCAGCTCACGATTACCTCCCTGGAGACGCACCCAAATCCTGGATTGAAAAGTCTTCAATCCACGATTATCTTCACCTAGCTGGTCGTTTAACCTTTTCATCATTTCAGATTTCAAATTGTCATCCTACAAAGCTAACTGCTGGGTGTCTTTTAACTTTGCAATCAAATCTGATACAATAGTGAGCTTCATGAACTTTGCCTCTGCTGCTGGGCCCTTATGGCTCAAAGCATCCCCTATTATATTGGCTTTACCGGGGTGGTAGCGAATCTCACAGTCGTAGTCTTTTATTAACTCCAACCAATGGCACTGTTGCATGTTGAGTTCTTTCTGTGTAAATACACACTTAGTGCAATAAAGGTAGTGCCTCCACAATTTCAGTGCGAAAACAACAGCAGCAAGTTCGAGATCGTGAGTTGGGTATTTCTTTTGTGAGATTTCAGTTGCCGAGAGGCATAAGCAATCTCTTTATCTCTTTGCATAAGAACACAACCCAACCCCGCATAAGAGGCATCACAATAGACTTTGAAGTCCTCGGAACCCACCGGTAAAGCGATAATCGGAGCTTCGCACAATAATCGCTTTAAGGTCTGGAACGCTTCTTCTTGAGCTTCCGACCAGACATATGCAACATCCTTAAGGGTCAGCTTGGTCAACGGACCCGCAAGTTTAGAGAAGTTGCGAATAAATCGCCGATAGTAGCCGGCCAAGCCGAGGAAACTCTTTTTTTCAGAGGGAGTTCGAGGAACCTCCCAATTCATCACCGCTTCCACCTTAGCCGGATCTACCTTAACGCCTTCTTGACAGATAACATGGCCAAGGAAATGTACTTCCCGAAGCCAGAATTCACACTTAGAAAACTTGGCGTACAATTGTTCTCGTTTTGAGAGTCTCAAGAACCAAACGAAGATGAAGCTCGTCATCAGCCTCAGTCTTCGAGTAAACAAGAATATCGTCAATGAAAACAGTCACAGATTTATCAAGAAAGGGTCGACAGACGCGATTCATCAAATCCATGAATATGGCAGGAGCATTGGTTAAGCCGAATTGCATAACCAGGAATTCATAATGGCCGTATCGAGTCCGGAAAACCGTCTTCGGAATGTCTTCTTCATCGACTCGTACTTGATGATACCCCAAACTAAGATCAATCTTTGAGAAATACGTAGCTCTCTACAACAGATCAAAATGATCATCGATTCGTGGAAGAGGATACATATTCTTTAGAGTTCGCTTATTCAGCTCCCTATAATCGATACACATCCTCATGGTTCCATTCTTTTTCTTGACAAGTAAAACAGGAGTTCCCCAGGGTATAGCACCGCCGTTTAATAGGAACATGAACCCTAATTGTGATCGTTATTGGGTTTTGGTGGCATCTAGAAAACGCAGCGGAAACAAAAACGAGTATAAAACAATTTCATTTTATGCCACCAATACCACACCCAATGGAGCAAAATCTAAACAATAGCAATGCAACAAAAGAAGAAGAACAAGGACAAGAAGTTATACCATAAAAAAGTAATATTGTACCACTATTGGTATCCACACCAAGTGTTGATGATCCCCACGTGCTAGCTATGTTTGGACGCCGGCAAAAGCTTCACCGACTACAGTCTAACACCACCTGAAGATTGATGTGCCAATCGATCTTCCAAATGTGTATGTTAAGAGAGAAATATGAACTAACTTGAAGTTACAAGTTCATATGGTTTCTACACAAGATCATATGTTCATCTATCATTTCATGAACATGTCTAACACTTGTAGAAGTGCTCTTGACAAGCAAAAGCCAGTCAAAAACGTCCTCATAAAGTTAGACTTAAGTAACCTTAATGCGACATTTAATCTAGACTTAAAAGTATAATTGAATTGGCTGTTACTGTGTGAGGCACGGCCGTGCCTCTCAGGGCATGCCCATGCCAGCCCACGGGCTTCCCAAGTCACGCCCGACTTGGGCTCGTGCTCTTGCACTAGGCACGGCCATACCTCTAAGAGGCACACTCATGCCGGCCCCAATGGGTACGCCCTAGGCACGCCGGCCTTGGGCCCGTACATGGCATAGGGCACGCCCGTACCTTCACAAGGCACGGCCGTGCCCGGCCCTACCAAAACCCAGTTTTGGTATTTTACTCTCTCTCGTTCAACGATGTTGCCGGAATCAATGCTTGGCGTGTGACCCAATAGGCCTATGCTTCATCGGCAGTGATACCAACTCGTGTGAGTCAGTGGGCATATTCCAACAAACTCCCACTTGAACATGACACACTCACGAAAGGTAACACCGACATAGAGTGGCCTCTAGCAAGGCATCTATGCGCCCAAGTCAGCATAGCGTATGTCACCCATGACAAGTACCAACATGTAAAGAATGGTCCTACAGATAAGTGATTCTTCATCCCTTCATTCACAATATCCATTGTGAATGTAGGTCATGGAACATCATCAACCCCAAAACATCCACAATTATGTTTCTCGATGTAGACTAACTATGACGAACAAAAGAAGTTGCAAAATTGATCCACTATCAATTCAACTTGAGCACGGCCATGCATTTTGATGTCATCAGTTAAGTTAACGAGGGGCCCTGGGATATCTCTCTAAAGAGGAACGAATACCTTTGACTACATCGTTCCGTCATAACAACAAGTTCTCGTCTGAAAACTTCCCTTATAACAGCCAGTTACGAACTGCGTTAGAAAGCAATCTAAACAAGACCATATCATTATTCAAGAAGCCCATGTATCTCCAGTAAAAGGACGAACAATATTATCATCCTGATTTACTCGTGATCATGTCCATGAAGTAAACTCAGGTGCGGGTCCTCCAATTACTTGATCACTATCAAGTACAGGCTAGTGTTACGAAAACATGTATTCAATCCACTATGAATACTTTACCAACCACTTGCCTCGATCTTAATTCACTTATTCCTTCCAATGAAGAACGACCGATCGTGGAGAATCTAGAATAAATAAATTTATTCAAGGAAGTGGTTAAACATGCTAAGATGGAAGACAATAAAGGCTAACGAAAGTACCCGCTCCGTGCGCATTATCAAATCTCCATTTGATAATCGATACAATCAAAGCACATTACTGCTTTAATGTTCCCAACTCAAAATATATCAAATTCAACAAAACAAACCCAAGCCAAAAACACTTGTAAACCAAGTGTATGTAAGCCTAGTATGTAAATTCATCACTAACTCACGACTAAAGCTTAGTAATCGGATTCACAAAGTGACATCCATGCGTACTCTAACAATTACCATATCTTCTCTCGACCAAACACTTATAAAATGTGTGCCGACAAGATCATGGTCCTTTGTCCAAGCCTTCGCGCTCTCATTCTTCCAAAGAATCCAATAGAGTCACAATGCACAAGACTATGGTTCACATATATAAGCCATCATACTCTTATTTTCTCAAGAGAACCCAATTAGAGTCAATGATACTGAAAGAACCATTCTAGTAGATAACATTCCACTTAACAACACAACAATAACAATTCACCAAGAATAATACACTACTCAAAGTTCCTTGTTACCACCAAACATCAACTTGAAGAACAATGTACCAAGAGCTCTTCCAAGTATGTCAAAATGAGAGAAAAGAAACTATGTGATAAACCAAGTTGATAATTAAATTAACACACTAGTCCATCATGTTTCAATGTCACTCTCTTAGTTTTTCACACCGAAAAATCCACGTTCGTATCCTTCCAATTCTTCTTATAAAGCAATAATTCCTCAACCCCAGTTTTATAAACCGCCAAATTAGGATATTATCCGTAATAAGAAGTATATCATGGATACACAATATTTGGAACGTAAGTGCTCCCACTAGCTCTGGCATACATCCATGTTTAATCTTCCATTTTCGAAAACTTAAATCTATGATTTTCTCATTAAAGTGACGATTACAACCTTGCGATGTTTATTGAGTCTACGAGGATACTTTCAACGTACAAGACTTTCGGAAAGTGTTAAAACACCCTTCCTCAAAATTCCCATGAAGGAACACGATATTTACATTGTAGTGATAAGCACATGTATCCGAGTAACCTTCAACATAACCACTAGGAAAATTCCCTTATGATACCATCCTCAAGGTCAATCATAATGGAACATTTATCATTAGTTGGTATTTGAAGTTCAAGTCCATGGATAGATTTCTTGGGCTCGTAGATTTTACGAGGATACTTATAGTGTACAAGACTCTCGGATAGTGTAGAAAAACTTCCTCAAAATTCCTATAAAGGAATAGAGTCTCTTCATTTCACTATCATACCTTCATAATCAAGAAAAGGTAGTGATACACCATAAGACATCCAAGTAGGCTTCAACATAACCACAAGGAAAAATTTCTTTTAGGATACCGTCCTCATGGTCAATCATATTAGAATTTTTACCACTGGTCAACATTTGAAGTTATCTACATCTCAATCCATGCATATCCTTAGGTTTACGCCAAGGCATCGGATCAACCAAGTCCAATACTTGAATATCCTACATAGATTGCATCCCATTCTCATTGCCTCTCTCCTCCTAGTAGACACCAGGCGCACTCCGACTTCGAATAGTTGATGAATTCAACTAATCCATCATCGAGTTATCTTCCTCTAGATATAAAACATATATCTATCCGGCCTTATGACAACTCCTATCAGAAATAAGAAGAGTAACGAATTATGCCAGGTACTCCAACATCGTCATGCTGAGTTCCAATCATTACAGATTGTATGCTAGTGCCAACATCAGGTTTTACTCCCACAGGCTCCCATAGATATTAGATTTCCACTTGCTATTGAGCGACAAAACTTGTCCTCAAATGTTCGTGAAACAAATATCTCATGCCTAATGGAGTAGCATCTTTTGTCCCCGGATTCTACCACCTCACGTCTACACGTAGGCTGGATAATCTTGGTTTTGAGATAGACAAGCAAAGACACTCTTTCTAGTCTTTTCTCCTAAGATGCGTACTAAACCATCTTTGTTGATTTTATATATAAAACATTGCCCGTCATACTTAAGCATCCCAACACATTGGGTATAAATTTGCGATCCATCAAGACCCGAATATTCGGTTGCTTATCTACGCGACCCATATGCCAATGTGTCCTAGGAGAGATAATTATGAGATAAATCCCCCAATTCTTATGATGATCACAAAATTCATATATTAAGATACTCAATATCTTTACAAGATTTAAGTAACTTAACCTTTTGTCCACAAACCTCGTTAAGGTAATCAATGAACACCTTAAAGGTTTCAAATATACCTATCCCTACTACTACTACGGGTAAAGGTATCGAATTTCATGTAGTTATCCCCATGGATTTGCTTGAACGAATTAAACACACAAGTGTGAACCAATTCCAACAAGTTCTCAATCCTCTTACATACGCCGATGAAAGATGTACAAGTCATTTAGCCTAATAAACAATTCTCGCACTTAACATTTGATCAATTATCAAATGCATCCAAGATTCCAAACCACACGGAACTTCGTGAAGCATGACTTGGATTTAAACACATTATTCATGATTACTTTTAAGCAAAAGCTTATAAATGCCATGACATGGATAAACTTTGAACAAACCACCAATTTATATATCAAATACAAAGTAATATCCATCGTCAACCAATGCATAATAGACTTATTATTTATCTTGCCACGCAGGGCAGATGATATATTAATCTAGTAAAATAAAATAGCTAGATGAAATGGCGAGATCAAAACTCCCAATCCTCTCAATCGAGACAACGTCCAACTTTCCCGATCTTGAGCTCTAGCTCTCCATGCTTTATCAGCTACTTCTTCCGTTTAACACCTACACTTTGTAACAAAACAATTTTGCAACAAATGTGAGTGTTATAACCAGCCTTTCAACAAATCTAGCTAAGATGTAGAAAAGCCATGGAGCTAATCATGAAAGTACCTAATGACGAGAAGTTATTCCCTTGCCTCATAGGAAGCTTTAACTCCTTCGAACACTCAGGACAAGCGTGGCGGCGCCAATCTCCATATTTACCGCAGAAATAGCAAACTTCTCCCTTACGAGTCATATTCTTTTCCTCGGTTTTACGTTCCTCAAATAACCGGGAGGGAACGAACTTGCGTCTGGCCATGTTAGACTCGAAAATCTTAAGCATGCCATGCAACTCGTCTAAGGATTCTACCATTTTGTCCTTTTGATAGTTTTTGATAAACTCATCATAAGACGTAGGCAGGGATTGGAGAATCATATTCACTGCAAGCTCCCTCCCAATGGGAAATCCTAGTATTTCCATTTGGTCAATGTATGCCTTCATACGAAGCACATGAACACTAACCTTCCCACCTTCCTGCATCCGGCCACCGACAACGGCCTTGACACACATAAAGTGTTCCTCTCTTATCTGATGTTGGAACAAGTCCTTCAAGCGATTAATCATGTCATACACACTCATATGCCCGAGTTATTTTCACAGCTCGCAACTTATAGTCGATAACATGAAAGAAGAAACATCTTTTGCATCCTCGATACGCTTTTCAAAGGCGTATCTAGTGGCCCAACTTGTGTTGGTAGCAAATGGTTTCGGAAGAGGTTCCTCGAGGATGTGCAACTTAGATTCATGGCGAAGGACAATTCGCAATTCCCTATACCAATCCACAAAGTTCACACCTACGAGTTTCTCTTTTTCTAGGAACGAACGGAGAGATAAATTCGGTGTTGCGTTGTTAATGTTTGTCATCTAGAATTTTAGAGTACACGTTTTAGTGAATTTAGATATAATCCTTGTATAAATAATTACCCAAATAGTTTTCAAAACCAATTATTTAAACAAGGCTAGAAACCATATTTCACTTTACCTTAGGACGGGTTTACCGCGGATCACAAAGCAAAGCTATTTAGGCCGGTAACCATTTTACCAATTGCAAACACTCTGCAACTTCTAGATCCTTGCGGGATCCATTGACAATCAAAATGTCTTTTGGCATGTTTGATCCCTTCTCGCACCAATTCTAACTTGATCTCCTTAAATGACTCGGCTAGAGCTCGACGCCACCTAAGTGTCACAAAAGGAATTGTAAACTGTCCGTCAAGACACACGGTGGAACTCTCGCCAATAATTGGCTCGTGCTAAGCTCGACAACTAATATTGCGAGTTACCACACTCACCTTCCACACAGTTCCACTCGGCATGACTTGTGCTAAAGCTTGACAATCATCCAAGTTTCACTAGATTCGGGTGGTGTAGTCTTACGGATGGCGCGTGATTTACATTTTAAAAACAGGATTTCGTTTTTCCGGTTAAAACAATTTTAACCCATTTTGCGAATTAACAAATCAAGTGATAAATACAATTTTTATCCACTTATAATATAATACCAATTTATATTATCTTATTAATCCTATATGCGCGGAAAGAAATGTAAACCAATTTCATAAATCTTTGTGTTTTATATATTTTGGAAAAATTATCTAGCATGCGATATCCTACACATCCAAGATCCAAAGTACCCAGTCGGGTATGCTCCCACTGAAGCCGGCATCTCTAAAAAGCAATCCAGACTCCACGTTGCCGAGACATCAATGCCATGATTCCCGCTAGTTTATTACATACAAAATCAACTTCTATACTATTTTACAAATACATAGAAGAAGAAATGGCATGCAAGCCACAATCCTATGCTACTAATACAAGTACAAAGGAATAAATAAACGGCATGCAAGCTGTACCAAAATATAATAATAATAAAAGTTACAACAATACGGACGCAGGCCACCAAAACCAGACAACCAAACACCACAACACATAGGTCTAAAGGGCATCTAGTTACCGAACCACATCCAAACACAACCAAAGCAACACCATGGTGTGTCACAAAACCATGTCAAACATATTTTGATCAAGATTGCCAACAAAACACCCAAGGCACAAAAGGAAATACTTGTACATATGCATTAGTAATTTTAATACTCCTTTAAAATTACATATTCATATATACACCTTTAAATATATATATTTTTATGTACTTCATGACAAGCCATATAAAATATATAAATTCAAGAAATCAAAATATAGTGGGGAATGACCAGATCCAAGACTAGTCCAACACAATCAAAAACCAGATTTTAAGAAAAACAAATATCATAGTTTCAAAAATCCAGATTCCGGGCAAAACACGACGGGGCACGGGCGTACCCTATGAAGGGTACGGGCGTGTCCTCCGTGTGCCAGTACACTGATTTAAACATTTTTTTAATCTGGTTAAAAGAAATCTGCCGGCACTGCCCGTACCCCACCTGTACGGCCGCGCCCCGGCCGCCGGCACGCCCCGTACCCCATAAGATACGGCCGTGCCCGGTCATCGGAAAACTCATTTTTGACAGAAAATTCCGGTTTTTAAACCAAGAATGTAAAGCCATGTTAAAGATGGCTCTGATACCACTGTTGGCTTTTGGTGGTATCTAGAAAACGCAGCAAAAACAAAAATGAGTATAAAACAATTTCATTTATGCCACCAATATCACACCCAATGGAGCAAACTCTAAACAATAGCAATGCAACAAAAGAGAAGAACAAGGACAAGAAGTTATACCATACAAAAGAATTTATCCTTGTTGCCTTGGAAAGTTTGTACATAAAATAGTGTACCACTATTGGTATCCACACCAAGTGTTGATGATCCCCACGTGCTAGCTATGTTTGGACGCCGCCAAAAGCTTCACCGACTAAAGTCTAACACCACCTAAAGATTGATGTGCCAATCGATCTTCCCAATTTGTGTTGAGAGAGAAATATGAACTAAATTGAAGTTACAAGTTCATATGGTTTCTACACAAGATCATATGTTCATCTATTATTTGATGAACATGTCTAACACTTGTAGAAGTGCTCTTGACAAGCAAAAGCCATTCAAAAACATCCTCATAAAGTTAGACTTAAGTAACCATAATGCCACATTTAATCTAGACTTAAAAGTCTAATTGAATTGGCTATTACTGTGTGAGGCACGGCCGTGCCTCAAAGGGCACACCCGTGCCAGCCCACGGGCTCACCCAAGTCATGCCCGACATTGGCTCGTGCTCACCCAAGTCACGCTCGTGCCGGCCCCAATGGGTACGCCCTAGGTATGCCGGCCTTGGGCCCGTACCTGGCATAGGGCACGCCCGTACTTTCACAAGGCATTACAGTGCCCGGCCCTACCAAAACCCATTTTTGGTATTTTACTCTCTCTCGTTCAACGGTGTTGCCGGAATCAATACTTGGCGTGTGACCCAATAGGCTTATGCTTCATTGGCAATGATACCAACTCATGTGAGTCATATTCCAACAATCGGCAGTCATCCGTATTGGTGTTGGAAGCTTGCATTAGAGTAATCCTTTACTCTAAGCTCTTCCTCACCTCCGTACACCAAGAACATCTCTTTAGTCCTCCGAAGATACTTGAGAATTCTCTTCACCGCTGTCCAATGAGCTTCGCAAGGGTTGGCTTGATATCTACTCGTCATGCTCAAGGCACACGATACATCAGGCCTCGTACATAGCATGGCGTACATGATCGAGCCCACAGTCGAAGCATATGGCACTCGCTTCATTACTTCCCGTTCCTCTAGGGAACTAGGGGATTGAGTCTTACTCAATACCAAACCATGTGACATTGGAATGAACCCCTTCTTGGAGTCTTCCACCCTAAACCGTTTTAAGACTTTGTCAACATATGTACTTTGGCTAAGCCCAATTAGCCTCTTGGATCTATCTCTATAGATTTTGATCCCAAGAATAAAAGTCGCATCCCCTAGATCCTTCATTGAAAAAACAATTCACTGACCAAGTTTTTACACCTTGAAGGGTCGGGACATCGTTCCCAATGAGGAGTATGTCATCGACATACAAGACTAGGAACAAAACTATGCTCCCACTAGCCCTGACATATACGCATGGCTCATCCTTGCTTTTCGAAAAGCCAAACTCTTTGACTTTCTCATCAAAGCACAGGTTCCAGCTGCGCGATGCTTGCTTAAGTCCATAAATGGACGTTTTAAGCTTGCAGACCTTATCTAGATACTTGGCATGTACAAAACCCTCGGGTTGAGTCATATAGACTTCCTCGCTTAGTGTCTCATTAAGGAACGCGGTTTTTACTTCCATTTGACAAATCTCATAATCATGAAATGCGGCCTTGTTTCCCATGATGAGTTCCAGCTCCCCATCAACCAAGTCCCTACTTCTTAGTATATGCACATTATTAACTATGTGAGTACCACACCCGGTGTCCAAGACCCAAGCGTTAGAAGTAGAAGTGTTATGGAGTTCAATCATATACATACCGGAGGCGCCTTGTCCCTTTGCGCGAAGCCTCTTGAGCTCCTCCGTCTACTTGGGGAAACTACGCCGGTAGTGTCCCTTCTCCCCGCAGAAGAAGCAGGTGGCCTCTTCCGGTGAGGGGGCTATAGGAGCGGGTTCCTTCCCCTTCGGCTCCGGTGCCGGGAGTGGTTTGGGCTTGGGTGTTGCCACCTTTGCCTTCCCCTTCCCCTTGCCCTTGGAGCTTGAAGTGGGCCGCTTCCTCTTAGCACCACCCTCATGGATGGCTAGGACGGGTGCGGAGGTTGATGGCTTTGACTTGGCCATGTTAGACTCGGCGGTCTTCAACATGCCGTGCAACTCCATCAAGGACTTGTCCACACTATGCATAGGGTAGTTCACAGTGAACGGACCATATGCCGTGCAAATCCATCAAGGACTTGTCCATATTATGCATAGGATAATTCACATTGAACGGACCATATGCTTGAGGCAAAGATTGGAGGATAATATCCGTAGCCAACTCTTTCCCCATTAGAAAGCCCAACCTCTCGAGCTGGTCCACGTATTGCTTCATACGAAGCACGTGGGAGCTCATGTTCCCGCCTTCATGCATCCGGCACCCTATAAAGGCCTTAACACACTCGTAGAGTTCTTGCCTCGCTTGCTGCTGGAACATTTCCTTTAGCTGCGAGATCATGTCAAACTGTCACACCCCGCTAAAGCGGAAACACGAGGTGTCACAGCACAAGATATCATCGCACAAGGTAAATAGACAATAACCATTATATTAAATTAAAAAAAATAAGTAGTTCGGATATAACATAAATAAAAGTTACACAACCGAATAATATTTAAAGGACATTGTCTTGTATGATACGTAAATAAAATAGATATTGTTTTTATAAAATGTGACGATGAAGACGAAGATACCAAACATCATGCTTCTATGCATAAGGTACCTAACGACGATCACCTGAAAGCATGGGTAAAAGAAAGAAAACGGTCAACTACTAGAGTTGGTGAGTTCATAGGTTTTTAATATGCATAAAATAACTTCTAAATGGGAAATGTTTGAATAATTGATGAAGGTTTTTGGATATAAAATAAAAGTATGCACGAATGATAGAAGATGTATTTTATTGCCCAATACATTGCACATGGTAGTAATAAACTATGATGATTGTTGCTTGAGCCATTATCCAACCTAGCCGACAACCTAGCCGACAACCAATTGCCATGAATAAACCTAACGCCTATATTAAATGTCGTTAGTAGTGGTAAAGTACATCTATAGTTCGTCAACCATAAATGGGAGACGTCGGAATCTCCAAATAGCGCTACTTACAAATACCATCGGCTCACTAGCGGAGTTAAAGGATAATGTCCAACGAAGGGCCTTACAACGATAACCCAAGCACATCAAAGAATAATACCATAAGTGCTCAAAATAATATTTGAAATAAATAAGAAGATAGGCAATAAACTTTTCATGAAACATATACACATGCTTTCACACCAAAAATAATATGAAGTACGGTAAAAAGGGACAATGATACTCACTCGGTATGCAAATGTGTTAACTTGTAAGGGTTTCTTGTTCCTACCGAAGGTCCTTTCCTAATATAAGAGATATGTAGCTCTATTAGACTTATTTTATTTATTATTTTGTATTATTTATTTGTTATTAACTTATTTATTAAATAGTTAAATGTTGTCTCTATTTTCCATAAATCATAAGTGTTCACTCGAATTTTTATTTCCTTAAGTTGAACTTTAAAGATTAAAAACTATATTTTAGGAGTCATATTAAGACGTAATATTTTAATATAATCTTAATACATGTTTCTAGAATGTTCGGTAAAAATATAGGAATTTATAATCCATGTTTATTATTTTTAATAATTAAAAGTGTATAAGATGTCCATTGATCAGTGTCTGGATGACATGTTGTTACTAAAACGTCTGTTTAGGACTCATACGACCTCGTTTTTACATGAATCAAAATGGGAATTAACCATGACTCAAAGATGAAACTTTTAAAAAAAACTAGATGTATTTTGACCCAAGAATGAGTAAGTTACACACGTGTAAAGTGTACCTTTTTAAATCTGTCAGATTTCCAGATTCAACATATGTGTCTTTTTAAATATGTTTGAAGGATCAAACGTTCATGAAAATTTGTGAATCCAGGTTTAAATGAAAGGTAACACTTTAAACTAAGATTAGAAAAAATAATCAACTGTTTTTGATACCTAGAACTCCAGATATAACAAAAACAATGGGGGAGTTCTAGCATCAGAATCTGCCAGATTTATGATTTCTCTTTGCTTATGGGTCATAACTTTAATATAACATTTTTATATTCATGATTAATCATCTTGTATAAGTATAAGCTTTGATAATACATGTGTTCCTTACAACAATGTTAGGATGATACACATTTTATGTGTTCCTTACCACATTTTGTAAGATGATACACATGCATGATCAAAGTCTTATTTTCTTGATTTTTAGTTGATTATGTTCCATACAACAATGGTAGGATGATGCACATTTCATGTGCTCCTTACAGCATTGGTAGGATGTTTATATTTACATGATTATAGATATATAAAAGAAATAAGATGAACATCAAAGAAAATAAATAAAAAGAAAGAAGAAAAGAACAAAGGTATAAGAGTAGAGATGGGTTTGTTATGATCATTTTACCAACTCTTTTTCTTTGATTTTGTCTTTGATATTCACAAGATGAACAAGAGTTTGATGTTCTTGGGAGATTTTTGTTGGTGAAAGAAGAAGAGAGAAAAGATAAGAGATGGAGTTTGGTAGTAAAGGAAATTATGAAGAGTAGTAGGGGGCTTATATAGAGCATGGGGGAGATCAAGTGGTGATTCTTGGGAAGAGAAGGAAGCAAGAGAAAAGAGAGAGGGGGGGGGGGGTTTCTTTCATTATTATTTTTTAAAAATATTATGTGTAATTAGTTTAAATAAATTTTGTATATGTTTTATATTTTAACTTATTTATATTTATTATGATGTATTTAATTATTTTTATTGTTATTATTATTATTATTATTATTGTATATGGTTTGTAATTCTTGACTTTTAATAATTCGATTTTTCGAGCTCGGGAAGGTTCTAACCATATAGGCGGGATTTCTATGAAATCTAATATTATTATTGATGTATTTAAATCATATATACTATTTTTAGTCATACTAGGCTTAAAGTTAGAATTTCTAATGGCTAACCTGAGAAATTTGTTGCCGAATGTCACAGTCTCCCCTCATTAAAAGAATTTCGTCCCGAAATTAATCGTTGACGTACTGGACTTGCTTTTTGGTGAAGAGGTGCGGATAATCGAGTTTCATATAATCCTATCGCTCCCAAGTGTATTCAGGCCCGTGCTTTGAGTTCCAACGAATTTTCAAAATGGGGATCTTGCTTCTCCTTAGTCTTTTGACTTCCCGGTCAAGGATTTCGATTGGTTCTTCTACAAAGTGCAACCGGTCATCAACTTGCACAACTTTTAAGGGTAAGACTAAGGTCTCCTCCCTTTGGCATTTCTTTAAATTCGACACATGGAACGTGTCATGGATGGCGCTCAGTTCTTATGGCAGTTTTAGCTTGTAGGCTACCGGTCCAATCCTTTCAATTATCTCGAATGGCCCAACGTACCTGGGACTTAATTTGTTCTTTTTCCCAAAACGCACTATCCCTTTCCAAGGTGAAATCTTTAGTAGAACTTTATCGCCAACTTGAAACTCTAGGGGTTTCCTGCGATTGTCGGCGTAGCTCTTTTGTCGGTCCCTAGCGGTTTTGAGCCTTTCTTTGATAATTTTGATCTTATCATTGGTTTACCGTACGACGTCTGGTCTGGACAATTGTCGGTCTCCGATTTCCAACCAGCTAAGCGGGGATCTACATTTGCGTCCGTACAGTGCTTCATAGGGTGCACACTGGATACTGGTGTGATAACTATTATTGTATGAAAATTCAACCAGTGGCAAATGCGAGTCCCAGCTTCCACCAAAATCTAACACACAAGCACGTAACATATCCTCTAGCGTTTGGATAGTTCTTTCCGACTGACCGTCTGTTTGGGGGTGGTAAGAGGTGCTTAAATTGACTCACATCCCCAGTGCTTTATGAAGTGATTGCCAAAATCGTGAAGTGAAGCGACTATCCCTATCCGTGATGATAGAGATGGGCACTCCATGACGCATGACGATCTCATTGATGTAGATTCGTGCCATCTTTTCCATCTTGTAATCTTCACGAATGGGTTGGAAATGTGCTGACTTTGTAAGCCGGTCTACTACTACCCAGATGGAATCGTACCCTTTAGCGGATCGGGGTAACTTAGTCACAAAATCCATAGTTATCTGTTCCCATTTCCATTCCGGGATTTCTGGTTGCTGCAGTAATCCATAGGGATTCTGGTGTTATGCTTTAATTCTTGCACAAGTTAAACATTTCCCCACGTATAAGGCGACATCCTTCTTCATTCCGGGCCACCAACAGTATTCCTTCAAATCCTTGTACATTTTATTGGCTCCGGGATGAATAGAACACTTAGACTTATGTGCCTCGTCCAATATCGTTAATCGTATGTTATTCGCCTTAGGTATCCAAACATTCTTTTCGAAGTAACGTACTCCATCAGTTCCAATCTCGAATCTGTGCTCCAAATGACGTAGAGTTTCCTCCTTCAGATTTTCTGCTTTGAATGCTTGCTCTTGAGCTTCAAGGATCCTTCCTTTCAAACTCGTTTGCACAACAGCTCCTAATGCTCGTACTCGTGTTGGTTTTACTATTTCCTTCCTACTCAACGCGCCGGCTACCACATTGGCCTTGACTGGGTGATATTTGATTTCACAATCATAATCGTTGAGTAGTTCTACCCATCGCCTTTGTCTCATATTGAGCATCTTTTGATCAAAAATATGCTGGAGACTCTTATGGTCAGTGTAGACGGTACACTTGGTGCCATATATATAGTGTCTCCATATTTTGAGTGCAAACACTACCGCTCCTAACTCTAAATCATGAGTAGTGTAGTTTTTCTCATTAACCTTCAATTGTCTCGAAGCGTAGGCGATAACTTTGTCTTTTTGCATTAAAACACATCCCAACCCTTGATGTGATGCGTTGCAATAGACCATAAAGTTTTCTGTTCCAGTTGGCAATGCCAAGATAGGCGTATTGCATAGCTTCTGCTTTAAGGTTTGAAAGGCTCCTTCTTGCTTATTTCCCTAAATGAAATTCTTATCCTTCTGAGTCAGAGTCGTTAATGGTTGAGCTACGCGTGAAAAGTTTTCGATGAATCGCCTATAATATCCTGCCAAACCAAGAAATTGCCGAATTTCTGTTGGCGTCTTTCGTGCTTCCCACTTTTTGATTGCCTCGATCTTTGCTGGATCGACATAAATTCCATTTGAATTAACTACGTGACCAAGGAAGTATACTTCTCGGATCCAAAATTCACACTTGGAGAATTTGGTATACAACTTCTGGTCCTTGAGTAGTGTTAAGATTAATTTCAAATGCTGCTCATGATCTTCTTTGCTTCGCGAATAGATGAGAATGTCGTCTATGAACACTATTGCAAACTTATCTAAATATGGTCTACAGACCCTATTCATTAAGTCCATAAATACTGCTGGAGCATTAGTCAACCCAAAAGGTATAACTAAGAACTCGTAATGTCCATAGCGGGTTCTAAAGGCGGTCTTAGGGACGTCTTTTTCGTGAACTCTCAATTGGTGATATCCCGAGCGAAGATCGATTTTTGAAAAATATTTGGCGCCTTCAAGTTGGTTGAACAGATCATCGATTCGAGGAAGTGGGTATTGATTTTTGATGGTCAATATGTTGAGTTCCCTACAGTCGATGCACATTCGCAGCAATCCATCTTTCTTTTTGATGAATAGGACTAGGGCTCCCCATGGTGAGGTACTTGGTCGAATAATTCCTTTGTC
The DNA here is from genome assembly GCA_038502395.1 of Dittrichia graveolens. Taxonomy (NCBI): domain Eukaryota; kingdom Viridiplantae; phylum Streptophyta; class Magnoliopsida; order Asterales; family Asteraceae; genus Dittrichia; species Dittrichia graveolens. The sequence goes on from JARJIL010000009.1 coordinate 40,027,319, forward strand.
GAGTAGCTCTTGAAGATGTGCAGGCAATTCCTACATTTCCGACAGGGCTAACCGATATGGTGCCTTGGCTACGGGCGCGGCTCCCGGGATTAAATCAGTCCAAATTTGTATTGTCTAACTGAGGGTAATCCAAGTAATTTATCCGGAAACACCTTGGGAGAATCCCGAACGATTGGAAAATCGTGAATGTGCTTTTCCTAAACCTCCGTTTCTACAACGTGTGCGAAGAATGCGATATAGTCCTTTCCTAAATATTTTTACATTTTCATGAATGATACCACCTTGACGTTCTTCCTGGTCTTTTCTCCTTATACGACAAGCGTTTCGTCTTGTGATAGTGAAATCTGAATGATCTTTGCAGAACAATATTTTAGCTTGATTTTTGGATAGCCAATACATACCAACAACTACATCAAATCTCCCTAGTTTGATTGGTATGGTCTACGTTAAAGTTTTTGCTAGCTACGTTCAAGGTGCACTTAGTGATTATATCTCTAGTCTTGACTTCTTGTCCATTAGCAAATTCCATGATATAGGCCTCTTTCAATATTTGAAATTTTAGATGGAGCTTTGGCCTAAAAACTAGTGGTACGAAGCTTCTATATATTCTAGAGTCAGATAGCATTGATGCATTATAATTGTTCAGAAGAAACATACTAGTAATCACATTCGGGTCTCTCCTTTGTACAAATTCTACTTAGCTAGGTTATGGTGATCCTAAGATATAAGGTCTAACAACTAACACTCCCGTTCAATCATATAGCAATGCATGTAAAATCAAACATTTCATAACGTGATTTAAGCAACACATGTTCAATCATATAGTTCCCAAAAGTACCAAAATGATTTACTAAAAGACATCAAGTGATTAATGCTTAACAAATCATCAAAAAAAACCACCAAGTTTAATAATCGAAAGAAACTCCAAATCTTTCACTAATTCAATCTCCTTAAAAACAACCCTAACGTACCATCATACTTACTAGCGATCTCACCATCACTATAAAAAAATATCCTCCCAAGCACATATATAATTAAATCATCTACACGGCCCTCCTTGTTGCAATGGTAGTCCCCACAGCTCTTAACGCTTCACGGTGTTGCGACTCCGAGAGCATAGAAAAAAAATTACATAGGACATGGTGCTGGTGGTCTAAACTAGTATGATGAATACTCAGTTCTAGTGATATGCTTTGTACCCAGCTTCCCTCTTTGGGGGTCACCCTTAATGTCCTTACGATAGTTCCTGTTACTACTCAGGGTGCCTCTATGTGCTCCCTAAATCAGCAGTTCTCTCCCTCCTAATGAAAAGGCCACGAGGTCACTCTTGTTGGTAAGGGGGTTCTTTTCCTAGCCGTGAGCCTAACACATGCTCCACAGGAAGTCGGTGTTGATAATACACTAGGTCGTGAAACTCGGGGACTCTCCCACTAAGTTTCTATTCTAACCTCCATGGGTAAAGAATATGTAATCTTAGTGTGTCAACCTAATGATGACATTACAGACTTCAATATATATAAAATTGGTTACTAAGTGTGCTAATATATGCAAGTACTTATGATATGCCATGCTTATGCACACATACAATAATCATGCTCCAGAAAGAAAATAAATGAAAAATGTTTCTAAGTATAATTTATTATAACTAACCTAAGTCCCATATCGTACATAGCTAAATTAGACATTGGTGATCAAGCTTTGTCTAATTGAGGTATAACAATGTGGTACTCAACTTAATTATATTATCAATACACTTGATGCATTTTAAACAAAATTATTTTGAAAATCATTTTTATAAACCTTTGGTTATAGTTGGTGTTTTCCCCCCATAAGGAAAACAACATTTTTTATAACCTTCGGCTCTGATACCAAATCTGTCACACCCCGCTAAAGCGGAAACACGAGGTGTCACAGCACAAGATATCATCGCACAAGGTAAATAGACAATAACCATTATATTAAATTAAAAAAATAAGTAGTTCAGATATAACATAAATAAAAGTTACACAACCGAATAATATTTAAAGGACATTGTCTTGTACGATGCGTAAATAAAATAGATATTGTTTTTATAAAATGTGACGATGAAGATGACAAACATCATGCTTTTATGCATGAGGTACCTAACGACGATCACCTGAAAGCATGGGTAAAAGAAAGAAAACGGTCAACTACTAGAGTTGGTGAGTTCATAGGTTTTTAATATGCGCAAAATAACTTCTAAATGAGAAACGTTTGAATAATTGATGAAGGTTTTTGGATATAAAATAAAAGTATGCACGAATGATAGAAGATGTATTTTATTGCCCAATACATTGCACATGGTAGTAATATACTATGATGATTGTTGCTTGAGCCATTATCCAACCTAGCCGACAACCAATTGCCCATGAATAAACCTAACGCCTATATTAAATGACGTTAGTAGTGGTAAAGTACATCTATAGTTCGTCAACCATAAATAGGAGACGTCGGAATCTCCAAATAGCGCTACTTACAAATACCATCGGCTCACTAGTGGAGTTAAAGGATAATGTCCAACGAAGGCCTTACAACAATAACCCAAGCACATCAAAGAATAATACCATAAGTGCTCAAAATAATATTTGAAATAAATAAGAAGATAGGCAATAAACTTTTCATGAAACATATACACATGATTTCACCCCAAAAATAATATGAAATACGGTAAAAAGGGACAATGATACTCACTCGGTATGCAAATGTGTTAACTTGTAAGGGTTTCTTGTTCCTACCGAAGGTCCTTTCCTAATATAAGAGATATGTAGCTCTATTAAACTTATTTTATTTATTATTTTGTATTATTCATTTGTTATTAACTTATTTATTAAATAGTTAAAGGTTGTCTCTATTTTCCATAAATCATAAGTGTTCACTCGAATTTTTATTTCCTTAAGTTGAACTTTAAAGATTAAAAACTGTATTTTAGGAGTCATATTAGGACGTAATATTTTAATATAATCTTAATACATGTTTCTAGAATGTCTAGTAAAAATATAGGAATTTATAATCCATGTTTAATATTTTTAATAATTAAAAGTGTATAAGATGTCTATTGATCAGTGTCTGGATGACATGTTATTACTAAAACGTCTGTTTAGGGCTCATACGACCTCTTTTTTACATGATTCAAAATGGGAATTAACCACGACTCAAAGATGAAACTTTTAAAAACAACTAGATGTATTTTGACTCAAGAATGAGTAAGTTACATGCGTGTAAAGTGTACCTTTTTAAATCTGTCAGATTTCCAGATTCAACATATGTGTCTTTTTAAATATGTTTGAAGGATCAAACGTTCCTGAAAATTTGTGAATCTAGGTTTAAATGAAAGGTAACACTTTAAACTAAGATTAGAAAAAATAATAAAATGATTTTGATACCTAGAACTCCATATTTAACCAAAGCAATGGTGGAGTTCTAGCATAAGAATCTGCCAGATTTATGATTTCTCTTCGCTTATGGGTCATAACTTTAATATAACATTTTTATATTCATGATTAATCATCTTGTATAAGTATAAGCTTTGATAATACATGTGTTCCTTACAACAATGTTAGGATGATACACATTTTATGTGTTCCTTACAACATTTGGTAAGATGATACACATGCATGATCAAAGTCTTATTTTCTTGATTTTTAGTTGATTATGTTCCATAAAACAATGGTAGGATGATGCACATTTCATGTGCTCCTTACAATATTGGTAGGATGTTTATATTTACATGATTATAGATATATAAAAGAAATTAGATGAACATCAAAGAAAATAAATAAAAAGAAAGAAGAAAAGAAGAAAGGTAGAAGAGTAGAGATGAGTTTGTTATGATCATCTTACCAACTCTTTTTCTTTGATTTTGTCTTTGATATTCACAAGATGAACAAGAGTTTGATGTTCTTGGGAGATTTTTGTTGGTGAAAGAAGAAGAGAGTAAAGATAAGAGATGGAGTTTGGTAGTAAAGGAAATGATGAAGAGTAGTAGGGGGCTTATATAGAACATGAGGGAGATCAAGTGGTGATTCTTGGGAAGAGGAGGCAAGAGAAAAGAGAGGGGGGGGGGGTTTCTTTTATTATTATTTTTAAAAAATATTATGTGTAATTAGTTTAAATAAATTTTGTATAAATGGTGATTTTGTTTAAATCTTTTAATTAACAAAGTTTTAATTACTTTTATGAGTTTATATATATATGTTTTATATTTTAACTTATTTATATTTATTATGATGTATTTAATTATTTTTATTGTTATTGTTATTATTATTATTATTATTATTGTATATGGTTTGTAATTCTTGACTTTTAATAATTCGATTTTTCGAGATCGGGAAGGTTCTAACCATATAGGCGGGATTTCTATGAAATCTACTATTATTATTGACGTATTTAAATCATAAATACTATTTTTCGTCATACCAGGCTTAAAGTTAGTGTCTTTAAGGCGCTTCTCATAAGCATTCTTAATGGCCCGCGTAGCGGTGGTAGAAGGAGCCTCCGGATGAGGTTCCTCTTGGACGTACAACTTTCTTTCATGGCGCAAGAAAATTCTCAATTGCCTATGCCAATCCATAAAGTTTACGCCTATGGGTTTCTCGTTCTCCAAAAATGGACGGAGTGACATGTGCGTCGCGGTGTTACTTGTAGATGCCATCTAAAAGAAGGCAAAGCACACAAAAAGGTTAGCTAGACATATTTTAATCCTTGTTAAATAATTACCCAATAGTTTAACATTTAAATTTAACAAGGGCTAAGAACCCAACATAACTTCATTACATGACGGGTTTACCACGGATCACCTCGTGAAGGTATTTAGGCCGGTAAACACTTTACCAATTGCAATCCGTGATTACAACTCTTAGGCACTTGCGGGATCCATCGGTACTCAAAGCACCGATTTGGCATGTTGGATCCCTTCCCACACCGATTCCTCAATAAGCCGCTTTGATAACTCTGTATAGGCACGACAATTATCAAGGCGTATTAAATTGACAATTGTTGTCTCGTGCTAAGCTCGACAACCAAAAATTTAAAGACGTCACACGCACCTTCCACACAAGTCCACATGGAACAACTCGTGCTAAGCTCGACAATTGTCCCATGCTTCATTAGATTCGGGTGGTGTCATCTTTTGGATGGCGTGTGATTTACGTTTTTAAGAAAAACGGGACTTTTGTTTTTCCGGTTAAAAACCTCTTTTCGTTTTGATTAACAAATAAGTGACAAAATGCATTTTTCACCATTTGAACATAAACACTTTATATTTGTTTGTTAATCATGTGAGCGAGCGGGGTTTGTTATCCAATAAAGGAAAACTATATAGTTTTATTATTTTCAAAAGATTTTCTAGCATGCGAAGATCCTACAACCACGCAAAAAAATAAATAAATAAAACTACACAACCACGCATACAAAACCGATTTGAGCCAACCTAAGTGTTCCCCGGTGAGCCAACCAAGGAACTAAGTCTACTAAGGACAAACAATCCAAGAATTAGTGGCGTGTTCCCACTCGATCCCGCGCCTCCGGATTCGAGATAGCCGAGACGTCTCCCAAGACTCCCGTTGGTGCCTCCGATCTTCTCTTCAAAATACAGCCATAATTTAAAGAGAAATGGCATGCAAGCCACACAATCTATTCTAAGCTAATTTACAAATTACAAAGAATAAATACTTTGGCGTGCAAGCCAGAAATAAATAAATAATTACAAACCGGATTAAATAAATTATTACAAACCAAATCTGGTACAAACCACCAAATGAATGAACAACAAATAAAGCTACCAAATAACTGTTGGGTTTTGGTGGCATCTAGAAAATGCAGCAGAAACAAAAACGTGTATAAAACAATTTCATTTTATGCCACCAATACCACACCCAATGGAGCAAACTCTAAACAATAGCAATGCAACAAAAGAAAGGAACAAGTAGAAGAAATTATACCCTACAAGTATCTTCTAGCTTCTAGTTGATGATGAATATAAGAATACAATGTTGTATTCCTCTATCGGTATCCACACCAAGTGAATTAGATTCCCACGTGCTAGCTTTGTTTGGACGCTGCCAAAAGCACCACCGACTAAAGTCTAACACCACCTGAAGATTGATGTGCCAATCGATCTTCCAAATGTGTATGTTAAGAGAGAAATATGAACTAACTTGAAGTTACAAGTTCATATGGTTTCTACACAAGATCATATGTTCATCAATCATTTCATGAACATGTCTAGCACTTGTACAAGTGCTCTTGACAAGCAAAAGCCAGTCAAAAACGTCCTCATAAAATTAGACATAAGTAACCATAATGCCACATTTAATCTAGACTTAAAAGTCTAATTGAATTAGTTGTTACTGTGTGAGGCACGGCCGTGCCTCATAGGGCACGCCCATGCCAGCTTACGGGCTCACCCAAGTCACACCCCACTTGGGCTCGTGCTCTTGCACTAGGCACGGCCGTACCTCCAAGAGGCACGCCCGTGCCGGCCCCAATGGGTACACCCTAGGCATGCCAACCTTGGGCCCGTACCTGGCATAGGGCACGCCCGTACCTTCACAAGGCACGGCCGTGCCCGGCCCTACCAAAACCCAATTTTGGTATTTTACTCTCTCTTGTTCAACGATTTTGCCGGAATCAATACTTGGCGTGTGACCCAATTGGCCATTGCCTCATCGGCAGTGCTACCAACTCGTGTGTGTCAGTGGGCATATTCCAACAAACTCCCACTTGAACATGACACACCCACGAAAGGTAACACCGACATAGAGCGGCCTCTAGCAAGGCATTTACGCCCCCAAGTCAGCATAGGGTATGTCACCCATGACAAGTACCAACCTGTAAAGAATGGTCCTACAGATAAGTGATTATTCATCCCTTCACTCACGATATCGATTGTGAATGTAGGTCATGGAACATCATCAACCCCAAAACATCCACGATTATGTTTCTCGATCTAGACTAACTATGACGATCAAAACAAGTTGCAAAATTGATCCACTATCAATTCAACTTGAGCACAGCCATGCATTTTGATGTCATCAGTTAAGTCAACGAGGGGCCCAAGGATATCTCTCTAAAGAGGAATGAATACCTTTGACTACATCGTTCTGTCATAACAACAAGTTCTTGCTTGAAAACTTCCCTTATAACAGCCAGTTACGAACTGTTGATATCTGCCCACCGACACACGTAGGCCAGCATCACTGCCAATGAAGCACGGGCCTATTGGGTCACACGCCAAGTTTCAATCTCGACAGCCTACTATAAGAAGAAAGAGTCAAAATGGTCAAATTCTAGTTGACCTAGGCTTCACGACCGTGAAGGATGCTCCACGGGTCGTGAAGCAGCTCGTGTCCACGAGTCCTGTCGTGGGCCGCACGGTTCGTGAAACCCTAGGGCTTTACGACCCTACACGGCCCGTGAACGAGGTCGTGAAGACACGAACCCTCATGATTCTTGCACGGAGCGGCACGAGTCGTGGAGGATAAATGGCCGGCCGTGGCGCATTTATCCTTCACGGCCCGTGAGAGCCCGTGAAGAAGTCGTGAAGGCAGAATTCTAAGTGACACTTGTATTTGGTTGGACCATTTTGTTGGTCCAATGATGGTGTGCCACTTAGCTCCGACTCTGGGCTCTTTGAACAGATAGAATGCCTTTAAAAGAGGTTCTTTTGATGCATTCTACTCTCTTGGTTAATTCTTGTAATTATACACATTAGAGATATACACAAGTGAGTGTTCTAAGTTGAGAGAAGCACAAAACCTTGTGTTGGTGATCTTCTAGTGTTGTTCAAGGGATGTTCCTAAACCAAATCGTCAAGTGTTGGTGGTTTGGTGGCTTGCTAGTACAAGGAGAAAGAAGCTAAGCTTGGTGCGGACTTCTTTGGTGCTTGGGGCCTTTTGTTTCAAGAGCTCATCCCAAATTCGAAGTTGTTCCAGAATATTATCAAAGTCTTCAAGGGTATGGTTTGCTTACCTTCTTCTCTTTGCGTTTGTTTTGGTTGCATGCATGTTCTTGCAAGTTTTTCACCACCATTGGGAAATCATGGGATCGTTTTTTTGTGTTTTGTTGCTTCCGTTGCTTGCTTTGATCCCCATGGATTCCCAATAGTGGTATCAGAGCCATATTTGTAAGATGCATGCACCTTTGTGGCTTGAAAATCCATATTTTTGATTTTGGACATTCTGTCCAGAAGGCCTTCACGGGTCGTGGAGCTTGCTTCACGAGTCGTGAAGGCCACACGACCAGTCTCGTGGGGTGGTGGTTGTGAAAGGTTTTTTAATCTGTTTCACGAGTCGTGGAGCGTACTACCTTCACGGCCCGTGAAGAGCAGTAGCTCGTGAAGGCGTCGTGAACAGGCTGTTTTTTTGACCTTTTGGAAAATAAAACTTGATATGGATTTTAGCATTTGATTTTGGTGTTTCCAGAATCATTTTAGGCTGTTTAGCCTTGTAGATTAAGCCCCATAATATCCTAATTCTTTTAAATGTATGTATTGGGTGGTTTTGGCATAAAATGCACACATGCATACATGTAAATTGTGTATTTATAAATATGGATTTCAAAGAGTTTGGAATCCAAATGCATATGTACAAGGTTTATTCTTGTGCCTTTAGTTTTTGAATAAACTTAATTGGGATATTGTTTTGTGCATGGTTTGGTGTGGCACACCATGTTTTGTGGTTGTTTCGATTTTGTGAGCACCGGTTTGAGCCTAGACCTTTGTGTGGTTGTTTGGTTGTTTTATTTGTTGTTCATTCATTTGGTGGTTTGTACCACATCCGGTTTGTAATAATTTATTTATTTGTGGCTTGCACGCCAAAATATTTATTCTCTGTAATTGTATATTAGCTTAGAATAGATTGTGTGGCTTGCATGCCATTTCTCTTTAAATTATGTATGTAATGAGAAGAGAAGACCGGAGGCACCAACGGGAGTCTTGGGAGACGTCTTGGCTACCTCGGATCCGGAGGCGCGGGATCGAGTGGGAGTACACCACGAAGTCTTGGATTGTTTGTCCTTAGTAGATTTAGTTCCTTGGTTGGCTCACCGGGGAACACTTAGGTTGGCTCAAATCGGTTTTATTCGCGTGGTTGTGTAGTTTTATTTATTTGTTTTTCTTGCGTGGTTGTAGGATCTTCGCATGCTAGAAAATCTTTTGAAAATAATAAAACTATATAGTTTTCCTTAATTGGTTAACAAACCCCGCTCGCTCACATGATTAACAAACGAATATAAAGTGTTTATGTTCAATTGGTGAAAAATGCGTTTTGTCACTTATTTGTTAATCAAAACGAAAAGAGGTTTTTAACCGGAAAAACAAAAGTCCCGTTTTTCTTAAAAACGTAAATCACACGCCATCCAAAAGATGACACCACCCGAATCTAATGAAGCATGGGACAATTGTCGAGCTTAGCATGAGTTGTTCCATGTGGACTTGTGTGGAAGGTGCATGTGGCGTCTTGAAATCTTTAGTTGTCGAGCTTAGCACGAGCCAATTATTGTCAAGAGCGTCATCGTGTATCTTGTTGGACGATTTACAATTCCAATTTAATACGCCTTGATAATTGTCGTTCCTATACCGAGTTATCAAAGCGGCTTATTGAGGAATCGGTGTGGGAAGGGATCAAACATGCCGAACCGGTGCTATGAGTACCGAAGGATCCCGCAAGTGCCAAAGAGTTGTAATCACGGATTGCAATTGGTAAAGCGTTTACCGGCCTAAATACCTTCACGAAGTGATCCGCGGTAAACCCGTCATGTAGTGAAGTTATGTTGGGTTCTTAGCCCTTGTTAAATTTAAGTGTTAAACTATTGGGTAATTATTTAACAAGGATTAAAATACGTCGAACTAACCTTTTGTGTGCATTGCCTTCTTTTAGATGGCATCTACAAGCAACACCGCGACACACATTTCACTCCGTCTATTTTTGGAAAAAGAGAAACTCGTAGGCGTAAACTTTATGGATTGGCTTAGGCAATTGAGAATTGTCTTACGCCATGAAAGTAAGTTGTACGTCCTAGAGGAACCTCTTCCGGAGGCTCCTGCTACCACCGCTACGCGGGCCATTAGGGATGCTTATGAGAAGCGCCTTAGAGACACTAATGAGGTGACTTGCCTCATGTTGACGACCATGAGTTCTGAATTGCAAAGGCAATTCGAGGACGTTGGTGCGTTTGACATGATCACGCAGCTAAAGGAAATGTTCCAGCAGCAAACGAGGCAAGAACTCTACGAGTGTGTCAAGGCCTTTGTGGGGTGTTGGATGCAGGAGGGCGGGAACGTGAGCTCCCACGTGCTTCGTATGAAGCAATACGTGGACCAGCTCGAGAGGTTGGGCTTTCCAATGGGGAAGGAGTTGGCTACGGAGATAATCCTCCAATCTTTGCCTCAAGCATATGGTCCGTTCATTGTGAACTACCATATGCATAATATGGATAAGTCCTTGATGGAGTTGCACAGCATGTTGAAGACCGCTGAGTCTAACATGGCCAAGGCAAAACCATCGACCTCCACACCCGTCCTAGCCATCCATGAAGGTGGTGCTAAGAGGAAGCGGCCCGCTTCAAGCTCCAAGGGCAAGGGAAAGGGGAAGGCGAAGGTGGCAACACCTAAGCCCAAGCCACTCCCGCCGCCGGAGCCGAAGGGGAAGGAACCCGCTCCTATAGCCCCCTCACCGGAAGAGGCCACATGTTTCTTCTGCGGGGAGAAGGGACACTACCGGCGTAGTTGCCCCAAGTACACGGAGGAGCTCAAGAGGCTTCGCGCCAAAGGACAAGGCGCCTCCGGTACGTATATGATTGAACTCCATAACACTTCTACTTCTAACGCTTGGGTCTTGGACACCAGGTGTGGTACTCACATAGTTAATAATGTGTAGGTACTAAGAAGAAGTAGGGACTTGGTTGATTGGGAGCTGGATCTCATCATGGGAAACAAAGTGGTTGTCCCGGTTGAGAAGATAGGGAGCGTGGACCTCGCCTTTCCATCCGGCTTATCTATTACTTTACTAAATGTATCTTATTCGCCCTGCGTGGCAAGAAATATTTTATCATTCTATGCACTAGTTGATGATGGATTTGACTTTAATTTCTCTAATGGAATTATTTCATGCTTTAAAAATGATTTATTTTATTTTAAAGCACATCCATGCCGTGGCATATATGAGACAAGCGTATGCTTACAAAGTAATAGATCAATCATGAATGTTGGTTCTAAATCAAAATATGATTTGGATAAGTTATCTTTATGGCATGGTCGTTTGGACCACATAAACAAGAAATGCATCGCCAAGCTCCAAGCGGATGGGATCTTGGAATCATTTGACCATGGGTCGGACGATGTATGCGAATCTTGCTTGTTGGGCAAAATGACCAAAGCACCCTTCACCGGCGTTTGTGAGAGGGGTAAAGACTTGTTGGATATCGTTCACACGGATGTGTGTGGTCCGTTCAAGCATGTCACTAGGGATAACTCAAGGTACTTCGTAACCTTTACCGATGATTTTAGTAGGTATGGGTATGTCTACTTGGTGAGACAAAAGTCGGAAACCGTTGAGGTTTTCATTCAACAACGAAGTTGAGAACCAATTGGGTAAACGAATTAAGATGCTCAGATCAGATCGTGGTGGTGAGTATCTAAGTTCGGAATTCCGTGACTATCTAAAAGATTGTGGAATTGTTTCACAATTGACACCTCCTAGGACACCACAATTAAATGGTGTCGCCGAGAGGAGGAACCAGACATTATTAGATATGGTTCGGTGTATGATGAGTCGTACGGATGTACCCATTAGCTTTTGGGGCTATGCATTGGAAACGGCCATTAGAATCCTTAACCTCGTACTAACTAAGAAGGTCAAGAAGACACCCTTTGAGATGTGGCATGGAAAGGTTCCATCGCTTTCATATCTAAAGGTTTGGGGTTGTCCTGCCTACGTGAGACGTGAGGTGGAGGACAAATTGAAACCCCGAGCCGAGAGGTGTTTGTTCATTGGATACCCTGCCGGGTCTATGGGATATTTGTTTTACAAACCGTCCGAGAACAAGGTATTTGTTGCTCGGAGGGCCGTCTTTCTTGAAAGAGAGATGCTATCAAAAGACGCTAGTGGGAGAAAGGTAGGTCTTGAAGAGATTCAAGAAGCCTCCAATGACCAACCTGAAGTTGGCACTAGTTCACAAGATGATTCTCAACACGGCGCTGCTGGAGAACCTGACACGGATGCTTTACCTCTTAGAAGATCCGGTAGGAGTCGCAACGAGCCAGAGATATATGGGTTTCTCATGTCTTAGGGCTGCGACCTAATGGTGGATCATGATTAACCATCATCTTATCGGAACGCCGTGGTGGGCCCTGAGTCCGCTTGGTGGAAAGAGGCTATGGAGTCCGAGATGCAATCTATGTCGGATAACCAAGTCAGGGATTTGGTAGATCCGGTGCCCGGGTGTAGACCCGTAGGGTGCAAATGCGTTTATAAGAAAAAGACCGGCATAGATGGAGAGGTAGACACCTTCAAAGCCCGACTGGTGGCTAAGGGTTTCACGCAAACTCATGGTGTAGACTACGATGAAACCTTTTCCCCGGTGGCTATGTTGAAGTCTATCCGGATACTTATGGCAATTGCCGCATTTCATGATTATGAGATTTGGCAAATGGGTGTAAAAACCGCGTTCCTTAATGTGACACTAAGCGAGGAGGTCTATATGACTCAACCCGAGGGTTTTGTACATGCCAAGCATCCGGATAAAGTCTGCAAGCTTAAGAAGTCCATTTATGGACTTAAGCAAGCATCGCGCAGTTGGAACCTGTGCGTTGATGAGAAAGTCAAAGAGTTTGGCTTTTCGAAAAGCAAGGATGAGCCATGCGTATATGTCAGGGCTAGTGGGAGCGTAGTTGTGTTCCTAGTCTTGTACGTCGATGACATACTCCTCATTGGAAACGATGTCCCGACCCTTCAAGGTGTAAAAACTTGGTTAGGGAATTGTTTTTCAATGAAGGATCTAGGAGATGCGACTTATATTCTTGGGATCAAAATCTATAGAGATAGATCCAAGAGGCTTATTGGGCTTAGCCAAAGTACATATGTTGATAAAGTCCTAAAGCGGTTTAGGATGGAAGACTCCAAGAAGGGGTTCATTCCAATGTCACATGGTTTGGTATTGAGTAAGACTCAATCCCCTATTTCCCAGAGGAACGGGAAGTAATGAAGCGAGTGCCATATGCTTCGGCTATGGGCTCGATCATGTACGCCATGCTATGTACGAGGCCTGATGTATCGTGTGCCTTGAGCATGACGAGTAGATATCAAGCCAACCCTGGCGAAGCTCATTGGACGGCGGTGAAGAGCATTCTCAAGTATCTTCGGAGGACTAAGGAGATGTTCTTAGTGTACGGAGGTGAGGAAGAGCTTAGAGTAAAGGGTTACTCTGATGCAAGCTTCCAAACCGATAGGGATGACTGCCGATCACAATCGGGGTTCGTGTTCCTATTAAAGGGCGGTGCTATATCCTGGAGGAGCTCCAAGCAAGACACCGTGGCCGATTCCACTACCGAGTCGGAATACATTGCGGCCAGTGAAGCTGCTAAGGAGGCCGTATGGATAAGGAAATTTCTGCTTGATCTGGGAGTGGTTCCAAGCATCAGCGACCCTGTTGAGATCTTCTGTGACAACGAGGGTGCCGTTGCTTTAGCAAAGGAACCAAGGTCTCATCGACGCATGAGGCATATTCCGCGGAAATATCATTTTATCCGGGACGTGGTCGAAAATGGAGACATTGTCATCAGCAAATTACACACGGATAGCAATTTGGCGGATCCGTTCACTAAACCGTTGTCACAAGCCAAGCACGATGCCCACACACGTGCTATTAGGATTAGATTTGCTAGTGACTTGGTTTGAGTTGTTGGTTATTGTATTCGATGTATTTACTATGTAATTGGGAACATTAAACAATATTGTATTTTTGAATGTATTGATTATTAAATGGTGATTTAATGATACGCGTGTAGCGAATACTTTCTTTAAATCATTATTGTGTTCCAACTTTGCATGTTTTATCACTTCCTTGAATGTTTTACATTCTAAACTGTCCACGATCGGTCATTCTTAAAGGAAGGAAGTATGAACGAAGATCGAGGGAAATGATTGGTCATAGTATTCAATGGGGATTGAATACAAGGGACGCAATATTTCGCCTATACTTGAAAAGAGTTTCAAGTGATTGGACGACCTACACCTGATCTTACTTCATGGTACATGTCAAGAGTAAATCAGGATGATAATATCTTATATCCTTAGACCGGAGATGCATGTGTTTCACTATTTTGGTTTGCTTTATTCTGATTGCTTTCAAACGTAGTCCGTAACTAGCTATTATAAAGGAGGCACTTGGGTAAAGTATTGCCATTGTATTGGAGACAATGTAGTCGAAGGAATTTGTTCCTCTGTAAAGAGAGATATCCCTGGGCCCCTCGATGATTAGGCGCTGACAACAAAATGCATGGCCATGCTCGAGTTTGCAATGATAGTTGATCAGTTGCAACTCACCTTTTGGTCACCACCAATCTTGATCGAGAAACATAATTGTGAACGATCGGAGTATGACTTTGTACCATGTCTCGTGTTCACTTGGATATCGCGAACAATAAGATAATTGATCACTTATCTATAGGACCATGTCAAACTCTTTTAGTTTATCATGGTACTTGTCAGGAATGACATACCCCATGTTTAGTTAGGGGGCAGGGATGCCTTGCTAGAGGCCGCTCCCTGTCTGTGGTGCCCATGGATACGGTGTGTCATGTGCAAGTGGAGTTTGTTGGTATCTGCCCACTGACATACATAGGCCAACATCACTGCCAATGAAGCACGGGCCTATTGGGTCACAAGCCAAGTTTCAATCTCGACAGCCTACTATAAGAAGAAAGAGTCAAAATGGTCAAATTCTAGTTGACCTAGGCTTCACGACCGTGAAGGATGCTCCACGGGTCGTGAAGCAGCTCGTGTCCACGAGTCCTGTCGTGGGCCGCATGGTTCATGATACCCTAGGGCTTCACGACCCTACATGGCCCGTGAAGGAGGTCGTGAAGACACGAACCCTCACGATTCTTGCACGGAGCGGCACGAGTCGTGGAGGATAAATGGCCGGTCGTGGCGCATTTATCCTTCACAGCCCGTGAGAGCCCGTGAAGAAGTCGTGAAGGCAGAATTCTAAGTGACACTTGTATTTGGTTGGACCATTTTGTTGGTCCAATGATAGTGTGCCACTTAGCTCCGACTCTGGGCTCTTTGAACAGATAGAATGCCTTTAAAAGAGGTTCTTTTGATGCATTCTACTCTCTTGGTTAATTCTTGTAATTATACACATTAGAGATATACACAAGTGAGTGTTCTAAGTTGAGAGAAGCACAAGACCTTGTGTTGGTGATCTTCTAGTGTTGTTCAAGGGCTGTTCCTAAACCAAATCGTCAAGTGTTGGTGGTTTGGTGGCTTGCTAGTACAAGGAGAAAGAAGCTAAGCTTGGTCTGGACTTCTTTGGTGCTTGGAGCCTTTTGTTTCAAGAGCTCATCCCAAATTCGAAGTTGTTCCAGAATATTATCAAAGTCTTCAAGGGTATGGATTCCTTACCTTCTTCTCTTTGCGTTTGTTTTGGTTGCATGCATGTTCTTGCAAGTTTTTCACCACCATTAGGAAATCATGGGATCGTTTTTGTGTGTTTTGTTGCTTCCGTTGCTTGCTTTGATCCCCATGGATTCCCAATACGAACTGCGTTAGAAAGCAATCTAAACAAGACCATATTATTAATCAAGAAGCGCATGTATCTCCGGTAGAAGGACAGAAAATTTTATCATCATGATTTACTCATGATCATGTCCATGAAGTAAACTCAGGTGCGGGTCCTCCAATTACTTGATCACTATCAAGTAAATGCTAGTGTTGCGAAAACATGTATTCAATCCACTATGAATACTTTACCAACCACTTGCCTCGATCTTAATTCACTTCTTCCTTCCAATGAAGAATGACCGATCGTGGAGCATTTAGAATACACAAATTTATTCAAGGAAGTGGTTAAACATGCTAATATGGAACACAATAAAGGCTAACAAAAGTACCCGCTCCGCACATATTATCAAATCTCCATTTGATAATCGATACAATCAAAGCGCATTATTTCTTTAATATTCCCAACTAAAAATATATCAAATTCAACTAAAACAAACTCAAGCCAAAGCTACTTGTAAACCGAGTGTATGGAAATTCATCATTAGCTCACAACCAAAGCTTAGTAAGTGGATTCACAAAGTGACATCCATGCGTACTCTAACAATCACCATATCTTCTCTCGACCAAACACTTATAAAGTGTGTGCCGGCAAGATCATGGTCCTTTGTCCAAGCCTTCATGCTCTCATTGTTCCAAGGAACCAAATGAAGTCACAATGCATAAGACTATGGCTCACATATATAAGCCATCATACTCTTATTTTCTCAAAAGAACCCAATTAGAGTCAATGATGCTTAAAGAACCATTCTAGTTGATAACATTCCACTTAACAACACAACAATAGCAATTCACCAAGAGTAATATATTACTCAAATTTCCTTGTTATCACCAAACATCAACTTGAAGAACAATGTACCAAGAGTTCTTCCAAGTATGTCAAAATTGAGGGAAAAGAAACCATGTGATAAACCAAGTTGCTAATTAAATTAACACACTAGTTCATCATGTTTCAACATCATTCTCTTAGTTTTGTCACTCCAAAAAGTTCATGTTCGTATCTCCCAATTCTTCTTATGAAGCAATAATTTCTCAACCCCGGTTTTATGAACCGCCAAGTTAGGATATTATCTTCAATAAGAAGTATATTATGGATACACAATTTAAGGAACACAAGTGCTCCCACTAGCTCTGGCATACATCCAAGTTTAATCTTCCCTTTTCAAAAACTCAAATCTATGATTTTCTCATTAAAGTGAAGATTACATCCTTGCGATATTTATCCAAGACTACGAGGATACTTTCAACGTACAAGACTTTCAGAAAGTGTTAAAACACCCTTCCTAAAAACTCCCATGAAGGAACACGATCTTTTCATTGCAGTGATAAACACACGTATCCGAGTAACCTTCAACATAACCACTAGGAAAATTTCCTTATGATACCATCCTCATGGTCAATCATAACAGAACATTTATCATTAGTTGGTATTTGAAGTTCAAGTCCATTGATTAATTTATTGGGCTCGTAGACTTTACGAGGATACTTATAGTGTACAAGACTCTCAGATAGTGTTGAAAAACTACCTCAAAATTCCTATAAAGGAATAGGGTCTTTACAATTCACTTCCATACTTTCATAGCCATGAGAAGGTAGTGCTACACCATAAGTGATCCAAGTAGACTTCAGCATAATCACCAGGAAAAATCTCTTTTATGATTCCGTCCTCATGGTCAATCATATTAGAATTTTTACCACCGGTCGGCATTTGAAGTTGTCTACATCTCAATTCATGCATACCCCTAGGTTCACACCAAGGCATTGGATCATCCAAGTCCAATACTTGGATATCCTACATGGATTGCATCCCATTCTCATTACCTCTCTCCTCCTAGTAGACACTAGGCCCACTACGACTTCCAATAGTTGATGAATTCAACTAATCCATCATCGAGTTATCTTCCTCTAGATATAAAACATATATCTATCCGGCCTTATGACAACTCCTATTAGAAATAGGAAGAGTAACGAATTATGCCAGGTACTCCAGCATCGTCATGCTGAGTTCCAATCCTTAAAGATTGTATGCTAGTGCCAACATCAGGTTTTACTTCCACTGGCTCCCATAGATATTAGACTTCCACTTGCTATTGAGCGAAAAAACTATAGGAAATCCATGCACACCAACACCCGTACGCAGCGGAAGCAACGACATCAAAAACCGGGGTTTTCGGGTATTAAAACCGAATTGCATGTATTCCCCAAGTGGGGATCATGACTACAAACGAGTATAGCATCTAAAAACAAACGAGAGGGAGGAGAAATATACCATCACGGGGCTGGAGCTATCCACCGAGGTAGAAAGATCTTTGAGAACCCGAAACCGAGCTCCTCTATTGATAGTCCACACAAAGTAGCCAAGATTTCGCCTTGCTAACGACCCGAGACACGAACCACACGTTGTCTTCGTGAACCTAGAGCAGCCACTACCACTAGAACTACTTGCCTTCACTAGATTACACACTCACTTAGCTTAAGTAGAACTCAAGTACCAAGTATATGTGTGTCTTATGACATCAAGCAAGAAGAAGCTACATGAGAGAGTTATATGCCTCTTATAAACTCTGGAATGAGATAAAGGGACACCAGAATCGGCCACCTAGCCATTCATCCATTGGACCAACACAAAGGTCCAATAAAAACCAAGTGTCACTTTGACTTCTGTCTTTACGGGCTCTCACGGGCCGTGAAGCACTCGTGAAGGCCTCATAGGCCGGGTTCAACCGCACACTCTCATTGGGCCAAGGAGTAGTCCAATTAAAAGAATGGCGCCTGCCTTCACGGGCTCTCATGGGCCGTGAAGCCCTCGTGAAGGCTGTGCTCCCATGACTACTTGTACGGGTGATGAAGCTGTTGGAATGTGCCCACTGACACACACGGGTTAGTATCATTGCCGATGAGGCATAGGCCTATTGGGTCACACGCTAAGTATTGATTCCGGCAACACCATTGAACAAGAGAGAGAAAAATACCAAAATGGGTTTTGTTAGGGCCGGGCACGGTCGTGCCTTGTGAAGGTACAGGCGTGCCCGATGCCAGGTACGGGCCTAAGGCTGGCGTGCCTAGGGCGTACCTAATGGGGTCGGCACAGGCGTGCCTCGTGGAGGTACGGCTGTGCCTAGTGTGACAGCACGAGCCCAAGTCGGGCGTGACTTGGGTTTGCCCGTGGGCTGGCACGGCCGTGCCCTGTGAGGCACGACCGTGCCTCATGCTGTAACAACCTCTTAAACTAGTCTTTTAAGACTAGGTTAATGGGGTATTCATGGCTCATGATGGTCATTGATGCTAGGACTGTTATGAACGTTTCTAGGCCTCATTTTGTGGTCTATAAAAGGTTCTAGTAGTCTAATGTGACATGGTTAGCCATATGAATGATCATCAAAAAAGTTATGCAATATATGAACTTGTAAATTGTCAATTAGTTCATATTCTGTCTCAATACACACATTTAGAAGATAGATTGACACATCAATCTTCAAGTGGTGTTAGACTCAAGTCGTTGGTGCTTTTGGCGGTGTCCAAACGAAGCTAGAGGAATACACCATTGTATTCTCATATTCATTATCAACAAGGAGCTAGAGAAATCGTATGGTATACTTTCTCCCTCTTGTTTCTTTTTGAGTTGCATTGCTATTGGTTTTAGAGTGTGGTCCATTGGGTGGTGTGATTGGTGGCATAAAACCTATGTTTTACACTCGTTTTTGTTTCCATTGCGTTTTCAAGATGCCACCAAAACCCAACAGTGGTATGAGAGCCATCTCTAACATGGCTTTGCACTGGAACCAGAATTTTAAGTTTTCTGTGAAAATCTGATTTTCCGGTGACCGGGCAAGGCCGTCCCTCTTGGGGTAAGGGGCGTGCGGCGGCTGGGGCATGGCCGTACAAGTGGGGGTACGTGCCGTGCCGGCAGAATAACCGTATGCTTAAAACTATTTAAACTGTACACTGAGAAAAGGGTAGGCACGCCCGTACCCTTTGGGGTACGCCCGTGCCTTGTGGTTTTTGGTTAGAATTTTTTTCTTGAAATAGTGTTTTAAAATTATATTTAAATTCCGGATTTGTGTGTTGGACCAGTCTTGGAGTACGCCCATACCTCGCATCACGCACGCCCGTACCCTTTGGGGTACGCCCATACCACGCATCAGGCACGCCCGTAACCTTTCGAGCTGGTCCACGTATTGCTTCATACGAAGCACGTGGGAGCTCACGTTCCCGCCCTCCTGCATCCGACACCCTACAAAGGCCTTGACACACTCGTAGAGTTCTTGCCTCGCTTGCTGCTGGAACATTTCCTTTAGCTGCGAGATCATGTCAAACGCACCAACGTCCTCGAATTGCCTTTGCAATTCAGAACTCATGGTCGTCTACATGAGGTAAGTCACCTCATTAGTGTCTTTAAGGCGCTTCTCATAAGCATCCTTAATGGCCCGTGTAGCGGTGGTAGCAGGAGCCTCCGGAAGAGGTTCCTCTAGGACGTACAACTTGCTTTTATGGCGCAAGACAATTCTGAATTACCTAAGCCAATCCATGAAGTTTACGCCTATGAGTTTCTCTTTCTCCAAAAATGGATGGAGTGAAATGTGTGTCGCGGTGTTGCTTGTAGATGCCATCTGAAAGAAGGCAAAGCACACAAAAGGTTAGTTTGACATATTTTAATCCTTGTTAAATAATAACCCAATAGTTTAACACTTAAATTTAACAAGGGCTAGGAAACCAACATAACTTCACTACATGACGGGTTTACCGCGGATCACTTCGTGAAGGTATTTAGGCCGGTAAACGCTTTACCAATTGCAATCCGTGATTACAACTCTTAGGCACTTGCGGGATCCTTCGGTACTCATAGCACCGGTTTGGCATGTTTGATCCCTTCCCACAACGATTCCTCAATAAGCCGCTTTGATAACTCGGTATAGGCACGACAATTATGAAGGCGTATTAAATTGGAATTGCAAATCGTCCAACAAGATACACGATGATGCCCTTGACAATAATTGGCTCGTGCTAAGCTCGACAACCAAAGATTTCAAGACGCCACTCGCACCTTCCACAGAAGTCCACATGGAATAACTCGTGCTAAGCTCGACAATTGTCCCATGCTTCATTAGATTCGGGTGGTGTCATCTTTTGGATGGCGTGTGATTTACGTTTTTAAGAAAAACGGGACTTTTGTTTTTCCGGTTAAAAACCTCTTTTCGTTTTGATTAACAAATAAGTGACAAAACGCATTTTTCACCAATTGAACATAAACACTTTATATCCGTTTGTTAATCATGTGAGTGAGCGGGGTTTGTTAACCAATTAAGGAAAACTATATAGTTTTATTATTTTCAAAAGATTTTCTAGCATGCGAAGATCCTACAACCACGCAAGAAAAACAAATAAATAAAACTACATAACCACGCATACAAAACCGATTTGAGCCAACCTAAGGGTTCCCCGGTGAGCCAACCGAGGAATTAAGTCTACTAAGGACAAACAATCCAAGACTTCGTGGTGTGCTCCCACTCGATCCCGCGCCTCCAGATCCGAGGTAGCCAAGACGTCTCCTAAGACTCCCGTTGGTGCCTCTGGTCTTCTCTTCTCATTACATACATAATTGTAAGAGAAATGGCATGCAAGCCACACAATCTATTCTATGCTAATATACAATTACAAAGAATAAATACTTTGGCGTGCAAGCCACAAATAAATAAATTATTACAAACCGGATTAAATAAATTATTACAAACCAAATGTGGTACAAACCACCAAATGAATGAACAACAAATAAAGAAACCAAACAACCACACAAAGGTCTAGGCTCAAACCGGTGCTCACAAAAACGAAACAACCACAAAGCATGGTGTGCCACACCAAACCATGCACAAAACAATATTCCAATTAAGATTATTCAAAAACTAAAGGCACAAGAATAAACCTTGTACATATGCATTAGGATTCCAAACACTTTGAAATCCATATTCATATATACATAATTTACATTTATGCATGTGTGCATTTTATGCCAAAACCACCCAATACATACATATAAAAAAATTAGGATATTATGGGGCTTAAACTACAAGGCTAGACAGCCTAAAATGATTCTGGAAACACCAAAATCAAATGCTAAAATCCATATCAAATTTTCTTTTCAAAAGGCGAAAAACAGCCTGATCACGACGCCTTCACGAGCTACTGCTCTTCACGGGCTCTCACGGGCCGTGAAGGCAGTACGCTCCACGACTCATGAAACAGATTAAAAACCTTTCACAACCACCACCCCACGAGATTGGTTGTGTGGCCTTCACGACCCGTGAAGCAAGCTCCACGGCTCGTGAAGACCTTCTAGACAGAATGTCCAAAATCGAAAATATGGATTTTCAAGCCACAAAGGTGCATGCATCTTGCAAGTATGGCTCTGATAACATTGTTGGGAATCCATGGGGATCAAAGCACGCAACGGAAGCAACAAAACACACCAAACCGATCCCATGATTTCCTAATGGTGGTGAAAACTTGCAAGAACATGCATGCAACCAAAAACAAGAACAAAGAGAAGAAGGAGAACAACTCATACCCTCGAAGACTTTGATACTTGGCTGGAACAATTCGGATTTGGGATGTAAGCTTGAAACAAAAGGCTCCAAGCGCTAATGCAAGTCCACACCAAGAAACCTTCAACCTCTTTGTACTAGCAAACCGAAGCACCACCAACACTTGATGAATATCTTCTAGAACGGCCTTGAAACACTTGTGCACAAATCACCAACACTTTATCTTGCTCTCTCTCTCAATGGAAGAACTCACAAGTATATGTATTGCACAAGATGGACCAAGAGTGGCTAATGAACCAAGAGAGCCCTTTTAAAGACCTTCATTCTGTTCAAAAGAGCCAGAGTCGGACCCTAATGGCACCATCTCATTGGACCAACTCAAATGGTCCAATAAAACACAAGTGTCACTTGGAATTCTGCCTTCACGACTTCTTCACGGGCTCTCATGGGCCGTGAAGGATAAATGCGCCACGACCGGCCATTTATCCTCCACGAGTCGTGCCGCGCCATGCAAGAATCGTGAGGGTTCGTGCCTTCACGACCACCTTCATGGGCCGTGTAGGGTCGTGAAGCCCTAGGGTTTCACGAACCATGCGGCCCACAATAGGGCTCGTGGACACGAGCTGCTTCACGACCAGTAGAGTATCCTTCACGGTCGTGAAACCTAGGTCAACTGGAATTTGACCATTTTGAATCTTTCTTCTTATAGTTGGCTGTCGAGATTGAAACTTGGCGTGTGACCCAATAGCCCCGCGCTTCATTGGCAGTGATGCTAGCCTACGTGTGTCGGGTGGGCAGATTCCAACACATCTATCAAAGATATCAGATTATATGCTAGTAACATCATCAAGTCTTTCATATATCAAGTCTTTCATTTAAGTTCAACGTTCTTCCACTGGAATGCCTTAGTTTTAGTTTCTCTCTTTATGGTTTGACATCTATAAAAATAATACGAGTTTTGGTTAGTCTAGATAAACCTTGTTAAAATAATTACCCCATAGTATTAGATAAAAACAATTATTCGTAACAAGGGCTAAGAACCTTATTTCACCTCGCACCATGATGGGTTTGCTGCGGATCACGTGGCGAAGCTATTTAGGCCGGCAACCATTTTACCAATTATAATCTCTATTACAACTCTTAGACACGTGCGAGATCCGTTGACATCCATTATGTCGGTTGGCATGTTTGACCCCTTTCTTACACCAATGTTAATATATAATTTTTTTTGCTCGTGCTTAGCTCGACAACTAATCAAGAATTATATACTAAATTGTAAACCGTCCGACAAGACACACGGGTGGCACTCCCGACCATCAATTGGCTCGTACTTAGCTCGACAACCAACCATGCGAGTTACCCCACTCACCTTCCACACAACTACGCAAGGAATGACTCGTGCTTAGCTCGACAATCATCCTTGTTTCGTTAGATTCGGGTGGTGTCAACTTACGGATGGTGTGTGATTTACATTTTGAAAAACGGGATTTTTGTTCCAGTTTCTAAAAAAACCCTTTTGGGAATTAACAAAGTAAGTGTCAAAACGATTTTAATCACTTTTAAATATAATACCAAGTTTATATTATCTTTGTCAATTCTATTCGCGCGAGATTGTTAACCATTTTAACAAACGTTGTAGTTTATTTAATTTTATAGAAAAATTGTCTAGCATGCGAATCCTAATCCACCCATAGAAAAATAAAACACAACCACGCAAATATATATATATATATATATATGTATGATTCGGTAACATGCCCAAAATTCCTATGCGTTTTCCCCGTGAGCCACAACGGGGAAAACGAGGCCAAAACCTAAGGACAAGGTAAGGTCTCGTTGGGTGAGCTCCTACCGAATCCAACACCTCCAATAGCGTGTTGATTCCTTCTTGCCAAGACGTCATCACCATGACTCCCGTTGACTTATCCGGTTCTAATTCTATACTATTTACAAATACATAGAATATATATATATATATATATACGACACGCAGGTCGCATTCCTACACTATTTATACAAATACACGGAATAAAATAAATGGAAAGCAAGCCGCACCAACAAATATATATAAAGAAATATTTACATCAATATGGCACGCAGGCCACCAACAAACCGAATCAATCAACCACCACAACACACAGGTCTAAGGGCATATCGTGTTACCTAATTAACCAAACGCAACATAAGTGAAACATTGTGTGCCACACAAAACCATGATATAATTATATATCTATATTTTAGTCAAGATTGTCAACAACATCAAAGGCACCAAAATGACAATCCTTGTACATATGCATTAGTGTATCAAACCATTTTTGTGAGACATATTCATATATACATTTATAAGTATATATTTGTGTACACTTCATGCCAAGTTACAACAAATATATAAATATAAAAACTAAAATATATTAACAATGCTACAATTATAACAATTCTAGCATAACAAGAATACAACAAGAGTCTCAATGAAAAACCAATTTTAAGATAACAATTTTCTTATATAAATGTATTTATATGGTTTTTGAGACTTGATGTAAAAACTAACATATTAAGTAGGCTACAAATATACCAATTTTAGCCCAACAAAAATCTACATGAAAAACCATTTCTAGAAAAAAAATTTCTAACATAAAAATATTTATATGAATCTTATGTAGGCTACAAATATATCAATTTTATCCTAGCAACCATCCATATGAAAAATCATTTCAAGGAAAAACAATTTTCTTGTATAAAACTTTTATATGGTTTTCCTAGACTCGTTAGTGTAAAGCCATGTTAGATATGGCTCTGATACCACTGAAGGTATTTGTTTGGCATAATCGAGTAGCAACGGAAGCAAGATATAATACAAAATAATAAGCTAACCCAACAAATACTTCCCATGGACCAATATCTAGACATGGAATTGCAACTAAAAATATAATAAACAAGATAGAAAGAAAGTTATACCACAACTCAAGCATAATGATCTTCCTCTTGTTAATCTTCAAGAACTCAAGCAAGTCAAGGCTTCAAGAATCCAAACAAGGATTCCTCTAATGAAGTCCACCCCAAGCAACCTTGATTCCAAAATGCTAGTAAGTTGTTGTAGCCACCAAAACAACACCCAAGTCTATGTGTATCTTGGTTCTTGTGTTCAAGAACACCAAGAACAAGATGAACAAGTGAGAGAGAGTTCAAGTGTCAACCAAGAGCCAAGAGACATCCAAAAACCTCCCTTAGAGCAGATAACTCGTAGCCTTTTTGCCTACCACCATTATTAGAAGTTAAGACCATTAAACCACGTGTTTAAGGCTGTTAATTCTGCTGTTACAGCGAACGTACACGGCCAGTGTAGGTCTACACAGTCGTGTAGGCCCAAAGTCCACGGCCCCAATTGGGCTAAGACGGACCGTGTCTATCAAGCACTACACGGCCCGTGTAGGCCCAAACTACACGACCTTGAACTGGGCTAATACGCCTCGTGTATGTTGGACTGGACACGGCCTGTGTTCAGGAACACGGCCCGTGTACCATCCTGCCAAAACCTATTTTGGCCTTTTCCTCTCTTTTGCTTGATCGTGTTGCCGGAATCAATACTTGGTGTGTGACCCAATAGGCCTATACCTCATCGGTAGTGCCATTAACTCGTTCGTGTCAGCGGGCATATTCCAACAGGTTTAGTACGCATCTTAGGAGAAAAGACTAGAAAGAGTGTCTTTGCTTGTCTATCTCAAAACCTAGATTATCCAGCCTACGTGTAGACGTGAGGTGGTAGAATCCGGGGACAAAAGATGCTACTCCATTAGGCATGAGATATTTGTTTTACGAACTTTTAAGGACAAGTTTTGTCGCTCAATAGCAAGTGGAAGTCTAATATCTATGGAGCCAGTGGGAATAAAACCTAATGTTGGCACTAGCATGCAATCAGTAATGATTGGAACTCAACATGGCGATGCTGGAGTACCTAGCATAATTCGTTACTCTTCCTATTTCTGATAGGAGTTGTTGTAAGGCCGGATGGATATATGTTTTATATCTAGAGGAAGATAACTCGATGATAGAATAATTGAATTCATCAACTATCGGAAGTCATAGTGGGCCTAGTGTCTACTAGAAGAAGAGAGGTAATGAGAATGGGATGCAATCCATGTAGGATATCCAAGTATTGGACTAGGTTAATCCGATGCCTTGGTGTAAGTCTAAGGGTATGCATGGATTGAGATGTAGACAACTTCAAATGCTGACCGGTGGTAAAAATTCTAATATGATTGACCAGAAGGTCGGTATCATAAAAGACTTTTTCCTTGGTGGCTATGTTGAAGTCTGCTTGGATGACTTATGGTGTATCACTTCTTTTTCTTGAATGTGAAGGTATGATAGTGAAATGGAAAGACTTTATTCCTTTATAGGAATTTTGAGGAAGTGTTTTAGTACTCTCCGATAGTCTTGTACATTATTATTATCCTCGTATGGTCTACAAGTCCAAGAAGTTTATTCATGGACTTGAACTTCAAATACCAACTAATGATAAACGTTCCGTTATGATTGACCATGGGGATGGTATAATAAGGAAATCTTCTTAGTGGTTATGTTGAAGGTTACTCGGATACATGTGTTTATCACTGCAATATAAAGATCGTATTCCTTCATGGGAATTGTGGGGAAGAGTGTTTCAACACTTTCCGAAGTTATTGTACATTGAAAGTATCCTCGTAGACTCAATAAACATCACAAGGTTTTAATCTTCACTTTAATGAGAAAATCATAGATTTGACTTTTCGAAAAGGGAAGATTAAACTTGGATGTATGCCAGAGCTAGTAGGAGCGCTTGTGTTCCTTAAATTGTGTATCCATAATATACTTCTTATTGAAGATAATATCCTAACTTGGCGGTTCATAAGACCGGAGTTAAGAAATTATTGCTTCACAAGAAGAATTGGAAGATACGAACGTGAATTTTTCGGAGTGATAAAACTAAGAGAATGGTATTGAAACATGATGAACTAGTGTGTTAATTTAATTAGCAACTTGGTTTATCACATGGTTTCTTTCCTTTCAATTTTGACATACTGGGAAGAACTCTTGTACATTGTTCTTCAAGTTGATGTTCGGTGGTTACAAGGAAATTTGAGTAATATATTAATTTTGGTGAATTGTTATTGTTGTGTTGTTAAGTGGAGCGTTATTGACTAGAATGGTTCTTTAAGCATCATTGACTCTAATTGGGTTCTCTTGAGAAAATAAGAGTATGATGGCTTATATATGTGAACCATAGTCTTGTGCATTGTGACTCTATTGGATTCCTTGGAACAATGAGAGCATGAAAGCTTGGACAAAGGACCATGATCTTACCGGCGCACACTTTATAAGTGTTTGGTCGAGAGAAGATATGGTGATTGTTAGAGTACGCATGGATGTCACTTTGTGAATCCGCTTACTAAGTTTTAGTTAAGAGCTAGTGATGAGTTTTCATACTAGGCTTGCATACACTTGGTTTACAAGTGTCTTTAGCTTGGGTTTGTTTGGTTGAATTTGATATGTTTTGAGTTGGGAACATTAAAGCAATAATGTGCTTTGATTGTATCAATTATAAAATGGAGATTTGATAATACGCGCGGAGCGGGTACTTTCGTTAGCCTTTATTATGTTCCATCTTAGCATGTTTAACTACTTCCTTGAATAAATTTATTTATTCTAAATGCTCCACGATCGGTCGTTCTTCATTGGAAGGAATAAGTGAATTAAGATCGAGCCAAGTGGTTGGTTAAGTATTCATAGTGGATTGAATGCATGTTTTCGCAACACTAGCATGTACTTGATAATGATCAAGTAATTGGAGGACCCACACCTAAGTTTACTTCATGGACATGATCACGAGTAAATCAGGATAGTAATATTGTTTTTCCTTTTACTAGAGATACATGGGCTTCTTGAATAATGATATGGTCTTGTTTAGATTGCTTTCTAACGCAGTTCGTAACTAGCTGTTATAAGGGAAGTTTTTAGGCAAGAACGTGTTGTTATGACGGAACGGTGTAGTCAAAGGTATTCGTTCCTCTTTAGAGAGATATCCCTGGGCCCCTCGTTGACTGGACTGATGACATCAAAATGCATGGCCGTGCTCAAGTTGAATTGATAGTGGATCAATTTTGCAACTTGTTTTGTTCGTCATAGTTAGTCTAGATCGGGAAACATAATCGTGGATGTTTTGTGGTTGATGATATTCCATGACCTACATTCACAATGGATATCGTGAACGAAGGGATGAATAATCACTTATCCGTAGGACCATTCTTTACAGGTTGGTACTTGTCATGGGAGACATACCCTATGCTGACTTGGGGGCATAGATGCCTTGCTAGAGGCCGCTCTATGTCGGTGTTACCTTTCGTGAGTGTGTTATGTTCAAGTGGGAGTTTGTTGGAATGTGCACACTGACACACACGGGTTGGTATCACTGCCGATGAGGCATAGAACTATTCGGTCACACACCAAGTATTGATTCCGGCAACACGTTTGAACAAGAGAGAGAAAAATACCAAAATGGGTTTTGGTAGGGCCGGGCACGGCCGTGACTTGTGAAGGTACGGGTGTGCCCGATGCGAGGTATGGGCCCAAGGCCGACGTGCCTAGGGCGTACCCATTGGGGCCGGCACGGGCGTGCCTCGTGGAGGTACGGCCGTGCCTAGTGCGAAAGCACGAGCCCAAGTCGGGCGTGACTTAGGTGTGCCCGTGCGTTGGCACGGGCGTGCCCTGTGAGGCACGGCCGTGCCTCATGCTGTAACAGCCTCTTAAACTAGTCTTTTAAGACTAGGTTAATGGGGTATTCATGGCTCATGATGGTCATTGATGCTAGGACTGTTATGAACGTTTCTAGGCCTCATTTTGTGGTCTATAAAAGGTTCTAATAGTCTAATGTGACATGGTTAGCCGTATGAATGATCATCAAAAAGTTATGCAATATATGAACTTGTAATTTGTCAATTAGTTCATATTCTATCTTTATACACACATTTAGAAGATAGATTGACACATCAATCTTCAAGTGGTGTTAGACTCAAGTCGGTGGTGCTTTTGGCGGCGTCCAAATGAAGCTAGCACGTGTTAATCTAATACACTTGGTGTGGATATAGGTAGAGGAATACAACATTGTATTCTCATATTCATTATCAACAAGGAGCTAGAGAAATCGTATGGTATACTTTCTCCCTCTTGTTTCTTTTTGAGTTGCAATGCTATTGGTTTTAGAGTGTGGTCCATTGGGTGGTGTGGTTGGTGGCATAAAACCTAAATTGTTTTACACTCGTTTTTGTTTCCGCTGCGTTTTCTAGATGCCACCAAAACCCAATAGAAGCCTCGTGGAGGGTTTCCCTTCACGACCTCCTCACGGCCCGTGAAGGTTGCCAGAAACCCTAATTTCATATTCTCTTATGTTTGCGTTGTGCTGCCGGAATCTACCCTTAGCGTGTGGCCCAATAGGCCCGTACCTCATCAACAATTATGCTAGTACACGTGTATCAGTGGGCATATTCCAACAGACTCCCAATTGCACATGATACAGCATTACCAACACCACAGACAAGCAGTGGCTCTAGCAAAGCATACTTGCCCCCAAGTTAGTACGAGTTACGTCATCCTTGACAAATCCTGGTAGCCTAGAATGGCTAAAAGGTCCTATAGATAAGTTATCATAAACATCCCTTTGTTCGCGATATCCGTGTGAACACGAGACATGGAAAAATGTCAATCTCCAGATGGTTCATGATTCTGTTTCTCGATTCTATATTGGTGGTGACCAAAAAAAACAAGTTTACAACCGATCTAAAATCATTGTAACTTGAGCACGGCCATGCATTTTTTGTGTCAGCGCCCAATCATCGAGGGGCCCAGGGATATCTCTCTAACCAGAGGAACAAATCCTTTTGACTACATAGCCCCGCCACATGCTTCATACTTTATTTGAAAACTCCCTTTATAGTGGCCAGTTACGAACCACGTTTGAAAATAATCAAAATAAAGTAGACTCATGCTTTGGATACACATGTATCTCCGGGCTAAGGATGAAATGATATTATCATCCCGAGTCACTTATGACCATAATCCATGAAGTGAACTCAGGTGTGGGTCTTCCAATCACTTGAAACTCATTTCAAGCACAGGTTAGTTTTGCGTCACTTGAATTCAATCCTTGATTAATGCATGACCAAACCCTAACCTCAGTCTTAGTTCAAACTTCCTTCCCTTGAAGAATGACTAACTGTGGAAATCTAGAATGCATAAGCACTCAGGGAAGTGGTTAAACATGCTAAGATGGAACACAGTAAAGACTAATGAAAGTAACCGCATGTGCGTATATATAGTCCCCACTATATATCGAAAGCAATCAAAAGTAACGATACTGCTTGCAGTTCCCAAAGAAAATATAAAACAATCAACAACTAAAACAATATTTTAAGCCAAATCATATGCATAAGAAATGCTACATGACCTAGTATGTCAAACATCACGAGTCATTATGACAACGGCTTATTCAATGGATTTGCCATGCAACATCCATTTGTATTTTTGTTATCCTTTCAATTATCTTTTGACCAAACTACTTTATTCAAAGTATCCGTCAAATAAATCATATAACGAAGCACTAAGGTACTCATATCCTCATTATTACAAAAGTTCACAATAGGATCAACGATACTTAAGAACTTCTCTAATCAATAATTAACACCATATAGTAGGATCATAGACTTCGATCAAGATCGACAGTTATCCTATTAGAAATTAGTATTAGAGTAAAAACTTACTCCAAGGCTTATTTCTTGTCATCAAACATCAAGAACATAAACAAGTATTTCTTGTAATTCAAAATCTTGTATCTCCTAAGTATTATCATGATACAATAATTCCCTATTTTAGGTTCATAGAACACTTAACAATGGGACATTATCTTCAATCGATACATACTTCTAGGTATACAATAAAAGCTCCCACTAGCCCTGACATGTGTAAAAGTCTTATCTATGCTCCTAGAAAACTCATGACTTTGATTTTCTCATGAAAGCAAAGATCTTACCTTTACGATGTTAGTATAAGTCCAAGGGACTTATCCATACTTGTAGACTTAATTTGGATACAACGGATATCTAAGACCCTCGGAGAGTGTGGTAAGCACTTCCTCAATACATAGTTCAATAAAGGAACGCGGTCTTGCATATCCGTGTACTATCTTTTATTGCCATAAGAAGGCAATAATAGCAACGTGTATCAAATGAGTTTCAACATGACCACTAGGAAAAGTTTCCACAATAACCATCATGAAACCTTTACCCCTAGTCGGTATTTGAGTTAGTCTACAATGCAATCCATGTTAATTCCATTTACACCTTCTTGGTTTGCACCTTGGTATGGAATTAAGCAAAGTATTCGCATACTTAAAATGGATTTCATCTCATGATTAAATACTTCTCATAACTTTAGTGAACACTAGGCCCACTATGCCTTCCGATAGATGGTGATATGCTCAAAACTCACCATCAAGTCATTGCCACTTAGATGTGAGGAACCCATATCTGTTTGGCTATATGACTTCTATCAGCCTTGAAAGTAATTACTCATGCTGATATTTGATCATATGGCAGTGCCAACATCAAGTCTTTCATTTAAGTTGCACGTTCTTCCACTGGAATGCTTTAGCTATTATCTTTCTTTCGAGCAACAAAACATTGTTCTCGTAAGGTCAAATATCTAAAACCTATAGGAACCTTTTAAATGTATTAGCACCATTTAAGTTCTTCAATCTCCCACCAAATGTAGATTGAAAATCTCCAAACTTTGATATATATACAAGAAAAGAACTCTTTCAAGATATATCTCATAAGGTGCTAAATAGACTTTCAAGTTGGATTAAGATTAAGGACTTGGCTCGTCATATTCAATGTGTATACTAACAAGTCGAATACACATATTTGACCCATTATTTACCAGATCATTTTCAACAATATCCGGTTTCCTTCAACGTGACACCATGTACAAATGTGTCTATGTTAAGGAATGAATTGCGAGATAATCCTGCAATTCATAATGTGGTATCTTAGCATCTCAACTAGATCTAAGCATCCTATCTATATGTCCTAATTGATTCTTTTAATTAGTTTCTCCTTGTTATGTGCTTGTACGGATTATCCACCAAAGGTGATCAATATCTTACAAGCTAGCATCCCTCTCACATATACCGTGAATGGTTTCATAATCATCTTACCCTAATAGATAAGACTAGCATCAAATGTTTAACCCGAGGTTAAACTATTCGAAGATCCTAACCACATGGATCTAGGCGATACTTGTTTTATTTATATGGTTAAGTAGACTATGACATAGAGACAACTAATCCAAACTACTTTGGACTTTGAATCAATCATTCATGATTTTTATTACTTGCAACATGTATGTCATGATATGGATAATTTTTATTTTTATCAACAAATATTTTTCAAAAACAAGATTCTAATTTCAAGTATGAATTCATCGTCATCAAATGAAGAATGATGCGCCATGGAGGCCAAAACAAAACATAAGCTATGACATGAACAAACTTCGAAATCGAATAAGTAATGCGGAAAAATCTTTTACAACCCAAAATTTAAAATCTCATCCATCGTCATCATGAACATACAATAAAAGCTCAACTTGCCTCGTAGGGCATCAAAAACAAAGTAACAATTGAACCAGTAAGGATAGGCGAGTTCAAAACTCCCAATTCTCTTGTAGAGGTCAATCTTCCGAGTTACCTCTTTTAGAGATCCTGTTCTTCATGCTCTTGGTTCTTCTTTTAAATGGTACCTACACTTTGTAACAAAATAAATTTGTGACAAACGTGAGTTAATTAGCTCGGGTGAACAACCCAGCGAAATAGAAGAATTAGGAATGAATCATGAATGTACCTTGAGAGGGGAAATTAACTCTCTCTTTCCTTAGAAGTTTAATATCCTCTCGGCACGAAGGGCATGCATGACGGCCCCAATCTCCGAATCTTCCACAGAAGTAGCAAACCACTTTTTCTTGAATCTCTACTTGAGACACACAATCATTGTCCTCAGATTCAATGTGGGGAATAGGCTTGGACACTCCAACCTTTTCCCTTTGTATCGGTTTCTTCTTCTTTTTCTTTTGTTCCCTAGAACTCGTGGAAGGAATAGAAGAGGTGGATTCATGTTTGGCCATGTGAGACTCCGCAGTCTTCAACATACCATGCAATTCACCTAATGTTTTCTCTATGTCATGCATATGATAGTTCATGACAAACTAATCATATGATGCGGGCAGGGACTGGAGTACTATTTCCACAGCAAGCTCCCTCCCCATGGGAAAACCTAATCTCTCCACTTGGTCCACGTACGCCTTCATCTTAAGGACGTGGGCACTCACACTCCTACCTTCCTACATTCTACAACCGACTAGGTTTTTAACACACTCATAGTGTTCCTCCCTAACTTGTTGTTGGAACATGTCCTTCAACTTGTTCATCATATCGTGCACACTCATGTGCTCAAAGTGCTTTTGCAACTTCGAGCTCATAGTTGACAACATGAGGCAGGCAACATCGTGTGTGTCCTCAACACGCTTTTCATACGTGTATCCAACGGACCAAGTTGCGTCGGTAGCAGGTGGCTCCGGAAAAGGTTCCTCAAGGATGTGCAACTTTGACTCATAGCGAAGGACAATTCTCAATTGCCTAAGCCAGTCCACGAAATTCACTCCCGTGAGTTTCTCCCTATGTAGGAACATACGAAGCGAATTGTTTGACGTGGTGCTATTATTGTTTGACATCTATAAATAACAAGAATACATGTTTTAGTTAGTTTGAAATAATCCCCGTTTAAATAATTACCCATAAAAGTTTAGGAAAAACAATTTATCTTAACAAGGGCTAAGAACCATATTTTACTCCACTACATGACGGGTTTACCGCGGATCACTTCTTGAAACTATTTAGGCCGGTAACCATTTTACCGATTGCAATCTCTATTGCAACTCTTAGACACTTGCGCGATCCAATGACACAAAACGGTCGGTTGGCATGTTTGATCCCTACTTACACCAATCCCAAATTAAAATTCTTGGTTGACTCGTGCTTAGCTCGACAATCACACAAGGATTTTAGTTTGCAATTGTAAATCGTCCAACAAGAAACATGGTAGCACATTCGACAATCATTGGCTCGTGCTAAGCTCGAAAACCAATAACTCAAAGTCGCCACTCTCACCTTCCACACAGATCCACATGGAATAACTCGTTCTTAGCTCGACAATTATCCCATGCTTCACTAGAATCGGGTGTGTCATCTTATGGATGGTGCGTGATTTACGTTTTACGAAATGGGCTTTTGTTTCTTGATTAAAACCAAGTTTTAATATTTGATTAACAAAGTAAGTGACAAAAACGATTTTCACTTTAAATATAAATACCAAGTTTATATATTGTCTTGTTAATCGTTTACGCACGAGAGTTTGTTAACCATTTTAAAAACTCTTGTGATTTTATTAACTTAGAAAAGTTATCAAGCATGCGAAGAAAAATAAACAACCACGCAAGAAATATAAATCACATCACATGCATACAGGGGGTTGGAAACCATGCCAAAAACCTATGCGTCCTACCCGCGAGCCAAGCTGGGAGGACTAGGTCTACTAAGGACACAAACCTAGACCATGGAGTGCTCCCACTGAATCCGCTACCTCCATCGGGACTAATCGGATCCAAGGTCTTCAAGACGTCTCCTCTTGACTCCTGATTGTGGTCTTCTTAACATAAGAACGTAAAAGAGAGGAAATGGCATGCAAGCCACGCGCTTCCTATCAATCTAGTATAAGTACAAATGGATAAATGAAACGGCATGCAAGCCGCGATAGTTAATTACAAACCAAATGAATAAATAATTACAACACATGTGACACCAAGGTCACCAAATAAATCCAACCAACCAAACAAACCACAAGGCACAACCACAAGGTCTAGGGCAAAGGTTACCAACCAAAAGCAACAAACAACAACTACAAAGCACGGTGTGCCAAAACCGTGACCAAAGGAATATTTCGGTAAGAATTTCCAACACAAACACTCAAGGCACAACAAGGAAATTCTTGTACATATGCATTAGGGCACAAAACCAACTTTTATACCCATATTCATATATACACAACATATGTGTATGCATGTATGCATCTCATGCCAAGACTATACCTTACATACCCATATTTGTACCAAAATATTACAAGGGGCTAAACAAACGGAATCTGCCAGAAAACAAAAACTCATCCATGACCTGAGAAACCACGAAAATTTTCTTTTAAGGACAAAAACTGCCTAGAAGCTCCTTCACGGTCCCTCACAGCTCATGAAGCCCAAGGGCCTCACGACCGATCACGGGTCAGAAGGGCTCGTGAGCCTAAAAACCAAGTTTCACGACTAAACTGTTCACGTGTGCCTACACGACCCCTGATGGCTCGTGAAGCCCAAGAGCTTCACGACCGGTCACGGGCCATGAGGACTCGTGAAGCCTGAAAACACTTCCCACGACCAGACCTCTCACGAACACTGGCCGTGTGGCCTTCACGACTCGTGAAGAATACTTCACGGCCCGTGAAGGCCTACTGGACAGAAAAACGAATCTTCCATAAATGGTTTTTCGAGCCATTTTCGTGCTATATCTTTGTAGCCTAGGCTCTGATACCACTGTAGGAAATCCATGCACGCCAACACCTGTACGCAGCGGAAGCAACGACATCAAAAACCGGGGTTTTCGTGTATTAAAACCGACATGCATGTATTCCCCAAGTGGGGATCGTGACTACAAACGAGTATAGCAACTAAAAAGAAATGAAAGGGAGGAGAAATATACCATCACGGGGCTGGAGCTATCCACTGAGCTAGAAAGATCTTCGAGAACCCGAAACCGAGCTCCTCTATTGATAGTCCACACCAAGTAGCCGAGATTCCGCCTTGCTAACGACCTGAGACACGAACCACACGTTGTCTTCGTGAATCAGGAGCAGCCACTACCACTAGAACTACTTGCCTTCACTAGATTACACACTCACTTAGCTCAAGTAGAACTCAAGTACCAAATATATGTGTGTCTTATGACATCAAGCAAGAAGAAGCTACATGAGAAAGTTATAGGCCTCTTATAAACTCTGGAATGAGATAAAGGGACACCAGAATCGGCCACCTAGCCATTCATCCATTGGACCAACACAAAGGTCCAATAAAAACCAAGTGTCACTTTGACTTCTGTCTTCACGGGCTCTCACGGGCCGTGAAGCACTCGTGAAGACCTCATAGGCCGGGTTCCACCGTACACTCTCATTGGGCCAACGAGTGGTCCAATTAAAAGAATGGCGCCTGCCTTCACGGGCTCTCACGGGCCGTGAAGCCCTCGTGAAGGCTGTGCTCCCACGACTACTTGTCCGGGTGGTGAAGCCTCGTGGAGGGTTTCCCTTCACGACCTCTTCATGCCGCGTGAAGGTCCGCGAAGGTCACCAGAAACCCTAATTTCATATTCTCTCATGTTTGCGTTGTGCTGCCGGAATCTACCCTTGGCGTGTGACCCAATAGGCCCGTACCTCTCATGCTAGTACACCTGTATCAATGGGCATATTCCAACAGAAACTTGTCCTCAAAAGTTCGTGAAACAAATATCTCATGCCTAATGGAGTAGCATCTTTTGTTCCCCGGATTCTACCACCTCACGTCTACACGTAGGCTGGATAATCTAGGTTTTGAGATAGACAAGCAAAGACACTCTTTCTAGTCTTTTCTCCTAAGATGCGTACAAAACCATCTTTGTTGATTTTATATATAGAACATTGCCCACCATACTTAAGCATCCCAACACATTGGGTATGAATTTGCGATCCATCACGACCCGAATATTCGGTTCCTCCTCTACGCGACCCATATGCCAATGTGTCCTAGGAGAGACAATTTATGAGATAAATCCCACAATTCTTATGATGATCACAAAATTCATTAAGATACTCAGCATCTTTACAAGATTTAAGTAACTTAACCTTTTGTCCACAAACCTCGTTAAGGTAATCAATGAACACCTCAAAGGTTTCAAATATACCTATCCCTACTACCACTACGGGTAAAGGTAACGAAGTGCATGTAGTTATCCCCATGGATTTGCTTGAACGAATTAAACACACAAGTGTGAACCAATTACAACAAGCTCTCAATCCTCTTACATACGCCGATGAAAGATGTACAAGTCATTTAGTCTAATAATCAATTCTCGAACTCAACATTTGATCAATTATCAAATGCATCCAACATTCCAAACCACACGGAACTTGGTGAAGCAAGTCTTGTTTACATAGCTAAATAATCTTGTCACTTGGATAACTAATCCAAACCATTTTTGGATTTAAACACATTATTCATGATTACTTTTAAGCAAAAGCTTATAAATGTCATGACATGGATAAAATTTGAAATAAACCACCAAATTATTTATCAAATACAAAGTAATATCCATCGTCAACCAATGCGTAATAGACTTAATATTTCTCTTGCCACGCGGGGCAGATAATATATTAATCTAGAAAAGTAATAAAATAGGTAGATGGAATAGCGAGATCAAAACTCCCAATCCTCTCAATCGAGACAACGTCTAAGTTTCCCAATCTTGAGCTCTAGCTCTCCATGCTTTATCAGCTACTTCTTCCGTTTAACACCTACATTGTAATAAAACAGTTTTTGCAAGAAATGTTAGTGTTATAGCCAGCCTTTCAACAAATCTAGCTAAGAAGTAGAAAACCATGGACCTAGTCATGAAGGTACCTGATGACGAGAAGTTATTCCCTTGCCTCATAGGAAGCTTTAACTCCTTCGAACACTCAGGACAAGCGTGGCGGCGCCAATCTCCATATTTACCGCAGAAATAGCAAACTTCTCCCTTAGGAGTCATATTCTTTTTCTCGGTTTTACGTTCCTTAAATAACCGGGTGGGAACGAACTTGTGTTTGGCCATGTTAGACTCGAAAATCTTAAGCATGCCATGCAACTCGTCTAAGGATTCTACCATTTTGTCCTTTTGATAGTTTTTGATAAACTCATCATAAGACGTGGGCAGGGATTGGAGAATCATATTCGCCGCAAGCTCCCTCCCAATGGAAAACCTAGTATTTCCATTTGGTCAATGTATGCCTTCATACGAAGCACATGAACACTAACCTTCCCACCTTCTTGCATCCGGCAACCGACAAGGGCCTTGACACACATAAAGTGTTCCTCTCTAATCTGATGTTGAAACAAGTCCTTCAACCGATTAATCATGTCATACACACTAATATGCCCGAGTTGCTTTCGCAGCTCGCAGCTTATAGCCGATAACATGAAAGAAGAAACATCTTTTGCGTCCTCGATACGCTTTTCAAAGGCGTATCTAGTAGCCCAACTTGTGCTGGCAGCAGGTGGTTTCCGAAGAGGTTCCTCGAGGATGTGCTACTTAGATTCATGGCATAGGACAATTCGCAATTGCCTATACCAATCCACAAAGTTCATACCTACGAGTTTCTCCTTTTCTAG
Source organism: Dittrichia graveolens (assembly GCA_038502395.1). Taxonomy (NCBI): domain Eukaryota; kingdom Viridiplantae; phylum Streptophyta; class Magnoliopsida; order Asterales; family Asteraceae; genus Dittrichia; species Dittrichia graveolens. The sequence goes on from JARJIL010000009.1 coordinate 40,066,230, forward strand.
GAACGAATGGAGAGATAAATTCGGTGTTTCGTTGTTAACGTTTGTCATCTACAATTTTCGAGTACACGTTTTAGTGAATTTATATATAATCCTTGTATAAATAATTACCCAAATAGTTTTCAAAACCAATTATTTAAACAAGGCTAGAAACCATATTTCACTTTACCTTATGTCGGGTTTACCACGGATCACAAAGCAAAGCTATTTAGGCCGGTAACCATTTTACCGATTACAAACACTTTGCAACTTCTAGATCCTTGCGGGATCCATTGACAATCAAAATGTATTTTGGCATGTTTGATCCCTTCTCACACCAATTCTAACTTGATCCCCTTAAATGACTCGGCTAGAGCTCGATGCCACCTAAGTGTCACAAAAAGAATTGTAAACCGCCCGTCAAGACACACGGTGGAACTCTCGCCAATAATTGGCTCGTACTAAGCTCGACAACCAATATTGCGAGTTACCACACTCACCTTCCACATAGTTCCACTCGGCATGACTCGTGCTAAAGCTCGACAATCATCCAAGTTTCACTAGATTCGGGTGGTGTCGTCTTACGGATGGCGCGTGATTTAAATTTTAAAAACAGGATTTCGTTTTTCCGGTTAAAACAATTTTAACCCATTTTGCAAATTAACAAATCAAGTGATAAATACAATTTTTATCCATTTATAATATAATACAAATTTATATTATCTTGTTAATTCTATACGCGCGGAAAGAAATATAAACCAATTTTATAAATCTTTGTGTTTATATATTTTGGAAAAATTATCTAGCATGCGATATCCTACACATCCATGCAAAATAATAAATATATAAAACAACCACGCATACATAATAGTTCGGTAACATGCCCAAATTCTATGCGTTTTCCCCGTGAGCCATACGAGGAAAACAAGGTCAACTAAGGAATCCAATATCCAAAGCACCTAGCCGGGTGTGCTCCCACAAAAGCCGGCATCTCCAAAAGCCAATCCGGACTCCATGTTGCCGAGACATCAACGCTGTGATTCCCATTGGTTTTTTACATAGTAAATCAACTTATATACTATTCTACAAATACATAGAAGTAGAAATGGCATGCAAGCCACAATCCTATGCTACTAATACAAGTATAAAGGAATAAATAAACAGCATGCAAGCCGTACCAAATAATAATAATAAAAATTACAACAATACGGCACGCCGGCCACCAAAACCACATAAACCAAACACCACAACACATAGGTCTAAAGGGCATCTCGTTACCGAACCACAACCAAAGCAAAACCATGGTGTGCCACAAAACCATGTCAAATATATTTTGATTAAGATTGCCAACAAAACACCCAAGGCACAAAAGGCAATCCTTGTACATATGCATTAGTAATTTTAATACACCTTTAAAATTACATATTCATATATACACCTATAAATATATATACTTTTATGTACTTCATGCCAAGCCATACAAAATATATAAATTCAATGAATCAAAATATAGTGGGAAAAACTAGATCCAAGACTAGCCCAACCAACAAATCCAGAATTTAAATATAATTTTAAAACATGTTTCAAAAACCGTTTCTCGCCCAAAAATGTGAAAGGCACGGGCATACCCTCTAAGGGTACGGGCGTGCCCATCCACTTCCGGTTTACAGTTTAAACAGTTTAAGCCTTAAAACAATTCTTCCGGCACGGCCCGTACCCCCACTGGTACGGCCTTGCCCAGGCTGCCGGCACGCCCCGTACCCCAAGAGGTACGGCCGTGCCTAGTCACCGGAAAATCCGATTTTGACAGAAAACTCAAAATTCCGATTTCGGTGCACAACCATGTTAGAGATGGCTCTGATACCACTGTTGGGTTTTGGTGGCATCTAGAAAACGCAGCGGAAACAAAAATGAGTATAAAACAATTTCATTTTATGCCACAATACCACACCCAATGGAGCAAACTCTAAACGATAGAATGCAACAAAACAAAGGAACAAGTAGAAGAAATTATACCCTACAAGTATCTTCTAGCTCCTCGTAGATGATGAATATGAGAATACAATGTTGTATTCCTCTATCGGTATCCACACCAAGTGAATTAGCTTCCCACGTGCTAGCTTTGTTTGGACGCCGCCAAAAGCACCACCGACTAAAGTCTAACACCACCTGAAGATTGATGTACCAATCAATCTTCCAAATATGTATGTTAAGAGAAAAATATGAACTAACTTGAAGTTACAAGTACATATGGTTTCAACACAAGATCATATGTTCATCAATCATTTCATGAACATGTCTAACACTTGTAGAAGTGCTCTTGACAAGCAAAAGCCAGTCAAAAACGTCCACATAAAGTTAGACTTAAGTAACCATAATGCCACATTTAATCTAGACTTAAAATTCTAATTGAATTGGCTGTTACTTTGTGAGGCACGGTCGTGCCTCACAGGGCACACCCATGGCAGCCCACGGGCTCACCCAAGTCACGCCCGACTTGGGCTCGTGCTCTTGCACTAGGCACGGCCGTACCTCCAAGAGGCATGCCCATGCCGGCTCCAATGGGTACGCCCTAGGCACGCCGGCCTTGGGCCCGTACCTGGCATAGGGCACGCCCGTACCTTCACAAGGCACGGCCGTGGCCGGCCCTACCAAAACCCAGTTTTGGTATTTTACTCTCTCTCGTTCAACGGTGTTGCCGGAATCAATACTTGGCGTGTGACCCAATAGACCTATGCCTCATCGGCAGGGATACCAACTCGTGTGTGTCAGTGGGCATATTCCAACAACAAACACACAAAGGTCTAGGCTCAAACCGGTGCTCACAAAAACGAAACAACCACAAAGCATGGTGTGCCACACCAAACCACGCACAAAACAATATCCCAATTATGTTATTCAAAAACTAAAGGCACAAAAATAAACCTTGTACATATGCATTAGGATTCCAAACACTTTGAAATCCATATTCATATATACACAATATACATGTATGCATGTGTGCATTTTATGCCAAAACCACCCAATACATACATATATATGAATTAGGATATTATGGGGCTTAATCTACAAGGCTAAAAAGCCTAAAATGATTCTGGAAACACCAAAATCATGTGCTAAAATCCATATCAAGTTTTCTTTTTCAAAAAGTCCAAAAACAGCCTGTTCACGACGCCTTCACGAGCTACTGCTCTTCACGGGCCCTCTCGGGCCGTGAAGGCAGTACGCTCCATGACTCGTGAAACAGATTAAAAACCTTTCATGACCAACACTCCACGAGACTGGTCGTGTGGCCTCCACGACCTGTGAAGCAAGCTCCACGGCCCGTGTAGACCTTCTGGACAGAATGTCCAAAATCGAAAATATGGATTTTCAAGCCACAAAGGTGCATGCGTCTTACAAGTATGGCTCTAATACGACTGTTGGAATTCCATGGGGATCAAAGCACGCAACGGAAGCAACAAAACACACAAAAACGATCCCATGAAGTCCTAATGATGGTGAAAACTTATAAGAACAAACATGCAACCAAAAGAGAACAAAGAGGAGAAGGAAAGCAAGCCATACCCTTGAAGACTTTGTTAAAATCTGGAATAACTTCGAGATTTTAGATGAGCTCTTGAAACAAAAGGCCTCAAGCACCAAAGAAGTCTACACCAAGCTAAGCTTCTTTATCCTTGTACTAGCAAGCCACCAAAGCACCAACACTCGACGATTTGGTTCTGGAACAACCCTTGAACAACACTATATGATCACCAACACAAGGTCTTGTGCTTCTCTCAACTTAGAGCACTCACTTGTGTATCACTCTAATGTGTGCAAATGCAAGAACTAACCAAGAGTGACTAATGAACCAAGAACACCCATAATATAGAGAGTTATTCTGTTCATTCTTCTCCAGGGTCGGACACCATGGCATTCTCTCATTGGACCAACAAGATGGTCCAATAAAATGCAAGTGTCACTTAGAATTATGCCTTCACGACAACTTCACGGGCTCTCACGGGCCGTGAAGGATAAATCCAACACGATTGGCCATTAATCCTCCACGAGCCGTGCCGCGCCGAGCAAGAATCGTGAGGGTTGTGCCTTCACAAACTCCTTCACGGGCCATGTACGGTCGTGAAGCCCTAGGGTTTCATGAACCATGCGGCCCACGACAGGACTCGTGTACACAAGCTGCTTCACGACCCGTGGAGCATCCTTCACGGTCGTGAAGCTTTGGTTAAATGGAATTTGACAATTTTGACCCTTTCCTCTTATAGCAGGCTGTCGAGATTGAAACTTGGCGTGTGACCAATAGGCCCACGCTTCATTGGCAGTGTTGCCGGCCTACGTGTGTCGGCGGGCAGATTCCAACAAACTCCCACTTGCACATGACACAGCGTACCTATGGGCACCACAGATAGGGAGCGGCCTCTAGCAGGCTTCTTGCCACCATAAGTACTCTTGTTTTTCAGTTTTGGGCAGGCAGAAGCCATGTGCCCCATCTCCTTGCAGTAATAGCACATAAGTTCAGAACTTGTGCACTCGAAACTAGTGTGCCCCATCTTACCACACCTCCTGCAACTCATAGTGCTTTTAGTGCAGGGACCCTTATGGGAAGAATGACAACTCTTGCAAAAATTTGGGTCCTTCTTCTTGCCCTCGGACCCAAACTTCTTTTTCTTTGAGGACCCAGATTGCCCCTCCCACTTTCTCTTCTCTCCGTTGACGGGGTTCTTCAGACCCAAGTGTTCCTCGATATTCCTTGCTTCCTCCATTGCCGCATCCAGAGTAGACTTATTACGGATAGCAGACCGGTACTCAAACGGTAAATCTCCCATTTACTGGTTTACCAAAAAAGCTTCATCAGGACAAAGTCTCCTCGCAAAAGTAAGTTTATCCGAGAAAGTCGTGTTGTACTTGCTGATTGACATCGTCCCCTTCTTCAACTCCAAAAATTCTCTCTCAGGTCGCCTTTGTGCACCCAAATTGCAGAAATGAGTGCACCTTCTCAACAAACTGGGACCAGGTAATCTCTTTCCGAACTATCTCAAAAAGGTTTTGGTAGACACAGTTCCATCATTCAAGAGCCTCTCCCTCAAGCATCCAAATGGCATAACGGACCTGTTGTTGATTAGTAAAATCCCCCGAGTCATAAACTTGCTCCATCTTCATCAACCACCGAGAACAAACCAATGGATCTTCACCTCCTTTAAAAACTGGAGGTTTGCAGCACATGAAAGCTCTAAATGAACTACCCTCTGCCTTCGCAGTCCATTGACGAGGTTCAGGACCATGGCGTTTGTCATTACTGCTTGCTTCACTTTCATCATTCTGGTCTAGTTCAGTGGTCTCTTTAAGGAGACCCGCAGCTATCATAACCTCCCTCATTTGGGCTATTTGATTATCCGTATACTCCTTAATAGACGCAGTCCCTTCGATAGTAGTTGGAACAGTTTCAACGTGTGGTTGTGAGTGAAAACTTCCCACATCCTCATCCTCGTGCTGTGGATGTGATCCACCAGCTCCACTCTCTTGATTAGTACCTTGTTTGCCGTTGTTCTTGCGTGTAACCACCATCTTCTATGGAGGACATAAGAAATGAGTCAAAAACATACTTCTTAAGTTCGTAGATATGTACAAGAATTCTTATAAGGAAAAGAGGTAGAGTTAAACTATAAGGAAAAGATCTAGAATTCCTATAGCACTCAGTACACACCCTCCCCCCTAGAGGTCTTGTTCTTTCTTAACGAGCCGTTAACAATTGTAAGTCTAAGCTTCGGACTCAATGATTAGTTTGCTCACAACGCGGCTTTGATACCAACTTTTGACGACCGCGATTTCCCAAAATTTACCAATTTCAAAAATCTTGCCATTTTATCAGAAAAACATGCAACGGAAGTCTTTAGCCATAAAATACATCTTACCGAAACGATAAGAGATTACATCAGTTTGAAAATCATGACATCACATTCATAAGCATTAATCGTAAAGACATAAACTGTTTGATGCGATAAAACCAAATGGTATCAACTAAGACAGTACACTACCCAAAGTCCCTGTCTCACAAGCAAACTCTAAGCAACCTGCACGAGTACAACACACATTTCAAGAAACAAGTGTCAGCTTAAAGCCTCGTGAGTCAATAGAGTTAAGAAAAGATTCAATTAAAACATAACATACTTTAGGCGGTAATATCATAATAAATAATAATCCATTCCCGCCCATTCTCATAGTTGACCAACCCATCATTTGACATTTAGCACATAACGGTCAACTAATCATAGTACCTCAAACAGTTATTTCATATACTCCGTTATCGTAATTCTTTAAATCATAATTATCATCATCATCACAATAATCAATAACGGTCTAGGGATATTATCTTAACCCAAGATATAGACCCGGTTCACGATTTACGTTATTACCCGTCTAAGAGTCATTAGAGCGTGACTTCCAATAATTCTTAGACTGCAACATCTCCCTCTATCGTTACTCCAGCGACGTGGTATACAACGTATTCCACAATGCCGTTAAGGTGAAGTAATAACGGTGTTTTACCTCTTACACCTCCTCACACCCGCATGATATTTAGTAAGGTACAACCTCTAGTACCAAATATCATTCCAATGAGTATAAATACATCATCACGTTGTCCCGGACTTGTCATGAACGTCCGGTAACCCACAAATGGCTAGAACTTTTCCTAGAAGGTTCAACCTACTAGGCATCATTAATAAGGATTGGACTACCCCCTTCCCAACTTCTCGTAAATCAATATTACGTTAAAACTCATAACATAGCGTAATCATAATACGATTTCATAACACGTAACAATTATATATATATTTATATGTATCACATATTTCATGCATAGGTAATATATAAACACATATTACCATTTTATAGTAAATCATTACTTTTCAAAATATATCATTTTTGTCTAGTACTCGGTTTTGAGAAATATTGAACTCACCTCAGTCCAGATAACGAAACACACGAGCTCGAAAAGACAAACGACGCTCACGGATCGTCAAGAATGCAAACTAAAACGCCACAAATAACCTATGAAGGTTACTACGTTAAAATCATGATCAAAAGACCCTAAACGAGTCTAAACTAGCTTATTATACTTAGACATGCCGAATAGAAACTCGCGACCAAAGATTAACGCGTCACACGCTAATAAACTTCATAAAACGCACACACACGACATGCATGCATCTCGTATATCTTAATAATCGAACTAGAAGCATAATATGATAGAAATATACCTCTCGGGTTCACTCACGCGAAACTTTGTTCAAAACTACGCCCTCGATGGTGTTTCCGAACTCCCGTAACTAAAGATTCGCTTACAAACGAAACCCGACACTAACGTAGGCTCAAAATCTCGGGAAAAATCGTAAATTTGGCAGAGTAACGACTCTTGAAGTTTGTGTGTGGAAATGGCAGCCAAACAACTCATATATATAGAACAGTTGAGAACGCCTCGCGTCGCGACCCACCAACGCGTCGCGACTCTCCGTACACGCCAAGTCTGCCACACGCAAAGTTCTGACACACGTAATAGTCTGAAACATGCAACCGGCTGACGCATGCATCCAACAACGCGTCGCGCCACGACCTTCAACACGTCGCGTCGCGACGTATGCAAAATTTCATATTTTCTTTTGTTTTTCTCCAACTTTCAATATTTTATTAAATCAATAATAATATCCTTAATTATCATCAATGTAAATAAACTCCATAAATACTATTTATTTCTTGGTAAATAATATTACAATAATTACTTCGAATTTTCGTTCGTTACATGCTCGTACTATGCTATCTTATTCCGGTCTCCTACCTTCCTATTGGGCTGAAGCAGTCAACACAACATGTTACACACAGAATCGTTCTTTCATCCATAAGCGTTTCAATAAAACTCATTATGAATTGGCAAATGAAATTGTGCCTAATATCAGATATCTTCATATATTTGGTAATACGTGCTTTGTACTCAATGAAAAGGATAATCTAGGAAAATTTGAGTCCAAGACTGATGAAGCAATTTTTCTATGTTATTCACATGAGTCTAAAGACAACTGTAACACCGAAAAATCACAAGCCATTTTTTAATGCACTACGGAAGCTAATTGAAAACTACTTAATTACATATAATCTAACATTTACAATTGTACAACCACTGATCACAAACAAAAGTATCATCTGTTTTGGTGTTACAAAATGAATAGGCTCGTTTCTTTTCAAAATCAAATATCAGAGTCAGGTCAACTTCTCCTTCAGCAAACCTCACAAACACGAACCTACAAAACATCAACTGAGGGGAATTAGCACAAAGCTAAGTAAGTAGAGGTTAAACACCAAAATCAAACATCCACAATCAATATCAAAGCATGTAATCACATATCCGAGAAGACCGGCGGTTCGGCGCAGATCCTACAACCAATGCCAGCCAGAGCAAAGGTTTACCGATAGCTCTCCACTGAATTGGCACAGTAAACTCCACCTATAAAGCAACATATGCAACAGAAGGGCTACTACTTTTCAACCAACCAGTAGACGAGCCCAGCCCAAGTCCACGTATAGCTGACTTCTTAAACGCAACTCAAAATCATCCTAAGAGCGCGTATCGACCAAATAGTCATGCAGCAGATATCAACAATCAATTTCACAATCAACAGTTCAATCAATCCAATCTAAATCACATCATGCATCACATCAATAACATTAATCGTACTCTTTACCATCCGCGATTAACGTCCACTCACCTCAATTTCAGCACGAGCTCAAAAGTCTAATATTACTGAGTCTTAGGATTGCCTGAAAACATAGCAATAACCAAATCAGTCTCAACCCCATAAATATATTTGATCTCATATATTTATAATTCATTCTTCAATAAATAGCAAACAATAAATAAATACAAATCCAAAACACAAAGTGTCGGATTCTTCAAAACTATCCGATTTTCCTTCTTATCGGATTTCCAAAAATCCGCAACAAGTGTCGAATTCTGAGGCTCGGATTTAGGACTATGATTTCAAACTCCCGGATTTAGGAGTTCCGGATTCAAGTGTATCGGATTTGACTTAATCGGATTTGGGTATATGTTTTCAAGTCTCGGATTTGAAATGAATCGGATTTATAGTTGTCGGTTTTGGGTTTCAAATATCATTCTCGGATTCTGGGTCTCAGATTCAATCATTCGGATTTCCAAACCATTGGTTTCACAAGTATAGGATTTGGGATATTCGGATTTCATAGTTTCCGGATTTAAGGGTGTCGGATTTGCTTTCATCGGATTTGGGGTTCCGGATTCAATCTCTCGGTTTCAAGGTAATCGGATTTCCTACCTTCGGATTTCATATGTATCGGTTTTACAAATGTCAGTTTTCACCATCTTCTTCAACCAAATCTGAGAACTTCATAACTCCATAATAACTGAAAACCCAGAATTTAACAAGTTCTTCAAAACATTCCAAAAATATGTTTTAACATCTTTGAACATTTCATGCATTAAAACATCATTTAAACACATAAATCATATGAACACACAAAACCCACCAAAATCATATTTCTTCATAATCGGCCATCGTGTTCTTTCTAAATCCATGTTTTTCAAACAGAAATCATTTAAAGCTAACATTCAAAACATGTTATAAACAATATCTAACCTTGATTTGAATTTAAAACACACAATCTTGGCAGAGAAAAAAATACACCACACACACTACATTTTCTTCATTTTTTGGTAAATGAAAGTTTACCTACTAACCCCATGTATACAAGCATAAAAGTAGGAGGTGGCAATCACCTCCTCAAATCTCACACACGTACACAACTAAATACATGCATACGGTCAACTATCATAAATACATACAATTTATTTTTATGTAATTAACTTAATTAATTAATCATTTAACTTGTATTAAAACAGATAAGCACGTACCACAAACCTGCTAATCTCCTAGCCAGGTTTGCGGGTGTTACAAATCTCCCCTCCTTAGCTCAAACAACCGCAAATATCATTCTTTCACCTGTGCCTTAGTCTCCCAAGTTCGGTCAGAACCTAAACTGTGTTTCCACTTGACCAATACCATTGGTATCTGCTTCTTTCGGAGCTTGGTCACTTTGCGATCTAACAGTTCAACGGGTTCCTCTATTAATCTCTTCTTTGAATCAACTTTTAGTTCGTGTATTGGGAGAATCTGGCTTTCGTCTTCAACCTTGCATTTCTTCAGATAACTGACGTTGAACGTATCGTGAATACCCGCAAGTTCTGCTAGAAGATCCAGTGTAACAGTCTTATCATTTACTATCTGACGTATACGGAAAGGACCAACTTAACGGGGAGCCAACTTCCCGCGTTTACCAAAACGAATTACACCCTTCCATGGAGAGACCTTCAAGTACACTAACTCTCCCACATCAACTTTACTGGAAGACATCGTGGATCTGCGTACATTTTCCGTCTATCTCTGGCAGCTTTCAACTTGTCTCTAGCAATAGCAACCTTGTGAGCAGTTAACTGAACTATCTCGGGCCCTGCAAACTGCTTCTCACCAGCCTCTAACCAACACGTCGGAGTACGGCAACGACGGCCGTATAACATTTCGTATGGAGGCATCCCAATATTGGAGTGGTAAAAATTATTTTACACAAACTCCATCAACGGCAGGTGCGAATCCCAAGATCCCCCATACTCAAGTACACACGCACGTAACATATCTTCGAGTGTCTGTATGGTTCGCTCAATCTGACCGTCAGTCTGGGATGATAAGAAGTACTCAAGTTAATCCTCGTCCCCAATTCCCTCTGTGAACTTCTCCAAAATTTAGAAACGAATCTGGAGTCTCTATCAGACACAATCGATAACGGTATGCCATGCCTTGCAACAATCTCGTCAATATATACAGTTGAGCCAACTTACTCAGAGAAGCTGTCTCACATGTAGCTAGAAAATGAGCGCTATTTGTTAGTCTATCCACGATCGCCCAAATCATATCGTGGTTCTTCTGAGTTCGCGTAAGTTTAGTCACGAAATCCATCGTTATATGTTCCCACTTCCACTCAGGAATCTCCAACTGCTTCAAAGATCCGTAAGGAGTTCTGATGTTCTGCCTTCACTTGTGCACAGATAAGGCATGACTCCACAAAATGTGCCACATCTACCTTCATAGTAGGCCACCAGTAAAGCACTTTCAAATCATTATACATTTTAGTGCTCCCTGGGTGTACAACAGTCTCGACTTGTGTGCTTTGGTTAAAATCAACTTTCTCAATTCTCCAAGCATAGGCACCCATACATGAGTCTTGTATACTTTCAATCCACAAGAATCATCAGTAAGTTCATCCTTACATTTCTTCATTAATTGATTCTTCAAATTTTCTTCTTTCAGAGCTTCCAACTGGGCAAACTTCAGTCTATCCACTAGATCGGATACTATCTCCATACACATAAACTGGATAGAACTTCCCACTCCCTTGCGGCTTAAAGCATCTGTTACCACATTTGCTTTTCTAGGGTCGTATCTGATTTCGCAATCATAGTCTTTTATCAACTCCACCCTTCGTCTTTGTCTCATGTTCAGTTCTTTATGTGTAAATACGTACTGTAGGCTCTTATGATCGGTACAAATCACGCACTTGGTGCCATACAAGTAGTGTCTGCACAGCTTAAGGGCAAATACAACTGTTGCCAGCTCCAAATCATGTGTCGGGTAATTCTTCTCATGGGGTTTCAACTGTCATGAAGAATACGCAATCACCCGATCCCTCTGCATAAGTACACAGCCCAATCCAGCAAATGATGCATCGCAATAAACTATTAAATCATTTGATCCATTTGGTAATGCAAGGATGGGGGCCTGACACAACAACTGCTTCAACATCTGGAAGGCTTTATCCTGTTCACTACCCCATACGAACTTCACGTCTTTTCGAGTCAACTTAGTTAACGGACTCGCAATCTTGGAGAAGTCTTTAATAAACCTGCGGTAGTACCAAGCTAACCCAAGAAAACTCTTGATCTCAGACGGTGTTTTTGAAGCATTCCAGTGCATCACTGCCTCTACCTTTGAAGGATCCACTTTCACTCCTTCATTGCAAATAACATGCCCCAAGAACTGAACCTCTCTCAACCAGAATTCACATTTTGAGAGCTTGGCAAACAAATGTTCTTTCTTCAGAGTCTCCAGAACCTGTCTCAAATGTTATTCATGTTCCTCCTCATTCTTTGAATAGATCAGTATGTCATCGATGAAGACTATTACAAAATCATCAAGGAATGGTCGACATACTTTGTTCATTAAATCCATAAAGATCGCAGGTGCATTGGTTAAGCCGAATGGCATAACCAAGAACTCGTAATGCCCGTAGCGCGTACGAAAGGCCGTCTTTGACACATCTTCCTCTTAAACACGCACCTGATGATACCCTGATCTCAAATCAATCTTAGAAAAGAACGAAGCTCCCTGTAGTTGATCAAACAGATCATCAATTCTTGGCAACGGATACTTGTTCTTTATCGTTCTCTTGTTCAATTAACGATAGTAGATACACATACGCAACGTACCGTCTTTCTTCTTCACAAAAAGAACTGGTGCACCCCATGGAGATGAACTTGGACGAATGAAGCCTTTATCTAACAGATCCTGTATCTAGGTCATCATCTCCTGAATCTCTGAAGGTCCAACCTGTACAGACCTTTGGCCACTGGTCGGGAATCAGGAATCAAATCTATCTTGAACTCTACCTCACGAACTTGAGGCAGTCCTAGTAATTCCTCTCGAAACACCTCCGGGTATTCTGTTACCACTCGGAAGTCATTCATTGTCTGCTTCTCTTTCTTTCCATCAATTACATATGCCAAGTATGATTCGCAACATTTATCCAACGCCTTTTTAGCCTTTAAACATGAGATAATTGGAATCACAAACCCAGCCTTCTCACCCCTTGCTACTACCCGTGTGCCATCCGCCAATGGAAATGAGATCAACTTCTTGTGGCACTTGATACTGGTTTGATTAAGACTCAGCCAATCCATCCCGAGCACCACATCAAACCCAGACAATGGCATTACAAGAAAATAAACTGGAAAACATGTACCATCTATGTCAATTTTAGCTCCAGCCACAGCAGTCGTGACCGGAACCATCATACCATCAGCTACCTCTATCTCTAAAGTAGTAGCAAGTTCAGTTACAGGCACATTTAACCTACCATAGAATTCTACACATACAAAGGAGGGATTTGCCCTGAGTCAAATAATACTCTAGCAGGAGTAGAGTTTATCAGAAACATACCGGTTATAACATCATCTGTGGTAGTGGCATCATCAACAGTCATCTTGAATGCCCGACCCTTAGCAGTGGGTGGGTTCTTCCTTTTCTGCCCGGCTGAAGATGATCCCCCAACTCCTCCCCCTCCTGACCCTGACCCTGTTTTCTTGCTCAACCGGCAGTCACCTGTAACACCGCTTCAGAATTCAATTACTTTAATGACAGAATCAGGTTTTATCAGCGGAAATTTTTCTTTTTAAAACAACAAACTGTTATTTACATTAAATAACTTATCAAAACAACGTTGGTGTTACCATGTACAGAACCGACCATTGTATCTAATTACATTACATCATATAAGTACAAGTGTTCCACCCACAAGGGGCAATGTATTTCCCAAAAGCAACCCGCCTCGCAGGCCATCTAGTATTTACCTAAAAAGGGAAATCATATTATCATTAGCTACACTAGCTAGTGAGTACATACAATCATAAGTATCAATACAGTAAATCATGCATCATATCATAAACAATCATTGCTAGCTTAGCAGATAGCGGTGTGCTGACAAGATCAGTAAGAGTCGTGTCTTGCAGGGTAATCAATCCCGCTCAACAACTCAAACCGGGGAATCAGACACGACCAATCCGCGCTGGTGGGGGAGCACAAGGCAGTCCACCAAGCATCGATCACAGAGCTAGAGGCTCCACAGGTAATCCAGCTACAACCGGCTGATCACCACTCACGTTAAGGCACGGCGGTTCTGAAGAACCTATGATCCAGGATGCCTCATGAATCACTGTGAAATCCCGAAGGATCCAGTTACAACTGACTGACCTTAACCATGAGTCAGATAGTCTGCAGACAGTTCACATACACATATACGTACATTTGATCCCACAGGGATCCATCATCTTACATATAACATCTTATAGTTATTCACACGTACATATCATCATACATTAACTAAGTGGTTCCAATCTGGAGCCACTGGCATGCACCTCATACATATTCTAACATCATACAAGTCATACACTTACCTCCTCAAGCGTACCTGCTAAAGCAAGTTAGTCATACATAGTACATTCACATAGTCACTTAGCATGCAAGCCTTACTCTACTGAGTCTCATGAAAGCAGGCACTCGCGTGAGCTGTTTATTAGGCTCAGGTATTTGGTTTTGACTTCACAGATACAACAAGTTCACCTAGCACAACATATTTACTTCAATCATTTACATGTGCATTCACGACTTACAAAATAACATTTAATTTTGGGCTTAACACAAATCCTCTAGGACTGTCGGATTTGGGGAAATCCGATGGTCCTGTCGGATTCATGAAATCCGATACTTTCAGACCATGAAATCCGATACTTCCCTTGATCGGATTCCAACACTTAGGAATCTTACTATTCATATGAAATCCGACACTTGCAGATTTCAACACACATAAGAAAACCCGATAGTTGGGAATCCGACACTTTAGGAAGTCCTAATCATGAAATCCGATAGACTTGCGGAATCCGACACTTCTATCGGATTCCGAAAATTCCTTCGGTTATCACCACATGCGGATTCCGATAACTTCATAGTTTCGGAATCCGACAACTTCATCAACTACAATTCCGACACACTCATTTGGTCATCTAAACAACTTCCAATTCAATACTTTTAAGCCCAGAACATGCTAGGACAATATAACATCATCATCTAATCATCATAAGCACATGAAATCCCAACAAGAACACCATTCATGCAAAACCCACTTAGGAAGTGACTTTCCATATTCCTCAAGGTGTTCTTGCATGGATTCATGGCTCTAACATGCTACACATGATCTTAATCTTTCAGACATAACAGAATCACGTTGCTCACCTTCGTGGATCGACAATCAACTATTTCTTGTTCTTCTTCTAAAATCCGAGAGCAACGAGAGAGTAGAGAGAAATGTGTGTTTTTGGTGTTTGCTATCTTTGACTTGTAAAGTCCACAAATACTTGTACACACATATTCATATTCACAAAACCCCAGAGGCGGTTACCAATTGCTTCACTAGGGGTTTTCCTTTTCTTTAAATTAATTACATACACACACTTAGTATACACATAATCACAAATACACACACACACACACATATATGTATATATATATATCCATACACGCATACGTACATACATACAAACACATGTATTCATTTAATTCAACAAGTACTTACACAAAATACCTCTTATTACAATAACTATACCTACGTACGTACTAATTACAACTAGGCCCAAGTTGAGGATGTTACAAATCTACCCCCCTTAAGAAGATTCCGTCCTCGGAATCTACTCGGTAATAAACAGGCGAGGGTACCTTGTTTTCATCTTGTTCTCAACTTCCCACGTTAGGTTTGGACCTAGATTATGCTTCCACTTCACAAGGACTAGTTTGATCATTTTCTTGCGCAGCTTCTTGACCTTCGTGTCAAGAATCTGAACAGGTTCTTCAACTAGTCGCTTGGAAGAGTCAACTTTCAATTCCTGCAAAGGAATAATTTGTTCTTCTTCAACGTGGCACTTGCGTAAGTAGCACACGTTTGTGGATTCCAGATAGCTCAGGCAGCGGCTCTAGAGTTACCGTCTAATCATTCACCTTAGGTACAATCTTGAATGGGCCAATGAAACGTGGACTTAGCTTACCTTTGCGCCCGAAACGAATGACGCCTTTCCAAGGAGAAACTTTTAAGAACACACGGTCACCGACTTCAAATGTAGCAAGACGACGCTTCGGATCCGCGTACATCTTTTGTCGATCCCGAGCTGCTATTAGCTTTTCAAGAGCCACATTCACTTTGTCAGAAGTAATCTGGACAATTTTAGGTCCAGCGAACTGCTTCTCACCAGGCTCCAACCAAGAGGTCGAAGTGCGACATCGTCTTCCGTAAAGCATCTCGTATGGTGTCATTCCAATGCTGGAATGATATGAATTATTATAAGCAAATTCAATCAATAGGAGATGAGAATCCCACGATCCACCAAATTCGAGTACACGGGCATGAAGCATATCTTCTAACGTCTGAATCGTACATTTAGATTAGCCATCAGTGTGCGGATGATAGGCAGTGCTCAAATGAACACGAGTGACAAGTTCGCGTTGCAGACTCTGCCAGAAATTCGAGACAAACCAAGAGTCACGATCAGATACAATCGAACAAGGAAGACCGTGAAGTGACACAATCTCATCAATATACAACTGGGCTAAACGGGTCACCGAAGCAGACTCGTTCGTTGCGATGAAATGAGCGCTCTTCGTTAGTCGATCAACGATTACCCAAATCATGTCGTGCCCTCCGGACGTTCTCGGTAGCTTCGTCACGAAATCCATTGTGATATTATCCCATTTCCACTCCGGAATATCCAACTACTGCAGATTACCATAAGATCTCTGGTGCTCCATCTTCACTTGCGCGCAGATCTGACATCTCTCCACAAATAAAGCGATGTCTTTCTTCAGAGTTGGCCACCAATATAGCATCTTCAGGTCGTGGTACATCTTCGTGATTCCCGGATGGACAGATAACTTGGACTTATGGGCTTCTTGCAGAATCAGCTCACGGTTACCTCCCGCAGAAGGTACCCAAATCATGGATTGAAAAGTCTTCAACCCATGATTATCTTCCGTAAGCTGATCCTTTAATTTCTTCATTATCTCAGACTTGAGATTTTCTTCTTGCAAAGCAGTCTGTTGAGCTTCCTTCAGTTTAGAAATTAAATCTAACACAATGGTAATCGTCATAAACTTAGCTTCTACTGTCGGTCCTTTACGGCTTAAAGCGTCCGCTACAACATTGGCCTTGCAAGGATGGTAACGGACCTCACAATCGTAGTCTTTTATTAACTCCAACCAACGGCGTTGCCACATGTTGAGTTCTTTCTGAGAAAAGATGTACTGAAGACTTTTGTGATCTGTGCAAATCACACACTTTGTGCCATAAAGATAATGCCTCCACAACTTCAGTGCAAACACAACAGCAGCAAGCTCAAGATCAGGGGTTGGGTAGTTCCGCTCATATGATTTCAACTGCCTAGAAGCATAGGCAATCACTTTATCACGTTGCATCAGGACACAACCAAAACCCACATATGACGCATCACAATAAACCGTGAAGTCCTCTGAACCCTCAGGCAAAGTAAAGAATGGAGCTTCACATAGCAGTCGTTTCAAGGTCTGAAAAGCTTCTTCTTGAGCTTCCGACCAGACAAAAGTGTGACATTCGGCAACAAATTTCCCACGTTAGCCATTAGAAATTCTAACTTTAAGCCTGGTATGACTAAAAATATTATTTATGATTTAAATACATCAATAATAATATTAGATTTCATAGAAATCCCGCCTATATGGTTAGAACCTTCCCGAGCTCGAAAAATCGAATTATTAAAATTCAAGAATTACAAATCATATACAATAATAATAATAACAATAAAAATAATTAAATACATCATAATAAATATAAATAAGTTAAAATATAAAACATATATATATAAACTCATCAAAGTAATTAAAACTTTGTTAATTAAAAGATTTAAACAAAATCACCATTTATACAAATTTATTTAAACTAATTACACATAATTTATAAAAAATAAAAATAAAAGAACCCCCCCCCCTCTCTTTTCTCTTGCCTCCTTCTCTTCCCAAGAACCACCACTTCATCTCCCCCATGTTCTATATAACCCCCATTCCTCTCTTCATCAATTCCTTTACCACCAGACTTCATCTCTTCTCCTTTCTCTTCTTCTTTCACCACCAAAAATCTCCCAAGAAAATCAAGAATTTTTCATCTTGTAAAGATCAAACACATAATCAAAGGCAAGAGTTGGTAAGATGATCATAAAATACCCATCTCTACTCTTCTACCTTTCTTCTTTTCTTCTTTCTTCTTTATTTTATTTATTTTCTTTGATGTTCATCTTATTTCCTTTATATATGTCTATAATCATGTAAATATAAACATCCTACCAATGTTGTAAGGAGCACATGAAATGTGCATCATCCTACCATTGTTGTATGGAACTTAATCAACTAAAAATCAAGAAAATAAGACTTTGATCATGCATGTGTTTCATCTTAACAAATGTTGTAAGGAACACATAAAATGTGTATCATCCTACCATTTTTGTAAGAACACATGGATTATCAAAGCTTATACTCATACAAGATGATTAATCATGAATATAAACATGTTATATTAAAGTTATGACCCATAAGCAAAAAGAATCACAAATCTGGCAGAATCTGATGTTAGAACTCCCCATTTGTTTTTATTATATCTGGAGTTCTAGGCATCAAAATCAGTTGATTCTTTTTGCTAATATTAGTTTAAAGTGTCACCTTTCATTTAAACATGTATGCACTAATTTTAATGAACATTTGATCCTTCAAACATATTTAAAAAGATACCTATGTTGAATCTGGAAATCTGGCAGATTTAAAAGGGTACACTTTAAACTCGTGTAACTTACTCATCCTTGGGTTAAAATACGTCTAGTTTTTTTTAAATATTTCATTTTTGAGTCGTGGTTAATTCCCAGTTTGAATCATGTAAAAAAGAGGTCGTATCAGCCCTAAATAGACGTTTAAGTAACAACATGTCATCCAGACATTGATCAGTGGACATCTTATACACTTTTAATTATGAAAAATACTAAACATGGATTATAAATTACTATATTTTTACTGGACATTCTAGAAACATGTATTAAGATTATATTAAAATATCAAGCCTTAATATGACTCCTAAAATACAATTTTTAATTTTTAAAGTTCAACTTAAAGAACTAAAAATTCTAGTGAACACTTATGATTTATGGAAAAATAGAGACAACCTTTAACTATTTAATAAATAAGTTAACAATAAATATATAATACAAAATAATAAATAAAATAAGTCTAATAGAGCTACATACCTCTTATATTAGGAAAGGAGCTTCGGTAGGAACAAGAAATCCTTACGAGTGAACACCTTTGCATACCGAGTGAGTATCATCGCCCCTTTTTACCGTATTTCATATTATTTTGGGGTGAAAGCATGTGTATACGTTTCATGAAAAGTTTATTGCCTATCTTCTTATTTATTTCAAATATTATTTTGAGCACTTATGGTATTATTCTTTGATGTGCTTGGGTGATCGTTGTAAGGCCCTTTCGTTGGACATTATTCCTTAACTCCGCTAGTGAGCCGATAGTATTAGTAAGTAGCGCTATTTGGAGATTCCGACGTCTCCCATTTATGGTTGACGAACTATAGATGTACTTTACCACTACTAACGTCATTTAATATGGGCGTTAGGTTTATTCATGGGCAATTGGTTGTCGGCTAGGTTGGATAATGGCTCAAGCAATAATCATCATAGTTTATTACTACCATGTGCAACGTATTGGGCAATATAATACATCTTCTATCATTCGCGCATACTTTTATTTTATTCCAAAAACCTCCATCAATTATTTAAACTTTTCTCATTTAAAAGTTATATTGTGCATATATTAAAAACCTATGAACTCACCAACTCTAGTAGTTGACCATTTTCTTTCTTTTACCCGTGCTTTCATGTGATCGTCGTTAGGTACCTTATGCATAGAAGCATGATGTGTGGCATCTTCGTCTTCAACGTCACATTTTATAAAAACAATATCTATCTTATTTCGCATCGTACAAGACAATGTCATTTAATTTTTATTCGATTATGTAACTTTTATTTATCTTTTACCCGAACTACTTATTTTTGTTAAGTCAATATAATGGTTATTGTCTATTTACCTTGTGCGATGATATCTTGTGCTGTGACATCTCGTGTTTCCGCTTTAGCGGGGTGTGACAGATTTGGTATCAGAGCCGAAGGTTATAGAGAATGTTGTTTTCCTATGGGGGGAAAACACCAACTATAACCAAAGGTTTATAAAAATGATTTTCAAAATAATTTTGTTTAAAATGCATCAAGTGTATTGATAATATAATTAAGTTGAGTACCACATTGTTATACCTCAATTAGACAAAGCTTGATCACCTATGTCTAATTTAGCTATGTACAATATGGGACTTAGGTTAGTTATAATAAAAATATACTTAGAAACAAATTTTATTTATCTTCTTTCTAGAACATGATTATTGTGTGTGTGCATAAGCATTGCATATCATAAGTACTTGCATATATTAGCATACTTAGTAACCAATTTTTATATATCGAATTCTGTAATGTCATCATTAGGTTGACGCACTAAGATTACATATTCTTTATCCATGGAGGTTAGAATAGAAACTTAGTAGGAGAGTCCCCGAGTTTCACGACCTAGTGTATTATCAACACCAACTTCCTGTGAAACATGTGTTAGGCTCACGGCTAGGAAAAGAGTCCCTTACCAACGAGAGTAACATCGTGACCTTTTCATTAGGAGGGAGAGAACTGCTAATTTAGGGAGCACATAGAGGCACCCTGAGTAGTAACGGGAACTATATGATTGAACATGTGTTGCTTAAATCACGTTATGAAATGTATGATTTTAAAATTTTACATGCATTGCTATATGATTGAACGGGAGTGTTACTTGTTAGACCTTATATCTTAGGATCACCATAACCTAGCTAAGTAGAATTTGTACAAAGGAGAGACCCGAATGTGATTACTAGTATGTTTCTTCTGAACAATTATAATGCATCAACGCTATCTGACTCTAGAATATATAAAAGCTTCGTACCACTAGTTTTTAGGCCAAAGCTCAATCTAAAATTTCAAATATTGAAAGAGGCCTATTGTCACACCCCGCTAAAGCGGAAACACTATGTGTCACAGTACAAGATATCATCGCACAAGGTATATAGACAATAACCATTATATTAACTTAACAAAAATAAATAGTTCGGGTAAAACATAAATAAAAGTTACATAACCGAATAATAATTAAATTACATAGTCTTGTACGATGCGTAAATAAAATAGATAGTGTTTTCATAAAATGTGACGATGAAGATGGAAATGCCACACATCATGCTTGTATGCATAAGGTACCTAACGACGATCACCTGAAAGCACGGGTAAAAGAAAGAAAACGGTCAACTACTAGAGTTGGTGAGTTCATAGGTTTTTAATATATGCACAAAAAATCTTTTAAATGAGAAAAGTTTAAATAATTGATGGAAGTTTTTGGAATAAAATAAAAGTATGCATGAATTATAGAAGATGTATTATATTGCCCAATACGTTGCACATGGTAGTAATATACTATGATGATTATTGCTTGAGCCATTATCCAACCTAGCCGACAACCAATTGCCCATGATAAACCTAACGCCTATATTAAATGACGTTAGTAGTGGTAAAGTACATCTATAGTTCGTCAACCATAAATGGGAGACATCGGAATCTCCAAATAGCGCTACTTACTAATACCATCGGCTCACTAGCGGAGTTAAGGAATAATGTCCAACGAAAGGGCCTTACAACGATCACCCAAGCACATCAAAGAATAACACCATAAGTGCTCAAAATAATACTTTAATATAACATGTTTATATTCATGAATAATCATATTGTATGAGTATAAGCTTTGATAATCCATGTGTTCTTTCAACAATGGTAGGATGATACACATTTTATGTGTTCCTTACAACATTTGTTAAGATGAAACACAAGAATGATCAAAGTCTTATTTTCTTGATTTTTAGTTGATTAAGTTCCATACAAC
This sequence comes from Dittrichia graveolens, assembly GCA_038502395.1. Classification (NCBI taxonomy): domain Eukaryota; kingdom Viridiplantae; phylum Streptophyta; class Magnoliopsida; order Asterales; family Asteraceae; genus Dittrichia; species Dittrichia graveolens. Next base: position 40,088,198 of record JARJIL010000009.1, read on the forward strand.
AATGGTAGGATGATGCACATTTTATTAGCTCCTTACTACATTGGTAGGATGTTTATAGTTACATGATATATATATATATATAAAGGAAATAAGATGAACAACAAATAAAATAAATAAAAGAAAGAAGAAAGAAGAAGAGTAGAAGAGTAGAGTTGACTGTTATATGATTACCTTACCAACTCTTTCTTTGATCAAGTGTTATATCTTCACAAGATGAACAATTCTTGTTGTTCTTGGGAGATTTTTGGTGGTGAAAGAGAAGAGAGAAAAGAGAAGAGATTGAGTGTGGTGGTAAAGAAAATGATGTGGAAAGTAAAGGGGGAGATTATAGGACATGGGGGAAATCAAAATGTGTTTGTTGGGAAGAGAAGTAGGCAAGAAAATTATGAGGGGGGGTAGGGTGGGGTGGGATTTTATTTTATTTTTTTATTTTTATTTATTTTTGAATAATTAAGTGTAATTTGTTTCTATAAATTTTGTATAATTGATGATTTTGTTTAAATCTTTTAATTACAAAGTTTTAATTACTTTTATGAGTTTATTTTTATAAGTTTTATATTTTAACTTATTTATATTTATTATGATTTATTTAATTATTTTTATTGATATTATTTTTATTATTGTACATGATTTATAATTCTTGAATTTTAATAATTCGATTTTTCGAGCTCCGGAAGGTTCTAACCATATAGGCGGGATTTCTATGAAATATAATATTATTATGGATGTATTTAAATCATAAATACTATTTTTAGTCATACTAGGCTTAAAATTAGAATATCTAATAGCTAACCTGGGAAATTTTGTTGCCGAATGTCACAGTCTCCCCTGCTTAAAAGAATTTCGTCCCGAAATTAATCGTTGATGTTCTGGACTTGCTTTTTGACGAAGAGGTGCAGATATTTGAGTTTCATATAATCCTCTCGCTCCCAAGTGTATTCAGGCTCGTGCCTTGAGTTCCAACGAATTTTTAAGATGGGGATCTTTCTTCTCCTTAGTCTTTTGACCTCCCGGTCAAGGATTTTTACTGGTTCTTCTACAAAGTGCAACCGGTCATCAACTTGCACATCTTTTAAGGGTAAGGCTAAGGTTTCCTCCGTTTGGAATTTCTTTAAATTCGACTCATGGAACGTGTCATGGATGGCGCTCAGTTCTTGTGGCAGTTTTAGCTTGTAGGCTACCGGTCCAATCCTTTCGATTATCTCGAATGGCACAATGTACCTGGGACTTAACTTGTTCTTTTTCCCAAAACGCACTATCCCTTTCCAAGGTGATATCTTTAGTAGAACTTTATCGCCAACTTGAAACTCTAGGGGTTTCCTACGATTGTCGGCGTAGCTCTTTTGTCGGTCCCTAGCGGTTTTGAGCCTTTCGGTGATAATCTTTATCTTATCAGTGGTTTCCTGTACGACGTCTGGTCTGGACAATTGTTGGTCTCCGATTTCCAACCAGCTGAGCGGGGATCTACATTTGCGTCCGTACAATGCTTCATAGGGTGCACATTGGATACTGGTGTGATAACTATTATTGTATGAAAATTCAACCAGTGGCAAATGCGAGTCCCAGCTCCCACCAAAATCTAACACACAAGCACGTAACATATCTTCCAGCGTTTGAATAGTCCTTTCCGATTGTCCGCCTGTTTGGGGGTGGTAAGAGGTGCTTAAATTGACTCGCGTTCCCAATGCTTTCTGAAGTTATTGCCAAAATCGGGAAGTGAAGCGACTATCCCTATCCGAGATGATAGAGATGGGCACTCCATGACGCATGACGATCTCATTGATGGAGATTCGTGCCAGCTTTTCCATCTTGTAATCTTCACGAATGGGTAGGAAATTTGCTGACTTTGTAAACCGGTCTACTACTACCCAGATTGAATCGTACCCTTTAGTGGATCGGGGTAACTTAGTCACAAAATCCATAGTTATCTGTTCCTATTTCCATTCTGGGATTTCCGGTTGCTGCAGTAATCCAGAGGGTTTATGGTGTTCTGCCTTAATTCTTGCACAAGTCAAACATTTCCCCACGTATAGGGCGACATCCTTCTTCATTCCGGGCCACCAATAGTATTCCTTCAAATCCTTGTACATTTTATCGGCTCCGGGATGAATAGAATACTTAGACTTATGTGCCTCATCCAATATCGTTAACCGAATGTTATTCGCCTTAGGTATCCAAACCTTCTTTTCGAAGTAACATACTCCATCAGTTCCAATCTCGAATCTGTGCTCCAAATGACGGAGGTTTTCCTCTTTTAGATTTTCTGTTTTTAATGCTTGCTCCTGAGCTTCGAAGATCCTTCCTTTCAGACTGGTTTGCACAACAGCTCCTAATGCTCGCACCCGCGTTGGTTTTACTCTTTCCTTCCTACTCAACGCGTCGGCTACCACATTGGCCTTGCCTGGGTGATATTTGATTTCGTAATAATAATCATTGAGTAGTTCTACCCATCGCATTTGTCTCATATTGAGCATCTTTTGATCAAAAATATGTTGGAGGCTCTTATGGTCGGTGTAGACGGTGCAATTGGTGCCATATAAATAGTGTCTCCATATTTTGACTGCAAACACTACCGCTCCTAACTCCAAATCATGAGTAGTGTAGTTTTTCTCATGAACCTTCAATTGTCTCGGATAACTTTGTCTTTTTGCATTAAAACACATCCCAACCCTTGGTGTGATGCGTCGCAATAGACCACAAAGTTTTCTGTTCTAGTTGGCAATGACAAGATAGGTGTGTTGCATAGCTTATACTTTAAGGTTTGAAAGGCTTCTTCTTGCTTATCTCCCCAAATGAATTTCTTATCCTTCTGAGTCAGAGTCGTTAATGGTTGAGCCACGCGTGAAAAGTTTTCGATGAATCGCCTATAATATCCTGCCAAACCCAGAAATTGTTGAATCTCGGTTGGCGTCTTTGGTGCTTCCCACTTTTTGATTGCTTCGATCTTTGCTGGATCGACATGAATTCCGCTTGAATTAACTACGTGACCAAGGAAGTGTACTTCTCGGATCCAAAATTCACACTTGGAGAATTTGGCATACAACTATTGGTCCTTGAGTAGTGTTAAGATTAATTTCAAATGCTGCTCATGATCTTCCTTGCTTCGCGAATAGATGAGAATGTCGTCTATGAACACTATAGCAAACTTATCTAAATATGGTCTACAGACCCTATTCATTAAGTCCATAAATACTGCTGGAGCGTTAGTCAACCCAAAAGGCATAACTAAGAACTCATAATGTCTATAGCGGGTTCTAAAGGCGGTCTTGGGGACGTCTTATTCGCGAACTCTCAAATGGTGATATCCCGCGCGAAGATCGATTTTTGAAAAATATTTGGTGCCTTCAAGTTGGTCGAACAGATCATCGATTCGAGGGAGAGGGTATCGGTTCTTGATAGTTAACTTGTTGAGTTCCCGATAGTCGATACACATTTGTAGCGATCCATCTTTCTTTTTTTTGACGAATAGGACTAGAGCTCCCCATGGTGAGGTACTTGATCGAATAATTCCTTTGTCGAGTAGCTCTTGAAGATGTGCAGACAATTCCTACATTTCCAACGGGGCTAACCGATATGGTGCCTTTGCTACGGGCGCGGGTCCAGGGATTAAATCAATCTAAATTTGTCTTGTCTAACTGAGGGTAATCCAAGTAATTCATCCGGAAACACCTTGGGAGAATCCCTAACGATTGGAAAATCATGAATGTGCTTTTCCTAAACCTCCGTTTCTACAACGTGCACGAAGAATACGATATAGTCCTTTCCTAAATATTTTTGCATTTTCATGCATGATACCACCTTGACGTTCTTCCTGGTCTTTTCTCCTTATACGACAAACGTTTTGTCTTGTGATAGTGGAATTTGAAAGATCTTTGCAGAACAATATTTCAGCTTGATTTTTGGATAGCCAATACATACCAACAACTACATCAAAGCTCCCTAGTTTGATTGGTATGGTCTACGTTAAAGTTTTTGCTGGCTAAGTTCAAGGTACAGTTTGTGATTATATCTCTAGTCTTGAATTCTTGTCCATTAGCAAATTCCATGAAATAGGCCTCTTTCAATATTTGAAATTTTAGATTGAGCTTTGGCCTAAAAACTAGTGGTATGAAGCTTCTATATATTCTAGAGTCAGATAGCATTGATGCATTATAATTGTTCAGAAGAAACATACTAGTAATCACATCCGGGTCTCTCCTTTGTACAAATTCTACTTAGCTAGGTTATGGTGATCCTAAGATATAAGGTCTAACAACTAACACTCCCGTTCAATCATATAGCAATGCATGTAAAATTTTAAAATCATACATTTCATAACATGATTTAAGCAACACATGTTCAATCATATAGTTCCCAAAAGTACCAAAATGATTTCCTAAAAGACATCAAGTGATTAATGTTTAACAAATCATCAAAATAAACCACCAAGTTTAATAATCGAAAGAAACTCCAAATCTTTCACTAATTCAATCTCCTTAAAAACAACCCTAGCTTACCATCATACTTAGTAGCAATCTCACCATCACTATAAAAAATATCCTCCCAAGCACATATATAATTACATCATCTACACGGCCCTCCTTGTTGCAATGGTGGTACCCACAACTCTTAACGCTTCACGGTGTTGCGACTCCGAGAGCATAGAAAATTTACATAGGACATGGTTTCGGTGGTCTAAACTAGTATGATGAATACTCAGTTCTAGTGATATGCTTTGTACCCACCTTCCCTCTTTGGGGGTCACCCTTAATGTCCTTACGATCGTTCCCGTTACTACTCAGGGTGCCTTTATGTGCTCCCTAAATCAGCAGTTCTCTCCCTCCTAATGAAAAGGTCACGAGGTCACTCTCGTTGGTAAGGAGAATCTTTTCCTAGCCGTGAGCCTAACACATGCTCCACAGGAAGTTGGTATTGATAATACACTAGGTCGTGAAACTCGGGGACTCTCCCACTAAGTTTCTATTCTAACCTCTATGGGTAAAGAATATGTAATCTTAGTGCGTCAACCTAATGATGACATTACACACTTCGATATATATAAAATTGGTTACTAAGTGTGCCAATATATGCAAGTACTTATGATATGCCATGCTTATGCACACACACAATAATCGTGCTCCAGAGAGGAAAATAAATGAAAAATGTTTCTAAGTATATTTTTATTATAACTAACCTAAGTGCCATATCGTACATAGCTAAATTAGACATATGTGATCAAGCTTGGTCTAATTGAGGTATAACAATGTGGTACTCAACTTAATTATATTATCAATACACTTGATGTATTTTAAACAAAATTATTTTGAAAACATTTTTATAAACCTTTGGTTATAGTTGGTGCTTTCCCCCCATAAGGAAAACAACATTCTCTTTAACCTTAGGCTCGGATACCAAATCTGTCACACCCCGCTAAAGCGGAAACACGACGTGTCACAGTACAGGATATCATCACACAAGGTAAATAGACAATAACAATTACATTAACATAACAAAATAAATAGTTCGGGTAAAACATAAATAAAAGTTACAAAACCGAATAATAATTAAATGACATAGTCTTGTACGATGCGTAAAGAAAATAGATAGTGTTTTCATAAAATGTGAAGATGAAGATGGAAATGCCACACATCATGCTTGTATGCATAAGGTACCTAACGACGATCACCTGAAAGCACGGGTAAAAGAAAGAAAACGGTCAACTACTAGAGTTGGTGAGTTCATAGGTTTTTAATATATGCACAAAAAATCTTTTAAATGAGAAAAGTTTAAATAATTGATGGAAGTTTTTGGAATAAAATAAAAGTATGCATGAATTATAGAAGATGTATTATATTGCCCAATACGTTGCACATGGTAGTAATATACTATGATGATTATTGCTTGAGCCATTATCCAACCTAGCCGACAACCAATTGCACATGATAAACCTAACGCCTATATTAAATGACGTTAGTAGTGGTAAAGTACATCTATAGTTCGTAAACCATAAATGGGAGACGTCGGAATCTCCAAATAGCGTTACTTACTAATACCATCGGCTCACTAGCGGAGTTAAGAAATAATGTCCAACGAAAGGGCCTTACAACGATCACCCAAGCACATCAAAGAATAATACCATAAGTGCTCAAAATAATACTTGAAATAAATAAGAAGATAGGCAATAAACTTTTCATGAAACGTATACACATGCTTTCACCCCAAAATAATATGAAATACGGTAAAAGGGGGCTATGATACTCACTCGGTATGCAAAGGTGTTCACTCGTAAGGATTTCTTGTTCCTACCGAAGCTCCTTTCCTAATATAAGAGGTATGTAGCTCTATTAGACTTATTTTATTTATTATTTTGTATTATTTATTTGTTGTTAACTTATTTATTAAATAGTTAAAGGTTGTTTCTATTTTTCCAAAATTCATAAGTGTTCACTGAAATTTTTAGTTCTCTAAGTTGAACTTTATAAATTAAAAACTGTATTTTAGAAGTCATATTAAGGCTTGATATTTTAATATAATATTAATACATTTTCTAGAATGTCCAGTGTAAATATAGCAATTTATAATCCATGTTTAATATTTTTAATAATTAAAAGTGTATAAGATGTCCACTAATCAGTGTCTGGATGACATGTTGTTACTAAAACGTCTGTTTAGGGCCCATACGACCTCGTTTTTACATGATTTAAAGTGGGAATTAACCATGATTCAAGGATGAAACCTTTAAAAAAACTAGATGTATTTTGACCGAAGAATGAGTAAGTTACACGCGTTTAAAGTGTACCCTTCTAAATCTGCCAGATTTTCAGATTCAACATATGGGTCTTTTTAAATATGTTTGAAGGATCAAACATTGATGAAAATTAGTGAATCCAGGTTTAAATGAAAGTTAACACTTTAAACTAAGATTAGCAAAAAGAATCAACTGATTGTGATACCTAGAAGTCCAGATATAACAAAAATAAATGGGGAGTTCTAGCATCAGAATCTGCCAGATTGTTATTCTTTTTGTTTATGGGTCATAACTTTAATATAACATGTTTATATTCATGAATAATCATATTGTATGAGTATAAGCTTTGATAATCCATGTGTTCTTTCAACAATGGTAGTATGATACACATTTTATGTGTTCCTTACACCATTTGTTAAGATGAAATACAAGCATGATCAAAGTCTTATTTTCTTGATTTTTAGTTGATTAAGTTCCATACAACAATGGTAGGATGATGCACATTTCATTTGCTTCTTACTACATTGGTAGGATGTTTATAGTTACATGATATATATATATATATAAAGGAAATAAGATGAACAACAAATAAAATAAATAAAAGAAAGAAGAAAGAAGAAGAGTAGAAGAGTAGAGTTGAGTGTTATATGATTATCTTACCAACTCTTTCTTTGATCAAGTGTTATATCTTCACAAGATGAACAATTCTTGTTGTTCTTGGGAGATTTTTGGTGGTGAAAGAGAAGAGAGAAAAGAGAAGAGATTGAGTGTGGTGGTAAAGGAAATGATGTGGAAAGTAAAGGGGGAGATTATAGGACATGGGGGAAATCAAAAGGTGTTTCTTGGAAAGAGAAGTATGCAAGAAAATTATGAGGGGGGGTAGGGTGGGGTGGGATTTTATTTTATTTTTTTATTTTTATTTATTTTTGAATAATTAAGTGTAATTTGTTTAAATAAATTTTGTATAATTGGTGATTTTGTTTATATCTTTTAATTACAAAGTTTTAATTACTTTTATGAGTTTATTTTTATATATTTTATATTTTAACTTATTTATATTTATTATGATTTATTTAATTATTTTTATTGATATTATTTTTATTATTGTACATGATTTGTAATTCTTGACTTTTAATAATTCGATTTTTCGAGCTCCGGAAGGTTCTAACCATATAGGCGGGATTTCAATGAAATCTAATATTATTATGGATGTATTTAAGTCATAAATACTATTTTTAGTCATACTAGGCTTAAAATTAGAATTTCTAATGGCTAACCTGCGAAATTTGTTGCCGAATGTCACACCTATATCATGGAAATTGCTAATGGACAAGAAGTCAAGACTAGAGATATAATCACTAAGTGTACCTTGAACTTAGCCAGCAAAAACTTTAACGTAGACCATACCAATCAAACTAGGGAGCTTTGATATAGTTGTTGGTATGTATTGGCTATCCAAAAATCAAGCTGAAATAGTGTTTTGCAAAGATCATTCAGATTCCACTATCACAAGACGAAACGCTTGTGGTATAAGGAGAAAAGAACAGGAAGAACGTCAAGGTGGTATCATGCATGAAAATGCAAATATATTTAGGAAAGGGCTATATCGCATTCTTTGCGCACGTTGTAGAAACGGAGGTTTAGGAAAAGCACATTCACGATTTTCCAATCGTTCGGGATTCTCCCAAGGTGTTTCCGGATGAATTACTTGGATTACCCTCAGTTAGACAAGACAAATTTGGATTGATTTAATCCCTGGAGCCGCGCCCGTAGCAAAGGCACCATATCGCTTAGCCCCATTGGAAATGCAGGAATTGTCTGCACATCTTCAAGAGCTAATCGACAAAGGAATTATTCGACCAAGTACCTCACCATGGGGAGCCCTAGTCCTATTCGTCAAAAAAGAAAGATGGATCGCTACGAATGTGTATCGACTATCGAGAACTCAACAAGTTAACTATCAAGAACCGATACCCTCTCCCTCGAATCGATGACCTGTTCGACCAACTTGAAGGCGCCAACTATTTTTCAACAATCGATCTTCGCTCGGGATATCACCAGTTGAGAGTTCGCGAAGAAGACCTCCCTAAGACCGCCTTTAGAACCCGCTATGGACATTACGAGTTCTTAGTTATGCCTTTTGGGTTGACTAATGCTCAAGTAGTATTTATGGACTTAATGAATAGGGTACGTAGACCATATTTAGATAAGTTTGCAATAGTGTTCATAGACGACATTCTCATCTATTCACGACGCAAGGAAGATCAAGAGCAACATTTGAAATTAATCTTAACACTACTGAAGGAGCAGAAGTTGTATGCCAAATTCTCCAAGTGTGAATTTTGGATCCGAGAAGTACACTTCCTTGGTCACGTAGTTAATTCAAATGGAATTCATGTCGATCCAGCAAAGATCGAGGCAATCAAAAAGTGGGAAGCACCAAATACGCCAACTGAGATCCGACAATTTCTTGGTTTGGCAGGATATTATAGGCGATTCATCGAAAACTTTTCACGCATGGCTCAACCACTAACGACTCTGACTCAGAATGATAAGAAATTAATTTGGGGAGATAAGCAAGAAGAATCCTTTCAAACCTTAAAGCAGAAGCTATGCAACGCACCTATCTTGGCATTGCCAACTGGAACAGAAAACTTTCTAGTCTATTGCGACGCATCACACCAAGGGTTGGGATGTGTTTTAATGCAAAAAGACAAAGTTATCGCCTACTCTTCGAGACAATTGAATGTTCGTGAGAAAAACTACACTACTCGTGATTTGGAGCTAGGAGCGGTAGTGTTTGCACTCAAAATATGGAGACACTACTTATATGGCACCAAGTGTACCGTCTACATTGACCATAAGAGTGTCCAGCATATTTTTGATCAAAAGATGCTCAATATGAGACAAAGGCAATGGGTAGAGCTACTAAATGATTATGATTGTGAAATCAAATATCACCCAGGCAAGGCCAATGTGGTAGCCGACGCGTTAAGTAGGAAGGAAAGAGTAAAACCAACGCGAGTACGAGCATTAGGAGCTGTTGAGCATTAGGAGCTGTTGTGAAATCAAATATCACCCAGGCAAGGCCAATGGGATAGTCGCTTCACCTCACGATTTTGGCAATCACTTTAGAAAGCACTGGGAACGCAAGTCAATTTAAGCACCTCTTACCCACCCCAAATAGACGGTCAATCGGAAAGAACTATTCAAACACTAGACGATATGCTACGTGCTTGTGTGTTCGATTTTGGCGGAAGCTGGGACTCGCATTTGCCACTGGTTGAATTTTCATACAATAATAGTTATCACACCAGTATCCGTGTGTGCACCCTATGAAGAACTGTACGGACGCAAAAGTAGATCCCCGCTCAGCTGGTTGGAAATCGGAGATCGACAATTGTCCAGACCAGACGTCATACAGGAAACCACTGATAAGATAAACATTATCAGGGAAAGGCTCAAAACCGCTAGGGACTGACAAAAGAGCTACGCCGACAATCGCAGGAAACCCCTAGAGTTTCAAGTTGGCGATAAATTTCTACTAAAGATATCACCTTGGAAAGGAATAGTGCGTTTTGGGAAAAAGAACAAGTCCCAGGTACGTTGGGCCATTCGAGATAATCGAAAGGATTGGACCGGTAGCCTACAAGCTAAAACTGCCACAAGAACTGAGTGCCATCCATGACACGTTCCATGTGTCGAAATTACAGAAATTCCAAACGGAGGAAACCTTAGTTTACCCTTAAAAGATGTGTAAGTTGATGACCGGTTGCACTTTGTAGAAGAACCAATCGAAATCCTTGACCGGGAGGTCAAAAGACTAAGGAGAAGCAAGATCCCCATCTTAAAAATTCGTTGGAACTCAAGGGACGGGCCTGAATACACTTGGGAGCGAGAGGATTATATGAAACTCAAATATCCGCACCTCTTCGCTAAAAAGCAAATCCAGGACATCAACGATTAATTTCGGGACGAAATTCTTTTAACCATGTGAGACTGTGACATTCGGCAACAAATTTCCCAGGTTAGCCATTAGAAATTCTAACTTTAATCCTGGTATGACTAAAAATATTATTTATGATTTAAATACATCAATAATAATATTAGATTTCATAGAAATCCCACCTATATGGTTAGAACCTTCCCGAGCTCGAAAAATCGAATTATTAAAAGTCAAGAATTACAAATCATATACAATAATAATAATAATAACAATAAAAATAATTAAATACATCATAATAAATATAAATAAGTTAAAATATAAAACATATATATATATATATAAACTCGTCAAAGTAATTAAATCTTTGTTAATTAAAAGATTTAAACAAAATCACCATTTATACAAATTTATTTAAAGTAATTACACATAATTTATAAAAAATAAAAATAAAAGAAACCCCCCCCCCCTCTCTTTTCTCTTGCCTCCTTCTCTTCCCAAGAACCACCACTTCATCTCCCCCATGTTCTATATAACCCCCCTTCCTCTCTTCATCATTTCCTTTACCACCACACTCCATCTCTTCTCTTTTCTCTCTTCTTCTTTCACCACCAAAAATCTCCCAAGAAAATCAAGAATTGTTCATCTTGTAAAGATCCAACACATAATCAAAAGCAAGAGTTGGTAAGATGATCATAAAACACACATCTCTACTCTTCTACGTTTCTTCTTTTCTTCTTTCTTCTTTCTTTTTATTTATTTTCTTTGATGTTCATCTTATTTCCTTTATATATATCTATAATCATGTAAATATAAACATCCTACCAATGTTGTAAGGAGCACATGAAATGTGCATCATCCTACCATTGTTGTATGGAACTTAATCAACTAAAAATCAAGAAAATAAGACTTTGATCATGCATGTGTTTCATCTTAACAAATGTTGTAAGGAACACATAAAATGTGTATCATCCTACCATTGTTGTAAGAACACATGGATTATCAAAGCTTATACTCATACAAGATGATTAATCATGAATATAAACATGTTATATTAAAGTTATGACCCATAAGCAAAAAGAATCACAAATCTGGCAGAATCTGATGTTAGAACTCCCCATTTGTTTTTGTTATATCTGGAGTTCTAGGCATCAAAATCAGTTGATTCTTTTTGCTAATCTTAGTTTAAAGTATCACCTTTCATTTAAACCTGGATTCACTAATTTTCATGAAGGTTTGATCCTTCAAACGTATTTAATAAGACAAATAAGTTGAATCTGGAAATCTGACAGATTAAAAGAGGTATACTTTAAACGCGTATAACTTACTCATTCTAGGGTTAAACTACGTCTAGTTTTTTTTACAAGTTTCATATTTCAGTCGTGGTTAATTCCCCTTTTGAATAATGTAAAAACGAGGTCGTATGAGCCCTAAACAGACTTTTTAGTAACAATGTGTCATCCAGACACTGATCAGTGGACATTTTATACACTTTTAATTATGAAAAATACTAAACATGGATTATAAATTCCTATATTTTTACTGGACATTCTAGAAACATGTATTAAGATTCTATTAAAATATCAAGCCTTAATATGACTCCTAAAATACAGTTTTTAATTTTTAAAGTTCAACTTAAAGAACTAAAAATTCTAGTGAACACTTATGATTTATGGAAAAATAGAGACAACCTTTAACTATTTAATAAATAACTTAACAATAAATATATAATAAAAAATAATAAATAAAATAAGTCTAATAGAGCTAGATACCTCTTATATTAGGAAAGGAGCTTCGGTAGGAACAAGAAATCCTTACGAGTGAACAGCTTTGCATACCGAGTGAGTATCATAGCCCCTTTTTACAGTATTTCATATTATTTTGGGGTGAAAGCATGTGTATACGTTTCATGAAAAGTTTATTGCCTATCTTCTTATTTATTTCAAATATTATTTTGAGCACTTATGGTATTATTCTTTGATGTGCTTGGGTGATCGTTGTAAGGCCCTTTCGTTGGACATTATTCCTTAACTCCGCTAGTGAGCCGATGATATTAGTAAGTAGCGCTCTTTGGAGATTCCGACGTCTCCCATTTATGGTTGACGAACTATAGATGTACTTTACCACTACTAACGTCATTTAATATGGGCGTTAGGTTTATTCATGGGCAATTGGTTGTCGGCTAGGTTGGATAATGGCTCAAGCAACAATCATCATAGTTTATTACTACCATGTGCAACGTATTGGGCAATATAATACATCTTCTATCATTCGCGCATACTTTTATTTTATTCCAAAAACCTCCATCAATTATTTAAACTTTTCTCATTTAAAAGTTATATTGTGCATATATTAAAAACATATGAACTCACCAACTCTAGTAGTTGACCGTTTTCTTTCTTTTACCCGTGATTTCAGGTGATCGTCGTTAGGTACCTTATGCATAGAAGCATGATGTGTGGCATCTTCGTCTTCATCGTCACATTTTATAAAAACAATATCTATCTTATTTTCACATCGTACAAGACAATGTCATTTAATTTTTATTCGATTATGTAACTTTTATTTATCTTTTACCCGAACTACTTATTTTTGTTAAGTCAATATAATGGTTATTGTCTATTTACCTTGTGCGATGATATCTTATGCTGTGACACCTCGTGTTTCCACTTTAGCGGGGTGCGACAAAAAGCAACATCCTTGCGAGTTAGTTTGGTCAACGTACCCGCAAGCTTTGAGAAATCGCGGATAAACCGCCGATAGTAGCCAGCCAAGCGAAGGAAACTTTTAATTTCGGAAGGAGTCCGAGGAACTCCCCAATTCATCACAACCTCCACCTTAGCTGGATCTACTTTGACACCATCTTGACATATAACAAGACCCAGGAAATGAAATTCCCTAAGCCAGAATTCACATTTGGGCAGTTTAGCATACAATTGTTCTCGCTTTAGTGTCTCGAGAACCTGACGAAGATGAAGCTCGTGATCAGCTTCCGTCTCCGAGTACACAAGAATGTCATCAATAAACACAATCACAGATCTATCCCGAAACGGACAACAAACCCGATTCATCACATCCATGAAGACGGCAGGGGCATTGGTTAAGCCGAACGGCATAACCAGAAATTCATAATGACCATAATTAGTTCGAAATGCAGTCTTCGATACGGCTTCTTCACGTACTCGTACTTGGTGATACCCCGACCGGAGATCAATCTTAGAGAAGCATGTAGCCCCCTGTAACTGATCGAAAAGATTGTCTATTCGAGGAAGCGGAAACCTATTCTTTACAGTTCGCTTGTTCAGCTCCCTGTAATATATGCACATTCGCATTGTTCCGTCCTTCTTCTTCACAAACAATACAGGAGCTCCCCACGGCGAGGAACTCGAACGAATAAAACCTTTGTCGAGCAACTCCTGAATTTGAGTCATCATCTTTCTTATTTCAGAAGGAGCAAGACAATACGGAGAACGAGCCACAGGCATAGCTCTTGGAATAAGCTCGATTTTAAATTCAACATCACGAATCGGAGGCAAACACGGAAGTTCTTCAGGGAATACCTCAGGGTAGTCACACACTACCTGAATATCACGAACTAGTCACTTCTCCATCATAGCATCAATAACGTATGCCAGATAAGAGTCACAACCTTTAGCAATTGACTTTTGAGCTTTAATCATGGAGACAATGGGAATGTCAGAATCCCGTCGCTCTCCACGTGCAATAGCATAAGATCCATCTGAGAGAGGAATTTTAATCATCTTTTTGGAACAGATAATCTCAGCATCACGCTTGTAGAGCCAATCCATCCCGATCACGACATCAAAGCCCGCAATAGGCATAATAATAAAGAAAGAAATAGCGATACTACTCCCGTCAATGTAAATCGCAGCTATTGGGACTTTCTGTGTAACAGAGACTACTTTGCAGTTAGCGACCTCTACTCTGGGCGGCTCAGTTAAAGGAACAACAGGTAACTGTAATCTTCTACGACACGCCACAGATACAAAGGAGTAGGTAGCTCCAGAGTCAAATAAAACACTAGCAGGGATATAATTAATAAGAAAAGTACCCGTGACGACATCCCCTGCTGCTTTGGCCTCGTCAGCCGTCATCTAGAAAGCCCTGCCTTTCGCGTGGGGCGCGTCATCTCTTCTTGGACCTTTAGAAGAAGAAGACCCTTTAGATCCAGTACTTTGTCTGTCTGGGCAGTCACTCAGCTTGTTCCTGGGCTTGTGGCACCGATAACAAACGTCCTCGTTGAAACCACACTCAGTTGTAGCGTGTCCCTTCTGCCCGCACCTCCAGTAACGTCTGGTCGAGTTAGAACACTCACCAGAGTGGTATGTACGGCACTGAGAACACCAAGGAGAATTAGGCCACGGTTTCTTGGAGGAATCAGTCTTCCCGCCTATAGTGGATTGTCCTTTGGAAGGACCCGATTTATCAGACGGATTGAACTTCCTCTTTGACCCTGCACCGGCAGATTCTCCCTTGCAGTATAGACGGTCACCTTCCAGTTGTCGGGCTAGATCAAACGCCCAATCCAGTTCAACAGCTGCCCGCACGTGTGGGCGAAATTCCAGTGCAGAGTTACCACTAACCGCCTTATCTTGGTGGTCTCACCGAGGATCAAATGGGGAACAAACCGCATCTTGTCAGTAAACGCGGTTATGTGCTCTTCGATTGGATTATCCTCCTTTTGGAGATCATTGAATTCCTTCTCCATTCTTTCCAAATCATAATCGGTGCAATACTTCTTCAGCACCTTTTTAGAGAATTACTCCCAGGTAAGAGCACACAGCACCTCCTTATTAACAGAGGCGTTCACCGTGTCCCACCAAAAGATGGCACGGCCTTTTAACATCCGTACTGCATACTCGACACAGTACTCAGGTTCACATTCACATGATTCGAATACTTGCTCCATCTCCCGGAGCCATTGGATAGTAACGGTGAGGATATCACTCCCCTGGAACGTCGGAGGATGGCAAGTCAGAAACTTCTTGTAAGAACAAGTCTTTCGGGGCTTGTTTAGTGTCGCTTGCAATAAGAGCTCCTTTGTCACTCAAAGCTCCTCCTCCAGTCGCCTAATGATAGCAGCCTGATCTGGCTCAAGTCTGCGACCACCAACATTGTGCTGAGATCTCTGATCCTCAGCCTGATGAGGCATATGAGAAGCCTCATCTTCCATTTCTTTCAGAGCTTGCTCTGTATTGCCACGTTCGGCAGACATCTTTCTAGAGTTCTATATAATAGAGAAAGATCAGTTAATACTCAATCTCACTAACTTAACTTACTAATAAGTCATCATATAATGCTAGCATACATATATCACTCTCACTCAATCCCCCCCATAGGAACACTTCCTTATGGTCTAGCCCAAGCTTAAGATCGAATACTTTTACAAGCACTCAATTCACTCAAACTTAGGCTCTGATACCTATTTGTAACACCGCTTCAGAATTCAGTTACTTTATGACAAAATCAGGTTTTAGCAACGGACATTTTTCTTTTTAAAACAAACAAACTGTTCTTTACATTAAATAACTTATCAAATCAACGTTGGTGTTACCAAGTACAGGAACCGACAATTGTATCTAATTACATTACATCATATAAGTACAAGTGTTCCACCCACAAGGGGCAATGTATTTCCTAAAAGCAACCTGCCTCGCAGGCCATCTAGTCTTTACTTGAAAAGGGAAATCATAATATCATTAGCTACACTAGCTAGTGAGTACATACAATCATAAGCATCAATACAGTAAATCATGCATCATATCATAAACAGTCATTGCTAGCTTAGCACATAGCGGTGTGCTGACAAGATCAGTAAGAGTCGTGTCTTGCAGGGTAATCAATCCCGCTCAACAACTCAAACCGGGGTATCAGACACGACCAATCCGTGCTGGTGGGGTTCTCAAGGCAGTCCACCAAGCATCGTTCACTGAGCTAGAGGCTCCACAGGTAATCCAGCTACAACCGGCTGATCACCACTCACGTTAAGGCACGGCGGTTTTGCAGAACCTATGATCCAGGATGCCTCCAGAATCATTGTGAAATCCCGAAGGATCCAGTTACAACCGACTGACCTTAACCATGCGTCAGATAGTCTGCAGACAGTTCACATACACATATATGTACATTTGATCCCACACGGATCCATCATCTTACATATAACATCTTACAGTTATTCACAAGTACATATCATCATACATTAACTAAGTGGTTCCAATCTGGACCCACTGGCATGCACCTCATACATATTCTAACATCATACAAGTCATACACTTACCTCCTCGTGCGTACCTGCTAAAGCAAGTTAGTCATACATAGTACATTCACATAGTCACTTAGCATGCAAGCCTTACTCTATTGAGTCTCATGAAAGCAGGCACTCATGTGAGCTGTTTATTAGGCACATGTATTTTGTTTTGACTTCACAGATACAACAAGTTCACCTAGAACATCATATTTACTTCAATCATTCACATGTGCATTCACGACTTACAAAATAACATTTAATTTTGGGCTTAACACAAATCCGCTAGGACTGTCGGATTTGGGGAAATCTAATGGTCCTGTCGGATTCATGAAATCCGATACTTTCAGACCATGAAACTGATACTTCCCTTGATCGGATTCCAACACTTAGGAATCTTACTTTTCATACGAAATCCGACACTTGCGGATGTCACCACACATAAGGAAACTCTATACTTGGGAATCCGACACTTTAGGAAATCCTAATCATGAAATCCGATAGACTTGCGGAATCCGACACTTCTATCGGATTCCGACAATTCCTTCGGTTTTCACCACATGCGGATTCCGATAACTTCATAGTTTCGGAATCCGACAACTTCATCAGCTACAATTCCGACAAACTTATTTGGTCATCTAAACAACTTCCAATTCAATACTTTTAAGCCTAGAACATGCTAGGACAATATAACATCATCATCTAATCATCATAAGCACATGAAATCCCAACAAGATCACCATTCATGCAAAACCCACTTAGGAAGTGACTTTCCATATTCCTCAAGGTGTTATTGCATGGATTCATGGCTCTAACATGCTACACATGATCTTAATCTTTCAGACATAACAGAATCACGTTGCTCACCTTCGTGGATCGACAATCAATTGTTTCTTGTTCTTCTTCTGAAATCCGAGAGCAACGAGAGAGTAGAGAGAAATGTGTGTTTTTGGTGTTTGCTATCTTTGACTTGTAAAGTCAACAAATACTAGTACACACATATTCATATTCACAAAACCCTAGAGGCGGTTACCAATTGCTTCACTAGGGGTTTTCCTGTTCTTTAAATTAATTACATATACACACTTAGTATACACATAATCACAAATACACACACACACACACACACATATATATATATATATATATATATATCCATACACGCATACGTACATACATACAAACACATGTATTCATTAATTCAACAAGTACTTACACAAAATACCTCTTATTACAATAACTATACATACGTACGTACTAAATACAACTAGGCCCAAGTTGAGGATGTTACATCACCAACCTTGTGCCCGTCCTTCTGGCAATTCTAGCAGACACTCCTCGGTAGTCTGCAATTTTTCACGTCATGGCCAAATTGGCCACACTTCACGCATCTCATTGACTGGGGCGTACACTGCCCAAGGTGATAGGATTTGCACCTGTTACACCAAGGTGCCCTCTGAGTAGACCCACCTGAAGTAAGCCTTCTGTTCTGCTCTCCCTGCCTACTTCCACTACCCTACCCTCCTTGCCTCTACTGGGTGTTGTAGTGTTCAAACCTTGATTTTTGTTGGGAGATTCTCTCCCCACTCAGCCTGTTCCTTGCGATCAAATACCCTTCAGCCGATTTGGCTAAAGTGAAAGCCTGGGATAAAGTGGTAGCCCACCTGGTGGTGCTACGGAGATCTGGATGCAGTGCCCCCACAAAATGGGCAATCTTCGATTCTTCATCAGGCACCCAGTGTTTGACCAATCTCATCTTTTCGTTGAATTGCTTGATGAGTTGATCCACAGTCATATTCTCGGTCATTTGTAAATCCATAAATTCCTTCTTGATTTTGGAAATCTCGAAGGTACCGCAATATTGTTCACATAACTTTTCCTGGAATTGACTCCAGGTGATGCTCTCCTGTTGCTACTCGGTGAAATGGCCGGTAATAGAATCCCACCAGACCATGGCATATCCTTTCAACATCCTCGATGCATACTTCACTTTTAACTCTTTTTCACAATTGCAGACATCTAGTGCCTTCACCATCTCTCTTAGCCAGTTAAGGGTGATGGTAGGGTCATAACTCCCTCGGTACTCAGAAGGTTTGCAGTCAAGAAACTGTTTATAAGTGCATGGTTGCTTGTACCCTGGAAACGCAAATGGGTATAATCCTTGTTGTGGATATGGGTAGTAAAATGGTTGTTGCATCATTTGAGTCATTGGTGGCAAGGGTATTGATACAGGTGGTATGGTTGCCTGTGTGGAAGTCGTAGTTGGTACAGGGGTTGGTTCAATCTCTGTTCCATGTTATGGACCTTATTTCTAAGATCCATCAGTTAATTTTCCAACATGAAGATGTATTCACTCTGATTTTCCTGTTGTTCTTGACCAGACGTTCCAGCTTGGTTTACATTATCCAAATCCTCAATTACTGGTGCCTCTGCTGTAGCTTGGGTCACAGGAGGTAGGATGGGAGTTTCTCTATCAGCCATAATCTGTTACAATCATATCACCTCATAACTCATTAGCATAAACCGTTAGTATCCAAAATACTAACTACTACAGACAACTCTAACTCACCCTAATTCCCCTGAAGGAAAGCTTGACCCATCACGAGCCAAGATTTGGAAATGCAACACTCTAGCCGTGCATGCATTGCCAAACCTAAGCTCTGATACCAAACTGTAACACCGGAAAATCACAAGCCATTTTTTTAATGCACTACGGAAGCTAATTCAAAACAACTTAATTACATATAATTCAATATTTACAAATGTACAATCACTGATCACAAACAAAAGTATAATTTGTTTTGGTGTTACAAAATAAACAAGCTCGTTTCTTTTCAAAATCAAATATCAGAGTCAGGTCAACTTCTCCTTCAGCAAACCTCACAAACACGAACCTGCAAAACATCAATTGAGGGGAATTAGCACAAAGTTAAGTGAGTAGAGGTTAAACACCAAAAGCAAATATCAAAGAATGTAATCACATATTCGAGAAGACCGGCGGTTCGGCGCAGAACCAACAACCAATATCGGCCAAAGAAAAGGTTTACCCACAGCTCTCCACTGAATTGGCACAATAAAATCCACCTCTGAAGCAACATATGCAACAGAAGGGCTACTACTGTTCAAGCAACCAGTAGATGAGCCTAACCCAAGTCCATGTATAGTTGACTTCTCAAACGCAACTCAAAATCATCTTAAGAGTGCGTATCAACCAAATAGTCATGCAGCAGATATCAACAATCAATTCCACAATCAACAGTTCAATCAATCCAATCTCAATCACATCATGCATCACATCAATAACATTAATCTTAATCTTTACCATCCGCGATTAACGTCCACTCACCTCAATTTCAGCACGAGCTCGGAAGTCTAATATTACTGAGTCTTAGGATTGCCTAAAAACACAGCAATAACCAAATCAGTCTCAATCCCATAAATATATCTGATCTCATATATTTATAATTCATTCATCAATAAATAACAAACAACAAACAAATAGAAATCCAAAACACAAAGTGTCGGATTCTTCAAAACTATTGGATTTTCCTTCTTATCGGATTTCCAAAAATCCGCAACAAGTGTCGAATTCCGAGGCTCGGATTTAGGGCTATGATTTCAAACTCCCAGATTTAGGAGTTCCGGATTCAAGTGTATCGGATTTGGGTATAGGTTTTCAAGTCTTGGATTTGAAATGAATCGGATTTATGGTTGTCCATTTTGGGTTTCAAATATCATTCTCAGATTCTGTGTCTCAGATTCAATCATTCGGATTTCCAAACCATCGGTTTTACAAGTATAGGATTTGGGATATTCGGATTTCATAGTTTCCGGATTTAAGGGTATCGGATTTGCTTTCATCAGATTTGGGGTTCCGGATTCAATCTCTCGGTTTCAAGGTAATCGGATTTGCTACCTTCGGATTTCATATGTATCGGTTTTACAAATGTCGGTTTTCACCATCTTCTTCAACCAAATCCGAGAACTTCATAACTCCATAATAACTCAAAACCCAGAATATAACAAGTTCTTCAAAACATTCCAAAAACATGTTTTAACATCTTTGAACATGTATTCATGCATTAAAACATCATTTAAACACATAAATCATATGAACACACAAAACCTACCAAAATCATGTTTCTTCATAATCGGCCATGGTGTTCTTTCTAAATCCATGTTTTTCAAACAGAAATCATTTAAAGCTAACATTCAAAACATGTTATAAACAATATCTAACCTTGATTTGAATTTAAAACACACAATCTTGGAATCCAATTCTTGTTCTTTCTTTTCTTCTTCGGTTTCTTTGGCAGAGAAAAAATACACCACACACTACATTTTCTTCAATTTTTGGTAAATGAAAGTTTACCTACTAACCCCACGTATATAAGCATAAAAGCAGGAGGTGGCAATCACCTCCTCAAATCTCACACACGTACATAACTAAATACATGCATAAGGTTAACTATAATACATACATACATACAATTTATTCTTATGTAATTAACTTAATTAATTAATCATTTAACTTATTTAAAACAGATAAGCACGTACCACAAACCTGCTAATCTTCTAGCCTAGGTTTGCGGGTGTTACACCTACAGGGTGTTAAATAAAAGAACCAACTGTGTTATTGAAAGTATAAATGTTACATTCGAAGATATGTTGGATATTAACACTTTTCAAAAAGAAAAGGAAGTTGCTTCTGGACAAGTCAGTTCAGGACCAATACTTCAAAGAAAAGAAACAAATACAAATCCTAATTCATCATAACACAATTTAGATTTCTTATTTGATTTCTTGCAGTCTAAATCTAATGTTCCAAATGCTGGTGACATGAATGATGCAGTGTCTCCTGTTACAACTGCAACGGAGGTTGACAACTCGTCTTCATATCCAACGGTGGATTCTCCGTCTACGTCAACTGTTAATCCAGTTATAGTTCCTCATGAGCCGGATTATGAGGGTACTCCTATTTATGATTCAGACCCAATATCAACTGAGGAAGGCATTGAACTCACAAACCGTTTAAATGAGTTCTTTCTTCCAATCCAAAACCCCCGAGGAATAAGATGGACACAATCCCATCCCGAATCTCAAATTATAGGAAATGTTCAAGATGGGGTAAGGACTCATTCGGCAATGACAAATGAGTGCCTTTATTCCAGTTTCCTATCTATGATTGAACCCACCAAAGTCTCCGATGCTTTACAAGATGCTGATTAGGTCATTGAAATGCAAGAAGAACTTAATAAGTTTGAAAGAATGAAAGTTTGGAGATTGGTACCACTTCCAGAAGATAAATCAGTGGTTGGTACCAAGTGGATTTTTAAGAACAAACGAGATTCCGATGGAATAGTGGCTAGAAACAAAGCTAGGTTGGTTGCTAAGGGTTACAACCAATAGGAGGGAATAGACTATGATGAAAATTTTGCTCCTGTAGCTAGGATAGAAGCCATAAGACTATTCTTAGCCTATGTTGCCTACAAAAGCTTTACGGTTTTTCAAATGGACGTCAAGACAACATTTTTAAGTGGTATCCTCAAGGAGGAGGTTTATGTGTCTCAGCCAGAAGGCTTCGTGTAACATCCTCAACTTGGGCCTAGTTGTAAATTGTACGTACGCGTGTGCGATTAATGTAATATGAATATTTGTTGTAAGACTTTGTGAGTTAATTGAGGTTAAGTTAATATGTGTATATTTGTATATGTATACTTGTATATGTGTATTTGTGTATGTATGTATATTAAATATATATATGTAGTTAATTAGAGAAGAAAAGAAGAAATGAGAAAAAAAAGAAATATAAATATATATAGATATTTATCAAGAGGTGGTTTGCCTTTGGATAAGAATGATATATATGTAGGTAAAAGGTGATATTTGACTAGTCAAATAAAGCTAAAGTCTTGAAAACACACATACAAACACACACTTGCTCTCTGCTCTGGTGAGTTTTGAAGAAGAAGATTGGAAGTTTGAATCTTTGAATTCAAATAAGGTGAGCATCTGTTTGTAGTAGAGTCTAGATGTGTTTTGTACTGGTTTTGTGTTTGAATCATGGCAAAACATCAAGTTCATTCAAGAACACCATTAAAGAACATAAAGCTTGCTTCATAAATGGGTTTTGGTTGATATGGTGTTTTGTTTGGATTTGATGATTTTATGAAGCTTGAATAAGAGTTGTCTGAAGTTTAAAAGTGTTTTTGAAGTGAAATAAACATGTTTAAGATTCTGGTTTGGTTTTAAAAGTAACATGCTGTGTGTCTGATGGGTTATACGATTTTCCATATGTCTGTCATATAGTTCAAGTGACTGTCGCATGGTTACTGAAACCATGCCATGCGACTGTCGCATGGTCTGGAGAACCATGTCATGCGACTATCGCATGATAGTAAGTTGTGCCATAAGACTTTGTTGAGTATTAGGCGACTGTCGTGTGGTGCAAGTCCAAATGCCATGCGACTTTTGAAGAGAAATTCATGCGACTCTTACTTGTTCATGCGACTGTCGCATGAGTAGAGAAGTAGAGCCATGCGACTTTTAGCTGGTCATGAGACTTTGTCATCTGACAGTCGCATGGGGCTATGCGACTGTCACCTAGGCCATGCGACTTTCATAGCCCGGTTATGTGACTGTCGCATAGTTGTAGCGCAACGCGACGTGTTCAGTGCTTGGACGCGACGCGTTGGGTGAATTTAAGAAAAGTTCAGTTTCAAATAGAACTTAACGTATGTAAATGCTTAACGCGATTGCCGATGTTTTAGGTGAACGTGTCAGCTGAACCAGCTTTAAGTGAACGAACGTTATAAGCTAATTAGGTGAGTGCCTACTTTCATGAGACTCAGTAGAGTAAGGCTTTCCTGATAGATGATTATGTACTATGTATGACTAACTTGCTTATGCAGGTACACTCGAAGAGGTAAGTGTATGACTTGTATGATGTTAGAATACGTGTCAGGAGCATGCCAGTGGGTCCAGTTTGGAACCACTTAGTTAATATACGATGTTATGCATGAATGACTGCTTGAAAGATGTCGGATCCGTGTGGGATCAAATGTACGTATATATGTATGTGAATTTTCTACAGACTATCTGAAGCATGGTTAAGGTCAGCCGGTTGTAGCTGAATCCTTTGGGATTTCATGGGGATTCAGGAGGCATCCTGTATCATAGGTTTTGCAGAACCACCGTGCCTTAACGTGAGTGGTGATCAGCCGGTTGTAGCTGGATTACCTGCGGAGTCTTTGACTCTGTGAACGATGCTCGGTGGACTTACTTGTGCTCCCACACCAATGCGGATTGGTCGTGTCTGATCCCCCAGTTTGAGTTGTTGAGCGAGATGGATTACCCTGAAAGACACGATTATTACCGATCTTGTCAGCACACCGCTATGTGCTAAGCTTGCAAGGATTGTTTATGATATGACGCATGACTTACTATATTGATGCTTATGATTGTATGTACTCACTAGCTAGTGTAGCTAATGATGCTATGATTTCCCTTTTCAGGTAAAGACTAGATGGCCTGCGAGGCGGGATACTTTTGGGAATTTGTTGCCCCTTGTGGGTGGAACACGTGTAGTATATGATGTAATGTAATTAGATATTATGGTCGGTTTCTGAACTAGGTAACACTTGGATATTTTGAATGAATGACATTGTAAATAAATGTTTGGTTGTTTTATAAAGAATAAAATTTCCGCTGCTAAATCTGTTTTGTCACTAAAGCAACTGAATTCAGAAGCGATGTTACAATTAGGTATTAGAGCCTAAGTTTGAGTGAATTGGGTACTTGTAAGAGTATTCGATCTCAAACTTGGGCCCGACCATAGAGATTTGTTCCTAGAAGGGGGGATTGAGTGAGAATTATATGCATGCTAGCATTATATGATGATTTGCTTGTAAGATAAGATAGTTAGATTGAGTATTAACTGCTATTTCTCTGTTATGTGAAGTCTAGAAAGATGTCTGCCGAACGTGGCTGTACAGAACAAGCAATTAAAGAGTTAGAAGATGAGGCTTCGCATATGCCTCATCAGGCTGAGGATCAGAGATCTCAGCAAGATATTAGTGGTGGCAGACCTGAGCCAGATCAGAATGCAATTATAAGGGGGTTGGAGGAGGAGCTTCGTGTGACGAAGGAGCTCTTGTTGCAAGCTACATTGAACAAGCCACGCAAGACTTGTTCATATAAGAAGTTCTTAAATTGCCATCCTCCGACGTTCCAGGGGAGTGATAACCCCACAGTGACCATACAGTGGCACCGGGAGATGGAGCAAGTATTTGAATCGTGTGAGTGCGAACCGGAATATTGCGTGAAATACGCAATTCGAATGTTGAAGGGCCGTGCCATCTTCTAGTGGGATATGGTTAAATCTTCGGTTCGTAAAGAAGTGTTGAGTGCTCTCACTTGGGAGCAGTTCTCTGAAAAGGTGTTCAAGAAGTATTGCACTGAGTATGATCTAGAGAGGATGGACAGAGATTTCAATGATTTCATGAAAAGGGACACGCCAATCGAAGAGCATATAACCGCTTTTACTGATAAGATGCGGTTTGTTCCCTACTTGATCCCCGATGAGACCACCAAGATAAGGAGGTTTGTGGCAACTCTGCCACTAGAGTTTCGCCCACATGTGAGGGCTGCTGTGGAACTGGATCGGGCGTTTGATATTGCCTGACAACTCGAAGGTGACCGCATTTACTGCAAGAGCGAATCTGCCGGTGCAGGGTCAAAGAGGAAGTTTAATCCGTCTAAAAAATCGGGTCCTTCCAAAGGACAATCCACTGCAGGCGGGAAGACAGATTCCTCCAAGAAGCCGAGGCCTAATTCTCCTTGGTGTTCTCTATGCCAAACTTCTCACTCTGGTGAGTGCTCTAACTCTACTAGACGTTGCTGGAGATGCCGACAGAAGGGCCACGCTACGACCGAGTGTGGTTTCAAAGAGGATGTGTGTTATTGGTGCCAGAAGCCCGGGCACAAGTTGACTGACTGCCCAAATAGGCAGAATATAGGAGCTAAAGGGTCTTCTTCTTCTAGAGGACCGAGAAGAGATGACGCGCCCCGTGTGAAAGGCAGGGCATTTTAGATGACGGCGGACGAGGCCAAAGCTGCAGGGGATGTCGTTACGGGTACTTTTCTTATTAATTATCTCCCTGCTAGCGTTTTATTTGATTCTGGAGCTACCTACTCCTTTGTATCTAAGGCTTGTCGTAGAAGATTACAATTACCTGTCATTTCTTTTACTTAGCCGCTCTGAGTAGAAGTCGCTGACGGCAAAGTAGTCTTTGTTACAGAGAAAGTCTCAATAGCTGTGATTTATATTGACGGGAGTAATATCCCTATTTCTTTCTTTGTTATGTCCATTGCGGGATTTGATATCGTGATTGGGATGGATTGGCTCAGCAAGAGTGATGCTGAGATTATCTGTTCCAAAAAGATGATTAAGATCCCTCTCTCTAATGGATCTTATGCTGTTGCAAGTGGAGAACGACGGGATTCTGATATTCCTATTGTCTCCATGGTTAAAGCTCAGAAGTCGATTTCCAAAGGTTGTGACTCTTATCTGGCATACATTATTGATGCTACGATGGAGAAGCGACCAGTTCGTGATATTCGGGTGGTGTCTGATTACCCGAGGTATTACCTGAAGAGCTTCCGGGTTTGCCTCCGATTCGTGATGTTGAATTTAAGATCGAGCTTATTCCAGGAGCTACACCTGTGGCTCGTTCTCCATATCGTCTTGCTCCTTCTAAAATAAGAGAGATGATGACTCAAATTCAGGAGTTGCTTGACAAGGGTTTTATTCGATCGAGTTCCTCGCCGTGGGGAGCTCATGTATTGTTTGTAAAGAAGAAGGACGGAACGATGCAAATGTGCATAGATTACAGGGAGCTTAACAAGCGAACTATAATGAATAAGTATCCGCTTCCTCGAATAGATGATCTTTTTTATCAGTTACAGGGAGCTACATGCTTCTCTAAGATTGATCACGGGTAGGGGTATCACCAAATACGAGTTCGTGAAGAAGATGTGCTGAAGACTGCATTTCGAACTCGTTATGGTCACTATGAATTTCTAGTTGTGCCGTTCGGCTTAACCAATGCCCCTGCCGTCTTCATGGATCTGATGAATCAGGTTTGTCGTCCGTTTCTTGACAGATCTGTGATTGTATTTATTGATGACATTCTTGTGTATTCGAAGACGGAAGCTGATCACGAGCTTCATCTTCGTCAGGTTCTCGAGACGTTAAAGCGAGAACAATTGTATGCCAAACTATCCAAGTGTGAATTCTGGATTAAGGAAATTTATTTCCTCGGCCATGTTATCTGTCATGATGGTGTCAAAGTAGACCCAGCTAAGGTGGAGGCCGTGATGAATTGGGGAGTTCCTCGGACTCCATCCGAAATTAAAGGTTTCCTTGGCTTGGCTGGCTACTATCGGCGGTTCAACCGCGATTTCTCGAAGCTTGCGGGTCCGTTGACCAAACTAATTCGCAAGGATGTTGCTTTTATCTAGTCGGAAGCTCAAGAAGAAGCTTTTTAGACCTTGAAACGATTATTATGTGAAGCTCTAATCCTTACTCTGCCTGAGGGTTCGGAGGACTTCACGGTTTGTTGTAATGCGCCTTACGCGGGTTTGGGTTGCGTCCTAATGCAACGTGAGAAAGTGATTGCCTACGCTTCTAGGCAGTTGAAATCACACGAGCGGAATTACCCAACCCATGATCTAGAGCTTCCTGCCGTTGTCTTTGCACTGAAGCTGTGGAGACATTATCTTTATGGGACAAAGTGTGTGATTTGCACAGATCACAAGAGTCTTCAATACGTCTTTACTCAGAAAGAACTCAACATGCGGCAATGCCGTTGGTTGGAGTTAATAAAAGACTATGATTGTGAGATCCGTTACCATCCTAGCAAGGCCAATGTTATAGCGGACGCTTTGAGCCGTAAATTACCGACAACAGAAGTTAAGTTTATGAAGATTGCTATTGTCTCAGATTTGATTTCTCGACTGAAGGAAGCTCAGCAGACTGCATTGCAAGAAGAAAATCTCAAGGCTGAGACAATGAAGAAGTTAAAGGATCAGCTTGCAGAAGATAATCGTGGGTTGAAAACTTTTCAATCCAGGATTTGGGTACCTTATACGGGAGGTACCTGTGAGCTGATTCTGCAGGAAGCCCATAAATCCAAATTATCTGTACATCCGGGAATCACAAAGATGTACCACGACTTGAAAATGCTATACTGGTGTCTGACTCTGAAGAAAGACATCGCTTCATTCGTGGAGAGATGTCAGATCTGCGCGCAAGTGAAGACGGAGCAACATAGACCTTATGGTAATCTGCAGCAGTTGGATATTCCGGAGTGGAAATGGGATAATATAACGATGGATTTAGTGACGAAGCTACCGAGAACATCCAGAGGGCACGACATGATCTGGGTTATTGTTGATCGACTGACGAATAGTGCTCATTTCTTGGCAAGAAACGAGTCTGCTTCGCTGACTCGTTTAGCCCAGTTGTATATTGATGAGATAGTGTCACGTCACGGTCTTCCATGTTCAATTGTCTCTGATCGTGACTCTCGGTTTGTCTCGAATTTTTGGCAGAGTCTGCAAGGCGAACTTGGCACTCGTGTTCATCTCAGCACCGCCTATCATCCGCAGACTGATGGCCAATCTGAACGTATGATACAGACGTTAGAAGATATGCTTCGTGCCTGTGTACTCGAATTTGGTGGATCGTGGGATTCTCATCTCCCATTTATTGAATTTGCTTACAACAATGCATATCATTCCAGCATTGGAATGCCATCATACGAGATGCTTTACGG
The DNA here is from genome assembly GCA_038502395.1 of Dittrichia graveolens. Lineage (NCBI taxonomy): Eukaryota > Viridiplantae > Streptophyta > Magnoliopsida > Asterales > Asteraceae > Dittrichia > Dittrichia graveolens. The sequence continues at coordinate 40,116,970 of JARJIL010000009.1, forward strand.
AAGACGATGTCGCACTCCGACCTGTTGGTTGGAGCCTGGCGAGATGCAGTTTGTTGGACCTGAAATTGTCTAGATAACCTCTGATAAAGTGAATGTGGCTCTTGAAAAGCTAAAAGCAGCTCGGGATCGACCGAAGATGTACGCGGATCTAAAGCGTCATCCCGCTAATTCGAAGTCGGTGACCGTGTGTTCTTGAAGGTTTCTCCATGGAAAGGCGTCATTCGTTTCAAGCGCAAGGGAAAGCTAAGTCTACGTTTCATTGGCCCATTCAAGATTGTACGTAAAGTGAATGATCAGACGGTAACTCTAGAGTTGCCGCCTGAGCTATCTGGAATACATGACACCTTTAACGTGTGCTACTTACGCAAGTGCCACGTTGAGGAAGAGAAAATTGTTCCTTTGCAGGAATTGAAAGTCGAATCTTCCAAGCGACTAGTTGAAGAACCTATTGAGATTCTTGACACGAAGGTCAAGAAGCTACGAAAGAAGATGATAAAACTAGTCCTTGTGAAGTGGAAGCACAACTTAGGTCCAAACCTGACGTGGGAAGTTGAGGACGAGATGAAGACAAGATACCCTCGCCTGTTTATCACTGAGTAGATTCCGGGGACGGAATCTTCTTAAGGGGGGTAGATTTGTAACATCCTCAACTTGGGCCTGGTTGTAAATTGCACGTACGCGTGTGCAATTAATGTAATATGAATATTTGTTGTAAGACTTTGTGAGTTAATTGAGGTTAAGTTAATATATGTATATGTATACTTGTATATGTGTATTTGTGTATGTATGTATATTAAATATATATATATATGTAGTTAATTAGAGAAGAAAAGAAGAAATGAGAAAAAAAAAGAAATATAAATATATATAGATATTTATCCAGAGGCGGTTCGGTGCTTGGACGCGACGCGTTGGGTGAATTTAAGAAAAGTTCAGTTTCAAATAGAACTTAACGCATGCAAACGCTTAACGCGATTTCTGATGTTTTAGGTGAACGTGTCAGTTGAACCAGCTTTAAGTGAACGAAGGGCAGATTTCTGCCATATCAACAATTTTTGCCTATGATGGTCCAATTTCCCATGGATAGAAACGAGGGGATACCTCGGAGGCCAAATCATGATGCTATCCGGCCAAAACAGTTCATGTATGTGAAAGTTCTTACAGTTTAATCATCCTATTCAACAGCCGCCATTCCCGGTTTCTCTGCTGGATCTTTGTGCTCAAAATGACGTTGTGAGATAGACAAAAGATGTATGCTGATCCACATCGCATGTCCGTTACCTTTGTTGAAGGTGAACTAGTTTATTTGAAAGTTTCACCTTGGAAGGGGGTTATCCGTTTTGGGAAGCGTGGGAAATTAGGTCCTTGTTATATTGGGCATTATTAGAGCATTACTTCCACAGTACAGAAGCATGACCCGGTTAGCTGGATCGTTGTCTCAAGCATTTCCCTTGGCCAAGTCTGCTAAGGGGGATATTCAAGTAAGAGAGAAGTTAAACCGAGACAAAGCGGTTATACAAAAGTCGAGGGTGAAACAGACTGGTAACCAACACAAGAAGAAATGGCAAGGAAATTAGCGTCAGGGAAATCAGAGCCGTAAGGCAACAATAGGGGGGTTCAAATGTGAAATTGCAGTGGTGTACACGATGTAGATCTATCTATACTGGGCAGTGTACTGCTCAAACCATCGATGTATACGCTGTGGAACTTCTGGATACGAGGCGAAAGATTGTAGGTCCCCTCGTAATGTTTACTGGAATTGTCAAAAGGAAGGGCACCGAGCGGGTGAATGTCCTTTATAAGGAAGACAGGGACAGGGATAAGGGCGGGGGAATTCGGGGGGATCATTGTCAGCGGTGCAGAAAAGAAAGAACCCTCCGACACCTGAGGGTAGGGAGTTTCAAATGACAATAGATGATGCTACTGCCACCCATGAGGTTATCACCGGTATTTTTCTTATAAACTCCCTACCTACTCGCGTGTTGTTTGATTCTGAAGAAATTCGCTCTTTTATTTCTTTGGCATTTCGTGATACATTAAAATTGCCTACCACTGATATTTCTGTACCACTTGAGATAGAAGTAGCGGATGGTAAGATAGTTCCTGTTACAACATCTATGACGGGAGCTGAGATTGATATTGATGGTAGATACTTTCAAGTGTCATTCCTTGTATTACCTTTGGCTGGTTTTGATGTGGTTTTGGGTATGGACTGGTTAAGTAAACATAAGGGAAGTATTAAATGTCACACAAAGTTGTTTTCTTTTTCGTTGTCTGATGTTCGCATGTGGTGGCTTGAGGGGAAAGGAATAAGTCTGCATTTCCTATTATTTCTTTGTTAAAAGCTAGAAATTATTGAGTAAGGGTTGCGAATGCTTTCTAGCATATGCTATTGATGCAAGGAAGGAAGAGTGGGCAGTTGCAGATGTGCTATTAGTATATGAACCTGAAGTATTTCCGGATGAATTACCTGGGTTACCTCTAGTTCGAGAGGTGGCGTACAAGATTGATTTAATTCCAGTTTCTAATCCAGTAGCAAAATCTCCTTACAGATTGGCTCCTTCCGAGATCGGCTAGATGATGACGCAGATTCAGGATCTTTGGGATCCGGGTTTTATTCGTCCAAGTTCGTCGCCGTGGGGTGCACCGGTTTTATTTGTAAAAAAGAAAGATGGCACTTTGCGGATGTGTATCGACTACAGAGAATTGAATAAGAGGACGGTCAAGAATAAATACCCTCTGCCCAGGATTAATGATTTTTTTGATTAGTTGCAGGGTGCTTCTTATTTTTCCAAGATTGATCTGCGATCGGGATATCACCAGGTACGAGTTTTAGACGAAGTTGTTGCCAAAACTGATTTCCGTACCAGGTATGGTCATTATAAGTTCTTAGTCATGCCATCCGGTTTGACTAATGCACATGCTATTTTTATGGATTTGATGAATCGGGTTTGTCAATCGTTTTTGGATAAATCTGTGATTATATTTATTGACGACATTCTGGTTTATTCTAAATCCGAAGCTAATCATGAGATACATTTGAGACAAGTGCTTGAAAGTTTGAAATGGGAGACATTGTAAGCCAAGTACTCTAAATGTGAATTCTGGATGCGAGAAGTTCATTTTCTAGGGTATGCCATTTGCAAGGATGGGGTTAAAGTTGATCCGACAAAAGTAGAAGCTATAATGAATTGGAATGCTCGAAAGTCGCTTTATGAAATTAAGAGCTTCTTGGGATTGGCAGGTTATTATCGTCGGTTTATAAAGAATTTTTCTAAATTTGCGAATCCCGTGACTAAATTAACCCGCAAGGAGGTTCCATTTAAGTGGAATGATGAATAGGAAATGGATTTTCAAACTTTGAAACGACTATTATGTCAGGCTCCGATTCTCGCATTACTGGATGGATCCGACGTTTACTATGATGCATCATTTGGAGGGTTGGGTTCTGTGTTGATGCAGCGGGTTAGGGTTATTGCATATGCTTCTTGTCAGTTGAAACCTCACGAGAAGAACTATCCTACCCATGACTTGGATCTGGCAGTTGTAGTCTTTGCGTTGAAATTATGGAGACACTATGTTTACGGCACAAAATGCGTTGTACATACCTTCCATAAAAACTTGCAGTATGTGTTTTCACATAAAGAACTTAATATGCAACAAAGACGATGGCTGGAACTTATTAAAGATTATGATTGCGAAATTCGTTATCATCCGGGAAAAACCAATGTGGTATAACGATAATTGTATATGTATGAGTACCATATGTTCATCCCCATATGTGTATATCTATAATTGTATAAATATAAATACCACACTTGTAATTCACATCTATGTATTGTCTTTGTAATCATAACACTTGTATTTGATTGATCGTTCTGCTATACATAAAGGTACTGTATTCATATAGTCAAATTTGGATAATTATAACACTTTATATTTGTACCACTATCATGGTATTCACATAGGTATTGTATCTGCACATGTAATTCTATAGATATTTCGTTATCTATATAACCATAAACATATCTATACGCGTATCATATAATTCCTTACATATATCACTTTAACTATATGACATAACAGTGGTAATTTCCACTTAAAGTAACCATACTATTTATCTCAATCTCATATATGTTAAGCTATATAGTTATACTGTATTCATATGACACATACACACGATTGCATAGAATTATATTAATTCATGAATCACTATTTACGAGTACTATATTGAGGTACTCACCTGTGGTCCATAGCTTCCAATGTCCCCTCTCATCTTTTCCTTAAGTCCCATAAGACTTGCTTATGATAGAGAACATAAATAGGTTGATCCTAGCTTTGTAATTAATCCTGACTTCTTTTCTTCACTTTGATTTCTAACTCAAACTTGTGTGTGTGTTTGGATTAGTTGGTTGCCTCTTTTTTGACGGGTATCCCGCTCCCCTATTCAACTTACAACACATCCATACAATATCCAAAAACCTCCACGGGGTTATATTCGGAATCATTATTCTAAACCATTCAATAATTTATAATTTATACCCATTTTCCTCAACTTTTATCCCACACCTTAATTATATAGCTTCTATAAATTTGGGGTGTTACAACTCTCCCCCACTTGTCCTGATTTCGTCCTTGAAATCGCTCTTTCGCTAAGTTGTGTCGACATAACAACAAGTAAGGGATAAAATCCATATGCCCTTTGGTTCTATGGCGCCACATATTTGATTCATTGGGAAACTTCAACCACGATTCTTTTAATCAAGTTCTTATGTATGCATATACACTTACACACATACATTATCAATTCAATGTTAATGGCTACATCGTATTCAGAACACATTTAAACTAGGAATTCCTTGTATCAATTGCAGATCACATCCTTTACTATTAACACATTTATAATCTTAAATAGGTGCACATTTCCACTTATACTATTAAAGAATCATGTGTTAGATTATTCTCACTCTTTGTGCTAAAGCAATATACGCATTTATATAGTAATATCCATTACACATACCCAACTCTGTGTGGGATTAAACATCTGACATTCTACTGGCTTAGTATATAAAAGCATTTATAGGTCATGGTTTATAAACTCAATTCTTAGAGTTAATCTCACGCTATCATTTGATAACATCCTTGTATCACACTTATGGTTATCAATAAGTATGTAGTTTTATTATTAGGCATTACATCATAATCAATGCTGCACACTTGTATTATTACAAATTCCCAAACATTCGCAATTTATTATATATTTGTTAAACATTACCATTTTCTGATATATTCCTTTGACATGATCACTTGGCAAGGATCTTATCACACAATTAAAACTCTTATTAGATGCTTGTGGACATCGTAATATGATGATATCCTTATTATATTATCATTCGATCACTTATCATTGTAAAATTTTCAAATCTATGATATGAGGGTCATTCATTCCTATATATTATTTCAACTCTTCATAGTATAATAATTATCATTTCAACATTAAAGGGGATTATATTGGTATACTATACCAATCACTAAATATTTACTCTCAATATTGTTCTAATATATCGCTTTATATTTTGATCATTCTGATCTCACTTTCCTCTTATTATGTTTATTCAATTCTGTCTGATCAATTCCACATCTGAATATACTTGAGAATGTCTGCTTGCTCTGGGCTTCATCTCAACTTTGTTCTGATCTTATACACATGTATGCATACGCATATACGTTTATAATTTTCTCCATGTCTTTTAACATTCATTATCTTGTATTCTTTGATTCTTGGCAATGTAAGGATGCTTTCATTTTTTTACATCACATCCATACTAATTATCCTTGTATTATTCCACATACATTTTGATAAAATAATTGTCATCATAATTGTCATCATGATTCATATACTTTATAGTTAAAAATCATGGATTTATATTTAGGCAGGTTCTCCCCACTTAGATTTGCACAGGGATTGCTTTCTTATATTGTTCCTTACTTATTATATAATTTATGAGGGTCTTTCCTCAATCATCATTAACTATTCTTCTAAGATACATCATAGGTATCACGATCCTCTTTTCACCATTTAATGTAATATATTTTTCAGTCTCATTGATATCAATAAAATATAGGTTTTGTTATGCTATTATGAAATTTTAAGTAATTCTAGAATTCAACTGTCACAATTGTTAACTCCTAATATATTCATCTTCAAATTCGTATCATGATTGGAATTTCTTACTTCATCGTTTGTCTCATTTTGCATATATAGCTATATCCTCACTTCGTTATGTTATTCCGTAATGTTTTAAGATTTATTTTTCCCTTCATAACTCAATTATATTTGATGACACTTATGCCAGCTAGCTCTTTGTATTCTCATTCTTTATATCATAATCACTTTCTAGAATAAACATCATCACTTCTGAGGTCATTCACATAGGTAAACAAAAAATACGGTTTCATTTACCTGGTACTAGTCATCATAATCAATCACATATCATATTAGGAATTCGTTATCCGGTTACATCTATTCCACAGTCTGAATCTGTCTCCGATGTGTACTACGGAAAACAGCCTGATCTGGTCTAACTTGGATGTCGCCCTTTATAATCACATATGCATATTTGCCCAAAGGCTATATGATCATGAGTGACAAACTCACATATATACCTCCAACACATAAAGCTACTATCATCGAAGGTGGTATTTCATTATACTCTCCCCTTCTATGTTAGTTATGTTGTCGAAGCTGTATAATAGAATTGCATACATTTAATCACACAGATAGTATCATTTCCATACACACATATTGTATGTATGTCTACCATCAAGAATAAGACTTGTATATGTATTATCTATATTCTTTATGATAGATATGTCATCCTAATGTATGTTAGGAACTGGAACTTTCTGAGGCACCCAATATAAATCTGGGTTTTGAATTTGTGCTAACCTCTGGTATTAGACCTAAACTGCAACACATAGAAAAGCCAAATTAGCATTACCACACAAGGCTGAGTGCTAATCTGAGGCACGACACCAAGCATGACATCCATACTATAGACTAGTTGGCACCGCTAATGAATCCCATCATGAACAAATTTTTTGTTGTTATTGCACATTTATTCTTATTACATTTATATATCATTTTTCCTTTAAGGCGTATACTTGCACTTCTTAGTTCTTATCTATTTCAGATTCCAACTTCATTAGTTCGTAACACTGATCACTTCTCTTGGTATGTAATACTCTTTAGTACTACATTTGATTTAATTATCATAATTCTCATCTTGTATTATTCTTTTCTGAATAATTTTTCTAATCTCTTTCTGAAATTCTCTTGAAAACTTTTTAATCAAAATCCACATATCACCCCTCACATGATTTACGAGGTACTACCATGACTATTTCAAGTACAATTGCATACCGTATACCTACCACAGACACTGATCAAATGTTGTTGCAGATATACTATACGCAGTTGTTCTTAATTTAATCATTAAATACCCCGATTCACAAGCTTAGGTTACGAATGTTACTTATGCTCACTTTTATGACTCTATTCCAGTGAATGGCTCAACCTACGGTCTAAATCCATGTAACATACTTGTGTACCTGAATCCCTTAAACCAAGGCTCTGATACCAAGTTGTAACGCCCCGTTTTCAATATAAAAACTTTACTAAAATATTTGTAAATAAATGAACTTTATTCCAACCAAAAATTCAGTTTAGAAATAGTAGCGGAAGCATATACTAAAAATGTTTACAAACACTTCATATTTAATTCAAAATTCATGGAACAACTGGCACTAAATAATCTTTAAATAACTTTTGTTGCAAAACATGAGCTTATCCACTAAATCCACATTGAAAATCTTCAAGTACCTAAAAAAAATGTTAGGAGTATCTGATGAGCTACGAAGCCTAGTGAGCAACTCAAAATAAGTAATTGTAAAGAATGTTTCACGATCTGATTAAGCTTTGTTCTTTTAATACATTCTGTAATTTGTTACCATGTTTGTATAATAAATATCCATGTATTTACATCCATTTAATGATAATATTTGTAATCACGTCTGGTTTGTAACTAATTCTATATAATAATTGTATCCATCTCCATGATTGTATTTATATATATGGTTGTATCCATATTTCAACTATGAAATAACATTTGTATTCACACCTTTATATTTGTAACTGTATTCCAACTACTGCAAAGGTAATTAAGTTCACGCATTGTAATTGTCTATATATCTTAACTACTATAATTGTAGTTGTATTAACACATCATAGTTGTATCCGTATCACATCTGCATTCGTATAACCATTGTATATATATAACACTTGTATTTGTATAATATATAGTTGTATATGTTGTGTTTGAATTGTTGTATTGTGTATATATATATGTATTCGTTCGAATACAAATATGTTTAATTGTAGTAATTTCTGTAAATGTATAACGATAATTGTATATGTATGAGTACCATATGTTCATTCCCGTATGTGTATATCTGTAATTGTATAAATATAAATACCACACTTGTAATTCACATATATGTATTGTCTTTGTAATCATAATACTTGTATCTGATTGATCGTTCTGCAGTACATAAAAGTACTATATTCATATAGTCATATTTGGATAATTATAACACTTTATATTTGTACCACTATCATGGTATTCACATAGGTATTGTATCTGCACATGTAATTCTATAGATATTTCGTTATCTATATAACCATAAACATATCTATACGCGTATCATATAATTCCTTACATATATCACTTTAACTATATGACATAACAGTGGTAATTTCCACTTAAAGTAACCATACTATTTATCTCAATCTCATATATGTTAAGCTATATAGTTATACTGTATTCATATGACACATACACACGATTGCATAGAATTATATTAATTCATGAATCACTATTTACGAGTACTATATTGAGGTACTCACCTGTGGTCCATAGCTTCCAATGTCCCCTCTCATCTTTTCCTTAAGTCCCATAAGACTTGCTTATGATAGAGAACATAAATAGGTTGATCTCTAGCTTTGTAATTAATCCTTGACTTCTTTTCTTCACTTTGATTTCTAACTCAAACTTGTGTGTGTGTTTGGATTAGTTGGTTGCCTCTTTTTCGGCGGGTATCTAGCTCCCCTATTCAACTTACCACTCATCCATACAATATCCAAAAACCTCAATGGGGATATATTCGGAATCATTATTCTAAACCATTCAATAATTTATAATTTATACCCATTTTCCTCAACTTTTATCCCACACATTAACTATATAGCTTTTATAAATTTGGGGTGTTCCAAAAAACAAAACAAGAATCAAACCAACCTTAGCTTGAATCTCACAAAATTAAGAAATCAACTTCAAATCTTTTCTTCATAGTTCTTCTTTCTCTCAAAACACACACAACACACGCTTCAGCACATATTCAAGTGAGGAAGTTAACTCGTAACTTATTCACATATAATACCCACGTATGCATATCAAAAATTACCAAGCAGGAGGTGTCAACCTTCTAATCACATATATTTAATCATGAATCACCTGCATGCATACGTACAAACACACACACATATATATATATATAATATCCAAGTTTAATTAAAATTATCAATTAAATAATTAAATAACACTTTGATCAAATAATAATCACGTATAAATGTACCGAAGCCTATGCAACAACTAGGCCCAAAATTAGGATGTTACACGCCGGTCCTCTTGGCGCAAAGCCTCTTGAGCTCCTCCTTATACTTGGGGCAACTACGCCGGTAGTGTCACTTCTCTCCGTAGAAGAAGCAGGTAGCCTCCTCCGGTGTGGTGGCTATAGAAGCGGCTTCTTTCCCCTTCGTCTCTAGGGTCAGGTTAGGTTTAGGCTTAGGTGTTGACACATTTGCCTTCCCCTTGCCCATGCCCTTGGAGCCGGAAGCGGGTTACTTCCTCTTAGCACCACCCTCATGGATGTCTAGGACAGGAGTGGAGGTTGATGGTTTCGCCTTTACCATGTTAGACTCAGCAGTCTCCAACATGTCATGCAACTCCATCAAGGTCTTGTGTGTATGGTAGTTCACAATGAACGGACCATATGCTTGAGGCAAAGATTGGAGGATTATATCTGTCCCCAACTCTTTCCGCATATGAAATCCCAACCTCTCGAGTTGGTCCTCAAACACCTTCATACGAAGGACGTGGGAGCTCATGTACCCGCCCTCCTGCATCAGGCACCCGATAAAGGACTTGACACACTCGTAGAGCTCTTGCCTCGCTTGCCGCTAGAACATTTACTTCAGCTGTGTGATCATGTCAAACGCACCAACATCCTCGAATTTCCTTTACAATTCGGAACTCATGGTCGTAAGCATGAGGCAAGTGACCTCATTTGTGTCCTTAAGGCGCTTTTCATAAGCGTCCTTAACGGCCCTCATTGCGGTGGTAGCAGGAGCTTCCAAAAGGTTCCTCCAGGACGTCCAACTTACTTTCATGGCATAAGACAATTCTCAATTGCCTATGCCAATCCATAAAGTTTACCCCAACAAGTTTCTATTTTTTCAAAAATGGACGGAGTGACATGTGTGTCCCGGTGTTGCTTGTAGATGTTATCTAAAAGAATGCAAAGCACACAAAAAGGTTATTTCGATAGATTTTAATCCAAATAATTACCTCATAGTTTAACACTAATTATATAAACAAGGGCTAAGAACCTTAATAACTCCACTACATGATGGGTTTACCGTGGATCACTTCATGGAGCTATTTAGGCCGGTAAACGCTTTACCAATTGCAATCCGAGATTGCAACTCTTAGACACTTGTGGGATCCTTCGATACTCATAGTATCAGTTTGGCATTTTTAATCCCTTTCCACACCGATTCCTCGTTAAGCCGCTTTGGTAACTCGGTATAGGTACGACAATTACCAAGGCGTATTAAGTTGGAATTGTAAATCGCCCGTCAAGATACACGGTGGTACTCTAGCCCAATGGTTGGCTCGGTTTATGCTCGACAACCAACCTTACGAGTTGCCACACGTGTTTTGATTAGAAAATAAGTGAGAAAACGCATTTTCCACTTTTAAACATAGACATATTATATTCTTTTGTTAATCATGTGAGCGCGCTAAGTTTATTAACCAATTAAGGAAAACTCTTTAGTTTTATTATCTTTAAAAGATTTTCTATCATGCAAAGATCCTAACAACCATGCAGAAAAATATAACAAAACTAAATAATCAACCACGCAGGTAAAAACTGGTAATGAGCCCTTAAAAACCTAAGTGTTCCCCCGTGAGTCAACGGAGGAAACAAAGTCTACTAAGGACCAAATCCAAGACTTCATGGTGTGCTCTCACTAAATCCCTTGCCTCCAACTGGCCTCTGGATTTGTGATCGCCGAGATATCTCCCGAGACTCCCGATGTGGCCTACGGTCTTCTCTTCATAATTACATATAATATGAAAAGAAATGACATGCAAGCCACAATTGCAATTCTAAGCTAATAACTATTTCAAAGAATAACAATGACATGCATACAAATTACAAACCGAATGAATTAATTATTACAAACCATTGTGGTACAAACTACCAAATGAATGAAATAAATAAACAACCAAACACCAAACAAAGGTCTATGGACTCTAAATTACTAGTGCTCACAAACACAAACAACCACAAAAGCATGGTTTGACACACCAAGCCATGCACTGGAAATATCTCAATTAAGTTTGCTCCTAAAACACTTTGAAATCCATATTCATATATACACTTAATATATATATTCATGTGTGCATTTTATGCCAAAACCACCTAATACATACATATACAAGAACTTGGACATTTATGGGGCTTTACAAGGCTAAAAATCCTAAAAACAGATTCTGGAAAACCTAAAATCAAAGTGCTAAAAAATGATTTCACTTTCTTTTTCAACAAGACCAAAAATAGCTTGTTCACGACACCTTCACGAGCTACTGCTCTTCACAACCCCTCACAGCCCGTGAAGCCAGTACGCTCCACGACTCGCAAGAAAGTTTAAAAACCCTTCGCGACAAGCACTCCACGAGGCTTGTCGTGTAGCCTTCACGACCCGTGAAGCAAGATTCACGGCCCATGAAGACCTTCTGGACAGAAAGTCCAAAATAAAAAAATCGGTTTTTCAAGCCACAAAGGTACAAGCATTTTGCAAAGGTGGCTCTGATACCACTATTGGGATTCCTAAGGCTACAAGCACGTAACAGAAGCAAATAAAACACACACAAAAGCAAACCTAATGAATCTCAACTATTGTGAAACCTTGTGTAACACCGGAAAATTGCAAGCCATTTTTTTTAAATTGCACTACGGAAGCTAACTCAAACCAACTTAATTACATAAAACCCAATATTTACAAATGTACAATAAGTGTTCGAAGGCTTAATCAAAACAACTGTTTGGTGTTACAAAAATAACTGGCTCGTCTCTTTTTCAAAATACGTATCAGAGTGTGGTCAACTCTTCCTTCTTCAACTACAAACACCAACCTGCAAAGCATCCACTGAGGGGAATTAGCACAAAGCTAAGTGAGTAGAGGCTAAAGCAACAAAAGCAAACATTCACAATCAATCATAACTCATGTAATCACATATCCAAAGAAGACCGGCGATTCGGCGCAGAACCTACAACTAAAGCCGGCCAAAGCAAAGGTTTACCGATAGCTTTCCACTAGATTGGCACAGTAAACTCCCCTCTGAGCAACAAATGCAACAGAAAGGCTACTACTGTTCAACCAACCAGTTAGACAAGCCCAACCCAAGTCCACGTATAGCTGACTTCTCAACGCAACTCAAAATCATCCTAAGAGTTCATATCAACCAAATATTCATGCAGCAGTTATCAACATTTCATATCACAATCAACAGTTCAATCAATCCAATCTCAAACCATAATCATGCTTCACATCAATCAAATTAACTACAATCTTTACCATCCGTGTTCAACGTCCACTCACCTCAATTTCATCCTTGAACTCAGAAGTCTAATATCATCGAGTCTTAGGATTGCCTATAAACACAACAATAATCAAATCAGTTCCAATCTCATAAATATATCTTATCCATATTTATAAATCATTCATCAAACAATAAATAAATACAAGTTCAAAACACAAATATCAGATTTCTCCAAAACTATCGGATTTCAAGAATCCACAACCCACTTCTCGGATTTCACTATTATCAAATTTGGGAATCCGATGGATTCCTTATTGTCGGATTTTCCTTAACTAAATTCCAAGTATTCGGATTTTACTTCAATCGGATTCTATCAACCATGTTCGGATTTCAAGTACTCGGATTACATCAATCGGATTTCATAAATGAATCGGATTTGGGGTTTCGGTTTACAACAATCGGATTTTTTGGTTATACAAGTGTAGGATTTAGGATTCCAGTCTCGGATTCAAATGTTTCGGATTTCATAAGTTCTCGGATTACAAGTATCGGTTTTCAACACTAGGATTTCATATATCGGTTTCTTGCATTAATCGGATTTCCTTCATTCGGTTTTCACCATAATCGAAATTCCTCTTCTTCTCAAACACCCAAAACCGATAGTTCATGATTTACATTAATTCCACCATCTTCAATACTTTAAAACTCAAATCCAGATTTTTCATAACCTCATCATATCATACCAAAAACATGTTTAAACATTTCTAAACATATATTCATGTATCAAATCATCATTTAAACTCACAAATCTTATGAACACACACAAAACCCATAAAACTTATATTTCATCAAAAACCGATTCTATAATATTTCATATAATCATGTTATTTAATCATCAAACTTAATCAGACTAACATGCATTTCATCATATTAATATCAAACCTTTAATCTTGAATCACAAATCCACAATTCTGAAAATCCGATTCTTTCTACTTCTTCTTGATCTTCTTCGGTTTCTTAGACAGAGAAAACACTTCACACACACTATCACCTTTCTTAATTTGAGATAGTGACTAATATCCCCCTAACCCCCCATGTATACCCCTTGAAAACAAGAGGTGGCAACTAATTCTTTACACACATACACGTGCACACACACACACATAAATATACATGCATACGGTGACATACATACTTGCAATACATACATGCATAATATTAATCACATACTTATAATTAATTCAATTAATCATCTAACATAATAAAACAGTTAAACACGTACCACAAACCCGCTAATCTCCTAGCCCAGGTTTGAGGGTGTTACAAATCTCTCCCCCTTAAGAGGATTCCGTCCTCGGAATCCTTTCCTGCTCAAATAAATGGGGATATCTATCTCTCATTTCTGCTTCAGTCTCCTGAGTCAAATTAGAACCTAGACTGTGCTTCCACTTGACCAATACCATCGGTATCTGCTTCTTACGGAGCTTGGTCACCTTTCGATCCAGCAGTTCCACAGGTTCCTCTATCAGCCTCTTCTTTGAATCAACTTTCAATTCGTGCACTGGGAGAATCTGATTTTCGTCATCAATCTTGCACTTTCTTAGATAACAGACATTAAAAGTATCGTGTATTCCCGCAAGTTCTGCTGGACGATCCAGTGTAACAGTCTGATCGTTCACAATCTGACGTATGAGGAAGGGACCAATGTATCGGGGAACTAACTTCCCGCGTTTACCAAATCGAATCACACCCTTCCACGGAGAAACCTTCAGGTATACTAACTCTCCCACTTCAAATTTAACTGGGCGACGACGCGGATCTGCATACATTTTCTGCCTATCTCTGGCTGCTTTCAACTTTTCTCTGACAATAGCAACCTTATCAGCTTTCATCTGAACTATCTCAGGCCCTGCGAATTGTTTCTCACCCGCCTCTAACCAACATGTCGGAGTACGGCAACGAAGACCATGTAATATCTCGTATGGAGGCATCCCTATACTGGAGTGGTAAGAATTATTGTACGCAAACTCTATCAATGGCAGGTGTGAATCCCAAGATCCACCATACTCGATTACACAAGCTCACAACATATCTTCAAGTGTTTGTATGGTACGTTCAGTCTGACCATCTGTCTGGGGATGATAAGTAGTACTCAGATTAATCCTCGTCCCCAACTCTCTCTGTAAACTCCTCCAGAAGTTAGAAATGAATCTAGAGTCTCTGTCCAATACTATTGATAATGGCATGCCATGCCTCGTAACAATCTCGTTCACATAAAGCTGAGCCAACTTACTCAGAGAAGCCGTCTCACATGTAGCCAGAAAGTGAGCGCTCTTAGTCAGCCGATCCACAACCACCCAAATCATATCATTATTTCTCTGAGTTCGTGGAAGTTTGGTTACGAAATCCATCAATATATGTTCCCATTTCCACTCAGGGATTTCTAACTGTTTTAAAGATCCATAAGGCTTCTGATGCTCTACCTTCACCTGTGCATATATATGGCATGATTCTACAAACTGTGCCACATCTGTTTTCATAGTAGGCCACTAGTAAAGCACTTTCAGATCGTTATACATTTTAGTGCTTCCTGGGTGTACTGACAATCTGGACTTGTGTGCTTCGGTTAAAATCAGTTTCCTCAAATCTCCAAGCATAGGCACCCACACACGAGTTTTGTATACTTTTAATCCACGAGAGTCATCAGTAAGTTCATCTTTGCGTTTCTTCATCAGTTCATTCTTCAAGTGTTCTTCCTTCAGAGCCTCCAACTGAGCAGACTTTAGTCTATCCACTAGATCAGACACAATCTCAATACGCATAAACTGAATAGAACTTCTTGCTCCCTTGCGGCTTAAGGCATCTGCCACCACGTTTGCTTTCCCTGGATGATATCTAATTTCGCAATCATAATATTTAATCACTTCCACCCAGCATCTCTGTCTCATATTCAATTCTTTCTGAGTAAACACATATTGTAGGCTTTTATGGTCGGTACAAATCACGCACTTGGTGCCATACAAATAGTGTCTCCACAACTTTAGAGCAAATACAACTGTTGCCAATTCCAAGTCATGTGTCGGGTAATTCTTCTCATGGGGTTTCAACTGTCTTGAAGCATATGCAATCACCCGATCCCTCTGCATAAGTACACAACCCAATCCTGCAAATGACGCATCGCAATAAACTATAAAATCCTCTGAGCCACTTGGCAATGCTAGAATAGGGGTCTGACATAACAACTGTTTCAACACCTAGAATGTTGTATCCTGTTCACTGCCCCATACAAATTTCACATCCTTTCGATTCAACTTAGTCAACGGACCCGCAATCTTGGAGAAGTCTTTTATAAATCTGCGGTAGTATCCAGCTAACCCCAGAAAACTCTTGATCTCGGACGGTGTCTTCGGAGCGTTCCAGTTTATAACTACCTCCACCTTCAAAGGATCCACTTTTACTCCTTTGTCACATATCACATGCCCAAAAAACTATACCTCTCTCAACCAGAATTCGTATTTCGAGAATTTAGCAAACAGATGCTCTTTCTTCAGTGTCTCCATAATCTGTCTCAAATGCTTCTCGTGCTCTTCCTCAGTCTTTGAATATACTAGGATGTCATCAATAAATACTATTACAGAATCATCAAGAAATGGTCGACAGACTCTGTTCATTAAATCCATGAAAATCGCAGGTGCATTGGTTAAGCCGAACGGCAAAGCCAAAAACTCGTAGTTCCCATAGCGCGTACAAAAAGCCGTCTTTGATACATCTTCCTCTGAAACCCGCACCTGATGATAACCTGATCTCAAATCAATCTTTGAAAAGAACGAAGCTCCCTGTAATTGATCAAACAGATCGTCTATTCTTGGCAACAGATACTTGTTCTTTATTGTTCTCTTATTCAACTCATGATAGTCGATACACATACGCAACGTACTGTCTTTCTTTTTCACAAACAAGAATGGTGCTCCCCACCGAGATGAACTTGGATGGATAAAGCCTTTGTCCAACAATTCCTGTATCTGGGTCATCATCTCTCCAATTTCCGATGGTGCCAATCTGTACGGTGCCTTTGCCACTGGTCGGGAACCAGGAATCAGGTCTATTTTAAACTCTACCTCACGAACTGGAGGCAATCCCGGCAATTCTTCTGGAAACACCTCCGGGTATTCTGTTACCACTCGGATGTCGTTCACTGTCTGTTTCTCTTTCTTTTCATCAATTACATAAGCCAGATACGATTCACAACCTTTTTCCAATGCATTTCTAGCCTTTAAACAGGAAATAATCGGAATTACAGATCCAGCCTTCTCCCCCCTTGCTACTACTCTTGGGCCATCAGCCAACGGAAATGAAATCAGCTTCTTGTGACACTTGACACTGGCCTGATTCAAACTCAGCCAATCCATCCCGAGCACCACATCGAACCCAGATAACGGCATTACAAGGAAATAAACAGGAAAACAAGTACCATCTATATCTATCTTGGCTCCAGCCACAGCAGTCGTGACCGGAACCATCATACCATCAGCCACATCTATTTCTAAAGCAGTAACTAATTTAGTTAAAGGCACATTCAACCTACCACAGAATTCTACAGATACAAAGGAGCGATTTGCCCCTGAATCAAATAACTTTCTAGCAGGAGTAGAGTTTATCAAAAACATACCAGTTATAACAGCGTCTGTGCTTATGGCATCATCCACTGTCATTCTAAATGCCCGACCCTTAGCAGTGGGTGGATTCTTTCTTTTCTGCCCTGCTGAAGATGATCCTCCAGCACCTCCCCCTCCTGACCCAGTTCCAGCTTTCTTACTTAATGGGCAATCACCAACCCGGTGTCCCTCTTTCTGACAATTCAAGCAGACGCTCCTTGGCAGTCTGCAATTCTTCAAGTCATGGCCAAATTGACCGCACTTAACACATCACATGGACTAGGTCGTACACTGCCCATGATGATATGACTTCCATCTGTTGCACCACGGTGCCCTCTTAGCAGACCCACCAGCAGTAGTTGCTCTATTCTGGTTGCCTTGACGATTACCACTCCCCTGTCCTCCTTGCCTTTGTTGAGTGTTGTAATGTTCAAACCTCGATTTCTGCAAGTCATGCCGCCCGGGCAGAAATCGTGGGGCCAAGATGCTTCATGACCCGTAGAGCATCCTTCACGGTCATGAAGACTAGGTCAGATTGAATTTGACCTTTTTAACCCATTCCTCTTATAGCAAGCTATTGGGATTGAAACCTGGCGTGTGACTTAATAGGCCCACACTTCATCGGTAGAGATACTGGCCTACGTGTATCAGTAGGCAGTCGGAGCACGTACAACAAGTTTGAGAAAGACTAAAACTTGCTCAAAGTCGACAGAAGAATTACCTAGAAGAGTGACGATCACCACCCGGGTTCAAGTTGGAGAGTTTGTTCCGTTAAAGGTATTTCCATGGAGAGGAGTAATTCAATTTCGGAAGCAAGGAAACTGAATCCCAGATACATAGGACTCTTCAAGGTTATCGTGAGAGTGGGAAACGTTGCTTATCCGCTAAAATTAATGGCGGAACTATCAAAAATTCACAACACGTTCCATGTGGCGTATCTAGAAAATTTTTTAGCCGACGAATCAACTTTGTACCATTAGAAGACATTGAGGTGGACGAGAACTTGAATTACATAGAGAGATCTCATGCCATTTTAAACCGACAAGCAAAGGTTTTACGAAACAAGCGAATTGAGACGGTGAAAGTACAGTGAGGTCCTCGCAAGGATTCAGAGTATACTTGGAAACAGAAAATGAAAATGAGAAAGTACTGCACTTGAAAGTCCTTTAAAATGTGATAAAAGATGAGTAACTTAAGATACTTGTGTAAAAGATGAAGAGCTTAGTAAAGAGCAAGTATGAACACGTTGCTTGAAAGCTTGAAGACTCTTGATATATCACTGAACGTAATACAAGCTCTGAGATTACAATATGGCAAAGGTTACCTTGAAAACTAGGTTTGCAAGGTATTTAAACACTTAGCCTTATGGGCCTAAAGCCACATGGGGCAAAACAAACTAAACTAGATTAAGCAATACTAAAGTGGGCCAAGCCCAATACAAAGATTAATCTAGTAAGTTAATTTACTATTACAAAAGAACACAAGGCATACAAACAAATATTGGTCTAACATTCTCCCCCTTTTGTTGCCTTATGCTGATCAAGCATGTTTCATCTACTCCTTTGGCCATGAAGTATTTCCCAACTTCTGATGACCTTTATTTCTTGAACCTTTTCTACCAACTGATCAGCAATTCGAGTCATCTATACCAGTTGATCCTATTCTATTAAGTGTCGGTTGTTGAAGCAAGTTCTGCGGTATTTTGAGATACATCTATGGAGTGTACCATCAGAATATGCATTGAGCTCGGAGAGTCTGAGAAATGCATTGCCACTGTTGAGATTTGACATTATGAATCCATCAACACCTTCATAATCCTCGTCGTATTTCTCACCGATCATGTATTTTCTAATCTCATTAATTTTAAAGTGCTGCTGGTTGGGCCTTAGGACATTTATCTTGGGAAGATCGGCCTTAGAACCCAGTTGTATATGATGAGTATGGCTCATAAGGATTTTCTTTCTCATAAATTCTCTGATAACTGTCAGACCTCTCTGTGCTTCTTTGTTCTTGCCGGTTTTGCATGCCAGCTCATCTTCTAGATGGGTGATGTCCCCCAAGTTCAAATGTCTCAAATCAACTTCATGAAATGTATACCTCTTCCCATATGCTATTGTAACATGGATGTGAACCATTGAGTAGTTGAGGAAGTTACGCATGTACACAAAGTCAATCTTGACGATAGGAAACTTGGAGGCCACCTGTTCTTTAGGACTTGCGTGGAAGGTGGCTACAAACCTTACATATTTTTCATGTTTTTGTAAGTTTAGCATATACAGATCATCAACCTCTTTGACCTCCTCTGAGTAGATTTGTGGTATTCTCTCTTCTACATATGGTGCGTTTTGCCACTGAGTCAACCAACGGGGTTGAGATTTTCTCAGTGCTTCCCTAGGATCGTCGGCCTTTTCTCCCCCTCATGATTTCCTGTATCCTCAGGATCATCATGCCTCCTTTTTCTAGTGTCTTCTTGGGCTTTACAAGAGGTCTCCACCACTTCCAATCGCTTACTTATCCCGGATATAGCTTCGGTTAGGGAATTAAGGGTTTGAATAATTGTATCTTGAAAGTTGGTTGAGCTAGAGAGCGGTGGTTAGAGTTGAGATTGTAGTGCTACTAGGAGATTTGTTTGTTCAGATGTAGGGGTGGAAACACTATTCAGTTTGGCGTAAAGCAGGTCCTTGAGTTCATCTATTGTGTAATCTCGCTCAACGACAGTAGGTGATATGTTTTCAAGGTGTTGTATTTGAGCTTTGAGGGAGTTGATTTTAGATTGGATACGGGTGTTAACATAGTCTTTGAGGTTGGATTCGAGGCGTAAGAATTTAGAATCCATGTAAATTCGTAGTTAAGTTGTAACCCCGAGCTCATGAAGAGGCCCGGTTCGCACAGGGGTTGTTTCAACCCTGTGGCCCTCAACTAGTGTTGGCATTGTTGTAGCACTGGAGGGACTTCTACTCGATCCTTGCGACACCTCCGCAGTAGAGGCCGCTATGAGTGTTCTGGCAATGTCACTCATACGTTCTAATTGAGACCGTGTCCTAGCGAAAGATTGAAAACCAGTTAAGACAAGCACTAGACACGATAGTGATTGAATTGAAGATGTGGACGGGGGTGGCAGTCCACTGATTTCAAAGCCAGCAAACTCCGAATGAGCTACCGACTATGTATGTGTGAAGTCCCCGTGAAATGAAACTGTTTAACAACGGAAAACCAAAGCCATTTTTTAAATACGCGTTGCGAAAGTTAATTAACAAACCACTTTACATATATTACAAATATTTACAAACATCAACTTTTCCTTCTACAAACACCACAAACTCACAAACTTGCAAAAGCAACAACTTAGGGGAATTAGCATAAAGGTAAGTGAGTAGAGGCTAAGTACATAAGCAAACATCAAGTCAATATCAAAGCATGTAATCACACAACCAAGAAGACCGGCGGTTCGGCGCAGAACCTACAAGCAATGCCGGCGGCCAAAACAAAGGTTTATCGATAGCCCTCTACTGAGTTGGCACAGTGAAAATTCACCTCTGATGCAACACACGCACCAGTAAGACCATCACTGTACAACCAACCAGTAAACGAGCCCAACCCAATTCTACATGTAGCTGACTTCTCAAACGAAACTCAATATCATCCAAAGAGCGCGTATCGGCCAAATAGTCATGCAATAGATATAATCAATCAACAATCACAATCATACTCAACAGTCTATCAATCACATACGCATGCATCACATTAATAACATCAACCATAATCTTTACCATCCGCGATTAACGTCCACTCACCTCGTAATCAACGTGAACTCAATAACACAATAACAACGAAATCAGACCTGAACTCATAAATATATTTGTCCACATATATTTATAACTCAATCATTTATAAACACAAAGCTTGATACTCAACAAATATTATAAATAACAAAGTACATCAAATCCGATCCTAATTGTGGGATTTCTTGATTGTCGGATTTGAGAATCCGCCGGATTCCAAGTCCCAGATTTATGGTTGCTGGATTTTGCCTTTGATCGGATTTACAATCTTTCGGATTCATACAACACCGGATTCTCGGATTCTTGGGCTACGGATTTTCAAGTGTAGGATTTAAGTGTACCGGATTTCAAGATTATCGGATTCATGAAGGATTTACAGTGTCGGAATTTTGGGTGTCGGATTCTATGGTAACCGGATTTGCACATGTCGGTTTTGTCAATACTGAATTTCATCATCTTCTTCCTCAAAAACCGCCAACTTCAAATCTCCATGAACAATTTCCAGGACTTTCAAATCTTACCAACATTTACTAGAAACATATATAAACATCAAATAACATGTTCTCATGCCTTATAATCATCTTATAATCAAGCAAATCATTAGCAATCACAAAACCCGTTTTATTTGAAATCCTTCAAAAAAAACATTCATGGGGTTTCTTTCATGTATTCATGGATTCAATCAAAGAACACATCATAATAAGCAGTAACATGTTATAATCACACACTAACCTTTATTTGAATTAATCAAATAACAATTTCGTGAACCACACTTTCAAGTTGAAACTCTTCTTCTTGATTTCTTCAGTAGAGGAATAAACACACACACACACACCATTTACTCTTTGGTATTTATGAGTAGGAACTTATCCTAATTCATAATACACATACACATACATAAGACTAGTCAAATTTCTAAGAAGGAGGTGTAAACTCCTCCTTAATTTGCATGCATACATACACACTGACAAACATACATACATACATACATACGCATACTAACATACATGCATACAATTTATTTCCTTTTCTTTTAGATTAGGAATCATAAATATATATATATATATATATATATACATATATATTCACTTATACATATTTTAATTAGTTACTTATCAATTAACTTAAAATAAACACAAAAACAATTAAAACAAAATAAAACACTTACCACCAACCCGCTAATCTACTAGCCCAAGTTTGCGGGTGTTACAAATCTCCCCTCCTCAAGAGGATTCCGTCCTCGGAATACCTTCTCCTTCAAACAACCAAGGATACCTGTCCTTCATATCTGCCTCTGTCTCCCACGTCAAATTAGAACCTAAACTATGATTCCATTTGACCAACACCATCGGAATCTGCTTCTTACGGAACTTGGTCACTTTTCGATCCAACAGTTTAACATGTTCCTCTATTAATCTTTTCTTTGAATCTAATTTCAACTCATATATTGGGAGAATCTGACTTTCATCTTCGACTTTGCATTTCCTCATATAACAAACATTAAATGTATCATGAATCCCTGCCAACTCTGCTGGAAGATCCAACGTAACCGTCTAGTCATTCACTATCTGACGAATGCGGAAAGGACTAATAAAACAGGGAGCCAACTTCCCTCGTTTGCCAAAGAGAATCACACCTTTCCACGGGGAGACTTTTAGATACACCAACTCCCCCACATCAAACGATACCGGACGATGTCGCGGATCAGCATATATATCCTGTCTATCCCTAGCAGCTTTCAACTTCTCTCTGGCAATAGCAACCTTGTAAGTTGTTAACTAAAAAATCTCTGGCCCTGCAAACTATTTCTCACCAGCCTCTAACCAACAAGTCGGAGTACGGCAGCGACCACCGTACAACATTTCATACGGAGGCATCCCAATACTGGAGTGGTAAGAATTGTTATACGCAAACTCTATCAACGGCAGGTTCGAATCCCAAGATCCACATATCTTTGAGTGTCTGTATAGTTCGTTCAGTCTGACCATCAGTCTGGGGATGATAAGCAGTACTCAAGTTAATTCTCGTCCCCAATTCTCTTTGTAAACTTCTCCAGAAATTAGAAACAAACCTGCAGTCTCTATCAGATACTATTGTCAACGGTATGCCATGCCTCGCAACTATCTCGTCAATATACAGTTGAGCCAACTTACTCAAGGAAGCTGTCTCACAGGTAGCCAGAAAGTGAGCACTCTTCGTCAATCGTTCCACGATCACCCAAATTATATCACGATTATTTTGAGTACGCGGAAGTTTTGTTACAAAATCCATCATTATGTGTTCTTACTTCCACTCAGGAATCTCCAGCTTTTTCAAAGATCCGTAAGGCTTCCGATGTTCTGCCTTCACTTGCGCACATATATGACACGATTCCACAAAGTGTGCCACATCCACTTTCATCGTAGGCCACCAGTAAAGCACTTTCAAGTCGTTATACATTTTAGTGCTTCCTGGATGTACAGACAGTCTCAACTTGTGTGCTTCAGTTAGAATCATCTTTCTCAACTCACCAAGCATAGGCACCCACACACGAGTCTTATATATTTTCAATCCACGAGAATCGTCAGTTAGTTCATCTTTTCGTTATTTCATTAGTTCAGCCTTCAAATTTTCTTCCTTTAGTGCTTCCAACTGTGCTGATTTTAGTATATCCCCTAAATCTGATACTATCTCCATACACATGAATTGGATAGCACTTCTGGCTCCCTTGCGACTTAGGGCATCTGCCACTACATTTGCTTTCCCAGGGTGGTATCTAATCTCGCAATCATAATCTTTTATCTGCTCTACCCATCGCCTTTGTTTCATATTCAGTTCTTATGTGTAAACACATACTGAAGACTTTTATGATTAGTGCAGACTACACATTTGGTACCATACAAGTAGTGCCTCCATAGTTTGAGCACAAATACCACAGCGGCTAGCTCCCTGTCGTGAGTCAGGTAATTCTTTTCATGAGGTTTCAATTGCCTTGAAGCATGCGCAATCACCCGATCCCTCTGCATTAGCACACATCCGAATCCAACAAACGATGCATCGCAATACACAATAAAATCATCTACTCTTAAGTTAATAAATACACGTATGAGTATAGAGGTTATCAAAACGTAGCTGTTATATCATTCTTGGTCGGGTATCATCACCTTTCGTTATACCGAATGCCCTACTCTCTAACGTAGTAGGGTTCTTCCTTTTCTATCCACTTGTTGATGAAGATTCCCGACTGCTTCAACTCCTGACCTTGACCAAACTTTCTTGTCTT
The DNA here is from genome assembly GCA_038502395.1 of Dittrichia graveolens. Taxonomy (NCBI): domain Eukaryota; kingdom Viridiplantae; phylum Streptophyta; class Magnoliopsida; order Asterales; family Asteraceae; genus Dittrichia; species Dittrichia graveolens. Next base: position 40,141,616 of record JARJIL010000009.1, read on the forward strand.
CCGAACATTTCTCCGCCTGATGTCCCTCTCTTTAACAATTCCAAAAAACACCTCGAGAAAAAATACAATCGTTAATTCTATGACCAAACAATCCACATCGAACACAATGCAAAGTCTGAAGTGTACAAGGCCCTGAATGAAGAAATCTACACCCTCGACACCACTGTGAGTTTTGTTCAGACCTAGCTAACATAGGTCTATTGCGTTGATTTTCTTGTTTCTGACCAACTGCCGATGAGGGTTCTCCAATTGTTTTAATTCCTGATTCAAACTCAAGTTCTCGTTTAATGCTACAATCCCTCACTCTATGATCTTCCCCATAACAAATCCAACACACTTTCTGAGAGAAATAACAATCTTTCATCTCATGACCAGATTAGCCACATGTAAGACATCGCATAGTTTTGTAAGTACAAGGTCCTTTGTGGTGAGACTTACACTTTCCACACCATGGTGCTCGTTGATTAGATCCACAATTCAAGTTCTCTTGTTTCTGACTCCTTGGCTCTTTTCGCTTTTGTGTATAGTATTGTTCAATCCTGGATTTATGCTGAGAAACTTGCTCTCGGGTCATGTTGTTTTTGGCTTCCACATTTCTCCTTTCCAACTCAGCTAAGTCAAAAGCTTGGGAAGAAGTACTATCCCTCCTGGTAACACTTGAGTAATCTGGGAGCATAGATCTCTGAAATGGAACTGAATAAAAGTATGGTTGTTGTGTTATTTGTGCCATAGGGTGATATGGAACCGAAACTAGAAATGTTGTAGTCTGTGTAATGGCGGCTGGATAAGTCTGAGTTTGAACATTTTGGGTTATCCTCTCTCGTTCTATTCGGTACACAGTATCTCGAAGTTCTTGCATCTCTCTTTCTAATTTATTAATATACTTACTCTTTTCATCTTCCTGTTCACACCCCGATGTATCTACTTGATTTGTTATATCCAACGCATTCACTGTTGAAATTCCCGCCACTTCTTGGGTCACAGGAGTGTCAGTAGGGGTATCTTTGTCTGTCATATCTATACAATCACATCACCTCACAATCTTATTAGAACAAACCGTTAGTACACAAAATACTAACTTCTACAAACAACTCTAACTCACCCTAATTTCCCTGAAGGAAAGCTTGACCCCTCACGAGTCAAGATTTGGGAATGCAAAACTCTAGCCGTGCATGCATCGCCAAACCTAGGCTCTGATACCAAACTGTAACACCGGAAAACTCAAGCCATTTTTTTAATTTGCACTGCGGAAGCTTTAATTAAACAAACTTAATTACATATAAACCAATATTAAAAAATGTACAATACATGTTCCAAAAACCAAGAACAACTACATCTGTTTGGTGTTACAAAAATAACCGGCTCGTCTCTTTTTAAAACAAAGTATCAGAGTGAGGTCAACTCTTCTTCCCTCTGCATCTACAAACATGAACCTACAAAAGCATCAACTAAGGGAAATTAGCACAAAGCTAAGTGAGTAGAGGATAAGCACAAAAGCAAACATCAACAGTCAATATCAAAGCATGTAATCACATATCCGAGAAGACCGGCGGTTCGGCGCAGAACCTACAACCAATGCCGGCCAAAGCAAAGGTTTACCGATAGCCCTCCACTAAATTGTCATAGTGAAAATCCCCCTCTGATACAACGTATGCAGCAGTAAGGCTAACATTTTTCAACCAACCGTGAACGAGCCCAACCCAATTCTAGGTGTAGCTGACTTCCCAACGCAATTCAAAATCATCCTAAGAGCGCGTATCGACCAAATAGTCATGCAGCAGATATCATCAATCAATAATCACAATCTACAGTTCAATCAACAATCCTTCAATCACAATCATGCATCACATCAATAACATTAACCGAAATCTTTACCATCCGCGATTAACGTCCACTCACCTCAATATCAGCACGAACTCAGATGTCTAATATTACTGAGCTTTTTGATTGCCTGAAAACACAGCAATAACCAAATTATTCTCAATCTCATAAATATATCTAACCACATATATTTACAATTCATTTATCAAATAAAAAACAAACAATAAACAATCACAAGTCCAAAACATGAAATGTCGGATTTCCAAAACCATCAGATTTCCCTCTATCGGATTTAGGAATCCGACGGATTCAAAAACTGTCGGATTTCTGAGGCTCGGATTTGGGTCTCGGATTTTAGGAATGTCGGATTTGACTTAATCGGATTTCACTATATTCCGGATTTGGGAGTTCCGGATTCTTGACTCTCGGATTTAGAACTACCGGATTTACAAAATACCGGATTCAAGTGTATCGGATTTTGACTTTGTAGGATTTCTTAACAATCGGATTTGGGGTATTGGTTTTCAAGTCTCGGATTTAAAAACTTCCGGATTTCAAGTGTATCAGTTTTAAGGTTTCGGATTCTAAGATCATTTTCCAAGTATCGTATTTTCACACAATCGGTTTTACTAGCATCGGATTTCACCTTCTTTTTCATTAAACCAAATCTGCCAACTTCATATCATCATACAATCAAATACAAAATTCATGAACTCCTTTTAACTTTCTAGAAACATGTTTTAACACATTTAAACACATATTCATGCGTTGAAACATCATATAAACATATAAATCCTATGAACACACAAAACCCACAAAAACTCATGTTTTCTTCAAAAACCGATTCTAATGTTCTTCATAAATTCATGTTATTCAATCATAGATCATACCAAATTAACATTTAAACATGATAGAAATTACATCTAACCTTTACTTGATTTAAATTACACCAACTTGAAATCCAATTATCTTTTCTTCTTTTGTTCTTCCTTTGGTCGAGAGAAAACACAAACACACACACACATCACTTTTCTTAATTTTTAGATAATGAATTATTAACCCACAAGATCTACACGTATACATGCATATAAGCAGGAGGTGGCAATCACCTCTTCATTTCTCTACACGCACACAAATACATACATGCATACACTAACATACATACATACAATAAAATACATGCATACTTATTAATCACATATTTGAATTAAATGAATTAACCATTTAATTTTCATAAAAACAGATAAATACTTACTACAAACCTGCTAATCTCCTAGCCCAGGTTTGCGGGTGTTACAGGAGGAGCAGACGCAGACCGCTGCACCAGGGACGCATGCCTTAGGTGCATATCTAGATGACATGTGGCGGTTCATGTATGGTTTGCAGCGTCAGGTCCAGTGGTTGGGAGAGGCCTTGACAGAGGTGGCTCAGCGCTAGGGCCAAATTCTATAGACACCGTTTGCTGCTGCGCCCACACTATTCCCTGACTGGCAGACACGTTTCCCTTCCAGCAGGCCTGCAGATGAGGCGGGACCCTCGGGCTATGGGGGCTGAGATTCTTCAGAGGATGAGTGAGAGGAGTGATGCTTGTATATATAGTTTAGTTTATGTATTTATTTTGGTTGTTTTATTTTGAAACATTGTCTCTGACATGCTCGATGATTGTATATATTTATTTATCTTTGGTTGTTATTTGTTCATGGTATGTTTGAGTTGTGTAGTCCCGATTCCGCTTAAACTGTATGGAGTGCGTGCTTATGCTGGTAGTCAGTTCAGCGCCATATTTTATCACTCTACTCGCCGTGTGAGAGACATACCTCAGGGGAGTTCGTTTCTGATCTTTTTCTACCCTTTATTTTCATTTTGATTTGTCCTATATACAATGAGGACATTGTACGATTTAAGTGTAGGGTGGATGGTTAGAAAAAGATTCTCCATTGCATTTGAGCTTTAATTTGAGTCTTGAAAATTATGATGAAGTTAGGCTAGAAATTTACAATTTTGATATCATTCAAGTAAGAATCAAGTGCCAGTTAAAAATGTCACGATAAATGATTGGTAAACAAATGGTAAGGTTGTGTTTAGCTTTTATATCATAGATTTGTGGCTTCTTGTCTTTTTCAAAGAAAATTTGATTTATAAATAGCCGAAAGTTAATTTGTGAATTATTGTTAAAATCAGCAAGGTTGAGCCTTTTTGAATCTAAGCTTGACAAAAATAGGCTGAGTGGATATTTTTAGTTTTATATTCATATGCTATGCGAAAAGAAAAGAAAAAAATGCCAACAATGAAAAAAGAAAGAAATGAAATATCTGTTGGAATAATAAGTCAAATATGTGGCCTTTGGGACTCGAATTAGCAGGCTCTGAGGGGTGTTCTACACCTAACCACATAAAGCCAACTGGTTTGGGATCGGTTGAGTCGAATGTTCGCTACATGGGTTCCATAGAAAGTCATGGACTTATATAAAAGAATGAAAGAAAAAAGCATATGTTTATTAAAGTCTGGAAATCTGCAATAAGCTTTGAAGTTGGGGGATTGCTTGAAGGTAAATTGACTATGTGCTGATTTTATAAATAATTCGTGAATTAAAGTTTGGGTATTTGTGAGGAAAATGGTTGTTTGAGTGATGGGAAGTTAAAAAGGATCAATACACAAATATATGTATAATTCTAGATACAATCGGTATGGTTCTATTTTTAATCATTTGTACTGACATTGGTATGTAGCGCTTGGTTTCTTTTTAGATTGATGTTGAAAGATTGATTTTATATGCCTGATTGATTTGCAATTTTCTTGAGGACAAGCAAAGCTCAAGTGTGGAGTATTTTGATATTGCGTTATATATATATATATATATTCGTTGCGATAAATGGCACTTAAATGTTAAATAATTCTTTAAATGATGACAAATGGTACTTAAAGTGTGTAATTATCAATCACAGGTCATAAAATACTCAATGGCGGGAGTTTAAGCGGAAAAGACGGAAAAAGACTCGAAGTTTAAAAGAATATCATAATGTCATAAAAGGGGAGGACGCGACGCGTCGGAAGGATGAACGCGACATATTCCAATGAAAACACGCGATCATGTCGGGCAAGTTTATTAAGACGCGACGCGCCCAAGACATGAACGCGACGCGTTCCCGACTGGAATTCAACTCTATAAATAGACTTGTTTTATTCGAAAAAAAGGGATTCCAACCCTTCCAGCCGGCCCTAGATGAACAAAGACGATGACTTTGGAGCTTTGAAGCAGATACCTCGCTGCAACTTGAAGATTCAACGATTTGAAGTGAAGATTGAAGGTTTATTTATCCGATAATCAATACTTAGGTTCTATTAAATCATGTTTAGCTCTCTATTTATGAATTTCTATGGTTGTATTCCTCTTATTATGGGCTAAACACCCTGTATTCTCTACTTGGACATGATAACCTTTGATAATTAGTTTGATTTCAATGTTTGGATTGCTTTTAATGATATATTTGTTATGATTAGCTTTTTCAAAGATCCTAGTGTGATAAAGTTCTGATTTTTATGCCTAGATCTGAGTTTTCATAGGTTGTATGACCATTCTTCCTTTGATTGCTTGAATTATTAATTTCTATGACCATTAGGATTCATAACTAGTGATTGACCATATCAGGTTAGGCTTAAAGATTGAAACTTTATTGTGCTTGCTATTGTCTTTGATGACCATTCATTGATAAATGATTGATTTTGTGAATTAACAAATCAAAAGATTAAGTCTATCATTACTCGAATAGTTTGGCTAGTTGAAGATTAGTTAATTGCATGACCATTGGGTTAATTGTCTAAAACTATAGGGTTAGTGAGTCTGACCAGGAAATCTAAGCACTTTAGAAATCGGTATATTGTTTTAAGTAATCCATTGCACTTCATTGAAATCTGCTAATTTGATTAGAGAATCTTTTGTCCGAGTAGAGATACTTTACTTCTTATTGATTAAATCTAGGTTTAATTACATTCTCGATGTCTTAGCTCTGAAATTTGAATTTTTGGTAATTTAGGCTCTGATTGAATTTGTTGCTTTCTACCGATAAAAATGCCAATTCCCCATGTTTACTGCTTTTTAGTTTAATATTATTTAGGTAATTAGTTTAATTATATCTAGAATCATACTCGTTCCCTATGAGTTCGACACCCGTACTTATTTTCTATACTGCTACACAATTAGGTACACTTGCCTATTGTGGAGTACGTAAAATATATACGGTTTTTATAAATTTAAAACTGGTACGAAAATCGCACATCAAGTTTTTAGCGCCGCTGCCGGGAACGGTTTCATTTTAGTATAATTAAATTAGTTGTCTATTTAGTTTTTATTATTGCTTATTTATTCAAAAAAAATCAGAAAATATAAAAAACCAAAAAAAATCATAAAATATCAAAAGCTAAAACATATTTAGGATAATTCTGTTTGCCTGAAAATGCGACGCGCCATATGCGTCAACGCGATGCGTTCGCTACTTTAGCGCAATTAGGGTTTTTTGCTTCTAGTCAAACGCGACGCGTTCCAGTGCTAATCGCGACGCGTTCCCGCGTTTCCGGAATTCTTTCTTTCTTTCGCCCTTCTTCGCATGGAGTTACGTGCTGCCAACTTTCGTGTTAGGTTAGTGCATGCCTAGGAAGGCTTCTGCTGATATCGTCTTGCCTTTCGACGAACCCGAAAGAATTTTCCATCAACGCCTATGAATCAAATGCGAGAAGAAACCAGTTCTAAATATGGCAGAGAATTTCGCCAACATGTCACTGGAGGAGTATGCAAGCCATGTTCGCGAGGGAACCGGAGCAGGGATCCATTGACCCGAGATCCCTGAAGAACGATCTTTCAAAATCAAGGGTCAATTCTTACATCTTTTGCGCGAGAGTCCTTTTACCGGAAATGACAACGAAGATGCCAAATATTATTTAGGTAATTAGTTTAATTATATCTAGAATCGTACTCGTTCCCCGTGAGTTCGACACCCGTACTTATTTTCTATACTGCTACACGATTAGGTACACTTGCCTATTGTGTCGTACGTAAAATATATACGGTTTTTATGAATTTAAAACTGGTATGAAAATCGCACATCAGTGCCTGTAAATAAAGACCTAAGAAATTTACAGGATCAGTTTCATTAGCTGAATGGTCAAGTTAGTCAACTGATAACTGATAATTGTCAGAAGACTAATTAGAAAACTCATAGGCATTCAAATAATGTTGTTCAATGCTCCAAAGCCACAAAATCTCAAAAATGTTACAAGTGTGGTAGCAAAGAGCATAAGGAATTTGAAGGTTCTTTGGGAGGGAATTCAAGATAGCGGACTTGTAATGATAATATAGCTATTCCAATCATTCATAAGAAACCTGAAATGAAGTGGAAAGATAGTTGCATTCCACAGGGATCCACTGAGTAGTGGATTCCTACTTTTGTCCCTAACTCTTCTTTCATTCAATCTGTGCAGGTTGTTGATTCATGGTTTCTTGACAGTGGATGTTCTAGAACTATGACAGGTAACAAGGATTTGCTCAGTAACTATAAGAAAGAGAAAGGTCCAAGGGTGAATTTTTGTGACAACAATCATGGGCAAACTAAAGGCGACGGAGAACTTCATAATGGGAACCTCAAACTGTCCAAACTTTCCTATGTCAAAGAGCTAAAATACAATCTCATAAGCATAAGTCAATTGTGTGATGGAGATAATGAAGTCCACTTCACAAAGATAGGAGGTTCTATAATAAATAAAGAAGGTAATATAGTGTTGAGTGCCAAGAGAACCCTTCAAAAGAAACATGTTTGTATTCTAAAACCACTGAGGATACAAACTGGCCATGGCACAAGAGGCTTTCCCACCTAAATTTCAAAAATATCAACAAGTTGTGCAAAGGTGAACCAGTGTCAGGACTGCCTTCTCTGACTTATTCTAAGCTTAAACCTTGCACAACTTGTGAGAAGGGAAAGCAACATAAGACAACATTTTCATCCAAGCAAGCTTTCTCTATTGCAGAACCTTTCTATATGTTGTACATGGATCTATTTGGTCTTGTTGCAACTGCTAGTATTGGTGGAAGTAAATATACTCTTGTGTTGGTTGATGAATTCTCAAGATATACTTGGGTTTTCTTTCTTAAAGCAAAGAGTGAGGCTGCTGAAGAGATCATATGCTTTATCAAGAAGATGGATGTGTTGAATGGCAATTTGGTGAGGAGTCTTAGAAGTGATCATGGAACTGAATTCATAAATCAAACTTGGGAAGCTTTTTGTGATGGGAAAGGGATATCTCAAAACTTCTCTGCTCCAAGAACCCCACAACAGAGTGGTGTAGCTGACAAGAGAAACAGAACATTGATAGAAGCTACCAGAACAATGTTGTGTGAAAGTGGATTACCCTTTAATTTCTGGGCTGAGGCTAGATCCCCTATCATCAAAAGGCAGAACAAGACTCCATATGATGTGCTCAAGGGAAGGAAGCCAAGCATCAGCTTTCTGCATATCTTTGGATGTCAATGCTTTATCCTTAATCAAAATGATCAATTGCAGAAGTTTGCTCCAAAGGCTGATGAAGGAGTGTTTGTAGGTTACTCAGTGATTTCCATAGCGTACAGAGTATACAATCTCAGAACAAAAGTCATAGAAGAATCTATCAATGTATGTTTTAATGAAAATGACTTTGTTGCTTCCGGCTCTTCTAATCATGTTTCAAGTGAATAATTTAATGATCTCATGGAAACTGGAGAAATCACTCAAGAGCAAGTTGATCCCTTTGCACCAACTGCTCATGCTTTAGATGAACCTGTTCCCATTCAGATCTTCAACTATGTACAACAAACCTCATCCAATCATATACCTCTACTGAATCATGTGGGAAATGACTCAACATCATTGGATTCTAATTCCATATCACACATTCCCTCTTCAGTAGAGACACCCACAGATTGTGAAAATGAAGTTATATCAGCCACCCAAAATGAACTCATTTCCACTGCTGATAGTCAACATATAACTTCACCTCCCCAAATCCAAATTCATCCCAATTCCCAAATCATCCAAAATGCCTTCATAGATCACAAATATCATCCTCATAATCTGGTTATAGGCAATATAGAGGATCTAGTTAAAACAAGATCAAAAGCTTGCAACATCTATTTTTATTCTGGATTTCTCTCTCTGATTGAAACAAAGAAGGTTGATGGAACCCTGAATGATCCCTACTAGGTGACAACCATGCAAGAAGAGCTGGTAGAATTCAAAACAAATAATGTATGGACCTTGGTACCTAAACCAAAGGATAAAACCATAATTAGAACAAAGTGGGAGTTCAAAAACAAGCTAGATGAACATGGGCAGATCACAAGAAATAAAGCAAGGCTAGTGGCACAGAGTTATTGTCAAGAAGAAGGTATTGATTTTGATGAAACCTTTACTCCTGTTGCAAGATTGAAAGCTATCAGATTATTCCTAGCCTATGCTTCCTTTAAGAACTTCAAAGTATTCCAAATGGATGTGAAGAGTGCATTTCTGAATGGAGATCTGAAAGAAGAGGTGTATGTCAAAAAAAACCTACTGGTTTTGAAGAGTCAAGCTTACCTGATCATGTATTCTTTCTCAACAAAGCTTTATATGGTCTTAAGCAAGCTCCAAGAGCCTGGTATGATACCCTCTCTTCTTTTCTTATTAACAAAGGTTTTACAAGGGGATGCATTGATAGCACTTTGTTTATAAGGAAATACAAAGGTGATGTGATACTTGTGCAGATATATGTACATGATATAATATTTGGGTCTACTCATTTGGAACTTTGTAAAAACTTTTCTAAACTCATGTTTGAAAATTATCAAATGAGCATGATGGGTGAATTAAACTATTTTCTTGGTTTACAAAATAAACAAGAAAGTGATGGTATTTTCATACATCAAACAAAGTACATTAAAGACTTACTCAAAAAGTTTGAATTTTCAAATTCAAACTCAATGAAAACACCCTTGTCAACTGCTCTCAAGCTAAGAAAGGACACTGATGGGAAATCAGTGAACATTACTGCTTATAGAGGAATGATTGGGTCACTTTTATACCTCACTGCAAGTAGACCAGATATAATGTTTTAAACATGTCTGTGTGCAAGATATCAAGCAGATCCAAAGGAATCACATCTTGCTGCTGTTAAAAGAATATTAAAATATCTCAAAGGACTCCTAATCTTGGCCTTAGTATCCCAAAGACTCAGATTTTGAGTTAGTTGGATATTTTGATTCTGATTTAGCAGGGTGTACATTAGACATAAAGAGTACTTCAGGTGGATGTCAACTTCTAGGAGGAAGATTAATAAGTTGGTCTAGTAAAAAATAAAATTTAGTGTCAACATCTACTGCAGAGGCGGAATACATTGCTGCAGGAAGCTGTTGTGCTCAAATTCTGTGGTTACAAAACCAATTACTTGATTATGATATGAAGTTTGAAGACACCCCAATCCTGTGTGACAATATAAGTGCCATCTCCATCTCAAATAATCCAGTCATGCATTCAAAGACAAAGCATATTGAAATCAGACATCACTTCCTAAGGGATAATGTGTAAAAGGAAAAGGTATCTCTTCACTATATTAACACTGATTTGCAACTTGCAGACTTGTTCACTAAACCATTGGATGAAGCAAGGTTCAATTTCCTGATATCCAAACTAGGTATGCTTAATTTCAAGATTAGTAGTAGTTGTGTTTCTGTGGATTGATAAGTATTGAATATCTTGTTTTACTTATCTAAGCATCTCTTAACTTTACTCATCTTGAGATAGCTAAGTAAAATTGATCAGTTGATGTCTATGAGCTGACCAAACTTACTCAGCTGATCATACTCAGTTAAGGAAGAAATGCTCAACTAAGTAGCTCTATCTGCCGATGTACCTAAACTCTTTCTATAAGCTAATGCTTTTCCATCAGCTGAAGTCTCCTAACTGATACATTTCAAACACTCAGTTGATGAATCAACACTTAGTCAATTTTTCTCATTTATGCTCGGTTAATGCTTTTTAACCCTAGTTATTTACTCCGTCTATGAGATTTCATTTAATAGCTTATTATTATGTTTTCCGTGGTCTAAAATCGCAACGGAAGCAAAACGAGTAGAAAATAATTTCAAAATTTTGACCACGAATACGCCCACCAAATGGACCAAAACTCTAGACTTGACTAAGCAACAAAATAGAACATACAAAGAACTAGAAGTATACCCTCGATGCTATCTTCTTTGTACGCGCAATTTTGGAGTTCGGGAGTCTTGTGCACTAACGTGTACACCTCTATTGAAGTCAACACCAAGTCTTGATCTTTTCCCACTTGCTAGAGTGTTAGGTACGCCAACCTAAACACCACAGAGATGTCTACACAATAGAACCAAAGCCTTGGAACTACCTTGTGTGTTAGAGAGAGTTAATGCAAATATGTATATTCTAGAAAAACCAATTCTTGGAACTTCACAACATTAGCATCATGGCCCTTAAATAAACCTCAAAATCAGTTCAAATTTCGTGATCACTAATGTCATTTTCAGTTTCTAGAATAATGAAAAGTAACACCATACTTAACTAGCTTTCAAAGCCTAGTTAAGAGGCTGTTACTACCTGAGGCACGACTGTGCCTCATAAGGTACGGGCGTGCCAGCCCGAGAGGCCACGCCCAAGTCACGCCCGACTTGGGCTCGTGCCTGTCCATTGGGTACAGGGCACGGGCGTACCTAGCCACAGGCCACGCCCAAGTCACGCCCGACTTGGGCTTGTGCCTGCCCGTAGGGCACGGCCGTGCCTTGGCCCACCAGAACCAGTTTTTGGTTTCCTCTCTCATTAGACCATCGGTGATGCCAGAATCGATATTTGGCGTGTGACCCAATAGGCCCTAGCTTCATCAGCCACGATACCAACTCGTGTGTGTGTTAGTGGGCATAATCCAACAGACTCCCACTTGCACATGACAAACTCACAAATGGCGTCACCGACATAGAGCGGCCTCTAGCAAGGCGTCTATGCCCCCAAGTCAGCACAGGGTTTATCTTCCCACAACAAATACCTAACGAAAAGGAAAGGTCCTATAGATAAGTGATTATATACCCCTTCGTTCACGATATCCGTTGTGAATGCTGGTCATGGAACATGATCAACCCCAAATCATTCACGATTATGTTTCTCGATATAGACTAACTATGACTAACAAAACAAGTTGCATAATTGATCCACCGTCAATTCAACTTGAGCACGGCCATGCATTTTGGTTTGTCATCAGCTTAGTCAACAAGGGGCCCAAGGATATCTCTCAAAAGAGGAACGAATACCTTTGACTACACCGCCCTATCATAATAAGAAGTTCTTGCCTGAAAACTTCCCTTATAACAGCCAGTTACGAACTGCGTTAGAAAGCAATCTAAACAAGTCCAATTTAATAATCAAGCAACACGTGCATTTCCAGTAGAAGGATAAATAATATTATCATCCTGATTTACTCGTGATAATATCCATGAAGTAAACTCAGGTATGGGTCCTCCAATTACTTAATCACCATTAAATATAGGCTAGTGTTGCGTAAACAAGTATTCAATCCAAGATGAAAACTTTACCAACCACTTGCCTCGATCTTAATTCACTTCTTCCTTCCAATGAAGAACGAATCGTGGAGCATTTAGAATAAACAAGTTTATTCATGGAAGTATTTAACATGCAAAGATAGAACACAATAATGTTTCATAAAGTAATCGCACCATGTGTATATTAAATCCCCATTTAATAGTCATTACAATAAGAAATACATTATTGCTTTAATGTTCTCAATAACAAATACAACTAAAATAATTAAACCAAGTCATTAGCAAATCTAATCCCAATAGACTTAGCATGTGAATCATGCTTAGCTTGCGACAAAGGTTTGGTGAGTGGATCTGCCAAGTTCCCCTCAGTCGGTACTCTACTAACCACAATGTCACCATTCTCGATGATATCACGAATAAAATGATACTTTCGATGATATGAGAAACCCATATATTTCCGGCTCATTACGAACTCTACCAGATCTACGAAGCTCTAATGGTTGTGTATCAGGCACCTCATCCACTGTTGGTTGAGGTTCCACTTCTTCCGGTGCACCGACCTCAGAAGCGGTACTAGTGCCAACATCAGGTTGATCATTTGTGTCATCTAGAATTTCTTCTAGATCGACTTGCCTCCCATTGGCTTCTGCAGATATCAGCTCCCTTTCAAGGAAGACTGCCCTTTTAGCAACAAACACCTTGTTCTCCGAAGGTTTGTAAAACAAATATCCCATAGAACCAGCTGGGTAGCCAATGAAAATACACTTCTCGGCTTTGGGTTCAAGTTTGTCTTGAGCTTCACGTCTCACGTAAGCCTCACAACGCCAGACCTTGAGATAGGCTAGCGAAGGAACCCTTCCATGCCACATCTCGAACGGTGTACTTGCAACCTTCTTTGTTGGTACAAGGTTTAAGGTCCTAGCAGTTGTTTCCAAAGCATAACCCCAAAAACTTGCGGGTAGCTTTGTACGACTCATCATGGGCCGAACCATATCCAATAAAGTTCGGTTCCTCCTCTCAGCGACCCCATTTAATTGTGGTGTCCTGGGTGGAGTAAGTTGTGAAATAATTCCACAACCCCTAAGATGATCAAGAAACTCGGTACTAAGATACTCACCACCCCTGTCGGTTCTGAGAATCTTAATCCGCTTGCCCAATTGATTCTACACTTCGTTTTCGTATGTCTTAAACACCTCAAAGGTTTCAGACTTATGCTTAATCAAATAAACATAACCATACCTACTGAAATCATCAGTAAAAGTAACGAAGTACCTACAGTTGTTTCTTGTAGCAGACCTGAACGGACCACACACATCCGTGTGAATAATGTCCAACAATTCTTTGCCCCTTTCACTAACGCCGGTGAAGGGCGCTTTAGTCATTTTGCCTAATAAACAAGAATCGCATACTTCGCTTGTCCCGTGGTCAAACGATTCCAAAATCCCATCCACTTGGAGTTTGGTGATACGTTTCTTGCTTATATGGCCAAGACGACTATGCCACAAAGACAACTTGTCCAATACACCTTTGGACTTAGAATCAATGTTCATGATTGATTTATTACCATCCAAACACACACTTGTTTCATAAATCCCACGACATGGATAAGCTTTAAAGTAATGAACATCATTTCTCAAACAAGAGATAATTCCATTATTAAAACCAAAATCATATCCATCGTCATACAAAGCGTGAAAGGAAATAATGTTTCGTGCAGCGTAGGGCGAAAAACAAACATTCAATAAGGTAATAGCAAGCCCTGAAGGAAAGGCGAGATCAACACTCCCAATCCGTTCCACGGGAACCACATCCTTGTTTCCCATGATCAGGTCAAGCTCTCCAGCACCCAGGGCCCTACTTCTTTTTAGCACCTGCACATTATTACAAATATGAGTGCCACAACCGGTATCAAGTACCCAGCCGTTAGAAGTAGCAGTATTGTGGAGTTCAATCATAAACGTACCTGAGTTACCCGCTCCCTTCGGTTTTACCCGCTGGAGCTCCTCGAGGTACTTTGGGCAAGAACACCGCCAATGCCCCTTTTCCTTGCAATGAAAGCACTCGGCTTCCGCAGGGTCCTCGGCCAGTGGAACCATCACAGCTTTCCCCTTGCCCTTCGTGGCCAGACTCGGGTTAGGTTTTGCAACCTTCCCCTTACCCTTTCCCTTAGAGGGGGAGAGCGCCTTTTCTTTTTTTTCCGCCTCCCTGGATGGCTAGGACGGGTTTGGATGAGGAGGGCTTCTTGGACATGTCCGACATGACGGTCTTTAACATTCCGTGAAGTTCCATTAGGGACTTGTCCATGCCATGGACATGATAGTTCCACACAAATTGTGAAAAGGATCTAGGAAGAGAACGGAGGATCACATCCACCGCCAACTCCCTCCCTCACGGGAATCCCAACCTCTCCAAGTGATCAACCAATGCTTTCATCTTAAGCATGTGAACGCTCACATTTCCGCCCTCCTGCTTATGGCAATCGAAAAGGGACTTTAGGCACTCGAAGCGCTCTAGCTTAGCCTGCTGTTGGAACATTTCCTTCAGCTGGTTAAGCATATCATATGCTCCTAAATGTTCCATTTGCTTTTGAAGCTCAGGAATCATTGACGAGAGCATAATGCAAGCCACTTCGTTCGTTTCCTTGACACGCTTGTCATACGCGTCTCGGACCGCCCTAGTCGCATTAGCCGCAGGTGCCTCTGGCAAAGGCTCCTCGATGGCCCACATCTTTTGTTCATACCTAAGGGCTATCCTTAGTTACCATGAACCAATCCATGAAGTTTTGGCCATCGAGTTTGGCCTTTTCGAGGAACAACTTTAGGGAAATAGAGTTCGACGAAGATGTAGAAGCGTTGTTGGATGCCATCTACAAAATTTAGAGTACCAATTTTAGTTGTAAATCCTTATAGAAATAATTACCCAATAGTTATAAAACTTAATTATTTGAACAAGGCTAAGAACCAAATTTCACTCTATCTCATGACGGGTTTACCACGGATCATGAAATAAGTTATTTAGGCCGGTAGAGAAATTACCAATTGCAACCATTGCAACTCTTAGATCCTTGCGGGATCCTTTCGACATCAAATGTCTAAGGCATGTTTGATCCCTTCATACACCAATCCTTTTATTATTTTTTAAATGACTCGGCTTGAGATCGACATCATTTAAGCAACATAAAAGAACTTGTAAGTCGCCCGTCAAGACACACGTTGGTACTCTAGCCCAATCATTGGTTTGTGCTTAAGCTCGACTACCAATATTGCGGGTTGCCACACTCACCTTCCACACAACTCCACAAGGCATGAATCGTGCTAATGCTCGACAATCATCCAAGTTTCGTTAGATTTGGGTGGTGTCGTCTTACGGGTGGCGCGTGACTTACTTTTCGAAAAACGGGTTTTTGTTTTTCCGGTTAAAATAATATTTTAAAAACTTTTGACGAATTAGCAATTTAAGTGACAAAAAACTCCTTTTTATTCACCATTTAATATAAACACTTTTATATTAATATTTGCCAATTTTTATGCGCGTAGAAATATAAACTCATTTATAAATCTCTTCTGTTTTATATATTTTCAAAAATTCTCTAGCATGCAAATCCTAAAGAATCCAAATATAAAACAACCACGTATAAACATAAATAAAGACCCGGTAACAGGCCCAAATCCTAAATGTTTTCCCCGTGAGCCAAAACGGGGAAAACTTAGTCAATCTAGGGACAACACCAATGGATGCTCCGTCACGATCTCCACGCCGGCGAATCTCCCGGACTTGGTTCGTCAAGACGCCAACACCGTGTCTCCCGGTCGGTTTTGATGCAATATTACATATTTGAAATAATCTAAGTACGAGTTCATAATAATAAGAAAACGACATGCAAGTCGCGATCCTAATAATCTATTACGAGTACAAAGATTTAAAAAACCAAAACCAAAACCAACCACAAACATCACAAAGTCTATGGGCATATCAAGTTACCGGGCTATCTCAACAAACAGAACCAAACGAAAGCAATGGTGTGCCACAAAACCATGTCCAACAAAGATATATATATTTTGATCAAGATTGCAAAAACACTGAAGGCACAACAAGCAATCCTTGTACATATGCATTAACAATTTTAATACACCTTTAAAATTGCATATTCATATATATAGACCTAAAGATATATGTTTTTGTGAACTTCATGCCAAGTCACACAAAACATATAAAATTAGGAATCAAAATATAGTAGGGATCAACAGAATCAAGACTAGTCAAAAACCCGGATTTTAATATATTTAAACATATTGTTTCAAAAACCAATTCTGACCAAAAATCCTTAGGCACGGGCGTACCCCGGAGGGTACGGGCGTGCCTGCCATTTTGTCAGTGCACAGTTTAAACAATTTTAAACAGTTTACGAATTCTGTCGGCACGGCCCGTACCCCCACTGGTACGCCCGTGCCCTGGTCGCCGGCACGGCCCGTACCCCTAGAGGTACGACCGCGCCCGGTCACCGGAAAACCATTTTTGACAGAAAACTCAGAAAATCCGGTTTAACTCCAAAAGTGAAAAGCCATGTTAGAGATTGGCTCTGATACCACAGTTGGGTTTTCGTGGTCTAAAATCGCAGCGGAAGCAAAACGAGTAGAAAATAATTTCAAAAATTTGACCACGAATACGCCCACCAAATGGACCAAAACTCTAGACATGTCTAAGCAACAAAATAGAACATACAAAGAACTAGAAGTATACCCTCGATGCTATCTTCTTTGTACGCGCAAGTTTGGAGTTCGGGAGTCTTGTGCACTAACGTGTACACCTCTATTGAAGTCCACACCAAGTCTTGATCTTTTCCCACTTGCTAGAGTGTTAGGTACGCCAACCTAAACACCACATAGATGTCTACACAATAGAACCAAGCCTTGGAACTACCTTATGTATATTCTAGAAAAACCAATTCTTGGAACTTGACAACATTAGCATCATGGCCCTTATATAGACCTCAAAATCAGTTCAAATTTCGTGATCACTAATGTCATTTTCAGTATCTAGAATAATGAAAATTAACACCATACTTAACTAGCTTTCAAAGCCTAGTTAAGAGGCTATTAGTGCCTGAGGCATGGCCGTGCCTCATAAGGTACGGGTGTGCCAGCCCGAGAGGCCACGCCCAAGTCACGCCCGACTTGAGCTCGTGCCTGTCCATTGGGCACAGGGCACGGGCGTACCTAGCCACAGGCTACGCCCAAGTCACACCCGACTTGGGCTCGTGCCTGCCCGTAGGGCACGACGGTACCTTATAGAGGCACGGGCGTGCCTTGGCCCACCAGAACCAGTTTCTGGTTTTCTCTCTCATTAGACCATCCGTGATTCCGGAATCGATACTTGGCGTGTGACCCAATAGGCCCTTGCTTCATCAGCCATGATACCAACTCGTGTGTGTGTCAGTGGGCATAATCCAACATTCCGTTAGAAATTTTGTCAGCATCAAAAGATCTCTGTTAACTACACTTTATAAATACCCCACTTCCTCTCTCACTTCTCTTTACCTGTTCCAATTCTCCAAACTCCCTCTCTCTCACTAAAAAGCGTTACCCTAACCTTCTCTCTCGCTATTTCTCTCTTACTCTTACTGTTCATCATCCCTATCATGGAAATCTACATCCCTGATCCCGCAGTCAACCCTGGTGAGAATGTTTCACCCAATCAACCAATGAACATCACTCCCAACAACATTCTTTTGTGCACCTCCATCCCTGCCTCTCGCGAAAACCAAGGATATGAACCAATGGTGCAGTTCCTTCAAGCTTACCCTATTTTTGATTGTCTCACTGCTGATCCCCACTATATCTTTCCACCAATCATTAGAGACTCTGGTACTCCGCCACCTACAACATCAATGACAATGCCATTCACTGCACCCTAGCCCAAGGAAACTACCAACTGCACATAACCACTGAAACTCTTAGAGAAGCCATTGGTATTCACAACTTAGCTCCTTACATTTCTTTCCCATCTCGAGCCAAAGTTCAAACCATTCTTCTAACCATTGGATATAATGAGCCTATTGTGCATGGGCAAGTAAAGGTTTATGCTCTTTCGCACCCATGGAAGTACTTAGCCAACATGGTTATCCGGTGTTTTGGTCCCAAACCAGGACGTCATCATCATATCATCAACCAAATAGAGCTTCTGGTCCTTTATGCCCAAGTGTTTAGGGTCAACATTGACTTTTATCAGGTTGTTTTCTCTGATCTTAATGATAAAATTACACAGAGCACAAACAAAAATTCATCAAGGTCTCATGTCCCATATATAAGATTTTTGAGCCTGATTGTAATGAGGGAAATTGGAGAAAATGATTATGTTGGGTTGAATGAATAACTAGACAGTATACCTGTACCTGCCATGGGAGAAAAGGTCTTTCATTTCCTAAGGGCAGATAGGGGTCGTGCAATCACTGCCCAAATGCAAGAATTGATTGATGCTGCTGCTGAGGCAAATGTAGATGATGTTGATGGTGATGATATAGATGGTAATGACAATGATAGTGCTGAAAGTGGTATTGGTGATAATGGTGATGATGGTGATGCTGGTGATGGTGGTGATTTTGGTGATTCTGGTTTTGCTCCTCCAAGTCCAATGATCATGAGTCCTCTTTGTGATGCTATTGTGCTAGATCAACTAGAACAAGAAATCTCTGAGCAACTGCTTGAGCTCATTGATATAAGCAGGCACATCATCTCCCAATGTATGGAACACTCTGATTCTACCTCTGAGGATATTCAAATGGTAGTCCCAACCTTTGATAGCCCATCCTCATCCCCTATCCAAACACAAATTCAACAGCCAAGCTCTAGTGAATCTCCAGTGTTCACTAGTTCTACTCCTATTCATAGCCCAATATACACAAGGTCAATAGATGATGCTCACAATGAGCCCTTTGAGGTAGTAAAATCTACACCTTTGACCTCAACACCAATTAACCTTCCTCATGATGAGGGGGAGCCATTAGATGTTGCACACCCTAAGCCAGTGTATGTATCCTCACAATAGGATGCATCTGTAAAAATGCGATATAAACCGCAATCTAAGGAAACCTCCCAAAAGGTTGTTCTCATTGAAAGACAGACCTCCTCCCAAGGTCACACTGTGTCTAGCCCAATTATGAGTCAGCCTATACCATTCACATTCTCCAAAGAATGTGGATCCCATAAGGGATACCATAATGCTGAGTACATCCCACACTCAATCCACATTTCTTGCACCTATAATTGATTATCTTCTTACACACTCACAGCCTGCAAATGGCATTGGTATAAACCAAGCATTGGTACAGGGCTTAACAGTCTTTCCCAATGAATTTGAGCTTATACACCAAGGCACAAAAGAGGGAACCCAATCCTTATCTAAATTTTCAGAACCCATATCTTCATCATCCTCATCCCAACCATCTATCTCTACCTCAACCCTTAACCAAAACCTTAACCTTCTTCAAACCATAAACCAAAACCTTGACAACTTAACCCAAACCTTCTAATCCTTCTAATCCTTCCAAACATAAACAAATACTCGATTGTCTAAGCTTGAAAAGGACATAGAGTCACTAAAAACCCCATCGCATCCCTCCCCTGCACCTATCCAATAACACACTGATCTCACTCCCCTTCTCACCAAACTTGACCAATTATTTACCCTTATTCCCTCTCAACCATTCACTCCCATCTTACCCCAAACTACCCTATCCTCTATAAACCAAACCATCTCCAACCTTCTCACCCAACTTAACCTTCTCAAACCAGTAAACCCCAACATCTTTATTGCCATCCCTGAGGAACTCCTTCCTATACATTCATTCCTAAAATGCATCCTTGATGATATTGCAACCCTAACAGAACAAAGCCGTATGAGCCATATCTCCTTATGGAAAGCTCTAAGGGATCTCAAGGATGACCTCTCCCTCTAAATCTCTAAAATCTCTATTCATACACCTTCCTCAACCTATACACCTACCCCTGCCCCTACCCCATTGCCAAAACCAACCACAGGTGACTCCCCTCCTCCTTTTGATGATGCCAAAAAGGGGGAGAAATCTTTAAGTTCAACTTCAAGGGAGGATGATCCTGATTCAGAGGAAATCAATGCTGCCTATTCTGAAACAACAACCAAAATCTTGCAGTAGGAAGCACCCAAAGCAACAGCTCCTCCTGCTCATAAAAGAAAAGCATTAGTTGAGGGGGGCAAGAGTTTACAAAAAGACTAAAACGCATGGAAAATAGGCCAAATCCTAAAAAGAAAGTTGCTGAGTGTTGCTCTCCAAAAACCATAAACATACAGTCTGATTCTGGTGATGAGGATGATACTCCATTATCTGACATCCTCAGAAGAAGAAGAAGACAGAGCCCCAAATCATCTCCAGCTCCATCAGAGCAAGTTGAAGAAGATGAACATATTAAAAGGGAGCTTGCCCTTAAAGAGCAAGAGGAAAAAGAAAATGTCCAAATGGCTCAAGCCTTGGATGTTACAGTAGAGGAGATCTACCAAGCCAAAGAGCTAGCATATCACCAAGAACAAGAAAAAGATCAAAGTCAAGTTGCTTCTCAACTTAAAATGGCAAGGGAGAAATCTGAAGTTGAACTGCTCAATGTTAGATCTTATGCGGATATAATCAGAACCCTCTTCAGTCTTGATCTCTCTGCTCCCTATAATCTAAGTCAACAGAGGATCCAAAGCTTCAGATTAAGGATCAACACCTAAGAAATAGAATTTAGCCAACTCCAATAACAAGAGCCTCTGTCCACAAGGGTGATGGTGAACCTTATCTCAAAGCTACAAGGAAAAACAACTTCAACAGTTGTGAAGTTGTATCTTATGAGAGATGCCATGTTTATGGGTTTAGAGAACTAGTTGAGATCCTGTACCTTCTCTTCAAATCCAAAAGCAAGCTCAAAGTGCAATTCATACAGAAAAATCAAAATTGGATAGCTCTTGTTGTGTCACAAAAAGCCTTCACCTATGATGACTATTACAGACATGTTAGCACAGTGGATTCCATGCATAAGAAAGGCTCCAAACCTTTCAAACCAATTGAGCTTAAAGAGGTACTATCTACTCATGAATATCTCTATGATTTTGAGGGTCTCAACACAGCTCTCCCACTAAACATCACCCCTGAACTCTTCAAGTTTATATCTATGCCTGTTGAGGTACTATCTACTCATGGAGATTCGTTAGACAATCTGAGATCCCCAAGGCTAGCAGAAATTTTCTCTTCGGGCTAAGAGTATCTACAAGAGGCAGAACTGGAAATGACCAATTTGAAGCCCTTGTCCAAGCTTAATGTGAAGTACTAGCCGAAGCAGATCCTTTAGCAAAAACCTTTGAGGTTAAAGAAGAATAATGGTGGGATTGAAGACTGATATATCTCTGAGGACTTGTTGATTACTCTACTTGATTGTATATACTTGTAAATTCTGTTTAGACTAGTATAGTTAGTAGTTAATCTCATGTATATATTTTTGTAACTTTCCTTATTTTGTTATTCAAGTGATGTTTCTGTAAATCAGAAAATCAAAAAGATATAAAATGGAAAAATGAAAATATACCACAAAAACAAAACAAAATGGTACAACAAAGAAAAAGATTCCACAAAAACAGAACAAAATGAAACACTAGAAAAGAAACCAAAAACAGAATAAGGTTCAAAATAAAAAGTGCTACCAAAAACAGATAGCTAGGTAGCCAAATACACTCTAAAGTTTAAATATTTTGTATTCAAAGTCAAACTGATTCTTCAAAAAGAAAAATGTTTTGTCATGATCAAATAGGGGGAGATTGTTGGGGAGATAATCATTTCACCCTAATAATCTTCTCTGTCTATCTTAAAACATAGAATTTGATGAGAACCAAACCCTACCTTTAGTATGACTTAGAAAGAATTCAAACATGTGTTGCTTGAATCAGATTCAAGAAAAATATGCTATGTGTGGAACCATCAGCTGATAAGCAGCCCCTACTCAAGAGCATCAGCCAAAGACATCAGCTGAGGAATATCAGATGAAGAAAACAAGTGTAGAAGACCATCAGTTGAGGAAGATAATCTACCAGCTGAGTGAAGAAAATTGATCAGTTGAGTGTTCACTCCATCAGTTAAGCAAGGATCTTAATCAACTATACCATTAGCTGAGTGAATATTGGATAATCTGAGGCCTAGAGCATCAGCTAAGTAAGTCTTTCTAAACACAAGTCATCTTCCTACATAAACTGATGTATTTAAATGATCAGCTGAGCATACTTGGTCAACTAATCATATCAATACATAAGCTTATGTCTTCCTAAGATAACCATTTATCAACTGAGCATTTGTATGATCAGCTGAGCAATAGGTATTAAGTGAGTCTTAGCAAAAATGATCAACTGATCTATTATTTCAACTGAGTAGTGAAAGTTAATGTTCTTAGTACTTTATGTTAGCTGAGTCGAGCAAAATGTCAAATCCACTCTTCCTTTCATATTGTAAGTTTCACATGTAAAAGGAAGAACATGTGTTATTCTATTATGCCTTAGATCTTTGTTTATAAAAGAATAAAGCACTTTTTGGATCAAGTACGAGACAAAAAGGTTTGATCTTATCCTCTGGAAAAGGAGAAAGATACCTCAAACATATAAAGATCTCAAAGATTTGTTTCAACAACTATGTATGGCTGACAATTCCATACCTGGTAAAGTAAAATCTAGAAGAAGCATGACTGTTGTATAAAGTACAATCATGGAAAGGGAAAGTCAGTCTTACAAGGCGAAAGGTGTGAGGTTTAATATTTTATATTGTGAGTGGGTTGCACTTTTTTAGAAAAGTACAATTACTTTATCAAACAGTTGATTAAAGTAACTTTACTTTTCACCCACTAACTTTACAATTAAAATATTATATTTGCATACACTCTTTGTCTCCTTCTAACATGAAACCGGATGCCCAATCTTCTATATATATTCATGCGTGGTGGACATGCAAAAACAAGCTTCTACACAACACAATAGCAATCTCATTAGTTGAGAAAAATCCGTAGAGTTTAGCAATTGTGTTGAACCAAACTTGTTCATGTGTTTAACACTTTTACACATTAGTTGTTTTAGGGTTAGCTTGTCTATGTGTTAGAAAAATTAATTGCCACCTTTTATTGTTCTTAGAATTTCCGCTTCTAGTACATGTAATTCTTGATTCATATCAATAAGAATTATATAAAAATATAATGGTGTGTATTTAGATTTCAAAAGACTAAAGTTTGTATTTAACCCCCCTTCTACAAACATTTGTTGTTGTCTACTCAATCTGGGACTAACACTCCCTGCCACCAGGCACTATCCTGGCAAAACTGAATTTGACGACGAAGCACCAGGAATTGACGAAGTACTGTAGCTCATCCATGGGCCAGGATATGATGGTGAACTTGCAGAAATCCATCAATTTAAAAGGGCAAACCTTGTTCTTCTCTAGCAAACACTGGCCACAGTTATCTTCAGAACCCTAACTGGCATACATAGGTGTACAAACGGCGGCTCCTACTACTCGTTACTGCTGCTAGCAAGTGTTGCATACCACATGCATCTTGACTATGCAACTATCATATTTGAGGATATGGTCAGAATGGTCAACGAAAAGACCACCATGGGGCGGAAAGCATTCATACCATTCCAGCGGTTTTTAACTATTCTTTTGATTAATGGCATGGACTACTACTGAACGATCCCCGACATAATAGAGAACCCCTAAGTCCCTGTACAACGTATAACCAGATTCATTCGCATTATGGACTTGCCAAATGTTCAAACAATGACGGTGCCTACTGCTCTACGTCATATGATAGATCATGAGTGAGGCAGTGAGGGAGTACATGAGAGTACATAGGATAGCTCCTATGGTGCAACTAGAGTCGGTTGTGCCTACCCCAAGGGCCTAGCACCTAGTGAGGGTCATAGTCGTCTAGGATCTCGTTCGCATAGGGGTGCATCGAGCAAGGTTATGCAAGAGAGGGAAAAAACAAGTGAGAGGGTTAGAGGAAGTGGTGAGGGTGCAGAGATACACGAGAGTGAGGGAGTTGTATATAGTGATTCTGAGGCCTTCACAAGCGACAAATCCAAGAGTAAGACCTTCACATAAAGGACTGAAACCGAATCATCCTCCTCCAGGCAATGTGCTTCGTTTGGCCCAATACCATCTCCGGTCCCTGCTGAATCCTCTTGCACTCAGCAGGTTTCTGATCATCAAGAGGACATCCACCATGATCTATCTGAAATATATGGCACTTTTGGGGATGTACCTAGTATTGAAAAGGAAGATGTTGTAAGTGATAGTGAGAGTGAGAAAGAAAAGAAAGAGAGTGAGTGTAATACCCATAATTTAAGGATGTATGAAAGTATCTTATTGAAATATTATAATGATTTGTAGCCTTATATTGTGGAATGGGAGATTGATTAAAGTTGTGGACTTATATTGGGCTTAAGCCCACAAGAGGTGTTGTATGAGGGTATAAATAGGATTTTAGGGCTCAACCCCCAACATTCTCTATCAAATCACTGTTCCATTGAAGAGAGAAAGAGTGTGTGTGGGTGCTGTGAGTAGCCTCGAAGGAACTAAGGAAGAAGAAAGCAAGGATTTCTATGGAACTAAGAAGTTATTCACGGAAATCATAAGGTAACACTTCTCAATTCATTAGAATCATGTAGACACTAAATCTTGCTCTCTGATGATAGTAGTTGGATGTTTAGAATCTGGGTTTTGAGTTTTAGAATGCTTTAGAAGAACCCAGGAGAAATATTTAACCAAGAACACTTTATAACTTGATAAAATACAGATTTGTGTTAGAAGGAAAGTTTTAAATAAGTGAAGAAGCGTTTTGCAACAAGAATGAGCTAAATTGATTGATTTTTGAGAAAGCTTTATCTTGGCTATGGAGTAAGGGTTTTTAGAAAAATGAACTGACAGGGATGGGAGATGCACCATGCGACAGTCACATGGACACTCGAATAGGTCCATGTGACTTTCAGTACAATTTGCGACTTTCAGCTAGTGTAATTGTGCCATGCCACTTTCAGTTAGAATATGTATACATCCATGCGACTTTCAACTAGTGTAATTGTGCCATGTGACTTTCAGTTAGAATATGTATACATCCATGCGACTTTCAGCTAGTGTAATTGTGCCATGCGACTTTTAGTTAGCATATGTATACATCCATGCGACTTTTAGCTAGTGTAATTATGCCATGCGACTTTCAGTTAGAATATGTATACATCCATGCGACCTTCATCAAGTGTAATTGTAGCATGCAACTTTCAGTTAGAATATGTATACATCCATGCGACTTTCAGCAAGTGTAATTGTGCCATGCGACTTTCAGTTAGAATATGTATACATCCATGCGACATTCAGCTAGTGTAATTGTGCCATGCGACTTTCAGATAGTGTATGTGCATTTCATGCGAATTTTAGTTAGAATATGCATACATCCATGCGACTTTCAGTAGGTCCATGCGACTTTTGGTTAGTATTCGTGTGTTCATGCGACGTTCAGTAGTGTGTAGCCATCCGACTTCTGGGGATTTGTGTATGTAAGTAAAGGTTAGTACCCGGTATTAACCACATTTAAACTTAGATCAGGTGATAGTTCAATTTAAGAGCAACAAAGTAAAGTCCTACAGTAAGAACTGAGTAACAAGAACAACTGACAGGTGATTAGACCGCTTACTTCTGTAGTGGTTACGAGTAGACCTTTTACTTCGGTAACGGGTATGACTAGACCGTTTACTTCAGTAATGGGTATGACTAGACCATTCACTACAGTGACGGGTGTGTGCAAATCGTACACTTCGGTGTCGGCTATGAGACCAACACTTTGGTGTTGGGTATGTTAGACCATTTTGACGACAACATGTGAGATGAGACCATCCTAGTTGACGGGTATGATGAGACCACTTACTATGGTAGCGGGTATGAGTTATGAGTAGTGATACGAAGTATTTGGTTTGTAAGTAGTATACTTGCTAAGGCTTGGGCTCACAGTTGTTGTTTCAACACTTTTTCCAGGTGACGACCATGGCGTGGCTCCAGCTCAACATTGATAGCTCATTACCCAAGCTTCCATAACTCATTGATTTAGTTTTAACAGTAATAGTTTCAATGACAAACAATGATGATGAATGTAACTTAAGGAATATTGTGCACTTATTTTAATTACAGATTGTCATACAACTACGTTATTGTTTGTTTACCGACATCTATTACGAATGAAATGTTAAAAAAAAGTTTGGGACGTTACAGTGAGGGTTCCCTAGCACTAGAAAGCCGGACAGCCACATCTACTACCGGTTGGGACACTGTTCCGACTGGTATTCAAATAGACACTGGCATCCCACCTGTGCAAGAACCTCACCCAACCATCCACTTTACTTTCACTCAAATTGCAGCAGTTTGTAACACCCGCAAACCTGGGCTAGTAGATTAGCGGGTTGGGACGTTACAGTTGGTTGTAGGTTCTGCGCCGAACCACCGGTCTTCTTGGTTGTGTGATTACATGTTTTGATATTGATTTGACATTTGCTTATTGGCTTAGCCTCTACTCACTTAGCTTTGTGCTAATTCCCCTCAGTTGTTGCTTTTTCAGGTTTGTGAGTTTGTGGTGTTTGCAGTAGGAAAAGTTGACCGGACTCTGATTTTTGTTGTAGAAAGATACGAGCCAGTGTTTTTATGTAACACCAAGATATTTGTTTTGTTGGTTTTGAACAAATGTTGATGTTTGTAAATATTTGTAATATATGTAAAGTGGTTTGTTAATTAAACTTCCTCAACGCGTATTTTTAATAAAATGGCTTTGGTTTTTCGGTGTTACAGTTTTGGTATCAGATCCTAGGTTTGGCCATGCATGACCGGCTAGAGTGTTGCATTCCCATATCTTGGCTCATGGCGGGTCAAACTTTCCTTTGAGGGAATTAGATTGAGTTAGAGAAGTTTGTAGTAGTTAGTATTTTGTGTACTAACGGTTTATGCTAATGAGCTGTGAGATGATTTGATTGTAACAGATATGGCTGACAGAGAAACCCCCGTCCTTCCTCCTGTGACCCAAGCTACATCAGAAGCACCTGCGATCGAAAACCTGGATAATACAGAGATTGCAGGAACATCCGGTCAGGTTCATGAAGAAGACCAGAGTGAATATATCTTTAGATTGGAAAACGAATTGTTGGATTTGAGAAATAAGGTTCACAATATGGAGCAATAGAGACAAACTCAACCTAAGACAACCACAGTTCCAATTGCGACTACTACTCAAGCAACCACAACACCAGTAACAACACCATTACCACCGGTAAACTAGATGATGCAACCACCATTCTACTATTCATATGCACAACCTGGAGCTTATCCTTTTGCGTTCCCAAGATACAAACAACCTTGCACATATAAGCAGTTTTTGGATTGTAAACCTTCGGAATATCGAGGAAGTACAGATCCTAATGTTATGCTTAACAGGTTATGTGAGATGGTGAAGACATTAGATGCTTGTAATTGTGAGAATGAATTCAAGGTGAAATACGCAACAAGAATGTTGAAGGGGGATGCAATGGTTTGGTGGGATTCAATTACCGGCCTTTTTACCGAGCAGCAGCAGGAGAGTATCACCTGGAGTCAATTTCATTGAAGTTATGTGAACAGTATTTCAGTTCCTTTGAGATTGCCAAGATCAATAAGGAATTTATGGATTTATAGATGATTGGGATATGCCTATGGATGATTTGATCAAACAGTTCAATGAGAGATTGAGGTTTGTAAAATAGTGGGTGCCAGATGAGGCATCACAGATTGCATATTTCATAGGAGCTTTGCATCCAGATTACCGGAGTGCCACTAGGTAGGCTACCACACTATCACATGCTATCACTTTAGCCAAATCGTCTGAAGAGGATATTCTTGCGAAGGACACGTTTAGCAGGGAGAAGATTTCCCAACAGAAATCAAAGTTTGAACATTACAGTACTCAACAGAGGTAGGGAGGGGAGTGCAGTGGTAGTAAGCAAGGAGATCAAAATAGGAGGCCTACTTCGGATGGGTCTAATCAACGGGCACCTTGGTGTGGCAGGTGCAAGTCTTTCCACAATGGTCAGTGTACGCCACAAACACTAAGATGTGTGACGTGTGGTCAGTTTGGCCATGACTTTAAAAATTGCAGATTCCAGAAGAGTGTTTGCTGGAATTGTCAGAAAGAGGGGCACAAAGTTGATGAGTGCCCAATGAATAAGAAGCCAGGGTCTGGGTCAGGAGCGGGAGCGGATGGGGGATCATCTTGAGCATCTAGTCAGAAAAGAAAGAACCCACCCATTGTTGAGGGTTGGGCGTTTAAAATGACAGTGGATCATGCGACCACTACTCATGATGTCATAACCGGTATGTTCCATATAAACTCTACTTCTACTAGAGTGTTATTTGATTCTGGAGCTAATCGCTCCTTCATGTATGTGGAATTTTGTTGTAGATTTAATGTGCTTGTTATTAAGCTTGCTAATGCTTTAGAAATAGAAGTAGTTGATGGCATGATGGTTCCGGTCATGACTGTTGTGGCTGGAGCTAAAATTGATATAAATGGTGTGTGTTTTCCTGTTTACTTTCTTGTTATGCCATTATCTGGTTTTGATGTCGTTCTCAGGATGGATTGGCTAAGTTTGAATCAAGACAGTGTTAAATGCCACAAGAAGTTGATTTCTTTCCCGTTGGCGGATGGCACGCGAGTGGTAGCAAGGCGAGAGAAGGCTGGATCAGTGATTCTGATTGTTTCTTGTCTGAAAGCTAAGAAGGTGCTAGATAGAGGATGTGAATTTTACACGGAGTATGTTATTGACGGGAAGAAAGAGAAGCAAGCTATGAATGATGGATGTGTTTCCTGAGGAATTGCAAGGGTTGCCTCCAGTTCGTAAGGTAGAGTTCAAGATTGATTTGATCCCTGGGTCTCGACTAGTGGTTAAGTCCCCGTACAGATTGGCACCTTTAGAGATTCGAGAGATGATTGTTAGTCCCAGATTGAGTACACAACAACAAATGTTTGTAGAAGGGGGTTGAATACAAACTTTAGCTTTTAAAATTTAAAGACACGCTGATATACTTTTTATATAATTCTTATTGATATTGAATCAAGAATTACATGTACTAGAAGCAGAAATTCTAAGTACAATAAAAGGTGGCAATCTATTTTTCTAACACATAGACAAGCTAACTCTAAAACAACTAATGTATATAGAGTGCTCAACACATGAACAAGTTTGATTCTACACAATGCTTAAACTCTACGAATTTCTCAACTTATGAGATTTTCTTTCTGTGGAGTAGAGACTTCACTGTGTTGTATTTTGCATGTCCACCATGCATGAGTATATATAGAAATCTTGGTGAATCCGGTTGCATGAAGTTAAGAGACAAAGAGGATGTGGAAATATAATATTTTAATTGTAAAGGTAGTGCGTGTAAAGTAAAGTTACTTTAATCAATTGTTTGATAAAAGTAATTGTACTTTTCTGCAAAAGTACAACCCATACACAATATAAAATATTAAAACCCACATCTACTGTCGTGTAGAAGTTTCTTTCCCTTTCCATGCTTGTACTTTAATCAACACCATGCTTCTGTTTGATTTGACTTTACCAAGTATGGGATTGCCAGCCATACTTATATGTTTGAACAAATCTTCAAGATCTTCATCTGTTTGAAGTATCATTATCATTTTCCAGAGGATAAGATCAAACCTTTTTGTCTCATACTTGATCCAAAAAGTGCATTTTTACTTTTACAAACAAAGATCTAAGACATAATAGAACAACACATGTTCTGCCTTTTACATATGACTTACAATCTGAAAAGATAGAGTAGATTTGACATTTTGCATGACTCAGCTAACTGATTGTACTAGGAACTCTGATATTCACTAATCAGTTGACAAAATATATCAGTTGATCATTTTTGCTAGGACTCATTTGATACATATTGCTCAGCTGATCATATAGATGCTCAGCTGATCAATAGTAAGCTTAGGAGGGCACAACCTCATGTATTTGTTTGATCAGTTGATCAAGAATGCTCAGCTGATCATTCAAATACATCAGTTTATGAGGGGAGATGACTTGTGTAAAGGAAGACTTACCTAGCTGATGCTCTGGGCCTCAGCTGATCCATTTGTTCACTTAGCTGATGGAGTAGGCACTCAGCTGATCAATTTGTTCCCTTGGCTGATACATTGAGTAGGATCTGATGCTCAGCTGATGGTTCCATACTTAGCATATTTTTTTTATAAACTGATTCAAACAACACATGTTTGAATTCTTTCTAAGTCATACTGAATGTAGGGTTTGGTTATCATTAAAATCCATGTTTTAGAATAGTCAAGGTTTATTATTAGGGTGAAGTGATTATCTCCCCAACAATCTCCCCCTATTTGAAGATGACAAAACCTTTTTCTTTTTAAAGAATCAGTTTGACTTCGAATACAAAATATTTGAACTTTTAAGTACATTTGGCTACCTAGCTATCTGTTTTTGGTAGCTCTTTTTATTTAGAACCTTGTTGTGTTATTGGTTTCTTTTCTAGTGTTCCATTTTGTTCTGTTTTTGTGGAATCCTTTTATGTGTTGTACCATTTTGTTCTGTTTTTGTGGTATCTTTTCATTTTTCCATTTTTATATGTTTTTGATTTTTTGATATACATAAACATCACTTGAAATAACATAATAAAGACATGTACAGAAGTATTTACAAAGATTAACTACTAACTAACTAGTCTATAATGTACAATCAGCTAGATATCAACAAATCTTCAGAGTTAGAATCAGTCTTCAATCATCCCACCATGGTTCTTCTTTTACTTCAAAATCTTTGGCATGGGGATCTTGCTTCAGCTAAGACTTCACATTGGGCTTGTACAAGGGCTTCAAAATGTTCATTTCCAGTTCTACATCTTGTAGATATCCTTAGCCCAAAGAGAAACTTCTTTCTAGCTTTGAGGATTTCAGACTGTCTAAAGAACCTCCAAGTGCCAACTCTGTCCAGAAAGAATATACCTTCAACAGGCATAACTATAAACTTGTACAGCTCAGGGGTGATGTTCAATGGTAGAGATGTGTTGAGACCCTCAAAGTCAGATAAGTATTCATGCTGGGGTAGTACCTCTCTTAGCTCAAATGGTTTAAAGGGCTTAGATCCTTTCTTGTGAAGATTATCAACTGTGTGCACATGTCTGTAAGAGTCATCTGGAGTGAAGGCTCTTTGTGACACAGCTAGAGCTATCCAATTTTGAATTTTCTGAATGAATTGAATTTTGTGCTTGGATTTGGATTTGAAGAAAAGGTACAGGATCTCAACTAACTCTATGAACCCATAGATATGACACCTCTCATAGGATACAACTTCACAGCTGTTGAAGTTGTTTTGCCTTATAGCTTTGAGGTAGGGTTCACCATCACCTTTGTGAACAGTGGCTCTTGTGATTGGAGTTGGTTCTGTTTTGTTTCTTAGAATGTTGATCTTTTCTTTGAAGCTTTGAAGTCTTTGTTGACTTAGATTGTAGGGAGCAAATAGATCAAGGTTGAAGAGGGTTTCGATGGCATCCGCATGAGAACTAGCTTTGAGCAGTTCAGACTGAGATTTCTCCCTTGCCAATTTGTGTTGAGCAGCAGCTTGATTTTGAACTTGTTCTTGTTCATGCTGATATGCTAGCTCCTTGGCTTGGTAGATCTCTTTAACTGAAACACCCAATGCTTGAACCATTTGGACATTTTCCCTTTCTTCTTGCTCTTTAAGTGCAAGCTCCCTTTTCATTTGATCATCTGCTTCAACGTGTTCAGATGTCATTTTCTGTTTGCCTTTGTCCTTAGGAGCAGAGGTTAAAGCCTTTTGGACTGATGGGGTTGATTGGACTGGTGGAGCAGATGGTTTTGGGCTCTGTCTTCTTCTTCTGAGGATGTCAGATAGTGGAGTATCATCCTCGTCATCCGAATCAGACTCAATAGCTATTGGTGGAGAGCAGCCCTTAGCAACTTTTCTTCTTGTCTTTGGCCTATTAGCCATTCTTTTTAATCTTTTTGTAAACCTTTGCTCCCCTCAGAAGGTGCTTTTCTTTTGAGAGTAGGAGAAGTTGTTGCTTTGGGTGCTTCCTGCTGTAGAATTTTTGTGGCAGTTTCATTGTAAGTAGCATCAATGTCCTCAGAGTCAAGATCATTCTCCCTGGAAGAACTTGAGAATTTCTCCCCCTTTTTGGCATCATCAAAAAGAGGAGGGGAGTCACCTGCTGTTGGTTTAGGGAAGTGGGTAGAGGCAGGGGTTGAGGAATGAGTATAAGTTGGGGTAGAGGTAAGTTTAGAAAGCTGAAGGGAGAGGTCATCCTTGAGATCTTTAAGGCTTTCCATAATGAGAGATGACTCATTCTGGATTGGTCAGTTAAGGCTTCAATATCATCAAGGATGCCTTTAAGGTAGGAAGGCATGGGTAAGAGTTGGTCTGGGATAAGGAAAGAAATGTTTGGGTTTATTGGACGGAGGGTTTGAAGTAGGGATAGTAGGTTGGAGATGGTTTGGTTAAGGGAAGAGATAGTGGATTGAGGAAGGATGAGATTGGGTGATTGAGATGGGAGAAGGGTAGAGAGATGGTGTATTTTGGTTAGGATGGGGGTAAGATTAATGGGTGCAGGGGAGGGTTGGGGTGGGATCTTGATGGACTCAATGTCTTTTGCAAGTCTAGACAGTTGAGTAGAGGTTTGGGTTTGGAAGGCTTGGAAGGTTTGGGTTAGGTTATCAAGGTTTTGGTTTATGGTTTGGATAAGGGTAAGGTTTGGTGTTTGGGTAGAAGTAGATGGTTTAGAGGTGGAAGAGGTGGAGATAGGTTCAAAGAAATTTGGTAAGGTTTGTGTCCCCTCATTTAAGCCTTGGTGTATAAGTGGTTGGTTTGTACCACTAGCATTGGCAGGCTGTGCTTGTGTAAGAATTGAATTGATAAGGGGTGCAAGATAAGTGGACTGAGTGTGGGATGCACTCAATAATAGGGAATCCCTTATTAGATCGACATTATGTTGTGAGAATGTGAATGGTATAGGCTGACTCAATAGTGGGAGAGAGACAGTATGACCTTGGGTTGAGGTATGTCTTTCAATGAGATCAACCTGTTGGGAGGTTGTCTCAGCTAGCGGCTTAGATCCCTTTTTTATAGATGTATCCTGTTGTGAGGATACATCCACCGGATTAAAGGTTGCAACATCCAATTGCTCCCCCTTAACATGAGGAAGGGTAATTGGAGTTGAGGTCAGAGGTGTGGATTGCACTCCCTCAAAGTGCTCATAATGAGTCACTTCTGGTGACCTTGTATATATGGGGCTACGAATGGGAGTAGAACTAGTGACCACATGAGGTTCACTAGAGCTTGGTTGTTGGATTGGTGTATGGACTGGAGAGGAGGATGGGCTATCAAAGGTTGGAACTACCATTTGAATATCCTTGCATGTACCTGCTTCTGTCAATGAGCTCTAGAAGTTGCTCAGAAATTTCTTTATCTTGGGCATCACCATCATCACCAAGAGGACTTAACACCATTAGACTGATTGGAGTAAATTCACCAGCATCACCATCATCAGCATCATCATCTTCATTATTAGTGCCATTGTGACTTTCATCAGCATCATCATCACCATCATTATCATCATCATTTTCATCACCATTACCAGCATCAGCATTGTCGTTTGCAGCATCTATTAACTCTTGCATTTGGGCAGTGATTGGAGGACCTCTGTTTGCCTTTAGAAAGTAGAATATTTATTCACCCATGGCAGGGACAGGAATATGCTCTTGATGTTCAATTAAGCCCACGTAATCATTTTCTCCAATCCCCCTCATAGCTATCAGGCTTAAGAATCGAATGTAGGGCACCTGAGATCTTGAGGATTTCTTGTTTGTGCTCTGAGTGATTTTATCAATAAGATCAGAAAATATGACTTGAGCAAAGTCGATGTCTATCCCAAAGACTAGGGCATAGAGCACCAGAAGCTCGATTTGATTGATGAGATGGTGGCTTCCAGATTTCGGACCAAAACAACATATGACCATGTTGGCCAAATACTTCCACGGATGAGAAAGAGCAGAGACTTTTACTTGACCATGCACTACAGGTTCATTGTAGCCGATGGTTTGCAGAACTGTTTGAACTTCTGCTCTGGAGGGAAAAGCTGTGTAAGGTGGGAAGTGAGGAATACCAGTGGCTTCGCGAAGTGTTTTTGTGGTGATTTGGAGATGGTAGTTTCCTTGGGCTAGGGTGCAGTGGATGGTGTTGTTGTTTAGGTTGTAGGTTGCGGAGTACCATAGTTCACCGATAATAGTAGGGTATATGTAGTGTGGATCAACAGTGAGACTATCGAACAAAGGATGAGCCTGAAGAAACTGAACCATTGGTTCATAACCTTGGTTTTCTCGCGAGGCATGGATGGTGGTGCAAAGTAGAATGTTGTTTGGAGTGATATTCATTGGTTGATTGGGTGCAACATTCTCACCAGGGTTGACAGCAGGGTCTGGAATATAGGTCGCCATTTAGTAGGGATGATGAACAGTGAGTATCGAGAGAAGGTAGGGTAGTTCTTTGTAAAGAGAGAGGGAATTTGGAAAGTTTGATCAGCTGATAGGTATCAGCTGGACATAATTACTCAGTTTACAAATTAAGTAAGACTTAGATATGCTTAAATAAGTAACTTATAATTTTCAACACTTATAAATTAACACAAACTAAATTACCACTATTCTAAACTTAAAATTAAGCATACCTAGTTTGGATATTAGCAAATTGAACCTTGCTTCATCTAATGGCTTTGTGAATAAATCTGCAAGTTGCAAATCAGTGTTGATGTAGTGCAAAGTTACCTTCTTCTTTTGCACATTATCTCTGAGAAAATGATGTCTAATTTCAACATGCTTTGTCTTTGAATTCATGACTGGATTATTTGAGATGGAGATTGCACTTGTATTGTCACATAGAATTGGGGTGTCCTCAAACTTCACATCATAGTCAAGTAGTTGACTTTGTAACCACAAAATTTGTGCACAACAGCTTCCTGCAGCAATGTATTCTGCATCTGCAGTGGATGTTGACACTGAATTCTGTTTCTTACTAGACCAACTAATCAATCTTCCTCCTAGAAGTTGACAACCACCTGAAGTACTTTTTCTGTCTAATGTACATCCTGCAAAATCAGAATCAGAATATCTAACTAACTCAAAATATGAATCTTTGGGGTACCAAAGACCAAGATTAGGAGTTCCTTTAAGATATCTGAATATTCTCTTAACAGCAGCAAGATGTGATTCCTTAGGATCTGCTTGATATCTTGCACAGAGACATGTTGAAAACATTATATCTGGTCTACTTGCAGTGAGGTATAAAAGTGACTCAATCATTCCTCTATAAGTAGTAATGTTCATTGATTTGCCATCAGTGTCCTTTCCTAACTTGATAGAAGTAGACATAGGTGTTTTCATTGAAGAACAGTTTTCAAAATCAAACTTCTTGAGTAAATCTTTGACATACTTTGTTTGATGAATGAAAATATCATCAACGTCTTGTTTAATTTGCAAACCAAGAAAATAGTTTAACTCACCCATCATGCTCATCTGATAATTATAAGACATGAGTTTAGAAAACCTTTCGCATAGTTCCAAATTAGTAGACCCAAATATTATATCATCTACATATATCTACACAAGTATCACATCTCCTTTATACTTCCTAATAAATAAAGTGCTATCAATGCATCCTCTTGTAAAACCTTTGTTAATGACAAAAGAAGAGAGGGTATCATACCAGGCTCTTGGAGCTTGCTTAAGACCATATAAAGCTTTGTTTAGAAAGTAAACATGATCAGGTAAGCTTGACTCCTCAAAACCAGGAGGTTGTTTTACATACACCTCTTCTTTCAGATCTCCATTCAGAAATGCACTCTTTAGATCCATTTGGAACACCATGAAGTTTTTGAAGGCAACATAGGCTAGGAATAGTCTGATAGCTTCCAATCTTGCAACAGGGGCAAAGGTTTCATCAAAATCAATACCTTATTCTTGACAATACCCCTGTGCCACTAGCCTTGCTTTGCTTCTTATGATTTGCCCATTTTCATCTAGCTTATTTCTAAACACCCACTTTCTTCCAATGATGGATTTATCCTTTGGTTTGGGTACCAAAGTCCATACATTATTTCTTTTGAATTCTTCTAGTTCCTCTTGCATGGCAGATACCCAGTGGGGATTATTGAGAGCTTCATCAACCTTCTTTGGTTCAATTATTGAGACAAATCCAGAATACAAGCAGATGTTGCAAGCTCTTGATCTTGTTCTGACTGGATCATCTATGTTGCCTATCACCAGATTATGAGGATGGTGCTTGAGGTCTTTGAAGGCTTTTTGGATTGCTTGGGAATTGGGATTCATTTGGATTTGGGGAGAAGAAGTTATTGTTAGTTCTATGTGCACAAGACACAAATTAATACGATATTACTCGTAATAAATAAACCCATAGGGTCACACATTTACAATCAATGGACACCAATTACATATTTGAATATGATTTAAATATGTTTCCAACTCATTATATATAAGTATATATGCATTGTTGCATGTTATTATTTATGTGAAATAATAATATCACTCTTATATATTGATATAAGGTAATGCATATCAAATACATAAATATAAACATATGATTTTATATATATATGTATGAATA
This sequence comes from Dittrichia graveolens, assembly GCA_038502395.1. NCBI lineage: Eukaryota > Viridiplantae > Streptophyta > Magnoliopsida > Asterales > Asteraceae > Dittrichia > Dittrichia graveolens. The sequence continues at coordinate 40,178,787 of JARJIL010000009.1, forward strand.
TATATATATATATATATATATATATATATTTGTTACAAGTAAATTGTTACTAGTAACAATTATAAAAATGTATGTATATCCTTGTTACAAGTAAAGAGTTACTAGTAACAATCAAGTATGTATATAAATACATATAGATGTATTTTATACTTAGTATGACATATCTAGTATACTCTTTTATATAAATTGAAAGAAAACTAGAAATTTACACATTAATCCTTCAACGGGCCATGTATTGCTTCTTGATTGGAATTGACCAAGGCATGGACATGTACACCAAGTGAAGAAGCAAAGGAGAGAAGGGCCCTCCCCCCTCACCATTTTCGGCTAAAAATGGCCTTGGGGAGGGGCCTCCCTCTTGGCTTTTGTTTCTTGGTGCTTTTAAGTCTCCATGCATGGTTTTGTGTTACTAGTTCATGCTACCACCTTTCCTTGTGTTCTTAGAAAAGTTCTAAGTGTTTTCATACTTGAAAACATCCATACTTTATAGTATTGGTGTCCTTCAAGTGAGCAAAGTGTGATACTAGAATTCATACTCATATACATACATAGTAAAGTTCAAGAAGAAGAACAAGAGGTTGTTGCTTGCTTGCTTGAATTTCAAGGTTTGGAGAGACTAGCATCTTGGAGGTGTTGGACTCATTGATTTGTGGATACCTTGGAGGAAGTCTTTACTTGGCTTCTCATTGATCAACCACTTCACCAACGGTTTTATCACGCTACAAAGGTTGTAGTTCTAAACACCCTATGGTTGTTTTGTTTCTTAAGGCTTGCATATGGATCATTGGTGGGGAGTTTTAAAAAGTTTAAAATTGTTGTTCATGCTTCCGTTGCTAAAATATATTTTGAAAAACCGAACAAACCCCAACAGAGGTATCAGAGCCACTTATGTATAGTTTTAAGAAACTTTATTTTGAGTATGTATTGTTTAAGAAAATGGACAATTTTTCTTTTGTTAGAAAAGTTGTGGATTTTCTTGTTGGCAACTTGTATATGTTTATATATTTATTTTGGGAAACAACCAAACCACATGCATGTTTGGTTGTAAAAGTTGCCTAAATATCAAGTGTTGATATATATGTTTGTTTGAGTGTATGTTGTGCATAACAAGCCATAGACCTTTTGTGATGTGTTGGAAATTCGATTTGGTTGTAAAATTATTCTTTCATTTGGTATGTAATAATAATTTTAGTTTTGTTTCATCTTGTTTTATTTTGTAAGTAGTAGAATAGTTTAGACTAGTTTACTTTTATAAAAATGTAACAAGATGAAGAAATGACCAAGTTGGAGTTTTCAAGTGTGGTGGAGTCAACCATGAAGGCTTGGAATCATTTGCACTCCAAGGAGTTGTTTTGGCAAGTGGGAGCTTCAAATTCATCACAAGAGGAATATTTGGTCCTTAGTTATGACTTGGTATTTTTGTATGGCTCACAAAAATACCACTCAGGATAAATGGCTTGGTTATGCACTTATACATGTTATTTGTGTGTGTTTATGTTTATATTATTATGCATGGTTGAAAATAGGATTTTTGCACGCTAGATAATATTTTTGACATAATATAAATCACACAATGGGAGTTTGGTATTTTAAGTTGACATAACATAAGATGTAAAATGAATTTTATATAAAAAGAGTTTTGTAAAGATTAAAATTCATTATGTCAATATATATATATATATATATATATATGAGTTTTATAAAATAGTGATTTTAAAACTCAGCCAAACTCCATTCAAGCTTAATAATAAAATGATTTTATTAAAAGCTAAAATTGGTAGTATTCGCGCGCTCAAAACTACACACGTTAATAAAGGATATTAATACTAGTTTAAAATTGAACGCGTTGGGAGTTCGTAAAATATGGATTTTAAGAATACTCAAGACCAATATATATATAAAATATGATTTTATCAAAACGTGGACTTATAATTGTATGCATGCAATACTAGTCACACGACTCGTTTTGTTTTATTTAATAAATAAACAAAACGGTAAAAGCCCTTTTACAAAACGTAAGTCTATGCCATCACATTTTAAGACACTCGCTTGTTGCAACGACACTCACGTGGAGAGTGCATTAGCCAAACGCGTGGATTGTTTTTGTAACAACCGAGGTGTTTTTCCGCGAATTCCATGAACGTCTTGGCCCAGAAATTCACCATCTTGAAATAGGACGACTTAATCGGAATCTTATTACGGAGAGAGCATTAGCCAAACGTAAGGAAGCCCGAGGCATAGATGGGATCAAACATGCCAAAATCAACAATCGTTGTCTAGGATCCCATAAAGATCTAGGAATTACATACGAGATGTAATTGGTAAACGTTACCTACCTTGTTGTTTTAACTTGATGGAGAGAGCATAAGCCAAACATTCAAGGTTAAGTTCAACTTGGATCATAGACTTTAAAAATTAAGAATTTTATAATTCTAAAGGGTATTAATTATTAAAGGATTAAATATCGAAAATACTAAATTGAACTTTGTTAATTTTGTAGATGGCCCCTAACTCAACAACGCCCGTTAACAACTTATCTCTTCGTTCAATCTTAGAGAAAGAAAAACTCAATGGTACAAATTTCTTAGACTGGTATCGTAACTTGAGAATCGTTCTTAAGCACGAAAAGAAATTGTACGTACTTGAGGATCCCGTCCCTGAGGAACCTCCATTGACTGCGGCCAAAGCCGTTAGGGATGCTTGGGTGAAGCATTCCGACGACTCGGTTGAAGTTGCATGCCTCATGCTTGCTACCATGTCTCCGGATCTTCAAAAGAAACTTGAGGAGCATGGAGCATATGAGATGCTTCGCCAGCTTAAGGAAATGTTCCAAAAGCAAGAACGCTTTGAGGTCACTCGAGCCTTCCATGCATGCAAGATGGACGAAGGTCAATCCGTTAACGACTATGTGCTAAAGATGAAAGGATACATTGACCAGCTTGCTAGGCTTGGATCTCCCATAACCAACGAGTTTGCACAGGATATGATCCTTAACTCGTTGACCAAAGCCTATGATCAATTTGTCATGAATTATAACATGAACAATTGGGAGAAATCTGTCTCAGAGTTGCATGGGATGCTTAAAACTGCTGAGAGTAAGATTCCAAGAAAAACACCTCAAGTCTTGATGATTCAAGAGGGGAAAATCAAGAAGAAAAAGAAAAACATCTCAAAAGGGAAAGGCAAAGCGAAGGCAAAGGGAAAGGACAAAGGCAAGCAAGTTGCCAAGGCTCCTACACCCAAGACGGCGGGAAAGGTTCCCAAGAATGACCCGTGCTTTGAATGCGGGGTGGTAGGACATTGGTGGCGCAATTGTCCAACCTACCTTGTGGAGTTGAAAAAGAAGAAGGTTGGCGAGGCTAGCACTTCAGGTATATATATGATTGAAATGTATACTTTTTCTATTAATTCCTGGGTATTTGATACCGGTTGTGGAACTCACATTTGTAACAATGTGCAGGGGTTGAGAAAAAGTAAGCTGTTGAAGCCAGGCGATTTGGATCTCAACGGCAATGCAGCAAATGTTGCTGTTGAAGCCTTTGGAACTTTTGAATTATTATTACCAAATGGCATGTACTTAATATTAAAGAATTGTTGTTATGCACCTAGTTTAACTAGGAATATTATTTCAGTAGCTCGGTTAAGAGAATCTGGATTAGCTTTTGGTTTCGTTGATGATGGCATTCGTGCCTTCAAAAATGACATTTTGTATTTTGAGGCTCGCCCTCTTAATGGAATATATGAAGTTAATCTTAAAAGATCTCTTGATGATAATTCTATATATACCACTAGCACCAAACGACCTAAGCATGACTTAAGTCAAACATACATATGGCATTGTCGACTTAGTCATATAAACAAGAAACACATTGCAAAACTTCAAAAGGATGGAATTTTAAAATCAAACGATTCTAGCTCATTTGAAGTTTGCGAATCATGTTTATATGGGAAGATGACTAAGGCTCCATTCTCCGGTTCAAGTGAAAGAGCCAAAGATCTATTAGGAATCATACATACGGATGTATGCAGTCCTTTTAGATCAATGTCTAGGGATGGTGATAGATACTTCGTTACATTCACCGATGATTATAGTAGATTTGGTTATGTTTATTCGATGAAACATAAACATGAAACATTTGAAATGTTCAAGTTGTTTCAAAACGAAGTACAAAATCAACTCAACAAAACAATCAAGGCCCTTCGTTCCGATCGAGGTGGCGAGTACTTAAGCCAAAAGTTTATGGATCATCTTAGTAATTGTAGGATTATCTCACAACTTACTCCTCCTAGAACACCATAACATAATGGTGTATCTGAAAGGAGGAACCGAACTCTACTAGATATGGTTCGGTCTATGATGAGCCAAAGTACTCTACCCTCGTCCTTTTGGAGTTATGCTTTATTAACTGCTGCGCGCATATTGAATATGGTTCCAACCAAGAAGGTAGATGAGACACCATATGAGATGTGGTATGGAAAGGTTCCAAACTTATCTTACTTGAAAGTCTGGGGTTGTGAGGCTCATTTACGACAAGAAGCTTCAAGCAAACTCGATCCTAGATCTATCAAATGTAATTTTGTGGGATATCCTAAAGATTCATTAGGATATTATTTCTACAACCTAGCTGAGAACAAAGTGTTTGTTTCTAGGCATGCCACTTTCTTAGAAAAGGAGTTTCTTTTGAAAGAGGCAAGTGGGAGCAATGTAGACCTTGAAGAAATTCAAGAACCACAAAATACAAGTTAGGTTGGCACTAGCTCTCAACAAACGGTTGTTGAACCTGAACAATTAGTTGTACAAGAACCTACTGAAACACAAAGTGTTCATAGATCTGGTAGACCTCGCAAGAACCCGAGAGATACGGATTTCTCATGTCCAATGATGAGATTTTCTTGGTAGACTTTTCTGAGCCTACTAACTACCAAGATGCTATATCGGATCCGGAATCCGATAATGGCTTGATGCCATGAACACTGAGATGCAGTCCATGTATGAAAATCAAGTATGGGACTTGGTTGATCTTCCTCACAATAGTAAGACTGTAGGGAGCAAGTGGGTTTCAAGAAGAAGACAGACATGGATGGAAATGTACACACATTTAAGGCAAGGCTAGTGGCGAAAGGTTTCACTCAAACTCATGGTATTGACTATGATGAAACTTTCTCTCCGGTAGCCATGATTAAATCTATTAGAATACTTATTGCCATAGCTGCATATTATGACTATGAGATATGGCAAATGGATGTCAAAACGGCTTTTCTAAATGGACACTTAAGTGAAGATGTCTATATGGTTCAGCCCGAAGGTTTTGTAGATCCTAAGTATCCTAACAAGGTGTGCAAGCTTAAAAGATCCATTTATGGACTAAAGCAAGCATCTCGAAGTTGGAATCTTCGATTTGATGAGAAAATCAAAGAGTTTGGTTTTATCAAATCAGAAGATGAACCGTGTGTTTACAACAAAACTAGTGGGAGCGCAGTAGCGTTCCTTGTCTTGTATGTTGATGACATACTACTCATTGGAAAAGACATCCCGACCTTGCAAGACATCAAGTCTTGGCTTGGGAAGTGTTTCTCAATGAAAGACTTGGGAGAAGCCGCCTACATTCTTGGAATAAAGATCTATAGGGATAGATCTAGGCGTCTTATTGGCCTAAGTCAAAGTGCATATATTGACAACATCTTGAAACGATTCAAGATGGAGAATTCTAAGAGAGGATTCTTGCCAATGGCACAAGGCACGGTTTTAAGTAAAGCTCAAAGCCCTAGCACAAGAGAAGAGCTAGATAGAATGAGTGAGATCCCATATGCTTCTGTAATTAGATCCATCATGTATGCCATGCTATGCACTAGGCTAGATGTCTCGTATGCTTTGAGCATGACGAGCAGATACCAGCAAAACCCAGGAGATAGCCATTGGATGGCAGTCAAGAACATTTTAAAATACTTGAGAAGAACCAAAGACATGTTCTTGATCTATAGGGGTTTGGAAGATCTTTGTGTAAAGTGTTACACAGATGCTAGTTTCCAAACGAATCGAGATGATTCTCGATCACAATCGGGCTATGTCTTCGTTATGAATGGAGGCGTGGTTGCTTAGAAAAGTTCTAAGCAAAGTGTAGTTGCACAATCCACTACAGAATCTGAATACATTGCTGCTTCTAAGGCTGGACAAGAAGCTGCATGGATGAAGAAGTTCATTGCTGACCTTGGGGTAGTAACAAGCATTCAAGACCCCATAGAGATATTTTGTGATAATGAAGGTGCTATTGCCCAGGAAAAAGAACCTAGATCACATCACAACATCAAACACATCCTCAGGCGTTTCCACTACATACGGGATATAGTGGATAGAGGAGATGTGTGTATTCGCAAAGTTCATACAGATTAGAATCTTGCAGATCCTTTTACGAAACCTCTTGCCTCGACTAAGCATGAGTCTCATACTAGGGCAATAGGTCTTCGCTTTGCAAGGGATTGGATTTGAATTGTAATTTAGTATTTGGATATTTTGGAACATTATGACAATATCTATTTTATCTGAATGATGTATGGGATATGATCACTTCATTAATATTTATTGTGTTCTTTATTAGCATGTTTAAATCCATAAATAATTCTTTATTCTAAAACATCCATAGTCGGTTATAACTATGGGAATAGTTATTGTTAGTCCCTGATTGAGTACGCAACAACAAATGTTTGTAGAAGGGGGGATTGAATACAAACTTTAGCTTTTAAAAATTAGAGACACACTTATATACTTTTATATAATTCTTATTGATATGAATCAAGAATTACATGTACTAGAAGCGGAAATCCTAAGTACAATAAAAGGTGGCAATCCATTTGTCTAACACATAGACAAGCTAACTCTAAAACAACTAATGTATTTAGAGTGTTCAACACATTTAGAAGTTTGATTCTACACAATGCTAATACTCTACGAAATTTCTTAACTGATGAGATTTTCTTTTAGTATAGTAGAGACTTCAATGTTGTATTGTGTTATATGTTCTGCATGTCCACCATGCATGAGTATATATAGAAGTCTTGGTGGATCCGGTTGCATGAAGGTAAGAGACCAAGAGGATGTGAAAATATAATATTTTAATTGTAAAGGTAGTGGGTGAAAGTAAAGTTACTTTAATCAAATGTATGATAAAAGTAATTGTACTTTTCTGCAAAAGTGCAACCCATTCACAATATAAAATATTAAAGACCACATCTACTGTCGTGTAGAAGTTTCTTTCCCTTTCCATGATTATACTTTAATCAACACCATGCTTCTGATTGATTTGACTTTACCAAGTATGCGATTGCTAGCCATACTTAGTTGTTTGAACAAATCTTCAAGATCTTCGTCTGTTTGAGGTATCAATATCCTTTTCCAGAGGATAAGATCAAACATTTTTGTCTCATACTTGATCCAAAAAGTGCATTCTTTGCTTTTACAAACAAAGATCTAAGGCATAATAGAACAACACATGTTCTGCCTTTTACATATGACTTACAATCTGAAAAGATAGAGTAGATTTGACATTTTTCACGACTCAGCTAACAGATTGTACAAGGAACTCTGATATTCACTACTCAGTTGACAAAATATATCAGTTAATCACTTTTAGCTAGGACTCAGTTGATACATATTGCTCAGCTGATCATATAGATGCTCAGCTGTTCAATAGTAAGCTTAGGAGAACATAAGCTCATGTATTTGTATGATCAGTTGATCAAGAATGCTCAGCTGATCAATCAAATACATTAGTTTATAAGGGGAGATGACTTGTGTAAAGAAAGACTTACTTAGCTGATGCTCTGGGCCTCAGCTGATCCATTTGTTCACTCAGCTGATAGAGTAGGCACTCAGCTGATCAAATTCTTCACTCAGCTGATCACTTTCTTTACTCAGCTAATCAATCTGTTTACTCAGCTGATGGAATATTTTCATCAGCTGATCAACAATTTTGCTCAGCTGATAGACTGTTTTCCTCAGCTGATGGTCTTCTTTACTTGTTTTCTTCATCTGATGCTACTTGGCTGATACATTGAGTAGGATCTGATACTCAACTGATGGCTTATTTTCCTCAGCTGATGGTTCCATAATTAGCATATTTTTACATAAAGTGATTCAAACAACATATGTTTGAATTCTTTCTAAGTCATACTGAATGAAGGGTTTGGTTATCATCAAATCCTATGTTTTAGGATAGGCAGAGTTGATTATTAGGGTGAAGTGATTATCTCCCCAACAATCTCCCCCTATTTGATGATGACAAAACCTTTTTCTTTTTGAATAATCAGTTTGACTTCGAATAACAAAAGATTTAAACTTTTAAGTACATTTGGCTACCTAGCTATCTGTTTTTGGTAGCTCTTTTTATTTGAACCTTGTTCTGTTTTTGGTTTCTTTTCTAATGTTCCATTTTGTTCTGTTTTTTTGGAATCTTTTTCCGTGTTGTACCATTTTGTTCTGTTTTTGTGGTATCTTTTCATTTTTTATATTTATATGTTTTTGATTTTCTGATATACATAAACATCACTTGAAATAACAGAATAAAGAAATGTACATAAGTGTTTACATAGTTTAACTACTAACTAACTATTCTATAATGTACAATCAACTAAATAACAACAAAATCTTCAGAGTTAGAAACAGTCTTCAATCATCCCACCAAGGTTCTTCTTTAACTTCAAAATCTTTGGCATGGGGATCAGCTTCAGCTAAGACTTCACATTGGGCTTGAACAAGGGCTTCAAAGTTTTCACTTCCAGTTCTGCCTCTTGTAGATATCCTTAGCCCAAATAGAAACTTCTTGCTAGCCTTAAGGATTTCAGACTGTCTTATAAACTTGTACAGCTCAGGAGTGATGTTCAGTGGAAGAGAAGTGTTAAGCCCCTCAAAATCTGTTAAGAATTCATGCTGGGGTAGTACCTCTCTTAGCTCAAATGGTTTGAAGGGCTTGGAGCCTTTCTTATGAAGATTATCAACTGTGTCCACATGCCTGTAATAGTCATCTGGAGTGAAGGCCCTTTGTGACACAGCTAGAGCTATCCAATTCTGAATTTTCTGAATGAATTGAACTTCGAGCTTTGACTTGGATTTGAAGAGAAGGTACAGGATCTCAACTAACTCTGTGAACCCATATATGTGACACCTCTCATAGGATACAACTTCACAGCTGTTGAAGTTGTTCTGTCTTATTGCTTGGAGGTAGGGTTCACCATCACCTTTTTGGACAGTGGCTCTTGTTATTGGAGTTGGTTCTGTTCTGTTTCTCAGAATATTAATTCTTTCTCTGAAGCTTTGAAGTCTTTGTTGACTTAGGTTGATGGGAGCAGATAAATCAAGGTTGAAAAGGGTTTTGATGGCATCAGCATGTGATCTAGCTTTGAGTAGTTCAGCCTGAGATTTTTCCCTTGTCAATTTGTGTTGAGCAGCAGCTTGATTTTGACATTGTTCTTGCTCTTTCTGATATGCTAGCTCTTTGGCTTGGTAGATTTCTTCAACTGAAACACCCAATGCTTGAGCCATTTGAGCATTCTCCCTTTCTTCCTTTTCTTTAAGAGCAAGCTACCTTTTCATTTGATCATCTGCTTCAACTTGCTCATCTATCATCTTTTGTTTGCCTTTATCCTTAGGAGCAGAGGTTGAAGCCTTTGGACTGATGGGGTAGATTGGACTGGTGGAGCAGATGGCTTAGGGCTTTGTCTTCTTCTTCTGAGGATGTCAGAAAGTGGAGTATCATCCTCATCATCAATGAGAGCTGAAGGGAGAGGTCATCCTTGAGATCTTTGATAGCTCTCCACAATGAGAGATGAATCATTCTGGATTGTTCTGTTAAGGTCTCTATGTCATCAAGGATGCCTTTGAGAAAAGAAGGCATAGGGAGTAGTTGTTCAGGAATAGGTACATAAATGTTGGGGTTTATTGGGCGTAGGGTTTGGAGTTGGGATGGGAGGTTGGATATGGTTTGGTTTAGGGTAGAGATGGTAGATTGAGGTAGGCTAGGAATTTGTGGTTGAGAGAGAAGAAGGGTAGAAAGATGTTCTATTTTGGTAAGGATTGGGGTAAGGTTAATGAGGGCAGGGGAGGGTTGGGGTGGGGTTTGGAGAGACTCAATGTCTTTGGTAAGCTTAGACAATTGAGCAGAGGTTTGGGTTTGGAAGGTTTGGGCTAGTTGATCAAGGTTTTGGTTAATATTCTAGATAAGGGTAACGTTTAAGGTCTGGGCATATATAGATGGGGTAGAGGTGGAAGGGGTGGATAAAGGTTCAAAAAAGTTGGGTAAGGTTTGTGTTCCCTCATTTGAGCCTTGGTGTATAAGCTTAAATTCATTGGGAAAAGAGTTGAGCCCTGTGCAAGTGGTTGGTTTGTACCACTAGCATTGGCAGGCTGTGCAAGTGTAAGATTTGAATTAATAATAGGTGCAAGGTAAGTGGACTGAGTGTGGGGTGCACTCAATAACATGGAATCCCTTATTGGATCCACATTCTGTTAGGAGAATGTGGATGGTATAGGCTGACTCAATTGAGGGATAGACACAGTGTGACCTTGGGTTGAGGTCTGTCTTTCAATGAGATCAACATTTTGGGAGGTTGTCTCAGCTAGCGGTTTAAGTCCCATTTTTACAGATGTATCCTGTTGTGAGGATACATCCACTAGTTCAAAGGTTGCAACATCCAATTGCTCCCCCTCCACATGAGGAAGGGTAATTGGAGTTGAGGTCAGAGGTGTGGATTGCACTCCCTCAAAGTGCTCATAATGAGTCACTTCTGGTGACCTTGTATATATGGGGCTACGGATAGGAGTAGAACTAGTGACCACAGGAGGTTCACTAGAGCTTGGTTGTTGGAGTGGTGTTTGGACTGGAGATGAGGATGGGCTATCAAAGGTTGGGACGACCATTTGAATATCCTCAGAGGTGGAATCAGTACTGTCCATACCTTGGGTCATGATGTGCCTACTTCTGTCAATGAGCTCCGGAAGTTGCTCAGAGATCTCTTGTTCTTGGGAATCACTATCATCACCAAGAGGACTTAGCTCAATTGGACTGAGAGGAGCAAAATCACCAGCATCATCATCATCATGCTTAGAACCAATGTGGCTTTCATCAGCATCATCATCACCATTATCATCATCATCAGCATTTTCATCACCAGTTACAGCATCTATAAGCTCTTGCATTTGGGCAGTGATTGGAGGACCTCCGTTTGCCTTTAAGAAATGGAATATCTTTTCACCCATGGCAGGGACAGGAATATGCTCAAGATGTTTTGTTAAGACATATAATCATCCTCTCCAATTTCCCTCATGGCTATCAGGCTTAAATATCGAATGTAGGGCACCTGCGACCTCGATGATTTCTTGGTTGTGCTCTGAGTGATTTTATCAATGAGATCAGAGAATATGACTTGAGCAAAGTTGATGTTGACCCCAAAGGCTAGGTCATAGAGCACCAGAAGCTCGGTTTGGTTGATGAGATGATGGCTTCCAGATTTAGGACCGAAGCAACGTATGACCACGTTGGCCAAATACTTCCATGGATGAGCGAGATCAGAGACTTTGACTTGACCATGCACTACAGGTTCATTGTAGCCGATGGTGTCTAAAACTGTTTGAACTTCTGCTCTGGATAGAAAAGTTTTGTAAGGTGGGAAGTGAGGAATAACAGTGGCTTCACGAAGTGTTTCAGCGGTGATTCGGAGATTATAGTTTCCTTGGGCTAGGGTGCAGTTGATGGTGTTGTTGTTGTTTAGGTTATAGGTTGCGGAGTACCATAGTTCACCAATAATGGTAGGGAATATGTAGTGAGGATCAGCGGTGAGACTATCAAACAGTGGATGAGCTTGAAGAAACTGAACCATTGGTTCATATCCTTGGTTTTCTCGCGAGGCAGGGATGGTGGTGCAAAGCAGAATGTTGTTGGGAGTTATATTCATTGGTTGATTTGGTGCAACATTCTCACCAGGGTTAACTGTTGGGTCTGGAATATAGGTGGCCATTTGGTAGGGATGATGAACATTGAGTATCAAGAGAGAAGGTAGGGTAATTCTTTTTAGAGAGAGAGAGAGGGAATTTAGAAAGTTTGAACAGGTAAAGGTGAATGAGAGAGAAATGTGGATATTTATGAAGATTAGTTAACAGAGATCGTTAGATACTAACAAAAGATCTAACGGAAAACAAATTAATTAGCTATTAAATGAAAATTGACAAACGGAGTAAATAACTAGGGTTAAAAAGCATTAAATGAGAGTAAAAAGTGAAAATTTACTAAGTGTATAATCATCAGCTGATCAAGGAGAGTATCAGCTGAGGTGTATCAGCTAATGAAAAACTATTAGATAATGGGTATCAGCTGATGGAAAACTATCAGCTGACAGTGAGAATTTGGGGTATCAGCTGAGTAAAGTACTTAGCTGAGCATGTCTTCCTTATCTTAAAGTGATCAGCTGAGTAAATTTGATCAGCTGATAGGCATCAGCTGAGCATAGTTACTCAGTTTACACAAATCAAGTAAGACTTAGATATGCTTAGATAAGTATCTTATAATTTTCAATACTTATAAGTTAACACAATCTAAATTACCACTATTCTAAACTAAAAATTAAGCATACCTAGTTTGGATATTAGGAAATTGAACCTTGCTTCATCTAATGGCTTTGTGAACAAGTCTGCAAGTTGTAAATCAGTGTCGATGTAGTGCAAAGTTACCTTCTTCTTTTGCACATTATCTCTAAGAAAATGATGTCTGATTTCAATATGCTTTGTTTTTGAATGCATGACTGGATTATTTGAGATGGATATTGCACTTGTATTGTCACAAAGAATTGGGGTGTCTTCAAACTTCATATCATAATCAAGTAGTTGATTTTGTAACCACAAAATTTGAGCACAACAGCTTCCTGCGGCAATGTATTCTGCTTCTGCAGTAGATGTTGACACTGAATTCTGTTTCTTACTAGACCAACTAATCAATCTTCCTCCTAGAAGTTGACAACCATCTGAAGTACTTTTTCTGTCTAATGTGCATCCTGTAAAATCAGAATCAGAATATCCAACTAACTCAAAATCTGAGTCTTTGGGGTACCAAAGACCAAGATTAGGAGTTCCTTTGAGATATCTGAATATTCTCTTAACAGCAGCAAGATATGATTCCTTAGGGTCTGCTTGATATCTTGCATAGAGACATGTTGAAAACATTATATATGGTCTACTTGCAGTGAGGTATAAAAGTGACCCAATCATTCCTCTATAAGTAGTAATGTTCACTGAGTTGCCATCAGTGTCCTTTCCTAACTTAATAGAAGTAGACATAGGTGTTTTCATTGAAGAACAGTTTTCAAAATCAAACTACTTGAGTAAATCTTTGACATACTTTGTTTGATGAATGAAAATACCATCAACCTGTTGTTTAATTTGCAAACCAAGAAAATAGTTTAACTCATCCATCATGCTCATTTGATAATTATCAGACATGAGTTTAGAAAACTTTTTGCATAGTTCCAAATTAGTAGACCCAAATATTATATCATCTACATATATCTGCACAAGTATCACATCACCTTTGTACTTCCTAATAAATAAAGTGCTATCTATACATCCTCTTGTAAAACCTTTGTTAATGAGAAAAGAAGAGAGGGTATCATACCACGCTCTTGGAGCTTGCTTAAGACCATATAATGCTTTGTTTAGGAAGTAAACATGATCAGGTAAGCTTGACTCCTCAAAACCAGGAGGTTGTTTGACATACACCTCTTCTTTCAAATCTCCATTCAGAAATGCACTCTTCACATCCATTTGGAACACTTTGAAGCTTTTGAAGGCAGCATAGGCTAGGAATAGTCTGATAGCATCCAATCTTGCAACAGGGGCAAAGGTTTCATCAAAATCAATACCTTCTTCTTGACAGTACCCTTGTGCCACTAGCCTTGCTTTGTTTCTGATGATTTGCCCATTTTCATCTAGCTTATTTCTGAACACCCACTTTGTTCCAATGATGGATTTATCCTTTGGTTTGGATACCAAAGTCCATACATTATTTCTTTTGAATTCTACCAGTTCCTCCTGTATGGCAGACACCCAGTGAGGTTCATTGAGAGCTTCATCAACCTTCTTTGGTTCAATCATTGAGACAAATCCAGAATACAAACAGATGTTGCAAGCTTTTGATCTTGTTCTAACTGAATCATCTATGTTGCCTATCACCAAATTATGAGGATGGTGCTTGAGGTCCTTGAAGGCTTTTTGGATTTCTTGGGAATTGGGATTCATTTGGATTTGGGGAGAAGAAGTTATATGTTGGCTATCAATAGTAGAAATGAGTTCATTTTGAGTGGCTGATATTACTTCATTATTACAATCTGTGGGTATCTCTACTGATGAGGGAATGAGTGATATGGAATTGGAATCCAATGATGTTGAGTCATTTTCCACATGATTCAGTAGAGGTATAGGATTGGATGAGGATGATTGTACATGGTTAAAAATTTGGATAGTGACAGGTTCATCTAAATCATGAGTAGCTGGTGGAGAGGGATCTACTTGCTCTGAAGGAACTTCTCCAGTTTGCATAAGATCATTAAATTCTTCACCTGAAACATGATTAGAAGAACAGGAAGCAACAAAGTCATTTTCATTAAAACTTACATTGATAGATTCTTCTATGACTTTGGTTCTGAGGTTGTATACTCTGTATGCTTTTGAAATCACATAGTAACCTACAAACACTCCTTCATCAGCTTTAGGAGCAAACTTCTGCAATTGATCTTTTTGATTAAGTATGAAACATTGACAACCAAAGATATGCAGAAAGCTGATGCTTGGCTTCCTTCCCTTGAGCACTTCATATGGAGTTTTGTTGTGCCTCTTGAAAATAAGGGACCTATTCTGTGTGAAACATGCACAACTTACAGCCTCAACCCATAAATTAAATGTTAACCTACTTTCACACAACATGGTTCTGGCAGCCTCAATCAATGTTCTGTTTCTTCTTTCAGCTACACCATTTTGTTGTGGGGTTCTTGGAGCAGAAAAGTTTTGAGATATCCCTTTCTCATCACAGAAAGATTCCATAGTTTGATTTCTGAATTCAGTTCCATGATCACTTCTAAGACTCCTCACCAGATTGCCATTCAACACTTCCATCTTCCTGATAAAACAGATAATCTCTTCAGCAGCCTCACTGTTTGCTTTAAGAAACAAAACCCAAGTATATCTTGAGAATTCATCAACCAATACAAGTGCATACTTACTTCCACCAATACTATCAGTGGCAACAGGACCAAAGAGATCCATGTGCAACATATAGAAAGGTTTTGTACTTGAGAAGGCCTGCTTGGATGGAAATGATGCCTTATGCTGCTTTTCCTTTCTCACAAGCAGTGCATGGTTTAGGCTTAAGATAAGTCAGTAAAGGTAGTCCTGACACTAGTTCACCCTTGCTTAACTTGTTGATGTTTTTGAAATTAAGGTGGGAAAGCCTCTTGTGCCACAGCCAGTTTGTATCCTCATTATTCTTGGAGTACAAACATGTTTCCTTTGAAGGGTCACCAGAGGACATGTCAAGTGTATACACATCCTTGGTTCTCTTGGCACTAAACACTGTATTACCTTCTTTATTTATGATGGAGCCTCCTGTCTTTGTGAAGTGGACTTCATTATCTCCATCACACAATTGACTTATGCTTATGAGATTATATTTCAACCCTTTGAAATATGAAACTTTTGACAGCTTGAGGTTCCCATTATGAAGCTCACCATAAACTTTAGTTTGCCCATGGTTGTTGTCACCAAAAGTCACCCTTGGACCTTTCTCTTTCTTGTAGTTACTAAGCAAAGCCTTGTTACCTGTCATGGTTCTTGAACATCCACTGTCAAGAAACTAAGAACCAACACCCTGCATAGATTTGAATGAAAGAAGAGTTAGTGACACACGTAGGAATCCACTACTCAGAGGATCCCTGTGGAATGCACCTAACTTTCCACTTCATCTCAGGTTTCTTATGTATGAGAGGAGTGACTATGTTATTGTCACACCCCGCTAAAGCGGAAACACGAGGTGTCACAGCACAAGATATCATCGCACAAGGTATATAGACAATAACCATTATATTAACTTAACAAAAATAAATAGTTCGGGTAAAACATAAATAAAAGTTACACAGCCGAATAATAATTAAATGACATTGTCTTGTACGATGCGAAAATAAAATAGATATTGTTTTTATAAAATGTGACGATGAAGATGAAGATGCCACACATCATTCTTCTATGCATAAGGTACCTAACGTCGATCACCTGAAAGCACGGGTAAAAGAAAGAAACGGTCAACTACTAGAGTTGGTAAGTTCATAGGTTTTCTTAATATATGCACAAAATAACTTTTAAATGAGAAAAGTTCAAATAATTGATGGAGGTTTTTGGAATAAAATAAAAGTATGCGTGAATGATAGAAGATGTATTATATTGCCCAATACGTTGCACATGGTAGTAATAGACTATGATGATTGTTTCTTGAGCCATTATCCAACCTAGCCGACAACCAATTGCCCATGATAAACCTAACGCCTATATTAAATGACATTAGTAGTGGTAAAGTACATCTATAGTTTATCAACCATAAATGGGAGACGTCGGAATCTCCAAATAGCGCTACTTACAAATATCATCGCCTCACTAGCGGAGTTAAGGAATAATGTCCAACGAAAGGGCCTTACAACGATCACCCAAGCACATCAAAGAATAATACCATAAGTGCTAAAAATAATATTTGAAATAAATAAGAAGATAGGCAATAAACTTTTCATGAAATATATACACATGCTTTCACCCCAAAATAATATGAAATACGGTAAAAAGGGGCTATGATACTCACTCGGTATGCAAATGTGTTCACTCGTAAGGATTTCTTGTTCCTACCGAAGCTCCTTTCCTAATATAAGAGGTATGTAGCTCTATTAGACTTATTTTATTTATTATTTTGTATTATATATTTATTGTTAACTTATTTATTAAATAGTTAAAGGTTGTCTCTATTTTTCCATAAATCATAAGTGTTCACTAGAATTTTTAGTTCTTTAAGTTGAACTTTAAAAATTAAAAACTATATTTTAGGAGTCATACTAAGGATTGATATTTTAATATAATCTTAATACATGTTTCTAGAATGTCCAGTAAAAATATAGGAATTTATAATCCATGTTTAGTATTTTTCATAATTAAAAGTGTATAAGATGTCCACTGATCAGTGTCTGGATGACATGTTGTTACTAAAACGTCTATTTAGGGCTCATACGACCTCGTTTTTACATGATTCAAACTGGGAATTAACCACGACTCCAAAATTAAACGTTTAAAAAAACTAAGATTATAGACGTTTTAAGGTGTACCCTTTTAAATGAAACTAAGATTATAGACGTTCTAAGGTGTACCCTTTTAAATCTGCCAGATATCCAGATTCAACATAGGTGTCTTTTTAAATATGTTTGAAGGATCAAATGTTCATGAAAATTAGTGAATCCATGTTTAAATGAAAGGTGACACTTTAAACTAAGATTAGAAAAAAGAATCAACTGATTTTGATGCCTAGAACTCCAGATATAACAAAAACAAATGGGGAGTTCTAACATCAGAATCTGCCAGATTTGTGATTCTTTTTGCTTATGGGTCATAACTTTAATATAACATGTTTATATTCATGATTAATCATCTTGTAAGAGTATAAGCTTTGATAATCCATGTGTTCTTACAACAATGGTAGGATGATACACATTTTATGTGTTCCTTACAACATTTGTTAAGATGAAACACATGCATGATCAAAGTCTTATTTTCTTGATTTTTAGTTGATTAAGTTCCATACAACAATGGTAGGATGATGCACATTTCATGTGCTCCTTACAACATTGGTAGGATGTTTATATTTACATGATTATAGATATATATAAAGGAAATAAGATGAACATCAAAGGAAATAAATAAAAAGAAAGAAGAAAGAAGAAAAGAAGAAAGGTAGAAGAGTAGAGATGAGTGTTTTATGATCATCTTACCAACTCTTGCCTTTGATTATGTGTTGGATATTTACAAGATGAACAATCCTTGATTTTCTTGGGAGATTTTTGGTGGTGAAAGAAGAAGAGAGAAAAGAGAAGAGATGGAGTGTGGTGGTAAAGGAAATGATGAAGAGAGGAAGGGGGATTATATAGAACATGGGGGAGATCAAGTGCTGGTTCTTGGGAAGAGAAGGAGGCAAGAGAAAAGAGAGGGGGGGGGTTTCTTTTATTTTTATTTTTTATAAATTATGTGTAATTAGTTTAAATAAATTTGTATAAATGGTGATTTTGTTTAAATCTTTTAATTAACAAAGTTTTAATTACTTTGATGAGTTTATATATATATATGTTTTATATTTTAACTTATTTATATTTATTATGATGTATTTAATTATTTTTATTGTTATTATTATTATTATTGTATATGATTTGTAATTCTTGACTTTTAATAATTCGATTTTTCGAGCTCGGCAAGGTTCTAACCATATAGGCGGGATTTCTATGAAATCTAATATTATTATTGATGTATTTAAATCATAAATAATATTTTTAGTCATACCAGGCTTAAAGTTAGAATTTCTAATGGCTAACCTGGGAAATTTGTTGCCGAATGTCACAGTTATCATCACAAGTCCGTTGTTTTGAATTCCCTTCTAAAGAACATTCAAATGCCTTATGCTCTTTCCTTCCACATTTATAACTTTTTTGAGATTTTGTGGACTTGGAGCATTGAACAACATGGTTTGAATGCCTATGAGATTTCTTATCAGTCATCATTTGACTAATTTGACCATTCAGCTTATGAAGCTTATCCTGTAAATTTCTTAGGTCTTTATTTACAGGCACCTTAGATTGATCTTTGTTTTTGGAAAGTTTTTGACCAATCTTTTGAGTGGCAGAAATGGGAACAATGTGAACATCATTCTTTTTACTCATAGATTCTTCTATTAAAAGAGAGTTGATTACTTCTAGATCAACTGATTGTTTAGAAGATGAGCTTATGTCAGCTGACAGGTTATCAGCTGAGCATTTATCATCTACTAACCTATCAGCTGATGGAGTAGTATTAGCTAATGATTCTTCAGTTTGTGAAATGCTAAGAATTAAGTCATCTGTTTTCAATGTTTGACAACATAATGTCTCTAAGGTCTCAACTAATGATTCCTTTCCTTTAATCACATCCTTTGACTTTGTGTTATTAGTATTTTCACATTCTGAAATCTTACTAGAGGATGATTCAACAGAAGGAATAATTGATTCTTTTCAGTGGGAACTCTTGCTTCTAACAAACTTATTTGTGAACACACTTTTGCCTTTAACAGTCTTGTGAAAGGTCTGTGGCAAGATGTCTGCTTTGTCTAAGATATTAAGGTTCTTACTAGAATCAACATAATTAGCAGCCTTAGAGTAATTTCCACCAATAATAGATTGAACTTGTTTGGGTATCTGCTCCTTGACACACTGAGTAGTCTTTTCTGCAGATACACACCAAGACTTTACTACTTTTTTGGAGGTCATTAAACTTTTTGGTTGCTTCACTAGTTTCTTTTAGTAAGATCTCATTAAGTATCTTTTGATTCGCTAGTTCATCATTTAAGATTGTTATCTGCTTAAGTTCCTCATCCTTAAGAATTAACTTTTCCTTAAGTGATTCTACTTCTAGTTTTAGCTTCTTTTCTCTTTGAATAGCCGACTGGAAATCAATACACACGTAATCAAACATAGCATTCTTCTCATTATCATCATAGTTAATAAATTTTCCAACCTGATACATAGAAGAAGGATCCTAGTTGGTAGTTGAACAAGCTTTAGCAGCCTTTTTCATGTCTTCATCAAAGGAACTACCATCATTGTTATTGGCCATCATGCAGAACTGAGCAGAGATCACCTCATCTTCATCTGAGGAGAGATCTTCTTCTGCCCAATCTTCTTCTTCAGCAACAAGAACTTGGCCCTGGGATTTCTTCTTCTTCTTCTTCTTCTTGTCAAGGACATCAGCAAGGAGTTTCTTATACTTGGCTTCATAATCAATCTTGCCCTCCTGCTTTTGCACTGATGAAGAACCAGTGTTATATTTGGATTTACAGTCACTGGCTATGTGGCCAATCTTGCCACACTTATAACACTCTGCTGTAGAGGCATCAAAAGTGGATTTAGGCTTGACAAACTATGATGACCTCTTGCTGAACCTCTTGACACCCTTTCCCTTCTTGAAAGGTCTGAACTTCTTAACCAGCATAGCTACACCTTCAACCAACTCCTCCAGATTAGTTTCTTCACAATCCTTCTCCTCATCACTTTCTCCAGCACTCTCCTCTCCATCTCCTTCTTCATCAGAACCAGAATCAATAGCTGCAAAGCTTCTCATCTTTGTATCTCTTGATACAAGGGCAGTTGGTGTAGCTTTCACAACCTCCTTCATCTCCTTGGATGACAACTTCCTTTGTTTGACTAATTGCTCATGGTTGAGTAAGTTACCATAGAGAGCAACCAGAGACATTCCCTTAATCTTTTCACTATGTCTTAGAACAGTGACAAAGTGATCCCATGTTTCAGGAAGGGAGTCTAGAAACTTTTTCACCAAGACAAAGTTGCTCTTGGTTATGTCTGCCCTTTTCAAGTCATTAACTAGGCAGTTGAACCTGGTGTATGTCTGTGTAAGACTCTCACCTTTCTGAGCAAAGAAGAATTCATACTCTCTGTTGAGGAGGAGCTTCTTGTTCTCCTTTACCTCTTCAGTCCCTTCATATGCAACTGTGAGTATATCTAACATCTCTTTTGCAGAAGAACAGTTAAGCGCTTGATGATAGATTTCATTGGGTAGTGTAGAGACAAGAGCTAATCTAGCCTTAACATCTAGGCTAACCAACCTCTTATCCTCATCTATCCACAGATGCATGGGTTTGGTTATGATTCTTTCAATTGTAGAGGTTTGACCTTCAAATTCTGATGGAATTGATAACACTGATGTTGGAATATAAGGACCATCAGTGACTATTTCAAGCATTTGGTTATCAAGGGTGGATAGGAAAAGATGTGCTCTACTTTTCCACATGGAGAAACTTTCAGCATCAAACATGGGACATCTTGTTAAGGACCCGGTGTTTGTGATATTCATATTGTTTGCGGATGAGGCCATATTGAGAGGGGTAGAAGCAGTTGTAGAGTAAGCAAAACAGATCTAGATATTGATTATCTAACCTGCTCTGATACCAGTTGTTAGTCCCAGATTGAGTACGCAACAACAAATGTTTGTAGAAGGGGGGGGGTTGAATACAAACTTTAGCTTTTAAAAATTAAAGACACACTTATATACTTTTATATAATTCTTATTGATATGAACCATGAATTACATGTACTAGAAGCGGAAATCCTAAGTACAATAAAAGGTGGCAATCAATTAGTCTAACACATAGACAAGCCAACTCTAAAACAACTAATGTAATTAGATTTTTCAACACATGAACAATTTTGATTCCACACAATGCTTGTACTCTACGAAATTTCTCAACTGATGAGATTTTCTTTTAGTGTAGTAGAGACTTCAATGTTGTATTGTGTTATATGTTCTGTATGTCCACCATGCATGAGTACATATAGAAGTCTTGGTGGATCCGGTTGCATGAAGGTAAGAGACCAAGAGGATGTGGAAATATAATATTTTAATTGTAAAGGTAGTGGGTGAAAAGTAAAGTTACTTTAATCAAATGTATGATAAAAGTAATTGTACTTTTCTTTAAAAGTGTAACCCATTCACAATATAAAATATTAAAGACCACATCTACTGCCGTGTAGAAGTTTCTTTCCCTTTCCATGATTATACTTTCATCAACACCATGCTTCTGATTGATTTGACTTTACCAAGTATGGGATTGCCAAGCATACTTAGTTGTTTGAACAAATCTTCAAGATCTTTGTCTGTTTGAGGTATCATTATCCTTTTCCAGAGGATAAGATCAAACCTTTTTGTCTCATACTTGATCCAAAAAGTACATTTTTACTTTTACAAACAAAGATCTAAGGCATAATAGAACAACACATGTTCTGCCTTTTACATATGACTTACAATCTGAAAAGATAGAGTAGATTTGACATTTTTCACGACTTAGCTAACAGATTGTACAATGAACTCTGATATTCACTACTCATTTGACAAAATATATCAGTTGATCACTTTTAGATAGGACTCAGTTGATACATATTGCTCAGCTGATCATATAGAAGCTCAGCTGTTCAATAGTAAGCTTAGGAGAACATAAGCTCATGTATTTGTATGATCAGTTGATCAAGAATGCTCAGTTGATCAATCAAATACATCAGTTTATAAGGGGAGATGACTTGTGTAAAGAAAGACTTACTTAGCTGATGCTCTGGGCCTCAGCTGATCCATTTGTTCACTCAGCTGATAGAGTAGGCACTCAGCTGATCAAATTTTTCACTCAGCTGATCACTTTCTTTACTCAGCTAATCAATCTGTTTACTCAGCTGATGGAATATTTTCATCAGCTGATCAACAATTTTGCTCAGCTGATAGACTGTTTTCCTCAGCTGATGGTCTTCTTTACTTGTTTTCTTTATCTGATGCTCCTTGGCTGATATCCTTTGGCTGATACATTGAGTAGGATCTGATGCTCAGCTGATGGCTTATTTTCCTCGGCTGATGGTTCCATACTTAGCATATTTTTACATAAACTGATTCAAACAACACATGTTTGAATTCTTTCTAAGTCATACTGTATGTAGAGTTTGGTTATCATCAAATCCTATGTTTTAGGATAGGCAAAGTTGATTATTAGGGTGAAGTGATTATCTCCCCAACAGTTATGAATTAAGACTAATGTGAATCGGTTGGTTGACTTTCATTCGTGATGAAAGTAGGCAAAAGAGTTTGCAGCCAAATTCACTAATGTTTGTTAGGGAACGAACATTGGACATGACCCGCTCTTAAGATCGCTTCATGGATCAGTGTCATAAGTAAATCTTGAGAAAAAGGTGGTATCTTTGTATCCTTAGACCTGAGACACATATTGGGACTCGAGTATGAGGAGTATCATGCTTTAATGTGGTTAAACGCTATCTTTAACCGGGTAGTTATAAAGGCCATTATTAGGTATGATATGAGTCTTATAAGAGACGTATGTGGTCAAGATGGAATTTGTTTCTCTCATTTAATTGGGAGTATAATATCTCTGGTTCCTAAAACAAGTTGAACATTATATGAGAATTGATGACGATCCATGTCTCATGTTCAACGAGATGTTAAAACAAAGGGATAATTGATGACTTACCTATAACAACGATTTGTAGCCAGTAAGTTAATTTCGTTGGTGAAAGTGTTGATCAACACACTTTATTTATTATTAGGGGCAATGGGATGTTGCTAGACGTTCTTACCATTGTCTATATTGGCTTAAGTTGTAAATTGTGCAAGTGGGAGATTGTTGGTTCTATGTGCACAAGACACAAATTACTACGATATTACTGATAATAAATAAACCCATAGGGTCACACATTTACAATCAATGGACACCAATTACATATTTGAATATGATTTAAATATGTTTCCAACTCATTATATATATATAAGTATATATGCATCGTTGCATATTATTATTTATGTGAAATAAAAATATCACTCTTATATATTGATATAATGTAATGCATATCAAATACATAAATATAAACATATGATTTTATATATATGTATGAATATATAAATGTATAAATATATATTTGTTACAAGTAAATTGTTACTAGTAACAATTATATAAATGTATGTATATCCTTGTTACAAGTAAAGAGTTACTAGTAACAATCAAGTATGTATATAAAATACATGTAGATGTATTTTATACTTAGTATGACATATCTAGTATACTCTTTTATATAAATTGAAAGAAAACTAGAAATTCACACATTAATCCTTCAAATGGGCCATGTATTGCTTCTTGATTGGAATTGACCAAGGCATGGACATGTACACCAAGTGAAGAAGCAAAGGAGAGAAGGGCCCTCCCCCCCTCACCATTTTCGGCCGAAAATGGCCTTGGGGAGGGGCCTCCCTCTTGGCTTTTGTTTCTTGGTGCTTTAAAGTCTCCATGCATGGTTTTGTGTTACTGGTTCATGCTACCACCTTTCCTTGTGTTCTTAGAAAAGTTCTAAGTGTTTTCATACTTGAAAACATCCTTACTTTATAGTATTGGTGTTCTTCAAGTGAGCAAAGTGTGATACTAGAATACATACTCATATACATACATAGTAAGTTCAAGAAGAAGAACAAGAGGTTGTTGCTTGCTTGCTTGAATTTTAAGGGTTGGAGAGACTAGCATCTTGGAGGTGTTGGACTCATTGATTTGTGGATACCTTGGAGGAAGTCTCTACTTGGCTTCTCATTGATCAACCACTTCACCAACGGTTTTATCACGCTACAAAGGTTGTAGTTCTAAACACCCTATGGTTGTTTTGTTTCTTAAGGCTTGCATATGGATCATTGGTGGGAGTTTTAAAAAGTTTAAAATTGTTGTTCATGCTTCCGTTGCTAAAATATATTTTGAAAAACCGAACAAACCCCAACAGTTATATGGTGGCTATCAGCAGTAGAAATGAGTTCATTTTGAGTGGTTGATATAACTTCATTGTTGCAATCTGTGGGTATCTCTACTGAAGAGGGAATGAGTGATATGGAATTTGAATCCAATGATGTTGAGTCATTTTCCACATGATTCAGTAGAGGTATAGGATTGGATGAGGATGGTTGTACATGGGTAAAGATTTGGACTGGAACAGGTTCATCTACATCATGAGTATCTAGTGGAGAGAGATCTACTTGCTCTGGAGGAACTTCTCCAGTTTGCATAAGATCATTAAATTCTTCACCTGAAACATGATTAGAAGAACAGGAAGCAACAAAGTCATTTTCATTAAAACTTACATTGATAGATTCTTCTATGACTTTGGTTCTGAGGTTGTATACTTTGTATGCTTTTGAAATCACAGAGTAACCTACAAACACTCCTTCATCAGCTTTAGGACCAAACTTCTACAATTGATCTTTTTGATTAAGTATGAAACATTGACAACCAAACATATGCAGAAAGCTGATGCTTGGCTTCCTTCCCTTGAGCACTTCATATGTAGTTTTGTTGTGCCTTTTTATAATAAGGGACCTGTTCTGTGTGAAACATGCACAACTTACAGCCTCAGCCTAGAAATTAAATGGTAACCCACTTTCACACAACATGGTTCTGGCAGCTTCAATCAACGTTCTATTTCTTCTTTCAGCTACACCATTTTGTTGTGGGGTTCTTGGAGCAGAAAAGTTTTGAGATATCCCTTTCTCATCACAGAAGGATTCCAGAGTTTGATTTCTGAATTCAGTTCCATGATCACTTCTAAGACTCCTCACCAAATTGCCATTCAACACTTCCATCTTCTTGATAAAACAAACAATTTCTTCAGCAGCCTCACTCTTTGCTTTAAGAAAGAAACCCCAAGTGTATCTTGAGAATTCATCAATCAATACAAGAGCATACTTACTTCCACCAATACTAGCAGTTGCAACGGGACCAAAGAGATCCATGTGCAACATATAGAAAGGATCTGTAATTGAGAAGGCCCGCTTCGATGGAAATCATGTCTTATGTTGCTTTCCCTTCTCAAAAGCAGTGCAAGGTTTAGGCTTAAGATAAGTCAGAGAAGGTAGTCCTGACACTAGTTCACCCTCACTCAACTTGTTGGTATTTTTGTAATTAAGGTGGGAAAGCCTCTTGTGCCACAGCCAATTTGTATCCTCATTATTCATGGAATACAAACATGTTTCCTTTGAAGGGTCACCAAAGGACATGTCAAGTGTATACGCATCCGTGGTTCTCTTGGCACTAAACACTGTATTGCCTTCTTTATTTATGATGGAGCCTCTGTCTTTGTGAAGTGGACTTCATTATTCCCATCACACAATTGACTTATGCTTATGAGATTATATTTCAGCCCTTTGACATATGAAACTTTGGACAGCTTGAGGTTCCCATTATGAAGTTCACCATAGCCTTTTGTTTGCCCATGGTTGTTGTCACCAAAGGTCACCCTTGGACCTTTCTCTTTCTTGTAGTTACTGAGCAAAGCCTTGTTACCTGTCATGGTTCTTGAACATCCACTATCAAGAAACCAAGAACCAACACCCTGCACAGATTTGAATGAAAGGAGAGTTAGTGACACAAGTAGGAATCCACTACTTAGTGGATCCCTATGGAATGCACCTAGCTTTCCACTTCATCTCAGGTTTCTTATGTATGAGAGGAATGACTATGTTATCATCACAAGTCCGCTGTCTTGAATTCCCTTCTAAAGAACATTCAAATGCCTTATGCTCTTTGCTTCCACATTTATAACATTTTTGAGATTTTGTGGCCTTGGAGCATTGAACAACATAGTTTGAATGCCTATGAGATTTCTTATTAGTCATCATTTGACTAACTTGACCATTCAGCTTATGAAGCTTATCCTGTAAATTTCTTAGGTCTCTATTTACAGGTACCTTAGATTGATCTTTGTTTTTAGAAAGTTTTTGACCAATCATTGGAGTGGCAGAAATGGGAACAATGTGAACATCATTCTTTTTACTCATAGTTTCTTCTATTGAAACAGAGTTTATTACTTCTAGATCAACTGATTGTTTAGAAGATGAGCTATGATCAGCTGACAAGTTATCAGCTGAGCATTTATCATCTACTAACCTATCAGCTGATGGAGTAGTATTAGCTAATGATTCTGTAGTTTGTGAAATGCTAAGAATTAAGTCATCTGTTTTCAATGTTTGACAACATAACGTCTCCGAGGTCTCAACTAATGATTCCTTTCCTTTAATCACATCCTTTGACTTTGTGTTATTAGTATTTTCACATTCTGAAATCTTACTAGAGGATGATTCAACAAAAGGAATAATTGATTCTTTTCAGTGGGAACTCTTGCTTCTAACAAACTTATTTGTGAACACACTTTTGCCTTTAACAGTCTTGTGAAAGGTCTGTGGCAAGATGTCAGCTTTGTCTAAGATATTAAGGTTCTTACTAGAATCAACATAGTTAGCAGCCTTAGAGTAATTTCCACCAATAATAGCTTGAACTTGTTTGAGTATCTGCTCCTTGACACACTGAGTGGTCTTTTCTATAGATACACACCAAGACTTTACTACTTTTTTGGAGGTCATTAAACTTTTTGGTTGCTTCACTAGTTTCCTTTACTAAGATCTCATTAAGTATCTTTTGATTCGCTAGTTAATCATTTAAGATTGTTATCTGCTTAAGTTCCTCATCCTTAAGAATTAACTTTTCCTTTAGTGATTCTACTTCTAGTTTTTAGCTTCTTCTCTCTTTGAATAGCAGACTGGAAATCAATACACACGTAATCAAACATAGCATTCTTCTCATTATCATCATAGTTAATAAATTTTCCAACCTGATACATAGAAGAAGGATCCTAGTTGGTAGTTGAACAAGCTTTAGCAGCCTTTTTCATGTCTTCATCAAAGGAACTACCATCATTGTTGTTGGCCATCATGCAGAACTGAGCAGAGATCACCTCATCTTCATCTGAGGAGAGATCTTCTTCTGCCCAATCTTCTTCTTCAACAACAAGAACTTGGCCATGGGCTTTCTTCTTCTTCTTCTCCTTGTCAAGGACAGCAGCAAGGAGTTTCTTATACTTGGCTTCATAATCAATCTTGCCCTCCTGCTTTTGCACCGATGAAGAACCAGTGTTATATTTGGACTTACAGTCACTAGCTATGTGGCCAATCTTGCCACACTTATAACATTCTGCTGTGGAGGCATCAAAAGTGGATTTGGGCTTGACAAACTTTGATGACCTCTGGCTAAACCTCTTGACACCCTTTCCCTTCTTGAATGGTCTGAACTTCTTAACCAGCTTAGCTACACCTTCAACCAACTCCTCCAGATTACTTTCCTCATCACTTTCTCCAGCACTCTCCTCTCTATCTCCTTCTTCATCAGAACCAGAATCAATAACTACATCAACTTATGAGATTTTCTTTCCGTGGAGTAGAGACTTCACTATGTTGTATTTTGCATGTCCACCATGCATGAGTATAGATAGAAATGTTGGTGAATCCGGTTGCATGAAGGTAAGAGACAAAGAGGATGTGGAAATATAATATTTTAATTGTAAAGGTAGTGGGTGAAAAGTAAAGTTACTTTAATCAATTGTTTGATAAAAGTAATTGTACTTTTCTGCAAAAGTGCAACCTATACACAATATAAAATATTAAAACCCACATCTACTGTCGCGTAGAAGTTTCTTTCCCTTTCCATGCTTGTACTTTAATCAACACCATGCTTCTGTTTGATTTGACTTTACCAAGTATGGGATTGCCAGCCGTACTTAGTTGTTTGAACAAATCTTCATGATCTTCGTCTGTTTAAGGTATCATTATCCTTTTCCAGAGGATAAGATCAAACCTTTTTGTCTCATACTTGATCCAAAAAGTGCATTTTTACTTTTACAAACAAAGATCTAAGGCATAATAGAACAACACATGTTCTGCCTTTTACATATGACTTACAATCTGAAAAGATAGAGTAGATTTGACATTTTTCACGACTCAGCTAACAAATTGTACTGAGAACTCTGATATTCACTACTCAGTTGACAAAATATATCAGTTGATCATTTTTGCTAGGACTCAGGTGATACATATTGCTCAGCTGATCATATAGATGCTCAGCTGATCAATAGTAAGCTTAGGAGGGCATAACCTCATGTATTTGTTTGATCAGTTGATCAAGAATGCTTAGCTGATCATTCAAATACATCAATTTATGAGGGGAGATGACTTGTGTAAAGGAAGACTTACTTAGCTGATGCTCTGGGCCTCAGCTGATCCATTTGTTCACTCAGTTGATGGAGTAGGCACTCAGCTGATCAATTTATTCACTCAGTTGATGGTTTATTTTCCTCGGCTAATCAACTTCCTTCACTCAGCTGATGGTTTGTTTTCCTCAGCTGATGGTCTTCTTTACTTGTTTTCTTCATCTGGTGCTCCTTGGCTGATATCCCTTGGCTGATACATTGAGTAGGATCTGATGCTCAGCTGATGGTCAGCTGATGGTTCCATACTTAGCATATTTTTTTTATAAACTCATTCAAACAACACATGTTTGAATTCTTTCTAAGTCATACTGAATGTAGGGTTTGGTTATCATCAAATTCTATGTTTTAGAATAGGCAAAGTTGATTATTAGGGTGAATTGATTATCTCCCGAACAATGATGACGAAGATTCAGGATCTGTTGGATAAAGGCTTCATTTCACCAAGCTCGTCTCCATGGGGTGTACCAGTATTATTTGTGAAGAAGAAAGACAGTACGTTGCATATGTGTATCGATTACCGTGAATTGAACAAGAGAACAATCAAGAGTAAGTATCCGTTGCCCAGAATCAATAACTTATTCGATCAACTACAGAGAGCTTCATTCTTCTCGAAGATTGATTTGAGATCGGGTTATCACCAGGTACATGTATCTAAGGATAATGTGTCAAAGATAGCTTTTCGTACGCGCTATGGTCATTACGAGTTCTTGGTTATGCAGTTCGACCAATGCACCTGCGAAATTCATGGATCTTATGACCAGAGTTTGTCGACCATTCTTGGATAATTTTGTAATTATTTTTATAGATGATATCCTGATTTATTCAAAGACTGAATTAGAACACGAGTAGCATTTGAGAAAAGTTCTGGAGACACTGAAGAAAGAACGCTTGTATGAAAAGTTCTCAAAATGCGAATTCTTATTGAGAGAGGTTCAGTTCTTGGGGCATGTTATCTCTAACAAGGGAATGAAAGTGGATCCTTTAAAGTGGAAGCGGTGATGAATTTGAATGCTCCAAAGACACCGTGAGAGATAAAGAGTTTTCTTGGTTTGGCAGGGTACTACCGCATATTTTTCAAAGATTTCTCCAAGATTGCGTGTCCGTTGACTAAGTTAACTCGGAAAGATGTAAAGTTTGTATGCGGTGATGAACAAGATAAAGACTTTTAGACATTGAAGCAGTTGTTATGTTAGGCTCCTATCCTTGCTTTGCCAAGTGGATCAGATGTCTATATGTGTTAAGTGTATGTGCTAACTTCTGAAGAGGATGATTCTTTAGAAGTAGAGATAGATGGTATATGTTATCTGAATTATGAAATTATTTGATATTTATGTCAGAAAATGATAAGGATGGTACGTATGTGATGTTTAAAATAATATGAATTGGGTATAAGATGTTGAAGAAGAACGTTTTCAGATTAGTTGAATTGCATGCTATGCAATGTGTTGTAAGATTGTTTTGCAACTGTGTTTGTATATGTATATCTTTATGTTTGTGCAAAAAAAGAAGGGAAGTGGATAAATTACCGAGACTTGGAAGGTATTAGTGGCAACCAAGGGATGTTTTGATAAAGATATAACTGATATTACGAGTTATTATTATTAAACCCACTGGGTAAAGATAATCTATGACGATGATTGATGAATTTGAAGAAATTATAGTATGTTGAGATATTGTATTGTTGGAACAATATATATAATGTTATGTTATGAAATTGGAGGAGTGATTTATGCCCTGCGATAGTTAAGGATTTCTTAGAGGAATGATTTAAACCATGACTTGGAGGTTATAATAGATGCGTTTATATTGACTATGTGAAAAGATATTGATTGTAAAGGTACGTGTGATTGACCTGATTATTAAAAGAAATAGTGAATGCTTTTATACGGATAAGTTGAACAAGTGGCAGAGACAATGATTAGTATGAATAGAAGAATGTGAATGAGAGATTTAAATATTACCTCAAACGGATAATTGATGTTAGACATGTGAAAATATGAGGGAGTTTATGATGATAACCCTAGAATTATGCGAGTTAAAGTATACTTGACTTGATGGATGAAATTGAATTTACCTTTATTGGAAGTTGATGACTTAAATGATTGAAATTATCAAGTATAAGAAAGAGATGGATTGCTACAAATTGAGCAAGTCTTAGATGTACAGAATTGTTTGGGTAAAAGATATAATTGATGCCTAATTACAAGGAGTTATATATGTGAAAGAACTAGTCATAATAACAGTTGATTCCTGTGAACAAAAGATATATGATTTGAAGAATGACAGATTGAGTTCATTAGAAAATGAGGAAGAGAGAGGAGGAATGTAATGGCCTAAACATATGGAATGAAGACTTGTGGATCTTGTGCATGAAATTGCCTTTGCTAGGAAGTGTCCTTGCTTGGAATTGGGGATTTAATTTGACAAAACTTACGAAACTAAATTGCCAGTGCACTTGGAAGGGCTAAATAGTATAATGTCATACAAAGTATTTAATTGATGACTTACTAAAAGGAGTGAACATGATATATTTCGTGGAAATATGACATGATTGGGTTTGAGTCAAGGCAGAGTATTAGAGAATTATGAACTGTTGAGGTGACTAGAAATACCAGAATAGTAATGAAAACAAGTTATGATGGAATATATATGTGTGATGTATGATATGTAATGAAATCCGGATATATTACGAGGGATTATGATTGTTCAATAGAAGTAATTGTATTCTACCACTATGGGATGAAAATGGTGAGTAGAATTGTATCTTGATGGAATGAATCGAATGTGTGATTGAAAGATTTAATTAAACTTTTGAAGAATTTATAACAAGCATTGAGATGTAAGATGAGTAGTGCGACTGAATCCTTATTGGATAATGGAGTAGTAAGAATTGTGTAGATATATGGGATGAACTTGTGTTTGAGTTGGATTTTGATGATTCTTGGAATTCATAATTAAGCTGATTAGAAAAACGTGATGTGATTTATATTGGATGAATGTTAAAGTATAAGTGGTAAGTTGATATATGTGTTATACAGGACTTAACAATCAGAAATAAATATGAAGAGTGCTCATTTTTCTGGCTACTTATGAGACGGCTTCTTTAGGTGAGTTGGCTTAACTGTGCATTGATGACATTGTTGCGAGGCATGGAAAACCGTTGTTTATAGTATCTAACAGATGCTCAAGATTTGTTTCCAACTTCTGGAGGAGTTTACAGAGTGAATTGGGGACAAGGATTAATTAGAGTACAACTTATCATCCCCAGACTGATGGTCAGACTGAATGAACCATACAGACACTTGAAGATATGTTACGTGCTTGTGTTTGAGTATGGTGGGTCTTGGGATTCACACCTACCATTGATAGAGTTTGCATATAACAACTCTTACCACTCCAGTATTGGGATGCCTCCGTATGAAATGTTGTACGGCCGTCGCTACCGTATTCCGACGTGTTGGTTAGAGGCTTGTGAGAAACAGTTTGCAAGGCCCGGGATTGTTCAGTTAACGGCTGACAAGGTTGCTATTGCTAGAGAAAAGTTAAAGGTAGCCAGAGATAGACAGAAAATGTATGCGGATCCACGACATCGTCCAGTATCATTTGAAGTGCGGGATTTAGTGTACTTGAAGGTCTCTCCATGGAAGTGTGTAATTCGTTTTGGTAAACGCAGGAAGTTGGCTCCCCGTTACATTTGTCCTTTCCGTATACGTCAGATAGTAAATGATTAGACTGTCACACTGGATCTTACCGCAGAGCTTGTAGGAATTCACGATACGTTCAACATCTATTATTTGAGGAAATGTAAGGTTGAAGATGAAAGCCAGATTCTCCAAGTACAAGATCTGAAAGTTGATTCAAAGAAGAGACTGATAGAAGAACCTGTTGAACTGTTAGATGGAAAGGTGACCAAGCTCCGTAAGAAGCAGATACCGATGGTGTTGGTCAAGTGGAAGCACATTCTAGGTTCTTATTTGACATGGGAGACTGAAGCTGAGATGAGAGACAGATATCCCCATTTGTTTGAGCAAGAAAGGATTCCAAGGACGGAATCTTCTTAAGGGGGAGAGATTTGTAACACCCGCAAACCTGGGCCAGGAGATTAGCAGGTTTGTGGTAAGTGTTTATCTATTTTTATGCAAATTAAATGGTTAATTGATTTAATTCAAATATGTGATTAATAAGTATGCCTGTATTTTATTGTATGTATGTATGCATGTTAGTGTATGTATGCATGTATGTATTTGTGTGCGTGTAGAGAAATGAAGAGGTGATTGCCACCTCCTGCTTATATGCATGTATACGTGTAGATCTTGTGGGTTAATAATTCAATATCTCAAAATTAAGAAAAGTGTTGTGTGTGTATTTGTGTTTTCTCTCGACCGAAAGAAGAACAAAAGAAGAAAAGATAATCGGATTTCAAGTTGGTGTAATTTAAATCAAGTAAAGGTTAGATGTTAATTCTATCATGTTTAAATGTTAATATGGTATGATCTCTGACTGAATAACATGAATTTATGAAGAACATTAGAATCGGTTTTTGAAGAAAACATGAGTTTTGGTGGGTTTTGTGTGTTCATAGGATTTATATGTTTATATGATGTTTCAATGCATGAATATGTGTTTAAATGTGTTATAACATGTTTCTTGAAAGATAAAAGGAGTTCATGAATTTCTGGACTTGATTGTATGATGATATGAAGTTGGCGGATTTGGTTTAATGAAGAAGAAGGTGAAATCCGATGCTGGTAAAACCGATTGTGTGAAAATCCGATACTTGGAAATTGATCTTAGAATCCGAAACCTTAAAACCGATACACTTGAAATCCAGATGTTTGTAAATCCGAGACTTGAAAACCTATACCCCAAATCCGATTGTTATGAAATCCTACAAAGTCAAAATCCGATACACTTGAATCCGGTATTTTGTAAATCCGGTAGTTCTAAATCCTAGAGTCAAGAATCCGGAACTCCCAAATCCGAAATATAGTGAAATCCGATTAAGTGAAATACGACATTCCTAAAATCCGAGACCCAAATCCGACAGTTTTTGAATCCGTTGGATTCCTAAATCCGATAGAGGGAAATCCGATGGTTTTGGAAATTTGACATTTCATGTTTTGGACTTGTGATTGTTTATTGTTTGTTTATTTATTTTATAAATGAATTATAAATATATGTGGTGAGATATATTTATGAGATTGAGACTGATTTGGTTATTGTTGTGTTTTCAGACAATCCAAAAGCTCAGTAATATTAGACATCTAAGTTCGTGCTAATATTGAGGTGAGTGGACGTTAATCGTGGATGGTAAAGATTTCGGTTAATGTTATTGATGTGATGCATGATTGTGATTGAAGGATTGTTGATTGAACTGTTGATTGTGATTATTGATTGATGATATCTGCTACATGACTATTTGATCGATACGCGCTCTTAGGATGATTTTGAGTTGCGTTCGGAAGTCAGCTATATGTAGAATTGGGGTGGGCTCGTTTACTGGTTTGTTGAACAGTGTTAGCCTTACTGGTGCATACGTTGTCTCAGAGGGGGATTTTCACTGTGCTAATTTAGTGGAGGGCTATCGGTAAACCTTTGCTTTGGCCGGCATTGGTTGTAGGTTCTACGCCGAACCGCCGGTCTTCTTGGATATGTGATTACATGCTTTGATATTGACAGTTGATGTTTGCTTTTGTGCTTAGCCTCTACTCACTTAGCTTTGTGCTAATTCCCCTCAGTTGATGCTTTTGCAGGTTCGTGTTTGTAGTTGCAAAAGGAAGAGTTGACCTCACTCTCATACTTTGTTTTAAAAAGAGACGAGCTAGTTATTTTTGTAACACCAAACAGATGTAGTTGTTGTTGCTTTTTGGAACATGTATTGTACATTTGTTAATATTGGTTTATATGTAATTAATTTTGTTTAATTAAAGCTTCCGCAGTGCAAATTAAAAAAATGGCTTGAGTTTTCCAGTGTTACACCTCCTCCTCAGCAGCAGCACCCGGAGAACGTCTCCTACGACTCCTCCGTGGCAGCTGCTCTGGCTCTCGCCCCTCACCGGCTCCTCCGTCCTCAAGCACCTCCTCCTCATCAGCGTCCTCCACCCGCAACATCCCTCCGAATGCCGTCCGCTCGAGCACCTGCACCACCTCAAGATAGTATTCCCCTATCAAACGCGGCTCCATCCGCAGCACTCTAGCCTCAGAAGCAGCAATAAGAATCCCATAAGATCTGGCCAAGCAGGTAATGAACTGACCACCGCATAAGGGGCTCTCCTGCTTGGGCCCCGTCCCCTTGCGAGCCAAGAAGAAGGCAATAGAATACGACACGTTGAAGAGCATGCCAGGGGTGAGTAGGCAGAACATGTAGAATAGATCGTTGACGGTGACCTTCTCACCGCCCTTGCGGTGAGTCACAGAGGTAGATACCAAGCGGTGGACAAGGTGGTTGATCGGAGCACGGACGCTGCCCTCAGCAGCGCGGGCAGCAATGTACGGGCCGGTGGGAATCATATGCCAAAACTCGACCGGGCTGAAGTCCGCCCGGGGACTGCGCATGCACGCGAGGAGGAAGGCTTTGAAGTGTTGGCTCGCTGTCTCCTCCCTGGTATAGAGACCCAGCCTCCAACTAAACTCGATGAGGGAGCACTCCTTGCTCCGGCCCCCAAGGTGGAATGAGATAACCCGCCGATCAGTGTAAACAGCGGACACAGCGTTGAAGTTGAGGGTGGAGTAGAACTCCAACATCAACTCTCTGTAGATGGGCTCCCTAATACTGAAAAGGCGCTCCCACGCCCTTTAGGTGAAGAGAACAGTCTGATCGGACCCTTGGTACTCCTAGGTTAGCAGAGGAGTAAGCAGAGCGGTGATGCTGGCGGCTGTTGCGACCTCCCAATCAAGAGTGTGGGCCACCTCTATCTCCTTGCGGAGAAGCTGCGTGAGTCTGGATATGTACTAATTCCGGTACTGCGCTGGAATGGTCTCAGGAAAAACCAACCACTCGTGTTGAACGGGTGGCGCTGGAGGAACTGGAGCTGCAGGCTCGGGCTGCGCTCCTCGGCGGGCTCGGCCTCTACCACGACCACACTCTGTCATACTGTAGACATAATGATTCAATACTAATAGTTAGATGATAGCAAATGGACAGATATGAATCAGAAATGCAAAATGAACTCCAACCATGACACCTATAGCCTAGACACACAGTCTATCAACCAGATCCGTGCACAATCACTGTAACACAAATATGTAGCAACAATGCCCCAAACTAGCATAGCAGAACCAGAAATAAGCAAACAGGCACGCTCAAACAGGTGGTATACGGATATAAGCATAAGAACCAAAAGAACAAAACCTGGAAGAAAACAAAGGTAAGAGCATGCAACAAGACCACAGATTGCCTCAAACATAGAAATATGACATTTTGCTCAAAAGCAGAAAAACACGTCGGGTCCAGGACTCGGACGCGTCGCGTCTGCAGGGTTGAAGACGACCCAAACAGGGGTTTGTCTGTCGAGCTCGTTTCCTTTCATAACACACAATCAGATATACGATTAACCATAGTTAGCATTAATCAAGCACCACAGGAACCTAAAACGCAAAATAAAGGGCATACTATCCCTAATTTAATCGATTTAAGGGTTTAACAAAACCCCCAACTCAAATCAGTGTTCAAGATGAATAGAACATGGTATGTACATAGACCGGCATAAATATAGTAAATCAACACAAAATCCCCATAGAAAAACCATCAACATCCATCATTCTTCGAGCAGAAACCCTAAAACCCTAAAAATCGCTAATGTATGACAAAACTTGACAAGCCATATATATTTGTACTCAATGCGACACTAAATGACCCCATTTAAGTAGAACAACATGAATGATATATAACTAATGAAAAACCCCAACACAATCGGCCATAGCCATCAAAGTTAAGCACTGATTCGAAGCTCAAACGCAACATTAGGGTTCAAAGGTACCTGATAGCGAAAACAGAGCAAGCGAAGCAAGAATGTGGTGTAGATGTGGCGAAATTAAGGCTTCCTTCGAGTGAGTTGAAGAGAACGCATCGGGTGCGAGGGATTCCGGAGTTTCACCAAAGAACGCGACGGGTTTTGATGTGTGTGTGTGTTTTGGTAAAGTGAGGACAAAGAAAGAGGGATTTGAAATATAACATGCTCTCTCGAAACGCGTCGCGTTTTTGTGTGTTTTTCCACTGTTTTGAAGCGCGTTTGAAATAAAGAACGCGTCGCGTTTTTGTAAATGATGCGTCACGTTTTCTCAAATTTCAAAATTAAAATTGTGTGTACCTTGTGATCTTCCAGGCCATGTTAGTGATTTAAGCTTACTCCAGAGGCATGATAATGAGAGTCCAAAGAGTGTACCTACACACAAACAAACAAAACAACAAAAAACAAACAAACAAAAGAAAAAACAAAAGAAACCAAGCAACTGGTTGCCTCCCGCAAGCGCTTCTTTTGATACGAGTCATAAGCTAGACTCTACCCCACACTTAGGGTGTTATCACGTCGAGGTGTAAGGCCTCGCCCTCGCTTTCCTCGGGCCTTCCCTCCATATAGTGTTTCACACGGTGTCCGTTCACTTTAAAGGTCGAGCCGTCCTCCGATTTCAGTTCAATTGCACCATGCTGGAACGCTTTCACCACCACAAACGGACCGTACCATCTAGTCTTCAACATCCCGGGAAATAATCGTAACCTAGAGTTGAATAATAGCACCTTATCTCCTGGTTCGAAGTTCTTGTTCCCACGCACTCGCGCATCATGCCACTTTTTGGTGCGATCTTTGTAAATTAACAAACTCTCATACGCCTCGTTACGTAATTCATCGAGCTCGTTAAGTTGCATCAACCAGTTATCCCGCGCACCATCCATATCTAGATTGCAAGTCTTCAACGCCCAGTATGCTTTATGTTCTATTTCCACCGGCAGGTGACACGCTTTGCCATATACTAACTTGAAAGGTGTACTACCTATGGGTGTCTTAAAGGCAGTCCTAAGGGCCCAAAGTGCATCATCCAACTTATCCGACCGTTCCTTCCTATTCCCGTTGACCGCTCTCTCTAATACTCGTTTAATCGCGCGATTGGGCACCTCGGTTTGTCCACTCGTTTGAGGATGGTAGGCTGTTGCAAATCTATGGTTTACACAATATTTCTGTAACACCTTTTTCATTTGAGAATTCACGAAGTGGGTGCCCCTATCACTTATGAGGGCTTTATGACCGCCAAACCGAAGAATAATTTTCGTAAGAATTTCACGACGACACGTGCATCGTTAGTGGGTAAAGCTTGCGCCTCAACCAATTTCGATACGTAATCGATGGCTACTAGAATGTATTTGTTTCCACAGGAAGAAGGAAAAGGGCCAACGAAATCAATGCCCTACACATCAAATATTTCGCATACTTGAATGCTGTGTTGTGGCATCTCATTCCATGCAGAGATATTTCCAGCACGTTGGCACGCGTCACATTCCTTCACAAGGCTTTGTGCATCCTTGAAAATTGTAGGCCAAAAGAATCCGGCTTCAAATACCTTCTCTGCGGTGTAGGCCGCACCGTGGTGTCCCCCGGTTGGCCCACTGTGGCAATCCCTCAGTATTTTCCTCGTCTCTTCTCCTGACACACATCTTCGGATAATGTTGTCCGCACAATGACGAAAAAGATAAGGATCATCCCAATAGTAATACTTCACCTCAGCGATGAATTTCTTCATTTGCTGATGTGACATTCCTTTCAGGAAGATACCCACGGCTAGATAGTTCACAAAGTCAGCATACCAGGGCGTAGTCTGATTTACCTGCAATAGATATTCGTCTGGAAAATCATCCCCAATGTTAGCTTCATGCAGCTCCTCTAACTCGGGGTTTTCCAACCGTGACAAGTGATCAGCAGCGACATTCTCTGCTCCTTTCTTATCTTTAATTTCTATATCGAACTCCTGGAGTAACAGAATCCACCGAAGAAGTCTCGGCTTGTAATCCTGTTTTCCGAATGGAAATTTCAGAGCAGAGTGGTCGGTGAACACGACAGTTTTAGATAAGATAAGGTATGAACGAAATTTATTGAAAGCGAAAACGATGGCCAGTAATTCCTTTTCCGTTGTGGTGTAGTTTTCATGCGCCGGATTTAGAGTTTTGCTCACATAATAAATTGGCTGAAAACGGTTATTGACTCTCTGACCTAACACTGCACCGACCGCGTAATCACTTGCATCGCACATAAGTTCGAATGGTAAGTTCCAATCTGGCGCGACCATGATTGGTGCGGTGGTGAGTTTCTCCTTAAGGGTATTAAATGATACTAAACACTTTTTAGAAAAATCGTATTTAGCATCTTTCAATAAAAGTTGAGTTAAAGGCCGCGTAATTTTAGAGAAATCCTTAATGAATCTTCGATAAAATCCCGCATGGCCGAGAAAACTCCTTACCCCTTTGACATTTGTCGGTGGTGGAAGTTTAGATATGACATCTATTTTCGCTCTATCCACCTCAATGCCAACTTTGGACACTTTGTGCCCTAGAACTATTTCTTCGTTTACCATGAAATGGCATTTTTCCGAGTTAAGTACCAAGTTCGTCTCCTCACAACGCGCAAGCATTCAATCTAGATTGGATAGACAAGAGTCGAAAGAATCGCCTAACACCGAGAAGTCATCCATAAAGACCTCCATGAAATCCTCCACCATATCGTGAAAGATCGCAGTCATGCACAGCTGGAACGTGGCTGGTGCGTTGCAGAGGCCGAAAGGCATGCGTCGGTATGCGAAGGTTCCATACGGGCATGTGAAGGTTATCTACTCTTGATCCTCGGAGTTTATCGGAATCTGGAAATAACCAGAAAACCCGTCGAGAAAACAACAGAAGGCATTCCCGGATAAACGCTCGAGCATTTGATCTATGAACGGAAGCGGGAAGTGGTCTTTGCACGTGGCATCATTCAACCAGCGATAGTCGATGCACACTCGCCAACCAGTGACCGTACGAGTAGGAATCAACTCGTTCTTCTCGTTCACGACCACGGTCATATCTCCTTTCTTCGGAACCACGTGAATCGGGCTGACCCACGGGCTATCAGATATCGGATAAATAAGACCTGCATCCAGAAGTTTCACAACCTCTTTCTTCACGACTTCCTACATCTTCGGATTCAATCTTCGATACGGCTGGATTACAGGTTTCGCCTCGTCCTCCATCAGGATTTTATGCGAGCAGAATGACGGACTAATTCCTTTAATGTCGGAAATAGACCTCGCGGGTAAGTAACCGGTTTATTGGCCAAATGGATAGCCATACGAATCGGCTTAGGCTCAAGAAGTTCCAGTTTTGCATAGAATGAATATGGCATTAAATTCACACTAGCACCGGAGTCGGATAATGCATGACTAATCGGGAGATTACCAAATTGGCAAGGTAAAGTCAGGCTACCCGGATCAGTCATCTTCTTCGGAAATTTGTTCAGCATTGCAGCTGAAAATTCTTCATTCATTGTGACACTTGAGACTGCTTCCATCTTCTTGCGATTAGTTAGCAGCTCTTTCAGAAACTTCGCGTATTTCGGCATTTGTGCCATTGCCTCAACGAATGGAATGTTTATGTGCAAAGATTTGAGATGGTCTAAGAACTGACGATATTGCTCGTCTTGTTTCTCTTTCTTTAGCCTCTCAGGAAAAGGAATAGGTGGCCGATATGGCTTTACGGGTGGTCCAGATGGTGGCTTCTCAACTGGCTTAGGCTCGGTTGCCTTTGCCTTTCCTTTGTCTTGTTCCTTATCGATAAGAATAGTAGGTGGAGCAGTGGGTGGTTCAACATCAGTTTTGGGAAAGAAATCCTCATGTGTCTTGCCTGACCTGGTGGTCACGGCTTTGACATCTCTTCGAGGATTGTTTTCCGTGTTACTCGGAAGAGTACCCGGAAAATGTTCCTAAAGGACTTTTGAGATTTGACTGACTTGGGTTTTGATATTATGAATGGACGCTTGCTGATTCCGAAGTGCTGCTTCGGTCGATACCCCTATTTTCTTTACCAGCTCCTCGGTTTCTTTGTGCCTCTGATCGGATGTGGCTGCGAATCGTGTAAGCATGTCCTCGAAGTTTGGTTTTTTTTCCAGCTCCTTGGGTCGATCTCGCTGGTAGAAACCTGGAGCATTTTGCTTGTACCGCCCTTCCATCTCCTTACGATAATTAGGATAAGGTTTCCAGTTGGGCTTCTTGTTGCGAAAGAACGCCTCGTCCTAGGGATAATCGTATTTATCGCCTGAAGAATAACACGCAGATTCTTTTAGATTCCCACTTTCGTCGTATGGGCAATCTTTATCGAGATCACGGCCGCTGAAGTTGTCACAACCAACCTGCATAACATGAATATTTTGATTTACTTTTTTCATGCCGCACCCCAGTGCATCCAGTTTGGCACTGAGGGGTGTTATGCTATCAGATGAGTCGGTTGCGGCTGCCGGCTTACTGCGGAAAGACGAATCTCTCGTAGAGTGCCACTGATGGGAGTGCTGAGCCATCTCCTCAATCAAGACATATCCCTCTGCGGGAGTTTTCTTCGGTATCGGTCCATGTGAATCGACCATTTGTCTCGTGCAAACGTTTATACCATTATAGAAAGTTTGGATGACCTGTTGGGGTTTAAATCATGTTGCGGGTAGTTCTGCAACATTTCCTTGTAGCAATCCCAGGCGTCGTAAAGAGTCTCGTCCTCCAATAGCATGAAATTCTGAATTTGCATTTTCATTTTTGCAATTTTGGGTGGAGGAATGAATTGTTTAATGAATCGGATTTGAAGCTCATCCCAAGTATGGATGGGTGGCTCGGATCTCAACCAACGTTTGGTTGCGCCCTTGAGTGTTATCGGAAACACTCGCATCATAACGGCATCTCTACTTACCCCAGGGATGTGGAAGTAGTCAGCAATCTCTAGAACGGCCTCAACATGCTGATTTGCGTCTTCGTTGTCCTTTCCAGTGAAAGGACTCTCGCGCAAAAGATGTAAGAATTGACCCTTGATTTCGAAATATCATTTTTCAGGGATCTCGGGTCGATGGATCCCTACTCCGGTTCCCTCGCGAACACGGCTTGCATACTCCTCCAGTGACATGTTGGCGAAATTCTCTGCCATCTTTAGAACTGGTTTCTTCTCGCGTTTGATTCGTAGGCGTTGATGGGAAATTCGTTCGGGTTCGTCGAAATGCAAGACGATATCAGCAGAAGGCTTCCTTGGCATGCACTAACCTAACACGAAAGTTGGCAGCACGTAACTCCATGCGAAGAAGGGCGAAAGAAAGAAAGGAAGAATTTTGGAAACACGGGAACGCGTCGCGTTTAGCACCGGAACGCGTCACGTTTGACAAGAAGCACAAAACCCTAATCGCGCTAAAGTAGCGAATGCATCGCGTTGACGGATATGACGCGTCGTGTTTTCAGGCAAACAGAATTATCCTAAATATTTTTTAGCTTTTGATATTTTATGAGTTTTTTTGGTTTTGTATATTTTCTGTTTTTTTTTTTTTTTGATAAATAAGCAATA
Organism: Dittrichia graveolens; assembly: GCA_038502395.1. Taxonomy (NCBI): domain Eukaryota; kingdom Viridiplantae; phylum Streptophyta; class Magnoliopsida; order Asterales; family Asteraceae; genus Dittrichia; species Dittrichia graveolens. The sequence goes on from JARJIL010000009.1 coordinate 40,221,277, forward strand.
ATAAAAACTAAATAGACAACTAATTTAATTATACTAAAATGAAACCGTTCTCCGGCAGCGGCGCCAAAAACTTGATGTGCGATTTTCGTACCAGTTTTAAATTTATAAAAACCGTATATATTTTACGTACGACACAATAGGCAAGTGTACCTAATCGTGTAGCAGTATAGAAAATAAGTGCGGGTGTCGAACTCACGGGTAACGAGTATGATTCTAGATATAATTAAACTAATTACCTAAATAATATTCAACTAAAAAGCAGTGAACAGGGGGAATTGGCAGTAAGCAACAAATCCAATCAGAGCCTAAATTACAAAAAATTCAAATTTCAGAGCTAAGACAGCGAGAATGCAATTAAACTTGGATTTAATCAATAAGAAGTAAAGTATCTCTACTCGGACAACAGATTCCCTAATCAAATTAGCAGATTTCAATGAAGTGCAATGGATTACTTAAAACAATATACCAATTTCTAAAGTGCTTAGATTTCCTGGTCAGACTCACTAACCCTATAGTTTCAGAAAATTAACCCAATGGTCATGCAATTAACTAATCTTCAACTAGCCAAACTATTCGAGTTATGATAGACTTAATCTTTTGATTTGTTAATACACAAAATCAATCAATTATCAATGAATGGTCATCAAAGACAATAGCAAGCACAATAAAGTTTCAATCTTTAAGTCTAACCCTAGGATATAGTCAATCACTAGTTATGAATCCTAATGGTCATAGAAATTCATAATTCAAGCAATGAGAGGAAAATGGTCATACAACCTATGAAAACTCATATCTAGACATAAAAATCAGAACTTTATCACACTTCGATCTTTGAAAAAGCTAATCATAACAAATATATCATTAAAAAGCAATCCAAACATTGAAATCAAACTAATTATCAAAGGTTATCATGTCCAAGTAGAGAATACAGGGTGTTTAGCCCATAATCAGAGGAATACAACCATAGAAATTCATAAATAGAGAGCTAAACATGATTTAATAGCACTTAAGTATTGATTCTAGGATAAATAAACATTCAATCTTCACTTCAAATGGTTGAATCTTCAAGTTCCAGTGAGTTATCTGCTTCCAAGCTCCAAAGTCGTCGTCTTTGTTCCTCTAGGGCTGGCTGGAAGGGTTGGAATCCCTTTTTTTCGAATAAAACAAGTCTATTTATAGAGTTGAATTCTAGCCGGGAATGCGTTGCGTTCATGTCTTGGACGCGTCGCGTCTTAATAAACTTCCCCGGCAAGATCGCTTGTTTTCATTGGAACGCGTCGCGTTCATCCTTCCGAAGCGTCGCGTCCTCGCCTTTTATGACTTTATGATATTCTTTTAAACTTCGAGTCTTTTTCTATCTTTTCCGCTGAAACTCCCACCATTGAGTATTTTATGACCTGTGATTGATAATTACACACTTTAAGTACCATTTGTCATCATTTAAAGAATTATTTAATATTTAAGTGCCATTTATCACAACGAATATATATATAAATAACGCGATATTAGTTACCTGATTAGTTTGAACAACATTATTTGAATGCCTATGAGTTTTCTGATTAGTCTTTTGACAATTATCAGTTATCAGGTGACTAACTTGACCATTCAGCTTATGAAGCCGAACCTGTAAATTTCTTAGGTTTTTATTTACAGACACCTTGGATTGATCTTTGGATTTAGAAAGTTTTTGACTAATCTTTAGAATGGCAGAGATGGGAACAATGTGAACATTATTCTTTTACTCATAGTTTCTTCTATTGAAAGAGAGTTGATTACTTCCAGATCAGCTGAGTGTTTGGAAGATGAGCTATGATCAGCTAACAGGCCATAAGCTGAGCATTTACAATCTTTTAACAAATCAGTTGATAAAGTAGTATTAGCTAATGATTCTTCAGTTTCAGAAATACTAAGATTTAAGTCATCTGTTTTCAAAGTTTGACAACACAATGTCTCTTTAGTCTCAACTAATGATTACTTTCTTTTTACTCACATCCTTTGACTTTCTATTCTTAGTATTTTCACATTCTGAAATCTTACCAGATGATGATTCAATAGAAGGAATAATTGATTCTTTTACATTGGAACTTTTGCTTCTAACAAATTTATTTGTAAACACACTTTTGCCTTTAACGGTCTTGTAAAAGGTTTGTGGCAAAATGTCAACATTGTCTAAGATATTAAGGTTCTTATTAGAATCAACATAGTTAGAGGCTTTAGAGTAATTTCCACCAATAATAGCTTGAACTTGTTTGGGTATCTGCTCCTTGACACACTGAGTGGTCTTTTCAGCATATACACACCAAGACTTTACTATATTTTAGAGGTCATTGAACTTTTTGGTTGCTTCACTAGTTTCTTTTACTAAGATCTCGTTAAGTATCTTTTGTTTTGCTAGCTCATTATTTAAAAATGTTATTTGTTTAAGTTCCTCATCTTTAAGAATTAATTTTTCCTTTAGTGATTCTACTTCTAGTTTTAGCTTCTTCTCTCTTTGAATAGCAGACTAGAAATCAATACACAAGTAATAAAACATAGCATTCTTTTCATTATCATTGTAGTTAACAAACTTGCCAACCTGGTACATTGAAGAAGGATCCCAATTGGTAGTTGAACAAGCTTTTGCATCCTTCTTCATGTCTTCATCAAAAGAACTACCATCATCATTGTTAGCCATCATGCAGAACTAAGCAGTGATTACCTCATCTTCGTGAGAGGAAAGATCTTCTTTTGCCCAATCTTCTTCTTCTGCTACAAGAACTTGGCCCTGGGCTTTCTTCTTCTTCTTCTTCTTATCAAGGACAACAGCAAGGAGTTTCTTGCACTTGGCTTCATAATCAATTTTGCCCTCTTGCTTTGACACAAATGAAGAACCAGTGTTATTTTTGGACTTACAGTCACTGGCCATGTGGGAAATATTGCCATGTTTGTAACACTCTGTTGTGGAGGCATCAAAAGTAGATTTGGATTTGATAAACTTTGATGGCCTCTTGCTGAACCTTTTGACACCCTTTCCCTTCTTGAAAGGTTTGAACTTCCTAACCAGCATGGCTACTCCTTCAACCAAATCTTCCAAACTTCTCTCCTCGTCACCTTTCTCCTCTTCACTTTCTCCAGCACTCTCTTCTTCATCTCCTTCTTCATCAGAACCAGAATCAATAGTTGCAAAACTTCTCATCTTTGTATCTCTTGATACAAGGGCAGTTGGTGCAGCTTTCATAACCTCCTTCATCTCCTTGGATGACAACTTCCTTTGCTTGACCGATTGCTCATGGTTAAGTAAGTTACCATAGAGAGCAACTAGATACATTCCCTTGATCTTTTCGCTATGCCTTAGAACAGTAACAAAGTGATCCAATGTTGCGGGGAGGGAGTCTAGAAACTTGTTCACCAAGACAAAGTTGCTCTTGGATATGTCTGCTCTTTTTAAATCATTCACAAGGCAGTTGAACCTGGTGTATATCTGAGTAAGACTCTCACCTTTATGAGCATAGAAGAATTCATACTCTCTGTTGAGGAGAAGCTTCTTTTTTTCCTTCACCTCTTCAATCCCTTCATATGCAACTGTGAGTGTATCTAACATCTCTTTAGCAGAATTACAATTAAGCACTTGATGATAAATTTCATTGGGTAGTGCAGAGACAAGAGCTAATCTAGCCTTAACATCAAGACTAACCAACCTCTTATCTTCATCTGTCCATAGATACATGGGTTTAGTAACGATTTTTTCTGTTGTATTGGTTTGACCTTTAGATTCTGAGGGAATGGTTAAGACGGATGTGGGAACATAAGGACCCTCAGTAACAATTTCAAGCATTTAGATGTCAAGGGTAGATAAAAAGAGATGTGCTCTATTCTTCCACATGGAGAATTTTTTAGCATCAAACATGGGACATCTTGTTAAAGACACAGTGTTTGAGATGTTCATGTTGTTTGAGGATGAGGCCATTTTGAGAGGGGTAGAAGAAGTTGTAGAGTAAGCAAAACAGATCTAGATATTGATTATCTAACCTGCTCTAATACCAGTTGTTAGTCCCAGATTGAGTACACAACAACAAGTGTTTGTAAAAGGGGGGGTTGAATACAAACTTTAGCTTTTTGAAATCTAAATACACACCATTATACTTTTATATAATTCTTATTGATATGAATCAAGAATTACATGTACGAGAAGCGGGAATTCTAAGTACAATAAAAGGTGGCAATTAATTTGTCTAACACATAGATAAGCTAACTCTAAAACAACTAATGTTTAGAAGTGTTCAACACATGAACAAGTTTGGTTCTACATAATTTCTAAACTCTATGGATTTTTCTCAACTAATGAGATTGCTATTGTGTTGTGTAGAAGCTTATTTTTGCATGTCCACCATGCATGAATATATATATATATATATAAGCTTGGGCATCAAGTTGCATGTAGGAAGGAGACAAAAAGTGTATGGAAATATAATATTTTAATTGTAAAGTTAGTGGGTGAAAAGTAAAGTTACTTTAATCAACTGTTTGATAAAAGAAATTGTACTTTTCTAAAAAAGTGCAACCCACTCACAATATAAAATATTAAACCTCACACCTTTTTATTGGTATATGCCCGCTGACACGCACGAGTTAATAGCTCCGCTAATGAGGTATAGGCCTATTGGGTCACACACCAAGTATTGATTCCGGCAACACGATCAAGCAAAAGAGAGAAAAAGGCCAAAATGGGTTTTGGCAGGGTGAGGCACGACCATACCTTGTGAGGCACGGACATGCCTGATCCAACAGGCACGGGGGTACTAGCCTTGGGCTGGACCGTGGCCTGTCGGGCCGGCACGGCCGTGCCATATAAAGCACAGGCGTGCCCGTACATTGTAACTGCAGAATCAACAGACGCAATCACTATGTTTAATGGGGTTTATATCAATTAATTTGGAAAATTCAATGTTATGGTTTTGAGGCCATTTGAATAGACTTGGAACTCTCTTTTGAGAGTTAGCTTATGCAACTTCTCTCTTATTGATGATATTCTTTTGGTGATCAAGTTTTGGTGCACAAAAGAGTGATACACATACTTTGTTTTGTTGCTTTGGTGATCTACACCAACACACTAGCATTTGGGAATCAATATACCTTGGGGTGGACTACACTAGAGGAATTCTTGGTTGGATTCCCGCATCTTGACAAGAAAGAAGTTCTTCGTGCTTTGCATTTTGGTATAACACTTCTTATCTTGTTTATTTATTTTAGTTGCAATACCATGTCTAGATTTTGGTCCATGGAAGTATTTGTTTGGATTGCTTTGAAATTTTGTTCTATATTATGCTTCCACTACTTATTGATTATGCCAAACAAATTCCTTCAGTGGTATCAAAGCCATATCTAGCATGGCTTTACACTAACAAGTCAAGAAAAACCATAAAATATGTAATTTGTCAAATGGCATAAGGGAGGCACGGCGGTACCTATGGGGGTACGGGCGTGCCTATCGCCGGATGCATGTGGTCAAAGTATGCCTCATGCCCGAGGGCGTACCGTTGGGTACGGTCGTGCCTGGCATTTTTTGAAAAATTTAGTTTTTATAAAATTATAAGAAAATTGTTTTCTTGCAATGGTTTTTCGGTTTGACTTTTGTTGGCTGGTTTTTGGACTGGTCTTGATATATTTGTTGCCCCATAATATTTTAGTTTTTATATTTATATATTTGTTGTAACTTGGCATGAAGTGTACACAAATATATATACTTATAAATGTATATATGAATATGTGTTTCAAAATTGGTTTGGTTCACTAATGCATATGTACAAGGATTGTCTTTTTGTGCCTTTGATGTTTTAGACAATCTTAACTTATATATATATATATATATATATATATATATATATATGTATGTATGTATCATGGTTTTGTGTGGCACACCATGTTTCATTTTGTTGCGTTTGGCTAATTCGGTAACATGATATGCCCTTAGACCTATGTGTTGTGGTGGTTGACTATTTTGGTTTTTGGTGGCCTGCGTGCCGTATTGATGTAATATTTATTTATTTATTTTTGGTGCGGCTTGCACGCCGTTTCTTTTATTTCGTGTATTTGTATAAATAGTGTAGGAATGCGACCTGCGTGTCATTTGAATATTCTATGTATTTGTAAATAGTATAGAATTTGACCCGAAGGTGTCAACGGGAGTCATGATGATGACGTATTGGCGAGACGGGGTCCACACACTATTGGTGGTGCCGGATTCAATGGGAGCTCACCCAACGAGACATTATGTCGTCCTTAGGTTTTGGCCTTGTTTTCCCCGTTGTGGCTCACGGGGATAACGCATAGGATTTTTGGGCATGTTACCGAATTGTATATATTTGCGTGGTTGTATTTTATTTTCTATGCATGGTTTAGGAATCGCATGCTAGACAAATTTTCTTTAAAAATTAAATAAAATACAACGTTTGCTAAAATGGTTAACAATCTCGCGCGAATAGAATTGACAAAGAAAATATAAAGATGGTATTAAATTTAAAAGTGCTTAAAATCGTTTTGACACTTACTTTGTTAATTCACAAAAGGTTTTTTTTAATATATAAACCGGAAACAAAATCCCGTTTTTCAAATTTGTAAATCACGCACCATCCGTAAGACAACACCACTTGAATCTAACGAAGCAAGGATCATTTTCGAGCTAAGCACAAGTCATTTCTTGTGTAGTTGTGTGGAAGGTGAGTGGGGTAACTCGCATGATTGGTTGTCGTGCTAAGCACGAGCCAATTAATGGTCTAGAGTGCCACCCGTGTGTCTTGTCAGATGATTTCCAATTTTAGTATAAGGAAGGATCAAACATGCCAACCGACATAATGGATGTCAATGGATCCCACAAGTGTCTAAGAGTTGTAATAGAGATTACAATTGGGAAAATGGTTGCCGGCCTAAATAGCTTCGCCACGTGATCCGCGGTAAACCCGTCATGGTGTGAGGTAGGTAAACCCGTCACGGTGTGAGGTGAAATAAGGTTCTTAGCCCTTGTTATAAATAATCGTTTTTGTTTAAAAACTATGGTTACTTATTTTAACAAGGATTTTCAAACGAACTAAAACTACTTTGCTATTTTAGATGACGTCTTCAAGCAACACCAACACCACCAACCATTTTTTGTTATGAGTTTTCCTTGAGAAGGGGAAACTCAATGGTAACAACTTTTTGGATCGGTTTAGACAACTCAAGCTTGTCTTACGCCAAGAAGGTAAGTTGGTTACCATAGAAGAGGCCCTTCCGGAGGCTCCTGCCGCCAATGCCACTCGGGCTATCCGAGACGCTTATGAGAAGCGTGTCAAGGACACCGAGGACGTCATGTAACACCGGAAAACTCAAGCCACAAACACGAATGTAAGAATCATTGTTGTGTTACAAAAGCTACTGGCTCGTTTCATTTCAAAAACTACATCAGAGTCATGTCAACTTCTCCTTCTGCCAACCTCACAAACACGAACCTGGAAAAGCAACAACTGAGGGGAATTAGCACAAAGCTAAGTGAGTAGAGGCTAAACACCAAAAGCAAACATCCACAGTCAATATCAAAGCATGTAATCACGTATCCCGAGAAGATCGGCGGTTCGGCACAAAACCTACAACCAATGCCGGCCAAAGCAAAGGTTTACCGATAGTCCTCCACTGAATTGGCACAGGGCACTCCCCCTCTGATGCAACATATGCACCAGTAAGGATAACACTGTTCAACCAATCAGTGAACGAGCCCAGCCCAATCCTACGTATAGCTGACTTTCCAATGCAACTCAAATTCATACTAAGAGTGCGTATCGACCAAATAGTCATGCAGCAGATATCAATCAACAATAATCACAATCAACAGTTCAATCAATCCAATCCAATCTCAATCACAATCATGCATCACACTAATAACATTAACCGAAATCTTTACCATCCGTGATTAACGCCCACTCACCTCAAAACTTGCACGGGCTCAGAAATCTAATTTTACTGAGTTATTTAATTGCCTGAAAACACAGCAACAATCAAATCAGTCTCGAATATATAAATATATCTTCTCATATATATTTATATCTCAAATCTATTAAAACAACTCAATTAAATCATATAATAAATATACTAACTCAAACCAAGCAAAACAATAAAGAAATAATCAAACATTCGGATTAAGGTCTGTCGCGCCGCGACCGGGGTCGGATTTCAAATTCCGGATTCAGAGTACCGAATTTAAGTGTCGGAAGCTTCTATCGGATTTCAAAGTATAGTATTTCAAAGTATAGAATTTCAAAGTCTAGGATTTCAAAGTCTAGGATTTCAAAGTATAGGATTTCAAAGTGTAGGATTTCAAAGTATAGGATTTCAAAGTGTAGGATTTCAAAGTGTAGGATTTCAAAGTATAGGATTTCAAAGTATTGGATTTCAAACTATAGGATTTCAAACTAGAGGATTTCAAACTAGAGGATTTCAAACTATAGGATTTCAAACTATAGGATTTCGGTAATGTCGGTTTTTTATCAAAAACCGAATCTCATCCACATCAAATTCATCATCTTCGTCATCTCAAAAATCCGCCAACTTCATCATTCATAGATTAATTTCCAGAATTTTCAAATCTCATTAAAGCTTACCAAAATCATATTCAATTATCCATAAACACGTTTCCTACATCATATACATCTTTTAAACATATAAATCATAAAATCTAACAAAACCCATTTACCAAGTTTCTTCCAAACTTAACAATGGTGAATTTGCATAAATTCATGTTTTTCAATATATAAACATACCAACAAATACTATAACATGCCATGAATACTTTCTCACCTTCTTTTGAAATTAAACAACACAAGATCTGAACTTTAGAAATTCAAGTTTTTGAACTTTTGAAGGTTTCTTCACCTAGAGGTTTTGCTTTCCAAATACACACACAAACACCTTGCACACTTAACAAATATGAGCAGATACTTAGCTACATACGTACACATATATTTGTGTAAATTTAAGCAGGAGGTGGCATGACAACTTTTGTTTATCTCATGCATACATACATACATACCAACATACATGCATTCACACTTGTGACTTTCTTTTCTTTTAATTTACCAGTAACATATATATTTATAAATTCATATTAATCAATTTTATTTAACACTTAATAAACACTTAATCAATTAAAGCAAACTAATCACGTACTATCAACCCGCTAATCTCCTAGCCCAGGGTTTCGGGTGTTACAAATCTCCCCTCCTTAAGAGGATTCCGTCCTCGGAATCCTTTCCGGCTCAAACAATTGAGGGTATCTATCCTTCATTTCGTCCTCAGTCTCCCACGTTAAATCAGAACCTAAACTGTGTTTCCACTTGACCAATACCATCGGTATCTGCTTCTTTCGGAGCTTGTCACTTTGCGATCTAACAGTTCAACGGGTTCCTCAATCAATCTCTTCTTTGAATCCACTTTCAGTTCGTGTACCAGGAGAATCTGACTCTCGTCTTCAACCTTGCATTTTCTCAAATAGCAAACGTTGAACGTGTCATGAATACTTGCAAGCTCTGCTGGGAGATCCAATGTAACTGTCTGGTCATTTACAATCTGACGAATTCTGAAAGGACCAATGTAACGGGGAGCTAACTTCCCGCGTTTGCCAAATCGAATCACGCCCTTCCACGGAGAGACCTTCAAATACACTAACTCCCCCACATCAAACGATATTGGACGACACCGTGGATCCGCATACATTTTCTGTCTATCTCTGGCCGCTTTCAACTTCTCTCTAGCTATAGCAACCTTGTCAGCAGTCATCTGAACAATCTCAGGCCCTACAAATTGTTTCTCACCAGCCTCTAACCAACACGTTGGAGTATGGCAACGACTACCGTACAACATTTCATACGGAGGCATTCCGATACTGGAGTCGTAAGAATTATTATACGTAAACTCTATCAATGGAAGGTGCGAATCCCAAGATCCACCATACTCAACATATCCTCGAGTGTCTGTATGGTTCCAGTCTGACTGTCAGTCTGGGAATGATAGGCAGTACTCAGACTAATTCTCGTCCTCAACTCTTTCTGTAGACTCTTCTAGAAATTCAAAACAAACCTGAAGTCTTTGTTGGAAACTATCGATAACGGTCTGCCACATCTTGCATCAATCTCATTAACATTTAGTTGAGCTCACTTACTCAAAGAAGTCGTCTCGCATGTAGCCACAAAACGAGCACTCTTCATATTGATCTCTGATTGTTGAGTCTTTTATAGCTCATAAATCAATTTACCACTGCTATTTTAATATTCATCCAATATAAATCACATCACGTTTGTCTAATCGACTTAATCATGTATTCCTCGAATCATCAAAATTCAACTCCAACACAAGTTCATTCCCATATATCTACACAACTCCTACTACTTCATTATTCAATAAGGATTCAATCGCACTGTTCATCTCACCTATTTATGCTGGTTATAAATCATTCCAAAGTTTAATTAAATCCTTCAATTAGACCTTTGATTTATTCCATCAAGATACAATTTCACTAACCATTTTTATCCCATAATTACTTTTATTGATCAATTACAATCCCTCGTAATATATCCGGACTTCATTGCATATCATACCTTTCATACATATTTCATCATAACTTGTTTTCATTACTATTCTGATATTTCTGTTCACCACAACCGTCATAATTTTCTAATACTCTGTCTTGACTCAAACCTGATTATGTCACGTTTCCACGAATTATTTCATGTTCACTCCTTTTAGTAAGATATCCGTTAAATGCTCTGTATGCCATTATATTGTTTAGCCCTCCCAAGTGCACTAGCAATTTAGTTTCATAAGTTTTGTCAACATTAAATCCCCAAATTTCAAGCAAGGGAACTTCCTAGCAAAAGCAAGTACATGAACAAGTTCCATAAATGTTCATTCTACAAGTCTTCAATCCCTATGTTCATGTCATTACATTCTTCTTCTCTTTTCTCTATTATCTCATGAATTCAATCTGTCATTCTTCACATTACATATATAACTAGTTCTTTCTCATGTAAAACTACTTGTAATTAGGCACCCATAATATCTCTTATTCAAATTATATACATTTCTGGCTTGTTCAATCTGTAGCAATCCACTTCTTTCTTTTACTTGATAATCTCTATCATCTCTGTTATCAATTTCTAATAAGAGTAACTTCAATTTCCATCAAATCAAGTACGCTTCAACTGACATAATTCTCAAAGTTATCGTCATAAATCCCCTCTTGTTTTCATATATTTGTCAGCAATCTGTCTTTCCAATGTAATATCAGGTCTTTCCACCATAATCTTTGATTCGTTCTAACTATCATATCTGACATGTATCAAGTTTACTCATATATAAACATCTGCTACTACTTTTAATAATCAAATCAATTTCACTTATCTTTCTTTATAATCAATATCTCCATATTATTAACAATACGCATCTACTGCAGCTTCAAACGTATGGATTAGATCATTCCTCTAAATATCTTCAATTGTCACACGATGTAAGCCATTCTTCCAATTTCATAGCATAGTATCCTTTATATCAATCCAACTAATGCAATATCTCAATAAATCATCAATCTTCCCAAGTTCAATAATTGATATCACAGATTATCTTCAATCATTAGCTTTGTCAATAACTCGTAATCTCCGTTATTCATTTATCAATAGCATCTCTCGATCGTCACAAAGCCTTCTAAACTTCATTAACTCTTTCGCTTACTTTCTTCTTTATACGAACGCAAATATACATATACACATATATAAGCTCAAAAGGCAAGACATCTCTTGCAACACATAACTTAGCATGCAATTATACAAATCTGAAAACATCTTTCTAGGGTACTTCATACCCTAATTCACATTATATCATGTATCTCATCGTTTATTGTCACATTACTTACTACCATATGCATCAGACATTTTCACATTCAAACATCTCTACTTTCTAAAGAATCATACTCTTCAGAAACAATCGAACACACTTAACACACATAGGCATCATACACTCATAATTAACTCTGAAGTTAATAAACATAAAGGTTTTCAAAACGTACCCGTTATATCATTCTTGGTCGGGTAACATCATCTCTCGTTATACCGAATGCCCTACTCTCAGACGTAGTAGGGTCCTTCCTCTTCTGTCCACTTGTTGACGAAGAGCCCCCAACTGCCTCAACTCCTGGCCTTGTCCAAACTCCTTTTTCTTTGTCACAGTCTCTCACAATATGACCCTCTCTTTGGCAATTCCAACAAACACTCCGAGGAAAAGCACAATCATTTAACTCATGACCAAACAATCCGCATCGCACACAACGCAAAGTATGTTGAGTTTCTTGCTTCTGACCAACTGCCGATGAGGGTTCCCTAATACTTGGTCCAGATTTGAGTTCTCTTTTAATTCTACAATCCCTTGCCCTATGATCTTTTCCAAAACAAATCCAACATACCTTCTGGGAGAAATAACAATCTTTCATCTCATGACCATACTATCCGCAGGTAAGACATCGCATAGTTTGGTAAGTACAAGATCCTGTGTGGTGTGACTTACATTTTCCACATCATGGTGCTTGTTGATTAATTCCACTAAGCATGGGTTCACGATTAAAGTTCCCTTGTCCCTGACCACCTTGCTCTTTTTGCCTTTGTAAATAGTATTGTTCAATCCTGGATCCAGGTTCAGAAACTTGCACTCGGGTCATGTTGTTTTTGGATTTCACATTTCTCCTTTCCAATTCAGCTAAGCCAAAAGCTCGAGAAGAAGTACTATCCCTCCTAGTAACGCTTGAGTAATCCGGGAGCATAGCTCCCTTAAATAGGACTGAATATAAGTAGGGTTGTTGTGTTACTTGTGCCGTAGGGCAATATTGAACCAGAACTAGAAACGTTGTAGCCTGTGTAATGTCAGCCGGATAAGTCTGAGTTTGAACATTTTGAGTTATCCTCTCTCGTTCCATTCGGTGCACAGTATCTCGAAGTTCTTGTATTTCATCTTTTAGTTTATCAATACACTTACTCTGCTCATCCCTCGGTTCACATCTCAATGTACCAGTTTGATATGTTATATCCATCACATTCACTGTTGAAGTTCCAGCTACTTCTTGGGTCACAGGAGTGTCAGTAGGGGTATCTTTGTCTGCCATATCTGTACAATCACATCACCTCACAGTCTTATTAGCATAAACCGTTAGTATCCAAAATACTAACTACAACCGACAACTCTAACTCACTCTAATTCCCCTGAAGGAAAGCTTGACCCGTCACGAGCCAAGATTTGGGAATGCAACACTCTAGCCGTGCATGCATCGCCAAACCTAGGCTCTGATACCAAACTGTAACACCGGAAAACTCAAGCCATTTTTTTTTAATACGCTGCGGAAGCTTTTAATAAACAAACTTAATAACATACAAACCAATAATTACAAAATGTACAAACATCGTTCACAAATGTAAGTATCATTGTTGTGTTACAAAAGCTACTAGCTCGTTTCATTTCAAAAACTATATCAGAGTCGGGTCAACTTCTCCGTCTGCCAACCTCACAAACACGAACCTGCAAAAGCAACAACTGAGGGGAATTAGCACAAAGCTAAGTGAGTAGAGGCTAAACACCAAAAGCAAACATCCACAGTCAATATCAAAGCATGTAATCACGTATCCCAAGAAGACCGGCGGTTCGGCACAGAACCTACAACCAATGCCGGCCAAAGCAAAGGTTTACCGATAGTCCTCCACTGAATTGGCACAGGGCACTCCCCCTCTGATGCAACATATGCACCAGTAAGGCTAACACTGTTCAACCAATTAGTGAACGAGCCCAGCCCAATCCTACGTATAGCTGACTTCCCAACGCAACTCAAATTCATACTAAGAGTGCGTATCAACCAAATAGTCATGCAGCAGATATCAATCAACAATAATCACAATCAACAGTTCAATCAATCCAATCCAATCTCAATCACAATCATGCATCACACCAATAACATTAACCGAAATCTTTACCATCCGTAATTAACGCCCACTCACCTCAAAACTTGCACGGGCTCAGAAATCAAATTTTACTAAGTCTTTTGATTGCCTGAAAACACAGCAACAATCAAATCAGTCTCGAATATATAAATATATCTTCTCATATATATTTATATCTCAAATATATTAAAACAACTCAATTAAATCATATAATAAATATTCTAACTCAAACCAAGCAAAACAATAAACAAATAATCAAACATTCGGATTTGGGTCTGTCGCGCCGCGACCGGGGTCGGATTTCAAATTCCGGATTCAGACTACCGGATTTAAGTGTCGGATTCATCTATTGGATTTCAAAGTATAGTATTTCAAAGTATAGAATTTCAAAGTCTAGGATTTCAAAGTCTAGGATTTCAAAGTATAGGATTTCAAAGTGTAGGATTTCAAAGTATAGTATTTCAAAGCATCGGATTTCAAACTATAGGAGTTCAAACTATAGGATTTCAAACTATAGGATTTCAAACAAGAGGATTTCAAACTAGAGGATTTCAAACTATAGGATTTCAAACTATAGGATTTCAAACTATAGGATTTTGGTAATGTCGGTTTTTTATCAAAAACCGAATCTCATCCACATCAAATTCATCATTTTCTTCATCTCAAAAATCCGCCAACTTCATCATTCATGGATTAATTTCCAGAATTTTCAAATCTCATTAAAGCTTACAAAAATCATATTCAATTATCCATAAACACGTTTCCTGAATCATATACATCTTTTAAACATATAAATCATAAAATCTAACAAAACCCATTTACCAAGTTTCTTCCAAACTTAACAATGGTGAATTTGCATAAATTCATGTTTTTCAATATACAAACATACCAACACATACTATAACATGCCATGAATACTTTTTCACCTTCTTTTGAAATTAAACAACACAAGATCTGAACTTTAGAAATTCAAGTTTTTGAACTTTTGAAGGTTTCTTCACCTAGAGGTTTTGCTTTCCAAATACACACACAAACACCTTGCACACTTAACAAATATGAGCAGATACTTAGCTACATACGTACACATATATTTGTGTAAATTTAAGCAGGAGGTGGCATGACAACTTTTGAAATCCTATTCTTTTGTTTATCTCATGCATACATACATACATACCAACATACATGCATACACACTTGTGACTTTCTTTTCTTTTAATTCACCAGTAACATATATATTTATAAATTCATATTAATCAATTTTATTTAACACTTAATAAATATCTAATAAACACTTAATCAATTAAAGCAAACCAATCACGTACTGTCAATCCGCTAATGTCCTAGCCCAGGGTTGTAGGTGTTACACGTCACTTGCCTCATCTTAAGTACTATGATTCCCAAGCCCCAGAAGCAAATGGATCATTTAAGTGCTTTTGACTTGATCATTCACCTTAAGGAAATGTTCCTGCGGCAAGCGAGACAAGAGAGGTTTGAGTGTCTTAAGACGGTTCTTGGTAGCAAGATGTCCGATGGCGGGAAAGTGAGTGCTCACATGTTGCGCATGAAAGCAAACGTGGAGCACACGGAACGTATTGGATTTACCATATGGAGGGAGCTAGCCGTGGATTTAATCCTATGGTCCCTACCCACCGCATATGATCAATTCGTCATGAGTTATCATATGCATAGTATGGATAAATCCATCATGGAGCTACATGGTATGCTTAAGACAACGGAGTCTAGCATGACCAAACACAAGCCCGCCGTTCCAAATCCCGTTCTTGCTATAAGGGAAGGGCGAATCCAGAAGAAGAAGAAGTCCGCTTATACCCCTAAGGGTAACGGGAAGTGGAAGGTTGGCTCTGCCAAGCCTAGCCCCGCTTCGGAGGGTAAAAGCAAGGGGAAGATGGTTCCCAAGCCAAATCTACAGATGAAGCGGAATGCGTCTTCTGCAGAAAGAAGGGCCATTGGCACTGTAACTGCCCAGGGTACCTAGAAGATCTTAAGAAGCTCAAAGGGTTGAGCATCGGAGGAACTTCCGATTCAGGTACATACATGATTGAACTCCATCATACTTCTACATCCGTAAGTTGGGTATTAGATACTGGCTGTGGCACTCACGTTTGTAACATTGTGCAGGTGCTAAAGGCAAGTAGGAGGATGGAGAATGGACAGCTTGACTTGATAATGGGAAACAAGGAGATTGTCCCGGTCAAAGCTCGAGGAGAAGTTGAATTATCTTTTAATTCTGGTTTTTCTATATTATTATTGAACGTATGCTACTCACCTCTTGTGGCGAGGAATATTACTTATTTTCATGCACTACATGACGATGGATTTGGTTTTACTTTTGATAATGGAGTTATTATATGTTTTAAAAATAATATTTGTTATTTCAAAGCTTATCCTTTTCGTGGTATTTATGAAGCAGATGCATACATTAGTAATAATCAATCAATCATGAATATTGATTCAACGTCTAAAAATGGTTTAGACAAATTGTCTTTGTGGCATGGTCGACTTGGACATATAAACAAGACTCGTATCGCCAAGCTCCAAGCGGTTGGGATCTTGGAATCATTTGACCATGAGTCGAATGAAGTATGTGAATCATGTTTATTAGGCAAGATGACTAAAGCAGCCTTTAGCGGTGTGAATGAGAGGGGTAAAGACTTATTGGACATCATACATTCCGATGTGTGTGGTCCGTTTAAGCATATCACAAGAGATAATTCTAGATACTTCGTTACCTTTATAGATGATTATAGTATGTATGGGTATGTCTACTTGGTTAGACAAAAGTCTGATACCTTTAAGGTCTTTAAGACTTTCCAAAACGAAGTACAGAATCAATAGGGAAAGAAGATTAAGATACTTAGATCCGATAGGGGTGGTGAGTATCTTAGTCAAGAGTTTCATGATCATCTTAAGAGTTGTGGGATTATTTCACAACTTACACCTCCTAGGACGCCACAATTAAATGGTGTCGTCGAGAGGAGGAACCGAACATTGTTAGATATGATTTGGTCTATGATGTGTTACACCCAAGTGCCTATAAGCTTTTGGGGATATGCTCTTGAAACGGCAACAAGGATCCTTAATCACGTACCAACGAAGAAGGTCGAGAAAACACCTTTCAAGATGTGGCATGGGAAACCTCCCGTTCTTGCCTATCTAAAGGTTTGGGGTTGTCTAGCCTACGTAAGACGTGAGGTTGATGACAAATTAGAGCCCCGATCCGAAAAGTGTTATTTCATTGGATATCTAGCTGCGGGTATTGGATACATATTTTATAAACCTTCTGAGAATAAAGTATTTGTTGCTCGAAGGGCGGTCTTTTTAAAAAGAGAATTAGTATCCAATCAGCAAGACGGAAATAAGATTGACCTTGAAGAAGCTTAAGGGTCAACGGATGAAAGGCCTGACGTTGGCACTAGCCAACAACCTAGTGAGGTTGAGTCTGAGCATGAAAATGCAGAGACTAACGTACATCCATTACCTCCCCGTAGATCCGGTAGAGCTCGACATGAGCCAGAGAGATATAGGTTTCTCATATCTGAGGGCGACGAGCTATTGGTAGATCATAGTGAGCCCACCAACTACCGGGAAGCGGTAGCGGGCCATGAGTCTGCTAAATGGAAAGAGGCGATGGATAACAAGATGCAATTCATGGCGGATAACCAGGTTTGGGAACTGGTTGATCTTACACCTGGTTGTAAACCAATAGCGTGTAAATGGGTCTTTAAGAAGAAGAACGACATGGATGGAAAAGTTAACACGTTCAAAGCCTAACTGGTGGCTAAAGGATAGACACACGGTGTCGATTATGATGAAATTTCTCTCCCATGGCCATGTTGAAATCTATTAGGATATTTTTGGCAATCGCCACATTTCATGATTATGAAATATGGCAAATGGATGTCAAAACCGCCTTCCTTAATGGGAAGCTTTCCGAAGAGGTGTATATGACGCAACCTCAGGGTTTTGTACATCCAAAGAATCCTAATAGAGTTTGTAGACTAAAGAAGTCCATTTATGGACTTAAACAAGCATCTCGTAGCTGGAATCTATGCTTTGACGAGAAAATCAAAGAGTTTGGTTTTTCGAAAAGCGTAGATGAGCCATGTCTATACGTTAGGGCTAGTGGGACCGCCGTTGTTTTCTTAGTCTTATATGTGGATGAAATCCTACTCATTGGAAAAGATCTTCCAACCTTGCAAGGTGTTAAAACTTAGCTTGGAAAATGTTTATCAATGAAAGACTTAGGAGAAGCGGCATATATTCTGGGTATCAAGATCTATAGAGATAGATCTAGAAAACTTCTTGGGTTGAGCGAAAGTACATACATTGACAAAGTCTTGAAGCGATTCAAGATGGAGGATTCCAAGAAAGGAAATCTTCCTATGTCACATGGAGTGATATTGAGTAAGACTCAATGTCCTAGTTCTCAAGAGGAACTAGAAGTAATGAAGCGAGTACCATATGCTTCGGCCGTGGGATCGATCATGTACGCCATGTTATGTACTCGTTCTGATGTGTCATGCGCTTTGAGCATGACTTACTCTCACGCCGGAGGTTGGTCACAAGCTAAAGCTCGTGGCGAGACTAACCGGTGCTCGTTTTGTAGGTACTTATTTGCTAGCAGGAGAAGAAGCTAGCTCCGGATAGCCCTTGTTTCAACACATATATATATGCATTCATAATCAAATTAATATATGTATATATATAGATACATATGTATATATATACTTATCTATGTATTTAGACTAAATAATGAAATAAATAAATATATATATAGGGGAGGGTTCAAACGAGAACTGTTTTTTGTACGAGAACTGTGAGAACCAATCATGTGTAAGGAAACGCGGAATGGACCCAAACAATAAACACCACACAAACAAGCAAATAGCAAACGAGAATAAGAGGACACGAGTATTTTACGTGGTTCACTCAATCGGTATGATCAAGCTACGTCCACGGCCGAACTAGAGATTAATATTATTATTAGGTGCTCAAAGGTTACAATTACAGGAGATCAATATTTATAGAGGAGAAACTAGGGTTAACACATAAACCCTAAAGGGCCAACAGCCGCCTAAACCAACCAAAACTAGTGCTATACCCGGCCGGTGACCGGGTCAGTTTTGCTAATATATAACATGTGTGTATACATGTGCTAGTTTTGTTAATACATATCATGTATTTGTTAAATTTGTCGTACATTTTTTTAGATTTAAAAGATGATTAAAAAGGTCATTAAGCTTAAAATACGTTGTCAAACGTGAAAGTGATTTAAGTTTACATATCACAGAACGATATATAAAGAACATAAAACCAAGAAGTTATTTATCCAATACATAAAAATAAGCTAACGTAACATCCTATATTTTACTTTGACTGCCTCCAACATCCTTGGCTCAAAAACGATCTCGGTTAATTCCGTTGCAATCAAAATGTTCACTGAAAAAAATGATAAATGCAATTGTAATGAATTATCTTATGGTATTGAAAATGTATACAACATAAAAAAATCAAATTCAAACTTACTTGAATTCTGATGAATAAGTTTAACCCGAAATGCAAATATTATTGATTTATCTCTAATTGCGATGGCAAAACTAACTTGACGTATATTAAGAGTATCATACACAATCAACCTAATAAGACCACCCCTGTTAATAAGTAAAGTATAATTAATACGCTAAAAAATATTATAATAGAATATATACAACTACCAACCATAGAACAAAAAAATTCGTAACTTATAAACATTACAAAAAATATAACACGAGTATTAACTTACTTCCCATCTTTTAGAAATAACTCACAACCACCACCGTAACGCAGTCGACCTCCTCCAGTAATTTTGCCAACAACATCTATAAAAACATTATTCATAATAAGACATGCAGTATAAAACTATTATGTTATTTATATAGGACTATTAGTATAATCACCGAACGTATACATACCAATCATCATTTTGCGTATAGTTTTGTCACGCACCAGAGTTTTGATTGAAGGAACTAATGGGTAAATAGGAAAGTTGTTATCCGGCACTGCCTCAAGATTTGTTTTGTTGCTAATCACTATCTCCCACTCATTGCGGTCAAAACTATAACCTTGATACCTCGGATGCTGGTCGAAAATTGGTTGCACTTGAAAATGGCGCAAAAGAAAAACTTTTCGAACCAAATCTCTGCTTTCGTATAAAGGAATCAAGTCACGGTGGATGAGGGCTGCCATTTTGTTTCTCTAAAATAGAAAGTGATGTTTAGTAAATACATTAGAAATGATAATAAGTATGATAACATAGAGACCTAGATATTTAAATAATTTACCTTCTTATCAAGTAAAAATAAATAAATCATATTTTTTTTCATTCTTCCAAACGAATTCTACGAAAACCATTCCGAAGTTCCACCTTACATACGATACTCTTGTTGGAATATGCCCACTGATACACGTGTACTAGCATCACTACTGATGAGGTACGAGCCTATTGGGTCACACGCCAAGGGTAGATTCCGGCAACACAACGCAAACGTGAGAGAATATGAAATTAGGGTTTCTGGCAACCTTCACGGGCCTTCACGGGCCGTGAAGAGGTCGTGAAGAGAAACCCTCCACGAGCCTTCACCACCCGGACAAGTAGTCCTGGGAGCAGGGCCTTCAAGAGTGCTTCACGGCCCGTGAGAGCCCGTGAAGGCAGGCGCCATTCTTTTAATTGGACCACTCGATAGCCCAATGAGAATGAGCGGTGGAACCGTGAAGGCAGAAGTCAAAGTGACACTTTATTTCTATTGGACCTTTGTGTTGGTCCAATGGATGAGTGGCATGACAGCCGACTCTGGTGACATTTTAACTTCTCCAGACTTTATAAAAGGCATATGACTCTCTCTCATTTGAAACTCTTGCTATTTGGTACATATACACACATAATATACTACTTGAAGTGATATAGTGAGTTGAGTGAGTGTATCAAGAGCAAGAGGAGTTCTATTAGTGTTGTTGCTGCTCCAGAAGCACGAGGACTTTGTGTGGCTCGTGTGTCGGGTCAATAGCAAGACGGGATCTCGGCTACTTGGTGTGGACTATCAATAGAGGAGCTCGGTTTCGGGTTCTCGAAGATCTTCCTAGCTCGGTGGATAGCTCCAGCCCCGTGATGGTATAATTTCTCCTCCCTCTCGTTTCTTTTAGTTGCTATATTCGTTTGTAGTCACGATCCCCACTTGGGGAATACATGCATGTCGGTTTTAATGCCCGAAAACCCCGGTTTTTGATGTCGTTGCTTCCGCTGCGTACGGGTGTTGGCGTGCATGGATTTCCTACAGTGGTAATAGAGCCTAGGCTACAAAGATATAGCACGATAATGGCTCGAAAAATCGTTTTTGGATGATTCGTTTTTCTGTCCAGTAGGTCTTCACGGGCCGTGAAGTGTTCTTCACGAGTCGTGAAGGCCACACGACCAGTGTTCGTGAGGGGTCTAGTCGTGGGAAGTGTTTTCAGGCTTCACGAGTCCTCATGGCCCGTGACCGGCCGTGAAGCTCTTGGGCTTCACGAGCCGTGAGAGGTCGTGAAGGCACTCGTGAATAGTTTAGTCGTGAAACTTGGTTTTTAGGCTCACGAGCCCTTGTGACCCGTGATCGGTGGTGAAGCCCTTGGGCTTCACGAGCCATGAGGGGTCGTGAAGGAGCTTCTGGGCAGTTTTTGTCCTTAAAAGAAAATTTCGTGGTTTTTCGGGTCATGGAGGAGTTTCTGTTTTTTGGCAGATTCCGTTTGGTTAACCCCTCGTAATATTTTGGTACAAATATGGGTATGTAAGGTATGGTCTTGGCATGAGATGCATACATGCATACACATGTGTTGTGTATATATGAATATGGGTATAAAAGTTGGTTTTGTGCCCTAATGCATATGTACAAGAATTTCCTTGTTGTGCCTTGAGTGTTTGTGTTGGAAATTCTTACCAAAATATTCTTTGGTCACGGTTTTGGCACACCGTGCTTTGTAGTTGTTATTTGTTGCTTTTAGTTGGTAACCATCGCCCTAGACCTTGTGGTTGTGCCTTGTGGTTTGTTTGGTTGTTTGGATTTATTTGGTGACCTTGGTGTCACGTGTGATGTAATTAATTATTTATTCGTTCGGTTTGTAATTAATTATCGCGGCTTGCATGTCGTTTCATTTGTTCATATGTACTTGTACTAGATTGATAGGAAGCGCGTGGCTTGCAAGCCATTTCCTTTCTTTTGTGTACTTGTGTTTTGAAGACCACAATCAAGAGTCAAGAGGAGACGTCTTGAAGACCTTGGGTCCGGTTAGTCCCGATGGAGGTAGAGGATTCAGTGGGAGCACTCCATGGTCTAGGTTTGTGTCCTTAGTAGACCTAGTCCTCCCGGCTTGGCTCGCGGGTAGGACGCATAGGTTTTTGGCATGGTTACTGTGACATTCGGCAACAAATTTCCCAGGTTAGCCATTAGAAATTCTAATTTTAAGCCTAGCATGACTAAAAATAGTAATCATGACTTAAATACATCCATAATAATATTAGAATTCGTAGAAATCCCGCCTATATGGTTAGAACCTTCCGGAGCTCGAAAAATCGAATTATTACGAGTCAAGAATTACAAATCAGGTACAATAATAAAAATAATATCAATTAAAATAATTAAATAAATTATGATAAAAATAAATAAGTTAAAATATAAAACATACAAAAATAAACTCATAAAAGTAATAAAAACTTTGTAATTAAAAGATTTAAACAAAATCAACAATTATACAAAATTCAATTTAAACCAATTACACTTAATAATTCAAAAAAAAAAATAAAAGAAACCCCCCCCCCCCCCATGAGGCCGGCCACCCTAACCCCTACCCCCCCCCCTCAAATTTCTCTTGCCTCCTTCTCTTCCCAAGAACCACCACTTGATCTCCCCCATGCTCTATATAAGCCTCCTACTACTCCTTATCATTTCCTTTACCACCACACTCCATCTCTTCTCTTTTCTCTCTTCTTCTTTCACCTACAAAAAATCTCCCCAAATACATCCAAGTCTTGATCATCTCTTGAAGATCAAAGACAAAATCAAGGAAAAGAGTGGTAAGATGATCATAAAACACCCATCTCTACTCTTCTACCTTTCTTCTCTTCTTCTTTCTTCTCTCTTTTATTTATTTTCTTTGTTGTTCATCTTATTTCCTTTATATATATATATATATAATCATGTAAATATAAACATCTTACCAATGTTGTAAGGAGCACATGAAATGTGCATCATCCTACCGTTGTTGTATGGAACTTAATCAACTAAAAATCAAGAAAATAAGACTTTGATCATGCATGTGTTTCATCTAAACAAATGTTGTAAGGAACACATAAAATGTGTATCATCCTACCATTGTTGTAAGAACACATGGATTATCAAAGCTTATACTCATACAATATGATTATTCATGAATATAAACATGTTATATTAAAGTTATGACCCATAAGCAAAAAGAATCACAAATCTGGCAGAATCTGATGTTAGAACTCCTCACTTGTTTTTGTTATATCTGGAGTTCTAGGTATCAAAATCAGTTGATTCTTTTTGCTAATCTTAGTTTAAAGTGTTACCTTTCATTTAAACCTGGATTCACTAATTTTCATGAACGTTTGGTCCTTCAAACATATTTAAAAAGACCCATATGTTGAATCTGGAAATCTGGTAGATTTAGAAGGGTACATTTTAAACGCATGTAACTAACTCATTCTTGGGTCAAATTACGTCTAGTTTTTTTAAAAGTTTAATCTGTGAGTCGTGGTTATTTCCCAGTTTGAATCATGTAAAAAGGAGGTCGTATGAGCCCTAAACAGACGTTTTAGTAACAACATGTCATCCAGACACTGATCAGTGGACATCCTATACACTTTTAATTATTAAAAATACTAAACATGGATTATAAATTCCTATATTTTTACTGGACATTCTAGAAACATGTATTAAGATTATATTAAAATATCAAGCCTTAATATGACTCCTAAATTATAGTTTTTAATTTTTAAAGTTCAACTCAAAGAACTGAAAATTTCAGTGAACACTTATGATTTATGGAAAAATAGAGACAACCTTTAACTATTTAAATAAATAAGTTAACCACAAATAAATAATACAAAATAATAAATAAAATAAGTCTAATAGAGCTACATACCTTTTATATTAGGAAAGGAGCTTCGGTAGGAACAAGAAATCCTTACAAGAAAACACCCTTGCATACCGAGTGAGTATCATAGCCCCCTTTTTACCGTATTTCATATTATTTTGGGGTGAAAGCATGTGTATACGTTTCATGAAAAGTTTATTGCCTATCTTCTTATTTATTTCAAATATTATTTTGAGCACTTATGGTATTATTCTTTGATGTGCTTGGGTGATTGTTGTAAGGCCCTTTCGTTGGACATTATTCCTTAACTCCGCTAGTGAGCCGATGGTATTTGTAAGTAGCGCTATTTGGAGATTCCGACGTCTCCCATTTATGGTTGACGAACTATAGATGTACTTTACCACTACTAACGTCATTTAATATAGGCGTTAGGTTTATCATGGGCAATTGGTTGTCGGCTAGGTTGGATAATGGCTCAAGCAATAATCATCATAGTCTATTACTACCATGTGCAACGTATTGTGCAATATAATACATCTTCTATCATTATTTCATACTTGGATTTTTATCCAAAAACTTCCATCAATTATTTAAACTTTACTCATTTAAAAGATCTTTTGTGCATACATTAAAAACCTATGAACTCACCAACTCTAGTAGTTGACCGTTTTCTTTCTTTTACCCGTGCTTTCAGGTGACCGCCGTTAGGTACCTTATGCTTGCAAACATGATGTGTGGCATCTTCATCTTCATCGTCACAATTTATATAAACATTATCTATTTCATTTACGCATCGTACAAGACAATGTCCTTTAAATATTATTCGGTTATGTAACCTTTATTTATGTTTCATCCGAACTACTTATTTTGTTAATTTAATCTAATGGTTATTATCTATTTACCTTGTGCGATGATATCTTGTGCTGTGACACCTCGTGTTTCCGCTTTAGCGGGGTGTGACAGTTACCAACCTCTTTGTATGCGTGTGATGTGATTTATATTTCTTGCATGGTTGTTTATGTTTCTTCGCATGCTTGTTAACTTTTCTAAGTTAACAAAATCACAAGAGTTTTTAAATTGGTTAACAAACTCTCGCGTGTAAACGATTAACAAGACAATATAAACATGGTATTTATATTTAAAGTGAAAATCGTTTTTGTCACTTACATTGTTAATCAAATATTAAAACTTGGTTTTAATCAAGAAACAAAAGCCCGTTTCCAAAAAACGTAAATCACACACCATCCATAAGATGACACACCCGATTCTAGTGAAGCATGGGATCATTGTCGAGCTAAGCACGAGTTATTCCATGCGGATCTGTGTGGAAGGTGAGAGTGGTGACTTGGAGTTATTGGTTGTCGAGCTTAGCACGAGCCAATGATTGTCGAGTGTGCTACCATGTATCTTGTTGGACGATTTACAATTGCAAAATAAAATCCTTGAGTGATTGTTGAGCTAAGCACGAGTCAACCAGGAATTTTAATTTGGGATTGGTGTAAGTAGGGATCAAACATGCCAACCGACCGTTTTACGTCGTTGGATGCCGCAAGTGTCTAAGAGTTGCAATGGAGATTGCAATCGGTAAAATGGTTACCGGCCTAAATAGCTTCATGAAGTGATCCGCGGTAAACCTGTCATGTAGTGGAGTAAAATCTGGTTCTTAGCCCTTGTTAAGATAAATTGTTTTTCTAAAAACTTTATGGGTAATTATTTTAACGAGGATTATATCAAACTAACTAAAACGTGTATTCTTTTTATTTATAGATGTCAAACGATAATAACACCACGACAAACAATTCGCTTCGTATGTTCCTACATAGGGAGAAATTCACGGGAGTGAACTTCGTTGACTGGCTTAGGCAATTGAGAATTGTCCTTCGCTATGAGTCAAAGTTGCACATCCTTGAGGAACCTCTTCCGGAACCACCTGCTAGCGACGCGACTTGGTCCGTCCGATACACGTATGAAAAGCGTGTTGAGGACACACACGATGTTGCCTGCCTCATGTTGTCAACTATGAGCTCAGAGTTGCAAAAACACTTTGAGCACATGAGTGTGTACGATATGATAGACAAGTTGAAGGACATGTTCCAACAACAAGTAAGGGAGGAACACTATGAGTGTGTTAAAAACCTAGTCGTTTGTAGAATGCAAGAAGGTAGGAGTGTGAGTGCCTACGTCCTTAAGATGAAGGCGTACGTGGACCAAATGGAGAGACTAGGATTTCCCATGGGGAGGGAGCATGCTGTGGATATAGTACTCCAGTACCTGCCCGCATCATATGATCAGTTTGTCATGAACTATCACATGCATGACATGGAGAAAACCTTAGGTGAATTGCATGGTATGTTGAAGACTGCGGAGTCTGACATGGCCAAACATGAATCCACCTCTTCCATTCCTACCACGAGTTCTAGGGAACAAAATAAAAAGAAGAAACTGACACGAAGGGAAAAGGTTGTAGTGTCCAAGCCTATTCCCAACATTGAATCTGAGGACCATGATTGTGTGCCTCAAGAAGAGATTCGAGAAAAAGTGGTTTTCTACTTCTGTGGAAGATTTGGAGATTGGGGCCGTCACGCATGCCCATTGTGCCGAGAGGATATTAAACTTCTAAGAAAAGAGAGAGTTTATTTCCCCTATCAAGGTACATTCATGATTCATTGCTAATTCTTCTATTTCGCTGGGTTGTTCACCCGAGCTAATTAAATCACGTTTGTCACAAATTAATTTTGTTACAAAGTGTAGGTACCATTTAAAAGAAGAACCAAGAGCATGAAGAACTGGATCTCTAAAAGAGGTAACTCGGAAGATTGACCTCTACAAGAGAATTGGGAGTTTTGATCTCGCCTATTCTGATCGGTTTCATTATTACTTTGTTTTTGATGCCCTGTGAGGCAAGTTTAGTTTTTGTTGTATGTTCATGAAGACGATGGATGAGATTTTGAATTTTTAGGTTGTAAAAGATTTTTTCGCATTACTTATTCGATTTCGAAGTTTGTTCATGTCATAGCTTATGTTTTATTTTGGCCTTCAAGGCACATCATTCTTCATTTGATGACGATGAATTCATACTTGAAATTTGAATCTTGTTTTAGAAAAATATTTGTTGATTGATAGAAATTAAAAGTATCCATGTCAAGACATACATGTTACAAGTAATAATTAATCATGAATGATTGATTCTAAGTCCAAAATAGTTTGGATTAGTCGGCTCTTTGTCATAATCTACTTAACCATGTAAATAAGATAAGTATCACCTAGATCCATGTGGTTAGGATCTTGGACTAGTTTAACCTCGGGTTAAACATTTGATGCTAATCTTATCTATAAGGGTAAGATGATTATGAATCCCTTCACGGTATATGTGAGAGGGATGCTAGCTTGTAAGATATTGATCACTTTTGGTGGATAATCCGTACAAGCACATAACAAGGAGAAACTAATTAAAAGAATCAATTGGGACATATAGATAGGATGCTTAGATCTAGTTAAGATGCTAAGATACCTTAAATCTATATCAATGACTACATTATGAATTGCGGGATTATCTCACAATTCGTTCCTTAACATAGACACATTTGTACATGGTGTCACGTTGAAGGAAACCGGATATTGTTAAAGATGATCTGGTAAACAACGGGTCAAATATGTGTATTCGACTTGTTAGTATACACATTGAATGTGACGAGCCAAGTCCTTAATCTTAATCCAACTTGAAAGTCTATTTAGCACCTTATGAGATATATCTTGAAAGAGTTCTTTGCTTGTATATATATCAAAATTTGGAGATTTTCAATCAACATCTGGTGGGAGATTGAAGGACTTAAATGGTGCTAATACATTTACAAGGTTCTTATAGGTTTTAGATATTTGACCTTACGAGAACAATGTTTTGTTGCTCGAAAGGAAGATAATAACTAAAGCATTCCAGTGGAAGAACGTGCAACTTAAATGAAAGACTTGATGTTGGCACTAGCATATGATCAAATATCGGCATGAGAATGCCGGTTATCCTGACCATGAGTAATTACTTTCAAGGCTTATAGAAGTCATGTAGCCAAAGAGATATGGGTTCCTCACATCTAAGTGGCAATGACTTGATGGTGAGTTTTGTTCAAATCACCATCTATCGGAAAGCATAGTGGGCCCTGAGTTCACTGAGGTTATAAGAAGTAATTAATCATAAGATGAAATCCATTTCAAGTATGCAAATACTTTACTTAATTCCATACCAAGGTGCAAACCTAGATGGTGTAAATGGAATTAACGTGGATTGTAATGTAGACTACTTCAAATACCGACTAAGGGTAAAGGTTTCATAATGGTTATTGTGGAAACTTTTCCTAGTGGCTATGTTGAAGATCATTTGATACTTGTTGCTATTGTTGCCTTCTTACGGCAATAAAGGATAGTACACGGATATACAAGACCGTGTTCCTTTATGGAACTTCATATAGAGGAAGTTCTTACCACACTCTCCGAGGGTCTTAGATATCCGTAGTATCCAAATTAAGTCTACAAGTGTGGATAAGTCCTTTGGACTTATACTAACATCATAAAAGTAAGATCTTTGCTTTCATGAGAAAATCAAAGTCATGAGTTTTCTAGGAGCATAGATAAGACTTTTACATATGTCAGGGCTAGTGGGAGCTTTTATTGTATACCTAGAAGTATGTATCGATTGAAGATAATGTCCCATTGTTAAGTCTTCTATGAACCTAAGATAGGGAATTATTGTATCATGATAATACTTAGGAGATACAAGATTTTGAATTACAAGAAATACTTGTGTATGTTCTTAATGTTTGACAACGAGAAATAAGCCTTGGAGTAAGTTTTTTACTCTAATACTAATTTCTAATAGGATAACTGTCGATCTTGATCGAAGTCTTTGATCCTACTATATGGTGTTAATAATTGATTAGAGAAATTCTTAAGTATCACTAATCCTATTGTGAACTTTTGTAACAATGAGGATATGAGTACCTTAGTGCTTCGTTATATGATCTCTTTGACGGATACTTTGAATAAAGTAGTTTGGTCAAAAGATAACTGAAAGGATAACAAGAATACAAATGGATGTTGCATGGCAAATCCATTGAATAAGCCGCAGTCATAATGACTAGTGATGTTTGACATACTAGGTCATGTACCATTTCTTATGCATATGATTTGGCTTTAAATATTGTTTTAGTTGTTGATTGTTTTATATTTGCTTTGGGAACTGCAAGCAGTATCGTTACTTTTGATTGCTTTCGATATATAGTGGGGACTATATATACGCCGATGCGGTTACTTTCATTAGTCTTTACTGTGTTCCATCTTGGCATGTTTAACCACTTCCCAGAGTGCTTATGCATTCTAGATTTCCACAGTCAGTCATTCTTCAAGGGAAGGAAGTTTGAGTTAAGACTGAGGTTAGGGTTTGGTCATGCATTAATCAAGGATTGAATGCAAGTGACGCAAAACTAACCTGTACTTGAAATGAGTTTCAAGTGATTGGAAGACCCACACCTGAGTTCACTTCATGGATTATGGTCACAAGTGACTCGGGATGATAATATCATTTCATCCTTAGACTGGAGATACATGTGTATCCAAAGCATGAGTCTGCTTTATTTTGATTATTTTCAAACGTGGTTCGTAACTGGCCACTATAAAGGGAGTTTTCAAATAAAGTAAGAAGCATGTGGCGGGGCTATGTAGTCAAAAGGATTTGTTCCTCTGGTTAGAGAGATATCCCTGACCCCTCGATGATTGGGCGCTGACACCAAAAATGCATGGTCGTGCTCAAGTTACAATGATTTTAGATCAGTTGTAAACTTGTTATTTTGGTCACCACCAATCTAGAATCGAGAAACAGAATCGTGAATGATCTGGAGATTGACATTTTTCCATGTCTCGTGTTCACACGGATATCAAGAACAAAGGGATGTTTATGATCACTTATCTATAGGACCTTTTAGCCTTTCTAGGCTACCAGGATTTATCGAGGATGACGTAAATCGTACCGACTTGGGGGCAAGTATGCTTTGCTAGAGCCGCTGCTTGTCTGTGGTGTTGGTAACACTGTATCATGTGCAAGTGGGAGTCTGTTGGAATATGCCCACTGATACACGTGTACAAGCATCACTACTGATGAGATACGAGCCTATTGGTTCAAACGCCAAGGGTAGATTCCCGCAGCACAACGCAAACGTGAGAGAATATGAAATTAGGGTTTCTGGCGACCTTCACGGGCCTTCACGGTCCGTGAAGAGGTCGTGAAGAGAAACCCTCCACGAGCCTTCACCACCCGGACAAGTAGTCGTGGAAGCAGGGCCTTCACGAGTGCTTCACGGCCCGTGAGAGCCCGTGAAGGTAGGCGCCATTCTTTTAATTAGACCACTCGATGGCCCAATGAGAATGAGCGGTGGAACCCGGCCTATGAGGCCTTAACGAGGGCTTCACGGCCCGTGAGAGCTTGTGAAGGCACAAGTCAAAGTGACACTTCATTTCTATTGGACCTTTGTGTTGGTCCAATGGATGAGTGGCATGACAGCCAACTCTGGTGACATTTTAACTTCTCCAGACTTTATAAAAGGCATATGACTCTCTCTCATTTGAAGCTCTTGCTATTTGGTACATATACACACATAATATACTACTTGAAGTGATATAGTGAGTTGAGTGAGTGTATCAAGAGCAAGAGGAGTTCTATTAGTGTTGGTGCTGCTCCAGAAGCACGAGGACTTTGTGTGGCTCGTGTGTCGGGTCAATAGCAAGACGGGATCTCGGCTACTTGGTGTGGACTATCAATAGAGGAGCTCGGTTTCGGGTTCTCGAAGATCTTCCTAGCTCGGTGGATAGCTCCAGCCCCGTGATGGTATAATTTCTCCTCCCTCTCGTTTCTTTTAGTTGCTATATTCGTCTGTAGTCACGAACCCCACTTGGGGAATACATGCATGTCGGTTTTAATACCCGAAAACCCCGGTTTTTGATGTCGTTGCTTCCGCTGCGTACGGGTGTTGGCGTGCATGGATTTCCTACAACTCTGAGTTCTGAGAACACTCTGCTGATAGACGACCGTCCATTTTCCCACAAATTCATTCCATTTGCAAAATATACAATTATTTTTTTCAATGTCTATGGTAATATTATTACAACTCATTATCATAGCTTTATAATTCATTACTAATGGATTTTACGTATATTAAAGTACTGTTTATAATAATTAGATTTTATCTTATACTTCTTGTCATAATGTTACCAGGCTTTAGTTTTGTTTTTATAATTTTTGTAAAACTGCAATGTGTGCTTTTTTATATTATTTGAAAAAACAACTATTATTATAGACGGATAATGTTTCAGATTAATATATAAAATAATTAGACTATGTGTCAGTTAAGTAAACAGTGTATGTGTATAGTCACTTTTAGACATATTATGATGTCGTTACCTTACGTGATATTAATAGATGAATGATTACAAAGAATAGAATGAGTACGTATAAAGTAAAATGTGCTCGTGTGTTTCAATTATTACATTAGGAATGATGAGACCATTCGAGTACTGAGTTGTTGAATAAATAATTTGAACCATAATAACTCTAAAGCATTTTATAAGTGTTTTACGATTTTGTCAATAATAAAACACGTATAAATATCATAAACCGAACACTTCAAACACAATCGTAACAAATAAATAACCAAGTAGCGTAGGAAACTCTAATAAACACAAAAGTATGAAAATAAATATGTCACTGTGCATATTTGGTCTCACGGCGAACCATTTCCACTCATACATCCTCCATATCTGTCATATGATTTTCGTCAGCTACCTCAGTCTCGGTCTTATCTTCGTGCAAGCTATTAGAAACGATCTCACTTGTGTTGGTAGCACATATATAAGGAGCCCCGTTTTCATCGGTCGTAATCATCTCGTTACCAATATTTTGATCTTTCACACGATCAACCTCGGTACCGGCGATCTCTTCGCATGTCTCGTTAATAGTTTGCACATCCATGCTTATAGCACTTCTTAGAGAACCCTTGAATTCACTTGTTTTACTGGTTGAGATTGTTCCTTTGGATGTTGAACCAAGTTGAAGTTCATCCGCCATTTTTTCCTTTTCCTCACATGTGTGGATATCACCTGCAGAAGGAGCACCAATCGAGTGTGTGGCAGATGCAGAGTCCACATTCAACTGAGGTTTTATGACATCAACCTTAACGCTAGTACTTTCTTCACATTTCTCATTTATTGTCTTTGCATCTATGATTGTAGCACTTGTACCATGACCTATAGATCCACCTAATACAACATGATGCTGTTTCGGATCTTGGCCCCCCTTGAATTCCATCCATCGTCCCATGCTCTTCCTCGTTGACACGTGGTGGAGATGCGTTATCAATAATTTCACCCTCGTTTTCGGTAGAAGAAGCAACCAGAGCTTGCAACATTGTTTGGCGTATACTCGAATATGGATGAATGTATGTATCCAAAGCATCAATCGTGTCACCATAGTACTTAGTGACTGTAAACCTACGAATGTATCTAGGTGCTAGATTGAACTTTCCAATCTTGATGCCAAGAACGACACGTCGAGCAAGCAAACTATCGAGAAAGAAATCACGGATCCAATCGGGATCACCACTACCCTGGTAAAAACACGTGCTGTAAGATAACACACATATTAAATTTAACGAGATTAGTGAGAACCAACCAACCTCCGTCATGCTCATAGGAAGTAGTTGCTCAACCGTATATCCAACCAGCATTATTGCGTCCGTGTTGAAAAGAACACAACTCATCTCCTCTACATTTTGTACTCGTATAACTAACTTGTACCTATAGAAACCCACATCAATACATATCAAACAAACAATCGCATGTATCAAGTTGTTTGTAACTCACGTTTGACGTGGGTTCGTGACGCGACGTTTACAAAAGTCGCAATGATAACGATTATCATCTAATCCCACTTTCCTAAAACACCTTGTACACTGTATGTACTTCCAATCATTGTAAAAATCCACATCAACCAAGGTGGCGTCAATGATGAACTTTGTTCCCTGACAATGATGTTCGTTAATAACATAAATGTTAGCATAAACCATAGCACCCGTGCATACTCTTTTTGTTACATACCTCTGAAACTCCATCAACCAGACGCTTGTAAATGTCTGGAATACTTGTGACTCACAAGTCAGCCGTTGCAGAAGGATCATCCGTAAAACCAACCGGATTAAATGGCCTACGAAAGCATAACTTGAAAAAATAGGTAGATACGATAACACGGCAAACGGATGTAGTTATTTTAGCGTACTTAGAAAATAATACCGTTGATTATATGGTTCGGCCTGAACAATTGGAAGGTTGAGATAGAATTGCGATGATGTCGTTGTCGATAAAACGGGTACCTCTTACGTAATCAAAAATACCGATTAGTAAATTTTAAAAAGTTTAACTAATGATAGCAGGCCAAAAATATCCACACACACTAACCATTGAATTTTCGAACCCTACAACATGTTAACACCACGATGATGTTTGTATCATTTTTTGATGTAATCACGTCATCTCTGAATATCAAAGCTGCGTCTCCCCATAATGAAATATCCAGTTTCAAGCCTCTATGTTTCCATCAAAAAACAACATCATCTAACATTGAATTGACAAAAGTAGAGACGCGTTACGTAATAGAAACCAAATATTACCTTGCATCACATATCACAATTTTTCGAAGCTGTGGATTGCAACTTTGGACCCGTCCCACATTCTGTTCTAAATAGCCCCACTGATGAAGAACTCCTATAACGTCTATAAATCACAAAATCCGTAATAAGAAAACTTATACATCCAAGGAAGCATAATTAAAATGTGATCACCTGTAAGATATGTATCATTTCCGGCACGGGTATAGAGCATGTCGAATGAGACAAACTCAAAAACATATCTTTCAAACATCTGCGGCGGAATAGGCGAATCTTGTACAGATGTCGATGGTGTGAACTTGATAAAGAATGCACGATTTAAAGGTCGATACAGCGTGTTATAGTTAAGCACGGTGAATCTATGTAGCTTGTACACACAACCCTCCTTAATATAGCACTTGAATTTGTTCATAAGATTCAGAGGAACCTTAGCATGAATTGATGAATGCTGAATATGAAGAAAACAATTAAACCAGACAAATAAGTCTCATAGATTATCATACATCAATAAATAACATATAAGAATTTATCCGTTCATCGGAGAATATCATATCCAGAGAAAGAACACGATTCGTGTTTGGATTATAAGTAGTCCACACGCGCGAGACCATGACATGAATAGTCCACTTATCAGTCATGTTAGGTAGCAAGTCGTTAATATAACGATATGGAATGTTCATCTTGCCTAAGTATTAACTACAAAAAATAGAATATTATCAGTAAAGAGGTAAGGGTAAAATGCAAAGATTTACACACACATATAATTATATACGCACACATGCACATATGTATATTTATACATGTTGTGTGGTTGAGAGAGAGAGAGAGAGAGAGGATGTATGTGCATACACAGAGAAGCAAATTTACCCATACCTAACGGTAAATTGTAATAAATCTCCTTATAAACAATATTCTGTGTCAGATTATTTGCACACTTTCCTCCATTGTCAATATAAAATCGAAGTCCATCGCGAGAAGTGACGCGAGATGCAACAACATAAGTTGACCATGTGTAAATACCGGCTTCGATAGGTAAGCAGAAACATAATTAAACGTTTGGCCTTGACTTTTGTTGATTGTCATAGCAAAACACACTTTAACTAGAAACTATCTACGTTTAAATTGAAAGGGCCATGATGTATCGGTTGGAGTCATATCAATCCTTCCGATAAATGCCTTTTCACCAACATGACTCCCAGTGATTGTAGTTGCCTCAAGAACCAAACAGGTAACCTAGAAGACGTGTCCCATTACATAGAACTCGTTGCAAGTTGATGTTACGAAGCAATATGACAGGGGTACCAATCTTCAATTCAAGTTTATGGTTTGGTATCCCAGAGAATCGCAGCGTGTTAAGAAACTCAGGCGGATACATGATTTGCATTTCTTCAAAGTTATCCGTGGTAGCACATATACTATCTGCACTAAGCAACTCATGTGTATCACCTATCATACTACCAAGAACATGAGAATTAATTTGGTCAACAGCGTCATTTGTTGGACATAGAATACATCTCTCCTTTAGATAATCAATATCGCTTATTCTATTTGAAATGTCGGGAAACGAGGCTGATACAATAGCACTAATAGGATCATGTGATACAGGAATTAAAAGGTCATCAGGAATGTAGCCTCGGGCTCGTTATTAAGTGAAATAGCATCAAGCCTACCATCCCCCATGTCAAGTATCCATTTATTAAATTACATCATCCGCTCCACATTCATTGCATTAGCCGTCGAACCACGAAGACGCATGTTAATAGACAAGACAAATACCTTACAACGGCTCCAGATGACCGAGGACTTGTTTATAGTAGAAGCAACAATCTCACCCCTTCCCGCATTTGTAATAACTGGTAAAATTTGTCTAAAGTCACCACCAAGGACGACAACTTTACCACCAAACACTTTTCTTTCAGCATCGGGACTAAGTTGCTTACAAATATCGCGAAATGTTCTATCAACAGCTTCAAATGCATATCGGTGCTGTAACGGGGCCTCGTCCCAAATGATTAATTCAGACTCTCTAATCAACTCGGCAAGATCCGAACTGACATCAATTCCACAACATGATTCGTTGTCAAGTTCAATGGGATACGAAACCGCGAATGTGCTGTTCGCCCACCGGGAAGTAAAAGTGAAGCTATGCCTGAGGAGGTAACACATAACACGATTTTACCATGTGAACGAAACGAATAGATGATTGTCTTCCATAAGTATGTTTTACCGGTACCTCTACTGCCATATACGAAGAACAAACCTCCATTTTGAGCGTTCGTTGCCTGCATGACATTATCATACACTGCCTTTTGTTGTGGATTTAACCCACCATACAAACTAATAAACCGTGCATGCTCATCATTTACATTATATCTTCTCTCTTCAGCAAGTAACCTATTCCTAATTATATTAATCACACGATGATCAATTTGAGGAAGGTCTGGAAATCAGATAATGATCTATTATTCTGATTTAAAATTGCATCTATCTCTATCAATGTATAATTCATGATCTCTTCGTCTGTAAACTGATTCATTCTGCAACGACCTACGTTGATTGTAAGCAACATCCTCCGATAAATATGGAAGACTTTCTCTAAAAAAGTTCATGTAATATGTAACCGTGCAAAACAACAGTATGGTAACAAAAAGCTCCCACAGTTGACTCCCTAGTTGTCATTGGGATGCCTCTTTTATTGCCTGTATCCACTCAACATCATCACCTAACAAATTTAACGCCTTGCAGGCAGATAAAAATGTTGGATGCGTGAAACCATCTACTTTTTTTATTTCATCGTAACTTCTAGGACCTCTCACAACATTTAGTAACATCCTCAAATAATACTTCTCACCCATTGAAGGCGTGACAAAGTAAATACGACCGATGGCAAACCCACTCTAACGTGGCCTCCATTGTTTTTCCTTTTCGTGCCACGTAAACCTTGTAGGAAACCCCGCATATGTAAGGCTCCGACCCTCTGGATATATTTGATTTACCGTCATCCATTCAGTGAACTTAGACATTGCAGAGGTAACCCGATTGGCGACACTTCGTATATTCGCATTGTTTCTAAAGTAAACTCTGTTCTCACCTTCTTCATGAAAAGGAAGCCTTTCGACAGCGACGGACCGATAATGCATCTCAAAGCCAAATAACTTCCAACATGCCTCTGAATCCGAAATGTAACGACAGTTCAGGTATTCCTCGATTTCGTTTTCATGTCGTAGTAGTGATCGAAAGGAGGTTCTGTTGTTCTGACCATCTATTATGATGGTTGCACGAGGTGGACCTTTGTTGAGATAACTAAAAAGATACTTGATGAGCGATCCCTGGTTACACCATTCAACATTAATATGACAACCATACTTGACAACTAAATCGAGGTTATGTGGAACAACAAAACGGTTTTCAAGCATGATATCATGCCGTCCAACTTTTGCCCTCCTTCCATTATTCGATCTTCTATAACGGGGCCACCCATCAGACCTAATGAATGTATCCTCACAATATTCCTTGGGATATCCTTTTTGGCACCTATTTTTGTCCTGGTCCATGCATGGACTTGAACGATTGAGATCTCCACATGGTCCGTGCATCATGTGAGTACGGATAGCTTCAAACCCTGCAGGGTCATTCTCTTCGGACGGAAGCTCCGCGGATATGACATGGTCAATCTCCTCGGGTGACGAAATCTTATCATCTTCATGTAGAAATATGATAGCATGACAATGCGGCAATCCACGCTTCTGGAACTCAATTGTATAGATAACTACACCCCAAAAAAATATTATGAAAAAACAGTATAATATTAAAAAACTAAAGTATTTAAAAAATATATTACCAGCTTTCACACGTCCAAAATGATTTTTTTTCTTTATATCCTCCATAAGTTCGTCTAGTTTGTTCTTGAACATACGTGTAATGATATCCGGTCTATCATTTGCTGGTTGACCTGGTACACTATTTTGGACATGACGTTGAATCTCAGGCCATCGTGGATTACACGTCATGGTCACAAAAAGATCCGGAGCTCCAGCCCGGCGGCATATAGCCATTGCATCGTGATACTGTTGTATCATGTGTCTGGGTCCACCGGTGAATGATGAAGGCAAGATTACTCTTCGACCAATAGACTCGGGATTAGTCTCCCTGTTAGCAATGTGATCATGCAAACCATTGTATACTTCTGAACGAATTGTATCTTGGTTTCTTTTGTACCAATCAAGATCATGATCAAGAACGGCAGTATAAGCATCGACAATATACGTGTGAAACAAACGACAAGCACTGTGCAATGTTTAGCTTCGTCTACTCTGTCTTGTAAACTAAAACAATAAAATTCCCTCATACTCATGTACTTTCTTCTAACAGATTGGGAAACATTCAAAGGTATATATAAACGAAATCCATCTTCTCCATAAGGAAAAAGCAGCGGATATTGTAAGGCCATAAAAATTGGGTGTAACTCGGTAATACGCTTAATCGAATTACGACCTTGCTCACCGCCTCGTGCTTCAACAATCACATCGCGCGAGTCTGTTGGGTTACCATCACCTGGAATAAGTGCAGCCACCTCAGAAGCAGTTGGTAAGTTGTATTGTCTCCCATCCCTCTGACGTGTGCTAATCAATCGAATAGTGACATGCTGCATCGAGGAATCCCTAAATCATTCTCTTGCCATCCTAAATGACTGCACCAGCGGGTTATGCTCGTCAAGCATTCTTATCAGATCCTGAACTAACGAACGCATAATGGGCGCATCAGCACCATGAGATGTTATGTTTAACGCGTATAGCCGGTTATCAACCTCATGCTCAGTATCATAAATGTATAACTGGGCAAATCTAGGCCGTCCATCCTCGTGCAATGGTAACAAAGTCCCAATACGGTGATGGTTATGCCCGTTCAAACGAAATGTGTATGGCGCAAGACCATTGTTTACATCCTTATGTATCTTTCCCCCGGTTGAAGTGAATGAAAACATTGCGCATAAAACCTTCATATTCTTTCTAAATACCTTTGCACGATGTCCACCATTATATTCCATTAACTCTTTTAATAGTTGCGGTGGTTGGAGAAGCAACGGCAACCGAACTTTTCCTTCACCACAACACGTAGAGAATCGTGGATTAGACATGGAAGAACGTCTTATTGTTCGCTCACCATACCAAAACTTTGCTCCGCAACGTGCACATGTGTGATCCGCATTCCCTGAATCTAAGTACATAGTCATCCTCCCTGAGATCGGAATATATTATAATGTAACATGATATATAGATAAATCATGTTATCCATTTAAAAGAAAACATGTATGAGTTGATGTTACTTACGTCGTTGCTGTGCATTTCGATAAACATTGACAGTCGAAATACCGACATTTCTTTGTATGTTTATCAAAGAAGGCATTGCTGGTGTTGTAGAAGAAGGGGTCGACCAATTAATGCTTGGTGCATTTTGGCTGACAATGGCGGATGTAGTTGGAGATAAAGGTGCATTTACAGCTGATTGGCCGGTAAGATGGACCGGGGTACCATCATCTCCAACAACCGTTGTTGATGAAAACATGAGTTGAGGTGTTTGATGGGGAGGCTCGAACATTTGATTACCATGTAAAGTCACACTTGTAACCCAAGCATTACTAAACAAAGGAGTGTATAATTTGATCGTAATGGAGGAATAAAGTTATTAACCGGACTCACTTGATAAAGATGAAGAACGATTAAGCGGATTTGAATCATGTGGAACATATAAATGGTTTTCACTAACACGAGGTCTGACATTGAGATTGTTCCGTTGTCGGGGTCTACCCGGACGTCGTAGCGGTTGAACTACAATATCACCATTTGGCTGACGAGTTCTACCCGGAGGTCGTGATCGCGGAACTTCAATATTACTTCTAGCGTTATGAATAATAGAAAGAGGGGTCGACCTCGACGTCGTACCGGCTGAGCTACAGTATTGTGGTTTGCAATACAAACTTGTGTGACATCATTTGTTTGGGTCTGCAGGGAACTTAAAGCTGCTTCGCTTACATAGGGACGTCTTGTAGATTGTATTGATGGTGTAGGTTGATGTAAACCATTTAAAATATTAATATTATGTACACCCTCCACATGTATGCTTCCCGAGCATGATAATTGAGCAATTCGAGAAACATTAGGTGTAGGTAAATGAGTTCTACAGTCATGTAAATCATTGTGTTCATCAACCGTAGCTCTATTAGGATCACAATTTTCGTTTCGGCTGTGTATCATGATGTCTAGGTACAATCCTTATCAATATTTGTTTAAAGCAAAGATAATAAAGACTTAGTTAACACACCTACAACATAACACATAGTTAATGAATCAACATATCTGGTATTTGTTATGATAATCAAGCCATTAAATGTTTTATTTATAACAATTTGATTAGTTTTTTTTTGTTGAGTGTCTTGTAATCATTTGATTGATTTAGAAACATCTTATTTCTTGAATTCTTATAATTTATTACCTTTTACATTCTTATTTTTTGAGTCTTATAATCATTTATATTTTTATAAATGTTTACTATTTATTATTTTTTAAAACAGCCCGTAAATCACACGGGATCTAATATAGTTAGTTAATAAAATATTAAATTACAATTAATTACTATAATATGGTTTATATTATAAGATTATATAATAAAATTGATTATTATAAGGTTAGATTGTTATATTATAAATTAATAAAGAATATGATATTAAGACATTTAAAAAAATTTATAAGCTTAATAATCTTCACCAAACCCATATTATAACCAAACCCATATTTATAACACCTAAACATTTCTAGTCTTCTACATATTCTCACTTTTAAGTAAACCCTAAAATCTTTACATCTTCACTCTTATTTCAAAACCCCATCACTGTAACTCACAAAACCCTAGCCGCCTACGGTACTTCGACCTCTCCAGATTCTCTTCAAACCCTCTCTATTGCCACAAATTCAAACACTATCCACTTGTTCATCGCCGGCAACCACTATGGACTAAGCTAATGTATAAACTATAAATATAGCAAGATGATAAACTTTTTTTTGGTTTTATAGATATTATTCTAAAACTATTAATTTAATTTTAGTTTATCTTTTGGCATTTTGTAGGTTAGAATTTAATTTACTTAATTTATTTTATAATATATTAATTTAAAAATTTTAGTTATCAAGTCAAGATATACTATAACAAACATCTAATAGACTTTATTTAGTTTCAGGTTTTCATTTAGTTATATATAATACTAAATAATAAATTTTAGCATTTTTTAAAATTAAAAAAAGACATTTAACGCATTGTCTTATAATATAATATAGAAAATTACAAATAAAAATAGAAATAAATAAATCTTTTAGCAACAATTTTAGTTTGGTCTAGTTTATGGATACTGTCACAAAACACAAGAGCAAACTGCATTTAACTTAAACTAACTCCAACTATATTAACATGAAATAATTGTTTAGTACAATATATTTTTAAAAGCTATTAGTGTATGTAACATTTTAATTATAGAGTTGTGTTTAATAAAGTTTATGTAAAAAACGCAGTCCTAAAATTTTAATATTTAATCACAGATGATTCGGTATAAAAGCACATGTGATTTGTAAAAATATTACATACGAATTACGGAAAATTATAAAAATGTCAATCCGCACAAATTTTTAAAATACAAACTGGACCATTGATGTCATTGATTCAAAGATAAAAATAGTCCCTTGGAACTATTAATTAATTATAAACTATATTAAACATTTTTTTTATTTATAATCGGTCGATACTTATTACCTCTTTTTATTTTTTTATAAAAGTTTCAAACTAAAAGAAAAACACTATTAAAATTTGTTCAAAATTTCCAATAAGAGCAGGGCATTTTTAATAAATATGGTTCTATTTAATAGGTTTAACTAAATAGTACATTTATCATTTTTAATCCACCAAGGCAAGACTTCCTTAAAATCATCCTCTTTCAAAAAAAACCCTGATCCTTACTCTCAAAACCCCAACCAGCTAACCGGTTGCTCTCAAAACCCTAGCCGCTCCCACCTTACCCGTGAGCTCCATCTCCAGCGGCGCTACACCTTGCCTCCGCCATCTTTGTCGCACACTCGCACCACCACCATCTTTGTCGCACACTCGCACCACCACCATGAGCGGTGCACACTCGCACCACCGTGAGCTTCAAAACCCTCGCCTTCGGTGCCCATATTGAATAATAACCCAGATCGGCCCCGTTCCCGTCACCAAGAAACGTAGCCACGACTCCATCTTCTGCAAAAATCATAAATCGTGGCCGTTCCTGCCACCAAGAAACGCCATATCTCTGTCTATTCTCAGCCTCCACCATGTGTCAGATCGTCACCATCCACAACAGCTAAACACAGGGCATCGATTTTTTTTTAGAGAAATCTGTAAGTATCCCCAAATCTATGTATCTATTCGACATATACTCTAAGATTCATGTTGTTTCCTCATAGATGTAGTGAGATAAGTCTTTATTTATACATATTGCAACATATATCAAGAACTCAGTGCCTTTTTTGACAGATCGAGGCTTGAAAACTGGTGTACTTTATTATTTTTGATGCTTGTCGTATTTTGTACCAGACTATGCTTTTGGAAGTGTATAATCGAATTTTCTTTAAGTTGTGTGGGTCAGAAGTTTTGTTATCAGCTCATGATCTGTTTTTGCGTGTCTTGATTTGAGTTTAGCCGTATCGTTCTTAACATTCACTGTCACCGAAGTTAATCATATGTTTCCACAGCAATGAAATGTTTGTAATACTCTAATTTCAGTTAGAGAATGACCATCTGGATTTAGGTATTCAGATAAAACCTCAAGCTTTCATATAAGTAATTTTCCTGATTTTTTTGTGGTATTATGTAAAGTATTATGTGTTGCCTTTATTTATTATTGGGGAATGACAAGTTTTATGTTGTTTTAGTAAAACTACTTATATATTGTTGTATTACTCTTTATTTTAAGTTCCTTAAAGACTCACAAGCTGTCAAAAAATCAACACACTGAAAAGTGATTATTACAACTTTAAGGCATTAATATGCAAAATGGCTTCAACGAACTACTCTTTGTGCAGATTGATTCTCGAATAGTGAGGGTTGCGCCTGTTGAACACTCTAAGCAAGCTCATGTTGCTGTGGAAGGTGTTATTAATAAGGTATTATCGCATCTCCATGAACAATCAATTGCAGTTAATTCTTCAATAATTGCATGAGTTCACATGTGCTTTTTGAATGTAATAGTTATTCTTTTGCAGATTTTTGATTCTTATATCTAAATTTGTTTGGTCTTTCTTGTTTCACCTTTGTAGATAGTGGCAAAATGGTCAGATTGAGTCATATATATTTATTGATCATTATCATCACAAACTATCAACTGAAGTTATAATTTTAGTTCTTATGTAATTATTTTTTGAATATTTTATCTTTACCCATTTTCTTATTATGATTCAATTTTTAAAGAAGGTTAATTTTTGTTGCGAATGTCAAGTTTTGTAGGATATTAATAATAAATAGTAAAAATATACCTGAATGCAGAATGCTCCTTTAGGTTTACTCTCAACTCATTAGTAACGTCTGCACGGATGCTCTTTTTGCTGAAAAGGTAAATCTTTCTATTCAAATAATCCCCTCACTCTTGGATACATAGATGTTAAATTAATAATAGAGCTGGCTATTCCAGCCCGTTTACTGATGATTAGATCGATTTTGGTTATGTTTTATCTCAAATGGTTCAGTTTTGGTTGAACAAAAAAAAAATAGCTAAAAGGGGAATTGGTCAAATGGGCTTAGACTCGCATGGTCTATTTGTAATGCATACATCCTTTAAATATTTCTATCAAAGAATAGGTTTTTATATAATGACTCATGTCTAACCTTACCCAACCCACCCACATTGCCACCTCTATTTAATATCATACCGAAGCTATTCCATCTGTTTTTTCATAGTTACAACATTTGTCAACTACCTACCTTTATATGAACTTTTACCAAATGTCCAAATTTGTACCGGTTTAAAAAAGTGAATAAACTTTTACCAAAT
This sequence comes from Dittrichia graveolens, assembly GCA_038502395.1. Classification (NCBI taxonomy): domain Eukaryota; kingdom Viridiplantae; phylum Streptophyta; class Magnoliopsida; order Asterales; family Asteraceae; genus Dittrichia; species Dittrichia graveolens. The sequence goes on from JARJIL010000009.1 coordinate 40,265,172, forward strand.
GTCCAAATATGTAGTTTTTTACTATCATGCTTATATAGCCGGTAAAAGATCTAAACCAATAGTTAAGTGGCTTTTTCATAGCTTTATATGCTCTCTTCTCTGACTCTTTGTTATCAGCTAATGTGTAGCTTTGGTGTAATTGTATGAACACCCGAACTTGGGTAGCTTGTGTGTAGCTATTGACCACTGAGTTGTTTTGTTATTATTATTATTATTCAAAAGATGAGTCTATGTGTTCTTTTTGGAACCTTTTCAAAGGCTTGACCTGAAACTTAAAGTGTCTTGAACCCTGACCCTGGTCAAGGTTCCATACCTAAAGAGGTTTCTTTATTCAACTCACTTACTAACTGTGCTCTAAAGTTCTTTTGTTGCATATGCGCTCATTTTATAATGTTCTTTTATATCACCGAAGAACTTGATTCGTTGATACGATTTACTTGTATAAAACTTATTTATATAAAAGATAGTAGGCGTACCCATTTATGTGTTGTTACTTTGGTTAAGTTTAAAGACAGACAAGTCATATTGTGTTATTTAATTACTCATTTAGAGTTTTTTTTCGGTTTATTAATTTTTAAAGTAATATTTTATACTACCTTTGAGTGCATTGTACCAATTTTATGGGAGTGGTGGGATCTTTGTTGGTTTTTGCTCTTTTTCTCTTCTGTTGCTTGCAAGTTGCTATAGGGTTATCAGCTAATGTGTAGCTTTGGTGTAATTTTATGAACACCCGAATTTGGGTAGCTTGTGTGTAGCTATTGACCGCTGAGTTGTTTTGTTATTATTATTATTCAAAAGATGAGTCTATGTGTTATTTTTGGAACCTTTTCAAAGACTTGACCTGACACTTAAAGTGTCTTGAACCCTGCCCCTGGTCAAGGTTCCATACTTCCAATAAAACATACAATGTACTAAAGATAAAAGCACAAAAACACGATGAATGCTGGCCATGAACTATGCAATACTGAGATTAATCATTACAGCCATATGAAGACTTGAAAACACAGTAAAATTGAAAACAAAATAAACCTAAAAACTGACTAGTGCTTCTTTTGGTGCGATGAATTTTGCTATATTCTTAGAAACTGGCATAACTCTGTGAAACAGAAAAGTACTAAAAAATTACCTCACCATTGATAATGGAAAGAAACATGATTTATGAGATTAATCATTACAGCCATATGAAGACTTGAAAACACAGTAAAATTGAAAACACAATAAACCTAAAAACTGACCTGTGCTTCTTTTGGTGCGATGATTTTTGCTATATTCTGTGTAACAGAAAAGTACTAAAAAATTACCTCACCATTGATAATGGAAATAAACATGATTTATAATGATGTAATAAAGTTACCTTCTTGCTGGAGCTTTTTGAGTCTGTAGCAAATAACAGAAAAAAGAATCCTGGAATAAAAAGGGGGTTATATAGCACATAACTGCCCCCTTATTTAGCACATGCTCTAAAACTGCCCATTACCCCTACATTTCAGCAGGAGTTAAGTTTCCTGCAATTTCTGCCATATAATTTAACTTTTCTGTGATTATGGTTATAAAATTTACTGTAGCTATAAAAGTATATATATATATTTATTTATTTATTTATACTAATAATAATAAAAGTTGCATAATGTTACTAAAAATCAAAACTTTTTAGTAAAACAATATGACCCATGTTCTGAATTAGCCAAACTAATATAAAATTTATTACTATAAGTCTATGTATAAGAATATAAATAAAACCTGATTATATTAAAACAAATTATATAAGTATTTGATCTGTTTTTGTAAAAACCGATTATATAAATATATAAGTACATATATGTGAGCTGGTTTTATAAAAATAGATAGATAATTATAATAATTTTTCGAGTTGTTTGTATAAAACTTGAAATTCTGCACTTGGAAAAATTAGTGAATAATCTAAGTTAAGATTACATACTTAAACACTTGAGCCTAATGTACAAATGTCAGCCCAAAATCATAAAACAAATTATATAAGTATTTGATCTGTTTTTGTAAAAACTGATTATATAAATACATAAGTACATATATGTGAGCTGTTTTTATAAAAACAGATAGATAATTATAATAATTTTTCGAGTTGTTTGAATAAAACCAGAAATTCTGCACTTGCAAAAATTAGTGAATAATCTAAGGTAAGATTACATACTTAAACACTTGTACAAATGTCAGGCCAAAATTAAATATAAGTACATTTAAACTGTTTGTATACAAACAGATTAATAAATATAATAAGTATATGATCTGTTTTTATAAAACACATTACTATATATATATATATATATATATATATATATATATATATAAGTATCTATCTTGAATATTACAAAAACAAATTATATAAATACGTAAGTATCTATCTAGAAGTATATTTGATCATTGGTATTCATTTGAACACCCAATATCTGAATCGATCAAATTTTTTATATAATTCTGAATATCGTAACCCTAATTGAATATTTAAAAACAGATTATATAAATATATTAGTGCATATATAGCAACATCGTAAACAAACTGAACGAACTAACATACTAAACAAAGTACGAAACACACATGTTTTAAAGAAACAAAAACATTGTAAAGCTACTATTAAAACTAACAACCATAGAAAAAGAAACTCCCAAAGACATATGACTACCCTTCCTCATCACCTCCCTCATACCCTTCATCTTCCACTTCATCTTCCACTTTCTCTTTCTCATCATTCAACATGATCACCTTGTTTCGACTGAAAACCGAAAGACGGTTTGGTCGTTTTCGCTTCATTCGGGGCATACCCGAGTCACATTCTTCTTCCTCATCCTCTGATGGTATGTCAATAACTTCGTCCCATTTCCAAAATGCAAGGTTTTGAGCTCTTTTCAGCTGGAGAACAAATGGACAAAACATAATATTTTAATACTTACATTCATGTATTTTATTTAGAAAATAACAAAAAATTAAATGTACAAACTACCATTTTGCATTGGCGTTTGTGCTCGTTTTGATAGTGGTCAAACTAAACCTCACTTGACCACCGGGGATATTCAATCGCCACCTATGGTTTTAAATATCTTGTTAGATACGATTTAATGCACCGAATTTGTAATAAAGTAAATTAATATTTTAGTAAACGTTTTATTACCGCTTGAGTGATGATGGTGGATGGAATGAGAGGTGAATCAATGGCTGGCTCCTTTTCGTAGGCAAGCTAAGAGTAAGACGATAAATCAAAATAAACATGCATAAGCAATATATATCTATATATATATATATATATATTTGTGTGTGTGTGCGTGTGCGAGTTTCATTATCAGTAACACGTATACAAATTTGATGCGTCATTAACAGTTTTATAGAAAAATTAGTGTACATTTTCTATTTAAAAAGTTGTCTAATTTCAGTCTACTTTTGTAACATCTTTTAACCCAAAAATATATGATCTTGTTGGAGGTGGCTGAAAGATTATCAAGAGAGTCCAAGATTTCTGCCATGTATCTTTCTGACATGGAAAGAGCTCTTGAAACTGCCAACATAATAGCAAGCAGATGTGGGAGACTTCAGATATTAATTTAATATAGCTGATATATAGTTAGAAAATTATATATATCTGATTGAGGGTAACATATACTGTGTTTGAACTTCAATATGATGATTACGTATGAAAGATTAGTTTTGAGGGATGAAATGGATAAATCAATTTTGGTTGTGTTTTATCTTAAATGGTTCAGTTTTGGTTGTACACAAAAAATAGCTAAAAGGGGAATTGGTTGAACAACAATGTTGAGTACTCTGAATTGAAATCCCTCTTTGAGGTATTCATCATTTTCAAGATTCTTTTAATATATTCTGCTTTGTCGGGTCTTGCTCTTTATCATAATATACAACTTTTTTGAGGGTTTATTGCATGAAAAGGTAACCTAGTTTGGTCTGATTTCTTTTTTGGTAACTATGTTAATTTTCAACCACAAAAAGGAAAAACATTGATAAAAACCTTTGAACTTTAAAAATAATTGTTTAAGATAATTTATACAGGTTTACCTGGGTGAAATTTGATGACGTGGTGGTAAGTTTGACCATGTCTTGACTTTTTTGCTGCCTGGATACCTAGTTTTGCTAAAAAATTACTTTAAATCTACAATTTTGGATATTGGATACCTTTTTGTGAGTGAAATTGACATGGTTAGCCAAACATAAATTAGACAAAAAATTTATACTTTTTTTATGCAACAAATGCACATGTACTCATACAAACTTCATTGCCACCTCTATTTAATATCATACCGAAGCTATTCCATCTGTTTTTTCATAGTTACAACATTAGTCAATTACCTAGCTTTATATTACCTAGCTTTATATGAAAGATTAGTTTTAAGGGATGAAATGGAAATTAATTCTGATCATTCACCTTTTAGCCTTTAGCAACAGAAGTTAGATGATTTCATAAACTGAAAATAGTAGATGAAAATACAAAATTAGAGAGGGAAACCAAATGGAAATCCCTCTGCACACACTATATTTTAGCTATATATAGTTAGAAAGTTATACATAGTTCATTGAGGGTAGCATATGCTGTGTTTGAACTTTAATATGATGATTACGTATGAAAGATTAATTTTGAGAGATGAAATGGACATTAATTTTGATCATTCACCTGTTTTTGATGCTCACAGGTTGAGGGAGACTGTTTTCCTTCACCAAGTTCTGAATGGTTTTCCTAAGCAAGCAGGGAGTTGGCTTTTTGTTCCATTTTCGTGATCCTCTTGAGCAGTGTGTCTGGTTCTAGTGCTAATGTTAGTGTGAAGAGCGTTCATTTTGGCCTCCATACCCAACGTCTTGGCCGTTCATTTTGGATAACGGAGTTCGTAGATGAAGAGCGTGGGGGGATTGAGTGTGGCATGATGCATGTAAGGAATTCTGTGACGACCGCGATTTTCCAAAATTAACCAATTACAAAAATCTTGCCATTTTATCATAAAAACATGCAACGGAAGTCTGTAGCCATAAAATCCATCTTACCGAAACGATAAGAGATTACATCAGTTTGAAAATCACGTTCATAAACATTAATTGGAAAGACATAAAATGTTTGATGTGATAAAACAAAATGGTATCAACTAAGACAGTACACTACTCAAAGTTCCTGTCTCACAAGCAATCTTCTAAGCAACCTGCACGAGTACAAGACATATTTCAAAAACAAGTGTCAGCTTAAAGCCTTGTGAGTCAATAGAGTTAAGAAAAGATTCAATTAAATCATAACATATCAGAATAAATAATAATCCATTCTCGTCCATTCACATAGTTGACCAACCCATCATTTGACATTTAGCACATAACGGTCAACTAATCATAGTACCTCAAACAGTTATTTCATATACTCTGTTATCGTAATTCTTTAAATCATAACTATCGTCATCATCACAATCATCATTAATGGTCTAGGGATATTATCTTAACCCAAGATATAGACCCGATCCACAAGTTACGTTATTACCCGTCTAAGAGTCATTAGAGCGCGACTTCCAATAATTCTTAGGCTGTAAAATCTCCCGCTATCGCTACTCCGGCGACGTGGTATACAACGTATTCCACAATGCCGTTCAGGTGAAGTAATAACGGTGTTTTACCTCTTACACCTCCTCACACCCGCATGATATTTAATAAGGTACAACCTCTAGTATCAAATATCATTCCAATGAGTATAAATACATCATCACGTTGTCCCAGACTTGTCATGAACGTCCGGTAACCAACAAATGGCTAGCACTTTTTCTAGAAGGTTCAACCTACTAGGCATCATTAATAAGAATTGCACCACCCCATCCCAAGGTCTGGTAAATCAATATTACGTTAAAACTCATAACTTCATAACATAGCATAATTGATGTGCGTTTTACATACTAGTTTTAAATTTATATTTTACCGAATTAATTACTAAAAACTGCACGAATAGGCAAATGAACCTAATCGTTTCGTAATATAGTTAATAAGTCGGGTGTCGAACTCTTGGGGAACGGGAACTAAACTGATTTGTATCAAATTAATAAAGAATTAACTAAAATAAACTAATTTAAGCAAATAAACCAAATAAATATAAAATAAATGCAATTAACCTAAACTAAAGCAATTAAACTAAATTAAAGGGAATTTGGTATCAAGATTAAAACTTTATTAACCTAAATGGACTCTAACAATACTAAATACCCAAAAACAATCAAAGAGAGCAAAAAGCAAGAAAACTTTATGGATTAAATATCAATTAAAAGGCTTTCCCTCCCTATATTTGATTCCACCCTTTTCAAATTGGTTTTATAAATCAAAATTAATGCATTGGACAATTAATCAACACTATACCGATTCCTATATTGTTAGACTCTTGATCCGAGTATCCAACTTTTCTAATCATGCAATTAACTAATCAATTGGTCATTAAATCAATTAACTACACAATTAAGCATTTTTAAGTTCGTATCTATCAAGATCTAATCTTTAATGATTGATTAGGTTACCAAATCATTCAATTAACACATGAAAGTCATCGTATATCAATTCTAACACATTAAAGTTCCTATCTTGATTGTTTAACCCTAGGATTTGATCAATCACTAGTCAATCCTAATTATTGGTCCTAATTAGCATTGATTAAAGTCATATAAATGGATTGGTCCTTCAATTTACATTAACTCAGATTCTAAACATCTTAAAAACAGAATTAAAACATGCTAGGATCATTGATTAGACTTGAAAGATAAATATAATGTAATTAAAGTCATAAAGATGTAAAATTAACCAACTTGAAAGAGTTTCATCTCCTCTAGGTAGGAAAACAGAAAACCTAGCCTATTACAAGCATACTAGACTTCTGGAAATCAAGAATAAACATTAAGAATATAAGAAGAGTAGAAAAACCGTAATAAAGCAATAACTCCAAGCCTTTAATCTTCAATTGTTGCTTCAATCCTTCAAATCCGAGCTCAAGCCTTCTGGGATGTGTTCTTGGACGTGTTTAGCAGAGTAATGGTGGAAGAAATCGAGTGGTTAACCCCAAATCAGATCTGGATATTTGTTTAAATAGATTTCTGAAAACTGGGGTGTCGCGCCACGACGAGCAAGTGTCACGCCGCGACGAAGAGTTTTACCCCGATCCCACTTTTTTGAAATTCAATCTTTGTCGTCATCCTATCGCGTCGTGCCGCGACGACACGTGGCCAGAAGATAGGACTTATCCGGAGAAGCTTGTCGCGCCGCTACGAACAAGGGTGTCGCGCCGCGACCCCGTCTATTGCGCCTGGTTGAGCCTTTTTTTCTCTTTTGGGCTTTCTTTTGGGCTTTGGGCCCTTAATTCTTTCTTTTTTTTTCTTTGGACTCTCTTTTTATTTTCTCTCTTCTTTCATTAAGCCCATTATGTTTCTCGTGCTCATTTATCATTCTCGATTTCTCGGGCTTTATTTTTCAATTAATTAAATATTTCTCCTTTTTAGCCTGCAAAACATAAAAGAAACGTAAACGTACCTTTTTACAATTAAATGCACGATTTCCGGCTAAAACCAACCCGATATCGCCTAATATTTATATATATTGAACACGATATCAAAATACCCCACACTTGAACTTTGCTTGTCCTCAAGCAAATCACAACTCTATCCAGGCTTAAAATTCCAAATAATAACACCATTCTCGAAAAATCAAATATAACTTACGAATGTTAAAAAGGTTAATTAAAAACAAAACATAAACTATACCTAGAATTATGCATATACCCATGATTAGATCCTCATTTACTTTCAACCATTCCTAAAGAATACTCCTATCTATTTACATCCAATCCTTAATTTAAAAATTGCATTTAAATTTAATTTGGCTAAGTTACCCTTTGAAAATCCCCTGACCTCAAGACTTATTGCAGATTTTCAACTTTATTTGCACATATGTTTTTTTCTCTTTTCAGCTCTTTTTTATATAAGCCTATGACTTTCTATGGAACCCATGTAGCGAATCCTCAACTCAACCGATCCCAAACCAGTTGGCTTTAGGTGATTAGGTGTAGAACACCCCTCAGAGTTTACTAATTCGAGTTCCAAAGACCATATATTTGACTTATATATTTTTCTAGCTCTTTTGCATATTTTTTTCATTTTTTGCACATTGGCTTTTTTCACTTCTCTTTTTTTTCTAACATATGTTTATAAAAATTGAAAATTCAACTCAGTCTATTTTTGTTAAGCTTAGACTCAAAAAGGGCTTAACCTTATATTTTATTGCAGCAATTCAAAAATTAAAGATTGGATACTATAGACTCGAATTTCTAAAAAATTGGCGAAAAGCCACCAGCACTATGCATAAAAACTAAATATAACTATGAAATGTTTATAAATAAACAATCTTGACAATCTTAAATAATATCTAACTTTTTAACTTGAATGATACTAAAAATTTAAAATTTAACGCCCAAATACAATCAATAGTCTATTAGAAGGACAAATAAATTTCAAGCGAGGAATCTTTTTCTAACCCCCTACCCCACACTTAAATTGTACAATGTCCCCAATATACACAATAAAATATAACAAGGTAAAAAAAGATTAGAAATAGCTCCCTGGATATTATCAAGGCGAATGGAGCAATAAAGATTAGCAATCGCTGAGCTGACTGTCAGCATATAAGCACACTCCATATAACAACCGATCATGCTGAAAAAAACAAACCACTCATGCACCAAATATTAGACAAATATTTAAAATTAAAATATATTAAAGTTGATTACATTTACATCAGAAGATAAAAAAAATAATCATCATCTCTTAGTCTTCATCATCCGAGTCGTGACCCGCATGTCCAGACGGCCCCGGCATATGAGTATCTGATGGGGGAAAGTGCGAACGCCAGTCTGGATATGGGGGAGGGTATGGCGTGAATGGCGGTGGCGGATATCCATAATGGTTGAAGATGTTAGACATACTGGAGTGCATATACTGCTGATTTTGCTCGTGCACCGACAGGCTCGATTGCATATGATCATGGTAGTACTCTAGTCTATCTATTCTCATAGTCATGTTTCCCATTTGGTCGGAAAGACGTTCAATCGACCCGGATATCTGCGGCAGCGAGTAAGGCTGCGGGCCCTCATCTGCAGGCATAGGCGCCCGTCTCATACGGCGCTGGCGCGGCTGCTACTCCTGTTCGGGCCCTGCTCAACCTCTGGCTCAGGCCCATGACACTCCTCGGGTACAACTCGGTAACCCCCATCATAGGTCCTCTCCAGGACCCGCATCGTTTCTAAGTATCCGATACTCATCGGGCGCGGCTCGTACTGCACCTGCCTTGCCTCCTCCTACAGTGACAAAATCCCGTATGAACGGGCCAACCTGGTGACAAACTGGCCACCAAAGATAGGACTCGCCGGTTTGGATCCAGTAGCCCGGCGAGCAAGATAGAAGGCTAGGTGAAACGGCATGTTGAACAACACGCAGGGAGTCACAATACTATACAGAAACATAAGGTCAACTGTCATGACCTTCTCACCACCTCGACGATGAGAAATGGAGGTGGAGATAAGACGGTGGAGCAGACGATGGATAGGAACGTGGATGCTACTCTCGACGGCTCTACGGGGCTCGTACCCCCGTTGGCGATCATCGCCCACATCTCCGCAGGGGAGAAACCCTCGGGCTCATCCCGATCGCAACTCAAAAAGAATTGCTCAAAGAACGGGCTGGTGGCCTCCACGGGCGTGTATATCCCATGCGACGACTGAAATCCGCGAGACTACACTCGCGGCTAACTCCCCGGCAACGGCGCCAAAAACTTGATGTGCGTTTTACGTACTAGTTTTAAATTTATATTTTACCGAATTAATTACCAAAAACTACACGAATAGGTAAGTGAACCTAATCGTTTCGTAATATAGTTAGTAAGTCGGGTGTCGAACTCTTGGAGAACGGGAGCTAAACTGATTTCTATCAAATTAATAAAGAATTAACTAAAATAAACTAATTTAAGCAAATAAACCAAATAAATATAAAATAAATGCAATTAACCTAAACTAAAGCAATTAAACTAAATTAAAGGGAATTTGGTATCAAGATTAAAACTTTATTAACCTAAATGGACTCTAACACTACTAAATACCCAAAAACAATCAAAGAGAGCAAAAAGCAAGAAACTTTATGGATTAAATATCAATTAAAAGGCTTTCCCTCCCTAGATTTGATTCCACCCTTTTCAAATTGATTTTATAAATCAAAATTAATGCATTGGACAATTAATCAACACTATACCGATTCCTATATTGTTAGACTCTTGATCCGAGTATCCAACTTTTCTAATCATGCAATTAACTAATCAATTGGTCATTAAATCAATTAACTACACAATTAAGCATTTTTAAGTTTGTATCTATCAACATCTAATTTTTAATGATTGATTAGGTTACCAAATTATTCAATTAACACATGAAAGTCATCATATATCAATTCTAACACATTAAAGTTCCTATCTTGATTGTTTAACCCTAGGATTTGATCAATCACTAATCAACCCTAATTATTGGTCTTAATTAGCATTGATTAAAGTCATATAAATGGATTGGTCCTCCAATTTCCATTAACTCAGATTCTAAACATCTCAAAAAGAGAATTAGAACATGCTAGGATCATTGATTAGACTTGAAAGATAAATATAATGTAATTAAAGTCATAAAGATGTAAAATTAACCAACTTGAAAGAGTTTCATCTGCTCTAGTGAGGAAAACAGAAAACCTAGCCTATTACAAGCATACTAGACTTCTGGAATTCAAGAATAAATATTAAGAATAGAAAAAGAGTAGAAAAACCGTAATAAAGCAATAACTCCAAGCCTTTAATCTTCAATTGTTGCTTCAATCCTTCAAATCCGAGCTCAAGCCTTCTGGGATGTGTTCTTGGACATGTTTAGCAGAGTAATGGTGGAAGAAATCGAGTGGTTAACCCCAAATAAGATCTGGAAATTCGTTTAAATAGATTTATGAAAACAGGGGTGTCGCTCCGCGACGAACAAGTGTCACGCCGCGACGAAGAGTTTTACCCCGATCCCACTTCTTTGAAATTCAATCTTTGTCGTCATCCTATCGCGTCGCGCCACGACGGAGGTATTGGTCGCGCCGCGACGACACGTGGCCAGAAGATAGGGCTTATCCGGAGAAGCTTGTCGCGCCGCTACGAACAAGGGCGTCGCGCCGCTACGAACAAGGGCGTCGCGCCGCGACCCCGTCTATTGCGCCCGGTTGAGCCTTTTTCTCTCTTTTAGGCTTTCTTTTGGGCTTTAGGCCCTTAATTCTTTCTTTCTATCTTTTTTTCTTTGGACTCTCTTTTTATTTTCCCTCTTCTTTCATTAAGCCCATTATATTTCTCGTGCTCATTTATCTTTCTCGATTTCTCGGGCTTTATTTTTCAATTAATTAAATATTTTGCCTTTTTAGCCTGCAAAACATAAAAGAAACGTAAACGTACCTTTTTACAATTAAATGCACGATTTACGGCTAAAACCAACCCGATATCGCCTAATATTTATATATATTTAACACGATATCAATAATCATCATACAATTTCATAACACGTAACAATCATATATATATATATATCACATATTTCATGCATAGGTAATATATAAACACATATTACCATTTTATATTAAGTCATTGCTTTTGAAAATATATCATTTTTGTCTAGTACTCGGTTTTGAGAAATATTGAACTCACCTCAGTCTAGATAACGAAACACACGAGTTCGAAAAGGCAAACAACGCTCATGGATCGTCAAGAACGCGAACTCGAACGCCACAAATAACGTATGAAGGTTACTATGTTAAAAACACGATCCAAAGATTCTAGAAAAGTCTAAACTAGCTTAGAATACTTAGACATGCAAAATAACAACTCCCGACCAAAGATTATCGCTTCACGTGCTTAGAAACTCCATAGAAACGCATAAACTCGCATGCATTTAGCCTAAACATCTTCATAGTCAAAATAGAAGCGTAAGATTAAAGAAATATACCTCTCGGATCAATTCGCGCAAAACCTCGATCGAAGCTATGCTCGTAACAATATTTTCGGTCTCCCGTAACTTCTATACGAGTACAAACGAGACTCTGCTCAAAATACCTCACTATTTCCTCACTATGTTTCTCTCTTTCTTTTCTCTCTTCTTGTGACTCTTTCTACTCTACTATATATATATAGACGGTCGATATATATATATATATATATATATATATATATATATATATAAAGCATAAAGCAACTATAAAAGAAAACGTTGTAAAAGAAAAGGCTGTAATAGAAAAGCAACTCACGTGAATTCAATTCAATTGAATTTGAATTTTACAAGTTACACTTATGCCCCCTTAATTTACACTTTCAATCTTTTTAGTTAAGTTTGAATTTTATTAAACCTTCAACCTTAATCTTTTAATTTAATTTCTTTCTACGACATAAATTAATAACTCTATTTTATTCTCTATCCTCAAACTCCTTAAATACAAAGTATATAAATATATATTGGTAGTATTATTATACGTATAATACTAATATATATATATATATACGTGTATCTTAGGAGTAAAAATATTCTTAATATATTTAAAGAATATATTTCTATTATTTGTATATCCTTAAATTCCATAAATATATAATTCACGTCTAAGAATATTTACAATATTTTCAGGTCGTTACAACTCTCTCCCACTTAAAAAGATTCCGTCCTCGTAATCGACTAAGAAAACAGCTGGGGATACCTAGTCTTCATCTCATCTTCGATTTTCCACGTCATATCCCCACTGTGCTTATTCTTCCATTGTACTTTCACTAGTTTCACCCGTTTCTTTCGGAGTTGTTTGACCTTACGATCCAAGATTGCAACGGGTTCTTCGGTCAACTTCTTACTTTCGTCAACGCGGAGTTCGTCCAGAGGTAGTATACTCGGTTCCTCGGCCAAGCATTTTCGTAAATCGAATACATGGAACGAGGTAGTATAGTCGGACCGATAAAACGAGGTCCAAGCTTACCCCGCTTCCCAAAACAAATAATACCCTTCCAGGGCGAGACCTTCAACATTACTTTCTCACCGACTTCAAAAGTTTTGGGTCGGTGCTTCTTGTCGGAGTATTTCTTTTGTCTCTCCCGAGATACCCTTAAACGTTCACGGTCCACTTTTACCTTATCTGCAGTGAGCTAAACAATTTCCAGACCCGCAAACTGCTTTTCACCCGGTTCTAACCAACAGGTAGGAGTGTGACATTTTCTACCATAAAGCATTTCAAACGGAGCGATACCAATACTTGCATGATAATTGTTGTTGTATGCGAATTCTACTAGTGGTAAGTGAGAATCCCAACTTCCGCCATACTCTATCACGCAGGCTCTTAACATATCTTCCAAAGTTTGAATCGTTCTTTCGCTCTGGCCGTCCGTCTAAGGATGATACGCCGTGCTCAAGTGCACTCGCGTACCCAATTCCTCCAGCAATTTGTGCCAAAACCTTGATGCAAACCGGCTATCTCGATCCAAGACAATCGATAAAGGTATCCAATGTCTCGTGACGATCTCGCGAATATAAAAATTAGCCAAGTTCTCTAACTTTTCGTTCTCCTTGGTGGCTAAGAAGTGAGCACTTTTGGTTAGCCTATCAACAACTACCCAGATCATGTCGTTTTCACGAGCAGTCTTAGGCAACTTGGTTACAAAATCCATGGTGATTTTGTCCCATTTCCATTCTGGTATCTCAAGTTGCTATAATTCCCCATACGGCTTCTGGTGCTCCGCCTTGACTTGAGAGCACGTCACGCACCTTGCCACATAATCGACAATATCTACTTTCATACCCGACCACCAATAGTTGGCTTTTAGATCAAGATACATCTTAGTATTTCCTGGGTGGATAGAATATTTAGAACGGTGAGCATCGCGTAACAAAGTGTCACGAACACCACCGACTTTAGGAACCCAAACACGACCCTTGAAAGTCTTCAACCCGCGGTTATCTTCAGTTAAATCCGCTTGTTGCTTAACCATGACTTCGTCTTTTAGCTTCTCTTCCTTCAATCCTTCAATTTGAGCGGTTCGGATCTGCTCAAAGATGTCGGATCTAGCAATAATACCCATAGATTTAAGTCGGTAGGATGACCTCGGTTCTTTTCTGCTCAACGCATCGGCTACCATGTTAGCTTTACCTAGATGGTAGCTAATCTCTCAATCATAATCTATCAAAAGTTCCATCCATCTACACTGTCTCATATTCAGTTCCTTCTGATTCTGAATATATTGTAGACTCTTGTGATCGGTGTAGATGACACACCTTGTCCCATACAAGTAATGGCGCCACAATTTAAGAGCAAAAACCATAGCTGCAAGCTCTAAATCGTGAGTCGGATAATTCAATTCTGCATCTTTCAATTGCCTTGAAGCGTAGGCAATTGCCTTCCCTCATTGCATAAGAACACATCCCAAACCTGAGTAGGATGCATCACTATATACAACAAAGTCTTCATTACCTTCTGGTAAGGATAAAATAGGAGCTTCACACAAACACTTCTTTAAAATTTGAAAAGCATTTTCTTGCTTCTCAGTCCACTTAAAAAGTTCTGTATTCCTTGTCAGAGAGGTCATAGGGGTCGCTATCTTTGCGAAATCTTTAATAAACCTCCTATAATAACCGGCTAGACCCAAGAAACTTCGAATTTCAGTTGGAGTTTTGTGCGACTCCCACTTCTCGACCGCCTCAATCTTAGCTGGATCTACCTTCAATCCATCCTGACTAATCACGTGTCCTAAAAACTGGACTTCTCGCATCCAGAAATCACACTTCGAAAATTTGGCATAGAGTTTCTCTTGGTTTAGGGTATCAAGAACTTCACGCAAATGCCTTGCGATGATCATCCTCACTACGAGAGTAAATAAGAATATCATCGATAAATACAATAACCGATTTGTCCAGAAAAGGATGACAAACTCGGTTCATTAAATCCATAAACACAGCCGGAGCGTTAGTCAAACCAAAAGGCATTATGAGAAACTCATAGTGGCCATAGCGAGTTCTGAATGCCGTCTTGTGAATATCTCGTCTCGGACCTTCACTTGATGATATCCCGAACGTAAATCGATCTTCGAAAAGTAACAAGCACCTTGCAATTAATCAAAAAGATCATCTATTCTTGGTAAAGGGTACTTATTCTTAACAGTAGCCTTGTTCAACTCCCGATAGTCAATGCACATCCTCATGGTTCTATCCTTCTTTCTAACGAACAAAACTGGTGCTCCCCAAGGTGAGGAACTTGGTCGAATGGAACTCTTATCCAAAAGTTCTTGTAGTTGGGTCATCATCTCCTTCATCTCGGACGGAGCTAAACGGTAAGGTGCCTTAGCAATGGCTGCTGCACCTGGAACAAGATCAATCTGAAATTCAACATGACGTGTCGGCGGTAATCCGGGTAAATCTTCGGGAAAACATCCGGATAATCCTTTACCACTTCCACATCCCATAATTCGACCTTCTTCTTTGCAGAAGATATGACGTAAGCCAAGAATGTTGAACAACCTTTGGATAAGCACTTGCGTGCTTTCATCACTGAAATTAGAATCGGACTTCCCGGGCACCTTTCTCTAAAGGCAATAGCAAACTTTCTAGTAGAAAGAAGTATGCGTACAAGCTTTTTAGAACAAATAATTTCAGCCTTAACGCTAGACATCCAGTCCATACCTATTACTACATCAAAACTCTCTATCTCTAGAGGAAGTAGTATCACCATAAAATCATTACCATCAATAGAAATAACACAATCATTAAACTTATCACGAATAGTGAGGGGTTTTCCAATCGCAATCTCAACAACTAAAGCCGAATCCAAAGTACTATGGGGTTTATCAAATTTAGCATAGAAGCCATGCGAAACAAAAGATATACTAGCACCAGAATCAAATAGTACTTTAGCAGACATAGAATTTATCATAAAAGTTCCAGAAATCACCTCATCATTCTTTCGAGCATCATCGGTAGTCATCTTGAAAGTTCACCCGGTAGGTTTACCCGTAGTAGGCTTCTTGCTACCATCAGCACTCTTGTTTTTCAGTTTCAGGCAAGCAGAAGCCATGTGCCCCATCTCCTTGCAATAATAGAACATAAGTTCAGAACTTGTGCACTCGACACTAGTGTGCCCCATCTTACCACACCTCCTGCAACTCATAGTGCTTTTAGTGCAGGGACCCTTATGGGAAGAGTGACAAGTCTTGCAAAAATTTGGGTCCTTCTTCTTGCCCTCGGACCCAAACTTCTTTTTCTTTGAGGACCCAAATGGCCCCTCCCACTTTCTCTTTTCTCCGCTGACGGGATTCTTCAAACCCAAGTCTTCCTCAATATTCCTCGCTTCCTCCATTGCCGCATCCAGGGTAGACTTATTACGGATAGCAGACCGGTATTCAAATGGTAAACCTCCCATATACTGGTTTACCAAAGAAGCTTCATCAGGACAAAGTCTCCTCGAAAAAGTAAGCTTATCCGAGAAAATCGTGTTGTACTTGCTGATCGACATCGTCCCCTTCTTCAACTCCAAAAATTCTCTCTCAGCTCGCCTTTGTGCACCCAAATTGCAGAAACGATTCTGCACCTTCTCAACAAACCGGGACCATGTAATCTCTTTCCGAACTATCTCAGAAAGGTTTTGGTAGACAGAGTTCCACCATTCAAGATCCTCTCCCTCAAGCATCCGAATGGCATAACGGACCTGTTGTTGATTAGTAAAATCCCCTGAATCATAAACTTGCTCCATCTTCATCAACCACCGAGAACAAACCAATGGATCTTCACCTCCTTTAAAAACTGGAGGTTTGCAGCACATGAAAGCTCTAAACGAACTACCCTCTGCCTTAGCAGTCCTTTGACGGGGTTCAGGACCATGGAGTTTATCCTTACTGCTTGCTTCACTTTCATCGTTCTGGTCCTCTTCAGTGGTATCTTTAAGGAGACCCGCAACTATCATAGCCTCCCTCATTTGTGCTTTTTGCTTATCTCGAATCTTCAGTTGCTGCTCCAAAGAAGCAATTTTGATTGTGCTGGCCCCACTATAGCTACTCCTTTCCGTATACTCCTTAGTAGACGCAGTCCCTTCGATAGTAGTTGGAACTGTTTCAACATGTGGTTGCGAGTGAAAGCTTACAACATTCTCATCCCCGTGCTGTGGATGTGATCCACCAACTCCACTCCCTTGATTAGCACCTTGTTTACCATTGTTCTTGCGTGTAACCACCATCTTCTATGGAAAGGCACAAGAAATGAGTCGAAAATATACTTCTTAAGTTCGTATATATGTACAAGAATTCTTATAAGGAAAAGAGGTAGAGTTAAACTATAAGGAAAAAATCTAGAATTCCTATAGCACTCAGTACACACCCTCCCCCCCTTAGAAGTCTTGTTCTTTCTTAACAAGCCATTAAGAGTTGTAAGTCTAAGCATCAGACTCAATGCTTAGTTCGCTCACAACGCGGCTCTGATACCAACTTGTGACGACCGCGATTTCCCAGAATTTACCAATTACAAAAATCTTGCCATTTTATCAGAAAAACATGCAACGGAAGTCTATAGCCATAAAATCCATCTTACCAAAACGATAAGAGATTACATCAGTTTGAAAATCAAGACATCACGTTCATAAACATTAATCATAAAGACATAAATTGTTTGATGCGATAAAACAAAATGGTATCAACTAAGACAGTACACTACCCAAAGTCACTGTCTCACAAGCATTCTTCTAAGCAACCTGCACGAGTACAAGACACATTTCAAGAAACAAGTGTCAGCTTAAAGCCTCGTGAGTCAATAGAGTTAAGAAAAGATTCAATTAAAACATAACATACTTTAGGCGGTAATATCAGAATAAATAATAATCCATTCCCGCCCATTCACATAGTTGACCAACCCATCATTTGACATTTAGCACATAACGGTCAACTAATCATAGTACCTCAAATAGTTATTTCATATACTCCGTTATCGTAATTCTTTAAATCATAACTATCGTCATAATCACAATCATCATTAATGGTCTAGGGATATTATCTTAACCCAAGATATAGACCCGGTTCACGAGTTACGTTATTACCCGTCTAAGAGTCATTAGAGCGCGACTTCCAATAATTCTTAGGCTATAACATCTCCCGCTATCGCTACTCCGGCGACGTGGTATACAACGTATTCCACAATGCCGTTCAGGAGTAATAACGGTGTTTTACCTCTTACACCTCCTCACACCCGCGTGATATTTAATAAGGTACAACCTCTAGTACCAAATATCATTCCAATGAGTATAAATACATCATCACGTTGTCCTGGACTTGTCATGAATGTCCGGTAACCCACAAATGGCTAGCACTTTTCCTAGAAGGTTCAACCTACTAGGCATCATTAATAAGGATTGCACTACCCTCATCCCAAGGTCTTGTAAATCAATATTACGTTAAAACTCATAACTTCATAACATAGCATAATCATCATACAATTTCATAACACGTAACATTCATATATATATATATATATCACATATTTCATGCATAGGTAATATATAAACACATATTACCATTTTATAGTAAATCATTACTTTTGAAAATATATCATTTTTTTCTAGTACTCGGTTTTGAGAAATATTCAACTCACCTCAGTCCAGATAACGAAACACACGAGCTCCAAAAGGCAAACAATGCTCACGGATCGTCAAGAACGCGATTAGCTTAGAATACTTAGACATGCAAAATAACAACTCCCGACCAAAGATTATCGCTTCACGTGCTTAGAAACTCTATAGAAACGCAAAAACTCGACATGCATGTGGCATAAACATCTTCATAGTCGAAATAGAAGCATAAGATTAAAGAAATATACCTCTCGGATCAATTCGCGCAAAACCTCGATCGAAGCTATGCTCGTAACAATATTTCCGGTCTCCCGTAACTTCTATACGAATACAAACGAGACTCTACTCAAAATACCTCACTATTTCCTCACTGTTTCTCTCTTTCCTTTTCTCTCTTCTTGTGACTCTTTCTACTCTACTCTATATATAAATAGACGATCGATATATATATATATATATAAAGCATAAAGCAATTGTAAAAGAAAAAGTTGTAAAAGAAAAGCAACTCACGTGAATTCAATTCAATTGAATTTGAATTTTACAAGTTACACTTAGGCCCCTTAATTTACACTTTCAGTCCTTTTAGTTAGGTTTGCATTTTATTAAACCTTCAACCTTAATCTTTTAATTTAATTTCTTTCTAAGACGTAAATTAATAACTCTATTTAAATCTCTATCCTCAAACTCCTTAAATATAAAGTATATAAATATATATTGGCAGTATTATTATACGTATAATACTAATATATATATATATATACGTGTATCTTAGGAGTAAAAACATTCTTAATATATTTAAAGAATATATTTCTATTATTTGTATATCCTTAAATTCCATAAATATATTATTCACGTCTGAGAATATTTACAATATTTTCAGGTTGTTACAAATTCATGGGTGGGTAATCCAATTGAAGGAGAGGGAATTGGACGGCTAAGTCTGTTTCTCGCGGTTCTCGTACGAAAAACAGTTCTCGTTTTAACTTTTGCCTATATATATATATATAGGCAAAAGTTAAAACGAGAACGTCTTTCATACGAGAACTGCGAGAACCAATCTTGGCCATTTAAGTGGTAAGTGGAATTCATGGATGAAGAGTGTAGAGGGGTTGAGTGTGGCAAGGTGCATGTAAGGAGGGGGAATTGGACCGCTACGATTGATTCCCGTAGTTCTCGTACGAAAAACGGTTCTCGTTTAAACTTTTCCATATGTATGTATTTAGGTAAATTGAGTTAAATCATGATTTTTGTAACTAATTACGGTGGTTAGAAATTAGAATCGCCAATTGATTGGGAAGAGGTGGATTACAAAAGGGACCTAAGTTTTGACTTACAAACTAGACAAGATTGGTGAGTGTAACATCCTCAACTTGGGCCTAGTTGTAGATATCATGTACGAGTACGTGATTAATGTAATAGGAAGCATTTATGTGTATGTACTTGTTAGGTTATATGAGTTAATGTGTATATGTGTGTTTGTTATGTGATAAAATAGGAAAGGAGAAAATAGGAGAAGAAATCTAGAGGCAAACCGCCTCTGGAATATGTGTGTGTATATAGAGATATGTGTGTGTTTTGTTGACTCAAAAGTCAAAGGTGATAAACACAAAACACAAACACACTTCTCTCGTTGCGCTCTCTCTCTCTCTGCTCTCGGTTTTCGAAAGAAGAACAAGCAGGAGTTGAATGATCAGTCACAAAAGGTTAGTATTATAGATTCTTGGATGTTTGAAGGTTGTATTCATGTTGATAAACATGAACTCGTGCAAGAACACTTTGAAGAATATGAAAACTTACTTTCTAAGTGGGTTTTGCATATATGGTGTTCTTGTCAAGATTTGATGTGTCTAAAATATCTGTACGAATAGAACATGAAGTCCTAAGGTGTTCTGGGCTTAAAACTAACGAGGATGAAGTTGCTAAGATGATTAAATGAAGCTGTCGGATTTACAGAGTATGAATGTGTCGGATTCCGAGACTATGATAGTATTGGAATCCGCATGTGTTGAAATCCGATTGTTTTGTCGGAATCCGCTAGAAATGTCGGATTCTGCATCTGACGGATTGTCGGATTTCATGGCCCGGATTTCTTTGTGTCGGAATCCGTAAGTGCCGGATTTCGTATGCATGTAAAGATGCCTAAGTGTTGGAATCCGCAAGTTGTCGGATTTCCAAAGTATCGGATTTCCTTGTTTTTTCGGATTCCGATAGTGTCGGATTCCGATAGTGTCGGATTCCACAACTAAACTAAAGATGTCTAAGTGTTGGAATCCGCAGGTAATTTTCGGATTGTGCATGTAAGTGTTGGGTTTTCCCAAAATCCGCAAGAACCATCGGATTTCCCCAAATCCGACAGTTTTGGCGGATTTGTGCTAAGTCCAAGTTTAAGTGTTGTTTTGTAAGTTTTTCTATGCATGTATGAATGATTAAAGCCAGTATGATATTTTAGGTGAACTTGTTGTAGTGGAGTCGAAGCCAGATACCTGTACGTAGTAGACTACCCAGGTGAGTGCCTACTTTCATGAGACTCAGTAGAGTAAGTCTTGCATGCTAAGTTGATTATGTGAATGTGTATATATGTCTAACCTGTCTATGCAGGTGTATTTAAGAAGATGATTGTAAGTTTCTAAAAGATGTTATGTTTGCTTGGGAGATGTGTAATAGGTGCATGCCAGTGGGTCCAGATTGGAACCGCTTAGTTAATGTCTGATGATATGCATGAATGATGAATTGTATGATCATGCATGTGAAAGTATGAATGAATGATTGTATGAAGGATCCCTGTGGGATCATATGTACGATATATGATGATGATGGATCCCTGTGGGATCAAATGTACGTCTATGTGTATGCGCACGGTCTGCAGACCATCTGACATCTGATATCTGACGCATGGTTAAGGTCAGCCGGTTAGCTGGATCCTAAAAGGACTTCGGTCATTTCTGGATTTAACGGTGACTCGGGGTGCATCCCGGGTCGAGGTTCTGCAAAACCGCCGTGCCTTAACGTGAGTGGTAATCAGCCGGTTGTAGCTGGATTACTTGAGGAGTCTTTGGCTCCGTGAACGATGCTAGGTGGACTGCTTTATGCTCCCCCATCAGCGCGGATGGTTGTGTCTGATCCCCCGGTCTGAGTTGTTGAGCAGGACAGACTCCCCTGCAAGATATGACTCTTACTGATCTTGTCAACACACCGCTATGTGTTAAGCTAGCACTGCTTGCTTATGTACGATATGTATGATACGATATGTATGATACGATATTTATGATATGATATGATATGTATGCTGCATGACTCGCTGTATTGATGCTTATGTTTAGTATGTACTCACTAGCTAAGTGTTAGCTAATGGTGCTACGATTTCCCTTTTCAGGTAAAGACTAGATGGCATGCGAGGCGGGTTGCTTTTGGAAAATATGTTGCCCCTTGTGGGTGGAACACATGAATTTATTATGATGTAATGTAAATGGATACTATGGTCGGTTCCTGTACTTGGTAACACCAATGTTGTTTTGATAAGTTATTAATGTAAATAACTGTTTGTGATTTTAAAAAGAAAAATTTCCGCTGCTAAAACCTGATTTGCCATAAAAGTAACTGAACTCAGAAGTGGTGTTACAATTAGGTATTAGAGCCTAAGTTTAAATGAATTGGGTACTTGAAAGAGTATTCGATCTCAAGCTCGGGCCCGACAATAAAGAAGTGTTCCTATGGGGGGATTGAGTGAGAGTGTTATGTGTATGCTATTTGTAGTATGACTTGTTTAGTAAGTAAGTGAGATAGAGTATTAACTGCTCTTTCTCTATCATATAGAAAGTTAGAAAGATGTCTTCCGAACGTGGCAATACAAAGCAAGCTCTGAAAGAGATGGAAGACGAGGCTTCTCATATGCCTCATCAGGCTGAAGATCAAAGATCTCAGCACAATGCTGGAGATGGCAGACCTGAGCCAGATCAGGCTGCTTATATTAGGCGATTGGAGGAAGAGCTTCGTGTGACAAAGGAGCTCTTATTGCAAGCCACACTGAAAAAGCCCCGCAAGACTTGTTCATATAAGAAGTTCTTAACTTGCAATCCTCCGACGTTCCAGGGGAGTGATAACCCCACCGTTACTATCCAATGGCTCCGGGAGATGGAGCAAGTGTTCGAATCCTGTGAATGCGAACCGGAGTACTGTGTTAAGTACGCAGTACGGATGTTAAAAGGCTGTGCCATCTTCTGGTGGGATACGGTAAAAGTTTCGGTCAGGAAAGAAATACTGAATGCTCTCACTTGGGAGCAGTTCTCTGAAAAGGTGCTGAAGAAGTATTGCACCGACTATGATTTGGAGCGTATGGAGAGAGAATTTAATGATCTCCAGAAAGGGGATAAGCCAATCGAAGAGCACATAACCGCGTTCACTGATAAGATGTGGTTTGTTCCCCATCTGATCCCAGACGAGACCACCAAGATAAGGCGGTTTGTGGCAACTCTGCCACTGGAATTTCGCCCACATGTGCGGGCTGCTGTTGAACTGGATCGGGCGTTGGATATAGCCCGACAATTGGAAGGTGACCGTTTATACTGCAAGGGCGAATCTGCCGGTGCAGGGTCAGAGAGGAAGTTTCAGCCGTCTAATAAATCGGGTCCTTCCAAAGGACAATCCTCTGCAGGAGGGAAGACTGATTCCTCTAAGAAGCCGAGGCCTGATTCTCCTTGGTGTTCTTAGTGTCGCACTTACCATTCTGGTGAGTGTTCTAGTGCTACCCAACGGTGCTAGAGGTGCGGACAGAAGGGCCACGCTAGTTCTGAGTGTGGTTTCAAAGAAAATGTATGTTACCGATGCTATAAGCCTGGGCACAAGTTGACAGATTGCCCGGAAAGACAGGGTGCTGGATCTAAGGGGTCTTCTAAAGGCCAAAAGAAAGACGATGCGCCTCGCGCGAAGGGGAGGGCATTTCAGATGACAGCGGAGGAGACCAAAGATGCGGGGGATGTCAATACTGGTACGTTCTTTACTAACTGTTCCCCTGCATATGTGTTCTTTGATTCTGGAGTTGGTTACTCCTTCGTTTCTTTGTCTTGTTGTTAGAAGTTAAGATTGTCTGTTTCCAAGATGACCGATCCACTTAATGTGGA
Source organism: Dittrichia graveolens (assembly GCA_038502395.1). Lineage (NCBI taxonomy): Eukaryota > Viridiplantae > Streptophyta > Magnoliopsida > Asterales > Asteraceae > Dittrichia > Dittrichia graveolens. The sequence goes on from JARJIL010000009.1 coordinate 40,288,952, forward strand.
AATTGCTAATAGTAAGGTAGTCTCTGTTACAGAGAAAGTTCCAATAGCTGTTCTTGATGTCAAGGGAGGGGGTTACCCTATCTATTTCTGTGATACGATAATTGGGATGGATTGGCTCAGCAGTTGTGATGTTGAGATTTCCTATTCCAAAAAGATGATCGAGATCCCTCTCTCCGATGGATCTTAAGCTGTGGCTTGTGGAGAACGACCGGAGTCTGATATTCCTGTTATCTCCGTTGTTAAGAACATAGAATTCTGTTTCGAAAGTTGTGACTCTTTCTTCGCATAGTTATTTATGCCAAGATAGAGAAACGACCAGTCCTAGATATCAGGGTAGTGTTTGATTTCCCTGATGTGTTTCCTGAAGAACTGCTGGGATTACCTCTGGTCAGTAATGTCAAATGTAAGATTAAGTTGTTCTGGGAGCTACTGCGGTGGATAGAGCTCCATCCTTGAAATGTTCACAAGTTTCTGAATGAGAACAATTGAACGCCAGGTTGTCTAAGTGTGAGTCCAGGCTAAGGGAAATGTATTTCCTTAGTCGTACCATCTGTAAGGATTGTGTCGAGTAGATCTAGCTAAGATAGGAGCTGAGATGAGTTAGGGAGTTCCTCGAATTCGTTTTTGAAATTAAAAGTTTCTTTGCCTTAGCTGGCCACTATTGGTGGTTCATCCGCAATTTTTTTTGAAGTTTGCGGGTCCGTTGGTTAAGCTGACTCGTAAGGATGTATCTGTCATATCTGTTGTATGGTCGGAAGCTCTAGAGGAAGTCTTTTAGAGCTTGAAGTAATTATTTTGTGAAGCTCCGATCCTTACCTTGTTTGAGGGTTTGGAAGACTTTACTGTCTGTTGTAGAATTCGTTACTACCCTGGTGAAGCTAGTGTTGTAACAAATGCTTTAAGTCGTAGAGGCCCGTCAACGGGAGTTAGATTTATGAAGATCACAATGATATCAGATATGAACGCAAGTTGAGATGAATACCGGAGACCTTGTAATCGGTCGCGGCGATTTGAGACTTCAAAAATTGATGTTCATTTTGTGTGTTGCAAATGAGTCTGCATTTGTAGACTTATTTGATTCAATTTATGATAGTGAGACTGTGACACGTCACTGTCTTTCTTGGTTGTTTTGATTTTGACTGTCTGTTGTTTCTAGTTCTGACAAGGTTGCAACGTGAGTTAGGCACTTGTGTTCATCTGAGCACTGCCTATCGCTTGCAAACTGATGGCCAATTGAAGCTAAGTCCACGTTCTATAGATCCATTCAAAGTTGTACGTGAAGTCAGTGACCAAACGGTAACTTTTGAGCTGCCTCCTGAACTAGTCGGTGTATATGTCTTCTTTAACGTGTGTTACTTACGCAAGTGCCGCGTTGAAGAAGAATCTGTGGAGATTCTTGACACGAAGGTCAAGAAGCTACGCAAGAAGAAACACAAGCTAGTCCTGGTGAAGTAAAGGTACAACCTAGGTCCAAACCTGACTTAGGAAGTTGAGGACGTGACGAAGGCAAGGTACCCTCGCCTGTTTATCACTAAGTAGATTCCGAGGATGGAATCTTCTTAAGGGGGGTAGATTTGTAACATCCTCAACTTGGGCCTAGTTGTAGATATCATGTACGAGTACGTGATTAATGTAATAGGAAGCATTTATGTGTATGTACTTGTTAGGTTATATGAGTTAATGTGTATATGTGTGTTTGTTATGTGATTAAGTAGGAAAGGAGAAAATATGAGAAGAAATCCAGAGGCAAACCGCCTCTGGAATATGTGTGTGTTTTGTTGACTCAAAAGTCAAAGGTGATGAACACAAAACACAAACACACTTCTCTCGTTGCTCTCTCTCTCTGCTCTCGGTTTTCAAAAGAGGAACAAGCAGGAGTCGATTGACCAGTCACAAAAGGTTAGTATTATAGATTCTTGGATGTTTGAAGGTTGTATTCATGTTGATAAACATGAACTCGTGCAAGAACACTTTGAAGAATATGAAAACTTACTTTCTAAGTGGGTTTTTCATATATGGTGTTCTTGTCAAGATTTGATGTGTCTAAAATATCTGTACGAATAGAACATGAAGTCCTAAGGTGTTCGGGGCTTAAAACTAACAAGGATGAAGTTGCTAAGATGATTAAATGAAGCTGTCGGATTTACAGAGTATGAATGTGTCGGATTCCGAGACTATGATAGTATTGGAATCCGCATGTGTTGAAATCCGATTGTTTTGTCAGAATCTGCTAGAAATGTTGGATTCCGCATCTGACGGATTGTCGGATTTCATGGCCCGGATTTCTTTGTGTCGGAATCCGCAAGTGCCGGATTTCGTTTGCATGTAAAGATGCCTAGGTGTTGGAATCCGCAAGTTGTCGGATTTCCAAAGTATCGGATTTCCTTGTTTTCTCGAATTCCGATAGTGTCGGATTCCACAACTAAACCAAAGATGTCTAAGTGTTGGAATCCGCAGGTAATTGTCGGATTCCGCATGTAAGTGTTGGGTTTTCCCAAAATCCGCAAGAACCATCGGATTTCCCCAAATCCGACAGTTTTGGCGGATTTGTGCTAAGTCCAAGTTTAAGTATTGTTTTGTAAGTTTTGGTATGCATGTATGAATTATTAAAGCCAGTATGATATTTTAGGTGAACTTGTTGTAGTGGAGTCGAAGCCAGATACCTGTACGTAGTAGACTACTCAGGTGAGTGCCTACTCTCATGAGACTCAGTAGAGCAAGTCTTGCATGCTAAGATGATTATGTGAATGTGTATATATGTCTAACCTGTCTATGCAGGTGTACTTAAGAAGATGAGTGTAAGTTTCTAAAAGATGTTATGTTTGCTTGGGAGATGTGTAATAGGTGTATGCCAGCAGGTCCAGATTGGAACCGCTTAGTTAATGTCTGATGATATGCATGAATGATGAACTGTATGATGATGCATGTGAAAGTATGAATGAATGATTGTATGTAGGATCCCTGTGGGATCATATGTACGATATATGATGATGATGGATCCCTGTGGGATCAAATGTACGTCTATGTGTATGTGCACGGTCTGCAGACCATCTGACATCTGACATCTGATATCTGACGCATAGTTAAGGTCAGCCGGTTAGCTGGATCCTAACAGGACTTCGGTTATTTCTGGATTTAATGGTGACTCGGGGTGCATCCCGGGTCAAGGTTCTACAGAACCGCCGTGCCTTAACGTGAGTGGATATCAGCCGGTTGTAGCTGGATTACTTGAGGAGTCTTTGGCTCCGTGAACGATGCTTGGTGGACTGCTTTATGCTCCCCCATCAGCGCGGATGGTTGTGTCTGATCCCCCGGTCTGAGTTGTTGAGTAGGACAGACTCCCCTGTAAGATATGACTCTTACTGATCTTGTCAGCACACCGCTATGTGTTAAGCTAGAACTGCTTGCTTATGTACGATATGTATGATACGATATATATGATATGATATGTATGCTGCATGACTCGCTGTATTGATGCTTATGTTAAGTATGTACTCACTAGCTAAGTGTTAGCTAATGGTGATACGATTTCCCTTTTCAGGTAAAGACTAGATGGCCTGCGAGGCGGGTTGCTTTTGGGAAATATGTTGCCCCTTGTGGGTGGAACACTTGAATTTATTATGATGTAATGTAAATGGATACTATGGTCGGTTCCTGTACTTGGTAACACCAACATTGTTTTGATAAGTTATTAATGTAAATAACTGTTTGTGATTTTAAAAAGAAAAATTTCCGCTGCTAAAACCTGATTTGCCATAAAAGTAACTGAACTCAGAAGTGGTGTTACAGTGAGAATCACAAAACAGGTTGAATTTGGGTAAATCACAAATGGTTATAAGGTAGAATCACAAATTAGTAAGTGTGTTTGAATCATCAATGGCTATTGTCTTTGAATCACCCAATGGATATTGTCCTTGAATCACAAATTGATTATTGATTTTAAATCACAATTGATTGTTGATACATGAACCACAAATTTGTTTTGATGATGGAATCACAAGTTGATTCACAGTGTTGAATCACTAATGGGTCATTGATCTTGAATCACAAAATGAGTTTTAACTTTGAATTTGCAAACTAGTTGATGGGTACCAATATCAAATTAGTTGATAAAGCTGAATTCCAAATCATAGTGTATGATGGGATCACAAATTGCAGTGGCATATGGATTGCAAGTCTAACTTGCACACTTGAATTTCTAAAACTTGATGTTTTATTAATTAAATGAACATTTAGACTTAGTAGCTATTCTAATTGATGTTGAGCATGATTATAGAGGTTATTGTAGGTTACATTGTTGGGAATATTTATGAATGCAAAAGATGGGTGGATTGTTGATTTATGCAAGTTTTCTTGAAACGGGTTATACCGACCATTAAGTAAAGAAATGCGCGAATTAACTAAATGATTGTCTTTTACACTATCCAATGACCCTAGACATGTTTCTTAGACTAAATATACAAGAGTTCAAGTGATGTGAATCAGATTCGGATTTAAATGGTGAACAAGTTGTCTTTTGAAAGTTTTATTCAAAAACGTCCTTTTGGGCTCGATTTGTTAGAGTCAAAGTTGTGGATTTTTGACCCGTTTGATCGTTAAAGAGATTTAAGATTGGTTTCACATTTTGGGCAGATTTCTTGGGAGAATACTTGCATTCTAGTATGTTTTTAGCGAGATAAGTAAGTGGTAAAAGTTTTGGTAAAAGTAAATTGAGTTGGGCAGATGTGCATCACTAGCACATTTAGAGTATCGTGAGGGATTAATTAGGTATGGAATAATATTACCTACTGTATCTTACTTAAAACGATGTATTTTAATTGTAGGTTATTATTGGTGAATTGTCGTGGCTCGCAGATTTACTGTTTACTGTGTCGTGCTTTTGTCTTGAAATTCGGTTGAGTTACACTAAGTTATATCTTATATTGTGATACGCATTTATGTGTGATACGGTGATGATTACTAGCAAATGGCCACCCCGCCTGTGTGGCATTTAGAGCAAACGACTCATATTGGCAGACGGCCACCCTTGCCTATGTGGCATTTAGAGCAGACGGTTCATTTTGGCAAACGGCCACCCCGACCTGTATAGCATACTTGACATGATGTGTATTACTTGTTGAATGTGTTACATGATATAATATATGAGTGTTGTGTGCTCACTAAGCTTTATGCTTAACCCATGTTGTTGATTATTTTTCAGGACCGTCGTGTGTCGACAAGAGGAAGGCACCCGTGTGACATCTATACTTCCTCAACGTGTTTACAACTTTGATTTCTATAAACAAATATAATTAAATAATTTATTGACTTAACACCGTAAGTCCCGTGTGTTGGGTGGGCAATTAATGAGTGTGTGTAATGAACATATATTTAAGCTATTTTAGCGTAAATGATTTTATGAAATTTATTACGGTTATTATAAAAAATTTTGGGGGTAACGTACTTACATTTTAGCAATCAGAAAGTACTAATATAACTCTCAAATAACCTTTATTTTTCATCCATACACTCTCTCTCTCCTATTTTACACCATCACTAATAAAAAAAATACGCTCTTCAATAACTATATTTCCCCACCACAAAAAATCATTAAAATTTTTTTTTATTTTTTAAAATTTGTTTTGAAAGTATAGAAATGGTTGATGTAAAAAGAAAAAAAATTTAAACATGTTATCATGTAAAAAGAATTAGCTCAATATTATCTCCTATATTCTATAAAATAATATGTTATTGTATATAAATTATTTGTCACCGTAGTATTACGTGGGTACCATGCTACTGTGTGTATACAAACAAAATTTTATTACAAATATACAACAATTATATAAATTACTTTGAGCATGGAATTATATAAAGTCAAACTAAACTGATTCAACTGAATAAAAATGTAACTAAGAGACTCTTAGTAATTTAGTATGATAAGTAGTATTATACTTAGTTAATATAATTTAAGAAAATTGTTTAATATAGTTAATAATTAATTCATAGTCATAAGAAACTAATTTTAGCTTTCGGATTAATGACATCAATGATCCAAATTGCATTTTAAAATTTTGGACGGAGTGGCATTTTCGTAACTTACATGTGATACTTTTACAAATCACATGTAATTGTATACTGAATCACTCATGATTGAATATAAAATTTTAGAACTATATTTTTTACGTGTACTTTATTGAACACAACTCTATAATTTAAACATCAACATTTATCATATAACATGTTGTGAAGTTTTAATTTCAACATTTTGTGTAAAAAAGATGCGTACAGGGAAGACTACTAGATATGTAGTTATGTACTACCAAAACTGTGTAGGTAACAACCATATTCTCCCCAAATAAATATTTATGTCTGATGAAGTAAATGCAGCCTCCAATGGTTTGTTGGATAGCAAATCTATGGCAGTTGGCTTCGACCAGTAACTATTATTTGCCATCTAAGCAGCAAGTAGTATTTTACTCAAGACGCTTCTGGCACCCTATCATGAAAAGAATATTGATCTTATTTTTTATTTGAGTTTACTTTTTTAAAATATATTAAACTATAACTCAAATATTAATGTGTGTATTTACCTTTTAAAAGTGCTATTATATTGATCAAACTTTTAAAAAATATGTTATTTTATGTATTAAACTTCCTATTGTATGTACTAAACTTATATATATTTTTTTATTTTTTATGTAATCAAAATACATAGAATAACAAGTTAAAAGTTCAATACATACAATACCATTTATTTGGAGGTGAATACACACATTAAAAATTTAAGATATAATTTAATATATTTTAAAGTAGTAAATACTTTTTATTTTTGAATATAATTTATTTGCAAGGAGGGTCCGTCTATTTATTATAATCTCTGTATATTGATATTATAGGTTGGGGCCTAAGGCCCACTAGGACTCTCTAGTAAGATTAAAAGAGTAGAAGGTTAAGAAGAGGGTGAGATCAGTGCAAGAAAGAGGGTATAATTTCCGATATTACATAAATCTAACCAAGGTCGGCAATTTTTGAGTCGATAGAAAACTTAATCCGAACCCGATATTAAAAAGTGACATGAATCTGACACGAGTCAAAAGCGGGTTGATATGAAATTGACACCTAAATAAATGTGTCGGCTTAGGGTCAATCTGACAACTCGAAAGTGACCCGTTTAAGGAAAAAAACTGTAGCATTATAAATAAATTTTAATACTTAAAATTAGATTTTGAAAATAAATTACGAATTCAAATAAGGGAGTAGCATCTAAGGGCAATAGTACCCGTAAACCCGCCAAACAAAAGTACAAAATCTTTAAACGTTTAAAATTTAAAATAAAACAATAATAATTTACAGGTAAAACAATAGTAATTATTTTGATATTTGTTATTTTAACTATATTATTTTGATACTTTGTCATTTGATTTCTTGATAGATAGTATTTTAATATTTTGTATTTATGGAGAACACCACAACTACGCATTCCGCACATCAAGTTAATCAACTCTAAAGCCAAAATCAGTCTTACAAAACAAATATACTTCTAGAACACTGTTTGGTAAAGTGCAACAGAATGTAACTACCAAATTGGTTAGTTAAGTCACTAGCTTAGTTGTTACAATTAGTCCGTTAGCTCTGTGTATATAAACCTCACTTGCTAAATGTAAATTAACTCGTCTTATTCATTTCTCTAAATACTGCTGTCAATATTCTCTCAATATGGTATCAGAGCTGTGATTGAAATCATCTCAATCATATGCTCAACATCGATCCTCCTAATTGATTTTTTGATTACACGAAGCTAAAATTGAAATCGTCTCCGATTTGAGAAGATGTCTATCCCAAATTTTGAATTGAATCATGATGATGTTGGTTCAAATCATCATCCATTACATCTCCACCACAATGATGGTATTGATCGCGAAGAAACTCATTGGATCTGAAAACTATAGCACATGGAGACAATCTATGATGATTGCCCTAAGTGCGAAAAACAAAATCAAGGTCATCAATGGAGATTTTCCAGAGCCTAATCAGACATCAACGCTAAGATCTTACTGGGAAAGAGCAAATGACATGGTAATTTCTTGGATCCTAAACATTGTATCTGATCAAATTAGCAACAATTTGAGCTATGTCAATACTGCCTCTGCCCTTTGGAGTGAATTACATGAACACTATGCACAACTAGATGGTCACAGAGTATTTCAAATCACAAATGAGATTGTCCAACATAAACAACTCAATTGTAGCATAGAGGTCTATTATCACAAATTAAAGGGCTTATGGGATGAATTAGATGCCATGGAAGCACCGTATATCTGTAAATGTGAATGTACATGTGAAAATGGAAGAACAAATGGAGAAAGGGACCAAAGAAAAAGACTAATTCAGTTTCTCATGGGTTTAGATGAAAGCTATACAAACATAAGAGGGCAGATTCTATTGATGCAACCATTACCTGTAGTTGCTAAGGCTTATGGCATGCTACGACAAGAAGAAAAACAAAGGGAAAATCTAAAGCCACCAACACTGAATTCAATTGCACTCAATTCAATGTCAACAAACAGACAACAGGTTGATCAGAGATACAAGAAGAACTATAATGCTCAACCTGAAAGAAAAGGCACCTTCAAGAAATGAGTATACTGTGGGTACTGTAACAAAGAAGGCCACATCAAAGAAGAGTGTTACAAATATCAACCATCAACAAAAACCTCACAAGGAACAAGGGGAAGAATTGTCAACATGGTTCATGGTTATGATGAAACTGCCAATTTCTCAGAAAATCAGATTAATGATCAAGAAGCAAATGATGAGGCTACTAACCATAGTTTTCTAAACAATGATACATTCATGGTCTCAAAGATTGATCAATTTAAGAATGAAATTAATCAGGTCATAATGATGCTACAAACAAAGGAAACACTGGAGACACCAATGGCAGGTAGCTATCATGTTAATACCTCAAATATGACATAAACATCTTTTATTGCATCTTGTTAATCTAAATCAAAAGAAGTTTAGATAATTGATAGTGGGGCAACATATCATATCTGTAAGGATTTAAATAAAATGCAAAACACTCAATCATGCCACCACCCCATCTATAGCTCTCTACCAAATGGCCATCAAACACAAGTAACCACCATAGGAACTGTTGTACTCAATGACCACATCACTCTACATGATGTCTTGTTTGTTCCTACATTCACATACAATCTCATATCCATTAGCAAACTTCTCCATTCAACCTACAAATCGGTCACATTCATTCACAATACTTGTGTATTTCAGGACCATGATCAGAAGATTGCTCATGGCATCATCTGTAATGGCCTCTACATTCTACCACAAGACAAACAGTCACTTCCAAGCCAATCCATCAACATGACACATAAAGACTCTATGATGCTCTGGCATGCAAGACTTGGGCACCCTTCTTTTACTGTACTCAATAGAATAAAATCCATATGTAACATGGATTCATCTAAATATCATCAATGTACAATCTGTCCCTTGTCTAAATAACATGCATTACCTTTCAATATCAATACTTCTCATGCTAAATCCCTATTTGATTTGATTCATACTGATGTGTGGGGACCTTATCATCATTCAACTATTAAACAATGCAAGTATTACCTAACAATAGTTGATGATCACTCAAGAGCAACATGGACTTTTCTTGTTCCTGACAAACATCACACAATCTCTACGATTAAAACCTTTTACAATCATGTCCTAACCCAATTCAACACCAAAATAAAGAGTGTCAGAAGTGACAATGGCTCAGAATTCCTAAACACATCACTCATGGAATTTTTCAAATCTCATGGAATCATTCATCAGACCTCATGCCCATACACACCCAAACAAAATGCAAGAATAGAAAGAAAACATAGACAACTACTAGAAATTGCAAGATCCATACAATTTCAAGCAAACTTTCCAAAGCATTTGTGGGGATATTGCATACTTGCTTCCACATATCTCTTAAAAAGACTACCATCTACATTCCTTGATAATAAAAGTCCATTTGAACTTTTATATCAACAACTACCTCTGATATATTTGCTCCTAGGTCCATTTCCACTGTTCTCTTAGGGTATCCCCAAAACCAAAAAGGATATCTCCTCTATGACATGGAAACCAAAAAGACACTTACCAGCAGACATGTCATTTTCAATGAAGCTATCTTTCCCTTCCATACATCACAAACCACACCCATAAACACACAAGTTCCCATCACAACATTTGATCATCCAAAACAATCCCCAGTAACACCATCAAATCCTATCAATCCCTCAAATTCAAGTTCTACATCACCAACACATTATCACCCTGAATCACCTTCTCCTGCACCACACACAGATACTTCTACACCACACACGATGCTTTTGCACATCCTCCAACCTCTTCTAGCACAAACACCTTGCCTACACAACCATCAAAGACAAATGACCCTTTCAATCAAACCTACAGAACATCCACACGACAGAAACACTTATCCACACTCCTAAAAGATTATCAATACACACTACCAAAATCCTTTGTCTAGAAAACCACTTCAAAACATCATCATACCAAATACATCAACTATGAAAATCTCAGCCCCTCCACCAAGCATTTTATAAATTCTATAGATTGTGAATTTGAGCCTCATACATTTATGCAAGCATCTAAAGATCCTAGATGGATAGATGCAATGAAGAAAGAAATAAAGTCTCTTGAGGATGTAACATCCAGAAAATAATATATAAAAAGATTTTGCAATTATTGAAGTTTGAATTGTTAACTTGAGGGGCCAAATTGTAATAATATTAGACTTATTAGTCAAGGGACTAATAATGTCAATATGTGAATTTATATGTATATATGCTAGTAATTGACTTTTTGAGTCAATTACTTCTCATTTCAACTACAGATACAACGTTGCTCTCAAGTTTATATTGTTCTTTGGTTTTCTGGGGTTATTGGTCAAAAGAAATAGAGATTAAGTTAGTTTCATCATCATCATCATCAACCTTGTATACTCAAGGTATGTTTGGTTGATTAGTTTTCAAGCTTTATATGGGTTTATATGAATCTAAAGGGTTGAAGTATGAATCAAAGTATGTTTTATATGAGTTTTATGTGTTTAAAATGGTTAGGGATGTTAGAAACCATCCAAAAGATGTTTATAAACTGTTTTGATTGAGTTTTTCGAGGATTTGTCCTGAAAAATAGCAAAGTTGCCGGACTGTTCTGGTTCAGATAAGGGGAGGCACCGGCGTGCCCATAAAGGGTACGGGCGTGCCTTGCGGTCGTGACCGCCATATGTTCTTGAGGTCCGGGGCGTGCCCCAGGCGTGACTCATAGTCGTGCGACTTTTATCATATAAGTCGGATAGAAAGGTCGGATGAATAAGTCGGATGAGCTACCAGGCATGGCCGTACCTTGGTAGGGTATGGGTATGCCCATGATAGGGCACGAGCGTACCTATGCGGGGCACGGGCGTGCCCCTGTCTTGTTCAGTTTGATTTCTTCTGTTTCAGCATATGTTTAATACATATCATTATTATATAACTGTAGTGACTAGCTGAGGACATATACGTGAACCTTTATCTTCTGTGGATTAGGTTATAATACTTCAGTTTATAAGGTGAGTCTTCTAGACTATGTTTCATATGTTCATAATGATGTTATTACAAGGAATACTTATATGTATTCGTTTATGTGTTATAAAACATGCTGCTTTGTGTAGAAGTGGCTCAGAATTAGCGCAGTACTATGGCTCAGATTGCTACCCTGGGTCTAGAACTAGTGGTTGGCTATATTCAGAATGTGATTATATTCATGTGTATATATGCTTTGTAGTCTAGTTTACTCACTAAGCGCAGCTTATCGGATATTATTTTATGTATTTTTGCAGGTCACGATCATGGCAAGGGCAAAGCTTCGGTTTGACTGATTTGATTAAGAAAATGAACACCTGGTTGTACAGAACAAGTTTTAGTGATAAACTCGTAGTTCTTTCATATATGTGTAATTTTGGACAATACTTTTGAAACAGCTACGCTTCCGTTTTATGTAAAACTTTCAGAATGTAAATTACTATGTGAACTTTTATCAAAGAGGTGAGTTTTATAATTTGGGGCGTTACAACTTGGTATCAGAGCCACGGTTTGAGAGATCTGGATTGTGTTATGCACAGTCTGGACTTGAACCATGGTTTTGAAAATTGTCAAACTGGAGGCTTGCAGCTTGGTGAGTATAATTAGCAATTATATTGATTATATGTTGGAACCTTATGCGAGTACATAATGTGTTTAGAACAGATATGTTATATGATTGGTAGTACATGGCCTAAGCCTTTGAATTGAGACTTTTTGTGATAAAATTAAGATTGAACGTGTATAGTGTGTTTAGAATAATATGTGGGCCCATATTATTACAAACACATGATACATGTTAAAACTTAATGGAATCATGAGGAATTTTGTGAATCAGGAAAGGGGTACTTGTATATAGATGTGCTCGAAACTACTTATTTTTAGAGGATAGTGTGATAAAGCCACCTTTTGCCTTAATGCTTTATCTATACTACCAGGATGGTTAATACAAGAGGTTCAAGGGCAGCTAATAATACTAAGGGTCGTCCTAGCCACAGACCCGAAGGGGTAGAAACTAGTGTAACAGATGAGCGTGTCCCTATAGGAATGCGACATGATGGGGGTGAAGGAGCCCTAGAGATAAATCAAGGAATCCCAGAAACTGCAATTGGAGAAATTGTAGCGAAAGTAAAGCTTTGGAACAAAGTATTCCTTGCATCATTAAACAAGTTGCGGATCAAGTAAGTGATCAGAATAAAGAAATGATTGGGCAAGAAATCACAGCGAGATTAACTGCCGGGGGTGTTGGGGTTAATCCTCAACCTCAAGTTATTATACGAGAAGCACCAAAAAGCTGTACATTCAGAGATTTCGCGGCTTGTCAACCGCCGTTTTTTTATGGGGCAACCGATCCAGTTTCCAGTCCTAGATGGATTTCAAAAATTGAAGGTGCGTTTCACACATGTTTGTGTGCACCTGAAAACAAGGTTAGATATGCAACCAATCAGCTGAGAAGTGCAGCCAAAGATTGGTGTAACACCCGCAAACCTGGGCTAGTAGATTAGCGGGTTTACGGTATGTGTTTAATTGTGTTTAAATTACAATAATTTAATTATGTGATTAATTAAAGATTTAGATTAAGGGTAATTAATTAATTTAGAACTATATATATATATAATTACTAAAGAATTCTAATAGTATGGATGTATGTATGTATGAACGTAGGTATGTATGCATGCATGTTGGTGGGTTTGTACACGTGTGAGTGGGTTAGACAAATTAAAAGAAAATTTGACACATATTTGCATGTATACTTATGTGGGTGCTAAACATCTCCTCATTATTAGCAAAAGAAAAGTGTGTATGCGTGTGTTTTGTTCTCTGCCAAGAACCCGAAGAAAAGAGAAGTAAGAATTGGATTTGAAGAAATTGTATTATTTAAGTTCATAATTAAAGGTTAGTAAGTTTATATATAACATGATATTACTCATCTTGAAGTATTTTCTGTTGATTTGCATGAGTAACCACCATTGAAGGAGCTTGAAGCTCAATATGTGATTAAATGGGTTTTGCATGTTTAAGTGATTCATATGAATAAAAGGTGTTTAGAATTCATGAATATATGTTTGTATATGTTTAAACTTGTTTGTGAAAAGTTTTGTTCAATTTATATAACTTCTGGGCTTTAAGTTATGATGATGATGAAGTTGTCGGATTGTTGGGGAAGAAGATGATAGGAAATCCGACTTTAACCAAATCCGATACTTTCTTTATATTGAAAACCGATTATGTTGAAATCCGGTATTTTGGAATCCGAGAGAGCAGAATCCTATATTCGAAAACCGACAAACATAAAACCGATGATAAGCCTAAATCCGATTGATTGTAAAACCGACACTTGTGAATTCGAGGATGAAATCTGATACTTGGAATATGAGAACTTAGAATCCGATTATGTGTTAAGAACCGGTACTTGAAATCCGAGACTTGAGAAACTGATACAATTCCAAATCCGACTAAGCTAAATCCGATAGTCCATATCCGGAGTTTGAAATCCGATACATGTGAAATCCGGAACTCTCAAATCCGGAAGTGAAATCCGATTATACTTAAATCCGAAACTTGACTAGCGGATTCTTAGAAATCCGATGGTTTGGAAATCTGACAGTTGAAATCCGATAATCTATAAATCCGACATTTTTATGATTGGACTTGTAATTGTTTGTTGTTTGATTCTATTTTGTGAATGAATGAATTTTAAATATATGTGGATAGATATATTTATAAATTCGAGACTGATTTGGTTGTTATTGTGTTTTCAGGCAATCAAAAGGCTTAGTAACATTAGACTTCTGAGTACTACATCTGAGATAGAAAGGTGAGTGGATGTTGAACGCGGATGGTAAAGATTATGGCTAATGTTATTAATGTGGTGCATGTGTTTGTGGATGGAAAGATTGATCGATTGAACTGTTGATTGTGAATATTAATTATTGATATCTGCTGCATGACTATTTGGTCGATACGCACTCTTTGGATGATATTGAGTTGTGTATGGGAAGTCAGCTACACGTGGAATTGGGCTAGGCTCGTCTACTGGTTGGTTGAACAGTGGTAGCCTTACTGATGCATATGTTGCATCAGAGTGGGATTTCATTGTGCCAATTCAGTAGAGGGCTATCGGTAAACCTTTGCTTTGGCCGGCATTGGTTGTAGGTTCTGCGTCGAACCGCCGGTCTTCTTGGATATGTGATTACATGTTTTAGTATTAGTTATTGATGTTTGCTTTTGGGTTTAGCCTCTGCTCACTTAGCTTTGTGCTAGTTCCCCACAGTTGTTGTTTTTTGCAGGTTTGTGTTTTTGAGGGTTCGTAGAAGGAGAAGTTGACCTAACTCTGATGTCATGATTTAAAATGAAACGAGCCAGCTTATTTTGTAACACAAAGTTTATGTTTATTGGATTTAAGAACAGATATTTTGTTATGTAAATGGTTGTATGAATGAAATGTATGTTTGATTAATTTAGCTTCCGCAACGTAATTTAAAAAAATGACTTAGATTTTCCGGTGTTACAATTGGTGGGATATGGAAGTTAAACAAAGAGTTTATGCTCAGATTGAAGTTATGACATGGGATGAATTCAAAGAGATTGCTTTGAAACAATTTGTACCGCAAGCAGAGATTGACAGAATTGTGGATGAATTCCACAAGATGAAACAGACAAAAGAGACCGTACCGGAAATTAATGCAAAGTTTATGGAGAAAGCTCGTTTTTGCCCAGATTATGTGGCAAATGAAAAGATGAAAATGTATAGGTACATGATGGTGCTCAAAGCCTAGCATCCGAGAGTTTATTGATGCTAGTAAGCATCAAACAGTGAAGTCCATGATGGATGCTGGAAGGGCTAGAGAGTTGGAACCGGAAAGACAAGAGACAGAAAGGAAATCAATGGAGAAAGCTACACCAGTGTATAAGAAACCGAGGGTGGAGACTTCAGAAAAGACCATGGTACAAAAGACGTACCCGATTTGCCCGACGTGCAAGAAGCATCATATGGGTGAATGCAGGTTTGGTTCCCCAACGTGTTACAAGTGTGGGAAACCTGGTCCTTTAAGCAGGGATTGCAAGAACCCAATCATGGTGTGCTATAATTGTTATTAGCCGGGTCATCAGAGGTCTGAATGTCCCAACCCAATTACAACAGTGTCTACCGGTTCCAATCCTTCTCCAACTTTACCGACTACACGAGTTCCTGTGGTGAAGAAGGAGAATGTGTCAAAGACAAAGGGAAGAGCTTTTCAGCTCACAGCTGAAGAAGCCAAAACAAAGCCCGATGTAGTCACAGGTACATACCTTATCAATAATATGCCTACTGTCGTTCTGTTTGATTCGGGTGCAAGTAGATCATTTGTATCTGTTACTTTTTGCAAAAAGTTCAAACATATGTGTGAAAAGCTAGATTCTCCTCTTCAAGTGGAGATAGTTGATGATAAAAGTGTGATTGTATCAGATGTGTTTAAGCATAATGTGTTAGAAATTGATACTATTAGATTCCCTATAGAATTGATACCTATGACTATGAGGGAATTTCAAGTAGTAGTGGGAATGGACTGGTTAGGCCGTAACCAGGCTACGATATTGTGTGAACAAAAAGAAATACGGGTCCGTACCCCAAGTGGGGAAGAATTGGTTATATGTGGTGATAGTACGAAAGGGAAATCATGTATGTGTTCAGTTTCCAAAGCTAGGAAGTATCTTCAGCATGGGTACACAACTTTCTTAGCTTACGTTATAGATACTAAACTGGAAAAGAGGCAGATGAGTTTAGAAGAGGTGAAAGTGGTATGTGATTACCCCGATGTGTTTCCCGAGGATTTACCTGGAATACCACCAGATAGACAGGTTGAGTTCAGAATAGACTTAATGCCGGGAACTTCGCATGTTGCAAGAGCCCCGTACAGACTTGCTAATGCCAGGAACTTCGCATGTTGCAAGAGCCCCGTACAGACTTGATCCTTCAGAGATGCAAGAGTTAATGAAGCAACTCCAGGAACTATTAGATAAGGGATTCATTAGACCAAGTAGTTCTCCGTGGGGTGCTCCTATCTTATTTGTGAGAAAGAAGGATGGTACTTTTCGTATGTGTATTGATTATCATGAACTTAACAAAGTGACCATCAAGAATAAGTATCCTTTGCCAAGGATAGACGATTTGTTTGATCAGTTACATGGGGCAACGTGGTTTTCAAAAACTGATTTAAGGTCGGGTTATCACCAACTTAAAATCAGAACGGAATATATTTCAAAAACCGCTTTCAGAACTCGATATGGGCATTTTGAGTTTGTTGTAATGCCTTTTGGTCTCACTAATGCACCAGCAGCATTTATGGACCTGATGAATAGGGTTTGTAGACCAATGTTGGATAAATCAGTGATTGTGTTTATAGATGATATCCTTATTTATTCCAAGAGTACAGCAGAGCACGAAAAACATCTTCGAGAAGTTCTGGAAACTTTAAGAAGAGAACAGTTATATACTAAATTTTCAAAATGTGAATTTTGGATCCAAGAAGTGCAATTCCTAGGTCATATAATTAACAAGGATGGAATCAAAGTGGATCCAATGAAAGTAGAGGCAGTAATGAAGTGGGATTCTCCAAAGAACCCAACAGAGATCAGAAGTTTTCTAATGTTCGCAGGTTATTACCGAAGGTTTATTCAACATTTTTCAAAGATTGCTACTCCTCTTCCAGATAACAAAGAATAATGTTGAATTCAAGTAGGGAAGTGATCATTGCTTATGCTTCCAAACAATTGAAACCACATGAAAGTAATTACCCGACTCATGATTTAGAACTAGCAGCAGTGGTATTTGCGCTTAAAATATAAAGACACTATTTGTATGGCGTAAGGTTTACGATTTATACTCATCACCAGAGTTTGAAATATTTTGTGGATCAGAAGAATCTCAATATGAGGCAGAGATGATGGTTGGAACTGTTAAAAGATTATCATTGTGAAATATTATATCATCCTGGCAAGGCTAATGTGATAGCCGATGCCTTGAGCAGAAAGTCAAGAACAGTACTTATAAAGAACCAATCCTTCAATATGACCGTTACAACGCCTTTGATTGATGTGATAAGAACAACTCAAATTGAAGCAATTAAAAGTGAAAATCATAACAAAGAACGTATCAAGGGCCAAGTAATTAATCTTTTTAAAGATAGTCATGATATTCTGACTAGATATGGTCGTATTTGGGTGCCAAGTTATAAGGAGACACATCAAACATTAATGAGTGAAGCTCATAAATCAAGATTCTCTATTCATCCGGGTGCTACCAAGATGTATAAATATTTAAAAATGGATTATTGGTGGCCGGGAATGAAACGTGATGTAGCTCGATACGTGGAGAAATGCCTTACATGCTTGCAAGTAAAAGCTGAAGATCAGAAACCTCATGGTAAGTTACAACCTTTGGAGATACCGATTTGGAAATGGGAAAATATAACGATGGACCTGATTACTAAGTTACCCAAGACCCCACGAAGTCATGATGCTATCTGGGTAATTGTAGACATGTTGACAAAAAGTGCACATTTTATTCCTATTAAAGAAAATTATTCCTCAGAACGATTAGTAGATATCTATATGAAAGAGATTGTGTCTTGTCATGGCGTGCCAGTCTCTATTGTGTCAGACAGGGATACTAGATTCACTTCCAGGTTTTGGAATAAATTTCATGAAGAATTGGGAACTAAGCTTCATCTTAGTACAACTTACCACCCTCAGACCGATGGCCAGAGTGAAAGAACTATTCAGACGCTAGAAGATATGCTTCGTGCATGTATTATTGATTTTGGTGGAAGCTGGGATTTGTATCTTCCCTTGGCAGAGTTCTCATACAACAATAGTTATCATTCCAGCATCGGGATGCCACCGTATGAAATGTTATACGGAAGAAAATGCCGAACTCCAATCTGTTAGGGTGAGGTAGGTGAAAAAGAGTTGGGTAGTACATAGGTAGTACAACAAACAACAGAAAAGATTCAGCAGATAAGAGAGAGATTATTCACTGCCCAGAGTAGACAGAAGAGCTATGCATATAAACGCAGATCACCACTTGAGTTCCAGGTGGGGGATTATGTATTGTTAAAAGTATCACTGTGGAAGGGCGTAATTAGATTCAGAAAGAGAGGAAAACTTGGTCCGAGATTTATTGGACCATTCAAAATTATTGCACGTGTGGGAAAGGTTGCTTACCGATTAGAATTACCAGAAGAGTTGTCTCAGATTCATAACACATTCCATGTGTCTCATCTCAGAAAATGTCTAGCAGACGAATCTGCTTTTGTATCGCTGGAAGATGTTAGTATTGATGAAAGACTTAACTATGTGGAACAGCCTATGGCCATATTAGAAAGAAAAGTTAAGACTCTACGCAATAAACAAATTGGGCTAGTTAAAGTCCAATAGAAGCACAGAAAAGGGTTAGATTTCACGTGGAAGCCTGAACAAGATATGATGAAGAATTATCTAGAACTCTTCGACAAATGATTTCGGGGACAAAATCTTTTCAAGTGGGGAAGAGTTGTAACATCCAGAAAATAATATATAAAAAGTGATTGCAATTATTGAAGTTTGAATTGTTAACTTGAGGGGTCAAATTGTAATAATATTAGACTTATTAGTCAAGGGACTAATAATGTCAATATGTGAATTTATATGTATATATGCTAGTAATTGACTTTTTAAGTCAATTACTTCTCATTTCAACTACATATACAACGTTGCTCTCAAGTTTATATTGTTCTTTGGTTTTCTGGGGTTATTGATCAAAAGAAACAGAGATTGAGTTAGTTTCATCATCATCATCAACCTTGTATACTCAAGGTATGTTTGGTTGATTAGTTTTCAAGTTTTATATGGGTTTATATGAATCTAAAGGGTTGAAGTATGAATTAAAGTATGTTTTATATGAGTTGTAAGTGTTTCATTCAAATTTGATGAATGTAGATGTTGTTTTGTGTTAGGTATCAATTCAAAGGGTGCAAGATCAAAGATACACGTGAATTTCATGATGCTTTATTTTGTTTTTTTATTTCATATTTGGAGACGTTGAACGTTTTACTGTAAAATTTTATAGGGAGCTTGATGGAAGTGTAAAAACGGTTGATGATGATAAGAATTTGAAGGCGCAATTCAATAATGGTGATATAGAAGCAAGCATTAGAAGATGCAGGGAAGAAAGCTTAATTGAAGCTACTTGCAAATGATATATTATTTAGAAAAGTTTGTAAAGAGGAGGAGGAAGAAGAAGTATGTTTGAAAATGGGTATAAGAGTGGAAATGACAAAAATACCCATACACTAAAAGACAACTCACTTCTATTTTTAACGGAAATTAGACTAAAAGACCGGCTAAGCAACAAAAAAACAACCATAAGGACATGTAGTGTAATGTTTTATCTTAAAGTACCAAAAGTAACTTTTAACAAACCACATGGACCATTTCAGTAATTTACTCTATTTTAAATTATTCGGTTGTTTAATTATATTATTTATTGATACTTGGTAGAATAGTAGTACATCTCATTTTTTATTATATTCATTTATATAAGATCAAAAAAAGTTAAATAAAAATTCAAACCGAAACAAATACAGAATGTAAGATTTGAATATTGAATATTAAAGTTAGAATATAAACGAAAATCATTTTCGTAATTCTTACCTAAAGTTAGAAATCAAACATAAAATTTGAAAACTTAATATAGAAAATCATAGTCAAAACAGAAAACCGTATTCTAAAATTGTACTAAAACATAAACTCGACCCGGATTTACACCCTTAAATCTAATTGCGATGCTACATTTAGTTTTGTTTAATTCAAATTTTTGTTGTTTGATGGATTTTTATTAAGTTCCGACAGAATGTCAGGATATATCTTTGTTTGCATTCTTTCCATTATCACATTGTGTACCTATCTATTTTCCTTTTTACCATATGATTTCGCTTTATAGTTGCAACTTACAAATAACATGCATGTTATAACATCTTCACTAATAAATGAGTTGTAGGTATATCATTTTAACTAAATCAGATTTTTTTTATAAAACCTCTCTATAAATAACATTTAAGAACGTATTAAAAAGAACCCAATATTAGTTAATTAGAGTTGTGTTCAATGAAGTCTATTTAAAAAACACACTACTAAAATTTTAATATTCAATCATATGTGATTCAGTATACAATCACATATGATTTGTAAAAGCATCATATGTGAATTACGAAAAATTACGAAAATATCACTCCGTCCAAATTTTTAAAATTTAATCTAAACTATTGATGTAATTGATGTAAAGGCTAAAATTAATCACTTAGAACTATAAATTAATTATGGACTATATTGAACATTTTTCCTATTAAACAATAACATAAGTAAGTGATATAAAGTTAGATAATTTTGCGTATTTATGTATTATATCAAGATTAGGTTATTATGGAAAGAGGAAATAAAATTTTTAATATTTAAAAAGAAATTATAAGTTACGTCCGATATTTTATTTAAATTTAAGTAACTAATATATATTATGTTTCTCTAATTCAAGATTATATACGAATAATTTTGACTTAAGAAACTTATTACTCCTATGCCATTTGTGGAAAATAAGAGGGTGATCGGTAAGAAAAACTTAAATAATAGAATAATAATATCATAACGTGTATTTTTTAATATATATTAAGGATTAAAGATTAAAGATAAAAGGTAAAAAAATAAAAAGTTTTAATTGGTGAAATTAAAACTAAATAATTAAGAAATCATGATATCAAAACCGTTTTATTTTAATATATGTATTAGATTAGATTAGATATTAGACAGTAACAAAATTACAACGAATTTAGTGGACTGGTCCGTAGTGACATTCATATAGGGCAGTATGCGAGTCCCAAGCCACGCACCATGAAGAAGTAATACCCTCCATTTTTTAAGAAAAAACCCCACTGCCCAGACTCGAACCCAAGACCTGAGCTATGGGGTAAAATCCTATCCAAAGAACAAATAAATAAAAAAAATAAAAACCTACTATTTTTAGTTTTAAACAAATCCAACATATATTGTAATGGTAAAAAGATAACTAAAAATATGAGAAGTACGTATACAGTTTCATCTTAATTATTATAATTTCCAAAGGTGCACATGGAAGAGGGAGATCAAACTTCAAAGGCATAGCATAGCCTAAAGTATAAATAGACATCATCCATAGCTCTAGTTACTCACTTCCCACCTTCTCTTACAAACTTGTGTAAAAATGGCTAAAACTGCTTATTCCCTCATTGCTCTCTTTCTCATTTTCAGCCTCTTGATCTCCACAACATTGGCGGTCAGAGACCTTCCAAACACAAACAAAAATAAACCAGATGATGTCAAACACCCTGAGACTTTCTTCTATTATGACCGTGGATACCTAATTCCAGGTGTTGGGCGAGGAATTAAACCCAAATCCAAGAAAGGGTTCAACCCTTTCACCTACAATCCGATTACAGGTAGCAACAATGGAATTCCGGGATTCACGGTGCCTAACTTTGGCGGGGTTGGTGGCAGAAGCTATGTTCCTGGCGGCGATGATACCTTAGTTCCGAATCCAGGGTTTGAAGTTCCCAACCCTGGAGGCGTTGGAAGTACTCCGGGTTCAGCCAACCCTTAAAAGCTTGTTTCTCTCGTTTTCGTTAGTGAAGACGAGTAGGTTTGATCTCTATGTACTACGGTAAATGTGATATAGACCCATTTTAATTAGCATGAGAACTCGTTTAATTTTAAATAAGGTCTCTAAGTAGATGTGTTTGTAAACCGAAATTAATAGAGACTAGTTTCAAACAGGTCTCTGACTGGTCGGTTTTTTTGTTTCTTTTTTTTTTTTTTTTTTTTTGTACGTAATCTTTGTGTGCATTGATCTTATATGGGGTCTTCATTAATGTTGAGTTTGGTGATTTTGTAAGATTACTAATGAAGTTGTTATAAGTTGGTATGCTTTGATATATTCGTAAGAGTAAATTAGAATACCAGGAAAAAAATACACAAGAATAAATGCATCAAACTTCAAACCAACAAATAGGAATCTAAACTTTTTATTTATAAAGAATTAATATATTTGGTTCTTCATTTCTAAATACCGATCCGAGGTATATTGTACTATATATCAATTGGCGTAGGAAAGTTGCCAATTTTCTCATGAGATACTTAGGGGTAATCTTGCAATTATATGATGATACTTATTTTCTCACAAGATCATGTTATCTTATGAGATATTTATTTTTCTCATGATATTTTGACTATTTTATTATTGGCTTTGCATTATTTAGGTATCTTGATCTCCAAAGAATTAATAGGGTTTAGTATCAAAAAGTGTATTGAAGTTGTCACTTTTTGCTATTGTGTATATTCAATTTTTAAAATTACCATTTAGTGTACTAAAGTTTCAAAAACTACCATTTAATGTATTATTCCCTTTGATAGTAGGTAACATGTGATGTGGCACGGTTATGGGTGACGTGACATCTAACTTGGATGTCCTTTGTTTTAAAATAATAGAAAATATAATAATAATAATAATAATAATAATAATAATAATAATAATAATAACAACAACAACAACAACAACAACAAACACCTTGATTCAAAAAAAATCGATTCAAACAAATCGATCTGCGATTGAATCCAGGGCACACCACCACCATCGATTCAAAGAAATCGATTTGTTTCACCTTCTTGATTTCATCTTCTCTGGTGGCATGGCTCTTGAATTTATCGTGAGTTTTCGTTTCATCTTCTCCGGTGAGATGGCTCTTGAGTGCTCATCTTCTTCGGCAACATGACATTGCAACCAAAGGCACCACCACTGCCATCGATTATTCATTTGATGCTCATCGATTCCATAGAACTACAACAAATCCAGTGAGATGAACCAGGATACCCAAATTTGAAAAACCCTAAGTTACAAATTTATTATATAACCAAATCTGATTGTTTATCATCAATCAGATTTGGGTTTATACTCTTAGATTGTATATCGATTCTATTATATAACCAAATCTGAAAACCCTAAGTTACGATTTAGGGTTCATATGTAATGTAAGGGTTCGATTTAAGGCTTTTTAGATCTGTTTTTAGGTTCTACAATTCAAGTTACAATTTGGAGTTTTCAAATATCTTTTTCTTCTATTTATTTGTTCATATCCATATGATTTGGTCTTTGATTTTTCATGTGATTCATGTTCTTGAAGATGAAGGTTGAACCCAGATTTGTTTTTGATTTATATGTTTCCAATTTATTTGTTTCAATTAAAGATTTTGTTTCCAATCCTTGTTCTTGTATATGTTTGTCGAATTCATCAACCGCTAGGATTTAAATTCAATTTAGGGTTTCTTTTGTTTGGTTGTTCATCTATTAGGATTTTGGGATTTCATTTCTTCTTCTTTGAACTCAGATCTTCAAACCTTTAAATTTGGCGATATGATTTGTTGAAGATAAATACACATATGGCAATAATTTACTTATGCGGAATTATAAAAAAATAGAAAAATGAATAGCTCTTGAATTTCTCTTTTGAAATGTTCTTGTAACTCAAAATACATATGAATAGCTTTTGACTTTGAAGGTATATCTTTTTCATTGAAATCTTTTATGTATGGTAATTTGACTATATTTTGTTATCTGTTCCAAAAGGTATTATGAATATTAGAACAATCATAATTTTTAAATTTCTCTTTAATTTGTTTAATTTTACTTTGAGTTATTCTTTCTTGTAATGGATTAGGAATCCTTAAACTATTTATTTCATTTACTAAGTATTTCGCTTGATTAACTTTATTGTTTAGGTTATTTAATTCTAAAAAGGTGATTGGATTGGTGAATTTGAAAATTATTTCTTTGTTTAAAACTTTAGTACTAATTCCAGTCTCATTAATAGTAAAAAGATATAATTGGGAAATAAACGGTATTCCTAATATTAAGGTAGAAGTTAAATTCTTTGCAAGGATTAGAGAGGTTTTATAACAATAATCATTATTACATATATGAAAATTTGTAACTTTGTATTTAACGTTTAAAGAAGATCCGCTGGCAGTTGATAAGTGATTAGTAGTTTTTTCATAATATTTTGTTGGAATAATTCTTTCTTAAATGCAATTCATATCTACCCCACTTTCTATTAATGCAAAACTGTTATTTTAAATTCATTTGCTACGCAAAGATTTATATAAGTATTTCATCTTTGATATGATATATTTTTTGAAATTTTTATTTGATCCGAATATTTTATTAATTTTGTTGACCTTTTGACCTTCTCTTTCTGTATCTGTATTAGTCTCTTTGCCCTTTTTGACCTTAGATAGTCTTTCTTTAATTAATTTTATTTCTGTTTTTACAGTTTTTAATTCTTCTTGTAGGTCTTGAATTGTTATTGAAGTTTTTGGTTTAGAAAATCTTTCATAAATTTCTTGAAGATTAAAAGGGTTATTATTAAGCGTTGTTATTGTTGTTAGTTCAGCATGTTTATTATAATTGAGAAATTTATTTGTTAGTTGAGTTTTTATAGTTTTGCATGGAATTTTATCTAATACTTCTAAAAAGGCTTTATCTTTATCTATGATAACATTTATTTTATTACAAATACAATTTCCTATGCATTCATAGTTTGATTTAGAATATATTCCATTTGTTGAATAACATTGTAAAACATTTAAATCATTATCATTATAATATAATAAACTTGATTCGGAATCTTCATATTCATTAAGAAATAGTTTACTTATCTAGATTTTCAATTGATCAGAGATGTCTAATTCATTTATAGTCCTTTTAACATAGCAATATTTTGCTATATGACCAGTTTTACCACATTTATAATAGATAATAATATCCTTTTGATTTCCTTTTTGGCTTGATTCTTTATTATTAATTCTTTTATAATTTTTTGTTATTCTTCTCGGTATATTTTTCTGTGTTATTTGTTTTTTATGTATATTTTTTATTAGAAAATCGTCTTTTGTAAAACTGTTTTTTAGGTTTAGAAGAAGAAGATTTAGAAATTGGTTGATAACCTTATTGTTGACAAAAATCTCCTAATTCATTTTTGCTAGTAATCTTATCTTTTTTGTGTTTGGCTTTTAATCTTAAATCATAGCATATAGATAATTCTTCCTTATTAACGTGACTAATTATTTATCCATAACTAAGTTCTTTATAGGGAATTTGATTATCATATTTTTCTCTTAAATTTTTTCGGCAAATAGGTTTGGTAATCCTGCAATGAATCTTTCTTTCCAATAAGCTTCTTTACAATCTTCTCTTAAATAACTTTTGTTAAAAACATATCTTTATACCATCTAAAATCTTAAAGTTTTCTACAACTGAGATTAAGTAATATTTCTGCACTTTTTTCTTGAAATAAAGTTGGATCTCCTATGTAATTTTTTACTATTACGAATATAAGAGTGTTTATAATATCATCTTCTTGAGTAGTTATAGTTTCGTTATTTTCTTGCTTTATAATTATTTTCTTTGCAATAAATATAAGATTTATTTCTTCACTAGTAATATATGAATCCCACCCAGCTTTTTAAATTACCAATAAATTCAGAAGTTAATAATTCAACTATTTTTCTTTGATTATTTCCTTTTATGTGATAGACATTAGCGGCCATATTCATTTCTTAAAGCATATTCAAAATTTGATGTTAGATAGTCCATCTATATTCCATTCATAGACATATGAACCATCATATGCACTTCTTTGTAAGACGAATTCTCTGTCTTCATAATATGTGGAAAAGTTGGTTTTGGGTAAAAGTTTAGAGTAGTTGGCCTATTATAGGTATTTGTATTTGTATTTCTGAGTTTATTAACATTATTTGTGAATTAATCTTGAGGTTGGAATATTTTTATTTTATCATTATCATCTTTATTATCCTCTTCAGAGTCTGTAGTTTGATTTATTACATTAATTTTTATTTCACTAAGCTTTTGTTCTAATTAATTAACTAATTTTTTATTATATCCTTAATTTATTGTTGAATTTATTTGTTGAGTTGTGAAAATTGGCTTCTCTCCGTATTTTATTGTATTATTATCATTACCTTTAGTCTTAGTAATATTTTTGTTATTGTCAATTCTATTTAGTTGTTGACAGATGGTATTTAGAATTTTATTTGTATAATTATTTCGATATAAAATTTGCATAGTTAGGTCTAGTTTATTTGTTTTTTCTGTAACCGTCGTAAACTGTGTGCCTAAATGTTTATTTTGAATTAATATTTTAGTTTTTTGAGGGAGAATAGCTATTACCTTTTAATTCATACTTAAATCTATATATTCTTGAGTTATTTTTGGAGATTCATATATGTTAAAAAAAGGGATTTAGGATATTATTTTGTTTGCAATATATCTCGTAACATTCAAAAAATGTTATATGAATATTGTTCTGATTTATAAAATTTCTCCAAAAAAGTTGATGTATTAATTCTTGTTTATTATTATTAACAATATTATAATAATTGTGTTATTTTTTCTTTGTTATGATGAGCATAAAATTCATTTTTGAGATATTCCATATTGATACATGACTAAGTCATTTTAACAAATTTTTATTAGTGAACCTAATTTTTTAATTCTTCAAGTTTTATAGTTAATGCTATACAAGCGTTTTTAAGTATATTTAAAGTTCTAATATGTGCTAGCTTATTATATAAGTTTTCTCCGGTCATAAATTCATCGTTAATACTTTTATATCTCGATTTAATTGCTTAATTCTAGACATAGTATGCCTTATTTCTTTTCGAAGACTTTCTAAGTATGAACTCATATTAACAAATTATTAATTCTGATTCTGCTTATTTAATCCATGTAAACATTAATTCAATTCTTTGTTTTAGTTGAATACTTCTTATTTTAAGATTTGCTAATTGTACATATTAGATATTTATTAAATCTTTGGGTTGTTCCCATTAGATATTCAAAGGATCTTGAGAGTCTATTATTATTTGCTTCTCTTTGTGTTTAATTTCTATTAATTCGATAGTATCTTTATTAACAGTCTTCCAATATGTTTTAATTGCCAAAATTATTTGAGAGTTATTATTGCATAAGATTTGAGTTTTATTACTCATATCTGATGTTTAAAATTATTAATTTCTTATAAAATATCTGATTGAGTTGGACTAAATCCTTCGGATTCACTTTTTTATCCTCATAATAAATAGGTTGTGGAATATTCTATTAAAATCTACATACCTTAATGATTTTGATTTTTTGATAGAAGGATTTTTTAAAATTGATTGTACTACTACATAAACCTGTGGATAATATTGAAGGAATGGTTTGAATATTTTCAATGCTAAATCCCTTTGTACTAGCAAACCAAATCCAAGGCACCAACACTTGATGAACAATTTGGAACAACCCTCTCTTCATTTCTGTGTACAGAAACTCTTGAACACTTGAGCACTCACGTCACAATATATGATGCTATAAGTGTATGTAACTTGCACAATGGACCTAGAGTGGAAGAGGTACACATGAGAACTCCTTATAAAGACCACAAAGTGCCTCCAAAGCTCCCAAGGTCGGACCAGTTGACATCCTCTCATTGGACCAAACAAATGGTCCAATAAAACACAAGTGTCACTTGAAATTACGCCTTCACAACCTCCTTCACGGGCCGTGAAGCCCAAGGGTATCACGACCCGTGCCGCCCGGACAGGACTCGTAGGGGCACGTTGCTTCACAAACCATGGAGCATCCTTCACGGTTGTGAAGCCTAGGTCAGATTGAATTTGACCCTTTTGATCTATTCCTCCTTTAGCAGGTTATCGGGATTGAAACTTGACGTGTGACCCAATAGGCATGCGGTTCATCGGCAGTGATACTGGCCTACGTGTGTTAGTGGGGGTAGATTCCAACATTTGTAACATGTTGTAAGTTATTCACAGCAAAATCTTGTGTCAATCTTCTACAACCACTTAGTATTAACTTAAAACCTCTTAATACAAGCTTGATATGGCGAAATCCTTACTCTCTTTCTATTCTCTCTCTCCATAACACACACAAACACAAACACACTAAGGGTGTAAGTGTTTGTTTTCTACTTTATATAGCTCCAACCATTATTTTAGGTATAAAATACCCCTTATCCACTTATAACAAATTACTAAAAAAAATTTAATTTAAATAATACATTTATAAATTTGAGGTGTTACAACTCTTCCCCACTTATTACGATTTCGTCCCTGAAATGTAATGCCCTAGGGTTCGTAATTATATTATTATTTATTTATTTAGTATGGTGTTATAGAGAAATTTCCTAACTTAGATTAGAGGTTTTTATCAAACTAGAGGGGTTAAAACTGTCAAAATTAAAGTTAAATAAGTACAGGGACTGGTTTCTCATTTTAGAGAACTAGTACATATATATTGGCTTCTAATAGTCAATATGTTCATATATGCATTCATACACACATCAATAGTAGAGCTGAAACTTTGAGTTAGCAATTGGAGAAAGATTTACAGCATAATTAGAGTTCCTTAATCATCATAATCTTTTATAGCAATTGGTATGAATTCTTGGATAAGTTTTGAGTTTATTAAAGTTTAAATGGTTCAAATAGTTAAATCAATGATCAAAGTATGTTATCTATGTTTCTTGTGAGTTTAGTTGATGTTATTCACTGTAAGGGGTGTAGGAAAACACCCCTAAACTGTTAGAATCGATTTTGGGTCAAAATTTGGTCAAGAACAGCGTATGTGCAGGAACACAGTCTGCTGAGTCGGTAGCTACACGGCCCGTATTGTTTTGGGAAGGTTGTGTAGCTAGCCCGTGTTCAGGTTGTTGTCAACACAGGCCATCTAGCCGGGGTAGGGCGTGTAGTGTTCAGTGTACACAGCCCATGTAAAGGTACACGGCTGTGTAGGTCCACTTTCAGATCATATTTTATAGTTTGTAACGCTTAACATATTTAATTTTATAGGGAGGTGACTGGATTTATAACTCAACGCATAACTTTTTACCACTATATCTGAATTCTAAGGTGAGTTTACTAATTCTCTCGAAAGAACAGTATGTAAGCTAGTATCTTATATCCAGTATGTGATACCCTTGTTATGTGAATTAGTTATGATATATAACGCATCAGTAGTGTTTAGTTATCCTTATGGAATAACTATGCACAAGAACAAAATCAGAATACATGGCTACCCAGTTGGTGTAGTAGTGTAGCAGAACAACAATTACGTATATACTTACGCAGGTGGTGTAGCTGTATACCGGAGCAGTGATTTTATGATATAGCTTTTCAGGTGATGTAGCTTGGATGAAATAGTTTCATGAGAGATTTTACTCCTGTTTTATGTTTACTTATTTCAGTTAGCATGCTCACTAAGCATTGGCTAATGTTTCAGTGTCCCTTTTTGTGGGTGACTTGGCTGCACGCAAGGGTAAGGCCATAGTCCCATGATTCGCTAGGTAGCTCCAGACTTTTGATAAAGAAAAAATTAATTACCTCTTTGTAATCCGTGAGCACTTGTTTTGGATAACACCTGTATTTTTCTCAAACTTTAATCAGTTTTAGTGTTAAACAAAAAGGCATGTATATTTTGTAATAACTAAAAAGTGGTGTTACAACTTGGTATCAGAGACAAGATTTAAGGGATTTGGGCACACATGAGTGTGATGTCTGAACTTAAACCATGATTTTCAGATTAAGTGGAGCTATCCCTCGGGCATTAAACCTTAGTGAGCATACGAGTAGTAGAAGGTTTTAGTTATTATCTATTTTAGAAAATTGAGTACAAGATAGTTTGTATATGCATATGTATCAGTTATGTGGTAAATGTTAAAGTGTTATGAAGCAGGAATCTGATTGGTTAAGTTAACCATGAGTAAGTTATAATGTGTTCATAATAATATATGTCCCATATTGTTATAAACACATGGTACATACTTGAGCTTGGTGACACCGCGGTAAACCCTGCGGATTATGTGTGATAGCCTGTTAAATAAAATGTGCAAATTCATTACAATTCAGATAGGGATATAGAAAGTTGTTATTGTATTGTTTATACCGGAGATGCTTAATTTCCGTATGGAGAAGGTAGAATGAGTAAATATGGGACCTACATATCATTCTAGGGCTATGTTTCAGCAATGAATTGATGCAACAATTCAAGCTACAGGAGCTAATATAAAGGGCGCTGGGAGAGGTGAAGCTCGAGCTGATTAGTTACGGGATGCACGTATAGAGACTTTTCAGCATGTAAACCACTTATTTTAGAGGGGGTTACAGATCCAATTATGAGTAATTGTTGGTAAACAAAGATGGAAGGTGCTTTCCAAACCAGTGGATGTCTACCAGAAAAGAAAGTTATATATGCTTCAAATTTGTTACGAGGGGCGGCGAAAGACTGGTGGACAATGCTACTACAGGGGAAAGGGGAAGCACATATTGAGCCATTGACTTGGCCTCAGTATAAAGAGTTGTTTGAGGTGAAGTTTGCACCAAAAGCTCAGGTAGACCAGATCACTGAAGAGTTCTTAACTTTACGAAAGATAACAGAATCTTTGGATGAGATTACCACGAAGTTTTTGGAAATGGCTTGTTTCTGTCAAGAGTATGTGGTTACTGAGGCCATGTGGATGTAGCGATACATTTTGATACTTAAAAATGATATATGTGAAGTTTTAGCGACTACTACTTGTAAAACATCAGATGAAATGATGAATATGGCATGGAAGAGAGAACAAGAGTTGATCAAGAAAGGAGTAGTTGGTGGAAAAAGGAAGATTGAAACAACAAATGTACCCAGTAAGAAGCCATCTAATGTACCACAACCGGGAGGGCTAGCTCCCTCGCCTAAATGTTCCAAGTGTAGAAGAAATCGTTTTGGGGAATGTAAAATGGGATTCCCTGGTTGCTACAAATGTGGGAAGCAGGGGCACGTGGCCAAAGATTGTAATAACCCACTTCAGATGTGTCACCACTGCTATCAACCTGCACACATTAGAGCTCGATGTCCTAAGTTGAAAACTACAGAGAAGAGGCTAGCAAATCCTTTACCCTCGCTCCGATCAACGAGGGTAGGGATAAGAAAGTATAAGCAAACTGACCTAAGGGCAGGGCCTTTCAGCTCATAACTGCGGAAGTAAAGGTAGAGCAGGACGTGGTGGCTGGTACTTTCATTGTTAACCGTATACCTACACTAGTATTGTTTGATTCTGGTGCAAATAGATCTTTTGCTGATATTTCATTTTGTGCCCAATTTACTAGTCAGCTAGTAAAATTAGAATTTCCTTTGGAAGTAGAAATACTAGATCATAAGACTATTTTTGTGAATAGTATAAGAATAACGTGCTTGAGATAGACACATACAAGTTCCCTATAGACCTTGTTCCTATAGCTATGAAAGAAGTTCAAGTGGTTGTCGGTATGGATTAGCTGGGTCAGTACCTAGCTCAGATATTGCGTGACTAGAGAATAGTACAGGTTCAGACCCAAAGTGAGGAAGAACTAATTTTTCAAGGCAAAAGCAAGAAAGCTAGTATTCCTGTTTGTTCATTAGCAAAAGTAAGAAGGTATTTAGTCCACGGTTGTACAACATTTTTGGCATATGTAAAGGATCCTAGCATGGAAAGAAAGCTACAATAGATCCAAGATATACAAGTAGTCTGTGACTACCCCGATGTTTTTCCTCATGACCTACAAGGGATTCCACTGACCCGCCAAGTGGAATTCAGAACTGATGTGGTACTAGGAGCAAACCTGAAGTTAAGGCCCCGTATAGCTTGGCACCGCTAGAGATGCAAGAGTTGATGAAGCAACTTGAAGAGCTAACAGATAAAGGCTTTATACGGCCCAGTAGTTCACCATGGGCTGCACCAATTTTGTTTGTAAAGAAGAAAGATGTCACGTTTAGAATGTGTATAGATTATAGAGAGCTTAACAAGGTGACGATCAAGAACAAGTACCCACTTCCCGGAATAGACGATCTGTTCTACCAGCTACAGGATGCATCCGGGTTTTCGAAGATATATTTGCGATCAGGATATCATCAGCTCAAGATCAGCTCAGGATATCAGAACATGTTATGGGCACTTAGAGTTTGTAGTTATGCCATAAGGTCTTAGAAACGCACCAACAACATTTATGGATTTAATGAATAGAGTTGTCAACCTATGCTTGACAACTCGGTGATTGTATTATTATGATATTCTTATTTATTCTAAGACTTCAGAAGCACATGGTGTTCACCTCAGAGAAGTACTGGAAATACTACGCAGGGTATGCAAAATTCTCCAAGTGTGAGATTTGGTTGCGAGAAGTGTAGTTCTTAGGTCACCTTATTAATCAGGATGGGATCAAAGTGGATCCTGCCAATGTGGAAGTTGTAATGAAACGGGAGCCGCCATAGAATTCGACTGAAGGAAGAAGTTTTCTAGGACTCACTGGGTACTACCGACGGTTCATTCAAGACTTTTCTAAGACAGTTGTACCCCTAACTCAACTGATTAAGAAGAATACAGAATTAAATGGGGAGTTGATCAGCATAAACCGTTTGATACATTGAAACATAAGTCATGTAACGCCCCAGTGCTTACACTACTATATGGAATGGAAGATATGGTGGTATACTCTTATGCTTCCTATAGAGGGTTGGGTTGTGTACATATGTAACGGGGAAAGTTATTGCCTATGCCTCTTGTCAGTTAAAGATTCACAAAAGTAATTACCCAACACATGATTTAGAACTGGCAGCAGTTGTTTTCGTCCTTAAGATATGACGTCACTATCTTTATGGGGTTAAGTGCACCATCTACTCAAACCACAAGAGCCTCATGTACTTCCTATAGCAGAAGAATCTGAACATGCGTCAGAGACGGTGGTTAGAACTTCTAAAGGATTACGACTGTGAAATACTATACCACCCGGGTAAAGCTAATGTGGTTGCCGATGCTTTGAGCAGAAAGTCAGGAACCATGCAGATCCAGATGCATACAGTAAGAATGTCAACCGTCACCCCAATACTCGATAAGATAAAGATGGCTCAGATTGAGGCAGCTAAAAAAGACAACCAAAAGAAGGAGCGTATTAAAGGCCACGTATCAAAGTTGGCAAGAGATAGTCGAGATCTTTTAACCCGTTATGATCGGGTGTGGGTACCTAGCAAGACATGTCAAAAGATATTTGACTTGTCTTCAAGTAAAAGTTGAGCACCAAAAACCGCATGGAAAATTACAGCCACTCAACATATCAGTATGGAAGTGGAAACATGTTACAATGGATTTGATCATCAAGTTACCTAGAACACCTCGGGGGTTTGATGCCATATAGGTAGTAGTTGATCGACTCACGAAGAATGCCCATTTTATTCTGATAATGAAAGTGTATACTTCTGAAATAATGGAAGATGTGCATATGAAAGACATAGTAGCTAGACATGGAGTACCTGTCACTATTGTTTAAGATAGAGACACTCGATTTACTTCTAGATTTTGTACCAAATTTCATGAGGATATGGGAACGAAATTACATCTTAGTACAACATTTCATCCTCAGACGGATGGACAGAGTGAGAGAACTATACAGACATTAGAACATATGCTTAGAGCTTGTATCATTGACTTTAGTGGCAGTTGGGATATGTATTTACTACTAGCAGAGTTCTCGTATAACAACAGTTACCATTCAAGTATTAGAATACCGCCGTATGAAAATTTGTATGGTAGAAAGTGCAAAACTCCGGTTTGTTGGGGAGAAGTAGGCCAGAAAGAACTGGGTAGTACAAAGATAGTACAGTAAACGACCAAGTGTGTACTGCAGATACGAGAACGGTTAAAAGCAGATCAAGACAGAAAGAAAAGTTATGTAGAAAAGAGAAGATCACCGCTATAGTTTCAAGTTGGAGACTATGTGTTGTTAAAAGTGTCACCATGGAAGGGGATTATCAGATTCAGAAAGAGGGGTAAGCTAGGGCCTCGGTTTATTGGTCCTTTCAAGATTATTGCGAGGATAGGGAAAGTAGCATAGAGACTGGAACTTCCAGATGCGATGTCTCAGATACACAATACTTTTCACGTGTCCCACCTTCGTAAGTGTTTAGTAGACGTATCCGCTATTGTTCCTTTGCGAGACATGACTATTGATGAGAAGCTCAATTATATAGATCAGTCGGTGGCGATATTAGAAAGAAAGGTCAAGAATCTGTGTAACAAACAGTAGGGCTTGTTAATTAAAGTATAGTGGAAGCATAGAAAGGGCTCTGATTTCACTTGGGAACCTCAAGGTGAGATGAGACAAAATTACGCAGAGTTATTCATACGGTAGATTTTAGGGACGAAATCATCCAAGTGGGAAAGAGTTGAAACGCCCCAAGGATCGAAATTATCTTATTATTTATTTATTTAGTATGGTGTTATAGAGAACTTTTCTAACTTAGATTAGAGGTGTTTATCAAACTACAGGGGTTAAAACTGTCAAAATAATAGTTAAATAAGTACAGGGGCTGGTTTCTCATTTTAGAGAACTAGTACATATATATTGGGTTCTAATAGTCAATATGTTCATATATGCATTCATATACACATCAATAGCACAGCTAAAACTTTGAGTTAGCAATTGGAGCAAGATTTACAGCATAATTAGAGTTCCTTAATTATCATATAAATCTTTTATAGCTCAAGGTATGAATTCTTGGATTAGTTTTAAGTTTATTACAGCTTAAATGTTTAAATGGTTGAACCAATCATCAACGTATGTTATCTATGTTTCTTGTGAGTTTAGTTGATGTTATTCACTATAAGGGGTGTAGGAAAACACCCCTAAATTGTTAGAATCGACTTTAGGTCAAAATTTGGTGAGAACAGCGTCTGTGCTGGAACACAATCTGCTAAGCCAATAGCTACTCGGCCCGTGTTGTTTTGGGCAGGTCGTGTAGCTAGCCCGTGTTTAGGTAACACGTCCAATGTAGTAACCTAGGGCGGTGTTAGGCCATGTAGCCTTACGTGGTCGTGTAGCATGAAGGGTGCACAACCCGTGTGTGGATACAAGTCCTGTGTAGTAGCTGTTGTTAACACAGGCCATATGGGACGGGGTTGGTCGTGTAGTGTTCAGAGTACACGGCCTGTGTAGAGGTACACAGCCGTGTAGGTCCACTTTCAAATCATATTTTATAGTTTGTAATGCTTAGCCTATTTATTTTTATAGGGAGGTGACTAGATTCATAACTGAACGCATAACTTTTTTACCACTATATCTGAATTCTAAGGTGAGTTTACTAATTCTCTCAAAAGAATAGTATGTAAGCTAGTATGTTCTATATAGTATGTGATACCTTGTTTACGTGAATTAGTTATGATATATTATGCGTCAATAGTGTTTAGTTATCCTTATGGAATAGCTATGCACAAGAACAGGATCAGAATACATGGCTACCCAGTTGGTGTAGTCGTGTACCAAAACAACAATTAGGTATATAGTTACGCAGGTGGTGTAGCTGTATAACGGAGCAGTGATTTTATGATATAGCTTTGCAGGTGATGCAGCGTGGATGACATACTTTCGTGGGAGATTTTATTCCTGTTTTATGTTTACTTATTTCGGTTAGCATGCTTACTAAGCATTGGCTTATGTTTCCGTGTCCCTTTTTGCAGGTGACTTAGCTGCAAGCAAGCGTAAGCCCCAGTCCCATGATTCACTGGGTAGCTCTAGACTTTTGATAAAGAAAACACTAAATACCTCTTTTGTAATCTGTGAACACTTGTTTAGGATAACACCAGTACTTTGTCAAACTCTGATCGGTTTTAGTGTTAAACAGAAAGGCATGTATATTTTGTAATAACTAAAAAGTGGTGTTACATGAAATCTCTATATCGCTTGGTTGTATCGATATAACAAATAACTTAGGGGTGAACCTCTCATTCGCTCGGGCTAATCGATACCACACATTTGACTCTCTATTGGTTACTTCAACTACAACTCCTTTAATTAAACTCTGACCTATGTATATACATTCATACATATATTCTGGAATTATTGTTCAACATTAGCATCTACGTCACATTCTTAGCTTTTTGAATTTGGAATTCCTTGCATTAGTTCCAGATTGCATCCTTCGTTATTATCACATTCATATATCTAAATTAGTTAGGTATATATTCACTACTAGTACAATCAATGGGTCATTTGTTTGATTATCCTCACTATTTATACTAGAGTAATATACTCATCCATATACCAACATCTGCTAATTACACTAATAATGCCCAACCATCTATTGGATCAAATCCCTAGCCATCTGCCCAATTTTTCAATCTTGCAATATTCGTGGATCATGGTTTACATATTTAAAATTTTGAAACTAATTCCAAACCGCCTCTCTATAACATCACTATATCATACTATGGTTATCAATAAGAATTTAATTTTTCAACTGGGCACTAATCGGCTAACATAGTTAATTTAGAAAGTAAATCTATTAGAAAAATATCTTAATTTCAAACAAGTCTTCATCCATTATTCATCATAAATTTTTATTTAATTAGTGACATAACAACCTCTATAATAGGCCTAATTACACTTATAGAAACTAAGCCCCTATATCATTTTATATAAAATAACATCACTCACTTTATTAAACTTACCTTTAGTCACTAAATAATAGTATATTACCTCAAAACATAAAACACTACAAGGGAGACTTCTACTGAATTCTTAGGGCTTATTGTAACACCGCTTCTGAATTCAGTTGCTTTAATGACAAAACAGATTTAGCAGCGGAAATTTTTCTTTTTAAAACAACTAAACAATTAATTTACATTAATTACTTCTCAAAATATTGTAGGTGTTACCGAGTACAGGAACCGACCATAGTATCATATTACATTACAACATATATTACAAGTGTTCCACCCACAAGGGGCAACAAAATTCCCAAAAGCATCCCGCCTCGCAGGCCATCTAATCTTTACCTGAAAAGGAAAACATAGTACCATTAGCTACACTAGCTAGTGAGTACATAAAATCATAAGCATCAATACAGTAAGTCATGCATCGTATCATAAACAATCATTGCTAGCTTAGCACATAGCGGTGTGCTGACAAGATCGGTAAGAGTCGTGTCTTGCACGGTAATCAATCCCGCTCAACAACTCAGACCGGGGAATCAGACACGACCAATCCGCGCTGGTGGGGGAAGCACAAGGCAATCCACCAAGCATCGTTCACAGAATCAAAGACTCCACAGGTAATCCAGCTACAACCGGCTGATCACCACTCACGTTAAGGCACGGTGGTTCTACAGAACCTATGATCCAGGATGCCTCCTGAATCTAGTTACAACCGACTGACCTTAACCATGTGTCAGATAGTCTGCAGACAGTTCACAAACACATATACGTACATATGATCCCACAGGGATCCAACATCTTTCAAGCAGTTATTCATACATAGCATCGTGTATTAACTAAGTGGTTCCAAACTGGACCCACTAGCATGCTCCTGACACATATTCTAACATCTTGCAAGTCATACACTTACCTCCTCGAGCGTACCTGCAAAAGGAAGTTAGATACACAAAATACATTCACATAGCATGAAAGGCCTTACTCTACTGAGTCTCATGAAAGTAGGCACTCACCTGACTAGCTTATAACATTCGTTCACTTAGTGCTGGTTCAGCTGACACGTTCACCTAAAACATTTGGCAATCGCGTTAAGCGTTTGCACACGTTAAGTTCTATCATTAGAACACTTACAAAGCGTTCTTAATAGTCTTAAACCATTCATCAAACTTACTTTAAATACTACATAACCAAATCAACAAGAACATGCAAACAAAACATATCCTTGCTGAAAAGGCCCCGTCGCGCCGTGACCATATAAGGTGTCGCGCCGCGACGAGTGAAAAGTCGGATCAACATGAAAGGCTCATGCGAAAGTCGGACCATAAGCCATTTGAACTATCCGACAGTCGGACCCAAAGGTCGGATGGTTCATTCGACTGTCGGACCAAAGGTCGGACGACTCGTACGAAAGTCGGATCAAAATAAGTCGCATGGGCACTTTTAGACGGGGTCGCGCCGCGACGGCAATCTGTCGCGCCGCGATCATCGAATTTCCAGATTTCACCATCTTCTTCATCAGCTTGCATGCGACTTTCAGTTATTCTTTTCAAAAACCCAGATTTCTAAACACGACTTTTCCACTTCTTAAA
Organism: Dittrichia graveolens; assembly: GCA_038502395.1. Taxonomy (NCBI): domain Eukaryota; kingdom Viridiplantae; phylum Streptophyta; class Magnoliopsida; order Asterales; family Asteraceae; genus Dittrichia; species Dittrichia graveolens. The sequence continues at coordinate 40,327,784 of JARJIL010000009.1, forward strand.
CACTTCAAAGCTTCATATATCACCTATATGAATCTTATAAACAACTTAACACCTTTTAAAACATCAAAACATGATAAACCCACTTATAAAGTAAGCTTCATGTTCTTTAATGGTGGTTTTCATTCTATCACTATTTCCAGCCATAAAACTCACATGTTTCTAGCATAATACACATATATTTCATGCTACAAACACTATACTAACCTTGCTTTAGGTTTAGGACTTCAAATCTTCAAACTTTAAGAACTTCTTCTTCAAAACTTACGAGAGCAGAAAGAAGTGTGTTTTGTGTTTTGCAACTTTTGCTATCTTTGACTTTAAGAGTCAAATATCACAACACACATACATATATATCTTATCCAGAGGCAAACCGCCTCTGGATAAAATATCTACTTTTCTTTTCTTTTATTTACTTAACTAGTACATACATATATATATATATTTAATATACATACATATAAATAACACATAACATATATAAATGTACATACATTCATTTAATCTCAATTAATTCAACAAGTACACACAAAATACTTTCCTATTACATTAATCACACACGCGTAAGTACTATTTACAACTATGCCCAAGTTGAGGATGTTACACTTATTTAGAACTTCAAATAAAAGTTGTTCCACACCAGTCGGGACATTCAGAAGATTCATGCCCATACTGGGCACAGTCATCACAAAACAATCCCAAAGATAGACAATCCTTATAACTGTGTCCCAGAGCTCCACAATTGTAACAACCCTTAGTCTTATACCTACACTGCCCTATACGGTTTTTACCACAAGTTTTACATCCTACCCTTCTCCAGGATCCTCCAGCTACAGTTTCTACGTCCTTCTCTCTCACCTTATTTACTAAAACATCTTTTAGTATGTTAAATTCATCCCTGACTGCACTTCTCATTTCATTCTTCATATTTGCGACTAATGGTGGCGAATACGCTCTAAGGGATCTATCTACCTCAGGGTTCTCTTTAGCATCTCTAACATTCACGACTCTACCATCTGCGTGTTGATTCATCTTACTGAAATTAAACATATCATGGTCAAACATGAAAATCAAAACACAAGTCACATATTCTTTTAAATTCTTTATCATACTCTTCATTACATATACACTTCAATCTCTTAATGCATTTGAACAGAATTATTTATTCACATGTACTCATATCTCTTTTTAGTAATTTAATAATCTCTATCCACTGGACATTAAATCTTCTCCTCATAATCTACATCATATAATTAAACAACTTATTCTTATCATGTTTATACTTATTTTAATATTCATGAATATATAATCAAAAATTATCATTACTATATTTTCTAAAGTTTAGTACTATGTCATACCGTCAGCACCAATTACAGGATTTAATAGTAATATGCTCTCACCCATTATACTAGGTTTGTGCTCATATCTGTATATTAGTATCTTTTACTTTAGTTTCAAACCCTGTAAGGTTTTATATAGGACCATTTAACCCTGATGATCAATAAGAGCACATAACTCTGAAGATCCTATAACAAATACTAGATCTCAATAACTATAACACTTATAATTAGTGTAGGTCCTGGCATAATTACTTAACACTGTATCTACTACATCATAGTATTAGATGGTTAATGATACTTACCATAAACACATTATTCATATTATTTCTCGAAGCTATGTTATTCACACTTAGTTTTATGCTTGGTTAAGTTCCATAAATAGCCGGTTATCAGTTTAGAAATCACCAAAAGTTTGGTTTTAAACTCATCTTAACAACAAACAATGACCATCTCTTGATATACGAAGTATATAAACACTAATTTAACCAATAAAATCACCAACAACACTTTCTCTCTGTAGAAAGATGAAGAACACAAGAATTCAAGGATTTCTAACCTGTTATGAGATATTCACAACTAAATCTTGTGTCAATATTCAACAACCACTTAGTATTAACTCAAAACTTCTTAATCCAAGCTTTATGTGGCAAAATCCTCTCTCTCTCTCTCTCTCTCACACACACACACTCTATTCTCTCTTAAAAACACACACAAACGCATACACTAAGGTGTAGGTGTGTGTTTTTTATTTTATATAGCTTCAACCATAATTTTGGGTATAAAATACCCCTTAGCCACTTACAACTTATTACTCAAAATAACTTTTAATCTAAATAATAATTTTATAAATTTGAGGTGTTACAGAGAAAAGCAACCTGTGGTTAAATTAATAGAAAAAGCAAAAGGGAAAATACCTATGAAGTTTGAAAGGAAGCAAAAGCCTACAACAAAACATAATCTTTTAGATTCTAATGATTACTCTAAAGCTGTTATGGCTACTAGAGCACTGATTAAAGAGTTAGAGAAAGAAGAAGCAAAGAAGTTAGGTATAACTTTGAGTGAGTTAAGAAGAAGGAAAATAAAGGTGATCAATGCCACAAAACAAGATTTCATAAAGTAAGCTTAAGCTAAGGTTGGAGCTGAGTATAGAAGTTCAAGGGCTGAAGAAATAGAATATGCAGATGATGGCAACAAAAAATTCCACATGAGAAGATACTATGATCAAGAGATAGAATACCTTGCCCTAAGCAGATCTAGAGGTGTGGTGTACCTAAACATCACTTTTGCAAACAAGTGAATAGTTGGCATAGACTTAAGATATATCCATAAAATGGGTTATTAAGAATGGATGAGAATTACCTTCCTTCTTAACAAGTTGAACAAGAGTCAGATTAAGGATGAGGTGAAGGCTGGGTTGACTAAGTTGATTGATAGAGCTGAAGAGTTGAAGCTAATTCTTGCTAAAGTAAATAACTATTAGAAGGATTACTATTCAGAGAATATGTATATGTCAACATACCAGCACAAGGATTCATCTATAAGGATTAGGATGGTAGTCAATGGTTTTTGAATGTGTCAAATGGGATTAATTTGGGAGCTTTGGAAGCCTTAATGTTAAGAAGAATATGTGACAGATCTGAGTGTAATAGCTTCTTCAAATATTAGCTCAATAAGGTGATAAAGATCAAGAGAAGAGAAATTAACCATGTGCAAGTCTATAATCAGATAATAGATAAAGGTCACAAAAGAGATTGTAGAATGGAGAGTAAAATATTCTAAGTAAATGTTAGTTTTGTAATAGATTAGTTCTATTTTATGTAAGAACTAAGTGTGCATCTACTCTAAGTTATCATATTTTATGTATTCAGTTGATAAGTTCATAAATGAATACACTATTTTCTATAAGTTCAAAGTGTTTGATATGTTTAATCTATGTTTTGATATAATCTAACTAACCGTTGATATGTTCAACTTAAACTTTGATGTGTTCAACTTAAAATTGATAAGTTTCAATTAAATTTATGTGTTCAAATAAAATTTCATAAGTTCAAAAACATCTTGGTTAGTTCAAGATTTGATAATATAATTCATCTAAGTACGATCAGGCTGACTAGAGGTTTTGTCATCTTCAAATAGGAGGAATTTGTTAAACTAATGACCTCATTAGTTTATATTTGATGAGATAAAATAAAGCTTTAAATATAGTACTCAAAAGATATAAAATGAATTATGTGAAGTTTGTCAGACTGAGTTTGCTTAAGCTGAGTATTTAGCTCCAGAACGGAAAAAGAGTTTCTAAGTATGTTCTAGATAAGTCTAATGACTTTCTAACTTGAGTATCAGTTCCTACATGTATGTACATGTGGAAAACTGAAGATTAGTTCAAGGACTCAGCTTCACAGGGAAGTTAGCCTAAAAGAGTTTGAATGTGTCTTAAACTCTAAACTCCCTATCTATAGTTGGATAACAAGATTCAAGATTAAAGATTTATGTTTGAAGACTCAAGATTGAATATTAGAGTTATCCAAGTTATTTATCCGTTTGTAAATGCAACATAGTTTAAATTAGCATATTATGATAAGTCTTAGTTTGTTAGTTTAGATGTTTATCTGTAGAACTAGTATATGGGTTAAATTCCTAATGTGTATAGAAGTTACACCTACATACAAACCTGGTTAGTCCGTAATTAACTTGATAAGTTTGGTATTCTGTTTATGGAGTTCATTTGTTTTATGTGTTCATTAGTTGAATCAATAATACAAGATCTAGCAATTTGTTTGTGAGATTGAGAGAGAAATAGAGAGAGACAGAGAGAGAGAAAGTTAAATTGTAATGTGTGACTTGAATTAAGATTTCATATTGCCCTGTGTTGAAAAAATTGACTTATTAATTAAAGCATTCAATTTTATTTAATTTGTTCATTGTTAGTTGAGTTCGGTATTTAATCCCTCTTCTACACTTTTGTATTAGTTTGTTGATTACCTTAGGGACCAAAAGACTCAAGCTCTTTATCATTTTATGATTCATGCCTATTAACACTATTTTTGATTCCTTTTAAATCCTTATTTATGATTCACTCATCCTTAAGAACTTTTTTGATTCATCCAACACAATCATCCTTATGAAAATCAAACTTCACTAATTCTTAACCAAATCATATAATTTCTATTTCATTAGATCCCAAACATCATAAAAACAAACCCCTAATGATTAATTGTAGTTTTAACAAGATTTAGTGGTTAAAAATCGCATTTCAATATCTTGGTTTCTCCCTTTAGTTCGAACAGCTCAAAGTCTATCCAAACCCTACTAAAACTTCACCATTTGACAAGCTATTGCTAACAAAATGATCACAAGGGGGCAAGGGATCATACCTTGTGTTTTCCCTGCAAAACTAATTGTTTTTATGTTGAAATGGCCAAACCCTTCCCTTGGTTTCCGTAACGCCGCCAAAATTTAGAAGCTTATTTTTTTTAATAATAAACTCCATTCAAGTTTTGAAACTATGTGGATACAGCTGTAAATACAATATTTCAAAACCTACTTTTATAAAGATATTTACAGCTCTCTCAGCAGAAGCATTTTAAACTAATTTATTATTTACAACCTATAAATAAGTTGCAACCAAACCATAACACCGGCGTTACCGAATTTCGATTGATCATTACAAAACATATACAAAATAAACAAAAAGCATAACAAATGTGTTCCCAAAACCAACATGTAATCCATAACAGGTACGCGTCCTCACCAACCAAACTATTTACCTGCGCATAGGAATGTACATGAGAGGGTTAGCTATAAATAGCTAGTGAATAACAGTTAAGTGGAAGCATCATAACAACAAATACCATATATATCATATCAACAAGAAAGTCTATCCTAACACATTGTGAAGCACCGGTTAGTCAGCAGGCATCATGTCTTACGAGGTAGCGAACCCGGCTCAATGATCCTGACTGGGGAAACCAATACTTCCTCCGCGTCGGTGGAGAAGCGAGGTAGCGGTCCACCATTGCGTTAACTGGAAACTCACCCCTATTAGGATCAGTGGGAACTGAAAGCCCAACATCGAGTTAAGGGATGGAGGTACTGCAGGAACCAAGATTCGTGATCATCGAATCGCCGCATATCATGGCTGACGGCACAAGGCCCCAACTAGAGCTAGACAAGCTAGCCCCAAACATCCAAGAAAGTACCGGTACTAAACAACATTGGCCTACTTAAGCCACAACATAACATTGTTGCCCTACAAAAGCCATAACATATCACAATTAGCCTACAAAAGCCATAGCATATCAAATTGCCCTATAAAAGCCATAATATATCAAGTTGGGCCTACAAAAGCCATTAACATGCGTACATATCGAATTACAACTCAATTGGCCTACAAAAGCCTTTAACATGCATAATTATCAAGTCTTTGGTTTCTAGCATGCAAACATCTATATAACATTCTTGATATCATGCTTAGGCTAACCAATACTCACCTGTTGAGCTATAATTGGCAAATATAGTGTTCCGGCTCTTCTTGGTCGTTAGGCGCACCTCTAACACGTTGTTTACATTAAGACAATTAACACTAATATCAACTAGAACACTAGAATTAATCCCCTAATGATGTATTTAATCTATTTATTAGTCTAAACAGACTTCCCATAAGTTAACATATAGAAAACAACAAAACTGCTTTTTATTACTGGACAGCACCTCCTTGTACCCATAAGCAATTCTGCTTGCACCCACAAGGACTTGAATTTGCTTACACCCGTAAGGAAAACCCTTGAGGGCCCCGCAAGCAAAAACCCTTGCGGCCGCAAGCAAAAACCCTTATGGCCGCAAGCAAAACCCTTACGCCCACAAGCATGTGTGCACAGACAACGGCGATTTCCTACCCCTGTTTTGACCCATTTCAATACCAAAACTCATCCAAACAATTCGAATCCAATTTCAAGTGTGCACATATGAAATATACATCACAACTAAGATAGAAACAACAATCCTTATGCACTTTAACATCTAATTCAAGAATCAAGATTAAAATTACATATTTTGACCCATTTGAGCTTATTTTGAAAATTCAACCAAAATCATCTCTTTAATTCAAGAATTTGATTCCTAAACACTTAGAATAGATGCAGGAACTGATTGGAATCAAAAGAACTAGTTATTAAGGTCAATTTGAGTTTTTGACCCATTTGACCTAAATGCTCAGATTCACCAAGAACATGAAGAACAAATGGGTAAAGGAACTTACAATCAAGAATGGATGGAGAATATGATTATGAATATATTACAATCTCTATTTGCTGCTGAACTTGAAGCTTCAAAGATCAATTCTTGATTTCTCCTTCAATGGTTAACAAGAACAAGAGATTGTGAGAGGTGTATGTGTGTTTGTACGCATCTTTGTGTGTATATATGTTAGAACAGACTTTGGTTCTAGTATTATCCACAACACAGTGTGTTGTTCCCCTTTTCAACTTACAACTCATCTCTCGTTTACCCGTTTTAACCAACGAAGATGTTTTTGGAATCCTTATTCGAAACCGTTTAATATTTTATTATTTTTATCTTTTTTATTAATATTTTTATAACTTCCTCTAATAGCTATTTTAATAACTTTATACCATTAAATAACATATATATATATATATATATATATTAATTAATTTAAAATATCTAATACCATGTTCGCACGCGTTTAGGCCTATTTTGAGGATGTGACAAATCTACCCCCTTAAGAGTATTCTGTCCTCGGAATCTGTTAAGCAGTAAACAGGTGAGGGTAGCGTGACTTCATTTCATCCTCGGATTCCCATGTCAAGTTAGGACCCAAATTGTGCTTCCATTTGACGAGAACTAACTTGATCATCTTTTTACGTAGCTTCTTGGTTTTGGTGTTCAATATTTTAACAGGTTCCTCTACAAGGCGTTTAGCTGAATCAACTTTCAACTCTTGTAGAGGTAGGATTTGATCATCATCAACCTTGAACTTCCTTAAATAGCATACATTAAACGTGTTACGAATACCAAAATTAATTCAGGAGGAAGTTCAAGTGATACTATCTGGTCATTGACTCGTTGTAGAATTCGGAACGGACCAATATATCTCGGGCTTAACATACCTTTGCGATCAAATCGAATCACCCTTTTCCAAGGTGAAACCTTCAAGAACATCCGATCACCCACTTCAAAAGTAATGGGTCACCTTTTTGGATATGCGTACATTTTTTGCTTATCTCGCGTAGCTTTCAGCTTCTCACGTGCCATCTTCACCTTATCAGTAGTCATTTGTACAGTGGGAGGACCTGCATATTGCTTTTCTCCAGGTTCTAACTAGCATGTAGGTGTACGTCATCACTTACCGTACAACATTTCATATGGTGGCATGCATATACTTGAATGATAGGAGTTGTTGTAGGCAAATTCAATCAAGGGAAGATGAGAATCCCATGAACCACCAAATTCAAGAATACAAGCTCTTAGCATATTTTCAAGAGTTTGAATAGTCCTTTCGGACTGACCATCAGTTTGAGGATGATACGCAGTGCTAAGATTAACTCGCGTACCAAGTTCACGTTGATGACTATGACAAAAATTAGATGTGAACCGTGAATCTCGATCCGAAACAATATATAGAGGTATACCATGACGTGATACAACCTCATTAATATACAACTGAGCCAAACGATTCATAGGTGCAGATTCGTTAGTCATGAGAAAAGGAGCACTTTTGGTAAGGCGGTCAACAACAACCCAAATCACGTCATGCCCCTTTGTTGTTCGGGGTAACTTGGTAAAGAAATCCATGGTATTATGATCCCATTTCCACTCCGGGATCTCGAATTGTTGCAGATTACCATATGATCCGATTTCTACAAATGGAGCTATGTCACACTTCAATGTAGGCCACCAATATAATGATTTCAAGATTTGGTACATTTTCGTGCTTTCGGGATGAATAGACAATCTTGATTTGTGTGCCTCATGTAGGATTGTTTCTCGATTACCACCAAGAATTGGTACCTAAATTCGGGATTGAAATGTCTTCGATCGACTATCTTCTCCTAACTGTTTTGACAACTTAGTCATTGTCTCAGCTTTCAAGTTAATTTTCAGCAATGCTTCTTGTTGTGCTACTTTAAGCTGAGCAATTATATCAGATTCTATAGTGAGTCTCATGAATTTAACTGCTCCAAGAGAGTTCTTTTGACTCAATGCATCAGCTACCACATTCTCCTTGCAAGGATGATACTTGATCTCACAATCATAGTCTTTAATTAGCTCCAACCAACGCCGCTGTCTCATGTTAAGCTCTTTCTGTGTGAACAAGTATTGCAGACTCTTGTGATATGTGCATAGAACACATTTAGTGCCATACAAGTAATGACGCCATAGTTTTAAAGCAAATACCACGGCTGCAAGCTCTAGATCATGGGTTGGGTGATTCTTCTCATGCGGCTTCAATTGACGTAAAGCATATGCAATCACCTTGTCTCGTTGCATCAGAACGCAACCTAGACCTACATATAAAGCATCACAATAGAAAATAAAGTCATCTGACCCATTAGGCAATGTTAGAATAGGATCTTCACATAACAATTGTTTCAGAGTCTGAAATGCTTTCTCTTGTTCATCGTTCTACACATAGGCAACATCTTTGCGGGTTAATTTAGTTAACAACCAGCAAGTTTACAAAAATCTTGTATGAATCGCCTGTAGTAGCTAGCAAGACTTAAGAAACTCTTTATTTCTGAAGGATTTTGAGGAGTTTCCCAATTCATAACATCTTCAATCTTTATTGGATCAACCTTAACACCTTCATTGCAAATAACATGACCCAAGAAATGCACCTCCATAAGCCAGAACTCACATTTAGAGATCTTTGCATAGAGTTGTTCTCGCTTAAGAGTTTCAAAAACTAGGCAGAGATGTTGCTCGTGTTCCTCTTCTGTTTTGGAATAAATAAGGATATCATCGATGAACACGATAACAAATTTATTAAGAAAAGGGCAACATACTGTTGGAATATGCCCACTGATACACGTGTACTAGCATCACTGCTGATGAGGTACGAGCCTATTGGGTCACACGCCAAGGGTAGATTCCGGCAGCACAACGCAAACATGAGAGAATATGAAATTAGGGTTTCTGGCGACCTTCACGGGCCTTCACGGGCCGTGAAGAGGTCGTGAAGAGAAACCCTCCACGAGCCTTCACCACCCAGACAAAGTAGTCATGGGAGCAGTACCTTCACGAGTGCTTCATGGCCCGTGAGAGCCCGTGAAGGCAGGCGCCACTCCTTTAATTGGACCACTCGTTGGCCCAATGAGAGTGTGCGGTGGAACCCGGCCTATGTGGCCTTCACGACTGCTTTACGGCCCGTGAGAGCCCGTGAAGGCAAAAGTCAAAGTGTCACGTTGTGTTTATTGGACCTTTGTGTTGGTCCAATAGGATGAAGCTGAAGTGGCCGAACCTGGAGTCTTCTAGAGCTTCAGTTGAGTTTATAAAAGGCTCTCTTTTTCACTCTTAAAGAACGCTTGCTACTTTGAAGATACACACAACATACATGGTACTTGATCTTACATCGTAAGCTAAGTGAGTGTATCGAGGCTAGGCAAGTAGTTCTTGGTGTTGTAGATGCTCCAGATTCACGAAGACAACGTGTGGTTCGTGTCTCGGGTCGTTAGCAAGGAGGAATCTCGCTCACTTGGTGTGGACTATCAATAGAGGAGCTCGGTTTCGGGTTCACTAAGATCTTCCTAGCTCGGTGGATAGCTCCAGCCCCGTGATGGTATAATTTCTTCTCCCTCTCGTTTGTTCTTGTTGCTATATTTGTTTGTAGTCACGATCCCCACTTGGGGAATACATGCATGTCGGTTTTGATACCCGAAAACCCCGGTTTTTGATGTCGTTGCTTCCGCTGCGTACGGGTGTTAGCGTGCATGGATTTCCTATAGTGGTATCAGAGCCAAGGCTACAAAGATATAGCACGAAAATGGCTCGAAAAACCGTTATTTGGAAGATTCGTTTTTCTGTCTAGTAGGCCTTCACGGGCCGTGAAGTGTTCTTCACGAGTCGGAAGGCCACACGACTAGTGTTCGTGAGGGGTCTGGTCGTGGGATGTGTTTTCAGGCTTCACGAGTCCTCATGGCCCGTGACAGGTCGTGAAGATCTTGGGCTTCACGATCCATGAGGGGTCGTGAAGGAACTCGTGAACAGTTTAGTCGTGAAACCTGGTTTTTTAGGCTCACGAGCCCTTCTGACTCGTGATCGGTCGTGAGGCCCTTCGGCTTCACGAGCCGTGAGGGGCCGTGAAGGAGTTTCTGGGCAGTTTTTGTCCTTAAAAGAAGATTTTTCGTGGTTTTTCGGGTCATGGAGGAGTTTCTGTTTTCCGGTAGATTCCGTTTGTTTAGCCCCTCGTAATATTTTGGTACAAATATGGGTATGTAAGGTATGGTCTTGGCATGAGATGCATACACATATGTTGTGTATATATGAATATGGGTATAAAAGTTGGTTTTGTGCCCTAATGCATATGTACAAGAATTTCCTGGTTGTGCCTTGAGTGTTTGTGTTGGAAATTCTTACCGAAATATTCCTTTGGTCACGGTTTTGGCACACCGTGCTTTGTAGTTGTTGTTTGTTGCTTTTAGTTGGTAACCATCTCCCTAGACCTTGTGGTTGTGCCTTGTGGTTTGTTTGGTTGTTTGGATTTATTTGGTGACCTTAGTGTCACAAGTGTTGTAATTAATTATTTATTCGTTCGGTTTGTAATTAATTATCGCGGCTTGCATGTCGTTTCATTTATCCATATGTACTTGTACTAGATTGATAGGAAGCGCGTGGCTTGCAAGCCATTTCCTTTCATTTGTGTACTTATGTTTTGAAGACCACAATCAAGAGTCAAGAGGAGACGTCTTGAAGACCTTGGATCCGGTTAGTCCCGATGGAGGTAGCGGATTCAGTGGGAGCACTCCATGGTCTAGGTTTGTGTCCTTAGTAGACCTAGTCCTCCCTGCTTGGCTCGCGGGTAGGACGCATAGTTTTTTTTTTTGGCATGGTTACCAACCCCTTGTATGCGTATGATGTGATTTATATTTCTTTCATGGTTGTTTATGTTTCCTCGCATGCTTGATAACTTTTCTAAGTTAATAAAATCACAAGAGTTTTTTTTAAATTGGTTAACAAACTCTCGCGCGTAAACGATTAACAAGACAATATAAACTTGGTATTTATATTTAAAGTGAAAATCGATTTTGTAACTTACTTTGTTAATCAAATATTAAAACTTGGTTTTAATCAAGAAACAAAAGTCCGTTTCCTAAAACGTAAATCACGCACCATCCATAAGATGACACACCCGATTCTAGTGAAGCATGGGATAATTGTCGATCTAAGCACGAGTTATTCCATGTGGATCTGTGTGGAAGGTGAGAGTGGCGACTTGGAGTTATTGGTTGTCGAGCTTAGCACGAGCCAATGATTGTCGAGTGTGCTACCGTGTATCTTGTTGGACGATTTACAATTGCAAACTAAAATCCTTGTGTGATTGTCGAGCTAAGCACGAGTCAACCAAGAATTTTAATTTGGGATTGGTGTAAGTAGGGATCAAACATGCCAACCGACCGTTTTACGTCGTTGGATCCCGCAAGTGTCTAAGAGTTGCAATGGAGATTGCAATCGGTAAAATGGTTACCGGCCTAAATAGCTTCATGAAGTGATCCGTAGTAAACCCGTCATCTAGTGGGGTAAAATATGATTCTTAGCCCTTGTTAAGATAAATTGTTTTTCTAAAACTTTATGGGTAATTATTTTAACGAGGATTATATCAAACTAACTAATACGTGTGTTCTTGTTATTTATAGATATCAAACGATAATAACACCACGTCAAACAATTCGCTTCGTATGTTCCTACATAGGGAAAACACACGGGAGTGAACTTCGTTAACTGGCTTAGGCAATTGAGAATTGTCCTTCGCTATGAGTCAAAGTTGCACATCCTTGAGGAACCTCTTCCAGAACCACCTGCTAGCGACACGACTTGGTCCGTCCGATACACGTATGAAAAGCGTGTTGAGGACACACACGATGTTGCCTGCCTCATGTTGTCAACTATGAGCTCGGAGTTGCAAAAACACTTTGAGCACATGAGTGTGGACGATATGATGGACAAGTTGAAGGACATGTTCCAACAACAAGTAAGGGAGGAACACTATGAGTGTGTTAAAAACCTAGTCGGTTGTAGAATGCAGGAAGGTAGGAGTGTGAGTGCCCACGTCCTTAAGATGAAGGCATACGTGGACCAAATGGAGAGATTGGGTTTTCCCATGGGGAGGGAGCTTGCTGTGGATATAATACTCCAGTCCCTGCCTGCATCATATGATCAGTTTGTCATGAACTATAACATGCATGACATGGAGAAAACCTTAGGTGAATTACATGGTATGTTGAAGACTGCGGAGTCTGACATGGCCAAACATGGATCCACCTCTTCCATTCCTACCACGAGTTCTAGGGAACTAAAGAAAAATAAGAAGAAACCGAAACGAAAGGAAAAGGTTGGAGTGTCCAAGCCTATTGCCCATGTTGAATCTGAGGACAATGATTGTGTGCCTCAAGAAGAGATTCAAGAAAAAGTGGTTTGCTACTTCTGTGGAAGATTTGGAGATTGGGGCCATCACGCTTGCCCATAGTGCCGAGAGGATATTAAACTTCTAAGGAAAGAGAGAGTTAATTTCCCCTCTCAAGGTACATTCATGATTCATTTCTAATTCTTCTATTGCGCTAGGTTGTTCACCCGAGCTAATTAACTCACGTTTGTCACAAATTAATTTTGTTACAAAGTGTAGGTACCATTTAAAAGAAGAACCAAGAGCATGAAGAACCGGATCTCTAAAAGTGGTAACTCGGAAGATTGACCTCTACAAGAGAATTGGGAGTTTTGATCTCGCCTATTCTTACCGGTTTCATTATTACTTTGTTTTTGATGCCCTGCGAGGCAAGTTGAGCTCTAATTATGTTCATGAAGACGATGGATGAGATTTTGAATTTTGGGTTGTAAAAGATTTTTTTGCATTGCTTATTCGATTTTGAAGTTTGTTCATGTCATAGCTTATGTTTTATTTTGGCCTTCTAGGCGCATCATTCTACATTTGATGACCATGAATTCATACTTGAAATTTGAATCTTGTATTAGAAAAATATTTGTTGATTGATAGAAATTAAAATTATCCATGTCAAGTCATACATGTTACAAGTAATAATTAATCATGAATGATTGATTCTAAATCCAAAATAGTTTGGATTAATCGGCTCTTTGTCATAATCTACTTAACCATGTAAATAAGATAAGTATCACCTAGATCCATGTGGTTAGGATCTTGGACTAGTTTAACCTCGGGTTAAACATTTGATGCTAATCTTATGAATTAGGGTAAGATGATTATGAATCCCTTCACGGTATATATGAGAGGGATGCTAGCTTGTAAGATATTGATCACTTTTGGTAGATAATCCGTACAAGCACATAACAAAGAGAAACTAATTAAAAGAATCAATTGGGACATATAGATAGGATGCTTAGATCTAGTTAAGATGCTAAGATACCTTAAATCTATATCAATGACTACATTATGAATTGCGGGGTTATCTCACAATTCTTTCCTTAACATAGACACATTTGTACATGGTGTCACGTTGAAGGAAACCGGATATTGTTGAAAATGATCAGGTAAATAATGAGTCAAATATGTGTATTCGACTTATTAGTATACGCATTAAATGTGACGAGCCAAGTCCTTAATCTTAATCCAACTTGAAAGTCTATTTAGCACCTTATGAGATATATCTTGAAAGAGTTCTTTGCTTGTATATATCAAAGTTTGGAGATTGAAAAACTTAAATGGTGCTAATACATTTAAAAGGTTCTTATAGGTTTTGGATATTTGATCTTACGAGAACAATGTTTTGTTGCTCAAAAGGAAGATAATAACTAAAGCATTCCAGTGGAAGAACGTGCAACTTAAATGAAAGACTTGATGTTGGCACTAGCATATGATCAAATATCGGCAGGAGAATGCCGATTATCCTGACCATGAGTAATTACTTTCAAGGCTGATAGAAGTCATGTAGCCAAAGAGATATGGGTTCCTCACATCTAAGTGGCAATGACTTGATGATGAGTTTTGTTCATATCACCATCTATCGGAAGACATAGTGGGCCCTGTGTTCACTAAATTTATGAGAAGTAATTAATCATAAGATGAAATCCATTTTAAGTATGCGAATACTTTACTTAATTCCATACCAAGGTGTAAACCGAGATGGTGTAAATGGAATTAACATGGATTGTATTGTAGACTACTTCAAATACTGACTAGGGGTAAAGGTTTCGTGATGGTTTTTGTGGAAGCTTTTCCTAGTGGCTATGTTGAAGATCATTTGATACTTGTTGCTATTGTTGCCTTCTTACGGCAACAAAGGATAATACACGGATATACAAGACCGCGTTCCTTGATGGAACTTCGTATTGAGGAAGCGCTTACCACACTCTCCGAGGGTCTTAGATATCCGTAGTATCCAAATTAAGTCTACATGTGTGAATAAGTCCTTTGGACTTATACTAACATCGTAAAAGTAAGATCTTTGCTTTCATGAGAAAATCAAAGTCATGAGTTTTCTAGGAGCATAGATAAGACTTTTACATATGTCAGGGCTAGTGGGAGCTTTTATTGTATACCTAGAAGTATGTATCGATTGAAGATAATGTCCCATTGTTAAGTGTTCTATGAACCTAAGATAGGGAATTATTGTATCATGATGATACTTAGGAGATACAAAATTTTGAATTACAAGAAATACTTGTGTATGTTCTTGATGTTTGACGACGAGAAATAAGCCTTGGAGTAGGTTTTTACTCTAATACTAATTTCTAATAGGATAATTGTCGATCTTGATCGAAGTATATGATCCTACTATATGGTGTTAATTATTGATTAGAGAAGTTCTTAAGTATCACTGATCCTATTGTGAACTTTTGTAACAATGAGGATATGAGTACTTTAGTGCTTCGTTATATGATCTCTTTGACGGATACTTTGAATAGGTAGTTTGGTCAAAAGATAATTGAGAGGATAACAAGAATACAAATGGATGTTGCATGGCAAATCCATTGAATAAGCCTTTATCATAATGACTAGTGATGTTTGACATACTAGGTCATGTAGCACTTCTTATGCATATGATTTGGCTTGAAATATTGTTTTAGTTGTTGATTGTTTTATTTTTGCTTTGGGAACTGCAAGCAATATCGTTACTTTTGATTGCTTAGGATATATAGTGGGGACTATATATACGCAGATGCGGTTACTTTCATTAGTCTTTACTGTGTTCCATCTTAGCATGTTTAACCACTTCTCTGAGTGCTTATGCATTCTAGATTTCCACAGTCAGTCATTCTTCAAGAGAAGCAAGTTTGAACTAAGACTGAGATTAGGGTTTGGTCATGCATTAATCAAGGATTGAATGCAAGTGACGCAAAACTAACCTATGCTTGAAATGAGTTTCAAGTGATTGGAAGACCCACACCTGAGTTCACTTCATGGATTATGGTCACAAGTGACTTGGGATGATAATATCATTTCATCCTTAGACCGGAGATACATGTGTATCCAAAGCATGAGTCTGCTTTGTTTTGATTACTTTCAAACGTGGTTCGTAACTGGCTGCTATAAAGGGAGTTATCAAATAAAGTATGAAGCATGTGGCGGGGCTATGTAGTCAAAAGGATTTATTCCTCTGGTTAGAGAGATATCCCTGGGCCCCTAGATGATTGGGCGCTGACACAAAAAATGCATGGCCATGCTCAAGTTACAATGATTTTAGATCAGTTGTAAACTTGTTATTTTGGTCACCACCAATCTAGAATCGAGAAACAGAATCGTGAACGATCTGGAGATTGACATTTTTCCATGTCTCGTGTTCACACGGATATCGCGAACAAAGGGATGTTTATGATCACTTATCTATAGGACATTTTAGCCTTTCTGGGCTACCAAGATTTGTCAAGGATGACGTAACTCGTACCGACTCGGGGGCAAGCATGTTTTGCAAGAGCCGCTGCTTGTCTGTGATGTTGGTGACGCTGTATCATGTGCAAGTGGGAGTCTGTTGGAATATGCCAACTGATACACGTGTACTAGCATCACTGCTGATGAGGTACGAGCCTATTGGGTCACACGCCAAGGGTAGATTCCGGCAGCACAACACAAACATGAGAGAATATGAAATTAGGGTTTCTGGCGACCTTCACGGGCCGTGAAGAGGTCGTGAAGAGAAACCCTCCATGAGCCTTCACCACCCGGATAAGTAGTCGTGGGAGCAGTACCTTCACGAGTGCTTCACGGCCCGTGAGAGCCCGTGAAGGCAGGCGTCACTCCTTTAATCGGACCACTCGTTGGCCCAATGAGAGTGTGCGGTGGAACCCGGCCTATGTGGCCTTCACGACTGCTTCACGGCCCGTGAGAGCCCGTGAAGGCAGAAGTCAAAGTGTCACTTTGTTTATTGGACCTTTGTGTTGGTCCAATAGGATGAAGCTGAAGTGGCCGAACCTGGAGTCTTCTAGAGCTTCAGTTGAGTTTATAAAAGGCTCTCTTTTTCTCTCTTAAAGAACGCTTGCTACTTTGAAGATACACACAACATACATGGTACTTGATCTTTACATCGTAAGCTAAGTGAGTGTATCGAGGCTAGGCAAGTAGTTCTTGGTGTTGTAGATGCTCCAGATTCACGAAGACAACGTGTGGTTCGTGTCTCGGGTCGTTAGCAAGGAGGAATCTCGCTCACTTGGTGTGGACTATCAATAGAGGAGCTCGGTTTCGGGTTCACGAAGATCTTCCTAGCTCGGTGGATAGCTCCAGCCCCGTGATGGTATAATTTCTCCTCCCTCCCGTTTGTTCTTGTTGCTATATTTGTTTGTAGTCACGATCCCCACTTGGGGAATACATGCATGTCGGTTTTGATACCCGAAAACCCTGGTTTTTGATGTTGTTGCTTCCGCTGCGTACGGGTGTTGGCGTGCATGGATTTCCTACACATACGCGATTCATCAAATCCATGAATGTAACAGCATGCATTAGTGAAGCCGAATGGCATAACCAAGAATTCATAGTGCCGATATTGAGTTCTAAACGTCATTTTAGAAATATCTTCATCTTGAACACGGACCTGATGATAGCCAAAACGAAGATCAATCTTGGAAAAGCATGTGGTACCTTGCAATTGATCAAACAGATCATCTATGCGAGGAAGTGGATATTTGTTCATTACAGTTCGCATATCAAGCTCCCTGTAATCGATACACATACGGAGAGTCCCATCCTTCTTCTTAACAAACAAAACAGGAGGTCCCCATGGCGAAGAACATGGGCGTATAAAGCCCTTGTCAAGCAATTTCTAGATTTGTGTCATCATCTCCTGAATTTCAGATTGAGCGAGACGATGGGTAGGTTCTGCTACAGGCGTAGCACCAGGAATAAGATCAATCCAGTATTCTACATCCCTAACAGGAGGTAAACCCGGTAAGTCTTCAGGAAAGACACCAGGGTATTTAGAAACAACCTTGATATCATTAACATTCTTTTCTCCCATCTCAACAATAATCACGTATGCTAAGTAGGAATCACAGCCCTTGGTAACGAATTTCTGGGCTTTAATGGCAGTTATCAACGGAACATCAGATTTAAGCCTTTCTCCTCGCTCCATAGCATATAAACCGCCGGGTAAAGGAATCTTTATCAAATTCTTGGAACAAAGGACTTTGGCATTTTGACTAGTTAGCTAATCCATGCCAATAACAATATTAAAGCCAGCAATAGGCATAAGAAGTAGAGAGATTATAAAACAATGCCTGTCAATGGCAATGGAAACTTGGGGTACGTGTGAAGTAATAAAGACTTGATCACCATTAGAAACTTCCACCAATAATCACATCACTTGTATCCGTCGCCTCCTCAGCCGTCATCTGGAAGACTCTCCCTTAAGCACGTGGAGCGCCTCCCTTTTTCTGTCATGTGGCTGCTACTGACCTCCAGCTCTCGAGCCTTGCCTCGAAATGGGAGCAAGTTTGAAAAAGGGTCTTAGAGTGTCTAGGAATGGGCCAGGAGGGACTCTTAATGTCTTCTTCTTTTTTTTCATTATATCATATAACTTGCTAACTTATCAACACTTACACTTTTCTAACACATAACAAATTACATATACCACTCATCACACCCTAATATCACCCAGGGAACACATAGTAATGGTCGAGCCTGGGTTTGAGACTAAGTACTATTTAAAGTACCCAATTCCCTCAAACGAAGACTCTGATACCAACTTGTAACGCCGCCAAAATTTAGAAGCTTATTTTTTTTAATAATAACTTCGTTCAAGTTTTGAAACTGCATGGATACAGTCGTAAATACAATATTTCAAAACCTACTTTTATAAAGATATTTATAGTTGTATTAGCGGAAGCATTTTAAACTAATTTATTATTTACAACATATAAATAAGTTGCAACCAAAACATAACACTAGCGTTACCGAATTTCGATCGACCATTACAAAACATATACAAAATAAAAAAAAAGCATAACACATGTGTTCCCAAAACCAACTTGTAATCCATAACAGGTACCCGTCCTCACCAGCCAAACTATTTACTTACGCATAGGAATGTACATGAAAGGGTTAGCTATAAATAGCTAGAGAATAACAGTTAAGCGGAAGCATCATCGCAACAATACCATATATATCATATCAACAAGCAAGTCTATCCTAGCACATTGCGAAGCACCGATTACTCATCAGACGTCACGTCTTACGAGGTAGCGAACCCGACTCAATGATCCTGACTAGGGAAACCAATACTTCCTTCGCGCCGGTGGAGAAGCGGGGTAGCGGTCCACCATTGCGTTAACAGGGAACTCACCCCTATTAGGATAAGTTGGAACTGAGAGCCCATCATCGAATTAAGGGACGAAGGTTCTGCAGAGATCATCGAATCGCTACACATCATAGCTAACTGCAAAAGGCCCCAACTAGATCTAGACAAGCTGGCCCCAAACATCCAACAAAGTACGACTACTATCACACATTGGCCTACTTAAGCCACAACATAACGTAGTTGGCCTACAAAAGCCATAGCATACCACAATTGGCCTACAAAAGCCATAACATATCAAATTTGCCTACAAAAGCCTTAATATATCAAGTTGGGCCTACAAAAGCCATTAACACGCGTACATATCAAATTACAACTCAATTAGCCTACAAAAAGCCTTTAACATGCATAATTATCAAGTCTTTGGTTTCTAGCATGCAAGAAACTATATAACATTCTTGATATCATGCTTATGGTAACCGGACTCACCTGTTGAGCTATAACAGACAAATATAGTGGTCCGGCTCTTCTTGGTCGTCAGGCGCACCTATAACATGTTATTTACATTTAGACAATTAACACTCACGAATAACAACTAGAACACTAGAATTAATCCCCTAATAATATCCTTAATCTATTTATTAGTCTAAACAGACTTCCCATAAGTCAACATACAGAAAACATCAAACCTGCTTGTTATTACTAGACAACACCTCCTTGTTGCCACAAGCAATTCTGCTTGCACCCACAAGGACTGGAATTTGCTTACACCCGCAAGGAAAACCCTTGCGGGCCCCGCAAGCAAAGACCCTTGCGGCAAGAAAAACCCTTACACCCACAAGCATGTGTGCACAGACAATGGCGATTTCCAGCCCCTGTTTTGACCCATTTCAACACCAAAACTCATCCAAACAATTCTAATCCAGTTTTCTAGTGTTCACATATTAAATATACATCATAACTAAGCTAGAAACAACATTCCATATGCACTTTAACATCTAATTCAAGAATCAAGATTAAAATTACATATTTTGACCCATTTGAGCTTATTTTCAAAATTCAACCAAAATCATCTCTTTAATTCAAGAATTTGATTCCTAGACACTTAGAATAGATATAGGAACTGACTGGAATCAAAAGAACTAGTTATTGAGGTCAATTTGAGTTTTTGACCCAATTGACCTAAATGGTCAGATTCACCAAGAACATGAAGAACACATGGGTAAAGGAACTTACAAGCAAGAATGGATGGAGAAGATGATTATGAACAGATTACAATCTCTATTTGCTGCTAAACTTGAAGGTTGAAAGATTAATTCTTGATTTCTCCTCAAAGGTTAACAAGAACAAGAGATAGTGAGAGGTGTATGTGTGTTTGTACGCATATGTGTGTGTGTATATATATATTTTAGAACCGACTTTGGTTCTAATATTATCCACAACACAGTGTTTTGTTCCACTTTTCAACTTACAACTCATCTCTCGTTTACCCGTTTTAACCAACGGGGATATTTTTGAAATCCTAATTCGAAACCGTTTAATATTTTATTATTTTTATCTATTTTTATTAATATTTTTATAACTTCCTTTAATAGCTATTTTAATAACTTTATACCAATGACTAACATATATATAGATATATAGATATATATTAATTAATTAATTTAAAATATCTAACGTACCACGTTCGCGCGCGTCTAGGCCCTTTTTGAGGATGTTACAGTTTCCTCTCAGATTACACGCAGTCACACGCACACTTTACACGATACAAAGGTTGCAGCTACAAATTGTACATGGGGTATTGTGTCCTAATTCAGGCTTAAATACCCTCCACTAATTTCTAATAGTCATAAGTAGTCCCTTCATCTTGTAATTATCATAAATTAGGCACCCACTTTAGAAATTGTAATAGTTCACTATTTTTACTAATATAAAAGTATTATTACACTTGAAAAGGAGAATGGGTATTACACATTTAACAATTGCTAAATCATTCTCCCTATGAGTCGCACTTGCCAATTCTTTTTCTCCCATGAGTCACACTTGGCAACTCTCTCCACCCTATAAGGTGCACTTGCCAACTCTATCCACTCTATAAGTCTCACTTGCCAACTCTTTTGACCCTATAAGTCATAACAAAACATCTATATATATATATATATATATATATATATATATATATATACTAGTGGTGTGCTCGCACAATGTAACATATATATATATATATATACTAGTGGTGTGCTCGCACAATGTAACAGTTATTAAAGAGGGACAATAGTGAGATTGTGTGGTGATGATTTTTTGTGGTTGCGATGGAGGGCATAATGAAGCTTGCAAATGTTAATAAACAATGAATTTGAAATAATATAGGTCGTATTTTTTGATCATGCTTAAGTTATATGAAAGTGTAAATTTAATAATGTGGTAGTATTATTTATACATTTTAACTTAAAACAATACGAAACAATTTAAATAATATGACTTTTAGATCTTGAAATAAGAAAATAATATGTTTTTACTCTAAAAAAACTTGAGTAATTACATGTTTCCTCAATCTGCTTTCATATACGATCCTTAGTCACTTGCCCAAAACTTCATTTCCTTATTAACATGTTAAACAAGTTGCAGGCTAAAGAATGATCATATTAACACACTTTTTAGACGTTTGATGAGTATACATATTAAAAAAAATTATGTAACAAATTGTTACATTGGTGAAACTTTGCAGCTATTTATTAACTTTAAGTATAGTATGGAACACAGAAAATAAAAAATCTAGTTATACGTTTACATTCAAATGGGTGTTGTACATATAATTTTAAAACACTAACTTTTTTTAACTCCTTTATATAATTGTTATGTTGATTCTCTAAGATTATGATGATTTTTTAAAAAGTTATGAAACTAAACGGTTGATTCAAATATGAATAAATTGGTTTTTTTTTTTATAAAATTAACGTTTAACAAATTAAAAACAAATTATAATCTATTTTTAGAAGTATGTGTATAGTGAATAGAAAATTAGTTTCCATTTTAGAAATGTTAATCTATTTTTAAAGGTTAATAAATGGTGAATGTGATTGATCCATATAAAATGGACGATTTGATGTACTATTTGTGGAAAATTAAGAAATTTTAAATTAATGAGGAAAGAGATTGTTGTATGCATTATAAAGTAGTATATATATATATATATATATAGGGTTAGGATCAATATAGGCACCCTTTTATATAAAGTCACTAAGGGCTTAATTAGCCCTTGGATCTGAGAATGGATGATCATGACTAACTAGAGAAAATTAAAATGCTAATCCTATCAAATCTGATTTTGGCGTATTATAAAGGGCAAAAACGTCAAACACAAAACAAACAAAAATTCACTTTCCGCATATACTTCCAAAAGTTACGGAAACATATCCGCCCACTTTAAAAAACACGAACACCACCTCTCTCTCTCTCTCTCTCCACATACGATTAGCAAAAACCATCTTCTTCTTCCCCAACGAAATCAACAGTTCGTTCTTCTCAAAAGATATCTAGGTAAGTTTTTGATTATCATTTTCATGACTTTACAGTTAAATATTATGATAACTGTAACACCGTAAATTCTCAAGCCATTTTTTTAAACCGCTGCGGAAGCGTTTACTTATTTCATTAAAACAAACACCCACAAGTACAAAGTACTATTCATAAATATAACATCACTTTGTGTTACAAAAGATTTATAAAACACGTCTCGTCTCTTCTAAAAACATAATATCAGAGCATTGGTTAAATTTTCCTTTCCCACAAACAAAGCTAACACAGCCAAACTTGCAAAAAGCAATCAACCGAGGGGAATTAGCACAAAGCTAAGTGAATGTAAGCTACAAACAAGCAACTACCAACAACAAGCACAAGCAATCACCATCTGATCAAACAAACAGGTCTCAACAGATCAAACAATCTCCACAAACTAATCCAACCTCTAGAGGAACGGCGGTTCTACAGAACCTGCAAACGATGCGGGCCAAAGCAAAGGTTTACCGATAGCTATTTGCTACTTGGTACAGTTAAACCCCTTCTGATGCAACAAATGCATAGAAGATCAAGAACCGCGCAACCAATAGCAGACAGCCCAGCCCAAAACATACGATAGTTGACTCCTAACCATGTACGCATATCGTTAACCATACGTACAGGTCTTGCCACGTGCACATATCATTAACCATGTACACGGGCCGCACAACAATCCGAACGATCACAAACAACAAGCAACAATCAACTATCAACGAATAACAGTCAAAACAGTCTATCAACACATCTCAAGTTAAACATTCTATCATGGCAACTCAGACTAAACAGTCTATCATGGCGACTTAGACTAAACAGTCTATCATAGCAACTCAGACTAAACAGTCTATCATGGCAAACGAATATCTCAAATTGTGCAATCATAAACGTTACCACCATCACCACTCGTGAGTACACTTCCACTCACCTCAGTCCTCGATCTCGTTTGCTCAGTTGTCTAATATCACTGAGTCTTTGCAATTCCCGAGAACACAACAAACTGAAGTCAATCTCTGATTCATAAATATATATATCCACAATATATTTATATCTCTATATAACTTGTAAAAAACATATAATAATCATATAAATGATAATCCATCACATCCCCAACAAGTGTCAATCAAACAATTAAGTTTCCTGAAATTGCCCTGTCGCACCACGACTAACACTTGTGTCGCGCCGCGACACTGTCAGATTTGGAGTACCGGATTTGAGTGTCGGATTTGGAGTTCCTGAAATTGACCTTCAAAGGGTGTCGCGCCGCTACACTCTTCCCTGCAGTTCATTTTCTTCCTTCGTCGGATTTTCATCCAACAAAACTTATAAATTTCATAATCAACATCTTATTTCTCAAGTCAAAACACTTCTAACATACATAAAACTTCATATTACATAACAACAATCATTTAGAACTTCTTAAATCCATGTGTAACATCAAATCATTCAAAACTCATTTCTTCAAAACCCAACATTGGTGTTTCATGCTAAACTTATAAAACACAATTATTATGATAATTTATACACACGTACACATTCACCGGAACCAAGGCAAGAGGTGGCTCTTTTTCCACTTAATTAATTGCATACATACATACATAACATAACTTTATCATTTATTTCTAATTCCAGTAGCACAAACATATATATATATATATATTTATATATATATATATTCAATTCATGAATTACTTTAATTAACTCTAATAACCACTTAGCCAACTAAATTTAAATAACACGAAATCACATACCGCTTACCCGCTAATCAACTAGCCCGGGTTTGCAGATATTACCAATCTTCCCTCCTTAAGAGGATTCCGTCCTCGGAATCCTATAGCACATATCAAACGGATTATCCATTATTTACATTCGTTCATTTCTGATTGTCAAGTCGATTATAATTCATACGCATTTACATCTTAAAACATAGAAATCCCTTCCTATATATCCTTCTCAGTTTGTATTCATCAATTCTTTAACAACTTATCCTTCAAATATTTTTTTTCAATTCAACATTCAACTCAACACGTAGCTCATAGACTTTGATAAATCTGTCTTTTAACTCATTCTCTTTCACATTCACGCATATAGACATTATCAACACATCCTCTGAATATTCATTCACATTAACCTGTTTATCTTAACTAACGAATTTCACGTACCTTTCATTCACTGTCTGTCATATAAAAATACTCACATATCGCTTTCTTCTTACTTATCAGTACATTACTCCAATATTCACATAACGAATCACAATTGACATTTTAACTTCCACTTGATAGAAACCACATCACGCCAAACTACTCAATTTGCTTATGAATTCGACATGTCACCAAAATCCAACACAAAACACAAGTTCATTCTCATTTATCTGCACATTCTTTCTACTTCACTATCCAATAAGGATTCAATCGCACTGCTCATCTCACATATCAATGCTTGTTATAAACTCTTCTAGAAGTTTAGTTAATTCTTTTAATTTCCGTTAGAAGTTTCTATATATAGCATCACGCATTCTATTCATCTCATCAATATACAATTTCACTCCCCATTGTCATCCCATAGTGGTAGAATACAGTTACTTTGATTGTACGATCATAATCCCTCGTAATATATCCGGATTTTCATCACATATAGTACATTACATATAAATTCTATCATAACTTGTCTCCATCACTGTTCTAGTATCTCAGGTTATCTCAACAGTTTACAAATCTCTGATACTCTATCTTGACTCATACTCCATCATGTCATATTCCCACGAATTATATCATGTTTACTCTTCTTAGTAGGTTATCAAAATAATACTTTTCTGGCATTATACTATTTAGCCCTTCCAAGTGCATTGGCAGTTTAGTTTCGTAAGTCTTGTCAGATTAAATTTTCCAATTCCAAGCAAAGGCACTTTCCTAGCAAAGGCAATTCATGTATAAGATCCACAAGTCTTCATTCCATATGCTTAGGCTATTACATTCTTCTTCTATCATTCTTCAAATCACATATGTCTTCAGTTCATAACTAACCACTGTTATTTAGCCAGCTCTTTCACATACATAACTTCTTGTAATTAGATATCAATTACATCTTTTACTCAAACAATTCCGCACATTTCAGACTTACCCAATCTGTAGCAATTCATCTCTTTCTTTTACTTGATAATTTCAATCATTTAGATCATCAACTTCCAGTAAAGACAATTTCAATTCCATACATCAAGTCCAGTGTACTTCAATTCGCATAACTACAGTGTTATCATCATAGACTCCCTTGTATTTTCAAATGTCTATCATCAATTATCCCTCCAAGATAATATTCAAATCTCTCATTCACATTCTTTTATTCATACTAAACACTGTTCCTACCACATGTTCAATTCATCCGTATATAAACATTCACTATTTCTTTTAATACTCAGGTCAATCACACATACTTTTCCTTACAATCAACATTTACCACATAGTCAATACAAATGCACCTGTTACAACCTCCAAGTCATGGTTTAAATCATTTCTCTCAGAAATCTTTTACTGTGAGACATAAATTACTTCTTTGATTTCATAACATAATCACCATTTATTAATCCAACGAATACAACATCTCATCATGCCATAATCTCTTCGGGTTCATCAATCATCATCATAGATTACCTTTACTCATTAGGTTTAATAATAATACTCATAATCTCAGTCATATACTTTATCAAAACATTCCTTGGTTGCCATTAATATCTTTCAAATCTCAGCAATTTATTCTCTTCCCCTCTTCTTTGCACAAACATAAACATATATATATATATATTCACAAATACAAACACAGTTTGCAATTCGATCTTACAACACATTGCATAGCATGCAATTTAACTAATCTAGAAATATTCTTCTCTAGCATCTCATACCCAATTTACATTGTTTCAAATATCACTTACGTACCATCATATCATTTCCTGACAATAGTACCAGATAATTTTACAATAACATAATATCAATTATCTTTACTTCTAAAGAATCATGCTCTTTCAGAAGTAAGCATATACACTTAGCACACATAGGCATCAAGCATCAACAATTAACTCTGAAGTTAATAAACATACGTACAAATATAAAAGTTATAAAAACGTACCCGTCATATCATCTTCATTATAACCTCATCGTTAGTCATCATATCATACGTTCTACCTTCTATCACAAAAGGGTTCTTTCTCTTTCGTCCATCTGCTGACGAGGATCCCCCACCTGCATCCACTCCTGACCCCGACCCCATTTTTCGTTCTTCATAACATTCATTCGTGCGATGACCCTCTTTCTGACAATTCCAACATACACTCCGAGGGAAACCACATTCCTTGATCTCATGTCCAAACAATCCACATCGGATGCAACGCAAAGTCTGGGGTGTGCAAGGCCCCATATGAACAAATCTACACCAACGGCACCATTGCGAACTTTGTTTAGACCCATCTGTTTTAGGTTTCTTATTTCGATTCTTCTGTTTCTAGCCACTCTGCCCACTCTGTCTTTGTTGTTCATTAACATGTTCAATCCTTGATTCCTGCTGGGAAATATACTCTCTATTCATTCTATCCCTTGCCTTTCCATCACCCTTAGCCGACTTGGCTAGAGTAAACGCTTGTGCTAAGGTATTTGCTCATCTGGTAGTACTTCGATATTATGGAAGCAAAGCTCCCACAAAATGTTGTATCTTTGATGCCTCATCCGGCACCCGTTGTTTTACAAATCGCAATCTCTCATTAAATTGTTTAATCAAATCATCTACCGTCATGTCTCTTGTCGTCTTCAAATCCACAAACTCTTTCTTGATTTTCGCAATCTCAAATGAGCTACAATATTGCTCGCACAGCTTCTCTTGAAATTGATTCCAAGTAATACTCTCCTGCTGTTCCTCGGTAAAATGTCCAGTTAATGAATCCCATCACATCTCCTTTAAGCATCCGAGTTGCAAATTTAACTCTAGATTCACCCTCGCAATTACACGCATCAAGAGCTTTTACCATTTCTCGCAACCAATTCAAAGTCACGTTTGGATAAGTACTCCCGTGATATCTCAATGGTTTACAATCCAAAAAATTTTTATACGAACGAGGCTGTTTAAATCCCGGATATCCAAAATGATAATCTCCCTGTAAGGTGGAAGGATTGAAAATAACGGTTGCGTCACTTGCGTTACCGGAGGAAACGGAGCAGTAACCGGCAAAGTAGTAGATTGGGTAGCAACAGTTGTCGGTATCTGTGATGACATATTCTGATTAATCCTCTTTTTTCCAATACCACGAACTATATCTCTAAGTTCCTGAAGTTCATTTTCTAACTTGTGAATATATTCCTCTCGATCACTTTCCTGTTCATATCCCTGCTGATCCTCCCTGCTGATCCTCCTGTGACTCAAATGGTGGTTGAGACTTCAGTTATTGATACTATGGATATGAAGAATCGTGTGGGTATTTCAGGATATGAACAGGAAAGTGATCGAGAGGAATATATTCACAAGTTAGAAAATGAACTTCAGGAACTTAGAGATATAGTTCGTGGTATCGGAAAAGAGAGGATTAATCAGAATATGTCATCACATATACCGACAACTGTTGCTACCCAATCTACTACTTTGCCGGTTACTGCTCCGTTTCCTCCGGTAACGCAAGTGACGCAACCGTTATTTTCAATCCTTCCACCTTACAGGGAGATTATCATTTTGGATATCCGGGATTTAAACAACCTTGTTCGTATAAACAATTTTTGGATTGTAAACCATTGAGATATCACGGGAGTACTAATCCGAACATGACTTTGAATTGGTTGCGAGAAATGGTAAAAGCTTTTGATGCGTGTAATTGCAAGGGTGAATCTAGAGTTAAATTTGCAACTCGGATGCTTAAAGGATATGTGATGGTGTGATGGGATTCATTAACTGGACATTTTACCGAGGAACAGCAGGAGAGTATTACTTGGAATCAATTTCAAGAGAAGTTGTGTGAGCAATATTGTAGCTCATTTGAGATTGCGAAAATCAAGAAAGAGTTTATGGATTTGAAGACAACAAGAGACATGACGGTAGATGATTTGATTAAACAATTTAATGAGAGATTGCGATTTGTAAAACAGTGGGTGCCGGATGTGGCATCAAAGATACAAGATTTTGTGGGAGCTTTGCTTCCAGAATATCGAAGTACTACCAAATGGGCAAATACCTTATCACAAGCGTTTACTCTAGCCAAGTCGGCTGAGGGTGATGGAAAGGCAAGTGATAGAATGAATAGAGAATATATTTCACAGCAGGAATCAAGGATTGAACATGTTAATGAACAACAAAGACAGAGTGGGCAGAGTGGCTAGAAACAGAAGAATCGAAATAAGAAACCTAAGACAGATGGGTCTAAACAAAGTTCGCAATGGTGCCGTCGGTGTAGATTTATTCTAACGGGGCCTTGCACACCCCAGACTTTACGTTGCATCCGATGTGGATTGTTTGGACATGAGATCAAGGAATGTGGTTTCCCTCGGAGTGTATGTTGGAATTTTCAGAAGAGGGTCATCGCACGAATGAATGTTATGAAGAACGAAAAATGGGGTCGGGGTCAGGAGTGGATGCAGGTGGGGGATCCTCGTCAGCAAATGGACGAAAGAGAAATAACCCTTCTGTGCTAGAAGGTAGAACGTATGATATGATGACTGACGATGAGGTTATAATGATGATGATATGACGAGTATGTTTTGATAACTTTTATATTTGTACGTATGTTAATTAACTTCAGAGTTAATTGTTGATGCTTGATGCCTATGTGTGCTAAGTGTATATGCTTACTTCTGAAAGAGCATGATTCTTTAGAAGTAAAGATAATTGATATTATGTTATTGTAAAATTATCTGGTACTATGAATAGGATATGAACAGGAAAGTGATTGAGAGGAATATATTCACAAGTTATCTCTATCAGCCATATCTGTGCAATCACATCATCTCACAATCTCGTTAGATAAACCGTTAGTACACAATCTACTAACTAACAAACAGCTTCACCAATTCACTCTAATTCCCCCAAGGAAAGTTTGACCCAACACGAGCCAAGATTTGGGAATGCAACACTCTAGTTGTGCCTGCATCGCCAAACCAAGGCTCTAATACCAACTTGTAACACCGTAAATTCTCAAGCCATTTTTTTAAACCGCTGCGGAAGCATTTACTGATTTCATTAAAACAAATACCCCCAAGTACAAAGTACTATTCATAAACATAACATCACGTTGTGGTACAAAAGATTTATAAAACACGTCTCGTCTCTTCTCAAAACATAATATCAGAGCATTGGTCAAATTTCCCTTTCCCACAAACAAAGCTAAACAGCCAAACCTGCAAAAAGAAATCAACCGAGGGGAATTAGCACAAAGCTAAGTGAATGGAAGCTACAAACAAGCAACTACCAACAACAAGCACAGGCAATCATCATTTGATCAAACAAACAGATCTCAACAGATCAAACAATCTCCACAAACCAATCCAACCTCTAGAGGAACGGCGGTTCTACAAAACCTGCAACCGATGCGGGCTAAAGCAAAGGTTTACCGATAGCTATTTGCTACTTGGTACAGTTAAACCCCTTCTGATGCAACAAATGCATAGAAGATCAAGAACTGCGCAACCAATAGCAGATATCCCAGCCCAAAACATACGAGAGCTGACCCCTAACCATGTACGCATATCGTTAACCATACATACAGGTCTTGCCATGTGCACATACCATTAACCATGTACACGGGCCGCACAACAATCCGAACGATCACAAACAACAAGCAACAATCAACTATCAACGAATAACAGTCAAAACAGTCTATCAACACATCTCAAGTTAAACATTCTATCATGGCAACTCAGACTAAACAATCTATCATGGCAACTTAGACTAAACAGTCTATCATAGCAACTCAATCTAAACAGTCTATCATGGCAAACAAATATCTCAAATTATGCAATCATAAACGTTACCACCATCACCACTCGTGAGTACACTTCCACTCACCTCAGTCCTCGATCTCGTTTGCTCAGTTGTCTAATATCACTGAGTCTTTGCAATTCCTAAGAACACAACAAACTAAAGTCAATCTCTGATTCATAAATATTTATATCTCTATATAACTTGTAAACAACATATAATAATCATATAAATGATAATCCATCACATCCCCAACAAGTGCCAATCAAATAATTAAGTTTCCTGAAATTGCCCTGTCGCGCCGCGACACTGTCGGATTTGGAGTTCCGGATTTGAGTGTCGGATTTGGACACTGGATTTGAGTTTCCCGGATTTGGGGGTCGGATTTCATGTTCCGGGTTGCAAGTATCGGATTTCTAGGTTTCGGATTGTAACTTTCGGATTTCTAGCAATCCGACTCAAATCCATGTGTAACATCAAATCATTCAAAACTCATTTATTCAAAACCCAACAATGGTGTTTCATGCTTAAACTTATAAAACACAATTAAAAACATCACCAGATAATCATAATCATACTAGAATCAATAACCCACCTTTAGTTTGGAGTTTAGAACACCAAGTCTTCAAACTCAAAATTCAAGTATCCAATGTTCTTGAAGGTTTCTTTGATGGCAGGTTATCACACACACAAACACACTTGCACCTGTTCTTTTTTTGATAAAATAGCAGCTAACTTTTCTTATGATAATATATACACACGTACACATTCACCAGAACCAAGGCAAGAGGTGGCTCTTTTTCCACTTAATTAATTGCATACATACATACCACACATACATACATACATAACATAACTTTATCATTTATTTCTAATTCCAGTAGCACAAACATATATATATATATATTCAATTCATGAATGACTTTAATTAACTCTAATAATCACTTAGCCAAATAAATTTAAATAACACGAAATCACATATCGCTTACCCGCTAATCAACTAGCCCGGGTTTGCGGATGTTACAATAACCCCCTGATGGATAGTTATTAATCAATTTGATGATGAATTACATGAATTACAATGTAGCATACATGATTTATATACCACTTAGCTTCATGTTGTTTATGAATCCATCATTTTCAAAGTGAAAACTCATTTTCATTATGTTTCCATCATTTTCAACATGTCCCCATCATTTTCATCCTGATGCAAATTGAAATATGTCTGAATACATAACTGATATACCCATGATAGACGCTGATGTAGAAATAGTTATCATTTTAAAACTACTTTCATCATGATAAAAACATGGTTGTTGACTTATTCATCATATCCAGAACAAAAAACAGGGGTAATTGGAATAAAAAACGATAAATAACAATGCTGATATAGAGTTAGCTATTACCACTTATTCATTATTTTTATTATGATCCTATCATTTTCTGACTGTAAAAACATCATTTTCATTATGTTTCCATCATCTTCAACATGTTCCCATCATTTATAGCCTGATGAAATTGAATTTGACTGAATACATCACAGATATACCTATGATATACGCTGATGTAGAGTTAGATACATTTTACAACTATTTTCATCATGATACAACCATGGTTGTTGACTAACATAATCAAGTTTCAACATAATCAAGTTTAATTTTCATGACTTTACAGTTAAATATTATGATAACCCCTGATGGATAGTTATTAATCAATTTGACGATGAATTACATGAATTACATTGTAGCATACATGATTTATATACCACTTAGCATCATTTTGTTTATGAATCCATTATTTTCAAAGTGAAAAATCATTTTCATTATGTTTCCATCATTTTCAACATGTCCCCATCATTTTCATCCTGATGCAAGATGAAATATGTCTGAATACATAACTGATATACCCATGATAGACGCTGATGTAGAATTAGTTATCATTTTAAAACTACTTTCATCATGATAAAAACATCGTTGTTGACTTATTCATCATTTCCAGAACCAAAAAACAGGGGTAATTGGAATAAAAAATGATGAATAACAATGCTGATATATGATTAGCTATTACCACTTATTCATCATTTTCATTATGATCCCATCATTTTCAGACTGTAAAAACATCATTTTCATTATGTTTCCATCATCTTCAACATGTTCACATCATTTATAGACTGGTGAAATTGAATTTGTCTGAATACATCACTGATATACCCATGATTTACGCTGATGTAGAGTTAGATACCATTGTAAAACCATATTCATCATGACAAAACCATGGTTGTTGACTAACATAATCAATTTTCAACATAATCAAGTTTCATTTTCATGACTTTACAGGTAAATAATATGATAACCCCCTGATGGATAGTTATTAATCAATTTGACGATGAATTACATGAATTACATTGTAGCATACATGATTTATATACCACTTAGCATCATTTTTTTATGAATCCATCATTTTCAAAGTGAAAACTCATTTTCATTATGTTTCCATCATTTTCAACATGTCCCCATCATTTTCATCCTGATGCAAATTGAAATATGTCTGAATACATAACTGATATACCCATGATAGACGCTGATGTAGAATTAGTTATCATTTTAAAACTACTTTCATCATGATAAAAACATGGTTGTTGACTTATTCATCATTTCTAGAACCAAAAAACAGGGGTAATTGGAATAAAAAATGATGAATAACAATGCTGATATAGGGTTAGATATTACCACTTATTCATCATTTTCATTATGATCCCATCATTTTCAGACTGTAAAAACATCATTTTCATTATGTTTCCATCATCTTCAACATGTTCACATCATTTATAGACTGGTGAAATTGAATTTGTCTGAATACATCACTGATATACCCATGATTTACGCTGATGTAGAGTTAGATACCATTGTAAAACCATATTCATCATGACAAAACCATGGTTGTTGACTAACATAATCAATTTTCAACATAATCAAGTTTCATTTTCATGACTTTACAGGTAAATAATATGATAACCCCCTGATGGATAGTTATTAATCAATTTGACGATGAATTACATGAATTACATTGTAGCATACATGATTTATATACCACTTAGCATCATTTTGTTTATGAATCCATCATTTTCAAAGTGAAAACTCATTTTCATTATGTTTCCATCATTTTCAACATATCCCCATCATTTTCATCCTGATGCAAATTGAAATATGTCTGAATACATAACTGATATACCCTTGATAGACGCTAATGTAGAATTAGTTATCATTTTAAAACTACTTTCATCATGATAAAAACATCGTTGTTGACTTATTCATCATTTCCAGAACCAAAAAACAGGGGTAATTGATATAAAAAACGATAAATAACAATGCTGATATAGGGTTAGCTATTACCACTTATTCATCATTTTCATTATGATCCCATCATTTTCAGACTGTAAAAACATCATTTTCATTTTGTTTCCATCATCTTCAACATGTTCACATCATTTATAGACTGGTGAAATTGAATTTGTCTGAATACATCACTAATATACCCATGATTTACGCTGATGTAGAGTTAGATACCATTTTAAAACCATATTCATCATGACAAAACCATGGTTGTTGACTAACATAATCAATTTTCAACATAATCAAGTTTCATTTTCATGACTTTACAGGTAAATAATATGATAACCCCCTGATGGATAGTTATTAATCAATTTGACGATGAATTACATGAATTACATTGTAGCATACATGATTTATATACCACTTAGCATCATTTTGTTTATGAATCCATCATTTTCAAAGTGAAAACTCATTTTCATTATGTTTCCATCATTTTCAACATATCCCCATCATTTTCATCCTGATGCAAATTGAAATATGTCTGAATACATAACTGATATACCCATGATAGACGCTGATGTAGAATTAGTTATCATTTTAAAACTACTTTCATCATGATAAAAACATCGTTGTTGACTTATTCATCATTTCCAGAACCAAAAAACAGGGGTAATTGGAATAAAAAATGATGAATAACAATGCTGATATAGGGTTAGCTATTACCACTTATTCATCATTTTCATTATGATCCCATTATTTTCAGACTGTAAAAACATCATTTTCATTATGTTTCCATCATCTTCAACATGTTCACATCATTTATAGACTGGTGAAATTGAATTTGTCTCAATACATCACTGATATACCCATGATTTACGCTGATGTAGAGTTAGATACCATTTTAATACCATATTCATCATGACAAAACCATGGTTGTTGACTAACATAATCAATTTTCAACATAATCAAGTTTCATTTTCATGACTTTACAGGTAAATATTATGATAACCCCCTGATGGATAGTTATTAATCAATTTGACGATGAATTACATGAATTACATTGTAGCATACACGATTTATATACCACTTAGCATCATTTTGTTTATGAATCCATCATTTTCAAAGTGAAAACTCATTTTCATTATGTTTCCATCATTTTCAACATGTCCCAATCATTTTCATCCTGATGCAAATTGAAATATGTCTAAATACATAACTGATATACCCATGATAGACGCTGATGTAGAATTAGTTATCATTTTAAAACTACTTTCATTATGATAAAAACATCGTTGTTGACTTCTTCATCATTTCCAAAACCAAAAAACAGGGGTAATTGGAATAAAAAATGATGAATAACAATGCTGATATAGAGTTAGATATTACCACTTATTCATCATTTTCATTATGATCCCATCATTTTCAGACTGTAAAAACATCATTTTCATTATGTTTCCATCATCTTCAACATGTTCACATCATTTATAGACTGGTGAAATTGAATTTGTCTGAATACATCACTGATATACCCATGATTTACGCTGATGTAGAGTTAGATACCATTTTAAAACCATATTCATCATGACAAAACCATGGTTGTTGACTAACATAATCAATTTTCAACATAATCAAGTTTCATTTTCATGACTTTACAGGTAAATATTATGATAACCCCCTGATGGATAGTTATTAATCAATTTGACGATGAATTACATGAATTACATTGTAGCATACATGATTTATATACCACTTAGCATCATTTTGTTTATGAATCCATTATTTTCAAAGTGAAAAATCATTTTCATTATGTTTCCATCATTTTCAACATGTCCCCATCATTTTCATCCTGATGCAAGATGAAATATGTCTGAATACATAACTGATATACCCATGATAGACGCTGATGTAGAATTAGTTATCATTTTAAAACTACTTTCATCATGATAAAAACATCGTTGTTGACTTATTCATCATTTCCAGAACCAAAAAACAGGGGTAATTGGAATAAAAAATGATGAATAACAATGCTGATATATGATTAGCTATTACCACTTATTCATCATTTTCATTATGATCCCATCATTTTCAGACTGTAAAAACATCATTTTCATTATGTTTCCATCATGTTCAACATGTTCACATCATTTATAGACTGGTGAAATTGAATTTGTCTGAATACATCACTGATATACCCATGATTTACGCTGATGTAGAGTTAGATATGTCACACCCCGCTAAAGCGGAAACACGAGGTGTCACAGCACAAGATATCATCGCACAAGGTAAACAGACAATAACCATTATATTGACTTAACAAAAATAAGTAGTTTAGGTAAAACATAAATAGAAGTTACATAATCGAATAAAAGTTAAATGACATTATCTTGTACGATGCGAAAATTAAATAGATATTGTTTTTATAAAACGTGACGATGAAGATGAAGATGCCACACATCATGTTTGTATGCATAAGGTACCTAACAACGATCACCTGAAAGCACGGGTAAAAGAAAAGGGTCAACTACTAGAGTTGGTGAGTTCATAGGTTTTTAATATATGCACAAAATATCTTTTAAATGAGAAAAGTTTAAATAATTGATGGAAGTTTTTGAATAAAATCCAAGTATGAAATAATGATATAAGATGTATTATATTGCCCAATACGTTGCACATGGTAGTAATAGACTATGATGATTATTGCTTGAGCCATTATCCAACCTAGCCGACAACCAATTGCCCATGATAAACCTAACGCCTATATTAAATGACGTTAGTAGTGGTAAAGTACATCTATAGTTCGTCAACCATAAATGGGAGACGTCGGAATCTCCAAATAGCGCTACTTACAAATACCATCGGCTCACTAGCGGAGTTAAGGAATAATGTCCAACGAAAGGGCCTTACAACGATCACCCAAGCACATCAAAGAATAATACCATAAGTGCTCAAAATAATATTTGAAATAAATAAAAAGATAGGCAATAAACTTTTCATGAAATGTATACACATGCTTTCACCCCAAAATAATATGAAATACGGTAAAAAGGGGCTATGATACTCACTCGGTATGCAAAGGTGTTTTCTTGTAAGGATTTCTTGTTCCTACCGAAGCTCCTTTCCTAATATAAAAAGGTATGTAGCTCTATTAGACTTATTTTATTTATTATTTTGTATTATTTATTTGTTGTTAACTTATTTATTTAAATAGTTAAAGGTTGTCTCTATTTTTCCATTATTCATAAATGTTCACTGAAATTTTCAGTTCTTTGAGTTGAACTTTAAAAATTAAAAACTGTAATTTAGGAGTCATATTAAGGCTTGATATTTTAATATAATCTTTCTATATGTTTCTATAATGTCCAGTAAAAATATAGGAATTTATAATCCATGTTTGGTATTTTTAATAATTAAAAGTGTATAGGATGTCCACTGATCAGTGTCTGGATGACATGTTGTTACTAAAACGTCTGTTTAGGGCTCATACGACCTCCTTTTTACATGATTCAAACTGGAAAATAACCACGACTCACAGATTAAACTTTTAAAAAAAACTAGACGTAATTTGACCCAAGAATGAGTTAGTTACACGCGTTTAAAGTGTACCCTTCTAAATCTGCCAGACTTCCAGATTCAACATATGGGTCTTTTTAAATATGTTTGAAGGATCAAACGTTCATGAAAATTAGTGAATCCAGTTTTAAATGAAAGGTAACACTTTAAACTAAGATTAGCAAAAAGAATCAACTGATTTTTATACCTAGAACTCCAGATATAACAAAAACAAGTAGGGAGTTCTAACATCAGATTCTGCCAGATTTGTGATTCTTTTTGCTTATGGGTCATAACTTTAATATAACATGTTTATATTCATGATTAATCATCTTGTATGAGTTTAAGCTTTGATAATCCATGTGTTCTTACAACAATGGTAGGATGATACACATTTTATGTGTTCCTTACAACATTTGTTAAGATGAAACACATGCATGATCAAAGTCTTATTTTCTTGATTTTTAGTTGATTAAGTTCCATACAACAATGGTAGGATGATGCACATTTCATGTGCTCCTTACAACATTGGTAGGATGTTTATATTCACATGATTATAGATATATATAAAGAAATAAGATGAACATCAAAGAAAAAAAAGAAGAAAGAAAAAAAAAAGAAGAAAAGAAGAAAAGTAGAAGAGTAGAGATGAGTGTGTTATGATCATCTTACCAACTCTTTTCTTTGATTATGTGTTTGATCTTCACAAGATGAACAAGAGTTGGATGTTCTTGGGAGATTTTTGTTGGTGAAAGAAGAAGAGAGAAAAGAGAAGAGATGGAGTGTGGTGGTGAAGGAAATGATGAAGAGTAGTAGGGAGCTTATATAGAGCATGGGGGAGATCAAGTGGTGGTTCTTGGGAAGAGAAGGAGGCAAGAGAAAAGAGATGGGGGGTTTCTTTTATTTTTTATTTTTTATAAATTATGTGTAATTAGTTTAAATAAATTTGTATAAATGGTGATTTTGTTTAAATCTTTTAATTAACAAAGTTTTAATTATTTTGATGAGTTTATATATATGTTTTATATTTTAACTTATTTATATTTATTATGATGTATTTAATTATTTTTATTGTTATTATTATTATTATTGTATATGATTTGTAATTCTTGACTTTTAATAATTCGATTTTTCGAGCTCCGGAAGGTTCTAACCATATCGGCGGGATTTCTACGAAATCTAATATTATTATGGATGTATTTAAGTCATAAATACTATTTTTAGTCATACTAGGCTTAAAATTGGAATTTCTAATGGCTAACGTCGGAAATTTGTTGCCGAATGTCACAGTCTCCCCTGATTAAAAGAATTTCGTCCCGAAATTAATCGTTGACGTCTTGGACTTGCTTTTTGGCGAAGAGGTGTGGATATTTGAGTTTCATATAATCCTCTCGCTCCCAAGTGTATTCAGGCCCGTGCCTTGAGTTCCAACGAACTTTTAAGATAGGGATCCTGCTTCTCCTTAGTCTTTTGACCTCCCGGTCAAGGATTTCGATTGGTTCTTCT
The DNA here is from genome assembly GCA_038502395.1 of Dittrichia graveolens. NCBI lineage: Eukaryota > Viridiplantae > Streptophyta > Magnoliopsida > Asterales > Asteraceae > Dittrichia > Dittrichia graveolens. The sequence goes on from JARJIL010000009.1 coordinate 40,366,931, forward strand.
ACAAAGTGCAACCGGTCATCAACTTGCACATCTTTTAATGGTAAGATTAAGGTTTCCTCCGTTTGGCATATCTTTAAATTCGACACATGGAACGTGTCATGGATGGCGCTCAGTTCTTGTGGCAGTTTTAGCTTGTAGGCTACCGGTCCAATCCTTTCGATTATCTCGAATGGCCCAACGTACCTGGGACTTAACTTGTTCTTTTTACCAAAACGCACTATCCCTTTCCAAGGTGATATCTTTAGTAGAACTTTATCGCCAACTTGAAACTCTAGGGGTTTCCTGCGATTGTCGGCGTAGCTCTTTTGTCGGTCCCTAGCGGTTTTGAGCCTTTCCCTGATAATCTTTATCTTATCAGTGGTTTCCTGTATGACGTCTGGTCTGGACAATTGTCGGTCTCCGATTTCCAACCAGCTGAGCGGGGATCTACATTTGCGTCCGTACAACGCTTCATAAGGTGCACACTGGATACTGGTGTGATAACTATTATTGTATGAAAATTCAACCAGTGGCAAATGCGAGTCCCAGCTCCCACCAAAATCTAACACACAAGCACGTAACATATCTTCCAGCGTTTGAATAGTCCTTTCCGATTGTCCGTCTGTTTGGGGGTGGTAAGAGGTGCTTAAATTGACTCGCGTTTGCTTTCTGAAGTGATTGCCAAAATCGGGAAGTGAAGCGACTATCCCTATCCGAGATGATAGAGATGGGCACTCCATGACGCATGACGATCTCATTGATGTAGATTCGTGCCAGCTTTTCCATCTTGTAATCTTCACGAATGGGTAGGAAATGTGCTGACTTTGTAAGCCGGTCTACTACTACCCAGATGGAATCGTACCCTTTTGCGGATCGGGGTAACTTAGTCACAAAATCCATAGTTATCTGTTCCCATTTCCATTCCGGGATTTCGGGTTGCTGCAGTAATCCAGAGGGTTTCTGGTGTTCTACCTTAATTCTTGCACAAGTCAAACATTTCCCCACGTATAGGGCGACATCCTTCTTCATTCCGGGCCACCAATAGTATTCCTTCAAATCCTTGTACATTTTATCGGCTCCGGGATGAATAGAATACTTAGACTTATGTGCCTCATCCAATATCGTTAACCTTATGTTATTCACCTTGGGTATCCAAACCTTTTTTTTTTCAAAGTAATGTACTCCATCAGTTCCAATCTCGAATCTGTGCTCCAAATGACGGAGGGTTTCCTCTTTTAGATTTTCTGCTTTTAATGCTTGCTCCTAAGCTTCAAGGATCCTTCCTTTCAGACTTGTTTGCACAACAGCTCCTAATGCTCGTACTCTCGTTGGTTTTACTCTTTCCTTCCTACTCAACGCGTCGGCTACCACATTGGCCTTGCCTGGGTGATATTTGATTTCGCAATCATTGAGTAGTTCTACCCATCGCCTTTGTCTCATATTGAGCATCTTTTGATCAAAAATATGTTGGAGACTCTTATGGTCAGTGTAGACGGTACACTTGGTGCCATATAAGTAGTGTCTCCATATTTTGAGTGCAAACACTACCGCTCCTAGCTCTAAATCATGAGTAGTGTAGTTTTTCTCATGAACCTTCAATTGTCTCGAAGCGTAGGCGATAACTTTGTCTTTTTGCATTAAAACACATCCCAACCCTTGGTGTGATGCGTCGCAATAGACCACAAAGTTTTCTGATCCAGTTGGCAATGCCAAGATAGGTGTGTTGCATAACTTCTGCTTTAAGGTTTGAAAGGCTTCTTCTTGCTTATCTCCCCAAATGAATTTCTTATCCTTCTGAGTCAGAGTTGTTAATGGTTGAGCCACGCGTGAAAAGTTTTCGATGAATCGCCTATAATATCCTGCCAAACCCAGAAATTGTCGAATCTCGGTTGGCGTCTTTGGTGCTTCCCACATTTTGATTGCTTCGATCTTTGCTGGATCGACATGAATTCTGTTTGAATTAACTATGTGACCAAGGAAGTGTACTTCTCGGATCCAAAATTCACACTTGGAGAATTTGGCATACAACTTCTGGTCTTTGAGTAGTGTTAAGATTAATTTCAAATGTTGCTCATGATCTTCCTTGCTTCGCAAATAGATGAGAATGTCGTCTATGAACACTATTGCAAACTTATCTAAATATGGTCTACATACCCTATTCATTAAGTCCATAAAAACTGCTGGAGCATTAGTCAACCCAAAAGGCATAACTAAGAACTAAGAACTCGTAATGTCCATAGCGGGTTATAAAGGCGGTCTTAGGGATGTCTTCTTCGCGAACTCTCAACTGGTGATATCCCGAGCGAAGATCGATTGTTAAAAAAAATAGTTGGCGCCTTCAAGTTGGTCGAACAGGTCATCGATTCGAGGGAGAGGGTATCGGTTCTTGATAGTTAACTTGTTGAGTTCCCGATAGTCGATACACATTCGTAGAGATCCATCTTTCTTTTTTTGACGAATAGGACTAGGGCTCCCTATGGTGAGGTACTTGGTCAAATAATTCCTTTGTCGAGTAGCTCTTGAAGATGTGCAGACAATTCCTATATTTCCAACGGGGCTAACCGATATGGTGCCTTTGCTACGGGCGTGGCTCCAGGGATTAAATCAATCCAAATTTGTCTTGTCTAACTGAGGGTAATCCAAGTAATTCATCCGAAAACACCTTGGGAGAATCCCGAACGATTGGAAAATCGTGAATGTGCTTTTCCTAAACCTCCGTTTCTACAACGTGCACGAAGAATGCGATATAGTCCTTTCCTAAATATTTTTGCATTTTCATGCATGATACCACCTTGACGTTCTTCCTGTTCTTTTCTCCTTATACCACAAGCGTTTCGTCTTGTGATAGTGGAATCTAAATGATCTTTGCAAAACAATATTTCAGCTTGATTTTTGGATAGCCAATACATACCAACAACTATATCAAAGCTCCCTAGTTTGATTGGTATGGTCTACGTTAAAGTTTTTGCTGGCTAAGTTCAAGGTACAGGTAGTGATTATATCTCTAGTCTTGAATTCTTGTTCATTAGCAAATTCCATGAAATAGGCCTCTTTCAATATTTGAAATTTTAGATTGAGCTTTGGCCTAAAAACTAGTGGTACGAAGCTTCTATATATTCTAGAGTCAGATAGCATTGATGCATTATAATTGTTCAGAAGAAACATACTAGTAATCACATTCGGGTCTCTCCTTTGTACAAATTCTACTTAGCTAGGTTATGGTGATCCTAAGATATAAGGTCTAACAACTAACACTCCCGTTCAATCATATAGCAATGCATGTAAAATTTTAAAATCATACATTTCATAACGTGATTTAAGCAACACATGTTCAATCATATAGTTCCCAAAAGTACCAAAATGATTTCCTAAAAGACATCAAGTGATTAATGTTTAACAAATCATCAAAATAAACCACCAAGTTTAATGATCGAAAGAAACTCCAAATCTTTCACTAATTCAATCTCCTTAAAAACAACCCTAACGTACCATCATACTTACTAGCAATCTCACCATCACTATAAAAAAAATATCCTCCCAAGCACATATATAAATACATCATCTACACGGCCCTCCTTGTTGCAATGGTGGTACCCACAGCTCTTAACGCTTTACGGTGTTGCGACTCCGAGTGCATAGAAAAATTTACATAGGACATGGTGCCGGTGGTCTAAACTAGTATGATGAATACTCAGTTCTAGTGATATGCTTTGTACCCACCTTCCCTCTTTAGGGGTCACCCTTAATGTCCTTACGATAGTTCCCGTTACTACTCAGGGTGCTTCTATGTGCTCCCTAAATCAGCAGTTCTCTCCCTCCTAATGAAAAGGTCACGATGTTACTCTCGTTGGTAAGGGGACTCTTTTCCTAGCCGTGAGCCAAACACATGCTTCACAGGAAGTTGGTGTTGATAATACACTAGGTCGTGAAACTCGGGGACTCTCCTACTAAGTTTCTATTCTAACCTTCATGGATAAAGAATATGTAATCTTAGTGCGTCAACCTAATGATGACATTACAGACTTCGATGTATATAAAATTGGTTACTAAGTGTGCTAATATATGCAAGTACTTATGATATGACATGCTTATGCACACACACAATAATCGTGATCTAGAAAGAAAGTAAATAAAATTTTGTTTCTAAGTATATTTTTATTATAACTAACCTAAGTGCCATATCGTACATAGCTAAATTAGACATAGGTGATCAAGCTTTGTCTAATTGAGGTATAACAATGTGGTACTCAGCTTAATTATATTATCAATACACTTGATGCATTTTAAACAAAATTATTTGGAAAATTATTTTTATAAACCTTTGGTCATAGTTGTTGTTTTCCCCCCATAAGAAAAACAACATTCCCTATAACCTTAGGCTCTGATACCAAATCTGTCACACCCCGCTAAAGCGGAAACACGAGGTGTCACAGCACAAGATATCATCGCACAAGGTAAACAGACAATAACCATTATATTGACTTAACAAAAATAAGTAGTTTAGGTAAAACATAAATAGAAGTTACATAATCGAATAAAAGTTAAATGACATTATCTTGTACGATGCGAAAATTAAATAGATATTGTTTTTATAAAACGTGACGATGAAGATGAAGATGCCACACATCATGTTTGTATGCATAAGGTACCTAACAACGATCACCTGAAAGCACGGGTAAAAGAAAAGGGTCAACTACTAGAGTTGGTGAGTTCATAGGTTTTTAATATATGCACAAAATATCTTTTAAATGAGAAAAGTTTAAATAATTGATGGAAGTTTTTGAATAAAATCCAAGTATGAAATAATGATATAAGATGTATTATATTGCCCAATACGTTGCACATGGTAGTAATAGACTATGATGATTATTGCTTGAGCCATTATCCAACCTAGCCGACAACCAATTGCCCATGATAAACCTAACGCCTATATTAAATGACGTTAGTAGTGGTAAAGTACATCTATAGTTCGTCAACCATAAATGGGAGACGTCGGAATCTCCAAATAGCGCTACTTACAAATACCATCGGCTCACTAGCGGAGTTAAGGAATAATGTCCAACGAAAGGGCCTTACAACGATCACCCAAGCACATCAAAGAATAATACCATAAGTGCTCAAAATAATATTTGAAATAAATAAAAAGATAGGCAATAAACTTTTCATGAAATGTATACACATGCTTTCACCCCAAAATAATATGAAATACGGTAAAAAGGGGCTATGATACTCACTCGGTATGCAAAGGTGTTTTCTTGTAAGGATTTCTTGTTCCTACCGAAGCTCCTTTCCTAATATAAAAAGGTATGTAGCTCTATTAGACTTATTTTATTTATTATTTTGTATTATTTATTTGTTGTTAACTTATTTATTTAAATAGTTAAAGGTTGTCTCTATTTTTCCATTATTCATAAATGTTCACTGAAATTTTCAGTTCTTTGAGTTGAACTTTAAAAATTAAAAACTGTAATTTAGGAGTCATATTAAGGCTTGATATTTTAATATAATCTTTCTATATGTTTCTATAATGTCCAGTAAAAATATAGGAATTTATAATCCATGTTTGGTATTTTTAATAATTAAAAGTGTATAGGATGTCCACTGATCAGTGTCTGGATGACATGTTGTTACTAAAACGTCTGTTTAGGGCTCATACGACCTCCTTTTTACATGATTCAAACTGGAAAATAACCACGACTCACAGATTAAACTTTTAAAAAAAACTAGACGTAATTTGACCCAAGAATGAGTTAGTTACACGCGTTTAAAGTGTACCCTTCTAAATCTGCCAGACTTCCAGATTCAACATATGGGTCTTTTTAAATATGTTTGAAGGATCAAACGTTCATGAAAATTAGTGAATCCAGTTTTAAATGAAAGGTAACACTTTAAACTAAGATTAGCAAAAAGAATCAACTGATTTTTATACCTAGAACTCCAGATATAACAAAAACAAGTAGGGAGTTCTAACATCAGATTCTGCCAGATTTGTGATTCTTTTTGCTTATGGGTCATAACTTTAATATAACATGTTTATATTCATGATTAATCATCTTGTATGAGTTTAAGCTTTGATAATCCATGTGTTCTTACAACAATGGTAGGATGATACACATTTTATGTGTTCCTTACAACATTTGTTAAGATGAAACACATGCATGATCAAAGTCTTATTTTCTTGATTTTTAGTTGATTAAGTTCCATACAACAATGGTAGGATGATGCACATTTCATGTGCTCCTTACAACATTGGTAGGATGTTTATATTCACATGATTATAGATATATATAAAGAAATAAGATGAACATCAAAGAAAAAAAAGAAGAAAGAAAAAAAAAAGAAGAAAAGAAGAAAAGTAGAAGAGTAGAGATGAGTGTGTTATGATCATCTTACCAACTCTTTTCTTTGATTATGTGTTTGATCTTCACAAGATGAACAAGAGTTGGATGTTCTTGGGAGATTTTTGTTGGTGAAAGAAGAAGAGAGAAAAGAGAAGAGATGGAGTGTGGTGGTGAAGGAAATGATGAAGAGTAGTAGGGAGCTTATATAGAGCATGGGGGAGATCAAGTGGTGGTTCTTGGGAAGAGAAGGAGGCAAGAGAAAAGAGATGGGGGGTTTCTTTTATTTTTTATTTTTTTATAAATTATGTGTAATTAGTTTAAATAAATTTGTATAAATGGTGATTTTGTTTAAATCTTTTAATTAACAAAGTTTTAATTATTTTGATGAGTTTATATATATGTTTTATATTTTAACTTATTTATATTTATTATGATGTATTTAATTATTTTTATTGTTATTATTATTATTATTGTATATGATTTGTAATTCTTGACTTTTAATAATTCGATTTTTCGAGCTCCGGAAGGTTCTAACCATATCGGCGGGATTTCTACGAAATCTAATATTATTATGGATGTATTTAAGTCATAAATACTATTTTTAGTCATACTAGGCTTAAAATTGGAATTTCTAATGGCTAACGTCGGAAATTTGTTGCCGAATGTCACAAGATACCATTTTAAAACCATATTCATCATGACAAAACCATGGTTGTTGACTAACATAATCAATTTTCAACATAATCAAGTTTCATTTTCATGACTTTACAGGTAAATAATATGATAACCCCCTGATGGATAGTTATTAATCAATTTGACGATGAATTACATGAATTACATTGTAGCATACACGATTTATATACCACTTAGCATCATTTTGTTTATGAATCCATCATTTTCAAAGTGAAAACTCATTTTCATTATGTTTCCATCATTTTCAACATGTCCCCATCATTTTCATCCTGATGCAAATTGAAATATGTCTGAATACATAACTGATATACCCATGATAGACGCTGATGTAGAATTAGTTATCATTTTAAAACTACTTTCATCATGATAAAAACATGGTTGTTGACTTATTCATCATTTCTAGAACCAAAAAACAGGGGTAATTGGAATAAAAAATGATGAATAACAATGCTGATATAGGGTTAGATATTACCACTTATTCATCATTTTCATTATGATCCCATCATTTTCAGACTGTAAAAACATCATTTTCATTATGTTTCCATCATCTTCAACATGTTCACATCATTTATAGACTGGTGAAATTGAATTTGTCTGAATACATCACTGATATACCCATGATTTACGCTGATGTAGAGTTAGATACCATTGTAAAACCATATTCATCATGACAAAACCATGGTTGTTGACTAACATAATCAATTTTCAACATAATCAAGTTTCATTTTCATGACTTTACAGGTAAATAATATGATAACCCCCTGATGGATAGTTATTAATCAATTTGACGATGAATTACATGAATTACATTGTAGCATACATGATTTATATACCACTTAGCATCATTTTGTTTATGAATCCATCATTTTCAAAGTGAAAACTCATTTTCATTATGTTTCCATCATTTTCAACATATCCCCATCATTTTCATCCTGATGCAAATTGAAATATGTCTGAATACATAACTGATATACCCTTGATAGACGCTAATGTAGAATTAGTTATCATTTTAAAACTACTTTCATCATGATAAAAACATCGTTGTTGACTTATTCATCATTTCCAGAACCAAAAAACAGGGGTAATTGATATAAAAAACGATAAATAACAATGCTGATATAGGGTTAGCTATTACCACTTATTCATCATTTTCATTATGATCCCATCATTTTCAGACTGTAAAAACATCATTTTCATTTTGTTTCCATCATCTTCAACATGTTCACATCATTTATAGACTGGTGAAATTGAATTTGTCTGAATACATCACTAATATACCCATGATTTACGCTGATGTAGAGTTAGATACCATTTTAAAACCATATTCATCATGACAAAACCATGGTTGTTGACTAACATAATCAATTTTCAACATAATCAAGTTTCATTTTCATGACTTTACAGGTAAATAATATGATAACCCCCTGATGGATAGTTATTAATCAATTTGACGATGAATTACATGAATTACATTGTAGCATACATGATTTATATACCACTTAGCATCATTTTGTTTATGAATCCATCATTTTCAAAGTGAAAACTCATTTTCATTATGTTTCCATCATTTTCAACATATCCCCATCATTTTCATCCTGATGCAAATTGAAATATGTCTGAATACATAACTGATATACCTATGATAGACGCTGATGTAGAATTAGTTATCATTTTAAAACTACTTTCATCATGATAAAAACATCGTTGTTGACTTATTCATCATTTCCAGAACCAAAAAACAGGGGTAATTGGAATAAAAAATGATGAATAACAATGCTGATATAGGGTTAGCTATTACCACTTATTCATCATTTTCATTATGATCCCATTATTTTCAGACTGTAAAAACATCATTTTCATTATGTTTCCATCATCTTCAACATGTTCACATCATTTATAGACTGGTGAAATTGAATTTGTCTCAATACATCACTGATATACCCATGATTTACGCTGATGTAGAGTTAGATACCATTTTAATACCATATTCATCATGACAAAACCATGGTTGTTGACTAACATAATCAATTTTCAACATAATCAAGTTTCATTTTCATGACTTTACAGGTAAATATTATGATAACCCCCTGATGGATAGTTATTAATCAATTTGACGATGAATTACATGAATTACATTGTAGCATACACGATTTATATACCACTTAGCATCATTTTGTTTATGAATCCATCATTTTCAAAGTGAAAACTCATTTTCATTATGTTTCCATCATTTTCAACATGTCCCAATCATTTTCATCCTGATGCAAATTGAAATATGTCTAAATACATAACTGATATACCCATGATAGACGCTGATGTAGAATTAGTTATCATTTTAAAACTACTTTCATTATGATAAAAACATCGTTGTTGACTTCTTCATCATTTCCAAAACCAAAAAACAGGGGTAATTGGAATAAAAAATGATGAATAACAATGCTGATATAGAGTTAGATATTACCACTTATTCATCATTTTCATTATGATCCCATCATTTTCAGACTGTAAAAACATCATTTTCATTATGTTTCCATCATCTTCAACATGTTCACATCATTTATAGACTGGTGAAATTGAATTTGTCTGAATACATCACTGATATACCCATGATTTACGCTGATGTAGAGTTAGATACCATTTTAAAACCATATTCATCATGACAAAACCATGGTTGTTGACTAACATAATCAATTTTCAACATAATCAAGTTTCATTTTCATGACTTTACAGGTAAATATTATGATAACCCCCTGATGGATAGTTATTAATCAATTTGACGATGAATTACATGAATTACATTGTAGCATACATGATTTATATACCACTTAGCATCATTTTGTTTATGAATCCATTATTTTCAAAGTGAAAAATCATTTTCATTATGTTTCCATCATTTTCAACATGTCCCCATCATTTTCATCCTGATGCAAGATGAAATATGTCTGAATACATAACTGATATACCCATGATAGACGCTGATGTAGAATTAGTTATCATTTTAAAACTACTTTCATCATGATAAAAACATCGTTGTTGACTTATTCATCATTTCCAGAACCAAAAAACAGGGGTAATTGGAATAAAAAATGGTGAATAACAATGCTGATATATGATTAGCTATTACCACTTATTCATCATTTTCATTATGATCCCATCATTTTCAGACTGTAAAAACATCATTTTCATTATGTTTCCATCATGTTCAACATGTTCACATCATTTATAGACTGGTGAAATTGAATTTGTCTGAATACATCACTGATATACCCATGATTTACGCTGATGTAGAGTTAGATACCATTTTAAAACCATATTCATCATGACAAAACCATGGTTGTTGACTAACATAATCAATTTTCAACATAATCAAGTTTCATTTTCATGACTTTACAGGTAAATAATATGATAACCCCCTGATGGATAGTTATTAATCAATTTGACGATGAATTACATGAATTACATTGTAGCATACATGATTTATATACCACTTAGCATCATTTTGTTTATGAATCCATCATTTTCAAAGTGAAAACTCATTTTCATTATGTTTCCATCATTTTCAACATATCCCCATCATTTTCATCCTGATGCAAATTGAAATATGTCTGAATACATAACTGATATACCCTTGATAGACGCTAATGTAGAATTAGTTATCATTTTAAAACTACTTTCATCATGATAAAAACATCGTTGTTGACTTATTCATCATTTCCAGAACCAAAAAACAGGGGTAATTGATATAAAAAATGATGAATAACATTGCTGATATAGGGTTAGCTATTACCACTTATTCATCATTTTCATTATGATCCCATCATTTTCAGACTGTAAAAACATCATTTTCATTTTGTTTCCATCATCTTCAACATGTTCACATCATTTATAGACTGGTGAAATTGAATTTGTCTGAATACATCACTAATATACCCATGATTTACGCTGATGTAGAGTTAGATACCATTTTAAAACCATATTCATCATGACAAAACCACGGTTGTTGACTAACATAATCAATTTTCAACATAATCAAGTTTCATTTTCATGACTTTACAGGTAAATATTATGATAACCCCCTGATGGATAGTTATTAATCAATTTGACAATGAATTACATGAATTACATTGTAGCATACATGATTTATATACCACTTAGCATCATTTTTTTATGAATCCATCATTTTCAAAGTGAAAACTCATTTTCATTATGTTTCCATCATTTTCAACATGTCCCCATCATTTTCATCCTAATGCAAATTGAAATATGTCTGAATACATAACTGATATACCCATGATAGACGCTGATGTAGAATTAGTTATCATTTTAAAACTACTTTCATCATGATAAAAACATCGTTGTTGACTTATTCATCATTTCCAGAACCAAAAAACAGGGGTAATTGGAATAAAAAATGATGAATAACAATGCTGATATAGGGTTAGCTATTACCACTTATTCATCATTTTCATTATGATCCCATTATTTTCAGACTGTAAAAACATCATTTTCATTATGTTTCCATCATCTTCAACATGTTCACATCATTTATAGACTGGTGAAATTGAATTTGTCTCAATACATCACTGATATACCCATGATTTACGCTGATGTAGAGTTAGATACCATTTTAATACCATATTCATCATGACAAAACCATGGTTGTTGACTAACATAATCAATTTTCAACATAATCAAGTTTCATTTTCATGACTTTACAGGTAAATATTATGATAACCCCCTGATGGATAGTTATTAATCAATTTGACGATGAATTACATGAATTACATTGTAGCATACACGATTTATATACCACTTAGCATCATTTTGTTTATGAATCCATCATTTTCAAAGTGAAAACTCATTTTCATTATGTTTCCATCATTTTCAACATGTCCCAATCATTTTCATCCTGATGCAAATTGAAATATGTCTAAATACATAACTGATATACCCATGATAGACGCTGATGTAGAATTAGTTATCATTTTAAAACTACTTTCATTATGATAAAAACATCGTTGTTGACTTCTTCATCATTTCCAAAACCAAAAAACAGGGGTAATTGGAATAAAAAATGATGAATAACATTGCTGATATAGAGTTAGATATTACCACTTATTCATCATTTTCATTATGATCCCATCATTTTCAGACTGTAAAAACATCATTTTCATTATGTTTCCATCATCTTCAACATGTTCACATCATTTATAGACTGGTGAAATTGAATTTGTCTGAATACATCACTGATATACCCATGATTTACGCTGATGTAGAGTTAGATACCATTTTAAAACCATATTCATCATGACAAAACCATGGTTGTTAACTAACATAATCAATTTTCAACATAATCAAGTTTCATTTTCATGACTTTACAGGTAAATATTATGATAACCCCCTGATGGATAGTTATTAATCAATTTGACGATGAATTACATGAATTACATTGTAGCATACATGATTTATATACCACTTAGCATCATTTTGTTTATGAATCCATCATTTTCAAAGTGAAAACTCATTTTCATTATGTTTCCATCATTTTCAACATGTCCCAATCATTTTCATCCTGATGCAAATTGAAATATGTCTAAATACAAAACTGATATACCCATGATAGACGTTGATGTAGAATTAGTTATCATTTTAAAACTACTTTCATTATGATAAAAACATGGTTGTTGACTTCTTCATCATTTCCAAAACCAAAAAACAGGGGTAATTGGAATAAAAAATGATGAATAACAATGCTGATATAGAGTTAGATATTACCACTTATTCATCATTTTCATTATGATCCCATCATTTTCAGACTGTAAAAACATCATTTTCATTATGTTTCCATCATCTTCAACATGTTCACATCATTTATAGACTGGTGAAATTGAATTTGTCTGAATACATCACTGATATACCCATGATTTACGCTGATGTAGAGTTAGATACCATTTTAATACCATATTCTTTGACTAACATAATCAATTTTCAACATAATCAAGTTTCATTTTCATGACTTTACAGGTAAATATTATGATAACCCCCTGATGGATAGTTATTAATCAATTTGACGATGAATTACATGAATTACATTGTAGCATACATGATTTATATACCACTTAGATTCATTTTGTTTATGAATCCATCATTTTCAAAGTGAAAACTCATTTTCATTATGTTTCCATCATTTTCAACATGTCCCAATCATTTTCATCCTGATGCAAATTGAAATATGTCTAAATACATAATTGATATACCCATGATAGACGCTGAAGTAGAATTAGTTATCATTTTAAAACTACTTTCATTATGATAAAAACATGGTTGTTGACTTCTTCATCATTTCCAAAACCAAAAAACAGGGGTAATTGGAATAAAAAATGATGAATAACAATGCTAATATAGAGTTAGATATTACCACTTATTCATCATTTTCATTATGATCCCATCATTTTCAGACTGTAAAAACATCATTTTCATTATGTTTCCATCATCTTCAACATGTTCCAATCATTTATAGACTGATGAAATTGAATTTTTCTGAATACATCACTGATATACCCATGATATACGCTAATGTAGAGTTAGATACCATTTTAAAACTTTTTTCATCATGACAAAACCATGGTTGTGGAATAACATAATCAATTTTCAACATAATCAAGTTTCATTTTCATGACTTTACAGGTAAATATTATGATAACCCCCTGATGGATAGTTATTAATCAATTTGACGATGAATTACATGAATTACATTATAGCATACATGATTTATATACCACTTAGCATCATTTTGTTTATGAATCCATCATTTTCAAAGTGAAAACTCATTTTCATTATGTTTCCATCATTTTCAACATGTCCCCAGCATTTTCATTCTGATGCAAATTGAAATATGTCTGAATACATAACTGATATACCCATGATAAACGCTGATGTAGAATTAGTTATCATTTTAAAACTACTTTCATCATGATAAAAACATCGTTGTTAACTTATTCATCATTTCCAGAACCAAAAAACAGGGGTAATTGGAATAAAAAATGATGAATAACAATGCTGATATAGGGTTAGCTATTACCACTTATTCATCATTTTCATTATGATCCCATTATTTTCAGACTGTAAAAACATCATTTTCATTATGTTTCCATCATCTTCAACATGTTCACATCATTTATAGACTGGTGAAATTGAATTTGTCTCAATACATCACTGATATACCCATGATTTACGCTGATGTAGAGTTAGATACCATTTTAATACCATATTCATCATGACAAAACCATGGTTGTTGACTAACATAATCAATTTTCAACATAATCAAGTTTCATTTTCATGACTTTACAGGTAAATATTATGATAACCCCCTGATGGATAGTTATTAATCAATTTGACGATGAATTACATGAATTACATTGTAGCATACACGATTTATATACCACTTAGCATCATTTTGTTTATGAATCCATCATTTTCAAAGTGAAAACTCATTTTCATTATGTTTCCATCATTTTCAACATGTCCCCATCATTTTCATCCTGATGCAAATTGAAATATGTCTGAATACATAACTGATATACCCATGATAGACGCTGATGTAGAATTAGTTATCATTTTAAAACTACTTTCATCATGATAAAAACATCGTTGTTGACTTTTTCATCATTTCCAGAACCAAAAAACAGAGGTAATTGGAATAAAAAATGATGAATAACAATGCTGATATAGGGTTAGCTATTACCACTTATTCATCATTTTCATTATGATCCCATTATTTTCAGACTGTAAAAACATAATTTTCATTATGTTTCCATCATCTTCAACATGTTCACATCATTTATAGACTGGTGAAATTGAATTTATTTGAATACATCACTGATATACCTATGATTTACGCTGATGTAGAATTAGATACCATTTTAAAACCATATTCATCATGACAAAACCATAGTTGTTGACTAACTTAATCAATTTTCAACATAATCAAGTTTCATTTTCATGACTTTACAGGTAAATATTATGATAACCCCCTGATGAATAGTTATTAATCAATTTGACGATGAATTACATGAATTACATTGTAGCATAAATGATTTATATACCACTTAGCATCATTTTGTTTATGAATCCATCATTTTCAAAGTGAAAACTCATTTTCATTATGTTTTCATCATTTTCAACATGTCCCCATCATTTTCATCCTGATGCAAATTGAAATATGTCTGAATACATAACTGATATACCCATGATAGACGCTGATGTAGAGTTAGATACCATTTTAAAACTATTTTCATCATGATAAAACCAAGGTTGTTGACTTATTCATCATTTTCAGAACAAAAAAGCAAGGTAATACGTGATTTAGCGGTAACTATCATCACTGATATACACAAATGCTGATATAGAGTTAACTATCATCTCTGATATAGTACAACAATGATTTAGAGTTAACTATCTTCACTAAGCATCATTTTCTTTATGTTTCCATCATTTTCATATATTTCCTTCATTTTCATAGTGTATACATCATTTTCATTATGTTTTTCACTGAGCAGCATTTTCATTATCATGATAATTAACTGTGAACTTATGAAAATGATGAACTAAATTGTAGTATACATGATTTAGATACCACTGAGCATCATTATGTTTATGTTCCCATACTTTTCATATTGAAACATCATTTTCAAAATTTTCACTGATATACCTATCAATTTCTATACATTTCCATGATTTTCATATTGAGAAGATCGTCTTTATAATGAAAACATTATTTTCATGGTGAAAACACCATTTTCATCTAAGTTTCCATCAATTTTTATATATTTACATGATTTTCATAGTGAGATCATCGTTTGTCATCGTGTTTTCATCATTTTCATCATGTTAACATCATTTTCAGCCTCATGAATAACATTGCTGATGTGTAGTTAAAAACATGGTTGTTCATTGAGTTTCTATCATTTTCATTATGTTTCTATTAGTTTCAAACTATTTTCATCATGATAAAACAATGGTTGTTCACTTATTCATCACTGATATAGAGTTAATTATCATCATTGATATGATTTAGATACCACTAAACATCATTTCCTTTATTATTTCCTTCATTTTCTATACATTTACGTGATTTTCATTGTGAAAAGCATCATTTTCATTAGATTTCCATCATTTTTGTTGTGTTTCCATCATTTTCAAGACTATAGTAAACACTAATGTATTTCCATCATTTTCATTGTGAAAAGCATCATTTTCATTATTTTTCCATCATTTTCATTGTGAAAAGCATCATTTTCATTATGTTTCCATCCTTTTCGTTGTGTTTCCATCATTTTCGTTGTCTTTCCATCATTCATCGTTTACAGAAGAAAAATAGAAAAACATAACATCATCACATATATTTATCATAAAATCAACTGCCCAAAAACCATTTAATACAAAAATCGTGTTTAAAACACTTGATTTGACAAAACAAAACAAAATAGGAGATTACAGAGCCAAACATGAAAAAAGACCTATTCTAACCAATTTTCAAGGCTGTAGAAATAAGTACATTTCTCCTCAATTGAATTAGTAATCTTGTCACGTAGTTCTTAAGTAGCAACATGAATCGCCTTCTGATGCTCAACTTGAGAAGCAATATTGTCAAGACGTCCCTTTTCAATACTAGAGAACTTTGTGAATGATTTCATCTGATCAATAAGACCTTGTAAGTAGTCAATCTTCGACTGAATATCTGATAACATTTTCTCAGCATCTCTGAGTCTAGCCTTATCCATTAAGACCTGCTCATCGATTTCTTTCCTCAGTTAAGCTATGTCACTAAAACGCTTTTTGTTCTTACACTCGGAGCATGAACGAAATTCAGGAATATCCATATTTTATTTGGAGAATGATGCAAAACTTTTTGTTCTTACAATCTATCCTTCAAATAGGGTATATATAAGAACCACATTGGAAGGAGGGAAGATTAATCGATAATACTTGATAAAAATAAAATGCGGGAAAATGAAACATAAACTGTCAAAAACTAAAAAATAATAAAATACAAAGGAATACTCGACAACGCCAAAAATCCCACAATAAATTCATCAATTTGAAAAACATTCGAATGTTTATGTTGTCTGTAAACATCATTTTTGAAACACATACGCATGTTATGTTGTCTGTGAAAATGATAATTTATGAAAATGATGAGACAAATGACTAAATGCAATATGAAACACATTCACATGTTTATGTTGTCTGTGAGCATCATTTTTGAAACACATACGCATTTTCATTATGTTTCCATCATTTTCAAACTAAATGCAATATTTATTTGATCATGATATGCTATATTCATCATTTTGAAGCTCATGACTTTTGAAAATGATTAAACAAATAACTAAATACAAAATATTTATTTGGTCATGATATATAATAAATTCATCATTTTGAAACACCTTAGCATGTTATGTTGTCTGTGAACATGATGACTTCTGAAAATGATGAAGCAAATGACTACATGAAAATATTTATATCATTCTGCAAGTATATGTGAAGATACTATGTAATGTCTCTATGAAAATTTACCATTTATTACTGGACTAACTGTGCAGCCGCATCCATGGATGACTTTGTCAACCCGCCACAATTGTCAATGACTATTAAAAGTGAATGACTGATGAAGGAACACATAAAAAATGCTCCGACCATTTCATCAATGCAGTCACCACACCAATTCATATAGATGTGTAAAGGAATGATTAAGCAAGTAGAAATGCAATAAAGAAATTGGGTTTTGAAAGTGCATTGAAATGTGCCATTGGTTTGATACCTGGTAGATTGGGATACTAGGTTGTTGACAAATTTGATACCACTGATCTATCGATACGTATAAATGGAGAGTGTTTCAAGCTTACAAAAGAAGCAATACATGATGCATTGGGATTCCCAATGGGGAAAATCAAAGTAAACACTGTCACAAGGGCTGGAGCAGGTGACACATCAAAGGTACATGCATGGAGAAAACAATATCAAGCACTAACTAAAGGTGCACATAATATAACTGTAAAGCAGATGATTGACAAGTTGTTATCAGACAAGGTGCAGGGAGAGATGTTCAAACTTAACGCGGTTGTGTTGATAATGACCTTGATGGCAGAGGGCATCAAATGTGGAACAGTCAACCAAAAAATCCTCCCTTGTATAACTGATGTTGAACAAATACCTCATATGGACTGGTGCTGTAACGCCCCAATTTCAATAAACAATGTAAAAGTAAACCATTTTTCATAAAAGCACGTATCTGGTTTAAAAGACATAAGCGTAAACGTTTTCATAATAAAACCGTGCTAGCAGCAAAAGATACACCCTTAAGTACAAACGTAGGGTACTGTCAAGGTAAAATTTTTACACAACCGGGCGTTAAAAGTTTATTGTGTAAAACTGAAAAGCAGTCAAACAGGAGCTTTGCCTTTGCCTTTGCTGCATCGTGCAAAACATTTTAAAAACAGTATCTGATAATCTACAAGAGCTTAGTGAGTAATCTAAACATAACATCATATGAGCACACGTATACAATCACATGAAGATAATACACGCATGTCTGGCAATCAAAGCTAGCCTCTGGTTCTAGACCCAAGGCAGCATCATAGGTCACAGTACTGTACCGCATCTAAGCCTTACTGCACATAGCAATACGCTTACATATTCACATGAATAACATAGCATGTTAGTAATCTGATATGAAACTACACATGCTGCTGATATGAAGTGAAGTGTAGAAGACTCACCTTATGACTGTAGTATGCAATATTCCATAGATCAATGATACAGGTAATATGCCAATCACCTCATATATAAACAATACATAAATAATACATAAGGCATTCTAATCTGAAATAGGGCCTACACGGGCCGTGTATCCCTACACGGGCCGTGTCCCATTAATGCTACACGACCTAAGTTGGCAACATGGTCAGTGTGGTCTAGTCATCCTACACGGGCCGTGTACCTCTACACGGGCCGTGTACCTCTACACGGGCCGTGTACCTCTCATGCTACACAACCATGTAACCTTACATGGCCCTGTGACCGCATTTACTACTACACGGCCGTGAACCGCTACACGGGCCGTGAGCAGACTGTTCTTATCAAGAACAGTCGGATTTCACCAAGAAATCCTATAGTTTCATCATAAATCAACTAGAGGTGTTTTCCTACACCTCCTACAACTGATATACATAACCTAATCCATATAAAGCAATCCTAACATGAATTTACCATTGAATCATGTGTTTAATCTTACAAAACATCAAAAACAAAGCTTGAAAGCTTACCTTGTGTTGAACTCTTGCTATGTTCTTGAATATGCTAGTTGTTCTGCTGATATTTTCACTAAAAAGTAGAGACTAGGAGTTGCTAATATGTATGCGTGAGTTTGCAGGAGAAAACCATATAAACTTTGACTTCTAAGTCAAAGTTGGTAGTATATATATATATATATATATATAAGTATCAACTATTGACATAACAAGTCCTTGTACTTAACCAACTTATAATTTGACGGTTTTAGCCCCTCTAGTTTTATATTACATCTAAACACATAAAGGCAACTTGTAAAAACATATAACCCTTCCTATTAAATAATAATATTAGGAATATCGAACCTTGGGTGTTACAACTCTTCCCCACTTGGAATGATTTCTTCCTCGAAATCAACTGTTGAAGAGTTTTGGATAATTATGCATCATCTCCTGTTCAGGCTCCCAAGTAAAGTCTGAGCCTTTCCTGTGCTTCCATTGGATTTTGACCAGTCCAATATGTTTATTACGTAGGGTCTTGATCTTTCTTTCCAGTATAGCTATAGGTTGCTCCACATAATTCAGTCTATCATCAATGGTAACATCTTCCAACGGTAAAATTGCAGACTCGTTTGCTAAACATTTTCTGAGGTGCGATACATGGAAGGTGTTATGAATCTGAGACAGTTCATCTGGTAACTCTAATCTGTAAGCAACCTTTCCCACACGTGCAATAATTCGGAATGGTCCAATAAACCTTGGACCGAGCTTTCCTCTCTTTCTGAATCGGATAACGCCTTTCCACGACGACACTTTCAACAATACATAGTCTCCCACCTGAAACTCAAGCGGTGATCTGCGTCTATCTGCATAACTTTTCTGTCTACTCTAGGCAGTTAGCAATCTATCTCTGATAAGCTGAATCTGTTATGTCGTTTGTTGAACCACTTCTGTACTGCCCAACTCTCTCTGACCCACTTCACCCCAGCATACCGGAGTTCTGCACTTCCTACCATAAAGCATTTCATACGGGGGCATCCCGATACTGGAATGATAGCTGTTATTATACGAAAGCTCTGCTAATTGCAAATAAGAATCCCAGCTTCCCCCGAAATCAATAGCACATGCCCGCAACATATCTTCCAGAGTTTGAATAGTTCTTTCACTCTGACCATCAGTCTGAGGATGATAAGCTGTGCTGAGATGTAATCTAGTTCCAAGATCTTCATGAAATTTACTCCAGAATCTAGAAGTAAATCTGTATCTCTGTCTGACACAATTGAAACTGGTACACCATGGCGAGTCACAATCTCTTTAATATAAACATCTGCCAACCTTTCTGAAGGATAAGTCTTTTTGATGGGAATAAAATGTGCACTGTTAGTTAACCTGTCTACGATTACCCATATAGCATCATATCCACGTGGGGTCCTAGGTAACTTGGTAATCAGGTCCATAGTAATGTTTTCCCATTTCCAGACTAGAATTTCTAACGGTTGCAACTTCCCGTGAGGTTTCTGGTGTTCAGCTTTCACTTGCAAACAAGTAAGGCATCTTTCTACATATCTTGCTACATCACGTTTCATGCCTGGCCACCAATAATCAACCTTCAGATCCTTATACATTTTAGTAGCCACTGGATGAATGGAGAATCTGGACTTATGAGCTTCATTAAGAAGTGTCTGACGTGCATCACCATAAACCGGTACCCATATACGACCATAACGAGTCCATACATCACGACTGTCTTTAATAAAATTTGCCACCTGCCCCTTAATTCGTTCTGAGTTATGATTTTCACCTTTGATTGCTTCTAACTGAGCTTTTCGTATAACATCAATGATAGCTGTCGTAACTGTCATCTTTAGAAACTGGTTCTTCACAAGCACCATTCCTGACTTTTTGCTCATAGCATCAGCTACCACATTTGCTTTCCCTGGATGATAGAGTATATCACAATCATAATCTTTCAACAATTCCAGCCAACGCCTCTGTCTCATGCTGAGATTCTTCTGATCTTTGAAATACTTCAAACTTTCATGATTTGTATAAATAGCGAATCTCACACCATATAAATAATGCCTCCATATCTTGAGTGCAAAGACTATTGCTGCTAACTCCAAATCATGAGTTGGGTAGTTACTTTCATGTGGCTTCAACTGCCGTGAAGCATAAGCTATAACTCAACCTTTCTGCATCAGTACACAACCCAATCCATGATATGAAGCGTCACAATATACTACCATATCTTCCACTCCTTCTGGTAAAGCGAGAACTGGTGCCTCACATAACTTCTGTTTAAGAGTTGAGAAAGCAGACTGTTGTTCACTACCCCAAATAAATTCGGTATTCTTTTTAGTCAACTGAGTTAAAGGAACAACAGTTTTGGAAAAATTCTGAATAAATCTCCGGTAATAGCCTGCCAATCCTAGAAAACTTCGAACTTCAATAGGGTTCCTTGGCGGTTCCCATTTCATCACAGCATCAACCTTCACAGGATCCACTTTAATTCCATCTTGATTAATTAAATGACCCAGAAATTGCACTTCTTGAATCCAATATTCACATTTAGAGAATTTGGCATATAATCGTTCTCTTCTCAATGTTTCCAAAACTTCTCTGAGATGTCTTTCATGATCCTCCGGATTCTTCGAATAAATCAGTATATCGTCAATAAACACAATCACCGATTTATCTAACATTGGCCTGCAAACTCTATTCATCAGATCCATAAATGCTGCTAGTGCATTCGTAAGACCAAACGGCATCACCACGAACTCAAAGTGTCCGTATCGGGTTCTGAATGCGGTTTTAGGAATATCTTCCTTTCTGATTTTTAACTGGTGGTATCCTGACCTTAAGTCGATTTTCAAAACAGATCATCTATTCTGGGTAACGGGTATTTATTCTTGATGGTTACCTTATTAAGCTCACGATAATCAATGCGCATAAGAAAGGTACCATCCTTCTTCTTAACGAATAATATTGGAGCACCCCACGGAGAACTACTGGGTCTAATAAACCCCTTATCTAATAGTTCCTGCAGTTGTTTCATCAATTCTTGCATCTCTGGTGGAGCAAGTCTGTATGGAGCTCTGGCAACTGATGAAGCTCCCGGTACTAAATCAATCCTGAATTCAACTTGTCTGTCTGGTGGCACACCTGGTAAGTCTTCAGAGAAGACATCAGGGTATTCACATACTACTCACATCATCTAGACTCGTCTGTCTCTTTTCTAGTTTCGTATCTATCACATAAGCTAAGAAAGCTGTATACCCATGCTGCAAATACTTTCGGGCTTTAGACACCGAACATACATATGATTTTCCTTTTCTGATATCACCACATATAGATAGTTCTTCCCCACTTGGGGTATGAACTCGTAAAACTTTCTGCCCACACATGATGGTAGTGTAACACCGTAAAATTCTCAAGCCATTTTTTTAAACCGCTGCGAAAGCATTAACTGATTTCATTTAATCAAAAAACTACAAAGTACAAAGTACTGTTTACAAACATCTCGTCAAGTTGTGTTACAAAATATTTACAAACGTGGCTCGTCACTTCTCAAAACATAATATCAGAGCATTGGTCAAATTTCCCTTCCCCAAAAACAAAGCTAAATAGCCAGACCTGCAAAAACCAATCAACCGAGGGGAATTAGCACAAAGCTAAGTGAATGGAAGCTACAAACAAGCATCCTCAATAAACAAGCACAAGCAATCACCAATTGCACAAGCAAACCGATCTCAACAGATCAAACAATCAATCACAAGCCAATCCAATCTCCAGAGGAACGGCGGTTCTGCAGAACCTGCAACCGATGCGGGCCAAAGCAAAGGTTTACCGTTAGCTATTTGCTACTTGGTACAGTTAAAGCCCCTTCTACTGCAACAAATGCATAGAAAGTCCAGAACTGTGCAACCAATAGCAGATAGCCCAGCCCAAAACATGCGATAGCTGACCCCCAACCATGTACGCATATAATTAACCATACGTACAGGTCTCGCCACGTGGACACATAATTAACCATGTGCACTGGCCATGAAACAATCCAAACAATCCCAATCAACAAGCAACAATCAATGAATCACATTTACACAGTCTGTCGACACATACCAAATAACACATTGCATACTGGAAATTCAACTTAAACAGTTCATCATGGCATCTTGGATTTATCCAGTCTAGCATGGCATCTTAGACTAAACAGTCTATCAAAGCATCTCAGACTAAACAGTCTAGGCAACTCAGACTAAACAGTCTATCATGTCAACTTAGACTAAACTGTCTAACATGGCAAATCCAAATCATAACAATATCTCAATTCATGTAACCACAAATGTTACAGCCATCACCACTCGTGAGTACACTTCCACTCACCTCAGTCCACGTTTCCGTCTGCTCAGTTGTCTAATATCACTGAGTCTTTGCAAATCCTGAGAACACAACAAACCAAAGTCAATCTCTGATAAATATATATCCATAATATATATTTATATCTCTTATAACTTGTAAACAACATACAATAATCATACAAACAATAACTCATCACATCCCACATGAATACAAAGCAAAATACACAATTTTCCTAAAAGTAGCCCGTCGCGCCGCGACCAACTCTTGCTTCGCGCCGCGACGCTACTCGGATTTAGGTATCGGATTTCCGGTATCGGATTTCGGGTTGCGGATTTCAGGGTTCCAGATTTTCTTCTATCGGATTCTCAAGGGATCCGGATTTTTGGGTGTCGCGCCGCAACCCCTATACGTCGCGGTTTTGTCTCCTTCCTTCTTGAACTGTTGGATTTTCAGCCAACTTCTCTTATATATTTATTTTCCTACTTCTATTTTCTCAATCAAAAACACTTCTAATACAAAGGAAACTTCATGTAACATCACAACAAACATGTATAAGTCATCAAATCTAATAAAAATCCTTATCCATCAAAACCCATAAATCAAGTTTTGAGCTTTAAGCTCCTATCATGGTAGTTCTTCATTCTAGCATGTATTTCAACATATAAACATATCATAACGATCCATAACATCATATGAACACATACCAATCTTCAGTTTGAATTATGATTCACCAAATCTTCTTCTTGAAAATCCAAGTTTCCTTGCTTCTTAGTTCTTTCTCTCAAAACACACACTTTCAGAGTTATAATCTGAAATCTACTACAAACCTACACGTGCACACACTTATTTCATTTCACAAAGTAGGAGGTGTCTTAAATTTTCCATACATACATACATAACATGCTACACATACATACATCCTACTTAAACTTTTCTTTCTTTCCTTTTTATTTCTTATTCCAGTAACATGTATATTTATATTCATAAGTATATTTTCAATTTTATCCAACACTTAATCAATTAATCACATAATCAACTTATGCAAAATAAATACGAAATCACCTGCCGCTAGCCCGCTAATCAACTAGCCCGGGTTTGCGGATGTTACAAATCTTCCCTCCTTTAGGGGATTCCGTCCTCGGAATCCTATAGCACACATCAAACGAATTCTTCATTCTTCGCATTCATTCATCACTGACTGTCAATTCAATTGTAACTCATACATAGCTTCATCTTACCATCAGCCATGTAAATCTCTTTCTACCTGTCTTTCTCAGTTTACAATCATCAGCTCTTTATCAATTTATCCTTCAAACCTCTTCTTCAGTTCCACATTCAACTCAACACGTAACTCATAGATTCAATTAGTCTGTCTTTCAACTCATTCTCTTTCACATTCAAGCATATAGACAATGTCAACGCATCTCTCGAATACTCATTCACTATACCCTGTTTATCTCAATTAACAAGTTTCACGTACTTTTCATTCACCGTCTGTCATATAAAATACTCACATATCGCTTTCTTCTTACTTTCAACGAACATGTCGGTACATTACTCCGATATTCACATAACAACTCACAATTGACATGTTAACATCCACTTGGTCAAATTCACATCCTGTCAATCTAATCATGTGTTCCACAAAACATCAAAGTCTAGTACAAACACAAGTTCATTCACACATATCTGCACAACTCTTCTACTGCACTATGCACGAGGATTCAATCGCACTGTTCAGTTCACGTCTCAATTCTTGTAATAAAATCATTTAGAAATTATTCACAGCATCTCAATCTTTCATCAGCAGTCTCAACATATAAATCATCATATCTTTGAATCATCTGATCAATATAATTTGCCCAATCAAGGCCATCCCACCAGTGATATAATACAAGCGCTTCTTACGGATCAATCAAATACCAAATTGCTTTTCATAATAATAAATCGGGCATCAACTCCATCGTAACTTGTTTTCACAATCATTTTGATATCTCAAATTATCTCGTCAATACGCAATTCTGCTCAACAATGCCGTCTTATTCCGTCATGCTGGTATATTAATTAATCTCAACAGTTCATAAATCTCTAATACTCTGCCTTAACTCATACACAACTTCTATATCATGTTCATTTCTTCAGTAATTAATCAATTAAATACTCTGTATGGCTTTATATCATTTATCCCTTCCAAGTGCACTGGCAATCTAGTTCCATAAGTCTTATTAGATTAAGTTTCCAATTCCAAGCAAAGGCACTTTTCTAGCAAAGGCAATTCATGTATAAAATTCACAAGTCTTCATTCCACATGTTCAGGCCATTACTTCATTCTTCAAATCACATATGTCTTCAGTTCATAAATAACCACTATTATTTAGTCACTTCTTTCACATACATAACTTCTTATAATTACATGTCAATTACATCTTTTACTCAAACAATCCTGTACATTTCAGATTTACTCACTCTGTAGCAATCAATCTCTTTCTCATACTTCAATCATTAAGTCATCCATTTCCAGTGTAAAGGCAATTTCAATCTCATTCATCAAGTCGCGTATACTTTAATCTACATAACTCCAGTGTTATTATCATAAACTCCCTCGTATTTTCACATGTCTACTAGCAATTATCCTACCCAAATAATATTCCAATCCCTCATTCACATTCTTCTATTCATTCTGAATTCTGTCTCTGTCATATATTCATTTCATCTATATACGAGCATTCGCTTCTTCTTTTAATACTCATGTCAATCACATATCATTCTTTACAATCAACACTTCTCACATAATCAGCACAAACATATCATGTACAGTCTTCAAGTCATGGGTTAAATCATTCTTTTCAAAATCTTTACAATAAAACACAAATCACTCATTAATCCCATAGCATAACATCATTCATTGATCCAACAATTTCCATATTTTAACATACCATAATCTCTTCAAATTCATCATTCATCATCATAAATTATCTTTACCCAGCAGATTTAATATCAATAGTTCATAATCTCAATCATATCTTTATCAAAACATCTCTTGGTTAACACCAACTTCTCCCTAACCTCAACAATTAATTCTCTTCCCT
This sequence comes from Dittrichia graveolens, assembly GCA_038502395.1. NCBI lineage: Eukaryota > Viridiplantae > Streptophyta > Magnoliopsida > Asterales > Asteraceae > Dittrichia > Dittrichia graveolens. Next base: position 40,393,682 of record JARJIL010000009.1, read on the forward strand.
TCATCTTCGAATAACACATAAACACATATATATACATATACAAACACATCATTCTTATGCACATAAAAAAATATCATTTGTAAAACAACCTTACAACACTTTGCATAGCATGCAATTTTAACTACTCTGGAACATTCTTTCCTTAGCATATCATATTCAATTCACATTATTTCACATATCACATATGCACTATCACATCATTCCCTGACATTAATACCAGATACTTTCACGATAACATATTATCAATTATCTTTACTTCTAAAGAATCATGCTCTTTCAGAAGTAAGCATATAAACTTAGCACCCATGTGCATCAAGCATCAACAATTAACTCTAGCGTTAATAAACATACACATAATATAAAAGTTATCAAAACGTACCGGTCGTATCATCGTTGATGTCAACATCGTCATCATCCATTATATCAAAAATTTTACCCTCTGGCACAGAAGGGTTCTTTCTCTTTTGTCCAACTGCTGACGAGGATCCCCCACCTGCATCCACTCCTGACCCCGACCCCATTTTCCTTGCTTCTGTACATTCATTCGTATGATGACCCTCTTTCTGACAATTCCAACACACACCTCGTGAGAAACCACATTCCTTGATCTCATGCCCAAACAATCCACATCGAATGCAATGCAAATTCTGGGGTGTGTAAGGCCCCGTATGAACAAATCTACACCGGCGGCACCACAACGAACACTGTTTAGATCCACTTGTCTTAAATTTCTTATTTCGATTCTTCTGTTTTTGGCCACTCTGCCCAGTCTGCCCACTATGTCTTTGTGGTTCACTAACACGTCCGATCATTGATTTATGCTGCAAGGTACACTCTATATTCATTCTATCTCTTGCCTTTCCATCACTCTCAGCCGACTTGGCTAAAGTAAACGCTTGTGATAAATTACTTGCCCATCTGGTAGTACTTCGATATTCTGGAAGCAACGCTCCCACAAAATGTTGTATCTTTGTTGTCTCATCTGGCACCCACTGTTTCACAAATCGCAACCTCTCATTGAATTGTTTAATCAAATCATCTACTGTCATGAATTTTGTCATCTTTAAATCCATAAACTCTTTTTTGATTTTCTCAATCTCGAATGAACTACAATATCGTTCACATAACTTCTCTTGAAATTGATTCCAAGTAATACTTTCCTGTTGTGCTTCAGTAAAATGCCCAGTTAATGAATCCCACCATACCATCGCATCGCCTTTAAGCATACGAGTCGCAAATTTAACTCTAGATTCATCCTCACAATTGCATACATCAAGAGTTCTTACCATCTCTCGCAACCAATTCAAAGTCTCGTTCGGATCAGTACTTCCATGATATCTAGATAGTTTACATTCCAAAAATTGCTTATACGAACAAGGTTGTTTAAATCTCGGGTATCCAAAAGGATAGTCTCCCTGTAAAGTGGAAGGATTGAAAAATAACGGTTGCGTCACTGACGTTACCGGAGGAAACGGAGCGGCAACCTGTAAAGTAGTAGATTGGGTAACAACAGTTGTTGGTATCTGTGATGACATATTCGGATTAATCCTCTCTCTTTCGATACCACGAACTATATCCCTGAGTTCCTGAAGTTCATCCTCTAATTTGCGAATATATGCCTCTCGATCATTTTCCTGTTCATAACCTGAAGTACCCACACGATTCGTCATATCCACAGTGTCAATCACTGAAGTCTCAATCACCGTTTGGGTCACAGGAGGATCAGCAAGGGTATCTTTGTCAGCCATATCTGTACAATCACATCATCTCACAATCTCATTAGATAAACCGTTAGTACATAACATACTAACTATCAAACAGCTTCACCAATTCACTCTAATTCCCCCAAGGAAAGTTTGACCCAACACGAGCCAAGATTTGGGAATGCAACACTCTAGCCGTGCCTGCATCGCCAAACCTAGGCTCTGATACCAACTTGTAACACTGTAAAATTCTCAAGCCATTTTTTTTAAACCGCTGCGGAAGCGTTAACTGATTTCATTCAATCAAACAACTACAAAGTACAAAGTACTGTTTACAAACATCTCGTCAAGTTGTGTTACAAAATATTTACAAACGTGGCTCGTCACTTCTCAAAACATAATATCAGAGCATTGGTCAAATTTCCCTTCCCCAAAAACAAAGCTAAATAGCCAGACCTGCAAAAACCAATCAACCGAGGGGAATTAGCACAAAGCTAAGTGAATGGAAGCTACAAACAAGCATCCTCAATAAACAAGCACAAGCAATCACCAATTGCACAAGCAAACCGATCTCAACAGATCAAACAATCAATCACAAGCCAATCCAATCTCCAGAGGAACGGCGGTTCTGCAGAACCTGCAACCGATGCGGGCCAAAGCAAAGGTTTACCGTTAGCTATTTGCTACTTGGTACAGTTAAAGCCCCTTCTACTGCAACAAATGCATAGAAAGTCCAGAACTGTGCAACCAATAGCAGATAGCCCAGCCCAAAACATGCGATAGCTGACCCCCAACCATGTACGCATATAATTAACCATACGTACAGGTCTCGCCACGTGGACACATAATTAACCATGTGCACTGGCCATGAAACAATCCAAACAATCCCAATCAACAAGCAACAATCAATGAATCACATTTACACAGTCTGTCGACACATACCAAATAACACATTGCATACTGGCAATTCAACTTAAACAGTTCATCATGGCATCTTGGATTTATCCAGTCTAGCATGGCATCTTAGACTAAACAGTCTATCAAAGCATCTCAGACTAAACAGTCTAGGCAACTCAAACTAAACAGTCTATCATGTCAACTTAGACTAAACAGTCTATCATGGCAAATCCAAATCATAACAATATCTCAATTCATGTAACCACAAATGTTACCGCCATCACTACTCGTGAGTACACTTCCACTCACCTCAGTCCACGTTCCCGTCTGCTCAGTTGTCTAATATCACTGAGTCTTTGCAAATCCTGAGAACACAACAAACCGAAGTCAATCTCTGATAAATATATATCCATAATATATATTTATATCTCTTTATAACTTGTAAACAACATACAATAATCATACAAACAATAACTCATCACATCCCACATGAATACAAAGCAAAATACACAATTTTCCTAAAAGTAGCCCGTCGCGCCGCGACCAACTCTTGCGTCGCGCCGTGACGCTACTCGGATTTAGGTATCGGATTTCCGGTATCAGATTTCGGGTTGCGGATTTCAGGGCTCCAGATTTTCTTCTATCGGATTCTCAAGGGATCCGGATTTTTGGGTGTCGCGCCGCAACCCCTATACGTCGCGGTTTTGTCTCCTTCCTACTTGAACGGTCGGATTTTCAACCAACTTCTCTTATATATTTATTTTCCAACTTCTATTTTCTCCATCAAAAACACTTCTAATACAATGGAAACTTCATGTAACATCACAAAAAACATGTATAACTCATCAAATCTAATAAAAATCCTTATCCATCAAAACCCATAAATCAAGTTTTGAGCTTTAAGCTCCTATCATGGTAGTTCTTCATTCTAGCATGTATTTCAACATATAAACATATCATAACGATCCATAACATCATATGAACACATACCAATCTTCAGTTTGAATTATGATTCACCAAATCTTCTTCTTGAAAATCCAAGTTTCCTTGCTTCTTAGTTCTTTCTCTCAAAACACACACTTTCAGAGTTATAATCTGAAATCTACTACAAACCTACACGTGCACACACTTATTTCATTTCACAAAGTAGGAGGTGTCTTAAATTTTCCATACATACATACATAACATGCTACACATACATACATCCTACTTAAACTTTTCTTTCTTTCCTTTTTATTTCTTATTCCAGTAACATGTATATTTATTTTCATAAGTATATTTTCAATTTTATCCAACAGTTAATCAATTAATCACATAATCAACTTATGCAAAATAAATACGAAATCACCTGCCACTAGCCCGCTAATCAACTAATCCGGGTTTGCGGATGTTACAGGTAGCCTGGTTATAACCTAACCAATCCATTCCAACTACTACTTGAAATTCTCTCATAGTCATGGGTATAAGTTCAATAGGGAATCTAATTGTGTTTATTTCTAATACATTACGCTTATACACATCAGATACAATTACAGTTTTTGTTAGTCCCATGTTTAGAACAGTTAGATTTGATGAGACAAACTATCGATATGTATAGATAATAGGTTAAGAGTTAGGAATTATGTAAGTCTGTTATAGACTGACTAGTCAGCTTCAGCTGAGTAGTCAGCGTATAAACAGATATAGAGTTTTTCTATGTAAGTACTAGATAACTTAGTGACTTCTAAGCTGAGATAGGTCTTTAGAATGAAGACTTGAAGACTTGAAGATTCAATAATCCAAGATTCAAGAAGTCAGCTTGACAAGGTCAAGACTGAGTATGTCAGCTCAGCGTCAGAAGTCAGTTCAGAATTTAAGTAAGTTCTAAATTCTGTTATAAACTCTCTATATCTACGACATTTAAATTAGGATATCTAAACCTAATTTAAACTATCTATTAGTTGGATAGAAATCTCAAATGAAGTTAATTAGATATGTTCTAATTAAGGAGTTTGTTACGGTTTTAAAGAAAAGATAAGTTCTATCTTTAAACTGCGATTTGTTCATAGATATATCAAGTATAAGTATAAACCTTCTCATGGGTTATACACAGATGTTCTTACGTGTGTACGAGGACAGATACGCGATACACAACGACGACTGCATAAGTTGCAAAACGTACATGTGTTCTTGATACTTGATACGCGTGTGTTGCGATAACTTTGTAAGTTCAATGTTAGAGAGAGAGTTTTCAAGAGTTCTTGTTAATTAGTTTTAACAAGAAATTCGATCATCAATTAGTTTGTGATTCAAGAGTGTTTAGAGAGAGTTGAGGTTATAATCATTGTGATATCAAATCATTCTGTTGATTTGATTAGAGAGTGATAATAGTTATTGTACTGGTTGATAATTGAATATACATTTTATTAATTTGTTTGATTGTTTAAAGTGTATTCAACCCCCCCCCCCTCTACATTGTATTGGTTGCTTGTTTACCCTCGTTGGGACCAACAACTGGTATCAGAGCAAGTTTCTTCATAAGTTGAAGATCAAGATCCGCTGTCAAGAGGTTAAGATGTCTACTAGCAAGAAATCAAGTCACATACCAACAATGGCGGCAAAAGGTTGTCCTATCTTTGATGGCACTGACTATCCTATGTGGAAGTTTAGAGCCATGCTATATCTGAAGTCTGTGGATCAAAGGATGAGTACCGTGATTCAAGATGGCCCAATCATACCAATGATCCATATTACTGCCACTGACAAAACTGTTCCCTCTAGAGAAACTCCCAAGCCTGAAGCATCCTGGACTGAGGAAGATCGTAAATTGTTCAATCTTGATGACAAGGCATAGAGCATTATAGCAAATGCTTTAACAAATTCTCTTCTGCATACTGTGGCTGGGTGCCAAACTGCAAAAGAGATGTGGGATACTCTCAGTGTCACGTATGAAGGCACTGACCTGGTCAAGCAACATAAGAAGACAAATCTAAGTCGTTCTTATGAAACTTTCTTTGCTAAAAAGAATGAAACTCTGGCAGATTTGTTTACCAGATTTCAATGCTTGATAAATGATCTGATCTTGGTAGGTGTCAAGAAAGATGAGAATGAGTTGGTACTCAAGTTCTTGGATGTGCTACCAGAACAATTCAATGAGATCACCATTGCACTTCATGCTGGAGGAACCTTAGGAAAATATGATCTCAGATCTATCTATGGTTTCCTTCTAAATCATCAACATATCATGGAACGGAAGAAAGTGGCCCGGTAACAACTAAAAGAATCTATAAACGATGCTGGATCAGAAAAGAAAAAGAAGGGATCTAAAAAGTCTCAAGCTGAGATTGACTCTGAATCTGAATCTGAGGAAGTAAGTCTTAACTCTGGTTCAGATAATGAAGAGATGGATGCTCTTACTGAACAAATGGCAATGTTAGCAAGAAACTTTAGAAAGTTCAGAAGAGGAAGGGGTCAATCTGACAGAAGCAAAAGTGGTAAGTCTACTTTTGATCCTAAGAAAGCTAAGTGCTATAACTGTCAGAGGATAGGACACATAGCTGCTGAGTGCAGAGTAAAGAAGGGAGAATCAGCTTCAGTAGCTGACAAGAATGCCTATAGAGCTGATAAATATAAAAAGAAATATCAAAGACTCAAAGGCCTCCTTGCTAAAACTTGGGATACTGAATCATCTACTTCAGATGATGATGAGCCAGATAGGTGTTTGATGGCCATTGAGGATGAAGAGGAACAAGTTGACTATGAGTTAGAAGATAGTTCCTTTGATGAGGATCTAGCAGAAGCGGCTAAGCTGAGTAAGCAAACCAGTAACTAGGATCCTGCCTCAATGTATAAGGTAAATAACGTTAGCTCTTACACTGATGAACAAAAATGTCTAATGTTCAACTATATGTTGAATGACTTCAAAACCTCTCTCACAGTTCAATCTAGTTTGAAAACTGAAATTTCAAAACTAAAAGATGAACTTAAACACTCTGAAACTCTCTTAAATGCTGGTAAAAAGATCCAAAGTGATTATGAATGTCAGCTTCATATAAACAAACTTCTAAGGAGTACTAGGGGGAGATTATAGAGAGATTATAGTGCTGCTGCTGATGAAATCATCAAAGATCAAGTCAGTCTTGAAGACAAAACGATGAAATCAGATGACATACTCCCAAGAACATTCTTAAGGAACAAGGAAGGGAAACAGGTCAAAACCAACAAGTTTGTGAGACCAACCCAAAGTCCTCAGGTTATTCACTCAAACCATCAAGGTGAATGTTCCAAATCCAACTGAAACTGTAAGTCAGTTTTCAAAAGATTGGATTACAATCCGGTGAAAACAACAGTTTTTGATTGAATATCTCATGTTAACTCAAAAATACATAATTCTCAAGTCATACATGAAAGAATGTCTAAAAACAGGAAGTTGTCTGTAAGTCAGACCTCACCAAATAGAGGTAACCATAAAGCTGACAAAGGTAAGTCCAAAGTCAGTGAAAATCAAGTAGACAAACTGTCAAAGAGGATTGAAAGGTTATCCACATCATATGACCCTAAATTTGAATCTAAATTTAATGTTGGAAAACTGAAAGAAATCACCCAAACACCCATATTTAGAAGAAAATGCTATAAGTGTGGTGATAGAGGTCATGAGGCCAAAGATTGTGTAAGTACCAATCTTAGACCTGAAAACGAAAAGGATGATCAGTCTAAAACAGAACCAAAATCTGTTCGAGCTGATCAATCGAACTCCAAAGGATCAGCTAAGTGCTCATCCTCAGGACCCACCAAACAGTGGGTTCCAAAAAGAAACTAATAAGTTTAGTTAATCATGTGCAGGGCTCCTACAAGTGGTATCTCGATAGTGGATGCTCAAGGCACATGATAGGAAGCAAGGGGATTCTAAGTGAATTCCAAAACAATGATGGACCCAAGGTGACATTTGGGGATAATTCTCAAGGAAGGACTAAAGGTTATTGAAAGATAACTGCTGGAAAAGTCATTTTCAAAAAGGTAGCATATGTTGAAAGTCTTAAACCCAATCTGATAAGTATCAGTCAACTGTGTGACGAGGATTATGAAGTCACCTTCAGAAAGCATGCAAGAACAATTTATGATAAGAAGGGAAAACCAATATTAATGGCAAAAAGAGAGAGATATATCTATTTATTAGATCTCAGCTCCGCAGATCCTTCAAATATATTAACAAGTTGTCTAGCAAAGAGTTAGTCTCTAGTCTGCCTAAGATCACATTTGCTAAAGACAAACTCTGCTCAGCCTGTGAAATGGGAAAACATCATAAAGGATCCTTCAAGTCCACATAGAATTTCTCAATCACAAAACCATTGCATATGTTGCATTTGGACCTATTTGGACCTATCAGCACCCCAAGCCTAAGTGGCAAAAAGTATACTCTAGTGATTGTTGATGAGTTCACAAGATTCACTTGGGTAATCTTCTTAAAAGCCAAAAGTGAAGCTGCATATGAGTTAATCAGCTTCATAAGACAAGAAGAGTTGCAAAAGGGTAAGTCTCTTAAACAACTCAGAAGTGATCATGGGACTGAGTTCAGAAACTCAACCCTTGAAGGCTTTTGTGAAGAGAAAGGAATTATCCAGAATTTCTCATCTGTAAGAACTCCACAACAAAATGGAGTTGCTGAAAGGAGAAACAGAACCTTAATTGAAGCTGCCAGAACCATGCTATGTGAAGCAAAGCTCAAGCTGAGCTTCTAGGCAGAAGCTGTAAGTATAGCCTGCTATACTCAGAATAGATCAATCATAGTGAAAAGACATGGTAAAACATCTTACGAGATGTATCATGGCAGAAAACCCAACATTGGATATTTCCATATTTTTGGTTCAACATGCTATGTGCTAAACCAAAGAGATCAGCTCCATAAGTTGGAACCCAAAGCTGATCAAGGGATATTTGTTGGATATTCTTCAATCTCTAAAGCTTACAGAGTCTTTAATCTTAAAAGAAAGGTAATTGAAGAGTTAGTACATGTTACGTTTGATGAGACAGGTATTGATGAATCCAACAGATCTCAAGCTGACTCGGTTAGTCTAGGTGAGCTTGAAAGGAGTAAAGAAGATCTCACATCAAATCCCATGTATGTTATGGATGATTCTGATGATGATAATGATGATAGTAAATCTGACAAACATGCATCACTGAAAGAAATAATCAATATTGAAGATAATCAGCCTGAGAATCTTGGTGAACCATCAGGTACATGTTAGATTGAGGATCTAAGTGATCATCAAATTTCTACTCAGACTGAAGAAGTAAGTCCTATTCGGCCTGAGAGACACTACTCTGAATCAGACCCAGAACCTCAGTCTCCCACAACAACCTTCAAAGTATTAAAAGATCATCCTCTTGATGATGTCATTGGGAACGTTGAAGATGGTGTGTTAACTAGATCTAAGGCAAATGCAAACTATGTTGCCTACTCTAGTTTTGTATCTCAAATGGAACCAAAGAAGACTGAAGAGGCTCTAAAAGATGAAGATTGGATTGAAGCTATGCAAGAGGAGCTGACAGAATTTCAAAGAAATAAGGTCTGGACCCTTGTCCCTACTCCCAAAGGAAAAACAATTATAGGCATTAAGTGGGTCTATAGAAATAAAATGGACAAGGATGGAGTAGTGATCAGAAACAAGGCAAGGCTAGTAGCTCAGGGGTATCGACAAGAAGAAGGTATTGATTATGATGAAACCTTTGCCCCTGTTGCGAGGATTGAAGCTATAAGGTTGTTTCTAGCCTATGCTGCCTTCAAAAACTTTAAAGTGTATCAAATGGATGTTAAAAGTGCATTTTTAAATGGATCACTACAGGAGGAGGTCTATGTGAAACAACCCCTTGGTTTTATTGATGCTAAACATCCAGATTATGTCTATAAGTTGGACAAGGCTTTGTATGGACTCAAGCAAGCTCCAAGAGCCTGGTATGATACACTATCCACCTATTTGCTCTCAAATGATTTTGTTAGAGGAAGTATTGACAAAACTCTTTTTATAAGAAAGAGCAGAGGACATGTCATTCTGGTTCAAATTTATGTGGATGAAATTATCTTTGGATCAACAAACCAAGATCTGTGTGATTGGTTCTCCAAGATAATGTCTAATCAATACAGAATGAGCATGATGGGTGAGATGACATACTTTTTGGTACATCAAATCTATCAGAAAGAAGATGGTATATTCCTTAATCAGAGTAAGTATGTCTTTGATCTGATTAAGAAATATGGATTAGACTCAAGCCATCCCGCAAAGTCTCCTATGTTACACAATGTCAAGCTACACAAGGACATTGATGGAAAGTCTGTATGTCAGACTACATACAGAGGAATGATAGGTTCATTACTCTATTTAACAGCAAGCAGACCTGATATAATGTTTGCTACATGTGTTTGTGCACGTTATCAGGCTGATCCAAAGGAATCACACTTGCTAGCTGTAAAAAGAATACTCAAATATCTGAAGGGAACACCAAACTTAGGTTTGTGGTATCCCAAAGGATCAGGATTTGAGCTGATAGGGTACTCCGATTTAGACTTCGTAGGATGTGGTCTTGATAGAAAGAGTACTACTGGAGGATGTCAACTTTTGGGTGGAAAATTAGTTAGTTGGACGAGCAAGAAACAAAACTCAGTGGCAATTTCAACAGCTGAAGCTGAATATGTAGCTGCAGGGAGCTGTTGTGCTCAAATACTGTGGATGCAACATCAGCTGAAGGACTTTGATCTGCATTATTCAAAGACTCCCATATTTTGTGACAATCAAAGTGCTATTGCCATTACACACAACCCAATGTTTCACTCAAGAACCAAACACATTGAGATAAGACATCACTTCATCAGAGATATTGCAGAAAAGGGAAAGATAGAGTTAGTCTTCATTGAGACTGAAGATCAGCTTGCGGATATCTTCACGAAACCAATAGAAGGCACAAGATTCACAACTCTACTCAGCAAGCTTGGAATGCTCAACCCTTAATTGGTATGTTCTGGTCTTTATCTCTGTTTAATATTTGCTAAGTGCTATAGTTGACTAAGTGTCAAAATCTGAGCTAAGTGCTCAAGCTGAAGTTGAGTGCTTCACATAAGCTGAACGTTCAGGATCAGTTGAGTGTTTCATATAAGCTGAACATTCAGGATCAGCTGAATACTCTATATAAGTTGATCATTCAGGATCAGCTGAGTAATCAGTTCCAAAGTGTGGTCAGTTCCACTAGTCTAGGTTAGTCCTAACAATATGGTAAGTCCAATAATATGGTAAGTCCACCATATTTACGGTGTGTCCGATAAATAAACGTCAATAGTTCAGAATTTTTTTCTGATATATTTTTATAAAATATATTTTCAATATAACAGTGTGCATTTGGGTAACTAACAATAAATTTAGCCGTTGTAACAAACTGCGTAGAAGTTTTTACGATAACGGTCATATTTATAACCCTCAGATAACGGTAACTTTTCTCTCACATTGAAAAGGTATAAATAAGAGAGATTGTTCATCATATTTCGTTTAAACTTCCAAAATATTCTTCTCTCTTAAACCCTAACGTTCCTGTGTGTAGAGTTCATTGCTAAAGTGCTTATTACTGCTAAGTGCAATCCAATACGATAAGTTCGATTTCAATGGAAGGGTATACTCTAAATCTAACTGAACAAATGATTCGTGGTGGAAATTTCAAGAACAATGCACTCCCCACCTATAAACAAAACAACGTCATCGCCTGTACCGACATTCCAAAGTCCAAAATTGGCAGGGGATATGAGGAGTGGGTCTCCTACATTCGTAAGGGTCCCCTGGCACATGCATTTCTTCGTGGACCTGCTGTGCTCATCCCTCAACTTCTCACGGAATTCTGGTACACATGTAAACTCGATGTAACCCAACCGATTATACGGGGCACAGTCCTAAATGGACAAGTGGCGATAGAAGTCGATGCAAACTGTCTCCACCGAATTCTTCATCTCCCGATTCACAATCAATATGAAGCAACGGTTTCTAGGGAAACATCAAGAAGTGTTTTACCCTTAATGGGTCATCCTCAAGTTATTGGCGTCATACGGAAATCTGTTTTCCAGACGGCATGGGGATTTATGGTATCCACTGTGGTTCGTTCTCTTGGATACAAGGTGGGAGGCCTGGATAATGTAAATGACTTTGAAATGCAACTATGATACAACTTATTTTATGATCGACGAGTGGATTACCCTGAGTTGATCTTTGAGGCATTCAAGTCATTGGTGACCAAGAACATCAGGGACACTATTGTACCCTTTGCAAGATTCATATCCATGGTCATTGAGGACAAGTTGGGTAGAAGATATAATGCTCAATATGAGTCAATCCCTACTCCTGTTCTCAGCTACAGGATGTTCGCCCATGATATTTTCCCTGGGCACCCTACAAGTGAAATTGAGACAGAGGAGGAAGCTGCAGAAGAAGTGGGTGATGATGTTGGTTCTGAGGCTGAGTCTCCTCAAACTAGGACTCAGTTCAGACCTCGTACTCAAATAATTTTATCCACCACTTCGAGTTCTGAGCAAAGGAGTTTGTTTCCTAGCTCTGAGTCTCCACTGCTAGGTGCAGCAGGTATGATTTCTCAACCCTTATCTCCTTCTCTCTCTTTTCCTTCTCTATCTCCAAATTTAGGAGATAGGACTAAGTCAAGCCCAACTCACTCTAACCCCTCTCCTCCACCTCAAACATCTCCATCTATCTTACAATCTACAGCCAACCTTGGTCAGCCCACTGCTACCAAGGATATATCCTACACCTATACAAGGAAATCTGCCAAAGGTGGTCCTTCACCTCAAAAGGACACTGGAGTTGATATCACATTGATACCTCCACTGGCAGGAGCTGAGGGGGAGACACCTTCTTTTATGGTGCCCATCTCTAGGCTCAATTCAACCCTTAAGCCTATACCGGGTATGGTGTCTACTCAGCCCATACTTACTAGTGCCATGGGAGAGCCTACTTCTGTGCCTTCACGGCCCCATGAAGGTAACATTGAAATACTGACCAATCCCCAGGGTCAATTACCCCCCTCCTCACCAATAAGCCTGGCTCACCCCACTACCTTACCTCACGACATTGTTCATTCTTCTCTTCCATTCTTACACACTCTCGCACGGCCTGTCAATGAACCTTTCATACACTAGGAAGGTTTACAGGATCTCCATTCTGGCCCCCTTTCATACACCAACCTTTGGATATGGGACCCACATCCTTACCTATTGAGGAACACTCAACAGCCACTTCTACGGTGGAAGTACACTCTTCCACTGGACAGGAGGACGTTGAGGTAAGACGAAGACCTGAGGAGCCCAAGCTAATGACCACTGATGCTCAAGTCATTATGGACTATCTACATACTCAGTTTAAGCTGCTACACATGAAGAGGAAAGATGACAAAGCCAAGTTGATGCGCAAACTTAATGATTTGTCAACTTCAGTTGCCAACTTGGAACGCTTCACGTTCAAACTCAGACCCTCCCCTATTGATGATGACAAAAAGGGGGAGGAAGAATCAAAGAAGTGTAATGATAAGGTTGAGGGGGAGCATACAGAGGAAGTACAATTTGAACAAGCTCATGATCAGTTCACGAGTACTGTAGATCAGCCTTCTCAACAACAACAGGCTCCAACCGTCCAAATAACCACAACTTCACAAGCTCAACCAGAAACTCCACTTGAAGAAACATCTCGAGCTGTTCACACCAACCTTCCTCAAGCTAATTTGCCAAAATTTGTTGAAGCTGAGTCCGGTCCAGTCTCACAAATGGATAAAGGGAAGAGTAAGGTGTTTGAGATGGTAAAAAGAAAGAAAAGAAGTGTTATGCCTCTAGCGAAGAAAAGAAAGGTCATCATTGTTGAGCCTGAGCCTGAGCAACAGGGTAAGTATCAATTAGTTGCACATGAATCTGACTCAAGTGATGAAGCTGATGCAGCACAAAAAGCCAGTGACATACTTGCTGAGCAAATGTTACAAGAGATGGCTAAAGAACTAGGCGTAACAGTGGAGGAAATAAAATAGCAGCAACGACAAGCTGAAGTTCAATGGGAAAAGGCTAAAGCTGAGGCTGCCAGAGCTGAAGCTGAAGCTGATTATTCTGGTCCAAGAGCTGCCCCAATTCCCTACTCAGATGTGGATCTAAGGCATTGTTATAAAAGAACACATTTTAATAACAAGATTGAATCAATTACACTGAGTAGAAAAGGAGAATTGGTAATCATCAACTTTGTACTAGACAACAAACAAGAAATTGGTCTAGATATGAGATGTCTGTACAAGTTAGGATTCTCAGAGTTGAAGACAGTAGCCACAACTATCAAGCAGATGAAAAAGAGTCAAATCAGACAAGAGATAGTTGAGGTGCTTAAGACAATCTTCATAAGAATCGATCAGCTAGGTGAGATTCCTGCTGATGAAATTGATACCTTTCTTAATCGAGGCAAAGCTGCAAGGGTTAGAGCAGCAAGCCAGCGAGCTAAAAGAGACATCATTTTACAAGTTCCAGAGGAAGTTGAATTCTGAGAGAATACTTATATCATTCAACCTTTGGAAGGATTCTTGTATCTTGATGTGGAAGGTAATCAATGTTTCTTGAAAGTAACAGATCTTCATTTGGTAAATCTGGAATTAATTATGTACTTGAGAATTTTATGCGATGACTCAATTCAGAACTCGGTATTCAGATATCATCTCAACAAAGAATTTAGATCAAGAAAAACTGAGATGAAAGAGATGCTAGAAGGTGAAGAAATTGTGGTTGATGCTATCAAGAAAGCTGCAATTTGGGAACTTAAATGTTCTGATATGTGATTAGAAGTTGGAGATTCCGTTGAGAAAATAGATTAGTTCTATAATTTTTTCACTAAGTGTGCAGAAGCTAATCATTAATGATTAAGCTATAATGTAAATGATATGTTCATTAATACAAACTCAAGTTTGATATGTTCAACTGTTTTATTATTTGACATGTTTGATATGTTCAAACAGACAGCTTTGTAAGTTTAAGCTGATGATTGATATGTTCAATTGTAAACTGATAAGTTCAGTAATATAAGTTTTGTAAGTTCAGAACTTAAATTAACTCTGATAAGTTCAGAATCTAAGTAGTTGTATATTCAAATACTTAGAATACAAGTCTTATAATAGATTTGTAACATAAACATCTTGTAAGTTCAAGATACGTGAATAAGTATGGATCAGTTCAATTCTTATTTCAAGAACTAACTTTGGTCAGTTCCAGAGTTGTTCAACATAATTCTATTAACCTATAACTTATTTGATTCAAAGTTTTGTGATCATCAAATAGGGGGAGATTTTTAGTCCCATGTTTAGAATAGTTAGATTTGATGAGACAAACTATCGATATGTATAGATGATAGGTTAAGAGTTAGGAATTATGTAAGTCTGTTATAGACTGACTAGACAGCTTCAGCTGAGTAGTTAGCGTATAAATAGATATAGAGTTTTTCTATGTAAGTACTAGATAACTCAGTGACTTCTAAGCTGAGATGGGTCTTAAGAATGAAGACTTGAAGACTTGAAGATTTGAAGACTTGAAGATTCAATAATCCAAGATTCAAGAAGTCAGCTTGACAAGGTCAAGACTGAGTATGTCAGCTCAGCGTCAGAAGTCAGTTCGGAATTTAAGTAAGTTCTAAATTCTGTTATAAACTCTCTATATCTACAACATTTAAATTAGGATATCTAAACCTAATTTAAACTATCTATTAGTTGGATAGAAATCTCAAACGAAGTTAATTAGTTATGTTCTAATTAAGGAGTTTGTTACGGTTTTAAAGAAAAGATAAGTTCTATCTTTAAACAGCGATTTGTTCGTAGATATATCAAGTATAAGTATAAACCTTCTCATGGGTTTTACACGGATGTTCTTACGTGTGTACGAGAACAGATACGTGATACACAACGATGACTACATAAGTTGAAAGACTACATAAGTTGCAAAACGTACATGTGTTCGTGATACTTGATACGCGTGTGTTGCGATAACTTTGTAAGTTCAAAGTTAGAGAGAGAGTTTTCAAGAGTTCTTGTTAATTAGTTTTAACAAAAAATTCGATCATCAATTAGTTTGTGATTCAAGAGTGTTTAAAGAGAGTTGAGGTTATAATCATTGTAATATCAAATCATTCTGTTGATTTGATTAGAGAGTGATAATAGTTATTGTACTGGTTGATAATTGAATATACATTTGATTAATTTGTTTTATTGTTTAAAGTGTATTCAACCCCCCCTTCTACACTGTATCGGTTGCTTGTTCACCCTCTTCGGGACCAACAGTTTTATCATCAGCAATTTCAACTTCAAGGGGAGAATCTAGCTTTTCACACATTTGATTGAAATTTTTGCAGAAAGAAACAGATACAAATGATTTACTTGCACCAAAATCAAATAGCACAAGAGCAGGCAAGTTGTTGACAAGATATGTACCTGTTACTACATCCGGCTCAATTTTAGCTTCCTCAGCCGTAAGCTGGAAAGCCCTTCCTTTGGATCTGGAAGTTTCTTCCTTCTTCACTTCCTTCACCCCAGAGCTTCGTGGTGGGGGTAGAGCTGGAGCAGGTCTCGATCCGGTAGACGGTGCATTTGCCGACAGTTTTGGGCATTCGGACCTCTGATGGCCCGGCTGATAACAGTTGAAGCATACCCGCAACGGAGTCTTACAATCCCTCCCCACATGACCTGTCTTGCCACACTTATAACATGCAGAAGACCCGAGCCGACATTCTCCTAGATGATGCTTCTTACAGTTTCGACATAACGGATAAGTCTTTTGCACCACCTTCTTATCTAATGGCTCAACTCTCTGTTTCTTGTATACTGGTGCAGCTTTCTCTATCACCTTCCTCTCTTTATCTTGTCTTTCCAGTTCCAACTCTCTTGCTCTGGCCGCGTCCATCATGGACTTCAAAGTCTGATGCTTACTGGCATCAATAAACTCTCTCACACTTGGCTTAAGTACCATCATATACCTGTACATTTTCATCTTCTCGTTTGCAACATAATCGGGGCAGAAGCGTGCTTGTTATAGAAATTTAGCATTGATCTCTAGAACCGTTTCTGTTGTCTGCTTTAGCCTGTGAAACTCGTCCACTATCATGTCTATCTCGAACAGAGGAACGAACTGCTCTATCACCAGTTCTTTGAACTGCTCCCAAGTCATGGTTTCAATATGTGTGTAACCCCTCTGCTTCATCTCCATATCCCACCAATCTTTTGCAGCGCCCCGCATCTGATTGGTAGCGTATCTCACTTTAAACTCAGGTGCGCATGAACATGTATGGAAGGCACCCTCTATCTCTGAGATCCATCTGTGGTTGATAACTGGATCTGTAGAACCCTGAAACAGCGGAGGTTGACATGCTGAAAAATATCTGTACGTGCAAACCTTAGGTGCATCACGAATAATCACTTGTGGTTACGGATTAAATCCTTCACCACCTGCAGCGAATCTGGTTTCCAGCTCTTGTCTGATCGTTTCTCTATTCTGATCTTATATCTATTCTACCACCTGGGTAACAATGAAAGGAATGCTCTGTTCTAATGCTCTGTCGATCTCCCTGGCGACAGTCTCTTGTACGGTAGGTTCCACTATTCTTTCATTCAAATCTGGGGCTCCCTCATTCACAATCGGTTGATTCCTAATCGGAATCTGCTCACCAGTAACACTGGTTTCCATACCCTCTGGTCTATGGCTGGGACCACCTGTCTATCTATTGGCTGCTCGTGAACCTCTAGTGTTAACCATCCTGATAGTATAGATAAAGCATTAAAATATAGGTAGCTTTATCACACCACCCTCTATAAGAAATAGATACTAATAGATCTAACAACTCAGTATACCTTATCTTTAAAACCAAAGTATTTCTATACATACTAAGGCATTCTATTTAAACATACTACACCAGGTATACTATCTTATTACAAGTACCCCTCACCCGATTCACAAGATCCTTCATGATTCCACTAAATTCCAACATGTATCATGTGTTTGTAATAATATGGGACCTATATTATTCTAAACACACTACACACGTTCGATCTTAACTTTATCACAAAAAGTCCCGATTCACAGGCTTAGGCCAAGTATCATTAATATAATATCATATAATCATGGAAATCATAAAGATTCTGCATATAACATATCAATCTCCGTAATAAGCACAATAAATATACACTATTAGTTTACTCACTAAGCTGCAAGTACAAGCCTCCAGTTTGACAAAATTTTCAAAACCATGGTTCAAGTCCAGATTGTGCTTCACACAATCCAGATCTCTCAAACCGTGGCTCTGATACCAAGTTGTAACGCCCCAATTTCAATAAACAATGTAAAAGTAAAACATTTTTCATAAAAGCACGTATCTGGTTTAAAAGACATAAGCGGAAACGTTTTCATAATAAAATCGTGCTAGCAGCAAAAGATACACCCTTAAGTACAAACATAAGGTACTGTCAAGGTAAAATATTTACACAACCGGGCGTTAAAAGTTTATTGTTTAAAACTGAAAAGCAGTCAAACAGGAGCTTTGCCTTTGCCTTTGCTGCATCCTGCAAAACATTTTAAAAACAGTATCTGATAAGCTACGAGAGCTTAGTGAGTAATCTAAACATAACATCATATGAGCACACGTATACAATCACATGAAGATAATACACGCATGTCTGGCAATCAAAGCTAGCCTCTGGTTCTAGACCCAGGGCGGCATCAAAGGTCACAGTACTGTACCGCATCTGAGCCTTACTGCACATAGCAGTACGCTTACATATTCACATGAATAACATAGCATGTTAGTAATCTGATATGAAACTACACATGCTACTGATATGAAGTGAAGTCTAGAAGACTCACCTTATGACTGTAGTATGCAATATTCCACAGATCAATGATATAGGTAATATGTCAATCACCTCCTATATAAACAATACATAAATAATACATAAGGCATTCTGATCTGAAATAGGGCCTACACGGGCCGTGTATCCCTACACGAGCCATGTCCTATTAATTCTACACGACCTAAGCTAGCAACATGTCCAGTGTGGTCTAGTCATCCTACACGGGCCGTGTACCTCTCATGCTACACGACCATGTAACCTTACATGGCCCTGTGACCTCCTTTACTACTACACGACCGTGTACCGCTACACGGGCCGTGTACACTACAGACCAGCATACTGTTCATATCAAGAACAGTCAGATTTCACCAAGAAATCCTATAGTTTCATCATAAATCAACTAGAGGTGTTTTCCTACACCTCCTACAACTGATATACATAACCTAATCTATATAAAGCAATCCTAACATGAAGTCACCATTGAATCAAGTGTTTAATTTTACAAAACATCAAAAACAAAGCTTGAAAGCTTACCTTGTGTTGAACTCTTGCTATGTTCTTGAATATGCTAGTTGTTAAACTGATATGTTCACTAAAAAGGAGAGACTATGAGCTGCTAATATGTATGCGTGAGTTTGCAGGAGAAAACCATATAAACTTTGACTTCTAAGTCAAAGTTGGTAATATATATATATATATATATATATATATATATAAGTATCAACTATTGACATAACAAGTCCTTGTACTTAACCAACTTATAATTTGACGGTTTTAGCCCCTCTAGTTTTATATTACATCTAAACACATAAAGGCAACTTGTAAAAACGTATAACCTTCCTATTAAATAATAATATTAGGAATATCGAACCTTGGGTGTTACAGGTGCACTTATATAATAGAGTTTGCAGAAAAATGCAAACAGAAGTAGAACAAACATGACAAAAAGTGCTGGTTTACTGGTCCATTGCTCCCACTTGTGGTAAGATTTATACCTCGTAGTATAATATAAATGATAAATTTAAACAATATTACGGAATGAATAATTGATCATTTTTAATCCATACCTATGGTTATCAACAACAATCAAGAGGACCGAAGGAGAAAATAACATCCCAACCTTCACCATACGTTACTGGACTATTGACAAATTAAAAGAGGTTGAACGGAAGGTTTTGTCAGGGGATGTCAACATAAACAAAAAACGGCAGAAACTGGCAGTTTACAAAAGAGGTAAAAACATTACTTTACATTTCTATATAATAACAATGATTGCTTTCACATGGAAATCAAAAATATTATTTACACATGATCCAGGAGTAAAGAAAATGAAGGAGAACACAACAGATGGTGCCGGCAAGGAAAAAAACAGTTATTCCAAAAATACAAACAAAGAAAACAACAGGTAACAAAATGAATAAATAACGATAATACTTAATACAATATTATTCTTTATGCATAGAATAACATTGCATGTCTGTGAAGTGTCAAGCAAGTTGAGGCTTGTGAGACGACAAAAGATCCAAAAGGCTGGTACCTCAACCAAATTACCTGAGAAAACGACAACAAATGTTGAAGATGCAATTGGAGATAAAGAACCTACTAAAGCAGATAGCAAACCAAATGATGACAAACATGATGCCTCCGGAGCAGGTATGAAAAATGATGTTGAACACAAACTAATCAAAATTTAGACATGCATATGACTTAAAACACCACTGATATACCCACAATAAACACTGCTAAATAGTTATTTATCATGTTAATAAACTTTAGATGAGTTGTTTATCATTTTCAGCATGTTTCCATCATTTTCAGCCTGTTGAAGTTAAAAAAAATATGTCTTAACACACCACTGAATACCCACGCTAAACACTGGTAAAGAGTTATTTATCATTTAAAAAACCTTTATTTGTTTGTTTGTTGTAATATACTGTTTTGTTGTAATGCTTGTTTGATACTATTATTCTGCCTTATTTGCCATTTTCATCAATTTCATACATATGACAAAAATGATAAAAAAATAGGTTTCATATATAATTTCTACTGTATAAAATGATATTTGATTTGCGAATCTGTAAATTTCATTGAAATATACGAAAATGATGATTGATTGAAATTGTGATTATTGGATAGACACAACAGAACTGGATGCAAGGGCAGTTGAAACAGATGCAATTGAAGTCGGAGCAGAAAAAGATAAAGAAACCCATGAAGGTACATACGGGTCGGTAGACATGGGGCACTACAAAGATGATAATACAAAGATTATGAACATACAGCTACAGGTGACAAAAAAAACGAGGAGAATGAAGAGAGTCTGAACAGTGTAGATGTAAGCTAAAACATGACTTATAAAAATTATTTTAAATTGCATTTAGAAACTTCTTCATTTTCAAAGTTTAATGAACACATGAATTGACGGCTGAGATAAGAAGTTTATACAAACAACTTATCCACAAAAAAAATCAGCTTACAGAGGTTATATGGAGAGCTCAGTTCGAGTACCCATTGTCCAACGAAATTCATAGCTGTTGCATCACATCAAGAATAATGTGGTTGAAGATCTAAATCTCAAAGAATTCAACTATGTACACATAAATGAGGAGCTTGAGGATCTCATAGACGAGATAAGAGAGGATGTTGAGGGAAATGAAAAAGGAGCTCATAAAGAATGTAGAAGCTGGAAATGCAAAAAACAATGACAAATTATCATGGCAGAACCATCATCCAAAGAAATACCTGAGCAGGATTTACATACACCGGCTTCAAAAATTGTGGTGGTAGAACCATCAACACCTACAATGACCCAACTCCTAGAGAGTACTCAGTGTATAGAGATGGTTGACAAGGTATTCGACCAACACCTTGGAAAAACCACTATGTGTGAAGAACCTGAATGGAATGTTTATTACGAGGAAAGCCCAGGTAAAAAGGAAGTTGTATCATAGAAAAACACCTGGGAGAAGGGGATTGACACACACACCCGTACAATTCATGAAATTGAAAGACAAAGCTGAGGATTCATTGACGACAGGCGTTGCTTGTGAAAATGTCGCTGAAAAAGACGACGTGCTAGATATAAAAGAGGTTTTGAACAAACTAGAAAGGCTTAGAGGAGAGGTTGGACTGCATTCAATGTTAGGTCTAGGATTCATGGACTTTGATCCCAACAAGAATACAACAAAAGAAACTGCAGACAAGGAAGGGGATGAGAAAAAACAGAAGAGGAGTATATTAGATGTTTTTATCATTCATACCACGACTACTTGTCTGGGTGGTGAAGGCTCGTGAAGTACTCGTGAAGACCCTGCTCCCACGACTACTTGTCTGGGTGGTGAAGGCTCGTGAAGGGTGTCACTTTACGACCTCTTCACGGCCCGTGAGGGCCCGTGAAGGTCGCTAGAAACCCTAATATCATATTCTCTCATGTTTGCGTTGTGCTGCCGGATCTACCCTTGGCGTGTGACCCAATAGGCTCGTACCTCATCAGTAGTGATGCTAGTACACGTGTATCAGTAGGCATATTCCAACAACATTCTCCTTGCACAGCATACTAGCCCTAAAAGTAACACAACATTTATGGTTGTCCACACCGTATGAACACCATTTCATACCTACAAAATGAAAATGCAAATAAAATTATTTATATAAATAACAAGAAATATATATAAGCTGTATTTGGTTAAAATAATATTAAAAAGAAATGTTCAATTCAACAAATCATACTTGTTTGTACGATAAGTGGCATCACACGAAACAACATCTCCAAAAACACTATAATTCCTTTTGGCATGTTCATCAGCAAAAAAAAAAAACCACTAAGAGAATTGTCAGAATCAAGAAAGTATTCAAATGAAAATTTTGAAATAGTCTCTTTCTTTTTCGACAATAACTGAACAATGATCTGACTATCATAGTCCCCAACAAATGACAACATATCCCTCTTGTAATTCTTCGCATCGATTTTGGAAAAGAGAACATCCTCCGATCCATATATTTTTGACAGAATCCTATGACCAGATGATGAACCCACACCAGCATCATTCATATTGTGAAGCAAAACTTTTCTGAAAGCATTCAAATGTTTGGTAAAATCTGGATGAACCAACGTATGATTGTGCTCCTCCGTAAACTTACAAATATAATACTTATTGTCACTAGAGATAGATAATTTCAACTGTGAAGGACATCCACTTTTTTTAGAAGATCGTCTCCTTCGTTTTTTAATCTTCTTATTTGAAGTATCAAAATTAACCACAACATCAGCCTGATCGCCTACCCCATGAACATCAACCTTTTCCAATTGTGGTTTCTTACCTCCTCTAGCGCAAGTAAACACCTTGGTCCTAACAATGCCACCAACAACAGACGATCTGAGGTTTCAATGACGATTTAATAGGTTCAAACCCACCAACCCTAGCATATTCTTTATAGAACAACCAAGCATTAGACAATGAATCAAAAGACATATTCAAAATGGGTCTTTCGTGTCAGTGACATTGGGTATCCACTGTCTAACTCTCATAGCATTAACCTCTTCAATACCAATTTGAAGAGACACAGGAACAGAGTCCAAACCTAAAAAAATGACCATTAGTATCAAAATGATGTGCTATCAAAAATGATGATAAAATGAATGAAAATGATAAACTGCATGAAAATGATGACTTTTGAAAACACTGATGTATTTCCATCATTTTCATTGTGAACTGCATGAAAATGATGACTTTTGAAAATGATGAATTAGATGATAGAATAAATGAAAACTAAGGAATTGGTGATCTGACTTATGGAAGGAACGAAAATGATAAGTATAATACCGATGTGCTAGCAACACTGAGAATGCAACAATGATTAAATAAGTACGTCGACTACATTAGGGATGGAACGAAAATGATGATTCTGAAAATGATAATTTATAAACTACCAACTGGAAATCGGGGAATACGTAATACACATCGCAATTAGAAAAAGAAATTATACTTGATGTTTAATGGAGATCATTTGCATTTGAATTTCATCATTTTTGAAAACCACTGCAAAAATTGAAACTAACAAAAACTAAGATACATCACACAAAAAACACATAACAACAGAGGATGTATAAGGTCAAACATCAAATGCGAATGAAATACTCTGCACAACGACGTATATATCCTCGAAAAAACAAAACTAAAAAAAAACAACATACAAAAAGAGAATCGAAAAAAAACATACCATCGTATATATCATCACCGTCGCTGATCATAGACGAAGAACAAGAATCCATCGCAAAAAAAAGGGAAATAAGCGACTGAAACAAAGCTGAATGACGGCTTAAACGTTAAACGAACTTGAAGACGAAGACATAGAACAAACGAATGTTGACATACTAGAAAATGGAAACAAACGTGGAATAAGGAAACTGTTACGTGAATGGTAACTGCCATATGGAACAAACCTTGAAAAGTCGATCCTACCCTTAGTCGATCTAACTAAATCAATGGCTGACAATGGGACTTCAAGGACTATGGATAAGGAGGGGGACTATATTGATCCATATTTTGGTATCATTTTCATATGGTTTGCATTTTCAAAATGATAACATTTTGGTATCATTTTCATATGGTTTGCATTTTCAAAATAAAATTTCCAAAAATATGGCAAGAGTGGTCTTGTTTGAAAGAGGATTAAAAAAATAAGTAGATTGGTATAATTTTCTTACTCAAATTCTCAAAATTGAAATAGTTATTGTCATTTAAAGATTTAAGTAGTAAATAAAAAATATAAAAAAGGAAATGTTAGGAAAGGTCCATGAGAGGCGCGTGGTATGATTTTTCTTTACGATTACTATTTTGCCCTTTTAAATGAGTGGCTGAGAATTGACTTTTGAGTTCTATGTTTAAGGGTGGGACTATATGGATCCTTACCCTATATATATAGTATCAACATGGTTCTTATTCTTATTCATAGTACTTAAAGTCTAATTATAGACCTTAGATTTATTAAATCAACGGTCAAAATATGACAATGTTATTAATGTAATTAATTAAACAATTATAAGATTTAATTATAAAAATAAGAGTATTATGGAAATCTTAGATTAAATATTTAATAATCCACTCCCAAATACATGTTCATTCCTGCTCTCCCCTTTAATCTATTCATTTCTCTCTAATGTCAATCCATTTATATCGCCATTTCTTTACAACGGTAGTGGCTATATGGATGCCACATCGAACGCGACGACCAACAGACCGAGATCCCTCTCTTTTTCCACCCTAAATCGAGAATAGTAGTGGCAATTTCACACATTTGTTGGAGGTTTTTCTAGCGGTTTTGTTGTTTAAAACCATTGTTGTTGCCAACGATGAAAGTTTGACGTTTGAAAATTTATTTTTTTTATTTGTGAAAAATGAAAAATGGAGGTTGAAAATGCATGTATGAAAATACATATTGTTAATACGAAGCTACAGATGTTGTGGAGATTGCATTTTAGTTATTATGTTCCTCTGGGTTGCACTGGGTTGCATTTTGCTTATTATCTTCATATGAGTTACATTTTGGTTATCATATCTGGGTTGTATTTTGGTTATCATCTGCATTTGACTTGCATTTTTGGTAATCATTTTCATCTGGGTTGCATTTTGGTTATCATTTTCATTTGGACTGCAATTTGGTTATCATTTTCGTGTTTGTTGCATTTTGGTCATCACCTTCATCTTAATTCTTTTTAAAATTTCTTATTTTAAAATGCCGTAGTGCATTTTGTTCCATGCTTGCATTTTCAATAGACATTTGCATTTTCGTTTTTTTTGGCTCGAAGTATGTTAAGATTAATTTTGTTTTAAAGAGAATAAAATTACTGAGTGGTATAATTTTTTTACAAAAATTCTCAAACATGATAGAAGATATGTTTAATTGAAGATTTGATGGGATTTTAAAAAAATATCTTGGGGTTTGAAGATTTAATGGGCTTCCTATTTTGATGGTTTTCCCATTTTACTCGTTTTACCCGTCTCCAAGAGGAACCCCTCTCTCGCAGAAGTGCGCATAGAACGTTTACAAAAAAAAAAAATTGACCAAATTACCTCTATTTTTAATTAACAACAATATAAATACAATAACTTTTAAACTATATTAATAACGGATACAAAAATAGGATAAAAATATTCTAGGTGATAGTGCATTTGTCAATATAAGTTTATAAGTTTAAATGTTTTTTGTGACAAAATAAATAAATAAAGTCAATAATTCATACATTGTTATATATTTGTTTTAAAGAGTTTAGATACCTAAAATGTTTGTTGAACACGTTAATAATACATGTATACAACGAAGATGCTCTTAGATCTGTGTTCATATATATATATATATATATATATATATATATATATTTTTGAACAGCTTCACCTCAACGATAGAGGCACAGGAAAAATACGGTTGAACTGATCAGGGCCCCGGTTTCAATCCACTCCATCTACACCCCCTAATTAATTCGGTAGGGCTGCTTTACCAATGAGGGAGTGACCCTCAGCTACTCTTAGGAAGAAAGTCTCCAGAGATACTCGAACCCAAGACCTCTCCTTCACTGAGAAAACTTCATTACCGCCGGGGCAAGCCCACACTTGTGCTTGGGTGTCTATGTAAGTTCAATCATTATAATTAATTAAATTGAATTTTTGTTAGATGTTTAATCATCATTTTAAATAAAGTAAATTGCATGAAACATATTAAATTTTTTCTTAGTTATTATTTTTTATAAGCAATTTTAAATTCTAAAAACAATATAATAAATTTTTATAATTCTCGTATAGTATACGAACAATTTTTTTTGTGTTTATATTTAGTTATAATTGTATACAACGAATTTTGCAATAATTTTTATAGAGTTGTATTCAATAAAGTCAATTTAAAAAACATAGCAATGAAATTTTAATATTTAACCACAGGTGATTCAGTATATAATCACATGTGAATTACGAAAAATTACGAATATGCCCTTCCTTCCAAATTTTTAGAATTTAATCTGGACCATTAATGACATTGATCCAAAGGCTAAAATTAGTCCCTTAGGACTATGGATTAATCATGGATTATACTGAACATTATTTAATTTTTATAATATACAATAACTTGCATATAATGTGGGCATCATAAAAGTCAATTGTATTGTTTTTAGAGAAGAATGTTCAATATAGTCTATACTTAATTCATAGTTTTAATGTACTAATTTTAGCATTTGGATTAATCACATTAATTATCCAGAATACATTTTAAGATTTTGAACGTAATAATATTTTCATAATTCATATATGATACTTTTACAAATTAAATATATTTGTATACCGAATCATTTTGATTGTTTTAAAACTATATTTTTTATCGAGAATTTATTGAACTCTGTTTTTAGAAAGATAAAGTTAATTATACGGATCTATCACCCTTTTGATTTGACCTAAAGCTTAGCTCCCATCGCGAATGATATGAGACAAAAACATGGTGTCAGAATTATTAATTGATGATCATAACTTCATCAGTTACAGCGGCCATTTATGTTTACATGCATAAATAAATTTATATCCCTTGACCTACAAACACATGGAAGTTGATAAAATATTGTAGTGGTTTACATCTTTCCTTGCCCATTCATACGATCTCGTATCTATGTATTAAAATATTAGAATAATATGAAATTGGATAGAATCATTCAGAGTGGCTCACAATACAAGAAAAAAACATTTTTGCAGTGAAAACTTTTTGTCGCCGCTAAAGACCATGTTAATTGGTCAATGTTAGTTATTTTTTCGTCGTAGATGTTAAAATTTTCACCGCAAATAAGTTTTGGTACGAGTTTTTACGGCAGATTATTTGAGGCAACGTGTCAGCTCTAAAAACTTTTTGTAGCGACAATTAGACCTTTTGAGGCGACAATATATCGTCTCAAAAAGTCATTTTTTTTGTAGTGTCAAGTGTTGTTTAGGTCCATGTGTGCTCATAAAATATGGATTTTTGGTTTATAAAAATTGTGGTGTTACACCATATATTTCTTTTAATCGTATAGCATTTATTTATTCTTATTAAAAAATAAAGTTAATGTCGACTTTCCTGTTATGTTTTATGCAAATTAAATATGATATTTAAATCACATAATCGCCACTAGAATGAAGAATTTGTTTAAGCAATTAAGCCTCATGTTCTTTACGAATTGGCAATAATCTAAGTTTATTTTATAGGGTTTTGGTTATCTGAAATCCTCTAAAATTAAGAGGAATTCAATTTCAAAGATTCTTCGGTCTATTTCACTAGTTAAATGATTCAAATAGAACCCGTTGAATCTAAACTTTCTTTCATTCGAGATAATTCAGATTTTGTTAAACGTGAACGGGAAAAATAAAGCAGTAAGAATACAGAGGTTTTACGTGGTTCGGTTAACGATATGTCAACCTACGTCTACGGACAGGAACCAGAGAGACTTTTATTACTGATATCAGAGAGAGAGTTACAAATTTTTTGATACAATGACTAAACCCTAAAGCCTCTACTTATAATCACAACGAAACACCTCAACTGCTGCCCTAATCCATAATAAGAATTAATCACAACCATATTTAAGAAATAATTCCATAAATGCAAGATACTAGCGCCGAATGTAAAGCAAGAAACGTGTCATTGCCAAACAGAACACTCAACGACGTGGAGCATTTCTGCACCTCGAGCTTCACCAAAGGGCTCACGCCGTGGGACCAACCTGCACATCGTGCTCCTCCTAATAGCCCACGCAGTGCGACCAAAGCCCACGCCGAGCTGCAGTCCATTGGGTTTTCTTGTGTTTGGGCTTTAATTTAAGTCATTATTCAACAATCTCCACCTTGACTTGAAATATCTTCAACCGCCAAGGTTACATCATTCGTCTCCTTCCTGCTAAATGCCCCGAAGGGACTTTCACCTCCTGCGAACATTCACCAAGTCCAAGCAATGCTTGATCTTCTCCCCCCGTAATGCCTTTGTTAACATATCTTGGGTTATGCTCAGTAGCTATCTTCTGGATAGAAAACTTGTATTCTTCTCGAACATCCCGGATGAAATTCAGTCTCACATCTTGTTAGATATTTATTTGTTTGTTAGCCTTGTGTTACTTTTGTTATAATTAAACTATGTATTATTCTAGACTAGTTATTGTTATGGGCTTAGCCCACTTTTATATGTAATTCATTAGTCTAGTCTAGTTAACTGTTTTGGGCCCATATGGCTTTTAAGCCCATGAGACTTTTGTATTTATAGCCTTGCAAACCTAGTTTGCAAGGCAACCTTTGCCATATTGTAATCTCTGCTTACTCAACGTTCAAAGCAATACAAAGAGAAACTTCAAGTTGCATGCACCGTGTTCATACTTGTTCTACATAAACTTCATCATCTTGTGTTCAAGTATTCATTGTTACTCATCTTCTTCACTAACAAAGGACTTTCACATCTATGTGTTTCGTCCTCTTGTGATACACCGAATTCTTAGTGAGACTCAAAGCACTCTGACCGTCACATAATATCACCGGTTTCTCCACCTTCAGACCAAGACTCTGCACCAGACCATACAACCAAATACACTCATTGATCCCTTTGGTCATCGACATGTATTCCGGCTTAGTTGTTGACAAGGCGGCCGTAGGTTGTAGGGTAGCCTTCCAACTAACGACGCATCCGAACAAAGTGAAGATAAAACAAGTAAGCGATCTCCGTTTAACCAGGTCACCGCCATAGTCAGCATCTACATAACCAGTTAACCCATCATCGTGCCTTTTTGCATCATACACCAAGCAAACATCAGAAGCTCCCTATAGAAAACGTAGGATCCATTTCACAGCTCTCTACCGAGTTTTCCCCGGATTACTCATTAACCTGCTCACCACACAAACCGCATGAGCCAGATCTGGCCTCGTACAAACTATGGCATACATGAGACTTCCAACTACACAGGAATATGGAACTGTCTTCATGTAGTCAACCTCCTCATCTGTAACATCCTCAAAACGGGCCTAGACGTGTCCGAATATGGTACATCAATTATTTAATTTAATTAAATAATAAAAATATATATTCTAGGAAATGATATAAAATATGAAAAGAATAGATAAATGGGTTATTAAAAATATTAATAAATATAGATAAAGATTATAAAATATCGAACGGTTTCAAACGACGATTCCAAAAATATCCTTGTTAGTTGAAACGGTTAAACGAGAGATGAGTTGTAAGTTGAAAAGGGGAACAAAATACCCACTTGTGGATAATTATAACCCACAAGTGGGCACATGGCAGCTAACACACATGAGCATCCCTTTTGAAAACACAGATTCTCTACACACACACGTAACACACACACACACACACACTCAAGACTTCTTCTGTTCTTGCAAAGGTTGAAGAAGAATATCAAGAAGAGATTAATTAAGCCAACTTCCAGCAGCAAATTGAAGGCCAAATCCATCTTAGAACATCATCTTCTTCATCTCTAACCTAGTAAGCTTCATCTCCATGCTTGTTCTTCATGTTCTTGATTTTGGGTTTTTGAAAGAAAACTCACTAAGCTTTGTTCCAGCAGTGAATTAAGGCTTAGAATCACTCCAAGATCAGTTCCTAAACATCCTTTGATCATTGTAAGTTCCAATTCATCCTTGTTCTTGATTATGCCTTTCAAGACTTGAAATTCTAGGTTTCAAGTGGGTTCTTTGATTTAGCAATCAAGAACTAAAATTTATGATTGAAATAGGTTCTAATATCATTTATAAGTGTATAGGAACCAATTCCATGAATTAAAGTAGTGTTCTTGATGAGTTTTGAATTTTGACTCAAATGGGTCAAAATTGGTCAATTACGGGTCAAACTGATTTTGACCTTCAAGAACTGAAATTTAGTGTTCTAATTGATCGTATAACTTGTTAGGATTGATTAGAACTCAATTGGTGCATTAGAAGTGGTGTTTATGCACAAATCCAATATTTAGCCTAAATGGGTCAAAATGGCCAAAATGGTCTAAATCTGTTTTTACACATCAAGAACTGATTTTTAAGGTTCTAATAGGTTCATATGACTTGTATGAATTGATTAGAACATTGGTTTTGAATTGGAATGGTTGTTTTGCTTGAATTGGCTAAAATAGTGAAAAATAGGCCATAAATAGTCAAGAAATTGGAAAATGATACCAAACCAAGAGTTTAAAGGTTTTGGTCAGTTGCAACACCTTCAATACATCATATTAGGTGTATATGGTGTGTTGCAAGTGTTGGATTTGGTCTACACCAAGTTTTGGCCATTATGCGCACGTCTTTGTCCATTTAATTGTGATTTTCGTATGAATTTTTTGGATAGGAGTTTTTGATGTTAGAAAGCTTCCACAAGTGTCAAATGGTCTTATGAAACACTAGATTTTTACCAAAATTGATTTGGAGTTGAAATGAGCTAAAATGGGTATGCTGTGCACAAATTAAACACAAGCTGCAGCATCTGCACACTTGTCGCGGCGCGACACCCCTGCACACAGCTTTCTTTGCTGTTTTGTGCTACGTGTTCGCATGTTGTTGCTTGGTCTGCTATAGTTAGTTAATAAATGGTTTAAAAACACCATTAGGGTATTGTTTCAAGTATCCTAGACGTTCCTCGCGTATTCAAATGATTGATGCGTAGGTCTTGATATTATAGGTTGAATTGTCGATCCGTGTGTGCCAAAGCAAGGTCGTTGCTTATCCTAGCCTATCAGGTGAGTGTCGAATGACATAACAATTAATATACCTATAATACATATTAACAATGATTAAAGAATTGTAAACCATGATTTGTACACGCACTTGTTTAAGTGTAGGATTGCATGATGATGCTAGAACTTAACATGTTGACACAATGTAGTATGCACTTGTTTAGGTGTATGCTATGATGATAAATGAATATATGCACGCATTGATGATTGATTTGATTGATGATCCCGTTGAATCATACTATCTGTTTGTGATCGGTACGGATCTATTGGGCAAGGTTTGCCCCGGACCAAGTTGTCCTTCTTATTGGGCAAGGTTTGCCCCGGACAAGGTTTGTCCTCTTTGGGTATATCTACGGCTGTACAACAGAGGAATCTGCGGATTCCAAAACGCAACGGTGGACGCTGTATAGCTCCCCCATCGGGGCGGTTGATGTGTTTGGTACCCCAGTTTGGTGCATTGAGCCGGGTTAGCTCCCCTGCAAGATATGTTATCTCCTGACTACGCCAACTCATCGCGAGATGCTAGGATAGAACTATCTGAGCATGATTGATGATATGTGATGTACTTATATTGATTGCATGCTATTTGGT
The DNA here is from genome assembly GCA_038502395.1 of Dittrichia graveolens. Classification (NCBI taxonomy): domain Eukaryota; kingdom Viridiplantae; phylum Streptophyta; class Magnoliopsida; order Asterales; family Asteraceae; genus Dittrichia; species Dittrichia graveolens. Next base: position 40,425,482 of record JARJIL010000009.1, read on the forward strand.
ACTCACTAGCTATTATAGCTAACAGTTGCTACACTCCACATGTGCAGGTAATCCTCAGTGAGCTCGGGAGCCTGCGGGTAGTTATTACTTTGGGAGGAACACTGCTTTTATGTTTAAACTATGTTTATGTATGTTTAAGATAATGGTCAGCCGGTTATGTATTCCGTAACACCAACTGTCGTTTGTGGCATCATATTGAATGTTTATATAGTTTGCCACGTGTTTTTACATCCGCTGCATTTTTAAATTATAAGACAGGTTTGATTGTTCTATTTACAGTCAAACCTACACAGTTTGAAATCTGAAATTGTATTTTAAAAAGAAAAATTTGGTTCTCAAAATCACGGTGTTACATCATCCGTACTCGGTATAGTGCTCCGATCAATTTTAATGTGTGCCGCCAAAGGAGTACATACCGGCTTCGATTGATCAATAGAGAATGCCTGCACCACTTTCTCAATATTATTTTCCTGAGAAACCCGTACTAACCTCACTGCTCTATCCCGATAAATCTCCATGCCCAGTATTTTCTTTGCTGTACCCAAATCTTTCATCTCAAACTCACTATTCAGCAATGCCTTCAATTCATTAATTACAACCATGTCTTTCGCTGCTATCACCATATCATCAACATATAGCAACAAATAGACATAGGAATCTTCAGAAACTTTTTTGTAATAGACCCAATTGTCAAATTGATTTCTCGTGTTCCCATGAGACACCATAAATGAATTAAACCACTTGTACCACTGCCTCGGGGACTATTTCAAACCATACAAGGACTTTTTCAGCAAGAACATCTAGCCTTGTTTGGAACATTCGAACCCCTCCGGTTGAGACATGTATATCCTTTTTTCTAGATTCCCATGAAAAAAATGCAATTTTCACATCTAGCTGCTCCAGCTCTAGATTGAAAGCACCCACCGTGGCTAAAAGAACCGGGATTGTTTTGTGTTTCACAACGGGAGAGAAGACTTCATGATAGTCAATCCCTTCTTTTTGTGAGAACCCTTTAGCCACCGGTCTCGCCTTGAACCTTGCAAGTTCACACTAGGAATCCCCTCCTTCCGTTTATAGACCCACTTGCATCCCACTTGCTTCACCCCCTTAGGTAAAGTAACAAGCTCCCATGTTTTATTTTTCTCGAGGGAGAGCATTTCTTCATTCATGGAGACCACCCAGTGTTTTGCATCTTTGCTCCTTATAGATTCTTTGTAAGACTTTGGTTCTTCAGATTCAATATCATCTCCAATGCCAAGGCATATGCCACAAAATCAATGTCACATGTATTGACACATCTTACATACCTTGTTGGTTTTTGAATATTCCTCTTTCCCTTTCTTGTTGCTATAGGATCATCAACCCCTAAGTCACTACCACCAGCCTCCTCCTCAATCGGTTCCCCTTGAGGTTCTGACTGCTCTGGCTGATCAGGTTTATCAGTGTTATTCTCCTGTTCATCTTCTACCACAACTCTGTCAGAGCTTTCAAGCTCCACCTTCTGGTCAGCACCACGATCTTTTGTACCTACAACATCATCACTACCTCTAATCTGATCAAGCATAACAGATTCATCAAAGGTCACATCTATGCTAATAAGAAATTTACCAGGAGACTTACCTTCTGTACACCATAGTCGATAACCTTTCACTCCTGTTGCATACCTTAGAAATATGCATTTCACCGCCTGCGGCTCCAGTTTACCATCATTAACATGAGCATATGCAGGTCGACCAAATATCCTTAGATTAGATGTAACACCGTAAAATCTAAGCCATTTTTTTAAATTGCGCTGCGGAAGCTTTAATTAATTAAACATACTTTCCATTCACAAACATTTACAAATCATTTATAAACAAAATATATGATCTCAAAATCCAACAAACATAATTCTGTGTTACAAAATAAACTGGCTCGTTTCATTTTAAATCTAGTCATCAGAGTCAAGTCAACTTTTCCTTCCACGAGCACTCACAAACACAAACCTGCAAAAAGCAACAACTGTGGGTAATTAGCACAAAGCTAAGTGAGTAGAAGCTAAAGCCAAAAGCAAACATCATGACAATACAAATCATGTAATCACAACCAATAAGAAGACCGGCGGTTCGGCGCAGAACCTACAACCAATGCCGGCCAAAGCAATGGTTTACCGATAGCCCTCTACTGAATTGGCACAGTGAAATCCCACTCTGAAGCAACATATGCAACAGTAAGGCTACCACTGTTCAACCAACCAGTAAACGAGCCCAGCCCAATTCCACGTATAGATGACTTCTCAAACGCAACTCAAAATCATACTAAGAGTGCGTATCGAACAAATAGTCATGCAGCAGACATCAATAAAATATTCACAATCAGCAGTTCCAATAACAAACCATCACATACAATCATGCCTCACATCAGTAATATTAAACACAATCTTTACCAGTCGCATCCAACATCCACTCACCTTTCAATCTCATGGAAAGCACTCAGAATTCTTATGTTACTGAGCCTTTGGATTTCCTAAAATACAATAATAATTAATCAGTCTCAAATCTTATAAATAAATCTGTCATATATTTATAATTTATTCATAACATCAACAATTAATAAACAATAACAAATACAATTCAAAACACAATTATCGGATTTCAAAAGTATCAGATTTACACTCGGATTTCTCAAAATCCGCAACTCAAGTCTCATATAACTTGTATGAATTGATTAGAACATTGGTTTTGAATTGGAATGGTTGTTTTGCTTGAATTGGCTAAAATAGTGAAAAATAGGCCATAAATAGTCAAGAAATTGGAAAATGATACCAAACCAAGAGTTTAAAGGTTTTGGTCAGTTGCAACACCTTCAATACATCATATTAGGTGTATATGGTGTGTTGCAAGTGTTGGATTTGGTCTACACCAAGTTTTAGCCATTATGCGCACGTCTTTGTCCATTTAATTGTGATTTTCGTATGAATTATTTGGATAGGAGTTTTTTATGTTAGAAAGCTTCCACAAGTGTCAAATGGTATTATGAAACACTATATTTTTACCAAAATTGATTTGGAGTTGAAATGAGCTAAAATGGGTAAGCTGTGCACAAATCAAACACAAGCTGCAGCATCTGCACACTTGTCGCGGCGCGACAAGGCAGTATCGCGGCGTGACACCCCTGCACACAGCTTTCTTTGCTGTTTTGTGCTACGTGTTTGCGTGTTGTTGCTTGGTCTGCTATAGTTAGTTAATAAATGGTTTAAAAACACCATTAGGGTATTGTTTCAAGTATCCTAGACGTTCCTCGCGTATTCAAATGATTGATGAGTAGGTCTTGATATTATAGGTTGAATTGTCGATCCGTGTGTGCCAAAGCAAGGTCGTTGCTTATCCTAGCCTATCAGGTGAGTGTCGAATGACATAACAATTAATATACCTATAATACATATTAACAATGATTACAGAATTGTAAACCATGATTTGTACACGCACTTGTTTAAGTGTAGGATTGCATGATGATGCTAGAACTTAACATGTTGACACAATGTAGTATGCACTTGTTTAGGTGTATGCTATGATGATAAATGAATATATGCGCGCATTGATGATTGATTTGATTGATGATTCGGTTGAATCATACTATCTGTTTGTGATCGGTACGGATCTATTGGGCAAGGTTTTCCCCGGACCAAGTTGTCCTACTTATTGGGCAAGGTTTTCCCCGGACAAGGTTTGTCATCTTTGGGTATAGTTGCGGCTGTACAACAGAGGAATCTGCGGATTCCAAAACGCAACGGTGGACGCTGTATAGCTCCCCCATCGGGGCGGTTGATGTGTTTGGTACCCCAGTTTAGTGCATTGAGCCGGGTTAGCTCCCCTGCTAGATATGTTACCTCCTGACTACGCCAACTCATCGCGAGATGCTAGGATAGAACTATCTGAGCATGATTGATGATATGTGATGTACTTATATTGATTTCATGCTACTTGGTACTCACTAGCTATTATAGCTAACAGTTGCTATACTCCACATGTGCAGGTAATCCTCAGTGAGCTCGGGAGCCTGCGGGTAGTTATTACTTTGGGAGGAACACTGCTTTTATGTTTAAGCTATGTTTAAGATAATGGTCAGCCGGTTATGTATTCCGTAACACCAACTATCGTTTGTGGCATCATTTTGAATGTTTATATAGTTTGCCACGTGTTTTTACTTCCGCTGCATTTTTAAATTATAAGACAGGTTTGATTGTTCTATTTACAGTCAAACCCACGCAGTTTGAAATCTCAAATTGTATTTTAAAAAGAAAAATTTGGTTCTCAAAATCACGGTGTTACAAGCTGGTATCAGAGCCTAAGTTTGAGTGAATTGGATACTTGAAAGAGTATTCAGTCTCAAATTCGGGCTCGACCATCATTTATAAGTGTTCCTCAGGAGGTATTAGGGTGTGAGAGAGATTGATATGATTCACATGACTAACACAGTTGTTGATTATTTGTTTATTTGATTAACATGATTAATCAAGTATGGAAAAGTATACTAAGTATGTTTGACTTTAATGATCTAACAGAACTTAGAGATTGACTATGTCTGGAAGTGATGATCGGGAGGCATATATTCGTGACTTGGAGGCTCGTCTTAAAGCCTCTAAGGAGCGTGTTCCCGAGAAGAAGATGGCCTTGGGATTAAAGGCTTTCATGATGTGTTCACCACCGACCTTTGAAGGTAATATGGACATGGTGATCGCAGAGCGGTGGATCCGCGATACTGAATTGGCCTTCAAGACATGTGAGGCTGATGAATCCAAAAAGGTGGCATATGCACGAAAGATGCTACGAGGTAGAGCGATGTCTTGGTATGATACGGTGAAAGCTTCTACACCGGCTGCTGTCCTCAACTCTATGACGCGGTCTGATTTTCTAAGGATTTTGAGGGCTAAATATTGTTCAGCCCAGGCGGTAGAAGCTGTGGATAATGAGTTCCGAGCCTTGTCTAAAGGAAATCGATCAGTTGAGGAACTCATCACCAGGTATACCAAATTGGTTCGTTTCGTGCAGGGTTCCTTACCGGACGAAGAAGCAAAGATTAACCGCTTTGCACTTGCTCTGCCACCGGAGTATCGATCATCCGTCCGATTTGCCACTACTCTGGATAGGGCATTTGATATTGCACGCCGGTATGAGACCGATCATGCTACACAAGCTGGGGGAACTTCCAAAAGGAAGTTTGAACAGTCTTCGGGGTCGAAGGCTTCAGGTGGAGGATCATGGCAGAGACAACCTCAGCAACACCAGCAACAACAAGGGGGTTCTAGGTATAATCCTTCTGATGATCTATGATGTGCTTCGTGTCGATCTAGGCACTCTGGGCATTGCACCAAGGATACTTAAGGTGTCCTAAATGTGGGCAAAAGGGGCATACAACTGAAAGCTGTAAATATAAAGATAATGTGTGCTACAAATGTCTCAAGCCGGGACACCGATCGGTTGACTGTAGGTCGGGTTCCAACACCGGTTAAGGAGGAGCTGGTGGATCTTCCTCGGGTCGGGGGAAGAATGTTGCACCTCGTGCACCAGGCAGGGCTTTTCAAATGACAGCCGATGAGGCTAAGGCTGTAGGTGATGTTATCACTGGCACCTTTCTTATTAATAATTCTCCTGCCTGTGTTTTATTTGATTCAGGGGCAACATATTCTTTCATCTCTGCATTCTTATGTGCTAAACTACAATTACCTATCTGCACACTGACTGATCCGTTAAGCGTTGAAGTTGCTAGTGGTAGGATAGTCTTCGTTCTTCATAGAGGTCCTATTGCATTGATTGATATTGATGGGACTAGTTTCCCTGTTTCTTTTCTGGTTATGCCGATTGCTGAGTTTGATGTAGTAATCGGGATGGATTGGCTCAGCAAGCAAAATGCTGAGATTATTTGCTCTAAAAAGATTATTAAAATTCCTTTCTCTGACGGATCATATGCTGTGGCTCGAGGTGAAGGAAGAACTTCTGAAACTCCATTGATTTCTTTGATGAAAGCTCGCAAGTTTGTAGCCAAGGGATGTGAGTCCTATTTGTCTTATGTTATTGATACACATATGGAGAAGAAAGCTATAAATGACATTCGGGTAGTTTCTGAATACCCGGGTGTTTTCCCTGATGAATTACCGGGTTTGCCACCGGTAAGAGATGTAGAATATCAAATAGATCTTGTACCAGGTGCTACGCCTGTAGCAAGATCTCCTTATCGTCTTGCACCATTCGAGGTCCGCGAGATGATGACTCAGATACAGGAACTTCTTAATAGAGGTTTCATTCGTCCCAGCTCTTCGCCTTGGGGAGCTCCAGTCTTGTTTGTTAAAAAGAAAGATGGGACGATGCGAATGTGCATTGACTACAGGGAGCTGAATAAGCGAACTGTAAAGAACAAGTACCCTCTTCCTCGTATTGATGATCTGTTTGATCAACTTCAGGGTGCTACTTGCTTTTCAAAGATAGATCTTCGTTCTGGTTATCATCAAGTCCGTGTACGCGATGAAGATATTCCAAAGACGGCTTTCAGGACGAGATATGGGCATTATGAGTTTCTTGTGATGCCTTTCGGGTTGACGAATGCTCTAGAAATATTTATGGATCTTATGAACCGTGTCTGTCATGCCTTTCTGGACAAATTTGTCATTGTATTCATTGATGAAATTCTTATTTATTCCAGATCTGAAGCAGAACACGAGACACATCTTCGCATAGTTCTTGACACTCTGATGCGAGAACAATTATATGCTAAATTCTCAAAATGCGAGTTCTGGCTCGAAAAGATACACTTCCTTGGGCATGTGATAAGCAAGGATGGTGTAATGGTTGATCCAGCCAAAGTTGAGGCGGTGATGAATTGGGGAATTCCCGAAACCCCATCTGAGATTCGTAGCTTCTTGGGACTTGCCGGTTACTATCGGCGGTTCATCCAGAATTTCTCTAAGATTGCAGGTCCTTTGATGAAGCTTACACGAAAGGATGTTCCCTATTCGTGGTCTGATGAACAAGATAAAGCATTCCAAACATTGAAACAACTCTTTGTGACAAGCTCCTATTCTGACTCTGCCAGATGGGTCAGAAGATTTTATTGTTTACTGTGATGCTTCTTACGCAGGTTTGGGAAGTGTCCTTATGCAGAAGGACAAGGTTATATCTTATGCTTCCCGCCAACTGAAGCCACATGAGAAAAGCTATCCGACTCATGATCTGGAGTTGGCAGCTGTTGTCTTTGCTCTGAAACTATGGCGCCACTACTTGTATGGCACCAAATGTGTGGTATTCACTGATCATAAGAGCCTCCAGTATGTTTCTACACAGAAGGAGCTCAATATGAGGCAACGCAGGTGGATGGAATTGATTAAGGACTATGATTGTGAAATCAAATACCACCCGGGCAAGGCTAATGTGGTGGCTGATGCATTAAGCCGAAAGGGCTCCTCAGAAACCGTTAAATTCATGAAAATTACTATCGTTTCTGATCTTATCACTCGACTGAAGGAGGCTCAACAAGAAGCCTTATTAGAAGCTAATCTAAAGGCAGAAGTTATGGCTAAATTGAAGGAGCAGCTACAAGATGACAGCAGGGGATTGAAGACATACAGGTCCCGAATCTGGGTACCTAGCATCGGAGGGAACCGGGATCTAATCTTGAAGGAGGCGCACAGTTCTCGTTTATCTGTTCATCCTGGGTGCACTAAAATGTACCATGATCTAAAGGCACTTTACTGGTGGCCTACATTGAAATGTGACATTGCCTCCTATGTGGAGAAATGTCAGATCTGTGCACAGGTGAAGACTGAGCACCAAAGACCCTATGGTAATTTGCAACAATTACCAATTCCAGAATGGAAATGGGACAACATTACCATGGATTTTGTTACTAAATTGCCTAGGACTTCAAAAGGGCATGACATGATCTGGGTGATTGTTGATAGACTCACCAAGAGTGCACACTTCCTAGCAGTTAATGAATCTTCTTCTATGCCTCGTCTTGCTCAGTTGTATATCAATGAAATTGTCGCTCGACACGGTGTTCCTCTATCTATTGTCTCTGATAGGGATACACGGTTTGTTTCACACTTTTTGAGTAGTCTTCAAAGGGAGCTCGGTACTCGTGTTCATTTGAATACCGCATATCATCCACAGACAGATGGACAGTCCGAAAGGACTATCCAAACTCTTGAAGACATGCTACGCGCATGTGTACTTGAATACGGTGGGTCATGGGATTCTCATTTACCTTTGATTGAGTTTGCTTATAACAACTCATATCATTCTAGTATTGGTATGCCACCGTATGAGATGCTTTATGGTAGGCGTTGTCGCACACCTACCTGTTGGCTTGAACCAGGGGAGAAACAGTATGCTGGACCTGATCTGGTCCAGATTACTGCTGATAAAGTCAAGTTTGCACGGGAGAAGCTTAAAGCAGCCAGAGACAGGCAAAAGATGTATGCAGATCCGAAACGCAGGTCGGTTACCTTTGAAATAGGTGATCGGGTATTCTTGAAGGTTTCTCCATGGAAAGGTGTTATCAGGTTCGGTAAGAAGGGCAAGTTGAGCCCACGATACATTGGTCCTTTCAGAATCATTCAGAAAGTCAACGAGCAGACAGTATCTTTGGAGTTACCTCCAGAGTTATCAGGTATTCATAATACCTTTAATGTTTGCTATCTTCGCAAGTGCAAGGTAGATGAAGATCAGATTCTACCTCTGCAAGACCTGAAGGTGGATTCTTCTACATGGCTTGTGGAAGAACCAATTGAAATTTTGAACACAAAGACCAAGCGGCTAAGGAAGAACACAATTCAGCTTGTATTGGTCAAATGGAAGCATAATCTCGGATCGAACCTTACATGGGAGACCAAGGAGGATATGAAGGCACACTATCCCCACTTATTTTCTGAAAAGCAGATTCCGAGGACGGAATCTTCTTAAGGGGGGTAGATTTGTAACATCCTCAAAACGGGCCTAGACGTGTCCGAATATGGTACATCAATTATTTAATTTAATTAAATAATAAATATATATATATTCTAGGAAATGATATAAAATATGAAAATAATAGATAAACGGGTTATTAAAAATATTAATAAATATAGATAAAGATTATAAAATATCGAACGGTTTCAAACGAGGATTCCAAAAATATCCTCGTTAGTAGAAACGGTTAAACGAGAGATGAGTTGTAAGTTGAAAAGGGGAACAAAATACCCACTTGTGGATAATTATAACCCACAAGTGGGCACATGGCAGCTAACACACGTGAGCATCCCTTTTGAAAACACAGATTCTCTACACACACACGTAACACACACACACACACACTCAAGACTTCTTCTGTTCTTGCAAAGGTTGAAGAAGAATATCAAGAAGAGATTAATTAAGCCAACTTCCAGCAGCAAATTGAAGGCCAAATCCATCTTAGAACATCATCTTCTTCATCTCTAACCTAGTAAGCTTCATCTCCATGCTTGTTCTTCATGTTCTTGATTTTGGGTTTTTGAAAGAAAACTCACTAAGCTTTGTTCCAGCAGTGAATTAAGGCTTAGAATCACTCCAAGATCAGTTCCTAAACATCCTTTGATCATTGTAAGTTCCAATTCATCCTTGTTCTTGATTATGCCTTTCAAGACTTGAAATTCTAGGTTTCAAGTGGGTTCTTTGATTTAGCAATCAAGAACTAAAATTTATGATTGAAATAGGTTCTAATATCATTTATAAGTGTATAGGAACCAATTCCATGAATTAAAGTAGTGTTCTTGATGAGTTTTGAATTTTGGCTCAAATGGGTCAAAATTGGTCAAATACGGGTCAAACTGATTTTGACCTTCAAGAACTGAAATTTAGTGTTCTAATTGATCGTATAACTTGTTACGATTGATTAGAACTCAATTGGTGCATTAGAAGTGGTGTTTATGCACAAATCCAATATTTAGCCTAAATGGGTCAAAATGGCCAAAATGGTCTAAATCTGTTTTTACACATCAAGAACTGATTTTTAAGGTTCTAATAGGTTCATATGACTTGTATGAATTGATTAGAACATTGGTTTTGAATTGGAATGGTTGTTTTGCTTGAATTGGCTAAAATAGTGAAAAATAGGCCATAAATAGTCAAGAAATTGGAAAATGATACCAAACCAAGAGTTTAAAGGTTTTGGTCAGTTGCAACACCTTCAATACATCATATTAGGTGTATATGGTGTGTTGCAAGTGTTGGATTTGGTCTACACCAAGTTTTGGCCATTATGCGCACGTCTTTGTCCATTTAATTGTGATTTTCGTATGAATTTTTTGGATAGGAGTTTTTGATGTTAGAAAGCTTCCACAAGTGTCAAATGGTCTTATGAAACACTAGATTTTTACCAAAATTGATTTGGAGTTGAAATGAGCTAAAATGGGTATGCTGTGCACAAATTAAACACAAGCTGCAGCATCTGCACACTTGTCGCGGCGCGACACCCCTGCACACAGCTTTCTTTGCTGTTTTGTGCTACGTGTTCGCATGTTGTTGCTTGGTCTGCTATAGTTAGTTAATAAATGGTTTAAAAACACCATTAGGGTATTGTTTCAAGTATCCTAGACGTTCCTCGCGTATTCAAATGATTGATGCGTAGGTCTTGATATTATAGGTTGAATTGTCGATCCGTGTGTGCCAAAGCAAGGTCATTGCTTATCCTAGCCTATCAGGTGAGTGTCGAATGACATAACAATTAATGTACCTATAATACATATTAACAATGATTACAGAATTGTAAACCATGATTTGTACACGCACTTGTTTAAGTGTAGGATTGCATGATGATGCTAGAACTTAACATGTTGACACAATGTAGTATGCACTTGTTTAGGTGTATGCTATGATGATAAAGAATATATGCACGCATTGATGATTGATGATTCCGTTGAATCATACTATCTGTTTGTGATCGGTACGGATCTATTGGGCAAGGTTTGCCCCGGACTAAGTTGTCCTTCTTATTGGGCAAGGTTTGCCCCGGACAAGGTTTGTCCTGTTTGGGTATATCTGCGGCTGTACAACAGAGGAATCTGCGGATTCCAAAACGCAACGGTGGACGCTGTATAGCTCCCCCATCGGGGCGGTTGATGTGTTTGGTACCCCAGTTTGGTGCATTAAGCCGGGTTAGCTCCCCTGCAAGATATGTTAGCTCCTGACTACGCCAACTCATCGCGAGATGCTAGGATAGAACTATCTGAGCATGATTGATGATATGTGATGTACTTATATTGATTGCATGCTATTTGGTACTCACTAGCTATTATAGCTAACAGTTGCTACACTCCACATGTGCAGGTAATCCTCAGTGAGCTCGGGAGCCTGCGGGTAGTTATTACTTTGGGAGGAACACTGCTTTTATGTTTAAACTATGTTTATGTATGTTTAAGATAATGGTCAGCCGGTTATGTATTCCGTAACACCAACTGTCGTTTGTGGCATCATTTTGAATGTTTATATAGTTTGCCATGTGTTTTTACTTCCGCTGCATTTTTAAATTATAAGACAGGTTTGATTGTTCTATTTACAGTCAAACCCACACAGTTTGAAATCTGAAATTGTATTTTAAAAAGAAAAATTTGGTTCTCAAAATCACGGTGTTACATTATCCGTACTCGGTATAGTGCTCCGATCAATTTTAATGTGTGCCGCCAAAGGAGTACATACCGGCTTCGATTGATCAATAGAGAATGCCTGCACCACTTTCTCAATATTATTTTCCTGAGAAACCCGTACTAACCTCACTGCTCTATCCCGATAAATCTCCATGCCCAGTATTTTCTTTGCTGTACCCAAATCTTTCATCTCAAACTCACTATTCAGCAATGCCTTCAATTCATTAATTACAACCATGTCTTTCGCTGCTATCACCATATCATCCACATATAGCAACAAATAGACATAGGAATCTTCAGAAACTTTTTTGTAATAGACCCAATTGTCAAATTGATTTCTCGTGTTCCCATGAGACACCATAAATGAATTAAACCTCTTGTACCACTGCCTCAGGGACTATTTCAAACCATACAAGGACTTTTTCAGCAAGAACATCTAGCCTTCTTTGGAACATTCGAACCCCTCCGGTTGAGACATGTATATCCTTTTTTCTAGATTCCCATGAAAAAAATGCAATTTCCACATCTAGCTGCTCCAGCTCTAGATTGAAAGCACCCACCGTGGCTAAAAGAACCGGGATTGTTTTGTGTTTCACAACGGGAGAGAACACTTCATGATAGTCAATCCCTTCTTTTTGTGAGAACCCTTTAGCCACCGGTCTCGCCTTGAACCTTGCAAGTTCACACTAGGAATCCCCTCCTTCCTTTTATAGACCCACTTGCATCCCACTTGCTTCACCCCCTTTGGTAAAGTAACAAGCTCCCATGTTTTATTTTTCTCGAGGGAGAGCATTTCTTCATTCATGGAGACCACCTAGTGTTTTGCATCTTTGCTCCTTATAGATTCTTTGTAAGACTTTGGTTCTTCAGATTCAATATCATCTCCAATGCCAAGGCATATGCCACAAAATCAATGTCACATGTATTGACACATCCTACATACCTTGTTGGTTTTTGAATATTCCTCTTTCCCTTTCTTGTTGCTATAGGATCATAAACCCCTAAGTCACTACCACCAGCCTCCTCCTCAATCGGTTCCCCTTGAGGTTCTGACTGCTCTGGCTGATCAGGTTTATCAGTGTTATTCTCCTGTTCATCTTCTACCACAACTCTGTCAGAGCTTTCAAGCTCCACCTTCTTGTCAGCACCACGATCTTTTGTACCTACAACATCATCACTACCTCTACTCTGATCAAGCATAACAGATTCATCAAAGGTCACATCTCTACTAATAAGAAATTTACCAGGAGACTTACCTTCTGTACACCATAGTCGATAACCTTTCACTCCTGTTGCATACCTTAGAAATATGCATTTCACCGCCTGCGGCTCCAGTTTACCATCATTAACATGAGCATATGCAGGGCGACCAAATATCCTTAGATTAGATGTAACACCGTAAAATCTAAGCCATTTTTTTAAAATTGCGCTGCGGAAGCTTTAATTAATTAAACATACTTTCCATTCACAAACATTTACAAATCATTTATAAACAAAATATATGTTCTCAAAATCCAACAAACATAATTCTGTGTTACAAAATAAACTGGCTCGTTTCATTTTAAATCTAGTCATCAGAGTCAAGTCAACTTTTCCTTCCACGAGCACTCACAAACACAAACCTGCAAAAAGCAACAACTGTGGGTAATTATCACAAATCTAAGTGAGTAGAAGCTAAAGCCAAAAGCAAACATCAAGTCAATAAAAATCATGTAATCACAACCAATAAGAAGACCGGCGGTTCGGCGCAGAACCTACAACCAATGCCGGCCAAAGCAAAGGTTTACAGATAGCCCTCTACTGAATTGGCACAGTGAAATCCCACTCTGAAGCAACATATGCAACAGTAAGGCTACCACTGTTCAACCAACCAGTAAACGAGCCCAGCCCAATTCCACGTATAGCTGACTTCTCAAACGCAACTCAAAATCATACTAAGAGTGCGTATCGAACAAATTGTCATGCAACAGACATCAATAAAATATTCACAATCAGCAGTTCCAATAACAAACCATCACATACAATCATGCCTCACATCAGTAATATTAAACACAATCTTTACCAGTCGCATCCAACATCCACTCACCTTTCAATCTCATGGAAAGCACTCAGAATTCTTATGTTACTGAGCCTTTGGATTTCCTAAAATACAATAATAATTAATCAGTCTCAAATCTTATAAATATATCTGTCATATATTTATAATTTATTCATAACATCAACAATTAATAAACAATAACAAATACAATTCAAAACACAATTATCGGATTTCAAAAGTATCAGATTTACACTCGGATTTCTCAAAATCCGCAACTCAAGTCTCATATAACTTGTATGAATTGATTAGAACATTGGTTTAGAATTGGAATGGTTGTTTTGCTTGAATTGGCCAAAATAGTGAAAAATAGGCCATAAATAGTCAAGAAATTGGAAAATGATACCAAACCAAGAGTTTAAAGGTTTTGGTCAGTTGCAACACCTTCAATACATCATATTAGGTGTATATGGTGTGTTGCAAGTGTTGGATTTGGTCTACACCAAGTTTTAGCCATTATGCGCACGTCTTTGTCCATTTAATTGTGATTTTCGTATGAATTATTTGGATAGGAGTTTTTTATGTTAGAAAGCTTCCACAAGTGTCAAATGGTATTATGAAACACTAGATTTTTACCAAAATTGATTTGGAGTTGAAATGAGCTAAAATGGGTATGCTGTGCACAAATCAAACACAAGCTGCAGCATCTGCACACTTGTCGCGGCGCGACAAGGCTGTGTCGCGGCGTGACACCCCTGCACACAGCTTTCTTTGCTGTTTTGTGCTACGTTTTTGCGTGTTGTTGCTTGGTCTACTATAGTTAGTTAATAAATGGTTTAAAAACACCATTAGGGTATTGTTTCAAGTATCCTAGACGTTCCTCGCGTATTCAAATGATTGATGAGTAGGTCTTGATATTATAGGTTGAATTGTCGATCCGTGTGTGCCAAAGCAAGGTCGTTACTTATCCTAGCCTATCAGGTGAGTGTCGAATGACATAACAATTAATATACCTATAATACATATTAACAATGATTACTGAATTGTAAACCATGATTTGTACACGCACTTGTTTAAGTGTAGGATTGCATGATGATGCTAGAACTTAACATGTTGACACAATGTAGTATGCACTTGTTTAGGTGTATGCTATGATGATAAATGAATATATGCGCGCATTGATGATTGATTTGATTGATGATTCAGTTGAATCATACTATCTGTTTGTGATCGGTACACTCGGATTTCAAAAGTATCAGATTTACACTCGGATTTCTCAAAATCTGCAACTCAAGTGTCGGATTTCACTAGTGTTGGATTTGGGAATCCGATGGATTCCCTAACTGTCGGATTCACCTTATTCGGATTTCAAGCACTTGGTTTCATAGTCCCGGATTTTCAAGTTTCCAAAATTATAAGTATCGGATTTCACTAAGTCTCGGATTCCAAGTTCCGGATTTTATGTGTTTCGGATTTCATCATTCGGATTCTGACTTAGATCACTTTCCAAGTTTAGGATTTCATAAATATAGTATTCGGATTTGGGTTTCCATAATCCAAGTATCGGTTCTCAAAACTTCCGGATTTAAAGATTCGGATTTCCAAAGTAATCGGATTTAGTCACAATCAGTTTTCCTTATCTTCCACAATCCGAGAACATCATAAATATCAAATCCGATAACTTCAACATATAATAATCCAAACCCAGATTTCATATAGATCCATAACCATCATTCCAGAAATATACATTAAACATTTCTAATACATTCTCATGCAATTTAACCATATGAACATACAAAACTATCAAAATGCTATTCTTTCAAAAACCGATTGTAATACTCTTAGCATGCAACCTTCAAAACTAATCATAAATCATATTTGCATCAGATAACATATTAAAAAGGATTATAACATGTAAATTCATAAACACCAACCTTTTAGATCTAGATTTAATAACACAATATGAATCCCGATTCTTTTCTTCTTCCTTTCTTCTTTCGGTTTTCTTGACAAGAGAGAGCACACACACACACACTTTTCTTGTTTGTAAACAATGGCAGAAGTTTTGGTAAATTAACATGCAAAGTAGGTGGCAACTAAATCCCACATACCCCCACGTGTAAACTCCACTAGACATGCATGCATACACACACATACGGTCATACTTTCATACGTACATATATACACTATAATTTCCAATTAATTTAATTAAATTAATTCACGTAGATAATCACATAATTAAATTAAAACAATTAAATCACAAACAAACACATACCGTAAACCCGCTAATCTACTAGCCCAGGTTTGCGGATGTTACATTAGAGTAATCAGCAGGTTTACAGGACTAAACCTCTTGAGGAGTTTTTAAATTGATTGCAGTTGATGGAGATCTATTAACCAGATAACAAGCAGTATTAACTGCTTCCGCCCAGAATTGCTTTGACGGAATTGCAAATATGCGAATACATCTAGAACGCACCATGAGAGTTTGGTCATCTGTTTTACACCTCCATTCTGTTGTGGTGTGTGTCGTATAGTGCGGTGCCTCACTATACCTTCTTTCTTGCAGAAGTCATCAAATGGAGCATTGCATAACTTCAACCCATTATCAGTTCCCAGAGTCTTGACCTGTTACCCGTCCGTTTTTTAGCCATTGTCTTCCACGCTTTGAACTTCCCAAACACCTCATCTTTAGCCTTCAGGAAATACAACCAAACTTTCCTACAATAGTCATCAATAAAGGTGACAAAGTAAGAACAACCACCTTGCGATTTCACCTGAGAGGGACCTCATAGATTTGAATGCACATACTCCAGGACCTCCTTGGAAGTGTGCTGACCGGTACTGAATTTCACCCTGCGTTGCTTCCTTTTAAAACTCGCCTCGCAGAATTGAGTTTTACCAATTTTACCCGTCACATTCCTACCGAGTAACCCTTGATTGCTCAACATAGACAACCTCTTCTCACTCATGTGACCCCATCGCCGGTGTCACAAGTTCTTCCTATTGTTAGTTTTATCAGAGGACTGAGATACCGCTGCCGTTCCTAAATTAGAACTGCCCTACAAGAAATAAATCCCATGCTGCAGTTTCCCCTTCATCAGGACCAGAGCACCCTTCGAGACCTTCAACCACTCACCTTCGCCATGATATTTTAAACCATTCTTGGCTAAGGTGCCAAGAGAAATAAGGTTCTTCTTCAGACCAGGAACGTACAAACAAACAAATTTTCTAACAATCCCATCGTACATTTTAATCTACACCACCCGCTACCCTTTATGGCAAGAACTCCATCATCACCTAACTTCACTATTCCATTCCATTCCTTAAAAGAAAAGAACAGATCACGAGATAACATCATGTGGTGAAAAGCACCAGTATCCATAATCCAGGTATCAGCAGTGCTTGCACTACAGACTGTCACAACATCACCGTCATCTCCTTCATCAGAACTGTCTTGTACCATAGAGGCAATGTCGCAGCTTCTAGACTCTGTTGGAATATGCCCGCTGACACGAACGAGTTAATGACATTACCGATGAGGTATAGGTCTATTGGGTCACACACCAAGTATTGATTCCGGCAACACGATCAAGCAAAAGAGAGGAAAAGGCCAAAATGGGGTTTGGCAGGATGGTACACGGGCCGTGTTCCTGAACACGGGCCGTGTCCAGTACAACATACACGAGGCGTATTAGCCCAGTTCAAGGTCGTGTAGTTTGGGCCTACACGGGCCTTGTAGATGAACACGGGCCGTGTAGTGCTTGATAGACACGGGCCGTCTTAGCCCAATTGGGGCCGTGGACTTTGGGCCTACACGGCCGTGTAGACCAACACGGGCCGTGTACGTTCGCTATAATAGCAGAATTAACAGCCTTAAACACTTGCTTTAATGGGGTTAACTTCTCATAATTGTGGTAGACAAAGGGACCACGAGTTATCTGCTCTTGTAGAGGCTTTTGGCTATCACTTGGTCTCTTGGTTGATACTAGAACTCTCTCTCTCTCTCTTGTTCTTGGTGTTCTTGAGCACAAGAAGCAAACATACACACACTTGATTGTTGTTTTGGTGGTTGTGCATCAACAAACTAGCATTTGGGAATCAAGGAAGCTTGGGGTGGACAACACTAGAGGGATTCTATTTGGATTCTTAGCTTCTTGACAAGGAAGCTTAATTTGTGTTTTGATCAATTGAGGTATAACCTTTTTCCCATCTCGTTTATGTATTTTAGTTGCAATTTCTATGTTAGATGTTGGTCCATGGGAAGTATTCATTGTTTGGCATCGATTTTTGTTATATACTTTGCTTCCGTTGCTACTTGATTTTGCCAAACGAATACCTTCAGTGGTATCAGAGCTATATCTAACATGGCTTTGCACTATTGAGTCTAGAAAAACCATAAAAGTGTTTTTGAATAAGAAAAGTGTTTTCTTAGAATTGGTTTTTCCATTGAGACTCTTGTTGTGCTAGAATAGATTTATTCGTAGACGTGTTAATATATTTTAGTTTTTATATTTATATATTTGTTGTAACTTGTCATGAAGTGTACACAAATATATACTTATAAATGTATATATGAATACGTGTCTCAAAAATGGTTTGATACACTAATGCATATGTACAAGGATTGTCCTTTTAGTGCCTTTGATGTTTTGACAATCTTAACTAAAATATAGATATATTTATATATCATGGTTAAGTGTGGCACACCATGTTTCTATGTGATATGTTTGGTTTGATTCGGTAACGAGATATGCCCCTAGACCTATGTGTTGTGGTGATTGATTATTTTTGGTTTTGGCGGCCTGCATGCTGTATTGTTGTAACAATATTTATTTATTTACTTGTTGGTGCGGCTTGCACGCCGTTTCTTTTGTTCTATGTATTTGTATAAATAGCATAGGATTGCGGCCTGCGTGTCGTTTATATATATTCTATGTATTTGTATATAGTATAGAATTAAAACCAAAATAGTCAACGGGAGTCATAGTGATGACGTCTTGGCGAGAAGGAATCAACATGCTATTGGAGGTGTTGGATTCAGTGGGAGCTCATCCAATGAGACCATATCTTGTCCTTAGATTTTTGGCCTCATTTTCCCCGTTGTGGCTCATGGGGAAAACGCATAGGAATTATGGGCATGTTACCAAATCGTATGTATAGATATCTGCGTGGTTGTATTGTATTATTCTATGCATGGATTAGGATTCGCATGCTAGATATTTTTTCTATAAAATTAAATAAAATACAATGTTTGTTAAAATGGTTAACAATTGCGCGCGAATAGAATTGAAAAAGAAAATATAAAAATGGTATTATATTAAAAGTGCTTAAAATCGTTTTGACACTTACTTTGTTAATTCACAAAAGGGTTTTATAAACCGGAAACAAAATCCCGTTTTTTCAAAATGTAAATCCTGTTTTGACACCACTCGAATCTAACGAAGCAAGGATGATTGTCGAGCTAAGCACGAGTCATTCCTTGTGTAGTTGTGTGGAAGGTGAGTGGGGTAACTCGCATGATTGGTTGTCGAGCTAAGCACGAGCCAATTAATGGTCGAGAGTGCCACCCGTGTGTCTTGTCGGACGATTTACAATTTTAGTATATAATTCTTGGTTAGTTGTCGAGCTAAGCACGAGCTAAACAAAAATTATATATTAAGATTGGTGTAAGATAGGGATCAAACATGCCAAGCAACATAATGGATGTCAACGGATCCCGCAAGTGTCTAAGAGTTGTAATAGAGATTACAATTGGTAAAATGGTTGCCGGCCTAAATAGCTTCGTCACGTGATCCGCGGTAAACCCGTCACGATGCGAGGTAAAATAAGGTTCTTAGCCCTTGTTACGAATAAATTGTTTTGTTTAAAACTATGGGTACTTATTTTAACAAGGATTTCCAAACTAATTAAAATTACTTTGCTATTTTAGATGGCGTCTTCAAGCAACACCAACACCACCAACCATTTTTCACTTAGAGTTTTTCTTGAGAAGGAGAAACTCAATGGTAACAACTTCTTGGATTGGTTTAGGCAACTTAAACTTGTCCTACGCCAAGAAGGGAAGATGGTTACCATAGAGGAGGCCCTACCCGAGGCTCCTGCTGCCAATGCCACTCGGGCTATCCGAGACGCTTATGAGAAGCGTGTCAAGGATACCGAGGACATTACTTGCCTCATCATAAGTACTATGATCCCCGAGCTCCAAAAGCAAATGGATCATTTGAGTGCTTTTGACTTGATCGCTCAGCTTAAGGAAATGTTCCAGCAGCAAGCGAGACAAGAGAGGTTTGAGTGTCTTAAGACGGTACTTGGTAGCAAGATGGCCGGTGGCGGGAATGTGAGTGCTCACGTGTTGCGTATGAAAGCAAACGTGGAGCGCATGGAACGGTTCGGATTTACCATAGAGAGGGAGCTAGCCGTGGATTTGATCCTATGGTCCCTGCCCACCGCGTATGATCAATTCGTTATGAGTTATCATATGCATAGTATGGATAAGTCCATCATGGAGCTTCATGGTATGCTTAAGACAACGGAGTCTAGCATGACCAAAAATAAGCCCGCCGTTCCAAATCCCCTTCTTGCTATAAGGGAGGGGCGAATCCAGAAGAAAAGAGGTCCGCTTATACCCCTAAGGGTAAGGGGAAGGGGAAGATTGGCGCTGCCAAGTCTGGCCCCGCTTTGGAGGGTAAAGCCAAGGGGAATATGGTTCCCCAAGCTAAAACTCCGAATGAAGCGGAATGCTTCTTCTGCGGGAAGAAGGGCCATTGGTGCCGTAACTGCCCGGGGTACCTAGAAGGTCTTAAGAAGCTCAAGGGGTTGAGCATCGCAGGAACTTCCGACTCAGGTACGTACATGATTGAACTCCATCATACTTCTACATCTGGTAGTTGGGTATTAGATACCGGCCGTGGCACTCACGTTTGTAATATTGTGCAGGTGCTAAGGACAAGTAGAAGGATGGAGAATGGCGAGCTTGACTTGATTATGGGAAACAAGGAGATTGTCCTGGTCAAGGATCGAGGAGAAGTTGAATTATCTTTTAATTCCGGTTTTTCCATATTATTATTGAACGTATGCTATTCGCCGCTTATGGCACGAAACATTATTTCTTTTCATGCATTACACGACAATGGTTTTGGTTTTTCTTTTGACAATGGGGTTATTGTTTGTTTTAAAAATGGTATTTGTTATTTTAAAGCTTATCCTTGTCGTGGTATTTATGAAGTATATGCGTACGTTAGTGATAATCGTTCAATCATGAATATTGATTCAACGTCTAAAAATGGTTTAGACAAGTTGTCTATGTGGCATGGTCGACTTGGCCATATAAACAAGACTCGTATCGCCAAGCTCCAAGCGGATGGGATCTTGGAATCATTTGATCATAAGTCAAGTGAAGTATGCGAATCTTGTTTATTAGGCAAGATGACTAAAGCACCCTTTTCCGGCGTGAATGAGAGGGGAAAAGACTTATTGGACATTATACATTCCGATGTGTGTGGTCCGTTTAAGCACATCACAAGAGACAATTCTAGATACTTCGTTACCTTTATAGATGATTATAGTAGGTATGGGTATGTCTACTTGGTTAGACAAGAGTCCGAGACCTTTGAGGTCTTCAAGACTTTCCAAAACTAAGTAGAGAATCAATTGGGCAAAAACATTAATATACTTAGATCCGATAGGGGTGGTGAGTATCTTAGTCAAGAGTTTCGTGATCATCTTCAGGGTTGTGGAATTATCTCACAACTTACACCTCCTAGGACGCCACAATTAAATGGTATCACCGAGAGGAAGAACCGAACATTTTTAGATATGGTTCGGTCTATGATGAGTCACACCCAAGTGCCTATAAGCCTTTGGGGTTATGCTCTTGAAACGGCAACAAGAATCCTTAATCTCGTTCCAACGAAGAAGGTCGATAAAACACCTTTCGAGATGTGGCATGGGAAACCTCCCGTTCTTGCCTATCTAAAGGTTTGGGGTTGTCAAGCCTACGTACGACGTGAGGTAGATGACAAGTTAAAGCCCCGATCCGAAAAGTGTTATTTCATCGGATATCCAGCTGCGGGTATTGGATATATATTCTATAAACCTTCCGAGAACAAGGTATTTGTTGCTCGGAGGGCGGTCTTTTTAGAAAGAGAATTAGTATCCAATCAGCAAGGCGGCACTAAGATTGATCTTGAAGAAATTCAAGAGTCAACGGATGAAAGACCTGACGTTGGCACTAGCCAACAACCTAGTGAGGTTGAGTCTGAGCATGACAATGCGGAGACTAACGTACATCCGTTACCTCCCCGTAGATCCGGTAGAACTCGCCATGAGCCAGAGAGATATGGGTTTCTCATATCTGAGGGCGACGAGTTATTGGTGGATCTTAATGAGCCCACCAACTATCGGGAAGCGGAAGCGGGCCATGAGTCTACTAAGTGGAAGGAGGCAATGGATAACGAGATGCAATCCATGGAGGGTAACCAGGTTTGGGAACTGGTTGATCCCACACCCGGTTGTAAACCAATAGGGTGTAAGTGGGTCTTCAAGAAGAAGATCGACATGGATGGAAAAGTAAACACTTTCAAAGCCCGACTGGTGGCTAAAGGTTTCACCCAGACACATGGTGTCGACTATGATGAAACTTTCTCCCCAGTGGCCATGTTGAAGTCTATTAGGATACTTTTGGCAATTGCCGCATTTCATGATTACGAAATATGGCAAATGGATGTCAAAACCGCCTTCCTTAATGGGAAGCTCTCTGAAGAGGTGTATATGACGCAGCCTGAGGGTTTTGTACATCCGAAGCATCCTAATAGAGTGTGTAGACTAAAGAAGTCCATTTATGGACTTAAACAAGCATCTCGTAGTTGGAATCTATGCTTTGATGAGAAATGTAGATGAGCCATGTGTATACGTTAGGTCTAGTGGGAGCGCCGTTGTTTTCTTAGTCTTGTATGTGGATGATATTCTACTCATTGGTAAAGACATTCCAACCTTGCAAAGTGTCAAAACTTGGCTTGGAAAATGCTTTTCAATGAAAGACTTAGGAGAAGCGGCATACATTCTGGGTATCAAGATCTATAGAGATAGATCTAGAAAACTTCTCGGGTTGAGTCAGAGTACATACATTGACAAAGTCTTGAAGAGGTTCAAGATGGAGGACTCTAAGAAAGGAAATCTTCCTATGTCGCATGGAGTGATATTGAGTAAGACTCAATGTCCTAGTTCTCAAGAGGAACTAGAAGTAATGAAGCGAGTACCATATGCTTCGGCCGTGGGATCGATCATGTACGCCATGTTATGTACTCGTCCTGATATGTCATGCGCTTTGAGCTTGACTAGTAGATATTAGGGAAACCCGGGGCAAGCTCATTGGGTTGCGGTAAAGAACATTCTTAAGTATCTTAGGAGGACTAAAGAAATGTTCTTGATCTTTGGTGGTGAGGAAGAGCTCAAAGTAACGGGTTACTCTGATGCTAGCTTTTAAACTGATAGGGATGACTGCCGGTCACAATCGGGGTTTGTGTTCCTATTGAATGGTGGGGCTATTACTTGGAGAAGTTCAAAGCAAGACACAGTGGTTGATTCTACTACAGAGTCAGAATACATTGCGGCAAGTGAAGCTGCTAAAGAAGCTGTGTGGATAAGGAAGTTCATCCGAGACCTTGGAGTGGTTCCTAGCATATCCGACCCTATTGAGATCTTTTGTGACAATGAGGGTGCGGTAGCCTTAGCGAAGGAACTGAGAGCTCACAAGAGAACGAGGCATATACCTCGTAAGTACCACTTGATTAGAGAGATGGTTGAAAGTGGTGAAGTCGCTATTAGTAGAGTAACCTCGGAAGGCAATTTCGCCGATCCGTTTACTAAACCATTGTCACAAGCTTCTCATGATTCTCACACTACGGCGATAGGTGTTAAACTTGCTCATGACTTGGTTTAGATTTAGTTTTAATTTATGTTTGGAACATTATGTATTTGGGAACGTTAAGCAATAATGTTACTAGTGTTTGTTTCGATTTATATAGTAGAGATCTATATATACACGTGTTTCGGTTACTTACATTTAGTCTTTATTGTGTTCTATATTTGCATGTTTAATTTATTCCCTAGATTGTTTTACAATCTTTAAGTCTCCACAATCGGTCATACTTTGTGGGAAGGAAGTATGAATTAAGATTGATGTAAAGAATTGGTTTTGATAAAACGTGATTCTTGCCTATACTTGAAAAGGGTTTCAAGTGATTGGAGGACCCGCACCCGAGTTTACTTCATGGTTTTAGTCACAAGTAACTCGGGATGGTAATGACATTTCATCCTTAAACTAGAGATACATGTGATCTCAAAGCATAGGTTTGCTTTGCTTTGATCGTTTTCTAACGCGGTCCGTAACTGGTCGTTATAAGAGAGATGATTGGGTAGAGTATTATCTATGTGGCGGGACTATGTAGTCGAAAGGTATTTGTTCCTCTATGTATAGATAGAATATCCATGGGCCCATCGATGATTAAGTGCTGAAGTTCATATGCATGGCCGTGCTCAGGTTACATTGATGATGGATCAATGTTAACTTGGTTTGTTGGTCACCACTAATCTAGAATCGAGAAACATAGTCGTGAACGATCTGAAGGTTGACTATATTCCATGCCTTGTGTTCACATTGGATATCGCGAACAAGAGGATGTACATGTTCATTTATCATTAGGACAATCATTTCATGATTGGGGATCTTGTCAAGAGTGGCATACCCTATACTGACTTGGGAGCATAGATGTCTTGCTAGAGGCTGCTCTATGTTTGTGTTATTTTTCGTAGTCGTGTCACGTGCAAGTGGGAGTCTGTTGGAATATGCCCGCTGACACGAACGAGTTAATGGCACTACCGATGAGGTATAGGCCTATTGGGTCACACACCAAGTATTGATTCCGGCAACACGATCAAGAAAAAGAGAGGAAAAGGCCAAAATGAGGTTTGGCAGGATGGTACACGGGCCGTGTTCCTGAATACGGGCCGTGTCTAGTCCAACATACACGAGGCGTATTAGCCTAGTTCAAGGTCGTGTAGTTTGGGCCTACACGGGCCGTGTAGATGAACACGGGCCGTGTAGTGCTTGATAGACATGGGCCGTCTTAGCCCAATTGGGGCCGTGGAATTTAGGCCTACACGGCCGTGTAGACCTACACGGGCCGTGTACGTTCGCTGTAACAGCAGAATTAACAGTCTTAAACACTTGGTTTAATGGGGTTGACTTCTCATAATTGTGGTAGACAAAGAGACCACGAGTTATCTGCTCTTGTAGAGGCTTTTGGCTATCACTTGGTCTCTTTGTTGATACTAGAACTCTCTCTCTCTCTCTTTTGTTCTTGGTGTTCTTGGTGTTCTTGAGCACAAGAAGCAAACATACACACACTTGATTGTTGTTTTGGTGGTTGTGCATCAACAAACTAGCATTTAGGAATCAAGGAAGCTTGGGGTGGACAACACTAGAGGGATTCTATTTGGATTCTTAGCTTCTTGTCAAGGAAGCTTAACTTGTGTTTTGATCAATTGAGGTATAACCTTTTTCCCATCTCGTTTATGTATTTTAGTTGCAATTTCTATGTTAGATGTTGGTCCATGGGAAGTATTCATTGTTTGGCATCGATTTTTGTTATATACTTTGCTTCCGTCGCTACTTGATTTTGCCAAACGAATACCTTCAGACTCACCCTTAGAATATCCCTTTCTCCGTTGCGGACAGTCTTTTTTGATGTGCCCCTTATCTTTGCAAAGGTAGCATTTGACTTTCGTCGCTTATTTGGATTTTGTGCGCGATCTCCCCTTCCCATTATCCCTCTCTTGCGATCTTCCTCTACCTACAAATAAACCCGAACTAGACCCTTCTTCACCACAAACCCTCCTTTTCAGTTCCTTGGACAAAAGGGCATCCTTCACATCATTCACGGAGATAGTGGTCTTACCACAGAGCATGGTATCCACAAAGTTCTCGTATGACCCAGGAAGAGAACATAGTAATATTAGGGCTTGGTCTTCATCATCAACTTTAACCCCAACCCGTTGAAGAACAAAAATTATACCGTTAAAAGTGTCTAGATGATCCTTTACCTCAGAGCTTTCATCTATCCGGAGCGTGTACAGACGCTGCTTCTTATACAGTCTGTTCGTGAGAGAGTTATTCTGGTACTTCTCACACAGCTTCGTCCATAACCCAAATCTTAAAATCTAAATAAAAAGAAAAAGAAAAAATATTACTGATACTATCGAAGAAAGTAAAGTTACTATCAAGTTTAAACAATAATGTTAAATACTAATATTTACGAAAGTTAGATATATAAAAGCAAGATTTTTATATAAATTAATACTTCTAATTTTATTACAATGTTATTATCATAAAAATAAGAATCATAAATAAGATTATAAAAGAAAATTAATTTATAAAAAAATAAAAAGTAAAAACTTTAAAATTAATTTTTCAAATAATACAAATTTTAGAACTTTAGAGTAGAACAGCAAAAGTCTTAAAACCAAAGAAAAATGCACCTAAAAAAAGAATGTACAAAAGATTAATTTATAAAATATTAAGAATTGAAAACTTTAAAATTATTTTACAAAATACTAAGTATAAAATCAATTAGAAAACTAATAAGAGTTCTTAAACTTATATAAGAAAACTTGGTTAAAAATTGGCCGTCATTTGATCCACCACCTCCCGTAACACCTCATAACATGATCGCGCAATGTGCCTTCGCAACAATCTCTCTCTTAGCCTCCTCTTTCATGTCCCTCAGAAAATTATCTCCCCCCTCCAATGAACAAGTAGCGCCCTCATCTTGACCTTCCAGAGAGTAAAGTCATTGGACCCGTTGAACTTCTCCGGATCAAACTTGTAAGACGACATCTTCCTTCAACCGATGTGAGCCACACAGAGAATAACCGGATCAAAAATTCACTTTACACATAAACTTCCAAAAGTTACGGAAACATATCCGCCCACTTTTTAAAAACACGAACGCCAAGTCCCTCTCTCCATATTCGATTAGCAAAACCATCTTCTTCTTCCCCGACGAAATCAGTAGCTCGTTCTTCTCAAGAGAAATCTAGGTAAGTTTTTGATTATTTGATCTTTGATTTCGAGGATATATTGTCAATCTTGTGTTGATTTCTTTGACATTGTCATTCTCAGCCATGAACAAGTTAAGAAGAAGCGGCCGTTTAGTCTCCGTTTTCCGAAAACCTAAGCAAACCGATAACACCATCATAAACATAGATGATGAAGAAGTTGCAGTATCTGAAAATGCAAATCAACCGGCAATGATTGACGACAATGTAACATGCACATATATAACGTTAACCACTCAACAACTTAGTGTCGAAGATGCAGATGAAGTTCAGAATTAGTCAATGGATGAAGGTATTATACTTTCAAATAGCAATTTATTGGCTAAAATGACTTAGTGTTAAATAGCAATTCATCATTCTGGGTTTTTGAAATCATGTTAGGGTTTTTCATCATTATCATGACTTTACAGAAAAATATTATGATAACCCCCATTAGGACCATTTTGTTCGTGAATTACTTGAATTACATTGTAGCATACATGATTTATATAGAACATAGCACCATTTTGTTTGTGAATCCATAATTTTCAAAGTGAAAAACTCATTTCAATTATGTTTCTCATTTGTTAATCAATTTGCTGATTAGTCAATGGATAGTTATTAATCAATTTGTTAATGAATTACATGAATTACATTGTAGCATACATGATTTATATAGAACTTAGCACCATTTTGTTTGTGAATCCATCATCTTCAAAGTGAAAGACTCATTCCAATTATGTTTCCATCATTTTTAACATGTCTCCATCATATTCATCCTTTTCACCCCTGATGCAAATTGAAAATATGTCTGAATACATAACAGATATATTGATGTAGAATTAGTTATCATTTTAGAACAACTTTCATCATGATAAAAACATGGCTGTAGTCTTATTCAATAGTTCCCCATCATTTTTAAAATCATGTTAGTGTTTTTCATCATTTTCATGTCTTTCCAGTTAAAATATATGATAACCCCTGATGGATAGTTATTAATCAAGTTGTTGATGAATTACATGAATTACATTGTAGCATACATGATTTATATATAACTTAGCACCATTTTGTTTGTGAATCCATCATTTTCAAAAGTGAAAGACTCATTTTCATTATGTTTCCATCATTTTTAACATGTCTCCATCATATTCATTCTTTTCACCCCTGATGCAAATTGAAAATATGTCTGAATACATAACTGATATACTGATGTAGAATTAGTTATCATTTTAGAACAACTTTCATCATGATAAACACATGGCTGTAGTCTTATTCAACAGTTCCCCATCATTTTCAAAAATAGCAATTCATCATTCTGGGTTTTTAAAATCATGTTAGTGTTTTTCATCATTTTCATGTCTTTACAGTTAAAATATATGATAACCCCCTCATGGATAGTTATTAATCAACTTGTTGATGAATTACATGAATTACATTGTAGCATACGTGATTTATATAGAACTTAGTACCATTTTGTTTGTGAATGCATCATTTTCAAAGTGAAAAACTCATTTTCATTATGTTTCCATCATTTTTAACATGTCTCTATCATTTTCATCCTCTTCACCCCCTGATGCAAATTGAAAATATGTCTGAATACATAACTGATATACTGATGTAGAATTAGTTATCATTTTAAAACTACTTTCATCATGGTACAAACATGGTTGTAGACTTATTCAACATTTCTCCATCATTTTCAAAAATAGCAATTCATCATTCTAGGTTTTTAAAATCATGTTAGTGTTTTTCATCATTTTCATGTCTTTGTAGTTAAAATATATGATAACCCCCTGATGGATAGTTGTTGGTCATAAAGAGGGTAAACAAGCAACCGATATAGTGTAGAAGGGGGGGGGGGGGGTGAATACACTTAAAACTGTTAACCAAACTAATCAAATATATATTCAATGATCAAGCAGAATGATTACAATTATTACTTTCTGAACAAATCAATAGGATGATTTGATGTTACACTGATTATAAACTCAACTCTCTCAAAACACTCTTGTATCACAAACTAATTGATGATCGAAATTCTTGTTAAAACTGATTAACAAGAACTCTGGAAAACTCTCTCGAACTTTGAACTCACAAAGTTATCGAAACACACACGTATCAAGTATGACGAACACATGTATGTTTTGCAACTTATGTAGAACTCTCTATACTGTGTTTTTAAACCCATAATAAGGTTTATACTTATACTTGATATATTTACGAACAAATCGCAGTTTAAAGATAAAACTTATCTTTTCTTTAAAACCGTAACAAACTCCGTAATTAGAACATATCTAATTAATTTCGTTTGAGATCTCTATCTAACTAATAGATAGTTTAAATTAGGTTCAGATATCCTAATTTAAATGCCGTAGATATTGAGAGTTTATAACAGAATTTAGAACATACTTAAATTCTTGAACTAACTTCTGGCGCTGAGCTGACTCACTCAGTCTTGATGTTATTCAGCTGAGTTCTTGAGTTCTTGGATCTCCAAATCTTCAAGTCTTCATTCTTGAAACCTATCCCAGCTTAGAAATCACTGACCTATCTAGTACTTACATAGAAAACTCTATATCTGTTTATACGCAGACTACTCAGCCTAAGCTGACTAGACAGTCTATAACAGACTTACATAATTTCTAATGTTTAACCTATCATCTACACATAGCTATGGTTTGTATCATCAAATCTAAATATTCTAAACATGGGACTAACAATCTCCCCCTATTTGATGATGACAAAATATTGAGTCAAAGTAAGTATAGGTTAACAGAATTATGTTGAACTACTTTGGAACTGACCAAAGTTAATTCTTTAACTAAGTATTGAACTGATCTATACCTATTCATCATTTCTTGAACTTACAAGATTTTAGGTTACAAATCTATTCTAAGACTTGTATTCTAAGTATTTGAACATACAATTACTCAGATATTGAACTTATCATAATTAATTTAAATTCTTAACTTACAAAACTTGTACTACTAAACTTGTGAGTTTATATTTGAACATATCAATAGTCAGCTTAAACTTACAAAGCTGTTTATTCGAACACATCAAACAGTTGAACATATCAAACTTAACTTTTCATTAATGAACATATAATTTACATTTAGCTTGATCATTTTGATCAGCTTATGCACACTTAGTGCTTATAAAATTATAGAACTAATCTATTTAATCAATAGGATCTCTAGCTTCTAACCACATATCTGAACATTTAAGCTCCCAGATGGCTGCTTCCTTGATAACACTGATAAAAGTTTCTTCACCATCTTGATATTCCTTTATTTCATCTCTTCTTGATCTGATTGCTCTATTTATTTGATATCTGAATGGTGAATTCTGACTTGAGTCATCACATAGAATTCTCAAATACAGAATTTGCTCCAAGCTAGCCAAATGCATACTGGCTTCCTCCAAGAAACACTAATTTCCTTCAATGTCTATGTACATGAAGCCTGCTAGGGGTTGATCAATATATGTATTCTCCTTGAACTCAACACCCTTGGGAACTTGTAGGCCGAGAACCCTGTTTTTTTCTTTGCCTTGTTGCTCTTTCTCTTGCAGCTCTATTTCGGTTAAAGAAGACATCAAATTCAGCTGTTGGAATTTCTCCAAGTTGATCAATTCTAAGAAAAATTCTTTTAAGCTCTTGAATGACCTCTTGTTTGATTTGACTTTGCTTCATTCTTTTAACATTCAAGGCCACTATCTTCCATTCAGAGAATCCCAACTTATATAATCTTCTCATATGTAGTCCCATCTCAGCTTTGTTTTTCAACACAAAGTTGATTATTACCAGCTCCCCTTTTCTGCTCAACGTTAAACTTTCAATTGTATGACCAAAATATTTTCTTTTGTAGTAGTATCTTAGATCATCATTAGTGTATGGAATTGGTTCAGCTCTTGGTCCACAATAATCATTTGGACTGCTGGAGCTTGTGGACCTTTTGCAATTTCCTTTTATTGAGGAGGTTGATCTACGGTACTCATGAACTGATCATGAGCTTCTTCTTCGATTTGCACTTCCTCTGTATGCTCCCCCTCAACTGTATCATCATTTTTCTTTGATTCTTCCTCCCCCTTTTTGTCATCATCATTAGGGGAGGGTCTTGATTTGAGCATAAAGCTTTCCAAGTTGGCCTTAGTGTTTGACAGATCATTCAGCTTAAGCATCAACTTGCTCTTATCACTCTTCCGCTTCTTGTGAAGGAGCTCAAACTGAGTTTGTAAATACTTCATAATGGCTTGGACATTATTAGCCATCACCTTGGGCACCTCTTGTCTCTGCTTAACCTCAAAGTCCTCCTGGCCAGTGGAGGAATGAATTTCCACTGTAGGAGAGGCTGTTGAGTGTGCCTCATAAGGTGAGAATGTGGGCCCCATATCCAAAGGTTGGTGCTGACCTAAGGAATCAAGGGGGCCAGAATGGGAACCCTTCAAACCTCCCTGGTGTATGGAAGGTTCATTGACAGGTCGTGCTAGAGTGTGTAAGAATGGAAGAGAAGAAGAATGACCAATGTCGTGAACTTTGGTGGTAGGGTAGGCTGTGATGAGTGGTGAGGAGGGGGTAGTTGACTGTGGGGAGAGGTCATATGTTTAATGTGACCTTCATGTGTCTGTGAAGGCACAGAAATGGGTTATCCCATGGCTAGAATAGGTATGGGCTGAGTAGACACCATACCCGGTATAGGTTGACTAGTTGAAATAAGCCTTGAGGTTGGCACCTTAAGAGAAGGTGTCTCCCCCTCAGCTTCTGCCGGTGGAGGTGTTAGTGTGACATCAACTCCATGGTCCTTTTTAGGTGAAGGACCACCTTTGGCAGTTTTACGAGAATAGGTTTGGGAAATATCCTTGATAGCAGTGGGCTGACCAAGGTTGGTTTTAGACTAGAGAATAGATGGAGATGTTCGTGGTGGGAGAGAGGGGTTAGACTAAGATGGGCTTGACTCAGTCTTATCTCCCTGAATAGGAGATGGAGAAACACGAGAGAAAGAAGGAGATGAAGGAAGAGAAGTTATACATGCGCTATCTGTGGTGACTCTGAGCTAGGGAACATACTCTCATGCTCAGAGCTTGAGGTTGAAGATATCCGTTGAATGCGCGATCGGAGATGAGTCCTTTGAGGTTCAGCTTTGGAGGAATCAGCCTCAGAAACATTGACGCCTTCTGTTTCCTCCTCATCATTTGCACTTTCCTCAGCTTCACTTGACTATGAGGTCGGAAGCTGTGCATACACCCTCATCTGAGCACTCATTGTGGGGTGCTCAAGGAAAATATCATGGGTGAACATTCTTGGGCTGAGAACAGGAGTAGGGGTTGACTCATATTGGGCAGCGTATCTTCTACCCAATCTGTCCTCGATCACCATAGATAAAAATCGTACAAAGGGCACAATGGTATCCCTCACATTCTTGGTCACTAGAGACTTGAGTGCCTCAAAGGTCAACTTAGCATAGTCCAATTGTCGATCATAAAATATGTTATATAACAGTTGCATTTCAAAATCATTAACATTATCCAGTCCACTCACCTTGTATCCAAGTGAACGAATCACCTTGGACACCATGAATCCCCATGCTGTCCGGAAAACGGATTTCCTTATCACTCCAACGACTTGAGGATGACCCATTAAGGGTAATACACTCCTTGAGGTTTCCCTAGAAACCGTGGCTTCGTATTGATTGTGAATAGGGAGATGAAGGATTCATCTGAGACAGTTTACATCTATGTCGATCGCCACTTGTCCACTTAGGACCGTACCTCTTATTACATGTTGATTTGCATCCAGTCTGCATGTATACCAAAATTCTGTACGAAGTTGTGGAATTGGCACAGCAGGACCGCTAAGGAAGGCGCGTGCCAGGGGTCCCTTGCGAATGTAGGAGACCCACTCCTCAAATCCCCTGCCAATCTTCGACTTTGGAATTTCGATACATGCCACGACATTATTTTACTTGTAAATGGGGAGCGTATTATTCTTGAAATTACCACCACGGATCATTTGATTAGTCAGATTTAGAGTGTAACCCTCCATTGAATTCAAACTTATCGTATTTGATTGCACTTAGCAGTAGTAGGGTTTAGCACTGAGCGATTGATTCTGCACAAAGCAAGGTTAGGGTTTTAGAGAATAGAGAAGGAGGTATAAGATTTGGAAGAGTAAACGAATATGTGAAAGAAAAGTTACCATTATCGGATGGTAATAAATATGACCGTTACAGTAACAACCGACTACGCAGTTTGTTAGAACGGCTATATTTAATGTAACTTACCTAGACTCAAACCGTTACATTCATCCGAATTCTTCCAATATGAAAAGGATTGTTATCAGAAACATTTTTTAAATAATTAATTTGTAAACGACTAACGTTTATTTTTTAAAGGACACACCTTACATATTTTATACTTACCATAGGATCGGACTTACCATATGTTAGGACTAATGTAACATCCTCAGATCGGGCCTAGTAGTTTTAATGACTTTGGTAGGATAACTTGTGATTAGCTTTGATTAATTACTTGTAATTTATAAGTTATATAGTTTTAATTAAACTGATTAAATATATGGATTATATGAATATACATATATATATATATGTGTTAGTTTAATATATAGGTGTATGCATGTATATACAGATTTATAATTGTGTGTGTGTGCATGTGATTAGTAATAGTGCCACCTCATGCTTACAAAAGTATATACGTGGGTTTCACTTATAATTCTTCACTTTGAAGCAATTGTGTGTGTGTGTGTATTGTGTGTGCAAAACCGAGAGCAAAGAAGAAGCAAGAAATCGAATTTTATGTGGTGTTTGTGAATTGTGATTCAAAGCTTGAAGGTTGTTGATTCTTCTTTGATTCTTGTTGTTATACTTCGATTAGTATTAACATGCTACGGTTTTTGAGTGGATTTGATAAGAACAACATATGCTCATGCTTTATGAAATTATCGGATTTGATGTTCTTGGTGTTAGAAGGTGTTTTGATGCATGCTTGCATGTTTAAACATGTTTATGTGTGTTTGTATGAAATTGTTTATGATCTGGATATAAGATATATGCAAGGTTTGAAGTTATCGGATTCTTGAAATGATGAAGTTTGCGGATTTAATTGATGATGATGAAAACCGGGTGTTGAATCCGGTACTCTAAGAATCCGAGACTTATGTTCAAATCCGATGATTCATAAATCTGGATGTGTGAAATCCTAGTGTTGAAAACCGATGGTTTGAATCCGAGGTTGGAATCCTAAACATGAAATCCGATTAGCAAGGAAAATCCGATTGTGGATGCCAAGTTGAGATTCAAGTGTGGAAATCCGATGGGAGTATCGGATTCCTTCAAAATCCGATACAATGTAGCGGATTCCGATGGTGGTTGCGGATTTGGTGCAAATCCGATAGTAGTGTCGGATTTCATGTGAAATCCGACAGTTTTGATTTGTTGATTTGCATTGTTTAATGTTATATGTTATATGTGTATTCATATGTGAATCTTACACGTTTATGTTTGATTCAAAGGATATAAATTTATGTGTTTGACATATATTTATGAAACGTTACTGATTTTAGTTTGTTGTGTTCTCAGGAACAAACAAGGCTCAGTAATATAAGATCACTGAGTGGAGTAACTGAAAGCTTGAGGTGAGTGGACGTTTACTCACAGATATGATTAGTTGTAACTGGGTTGGGGTTGCAACTATTATTGGTTTGACGCATGGATAGATTGTGCATCTGATAATTGATTAACTATTGGTTGTTAATTAATTGTGCGTCAGTGATATGTATACATGAGGATTGGGAAGTCAGCTTCGACTGGGCATATGGGCTGGGTTTGTTAGCTATCGGCTAATCAGTATTGGGATCTTTTGATGCATTTGTTGCAACTTAAGGTAATACTGTGTGAGAATAGCAAATGAACTATCGGCAAACCTTTGCTTTGGCCGGCATTGGTTGAAGGTTCCTGCAGAACCGCCGGTCTTCCCGGGGCACGATTATCTGTTATGTGTTGTTGATATTGATGCGGTTATTTGCTGATTTATCTGTTGTGGTTTTACTCCATTCACTTAGCTTTGTGCTAATCCCCCACCTCTCACTCTTTTTACAGGTTTTGGTAAGTCAGCAGCTCGGCTGAGAGTGGTTAGCTTGGGGAGTAATCACCTAGGACTCTGATATAATATTTTGTAGCGAGCCGTGTTTTGTAATACTGATATTTAAACAGTGGTGTTTGTACAGTTGTAAACACTTTGGTTGTTTAATTCGCTTCCGCAATGATTATGAAAATGAAAATTTTTGGGTTAAAAATACGGTGTTACAAGTTTGGTATCAGAGCCTTGGTTTGGCAGTGTAGGCACAGTGGAAGTGTTACATTCCTAAATCTTGGCTCGTAGTAGGTCGATTACTCCTTGGGTGTGGGATTGGGGTGAATTGGAGTGTGGTTAGTATGTTGATTACTAACTGATTTATCTAATAAATCGTGAGGTGATGTGATTGTTACAGATAACAATGGCTAATCATGATCACTCGACTGCTGCCCCTATTGTCGCATCTTCTGCTGAAGTCTCTACTACAATGGAAACAGTGCTTAATGCCGGTACATCTGGTACCGCTGGGGACGAAAGAGATGAATATATCTTTCAGTTGGAAGGTCAGCTGCAAGATTTGCGAAAGGAACTGGAGCAACAAAGACAGGTTCCTATAATTCAAACCCCGGTTGCTACTGTGACATCAACTATGGTTGCGATACCTCCTATCTTTCTGGCAGTAACTACATTGGCAGAGGTTCCTCTGATGTCAATGCCAATACAATCGTTTACTCAACCGATGACTCAACCTTTTTACTATCCGTTATTTCCTCAGGGGTCCTATCCGCAAGGATCGGTTCCACAAGGGTCTTATCAACAGGGATCTATGCCTCAAGGATCTTATTCTTATCCGTTTATGGGATATCCACCGAATATGGGATTCAGACAGCCATGTACATACAAGCAATTTCTAGACTCTAAACCAGACGAGTACCATGGCAGCACGGATCCTAACGTGACTTTGAACTGGTTGAGAGATACAGGGAGGATTTTGGATGCCCGTAACTGTGAAGAGGAGATGAGAGTTTTTTTTGCTACCCGGATGCTGAAAGGCAAGGCTATGGTTTGGTGGGATTCCATTACCACCCATTTAACGAGAGCTCAAATGGATTCAATAACATGGAACCAATTCCGGGATAAACTCTGCGAGCAATATTGCAATGCCTTCGAACTGAGTAAGATAAGGCAGGAATTTATGGAATTGAAAATGACCAGGAGGATGACAGTTGATGAATTAATTGAACAGTTTAACTCAAAGCTGAGGTTTGTGACTCAGTGGGTACCGGATGAATCTTCACAGGTTCAACATTTCATAGGAGCTTTGCTACCGGAGTACAGGAGTACTGCTCGACTGACTGGATCATTGTCTCAGGCTTTCACCTTGGCAAAGTCTGCTGAGGGAGACATTCAAGTCAGGGATCGACAGAACAAAGATGAGGCGGCTGCGCAGAAGCCGAAGTATGACCAGGTAGGTTGTCAACAGAAGAAGAAATGGTAGGGCAATTCTTCACAGGGAAATCAGAGTCGGAATCCGACTACAGGGGGTACGAATACGAAGTCTTAATGGTGTACCAGATGCAAATCCAGTCACACTGGGCAGTGTACTGCCCAGACCATGCGTTGTTTGCGTTGTGGTGCGCAT
Source organism: Dittrichia graveolens (assembly GCA_038502395.1). NCBI lineage: Eukaryota > Viridiplantae > Streptophyta > Magnoliopsida > Asterales > Asteraceae > Dittrichia > Dittrichia graveolens. Next base: position 40,461,980 of record JARJIL010000009.1, read on the forward strand.
GGGCATGAAACGAAAGATTGCAGGTTTCCCCGGAATGTTTGTTGGAACTGCTTGAAAGAAGGGCACAGGGCCGGTGATTGCCCTACTAGTAGAGGAGCCGGGACAGGGACGTGGGTAGGGGACATTGGGGGATCATCATTAGGGGCGCAGAAACGAAAGAATCCTCCGACACCGGAGGGTAGGGCGTTCTGGATGACAGTAGACGATGCTACTGCTATTGATGATATTATCACCAGTACGTTTCTTATAAACTCCCTACCTGCGCGTGTGTTATTTGATTCTGGAGCGAATCGCTCATTTATTTCTGTGAGTTATTGTTAAAAGTTGAAATTACGTGTTACTGTTATTTCTGTACCGATTGAGATAGAAGTAGCAGATGGTAAGATAGTTTCTGTTACAAGTTCTGTAACTGGGGCTGAGATAGATATCGATGGTAAGTGCTTTCCAGTATCGTTCCTATTGATGCCAATAGTAGGGTTTGACGTGGTTTTGGGGATGGATTGGCTGAGTAAGTACAGGGCGAGCATTAAATGTCATAGGAAATTAATTTCAATTCCGTTTCCTATCATTTCTATGTTGAAGGCTAAGAAATCCTTGAGTAAGGGATGTGAGTGTTTTCTGGCATATGCTATTGATGCTAGAAAGGAAAAGCGGGCAGTTACTGATGTGCGAGGTGTATCAGATTTTCCTGAAGTGTTTCCGGATGAGTTACCTGGGCTACCTCCTGTTCGAGAGGTAGAGCACAAGATTGATTTAATACCAGGTTCGAATCCAGTGGCTAGATCTCCTTATAGGTTGGCTCCTTCTGAGATTAGGGAGATGATGACACAGATTCAGGATCTTTTTGATTGGGTTTTATTCGTCCGAGTTCTTTACCGTGGGGTGCACCGGTTTTCTTTGTGAGAAAGAAAGATGGCACACTACGGATGTGTATTGATTACAGGGAACTGAATAAGAGGACGGTAAAGAATAAATACCCTCTGCCCAGGATTGATGATTTGTTTGATCAGTTGCAGGGTGCTTCGTATTTCTCGAAGATTGATTTGAGATCCGTTTATCACCAGGTACGAGTTTCTGACAAAGATATCGCCAAGACTGCTTTCCGTACCCGGTATGGTCATTATGAATTCTTAGTCTTGCCGTTCGGTTTGACTAATGCACCTGCAGTGTTTATGGATTTGATGAACCGGGTTTGTCGACTGTTTCTGGATAAATCTGTGATAGTATTTATCGACGACATTTTGGTTTATTCTAAATCCGAAGCTGATCACGAGATTCATTTGAGACAAGTTCTTGAAACCTTGAAACGAGAGAAATTGTATGCCAAGTACTCAAAGTGTGAATTCTGGATGCGAGAAGTTCACTTTCTGGGGCATGTAATTTGCAGTGATGGAGTCAAGGTTGATCCGGCAAAGATAGAAGTTGTAATGAATTGGGAAGCTCGGAAGTCGCCTTCTGAAATTAAGAGCTTATTGGGATTGGCAGGATATTACAGACGGTTTATCCGAGATTTTTCTAAGATTGCGAATCCCATGACTAACTCTCAAGGAAGTTCCATTTAAGTGGAATGATGAATAGGAGAGGGCTTTCCACACACTGAAATGACTTTTATGTCATGCTCCTATTCTTGTGTTACCGGATGGGTCAGATGATTTCAAAGTGTATTGTGATGCTTCTCTGGCAGGGTTAGGTTGCGTGTTGATGCAGCGGGATAGAGTTATCGCCTATGCTTCTCATCAGTTGAAACCTAATGAGAAGAATTATCCAACCCATGATTTGGAACTGGCAGCTGTGGTTTTTGCGTTAAAATTATCCAACCCATGTGGATCTAATTGATGATGATGAAAACCGGGTGTTGAATCCGGTACTCTAAGAATCCGAGACTTATGTTCAAATCCGATGGTTCATAAATCCGGATGTGTGAAATCCTAGTGTTGAAAACCAATGGTTTGAATCCAAGGTTGGAATCCTGAACATGAAATCCGATTAGCAAGGAAAATCCGATTGTGGATGCCAAGTTGAGATTCAAGTGTGGAAATCCGATGGGAGTATCGGATTCTATCAAAATCCGATACAATGTAGCGGATTCCGATGGTGGTTGCGGATTTGGTGCAAATCCGATAGTAGTGTCGGATTTCATGTGAAATCCGACAGTTTTGATTTGTTGATTTGCATTGTTTAATGTTATATGTTATATGTGTATTCATATGTGAATCTTACATGTTTAAGTTTGATTCAAAGGATATAAATTTATGTGTTTACCATATATTTATGAATCGTTACTGATTTCAGTTTGTTGTGTTCTTAGGAACTAACAAGGCTCAGTAATATAAGATCACTGAGTGGAGTAACTGAAAGCTTGAGGTGAGTGGACGTTTACTCACAGATATGATTAGTTGTAACTGGCTTGGGGTTGACTGTTATTGGTTTGACGCATGGATAGATTGTGCATCTGATAATTGATTAACTATTGGTTGTTAATTAATTGTGCGTCAGTGATATGTATACATGAGGATTGGGAAGTCAGCTTCGGCTGGGCATATGGGCTGGGTTTGTTTGCTATCGACTAATCAGTATTGGGATCTTTTGATGCATTTGTTGCAAATTAAGGTAATACTGTGTGAGAATAGCAAATGAATTATCGGTAAACCTTTGCTTTGGCCGGCATTGGTTGAAGGTTCCTGCAGAACCGCCGGTTTTCCCGGGGCACGATTATCTGTTATGTGTTGTTGATATTGATGTGGTTATTTGCTGATTTATCTGTTGTGGTTTTACTCCATTCACTTAGCTTTGTGCTAATCCCCCACCTCTCACTCTTTTTACAGGTTTTGGTAAGTCAGCGGCTCGGCTGAGAGTGGTTAGCTTGGGGAGTAATCACCTAGGACTCTGATATAATATTTTGTGGCGAGCCGTGTTTTGTAATACTGATATTGAAACAGTGGTGTTTGTACAATTGTAAACACTTTGGTTGTTTAATTCGCTTCCGCAATGATTATGAAAATGAAAATTTTTGGGTTAAAAATACGGTGTTACAACTAACGTAGACATGGGGAGCTGAACACACCTTAGAACTGATCACTCAGCTCTGATTGAGCACTCAGCTCAGATTTTGACACTTAGTCATGGTTAGCACTTAGCATATATTAAACAGAGATAGAGAAATAGTTAGACATACCAAGTTAAGGGTTAAGCATGCCAAGCTTGCCAAGTAGAGTTGTGAATCTTGTGCGTTCAAGTGGTTTAGTGAAGATATCTGCAAGTTGATCTTTAGTCTCAATGAAGACTAACTCTATCTTTCCCTTTTCTACTATGTCTCTGATGTAGTGATTATCTCAATTTGCTTTGTTCTTGAGTGAAACACTGGATTGTGTGTGATGTCAATAGCACTTTGATTGTCACAGAATATGGGAGTCTTTGAATAATGTAAATCAAAGTCCCTAAGCTGATGTTGCATCCACAATATTTGAGCACAACAGCTCGCTGCTGCAACATACTCAGCTTCAGCTGTGGAAATTGCCACTGAATTTTGTTTCTTGCTTGTCCACCTGATCTCTTGGCCTAGTGGTTAAGAGGGAGGTGGAAGGCAAAGCCTTCCTTGGAGGTCCTGGGTTCAAACCCAGGTAAAGGCGTTTAATTACTAACTTGGCGCGTAGCTTGGGACTTGCATACTGCCCTATATGGATGTCACTGCGGACCCAGCCCACTAACATACTAACATAATTTCGCTGTTAAAAAAAAACTAATTTTCCACCCAATAATTGACATCCTCCAGTAGTACTCTTTCTATCTAGGCCACAACCTGCAAAGTCTGAATCTGAGTACCCTATCAGCTCAAATCCTGATCCTTTGGGATACCACAAACCTAAATTTGGTGTTCCCTTCAGATATTTGAGAATTCTTTTAATGGCTTGCAAGTGTGATTCCTTTGGATCAACCTGATATCGTGCACAAACACATGTAGCAAACATTATATCAGGTCTGCTTGCTGTCAAGTAGAGTAATGAACCTATCATTCCTTTATATGTAGTTTGACATACAGACTTCCCATCAATGTCCTTGTGCAACTTGACATTGTGTAACATTGGAGACTTTGCAGGATGGCTTGACTCTAATCCGTATTTCTTAATTAGATAAAAAACATACTTGCTTTGATTAATAAATATACCATCTTCTTTCTGGTTGATTTGAAGTCCCAAAAAATAAGTCATCTCACCCATCATGCTCATTCTGTATTGATTAGACATTATCTTAGAGAACCAATCACATAGACCTTGGTTTGTTGAACCAAAGATAATGTCATCCACATAGATTTGAACTAGAATAACATGTCCTCTGCTCTTTCTTATAAATAGAGTTTTGTCAATACTTCCTCTAATAAAGTCATTTGAAAGCAGATAGGTGGACAGTGTATCATACTCGATTTGGGCCTAGATTTGTAACATACTCGATTTGGGCCTAGATGTTAGTTGTGTATAAGTTATGTTTAAGTTAAGAAAGTTATGTAAAGAATCCACATCAATGAAAGGTTAATTGTATATTAGTGTGTTATGTGTTAATGTGTATATATGTATATATATTAGAAAGTAAAGTTAAGTAAAAGAAAAGAATTAAAAGTGTTCAAAGCAAACCCAAGCACAAAGAAACTCTCGGATTCTCTTTACTCTCTTGCTCTTGGTTTTTCTTGAAGTAAAGGATTTAGTGTTTTGATTTCAAACAAAGGTAAACATGTGGTTATTGTTAAGATTTAACATATGTGAAACTGTTTTTATGTTTAAAACATCATCAAATACTCCAATCCTTGCAAAACACCACTCAGAACATTCAAGGCTTACTTTGCAAGTGGGTTTTGGTTGTTTGGTGTTATTTTGTGGGTTTGATGTGTTTTCAAAGCCACACTAATGAAAAGGGATTTTTTTAGAATGCAAAAATGTATAAACGATGAATAGAATTCTGGAAAATAAGCCATAAATGAAGATGGCGGTTTCTGGGTTGAAACTGTCGGATTCCGAGACATGAAGGTGTCGGAATCCGCTAGTTGCTAAATCCGATAGTGTTGGATTCCGGGACTTAGTGGTGTCGGAATCCGCATCAAGTCTAAATCCAAGTTATTGCTCTAAATCCGATAAGTATCGGATTTCCGTGAGTTCACATGTATAATTGCAAGTCAAATCCGGAAGTATCGGATTCTGACAAAAGTGTCGGATTCCGATAAATGTATCGGATTTCGATTAAAGGTCAGATTTCCCATTTGTGTACCAAAGTTTCCAAGTTCATAAGTGTTGAAATCTGATAAGTGTCGGATTTTGCAATGTGTCGGATTTCCCTAATATGTCGGATTTCTTGTAATCCGCATGAGGTATCGGATTCTCCACAATCCGGACTTTGGGACTTCCTTTGTTGGCTTTGTAGCTATTCTAAGTATGTTAACATAATTGATGTAAATCCTAATGTTCTAGGTGAACTTGACACCCTAGACAAGGCAAAAATTAAATAACTATCTGTTTAAGCCGCTCAGGTGAGTACCGACTTCCATAAGCCTCAGTAGAGGAAGAATTATGTGCTAAGTGTTTTAAGTACATTGCCATGATACTTAATGTACGATGCCATGTTAAATACTTGTCGTATGTAAGTTAAGTGCATGCCAGCGGGATCCAGAACTGGAACCGCCTAGTTAAATGAATGATAAGCATGATACTGATTCCAAATGAACCAGTTAAGTGAAAGCTTAATAATATGTATGCTAGGGATCCAGATTGGATCCATAATGAAGCAACTGAATGTAAGTGCATGCTAAAAGAAGTAAACGAATATGCATGCTAAGTAAATGAACAAGATATATGTATGTGTTCGCGGACATCTTCAAGCATGGTTAAGGTCAGCCGGATAGCTGGATCCCAGGGACCCTTGATCAGGAAATTCGGGATTTAACGGTGATTCGAGGTAACACTCCAGATCATAGGTTCTTCAGAACCGCCGTGCCTTATATCATGAGGTGTAATCAGTCAGAAATGGCTGAGTTACCTGTGGAGCCTCTGGTTCCGTTAACGATGCTTGGTGGACGGCTTTATGCTCCCCCACCAACGCGGAGGGTTGTGTCTGATCCCCCGGTGTATTGGTGTTGAGTGGGACTAGCTATCATGCAAGAAACAACTTATACCGATCGTGTCAGCACACCACAATGTGATAGGATAGCGTTGTATGCTTATTCCTGATATGCATGACTTACTCTAATGATGCTTATGCTAAGTTTGTGCTCACTAGCTAAGTGTAGCTAACGGTGCCATGTTAACTGCTTTTGCAGATCAAAGTTAGATTGCCTGGTGAGCCGGGTCCCTCCGAATATTTTGCTGGAACACTTATGTTGTAATTAATACATTATGGTCGGTTATTGTAGAGTAACACCAGAAACGTGAAACAAAGTTTGTTGTAAATATTCCGCTACGTAATGTTAATTAATCGTGACTAAGTTCACTTTTGTTTGAAAACGCAAATTTTTGCACAAATCTGGTATATGCAAAGCCGGTGTTACAAGTAGGTATCAGAGCCTAAGTTTGAGGGAGTTGGGTACTTGCAAGAGTATTCAATCTCAAACTCGGGCCCGACCATAATAAGTGTTCCTTGGGGAGGGGGGTTAAGTATGAGAGTTATATGAGTATTACTTGCTATGACATACCTTGTCACATATGACAAGAAAGAATGACTAAGTACTAATTACTCTTCTATGTTATACAAAAGAGTTAACATAAAGTAAAGATATCTGCTGATAAAGCAAATACTAAGCAAGCGCTCAAGGAAATTGTAACATCCTGATTTTGGGCCTAGTAGTTACGTAGGTCAAGGTATGTTTAAACACGTGATTAGTATTTAATTATATGTTTAATTATTTACTAATGGCTTTAATTGAATTAATTGATAAGTTAATTAATTAAAGTTTAGATATTTATATATATATATATATATGTGTGTGTGTGTGTGTATGTATTTAAGTATGTGTGTATGCAAGTATGTGTGTATGTTGCATGTGGGATAGGAAGATATTTGTGATTAATGTGACACCTCATGCTACATGTTTTGAGAAAACATACGTGGGCTTAATATGAGATATCTTCAGATTTAAGTAACTCACTTAAAGTACCTTTAGTGTGTGCGTTCTTGAGAGCAAAGTAAGAGAAGGTATCTACTTGATAATTTGAAGTTAAAATTTGTTGGGTGATAATTCAAACAAAGGTAAGATGATGTTTATATCATGCTTAGTAATGATTTGGCATGCTTTTCTGGTGAAATACATGTATATATGATGAATCACCATGGATGAATATGAAGAAAACCTTCATAAGTGGGTTTTGGTGGTTTTTGGTGATTTAATGATTTAAACATGTTATTGATGTTTCAAGACATGCTAAATGATGTTTATACATGTTTAGAAGTGTTATAAATTGATTTCCAGAGTTATATATAAACTGCATATTGTGGCTATGGAGTTTTGATGGTCATACGAGGAAGAAGAAGATGAAACAGTTCTGGAAATTGATTGTCGTGGCGCGACACCTATAGGTCGTGGTACGACCATGGGTTTCGAATTCGAAAGATTATGGTTCGAAGAAGGGGACTTTGCATTCGAAATTTGGCCGCTCGAAGGCTTGTCGGGACGCGATGCGACGCGTCGGGTTCGAATTCGTAATGGGCTGTTCGAAGTCCATTGTGGTGCGAAGGGGCTGCTCGAAGGAACGTCGCGACGCGACGCGTTGATGGTCGCCACGCGACGCGTTCTCGGATTTGTGGATTTCTTGGTTAATTGCATTATTTAATGCTATGGGTTATATGTTTATGCGTATGTGAATCATACATGTTTATATTTGATTAAAGGATATAAATATATCTGTGTGGTATATATTTATGAATCGGTTACTGATATCAGTTTATTCTGATCTCAGGAAAGGGCAAGGCTCAGTAATATTAGACCACTGAGTGGGAGTTCGAGAACTCGAGGTCAGTGGATGTTTACTCACGGGTGATATTAGTTGTAACTTGTAACACTGTAAAACTTAAGCCATTTTTTTAAAAACGCTGCGGAAGAAATTCTCAAATTTCATTTAACATAAACATTCACAAAGTACAAAGTACTTTTACAAACCACAATATCTGTTTGTGTTACAAAAGATTATAAAATGTGGCTCGTCTCTTCTCAAAACACAATATCAGAGTATTGGTCAAATTCCCCTTTCCACAAACAAAGCTAAACAGCTACTTACATAAACCTGCAAAAAGCAATCAACTGTGGGGGGTTAGCACAAAGCTAAGTGAATGGAAGCTACAGACAAGCACATAACAATCACTGTTCCCAACGGAACCTCTGAACATCAATCCTCAAGCAATCCGTCAATTCATCAATCTCTTCCATCCCGAGGACCGGCGGTTCTGCCGAACCTACAACCAAAGCTGGCCAAAGCAAAGGTTTACCGATAGCTCCCTGCCGATTAGCATAGTAAACTCCCCTCTGAGCAACAAATGCAACAGAGGAGCTACTACTGTTCAACCAACCGCAAGCGAGCCTAGCTCTAGCATCAGCAGCTGACCCCATCCAGCTCTTTCATAGAAGTTGATCTCTTCCGACCCATAACACAGAAGTCGGTTCTCAAACAATCCAATTACTCCTCCAGTCACAATCACAATAAAAAATCTTTCATATTTAACATACAAGAACATGTAATTCTTATTTAGCAAATAGCAGACTTAACAGTCTATCATGCCTGACAATTGATCTATCTTCACATAATGAACTTATCAGTCAAATATCTCATATTCAAATCAACAGGCAAATACTGCATTCAAACAATCCTTCAATCATTCAATAATGTTACCAATGTTACCACCCGTGAGTAAACTTCCACTCACATCAGTCCTCGTATCACGCGTGCTCAGTTGTCTAATATCACTGAGTCTGTGGTTCGCCTGAAAACACAACAACAACCGAATCAGTCTCGAATATATAAATATATCTTTCAACATATATTTATATCTCACAAGCATATAAATAACTTGATTTAATCATATAATGAATAATCCAACTTATCCAAAACGAAATACAAACAAAACAAACAATTATTCTAACAGCCTGGTATCTCAAATTATTTCAACAGTTTGTAAATCTCTGATACTTTGTTTTACTCAAACACACTCAAATCATAATTCTACGAAAGTATATATACCATATTCATTCCATTCTATGTGTCTTTCGTTAATTACTTCATATGGCATTATACTATTTAGCCCTTCCAAGTGTATTGGCAATAAATTCTGAGAGTTCGGTTTCAAATTAAGTTTCCAGTTCCAAGCACAAGTACTCCTTAGCAAAGGCAATTCATACATATGATCTACAAATCTTCGTTCCATAAGCTTAGGTCATCACATTTCTCTTTTCTCATAATTTCGTTCTGTCATTCTTCAAATCACATATATCTTCAGTTTATACGTGTCAATCATCCACATATCTGGCTCTTTTCTCATGAATATCTCCTTGTAATTCGACACCAATAACGTCTTTATCCAAACAATTCTTACATATTTCATACTTGCCTAGACTGTAGCAATCCACTTCGTTCTTTTGGTAATCTCAATTATCCATGTCATCAATTTCTAATAAGGATAATCTCAATTTCATCCATCAAGTCAAGTGCGCGTCGATTCACATAATCTTCAAGGTTACCATCACGAATTCCCTCGCATTTTCTCATATCTGACAATAATAATCTTCCCAATATAATATCAAACTTCTCAATTACAATCTCTGATTCATCCTAACCATCATTTCTATCACATGTTGATTTCATTCATATTTATGAACATTTGTGTTTCTTTTAATACTCGGATCAGTTTCATATGTCTTTCTTTATAATCAATTCATTCATATGCAAATATCCACTACTTCTTTTAATACTCGAATTAATCTCATATATTTCTTTATAATTAATATCAATATCTTCATATTATCAACGCAACGCATCTGCTGTAACTTCAAAGACATGGACTAAATCATTCTTTTCAAGAATCTTCAGTTGTCACAAGACATAGACTATTCCTTCATTTTATAACATAATAGTTTTTACATCAATCCGACAAATGCAGTATTTCAACGAATCATCGATCTCCTCAAGTTCATTAATCGATATCACAGATTATCTTCAATCATTAGCTTTACCCATACTCGCAATCTCAGTTATAAATTTATCAACAATATCTCTCAATCGTCACAAAACCTTCTAAACTTCGTTAACTTATCCATTTTCCTCTTTCTTTGTACGAACACATACATATACATATAAGCATATATAAACACAGAGGGCAAAACAACTCTTGCAACACATAACCTAGCATGCAGTTCTACAAATCTACAAACATCACTCTAGGGTACTTAATATCCAATTCACATCATATCATATCTCTCATCATTTACTATCATAATACTTACTGCCATATGCATCAGAAAATTTCACAATCAAATATCTCTACTTTCTAAAGAATCATACTCTTTAGAATCAATAAAACACACTTAGTACACATAGGCATCATACATTCTCAATTAACTCTAAAGTTAATAAACATACGCGTAAATATAAAGATTATCAAAACATACCCGTTACATCATCAGTAGTGGCAATATCATCAGCCATCATGTTGAAATTTCTACCCCCTTGCTCAGACGAGTTCTTTCTCTTTTGCCCACTTGCTGACGAGGATCCCCCACCTCCCACAGCTCCTGACCCTGACTCTAACTCCTTGCCAACTTCGCAATCTCTTGCTCGATGATCTTCTTCAAAACAAATCCAGCATACCTTTCGTGAGAAACGACACTCTTTCATTTCATGGCTAAATTGCCCGCAAGTCAGACACCGCATAGTCTGAGTCGTACATGGTCCTGTGTGGTGAGACTTACACTTCCCACACCATGGCACTCTTTGGTTAGATACATCAAACGCGGATTTACATTTCAAATTTCTTTTACTCCGGCTACTCTGCCCTCTTTGCTTTTCAACATTATACTGTTCCAATCGAAATTTCTGCTGAAATATCTCATCTCGGTCCGTTCTATCCCTAGCCTTCAAATCATCTTCAGCCGACTTGGCCAAAACGCAATCTTTCGTTAAATCGCTTGATTAATTCATCAAGTACCCATTGCTTCACAAAACGTAATCTTTCGTTAAATCGCTTGATTAATTCATCCACACTCATATCTTTAGTCATACGCAACTCCATGAATTCTCTTTTGATACGAACTATCTCAAAAGTATTACAATACTGTTCACACAGTTTCTCCTGAAACTGATCCCAAGTCACACTATCTTGTTGTTGTTTAAAAAAATGCCCTGTAAGGGAATCCCACCAAACCATTGCATCTCCTCTTAGCATACGAGTCGCAAAACAAACTCTCAATTCATCCTCACAATTGCATGCTTCAAAAGCCTTTACCATTTCTCGCAACCAGTTCTAAGTTATATTGGGGTCTGTACAGCCATAGTACTTTGAAGGCTTACAATCCAAGAATTGCTTATACGTACATGGTGGTTTAAATCCTAGATACGCAATAGGATAAACTCCTTGGGTAGCAAAAGGATGAGGACTCGATTGTTGTACCACTTGTGATATTGGAGGAAACGGAACTGTAACTTGCACATTTGTAGCTTGAGTTGTACTAAACATAGGATTCTGAATTCGTTCATTCTGGATAATCCTCTCTCGCTCGACATTGCTCATAGCATTCCTAAGTTTCCACAGTTCATTCTCCAACTTGGAAATATATTCCCTCTGATCCATTCCAATTTCAAAACTTGAAGTACCAACCTGACCTGTCACATTTAAGACATCCGCTGATGAAATTCCAGTCACTTCTTGGGTCACAAGAGTGTCAGCAGAGGTATCTCTGTCAGCCATATCTGTACAATCACATCATCTCACAAGATCATTTGATAAACCGTTAGTACATAACATTCCAATTCACTCAAAATCCCGCCAAAGGAAAATTTGACCCAACACGAGCCAAGATTTAGGAATGCAACACTCTAGCCGTGCCTGCATCGCCAAATCTAGGCTCTGATACCAACTTGTAACACTATAAAACTTAAGCCATTTTTTTTAAAACGCTGCGGAAGCAATTCTCAAATTTCATTTAACATAAACATTCACAAAGTAAAAAGTACTTTTACAAATCACAAGATCTGTTTGTGCTACAAAAGATTATAAAATGTGGCTCGTCTCTTCTCAAAACACAATATCAGAGTATTGGTCAAATTCCCCTTTCCACAAACAAAGCTAAACAGCTACTTACATAAACCTGCAAAAAGCAATCAACCGTGGGGGGTTAGCACAAAGCTAAGTGAATGGAAGCTACAGACAAGCACATAACAATCACTGTTCCCAACGGAACCTCTGAACATCAATCCTCAAGCAATCCGTCAATTCATTAATCTCTTCCTGCCGAACCTACAACCAAAGCTGGCCAAAGCAAAGGTTTACCGATAGCTCCCTGCCGATTAGCATAGTAAACTCCCCTCTGAGCAACAAATGCAACAGAGGAGCTACTACTATTCAACCAACCGCAAGCGAGCCTAGCTCTAGCATCAGCAGCTGACCCCAACCAGCTCTTTCATAGAAGCTGATCTCTTCCGACCCATAACACAGAAGTCGGTTCTCAAACAATCCAATTACTCCTCCAGTCACAATCACAATAAAAAATCTTTCATATTTAACATACAAGAACATGTAATTCTTATTTAGCAAATAGCAGACTTAACAGTCTATCATGCCTGACAATTGATCTATCTTCACATAATGAACTTATCAGTCAAATATCTCATATTCAAATCAACAGGCAAATACTGCATTCAAACAATCCTTCAATCATTCAATAATGTTACCAATGTTACCACCCGTGAGTAAACTTACACTCACATCAGTCCTCGTATCACGCGTGCTCAGTTGTCTAATATCACTGAGTCTGTGGTTCGCCTGAAAACACAACAACAACCGAATCAGTCTCGAATATATAAATATATCTTTCAACATATATTTATATCTCACAAGCATATAAATAACTTGATTTAATCATATAATGAATAATCCAACTTATCCAAAACGAAATACAAACAAAACAAACAATTATTCTAACAGCCCGTGTCGCGCCGCAATACTCCCTTGTGTCGCGCCGCGACACCATTGGATTTCAACTTCCGGATTTGGTTATCGGATTTGGGTTGTGGATTTTGGTTCCCGGATTTCACAATCGGATTTGGGGCTCGGATTTCATGCTTACGGATTACAAGTGTCGGATTTTGAGTGTTTAGGATTGTAACATTCGGATTTCAACAAACCGACTCAACAATTCCGGATTTCATGAAGGTCGCGCCCAGTGTAGCACCGCGATGCGTCTTCAAACAGAATATCAACTTCTTTAATTTTGATTTCCAGCCAACTTAAATTATTTATAAACAATTCCAACATCATATTTGTTCAATCTAAGCTCATATATACTATATATCATGCATATATAACATCATAAACACCTTTTTAACAAATCAAACAACAAAAATCATCAAAACCCATTTCATCTTTATGAACCAACTATGGTGTTCTTCTTTACACACATGAAAACACAATCATAACCAAGAAATCAGTAGCATGTAATAGTCATAAGCTCACCTTCTATTTAAATTATTAACCACCAAACTTCAATTTCTAAGATTTCAAGTTTCTTTTCTTGTTCTTCTTTTTCCACCAGAGAACACACATACAAACACATTCACTTTTCTTTTTCTTTCTTTCTTTCTTTCAAAATCAGAATTTCACTAAATATTCACATGCACACACGTGGACACTATTCAAATAATAGTCATCACGTCACACACACCAACTCATAAATACACATACATACATACTAATATACATACATACATTCTTACATACATAATGTCATACATACATAATTAACTCTTCTAGCATATACCACATGCCAATTAACTATCAATTAATTATTCAATATCTTAATACCATTTATTATGTCTATTTTACTTTCAAACAAATAATCTTTCTCAATCAATTGCCTTAACATACTTTCAAGGTATTTTCTATAATTCTCGTACCAAACTCAATCTTATTTACTCATAAACACATACGACTTCACATACTCGTTTAATCACATAAGAAATCTTTAATTGTACATAATTAAACACAGTTCAACTTACCATTAGCCCGCCTACTACTATGCCGGGTTTTTCGGATGTTACATAACTAGTTTGGTTGCAACTGTATGTGGATTGATGCATAGATAGACAATTGTCTATTAATTGATTAACCGTGATATGTTAATTGATTGTTGCGCCTATTGTGAAGTCAGCTTCCGGCTGGGCATATTGGGCTGGGTTTGTTTGCTATCGGCTAATCAGTATTGTGGTCATTTGATGCATTCGTTGCAACTTAAGATAATACTTGAGAATAGCAAATAAACTATTAGTAAACCTTTGCTTGGCTGGAATTGGTTGTAGGTTCCTAAAGAACCGCCGGTCTTCTCGTGAGGCAAAGGGCGATTATGTGTTTACTGTTGTTGATATCATGCGGTTACTTGCTAGTATATCTGTGGTGGTTTACTTCCATTCACTTAGCTTTGTGCTAATCCCCCATCTCTCACTACTTTTACAGGTGGCTGGTGAGTTCTGCGGTTTAGTTGTGAGGGGGTGTAGCCTGGGGAATAATTGACAGGCACTCTGATTGGAACTATGACGAGCTATAGTTTTTGTAATACTGTGTTTTAAACTGATTGGTTTTGTTAAACAGTGGTTTAACTTCAGTTGTAAATACTTTTATGTTTTGGTAAACGCTTCTGTAGTGTACTTAAAAAGTAAAATACGGTGTTACAAGTTTGGTATCTAAGCCTTGGTTCGGCGATGTAGGCACAGTGGAAGTGTTGCATTCCCAAATCTTGGCTCGAATTGGGGGTCAATTATCCCTTGAGTGTGGGGATTAGGGTGAATGTGAGTATTGCTTGGGTGGTTAGTATGTGTTATACTAACGGTTTTAAACTAATCAGTTGGTGAGATGTTGTGATTGTTACAGAAAACAATGGCTGATAATGAGAACTCAACTGGCGCCCCTATTGTCCCACCAATAGTGGAAACTCTACATAGTATTGGTACATCTGGTATAGCTGGAGATGAGAGGGATGAATACATATTTCAGCTTGAGGGTCAGTTACAAGATCTAAGAAAAGAGTTGGATCAACAGAGACAGTATTTTGTGAATCAACCAACGGTTGTTACAGTAGTTTCTACTACACCTGAGATACCACCAATTTACCCGGCTAATACTATGTATACAGGGATGCCTTCTGTGTCGATACCATTTCCACCAGTGTCTCAACCGATGTCTCAACCATTTTACTATCTGATGTTTCCGCAAGGATCAATGCCATATCCTTTAATGGGATTTCCACCTGGTATGGGATTTAAACAACCGTGTACGTATAAACAGTTTTTGGATTGTAAACCCGAGGAGTATCATTGTAGCACAGATCCGAATGTTACCCTGAATTGGTTGCGAGATATCTCTAGAATTCTGGATGCTTGCAATTGTGAAGAAGAAATGAGGGTTTGTTTTGCCACTAGGATGTTGAAAGGGAAAGCAATGATATGGTGGGATTCTATCACTACACATTTATCGAGAGCTCAGATGGATGCAATTACTTGGGATCAATTTCGAAATAAATTGTGTGAATAGTATTGCAATGCTTTTGAGTTGAACAAGATAAGGCAGGAGTTCATGGGATTGCGTATGATGAAAAAGATGTCTGTGGATGAATTGATTGAGCAGTTCAATTTGAAACTAAGATTTGTGACTCAGTGGGTGCGTGATGAACCTTCCCAGGTTCAACATTTCATTGGAGCATTACTTCCTGAGTACAGGAGCACAACTCGGTTGGCTGGATCGTTGTCCCAGGCTTTCACCTTGGCAAAGTCTACTGAGTGGGATATACAAGCAAGAGATAAGCAAACTCGAGATGAAGCGGCTTTGCAGAAGCCGAGGTATGAACAGACTGGTAATCAGCAAAAGAGGAATTGGCAAGGAAACCAGTCATAGGGAAGTCGGGACAGTGAGGTAATCACTGAGGATTCTGGTCAGAGACCACAATGGTGTAGACGGTGTAGATCTAACCATTCTGGGCAGTGTACTGCTCAGACCATGCGATGTATGTGTTGTGGAACTTTCGGGCATGAAGCTAGGGAATGTGATTTTCCCCGAAGTGTGTGTTGGAACTGTCAGAATGAGGGACACAGGGCAGGTGAGTGTCCTTCTGAGAGGAAGACTGGGACAGGGACTGGGGCAAAAGCGGTTGAGGGATTATCATCAGCAGGGCACAAGAGAAAGAACCCTACTGTGCGAGAGGGTGGGGTGTACAATATGATGGCTAGTGACAATGCTACCGCCAATGAAGATGAAACGGGTATGTTTTGATAAAACTTTATACCTGTATGTGTGTGTGTTAATTAATTTTAAAGTTAATTGTGGATATTTTATGCATAGTATGTGCTAAAATGTGTGAGTTTATTTCTGATGAGATTGATTCTCTAGAGATAGAACTAAATGATAATAAATGATTTTCTATTATGAGTTATGTGTTATATATCAAGAAATGGTATGATGATAAGTATGTGTGATACTTGATTTAAATGCTAAGTGAGCATGATATACCATAGAGATATATGTTTAGATAAATTGAATTACATGATATAACGTGTATGGTATGATTTATATACATTATGTGTTTATGTGAATTCAATTGTGTAAAGAAAGAAGACAGAGATGAATTGTTGCAAGTCTGGGATGTGCAGTATTGGTCTGGTAAAAGGTGTGCTAGAGATTATAAGTGGATGTATAATCTACTGAGTGCAGTTGATCCATGAAGCTGAATGATGGTTTTAGACGAATTTTGTGGTATGACGGGAAATCGCATTTTTTGGTTTGAAATGTGATGCTATGCTTTGAAATTGGATGTATAGTGGATATCTTGTGTTAATTGAGATATCACAAGACGAAATTTTACCATGACTTGGAAGTTGCAGCTGATATAAGTGCAGTGATGTTATATTAACTATAAGAGAAGACATGTGTGATTGACTTGGTCAATGAGAGATATAGTAAATGGCTAACTAGAAGAAGTTATCCGAACGATTGAGACGGTGATCGGACTGAATCAGAGAAAGTGGTAGTGGAATTTGATGTTACCTTGAAAGACGATGTGATGACTGATGTGTTGATCTGTGAAAGAGTTAGTGATGATAACATCTTGTATATGTTAGTTGGAAGTATCTCTGACTTAGTGGATAAATCAAGATTTCCTTTGTGAGAAAATCTTGAAAAATGAAAAGGTTGAAACCTTTGAGAATGAAAAGAGAGAAGAGGATTGCAATGGCCTAAACTTATAGGAAGAAGACTTGTGGATCTTATGTGTGAAGATGCTTTTACTTGGAGATGCCTATGCTTGGATATTGTCTTTTCTTGGAAATGCCTATGCTTGGAGATGCCTTTGCTAGGAAGTGCCTTTGCTAAAAACTTTGGAGTTGAATTTTTTACTTGGATTTATGAAATTAATTGCCAATGCTATATTGTGGAGTAATAACCTGAGGGTTAAGTACTAATGGTGTACTATGAGATATGACATAAGGAGTGCAAGTTGAAGTGGTATACCAGAAGCTTATGTAACCTTGAGGTATTTGAGATATCCCAGGGGTGATGATGATAAGACGGGATGGAAATTGTATTTGACTTGATCAAATAAAGGGAAACCAGGATATGTTTTGAGTGGTTATTGACTGTTCAGTATTTTATTATCAATGAGATGGTATCTGGTGTACAGATGGATTTAATTGAGTGTTTGAAAGGGATGATTTGAAGATATGAGGATTCATATTTGATGGCTTGTGGCGGAAAATGGAGATTTGTTTAAACTTATGAAGAGTTTACAAACGAGAGTTAGACGATGTGACAGAATTTTTCTGATGGATAATTGAGTGTGTGATTGAAACACGACGATTAGTGGAACTCATAGCTATTATGATTGTGTGGGTGAACTAATTTCTGTCAGTGAGATATCAGAATACCTTCTGTTAAGGAATGAGATAGTAATGATAATACTTCAATCGGTTGATTTGAAGTAAGTAATAAAACGATATGTGAATGCTTTTGCATGACGGATAATAAATGATTGGAAGCTATTGAGATTTATGACTGAGTTAGACATAAATTCAGGGGATGCTTGAAGACAGGATCTATGAACTAACTGTTGGTATTAAATAAGTTCATAAAGATGAGCTGCAAAGCTTGTGCGGCTATATATATATTAACAGTTGAAAGTGCGATGGAGTTTATCTGATTAAACTACCTAAAGGGGATATGAAGAGTTGACATCGTGGTTGATGTGTGTATAGTGAGATTCCGAGGACGAATCCTTTTAAGGATGGAGGATTTGTAACATCCTGATTTTGGGCCTAGTGGTTACGTAGGCCAAGGTATGTTTAAACACGTGATTAGTATTTAATTATATGTTTAATTATTTACTAATGGCTTTAATTGAATTAATTGATATGTTAATTAATTAAAGTTTAGATATATATATATATATATATTTAAGTATGTATGTATGCAAGTATGTGTGTATGTTGCATGTGGGATAGGAAGATATTTGTGATTAATGAGACACCTCATGCTACATGTTTTGAGAAAACATACGTGGGCTTAATATGAAATATCTTCATATTTAAGTAACTCACTTAAAGTACCTTTAGTGTGTGCTTGTGTGTGTGTTCTTGAGAGCAAAGCAAGAGAAGCTATCTACTTGATAATTTGAAGTTAAGATTTGTTGGGTGATAATTCAAACAAAGGTAAGATGATGTTTATATCATGCTTAGTAATGATTTGGCATGCTTTTCTGGTGAAATACATGTATATATGATGAATCACCATGGATGAATATGAAGAAAACCTTCATAAGTGGGTTTTGGTGGTTCTTGGTGATTTAATGATTTAAACATGTTATTGATGTTTCTCGACATACTAAATGATGTTTATACATGTTTAGAAGTGTTATAAATTGATTTCCAGAGTTATATATAAACTGCATATTGTGGCTATGGACTTTTGATGGTTATACGAGGAAGAAGAAGATGAAACAGTTATGGAAATTGATTGTCGCGGCGCGACACCTATAGGTCGCGGTGCGACCATGGGTTTCGAATTCGAAAGATTATGGTTCGAAGAAGGGGACTTCGCATTCGAAAGTTGGCCGCTCGAAGGCTTGTCACGACGCGACGGGTCCAGAGTCGCGACGTGACGCGTCGGGTTCGAATTCGTAATGGCTTGTTCAAAGTCCATTGTGGTGCGAAGGGGCTTCTTGATGGAACGTCGCGACGCGACGCGACGCGTTGATGGTTGCGACGCGACGCGTTCTCGGATTTGTGGATTTCTTGGTTAATTGCATTATTTAATGCTATGGGTTATATGTTTATGCATATGTGAATCATATATGTTTATATTTGATTAAAGAATATAAATATATGTGGTTGGTATATATTTATGAATAGGTTACTGATTTCAGTTTATTCTGATCTCAGGAAAGGACAAGGCTCAGTAATATTAGACCACTGAGTGGGAGTTTGAGAACTCGAGGTGAGTGGATATTTACTCACGGGTGATATTAGTTGTAACTAGTTTGGTTGCAAATGTATGTGGATTGATGCATAGATAGACTGTTGTCTATTAATTGATTAACCGTGATATGTTAATTGATTGGTGCGTGTATTGTGAAGTCAGCGTCCCGCTGGGCATATTGGGCTGGGTTTGTTTGCTATCGGCTAATCAGTATTGTGGTCATTTGATGCATTCGTTGCAACTTAAGATAATACTGTGTGAGAATAGCAAATAGACTATCGGTAAACCTTTGCTTGGCCGGCATTGGTTGTAGGTTCCTGCAGAACCGCCGGTCTTCTCGTGAGGCAAAGGGAGATTATGTGTTTACTGTTGTTGATATCATGCGGTTACTTGCTAGTATATCTGTGGTGGTTTACTTCCATTCACTTAGCTTTGTGCTAATCCCCCATCTCTCACTACTTCTGCGGTTTAGTTGAGGGAGTGTAGCTTGGGGTATAATTGACAGGCACTCTGATTGGAACTGTGACGAGCCGTAGTTTTTGTAATACTGTGTTTTAAGCTGATTGGTTTTGTTAAACAGTGGTTTAACTTCAGTTGTAAATACTTTTATGTTTTGGTAAACGCTTCCACAGTATATTTAAAAAGTGAAAATTTTATGGGTGAAAATACGGTGTTACAGAAATGGAAGATGAGGCGTCTCACATGCCTCACCAAGCAGAAGACCAACGCTGTCAGCATAATGCTAGTGGCGCAGTACCTGATCCAGACCAGATAGCTTATATTAAGCGTCTGGAGGAAGAGCTCCGTCTTACTAAAGAGTCTTGTTACAGTGTACTCTTGCCAATCTACGCAAGACTTGCTCTTATAGAAAGTTTTTGTCATGTGACCCACCGAAGTTCGAGGGGAGTGAAAACCCCACTGTTACTATTCAATGGCTCCGTGAAATGGAGCAAACTTTTGAGTCTCATGAGTGCGAGCCTGAGTACCGTTTGAACTACGCGGTACGTATGTTAAAAGGCCGCGCTATTTTCTGGTGGGATACTGTGAAGGCCTCGGTTAACAAAGAGGTATTAAGTACTCTCTCTCGGGAGCAGTCTTCTGAAAAAGTGCTCCAGAACTACTGTACTGAGTACGACATGGAGCGGATGGAATGGGAATTTACAGATCTCCGGAACGGGGATAACCCGTTTGAAGAACACATAACCTCATTTACTGATAAGATGAGGTTTGTTCCACACCTGATTCCAGATGAAGTTACCAAGATAAGAAGGTTTGTGGCGACTCTGCCACTACAATTTTGTGCCCATGTGCGGGGTGCTCCAACACTGGATCGGGCGTTTCAAGTGGCCCGACAAATTGAAGGTGATCATATACTCTGTCGGGGTGAATATGCCAGTGAGGGTAGTAAAAGGAAGTTTCAGCCATCTCTCCAATCGGGCTCTTCAAAAGGGCAATCCTCAAGAGGTGGGAAAACTGAATCTCCTAAGAAACCAAGACCTAATGATCCTCGGTGTTCTTCATGTTGTACCTATCATTCCGGAGAATGCTCAATAGCAACCCGGAGGTGCGGCAGGTGTGGGCAAAGAGGGCACTCAGTAAATGAGTGCCGATATAAAGAAGATGTTTGTTACCGGTGTCGCAAACCCGGTCACAAAATGGTTGAGTGCCCTGACCGGCAAAGCTCTAGAGCAGCTAGATCTTCTGGAGGGCAGAAGAGAGACAATTCCCCGCGTGCTAAAGGGCGGGCGTTTCAGATGACTGCAGAGGAGGGAAAGGCTGCAGGTGATGTTGTCACTGGTATATTTCTTGTTAATTATTTTCCTGCCAGTGTACTATTTGATTCAGCCGCAACATATTCTTTTGTTTCTGTTGCTTGCCGTAAAAGACTCCAGTTACCTGTTGTGCCTTTAGACGAGCCTCTTAATGTAGAAGTTGCAGACGACAAAGTAGTCTCGGTTACCGAGAAAGTCCCTATTGCCGTTATTTTTATTGATGGGAGTAGTATCCCTATCTCATTCTTTGTTATGCCAATTGTGGGCTTCGATGTCGTGATTGGAATGGATTGGCTTAGCAAGCATGATGCTGAGATTCTCTGTTCCAAGAAGATGATTAAGATCCCTCTTGCTGATGGATCTTATGCAGTTGCCCGAGGAGAACGACGGGAGTCAAATATTCCTGTTATCTCCGTCATTAAAGATCAGAAGTCTATTGCCAAAGGTTGTGATTCCTTCCTGGCATATGTTATTGATGCTATGATGGAAAAGCGACCAGTTCAAGATACCAGGGTAGTTTCTGAATTCCCTGAGGTCTTTCCTGATGAATTACCTGGTATACCTCCAGTAAGAGATGTTGAGTATAAGATAGAACTGATTCCTGGACCTACACTAGTAGCTAGATGTCCCTATCATCTCGCTCCTTCTGAAATCCGCGAGATGATGACACAAATGCAGGAGTTACTTGAAAAGGGTTTCATTCGTCCTAGTTCCTCGCCTTGGGGAGCTCTTGTCTTATTTGTCAAAAGGAAGTATGGAACCATGAGGATGTGTATTGATTACAGGGAGCTGAATAATAGAACTGTAAAGAATAAGTATCCTCTTCCGCGTATCGATGATCTCTTTGATCAGTTGCAGGGAGCTACGTATTTCTCGAAGATTGATCTCCGTTCGGGGTATCATCAAGTATGAGTCCACGAAGAAGACATTCCGAAGACGGCTTTTCGGACTCGTTACGGTCATTATGAATTCTTGGTTATGCCATTCGGCTTAACCAATGCTCCTGCCATATTCATGGATTTGATGAATCGTATTTGTCGTCCCTTTCTTGATAAATCAGTGATTGTTTTCACTGACATTCTTGTCTACTCGAAGACTGAGGCTGACCACGAGCTTCATCTTCGTCTGGTTCTTGAAACTCTTAAAAGAGAACAGTTGTACGCCAAGTTTTCTAAGTGTGAATTCTGGCTTAGGGAAGTGCATTTCCTCGGCCATGTTATCTGTCAAGAAGGCGTTAAAGTAGATCCGGCTAAGGTGGAAGCGGTGATGAATTGGGAGGTTCCTCGAACTCCCTCTGAAATAAAGAGTTTCCTTGGCTTGGCCGGCTACTATCGGCGATTTATTCGCAACCTCTCTAAAATTGCAGGTCCGTTGACTAAGCTGACCCGTAAGGATGTTGCATTTGTCTGGTTGGAAGCTCAAGAAGAAGCGTTCCAGACCTTAAAGCGTTTATTGTGCGAAGCTCCGATTCTTGCCCTACCGGAGGTTTCGGAAGACTTCTTCATTTATTGTGATGCCTCTTATGCGGGGTTGGGTTGTGTCCTCATGCAGAGAGATAAAGTAATTTCTTATGCCTCTCGGCAACTGAAATCTCACGAAAGGAACTACCCAACTCACGATCTCGAACTTGCGGCTGTTGTCTTCGCACTGAAATTGTGGAGGCACTACCTTTATGGCACTAAGTGTGTGATATGCACTGATCACAAAAGCTTGCAGTATGTCTCTACACAGAAAGAACTCAACATGCGGCAGCGCCGTTGGTTGGAGTTAATCAAAGACTACGACGGTGAGATTCGCAACCACCCGGGTAAAGCCAATATTGTAGCGGATGCTTTGAGCCGTAAAGGGCCAGCAGCTGAGGCAAAGTTCATGAAGCTTACAGTTGTATCAGATTTGATTGCAAAATTAAAAGACGCCGAGCAGTTAGCTTTGTAGGATGACAATCTGAAATATGAAATGATGAAAAAGTTGAAAGACCGGCTGGGTAAAGATAATCGTGGATTGAAGACTTTTCAATCCAGGATTTGGGTGCCTCTTCTTGGAGGTAATCGTGAGCTGATTCTATAAAAAGCTCACAAGTCTAAGCTATCTATCCATCCAGGTATCACCAAGATGTACTATGACCTGAAAAGGTTGTATTGGTGGCCCACTCTGAAGAAAGACATAGCTTCATTCGTGGAGAAATGTCATATATGTGCCCAAGTCAAGACAGAGCATCAAAGGCCTTATGGCAAGTTGCAACAGCTTGACATTCCGGAATGGAAATGAGATCACATCACTATGGATTTCGTTACAAATCTACCAAAGACGTTCAGAGGGCATGATATGATATGGGTCATTGTTGACCGATTGACTAAAAGTGCTCATTTCTTGGCAACCAACGAGTCGGCTTCGTTGACTTGTTTGGCACAGCTTTATATTGATGAGATAGTAACACGTCACGGTCTTCTTTGTTCAATTGTTTCTGATCGTGACTCCAGATTTGTATCTAATTTCTAGCAAAGTTTGCAACGTGAGTTAGGCACTCGTGTGCATCTGAGCACTGCCTATCACCCGCAAACTGACGGCCAATCAGAACGAACGATTCAGACTCTTGAAGACATGCTTCGAGCGTGTGTACTTGAATATGGTGGATCATGGGATTCTCATCTCCCATTGATTGGATTTGCCTATAATAAATCGTATCATTCCAGTATCAGAATGCCACCGTACGAAATGCTCTATGGGAGACGATGTCGCACTCCGACTTACTGGTTGGAGCCCGGAGAGAAACAGTTCGCTGGACCTGAGATTGTCCAGATAACTTCATATAAAGTGAATGTGGCTTTAGAAAAGCTTAAAGCAGCACGAGACCGACAGAAAATGTATGCAGATCCTAAGCGTCGTCCCGCTACATTCGATGTCGGTGATTGTGTATTCTTGAAGGTTTTCCCTTGGAATGGCGTTATTCGCTTCGGGCGCAAAGGGAAGCTGAGTCCACGTTTCATAGGCCCATTCAAGATCGTGCATAAAGTCAATGATCAGACGGTAACTCTCGAGCTGCCGCCTGAGCTATCTGGAATTCGCGATGCCTTCAATGTATGTTACTTGCGAAAGTGCAACGTTGAAGAGGAGCAGATTGTTCCGTTACAGGAACTGAAGGTTGACTCTTCTAAGCGTCTCGTAGAAGAACCTGTTGAAATTCTTGACATGAAGGTCAAGAAGCTACGAAAGAAGATGATCAAGCTGGTTCTTGTTAATTGGAAACACAGTTTGGGTCCGAACCTGACATGTGAAGTCGAGGACGAAATGAAAAAAAGATACCCTCATCTGTTTATCACTGAGTGGATTCCGAGGACGGAATCCTCTTAAGGGGTAGATTTGTAACATCCTCGATTTGGGCCTAGCTGTTAGTTGTGTATAAGTTATGTTTAAGTTAAGAAAGTTATGTAAAGAATCTACATCAATGAAAGGTTAATTGTATATTAGTGTGTTATGTGTTAATGTGTATATATGAATATATATTAGAAAGTAAAGTTAAGTAAAAGAAAAGAATTAAAAGAAAATCCAGAGGCGGTGCCTCTAGATTGTAAGAAATATATTTATGTAAAACTCAAATAATGGTCAAAGTATTCAAAGCAAACCCAAGCACAAAGAAACTCTCGGATTCTCTCTACTCTCTAGCTCTCGGTTTTTCTTAAAATAAAGGATTTAGTGTTTTGATTTCAAAAAAAGGTAAACATGTGGTTATTGTTAAGATTTAACATATGTGAAACTGTTTTTATGTATAAAACATGATTAAATACTCTAATCCTTGCAAAACACCACTCAGAACATTCAAGGCTTACTTTGCAAGTAGGTTTTGGTTGTTTGGTGTTATTGTGTGGGTTTGATGTGTTTTCAAACCCACACTAACGAAAAGTGATGTTTTTAGAATGCAAAAATGTATAAACGATGAATAGAATTCAGGAAAATAAGCCATTAATGAAGATGGCGGTTTCTGGGTTGAAACTGTCGGATTCCGAGACATGAAGGTGTCGGAATCCGCTAGTTTCCCAAATCCGCTTGTTGCTAAATCCGATAGTGTCGGATTCCGGGACTTAGTGGTGTCGGAATCCGCATCAAGTCTAAATCCGAGTTATTTTTCTAAATCCTATAAGTATCGGATTTCCTTGAGTTCACATGTATAATTGCAAGTCAAATCCGGAAGTATCGGATTCCTTTGAAAATGTCGGATTCCGACAAAAGTGTCGGATTCCGATAAAAGTGTCGGATTCCGATAAATGTATCGGATTTCGATTAAAGGTCGGATTTCCCATTTGTGTAACAAATTTTCCAAGTTCATAAGTGTTGAAATCTGATAAGTGTCAGATTTCGCAATGTGTCGGATTTCCCAATATGTTGGATTTCTTGTAATCCGCATGAGGTATTGGATTCTCCACAATTTGATAGTTTGTCGGATTTGTGTGGGATCCGGACTTTGGGACTTCCTTTGTTGGCTTTGTAGCTATTCTAAGTATGTTAAGATAATTGATGTAAATCCTAATGTTCTAGGTGAACTTGACACCCTAGACAAGGCAGGAATTAAATAACTATCTGTTTAAGCCACTCAGGTGAGTACTGACTTCCATAAGACTCAGTAGAGGAAGAATTATGTGCTAAGTGTTTTATGTACATTGCCATGCTACTTAATCTACAATGCCATGTTAAATACTTGTCGTATGTAAGTTAAGTGCATGCTAGCGGGATCCAGAACTGGAACCGCCTAGTTAAATGAATGATACGTATGATACTGATTCCGAATGAATCAGTTAAGTGAAAGCTTAATGATATGTATGCTAGGGATCCAGAATGGATCCATAATGAAGTAACTGAATGTAAATGCATGATAAAAGAAGTAAACGAATATGCATGCTAAGTAAATGAACAAGATATGTGTATGTGTTCGCGGATATCTTCAAGCATGGTTAAGGTTAGCCGGATAGCTGGATCCCAAGGACCCTTGATCAGGAGATTCGGGATTTAACGGTGATTCGAGGTAACATTCCGGATCATAGGTTCTTCAGAACCGCCGTGCCTTATATCATGAGGGGTAATCCGTCAGAAATGGCTGAGTTACCTAAGGAGGCTCGGGTTCCGTTAACGATGCTTGGTGGACTGCTTTATGCTCCCCCACCAGCGCGGAGGGTTGTGTCTGATCCCCCGGTGTATTGGTGTTGTGTGGGACTAGCTATCCTGTAAGAAACAACTTATACCGATCATGCCAGCACATCACAATGTGATAGGATAGCGTTGTATGCTTATTCTTGAGATGCATGACTTACTCTAATGATGCTTATGCTAAGTTTGTGCTCACTAGCTAAGTGTAGCTAACGGTGCCATGTTAACTGCTTTTGCATATCAAAGTTAGATTTCCTGGTGAGCCGGGTCCCCTGCCTCCGGATATTTTGCTGGAACACTTATGTTGTAATTAATACATTATGGTCGGTTATTGTAGAGTAACACCAGATACTGAAACAAAGTTTGTTGTAAATATTCCGCTGCTTAATGTTATTTAATCGTGACTAAGTTCACTTTTGTTTGAAAACGCAATTTTTTGCTCAAATATGGTATATGCAAAGCCGGTGTTACAATATTCAATGCCTTCTTCTTGTCGATACCCCTGAGCTACTAGCCTTACCTTATTTCTGATCACTACTCCATCGTTGTCCATCTTATTTCTATAGACCCACTTAGTGCCTATAATTGTTTTTCCTTTAGGAGTATGGACAAGGGTCCAACCCTTATTTCTTTGAAATTTTGTCAGCTCCTCTTGCATAACCTCAATCCAATCTTCATCCTTTAGAGCCTCTATAGTCTTCTTAGGTTCCATTTGAGATAGAAAACTAGAGTAGGCAACATAGCTTGCATTTGCCTTGGATCTAGTTAACACACCATCTTCAATGTTACCAATAATATCATCAAGGGGATGATCTTTTAATACTTTGAAGGTTGTAGTGGGAGACTGTGGTTCCGGGTCTGAATCTTAGCAGTGTCTCTCAGGCTGAATAGGACTTACTTCTTCAGTCTGGGTAGGGATTGAGAAATCACTTAGATTTTCAATCTGACTTTTACGTGATGATTCACCTAAATTCTCAGGCTGAGTATTGGTGTCAATAGTCTCAGTTATGTGATCATCTTCAATAATGTTAGCTTCTTTCGTTGTAGCAAACTTGTTAGATTTGCCACCATCCTCATCATCAGAATCATCCATAACATACATCGGATTTGATGTGAGATCTTCTTTGCTCCTTTCAAGCTCACTCGGACTAACCGGGTCAGCTTGAGCTTTGTCAGATTTGTCAATACTTGTCTCATCAAACGTAACATGTATTGACTCCTCAATTACTTTTCTTTTAAGATAATAGACTTTGTAAGCTTTGGAAATTGAAGAATATCCAACAAATAGACCTTGATCAGCTTTAGGTTCCAACTTATGGAGCTGATCTCTTTGGTTTAGCACATAGCATGTTGAACCAAAGATATTGAAGTATCCAATATTAGGTTTTCTGCCATGATACATCTCATAAGGTGTTTTAACATGTCTTTTAACTATCATGGATCTGTTTTGTGTGTAGCAAGCTGTACTTACAGCTTCTGCCCAAAAGTTCAGCTTGAGTTTTGCTTCACATAACATGGTTCTAGTATCTTCAATTAAGGTTCTATTTCTCCTTTCAACAACTCCATTTTGTTTTGGAGTTCTTACAGATGAGAAATTCTGGATAATTCCCTTTTCCTTACAAAAGCCTTCAAGGGTTGAGTTTCTAAACTCAGTCCCATGATCACTTCTGAGCTACTTGATAGACTTACCTTTTTGCAACTCTTCTTGACTTATGAAGCTGATTAACTCACATGCAGCTTCAGTTTTGGCTTTTAAGAAGACCACCCAAGTGAATCTTGTGAATTCATCAACAATCACTAGAGTATAATTTTACCACTTAGGCTTGGGGTGCCTATAGGTCCAAATAAATCCAAATTCAACATATGCAATGGTTCTGTAATTGAAAATTTCTGTTTGGACTTGAAGGGTCCCTTATGATGGTTTCCCGTTTCACAAGCTGAGCAAAGTTTGTCTTTGGCAAATGTGATCTTTGGCAGACCAGAGACTAACTCTTTGCTAGACAGTTTGTTAATATATTTGAAATTTAGTTGTGACAATCTTTTTTGCCACAACCAACTCAGCTTGGGAGTTGAGTCAGAATACAGACAGGTTTCAGTTGAAGGATCTGCAGAGTTGAGATCTAACAGATAGATATCTCTCTCTCTCTTTTTGCCATTAGTATTGGCTTTCCCTTCGTATCATAAATTGCTCCTGCATGCTTTCTGAAGGTGACTTCATAATCCTCATCACACAATTGACTAATACTTATCAGATTGTGTTTAAGGCCTTCAACGTATGCTACCTTTTTGAAAGTGACTGTTCCAGCAGTTATTTTTCCATAACCTTTAGTCCTTCCTTGAGAATTATCCCCAAATGTCACCTTGGGTCCTTCATTGCTTTGGAATTCACTTAGAATCCCTTTGCTTCCTGTCATGTGCCATGAGCATCCACTGTCTAAGTACCACTTGTAGGAGCCATGCACATGATCAACTAAACACATTAGTTTCTTTTAGGAACCCACTGTTTGGTGGGTTTTGAGGATGAGCACTTAGCTAATCCTTTAGAGGCTGACTGATCATCTTGAACAGATTCTAAGTCTGTTTTACACTGATCATCCTTTATTTTTTCAGGCCTTAGATTGGTACTTACACAATCCTTGACTTCATGACCTCTGTCACCACACTTATAGCATTTTCTTCTAAAGATAGGTGTTTGGGTGACTTATTTGAGTTTTCCAACATTAAATTTGGATTCAGTTTTAGGATCATAAGATGTGGATAACCCTTATTTGGTGAAGTCTGACTTACAGACAACTTCTTGTTCTTAGATATTCTTTCATATTTGACTTGAGAGTTATGTATTTTTGAGTTGATGTGACTAATTCTGTCAAAAACAGTTGTTCTCACAGGATTGTAATCCAATCTTTTGAAAACTGACTTACAGTTTTTGTTGGATCTAGAACACTCAGCTTGATGGATTGTATGAATAACCTGGGGGCTTTGCGTTGGTCTCACAAACTTATTGGTTTTGACCTGTTTTCCATCCTTGTTTCTTAAAAATGTCTTTGGAATTATATCATTAGATTCCACATTTTTATCTTCAAGACTGACTTGTTCATTGTTGATTTCATCAGCAGCAGCACTATAATCTCCCCCTAGCACTGCTTTTACTTGATTTGGTATCTGCTGGTTGATACATTTTTCTGCTTCCCTTGATGACTTACACCAAGATTCACAGATCTTTCTTAGATTGTCAGCTTGTTCTTTTGATTCTTGTAATTATTCACTTAGAAGTTTGTTTATGTGAAGCTGACATTCATAATCACTTTGTCTTTTTACCAGCATTTATGAGAGTTTCAGTGTTTAAGTTCATCTTTTAATTTTGAAATTTTAGTTTTCAAATTAGATTGAACTGTAAGAGAGGTTTTGATGTCATTCAACAAATAGTTGAACATTAAACATTTATGTTCATTAGTGTAAGAGCTGAAGTTATTTACCTTATACATTGAGGCAGGATCCTAGTTGTTGGTTTGCTTACTTAGCTTAGCCACTTCTGCTAGATCCTCATCAAAGGAACTTTCTTCTAATTCATAATCAACTTGTTCCTCTTCATCCTCAATGGCCATCAAACACCTATTAGGCTCATCATCATGTGCAGTAGATGATTCAGTATCCCAAGTCTCAGCAAGAAGACCTTTGGTGTTTTCATCTGGCTTGGCTTTGAGTCTCTGATATTTCTTTTTATATTTATCAGCTCTGTATGCATTCTTGTCAGCTACTGAAGCTAATTCCCCTTTCTTAGCTCTGCACTCAGCAGCTATGTGTCCTATCTTCTGACAATTGTAGCACTTAGCTTTCTTAGGATCAAAAGTAGAATTACCACTTTTGCTTTTGTCAGATTGACCCCTTCCTCTTCTGAACTTTCTAAAATTTCTTGTTAATAGTGCCATTTGTTCAGTTAGAGCATCCAGCTCTTCATCATCTGAGTCTGAGTTAGGACTTACCTCCTCAGATTCAGATTCAGAGTCAGTCTCAAATTGAGACTTTCTAGATCCCTTCTTCTTCTTTTCTTCAATCAATGCAGATCCAACACTATTGATAGATTCTTTTAGTTGTTGCTGGGCAACTTTCTTAATTTCCATGATCTGTTAATGATTTAGAAGAAACCCATAGATAGATCTGAGATCATATTTTCCTAAGGTTCCTCCAACATGAAGAGTAATGGTGATCTCAATGAATTGTTCTTGTAACACATCCAAGAACATGAGTACCAACTCATTTTCATCTTTCTTGACACCTACCAAGAGCAGATCATTAATCAAGCATTGAAATCTGGTGAACAGATTAGCCAGAGTTTCATTCTTCTTAGCAAAGAAAGTCTCATAAGAACGACTCAGATTTGTCTTCTTATGTTCCTTGACTAGATCAGTGCCTTCATATGTGACACTGAGAGTATCCCACATCTCTTTTGTAGTTTAGCACACAGCCACAATATGCAGAAGAGGGTTTGTCAAAGCATTTGCTATGATGCTTTGTGCCTTATCATCAAGATTGAATAGTTTGCGATGTTCCTCAGTCCAAGATGCTCCAGGCTTGGGAGTTTCTCCAGAGGGAAGAGATTGGTCAGTGGTAGTAATATGGATCATGGGTATGATTGGGCCATCTTGAATCACGATACTCATCCTGTGATCAACTGACTTCAGATACAGCATGGCTCTAAACTTCCACATAGGATAGTCATTGCAATAAAAAATAGGACACCCTTTCGCCGCCATTTTTGGAATATGATTTGATTTCTTGTTGGTAGACATCTTGACCTCTTGACAACGGATCTTGATCTTCATTTAATGAAGAAACTTGCTCTGATACCAGTTGTTGGTCCCAAAGAGGGTAAACAAGCAACCGATATAGTGTAAAGGGGGGGGGGGTTGAATACACTTAAAACTATTAACCAAACTAGTCAAATGTATATTCAATGATCAAGCAGAATGATTACAATTATTACTTTCTGATCAAATCAACAGGATGATTTGATGTTACACTTATTATAAACTCAACTCTCTCTAAACACTCTTGTATCACAAACTAATTGATGATCGAACTTCTTGTTAAAACTGATTAACAAGAACTCTGGAAAACTCTCTCGAACTTTGAACTCACAAAGTTATCGCAACACACGCATATCAAGTATGACGAACACACGTACGTTTTGACACTTATGCAGAACTCTCTATACGGTGTTTTAAACCCATAATAAGGTTTATACTTATACTTGATATATCTACGAACAAGTCGCAGTTTAAAGATAGAACTTATCTTTTTTTTAAAACCGTAACAAACTCCTTAATTAGAACATATCTAATTAATTTCGTTTGAGATCTCTATCTAACTAATAGATAGTTTAAATTAGGTTCAGATATCCTAATATAAATGTCGTTGATATTGAGAGTTTATAACAAAATTTAGAACTTACTTAAATTCTTGAATTGACTTCTGGCGCTGAGCTGACTCACTCTGTCTAGATGCTATCAAGCTGAGTTCTTGAGTTCTTGGATCTCCAAATATTCAAGTCTTCATTCTTGAAACCTATCTCAGCTTAGAAGTCACTGAGCTATCTAGTACTTACATAGAAAAATATATATCTTTTTATACGCTGACTACTCAGCCTAAGCTGACTAGTCAGTCTATAACAGACTTACATAATTCCTAATGTTTAACTTATCATCTATACATAGCTATGCTTTGTCTCATCAAATCTAACCACTCTAAACATGGGACTAATAATAGTTATTAATCAAGCTGTTGATGAATTACATGAATTACATTGTAGCATACATGATTTATATAGAACTTAGCACCATTTTGTTTGTGAATCCATCATTTTCAAAAGTGAAAGACTCATTTTCATTATGTTTCCATCATTTTTAACATGTCTCCATTATATTCATCCTTTTCACCCCTGATACAAATTAAAAATATGTCTTAATACATAACTAATTTACTGATGTAGAATTAGTTATCATTTTAGAACAACTTTCATCATGATAAACACATGGCTGTAGTCTTATTCAATATTTCCCCATCATTTTCAAAAATAGCAATTCATTATTCTGGGTTTTTAAAATTATGTTAGTGTTTTTCATCATTTTCATGTCTTTGCAGTTAAAATATATGATAACCCCCTGATGGATAGTTATTAATCAACTTGTTGATGAATTACATGAATTACATTGTAGCATACGTGATTTATATAGAACTTAGCACCATTTTGTTTGTGAATGCATCATTTTCAAAGTGAAAAACTCATTTTCATTATGTCTCTATCATTTTTAACATGTCTCTATCATTTTCATCCTTTTCACCTCCTGATGCAAATTGAAAATATGTCTGAATACATAACTGATATACTGATGTAGAATTAGTTATCATTTTAAAACTACTTTCATCATGATACAAACATGGAATAAAAAATGATGAATAACAATGCTGATATAGAGTTAACTATTAACATTTATTATCATTTTCATCATTGGATTTTATATGTTTTAATCATTTTCAACATGTCCCCATCAATTTCATCCTAATGCAAATTGAAAAATGTCTGAATACATAACTGATATACCCAAGATAGACGTGGTTGTAGAATTAGTTGTCATTTTAAAAACTACTATCATAATGATAAAGAGATAATTATCATCACTGACATGATTTAGATACCAATAAACATCATTTCCTTTATTCTTTCCTTCATTTTCTATACATTTGCGTGATTTTCATTTTGAAAAGCATCATTTTCATTAGGTTTCAATCATTTTCGTTGTGTTTCCATCATTTTCAAGACTGTAGTAAACACTGGTGTATTTCAATCATTTGTCATTGTTTTCATCATCATTTTCAATATGTTTCAATCATTTTCATTATGAAAAGCATCATTTTCATCGTTTAGATAAGAAAAATAGATAAACATAACATCATCACATATATTTATCATAAAAACAACTGCCCAACAACCATTTAATACAAAAACTGTGTTTAAAACACTTGATTCGACAAAACAAAGCAAAATAGGAGATTACAGAGCCAAACATGAAAAAAAATACCTATTCTAACCATTTTTCAAGGCTGTAGAAATAAGCACATTGCTCCTCAATTGAATTAGTAATCTTGTCATGTAGTTCTTGAGTAGCAACATTAATCGCCTTCTGATGCTCAATTTGAGAAGCAATGTTGTCAAGACGTCCCTTTTCAATAGCAGAGAACTTTGTGAATGATTTCACCTGATTAATAAGATCTTGTAAGTAATCAATTTTCGACTGAATATCTAAGAACATTTTCTCAGCATCTCGGAGTCTAGCCTTATCCATTAAGACCTGCTCATCGATTTCTTTCCTTAGATAAGCTATTTCACTAAAACGCTTTTTGTTCTTACACTCGGAGCGTGAACGAAATTTAGGAATATGCATAATTTATGTGGAGAATGATGCAAAACTTTTTGTTCTTACAATCTATCCTTCAAATAGGGTATATATAAGAACCACATTCGAAGGCGGGAAGATGAATCGATAATAGTTGATAAAAATAAAACGCGGGAAAATGAAACATAAACTGCTAAAAACTAAAAAATAATAAAATACAAAGGAATAGTCGACAACGCCATGTGTCCCACAATAAATTCATCAATTTGAACACAAAAAATCGCATGTTTATGTTGTCTGTGAACATCATTTATGAAACACATACGCATGTTATGTTGTCTGTGAAAATGATAATTTATAAAAATGATGAGACAAAAGACTAAATGCAATATGAAGCACATTCGCATGCTTACCTTGCATGTGAACATCATTTTGGAAACACATACGCATTTTCAATATGTTTCCATCATTTTCAAACTAAACGCAAAATATATATTTGATCATGATATACTATATTCATCATTTTGAAGCTGATGACTTTTGAAAATGATTAAACAAATAACTAAATGCAAAATATTTATTTGGTCATGATATATAATAAATTCATCATTTTGAAACACATTCGCATGTTATATTGTCTGTGAACATGATGACTTCTGCAAAATTATGAAACAAATGACTACATGAACATATTTATACCATTCTGCAAGTGTATGTGAAGATGCTCTATAATGTTTCTATTAAAATTTATCATTTATTACCGGACTAATTGTGCAGCCGCATCCGTGGATGACTTTTTCAACCCGCCGCCATTGTCAATGACTATCAAAAGTGAAAGAGTGACAAAGGAACACATAAAAAATGCTCCGACCATTTCATCAAGGCAGTCACCACACCAATTCATACAGATGTGTAAAGAAATGAGTAAATCAAGCAGAAATGCAATAAAGAAACTGAGTTTCGAAGGTGCATTGAAATATGCCATTGGTAAGATACCTAGTAGATTGGGATGCTGGTGATTGACAAATTGTTATTGAACAAGGATCAGGGAGAGATGTTCAAACTTAACGCGGTTGTGTTGATAATGACCTTGATGGCAGAGGGCATCAAATGAGGAACAATCAACCAAAAAATCCTTCCTTGTATAACTGATGTTGAACAAATACCTCATATGGACTGGTGAACTTATGTAATAGAATGTGCACAAAAATGCAAGCAGAAGTGGAACAAGCATGACAAAAAGTGCTGGTTTACTGGTCCATTGCTCCCACTTGTGGTAAGCTTTATACCTCATAAAATAATATAAATGATAAATTTAAACAATATTACAGAAATAATAATTGATCATTTTAATCCATGGCTATGGTTATCAACAACAATCAAGTAGAACGAAGGAGAAACAAACATCCCAACCCCCACCATTTGTTATTGGACTACTGAAAAATTAAAAGAGGTTGAACGGAAGGTTTTGTCACGGGATATCAACATAAACAAAAAAGACAGAAATTGGCAGTTTATAAAAGAGGTACAAACATTACTTTACGTTTCTATATAATAACAATGATTGCTTTCACATGGAAATCAAATAAAAATTATTTACACATGATGTAGGAGTAAAGAAAATGAAGGCAAACACAACAGATGGTGCCGGCAAGGAAAAGAAAACAGAAATTCCAAAAAAACAAACAAAGAAAACAACAGGTAACAAAATGAATAAATAACGATAATACTTAATACAATATTATTCTTCATGCATAGAATAACATTGCATGTCTGTGAATTGTCAAGCAAATTGAGGCTTGTTAGACGACAAAAGATCCAAAAGGCTGGTACCTCAACCAGATTACTAGAGAAAATGACCACAAATGTTGAAAATGCAGTAGGAGATAAAGAGCCAACTAAAGCGGATAGCAAACCAAATGAAGAGAAACATGATGCCTCCGGAGCTGTTAGAACTATATTTGTGTTTGTGGTCTAGATACAATTTAGTGTTTTAATGGTTAATTTTGTACTTAGTATAAACAGTAACATTAGCCTTCTATCAATGTAACCTTTGACATATATTGAAATAGATTACACACACTTAAAGGTGTTTCTACATATTCTCTCATCTTGATTCAACATTGTGCTCGTTTATTGCTCTACAATTGGTATCAGAGCCTAATTTTCGATAAGATATGGCTCGTGATCGAAGAATTCGAAAGAAAATAGCAACATTCAACTCAAATCATCGGATTTTAAGGAGTTTTGCTCGACTTTTGGTGAATTTTGATTTCTATCAATTCAACAATGAAAATGGAAGATTAGCAGCTCATTAGACTCGTAATCATCTTTGGATCAAGTCTGTGTAAGTCGGCGATCGTGTATTACAACAGTTTGTACTAAATTTGAAATTTTTTATTTTTCGAGTTTGAGAAAATTTTGATTGAAAATGTATTCTAGTGGTTGATTTTTGTTGTAAAGTTGGTTCTAAACTGTAATTCGCTAGTCTACGAACCTTGTGGAAGAAGAAATTCTCAAATTTGGTTGAAATTTGAAGGAATTTGAATTTTGGAAGGAGGCGGATTGCACTGTTAAGCAACTATCAGATTTCAACTCAAGAACTGTCGGATTTCTCAAAATCCGAAGATTTCATCGGATTCCGATACTTTTCTAAGTGTCGAATTTTGATAAGTTACTCTTAGTATCGGATTTAGGGATCGGAATTGGACTTGTAGATTTGAGGTTTTGGCTACTATCGGATTATTTAGGAGTCAGATTTGTTTGGATTTGAAAATTATCGGATTTAGAGTCATGGATTTTCAAAGGATTTTGGTAGTTCTCGGATTTGATCACTTACGGATTTCCAAAATATCGGATTTTGGAATTTCTCGGATTTAATCACTTACGGATTTGATCAATCGGATTTCTAAGTATTGGAATTTCATAAGCTCTCGGATTTTCACAATCGGATTCCAAGTTGCCGGATTTCCACTTCAATCGGAATTCAAAATTGTCGGAATTTGAAGGAATCGGATTTCCATAGTATCATTCTATCGGATTTCCAAAGTTGAAGGAATTCTCTCGGATTTCAAGTCATCGGATTTGAATTTATCGGATTTAGAATTAATCTGATTTCCAACATTCTCGGATTTCAAGTCTCGGATTTCAGGGATTTGATAAGTACCGGATTTGTGGTAAAACAAGGATTCTTCAATCAATATCTTACAGAGAAAAAATCCTGATGCAAGAATGAGCACATACAGTGAAACGCTTTCGTTTGGTTCTGACACTAAACCACTTGTCTTGTACAGAGGTGAGTACCATGTCTGGAAAGGACGTTTCATGGACTTTATTGATAACAACGAGCAATATGGTGAGGAGATAAAGAAAAGTATACTAGAAGGAAATGGTATCTTTAGAATTGATCAAGAAGCTAACCCTCACCATAATCCACCCTTAGATGAAATTCACAGGGAAAAGCTTCCATCTAAATATACAGCTGAAGAAAAGCACAGAGCCACTATAGATCGAAACGCAAAATATTATTTAAAACATGGTCTTTCTTCATAATTCTATATTAAAGTTAATGGCTTGAACACTGCTAAGGAGATATGGGATGAGATAAAAAGCTAGATTGAAGGCACTGAGTCTGGTGTCTCGATCAAAGAGACGACACTGGTTAACTCTTTTGACCACTTCAAAGCTAGAGATGGGGAAGCACTTATTGAAACTTACAGTCGCCATTGTAAATTGCTCAAGGATCTTAGAAACCAGAAGCTTGATGATTACTCTAATCTCACAAAGAACACAAGGTTTCTAAACTCTCTAGGGACTGAATAGAGATCCCAAGTGGCTATCTATAGACAGATGAACCAGAAGAACCTCAACAGAGTTACCCACCATATGATCTTTGAGGAACTAAACCAATATCAGGGTGATGTTGTTCTGGGGGCATAGAAGGAAACTGTAGATTCACTAGCCTTAGTAGTTAATGAGAAAAAGGGTAAAGAGCTCAACAAAATCTGTCAAGATGAAAGAAGTTCAAGAGACAGAATCTTCAGATTCAGAGGTATAAAGTGTGGTAGACAATGAGAAAATCATGGAGGCTATGGCCTATTTAACTAAAATGATGCAAAAGAAGTTTCTAAAGAACAAAACGACCAATGGACAAATGTTCACCTCTGGATCTAGAAGGAGAGATGACCAATTCCAGAAGAAGGATGGTCAAAGGCTTGAAAGAAGATATGAAAGGAAGGTAGAAACTGCCCAGGAACGCAAGTGCTACAATTGTGGTGGCACTGGGCATTTCATTAAAGACTGCAAAAAGCCTAAAGTCAAGGACTCTAAGTACTACAAGACTAAACTTAACCTGATTAAGCAGAGAAATAGTAGGAGGGCATTACTTGCTGAAGAGGATCAATTCCTTTCTGACACTGACAACAGTGATGAAGATCCTAATGTTCATGCCCAGTTTGTCTTGATGGTTGAGGTAGAAGAGTGTGAGTTCGAGGAAACTGATGGTGAAAGCGAAGATGAAATAGTGGGAGATGACTTGGGATTCATGGCTAAATTTGATGAGTTAGATATTGAAAGTGAGTATGAAGAAGAAGAAGAGTTTGAAGCTGAGGTTGCTACTGAAATAGAATTAAAAGTGCATGACTTGAATGCAGAAAAACTGTCTGCAGAAATAAATCTTAACTTAATTATGAAAGAGAAAAAGAACCTCGACGTAAAAGTTCAACATCTTGAGGAAAGAGTTAAGAAGCAAGTCACTACTCGTCACAGTATCTTTAAAAACCTTGAACCAAACGTGAAGAATAGATATAAAGGTTTAGGTTATGACGAAAACAACTTTTTCTCAAAGATTAATTGCACACAATTGTACCAATTAGAAAGAATGAATCAGGGTTAGACTTCCAAAATGGTGTTTGTGGGAGAGGAAGAAATCAAACAGGAAGAACTGAAAAGAAAAAGAACAACGAAAATGCAAAACTCACTTAATTATGATAAACTGAACGCGTCATACGTAGACGCTAAAAAGAGTTATGGTTGTTCTTCAGAAGAGTGCTTCATTCCTATCCCACATGTAGTGAAGAAAGTTGTTGAAGAAGAAAATAATGGAACCACAAGAGTTTATATTCCACATATGGAGCTACAGAGAAGGCAGGAATTGCTTGAGGTAGTATGCATTAATCAGAAAATTCAATTTGAAGTGGACAATTGTGTACTAAAAGAAACAATCTTCAATCTTAACAAGAAGTTAAATTCAGCTGCATCTGAAATTAAGATTGACATAACTGAAGAAAAAGTAAACAATTCTGATATTGCACAATACCTAATTCCTCAATTTATTGCAAACGCAATTGAAAGAAGAATGCTTGAAGAGAAGGTTGAACGCTTGCTAACTGAAATTGGATAGATATCTGGATATTGTGTATCCACAGTGTCCAAAGGCATGTAGGGAATTCATGGCACACAA
The DNA here is from genome assembly GCA_038502395.1 of Dittrichia graveolens. Taxonomy (NCBI): domain Eukaryota; kingdom Viridiplantae; phylum Streptophyta; class Magnoliopsida; order Asterales; family Asteraceae; genus Dittrichia; species Dittrichia graveolens. The sequence goes on from JARJIL010000009.1 coordinate 40,501,435, forward strand.
ATGTAATCAATTTTGTGATTCCAACAGCATTCATGAGGAAGGATCATCATTGAAAACAAAGCAAATTCTTAAAATGCCGAAAATCAAAAAAACAACTGTGCATGATTCAAAGACTGTTAAACCACTTCATGTCTCTAACAAAACTTCTCTTTCTAAATTAAAATCAGATCCGTTAAAAGGGAAAGAAGATTCAAGGAAAAGAGGAAAGAAAACAATCACCAAAGGTGTGAAGAATGGAGGGACAACAAAGGCTCCAATGAAGTGGATTCCAACGGAAGAACTGAAAGAAAAAAAGAAAAAGAGAGTGCATGTAATCAATTCTGTGTGAAAGAACACAGTTAAACCATTTTGTAATATTCATAAATCATACTGCAATAAGAATTGTGAGTCACTTTTTTCGTGGAAAATCAAAACTGAAAACTCAAAAACAAAAATAACTGATAACAAGATGAGTTATGCTGGAGTTGGCTGTCCTGAAGGACACTGTGAGTTCAAGTGTGAGTATCATCAAAATCGAATGAAAAGAGGATTAAAATCGAAAAGCAACTAGAAGAATCCTAATGAAGATAAAATTCTGTTTTGGTTTGTAAACAAGAATGGATTCATCATTCACCAATGGATTCACAAACATCAAAGAGTTGGATTGTTAAAAAGGTATGCTAACAGAAAGATACCAGTCCGGCCAGGACAATGGAGAGAAAATCTGAATATAATGAATGAAAATAAAAAATCTACACCAAATCAATCAAATCATAACAAATTCACACCGATCAAACAAGTCCAACTGAACGCTGCTTCATATTCATCGATTATACCTAATTCAAAGAGAAATCAAAAACAAATGATGAATACAAATTTGTCATACCAACCTAAAGTGAAAAGCATGTATGTTGAGAAATCCTAGTTTTCACCAGTGGTCAAATCAACTCAGTCACAGAATATAAGAAAATCTTCAACTGAGGAGTGGATTATAAAGAAAGTGGTTAACAAAGAAAGTTTGAATCTTGTTAAAACATCTGAAGCATCTAACACTAACGATCAAACTAGTTTCTTTTCCATGTGCAGAAGGATCATCTCTGGTACATGGATTCTGGCTGTACGAAACATATGACGGGTAACAAAGGTCTTCTCAAACATTTTGTGAGCAAGTACATGGGTAATGTTAAGTTTGGGAACGACCAAGTTTCACCGATTCTCGGCCATGGGGTGATAGAGATTGGTAATCTGAAGATAGAAAAAGTGTCCTATGTTGAAGGCTTAGGGCATAATCTGTTTAGTATAGGACAATTCTGTGCTAAAGGAATGGAGGTCGGTTTTAAGAAAAGCTCATGTTCGTTAAGAATAGAAGATGGAGCAGAGATTTTGGGGGCCAACAGAAAGTCAAATTTTTATACAATTGACTTGTCTGAGAAAGGTTCCGGCGCACCAGTTTGCCTGCTATCAAAAGCTTCATCAGATCTAAACTGGTCATGGCATCGCAAGTTGTCGCATCTAAATTTCAAGAATATAAACAAGCTGGTGAATGGTAATTTCGTCAGAGGTCTACCGAAGCTCAAATTTGAGAAAGATCATCTGTGTAAGGATTGCGAAGCGGGTAAAATGAAGAGAGTCCCACATAAAGTGAGTCAGATTTCTTCAACAACCGCACCTTTGCAGCTGTTCATATGGACCTCTGTGGACCAATGGAAGTCCAGTCCAGAAACGCGAAGAGATACATTCTTGTAATGCCCCAATTTCCAAAAATTTAAAAGAATGCTTGAAACAAATAGTATTTGTCTAAAATCAGAATTTGATAAGCTGATGGAAACCAACCAAGTATTTCTGAACCCTCTGGTTCGTAAAAGGTACTACAATCATAGTTCATGTCAAAAACAGTTTCCAATAAGCTTAACCTCAGCGGAAGCCAATAAAACAATTCGTTAAACCCTCGGGTTTGTACAAACAGAAATATGCGCGCATTTTAATTAAAAGTACTCTCTGTTACACAAAGGGGAGCGTTATTGTTTCAAATCACGTTTTAAGCAACCAACCATCAACAGTGAAACCGGGGCCTTGCCGTGGTGCTAACACAACCTGCAAAACAACAACAAGCGGTATCTGCTAAGCTACAAGAGCTTAGTGAGAAAGCTAAACTGTAAATCATATAAGCATGCGCATACACATATACGAATACCACAACAGGTCTTATGGATACAGTACTGCACCATCTTAGCATCCGCAAAGAAGGCTAAAACACTGTCCATAGCACTACTGCACAAAGCAGCATGCTACAGCTCTCTCTTTGTGATCCTCTAATCAATAATATATCACATTGCAATGTATCACACACATATCACATATATGAATCAGAGTTTAGAAAACTCACCTCCGCAATTAATACCACACAGAGTTATGGCAGATATACCCTGAATACGTCAAATAGTAATTCCTACATATATATATAGTCATGGTATTAATCACATAATCAAACTCAGCATCAACCTAACTGAACAGGGGCAGGGCACGCCCATAACCCCTGAGGGTACGCCCGTGCCCCTAGGCCCAAGGCCCAAAAATAGGCCCCAAACAAGCATGGGCATACCGGCTAGGCACACCCTGTACTGGACCAAGGCACGCCCTTACCCTACCCAGGTACGCCCAGACCTCAAGAACAGAGGCGGTCACGGCCACGAGGCACGGCCGTACCCCTCAAAGGCACGCCCGTGCCTTTCTGGTTTCAACAACAGTTCGCCGACTGTCTTGCTGTAACTCCGGCCAAAACACTAAAACTCTCATTCTAAATTCATAAAAACACTACTAGGGTGTTTTCCTACACCCAAAACAACTTCTAAACAATAAACAACTATCAAAACATACTCAAATCCTTGATTCACCATAGAATCAATTAAAACCCACTAAAATACTCAAGAACATAGTTAGAATCCTTACCTCAAGCTTGAATCTAACTAGGAAAGGATGGAAGTCACTTGCTCTCTGCTGTTCTTGCTCAAAAACTTAAGGAAAAGCTCTGTTCTTATTTCTCTCGTGAAGCAGAAGTGAAGAAATGCAAGGTTTGACCAACAAGAAGTCAAATCTGCCTATTTATATAAAAACTTTGGAAGGTGACACATTTAGTCCCTGTACTTCTCTAGTTTCAAAAATGACAATTTTAACCCCTCAAGTTTCTAAACACCTCCTAATCTCAATTAGGAATACCACTTAAACATATCACTTGATTAATTTATAAATTATAAAATTTCGAACTTCGGGTGTTACAATTCTTGTGATAGTGGATGATTATTCCCGGTACACATGGGTCCGGTTTGTGAGTCACAAGAGTGAAGTACCACAACAAGTGATTTTATTTCTGAAGAAACAAAAGACTCAGAACGGACAACCGGTGAAGAGTATTCGAACTGACAACGGGACAGAGTTCAAAAACAGAACATTAGACTCTTATTTCGACTCTGAGGGAATAACACATCAGTTCTCGGCAGCATATACTCTGGAACATAATGGAGTAGTTGAAAGAAAAAACAAAACATTGGTTGAAGCTGCCAGAACGATGTTACAATATTCGAAGTTACCACCATCCTACTAGGCTGAAGCCGTGAACACTGCATGCTACACCCAAAATAGATCTTTAATACATTGTCACTTCAATAAAACTCCATATGAATTATGTAATGGAGTAGTACCTAATATCAAATACTTTCATGTATTTGGTAACAGGTGCTTTGTACTGGATGAATCGAACAAACTGTCAAAGTTTGAGTCGAAAGCTGACGAAGGAGTCTTTTTAGGTTACTCAATGGATAAAAAGGCTTTTAGAATTCTGAATCGGAGAACTAACATGATTGTCGAAAGCATGAATGTTACGTTTGATGATTTAGTCAATTTAAATTCTTTAACGAGTAAACTTAGCTCATCTAAACATTCAATTTTTACAATTAACAAAACAGATGAGTCATTCAGTCACGATGAAGATATAAGCTTGGATTTTATGTTTGATTTCTTTAAAAAGAATGATAACACATCTACTGTTTTTTCCGGGATATTGAGCAAGAGTCTGTGTCAATAACTGACCCACCTAGTGTATCTACAGTTCAACAGACATAAAATTCTGACAACTCGGTGTTTGAAGCTACGAATATCCCTGATGCTGAACAAAGTGTTGGGGAGATAATCACTTCACCCTAATAATCAACTCTGTCTATCCTAAAACATAGAATTTGATGATAACCAAACCCTACATTCAGTATAACTTAGAAAGAATTCAAACATGTGTGTTTGAATCAGTTTTTGTAAAAATATAGTAAGTATGGAACCATCAGCTGAGGAAAATAAACCATCAGTTGAACATCAGATCCTACTCAATGTATCAGCTAAGAGATATCAGCCAAGGAGCATCAAATGAAGAAAACAAGTGAAGAAGACCATCAAACCATCAGCTGAGTGAAAAAAGTTGATCAGCTGAGGAAAATACTTCATCAGCTGAGTGAACAAATTGATCAGCTGAGTGATCAAATTGATCAGCTGAGTGAACAAATAGATCAGCTGAGGCCAAGAGCATCAGCTAAGTAAGTCTTCCTTTACACAAGTCATCTCCCTTCATAAACTGATGTATTTGATTCATCAGCTGAGCATTCTTGATCAAATGATCAAACAAATACATGAGCTTATGCTCTCCTAAGCTTACTATTGATCAGCTAAGCATCTATATAATCAGCTGAGCAATATGTATCAACTGAGTCCTAGCAAAAAGTGATCAACTGATATGTTTTGTCAACTGAGTAGTGAATATCAGAGTTCCTAGTACAATTTGTTAGCTGAGTCGTGAAAAATGTCAAATCTACTCTATCTTTTCAGATTGTAAGTCATATGTAAAAGGCAGAACATGTGTTGTTCTATTATGCCTTAGATCTTTGTTTGTAAAAGTAAAAATGCACTTTTTGGATCAAGTACGAGACAAAAAGGTTTGATCTTATCCACTAGAAAAGGATAATGATACTTTAAACAGACGAAGATCTTGAAGATTTGTTCAAACAACTAAGTATGGTTGGCAATCCAATACTTGGTAAAGTCAAATCAAACAGAAGCATGGTGTTGATTAAAGTACAAGCATGGAAAGGGAAAGAAACTTCTACACGGCAGTAGATGTGGGTTTTAATATTTTATATTGTAAATGGGTTGCACTTTTGCAGAAAAGTACAATTACTTTTATAAAACATTTGATTAAAGTAACTTTACTTTTCACCCATTACCTTTATAATTAAAATATTATATTTCCACATCCTCTTTGTCTCTTACCTTCATGCAACCGGATTCACCAAGACTTATATATATACTCATGCATGGTGGACATGCAAAATACACAATACAACACAGTGAAGTCTCTACTCCACAGAAAGAAAATCTCATCAGTTGAGAAATTCGTAGAGTTTAAGCATTGTGTAGAATCAAACTTGTTCATGTGTTGAACACTCTATATACATTAGTTGTTTTAGAGTTAGCTTGTCTATGTGTTAGACAAATAGATTGCCACCTTTTATTGTACTTAGAATTTCCGCTTCTAGTACATGTAATTCTTGATTCAATATCAATAAGAATTATATAAAAGTATAACAGTGTGTCTTTAAATTTTAAAAGCTAAAGTTTGTATTCAACCCCCCCTTCTACAAACATTTGTTGTTGTGTACTCAATCTGGGACTAACACAAAGTCTAAGATACAATTGATTGACAAAAGATATTAATTCCAACAACCTTCAAAAGATAAATGACTACATTTAGGTTCATCCGGAGACACAAATCATAGGAAGTTTGAACTCTGGTGTTCAAACTAGATCTACCACTGCTAATGAATGACACAAGAATGTCGGAAGCTCTAGCCGATCCTGATTGGATTATAGCTATGCAAGAAGAGCTAAACCAATTTGACTGACTAAAAGTGTGGAGATTAGTTCCGCGTCCAGAAGGCAAATCATTTATCAGAACGAAGTGGGTTTTTAAGAACAAAAACGATTCTGATGGTGTGGTGGTTAGGAATAAAGCGAGGTTAGTGGCTAAGGGCTATAATCAACAGGATGGGATTGATTATGACGAGACTTTCGCCCCTGTAGCAAGGATAGAAGCTATTAGACTTTCGCCTCCTACAGAAACTTCACAGTTTACCAAATCGATGTGAAGACTGCCTTCCTTAATGGAAAATTAAAAGAGGAAGTGAACGTCTGTCAACCTGAAGGTTTTGTAGACCCTAACAGACCTAATGACGTCTACATTCTTGACAAAGCTCTGTACGGATTAAAACAAGCCCCGTGAGCTTGGTACGATGAGCTGTCAAAACATCTTCTCAACGAGGGATACGTCAAAGGGAAAACTGGAGAAAGTGATGAGGAGAATGATTGTGAGGAAAGTAATCTGGTGTAGTTGGTTGAAGGTGTAGCAATGCTGGTTAAGAAGTTCAGACCTTTTAAGAAAGGAAAGGGTGTCAAAAGGTTCAGCAAGAGGTCATCAAAGTTTGTCAAGCCCAAATCCACTTTTGATGCCTCTACAGCAGAGTGTTATAAGTGTGGCAAGATTGGCAACATAACCAGTGACTGTAAGTCCAAATATAACACTGGTTCTTCATCTGTGCAAAAGCAGGAGCGCAAAATTGACTATGAAGCCAAGTATAAGAAACTCCTTGCTGCTGTCCTTGACAAGAAGAAGAAGAAGAAAGCCCAGGGCCAAGTTCTTGTTGCTGAAGAAGAAGATTGGGCAGAAGAAAATCTCTCCTCAGATGAAAATGAGGTGATCTCTACTCAGTTTTGCATGATGGCCAACAACAATGATGGCAGTTCCTTTGATGAAGACATGAAAAAGGCTGCAAAAGCTTGTTCAACTACCAACTGGGATCCTTCTTCTATGTATCAGGTTGGAAAATTTATTAACTACGATGATAATGAGAAGAATGCTATGTTTGATTACTTGTGTATTGATTTCCAGTCTGCTATTCAAAGAGAGAAGAAGCTAAAACTAGAAGTAGAATCACTAAAGGAAAAGTTAATTCTTAAGGATGAGGAACTTAAGCAGATAACAATCTTAAATGAGGAACTAGCTAATCAAAAGATACCTAATGAGATCTTAGTAAAAGAAACTAGTGAAGCAACCAAAAAGTTTAATGACTTCCAAAAAGTAGTAAAGTCTTGGTGTGTATCTGCAGAAAAGACCACTCAGTGTGTCAAGGAGTAGATACCAAAACAAGTTCAAGCTATTATAGGTGGAAATTACTCTAAGGCTGCTAACTATGTTCATTGTAGTAAGAACCTTAATATCTTAGACAAAGCTGACATTTTGCCACAGACTTTTCACAAAACTATTAAAGGCAAAAGTATGTTCACAAATAAGTTTATTTGAATCATCCTCTAGTAAGATTTCAGAATGTAAAAATACTAATAAAACAAAGTCAAAGGATGTGAGTAAAGGAAAGGAATCATTAGTTGAGACCTCAGAGACATTATGTTGTCAAACCTTGAAAACAGATGACTTAATTCTTAGCATTTCACAAACTGAAGAATCATTAGCTAATACTACTCCATCAACTGATAGGTTAGTAGATGATAAATGCTCAGCTGATAACCTATCAGCTGATCATAGCTCATCTTCTAAACAATCAGTTCATCTAAAAGTAATCAACTCTCTTTCAATAGAAGAAACTATGAGTAAAAAGAATGATGTTCACATTATTCCCATTTCTACCACTCTAAAGATTTGTCAAAAACATTCTAAAAACAAATGGTGACTGATAAGAAATCTCATAGGCATTCATACCAGGTTGTTCAATGCTCCAAGACCACAAAAGCTAAAAAATGTTATAAATGTAGAAGCAAAGAGCATAAGGCATTTGAATGTTCTTTATAAGGGAATTCAAGACAACGGACTTGTAATGACAACATAGTCATTCCTCTCATACATAAGAAACCTGAGATGAAGTGGAAAGCTAGGTGCATTCCACAAGGATCCACTAAGTAGTGGATTCCTACTTGTGTCACTAACTATTCTTTCATTCAAATCTGTGTAGGGTGTTGGTTCTTGGTTTCTTGATAGTGGATGTTCAAGAACCATGACAGGTAACAAGGCTTTGCTCAGTAACTACAAGAAAGAGAAAGGTCCAAGGGTGACCTTTGGTGACAACTACCATTGGCAAACAAAAGGCTATGGTGAGCTTCATAATGGGAACCTCAAACTGTCAAAAGTTTCATATGTCAAAGGGCTAAAATATAATCTCATAAGCATAAGTCAATTGTGTGATGGAGATAATGAAGTCCACTTCACAAAGACAGGAGGTTCCATCATAAATAAAGAAGGTAATACAATGTTTAGTGTCAAGAGAACCAAGGATGTGTATACACTTGACACGTCCCCTGGTGACCCTTCAAAGGAAACATGTTTGTACTCCAAGAATAATGAGGATACAAATTGGCTGTGGCATAAGAGGCTTTCCCACCTTAATTTCAAAAATATCAACAAGTTAAGCAAGGGTGAACTAGTGTCAGGACTGAGGCTGTAAGGGTGAACATTGATTGAAGTTGCAAGAACCATGTTGTGTGAAAGTGGGTTACCATTTAATTTTTGGGCTGAGGCTGTAAGTTGTGCATGTTTCACACATAACATGTCCCTTATTATCAAGAGGCACAACAAAACTCCATATGAAGTGCTCAAGGGAAGGAAGCCAAGCATCAGCTTTCTGCATATCTTTGGTTGTCAATGTTTCATACTCAATCAAAAAGATCAATTGTAGAAGTTTGCTCCTAAAGCTGATGAAGGAGTGTTTGTAGGTTACTCAGTGATTTCTAAAGCATACAGAGTATACAACCTCAGAACCAAAGACATAGAAGAATCCATCAATGTAAGTTTCAATGAAAATTACTTTGTTGCTTCCTATTCTTCTAATCATGTTTCAGGTGAAGAATTTAATGATCTTATGCAAACTGGAGAAGTTCCTCCAGAGCAAGTAGATCCCTCTCCACCAGCTACTCATGATATAGATGAACCTGTTCCTATCCAAATCTTTAACCATGTACAACCATCCTCATCCAATCCTATACCTCTACTGAATCATGTCAGGATCCTATAGAATCAAAATAAATAACAAGAATTTAATCACAATCAACTAAGAAGTTGCGGAATCACACTTAATTGATTAATAAAGGTTTTAATCACAAGAACTATTTAATCAACTCAACGAATAACTTCAAAACGCAAGATGTTTATTAATAATCAAAGATGATTACAATATTCACCTACACCTCCAATCTAACTCTTTTGTTAGACAAAGAACACAATATGTTCTTAGGTTTCAGAGAAACTTGGAGGCTAATACACTTTCTGAAAACGATAAACAATATGAATAAGTGTAATAAAAAACAATATTCCTAACAAACTATTCTAAATAGAGTATTTATAACCCTCATGGTCTTCCTTGATCTGTTGAAGTTTGTTAATCTTCTATCTTGCGAGATAATCTTGATAATCTTCAAATCTTGATAAGATATCTTTTAAATCCACAAAGATAGTAGTTTCCATAAATATCTCAACAGAAACTGTTTGTTGAATAAACAATTCTTAGTTTCTTCTAACATTCTTCTCTTCATTGTCTTCCAACAGTTGTTATGATATAACTAACAGTTCTGAATCTTTTGTATTAACAGTTTCAAAACTGTTTTCTCAAAACTTTCTCCAAACAGTTTTGCTTTTGCATGTTCAACAGTTTTAACTTACTTAGCTTATTTCCCAACAACCATGTACAACCATCCTCATCCAATCCTATACCTGTACTGAATCATGTGGAAAATGACTCAACATCATTGGATTCCAATTCTATATCACTAATTCCCTCTTCAGTAGAGATACCCACATATTGCAATAATGAAGTTATATCAGCCACTCAAAATGAACTCACTTCTACTGCTGATGGCCACCACATAACTTCTTCTCCCCAAATCCAAATGAATCCCAATTCCCAAGCAATCCAAAAAGCCTTCAAAGACCTCAAGCACCATCCTCATAATTTGGTGATAGGCAACATAGATGATCCAGTTAGAACAAGATCAAAAGCTTACAACATTTGCTTGTATTCTGGATTTGTCTCAATGATTGAACCAAAGAAGCTTGATGAAGCTCTTAAAGATCCCCACTTGGTGTCTGCCATGCAAGAGGAACTAGTAGAATTCAAAAGAAATAATGTATGGACTTTGGTACCCAAACCAAAGGATAAATTCATCATTGGAACAAAGTGGGTGTACAGAAATAAGCTAGATGAAAATGGGCAAATCATCAGAAACAAAGCAAGGCTAGTGGCACAGGGGTATTGTCAAGAAGATGGTATTGATTTTGATGAAACCTTTGCCCCTGTTGCAAGATTGGAAGCTATCAGACTATTCCTAGCCTATGCTGCCTTCAAAAACTTCAAAGTGTTCCAAATGGACGTAAAGAGTGCATTTCTGAATGGAGATCTGAGAGAAGAGGTGTATGTCAAACAACCTCATGGTTTTGAGGAGTCAAGCTTGATCATGTTTACTTTCTAAAAAAGCTTTATATGGTCTTAAGCAAGCTCCAAGAGCCTGGTATGATACCCTCTCTTGTTTTCTCATTAACAAAGGTTTTACAAGAGGATGCATTGATAGCACTTTATTTATTAGGAAGTACAAAGGTGATGTGATACTTGTACAAATATATGTAGATGATATAATATTTGGGTCTACTAATTTGGAACTATGCAAAAAGTTTTCTAAACTCATGTCTGATAATTATCAGATGAGCATGATGGGTGAGTTAAACTATTTTCTTGGGTCTACTAATTTGGAACCATGCAAAAAGTTTTCTTTAACTTTAGCAGGGCCAAAGAACTTTTCTTTTATCAAATATGAGAGCTTTGTTTTGTTATGCTCTATGAATTCAAGATCAAACCGCTGAGTCAATGCATTTCCCATTACAATGTTGTAAGTCTTTGACTTAGCAGACACTTTGACAGTACTTATTGGGAATGCTTCCTCAGCTATTAACATCGGCATTACCCTCAGAGGATCACATACACTTTCCAAATGTCTCATCATCACTCTGAGTCCAATACCAGCAGCTTCTCCATAGTGTCTTAGACCATATTCATATAATTCTTGTACATCTCTTCTGGTCATACTATCCATCAACTGCAAGAAACTTGGATAGCTTTTGATCGGTTCAATCTCTCTCACAATGGTTACTCCTTGTTTCCCGGTTTCAATTCTTAATAATTCAAATCTCCACTCAATTATGTGAGATTTTTGTTCAAGTTAAGCTTCCACAAGCTTGTCTAACTTCTGTTCAACCTCTATTCTGAGTCTGTCTTGCAAAATGGTTTGAACCATACCAGCCTTTGCTTTCTCTTTTGATGTTTGAACTGTTTGGGATTGTTGAAGCTGTTTAGGTTGAGATATTTGTCTTTTCTTTGTAGCTGTTTGCTTTGTAGTTGGAACTGTTTTCGTTCTTTCAATTTTCTTTCTTTTTACCCCCTTATCTGCCTTCTTTGCCTTTTCTTCCTCTTCAATTTCCTTTGTGATCTCAGCAGCCATCTCTTGAGCTAATTTAAAATCTTTTTGCTCTTGTTGCTCCATCTCAGCACTTGGCCTTTGAGCAAGCTCATGATCATACTCCTATTGTTGTTCTTTTGAGAGTTTTAGATTTGGAATATCAACAACAACTTCCTTTCCCTTTCCTAGCACAGGAGGCATCTTTTCATCTTTCTTTGATTCTTGAATAGCAATGCATTTGAACCTTGGCTTAGGGTGCAATTGGCTCTAGTTTAGATACCTTTCCATCCAACCACCCATCATCAATCTTTTGAGCCATTTTGAATGTGCTAATATTCAGTGTTTGAGCACCAACCTCAATCAAATGATTTTGTTTAGCTTTAGACCATGATTTGAATACTTCTGTTGTCGGATAGTCCCCAGACATGATCATCCTATTGATCAACACTCTATCAACAGCAGACAATTTATCTTCTTGTGATTGAGCCCTTTCAACTATTTGAGCAACTGTTGTTTGTGGAGTTGCAACTGTTAGTAGTTCTGGTGCAGCTGTTTGTGTACCTTGCACATCCTTCTCTTGCTCCTTTACGATTTCCTTCTCCCCCTTTTTGATTGGAACTGTTTGAGAGGGAGTGGCAATAATATGTTTGAACATTTGATCATGGATTCTAAGAACATCCGTAGCTTGCAATAGAGAGGTTGACAAAGCCTTGATTTGATTGTTTTGCTTAATAATAAGCTCATTATGCTTGGCAAGCATCTTGTCTTGTAAGGTACTCCTCTTTTTAAGGTAAAGAAAGGCAACAAGAAATGGTACTAGATCAGGATTCGTCAATGCCTTGTGTTTCATACTAGCCTCAATGTTAGCAAGTGTTGCCACTTCAAACATATCATCGGCAGATAAAACTGGTGGGTCACTCCTAGAAGTTCCCTCACCAGTACCCCTTTGTTCTTGGTACTGGGGATTTCCAAAAGCTGTTTGACCAGCCTTTGTTGCCGTGGGTGAGGTCTTACGTATGTTGACACTGCCCCTGTTAACCCCTTGCGGATGAAGCAGTAGTGTCAGCCTCAAGAACCACATGATCACCCTCCATTAGAGTGATCACCTCCTTAGTGTGCTTGGGAGACAGCACAACGGGTTCCCTTTGGATATTCTACACGGGTGAATGCACATGTGCAGGGCTTATAGTTTGGGATGGTGGGACTGTGGTGGAAGGAGCACCAACAGTTCTCTTCCTCTTTCTGAATGTTATAAGTGAGGGGGCTTGTGTTGTAGCTCGAGAAGGGGTACCAGAAGGAGATATTTGAGTATCGTGAGCTGTGGGTTCCAGAGTTGGTGGTGTAGCAATAGTTTGGGATTCATGATCAACTCTGGCAGCTCTGTTTCTTGAAAGAAACTCCACCATTGCAGAGAGTGGTGGAGTGATGTTACCAGAGAAATTCTTCCCATTTATCAATAGTTTGCTCAATGTGGAGGCCACATGAGCAGAGGGAATCAGAACCCTCTTGTGAGTTTGAAGATCTGGCAATAAAGAGTTTAACCATGTTTGCACAAATATGGGGTACATAAAAAAGAGACCATATTTGGTCCCGAGATACTTTACCATACCATTAAAAATTAATTTAGAAAAGTTGAAGCAACGATCGTTTGCCAAACAGATTAAGGCCAAAGCAATGTTGCTTCCAAACTCATTCCAGCCAGTTCGTTTGGGGCTTAGACATTGTGTAAGGTATGGATTAAATATTTCCAGTGAGCATAGAATTGTCCTTTGTAAAAGGTACCCTTTCCCCTAGGGCCCTCATACCCCAGTTTAACCAACTCCTCATGCAAGAATTCCAAGGAGACTGAATCAGAATACTCACCCTCAAGATCATTAAGGTGAAGGTGTTCACGAATGGTATTTTCAGCGACTGAAACATCATGGCTATCTACTTTTGAAGTCATCCATTGCACTCCATCTATTTCAGTGAGCGTAGCATTTTTCCAGAACTGATCGAGATGAGAAGTGTAAATGGTTGGATTTATGGTGAGAGTAGTGTTGAGATTTGACAGGGTAAGATAGTCGATCATGTCATGAAAGACATGCAACTCAGTTGGTTTGGAGAGGAAGGCGAGCATGTTGTGTTCTTTGACAAACGGAAGGGGGGCCATGGCGATTTCGCAGAGAGCGTCTAGGGTTTTAGCGTTCGATTGAAGGTTAGTAGGCGTAAATAAAAACTGCGAGGAGGGAATGACTTATATATGTAATGCATATTAAATGCAATTCCAAATCCCTCAGAATATCTTCAAAGACTTAAATACCCTTGACTAACAGATGACGGAAGATGTAGAGCTAACAGTTGAAAACTGTTTGGTTAATGAACTTCAACTGTAACACTCCCCCTTAACTAATTAGGCAGCTTGCCTAACAGTTGTAACACCAAAGTACTAACAGTTGAAAACTGTTAGTTACAATTTGCACTGTAAATCCCTGAACACTATCATAAATAGTTGTTAGACTGACGACTAACAGTTTCAAACTGTTAGTGTGAAAACACAAAAATCATAGAAAGAATAGCTAACAAATCATTATTCTAAGTTAATCATGCCAATATTTGAGATTAGAAAGTTAAATCTGCTCACATCAAAGGCTTTGGTAAATAGATCAGCTAACTGATCATCAGTATTTACTTTTAAAACTTGGATTAACTTTTTCTTATTGTAGTCTTTGATGAAGTGAAACCTGATCTCTATGTGTTTTGTTTTTGAATGCTTCACTGGATTGTATTCAATGCTGATAGCACTTGTGTTATCAACATAGATAGGAGTATTCAAAAGAGTCATACCATAATCCAGAAGCTGATTTTAAATCCATAATACTTGTGAACAGCAACTTGATGCAGCAATATATTCAGCCTCAGCTGTCGAAGTGGACACTGTTGTTTGTTTCTTGCATTGCCATGATACCAGTCATGAGCCAAAGAATTGACATCCTCCGGATGTTGATTTTCTATCCACATTTGCTCCACCATAGTCACTATCAAAATATGCCACTAATTCAAAAGGTGAGTCCTTAGGATACCACAGACCTAATTTTTGTTAGCCTTTAAGGTACCTAAAGATCCTTATTATAGCAAAGAGGTGTGACATCTTGGGACTGCATTGAAACCTGGCACAAACACATACAACAAACATTATATCTGGTCTAGAAGCAGTTAAGTACATTAATGAACCTATCATAGACCTATACAAGTGTATGTCTACATCCTCCCCCTCAGGATATGCTCCCAACTGTTTGTGTGTTTCCATGGGAGTGCTTGCCAGCTTTGCATCTTGATAGCCAAACTTATCCAAAATGTCTTTGACATACTTTGACTGACTGAGAAAGATACCCGATGGCTTTTGCTGAACCTGTAACCCCAAGAAGAATGTATGTTCCCCTATGGAGCTCATTTGGAATCTCTTATTCATGATAGCTTCAAATTCCTTGCAAAGATTGTCATTGGTAGATCCAAAGGTTATATCATCAAAATAGATCTGCACAAGTAAGATCTCTATTTCAAAAATCTTTGTAAACAAGGTTTTATCAATTGTGCCTCTTTTAAAACCATTCTCAATCAAATGAGATGACAATGTATCATACCAAGCTCTAGGAGCCTGATGTAACACATACATGGCTTTATCCAACCTATATACCCTATCCAAATCTTTAACCATGTACAACCATCCTCATCCAATCCTATACCTCTACTGAATCATGTCAGGATCCTATAGAATCAAAATAAATAACAAGAATTTAATCACAATCAACTAAGAAGTTGCGGAATCACACTTAATTGATTAATAAAGGTTTTAATCACAAGAACTATTTAATCAACTCAACGAATAACTTCAAAACGCAAGATGTTTATTAATAATCAAAGATGATTACAATATTCACCTACACCTCCAATCTAACTCTTTTGTTAGACAAAGAACATGATATGTTCTTAGGTTTCAGAGAAACTTGGAGGATAATACACTTTCTGAAAACGATAAAAAATACGAATAAGTGTAATAAAAAACAATAATCCTAACAAACTATTCTAAACAGAGTATTTATAACCCTCTTGGTCTTCCTTGATCTGTTGAAGTTTGTTAATCTTCTATCTTGCGAGATAATCTTGATAATCTTCAAATCATGATAAGATATCTTTTAAATCCACAAAGATAGTAGTTTCCATAAATATCTCAACAGAAACTGTTTGTTGAATAAACAATTCTTAGTTTCTTCAAGCATTCTTCTCTTCATTGTCTTCCAACAGTTGTTATGATATAACTAACAGTTCTGAATCTTTTGTATTAACAGTTTCAAAACTGTTTTCTCAAAACTTTCTCCAAACAGTTTTGCTTTTGCATGTTCAATAGTTTTAACTTACTTAGCTTATTTCCCAACAACCATGTACAACCATCCTCATCCAATCCTATACCTGTAGTGAATCATGTGGAAAATGACTCAACATCATTGGATTCCAATTCTATATCACTAATTCCCTTTTCAGTAGAGATACCCACATATTACAATAATGAAGTTATATCAGCCACTCAAAATGAACTCACTTTTACTGCTGATGGCCACCACATAACTTCTTCTCCCCAAATCCAAATGAATCCCAATTCCCAAGCAATCCAAAAATCCTTCAAAGACCTTAAGCACCATCCTCATAATTTGGTGATAGGCAACATAGATGATCCAGTTAGAACGGGATCAAAAGCTTACAACATTTGCTTGTATTCTGGATTTGTCTCAATGATTGAACCAAAGAAGGTTGATGAAGCTCTCAAAGATCCCCACTGGGTATCTGCCATGCAAGAGGAACTGGCAGAATTAAAAAGAAATAATGTATGGACTTTGGTACCCAAACCAAAGGATAAATTCATCATTGGAACAAAGTGGGTGTACAGAAATAAGCTAGATGAAAATGGGCAAATCATCAGAAACAAAGCAAGGCTAGTGGCACAGGGGTATTGTCAAGAAGATGGTATTGATTTTGATGAAACCTTTGCCCCTGTTGCAAGATTGGAAGCTATCAGACTATTCCTAGCCTATGCTGCCTTCAAAAACTTCAAAGTGTTCCAAATGGACGTAAAGAGTGCATTTCTGAATGGAGATCTGAAAGAAGAGGTGTATGTCAAACAACCTCATGGTTTTGAGGAGTCAAGCTTGATCATGTTTACTTTCTAAAAAAGCTTTATATGGTCTTAAGCAAGCTCCAAGAGCCTGGTATGATACCCTCTCTTGTTTTCTCATTAACAAAGGTTTTACAAGAGGATGCATTGATAGCACTTTATTTATTAGGAAGTACAAAGGTGATGTGATACTTGTACAAATATATGTAGATGATATAATATTTGGGTCTACTAATTTGGAACTATGCAAAAAGTTTTCTAAACTCATGTCTGATAATTATCAGATGAGCATGATGGGTGAGTTAAACTATTTTCTTGGTTTGCAAATTAAACAAGAAGTTGATGGTATTTTCATTCATCAAACTAAGTATGTCAAAGATTTAATCAAGAAGTTTGATTTTGAAAACTGTTCTTCAATGAAAACACCTATGTCTACTTCTATCAAGTTAGGAAAGGACACTGATGGCAAATCAGTGAACATTACTACTTATAGAGGAATGATTGGGTCACTCTTATACCTCACTACAAGTAGACCAGATATAATGTTTTCAACATGTCTCTGTGCAAGATATCAAGTAGATCCTAAGGAATCACATCTTGCTGCTGTTAAGAGAATATTCAGATATCTTAAAGGAACTCCTAATCTTGGTCTTTGGTACCCCAAAGACTCAGATTTTGAGTTAGTTGGATATTCTGATTCTGATTTTGCAGGATGTACATTAGACAGAAAAAGTACTTCAGGTGGTTGTCAACTTCTAGGAGGAAGATTGATTAGTTGGTCTAGTAAGAAACAGAATTTAGTGTCAACATCCACTGTAGAGGAAGAATACATTGTTGCAGGAAGTTGTTGTGCTCAAATTTTGTGGTTATAAAACTACTTGACTATGATATGAAGTTTGAAGACACCCCAATTTTATGTGACAATACAAGTGCAATCTCCATCTCAAATAATCCAGTCATGCATTCAAAGACAAAGCATATTGAAATCAGACATCATTTTCTCATAGATAATGTGCAAAAGAAGAAGGTAACTTTGCACTACATCAACACTGATTTACAACTTGCAGACTTATTCACAAAGCCATTAGATGAAGCAGGGTTCAATTTCCTAATATCCAAACTAGGTATGCTTATTTTTTAGTTTAGAATAGTGGTAATTTAGTTTGTGTTAATTTATAAGTGTTGAAAATTATAAGTTACTTATCTAAGCATATCTAAGTCTTACTTAATTTGTGTAAACTGAGTAACTATGCTCAGCTGATCAAATTTACTCAGCTGATCACCCTAAGATAAGAAAGACATGCTCAACTAAGTACTTTACTCAGCTGATACTTCAAATTTTCACTATCAGCTGATACCCCTCAGCTGATACATTTCTATGATCAGCTGATGTTTCTACACTTCGTAAATTTTCACTTTTTACACTCATTTAATGCTTTTTAACCCTAGTTATTTACTCCGTTTGTCAGATTTCATTTAATAGCTAATTAATTTGTTTTCCGTTAAATCTTTTGTCAGTATCTAACGATCTCTGTTAACTAACCTTCATAAATATCCCAATTTCTCTCTCATTCACCTTTACCTGATCAAACTTTCTAAATTCCCTCTCTCTCTCTCTCTACAAAGAACTACCTTACCTTCTCTCTCGATACTCACTGTTCATCATCCCTACCAAATGGCCACCTATATTCCAGACCCGGCTGTTAACCCTGGTGAGAATGTTGCACCCAATCAACCAATGAATATAACTTCCAACAACATTCTACTCTGCATCACCATCCCTGCCTCGCGAGAAAACCAAGGCTATGAACCAATGGTTCAGTTCCTTCAAGCTCATCCCTTGTTTGATAGTCTCAACGCTGATCCACACTACATATACCCTACCATTATCATTGAGCTATGGTACTTCGCAACCTATAACCTAAACACCAATACCATCCACTGCACCCTAGCCCAAGGAAACTACCATCTTCAGATCACCACCGAAACACTTCGCGAAGCCTCTGGTATTCCCCACTTCCCACCTTACACAACTTTTCCCTGCAGAACAGAAGTTCAAACAGTTCTGGAAACCATCGGCTACAATGAACCTGTAGTGCATAGTCAAGTTAAAGTCTCTGCTCTTGCTCATCCATGGAAATATTTGGCCAACGTGGTTATACGTTGCTTCGGTCCGAAATCTGGTAGCCATCATCTCATCAATCAAACCGAGCTTCTGGTGCTCTATGCCCTAGTCTTTGGGGTAAATATCGACTTTGCTCAAGTCATATTTTCTAACCTTATTGATAAAATCACTCAAAGCACCAACAAGAAATCATCAAGGTCTCAAGTGCCATACATTCGACTATTAAGCCTGATAGCTATGAGGGAGATTGGAGAAGATGGTTACGTGGGCTTGATTGAACATCTTGAGCATATTCCTGTCCCTACCATGGGAGAAAAGATATTCTATTTTCTAAAGGCAAATAGAGGTCCTCCAATCACTGCCCAAATGCAAGAGCTAATAGATGCTGCAAATGACAATGCTAATGTTGGTGATGGTGATGAAAATGATGATGATAACAATGGTGATGATGCTGCACACTGGCTCTAAGAATGATGATGATGATGCTGGTGATGGTGATGCTGGTGAATTTACTCCTCTCAGTCCAATGGTGTTAAGTCCTCTTGGCGATGATGGTGATGCTCAAGAACAAGAAATTTCTGAGCAACTTCTGGAGCTCATAGACAGGAGCAGGCACATCATGTCCCAAGGTAAGGACAGCTCTGACTCCACCTCTGAGGATATTCAAATGGTAGTCCCAACCTTTGACAGCCCATCCTCCTCTCCAGTCCATACACCACTCCAACAGCCAAGCTCTAGTGAACCTCCTGTGGTCACTAGTTCTACTCCTATTCGTAGCCCCATATATACAAGGTCACTAGAAGTGACTCATTATGAGCACTTTGAGGGAGTGCAATCCACAACTTTGACCTCAACTCCAATTACCCTTCCTCATTTTGAGGGGGAGCAATTGGATGTTGCAACCTTTCAACCAGTGGATGTATCCTCAGAACAGGATGCATCTGTAAAAATGGGATTTAAGCCGCTAGCTGAGACAACCTTCCAACAGGTTGATCTCATTAAAAGACAGACCTCAACCCAAGGTCATACTGTGTCTCTCCCAACATTGAGTCAGCCTATGCCATTCACATTCTCCCAACATAATGTGGATCCAATAAGGGATTCCCTGTTATTGAGTGCATCCCACACTCCGTCCACTTATCTTGCACCTATTATTGATTCTATTCTTACACAAGCACAACCTGCCAACGATAGTGATACAAACCAATCACTTGCACAGGGCTCAACACTCCTCCCCAATGAATTTGAGCTTATACACCAAGGCTCAAATGAGGGGACACAAACCTTACCAAAGTTCTTTTAACCTCTCTCCACCTCTAAACCATCTACCTTTACCCAAACCCCAAACCTTACCCTTATCCAAACCATAAACCAAAACATTGATCACCTAACCCAAACTTTCCAAGCCTTCTAAACCCAAACCTCTACTCAACTGTCCAAACTTGCAAAAGACATTGAGTCCCTAAAGACCCCACCCCAACCCTCCCCTGCACCCATTAATCTTATCCCAATCCTAAACAAAATAGACCATCTATCCACCCTTCTCCCATCTCAATCACAAATTCCCATCCTTCCTCAATCCACTATCTCTTCCCTCAACCATACCATCTCCAACCTACTATCCCAACTCCAAACCCTACGCCCAATCAACCCAAACATATCTGTCCCCATCCTAGAACAACTCCTACCAATGCCTTCCTTCCTCAAAGGCATCCTTGATGATATAGAAGCCCTCACACAACAAAGCCGCATGAGCCATCTTTCCTTATGGAAAGCTCTTAGGGATCTCAAGGATGACCTCTCTCTTCAAATCTCTAAAATTACCTCTCTCCCATCCTATATCTTTTCCTCCACCCATACACCTACCCCTGCCCCTACCCCATCCCAAAAGCCAACGGCAGGTGACTCCCCTCCTCCTTTTGATGATGCCAAAAAGGGGGAGAAATTATCAAGTTCTTCAAGGGAGGATGATCCTGACTCAGAGGAAATAGATGCTGCTTATTCTGAAACTGTCACAAAAATATTGTAGCAGGAAGCACCCAAAGCAACAACTCCTCCACCTCTTAAAAGAAAAGCACCTTCTGAGGGGGAGAAAAGGTTTTCTAAAAGGTTAAAAAGAATGGCTATTAGGCCAAAGCCAAGAAGAAAAGTTGTTGAGGGTTGCTCTCCTCCAACTGATATAGAGTCTGATTCTGTTGATGAGGATGATACTCCACTATCTGACATTCTCATAAGAAGAAGACAGAGCCCAAAGCCATCTTCTCCTTCAGTCCAATCAACCCCATCAGTCCAAAAGGCTTCAACCTCTGCTCCTAAGGACAAAGGCAAACAAAAAATGACACCTGAGCAAGTTGAAGCACATGATCAAATGAAAAGGGAGCTTGCTCTTAAAGAAAGGGAAAATGCCCAAATGGCTCAAGCATTAGGTGTTTCAGTTGAAGAAATCTACCAAACCAAGGAGCTAGCATATCAGCAATAACAAGAACAAGTTCAAAATCAAGCTGCTACTTAACACAAATTGGCAAGAGAGAAATCTCAGTCTAGACTGCTTAAAGCTAGATCTTATGCGGATGCTATCAAAACCCTCTTCAACCTTGATCTATCTGCTCCCATCAATCTAAGTCAACAAAGGCTTCAAAGCTTCAAAGAAAGGATTAACATTCTCAGAAACAGAATAGAACCAACTCCAATAACAAGAGCCACTGTCCACAAAGGTGATGGTGAACCCTACCTCAAAGCTATAAGGCAAAACAACTTCAACAGCTGTGAAGTTGTATCCTAAGAGTGGTGTCACATTTATGGGTTCACATAGTTAGTTGAGATCCTGTACCTTCTCTTCAAATCCAAATCTAAGCTCAAAGTTTAATTCATTCAGAAGATTCAGAATTGGATTGCTCTAGCTGTGTCACAAAGAGCCTTCACTCCACATGACTATTACAGACATGTGCACACAGTTGATAATCTTCATAAGAAAGGCTCCAAGCCCTTTAAACCATTTGAGCTAAGAGAGGTACTACCCCAGCATGAATTCTTATCTGACTTTGATGGTCTCAACACATCACTTCCATTGAACATCACCCCTGAGCTATACAAGTTTATAGTCATGCCTATTAAAGGTATATTCTTTCTAGACAGAGCTGGCACTTGGAGGTTCTTTAGACTGTCTGAAATCATCAAAGCTAGCAAGAAGTTTCTATTTGGGCTAAGAATATCTACAAGAGGCAGAACTGGAAATGAAAATTTTGAAGCCCTTGTACAAGCCCAATGTGAAGTCTCCGCTGAAGCAGATCCCCATGCCAAAGATTTTGAAGTTAAAGAAGAACCATGGTGGGATGATTGAAGACTGACTCTAACTCTGAAGTTTTGTTGATATCTAGTTGATTGTATATTATAGACTAGTTAGTTAGTAGTTAATCTATGTAAACACTTATGTACATTTCTTTATTCTGTTATTTCAAGTGATGTTTATGTATATCAGAAAATCAAAAACATATAAAAATGGAAAAATGAAAAGATACCACAAAAACAGGACAAAATGGTACAACAAACAAAAAGATTCCACAAAAACAGTACAAAATGGAACACTAGAAAAGAAACCAAAAACAGAACAAGGTTCAAAATAAAAAGAGCTACTAAAAACAGATAGCTAGGTAGCCAAATGTACTTAAAAGTTCAAATCTTTTGTAATTCGAAGTCAAACTGATTCTTCAAAAAGAAAAATGTTTTGTCATCATCAAATAGGGGGAGATTGTTGGGGAGATAATCACTTCACCCTAATAATCAACTCTGCCTATCCTAAAACATAGAATTTGATGATAACCAAACCCTACATTCAGTATGACTTAGAAAGAATTCAAACATGTGTTGTTTGAATCGGTTTATGTAAAAATATGCTAAGTATGGAACCATCAGCTGAGGAAAATAAACCATCAGCTGAGCATCAGATCATACTCAATGTATCAGCCAAGAGATATCAGGCAAGGAGCATCAGATGAAGAAAACAAGTGAAGAAGACCATCAGCTGAGAAAAACAAACCATCAGCTGAGTGAAGAAAGTTGATCAGCTGAGGAAAATACTTCATCAGCTGAGTGAACAAATTGATCAGCCGAGTGAACAAATTGATCAGCTGAGTAAATAAATTGATCAGCTGAGTGCCTACTTCATCAGCCGAGTGAACAAATAGATCAGCTGAGGCCCAGAGCATCAGCTAAGTAAGTCTTCCTTTACACAAGTCATCTCCCTTCATAAACTGATGTATTTGATTGATCAGCTGAGCATTCTTGATCAACTGATCAAACAAATACATGAGCTTATGTTTTCCTAAGCTTACTATTCATCAGCTAAGCATCTATATAATCAGCTGAGCAATATGTATCAACTGAGTCCTAGCAAAAAGTGATCAACTGATATGTTTTGTCAACTGAGTAGTGAATATCAGAGTTCCTAGTACAATCTATTAGCTGAGTCGTGAAAAATGTCAAATCTACTATATCTTTTCAGATTGTAAGTCATATGTAAAAGGCAGAACATGTGTTGTTCTAGTATGCCTTAGATCTTTGTTTGTAAAAGTAAAAATGCACTTTTGGATCAAGTACGAGACAAAAAGGTTTGATCTTATCTTCTGGAAAAGGATAATGATACCTCAAACAGACGAAGATCTTGAAGATTTGTTCAAACAACTAAGTATGGCTGGCAATCCCATACTTGGTAAAGTCAAATCAAACAGAAGCATGGTGTTGATTAAAGTACAAGCATGGAAAGGGAAAGAAACTTCTACACGGCAGTAGATGTGGGTTTTAATATTTTATATTGTGAATGGGTTGCACTTTTGCAGAAAAGTACAATAACTTTTATCAAACATTTGATTAAAGTAACTTTACTTTTCACCCACTACCTTTACAATTAAAATATTATATTTCCACATCCTCTTTGTCTCTTACCTTCATGCAACCGGATTCACCAAGACTTATATATATACTCATGCATGGTGGACATGCAAAATACACAATACAACACAGTAAAGTCTCTACTCCACAGAAAGAAAATCTCATCAGTTGAGAAATTCGTAGAGTTTAAGCATTGTGTAGAATCAAACTTGTTCATGTGTTGAACACTCTATATACATTAGTTGTTTTAGAGTTAGCTTGTCTATGTGTTAGACAAATAGATTGCCACCTTTTATTGTTGTTAGAATTTCCGCTTCTAGTACATGTAATTCTTGATTCAATATCAATAAGAGTTATATATAAGTATAACAGTGTGTCTTTAAATTTTAAAAGCTAAAGTTTGTATTCAACCCCCCCTTCTACAAACATTTGTTGTCGTGTACTCAATGTAGGACTAACAAAAAGTACAAGATACAATCAATCGACAGAAGATATTAATTCCAACGACCTTCAAAATATAAATGACTACATTTAGGTTCATCCAGAGACACAAATCATAGGAATTTTGAACTCCGGTGTTCAAACTAGATCTACCACTGCTAATGAATGACACGAGAATGTCGGAAGCTCTAGCCGATCCTGATTGGATTATAGTTATGCAAGAAGAGCTAAACCAATTTGACTGCCTAAAAGTGTGGATATTAGTTCCGCGTCCAGAAGGCAAATCAATTATCGGAACGAAGTGGGTTTTTAAGAACAAAAAGGATTCTGATGGTGTGGTGGTTAGCAATAAAGCTAGGTAAGTGCCTAAGTGCTATAATCAACAAGAAGGAATTGATTATGACGAGACTTTCGCCCCTGTAGCAAGGATAGAAGCTATTAGACTTTCGCCTCCTACAGAAACTTCACGGTTTACCAAATGGATGTGAAGACTGCCTTCCTGAATGGAAAATTAAAAGAGGAAGTGAACGTCAGTCAACCTGAAGGTTTTGTAGACCCTAACAGACCCAATGACGTCTACATTCTTGACAAAGCTCTGTACTGATTAAAACAAGCCCCGAGAGCTTGGTACGATGAGCTGTTAGAACATCTTCTCAACGAGGGATACGTCAAAGGGAAATCTGACACCACACTGTTTAAAAAGGAAATGGGAAATGATTTCGTATTGGTACAAATATATGTCGATGACATAATATTTGGCTCTACGAACCCTAAGTATGGCAATGAATTTTCAAACACAATGAAAAAGAGATTTGAAATGAGCATGATGGGGGAAGTTAATTTTTTCCTGGGATTGCAAATCAAACAGTTCAACCATGGTATTTTTATTAGTCAAGCTAAGTATATCAAAGATCTGTTAAAGAGATTTGATATGACTGGTTGTTCATCAATAATAACACCCATGGCTTCACGAACAAAACTATTTGCTGATCCGGAAGGAAAAGTAGTAGATTTGAAAACTTATAGAGGGATGATAGGTTCATTGCTATATTTAACAGCTAGTAGGCCTGATATTATGTATTCTACATGCCTTTGTGCCAGATTTCAGGCAAATCCCAAAGAATCCCATCTTCTGGCGGTAAAACACATTTTTTGATATCTTAAGGGTACCCCAGATCTAGGTTTATGGTATCCTAGGGATTCGGGGTTTGAACTAATTTCCTATTCTGATGCAGATTATGTCGGATGCATGCTAGATCGAAAGAGCACATCTAGGAGTGCACACTTTTTGGGAGACAGACCGGTCTGCTCGGGATCCAAGAAGCAAAATTGTGTTTCATCATCAATGGCTGAAGCAGAGTACATTGCTGCTGCTAACTACTGCTCACAATGCCTTTGGATTCGGACTCAACTTTCTGACTTTGGTCTGGTATATAACAAAATCTCTTTAATGTGTGATTCTCAGAGTGCCATTGCAATTACATGCAATCTGGTACATCACTCGAAAACTAAACATATAGACATCAGATACCATTTTATTAAAGACTATGCTAAAAAAGGTTTAATAGAATTAAAATATGTTCAAACAGATAATCAACTTGCTGATATTTTCACCAAAGCGTTAGACGAATCTCGTTTTAATGCTTTAGTGTCAAGATTAGGAATGTTGAATTTGACAGTTTAACATATTATTCTAAATCAACCGATCTTACACGGTATGTGTTAGTTGTGCAGGTCAAATTCAGTCGAAGGATAGACAAATCAAATAAAAATTATGAATCACTGAGGGTTGATACTTGTAGGGGGAGAAATCAAAACACGTTTTGTATATATTAAATGAAAAATCAAAAACATTTACAAAACAAAGAAAATTCAAAAATATTTTTTTCTTCATCTCAAATTGATGTACATTTGTGCATAGTTTGAGGGAGAGTTTTATTTTTGTTTTTGAATTAAAATTTTCAAATTTTGAAAATTTTCATTTTCATGATCAACGAAATATTGTTTAAGATGAAATGTGGTGTTTAGGGGGAGTGAAATGCTTTGAAAAATCAAAATTTTGATGTCAAGTGTTAAAAATCCGCAAAAGTTGTTGGATTAAGTCAAAATCCGCTACTTTTATCGGATTCCGATACTTTTGTCGGATTCTGATACATCTATCGGATTTTGACAAACCGAGAGTTTTTTCGGTTTTTGTGGGTTTCAAATTTATATGGATCGGATTTTAGCCATTCGGATTTCATGGGTCAGATTTCCTATAAAAGGGAAAATCCGATTCCATTATCGGTTTTCCACACGTACGAGAATCCGAGAGATTATTCAAAGAAATCAAAGTTTTCATAGTGCTTGTTTGTGCAAACAAATCACAGATCCTTGATTGCAATTCTTTCCTGAATCTAAAGGTATACTTCATTTGAAATTTCATCAACGTTTAAATGGATTTTAATCGGATTCTTTGAATGTAAAACCCTCAAAATGTTCGATATCCAAATCCATGAAATCAAGTGTTTTGTTAACATTGATATACTCGGTTTTGGATTTAGATTAATGGGGTGTGTTTCGATTTCTAGTTAATCGACTTTTAGGATGTGTATTTCTTATATCTGAGACTATCGGTTTTCAAAAATTTGATGGGGAATTTAAAACATAACGACGAAGGTTTTTAGTTGTTAATCGTGTTGTTTGAGTCGAAAGGAGTTCTTAGTTTAGGAATAGTTGCATAAATATTTTGGGTATTAAGTGATAAGTGAACAAAAATGGGTGTTTTGAAAGAATCAGAATGTCGAAAACTTGAACTGTGTTTTTATGTATGAACTGTCGGATTTCATGTAAATCCGATAGTCTATCGAATTTCAAGGTTGTCGGATTTTGTGATAAATCCGAGTATTTGTCAGATTTTAAGTTCATACCGGATTTCTAATCACTACCAGATTTTGAAAATATCGGATTTTAAATGACTGCCATATTTCAAGTTATTGGACTTATCGGATTTGGACAATATCGGATTTTCAAAGACATGAGTGTCGGAATTTCACACATCGGATTTTGGAAATGAATGAGTGTCGGATTTTCAATGTTGGATTTTGGAAGTAAATGGATGTCGGATTTTCAATGACATCAGATTTTTGAAGAAACTAAGTGTCGGATTTCATCAAACACTTAGGAATTTTCAAAAATTTTGAAAATTTTGAATTTATCACTAACTGTGTTATCTTACAGATGGCGCAAATCCCTTCGAATACCTTGTACCCCCGAGCCAATTTTCTTCAAAACCAACTTAATAATGCCTTCTTCCTACCCGATGTAACCAAAATTGAATACCCAATCATCACCGAAATCATCACTTCTCATCCTTTAAACCATGTTTTCACTTTCAACCCTACTGAATCCACACCTCATGTTCTAGAGGTTTATGTACAACAACTGTGGGGTTCTCTTACCTTAACTGAAAGTGCAGAAGGTCACCCGGTGCTTGCAGGTCAAATAGACCAAGTTGAATTTGAAATGGGTTTGGAAAGTATACGCCGAATTCTAAGACTACCCTAACCAAACACTTACCCATCCAAAACTGCTTTTGATCCAATACCCACTGATAAACAAATCCTAGCACATGTGATGGACCTCGGATGGAGAGGAGATGAACTGTCGGGGATGTCCAAATTCAAACATTCTAGATTGGTTCCATAGTTGCAAACTCTTTACACGATTATCATGAGATGTCTGACAAGTGTGGCGAAAGGAATTGACAGTTCCAATGCCTTTGCGTTAAAGG
Source organism: Dittrichia graveolens (assembly GCA_038502395.1). Taxonomy (NCBI): domain Eukaryota; kingdom Viridiplantae; phylum Streptophyta; class Magnoliopsida; order Asterales; family Asteraceae; genus Dittrichia; species Dittrichia graveolens. Next base: position 40,529,335 of record JARJIL010000009.1, read on the forward strand.
TTTTGGTTGGAATGGCTAAACACCTGCATTTTGATTATGGAGAGTTGATATTTATTGAGATAGCAAAGGTGGTTAGGGAGAAGGTGATGCAAGGAAAAAGACGTAATTTTCTACCGTTTCCACGGTTTCTTTCAATGATTATCCAAAGGGTGATTGCCAGGGATACTGATATCTCGAGGCACGATAATGAGCCAGCAGTGCAAATTCAAATGATGATTAAACTTTACAAAATTCCGGCGATGCCGGATATTCAACCCTTTGTGATGCTTGCATAATTAGTTCATTTATTGCATCTTGAAAGTGAGATTGTCCAGGAGTATGTGAGAAGTAATAATATTGTTCTTATGGATCGGCAAGAGCCTGCTGATTCTACCCTACGAACGTTAGGTTCCCGCGAGTGTTAGTGAAACTAGGAGTCAGACTTCTTTGGGAGAAGCTGACAGGGAAGAGCAAAGTGAAAAAATAAATGAGAGGGGTGGAGAAGAAGGTGAAGGTGTAAGTGAGTTTAGAGAGAGAGAGAGTTGCTCTGGACACCTCAGATAGTGAAACTGATTCATTTCAAAAGCATATTCAGCAAATGTTTCAAAACCAAGATGAACAAATAGAGGAGGAGTTAGGCCCTGATGGTCAAAGAATACATCCAAGTTTACCTGAATATGACCAAATGATGGACTTATCATTTGAGTTTGAAAATATTGATACTCAAATGTTGTATGATGATGTAAGTGTACTTAACGTTGAAGAAGATGTTGAGCGGAAAAAACAAAGCGAGGGAGTGCGTGATGTGAGAAAAGAAAATGTGAGAGCTGAGGGTTCCCCAACCATTTCAAGCCGGGACACCACATCCCCTGTCGGGTTTGTACCTGACATTGAAAAAGACTCTGGTTTCCCACCTGAGCACGCAGCAGCTCATTACTTAGCTAAGTTTGCCGCCACAGTTGAGAGCGGGAAGAATAGTCCTAGTTTGGAGGATTAGGCCTTATGCCTTTTCTCAACTATGCAAACAGGGCAAAACCCGTCCCAGCCACTCAGTATTCTCTCAAAAGGATATTTTTTTTCATTTCACGGAGATATAGCACATGATCTAACAGTTCCTCATTCGGAGGGTACTGTTATTGAAACCAGTGGCATTCCTCTCCAAGCCACGCCTGTTGTTTTTGCGCACATTGATAATTATCAACAAATTGTTGATTTTCTTTCTAAACACAAGCAAACACTTGAGGCACTAACTGGTTTATTCATAGATAGACTAGCTGGAACTACTATAGGTGAAGTCTTAACAGGCCATATCCGAGGATTAGTAGGAAATCCCACCACAGCCAATGTCAATCCAGCTGTGAACGTGGGTGGTCCTTCATCTTCAGAATTCGTTTCTAGAGGTGATGGAACCTCAACAGGTAATCTAAGTGATCCTGGTGTTACACACACTGAATCTGAATCGGCTAAGGAATTTTTTTCCAAGGCTGATTTCTATGCTGCTATTGAGCACCTTCATGTACGAATTGACGATATCCAAAGATTACAACTTGACAGATTAACCAGAATTGAAAAGAAATTGGATGTTTTGGTGGAAAAGAGAGAAACTGAAATGAAAGATAAGGTTAATGATAACCTATCCGTGGATGAGCTAAAAAGTTTGTTAATGGTAAAATTGATTGGAAAAGGTGATAGCGGTTATGAGGATTTGGATATATTGTCTTTGTTAAGAACTGAGGTGGAGTCAACTTGCAAAACAGCTGTCAGGTCATCAAAACGACCTAGGCATGACGACAATGACTCCGACACCGATCGTCCCGAGGGGGAGAAAAGATTAAAGACTTATTTTGATACCCCGGCTGCTCAACGAATCGGTGCAGTTGCTGCCAGATTGGAGAAAACTTCATTTAAACAGAAATATAAGGGCAAGCAAATAGAGGTGGTTGTGTTTGAGGAAACGAATGTGCCTGAGGTTGAGGTACAGGATGAAGATTTGACGCTAGCCTTGTTGCTGAGCAAACAAGAGGTTGAAAAGCCTGTTGAAACTATTACTGAATCTAGGCTTGAAAAGTATAAATTGGAAAGTGTATTGCAAGTACATGAAGAAGTAACATAACAGTTTCCGCCATCTCCTGGTAAATTCAGAACAAGTCGTGCAGACATCAGAAAACATCAACAAAAAGAAAGTCAACAAAACAATCTGAATGGAAAATTCCTAAAACTGCTCAAATAGATCCGGTTCACACTAGGTCTTTACCAAACGTGAAAAAGAGTTACGTGCTGACTAGGGAGTCACTGAAAAAGACAGTCAAAACCTAGAGGTACCAAGATATTCCAGTGGCCTTTCTAGAAGAAAATTTTGTCAACATCTACACTGATGAAATCGAAGAGATGTTGGATATAAATATGATGGGTGCAAAGAATATAGATGAAGCCAAAACAAAAATGATTCTCAATATGCACACCGGAAATAAAGAGGAAATCAAATCAGCACACTTGATCATAAAGCTTAACTATGTTGGAATTCAGAAAGTCTTATTCAAAGATATGGTCAGCTTTCTCGTCACAAGGTCAAATATGAAGAGTTATACCATTGGGCATGTGGACCTAAAATTTCTAAACCTTGGTGACGTCAACTTTCTGCTAGATGAACTCGAAGTAAAATTGAAAAAGAATGCTAAGGATTCAACTGGCTATCAAAAGCTCAGGGAATTCATCAGACATCGTTGTCAAATAGCAGAATACATTGATCTTCAGTTGAGAGCTGAATCTGATAAAGCCAAAATCAATTTGTTGAAGCCAAACACGAATCATTCCAAAATAGACCAACTGGAGATGTATCAAGTTGTCTGGAGTTGTGATGAAGAATTTGAAGGAGATGAGGGGATTGTTTTGTTCAATAGTAATGGAGAAAAGTTCTTTCTAAGGTTCAAAGAAGTCAATGCTTACTCCGATGGATCTCTGAAAGTTTGGACAATTAAAATCAATGAGTTTAGTATGAGTTTGAAAGAAGAAGTTGATCAAGCGCCCAGAGTTAGACTTACCGAAGTTATCAAACTGTTTGATGCCAAACGCAACGAACGAAAGATGATAAGACATTGGCAAAGAAAGATCGGGCAGAGGAATACAAGCTAGACACAAATAAGGGGGAGATTGTTAGAACTATATTTGTGTTTGTGGTCTAGATACAATTTAGTGGTTTAATGGTTAATTTTGTACTTAGTATAAATAGTAACATTAGCCTTCTATCAATGTAACCTTTGACATATATTCAAATAGATTACACACACTTAAAGGTGTTTCTACATATTCTGTCATCTTGATTCAGTATTGTGCTCGTTTATTGCTCTACAGGAGCATGTATGAAAAAGATGTTGAACACAAACTGATCAAAATTTATACACACATATGACTTAAAACACCACTGATATAGCCACAATAAACACTTCTAAAATATATATTTCTCATGTTAACAAACTTTAGATGAGTTGTTTATCATTTTCAACCTGATAAAGTTAAAAAAATATGTCTTAACACACCACTGAATACCCGCGCTAAACACTGGTAAAGAGTTTTTTTATCATTTTAAGAACCTGTATTTGTTTGTTTGTTGTAATATACTGTTTTGTTGTAAAGATTGTTTGGTACTATTATTTTGCCTTATTTGGCATTTTCATCATTTTCAAACATATGACTAAAATGATAAAAAAAAAAAGGTTTCAAATATAATTCCTACTGTATAAAATTATATTGATTTGCGAATCTGTGAATTGAAATATACGAGAATGATGATTGATTGAAGTTGTGATTATTGGATATACATAACAGGACTGGATGAAAGGGCAGAAGAAACAGATGCAACCGAAGCCGGAGCAGAAAAAGATAAATAAACTAATGAAGGTACATACGGGTCGGTAGACATGGGGCACCACAAAGATGATAATGACAAAGATTATGAACATACAGCTACAGGTGACAAACAAAACGAGGAGAATGAAGAGAGACTGAACAGTGTCGATGTAAGCTAAAACATGACTTTTAAAAATTATTTTAAATTTCATTCCGAAAATTCTTTGTTTACAAAGTCTAATGAACACAAGAATTCGTGGCTGAGATAAGAAGTTTATAAAAAGAACTTATCCACAAAAAACATCAGCTTACAGAGGTTATGTGGAGAGCTCAGTTCGAGTACCCACTGTCCAACAAAATTCATGACCTGTTGCATCACATTAAGAATATGTTGTTAAAGATCTAAATCTCAAATAATTCAACTATGTCCACAGAAATAAGGAGCTTGAGGATCTCATAGACGAGATAAGAGAGGATGCTGTGAAGGAAATGAAAAAGGAGCTAATGAAGAATGTAGAAGTTGAAAATGCAAAAAACAATGACAAAATTGTCATGGAAGAACCATCATCCAAAGAAATACCTGAGCAGAAATTACATACACCGACGTCAAAAATTGTGGATGTAGAACCATCAACGCCTACAATGACCCAACTCCTGGAGAGTACTTAGTGTAAAGAGATGGTTGACAAGGTAGTCGACCAACACCTTGAAAAAACCGTTGTGCGTGAAGAACCTGTATGGAATGTTTATTACGAGGAAAGCCCAGGAAAAATGAGGAAGTTGTATCATAGAAAAACACCCAGGAGAAGGTTACTGATAGACACAAAACTTGAAAGGCTTAGAGGAGAGGCTGGACTGCATTCAATGTTAGGTTTAGGATTCATGGACTTTGATCCCAACAAAAATACAACGAAAGAAAATGCAGACAAGGAAGGGGATGAGAAGAACAGGAAAGGAGTAGAAAGCCAGCAGCAGCCTTGAGATAACCTTACAAAAACCGAGAAGTAAGCATTTGTACAATCACATCTGAATCTGGAAAAAAACTATGAGGGTGGCTGTTCACGGGGACTGGAGGAGATCAGTAAGTAGACTTGTGATTTACAAAAATGCCAAAAAAATTACTTAAAGTAAAATCTAACAAAGTTTCATCATTTTCAAAGATGTCATATTCGAAACACCCCATGGACTGGAACTACCAAGGGCATTAGCAAAAAGTCTAGTACCCGGTTTTGATGTGCATGCTAGTGTGGTGGAGGCATGGGCTTGCGTGCTCAACAGTGAGGAGAGTTACAGAGACAACAACACACCAAAACGTTTATTTACTTTCCTCACACAAATGGTATGTCGGTGTTAAAAATGAAAATGCATGAAATTACACAAATTGTCAAACAATCTATTTATTAAATTTATAAAAAAAGACAGGTCTAATATAGGCAACCCAAAAAAGATAAGACAATGATTGTGCAAGAAAGGGTGAAAGAAGAAGAATAAATACATATGTGGAGATACCCGTTATTCCACGACATGATGAGAACAAGCGTGGTTACGAGCCGTTACAGTATGAAAGAAATTGATCTAGTAATACTTCCAAAACACAATTCAATCTAGAAAAAAAAAGATTAGAATATCCTTATGTGAAAATGCAATTCTTGGTAAAATGATATTATTGTGAAAATGATCATACTTTGAAAATGATATATTTGTATCCTAATGGTTATAACAGGTGCTTTGCCCAATAATTGACGGGAGTCATTTCTTTCTATATGTATTTGATCTGAAGAAAGGAGATATACATATAATTGATCACGTTTCACAACCAGTGAACTCAGTACAAAGATATGAGGAGATAACCAAAGCCATGATAAAACATATTTGAAAAATTATTTATAATTATATGGAAATCTTATTCCTGTCTTTGAAATTATTGCATGTTCACAGAAACACGACATGGAAATGTTTACCCGAGATGAGGATGTTTCTTGTAACAAATCAATGTTCACCAAAGAACCATGACTCCTGAATATATCCTGGAAGACAAAGGAAAACTACACAGATTGTGGTGTTTTCCTCATGAGGCAGTGGAAAGCAGGGTTCAAGCTGGAGAGAAACGACCAAAGCCAACAGATTTGTGGTTAAGGGAGAAATATGCTGCGAAAATACTCCTATCAGGTGTCAACCAGATTAGAGACATCGTTGTCAAAGAAATCAATGCATATGAAAAGCTTAATAGCAATGAAAAGCTTTTGATAAGTGAAGATGCAGATGAACGGATCAAAGAAAGGCTTGAACGATTGGGTTGAACAATTATTGACATTTCAGCTGGTGACATATATGCTGGTGACTTTCAAAACAATTATTGAGTTGTTCAAAACACATAGAATTTTTATTCCTCTGATGACTCTTTTGGTTTTCTACACGATATCTTTTGGTGCTTCTATGGAGATCAAACATTGAATTGTGTAGTTTCTTTAACATAAATTTTTTGTTTCTCTGGTTATTGTTTTATGATTTAACAAGATTTAACTAATATATATAATGGTGTGATTACACACTTACAACTGTTCATTATCGTTTGACCAAACATACAACAAACACATCATTTTCAACATTGTAAAAATTATCATGGTAATCTTAGTTTGTCATTTTCAACTACATATCAAAACACATCATTTTCAAACCTGTATAACAACAACCATCATTTTCAGACTAAATAACAAAACACATCATTTTCAGAATTGTAAAAGGATAATTTTCAATCACTAAAATGTAACACCGAGTTTTCTCGAAAATCGTGATTAACTTTGTTTTTTCTTTTATTCGAAATAGTCGCAGTGGAAAGCAACATTAATATCATGTGTTGGCATAAGTCGCTTAAACGGTTAAGAGAAAACACGACATTACTACTCATAAGATCTTTCATATTTAATTCAAGTTAGTAACAGTCTAGAATTATCCTTCTAACTACCCAATCAAGCTTCCCGTCTCATCAAGTAGCTCCGAACACCTACACGAGTACCAGACACCGTTTCAAAGAACAAGTGTCAGCTAACGCCTCGTGAGTCAACGGTAAGCTTCATAAATAGAACATCATATTAAAACACCGATTAAAATAATATTTAGATATTATATCAAATACCCATCCCGTTCATGTAGTTGACCCAAAACCCGAACCCGCAATCATATAACACCGAATAGTCAAGTACCTCAAATCATATAATGCTTATAAACCATATGAATCATATAACCAAGAAAACCGAATCAATCGAGTAATCATCCAAACAGGAACAACCATATTAAACCATCATAATTATATAAGTATAACCATGTGTATCAACCGTATTACCTGTTATTTATCAACTGTTAGCAACCGTCATTAGCAACCGTAATCAACGGTAAGTATCCGTGTGTCGTTAGAGTTTATCTAGCTGGTGTCTAATCCCCCTAAGGGAAAACCCCATTCGCTACTCGCGTGAGTTAGCCGACTCGTGCACAGAATGGGTAGCTACTCCCTTATGTTCGCGAACCCCTAAGAACCCGACTGCTTTTCCTACTCCGACGGCGCCGCAAATCATGTGCAGCTTGTGTCGTTTAGGTGAAGGTAACCACGGTGCTCCATACACCTCCCAACACCTTACGTGATGTCTTGCGCTTGACCCGAACCGTTTAGGCCACACATCACTCCGGTACGAGTCCATTAAGACCCATACCACTTGCCACCAAAGCCATCTAGAAGACCCGGTGACTTGTCTGGCTAGCACTTTTATCCTAGAAGGCATCAACTACCTACTAGGCCCGTATCATATCATCAAAGAGGAACTACCCCCGCCCTCTATGGAAAACAACCATTCATTCGTAATATTCATTCGATTATTAATCATATGAAATCATAGTGTAAATCATGTTTATAAACATGACATCATAAATTATATCCGTAAAACAAACAATCATATATTATATCCATATAATCATATTGCGTTCATGTAAATCATAAATCGTATGCATCACATAATCACGTATACATCACATATATATAAAAATATATTCGTTTCTACGTATCATTAATTAAATTCCGTTACCCGTAAGTATTTAAAAGAAATACATTTTTGTCTTGGCACTCGGTTTTAAAAATATGATGAACTCACCTGAAGTCCCGAGAGTCGAAGCCGAGTGAACCACCGTCAAAGTTTATCGAGCACCCTAAACGATAAATGAATTCTAATAAACAATCAACTAACAAAAACCAAAACAAAAGTAATAAATAATAAATCTACTCTAAATTGCAATTACAATTCACCTTCACCAAATACAATTGCAATTACAATTGATGTCCACCAATTACGATTCACCTCCACCAAATACAATTGCAATTGCAATTCATGTCCACCAAATACAATTGCCATTACAATTCATGTCCACCAATTACGATTCACCTCCACCAAATACAATTGCAATTGCAATTCATGTCCACCAAATACAATTGCAATTGCCATCCTCTAGACGTAATCGTAATTCCTACTTACACATACAATTGCAATTCTAATCAAAATTAAACCGAACTACAATTGTAATTCAATCCTACTTAACAAATTGTAATTCTAAGTTTATAGACCACAATTGTAATTTAACTCCCATAATGCAATCGTAATTTAGACCTTAAACACCAATTGTATTTCCATTCCTATGACAGAATTGTAGTTCATCATCACAATTTAACTCTTGCATCAATCGCATTTAATTACTTAGAAGGGAAATCGTAGTTTATGATAATATGGAATTGTATTTCATCGGCAAATCTCAAATCAAACACCATGGGTCAAGTTTAGGTTAGCTTTTTATAAAACCTAAAACTAAAAGTAGCAGACGACCAGATCAAGAATACCCACATATTAAATCTCAATTCCAACCAAAAATCACTTACTTCAATCTTACAATTCATGAATAACACCCCACGTAGATAATCCATCTCCAATGTTAAATCTTTACAAACAAAAACCTAACCAAATAATGATCAACTTCAAGATATTGACCCCCATTTTCCCTCATTGTTTCGATCAAAACCTTCAGCCCCAAAACTACTAATAATCATGACAATGCTAATATAATTCTCATAGAATTCACCATTAGGGAGTAGGAGTACTTACTTGATTTATTAACTTCACAAAGATGTATTGATTCCTTGATTCTTCTTCCTCTATCGACTTCACTACACACGCCAAATCTCTCTCTCTCTAGATCTGCCGTAAGGGCTGCCCCATATTGCTTAACCCTAATATAGATTTTAATCCCCTTAATTACAAACTAATCCTTGTTGTTTCCCCTTATTAACCCCTTGAGTCCCTATTCTTATATTTTGGCTCTAATACACACCTTATATTGTTAATTATCCCCTTAGTCATCAAAAACTCTTAAGCTTCTTCCTATATTACAAATTTTATAAAAAATAAATATTACTAACCCTTAAACATGATCAACTAGTCACCTACCATATTTAACACCAATCACCTGACGCGTAAACGGGTCGTGTCTCATATTATTTAATATTCGTAGGCGTATTTTAATAAGTTCTTTATTTGAACCATCATTATTTATTTATAATTAATTTCTTTCGTTAACTATATTTTTATATTTAAGAGTCCTCGAAACGTGGTCGTTACAATTCTTCCCCTGTTAAAAAGATTCCGTCCCGGAATCCGCACACTCAAGCATCATGTAAAAATGTCGTTTATCCCGGGGTTCATTCATCGTATGCACCATTCAATTTTATCGTTACTTATTAAATCTTTTCATTCATCAATTAATATTTAATTTAAGAGCATCTCAGAATAAATTCACGGAACATTAAGAATTAAATTTCTAACTTGGAAATCAAAATCTGTCAATCTTTCAACCGAAACATCAATTCAACCCAAAAGAAACCGTCAATATCAAAACAACCATCAATCGAAACTTCAAATCCAAACCTTAATAGAATTCACACGTCAAAAATCTACTCCTCCTCGTTAGCTATCATATTGTAAGCTCGAGCAGTTACTTTAGCCGGTTCTTTATTCTTTACATCTGTGGCACTCCGAGCTTTGAGTTTAGTGCACTCAATACTAATGTGTCCCATCTCGCGGCAATCGTAACATATCTTTTCCTTACTCTTGGAATCTTGCATTATGTGTCCTTTCTTACCACAACGGCGGCATCGCCTAGTATTTACAGTACATGGCCCACTATGTGTCGAATTACAGTCCGTACAATAATTTGCTTTACCCTGTGCTTCATCGCCTTTTTAATCTCTACTCTTTTTCTTTGAGGATCCACATGGTCCTTCCCACTTTCTCTTTTCTCCATCCTTGTTAACCAGACAGTCTCATTTTTCCAAATCATGTTCCACCCGGTATGCCTCATCCATGGCCTCTCCCAAGGTTCCCCTCATCCTTACCGCCACCTGGTATTCAAATGGTAATCCCTCAACATATCTTCCAATTTGTTCTTCTTCAGTAACACAATAGTTGCCAGAAAATTGTAGCTTATTGGTGAAGGTAGCGTTGTATTTTGCTATAGTCATGTTGCCCTTCTTTAATTCCAAGAACTCCCTCTTAGCTTTTCTTGCCCCTAGGCTACAGAATCTCGTATTGACTTTATCAGTAAATACCGCCCACGTCATACCGTCCCGAGTGACCTTAGTAAGCGCGTGTTTAACCGTTTGCCACCATTCTAATGCCTCTCCTTCTAGGCGCATGATCGCATAGTTTACTTGCTCGTATTCGGTGTAGTTCCCAACGCAAAACACCTGCTCCAGCTTCATGATCCAGCGCAGGCATCCCAGCAGGTCTTCACCTCCCTTGAATGCTGGCGGTTTGCATTTCATGTAGCTTTCAAATGGAGTTCCTCTAACTCCCACTTTTCCCCGCATGCCACGCTCCATCTCGGGGCGTGAGACGCTGCCCGCTTCACTATGCACAGACCGTTCCTCACTCTCTTCGTTTTTCACACCACGTGCTTCTCGTTTCAGACGTGCAATCTCGGCATCCTTTGCTTGTAGTTGTTCTTCCATTTGCGCTTGGCGTGTAATACTGCCATGACTGCGTTGTTTGTGACGAGTCCCCTCCGGTTCATCGTGACGACTTTCATTCCTTGCCAAATTGCGGTTAGAGCGATACACCGAATCGGTATCCTCAACATGAGGGATGCTTTCAATAATTGGGGCACCACTGCCCGCTTCACCATTTCCACCAGGCATGGCGTTGTTATTGTTGTTGTTCCTCCGTGTACCCACCATTTTTCTTCTGCAAGACAACACGATCACTAGTTGAACTCTAAGAGTTAACAAAAGCCGCAAACCAAGTATCCTAAGTCAATAAAGGAGAAAACCTACTATAAGAACTCCTACACACACTCCCCCCACTTAAAGTCTAGTTCATTCCTATTCGAGCCGATCTAGCCGTGAGTCCAAGTGCCGGGCTCAGCACTTAGTTCGCTCACAACCTGGATGTAATACCAACTTGTAACAACGGGTTTTCTCGAAAATCGTGATTAACTTTTTTTTTCATTTATTCGAATTAGTCGCAGCGGAAAGCAACATTAATATCATGTGTTGGCATCAGCCGTTTAAACCGTTAAGAGAAAACACGACATTACTACTCATAAGATCTTTCATATTTAATTCAAGTTAGTAACGGTCTAGAATTATCCTTCTAACTACCCAATCAAGCTTCCCGTCTCATCAAGCAGCTCCAAACACCTACACGAGTACCAGACACCATTTAAAAGAACAAGTGTCAGCTAACTCCTCGTGAGTCAATAGTAAGCTTAATAAATAAAAAATCATATTAAAACACCGATTAAAATCGTATTTAGATATTATATCAAATACCCGTCCCATTCATGAAGTTGACCCAAAACCCGAACCCGCAATCATATAACACCGAATAGTCAAGTACCTCAAATCATATAATGCTTATAAACCATATGAATCATATAACCAAGAAAACCGAATCAATCGAGTAATAATCCAAACAGGAACAACCATATAAAACCATCATAACTATATAACTATAACCATGTGTATCAACCGTGTTACCCGTTATTTATCAACCGTTAGCAACCGTCATTAGCAACCGTAAGTATCCGTGTGTCCTTAGAGTTCACCTAGCTGGTGTCTAATCCCCCTAAGGGAAAACCTCGTTCGCTAGTCGCGTGACTTAGCCGACTCGTGGACAGAATGAGTAGCTACTCCCTTATGTACGCGAACCCCAAATAACCCGACCGCTTTTGCTACTCCGACGGCGCCGCAAATCATGTGCAGCTTGTGTCGTTTAGGTGAAGGTAACCACGATGCTCCATACACCTCCCAACACCTTACGTGATGTCTTACTCTTGACCCCAACCGTTCAGGCCACACATCACTCCAGTACGAGTCGATTAAGACCCATACCACTTGCCACCAAAGCCCTCAAGAAGACCCGGTGACCCGTCTGGCTAGCACTTTTATCGTAGAAGGCATCAACTACCTACTAGGCCCATATCATATCATCCAAGAGGAACTACCCCCGCCCTCTAAGGATAACAACCATTCATTCGTAATATTCATTCGATTATTAATCATATGAAATCATAGCGCAAATCATGTTTATAACCGTGACATCATAAATCATATCCGTAAAACAAACAATCATATATCATATCCGTATAATCATATTGCGTTCATGTAAATCATAAATCATATACATCACATAATCACGTATACATCACATATATATATAAATATATTCATTTCTACGTATCATTAATTAAATTCCGTTACCCGTAAGTATTTAAAAGAAATACATTTTTGTCTTTGCACTCGGTTTTAAAAACATGATGAACTCCCCTTAAGTCCCGAGAGTCGAAGCCGAGTGAACCACCGTCAAATTTTATCGAGCACCCTAAACGATAAACGAATTCTAATAAACAACCAACTAACGAAAACCAAAACAAAAATAATAAATAATAAATCTATTCTAAATTGCAATTACAATTCACCTCCACCAAATACAATTGCAATTACAATTGATGTCCACCAATTACGATTCACCTCCACCAAATACAATTGCAATTGCAATTCATGTCCACCAAATACAATTACAATTCATGTCCACCAATTACGATTCACCTCCACCAAATGCATTTGCAATTGCAATTCATGTCCACCAAATACAATTGCAATTGCCATCCTCTAGACCTTATCGTAATTCCTATTTACACATACAATTGCAATTCTAATCAAAATTAAACCCAACTACAATTGTAATTCAATCCTACTTAACAAATCGTAATTCTAAGTTCATAGACCACAATTGTAATTTAACTCCCATAATGCAATCGTAATTTAGTCCTTAAACACCAATTGTGTTTCCATTCCTATGGCAGAATTGTAGTTCATCATCACAATTTAACTCTTGCATCAATCGCATTTAATTACTAAGAAGGGAAATCGTAGTTTATGATAATATGGAATTGTATTTCATCAGCAAATCTCAAATCAAACACCATCGGCCAAGTTTAGGTTAGCTTTTTACAAAACCTAAGACTAAAAGTAGCAGACGAACAGATCAAGAATACCCACATATTAAATCTCAATTCCAACCAAAAATCACTTACTTCAATCTTACAATTCATGAATAACACCCCACGTAGATAATCCATCTCCAATGTTAAATCTTTACGAACAAAAACCTACCCAAATAATGATCAACCTCAAGATATTGACCCCCTTTTTCCCTCATTGTTTCGATCAAAAGTTTCAGCCCCAAAACTACTAATAATCATGATAATGCTTATATAATTCACATAGAATTCACCATTAGGGATTAGGATTACTTACTTGATTTATTAACTTCACCAAGATGTATTGATTCCATGATTCTTCTTCCTCTATCGACTTCAACACACACACCAAATCTCTCTCTAAATCTGCCGTAAGGGCTGCCCCATATTGCTTAACCCTAATATAGATTTTATACCTCTTAATTACAAACTAATCCTTGTTGTTTCCCCTTATTAACCCCTTGAGTCCCTATTCTTATATTTTGGTTCTAATACAGACCTTATATTGTTAATCATCCCCTTAGTCATCAAAATCTCTTAAGCTTCTTCCTATATTACAAATTTTATAAAAAAATAAATATTACTAACCCTTAAACATGATCAACTAGTCACCTGACGCGTAAACGGGTCGTGTCTCATATTATTTAATATTCGTAGTCGTATTTTAATAAGTTCTTTATTTGAACCGTCATTATTTATTTATAATTAATTTCGTCGTTAACTATATTTTTATGTTTAAGAGTCCTCGAAACGTGGTCGTTACAATTCTTCCCCTCTTAAAAAGATTCCGTCCCGGAATCCGCACACTCAAGCAGCATGTAAAAATGTCGTTTATCCCGGGGTTCATTCATTGTATGCACCATTCAATTTTTGCGTTACTTATTAAATCTTTTCATTCATCAATTAATATTTAATTTAAGAGCATCTCATAATAAATTCACGGAACTTTAAGAGCATCTCATAATATTTAATTTAAGAGCATCTCAAAATAAATTCAATTTTTGCGTTACTCTTTTTCTTTTCTCCATCCTTGTTAACCAGACGGTCTGGTTTTGCCAAATCATGTTCCACCCGATATGCCTCATCCATGGCCTCTCCCAAGGTTCCCCTCATCCTTACCGCCACTTGGTATTCAAATGGTAATCCCTCAACATATCTTCCAATTTGTTCTTCTTCGGTAACACAATAGCTGCCGGTAAATTGTAACTTATCGGTGAAGGTAGCGTTGTATTTTGCTATAGTCATGTTGCCCTTCTTTAATTCCAAGAACTCCCTCTTAGCTTTTTCTCTTGTCCCTAGGCTACAGAATCTCATCTTGACTTTATCAGTAAATACCGCCCACGTCATACTGTCCCGAGTGGCCTTAGTAAGCGCGCGTTTAACCGTTTGCCACCATTCTAATGCCTCTCCTTCTAGGCGCATGATCGCATAGTTTGCTTGCTCGTATTCGGTGTAGTTCCCAACGCAAAACACCTGCTCCCGCTTCATGATCCAGCGTAGGCATCCCAGCGGGTCTTCACCACCCTTGAATACTGGCGGTTTGCATTTCCTGAATCTTTCACATGACGTTCTTCTAACTCCCACTTTTCCCCGCATGCCACGCTCCATCTCGGGGCGTGAGACGCTGCCCGCTTCACTATGCACAGACCGTTCCTCACTCTCTTCGTTTTTCACACCACGTGCTTCTCATTTCAGACGTGCAATCTCGGCATCCTTTGCTTGTAGTTGTTCTTCCATTTGCGCTTGGCGTGCAATGCTGCCATGACTGCGTTGGCTGTGACGAGTCCCCTCGGGTTCATCGTGACAACTTTCATTCCTTGCCAAATTGCGGTTAGAGCGATACACCGAATCGGTATCCTCAACATGAGGGATGCTTTCAATAATTGGGGCACCGCTGCGCACTTCACCACTTCCACCCGGCATAGCGTTGTTATTGTTGTTGTTCCTCCGTGTACCCACCATTTTTCTTCTGCAAGACAACACGATCACTAGTTGAACTCTAAGAGTTAACAAAAGCCGCAAACCAAGTATCCTAAGTCAATAAAGGAGAAAACCTACTATAAGAACTCCTACACACATTACCCCCACTTAAAGTCTAGTTCATTCCTATTCGAGCCGATCTAGCCGTGAGTCCAAGTGCCGGGCTCAACACTTAATTCACTCACAACCTGGCTCTGATACCAACTTGTAACACCGGGTTTTCTCGAAAATCATGATTAACTTTTTTTTATTCGAAATAGTTGCAGCGGAAAGCAACATTAATATCATGCGTTGGCATAAGCCATTTAAACCGTTAAGAGAAAACACGACATTACTACTCATAAGATCTTTCATATTTAATTCAAGTTAGTAACAGTCTAGAATTATCCTTCTAACTACCCAATCAAGCTTCCCATCTCATCAAGCAGCTCCAAACACCTACACGAGTACCACACACCATTTCAAAGAACAAGTGTCAGCTAACGCCTCGTGAGTCATCAGTAAGCTTAATAAATAAAACATCATATTAAAACACCAATTAAAATCATATTTAGATATTATATCAAATACCCGTCCCGTTCATGTAGTTGACCCAAAACCCGAACCCGCAATCATATAACACCAAATAGTCAAGTACCTCAAATCATATAATGCTTATAAACCATATGAATTATATAACCAAGAAAACCGAATCAATCGAGTAATCATCCGAACAGGAATAACCATATTAAACTATCATAATTATATAAGTATAACCATGTGTATCAACCGTATTACCCGTTATTTATCAACCGTTTGCAACCGTCATTAGCTACCGTAATCAACCGTAAGTATCCGTGTGTCCTTAGAGTTCACCTAGCTGGTGTCTAATCCCCCTAGGGGAAAACCCTGTTCGCTACTCGCGTGACTTAGCCGACTCGTGCACAGAATGGGTAGCTACTCCCTTATGTACGCGAACCCCTAAGAACCCAACCGCTTTTGCTACTCCGACGGCGCCGAAAATCATGTGCAGCTTGTGTCGTTTAGGTGAAGGTAACCACGGTGCTCCATACACCTCCCAACACCTTACGTGATGTCTTGCGCTTGACCCCAACTGTTCAGGCCACACATCACTCCAGTACGAGTCGATTAAGACCCATGCCACTTGCCACCAAAGCACTCTAGAAGACCCGGTGACCCGTCTGGCTAGCACTTTTATCCTAGAAGGCATCAACTACCTACTAGGCCCGTATCATATCATCAAAGAGGAACTACCCCCGCCCTTTAAGAAAACAACCATTCATTCGTAATATTCATTCGATTATTAATCATATGAAATCATAGCGCAAATCATGTTTATAACCGTGACATCATAAATCATATCCGTAAAACAAAAAATCATATATTATATCCATATAATCATATTGCGTTCATGTAAATCATAAATCGTATACATCACATAATCACATATACATCACATATATATAAAAATATATTCGTTTCTACGTATCATTAATTAAATTCCGTTACCCGTAAGTATTTAAAAGAAATACATTTTTGTCTTGGCACTCGGTTTTAAAAACATGATCAACTTACCTGAAGTCCCGAGAGTTGAAGCCGAGTGAACCACCGTCAAAGTTTATCGAGCACCCTAAACGATAATCGAATTCTAATAAACAACCAAGTAACGAAAACCAAAACAAAAATAATAAATAATAAATCTACTCTAAATTGAAATTACAATTCACCTCCACCAAATACAATTGCAATTAAAATTTATGTCCACCAATTACGATTCACCTCCACCAAATACAATTCCAATTGCAATTCATGTCCACCAAATACAATTACAATTCATGTCCAGCAATTACGATTCACCTCCACCAAATGCATTTGCAATTGCAATTCATGTCCACCAAATACAATTTCAATTGCCATCCTCTAGACCTTATCGTAATTCCTATTTACACATACAATTGCAATTCTAATCAAAATTAAACCCAACTACAATTGTAATTCAATCCTACTTAACAAATCGTAATTCTAAGTTCATAGCCACAATTGTAATTTAACTCCCATAATGCAATCGTCATTTAGTCCTTAAACATCAATTGTGTTTCCATTCCTATGACAGAATTGTAGTTCATCATCACAATTTAACTCTTGCATCAATCGCATTTAATTACTAAGAAGGGAAATCGTAGTTTATGATAATATGGACTTGTATTTCATCGGAAAATCTCAAATCAAACACCATCGGCCAAGTTTAGGTTAGCTTTTTACAAAACCTAAAACTTAAAGTAGCAGACGACCAGATCAAGATTACCCACATATTAAATCTCAATTCCAACCAAAAATCACTTACTTCAATCTTACAATTCATGAATAACACCCCACGTAGATAATCCATCTCCAATGTTAAATCTTTATAAACAAAAACCTAACCAAATAATGATCAACCTCAAGATATTGACCCCCTTTTTCCCTCATTGTTTCGATCAAAACCTTCAGCCCCAAAACTACTAATAATCATGATAATGCTAATATAATTCACATAGAATTCACCATTAGGGAGTAGGATTGCTTACTTGATTTATTAACTTCACCAAGATGTATTGATTCCTTGATTCTTCTTCCTCTATCGACTTCACCACACACGCCAAATCTCTCTCTCTAAATCTGCCGTAAGGGCTGCCCGATATTGCTTAACCCTAATATAGATTTTAATCCCCTTAATTACAAACTAATCCTTGTTGTTTCCCCTTATTAACCCCTTGAGTCCCTATTCTTATATTTTGGTTCTAATACACACCTTATATTGTTAATTATCCCCTTAGTCATCAAAAACTCTTAAGCTTCTTCCTATATTACAAATTTTATAAAAAATAAATATTACTAACCCTTAAACATGATCAACTAGTCGCCTTCGATATTTAACACCAATCACCTGACGCGTAAACGGGTCGTGTCTCATACTATTTAATATTCGTAGGCGTATTTTAATAAGTTCTTTATTTGAACCATCATTATTTATTTATAATTAATTTCTTTCGTTAACTATATTTTTATATTTAAGAGTCCTCGAAACGTGGTCGTTACATAAAACACATCAATTTTCAGACTATATAGCAACATCATATCATTTTCAGCATTTTCGAATGAAAATGATGATCTTTATTGTCATTGGCATAAAAGGCAACAAACAACAATATATGATGTAAACACTAATTTAAACGACCCTCATCATTTTCAATCCTTTGAAAAACATCATTTCCACAAATAATAAAACAAAAAATGAATGATACAAATGGTAAAAATGATAAGAAGTGAAAAAAAACCCATTTAAACCAAAACAAAAAAGAACAGACTTAAAAATTTTCCTACAAAAAAAAATTATTGATGAGACACTTCACAACCATCGACCTGCTGATCATTCTTTTTCTTTTCAGCTTTGAGTCTCTCGGGACAAGTACGAATATTATGAGGATCATAACTTCCACACTAACTGCATTTCCGTCCCGACTGATTAGCTATAGCAAGCTCACGCGAACTCGTTATCCTTCATCTAGACCGCCTCCTTTATTACGAATGCCTGTTGGATTTTGAATATCAATACTCGAGGGACGCTCAACACCTAGCACCTCGCTTATGAATTCTCTATTTACCATTGCATCATCTTCATCAAACTCCTCATCGCATTGTTTGGATAGCTTCTCTTGCGCTTTAAGAAACTTTACCAACTTCTCCTTGTTGCCAATGACCTTATCCAAAGCATCTTCAACATGAAAATACACTCGACGTACCAAATCAGCCAACCCAAAATCCTCAAGAACTTTAGGATTATGATTTTGGTAGTTAAAATAAACTTTAGGAGGCACAACATCCTTTCTCCACCTTTTGCATATATACTTTCGTGGAAACTGATTGACCTTGAAAACACGAAGAGCATAGAAAATATGCCTACAGAGGAGCCCAAATTTCTCAAAACGTTTGCATGAACATGTGAGCTCATCTGTTGATGAATCAAAAAGAACCTACAACGAAAAATAAATGGTAGAAAAGACATGAATACCCACATAAAGATGACTGCTATTGTTTTCGAACATGGTGACTTTAAAAAACATCTAATGTACATGAAAATGATGATTTTGAAAACATATTTTGAAAAAACCGTATATAAAACACAAGATCACAAACCTTGCTTTGCTTAGGAAAGTACTCATCAAAAGCTTTGGGATCGTTATCTCTATCAATGGTGTTGTCGATATCAGTTGACGAAACACTTGTGTCCACTATCTTAAACTTCTTCAGCGAATCCTCCTCCGCAAAAGAAAGAGACATGCATTTTTTTGAAGCCAGACGTATCTTACTAGAAATATCATTGAAAACATGCCTTCTAAAAATCCCAAAAGCGTCCTCTTCCAAATTCCATTCATGAGTGAATATGGGAGTAGTATACGCACTCTGATGATCATTACGAGACTGATTAAACCTCTATTCATGCATCGCAATGTCAAAATGCGTTAAAAACTCCACCAGTGTGTTACTAGAACGCATTAGTTGGTTAAACATATGGTTCTCAGATTCAGATCTTGATGAGGTACGCATAATACCACAAAACTCCAATTTATGAAAGTAAGCTGGAATCCAATACTTTCTCAACCTAAACATATCAGACAGCCATATATTATCTTCAAGATTAAACTCTTGGATTAAAGATTCCCATAGGAAATCAAACACCTCGGTTTCAAGTTTGTCAGTCCACACGATTCTACATAATTTAACTTTAAATCCATTGTTACAAATATCAAGAGGAACCTAAAATTAACAAACCCAAAAACTGTTATATTCTGCTAACTATAATTAAAATGAGGAAAAACTTAACATAATCTGAAAATGCAAAATAAATGTGAGAAGTTAAAACAAGTCATACCTTAGAAGAAACCTGCTCCATTATATGCCACATACACAAACGATGCCTTGAGCCTCAGAATACAGACTCTATAGCGATTTTCATTGCAGGATCTTGGTCGGTTAAAATCATACGAGGATGATGTGGATATGCATTTGAAAATGCATTAAGTAACCATGACAACATATCCCTCTTGTAATTCTTCGCATCGATTTTGGAAAAGCCAACGTCCTCCGATCCATATATTTTTGACAGAATCCTATAACCAGATGATGAACCCACACCAGCATCATTCATATTGTGAAGCAAATGAAAGCATTCAAATGCTTGGTAAAATCTAGATGAACCAATGTATGATTGTGCTCCTCCATAAACTTACAAATATAATACTTATTGTCATTACATAGAGATAATTTCAACTGTGAAGGACATCCAAATTTTTTAAAAGATCGTCTCCTTCGTTTTTTAATCTTCTTGTTTGAAGTATCAGAATTAACCACAACATCAGCCTGATCGCCTACCCCATGAACATCAACCTTTTCCAAATGTGGTTTCTTACCTCCTCTAGCGCAAGTAAACACCTTGGTCCTAACAATTCCACCAACAACGGACGATCTACCAGCTGGAGGTTTCGATGTCAATTTAATAGGTTCAAAGCCACCAACCCTAGCATATTCTTTATAGAACAACCAAGGATTAGACAATGAATCAAAAGGCATATTCAAAATGGGTCTTTGCGTGTCAGTATTGGGTATCCATTGTCTAACTCCCACAACATTAACCTCTTCTATACCAATTTGAAGAGACACAAGAACAAAGTCCAAACCTTAAAAAAATGACCATTAGTATCAAAATGATGATAAGTATGAAAATGATGATAAGTACCAAAATGATGTGCTATCAAAAATGATGATAAAATGAATGAACATGATAAACTGCATGAAAATGATGTCTTTTTGAAAACACGGATGTATTTCCATAAATTTCATTATGAACTACATGCAAATGATGACTTTTAAAAATGATGAGTTAGATGATAGAATAAATGAAAATTAGCGAATTGGTTATTTGAATAATGTAAGGTAGAGAAAATGATAAGTAAAATACCGATGTGCTGGCAAAAACTGAGAATGCAACATTGATTGATAAGTACCTTGACTAGATTATGGAAGGAACGAAAATGATGATTCTGAAAATGATAATTTATAAGCTATCAACTGAAATTCGGGAATACGTAATACACAACACAATTAGAAAAAAGCAATTATACTTGATGTTTAATTGATATCATTTGCATTTGAAATTCATCATTTTCGAAACCTCTGCAACAATTGAAACTAACAAAAACTAACATACATCACACCAAAAACACATAACAACAGAGGATGTATAAGGTCAAACATCAAATGCGAATGAAATGGATTGCAAATTAGTTGGGATGGGAAGAATAACTAATTAGACCTATATGTGTCGATCACAAATCAAACCTCCTATGTAAATAGGAATTACTGCTTCAAGTCTTCAACAATTGAACTTAAGTTACATGAAATGGGTTGCACACAATAAATGAGTTATTGGACCTTGAATTCGAATGTGGGCCAGTAGCTCACGACGCAATGGACCGCTAGTTGATTATTAGATAATTAGATGGATGACAAATAAATTAAATCATGTTAATCACAAACTTCAAGTAATATGTTAATCGCCAATTTAAGGGTGTAGTGAATTGATAATTGAGGATTTTCATGGAATCATAATTGAAATGGAACCTTATGTGAAAATTGCAAATTTATGGTTATGGGTATCAATCACAAATTAGTGGGAGCTTGAATCACAAATTCGGTTTCGTACTCGAATCACAAAACAGAACTATATGTATATATATACACGAATTGCAAATTGGTTGTGGGCTAGTGTAACCGCAAACTAGACTTATGTATGAATCGCAAATTGGGCTAGAGGGCCTAATCGCAAAATGGACTAAATGGCCGAATCACAAATTATATTAAAATGAGGAATCACAAATTGAGCCAAGTGTTTGAATTGCAAATCACTGAATGTGTTTGAAGATGTGAGCTTGGGAGGACTTACGAGGCATGATTCAATTGTAGGTGATTGCCGGTGTTAACTGAACTCTAATTACTCACTGTGCGACTGTAGTCGATACTTAGACTACAAACCTCGTGAGTTTCACTAACTCTTATCTTATGATGTATTTGTATATATATGATGTTTGTATCTATGTGATGTTGTTATACGTGTATGTGTTATTTGATGTGATACATGTTTACTTGTATATTCGATAACCGAGGGGGTTATCTAATGCATATGGCATTAAGGTCGAGTGGAACAACTTGATGGATGTCTTTAGACATCGTGGCCGAGTGGACTTGCCTGAGGGGGCCTTACGTGCAGATATGTGATGATGTGTGATAATCATGAGGTATGGGTGACGTGTTGCTTACTAAGCTTATAGCTTACCCGTTGTTGTTTAAATCTTTTCAAGACCATCAGGCATGACACCAGTGTGACAGCGAATCGATGATTTATGATTTAATATTTATTTAAACATTTATTTTAAAGCTTCCGCTACCGAAACTTATTGCTTATTTATTTGGGATGAATGTAATGACAATATTATTATTTGTTTATTCATTCGAATGAATATTTTTGGTGAATTATATTATTTTAAAAGAAAAAAATTTGGGGCATTACAACTTGGTATCAGAGCCTCGGTTTAAGGGATTCAAGCACTCAAGTGGTGTGTTTGGACTTAAACCTTGGTTCAATACGAAATTTTCAAACTAAAATGTTTACAAATTATTTTCAAACGTGTTGTCAGCTGAAGCCGAAGGTCCTAGTGAGCACTTATTTATGATGTGATTAATGAATTGTGATTATTACTCAGACATTGGTGATATTGTGGATATTGATGCTTAGTGTACTGTGAATACATTATGCCATGCATGAAACCGGACATATAGGTTTAGAAAACTTGAGTTGGCCTTATTGTATGTTCTCGTTTGATGTTGGTGGTAGGGTAGATTCAAGCATTCAACTACCTATATGGCTAGGGTTATGCATAGCACCATATTTACACTATGCTAGATTAATGTAGAAGCGATGACTTATACGTGATGCCTTATACGTGATGCTTTATATTGAGATTTACGATGTGATAAATAACCTAAGCCTGTGAATCGGGACTTTTCATGGAAAAGATAAGATCGAACATGTATAGTGTGTTTGGAGTTGATATACGGTCCCATATTATTACAAATACATGGTACATGTTGGAACTTAACCGAATCACTGGAAATCTTGTGAACTAGGTGAGTGGTACTTGTAGGATGTAGTACACCCGTAATGTGTATAGGAGTGCCTTAGTGTGTATAGGGCTACTTCAGATTTGAGGATAGGTGTACGAATGGATAGAACTTCTCTTGTGTGAAGTACATTATGGTAAAGCTGCCTTATGCCTTAACGCTTTATCTATACTTCTACTAGAAGAAACCAAACCTTGCTAATTGGGGGAAGTGTAAATGCCCCGCAGGATAGGGCTACAGCAAGTCATACAGCCGAAACCGATCCCCATCAACAACCAAGGATGCCTATAACTAGGCAACCACATGTAAACAACGAAGAGATGGAGAATGGATATCACGAGACTGTATCCGACGAGAGGTTGGTTGTTGTTGTGGGAAATGAGTTGGAACAAATCTTGCCTAATGTGTTTCAATAGATGAATGAAGAAATGAAAGTGATGGTCACGGAGGAGGTGGAACGGATTGTGATAGCCAGGGAGAGTAACCATCGACCAAAACACCAGGTTATCTACCAGGGTACTAATAGGGGTTGTAGCTACCGTGACTTTTCAGCTTGCAACCCTGCGATGTTTGAAGGAAAGCCAGGCCTAGTGGCTAGTACTAGGTGGATCGTAGAGGTTGAGACTGCATTACGTACTAGCTATTGTCCCACGGATTGTAAAGTACTTTTTGCTATTAACTTGCTGGAGTAGCAAAAGATTGGTTGATGCTGCTAGTACAACAAAAGGGTGAAATTCTTTTAGGAATCACTTGGGAAGACTTTAAAGAGATGTTTACCAAAAGATTCACACCACAGGTAGAAGTTGAAAGGATCACCGGTGAGTTCTTAGTCATGAAGCTGACTATTGAATCAGTCAACGATTTAAATGCAATGATCCTGGAGAAATCCCGATTTTGCCCCGAATATGTGGCAAACGAAAAGATGAAGATGTTCCGCTACATGGGTGTACTGAAGACGGAGATTTGAGAGTTTGTGGACTCAACTAGGTATAAAACTCTAGATCAGATGATGGCTACTGCTAGAGCATGGGAACTAGAGTTAGAAAAACAGGAAGTGGAGAAACACGGAAAAAGGGAGTTGGGATTAGTAAAAACTGCGTCAAAGAAATTGAAGTTCTCGGAGGGAAAGACCAACCGGCAGAAAGTGTAACACCCAAGGTTCGAATTACTAAATTATTATTTAATCGGATGGATTATACGTTTTTACAAGTTGCCTTTATGTGTTTGGGTATGATTATAAAACTAGAGGGGTTAAAACCGTCAGATTTCAACTCGATTATGTGTAGGGGCTGTTGTGTCAATAGTTGATACTTATATATATATATATATATATATATATATATTACCAACTTTGACTTAAGAGTCAAAGTTTACATGGTTTTCCTCTGCTAACTCACGATTCAAGATCAGACCATAGCAACTCTCCTTTCTGGTGAGCAAATCAGTAGAACAAGTAGCATATTCAAGAACATAGCAAGAATCCAACACAAGGTAAGGTTTTAAGCTTTGTTCTTAAGGTTTTGTATGTTAAAACACATGATTCAATGGTGAATTAATGTTAGGATTGTTTCATATGGTTTAGATTATGTATATCAATTGTAGAAGGTGTAGGAAAACACCTCTAGTCGATTTTATGATGAAACTAACGAATTTTTGGTGAAATCCGACAGTTCTTGATAAGAACAGTCTGCTGGTCTGTAGTGTACATGACCCGTGTAGCGGTACACGGCCGTGTAGTAGTAAACGCGGTCATAGGGCCATGTAAGGTTACATGGTCGTGTAGCATGAGAGGTACACAGCCCGTGTAAAGGTACACGGCCCGTGTAGGGTGACTAGACCACACTGGCCATGTTGCCAACTTAAGTCGTGTAGAATTAATGGGACACGGCCCATGTAGGGATACACGGGCCGTGTAAGGCCCTATTTCAGATCAGAATGCCTTATGTGATATTATGTATTGTTTATGTAGGAGGTAATTGACGTATTACCTATATCATTGATCTGTGGAGTATTGCATATTACAATCAGAAGGTGAGTCTTCTACACTACTCTTCATATCTGCAGCATGTATGCTATTATATCAGATTACTGACATGTAATGATATTCATATGTGTGTATAAGCTTATTGCTTTGTGCAGTAGGTCTCAGAGGTAGGGTGCTTACTACTATGTTCAGTAAGGCTCAAATGTGGTACAGTACTGTGACCTATGTTGCTGCCCTCGGTCTAGAACCAGAGGCTAGCATTGTTTGCCAGACATACGTGTATTATCTTCATATGATTTTATACGTGTGTTTATATGATGTTTAGTCTGGTTTACTCACTAAGCTCTCGTAGCTTATTAGATACCATTTTTAAAAATGTTTTGCAGGTTTTTAGCAAAGACAAGGGCAAAGCTTCGGTTTAACTGCCTTTGATAAACTCTTTGAAAACACATAACGTCTGGTTTGTAAACATCAAGTTTTAGTACCAAACTTGTGACAATATTTATGTGTGTATCTATTGATACATTAGGATTTCAAACAAGTATTGCTTCCGCTTTTATGTCAAACTTTCAGATGCGAACACTCATATGTGTTTGATCTTACTATTTCAAATTTTGGAAATTGGGGCATTACAACTTGGTATCAGAGCCACGGTTTGAGGGATCTGGATGTGTACAAGACACATTCTGGACTTAAACCATGGTTCTGCGGATTTTGAAAATTGTCAAACTGGAGGCTTGCAGCTAGGTGAGTATACTAGCAATTATACTGATTATGTATTATATGAGCATTATATGCGAGTACAGGATATGCTTAAGACAAATATTTTATATGTGTATACAACTGTTAAGAGTTGGTTTTATATGAGCATTTTAGATGAATTCAGTGTTATATCATATGAGAGCATGATGTATAAACTTTGGCCTAAGCCTGTGAATCGGGAATCTTTGTGATAAAGTTAAAATCAAACGTGTGTAATGTGTTTAGAGTAATATAAGGGCCCATATTATTACAAACACATGATACATGTTTGAACTTAATGGAATCATGAGGAATCTTGTGAATCGGGTGAGGGGTACTTGTAAAGGTAGTACACCTGAGAATATATTAAATGCCTTAGTATGTATAGAAATACTTTGGATCTGATGATAGGTGTACTGATATGTGGATATACTAGTAACTATTTGTTATAAAGGATAGTATGGTAAAGTCACCCTTTGTCTTAATGCTTTATCTATACTACCAGGATGATATATACAAGAGGTTTAAGAGTAGTGTGTAACCGTAAGGGTGATTTTAGTCACAGGCACGAAGGGATAAATATCAGTATTACAAGTGAATGTATGCGTATAAGGATATAGCATGACGGGGTGTTTAGAGTAATATAAGGGCCCATATTATTACAAACACATGATACATGTTTGAACTTAATGGAATCATGAGGAATCTTGTGAATCGGGTGAGGGGTACTTGTAAAGGTAGTACACCTGAGAATATATTAAATGCCTTAGTATGTATAGAAATACTTTGGATCTGATGATAGGTGTACTGATATGTGGATATACTAGTAACTATTTGTTATAAAGGATAGTATGGTAAAGTCACCTTTTGTCTTAATGCTTTATCTATACTACCAGGATGATATATACAAGAGGTTTAAGAGTAGTGTGTAACCGTAAGGGTGATTTTAGTCACAGGCACGAAGGGATAAATATCAGTATTACAAGTGAATGTATGCGTATAAGGATATAGCATGACGGGGTGTTTGGAGCCCAGATTTAAATCGTTAAGTAATAGAATCCATATTTGGTAAATTCATTGCCAAAAACATACTAAAGTGATGAGGCAGAGTTTATGCCATATATTATCATATGAGTTGTAGCACAGATGAAAGAACAACGAAGTGATCAGATAAGAGTCAGTATCAAGATTAGATATACAAAGTGAAAGGGGTAATTATAAATCCCAAGTTATTATTTGTAAATTATTAAAAGGTTGTACGTTCAAGGATTTTC
This sequence comes from Dittrichia graveolens, assembly GCA_038502395.1. NCBI lineage: Eukaryota > Viridiplantae > Streptophyta > Magnoliopsida > Asterales > Asteraceae > Dittrichia > Dittrichia graveolens. The sequence goes on from JARJIL010000009.1 coordinate 40,556,929, forward strand.
CGCGCGTCAACCAGCGATGCATTAAAGGTTAGCAAATCGACTGTTAGTCATAAGTAAATTTCAGAGATCGAGGGTGCATTTCATATATGTACGTATGCACTCGGAAATAAAGTGAAATATGTAATAGATTTGATGAGAATTGCAGATAAATTGAGAGCATGACGAGAAAATAGTCTAAAGACGTTATAATTGGGCGGTTGGTGCCACAGTCAGAGATAGACAGAGTTATGGATTAATTCTACAAGTAGAACAGACATGAGAGACAATTTCAGGAAATCGATACTAGGTTTCAGAAAAATGCATATTTTAATTCAGATTATCTTGGTAATGAAAAGATAAAAATATATAGGTATATCGTAGCATTTCAGTCCAGCATATGAGAATTTATAGACGTTTGTAAACACCAAGATGTGAAATCCCTGATGGATGCAGCAGGAATTAGAGAGACAGAGAAGAAAGGAAACCGATAGAGAAAGTTGTATTGATGTTTAGGAAAACAAGAATGGAGATTCTAGAAAGGAAATGATGCAAAAGGTCTACCTTATCTACTCAGCATACAAGAAACGTTGACCGGGGAAAGCAAGTTTGATTCACTAACATGTTTTAAATATGGAAACCGGGTCATATGAGTAAGAATTGTGGGAACCCAAGAGGGTGAAAGAGAAGAATATATCAATAATCAGAAGTGAGAGTTTTCTAGACACCAACCGAAGACACTAGGGCAGAATCAAGTATTGTTACAGAAAGATCGAATGTGTATAAGTATAATGTGACAGAAATGAGTATTATCAAATTCCATAGTGAATTTGTATCTATGAATATAAATGAGTTCCAAATAATAATTGGAACGGACTGGTTATACTGTAACCAAATTATGATATTATGTGAACAGAAGTGATACGATTTCATATCCCAAGTGGGGAGAACTAATTACATGTGATAAAATCAAAACACGTAGGTTATATGGGTGTTCAGTTTCAAAAGCTGGGGAGTATCTTCAGTATGGATACATTATTTTCTCAACTTATGTTATAAATATTAAATTAAAGAAGGGCAGATGAGTTTAAAAGATGTGAAAATGGTATGTGAGTATCTTGATATGTAATTCAAGGAATTACCAAGGATACTACCAGACAGAAAGAGTATGTTTAGAATTTGTGTGATGTTGAAAGCTTCATTGATTACGAGAACTACGTACAGACTTGCTCCTTCAGAGATACATGAATTATTGAAACGACTCCGAGAATTATTAAATGTGGGGGTTTATAAGACTCAGTAGCTTTTTATGAGGTGTACTTATGTTATGTGTATTAATTATTATGAATTTAATAAAGTGATCATGAATATATGACTAGTGTTCAGAATATGTGAATTACTTGATCAGTTATAATGGGGTAAAGTGGTTGTCAAAGCTGACTCAAGGTTGGATTTTCTTCAGCTTAAGATCAGAAGGGATGTCATTCCTTAAACTGTGTTCAGAAATGTTTAGGTATTTTGAAGTGGTTATGATGCTTTTTGGCCTTGCTAACACACCAGCAGTGATTATGTATTAAATGAATATGGTGTATAAGCCAAGGTTAAGTAAGTCAGTAATTGTGTTCATCAACGATATACGTATTTATTTCAGAGGTTTATCAGATCATGAGAATCATGTTTGAAAAGTCTTAGTGACACAGTGCAGAGAATAGTTATATGTTAAGTAAGGAATGCAATTCTTTAGACAATTTATTAATACGAGTGGGATCGAGGTGAATTCTGAGAAATAGAGAAGGTGAGGAATTGGGAGCCGCCAAAGAACCCGACAGTAATGAACTGTTTTATGGGATTAATTGCATAAATTATGTGAAGCAATAGTTTGCACTACCTGAATTGATTGAAGAGATGATAGCATTATGTGATGCCTGCTACAGTGGTCTGAATGAATTCAAAGGGGCAAAATTATTATGTGCACTTCTAGACAGTTTAATCGTATGAGAATGAATATACAGACTCGCACCTGATAGCAGTATATGTGGTATGTTATTTATATGATACGTGAGGATTATACCTCGATAGTGGATGGATATGTGGATGTAAGACTATTGTTGGTGCGCCACAATAGCATTCATATCTGGTGTAAGACTGCCGCTAGTATGCTACGGTAGCATTCAGTATGATATGATGAGATTATGTGTTTATATGTGAAGTGTTGTTTACATGAAATTATAAAAGTTAGAAATAATTGTTGAATGAGAAAGACCTTTAAAGGAAACAGAAACACTGGTCAGTGAAGGATTGTGAGTAGAATATTATATTATTCAGGGTAAGGCTAATAATATAACCGACAGTTTGAACAGGAAATCAGAGATAATACTTGTGTAAATTAATTATCAAAATGATAGTTATGACACTCTTACTCAGAGGTGATAAGAACAGTTCAGTGAAAAGTGATCAAAGGTAAAAAGTATCTTAAAGACTGGATAAAAGGGGACAAGTAGTTAATCCGTTTAAAAACAGTCATGACATATTAATTGGATATGATCGTATATGAGCATCAGGTTACGGGGATGTGTATAAGACACATCCATATGAAGTTCATAAGTTTATAATGGTGGTGTAGCCAGAAGTTAGTAAGGGTATGAATATCTAAGAATAGATTATTGATAGAGGGAGGTGAAACTAGATATGGTCAGACAAGTGGAGGAATATCATTAAAGGTGTATAGCTTGTTTCCATTAGAGAAATTTATTAATCAGAACAGTTAACAGAGATGTGTGTGAAAGAAATTGTATCTGGTGGTAGTACATCAGTCTTTACTGATTCGGAAAGGGATGCCAATTTTATTTCCAGAATTCGGAACTGATTTCATATAAAGTTAAGGATTAAGCTTCATTTCAGTACAGTCAGAATGAAAGAAATATACAGACGATGGAAGGCATGTTTTATGATTGTGTTATTAATTCAGAAGAAAACTGGGGTACATATTTGCTTGACAGAGTTTCGTATTACAACAGATACCCGTTCAGCACCGAGATGCCAATGTATGAAATTTGTATGATATTACTGCCAAACTTCAGTGTATTGGGTGACATGGGTCAGAAAGTATGGGGTAGTACAGAAATGATGCAACGAAAGACAGAACAGATTTAGAAGGTATGTAATACATTGTTTGACGCCCATAATAGATAGAAGGGTTATACACATATACAGAGATTACCACATCAGTTTGGTGGGGGAGTATGTATCATTGGCAGTAGCACTATAGAAAAATGTGATAAGATTCAGAAAGGAGAGAAAAATAAGCCCGGAAATCAATCAGTAAGTCAGAATTATTGTATATGTGGGGAAAGGTTGTTTATAGATCAGAGTTATCAGAAGAATTGTCATATATTCATAACACCTTTCGTATATTATATCTTGGAAGGTATTTAGCAGTTGAACCTGTAATAAACAGAGTAAATGGATCAAGGACCGGTAAAAGTATAGAAAGGGGTCAGAATATGTACAAGGGCCTGAACAGAAAATGATGATACTTATTCAGAACTCTTCAATAGTTAATTTCGAGGACGAAATCATTCCAAGTGGGGAAGAGTTCTAACACCCAAGGTTCGAATTACTAAATTATTATTTAATAGGATGGATTATACGTTTTTAGAAGTTGCCTTTATGTGTTTGGGTATGATTATAAAACTAGAGGGGCTAAAACCGTCAGATTTCAACTTGATTAAGTGCAGGGGCTGTTGTGTCAATAGTTGATACTTATATATATATATATATATATATATATATATATATATATATATATATATATATTACCAACTTTGACTTAAGAGTCAAAGTTTACATGGTTTTCCTCTGCTAACTCACGATTCAAGATCAGACCATAGCCCTATTTTAGATCAGAATGCCTTATGTGATATTATGTATTGTTTATGTAGGAGGTGATTGACATATTACCTGTATCATTGATCTGTGGAGTATTGCATATTACAATCAGAAGGTGAGTCTTTTAGACTACTCTTCATATCTGCAGCATGTATGCTATTATATTAGATTACTGACATGTAATGTTATTCATATGTGTGTATAAGCTTATTGCTTTGTGCAGTAGGTCTCAGAGGTGGGGTGCTTACTGCTATGTTCAATAAGGCTTAAATATGGTACAGTACTGTGACCTATGTTGCTGCCCTGGGTCTAGAACCAGAGGCTAGCATTGTTTGCCAGACATACGTGTATTATCTTCATATGATTTTATACGTGTGTTTATATGATGTTTAGTCTGGTTTACTCACTAAGCTTTTGTAGCTTATTAGATACTATTTTTAAAAATGTTTTGCAGGTTTTTAGCAAAGACAAGGGCAAAGCTTCGGTTTGACTACCTTTGATAAACTCTTTGAAAACACTTAACGCCTGGTTTGTAAACATCAAGTTTTAGTACCAAACTTGTGACAGTATTTATGTGCGTATCTATTGATACATCTGGATTTCAAACAAGTATTGCTTCCGCTTTTATGTGAAACTTTCAGATGCGAACACTCATATGTATTTGATCTTACTATTTCAAATTTTGGAATTTGGGGTGTTAAAGAAAGAGGTACCGAGATGCTAAGATGTGGCAAGAATCATTTAGGGGAGTGCAAATCTATGGTTGGGTTGTTTCAAGTGTGCCCGGTCGGGTCACATCGTTAGAGACTACAAGTCGACTGCAAAGGTTTGTTTCAATTGTTATCAACCAAAACACATAAGGAATGAGTGCCCCCGGTTAATTGCAAGGGGAGTCAAGGCAGTTACGCCAGCCGCTCTTAGGATTACAGATGGAAGGGAAGAAGAAAAGAAAGAAGCACCTAGGGGAAGGGGGAGGGCCTTCCAACTTACAACCAAAGAAGCTAAGATAGAGCATGAGGTGAACACGGGTATTATTACTATTAACCTTGGGTAAACACTCTTGTTATTTACCCTAGAATTAGTAGGTTTTCGTGTTTTATGCTAAGTAACAACTTAAGTGATAGAGTTGAACGTTTAGAAACTCCTTTGGAGGTAGGATGACGGTAATAGGGACATGTAGGTGTCATGAGGAGATGTAGTAGGTAGTTATGTGTGTCTGTGTGACTACTATATGTCTTTGTGTGACAATGGAAAGCGGTTTGTGTGATGATTTTGTGTGTCGGTGTTAGAATAACAAAATGATAGAACGTGTCTATGAGACGTCTAGAAGTGTGTTTGCAAGGCACATAAATTAAAGTTGATGTCATTGAGGCGAGAGAAATAAAGAAGGAAATAGGGACGAATAAATGATACCGTTGAATAGTGGCTTGCATTTCGTCAAGAAGTAAGGATATTTCCATGGTGGAAATCATAAACTTAGGTGCGAACGGTATGATTTGAGAAACAAGGTAGTAGAGTCGAAGAATTTTAAAGAGTAAGAGCCTAGTATCACGGAAGTGGTGTAATAGACTATAGAGCACATACAGAAAATTTGTTAAGACATTGCAAGCAACTCAGAGCTGTCAGAAACGTTATGCAGATAAGAGACCCTTAGAACTAGAATTTCAGGTTGGTGACCATATTTTACTAAAAGTCTCGACATGGAAGGGATTTATTCGCTTCAGAAAGCGAGGAAAGCTCAATCCTAGGTTCATTGAACCGTTTAAAGTTTAAGCACGAGTGGGGAAGGTGGCATATAGATGGGAACTACATAAGGAACTATCAAGCACTCTCAACACTTTCACGTATTTAACTTATGGAAATGGCTAGCAGACGAGACAACCTTCGTACTGATGGGAGATATAGTAGTAGATGAAAGATTGAATTACGCGGAACGACCGGTCGCTATATTAGAGAGAAAGGTAAAGGTCTTAAGAAATAAACAAGTTCCTATAGTTAAAGGATAGTAGGAACACCTTCGTGGATCAAAGTGGACGTGGGAATCCCAAAAAGAGATGGAAAATTACCCGGTACTATTTGAGTAGAGATTTTGAGGACGAAATCGATCTCAAGTGGGGGAGAGTTGTAATACCTATTTTCGAAGTTGTAATGAATTTTATTGTTAAATAATTTGGGTATTTATTCCTTAATTTCGAAGTAAATATTTTAGTGATTTATACTAATGGTTGTTTACTTGGGCCTACGAAGTAACAAACAAGGGTTAATCCATGTGGAATTAGTGTTGTAACTTGTACCCATACATTGGGCTTATTTGATGAAGAAGAGATATGGGTCTTTGGTATCTAATTAAGGAAGCTTCGCCACTTAAAAGGGGTCCATTAACCCGAAACCAAGAGCCGGCACTGTTATCTCCAATCCCTACGCATACGGGACTCTCGACGGAGAAGAACAAAAGGAATTGAGGGCGAATCTACGAGCAATTGACCGAGAACAATTGCAGGTATGTGTCCTCTACCCTTAGTAACCATCGAGCTCTTGATTTCATGAATTATAGCTACGTTTTTGGGAGTGTTTGGTAGGCTTCAGTACTGTTGAAGGTAAAGAGTAAAAACTGAACAAAAACAAGATTTTGATGATGAAAAACTTAATATAAATTTAATTAATCGATAGGGTTCGATCTATACGAGTTTAGGAGTCCATAGGAACAATAATATTTGGAAATCATTGAGTTTTTGGAATCATTTTCTGGGGATAAAGAGGGTTGTGGAACACAGCTCAAAACAGAGGAAAAAGATGCAATTTTTGATGATGTAAACATGATGAAAACTCAATTAATCGATGGGGAATGGTCTAGATGTATTTAGGAACCTATAGGATCAAGAATCATGAATGTTGGTTGAGTATTGGCATAAGATTGGATTTTAATGATTTGACTTAATTAAGGTAGGTTGATTTTAGATCTCTTATTTATTTAATTAAATGATTGGCCTACAAGTGTTCTCACCGTTCTCCATTTAACACGTGTTCTCACCGGATCCTTGCTCTCTCTCTCTCTATATATATATATATATATATCTATATATGAATTCTTGAATCAAAATTTGTGATGTCAATGGATTGCAAATTAGTTGGGTTGGGAAGAATTACTAATTAGACCAATATGTGTCAATCACCAATCAAACCTCACGTCGATGACACACAATGCCTTATCATCGGCTATTTCTACCTCTAACGGTGTCTCTAACTTCTCCGGTTCTATTACAAATTTATTACAAAAAGAAGAAGACACAAAGAACTTACTTGCCCCAAAATCAAATAATACCAGGCAAAGAGTTGATAATAAATGTACGTGCAATCAAATCCGATTCTTTCTTAGCCTCCTCCACGGTCATCTGAAACGCACGTCCCCGAGGCTTTAGAACCTCGGGTTTCTTTCCCTTCTCCCCATCTATGATCCGGAGCTGTGGTTGCCACGCAGGCCTCCCAGTGCCTCCCGCTGCTTTCGGGCATTTAGCCATGCAATGCTCTGGTTTGTTGCACCTGAAACACACGTTCAGGTGGGCCTTGCAATCCTTCACGTAATGTACGCTCTTCACGCACACAAAGCAGTTCACGCTTCCCATTCGGTACTCCCCAGCATGCCCCTTTCCACAATTACCGCACCTTGCCCCCGGATTTCTAACGGCATGCTTGAAATTCCCAACATTTGGCTTCTTGAACTATGATCTCCCAGCACTACTACCCAAGGCCGCTCGCTCCACCGACCTTTTCTTGTTCCTCTCCATCAAGTAAAGTTCTCTCTTCCTTGCTCCCTCAATCAGTTGGTCCAGTGTAGCATACTAGCCATTCGACACAAACACCTGAATATCCTTCCTCAACATTTGCGTGTACCTATGAATCTGCAGCCATTCATCATTCGCGTAGGCCGGACAGTACAGTAGTTTCTCTTTGAATATTGCGGTGATTTGATTGACTGTCTCCGTTGTCTGTCTCAGTTTCATGAATTCGTCTATTACACGCTACACCTCTACCTTGGCATTCTTGTAACATTCTTGATTGACTGTCTCCGTTGTCTGTCTCAGTTTCATCCTCATAAAACAATGCCGTAAACTCTTCCCATGACATTCTTGTGATTGCTTCTCCTTTCATCTTCCTTAGCAAATTCCACCAATCCTTTGCCGCTCCCCTAAGGAAGTTTTCGCAAAACAAACTTTCGAGTCCTTAGCACAACGGCTGGTAAAGATAGCTCCATCTATCGCAGAGACCCATCTAGTGCTCCGCACGAGGTCTGGCACTCCATCAAATACGGGCGGCTGACACGCCAAAAAATCCCTGAAGGTTCCTCCCGGGATCACTTGGTTAGCGGTCAGTGCTACCTGTTAGGCGACGACAACAGCCGCAGTTGCTTCCTTTGCAGCCCATAGGGCTCCCAGTTTCTGATCAATCATAGTGCCCATATCTTGCTTTAAATCCTCCACAATTTTAGGCAGCAACTCTTTCAAAGTGTTGGTAACCATAGTGGTCACCAGTTCAGTCATTGCTTCATTTCCGTATTCGTCCTCATTCATTACATTCTGTGGCATAACATTCTCCGGAGTCACATTCTCAGTTTGATTCAAGATCGGTTGCGCACGGGGATCACTCTCTCCCGTCACGCTGGCATTTACCCCATCAGGTGGGTTCTCAAAACCCGTTGGTATCACATATCGGTTTCTTGTAGTCACCATACTGAATGTATTGACAATGCACTTAATTAGCAGGCGGCATTTCGACACAGTCCTCATCACTATATCAGTTCGTATTTCACATATTTCATGTATTTTATGTCATAAGTACAGCTATCAGGCAACCCTAGTCATTCTAAGGCACCCTAGGTAATGACATCCTATCTTTACAAGTACCCCTCACCGGATTCACAAGATTCCCCGGGTTTTGACATGTTTCAACAAGTGTCATGTGTAGATAATAATATGGGCCCTATTATTACAAACACGTTACACGTATTGGATCTAGTCATTACCACTAGGAATCCCGATTCACTGGCTTAGGTCATGTATCAATCACCTCATCAAGCATATAGTCATTTATCAGGCAAGCATTATCATGTCATCCCGTTCTGATTCTACTAAAGCAGTTCAATTTCAAATCTCACTTAACTTAGTCATCATATCAAAATTTCATACCTTGTACTCGCATGTGACCGCTCGGACTAGTTCCAGCCGATAGCTCATCGTAATATTTAATACTTGAAAAAGAAAGAATTTCAAAAACATTCTCTAAAAACCCTTCACGAACCAAGGTTTAAGTTCAAACACACGGAAACGTATTAGAATCTCTTAAACCAAGGCTCTGATACCAAGTTGTAATGTCCCAAATTTTTTTATTTTTTTTGCAAATCCCAAGTATATGGTTAATAGTCTACCAAAATTAAAATACTGTATATAACATCAATTACAACCCGGGGTAAGAACCCATAACATCTTAAAATTTAAATACAATAGTTTTGGAGTACATTAGAAAATTCCTAGTAATTAAAACATCACGCAAGCTTGTTGGAGATGAGCTATGAAACACGAGCCGGAGCCCCGCCGTGGTCATCACCTCAAAAAGAGTTAAGTAGCAACCGTAAGCACAAGACTTAGCGAGCACATTACATCAACAAAACCAATCATATAATCGACATCAATCATTCCCTGTAGGCAATAAAACGAGTACACAATAGAATCAAGTAGAGAGAATTTGTAGAAACACCTTTAAGTGTGTGTTTTCTATTGAATACTATGTCAAAGGTTACATTGACAGAAGGCTAAGATACTATTTATACTAAATACAATGTAACCCATAAAAACACTAAATTGTAACTAGACAATAAACACAAATACAATTCTAACATTCTCCCCCTTGTTTATGTCTAGCTTGTATTTCTCTGCCCAATCTTTCTCTGCCAATATCTGATCATTTTTCTTTCGTCGCGTTTGGCATCTAATAGTTTGATAAAATCGGTATGTCTGATTTTGGGCGCTTGGTCAACTTCTTCCTTCAAACTCATACTATATTCCAAGATTTTTAAGGTCCAAATTTTTAAGGATCCATCGAAGTAAGCATTGACTTCTTTGAACCTTAGGAAGAATTTTTCTCTTTTACTGTTGAACAGAACAATCCCTTCATCTCCTTCAAACTCTTCATCATCACTGCAGACAACTTGATACATCTTCAGTTGGTCAATTTTGGAATGCTTCGTGTTTGGCTTCAACAAATTAATTTTGGCTTTATCAGATTCAGCTCCCAACTGAAGATCAATTTATTCTGCTATTTTACACCAATGTCTGATGAACTCCTGAGCTTTTTATAACCAGTTGAATCCTCAACATTCTTTTCTAATTTCACTTCGAGCTCCTCTAGTAGAAAGTTGATGTCACCAAGGTTTAAGAATTTTAGGTCCACATGCCCAATCATATAATTCTTCATATCTGACCTTGTGACAAGATAGCTGATCATTTCTTTGTATAAGACTCTCTGAATTCCAATAAAGTTATGTTTTATGATCAGGTTTGCTGATTTGATTTATTCTTTCTTTGCGGTGTGCAAATTGAGAATCATCTTTGCTTTAACATCCTCTACACTTTTTGCACCCATCATATTTATATGCAACATCTCTTCGATTTCTTCGGTGTAGATGTCGACAAACTTTTCTTCTAGGAAGGCCACTGGAATATCTTGGTACCTCCAGTTTTTGACGGTCTTCTTCAGGGTACTCCCTAGTCAGCACGTAACTTTTCTTTACATTAGGTAAAGACCCAGTGTGAACCGGATCTATTTGAGCAGTTTTAGAGATATTCCATTCTGACTGTTTTGATAGTTCACTGATTTGACTTTCTTTTTGCTATTGTTTTCTAATGTCTGAATTTCTTAGGAGACGGCAGAAACTTTTTTGTTACTCCTTCATGTATTTGCGTCAAACATTTCAAATTATATTTTTCAAGCCCTGATTCATCAACAATCTCAGAAGAAGGCTTTTCAACCTCTTGTTTGCTTAGCACAAGGCTAGCGTCAATTCTCATCTTCTGCCTCAACCTCAGGCACATTCAATTCTTCAAACTCAACCATCTCAGTCTACTTGCCCTTATATTTTTGTTTGAACGAAGTTTCCTCCAATCTGGTAGCAACTGCACTAATTCGCTGGGCAGCCGGGGTATCAAAATAAGTTTTTAAACGTTTCTCCCCCTCAGGACGATCGGTGTCGGAGTCATCATGGTCATGCCTAGGTCGTTTTGATGACCCGGCAGCAGTTTTACAAGTAGACTCCATTTCAGTTCTCAATAATGATAATATATCCAAATGCTCTGAAATGCTATCACCTTTGCCAATCAATTTAACCATCAATAAAGTTTTTAACTCATCTACTGACAAAGCATCTGTAACCTTATCCTTCACCTCAATTTTTTCTTTTCCACCAAATCATCCAATTTCTTTTCAATTCTGGTCAGTTGTAATCTTTGGATATCATCGATACACACAGGTAAATGCTCAAGAGCAGCATCAAAATCAGCCTTGGAAACGAATTCCTTAGACGATTTAGATTCAGATTGGGTAACACTAGGATCACTTAGATTACCCATTGAGGTTCCAGTTCCTCCATAAATGAATTCTGAAGATGAAGGACCACCCTGGATTGACGTTGGTTGTGGTGGGATTTCCTACTAATCCTCCGATATGGCCTGTTAAGGCTTCACCTATAGTAGTTCCAGCTGGTCTATCACTGAATAAACCAGTTATTGCCTCAAGTGTATCCTTGTGTTTGGAAAGAAAATCAACAATCTGTTGTAGTTATCGATGTGCGCGGAAATGACAGGCGTGGCTTGGAGAGGAATGCCGCTTGTTTCACTTAGATCTCCATGAGAAGAAACAATATCCTGTTTAGAGGATACTGAGTGGCTAGGATGGGTTTGTGCATGCTTTGGTGGGAAGCCAGAGTCTTTTTCAATGCTAGGTATAAACCCGACAGTGGATGTGGTGTCCCGGATTAGAATGGCTGGGGGAATCTCAGCACTCACGTGTTCTTTTCTCACAAAACTCACTCCCTCACTTTGTTTTTGCCGCTCAGCATCTTCTTCTACATTAAGTACACTAATATCATCATACAACAATTGTGTATCAACATCCAAAAAGTCCATCATTTGGTCATATTCAGGTAAACTAGGATGTACTCTTTGACCATCAGGACCCAACTCCTCCTTTATCTGTTTTTCAGGAAACATTTTCTCAATATGTTTTTGAAACGAATCAATATCACTTTTAGAAGTGTCCAGAGCAACTCCCTCTCTAAGCTCACTTACACCTTCACCTTCTTCTCCACCCTTCTCAATTATTTTTTCGCTTTGATCTCCCCTGTCAGCTTCTCCCACAAAAGACTGACTCCTAATTTCACTAACTCTCAGGGATTCTAACGTTCTCGGGGTAGGATCAATAGGCTCTTGTCGATCCATAAGAACAATGTTATTAACTCTCAAATACTCCTGGACCACTGCACTTTCTACATCAAACAAATGCACTAACTCAGCAGGCATCACAAACGGTTGAATATCAGGCATTGCCGGGATTTTGTATAGCTTTATCATCATTTGAATTTGCACTGCTGGCTCATCATCGCGCCTCGAGATATCAGTATCTCTGGCCATCACCCATTGAATTATCATTGAAAGAAACCGTGGAAACGGTAAGAAATTTCGTCTTTTTCCGGGCATCACTTTCTCCCTGGCCACCTTGGCTATCTCAATAAATAACAGCTCTGCATAATCAAAGTGTAAGTGTTTAGCCATACCAACCAACACCTTCAATGCAAAGGCATTGGCTCCCGTCAATTCCTTTTGTCATGCTGGTCAAACATCGCATGATTATTGCATAAAGAGTTTGCCACTGAGGAACAAGTCCTGAACGTTTGAATTTAGACATGCCAGTTAGCTCATCTCCTCTCCATTCGAGGTGCATCACATGGGCTAGAATTTGTTTATCGGTGGGATGGGATCAAAATCAACTTTTGTTGGGTAGATGTTTGACTTGGGTAGTCTAAGAATTATGCGGATGCTTTCAAGGCCCATCTCAAATTCTATTGTTCTATTTGGCCTGCAAGTACTAGAAGACCTTCTGCACTTTCAGTTAAAAACAGAGAACTCCACAGTTGTTGTACATACACCTTTGGAACATGAGGTAAGGATTCAGAAGGGTTGAAAGTGAATACATGGTTCAAAGGGTGAGAAGTTATGAGTTCGGTGATTATCGTGTATTCAATTTTGGTTACATCGGGTAGGAAGTAGCCGTTATTGAGTTGGTTTGAAAGGTAATTAGCTTGGGGTAAAGGGTATTGGAAGGAATTTGCGCCATGTGTAAGATAAATAGTTAGTACAAAATTCAAAAATTTGAAACTTTTTGAAAATTCCTAAGTGTTGGCAAAAACCGACACTTAGAAATCCGACACATACTAATTAGCCAAAAACCGACACCCTTTTTTCTTCCAAAATCCGACATATTTTAAAATGCGATAAGAGTAACTTCCAAAATCCGATAAGTTTCAAAATCCGACATTCATGTTTTTCAAAATCCGAAAAAAGGAAAATCCGACACTCATAATTTTCAAATTCCAATGGAATTGAAAAAGCGACACTCATTAACTTCAAAATCCGGTAGTCATTTGAACTTGAAATCCGATGAATCAATTAATTAAAATCCGACAAGTCCAAAAACTTGAAATCCGACATTTTCAAAAACCGATGATATTGAAAATCCGGTTATGACTTAAAATCCGACAAACACTCGGATTTAACACACAAACCGACTACTTTGAAATCCATTTGTTTTATCACACTCGGATTTATACAAAATCCGATTGATCATGAAATCCGATAAACTATCGGATTTACATGAAATCCGACTGTTCATACTAAAGAACCCAGTTCATGTTTTTTTTTCAACAATCCGATTCTTTCAAACACCCATTTTTGTTCACTTCTCATTCAGTACTAAAAATGTTTATGCAATTCACCCTAAACTAAGAACTCCTTTTGATTCAAACAACACAAACAACAACTAAAACCCTTCATCGGTTAGTTCAAAAGTCGCGATTTATCATTTTGAAAACCGACAGATCCAAAAGTAACAAATACCCAACTCAAAGATCGAATATCTTGAAATCGACATACAACCCACTAATCTACAACCTAAACCGAGCCTAATAATGTTCACAAAACACTTGATTTTTGAACATCAATAGTTTCGAGGGTTTTTCAGTCAAAAAAATCGATTAAAACCTATTTAAATATTGATGAAATTTAAAAAGAATTATACCTTTAGAATGAGGAATCAAATGCGATCAAGGATCTGTAAAATGTTTGCACAAACGAACACTTTGAAAATCTTGAATTTCTTGAACTCTCGGATTCTTTGAAAGGTTTGGAAAACCGATAATAGAATCGCATTTTTCCTTTTATAAGGGAATCCGACCCATGAAATCCGAATGGGTAAAAAATGATCCACAAGAAATCCAAAACCCACAAAAACCGATAAAACACTCGGTTTTGTGAAAATCCGATAGAAGTATCGGAATCCGATAAAAGTAGCGGATTTTGATTTAATCCGACAACTTTTGCGGATTTTTAACACTTATCATTAAAAGTTTGATTTTTCAAATCATTCCACTCCCCTTAAACTTCACATTTCATCTTTAAAAATAATTCTTTGATTATGAAGATGAAATTTTCAAAAATTTGACAAATTTAATTCAAAAACAAAAATAAAACTCCCCCTCAAATCATGCACAGATGTATAACAATTTGAGATGAAGAAAATAATATTTTTGAATTTTGTTTGTTTTTTAAATGTTTTTGATTTTTCATTTAATATTGTAACATCCTGAGATTGGGCCTAGTAGAAACGTAGGCTTGGGGGTATGTTACACTTAGATTATTATTTCGTTATGTTTATTTAAGTACTTAATTAAGTAAATTAATTGATTATTATTACTTGGTTATATATTGATATATATATATATATATGTACGTACGGTTGTGTGTGTGTATGCATGCAAATTGATTAGGAAAGTGACACCTCATGCTTATTGAGTATGTATACGTTGGTTAAGGTTTGCATGACTTCACTTTGAAGAAATTATATGTGTGTTTTTATGTGTAAAACCGAGAGCAAAGAAAGCAGGGAAGAACAAACAATCGGAATTTTGTGAAATTGTGAATCAAGCTTAAAGGTTTGTGGATTCTTGTTTGCTTCTTGTTGATATGCTTGGAATAGTATTAACATGCTACGGCTTTGAGTTGGTTTTGATATGAACATCATATGAAGTTGTCGTATTTGATGTTCTTGGTGTTCTTATGGTTTTGTGGTGTTTAATACGCATGCTTGCATGTTTAAACATGTTTATATGTGTTTATATGAATTGTATAAACTGGAAAGTTGAGGTATGCAAGATTTGAAGTTATCGGATTCTTGGAAGGTTGAAGGTTGCGGATTTTGGTGTTGATGATGAAAACCGGGTGTTGAATCCGGTAGTTATTAAATCCGGTACTCTTAAATCCGAATGTGAAATCCGAGAAACATGGAAAATCCGATTGTGCTAAGTAAAATCCGAAGTAAGTATCGGATTCCTTCAAATCCGATACAAAGTGTCGGATTCCGATAGTGGTTGCGGATTTGGTGCAAATCCGATGGTAGTGTTGGATTTCTCATGAAATCTGACAGTTTGGCTTTTGTTTGTATTGTTTGATGCTATGTGTTATATGTGCATGCATATGTGAATCTTACATGCTTATGTTTGATTAAATGGAAATAAATATATGTGATATATATATTTATGAATTGAATACTAATTTCAGTTTGTTGTGTTCTCAGGAACAGACAAGGCTCAGTAACATTAGATCACTGAGTGGAATAACTAAGATTCAGAGGTCAGTGGATGTTTGCTCACGCGTGATATTAGTTATACTAGTTTGGTTGCAACTATTGTTGGATAGATTGTATATCTATTGGTTAATTAACTATTGTTGTAATTACTTTTTGATTTCTCCCCCTACAAGTATGAACCCTCAGTGATTCATAACTTGTATTTGATTTGTCTGTCCTTTGACTGAATTTGACTTGCACAACTAGCACATACGATGTAAGATCTGTTGATTCAGAATGTTATGTTAAACTGTCAAATTCAACATTCCTAATCCTGACACTAAAGCATTAAAACGAGATTCGTCTAAGTTGATTATCTGTTTGAACATATTTTAATTCCATTAAACCTTTTTCAGCATAATCTTTAATAAAGTGGTATCTGATGTCAATATGTTTCGTTTTAGAGTGATGTACCGGATTGCATGTAATTGCAATTGCACTTTGAGAGTCACACATTAAATGGATTTTGTTATATACCAGACCAAAGTCGGAAAGCTGAGTCCGAATCCAAAGGCATTGTGAACAGCAGCTAGCAGCAGCAATATACTCTGCTTCAGCCATTGATGATGAAACACAATTCTGCTTCTTGGACCCCCAGCAGACCAGTCTGTCTCCCAAAGTGTGCACTCCCAGATGTACTCTTTCGGTCTAGAATGCATCCGGCATAATCTGCAACAGAATAGGAAATTAGCTCAAACCCAGAATCCCTAGGATACCACAAACCTAGATCTGGGGTACCCTTCAGATATCTAAATATGCGTTTTACCGCCAGAAGATGAGATTCTTTGGGATTTGCTTAGAATCTGGCACAAAGGCATGTAGAATACATAATATCTAGCCTACTAGCAGTTAAATATAGCAATGAACCTATCATCCCTCTATATGTTTTCAAATCTACTGCTTTTCCTTCTGGATCAGCAAATAGTTTGGTTCTTGCAGCCATGGGTGTGGTTATTGATGAACAACCAGTCATATCAAATCTCTTTAACAGATCTATGATATACTTAGCTTGATTTATAAAAATTCCATGGCTGAATTGTTTAATTTTTAATCCGAGAAAAAAATTAACTTCCCCCATCATGCTCATTTCAAATCTCTTTTTCATAGTGTTAGAAAATTCATTGCCATAATTAGGATTCGTAGAGCCAAATATAATGTCATCGACATACATTTGTACCAATACATAATCGTTTCCAATTTCCTTTTTAAACAATGTGGTGTCAGTTTTCCCTTTGACGCATCCTTCATTTAATAGATGTTCTGACAGCTCATCGTACCAAGCTCTCGGGGCTTGTTTTAAACCATATAGAGCTTTTGTCCAGAATGTAGACGTCATTGGGTCTGTTAGGGTCTACGAAACCTTCAGGTTGACTGACATACACTTCCTCTTTCAGTTTGCCATTGAGGAAGTCAGTCTTCACATCCATTTGATACACCGTGAAGTTTCTGTAGGAAACATAGGCTAGGAAAAGTCAAATTGTTTCTATCATTGCTACAAGGGCGAAGGTTTCGTCATAATAAATCCCTTGCTGTTAATTATACCCCTTAACCACTAGCCTAGCTTTACTCCTAACCACCACACCATCAGAATCCTTTTTATTCTTAAACACCCACTTAGTTTCGACAATAGATTTCCCTTCAGGTAGTGGAACTAGTCTCCAGACTTTGAGTCGGTCAAACTAGTTTAGCTCTTCTTGCATAACTATAATCCAATTAGGATCAACTAGAGCTTCCGACAGTCGTGTGGGTTCGACCATGCTTAAAAAGCTTGAGTGTTGACATATATTAGCCGTGGCAGATCTATTTTGAACACCGGAGTTCAAACTTCGTATGATTTGTGTCTCCGGATGACTCTTCAGCCAAACAGGTTTGGGGGATTGAACCTGAATGTAGTCATTAAGATTTTGAAGATCGTTTGAATTAATATCTTCTGCTGATTGATCATAACTTGGACTTTGTTCGGTTGTAGGGATATATGTAGCTTCAAACTCTGAGTTGTCAGAATTTGTAGTCTGTTGAACTGTAGACACACTAAGCGGCTCAGTTATTGACGCAGACTCCTGCCGAATATCCTGCAAGACAGTAGATGTGTTTTCATTCTTTTTAACGAAATCAAACATAAAATCCAAGCTTATATCTTCTGCATGTGTGAATGACTCATCTGATTTTTTATTTGTAAAAATTGAATGTTTAGATGAGCTAGGATTACTCGTTAGTTCTCCGATTCAGAATTCTAAAAGCCTTTTTATCCATTGAGTAACCTAAAAAGACGCTTTCGAATCAAACTTTGACAGTTTGTTCGACTCATTCAACACAAAGCACCTATTACCAAATACATGAAAGTATTTAATATTAGGTACTACTCCATTACATAATTCGTATGGAGTTTTATTAAAGCGACGGTGTATTAAGGATCTGTTTTGGGTGTAGCATGCAGTGTTCATGGCTTCAGCCAAGTAGGATGGTGGTAGTTTCGAGTATTGTAACATTGTTCTGGCAGCTTCAACCAATGTTCTATTTTTCCTTTCAACTACTCCATTCTGTTCTGGAGTATATGCTGCCGAGAACTGATGAGTAATTCCCTTAGAGTCCAAATAAGAGTCTAATGTTCTATTTTTGAACTCTTTCCCATTGTTAGTTCGAATACTCTTTACCAGTTGTCTGTTCTGAGTCTTATGTTTCTTTAGAAATAGAATCACTTGTTGTGGTACCTCACTCTTGTGACTCACGAACCGGACCCATGTGTACCGGGAATAATCATCCACCATCACCAAAATATATCTCTTCGCGTTTCTGGACTGGACTTTCATTGGTCCGCAGAGGTCCATATGGATCAGCTGTAAAGGTACGGTAGTTGAAGATATCTTATTCACTTTATGTGGAACTCTCTTCATTTTTCCCGTTTCGCAGTCCTTACACAGATGATCTCTCTCAAATTTGTGCTTCGGTAGACCTCTAACCAAATTACCATTCACCAGCTTGTTTATATTTTTGAAATTCAAATGCGACAACTTGTGATGCCATTATCAGTTTAGATTTGATGATGCTTTTGACAGCAGGCATACTGGTGCGCCGGAACCTTTCTCAGGCAAGTCAATTTTATACAAATTTGACTTTTTGTTGACACCCAAAATTTCTGCTCCATCTTCTGTTCTTAATGAACATGAGCTTTTCTTGAAAATGACCTCCATTCCTATATCGCAGAATTATCCTATACTAAACAGATTGTGGCCTAAGTCTTCCACATAGGACACCTTTTCAATCTTCAGATTACCAGTTTCTATTATCCCATGGCCTAAAATCGGTGAAACTTGGTCATTCCCAAACTTTACATTTCCTGTGTACTTGCTCACAAAGTGTTTCCCCGTCATATGTTTTGTGCAGCATGAGTCCATGTACCAAAGATGGCACATGGAAAAGAAACTAGTTTGATTTGTTGTGTTAGATACTTCAGATGTTTTAACAACATTCAAACTTTCTTTGTTAACCTCTTTCTTTATTATCCATTTCTCAGCTGAAGATTTTCTTTTATTCAGTGACTGAGTAGATTTAACCACTGGTGAAAACTGCTTGGCTTTTTCAACATACGTGCTTTTCACTTTGGGTTGGTATGAAAATTTTGTATTTATCATTTGTTTTTGGTTCTTCTTTGAATTTAGTATAACCGATGAATATGAAGCAGCTTTCTGTTGAACTTGTTTGAAAGATGTGAATTTGTTATGATTTGATGGAGTTGATGTAGGTTTTTGATTTTCATTCATTATGTTCAGATGTTCTATCCACTGTCCTGGCCGGACTAGTATCTTTCGGTTAGCATATCTTTTCAACAATCCAGCTTTTTGATGTTTGAGAATCCATTGGTGAAGGATGAATCCATTCTTGTTTACAAACCAAAACAAAATTTTATCGTCATTGGGATTCTTCCAATTTCTTTTTGATTTTAATCCTGTTTTCATTGATGATATTCACACTTGAACTCACAATGTCCTTCAGGACAGCCAACTCCAGCACAACACATCTTGTTATAAAATATTTTTGCTTTTGAGCTTTCAGTTTTGATTTTCCAAGAAAAAAGTGACTCACAATTTTTATTGTAGTATGATTTATGAATTTTACAAAACGGTTTAACTTTGTTCTTGGAAACAGAATTGTTAGATATTAATTAGTTTGTTTGCCTTGTGTACTTTCGTTTGTAATATATAGATATCTAGAATAGTTTATTATACGGGCTTGGCCACTTTCTTTATGTATTGTTTAGTCTAGTTAATTGTTAGAATTGGGCCCATAAGGCTTTAAGGTCCATGTGCCTACTTGTATTTAAAACCTTGCAAACCTAGTTTGCAAGGTAACTCTTTGTAATAGAACTTCTCCGCACTTTACGTTCAAAT
This sequence comes from Dittrichia graveolens, assembly GCA_038502395.1. Classification (NCBI taxonomy): domain Eukaryota; kingdom Viridiplantae; phylum Streptophyta; class Magnoliopsida; order Asterales; family Asteraceae; genus Dittrichia; species Dittrichia graveolens. The sequence goes on from JARJIL010000009.1 coordinate 40,577,127, forward strand.
ACACTATATAGAGAATCTTCTAGTTCATGCAAAGTGTTCATACTTACTTATACTAACTTCATCATTCTTACTTCAAGTATTGATTGTTTGCTCATATTTTACACAACAAAGGACTTTCAATTGGTATCAGAGCCAACTCCCTACTGGATTGGTTCAACATTACCGGAAAGAAACATCTGTGTGTGAGAAACAAAACCCAGAAGCTGCTTCTGTTCTTGTTTGCGTGAAGCTTAGAAAGAAGAAAACCCATTTAACCAAAATCTCTTGCTTTTCAAGTTATTTGTTGTATCTAAGAAGTATTTAAGAAGGATAAAACCTTTTTAAGTGTTTTTAGGACAAACAAACAACATCTGGGTAGTGTTCTTGAAAATTTAGTGTTCTTCAAGTTCCTAATGTTTTTCTACTGTTTCATCAAAATTTCAAAAATTTGTTGTTGTTTTGGGTTGAAATCAGGAAAAGGAAGTGTTTCTAGTAAAAGGAAAGATCAAAACAAAAGTTTAGTGAGTTTTTAGTGTGTTTTGGGCAAAATTAGCAGTCTGTTATCAAACAGAGTATAGACCTGCAAGTTTTGGATTATTATCCATCCTATAGTCGTGCGACTCTTGGCTCATCCGATTGTCGTGCGACTTTCCCAAAGGTCATGCGACTTTTGGTCTAGGTTCATCCGAACTTGTTTTTGAAAAGCACACAACTTCAGTCTCATCCGACTTTTGGTTTGAAGACTCATCCAACCTTTAATTCAAGACTTGGGTTGAAAACTCATCCGACTTTCGGATCACAATAGTTTCATCTGACTTTCGGATCACCAATAGTTCATCTGACTTTCGGATCACACTCAATTTCATCCGACTTTCGGATCATCAAAGTTTTTCCAACTTTCGCATAGTCACAATCCGACAGTCTTTAGAAACAATCCGACAGTCATAGAAACACAAATCCAAGAACCTTTAGTTCATCCAACTTTCAGACCATCCAACAGTCGCATCAAATCACAATTGGATAACCTCACTCAATCCTCAAACACTTCAACCGATTTCACAAGTTCTCTCTCTCACACACACTAACCATTCTATTTCAGGGAGAAAGATCCAAAAGAAAAGATGAGTTCAAGCAACGAAATTCTTGCCATAGGAACAGACACCAAACCTCCAGTACTTTTCAGAAATGAGTAAAATGTATGGAAAGGAAGGTTTATGCACTTCATAGAACATAATGAAAAATATGGTGAAATGATGAAAGATAGCATCTTAAACGGTGATGCCATCTTTGAGAAATTTGTCGAGGCTGTTCCAGATAACAACCCACCAATTGTTGCAGAAAGGAGATGGAAGCTCCCATCAGAACTAACTTCAAAAGAGAAAGACCGTGCATGAGCCGACAAAGATGCAAAATATTACTTGAAACAAGGGCTATGCGTGGAAATCTACTCAAAGATAGACAGTTTGACTTCTGCCAAAGAAATTTGGGACGAAGTAAAACAACAGATGCAGGGTACTGAGCAAGGGTCATTTATCAGGGAAACACAGCTTGTTAACACTTTCAAGGAATTCAAGGCCAGGGAGGGTGAACTGTTGCAGGACACTTACAGTTGCTTTTGCAGACTGTTGAACGAAATGAGAAATCATGGTGTGACAAGATCCGATCTAGATATAAATGTCTACTGGATCAATGCACTTGGTCCTGAATGGAGTGAACATGTTCGCTTGTATAAACATGTTAATCAGAATCTCAAGGCGGTATCTCACCACTTGATTTATGAGGACTTGAATCAGTTTCAAGATAAGGTTCTCACCAAACTTTCAATGAAGCAACCATCTGACCCGGTTGCACTAGTGGCTGAAAGAAGACCGCGGGAATCATCAACGGGGAGCCAGGGGAAGCAGGTTGTGATTGACTCCGACTCCTCGGAAGGAGAGATGGAGATGTCAGAAAAGGATGTAGTACTGAAGGCTAAGTCATTGATTACGAGAGCTTTCTAGAACAAGTACGGAAAGACCAACAACCGAAAACAGTACACATCCGGATCTAGAAAAGGTGAAGGAATGATGGCTGATGAGAAGAGGAAGACAGACAAACCCGCAGAACCTCAGGAAGAGGAAAAGAAATGCTACAACTGGGGTAGAACAGGGCATTTTATCAAAGACTGTCGAAAACCTAAGACCAAAGATGCCGAATACTACCGTAACAAACTGCGGTTGTGAAAGAAAAAGGAGAGTGGGAGAGCAATGCTTGTTGAAGAAGACCAATTTTTGACCGACACAGATGATTCAGACGAAGATGGTGCTGATCAAGCCCATTTATGCTTGATGGCTCATGATGCAGTCTCCTCAGATGATGAGGATGAGCATGAAGCTGATGGGGCTGATGAATTTGAAGAAACACACAATGACGATGCAGGTGTTTCTGGGAAGGTAAACATTGAGTATGCTCAAACATTGGTTGAACACATCGAACGACAAAACCGTAAAATCTCTAAGTTGGAACACTGAATCAAGAATCAATCAACTTCTAACTTAGACAATCTTCAAATAGAATTAACCGCGAAAGAGAATGAACTAAACACCTTAAGAAGTGAAAATGAGGTAATAATTCATAACTTAAAAGCGGCCAAAGTCTCAACTGAAGAAGATTTTAAGTTTTTGCAAAAAGAACAATGTCAACTATATTCTAAAATAAAGGATCTCGAAGACCTGTTAATTAAAAGAGATCAAACGGCACAAACCATTTTTCTAAACAAACCTAAGGATGTTAAATTTTCTAAATGGACATACGAAGGTTTAGGCTACGTTAATCCTCACATAAGTGACAAGATAAGTACTAAACAGCTATACAACTTTGAATACATGAATATGGGGTTAACCAAGCAAATGTTGTTCGTTGGACAAGTCGACGAACTCGCCAAGGAGGAACACAGGAGACGCATCATGAACAGAGCTTCAACCTCGTACAACTACGTAAGCCTAAATCTGTCATACATAACCGAAGTCTTCAAACCCACAATCTCCGATGACTACTTCCGAAGCTACTCCCAAACAGAGATGGAGTCATTACCATCAATCTCAGATTCTCCACCTGAGCCTCGCCTCTATATCCCTTACATGGATCTACAACGACACCTTGAGTTAGTTAAACTTGAACTTGTCCATAGATCCATTATCTTTGACTTTGAAAAGGCAATTCTTCATAACCTGATTGACCACCTTGCCACTGAAAATACCAATTCACAAAACTCTGCTGCCATAAGCACGTCTAAAATCCCGATTCCACACGTGCAAGAAGGTGAATGTTCAACATCTGGAAACTCAAATTCCGACATACATGCAAGTGTTGTATTCCCAATGAATCTTAGTGAAAATTGTGAACAATGCAGAAGATCAGAAAAATCATTATTCACTCTTCATGAGAAACTAAATACACTTGAGAATGACTTTTTCAAAATGCAGACAATTGAATCCAATAACTTTAAGGGAAAAGCCAAGATAATTAATACATCGTTATCACGAAAGAATAGTACCTCAAAACCATCCAAATCCAAAACAAAGTTAATCAAGAAACAAACAACACACTCTCGTTCCAAGAATGATAGTTTGGCAATGCCTACTACTAACCCGAATGTCCTTCTAGGTGGAACTGTGAAGAGCGAAAGAAAACAGCTTTTTGGATGGCGGAAGAAGCCAGAGAAAGACGGAGGAAGGCAAGACGAAGAGTGTTTGATTTACCCAGCCACTTTCAATAAACAAACAACTCTGTTACTGTGTAATGATTCGTCAATCTTAAATGTTAAACCTATTCGAACTCCACTTGCTTTTGGTCAAAATGAAATATTTTGCATGAGTGATGGTTGCATGGATGGTCATTGTACTTTCAAATGTGTTTATGATGATGATAGAAAGAAACGAGGAGTTAAACCGAATCCAAACTATAAATCTTTTGAATCCACTCATGAACAAGCCTCCTTCACAAACAAAAGAGGTAACAAAATCACCTATTGGCAAAAGAGACGCTCGACAAGAGCAAAACTCTGAATAGGTAATGAAAGTGTGTACTCTAAACATAATCATGAATCAAATTCTACCAATCGACACACTTCATGGACTCCAAATCGCAGATACCACAACAATTGGAATCACGCCAAACCAAATGCCGTCAAACCAACTGTCTCAAATCAATTGAGTAAGAAAACTCAAATCGCACGGCATAAACAACATACAGTTCAATATAAACCCACAAAAGTTATAACAGAAACAACCAAGAAAAGAATTCCAAAGAAACAAAGTGAATACATCGACGATGATGTCTCACTACCAAAAGGCTGTAGTCACGTGGCAATTGAACAATCTGTAATAACATCCAGAACAACCAATACCCCTGCAATATCCAAAGAAAGTACAACATAATCACCGTCTCAACCACAAACAGTGTCACAAGTCCATACTCCCAACATTCTAACAACGGACTCATTAACTGAAGTTACATATGATACTGTTGTTTTTGCTAACAGTCAAGGACCCAATACACAATGGGTACCTCAAAAAATTTTGTCTTCAATGTGCAGATATCTAGCCGGTGGTACCTGGACTACGGCTGCTCGAAGCATATGACGGGCGAAAAGAGTCTCCTTACGAACTATGTCTCAAAATACTCGGGAAATGTTCGTTTTGGAAACGACCACGTGGCACCAATAATAGGAACTGGAGACATTGTCAAAGAAAATATAAAAATAAGCAAAGTATCATTTATGGAAGGGTTGGGACACAACCTGTTCAGTATTGGGCAATTTTGTGACAAGGGGTTAGAAGTTAACTTCAAGGCCAAAACTTGCTCAGTTAAGACTGAAAACGGTGATGTGGTACTGACTGGGTCCAGGAGGTCAAATCTATACACCCTTGATCTCGCAAATCTGGAAGGCAAACAGTCAGTATGTCTTCTGTCCAAGGCCTCATCGGAACTGACATGGATGTGGCATCACAAACTATCTCACCTCAACTTCAAGAATATCAACAAATTGGTCAACGGTGATTTGGTTCGCGGATTGCCAAAACTGAAGTTTGAAAAAGAGCACCTCTGTGAGCACTGTGAGAGGGGGAAAATGAAATGGGCATCTCACAAAATCAAACAGGTGTCCAGCACAAAAGCTCCTCTCCAACTGCTGCACATGGACTTGTGTGGGCCGATGAGGATTCAATCTCGTAATAGGAAAAAGTACATTCTCGTGATAGTTGATGACTATTCGAGATACACTTGGGTCAAGTTCTTGAGGGCGAAGGATGAAGCTCCCTCTACAATCATCTCATTCCTCAAACAGGTGCAGAATCAATCACAAGGAAAGGTTGGAATCATTTGAACCGACAAAGGCACCGAATTCAAGAACAAAGTCTTGGATTCCTTTCTTGAATCCGTGGGAATCATGCATCTAGTCTCCGCAGCATATACTCCAGAACAAAATGGGGTAGTCGAACAAAGAAATCGAACACTTGTAGAAGCAGCTCGAACCATGCTGTCCTATGCAGATTTGCCACCTTCCTATTGGGCAGAAGCAGTCAACACAGCATGCTACACGCAAAACCGCACAATTTTGCACCGTCGCTTTAACAAAACTCTTTATGAACTTGCCAATGGCAGAGTGCCCAATATTAAACACTTTCACGTGTTTGATAATCGGTGCTTTGTTCTCAATGTGAAGGCTAACCTAGGAAAGTTTGACCCCAAAGCTGATGAGGAAATTTTCCTTGGTTGTTCTTCATAGTCTAAAGCGTTTCGTGTGTTAAATAAACGAACAAATGCTGTGATTGAAAGTATTAATGTGACTTTTGATGACACTTTAACCACTACATCTTTATCATCTGAGTCACCTGCAATCGCTTCTGGACATATCAGATCAGGACCGGGACTTAATCAACAAGAAACAAATATAACACACGCAAATGAATCTTCTGATTTAAAGTATATATTTGATTTTTAGATACCGATGATTATGGAACTAATAGTGTACCTCTTGATAGGCCTACAGATGTTGTTCAGGAATCCCTTGAACTCACGCAACAAACTGCCACTACATCCACATCAGGGGCTGTTAATTCATCTGCGGACCCATTCTTTATTCTTGGTGACCGGTACACTGCATCCAACTCCACAGTGAACACTGCCAGCAATGCTACCACTGAGGATCACGAAAATAGAACACCTCAGTCCCTCCCAGAGTCATCTACTCCTGAGGGTGAACCATCCATTCAACAACGCCTGGATGAATTCTTCCCCCAGGATGTTACTAATGAAGTCACTGATAACTCTCTTCCCTATAACACCAGACGGATGGCTGCACATCTTGAGACGCAAATTATTGGAGACAAAACTGCCGGCGTTCAGACCAGATCTGCCACAGCAAATGAGTGTCAGTTAGAACCCACACGAAGTGCTGACGCCCTACAAGACCCTGACTGGATTCTTGCCATGCAAGAAGAGCTAGATCAGTTTACCCGTTTAAAGGTTTGGAGACTGGTGCCCCAACCCAATGACAAGACCATTGTTGGCACCAAATGGGTCTTCAAGAACAAGAAAGATTCCGACGGTGTGGTAATTCGGAAAAAAGCAAGACTAGTAGCAAAAGGATACAACCAGCAGGAGGGTATTGACTACGATGAAACCTTTGCCCCTGTTGCCCGTATTGAAGCCATCCGAGTTTTTCTCGCGTATGCTGCTTACAGGGACTTCAAGGTATACCAGATGGATGTCAAAACGGCATTTCTAAATGGAATCCTTAAGGAGGAAATCTATGTATCTCAACCGGAAGGCTTTGTTGATCCCAAACGACCGACTGACGTTTACATCCTTGATAAGGCCCTCGATGGACTCAAACAGGCTCCACGGGCTTGGTCTGATGTTCTCTCGGCCTACCTGGTTCGTGAAGGATATTCCAAGGGACGAATTGACACCACACTTTTCACCAAGAAAATTGGGGATGACTATATCTTGGTTCATATATATGTAGACGATATTATATTTGGCTATAGGAACCCACAGTACAGTCTAGAATTTTCGAAACTAATGGCGAGCAACTTTGAAATGAGCATAACGGGAGAAATGAATTTCTTCCTCGGCCTACAAGTCAAACAAATTTCCAATGGCATTTTCATAAATCAGTCTAAATATATTAACGATTTATTAAGAAAATATGAAATGTCGGACTGCTCGTCCAAATCAACCCCCATGTCTTCTAAAGCCAAATTGTCTACTGATCTTGATGGAAAGGCAGTCGATTTGAAAACCTATCGTGGTATGATCGGCATGCTGGTATCCAAGATTGGCATGCTGAACCTCAAACTCTAATTCATTACTGTTTTCATGTCTTGAACAGATTTACGAGCTCTTTTATTCTCTGTACAGCTATACAGGTGCTCCTGTCTAGGGTGAGCGTTGCGGATTCACTGGTTAAGATAAATGTTTTCCGTGCATTCGTGTAGGGGGAGAAATGTGCAGAATTTATCGTCACAGATGATTCTTCGTCAGATGTTTATTTTATTGTTTGTTTTATGTCACCAAAATGAAGTAGAAAACCACAAAAAGAATGAAAAATAACTTTTGGGCTTCAATAATGCTAAAATTTAAGTCTTGGGCCTAAAAATATTAGATTAGACCAAGCATCATGTTTGGACCAATCCGGGTCGATCCGACAGTCGGATCAAAGCCCCGATCCATCCGACCGTCGGATAGTCTATAAATAGAACTATCCGACAGTTCCTTTCCTTTCACGCTTTTGAGATTTCAAAAAGCAAAAACAACTATTCATCTTCTTCCCTCTCAACTACTCTCAATCGAACTCACTTGTAGTGACATTTGTTGTGTTCAAGCAACACAAAACAGAATGGTAAGATGATTGAAACAAGGAATTGTGAAATTTCTGTGGTTTACATGTCCAAAATCGAATTTTTTTGGGTTTTTCAACCCCTGCTATCGAACAGTTGGGGTTTTCTGGGTTTTTGAATCAAAAACATTATCAATGGTGTTGTTTGCAGTATTTGAATGGTAAAGAGTAGTTCTTAAATGTATGCGAACACAATGGCACTAATTTCATGTTCTAGGTCACACAAAATCGAGTTATTTGAAAGTTTATTATTTGGCGTTTGGGTACTGTTCTTCGCTGTGAAGAACAGAGACCTTCGAGTCCAAATGTGCACAAAATAGGGATGTTTAGGTTTGGTTGAGAGTACAAAGTTGTTTGAGGTTAAAATCCGAGTCTATTGGTACCAACTTTGAGTCCATAAACTTAGTTCATGTAAAAAAAATCGTTTTGGACTTGATATGAACTAACTAGGTGTTCATAACAGTTGGATGAATGGAATGTAATTTCATCTGATAGTCGGATGAAATTGGCCTATCCGACTTTCGGATGAACTTTGGTCTATGAAACTTTCGAATGGATAACTTTACACCATGCGACTTTTGAAACAAAATTACACTGAAAAGACTAAGTCTTATGCCATCCGACTTTCGGATGAAACAAGTCCATCCGACTTTCGGATGAAACAAGTCCATCCGACTTTCAGATGAAACAAGTTCATCCGACTTTCGGTTGAGACAAGTTCATCCGACTTTCGGATGAAAGAAGTCCATCCGACTTTCGGTTGGAACAAGTTCATCCGACTTTCACTTGAAACAAGTCCATCCGACTTCCACTTGAAACAAATCCATCAGACTTTCGCATGAAACCAAAACCATCCGACTTTCACATGACTGTTAAACTCATGCGACTTTCAAGTTAACTTTCATGCGACTTTCAAGATAACACTCATGCGACTTTCACCTCATCTGACTGTCACACTACTTAGGCTCATCCGACTTTCAACACTTAGAAAATTTTTGATTTGCTTTAAATTTCATAAGTCACAAAATCAAGGTCAAAGTCATAACCAAACACTCACATGTGCATTGAACCACAATACACATACTCTTTCATGAGTTCACATGTGCATCAGCCAATCTCTGTTTTTTATGCTAATGTGATCTATCTTATCTATGAAAGATGGCTGCTAACCAACCCCTTCCCGAGGAAAGCCTAGTCCCGACTACTGACAGGCTTGAAACTCTGAGCAACAATGTGTACTTTGACCTAGCCACAGATACCAAAATCCCTATCATCACTAAGATTATCCGTGCCCATCCTCTCCGCCAAGCCATCACTGAAAACCCAAACACATCACCCACCCACGTACCTAAAATCTATCTACAACAACTATGGAATAACTTTACTAAGGGTGTCACCCGCTTGGGACACAAGTGTCTCCGGGGCCGAATTGAGAATATCCGCACAACTCTTTCTGCTGTCAGACTGAGGAATCTACTAGACCTACCTGCTGCTGATCACTATCCAGGGAAAGCTGACTTTGAAGAAAATCCAGGAGTTGATGCAGGACTAGACCTAATCAGAGGTCTTGGATATCAGGGAGAACTGAACCAAATTCATCAGTTCAGACAAACAAATCTTGCACCTCTCTGGCAGAGGCTTGCCACTATCATCTCTCGCACCCTGACTGGTATTCACTGAGGCATAGATGGCGGCTCCTACTACTCCCTACTCCTGTTGGCTGGTGTTGCTTACCACCGCCACTTAGACTACGCCACCATCATATTTGAGGAGAACGTCCGCATGGTTAAGGAAAAGGAAACCTCTCGCCAGAAAACCTTTATACCCTTTCAATGATTCATGACCATCTTCATCGCCACCGACCTGGAAACCTACCACACCATCCCTTGACGCCTCAATAGCCCGCAGGTCCGAGTACAAGGCATCGCCAGATTCCTACGAATCAGAGACCTTCCCAATATCGTAGCCATGACCGTGCCTGTTACCCTTCTTCGAACGCTAAATCAGGAAACTGAGGTAGTGCGTGAGTGCGTGAGTACATGAGGGTTAATAGGATTGCTCCTCCTGCGCAACCAGAGACGGTTGTGCCTACCCCGGGAGCAGTAGCACCTGGTGAGGGTCCTAGCGGTATTAGGGCTCGGGTGCGCAGGGGTGCCCCGAGCAGGGTTGTGATTGAGAGAGAAGAATCTGTACGGAGAGGTGGTGAAAGTGGTGAGGGAGGAGAGATACAAGAGAGCGAGGGTGTGGTAATCAGTGACTCAGAGGCCTCCACCTATGCTGAATCAGAGAATAAGTCCTCCACAAAAAGGACTCAAACCGAATCATCCTCCTCAGGACAATCTATCTCGTTTGGCCCACGACTTTCTCTAGTCTGTGTCGAATACACTAGCACGCGACAAGTATCTGATCATCCCGAGGACATCCATCACGATCTACCTGACATATCTGCCACCTTTGGTGATGTACCGGTAATGGAAAGAGAAGATGAAGAAGTAGAGGTTGTGGTGAGTGATAGTGCAAGTGAGAAAGAAAATGATGAGGGTGAGAGTACCCTAGACCAAGAAAGCCGGGAAGCCTCATCCACTACCGGTCGGGACACTGTTCCGGCTGGTATTGAAACAGACACTGGCATCCCACCAGTGCATGCACCTCACCCCACCAGCCACTATGCTTCCACTCAAATGGAAGTAGTTTCATTGCACGGGGATCTATCACATACACATTCGGCAACTCGTTCGGAGTTTGCTGGCTTTGAAATCAGTTGACCGCCTCCCCCGTTCACATCTTCTTTCAGAGCACCATCGAGTCTAGCTCCAACCTTAACTGGTTTCCAATCATTTTCTAGGACACAATCAGCACTAGCACGTCTTCGTGATGTTGCCGGAACGCCCGTAGCGGCCTCTACTGCAGAGGTAACGCGAGGATCGAGCGGAAGTCCCTCCAGTGCTACAATTTTGCCAACACTGCGTGAGGGCCACGGGTCTGAAAGACCTGTGCCAACCGAGCCTCTTAGTGAGGTCGGGGTTACACCAGAACTTAGATCTTTCCTGAATTCTAAGTTCTCTTCCCTTGACTCTGCCCTGAGGGAGTATGTCAACACACTACTCCATTCTGAAATCGACTCCCTCAAAGCCCAAATACGAGCCTTGGAAAACCGCCCACCTACTGTCATTGAGCGAGATTATTCAATCAATGAACTCAAGGACCTCCTCCATGCAAAACTGAACAGTGTTGCCAATCCTACACCTGAACAATCAACCATACTAGCAGCACTGCAACACCAACCCCAGCCCTCCTCCTCCAACTCCACCACCTTCCAAGATACTGTCCTACAAGCCTTAAATGCCTTAACCTCCACCGTCTCAAATATAAGCAAAAGGCTGGAAGTAGTGGATGAGTCCTGTAAAGCTCAATCTGAAACACGCAAGCGTAGGCATGATGATCTTGAGGATCCAGGACATCATGAGGGGGAGAAGCGGCAGCGGCATTACATTGGGGCTCAAAGCACAACACTCCGAATTGAAGCCACCCCAGTGTCAAAGCCGTCAGAGGGTCAAAGAAGCAGTGGGAGTGGCGGTAAACAACAACAGACTGAGCCTACAATGGCAGATTTTGAATTTGAAGCAGGTCAGGGGGCAGAGTCAGAGACGGAAAGACAAGAAACCCCAACAATCCTCCCATCAATCCAAATCCCACAAATCCAAACACATTCAAAAGAACCAGAATCCTCTCTTCCTGAATCCTCAACTAACAAATCCAAAGGCAAAAGGCCAATTACTGAGGAAGTAGAAGAGACTCCACTGATCAACATCCGCAAAGTCTACACAACGGTAAACAGGGAGCTGCTTGACATCTTTCCACCTGAACAGGGGCAATTCAACATCACGCCCATCGATCTTATAAGTCAGCAACAACCTCAAGAATCTGAGCAGAAAGAGGGTGAGAAACAACAAGTAGCCTCCAAATATCAAATCGTCAAGATCGAGTTCGTGTACTTGTGTAACTTCCTCAACTATCAAATGGTTCACTTCCATGTAACCAGAGCAGATGGGAAAAGGTATACATTTCACGAGTTCAAGCTTAGATTTTTTAATTTGGGAGACATAACACATATGGAAGATGAGCTGGCCTGCAAGCTTGAAAAGACTCGAGAAGAACAAAGGGCTCTCCAAGTCGTCAGAGACTTCAAGAGAAAGAAGATCATTCCGTGCAGAACCCACGACCTACAGCTTGGTGCTGAGGCTGATCTACCAAAGATAAATCTTCAAAGGCCTAACCAACAGCATTCCAAGCAAGACAGACACAGAAAATATACGATCATAAAAAAGTTTGATGAAGATTACGAAGAAGCTGATGGATTCGTCATGCCAAACCTAAAGCATTCCTTCGACTTTCAGAGCTCAGTGCATATTCTGACGGAACACTTCAAAGATGCATATCTAAATTCCGCAGACATGCTTCAGAAACCGTCACTTGCCTGATCAATCAGAATTGGTAAAAATGACCAGAATAGCAGATCAGTTGGAGGAAAAGATTCAAGAAAGAAAGGCCATCTGGAGGTTGGAAAGACTCCTAGGTCAGAGAAGAAGATGAAAACTTACCTGCTTCAGCACAAGGCAACAAAAGGGGGAGATTGTTAGATATTAATTAGTTTGTTTGCCTTGTGTACTTTTGTTTGTAATATATAGATATCTAGACTAGTTTATTATATGGGCTTGGCCCACTTTCCTTATGTATTGTTTAGTCTAGTTAATTGTTAGAATTGGGCTCATAAGGCTTTAAGGCTCATCTGCCTACTTGTATTTAAACCCTTGCAAACCTAGTTTGCAAGGTAACTCTTTGTAATATAACTTCTCTGTACTTTATGTTCAAATACATTCTAGAGAGAATCTTCAAGTTCATGCAAAGTGGTCATACTTGCTTATACTAACTTCATCATTCTTACTTCAAGTATTGATTGTTTGCTCATCTTTTACACAACAAAGGACTTTCAAGAATTGATTACATGCACTTTCTTTCTCTCTTTTTTTTTCATATCTTCTTTTGGAATCCACTTCATTGAAGCCTTTGTCGTCTCTTCATTCTTCACACCTTTGGTGATTGATTTCTTCACTCTTTTGCTTGAAACTTCTCTCACGTTTGACTGGTCTGATTTTATTTCAGAAAAAGATGTTTTTTTAGAGACATGAAGTGATTTAACAGTTTTTGAATCATGCACAGTTGATGACTTTTTGATTTTTAGCATTTTAGGAATTTCCTTTGTTTTCGATGATGATCCTTTCTCTGTAACACTATTTGGATCACAAAATTGATTGCATTTATGTGACATGAACTCCCTACAAGCCTTCGGACACTGAGGATACACAATATCCAGATATCTATCTAATTCAGTTAGCAAGCGTCCAACCTTCTCTTCAAGCATTCTTCGTTCAATTCCATTTGAAATAAATTGTGAAATTAGGTATTGTGCAATATCAGAATTGTTAATTTTTTCCTCAGTTATTTCAATCTTTATTTCAGATGTAGCGGAATTTAACTTCTTGTTAAGATTAAAGATTGTTTCTTTTAGAACACAATTTCCCACTTCAAATTGAATTCTCTGATTGATGCATGCTACCTCAAGCAATAATTGTCTTCTCTGCAGTTTCATATAAGGAATATAAACTCTTGCAGTTCCATTGTTTCCTTCTTCAACAACTTTCTTCACCTCAGGTGGGATAGGAATGAAACATTCTTTTGAAGAACACCCACCACTCTTTTCACCATCTGCGTATGACGCATTTAGTTCATCATAATTAATTGAGTTTTGCATTTTCTTTGTTGTATTTCTTTTGAGTTCTTCTTCGTGTTTGATTTTTCCTCTCCCACAAACACCATCTTGGAAGTCCAACCTTGATTCATTCTTTCTAATTGGTAAAGTTGTGTGCAATTAATCCTTGAGAAAAAGTTGTTTTCATCATACCCTAAACCTTTATATCTATTCTTCACATTTGGTTCAAGGTTTTTAAAGATATTGTGACAAGTAGTGACTTGCTTTTTAACTCTTTCCTCAAGATGTTGAACTTTTTCATCGAGGTTCCTTTTCTCTTTCATTATTAAATTAAGATTTATCTCTGCAGACAATTTTGCAGCATTTAAGTCATGCACTTTTAACTCAGTTTCTTTTTGTAACTTGTTCAGTGCATTTTCTTTGTCTGTTATTTCTTGTTGAAGTTGTACTAATTTTGAAGATTGATTTGTTAGTTCGACTTCACTTTTTGTTGCTTGTTCCATTTTTAGACTTAAATTCTTTTCATGCAGCTTCTGGTTCTTGTTCGTGAGTGATTGATTCTGAGAAGTTAAGATCTCCACCTGTTGCATAAGAGTTAGTATATACTCAGTAGCAAATTCAGAGTCATCAGTCAATACCTTCTCTCCATTCTCAGCAACAGATGGGTTGGTGCCTTCAGTAGCAACCTCAGGTTTAATCTCTTCCTCTTCTTCATACTCACTTTCCATGTCTGACTCATCAAATCTAGCCATGAAGCCCGAGTCATCTCCCACTATTTCATCTTCGCTTTCCCCATTGGTTTCCTCGAACTCACACTCTTCTCCCTCAACCATTAAAACAAATTGAGCGTGGACATTGGGATCCTCATCACTGTTGTCAGTGTCAGATAGGAATTGATCCTCTTCAACAAGTAATGCCCTCCCACTGTTTCTCTGCTTGATGAGGTTGAGTTTAGTCTTGTAATATTCAGAGTCTGTAACCTTGGGCTTTTTGCAATCTTTAATGAAATGCCCAGTTCTGCCACAGTTGTAGCATTTACATTCCTGGGCAGTTTCTACTTTTCTTTCATACCTCCTTTCAAGCCTCTAACCATCCTTCTTTTGGAATTGGTCATCTATCCTTCTAGAACCAGAAGTGAACCTTTGCATGTTGTTCGTTTTGTTCTTCATAAACTTGTTTTGCATCATGTTAGTTAAATAGGCCATAGCCTCCATGATTTTCTCATTATCAACCACACTCTCTTCCTCCGAATCTGAAGATTCTGTCTCTTGAACTTGTTTCATCTTGACAGATTTTGTTGAGCTCTTTACCCTTTTCTCATTACCCACCAAGGCCAGTGGATCTACAGTTTCTTTTTGTGTCCACAAACCAACATCATCCTGATATTGCTTTAGTTCCTAAAAAATCATATGGTGAGTAACTTTGTTGAGATTCTTTTGGTTCATCTGTCTGTAGATAGCCACTTGGGATCTCCATTCATTCCCTAGAGAGTATAGAAACCTTGTATTCTTTGTAAGATTGGAGTAATCATCAAGTTTCTGGTTTCTAAGGTCATTGAGCAATTTACAGTAGCGACTGTAATTTTCAATAAGTGCTTCCCCATCTATACCTTTGAAATGATCAAAGGAGTTAACTAGTGTAGTCTCCTTGATCTAGACCCCAGACTCGGTGCCTTCCATCTGGCTCTTTATCTCATCCCAAATCTCCTTAGCAGTGTTTAAGCCATTCACTTTAATGTAAAATTCTGAAGAAAGACCATGTTTTAGATAGTATTTTGCTTTACGATCTGCTGTGGCTCTATGCTTTTCTTCTGCTGTATACTCAGATGGAAGCTTTTCCCGGTGGATTTCATCCAAGGGTGGATTATGCTGAGGGTTTTCTTCTTGATCAATCCTGAAGATACCATTACCTTTCAGTATACTTTTCTTCATCTCCTCACCATATTGCTCGTTGTTATCTATAAAATCCATGAAACGACCTTTCCATACATGGTACTCTCCTCTGTACAATACAGGTGACTTCGTGTCTGAACCGAACGAAAGGGTTTCACTATATGTACTCATTCTTGCTTTAGGATCTTTTCTCTGTAAGATATTTGATTAAAGAATCCTTGTTTCAACTCAAATCCGATACTCACTCTCTAAAATCCGAAAGTTCAAACCTAATTCTTCAAATCCGATGATTTGAAATCCGAAACAGTTGGAAATCCGATTGTTTGACAATCCGAGTTGGAAATCCGAGTACTCAAAAGTCCAATGAACTCCGATTGAATCCAATTCCGATTGTAGCAATCCGTGAACTTCAAAATCCGATGTTTTCAAATCTGAGAGAATTGAGAAATCCGATTGATTGAAATCCGATTTTGTGAAAATCCGAATCCTTTTGAGTAATCAAATCCGAGACCTAAAATTCGATGAAATGGAAATCTGATTGTGCAAATTCGAGACTTCCAAATTCGGATAGTTGGAAATCCGTTTGATGTTAATCCGGAACTTAAATCCGATACTCAAATCCGAGTTATTAAATCTGAATGCAACCAATCCTTGTAATCCGATAGTAGCTTATACCAAACAAACTCCAAATCCGCAACTCAATCCTTTGTAAACCTAAAATCCGCAACACCAAATCCAAATGTCAAAATCCGACACTTAGAAAAGAATCGGAATCCGGTAGAAATCTTCGGATTTTGTTAAATCCAATTGATCTTGAGTGTAAATCCGATAGTTCTTGGAATAGTACAAACCGCCAACTTCTAAACTTCAAATTCCTCCAAATTTTGATCAAATTCTTGAATTTCTTCTTCGAGAAGGTTTGTAGACAATTGAATTACAGTTTAGAATCGATTTTACAACAAAATTCAACCTCTAGAATACATTTTCGATCAAATTTTTCTCAAACTCGAAAAATACAAAAATTTCAATTCAGTACAAACTGATGTAGAAATCAATCACGGACTTACACAGACTTACTCCAATGTTGATTGCGAATCTAATAGGCTACTAATCCTCCATTTTCAGTCTCGATTAGATAGAAATCAGAATTTGCCAAAAATAGACCAAAATACCTTCAAATTTGACAAATTGCTTCGAATTGTTGTTGTTTTTTCTCGATTTCTTTAATCAAGAACCTTATCTTAGCAAAGATTAGGCTCTGACACCAATTGTAGAGCAATAAAATGAGTACACAATAGAATCAAGTAGAGAGAATGTGTAGAAACACCTTTATGTGTGTGTTTTCTATTGAATAATATGTTAAAGCTTACATTGATAGAAGGCTAAGATACTACTTGTACTAAGTACAATGTAAACCATAAAAACATTAAATTGTAACTAGACAATAAACACAAATACAATTCTAATATTCCCGCTACCGAAGTAGGCAGTCTCATCGTTCCTATCACCGAAGTGAACGGTCTCATCATTCCTGTCATCGGAGTGAACGGTCTCGTCATTCCTATCACCGAAGTGAACAGTCTCCTCATTCCCGTCACCAAAGTGAATGGTCTCATCATTCCCGTCAATGAAGTGAACGATCTCATCATTCCTGTCACTAAAGCCAGCGGTCTCATCAATAAACAAAGCATATCGTATCAAATAACACCTAACACATGTCATAGTCACATATATCGTCAGTTTAGGTTGTAAGTAAGAGTATTCACCTGTCTCCAAATCTTAGTTTCTCAGTTAACAGCTATTAACGAATTTCTTGGTCACGCGTCCAAAGTATGACCTACAGTGTACATAGTCATATCAAGTTTCAAATACTCAAAGCCAGATCATATTCCTCGACTGACAGTCGGTCTTAAGACTCAATCAAAAGTCCGACCAATACAAAGGTTCCAAAGTTCGGACGAGTTCTTCATACGTAATTCGCATAGGTTACTATAGATATACATTAAGTCGCATGAGCTATATATATATGCATAAGTCGCATGGTTCAATCAGTATATATATATATATATATATGTATACCTCAAGCCGGATGAAATTTATACATATACATAAGTCGCATGAGCAATATATATATATGCATAATTCGCATGGTTCAATCATTATATATATATGTGTGTATACCTCAAGTCACATGAACTTTATACATATACATAAGTCGCATGAGCTACCCTTGCATGCGTAAGTCTCATTAACAATATATATAAATATATATATATATATATATGTGTGTGTGTGTGTGTGTGTGCATAAGTCGCATGGTTCAATCAACGTAAATGTACATTAAATCGCATAGGTGTCTAATCCCCATGTGAAAGTCGCATGAAATGATAACATATATAAGGTCAGATGAACCCCTCTACTTGTGTAAATGTCGCATGAGTACGTGGATGCTTCTACATGAAAGTCGCAGAGCTATGTGTGTTTCCAGGGTGAAAGTCGCATGGAATACATAGATACATATAAAGTAGCATGAATATCAACACTTGGGGTGATGGTCACATGACTACTTAGTTGCACTAGGTGAAAGTCGCATGGTTATATACGAGTCCATATGGAAGTCGCACGAATACATGACATTCCTGTCAGTTCATTATTCTCAAAAACCCATACTCCATAGCCAAAGTCAAGCTTTCTCAAAACTCAATCAATTTAACTCATTCTTGTTGCAAAATATTTCTCCACCTGTATAAATCCTTCCTTTTAAAACCAATATGTATTTTATCAACTCCTTTAGTGTTCTTGTTTAAATATTTTTTTCTGGTTTATTCCATACACCCAAAGCACCAAAAACCTACATTCTAACTCCTTCTATTTGTTGGAATATGCCCATTGATACACGTGTACTAGCGTCACTGCTGATGAGGTACGAGCCTATTGGGTCACACGCCAAGGGCAGATTCCGGCAGCACAACGCAAATGTGAGAGAATATGAAATTAGGGTTTCTGGCGACCTTCACGGGCCGTGAAGAGGTCGTGAAGAGAAACCCTCCACGAGCCTTCACCACTCGGACAAGTAGTCGTGGGAGCAGGGTCTTCACGAGTGCTTCACGGCCCGTGAGAGCCCGTGAAGGCAGGCGCCATTCTTTTAATAGGACCACTCCATGGCCCAATGAGAATGAGCGGTGGAACCCGGCCTATGTGGCCTTCACGGGTGCTTCACGGCCCGTGAGAGCCCGTGAAGGCAGAAGTCAAAGTGTCACCTTTGTTTTATTGGACCTTTGTGATGGTCCAATGAGGGTGTGCCTAGTTGGCCGACCCTGGTGACTCCATGGCCATTTCCAGACTTTATAAAAGGGTTGGAACTCTCTCATTTGCCTCTCTTGCTTGATGCTCATTATATACACACATACATAGATGATTTTTGGTTCTAAGAGAGCAAGGTAGTGTATCAAGTGAAGGCAAGTTGTTCAAGTGTTGTGGCTGCTCCAGATTCACGAAGACGACGTGTGGTTCGTGTCTCGGGTCGTTAGCAAGACAGAATCTCGGCTACTTGGTGTGGACTATCAATAGAGGAGCTCGGTTTCGGGTTCTGGAAGATCTTCCTAGCTCGGTGGATAGCTCCAGCCCCATGATGGTATAATTTCTCCTCCCTCTCGTTTCTTTTAGTTGCTATATTCGTTTGTAGTCACGATCCCCACTTGGGGAATACATGCATGTCGGTTTTGATACCCGAAAACCCCAGTTTTTGGATGTCGTTGCTTCCGCTGCGTACGGGTGTTGGCGTGCATGGATTTCCTACACTATTATCATTTAAACAAGATAAAAGTACTATCTACAAACACACACAAATTTTCTCTCAAGGCAACAGTGTTTTGGCTACCAGTGTTGGGGGATGTGCCCTAGCTAGCCTTTTACCCAATGAACCATCCACCTTTGTCTTATTAAACCAACTATTTATCCAAGCCCTATTAATTAAATTTAGTCCACAATTAAATCCATAACTCAATAATATAATCATTTCCTCAATAAAATATTCTTTTATTTATCTTTGAGAATTCGGGTATTACAATTTAGGGGTGTAGTGAATTGCTAATTGAGGATTTTCATGGAATCATAATTGAAGTGGAACCTTATGTGGAAAATGCAAATTTATGGTTATGGGTATCATGTTGGGGTTTGTTCGGTTTTTCAAAATATATTTTAGCAACGGAAGCATGAGCAACAATTTTAAACTATTTAAAACTCCCAACCAATGATCCATATGCAAGCCTTAAGAAACAAAACCAACTATAGGGTGTTAAGAACTACAACCTTTGTAGCGTTATAAAACCGTTGGTGAAGTGGTTGATCAATGAGAAGCCAAGTAGAGACCTCCTCCAAGGTATCCACAAATCAATGAGTCCAACACCTTGAAATGCTAGTTTCTCCAACCCTTTGTAGAACCTTGTCTTCTTCTTGAACTAGATGTATGTTTGAGTATGTATTATGTTACCACACTTGGATTAAATGAAAGAACACCAATACTAGTAAGTAAAGATATATTTTCAAGTACGAAAACACTTAGAACTTTTATAAAGAAGCACAAAGGTGGTAGCATGTAAGCGTAACACAAAAGAGACCATGCAATTGACTTTAAAAGCCAAGGAGCCAAAACAAGAGAGGGAGGCACCTCCCTTGTTATTTTGGACGAAATTATGAAGGGGGGAGGGTCCCCTCTTGCTCTTGTTGCTTCACTTGTCCATAGTATGCATGTCTTGGTTGATTTTCTTTCAAGAAACCTCAAATAGACCCCTTTTGGTGATTAATGTGAGCATTTCTAGTTTCTTTTATAAATATATAAAAGCTATACAAGATGTGTCATACTATGTATAAAATACATCTACATGTATTTTATATACATACTTGATTGTTACTAGTAACTCTTTACTTGTAACAAGGATATACATACATCTATATAATTTGTTACTAGTAACAATTTACATGTAACAAATATATATTTATACTTATATATATATATACATACATATATATAAAATCATATGTTTATATTTATGTATTTGATATGCATTATCTTATATCAATATATAAGAGTGATATTATTATTTCACATAAATAATAATATACAACAATGCATATATACTTATATATATATATATATAATGAATTGGAAACATATTTAAATAATATTAAAACATGTAATTGGTATCCATTGATTGTAAATGTGTGACCCTATGGGTTTATTTATCATCAACAATATCGTATTAATTTGTGTTTTGCGCACATAGAACCAACAATCTCCCAGTTGCACAAGTTACAACTTAAGCCGATATAGACAATGGTAAGAACCTCTAGCAACATCCCATTGTCAATAATAATAAATAAAGTGTGTTAATCAACACTTTCACCAACGAAATTAACTCACTAGATACAAATCGCTGTTATAGGTTAGTCATCAATTATCTCTTTATTTTAACATATCGTTGAACATGAGACATGGATCGTCATCAATTCTCATATGGTGTTCAACTTGTTTTTAGGGCCCAGAGATATTATACTCTCAATTAAATGAGAGAAACAAATTCCATCTTGACCATATACGTCTCTTATAAGACTCATATCATACCTAATAATGACCTTTATAAGTACCCAGTTAAAACTAGTGTTTAACCACATTAAAGCATGGTACTCATCATACTTGAGTCCCAATGTGTGTCTTAGGTCTAAGTATACAAAGATACCACATCTCTCTCAAGATTCGTTTATGACACTGATCCATGAAGTGATCTTGAGAGTGGGTCGTGTCCAATGTTCGTTCCCTAAAAAAAATTAGTGAATTTGGTTGCAAACCCTTTTGCCTACTTTCATCATGAATGAAAGTCAACCAACTGATTCACATTAGTCTTAATTCATAACTATTCTTATAGTTATAATTGACTATGGACGTTTTAGAATAAAGAATTATTCATGGATTTAAACATGCTAATAAAAAACACAATAAATATTAATGAAGTGATCATATCCAATATATCATCCAGATAAAATAGATATTGTCATAATGTTCCAAAATATCCAAATACTAAATTACAATTCAAATCCAATCCCTTGCAAAGCGAAGGCCTATTGCCCTAGTATGAGACTCATGCTTAGTCGAGGCAAGAGGTTTCGTAAAAGGATCAACGAGATTTTGATATGTATGAGCTTTGCAAATACACACATCACCTCTATCCACTATATCCCGTATGTAGTGGAAACGCCTGAGGATGTGTTGTGATGTGATTTAGGTTCTTTTGCCTGGGCAATAGCACCTTCATTATTACAAAATATCTCTATGGGGTCTTGAATGCTTGTTACTACCCCAAGGTCAACAATGAACTTCTTCATCCATGCAGCTTCTTGTCCAGCCTCAGAAGCAACAATGTATTCAGATTCTGTAGTGGATTTTGCAACTACACTTTGATTAGAACTTTTCCAAGCAACCGCACCTCCATTCATAACGAAGACATAGCCCGATTGTGATAGTGAATCATCTTGATCTGTTTGGAAACTAGCATCTGTGTAACATTACACAAAGATCTTCTTCTAAACCCTAATAGATCAAGAACATGTCTTCGGTTCTTCTTAAGTATTTTAAAATGTTCTTAACTGCCATCCAATGGCTATCTCCTGGGTTTTGTTGGTATTTGCTCATCATGCTCAAAGCATACGAGACATCTGGCCTAGTGCATAGCATGGCATACATGATGGATCCAATTGCAGAAGCATATGAGATCTCACTCATTTTATCTAGCTCTTCTTTTGTTCTAGGGCTTTGAGCTTTACTCAAAACCGTGCCTTGTGCCATTGGCAAGAATCTTCTCTTAGAATTCTCCATCTTGAACCGTTTCAAGATCTTGTCAATATATGCACTTTGACTTAGGTCAATAAGACGCCTAGATCTATCCCTATAGATCTTTATTCCAAGAATATAAACGGCTTCTTTCAAGTTTTTAATTGAAAAAAACTTCCCAAGCCAAGACTTGATGTCTTGCAAGGTTGGGATGTTTTTTTCCAATGAGTAGTATGTCATCAAAATACAAGACAAGGAATGCTACTGCGCTCCCACTAGTTTTCTTGTAAACACACGGTTGATCTTTTGATTTGATAAAACCGAAGTCTTTGATTTTCTCATCAAATCGAAGATTCCAACTTCGAGATGCTCGCTTTAGTCCATAAATGGATCTTTTAAGCTTCCACACCTTGTTAGGATACTTAGGATCTACAAAACCTTCGGGTTGAACCATATAGACATCTTCACTTAAGTGTCCATTTATAAAAGCCATTTTGACATCCATTTGCCATATCTCATAGTCATAATATGCGGCTATGGCAATAAGTATTCTAATAGATTTAATCATGGCTACCGGAGAGAAAGTGTCATCATAGTCAATACCATGAGTTTGAGTGAACCCTTTCGCCACTAGCCTTGCCTTAAATGTGTGTACATTTCCATCCATGTCGGTCTTCTCCTTGAAGACCCACTTGCTCCCTACAGTCTTACTATTGGGAGGAAGATCAACCAAGTCCCATACTTGATTTTCATACATAGATTGCATCTCAGTGTTCATGGCATCAAGCCATTTATCAGATTTCGGATCCGATATAGCATCTTGGTAGTTAGTAGGCTCCGAAGAGTCTACCAAGAAAATCTCATCATTAGACACGAGAAATCCGTATCTCTCGGGTTCTTGACGAGGTCTATCGGATCTATGAACACTTTGTGTTTAAGTAGGTTTTGAACAACCAATTGTTCAGGTTCAACAACCGTTTGTTGAGTGCTAGTGCCAACCTGACTTGTATTTTGTGGTTCTTGAATTTCTTCAAAGTCTACATTTCTCCCACTTGTCTCTTTCGAAAGAAACTCCTTTTCTAAGAAAGTGGCATGCCTAGAAACAAACACTTTGTTCTCATCCGGGTTGTAGAAATAATATCCTAACGAATCTTTAGGATATCCTACAAAATTATATTTGATAGATCTAGGATCGAGTTTGCTTGAAGCTACTTATCCTACATGAGCTTCACAACCCCATACTTTCAAGTAAGATAAGTTTGGAACCTTTCCATACCACATCTCATATGGTGTCTTATCTACCTTCTTGGTCGAAACCATATTCAATATGCGCGCAACAGTTAATAAAGCATAACTCAAAAAGGACGAGAGTAGAGTACTTCGGCTCATCATAGACCGAACCATATCTAGTAAAGTTCAGTTCCTCCTTTCAGATACACCATTATGTTGTGGTGTTCTATAAGGAGTAAGTTGTGAGATAATCCCACAATTACTAAGATGATCCATAAATTATTGTCTTAAGTACTCGCCACCTCGATCAGAACGAAGGGCCTTGATTGTTTTGTTGAGTTGATTTTGTATTTCGTTTTGAAACAACTTGAACATTTCAAATGTTTCATGTTTATGTTTCATTAAATAAACATAACCAAATCTACTATAATCATCGGTGAAAGTAACAAAGTATCTATCACCTTCCCTAGACATTGATCTAAAAGGACCGCATACATCCGTATGTATGATTCCTAATAGATCTTTGGCTCTTTTACTTAAACCGAAGAAAGGAGCCTTAGTCATCTTCCCATATAAACATGATTCGCAAACTTCAAATGAACTAGAATCATTTGGTTTTAAAATTCCATCTATTTGAAGTTTTGCAATGCGTTTCTTGTTTATATGACTAAGTCTACAATGCCATAGGTATGTTTGACTTAAGTCATGCTTAGGTCGTTTGGTGCTACTGTATATATAGAATTATCATCAAGAGATCTTTTAAGATTAACTTCATATATTCCATTAAGAGGGCGAGCCTCAAATTACAAAATGTTGTTTTTGAAGGCATGAATGCCATCATCAACGAAATTAAAAGTGAATCTCGATTATCTTAATCGAGCTACTGAAATAATATTCCTAATTAAACTATGCACATAACAGCAATTGTTTAATATTAAGTACAGGCCATTTGGTAATAGTAATTCAAAAGTTCCAAGGGCTTCAATAGCAACATTTGTTCCATTCCCCACGTGGAGGTCCAAATCGTCTGGCTTCAGCAACTTGCTTTTTCTCAACCCCTGCACATTGTTACAAATGTGAGTTCTACAACCGGTATCAAATACCCAGGAATTAATAGAAAAAGTATACATTTCAATCATATATATATATTCCTGAAGTGCTGGCCTCGCCAACCTTCTTTTTCTTCAACTCCGCGAGGTAGGTTGGACAATTGCGCCTCCAATGTCCTACCACCCCGCATTCAAAGCACGGGTAACCCTTCCCGCCGTCTTGGGTGTAGGAGCCTTGGCAACCTGCTTGCCTTTGTCCTTTCCCTTTGCCTTCCCTTTGTCTTTCCCTTTCGAGTTGTTTTTCCTTTTCTTCTTGATTTTCCCTTCCTGAATCATCAAGACCTGAGGTGTTTTGCTTTGAATCATGCTCTCAACAGTTTTAAGCATCACATGCAACTCTGGGACAGATTTTTCCCAATTGTTCATGTTATAATTCATGACAAATTGATCATAAGCTTTGGTCAACGAGTTAAGAACCATATCATGTGCAAACTCATTGGTTATGTGAGATCCAAGCCTAGCAAGCTGGTCAATGTATCCTTTCATCTTTAGCACATAGTCGCTAACGGATTGACCTTCCTCCATCTTGCATGCATGGAAGGCTCGAGTGATCTCGAAGCGTTCTTGCTTTGCTTTCTTTTGGAACGTTTCCTTAAGCTGACAAAGCATCTCATATGCTCCATGCTCCTCAAGGTTCTTTTGAAGATCCGGATACATGGTAGGAAGCATAAGGCATGCAACTTCGACCGAGTCGTCCGTATGCTTCACCCAAGCATCCCTAACGGCTTTAGCCGCAGTCAATGGAGGTTCCTCAGGGACGGGATCCTCAAGTACGTACAATTTCTTATCATGCTTAAGAACGATTCTCAAGTTACGATAGCAGTCTAAGAAATTTGTATCATTGAGTTTTTCTTTCTCTAAGATGGAACGAAGAGATAAGTTGTTAACGGGCGTAGTTGAGTTAGGGGACATCCACAAAATTAACCAAGTTTAATTTAGTATTTTTGATATTTAATTCTTTAATAATTAATACCCTTTAGAATTATAAAATTCTTTAATTTTTAAAGGCTAGGATTCAAGTTGAACTTAACCTTGAATGTTTGGCTAATGCTCTCTCCATCAAGTTAAAGCAGCAAGGTAGGTAACGTTTACCAATTACATTCCGTATGTAATTCCTAGATCTTTATGGGATCCTAGACAAAGATTGTCAATTTTGGCATATTTGATCCCATATATGCCTAGATCTTTATGGGATCCTAGACAAAGATTGTCAATTTTGGCATATTTGATCCCATATATGCCTCAGGCTTCCTTACGTTTGGCTAATGCTCTCTCCATAATAAGATTCCGAGTCATCCTATTTCAGGACGGTAAATTTCCGGCCCAAGATGTTCATGAAATTCGCGGAAAAACACCTCGGTTGTTACAAAAACAATCCACGCATTTGGCTAGTGCTCTCTCCACGTGAGTATCGTTGCAACAAGCGAGTGGCTTTAACCATTTTGTATATTTATTAAATAAAACAAAACGAATCGTGTGACAAATATTGCATGCATACAATAATAAGTTCACGTTTTGATAAAATCATATTATATATATATTGGTCTTGAGTATTCTTAAAATCCATATTTTACGAACTCTCGACGCGTTCAATTTTAAACTAGTATTAATATGCTATATTAACGTGTGTAGTTTCGAGCACGCGAATACGACCAATTTTAGCTTGTAATAAAACCATTTTATTATTAAGATTAAATGGAGTTTGGTTGAGTTTTTAAAATCTTTACTTTATAAAACTCATATATATATACATACATATATATACACATATATATGTAATGTATATTTTGACATAATGAATTTTATTCTTTATAAAAACTGTTTTTTATATAAAATTCATTTTATATCTTATGTTATGTCAACTTAAAATACCAAACTCCCATTGTGTGATTTATATTATGTCAAAAATGTTATCTAGCAAGCAAATATCCTATTTTCAACTATGCATAATAATATAAACATAAACACACACAAATAACATGTATAAATGCATGACCAAGCCATTTATCCTAAGTGGTATTTTTGTGAGTCATACAAAAATACCAAGTCATAACTAAGGACCATAAATATCTCTCTTGTGATGAACTTGAAGCTCCTACTTGCCAAAACAACTCCATGTAGTGCAAATAACTCCAAACCTTCATGTTTGATTCCACCACACTTGAAAACTCCAACTTGGTCATTTCTTCATCTTTATACATTTTTATAAAAGTAAACTACTCTAAACTATTCTACTACTTACAAAATACAACAAGATGAAACAAAAACTAAATATTATTACATGCCAAATGAAAGAATTGTATTACAACCAAATAGAATTTCCAACACATCACAAAAGGTCCATGACTTGTTATGCACAACATACACTCAAACAAACATATATATCAACACTTGATATTTAGGCAAGTTTTACAACCAACCATGCATGTGGTTTGGTTGTTTCCCAAAATAAATATATCAACATATACAAGTTGGCAACAAGAAAATCCACAACTTTTCTAACAAAAGAAAAGTTGTCCATTTTCTTAAACAATACATACTCAAAAAAATAAAGTTTCTTAAAACTATGCATAAGTGGCTCTGATACCACTGTTGGGGTTTGTTCGGTTTTTCAAAATATATTTTAGCAGCGGAAGCATGAACAACAATTTTAAACTTTTTAAAACTCCCCACTAATGATCCATATGCAAACTTTAAGAAACAAAACCAACCATAGGTTGTTAAGAACTACAACCTTTGTAGCGTGATAAAACTGTTGGTGAAGTGGTTGATCAATGAGAAGCCAAGTAGAGAACTCCTCCAACGTATCCACAAATCAATGAGTCCAACACCTTGAAATGCTAGTTTTTCCAACCCTTTGTAGCTCACAAGCAAGCAAGACAACAACCTTGTCTTCTTCTTGAACTAGATGTATTATGTTACTAAAATATATTTTATTGGGGTTGCTAATTATTTATGGAATTAAGTTGCTTAGTTGAATTGGTGGGTCATTTAGTCTATTAAGTAAACAATTAATGGACTAAGCATTCAATTGGGCTTGTTAAGTGTAGTGGGCTCAAAGCCTTTTGAGGATATATATATATATATATATATATATATATATATATATATATAAGGGTAGGGCACAGCGCCCAAAAATCTTGTTACTATTTCATTGAGAGAAAGAAATTTGTGTGTGTGTTTGTGTGTGTAAACCCACGTGAAACAAGAGAAAGAATGGTCAAGAATCATCTGGAAATCTTGTAATAAACTATTTTATTATTAAGTTTGAATGGAGTTTGGTTGAGTTTTTAAAATCTTTACTTTATAAAACTCATATATATATATATATACATACACATATATATGTAATGTATATTTTGACATAATGAATTTTATTCTTTATAAAAACCGTTTTTATATAAAATTCGTTTTATATCTTATGTTATGTCAACTTAAAATACCAAACTCCTATTGTGTGATTTATATTATCTCAAAAATGTTATCTACCATGCAAATATCCTATTTTCAACTATGCATGATAATATAAACATAAACACACACAAATAACTTGTATAAATGCATAACCAAGCCATTTATCCTAAGTGGTATTTTTGTGAGTCTTACAAAAATACCAAGTCATAACTAAGGGCCGTAAATATCCCTCTTGTGATAAACTTGAAGCTCCCGCTTGCTAAAACAACTCCTTGTAGTGCGAATGACTCCAAGCCTTCATGGTTGACTCCACCACGCTTGAAAACTCCAACTTGGTCATTTCTTCATCTTGTTACATTTTTATAAAGGTAAACTACTCTAAACTATTCTACTACTTACAAAATACAACAAGATGAAACAAAAACTAAATATTATTACGTGCCAAATGAAAGAATACTATTACAACCAAATCGAATTTCCAACACATCACAAAAGGTCCATGACTTGTAATGCACAACATACACTCAAACAAACATATATATCAAGACTTGACATTTAGGCAACTTTTACAACCAAACATGCATGTCGTTTGGTTGTTTCCCAAAATAAATATATCAACATATACAAGTTGGCAACAAGAAAATCCACAACTTTTCTAACAAAAGAAAAGTTGTCCATTTTCATAAACAATACATACTAAAAAAAATAAAGTTTCTTAACACTATGTATAAGTGGCTCGCATACCACTGTTGGGGTTTGTTCGGTTTTTCAAAATATATTTTAGCAACGGAAGCATGAACAACAATTTTAAAATTTTTAAAACTCCCCACCAATGATCCATATGCAAGCTTTAAGAAACAAAACCAACCATAGGGTGTTAAGAACTATAGCCTTTGTAGCATGATAAAACTGTTGGTGAAGTGGTTGATCAATGAGAAGCCAAGTAGAGACCTCCTCCAACGTATCTACAAATCAATGAGTCCAACACCTTGAAATGCTAGTTTTTCCATCGCTTTGTAGCTCACAAGCAAGCAAGACAACAACCTTGTCTTCTTCTTGAACTAGATGTATTATGTTACTACATTTGGCTTAAGTTAAAGAACACCAATTCTAGTAAGTAAGGATGTTTTTTCAAGTATGAAAACACTTAGAACTTTTCTAAAGAAGCACAAAGGTCATGTAAATGCAACACAAAAGGGACCATGCAAATGACTTTAAAAGCCAAGGAGCCAAAACAAGTGAGGGAGGCCCCTCCCTTGTTATTTTGGATGAAATTATGAAGGGGGGGAGGGTCCCCTCTTGCTCTTGTTGCTTCACTTGTCCATGGTATGCATCTCTTGGTTGATTTTCTTTCATGAAACCTCAAATAGACCCTTTTGGTGATTAATGTGAGCATTTATAGTTTCTTTTATAAATATATATTGTAATACCCTGTTTTCGTATAATAAATAAATGAATATTTTATTGGATGATGCGATTTCTTATATTTATTGGGGTTGCTAATTATTTATGGAATTAAGTTGTTTATTTGAATTGGTGGGTCATTTAATCTATTAAGTAAACAATTAATGGACTAAGCATTCAATTGGGCTTGTTAAGTGTAGTGGGCTCAAAGCCTTTTGAGGATATATATATATATATATATATATATATATATAAGGGTAGGGCACAGCACCTAAAAATCTTGTTACTGTTTTATTGAGAGAAAGAAATTTGTGTGTGTGTCTGTGTGTGTAAACCTAAGAGAAACAAGAGAAAGAATGGTCAAGAATCATCCGGAAATCTTGTAATAAAACCATTTTATTATTAAGCTTAAATGGAGTTTGGTTGAGTTTTTAAAATCTTTACTTTATAAAACTCATATATATATATATACACATATATATGTAATGTATATTTTGACATAATGAATTTTATTCTTTATAAAAACCGTTTTTATACAAAATTCATTTTATATCTTATGTTATGCCAACTTAAAATACCAAACACCCATTGTGTGATTTATATTATCTCAAAAATTTAATCTAGCATGCAAATATCCAATTTTCAACTATGCATGATAATATAAACATAAACACACACAAATAACATGTATAAATGCATAACCAAGCCATATATCCTAAGTGGTATTTTTGTGAGTCATACAAAAATACCAAGTCATAACTAAGGGCCATAAATATCCCTCTTGTGATAAACTTGAAGCTCTCACTTGCCAAAACAACTCCTTGTAGTGCGAATGACTCCAAGCCTTCATGGTTGACTCCACCACACTTGAAAACTCCAACTTGGTCATTTCTTCATCTTGTTACATCTTTATAAAGGTAAACTACACTAAACTATTCTACTACTTACAAAATAAAACAAGATGAAACAAAAACTAAATATTATTACGTGCCAAATGAAAGAATAGTATTACAACCAAATCGAATTTCCAACAGATCACAAAAGGTCCATGACTTGTTATGCACAACATACACTAAAACAAACATGTATATCAACACTTGACATTTAGGCAACTTTTACAACCAAACATGCATGTCGTTTGGTTGTTTCCCAAAATAAATATATCAACATATACAAGTTGGCAACAAGAAAATCCACAACTTTTCTAACAAAAGAAAAGTTGTCCATTTTCACAAACAATACATACTCAAAAAAATAAAGTTTCTTAAAACTATTCATAAGTGGCTCTGATACCACTATTGGGGTTTATTCGGTTTTTCAAAATATATTGTAGCAACGGAAGCATGAACAACAATTTTAAACTCTTTAAAACTCCCCACCAATGATCCATATGCAAGCTTTAAGAAACAAAACCAACCATAGGGTGTTAAGAACTACAACCTTTGTAGCGTGATAAAACTGTTGGTGATGTGGTTGCTCATTGAGAAGCCAAGTAGAGACCTCCTCCAACGTATCCACAAATCAATGAGTCGAACACCTTGAAATGCTAGTTTTTCCAACCCTTTGTAGCTCACAAGCAAGCAAGACAACAACCTTGTCTTCTTCTTGAAGTAGATGTATTATGTTACTACATTTGGCTTAAATTAAAGAACACCAATTCTAGTAAGTAAGGATGTTTTTTCAAGTATGAAAACACTTAGAACTTTTCTAAAGAAGCACAAAGGTCATGTAAGTGTAACACAAAAGGGACCATGCAAGTGACTTTAAAAGCCAAGGAGCCAAAACAAGTGAGGGAGGCCCCTCCCTTGTTATTTTGGACGAAATTATGAAGGAGGGAGGGTCCCCTCTTGCTCTTGTTGCTTCACTTGTCCATGGTATGCATGTCTTGGTTGATTTTCTTTCATGAAACCTCAAATAGACCCTTTTGGTGATTAATGTGAGCATTTATAGTTTCTTTTATAAATATATATTGTAATACCCTGTTTTCGTATAATAAATAAATGAATATTTTATTGGATGATGCGATTTTTTATATTTATTGGGGTTGCTAATTATTTATGAAATTAAGTTGCTTATTTGAATTGGTGGGCCATTTAATCTATTAAGTAAACAATTAATGGACTAAGAATTCAATTGGGCTTGTTAAGTGTAGTGGGCTCAAAGCCTTTTGAGGATATATATATATATATATATATATATTTATATAAGGGTAGGGCACAGCGCCCAAAAATCTTGTTACTGTTTCATTGAGTTAAAAAATTTGTGTGTGTCTGTGTGTGTAAACCCACGAGAAACAAGAGAAAGAATTGTCTAGAATCATCTTGAAATCTAAGGATTTGTCAGGAGAATCATAAGGTAATGTTCTCTATCTCATTTTGATGCTGTAGATACCAATTTTACCTTGTTTGGATGATTATAGAGCTAGATAAGATCTGGGTTTTATGGGGTTTTGGGTTTATGAAGAACAATAGTAAAGAATCTGAGTTATGAGCTTTGATACTTGTTAAGAGGTGTTTAAGTTTTGAAGGAAGTGCTTAAATGAATGGAGAAATGTTTTGAAAGAAAAATAAAGTGATTTGGTTAAGTTTTGAGAAGGTTGTGATTTTGAAAATGGAGTTTCAAGTTCTGGGATTTTCAAAAAGATGAACTAGCAGGGAAGATGAATGTCCATCCAACTTTCAGGAAGTCCCATGTGACTTTCAAAGAGCCTCATGCGACTTTCAAGTTGTTTCATGCGACATTTAGATACCAAAATTGCTTCATTCGACTTTCTGAGGCATAAGTGTATGCCATGCGACTTTAGGAAGTGAGTCATGCGACTCTTGGATGTGTTCCGTGCGACTTTCAGCTTGGTTGATTGTTCCATGTGACTTACAGCCTATGTCCATGCGACTTTCGGATGGAGTGTGAGTGTCCCATGCGACTTTAAGTGAAAGTCTATGCGACTTTCAATTGGGGAAAACTAGTGTCATGCGACTTTCCGATAGAGAGGGTGTATGTCCATGCGACTTTCAGATGAGTGTGGGTGTTCCATGCGACTTTCAGTCTAAGTCCATGCGACTTTCAGTTGTTAGGCCCGACCTAGTATGGTCCGACTTAGGGTCTGTAGTATACCCGAAACTAATCAGTGAAGATATCTGTATTGTAGGTCCTTGCGACTGGGATTGTTAACTTCAGCTTGTGAAATCTGTTGTGTTTATCTATGTTGCAGATCAGGTGAGTTACCCTAACTTATACATGATATTTGTGTGAAATGTATATGTTATACCTTATGTGATGTTTTAGCCGATGTGATATATGTGAAGTGAAGGGTTACGTTATATTGGGGTGAAAATGTTACTCGGGCACAGTCAGACATAGTGTGAAATCCTGGGTACGGCCTGGATAGTCAACTGTGACCCAAAGTGTGAAATCGTCGTCAATGCACTGCGTCGGTAGTATGTGTAATGATATGTGATCATGGATTTGTGTTATGATGTGTCATGTACATGCCTAGTGTGGTGTGTAAGTTAGAGTGCTCGCTAAGCTTTATGCTTACTATTGTTGAACTTATTCTTTTCAGGACCTGATCGTGGGAAGGTTCCAGCAGTTTGAAGACGGCTCATCCATTATTCAATCGTTTCCGCTGTTGCAATTATTTAAACATTTTGTTAGAACAATGTCTGTAATATTACTTAAACACTTTAAACGACGGGTATTCCCGAGTGCGGGACCTCGTAGGACTTTTGTTTAATGCATTTATATTTCCTACTAAAAAAATTGGGACGTTACAACTTGGTATCAGAGCCTTGGTTTAAGGGATTCAAGCATTCAAGAGGTGTGTTTGGACTTAAACCTTGGTTCTAAAACATTTTTTTAATAACAAAATTCATTTTAAAAACCGAACGATGAGCTATCAGCTGGAGCTTGGTCCTGGTGAGCACGAAGTGAAGCATAGTATATATATATATATATATATATATATATATATATATATATATATATATATAGTTGGTGAAATATACTGTGTAGTTGAATCCATGATGTATGCATGAGTAGTTCCTAACTGTATCCATGTTTATATAGATCGTTAATGCTGTACACCAGGTATAATGGTGACCCTATAGGCTTAGAACGGATGATTTGGCCTTATTTCATGTTCCCGTTTGATGTTGGGGTAGGGTAGGATCAGACGCTCAAAGACTTGTATGACTTAGCATTATACGTGGATATATTTGTGATATGGATAAACTAGGATATGATGACTGGTATGTAGAATCTTATATGTTTGCATGATTTTATGATAATATGCAAATGCTATGCGTATATGGAATGTTATGTGATGCATGACCCAAGCCTGTGAATTGGGATTTCGGATGGTGACGATAAG
The DNA here is from genome assembly GCA_038502395.1 of Dittrichia graveolens. Taxonomy (NCBI): domain Eukaryota; kingdom Viridiplantae; phylum Streptophyta; class Magnoliopsida; order Asterales; family Asteraceae; genus Dittrichia; species Dittrichia graveolens. The sequence continues at coordinate 40,611,002 of JARJIL010000009.1, forward strand.
ACTTGGTATGTGTGATATGTTCAGAATAATATAAGGGCCCATCTTATTGTGAGCACATTATACATGTCAAGACTTGCCGACATCATAGGGACACTTGTGAATCAGGTGAGGGGTACTTGTAGGACTGTAGTATGCCTGTAGTATAGGAGTGCCTTAGTGTGTAGGGCTACTTCAGATGAGGTGAACGACATGCTAGAAATTGTATGTGATGTGGATATAGACTGCGGTGTGAGCAGGATAGTATGATAAATCCACCTGCTTAAAAGTGCGTTATCTATACTTCCAGAATGGTGAACACGAGGAGGAACCGCAATCTCATTGCTACTGCTGGAACTTGAACCAGCTATGGGCCCAAGGGACTAGAGACCAGCGTCACTGGGAAGACAGACCCCCGCCAACAGCCAATACTGAACGAGGAGTATGAGGTTGCTAACCCGAGGATTGTGACACCGGAAAACGTAATTCCGGTTACTGATGAGGAAGAGGCAGACAGAGAGGCTCTCCTAGCTGCCATGGTGACGGCCGGCGTGATGAAAGAGCTTAGGGAGATGTTGCCTCACATCATTACCGAGATCAAGGAGGATATGGGCAAGATGATGGATCAGAAGCTGAGTGTCCTATGAGCAGCTAGGGAGGCTGCTACTCCAATTGTTACCCCAGCAGCGGGCCAGGCACAACCGGGTGGCAACTACAGGGACTTTTCAGCATGTCAGCCACCGATCTTTGAGGGGAATATGGACCCCATTAAGAGCACCCAATGGATTCCCGAGGTGGAATGAGGCTTTCACACCAGTGGCTGCACGGATGGGAGCAGGGTGTGGTTTGCTTTGAACCTTCTTAGAGGGGCAGCAAAGACGTGGTGGAACCTTTTGAGACAGAGAAAGGGGGAGCTGATTTCTACCATGACATGGGACGAGTTCAAGGGATTGTTTAACGACCAGTTCACTCCAAAGGTGGAGAGAGAGACTGATGAATGAGTTTCTGAAGCTTGAGCAGACTACTGAAACGGTGAATGAGATCACCGCCATCTTCAAGGAGAAGGTCTTCTTTTGCCCTGCCTACGTGGTAGATGAGAGTCTACCGATGCACCGTTATTCTCAAATGCTGAAGGAAGATATCCGTGAGATTGTGACAACAGGTAGGTGCACGAGTTTGGAGGAAATGATCGAGGTGGCTAGGAAGAGGGAGATGGATCTAGAACTGCAGGCTAAAAAGCGAACTACAGGGCAAGCTGCACTGGGTACTACGCAAGGGAAAGTGCCGGAGAAGAGATTCAAGACTGGGGGTTTCCGACCCGCGGGCAAGGTGGATCATGTGAAGTGTCCTAAGTGTTGAAGAGGGCATGCGGGTGAGTGCCGTCTGGGGCAGATGAACTGCTACAAGTGTGGGAGACCGGACCACGTGAGCAAAGACTACCGGTCTAGCATGAGTGTTTATTTCAGATGCAATCAACCGGGGCATCGTATAGCAGAATGCCCGGGAGCTACTGCGGGAAGTGGGAGGCCTGCTCAACAACCACCTTTGATGATCACAAATGGGGAGAAAGGACAAGTACCGAGGGCTCGAGGCAGGGCCTTTCAAATGACTGTGGAGGAAGCGAAGTCAGAGCCAGATGTGATTGTAGGTACTTTCATTGTTAACTCTATGCCTGCATTAGTGTTATTTGACTCGGGTGCGAGTAAATCTTTTATTTCAGCTTCATTTTGTAAAAGTTTTAGTGTTTCACCGGTAAGATTAGAGACACCCTTAGAAGTAGAAATAGCACCGAGAAAGTTGTCCATGTATTTGTTATTTATAAAGACAATGTAATAGAGATAGGAGAAGAGAAGTTCCCTATAGACCTTATACCGATTTAGATGATGGAGTTCCAAGTGGTAGTGGGTATGGGCTGGTTAGGTCGTTACCAAGCCAGTATCTTGTGCAAGCAAGGAGTCGTGCGGGTTCAAACCCTAAGTGGGGGAGAGATTTTTAATCTACGGTGAGCATCACAAAGGGAGAGCAACACTGTGTACAACGGTTAAGGCGGCAAAGTATATTCGTAAGGCGTACACAACATTTCTAGCGCATGTGGTCGATAGCAAGCTGGAAAAGAGTAAGAGAACGTTGCGGATGTACCCGTGGTGTGCGATTTTCCAGAAGTGTTTCCGAAGGATCTCCTTGGGAATCCTCCCGACCGCCAGGTGGAGTTTAAAATCGGCCTTGTGCCGGGTACCACGCCAATAGCAAAAGCTCCGTATCGACTAACACCACCAGAGATGCAGGAGTTGATGTCTCAGCTGCAAGAACTATTGAACAAAAGGTTTATCCTACCGAGTAGTTTGCCGTGGGGAGCACCGATCTTATTCGTCAAGAAGAAGGATGGCACGTTCCGTATGTGTATAGACTACCGCGAACTAAACAAAGTAACAATCAAGAATAGATACCCTCTACCTAGGATCGGCGATTTATTCGATCAACTGCAAGGTGCAGCCTTGTTTTCGAAGATTGACCTACGGTCCGGTTATCATCAGTTAAAGGTAAAGGAAGGAGACATGGAGAAAACGCCATTTAGGACGAGGTATGGTCATTTCGAGTTTGTGGTGATCCCCTTCGGATTGACAAACGAACCAGCTGCGTTTATGGATTTGATGAACAAAATTTGCCGGCCAATGCTGGATAAGTCGGTAATTGTATTCATAGACGACATCTTGATCTACTCTAAGACAGAGAAAGAGCACGAAGATCACCTATGGATGTTGCTACAGACTTTGAAGTGGGAAAGGCTTTATGACAAGTTCTCTAAGTGCGAGTTTTGGTTGCGGGAGGTGCAATTTCCAGGGCACGTAGTGAACAGGGAAGGTATTAATGTCACACCCCGCTAAAGCGGAAACACGAGGTGTCACAGCACAAGATATCATCGCACAAGGTATATAGACAATAACCATTATATTAACTTAACAAAAATAAATAGTTCGGGTAAAACATAAATAAAAGTTACATAACCGAATAATAATTAAATGACATAGTCTTGTACGATGCGTAAATAAAATAGATAGTGTTTTCATAAAATGTGACGATAAAGATGGAAATGCCACACATCATGCTTGTATGCATAAGGTACCTAACGACGATCACCTGAAAGCACGGGTAAAAGAAAGAAAACGGTCAACTACTAGAGTTGGTGGGTTCATAGGTTTTTAATATATGCACAAAATACTTTTAAATGAGAAAAGTTTAAATAATTGATGGAGGTTTTTGGAATAAAATAAAAGTATGCATCAATGATAGAAGATGTATTATATTGCCCAATACGTTGCACATGGTAGTAATAGACTATGATGATTATTGCTTGAGCCATTATCCAACCTAGCCGACAACCAATTGCCCATGATAAACCTAACGCCTATATTAAATGACGTTAGTAGTGGTAAAGTACATCTATAGTTCGTCAACCATAAATGGGAGACGTCGGAATCTCCAAATAGCGCTACTTACAAATACCATTGGCTCACTAGCGGAGTTAAGGAATAATGTCCAACGAAAGGGCCTTACAACGATCACCCAAGCACATCAAAGAATAATACCATAAGTGCTCAAAATAATATTTGAAATAAATAAGAAGATAGGCAATAAACTTTTCATGAAATATATACACATGCTTTCACCCCAAAATAATATGAAATACGGTAAAAAGGGGCTATGATACTCACTCGGTATGCAAATGTGTTCACTCGTAAGGATTTCTTGTTCCTACCGAAGCTACTTTCCTAATATAAGAGGTATGTAGCTCTATTAGACTTATTTTATTTATTATTTTGTGTTATTTATTTGTTGTTAACTTATTTATTAAATAATTAAAGGTTGTCTCTATTTTTCCATAAATTATAAGTGTTCACTGGAATTTTCAGTTCTTTAAGTTGAACTTTAAAAATTAAAAACTGTAATTTCGGAGTCATATTAAGGCATGATATTTTAATATAATCTTAATACATGTTTCTAGAATGTCCTGTAAAAATATAGGAATTTATAATCCATGTTTAGTATTTTTAATAATTAAAAGTGTATAAAATGTCCACTCATCAGTGTCTGGATGACACATTGTTACTAAAAAGTCTGTTTAGGGCTCATACGACCTCGTTTTTACATTATTCAAAATGGGAATTAACCAAGACTGAAATATGAAACTTGTAAAAAAAACTAGACGTAGTTTGACCCAAGAATGAGTAAGTTATACGCGTTTAAAGTATACCTCTTTTAATCTGCCAGATTTCCAGATTCAACATATTTGTCTTATTAAATACGTTTGAAGGATCAAACCTTCATGAAAATTAGTGAATCCAGATGCAAATGAAAGGTAACACTTCAAACTAAGATTAACAAAAAGAATCAAACGATTTTGATACCTAGAACTCCAGATATAACAAAAACAAGAGGTGAGTTCTAGATCAAAATCTGTCAGGTTGTTATATTTCTTATCTTTTGGGTCATTACTTTAATATAACTTATTATATATGATTGATCGTCTAATATAAACATAAAAATAGAAAATCCATGTGTACCTTACATCAATGGTAGGATGATAACACATTTTCATGTGTTCCTTACATCATTGGGAGGATAATAACACATGCATAATCAAAGTTCTTATTTTCTTGAGTTTTTAGTTGTATGGATCATGGATTTTCACCATTTTTGAACATTTTCATGTCTTTGGTGTAAAATCTACCATCTAAGTACATGAGTACTCATGCATTCTTAGTTCTTCAAGAAATAAGATGAAAAACAAATGAAATCTAAGAAAAATAAGAAGAAAGGTAGAAGAGTGGAATGATCTTGATGAATAAACATCTTACCAAGCTTGTTCTCCTTTGATGTATGCTTAGATCTTCAAAACCTAAGCTTTTTGAAATAGTTTAGTGGCTGGGATTTTTTTTGGTGTAAGAAGCAATAGGAAGAACTTAGAAGATGAAGATTGGATTGTAAAAGCATAAAGAGAAGAAGTAAGGGAGTTTATATAGAGTAAGGGGGGCATGAGGAGGTGAAATGATGAAATTTAGCCTTGAGAAGGCAAATATAGGTGTTGAGTGTGTGGATGGGTTTAGCCATGTGGCTGGCCAATTTAGATTATTATTATTATTATTTATTATTATATATTTATTATATATTAATGTATAATGGCTAATTGTTGTAAAAAAGTTACTTGTTTGATGCTTAAAACTCTCAATTTGTTCACTTTAAGTTCTAGTTTATTAATTTTTATAAAGTTTATATTTTTCCATGTGATTATATGTATTTATATTGTTTATAATTGTTTTTGTTACAATATAGTATGAATTATTTTATATATATTTTTTTATAATATTATGTATACTGTGTATTGGTTGTATTTTATACATTACTGATTTGATTAAAATCAATACTTACTAGTTATTGATCACTTTTGTTGATCTTTGTATAGGTTTTATATTTTGGCATAGCTTATATAATGATGTATATTATTGTTATTACTAAGATTGTTATACAAGATTTATTAATCTTGGCATTTTATAAGACGATTTTTATTGATTTTCAGTTTTTAAGGATTTTAAGCATATTGTCGGGATTTTTTTATTATATTTTTTTTATTTTTTTATTTGGGAATATAGGACTTTTACGCAATGACATGCGCCATAAATAATATTTTTAGCTATTTAAAACTTATATTAAAGTTATCTTATAGCTAACCCTGAAATTTAGTTGACGGTTGTCACAATTAAAGTGGATCCTGCTAAGATTGAAGTAGTGATGAAGTGGGAGGTACGGAGGAGTCCTACCGATATTCGAAGTTTCTTGAGATTGGCCTGGTATTATTGTAGATTCATACAAGACTTCTCCAAGATCGCGGTGCCTTTGACAAAGATGACTAAGAAGAATGTGCGCTTTGTTTGGGGTAAAGAGCAACAACAAGCATTTGAGATTCTACGAGGGAAGTTATGCGAGGCACCTATCTTAACTCAGCCGGAGGGAGTGGACGATATGGTGGTCTACTGCGATGCATCACATGTGGGACTGGGATGCGTATTGATGCAATGAGGTAAAGTAATTGCGCATGCTTCGCGACAGCTGAAACCGCATGAGTGCAACTATCCGACCCACGACTTGGAATTAGCTATAGTTGATTTTGCACTGAAAATATGGAGGCACTACATATATGGGGTCAAATGCACTATCTTCACCGAACACAAAAGCCTAAAATACTTCGCCGATCAGAAGAATCTGAACATGAGGCATAGGAGGTGGATCGATGTAACACCCGCAAACCCGGGCTAGGAGATTAGTGGGTTGGCGGTACGTGATTAATTGCGCTTAACTTTTTATGTGTTTATTTAAAAGTTAATTGAATTATTTAGTTTAATCTAATATATATGTATATATATATATTGTGCTGGAGAAAGAAAATAAAAGAAGTTAGAAATTAGTATGTATGTATGGTATGTTATATGTATGAGTGCACTCATGATAGAAAGAAATATCTCAACATGCAACCACAAGCTTTGATAAAAGAAATAGATAAGTATATGTGTGCCTTTACCTGCTCATTTCTATCAAAGTGCAAGTGTGTGCTGTGTGTAAGTTGAGAGGAAAACCATTGGTGAAGGAAACCTTCAAAACAAGTAAACTTGGATTTTATAAGTCAAGATTTGGTGGGTTGTAATTCAAACTAAAGGTAAGGATATGTTCATATCATGTTTTGATTTAGTTTGACATGTTTAATTGTTAAAATATATGATTGTATGTGGAATCACCATGTTCAAGTTTGAAGCTTTTATGAAGAAGTGGGTTTTAATGGATTTTGTGTTTTGTTGGATTAAATGATATTTAGGATGCATGAAAATATGTTTAAAGATGATTATATATGTTTTTAGAAAGTTTTAGTAAGTTTGTTGAGTTCTGGAAAACTGGTTATGGTGTTCTTGGTTGTTTGTTCGTGAGAAAGAAGAAGATAGAATCTGGGAAATCGAAGATCGCGGCGCGACACATCTTTGAGATTGGATTGATTGATTTAACTATTGATTGTGTTATTGATTGTTTATATCTGCTACATGACTATTTGGTCGATACACGCTCTTAGGATGATTTTGAGTTGCGTTGAGAAGTCAGCTATACGTGGACTTGGGCTGGGCTTGTCTAACTGGTTGGTTGAACAATAGTAGCCTTTCTGTTGCATCTGTTGCTCAGAGGGGAGTTTACTGTGCCAATTCAGTGGAAAGCTATCCGTAAACCTTATCTTTGGCCGGCATTGGTTGTAGGTTCTGCGCCGAACCGCCGGTCTTCTCTGGATATGTGATTACATGATTAATGTTGATTGTGAATATTTGCATTTGGTGTTTAGCCTCTACTCACTTAGCTTTGTGCTAATTCCCCTCAGTTGTTGATTTGCAGATTCGTATTTGTAGTTGCTGAAGGAGAAGTTGACCCCACTCTGATATTTTGATTTGATTGAAACGAGCCTGTAGTTTTTGTAACACCAAAACAATATTGTGGTTTGCGAATAATGATGTACATTTGTAAATGATGGTTTGTATATTAATGTTTGTTTAAATTAAATCTTCCGCAACGTTTAAAAAAAATGGCTTGAGTTTTCCGGTGTTACAGTTTGGTATCAGAGCCTAGGTTTGGCGATGCATGCACGGCTAGAGTGTTGCATTCCCAAATCTTGGCTCGTGAAGGGTCAAGCTTTCCTTTGGGGGAATTAGGGTGAGTTAGAGTTGTTTGTAGTAGTTAGTATTTTGGATACTAACGGTTTATGCTAATAAGCTATGAGGTGATGTGATTGTAACATATTATGGCTGACAGAGAGACTCCCATCCTACCTCCTGTGACCCAATCTACAGAGGCACCAGCTATTTAAGATTTGAGTAATACAAACCAAGCCGGAACATCTAGCCAAGAACAAGAAGAAGATTAAAGCGAATATATCTTTAAACTCGAAAATGAATTGATGGATCTTCGAAGTAAAGTCCTTAACATGGAGCAAAGATTAAACCAACCTGAACCAACCCCTGTACCAACCGCGATTTCCACGCAAGCAACCGTACCACCAATGTCAGCACCGTTACCACCAATGACACAGATGATGCAACAGCCATTCTTTTATCCGTATCCACAACCCGGAGGTTATCCATTTGTGTTTCCGGGATACAAACGACCGTGCACTTACAAGCAATTTCTTGATTGTAAACCAGCTGAATACCGAGGGAGTTCTGATCCTAGTATCACTTTGAACTGGCTTAGGGAAATGACGAAGACTTTGGATGCCTGCAATTGCGAAAATGAGTTGAAAGTAAAATACGCATCGAGGATGCTAAAGGGAGACGCTATGGTCGTGGGATTCGATTACCGGACACTTTACAGATCAACAGTAGGAGAGTATCACTTGGAGTCAGTTCTAGGAGAAACTTTGCGAGCAATATTGCGGTACGTTTGAGATTGCAAAGATTAAGAGGGAATTTATGGAATTACAGATGACCGGAGATATGACAGTGGATCAACTCATCAAGCAATTCAACGAAAAGATGAGATTTACGAAGCATTGGGTACTGGACGAAGAGTCAAAGATCGCCCATTTTGTTGGGTCATTGCATCCGGATCTCTATAGCGCAACCAGGTGGGCTACCACACTATCTCAGGTGTTCACTTTAGCCAAGTCGGCTGAAGGAGATTTGATAACAAGGAACATGTTGAGTGGAGAAAGAATTTCCCAACAGAAATTGAAATTCGAACACTATAATACTCAACAAAGGCAAGGAGGGCAGGGCAGTGGAAACCGTCAGGGTAATCATAATAGGATGCCTACTACAGGTGGGTCTACTCATAGGGCACCTTGGTGTAACAGGTGCAAATCCTATCATCATGGGCAGTGTACGCCCCAATCCATGCGATGTGTGAAATGTGGCCAGTTTGGCCATGAACTCAAAAATTGCAGATTACCAAGGAGTGTCTGCTGGAATTGTCAGAAAGAGGGGCACAGAGTGGGTGACTGCCCGTTGAGTAAGAGATCGAGGTCTGGGTCAGGAGGAGGAGGAGCTGGGGGATCGTCTTCAGCAGGTCAGAAGCGAAAGAACTCACCTACTGTAGAGGGTCGGGCATTTAAAATGACGATGGATGATGCCACCACCACAGACGATGTTATCACGGGTATGTTTCTGATAAACTCTACTCCTGCTAGAGTAGTGTTTGATTCTGGAGCAAATCGCTCCTTTGTTTCTGTGGAATTCTGTGGTAGATTAAATGTGCCTGTAATTGAACTTGCTACTGCTTTATAGATAGAAGTAGCTGATGGTATGATGGTTCCGGTCACGACTGCTGTGGTTGGAGCTAAAATTGATATAGATGGCGTGTGTTTTCCTGTTTATTTTCTTGTTATGCCTTTGTCGGGGTTTGATGTGGTGCTCGGGATGGATTGGTTGAGTTTGAATCAAGCCAGTATCAAGTGCCACAAGAAGTTGATTTCTTTTCCATTGGCTGATGGTACGAGAGTGGTAGCAAGGGGTGAGAAAGCTGGGTCTATGATCCCAATTATTTCGTGTTTGAAAGCTAAGAAAGCATTGGATAGGGGATGTGAATCTTATTTGGCATACGTGATTGATGGAAAGAAAGAGAAGCAGGTAATGAATGATATCCGGGTGGTAACGGAATACCCGGAAGTGTTTCCAGAAGAATTACCAGGGTTGCCTCCAGTTCGTGAAGTGGAATTCAAGATTGATCTGAATCCTGGTTCTCGACCAGTGGTAACGCTCCGTACAGGTTGGCACCATCAGAAATTCGGGAGATGATGACGCAGATTCTGGATATGTTAGATAAAGGGTTTATTCGTCCGATTTCGTCCCCGTAGGGAGCACTGGTATTGTTTGTGAAGAAGAAAGACTGTACGTTGCGAATGTATATCGACTACCGTGAATTGAATAAGAGAGCAATAAAGAACAAGTATCCGTTACCGAGAATTGATGATTTGTTTGATCAACTACAAGGAACTTCGTTCTTTTGTAAGATTGATTTGAGATCAGGTTATCATCAAGTATGAGTATCTGAGGAGGATGTATCGAACACGGCCTTGCGTACGCGCTACGGGCATTATGAGTTCTTGGTTATGCCGTTCGGCTTAACCAATGCACCTGCGATCTTTATGGATTTGATGAACTGGGTCTGTCGACCATTCTTGGATAATTTTGTGATAGTCTTCATTGATGATATACTGATCTATTCAAAGACTGAACAAGAGCATGAACAGCATTTGAGACAGGTTTTGGAAACACTGAAGAAAGAACATTTGTTTGCCAAGTTCTCAAAATGCGAATTCTGGTTGAGAGAGGTTCAGTTCTTGGGGCATGTTATCTTTAATGAAGGAGTGAAAGTGGATCCTTCGAAAGTGGAAGTTGTGATGATCTGGAATGCTCCGAAGACGCCGTCTGAGATAAAGAGTTTTCTAGGTTTGGCTGGATACTACCGCAGGTTTATTAAAGATTTCTCCAAGATTGCGGGTAAGTTGACCAAGTTAACTCGGAAAGACGTGAAGTTTGTTTGGGGTAGTGAACAAGACAAAGCTTTCCAGACTTTAAAGCAGTTGTTAGGTCAAGCTCCTATTCCTGCATTGCCAAGTGGATGAGATGATTTTACAGTGTATTGCAATGCATCGTTTGCTGGATTGGGGTGTGTGCTTATGCAGGGGGATCGGGTGATTGCGTATGCTTCAAGGTAGTTGAAACCACATGAAAAGAATTACCCGACACATGATTTGGAGATGGCAGCCATTGTTTTTCCCTAAAGCTATGGAGACACTATCTGTATGGCACCAAGTGTGTGATTCGTACCGACCATAAGAGTCTTCAGTATGTGTTTACACAGAAAGAACTGAATATGAGACAGAGAAGATGGGTGGAGTTGATAAAAGATTATGATTGCGAGATCAGATACCACCCTGGGAAAGCGAATGTGGTGGCAGATGCCCTGGGTCGTAAGGGAGCTGGAAGTTCAATCCAGTATATGCGTATGGAGATAGTATCAGACTTAGTGGATAAATTGAATTCTGCCCAACTGGAAGCTCTTCAGGAGCAGAATTTGAAGAATGAATTGATGAAGAAGCGTAAGGATGAACTTTCTAATGATACACGTGGATTGAAGATGTATAAGACTCGTGTGTGGGTGCCTATGCTTGGAGAATTGAGAAAGTTGATTCTAACTGAAGCACACAAGTCAAGACCGTCTGTACACCCGGGAAGCATTAAAATGTACAACGATTTGAAAGTGCTTTACTGGTGGCCTACAATGAAGGTAGATGTGGCACACTTTGAAGAATTGTGCCATATTGTGCACAAGTGAAGGAAGAACATCAGAAGCCTTACAGATCTTTGAAGCAGTTGGAGATTCTTGAGTGGAAGTGGGAATTAATAATGATATGATTTGGGTGATAGTGGATCGACTGACAAAGAGCGCTCATTTTCTGGCTATGTGTGAGACGGCTTCTCTGAGTAAGTTGGCTCAACTGTATATTAATGAGATTGTTGCAAGGCATGGCATGCCGTTGTCGATTGTATCTGATAGAGACTCCAGATTCATTTCTAACTTCTGGAGGAGTCTACAGAGGGAGTTGGGGATGAGAATTAATTTGAGTACTGCTTACCATCCCCAGACTGATGGTCAGACTGAGCGAACCATAAAAACACTTGAAAATATGTTGCGAGCCTGTGTAAATGAGTATGGTGGATCTTGGGATTCGCACCTGCCATTGATAGAGTTTGCGTATAATAATTCTTACCACTCCAGTATTGGAATGCTTCCGTATGAAATGTTGTACGGTCGTGGCTGCCGTATTCCGACGTGTTGGTTAGAGGCTGGTGAGAAATAGTTTGCAGGGCCCGAGATTGTTCAATTGACTGCTGACAAGGTTGTTATAGCCAGAGAGAAGTTGAAAGCGGCCAGAGATAGACAGAAAATGTATGCAGATCCGCGACGTCGTCTAGTAACATTTGATGTGGGGGAGTAAGTATATTTGAAAGTGTCACCGTGGAAAGGCGTGATCCGTTTTGGCAAACGCGGGAAGTTGGCTCCCCGTTTTATTGGTCTTTTTCGCATCCGTCAAATAGTTAATTATCAGACAGTTACACTGGATCTTCCAGCAGAGCTTGTCAGGATTCATGATACGTTCAATGTTTGTTATTTGAGGAAGTGTATGGTTGAAGATGAAAGCCAAATTCTCCCGGTGCATGAGCTGAAAGTTGATTTAAAGAAGAGATTAATAGAAGAACCTGTTGAAATGTTGGATCGTAAAGTGACCAAACTCCGAAAGAAGCAGATTCCAATTGTATTGGTCAAGTGGAAGCACAGTTTAGGTTCAGACCTAACTTGGGAGACTGAGGCTGAGATGAGAGATAGATACCCCCACTTGTTTGAACGAGAAGGGATTCCAAGGACGTAATCCTCTTAAGGAGGAGAGATTTGTAACACCTGCAAACCCGGGCAAGGAGATTAGCGGGTTGGCGGTGCGTGATTAATTGCGCTTAACTTGTTATGTGTTTATTTAAAAGTTAATTGAATTATTTAGTTTAATCTAATATATATATATATATATATATTGTGCTGGAGAAAGAAAAGAAAAGAAGTTAGAAATTAGTATGTATGTATGGTATGTTATATGTGTGAGTGCATTCATGATAGAAAGAAATATCTCAACATGCCACCACATGCTTTGATAAAAGAAATAGATATGTATATGTGTGCCTTAAAAGCAAGTAAACTTGGATTTTGTAAGTCAAGATTTGGTGGGTTTAAATTCAAACTAAAGGTAAGGATATGTTCATATCATGTTTTGATTTAGTTTGACATGTCTAATTGTGAAAATATATGATTGTATGTGGAATCACCATGTTCAAGTTTGAAGCTTTTATGAAGAAGTGGGTTTTAATGGATTTTGTGTTTTGTTGGATTAAATGATGTTTAGGATGCATGAAAATATGTTTAAAGATGATTATATATGTTTTTAGTAAGTTTTAGTAAGTTTGTTGAGTTCTGGAAAACTAGTTATGGTGTTCTTGGTTGTTTGTTCGTGAGAAAGAAGAAGACAGAATCTGGGAAATCGAAGATCGCGGCGCGACGCATGGCTTCGAATTCGAAGGCCCCTTGTTCGAATTTCTAGGCTTCACATTGGAAGTCCTCCCGCTCGAAGGTCCGTCGCGACACGACGCGTTTTGGTTCCGAATTCGAAGGCGCTTGAAGTCGCTTCGCATTCGAAGGCCTGTCGCGGCGCGACCGTGACTTTTCTGATTTATTGAGTTATTAATTGTTTGTATGTGGTATTTCTTTGTATATTCTTATATGAAAGTTATATGATATATGTGAAGGTCTATGTGATATAAATATATGAAAGAATATATATTTATGATGAAAGAGACTGATTTTGGTGTTGTTGTGTTTTCAGGAAACACAAAGGCTCAGTAATATAAGATATCTGAGTTTCCCGTTTGAGAACAAAAGGTTAGTGGACGTTAATCGCGGATGGTAAAGATTACGATTAATATTATTGATGTGCTGCATGATGTGGTTGAGATTGGATTGATTGATTGAACTGTTGATTGTGTTATTGATTGTTGATATCTGTTGCATGACTATTTGGTCGATACACGTTCTTAGGATGATTTTGAGTTGCGTTGAGAAGTCAGCTATACGTGGACTTGGGCTGGGCTTGTCTAACTGGTTGGTTGAATAGTAGTAGCCTTTCTGTTGCATCTGTTGCTCAGAGGGGAGTTTACTGTGCCAATTCAGTGGAAAGTTATCGGTAAACCTTTGCTTTGGCCGGTGTTGGTTGTAGGTTCTGTACCAAACCGCCAGTCTTCTCTAGATAAGTGATTACATGATTAATGTTGATTGTGAATATTTGCATTTGGTTTTTAGCCTCTACTCACTTAGATTTGTGCTAATTCCCCTCAGTTGTTGATTTTTAGGTTCGTGTTTGTAGTTGCTGAAAGAGAAGTTGACCCCACTATGATATTTTGATTTAAATGAAACGAGCCTGTAGTAGAAGCTTGATTCACAAATTGGGTTTATTTATTATGAGCAACATCGTATTAATTTGTGTCTTGTGCATATAGAACCAATATATCAATCACAAATTAGTAGAAGCTTGATTCACAAATTGGGTTTTGTACTCGAATCACAAAACAGAACTATATGTATATATATATACACACACGAATTGCAAATTGGTTGTGGGCTAGTGTAAACCAAAAATTAGACTTATGTAGTTGAAACTTAGCCTACGAACCTGGTGAGTTTCACTCACTCTTATCTTATGATGGATTTGAATATATATGATGTTTGTATCTATGTGATGTTGTTATACGTGTATGTGTTATCTTGTATATAAAAGCTATACAAGATGTGTCATACTATGTATAAAATACATCTACATGTATTTTATATACATACTTGATTGTTACTAGTAACTCTTTACTTGTAACAAGGATATACATACATCTATATAATTTGTTACTAGTAACAATTTACATGTAACAAATATATATTTATACTTATATATATATATACATACATATATATAAAATCATATGTTTATATTTATGTATTTGATATGCTATATCTTATATCAATATATAAGAGTGATATTATTATTTCACATAAATAATAATATACAACAATGCATATATACTTATATATATAATGAGTTGGAAACATATTTAAATAATATTAAAATATGTAATTGGTGTCCATTGATTGTAAATGTGTGACCCTATGAGTTTATTTATCATCAACAATATCGTATTAATTTGTGTTTTGTGCACATAGAACCAACAATCTCCCACTGGCACAAGTTACAACTTAAGCCGATATAGACAATGGTAAGAACGTCTAGCAACATCCCATTGCCAATGATAATAAATAAAGTGTGTTGATCAACACATTCACCAATGAAATTAACTCACTAGCTACAAATCGCTGTTATAGGTTAGTCATCAATTATCCCTTTGTTTAAACATATCGTTGAACATGAGATATGGATCGTCATCAATTCTCATATGGCGTTCAACTTGTTTTTAGGGCCCAGAGATATTATACTCACAATTAAATGAGAGAAACAAATTCCATATTGACCATATACGCCTCTTATAAGACTCATATCATACCTAATAATGGCCTTTATAACTACCCAGTTAAAGATAGCGTTTAACCACATTAAAGCATGCTACTCATCATACTCGAGTCCCAATATGTGTCTCAGGTCTATGTATACAAAGATACCACATCTCTCTCAAGATTCGCTTATGACACTGATCCATGAAGTGATTTTGAGAGTGGGTCATGTCCAATGTTCGTTCCCTAACAAAAATTAGTGAATTTGGCTGCAAACCCTTTTGCCTACTTTCATCATGAATGAAAGTCAACCAACTGATTCACATTAGTCTTAATTCATAACTATTCTCATAGTTATAATTGACTATGGACGTTTTAGAATAAAGAATTATTCATGGATTTAAACATGCTAATAAAAACACAGTAAATATTAATGAAGTGATCATATCGAATATATCATTCAGATAAAATAGATATCGTCATAATGTTCCAAAATATCCAAATACTAAATTACAATTCAAATCCAATCCCTTGCAAAGCGAAGGTCTATTGCCCTAGTATGAGACTCATGCTTAGTCGAGGCAAGAGGTTTCGTAAAAGGATCTGCGAGATTCTGATCTGTATGACCTTTGCAAATACACACATGACCTTTATCCACTATATCCCGTATGTAGTGGAAACGCCTGAGGATGTGTTGTGATGTGATCTAGGTTCTTTTGCCTGGGCAATAGCACCTTCATTATTACAAAATATCTCTATGGGGTCTTGAATGCTTGTTACTACCCCAAGGTCAGTAATGAACTTCTTCATCCATGCAGCTTCTTGTCCAGCCTCAAAAGCAACAATGTATTCAGATTTTGTAGTGGATTGTGCAACTACACTTTGATTAGAACTTTTCCAAGCAACCGCACCTCCATTCATAACGAAAACATAGCCCGATTGTGATAGTGAATCATCCTGATCTGTTTGGAAACTAGCATCTGTTTAACACTTTACACAAAGATCTTCTTCTAAACCCCAATAGATCAAGAACATGTCTTTGGTTCTTCTTAAGTATTTTAAAATGTTCATGACTGTCATCCAATGACTATCTCCTGGGTTTTGCTGGTATTTTCTCATCATGCTTAAAGCATATGAGACATCTGGCATAGTGCATATCATGGCATACATGATGGATCCAATTGCAGAAGCATATGGGATCTCACTCATTTTATCTAGCTCTTCTTTTGTGCTAGGGCTTTGAGCTTTACTCAAAACCGTGCCTTGTGCCATTGGCAAGAATCCTCTCTTAGAATTCTCCAACTTGAACCATTTCAAGATCTTGTCAATATATGCACTTTGACTTAGGTCAATAAGACGCCTAGATCTATCCCTATAGATCTTTATTCCAAGAATATAGGCGGCTTCTTTCAAGTCTTTCATTGAAAAACACTTCCCAAGCCAAGACTTGATGTTTTTTCCAATGAGTAGTATGTCATCAAAATACAAGACAAGGAATGCTACTGCGCTTCCACTAGTTTTCTTGTAAACACACGGTTCATCTTTTGATTTGATAAAACCGAAGACTTTGATTTTCTCATCAAATCGAAGATTCCAACTTCGAGATGCCTGCTTTAGTCCATAAATGGATGTTTTAAGCTTGCACACCTTGTTAGGATACTTAGCATCTACAAAGCCTTCGGGCTGAACCATATAGACTTCTTCACTTAAGTGTCCATTTATAAAAGCCGTTTTGACATCCATTTGCCATATCTCATAGTCATAATATGCGGCTATGGCAATAAGTAGTCTAATAGATTTAATCATGGCTACCGGAGAGAAAGTGTCATAATAGTCAATGCCATGAGTTTGAGTGAAACCTTTCGCCACTAGCCTTGCCTTAAATGTGTGTACATTTCCATCCATGTCGTTCTTCTTCTTGAAGACCCACTTGCTCCCTACAGTCTTACTATTGGGAGGAAGATCAACCAAGTCCCATACTTGATTTTCATACATAGATTGCATCTCAGTGTTCATGGCATCAAGCCATTTATTGGATTTCGGATCCGATATAGCATCTTGGTAATTAGTAGGCTCCGAAGAGTCTACCATGAAAATCTCATCATTGGACACAAGAAATCCGTATCTCTCGGGTTCTTGACGAGGTCTATCGGATCTATGAACACTTTGTGTTTCAGTAGGTTCTTGAACGACCAATTGTTCAGGTTCAACAACCGTTTGTTGAGTGCTAGTGCCAACCTGACTTGCATTTTGTGGTTCTTGAATTTCTTCAAAGTCTACATTTCTCCCACTTGCCTCTTTCGAAAGAAACTCCTTTTCTAAGAAAGTGGCATGCCTAGAAACAAACACTTTGTTCTCAGCCGGCTTGTAGAAATAATATCCTAATGAATCTTTAGGATATCCTACAAAATTATATTTGATAGATCTAGGATCGAGTTTGCTTGAAGCTTCTTGTCCTACATGAGCTTCACAACCCCAGACATTCAAGTAAGAGAAGTTTGGAACCTTTCCATACCACATCTCATATGGTGTCTTATCTACCTTCTTGGTTGGGAACTTAAGCAGATAACAATCTTAAATGATGAGCTAGCTAATCAAAAGATACTTAATGAGAACTTAGTAAAAGAAACTAGTGAAGCAACCAAAAAGTTCAATGACCTCCAAAAAGTAGTAAAGTCTTGGTGTGTATCTACAGAAAATACCACTCAGTGTGTCATGGAGCAGATACCCAAACAAGTTCAAGCTATTATTGGTGGAAATTACTCTAAGGTTGCTAACTATGTTGATTCTAATAAGAACCTTAATATCATAGACGAAGATGACATTTTGCTACAAACTTTTCACAAGACTGTGAAAGGCAAAAGTGTGTTCACAAATAAGTTTGTTAGAAGCAAAAGTTCCCACTCAAAAGAATTGTAACACCGTATTTTTAACCCAAAAACTTCCACTTTTAATTACACCGCGGAAGCGTTTTAAACATCAAAGTAATTACCACTAATTACAAACCATTGTTTACAAAATATCAGTATTACAAAACACGGCTCGTCACAAATACTTTATCAGAGTCCTAGATGATTACTCCCAAAGCTAACCACTCTCAGCCGAGCCGCTGACTTACCAAAACCTGTAAAAAGAGTGAGAGGTGGGGGATTAGCACAAAGCTAAGTGAATGGAGTATCACAAAACAAATATATCAGCCAGAACCGCATGATATCAACAACCACAAATAAGCACCCTGGGAAGACCGGTGGTTCTGTAGGAACCTACAACCAATGCCGGCCAAAGCAAAGGTTTACCGATAGTCCATTTGCTATTCTCACACAGTATCATCCTCTGGTAGCAACAAATGCATCCCATGGTCCTGATACTGCTTAGCCAATAGCAAATGAACACAGCCCATAAGCCCAGTCGTAAACTGACTTCCCTTCCAACATGTATACATATCACAAAATACGGCAATTAACATTCACAGTTAATTAACCAACAGATATACAATCTATCTAACAATAGTTGCAACCAAACAAGTACAACTAATATCACCCGTTAGCAAACCTCCACTCACCCCTGATTCTCAGCCATTCCACTCAGTGATCTAATGTTACTGAGCCTTGCTTGTTCCTGAGAACACAACAAACTGAAATCAGTATTTAATTCATAAATATATATGAATCATATATTTATATCCATTAATCAAACATAAACATGTAAGATTCATATATGCATGCACATATAACACATAGCATTAAAGAATGCAAAACAACCAGTCAAAACTGTCGGATTTCATGAGAAATCCGACACTACTATCGGAATCCGCAACCCCCATCGGATTTCAAAGAAATCCGATACATCCATCGGATTTCAAGGAATCCGATACTTCCTTCGGATTTCACTTAGTACAATCGGATTTTCCATGCTACTCGGATTTTCTACTTATGATTCCACATTCGGATTCAAACCATAGGACTTCGACACTAGGATTTCACACATCCGGATTTCAAGAGTTTCGGATTCTAAGTTCCGGATTTCACAACTACCGGATTCAACACTGTGTTTTCCACTCGGTTTTCATCATCATCATCAAAATCCACAACCTTCAACATGCCAAGAATCCGATAACTTCAAACTTGCATATATCTCATATCCAGATCATAAAGAAGTTCATGAAAACACATATAAACAGGTTTAAAAACATAAGCATGCATCAAAACACCATAAAACCATAAGAACCCCAAAAACTCTAAATCCAACAACTTCATATGATGTTCATAACCAAAACCCACTTTAAAACCGTATCATGCTTATAACAACTAGCATGTTAACAAGAATCAAGAAATAATCAACAACCTTCGAATCTTTAATCACACAATCAAGAAATCACAAATCCGATTGCTTTCTCATCTTGTTTCCTTCCTTGCTCTCGGTTTACACATAAAACACACACACATGCAAACTTCAAAGTGAAGTCATCTCTCCTTAATGCCACGTATATACAATAGGTAACATGAGGTGTCATGTTTTAATTATCTAAACACATGCACTCATACACACGTCTGTATACATACATATATATTTATACATATAATCAAGTGATAATAATCAATCAATTTACTTAATTTAGTAATTAAATAAACATAACCAAATAATAATCTAAGTGTAACATACCCCAAGCCTACGTTTCTACTAGGCCCAATCTCAGGATGTTACAAATCTTCCCCCCTTAAGTTGGATTCCGTCCTCGGAATCTATTCATCAATAAACAACTGTGGGTAACGAGCTTTCATATCGGTCTCGGTTTCCCACGTCAAGTCTAAACCCAAAATATGTTTCCACTTAACCAAAACCATCGGAATCTGTTTCTTTCGCAATTTCGTGACTTTCCGATCCATAAGTTCAATGGGTTCTTCCACCAACCTCTTGCTGGAATCCACTTTAAGATCATGTAGAGGTAGAATCTGACTCTCATCCTCAACTCTATATTTCCGCAAGTAACAAACATTGAAGGTATTGTGAATACCTGATAATTCTGCCGGAAGGTCGAGAGTAACCGTCTGATCATTTACTACCCGTTGGACACGAAACGGCCCAATATAACGCGGAGCCAACTTTCCCCTCTTCCCAAAATGGATAACCCCCTTCCACAGATAAACTTTCAGATAAACCAACTCCCCCTCTATGAATACAACTGATCTACGATGTGGATCAGCATACATCTTCTGGCGATCCCTCGCAGCTTTCCATTTATCTCGCGCGATAACTACTTTATCTGTAGTGATCTGCACAATATCAGGCCCTGCATATTGTTTCTCACCCGCCTCTAACCAACACGTAGGAGTACGGCAGCGATGACCATATAACATTTCATAAGGAGGTATACCGATACTCGAATGATATGAATTGTTATACGCGAATTCAATCAATGGCAGATGGGAATTCCAAGAACCTCCGTATTCTAACACACATGCCCGCAGCATATCCTCGAGTGTTGGAATTGTTCGCTCAGAATGCCCGTCTGTCTGGGGTGGTAAGATGTACTCAGATTCACCCGTGTACCCAACTCTTGCTGTAAACTGTTCCAGAAGTTTGACACAAACCTGGAATCTCTATCTGACACAATGGAAAGTGGTATACCATGTCGGGAAACAATTTCATCGATATACAACTGAGCCAACTTACTGAGTGACGCCATCTCACTAGTAGCCAAGAAGTGAGCACTCTTGGTCAATCTGTCAACGATCACCCAAATCATATCATTATTCCTCTACGTACGTGGAAGTTTCGTTACGAAATCCATCGTTATGTACTCCCACTTCCACTCAGGAATCTGCAACTGTTTAAGTGATCCATAGGGTTTCTGGTGCTCTGCCTTAACCTGTGCACAAATATGGCAAGACTCCACATACATCCGTCTTCATTGTAGGCCACCAATACAGCACCTTTAGATCGTTATACATTTTTATGCTACCTTGATGAACAGATAGTCTAGACTTGTGAGCTTCGATCATAATCACATTCCGAAGACCTCCAAGCAAAGGCACCCAAACATGAGATTGATAAACCTTCAATCCCCGAGAATCATTGGTCAAGTCATTCTTTTTCTTGGTCATAATCTCAGACTTCAGGTTTTCATCCCTCAAGGCTTCCAACTGAGCTGCCTTTAATCTATCAATCAAGTCGGAGACTATTTCCATTCGCATAAATTTAACATGTTCACTAACTCCCTTGCGAATCAAAGCATGGGCTACCACGTTGGCTTTCCCGGGATGATAGCAAATATCGCAATCATAGTCTTTTACAAGTTCCAGCCATCGCCTCTGTCGCATATTGAGTTCTTTCTGCGAAAATACATACTGCAGGTTTTTGTGATCCGTACAAATGACGCACTTTGTACCATAAAGATAGTGTCTCCACAATTTCAATGCAAAAACCATAGCTTCCAGTTCTAAATCATGGGTCGGATAGTTCTTCTCATTCGGTTTCAACTTACGAGAAGCATACGAAATCACTCTATCCCGTCGCATCAACACACAACCAACCCTGCCAATGACGCGTCACAGTAAACTTTGAAGTCATCTGACCCATCCGGTAAAGCAAGAATAGGAGCCTGGCACAAGAGTCGTTTCAACGTCTGAAAAGCTCTCTCCTGTTCATCACTTCATTTAAATGGAACCTCCTTGCGAGTCAGTTTAGTCATGGGATTCGCAATCTTAGAAAAATCTTTAATGAATCTTCTATAATATCCAGCCAATCCCAAGAAGCTTTTAATCTCAGAAGGCGACTTCGGAGTCTCCCAGTTCATTACTGCTTCTATCTTTGCCGGATCAACCTTGACTCCGTCACTGCAAATGACATGCCCCCGAAAGTGAACTTCCCGCATCCAGAATTCACACTTCGAATACTTGGCATACAATTTCTCCCGTTTCAGAGCTTCAAGAACCTGTCTCAAATGAATCTCGTGATGAGCTTCGGATTTCGAATAAACCAAAATGTCGTCGATAAATACTATCACATATTTATCCAGGAACGGTCGACAAACCCGGTTCATCAAATCCATAAATACTGCAGGTGCGTTAGTCAAACCGAACGGCATGACTAAAAACTCATAATGGCCATACCTGGTATGGAAAGCAGTCTTATCAACATCTCCGTCAGAAACTCGTACCTGGTGATAACCCGATCTCAAATCTATCTTCGAGAAATACGAAACACGCTGCAACTGATCAAACAAATCATCAATCCTGGGCAGAGGGTATTTATTCTTCACTGTCCTCTTATTCAGTTCTCTGTAATCAATACATTCGTAGAGTACCATCTTTCTTTTTCACAAATAAGACTGGTGCACCCCACGGTGAAGAACTCAGACGAATAAATCCCCGATCCAACAAATCCTGAATCTGTGTTATCATCACCCTTATCTCAGAAGGAGCCAACCGATAAGGAGATCTAGCTACTGGATTAGAACCTGGTATTAAATCAATCTTGTACTCTACCTCTTGAACGGGAGGTAACCCAGGTAACTCATCCGGAAACACTTCAGGATATTCTGATACAACTCGCACATTAGTAACTGCCCGTTTCTCTTTTCAAGCATCAATCGCATATGCCAGAAAACACTCGCATCCCTTACTCAAGGATTTCTTGGCTTTTAACATCGAAATGATAGGAAATACAGACTTGTTCCTTTCCCCTCGAGCCACCACACGCGACCCATCAGATACCGGAAACGAAATCAGCTTCCTATGACATTTAATACTCGCCCTGTGCTTAATTAGCCAATCCATCCCTAACACCACATCAAAACCCGCCAATGGCATCAATAGGAATGATACAGGAAAGCACTTACCATCTATGTCAATCTCAGCACCCGTCACAGAAGTCGTAACAGGCACTATCTTACCATCTGCTAGTTCTATATCAATCGGCACAGAGATATTAGTAGTAGGCAAATTTAACTTAGCACAAAATGCAAATTTAATAAGGAGTTTATAAAGAACATACCGGTGATCACATCATCAGTGGCAGTAACATCATCTACTGTCATCCGGAACGCCCTACCCTCCGGAGTCGGAGGATTCTTCCTTTTCTGCCCCCTGCTGCAGACGAACCCCCAACCGCCCATGCCCCTATCCCCGACCTAGTTCCTGCCGCTGGTCTTCTCCCTGTAAGGAAATCACCCGCCCTATGACCCTCCTGATGACAATTCCAGCATACATTCCGAGGGTACCGACAATCCTTAGATTCGTGCCCGTGCGTTCCACATCTCACACATCGCATAGTCTGAGCAGTACACTGCCCAGTGTGAGTAGCCCTGCACCTTGTGCACCACTGTGATTTATTCCCCGAATCTCCTGTAAGAGCTTTTCTATTCTGACTGCCCTGGGACTGGTTACCCTGCCATTTCTTCTTTTGCTGGCTACCCCCAGCGTGGTCATACCTCGGGTTCTGTAAAGCCGCCTCCTCTTTGTTCTGTTTATCATTGGCTTGGATATCCCCCTCAGCAGACTTTGCTAAGGTGAAGGCCTGGGACAAAGATTCAGCCAACCTGGTGGTGCTCCTGTATTCTGGCAACAAAGCCCCGATAAAGTGCTGAACCTGGGAAGATTCATCAGCCACCCACTGAGTTACAAACCTCAGTTTGGAGTTGAACTGTTCAATCAGTTCATCCACCGTCATTTTCCTTGTCATCTTCAGTTCCATGAACTCCTGCCTTATTTTATTCAATTGAAAGGCATTGCAGTACTGTTCACACAACTTATCCCGAAATTGGTTCCAAGTGATTGAATCCATTTGGGCTCTCGACAAGTGGGTGTTAATGGAATCCCACTAAACCATTGCTTTCCCATTTAGCATCCTGGTGGCAAAACAAACTCGCATCATATCTTCACAATTGCAAGAATCCAGGATTCCTGCAGTATCCCTCAGCCAGTTCAAAGTAACATTGGGATCCGTGCTTCCGTGGTATTCATCAGGTTCACAATCCAGAAATTGTTTATAAGTACACGGCTGCCGGTAACCCATTCCTGGTGGAAATCTCATAAATGGATACGAGTAAGATCTAGATCCTTGTGGCATTGACCCCTACGGAATAGATCCTTGAGGATAGGGTCCTTGTGGAAACAATGGATAATAGAAAGGTTGAGTCATCGGTTGAGTAAACAGTGGTATCGGCATTGACATTAGAGGAACCTCTGCCAATGTAGTAATTGCTGGAAAGATAGGGGGTATCGCAACCGTAGTTTAAGCTACATAAATAACTGGTGGTTGTGCTACAGGAGCCTACCTCTGCTGCTCTAATTCTGATCTCAAATCTTGCAGCTGAATTTCTAGTTGGAATATATATTCATCCCTGTCATCAACTGCTGTACCCGATGTACCAACGTTGATTGGAATATCAACTGTTGTGGTAGGAACCTCGGCAGTAGTTGGGACAGTTGAGGTACCGGTTGAGAAATCGCGTCCAGCCATTGTTATCTGTAACAATCACATCACCTCACGATTTATTAGATAAATCCGTTAGTACATAACATACTAACTCCACCCTCTCCAATTCACCCCAATCCCACACCCAAGGAGTAATCCACCTACCACGATCCAAGATTTGGGAATGTAACACTTCCACTGTGCCTACACTGCCAAACCAAGGCTCTGATACCAAACTTGTAACACCGTATTTTTAACCCAAAAATTTTCACTTTTAATTACACCCGCGGAAGCGTTTTAAACACCAAAGTAATTACCACTAATTACAAACCAGTGTTTACAAAATATCAGTATTACAAAACACGGCTCGTCACAAATACTTTATCAGAGTCCTAGGTGATTACTCCCCAAGCTAACCACTCTCAGCCAAGCTGCTGACTTACCAAAACCTGTAAAAAGAGTGAGAGGTGAGGGATTAGCACAAAGCTAAGTGAATGGAGTATCACAAAACAGATATATCAGCCAGAACCGCATGATATCAACAACCACAAATAAGCACCATGGGAAGACCGACGGTTCTGCAGGAACTTACAACCAATGCCGGCCAAAGCAAAGGTTTACCGATAGTCCATTTGCTATTCTCACACAGTATCATCCTCTGGTAGCAACAAATGCATCCCAAGGTCCTGATACTGCTTAGCCAATAGCAAATGAACCCTGCCCAAAAGCCCGGTCGTAAACTGACTTCCCTTCCAACATGTATATATATCACTGAATACAACAATTAACATTCACAGTTAATTAACCTACAGATATACAATCTATCCAACAATAGTTGCAACCAAACCAGTACAACTAATATCACCCGTGAGCAAACCTCCACTCACCTCTGATTCTCAGATATTCCACTCAGTGATCTAATGTTACTGAGCCTTGTCTATTCCTGAGAACACAACAAACTGAAATTAGTGTTCAATTCATAAATATATATCAATCATATATTTATATCCATTAATCAAACATAAACATGTAAGATTCACATATGCATGCAAATATAACACATAGCATTATACAATGCAAAACAACCAGTCAAAACTGTCGGATTTCATGAGAAATCTGACACTACTATCGGAATCCGCAACCCCTATCTGATATCAAAGAAATCCGATACATCTATCGGATTTCAAGGAATCCGATACTTCCTTCGGATTTCACTTAGTACAATCGGATTTTCCATGCTACTCGGATTTTCTACATATGATTCCACATTCGGATTCAAACCATAGGATTTCGACACTAGTATTTCACACATCCGGATTTCAAGAGTTTCAGATTCTAAGTTCCAGATTTCACAACTACCAGATTCAACACTGTGTTTTCCACCCGGTTTTCAACATCATCATCAAAATCTGCAACCTTCAACATGCCAAGAATCTGATAACTTCAAACTTGCATATATCTCCTATCCAGGTCATAAACAAGTTCATGAAAACACATATAAACAGGTTTAAATACATAAACATGCATCAAAACACCATAAAACCATAAGAACCCCAAGAACTCTAAATCCGACAACTTCATATGATGTTCATAACCAAAACCCACTTTAAAACCGTAGCATGCTTATAACAACTAGCATGTTAACAAGAATCAAGAAATAATCAACGACCTTCGAATCTTGAATCACACAATCAAGAAATCACAAATCCGATTGCCTTCTCTTCTTGTTTCCTTCCTTCAAAGTGAAGTCATCTCTCCTTAATCCCACGTATATACAATAGGTAGCATGAGGTGTCATGTTTTAATTATCTAAACACATGCACACACACACGTCCGTATACATACATATATATTTATACATATAACCAAGTGATAATAATCAATCAATTTACTTAATTTAGTAATTAAATAAACATAACCAAATAATAATCTAAGTGTAACATACCCCAAGCCTACGTTTCTACTAGGTCCAATCTTAGGATGTTACAAGAATCAATTATTCCTTCTGTTAAATCATCCTCTAGTAAGATTTCAGAATGTAAAAATACTAAGAATACAAAGTCAAGGGATGTGAGTAAAGGAATGGAATCATTGGTTGAGACCTCAGAGACATTATGTTGTCAAACCTTGAAAACAGATGACTTATATCCTAGTATTTTACAGACTGAAGAATCATTAGCTAATACTACTCTATCAACTGATAGGTTAGTAGATGATAAATGCTCAGCAAATAACCTGTAAGCTGGTCATAGCTCATCTTCTAAACAGTCAGTTGATCCAGAAGAAATCAATTCTCTTTTAATAGAAGAAACTATGAGTAAAAAGAATGATGTTCACATTGTTCACAATTCTGCCACTCCAAAGATTGTTCAAAAATTTTCTAAAAACAAAGATCAATCCAAGGTGCCTGTAAATAAAGACCTAAGAAATTTACAGGATAAGCTTCATAAGTTAAATGGTCAAGTTAGTCAAATGATGACTGATAATTGCCAAATGACTAATAAGAAAACTCATAGGCATTCAAACAATGTTGTTCAATGCTCCAAGGCCACAAAATCCCATAAGTGTTATAAATGTGGAAGCAAAGAGCATAAGGCATTTGAATGTTCTTTACAATGGAGTTCAAGACAGCGTACTTGTAATGATAACATAGTTGTTTCTATCATACATAAGAAACATGAGATGAAGTGGAAAGCTAGGTGCATTCCACAGGGATCCACTAGGTAGTGGATTCCTACTTGTGTCACTAACTCTTCTTTCATTCAATCTGTGCAGGGTGTTGGTTCATGGTTTCTTGACAGTGGATGTTCAAGAACTATGACAGGTAAGAAGGCTTTGCTCAGTAACTACAAGAAAGAGAAAGGTCCAAGGGTGACTTTTGGTGACAACAATCATGGGCAAACAAAAGACTATGGTGAACTTCATAATGGGAACCTCAGGCTGTCCAAAGTTTCATATGTCAAAGGGTTGAAATATAATCTCATAAGCATAAGTCAATTGTGTGATGGAGATAATGAAGTCCACTTCACAAAGACAGGAGGCTCCATCATAAATAAAGAAGGTAATACAGTGTTAAGTGCCAAGAGAACCACTGATGTGTACACACTTGATATGTCCTCTAGTGACCCTTCAAAGGAAACATGTTTGTACTCCAAAAATAATGAGGATACAGATTGTATATGGCATACGAGGCTTTCCCACCTTAATTTCCAAAAAATCAACAAGCTGAGCAAGGGTGAACTAGTGTTAGGACTAGCTTCTCTGACTTATCTTAAGCCTAAACCTTGCACTGCTTGTGAGAAGGGAAAGCATCATAAGACATCATTTCCATCTAAGCAGGCCTTCTCAATTACAGAACCTTTCTATATGTTGCACATGGATCTCTTTGGTCCTGTTGCAACTGCTAGTATTGGTGGAAGTAAGTATGCTCTTGTATTGGTTGATGAATTCTCAAGATACACTTGGGTTTTCTTTCTTAAATCAAAGAGTGAGGCTGCTGAATAGATTATATGTTTTATCAAGAAGATGGAAGTATTGAATGGCAATCTGGTGAGAAGTCTTAGAAGTGATCATGGAACTGAATTCAAAAATCAAACTCTGGAATCTTTCTGTGATGAGAAAGGGATATCTCAAAAATTCTCTGCTCCCAGAACCCCACAACAAAATGGTGTAGCTGAAAGGAGAAATAGAACATTGATTGAAGCTGCCAGAACCATGTTGTGTGAAAGTGGGTTATCTTTCAATTTCTGGGTTGAGGCTGTAAGTTGTGCATGTTTCACACAGAACAGGTCCTTTATTATCAAAAGGCACAACAAAACTCCATATGAAGTTCTCAAGGGGAGGAAGCTAAGCATCAACTTTCTGCATATTTTTGGTTGTCAGTGTTTCATTCTCAATCAAAAAGATCAATTGTAGAAGTTTGCTCCAAAAGCTGATGAAGGAGTGTTTGTAGGTTACTCAGTGATTTCCAAAGCATACAGAGTATACAACCTCAGAACCAAAGTCATAGAAGAATCCATCAATGTAAGTTTTAATGAAAATGACTTTGTTGCTTCATGTTCTTCTAATCATGTTTCAGGTGAAGAATTTAATGATCTTATGCAAACTAGAGAAGACACTCCAGAGTAAGTTGATCCCTCTCCACCAACTGCTCATGATGTAGATGAACATGTTCCTATCCAAATCTTCAACTACGTACAACCATCTTCATCCAATCCTATACCTCTACTGAATAATGTGGAAAATGACTCAACATCATTGGATTCTAATTCCATATCACACATTCCATCTTCAGTAGAGATACCAACAGATTGCAACAATGAAGTTATATTAGCCACTCCAAATGAACTCATTTCTACTGCTGATAGCCAACATATAACTTCTTCTCCACAAATCCAAATGAATCCCAATTCCCAAGAAATCCAAAAAGCCTTCAAAGACCTCAAACAACATCCTCATAATCTGGTGATAAGCAATATAGATGATCCAGTCAGAACAAGATCAAAAGCTTGCAACATCTGTTTATATTCTGGATTTGTCTCAATGATTGAACCAAAGAAGATTGATGAAGCTCTCAATGATCCCCACTGGGTGACTGCCTTGCAAGAGGAACTAGCAGAATTCAAAGGAAATAATGTATGGACTTTAGTACCCAAACCAAAGGATAAAACCATCATTGGAACAAAGTGGGTGTTCAGAAACAAGCTAGATGAAATTGGGCAAATCATCAAAAACAAAGCAAGGCTAGTGGCACAGGGGTATTGTCAAGAAGAAGGTACTGATTTTGATGAAACCTTTGCCCCTGTTGCAAGATTGGAAGCTATTAGACTGTTTCTAGCCTATGTTGCCTTCAAGAACTTCAAAGTGTTCCAAATGGATGTGAAGAGTGCATTTCTGAATGTAGATCGGAAAGAAGAGTTGTATGTAAAAAAACCTCCTGATTTTGAGGAGTCAAGCTTACCTGGTCATGTTTACTTTCTAAACAAAGCTTTATATGGTCTTAAGCAAGCTCCAAGAGCTTGGGATGATACCCTCTCTTCTTTTCTCATTAACAAAGGTTTTACAAGAGGATGCATTGATAGCACTTTATTCATAAGGAAGTACAAAGGTGATGTGATACTTGTGCAGATACATGTAGATGATATAATATCTGGTTCTACTAATTTGGAACTGTAACACCGCTTCTGAATTCGGTTGCTTTAATGACAAAACAGGTTTTAGCAGCGGAAATTTTTTCTTTCAAAACAACAACTGTCATTTACATTATCAAAAGAACGTTGGTGTTACCAAGTACAGGAACCGACCATAATATCTATTTACAATACATCATCAAATATAAGTGTTCCATCCACAAAGGGCAACGCATATCCCAAAAGTAACCCGCCTCGCGGGCCCTCTAGTCTTTACCTGAAAAGGGAAACATAGTACCATTAGCTACACTAGCTAGTGAGTACATACAATCATAAGCATCAATAGATTAAGTCATGCGTCATTTCATAAACAGTCATTGCTAGCTAAGCACATAGAGGTGTGCTGACAAGATCGGTAAGAGTCATGTCTTGCAAGGTAATCAATCCCGCTCAACAACTCAGACCGGGGAATCAGACACGACCAATCCGCACTGGTGAGGGAGCACAAGGCAGTCCACCAAGCATCGTTCACAGAGCCAGAGGCTCTACAGGTAATCCAGCTACAATCAGCTGATCACCACTCACGTTAAGGCACGGTGGTTCTGCAGAACCTCGATCCAGGATGCACCCCGAATCACCGTTAAATCCAGAAAAGACCGAAGTCCTGTTAGGATCCAGCTAACCGGGTGACCTTAACCATGCGACATATAGTCTGCAGACAGGTCACATACACATATACGTACATTGGATGCCACAGGGATCCATCATCTTACATATAGCATCATACAGTTATTCATACGGGCATATCATCATGTATTAACTAAGTGGTTCCAAACTAGACCCACTGGCATGCTCCTGACACATATTCTAACATCATATAGCCATACACTTACCTCCACGAGTATACCTGCAAAAGCAAGTTAGTCATACATAATACATTCATACAGTCACTTAGCAGACAAGCCTTACTCTACTGAGTCTCATGGTTGTAGGCACTCACCTGAGCTGTTACTAGGCACAGGTATTGTCTTGAGTCCTCTAACAAGTTCACCTAGCATATCACATTGACCCCAATCATTCACATGTGCATTCAAGACTTCACAAAACAATATTTAACTTTGGACAATACATAAATCCGCCAAAACTGTCGGATTTGGGGGAAATCCGATGGTTCTGTCGGATTCATGAAATCCGACACTTTGGACTTTAAATTTAGACAATCAATCGGATTTCAATACTTAGTAATTCCAACCATGCATGTGAAATCCGACACTTGGGGATTCCGACACATGGAGGGAAATCCGATACAACCGGATTCCGATACTTGGAATCCGAAACTATGGAAATCTGATAAACTTGCGGATTCCATATTCTAAAAGGACTACAAAACATGAAATCTGACAGAGTTGCGGAATCCGACACTTCTATCGGATTCCGACACTTCATTCGGTTTTCATCGCATGCGGATTCCGACAACTTCATAGTTGCGGAATCCGACTGCTTCATCAACTAAAATTCCGATAACATCATCCAAGCATGCAAACAACTTTATTTTGGCGTGCTTTAAGCCCAGAACATCATAGCATCATCATCTAGTCGTCATATACACATGAAATCCCAACAAGAACACCATTCATGCAAAACCCACTTAGAAAGTGAGTTTCCATATTCTTCAAGACGTTCTTCCATAGATTCATATTTCTTAGCATGTTACACACGATTCTAATCTTCTAAACATTTTAGAATTATGTTGCTAACCTTTGAAGATTAACAACCGACTCCTCTTTTCTTCTTTTCCAGAAATCCGATGACAGCGAGAGAGATCAGCGAGAAACCGAGAGAGAAAGTGTGTGTGTTTTCTTTGCTAAGTTTGACTTAGTCAACTTACCACATATATATATATATATATATATTCACGTATGGCAGAGGCGGTTGCCTCATTCTTCATTCGAGGGTTTCCCTCATTTAACTATACACACACATTCACTTAACATACATACACATACTCGCACATGCATACGTACATACACATAAATACATAAACATATATTCATTTAATTCAACAAAATATACAAAGTACATCTTATTACAATAACTACGTGCACACACGTACTAATTACAACTAGGCCCAAGTTGAGGATGTTACACGAACTATGCAAAAAGTTTTCTAAACTCATGTCTGATAACTATTAGATGAGCATGATTGGTGAATTAAACTATTTTCCTGGTTTGCAAATTAAACAAGAGGTTGATGGTATTTTCATTCATCAAACAAAGTATGTCAAAGATTTACTCAAAAAGTTTGATTTTGAAAACTGTTCTTCAATGAAAGCACCTATGTCTACTTCTATCAAGTTAGGAAAGGACACTAATGGCAAATCAGTGAACATTACTACTTATAAAGGAATGATTAGGTCACTTTTATACCTCACTGTAAGTAGACCAGATATAATGTTCTCAACATGTCTCTTTGCAAGATATCAAGCAGATCCTAAGGAATCATATCTTGCTTGTGTTAAAAGAATATTCATATATCTCAAAGGAAATCCTAATCTTGGTCTTTGTTACCCCAAAGACTCAGATTTTGAGTTAGTTGGATATTCTGATTCTGATTTTGCAGGGTGTATATTAGACAGAAAAAGTAATTCAGGTGGTTTTCAACTTCTAGGAGGAAGATTGATTAGTTGGTCTAGTAAGAAACAGAATTCAGTGTCAACATCCACTACATAGGTAGAATACATTGCTGCAGGAAGCTGTTGTGCTCAAATTTTGTGGTTACAAAATCAACTACTTGACTATGATGTGAAGTTTGAAGACACCCCAATTTTGTGTGACAATACAAGTGCAATCTTCATCTCAAATAATCTAATCATGCATTCAAAGACAAAGCATATTGAAATCAGATATCATTTTCTCAGAGATAATGTGCAAAAGAAGAAGGTAACTCTGTACTACATCAACTCTGATTTACAACTTGCAGATTTGTTCACAAAGCCATTAGATGAAGCAAGGTTCAATTTCCTAATATCCAAACTAGGTATGCTTAATTTTTAGATTAGAATAGTGGTAATTTAGTTTGTGTTAATTTATAAGTGTTGAAAATCATGTGTTACTTATCTAAGCATCTCTAAGTCTTACTTAATCTGTGTAAACTGAGTAACTGTGCCCAGCTGATACCTATCAGCTAATCAAACTTACTCAGCTGATCACCCTAAGATAAGAAGGAAATGCTCAGCTAAGTACTTCCCTCAGCTGATACTCCAAATTTTCACTATCAGCTAATTGTTTTTCATTAGCTGATACCCCTGAGCTAATACATTTCAATGATCGGCTAATGGTTCAACACTTAATAAATTTTCATCTTGTATGATCATTCAATGCTTTTTAACCCTAGCTATTTACTCCGTCTGTCAGATTTCATTTAATAGCTAATTAATTTGTTTTCCGTTAGAATTTTTGTTAGTAACTAACGATCGATGTTAACTAACCTTCATAAATATCCCACTTCCTCTCTCATTCACCTTTACCTGTTCAACTTTTCCAAATTCCCTCTCTCTCTCTAAAAAGAACTACCCTAACTTTTCTCTCTCGATTCTCACTGTTCATCATCCCTACCAAATGACCACCTATATTCCAGATCCTGCAGTTAACCCTGGTGAGAATGTTGCTCCAAACCAACCGATGAATATAACTCCAAACAACATTCTTTTCTACACCACCATCTCTGCCTCGCGAGAAGACCAAGGATATGAGCCAATGGTACAGATTGTTCAGGCTCATCCTCTATTCGATAGCCTTATTGCCGATCCTCACTACATACACCCCACACTGATTGGTGAGATATGGTACTCTACAACCTACAACCTAAACGATAATACCATCCATTGCACCCTAGCCCAAGGAAACTACCATCTCCAAATCACCACCGAAACTCTTCGTGATGCCACTGGTATTCCTCACTTCCCACTTTACACCGCCTTTCCTTCAAGAAATGAAGTCCAAACCGTTCTACAAACAATCGGATACAATGAGCCCGTTGTGCATGGCCAAGTGAAAGTATCTACTCTTTCCCATCCGTGGAAATATCTAGCCAACGTGGTCATACGTTGTTTTGGTCCCAAATCTAGAATCCACCACCTCATCAATCAAACGGAACTTCTGGTGCTCTATGCCCTAGTCTTTGGGGGTAAACATAGACTTTGCTCAAGTTATATTTTCTGATCTTGTTGATAAGATCACCTAGAGCACGAACAAGAAATCATCAAGTTCTCAAGTGTCGTACATTCGATTCTTAAGCCTGATAGCTATGAGGGAGATTGGTGAAAATGATTATGTGGGCTTAACTGAACATCAAGAGCACATTCCTGTCCCTGCCATGGGTGAAAAGGTATTCCACTTTATTAAGGCAAACAGAGGTCCTCCAATCACTGCTCAAATGCAAGAGCTAATTGATGATGCAAATGATAATGCTAATGCTGGTGGTGATAATGAAAGTGGAGATGATAATGATGGTGATGATGCTGAGGAAAGTCACACTGGAAGTCACAATGATGATGATGATGCTGGTGAATTCACTCCCCTAAGTCCAATGGTACTGAGTCCCCTTGGTGGTGATGGTGATGCACAAGAGCAAGAGATCTATGAGCAACTCCTTGAGCTAATTAACAGAAGTAGGCACATCATGTCCCAAGGTAAGGACAATACTGATTTCACCTCGGAGGATATTCAAACGGTAGTCCCAACCTTTGATAGCCCATCCTCCTCTCCAGTCCATACACCAATCCAACAGCCAAGCTCTAGTGAACCTCCTATGGTCAGTAGTTCTACTCCCATCCGTAGCCCCATATATACAAGGTCAACAGAAGTAATTCATTTTGAGCACTTTAAGGTAGTGCAATTGGATGTTGAGAGGGAGCAATTGGATGTTGCCACCATTAAGCCAGTGGATGTATCCTCACAACAGGATACATCTGTAAAAATGGGATATAAACCGCAATCTGAGATAGCCTCCCAAAAGGTTGATCTCATTGAAAGACAGACCTCAACCCAAGGTCATACTGTGTCTACCCCAATATTGAGTCAGCCAATACCATTCACATTCTTCCAATAGAATGTGGATCCAATAAGGGATTCCCTACTATTAAGTGCATCCCACATTCACTCCACTTATCTTGCATCTCTAGTTAATTCAATTCTTACACAAGCACAGACTGCCAATGCTAGGGGTACAAACCAACCACTTGTACAGGGCTCAACAGTCTTTCCCAATAAGTTTGAGCTTATACACCAAGGCTCAAATGAGGGAACACCAACCTTACCCAAACACCAAACTTACCCTTATCCAAAACATAAACCAAAACCTTGATAACCTAACCCAAGCCTTCTAAACCCAAACCTCCACTCAACTGTCTAGACTTACAAAAGACATTGAGTCCCTTAAAACCCCAACCCAACCCTCCCCTACACCTACTACCTCTCCCATTGATCTTAACCCCATCTTAGCCAAAATAGACCATCTCTCTAACCTTATTCCATCTAAACCACAAATCCCCATCCTACCTCAATCCACAATCTCTTCCCTTAACCAAACCATCTCAAACCTCCTATCTCAACTCTAAACCCTACGCCCAATCACCCCAAACCTTTCTATCCCTATTCCAGAACAACTGCTACCCATGCCTTCCTACCTTAAAGGTAACCTTGATGACATTGAAACCCTCATTGAACAATCCAAAATGAGTCATCTCTCATTGTGGAAAGCCTTAAAAGATCTCAAGGATGACCTCTCCTTTCAAATCTCTAAACTTACCTGTACCCTTTCCTCAACCCATATCCCTACCCCTGCCCCTACCCCATCCCCTAAACCAACCACAGGTGACTCCCCTCCTCCTTTTCATGATTCCAAAAAGGGGGAGAAGTTCTCAAGTTCATCTAGGGAGGATGATCCTCATTCTGAAGAAGTGGATGCTGCTTATAATGAAACTACTACAAAGCACCTGCAGCAGGAGGCACCTAAAGCAACAGCTCCTCCTCCTCTCAAAAGAAAAGCACCTTCTGAGGGGGAGGAAAAGTTTCCAAAAAGATTGAAAAGAATGGCTAACAGGCCAAAGCCAAGAAGGAAAGTTGCTGAGGGTTGCTGTCCACCAATAGCCATTGAGTCTGATTTTGATGATGAGGATGATACTCCACTATCTGACATCCTTAGAAAAAGAAGACAGAGCCAAAAACCATCTGCTTCACCAGTCTAACCAACTCCATCAGTCCAAAAGCCTTCAACCTCTGCTCCTAAAGAAAAAGGCAAAAAGAAAATGACACCTAAGCAAGTTGAAGCAGATGAACAAATGCAAAGGGAGCTTGCACTCAAAGAACAAGAAGAAAGGGAGAATGCCTAAATGGCTCAAGAATTGGGTGTTCCAGTTGAAGAGATCTACCAAGCCAAGGAGCTAACATATCAGCAAGAACAAGAACAGGTTCAAAATCAAGCTGCTGCTTAACATAAACTGGCAAGGGAGAAATCTCAATCTGAACTTCTCAAAGCTAGATCTCATGCGGATGCCATCAAAACTCTCTTCAACCTTGATCTATCTGCTCCCTACAATCTCAGTCAACAAAGGCTACAAAGCTTCAGAGAAAAGATCAATATCTTGAGAAACATAACAGAACCAACTCCAATCACAATAGCCACTGTCCACAAAGGTGATGGTGAACCCTACCTCAAAGCAATAAGGCAAAACAGCTTTAGCAGTTGTGAAGTTGTATCATATGAGAGGTGTCACATCTATGGGTTCACAGAATTAGTTGAGATACTGTACCTCTTCTTCAAATCCAAATCCAAGCTCAAAGTTCAATTCATCCAAAAGATTCAAAATTGGATAGCTCTAGCTGTGTCACAAAGGGCCTTCACTCTAGATAACTATTATAGGCATGTGCACACAGTTGATAATCTTCACAAGAAAGGCTCCAAGCCATTTAAACCATTTGAGCTAAGAGAGGTAGTGCCCCAACATGAGTACTTATATGATTATGAGGGTCTCAACACAGCTCTACCACTGAACATCACCCCTGAGCTTTACAAGTTTATAGTTATGCCTGTTGAAGGTATATTCTTTCTGGACAGAGTTGGCACTTGGAGGTTCTTTAGACACTCTAAAATCCTTAAAGCTGGCAAGAGCTTTCTCTTTGGGCTAAGAACATCTACAAGAGGCAGAACTGGAAATGAGCATTTTGAAGCCCTTGTACAAGCCCAATGTGAAGTCTTAGCTGAAGCATATCCCCATGCCAAAGATTTTGAAGTTAAAGAAGAACAATGGTGGGACGATTGAAGACTGATCTAACTCTGAAGACTTGTTGACTTAGTTGATTATATATTATGTTTAGACTAGTTTAGTTAGTAGTCAATCTCTGTAAATACTTCTGTACATTTCTTTATTCTGTTATTTCAAGTGATGTTTATGTAATTCAGAAAATTAAAAACATATAAAAAAATGAAAAATGAAAAGATAACACAAAAACAGCACAAAATGGTACAACAAAGAAAAAGATTCCACAAAAACAGAACAAAATGAAACATTAGAAAAGAAAACCAAAAACAGAACAAGGTTCAAAATAAAAAGAGCTACCAAAAACAGATAGCTAGGTAGCCAAATGCACTTAAAAGTTTAAATATTTTGTTATTGAAGTCAAACCGATTCTTCAAAAAGAACAAGGTTTTGTCATCATCAAATAGGGGGAGATTGTTTGGGAGTTAATCACTTCACCCTAATAATTAACTCTGCCTATCCTAAGACATAGAATTTGATGATAACCAAACCCTACATTCAGTTTGACTTAGAAAGAATTCAAACATGTGTTGTTTGAATCAGATTCTATAAAAATATGCTAAGTATGGAACCATCAGTTGAGTATCAGATCCTCCTCAAAGTATAAGATGTAGAAAACAAGTAAAGAAGACCATCAGCTGAGGAAAATAAACCATCAGCTGATTGAAAAAAGTTGATCAGCTAAGTCCTACACCATCAGCTGAGCAATGACTTTGCTATGCTACTCCATCAGCTAAGTGAACAAATGGATCAGTTGAGGCCCAGAGCATCAGCTAAGTAAGTCTTCTTTTACACAAGTCATCTTTACACATAATCTGATGTATTTAAATGATCAGCTGAGCATTCTTGATCAACTGATCATACAAATACATGAGCTTATGCCTTCCTAAGTGTAGTATTGATCAACTTAGCATCTATATGATCAGCTGAGCAATATGTATCAACTGAGTCCTAGCAAAAAGTGATCAACTGATATATTTTGTCAACTGAGTAGTGAAATTCAGAGTTCCTAATACAATCTGTTAGCTGAGTCATGCAAAATATGAAATCTGAACTATCTTTTTAGATTGTAAGTCATATGTAAAAGGCAGAACATGTGTTGTTCTATTATGCCTTAGATCTTTGTTTGTAAAAGTAAAATGCACTTTTTGGATGAAGTATGAGACAAAAATGTTTGATCTTATCCTCTGGAAAAGAATAATGATACCTCAAACAAATGAAGATCTTGAAGATTTGTTCAACAACTAAGTATGGCTGGCAATCCCATACTTGGTAAAGTCAAATCAAACAGAAGCATGGTGTTGATTAAAGTACAAGCATGGAAAGCGAAAGAAACTTCTACACGACAGTAGATTTTTATATTGTGAGTGGGTTGCACTTTTGCACAAAAGTACAATTACTTTTATCAAATAGTTAATTAAAGTAACTTTACTTTTCACCCACTACCTTTACAATTAAATTATTATATTTCCACATCCTATTTGTCTCCTACCTTCATGCAACCGGATACACCAAGATTTCTATATATACTCATGCATGGTGGACTTGCAAACCAACACAACACAATGAAGTCTCTACTCCACAGAAAGAAAATCTCATCAGTTGAGAAATTCGTAGAGTTTAAGCATTGTGTAGAATCAAATTTGTTCATGTGTTGAACACTCTAAATACATTAGTTCTCTTAGAGTTAGCTTTTCTATGTGTTAGACAAAATAGATTGCCACCTTTTATTGTACTTAGAATTTCCGCTTCTAGTACATATAATTCTTGATTCAATATCAATAAGAATTATATAAAAGTATATCGGTCTGTATTTAAATTTTTAAAAACTAAAGTTTGTATTCAACCCCCCCTTCTACAAACATTTGTTATTGCGTACTCAATCTGGGACTAACACGTTTTGATAACCCCTATACTTGTACATGTGTTTATTAACTTCAGAGTTAATTATGAATGTATGATGCCTATGTGTATTAAGTGTGTTTGCTTATTTCTAAAGAGTATGATTCTTTAGAAAGTAGAGATATTTGATGTTTTTTTTTAAATTGTGAAATTATCTGATGCCTATGACAGTATGTGATATGATAGTAAATGATGAGATATATGGTATGATGTGAATTGGGTATGAAATACCCTAGAAAGATGTTTTCAGATTGGTAAAATTGCATGCTATGCTATAAGTTGCGAAACTTGTCTAGTCTTCTATGTTTATATATGTGTATATGTATATGGATAAATTACTGAGGATTGGAAGATTTTGAGTCAACCAAGAGATATTTTAATAAAGATATAACTGCGATTGCGAGATATTAGTGAATCTGATGAATGAAGATCATCTATGTTAAGGATTGATGAACCTGAAGAGATTATGGTATGTAAAGATATTGTATTTGTTGGAGTGATAAATGATGTTACACTACGGAATAGAAGAAATGATTTACGTCTATGACAGATGAAGATTTTGAGCGAAATGATTCAAACCATGACTTGGAAACTGTAACATATATATTTATATTGATTGTAAAGAAAAGTATGTGTGAGATCTAATCATTCAAACAATCCTAAAGGAAAGAATTCTTGAAGCTAAAAAAGAAGCATCAAAGACGGAAAATTTCAAGAACGAGACCCTATATCACTTTGAGCGATGATTCAAAACAGGCTAGATGGAGTACACCACTTCGAAAACAGAATTTGGATAGCTAAGTTTAATAACCTTTAATCAACAATTTTAGACGAAGCTTATAATATTCAATCCACCCGGGAGCCGACAAAATGTTCTCAAGGAATACTATTGGTAGGCCTGGAATAAAGAAAGACATCTCCTTGTTCGTGGGAAATGTTTAACTTGCGCAAGGGTTAAGGCAGAACATCAGAAGCCATCCGGTTTGTAGCAACATCCAGAATGGAATGGGAACATATAAGCATGGATTTCATAACTAAATTACCCCGATCTGCAAAAGGGTACGATTCCATTTGGGTTATAGTAGATCGACTCATGAAATCGGCACATTTTCTTCCTATACGGGAAGATTACAAAATGGAAAAGCTGGCTCAGATTTATATTGACGAAGTTGTTGCTTGATATGCAATACGAATTGCAATAATATCTGATAGACGGTTCACATCCCAATTTTGGCAATCGTCTCAAAAGCTGTTAGGTACGCAAGTAAACCTGAGTAGCACCTACCACCCTCAAAGAGAACGATTTAGACACTAGAAGACATGTTGTGGGCACGTCTAATAAATTTTGGTGGAACTTGAGATTCACATCTTCTATTAGTGAAGTTTTCTTAGAATAATAGGTCTCACACTAGCATCCAGTGTGCACCATATGAAGTATTGTATGGGCACAAGTGTAGAACACCACTCAATTTGATGGAAATTGGCGATAGGAAATTGACTAGATCTAATATAATTGCAAGAGACCACTGACAAGTTCACAATTATGAAGGATAGGTTTAAGACTATTAGAGATCGTTAGAAAATTTATGCTAATAATCGCCGTAAGCCTTTAGAGTTCCAAGTGGGCAATAAAAGTGCTTCTAAAGGTATTGCCGTGGAAGGGAATAATACATTTTAGGAAGAGAGGAAAACTATATCCCAGATTCATTAGACCATTTGAGATAACTAGAAGAATTAGGCGAGTGGCGTATATGCTTAAATTGCCACAAGAACTAAATGCAATACACGATACCTACCATGTGTCAAATCTAAAGAAATTACAAGCTGATGAAACTCTAGTACTACCCCTAAAGTATTTTCAGATAGATGATCGATTAAATTTTGTACAAGAACCAATTGAAGTTCTTGACCGTAAGGTCAAACATCTTAAAAAAAGTAAGACTCCAATTATAAAAGTTCGATTGGAATTCAAAGCACGGACCTGAATACATGTGGGAATGAGAGGATTATATGAAATTTAAATATCCTCACCTATTTCCTAAAAAGCAAGTCCAAGATGTCAATTGTTAATTTCGGGACAAAATTCTCTTAACTAGGGTTGACTGTGACAACCATCAATTAAAATTTCAGGTTATCTTCTAGAAAACACTAATATAGGTTTTTAATAGCTACAAATATTATTCATAACATAAATTATTTTGTAGAAGCCTTAAATTCCCTAAAAATCCCGGCGATGTGCTTAAAACCTTCAAAAATCGAAAAATCGGTAAAACCGACTAAATAAAATTCAAGATTTATAAATCTTATATAACAATCAAAATAATAATAATAAAATACATCATTATATATATGAATTGTACCAAAATATAAAACTTATATAAATGTCATCAAAAGTAACCAATATCTTAATGGTATAGACTTTACTCAAGCTACAAATGTATAAAATACATCTGATACATATATTTTAAATTATATAATAATAAAACAAAAAAAAGATATTAATATACTCATATATACTAAATCGCCAGCCATTTTGTATTTCCAACACACACCCTCTCAATTTCCTATATAATGTAATCATTATTCTCTATTTGAACACTCCTCTTTCTCTCTACCTTCTCTCTATTCTCCATCATATTTCCAGCCTTAAAATCATTGTGTTGCTTCCATTTCTTGTTCTTCTTGAAAATCCATTGAAGGTATGAAGCAAGATTCAAGTGTAGGTATCTTATGTTCTTCATTCTTTCTCTTTTTCTCTTCTTTTCTCTTTATTTTTTATCTTTGATCTAATTTCTTCAATATTCATGAACACATATGTGTTTATATGGTAGATTATTCACCAAAAATATTAAAATGTTTAAGAATGGTGATAATCCATGATCCACACAACTTATAAATTCAAAAAAATAAGAAGAATGTAGATATATATGTTGATATCCTACCATTTGAAGTATGGAACTTTATCCTACCATTTGAAGTAAGGCAAACACATACATGTGCATTCTTGGTCATCTAAGTTTATCATCTGTAATATTTAGTTTTTATTATGTTGATTAAAAGAAACTAAAAATAATGGTGATATATATACCAATAAACTATGAATAAACCAATATTACAACCTCAAAGCTGAAGAAATGAATCTGTCAAAACATATGACCGACTTTTTTCTATTATATCTTAACGTCTAGCCATCCAAATGATTTGATTCCACCTCTGGATGTCAGGTATATGTCTTACCTTTCTATCCCAAGTGGAATCATCCAAATACATGGTCATTTGACCCTTCAACTCCTCAAAATTTAATGCATGTGTAAACTGTATCTAGGCAGTAGCAAATCACGAATTTCCCATGTCATATCATCCTCAATATTGCAATAAAAATTATGAATATTTTTCTAAAACATAATTTTATGAGTTATATTTCAAATGGAACTGGTCTCACATATTTTCATTAAGATTTGACCCATCAAACGTAACATCTATGTTGAATGTGCAAGAATGTCTTAATCTGGTAAAATCCTACACTGAAATTTGAACGATCATAACTTAGTTCACACAAGGTGAAATTTAGTAAACTTTTTTTAAAGTTACATCTTTGAGTTATAAATCAAACCCATTTTGAATGATTCAAAACTAAGGTCATTTGACCCCTTAAATCGTTATAAGAACATAAGAAGGTCACCTGATTTTTGACCGGTGATATTGTAAACTTAAATATAACAAATAAAATATTTATAAATTTTATAACAATCTAAACATTTTATAAGATGCTCTAAAGACACAAAATAATGACATACAAAAATATTAAGCCCTAATTAAATTTCTAAATAGAGAAATGTAGTATCAAAGTACCAAGTGATAAGTTGGTCAGCAAACAGAAATTTAAAAATAAGATAAGGATAAGTCTTAGGATTGAAACAAAATAAATAAAAGTGGACTAATAGCAACTTGGTAAACTATATACAACATGTAAAAGATAAATAAATATATAAAATATTATAACTTATTTGCAACGAAAAATCAATATAAAATATGTGACTACATAAGCATTTCATAAATAATCATGCCACTAAAAAACACGAAATCATAAAACTCACAATCTAATAACATGTCAATACACTACTTTAAATATTATTAAACTCTATATCAAAACCATAAATTTAACTTAAGTTAGTAAAAATATTATATATATATATATATATATATATATATTGACACAAAGAAATAATTTAAAATATAATATAGTGCATCACCAATTAATTCCTTTAGTAAAATATATTATATACTATTAAATCTATAACTAATAAGGAAATGTTTTTCTAGGAAGGAAGCACATCGGTTAGCCGGATATACCAACACAAATCTAGAACCTCGTTATCTTACAAGTGAGTATAATAGCCCCTTTTTATTGTACTTATTACCGTTTTTGGGGTGAAAGCATGTGCGTACATTTCATGAAAATTTTATTGCTTAACTTCTTATATATTTTAAATATGATTTTGCTGCACTATGGTATTATTCTTTGATGTGCTTGGGTTATCGTTTGTAAGACCCCCTTTTAAGATATTATACATTAACTCCACTAGTGAGCCCATGGTATTTGTAAGTAGCGCTATTTGGAGATTCCGACGTCTCCCATTTATGGTTGACGAACTATAGATTTACTTTACCACCACTAACGTCATTTAATATGGGTGTTAGGTTTGGTTTGGGCAATTGGTTGTCGGTTAGGTTGGATAATGGCTCAAGCTATAAACATCATAGTATATTCTTACCACGTGCAGTGTATTGGGCAACATAATGCATCACCTATCACGTGTGCATACTTTTATTTTACTCAAAATTTCTATCATTTATTATAAAAAT
Source organism: Dittrichia graveolens (assembly GCA_038502395.1). Taxonomy (NCBI): domain Eukaryota; kingdom Viridiplantae; phylum Streptophyta; class Magnoliopsida; order Asterales; family Asteraceae; genus Dittrichia; species Dittrichia graveolens. The sequence continues at coordinate 40,654,734 of JARJIL010000009.1, forward strand.
TTTCCGCATTAAAAAGTTATCTTGCGCATAATAAAAACCTATGATCTCACCAACTCTAGTAGTTGACCCCTTTCTTTTACCCATGCTTTCAGGTGACCGCCGTTAGGTACTGCACGTAGAAGCATGATGAGTAGCATCTTCATTTTCATGTTTTAAAAACAATTTCCATTTTATTTACGCATCGTACGAAACAATGTCTTTACATTTTATTTGGTTATGTATCATTCTACTTATGGATGTATCCGAATCTTTTATTTTGGTTATTTAAATATGGTTGGTCATTGTCTACTACCTTGTGCAATGATCCCTTGTGCTGTGACACTTCGTGTTTCCGCTTTAGCGAGGTGTGACAGATTTGGTATCAGAGCCTAAGGTTATAGAGAATACCGGTTTCCTAAATGCAAAACTCAAACTATAACCAAGGGTATATAAAAATGATTTTCAAAATAATTTTGTTTGAAATGCATTAAGTGTATTGATAATATAATTAAGCTAAGTACCACATTGTTATACCTCAATTAGACATAGCTTGATCACCTATGTCTAATTTAGCTATGTACGATATGGGACTTAGGTTAGTTATAATAAAAATATACGTAGAAACATTTTTCATTTATTTTCTTTCTGGAGCACGATTATTGTGTATGTGCATAAGCATGGCATATCATAAGTACTTGCATATATTAGCACACTTAGTAACCAATTTTATATATATCGCAGTCTGTAATGTCATCATTAGGTTGACGCACTAAGAGTACATATTCTTTAGCCATGGAGGTTAGAATAGAAACTTAGTGGGAGAGTCCCCGAGATTCACGACCTAGTGTATTATCAACACCGACTTCCTGTGGAGCATGTGTTAGGCTCACGACTAGGAAAAGAGTCCCCTTACCAACGAGAGTGACCTCGTGACCATTTCATTAGGAGGGAGAGAACTGCTAATTTAAGGAGCACATAGAGGCACCCTTAGTAGTAACTGGAACTCCCGTAAGGACATTAAGGGTGACCCCTAAAGACGGAAGGTAGGTACAAAGCATATCACTAGAACTAAGTATTCATCATACTAGGTTAGACCACCGGCACCATGTCCTATGTAATTTTTTCTATGCTCCCGGAGTCACAACACCGTGAAGCGTTAAGAGTTGTGTGGACCACCATTGCAACAAGGAGGGCCGTGTAGATGATGTAATTATATATGTGCTTGGGAGGATATTTTTTTATTGTGATGCTGAGATTGCTAGTAAGTATGATGGTACACTAGGATTGTTTTTAAGGAGATTGAATTAATGAAAGATTTGGAGTTCCTTTTGATTATTAAACTTGGTGGTTTATTTTGATGGTTTGTTAAACATTAATCACTTGATGTCTTTTAGGAAATCATTTTGGTACTTTTGGGAACTATATGATTGAACATGTGTTGCTTAAATGCCGTTATGAAATGTATGATTTTAAAATTTTATATGCATTGCTATATGATTGAACGGGAGTGTTAGTTGTTAGAACTCATATCTTAGGATCACCATAACCTAGCTAAGTAAAATTTGTACAAAGGAAAGACCCGAATGTGATTACTAGTATGTTTCTTCTGAATAATTATAATGCATCAATGCTATGTGACTCTAGAATATATAGAAGCTTTGAACAACTAGTTTTTAGGACAAAGCTCAATCTAAAATTTCAAATATTGAAAGAGGCCCATATCATGGAATTTTCTAATGGACAAGAAGTCAAGACTAGAGATATAATCACTAACTATACCTTGAACTTAGCCAATAAAAACTTTAACGTAGACCATACCAATCAAATTAGGGAGCTTTGATGTAGTTGTTGGTATGTATTGGCTATCCAAAAATCAAGCTGAAATACGTTGTTCTGAAAAGATCATTCAGACTCCACTATCACAAGATGAAACGCTTGTCATATAAGGAGAAAAGACCGGGAAGAACATCAAGGTGGTATCATGCATGAAAATGCAAAAATATTTAAGAAAGGACTATATCGCATTCTTCGCTCACGTTGTAGAAACGGAGGTTTAGGAAAATCACATTCACGATTTTCCAATTGTTGGAGATTTTCCCAAGGTGTTTCTGGATGAATTACTTGGATTACCTTCAGTTAGACAAGACAAATTTGGATTGATTTAATCCCTGAAGTCGCGCCCGTAGCAAAGGCACCGTATCGGTTAGCCCCGTTGGAAATGCAGGAATTGCCTGTACATCTTCAAGAGCTACTCGACAATGGAATTATTCGACCAAGTACCTCACCATGGGGAGCCCTTGTCCTATTCGTCAAAAAGAAAGATAGATTGCTCCGAATGTGCATCGACTATAGGGAACTCAACATTTTGACCATAAAAAATCAATACCCTCTTCCTCGAATCGATGACCTTTTTGATCAACTTCAAGGTGCTACCTATTTTTCTAAAATCGATATTCAATTAATCTGGATATCATCAATTAAGAGTCTGTGAAGAGGACGTGCCCAAAAGTGTGTTTAGAACACGTTACGATCACTATGATTTATAGTTACGCCCTTCGGATTGACAAACTCACCTATTGTCTTCATGGACATAATGAACCGAGTATGTAGACTATACTTAGATAAGTTGTGATTGTGTTTGTTGATGATATACTCATTTACATGCGACACAAGAGGAACCATGAAAAGCATTTAAGGTTGATACTAAAGTTACTTAATGATCAGAAGTTCTATGCAAAATTTTCTAAATTCGAATTCTTACGTTTTCTAGGCCATGTAATTAATGAGAAGGGAATTCATGTTGACCCAACAAAGATCGAAGCCATAAGGAAATAAGAACCCTATATATCCCGACTAAAATTGTAAATTTCTCGGTTTAGCACGTTAATTTATAGCAAATTTCTCAAAATTTGCGCAACCACTCGCGGCATTAACTCAAGAGGATAAGAAGTTTGTTTGGTGAAAAAAAGAAACATTTTCTACGGTTAAGAATAAGTTAGCAATGCAGCAATTTTGGCGTTACCCGAAGGAACATATAACTTCGTGGTATATTGCGATACGTCACACCAAGGATTCGGTTGTGTGTTGTTGCAAAAAGAGAAAGTCATCGATATGATTTGAGACAGTTCAAAGTGCATAAGAAGAAATTTACTACCCACAACTTAGAGTTAGAAGCCGTAGTATTTGCCCCAAAAAATGGAGATATTACCTTTATAGTACTAAGTGAACTATTTATACAGACCACAAAAGTCTTCAGCACATTCTTGATCCAAAGATGTTCGATATGAGGCGTAGAAGATGAGTGGAATGGCTTAGTGACTACGATTATGAAATCAAATACCATACTAGCAAGGCCAATATGGTCGCTCAAGCTCTAAGAAGGAACAAAAGAGTGAATCCATCTAGGGTACAAGCTTTAGGAGCACTCATTCAAACAAGCCTAAAGGAAAGAATACTTGAAGCTAAAAAAGAAGCATCAAAGACGAAAAATTTGAAGAACGAGACCCTATATCACTTGGAGCGATGATTCAAAACAGGCCAGATGGAGTGCACCACTTCGAAAATAGAATTTGGATAGCTAAGTTTAATAACCTCTAATCAACAATTTTAGACGGGGCTTATAATATTCAATCCACCTGGGAGCTGACAAAATGTTCTCAAGGAATACTTGTCACACCCCGCTAAAGCGGAAACACGAGGTGTCACAGCACAAGATATCATCGCACAAGGTAAATAGATAATAACCATTAGATTAAATTAACAAAATAAGTAGTTCGGATGAAACATAAATAAAGGTTACATAACCGAATAATATTTAAAGGACATTGTCTTGTACGATGCGTAAATAAAATAGATATTGTTTTTATAAAATGTGACGATGAAGATGAAGATGCCACACATCATGTTTGTAAGCATAAGGTACCTAACGGCGGTCACCTGAAAGCACGGGTAAAAGAAAAGGGTCAACTACAAGAGTTGGTGAGTTCATAGCTTTTTAATGTATGCACAAAACATCTTTTAAATGAGTAAAGTTTAAATAATTGATGGAAGTTTTTGGATAAAAATCCAAGTATGAAATAATGATAGAAGATGTATTATATTGCCCAATACGTTGCACATGGTAGTAATAGACTATGATGATTTGTTGCTTGAGCCATTATCCAACCTAGCCGACTACCAATTGCCATGATAAACCTAACGCCTATATTAAAATGACGTTAGTAGTGGTAAAGTACATCTATAGTTCGTCAACCATAAATGGGAGACGTCGGAATCTCCAAATAGCGCTACTTACGAATACCATCGGCTCACTAGCGGAGTTAAGGAATAATGTCCAACGAAAAGGCCTTACAACGATCACCCAAGCACATCAAAGAATAATACCATAAGTGCTCAAAATAATATTTGAAATAAATAAGAAGATAGGCAATAAACTTTTCATGAAACGTATACACATGCTTTCACCCCAAAATAATATGAAATACGGTAAAAAGGGGCTATGATACTCACTCGGTATGCAAAGGTGTTTTCTTGTAAGGATTTCTTGTTCCTACCGAAGCTCCTTTCCTAATATAAAAGGTATGTAGCTCTATTAGACTTATTTTATTTATTATTTTGTATTATTTATTTGTGGTTAACTTATTTATTTAAATAGTTAAAGGTTGTCTCTATTTTTCCATAAATCATAAGTGTTCACTGAAATTTTCAGTTCTTTGAGTTGAACTTTAAAAATTAAAACCTATAATTTAGGTGTCATATTAAGGCTTGATATTTTAATATAATCTTACTACATGTTTCTAGAATGTCCAGTAAAAATATAGGAATTTATAATCCATGTTTAGTATTTTTAATAATTAAAAGTGTATAGGATGTCCACTGATCAGTGTCTGGATGACATGTTGTTACTAAAACGTCTTTTTAGGACTCATACGACATCCTTTTTACATGATTCAAACTGGTAAATAACCACGACTCACAGATTAAACTTTTAAAAAAAACTAGACGTAATTTGACCCAAGAATGAGTTAGTTACACGCGTTTAAAGTGTACCCTTCTAAATCTGCCAGACTTCCAGTTTCAACATATGAGTCTTTTTAAATATGTTTGAAGGATCAAACGTTCATGAAAATTAGTGAATCCAGGTTTAAATATAAGGTAACACTTTAAAATAAGATTAGCAAAAAGAATCAACTGATTTTGATACCTAGAACTCCAGATATAACAAAAACAAGTAGGGAGTTCTAACATCAGATTCTGCCAGATTTGTGATTCTTTTTTTTGCTTATGGGTCATAACTTTAATATAACATGTTTATATTCATGAATAATCATATTGTATGAGTATAAGCTTTGATAATCCATGTGTTCTTACAACAATGGTAGGATGATACACATTTTATGTGTACCTTACAACATTTGTTAAGATGAAACACATGCATGATCAAAGTCTTTTTTTCTTGATTTTTAGTTGATTAAGTTCCATACAACAACGGTAGGATGATGCACATTTCATGTGCTCCTTACAACATTGGTAGGATGTTTATATTTATATAATTATATATATATAAATAAAGGAAATAAGATGAACAACAAAGAAAATAAATAAAAGAAAGAAGAAAGAAGAAGAGAAGAAAGGTAGAAGAGTAGAGATGGGTGTTTTATGATCATCTTACCACTCTTTTCCTTGATTTTGTCTTTGATCTTCAAGAGATGATCAAGACTTGGATGTATTTGGGGAGATTTTTGTTGGTGAAAGAAGAAGAGAGAAAAGAGAAGAGATGGAGTGTGGTGGTAAAGGAAATGATAAAGAGTAGTAGGGGGCTTATATAGAGCATGGGGGAGATCAAGTGGTGATTCTTGGGAAGAGAAGGAGGCAAGAGAAAAGAGATGGGGGGGTTTCTTTTATTTTTTTATTTTTTATAAATTATGTGTAATTAGTTTAAATAAATTTGTATAAATGGTGATTTTGTTTAAATCTTTTAATTAACAAAGTTTTAATTATTTTGATGAGTTTATATATATATATATATATATATATATGTTTTATATTTTAACTTATTTATATTTATTATGATGTATTTAATTATTTTTATTGTTATTATTATTATTATTGTATAGGATTTGTAATTCTTGACTTTTAATAATTCGATTTTTCGAGCTCGGGAAGGTTCTAACCATATAGGCGGGATTTCTACGAAATCTAATATTATTATGGATGTATTTAAGTCATAAATACTATTTTTAGTCATACTAGGCTTAAAATTAGAATTTCTAATGGCTAACCTGAGAAATTTGTTGCCGAATGTCACAATACTATTGGTAGGCCTGGAATAAAGAAAGACATCTCCTTGTTCGTGGGAAATTTTTAACTTGCGCAAGGGTTAAGGTAGAACATCAGAAGCCATCCGGTTTGTTGCAACAGCCAGAATGGAATGGGAACATATAAGCATGGATTTCGTAAGTAAATTACCCCGATCTACAAAAGGGTACGATTACATTTGGGTTATAGTAGATCGACTCACGAAATCGGCACATTTTCTTCCTATACGGGATGATTACAAAATGGAAAAGCTGACTCAGATTTATATTGACGAAGTTGTTGACCGATACGCAGTACCAATTGCAATAATATCTGATGAAGATAGTCGGTTCACATCCCGATTTTGGCAATCGTCTCAAAAGGCGTTAGGTATGCAAGTAAACCTAAGCAGCAACTACCACCCTCAAAGAGAACGATTTAGACACTAGAAGACATGTTGTGTGCACGTGTTATAAATTTTGGTGGAACTTGAGATTCACATCTACTATTAGTTAAGTTTTCTTAGAATAATAGGTCTCACACTAGCATCCAGTGTCCACCATATGAAGTCTTGTATAGGCACAAGTGTAGAACCACACTCAATTTGATGGAAATTGGCGATAGGAAATTGACTAGACCTGATATCATTGCAAGAGACCACTAACAAGATCACAATTATGAAAGATAGGTTTAAGACTACCAGAGATCGTTAGAAAATTTACGCTAATAATCGCCGTAAGCCTTTAGAGTTCCAAGTGGGCGGTAAAAGTGCTTCTAAAGGTATTTCCGTGGAAGGGAATAGTACATTTTAGGAAGAGAGGAAAACTATATCCCAGATTCAATAGACCATTTGAGATAACTAAAAGATTTAGGTGAGTGGCGTATATGCTTAAATTGCCACAAGAACTAAATTCCATACACGATACCTACCATGTGTCAAATCTACAGAAATTACTAGCTGATGATACTCTAGTACTACCCCTAAAGTATGTTCAGATAGATGATCGGTTAAATTTCGTACATGAACCAATTGAAATTCTTGACCGTAAGGTCAAACAGCTTAGAAAAAGTAAGACTCCAATTATAAAAGTTCGATTGAAATTCAAAGCACGGACCTGAATACATATGGGAATGAGAGGATTATATGAAACTTAAATATTCTGACCGATTTCCAAAAAAGCAAGTCCAAGATGTCAATTGTTAATTTCGGGACAAAATTCTATTAACTAGGGGAGACTGTGACAACCGTCAATTAAAATTTCAGGTTAGCTTCTAGAAAACACTAATATAGGTTTTTAATAGCTACAAATATTATTAATAACACAAACTATTTTGTAGAAGCCTTAAATTCCCTAAAAATCCCGACGATGTGATTAAAAACCTTCAAAAATCGAAAAATCGGTAAAACCGACTAAATAAAAGTCAAAATTTATAAATCTTATATAACAATCAAAATAAAAATAATAAAATACATCATTATATATATGAATTATACCGAAATATAAAACTTATATAAGTGTCATCAAAAGTAAACAATATCTTAATGGTATTGACTTTATTCAAGCTACAAATGTATAAAATACATCTAATACATATATTATACATTATATAATAATAAAACAAAAAAAGATATTAATACACTCATATATACAAAAATCTACCTGCTATTTTGTATTCCCAACACACACCCTCTCAATTTTCTATATAATGCAATCATCACCCCAAGATCTTCTCCAATTGAACACTCTTGCTTCTCTCTACCTTCTCTCTATTCCCTTCTCTATTCTCCATCTTATTTCCAGCCCTAAAATCATTGTGTTGCTTTCATTTCTTGTTCTTCTTAAGGATCCATTGAAGGTAAGAAGCAAGATTCAAGTGTAGGTATATTGTGTTCTTAACTCTTTCTCTTTTTCTCTTCTTTTCTCTTTATTTTTTTTTGTCTTTGATCTAATTTCTTCAATATTCATAAACACATATGTAACACCGGTCTTGCAATTACCTGATTTTAGCAAAAAAATTGTGTTTTTAAACAAATGTGAACTTAATCACGATTAATATCATTAAGCAGCGTAAATATTTACATAAAACATTGTCTCAGTATCTGGTGTTACGCTACAAACAACCGACCATAATGTACATATTACAACACAAGTGTTCTATCCAAATATCCAGAGGTAGGGGACCCGGCTCACCAGGCAATCTATCTTTGATCTGCAAAAGCAGATAACATGTCACCGTTAGCTACACTTAGCTAGTGAGCACAAACTTGGCATAAACTTCATTAGAGTAAGAACATGTATAACAAGAATAAGCAAACAATGCTATCCTATCACATTGTGGCGTGCTGACACGATCGGTATAAGTTGTTTCTTGCAGGATAGCTAGTCTCGCTCAACACGAATGCACCGGGGAATCAGGCACAACCCTCCGCGCTAGTGGGGGAGCATAAAGCAGTCCACCAAGCATCGTTAACGGAAACAGAGGCTCCATAGGTAACTCAGCCATTTATGACTGATTAACCCTCTTATTATAAGGCACGGCGGTTCTGCAGAACCTACGATCCAGAATGTTACCTCGAATCACCGTTAAATCCCGAATCTCCTGATCAAGGGTCCCTGGGATCCAGCTAACCGGCTGACCTTAACCATGCTTGCTGATGTTCGCGAACACATACACATAGCTTGTTCATTTACTTAGCATGCATATTCATTTACCTCTTTTGGCATGTAATTACGTTCAGTTACTTCTTTATGGATCCAATCTGGATCCCTAGCATACATATAATTACATCTTTACTTAACTGATTCATTCAGAATCAGTATCATACATAGCATTCTTTTAACTAAGCGGTTCCAGTACTGGATCCCGCTGGCATGCACTTAACTTACTTAAACCAGGTATTTAACATGGTATTGTACTTTAAATAACATGGCAATTCTTGCTTTTCAACTTATGAGCACAATCGTACTCAAATTACTTAACACATAATTCCTGCTCTATTGAGGCTTATGGAAGTCGGTACTCACCTGAGTAACTTAACAGATAGTTATTTATATTCTTGCTTTGTCTAGGGTTTCAATTCACCTAGAACATTAGGATTTACATTAATCATCTTAGCATACTTAGAATAGCTACAAAGCCAACAAAGGAAATCCCCAAATCCGGATTCCACGCAAATCCGACAAACTGTCGGATTTCATGAAATCCGACATTTCAAAGGAAGTCCGACACTTTGCAAACTCCGATACTTGTCGGATTTCAACACTTATGCACTTGGAAACTTGGTCACAAAAATGGAAATCCGACTTTCAATCGGAATCCGACACTTACATAGAAATCCGATTCTTTCGGATTTTGACTTGTAACTTACATGGACATTGGGAAATCCGATACTTATCGGATTTAGACCCATAACACGGATTTAAACACGCGGATTTAGACATGCGGATTTCGACATCCTAAAGTCTCGGAATCCGACACTTTAATCGGATCTGGGCAAAATGGATTCCGACACCTTCATGTCTCGGAATCCGACTGTTTCAACACACAAACCGCCATCTTCATCTATGGCTTATTTTCCAGAATTCAATTCATCGTTTATACATTTTTGCATTCTAAAAACATCCATTTTCGTCAACATGACTTTGTAAACACATCAAACCCACACAATAACACCAAACAACCAAAACCCACTTGCAAAGTAAGCTTTGAATGTTCTAAGTAATGTTTTGCAAGGATTTGAGTTTTAATCATGATTTTAAGCATAAAAAAACAGTTTCATATGTATTGATTCTTAACAACAAGCAGTTACCTTGATTTGGAATCCAAAATCACCAAATCCTTGTTGCTTCAAGAAAACCGAGAGAATGTAGAGAGAAAGAGAGAAATCCGAGAGCTTTGTTTTGAGTTTGCTTCTTGTGGTCTTTGACCACCTTTGACTTTTCTTCTATTTATATATATCGAAATCCAGAGGCACCACCTCTGGATTCTTTTAATTCTTCTCTTTTCTTAATACTTTATATACATAAGTACACATTAAGCACAAAACACACATACATACATTTAACTCTTTCTTATTAGCATAACTAACTTTAAATACATGTCTAACAGCTAGGCCCAAATCGAGGATGTTACAAATCTACCCCCCTTAAGAAGATTCCATCCTCGGAATCTACTCAGTGATAAACAGGCGAGGGTATCTTGTCTTCATCTCGTCCTCGACTTCCCACGTCAGGTTCGGACCTAAACTGTGCTTCCACTTGACAAGAACTAGCTTGATCATCTTCTTTCGTAGCTTCTTGACCTTCGTGTCAAGAATTTCAACTGGTTCATCTACGAGTCGCTTAGAAGAGTCAACCTTCAGTTCTTGCAATGGAACAATATGTTCCTCTTCAACGTTGCACTTATGCAAGTAACATACGTTGAAGGTATCGTGTATTCCAGATAGCTTAGGCGGCAGCTCAAGAGTTACCGTCTGATCATTGACTTTGCGCACGATCTTGAATGGGCCTATGAAACGTGGACTTAGTTTCCCTTTGCGCCCAAAGCGAATAACGCCATTCCAAGGGGAAACCTTCAAGAATACTCGATCTCCGACATCGAATGTAGTGGGATGACGCTATCCGAAGCTTTTCTAAAGTCACATTCACTCTATCCAAATTCATCTGGACAATCTTAGGTCTAGCAAACTGTTTCTCTCCAGGCTCCAACCAACATGTCGGAGTACGACATCGTCTCCCGTAGAGCATTTCGTATCGTGGCATTCCAATACAGGAATGATACGAATTATTATAAGCGAATTCAATCAATGGGAGATGAGAATCCCATGATCCACCGTATTCAAGTACACACGCTCTAAGCATGTCTTCAAGAGTCTGAATCGTTCTTTCTGATTGGCCATTGGTCTGTGGGTGATAGGCAGTGCTCAAATGCACACGAGTGCCTAACTCACGTTGCAAACTTTGCCAGAAGTTGGATACAAATCTGGAGTCACGATCAGAAACAATTGAACAAGGAAAACCGTGACGTGTTACTATCTCATCAATATAAAGTTGTGCCAAACGAGTCAACGAAGCCGACTCGTTGGTTGCCAAGAAATGAGCACTTTTAGTCCGTCGGTCAACAATGACCCAAATCATATCATGCCCTCTGAACGTTTTTGGCAATTTTGTCACAAAATCCATCGTGATGTGATCCCATTTCCATTCCGGAATGTCAAGCTGTTGCAAATTGCCATAAGGCCTTTGATGCTCTGTCTTGACTTGGGCACATATCTGACATTTCTCCACAAATGAAGCAATGTCTTTCTTCAGAGTGGGCCACCAATACAACCTTTTCAGGTCATTATACATCTTGGTGGTACCCGGATGGATAGACAGTCTAGAATTATGAGCTTCTTGCAAAATCAGCTCACGATTACCTCCTAGAAAAGGCACCCAAATCCTGGATTGAAAAGTCTTCAACACACAATTATCTTCACCCAGTTGGTCTTTTAATTTCTTCATCGTTTCATATTTCAGATTGTCCTCTTGCAAAGCTAATTGCTGGGCGTCTTTTAACTTTGCAATCAAATCTGATACAAAAGTAAGCTTCATGAACTTTGCCTCAGCTGCTGGCCCTTTACGGCTCAAAGCATCCACTACAATATTGGCTTTACCAGGATGGTAGCGAATCTCACAGTCGTAGTCTTTAATTAACTCCAACCAATGGTGCTGCCGCATATTGAGTTATTTCTATGTGAAGACATACTGCAAGCTTTTGTGATCTGTGCATATTACACACTTAGTGCCGTAAAGATAGTGCCTCCACAGTTTCAGTGCGAAGACAACAGCAGCAAGTTCGAGATCGTGAATTGGGTAGTTCCTTTCATGAGATTTCAGTTGCCAAGAGGCATAAGCGATTGCTTTATCTCTTTGCATAAGAACACAACCTAACCCCGCATAAGAGGCATCACAATAAACAACAAAGTCTTCCGAACCCTCCAAGCAAGGTAGGAATCGGAGCTTCGCATAACAATTGCTTTAAGGTCTGGAACGCTTTAAATGCAACATTCTTACGAGTCAGCTTAGTCAACGGACCCCCAAGTTTCGAAAAATTGCGAATAAATCGCCAATAGTAGCCGGCCAAGCCAAGGAAACTCTTTATTTCAGAGGGAGTTCAAGGAACCTCCCAATTCATCACTGCTTCCACCTTAGCCGGATCTACTTTAACGCCTTCTTGACAGATAACATGGCCAAGGAAATGAACTTCCCTAAGCCAGAACTCACACTTAGAAAACTTGGCATACAACTGTTCTCGTTTGAGAGTCTCGAGAACCTGACGAAGATGAAGCTCGTGATCAGCCTCAGTCTTCGAGTAGACAAGAATGTCGTCAATGAAAACAATCACGGATTTATCAAGAAAAGGACGACAGACACGATTCATGAAATCCATAAATATGGCAGGAGCATTGGTCAAGCCGAATGGCATAACCAAGAATTCATAATGACCGTATCGAGTTCGGAAAGCCTTCTTCGGAATGTGTTCTTCGTGGACTCGTACTTGATGATACCCCGAACGGAGATCAATCTTCGAGAAATACGTAGCTCCCTGCAACTGATCGAAAAGATCATCGATACTCGGAAGAGGATATTTATTCTTTACAGTTCGCTTATTCAGCTCCCTGTAATCGATACACATCCTCATGGTTCCATCCTTCTTTTTGATAAATAAAACAGGAGCTCCCCAAGGTGAGGAACTAGGACGAATGAAACCTTTTTCGAGCAATTCCTGGATTTGCGTCATCATTTCGCGGATTTCAGAAGGAGCGAGATGATATGGAGATCTAGCTACAGGTATAGCTCCAGGAATCAATTCAATCTTATACTCAACATCTCTTACCGGAGGTAAACCCGGTAATTCATCAGGAAAAGCCTTAGGGAATTCAGAAACTACCATGATATCACGAACTAGTCGCTTTTCCATTGTAGCATCAATAACATATGCTAGGAAGGAATCACAACCCTTAGTTATAGACTTCTGAGCTTTAATAACGGAGATAGCATGAATATCAGACTCCTGTCGTTCTCCACGAGCAACTGCATAAGATCCATCAGCAAGAGGGATCTTAATCATTTTCCTGGAACAGAGAATGTTAGCATCATGCTTGCTAAGCCAATCTATTCCAATTACAACATCGAAGCCCACAATAGGCATAACAAAGAATTAGATAGGGATGCTACTCCCATCAATATAAATAACGGCAATTGGAACTTTCTCCGTAACCGAGACTACTTTTCCATCCGCAACTTCTACATTAAGAGGCTCGTCTAGAGGCATAACAGGTAAGTGGAGTCTTTTACGGCAAGCAACAGAAACAAAAGAATATGTTGCTCCGGAATCAAATAGTACACTGGCAGGAAAGTAATTAATAAGAAATGTACCAGTGACGACATCACCTACAACCTTTGCCTCCTCTGCAGTCATCTGAAATGCCCGCCCTTTAGCCCGTGCTGCATTATCTTTCTTTTTCCCTCCAGAAGACCCAGCTACTCCGGAGCCTTGTCTCTCAAGGCAATCAATCATCTTGTGACCGGGTTTGTGACACCGGTAACAAACATCTTCTTTATATCGGCACTCATTCACCGAGTGCCCTCTTTGCCCACACCTGCCGCACCTCCTGGTTGCTGCAAAGCATTCCCCGGAGTGATAGGTACGGCATGAAGAACACCAAGGGTCGTTAGGTCTTGATTTCTTAGGAGCTTTAGATTTCCCACCTCCAGAGTATTGCCCTTTTGAAGAGACTAATTGGAGAGATGGCTGAAATTTCCTTTTACACCCACCATTGGCATAATCACCCCGACACTGGATACGATCACCTTCAATTTGTCGGGCCACTTGAAACGCCTGATCTAGTGTTGGAGCTGCCCGCACATGGGCACGGAATTCCAGTGGTAGAGTCACCACAAACCTTCTTATCTTTGTGATTTCATCTGGTATCAGGTGTGGAACAAACCTCATCTTATCAGTGAATGAGGTGATGTGCTCCTCGATCGGTCTATCTCCCTTCCGGAGATCTGTAAACTCATGCTCCATCCGCTCCATGTAATACTCAGTACAGTACTTCTGGAGCACTTTTTCAGAAAACTGCTCCCAGGAGAGAGCACTCAATATCTCTTTGCCTACAGAGGCCTTCACAGTATCCCACCAGAATAGAGCACGCCCTTTTAACATGCGTATCGCGTAGTTCACACGATACTTATGCTCGCACTCACAAGATTTGAAAGCTTGCTCTATTTCGCGGAGCCATTGAATAGTCACAGTTGGGTTATCACTCCCCTCATACGTTGGCGGATGGCACGTCAAGAACTTTTTATACGAGTAGGGTTTGCGTGCTCTGGTGAGAGTGGATTTCAACAAGAGCTCTTTGGTAAGTCGGAGCTCTTCCTCCAGACGCTTTATATATGCTAACTGGTCTGGGTCTGGTATTGCGCCACCAACACTAGGCTGAGGGCATTGATCTTTAGCTTGGTGAGGCATGTGAGAAGCCTCATCTTCAAGTTCTTTGAGCGGTTGGTCAGTGTTAGCTTTATCAGCCGACATCTTTATCTTAACTCTTCTATATAACATAGAAGCATAGTCAGTACTTAGTCATTCTTACTTGTCATATCTGACAAGCTATATCATAGAAAGTAATATTAATATAACTCTCATACTCAAACTTCCCCCCAAAGGAACACTTATTATGGTTGGGCCCTTGTTTGAGATTGAATACTCTTGCAAGTACCCAATTCCCTCAAACTTAGGCTCTGATACCTACTTTTAACACCGGTCTTGCAATTACCAGATTTTAGCAAAAAATTGCGTTTTTAAACAAACGTGAACTTAATCATGATTAATATTATTAAGCAGCGGAAATATTTACATAAAACATTGTCTCAGTATCTGGTGTTACGCTACAAACAACCGACCATAATGTACATATTACAACACATGTGTTCCAGCCAAATATCCAGAGGTAGGGGACCCGGCTCACCAGGCAATCTATCTTTGATCTGCAAAAGCAGTTAACATGGCACCGTTAGCTATACTTAGCTAGTGTTCACAAACTTGGCATAAACTTCATTAGAGTAAGAACATGTATAACAGGAATAAGCAAACAATGCTATCCTATCACACTGTGATGTGCTGACACGATTGGTATAAGTTATTTCTTGCAGGATAGCTAGTCCCGCTCAACACCAATACACCGGGGAATTAGGCACAACCCTCCGCGCTGGTGGGGGGCATAAAGCAGTCTACCAAGCATCGTTAACGGAACCAGAGGCTCCATAGGTAACTCAGCCATTTCTGACTGATTAACACTCATGATATAAGGCACCGCGGTTCTGCAGAACCTACGATCCGGAATGTTACCTCGAATCACCGTTAAATCCCGAATCTCCTGATCAAGGGTCCCTGGGATCCAGCTAACCGGCTGACCTTAACCATGCTTGCTGATGTTTGCGAACACATACACATAGCTTGTTCATTTACTTAGCATGCATATTCATCTACCTCTTTTGGCATGTAATTACGTTCAGTTACTTCTTTATGGATCCAATCTGGATCCCTAGCATACATATCATTACATCTTTACTTAACTGATTCATTCAGAATCAGTATCATATATAACATTCTTTTAACTAAGCGGTTCCAGTACTGGATCCCGCTGGCATGCACTTAACTTACTTACACCAGGTATTTAACATGGCATTGTACTTTAAATAACATGGAAATTCTTGCTTATCAACTTATGAGCACAATCGTACTTAAATCACTTAACACATAATTCCTGCTCTACTGAGGCTTATAGAAGTCGGTACTCACCTGAGTAACTTAACTGATAGTTATTTATCTTCTTGCCTTGTCTAGGGTTTTAGTTCACCTAGAACATTAGGATTTACATTAATCATCTTAGCATACTTAGAATAGCTACAAATCCAACAAAGGAAATCCCCAAATCCGGATTCCACGCAGATCCGACAGACTGTCGGATTTCATGAAATCCAACACTTCAAAGGAACTCCGACACTTTGCAAAATCCGATACTTGTCGGATTTCAACACTCATGCACTTGGAAACTTGGTCACAAAAATGGAAATCCGAATTTCAATCGGAATCCGATTCTTTTATCGGAATCCGACACTTTTGTCGGAATCCGACACTTACATAGAAATCCGATTCTTTCGGATTTTGACTTGTAACTTACATGGACATTGGGAAATCCGATACTTATCGGATTTAGACCCATAACATGGATTTAAACACGCGGATTTAGACATGCGGATTCCGACACCCTAAAGTCTTGGAATCCGACACTTTAATCGGATTTGGGCAACATGGATTCCGACACCTTCATTTCTCATAATCCGACTGTTTCAACCCACAAACCGCCATCTTCATCTATGGCTAATTTTCCAGAATTCAATTCATCGTTTATACATTTTTGCATTGTAAAAACATCCATTTTCGTCAACATGACTTTGTAAACACATCAAACCCACACAATAACACTAAACAACCAAAACCCACTTGCAAAGTAAGCTTTGAATGTTCTAAGTGACGTTTTGCAAGGATTTGATTTTCATTCATGATTTTAATCATAAAAAACAGTTTCATATGTATTGATTCTTAACAACAAGTAGTTACCTTGATTTGGAATCCAAAATCACCAAATCCTTGTTGCTTCAAGAAAACCGAGAGAATGTAGAGAGAAAGAGAGAAATCCGAGAGCTTTGTTTTGAGTTTGCTTCTTGAGGTCTTTGACCACCTTTTACTTTTCTTCTATTTATATATATCGAAATCCAGAGGCACCGCCTCTCGATTCTTTTAATTCTTTTCTTTTCTTAATACGTTATATACATAAGTACACATTAAGCACAAAACACACATACATACATTTAACTCTTTCTTATTAGCATAACTAACTTTAAATACATGTCTAACAGCTAGGCCCAAATCGAGGATGTTTCACATATGTGTTTATACGGTAGATTATTCACCAAAAACATTAAAATGTTTAAGAATAGTGATAATCCATGATCCACACAACTTATAAATTCAAGAAAATAAGAAGAATGTAGATACATGTGTTGATATCCTAGCATTTGAAGTATGGAACTTTATCCTACCATTTGAAGTAAGGCAAACACAAGCATGTGCATTCTTGGTCATCTAAGTTTATCATCTGTAATATTTAGTTTTTATTATGTTGATTAAAAACCAAAAAATAATTGTGATATATATACCAATAAACTATGAATAAACCAATATTACAACCTCAAAACTGAAGAAATGAATCTGTCAAAAAAATATGGCCGACTTCTTTCTCTTATATCTTAACGTCTAGCCATCCAAAGGATTTGATTCCACCTCTGGATGTCAGGTCTACGTCTTACCTTTCTATCCCAAGTACAATCATCAAAATACATGGTAATTTGACCCTTCAACGCCTCAAAATGTTATGCGTGTGTAAACTTTATCTAGGCAGTAGTAGGAAATCACGAATTTCACAAGTCATATCTTCCTCAATATTGCAATAAAAATTATGAATATTTTTCTAAAACTTAATTTTAAGAGTTATCTTTCAAATGGAACTGGTATCACACATTTTCATTATGATTTGACACATGAAACATAAAATCTATGTTGAATGTGCAAGAATGTCTTAATCTAGTAAAATCCTACACTGAATTTTGAACGATCATAACTTAGTCCACATAAGGTGAAATTTAGTCAAATTTTTTTGAAAGTTAAATCTTTGAGTTATACATCAACACATTTTGAATCATTCAAAAATAAGGTCATTTGACCCCTTAAATCGTTATAAGACATAGGAAGGTCACCTGATATTGTAAACTTAAATATATCAAATAAAACATTTATAAATTTTATAAAAATCTAAACATTTTATAAGATGCATTAAAGACAAAAAATAATGACATACAAAAATATTAAGCCCTAATTAAATTTCTAAAATAGAGAAATGTAGCATCAAAGTACAAAGTGAGAAGCTGGTCAGCAGACAGAAATTTAAAAATAAGATAAGGATAAGTCTTAGGATTGAAACATAATAAATAAAAGTGGACTAATAGGAACTTAGTAAACTATATACAACATGTAAAAGATAAATAAATATATTAAATATAATAACTTATTTTCAACGAAAAATCAAAATAAAATATGTGACTACATAAGCATTTGATAAATAATCATGCCACTAAAAAACACGAAATCATAAAACTCACAATGTAATAATATGTCAATACACTACTTTAAATACTAACAAACTCTATATCAAAACCATAAGTTTAACTTAACTTAGTAAAATATTATATATATATATATATATTGACACAAAGAAATAATTTAAAATATAATATAGTGCATCACCAATTAATTCCTTTAGTAAAATATATTATATACTATTAAATCTATAACTAATAAGGTAATGTTTTCCTTAGGAAGGAAGCACATCGGTTAGCCGGATATACCAACACAAATCTAGAACCTCGTTATCTCACAAGTGAGTATCATAGCCCATTTTTATCGTACTTATTACCGTTTTTAGGGTGAAAGCATGTGTGTACATTTTATGAAAATTTGATTGCCTAACTTCTTATATATTTTCAATATGATTTTGTTGCACTATGGTATTATTCTTTGATGAGCTTGGTTTATCGTTTGTAAGACCCCCTCTTAAGACATTATCCATTAACTCCACTAGTGAGCTGATGGTATTTGTAAGTAGTGCTATTTAGAGACTCTGACGTCTCCCATTTATGGTTGACGAACTATATATGTACTTTACCACCACTAACGTCATTTAATATGGGCGTTAGATTCGTTCTTGGGCAATTGGTTGTCGGTTAGGTTGGATAATGGCTCAAGCTATAAACATCATAGTATATTCTTACCACATGCAGTGTATTGGGCAACATAATGCATCACCTATCATTTGTGCATACTTTTATTTTACTCAAAATTTCTATCATTTATTATAAAAAAATTTCGCATTAAAATGTTATCTTATGCATAATAAAAACCTATGATCTCACTAACTCTAGTAGTTGACCCCTTTCTTTTACCCATGCTTTCAGGTGACCGCCGTTAGGTACTGCACGTAGAAGCATGATGAGTGGCATCTTCATTTTCATGTTTTAAAAACAATTTCCATTTTATTTACGCATCGTACGAAACAATGTCTGTAAATTTTATTTGGTTATGTATCTTTCTACTTATGGATGTATCCGAATCTTTGGTTTTGGTTATTTAAATATGGTTGGTCATTGTCTACTACCTTGTGCGATGATCCCTTGTGCTGTGACACTTCGTGTTTCTACTTTAGCGGGGTGTGACAAGGATGAATTGAAGAATGTGAATGACAGACTTGATACAACTTCAGAAAGATAAAACTAATGTCAGACATGTTGAATTGCGACGAAGCTAATAATGATAACATAAGAATTATGTGTATTGAAGTATATTTGACTCAATGGATAAAAATTGAAGTTGCCTTTGCTATAAATGAATAAATTAATTATTGGAATTATCAAAATGAAGAAGAACAAAGAGGAATTAACTGCCAAAATATGTGGACCGGAGATTTATAGACCCTTGTGTATATGTGCCTTTGCTTGAAATTGCAGATTTATTACGACGAGAACTCACGAATCGTAATTGACAGTGCATTTAGAAGGGCTAAAATTGTATAATGCCATACAAAGTATAGAATTGATGACTTATCAAGAAAGTAGACAGAATATATATTTTTGGAAATATGATATGATGGTGTGTGAATCAAAGTAGAATATCAGAGATTATGAACTATTGAGATAATTAGAGATGCCAGAGTGGTGATAGTGACAAGTTACGATGGAGTTTATATCTAATTTTAATTATATGAAGGAATCTGGATATATACTAGTGATTGATGATTGTTCCGTCAGAAACACCAGTATCTTCCTATCAGTTGCACATCATCGTTTGGATGGGAATGTATATTGATGAGATCAATCGAAGATATAATATTTTATACTTAGAGACTTTTGATAAAAAAAATTGAAAGAATTGACTAAGCTTCTGGATGAGTTAACTACAAGAATTGAAACGTGAGATGAGGAGTACGGATGAATTTCTATTAGATAAGATGAGTAGAATGAGTTATAAAGATAATTGAGAATTTATTGTGTATGTGTGATGAATTTTGATGAATCGTGGAATTCATAATCAAGCTGATTAGATAAACGTGATGTGATTTCTATCGGATGGATGTTCAAGTATTAGTTGTGAATTGTTATATGATTATCATGGTAATACTCAGACATGTTAAATGGAAGCAAGAAAGAAGTGATATGTGGATACCTTTGTATGTTAGATAGTGAAAGAAGGATATTTGGAATCCTTTAAGTGAGATGAACAAGATAATATGAGCAAGTATCCACGAGACGTTTGACATTATTTAAATATGTAAGTGCAAAAGAGAAATGGTTGAAAGATAGATTTATGAAATTCGAGAGCCATATGTTAATTTGAAGAAGAAATTGGAAAGAAGAGTTGTTGAACTCCAGAGATATGAAGAAATGGATTTCTGTGTGATGGTAGGATGGAAATGCGTACGAATTACAATCAATTTGACAATCAGAAATGAAAATGAAGAGTTGAAATTTCCATTTGATGTGTGCTATGAGATTCCGAGGACGGAATCCTCTATAGGAGGGAAGATTTATAACATCCGAAAACCCGACCTAGTAGTGGGCGGGCTAATGGTTAATTAAAATGTGTTTAGTTATGTGTATTTAAAGATTAGTTACGTGATTAAACAAGTAATTGATATCGTATGCATTTATGATTAAATAAGATTGAGTATGGTACGAGGGTTATAGAAAATACCTCGAATATGTGTTAAGTTAATTAATTGAAAAAGATTATTGTTGGAAATATCTACAAAAGGTAAGAGTATTTGTATATGAAACATAATTAATTAAGGAATTAATATGCATATGAAAATATGCTGGAGATAATAATATGAGAGTATGTATGTATGGGAGCTTGTATGGTTATGTATGTATATGAGTTGTAAGATGTGTATTAAGATTGCCACCTATTGTTTTGTTATTTGCAAAAAAAAGGGGCACGTGTGTATGTATATGTAGTTACCTGCTCATTATTTTCAATGTGAGAAAGTGTGTGTGTGTGATTCTTTGAGAGGAAGAAGAAAGAAAAGATAGAAACTTGAAATTTCCAAAGTGAAGAATTGTTGGTTCATAATTCAAAACAAAGGTTAGCTTATGATCCTTACATGTTACTGATTATTTGTTTATGTTTCTGATTGTGTTTTCATGTGTTTAGTGAGAAACACCATTGATTTTCATATGAAACTTTTAGAAGCTTAACTTGACATGTGGGTATTGTTGGATTGTTGATTATAATTAGATTTGATAAGTTTGTGATGTATGTATATGTGTAATATGATGTTTAAACATGTTTTGAATGAGTTCTATTAAGTTTGATTGACTGGTTATGATGATTACAAAAGTTTTGAGTCGGCTGGGTTATGAAGAAGAAGATGAAATGTTGCACAAAAGGTCGCGACGCGACGCGTCCAAGAGAGGGACACAACGCGTCCCTTGAAATCCGATAAAAGTTGACGGACAATTGAGAAATCCGACTCTTTGAAACCGACATGACAAAATCCGACATTTGAGAATCCGAGACCTCTAAATCCGGCCCTTGATGTTCGGATTTTGATTGAAATCGGATACCCATAATCCGATGCGTGAAATCCGACATTTATGGGCGACCCCATGCGTCGGTTAGTAGACGCGACGCGTCCGAGCAATTTACAGAATTTGAAGTTTTTGATGCGGATTTGATGATGTAGCATGTTATATGTGTATAATCTTAACATAGTGAATGTGATTATGATTGATATAAATATATGTGGATATATATTTACGAATCGAGATTGATTTCAGTTTGTTTTGTTCTCAATAACTACGAAGACTCAGTGATATTAGATAACTGAGCAAACGTGATCGAGGACTAAGGTGAGTGGAGGTTTACTCACGGGTGGTAATGTTATGATTTGCGTGGTTTAAAGAATGTTGATATGTGATGATAGATTATCATTTTTGATATGCATATATAGACTGTTGAGTCTGATATGAGAAGATGGACTGTTTAGTATTATATGCCATGATAGACTCTTAGTCTGCTATTTGATGATTAAGAGTTATATGTTCGTATACGTGTTATATGATAGTATTATGATTGTGTTTATGGTTGGATGTGAATCTGGATCGTTTGAGAACCAACTACTATTGTAACAAGTTGGTAGTGATCAGCTTCTGTGAAAGGGCTGGTTGGGGTCAGCTGATGTTGAAAGAGCTGGGCTCGTCTGCGGTTGGTTGAGCAGTGGTAGTCCTCCCGATCCATGCGTTGTATCAGAGGGGAATGTCACTGTGCCGATCGGCAGAGGGCTATCGGTAAACCTTTGCTTTGGCCCGCACTGGTTGTAGGTTTTTGGCAGAACCACCGGTCCTCGGGATTTGAAGAGATTGTTGAATTGACGGTTTGTTGGTGAATGTTGCTCAGAAGTTCAGTTGTGAACTGTTGTTGTTAGCTTGTTTGTTGCTTCCATTCACTTAGCTTTGTGCTAATTCCCCTCGGTTGATTGCTTTTTGCAAGATTGTGTGATTTGTTGTTTAGCTTTGTTTGTGTAAAGGGAAGTTTGACCAATGTTCTGATATTGTGTTTTGAGAAGAGACGAGCCGTGTTTTATAAATCTTTTGTAACACAAGTTGATGTTGTAATTTGTAAAGAGTACTTTGTACTTTGTGGAAGTTTATTTTAATGGAATTAGAAAATGCTTCCGCATCAATTAAAAAAAAGGCTTGAGATTTACGGTGTTACATCCAAAGCAACAAAATAAACATAAAACCCATGCATCAATCTCTAAGTCAAAATCAATGCCAAAGCAATCAACAGCCAAACACATGGCAAAATCTGCAAAATCAAACACAAAAGTAGGGATGGCAAAAAAAACCGAACCCAACAGGGAAAACCGAAAACCGAGCTATACGGGGCGGTTTCGGGGATGCTAAACGGGGACGGGGATGGTGAAAAACCCAATAAATTAAGCGGGGACGGGGACGGTGATACCCGCCCCCATTACCCAATTAACCGGCCCGATACCTGGCCCGATTACCCGATTATATTTTATTTTTATATTTTATATATTTTTTATTCTATTTTTATATTTTTTATTCTATTTTTATATTTTATATTCTATTTTTAAGTATATATTATATATTCATATGAAGTTGGAAGATTGATATAATTCATAATTTGGGTTGTCCTTGAACACTTAATGTTTTAAAACCATTTGTTAGGATACATTTGAACACTTAATCATTATCTTGGATCGTTTTGTATGTATTTGTGAGAATGTATTAATGTTGTATAATTTTAGTATAATTGTTTTTTAAAACTCGTGACTTTATCTAAATAGTGACGAGAATCCCCGCGGTGAAAAATCACCGTTTAACTCCATACGGGTATCCCCGCGCTGAAAATTACCCGTTTAATTACCCGTTCACATTAAACGGGGATACCCGTTTTCCCGCGGTTTTCCCCGGTTACCCGACGGAAATCCCCGTTTAAATCCCCGCGGTTTTTTAAGCGGGGACGGAGACGGTTTTTTTAAACGGGGACGGGGACGGGGGGACCAATCCCCGGTCCGAAACCGGCTCGTTGCCATCCTTACACAAAAGTAGTAGTAATATAAGTTGTTATGTGTATTAGTAGTTATATGTTATATTATAAAAGTAGTAGTATTATATGTAAGACGAATAATTCATGAACGATTTTAAGTAAGGATTCCGAAAATATCCCCGTTAATTGAAACAGGTAAACGAGGGTCAAGTTGTAAGTTGAAAAGGGGAACAAAATACCTCTTGTGGATAGGTTTAAACCCAAAGGCGGTTTAGACCATGTATACCCACGTCTGTGTATACAAACACAAACACAGATAACTTGTAACTCTCTTTACAACTAGTTCTTGAAGAAACCATTGAAGATTTCTTGTACTAAGCTGATTTCCAGTAGCAATTAAGAGTGATTGTCACTAATCATCATCATCTTCTTCATCTTGTTCTTCATTTGGTAAGTATTCTTGCCAAGTGGGTTTTGTGATTCAAGTAAACTAAACTTGAATTGAGTTCAAGAACTGACTGTAATTGATTCCTATATCAATTACAAGTTGCAAAGAATTCAAATGACGAATTAAAATGGTGTTTTTGATGAAGTTCATAAAAGTTGATTCAAATGGGTCAAATGGTTAAATTTGATCCCAAATCTTGTTTAAGTTGTTATAATTAATGAAAAGGATGTTCTTGAAATCATATGAATGTTCCCTATGATGTACAAATGTTGGAAATCAATTAGAAACTCGTTTAAAGGAGTTTAGATGAAAAACAGTCGAAACAGGGGGCTGTAGCCAACCTGTTCTGAAATAGGTGGAGGGCTTTGAATGTCCAAATCCGATAGACACTTGCAGGCGCAAGGCCTTATCCTTGCAGCCGCAAGTGGGCATTGAATAGCCAAATCTGATAGCTGCTTACGCGCACAAGCGATGTTGCTTGTGGACGTAAGCAGCTGCCCTTACGGGCACAAGCATAAGTGCATGCAGCCGTAAGGGAGGGTTTTGAGTAACAGTTCACAAAATGTTTAAACTTCTGTGTTGTTACATATAATTGTTCAGTGTGACCTTGTAAGCTGATCTAAGGTTTCTTCAGGGGTTCCTACTCTTGTTCTAATATTAGTGCCTCGCATGTCTAGACGCTTAACATAAGTAATGATGTTTTAGGTAATCTTGTCAAGTTAGCTGAACCGGGGCAAAGTGATTTGTTTGTTATATGCTCCTAAGGTGAGTACCTGCTTTCATAAGTCTTAATAGAGGGAGACTTGATTGCTAAATGACTAATTGATTGATTATCTATGATAGTACAAATGTATGTTAAAGTTTTGTTGAAGGTATACTTAAGAAGAGAAGAGTAAGTTTTATTATGAAGTTTTCGTAGATCATGTATTGTAACATCCGCAAACCTGGGCTAGGAGATTAGCAGGTTTGAGGTATGTGCTTAATTGTTTTATCATGATTAAGTGGTTAATGATTTTAATTTATGTGTTAATGTTATTATGCATGAATTTAGTGTATTATGTATGTTACGGTATATATATGCATGTATATGTTTATATGTGTGTGTATGTGTATGTGTGAAGAGGTGGGATTGCCACCTCCCACATTGGTATGTGTGAATTAATACGTGTGTGTGTATAGGATTAACATGGGATTAATTAAGAAATCATTTTATCACAATATTAGAAAGGTGTAAGTGTGTGTTGGTGTATTCTCCTCTGCCAAAGAAACCGAAGCAAGAAAGAAGAAACGGAATTCCATTTTTGTGATTGTAGTTCAAGATTCAAGGTTAGAAATACACTTTGTTATGATCACTTGTTAGTTTGATATAAACTTTGAATGATTAAATATGAAATTCGTGAAAAACAGTAAGATCGGATTTGAAAACATGAGTTTTGGGTCGGTTTTTGTGTTCATATGATTTGAATGTTATAGTATTTTGATGCATGAAATGTGTGTTTTATGATGTTAAAACATGTTTTTGAATGATTTTAATGAACATTATGAAATCTGGGTTTGAGATATGATGTTATGAAGATGGCGGATTTGATGAAGTGATGAAGTTGGCGGATTTGGTGGAAGAAGAAGGTAAAAACCGACACTTGTAAAACCGATAGTTTGGAAACCGGAAGTTTAGAATCCTAGTGATTGGAAAACCGATACTTGTAAACTGAGACCCAAATTCCATAGACTTGAAATCCGGATTAATAGAGCCCGACACTTTAGAATTCGTCAACTATGAAATCCTATACTTGGAAATGCTAAGTCAGAATTGAAGGTATTCGTTTAGCAAAATCAAGTAGCAACGGAAGCAAAGTACATAACAAAAATTGATGCCAAACAATGAATACTTCCCATTGACCAAAATCTAACAATGGAATTGCAACTAAAATATATATATATATATAAACAAGATGAGAAGAAAGGTTATACCTCAATGGTGCAAAACACAAAGTAACCTTCCTAGTCAAGTGGCTTAGAGTCCAACAAAGAACTCCTCCAATGAAGTCCACCCCAAGCTTCCTTGATTCCCAAGTTCTAACAAGTTGATGTATGACCACCAAAACAACAATCAAGTATGTATATGTTTGCTTCTTGTTTTCAAGAACACCAAGAACAAGAGAGGGAGAGAGTTCTAATGTCAACCAAGGGACCAAGTGCAAGCTAAAAGCCTCTACTAGAGCAGATAACTCGTGGTCTCTTTGTCTACCATCATTATGAGAAGTTAACCCCATTAAACCAAGTGTTTAAGGCTGTTAATTCTGCTGTTTCAGCGAACGTACACGGCCCGTGTAGATCTACACGGCCGTGTAGGCCCAAAGTCCACGGCCCCAACTGGGCTAAGACGGCCCGTGTCTAACAGGCACTACACGGCCCGTGTTCATCTACACGGCCCGTGTAGGCCCAAACTACACGACCTTGGATTGGGCCAATACGCCTCGTGTACGTTAGACTGGACACGGCCCGTGTTCAGGAACACGGCTCGTGTACCACCCTGCCAAAACCCATTTTGGCCTTTTCCTCTCTATTGCTTGACCGTGTGGCCGGAATCAATACTTGGTGTGTGACCCAATAGGCCTACACCTCATCGGTAGTGTCATTAACTCGTTCGTGTCAGCGGGCATATTCCAACAAGAATCCGGTACTTAAGTTTGGCGGATTCCTAAATCCGATAGTATGAAATCCGACAACCTCAAATCCGGTGAAATAAAATCCGGAACTTTGAAATCCGACAGTTTGAGGAAATCCGATACTCGTGAGTAGCGGATTCTTGGAAATCCGATGGTTTTGGGAAATCCGACACTTTGTGTTTAAATGTGTATTTGTTTATTGTTTATTATTATTTGATGAATGATTTGTAAATATATGGATAGATATATATTTATGAGATTAAGGCTGATTTGGTTATTGCTGTGTTTTCAGGCAATCCAAAAGCTTAATAAAGTTAGACAACTGAGTACGTACTAAAATAGAGGTGAGTGGACGTTAATCGCGGATGGTAAAGATTGTAGTTAATATTATTGATGTGATGCCTCATTGTGGATTGATATTGGATTGATTGAACTGTTGAAAGTGATATTGATTGTTGATAACTACTGCATGACTATTTGGTCGATACGCGCTCTTAGGATGATTTTGAGTTGCGTTTGAGAAGTCAGCTATACATGGACATGGGCTGGGCTTGTCTAACTGGTTGGTTGAACAGTAGTAGCCCTTCTGCTGCATATGTTGCTCAGAGGTGGAGTTTACTGTGCCAATTCAGTGGAAAGCTATCGGTAAACCTTTGCTTTGGCCGGCATTGGTTGTAGGTTTTGAAACGAACCACCGGTCTTCTCAAGATATGTGATTACATGTTATGATGTTTATTGTGAATGTTTGCATTTGAGGTTTAGCCTTTACTCACTTAGATTTGTTCTAATTCCCCTCAGTTGATGTTTTGCAGGTTTGTGTTTGTGTTGAAGAAGGAAGAGTTGACCACACTCTGATACTTGTTTTTAAAAAGAGACGAGCCAGTATTTTGTAACACCAAACAATAGTAGATGATGATATTGATTTTTGAACAATGATTGTACATTTGTAAATAATGGTTATATGTAATTAAGATGTTATAAATTAGCTTCCGCAGTGCAAATAAAAAATTGTCTTGTGATTTTCCGGTGTTACAGTTTGATATCAGAGCCTAGGTTTGGCGACACATGCACGGCTAGAGTGTTGCATTCCTAAATATTGGCTCGTGACGGGTCAAGCTTTCCTTCGGGGTAATTAGGGTGAGTTAGAGTTGTTATTAGTAGTTAGTATTTTGGATACTAACGGGTTATGCTAATGAATTATGAGGTGATGTGATTGTAAGAGATTATGGCTGACAGAGAGACTCCCATCCTACCTCCCGTGACCTAATCTATAGCAGAGGCAGCGGTTATTGAAGTTCTAAATAATGTAAACCAAGCGGGAACGTCTTTCCAAGAGCAAGAGGAGGATCGAAGTGAATACATCTTCAAGTTATAAAATGAGTTGATGGATCTCAGAAATAAAGTCCTTAACATGGAACAGAGATTGAATCAGCCTGAACCAAACCCTTTACCAACTGCGATTTCTACACAAGCAACCATACCACTAGTGTCAGATCCTTTCCCACCGATGACTCAAATGATGCAACAACCCTTCTTCTATTCATATCCACAACCCGGAGGTTATCCATTTGCGTTTCCGGGATACAAACAACCGTGCAGTTACAAGTAGTTCCTTGACTATAAACCTTCTGAATACCGAGGGAGTTCTGATCCCAGTATCACCTTGAACTGGATTAGGGAAATGGCGAAGGCATTGGATGCCTGTAATTACGAAAACGAGTTAAAAGTGAAATACGCATCAAGGATGCTGAAGTGAGACGCCATGGTCCGGTGGGATTCGATTACCGGCCATTTCATAGAGCAACAGCAGGAGAGAATCACCTGGAGTCAATTCCAGGAGAAACTTTGCGAGCAATACGGTGGTACTTTTGAGATTGTAAAGATTAAGAGGGAATTTATGGAGTTGCAATGACCGAAAATATGACCGTGGACCAACTCATCAAACAATTCAACGAAAAGATGAGATTTGCCAAGCATTGGGTACCAGATGAAGAGTCCAAGATTGCACATTTTGTCGGGGCGTTACATCCTAATCTCCGTAGTGCCACCAGGTGGGCTACTACCCTATCCTAGGCCTTCACTTTAGCCAAATCGGCCGAAGGGGATAGGCGAAGGCATTGGATGCCTGCAATTGCGAAAACGAGTTGAAAGTGAAATACGCATCGCGTATGCTGAAGGGAGACGCCATGGTTTGGTCGGATTCGATTACCGGCCATTTCACAGAGCAACAGCAGGAGAGCATCACCTGGAGTCAATTCCAGGAGAAACTTTGCAAGCAATACTGTGGTACTTTTGAGATTGCAAAGATTAAGAGGGAATTTATGGATGTGAAGATGACTGGAAATATGACTGTGGAACAACTCATCAAACAATTCAACGAAAAGATGAGATTTGCTAAGCATTGGGTACAAGATGAAGAGTCCAAAATTGCACATTTTGTCAGGGCGTTACATCCTGATCTCCGTAGTGCCACTAGGTGGGCTACCACCCTATCCCAGGCCTTCACTTTAGCCAAATCGGCTATAGGGGATATCATTGCTCGAAAGAGACTGAGTGGGGAGAAGATTTCCTAACAAAAATCAAGATTCGAACATTATAACACTCAACAAAGACAAGGAGGG
This sequence comes from Dittrichia graveolens, assembly GCA_038502395.1. Taxonomy (NCBI): domain Eukaryota; kingdom Viridiplantae; phylum Streptophyta; class Magnoliopsida; order Asterales; family Asteraceae; genus Dittrichia; species Dittrichia graveolens. The sequence continues at coordinate 40,684,481 of JARJIL010000009.1, forward strand.
TAAGGAAGTGGAAACCAACAGGGAAATCAGAGTAGGATGTCTACTGCAGGTGGGTCTGCTTAGAAAGCACCTTAGGGCAATAGGTGCAAATCCTATCACCATGGGCAGTGTACGCCCCAATCTATGCAATGTGTGAAATGTGGCCAATTTGGCCATGATATGAAAAATTGCAGACTACCGAGGAGTGTCTGCTAGAACTGTCAAAAAGAAGGGAACCGAGTTGGTGATTGCCCATTGAGCAAGAGATCAGGGTCAGGGTCAGGAAGGGGAGGAGCTGGGGGATCATCTTTAGCTGGGCAGAAAAGGAAGAACCCACCTACTACTGAGGGTCGGGCATTCAAGATGATAGTGGATGATGCCACTACCACGGATGATGTGATAACCGGTATGTTTCTAATAAACTCTACTCTTGCTAGAGTGTTATTTGATTCAGGGGCAAATCGCTCCTTTGTATATGTAGAATTCTGTAGTAGGTTAGACGTGCCTTTAACTAATCTTGCTATTGCTTTAGAGATAGAGGTAGCTGATGGTATGATGGTTCCGGTAACGACTGCTGTGGCTACAGCCAAGATAAATATAGATGGTATTTTCTTTCCTGTTTATTTTCTTGTAATGCCATTATCTGGGTTCGATGTGGTGCTCGGGATGGATTGGCTGAGTTTGAAACATGCTAGTATTAAGTGCCACAAGAAGTTGATTTCCTTTCCATTGGCGGATGACACATGGGTAGTAGCAAGGGGTGAGATGGCTGGGTCTGTAATTCTGATTATCTCGTGTTTAAAGGCTAAAAAGGCGTTGGATAAAGCTTGCGAATCATACTTGGCGTATGTAATTGATGGAATGAAAGAGAACCAAACAATGAACGACATCCGGGTGGTAACGGAATACCCGAAGGTGTTTCGAGAAGAATTACGAGGACTGCCTCATGTTCATGAGGTAGAATTCAAGATAGATCTGATTCCTGGTTCCCGACCAGTGGCAAAAGCACCGTACATGTTGGCACCTTTAGAGATCCGGGAAATGATGACTCGGATACAGGATCTGTTAGACAAGGGCTTTATTCATCAAAGTTCATCTCCGTGGGGTGCACCAGTGTTGTTTCTGAAGAAGAAAGACGGTACGTTGCGGATGTGTATCGACTACCGTGAGCTAAACAAGAGAACGATAAAGAACAAGTATCTGTTGCCAAGAATTGATGATCTGTTTGATCAACTATAGGGAGCTTCGTTCTTTTCTAAGATTGATTTGAGATCAGGGTATCACCAGGTGCGTGTTTCTGAAGAAGATGTGTCAAAGACGGCTTTTCGTACGCGCTACGGGCACTATGAGTTCTTGGTTATGCCATTTGGCTTAACCAATGCACCTGCGATTTTCATGGATTTAATGAACAGGGTCTGTCGCCCATTTCTTGATATTTTGCAATAGTTTTCATCGATGACATCCTGATATATTCAAAAACTGAGGTGGAGCATGAACGGCATTTGAGACAGGTTTTGGAGACACTGAAGAAAGAGCATCTGTTTGCCAAGTTCTCAAAATGTGAATTCTAGTTAAGAGAAGTATAGTTCTTGGGGCATGTGATCTGCAACGAGGGAGTAAAGGTGGGTCCATCGAAAGTGGAAGCAGTTGTGAACTGGAATACTTCAAAGACACCGTCCGAGATCAAGAGTTTTCTGGGGTTAGCTGGATACTACCGCAGATTTATTAAAGATTTCTCCAAGATTGCGGGTCCGTTGACTAAGTTGACTCGAAAAGACATGAAATTTGTATGGGGTAGTGAACAAAACAAGGCCGTCCAGATGTTAAAACAGTTGTTATGTCAGGTCCCTATTCTTGCATTGCCAAGTAGATCAGAGGATTTCATTGTTTATTTCGTTGTGTCGTTTGCTGGATTGGGCTGTGTACTTATGCAGAGAGTTCGGGTGATTGCGTATGCTTCAAGAGAATTGAAACCACATGAAAAGAATTACCCGACTCATGATCTGGAACTAGTAGCCGTTGTTTTTGCCCTGAAGCTGTGGAGACACTACCTGTATGGCACCAAGTGCATGATTTGTACTAATCGTAAGAGCCTACAGTACGTATTTACACATAAAGAGTTGAATATGAGATAGAGACGATGGGTGGAGTTGATAAAAGATTATGATTGCGAGATCAGATACCACCCTTGAAAGTAAAACGTGGTAGCAGATGCCTTAAGCCACAAGAGAGCGGAAAGTTCTATCCAGTTTATTGTAACACCCGGAAATTCTATTATTAAGTTACCGTGAGAAATGTATAAAGTGGTATATGAGTTACTAATGGATATATGAGATGGTATGTGGTTATAAACTAGAGGGGCTAAAATCGTCAAAACGGAACTTGGAAAGGTTGAGGGACTAATTATGTAATTAGTCCATAGATATTTTTATAAATAGCCATCTTTGACTTTAAGTAGTCAAAGACTTCATTTTTGCTAGAACCAAACTCACGTATGCTCTAAACACCTATTTTTCTCTGAAGATTTTGCTTAAGATCAGTGGAAGCAAGGTGAGATAACAGAAGCTAGTGATCAAACAACTTGGAGGTAAGAGTTCTTGGTTTAGTTTTTGAAGTTTTATGGGTTTTTAAGTGATTCAATGGTGAATCACATATTTTAGATTGTTATTGTTGTTATTCATGGATTAGAAGTTTGTTGGGATGTAGGAAAACATCCCAGAAGTGTTTTTATGAATTAAAGTTGGGTTTTTGGGGTTTTTTGGCCGGAGACAGCAAGTAAGTCGGCCAAACTGCTGCTACCAGTTGAAACGCATGGGCGTGACCTTGAAGATCTAACGCTGCCCTTGGCCGTACCTAAGGAGGTACGGGCGTGACCATTAGGATAAGAGTTTGCTCTGTTCTAGAAAGGCCCAGAGGTTGCCTAGAGACCACGGGGTGGTCTGGGTGTAAGGCACGGGAGTACCTTGTGTAGGGCACGGGCGTGCGTAGCGAGGCACAGGCGTGCCTAGTGTTTTGTTCAGTTGTTCAGTTCAGCAGATGCATGTGTTGATGTATAATCAGTATTATTTCATGTAGAGATTTATCAGAGGCGCGTTCGCTAGATTATTATTGATTGTGGACTGTTATAGCATCACAGACTATAAGGTGAGTCTTTTAGACTACTAGTCATATTTACGGCATGTATGTTATTATATCAGGTTATTGATATGTTAGATCACTCAGTTTTGGGTGCTATGTTCAGTAAGGTTTAGTAGTGTTACAATAATGTTATAGTATGTATATATTATGTGTGTTAAGGTTAATGCTATGTACAGTAAGGCTCAGTAATAATAAGCATGCTGCTTTGTGCAGTAGTGGCTCAGAAATAGCACACTACTGGGGCTCATTTAATTAATCAGATATCAGAAAACATACTGCCTTGGCTAGTAATGGCTCAGTTATTTAATCAGAGATTTATTATAAGTTATTGTTAGTGTTTATCATATGATTATATTCATGTGTTTATATGATTGGCAGTCTAGTTTACTCACTAAGCTCTCGCAGCTTATCAGATATTATTTTCTAAAATGTTCTGCAGGTTTTATCAAAGACAAGGGGCAAAGCTTCAGTTTGACGGTTGTTATGTTTATTAAGAATACAGTGTTTTGAAACTTAACGCCCGGTTGTTTAGTGAGAAAGCATCTTTTGATGTAAATATGTAATTTTTTAGGATTTTGAATAAACCCGAGGGTTTAAAACAGTTTTGTAGCTTCCGCTTATTTGTAAAATAACTCTTTTATTTCTAAAAGAACCTCAAGTATGGTTTTATTTATGTTTTAAAAATTGGGGCGTTACAACTTGGTATCAGAGCCAAGGTTTGAGGGATCTGGAGGTGTGTTATGCATCGTCTGGATTTAAACTATGGTTATGCGGATTTGGTCAAACTGGATGCTTGCAGCTTGGTGATTATACTAGTAATTATATTGTTATGTGTTATGCGAGCATTATGTGTCAGTGCATAATTGTTCAGGACAGATATGATATGTATGCTTACAACTGTTAAGAGTTGGTTTTACATGTGCAGTCAGTATGAGATAAATTATGACATGAATATGTGATATATTTTATTAGAGATACATGGCCTAAGCCTGTGAATCGGGACTTTTTGTGGTAAAGTTAAGATCGAACGTGTGTAATGTGTTTTTAATAATATAAGAGCTCATATTATTACAGACATATGATACGTGTTGGAACTTAATGAAATCATGAGGAATCTTGTGAATCGGGTGAGGGGTACTTGTAGAAGTAGTACACCTGAGATTATAGATGTATAGAATGCCTTAGTATATGCAGAAATACTTTGGATCAGATGATAGGTGTACTGATATGTTGGATGTATTAGTAACTGTTTGTTATAGAGGATGGTGTGATAGAGCTACCTTTTCCTAAATGCTTTATATATACTACCAGGATGGTTAATACAAGAGGTTCAAGAGCAATTAATAATGTTAAGGGTGGTCCTAGTCGTAGACCCGAAGGGGTAGAGACCAGTGTGACAGATGAGCATGTTCTTTTAGGAACACAGTATGATGGGGAGGGAGGAGCCCCAGAGATAAATCAGGAAGTACCAGAAGCTGTAATTAGAGAAATTGTAGCGAGGGAAATTAGTAAAGCGTTGGAACGAAGTATTCCTTATATTATAAAACAGGTTGTAGATCAGGTAAATGATCAGAATAAGGAAGTGATTGGGCAGGAAGTCGCAGCTAGTTTAACTCCTGCAGGTGTTGGGGTTAATCTTCAACCTCAAGTTATTATACGTGAAGCACCGAAAAGTTGTACGTTCAGAGACTTTGCAGCTTGTCAGCCACCATTATTTCATGGGGCAACTAATCCAGTCGTCAGTCATAGATGAATCTCCGAAATTGAAGGTGCGTTTCACACCTGTTCGTGTGCACTTGAGAATAAGGTGAGATATGCAACCAATCAACTGAGAAGTGCAGCTAAGGATTGGTGGGATATGGAGGTAAAACAAAGAGGTTATGTTCAGATTGAGGTTATGACATGGGAAGAGTTCAAAGAAATTGTTTTTGAAAAATTTGTACCACAGGCAGAAGTTGATAAGATTGTGGATGAATTCCACAAATTGAAACATACAAAGGAAACTGTACCAGAGATTAATGCGAAGTTTATAGAGAAGGCTCGTTTTTGCCCAGACTATGTGGCAAATGAAAAGATGAAGATGTACAGGTACATGATGGTACTCAAGCCTAGCATTCGAGAGTTTATTGATGCTAGTAAGCATCAAACAGTGAAGTCCATGATGGATGCTGCAAGGGCTAGAGACTTAGAATTGGTCAGACAGGAAACAGAAAGAGAGCCAGTGGAGAAGGCGACACCAGTATATAAGAAACCGAGAGTTGAAACTCAAGAAAAGATGGTGATGCATAAGACATATCTAGTTTGCTCGTTATGCAAGAAACGTCATTTGGGAGAATGCAGGGTTGGTTCTTTGGCATGTTATAAATGTGGGAAACCTAATCACTGGAGCAAAGATTGCAAGAATCCGATCAAAGTGTGTTATAATTGTTATCAGTCAGGTCATCAAAGGTCTGAATGTCTCAATCTAACCGCAATAACGGCACTTACCGATTTCAAGTCTGCTTCAACTTTACCGTCGACGCATATTCTGAGATGAAGTGGGAGAAGGAGTATAAACAAAGACAGGTATAGTTCCAGGTATATATCTTGTCAACAGTTTGTCTGCTCGTATGTTATTTGATTATGCTACAAGTAAATTGTTAGTATTTAGTTATTCTGTAAAGATTTCAGTCAAGTGTGCTAGAACTAGATACAGTTAGATTCCTTGTTGAAACTATAGCCATGATTATGAGAGAATTCCAAACAGTAATTGGAATAGACTGGTTTGATAGTAACCAGGTTACAGTAATATGTGAACAGAAAGTGATATGAGTTCATCTCCCAAGTGGGAAAGAACTAAATATATGTGTTAGTACCAAAAACCAAAAAGTTATATGTGTGGTTAGTTTATAGAAAGAGGAAGTATCCTCGGTATGGATATACTATTTCTTTATATTGTGTTACGAGTAATAGTTAGAGAAGAAAACAAGTGAGTTTTAAAGATGCGAAAGTAGTATACGAATATTTGACGTGTAAACCGAGGAAGTACCCAGGGTTACCATCAGACAGGCAGATTGTGGTCAGTATCGTTATGGGATTGTTAACAGAAATTTTGTGAAACGACAGTTTTTGCGCTACCTGAATTGATTGAAGAAATGGTAGAAGTTTAAGTTTGCTTTGTACAGTGGAAGGGATTGTGTTTTAATGCAGAGGGGCAGAATTATTGTTTACACTTTTAGATAGTTAAAATAGGATGAGGATGAATACACCGATTTTCACTTGATAGTAGTATATGTGGCACGTTATGTATATGATACGTGATGGTTATACCCCGATAGTGGGTGGATTTGTGGATGTAAGACTATTGTTGCTGCGCCACAATAGCATTCATAGGTGATGTAAGACTATCGTCAGTGCGCTACGATAGCATTTAGAGATGAGTAGATATAAGACTACCGTTAGTACGCTACAGTAGCATTCAGTATGATATGATGAGATTATGTGTTTATATGTGAAGTGTTGTTTACGCTAAATTATAACAGTTGGAAATAATTGTTGAATGAGAAACACCTTTAAAGGTGACAGAAACAGTGATTAGAATCAATGGAGGATTGTGAATAGAATATTATGTTATTCAGAGTAAGGCTAATGGTATAGCCAACAGTTTGAACAGGAAATCAGAAATAGTATTGATGTGAATTAATTATCTAAATGACAGCTACGACACTCTTATTCAGAGGTGATAAGAACAGTTCAGTAAAACGTGATCAAAAGGGAAAAATATTATAACGAAGGGATAAAAGGGGATAAGTAGTCAATTAGTTTAAAAACAAGTATGACTTGATAATGGGATATGGTCGTATATCAGAATTTGAAACAACTTTCATATTGAGTTGAGGGATAAGTCTTATCTCAGTACAGTCAGAATGAAAGGGATATACAGTTGATGGAAAATATATGTTATGATTGTGTTACCGATTCAGAAGGAAAGCCGGGGGTATAAATTTGTTTGACAGAAATTCGTGTTATAACAGATACCAGTCCAGCATCAGGATGCTAATGTATGATATTAATATTGAACTTTAGTGTATTGGGTGATGTGAGCTAGACAGAGTGGGGTAGTACAGAAATGGTACAACGAAAGAGAGAACAAATTCAGAAGGTATGTAATAGATTGTAAGATGTTCAGGATAGACAGAGGGTTATACAGATAAACATAGATCATCACATCGGTTTCAGTGAAGAAGTATGTATTATTGACAGTGGTACTGTGGAAGAGATGATCTGATTCAGAAAAGAGGGAAAACTAAGTCTGGAATTCAATTAGTTATTCAGAATTATTGTACATGTGGGAAAAGCAGTTTATAGATCAGAGTTGTCAGAAGAGTTGTTATAAATTCAGAACACCTTTCGTGTGTTATATTTCAGCAGATGTTAGCAGTTGAATCTAATAAACAGAGTAGAAGGGTCAAGGAACCGGTAAAGGTATAGAAGAGGGGTCAGAATATGCATGAGGGCCTGTACAGGAAATGATGATATTATTCAAAACTTTATGGCAGTTGATTTCGGGGACGAAATCATTTCAAGTGGGGAAGAGTTGTAACACCCGGAAATTCTATTATTAAGTTAACGCGAGAAATGTAAAAAGTGGTATATTAGTTACTAATGGATATATGAGATGGTATGTGGTTATAAACTAGAGGGGCTAAAACCGTCAAAACGAAACTTGGAAAGGTTGAGGGACTAATTATGTAATTAGTCTATAGATATTTTTATAAATAGCCATCTTTGACTTTAAGTAGTCAAAGACTTCATTTTTGCTAGAACCAAACTCACGTATGTTCTGAACACCTATTTTTCTTTGGAGATTTTGCTCAAGATCAGTGGAAGCAAGGTGAGATAACAGAAGCTAGTGATCAAACAACTTGGAGGTAAGAGTTCTTGGTTTAGTTTTTGAAGTTTTATGGGGTTTTAAGTGATTCAATGGTGAATCACAGATTTCATATTGTTATTGTTGTTATTCATGGATTAGAAGTTGTTTGGGATGTAGGAAAACATCCCAGAATTGTTTTTATAAATTAAAGTTGGGTTTTTGGGGTGTTTTGGCCAGAGACAGCAAGTAAGTCGGCCAAACTGCTGCTACCAGTTGAAAGGCATGGGCGTGACCTTGAAGATCTAATGCTGCCCTTAGCCGTACCTAAGGAGGTACGGGCGTGACCATTAGGGTAAGAGTTAGCTCTGTTCTAGAAAGGCCCAGAGGTTGCCTAGAGACCACGGGGTGGTCTAGGTGTAAGGCACGGGCGTGCGTAGCGAGGCACAGGCGTGCCTAGTGTTTTGTTCAGTTGTTCAGTTCAGCAGATGCATGTGTTGATGTATAATCAGTATTATTTCATGTAGAGATTTATCAGAGGCGCGTTCGCTAGATTATTATTGATTGTGGACTATTATAGCATCACAGACTATAAGGTGAGTCTTCTAGACTACTAGTCATATTTACGGCATGTATGTTATTATATCAGGTTATTGATATGTTAGATCACTCAGTTTTGGGTGCTATGTTCAGTAAGGTTTAGTAGTGTTACAGTAATGTTACAATATGTATATATTATGTGTGTTAAACTTACTGCTATGTACAGTAAGGCTCAGTAATAATAAGCATGCTGCTTTGTGCAGTAGTGGCTCAAAAATTGCACAGTACTGGGGCTCAGTTAATTAATCAGATATCAGAAAGCATCTTACCTTGGGCAGTAATGGCTCAGTTATTTAATCAGAGATTTATTATCAGTTATTGTTAGTGTTTATCATATGATTATATTCATGTGTTTATATGATTGGCAGTCTAGTTTACTCACTAAGCTCTCGCAGCTTATCAAATATTATTTTCTAATATGTTCTGCAGGTTTTATCAAAGACAAGGGGTAAAGCTTCAGTTTGAAGGTTGTTATGTTTATTAAGAAAATAGTGTTTTGAAACTTAACGCCCGGTTGTTTAGTGAGAAAGCATCTTTTGATGTAAATATGTAACTTTCAGGCTTTTGAATAAACCCGAGGGTTTAAAACAGTTTTGTAGCTTCCGCTTATTTGTAAAATAACTCTTTTATTTCTAAAAGAACCTCAAGTATGGTTTTATTTATGTTTTAAAAATTGGGGCGTTACATTTATGCGTATAGAGATTGTATCTGATCTAGTGGATAGACTAAAGTCTGCACAGTTGGAGGCTCTGAAGGAAGAAAACTTGAAGAATGAACTAATCAAGAAACGTAAGGATGAACTTGCTGATGATTCTCGTGGATTAAAAGTATATAAGACTCGTGTGTGGGTGCTTATGCTTGGAGATTTGAGGAAGCTGATTTTGATAGAAGCACACAAGTCAAGATTGTCAGTACACCCAAGGAGCACTAAAATGTTCAACGACCTGAAAGTACTCTACTGGTGGCCTACTACGAAAGCAGATGTGGCACAGTCTGTGGAATCATGCCATATATGTGCACAGGTGAAGGCCGAGCATCAGAAGCCTTATGGATCCTTGAAGCAGTTGGAGATTCCTGAGTGGAAGTGGGAGCACGTAACGATGGATTTCGTGACTAAACTTCCGTGAACTCAGAAGAATAATGGCATGATTTGGGTGATCGTGGATCGACTGATGAAGAGCGCTCACTTTCTAGCTACATGTGAGACGGCTTCTATGAGTAAGTTGGCTCAACTGTATGTTAATGAGATTGTTGCGAGGCATGGCATACCGTTGTCGATCATATCTAATAGAGACTCCAGATTTGTTTCTAACTTCTGGAGGAGTTTATAGAGGGAATTGGGGACAAGGATTAACCTGAGTACTGCTTATCATCCCCAGACAGACGGGCAGACTGAACGAACCATACAGACACTCGAAGATATGTTACGTGCCTGTGTACTTGAGTATGGTGGATCTTGGGATTCGCACCTGCCGTTGATAGAGTTTGCGTACAATAATTCTTACCACTCCAGTATTGGGATGCCTTCGTACGAAATGTTATACGGTCGTCGCTGCCGTACTCCGAAGTGTTGGTTAGAGGCTGGTGAGAAACAGTTTGTAGGGCCCGAGATAGTTCAGATAACGACTGATAAAGTTGCTATCGCAAGAGACAAGTTGAAAGCTGCCAGAGATAGACAGAAAATGTATGCAGATCCATGTCGTCGTCCAGTTAAGTTTGATGTGGGAGAGTTAGTGTACTTGAATGTATCTCCGTGGAAGGGCGTAATTCGTTTCGGTAAACGCGGGAAGTTGGCTCCCCATTACTCTTGAGTAAAATCCAACAACTTTGAAATCCGGTGAAGTAAAATCCAGAACTTTGAAATCCGATAGTTTGAGGAAATCCGATACTCATGAGTAGCGGATTCTTGGAAATCTGCTGGTTTTGGGAAATCGGACACTTTGTGTTTAAATGTGTATTTGTTTATTGTTTATTATTAGTTGATAATGATTTATGAATATATGGATAGATATATATTTATGAGATTAAGACTGATTTGGATATTGTTGTGTTTTCAGGCAATCCAAAAGCTTGGTAAAATTAGACAATTGAGTACGTGCTGAAATAGAGGTGAGTGGATGTTAATCGTGGATGGTAAAGATTGCAGTTAATATTATTGATGTGATGCATGATTGTGGATTGAGATTGGATTGATTGAACTGTTGAATGTGATATTGATTGTTGATAATTGCTGCATGACTATTTGGTCGATACGTGCTCTTACGATGATTTTGAGTTACGTTTGAGAAGTTAGCTATACGCGGACTTGGGCTGGGCTTGTCTAACTGGTTGGTTGAACAGTAGTAGCCCTTTTGTTGCATATGTTGCTCAGAGGTGGAGTTTACTGTGCCAATTTAGTGGAAAGCTATCGGTAAACCTTTGCTTTGGCCGGCATTGGTTACAGGTTATGCGCTGAACCGCCGGTCTTCTCAGGATATGTGATTACATGTTATGATGTTGATTGTGAATGTTTGAATTTGAGGTTTAGCCTCTACACACTTAGCTTTTTGCTAATTCCCCTCAGTTGATGTTTTGCAGTTTCGTGTTTGAGTTGAAGAAGGAAGAGTTTACCGCACTCTGATACTTGTTTTTAAAAAGAGACGAGCCAGTATTTTGTTACACCAAACAATAGTAGATGATGATGTTGATTTTTGAACAATGATTGTACATTTGTAAATAATGGTTATATGTAATTAAGATGTTTTAAATTAGCTTCCGCAGTGCAAATAAAAAAAATGGCTTGTGATTTTTCTGGGTTACATGTATTAAGTGTATGCCAGCAGATCTAGATTGGAACCGCCTAGTTAATAATAAACTTATGTATGATGAATGAATGAAATGTTTGATGCATAAATGAATGGATAAGTGATATTGCATGCAAGATGATTGATCCTTAAGGGATCATATGTATGTGTGTATGTGCATGGTCCGCGGATTGCTAGTGGATTAAGGCCAGCCGGTTGTAGCTAAACCCACTAGTATATTGAGGTCAGCTAGCTGTATCTGGGTTCTAGAGGACCTTTAGGTCATATTGGGATCAACGGAGACTTGGGGGCCTACCGGGTTTAGGTTCTGAAGGACCACCGTTCCTTAACACTAGATGGAACTTAGCCGGTTGTAGCTGGATTTCCGAGAAGCCAATGGCTTTAAAACGATATTTGGTGGACTGCTTTATGCTCCTCCACCTGCGTGGTTGGTTGTGTTTGATTCCCCGGTCTGAGTTGTTGAGCGGGATTGATTGCCTATGTATTGTATGGCTAGCTTTATTGATGCTTATGATAAGTTAGTACTCACTAGCTATGTTGTTTGACTAATGGTGCTACGTTGCCCCTTTTCAGGTAAAGACTAGAAGGCCTGGTGAGTCGGGTTGCTTGCAGATGTATATATGTACCTTATGGGACGGAACACTTTTAGTATGATGTAAATATTTGTTGGTTGTGGTCGGTTCTTGTGTTAGGTAACACCAAACAGTTGTTTTGGAATGATGATGATGTAATTATCTGTTGTAACTTTTAGAAGTAAATTCCGCTGCTTAATTTGAATATGATTTTGAAAGGGACCCACGCGGGTTAAAACCTTGAATTTTAATAAATTCATTATTTTCAGAAGCGGTGTTACACTTGTAGAGGGAGAAGTTTAAGAGAAAGATGAAAAATCACAAAACCATTCAAATATGATAAAAATACAAAAAGTTGATAAGGAAAATTCACAAATGTTTGTGTTTTAATTTGATAAATGAAAAATCCAAAAATATTTGTGTTTAATTTGATAATAGAAAAATCCAAAAATATTTTTAAGATTAAATGATTTTCTGGTTTACCCTTCGAATTGGAAACACACACTTCGAATTCAGAATGGGTGAAGTTTTTTTTACTTAGAGCGCATTCAAGTGTTCCAAGGTCAATTTTCAAGTTTACATGAGGCTACGAGTTCGAAAGATATGCATGTACTCTTTGAATTCGCAAACTGGGTTTGAATTCAAACTTCGAATTCGAATTTGTATTCTTCACTTTAACTTCGCATTTGAAGTCTTCCCGATCATAAAGACTTCGAGCGCCATTCTTATTTACGTTTAGACTTCGAATTCGAAATCCCTGAATCCAAGAAGGCTTCGAGCGCCTTTCTTGGCTTCGCATGCAAAGTTTGTTCACTTCGAATTCAAAAATCACAAATGCATGAAGGCTTCGAGCGCCTTCTTGGCTTCGCTTCGAAGTCTTTACACTTCGAAATCTAAATAGTGAACTATTAGTTCACTTTGAGCTCCCATCAACAGAGATCCTTCAAACTCGAAGTATTCACACTTCGACTTTGAAGTCTTCTAACTTCGAATTTGAAACAGTGCTTCTATGTACACTTCGAGCGCCCTTTCTTATTCGAAGCACGTTCACTTCGAGCGCGTGTCAACTCAAAATCCTTCACACTTCGAGCGGATACTCGTTAGTTCTATAAATAGGACTTCAAACTTTGCTTCTTAATTCTCCACGCATTCTAAAATTTTTTTAATTTGCAAAGTTCTGGTTACATACTTTTGTGCTTAAGTTGATCATAAACATCAGGTATACATCGCATATGTGTCTAAATCATGTTTAAATCAGGATTAAAACCAAAAATGGGTGGTTTACTATGCAACTTGAAAGGCAGTTGCAAGAACTATAGATAGATTGTTCGACATTAAAATGACGTTGTTAAGGCTTATAACTCCTACGATGAACCTTATGAACACTCAACCCATGTTTTCAAAGAACGAAATCATGACAAATCAAAAATGTGTTCTTCGTGTTCTTCAGTTGGATGAAGATTAGAGTTTAATTTCAGTTTTGGACAAAATCTTCATGTTATGGACTTATTTGGAAAAATTTTAGTGTTACAAATTTGTTTAGATACATGAATTCATTGTGAAACATGTGTCAAAACTTATTTTTGTTAACCCTGGATACTACTTTTGTAACATCCTAGAATTGGGCCTAGTTGTATGTGATAGACGTGTGTATGTAAATTGAGTAAAGTAATAATAAAGTATGTACATTTATTATATGTTTAGTTATTATGTGGTTTAGTAGTAATATAAGTAAGACGAATAATTTATGAACGATTTTAAGTAAGGATTCCAAAAATATCCCCGTTATTTGAAACGGGTAAACGAGGGTCAAGTTGAAAGTTGAAAAGGGGAACAAAATACCTCTTGTGGATGGGTTTAAACCCAAAGGCGGTTTAGCCCTTGTATATCCACGTCTGTGTGTGTTCAAACACAAACACAGAAAAATTACAAACTCTCTCTACATGTTCTTGAGCTTTTGAAGAGAAGAATTATTCAAAGTTGATTTCTAGTAGCAAATAAGAGTTGTTATCACTGATTATCATTATCATCATCACCTTCATCTTCTCCTTCTTCTTCCTTGTAAGTGCTCACTTCTTATTCAAGTAGGTTTTTGATTCTAGTGAGTTAAACTAAAAATTGAGTTTAAGAACTGATGTTAATTGATTCATACATCAATTACAAATTATGTAGAACTCCATTGGTGAATTAAAATGGTGTTTTTGATGAAGTTTATAAAAGTTTATTCAAATGGGTCAAATGGTAAAATTTGATCCCAAATCTTGTATAAGTTGTTAAAATTAGTGAAAAGGTTGTTTTTGGGATCATATGGATGTCCCCAATGATGTACAAATACTGGAAATCCGTTAGAAACTCGATTGAAGAGGTTTGGAAGAAAAGCAGTCGAAACAGGCGCTGTAGCCTACTTGCGGGCGCAAGGCCCTATCCTTGCGGCCACAAGAAAGCTTTGAATGACCAAATCCGATAGATGCTTGCGGGCGCAAGGCCATGCCTTGCAGCCGCAAGGGTACTTGAATATCCAAACTCCGACAGTCGCTTGCGGGCGCAAGGCTTTGTCTTTCTAGCCGCAAGTGGGCATCAGAATGCCAAATCCGACAGTTGCTTATGGGCGCAAGTAATGTTGCTTGCGGGCGCAAGCAGTGCCTTTAAGGGCGGAAGCATAAGTGCTTGCGGCTGCAAGGGGGTGTCTTTCAGTAACAGTTCACAGAATGTTTACACTTATGTGTTGTTACATGAAAGTGTTCATATGACCTTGTAAACTGGTCTAAGGTTCCTTCAGGGGCTCCTACTCCTGTTCTAGTGTTAAGTGCTTCACGTGTGTAGACGCTTAACGTAAGTAATAATGTTTTAAGTGTAACATCCTCGATTTGGGCCTAGCTGTTAAACGTGTATTTTAGTTAGTTATGTTAATAAGAAGAGAGTTAATTGTATATAATTTGTTAATGTGTATATATGTATATATATTGAGAATAGAAATTAAAAGGAAATCCAGAGGCGGTGCCTCTAGATTTTAAAGGATGTATATATTGACTTAGAAAGTCAATATGGTCAAAGTTGTCAAAAGCAAACATAAAACAAAGAAACTCTCGGTTCTCTCTCTAGTTCTCGGATTCTCTCCACTCTCTTGCTCTCGATTTCTTGAAGCAAAGGACTTGGTGTTTTTGATTCTAAGTAAAGGTAAATACTTGTTTGTTGTTAAGGTTCAATATACATGAAATGGTTTTATGATTAAAACATGAATGAATACTCAAATCCTTGCAAAACACTACTTAGAACATGCCAAGCTTACTTTGCAAGTAGGTATCAGAGCCTAAGTTTGAGGGAATTGGGTACTTGCAAAAGTATTCAATCTTAAACTAGGGCCCGACCATAATTAGTGTTCCTTTGGGGGGATTGAGTATGAGAGTTATATAAGTATTACTTGCTATGATATAGCTTGTCAGATATGATGAGCAAGAATGACAAAGTACTAATTACTCTTCTGTGTTATATAGAAGAGATAAGAAAATGTCTGCTGATAAAGGAAACACTGAGCTCAAAGAACTAGAAGATGAGGCTTCTCATATGCCTCACCAAGCCGAAGACGAACGCCCTCCGCATAATGTTGGTGGCACAGTACCTGATCCACACGCTAGCTTATATAAAGCGTCTGGAGGAAGAGCTCCGTCTAGCGAAAAAGTTCTTGTTAAAGTCCACTCTCACCAAAGCACGCAAGCCCTGCTCGTATAAAAAGTTCTTGACGTGTCACCCGCCAACCTATGAGGGGAGTGATAACCCCATTGTGACTATTCAATGGCTCCGTGAAATGGAGCAAGCTTTTGAATCCTGTGAGTGAGAGCCCGAGTATCTTGTGAATTACGCGATACGCATGTTAAAGGGTCGTGCTATATTCTGGTGGGATACGGTGAAGGCCTCGGTTAGCAAAGAGGTGCTAAGTGCTCTCTCTTGGTAGCAGTTTTCTGAGAAAGTGCTTCAGAAGTACTGTACAGAGTATGATACGGAGCGGATGGAGCGGGAGTTTACAGATCTCCGTAAGGGAGATAAACCAATTGAAGAGCATATCACCTCATTTACTGATAAGATGAGGTTTGTTCCACACCTGATACCAGATAAAGTCACAAAGATTAGAAGGTTTGTGGCGACTCTACCACTGGAATTCCGTGCCCATGTGCGGGCAGCTCTAACACTGGATCGGGCGTTTCAAGTAGCCAAACAAATGGAAGGTGATCGTATACAATGTCGGGGTGATTATGCCAGTGGTGGGAGTAAAAGGAAGTTTCAGCCATCTCTCCAATCGGGCTCTTCAAAAGGGAAATCCTCAGGAGGTGGGAAATTAGAAGCTTCTAAGAAACCAAGACCTAATGATCCTTGGTGTTCTTCATGTCGTACCTATCACTCCGGGGAATGCTCTGTAGCAACAAGGAGGTGCGGCAGGTGTTGGCAAAGAGGGCATTCGGTGAATGAATGCCGATACAAAGAAGATGTTTGTTACCGGTGTCGCAAACCCGGTCACAAAATGGTTGATTGCCCTGATAGACAAAGCTTTGGAGCAGTTGGGTCTTCTGGAGGGCAGAAGAAAGATAATGCCCTGCGGCCTAAAGGGCGGGCATTTCAAATGACTGTAGAGGAGGCAAAGGCTGCAGGTGATGTCGTCACTCGTACATTTCTTATTAATTACTTTCCTGCGAGTGTACTATTTGATTCAGGAGAAACATATTCTTTTGTTTCTGTTGCTTGCCGTAAAAGACTCCATTTACCTATTTTGCCTTTAGATGAGCCTCTTAATGTAGAAGTTGCTGATGGCAAAATAGTCTGGGTTACTGAGAAAGTCCCTATTGCCGTTATTTATATTGATGGGAGTAGCATCTCTATCTCATTCTTTGTTATGCCTATTGTGGGATTCGATGTTGTGATTGGAATGGATTGGCTTTGCAAGTGTGATGCTGAGGTTCTCCGTTTCAAGAAGATTATTAAGATCCCTCTTGCTGATGGATCTTATGCAGTTGCTCGAGGAGAACGACGGGATTCTGATATTCCCGTTATCTCCGTTATTAAAGCTGAGAAGTCTATTGCTAAAGGTTGTAATTCCTTCCTGGCATATGTTATTGATGCTACGATGGTAAAGCAACCAGTTCAAGATATCAGGGTAGTTTCTGTATTCCCTGAGGTCTTTCCTGATGAATTACCGGGTTTACCTCCGGTAAGAGATGTTGAGTATAAGATAGAACTAATTCCTGGAGCTACACCTGTAGCTAGATCTCCATATCATCTCGCTCCTTCTGAAATCCGTGAGATAATGACGCAAATCCAGGAATTACTCGAAAAAGATTTCATTCATCCTAGTTCCTCACCTTAGGGAGCTCCTGTCCTATTTGTTAAAACGAAGGATGTAACCATGAGGATGTGTATCGATTACAGGGAGCTGAATAAGCGAACTGTAAAGAATAAGTATCCTCTTCCGCGTATTGATGATCTTTTCGATCATCTGCAGGAAGCTACATATTTCTCGAAGATTGATCTCCGTTCGAGGTATCATTAAGTACGAGTCCATGAAGAAGACATTCCGAAGACGGCTTTCCGGACTCGATACGGTCATTATGAATTCTTGGTTATGCCATTTGGCTTAACCAATGCTCCTGCCATATTCATGGATTTGATGAATCGTGTCTGTCGTCCTTTTCTTGATAAATCTGCGATTGTTTTCATTGACGACATTCTTGTCTACTCGAAGACTGAGGCTGATCACGAGCTTCATCTTCGTCAGGTTCTCGAGAATCTCAAACGAGAACAATTGTACGTCAAGTTTTCTAAATGTGAATTCTGGCTTCGGGAAGTACATTTCCTTGGCCATGTTATCTGTCAAGAAGGCGTGAAAGTATATCCGGCTAAGGTGGAAGCGGTGATGAATTGGGAGGTTCCTCGAACTCCCTCTGAAATAAAGAGTTTCCTTGGCTTGGCCAGCTACTATCGACGATTTATTCGCAATTTCTCGAAACTTACGGGTCCGCTGACCAAGCTGACCCATATGGATGTTGAATTTGTCTGGTCGGATGCTGAAGGAGAAGCGTTCCAGACCTTAAAGCGATTGTTATGCGAAGCTCCGATTCTTGCCTTACCGGAGGGTTCGGAGGACTTCGTTGTTTATTGTGATGCCTCTTATGCGGGGTTGGGTTGTGTTCTTATGCAAAGAGATAAAGTAATCGCTTATGCCTCTCGGCAACTGAAATCTCACGAAAGGAACTACCCAACTCACGATCTCGAACTTGCTGCTGTTGTCTTCGCACTGAAATTGTGGAGGCACTACCTTTATCGCACTAAGTGTGTGATATGCACTGATCACAAAAGCTTGCAATATGTCTTTACACAGAAAGAACTCAACATGCGGAAACGCCGTTGGTTGGAGTTAATCAAAGACTACGACTGTGAGATTCGCTACCATCCCGGTAAAGCCAACATTGTAGCGGATGCTTTGAGCTGTAAGGGGCCAGCAGCAGAGGCAAAGTTCATGAAGCTTACTGTTGTATCAGATTTGATTGCAAAGTTAAATGACGCCCAACAGTTAGCTTTGCAAGAAGACAATGTGAAATCAAAAACGATGAAGAAGTTAAAAGACCAGCTGGGTGAAGATAATCGTAGGTTGAAGACTTTTCAATCCAGGATTTGGGTGCCTCTTCTGGGAGGTAATCATAAGCTGATTATGCAAGAAGCTCACAAGTCTAAGTTGTCTATCCATCCGGGTATCACCAATATGTACTATGACCTGAAAAGGTTGTATTAGTGGCCCACTCTGAAGAAAGACATTGCTTCATTCGTGGAGAAATGTCAGATATATGCCCAAGTCAAGATAGAGCATCAAAGGCCTTATGGCAATTTGCAACTGTAACACCGTATTTTAACCTAAAAATTTTCATTTTCATAAACAATGTGGAAGCGAATTAAGCAACCAAAGTGTTTACAATTGTAGAAACACTACTGTTTAAATATCAGTATTACAAAGGACGGCTCGTAACAAAATAATATATCAGAGTCCTAGGTGATTACTCCCCAAGCTAACCACTCTTAGCGGAGCCGCTGACTTACCAAAACCTGTAAAAAATGTGAGAGGTGGGAGATTAGCACAAAGCTAAATGAATGGAGTCAAACCACAACAGATATATCAACAAATAACCACATCAATATCAACAACACATAACAGATAATCGTGCCCTGGGAAGACCGGCGGTTCTGCAGGAACCTTCAACCAATGCCGGCCAAAGCAAAGGTTTACGGATAGTTCCTTTGCTATTCTCACACAGTATTACCTTGAGTTGCAACAAATGCATCAAAAGATCCCAATACTGATTAGCCGATGGCAAACAAACCCAGCCCATATGCCCAGCCGAAGCTGACTTCCCAACCTCATGTATACATATCACTACGCACAATTAATTAACAATCTACAGTTAATCAATTATCAGATGCACAATGTATCCATGCGTCAAACCAATAGCAGTTGCACTCCAATCCAGTTACAACTAATAACATCTGTGAGTAAACGTCCACTCACCTCTTCCTTTCAGTTTCTCCACTCAGTGATCTTATATTACTGAGCCTTGTTTGTTCCTGAGAACACAACAAACTGAAATCAGTAATGATTCATAAATATATGTCAAACACATAAATTTATATCCTTTTAATCAAACATAAACATGTAAGATTCACATTTGCAAGCACATATAACATAGCATTTAAACAATGCAAATCAACAAGTCCAAACCATCGGATTTTACGTGAAATCTGATACTACCATCGGATTTCACCAAATCCGCAACCCTCCATCGGATTTCACAAGAATCCGACACATCCATCGGATTTGAGGAAATCCGCAACCTCAATCGGACTTCCACACTTGCATTTATCTTGATACTTGCAATCGGTTTTCATAATTGGAATCCATCATCGGATTCCACACTCTCGGATTCAAACCATCGGATTTCAATACCCGGATTACATACACCCAGATTTAAGAGAACCGGATTTCATAACTATCGGATTCAACACCCGGATTTCACTAGAATCGGATTTCTTCACTCGGTTTTCATCATCATCACCAAAATCCGCTTTCTTCATCATATCAAGAATCCGACAACTTCATAACTTCCATAAACCAACTATCCAGTTCATATAATTTATATGCAAGTTCATATAAACATGTTTAAACAAGCAAGCATGCATCAAAACACCCTTCAACACCAAGAGCATCAAATCCGATTACTTCATAAAGTATGAGTATATGATATTCATATCAAATCCTTGCAAAACCGTAGCATGTTAATACTAATCGAAGTATAACAACAAGAATCAAAGAAGAATCAGCAACCTTCAAACTTTGAATGACAATTCACTAACAACACACCAAATCCAATTTTTTGCTTCTTCTTATTTTCTTCTTTGCTCTCGGTTTACACACACAATACACATACTAACAATACTTCAAAGTGAAGTAACTTCTCTAGACCCACGTATACATACACAATTACATTGAAAGCATGAGGTGTCATGGTTTTAAAACAATAAACACATGCACACACACACATCACCGTATAAATATACCCATATATATATTAAACTAATAACACAAACATATATATAATTCATCGGATTAATTAAATAAACAATTAATTAATCACGTATTTACTCACCAAAGCCTACGTGTCTACTAGGCCCAATCTGAGGATGTTACAGCAACAGCTTGACATTCCGGAATGGAAATGGGATCACATCACAAAGTTGCCAAAGACGTTTAGAGGGCATGATATGATTTGGCTCATTGTTGACCGATTGACTAAAAGTGCTCATTTCTTGGCAACCAACGAGTCGGCTTCGTTGACTCGTTTAGCACAGCTGTATATTCATGAGATAGTAACACGTCACGGTCTTCCTTGTTCAATTGTTTCTGATCGTGATTCCAGATTTGTATCTAATTTCTGGCAATGTTTGCAACGTGAGTTAGGCACCCGTGTGCATTTGAGCACTGCCTATCACCCACAGACCGATGGCCAATCAGAAAGAACGATTCAGACTCTTGAAGACATGCTTCGAGCGTGTGTACTTGAATATGGTGGATCTTGGGATTCTCATCTCCCATTGATTGAATTTGCTTATAATAATTCGTATCATTCCAGTATTGGAATGCCACCGTACGAAATGCTCTACGGGAGATGATGTCGCACTCCGACCTGTTGGTTGGAGCCCGGGGAGAAACAGTTCGCTGGACCTGAGATTGTTCAGATAACTGCAGACAAAGTAAATGTGGCTCAAGAAAAACTTAAAGCAACCCGAGATCGACAGAAGATGTATGCGGATCCTAAGCGTCGTCCCGCTACATTCGATGTCGGTGATCGTGTATTCTTAAAGGTTTCCCCTTCGAAGGGCGTTATTCGTTTTGGGCACAAAGGGAAACTAAGTCCACGTTTCATAGGCCCATTCAAGATTGTGCGTAAAGTCAATGATCAGACGGTAACTCTTCAGCTGCCGCCTGAGCTATCTGGAATCCACGATACCTTCAACGTGTGTTACTTGCGTAAGTGCAACGTTGAAGAGGAACACATTGTTCCGTTACTAGAACTGAAGGTTGACACTTCTAAAAGACTCGTAGAAGAACCTGTTGAAATTCTTGACACGAAGGTCAAGAAGCTACGAAAGAGGATGATCAAGCTGGTTCTTGTTAAGTGGAAACACAGTTTAGGTCCGAACCTGACGTGGAAAGTCGAGGACGAGATGAAAACAAGATACCCTCACCTGTTTATCATTGAGTAGATTCGGAGGACGGAATCTTCTTAAGGGGGTAGATTTGTAACATCCTCGATTTGGGCCTAGCTATTAAACGTGTATTTAAATTAGTTATGTTAATAAGAAGAGAGTTAATTGTATATAATGTGTTAATGTGTATATATGTATATATATTAGAAAAAGAGAGAAGAAATTAAAAGGAAATCCAGAGGCGGTGCCTCTGGATTGTAAAGGATGTATATATTGACTTAGAAAGTCAATATGGTCAAAGTTGTCAAAAGCAAACATAAAACAAAGAAACTCTCGGTTTTCTCTCTAGTTCTCGGATTCTCTCCACTCTCTTGCTCTCGATTTCTTGAAGGATAGGATTTGGTGTTTTTGATTTCAAGTAAAGGTAAATACTTGTTTGTTGTTAAGATTCAACATACATGAAATGGTTTTATGATTAAAACATGAATGAATACTCAAATCCTTGCAAAACACTACTTAGAACATGCAAAGCTTACTTTGCAAGTGGGTTTTGTTTGTTTGGTGTTATTGTGTGGGTTTGATCTATTTTCAAAGCCATACTAATGAAAATGGATGTTTTTAGAATGTATAAATATCAAAACAAACAAGAAACAAGTTATGGAAATAAGCCAATGAAGTTGGTGGATTCCCAGTCAAGAGTGTACCGGATTCCGGGACTTGATAGTGTCGGAATCCGCTAGTTGCCCAAATACGATAAAGTGTCAGATTACGAGACTTCAGGGTGTCGGAATCTACATATGTCTAAATCCGTGTTATTGGTCTAAATCCGATAAGTATCGGATTTTCTAAAGATCATGTATGATTTGCAAGTCAAAATCCGAAAGTATCGGATTTTGTTGAAAGTGTCGGATTCCGACATAAGTGTCGGATTCTGATAAATGTATCGGATTCCGATTGAAGGTCGGACTTCGAATTGTATGTCAATGTTTCCAAGTTCATAAGTGTTGAAATCCGATGAGTGTCGGATTTCACAATATGTCGGATTTCCCTTGAAGTGTCGGATTTCATGAAATCCGACAGTCTGTCGGATTTATGTGGAATCCAAATTTTAGGATTTCCTTTATAGGCTTTGTAGCTATTCTAAGTATGTTAAGATAATTAATGTAAATCCTAATGTTCTAGGTGAACTGACACCCTAGACAAGGCAGTAGTAAATTAGGTATCTGTTTTAAGCCACTCAGGTGAGTACCAACTTCCATAAGCCTCAGTAGAGGAACAATTATGTGCTAAGTGATTTGAGTGCACTTGTGCTCATTAGTAAATGAATAGGAATTTCCATGTTATTTAAAGTACAATGCCATGCTAAATACTTGTAGTATGTAAGTTAAGTGCATGCCAGTGGGATCCAGAACTGGAACCACTTAGTTAAATAAATGCTATGCATGATACTGATTCTGAATGAATCAGTTAAGTGAAGAGATGATGATATACATGCTAGGGATCCAGATTGGATCCATAAAGAAGTATCTGAATGTAAATGCATGCTAAAAGAAGTAAATGAATATGCATGCTAAGTAAATGATCAAGATATGTGTATGTGTTCGCGAACATCGGCAAGCATGGTTAAGGTTAGCCGGTTAGCTGGATCCCAGGGACCCTTGATCAAGAGATTTTGGATTTAACGGTGATTCGAGATAATATTCCAGATCGTAGGTTCTGCAGAACCGCCGTGCCTTATATCATGAGGGTTAATCAGCACGAATGGTTGTGTCTGATTCCCCAGGTGTATTAGTGTTGAGCGAACTAGCTATCCTACAAGAAACATCTTATACCGATTGTGTCAGCACACCACAATGTGATAGGATAGCATTGTATGCTTATTCCTGATATGCATGTCTTACTCTAATGATACTTATGCTAAGTTTGTGCTCACTAGCTAAGTGTAGCTAACGGGGCCATGTTCACTGCTTTTGCATATCAAAGTTAGATTGCCTGGTGAGCCGGGTCCCCTGCCCCTGGATATTTTGCTAGAACACTTAATGTTGTAATAAATACATTATGGTCGGTTGTTTTGTAGAGTAACACCAGATATTGAAACAATGTTTATTCTAAATATTTACGCTGCTCAATGTTATATGATCGTGATTAAGTTCACGTTTGTTTAAAAACGTAAATTTTTTCTAAAATATTGTATATGGAAAGCCGGTGTTACATTAAGTGTACTTCTCGAATTCGCTAAACCGGAGCAAAGTAATCTATTTGTAGTGAACTCCTAAGGTGAGTATCTGTTTTCATAAGTCTCAATAGTATGCATGAGTTTTATTGCAAGTATGCTTAGAGATGGAAGGGTGAGTCTTGTTATAAAATAAATGTGTGGTATTTGTAATAGGTGCATGCTAGTGGATCCAGATTGGAACCGCCTAGTTAGTAATGATGTTATGTACGATGAATGAAATATTTGATGCATGAATGAATGACTAAGTGTTATTTCATGCAAGATGATTAGTCCTTAAGGGATCATATGTATGTGTGTATGTGTATGGTCCGCGGACTGCTAGTGGAACAAGGTCAGCCGGTTGTAGATGAACCCCACTATCTAATTAAGGTCAGCCAGCTGTAGCTAGGTTCCAGAAAACCTTTGGTCGAATTAGGATCAACGGAGACTCGAGGGCCTACCGGGTCTAGGTTCTGCAGGACCGACGTTCCTTAACACGTGAGGGAAATCAGCCAGTTGTAGCTGGATTGTCGAGAAGCCAGTGGCTTTGAAACGATGCTTGGTGGACTGGTTTATGCTGCCCCACCGGCACGGTTGGTTGTGTTTACTGATATTGTCAACACACCGCAATGTGATAAGATAGAAAAAATTGATTGCCTATGTGTTGTGCGACTTGCTTTATTGATGCTTATGATAAGTTGGTACTCACTAACTATGTTGTTTAGGTAATGGTGCTACGTTGACCCTTTTCAATTAAAGACTAGAAGGCCTGGTGAGGCGGGTTGCTTTTGATTGTATATGAACTTTTTGGGATGGAACACTATTTCTTATGTTGTAATTATGGTCGGTTCCTGTGTTAGGTAACACCAACAGTTATTTTTGGTATGATAATGATGTAATTATCTGTAGTAACTTTTAAAATGAAATTCCGCTGCTTAATCTGAATATGATTTTGAAAGGAATCCACATGGATTAAAAGTTTGAATTTTTAGTAAATTCGCTGTTTTCGGAAGTGGTGTTACAATTATGTATCAGAGCATAAGTTTGAGGGAATTAGGTACTTGTAAGAGTATTCGGTCTCAAACTCGGTCCCGACCATAATTAAGTGTTCCTTATCGAGGGTTGAGTGAGGGAGTCATGTGAATGTTATTTGTTGTAAGTTAACTTGTCAGTAAGATGAGCAAGTAATGTAGAGTATTAAATACTCTTTCTCTATGGTATAGAAAGTTGAAAAAGATGTCTGCCGAACGCGGTAATACGGAGCAAGCACTTAAACACATGGAAGATGAGGCTTCTCATATGCCCCATCAACCTGATGATGAACGTTCTCAGCATAATGCTGAAGGTGGTAGACATGAGCCAGATCAGGTTGCCTATATAAAGCGTCTGGAAGAAGAGCTTCGGATAGCCAAAGAGCTCTTTTAGCAGACTACACTAAGAAAGCCCCGCAAAACATGTTCGTATAAGAAGTTTTTGTCGTGCAAGCCTCCGACATTTGAGGGGAGTGATAACCCCACAGTTACCATGCAGTGGCTCCGCGAGATGGAGAAAGTGTTTGAATCGTGCGAGTGCGAACCTGAGTATTGCGTGAAGTACGCAGTACGTATGCTGAAAGGCCATGACATCTTTTGGTGGGATACGGTAAAAGCCTCTGTTAATAAGGAGGTGCTGAGTGCTCTGTCATGGGAGCAATTTTCTGACAAACTATTGAAGAAGTACTACACTGAGTACGATATGGAGAGAATGGAGAGAGAATTCAATAATCTCCATAAAGGAGATAAGTCAATGGAGGAACTCATCACTGCGTTCACCGACAAGAAGAGGTTCGTTCCACATTTGATCCCTGATGAGAACACTAAGATAAGAAGGTTTGTGGCAACCTTGCAATTGGAGTTTCACGATTATGTGCGAGTAGCTGCTAGTCTGGATCGGGCGTTTGAAGTGGCCCGACAAATGGAAGGAGATCGTATTCAATGTAAGGGCGAATTTGCGAGTGGGGAGTTTAAAAGGAAGTTTCATCCATCTGGCCTTCCAAAGGACAATCCTCAGCAGGTGGAAAGACTGATACTTCAATGAAATCGAGACCTGACACTCCTTGGAGTTCTCGCTGTCGTACGTATCATTCTCGTGAGTGTTCAAATGCTACCAGAAGGTGTTGGAGATGTGGGCAGAAAGGCTATGCTAGTGCTGAATGTGGTTTTAAAGAAGATGTCTATTATCGGTGTCACAAGCCTGGGCACAACATGGTTGACTGTCTGGAGAGACAGAGTGCTAGAACATAAGGGTCTTCTAGGGGCCAAAAGAGAGATGATGTGCCTCGTGCAAAGGGGAGGGCATTTCACATGACAGCAGAAGAGGCAAAGGCAGCGGGGAATGTCATCACGGGTACATTCCTTATTAACTATATCCCTGCATGTTTGTTATTTGACACAGGAGCTACTTACACCTTTGTTTCTGTGGCTTGTCGTAAAAGATTGCAACTGCTTGTTGTCCCGTTAGTTAAGCCACTTAAAGTAGAGGTTGCTGATGGTAAAGTAGTTTCTGTTATTGAAAAAGTCCGATTGTTGTTATTTATATTGATGGGAGTAGTATCCTTGTTTCAGTTTTCATTATGCCTATTGCGGGCTTCGATGTGTTGATTGGGATGGATTGGCTCAACAGTCGAGATGCTGAGATTCTCTGTTACAAGAAGATGATTAATATTCCTCTTTCTGATGGATCTTACGCTATAGCTCGCGGAGAGCGACGGGAGTCTGATATTCCTGTTATCTCCGTTATTAAAGCTCGGAAGTCTATTTTAAGGGTTGTGACTCTTTCTTAGCATATGTTGTTGATGCCAAGATGGAGAAACGGCCAATTCAAGATATCAGAGTAGTGTCTGATTACCCTGATGTATTTCTTGAAGAACTGCCGGGTTTGCCACCGGTCAGAGATGTCGAGTATAAGATCGAACTTGTTCCCGGAGCTACTCCAGTGGCTAGAGCTCCGTATCATCTTGCTCCTGAAATTAGAGAGATGATGACTCAAATTCAGGAGTTGCTTGACAAAGGTTTTATTCGTCCGAGTTCCTCACCGTGGGGAGCTCCTGTATTGTTTGTTAAGAAGAAGGATGGAACGATGCGTGTGTGTATAGATTACAGGGAGCTTAACAAGCGAACTGTAAATAATAAATATCCTCTTCCTCGAATAGATGATCTTTTCGATCAATTGTAGAGAGCGACTTATTTCTCGAAGATTGATCTTCGGTCGACGTACCATCAAGTATGAGTTCATGAAGAAGATATTCCGAAGACTGCTTTCCGAACTCGTTATGGTCATTATGAATTTTTGGTTATGCCTTTCGGCTTAACCAATGCCCTGCCATCTTCATGGATCTGATGAATCGTGTTTGTCGTCCATTTCTTGATAGATCCGTGATTGCTTTTATTGATGATATTCTTGTTTACTCGTAGACTGAAGCTGATCATGAGCTCCATCTTCGTCAGGTTCTCGAAACTCTTAAACGAGAACAGTTGTATGCAAAGTTGTCCAAGTGTGAATTCTGGCTTAGGGAAGTGCATTTCCTTGGCCATGTTGTTTGCAAAGATGGTGTCAAAGTAGATCCAGCTAAGGTGGAGGCTGTGATGAATTAGGGAGTTCCTCGAACTCCTTCTGAAATTAAAAGTTTCCTTGGCTTGGCTGGATACTATTGGCGGTTTATCCGCGATTTCTCTAAGCTTGTGGGTCCGTTGACAAAACTGACTCGCAAAGATGTAGCTTTTGTATGGTCGGAAGCTCAGGAGGGATCCTTTCAGACCTTGAAGCGATTATTATTTGAAGCTCCGATCCTAAATTTGCCTGATGCTTAGGAAGACTTTATAGTGTATTTTGATTCCTCGTACGCGGGTTTGGGTTGTGTCTTAATGCAGCATGATAAAGTGATTGCCTAAGCTTCTAGGCAATTGAAAACACATGAAAGGAACTACCCAACCCATGATCTTGAGCTTGCTGCTGTTGTGCTTGCATTAAAGCTGTGGAGGCATTACCTTTATGGCACGAAGTGTGTAGTATGCACTGATCACAAAAGTCTGCAGTATGTCTTTTCCCAGAAAGAACTCAACATGCGGCAACACCATTGGTACAGTTAATTAAAGACTACGATTGTGAAATCCGTTACCATCCTGGTAAAGCCAATGTTGTAGCGGATGCTTTGAGCCGTAAAGGACCGACATCAGAAGCAAAGTTTATGAAGATCGTAGTGGTGCCATGTCTAATTTCTAAATTGAAGGAAGCTCAACAAATAGCATTGCAAGAAGATAATCTAAAAGCTGAGACGATGAAGAAATTGAAAGACCAGTTAGGTGAAGATAATCGTGGGTTGAAGACTTTTCAATCCAGGATTTGGGTACCTCTTGTTGGAGGTAACCGGTAGCTGATTTTGCAAGAAGCCCATAAGTCCAAGTTGTCTATACATCTAAGAAACACCATGATGTATTATGATCTGAAGAGGTTATATTGGTGGCCGACTCTCAAGAAGGACATGGCTTCCTTTGTGGAGAGATGTCAGATATGCGCGCAAGTGAAGACGGAACACCAGAGGCCTTATGGTAATCTGCAACAACCAGATATTCCGGAGTTGTAGTGGGATTAAAGGGCACGATATGATATGGGTCATTGTTGACCGGTTGACTAAAAGTGCTTGTTTCTAAGCCACGAATGAGTCTGCGTCGTTGACTCGTTTGGCTCAACTTTATATCGATGAGATTGTGTCACGTCACGCTCTTCCTTATTCGATTGTCTCTGATGGTGACTCTCGATTTGTCTCAAATTTCTGGCAAAGTCTTCACCGTGAACTTGGCACTCGTGTTCATCTGAGCACTGCCTACCACCCGCAAACTGATGGCCAATCTGAACGAACGGTACAGGCGTTGGAAGATATGCTTCGTGCGTGTGTACTCGAGCTTGGTGGTTCATGGGATTCTCATCTCCTATTGATTGAATTTGTTTATAATAATTCATATCATTCAAGCATTAGAATGCCACCATACGAGATGCTCTATGGAAGACGCTATCATACTCCAACTTGTTGGTTGGAACCTGGTGAGAAACAATTCGCTGGACCTGAGATTGTCCAGATCACATCTGATAAAGTAAATGTTGCTCTTGAAAAGCTGAAAGCAGCTCGTGACCGACAAAAGATGTATGCGGATCCTAAGCGTCGTCCCACTACATTTGATGTTCGTGATCGGGTATTCTTGAAGGTTTATCCTTGGAAAAGTGTCATCCGTTTTGGACGTAAAGGGAAGCTAAGTCCACGTTATGTAGGCCCATTCAAAATTATTCGTAAAGTTAATGATGAGACGGTTACTCTAGAGCTTCCGACTGAGCTAGCTGGTATTCATCACACCTTTAACATGTGCTACTTACACAAGTGCCACGTTAAAGAGGAGCAGATCATTTCATTGCAAGAACTCAAGGCTGACTCTTCTAAACGACTTGTAGAAGAACCTGTTGAGATTTTTAACACGAAAGTCAAGAAACTACGTAAGAAGATGGTCAAGCTAGTCCTTGTAAAGTGGAAGCACAATTTAGGTCCCAATTTGATGTGGATAACTGAGGACGAAATGAAAGCAAGATACCCTCACCTGTTTATCACTGAGCGGATTCCGAGGACGGAATCCTCTTAAAGGGGTAGATTTGTAACATCCTCGAATTAGGCGTAGTTGTATGTGATGGACGTGTGTATGTAAATTGAGTAAAATAATAGTAAAGTATGTACATTTATTATATGTTTAGTTGTTATGTGATTTAGTAGTAATATAAGTAAGACGAATAATTTATGAACGATTTTAAGAAAGGATTCCAAAAATATCCCCGTTTATTGAAACGGGTAAACGAGGGTCAAGTTGTAAGTTTAAAAGGGGAACAAAATACCTCTTGTGGATAGGTTTAAACCCAAAGGCGGTTTAGGCCTTGTATATCCATGTCTGTGTGTCTTCAAACACAAACACATACAAATTACAAACTCTCTCTACATGTTCTTAAGCTTTTGAAGAGAAGAATTATTCAAAGTTGATTTCTAGCAGAAAATAAGAGTTGTTATCACTTATTATCATCATCACCTTCATCTTCTCCTTCTTCTTCCTTGTAAGTGCTCACTTCTTGTTCAAGTAGTTTTTTGATTCTCGGTGAGCTAAAATCAAAATTGAGTTTAAGAACTGATGTTAATTGATTCCTACATTAATTACAAATTACCTAGAACTCAAATGGTGTTTTTGATGAAGTTCATAAAAGTTGATTCAAATGGGTCAAATGGTTAAATTTGATCCCAAATCTTGTATAAGTTGTTAAAACTAGTGAAAAGGTTGTTTTTGGGATCATATGAACATCCCCAATGATGTATAAATACTGGAAATCTATTAGAAACTCGATTGAAGAGGTTTGGAAGAAAAGCAGTCGAAACAAGGGGCTGTAGCTGACCTGTTCTGAAACAGGTCTGACTGCAGGTGCAAGGTCCTATCCTTGCGGCCGCAAGAAAGCTTTGAATGACCAAATCCCATAGATTCTTGCAGGCGCAAGGCCCTGCATTGTGGCCGCAAGGCCTTGCATTGTGGCCGCAAGGGTACTTGAATATCCAAAATCCGACAGTCGCTTGTGAGCGCAAGGCCCTATCCTTGCAGCCGCAAGTGGGCATCAGAATTCCAAATCTGTCAGTTGCTTACGGGCACAAGCAGTGCCTTTACGGGCGCAAGCATAAGTGCTTGCGGCTGCAAGGGGGTATCTTTCAGTAACAGTTCACACAATGTTTACACTTCTGTGTTGTTACATGTAAGTGTTCAGTATGACCTTATAAGCTGATCTAAGGTTCCTTTAGGGGTTCCTACTCTTGTTCTAGTGTTAAGTGGTTCGCCTGTGTAGACGCTTAACGTAGATAATAATGTTTTAGGTGTACTTGTCGAATTAGTTAAACCGGAGCAAAGTAATCTATTTGTTGTAAACTCCTAAGGTGAGTACCTACTTTCATAAGTCTTAATAGAGTAAGGTTTGATTGCTAAATGACTAATTGATTGCTGTGTATGATATTACAATGTATGCATGAGTTTTATTG
Organism: Dittrichia graveolens; assembly: GCA_038502395.1. NCBI lineage: Eukaryota > Viridiplantae > Streptophyta > Magnoliopsida > Asterales > Asteraceae > Dittrichia > Dittrichia graveolens. Next base: position 40,715,466 of record JARJIL010000009.1, read on the forward strand.
CAGGTATGCTCAGAGATGGAAGGGTAAGTCTTGTTATGAAAAAAATGTGTGGTATTTGTAATAGGTGCATGCTAGTGGATACAGATTGGAACCGCCTAGTTAGTAATGATGTTATGTACGATGAACAAAATATTTGATGCATGAATGAATGACTAAGTGTTATTGCATGCAAGATGATTGGTCTTTAAGGGATCATATGTATGTGTGTACGTGCATGGTCCACGGACTGCTAGTGGAACAAGGTCAGCCGGTTGTAGCTTAACCCCACTATCTAATTAAGGTCAACCAGTTGTAGTTGGGTTCCAGAACACCTTTGGGTCGAATTAGGATCAACGGAGACTCGGGGGCGTACCGGGTCTATGTTCTGCAGGACCGCCGTTCCTTAACACGTGAGGGAAATCGGCCGGTTGTAGCTGGATTTCCGAGAAGCCAATGGCTTTGAAGCAATGCTTGGTGGACTACTTTATGCTCCCTCACCAGTGTGGTTGGTAGTGTCTGATTTCCCAGTCTGAGTTATTGAGCAGGACTGATTACCCTGCAAGACATGACTTTTACTGATCTTGTCAGCACACCGCAATGTGATAAGATAGAAATGATTGATTGCCTATGTTTTCTATGACTTGCTTTATTGATGCTTATGATAAGTTAGAACTCACTAGCTATGTTGTTTAGATAATGGTGCTACGTTTCCCCTTTTCAGGTAAAGAATAGAAGGCCTGGTGAGGCGGGTTGCTTTTGATTGTATATGAACTTTTTGGGATGGAACACTATTTCGTATGTTATAATTATGGTTGTTTATGGTCGGTTCCTATGTTACGTAACTCCAACAGTTGTTTTTGGAATGATAATGATGTAATTATCTGTAGTAACTTTTAAAAGAAAATTCCGCTGCTTAATCTGAATATGATTTTGAAAGGAACCCACACGGGTTAAAAGTTTGAATTTTTAGTAAATTCGCTGTTTTCGGAAGTGGTGTTACAACTTTGTCTAGGAAACTTTTAGAGTTATCATTTTTCTTAAAATTTTAAAAAGTTTGACAAAGGGTCAATCTTAGTCAATGTTGATTCACTTTTTGACTAAATGTGTTCAAAGTGTCAAGTTTCTAGTTTTACTTAATTGATCCATGTTCATAATGGCTAACCATTTTACTGTTTTAATAGGATAATGGCTTATGATGAAGATTACATAGTCTCGTTTCGTTCTTCGACTGTTAGCCTTAGCCACAACCCCGACGACCAACTCCTCAACACTGATAAATTCTTGTTGGTTGTAACCCATGATAACAACCACTTTGTTAACTTCACAAATTTCAGAAATCCAAACTTTCCTATAATCTCAGGAATCCTCCATGTTCACCCACTTAATCATGCCCTCACCTATGACCCTTCTACTTTCGGGACTCATGTATGAGAATTATATGTTTAAAAATTCAAGAATACAGTCCACATCCCTACAAACCCTGACACTGTCTGTGTGTCCATTTCATAGTGATGTCGACCACTTTACCCTAAGCATAACCGCCAGCCGATTGTAGGAAATCTTGAGGCTGCCAACTACCAGGAGCAGACCTCCACTTAGTAAATTCTAGGATATCCCTGATGAAACAATTGCTTTGATGGAATACGTGCGATGGGCTATATTGGTGACATGCAAATGCGGTCACACTTTAAACATGCTAACCTTCCCCCACTTTACTATACTTTTATGACAATTTTATAGAGGTGTCACACCCTAAAGCATACTAGTTATGAATACCCCAACTCCAATCAGATCAAGCACTTATTTGCAGTGGCTAATCATCTACACGTGGATTATGTCGGTTACTTTTATTTGATCTTGTCCAATCAGTGGAAGGAAGGCTTTCTAATCTTTAAAGAACAAAAGGCAGATTACTGCCTTATCAAAGATTTTTGCCCAGGATGATACAATTCGCCATGGATAGTAATGATGAAAACCCTAGTTGGCTAAACCACAGTTCTATCCGGGCGAAGCAATTTCTCTATGTCAAATCTTTAACTTTGGAGCATCCAATTCAACCTCAACCGTTTCCTGTCTCTTTGCTGGATCTTTGTGAACAAAATGATGTTGTGAGAGCTTATTGGGAGAGTGTAGGACTAGCCCCTATGGTTCGACCAGATCCGGTCTTACCTACCCCCGGGGCAGTAGCACCAGGTGAGAATATAGCTGGTAGAACTCAGTCATCTATGGGAGATGCTGAAAGGGCAGAGTCGAGAGAGAAAATCACAGAGAGGGGTGGTGAAGGGGATGAAGGTGAAACACATAGTGAGGGAGGGGCGGAGTATGACCTAGGGAAAATCCAGGCGATGATAGACAGTTTCTCTAATGTACTCCCTATGTCCGAGCAAGGAGCTGAATCTCCTACACCAGATTTCCATTTTGGTTCAGTGGCGCCTGACTTTGAAACAAATATTATCACCATTGCGACCACCGTGCTAGGAGCAGCACCACTGGTTGTTGATAATTCACAATAGTAGAAAGCTAAAACTCTAGTGGTGGCTGAAGAGGAGGAAATAAGCTTCATAGATTTATTTCGATGCCTTTGATGATGAAACTGATTTTATATATGGTTATAAATCGGGTCCTCTTGATATTGAGATTGAAACCCCATAATTTGATGCTGATATGGAGGTGTATGAGGGGTATGAAGGAGAAAAGAGTGAGATAGAAAAATATGATGAGAATGGGAGTGTCGGGAGACAAGAAAAAGACAGTGCTGAGGGACCCCCAGCCATACAAAGCCGAGAAGCCACAACGGCTACCGGAGCTGACTTTGTTAGCTCTGGTATTAAAACAGTCAGTGTCATCCCGACAGTGCACATTCACCGCCCAGCTACTCGGGTATCTCTCAACAGATGCCCGTTTTACCTCACGGAGCTTTAACTCATAGTCTATCGGCCTCTCATTCAGAGATGGCTGGTACTGAATCTAGAGGTCACCTCTCCTGACCTCGATGGTTGTTTCTTCGCACATGGATATCCATCAGATTTCTGCTTTTCTTTCTAAATATAAAGAAACACTCACTCACATAAAGACGATGTTCACACGACAGCTGTAACACCCGCAAACCTGGGCTAGGAGATTAGCGGGTTAGCGGTATGTGTTTATCTGTTTTAAAATGCAATTTAATGGTTAATTAATTAATTCATTAAGGTTAATTGAATGCATGCACATGTTAGTATGTTATTTTGTGTATGTATGTATGTATATATATGTATATGTGTACGTGTGTTTGGAATTAAGAGGTGGGTTTGCCACCTCCTGCTTAATTATGTGTACACATGTTTGCGGCATAATTAATAATTCATTATTACCAAGAAAAGAGAAAGTGCAAGTGTGTGTTTTGTGTTTGCTCTCGGCCAAAGAAAGAAAAGAAGAAGAATCGGATTTCAAGTTTTTGTGTGTTTTAATTCAAGAAAGGTTAGATATTATTCTTGGTATGTTAAGTGTTAGTTTGATAAGATTTATGTTGAATAACATGAATTTATGTAGAACACTATGAACGGTTTTGAAGAAACTTAATTTTTGTGGGTTTTGTGTGTTCTTATGGTTTTTATGTTTTGTAAGATGTTATGATTCATGAATATATGTTGAATATGTTTAAACATGTTTCTGGAAAGTTTTGATGAGTTTTATAAACTTATGGATTATGTATGATGATATTAAGTTGTCGGATTGTGTTGATTTAAGAAGATGATGAAATCCGATACATTGTAAATCGATTGTGTTAAAACCGATAAATCAGAATCTGACGAGAAGAAACCGACACGTATGAATATGAGAGATTGAAATCCGGATGCCTAGAAATCCGATTCATGATTAAATCCGGTACTTGTGAAACCGATACAATCCAAATCCGATACACTTGAATCCGGTGGTGAATCCGATAGTGGTAAATCCGATAGTTTGAAATCCGGCGGATTCCTAGAATCCGACAGTTTGGAAATCCGACATATTGTGTTTGGACTTGTAATTGTTTGTTGTCTGTTCTATTTTATGAATGAATGAATTATAAATATATGTGGTCAGAGATATTTATCAATTTGAGACTGATTTGGTTATTAATGTGTTTTCAGGCAATCAAAAGACTCGGTAATATTAGACATCTGAGTTCGTGCTAATTTTGAGGTGAGTGGACGTTAATCGCGGATGGTAAAGATTACGGTTAATGTTATTGATGTGATGCATGATGTGATTGAGATTGGATTGATTTATTGAACGGTTGATTGTGATTATTGATTGATGATATCCGCTGCATGACTATTTGGTTGATACACGCTCTTTGGATGATATTGAGTTGCGTTAGAGAAGTCAGCTACACGTGGAATTGGGATGGGCTCGTTCACTGGTTGGTTGAACAGTGTTAGCCTTACTCGTGCATACGTTTCATTAGAGGGGGATTTTCATTGTGCCAATTCAGTGGAGGGCTATCGGTAAACCTTTGCTTTAGCCGGTATTGGTTGTAGGTTCTGCGCCGAACCGCCGGTTTTCTTGGACATGTGATTACATGCTTTGATATTCACTGTTGATGTTTGCTTTCGTGCTTAGCCTCTACTCACTTAGCTTTGTGCTAATTCCCCTCAGTTGTTGCTTTTGCAGGTTCGTGTTTGTGTTGTTAGCTGAAGAAGAAGTTGACTTGACTCTGATATTTTGTTTTAAAAGAAACGAGCCTGTTATTTTTTCTAACACCAAGAATGATGTTTATGAACAGTTGTTGTAATATGTAAATATGGATTTGTATGTAAATGTGTTTGTTTAATTAATCTTCCGTAGTGAAATTAAAAAAAATGGCTTGAGTTTTCCGGTGTTACAACAGCCATCTGGAACACCCGTAGGTGGCACCACTGAAGGTGTCATACTAGGATCGGGTGGAAATCTCACTAGGGTCAACCCTACACCAGCCCCGAATGTGAGTAGTTCTGCCTCTGTGGCAGAATCTACAACGGGTACTCATAGTGAATCCTGGTTTGTTACCTAGGAATAGTTACAATCTGCCCTCTACCCGATACATGAAAAGTTGGAGGACATCAAGCAAACTCTTGCATCCCTAAAACCAAAGGTTGATGATGGCACGGGCTTATATTTTGACACACTAAAATCACTATTGATTGGAAAACTACTTGAAAAGGCCCCGTACAATGAACAAAACCTTGATCAACTCCAATCCCAACAAAAAGAGCAAATTTATAAAGGGAGTAACATGGACGAGTTTAAAGAACACATTCAAAGTTCCATGGGGGATCTTGGAAATGGGTTTTATTAAAAAATGGATGTTGTTGAGAATCGTCTGACCATTCTTGAATCTACTTCTAAAGCCCAAGCTGCAGGGTCAAAGCGCAAGCATGACGACGATGATCCCGACCATGATCACCATGAGGGGGAGAAACGTGTGCGTGTTTTGACCTATACCCCTCTGACAGAATGACTTGTAGCAGCAATGGGAATTGGGGTTGAACCTATTCAAACCTCAACAGAACATCAACAAAAGCAGCAACAAAAACTGCATCAACAACAAGTGCATGAATCAGATATCCCAGATTTCGAATTTGAAACAGGTACTGCTGATGAAGGGGATAGAGACGAGTCTGATGAATTACTAAAATAGATTGATGAGTTTACTTTTGAGAAAATGCCAGAAAGGGTAGCAGAAGTGCGGATTGTTGATAGATTTGATGATATACTGATACAGATGCCTAAAACGACTGCTACTTCAAAGTTTGCAAAGCCTGCGAAGGAGCATTTAACTAAGAAACAAATAGAGGATGCCATCAGGAAGTTAAATATCACAAGGGTCCTCCAAAGTGTATTAGAGAAAGTCCACAACTTATTTCCTCCGGAACCTAAACAATTCCAGGTGTCGGCTGCCGACATCCTAAGAAAAAATCTACAAGCAGAGCATGCCACTCAACTACAATCAATGTCAGATTGACCGTTACCTCCAGATGTCCAACCAGCTCCTCCAGTGCTCACATCAACTGACCCAGGCCTTAATAGAAACAACATATTTACGAGAGATGCAATGAAAAATCCTTTATGGGGTAAGTATGGGGTAAATGCTGCTTGTCTTGAAGATCAAATTCTTACAATCTTTGCGAGTTAAATAAAAGGCAAAATACCTCCAGAATTAAGGGATCTTGATGATGAGCAACAGAGATGAAATGAACACATCTACAATGAATACAAAACCCCAAGAGAGCAGATCATATCATAATACCCAATCAACAAAGTCCTCAGAGTCTCAATATATAAATCATTCAGGTATAAATTTGTTGTGTATGATGTACAAAGAGAAGATGGCCAAAAGATCTCACTGAATGAATCAGATTTCCGTCATGTTAAACTCCACGACATAGAGTTTATATACAAGGAGCTGTCCACTAAACTGAATAAATCTTATGAGAAACAATAGGGAAGAAGAGCACTATTGAAATACATGAGAAAGTTCATCCAATTCGTACAAGAGCATGACCTGCACCAAGGAGCTGAAAGTAATCAAATCGACGTCAACTTGCTCAGACCTATGCAGAGCCATCCAAATCTTCAAAGTCATGATACTTACTGTAATTGATGAACTCTATGCAAATTTCTCTAGTCAAAGAGGTGTCGTCTTTAGAAATCAACAAAAACGAGAAGTCTTCATCAGAATGGTGAATATGATGGCATACTCAGATGTAACTCTAAATATTCTACATCACAGACTTCAAGAAAGGGCTGAAAATGAACAATCATCTTTGAGTGAATCTGAAAAGGCTAGGTTGGTCAGGTCAATAGAAGCTATAAAGAGGACACTGGATAGCTGGAGGATAATCGGGAGGTGGCAAGTCATGTTTGGCATTTGAAATAGATCACAATTGTAATATCTTTTATTTCTTTCAATGTAATAGGCTTTCTCTACATTAGGGGGAGACTGTTAGATTATTATTAAATGAAGAGAAAGCCATGCCATTACCTATGCCTATAAATAGGGATATGGCTAGTGGCCTTGTAAGCTTTTGCACCATTATTCAAGTAATATCAAAGCATTAGCCAAGGTGTTGTGTGTGTTTCTCTCTACTCTCAATCTTAGTACACTATACTTGATTGAAATCGGAAGCTTTCATATTATCATCATTTTTCTTTTTATTCCTGTTACCAAACATGTGAAATTGGTTAATTTTTCAAAAGTATTATTATAAAATATATTTAGAGTTAATTACAAAAATGGTCCCTGTAGTTGACGCAAAATTTCACTTTCAGCCCTTTAACTTTAAAAATTACGAAAATTGTTACTGTAATTGTCACTTTGTTTCAGTCATGGTCCTTTAGCCTAACTTCCGTTAAATTATTCCGTTAGTGTAACACCTAGAAAATAAATGTATAAAGTAAGTGTACTTTTTGAAATATGAATGTAACTAGAAGGACTAATGTTGAAAATATATGAAATATGTGTATATATATACATGAATTTGACTTTGGTAGTCAATTACCACATTTCAAGTTCACAGTGATATACGTTTCTCTCAACCTCAAAAGTGAAATTTGGTTTTCTGGAATTTTTGATCAAAAGGAGCAGAGATTAAGTCATCATAATCATCTTCTTCAACCTCTTATTACTCAAGGTATGTTTGGTTGATAAAGTTTCAAGCTTTATATGGGTTTTATGAATCAAAAGGTTGAATAATGAATCAAAGTATGTTTTATATGAGTTTTAAGTGTTTAAAATGGTTAAGGATGTTAGAAACCATCCAAGATATGTTTATAAATTGTTTGAATGAGTTTTTGGGAGATTTGGCCGGAAAACAGCGTCTGTGCAGAAGCTGAACTGTAAGTCGCATGAACAGAACACGACCTGTGTAGGCTTACACGGCCCGTGTAGGCTTACATGGCCCCTGTATAACTGTTGGATGAAAAGTATGGTGGTTATGGACTATGTTTGAAATACATGACCGTGTTGTATAATGAGTACACGGCTCTTGTATAGAGTACACGCCCGTGTAGTGTTGTTTGATCCGACTGTTGTGTCATACGAAGGTCGGATGAGTAGATTATAAGGTACACGGCCCGTGTAGCTATCAGTTCAGATCAGAACGGTGTGATTTTGACATCATATTGTTATATTATATGTGTAGGATCGTGTGAGGACTCCTGAAGCCTTATCTTACGTTAATTACTTTTGTTATTATAAGATGAGTCTTCTAGACTATGATTCATATGTTCATAATGATGTTATTACAAGGAATACTTATATGTATTACTTTATATGTTATAAAGCATGCTGCTTTGTGTAGTAGTGGCTCAGAATTAGCGCAGTACTGTGGCTCAGATTGCTACCCTGGGTCTAGAACCAGTGGTTGGCTATATTCAGAATGTGATTATATTCATGTGTATATATGACTTGCAGTCTAGTTTACTCACTAAGCTCTCGCAGCTTATCAGATAATATTTTATGTATTTTGCAGGGCACAATCAAGGCAAGGGCAAAGCTCCGGTTTGACTGATTTGATAAGGAAAAATGAACGCCTGGTTGTACAGAACAAGTTTTTGTGATAAACTCGTAGCACTATCACATATGTGTAATTTTGGATAAATACTTTTGAAACAGTTACGCTTCCGCTTTATGTAAAACTTTTTAAATGTAAATTACTATGTGAACTTTTATCCAAGAAGGTCGGTTTTATAATTTGGGGCGTTACAACTTGGTATTAGAGCCATAATTTGAGAGATCGGGATTGTATTATGCACAGTCTGGACGTGAACTATGGTTTTGAAAATTGTCAAACTGGAGGCTTGCAGCTTGGTGAGTATAACTAGTAATTATATTGATTATATACTGGAACCTTATGCGAGTACATGATGTCTTTAGAACAGATATGTTATATGATTAGTAGTACATGGCCTAAGCCTATGAATCGAGACTTTTTGTGATAAAGTTAAGATTGAACGTGTATAGTGTGTTTAGAATAATATGTGGGCCCATATTATTACAAACACATGATACATGTTAAAACTTATTGGAATCATGAGGAATTTTGTGAATCAGGTAAGTGGTACTTGTATATTGATGTGCTCATAACTGCTTATTATGGAGGATAGTGTGATAAAGCCGCCTTTTGCCTTAATGCTTTATTTATACCACCAGGATGGTTAATACAAGAGGTTCAAGAGCAGCTAACAATACTAAGGGTAGTCCTAGCCACAGACCCGAAGGGGTAGAAACTAGTGTAATAGAGGAGTGTGTCCTTATAGGAACGCGACATGATGGGGGTGAAGGAGCCCTAGAGATTAACCAAGGAATCCCAGAGACTGCAATTGGATAAATTGTAGCAAGGGAAATCAGTAAAGCTTTGGAGCAAAGTATTCCTTACATCATTAAACAAGTTGCCGATCAAGTAAGTGATCAGAATAAAGAAATGATTAGGCAAGAAATAGCAACTAGACTAACTGCTGGGGGTGTTGGGGTTAATCCTCAACCTCAATTTATTATACGGGAAGCACCGAAAACCTGTACATTTAGGGACTTTGCGGCTTGTCAACCACCGTTGTTTTATGTGGCAACAGATCTAGTTGCCAGTCACCGATGGATTTCAGAAATTGAAGGTGCATTTCACACTTGTTCGTGTGCACCTGAAAACAAAGTCAGATATGCAACCAATCAGCCGAGAAGTGCAGCTAAGGATTGGTGGCATATGGAAGTTAAATAGAGAGGTTATGCTCAGATTGAAGTTATGACATGGAATGAATTCAAAGAAATTGCTTTGGAGCAATTTGTACCGCAAGCAGAGATTGACAGAATTGTGGATGAATTCCACAAGATGAAACAAACAAAAGAGACTGTACCGGAAATTAATGCAAAGTTTATGAAGAAAGCTCGTTTTTTCCCAGATTATGTGGCGAATGAGAAGAAGGTGTATAGATACATGATGGTGCTCAAGCCTAGCATTCAAGAGTTTATTGATGCTAGTAAGCATCAAACAGTGAAATCCATGATGGATGCTGCAAGGGCTAGAGAGTTGGAATTGGAAAGACAAGAGACAGAAAGGAAGTCAGTGGAGAAAGCTACACCAGTGTATAAGAAACCAAGGGTGGAGACACTAGAAAAGACTGTGGTACAGAAGACGTACCCGATTTGCCCGACGTGTAAGAAGCATCATATGGGAGAATGCAGGTTTGGTTCCCCAACGTGTTACAAGTGTGGGAAACATGGTCATTTAAGCAGGGATTGCAAGAATCCAATTAAGGTGTGCTATAACTGTTACCAGCCGGGTCATCAGAGGTTTGAATGTCCAATCCAGTTACGGCAGTGTCTACCAGTTCCAAGCCTTCTCCAACTTTACCATCTACACGAGTTCCTGAAGTGAAAAAGGAGAATGTGGCAAAGACGAAGGGAAGAGCTTTTCAGCTCACAGCTGAAGAAGCCAAAGCAAAGCCCGATGTAGTCACAGGTACATACTTTATCAATAATACGCCTGCTCTCATTCTGTTTGATTCGGGTGCAAGTAGATCATTTGTATCTGTTACTTTTTGCAAAAATTTCAATCATATGTGTGAAAAGCTTGATTCTCCTCTTCAAGTAGATATAGCAGATGATAAAAGTGTAATTGTATCAGATGTGTTTAAACATAATGTGTTAGAAATTGATACTATTAGATTCCCTATAGAATTGATACCTAGGACTATGAGGGAATTTCAAGTAGTAGTGGGAATGGACTGGTTAGGCTGTAACCAGACTACAATATTGTGTGAACAAAAAGAAATACGGGTTCGTACCCTAGGTGGGGAAGAATTGATTATATGTGGTGAAAGTACAAAAGGGAAATCATGTATGTGTTCGGTTTCCAAAACTAGGAAGTATCTTTAGCATGGGTACACACCTTTCTTAGCTTATGTTATAGATAATAAATTGGAGAAGAGACAGATGAGCTTAGAAGATGTGAAAGTGGTGTGTGATTACCCCGATGTGTTTGCTGACGATCTACCAGGAATACCACCCGATAGATAGGTTGAGTTCAGAATAGACTTAATGCCGGGAACTTCACTTGTTGCAAGAGCCCCGTACAGACTTGCTCCTCCAGATATGCAAGAGTTGATGAAGCAACTTCATGAACTACTAGATAAGGGATTCATTAGGCCCAGTAGTTCTCCGTGAGGTGATCCTATATTATTTGTGAAAAAAGAAGGATGGTACTTTCCGTATGTGCATTGATTACCGTGAACTTAACAAAGTAACCATCAAAAATAAGTATCCTTTGCCAAGGATAGACGATTTGTTTGATCAGTTGCAAGGGGCAACGTGGTTTTTAAAAATCGATTTAAGGTCGGGTTATCACCAACTTAAAATCAAAACAGAAGATATTAAAATTGCTTTCAGAACTCGATACGGGCATTTTGAGTTTGTTGTAATGCCTTTTGGTCTCACTAATGCACCAGCAGCATTTATGGACCTGATGAATAGGGTTTGTAGACCAATGTTAGATAAATCAGTGATTGTGTTTATAGATGATATCCTTATTTATTCCAAGAGTACAACTGAGCATGAAAAACATCTTAGAGAAGTTCTGGAAATTTTAAGAAGAGGACAGTTATACGCTAAATTTTCAAAATGTGAATTTTGGATCCAAGAAGTGCAATTCCTAGGTCATTTGATTAACAAAGATGGAATCAAAGTAGACCGAATGAAAGTGGAAGCAGTAATGAAATGGGATTCTCCAAAGAACCCAACAGAGACCAGAAGTTTCCTAGGGTTGGCAGGTTATTACCGAAGGTTTATTCAGGATTTTTCAAAGATTGCTACCCCTCTAACCCAGTTTTGACAATGAATAATGTTGAATTCAAGTGGGGAAGTGATCAGCAAGTCACTTTCTCGACCCTTAAAAAGAAGTTATGTGAAGCTCCAGTTCTTGCACTTCCTGAGGGGATTGAAAAAATGATTGTATTCTGTGATCCCTCATATAGTAGATTAGGATGTGTTTTGATGCAGAAGGGTAGGGTTATTGCTTATGCTTCCAGACAATTGAGACCACATGAAAGTAATTACCCGACTCATGATTTAGAACTGGCAGCAGTGGTATTTGCACTTAAAATATGGAGACATTATTTGTACGATGTAAGGTTTACGATTTATAGTGATCACCAAAGTTTGAAATATTTTATGGATGGGAAGAATCTTAATATGAGGCAGAGACGATAGCTGGAACTGTTAAAAGATTATTATTGTGAAATATTATATCATCCTGGCAAGTCTAATGTGGTACCCAATGCCTTGAGCAGAAAGTCAAGAACAGTACTTATAAAGAATCAATCCTTAAATATGACAGTTACAACGCCGTTGATTGATGTGATAAAAACAGCTCAGATAGAAGCAGTTAAAAGTGAAAATCATAACAAAGAACGTATCAAGGGCCAAGTAATTAATCTTTTCAAAGATAGTCGTGATATTCTGACTAGATATGGTCGTATATGGTTGCCAAGTTATGGGGAGACACGGAAGACACTCTTGAGTGAAGCTCATAAAACAAGATTTTCTATTCATCCGGGTGATACCAAGATGTATAAAGATTTGAAAATGAATTATTGGTGGCCGGGTATGAAATGTGATGTAGCTCGATATGTGGAGAAATGCCTCACATGCTTGCAAGTAAAAGTTGAACATCAAAAACCCCATGGTAAGTTACAACCATTGGAAATACCAATTTGGAAGTGGGAAAATATAACGATGGACCTGATTACCAAATTACCCAAGACCCCACGAAGTTATGATGCTATTTGGGTAATTGTAGATAGGTTGACAAAAAGTGCACATTTTATTCCTATTAAAGAAAATTATTCCTCAGAACGATTAGCAGATATTTATATGAAAGAGATTGTGTCTCGTCATGCCGTGCTAGTCTCTATTGTATCAGACAGGGATACCAGATTCACTTCCAGGTTTTGGAATAAGTTTCATGAAGAATTGGGAACTAATCTTCATCTTAGTACATCTTACCACCCTCAGACCGATGGCCAGAGTGAAAGAACTATTCAGATGCTAGAAGATATGCTTCGTGCATGTGTTATTGATTTTGGTGGAAGCTGGGATTTGTATCTTCCCTTGGCAGACTTCTCATACAACAATAGTTATCATTCCAGTATCGGGATGCCACCGTATGAAATGTTGTATGGAAGAAAATGCCGAACTCCAATCTATTGGGGTGAGGTAGGTGAAAAAGAACTGGGTAGTACAGAGGTAGTACAACAAACAACAGAAAAGATTCAGTAGATAAGAGATAGATTGCTAACTGCCCAGAGTAGACAGAAAAGCTATGCGGATAAACACAGATCACCACTCGAGTTCCGGGTGGGGGATTATGTATTGTTTAAGGTGTCACCATGGAAGGGCGTGATTAGATTCAGGAAGAGCGGAAAACTTGGTCCAAGATTTATTGGACCATTCAAAATCATCTCACGTGTGGGAAAGGTTGCTTATCGATTAGAATTACTAGAAGAGTTTTCTCAGATTCATAACACCTTCCATGTGTCTCATCTCAGAAAATGTCTGGCAGATGAATCTGCATTTTTACCACTGGAAGATGTTAGTATTGATTAACTATGTGGAACAGCCTAAGGCAATATTACAAAGAAAAGTTAAGACTTTACGCAATAACCAGGTTGGACTAGCTAAAGTTCAATGTAAACACAAGAAAGGATCAGACTTCACGTGGGAGCCTAAACAAGATATGAAGAAGAATTATCCAGAACTCTTCGACAAATGACTTCGAGGACGAAATCTTTTCAAGTTAGGAAGAGTTGTATCACCTAGAAAATAAATGTATTAATAGTAAGTGTACCTTTTGAAATATGAATGTAACTAGAAGGACTAATGTTGACAATATATGAAATATGTGTATATATGTACATGAATTTGACTTTGGTAGTCAATTACCACATTTCAAGTTCACAATGATATACGTTTCTCTCAACCTCAACAGTGAAAGTTGGTTTTCTGGAATTTTTTATCAAAAGGAGTAGAGATTAAGTCATCATAATCATCTTCTTCAACCTCTTATTACTCAAGGTATGTTTGGTTGATAAAGTTTCAAGCTTTATATGGGTTTTATGAACCAAACGGTTGAATAATGAATCAAAGTATGTTTTATATGAGTTTTAAGTGTTTAAAATGGTTAAGGATGTTAGAAACCATCCAAGATATGTTTATAAACTGTTTGAATGAGTTTTTGGGAGATTTGGCCAGAAAACAGCGTCTCTGCACAAGCTGAACTGTAAGTCGCATGAACAGAACACGGCCCGTGTAGGCTTACACGGCCCGTGTATAAGTGTCGGATGAAAAGTATGGTGGTTATGGACCACGTTTGAAATACATGACCGTGTAGTATATGGAGTACACGGCCTGTGTATAGAGTACACGCCCGTGTAGTGTTGTTTGATCCGACTTTCGTGTCATCCGAAGGTCGGATGAGTAGATTATAAGGTATACGGCCTGTGGAGCCTTATCTTACGTTAATTACTTTTGTTATTATAAGGTGAGTCTTCTAGACTATGATTCACATGTTCATAATGATGTTTTTACAAGGAAAACTTATAGGTATTCGTTTATATATTATAAAGCATGCTGCTTTGTGCAGTAGTGGCTCAGAATTAGGGAAGTACTATGGCTCATATTGCTACCCTGGGTCTGGAACCAGTGGTTGGCTATATTCAGAATGTGATTATATTCATGTGTATATATGACCTGCAGTCTAGTTTACTCACTAAGCTCTCGTAGCTTATCAGATATTATTTTATGTATTTTGCAGGGCAAAATCAAGGCAAGGGCAAAGCTCCGGTTTGACTGATTTGATAAGGAAAAATGAACGCCTGGTTGTACAAAACAAGTTTTTGTGATAAACTCGTAGCACTATCACATATGTGTAATTTTGGACAAATACTTTTGAAACAGTTACGCTTCCGCTTTATGTAAAACTTTCTGAATGTAAATTACTATGTGAACTTTTATCCAAGAAGGTCGGCTTTATAATTTCTGAACCAGCAACACCATCGCGCACCAGACACCAGCATCGGGACCAGATCTGAACAACCATCATCGTTATCACTCACGAGATCTGAACCACCAACACCATCGCACACCAGATTTGAACCACCACCACCATCGCGCATCGGGAATCCGAACCACCATCATCATCGTCACTCACGAGATCTGAAACAACATAGATTTACCAATGTGATTATGAAACTGGTTAGGTCGGTTAGATTCGAGGCTTGAGCCAGTGTTTAAATTAAGACCCTTTTGTTTATTAGTTTTATATTTGTTGTTGCAATTAGCAAATGGTTCTCAAAAGCAACAAATGCTTTATGACTTTAAAACAAAGCTTCACCAGCATTCATCTCCCTTTCTTGTGGTTTATTTTTCTTCCGATCTTGGTAAGGTACACCCTTTAATGCGTAACGTACATCTTATTACAACAAATTTTGGTTCATGATCAAAATAGTAATTTCTGGTTATTTTTTAATTTTATTTTTGGTGCGCGGTGGTGTTGGTGGTTCTGATTTACCAATGTGATTTATAAGTTTTACAGATTTACCAATCAATTTGGGTGTTCATAGGTTTCTCATTTTAAATCAATTTGGCTATTATTTTGGCATTGTTTTTTGGTTTTGAATGAAGAAAACATTGTTGGTATGATTATGAAACTCTAGAAACAAGTATGAAGTGTTGTGTTTTTTAAGTTATGATTGATTTAGCAATCTGATTTATGTGTTTGATTTGTTCTTGGTTCAAGGATAAGAGGCAGTGATAACGATATTGGACGATGGTATTTTCGGTAATGAAGTTATGTGGTGGTGGTCAGACGATGATGGCGGTTGTTTATAGTGGTTAGAGAAGGCTAGAGAGATAGTGCTTAGACTTGTTAGAGAGAGTGATTAGACCGGTGGAAATAGAGAGCGAGACAGTATGTATGGGAGAAGAAAATGAGTAAATATTACTTATTATTAATTATGTTTATGTTTTATTTATTTAAATACATTAGATATACTTTATTATGTTTGGTAGCAAGAATAGTGACTAAATTGACCAAAATACCCTCATGTGCAAAGCACATGAGGGCTTCTAACGGAATAATTTAACGGAAGTTAGACTAAAGGACCATAACCGAAACAAAGTAAAAACCACAGTGACTATTTTCGTAATTTTTAAAGTTAAAGGACTAAAAGTGAAATTTTTCGACAACCACGAGGACCATTTTTGTAATTAACTTATATATTTATATCTTGTTCACCAAACAAAAACCATTTATCTATTTCCATCTCTCTCTCTCTCATCTGCACCACCACCACTCCTTGGTCCCTTCAAGAACCGCGGCCTACAACCACCTCTCTCCAGAGCACCATTGCCATGACCATCACCATCACTACCATTAGAGCACCATCGTACGACCACACCACCATCTCAACCACATCACCTACAACCACCGCTCTCTCTAGAGCACCATCGCCACGACCACCACCGCTCCCTCCTTCCCCAAAGATGCTTTTCGATGATTCTTGTACCACCACCGCACCGCCACCGTCGCCCTTGTTGTCACAACTATGATGCCATCGTATGAACACTACGACGGCTCCTCCTCCTACTTGTTGATCTTCTTTTTATGGAATCACATTTAGGGTTTTTTGTTTACAAATTTAGGTTTTTATAAGGTTTTCAGATCTGTATAAATGGTTGAACAAATACTAGATCTAAGGGTAAGTGAGAATCTATTGACAAAGAAGCAGAAGGCAGCGATAGATTTGCAAAACGGGGTTGATGTAAACAGCTCTTAGAATGACGAACATGGTTCAGTAATTCTTCTTGGATTTGGCATCATAGTTGACAACTCTGTTCAGCCAATTTTCTTTCAAAAATAAAGATAATACCTCGTTATACCACATGGATTTTCTTGAAAAGGTGAACTTGCTTGTATTTATTTCATTGTGATCTGTTCTGTCATATATCTTTAACGTAAAAAGAAACTTGTGTAAACTCTCCTTGAATGATAAATCCAAAATACGGGCATATAGCTTCTTCCTTGCTTGTGAGGACATTACCTTCTCTCCTCATACAAAAAGGATATTTATTTCCAAATCGTTGTATTCGATTTTTCATGTGCGATTGGTTTGATTGCAGTATTCGATTGTTTATGTGTGATTCAGTTTCCAGATTAATTTGATTGTTCATATCAATTTTTCTTATGGGTTTTTAGTCAATTGCAGTCATTGGTTATAGATTATTCTTGTGGGGTTTCAATCAATTCCTAGGTTAGATTTGCACATAATTAAAGACATTGGTTATCCATTTTTTAGATTTTAATTAAGGTAATTAATAGGTTAATTTAGAAATAATCTGCATTTTATTTGTTTATTGTATTAACCATTAAAACTAATTAAAGTAATTAACAGATTAACTTTACCAATTTTATTTGTTTATTGAATTAACCTAATTTGGTTTAAATAATAATAAAAGTAAGTTAAATAATAATAAAATAAACAAAAATAGGTAAGACAATGTTTGGTTACCAGAATAAGTGGGAAAATGACCAATATACCTTTTGACTAATGGTCAACTTTAACTGGAACCAAAGAACCAAAAGTGAAATAAAGTGACAACCACAATAACTATTTTCGTAATTTTTGAAGTTAAAGAACTAAAACCATGGACCATTTTTGTAATTAACTCTTTATTTTTTATTACGAAATAAAAAACTTACTTTGTGAGGAAATTTTAATGTAATAACAACTAATTTAGATACCCGTACAGACACATTAGTTTAGAATGGCAAATTACATAAAAATACAGCTAACTTTGTCTTAGTTACCATTGCATATAACCAACTTTAAAAATTTTAAAAAAATACAATTAATTTTCATAATTCTCTCATTGTATGCAAACAACTTTTTCATGTGAGAATTATGAAAGTTGTTTGTAATATTTTTAAGAAAATAAACTTTATTGTATATAATGGTAAATAAGACAAAGTTCGTTGTATTTTAATGCAATTTGCCCTTTAAAGAATGCCTTCGTAAGAAAGTAAATGATAAAAACATTTTAAATACTGCTAAAAATATTTGAAATTTGTAAATGTGAATAAAATAAAATAGAAAATAGTTATTCATACTCGTTTCGGCGCTTGCTGGTCGTGTTTTAGCACAAATTTATCAAAGTTTTTACTAAAATAGTGTTATTAGAAAAAGCATTTATCAATATACTTTAAAAAATATTTACCAAACTAATATACTAGTTAAAATATTTACCAAATTAGTGTTTTTTTCTATTTTTTTAAACTTTCAGCTTTTGTTACTTCTTTTACCAATTTTTTTTAACTATCATTTTTTTTACTTTTAGTTTTTTATTCATTTTTACCAATTTTTTTTTTTTTTACAAAACACCATTTTATATAAATTAGTAACCTATTTTAATACTAATTTTTATGTTTTTTTCACACGAATTATATAACCATTTTAAACATCAAATCCTAGGATCTTAAATTAAAACTACGAATCACACATTTGATACACATAAACGAAAAAATGAATGGACATTAAAGACGAAAGAAATTCCAAATTTTGTGGAATTTGTAGGCAATGGAATCATAATAAAAACAATATATATCTAAGCCAATGTAAATAAAAAATAAAATATTTTTTATGGTTCATTTTTGTGACTATACAAGTATTTCCTTCATTTCTTTTTTTTAAGTACGGAATTTACTACTTGTTAAAGCTAATTATGATGTTTTTGGTTTTTCATTTATTTGTAACAAAGAATTGGTGGAGTTTTTTATTTGTAACAAACGTGTCATTTCTTTTTATTTGTAACAAACATTGTACGTGATTTGTTGTTTTAATTGAAGATCCTAGAATTTGATGTTAGTATGGTTTTAAATGAACCGGACCAATACGAACGGAGTTTGTTCATTTTAGTTCGTTTAAATTTATCCAAACAAATAAATGAACACGAATGAATAAACGAACAAATTTTTGTGTTAAGATTCGTTCGTTTAACATTGGCCATGTTGGGTTTTCGTGGTCCAAAAACACTGCGGAAGCAAAACGGGTAGAAAAATAGTTTTGAATTTTGACCACGTAACACCCACCAAATGGACCAAAACTCTAGACATGAAAAACCAACAAAATAAAAGGATAAAGAAATAGTATCATACCCTTGATGCTATCTTCTACTTGCAATTAAGTTTAGAGTTTGGAAGGTATGTATACTAACTTGTACACCACTAGTGAAGTCCACACCATGCTCTTATGGATTCCCACTTGCTATAGTGTAAGATATGCCTATCTCTACATCACTAAATGTCTTTACACAATGAACCACAAAGCCTTGTGTTCTTAAAGTGCCTTTAGAGAGTTTAGTGTGCAATATGTATAATCTAGTAAATCAAGTTCTAGGAACCCAACAACAAAGCTCCTTGTGGCTTATATAGAGCACAAATTTGTACTAAAAAATGTCCACCATTAAGCTAAGATCAGTTAGTTGAGTTATGATAAAAAACACCATCATAATCAGCTTTGAAAGCTGATTACAGAGGTTGTTACTGCACAGGGCACGGCCATGCCTCCCAAGGCACGGGCGTGCCGGCCCAAAAGGCCACACCCGACTTGGGCTCGTGCCTATCCACTGGGCTCTGGGCACGGGTGTCCGTAGCCACAGGCCACGCCCGACTTGGGCTCATGCCTGCCCACAGGGCATCGCCGTACCTTATAGAGGCACGGGCGTGCCAAGGCCCACTAGAACCAGTTACTGGTTTTCTCTCTAATTTCACCATCTGTGATTCCGGAATCGATACTTGGCGTGTGACCCAATAGGCCCTTCCTTCAACAGCCATGAAGCCAACTCGTGTGTGTTAGTAGGCATAATCCAACAGACTCCCACTTGCACATGACACCTCACGAAAGGCGTCACCGACATAGAGTGACCTCTAGCAAGACATCTATGCCCGCAAGTCAGCATAGGGTTTGTCTTCCAAAAACAAATACCTAACCAAAAGGAAAGGTCCTATAAATAAGTGATTACTTATCCCTTCGTTCATGATATCCGATGTGAATGCAGGCCATGGAACATGGTCAACCCCAAAACATTCACGATTATGATCTCGATCCAAACAAACTATGACTAACAATACATGTTGCATAATTGATTCACCATCAATTCAACTTGAGCATGGCCATGTATTTTGATTGTCATCAGCTTAGTCAACGAGGGGCCCAAAGGATATCTCTCTATAGAGGAACGAATACCTTTGACTACATCACCCTATCTTAATAACAAGTTCTTTCTTGAAAACTTCCCTTATAACAGCCAGTTATGAACTGCGTTAGAAAGCAATCTAAGCAAGTCCATATTGCTAATGAAGAAACACATGCATCTCTAGTAAAAGGATAAATAATATTATCATCCAAATTTTCTTGTGATCATATCCATGAGTTTAAAACTCAGGTACGGGTCCTCCAATTACTTAATCACCATTAAGTATAGGCCTTTGTTGCGTAAACATGTATTCAATCCAAGATGAATACTTTACCAACCACTTACCTCGATCTTAATTCACTTCTTCCTTCCAGTGAAGAACGACCGATCGTGGAGTGTTTAGAATAAATAAATTTATTCAAGGAAGTATTAAACATGCAAAGATAGAACACAATAATATTTCATAAAGTAATCGCACCATGCGTATATTAAATCCCCATTTAATAATCATTACAATAAGAAATACATTATTGCTTTAATGTTCTCAATAACAAATACAACTAAAATAATTAAACCAAGTCACTAGTAAATCTAATACCTATAGATTTAGCATGAGAATCATGTTTAACTTGTGACAAAAGTTTGGTGAGCAGATCTGCCAAGTTCCCCTCAGTCGGTACTTTACTAACCACAATGTCTCCATTCTCGATGATATCACGAATGAAATGATATTTTCGAGCAATGTGTATCGTACGTCGATGTGCTCTTTGTTCCTTAGCTAGAGCTATCGCACCCTCATTGTCACAAAAGATCTAAATAGGGTTTGCGATGCTAGGAACAACTCCAAGATCTTGAATGAATTTCTTCATCCAGACAGCTTCCTTAGCAGCCTCGCTTGTAGCAATATACTATGACTCCATGGTTGAATCAGCCACAGTATCTTGCTTGGAACTTCTCCAACTTATTGCTCCACCATTTAACAAGAATACAAATCCCGATTGAGACCGGCAATCATCCTTGTCCGTTTAGAAGCTAGCATCAGAATATCCAACGACTCTAAGCTCCTCTGATCCACTAAACACTAAAAACATCTCCTTAGTTCTCCGAAGATATTTAAGGATGTTTTTAACAGCAACCCAATGACTTTGACCAGGGTTAGCCTGATATCGGCTCGTCATACTCAAGGCATACGACACATCAGGCCGAGTACACAGCATAGCATACATGATCAATCCCACTGCCGAAGAATACGGGACTCGACTCATTTCTTCTAATTACTTTTGGGAATTAGGACATTGAGACTTGCTCAATTCCATACCATGCAACATAGGCAAATTCCCTTTGTTGGAATCTTGCATCTTGAACCTCTTCAAGACTTTATCTATGTACATACTATGGCTCAAACCAATGAGTCTTTTAGATATATCTCTATAGATCTTTGCCCCCAAAATATATGACGCTTCTCCCATGTCTTTCATAGAGAAGCAACTCCCAAGCCAGGTTTTTACTTCCTGCAAGGTAGTCACGTTACTTCCTATAAGTAGTATGTCATCTACATACTAGACGAGGAAAACAAAAGCACTCCCACTAGCCCTGACATACACACAAGGTTCATCCTTGCTTTTAGAAAAGCCAAACTCTTTGACCTTTTCATCAAAGAAGATGTTCTAACTCGGAGATGCTTGCTTAAGACCATAAATGGACCTCGTAAGCCTGCAGACTTTATTAGGATATTTGGGATGTACGTAACCATCCGGTTGTGCCATGTACATCTCCTCTTCCAACTTCCCGTTAAGGAAGGCAGTCTTGACATCCATCTGCCATATTTCGTAGTCGTAATATGCAGCAATAACCATTAATACGCTAATAGACTTTAACATAGCCACTAGAGAAAAAGTTTCATCATAGTCTACACCATGAGTTAGAGTAAAACCCTTTGCTACCATTCGGGCTTTGAAAGTGTCTACCTTTCCATCCATGTTAGTGTTCTTTCTGAAGACCCACTTGCACCCTACTCGCTTGTGGCCGGGTACTGGATCAACCAAGTCCCAAACTTGATTATCCGCCATGGATTGCATCTCACTGTCCATCGCCTCCTTCCACCTAGCCGACTCAGGGCCCGCTACGGCTTCCCGGTAGTTGGTTTGTTCACTATGATCCACCAATAGTTTGTCGCCCTCGGATACGAGGAACCCATATCTTTCCGGCTCATTACGAACTCTACCAGATCTACGGAGCACTAATGGCTATGTTTCAGGTACCTTATCCTCCATCGGTTGAGGTTCCACTTCTTTTGGTTCGCCAACCTCAGAAGTGGTACTAGTGCCAACATTAGGTTGAACATTGGCGTCATCTTGAATTTCTTCTAGATCGACTTTCCTCCCACTAGCTTCTACTGATATCAGCTCCCTTTCAAGGAAGACCACCCTTCGAGCAACAAACACTTTGTTTTCGGAAGGTTTGTAAAATAAATATCCCATAGAACCAGCTGGGTAACCTGTGAAAATACACTTTTCGGCTTTGGGTTCAAGTTTGTGTTGAGCTTCACGTCTCACGTAAGCCTCATAACCCCAGACTTTGAGATAAGCTAGTGAAGGAACCCTTCCATGCCACATTTCAAATGATGTACTTGCAACCTTCTTTGTTAGTACAAGGTTTAAGGTCCTTACATCAGTTTCCAAAGCATAGCCCCAAAAACTTGCGGGTAGCTTTGTGTGACTGATCATGGGCTGAACCATATCCAATAAAGTTCCGTTCCTCCTTTCAGCGACCCTATTTAATTGTGGTGTACTGGGTGGAGTAAGTTGTGAAATAATTCCACAACCCCTAACATGATCAAGAAACTCGGTACTAGGATACTCACCACCCCTATTAGATCTGAGAATCTTAATCCGCTTGCCCAATTGATTATATACTTCGTTTTGGTATGTCTTAAACACCTCAAAGGTTTTCAGACTTATGCTTAATCAAATAAATATAACCATACCTACTGAAGTCATCAGTAAAAGTAACGAAGTACCTACAGTTGTTTCTTGTAGCAGACTTGAACGGACCACATGTTGGAATATGCCCACTGATACACGTGTACTAGCATCACTGCTAATGAGGTACGGGCCTATTGGGTCACACTCCAAGGGTAGATTCCGGCAGCACAACGCAAACATGAGAGAATATGAAATTAGGGTTTCTAAAAATCTTTACGGGCCGTGAAGCGGTCATGAAGAGAAATCCTCCACGAGCCTTCACCACCCGGATAAGTAGTCGTGGGAGCAGTGCCTTCACGAGTGCTTCACGGCCCGTGAGAGACCGTGAAGGCAGGCGCCATGCTTTTATTGGACCACTCGTTGGACCAATGAGAGTGTGTGGTGGAACCGGGCCTTTGAGGCCATCACGAGTGCTTCACGACCCGTGAGAGCCCGTGAAGACAGAAGTCAAAGTGTCACTTTGATTTTATTGGACCTTTGTGATGGTCCAATGGATGAGTGGCATGACAGCCGACTCTGGTGACATTTTAACCTATCAAGCCTTTATAAAAGGCATTCAACTATCTCCTTGAGTGAGCTCTTGCTTCTTCATACACATAACACTCCTATATGGTTCTTAAGCTTCTAGTAAGATGGATGAGTGTGTAATCTTGTGAAGGCAAGTGGTTCTTGTGGTAGTGGCTGCTCCAGATTCACAAAGACAACGTGTGGTTCGTGTCTCGGGTCGTTAGCAAGACGGAATCTCGCCTACTTGGTGTGGACTACCAAAAGAGGAGCTCGGATTCAAGTTCTTGAACATCTTCCTAGCTCGGTGGATAGCTCCATCCCCGTGATGGTATATTTCTTCTTCTCCTTCTTTTGTTTCCATTGCTATATTCGTTTGTAGTCACGATCCCCACTTGGGGAATACATGCATGTCGGTTTTTATACCCGAAAACCCCGGGTTTCTATGTCGTTGCTTCCGCTGCATATGGGTGTTGGCGTGCATGGATTTCCTATAGTGGTATCAGAGCCTAGGCTACAATGATATAGCACGAAAATGGCTCGAAAAACCGTTTTGGAAGATTCGTTTTTCAGTCCAGTAGGCCTTCGCGGGCCGTGAAAGTTTCTTCACGGGTCGTGAAGGCCACACGACCGGTGTTCTTGAGGGGTCTGGTCGTGGGAAGTGTTTTCAGGCTTCACGAGTCCTTATGGCCGTGACCGGTCATGAAGCTCTTGGGCTTCACGAGCCGTGAAGGGTCGTGAAAACTCTCGTGAACAATATAGTCGTGAAACTTGGTTTTTAGGCTCACGAGCCCTTTCTATCCCGTGATCGGTCGTGAAGCCCTTGGGCTTCACGAGTCGTGAGGGGTGGTGAAGGAGCTTCTGGGCAGTTTTTGTCCTTAAAAGAAAATTTTATGGTTTTTCGGGTCATGGGAGTGTTTCTGTTTTTTCTGGCAGATTCTGGTAGTTAACCCCTTGTAATATTTTGGTATAAATATGGGTATGTAAGGTATGGTCTTGGCATGAGATGCATACATGCATACACATATGTTGGGTATATATGAATATAGGTATAAAAATTGGTTTTGTGCCCTAATGCATATGTACAAGAATTTCCTTATTGTGCCTTGAGTGTTTGTGTTGGAAATTCTTACCAAAATATTTGTTATTCACGGTTTTGGCACACCGTGCTTTGTAGTTGTTGTTTATTGCTTTTAGTTGGTAACCATCACCCTAGACCTTGTGGTTGTGCCTTGTGGTTTGTCTGGTTGTTTGGATTTATTTGGTGACCTTAGTGTCACATGTGATGTAATTAATTATTTGTTCATTTGGTATGTAATTAATTATTGTGGCTTGCATGCCATTTCATTTATCCATATGTACTTGTAGTAGATTGATAGGAAGCGCGTGGCTTGCATGCCATTTCCTTTCGTTTGTGTACTTGTGTTTTGAAGACCACAATCAAGAGTCAAGAGGAGACGTCTTGAAGACCTCGGATCCGGTTGGTCCCGATGGAGGTAGCAGATTCAGTGGGAGCACTCCATGGTCTAGGTTTGTGTCCTTAGTAGACCTAGTCCTCCCGGCTTGGCTCACGGGTAGGACGCATAGGTTTTTGGCATGGTTACCAACCCCTTTGTATGCGTGTGATGTGATTTATATTTCTTGCATGGTTGTTTATGTTTCTTCGCGTGCTTGATAACTTTTCTAAAGTTAATAAAATCACAAGAGTTTTAAATTGGTTAACAAACTCTCCCGCGTACACGATTAACAAGACAATATAAACTTGGTATTATATTTAAAGTGAAAATCGGTTTTGTCACTTACTTTGTTAATCAATTATTAAATCTTGGTTTTAATCAAGAAACTAAAGCCCGTTTCCTAAAAACGTAAATCATGCACCATCCATAGGATGACACACCCGATTCTAGTGAAGCATGGGATGATTTTCGAGCTTAGCACGAATTATTCCATGTGGATCTGTGTGGAAGGTGAGTGTGGCGACTTGGAGTTGCTGGTTGTCGAGCTTAGAACGAGCCAATGATTGTCGAGTTTGCTACCGTGTATCTTGTTGGACGATTTACAATTGCAAACTAAAATCCTTGTGTGATTGTCGAGCTAAGCACGAGTCAACCAAGAATTTTAATTTGGGATTGGTGTAAGTGGGGATCAAACATGCCAACCGACCATTTTATGTCGTTGGATCCCGCAAGTTTCTAAGAGTTGCAATAGAGATTGCAATCGGAAAAATGGTTACCAGCCTAAATAGCTTCATGAAGTGATCCGCGGTAAACCCGTCATGTAGTGGAGTAAAATGGTTCTTAGCCCTTGTTAAGATAAATTGTTTTTTCTAAAACTTTATGGGTAATTATTTTAACGAGGATTATATCGAACTAACTAAAACTTGTGTTCTTGTATTAATAGATTTCAAACCATAATAACACCACGTCAAACTATTCGCTTCGTATGTTCCTACATAAGGAGAAACTCACGGGAGTTGTCACACCCCGCTAAAGCGGAAACACGAGGTGTCACAGCACAAGATATCATCGCACAAGGTAAATAGACAATAACCATTATATTGACTTAACAAAAATAAGTAGTTCGGGTAAAAGATAAATAAAAGTTACATAATCGAATAAAAATTAAATGACATTGTCTTGTACGATGCGAAAATAAAATAAATATTGTTTTTATAAAACGTGACGATGAAGATGAAGATGCCACACATCATGTTTGTATGCATAAGGTACCTAACGACGATCACCTGAAAGCACGGGTAAAAGAAAGAAAACGGTCAACTACTAGAGTTGGTGAGTTCATAGGTTTTTAATATATGCACAAAATATCTTTTAAATAAGAAAAGTTTAAATAATTGATGGAAGTTTTTGAATAAAATCCAAGTATGAAATAATGATAGAAGATGTATTATATTGCCCAATACGTTGCAAATGGTAGTAATATACTATGATGATTATTGCTTGAGCCATTATCCAACCTAGCCGATAACCAATTGCCCATGATAAACCTAACGCCTATATTAAATGACGTTAGTAGTGGTAAAGTACATCTATAGTTCGTCAACCATAAATGGGAGACGTCGGAATCTCCAAATAGAGCTACTTACAAATACCATCGGCTCACTAGCGGAGTTAAGGAATAATGTCCAACGAAAGGGCCTTACAACGATCACCCAAGCACATCAAAGAATAATACCATAAGTTCTCAAAATAATATTTGAAATAAATAAGAAGATAGGCAATAAACTTTTCATGAAACGTATACACATGCTTTCACCCCAAAAATAATATAAAATACGGTAAAAAGGGGCTATGATACTCACTCGGTATGCAAAGGTGTTCACTCGTAAGAATTTCTTGTTCCTACCGAAGCTCCTTTCCTAATATAAGAGTTATGTAGCTCTATTAGACTTATTTTATTTATTATTTTGTATTATATATTTATTGTTAACTTATTTATTAAATAGTTAAAGGTTGTCTCTATTTTTCCATAAATCATAAGTGTTCACTGAAATTTTCAGTTCTTTAAGTTGAACTTTAAAAATTAAAAACTGTATTTTAGGAGTCATATTAAGGTTTGATATTTTAATATAATCTTAATACATTTTTCTAGAATGTCCAGTAAAAATATAGGAATTTATAATCCATGTTTAATATTTTTAATAATTAAAAGTTTATAGGATGTCCACTGATCAGGGTCTGGGTGACATGTGGTTACTAAATCGTCTGTTTAGGGCTCATACGACCTCGTTTCTACATGATTAAAACTGAGAAATAATCATGACTCAAATATTAAACTTTTAAAAAAAACTAGACGTATTTTGACCCAAGAATGAGTAAGTTACACGCGTTTAAAGTGTACCCTTCTAAATCTGCCAGATTTCCAGATTCAACATATGGGTCTTTTTAAATATGTTTGAAGGATCAAACGTTCATGAAAATTAGTGAATCCAGGTTTAAATGATAGGTAACACTTTAAACTAAGATTAGCAAAAAGAATCAACTGATTTTGATACCTAGAACTCCAGATATAACAAAAACAAGTGGAGAGTTCTAGCATCAGAATCTGCCAGAATGTTATTCTTTTTGCTTATGGGTCATAACTTTAATATGGCTTGTTTATATTCATGATTAATCATATTGTATGAGTATAAGCTTTGATAATCCATGTGTTCTTACAACAATGGTAGGATGATACACATTTTATGTGTTCCTTACAACATTTGTTGAGATGAAACACATGCATGCTCAAAGTCTTATTTTCTTGATTTTTAGTTGATTAAGTTCCATACAACAATGGTAGGATGATGCACATTTCATGTGCTTCTTACAACATTGGTAGGATGTTTATATTTACATGATTATAGATATATATAAAATAAATAAGATGAACAACAAAGAAAATAAATAAAAGAAAGAGGAAAAGATGAAAAGAAGAAGGGTAGAAGAGTAGAGATGAGTGTTTTATGATCATCTTACCAACTCTTTTCTTTGATTTTGTGTTTGATCTTCAAGAGATGATCAAGACTTGGATGTTCTTGGGAGATTTTTGTTGGTGAAAGAAGAAGAGAGAAAAGAGAAGAGATGGAGTGTGGTGGTGAAGGAAATGATGAAGAGTAGTAGGGGGCTTATATAGAGCATGGGGGAGATCAAGTGGTGATTCTTCGGAAGAGAAGGAGGCAAGAGAAAAGAGATGGGGGGTTTCTTTTATTTTTTTATTTTTTATAAATTATGTGTAATTAGTTTAAATAAATTTGTATAAATGGTGATTTTGTTTAAATCTTTTAATTAACAAAGTTTTAATTATTTTGATGAGTTTATATATATATATATATGTTTTATATTTTAACTTATTTATATTTATTATGATGTATTTAATTATTTTTATTGTTATTATTATTATTATTGTATATGATTTGTAATTCTTGACTTTTAATAATTCGATTTTTCGAGCTCGGGAAGGTTCTAACCATATAGGCGGGATTTCTACGAAATCTAATATTATTATGGATGTATTTAAGTCATAAATACTATTTTTAGTCATACTAGGCTTTAAATTAGAATTTCTAATGGCTAACCTGGGAAATTTGTTGCCGAATGTCACAGTCTCCCCTGATTAAAAGAATTTCGTCCCGAAATTAATCGTTGACGTCTTGGACTTGCTTTTTGGCGAAGAGGTGTGGATATTTGAGTTTCATATAATCCTCTCGCTCCGAAGTGTATTCAGGCCCGTGCCTTGAGTTCCAACGAATTTTTAAGATGGGGATCTTGCTTCTCCTTAGTCTTTTGACCTCCCTGTCAAGGATTTCTATTGGTTCTTCTACAAAGTGCAACCGGTCATCAACTTGCACATCTTTTAAGGGTAAGACTAAGGTTTCCTCCGTTTGGCATTTCTTTAAATTCGAAACATGGAACGTGTCATGGATTGCGCTCAGTTCTTGTGGCAATTTTACCTTGTAGGCTACCGGTCCATTCCTTTCGATTATCTCGAATGGCCCAACGTACCTGGGACTTAACTTGTTCTTTTTTCCCAAAACGCACTATCCTTTTCCAAGGTGATATCTTTAGTAGAACTTTATCGCCAACTTGAAACTCTAGGGGTTTCCTGCGATTGTCGGCGTAGCTCTTTTGTCGGTCCCTAGCGGTTTTGAGCCTTTCCCTGATAATCTTTATCTTATCAGTGGTTTCCTGTACAACGTCTGGTCTGGACAATTGTCGGTCTCCGATTTCCAACCAGCTGAGCGGGGATCTACATTTGCGTCTGTACAATGCTTCATAGGGTGCACACTGGATACTGGTGTGATAACTATTATTGTATGAAAATTCAACCAGTGGCAAATGCGAGTCCCAGCTCCCACCAAAATCTAACACACAAGCACGTAACATATCTTCCAGCGTTTGAATAGTCTTTTCCGATTGTCCGTCTGTTTGGGGGTGGTAAGAGGTGCTTAAATTGACTCGCGTTCCCAATGCTTTCTGAAGTGATTGCCAAAATCGGGAAGTGAAGCGACTATCCCTATCCGAGATGATAGAGATGGGCACTCCATGACACATGACGATCTCATTGATGTAGATTCGTGCCAGCTTTTCCATCTTGTAATCTTCACGAATGGGTAGGAAATGTGCTGACTTTGTAAGCCGGTCTACTACTACCCAGATGGAATCGTACCCTTTTGCGGATCGGGGTAACTTAGTCACAAAATCCATAGTTATCTGTTCCCATTTCCATTCCGGGATTTCGGGTTGCTGCAGTAATCCAGAGGGTTTCTGGTGTTCTGCCTTAATCCTTGCACAAGTCAAACATTTCCCCACGTATAGGGCGACATCCTTCTTCATTCCGGGCCACCAATAGTATTCCTTCAAATCCTTGTACATTTTATCGGCTCCGGGATGAATAGAATACTTAGACTTATGTGCCTCATTCAATATCGTTAACCTTATGTTATTCACCTTGGGTATCCAAACCTTCTTTTCGAAGTAACGTACTCCATCAGTTCCAATCTTGAACCTGTGCTCCAAATGACGGAGGGTTTCCTCTTTTAGATTTTCTGCTTTTAATGCTTGCTCCTGAGCTTCAAGGATCCTTCCTTTCAGACTTGTTTGCACAACAGCTCCTAATGCTCGTACTCTCGTTGGTTTTACTCTTTCCTTCCTACTCAATGCATCGGCTACCACATTGGCCTTGCTTGGGTGATATTTGATTTCGCAATCATAATCATTGAGTAGTTCTACCTATCGCCTTTGTCTCATATTGAGCATCTTTTGATCAAAAATATGCTGGAGACTCTAATGGTCATTGTAGACGGTACACTTGGTACGATATAAATAGTGTCTCCATATTTTGAGTGCAAACACTACCGCTCCTAGCTCAAAATCATGAGTAGTGTAGTTTTTCTCATGAACCTTCAATTGTCTCGAAGCGTAGGAGATAACTTTGTCTTTTTGCATTAAAACACATCCCAACCCTTGGTGTGATGCGTCGCAATAGACCACAAAGTTTTCTGATCCAGTTGGCAATGCCAAGATAGGTGCGTTGCATAGCTTCTGCTTTAAGGTTTGAAAGGCTTCTTCTTGCTTATCTCCCCAAATGAATTTCTTATCCTTCTGAGTCAGAGTCGTTAATGGTTGAGCCACGCGTGAAAAGTTTTCGATGAATCGCCTATAATATCCTGCCAAACCCATAAATTGTCGAATCTCGGTTGGCGTCTTTGGTGCTTCCCACATTTTGATTGCTTCGATCTTTGCTGGATCGACATGAATTCCGTTTGAATTAACTATGTGACCAAGGAAGTGTACTTCTCGGATCCAAAATTCACACTTGGAGAATTTGGCATACAACTTCTGGTCCTTGAGTAGTGTTAAGATTAATTTCAAATGTTGCTCATGATCTTCCTTGCTTCGCGAATAGATGAGAATGTCGTCTATGAACACTATTGCAAACTTATCTAAATATGGTCTACATACCCTATTCATTAAGTCCATAAAAACTGCTGGAGCATTAGTCAACCCAAAAGGCATAACTAAGAACTAAGAACTTGTAATGTCCATAGCGGGTTATAAAGGCGGTCTTAGGGACGTCTTCTTCGCGAACTCTCAACTGGTGATATCCCGAGCGATGATCGATTGTTAAAAAATAGTTGGCGCTTTCAAGTTGGTCGAACAGGTCATCGATTCGAGGGAGAGGGTATCGGTTCTTGATAGTTAAATTGTTGAGTTCCCGATAGTCGATACACATTCGTAGAGATCCATCTTTCTTTTTTGACGAATAGGACTAGGGCTCCCTATGGTGAGGTACTTGGTCAAATAATTCCTTTGTCGAGTAACTCTTGAAGATGTGCAGACAATTCCTATATTTCCAACGGGGCTAACCGATATGGAGCGTTTGCTACGGGCACGGCTACAGGGATTAAATCAATCCAAATTTGTCTTATCTAACTAAGGGTAATCCAGGTAATTCATCCTGAAACACCTTGGGAGAATCCCAAACGATTGGAAAATCGTGAATGTGCTTTTCCTAAACCTCCGTTTCTACAACGTGCACGAAGAATGCGATATAGTCCTTTCCTAAATATTTTTGCATTTTCATGCATGATACCACCTTGACGTTCTTCCTGGTCTTTTCTCCTTATACGACAAGCGTTTCATCTTGTGATAGTGGAATCTGAATGATCTTTGCAGAACAAAGTATTTCAGCTTGATTTTTGGATAGCCAATACATACCAACAACTACATCAAAGCTCCCTAATTTGATTGGTATGGTCTACGTTGAAGTTTTTGCTGGCTAAGTTCAAGGTACACTTAGTGATTATATCTCTAGTCTTGACTTCTTGTCCATTAGCAAATTCCATGATATAGGCCTCTTTCAATATTTGAAATTTTAGATTGAGCTTTGGCCTAAAAACTAGTGGTACGAAGCTTCTATATATTCTAGAGTCAGATAGCATTGATGCATTATAATTGTTTAGAAGAAACATACTAGTAATCACATTCGGGTCTCTCCTTTGTACAAATTCTACTTAGCTAGGTTATGGTGATCCTAAGATATAAGGTCTAACAACTAACACTCCCGTTCAATCATATAGCAATGCATGTAAAATTTTAAAATTATACATTTCATAATGTGATTTAAGCAAAACATGTTCAATCATATAGTTCCCATTACTACTCAGGGTGCCTCTATGTGCTCCCTAAATCAGCAGTTCTCTCCCTCCTAATGAAAAGGTCACGATGTTACTCTCGTTGGTAAGGGGACTCTTTTCCTAGCCGTGAGCCTAACACATGCTTCACAGGAAGTTGGTGTTGATAATACACTAGGTCGTGAAACTCGGGGACTCTCCTACTAAGTTTCTATTCTAACCTCCATGGCTAAAGAATATGTAATCTTAGTGCGTCAACCTAATGATGACATTACAGACTTCGATATATATAAAATTGGTTACTAAGTGTGCAAATATATGAAAGTACTTATGATATGCCATGCTTATGCACACACACAATAATCGTGATCTAGAAAGAAAGTAAATAAAATTTTGTTTCTAAGTATATTTTTATTATAACTAACCTAAGTGCCATATCGTACATAGCTAAATTAGACATAGGTGATCAAGCTTTGTCTAATTGAGGTATAACAATGTGGTACTCAGCTTAATTATATTATCAATACACTTGATGCATTTTAAACAAAATTATTTGGAAAATTATTTTTATAAACCTTTGGTCATAGTTGTTGTTTTCCCCCCATAAGAAAAACAACATTCCCTATAACCTTAGGCTCTGATACCAAATCTGTCACACCCCGCTAAAGCGAAAACACGAGGTGTCACAGCACAAGATATCATCGCACAAGGTAAATAGACAATAACCATTATATTGACTTAACAAAAATAAGTAGTTCGGGTAAAAGATAAATAAAAGTTACATAATCGAATAAAAATTAAATGACATTGTCTTGTACGATGCGAAAATAAAATAAATATTGTTTTTATAAAACGTGACGATGAAGATGAAGATGCCACACATCATGTTTGTATGCATAAGGTACCTAACGACGATCACCTGAAAGCACGGGTAAAAGAAAGAAAACGGTCAACTACTAGAGTTGGTGAGTTCATAGGTTTTTAATATATGCACAAAATATCTTTTAAATGAGAAAAGTTTAAATAATTGATGGAAGTTTTTGAATAAAATCCAAGTATGAAATAATGATAGAACATGTATTATATTGCCCAATACGTTGCAAATGGTAGTAATATACTATGATGATTATTGCTTGAGCCATTATCCAACCTAGCCGACAACCAATTGCCCATGATAAACCTAACGCCTATATTAAATGACGTTAGTAGTGGTAAAGTACATCTATAGTTCGTCAACCATAAATGGGAGACGTCGGAATCTCCAAATAGAGCTACTTACAAATACCATCGGCTCAGTAGCGGAGTTAAGGAATAATGTCCAACGAAAGGGCCTTACAACGATCACCCAAGCACATCAAAGAATAATACCATAAGTGCTCAAAATAATATTTGAAATAAATAAGAAGATAGGCAATAACCTTTTCATGAAACGTATACACATGCTTTCACCCCAAAAATAATATAAAATACGGTAAAAAGGGGCTATGATACTCACTCGGTATGCAAAGGTGTTCACTCGTAAGAATTTCTTGTTCCTACCGAAGCTCCTTTCCTAATATAAGAGTTATGTAGCTCTATTAGACTTATTTTATTTATTATTTTGTATTATATATTTATTGTTAACTTATTTATTAAATAGTTAAAGGTTGTCTCTATTTTTCCATAAATCATAAGTGTTCACTGAAATTTTCAGTTCTTTAAGTTGAACTTTAAAAATTAAAAACTGTATTTTAGGAGTCATATTAAGGTTTGATATTTTAATATAATCTTAATACATTTTTCTAGAATGTCCAGTAAAAATATAGGAATTTATAATCCATGTTTAATATTTTTAATAATTAAAAGTGTATAGGATGTCCACTGATCAGGGTCTGGGTGACATGTGGTTACTAAATCGTCTGTTTAGGGCTCATACGACCTCGTTTCTACATGATTCAAACTGAGAAATAATCATGACTCAAATATTAAACTTTTAAAAAAAACTAGACGTATTTTGACCCTTCTAAATCTGCCAGATTTCCAGATTCAACATATGGGTCTTTTTAAATATGTTTGAAGGATCAAACGTTCATGAAAATTAGTGAATCCAGGTTTAAATGAAAGGTAACACTTTAAACTAAGATTAGCAAAAAGAATCAACTGATTTTGATACCTAGAACTCCAGATATAACAAAAACAAGTGGAGAGTTCTAGCATCAGAATCTGCCAGAATGTTATTCTTTTTGCTTATGGGTCATAACTTTAATATGGCATGTTTATATTCATGATTAATCATATTGTATGAGTATAAGCTTTGATAATCCATGTGTTCTTACAACAATGGTAGGATGATACACATTTTATGTGTTCCTTACAACATTTGTTGAGATGAAACACATGCATGCTCAAAGTCTTATTTTCTTGATTTTTAGTTGATTAAGTTCCATACAACAATGGTAGGATGATGCACATTTCATGTGCTCCTTACAACATTGGTAGGATGTTTATATTTACATGATTATAGATATATATAAAAGAAATAAGATGAACAACAAAGAAAATAAATAAAAGAAAGAGGAAAAGAAGAAAAGAAGAAGGGTAGAAGAGTAGAGATGAGTGTTTTATGATCATCTTACCAACTCTTTTCTTTGATTTTGTGTTTGATCTTCAAGAGATGATCAAGACTTGGATGTTCTTGGGAGATTTTTGTTGGTGAAAGAAGAAGAGAGAAAAGAGAAGAGATGGAGTGTGGTGGTGAAGGAAATGATGAAGAGTAGTAGGGGGCTTATATAGAGCATGGGGGAGATCAAGTGGTGATTTTTGGGAAGAGAAGGAGGCAAGAGAAAAGAGATGGGGGGTTTCTTTTATTTTTTTATTTTTTATAAATTATGTGTAATTAGTTTAAATAAATTTGTATAAATGGTGATTTTGTTTAAATCTTTTAATTAACAAAGTTTTAATTATTTTGATGAGTTTATATATATATATATATATGTTTTATATTTTAACTTATTTATATTTATTATGATGTATTTAATTATTTTTATTGTTATTATTATTATTATTGTATATGATTTGTAATTCTTGACTTTTAATAATTCGATTTTTCGAGCTCGGGAAGGTTCTAACCATATAGGCGGGATTTCTACGAAATCTAATATTATTATGGATGTATTTAAGTCATAAATACTATTTTTAGTCATACTAGGCTTAAAATTAGAATTTCTAATGGCTAACCTGGGAAATTTGTTGCCGAATGTCACAGGAGTGAACTTCGATGACTGGCTTAGGCAATTGAGAATTGTCCTTCGCTATGAGTCAAAGTTGCACATCCTTGAGGAACCTCTTCCGGAGCCACCTGCTACCGACGCAACTTGGTCCGTCTGATACACGTATGAAAAGCGTGTTGAGGACACACACGATGTTGCCCGCCCCATCTTGTCAACTATGAGCTCGGAGTTGCAAAAGCACTTTGAGCACATAAGTGTGTACGATATGATGAACAATTTGAAGGACATGTTCCAACAACAAGTTAGGGAGGAATACTATGAGTGTGTTAAAAACCTGGTCGGTTGTAGAATGCAGGAAGGTATGAGTGTGAGTGCCCACCTCCTTAAGATGAAGGCGTACGTGGACCAAATGGAGAGATTAGGTTTTCCCATTGGGAGGGAGCTTGTTGTGGATATAGTACTCCAGTCCATGCCCGCATCATATGATCAGTTTGTCATGAACTAGCACATGCATAACATGAAGAAAACCTTAGGTGAATTACATGGCATGTTGAAGATTGCCGAGTCTAACATGGCCAAGCATGAATCCATCTCTTCCATTCCTACCACAAGTTCAAGCGAACAAGAGAAAAGGAAGAAGAAACTGACACAAACAATAAAGGTTGGAGTGTCCAAGCCTATCCTCAACGTTGAATTTGAGGACATAGCTAATGTGCCTCATGAAGAGATTCAAGGAGTGGTTTGCTACTTCTACGGAAGATTTGGATATTGGGGCTGTCACGCATGCCCATCGTGCCTAGAGGATATTAAACTTCTAAGGAAAGAGAGAGTTAATTTCCCCTCTAAAGGTACATTCATGATTCATTGCTAATTCTTCTATTTCGCTGGGTTGTTCACCCGAGCTAATTAACTCACATTTGTCACAAATTTATTTTGTTACAAAGTGTAGGTACCATTTAAATGAAGAAAGAAGAGCATGAAGAACCGGATCTCTAATAGAGGAAACTTGATAGATTGACCTCTAAAAGAGAATTGGGAGTTTTGATCTCGCCTATTCTTACCGGTTTAGTTATTACTTTATTTTGATGCCTTGCGAGGCAAGTTAAGTTTTTGTTGTATGTTCATGAAGACGATGGATGAGATTTTGAATTTTGGGTTGTAAAAGATTTTTCCACATTACTTATTCAATTTTGAAGTTTGTTCATGTCATAGATTATGTTTTATTTTGGCCTTCAAGGCGTATCATTCTACATTTGCTGACGATGAATTCATACTTGAAATTTGAATCTTGTTTTTGAAAAATATTTGTTGATTGATACAAATAAAAAATTGCACATGTCAAGACATACATGCTACAAGTAATAATTAATCATGAATGATTGATTCTAAGTCCAAAATAGTTTATATTATTTGGCTCTTTGACATAATCTACTTAACCATATAAATAAGACAAGTATCGCCTAGATCCATGTGGTTAGGATCTTGGACTAGTTTAACCTCGGGTTAAACATTTGATGCTAGTCTTATCTATTAGGGTAAGATGATTATGAAAACCTTCATGGTATATGTGAGAGGGATGCTATCTTGTAAGATATTGATCACCTTTGGTGGATAATCCGTACAAGCACATAACAAAGAGAAAACTAATTAAAATAATCAATTGGGACATAAAGATAGGATGCTTAGATCTACTTGAGATGCTAAGATACCTTAAATCTATATTAATGACCACATTATGAATTGCGGGATTATCTCACAATTCATTCCTTAACATAGACACATTTGTACATGGTGTCACGTTGAAGGAAACCGGATATTGTTGAAAAATTATCTCGTAAATAATGGGTCAAATATGTGTATTCGACTTGTTAGTATACACATTGAATGTGACGAGCCAAGTCCTTAATCTTAATCCAACTTGAAAGTCTACTTGGCACCTTATAAGATATATCTTGAAAGAGTTCTTTGCTTGTATATATCAAAGTTTGGAGATTTTCAATGTACATTTAGTGGGAGATTGAAGAACTTAAATGATGCTAATACATTAAAAAGGTTCTTATAGGTTTTGGATATTTGACCATACGAGAATAATGTTTTGTTGTTCCAAAGGAAGATAATAACTAAAGCATTCCAGTGGAAGAACGTGCAACTTAAATGAAAGACTTGATGTTGGCACTAGCATATGATCAAATATCGGCATGAGAATGCCGGTTATCCTGACCATGAGTAATTACTTTGAAGGATCATAGAAGTCATGTAGCCAAAGAGATATGGGTTCCTTACATCTAAGTGGAAATGACTTGATGGTGAGTCTTGTTCATATCACCATCTATCGGAAGGCATAGTGGGCCCTGTGTTCACTAAGGTTATGAAAAGTAATTAATCATGCGATGAATCCATTTTTAAGTATGTGAATACATTGCTTAATTCCATACCAAGGTACAAACCTAGATCGTGTGAATGGAATTAACATGGATTGTATTGTAGACTACTTCAAATACTGACTAGGGGTAAAAGTTTCATGATGGTTATTGTGGAAACTTTCCCTAGTGGTCATGATTGAAGGTCATTTGATACTCGCTACTATTATTGCCTTCTTATGGCAATAAAAGATAGTGCACATATATACAAGACCGCGTTCCTTCATGGAACTATGTATTGAGGAAGTGCTTACCACACTCTCCGAGGGTCTTAGATATCCGTAGTATCCAAATTAAGTCTGCAAGTATGGATAAGTCACTTGGACTTATACTAACATCGTAAAAGTAAGATCTTTGCTTTCATGCGAGGATCAAAGCATGAGTTTTCTAGAAGCATAGATAAGACTTTTACATATGTTAGGGATAGTGGGAGCTTTTGTTGTATACCTAGAAGGATGTGTCGATTGAAGATAATGTCCCATTGTTAAGTGTTCTATGAACCTAAAATAGGGAATTACTGTATCATGATAATAATTAGGAGATACAAAATCTTGAAATTTTAAATTACAAGAAATACTTGTATATGTTCTTGATGTTTGACGACAAGAAATAAGCCTTGGAGTAGGTTTATACTCTAATACTAATTTTTAATAGGATAACTGTCGATCTTGATCGAAGTCTGTGATCCTACTTTGTGGTGTTGATTATTGATTAGAAAAGTTCTTAAATATCACTGATCCTATTGTGAGCTTTTGTAACAATGAGGATATGAGTACTTTAACACTTTGTTATATAATCTCTTTGACGGATACTTTGAATAGTAGTCTGGTCAAAAGATAGTTATGAAGATAACAAGAATACAAATGGATGTTGCATGGCAAATCCATTGGATAAGCCGTTGTCATAATGACTAGTGATGTTTAACATACTAGGTCATGTAGCATTTCTTATGCATATGATTTGGCTTGAAATATTTTTTTAGTAGTTGATTGTTTTATGTTAGCTTTGGGAACTGTAAGGAGTATCGTTACTTTTGATTGCTTTCGATATATAGTGGGGACTATATATACGCAGATGCGGTTACTTTGATTAGTCCTTACTGTGTTCCATCTTAGCATGTTTAACCACTTCCCTGAGTGCTTATGCATTCTAGATTTTCACAGTCAGTCACAATTCATGGGAAGGAAGTTTGAGATAAGACTGAGGTTAGGGTTTGGTCATGCATTAATCAAGGACTGAATGCAATTGACGCAAAACTAACCTGTGCTTGAAATGAGTTTCAAGTGATTTGAAGACCCACACCTGAGTTCACTTCATGGATTATGGTCACAAGTGACTCAGGATGATAATATCATTACATCCTTAGACTGGAGATACATGTGTATCCAAAGCATGAGTCTGCTTTATTTTGATTACTTTCAAAAGTGGTTCGTAACTACCCATTATAAAGGGAGTTTTCAAATAAAGTATGAAGCATGTGGCGGGGCTATGTAGTCAAAAGGATTTGTTCCTCTAGTTAGAGAGATATCCTTGGCCCCTCGACGATTGGGCGCTGACACCAAATATGCATGGCCGTGCTCAAGTTACAATGATTTTAGATCAGTTGCAAACTTGTTATTTTGGTCACCACCAATCTAGAATCGAGAAACACAATCGTGAACGATCTGGAGATTGACATTTTTCCACGTCTCGTGTTCACATGGATATCGCGAACAAAGGGATGTTTATGATCACTTATCTATAGGACCTTTTAGCCTTTCTAAGCTACGAGGATTTGTCAAGGATGACGTAACTCGTACTGACTTGGGGGCAAGTATGCTTTGCTAGAGCCACTGCTTGTCTGTGATGTTGGTAACGTTGTATTATGTGCAAGTCGGAGTTTGTTGGAATATGCCCACTGATACACGTGTACTAGCATCACTGTTGATGAGGTACGGGCCTATTGGGTCACACTGTAACACCCGCAAACCTGGGCTAGTAGACTAGCAGGTTTACGGTATGTGTTTGTTGTATTTTAATTGCTTTAATTAATTATGTGACTAATTAAGTGATAATAGTTATTTAATTAATTTAGAATTTATAGTGTGTATGTATGTATCAGCCGTACGTATGTATGCATGCATGTGTAAGTGGAATACACGTGGGGTTGTGTAGAAGAAAAGAGGACACCTAACTTTGCATGTACATTTGTGAGTGTGTGTCATCTGTTGCATTACCTCAATATTCAAGAAGTGTATGTGTGTGTGCTTTGTTTCTCTGCCAAGAAGAAAACCGAGAGAAAAGGAAGAAATAGAAGAAAAGAATCGGAATTCTATTTGCATTGTGTGATTAATCAAAAGAGTTAAAGGTTGGTGTTTATAAATTACTATGTTATCATCCTTTTTGTTTAGTAATCTGATATTTAAGGAAATGATTTGTGTTTAAAGATTGCATGTTAAGAACATTATAATTGGTTTTTGATAGAATGTGATTTGATGATTTTGTATGTTCATATTATATATATGTTATATGATGATCCTTTGCATGATAATGTGTTTTAGAATGTTACAAATTATAATCTGCTATAAGTTAATGATTATTATGAAATATGGGTTTTATGAGTTCTTGGTGAAACTATGATGTTCTCGGATTGTTGGAGAAGATAGGAAAACCGATTGTGAGTAAAATCCGATTCTTATGAAATCCGAATCTTTAAATCCAGAAGTTTTGAATACTGATACTTGGTTTATGACTTAACTCCAAATCTGATATATATATATAAAGAGGAACATGAAAACCGAGACATAGAATCCGAATGACTGAATCCGAAACACATGAAATCCGGAACTTGGAATCCGGGACCTAGTGAAATCCGATACTTATGATTTTGGAAATTTGAAATCCGATTAAGACAAAACAGAGAGATTTGGAACCCATCGGATTCCTAAATCCGACAGTTGTGATCCTTATAGAATGTTGCGGATTTTCAAGAATCCGAGTGAGAATCCGATAGTTTCAAGAATCCGACATTTTGAGTTTTATTTATATTTGTTTATTGATTGTTGGATGTTATGAATGAATTATAAATATATGATGAGATATATTTATGAAATTTGGACTAATTGGTTGTTATTATGTTTTCAGGAAATACAAAGGCTCAGTAGCATTAGAATTTTGAGTGCTTTCTCTGAACTTGAAAGGTGAGTGGATGTTGGATATATATATATATATTATTGATGACTGCTGCATGATTATTTGTTCGATACGCAGTCTTAGTATGATTTTGAGTTGCGTTTGAGAAGTCAGCTATACGTGCAATTGGGCTGGGCTCATTTACTGGTTGGTTGTGTTGGAATCTACCCACTAACACACGTATGCCGGTATCACTACTAATGAAGCGCGGGCCTACTGGGTCACACGCCAAGGATTGATCCTGACAGCTTAATGTGGAAGGAGAATGTCAAAGAATCAAAAGTGTTTTGATTCGGGGCTTCACGACCGTGAAGGATGCTCCATGGATCGTGAAGCAGGCTACCCTAACGATTGTTCGACGGCCGCCACGCGTCGTGATACCTTTGGGCTTCACGGCCCGTGACGAGGTCGTGAGGGGTCGTGAAGGAGATGCCCTCACGAGTCTCGACCGGGCGGCACGGCTCGTGGAGTTCTAAGTCCCCTGGTGGCGTACTTAGGCTTCACGGCCCGTGAGAG
This sequence comes from Dittrichia graveolens, assembly GCA_038502395.1. Classification (NCBI taxonomy): domain Eukaryota; kingdom Viridiplantae; phylum Streptophyta; class Magnoliopsida; order Asterales; family Asteraceae; genus Dittrichia; species Dittrichia graveolens. The sequence continues at coordinate 40,757,126 of JARJIL010000009.1, forward strand.
CCCGTGAGGGGTCGTGAAGAGGGTAGTTGTTATGACACTTGTGTTTTATTGGACCATTTGATGGTCCAATCAAAATCCATGCTTTATGGCCGGATTTTTGAGGTTAGATGCTGGTCATTGATGCATAGATACTAAGAGAACACATGAAGAACTCTCTCTTGACACTAGCTCTCTCTTGGCTCCAAAGGAAAAGATACACATACACTAAGTGAGGTATTCTTGAGTGTGGTAAGGGTTTCATGGTGCAAGAGGAGATCTACATGGGCTGTTCCAGATGATGGAGTCATGGTGGACGTTCATCTATGGGTTGCTAGTACAATGGGATTACGCATACTTGGTGTGGACTTGCAATGGAGAAGAAGCCTTTTGTTTCTTCATCTTCATCCCAATCCACATGTAGAGCTCAAATTCTAGCCATAGTAAGGAGGTACTTTCTACTCCTTCTTCTTGTTCTTTAGTTGCAATTTGCTTTGTAGTGTGTTCCACCATTGGAACTAGTTGTGGGCTTTGTGTGTGCTTTCATTTTATGTCTTGCATGCTACTTTCTTGTTTGCTTCCGCTGCGTTTGTGCCCACCACGAGCTCCAATAGTGGTATCAGAGCCATCTCTACAAAGAAATTGCACTTTGATGGCTTGAAAACCGAAAATGGACATTCTGTCCACAAGTGCTTCACGGGTCGTGAAGCCTACACGAGTGGCTTCATGGGGTGTTGCTCGTGAAAGGTTTTGACTGTGTCAGAGTCTTGGAGCTCATGGGCTTCACGGGCCGTGAGGGCCCGTGAAGATCTCGTGAACAGTGTTTTCATCCTTGTTTATAAAAGAAATAGATTTTCGGTTTTAGCACCTTTCGATTCTGTTTTTCCAGAATCTGTCCTTTTGTTTGGACATTTGAAAAGTCCCGTTTATGTGTCTTGATTCATATATTTATATGTATTGGGTGGTTTTGGCATAAAATGCACACATGCATATACTTATATTGTGTATATATGAATATGTGTTGTGAAAGTGTTTGGGATACTAATGCATATGTTCAAGGATTGTTCCTTTTGTGCCTTGAGTGCTTTGCTTGTTTGAACAATCTTAATTGAGATACATTTTGCATGGTTTTGTTATGGCACACAATGTTTTGTTTGTGGTTGTTGTTGTGTCCAGTAACGCCTTGCCCGTTACACCTATGTGTTGGTTGTTTGGTTGTTCTTTTATGTATTCATTCATTTGGTGACTTTTAGTCACAATGGTTTGTAATAATATTTAATTCGGTTTGTAAATTTGTAAATTTATTATGGTTTGCATGCCATTGCCTTCCTCTGTACTTGTTGTAAGTAGCTTAGAATAGCAATCGCGGCTTGCATGCCGTTTCTTTTCAAATTGTTTGTAATTGTGAAAAGAAGACCGAGGACACCCATCGAGAGTCAAGGTGGAGACGTCTCGGCTATATTGGATCCGGTGGATCATTTGGAGATAACGGATTAAGTGGGAGCACATCCGGCGAGGCCTTTTGGTTGTGTCCTTAGTTTGGCCTTGCTCTCTCCGTTTGGCTCACGGGGAGGGCGCATAGGGTTTAGGGGCGTGTTACCGGATATTTGTTTTGTGCGTGGTTGTGATTTATTTTGTTATATTCTTGCGTGGTTGTTTAGGATCTTCGCATGCTAGAAAACTTTTCAAAATAATAAAATCACAAGAGTTGTTAAATTGTTTAACAAACCCCGCGCGCTCACGATTAACAAATAAATTTAAATTGGTTTATATTAAAGTGAAAAATGTGTTTTGTCACTTGTTTGTTAATCAACTTGAAAAGAGGTTTTTTTAACCGGAAAGACAAAAGTCCTGTTTTTCTCAAATGTCAATCACACGCCACCCGTAAGATGACACCACCCGAATCTAGTGATGCATGGGATGATTGTCGAGCTAAGCACGAGTTGTTCCATGTGGATCTGTGTGGAAGGTGAGTGTGGCGACTTGAAATTATTGGTTGTCGAGCTAAGCACGAGCCAATGATTGTCAATGGTGTCACCGTGTATCTTGACGGACGATTTACAATTCCAACTTAATATGCCTTGGTAATTGTCGTGCCTATACCGAGTTTCCAAAGCGGCTTAACGAGGAATTGGTGTGAGAAGGGATCAAACATGCCAAACCGACGCTATGAGTGTTGATGGATCCCGCAAGTGTCTAAGAGTTGTAATCTCGGATTGCAATTGGTAAAGCGTTTACCGGCCTAAATAACTTCATGAAGTGATCCGCGGCAAACCCGTCATGTAGTGAAGTGAAATAAGGTTCTTAGCCCTTGTTAAGATAATTGGTTTTCTTAAAACTAAATGGGTAATTATCGTAACAAGGATTGTATCAAAACTAACTAAAACGTGTATTCTTATATCTTTAATTGGCAAACATTAACGACACCGCTTCAACTTAAAACTCCGTTCGTTCCTAAAGAAGGTGAGACTCACTAATGTGGACTTCATGGACTAGGATTGGTTGTTGAGGATTGTCTTCCACCATGAGTCAAAGTTGCACATTATAGAGAAATCCCTTCTAGAGCCAAAATGCTACCAACGCGACCTAGACCTCTACATGCATGTAAAAGTGGATCGTGGTCTTCATCGGTTGAAGGATGCATGAAGGCGGGAAAATTAGTGTCCATATCCTTGAGTTAGAGAGGTATGTGGACCAAAAGGAGAGGCATGGATTTGCCATAGGGAGGGAGCTTGTGGTGAATGAAAATTCTCCAAAGTCCCTGCCCACATGATGTAAATAGTTCATTGTGAACTATCACATGCACAATATGGAGAAGTCCTTGATAAAGCATTATGGCATGTTATGGACTGCTAAGTCCTGCATGGCCAAAGTATGACTTGCCTCACCAACTACTGCTAACATTATAAAGGAACAAGAAACCGAGAAGAAGAAATTGACTTCAAGTGGAAAGTTTGGTTTTACCAAACCTACCATATATGTGAAGTCAGAGGGCAATGAGGTTGTGCCTCAATATATGACTCCACATGGGGTAATTTGCTACTTCTACGGAAAGATTGGAAAATTGGCGCCACCACGCCTGCCCTATGGGCCTGAAAGAGCTAAAATCACTTATGAGTAAGAGAAATTAGCTCCTTGACTTCAGGAACATTCATGATCAAACTCCATTGCTCTTCTACTTCTAAAGGCTAGGTTTTGAACGCTAGCAATAACGCTCACATTTGTCACAAATTTGTTTGTTACAAAGTGAAGGTGTTAAAAGAGAAGTAGGCGGATGAGGCATGGAGAGTTGGAATTCGAAAATGGAAACATAGTTGTTCTCCCTACTGAGAGGATTGGAAGTCTGTATCTTGCCTTTCCTTCCAACTATTCTATTACTTTATTGGATGTATGTTTATGCCATGTATGGCTAGAAACATTATATCTAAACGTCTTTGTTGACGATGGATATTACTTTGACTTTTGAAATTAGTGGTGATTTATTTCAAAGTTTATCCATGTCGTGGCATTTAATGTAAGCTTTTGCTTAAGGAGTAATAGAATGATCATAAATGTATTGATAAGTTATCCTTATGTAGAAGTCGATTTAGCTATATAAACAAGACTTGCTTCACCAAGATCCGTGAGGTTTAGGAACTTGGAACCCTTTGACCATGGGTCAAATGTTGAATGCATATCTTGTTTATTAGGTTAAATGACTTAAACATCCTTCACTTGAGTATGTGAGAGGATTGAAAGCTTGTTGGATTTCGTTCACACTTTTAGTGTGTTGACCGTTCAAGCAAACATTAAGGAGTAACTTTAGATACCTTGTTACCTTTACCATTGATGGTAGAAGGGATGTTATGTCTATTTTTAATGGACTAGTTTTTGAAACCTTAGAGGTGTTCAAAACTCACCATAACGAGGTACATGAATGAGAGGGCAATGCAACTATGATACTCGGATCTAGTTAAGATGCTAAGTACCTTAGTTTTATATTTTATGTGACTATCATAAGAATTATGGGATTGTCTCACAATTCATCTCTCTTAAGACACATTGTTACATGTGGTCGTCTAAAGGAGGAACCGGACATTTTGATATGGTCCGACAAGTGATAGGTTACACTTATATGTCCAAAATTGTTTTGGGTCATTCTCCAAATGGTGGGCATGAGTTCTAAATTTTATGAACAACAAAGATGGTCATGTAAACGCCTTAGAGGATATGACGAAAAGGAGGATCCTTGTTTGTCTAATCCAAAGTCTTGATTGTCTAGCCTACGTTTAGACGTGAGGTGGAGGAACCCAGGATCTAGAGGTATTTACTCCATTAGGTACTCTACTAAGACCATGGGATATTTGTCTTGACAAACCTTGTGACAACTTGTAAGTTGCTCAAAGGTAGAGTATCTTAAGAAATTAATATCCATGGATGCAAATGAGAGTAAAGTATACCTTGAATGGAAGAACCTGATGTTGACACTAGAATCCAATCAGAAATGATTGAAACTCAGCATGGCAATGCTGGAGAACCTGGCATAAAATCATTACCTCTTGGTAGAAGTTGTCATAAGACCAGAAAGATATAACTCGTTATATCTGAGGAAGACAACTTAATGATGATTCATGATGAATGCGTCAACTACCGGAAAGCGTAGTGGTGCTTGGAGTCCGCTAGGAGAAAGGAGGAAATGATAAGATGAGATGCTATCCATGACGGATATCCAAGGTTTCGACTTGGTTGATCCTACACCTGGGTGTGAACCCGCGAGGTTTGATTGGTTATTTGAAGAAATAGACCAAACATGGATAAGTTTGTAGACTACTTCAAATACCGACTGGTAGGAATGGTTTCACGATGATTGACCATGAGGAAGGTATCATCTAGAAACATTCTCCCGGTGGTTATGTTGAAGTCCACACGGATACTTATTTTATAAGTGCCTTTTAGGCTATATTGGATGGAAGTGAAGACCACATTCCTTAATAGGAATTTTCTGAGGAAATGCTCACAACATTTTCGAGGGTCTTTCACTATCATAAGTATCCTAATGAAATCTACAAACCCTAAGTAGTCCACTTGTGGACTTATGCTGCCATCTCAATGTTAGAATCTTTGCGTTGATATGAAAATCATTTGTTTGAGTTTTCAAATAACAATGATGAAACATGGAAGAATGCCAGAGCTAGTGGGAGCATTTTGTAATCCTATTCTAAATATATCTAGCACATACAACGTATTGGAGATAATGTCCTGATCTTGCTTGGAAAAGCTTAGATCAAGAATTATGCATCCAGAACGATTATAGGATATACAAAACCTATGAAAGGAGTAAAAGAAATATTGAAATATGTTCTTGTTGATCTATAGTAAGAAGCAACAAAGAATAAGTTGTTATTCAAGTGCTTGCTTATATATTTCTTAGGATAACTGCCGATCTTTATCGGGGTTTGTGATCCTACTAAATATGGTGTTAATAAGTATGCTTCTCAAAGCATCGCTGACTCTATTGGGATCTTATGAGACAATGAGAGTACGATGGCTTATGAAAGATAACCTTTATCTCAAGCATCTTTGATCTTATTGAGTTCTCATGAATCAATGAAGGTGCGATAGCTTGACAAAAGACCGTTATCTCACCAATGCACACTTTTGAGTGATTGGTTGAGGTAGAGATATGGTCATCTTACGAATACAAACGGATAGCATGGTGGCGGATCCGTTTTGCTAAAGCCGTAGTTGTAAGATAGTGATGATTGACATACTAATGCTTGCAAAGACTTGGCTTAACTTTGTTTTAGTTGAAATTTTGATATGCTGATTATGGGAAGGTTAAGAAACATTGTGCTTCTGCTAGTATCGATTATCAAATGGGGATTTGTTAATACGCGTGTAGCGGGCACTCTCAGTTGCCTTTATTGTGTTCCATCTTAGCATGTTTACCACTTCCCTCAATGTTTTTTGCATTCTAAATGTCCACAGTCAGTCACTCTTTATAGGAAGGAAGTTTGAACGAAGACTGAGGGAAAAGCGTTGGTCGTGTATTCAATGGGGATTGGATACGAGAGACACAATACTTTACCTATACTTGAAAAGAGTTTCAAGTGATTGGACGACCCACACCTGAGTTTACTTCATGGTACATGTCAAGAGTAACTCAGGATGATAATATCATTTCGTCCTTAGACCGGAGATACATGTGTTTCCACGACATTGGCCTGCCTTGTTCTGATTGCTTTCAAACGCAGTCCGTAACTGGTTGTTATAAAGGAAGCTTCTGGGGAAGGTATTACCGATGTAATGGGGCAATGTAGTCGAAGGAATTTATTCCTCTGCTTAGAGAGATATCCCTGGGCCCCTCGATGATTGGGCGCTGACACAAAAATGCACGGCCGTGCTCATGCTTGCAATGATAGTTTATCAGTTGCAAACTTGCATATTTTGGTCACCACCTATCTTGATCGAGAAACATAATCGTAAACGATCAGAGAATGACTTTGTACCATGTCTCGTGTTCACCCGGATGTCGCGAACAATAGGATGATTGATCACTTATCTGTAGGACCTTTTCAAACCCGTTTGGGTTGTGATTAGGTACTTGTCTGGGATGACATACCTCGAGTTGATTTGGGGGCAGGGATGTCTTGCTAGAGGCCGCTCCCCGTCTGTGATGCATATGGATACGGTGTGTATGTGCAAGTGGGAGTTTGTTGGAATCTGCCCACTGACACACGTATGCCGGTATCACTACTAATGAAGCGTGGGCCTATTGGGTCACACGCCAAGGATTGATCCCGATAGCTTAATGTGGAAGGAGAATGTCAAAGAATCAAAAGTGTTTTGATTCGGGGCTTGACGACTGTGAAAGATGCTCCACGGGTCGTGAAGCAGGCTACACTAACGATTGTTCGATGGCCGCCACGCGTCGTGATGCCTTTGGGCTTCACGGCATGTGACGAGGTCGTGAGGGGTCGTGAAGGAGATGCCCTCACGAGTCTCGACCGGGCGGCACGGCTCGTAGAGTTCTAAGTCTCCTGGTGGCGCACTTAGCCTTCACGGCCCGTGAGGGGTCGTGAAGAGGGTAGCTGTTATGACACTTGTGTTTTATTGGACCATTTGATGGTCCAATCAAAATCCATGCTTTATGGCCGGGTTTTTGAGGTTAGATGTTGGTCATTGATGGATAGATACTAAGAGAACACATGAAAAACTCTCTCTTGACACTACCTCTCTCTTGGCTCCAAAGGAAAAGATACACATACACTAAGTGAGGTATTCTTAAGTGTGGTAAGTGTTTCATGGTGCAAGAGGAGATCTACATGGGCTGTTCAAGATGATGGAGTCATGGTGGACGTTCATCTATGGGTTGCTAGTACAATGGGATTAAACATACTTAGTGTGGACTTGCAATGGAGAAGAAGCCTTTTGTTTCTTCATCTTCATCCCAATCCACTTGTAGAGCTCGAATTCCAACCATGGTAAGGAGGTACTTTCTATTCCTTCTTCTTTTTCTTTAGTTGGAATTTGCTTTGTAGTGTGTTCCACCATTGGAACTAGTTGTGGGCTTTGTGTGTGCTTTCATTTTATGTCTTGCATGCTACTTTCTTGTTTGCTTCCGCTGCGTTTGTGCCCACCACGAGTTCCAACAGGTTGAACAGTGGTAGCCTTACTGTTGCATATGTTGCTTCAGAGTGGGATTTCACTGTGCCAATTCAGTAGAGGGCTATCGGTAAACCTTTGCTTTGGCCGGCATTAGTTGTAGGTTCTGCGCCGAACCACCGGTCTTCTTAGTGGTTGTGATTACATTATTAGTATTGAATTAATGTTTGCTTTTGGCTTTAGCTTGTACTCACTTATCTTTGTGCTAATTCCCCACAGTTGTTGCTTTTTGCAGGTCGTGTTTGTGAGTGCTCGTGGAAGGAGAAGTTGACCTGACTCTGATGTCTAAGATTTAAAATGAAACGAGCCAGTTTATTTTGTAAGACAGAATTATGCACGTTGGATTTTAAGAACAGATATTTTGTTGTAAATGTTGTAAATGTTTGTGAATGAAATGAATGTTTAAAGTTAATCAAAGCTTCCGCAGAGCAATTTAAAAAAAATGGCTTTGATTTTACGGTGTTACACACATGCTAAGGGTAGATTCCAGCAGCACAACGCAAACATGAGAGAATATGAAATTAGGGTTTCTAGCGATCTTCACAGGCCGTGAAGAGGTCGTGAAGAGAAATCCTCCACGAGCCTTCACCACCCGGATAAGTAGTCATGGGAGCAGTGCCTTCACGAGTGCTTCACGGCCCGTGAGAGACCGTGAAGGCAGGCGCCATGCTTTTATTGGACCACTTGTTGGCCCAATGAGAGTGTGTGGTGGAACCGGGCCTATGAGGCCTTCATGAGTGCTTCACAGCCCTTGAGAGCCTGTGAAGACAGAAGTCAAAGTGTCACTTTGATTTTATTGGACCTTTGTGATGGTCCAATGGATGAGTGGCATGACAGCCGACTCTAGTGACATTTTAACCTCTCAAGCCTTTATAAAAGGCATTCAACTATCTCCTTGAGTGAGCTCTTGCTTCTTCATACACATAACACTCCTATATGGTTCTTAAGCTTCTAGTAAGGTGGATGAGTGTGTAATCTCATGAAGGCTGGTGGTTCTTGTGGTAGTGGCTGCTCCAGATTCACGAAGACAACGTGTGGTTCGTGTCTCGGGTCGTTAGCAAGACGGAATCTCGCCTACTTGGTGTGGACTATCAATAGAGGAGCTCAGATTCGAGTTCCTGAACATCTTCCTAGCTCGGTGGATAGCTCCAGCCCCGTGATGGTATATTTCTTCATCTCCTTCTTTTGTTTCCATTGCTATATTCGTTTGTAGTCACGATCCCCACTTGGGGAATACATGCATGTTGGTTTTTATACCCGAAAACCCCGGTTTTGGATGTCGTTGCTTCCGCTGCGTACAGGTGTTGGCCTGCATGGATTTCCTACACCACACACATCTGTGTGACCAATGTCCAACAAGTCTTTGCCCCTCTCACTAACGCCGGTGATGGGTGCTTTAGTCATATTGCTTAGTAAACAAGAATCACATACTTCGCTTGACCCGTGGTCAAACAATTCCAATATCCCATCCACTCGGAGTTTGATGATACGTTTCTTATTTATATAGCCAAGACGACTATGCCACAAAGACAACTTGTCCAAAACACCTTTGGACTTAGAATCAAAGTTCATGATTGATTTATTACGATCAAAGCACACACTTGTTTCATGAATACCACGACATGGATAAGCTTTAAAGTAATGAACACCATCTATTAGACAAGAAATAAATCCATTATCAAAATTGAACTTAAATCCATCGTCAAACAAAGCATGAAAGGAAATAATGTTGCATGCCACACAGGGTGAAAAACAAACATTAAGTAAAGTAATAGCAAGGCCCGAAGGAAAGGCGAGATCAACACTCCCAATCCGCAAGTGGGAATGGTAAAGGTGCAGTGGGAGCACCGCAAGGGTTCGGAGTGGACATGGGAGTCCGAGGAAGAAATGAGGAAGAACTACCCCGCAATGTTCGAATGAAGATTTCGAGGACGAATTCGTGTTTAAGTAGGGGAGAGTTGTAATACCCGAACTTTCGAAAAATGAATAAAAGAATATTTTATTTAGAAATGGTATTTGTGTTGGGTTAAGAAATTTATGATGGACTAGTTTAGTTTTATTGGGCTTGATTATGTAAGTACATAGTTGGATAAATGGACTCATGTGAATAATTCAATTTGGACTAAGCATTATTGGGTTTATTGAGTCAAAAGTGGGCTTAGGCCTTTTAAGGAAGGTATATACCCCAACACTTTGAAATAAAACACCGTTGCACTGAGAGAGAAATCATTGTGTGTTTGTGTGTGTAAAAACCCCACGAGGAACAAAGGAAGGAGGAGACAAGATTCATATGTGGACTCAAATAATTGCTAAAAGGATCATCAGGTAATGATTCTCACATCATTTTGCTATTGTAGATATCAATTTCATCTTGTTTGAATGATTATAGAGCAAGTTAGAATATGGGTTTTTCGAGTTTTGGGTTTAAGAAAGAACCAGAGAAAAGATCTAAGATGTGAGCTCTTGAAACTTGATGAAATGTGTTTAAATCATGAAGGAAGTGGTTAAATGAGTGTAGAAATTTTTTCTAACAAAAATAAAATGATTTGGTTAAGTTTTGAAAAGGTTTGATTTTGGCTATGGAGTCTGGGTTTTAGAAAATGACAAACTGATAGAGAGGATAAGTAACTATGCGACTTCCTTATGGCTCATGCAACTTTCCATGCAACTTTTGTATGCTCACCAATCTGTCCATGCGACTTTCATGTTAACATCCATATGGTTTCATGCGACTTTGAGATAATGTATATATTACCATGCGACTTTCATGATAGCACCTACATGGCTTCATGCAACTTCCTGATGAATTTGTATATGTACTCATGCGACTAATGTATTTATGAAATGGTTCATGAGACCTTTAGTAGTGAGAATGTGTCATGCAACCTTCATGTATAAACCCATGCGACTTTCAGTAGTTATGCACATATCATCCGACTTTCAGATATATGAATATATGTACATGTTCATGCGACTTTTGGTGCATGTAGGGCATCATGCAAATTTCAGTAGGTATATACGTGATACCATGCGACCTTCAGTTGATATATAAGAGTATATTCATGCGACTTATGTGTACGAAATTGACCATGCGACTTTCAACCACCCATCCGACTTTGGGGACTTTGCATGGTCCGACTTATGAATCTTAGTAACGGGTCCGACTTATGAATCTTAGTACACGGTGTTGATTTACTTAGACATATTGTAGGTGACAGTAGACTAGCAAGTAATTACAAGTGTACTAGTGAACTAAGACTGTGTGATCGAATTGCAAGGCAGGTGAGTACTTGTAACACCCTCAAACCTGGGCTAGAAGATTAGATGGTTTGTGGTATTTGCTTATCTGTATAATTGTGATTAATTGAGTAATTAGTTAATTTAATTAAAAGACTAAATTTAAGTATTATATGTATGTATGTCACCGTATGTATGCATGTATTTGTTTGTGCACGTGTATGTGTGTTAAGGAAGTGCATGACACCTCTTGCTTTCAAAGTTGTATACGTGGGGGGTTAGTAGAATTAAGCTTGCATTATCTCTATTTGGAAAAGTGTGTATTGTGTGTTTATGTGATTCTCCCTACCAAAGAAACCGAAGAAGAAGAAAAGAAGGACCAACCATCGGATTTTCTATATTTTGTGTTTTAAATCAAGTACAAGGTTAGATACATACTTTATTATGTTTGCATGATAAGTTGGGTAGGATTGTTGGTGATTAAACATGAAGTTATGATGAACCCTAGAATCGGTTTTAAGAATATGAGTTTTCATGGGTTTTTGAGTGTTCATATGATTTGTATGTTAATATGGTGTTTTGATGCATGAAATATGTATTTATAATGTTAAAACATGTTTCTGGAAGGATATTATAAATTTAAGAAATCTGGGTTTGAATTATAAAGATGGCGGATTGGATAAATATATGAACTAGAGGATTTGTTTAAGGCTAAAACCAATGAATGTAAATCCGATGGAACCAAAATCCTATACTAAAATCCGATGGTAGATGTTAAATCCTTCACTTGAGAATCGGATGCACTTGAACTCTTGAAAACCGACACTCAAAATCCTATAATTATAAATCCGACAGTTATAGAATCAGATTTCTTAAATCCGGGATTCAATTCCGGAGATTAGAAATCCTTTATCTTAGAATCCGATTCATTCTAGAAATCCGATAGTAAGAAACCGATAACCCCTAATCCGATGAAGTTATAATCCGGGCCTCAGAACCCATGTAAAGCAAAATCCGACACTTTGCAAGAATCCGACAGTTTGAGAATCCGAAACCTATGAGTTGCGGATTTCTAAGAATCCAATACTTTGTGTTTTAAACTTGTGAATGTTTATTGTTTGTTATTATTTGATGAATGATTTATAAATATATGGATAGATATATTTATGAGGTTGAGACTGATTGGTTATTGCTGTGTTTTCAGGCAATCCAAAAGCTCAGTAAAATTAGATATCTGAGTTCAAGCTGAAACTGAGGTGAGTGGACGTTAATCGCGGATGGTAAAGATTGCAGTTAATATTATAAATGTGATGCATGATTGTGGATTGAGATTGGATTGATTGTACTGCTGATTGTGATATGACTGTTGATAATTGCTGCATGACTATTTGGTCAATATGCGCTCTTAGGATGATTTTGAGTTGCGTTTGATAAGTCAGCTATACGTGGACTTGGGCTGGACTTGTCTAACTGGTTGGTTGAACAGTAGTAGCCCTTCTTTTGCATTTGTTGCTCAGAGGTGGAGTCTACTGTGCCAATTCAGTGGAAAGCTATTGGTAAACCTTTGCTTTGGCCAGCACTGGTTGTAGGTTCTGCGCCGAACCGCCGGTCTTCTCGTGATATGTGATTACATGATTGATGTCGATTGTGAATGTTTGCATTTGATGTTTTAGCCTCTTCTCACTTAGCTTTGTGCTAAATCCCCTCAGTTGATGTTTTGCAGGTTCGTGTCTGAGTTGAAGAAGGAGGAGTTGACCACACTCTGATACTAGTTTTAAAAAGAGACGAGCCAATTATTTTATAACACCAAATAGTAGTAGACGATGTTAATGACTTTTACACAATGGTTGTACATTTGTAATTATAGGTTTTATGTAATCAAGTTGGTTTTAATTAGCTTCCGCAGCGTATTTAAAAAAAATTGCTTGTGATTTTCCGATGTTACAGTTTGGTATCAGAGCCTAGGTTTGGTGATGCATGCATGGCTAGAGTGTTGCATTCTCAAATCTTGCTTCGTGACGGGTCAAGCTTTCCTTCGGCGTAATTAGGGTGAGTTAGAGTTGTCTGTAATAGTTAGTATTTTGGATACTAACGGTTTATGCTAATGCGCTATGAGGTGATGTGATTGTAACAGATTATGGCTGACAGAGAGACTCCCATCCTACCTCCTATGACCCAAGCTACAACATAGGCTCTAGTAACTGAAGACTTGAGTAATGTAAACCAAGCAGGAACATCTGGTCAAGAACAAGAGAAAGATCAGAGTGAATACATTTTCAAACTAGAGAATGAATTGATGGATCTTCGAAATAAAGTCCTTAACATGGAGCAGAGGTTGAATCAACGTGAAACAACTCCTATACCAACTGCGATATTCACACAAGCAACCGTACCACCAGTGTCAGTGCCGTTACCAGAAATGACACAGATGATGCAACAACCCTTCTTCTATCCGTATCCACAACCCGGAGGTTATCCATTTGCGTTTCCAGGATTTAAACAACCATGTACTCACAAGCAGTTCCTTGACTGTAAACCTTCTGAGTACCGAGGGAGTTCTGATCCCAGTATCACGTTGAACTGGCTTAGGGAAATGGCGAAGACATTGGATGCCTGCAATTGCGAAAATGAGTTGAAAGTGAAATGGTAACACCTAGAAAATAAATGTATTAAAAGTAAGTGTACTTTTTGAAATATGAATGTAACTAGAAGGATTAATGTTGACAATATATGAAATATGTGTATATATACATGAATTTGACTTTGGTAGTCAATTACCACATTTTAAGTTCACAGTGATATATGTTTCTCTCAACCTCAAAAGTGAAAGTTGGTTTTCTGGAATTTTTGATCAAAAGGAGCAGAGATTAAGTCATCATAATCATCTTCTTCAACCTCTTATTACTCAAGGTATGTTTGGTTGATAAAGTTTCAAGCTTTATATGGGTTTTATGAATCAAAAGGTTGAATAATGAATCAAAGTATGTTTTATATGAGTTTTAAGTGTTTAACATGGTTAAGGATGTTAGAAACCATCCAAGATATGTTTATAAACTGTTTGAATGAGTTCTTGGGAGATTTGGCCGGAAAACAGGGTCTGTGCACAAGCTGAACTGTAAGTCGCATGAACAGAACACGGCCCGTGTATAAGTGTCGGATGAAAAGTATGGCGGTTATGGACCATATTTGAAAGACATGGCCGTGTAGTATATGGAGTACATGGCCCGTGTATAGAGTACACGCCCGTGTAGTGTTGTTTGATCCGACTGTCGTGTCATCCGAAGGTCGGGTGAATAGATTATAAGTTACACGGCCCGTGTAGCTAGCAGTTCAGATCAGAAAGATGTGATTTTGACATCATATTGTTATATTTTATGTGTAGGATCGTGTAAGGACTCCTGAAGCCTTATCTTACGTTAATTACTTTTGTTATTATAAGGTGAGTCTTCTAGACTATGATTCATATGTTCATAATGATGTTATTACAAGGAATACTTATATGTATTCGTTTATATGTTATAAAGCATGCTGCTTTGTGCAGTAGTGGCTCAGAATTAGCGCGGTATTGTGGCTCACATTGCTACCCTGGGTCTAGAACCAGTGGTTAGCTATATATAGAATGTGATTATATTCATGTGTATATATGACTTGCAGTCTAGTTTACTTACTAAGCTCTCGCAGCATATCAGATATTATTTTATGTATTTTGCAGGGCAAAATCAAGGCAAGGGCAAAGCTCCGATTTGACTGATTTGATAAGGAAAAATGAACGCCTGGTTATACAGAACAAGTTTTTGTGATAAATTCGTAGCACTATCACATATGTGTAATTTTGGATAAATACTTTTGAAACAGTTAGCCTTCCGCTTTATGTAAAACTTTCTGAATGTAAATTACTATGTGAACTTTTATCCAAGAAGGTCGGTTTTATAATTTGGGGCGTTACAACTTGGTATCAGAGCCACGGTTTAAGAGATCTGGATTGTGTTATGCACAGTCTGGACTTGAACCATGGTTTTGAAAATTGTCAAACTGGAGGCTTGTAGCTTGGTGAATATAACTAGTAATTATATTGATTATATACTGGAACCTTATGCGAGTACATGATGTCTTTAGAACAGATATGTTATATGATTAGTAGTACATGGCCTAAGCCTGTGAATCGAGACTTTTTGTGATAATGTTAAGATTGAACGTGTATAGTGTGTTTAGAATAATATGTGGGCCCATATTATTACAAACACATGATAAATGTTAAAACTTAATGGAATCATGAGGAATTTTGTGAATCAGGTAAGGGGTACTTGTATATAGATGTGCTCATAACTACTTATTATGGAGGATAGTGTGCTAAAGCCGCCTTTTGCCTTAATGCTTTATCTATACTACCAGGATGGTTAATACAAGAGGTTCAAGAGCAGCTAACAATACTAAGGGTGGTCCTAGCCACAGACCCGAAGGGGTAGAAACTAGTGTAACAGATGAGCGTGTCCCTATAGGAACGCGACATGATGGGGGTGAAGGAGCCCCGGAGATTAACCAAGGAATCCCAGAGACTGCAATTGGAGAAATTGTAGCAAGGGAAATCAGTAAATCTTTGGAGCAAAGTATTCCTTACATCATTAAACTAGTTGCCGATCAAGTAAGTGATCAGAATACAGAAATGATTGGGCAAGAAATAGCAACTAGACTAACTGCTGGGGTGTTGGTGTTAATCCTCAACCTCAAGTTATTACACGTGAAGCACCGAAAACCTGTACATTCAGGGACTTTGCGGCTTGTCAACCACCGTTGTTTTATGGGGCAACTGATCCAGTTGCCAGTCACCGATGGATTTCGGGAATTGAAGGTGCGTTTCACACTAGTTCGTGTGCACCTAAAAACAAAGTCAGATATGCAACCAATCAGCAGAGAAGTGCAACTAAGGATTGGTGGGATATGGAAGTTAAACAGAGAGGTTATGCTCAGATTGAAGTTATGACGTGGAATGAATTCAAAGAAATTGCTTTGGAGCAATTTGTACCGCAAGCATAGATTGACAGAATTGTGGATGAATTCCACAAGATGAAACAGACAAAAGAGACTGCACCGGAAATTAATGCAAAGTTTATGGACAAAGCTCGTTTTTGCCTAGATTTTGTGGCAAATGAGAAGATGAAGATGTATAGATACATGATGGTGCTCAAGCCTAGCATTCGAGAGTTTATTGATGCTAGTAAGTATCAAACAGTGAAATCCATAATGGATGCTTCAAGGGCTAGAGAGTTGGAATTGGAAAGACATGAGACAAAAAGGAAGTCAGTGGTGAAAGCTACACCAGTGTATAAGAAACCAAGGGTGGAGACTCCAGAAAAGACTGTGGTACAGAAGACGTACCCGATTTGCCCGACGTGTAAGAAGCATCATATGGGAGAATGCAGGTTTGGTTCCCCAACGTGTTACAAGTGTGGGAAACCTGGTCATTTAAGCATGGATTACAAGAATCCAATTAAGGTGTGTTATAACTGTTACCAGCCGGTTCATCAGAGGTCTGAATGTCTCAATCCAGTTACAGCAGTGTCTACCGGTTCCAAGCCTT
The DNA here is from genome assembly GCA_038502395.1 of Dittrichia graveolens. NCBI lineage: Eukaryota > Viridiplantae > Streptophyta > Magnoliopsida > Asterales > Asteraceae > Dittrichia > Dittrichia graveolens. Next base: position 40,773,561 of record JARJIL010000009.1, read on the forward strand.
CTCCAACTTTACCATCTACACGAGTTCCTGAACTGAAAAAGGAGAATGTGGCAAAGACGAAGGGAAGAGCTTTTCAGCTCACAGCTGAAGAAGCCAAAGCAAAGCCCGATGTAGTCACAGGTACATACTTTATAAATAATACGCCTGCTCTCATTCTGTTTGATTCGGGTGCAAGTAGATCATTTGTATCTGTTACTTTTTGCAAAAATTTCAATCATATGTGTGAAAAGCTTGATTCTCCTCTTCAAGTAGAGATAGCAGATGATAAAAGTGTAATTGTATCAGATGTGTTTAAACATAATGTGTTAGAAATTGATACTATTAGATTCCCTATAGAATTGATACCTATGACTATGAGGGAATTTCAAGTAGTAGTGGGAATGGACTGGTTAGGCTGTAACCAGGCTACAATATTGTGTGAACAAAAAGAGATACGGGTTCTTACCCCATGTGAGGAAGAATTGATTATATGTGGTGAAAGTACAAAAGGGAAATCATGTATGTGTTTGGTTTCTAAAACTACGAAGCATCTTCAGCATGGGTACACAGCTTTCTTAGCTTATGTTATAGATACTAAATTGGAGAAGAGACATATGAGCTTAGAAGATGTGAAAGTGGTGTGTGATTACCCCGATGTGTTTCCAGACGATCTACCGGGAATACCACCCGATAGACAGGTTGAATTCAGAATAGACTTAATGCCGGGAACTTCGCCTGTTGCAAGAGCCCCGTACAGACTTGCTCCTCCAGAGATGCAAGAGTTGATGAAGCAACTTCAGGAACTACTAGATAAGGGATTCATTAGGCTAAGTAGTTCTCCGTGGGGTGCTCCTATATTATTTGTGAAAAAGAAGGATGGTACTTTCCGTATGTGCATTGATTACCGTGAACTTAACAAAGTAACCACCAAAAATAAGTATCCTTTGCCAAGGATAGACGATTTGTTTGATCAGTTCCAAGGGGCAACATGGTTTTCAAAAATCGATTTAAGGTTGGGTTATCACCAACTTAAAATCAAAACAGAAGATATTTCAAAAACCGCTTTGAGAACTCGATACGGGCATATTGAGTTTGTTGTAATGCCTTTTGGTCTCACTAATGCACTAGCAGCATTTATGGACCTGATGAATAGGGTTTGTAGACCAATGTTGGATAAATCAGTGATTGTGTTTATAGATGATATCCTTATTTATTCCAAGAGTACAGTTGAGCATGAAAAACATCTTAGAGAAGTTCTAGAACTTTTAAGAAGAGGACAGTTATACGCTAAATTTTCAAAATGTGAATTTTGGATCCAGGAAGTGCAATTCCTAGGTCATTTGATTAACAAAGATGTAATCAAAGTAGACCCAATGAAAGTGAAGGCAGTAATGAAATGGGATTCTCCAAAGAACCCAACAGAGATCAGAAGTTTCCTAGGGTTGGCAGGTTATTACCGAAGGTTTATTCAGGATTTTTCAAAGATTGCTACTCCTCTAACCCAGTTGACAAAGAAGAATGTTGAATTCAAGTGGGGAAGTGATTAGCAAGTCGCTTTCTTGACCCTTAAAAAGAAGTTATGTGACGCTCAAGTTCTTGCACTTCCTGAGGGGATTGAAAAAATGATTGTATTCTGTGATGCCTCATATAGTGGATTGGGATGTGTTTTGATGCAGAAGGGTAAAGTTATTGCTTATGCTTCCAGACAATTGAAACCACATAAAAGTAATTACCTGACTCATGATTTAGATCTGGCAGCAGTGGTATTTGCACTTAAAATATGGAAACACTATTTGTACGGTGTAAGGTTTACGATTTATACTGATCACCAAAGTTTGAAATATTTTATGGATTGGAAGAATCTCAATATGAGGCAGAGACGATGGTTGGAACTGTTAAAAGATTATGATTGTGAAATATTATATCATCCTGGCAAGTCTAATGTGGTAGCCGATGCCTTGAGCAGAAAGTCAAGAACATTACTTATAAAGAATCAATCCTTAAATATGACAGTTACAACGCCGTTGATTGATGTGATAAGAACAACTCAGATAGAAGCAGTTAAAAGTGAAAATCACAACAAAGAACGTATCAAGGGCCAAGTAATTAATCTTTTTAAAGATAGTCATGATATTCGGACTAGATATGGTCGTATATGGGTGCCAAGTTATGGGGAGACACGGCAGACACTCTTGAGTGAAGCTCATAAATCAAGATTTTCTATTCATCCGGGTGCTACCAAGATGTATAAATATTAGAAAATGGATTATTGGTGGCCGGGTATGAAACGTGATGTAGCTCGATATGTGGAGAAATGCCTTACATGCTTGCAAGTAAAAGCTGAACATCAGAAACCCCATGGTAAGTTACAACCATTGGAAATACCAATTTGGAAGTGGGAAAATATAACGATGGACCTGATTACCAAATTACCCAAGACCCCACGAAGTTATGATGCTATTTAAAGAAAATTATTCCTCAGAACGATTAGCAGATATTTATATGAAAGAGATTGTGTCTCGTCATGGCGTGCCAGGCTATATTTTATCAGACAGGGATACCAGATTCACTTCCAGGTTTTGGAATAAGTTTCATGAAGAATTGGGAACTAAGCTTCATCTTAGTACAGCTTACCACCCTCAGGCCGATGGCCAGAGTGAAAGAACTATTCAGACGCTAGAAGATATGCTTCGTGCATGTGTTATTGATTTTGGTGGATGCTGGGATTTGTATCTTCCCTTGGCAGAGTTCTCATACAACAATAGTTATCATTCCAGTATCGGGATGCCACCGTATGAAATGTTGTATGGAAGAAAATGCCGAACTCCAATCTGTTAGGGTGAGGTAGGTGAAAAAGAACTGGGTAGTACAGAGGTAGTACAACAAACAACAGAAAAGATTTAGCAGATAAGAGATAGATTGCTAACTGCCCATAGTAGACAGAAAAGCTATGCAGATAAATGCAGATCACCACTCCAGTTCCAGGTGGGGGATTATGTATTGTTAAAGGTGTCACCATGGAAGGGTGTGATTAGATTTAGGAAGAGAGGAAAATTTGGTCCATGATTTATTGGACCATTCAAAATCATCTCACGTGTGGGAAAGGTTGCTTATCGATTAGAATTACCAAAAGAGTTGTCCCAGATTCATAACACCTTCCATGTGTCTCATCTCAGAAAATGTCTGGCAGATGAATCTGCATTTTTACCACTGGAAGATGTTAGTATTGATGAAAAACTTAACTATGTGGAACAGCCTATGGCAATATTATAATGAAAAGTTAAGACTTTACGCAATAAACATGTGGGACTAGTTAAAGTTCAATGGAAGCACAGGAAAGGATCAGACTTCACGTGAGCCTAAACAAGATATGAAGAAGAATTATCCAGAAGTCTTCGACAAATGATTTCAAGGACGAAATCATTTCAACTGGGGAAGAGTTGTAACACCTAGAAAATAAATGTAGTAAAAGTAAGGGTACTTTTTGAAATATGAATGTAACTAGAAGGACTAATGTTGACAATATATGAAATATGTGTATATATATACATGAATTTGACTTTGGTAGTCAATTACCACATTTCACGTTCACAGTGATATACGTTTCTCTCAACCTCAAAAGTGAAAGTTGGTTTTCTGGAATTTTTGATCAAAAGGAGCAGAGATGAAGTCATCATAATCATCTCTTCAACCTCTTACTACTCAAGGTATGTTTGGTTGATAAAGTTTCAAGCTTTATATGGGTTTTATGAATCAAAAGGTTGAATAATGAATCAAAGTATGTTTTATATGAGTTTTAAGTGTTTAAAATGGTTAAGGATATTAGAAACCATCCAAGATATGTTTATAAACTGTTTGAATGAGATTTTGGGAGATTTGGCTGGAAAATAGCGTCTATGCAGAAGCTGAACTTTAATTCGCATGAACAGAACACGGCCCGTGTAGGCTTACACGTCCTGCGTATAAGTGTAGGATGAAAAGTATGGAGGTTATGGACCATGTTTGAAATACATGACCATGTAGTATATGGAGTAAACAGCCTGTGTATAGAGTACACGCCCGTGTAGTGTTGTTTGATCCGACTGTCGTGTCATCCGAAGGTCGGATGAGTAGATTATAAGGTACACGGCCCGTGTAGCTATCAGTTCAGATAAAAAAAGGTGTGATTTTGACATCATATTGTTATATTATATGTGTAGGATCGTGTGAGGACTCCTAAAGCCTTATCTTATGTTAATTACTTTTGTTATTATAAGGTGAGTCTTCTAGACTATGATTCATATGTTCATAATGATGTTATTACAAGGAATGCTTATATGTATTCGTTTATATGTTATAAAGCATGCTGCTTTGTGCAGTAGTGGCTCAGAATTAGCGCAGTACTGTGGCTCAGATTGCTACCCTGGGTCTAGAACCAATGGTTGGCTATATATAGAATGTGATTATATTCATGTGTATATATGACTTGCAGTCTAGTTTACTTACTAAGCTCTCGCAGCATATCAGATATTATTTTATTTATTTTGCAGGGCACAATCAAGGCAAGGGCAAAGCTCCGGTTCGACTGATTTGATAAGGAAAAATGAACACCTGGTTGTACAGAACAAGTTTTTGTGATAAACTCGTAGCACTATCACATATGTGTAATTTTGGATAAATACTTTTGAAACAGTTACGCTTCCGCTTTATGTAAAACTTTCTGAATGTAAATTACTATGTGAACTTTTATCGAAGAGGGTCGGTTTTATAATTTGGGTCGTTACAGAAATACGCATCGAGGATGTTAAAAGGGGACGCCATGGTCTGGTGGAATCGATTAACGACCGTTTTACAAAGAAACAACAAGAAAGTATTACCTGGAGTCAATTCCAGGAGAAGTTATGCGAACAGTATTGTGGTACTTTTGAGATTGCTAAAATAAAGAGGGAATTTATGGAATAGCAGATGACTAGAAACATGACTGTGGATCAGTTGATTAAACAATTTAACGAGAAAATGTGATTTGCGAAGCTTTGGGTACCAAATGAAGAGTCCAAGATTGCCCATTTTGTCGGGGCGTTACATCCTGATCTTCGTAGTGCCACCAGGTGGGCTACCACTTTATCCCAGGCATTCACATTAGCCAAAACGGCTGAAGGGGATTTAATTGCAAGAAATATGTTGTGTGGGGAAAGAATTTCCTAGCAAAAATCAAGATTTGAACACTATAACACTTAACAAAGGCAAGGAGGTCAGGGTAGTGGAAACCGATAGGGTAATCAGAGTAGGATGTCAACAACAGGTGGGTCTGCTTAGAGGGCACCTTGGTGCAACAGGTGTAAGTCATATCATCACGAGCAGTGTACGCCCCAAAAAATGAGGTGTGTGAAATGTGGCCAGTTTGGCCTTGACTTGAAGAATTGCAGACTACCGAGGAGCATCTGCTGGAACTGTCAGAAAGTGGGACACATTGTTGGTGATTGCCCATTGAGCTAGAAAGCGGGGCCAGGGTCAGGGTCAGGAGGGGGAGGAGCTGGGGGATCATCTTCAGTAGGGCAGAAAAGAAAGAACCCACCCACTGCTGAGGGTCGTGCATTTAGAATGACTGTGGATGATGCCACTACCACAGACGATGTTATAACCGGTATGTTTCTGATAAACTCTACTCCTGCTAGAGTGTTATTTGATTCGGGGGCAAATCGCTCCTTTGTATATGTAGAATTCTGTGGTAGGTTAAATGTGTCTGTAACTAAACTTGATACTACTTTAGAGATAGAGGTAGCTGATGGTATGATGGTTCGGTCACGACTGATGTGGCTGGAGCCAAGATAGATATAGATGGTATTTGCTTCCCTGTTTATTTCCTTGTTATGCCTTTGTCTGGATTTGATGTGGTGCTCGGGATGGATTGGCTAAGTCTGAATCAGGCCAGTATCAAGTGCCACAAGAAATTGATCTCCTTTCCATTAGTTGATGGCACAAGAGTAGTAGAAAGAGGACAGAAAACTGGGTCTGTGATTCCTATAATCTCGTGTTTAAAAGCTAAAAAGGCGTTGGATAAAGGTTGCGAATCGTATCTGGCATATGTAATTGATGGAAAGAAAGAGAAGCAGACAGTGAACGACATCCGGGTGGTAACCGAATACCCGGAGGTGTTTCCAGAGGAATTACCAGGGCTACCTCCAGTTCGTGAGGTAGAGTTCAATATAGATCTGATTCCTGGTTCCCGACCAATGGCGAAAGCACCGTACAGGTTGGCACCTTCAGAGATCCGAGAAATGATGACTGAGATACATGATCTGTTAGACAAGGGCTTTATTCGTCCAAGTTCATCTGCGTGGGTGCGCCGGTATTGTTTGTAAAGAAGAAAGACGGTACGTTACGAATGTGTATCGACTACCGTGAGCTGAACAAGAGAACGATAAAGAACAAGTATCCGTTGCCAAAAATTGATGATTTGTTTGATCAACTACAGGGAGCTTCGTTCTTCTCCAAGATTGATTTGAGATCAGGGTATCATTAGGTGCGTGTTTTAGAGGAAGATGTGTTAAAGACGGCTTTTCGTACGCGCTACGGGCACTACGAGTTCTTGGTTATGCCGTTCGGCTTAACCAATGCACCTACGACTTTCATGGATTTAATAAATAGAGTCTTTCGACCATTCCTTGATTATAATAGTTTTTATCAATGACATCCTGGTATATTCAAAGACTGAGGTAGAGCACGAGCAGCATTTGAGACAGGTTCTGGAAACATTGAAGAAAATAACATCTGTTTGCTAAGTTCTCAAAATGTGAATTCTGGTTGAGAGAGATTCAATTCTTGGGGCATGTGATCTGTGACGAAGGAGTAAAAGTGGATCCTTCCAAAGTGGAAGCACTTATGAATTGGAACGCTCCAAAGACACCGTCCGAGATCAAAAGTTTTCTGGGTTAGCTGGATACTACCACTGGTTTATTAAAGATTTCTCCAAGATTGCGGGTCCGTTGACTAAGTTGACTCGAATGAATGTGAAGTTTGTATAGGACAGTGAACAAGACAAAGCCTTCCAGATGCTAAAGCGGTTATTGTGTCAGGCCCCTATTCTTGCATTGCCAAGTGGAACATAGGATTTTATTGTATATGGTGATGCAGCCGTTGTTTTTGCCCTGAAGCTGTGGAGACATTATTTGTAAGGCACCAAGTGCATGATTTGTACCGACCATAAGAGCCTACAGTATGTATTTACACAAAAAGAGTTGAATATGAGACAGAGGCGATGGGTGGAATTGATTAAAGACTATGATTGCAAAATCAGATACCACCTAGAGAAAGCAAACGTGGTAGCAGATGCCTTCAGCCGCAAGGGAGCGGGAAGTTCTATCCAGTTCATGCGAATGGAAATTGTATCTGATCGAGTGAATAGAACAAAGTCTGCACAGTTGGAGGCTCTGAAGGAATAAAACTTGAAGAATGAACTAATTAAGAAACGTACGGATAAACTTGCTATTGATTCTCGAGGATTAGAAGTATACAAGACTCGTGTGTGCGTGCCTATGCTTGGAGATTTGAGGAAGCTGATTTTGACAGAAGCACACAAGTCGAGATTGTCAGTACACCCAGGAAGCACTGAAATGTACAACGACCTGAAAGTGCTTTACTGGTGGCCTACTATGAAAGCAAATGTGGCACAGTTTGTGGAATCATGCCATAACTGTGCACAGGTGAAGGCCAAGCATCAGAAGCCTTACGGATCCTTAAAGCAATTGGAAATTCCTGAGTGGAAGTGGGAGCATATAACAATGGATTTCGTGACTAAACTTCCGCAAACTCAGAAGAATAATGATATGATTTGGGTGATTGTGGATCGGCTGACCAAGAGCGCTCACTTTCTGGCTACATATAAGACGGCGTCTCTGAGTAAGTTGGCTCAACTTTATGTTAACGAGATAGTTGTGAGGCATGGCATGCCGTTGTCAATAGTGTCTGATAGAGACTCCAGATTTGTTTCTAACTTCTGGAGGAGTTTACATAGAGAATTTGGGACAAGAATCAATCTGAGTACTGCTTATCATCCCCAGACTGATGGTCAGACTGAACGAACCATACAAACACTTAAGGATATGTTACGTGCTTGTGTGATTGAGTATGGTGGATCTTGGGATTCGCACCTACCGTTGGTAGAGTTTACGTACAATCATTCTTACCACTCCAGTATTGGGGTGCCTCAGTATGACATGGTATACGGTCTTCGCTGCCGTACTCTGACGTGTTGGTTAGAGGCTGGTGAGAAACAGTTTGCAGGACCCGAGATAGTTCAGATGACTGCTGTTAAGGTTGCTATCGCTAGAGATTAGTAGAAAGCTGCAAGAGATAAACAGAAAATGTACGCTGATCCACGTCGTCGCCCTGTTAAGTTTGAGGTGGGAGAATTTGTATACTTGAAGGTTTCTCCGTGGAAGGGTGTGATTCGATTCGGTAAACGCGGGAAGTTAGCTCCCCGTTACATTGGTCCCTTCCGCATATGTCAAATTGTGAATGACCAAACAGTTACACTATAACATCCTCAACTTGGGCCTAGTTGTAATTAGTACGTACGTATGTATAGTTATGGTAATAAGAGGTATTTTGTGTACGTACTTGTTGAGTTAATTGAATTAAATGAGTTAAGGTGTGTATTTTATGTGTGTTATGAATGTACGTATGCATGCTAAATACATATGTATATTAAGTATGTATGTAGTTAGATATTTAGGAAAACCTCTAGTGAGGTAAAGTGGCAACCGCCACTATTGTATGTAAGCATACATATATGTGTGGTAAGTTGACCAAAGTCAACTATAGCAAAACAAACACACACAAATTTCTCTCGTTCCTTTCTCTCTTGTCTCTCGTTGCTCTCGGATTTCAAAAGAAGAATAGGAAGCAGTTGATTGTTGATCTACGAAGGTGAGCAACGTGATTTTATTATGTTTAGAAGATTAGAAGCATGTATAACATGTTAAGAACTATGAACTCATGCATGAACACCTTGAAGAACATGGGAAACTCACTTTGTAAGTGGGTTTTGCATGAATGATGTTCTTATGTGGATTTAATGCGTTGTTGATGAATATATGAATGGAATGAAATGTCCCAAGATGTTCTGGCTTAAAACTAACGAGAACGAAGTTGTTTAGATGACCAGATGATGTTGTTAGAATTACAGCTGATGAAGTTGTCGGATTCCAGAACTATGAAGTAATCGGAATCCGCATGTTGTGAAAACCGAAGGAATTGTCGGAATCCGATAGAAGTGTCGGATTCCGCAAGTCTATCGGATTTCCTTGGTTTCGGATTCTAAGTGTCGGAATCCGATAGTATCAGATTTCAACTCAAGAATCGGATTTCTAAGTCTCGGATTACCTTTTATGTATCGGAATCCACAAGTTTCAGATTCTATGTATATGTATGGTTGTAATTCCCAAGCGTTGGAATCCTATCAAGTAAAGTATCGGATTTCGTGGTTGGGGATGTGTCGGATTTCATGAATCCGACAGGACCATCGGATTTCCACAAATCCGACAGCCCTAGCGGATTTGTGTTATGTCCAAAGATAAATGGTTGTTTGGTAACTTTTGTATCCACATATGAATGACTAATATGAGTATGATGTGCTAGGTGAACTTGTTGTATCTGTGAAGTCAAAACCAAATACCCGTGCCTAGTAGACAGCTCAGGTGAGTGCCTACGATCGTGAGACTCAGTAGAGTAAGACTTGCCTGCTTGATGACTATGTGAATGTATGACTAACTTGCTTTTGCAAGTACGCTCGAGGAGGTAAGTGTATGACTTGTATAATATTAGAATATGTGTCAGGTGCATGCCAGTGGGTCCAGATTGAAACCACTTAGTTAATTTATGATGATATGCACGTATGAATAATTGCATGATGTTATATGTAAGATGATGGATCCCTTTGGGATCGAATGTACGTATATGTGTATGTGAACTGTCTGCAGACTATCAGACGCATGGTTAAGGTCAGTCGGTTGTAACTGGATCCTTCATGATTTCACGGTGATTCAAGAGGCATCTTGGATCATAGGTTCTGCAGAACCGTCGTGCCTTAACGTGAGTGGTGATCAGCCTGTTGTAGCTGGATTACCTGTGGAGTCCTTGACTTTGTGAATGATGCTTGGTGGTCTGCCTTGTGCTCCCCCACCAGCGCGGATTGGTCGTGTCTGATTCCCCGGTTTGAGTTGTTGAGCGGGATTGATTACCCTACAAGACACAACTCTTACTGATATTGTCAACACACCGCTATGTGCTAAACTAGCAATGTTTGTTTACGATATGACGCATGACTTACTGTATTGATGCTTATGATTGTATGTACTCACTAGCTAGTGTAGCTAATGATGCTATGTTTCCCTTTTCAGGTAAAGATTAGATGGCCTGCGAGGCGGGTTGCTTTTGGGATATACATTGCCCTTGTGGGTGGAACACTTGTACTTATACGATGTAATGTAAATAGATACTATGGTCGGTTCCTGTACTTGATAACACCAACGTGGTTTTGAGAAGTTATTAATGTAAATAACTGTTTGGTTGTTTTAAAAGAAAAATTTCTGCAGTTAAAATCTGATTTGCCATTAAAGTAACTGATTTCAGAAGCGGTGTTACAAATAGGTATCAGAGCCTATGTTTGAGTGAATTGGGTACTTGTAAGAGTATTTGATCTCAAGCTCGGGCCCGACCATAAAGAAGTGTTCCTATGGGCGGGTTGAGTGAGAGTGTTGTATGTATCCTAGTATTATATGATGATTTGTAAGTTCAGTCAGTGAGATTGAGTATTAACTGCTGTTTTTCTATTGTATAGAAAGTTGATATAAGATGTCTGCCGAACGTGGCAATACAGAGCAAGCTCTAAAAGAGATGGAATATGAGGCTTCTCATATGGCTCATCAGGCTGAGGATCAGAGATCTCAGCATAATGTTGGTGGTGGCAGACCTGAGCCAGATCAGGCTGCAATTATCAGGCGTCTGGAGGAGGAGCTTCGTGTAACAAAGGAGCTCTTACTGCAAGCAACACTGAACAAGCCCCGCAAGACTTGTTCTAACAAGAAGTTTTTAACTTGCAATCCTCCGACATTCTAGGGGAGTGATAACCCCACGGTTACTATACAATGGCTCCGGGAGATGGAGCAGGTGTTCGAATCTTGCGAATGTGAACGTGAGTACTGTGTCAAGTATGTAGTATGTATGTTAAAAGGTCGTGCCATCTTTTGGTGGGATATGGTGAAAGCCTCTATTAACAAGGAGATGCTGAGTGCTCTCACCTGGGTGCAATTTTCTGAGAATGTGCTGAAAAAGTATTGCACCGACTATGATTTGGAACGTATGGAGAGAGATTTTAATGACCTCCAGAAAGGGGATACTCCTATTGAAGAACATATATCCGCATTCACAAATAAGATGCGGTTTGTTCCCAATCTAATCCCTGATGAGACCACCAAGATAAGGCGGTTTGTGGCAACTCAGCCACTGGAATTTCGCCCGCATGTGAGGGCAGCTTTTGTACTGGATCGGGCTTTTGATATAGCTCGACAATTGGAAGGTGACCGTCTGTATTGCAAGGGCGAATCTGCTGGTGCAGGGTCAAAAAGGAAGTTTTATCCGTCTGATAAATCGGGTCCTTCCAAAGGACGATCCTCAGAAGGCGAGAAGACTGATTCCTCCAAGAATCCGAGGCCTAATTCTCCTTGGTGTTCTCAGTGTCGTACGTACCACTCTGGTGAGTGTTCCAACTCTACCAGACGTTGCTGGAGGTGCGGGCAGAAGGGCCACGCTACAACAGAGTGTGGTTTCAAAGAAGATGTATGTTATCGGTGCCACAAGCCCAGGCACAAGCTGACTGACTGCCCAGACAGACAAAGTACTAGAGCAAAGGGGTCTTCTTCTTCTCGAGGCCCTAAAAGAGATGATGCACCCCGTGCAAAAGGTAGGGCTTTTCAGATGACGGCTGACGAGGCCAAAGCAGCAGGGGATGTCGTCACGGGTACTTTTCTTATTAATTATATCCCTGCTAGTGTTTTATTTGATTCTGGAGCTACCTACTCCTTTGTATCTGTGGCGTGTCGTAGAAGATTGCAATTACCTACTGTCCCTTTGACTAAGCCGCTCAGAGTAGAGGTCGCTGACGGCAAAGTAGTCTCTGTTACAGAGAAAGTTCCAATAGCGGCGATTTATGTTGACGAGAGTAATATCCCTATTTCTTTCTTTGTTATGACTATTACGGGCTTTGATGTCGTGATTGGGATGGATTGGCTCAGCAAGCGTGATGCTGAGAATATTTGTTCCAAAAAGATGATTAAGATCCCTCTTTCTGATGGATCTTATGCTGTTGCACGTGGAGAACGACGGGATTCTGATATTCCCATTGTGACTCTTATCTGGCATACATTATTGATGCTACGATGGAGAAGCGACCAGTTCGTGATATTCAGGTGGTGTCTGACTACCCTGAGGTATTCCCTGAAGAACTTCCGGGTTTGCCTCCAATACGTGATGTTGAATTCAAGATAGAGCTTATTCCAGGAGCTACGCCCGTGGATCGTTCTCCGTATCGTCTTGCTCCTTCTAAAATAAGAGAGATGATGACTCAAATTCAGGAGTTGCTAGACAAAGGTTTTATTCGTTCGAGTTCCTCACCGTGTGGAGCTCCTGTATTGTTTGTAAAAAAGAAGGATGGAACAATACGAATGTGCATATATTACAAGGAGCTGAACAAGCGAACTGTAAAGAATAAGTATCCGCTTCCTCGTATAGATGATCTTTTTGATTAGTTGCAGGGAGCTACATGCTTCTCTAAGATTGATCTCCAGTCGGGGTATCACCAAGTACGAGTTCGTGAAGATGTTCCGAAGACCACGTTTCGAACTTGTTATGGTCATTACGAATTTCTGGTTATGCCGTTCGGCTTAACCAATGCCCCTGCCGTCTTCATGGATTTGATGAATCGGGTTTTCACCCATTTGTTGACAAATCCGTGATTGTATTTATTGATGACATTCTTGTGTACTCGAAGACGGAAGATGATCACAAGCTTCATCTTCCTCAGGTTCTCGAGACTTTAAAGCGAGAACAATTGTATGCTAAGCTATCCAAATGTGAATTCTGGCTTAGGGAAGTTCATTTCCTGGGCCATGTTATATGTCAAGATGGTGTCAAAGTAGATCCAGCTAAGGTGGAGGCTGTAATGAATTGGGGAGTTCCTCGGACTCCTTCCGAAATTAAGAGCTTCCTTGGTTTGGCTGGCTACTATCGGCGGTATATCCGCGATTTCTCGAAGCTTGCGGGTCCGTTGACCAAACTAACTCGCAAGGATGTTGCTATGTGAAGCTTCAATCCTTACTCTGCCTGACGGTTCGGAGGACTTCACGGTATATTGTGCCGCCTCTTACGCGGGTTTGGGTTGCGTCCTGATGCAACGTGATAGAGTGATTTCCTACGCCTCTAGGCAGCTGAAATCACATGAACGGAACTACCCAACCCATGATCTGGAGCTTGCTGCCGTTGTCTTTGCACTGAAGTTGTGGAGAATTTATCTTTATGGCACAAAGTCTGTGATTTGCACAGATCACAAAAGTCTTCCGTATGTCTTTTCTCAGAGAGAACTCAACATGCGGCAACACCGAGTTAATAAAAGACTACGATTGTGAGATCTGTTACAATCCTGGCAAGGCCAATGTTGTAGCGGACACTTTAAACCGTAAAGGACTGACAGCAGAAGCTAAATTTATGAGGATCACTATTGTCTCAGATTTGATTTCTCGACTGAAGGAAGCTCAGCAGATGGCATTGCAAGAAGAAAATCTTAAAGTTGAGACAATGAAGAAGTTAAAGGATCAGCTTACTGAAGATAATCGTGGGTTGAAAACTTTTCAATCCAGGATTTGGGTACCTTCTGCTGGAGGTAACCGTGAGCTGATTCTGCAGGAGGCCCATAAGTCCAAATTATCTGTCCATCCAGGAATTACGAAGATGTACCACGACCTGAAGATGCTATACTGGTGGCCAACTCTGAAGAAAGACATCGCTTCATTTGTGGAGAGATGTCAGATCTACGCGCAAGTGAAGACGGAGCACCAGAGACCTTATGATAATCTGCAGCAGTTGGATATTCCGGAGTGGAAATGGGATAATATCACGATGGATTTCGTGACGAAGCTACCGAGGATGTCCGGAGGGCACGACATGATCTGGGTTATCGTTGATCGACTGACGAAAAGTGCTCATTTCTTGGCAACGAACGAGTCTGCTTCGCTGACCCGTTTAGCCCAGTTGTATATCGATGAGATAGTGTCACGTCACGGTCTTCCTTTTTCGATTGTATCTGATCGTGACTCTCGGTTTGTCTTAAATTTCTTGCAGAGTCTACAACGCGAACTTGGCACTCGTGTTCATTTGAGCACCGCCTATCATCCTCAGACTGATGGCCAATCTAAATGTACGATTCAGACATTAGAAGATATGCTTCGTGCCTGTGTACTCGAATTTGGTGGATTGTGGGATTCACATCTCCCATTGATTGAATTTGCTTACAACAATTCATATCATTCCAGCATTGGAATGCCACCATACGAGATGCTTTACGGAAGACGATGTCGCACTCCGACCTGTTGGTTGGAGCCTGGCGAGAAGCAGTTCGCTGGACCTGAGATTGTCCAAATAACTTCTGACAAAGTGAATGTGGCTCTTGAAAAGCTAAAAGCAGCTCGGGATCGACAGAAGATGTATGCGGATCCAAAGCATCGTCCCACGACATTTAAAGTCGGTGACCGTGTGTTCTTGAAGGTTTCTCCTTGGAAAGGCGTCATTCGTTTCGGACGCAAGGGGAAGCTATGTCCACGTTTCATTGGCCCATTCAAAATTTTACGCAAAGTGAATGATCAGACTGTAACTCTAGAGCTGCCGCCTGAATTATCTGGAATACATGACACCTTTAACGTGTGCTACTTACGCAAGTACCACATTGAAGAAGAACAGATTATTCCTTTTGCAGGAACTGAAAGTTGACTCTTCCAAGCGACTAGTTGAAGAAACTGTTGAGATTCTTGACACGAAGGTCAAGAAGCTACGCAAGAAGATGATTAAACTAGTCCTTGTGAAGTGTAAGCACAACCTAGGTCCAAACCTGACGTGGGAAGTTGAGGACGAGATGAAGACAAGGTAGCCTCGCCTGTTTATCACTGAGTAGATTCCGAGGAGGAATCTTCTTAAGGGGGTAGATTTGTAACATCCTCAACTTGGGCCTAGTTGTAATTAGTATGTACGTATGTATAGTTATTGTAATAAGAGGTATTTTGTGTACGTACTTGTTGAGTTAATTGAATTAAATGAGTTAAGGTGTGTAATTTATGTGTGTTATGTATGTATGTATGCACGTTAAATACATATGTATATTAAGTATGTATGTAGTTAGATATTTAGGAAAACCTCTAGTGAGGTAAAGTGGCAACCGCCACTATTGTATGTAAGCATACATATGTGTGTGGTAAGTTGACCAAAGTCAACTATAGCAAAACAAACAAACAGCTTTCTCTCGTTCCTTTCTCTCTTGTCTCTCGGTTCTTTTGGGATTTCAGAAAAAGAATAGGAAGTAGTTGATTATTGATCTACGAAGGTGAGCAACGTGATTTTATTATGTTTAGAAGATTAGAAGCATGTATAACATGTTAAGAACTATGAATCCATGCATGAACACCTTGAAGAACATGGGAAACTCACTTTGTAAGTGGGTTTTGCATGAATGATGTTCTTATGTGGATTTAATGTGTTGTTGATGAATATATGAATGGAATGAGATGTCCCAAGATGTTCTGGGCTTAAAACTAACGAGAACGAAGTTATTTAGATGACCAGATGATGTTGTCGGAATTACAGCTGGTGAAGTTGTCGGGTTCCGGAACTATGAAGTTATCGGAATCCGCATGTGGTGAAAAACGAAGGAATTATCGGAATCCGATAGAAGTGTCGGATTCCGCAAGTCTATCGGATTTCCTTGGTTTCGGATTCTAAGTGTCTGAATCCGACATTATCGGATTTCAACTCAAGAATCGGATTTTCAAGTCTCGGATTACCTTTTATGTATCGGAATCCACAAGTGTCGGATTCTATGTATATGTATTGTTGGAATTCCCAAACGTTGGAATCCGATCAAGTAAAGTATCGGATTTCATGGTTGGGGATGTGTCGGATTTTATGAATCCGACAGGACCATCGGATTTCCACAAATCCGATAGTCCTAGCGGATTTGTGTTATGTCCAAATATAAATGGTTGTTTGGTAAGTTTTGTATGCACATGTGAATGACTAATATGAGTATGATATGTGAGGTGAACTTGTTGTATCTGTGAAGTCAAAACCAAATACCCGTGCCTAGTAGACAGCTCAGGTGAGTGCCTACGATCGTGAGACTCAGTAGAGTAAGACTTTCCTGCTTGATGACTATGTGAATGTATGACGAACTTGCTTTTGCATGTACGCTTGAGGAGGTAAGTGTGTGACTTGTATGATATTAGAATATGTGTCAGGTGCATGCCAGTGGGTCCAGATTGGAACCACTTAGTTAATTTATGATGATATGCACGTATGAATAATTGTATGATGTTATAGGTAAGATGATGGATCCCTGTGGGATCGAATGTACGTATATGTGTATGTGAACTGTGTGCAGACTATCTGACGCTTGGTTAAGGTAAGTCGGTTGTAACTAGATCCTTCGGGATTTCACGGTGATTCAAGAGGCATCTTGGATCATAGGTTCTGCAGAACCGCCGTGCCTTAACGTGAGTGGTGATAATCCGGTTGTAGTTGGATTACCTGTGGAGTCCTTGACTCTGTGAACGATGCTTGGTGGACTGCCTTGTGCTCCCCCACCAGCGCGGATTGGTCGTGTCTGATTCCCCGGTTTGAGTTGTTAAGCGGGATTGATTACCCTGCAAGACACGACTCTCACTGATCTTGTCAGCATACCGCTATGTGCTAAGCTAGCAATGTTTGTTTATGATATGACGCATGACTTACTGTATTGATGCTTATGATTGTATGTACTCACTAGCTAGTGTAGCTAATGATGCTATGTTTCCCTTTTCAGGTAAAGATTAGATGGCCTGTGAGGCGGGTTGCTTTTGGGTTATACATTGCCCTTGTGGGTGGAACACTTGTACATATACGATGTAATGTAAATAGATACTATGGTCGGTTCCTGTACTTGATAACACAAACGTGGTTTTGAGAAGTTATTAATGTAAATAATTGTTTGGTTGTTTTAAAAGAAAATTTTCCGCTGCTAAAACCTGATTTGCCATTAAAGTAACTGAATTCAGAAGCGGTGTTACATACACTGAATCTTCCAGCAGAGCTTGCAAGAATTCACGACACGTTTAACGTCCGCTATATGAGAAAATTCAAAGTTGATGATGAAAGTCAGATTCTCCCAGTGCAAGAACTGAAGGTTGATTCAAAGAAAAGATTGATAGAAGAACCAGTTGAACTGTTGGATCGAAAGGTGACCAAGCTCCGAAAAAAGAAGATACCAATGGTATTGGTCAAGTGGAAGCACATTCTAGGTTCTGATTTGACTTGGGAGACTGAGACTGAGATGCAAGATAGATATCCCCACTTATTTGACCAAGAAAGGATTCCGCGGAGAGAATCCTCTTAAGGGGAGAGATTTGTAACACCCTCAAACCTAGGCTAGGAGATTAGCAGGTTTGTGGTATTTGCTTATCTGTTTTAATTGTGATTAATTGAGTAATTAGTTAATTTAATTAAAGATTATATTTAAGTATTATATGTATGTATGTCACCGTATGTATGCATGTATTTGTGTGTGCACGTGTATGTGTGTTAAGGAAGTGCATGACACCTCTTGCTTTCAAAGTTGTATACGTGGGGGGTTAGTAGAATTAAGCTTGCATTATCTCTATTTGGAAAAGTCTGTATTGTGTGTTAATGTGATTCTCCCTGCCAAAGAAACCGAAGAAGAAGGAAAGAAGGACCAACCATCGGATTTTCTATATTTTGTGTTTTAAATCAAGTACAAGGTTATATACATACTTTATTATGCTTGCATGATAAGTTGGGTAGGATTGTTGGTGATTAAACATGAAATTATGATGAACCCTAGAATCGGTTTTAAGAATATGAGTTTTGATGGGTTTTTGAGTGTTCATATGATTTGTAGGTTAATATGGTGTTTTGATGCATGAAATATGTGTTTATAATGTTAAAACATGTTTTTGGAAGGATATGATAAATTTAAGAAATCTGGGTTTGAATTATAAAGATGGCGGTTTGGATAAATATATGAACTGGCGGATTTGTTTAAGGCTAAAACCAATGATTGTAAATCCGATGGAACCAAAATCCTATACTAAAATCCGATGTTAGATGTGAAATCCTTCACTTGAGAATCCGATACTTATAGAATCCGACACTTATAGAATCTGATTTCCTAAATCCGGGATTGAATTCCGGAGATTAGAAATCCTTTATCTTAGAATCCGATTCATTCTAGAAATTCGATAGTAAGAAACCGATAACCCCTAATCCGATGAAGTTATAATCCGGGCCTCAGAACCTAAGTAAAGGGAAATCCGACACTTTGCAAGAATCAGACAGTTTGAGAATCCAAAATCTATGAGTTGCGGATTTCTAAGAATCCGATACTTTGTGTTTTAAGCTTGTGAATGTTTATTGTTTGTTATTGTTTGATGAATGATTTATAAATATATGGATATAAATATATATATTTATGAGGTTGAGACTGATTTGGTTATTGTTGTGTTTTCGGGCAATTCAAAAGCTCAGTAAAATTAGATATCTGAGTTCAAGCTGAAACTGAGGTGAGTGGACGTTAATCGCGGATGGTAAAGATTGCAGTTAATATTATAAATGTGATGCATGATTGTTGATTGAGATTGGATTGATTGTACTGCTGATTGTGATATGACTGTTGATAACTGTTGCATAACTATTTGGTCCATACACGCTCTTAGGATGATTTTGAGTTGCGTTTGAGAAGTCAGCTATACGTGGACTTGGGCTGGGCTTGTCTAACTGGTTGGTTGAACAGTAGTAGCCCTTCTGTTGCATTTGTTGCTCAGAGGTGGAGTTTACTGTGCCAATTCAGTGGAAAGCTATCGGTAAACCTTTGCTTTGGCCGGCACTGGTTGTAGGTTCTGCGCCGAACCGCCGGTCTTCTCGTGATATGAGATTACATGATTGATGTTGATTGTGAATGTTTGGATTTGATGTTTTAGCCTCTACTCACTTAGCTTTGTGCTAATTCCCCTTAGTTGATGTTTTGTAGGTTCGTGTCTGAGTTGAAGAAGGAGGAGTTGACCACACTCTGGTACTAGTTTTAAACAGAGACGAGCCAATTATTTTGTAATACCAAATAGTATTAGATGATGTTAATGACTTTTACACAATGGTTGTACATTTGTAATTATAGGTTTTATGTAATCAAGTTGGTTTTAATTAGCTTTCGCAGCGTATTTAAAAAAAATGGCTTGTGATTTTCCAGTTTTACAGTACTCTTACTTACAACCTAACTGATGATGTATATGATTATGACATGTGTTATGAGTTATACGAAACGATATATGATTTGTTCTATGATTAGACCATTCACTTCAGTGACGGGAATGATAAGACCGTTCACTTAGGTGACGGGAATGATTGTACCGTTCACTTCGGTGACGGAAATGATAAGACCGTTCACTTTGGTGACACGAATGATGAGACCGTTCACTTCGGTGACGGGAATAATGAGACCGTTCACTTTGGTGACAGGAATGATGAGACCGTTTACTACGGTGACGGGATTGATAAGACCATTCACTTCGGTGACGAGAATGATAAGACCATTCTCTTCGGTGAGGGGAATGATTGGACCGTTCACTTTGGTGATGGGAATGATTGGACCATTCACTTTGGTGACGGGAATGATTGGACCGTTCACTTCGGTGACGGAATGATTGGACCGTTCACATTAGAATAGAATGATGTGATAATGCTTACATGATAACCGACTATATGTTTGATGAGATGATTGATACATGGCCCAAGCCAATGAATCGGGATTCCTAGTGGTAATGACCAAATCCAATACGTGTAGTGTGTTTGTAATAATAAGGCCGATATTATTATTTGCACACGACACTTGTTGGAAACTTGTCAAAATCCGGGGAATCTTGTGAATACTTTGAGGGGTACTTGTAGAGATAAGATGCCTGTAGATGGGGTGCCTTAGAATGACTAGGGTTGCCTGATAGCTGTACTTATGACATGAAATACGTGAAATACGAACTGATATAGTAATGAGGACTGTGTGGCAATGCCGGCTATTAATTAAGTGCATTGTCTATACATACAGTATGGTGACTACAAGAAACCGATCTGTGATACCAATGGGTTTTGTTAACCCACCTGATGGAGAAAATGCTAGTGTGACGGGAGCGAGTGACCCCTGTGCACAACCGATCATGAACCAAACTGAGAATGTGACTCCGGAGAATGTTGTACCGGAGAATGTGATGAATGATGAAGAGTATGGGAATGAGGCAATGACCGAACTGAAGCAAGATATGGGAACTATGATTGATCAGAAGTTGGGAGCTCTATGAGCTGCCAAAGAAGCTACTGCGGCTGTCATGGTCGCTCAACCAGTAGCACAGACTACTAATCAAGTGATCCCTAGAGGAACTTTCCCGGATTTTTCGGCATGTCAGCCGCCTATTTTTTATGGAGTTCCAGACCCGGTGCGGAGCACTAGATGGGTCTCCACGATAGAGGGAGCCTTCTTTACCAGCCGCTGTGCTGAGGACTCGAAAGTGTGGTTCGCTTCTAACTTCCTTAGGGGAGCCGCCAAGGACCAGTGGAACTTGTTGAGAAAGATGAAAGGTGAAGCTAACGCTGGAATGAAGTGGGAGGAATTCACAGGATCATTCTATGAGGAGTATGCTCCCAAGGTTGAGGTGGAGCGAGTGATGGACGAATTCATGAAACTGAGACAAACCACTAAGACGGTTAATCAGATAACCGCAATATTCAAGGAAAAGCTGTTATACTGTCCAGCTTACGCAAATGATGAATGACTGCAGATACACAGGTATACGCAAATGGTGAGAGAGGATATTCAAGAGTTTGTATCGAATGGTCAGTATGCTACACTTGACAATCTGAATGAGGGAGCCAAGAAAAGAGAGCTATACTTGATGGAGAGAAACAAGAAAAGGTCGGCGGAGCGAGCGGCCTTAGGTAGTAATGCGGGGAGCGGCCTTAGGTAGTAATGTTGATAGACCACAGTTCAAGAAGCCCAATACTAGAAACTTCAAGCCCTCTGTTAGAAATTCGGGGGCAAGATGTGGAAAGTATGGAAAAGGGCACGCAGGAGAGTGCCGGGCTCGGACTCTAAACTGTTTTGTGTGTAGGAAGAGCGGACACTATGGGAAAGACTGCAGGGTCCACTTGACTGTGTGCTTCAAGTGTAACAAGCCGGGGCACCGCATGGCCGAGTGCCCAGGAGCAACTAGAGGTAGCGGGAAACTCGCTTGGCAGCCACCGCTGAGGATTACCGACTTGGAGAAGGGATAGAAGCCCGAGGTTCCAAAGCCTCGAGGGCGTGCTTTCCAAATGACCGTAGAGGAGGCGAAGAAAGAGCCCGATGTGATTGCAGGTACATTTATTGTTAACTCTCTGCCTGCACTTGTATGATGCTCATGTTAACTGAGATTTTGGAATTCAACTGCCTTAGTAGAATCAGAATAGAATGACGTGATAATGCTTACATGATAATTGACTATATGCTTGATGATGATTGATACATGGCCCAAGCCAGTGAATCGGGATTCCTAGTGCTAATGACTAGATCCATACGTGTAGCGTGTTTGTAATAATAGGGCCGATATTATTATTTGCACGCGACACTTGTTCGAAACTTGTCAAAATCCAGGGAATTTCGTGAATCCGGTGAGGGGTACTTGTAGAGATAGGGTGCCTTAGAATGACTAGGGTTGCCTTTGAATGACTAGGGTTGCCAGATGGATGTACTTATGACATGAAATACATGAAATACGAACTGATATAGTAATGACGACTGTGTGGCAATGTTGCATGTTAATTAAGTGCATTGTTTATACATCCAATATGGTGACTACAAGAAAACGATCTGTGATACCAACGGGTTTTGAGAACCCACCTGATGGAGAAAATGCTAGTGTAACGGGAGAGAGTGACCCCCGTCCATAACCGATCTTGAACCAAACTAAGAATGTGACTCCGGAGAATGATGTACGAGAGAATGTGATGAATGATGAAGAGTATGGGAATGAGGCAATGACCAAACTGGTAATCGTTGTGGTTACCAGCACGCTGAAAGAACTACTACCTAATATTGTGGAGGATCAGAAACAGGATATGGAAACTATGATTGATCAGAAGCTGGGAGCTCTGTGGGCTACGAAAGATGCTACTGCAGCTGTCGTGGTCGCCCAACTAGTAGCACAGACTACTAATCAAGTGATCCCTAAAGGAACTTTGCGGGATTTTTAGGCATGTCAGCCGCCTGTTTTTGATGGAGTTCCAGACCCGGTGCGGAGCACCAGATGGGTCTCCATGATATAGGGAGCCTTCTTAACGGGAGCCGCCAAGGACTGGTGAAACTTGTTGAGAAAGATGAAAGGCGAAGCTATCGCTAGAAAGAAGTGGAAGGAAATCACAAAATTGTTCTATGAGGAGTACGCTTCCAAGGTTGAGGTGGAGCGAGTGTTGGATGAATTCATGAAACTGAGACAAACCACTAAGACGGTTAATCAGATAACCTCGATATTCAAGGAAAAGTAGTTGTACTGTCCGGCTTACTCAAATGATGAACGATTACAAATAAACAGGTATACGCAAATGGTGAGAGAGGATATTCAAGAGTTTGTATCGAATGGTCAGTATGCTACACTTGACCAGCTGATTGAGGGAGCAAAGAAAAGAGAGCTATACTTGTTGGAGAGAACCAAGAAAAGGTCGGCGGAGCGAGCGGCCTTAGATAGTAATGCTGGGAGCAGTTCAAGAAGCCTAATACTGGAAACTTCAAGCCCGCTGTTAGAAATTCGGGGGCAAGTGTGGAAAGTGTGGAAAGGTACACGCGAGAGAATGCCGGGCTCGGACTCTTAACTGTTTTGTGTGTGGGAAGAGCGGACACTATGAGAAAGACTGAAGGGTCCACTGGAATGTGTGCTTCAAGTGCAACAAGCCGGGGCACCGCATGGGCGAGTGACCAGAAGCAACTGGAGGTAGCGGGAAACCCGCTTGGCAACCACCACTGAGGATTACTGACGGGGAGAAGGGAAAGAAGCCTGAGGTTCCAAAGCCTCGAGGGCGTGCTTTCCAAATGACCGTGGAGGAGGTAAAGAAAGAGCCCGATATGATTGCAGGTACATTTATTGTTAACTCTCTGCCTACACTTGTATTATTTAATTCCGGGGCGAGTAAGTCCTTTGTATCTTCTGCTTTTTGCAATAAATTTGTATTAGCACCAGTAAAGGTAGAAATGCCGTTAGAGGTAGAGATAGCCGATTATAAGGCTTTGTGTGTTACCACGATCTATAGGGATAATGTAATAGTGATAAACGATGTACAGTTTACTATAGATCTACTACCGACTCCTATGAGAGAGTTCCAAGTAATAGTGGGGATGGATTGGCTGGGGCGTCACCTGGCCAACATCTTGTGCAAGCAAGGGATTATACATTTTCAGAATCCAAGTGGGGGAGAAATCTCCATCTACGGTAAACGGCAGAACGGATTGACGGCATCCTTCACCGTGACTAAGGCGACAAAGTATCTACGTAAGGGTTGTGCGGCCTTTATAGCTCATGTGGTCGACTTGAGAATGAAATGGAAGAAATTGACAGTTTCCGATGTACCAGTAGTATGTGATTACCCGGAAGTATTTCCGGAGGAACTGCCGGGAATTCCACCAGACAGACAAGTAGAGTTTCATATAGACCTAGTGCCGGGAGTGACACCTATCACCAAGGCACCGTACCGACTAGCACCACCAGAAATGCAAGAGCTGATGTCACAACTTCAGGATCTGTTTGATAACGGATTCATACGCCCAAGTAGCTCACCGTGAGGAGCACCGATCCTTTTCGTGAAGAAGAAAGATGTAACCTTGAGAATGTGCATAGATTATCGCGAGCTCAACAAGGTGACAATTAAGAATCGTTATCCGTTGCCAAGAATCGACGACTTGTTCGACCAACTATAGGGAGCGGCCTGTTTTTCAAAGATAGACTTATGGTTGGGATATCATCAACTCAAGGTTGGAGAGGAGGACATAGCCAAGACGGCTTTTCGCACACGCTTTGGGCACTTCGAGTTCGTCGTCATGCCTTTCGGTCTCGCAAACGCGCTGGCAGCATTCATGGATCTGATGAACAGAGTCTGCAGACCAATGCTTGACAAGTCCGTGATAATATTCATCGTTGACATCCTGGTTTACTAAAAAACGGAGGCTGAGCACGAACTACACCTGCGAGAACTACTCGAAACCTTGAAGAGGGAGAAGCTTTATGCGAAATTCTCCAAGTGTGAATTCTGGCTACGGGAAGTTCAGTTTCTTGGGCACCTGGTTAACCGAGAGGGGATCAAGGTCGACCCCGCAAAGGTCGATGCAGTGATGAAATGGGAAACACCGAACAGTCCTACGGAGATCTGAAGTTTTCTAGGGTTGGCCGGCTACTACAGAACGTTTATTAAGGATTTTTCAAAGATTGCGGTGCCACTAACCAAGTTGACAAAGAAGAATGTCCGTTTTGATTGCGGAGAAAGGCAACAGGAAGTATTCGAGACCCTTCAAGGCAAGTTGTGTGAAGCCCCGATACTAGCCTTACTAGAAGGAATGGAGGACTTGGTAGTTTATTGCGACGCGTCCCATGTGGGACTTGGTTGTGTTTTGATGCAAAGAGGAAAACTAGTTTCCTAGCCTCATGACAACTGAAACCGCACCAATGCAACTACCCGACTCATGACCTGGAGCTAGCGGCCGTGGTGTTCGCGCTCAAATTATGGAGACATTGTTTGTACAGAGTTAAGTGCACGATATACACAGATCACAAGAGTTTAAAGTATTTTGCCAATCAAAAGAATCTAAATATGTGCAACAAGTTCGTGAACGACTTAAAGCGGCTTAAAGCCGACATAAAAGCTATGCGGATAGACGATGATCATTACTGGAATTCCAAGTTGGTGACTATGTATTGCTGAAAGTATCTCCATGGAAAGGAGTTATACGATTCAGAAAACGTGGAAAATTGAATCCGAGGTTTATTGGGCCTTTCAAAGTTATGGCGAGGATTGGTAAGGTATCTTATCGTTTAGAGCTACCCGAGGAGTTGTCGAAGATACACAAGACCTTTAATGTACCTCATCTAAGAAAGTTTTTAGCCGAAACGCCATTGGAGGACATCACCATAGTTGAGAAATTGAACTACATCGAGAGACCGATTGCGATCCTTGAAAGAAAGATCAAACGACTACGCAACAGGCAAGTGGGAATGGTAAAGGTGCAGTGGGAGCACCGCAAGGGTTCAGAGTGGACATGGGAGTCCGAATGAACCCGCAATGTTTGAATGAAGATTTCGAGGACGAAATCGTGTTTAAGTGGGGGAGAGTTATAATACCCGAACTTTCGAAAAACAAATAAAAGAATATTTTATTTAGAAATGATATTTGTGTTTGGTTATGGAATTTATGATGGACTAGTTTAGTTTTATAGGGCTTGATTATGTAAGTACATAGTTGGATAAATGGACTCATGTGAATAATTCAATTGGGACTAAGCATCATTAGGATTATTGAGTCAAAAGTGGGCTTAGGCCTTTTAAGGAAGGTATAAAGGGGTGGCTAGGGCACAGCCCCCAACACTTTGAAATCAAGCATTGTTGCATTGAGAGAGAAATCAGTATGTGTTTGTGTGTGTAAAAACCCCACGAGGAACAAAGAAAGGAGGAGCCAAGATTCATCTGTGGACTCAAAGAATTGCTCAAAGGATCATCAGGTAATGATTCTCACATCATTTTGGTATTGTAGATATCAATTTCATCTTGTTTGAATGATTATAGAGTAAGTTAGAATATAGGTTTTTGGGGTTTTGGGTTTAAGAAAGAACTAGAGAAAAGATTTGAGATGTGAGCTCTTGAAACTTGATGAAATGTGTTTAAATCTTGAAGGAAGTGGTTAAATGAGTGGACAAATGTTTTGTAACAAAATAAAATGATTTGGTTAAGTTTTGAAAGTGTTTGATTTTGGTTATGGAGTCTGGGTTTTAGAAAATGACGAACTGATAAAGAGGATAAGTAACAATGCGACTTCCTTATGGCTCATGCGACTTTCCATGCGACTTTTGTATGCTCACCAATCTATCCATGCGACTTTCATGTTAACATCGATATGGTTTCATGCGACTTTGAGATAATGTATATATTACCATGCGACTTTCATGATAGCACCTACATGGCTTCATGCGCCTTCCTGATGAATTTGTATATGTACTCATGCGACTAATGTATTTATGAAATGGTTCATGTGACCTTTATTAGTGAGAATGTGTCATGTGACCTTCATGTATAAACCCAAGTGACTTTCAGTAGTTATGAACATATCATGCGACTTTCAGATATATGCATATATATATATATGTACATGTTCTTGCGACTTTTGGCGCATGTAGGGCATCATGCGACTTTCAGTAGGTATATACGTGATACCATGCAACCTTGAGTTGATATATAAGTGTATATTCATGCGACTTACGTGTACGAAATTGACCATGCGACTTTCAACCACCCATCCGACTTTGGGGACTTTGCATGGTCCGACTTATGAATCTTAGTAACGGGTCCAACGTGAGGCCCGAATGATTTATGTAAACGTACGAGAGATTCGTACACGGTGTTGATTTACTTAGACCTATTGTAGGTGACAGTAGACTGGCAAGTAATTACAAGTGTACTAGTGAACTAAAACTGTGTGATCGAACTTCAAGACAGGTGAGTACTCTTACTTACAACCTAACTGATGATGTATATGATTATGACATGTGTTATTAGTTATATGATATGATATATGATTTGTTCTATGATTAGACCGTTCACTTTGGTGACGGGAATGATAAGACCGTTCACTTCGGTGACGGGAATGATTGGTCCGTTCACTTTGGTAACGGGAATGATTGGACCGTTCACTTCGGTGACGGGAATGATGAGACCGTTCACTTCGGTGACGGGAATGATGAGACCGTTCACTTAGGTGACGGGAATGAAGAGACCGTTCACTACGGTGACGGGAATGATAAGACTGTTCACTTCGTTGATGGGAATGATAAGACCGTTCACTTCCGTGACGGGAATGATTGGACCATTCACATCGGTGACGGGATTGATTAGACCGTTCACTTCGGTGACGGGAATGATTGGACCTTTCATTCCGGTGACGAGAATGTGGGAGCGACTACTACGGTAGCGGGAATGTGGGACCGACTACTACGGTATCGGGAATGAAAGATGTAACATGATGATGGAAATAAATGCTTGATGTCATATAGTGGATTGTAAGTAAAAGTACTCGCTAAGCTTCGTGCTTACGGTTGTTGTTTAACCTTCTTTTCAGGTGATGGCCACGGGGGGCTCTAGCACGCAGTTGATAGCTCATCTCCCTCAAGCTTCCGTAATGTTTTAAACTATTTGTATTTAATGATGTACTCCAAAACAATTACAATCAGTTCTAATCTTTTACGGGTTTTCACCCTGGATTGTAATTAAAGTTATACAATATTTTAATTATGGTAGATTATTTGTCGTACGCTTTGGTATACTGTTATTTGTCAAAAAAAAAATTTGGGACGTTACAACTTGGTATCAGAGTCTTGGTTTAAGAGATTCAATACGTTTCCGCGTGTTTGAACTTAAACCTTGGTTCGTGAAGAATTTTAGACAAAGTTTTGAATCTTTTTCAAATGTTTAATGTTACGATGAGCTATCGGCTGGAGCTAGTTCGAGTGGTCACACGCGAGTACAAGTTATGAATTTATGATATGATGATCATGTTAACTGAGATTTAGAATTGAACAACCTTAGTAGAATCAGAATAGAATGACACGATAATGCTTATATGATAACTGACTATATGCTTGATGAGATGATTGATACATGGCCCAAGCCAGTGAATCGGGATTCCTAGTGGTAATGACCAGATCCAATACGTGTAGCGTGTTTGTAAAAATAGGGCCCATATTATTATTTGCACACAACACTTGTTGGAAAATTGTCAAAATCCGGGGAATCTTGTGAATCCGGTGAAGGGTACTTGTAGAGATAAGATGCCTGTAGCCAGGGTGCCTTAGAATGAATAGGGTTGCCTGATAGGTGAATTTTTGACATGAAATACATGAAATACGAACTAATATAGTAATGAGGACTGTGTGGCAATGCCGCATGTTAATTAAGTGCATTGTTTATACATCCAGTATGGTGACTACAAGAAACTGATATGTGTTACCAACGGGTTTTGAGAACCCACCTGATGGAGAAAATACTAGTATGACGGGAGAGAGTGACCCCCGTGCACAACCGATCTTGAACCAAACTGAGAATGTGACTCCGGAGAATGTTGTACCGGAGAATGTGATGAACAATGAAGAGTATGGGAATAAGGCAATCACCGAACTGGTAACCGCTGTGCTTACCAACATGATGAAAGAACTACTACCTAAGATCGTGGATGATCTAAAACAGGATTTGGGAACTATGACCGATCAGAAGCTGGGAGCTCTGTGGGCTGCGAAAGATGCTACTGCAGCTGTCGTGGTCGCCCAACGAGTAACACAGACTACTAATCAAGTGATCCTTGGAGGAACTTTCCGGGATTTTTTGGCGTGTCAGCCGCCTGTTTTTTATGGAGTGCCAGACCCGGTGCGGTGCACCAGATGAGTGTCCGCAATAGAAGGAGCCTTCTTTACCTGCCGCTGTGCTGAGGACTCGAAAGTGTGTTTCACTTCTAACTTCCTAAGCGAAGCCGCCAAGGACTGGTGGAACTTGTTGAGAAATATGAAAGGCGAAGCTATCGCTGGAATGAAGTAGGAGGAATTCATATGATTGTTCTATGAGGAGTACGCTCCCAAGGTTGAGGTGGAGCGAGTGATGGATGAATTCATGAAACTGAGACAAACCACTATGACGGTTAATCAAATAACCGCGATATTCAAGGAAAAGTTGTTGTACTGTCGGCTTACACAAATGATGAAGACTGCAAATACATAGGTATACGCAAATGGTGAGAGAGGATATTCAAGAGTTTGTATCGTATGCTACACTTGACTAGCTGATAGAGGGATCCAGGAAAAGAGAGCTGTACTTGATGGAGAGAAACGAGAAAAGGTCGGTGGAGCGAGCGGCCTTAGGTAGTAATGATGGGAGACCACAGTTCAAGAAGCGTAATACTGGAAACTTCAAGCCCGTTGATAGAAATTCAAGGGCAAGATGTGGAAAGTGTGGAAAGGGGCACACGGGAGAGTGCCGGGCTGGGACTATAAACTGTTTTGTGTGTGGGAAGAGCGGACACTATGGGAAAGACTGCAGGGTCCACTTGAATGTTGCTTCAAGTGCAACAAGCTAGGGCACCTCATGGCCGAGTGCCCAGAAGCAACTGAAGGTAGCGGGAAATGCGCTTGGCAACCACCTCTGAGGATTTCCGACGGGGAGATGGGAAAGAAGCCCGAGGTTCCAAAGCCTCAAGGGCGTGCTTTCCAAATGACCGTGGAGGAGGCGAAGAAAGAGCCCGATGTGATTACAGGTACATTTATTGTTAATTCTCCTCCTGCACTTGTATTATTTGATTCCGGGGAGAGTAAGTCCTTTGTATCTTCTGCTCTTTGTAATAAATTTGTAATAGCACCGGTAAAGTTAGAAACGCCGTTAGAGGTAGAGATAGCCGATGATAAGACTTTGTGTGTTACCACGATCTATAGGGATAATGTAATAGTGATTGATGATGTACAGTTTACTATAGATCTACTACGAACTCTTATGAGAGAGTTCCAAGTACTAGTGGGGATTGATTGGCTGGGGCGTCACCACGCCAACATCTTGTTGTTGGAATATGTCCGCTGACACGAACGAGTTAATGGCACTACTGATGAGGTATAGGCCAATTGGGTCACACACCAAGTATTGATTCCGGCAACACGATCAAGCAAAAGAGAGGAAAAGGCGAAAATGGGTGTTGGCAAGATGTTACACGGGCCGTGTTCCTGAACACGGGCCATGTCCAGTCCAACATACACGAGGCTTATTAGCCCAGTTCAAGGTCGTGTAGTTTGGGCCTACACGGGCCGTGTAGTGCTTGATAGACACAGGTCGTCTTAGCCCAATTGGGGCCGTGGACTTTGGGCCTACACGGCCGTGTAGACCTACACGGGTCGTGTACGTTCGCTGTAATAGCAGAATTAACAGCCTTAAACACTTGGTTTAATGGTGTTAACTTCTAATAATGGTGGTAGACAAAAAGGCTATGAGTTATCTGCTCTAAGTGAGGTTTTTGGATGGCTCTTGGCTCTTGGTTAATACTTGAACTCTCTCTCACTTGTTCATCTTGTTCTTGGTGTTCTTGAACACAAGAAGCAAGAAACACATAGACTTGGGTGTTGTTTTGGTGGCTACACCAACTTACTAGCATTTGGGAATCAAGGTTGCTTGGGATGGACTTCATTAGAGGAATCCTTGTTTGGATTCTTGAAGCCTTGACTTCCTTGAGTTCTTGAAGATTAACTAGAGGAAGATCATTGTGCTTGAGTTGTGGTATAACTTTCTTTCTATCTTGTTTATTATATTTTAGTTGCAATTCCATGTCCAGATATTGGTCCATGGGAAGTGTTTGTTTGGTTAGCTTATTATTTTGTATTATATCTTGCTTCCGTTGCTACTCGGTTATGCCAAACAAATACCTTGAGTGGTATCAGAGTCATATCTAACATGGCTTTGCACTAACGAGTCTAGGAAAACCATATAAAATTTTTATACAAGAAAATTGTTTTTCCTTGAAACGATTTTTCATATGGATGGTTGCTAGGCTAAAATTGATATATTTGTAGCCTACATAAGATTCATATAAATATTTTTATATTAGGAGAATTATTTTCTAGAAATGGTTTTTCATGTAGATTCATGTTAGGCTAAAATTGGTATATTTGTAGCCTACTTAATATATTTTGTTTTTACATCGAGTTAAGAAAAACCATATAAATTCATTGATATAAGAAAATTGTTTTCTTAAAATTGGTTTTTCCATGGAGACTCTTGTTAGATTCTTGTTAGGCTAAAATTGGTATATTTATAGCCTTGTTAATATTTTAGTTTTTATATTTATATATTGGTTGCAACTTGGCATGAAGTGTACACAAATATATACTTATAAATGTATATATGAATATGTGTCACAAAAATGGTTTGGTACACTAATGCATATGTACAAGGATTGTCATTTTGGTGCCTTTGATATTGTTGACAATCTTGACTAAAATATAGATATATATTTATATCATGGTTTTGTGTGGCACACCATGTTTCACTTATGTTGCGTTTGGTTAATTCGGCGTTTGGTTAATTCGGTTACACGATATGCCCTTAGACCTATGTGTTGTGGTGGTTGATTGATTCGGTTTTTTGGTGGCCTGCGTGCCGTATTGATGTAAATATTTATTTATATATATTTATTGGTGCGGCTTGCACGCTGTTTATTTTATCCCGTGTATTTGTATAAATAGTGTAGGAATGCGACCTGCGTGTCGTTTATATATATATATATATATATATATATATATATATATATATATTCTACGTATTTGTAAATAGTATAGAATTAGAACCGGATAAGTCAACGGGAGTCATGGTGATGACGTCTTGGCGAGAATGAATCAACACACTATTGGAGGTGTTGGATTCGGTGGGAGCTCACCCAATGAGACTTTACCTTGTCCTTAGGTTTTGGCCTCGTTTTATTTTTCTATGCATGGATTAGGATTCGCATGCTAGACAATTTTTCTATAAAATTAAATAAAATACAACGTTTGTTAAAATGGTTAACAATCTAGCGCGAATAGAATTGACAAAGAAAATATAAACTTGGTATTATATTTAAAAGTGTTTAAAAATCGTTTTGACACTTACTTTGTTAATTCACAAAAAGGTTTTTAGAAACCGGAAAGAAAATCCCGTTATTCAAAATGTAAATCACGCACAATCCGTAAGATGACACCACCCGAATCTAACGAAACAAGGATGATTGTCGAGCTAAGTACGAGTCATTCCTTGCGTAGTTGTGTGGAAGGTGAGTGGGGTAACTCACATGATTGGTTGTCGAGCTAAGCACGAGCCAATTGATAGTCGGGAGTGCCACCCGTGTGTCTGGTCGGACGGTTTACAATTTTAATATATAATTTTTGATTAGTTGTCGAGCTAAGCACGAGCTAAACAAAAATTATCTATTAAGATTGGTGTAAGGAAGGGATCAAACATGCCAACCGACATAATGGATGTCAACGGATCCCGCAAGTGTCTAAGAGTTGTAATAGAGATTACAATTGGTAAAATGGTTGCCGGCCTAAATAGCTTCGCCACGTGATCCGCGGTAAACCCGTCACGGTGCAAGGTGAAATGAGGTTCTTAGCCCTTGTTATAAATAGTTGTTTTTGACTAAAACAATGGGGTAATTATTTTTTAACAAGGTTTATCTAAACTAACCAAAACTCGTATTATTGTTATTTATAGATGTCAAATCATAACAATACCACATCAAACATCTCACTTCGTGTGTTCCTAGAAAGGGAGAAACTCACGGGGGTGAACTTTATTCCATGGCTTAGCCAATTGAGGATTGTCCTTCGCCATGAGTCAAAGTTGCACATCCTTGAGGAACCCCTTCCGGAGCCACCTGCTACCAACGCGACTTGGGCCGTCCGATACGGGTATGAAAAACGTGTTGAAAGCAGCTCGGAGTTGCGAAAGCAGCTCGAGCACATGAGTGTGTACAATATGTTAAACAAGCTCAAGGACATGTTCCGACAGCAAGTTAGGCAGGAACACTATGAGTGTGTTAAAAGCCTAGTCGGTTATAGGCTGCAGGAAGGCGGGAATGTTGGTCTTCACGTCCTTAAGATGAAGGCAAACGTGGACCAAATGGAGAGGTTAGGATTTCCTATTGGGAGAGAGCTCGCTGTGGATATTGTACTCCATTCTCTGCCCCCAACATATGGTCAGTTTTTCACAAACTATCATATGCAAGGAATTGAGAAGTCCTTAAGCGAATTGCATGGCATGTTGAAGTCTGCGGAGTCTGACATGGCCAAGCATAATTCCACCTCAACCACTCCCGTATTGGGCTTAAAGAAACAAAAGAAAAGGAAGAAGAAACCGACCCTAAAAGGAAAGGTTGGAGTTTCCAAGCCTTTCCTTGATGTTGAGTCGAAGGGCATAGAGGATGTGCCTCAAGAAGAGACTCAAGAAAAGGTGGTTTGCTACTTCTGTGGAAGATTTGGAAATTGGGCCATCACGCCTGCCCTACGTGCCGAGAGGATATAAAACTTTTCAGGAAAGAGAGAGTTAACTTTCCATCTTCAGGTACGTTCATGATTCATTGCTATTCTTCTATAAGCTGGGTTGTTCACCCGAGCGGATTTACTCACGTTTGTCACAAATTGGTTTGTTACAAAGTGTAGGTCCCTTGTTGAAACCATGGTGATTGTCCTCCAAGAGAAGATAAGGAGACTTGATCTTGCTTTTGTCACCGGTTTATTTATTACTTTATTTTATTGCCCTGCGTGGCAAGTAACATCTCTTTGTATGCTCGCTTTAATTACGGTGAACAAAAATTTTAAAGTTTTAAAAATTGATGTTGAACCTTTTTTAAACGTTATTTATTCAAGGTTTTATGTCATACCTCATGTGTTGTTTTGCCCTGCGTGGCATACAACTTTACATGTGGTGACAATGAGGTTATTCTTAAAATACGAAATTTATTATGAAAATCTATTGTGAGATATTTTGTTCAAAATTTCCCATGTCATGGCATACACAAGGATTTGTTACAAGTAATAAAATATTCATGAATAATTGATTCTGAATCCAAAATAGTTTGGATGAGTTATCTTTGTGTGATAATCAACGTAACCACATAAACAAGAAATATATTGCCTGGATCCATGTGGTTAGGATCTCGGAATAGTTTAGTCTCGGGCTAAACACTTTGATGTTGATCTTGTTTATTAGGCTAAGATGATTATGAGATCCTTCGCCGGAGTTTGTGAGAGGATTATAAGCTTGTTGGATATTGATCACATTTTGTGGATAATCCGTTCAAGCATACCACAAAGAATAACGAAAGGGAAACCTCTTCATCACTACCTTGATGGTAGTATTTGCGAGACGTTTATTAGTTTAGGCATATGTCTGAAACCTTGTTGGTGTTCAGAATTAGCCAAAACAACTTTAAGGATCAATAGGGCATATAGATCAAGGTACTTAGATCTAGTTAAGATGCTATGGTATCTATTATCTATATTGGATGACCATATAGTGAATTGTGGAATTGTTTCTCAATTCATATCCTACTAAGACACATTGGTACATGGTGTCATGGAGTAGGGAACCGGGTGTTAATGATTCGGTTTATGACGGGTCAAGAGTGTATGTCCGATTTGTTAGGACATTCATTCACCATTGTGACTAAGTCCTCAAATCTAAATTCAATTGATAGTCTATTTAGCATTTATTGAGATACGACTAGAAAGGTTCTTTGCTTGTCTATCTTATAGTTCAAAGTTATCCATTCTACATTCAGTGGGAGATGGATAAACTTGAAATCGAGAAGTGCTAATACATTTGAGGAGTTCTTCTAAGTTTTAGTTATTTAACCTTTTGAGAACAATGTTTGTTGCTTAAAAGGGGAAGAAGAAAGAAACTAAAACTAAGGCATTCCAGTGGAAGAACGTGGAACTTAAATGAAGACTTGATGATAATTCTAGCATATAATCTGATATCTTTGATAGACGATCAGCATGGTTATGCTGGTATGCCCGACTAAGAATCATTACTTCTTTTAATTCTGATTAGAGTCATATAGAGCCAAAGAGATATGGGTTTCTCATATATAAGTGGTAATGACTTAATGGTGAGTCTTGTTGAGTTCGCCACCTATCGGAAGACGTAGTGGATCCAGAATTCGCTAAAAATAAAAGAAGTAAATGATAAAGAGATGCAATCCATTTGGAATGTCCAAGTGCTTGACTTGACTTGATCCCTTACCTAGGTGTATACCAAGGTGGTAGTGATGGGATTAACATGGATGGAATTGTAGACAACTTCAAATACCGACTAAGTGGTAATGACTTAATGGTGAGTCTTGTTGAGTTCGCCACCTATCGGAAGACGTAGTAGATCCACAATTCGCTAAAAATAAAAGAAGTAAATGATAAAGAGATGCAATCCATTTGGAATGTCCAAGTGCTTGACTTGACTTGATCCCATACCTAGGTGTATACCAAGGTGGTAGTGATGGGATTAACATGGATGGAATTGTAGACAACTTCAAATACCGACTAGTGGTAAAGTTTTTCATGGTGGTTATGGAGAAACTTGTCCTAGTGGCTATGTTAAAGAATGTTTGATACTCGTGGATATTAATGACTGCGTTTCGTCATGAAACAATATGATGAGGAAGTGCTTATAACACTATCCAAGGGTCTTAATATACGTCCGTAGTATCCGAATTATGTCTACAAAAGTGGATAAGACCACTTCGGTCTTATTCTTGCATCTTGAAGGAAAGATATATTTGCTTACTATTAGAAGATCATAGTGATGAGTTTTCTAAAAGCATAGATAAAACCTTTACGTATGCCAAGGCTAGTGGGAGCTTTGTTGTATTCCTAGTGTTAAATGTCTATGGAAGATAATGTCCCGATATTAGGTTATCTGCAAACCTAGTTCAGGAATTACTGCTTCATAGGGGCATTTAAGAGATACAAAATTGGATAGTATTTAGTTCAAGAAATATAGAGATATGTTCTTGATGTTTGACGACTTGAATAGGATTGGAGTATGTACTTACTCTAATGCATGTTTCTGCTAGGATAACTATTGATCTTTGATCAAAGTTGATGATCCTAACTTGTGGTGTTGTTTGTTGATTCTTAAGTATCACTAACCCTATTGTGGGCTTTTGAGACAATGAGGGTGTGATTACTTTAACTTTTTGTAAATTAAGATCTCTTTGATGCATACTTTTGAAGTAGTCTTGTCAAAAGAGATATAATTGAATAACAAAAGATCTTGTGGATGTTGTGGGACAAATCCACTAGTTAAGCCGTTGTTATGGACTAGTGGTGTTTGTCATACTAGGTCCATTAGCATGTCTAATGCGTATAACTTGGCTTGAATATGTTTGGTTTATGATTGATTTGTACTTATATTTTGGGGACGTTAAGCAATATTGCAATTCATACCATATCGATTATTAAATGGAGATTTAATAATACGCCAAGGGCGGGTATTTTATGAATCTATATTGTGTTCCATCTTAGCATGTTTAAAGACTTCCAAGAATGGTTTCCATTCTAAAATCTCCACAATCGGTTATACTTTATGGGAAGGAAGTATAAATTAAGATTGAGGTAAAGAGTTTGTTTTGTTAAATGTGATTCTTGCCTATACTTGAAAGGGGTTTCAAGTGATTGGAGGACCCGCACCCGAGTTCGCTTCATGGTTCTAGTCATAAGAAACTCGGTATGATGATGACGTTTCATCCTTAAACTAGAGATGCATGTGATTCCAAAGCATAGGTCTGCTTTGCTTTGATCGTTTTCTAACGCGGTCCGTAACTGGTCGTTATAAGGGAGATGATTGGGTAGAGTATTATCTATGTGGCGGGACTATGTAGTCGAAAGGAATTTGTTCCTCTATGTATAGAGAAGATATCCATGGGCCCCTCGATGATTGAGTGCTGACGTTCATATGCATGGCCGTGCTCAAGTTATATTGATGATGGATCAATGTTAACTTGGTTTGTTGGTCACCACTAATCTACAATCGAGAAACATAATCGTGAACGATCTGAAGGATGACTTTATTCTATGCCTTCTGTTCACATAGGATATCGCGAACAAAGGGATGTATATGTTCATTTATCTTTAGGACAATCATTTTATGATTGGGATCTTGTCAAGAGTGGCATACCCTATACTGACTTTGGAGCATAGATGTCTTGCTAGAGGCCGCTCTATGTTTGTGTTATTTTTCATAGTCATGCCACGTTTAATGGGAGTCTGTTGGAATATGCCCGCTGACACGAACGAGTTAATGGCACTACCGATGAAGTATAGGCCTATTGGGTCACACACCAAGTATTGATTCCGGCAACACGATCAAGCAAAAGAGAGGAAAAGGCCAAAATGGGTTTTGGCAGGATGGTACACGGGCCGTGTTCCTGAACACGGGCCGTTTCCAGTCCAACATACATGAGGAGTATTAGCCCAGTTCAAGGTCGTGTAGTTTGGGCCTACACAGGCCGTGTAGATGAACACGGGCCGTGTAGTGCTTGATAGACACAGGCCGTCTTAGCCCAATTGGGGCCGTGGACTTTGGGCCTACACGGCCGTGTAGACCTACACGGGTCGTGTACGTTCGCTGTAACAGCAGAATTAACAGCCTTAAACACTTGGTTTAATGGTGTTAACTTCTAATAATGGTGGTAGACAAAAAGGCTACGAGTTATCTGCTCTAAGTGAGGTTTTTTGATGGCTCTTGGCTCTTGGTTGACACTTGAACTCTCTCTCACTTGTTCATCTTGTTCTTGGTGTTCTTGAACACAAGAAGCAAGAAACACATAGACTTGGGTGTTGTTTTGGTGGCTACACCAACTTACTAGCATTTGGGAATCAAGGTTGCTTGGGGTGGACTTCATTAACAAGAGGAAGATCATTGTGCTTAAGTTGTGGTATAACTTTCTTTCTATCTTGTTTATTATATTTTAGTTGTAATTCCATGTCTAGATATTGGTCCATGGGAAGTGTTTGTTTGGTTAGCTTATTATTTTGTATTATATCTTGCAAGCAAGGGATTATACGGATTCAGAATCCAAGTGGGGGAGAAATCTCCATCTACGGTAAACGGTAGAACGGATTGACGGCATGTTGCACCGTGACTAAGGCGACAAAGTATCTACGTAAGGTCGAGGCTCTGCTAAAATGGGAAACACCGAAGAGTTCTACGGAGCTCCGAAGTTTTCTAGGGTTGGTCGGCTACTACAGGAGGTTTATTAAGGATTTTTCGAAGATTGCGGTGCCACTAACCAAGTTGACAAAGAAGAATGTTCGTTTTGATTGGGGAGAAAGGCAATAGGAAGCATTCGAGATCGTTCGAGGCAAGTTGTGTGATGCCCCGATACTGGCCTTACTACAAGGAATGGAGGACTTGGTAGTTTATTGCGACGCGTCCCATGTGGGACTTGGCTGCGTTTTGATGCAAAGAGGAAAAGTGATTGCCTAAGTCTCCCGACAACTGAAACCGCACGAATGCAACTACCCGACTCATGACCTGGAGCTAGCGGCCATGGTGTTCGTTCTCAAATTATGGAGACATTATTTGTACGGAGTTAATTGCACGATATACACAGATCACAAGAGTTTAAAGTATTTTGCAGATCAAAAGAATCTGAATATGCGCCAACGGAGATGGTTGGACGTAGTCAAGGACAACGACTGTGAGATTTTGTATCATCCGGGAAAAGCTAACATTGTAGCAGACGCGCTAAGCCGTAAGGCGAACCATGTACAGTTGAATGTGAAATGCTTAAGAATGATGGTTACAACTTCACTGTTCGAAACGATTCCCGCCGCCCAAGGTGAAGCAATCAAAGAGGAAAACCATAAAACCGAGAGGGTAAAGGGACAGATGGCGTTGATGGTTAAGGATAGTTGCGGGTTGTGGACCCGATACGGACGAATTTGGGTACCGAAAATCACAGAAGTCCGGAATCTCATTCTTGATGAAGCGCACAAGGCGAAATTTTCTATACATCTGGGAGCCACGAAAATGTATAGAGATTTGAAAATGGACTACTGGTGGCCAGGGATGAAGAGATGTGGCTAAGTACGTTGAAAAGTGTCTCACATGTCTACAAGGGAAAGCTGAGCACCAGCGACCGCATGGAAAATTACAACCACTAGAGATACCCATATGGAAATGGGAGTACATAACCATGGATCTAATAAGGAAGCTACCAAAGACACCCAGGAACTATGATATGCAATCTAGGTAGTGGTTAACCGATTAACTAAAAGCGCTCATTTCATACCGATTCGAGAAGCTAGTTCAGCCGAGAGATTGGCGAATATTTATGTAAAAGAAACAGTCTCGAGGCACAGGGTGCCGGTAACCATCATCTCTGACAGGGATGTATGATTCACGTCCAGATTTTGGAGTAAATTCCATGAGGATTTGGGAACAAAGGTTAACTTGAGTACAGTGTATCACCCCCAAAGTGACGGACAAAGTGAACGAACTATCCAAACGCTGGAAGATATGCTAAGAGCTTGTGTGATTGACTTCGGGGGAAGCTGAGATTTGTATTTACCCCTACCAGAATTTTCGTATAAGAACAGTTACCACGCGAGTATTGGTATGCTACCGTATGAGATTTTGTACGGTAGGAAGTGTTGAACCCTAATCTGTTGGGGAGAAGTTGGACAGAAAGAACTTGGCAACACGGAAATAGTACAAAAAACCTCATAGTATGTGCAACAAGTTCGTAAATGACTTAAAGCGGCTCAAAGCCGACAGAAAAGCTACGCGGATAGACGAAGATCATTACTGGAATTCCAAGTTGGTGACTATGTATTGTTGAAAGTATCTCCATGGAAAGGAGTTATACGATTCAGATAACACGTGGAAAATTGAATCCGAGGTTTATTGGGCTTTTCAAGGTTATCGCGAGGATTGGTAAGGTGGCTTATCATTTAAAGCTACCCGCGGAGTTATCAAAGATACACAAGACCTTTCATATATCTCATCTGAGAAAGTGTTTAGCCGACGAGTCGGCGTTTGTGCCATAGGAGTACAACACCATACATTAGAATTAAACTACATCGAGAGACCGGTTGCGATCCTCGAAAGAAAGATCAAACGACTACGCAACAGGCAAGTAGGAATGGTACAGGTGCAGTGGGAGCACCGCAAGGGTTTGGAGTGGACATGGGAGTCCGAATGAACCCGCATTGTTCGAATGAAGATTTCGAGGATGAAATCATGTTTAAGCAGGGGAGAGTTGTAATACCCGAACTTTCGAAAAATAAATAAAAGAATATTTTATTTAGAAATGATATTTGTGTTGGGTTATGGAATTTATGATGAACTAGTTTAGTTTTATTGGGCTTGATTATGTAAGTACATAGTTGGATAAATGGACTTATGTGAATAATTCAATTTGGACTAAGCATCATTGGGATTATTGTGTCAACAGTGGGCTTAGGCCTTTTAAGAAAGGTATAAAGGGGTGGCTAGGGCACAGCCCCCAACACTTTGAAATCAAACACTGTTGCATTGAGAGAGAAATCAGTGTGTAAAAACCCCACGAGGAACAAAAAAAGGAGGAGTCAAGATTCATCTGTGGACTCAAAGAATTGCTCAAAGGATCATCGGGTAATGATTCTCACATCATTTTGGTATTATAGATATCAATTTCATCTTGTTTGAATGATTATAGAGTAAGTTAGAATATGGGTTTTTGAGGTTTTGGGTTTAAGAAAGAACAGAGAAAAGATTTGAGATGTGAGCTCTTGAAACTTGATAAAATGTGTTTAAATATTGAAGGAAGTGGTTAAATAAGTGGAGAAATGTTTTGTAACAAAAATAAAATGATTTGGTTAAGTTTTGAAAGGGTTTGATTTTGGCTATGGAGTCTGGGTTTTAGTAAATGACGAACTGATAAAGAGGATAAGTAACCGTGTGACTTCCTTATGGCTCATGCAACTTTTGTATGCTCACCAATCTATCCATGCGACTTTCATGTTAACATCCATATGGTTTCATGCGACTTTGAGATAATGTATATATTACCATGTGACTTTCATGGTAGCGCCTACATGGCTTCATGCGACTTCCTGATGAATTTTTATATGTTCTCATGCGACTAATGTATTTAAGAAATGGTTCATGCGACCTTTAGTAGTGCGAATGTGTCATACGACCTTCATATATTAACCCATGTGACTTTCAGTAGTTATGAACATATCATGCGACTTTCAGATATATGCATATATGTAGATGTTCATGCGACTTTTGGTGCATGTAGGGCATCATGCGACTTTCAGTAGGTATATACGTGATACCATGCGACCTTCAGTTGATATATAAGTGTATATTCATGCGACTTATGTGTACGAAATTGACCATGCGACTTTCAATCACCCATCCGACATTGGGGACTTTGCATGGTCCGACTTATGAATCTTAGTAACGGGTCCAACGTGAGGTCCGAATGATTTATCTAAACGTACGAGGGATTCGTACACGGTGTTGATTTACTTAGACCTATTGTACGTGATAGTAGACTCGCAAGTAATTACAAGTATACTAGTGAACTAAGACTGTGTGATCGAACTGCAAGACAGGTGAGTACTCTTACTTACAACCTAACTGATGATGTATATGATTATGACATGTGTTATGAGTTATATGATATGATATATGATTTGTTCTATGATTAGACCGTTCACTCCGGTGACGGCAATGATTAGACCGTTCACTTCGGTGACGGGAATGATAAGACCGTTCACTTAGGTGATGGGAATGATTGGACCGTTCACTTCGGTGACGAGAATGATGAGACCGTTTACTTCGGTTACGTGAATGATGAGACCGTTCACTACGGTGACGGGAATGATAAGACTGTTCACTTCGGTGACGGGAATGATTGACCGTTAACTTCGGTCACGAGAATGATTGGACCGTTCCCTCCGGTGACGGGAATGTGGGACCGACTACTACAGTAGCGGGAATGTGGGACCGACTACTACGGTAGCGGGAATGAAAGATGTGTTGGGGTTTGTTCGGTTTTTAAAAAAAATATTTTAGCAACGGAAGCATGAACAACAATTTTAAACATTTTAAAACTCCTCACCAATGATCCATATGCAAGCCTTAAGGATATAAGACAACCATAGGGTGTTTAGAACTACAACCTTTGTAGCGTGAGTAAACCGTTGGTGAAGTGGTTCATCTATGAGAAGCCAAGAGAAGACTTCCTCCAAGGTATCCACAAGCCAATGATTGCAACACCTTGAAATGCTAGTTTTTCCAACCCTTGATTTTCAAGAATGCAAGCAACAATCTTTGTTCTTCTTCTTGAACTAGATGTATGTATTTTGAGTATGTATGTATTACCACACTTAGCTAGCTTGATACACCAATACAATAATGTAAGGATGCATTCAAGACTTTCAAGAACACTTAGAACAATTCTTAGGAATAAGAAAATGTGGTAGCATGTGTATGTTGCAAAAGAACCATGCATCAAGACTTAAACAACCAAGCAACCAAGAATAAAAGGGAGGCCCCTCCCTTGGTCCTCCTTGAACGAAATTGGTGAGGGGGGAGGGCCCCTTTTGCCTTGCTTCTTGACTTGGTGAATGAGTCCCATGTCTTTGTCAAGTCTTTTGCAAGAAACATTACATGGCCCCCTTTTAGGATTAATGAGGAATTTCTAGATTTCTTTCATAAATTTATATAAAAGATATATTAGATGTGCCATATAATGTATATAATTCATCTACATGTATTTTATATACATACTTGATTGTTACTAGTAACTCTTTACTTTATACATGCATTTATATAATTGTCACTAGTAACAATTTTCTTGTAACAAATATATATATTTATACATATATATATACACATACATATATATAAAATCATATGTTTATATTTATGTATTTGATATGCATTATCTCATATCAATATATAAGAGTGATATTATTATTTCACATAAAATAATAATATACAACAATGCATATAGACTTGTATATATATAATGAGTTGGAAACATATTTAAATCATGTTCAAATATGTAATTGGTGTCCATTGACTGTAAATGTGTGACCCTATGGGTTTATTTATTATCAGTAATATCGTATTAATTTATGTCTTGTGCACATAGAACCAACAATCTCCCACTTGCACAAGTTACAACTTAAGGAGATATAGACAATGGTAAGAACGTCTAGAAACATCCAATTGCCCCTAATAATAAATAAAGTGTGTTGATCAACACTTTCACCAACAAAATTAACTCACTAGCTACAAATCGTTGTTATAGGTTAGTCATCAATTATCCCTTTGTTTTAATATCTCGTTGAACATGAGACATGGATCGTCATCAATTCTCATATGGTGTTCAACTTGTTTTAGGGCCCAGAGATATTATACTCCCAATTAAATGAGAGAAACAAATTCCATCTTGACCACATACGTCTCTTATAAGACTCACATCATACCTAATAATGGCCTTTATAACTACCCGGTTAAAGATAGTGTTTAACCACATTAAAGCATGATACTCATCATACTCGAGTCCCAATATGTGT
This sequence comes from Dittrichia graveolens, assembly GCA_038502395.1. Lineage (NCBI taxonomy): Eukaryota > Viridiplantae > Streptophyta > Magnoliopsida > Asterales > Asteraceae > Dittrichia > Dittrichia graveolens. The sequence continues at coordinate 40,817,239 of JARJIL010000009.1, forward strand.
CTCAGGTCTAAGGATACAAAGATACCACCTTTTTCTCAAGATTCGCCTATGACACAGATCCATGAAGTGATCTTGAGAGTGGGTCATGTCCAATGTCCGTTCCCTAACAAACATTAGTGAATTTGGCTGCAAACCCTTTTGCCTACTTTCATCACGAATGAAAGTCAATCAACCGATTCACATTAGTCTTAATTCATAACTATTCCCATAGTTATAACCGACTATGGACGTTTTAGAATAAAGAGTTATTCATGGATTTAAACATGCTAATAAATAACACAATAATTATTAATGAAGTGATCATATCCCATATATCATTCAGATAAAATAAGTATTGTCATAATGTTCCAAAATATCTAAATACTAAATTACAATTGAAATCCAATCCCTTGCAAAGCGAAGACCTATTGCCCTAGTATGAGACTCATGCTTAGTCGAGGCAAGAGGTTTCGTAAAAGGATCTGTGAGATTCTGATCTGTATGAACTTTGCGAATACACACATCTCCTCTATCTACTATATCCCGTATGTAGTGGAAACGCCTGAGGATGTGTTTGGTGTTGTGATGTGATCTAATTGTTACTACCCCAAGGTCAACAATGAACTTCTTCATCTATGCGGCTTCTTGTCCAGCCTTAGAAGCAGCAATGTACTTAGATTCTGTAGTGGATTGTGCAACTACACTTTGCTTAGAACTTTTCCAAGCAACCGTGCCTCTATTCATAACGAAGACATAGCCCGATTGTGATTAAGAATCATCTCGATCCGTTTGGAAACTAGCATCTGTGTAACACTTTACACAAACATCTTCTTCCAAACCCCTATATATCAAGAACATGTCTTTGGTTCTTCTTAAGTATTTTAAAATGTTCTTGACCGCCATCCAATGGCTATCTCCTGGGTTTTGCTGGTATCTGCTCGTCATGCTCGAAGCATACAAGACATCTGGCCTAGTGCATAGCATGGCATACATGATGGATCCAATTGTAGAAGCATATGGGATCTCACTCATTCTATCTAGCTCTTCCTTTGTGCTAGGACTTTGAGCTTTACTCAAAACCGTGTCTTGTGCCATTGGCAAGAATCCTCTCTTAGAATTCTCCATCTTGAACAGTTTCAAGATCTTGTCAATATATGCACTTTGACTTAGGCCAATAAGACGCCTAGATCTATCCCTATAGATCTTTATTCCAAGAATATAGGCGGCTTCTCCCAAGTCTTTCATTGGGAAACACTTCTCAAGCCAAGACTTAATGTCTTGCAAGGTCAGGATGTCGTTTCCAATGAGTAGTATGTCATCAACATACGAGACAAGGAATGCTACTGCGCTCCCACTAGTTTTCTTGTAAACACACGGTTCATCTTCTGATTTGATAAAACCACACTCTTTGATTTTCACATCAAATCGAAGATTCCAACTTTGAGATGCTTGCTTTAGTCCATAAATGGATCTTTTAAGCTTGCACACCTTGTTAGGATACTTAGGATCTACAAAACCTTCGGGCTAAACCATATAGACATCTTCACTTAAGTGTCCATTTAGAAAACCCGTTTTGACATCCATTTGCCATATCTCATAGTCATAATATGCGGCTATGGCAATAAGTGTTCTAATAGATTTAATCATGGCCACTGGAGAGAAGGTCTCATCAAAGTCAATACCATGAGTTTGAGTGAAACCTTTCGCCACTAGCCTTGCCTTAAATGTGCGTACATTTCCATCCATGTCGGTCTTCTTCTTAAAGACCCACTTGCTTCCTTCATTCTTACTATTGGGAGGAAGATCAACCAAGTCTCATACTTGATTTTCATACATGGACTGTATCTCAGTGTTCATGGCATCAAGCCATTGTTTGGATTCCGGATCCGATATAGCATCTTGGTAGTTAGTTGGCTCAGAAGAGTCTACCAAGAAAATCTCATCATTGGACACGAAAAATCTGTATCTATCGAGTTCTTGACGTGGTCTACCAGATCTACGAACACTTTGTGTTTTAGTAGGTTCTTGAACAACCAATTGTTCAGGTTCAACAACCGTTTGTTGAGTGCTAGTGCCAACCTGACTTGTATTTTGTGGTTCTTGAATTTCTTCAAGGTCTACATTGCTCCCACTTGCCTATTTCGAAAGAAACTCCTTTTCTAAGAAAGCCGCATACCTAGAAACAAACACTTTGTTCTCAGCCGGGTTGTAGAAATAATATCCTAATGAATCTTTAGGATATCCCACAAAATTACATTTGATAGATCTAGGAACGAGTTTGCTTGAAGCTTCTTGTCGTACATGAGCCTCACAACCCCAAACTTTGAAGTAAGATAAGTTTGGAACCTTTGCATACCACATCTCATGTGGTGTCTTATCTACCTTCTTGGTTGGAACCATATTCAATATGCGCGCAGCAGTTAATAAAGCGTAACTCCAAAAGGACGAGGGTAGAGTACTTCGACTCATCATAGACCGAACCATATCTAGTAGAGTTCGGTTCCACCTTTCAGACACACCATTATGTTGTGGTGTTCTAGGAGGAGTAAGTTGTGAGATAGTCCCACAATTACTAAGATGATCCATAAACTCTTGGATTAAGTACTCGCTACCTCGATCGGAACGAAGGGCCTTGATTGTTTTGTTGAGTTGATTTTGTACTTCGTTTTGAAACAACTTGAACATTTCAAATGTTTCATGTTTATGTTTCATTAAATAAACATTACCAAATCTACTATAATCATCGGTGGATGTAACGAAGTATCTATCACCATCCCTAGACATTGATCTAAAAGGACCACATACATCTGTATGTATAATTCCTAATAGATCTTTGGCTCTTTCACTTGAACCGGAGAAAGGAGCCTTAGTTATCTTCCCATATAAACAGTATTCGCAAACTTCAAATGAGCTAGAATCGTTTGATTTTAAAATTCCATCCTTTTGAAGTTTTGCAATGCGTTTCTTGTTTATATGACCAAGTCGACAATGCCATAGGTATGTTTGACTTAAGTCATGCTTAGGTCGTTTGGTGCTAGTGGTATATATTGAATTACCATCAAGAGATCTTTTAAGATCAACTTCATATATTCCATTAAGAGGGCGAGCCTCAAAATACAAAATGTTGTTTTTGAAGGCATGAATGCCATCATCAACGAACCCAAAAGTGAATCCCGATTCTCTCAACCAGGGCTACTGAAATAATATTCCTAGTTAAACTAGGTACATAACAACAATTGTTCAATATTAAGTACAGGCCATTTGGTAATAATAATTCAAAAGTTTCAAGGGCTTCAACAACAACATTTGCTCCATTGCCCACGTGGAGGTCCAAATCGCCTGGCTTCAGTAGCTTTCTTCTCAACCCCTTCACATTATTACAAATGTGAATTCCACAACCGGTATCAAATACCCAACAATTAATAGAAAAAGTATACATCTCAATCATATATATACCTGACGTGCTAACCTCGCCAGCCTTTTTCTTTTTCAACTCCGCGAGGTAGGTTGGACAATTGCGCCTCCAATGTCCTACCACCCTGCATTCAAAGCATGGGTCATTCTTGGGAACCTTTCCGCCGTCTTGGGTGTAGGAGCTTTGGCAACTTTCTTGCCTTTGTCCTTTCCCTTTGCCTTCCCTTTGCCTTTCCCTTTCGAGTTGTTTTTCTGTTTCTTCTTGATTTTTCCTTCTTGAATCTTCAAGACTTGAGGTGTTTTGCTTGGAATCTTGCTCTCAGCAGTTTTAAGCATCCCATGCAACTCTGAGACAGATTTCTCCCAATTGTTTATGTTGTAATTCATGAAGAATTGATCATAAGCTTTGGTCAACGAGTTAAGGATCATATCCTGTGCAAACTCGTTGGTTATGGGAGATCCAAGCCTAGCAAGTTGGTCAATGTATCCTTTCATATTTAGCACATAGTCGCTAACGGATTGACCTTCCTCCATCTTGCATGCATGGAAGGCTCGAGTGACCTCGAAGTGTTCTTGCTTCGCTTGCTTTTGGAACATTTCCTTAAGTTGGCAAAGCATCTCATAAGCTCCATGCTCCTTCAGGTTCTTTTGAAGATCCGGAGACATGGTAGCAAGCATGAGGCATGCAACTTCGACCGAGTCGTCGAAATGCTTCACCCAAGCATCCCTAACGGCTATGGCCGCATTCAATGGAGGTTCCTCAGGAACTGGATCCTCAAGTACGTACAATTTCTTTTCATGCTTAAGAACGATTCTCAAGTTACGATACCAGTCTAAGAAATTTGTACCATTGAGTTTTTCTTTCTCTAAGATTGAACGAAGAGATAAGTTGTTAACTGGCGTAGTTGAGTTAGGGGTCATCTACAAAATTAACAAAGTTCAATTTAGTATTTTCGATATTTAATCCTTTAATAATTAATACCCTTTAGAAATTATAAAATTCTTTAATTTTTAAAGGCTAGGATCCAAATTGAACTTAACCTTGAATGTTTGGTTAATGCTCTCTCCATCAAGTTAAAACAACAAGGTAGGTAATGTTTACCAATTACATATCGAATGTAATTCCTAGATCTTTATAGGATCCTAGACAACCATTGTAAATTTTGGCATGTTTGATCTCATCTATGCCTCGGGCTTCCTTACATTTGGCTAATGCTCTCTCCGTAATAAGATTCCGATTAAGTCGTCTTATTTTAAGACGGTGAATTTCCGGCCCAAGACGTTCATGAAATTCGCGGAAAAACACCTCGGTTGTTACAAAAACAATCCACGCGTTTGGCTAATGCTCTCTCCACCTGAGTTTCGTTGCAACAAGCGAGTGTCTTAAAATGGGATGGCATAGACTTACGTTTTAAAAGGGCTTTGACCATTTTGTATATTTATGAAATAAAACAAAACGAATCCTGTGACTAATATTGCATGCATACAATCATAAGTCAACGTTTTTATAAAATCATATTTTATATATATATTACTCTTGATTATTCTTAAAATCCATATTTTAATAACTTTCAACGCGTTCAATTTTATACTAGTATTAATATCCTATATTAACGTGTGTAGTTTCGAGCGCGCGAATACGACCAATTTTAGCTTGTAATAAAACCATTTTATTATTAAGCTTGAATGAAGTTTGGTTGAGTTTTTAAAATCTCTATTTTATAAAATTCATGTATATATACATATATATATATGTACACATATATATGTATATTTTGACATAATGAATTTTAATCTTTATAAAAACCCTTTTTATATAAAATTCATTTTACATCTTATGTTATGTCAACTTAAAGTACCAAACTCCCATTGTGTGATTTATATTATCTCAAAAATATTATCTAGCATGCAAAAATCCTATTTTCAACCATGCATAATAATATAAACATAAACACACACAAATAACATGTATAAGTGCATAACCAAGCCATTTATCCTAAGTGGTATTTTTGTGAGCCATACAAAAATACCAAGTCATAACTAAGGACCAAAATATTCCTCTTGTGATGAACTTGAAGCTCCCACTTGCCAAAACAACTCCTTGTAGTGTAAATATCTCCAAGCCTTCATGGTTGACTCCACCACACTTGAAAACTCCAACTTGGTCATTTCTCCATCTTGTTACATTTTTATAAAAGTAAACAAATCTAAACTATTCTACTACTTACAAAATACAACAAGATGAAACAAAACTAAAATTATTATTTCATACCAAATAAAAGAATAATTTTACAACCAAATCGAATTTCCAACACATCACAAAACGTCTATGGCTTGTTATGCACAACATACACTCAAACAAACATATATATCAACACTTGATATTTAGGCAACTTTTACAACCAAATATGCATGTGGTTTGGTTGTTTCCCAAAGTAAATATATAAACATATATAAGTTGCCAACAAGAAAATCCACAACCTTTCTAACAAAAGAAAAGTTGTCCATTTTCATAAACAATACATACTCAAAAATAAAGTTTCTTAAAACTATGCATAAGTGGCTCTGATACCACTGTTGTGGTTTGTTCGGTCTTTTAAAAAAATATTTTAGCAACGGAAGCATGAACAACAATTTTAAACTTTATAAAACTCCCCACCAATGATCCATATGCAAGCATTAAGAAAACAAGACAACCATAGGGTGTTTAGAACTACAACCTTTGTAGCGTGACTAAACCGTTGGTGAAGTGGCCGATCTATGAGAAGCCAAGAGAAGACTTCCTCCAAGGTATCCACAAGGCAATGATTCCAACACCTTGAAATGCTAGTTTCTCCAACCATTGCTATTCAAGAATGCAAGCAACAACCTTTATTCTTCTTCTTGAACTAGATGTATGTATTTTGAGTATGTATGTATTACCACACTTAGCTAGCTTGATACACCAATACAATATTGTAAGGATGCATGAAAGGCTTTCAAGAAAACTTAGAACAATTCTTAGGAATAAGCAAATGTGGTAGCATGTGTATGTTGCATAAGAACCATGCATCAAGACTTAAACAACCAAGCAACCAAGAATAAGAGGGAGGCCCTTCCCTTGGACCTCCTTGAACGAAATTGGTGAGGGGCGAGGCCCCCTTTTGCCTTGCTTCTTGACTTGGTGAATGAGTCCCATGTCTTAGTCAAGTCTTTTGAAAAAAACATTACATAGCCCCCTTTTAGGATTAATGAGGAATTTCTAGATTTCTTTCATAAATATATATAAAAGATATACTAGATGTGCCATATAATGTATAAAATACATCTACATGTATTTTATATACATACTTGATTGTTACTAGTAACTCTTTACTTGTAACAAAGATATACATGCATTTATATAATTGTCACTAGTAACAATTTACTTGTAACAAATATATATATTTATACATATATATATATATACACATACATATATATAAAATAATATGTTTATATTTAGGTATTTGATATGCATTATCTCATATCAATATATAAGAGTGATATTATTATTTCACATAAAATAATAATATACAACAATGTATATAGAATTGTATATATATATATATATAATGAGTTGGAAACATATTTAAATCATATTCAAATATGTAATTGGTGTCCATTGACTGTAAATATGTGACCCTATGGGTTTATTTATTATCAGTAGTATCGTATTAATTTGTGTCGTGTGCACATAGAACCAACAAGATGTAACATGATGATGGAAACAAATGCTTGATGTCATATGGTGGATTGTAAGTAAAAGTACTCGCTAAGCTTCGTGCTTACGATTGTTGTTTAAGCTTCTTTTCAGGTGATGGCCACGGTGGGGCTCCATCACGCAGTTGATAGCTCATCTCCCTCAAGCTTCAGCAATGTTTTAAACTATTTGTTTTAAACCATTCACCCTGGATTGTAATTAAAGTTATACAATATTTTAATTATGGTAGATTATGAATCGTACGCATTGGTATATTGTTATTTATCAAAAAAAATATTTTAGGACATTACGCCCAGTACCCTACTTCTTTTTAGCACCTACACATTATTACAAATATGAGTGCCACAACCGGTATCAAGTACCCAGCTGTTAGAAGTGGCCGTGTTGTGGAGTTAAATCATAAACGTATGTGAGTTACCAGCTCCCTTCGGTTTTACCCGCTTGAGCAAGAGCGCCGCCAATGCCCCTTTTCCTTGCAGTGGAAGCACTCGGCTTCCGCAGGGTCCTCGGCCGGTGGAAACATCATGGCTTTCCCCTTTCCCTTCGGTGCAAGAATCGGGTTAGGTTTTTCAATCTTTCCCTTACCCTTTCCCTTGGATAGTTCCATTCCGCTAACTCGACAGTCTTCAACATTCCGTGAAGCTCCATTAGGGATTTGTCCATGCCATGGACATGATAGTTCGACACAAATTGTGAGAAGGAACCGGGCAAAGAACGGAGGATCACATCCACCGCTAACTCCCTCCCTAATGGGAATCCCAACCTCTCCAAGCGATCAACCAATGATTTCATCTTAAGCACGTGAACGCTAACATTCCCGCCCTCCTGCATGTGGCAGTCGAATAGGGTCTTTAGGCACTTGAAGCGCTTAAGCTTAGCATGCTGTTGGAACATTTCCTTTAGCTGGTTAAGCATATCATACGCCTCTAGATCTTCCATTTGCTTTTGAAGCTCGGGAATGATCGAAGAAAGCATGATACAAGGCACTTAGTTTGTTTCCTTGACGCACTTATCATGCGCGTCTCGGACCGCCCTTCTCGTACTAGCCACAGGTGCTTCCGGCAGAGTCTCCTCGATGGCCCATATTTTCTGCTCATACCTAAGGGCTATCCTTAGTTGCATGAACCAGTCCATGAAGTTTTGGCCATTGAGTTTGGCCTTTTCAAGGAACAATTTCAGGGAAATTGAGTTCGATGATGTAGAAACGTTGTTGGATGCCATCTACAAAATTAGAGTAACAATTTTAGTTTTCAAATCTGATACGTTTTCCACGTGAGCCAAAATGGGGAAAACAAAGTTATCTAGGGACAACAAGAAATGCTTTGTCACGATCTCCACACCGGCGTGTCTCCCGGAATAGGCTCATCAAGACGCCAACACCATGTCTCCTGATTGGTTTGATGCAATATATATATTTTAAAATAATCTAAGTACGAGTACATAATAATAAGAAAACGACATGCAAGTCGCGATCCTAATAAACTATTACGAGTACAAAGATATTTAAATAAACGACATGCAAGTCGCACCAAAATATAAATATTATGTAATGCCCCAAATTCTTCACTTGCACTTTATGAAGTTACACATTTTGCATAAGTGCATAGCACATGCACTTGTGCAAAAATTTTGCCTTAAACCTTCTTGAAGTTACACATTTCGCAGAACTGCAAAAAATAAACACTTGTGCAAAAAGTTTCCTTTTCCTTTGTGGTCGTACACACCTCCCACAAGTGCAAAAACAATCTCATTTGATGTTCTTAAAGTATACACTTGTAACTCTTAAAATAAAATATATAATATATTCTCAACTATTTCAATAAAATAATTGCACACGAAGAGGTAATTTCAAAGCCTACGACGACTTTTGAGAAGAAGAAACTAAAGAAGAAAGGTAATGTAAAAAATTCGAACAAGTTCATAGCTAGTAATAACTTATTGAATACAATTAATTACTAAAACAATATAAGTAATAAATTTGATGTTAGTAATAACTTTATTCAAATTTAATGTTGTTGGATTGGAAGATAGGGTTGATAGTGTTAAGTTAGTTAAATATTATTGAAGAAGAAAGGTAACTAATTTTAATATTATTATATTTAAAATTGTTTACAGATCTAGTATCCTTTGAAAGTGAAACTAATAAGTCAAGGTCAACTTCAGATACTGAAAGTTCAGAAAGTAAAGATATCTATTAGTATTGAAAGTTAATGCTGTTAGAAATAGGTTAATGATTTTAAAACTCTTGCACAAGTGCAAAAAATACCCATACCTTTCTCATGTTACTCATTTTGCACAAGTGCAAAATATATACCGGTGAAATTACATTGAAATGGTGTTGTAGCTGGTTCAATTCTGTCACATAAAATCATTTTTCATATAATTCATCTTTAATCACTTTTGTATCTAATTGAATAGTTTTTGATAGGTTTGTCTTTTTGTTTGTAACGAAGTTGTCATAAGGGAAACACTTGAAAACTATTAAGACTTGTACAGTATTCTTTGCGTAGCTTGTTTAAAATATATAATATATTCTCAACTATTTCTATAAAATAATTGCAGAGGAAGAACTTATATCAAAGCGAAAAGCACTTTCTAATAAGGAAAAGCAACATAAAAAAGGTAATCATTTGAACAAGTTCATATCTAGATTTCTGTACTATGTATAATTTTGTACTATGACATTGTTAGTATATGCTCCTGTGAAAAAAATAAATTAATTAATTAATTTTTCATTTGTAACAGACAAAGTTGAAGAAGGAAAGTTGCAAATAGTTCGTGTGAAAAACATAAGAGATAAAGTACAAAAACAAAAGATTACTGAACTGAAGACAACCAAACGTAAATTTTATGTCCCCTATTCTTTTAAATTCATATACAGAACTTTCACATGTGCATTTTGTGCTATTCTTGTATATACATTTAAAATTTGCAACTGTGCATTTGGTTCACAATTGAAAAAGTTTGCACAAGTGCACTGGCTATAAACAAAAAAAAAACTTCATCAACTACTCTTCTCTTAAACTACATATAAAGAATTTTAATTTTGTACAAGTACAGTGACATATTTTAATGCAAGAGTGCATTAATAAAGAAAAATGACGTAATAACTATTTTGCTTTCTTTGAACATTGTAAGGGTTCGAAACAAAAAAATAGAGTTGAATGTTAAGGGTTCGAAACAAAAAAACAAAGACAAATGCCCATCTATATGGACAAGAGCTTCACCAAAACCTCTCTGTTTAGCAATATCAAGCTTAAGCAAAGAACAAAAACAAGTGGTCAAAGATATGGATTTTGGGAAAATGCTTACCATGCGACTCGAAAGAGTAACATCAAACCTTGGTTACTTTGTAGTTGATTCTTTTGATGAAGATACAATGACTATAAATCTTGGAAATAAGAAGATGATAAAGATCACAAAGGAAATTGTCTATGAGATGCTAGGAATTCCCTGAGGGAAATCAGATCTCTATTCATTACCAAAACAAAAAATATTTGATGCAGAAACATCCAATTGGAGATCTAGTCATCCAAAAAACATGACTCCTGCTGATTGTGTGAAAAGAATTTCTGAGAAGAAGGAAACACTATGGGGCTTTAAATTAGATTTCATTACTGATTTCAAGGAGATTAATTGGTGCGGGTTCGTTCTAGACATTTTAAAGAAAAGCAAATCTGGATGGAAAAGAAACGACCCGAAAATATACTACCCAGGCCCACTTGTTGTCCTAGTGGTTAGTAATTGTTTCTTCACATGTATGCAAATGAGTCATTATACTAAAGATTCATAATTAACATTTTCCAATTTTATTTTCATCACAGCTAGCATATCTTGATTACACAAGATGTAAAAATTTTGATGTTGAAAAAAAAGTGGAGGGTTTGGAAAGGGAGATCTAGAGAAAAAACTTTCTGTAATGAAGACCAAGAAAGAATCTTTAGAGGTAACTTCAAAAATAATAAAAAAATTTTACCTTTTATTCCACAAAAGTTTTAAATGCAAAAAAACTTACAATTCTATAATTTATATTTTTTATGTTATACATGAGTAAAATATGATGTTATATTCTGTGCAAAGTGGGTAACATCAAGAAAAAAAAGTTTCTTTATGCACAAGTGCACATGTTTTATAATTGTGTAAAATGTGTGCACACCAGAAAGGTGGGCAAAATTTTGCACTTGTTCATATATTTTGCACTTGTGCAAAAGGAGCAAATCAGAAAGATAAAGGCAACCTTTTGCACATGTGCACATATTTTATGTTTCTCAAAATAAAAAACCTTCTGATATTATGTAAAATGTGTACACACTAGAAAGGTGGGAAAACTTTTGCACTTGTGCAAAAGGAGCGAAAGTAGAAAGATAAAGGCAACTTTTTGCACATTTGCACATATTTTGCACATGCACATACATAAAATGATTGTAAAATTTGTTACTCTTTAACAGGATTATGTCACCAGATTAGAAAATCTTCACGAATGGATGTCAAAAGAAAAGGAACAATTTGAAAATATGTTGTTGGATGCTTTTGAGAAGCATGAAGGAGCTGAGAAATTGGAAATATTGAAAAAAAAGCATGATAGGCTTTTTAGTGGTAGTTGGGTTACTTTTAACGAAATACAAACACAAGAGCTAGAAGAAAACATTGATCAATTTGGGGAGGAAAGTGAAGAAAATGATAATGAAGATGAAAGTGAAGATGATGAAAAGGAAAACAAAAGTAATGATGAATCTGAAAGTGAAGACAAGGAGGAAGATGACAAGGAAGGAGAAGAAAAAAAAGATGATGATGAAGAAAAATATGGAGAGGATGATAACAAGGAAGATGACAAGGAAGGTAAAGAAGATGCTGATGAAAATAATGATAGTGATGATGAGAAAGAATCAAATGATGAAAGAGATGAAGAGGATGGTAGTGATGATGAAGATGGTAGTGATAGTGGTGATGACAGTTCGAAAAAACCAAGTGAACTAACTGTAGAGAAGGTTGTTGTGGAAAAACAAAAAGTTGGCAAAGAGACTCAAAAAAAATCTAGATGCTATAGTTTCAGATATTGTTTCTAGTATTGAAAAATCAAATTTACTCAAAGTTAGTACAATTCAAGGTTCATGTTCAAAATATCTATAAACAATATGTAATATTTTATACAAAAAGTAAATCACCTGATATAAACTTAACTCTTTTTTTATAACTACAGAAGAAATCATACCAAAGGAGAAGGAATCAGTTGTCAATGAAGCTGCTCAAGATACAATGGCATTGAATGAAGGTACATCAATGGCATGGAATCAGTTTCAGATATTGTTTCTAGTATTGAAAAATCAAATGTACTCAAAGTTAGTACAATTCAAGGTACATGTTCAAAATATCTATTAACAATATGTAATATTTTATACAAAAAGTAAATCACTTGATATAAACTTAAACTTTTTTTTATAATTACATAAGAAATCATACCAAATGAGAAGGAATCAGTTGTCAATGAAGCTGCTCAAGATACAATGGCATAGAATGAAGGTACATCACAATAAACTTGGTTGTTATACATTTTGTTTTTGAAACAACAATCTAATTCAAATAATAAATAAGTTAAAAATTGAATTAGAATGCACCTACGAGAAATACATATCCTCTTCACTTTATATTCCTTATTTTATTTAAATTGTAAATCAAACTACAAAAAATGGCCAGAAATTTCACCAGAAAGCGAATTTTGGTTAGATAGTCAAACAATAAAAGAACTTTCTGTGATAGAAGAAGAAATTCAAGCAAGGACTACCAGCAGTAAAACCAACCTACAAATTATACCAGTTGGGAAAGCAAAAAGTACAAATCTGCCATCTTTCAGTCTTGGTTTAACCTAAGAAGAAACAAACTCTCAAGTTAAACCTATCCAAGCAGAACCAATAAGCTTCTGTAGTCCTGAACAACAAATACCTCAGAAAAGGACAACAGTCGCTTCAAGTTCCTTAAAATCACCATACTTGTCGAGGGTTGTTGACATATAAAAAAAACCAACAGCAGAGGAGTTGAGGTTGTGCAATTACTTGTTTGAGAATGAAGTTGGTGAAGATGAAAGGTAAGTCTCCTCCATCTAAACAAAAAAAATTATAATACATTTCTTACATTATTCATGAAATTTTAATATAAAAATGCAGTTACTTTGTTTTTGAGACTGGTTATGAAGTCATCGGATTGATAGATCACTTTCGAACATTGAAACTTGGGGAATGGGTGAATTCTGACATCGTTGATGACTTTATCGCTATTATGAACTATAATGAAAGATTCAGATGTGCCGCTTCACCCCGCCGCCTGTTTTGCAACACATGGATTGTGGTAAAAAAATACTTCTATCCTACTGATTTTCTTATTCTGTCATATAAAAAACTATCTAATATAATATTATATAAATAATCTGCAGCCTGAAGAGATGTTTGAAAAAAAAAGAATTAGATAAAAATGACATCGAGGGATTTAGGGCAAATTTACTCTCTTCTATGTCGGGAAGAAGAAAAAACATGGATTTACGATGTTATGACATGGTAAGTCATAGGACTACCAAAAAAATTATATTTACTTGAACAAAAAATTTATAAAACAATAATGCATGTGTATTTGTATAACTAAATGCAGGTTTTCATGACTTGCTTCCAAGATAAACATTTCTACATTATTGTCTTCGATTTCCGACATTAGTCGATTGAACTTTTGGACAACAGGACATATCAAGAGCATTCAATGGCAAGTTATGCTGATTATCATGTTGGTATTGTAAGTGACTAAACTTAAACTATCAAGTATTCTGTTAAAAACATATTTGGAACCTGTGTATTCTGTGCACAGTTTCAAATTTTTGCACTTTTCGAAACAAAAAATAAAACAATACATCATTCACTTGGGCAAAAAAGGCTGCCTCCTTTGTCGGTATACTAATTTTTGCAAAAGTGCATAACGTATGCACTAGGAAAAAAACTGCAAAGCTTTCTAAGTTATACATTTTGCACATGTGCAAATCATATCCACTTGTGTAAAAAATGCTGATTCCTTTGTCGGTACACTCATTTTTGCACAAGTGCATAACATATGCACTTGGGAAAAAACAACAAAGCTTTCCAAGTTATACATTTTGCACATGTGCAAAAAATTGTAACATCCTCAGAAAGGGCCTAGACGCATGCTGACGTAGTACGTATATTAAATTAGTAAATTGAATAAAATATATATATAGTTGTAGATATTAAAGAAATTATCTAAATTAGTTATTAAACGACTAAAGATAAAATATAAGTAAAAATATAAAAGAATAAAAGAAAACTAAATGGTTTAGAATGAGGTTTCCAAAAATATCCCCGTTAGTTAAAACAGGTATTCGTGCATTAAGTTGTAGGTTGGAAAGGGGAACAAAATACCCACTTGTGGATAGTGTTAATCCACAAGTAGGCAGCCCCCTTATTCACGTTTCTTACACAGACAAAACTCATTTTGTGTATGTGTGTGTTTTCTTGTTATTTTGAAGAAGGGAACAAGTGAAAGATCAATCAACCAAGCTCAAGAAATCTGCTGTAAATCCAAGTTTTATTCAAGCTTCAATCTGTTGTTATCATCCTTCTAATTCCACCTCTGAATTTGTAAGTTCTTGTGTTCTTATTGAAATTTCTAAGTTTTTGGGTTTTGGGTGAAAATCACCAAATGATACCAATAAGTGAAATTGTTGTTACCAATTAGTTTCTAGGTTGATTTCAGATTCACAGGAGTTGATTTTGTGAATTAAAGACTTGTTTTTGATTGATTTTGAAGATTAAAGTCTAAATGGGTCAAAAGTAGGAAATTGGTCCCAAAGTCTGATTTGGATGTTAAAGAGTGTAAAAATGATGCCTTTAGTCTTGTATTTATGTGTTAGTTCATATGTGAACTATAGAAGTCAACTAGAAATCGATTTGGTAAATATTGGTGATGTTTTGGCTGGGAAACAGCAGGTTCTGGTCGAACCTGCTACTACAAATGGAAAGGCACGGGCGTGCCTCTCAAGAACAGACCGTGACCAAGGGCGTACCCAGGGAGGCACAGGCGTACCTCCAAAAGGTACGGGCGTGCCTAACCCTAGAAGGTCCGGGGGAGTGTTTCTAGCCACGGGGCATACCTGAGTATCAGGTATGGGGCGTGCTTGCCCAAAGTCCGGGCGTGCCTCGCCAGGCACGGGCGTGCCTTGGCAAGGTACGGCCGTACCCTGCTTCTGGCAGATTCTGTTTTAAGTGTTAAATGGCGTGTTTTGATTTGTTAGGTGTACCAGTTGATCAAGGATCACCTGTAACATAGTACTTACTTGTTATAGCTCAACAGGTGAGTAACAGTTAAACTCGAGTATGATATTAATAGTATTAGAAGATGTTTTGTATGTTACAATCCATGAATTTGTATATATGCATGTTTAGAAGTTTATATGCATGTTTAGAGGTTCCTTAAACCAATTGTGTGAAACAAATGATATGTATGCAAGTAAAAGACCTTATAGGTCATTGTTGATTTGTGAAAAGGCCTATTTAGGTCACTCTTGTTATGTAAAGGGCCGGAGTAGGCCAATGTGTTTGTGATGAGGCCAGAGTAGGCCATTGTTTAAGTGCCGGTACTACATTGTAGAGATTGTGGTGCGGGATTCGATGATCACGAATCTTGGTTCTAGCTAAACCGCCGCCCTCAATACTAACTCGTGGCTCACAGTTTTCCCACCGATCCCAAATGGGATATGTTCCTCAAGAACGCAATGGTGGACCGCTACCCGCTTTTCCACTGGCGCGGAGGAAGTAACGGTTTCCCCAGTGAGGATCATTGAGCCGGGTTTATAGCCCTGCAAGACGTGATGCCTGCTGACAACCGGAACTTCAACGTGTGTTAGGATAGACTTGAATGAAGTTATGTGATGCATGAAATATGTTATGATACTGTTAATGTACTGCTCCTGCTTTAAGTGTTATTCACTAGCTATTTATAGCTAACCCTCTCATGTTCATTCCTAATGCAGGTAAATAGGTTAAAGGTGAGCACGGGTACCTGCAGGGGTAACATGTTAAGTTTTTGGGGAACACAATGTAAAGACAATGTTATGTACATGTTTAGTGTAATGGTCGATCTAGTTCGTAACGTTGGAAACTTTGTTAAACAATACTTTTGTAATTACAACTTATATTTATATAAGTTGTATAATGTGAATATAATAACTCGCTTCCGCACGCGTTTTAAATAAAAAAAATGTACTCTGATTTCTGAAAGACCGGCGTTACAAAAATGCTGCCTCCTTTGTTGGTACACTCATTTTTGCACAAGTGAAAAACAAGTGCACAAATGCATAACATATGCACTTGGGAAAAAACTGCAAAGCTTTCTAAGTTATAAATTATGCACATGTGCAAATCATATGCACTTGTGTAAAAAATGCCGCCTCCTTTGTTGGTACACTCATTTTTGCACAAGTGCATAACATATGCACTTGGGAAAAACTGCAAAGCTTTCCAAGTTATACATTTTGCACATGTGCAAATCATATGCACTTGTGTAAAAAATGCTGCCTCCTTTGTCGGTACACTCATTTTTGCACAAGTGAAAAATATGTGCACAAGTGCATAACATATGCACTTGGGAAAAAACTACAACGCTTTCTAAGTTATACATTTTGCACATGTGCAAATCATATGCACTTGTGCAAAAAATGCTGCCTCCTTTGTCGGTACACTCATTTTTGCACAAGTGCATTACATATGCACTTGGGAAAAACTGCAAAGCTTTCCAAGTTTTACATTTTGCACATTTGCAAATCATATGCACTTGTGCAAAAAAGTTGTCTCCTTTGTCGGCAAACTCATTTTTGCACAACTAAACTATATATAAACAATAAAATGTCATATCATCAGCACATATAATTCCTTTTTTATGCAACTGAACTATATATAAACAATAAAATGCCATATCATCTTCACATATAAATATATAATTCAATTTTTATGCTAATAAATGCAGAAATATATATTCATGAAGTATTTGAATCTTGTCCAACACCCGAAGGCAGACAAGATGCTAGCAAAAGAAATTAAAATTCTGAACCTGAAGTGGAAAACAGCAACAAACAACATAGATTGTGTTGTTATTGCTATGCGGCATTTAGAAACATACATGCGTAGTGGCGAAAGAGTATATGATTGTGGATTGAATGCAAAGGGAAAACACTAGAAGACATTGTTGAATCGACTTGGACACAAATATGCAGCCAAAATTGTTCTATGTGTTGTCAACATGCTCAACGTGAAAGTACAGGTGGATGCTTTACAGTGGGAAGAAGAAAGAACTAAAAGGGAGAATCAGAAGATCATGGAAAAAGAGAAAAGGTTAAAAGAAAAGGACGATAAAATCAATGCAAAGGAAAAAGGGAAAAAACAAGCAGTCCATTAGATCTTTAATTCTGAAACAATATGTAGTTCAATAGCAATTCTTTAGTGCTTTTATTCTCAAACAACTTATAGTGCATATATTTGATTCACATTTTATTACAAATGAAAAATTTGTTGTTTACATCTAATTATGATACAAATACAACTTTTGGTGTACTACATGTTAATTATGATACAATGTTAAAGAAATGAAATACAAAAAACAATAACGCATTTGTAATTGTATAACTAAATGCAGGATTTCATGACTCGCTTCGAAGAAAACCATTTGTATATTATTGTCTTCGATTTCCGACATGAGTCGAGTGAGCTGACAACAGGACATATCAAGAGCACTCGATGGCAACTTATGCTGATTATCCTATTGGTATTGTAAGTGACTAAACTTAAACTATCAAATATTTTTTTAAAAACATATTTGGAACTTGTGTATTCTGTGCACAGGTGCAAATTTGTGCACTTTTTGAAACAAAAAAAAAACAATACATCATTCAAAAGGCCGACCCGTTTGTGATGCTACTCATTTTTGCACAATTGAAAAACATGTGCACAACTACATAACATATGCACTTGGGAAAAAACTGCAAAGCTTTCTAAGTTATACATTTTGAACATGTGCAAATCATTTGCACTTATGCAAAAAATGCTGCCTCCTTTGTCGGTACACTCATTTTTGCACAAGTGAAAAACATGTGCATAACATATGCACTTCGGAAAAAACTGCAAAGCTTTTTACGTTATACATTTTGCACATGTACAAATCACATGCACTTGTGAAAAAAATGGTGCCTCCTTTGTTGGTACACTCATTTTTGCACAAATACATAACATATGCAGTTGGGAAAAAACTGCAAAGCTTTCTAAGTTATACATTTTGCTCATGTGCAAATCATATGCACTTGTGCAAAAAATGCTGCATCTTTTGTCGGTACACTCATTTTTGCACAAGTGCATAACATATGAACTTGGGAAAAAAACTATAAATCTTTCCAAGTTATACATTTTGCACATGTGCAAATTGTATGCACTTGTGCAAAAAATGCTACCTCCTTTGTCGGCAAACTCATTTTTGAACAACTGAACTATATATAAAAAAAATGTCATATCATCTGCACATTTAAATCCTTTTTTATGCAAGTGAACTATATATAAACAATAAAATGCCATATCATCTGCACATATAATTCCTTTTTTATGTTGATAAATGCAGAAAGATATATTCATGAAGTATTTGTGTAACACCGGAAAATCACAAGCCATTTTTTTTAAATAGCACTGCGGAAGCTAATTCAAACCAACAAGTACAATCGTTTGGTGTTACAAAATAACTGGTTCGTCTCTTTTTAAAATAGGTATCAGAGTGAGGTCAACTCTTCCTTCTGCAACTACAAACACAAACCTGCGAAACATCAACTGAGTGGAATTAGCACAAAGCTAAGTGAATAGAGGCTAAACACCAAAAGACAACATTCACAATCAATATCAAAGCATGTAATCACATATCCGAGAAGACCGGCGGTTCGGCGCAGAACCTACAACCAATGCTGGCCGAAGCAAAGGTTTAACGATAGCTCTCCACTAAATTGGCACAGTGAACTCCTCCTCTTAAGAAACATATGCAATAGAAGGGCTACCACTGTTCAACCAACCAGTAGACGAGCCCAGCCCAAGTCCACATATAGATGACATCTCAAAAGCAACTCAAAATCATCCTAAGAGCGCGTATCGACCAAATAGTCATGCAGCAGATATCAACAATTAATATCACAATCAACACTTCAATTAATCCAATCTCAATCACATCATGCATCACATTAATAACATTAATCGTAATCTTTACCATCCGCGATTAACGTCCACTCACCTCAATTCCAGCACGAGCTCAGAAGTCTAATATTACAGAGTCTCAGGATTGCCTGAAAACACAGTAATAACCAAATCAGTCTCAATCTCATAAATATATCTGACCACATATATTTATAATTTATCCATGAAATAAAACAAATAATAAACAAATACAAATCCAAAACACAAAGTTTCGGATTTCTAGAGACTATCGGATTTCCAATAATCCGCAATTCACAAGTATCGGATTCTTCAAAGTATCGGATTTCACCATTGTCGGATTCTTAATCGGATTTCATCTATTCGGATTCCTAACACTCGGATTTCCACTCTTTCGGATTTCACTATAAACCGGTTTCCACATGTATCGGATTTGGGTCTCGGATTTAAACTTAGTCGGTTTTGAAATAGTATCGGTTTCCCAAGGTGTCGGATTTTGGCATGAATCGGATTTAGGCTTCGGATTCCAAGTCTCGGATTTCTAGTATAGGATTTGTAAGTGTCAGTTTTTCAAACAATCGGTTTTGGCCTTCTTCCCCAATCATAAAATCCGATAACTTCAAACCATCATCAAAACACAAAACCCAAAAATTCATAAGTATATCAGAAACATGTTTAAACACTTTTAAACACATTTCATGCATCATAACGTATATCATGTTCATAAATCACAAGAACAACCAAAAACCCATAAAATCATGTTTAAAACCGATTCTATTGTTCTTCATGAATTTCATGTTATTCATTCAAAGTTCAAACCAAATTAACATTTAAACATGATATAAATAACATCTAACCTTTCACTTGAAATAAATCACACAATAAAATGGAACTCTTGCTTGTTCTTTTTGTTCTTCTTCGGTTTCTTTGGTAGAGAGAAAACACCACACACACACTTTCACTTTTTTAATTTTGAGATAATGAATATTTACTTACTAACCACCACGTATACAAGCAATAGCAGGAGGTGGAAATCACCTCCTCATATCTAACACACGGAAACTAATACATACATGCCCACATACATACACATGCAAAGATACATACATACATACACACAATAACATGCATACATTCTAACACATACTTTTAATTTAATTAATCAAATAATTAACCATTTAACAAATAAACATATACCACAAACCCGCTAATCTCCTAACCCAGGTTTGCGGTTGTTACAAATCTCCCCTCCTTAAGAGGATTCCTTCCTCGGAATCCCTTCTTGCTCAAACAAACGGGAATATCTTTCTCTCATCTCTGCCTCAGTCTCTCAAGTTAAGTCAGAACCTAAACTGTGCTTCCATTTGACCAACACCATTGGTATCTGCTTCTTTCGGAGCTTGGTCGCCTTTCGATCCAACAATTCAGTAGGTTGCTCTATCAATCTCTTCTTTGAATCATCTTTCAGTTGAGAATCTGTCTTTCATCTTCAATCTTACATTTCTTCAAATAAAAGACATTCAACGTGTCATGAATTCCTGCAAGCTCTGCTGGAAGATCTAGTGTAACTGTCTGATTATTGACTATCTGACGAACGCGGAAGGGACCAATGTAATGGGGGGCCAACTTCCCGCGTTTACCAAAATGAATTACGCCCTTCCGCGGAGAGACTTTCAAATACACTAACTCCCCCACATCAAACGTAACTGGATGACGTCGTGGATCTGTGTACATTTTCTGTCTATCTCTGGCAGCTTTCAACTTTTCTCTGGAAATAGCAACCTTGTTAGTAGTTAACTAAACTATCTCGGGCCCTGCAAACTGCTTCTCACCAGCCTCTAACCAACACGTCGGAGTATGGCAGCGACGGCCGTATAACATCACGTACGGAGGCATCCCAATACTGGAGTGATAAGAATTATTGTACGCAAACTCTATCAAAGGCAGGTGCGAATCCCAAGATCCACCATACTCAATTATATAGGCCCGTAACATATCTTCGACTGTCTGTATGGTTCGTTTAGTCTGACCGTCAGTCTGGGGATGATAAGCAGTACTCAAATTGATTCTTGTCCCCAACTCTCTCTGTAAACTCCTCCAGAAGTTAGAAACAAACCTAGAGTCTCTGTCAGATACAATCGACAACGGTATGCCATGCCTCGCAACAATCTTGTCAACATACAGTTGAGCTAACTTACTCAGAGAACCCGTCTCACATGTAGCCAAAAAGTGAGCCCTCTTTGTTAGTCTATCCACGATCACCTATATCATATCATGATTCCTCTGAGTTCGCGAAAGTTTAGTCACAAAATACATCGTTATATGTTCCCACTTCCATTCAGGAATCTCCAACTGTTTCAAAGATCTGTAAGGCTTCTGATGTTCTGCCTTCACTTGTGCACAGATATGGCATGACTCCACAAAATGTGCCATATCTGCCTTCATAGTAGGCCACCAGTAAAGCACTTTCAAATTGTTATACATTTTAGTGCTCCCCGGGTGTACAGACTGTCTCGACTTGTGTGTTGCAGTTAAAATCAATTTTCTCAATTCTCCAAGCATAGGCACCCACCCACGAGTCTTATACATCTTCAATCCACGTGTATCATCAGTAAGTTCATCCTTACGTTTCTTCATTGATTCATTCTTCAAGTTTTCTTCTTTCAGAACTTCCAACTGGGCAGACTTCAGTCTATCCACTAAGTCACATACAATCCCCATGCGCATAAACATGATAGAACTTCCCGCTCCCTTGCGGCTTACGGCATCTGATACCACATTCGCTTTCCCAGGATGGTATCGGATCTCGCAATCATAATCTTTTATCATCTACACCCATCGTCTCTGTCTCATGTTTAGTTCTTTCTGTGTAAACACATACTGAAGACTCTTATGATCGGTACAAATCACGCACTTGATGCCATACACGTAGTGTCTCCACAGCTTAAGGGCAAAAACAATTGTTGCTAGCTCCAAATCATGTGTCAGGTAATTCTTTTCATGTGGTTTCAATTGTCTTGAAGCATACGCAATCACCTGATCCCTCTACATAAGTACACAGCCCAATTCAGCAAATGATGCATTGCAATAAACTATGAAATCATATGATCCACTTGGCAATGCAAGGATTGGAGCCTAACACAACAACTGTTTCAATATCTGGAAGGCTTTACCTTGTTCACCACCCCATACAAACTTCACGACTTTTCGAGTCAACTTAGTCAACCGACCCGCAATCTTGGAGAAGTCTTTAATAAAACTGTAGTAGTACCGGGCCAAACCAAGAAAACTCTTAATCTCAGACGGTGTCTTTGGAGCATTCCAGTTCATCACTGCTTCTACTTTTGAAGGATCCACTTTTACTCCCTCATTACAGATCACATGCCCCACGAATTGTACTTCTCTTAACCAGAATTCGCATTTTGAGAACCTGGCAAACAAATGTTCTTTCACCAAAGTCTCCAGAACCTGTCTCAAATGTTGTTCATGCTCCTGTTCAGTCTTTGAATAAATCAGAATATCATCGATGAAGACTATTACAAAATTATCCAAAAATGGTCTACTGACTCTGGTCATCAAATTCATAAAGATTGTAGGTGCATTGGTTAAGCCGAATGGCATAACCAAGAACTCGTAGTGCCCATAGCATGTACGAAAGGCTGTCTTTGACACATCTTCCTCTGAAACACGCACCTGATGGTAACCTGATCTCAAATCAATCTTAGAAAAGAACGAAGCTCCCTGTAGTTGATCAAACAAATCATCAATTCTTGGCAGTGGATATGAAGCCTTTGTCTAATAGATCCTGAATCTGCGTCATCATCTCCCGAATCTCTATAGGTGCCAACCTGTACGGAGCCTTTGCCACTGGTCGGGATCTAGGAATCAAATCTATCTTGAACTCTACCTCACGAACAGGAGGCAGTCCTCGTAATTCCTCTAGAAACACCTCCGGGTATTCCGTTACCACCCGGATGTCGTTCATCGTCTTCTTCTCTTTCTTCCCGTCAATGACGTATGCCAAGTAAGATTCACATCCCCTATCCAATGCTTTCTTTTCTTTTAAACACGAAATAATCAGGATCACAGACCTAGCCTTCTCACCCCTTACTACTATCCGTGTGCCATCCGCCAATGGAAAGGAGATCAACTTCTTGTGACACTTGATACTGGCTTGATTCAGACTCAGCCAATCCATCCCGAGCACCACATCAAACCCAGATAGAGGCATTACAAGAAAATAAACAGGAAAACATGTACCATCTATGTCAACTTTAGCTCCAGCCACAACAGTCATGACAGGAACCATCATACCATCAGCTACCTCTATCTCTAAAGTAGTAGCAAGTTTAGTTACAGGCACATTTAACCTACCACAGAATTCTACAGATACAAAGGAGCGATTTTTCCCTGAGTAAAACGATACTCTAGCAGGAGTAGAGTTTATCAGAAACATACCGGTTATAATATCATCTGTGGTAGTAGCATCATCCACAGTCATCTTGAAGGCTCGACCCTCAGCAGTGGGTGGGTTCTTTCTCTTCTGACCAGCTGAAGACCATCCTCCAGCCACTCCTCCTCCTGACCCTGACCCTGTTTTCTTACTCAGCGGACAATCCCCAACTCTGTGCCCCTCCTTGTGGCAATTCCAACAGACACTCCTTTGCAGTCTACAATTCTTCAAATCATGGCCAAATTGCCCACACTTTACGCATCCCATTGTATGGGGCGTACACTACCCATGGTGATAAGATTTGCACCTATTATACCAAGGTGCCCTCTGAGTAGACCCACCTGAAGTAGGCCTCCTATTCCGCTCTCCCTGTTGATTCCCACTGCTTTGCCCTCCTTGTCTCTATTGAGTGTTATAGTGTTCGAATCTCGATTTCTGTTGGGAAATTCTCTCCCTACTCAGTCTATTCCTTGCAATTATATCCCCTTCAGCCAATTTGGCTAAAGTGAAGGCCTAGGATAGTGTGGTAGCCCACCTAGTGGCACTACGGAGATCCGGATGTAATGCACTGACAAAATGGGCAATCTTGGACTCTTCATCAGGTACCCAGTGCTTGATAAATCGAATCTTCTCATTATATTGTCTGATCAGATCATCGACAGTCATACTCCCTATCATCTGCAAACCCATGAACTCCTTTTTGATTTTGGCAATATCAAAAGTTCCGCAATATTGTTCGCACAGTTTGTCCTGGAATTGACTCAAGGTGATGCTCTCTTGTTGCTGCTCTGTAAAAATGACCCGTAATAGAATCCCACCAGACCATGGCATCTCCCTTCAGCATCCTCGATGCATACTTTACTTTCAGTTCATTTTCACAATTACAGGCGTCAAGTGCCTTCACCATCTCCCTGAGCCAGTTCAAGGTGATATTGGGATCAGAACTCCCTCGGTACTCAGAAGGTTTACAGTCTAAGAATTGCTTGTATGTGCATGGTTGTTTGTATCCTGGAAACGCAAACGGATAAGCTCCTAGTTGAGGATACGGGTAGTAAAAAGGTTGTTGCATCATCTTCGTTATTGGTGGCAAGGGTGCTGATACTGGTGGTATAGTTGCCTGTGTGGAAATCGCAGTTGGTATAGGGGTTGGTTCAGGTTGGTTCAATCTTTGTTCCATGTTATGGACCTTATTTCTAAGATCCATCAGTTCATTTTCCAGCTTGAAAATATATTCACTCTGATCTTCCTCTTGCTCTTAGCCAGACGTTCTGGCTTGATTCACATGATCCAAATCCTCAATTACTGGTGCTCTGCTGCAGCTTGGGTCACAGGAGGAACGATGGGAGTCTCTCTGTCAGCCGTAATCTGTTACAATCACATCACCTCATAGCTCATTAGCATAAACCGTTAGTACTCAAAATACTAACTACTACAATCAACACTAACTCACCCTAATTCCCCCGAAGGAAAGCTTGACCCGTTACGAGCCAAGATTTGGGAATGCAACACTCTAGCCGTGCATGCATCACCAAACCTAGGCTCTGATACCAAACTGTAACACCGGAAAATCACAAGCCATTGTTTTTAAATTGAAGTGCAGAAGCTATTTCAAACCAACTTAATTACATATAAACCAATATTTAACAAATGTATAATACATGTCCAAAATCCAACAAGTAGAATCTTTTGGTGTTACAAAATAACTGGCTCGTCTCTTTTTAAAACAAATACCAGAGTGAGGTCATTCTTCCTTCTTCAAGTACAAACACGAACCTGCAAAACATCAACTGAGGGGAATTAGCACATAGCTAAGTGAGTAGAGGCTAAACACCAAAAGCCAACATTCACAATCAATATCAAAGCATGTAATCACATATCCGAGAAGACCGGCGGTTTGGCGCAGAACCTACAACCAATGCCGGCCAAAGCAAAGGTTTACCGATAGCTCTCCACTAAATTGGCACAGTGAACTCCTCCTCTGAAGCAACATATGCAACAGAAGCGCTACCACTGTTCAACCAACCAGTAGACGAGCCCAACCCAAGTCAACGTATAGCTGACTTCTCAAACGCAACTCAAAATCACCCTAAGAGCGCGTATCGACCAAATAGTTATGCAGCAGATATCAACAATCAATATCACAATCAACAGTTCAATCAATCCAATCTCAATCACATCATGCATCACAACAATAAAATTAATCGTAATCTTTACCATCCGCGATTAACGTCCACTCACCTCAATTTCAGCACGAGCTCAGAAGTCTAATATTACTAAGTCTTAGGATTAATAACCAAATCAGTCTCAATCTCATTAATATATTTGACCACATATTTTTATAATTTATCCATGAAATAAAACAAATAATAAACAAATACAAATCCAAAACACAAAGTGTCGGATTTCTAGAGACTATCGGATTACCAAGAATCCGCAATTCACAAGTATCGGATTCTTCAAAGTATCGGATTTCACCATTGTCGGATTCTTTCAATCGGATTTCATGTACTCGGATTCCTAACACTCGGATTTCCACTCTATCGGATTTCACTATAAACCGGTTTCCACATGTATCGGATTTGGGTCTCGGATTTAAACTTAGTCGGTTTTGAAATAGTATTGGTTTCCCAGGATGTCGGATTTTGGAATGAATCGGATTTAGGCTTCGGATTCCAAGTCTCGGATTTCTAGTATAGGATTTGTAAGTGTCGGTTTTTCAAACAATCGGTTTTGGCCTTCTTCCCCAATCATAAAATCCGTTAACTTCAAACCATCATCAAAACTCAAAACCCAAAAATTCATAAGTATATTAGAAACATGTTTAAACACTTTTAAACACATATTCATGCATCATAACGCATTTCAAGTTCATAAATCACAAGAACAACCAAAAATCCATAAAATCATGTTTAAAACCGATTCTATTGTTCTTCATGAGTTTCATGTTATTCATTCAAAGTTCATACCAAATTAACATTTAAACATGATATAAATAACATCTAACCTTTCACTTGAAATAAATGACATAATAAAATGGAATCCAATTCTTGCTTGTTCTTCTTGTTCTGCTTCGGTTTCTTTGGAAGAGAGAAAACACCACACACACACTTTCACTTTCTTAATTTTGAGATAATGAATATTTACTTACTAAACACAACGTATCAAGCATAATAGCAGGAGGTGGCAATCACCTCCTCATATCTAACACACGTACACTAATACATACATGCCCACATACATACACATGCAAAAATACATAGATACATACACATAATAATAAGCATACATGCTAACACAAACTTTTAATTTAGTTAATCAAATAA
Organism: Dittrichia graveolens; assembly: GCA_038502395.1. NCBI lineage: Eukaryota > Viridiplantae > Streptophyta > Magnoliopsida > Asterales > Asteraceae > Dittrichia > Dittrichia graveolens. The sequence continues at coordinate 40,844,380 of JARJIL010000009.1, forward strand.
TTAACCATTTAACAAATAAACATATACCACAAACCCGCTAATCTCCTAGCCCAGGTTTGCGGTTGTTACAATTTGAACCTTGTCCAACACCCGAAGGAAGACAAGATTTAAAAAAAAGAAATTAAAATTCTAAACCTGAAGTGGAAAACAACAACAAACAACATATATTGTGCTGTTTTTACCTTGCGGCATTTAGAAACATACATGGGTGGAGGGGAAAGAGTATATGATTGTGGATTGAATGCAAAGGGAAAACACCAGAAGACATTGTTGAATCGACTAAGACACAAATTAGCAGCCAAAATTGTTCTAAGTGATGTCAACATGCTCAAAGTGAAAGTACATGTGGATGCTTTATAGTGGGAAGAAGAAAGAACAAAAAGGGTGAATCAGAAGATCATGGAAAAAGAGAAAAGGTTAAAAGAAAAGGAAGATAAAATGAATGCAAAGGAAAAAGGGAACAAACAAGCAGTCAATTAGATCTTTAATTGTGAAACAATATCCAGTTCAAACGCAATTCCTTAGTGCTTTTATTCACAAACAATTTCTAGTTCATATATTTGATTCACATTTTATTACAAATGCAAAATTTGTTGTTTACATCTAATTATGATACAAATGCAACTTTTGGTGTACTATATGTTAATAATGATACAATGTTGAAGAAATGAAATACAAAAAACAATAACGCATCTGTAATTGTATAACTAAATACAGGTTTTCATGACTCGCTTCCAGAAAAACCATTTCTACATTATTGTCTTCGATTTCCGACATGAGTCGATTTAGTTTTTGGACAATAGAACATATCAAGAGCATTCGATGGCAACTTATGCTGATTATCCTGTTGGTATTGTAAGTGACTAAACTTAAACTATCAAGTATTCTGTTAAAAACATATTTGGAACCCGTGTATTCTGTGCACAGGTGCAAATTTGTACACTTTTTGAAAAAAAAAATCAAACAATACATTATTCAAACGGCTGACCCTTTTGTGATGGTACCCTTTTTTGCACAAGTGAAAACATGTGCACAACATATGCACTTGGGAAAAAACTGCAAAGCTTTCTAAGTTATACATTTTGCACTTGTGCAAAAAAATGTTGCCTCCTTTGTCGGTACACTCATTTTTGCACAAGTGAAAAACATGTGCACAAGTGCATAACATATGCACTTGGGAAAAAATGCAAAGCTTTCTAAGTTATACATTTTGCACATGTGCAAAAAATGCTTCCTCCTTTGTCGGTACACTCATTTTTGCACAAGTGCATAACATATGCACTTGGGAAAAAACTGCAAAGCTTTCCAAATTATACATTTTGCACATGTGCAAATCATATACACTTGTGCAAAATTTGCTGCCTCCTTTGTCGGCAAACTCATTTTTGCATAACTGAACTATATATAAACAATAAAATGCCATATCATGTGCACATATAATTCATTTTTTATGCAACTGAACTATATATAAACGATTAAATGCTATATCATCTGCACACATAATTTCTTTTTTATGCTGAAAAATGCTGAGAGATATATTCATGAAGTATTTGAACCTTGTCCAACACCCGAAGGCAGACAAGATGCAAACAAAAGAAATTAAAATTCTGAACCTGAAGTGGAAAATAGCAATAAACAACATAGATTCTGCTGTTTTTGCTATGCGGTATTTAGAAACATACATGGGTGGTGGTGAAAGAGTATATGATTGTGGATTGAATGCAAAGGAAAACACCAGAAGACATTGTTGAGTCGACTTATACACAAGAATCATTGGAAAGTTCTTCACATTCCTTCTCTTTTGTTGGATAATTTCTAGTGTCATGATCATCTACAACTAAATTGCATCTCCAACACTTCCTGAAATTTCTTTCCTTCACTTTTTCTTTGCTTTCTTCTTCACTTTTTCCTTTGCTTTCCCGCTTGGCCTAACTAATCTCTTTTTTGTCCCACTTCCTTTATTACGTATACCTTGTGGGACTTTGATCGACACTTCTTTTGGTTCCTCAACACCAAGTAATCTTCTTATAACACATTTCTTACTTGAAGGTAGTGAAAAAACAGAAGTCTCAGACTCTAACTCCTTCTTCATTTCCTTTAACTTCTCAACAAATATAGAAAACCTATCATTGTCGTTACTCAATAAAGAAACACATGAATCAAGCGTAGGAAATGCTTCGTTATAGAGTTTTTCAAACTCAACGTTATTAGCACCATATTTGTTACGAGTAGCGTACAATTTTGCCAACACTTAGGAATTTTCAAAAATTTTTGAAAATTTTGAATTTTGTACAAACTATTTTATCTTACAGATGGCGCAAATTTCCTCGAATACCTTGTTCACCCGTGCCAATTTTCTTCCAAACCAACTCAATAACGCCTATTTATTACCTGATGTTACCAAGATTGAATACCCAATCATCACCGAACTCATAACTTCCCACCCTTTAAACTATGTTTTCACTTTCAACCCTACTGAATCCACACCTCACGTCCCTGAGGTTTATGTACAACAACTGTGGGGTTCCCTTACCCTTACTAAAAGTGCAGAAGGTGAGATCAAATTGATCAGGTTGAATTTGAAATCGGTCTGGAAAGTATAAGGCGGATTCTCAGACTGCCCAAACCAAACACTTACCCATGTAAAACTGCTTTTGATCCTATACCCACTGATAAAAAAAATCCTAACCCAAGTGATGGATCTCGGATGGAGAGGAGATGAACTAACGGGGATGTTCAAATTCAAAAGTTCTGGATTGGTTCCACACCGGAAAACTCTTTACGCAATTATCATGAGATGTTTAAGGAGCGTAACGAAAGGAATTGACGGTGCCAATGCCTTTGCATTGAAGGTTTTGGTTGGAATGACTAAACACTTGCATTTTGATTATGCAGAGTTGATATTTATTGAGATAGCAAAGGTGGTCAGGGAGAAGGTGATGCCAGGAAAAAGATGTAATTTTCTACCGTTTCCACGGTTTCTTTCAATGATTATCCAAAGGGTGATGGCCAGGGATACTGATATCTCAAGGCACGATAAAGAGCCACCAGTGAAAATTCAAATGATGATCAAACTGTACAAAATCCCGGTGATGCCTGATGTTCAAACATTCATAATGCCTGCATAATTGGTTCATTTGTTGGATTTAGAGAGTGAGGTTGTCCAGGAGTATGTGAGAAATAATAACATTGTTCTTCTGATTCAGCAAGAGCCTGCTGAGTCTACCCCGAGAACGCTAGGTTCCGCGAGTGTTAGTGAGACTAGGAGTTAGACTTCTCTGGGAGAAGCTGACAGGGATGAGCAAACTAAAAAAATTAATGTGAGGGTGGTGAAGAAGGTGAAGGTGTAAGTGAGTTTAGAGAGGGAGTTGCTCTGGACGCCTTTGATAGTGATACCGATTCTTTTCAAAAGCATATTCGTAAAATGTTTCAAAATGAGGATGAACAATTGGAGGAGGAGTTGGGTCTTGATGGTCAAAGAATACATCCAAGTATACCAGAATTTGATGACTAAATGATGGACTTGTCTTTTGAGTTTGAAAATATTAATACTCAGTTGTTGTATGATGATGTGAGCGTGGTTAACATAGAAGAAGATGCTGAGCGGCAAAAACAAAGCGAGGGAGTGCGAGAGGTAAGAAAAGAAAATGTGAGAGCTGAGGGTTCCCCAGCCATTTCAAGCCGGGACACCACATCCACTGTCGGGTTTATACCTGACATTGAAAAAGACTCTGGCTTCCCACCAGAGTATGCACAAACCCCTCCTAGCCACTCAATTTTCTCTCAAAAGAATATTGTTTCATTTCACGGAGATATAGCACATAATCTAAGAGTTCCTCATTTTGAGGGTACTGTTATTGAAACCAGTGGCATTCCTCACCAAGCCACGCCTGTTGTTTCAGCGCACATTGATAACTATCAACAAATTGTTGATTTTCTTTCTAAACACAAGCAAACACTTGAGGCACTAACTAGTTTATTCAAAGATAGGCCAGCTGGAACTACTATAGGTGAAGCCTTAACAGGCCATATCCGAAGGAGGTCGTGAAGGCACAACCCTCACGATTCTTGCATAGCGCGGCATGGCTCGTGGAGGATTAATGGCCGGTCATGGCGCATTTATCCTTCATGGCCCGTGAGAGCCCGTGAAGAAGTCGTGAAGGTAGAATTCTAAGTGACACTTGTATTTGGTTGGACCATTTTGTTGGTCCAATGGATGAGTGACAATTAGCACGACTCTGGAATCATGAGAACAGAGATGGTGTCTTTAAAAGAGCCATTCTTAGTTCTTTCATCACTCTTGGTCAATTTGTACAAGTATACACATTGTGAGTTCTTCTAGTGTGAGAGAGAGCAAGAACAAGTGTTCAAGGGCTGTGCACATTTGTTTTCAAGGCTATTCCAGAACATTATCATCAAGTGTTGGTGATTTTGGTGGCTTGCTAGTACAAGGAGAAAAAAGCAAAGCTTGGTGTGGACTTCTTTGGAGCTTGGAGCCTCTTGTTCCAAGAACTCATCCCAAATCCGAGTTGTTCCAGCAAATAATCAAAGTCTTCCAGGGTATGATTTGATCTCCTTGTTCTTGTTTTGGTTGCATGTAGCTTCTTACAAGTTTTCACCACCATTGTAAGATGCATGCACCTTTGTGGCTTAAAAATCCATATTTTCAATTTAGACATTCTGTCCGGGAGGTCTTCACGGGCTGTGGAGCTTGCTTCACGGGTCGTGAAGACCACACGACCAGTCTTGTGTGGTGGTGGTCGTGAAAGGTTTTTTAATCTGTTTCACGAGTCGTGGAGCGTACTGCTTTCACGGCCCGTGAGGGCCCGTGAAGAGCAGTAGCTCGTGAAGGTGTCGTGAACAGGCTGTTTTTGGCCTTTTTGAAAAGAAAACTTGATATGGATTTTAGCACATGATTTTGGTGTTTCCAGAATCATTTTAGGCTGTTTAGCCTTGTAGATTAAGCCACATAATATCCTAATTCTTATATATGAATGTATTGGGTGGTTTTGGTATAAAATGCACACATGCATACATGTATATTGTGTATATATGAATATGGATTTGTAAAGTGTTTGGAATCCTAATGCATATGTATAAGGTTTATTCTTGTGCCTTTAGTTTTTGAATAAACTTAATTGGGATATTGTTTTGTGCATGGTTTGGTGTGGCACACCATGCCTTGTGGTTGTTTCGTTTTTGTGAGCACCGGTTTGAGCCTAGACCTTTGTGTGGTTGTTTGGTTGCTTTATTTGTTGTTCATTCATTTTGTGGTTTGTACCACATTTGGTTTGTAATAATTTATTTAATCCGGTTTGTAATAATTTATTTATTTGTGGCTTGCACGCCAAAGTATTTATTCTTTGTAATTTGTATATTAGCTTAGAATAGATTGTGTGGCTTGCATGCCATTTCTCTTTAAATTATGTATGTAATGAGAAGAGAAGACCGGAGGCACCAACGGGAGTCTTGGGTGACGTCTGGGCTACCTCGGATCCAGAGGCGCGGGATCGAGTGGGAGCATGCCACGAAGTCTTGGATTCCTTGTCCTTAGTAGACTTAGTTCCTCGGTTGGCTCACCGGGAACACTTAGGTTGGCTCAAATCGGTTTTGTATGCGTGGTTGTGTAGTTATATTTATTTCTTTTCTTGCGTGGTTGTAGGATCTTCGCATGCTAGAAAATCTTTTGAAAATAATAAAACTATATAGTGTTTATGTTCAATTGGTGAAATATGCATTTTTTCACTTATTTGTTAATCAAAACGAAAAGATCTTTTTAACCAGAAAAACAAAAGTCCCGTTTTTCTTAAAAACGTAAATCACACGCCATCCAAAAGATGACACCACCCGAATCTAATGAAGCATGAGACAATTGTCGAGCTTAGCATGAGTTGTTCCATGTGGACTTGTGTGGAAGGTGCGTGCAACGTCTTGAAATCTTTGGTTGTCGAGCTTAGCACGAGCCAATTATTGTCAAGGGCGTCATCGTGTATCTTGTTACACGATTTGCAATTCCAATTTAATACGCCTTGATAATTGTCGTGCCTATACTGAGTTATCAATGCGGCTTATTGAGGAATCGGTGTGGGAAGGGATCAAACATGCCAAACTGGTGCTATGACTACCGATGGATCCCGCAAGTGTCTAAGAGTTGTAATCACGGATTGCAATTAGAAAAGCGTTTACCGGCCTAAATACCTTCACGAAGTGATCCGCGGTAAACCCGTCATGTAGTGAAGTTATGTTGGGTTCTTAGTGCTTGTTAAATTTAAGGGTTAAACTATTGGGTAATTATTTAACAAGGATTAAAATATGTCGAACTAACCTTTTTGTGTGCTTTGCCTTTTTTTAGATGGCATCTACAAGCAACACCGCGACACACATGTCACTCCGTCCTTTTTTGGAGAAAGAGAAACTCATAGGCGTAAACTTTATGGATTGGCATAGGCAATTGAGAATTGTCTTGCGCCATGAAAGCAAGTTGTACGTCATAGAGGAACCTCTTCTGGAGGCTCTTGCAACCACCGTTGCGCGGGCCGTTAAGGATGCTTATGAGAAGCGCCTTAAAGACACCAATGAGGTGACTTGCCTCATGTTGACGACCATGAGTTCCTAGTTGCAAAGGCAATTCGAGGACGTTGGTGCGTTTGACATGATCACACAGCTAAAGGAAATGTTCCAGCAGCAAGCGAGGCAAGAACTCTACGAGTCTGTCAAGGCCTTTATAGGGTGTCGGATGCAGGAGGAAGGGAACGTGAGCTCCCACGTGCTTCGTATGAAGTAATACATGGACCAGCTTGAGAGGTTGGGCTTTCCAATGGGGAAAGAGTTAGCTACGGATATTATCCTCTAATCTCTGCCTCAAGCATATGGTCCGTTCATTGTGAACTACCATATGCATAATATGGACAAGTCCTTGATGGAGTTGCACGGAATGTTGAAGACCGCCGAGTCTAACATGGCCAAGGCAAAGCCATCAACCTCCGCACCCGTCCTAGCCATCCATGAGGGTGGTGCTAAGAGGAAGCGGCCCGCTTCACGCTCCAAGGGCAAGGGGAAGGGGAAGGCGAAGGTGGCAACACCCAAGCCCAAACCACTCCCGGCGCCGGAGCCAAAGGGGAAGGAACCCGCTCCTATAGCCCCCTCACCGGAAGAGGCTACCTGCTTCTTCTGCGGGGAGAAGGGACACTACCGGCGTAGTTTCCCCAAGTACACGGAGGAGCTAAAGAGGCTTCGCGCCAAGGGACAAGGCGCCTCCGGTATGTATATGATTGAACTCCATAACACTTCTACTTCTAACGCTTGGGTCTTGGACACCGGGTGTGGTACTTACATAGTTAATAATGTGCAGGTACTAAGAAGAAGTAGGGACTTGGGTGATGGGGAGCTGGATCTCATCATAGGAAACAAGGCGGTTGTCTCGGTTGAGAAGATAGGGAGCGTGGACCTCGCCTTTCCATCCGGCTTATTTATTACTTTATTAAATGTATCTTATTCGGCATGCGTGGCAAGAAACATTTTATCATTTTATGCACTCGTTGATGATGGATTTAATTTTAAATGGAATTATTTCATGCTTTAAGAATGATTTATTTTATTTTAAAGCACATCCATGTCGTGGCATATATGAAACAAGCGTATGCTTGCAAAGTAATAGATCAATCATGAATGTTGGTTCTAAATCCAAATGTGATTTGGATAAGTTAACTTTATGGCATGGTTGTTTGGGCAACATAAACAAGAAACACATCGCCAAGCTCCAAGTGGATGGGATCTTGGAATCATTTGACCATGGGTCGGATGATGTATGCCAATCTTGCTTATTGGGCAAAATGACCAAAGCACCTTTCACCGGCGTTTGTGAGAGGGGCAAAGACTTGTTGGATATCGTTCACACGGATGTGTGGTCCGCTCAAGCATGTCACTAGGGATAACTCAAAGTACTTCGTAACCTTTACCGATGATTTTAGTAGGTATGGGTATGTCTACTTGGTGAGACAAAAGTCGGAAACCTTTGAGGTTTTCAAGACTTTCAAAAACGAAGTTGAGAAACAATTGGGTAAATGAATTAAGATGCTCAGATCGGATCGTGGTGGTGAGTATCTAAGTTCGGAATTCCGTGACTATGTAAAAGATTGTGGAATTGTTTCGCAATTGACACCCCCTAGGACACCACAATTAAATGGTGTCGCTGAGAGGAGGAACCGGACATTGTTGGATATGGTCCGGTGTATGATGAGTCGTACGGATGTACCCATTAGCTTTTGGGCTATGCATTGGAAATGGCCGTTAGAATTCTTAACCTCGTACCAACTAAGAAGGTCAAGAAGACACCCTTTGAGATGTGGCATGGAAAGGTTCCATCGTTTTCATATCCAAAGGTTTGGGGTTGTCCTGCCTACGTGAGACGTGAGGTGGAGGACAAATTGGAACCCCGAGCCGAGAGGTGTTTGTTCATTGGATATCCTGCCGGGTCTATGGGATATTTTTTTTACAAACCGTCCGAGAACAAGGTATTTGTTGCTCGGAGGGCCGTCTTCCTTGAAAGGGAGATGCTATCCAAAGACGCTAGTGGGAGAAAGGTTGATTTTGAAGAAATTCAAGAACCTTCCAATGACCAACCTGAAGTTGGCGCTAGTTTTACAAGATGATTCTCAGCACGCCGCTGCTGGAGAACCTGACATGGATCCTTTACCTCTTAGGAGATCCGGTAGGAGTCGCAATGAGCCAGAGAGATATGGGTTTCTCATGTCTGAGGGCTGCGACCTAGTGGTGGATCATGATGAACCATCATCTTATTGGAACGCCGTGGTGGGCCCTGAGTCCGCTAGGTGGAAAGAGGCTATGGAGTCCGAGATGCAATCTATGTCGGATAACCAAGTCTGGGATTTGGTAGATCCGGTACCCGGGTGTAAACCCGTAGGGTGCAAATGGGTCTTTAAGAAAAAGACTGGCATAGATGGAGAGGTAGACACCTTCAAAGCCCAACTGGTGGCTAAGGGTTTCACGCAAACTCATGGTGTACACTATGATGAAACCTTTTCCCCGGTGGCTATGTTGAAGTCTATCCGGATACTCCTGGGAATTGCCGCATTTCATGATTATGAGATTTGGCAAATTGATGTAAAAACCACGTTCCTTAATGGGACACTTAGCGAGGAGGTCTATATGACTCAACCCGAGGGTTTTGTACATGCCAGGTATCCGGATAAGGTCTGCAAGCTGAAGAAGTCCATTTATGGACTTAAGCAAGCATCGCGCAGTTGGAACCTGTGCTTTGATGAGAAAGTCAAAGAGTTTGGCTTTTCGAAAAGCAAGGATAAGCGATGCATATACGTCAGGGCTAGTGGGAGCATAGTTGTGTTCCTAGTCTTGTATGTCGATGACATACTCCTTATTGGGAATGATGTCCCGACCCTTCTAGGTGTAAAAACCTGGTTAGGGAATATTTTTTTCAATGAAGGATCTGGGAGATGCGACTTATATTCTTGGGATCAAAATCTATAGAGATAGATCCAAGAGGCTTATTGGGCTTAGCCAAAGTACATATGTTGACAAAGTCCTAAAGCGGTTTAGGATGGAAGAATCTAAGAAGGGGTTCATTCCAATGTCACATGGTTTGGTATTGAGTAAGACTCAATCCCCTAGTTCCCCAGAGGAACGGGAAGTAATGAAGCGAGTGCCATATGCTTCGGCTGTGGGCTCGATCATGTACGCCATGCTATGTACGAGGCCTGATGTATCGTGTGCCTTGAGCATGACGAGTAGATATCAAGCCAACCCTGGCGAAGCTCATTGGATGGCGGTGAAGAGCATTCTCAAGTATCTTCGGAGGACTAAGGAGATGTTCTTGGTGTACGGAGGTGAGGAAAAGCTTAGAGTAAAGGATTACTCTGATGCAAGCTTCCAAACCGATAGGGATGACTGCCAATCACAATCGGGGTTCGTGTTCCTATTAAACGGCGGTGCTATATCCTGGAGGAGCTCCAAGCAAGACACCGTGGCCGATTTCACTACGGAGTCAGAATACATTGCTAAGGAGGATTCCAACACCTTCATCTTCAGGATTCATTTCTGGAGGTGATGGAACCTCAACGGGTAATCTAGGTGATCCTGGTGTTACACGAACTGAATCTGAATCGGCTAAGGAATTTGGTTCCAAGGCTGATTTTGCTGCTGGTATTGAGCACCTCCATGTTCGTATCGATGATATCCAACGGTTACAACTTGATAGATTGACCAGAAGTGAGAAAAAGTTAGATGATTTGGTGGAAAAGAGAGATATTGAAATGAAAGATAAGGTTATTGATGTCTTATCCGTGGATAAGTTGAAAAGTTTGTTAATGGTAAAATTGATTGGAAAGGGTGATAACAGTTCAGAGGATTTGGATATATTATCATTGTTAAGAACTGAGGTGGAGTTGACTTGCAAAACAGCTTCCGGGTCATCAAAAAGACCTAGGCATGACGACGATGACTCTGACACCGATCTTCCTCGTCCTGAGGGGGAGAAAAGATTAAAGACTTATGTTGATACCCCGGCTGCTCAGCGAATCGGTGCAGTTGCTGCCAGATTGGAGAAAACTTCTTTCAAACAGATATATAAGGGAAAGCAAACTGAGATGGTTGAGTTTGAGGAAACGAATGTGCCTGAGGTTGAGGCAGAGGATGAGGATTTAACACTAGCCTTATGGTTGAGTAAACAAGAGGTTGAAAAGCCTTATGAAATTATCGCTAAATCTGGTCTTGAAAAGTATAATTTGAAAAGTGTGATGCAAGTACATGAAGGAGTAACAGAACAGTTTCCTCCATCTCCTAGTAAATTCAGAACAACTCCTACAGACATCAAAAAACAACAACAAAAAGAAAGTCAAATCAGTGAACTATCAAAACAGTCTGAATGGAAAATTCCTATGACTGCTGAAATAGATCCGGTTCACACTGGGTCTTTACCGAATGTGAAGAAAAGTTATGTGCAGACTAGGGAGGCTCTGAAAAAGACCGTCAGAAACTAGAGGTACCGAGATATTCCAGTGGCCTTCGTAGAAGAAAATTTTGTCAACATCTACACTGATGAAATCGAAGAGATGTTGGATATAAATCTGATGGCTGCAAAAAGTGCAGATGAAGTCAAAACAAAAATGATTCTTCATATGCACACCGGAAAGAAAGAGGAAATCAAATCAGCACACCACATCATAAAGCTTAACTATGTTGGAATTTAGAACGTCTTATTCAAAGATATGATCAGCTTTCTCGTCACAAGGTCAGATATGAAGAGTTATACCATTGGGCATGTGGACCTAAAATTTGTAAACTTTGGTGACGTCAACTTTCTGCTAGAGCAACTCGAAGTAAAGTTAGAAAAGAATGCTGAGGATTCAGCTGGCTATCAAAAGCTCAGGGAGTTCATCAGACAACAATGTCAAATAGCAGAATATACTGATCTTCAGTTGGGAGCTGAATCTGATAACGCCAAAATCAATTTGTTGAAGCTAAACCCGAAGCATTCCAAAATAGACCAACTGGAGATGTATCAAGTTGTCTGGAGTTGTGATGAAGAAATTGATGGAGATGAGGGGATTGTTCTGTTCAACAGTAAAGAAGAAAAGTTTTTCCTAAGGTTCAAAGAAGTCAATGCTTACTCAGATGGATCTCTAAGAGTTTGGATGATTAAAATCATATAGTTCAGTATGAGTTTGAAAGAAGAAGTAGATCAGGCGCCCAGAGTTAGACTTACAGAAGTTATCAAACTGTTTGATGCCAAACGCGACGAACGAAAGATGATAAGACATTGGCAAAGAAAGATTGGGTAGAGGAATACAAGTTAGACACAAACAAATGGGAGATTGTTAGAACCATATTTGTGTTTGTGGTCTAGATACATTTTAATGCTTATCTAGTTAATTTTGTACTTATAATGTCACCTTTAATGATATGTATATAAGGTGACTTAGGCTTTGTTTCAATGTAACCTTTGACATATATTCAAATATATTACACACACTTAAATGTGTTTTCTACCATATTCTCTCATCTTGATTCTACTTGTGCTCGTTTAGTGCTCTACATAATCTTCTTAATATTGTGACAATTCCACACATAGAACATGTGACGACACAGATAACCATAACGCGTAAAATGATTACAATCGCATGAAGTGGTACCAACTGAAACTCTCAAAATGACCTGAAATTTTAAATAGATTAATCAATAATTCAACATAAGAAATAAATGACAAGAATTTACACTTGTGCAAACAGTAATGTTTATTCCACAAATGCAATAAGCGAATGAGCAGCAACTAGAAATATTAACTTACCTTGAATTCAGCAACAACAATTCCATCTTTGTTTTTATGCATGATGGTGCAAATTTCAGACCCATCATCTTCTACAACAGACTTTTGAATACATGACCAAACACTCCTTGTAATTTCTTTTTGCACAAGAAGGAAAGTTGTTCTTGTAACGCCCCGGTTTTCAAAATATAAATAAAACCATATTTCAAGATCTTTTATAAATAAAAGTGTTATCTTACAAACGAGCGGAAGCAACAAAAATAGTTTTGAAGCCTCAGGTTCATACAAAAGCATGATAGTCACATATTTACATCAAAAGACGTTTTCTCACTATACAACCGGGCTTTAAGTTTCAAAACACTGTTTTCCTTAAATACATGATAACCGTCAAACTGAAGCTTTGCCCTTGCCTTTGCTAAAACCTGCAAAACATTTTAGAAATAATATCTAATAAGTTGCGAGAGCTTAGTGAGTAAACTAGACTGCCAATCATATAAACACATGAATGTAATCACATAATGAACACTGCCAACAACTGATAATCGTCTTTGAGTAACAAACTGAGCCACTACTGCACAAGGCAGCATGCTTTCTACTCCATATGATTAATTAACTGAGCCAGAGTACTGTGCTATTTCTGAGCCACTACTGCATAAAGCAGCATGCTTAATAATACCAAGCCTTACTATACACAGCAGTAAGCATAATACACATAAATATTTACTGTAACATTACTGTATCAATACAGAACCTTACTGAGCATAACACCCACATCTGAGTGACCTAACATGTCAACGACCTGATATAATAACACACATGCTGTAAATATGAATAATAGTCTAGAAGACTCACCTTATAATAGTTAGGATATGCGAAGATCTCCAACTGATATTGATTATGATATAAGGTCAATCACCTTCCTATATATACAATATGACAAATTATCACTTAAAGCAATCTGATCTGGAACAGGGCCTACACGGACCGTGTACCCCTACACGAGCCATGTCCCTTAAACACTACACGACCTGAGCTGGCTACATAGCCAGTGTTGACCAGTCATGCTACACGAGCCGTGTTATGTACACGGGCCGTGTAACTCTCCTGCTACACGACCATGTCTTGGCTACATGGCCGGTGTTGACAACTCACCTACACGGGCCGTGTACCTCATACTCTACACGACCATGTTTACCAACATGGTCCTGTCACCGCTTTCTACTCTACACGGGCTGTGTACCTCTACAAGGGCCGTGTACCTCTACACGGGCCGTGTACCTCTACACGGGCCGTGTACATTGTAGACAATCCGACAGTTCATCCATACAGCAGCGGATTTTGGCCAAAAATCCGGAAAAACTCATAAAATACATGCTTTGGGTGGTTTCCTACACCCCATACAATAAAGAAACATAGCAATAACAATAAGAATCATTTCTAACTTGATTCACCATTGAATCATGTATTAAAACCCATAAAAGCTCCAAGAACATGATTTTAGATCTTACCTCAAGCTTGTGATTAACTATGATCAGTTGTATATACTTGTTTCTAGCTGTACTTGCTCCAAATCTCAGAGAAAATGTATTGCCCCACAACCTACGTGATGTTTCAAATGAAAGTTATGAGCTTTGACTTACCATAGTCAAAGCTAGGCACACACACACTCATATATATATATATATACATCTTTGAATTAATGACACAACGGTCCCTCAACCTTTCCAAGTCTCGTTGTGACGGTTTTAGCCCCTCTAGTTTATAACCACATACTATCACATATATTCATTTGCATCTCATATACCACTTTGTACATTTTTCGCAGTAACTTAATAATAAAATTCTGGGTGTTACAACTCTTCCCCACTTGAAATGATTTTGTCCCCGAAATCAACTGCCGAAGAGTTCTGAATAAATATCATCATTTTCTGTTCAGGCCCTCGTACATATTCTAACCCATTTCTATACTTTTACTGGTCCTTGACCCATCTACTCTGTTTATCACAGATTCAACTACTAAATACCTTCTGAGATATAACACACGAAAGGTGTTATGAATATATGACAACTCTTCTGATAATTTTGGTCTATAAACAACCTTTCCCCACACATATAATAATTCTGAATAACTATTTGAACTTCAGACTTAATTTTCCCACCTTTCTGAACCTGATTACGTCTTTCCATAGTGATACATTCAATAATATATACTTCCTCACTAAAAACTGATGTGGTGATCTCTGTTTATCTGTATAATCCTTCTGTCTATTCTGGGCGTCTAACAATCTATTACATACCTTATGAATCTTTTCTGTCTTTTGCTGTACTATTTCTGTACTACCCCATTCTATCTGACTCACATCATCCAATACACTCGAGTTCGAAATTAATATCATACATTGGCATCCTGGTGCTGGACTGATATCTTTAATGATACGAATATCTGTCAAGCAAATTTATACCCCTGGTTTTCCTTCCGAATCGATAACACAATCATAACATATGTTTTCCATCATCTGTTTATTGCTTTCATTCTGTCTGTACTGATATAAAACTTATCCCTCAACTCAATATAAAAATCTGTTCCAAATTTTGAAAATAAAATTGGCATCCCTGTCTGATTCTGTAGAGACTGATGTGCTACCACAAGATACAATTTCTTTCACCCACACCTCTGTTAACTGTTCTGAATAATAAGTTTCTCTAATGGAAACAAATTATATACCTTTAATGATATTTCCTCACTTGTCTAACTATATCTCATTTCACCTCCAGCTATAAATAATCCACTCTTAGGTATTCATACCCTTGGTAACTTCTAGCTACACCACCATTATAAACTTATGAATTTCATATAGATGTGTCTTGTACGCATCCACACAACCTGATACTCATATACGATCATATCCAATTAATATATCATGACTGTTTTTAAATAGATTAACTACTTATCCCCTTTTATCCATTTTTTATAATATTTCTCACCTTTGATCACTTTTCACTAAACTGATCTTATCACCTCTGAATGAGAGTGTCGTAACTGTCATTTAGATAATTAATTCACACAAGTATTATTTCTGATTTCCTGTTCAAACTGTCAGCTATAACATTAGCCTTAGCCTGAATAATATAATATTCTACTCACAATCCTCCACTGATTCTGACAAGTGTTTCTGTCGCCTTTAAAGGTCTTTCTCATTCAACAATTATTTCTATCTTTTATAATTTCGTGTAAACAACACTTCACATAAAAACACATAATCCCATCATATCATATTGAATGCTACCATAGCACACTAGCGGTAGTCTTACATCTCTTCATCTCTAAATGCTATCGTAGCGCACTGATGATAGTCTTACATCAGCTATGACTGTTATTGCGGCGCACCAACAATAGTCTTATATCCATATATCCACCCACTATTGAGGTATAATCATTACGTATCATATAAATAACATGTCACATACACTACTATCAGGTGCAAGTCTGTGTATTCACTTTCATACAATTTTAACTGTCTAAAAGTGTAAGCAATAATTCTGCCCCTCTTTATTAAAACACAATCCATGCCATTGTAAAAAGCAATCTCAAACTACTATCATTTCTTCAATCGTTTCAGGTAGCGCAAGAACTGTGGTTTCACAAAATTTCTGTTAACAACCCCATAAGGATACTGACCACAATCTGTCTGTCTGGTGGTAACCTTGGTATTTCCTCGGTTTACATGTCAAATATTCATATACTACTTTCGCATCTTTAAACTCATTTGTTTCTTCTCCAACTAATACTCGTAACACAAATTAAAGAAATAGTATACCCACACTGAGGATACTTCCTATTTCTATAAACTAACCACACATATAACTTTTTGGTTTTGGTACTAACATATATATCTAGTTATTCCCCCCTTGGGATACGAACTCCTATCACTTTCTATTCACATAATACTGTAACCTGGTTACAATCAAACCAGTCTATTCCATTACTGTTTGGAATTCTATCATAGTAATGGCTATAATTTAAACAGAGAATCTAAGTATATCTAGTTCTAACACATTTCATTGAAATCTTTGCAGAATAAATAAATACGAATAATTTACTTGTAGCAGAATCAAATAGCATATGAGCAGACAAGCTGTTGACAAGATATATACCTTGAACTACACCTGGCTTTGTTTTATACTCATTCTCCCTCTTCATCTCAAGAATACGCGTGGACGGTAAAGTTAAAGTGAGACTTGAAATCGGTAAGCGTTGTTATTGCGGTTGCATTGGGACATTCAGACCTCTGATGACCTGGCTGATAACAATAATAGCACACCTTGATCGGTTTCTTGCAATCTCTGCTCCAGTGATTAGGTTTCCCACATTTATAACATGCTGGAGAACAAATCCTGCATTCTCCCAAATGACGTTTCTTGCATGACAAACAAACTGGATATGTCTTCTGCATCACTATCTTTTCTGGAGTTTCAACTCTCGGTTTCTTATACACTAGCGTCGCCTTCTCCACTCGCTTTCTTTCAGTTTCATGTCTTACCAATTCTAACTCCCTAGCCCTTGCAGCATCCAACATGGATTTCACTGTTTGATGCTTACTAGCATCAATAAACTCTCGAATGCTAGGCTTGAGCACCATCATGTACGTATACATCTTCATGTTTTCATTTTCCACATAGTCTGGGCAAAATCGAGATTTCTCCATAAACTTCGCGTTAATCTCTAGTACAGTCTCCTTTATCTGTTTCAATTTGTAGAATTCATCCATAATCTTATCAAGTTCTGCCTGTGGTACAAATTGTTCGAAAGTAATCTCTTTGAACTCTTCCCATGACATAACTTCTATCTGAACATAACCTCTTTGTTTTACCTCCATATCCCACCAATCCTTAGCTACACTTCTCAGTTGATTGGTCGCATATCTTACCTTATTCTCAGGTGCACACGAACATGTGTGAAACGCACCTTCAATTTCGGAGATCCATCTGTGACTGACGACTGGATCAGTTGCCCCATGAAACAACGGTGGCTGACAAGCTTCAAAGTCTCTAAACGTATAGCTTTTCGGTGCTTCTCGTATAATAACTTGAGGTTGAGGATTAACCCCAACACCCGCATGTGACAACCGGCAACAAATTTCCCAGGCTAGCCATTACAAATTCTAACTTTAAGCCTGGTATAACTAAAAATATTAGTTATGATTTAAATACATCAATAATAATATTAGATTCCATAGACATTCCGTCTATATGGTTAGAACCTTCACTAGCTCGTAAAACCGATTTATTAAAAGCCAAGAATTATAAATCAATAATAATAATAATAATAATAATAATAATAATAATAATAATAATTAAATACATCATAATAAATATAGATAAGTTAAAATATAAAACATATATATATATACTCATAAAAGTAATTAAAACCTTGCTAATTAAAAGATTTAATCAAAATCACAATTTATACAAATTATATTTTAACTATTTATACATAATAATAAACAAACCCCCCCCCCTTATGGCCGGCCCTCACAACCCCCTACCCCCTCTTTCTCTCTTGCCTCCCTCTCTTCCCAAGGCATGCCATTTGATCTCCCTCATGCTCTATAAACCCCCCCCCCCCCCCAACTTCTCTTAATCATTTTCTTTACCACCACACTTCATCTCTTCTCTTTTCTCTCTTATTCTTTCACCAAGAAATCTCCTAAGATCACCATAAAAGCCTTGTTCTTCCTTTGAAGATTCAAGAAAGATTAAAGAAGAAAGTGGTAAGATAACCATACAACAAATCCATCTCTACTCTTCTAACTTTCTTCTTTTCTTACTTTTTATTTATTTTCATTGATATTCATTTTATTTCCTTTAAATATCTATAATCATATAAATGTTAACATCCTACCAATGTTGTAAGGAGCACATGAAATGTGTATCATCCTACCATTGTTGTATGGAACACAATCAACTAATAATCAAGAAAATAAGACTTTGATCATGCATGTGTATCATCCTACCAAATGTTGTAAGGAAAACATAAAATGTGTATCATCCTACCATTGTTGTAAGGAACACATGGATTATCAAAGCTTATACTCATACAAGATGATTAATCATGAGTATAAATATGTTATATTTAAGTTATTACCCAAAAAGCAATGAGATATAACAATCTGACAGATTCTGAGCTAGAACTCCCCCATTGTTTTTGTTATATATGGCGTTTTAGGTATCAAAATCGTTTGATTCTTTTTGCTACTATTAGTTTAATGTGTTACCTTTCATTTGAACCTGGATTCACTAATTTTCATTAAGGTTTGATCATTCAAACATATTTAATAAGACACATATGTTGAATCTGGAAATCTGACAGATTTAAAAAAGGTACACTTTAAACGCGTATAACTTACTCATTCTTGGGTCCAAATATGTCTAGTTTTTTACAAAAGTTTCATCTTTGAGTTTTGGTTAATTCCCCTTTTGAATTATGTAAAAACGAGGTCGTATGAGCCCTAAACAGACTTTTTAGTAACAGCGTGTCACCCAGAAACTGATCAGTAGACATCTTATATACTTTTAATTATTAAAAATATTAAATATGGATTATAAATTCCTATATTTTTACTGGACATTCTAGAAACATGTATTAAGGTTATATTAAAATATTAAGCCTTAATATGACTTCTAGAATACAGTTTTTAATTTTTAAAGTTTAACTTAAGGAAATATAAATTCGAGTGAACACCTATGACATAAAGAAAATAGAGAAAACCTTTAAAAATAAATAAATGAATTAATAACAAATAATTAGTAATAATAAAAAGTAATAAATAAAATAGTAAATCTAATATAGTTACATACTTCTTATATTAGGAAAGGAGTTTCGGTAGAAACGATAAACGCTTTACAAAGTTAACACATTACCATACCGAGTGAGTATCATAGCCCCTTTTTACCATATTTCATATTATTTTTGGGGTGAAAGCATGTGTATACATTTCATGAAAATTTCATTGCCTAACTTCTTATATATTTTAAATATGATTTTGTTGCACTATGATATTATTCTTTGATGTGCTTGGGTTATCGTTTGTAAGGCCCCCTTTTAAGACATTATCCATTAACTCCACTAGTGAGCCGATGGTATTTGTAAGTAACGCTATTTGGAAATTCCGACATCTCCCATTTATGGTTGACGAATTATAGATGTATTTTACCACCACTAATGTCATTTAATATGGGCGTTAGGTTTGTTCTTGGGCAATTGGTTGTCGGTTAGGTTGGATAATGGCTCAATCTATAATCATCATAGTGTATTAGTACCACGTGCGGTGTATTAGGCAATATAATGCATCCTCTATAATTCGTGCATACTCTGAATTTATTCAAAAATCTCCATCATTTATTATTAAACTTTTCCTCATTAAAAAGTTATATTGTGCATGTTAAAAACCTATGAACTCACCAACTCTAGTAGTTGACCGTTTTCTTTTACCCATGCTATCAGGTGACCGTCGTTAGGTACAACACGTAGAGGCATGATGTGTGGCATCTTCATCTTCACATTTTAAAAACAATTTCCATTTTATTTATGCATCGTACACGACAATGTCTTTTAATTTTATTTGGTTATGTAATTTTTCACTTATGGATTATCTGAAACTTTTATTTTGGTAATGCAATATGGTTGGTCATTGTCTATTACCTTGTGCGATGGTCCCTTGTGCTATGACACCTCGTGTTTCCGCTTTAGCTGGGTGTGACAGATTTCGTATCAGAGCCGAAGGTTATAGAGAATACCGGTTTTCCTTAATGGAAAGCTCAAACTATAACCAAAGGTTCATGAAAATGATTTTCAAAATAATCTTGTTTAAAATGCATCAAGTGTATTGATAATATAATTAAGTTGAGTACCACATTGTTATACCTCAATTAGACAAAGCTTGATCATCTATGTCTAATTTAGCTATGTACAATATGGGACTTAGGTCAGTTATAATAAAAATATACTTAGAAACAAATTTTATTTATTTTCTTTCTAGAACATGATCATTGTGTGTGTGCTTGAGCATAACATTCACCTATAGACAATTTAAGTTATGAACCTAGTAAGTAAGTCTATTCAAACTTTGCAGATCATGTCAAGCGAAGGTGAACCCTCCGATACCAGCCTAAGATCTGCTTCTGATAGTAACTAGTCCCCTCAATACCAACTGCCGGAAGGGTTTTTATAACCCCTCAATAGGCCTGTAAGAATCTTTGATATACCCACATCCTAGCCTAGACAAACTCAAAACCCCGGAACAACCAGACTTCGCATTAGGCAAACCGCCCTAAAGAGGATGGCCAATCCAGCACGAGCAACCGTTGCACCTCCCCAACCTACCGTAGGAGAACCTTCCCGGCAAGGGAACGGGCCGGTGAGAGCCCCCATCCTCACGGGAATCCCGATGATGCCTTCATGTGGGATGACCGAGGAGGAGGTTCCACCACATGTCTCTGGAGCTGTATACCATGAGGGGTATGCTAGATTACCAAACCTATAGGGTTGGTTCGTGTCTAGACATGGCGGACCTCAACCACCACCATGCAATGCAGGCATTAGAGGCGGCTCAGGAAGCCGGAAGACTAATTAGGCTAGTGCATACATGCCTAGTTGCAGGGGTTGTGTTGATGGTGTTAATGAGACTATTCTACCTTGGATTGTGGCGCTAGTTGGGATGGAGCGGGTTGGCTTTGGGTTTTATTGTCTTTCTTTTTGTTTATTATGAACTTGATTATCCTATGTTGGTTTAAAAAAAAATTTATGATTGTATGCGCATGGATATTATTGTCCCTCTATTAATATATGACATCTTTTAAAGAGCCAATTTTGGTATTTATTTTGTTCCAAATGAATGATTGATTATTTAATCATATTTAATGCCATGAATGAATTTAATGTGTTACACGAAGAATAGTGTAATAAAACTGAATAGAATGCATAACTAAAAATCCTCATGTGATTATGCTCTAGAACGATGCCTCCACGAAGAGCAAACCCCGTGTTATACCAACTTGTCATGAAACAAGTGATTGCTACACTACCCAACATAGTTAGCCAAGTTGCAGCTTGGCTTCAAGCAAATCAAGGAGCACCAACCCCAACCCAAGATTGTAACTATAAAACCTTTAGGGCTTGCAACCCTAAAGAATTCTTCGGAACGGAAGGAGCTGTGGGTCTATTAAATTGGATTGAGAGTTCGGCATCAGCCCTTAGTATCAGCAAGTGTACGGAAGCAAACAAGGTGGAGTTTGCAGCATGTCTCCTTTAAGGGCGAGCCCTATCCTAGTGGAATATCCAAGTACAAACGCTTGGAAGAAATACCACGCACCAACTCACCTGGATGCATTCCTCAAGCTGCTAAGGGACGAATTTTGCTCAAAGAGTGAAATTCAAAAGCTAGAAGCCGAACTTTGGAATCATGAAATGGTCGGGGCGATATCAACTGATACACCACTCGATTTCATGATTTGGCCAAACTGGTACCACACTTGGTGACCCCGGAGGAAAACCGTATCGATAGGTACATTTGGGGTCAAGCCCCTGAGATTCGGGCCAAAGTCACGGCTGCAAACCGGAACACCATCCAAAGTGCGGTGAATCTAGCTACAAGACTTACCCACAATGCTATTCGTTCAGGATCACTTGGGAATGACAAAGACAAGGGTAAGAGGAAACTTGAGGAGGTGCCAAAGAGGCCATTCGGTGGAGAAGCTGCCAAGAATCATAAGAAGGCAAGAAACTTTGGAGCTCAGTCACAAGCAGCTGGATGGAGGTGTTATCCTAAATTTGACAAGTGCCACAAACACCATGAAGGGAAGTGCATGGTATGCTTTAGATGAAAGAGGTTAGGTAATCTCATCAAAAGTTGCCGAGTAAAGCCATGCTATAAGTGTGGAAGTCTGGAGCACCATGCCACCGCCTGCTCGCGGCCAACTCAAGGGTCTAATTATAATCAAGCACGTCTTGAAAGCCAAGGCAACCAAGGAAATCAAGCACGAGGCAGGGTGTTTGAGATTGGAGCGAATGAAACTAGACAAAACCCCAATGTAGTTACAGGTACGTTTCCTCAAAACGGTTATTATGCATCCGTACTATTTGATTCAGGGGCCGATAAAAGCTTCATATCATTAAGATTTAAGTTAAGGCTAAATTTAAAAACCATAAAAATGAAAGAGCCTTACACCATTGAATTTGCTAATGGTCAGAAAACTAGTGTTAAGAATATAATCCCTAGTTGTACCTTGGGCTTAGCCGATAAAACATATACCATAGATCTAATCCCACTTGAAATGGGAAGTTTCAACATAGTTGTTGGGATGGATTGGCTCTCTAGCCATTGAGCGGAAATTTTTTCTTCGAAAAGATCGTACGAATTCCGACACCTGATGGTGAAACACTTATTGTCTATGGAGAAAAATCCGGAAGGGATTTCAAAATAATCTCATCCATCAAGATGAGAAAGTTTTTAAGGAAAGGAAACGAGGCATTCCTAGCACATATAATCAATAAGAAAACCAGTGAGAAAAACATTCAAGAAATTCCCGTTGTACAAGATTTTCTTGAAGTATTTCCGGAGGATTTGCCAGGATTACCTCCGAATCGGCAAGTTGAATTCCATGTCGATCTAGTCCCTGGAGCAACTCCCGTGGCGAAAGCACCATATCGACTGGCCCCATCAGAAATGCAAGAGCTGTCGGCACAACTACAGGAACTACTCGATAAAGGTTTTATTCAACCAAGTTCATCCCCTTAGGGAGCCCCAGTTCATTTCGTCAAAAAGAAGGACGGGTCGCTACGAATGTGTATCGACTATCTGGAACTCAACAAGTTGACTATCAAGAACCGATAACCTCTCCCTCGAATCGACGACCTGTTCGACCAACTTCAAGGCGCCAACTATTTTTCAAAAATCGATCTTCGCTCGGGATATCACCAATTGAGAGTTCACGAAGAAGACGTCTCTAAGACCGCCTTTAGAACCCGCTATGGACATTACGAGTTCTTAGTTATGCCTTTTGGGTTGACTAATGCTCCAGCAGTATTTATGGGCTTAATGAATAGGGTCTGTAGACCATATTTATATAAGTTTGCAATAGTGTTCAAAGATGACATCCTCATCTATTCGCGAAACAAGGAAGATCACAAACAACATTTGAAATTAATTGTAACACTACTCAAGGACCAGATTTTGTATGCCAAATTCTCCAAGTGTGAATTTTGGATCCGAGAAGTACACTTCCTTGTTCACGTAGTTAATTCGAAGGGAATTCATGTCGATCCAGCAAAGATCGAGGCAATCAAAAAGTGGGAAGCACCAAAGACGCCAACCGAGATTTGACAATTTCTTGGTTTGGCAGGATAATATAGGCGATTCATCGAAAACTTTTCACGCGTGGCTCAACCATTAACGACTCTGACTCAGAAGGATAAGAAATTCATTTGGGGAGATAAGCAAGAAGAAGCCTTTCAAACCTTGACGCAAAAGCTATGCAACGCACCTATCTTGGCATTGCCAACTGGATCAGAAAACTTTGTCGTCTATTGCGACGCATCACACCAAGGGTTGGGATGTGTTTAAATGCATAAAGACAAAGTTATCGCCTACGCTTCGAGATAATTGAAGGTTCATGAGAAAAACTACACTACTCATGATTTGGAGTTAGGAGCGGTGGTGTTTGCACTCAAAATATGGAGACACTATTTATATGGCACCAAGTATACCGTCTACACTGACCATAAGAGTCTCCAGCATATTCTTGATCAAATGAGGCTCAATATGAGACAAAGGCGATGGGTAGAACTACTCAACGATTATGATTGCAAAATCACCCAGGCAAGGCCAACGTGGTAGCGGACACGTTGAGTAGGAAGGAAGGAGTAAAACCAACACGAGTACGAGCATTAGGAGCTGTTGTGCAAACACCACCGCTCCTAACTCCAAACTCTTAAAACCAACACGTTGAGTAGGAAGGAAGGAGTAAAACCAACACGAGTACTCGTGTTTATTTGAGTACCGCATATCATCCACAGACAGATGGACTGTTCGAAAGGACTATCCAAACTCTTAAAAGACATGCTACGCGCATGTGTACTCGAATACGGTGGCTCGTGGGATTCCCATTTGCCTATGAATGAGTTTGCTTATAATAACTCATATCATTCCAGTATTGGTATGCCACCGTATGAGATGCTTTATGGTAGGCGTTGTTGCACACCTACCTGTTGGTTTGAATCAGGGGAGAAACAGTATGCAGATCCGAAACGCAGGCCGGTTACCTTTGCATAGGTGATCGGATATTCTTGAAGGTTTCTATATGGAAAGGGTGTTATCAGATTTGGCAGAAAGGGCAAGTTGAGCCCATGACACATTGATCTTTTTAGAATTATTCAAAAAGTCAATGAACAGATAGTATCTTTAGAATTACCTCTAGAGTTAATGAGTATACATAATACCTTCAATGTTTGCTATCTTCGAAAGTGCAAGGTGGATGAAGATTGTATTTTACCTCTATAAGACTTGAAAGTGGATTCTTCTGCACGGCTCGTGGAAGAACCAATTGAAATCTTGAACATAAAGACTAAGCGGCGGAGGAAGGAGACAATTCAGTTAGTCTTAGTCAAATGGAAGCACAATCTCGGATCGAACCTTACGTGGTAGACCGAGAAGGATATGAAGGCACGCTATCCCCATTTGTTTTCTAAAAAAGCAGATTCCGAGGACGAAATCTTTTTAAGAGGGGTAAATTTGTAACATCCTCAAAATGGGCCTAAATGTGTGCGATTGTGATACGTCGAGTATTTAATTGAATTAAATAAAATATATATATTTTAGAAAATGATATAAAATATGAAAATAATAGATAAATGGGTTATTAAAAATATTAATAAAAATAGATAAAGGTTATAAAATATCGAATGGTTTCAAACGAGGATTCCAGAAATATCCTCGTTAGTTGAAACGGTTAAATGGGAGATAAGTTGTAAGTTGAAAAGGGGAACAAAATACCCACTTGTGGATAATAATACCCACAAGTTGGTTTTGGGCTTATTGAATACACAGACTACACACACACATACGTATACACACACACTCATCACCATTTCTCTGCCTTTGCAAATTCAAGAAGAAGAACTCAAAGGAGAAATCAAGATTAATCATTCAAGTTCAAGTTCCAGCCACAAATTCAAGTCCTAATCTGTCCAAGAACATCATCTTCTTCATCTATAACCTTGTAAGCTTCATTCATGTTTTTTTTTCTTCATATTCTTGAATTTGGGTTTTTGAAAGAAAACTCACAAACCTTTATTCCAGCAGAGAATTAAGCTTCTAATTGGTCTTACAAGTAGTTCCTAATCATCCTTTGATCATTGTAAGTTCCAATTCATCCTTGTTCTTGATTTTGATCTTTCAAGACTTGAAATTTTAGGTTTCAAGTGGGTTCTTTGATTTAGCAATCAATAACTGAAATTTATGATTGAAATAGGTTCTAATATCATTTATAAGTGTATAGGAATCAATTCCATGAATTAAAGTAGTGTTCTTGATGAGTTTTGAATTTTGGCTCAAATGGGTCAAAATTGGTCAAATACGGGTCAAACTGATTTTGACCTTCAAGAACTGAAATTTAGTGTTCTAAATGATCCTATAATTTGTTAGGATTGATTAGAACTCAATTGGTGCATTAGAAGTGGTGTTTTTGCACAAATCCAATATTAAGCCTAAATGGGTCAAAATGGCCAAAATGGACAAAATCTGTTTTTACACATCAAGAACTGATTTTTAAGGTTCTAATAGGTTCATATGACTTGTATGAATTGATTAGAACATTGGTTTTGAATTGGAATGGTTGTTTTGCTTGAATTGGCAAAAATAGTGAAAAATAGGCCTTAAATAGGCAAGAAATTGGAAAATTATACCAAACAATGAGTTTAAAGGTTTTGGTCAGTTGCAACACCTTCAATACATCATATTAGGTGTATATGGTGTGTTGCAAGTGTTGGAATTGGTCTACATCAAGTTTTAGCCATTATGCGCACGTCTTTGTCCATTTAAATGGGATTTTCGTATGAATTAATTGGATAGGAGTTTTTGATGTAAGAAAGCTTCCACAAGTGTAAAATGGTCCTATGAAACACTAGAATTTTACTAAAATCGATTTGGAGTTGAAATGAGCCAAAATGGGCTTGCTGTGCACAAAACAACAACTGCTGCAGCCTCAGCACACTGGTCGCGGCGCGACACCCCTGCACACAGCTTTCTTTGCTGTTTTGTGCTACGTGTTCAAGTGTTGTTTCTTGGGCTGCTATAGTTAGTTAATAAATGGTTTAAAAACACCATTAGGTTATTTTTTCAAGTATCCTAGATGTTCCTCGCGTGTTCAAATGATTGATGCGTAAGTCTTGGTATTATAGGTTGAATTGACAATCCGTGAGCGCCAAAGCAAGGTCTTTGCTTATTCTAGCCTAACAGGTGAGTGCCTGATAACATAACGATTAATATATCTATAACATATATTAACAATGAATTGAATTGAATAACCGGACTTGTAAGCAATTGATTAAGCGTTTGAATATGTTGTTGAAAGGTTGTATACCTTGTAGTATGTTTGATAAATGATTATCAGGATATTATACGCACTTCATTAAGTGTAGTTTGTAAAGCATGACAATGCTAGACTTAAAATGTTGACACAGTATGATACGCACTTGTTTAAGTGTAGATTGTATAGCATGATGATGCTAGGCTTAACTTATTGATATACATAATAGTATGCACTTGATTAGGTGTATGTTATGACGATAGATATATATACATTATTGCGTGCGCGCAATGAGGTAAAGAATGAATGGCATGATGATGCTAGATATTTGATTGGTATAAATAATATGCATCTGTTTAGGTGTATGTTATGTGGACATGATTATTGATTGATTGATGATTCGGTTGAATCAGATTATGTGTTTGTGATTGGGCAAGGTTTGCCCGGACAAAGCTGTCCTACTTGATTGGGCAAGGTTTACCCCGGACAAAGCTGTCCTTTTCGGGTATAGCTGCGGCTGTACAACAGAGGAATCGGTTGATTCCAAAACGCAACGGTGGACGCTTAACAGCTCCCCCACCGGAGCGGTTGATGTGTCTGGTACCCCAGTTTGGTGCATTGAGCCGGGTTCGCTACCCTGCGAGATATGCTACCTCCTGACTATGCCAGCTGATCGCGAGATGCTAGGATAGAATTATTTGGGCATGATTGATGATATGTGATATGTTTATATTGATTGTATGCTATCGTGTACTCACTAGCTATTATAGCTAACAGATACTACTCTCCACATGTGCAGCTGTTCCTTAGGCTGTGAGCTCGGGTGCCTGCGGGTAGTTGCATGTTTTTAGGAGGAACACTGGATTTTGTTTAACTCTGTTATAATATGTTTAAGTTTGTTTAAAGATAATGGTTGGCCGGTTATGTGTCCGTAACACCAAATGTCGTATGTGGCAACGTTTTGACTGTTTATACAGTTTGCCACGTGTTTTTAATTCCGCTGCATTTTTAAATTATAAGACAGGTTTAAATATTCTATTTACAGTCAAACCCACGCGGTTTGAAAACTTAAATAGTATTTTAAAAAGAAAAATTTGGTTCTCAAAAGCACGGTGTTACAAGCTGGTATCAGAGCCTAAGTTTGAGTGAATTGGGTATTTGAATGAGTACTCAGTCTCAAATTCAGACTCGACCATTATTTAAAGTGTTCCTTGGGAGGTATTGGGGTGTGAGAGAGATTAATATGACTGACATGATTGTTTCTTAATTCCTTATTTGCTTAACATGACTGATTAAGTATAATAAGTATACTAAGTATATTAAGACTTTAATGGTTTAATAGAATCAAGAGATGTTTAGATCAATCTGATGTAATCAGATTGATAATGTTAGATAAGAATTGATGCCAAAAGAAAAGCTGAAGTAATACTAGTCTTGTGGACTACTAGTATTAAGATAAACAAGGGAACTGTCCTCAGTTCCTATGAAAGTAGCATATAGTAAATGATGGAATCTAAAACGATTAATGACAATTGAGGAACATACGCTAGTTGTTCCTAATCCATAGCACAGAATGACCACATGTCTTAAGGATTTTTCTGTCATGTGAACCATATATACCTTTGAGGGCACAACGAATCCGGCGGTGATCGAGAGATGGAAACGGGATATAGAGTTAGTATTCGAAACCGGTGAAAGCAAGGAGTTACGTATTCTTTTGTCTCTGCGTCTTTTCGTGCTTAATAGCAATCACCTGTTCTCGCGTTGATTGATCCACTGAATGTGGAAGTTGTTAGCGGTAAAGTAGTTTCTGTCACGGATAGAGTTCCCATGGCTGTAATTGGTATTGACGGGAATAGTTTTTTCCATTTCGTTTCTTGTTATGCCCTGTGCGGGATTTGATGTTGTAATTTGAAGGGATTGGCTCAGCAACTGAAATGCTGAGATTCTTTGTTCGAAAAGATGGTTAAAATTCCCCTGTCCGAAGGGTCATATGCTGTGGCTCGTGGTGAGGGAAGAATTTCTTGATAGAGGTTTCATTCGTCCCAGCTCTACACCTTTGGGACCTCCAGTCTTGCTTGTCGAAAAGAAAGACGGGACGATGCGGATGTGCATTGATTACAGGGAGCTGAATAAGCGAACTGTAAAGAACAAGTACCCTCTCCCATGTATTGATGATCTGTTTGATCAACTTTAGGGTGCTACTTGCTTTTCAAAGATAGATATACGTACTAGTTATCATCAAGTCCATGTACGCGATGAAGATATTCCAAAGACGGCTTTTAGAAGGAGATATGGGCATTATGAGTTTCTTATGATGCCTTTCAGATTGATGAATGCTCCAGTTATATTCATGGATCTTATGAACCGCGTCTGTTGTGCGTTTCTTGACGAATTTGTCATTGTATTCATTGATGACATTTTGATTTATTCTAGATTTGAAGTAGAACACGAGAACGCTTATATGCAAAATTCTATAAATACGAGTCTGACTTGAATAAATACACTCCCTTGGACATGTTATATGCAAGGATAGTGTTATGGTTGATCTAGTAAAGGTCGAGGCGTTAATGAATTGGGGAATTCCCAAAACTCCATCAGAGATTCGCAGCTTTCTAGGACTTGCCGGTTGCTATCAGCGGGTCATTCTGAATTTTTCTAAAAAAGTAGGTTTTATGACGAAGCTTACACGAAAGGATGTTCCGTATTCGTGGTCTGATGAACAAGACAATGCATTCCAAACATTGAAACAACTCTTATGTCAAGCTCCAATTCTGACTCTGCCTAATGGGTCAGAAGATTTTATTGTTTACTGTGATGCTTCTTATGCAGGTTTGGGAAGTGTCCTTATGCACAAGGACAAGGTTATAGCTTATGCTTCCCGCCAACTTAAGCCACATGAGAAGAGCTATCCGACTCATGATCTGGAGTTTGCAGCTGTTGTCTTTGCTCTGAAACTATGGCGCCACTACTTGTATGGCACCAAATGCATGGTATTCACTCATCATAAGAGCCTCCAGTATCTTTATACACAGAAGGATCTCAATATGAGGCGACACAGGTGGATCGAGTCGATTAATGATTATAATTGTGAAATCAAGTACCACCCGGGCAAGGCTAATGTGGTGGCTGATGCATTAAGCCGGAATGGCTCCACATATACCATCAAATTCATGAAGATCATTATTGTTTCTTATCTTATTACTCGATTGAAGGAGGCTCAGCATGAAGCCTTAGTAGAAGTTAACCTGAAGGCGGAAGTTATGTCCAAGATGAAGGAACAGCTACAAGATGACAGCAGGGGATTGAAGACGTACAGGTCCCAAATCTGGGTACCTAGCATCGGAGGGAACCGGGAGTCAATCTTGAAGGAGGCGCACAGTTTTCGTTTATCTACTCAACCTTGGTGCACTAAAGTGTACCATGGTCTTAAGGCACAATACTGGTGGCCTACATTGAAATGTGACATTGCCTCCTATGTGGAGAAATGTCAGATATGTGCACTGGTGAAGACCGAGCACCAAAGACCCTATAGTAATTTGCAACAATTACCAATTCCTGTATGGAAATGGGACAACATCACTATGGATTTTGTTACTAAATTGCCCATGACCTCAAAAGGGCATGACATGATCTGGGTGATTGTTGATAGACTCACCAAGAGTGCACACTTCCTAGCTGTGAATGAATCATTTTCTATGCCTAGACTTGCTCAGATTTATATCGATGAAATTGTTGCTTGACACGGTGTTCCATTATTTATTGTCCCTGATAGAGATACACACTTTGTTTCACAATTCTGGAGTGGTGTTCAATGGGAGCTTGGTACTCGTGTTTATTTGAGTACCGCATATCATCCACAGACAGATGGGCTGTTCGAAAGGACTATCCAAACTCTTAAAAGACATGCTACGCGCATGTGTACTCGAATACGGTGGCTCGTGGGATTCCCATTTGCCTATGAATGAGTTTGCTTATAATAACTCATATCATTCCAGTATTGGTATGCCACCGTATGAGATGCTTTATGGTAGGCGTTGTTGCACACCTACCTGTTGGTTTGAATCAGGGGAGAAACAGTATGCAGATCCGAAACGCAGGCCGGTTACCTTTGAAATAGGTGATCGGATATTCTTGAAGGTTTCTACATGGAAAGGGTGTTATCAGATTTGGCAGAAAGGGCAAGTTGAGCCCATGACACATTGATCTTTTCAGAATTATTCTAAAAGTGAATGAACAGACAGTATCCTTAGAATTACCTCTAGAGTTAACGAGTATTCATAATACCTTCAATGTTTGCTATCTTCGAAAGTGCAAGGTGGATGAATATTGTATTTTACCTCTATAAGACTTGAAAGTGGATTCTTCTGCACGGCTCGTGGAAGAACCAATTGAAATCTTGAACACAAAGACTAAGGGGCGGAGGAACGAGACAATTCAGCTAGTCTTAGTCAAATGGAAGCACAATCTCGGATCTAACCTTACGTGGGAGACCGAGGAGGATATGAAGGCACGCTATCCCCATTTGTTTTTTGAAAAAGCAGATTCCGAGGACAAAATCTTTTTAAGAGGGGTAAATTTGTAACATCCTCAAAACGGACCTAAACGTGTGCGATTGATATACGTCGAGTATTTAATTGAATTAAATAAAATATATATATTTTAGAAAATGATATAAAATATGAAAATAAAAGATAAATGGGTTATTAAAAATATTAATAAAAATAGATAAAGGATATAAAATATCGAACGGTTTCAAACGAGGATTCCAGAAATATCCTCGTTAGTTGAAACGGTTAAACGGGAGATGAGTTGTAAGTTGAAAAGGGGAACAAAATACCCACTTGTGGATAATAATACCCACAAGTCAGTTTTGGGCTTTTTCAATACACAGACTACACACACACACGTACGTATACACACACACTCATCACCATTTCTCTGCCTTTGCAAATTCAAGAAGAAGAACTCAAAGGAGAAATCAAGATTAATCATTCAAGTTCAAGTTCCAGCCACAAATTCAAGTCCTAATCTGTCCAAGAACATCATCTTCTTCATGTATAACCTTGTGAGCTTCATTCATGTTTTTTTTCTTCATATTCTTGAATTTGCGTTTATGAAAGAAAACTCACAAACCTTTGTTCCAGCAGAGAATTAAGCTTCTAATTGGTCTTACAAGTAGTTCCTAATCATCCTTTGATCATTGTAAGTTCCAATTCATCCTTGTTCTTGATTTTGATCTTTCAAGACTTGAAATTTTAGTTTTCAAGTGGGTTCTTTGATTTAGCAATCAAGAACTGAAATTTATGATTGAAATAGGTTCTAATATCATTTATAAGTGTATAGCAATCAATTCCATGAATTAAAGTAGTGTTCTTGATGAGTTTTGAATTTTGAATTTTACTAAAATTGATTTGGAGTTGAAATGAGCCAAAATGGGCTTGTTGTGCACAAAACAACAGCTGCAGCAGCCTCTGCACACTGGTCGCGGCGCGACACAAGGCTGTGTCGCGGCGCGACACCCCTGCACATAGCAAAGACCTTGCTGTTTTGTGCTACGTGTTCGCGTGTTGTTGCTTGGGCTGCTATAGTTAGTTAATAAATGGTTTAAAAACACCATTAGGGTATTCTTTCAAGTATCCTAGATGTTCCTCGCATGTTCAAATGATTGATGTGTAAGTCTTGGTATTATAGGTTGAATTGACAATCCGTGAGCGCCAAGGAAAGGTCTTTGCTTATTCTAGCCTAACAGGTGAGTGCCTGATAACATAACGATTAATATATCTATAACATATATTAACAATGAATTGAATTGAATAACCGGACTTGTAAGCAATTGATTAAGCGTTTGAATATGTTGTTGAAAGGTTGTATACCTTGTAGTATGTATGATAAATGATTATCGGGATATTATACGCACTTGATTAAGTGTAGTTTGTAAAGCATGACGATGCTAGACTTAACATGTTGACATAGTATGATACGCACTTGTTTAAGTGTAGATTGTATAGCATGATGATGCTAGGCTAATCTTATTGATATACATAATAGTATGCATTTGATTAGGTGTATGTTATGATGATAGATATATATATACATTATTGCGTGCGCGCAATGAGGTAAAGAATGAATGGCATGATGATGCTAGATATTTGATTGGTATAAATAATATGCATCTGTTTAGGTGTATGTTATATGGACATGATTATTGATTGATTGATGATTCAGTTGAATCAGATTATGTGTTTGTGATTGGGCAAGGTTTGCCTGGACAAAGCTGTCCTACTTGATTGGGCAAGGTTTGCCCCGGACAAAGCTGTCCTTTTCGTGTATAGCTGCGGCTGTACAACAGAGGAATCGGTTGATTCCAAAACGCAACGGTGGACGCTTAACAGCTCCCCCACCGGAGCGGTTGATGTATTTGGTACCCTAGTTTGGTGCATTGAGCCGGGTTCGCTACCCTGCGAGATATGCTACCTCGCGAGATGCTAGGATAGAATTATTTGGGCATGATTGATGATATGTGATATGTTTATATTGATTGCATGCTACTGTATACTCACTAGCTATTATAGCTAACAGATACTACTCTCCACATGTGCAGGTGTTCCTTAGGCTGTGAGCTCGGGTGCCTCGGGTAGTTGCATGTTTTTAGGAGGAACACTGGATTTTGTTTAACTCTTTTATAATATGTTTAAGTTTGTTTATAGATAATGGTCGGCCGGTTATGTGTCCGTTACACCAAATGTCGTATGTGGCAACGTTTTGACTCTTTATACAGTTTGCCACGTGTTTTTAGTTCCGCTGCATTTTTAAATTATAAGACAGGTTTAAATATTCTATTTACAATCAAACCCACGTGGTGTGATGCGTAGTGTAATTTTTCTCATGAACCTTCAATTGTCTCGAAGTGTAGGCGTTAACTTTGTCTTTTTGCATTAAAACACATCCCAACCCTTGGTGTGATGCGTCACAATAGACCACAAAGTTTTCTGATCTAGTTGGCAATGCCAAGATAGGTGCGTTGCATAGCTTCTGCTTTAAGGTTTGAAAGGCTTCTTCTTGCTTATCTCCCCAAATGAATTTCTTATCCTTCTGAGTCAGAGTCGTTAATGGTTGAGCCACGTGTGAAAAGTTTTCGATGAATCGCCTATAATATCCTGCCAAACCCAGAAATTGTCGAATCTCGGTTGGCGTCTTTGGTGCTTCCCACTTTTTGATTGCTTCGATCTTTGCTGGATCGACATGAATTCCGTTTGAATTAACTACGTGACCAAGAAAGTGTACTTCTCGGATCCAAAATTCACACTTGGAGAATTTTGCATACAACTTCTGGTCCTTGAGTAGTGTTAAGATTAATTTCAAATGATGCTCATGATCTTCCTTGCTTTGCGAATAGATGAGAATGTCGTCTATGAACACTATAGCAAACTTATCTAAATATGGTCTACAGACCCTATTCGTTAAGTCCATAAATACTGCTGGAGCGTTAGTCAACCCAAAAGGCATAACTAAGAACTCATAATGTCCATAGCGGGTTCTAAAGGCGGTCTTGGGGACGTCTTCTTCGCGAACTCTCAATTGGTGATATCCCGAGCGAAGATCGATTTTTGAAAAGTATTTGGCGCCTTCAAGTTGGTCGAACAAGTCATCGATTCGAGGGAGAGGGTATCGGTTCTTGATAGTTAACTTGTTGAGTTCCCGATAGTCGATACACATTCGTAGCGACCCGTCCTTCTTTTTGACGAAGAGAACAGGGTTCCCCAAGGGGATGAACTTGGTTGAATGAAACCTTTGTCGAGTAGTTCTTGTAGTTGTGCCGACAGCTCTTGCATTTCTGATGGGGCCAGTCGATATGGTGCTTTCGCCACGGGAGCTGCTCCAGGCACTAGATCAATATGGAATTCGACTTGCCGATTCGGGGGTAATCCTGGAAAATCTTCCGGAAATACTTCAAGAAAGTCTCGTACGACGGGAATTTCTTGAATGTTTTTCTCACAGGTTTTCTTATTGATTATATGTGCTAGGAATGCCTCGTTTCCTTTCCTTAAGCATTTTCTCATCTTGATGGATGAGATTTTCTTGAAATCCCTTCCGGATTTTTCTCCATACACATTAAGTGTCTCACCATCAGGCGTCGGAATTCGGACGATCTTTTTGAAGCAACAGATTTCCGCTAGATGGCTAGAAAGCCAATCCATCCCAACAACTATGTCGACACTTCCCATTTCAAGTGGGATTAAATCTATGGTATATGTTTTATCGGCTAAGCCAAAGGTACAACCAGGGATTATGTCCTTAACGCTAGTTTTCGGACCATTAGCAAATTCAATGGTGTAAGGCTCTTTCATTTCTATGGTTTTTAAATTTAGCCTTAACTTAAATCTTAATGATATGAAGCTTTTATCGGCCCCTGAATCAAATAGTACTGATGCATAATAACCGTTTAGAGGAAACGTACCTGTAACGACATCGGGGTTTTGTCTAGCTTCATTTGCTCCAATCTCAAACACTCTGCCTCGTGCTTGATTTCCTTGGTTACCTTGGTCTGCAGGACGTGCTTGATTATAATTAGACCCTTGACTTGCCCGCGAGCAAACGGTGCCATGGTGCTCCAGACTTCCACACTTAAAGCATGGCTTTACTCGGCAAGTTTTGCTGAGGTGTCCTAGCCGCTTACATCTAAAGCACACCATGCACTTCCCTTCGTGGTGTTTATGGCACTTGTCACATTTGGGGTAGGATCTCCATCCTTTATCGGCTGCTTGCGTCTGAGCTTCGAAGTTTCTAGCCCTTTTGTGAGTCCTGGCAGCTTCTCCACCGGATGGCTTCCTTGGCACCTCCTCAAGCTTCCTCTTACCCTTGTCCTTGTCGCTCCCAAGCGATCCCGAACGGATGGCATTGTGGGTAAGTCTTGTAGCTAGATTTACCGCACTTTGGATGGTGTTGGGGTTTGCAGCCGTGACATTTGCCCGGATCTCAAGGGCTAGACCCCAAATGTATCTATCGATACGGTTTTCTTCCGGGGTCACCAAGTGCGGCACCAGCTTGGCCAAATCATGAAATCGGGTGGTGTAGGTGTTGATGTCGCCCCCGATCATTTCATGATTCCACAGCTCGGCTTCCAGCTTTTGAATTTCACTCTTCGAGCAAAATTCGTCCCTTAATAGCCTGAGGAATGCATCCTAGGTGAGTTGGTGCGCGACATTTTCTTCCAAGCGTTTGTACTTGGATATTCCACCACGATAGGGCTCGCCCTTGTAGAAGACATGCTGCAAACTCCACCTTGTTTGCTTTCGTACATTTACTGATGCTAAGGACTGATTCCGTGCTCTCAATCCAGTTTAGTAGACCCACACCTCCTTCCGTTCCAAAGAATTCTTTAGGGTTGCAAGCCCTAAAGGTTTTGTAGTTGCATCTTGGGTTGGGGTTGGTGCTCCTTGATTTGTTTGAAGCCCAGAAGCAACTTGGCTAACTATGTTGGGTAATGTTGCAATCACTTGTTCCATGACAAGTTGATCTAACTCGGGGTTTGCTCTTTGTGGAGGCATCGTTCTAGAGCATAATCACACGATGATTTTTAGTCACTCACTCTAAACAGTTTTATCATACTACTCTACGTGTAACGTGTTTAATTCATTCATGGCATTAAATATGACTAATAGTACGAGATTTAATTAAATAATCAATCATTCACTTGGCACAAAATAATTACCAAAATCGGCTCTTTAAAAGATGCCATATATATTAATAGAGTGTTAATAATAGCCATACAATCATACATCCTTTAAACCAACATAAGATGTTTTAGTTCATAATCAACAAAAAAAAGACATTAAAACCCAAAGTAAATCCACTCAAACCCCTCTAGCGCCCAAATCCAATGTAAGCTAGCCCCACT
The DNA here is from genome assembly GCA_038502395.1 of Dittrichia graveolens. NCBI lineage: Eukaryota > Viridiplantae > Streptophyta > Magnoliopsida > Asterales > Asteraceae > Dittrichia > Dittrichia graveolens. Next base: position 40,881,165 of record JARJIL010000009.1, read on the forward strand.
AACATCATCAACACAACCCCTGAAACTAGGCATGTATGCACTAGCCTAATTAGTCTTCGGGCTTCTTGAGCCGCCTCTAAGGCTTGCATTGCGTGATGGTGGTTAAGGTCCGCCATGTCTAAGCACGAACTAACCCTGTAGGTTTGGTAATCTAACATGCCTCTCATGTTATATAGTTCCAAAGACATGTGGTGGAATCTCATCTTTTCCTCGTCGGTCATCCCGGATGAAGGTATCATCAGGATTCCCGTGAGGACAGGGGCTCTTACTGGCTCATTCACCTGCCGGGAAGGTTCTCCCACAGTAGGCTGGGGTGGTGCTACGGTTGCTCGTACTGGAATGGCCACCCTCTTTCGGGCAGTTTGTCTAACCCGAGGCCCGGTTGTTCTGGGGTTTGGGTTTTGGTTTGGTTGGGAGGAGGGAATGTCAAAGATCCTTACGGGTCTACGTAGGGGTTCTAAGAACCCTTTAGGCAGCAGGTATTGCGGGGATTGGTTACTATCGGTGGAAGATCTTTGGCCGTTCTCGGTAGGTTCACTTTCGCTTGACATGATCTGCAAGGTTTGAATAGACTTATTCACTAAATTCATAACTTAAATTGTCTATATATGAATGGTGTGCTCATGCACACACACAATGATCATGATCTAGAAAGAAAATAAATAAAATTTTGTTTCTAAGTATATTTTTATTATAACTAACCTAAGTGCCATATCGTACATAGCTAAATTAGACATAGGTGATCAAGCTTTGTCTAATTGAGGTATAACAATGTGGTACTCAACTTAATTATATTATCAATACACTTGATGTATTTTAAACAAAATTATTTTGAAAACATTTTTATAAACCTTTGGTTATAGTTGGTGTTTTCCCCCCATAAGGAAAACAACATTCTCTATAACCTTAGGCTCTGATACCAAATCTGTCACACCCCGCTAAAGCGGAAACACGAGGTGTCACAACACAAGATATCATCGCACAAGGTATATAGACAATAACCATTATATTAACTTAACAAAAATAAATAGTTGGGGTAAAACATAAATAAAAGTTACATAACCGAATAAAATTAAATGACATTGTCTGGTATGATGCGTAAATAAAATAGATAGTGTTTTCATAAAATGTGACGATCAAGATGGAAATGCCACACATCATGCTTGTATGCATAAGGTACCTAACGTCGATCACCTGAAAGCACGGGTAAAAGTAAGAAAAGGTCAACTACTAGAGTTGGTGAGTTCATAAGTTTTCTTAATATATGCACAAAATAACTTTTAAATTCGAAAAGTTTAAATAATTGATGGAGGTTTTTGGAATAAAATAAAAGTATGCATGAATTATAGAAGATGTATTATATTGCCCAATACGTTGCACATGGTAGTAATATACTATGATGATTATTGCTTGAGCCATTATCCAACCAAGCCGACAACCAATTGCCCATGATAAACCTAACGCCTATATTAAATGACGTTAGTAGTGGTAAAGTACATCTATAGTTCGTCAACCATAAATGGGAGACGTTGGAATCTCCAAATAGCGCTACTTACTAATACCATCGGCTCACTAACAGAGTTAAGGGATAATGTCCAACGAAAGGGCCTTACAACGATCACCCAAGCACATCAAAGAATAATACCATAAGTGCTCAAAATAATATTTGAAATAAATAAGAAGATAGGCAATAAACTTTTCATGAAATATATACACATGCTTTCACCCCATAATAATATGAAATACAGTAAAAAGGGGCTATGATACTCACTCGGTATGCAAAGGTGTTCACTCGTAAGGATTTCTTGTTCCTACCGAAGCTCCTTTCCTAATATAAGAGGTATGTAGCTCTATTAGACTTATTTTATTTATTATTTTGTATTATTTATTTGTTGTTAACTTATTTATTAAATAATTAAAGGTTGTTTCTATTTTTCCAAAATTCATAAGTGTTCACTGAAATTTTCAGTTCCTTAAGTTGAACTTTATAAATTAAAAAATGTGTTTTAGAAGTCATATTAAGGCTTGATATTTTAATATAACCTTAATAAATGTTTCTAGAATGTCCAGTGTAAATATAGGAATTTATAATCCATGTTTAATATTTTTAATAATTAAAAGTGTATAAGATGTCCACGGATAAGTGTCTGGATGACATATTGTTACTAAAACGTTTGTTTAGGGCTCATGCGACCTTGTTTTTACATGATTCAAAATGGGAATTAACCACGGTTCAAAGATGAAACTTTTAAAAAAACACTAGACGTATTTTGACCCAAGAATGAGTAAGTTACATGCGTCTAAAGTGTACCCTTCTAAATCTATCAGATTTCCAGATTCAACATATGTGTTTTTTTAAATATGTTTGAAGGATCAAACGTTGATGAAAATTAGTGAATCCAGGTTTAAATGAAAGGTAGATCTTGAAACTAAGATTAGCAAAGAGAATCAACTGATTTTGATACCTAGAACTCCAGATATAACAAAAACAAATAAATGGGGAGTTCTAGCATCAGAATCTGCCAGATTGTTATTCTTTTTGTTTATGGGTCATAACTTTAATATAACATGTTTATATTGATGATTAATCATATTGTATAGGTATAAGCTTTGATAATCCATGTGTTCTTTAAACAATGGTAGGATGATACACATTTTATGTGTTCTTTACAACATTTGTTAAGATGAGACACATGCATGATCAAAGTCTTATTTTCTTGGTTTTTAGTTGATTAAGTTCCATACAACAATGGTAGGATAATGCACATTTCATGTTCTCCTTACAACATTGGTAGGATGTTTATAGTTACATTATATATATATATATATATATATAAAGGAAATAAGATGAACAACAAAGAAAATAAATAAAAGAAAGAAGAATGAAGAAAAGTAGAAGAGTAGGAGAGTAGAGTTGGGTGTTATATGATCATCTTACCAACTCTTTTCTTTGATCAAGTGTTTGATCTTCACAAGATGAAAAATTCTTGTTGTTCTTGGGAGATTTTTGGTGGTGAAAGAGAAGAGAGAAAAGAGAAGAGATTGAGTGTGGTGGTAAAGGAAATGATGAGGAGAGTAAAGGGGATTACATAGGACATGGGGGAGATCAAGAGGTGTTTCTTGGGAAGAGAAGTAGGCAAGAAAATTATGAGGGGGGGGGGGGGGGGTAGGGTGGCCGGCCATAGGGGGGATTTTCTTTTAATTTTTTTTTGAATAATTAAGTGTAATTTGTTTAAATAAATTTTGTATAATTGGTGATTTTGTTTAAATCTTTTAATTACAAAGTTTTAATTACTTTTGTGAGTTTATTTTTATATGTTTTATATTTTAACTTATTTATATTTATTATGATTTATTTAATTATTTTTATTGATATTATATTTATTATTGTACATGATTTGTAATTCTTGACTTTTAATAATTCGATTTTTCGAGCTCCGGAAGGTTCTAACCTTATAGGCGGGATTTCTATGAAATCTAATATTATTATTGATGTATTTAAATCATAAATACTATTTTTAGTCATACTAGGCTTAAAAATTAGAATTTCTAATGGCTAACCTGGGAAATTTGTTGACGAATGTCACAAGTTGGGTCGATTTAAAAGATGCTATGCTATGAAAACGGAAGAATGGTCTAAGTCTGGTAACAATTGAAGATTTTTGAGGAATGATCTAATGCACGCCTTTAGAGTTGTAGCAAATGTGTTGGTGATATAATATGAATGAATTGATTATAAAGAAAGATATGTGAAATTGTCTGAGTATTAAAAGGAACAACAGATGTTCATAAATATGAATGAAATCAACATGTGATGGAGATGATGATTAGGATGAATCAAAGATTGTAATTGAGAAGTTTGATATTATACTGGGAAGACGATGATGTGGGAATGCGAGGGAATTTGTGACAGTAACCTTGAAGAACATGTGAATCGACGCGTACTTGACTTGATGGATGAAATTGAGATTATCCTTGTAAGAAATTAATGACATGGATGATTAAGGTTACCAAGTAAAAGAAATAAGTGGAATGCTACAGATTGGGTAAGTCAGAAATCTGCAAGAATTTTTTGAATAAAGATGTTAATGGTGCCTACTTACAAGGAGATACACATGAGAAAGAACCAGTTATGAGGATGATGGACGCGCGTGAACCGAAGATATATGTAAATTGAATGACAGAACGAATTTATGAGAAGAGAGAAATGTAATGGCCTAAGCTTATGGAACGAAGATTTGTAGATCATATGAATGAATTGCCTTTGCTAAGGAATACCTGGGCTTGGAACTGGAAATTTAATTTGAACCGAACTCTCAGAACTATATTGCCAATGCACTTGGAAGAGCTAAATAGTATAATGCTATATGAAATAATTAATGAAAGACGTATAGAAAGGAGTGAATATGATATATATACTTTCTTGGAGTTATGATTTGAGCGTGTTTGAGTTAAAGCAAAGTATCAGAAATCTACAAACTGTTGAGATATCAGCATTATGATAATAACAAGCTATGATGGAGTTGATGTACTGTATGAGAAGGAATTTAATGTATCAGCATTATGATAATAACAAGCTTTGAAGATATAAATATCTTATACCTAGAGGCTTGAAATGAGAATTGAAGAAATTGACTAAATTTCTGGAAGAATTTATGACAAGAAATGAAATAAGAGAAGGAAAATATAACTGAATTTTATGAGATAGTCGAATAGAAAGAATTGCACAGCTATATATGGGAATGAATTTGTACTTTGCATTGGATTTTGATGATTCGTAGAATTTATAATTATAATGAGTAGACAAACATGATGTGATTACTATGTGATGGATGTTAAGATATTAGTGTCGAGTTGATATGTAAATATAGTGGTAATGGTTGACATATTGGAAATAATAGAGATAAGAGGTGTGTGGATATCCTATATAACAGACAGTGAATAAATGTGGAATTTGTCAAATTGAGATGTTTTAATATTGATTATATGTGTAAATGTGAAAGAAAATGATTGAAAGACAAGTTTCCCGAGTTTATGAGTTATATGATTGAGTTGAAGAAGAGCTGTTAAACTCCGATAATTATGAGATGACAAAAGATGAGTAGAAGTAAATGGTAATATGGTAATAAGAAAGATATGGATATGTGTTACATAGAACTTGACAACCACAAAGGGATAAATCGTTTGACATATGCTATGGGATTCCGAGGACGGAATCCTCTGAAGGAGGGGAGATTTGTAACACCCGCAAATCCGGGTTAGTTGTTTGACGAGTAAGAGGTATGTGATTTTATGATTATTTGAGTTTATTTGAGTAAGTGGTTATTAGGAAGTAATTAAATTAGTTATTTAATGATTTGGATAAGAAAAATATAAATATGGGAGTTATGAGTAAATGGCAGAATTAATATGTATGTATGTAAGGGATTGTAGGCATGTATGTGATTAAATGTATGTATGTAAATTGGTTAGGTGTTGACACCTAACATTTTATGAGATACACGTGTGTGCGTGTATGAATATCTATTGCCACCACCTGCTCATTTGAAAGAAAGAAGGAAAAGTAAGTGTGTGTGTGTGTGTATGTGCATGAGTTTCTCTAGAAAAGAAGAACAAGAAAGAAAAAGAAGAGAAACTTGAATTTCAAAAGTGTAGGATTTGTATTCTATAAATTCAAGAAAAGGTGAGAACATGTTTATGCTATGTTATGATGCATTCTGACGTGTTTAGTTGATTTGATACATGGTTATTTCGGGATTCACCATTGTTGATTTTGAAGAAATGGGTTTTGATGTATTTGTTGTTATGTATGATTAAAAGTGTTTATAAATGGTTATAACATGTTGATATAAAGTTATATGTATATTAGAAACGTTTTGAATCAAGGGATTAGAGGTTGTTATGATATATATATATATATTTCTTGATGGCTGAAAATCCGACAATATGAGGAAGAAGAAGCTTGGAAATCCGCGTGTCGCGGCGCTACCTTGAAGGTCGCGGCGCGACGTTCTTGAAATTCGACAGAATGAGTCGGTTTGTGGAGGAATCCGAATGTTTTCTAACTCTAAGCCCTAGAATCCGACACTTGAAATCCGAGTTCGTGAAATCCAAATCCAAATCCGACACTAGAAAACCGGGAACCAAAATCCGCTATTCAAATCTGATTGTGAGATCCGGGATTCAAAATCCGATTGTGTCGCGGCGCGACGAGGCCTGTTTCAGAAAGTTTAATTGTTTTGTTCGTGTTTCGTTTGGGATAAGTTGCATTGTTAATTGTATGATTAAATCAAGTTATTTACATGATTATGAGATATAAATATATGTGGAAAGATATATTTATATATTCGAGACTGATTCGGTTATTGCTGTGTTTTTAGGTAAACCACATACTCAGTGATATTAGACAACTCAGCACGCCTGATACGTGGACTGAGGTGAGTGGAAGTATACTCACTAGTGGTGATGGTGGTAACATTTGTGGTTACATGAATTGAGATATTCTTATGATCTGAGATGCCATGATAGACTGTTTAGTGTGAGTTGCCTTGCTAGACTGTTTAGTCTGAGTTGCTTTGCTAGACTGTTTAGTCTAAGAAGCCATGATAAAATGTTTAAGTTAAGTTGCTAGGATTGCAAGTGTTACTTGATATGTGTTGACAGACTGTGTGATCGTTATTCGTTGTTAGTTGATTGTTGCTTGTTGATTGAGATTGTTTGGATTGTGGCGTGGCTAGTGTACATGGTTAATTATATGTGCACGTTGCAAGACCTGTACGTATGGTTAATTATATGCGGACATGGTTGGGGGTCAGCTATCGTATGTTTTGGGCTGGGCTATCTGCTATTGGTTGCACAGTTCTAGATCTTCTATGCATTTGTTGCAGTAGAAGGGGCTTTAACTGTACCAAGTAGCAAATAGCTATTGGTAAACCTTTGCTTTGGCCCACATCGGTTGAAGGTTCTGCAGAACCGCCGTTCCTCTAGAGATTGGATTGGCTTGTGGAGATTGTTGATGTGTTGAGATCTGTTTGCTTGTGCTTGTTATTTGTGGATACTTGTTTGCAGCTTACATTCACTTAGCTTTGTGCTAATTCCCCTCAGTTGATTGCTTTTTGCAGGTTTGGCTGTTTAGCTTTGTTTGTGGGGAAGGGAAATTTATCCAGTGCTCTGATATTATGTTTTGAGAAGTGACGAGCCATGTTTGTAAATATTTTGTAAAACAAATTGATGCTAATTTTGTAAATAGTACTTTGTACTTTGTATTTGTTTTAATGAAATCAGTGAACGCTTCTGCAGCGGTTTTAAAAAATGGCTTGAGAATTTACGGTGTTACAATAAAAGCCTTTAGCATATTTTTGATAAGAAGGAGTTGAATATGCGGCAACGCCGTTGGCTTGAATTGATTAAGGATTATGATTGTGAGATTCGGTATCATCCGGCTAAAGCTAATGTTGTGGCGGATGCTCTAAGCCGCAAAACTCAAGCCGATGCCTTGTGTTATCAATCTTTTTGAATGGAGGTAATCTCCGACTTGGTAGAGAACCTGAAGATGGCTCAACAAGAGGCGTTGAAAGAGGAAAACCTTAAAGAGGAGCAAATGACAAAACTCAAAGATCGCCTAGAAGAAGATAGTCGTGGTTTAAAGATCTTCGTGGGTCGTGTATGGGTGCCAAAGCTTGGCAACAATCGTGAGGTGATTCTACATGATGCCCATCGTTCTAAAATGTCCGTGCATCCGGGTTGCACGAAAATGTATCATGATCTAAAATCCTTGTACTGGTGGCCCGGGATGAAAGTTGATATTGCTTCTTATGTTGAGAAGTGTGCAATTTGTGCGCAAGTCAAGATTGAACACCAACGTCTATACGGAAATCTTCAACCCTTCGAGATTCCGGAATGGAAGTGGGATCAAATTACTATGGAGTTTGTCACAAAATTGCCAAAGACTTCTAAGGGACACGACATGATCTGGGTCATAGCGGATCATTTTACCAAGTGTGCACACTTTTTGGCCACTCGTGAGACAGCGTCCTTAGACAAGTTAGCCAAGTTATACGTGGATGAGATTGTGTCTAGGCATGGAGTACCTCTGTCTATCGTCTCGGATAGAGATTCGAGATTTGCATCCAACTTTTGGAGAAGTCTTCAAAGAGAATTGGGTACTCGTGTTCATTTGAGTACAGCTTACCACCCGCAAACGGATGGTCAATCCGAAAGGACCATTCAAACATTGGAGGATATGCTACGTTCTTGTGTTCTAGAATTTGGCGGATCATGGGATTGTCATCTACCCTTGATCTAGTTTGCCTACAACAACTCCTACCATTCTAGCATTGGTATGCCTCCCTACGTGTTGGCTTGAAGCGGGTGAGAAACAGTATGCAGGCCTGGAGATTGTTCAAATAATTAGTAATAATACAAAGTAATAAATAAAAGAGTAAATCTAATAGAGTTACATACTTCTTATATTAGGAAATGAGTTTTGGTAGAAGCGAGAAACCCTTTACACAGTTAACACATTACCATACCGAGTGAGTATCATGGCCCCTTTTTACCGTATTTCATAGTATTTTTGGGGTGAAAGCATGTGTATACATTTCATAAAAATTTGATTTCCTAACTTCTTATATATTTTATATATGATTTTGTTTGACTATGGTATTATTACTTGATGTCCTTGGGTTATCGTTTGTAAGGCCTCCTTTTAAGACATTATCCATTAACTCCACTAGTGAGCCGATGGTATTTGTAAGTAGCGCTATTTGGAGATTCCGACGTCTCCCATTTATGGTTGACGAAATATAGATGTACTTTACCACCACTAACGTCATTTAATATGGGCGTTAGGTTTGTTCTTGGGCAATTGGTTGTCGGTTAGGTTGAATAATGACTCAAGCTATAATCATCATAGTGTATTACTACCACGTGCAGTGTATTGGGCAATATAATGCATCCTCTATCTTTCGTGCCTACTCTGATTTTATTCAAAAATCTCCATCATTTATTATTAAAATTTTCCTCATTAAAAAGTTATATTGTGCATGTTAAAAACCTATGAACTCACCAACTCGTAGGTACAACACGTAGAGGCATGATGTGTGGCATCTTCATCTTCACATTTTAAAAACAATTTCCATTTTATTTATGCATCGTACAAGACAATGTCTTTTAATTTTATTTGGTTATGTAACTTTTCACTTATGGATTATCCGAATCTTTTATTTTGGTAATTTAATATGGTTGGTCATTGTCTATTACGTTGTGCGATGATCCCTTGTGCTGTGACACCTCGTGTTTCCGCTTTAGCGGGGTGTGACACCGCAGCAATTAACCTAACTGCTTTTTCCTGCCCAATCACTTCTTTGTTCTGATCATTTACTTGATCTACAACTTGTTTTATGACATAAGGAATACTTCGTTCCAACGCTTTACTAATTTCCCTCCCTACAATTTCTCTAATTGCAGTTTCTGGTATTTCCTCATTTATCTCTGGGGCTCCTCCCTCCCCTTCATGCTGTGTTCCTAAAAGAACATGCTCATCTGTTACACTGGTCAGACCCCTTCGGGTCTACGATTGGGACCACCCTTAACATTATTAACTACTCTTGAATCTCTTGTATTAACCATCCTGGTAGTATAGATAAAGCTTTAAGGCAAAAGGTAGCTCTATCACACCATCCTCTACAACAAACAGTTACTAGTACATCCAACATATCAATACACCTATCATTTGATCCAAAGTATTTCTATTTATACAAAGGCATTCTATACATCTATATTCTCAGGTTTACTACCTTTACAAGTACCCCTCACCCGATTCACAAGATTCCTCATGATTTCATTAAGTTCCAACACGTATCATATAGATCTTACCTCAAGCTTGTGATTAACTAGGATCAATTGTATATACTTGTTTCTAGCTGTACTTGCTCCAAATCTCAGAGAAAATGTAATGCTCCACAACCTACGTGATGTTTCAAATGAAAGTTATGAGCTTTGACTTACCATAGTCAAAGCTAGGCATATATATATATATATATACATCTTTGAAATAATGACACAAGGGTCCCTCAACCTTTTCAAGTCTCGTTTTGACGGTTTTAGCCCCTCTAGTTTATAACCACATACTATCACATATATTCATTTGTAACTCATATACCACTTTGTACATTTCTTGCAGTAACTTAATAATAAAATTCTGGGTGTTACAGTTCTAGTATAAAAATTTGATGCAAATTTCTCAATTCCAAATTCTGTACTCCATTTAGGAGTTGTTGTCAAAGTCAAATTATCAAAAACCCTTTGATCATGCCTTTGCTTCTCCATTGCTGTTTCAAAACATGTCATGAATTGAATCAAAGTATTAACGGGACTAGAATATACACTGAAATATGAATTCTCGCTTTCAGATCTTGAAGTAGTCTTCATCAAGCAACACATTGGTATTTCCCTAAAATAACCTGGAATCCACCTCTCTCTACAACCATTGATTATTTCCCAAATGAAATTTGTCAATAAGAGACTTCCATTGATTCTCAAATTCTGTAGGACTCAAAAAGACATTCCAAACAAGCTTGTGTAGATGTTTCCTAATATCAGAATTGTTTAATAAATCACCAGAAACCTAAAGAAAGAAAAAATAATAATTTTGTTAAAAATTATAACATTTTAAAGAAAATACACAAAAAAAAAGTAAAAAACGATGTAACGTCCCAATTTTTTTTTAAAAATAATTAAACAAAAAGTACAATTGATAATTCATCACAAATAAAACATTGTATAAATTAATTACAACCCTGGGTGATAACCCATAAAATTCAAATGTAGTTGTTTGGAATACATCATAAAGCACAAAATAGTTTGATCGCTGCGGAAGCTTGTGGAATATGAGCTATCAACCACGTACTCGAGCCCCGCCATCGCCATCACCTGAAAAGAAGGTTAAAAAACAACCGTAAGCACGAAGCTTAGCGAGTAAACTTACTTACAACCAACCATATGGCATTAAATCATCCATTTCACAATAATGTTACATCTTTCATTCCCACTACCGTAGTTGTAACACCGTGATTTTGAGAACCAAATTTTTCTTTTTAAAATACAATTTAAGATTTCAAACTGCGTGGGTTTGACTGTAAATAGAACAATCAAACCTGTCTTATAATTTAAAAATGCAGCGGAAGTAAAAACACGTGGCAAACTATATAAACATTCAAAATGATGCCACAAACGACAGTTGGTGTTACGGAATACATTACCGGCTGACCATTATCTTAAACATACATAAACATAGTTGAACAGACTTTAAACATAAAAGCAGTGTTCCTCCCAAAACAATTAACTACCCGCAGGCTCCAGAGCTCACTGAGGATTACCTGCACATGTGGAGTGTAGCATGCAATCAATTAGCTAAATAGCTAGTGAGTACCAAATAGCATGCAATCAATATAAGTACATCACATATCATCAATCATGCTCAAATAGTTCTATCCAAGCATCTCGCGATGAGCTGGCGTAGTCAGGAGGTAGCATATCTTGCAGGGGAGCTAACCCGGCTCAATGCACCAAACTGGGGTACCAGACACATCAACCGCACCGGTGGGGGAGCTGTTAAGCGTCCACCGTTGCGTTTTGGAATCAACAGATTCCTCTGTTGTATAGCCGCAGCTATACCCGAAGAGGATAAACCTTGTCCGGGGCAAACCTTGCCCAATAAGTAGGACAACTTGGTCCGGGGCAAACCTTGCCCAATAGATCCGCACCTATCACAAACAGATAGTATGATTCAACCGAATCATCAATCAATCAATCATCAATGAGCGCATATATTCATTTATCATCATAGCATACACCTAAACAAGTGCATACTACATTGTGTCAACATGGTAAGTTCTAGCATTATCATGCAATCCTACACTTAAACAAGTGCGTGTACAAATCATGGTATACAATTCTGTGATCATTGTTAATATATGTTATAGGTATATTAATTGTTATGTCATTCGTCACTCACCTGATAGGCTAGAATAAGCAAAGACCTTGCTTTGGCACACACGGACTGTCAATTCAACCTATAATACCAAGACTTACGCATCAATCATTTGAATACGTGAGGAACGTCTAGGATACTTGAAACAATACCCTAATGCTGCTATTTTACCATTTAATAACTAACTATAGCAGCCTAAGCAACAACACGCGAATACGTGGCACAAAACAGCAAAGAAAGCTGTGTGCAAGGGTGTCGCGCCGCGACCAGTCTGCAGAACTGCAGCTGGTGCTTGTTTTGTGCACAGCAGGCTCATTTTAGCTCATTTCAATTCCAAATCAATTTTGGTAAAATTCTAGTCTTTCATAGGACCATTTGGCACTTGTGGAAGCTTTCTAACATCAAAAACTCCTATCCAATTAATTCATACGAAAATCACAATTAAATGGACAAAGACGTGCGCATAATGGCCAAAACTTGGTGTAGACCAATTCCAACACTTGCAACACACCATATACACCTAATATGATGTATTGAAGGTGTTGCAACTGACCAAAACCTTTAAACTCTTTGTTTGGTATCATTTTCCAATTTCTTGCCAATTTATGGCCTATTTTTCACTATTTTAGCCAATTCAAGCAAAACAACCATTCCAATTCAAAACAAATGTTTTAATCAATTCATACAAGTCATATGAACCTATTAGAACCTTAAAAATCAGTTCTTGATGTGTAAAAACATATTTAGGCCATTTTGGCCATTTTGACCAATTTAGGCTAGATATTGGATTTGTGCATAAACACGACTTCTAATGCACCAATTGAGTTCTAATAAATCCTAACAAGTTATAATATCAATTAGAACACTAAATTTCAGTTCTTGAAGGTCAAAATCAGTTTGACCCGTATTTGACCAATTTTGACCCATTTGAGCCAAAATTCAAAACTCATCAAGAACACTACTTTAATTCATGGAATTGGTTCCTATACACTTATAAATGATATTAGAACCTATTTCAATCATAAATTTCAGCTCTTGATTTCTAAATCAAAGAACCCACTTGTAAACCTAGAATTTCAAGTCTTGAAAGGCATAATCAAGAAAAGGATTAATTGGCACTTACAATGATCAAAGGATGATTAGAAACAACTTGTGGGACTATTTTGATCCTTCCTTAGCTAGTGGAACAAGAGTTTATGAGTTTTCTTCAAAAATTCAAGAATGAAGAACAAGAGTTGAATTTGGAGCTTACTATGTTAGAGATGAACAAGATGATGTTTGTGGACTGATTTCACCCCTAATTTGTTGCTGGAATTTGTTGTTTGATGATTTCCCTTGACTTTCTTCTTCAATCTTGCAAGAACAGTAGATAAGTTTGAGTGTGTGTGTGTGATACGTGTGTGTAGAGAAGTCTGTGTATTCAAAAAGGGTTGGACCGACTTGTGGGTATTATTATCCACAAGTGGGTATTTTGTTCCCCTTTTCAACTTATGACTCATCTCTCGTTTACCCATTTCAACTAACGAGGATATTTTTGGAATCCTCGTTTGAAACCGTTTGATATTTTATAATCTTTATCTATATTTATTAATATTTTTAATAACCCTTTTATTTATTATTTTTTCATATTTCATATCATTTCCTAGAATATATACTTACATTATTCAATTGAATTGAATAATTGATGTACCATATTCGGACACGTTTAAGCCCGTTTTGAAGATGTTACAAATATACCCCCTTAAGAAGATTCCGTCCTTGGAATCTGCTTTTTAGAAAATAAGTGGGGATAGCGTGCCTTCATATCCTCCTCGGTCTCCCATGTAAGGTTCGATCCGAGATTATGCTTCCATTTGACCAATACAAGCTGAATTGTCTTCTTCCTCAGCCGCTTGGTCTTTGTGTTAAAAATTTCAATTGGTTCTTCCACGAGCCGTGTAGAAGAATCCACTTTCAAGTCTTTCAGAGGTAGAATCTGATCTTCATCTACCTTGCACTTGCGCAAATAACAAACATTAAAGGTATTATGAATACCTGATAACTCTGGAGGTAACTCCAACGATACTGTCTGCTCGTTGACTTTCTGAATGATTCTGAAAGGACCAATGTATCACGGGCTCAATTTCCCCTTCTTACCAAACCTGATAACACCCTTCCATGGAGAAACCTTCAAGAATACCCAATCACCTATTTCAAAGGTAACCGGCCTGCATTTCGGATCTGCATACATCTTTTGCCTGTCTCTGGTTGCTTTAAGTTTCTCCCGTGAAAACTTGACTTTATCAGTAGTAATCTGGACCAGATCAGGTCCAACATACTATTTCTCCCCTGGTTCAAGCCAACAGGTAGGTGTGCGACAACGCCTACCATAAAGCATCTCATACGGTGGCATACCAATACTAGAATGATATGAGTTGTTATAAGCAAACTCAATCAAAGGTAAATGAGAATCCCATGAGCCACCGTATTCAAGTACACATGCGCGTAGCGTGTCTTCAAGAGTTTGGATAGTCCTTTCGGACTGTCCATCTGTCTGTGGATGATATGCGGTACTCAAATGAACACGAGTACCGAGCTTCCTTTGAAGACTGCTCCAGAAATGTGAAACAAACCGTGTATCCCTATTAGAGACAATAGATAGAGGAACACCATGTCGAGCGACAATTTCATTGATATATAACTGAGCAAGACGAGGCATAGAAGAAGATTCATTAACTGCTAGGAAGTGTGCACTCTTGGTGAGTCTGTCAACAATCACCCAGATCATGTCATGCCCTTTTGAAGTCCTGGGCAATTTAGTAACAAAATCCATAGTGATGTTGTCCCATTTCCATTCTGGAATTGGTAATTGTTGCAAGTTACCATAGAATCTTTGGTGCTCAGTCTTCACCTGTGCACAGATCTGACATTTCTCCACATAGGAGGTAATGTCACGTTTCAATGTAGGCCTCCAGTAAAGTGCCTTAAGATCATGGTACATTTTAGTGCACCCAGGATGAACAGATAAACGAGAACAGTGCGCCTCCTTCAAGATTAGATCCCAGTTCCCTCCGTTGCTAGGTACCCAGATTCGGGACCTGTATGTCTTCAATCCCCTGCTGTCATCTTGTAGCTGCTCCTTCAATTTAGCCATAACTTCTGCCTTTAGATTAGCTTCTAATAAGGCTTCTTGCTGAGCCTCCTTCAGTCGAGTGATAAGATCAGAAACGATAGTAATTTTCATGAATTTAACGGTTTCTGTGGAGCCCTTTCGGCTTAATGCATCATCCACCACATTAGCCTTGCCCGGGTGGTATTTGATTTCACAATCATAGTCCTTAAGCAATTCCATCCACCTGCGTTGCCTCATATTGAGCTCCTTCTAGGTAGAAACATACTGGAGGCTCTTATGATCAGTGAATACCACACATTTGGTGCCATACAAGTAGTGGCGCCATAGTTTCAGAGCAAAGACAACAGCTGCGGACTCCAGATCATGAGTCGGATAGCTTTTCTCATGTGCCTTCAGTTGGCGGGAAGCATAAGATATAACCTTGTCCTTCTGCATAAGGACACTTCCCAAACCTGCGTAAGAAGCATCACAGTAAACAATAAAATCTTCTGACCCATCTGGTAGAGTCAGAATTGGAGCTTGACATAAGAGTTATTTCAATGTTTGCAATGCTTTATCTTGTTCATCAGACCACGAATAGGTAACATCCTTTCGTGTAAGCTTCGTCAAAGGACCTGCAATCTTAGAGAAATTCTGGATGAACTGCCGATAGTACCCGGCAAGTCCTAAGAAACTACGAATCTCAGATGGGGTTTTGGGAATTCCCCAATTCATCACCGCCTCAACTTTGGCTGGATCAACCATTACACCATCCTTGCTTATCACATGCCCAAGGAAGTGTATCTTTTCGAGCCAGAACTCGCATTTAGAGAATTTAGCATATAATTGGTCTCGCATCAGAGTGTCAAGAACTATGCGAAGATGTGTCTCGTGTTCTGCTCCAGATCTGGAATAAATAAGAATGTCATCGATGAATACAATGACAAATTTGTCATGAAAGGCACGACAGACACGGTTCATAAGATCCATAAATATTTCCGGAGCATTCGTCAATCCGAAAGGCATCACAAGAAACTCATAATGCCCATATCTCGTTCTAAAAGCCGTCTTTGGAATATCTTCATCGCGTACACGGACTTGATGATAACCAGAACGAAGATCTATCTTTGAAAAGCAAGTAGCACCCTGAAGTTGATCAAACAGATCATCAATACGAGGAAGAGGGTACTTGTTCTTTACAGTTCGCTTATTCAGCTCCCTGTAGTCAATGCACATCCGCATCGTCCCGTCTTTCTTTTTAACAAACAAGACTGGAGCTCCCCAAGGCGAAGAGCTGGGACGAATGAAACCTCTATCAAGAAGTTCTTGTATCTGAGTCATCATCTCGCGGACCTCGGATGGTGCAAGACGATAAGGAGATCTTGCTACAGGCGTAGCACCTGGTACAAGATCTATCTGATATTCTACATCTCTTACCCGTGGTAAACCCGGTAATTCATCAGGGAAAACACCCGGGGTATTCAGAAACTACCCAAATCTCATTTATAGCTTTCTTCTCCATGTGTGTATCAATAACATAAGCCAAATAGGATTCACATCCCTTGGCTACAAACTTGCGAGCTTTCATCAGAGAAATCAACGGAGTTTCAGAAGTTCTTCCTTCACCACGAGCCATAGCATATGACCCGTCAGAGAAAGGAATTTTAATAATCTTTTTAGAGCAAATAATCTCAGCATTTTGATTGCTGAGCTAATCCATCCCGATTACTACATCAAACCTAGCAATCGGCATAACCTGAAAAGAAACAGGGAAACTAGTCCCGTCAATATCAATCAGTGCAATAGGAACTCTATGAACAACAGAGACTGTCCTACCACTAGCAACTTCAACGCTTAACGGATAAGTCATTGTGCAGATAGGCAATTGCAGTTTAGCACATAAGAATGCAGAGATGAAAGAATATGTTGCTCCTGAATCAAATAAAACACAGGCAGGAGAATTATTAATAAAATAGGTGCCAGTGATAACATCACCTGCAGCCTTAGCCTCATCGGCTGTCATTTGAAAAGCCCTGCCTGGTGCACGAGGTGCAACATTCTTCCCCCGACACGAGGAAGATCCACCACCTGAAGCCTCCGACCCAGAAGACTGTTCAAACTTCCTTTTGGAAGTTCCCCCAGCTTGTGAAGCATGATCAGTCTCATATCGGCATGCAATATCAAATGCCCTATCCAGAGTAGTGGCAAAACGGACGGATGATCGATACTCCGGTGGCAGAGCAAGTGCAAAGCGGTTAATCTTTGCTTCTTCGTCAGGTAAAGAACCCTGCACGAAACGGACCAATTCGGTATACCTGGTGATGAGTTCCTCAACAGATCGATTGCCTTTAGACAAGGCTCGGAACTCATTATCCACAGCTTCTACCGCCTGGGCTGAACAGTATTTAGCCCTCATAATCCTCAGAAAATCAGACCATGTCATAGAGTTGAGGACAGCAGCCGGTGTAGAAGCTATCACCGTATCATACCAAGACACCGCTCTACCTCGCAGCATCTTTCGTGCATATGCCACCTTTTTGGATTCATCAGCCTCACATGTCTCGAAGGCCAATTCAGTATCGTGGATCCACCGCTCTGCGGTCACCATGTCCATATTACCTTCAAAGGTCGGTGGTGAACACATCATGAAAGCCTTTAATCCCAAGGCCATCTTCTTCTCGGGAACACGCTCCTCAGAGGCTTTAAGACGAGCCTCCAAGTGGCGAATATACGCCTCCCGATCATCACTTCCAGACATAGTTAATCTCTAAGTTCTGTTAGATCATTAAAGTCAAACATACTTAGTATACTTTTCCATACTTGATTAATCATGTTAATCAAATAAACAAATAATCAACAACAGTGTTAGTCATGTGAATCATATCAATCTCTCTCACACCCCAATACCTCCCGAGGAACACTTTAAATAATGGTCGAGCCCGAATTTGAGACTAAATACTCTTCCAAGTATCCAATTCACTCAAACTTAGGCTCTGATACCAGCTTGTAACACCGTGATTTTGGGAACCAAATTTTTCTTTTTAAAATACAATTTAAGATTTCAAACTGCGTGGGTTTGACTGTAAATAGAACAATCAAACCTATCTTATAATTTAAAAATGCAGCGGAAGTAAAAACACGTGGCAAACTATATAAACATTCAAAATGATGCCACAAACAACAGTTGGTGTTATGGAATACATAACCGGCTGACCATTATATTAAACAGACATAAACATAGTTCAACAGAGTTTAAACATAAATGCAGTGTTCCTTCCAAAGCAATTAACTACCCGCAGGCTCCCGAGCTCACTGAGGATTACCTACACATGTGGAGTGTAGCATTTGTTAGCTAAATAGCTAGTGAGTACCAAATAGCATGCAATCAATATAAGTACATCACATATCATCAATCATGCTCAAATAGTTCTATCCTAGCATCTCGCGATGAGCTGGCGTAGTCAAGAGGTAGCATTTCTTGCAGGGGAGCTAACCCGGCTCAATGCACCAAACTGGGGTACCAGACACATCAACCACACCGGTGGGGGAGCTGTTAAGCGTCCACCGTTGCGTTTTGGAATCAACAGATTCCTCTGTTGTACAGCCGCAGCTATACCCGAAGAGGACAAACCTTGTCCGGGGCAAACCTTGCCCAATAAGTAGGACAACTTGGTCCGGGGTAAACCTTACCCAATTGATCCGTACCGATCACAAACAGATAGTATGATTCAACCGAATCATCAATCAATCAATCATCAATGCGCGCATATATTCATTTATCATCATAGCATACACTTAAACAAGTGCATACTACATTGTGTCAACATGGTAAGTTCTAGTATTATCATGCAATCCTATACTTAAACAAGAGCGTGTACAAATCATGGTATACAATTATGTGATCATTGTTAATATATGTTATAGGTATATTAATTGTTATGTCATTCGTCACTCACCTAATAGGCTAGAATAAGCAAAGACCTTGCTTTAGCACACATGGATTGTCAATTCAACCTATAATACCAAGACTTACGTATCAATCATTTAAATACGCGAGCAACGTCTAGGATACTTGAAACAATACCCAAATGATGCTATTTTACCTTTTATTAACTAACTATAGCAGCCCAAGCAACAACACGCGAATACGTGGCACAAAACAGCAAAGAAAGCTGTGTGCAGGGGTGTCGCGCCGCGACCAGTCTGCAGAACTGCAGCTGGTGCTTGTTTTGTGCACAGCAGGCTCATTTTAGCTCATTTCAATTCCAAATCAATTTTGGTAAAATTCTAGTCTTTCATAGGACCATTTGACACTTGTGGAAGCTTTCTAACATCAAAAACTCCTATCCAATTAATTCATACGAAAATCATAATTAAATAGACAAAGACGTGCGCATAGTGGCCAAAACTTGGTGTAGACCAATTCCAACACTTGCAACACACCATATACACCTAATATGATGTATTGAAGGTGTTGCAACTGACAAAAACCTTTAAACTCTTTGTTTGGTATCATTTTCCAATATCTTGCCTATTTATGGCCTATTTTTCACTATTTTAGCCAATTCAAGCAAAACAACCATTCCAATTCAAAACAAATGTTCTAATCAATTCATACAAGTCATATGAACCTATTAGAACCTTAAAAATCAGTTCTTGATGTGTAAAAACAGATTTAGGCCATTTTGACCCATTTAGGCTAGATATTGGATTTGTGCATAAACATCACTTCTAATGCACCAATTGAGTTCTAATAAATCCTAACAAGTTATAAGATCAATTAGAACACTAAATTTCAGTTCTTGAAGGTCAAAATCAGTTTGACCCGTATATGACCAAGTTTGACCCATTTGAGCCAAAATTCAAAACTCACCAAGAACACTACTTTAATTCATGGAATTGGTTCCTATACACTTAGAAATTATATTAGAACCTATTTCAATCATAAATTTCAGTTCTTGATTGCTAAATCAAAGAACCCACTTGTAAACCTAGAATTTCAAGTCTTGAAAGGCATAATCAAGAACAAGGATTAATTGGCACTTACAATGATCAAAGGATGATTAGAAAGAACTTGTGGGACTATTTTGATCCTTCCTTAGCTTCTTGATCAAGAGTTTATGAGTTTTCTTCAAAAACCCAAAATTTCAAGAATGAAGAACAAGAGTTGAATTTGGAGCTTACTAGGTTAGAGATGAACAAGATGATGTTTGTGGACTGATTTCACCCCTAATTTGTTGCTGGAATTTGTTGTTTGATGATTTCCCTTGACTTTCTTCTTCAATCTTGCAAGAACAGTAGATAAGTTTGAGTGTGTGTGTGTGATACGTGTGTGTAGAGAAGTCTGTGTATTCAAAAAGGGTTGGACCGACTTGTGGGTATTTTGTTCCGCTTTTCAACTTACGACTCATCTCTCGTTTACCCGTTTCAACTAACGAGGATATTTTTGGAATCCTCGTTTGAAACCGTTCGATATTTTATAATCTTTATCTATATTTATTAATATTTTTAATAACCCTTTTATTTATTATTTTTTCATATTTCATATCATTTCCTAGAATATATATTTATATTATTCAATTGAATTGAATAATTGACGTACCATATTCGGACACGTTTAAGCCCGTTTTGAGGATGTTACAGTAGTAGACGGTCCCACATTTCCTCTACCGTAGTAGACAGTCCCACATTCCCGCTACCGTAGTAGTCGGTCCCACATTCCCGTCACCGAAGTGAACAGTCCCATCATACCCGCCACCGTAGTGGACGGTCTAGTCATTCCCGTCACCGAAGTGAATGGTCCAATCATTCCCATCACCGAAGCGTACGGTCCCATCATTCCCGTCACCGAAGTGAACGGTCCAATCATTCCTGTCACCGAAGTGAACGGTCCAATCATTTCCGTCACCGAAGTGAACGCTCTAATCAAAAGCATAACATAACACATTATCAGTTCATCAATTCATCGGTCATCATTTCAATCATTCATCACTTCATCATTCATCAATCATATAGCATATAGCACATTTAACACATACATCATAGGGTTTAGATGGTAAGTAAGAATACTCACCTGTCTTGTAGTTCAATCTCACAGTCTTAGCTTACTAGTACACTTGTGGTTACTTGCCAATCGACCGTCACCTACAATAGATCTAATTAATCAATACCGTATACGAATCCCTCATTCGTTTACCCACGTAATACATTCGGGTCTCACATAGGTATGTAACAATAAGGAATGCAAACAACATCAAAGTCCACAAAAGCGGGGACGCGTCGCGTCCATCAAAATATCCAAGCCCAACTAATTCCACAATTCAACACAATATTATTTCTCAATAAAATATTATTTTATTTATTTTCAAAGTTCGGGTATTACAAATGAACTTTGAATAGTTAAAAATAAATATACCTTGAGAGGCAATTTCCTCATAATATGCCACATACATAAACGATGAGTAGAATTTGGAAAAACTTTTGGAAGAGCTTGTTTAACAGCAGGATCTTGATCCGTAAGCACTAGCTTAGGTTCCTTAATATGAGCCTTTAGAAATGCCTCAAGAAGCTATTCATATGACTCAATTGTCTCTGACTTTAGTAATCCACAACCAAATGTAATACACTTTCCATGGTTGTCTACTCTAGTAAATGGCACAAACTCCATCTTGTACCTTTATAAACAAACATGTAAAAAGAATATAAAAAAATATTAAAACCTATATATTAAAAAAATATGCATATAATTCCAAAACAGTTAAAAACATGCACTTGTGCAAACAAAAACCAAGTTAATGAAAAAAGTGAATATGTTTTTTGCACATGTGCAAAATTTTAAAACCGTTACTTAGAAACTGTAATTTGACAGTTACATGTAGCATCAAAAGAAAAACTTACAAATTTGTGTCATATGTAGCATCAAAAGAAACCACATCCCCAAAAACTTTGTAATTATACTTTGACATTCCATCAGCCCAAAAAATAGAAGTAAGTTCACTTTCAACGACTTTATACTCAAAAGAAAACTCTGGAACATGTAATTTATGAGATTCAAGTTTTTCCACAAACATTTGCACATCTCTTTCCCCGACATACTTGCTCACATCATGTCTGAAGTTTTTATAATCAACAACTGTACCACGTACACTACTAGGACCACACTTTAATAAAGAATTCAGTCTATGTGCTTTCGTAGGTCCTATATTAGATGCTGATACTTTATGAATAAATTCCTTATTAGCTACTTCTAATTGTCGGTTGGGACGTGAAAATGTTTATTCTCGTCATCCAACAGAATATGATTGTGACCTTCAACAAATTTAACCAACTTATAAGATTCTGAAACTGGGATACCCTTTAAACAAATACGTGCTTTACAATCACTAACTTTTAAACTTGATCGATGCCTTTTCTTAGAAGGAGGATCCACGTATACAAACCAACTCTACTTTTTGGTATCCATGTTTTGTTGCAAAGTACATAACGATTTGTACTGTTCTTGTTAACCTTAACAGTTGACTTTCTTATACCAAAACCTGCTTTTTTCGCATATTCTAAATAATAAGAAACAGCGGAATCATAATTATCAAAAGCAGTTCTTATAATTGGTTTTTCATCAGCTGGAACATCAGGAACAATCAAAACACTCCCAAATTGATTTTCCATAAAATTGCTAGAAAAGGAAGATCCATTGCTAGTATCAGGAGTATTAGCTACAAAAAAAGAAGTTTGCAAAAACTTTAAACTGATATATGTAAATATTTGCACAAGTGCAAAAAATGCAAATGTGCAAAATGTAAAAAAACGCACATGAAAAAAGCAGAAAAACAAATACCTTCAACATCCTCACTTAATGGATCACTATCAATTAATTTTTCACTATCAACAGTAGGACAATTCAAATCAATATTATTTACAGAAAAACTAGAACTAGAATCAGCAGAAGTGTTAGTCCCATGTTTAGAATAGTTAAATTTGATGAGACAAACCATAGCTATGTATAGATGATAGGTTAAATATTAGGTATTATGTAAGTCTGTTATTGACCGACTAGTCAGCGTATAAACAGATATAGAGTTTTCTATGTAAGTTCTAGATAGCTCAGTGACTTCTAAGCTGAGATAGGTTTATTGAATGAAGACTTGAAGATTTTAAGAACCAAGAAGTCAAGAACTCAGCTTGATAACGTCAAGACTGAGTTAGTTAGCTCAGTGTCAGAAGTCAGTTCAAGAATTTAAGTAAGTTCTAAATTCTATTATAAACTCTTCATATCTACGACATTTAAATTAGGATATCTGAACCTAATTTAAAATATCTATTAGTTGGATAGAGATCTCAAACAGAATTAATTAGATATGTTATAATTAAGGAGTTTGTTACGGTTTTAAAGAAAATATAAGTTCTATCTTTAAACTGCGATTTATTCGTAGATATATCAAGTATGAGTATAAACCTTCTTGTGGGTTTCAACATATATAGAACACACAATACCGAATAGAGTACGACTGCGTAAGTTGCAAAACGTACGTGTGTTCATCATACTTAATACGCGTGTGTTGCGATAACTTTTGTGAGTTCAAAGTTTGAGAGAGTTTTCAACAGTTCTTGTTAATCAGTTTTAACAAGAAGTTCGATCATCAATTAGTTTGTGATACAAGAGTGTTTAGAGAGAGTTGAGTTTATAATCAGTGTAAGCATCAAATTATTCTGTTGATTTGATTTGAGAGTAATAATTGTAATCATTCTATTTGATTATTGAATATACATTTGATTAATTTGATTGATTTTTTTAAAGTGTATTCATCCCCCTCCCCCTTCTACACTATATCGGTTGCTTGTTTACCCTCTTTGGGACCAACAACTGGTATCAAAGCAGGTTTCTTCATTAACTGAAGATCAAGATCCGCTATCAAGAGGTCAAGATGTCTATCAACAAGCAATCAAATCATATTCCAACAATGGCGGCAAAAGGGTGTCCTATCTTCGATGGCAGTGACTATCCTCTGTGGAAGTTCAGAGCCATGCTATATTTGAAGTAAGTGGATCACAGGATGAGTACCGTGATTCAAGATGGCCCAATCATAGCCATGATGTCACACCCCGCTAAAGCGGAAACACGAGGTGTCACTGCACAAGATATCATCGCACAAGGCATATAGACAATAACCATTATATTAACTTAACAAAAATAAATAGTTCGGGTAAAACATAAATAAAAGTTACATAACCGGATAATAATTAAATGACATTGTCTTGTACGATGCGTAAATTAAATAGATAGTGTTTTCATAAAATGTGACGATGAAGATGGAAATGCCACACATCATGCTTGTATGCATAAGGTACCTAACGTCGATCACCTGAAAGCACGGGTAAAAGAAAGAAAAGGTCAACTACTAGAGTTGGTGAGTTCATAGGTTTTCTTAATATATGCACAGAATACTTTTAAATGGGAAAAGTTTAAATAATTGATGGAGGTTTTTGGAATAAAATAAAAGTATGCATGAATGATAGAAGATGTATTATATTGCCCAATACGTTGCACATGGTAGTAATATACTATGATGATTATTGCTTGAGCCATTATCCAACCTAGCCGACAACCAATTGCCCATGATAAACCTAACGCCTATATTAAATGACGTTAGTGGTGGTAAAGTACATCTATAGTTCGTCAACCATAAATGGGAGACGTCGGAATCTCCAAATAGCGCTACTTACAAATACCATCGGCTCACTAGCGGAGTTAAGGGATAATGTCCAACGAAAGGGCCTTACAACGATCACCCAAGCACATCAAAGAATAATACCATAAGTGCTCAAAATAATATTTGAAATAAATAAGAAGATAGGCAATAAACTTTTCATGAAATATATACACATGCTTTCACCCCAAAATAATATGAAATACGGTAAAAAGGGGCTATGATACTCACTCGGTATGCAAAGGTGTTCACTCGTAAGGATTTCTTGTTCCTACCGAAGCTCCTTTCCTAATATAAAAGGTATGTAGCTCTATTAGACTTATTTTATTTATTATTTTGTATTATTTATTTGTTGTTAACTTATTTATTAAATAGTTAAAGGTTGTATTTATTTTTCCATAAATCATAAGTGTTCACTGGAATTTTTCAGTTCTTTAAGTTGAACTTTAAAAATTAAAAACTGTGTTTTAGGGGTCATATTAAGGCTTGATATTTTAATATAATCTTAATACATGTTTCTAGAATGTCCAGTAAAAATATAGGAATTTATAATCCATGTTTATTATTTTTAATAATTAAAAGTGTATAAGATGTCCACTGATCAGTGTCTGGATGACATGTTGTTACTAAAACGTCTGTTTAGGGCCCATACGACCTCGTTTTTACATGATTCAAAATGGGAATTAACCATGGTTCAAGGATGAAACTTTTAAAAAAAACTAGACATATTTTGACCCAAGAATGAGTAAGTTACACGCGTTTAAAGTGTACCCTTCTAAATCTGTCTGATTTCCAGATTCAACATATGGGTCTTTTTAAATATGTTTGAAGGATCAAACGTTGATGAAAATTAGTGAATCCAGGTTTAAATGAAAGGTAACACTTTAAACTAACATTAGCAAAAAGAATCAACTGATTTTGATACCTAGAACTCCAGATATAACAAACATAAATAGGGAGTTCTAGCATCAGAATCTGCCAGATTGTTATTCTTTTTGTTTATGGGTCATAACTTTAATATAACATGTTTATATTCCTGAATAATCATATTGTATGAGTATAAGCTTTGATAATCCATGTGTATTACAACAATGGTAGGATAATACACATTTTATGTGTTCCTTACAACATTTGTTAAGATGAAACACATGCATGATCAAAGTCTTATTTTCTTGATTTTTAGTTGATTAAGTTCCATACAATAATGGTAGGATGATGCACATTTCATGTGCTCCTTACAACGTTGGTAGGATGTTTATATTTACATGATATATATATATAAAGGAAATAAGATGAACAACAAAAAAGATAAATAAAAGAAAGAAGAAAGAAGAAAAGTACAAGAGTAGAGTTGAGTGTTATATGATCATCTTACCAACTCTTGCCTTTGATTTGGTGTTGGATCTTCACAAGATGAACAATTCTTGTTGTTCTTGGGAGATTTTTGGTGGTGAAAGAAAAGATAAGAGATTGAGTGTGGTGGTAAAGGAAATGATGAGGGGGAGATCAAGAGGTGTTTCTTGGGAAGAGAAGGAAATCAAGAGAATTACGAGGGGGAGGGGGTTTTTTTATTTTTTTTTATTTTTTGAATAATAAAGTGTAATTTGTTTAAATAAATTTTGTATAATTTGTGATTTTGTTTAAATCTTTTAATTACAAAGTTTTAATTACTTTTATGAGTTTATATAAATATATATATGTTTTATATTTTAACTTATTTATATTTGTTATGATGTATTTAATCATTTTTATTGATATTATTTTTATTATTGTACATGATTTGTAATTCTTGACTTTTAATAATTCGATTTTTCGAGCTCGGAAAGGTTCTAACCATATAGGCGGGATTTCTATGAAATCTAATATTATTATGGATGTATTTAAATCATAAATACTATTTTTAGTCATACTAGGCTTAAAAATTAGAATTTATAATGGCTAACCTGGGAAATTTGTTGCCGAATGTCACACATGATCCATATTACTACAACTGACAAAACTGTTCCCTTTGGAGAGCCTGAAGCATCTTGGACTGAGGAAAATCGCAAACTATTCAATCTTGATGATAAGGCATAAAGCATTATAGCAAATGCTTTGACAAACCCACTTCTGCATACTGTGGCTGGGTGCCAAACTGCAAAAGAGATGTGGGATACTCTCAGTGTCACGTATGAAGGCACAGACCTGGTCAAACAACATAAGAAAACAAGTCTGAGTCGTTCTTACGAGACTTTCTTTGCCAAAAAGAATGAAACTCTGGCTGATCTGTTTACCATATTTCAATGCTTGATTAATGATCTGCTCTTGGTAGGTGTCAAGAAAGATGAAAATGAGTTGGTACTCAAGTTCTTGGATGTGTTACGAGAACAATTCAATGAGATTACCATTGCACTTCATGCTGGAGGAACCTTAGGAAAATATGATCTCAGATCTATCTATGGTTTCCTTCTAAATCATCAACATATCATATAACAGAAGAAAGTGGCCCAGCAACAACTAAAAGAATCTATCAATAATGTTGGATCTGCATTAATTGCAGAAAAGAAGAAAAAGGGATCCAAAAAGTCTCAAGTTGAGACTGACTCTGAATCTGAATCTGAGGAGGTAAGTCCTAACTCAGATTCAGATGATGAAGAGTTGGATGCCCTTACTGAACAAATGGCAATGTTAGCAAGGAATTTTAGAAAGTTCAGAAGAGGAAGGGGTCAATCTAACAAGAGAAAAAGTGGTAAGTATACTTTTGATCCTAAGAAAGCTAAGTGTTACAACTGTCAGAAGATAGGACACATAGCTGCTGAGTGCAGAGTTAAGAAGGGAGAATCAGCTTCAGTGGCTGATAAGAATGCATACAGAGCTGATAAATATAAAAAGAAATATCAGAGACTCAAAGCCAAGCCAGATGAAAACACCAAAGGTCTTCTTGCTGAGACTTGGGATACTGAATCATCTACCTCAGATGATGATGAGCCAAATAGATGTTTGATGGCCATTGTGGATGAAGAGGAACAAGTTGACTATGAGTTAGAAGATAGTTCCTTTGATGAGGATCTAGCAGAAGCGGCTAAGCTGAGTAAGCAAACCAACAACTGGGATCCTACCTCAATGTATAAGGTAAATAACTTCAGCTCTTACATTGATGAACAAAATGTTTACTGTTCAACTATTTGTTGAATGACTTCAAAACCTCTCTCACAGTTCAATCTAATTTGAAAACTGAAATTTCAAAATTAAAAGATGAACTTAAACACTCTGAAACTCTCATAAATGCTGGTAAAAAGAGTCAAAGTAATTATGAGTGTCAGCTTCACATTAACAAACTTCTAAGTGAAGAATTACAAGAATCAAAAGAACAAGCTTACAATCTAAGAAAGATCTGTGAATCTTGGTGTAAGTCATCAAGGGAAGCAGAAAAATGTATCAACCAGCAGATACCAAATCAAGTAAAAGCAGTGCTAGGGGAGATTATAGTGTTGCTGATGAAATCATCAAAGAACAAGTCAGTCTTGAAGACAAAAATGTGAAATCGGATGATATACTTTAAAAGACATTTTTAATGAACAAGGATGGAAAACAGGTCAAAACCAATAAGTTTATGAGACCAACCCAAAGCCCCCATGTTATTTATACAAACCATCAAGCTGAATGTTCCTCATCCAACAGAATCTGCAAGTCAGTTTTCAAAAGATTGGATTCCAATCATGTGAGAACAACTGTCTTTGACAGAATAACTCACATCAACTCAAAAAGACATAACTGTCAAGCTAAATATGAAAGGATGTCTGAGAACAGGAAGTTGTCTGTAAGTCAGACTTCACGAAATAAGGGTAATCATAAAGCTGACAAAGGTAAGTCCAAAGTCAGAGAAAATCATGTAGACAAACTGTCTAAAAGGATTGAACGGTTATCCACATCTTATGCTCAAGGCACATGACAGGAAGCAAAGGGATTCAAAGTGAATTCGAAAACAATGAAGGACCCAAGGTGACATTTGGGGATAATTCTCAAGGAAGGACTAAAGGTTATGGAAAGATAACTGCTGGAACAGTCACTTTAAAAAAGGTAGCATATGTTGAAGGCCTTAAACACAATCTGATAAGTATCAGTCAATTATGTGATGAGGATTATGAAGTTACCTTCATAAAGCCTGCACGAACAATTTATGATAATAAGGGAAAGCCAATACTAGTGGTAAAAAAGACTGTCACACCTAAATTTCAAATACATTAACAAATTGTTTAGCAAAGAGTTAGTCTCTGGTCTACCAAATATCACATTTGCTAAAGACAAACTCTACTCAGCTTGTGAAATGGGAAAACATCATAAGGGATCCTTCAAGTCCAAAGAGAAATTTTCAATTAAAGAACCATTGCATATGTTGCATTTGGACTTATTTGGACCTATAAGCACCCCAAGCCTAAGTGGCAAAAAGTATACTCTAGTGATTGTTGATGAGTTCACAAGATTCACTTGGGTGGTCTTCTTAAAAGCCAAAAGTGAAGCTGCATATGAGTTAATCAGCTTCATAAGACAATAAGAGTTGCAAAAGGGTAAGTCTATCAAGCAGCTCAGAAGTGATCATGGGACTGAGTTTAGGAACTCAACCCCTGAAGGCTTTTGTGATGAGAAGGGAATTATCCAGAATTTCTCATATGTAAGAACTCCACAACAAAATGGAGTTGTTGAAAGGAGAAATAGAACCTTAATTGAAGCTGCCAGAACCATGCTATGTGAAACAAAGCTCAGGTTGAACTTTTGGGCAGAAGCTGTAAGTACAGCTTGCTACACACAGAACAGATCAATGATAGTTAAAAGACATGGTAAAACACTTTATGAGATGTATCATGGCAGAAAACCTAATATTGGATACTTCCATATCTTTAGTTCAACATGCTATGTGCTAAACCAAAGAGATCAGCTCCATAAGTTCGAACCTAAAGCTGATCAAGGTCTATTTTTTGGATATTCTTCACTCTCCAAAGCTTACAGAGTCTATATTCTTAAAAGAAAGGTAATTGAAGAGTCCGTACATGTTACGTTTGATGAGACAAGTACTGACAAATCTAACAAAGCTAAAGATGACCCAGTTAGTCTGAGTGAGCTTGAAAGGAGCATAGAAGATCTCACATCAAATCCCATGTATGTTATGGATGACTGTGATGATGAGGATGGTTGTAAACCTGACAAATTTTCATCATCAAAAGAAACTATCAATATTAAAGATACTCAGCCTGAGAATCTATGTGAATCATCAGGTACAAGTTAGATTGAAAATCTAAGTGATCTCTCAATCCCTACTCAGACTGAAGAAGTAAGTCCTATTCAGCCTCATAGACACTGCTCAGATTCAGACCCAGAACCACAGTCTCCCACTACAACCTTTAAAGTATTAAAAGATCATCCTCTTGATGACATTATTGGTAACCTTGAAGATGGTGTGTTAACTAGATCTAAGGCAAATGCAAACTATGTTGCTTATTCTAGTTTTCTATCTCAAATGGAACAAAAGAAGATTGAAGAGGCTCTAAAAGATGAAGATTGGATTGAAGCTATGCAAGAGGAGCTGACAGAATTTAAAAGAAATAAGGTCTGGAACCTTGTCCCTGCTCCCAAAGAAAAGACAATTATAGGCACTAAGTAGGTCTATAGAAACAAAATGGACAAGGATGGAGTAGTTATCAAAAAATAAGGCGAGGCTAGTAGCTCAGGGGTATAGACAAGAAGAATGTATCTACTATGATGAGACCTTTGCCCCTGTTGCAAGGATTGAAGCTATAAGATTGTTTCTAGCCCATGCAGCATTCAAAAATTTTAAAGAGTATCAAATGGATGTTAAAAGTGCTTTTCTAAATAGATCGCTACAGGAGGAAGTCTATGTGAATGTGAAACACCCCCTTGTTTTGTTGATTCTAAACATCCAGATTATGTCTAAAAATTAGACAAGGCTCTTTATGGACTCAAGCAAGCTCCAAGAGCATGGTATGATACACTGTCCACCTATCTGCTTTCAAATGATTTTATTAGAAGAAGTATTGACAAAACTCTATTTTTAAGAAAGAGCAGAGGACATGTCGTTCTAGTTCAAATCTATGTGGATGACATTATCTTTGGTTCAACAAACCAAGGTCTATGTGATTGGTTTTCTAAGATAATGTCTAATCAATGCAGAATGAGAATGATGGGTGAGATGACTTACTTTTTGGGACTTCGAATAAACCTGAAAGAAGATGGTATATTTATTAATCAAAGCAAGAATGTTTTTGATCTAATTAAGAAATATGGATTAGAATCAAGCCATCCTGCAAAGTCTCCAATGTTACACAATGTCAAGTTGCACAAGGACATTGATGCAAAATCTGTATGTAAGACTACATATAGAGGAATGATAGGTTCATTACTCTACTTGACAGCAAGCAGACCT
Source organism: Dittrichia graveolens (assembly GCA_038502395.1). NCBI lineage: Eukaryota > Viridiplantae > Streptophyta > Magnoliopsida > Asterales > Asteraceae > Dittrichia > Dittrichia graveolens. Next base: position 40,912,370 of record JARJIL010000009.1, read on the forward strand.
GATATAATGTTTGCTACATGTGTTTGTGCACGATATCAGGCTGATCCAAAGGAATCACACTTGCTAGCTGTTAAAAGAATTCTCAAATATCTGAAGGGAACACCAAATTTAGGTTTGTGGTATCCCAAAGGATCAGGATTTGAGTTGATAGGGTACTCAGATTCTGACTTCACAGGTTGTGGTCTAGATAGAAAGATTACTACTGGAGGATGTCAATTATTGGGTGGAAAATTAGTTAGCTAGACAAGCAAAAAACAAAACTCAGTGGCAATTTCCACAACTGAAGCTGAGTATGTGGCTGCAGGGAGCTGTTATGCTCAACTACTGTGGATGCAACATCAGCTTAAGGACTTTGACTTGCATTATTCAAAGACTCCCAGTGACAATCAAAGTGCTATTGCCATCACACACAACCCAGTGTTTCACTCAAGAACCAAGCACTTTGAGATAAGACATCACTTCATCAGAGACATTGTAAAAAAGGGAAAGATAGACTTGCAGATATCTTCACTAAACCAATTGAAGGCACAAGATTTACAACTCTACTTGGCAATCTTGGCATGCTCAACCCTTAATTGGTATGTTCCATTCTTTATATCTATTAAATATATGCTAAGTGCTAACCTCCACTAAGTGTCAATGTGAGCTGAGTGCTCTAATTGAGCTGAGAGATAAATCTGAGCTGAGTAATCGGTTCTAATGTGTGGTTAGTTCCACAGGTCTAGGTTAGTCCTAACAAACGGTCAGTCCAACCTTATAGTATCAAATATGTAAGGTGTGTCCTGTTTAAAATAATCGTCAGTCGTCTTCAAATTAATTATTTAAAAGAGTCTTGGAGATAATTTAGTTCATCTTGAAAGAATTCGGATCAATGTAACAGTTTAAGTCTAAGTAAGTTACATTAAATATATCCGTTATAACAAACTGCGTAGCCGGTTGTTACTGTAACGGTCATATTTATTACCGTCCGACAATGGTAACTTTTCTCTCACATTGAAAAGTTATAAATAAGAGAGACTCCTCATCATATTTCGTTTACTCTTCAAAATCTTATACCTCCTTCTCTATTCTCTAAAACCCTAACCTTGCTTTGTGCAGAATCAATCGCTAAGTGCTAAACCCTACTACTGCTACGTGCAATCTAATACGATAAGTTCGAATTCAATGGAGGGTTACACTCTTAATTTTTCTGATCAAATGATCCGAGGTGGTTCTTTCAAGAACAATGCGCTCCCTATTTACAAGCAAAACAATGTCGTAGCCTGTATCGACATACCAAAGTCCAAGATTTGCAGGGGCTATGAGGACTGGGTCTCATACATTCGAATGGGACCCCTGGCACATGCTTTTCTTCGTGGTCCTGCTGTGCTCATCCGACAACTCCTCACCAAGTATTGGTACACGTGCAAACTAAATGCAAACCAACAAGTAATAAGAGGTACAGTCCTCAGTGGACAAGTGTCGATTGACATAGATGCAAACTGTGTGAAACGAATTCTTCATCTCCCTGTTCATAATCAATACGAAGCCACGGTCTCTAGGTAAACCTCAAGGAGCGTATTACCTTTAATGGGTCATCCTCAAGTTGTGGGGGTAATAAGGAAATACATTTTCCAGACAGCATGGGGATTCATGGTATCCACGGTGGTCCGTTCACTTGGATACAAGGTGGGTGGCCTAGATAATGTTAATGACTTCAAAATGCAACTGCTATATAACATAATCTCTGATCAAAGATTGGACTACACTGACTTAATCTTTGAGGCTCTCAAGTCGTTGGGGACTAAGAATATGAGGGATACCATCGTGCCCTTTGTAAGATTCTTATCAATGGTGATAGAGGACAAGTTGGGTAGAAGATATGCTACCCGATATAAGTCAACTCCTACTCCTGCTCTCAGCTCAAGGATGTTTGCTCATGATATTTTCCCTGAGCACCCTACCATGAGTGCTCAGATGAGGGTGTATGCACAGCTTCCGACTTCAAAGTCAAGTGAAGCTGAGGAAAGTGCAAATGATGAGGAGGAAGCTGAGGGCATCAATAATTCTGAGGCTGAGTCCTCCAAAGTTGTGCCTCGAAGGACTTCCTCCACCTCAAGCTCTTAGCAAGAGAGTATGTTCCCTAGCTCAGAGCCCCCACTGATTGGCGCAAGTATAACTTCTCTTCTTTCATCTCCTTCCTTCTCTCGCATTTCTCCATCTCCTATACAGGGAGATATGACTGAGTCAAGCCCATCTCAGTCTAACCCCTCTCCCCCATCACACACATCTTCATATATTCTTCACTCTACAACAAACCTTGGTCAGCCCACTACTACCAAAGATATATCCTACACCTATACATGCAAATCTGCCAAGGGTGGTCCTTCTCCTCAAAAGGACCTTGGAGCTAATGTCACACTAACACCTCTACCGGTAGGAGCTGAGGGGGAGACACCTTCTCTTAAGGTGCCAAACTCAAGGCTTAGTTCACCAAGTCATCCTAAGCCAGGTATTATGTCTACTCAGCCCATACCCATTGTAGCCATGGGGGAACCTGTTTCTGTGCCTTCACAGACCCATGAAGGTAACATTGAACAAACGACCTCTCCCAAGGGTCAACTAACCCTCTCCTCACCACTCAGCCTAGCGTAACCTATAACCCAAACCCACGTCATTGGTCATTCTTCTCTTCAATTCTTACACACTCACGCACGACCTGTCAATGAACCTTTCAAACACCAGGAAGGTTTACAGGGTCCCCAAACTGGCCCCCTTGATTCCATAGGTCAGCGCCAACCTTTGGATATGGGGCCCACATTCTTACCTATTGAGTAACACTCAACAGCCACTCCTACAGTGGAAATCCATTCCTCTACTTGATAGGAGGACTTTGAGGTTAAGCAATGACAAGATGTAACAACCTCAAAATGGGCCTAGTCGTGTTCGAATCTGATACGTTAAAAAAAATTCTAATTACCTATTGGATAAGAGGAATTAAATGTGTATAATGGATTAATGGGATAAATAGAAGAAAATAATAAAGAAATGATAATATTAAAATATTATGATAAATAGATAAGAATAATAAATTATCAAATGGTTTAGAACGAGGTTTCCAAAAATATCCCCGTTAGTTAAAACGGGTACTCGTGCGTTAAGTTGTAAGTTGAAAAGGGGAACAAGATACCCACTTGTGGATATGCATAACCCACAAGTGGGCATCACACGTGTATATCTCCCTTGCAAAAACACAAACAACTTCATTTACTTCTTGTGTTCTTGTGCTCTTGTTTGGCTTTGAAGGGAGATTCAAGAAGATTCAAGCAATCTGATTTCTGTTGCTGTGAATTTGAGTATTGAATCAAGTTTAATCTGCTGTGATTAATTCTTACCCATCTCCAATCTTCAAGTGAGTTCTATGTGCTTATTTCTAAGTTTCACCAAGTTGGGTTTCAATAATTTTGATCCCAATCTATGTTTCTAAGATTCCCAATCTATTTCTAAATGATTTCTAAGTGTCTAGGAATCAAATACTGTAATTAAATTGAAGGTTTGGTTGGATTTTGCGAATTAAAGTGGCTAATGGGTCAAAAAGAGGATTTTGGTCCCAAACACTGAATTGGATGTTTTGATGTGTAAAAATGGTGTCTTTAACTTGTTTTTGATGAGTTATTTCATATATGAACATTAGAAACCGATTGGTAATACTCTGGAATAGTTTTGGTATGATTTGGATGGGAAAACAGCAGGTTCTGCACGAACCTGCTGCTGTATATTGAAGGGCACGGGCGTGCCTCTGAAGAACAGACCGTACCTTAGGGCGTACCTAGGAGGCACGGCCATACCTCCCAAGGGTACGGGGCGTGCCTAACCCTAGCGAGCCCGGGGGTACCCTGATGTCACGGGGTGTACATGAGACCCATGTACGGGGCGTACCCGGGGCGTGCCTTGCAAGGCACGGGCGTGCCTTAGCAAGGTGCGGGCGTGCCCTGCCCCTGGCAGAATCTATTTTACAAGGTTTTAATAGTTGTAAACCTTGTTTAGGTATTCCAGTTGATCCAGAAGCTTCAGTATCAAATAGTAAAGTATTCTAACTCGACAGGTGAGTGCCTGATAACATAACAATTAATATATCTATAACATATATTAACAATGAATTGAATTGAATACAATTGATTAAGCGATTGAATATATTGATAAAAGGTTGTATACCTTGTAGTATGTATGATAAATGATTATCGGGATATTATGCGCACTTGATTAAGTGTAGTTTGTAAAGCATGACGATGCTAGACTTAACATGTTGACACAGTTTGATACGCACTTGTTTAAGTGTAGATTGTATAGCATGATGATGCTAGGCTTAATTTATTGATACATAATAGCATGCACTTGATTAGGTGTATGTTATGATGATAGATATATACATTATTGCGTGCGCGCAATGAAGTAAAGGATGAATGGCATGATGATGCTAGATATTTGATTGATATAAATAATATGCATCTGTTTAGGTGTATGTTATGTGGACATGATTCTGGATTGATTGATTGATGATTCGATTGAATCAAATTATGTGTTTGTGATCGGTACGGATCATTATGGACAAAGCTGTCCTACAACGAGAACAAAGTTTTTCTACTTAAGGACAAAGTTGTCCTCTTCGGGTATAGCTGCAGCTGTACAACAGAGGAATCTGCGGATTCCAAAACGCAACGGTGGACGCTTAACATCTCCCCCACCGGAGCGGTTGATGTGTCTGGTACCCAAGTTTGGTGCATTGAGCCGGGTTGATCACCCTGCGAGATATGCTACCTCCTGACTACGCCAGCTCATTGCGAGATGCTAGGATAGAACTATTTGAGCATGATTGATGATATGTGGTATGTTTATATTGATTGCATGCTATCGTGTACTCACTAGCTATTATAGCTAACAGATACTACTCTCCACATGTGCAGGTGTTCCTTAGGCTGTAAGCTCGGGTGCCTGCGGGTAGTTGCATGTTTTAAGGAGGAACACTGCATTTTGTTTAACTCTGATATTATGTTTATGTTCTAGCAGATAATGGTCGGCCGGTTCAGTAACTGTAACACCAAACCTAGTATGTGGCAATTTTTAAATGTAAAATATTAGCCACTTGTTTTATATTCCGCTGCGTATTTTTAATGAAAATGATAAATTAGTATTTTAAAAAGAAAAATTTGGTTCTCGAGATCGAGGTGTTACAAGCTGGTATCAGAGCGTAAGTTTGAGTGAATTGGATACTTAGAAGAGTATTCAGTGTCAAATTCAGGTTCTCGACCATTATTTAAAGTGTTCCTCGGGAGGTATTGGGGTGTGAGAGAGATTGATATGATTCACATGACTAACACAGTTGTTGATTAATTGCTTAATTAATTAACATGATTAATGAAACAAGATAAGTATAGTAAGTATATTAAGACTCTAATGGTCTAATATAATCAAGAGATGTTTAGATCAATCTAATGTAATCAGATTGATAATGTTAGATAAAAGAGTGATGCCAAAAGAATAGTTGAAGTAATAGTAGTCTTGTGCACTACTAGTATTAAGATAAACAAGGGAACTGTCCTCAGTTCATATGAAAGTAGCATATAGTAAATAATGAGATCTAAAACGAATAATGACAATTGAGGAACATATGTTAGTTGTTCCTATTCCATAGCACAGAATGACCACATGTCTTGAGGCTTTTTCAGTCATGTAAACCATATATACCTTTAAGGGTACAACGGATCCGGCGGTGATCGAGAGATGAATACGGGATATAGAGTTAGTATTTGAAACCGGTGAAAGCAAGGAGCTATGTATTCTTTTGTTTCTGCGTCTTTTTATGCTTAATAGCAATTATCTGTTTTCGCGTTGATTTATCCACTGAAAGTGGAAGTTCTTAGCTGTAAGGCACTGATAGTGTTCTTGTGGCGGTAATTCATATTGATGGTAATAGTTTTCCCATTTCGTTTCTTGTTTTGCCCATTGAGGCATTTGATGCTGTAATTTGAAGGGATTGGCTCAGCAACCGAAATGCTGAGAATCTTTGTTTGAAAAGGTGATTAAAATTCCTCAGTCCGACGAGTCATATGTTGTGACTCGTGGTGAGGCAAGAATTTCTAAAATTCCATTGATATAACTGGTGAGAGCTCGTAAATTCGTAGCCAAAGGATGTGATTCCTATTTGGCTGATGTTGTTGATACAAAGATGGAGAAAAAGGCTATTAACGACATTAGGGTAGTTCTTAAATACCCTAATGTTTTCCTTGATGAATAACCGGGATTGCCACCGCTAAGAGAAGTAGAATATCAGATTGATCTTGTTCCAGGTGCTACGCCTGTAGCTCGAACTCTTTATCGTCTTGCATCATCTGAGGTTCATGAGGTAATGACTCAGATTCAGGAACTTCTTGATAGAGGTTTCATTTGTCCCAGCTCTTCACCTTAGTGAACTCAAGCCTAGTTAGTTAAAAAGAAAGACGGGACGATGCAGATGTGCATTGATTACAGGGAGCTGTAAAGAACAAGTACCCTATTCCTCGCATTGATGATCTGTTTAATCAACTACATGGTGTTACTTGATTTTCAAAGATAGACCTTTGATCTGGCTTGAAGAAATACACTTCCTTGGTCATGTTATATGCAAGGATAGTGTTATGGTTGATCTAGTAAAGGTCGAGGCAGTGATGAATTGGGGAATTCCCAAAACCCCATAAGAAATTCGTAGTTTTCTTAGGACTTGCCGGTTACTATCGGCGGTTCATCCAGAATATTTCTAAAATAGTAGATCTTATGACGAAGCTTGCACGAAAGGTTGTTACCTATTCGTGGTCCTATGAACAAGATAATGTCTTTCAAACATTGAAACAATTATTATGTTAAGCTCCAATTTTGACTCTGCTAAATGGGTCAGAAGATTCTATCGTTTGTTGTGATGCTTCTTACGTAGGTTTGGGAAGTGTCTTTAGGCAGAAGGACAATGTGATAGCTTATGCTTCCCGCCAACTGAAGCCACATGAGAAGAGCTATCCGACTCATGATCTGGAGTTGGCAGCTATTGTCTTTGCTCTGAAACTATGGCGCCACTACTTGTATGGCACCAAAAGTGTGGTATTCACTGATCATAAGAGCCTCCAGTATGTTTCTACACAGAAGGAGCTCTATATGAGGCAACGCAGGTGGATGGAATTGATAAGGACTATGATTGTGAAATCAAATACCACCCGGGCAAGGCTAATGTGGTGGATGATGCTTTAAGCCGAAAGGGCTCCACATATACCATTAAATTCATGAAAATCACTATTGTTTATGATCTTATCACTCGATTGAAGGAGGCTCAGTAAAAAGCCTTAGCAGAAGCTAATCTGAAGGCTGGAGTTATGTCTAAAGGAGCAGCTACAAGATGACAGCAGGGGATTGAAGATATACATGTCCCAAATCTGGGTACCTAGCATCGGAGGGAACCGGGAGTTAATCTTGAAGGAGGCGCATAATTCTCATCTAGTTGTTCATTCTGGGTGCAAGAAAATGCACCATGATCTTAAGGCCCTTTATTGGTGGCCTACTCTGGAACGTGACATTGTCTCTTTTGTTGAGAAATGTCAGATCTGTGCATAGGTGAAGACCGAGCACCAACGACCTTTTGGTAATTTGCAACAATTACCAATTCCAGAATGGAAATGGGACAACATCACCATGGATTTTGTTACTAAATTTCCTGGACTTTAAAAGGGCATGACATGATTTGGGTGATTATTGATAGACTCACCAAGAGTGCACACTTTCTAGAAGTTAATGAATCTTCTTCTATGCCTAGACTTATTCAGATTTGTATCAATGAAATTGTTGCTTGAAATGGTGTTCCTCTATCTATTGTTTCTGATAGGGATACACGGTTTGTTTCACAATTCTGGAGTAGTTTTCAACAGGAACTCGGTACTCGCGTTCATTTGAGTACCGCGTGTCATCCACAGACAGACTAACAGTCCGAAAGGACTATCCAAACTCTTGATGACATGCTACGCGCATGTGTGCTCGAATACGGTGGCTTGTGGGATTCTCATTTACCTTTGAATTAGGTGATCGGGTATTTTTGAAAGTTTCTCCCTTGAAGGGTGTATTAGATTCGACAGAAAGGGCAAACGGAGTCTGTGATATATTGGTTATTTTTGAATTATTCAGAAAGTCAATGAGTAGACAGTATTTTTGAGTTGCCTCTAGAGTTACCAGGTATTTATAATACCTTATGTGTTTGATGTCTTTGTAAGTGCAAGGTAGCTTAAGATCAGATTCTACCCTTGCAAGATCTGTTAGTGGATTCTTCTACACGACTTGTGGAAGAACCAGTTGAGATTCTGAACACGAAGACTAAGCAGCTGAGAGAGAAGACTATTCAGCTGGTCTTGGTCAAATTAAAGCACAACCTTGGGTCAAACCTGACATGGGAGACCGAGGAGGATATGAGGGCCCGCTATCCCCATCTGTTTTCATAAATGAGATTCCGAGGACGGAATCTTTTTAAGGGGGGTAGATTTGTAACAACCTCAAAATGGGCCTAGTCGTGTTCGAATCTGATACGTTAAAAAAATTCTAATTACCTATTAGATAAGAGGAATTAAATGTGTATAATGGATTAATGGGATAAATAGAAGAAAATAATAAAGAAATGATAATATTAAAATATTATGATAAATAGATAAGAATAATAAATTATCAAATAGTTTAGAACGAGGTTTCCAAAAATATCCCCGTTAGTTAAAACGGGTACTCGTGCGTTAAGTTGTAAGTTGAAAAGGGGAACAAGATACCCACTTGTGGATATGCATAACCCACAAGTGGGCATCACACGTGTATATCTCGCTTGCAAAAACACAGACAACTTCATTGACTTCTTGTGTTCTTGTGCTCTTGTTTGGCTTTAAAGGGAGATTCAAGAAGATTCAAGCTATTTGATTTCTGTTGCTGTGAATTTGAGTGTTGAATCAAGTTTAATCTGCTGTTATTAATTCTTACCCATCTCCAATCTTCAAGTGAGTTCTATGTGCTTATTTCTAAGTTTCACTAAGTTGGGTTTTAATTGGGTTTCAATGATTTTTATCCCAATCTGTGTTTCTAAGATTGCCAATCTGTTTCTAAATGATTTCTAAGTGTTTAGGAATCAAATTTTGTAATTAAATTGAAGGCTTGGTTGGATTTTGAGAATTAAAGTGGCTAATGGGTCAAAAAGAGGATTTTGGTCCCAAACACTGAATTAGATATTTTGATGTGTAAAAATGGTGTCTTTAAGTTGTTTTTGATGAGTTATTTCATATATGAATATTAGAAACCGATTAGTAATTCTCTGGAATAGTTTTGGTATGATTTGGATGGGAAAACAGCAGGTTCTGCACGAACCTGCAGCTGTATATTGAAGGGCACGGGCGTGCCTCTCAAGAACAGACCGTACCTTAGGGTGTAGCTAGGAGGCACGGTTGTACCTCCCATGAGTATAGGGCATGCCTAACCCTAGCGAGCCTGGGGGTACCCTGAAGTCACGGGGTGTACCTGAGACCCAGGTACGGGGCGTACCCGGGGCGTGCCACGCCAGGCACGGGCGTGCCTTGGCAAGGTACGGGCGTGCCCTACCCCTGGCCGAATCTGTTTTACAAGGTTTTAATAGCTGTAAACCTTGTTTAGGTATTCAAATTGATCTAGAAGCTTCAGTATCGAATAGTAAATTATTCTAACTCGACAGGTGAGTGCCTGATAACATAACAATTAATATATCTATAACATATATTAACAATGAATTGAATTGAATACAATTGATTAAGCGATTGAATATTTTGATAGAAGGTTGTATACCTTGTAGTATGTATGATAAATGATTATCGGGATATTATATGCACTTGACTAAGTGTAGTTTGTAAAGCATGACGATGCTAGACTTAACATGTTGACACAGTTTGATATGCACTTGTTTAAGTGTAGATTGTATATAATGATGATGCTAGGCTTAACTTATTGATACATAATAGCATGCACTTGATTAGGTGTATGTTATGATGATAGATATATACATTATTGCGTGCGCGCAATGAAGTAAAGGATGAATGGCATGATGATGCTAGATATTTGATTGATATAAATAATATGCATCTGTTTAGGTGTATGTTATGTGGACATGATTCTGGATTGATTGATTGATGATTCGATTGAATCAAATTATGTGTTTGTGATCGGTACGGATCATTATCGACAAAGCTGTCCTACAACGAGAACAAAGTTGTTCTACTTAAGGACAAAGCTGTCCTCTTCGGCTATAGCTGCGGCTGTACAACAGAGGAATCTGCGGATTCCAAAATGCAACGGTGGACGCTTAACATCTCCCCCACCGGAGCGGTTGATGTGTCTGGTACCCCAGTTTGGTGCATTGAGCCGGGTTGATCACCCTGCGAGATATGCTACCTCCTGACTACGCCAGCTCATTGCGAGATACTAGGATAGAACTATTTGAGCATGATTGATGATATGTGGTATGTTTATATTGATTGCATGCTTTCGTGTACTCACTAGCTATTATAGCTAACAGATACTACTCTCCACATGTGCAGGTGTTCCTTAGGCTGTGAGCTCGGGTGCGTGCGGGTAGTTGCATGTTTTAAGGAGGAACACTGCATTTTGTTTAACTCTGATATTATGTTTATGTTCTAGCAGATAATGGTCGGCCGGTTCAGTAACTGTAACACCAAACCTAGTATGTGGCAATTTTTAAATGTAAAATATTAGCCACTTGTTTTATATTCCGCTGCGTATTTTTAATGAAAATGATAAATTAGTATTTTAAAAAGAGAAATTTGGTTCTCGAGATCGAGGTGTTACACAAGAGGAGCCCAAGATAGTGGCAAATGATGCCCAAGCCATTATGGAGTACCTATAAACTCAGTTTGAGCTCCTACACAAGAAGCGAAAAAGTGACAAAGCCAAGTTGATGCGCAAGCTGAATGATCTGTCAAACTCTATGGCCAACTTGGAAAATATCGTGCTTAGATTAAGACCCTCCCCTATTGATGATGACAAAAAGGGGGAGGAAGAATCAAAGAAAGATGATAATATAGTTAAGGGGGAGCATACTGAGGAAATACATATTTTAGAAGAAACTCATGATCAGTTTATAAGTACTGTAGATCAGCCCTTTCAACAAAAGCAACAAGCTCCAGCAGTCCAAATACTCATAGATCCGGTGGACCAATCAGCTCAACCAGAAACTCCACGTAAAGAAACACTTCAAATTGTGCCTACAAGTTTCCCTCAAACTGAATTGTCAAAAGTTGGTGAAGCTGAGTCTGTTCCAGCTTCACAAATGGATAAAGGAAAAGGGAAGGATATAGAGACAGTAAAAAGAAAAAGAAGATTAAGTACTGTGTCTCTAGCCAAGAGGTGAAAAGTAATCATTGCTAAACCTGAGCCAAATCAACAAGGTAAGTCTTAACTAGTTGCATATGAATCTGACTCGAGTGATGAAGTTGATGCAGCACAGAAAGCCAGTGACATGCTTGCTGAGCAAATGTTACAAGAAATGGCTAAAGAACTGGGTATGATAGTGGAGAAAATGAAAGAGCAGCAACGACAAGCTGAAGCTGAAGCTGATTACTCTGGACCAAGAGCTGAACCAATTCCATACATTGATGATGATCTAAGATACTGCTACAAAAGAAATTATCTTGGTCATGAAATTGAAAGTTTAACGTTATGCAAAAAAGGGGAGCTGGTGATAATCAACTTTGTGTTGAAAAACAAAGCTGAAGTGGGGCTAGATATGAGAAGATTATATATGTTGGGATTCTCTAAGTGGAAGACAATGGCCTTGAATGTTAAAAGAATGAAACAAAGCCAGACTAAACAAGAGGTCATTCAAGAGCTTAAAAGAATTGTTCTTAGGATTGATTAGCTTGGAGAAATTTCAACAGCTGAATTTGATGTCTTCTTAAATCGTAACAAAGCTGCAAGAGAGAGAGCAACTAGGCGGAGGAAGAACAAAGTTCTCAGCTTACAAGCTCCTAAGGGTGTTGAATTCAAGGAGAATACATATATTGATCAACCCCTATCAGGCTTTATATACTTAGAGATTCAAGGAAATCAATGTTTCTTGGAGGAAGCCAGTATGCACTTGGCTAGCTTAGAATAAATTCTGTATTTGAGAATTCTATGTGATGACTCAAGTCAGAATTCACCATTCAGATATCAAATAAATAGAGTAATCAGATCAAGAAGAGATGAAATAAAAGAATATCAAGATGGTGAAGAAACTCTTATCAGTGCTATTAATGAAGTAGCCATATGGGAGCTTAAGTGTTATGATATGTGGTTAGAAGATGGAGATCCGATAGATTAAATAGATTAGATCTATAATTTTTATATGTAAGCACTAAGTGTGCATAAGATGATCAAAATGATCAAGCTAAAATGTAAATGATATGTTCATTAATGAAAAGTTATGTTTGATATGTTCAAACTGTTTGATATGTTCAAATAAACAGCTTTGTAAGTTTAAGCTGACTATTGATATGTTCAAGTATAAACTGATAAGTTCAGTAATACAACTTTTGTAAGTTAAGAACTTAAATCAATTCTGATAAGTTTAGTATCTAAGTATTGGTATGTTTAAATGCTTAGAATACAAGTCTTAGAATAGATTTGTAACCTAAAATCTTGTAACTTTAAGAAATGATGAATAGATATACTTTAATACTTATTTCAAGAACTAACTTTGGTCAGTTCCAGAGTTGTTCAACATAATTCTGTTAACCCATATGTACTTTGATTCAATATTTTGTCATCATCAAATAGGGGGAGATTGTTAGTCCCATGTTTAGAATAGTTAAATTTGAGGAGACAAACCATAGCTATGTATATATGATAGGTTAAATATTAGGAATTATGTAAGTCTGTTATAGACTGGCTAGTCAGCGTATAAACAGATATAGAGTTTTCTATGTAAGTACTAGATAGCCGAGTGACTTCTAAGCTGAGATAGGTTTCTGGAATGAAGACTTGAAGATTTGAAGAACCAAGAAGTCAAGAACTCAGCTTGATAACGTCAAGACTGAGTGAGACAGCTCAGTGCCAGAAGTAAGTTCAAGAATTTAATTAAGTTCTAAATTCTATTATAAATTCTTCATATCTACGACATTTAAATTAGAATATCTGAACCTAATTTAAACTATCTATTAGTTGGATAGAGATCTCAAACATAATTAATTAGATCTTTTCTAATTAAGGAGTTTGTTACGGTTTTAAAGAAAAGATAAGTTCTATCTTTAAAGTGCGATTTATTCGTAGATATATCAAGTATGAGAATAAACCTTCTTGTGGGTTTCAATATATATAGAACACAGAATACCGAATAGAGTACGACTGCATAAGTTGCAAAACGTACGTGTGTTCGTCATACTTGATACGCGTGTGTTGCGATAACTTTGTGAGTTCAAAGTTTGAGAGAGTTTTCAAGAGTTCTTGTTAATCAGTTTTAACAAGAAGTTCGATCATCAATTAATTTGATTGATTGTTAAAGTGTATTCAACCCCCCCCCCCTTCTACACTATATCGGTTGCTTGTTTACCCTCTTTGGGACCAACAAGAAGCAATATCCATATCTGTTAACAAATAAACAAACACTTTGAACATTGTTAATGTTCTAACAAAATAAAACAACTGATATCAACATTTTAAAATATCTAAAAGATAAAATAAACTAGTAATGAATTCACATAAAATTAAAAAGCAGAACCAAACATTAATAACAAGAATACAAAACCTCGCATAAACTCGCAACAGATGTCAATTGAATGTCGACGAAAATCAGTTGATTGCCCTACTTACAAGACGAAATCAAACGAAAATCAGTCGGAAGAATTAACGAGACACCGGATGTCAGATCAGCGGCGGTAAACGGTAGCCACAATAAAGACCAAAATTGAGTAGCCTTGAACAAGAATGGCGGAAGGAAATAAGAAGAATGGCGGAAGGAAAGAGACAACGATAATATAAATAAGAATGACGGCGTAATAAGGGTACACGACAAAAATTCTAATTTGACAAATATACCCCTCCGCCTAAATTAGTAACCTTAAATAAAACAAATGAGATTAATGGCCAGGATTAGTTCTCGTAGTTCTCGTACCAAAAACAGTTCTCGTTTGAACCGCAACCTTGTGAAGTGTTTCAAGTTAATATGCTTTGAGAGTTAATATGCTTTTGTTAAGGGTTTCAAGTTAATATTCTTTGAGGTTTCCTAATCAAGAGTTGATGCTTAATGACCCAAGGGATGTGCATGATAACCTTGATGGACTAGAGTTGGGTTAATATGCTTTGAGAGTTAATATGCTTTGAGGTTTCCTAATCAAATTGTGAAGGGTTTCAAGTTAATATGATTTTGTGAAGGGTTTCAAGTTAATATTCTTTGAGGTTTCCTAATCAAGAGTTGATGCTTAATGACCCAAGGGATGTGCATGATAACCTTTATGGACTAGAGTTGGGTTAATATGCTTCGAGGTTTCCTAATCAAAATGTGAAGGGTTTCAAGTTAATATGCTTTGAGGTTTCCTAATCTAGAATTGATGCTTAATGACCCAAGGGATGTGCATGGTAACCTTTATGGACTAGAGTTGGGTTAATATGCTTTTAGAGTTAATATGTTTTGAGGTATCCTAATCAAATTGTGAAGGGTTTCAAATTAATATGCTTTTGTGAAGGGTTTCAAGTTAATAAGCTTTGAGGTATCCTAATCAAGAGTTGATGCTTAATGTTGGGTTTTTGTGGTCTAAAATCACAGCGGAAATAAAACGGGTAGAAAAACTTTTCGAAAATTGACTACGAACACGCCCACCAAATGGACCCAAACTCTAGACATGACTAAGCGACAAAATAAAACATACAAAGAGATAGAGTTATTCCCTCGATGCTATCATCTTGGTACGTGTGGTTTTGGAGTTTGGAAGTCTTGTGCACTAACGTGTACACCTCTACCGAAGTCCACACGAAGCTACTATCGCCTCCCACTTGCTAGAGTGTTAGATAAGCCTATCTAAACACCACCAAGATGTCTATCACAAGAGAACCAAAGCCTTGGAACCTTTCTTGTGCTTGAGAGAATTATGTGTATGCAAATGTATATATTCTAGAAAACCATTCTTGGAACATGACCATATTAGCATCATGGCACTTATATACAACTCAAAACCAACTCAAAAAACGTGCACACTAATGTCATTTTCAGTTTCTAGAATAATGACAATTAACACCATACTTAACTAGCTTTCAAAGCCTAGTTAAGAGGTTGTTACTGCCTAAGGCACGGCCGTGCCTCATAAGGTACGGGCGTGCCAGCCCAAGAGACAACGCCCAAGTCACGTCCGACTTGGGCTCGTACCTGTCCACTGGGCACATGGTACGGGCGTGCCTCCTAGAGGCACGGGCGTACCTAGCCACAGGCCACGCCCAAGTCACGCGCGACTTGGGCTCGTGCCTGCGCGTAGGGCACGACCGTACCTCATAGAGGCACGGGCGTACCTTGGCCCACCAGAACCAGTTTTTGGTTTTCTCTCTCATTAGACCATCCGTGATGCCAGAATCGATACTTGGCGTGTGACCCAATAGGCCCTTGCTTCATCAGCCATGATACCAACTCGTGTGTGTGTGTCAGTGAGCATAATCCAACAGACTCCCACTTGCACATGACAAACTCACGAAAGGCGTCACCGACATAGAGCGGCCTCTAGCAAGGCATCTATGCCCCCAAGTCAGCAAAGGGTTTGTCTTCCCAAAACAAATACCTAACGAAAAGGAAAGGTCCTATAGATAAGTGATTATATACCCCTTCGTTCACGATATCTGTTGTGAATGCAGGTCATGGAACATGATCAACCCCAAATCATACATGATTATGTTTCTCGATATAGACTAACTATGACTAACAAAAACAAGTTGCACAATTGATCCATCATCAATTCAACTTGAGAACGGCCATGCATTTTGATTTGTCATCAGCTTAGTCAACAAGGGGCCCAAGAATATCTCTCAAAAGAGGAACAAACACCTTTGTCTACACCGCCCTATCATAATAACAAGTTCTTGCCTGAAAACTTCCCTTATAACAGCCAGTTACGAACTGTGTTAGAAAGCAATCTAAAAAAGTCCAAGTTAATAATCAAGAAACACGTGCATCTCCAGTAGAAGGATAAATAATATTATAATCCTGATTTACTCGTGATAATATCCATGAAGTAAACTCAGGTACGGGTCCTCCAATTACTTAATCACCATTAAGTACAGGCTAGTGTTGCGTAAACAAGTATTCAATCCAAGATGAAAACTTTACCAACCACTTGCCTCGATCTTAATTCACTTCTTCCTTCCAATGAAGAACGACCGATCGTGGAGTATTTAGAATAAACAAGTTTATTCATGGAAGTATTAAACGTCCAAAGATAGAACACAATAATGTTTCATAAAGTAACCGCACCATGCGTATATTAAATCTCCATTTAATAGTCATTACAGTAAGAAATACATTATTAGTTTAATGTTCTCAATAACAATTACAACTAAAATAATTAAACCAGGTCACTAGCAAATCTAATACCAATAGACTTAGCATGAGAATCATGCTTAACTTGCGACAAAGGTTTGGTAAGTAGATCTGCCAAGTTCCCCTCAGTCGGTACTCTACTAACCACAATGTCACCATTCTCGATGATATCACGAATAATATAATATTTTCGAGCAATGTGTCTCGTACGTCGATGCGCTCTTGGTTCCTTAGCTAGAGCTACTGCACCCTCATTGTCACAGAAGATCTCAATAGGGTTAGCGATGCTAGGAACAACTCCAAGGTCTTGAAACGGTCGACAAACCCGGTTCATTAAATCCATAAACACTGCAGGTGCGTTAGTCAAACCGAAACGGCATGACTAAGAATTCATAATGACCATACCTGGTACGGAAAGCAATCTTGGCAATATCTTTGTTAGAAACTCGTACTTGGTGATAACCTGATCTCAAATCGATCTTAGAGAAATACAAAGCACCCTACAACTGATCAAATAAATCGTCAATCCTGGGCAGAGGGTATTTATTCTTTACCGTCCTCTTATTCAGTTCCCTATAATCAATACACATTCGTAGCGTGCCATCTTTCTTTTTCACAAACAAAACTGGCGCACCCCACGGCGAAGAACTTGGACGAATAAAACCCCGATCCAAAAGATCCTGAATCTGTGTCATCATCTCCCTAATCTCAGAAGGAGCCAACCTATAAGGAGATCTAGCCACTGGATTCGAACCCGGTATTAAATCAATGTTGTACTCTACCTCTCTAACGGGAGGTAGCCCACGTAACTCATCCAGAAACACATCAGGAAAATATGATACGACTCGCACATCAGTAACTGCCCGCTTTTCCTTTCTAGCATCAATAGCGTATGCCAGAAAACATTTGCATCCCTTACTCAAGGATTTCTTAGCCTTTAACATAGAAATGATAGGAAACAAAGACCTGCTTTTTTCTCCTCGAGCCACCACGTGCGACCCATTAGACAATGGAAAAGAAATCAATTTCCTATGACATTTAATGCTTGCCTTGTGCTTACTCAGCCAATCCATCCCCAAAACCACATCAAAACCTACTATTTGCATCAATAAGAACGATACCGGAAAGCACTTACCATCGATATCTATCTCAGCCCCAGTCACAGAACTTGTAACAAGAACTATCTTACCATCTGCTACTTCTATCTCAATTGGTACAGAAATAACAGTAACAGGTAATTTCAACTTTTCACAAAAAGTCACAGAAATAAATGAGTGATTCGCTCCAAAATCAAATAACACACGCGCAGGTAGGGAGTTTATAAGAAACGTACCGGTGATAACATCATCAGTAGCAGTAGCATCGTCTACTGTCATCCGGAACGCCCTACCCTCCGGTGTCGGAGGATTCTTCCTTTTTTGTGCCCCTGACGATGAGCCCCCAACATCCCCTGCCCCCGTCCATGTCCCGGCTCCTCTTCCCGTAGGGCAATCCCCAGCCCTGTGCCCTTCTTTCATGCAGTTCCAACAGACATTGCGGGGAAACCTGCAATCCTTCGTTTCATGCCCATGTGCACCACAACGCATGGTCTGGGTAGTACACTGTCCAGTGTGACTGGATTTGCATCGGGTACGCCATTGAGACTTCGTGTTTGTACCCCCCGTAGTCGGCTTCCGACTCTGGTTACCCTGAGAAGAACTGCCCTGCCATTTCTTCTTTTGTTGTGCACCTGTCTGGTCGTACTTCTGCTTCAGCACATCTGCTTCATCGTTATTCTGTTTATCCCTGGCTTGAATGTGTCCCTCATCAGACTTTGCCAAGGTGAAGGCCTGAGACAATATTCCAACCAGTCGAGCTGTACTGCTGTACTCCGGTAACAAAGCTCCGATAAAATGTTGAACCTGCATAGATTCATCCGGTACCCACTTAGTCACAAACCTCAGCTTCGAGTTAAATTGTTCAATTAATTCATCAACTATCATCCTCCTGGTCATCTTCAATTCCATAAACTCCTGCCTTATCTTATTCAGTTCAAAGGCATTGCAATACTGCTCGCAAAGTTTATCCCGGAATTGGTTCCATGTTATCGAATCCATTTGAGCTCTCGTTAAATGGGTGGTAATGGAATCCCACCAAACCATAGCCTTGCCTTTGAGCATCCGGGTGGCAAAGCAAACTCGCATTTCCTCCTCACAGTTACAGGCATCCAAAATCCTCCCTGTATCTCTCAACCTGTTCAAAGTTACATTAGGATCCGTGCTGCCATGGTATTCGTCGAGTTTACAATCTAAAAACTACTTGTAGGTGCATGGTTGTCTGAATGCCATAGCCTGTGAATATCCCATAAACGAATAAGAATAAGATCCTCGAGGCATCGATCCCTGCGGATAAGACCCTTGTGAAACAGATCCTTGCGGATAGGATCCTTGTGAAAAGGTTGAGTCGTTGGTTGGGAAAACAGTGGTATAGGCATTGACATCGGTGGAACCTCTGCCAGTGTAGTCACTGCCGGAAAGATAGGATGTATTGCAACCGTAGTTGATGTCACAGTAGCAACCGGAAGTTGAACTATAGGAACTTGTCTTTGTTGCTCCAGTTCCTTTCGCAAATCCTGTAGTTGAGCTTCCAACTGGAAGATATACTCATCTCTTTCATCCCCTGCAGTACCAGATGTACCAGCATTAAGCAATGTTACCACTGTAGTAGGGACTTCAGCAGAAGACGGGACAATAGGGGCAGCAGTTGAGTGATCACGATCAGCCATTGTTATCTGTAACAATCACATCACCTCACAATTTATTAGATAAATCCGTTAGTACACAACATACTAACTACACTCCAATTCACCCCAATCCCACACCCAACGAGTAATCGACCTACCATGAGCCAAGATTCGGGAAGGTAACACTTCCACTGTGCCTACACTGCCAAATCAAGGCTCTGATACCAAACTTGTAACACCGTATTTTAACCCAAAAATTTTCATTTTTTCATAATCATTGCGGAAGCGAATTAAAATAACCAAAGTGTTTACAACTGTACAAACACTACTGTTTAAATATCAGTATTACAAAACATGGCTCGCCACAAAATAAAAATATCAGAGTCCTTGGTGATTACTCCCCATGCTAACCACTCTCAGCCGAGCCACTGACTTACCAAAACTTGTAAAAAGAGTGAGAGGTGGGGGATTAGCACAAAGCTAAGTGAATGGAGTCAAACCGCAACAGATATATCAGCGAATAACCGCATCAATATCAAAAACACAAAACAGATAATCGTGCCCCGGGATGACCGGCGGTTCTGCAGGAACCTAAAACCAATGCCGGCCAAAGCGAAGGTTTACCGATAGTTCATTTGCTATTCTCACACAGTATCACCTTAAGTTGCAACAAATGCATCAAAAGGTCCCGATACTGATTAGCCGATAGCAAACAAACCCAGCCTATATGCCCAGCCGAAGCTGACTTCCCTATCCTCATGTATACATATCAATGATGCACAATTAATTAACAATCAACAGTTAATCAATTATCAGATACACAGTCTATCCTTGCATCAAACCAATAACAGTTGCAACCCAATCCAGTTACAACTAATAACATCTGTGAGCAAAAGTCCACTCACCTCAAGCTTTTAGTTTCTCCACTCAGTGGTCTTATATTACTGAGCCTTGCTTGTTCCTGAGAACACAACAAACTGAAATCAGTAACGGTTCATAAATATATGTCAAACACATAAATTTATATCCTTTTAATCAAACATAAGCATGTATGATTCCCATATGTATAAACATATAACACACAATTAATATGTTAACTTAAACCCAAGAACAACATATTAAAAACAAGTCAAATTCTGAAATAGAGCCCGTCGCGCCGCGACACAATACCCGTCGCGCCGCGACCCATGTCAGATTTCAAAATCCGGATCCTAGAATCGGATTCTCTAGTCGGATTTTCACAAATCTGAATCCATGTGTCGGATTCTGTCAAACATCGGATTTCCAAGGGCTGCTTTGAAAATTCAATCGGATTTCCATAATCCGATTCAATCTCTCGGATTTTAGCCTTGTCGCGCCGCGACCCTTAGCGTAGCGCCGCGACACTCGGATTTCAAGTTGTCTTCTCCATAAACAGTCGGATTTCCAGCTAATAATAACTTTCCAAAACCGACCAAAACCCTCATAAAACATTATGAACACTTCTAAAACATGTATAAACATCCTATAACATGTATAGAACATCAAGAACACATCAAATCCTTTTAACATGGCAATTCATACAAAACCCATCAAGCAAGTTTACTTCAAAACATCAACCATGGTGTATTCATGTTCTTAGCATATTTCTACAAACAAAACATGTTAAGATAATTAGATTCATGCCATGATCATAGCTATACCTTTGGTTTGAATTAACACACACTAAATCAAAACCTTCACTTTTCAAGTTTGATAGCTTTCTTTGCCTATTCTCTCAAGAACACATACACACACCTTCACAATCGGTTTTGCAAGTGATAAGGATTTTAGATGTTAATTCAATATACCCACGTATGCTTTTCTTAATATATGTAGCATGAGGTGGCACACTAACATGCATACAAATTCTCAATTAAAATATATATATATATATATATATACATAACTGTACATGCATAAGTCTATATATTTTCAAACACATAATCTCATATATTGCTTTAATTAATTAAACTAATTAATTAAAAACCGAGTAGATTAATATTAACAAGTAATTAATCACAATTACTCACAAACCAACATACCAAATCCACCTAATCTACTAGGCCCGGTCTGAGGATGTTACAGCATACGACACATCAGGCCGAGTACATAGCATAGCATACATGATCGATCCCACTACCGAAGCATACGGGACTCGACTAATTTCCTCTAGTTCCTTTTGAGAACTAGGACATTGAGACTTGCTCAACGCCATACCATGTAACATAGGCAAATTCCCTTTCTTGGAATCTTGCATCTTGAACCTCTTCAAGACTTTATCTATGTACGTACTCTGGCTCAAACCAATGAGTCTCTTAGATCTATCTCTATAGATCTTTATCCCTAAAATATATGTTGCGTCTCCCATGTCTTTCATAGAGAAGCAACTCCTAAGCCAGGTTTTTACTTCCTGTAAGATAGTCACGTCACTTCCTATGAGTAGTATGTCATCTACATACAAGACTAGAAAAACTACAACACTCTCACTAGCCCTGACATACACACAAGGTTCATCCTTGCTTTTAGAAAAGCCAAACTCTTTGACCTTTTCATCAAAGCAAATGTTCCAACTCTGAGATGCTTGCTTAAGTCCATAAATGGACCTCTTAAGCTTGCAGACTTTATTAGGATATTTGTGGTTTACGTAACCATCAGGTTGTGCCATGTAAACCTCCTTTGCCAACTTCCCATTAAGGAAGGCAGTCTTGACATCCATCTGCCATATTTCGTAATCGTAATATGCAGCGATAGCCATTAGTATCCTAATAGACTTCAACATAGCCACCGGAGAAAAGGTTTCATCATAGTCTACACCATGAGTTTGAGTGAAACCCTTTGCTACCAATCGGGCTTTGAAGGTGTCTACCTTTCCATCCTTGTTAGTCTTCTTTCTGAAGACCCATTTGCACCCTACAGGCTTGTGGCCAGGTACCGGATCAACCAAGTCCCATACTTGATTATCCGCCATGGATTGCATCTCACTGTCCATTGCCTCCTTCCATCTAGCAGACTCAGGGCCCGCTACGGCTTCCCAGTAGTTGGTCGGTTCACTATGATCCACCAATAGTTCGTCGCCCTCGGATATGAGAAACCCATATCTTTCCGGCTCATTACGAACTCTACCAGATCTACGGAGCTCTAATGGTTGTGTATCAGGCACCTCATCCACCGTTGGTTGAGGTTCCATTTCTTCTGGTGCGCCGACCTCAGAAACAGTACTAGTGCCAACATCAGGCTGATCATTGGTGTCATCTAGAGTTTCTTCTACTTCGACTTGCCTCCCACTGGCTTCTGCAGATATCAGCTCCCTTTCAAGGAAGACCGCCCTTTCAGTAAAAGTAACGAAGTACTTACAGTTGTTTCTTGTAACAGACCTGAACAGACCACACACATCCGTATGAACAATGTCTAACAAGTTTTTGCCCCTTTCACTAACGCCGGTGAAGGGCGCTTTAGTCATTTTGCCTAATAAACAAGAATCGCATACTTCGCTTGACCCGTGGTCAAACGATTTCAAAATCCCATCCACTTGGAGTTTGGCGATACGTTTCTTGCTTATATGGCCAAGACGACTATGCCACAAAGACAACTTGTCCAATACACCTTTGGATTTAGAATCAATGTTCATGATTGATTTATTACCATCCAAACACACACTTGTTTCATAAATCCCACGACATGGATAAGCTTTAAAGTAATGAACATCATTTCTCAAACAAGAGATAATTCCATTATTAAAACCAAAATCATATCCATCGTGATACAAAGCGTGAAAGGAAATAATGTTTCGTGCCACGCAGGGTGAAAAACAAACATTCAATAAGGTAATAGCAAGTCCTGAAGGAAAGGCGAGATCAACACTCCCTATCCGCTCCACGAGAACCACATCCTTGTTTCCCATGATCAGGTCAAGCTCTCCAGCACCCAGCGCCCTACTTCTTTTTAGCACCTGCACATTATTATAAATTTGAGTGCCACAACCGGTATCAAGTACCCAGCCGTTAGAAGTAGCGGTATTGTGGAGTTCAATCATAAACGTACCTGAGTTACCCGCTCCTTTCGGTTTTACCCGCTTGAGCTCCTCAAGGTACTTTGGGCAAGAACGCCGCCAATGCCCCTTTTCCTTGCAGTGGAAGCACTCGGCTTCCACAGGGTCCTCGGCTGGTGGAACCATCACGGCTTTCCCCTTGCCCTTTGGGGCCGGACTCGGGTTAGGTTTTGCAACCTTCCCCTTACCCTTTCCCTTAGAAGGGGGAGCGCCTTTTCTTTTGGTTCCGCCTCCCTGGATGGCTAGGATGGGTTTGGACGAGGAGGGCTTCTTGGACATGTCAGATTCGACGGTCTTTAACATTCCGTGAAGTTCCATTAGGGACTTGTCCATGCCATGGACAAGATAGTTCCACACAAATTGTGAAAAAGAACTAGGAGAGAACGGATGATCACATCCACCGCCAACTCCCTCCGTAACGGGAATCCAAACCTCTTCAAGTGCTCAACCAATGCTTTCATCTTAAGCACGTGAACGCTCACATTTCCGCCCTCCTGCATATGGCAATCCCAAAGGGACTTTAGGCACTCGAAGCGCTCTAGCTTAGCCTACTGTTGGAACATTTCCTTTAGCTGGTTAAGCATGCCATATGCTCCTAAATGTTCCATTTGCTTTTGAAGCTCAGGAATCATTGACGAGAGCATAATGCAAGCCACTTCGTTCGTTTCCTTGACACGCTTGTCTTACGCGTCTCGGACCGCCCTAGTAGCATTAGCTGCAGGTGCCTCCGGCAAAGGCTCCTCGATGGCCCACATCTTTTGTTCATACCTAAGGGCTATCCTTAGTTGCATGAACCAATCCATGAAGTTTTGGCCATCGAGTTTGGCCTTTTCGAGGAACAACTTTAGGGAAATAGAGTTCGATGAAGATGTAGAAGTGTTGTTGGATGCCATCTACAAAATTTAGAGTACCAATTTTAGTTTTGAATCCTTGTAGAAATAACTACCCAATAGTTATAAAACTTAATTATTTGAACAAGGCTAAGAACCATATTTCACTCTATCTCATGATGGGTTTACCGCGGATCATGAAATAATTTATTTAGGCCGGTAGACAAATTACCAATTGCAACCATTGCAACTCTTAGATCCTTGCGGGATCCTTTCGACATCAAATGTCTAAGGCATGTTTGATCCCTTCATACACCAATCCTTTTATTATTTCTTAAATGACTCAGCTAGAGATCGACATCATTTAAGCAAATAAAAGAATTTGTAAGTCGCCCGTCAAGACACACGTTGGTACCCTAGCCCAATCATTGGTTCGTGCTTAAGCTCGACTACCAATATTGCGGGTTGCCACACTCACCTTCCACACAACTCCACAAGGAATGACTCGTGCTAATGCTCGACAATCATCCAAGTTTCGTTAGATTTAGGTGGTGTCGTCATACGGGTGGCGCGTGACTTACTTTTTGAAAAACGGGTTTTTGTTTTTCCGGTTAAAAACAACATTTTAACAATTTTGACGAATTAGCAATTTAAGTGACAAAAACTCCTTTTTATTCACCGTTTAATATAAACACTTTTATATTAATATTTTCCAATTCTTATGCGCGTTGAAATATAAACTCATTTATAGATAACTTTTGTTTTATATATTTTCAAAAAATTCTCTAGCATGCAAATCCTAAAGAATTCAAATATAAAAACAACCACGCATAAATATAAATAAAGACCCGGTAACATGCCCAAATCCTAAGTGTTTTCCCCATGAGCCAAAACGGGGAAAACATAGTCAATCTAGGGACAACACTAGAGGATGCTCCGTCACGATCTCCACATCGGCGAATCTCCCGGATTTGGTTCATCAAGACGCCAACACCGTGTCTCCCAGTCGGTTTGATGCAATATTACATATTTGAAACAATCTAAGTACGAGTACATAATAATAAGAAAACGACATGCAAGTCGCGATCCTAGCCCTAGACTCTACTGCAACAAAGCAAAGAAGGAGGCGGAATGGAGAAAGGAAAGGGACAAGGGCGGTCTTGCTTGGCGCGAAGGCTGCTGGTTCGGGGATAATCTATTACGAGTACAAAGATTTAAATAAACGACATGCAAGTCGCACCAAATATAAATATTACAACATTACAGCACGCAGGCCAAAACCAAAACCAAAACCAGCCACAAACATCACAAAGTCTATGGGTATATCAAGTTACCAGGCTACCACTACAAACACAACCAAACGGAAGCAATGGTGTGCCACAAAACCATGTCCAACAAAGATAAATATATTTTGACCAAGATTGCAAAAACATTTAAGGCACAACAAGCAATCCTTGTACATATGCATTAACAATTTTAATACACCTTTAAAATTGCATATTCATATATACACCTAAAGCTATATGTTTTTGTGAACTTCATGCCAAGTCACACAAAACATATAAAATTAGGTATCAAAATATAGTGGGGATCAACAGAATCAAGACTAGTCTAAAACCCGGATTTTAATATATTTAAACATATTGTTTCAAAAACTAATTCTGACTAAAAAACCATTAGGCACGGGCGTACCCCAGAGGGTACGGGTGTGCCTTCCATTTTGTCAGTGTACAGTTTAAACAATTTTAAACACTATACGAATTCTGCCGGCACGACCCGTACCCCCACTGGTACGCCCGTGCCCCGCCGCCAGCACGGCCCGTACCCCAGAGGTACGACCGTGCCCGGTCACCGGAAAACCATTTTTGACAGAAAACTCAGAAAATCCGGTTTTAACTCCAAAAGTGCAAAGCCATGTTAGAGATGGCTCTGATACCACTGTTGAGTTTTCATGGTCTAAAATCGCAGCGGAAACAAAACGGGTAGAAAAACTTTTTGAAAATTGACTACGAACACGCCTACTAAATGGACCAAAACTCTAGACATGACTAAGTGACAAAATAAAACATACAAAGAGATAGAGTTATACCCTCGATGCTATCTTCTTGGTACGTGCGGTTTTGGAGTTTGGAAGTCTTGTGCACTAACGTGTACACCTCTACCGAAGTCCACACCAAGCTACTATCGCCTCCCAATTGCTAGAGTGTTAGATAACCCTATCTAAACACCACCAAGATGTCTATCACAAGAGAACCAAAGCCTTGGAACCTTTCTTGTGCTTGAGAGAATTATGTGTATGCAAATGTATATATTCTAGAAAACCAATTCTTGGAACAGGACCATATTAGCATCATGGCACTTATATACAACTCAAAACCAGCTCAAAAAACATGCACACTAATGTCATTTTCAGTTTCTAGAATAATGACAATTAACACCATACTTAACTAGCTTTCAAAGCCTAGTTAAGAGGTTGTTACTGCCTGAGGCACGACCGTGCCTCATAAGGTACGGGCATGCAGCCTAAGAGGCCACGCCCAAGTCACGCCCGACTTGGGCTCGTGACTGTCCACTGGTCACAGGGGACGGGCGTGCCTCCTAGAGGCACAGGCGTACCTAGCCACAGGCCACGCCCGACTTGGGCTCGTGCCTACCCGTAGGGCACGGCCGTACCTCATAATGCACGGGCGTGCCTTGGCCCACCAGAACCAGTTTCTGATTTTCTCTCACATTAGACCATCCGTGATGCCAGAATCGATACTTGGCGTGTGACCCAATAGGCCCTTGCTTCATCAGCCATGATACCAACTCGTGTGTGTGTCAGTGGGTATAATCCAACACTTAATGACCCAAGGGATGTGCATGATAACCTTGATGGACTAAGGTTGGGTTAATATGCTTTGAGGTTTCCTAATCAAATTGTGAAGGGTTTCAAGCTAATATGCTTTGAAGTTAATATGCTTTTGTGAAGGATTTCAAGTTAATATTCTTTGAGGTTTCCTAGTCAAGAGTTGATGATTAATGACCCAAGCGATGTGCATGATAACCTTTATGGACTAGAGTTGGGTTAATATGCTTTGAGAGTTAATATGTTTTGAGGTATCCTAATCAAATGCTTTGAGAGTTAATATGGTTTGAGGTTTCCTAATGAAGAGTTGATGCTTAATGACCCAATGGATGTGCATGATAACCTTGATTGACTAGAGTTGGGTTAATATGCTTTGAGAGTTAATATGCTTTGAGGTTTGCTAATCAAATTGTGAAGGGTTTCAAGTTAATATGATTTGACGGTTAATATGCTTTGAGGTTTCCTAATCAAATTGTGAAGGGTTTCAAGTTAATATGCTTTGAGAGTTAATATGCTTTTGTGAAGGGTTTCAAGTTAATATTCTTTGAGGTTTCCTAATCAAGAGTTGATGATTAATGACCTAAGGGATGTGCATGATTCAGAGCAAGTTGATTCGGAAGGTGAGTTGTTACACACTCCTTAGCGGATTTCGACTTCCATGACCACCGTCCTGCAGTCTTAATCGACCAACACCCTTTGTAGGTTCTAGGTTAGCACGCAGCTTGGCACCGTAACCCGGCTTCCAGTTCATCCCGCATCGCCAGTGCTGCATACTAAAAATGGCCCACTTGGAGCTCTCGATTCCGTGAAAAGGCTCAACGAATCAGCCGTGTCATCCTACCTATTTAAAGTTTGAGAATAGGTCGAGGGCGTTGCGCCCCCGATGCCTCTAATCATTTGCTTTACCCGATAGAACTCGCACCTGGGCTCCAACTATCCTGAGGGAAACTTCGGAGGGAACCAGCTACTAGACGGCTCGATTAGTCTTTCGCCCCTATACCCAAGTCAGACGAACAATTTGCACGTCAGTATCGCTACGGGCCTCCACTAGAGTTTCCTCTGGTTTGGCCCCGCTCATGCATAGTTCACCATCTTTCGGGTCCCGATAGGCATGCTCATACTCGAACCGTTCTCAGAAGATCAAGGTCGGTCGGCGGTGCACCCCACAAGAGGGATCCCGCCAATCAGCTTTCTTGCACCTTGCGGGTTTATTCACCCGTTAAAGGGTTTCAAGTTAATTCCTAATCAAATTGTGAAGGGTTTCAAGATAATATGCTTTGAGAGTTAATATGCTTTTGTGAAGGGTTTCAAGTTAATATTCTTTGAGGTTTCCTAATCAAGAGTTGATGCTTAATGACTCAAGGGTTGTGCATGATAACCTTGATGGACTCGAGTTGGGTTAATATGCTTTGGGAGTAAATATTCTTTGAGGTTTCCTAATCAAATTGTGAAGGGTTTCAAGTTAATATGCTTTGAGGTTTCCTAATCAAATTGTGAAGGGTTTCCAGTTAATATGATTTAAGAGTTAATATGCTTTTGTGAAGGGTTTCAAGTTCATATTTTTTGAGGTTTCCTAATCAAGAGTTGATGCTTAATGACTCAAGGGATGTGCATAATAACCTTTATGGACTAGAGTTGGGTTAATATGTTTTGAGAGTTAATATGTTTTGAGGTTTCCTAATCAAATTGTGAAGGGTTTCAAGTTAATATGCTTATGTGAAGGGTTTCAAGTTATCCGCACCGATGGCCGCTTCACACCGACGGCCGCTCCGCCCGGGCACAGGCCCAAGGTTTTGCAGTGACCGCCGCGTCCTCCTACTCTTCGGGGCCTGGCACTTGCCCCGACGGCCGGGTGTAGGACGCGCGCTTAGACGCCATCCATTTTCGGGGCTAGTTGATTCGGCAAGTGAGTTGTTACACACTCCTTAGCGGATTTCGACTTCCATGACGACCGTCCTGCTGTCTTAATCGACCAACACCCTTTGTAGGTTCTAGGTTAGCGCGCAGTTTGGCACCATAACCCGGCTTCCGGTTCATCCCGCATCGCCAGTTCTGCTTACTAAAAATGGCCCTCTTGGAGCTCTCGATTCCGTGACACGGCTCAACGAAGCAGCCGTGCCATCCTACCTATTTAATGTTTGAGAATAGGTCGAGGGCGTTGCGCCCCCGATGCCTCTAATCATTCGCTTTACCCGATAGAACTCGCACCCGGGCTCCAGCTATCCTGAGGGAAACTTTGGAGGGAACCAGCTACTAGACGGCTTGATTAGTCTTTCGCCCCTATACCCAAGTCAGACGAACAATTTGCACGTCAGTATAGCTACGGGCCTCCACTAGTGTTTCCTCTGGTTTGGCCCCGCTCATGCATAGTTCACCATCTTTCGGGTCCCGATAGGCATGCTCACACTCGAACCGTTCTCAAAAGATCAAGGTCGGTCGGCGGTGCACCCCAGAAGAGGGATCCCGCCAATCAGCTTCCTTGCGCCTTGCGGGTTTACTCACCTGTTGAAGGGTTTCAAGTTAATTCCTAATCAAATTATGAAGGGTTTCAAGATAAAATGCTTTGAGAGTTAATATGCTTTTGTGAATGGTTTCAAGTTAATATTCTTTGAGGTTTCCTAATCAAGAGTTGATGCTTAATGACCCAAGGGATGTGCATGATAACCTTGATGGACTCGAGTTGGGTTAATATGCTTTGGGAGTAAATATGTTTTGAGATTTCCTAATCAAATTGTGACGTGTTTCAAGTTAATATGCTTTGAGGTTTCTTAATCAAATTGTGAAGGGTTTCCAGTTAATATTCTTTGAGGTTTCCTAATCAAGAGTTGATGCTTAATGACCCGAGGGATGTGCATAATAACCTTTATGGACTAGAGTTGGGTTAATATGCTTTGACAGTTAATATGTTTTGAGGTTTCCTAATCAAATTGTGAAGGGTTTCAAGTTAATATGCTTTTGTGAAGGGTTTCAAGTTATCCGCACTGACGGCCACTCCGCCTGGGCACACGCCCAAGTTTTTGCAGTGACCGCCGCGTCCTCCTATTCATCGGGGCCTGGCACTTGCCCCGACGGCCGGGTGTAGGTCGCGCGCTTAGACGCCTTCCATTTTCGGGGCTAGTTGATTCGGCAAGTGAGTCGTTACACACTCCTTAGCGGATTTCGACTTCCATGACCACCGTCCTGCTGTCTTAATCGACCAACACCCTTTGTAGGTTCTAGGTTAGCGCGCAGTTTGTCACCGTAACCTGGCTTCCGGTTCATCTCGCAACGCTAGTTCTGCTTACCAAAAATGCCCCACTTGGAGCTCTCGATTCCGTGGCACGGCTCAACGAAGCAGTCCTGCCATCCTACCTATTTAAAGTTTGAGAATAGGTCGTGGGCGTTGCGCCCCCCATGCCTCTAATCATTCGCTTTACCCGATAGAACTCGCACCCGGGCTCCAGTTATCCTGAGGTAAACTTCAGAGGGAAGCAGCTACTAGACGGTTTAATTAGTCTTTCGCCCCTATACCCAAGTCAGACGAACGATTTGTACGTCAGTCTCGCTACGGGCCTCCACCAGAGTTTCATCTGGCTTCGCCCCACTCAGTCATAGTTCACCATCTTTCGGGTCCCGACAGACATGCTCACACTCGAACCATTCTTAGAAGATCAAGGTCGGTCGGCGGTGCACTCCACAAGAAGGATCCCGCCAATCAGCTGCCTTGCGCCTTGCGGGTTTACTCACCCGTTGAAGGGTTTCAGGTTAATTCCTAATCAAATTCTTAAGGGTTTCAAGTTAATATGCTTTGAGAGTTAATTTGCTTTTGTGAAGGGTTTCAAGTTAATATTCTTTGAGGTTTCCTAATCAATAGTTGATGCTTAATGACCCATGGGATGTACATGATAACCTTGATGGACTAGAGTTGGGTTAATATGCTTTGAGAGTTAATATGCTTTGAGGTTTCCTAATCAAATTGTGAAGGGTTTAAAGTTAATATGCTTTTGTGAAGTGTTACACGCTACCCATATCACTTTGACCTACACAAAATAAGTAACTTGCGCGACGAGTAACGCTTCGTTCTAGGATGACCGGGTAAAGACGGACAAATGGCACTGCGAGGCCCACAACACCACAAAACTTCATCAAAAAGGGTCCTCGTCAGTTTCAAAGTGCACTTGGACCACCAGGTTCTCTTCATGTCAAGCGCCAACACCGCCATGGGGAACATGTCATGCGTCTTCGAACAGCCTAGTTCAACACTCCTACTCAGACGTTGTGTTAGTTACCTTGGAAGGAAAAATCCATGACCTACACAACAATTCCTACGTGCCTCGTCAAGAAGCCCGGATCACCTTGACCTACACAAAACAAGTCACTTGCGCGACGAGTAACTCTTCATTCTCGGATCACCAGGCAAAATGGGACAAATAGCATTGCGAGGCCCCCAACACCACAAACTTCATCGAAAAGGGTCCCCGTCGGTTTCAGAATGCACATGGACCACCAGGTTCTCTTCATGACAAGCCCAAACACCACCGCAGTTTTCATTGAAATCAGGTAGAGCATTGAAAAGCGGCAGTGCGAGGCCCACACCGCCGCAGTTTTCATTGATAAGGGTCCCCGTCAGTTTCGGCATCGCTCGGATCCCAATGTCCTCGACATGTGTGGAGAACTAGGTTCAACAAGCAGCGCTCGGATCCCAATGTCCTCAACATGCGTCGAGGACTAGGTTCAACAAGCATCGTTCGGATCTCGTTGTCCTCGACATGCGTCAAGAACTAGGATCAACAAGCAACACCTCACATGACGTTGTTATAGTCACCTAGACAGGCATTAGCCACCTAGACAACAATTCCTACATGCCTCGTCATGCTCGCCCGAATTAACTAGATCGTCACAAAACTAGACACCAACATGGGCTTGTGCGTCCAGTAATGATTCGTTCTAGGTCACTCGGCTGAACACTGAAAAGCAGCAGTGCGAGGCCCGGACCGCCGCTGTTTTCGTCGAAAAGGGTCCCCGTCGGTTTTGGCAACACTCGAATCACCATGTCCTCAACATGCGTCAAGAACTAGGATCAATAAGAATCACCTCACGTGACGTTGTTTTAGTCACCTAGACAGGCATAAG
This sequence comes from Dittrichia graveolens, assembly GCA_038502395.1. Classification (NCBI taxonomy): domain Eukaryota; kingdom Viridiplantae; phylum Streptophyta; class Magnoliopsida; order Asterales; family Asteraceae; genus Dittrichia; species Dittrichia graveolens. Next base: position 40,944,515 of record JARJIL010000009.1, read on the forward strand.
CCAAGACCTAGACAACAATTCCTACGTGCCTCGTCATGCTCGCCCGAATCACCTGGATCGTCACAAAACTAGACACTTGCGCGTCGAGTAATGATTCGCTTCAGGACATTCAGTAGAGCACTGAACAATGGCAGTGCGAGGCCCACACCGCCTTTGTACCTCGTCATGCTCGCCAGAATCACCTAGATCGTCACAAAACTAGACACTTGCGCGTCGCGTGATGATTCGCTCCTGGTCATTCGGCTGAACACTGAAAAGCGGCAGTGCGAGGCCCACACCACCGTTGTTTTCATCGAAAAGTGTCGCATCTAATCAGGAAACACACCCACAACTCTAGATAAAGGCATCACTCATGACCAACCATCTCGGAGGGAACCAACTTATCACAACGATCTTGGCTACTAGCTTTTATAACCCACCATCTTGGCTAGCAGCTTTCATCACCCCCCTATATATACATATTGCACAAAAAGCAAAGTTTCTGGAAGAGACATTGATTTCTCCCAACTGGCATAATTTTTGAAAGGGCCAAGAAATTAAGCATCTTTACAGGAAAAACACTAGTGATTAGCTCAACAATGGGCATGCTTACTAGGTAATCGGGTCGCTTGGCCATGCCGGCTAGGACTTGGCCTTGGTTTCTCGGTACCAACTTGTTTGGTAGGTAATCGGGTCGCTTGGCCAGGCCACGGCCTTGGTTTCCAGGGAATCGGGTCGCTTGGCTAGGCCTTGGCCTTGGTTTCTCGGTAACCGACTAGGTTTCCAGGTAATCGGGTAGATTGGCTAGGACTCGTCCTTGGTTTCTCGGAAACCAAGTTTCCAGGTAATCGGGTCGCTTGGCTAGGCCTTGGCCTTGGTTTCTCGGTAACCGACTTGGTTTCCAGGTAATCGAGTCACTTGGCTAGGCCTTGGCCATGGTTTCTCGGTAACCTGGTCACTTGGCCCGACCACGACCGTGGTTTCTCGGTAACCAGGTAGCTTGGACCGGTCACGACCTTGGTTTCTCGGTAACCAGGTCGCTTGGCCCGGCCACGACCTTGGTTTCTCGACCACCGACTTGGTTTCTCAGTAACCAGGTCGCTTGGCCTAGCCAAGACCTTGATTTCTCGGTAACCTGCTCGCTTGGCGCGGCCACTGACATGGTTTCTCGGTAACCACGTCGCTTGGCCCGGCCACGACCTTGGTTTAGCGGCCACCGATGTGGTTTCTCGGTAACGAGGTTGCTTGGCCCGGCCATGACCTTGGTTTCTTGGCCACCAACGTGGTTTCTCGGTAACCAGGTCGCTTGGCTCGTCCACGACCCTAGTTTCTCGGTAACCGACCTTGTTAGCTAGGCCATGGACTTGTTTTCTAGGCAACTTGGTCGCTTGGTTAGGCCATTCCCCTTGTTTTCTCGAGTGCAGTCCACAAATTCTCGGCCACAGATGCCCTCCTCGGCCACCATGGCTGCCAAGACCATGGTACCCCCTATATATACATATTGCACAAAAAGCAATGTTTCTGGAACAAACATTGATTTCTCTCAACTGCCATAATTTTTGAAAATCCTTCAAAATCAATTAGGTAATGTGGCGAGGCCATGGCCTTTTTTTCCCGGTAACCGGTTTGTTTTCTTGATAATCGGGTCATTTGGCTAGGCCGTTGCCATGTTTTCCCGGTAAGCGGGTCATGTATTCTCTAGGTAACCCACTTGTTTTCAGGGTAACCGGGTCGCCTGGCTAGGCCAGGGCCTTGTTTTCCCGGTAACCTGGTCGCTTGGCTAGGCCATGGCCTTGTTTTCCCGGTAACCGGGTCGCTTGCCTAGGCGACGGTCTTGCTTTCGTGGTAACCGGGTCGCTTGGCTATGTACTGGCCTTTTTTTCTAGGTAACCGGGTCACTTGGCATGGCAATGGCCTTGATTTCTCGGTAACCTGGTCGCTTGGCTAGGCCATGGCCTTGTTTTCAAGGTAACTTGGTCGCTTGGCTAGGCCATTGGCCTTGTTTTCTCGAGGACAGGCCTCAAGTTCTCGGCCAACCCTGCTCTCCTCGGTCACCAGGGCTGCCAACCCAAGGTTCCCCGTATATATACATATTGCACAAAAAGCAAAGTTTCTGGAACAAACATTGATTTCTCCCAACAGGCATAATTTTTTAAAATCCTTCAAAATCTATAGCAAACATTATCGGATTGCCACAAAATTTTGCATGAACACTCCGGAACATAAACCAAGACACTTTCAAAATAAAATTCATTTTAAAGTCCGAACGGGCCGCCGGTTGGGCCTAAACGTGCCCGTTTTGCGGGTTCTTCATAACCGGGCATGATCAAGACCAAACGATATCGGATTGCTACGAAATTTTGATTGGGAACTCAAGAACATAAGCCAAGACCCTTGCAAAAAGAAATTTTCATTTTCGAGCCCTAACGGGCCGTCGGTTAGGCCTAGATGAGCCTGTTTTGCGGGTTCTTCATAACCAGGCATGATCAAGACCAAATGATATTGGATTGCTTCAAAATTTTGCATGGCACTCGGGAACATAAGCCAAGATGCTTGCATAAAGAAATTTTCATTTTCGAGCCCTAACAGGCAGTCGGTTGGGCCTAGACAGGCCCGTTTAGCTTGTTTTCATCATAACCGGGCATGATCAAGACCAAACAATATCGGATTGCTACGAAATTTTGCATGGGCACTCGAGAACAAAAACCAAGATGCTTGCGAGACCTTTGGCCATGTATTCCCGGAAACGTGGTCGTTTGCGATGCCGTGGCCTTGATTTCCTCGCAACCGGATGGCCTGGCTAAGCCATGGCTTGCTTTCACCGTAACCGACTTGTTTTCGTGCCAATTAGGTCATGTGGCGAGGCCATGGCCCTGATTTCTCGGTAATTAGGTTGCTTAGCTAGGCCATGGCCTTCTTTTCCTCGTAACCGACTTGTTTTCTCGATAGTCGGGTCATTTGGCTACGCCGTTGCCGTGTTTTCCTGGTAACCAGGTCATGTATTCTCCAAGTAACCGACTTGTTTTCCCGGTAACCGGGTCGCTTAGCTAGGCCATGGCCTTTTTTCTAGGTAACCGGGTCCCTTGGCATGGCCATGGCGTTGATTTCTCGGTAACCTGGTCGCTTGGCTAGGCCATGGCCTTGTTTTCAAGGTAACTTGGTCGCTTGGCTAGGCCATTGGCCTTTTTTTCTCGAGAGCGGGCCTCAAGTTATCGGGCAACCCTGCTCTCCTCGGTCACCAGGATTGCCAACCCAAGGTTCCCCCCCATATATACATATTGCACAAAAAGCAAAGTTTCTGGAACAAACATTGATTTCTCCCAACAGGCATAATTTTTAAAAATCCTTCAAAATCAATAGCAAACGATATCGGATTGCCACGAAATTTTGTATGGTCACTCAGGAACATAAACCAAGACACTTTCAAAAGTAAATTTTCATTTTCAAGTCCGAACGGGCCACCGGTTGGGTCTAAACGGGCCCGTTTTGCGGGTTCTTCATAACCGGGCTTGATCAAGACCAAACGATATCGGATTGCTGCGAGATTGGGAACTCGGGAACATAAGCCAAGACCCTTGCAAAAATAAATTTTCATTTTCGAGCCCTAACAGGCCGTCGGTTGGGCCTAGACGGGCCAGTTTTGCGGGTTCTTCATAACCGGGAATGATCAAGACCAAACGATATCGGATTGCTATGAAATTTTGCATGGGCACTCGGGAACATCAGCCAAGATGCTTGCGAAAAGAAATTTTCATTTTCGAGCCCTAACGGGCCGTCGGTTGGGCCTAGACGGGCACGTTTTGCTTGTTTTCTTCATAACCGTGCATGATCAAGACCAAACGATATCGGAATGCTACGAATTTTTTCATGGGCACTCAGGAATACAATCCAAGATGCTTGCAAAAAGAAATTTTATAATAGGCACTCGGGAACACAAACCTACAAACATAAGAAGACGGAATGGAGTATATACATCAAAATTGTCCCCACGTACAACCCACAAACATGATAATCAAAGTTCAAACTTTATCATGCATCAAAACGATATCATCATCTAAACCTACATTAGAACCCAAACATTACTGAACAACCCCAAAGTTCAAAAAAAAATTATCATCCATAAAGATTACCAACCACAAAAACAAAAAATTATCACCTGAAACATTACCACCGTCTTGATTGATGAGATTCCATTTTACCAAACCAAAAGACTTCATTACATACCAGACCAAATATATCCTCTTTTCTCATCATACACAAGTTCATTTAAATTGATGATCTTCTTCTTGTAAGAAGGAGAACGATACAATACCATGTGTAGAGAAGAACATTGTGGAGCTGAATCAGAAGTTGAGATTGAGATTGAAGATGAAGTGGAAGTCTATGTTGAAGATGAAGCAGAAGGAGGAGCAGATTCAAGATCATCTTCACACCTGCTATGTTTTATCAGTCTCACAGTACCCACAAGTAAAAGTCCACCCACAATACCCACGAGGATCATACCTGCAAGTACTGCGACAGTAGGCATGTTGAGAGGTGGAAGATGATCAGTGAAGAGGAAGACTTTTTTTTGTAAATATGACTTGATTTATAGAGCACTAAAAATCATTCCGAGTGTAAAATAAAATCTTCTAAATATAATAATCCATCTAAGATTGAGAAATCTTTTAGAAATACAGAGAGAGAAGGATTGACCGGAACTGACAAGAGGAAAAGGAGATAAATGCCTGTAAATAAGAGTGGACGGAGTGGTAGGAAGTAAAGCCGCTCCATGGCGGTGTTGATTTGATTTGGAGTGGAAATTTCCGCGTGACGTGGAAGCTGGGAAATGATTCATGCCAATATAATATTAAGTTGAATTCTAGCTATTTAGTTGAGGTGATATAAAAGCTGACCTATCAAAACATATTTAATTTGTAAACTCACATAAATGCTTGCTATTTAATTTTGCTTGTAGTTTTTTTAATTATCAAGTATTGACTCTGCCTTTTATTACTTTTTTATTTAATTTTTTTACATAGAGAATCACTACAATAAATATGTTATTTATCCATGCTTTATAAAAAAACGCGTTTGAGTTTCAAGCGTTGTCATGTTTGTAATTGTGAAAAAAAATTTAAATGTAGATATTGTTTAGAAAAGAAAAAAACTCTATATCTATAAAGTTGTAGATTTGATTTTAAAAGTTCACATTAATGATATGTAAACTTAGTAATAAATAGATAATTATAAAGGTTCTCACTTAAAAGCGTGAATTTTTTAACTCTGGAATTTTCTTCAAGATTTCCACACTTAAAAGTGTAAAAACTTAGATAATTTATCCATGCTAATAAACGTGATTTTTTACTCGAATTTTTACACTTTCAAATTGTACTTTTTTATATTTATGATATTTATTATTTTGCTATATTTTTATTTTTAGAATTTTAAATGAATTTTATTTTCATTTATTTTAGAATTTTATTTTATTTTCATTGATTATTATTACATTAAATGTGTAAGTAATAAATAATGTGGGTCCCTTAGTTTAATGTGGTGAGTAGTGACCATTATGGACCTAAGTGGTGTCTGAGTGATAGGTTGTGTGGTGTGAATGGAATACTAACGTGGTAGTGTGGTGGGTGTGATAAGAGGTGACCACTCCTAGCACTCTAAGAAACAAAAGGGAATATTGAACATGACGCGTGGCAGTCTCATATGTATATCCATTGAGCGGGAAAACATAAAAACCAGTCGCTAGAAAAAGGACACGTGGCATAATATTTAGATCTGGTCAACACCGACAATCTCCGGCCACCGTTGATTTATAAAAAAACCCAAATATTCAAAACCAAATGATTTACATATTCAAAACTGGAAAAGAACTTATAAAATCAATCTGGATGATGAGCCGTTTGTAGCCCAACAACGGAGAGAGATCGCCCGAGAGAAAGAGCGACGAATTGTTTTTTTAAGGAGAGGGAAAGGCAAAACTATAGTGGAGAAGGAGACGATGGATACGGTTGATTTTTGGATTTATTTTATTATTAGTTTCTTTATTAAAGACAATTTAATTGTCATTTGTATAGTGTTGCTGTGTTGGAATTACGATACCTCTTTTAATACATAACTTACAACACCCATTGAAATAGTTTTGAATTTGAATTTCTAATTTTTTGTGTAAATGGAATTAAGAATACACGATTTTAAATAATTGGAGTATTTTTGCATGATTCTCATTGTTGTGTAAATGTAACTAGATTCTTTTTGTGTAAATCTAATATTAGATTCAATGCTTTATGAACCTTACAAAGTTATAAATATAATATTATATAAAAGAAAAATGATATATCCTCATACATTTTATTCTACTTTATCTTCTTACTCATCACAAGATGACATGAGTAGTTCACTAATTCTCTTCTAGAATTTATTTTATTGATTTTGACACTTGTGTTGATCTTGTAAGTACAAGAATAAGTAGGAGAAAAAAGTAGAATGATATATCACCTCTTTATATTAAATTAGATGTGTGTGTAATAAACGTTTAAAAATAATAAATATTAAACTAATTATAAGACACAGAATAAATGAGATCAAAACAATATGTCGTGTTCCAAAAAGTTAAAATAATTATAAAATAAGAAATAAATGATACCAATAGGATTACTTTTGTAGAGAAAGAAATTAAATCTCATATAATCTTTACGTTTTTTACTTCTCATAATTCAAATTTTATCTAAACTAGATATAATCGTCTAACTAATTTTATTCATACTATTTTTTATTAATATTATATTATAAGATAATATATGTAATCATGTGAAGAATTTGGATTAGTTTTTGTATATGGAATGACAGATAAGTGATATGGATCACTCATCTAAATCTAAGCATGTTTTAGAAAGGATATAAATTAGTCTTTTATTAGAAATCAGCAAGGTTGCAAATTTGGCTTCAGGTTCATCTCGCATCGCTAGTTCTGCTTACCAAAAATGGCCCACTTAGAGCTCTCGATTCCGTGGCACGGCTCAATGATGCAGCCGTGCCATCCTACCTATTTAAAGTTTGAGAATAAGTTGAGGGCGTTGCACCCCCGATACCTCTAATCATTCGCTTTACCCGATAGAACTTGCACCCCGGCTCCTGCTATCCTGAGGGAAACTTCGGACGGAACCAGCTACTAGATGGTTCGATTAGTCTTTCGCCCCTATACACAAGATAGATGAACGATTTGCACGTCAGTATCGCTGTGGGCCTCCACTAGAGTTTCCTCTAGCTTCGCCCCGCTCAGGCATAGTTCACCATCTTTCGGGTCCCGACAGGCATGCTCACACTCGAACCCTTCTCAGAAGATCAAGGTTAGTCGGCGGTGCACCCCACAAGAGGGATCCCGCCAATCAGCTTCCTTGCACCTTGTGGGTTTACTCACCCGTTGAAGGGTTTCAAGTTAATTCCTAATCAAATTGTGAAGGGTTTCAAGTTAATATGCTTTGAGAGTTAATATGCTTTTGTGAAGGGTTTCAAGTTAATATTCTTTGAGGTTTCCTAATCAAGAGTTGATGCTTAATGACCCATGGGATGTGCATGATAACCTTGATGGACTAGAGCTGAGTTAATATGCTTTGAGAGTTAATATGCTTTGAGGTTTCCTAATCAAATTGTGAAGGGTTTCAAGTTAATATGCTTTGAGGTTTCCTAATCAAATTGTGAAAGGTTTCAAGTTAATATGCTTTGAGAGTTAATATGCTTTTGTGAAGGGTTTCAAGTTAATATTCTTTGAGGTTTCCTAATCAAGAGTTGATGCTTAATGACCCAGGGGATGTGCATGATAACCTTTATGGACTAGAGTTGGGTTAATATGCTTTGAGAGTTAATATGTTTTGAGGTTAATATGGTTTCAAGTTAATATGCTTTGTGAGTTAATATGCTTTTGTGAAGGGTTTCAAGTTAATATTCTTTGAGGTTTCCTAATCAAGAGTTGATGCTTAATGACCCAAGGGATGTGCATGATAACCTTTATGGACTAGAGTTGGGTTAATATGCTTTAAGAGTTAATATGTTTTGAGGTTCATATGCTTTGATCGCCGAAAATGTTATGGGATTAGGTCTTTGAGCTAGGTTTGAATTTTTTAAGATATAGATCGAAATTATTGGGATGCCATCAAGGTATAATATTTTCCATTGTACTTTAACTCCTACTACTTATGTCACCCCGGGGGTTATAATCCCGAACCCCTACTACTCTACTAGGGGTTATAATTCAGAACCCCTACCGGTTTAGTAAGGGTTACATAAGTAGTAGGGGTTTGAATCTAACCTCTACTACTTATGTAACCCCTACTAAAGTTCTAGTAGGAGTTGGGGATTCTAACCCCAACTAACTTAACCCATAATTTTTTATGTAACTCAAACAAGACACGATGCCATGTTTTGTTTTACTCACGATTCATAACGAAAAATTGCAGGTAATAGCAATGTACTTCCAAAGTACATTGCTATCACCTTCAAGTTAGTGAGACTTGAACACAAGATAATAATCATCACATCATATAGAATCTAAACTAGATTTAAAAGTCAAATGACAATATAGCAGGTTCACCGCTCTGCTTGTTGTGCTGTTGTGCTGCATTTTCAGACTTCAGAAACTTAAACAAGAAAGATAACAACCAAACCCTATAACATCTACTCTTCTTCGGTAGATCCACCACTCTGCTTGTTGTGTTGTTTCCTTGCATACCTCCGGTTCCTCAAGAACTTGGGATCCATCTACATCACAAAACAAATATTCCATTAGAAAAAAACATTAAGCACCATTGTCTAAAAAGAGTTGCTAAATGAAAGAACATAACTTTTTAGAAATGGCTATCAAATTAACGAAAACAAGATACTAAGACTCACCACTATTAGATCATTACAAATGTTCATTTAAAGTTAATAATAATAGAACAAGCAATTAGCACAGTGAAAGAAGACATGGAATAGCATATCCACCTTGATGTTTAATGACCCATTTAGTAATCGAATGTATTAAATTTTATAAAACCCTAATTTTATGGCTTATTAGTGTTTTCTAGGACTTCGGTGTCTTGAAGATCCTTCCCTAAATACTTTCGAACCACGGATGCCCTATACTCCTTAGTTCCTCTCATAAAAGCATGCATACCGGCAGCAGTTTTGGTTACATATTTTTCGACTCTTTCAATCTCATCAAAATCCAAATCATTAGAATATGCCAATTGAGCAAGAGCATTGTGTATTTCCAACTTCTTTGATCTGCTATCAAGTCACCTGATATTATAAATTGACCCACAACTTTTTTTACTTGCTTATACACACCTGATCTTCTAGAGGAAGTGCTCCCTCTTGACTGTAAACTCCACGAACTCCTCCATGTTGAAGTGGATGGAGTACAACCATCAAAAATACGAGTCAATTGACCCCAATATTGTGGCAAAGGACCATCAACAGGATAAAGGCCGCTGGTCTTCTGCATGCATAACCAATGTTAAATCAAAAGAGAGAGAGAGAGAAAAAGATAATGGGTTACTATCATTTTTAATATTACCTTGGTGTGCTTGTACGTCAATTTGAGATCGTCGTAATAATGCTGACACGCAACGTCCATGCCTTCCTTGTTTTCTAAGCCGGTTTTCGAACATAATCTATGAGCAAACATTTTCAAGAATGATTTAGTCTTAGTAGTTCCCATGCTCCGGTCTTGACCATTGCAGACTTCTTCCAACAAATTCACATATGTTTTATGATGAGGACTAATTAAGTCAAGTAGCTCATAGTTCTTGTTAGACATCTACACATAACCATAAAAATATATTGGAATTATCAAAATTGTACTCCTATAGTCCTACATGCATAAAATATATATTGAAATCTATGAACTTAGATTGAATGTAAAAAAAACTGCTCTCGTTGCTCTTTTTTGTCGCTTGGCCCTTTGAGAGGTAACCCTTTGTCGCTTCCCTTGTAAAAATGGAAAAATAAAATAATTTAAAATAAAAAAATCGCCAGGCCCTTGGAGAGGTAACTCTACATTTAAAAAGTGTGATTTAGACAGTTATTGTGATGCTTTCGATTTACTGCTTAATAAGGTCAAATTGCGAAGAATATACACTTAGTCTGTTTATGGAGGGCCTAAAACCAGATATTAAATGCCACATTCGTTTGTTTAAACCCCAAACATTGAAAGAAGCATATTCGTTGGCAAGGTTACAAGATGAGGCTAATAAGGCATTGGGTTCCAAATCTTGGAGGGGTACTATTGATTCTGGGTATAAAACTCCTTACAATAAGACGAATGCACTGTATGGGTCAAATGAAACATACATGAAAGCAAATAATTAACTAATCTTCAAGTTTTTAAACTTACCTCTTGTTGATCAAATTGTTTCGGTCTACTTCTATCTGTATAAGCTATTTGTAAAAGGGACATTTACATTGTTTAAGTGAGAAATTACACACAGAAATGAAGAAATGACCTAAACAATGTACTGAAGAAGAATGAAGCTACCCTGGCCTTCTGTAATTTTCTTTTCTACCTTAGTATATGGTTCTTTTGACATGTAAAGGAACATGCTATTTATCGTTATTTCTACAAAAGAGAGAAGAATCCCTCCATTTGAACATGGACATACATTTTTAAAATGCCGCATGACATTTCCAAAACATGCAATCATCACTCTTTTTGTTAATAAACTAACTAATCTCTTGTGTGTTGTCTCATGATTCTTCCATATGGGCTATGGCACATGGATAATTATGGTTTTTGTTTGTTGAATCAAATGTACAATCACTTTTTAACTTTCAAAAGTCGAGACAGAATATTAAGCAAGCAAACTTAGAAAATAAAATGTCTATAATATAATCATTTTTCCCATCTCCTAGACATCCTCATTCCTAAAAAAATCAAGAAGAGTAGACAGCTCTCATGTTAAGCAAGCAAACTTAGAAAATAAAATGTCCGTAATAAAATCATTTTTCCCTACTCCTAGACATCCTGATTCCTAAAAAATCAAGAAGAGTAGACAGCTCTCATGTTAATGATTAATGTTATTCATACAAAAAACTATGCATTTCGTTACTAATTAAACCTGACATCTCCTTGTGAAATTTTAAGTTTTAAATTCTTCAATCTTCCAGTTTTTAAACTTTATATATTAGAATTCTTCAATCTTCCAGTTTTTAAACTTTATATATTGGTAAGGTATATTAGTATATTGTTCCTTAGTAATGGTATTGACCAATACACTTTCTTTTCTCTTGCTAATATAGCTCATGGGGTTTATTGATTCAAGCTAATCAAAAGCCCAACTCTTTAGCAAGTTATTAGAATCCTAGTAGTAAGAAGATTTTGTGCTTTAGAAGAATACTTTGTAAAGCCTAAAGCCACATTACTCATTATCTAAAAACTAGTTTGTTCAGTTGTATCCTTTAAGTTTCTACTTCACATTCCTTCACCACGAGATCAAATAATATATATTCTCAAGTTTGCATATTTGACAAACAAGGGATAGTAAGTTGAATGAGGCCATAAATTAGCACAAGGCAAGACTATTCTACCTTGTAAAAATTATAACGTGTTCCAAACCCTAGAATATGAAACAAACAGTGTTTCTATCAAAATCAACAACTTATCAAGGATTTAGCTAGAAGAGATAACATACAGTTTCTCAGCATCTGACCATAATGAATTCGGAATTGTGAGACTTACATTGGACGAACATTGAGAAGCTTCTTCACCATAAGATCTTTTTCTTGTTCTCACCATAATGAATTCGGAATTGGGCATAAATGTTTCTATACAAATTCAAAAATGTTATCAGGAAGAAGCAGGGGAATAAAAGCCGTAGGGGGGAAGCAGATGGATCAGGTCGGGCGTGTACTCGGATCCAAGTTAGGCGCAAGTGGGCTGATTATGGAGCTGGGCTATTGGCTAGATCAGGCGCTTGGGCCGGCTACTTGGGCTTCCAATCCTGGGCTTTAGCTCTTTACTTCCATTTCCTTTTTTGATATTTTTTCTTTTACAATTTACTTCAATTAAATTCATTTCGACTTTGGAATCCTTGATAGTTAAGCATCAACTCTTGATTAGGAAAACTCAAAGCATATTAACTTGAAACCTAGGAAACACAATTAACGTTTTAGTATTAAAAAGAGTTAATACTGTAAAATAGGGTTTAGGGTTTAAAAGGATTTATACTGCAAAACAGATAGCATCAAAACAGTGAACAGTGTTAAAAAGAGTTAATACTGTCATTGATGGGTATTCTTCCTTCACCAAGCCCCATTCGCTCCTAAGCACCGGTTATGGTACATATGAATAATATGAATCTCGATTGGTATGTAATTTTCTTAAATAACAACTCTTCTAAATGTTTCGAACTTGGGCCTACAATAGTATTAGTGAACATAACCATCAAAAAAATTACAAAAAAACCAAATTTAGAATAAGGCGCCTTTATCAGAGCAAGACGTAGCATGTTAGTTTAAAAACAGACAGTATTATGAGGGGTTAATACTATCAAGAAAACTGCACCAAGACCAACAGTATTAAAAAGTATTTATACTGCAAAACAGGCGGCATCAAAACAGTTAAAAGTATTAAAAAGAGTTAATACTATCATTGATGGGTATTCTGCCTTCACCAAGCCCCTTTCGCTCCTAGGCACCAGTTATGGTGCATATGAATAATATGAATCTCGATTGCTATGTCAAATTTTTCGTCCATGTATATCTCAACTATGTACAACTTCACGGAGAGCAAAGATATGTACATCTTCACGCAGACACAAATGTAATCTTCAGAAAATGTAATTTACATAAATAACAAGTCTTCTAAATGTTTTGAACATAGGCGAACAATAATATTAGTGAACATAACCATCAAAAAAATTACAAAAAAACCAAATTTAGAATAAGGCACCTTTATCAGAGAAAGACGCAGCGTTTTAGTGTAAAAACAGACAGTATTATAAGAGGTTAATACTGTCAAGCAAACTGCACAAAGACCGACAGTATTAAAAAGAGTTAATACTGTCATTGCTGGGTATTCTGCCTTCACCAAGCCCCTTTCACTCCTAAGCACCGGTTATTATAACACCATAAATTCTAAGCCATTTTTTTTATTTTGTGCTGCAGAAGCTTTAATTAATTTAACATTCATTTCATTCACAAACATTTACAATCAATAAACAATTATAAGACAAAAATATCGGATTTCACCAAAACTATCGGATTCCAAGAATCCGCAATTCTTTATCGGATTTTACCTCTGTCGGATTTGAGAATCCGATGGATTCCAAAACTGTCGGATTTTCCTTAATCGGATTTCAAGTATTTAAAATCAGGAGTATCGGATTTCACTAAGTCCCGGTTTTACATGTATCGCATTCTGACTTATCACTTTGCAAAGTTAAGATTTCCTTGCTAGCGGATTTTAAAGTATCGGATTCTATAAATCCGGATTTCAAGTATTTCGGATTTAATCATTCGGATTTCATGTTCCAGATTTGGATACTGGTTTCTAAAGTCTCGGATTTAGTCCTAAGGATTTCAATGTCTCGGTTTTCTCCTTCTTCATCTAAATCCCATTACATCATAGTTCAACAAATCCGCCATCTTCAAATCATCATAACCCAAACTCAGATTTCATGAACTCATAACATCATTCCAGAGATATAATTTAAACACCTTTAAACACATTCTCATGTAATGAACATCATATTAGCATATATATCATATGAACACATAAATCATCAAAATCATATTCCATCAAAACCGATTATGGTGTTCTAACATGCAATCCTCAAACTAAACATAAATCATGTTTTTAAATCAGATAAAACATCTAAGAAGAAGAATAACATGTTAAATTAGCCACACCAACCTTTAATCTTGATTTATCTAAACACCCAAATCAAATCCCGATTCTTTTTCTTCTTTCTCTTGGTTTCTTGGCAGAGAAATACACACACACTATTCCTTTGTTTTAAGATAATGAGCACATAGTGGTACTCACACACACACAAGTTTACATGCAAAGAGGTGTCCACTTTCTTTTTAAATTAAACCACATACCCACACGTGTACAACCCATAATTATGCATGCATACTTACTCACGTTCATACATACATACATATTATTGTTTCTACCTGATAACTTAAAACAAATTTAACACTCATTTAAAATCTAATTACTTAATTAATTTAATCAATTAAATAACTTCATAAAATCAATTAATCATTTAAAACATAATTAAACACATACCGTAGACCCGCTAATCTACTAGCCCAGGTTTGCGGGTGTTACAAATCTCTCCTCCTTAAGAGGATTCCGTCCTCGGAATCCTTTCTGGCTCAAGTAACTGAGGATATATTTCCTTTATTTCAACCTCAGTCTCCCAGGTTAGATCAGAACCTAAACTGTGTTTCCATTTGACTAATACCATTGGTATCTGCTTCTTTCAAAGTTTAGTCACCTTTCGATCCAACAGTTCCACCGGTTCTTCTATCAACCTCTTCATTGAATCAACTTTCAATTCATGCACCGGGAGAATCAGACTTTCATCATCATTTTACACTTCTTCATATAACACACATTGAATGTATCGTGAATTCCTGCAAGCTCTGTGGGAAAATCTAGTGTAACTGCTTGATCGTTTACAACCTGACGAATACGAAAAGGACCAATGAAACGGGGAGCCAACTTCCTACGTTTGCCGAAGTGAATTACACCTTTCCATGGAGAAACCTTTAAGTACACTAACTCTCCCACATCAAACTTTACTAGACGTCATTTCGGATCAGCATACATTCTCTGTCTATCTCTGGCTATAGCAATCTTATCCGCAGTCAACTGTACTATCTCGGGACCTGCAAACTATTTCTCACCCACCTCTAACCAACAAGTCGGAGTACGGTAGCGACGACCGTACAACATTTCATACGGAGGCATTCCGATATTGGAGTGATGAGAGTTGTTATATGCAAATTCTATCAAAGGCAGGTGTGAATCCCAAGATCCACCATACTCCAATACACAAGCTCGCAACATATCTTCAAGTTTTTGTATGGTTTGTTCAGTTTGACCGTCTGTCTGTGGATGATAGGTTGTACTCAAGTTAACTCTTGTTCCCAATTCTCTTTGCAAACTTCTACAGAAATTTGATACAAATCTCGAATCTCTGTCAGACACAATTGAAAATGGTATACCATGCCTTGCAACGATCTCATCTATGTATAGTTGTGCCAATTTACCCAAAGAAGCCGTTTCACATGTAGCCAAAAAGTGAGCACTCTTTGTCAGTCGGTCCACTATTACCCATATCATATCATGATTCCTCTGAGTTCGTGGTAGTTTTGTTACAAAATCCATCGTGATGTGTTCCCACTTCTACTCTGGAATCTCTAATTGTTTCAAAGAGCCGTAAGGCTTGTGATGTTCTGCCAACACTTGCGCACAAATATGACATGATTCAACAAAATCTGCCACATCTGCCTTCATCGTAGGCCACCTTTATAACACTTTTAGATCGTTATACATTTTAGTGCTTCCTGGGTGTATAGATAATCTCGACTTATGTGCTTTTGTTAAAATTAATTGTCTCAATTCTCCATGCTTAGGCACCCACACGGGAGTTTTAAACGTTTTCAATTCACGATAATCGTCATTCAGTTCATCTTTTCTCTTTTTCATTATCCCGGTCTTTAGATTTTCTTCTTTTAGGGCTTCCAACTGTCTCATATTCAATTCTTTCTAAGTAAACATATACTGCAGGCTCTTATGATCTGTACAAATTACGCATTTGGTGCCGTACAAGTAATGTCTCCACAGTTTAAGCGCAAATACTACAGCTGCTAGCTCTAAATCGTTAGTCGGGTAATTCTTTTCATGAGGTTTTAACTCTCTGGAAGCATAGGCAATCACCTAATCCCTCTGCATTAATACACATCCTAACCCAGCCAATGATGCATCACAATACATTGTAAAATCTTCTGATCCACTTGGAAAAGAAAGGATTGGAGCCTGACACAACAATTCTTTTAATATCTGAAAAGCTTTGTCTTGATCGTTACCCCACATAAACTTTACATCTTTCCGAGTTAACTTGGTTAATGGACCCGCAATCTTAGAAAAATCTTTGATAAATCTACTGTAGTATCCAGCCAATCCCAGAAAACTTTTTATCTATGATGGTGTTCTTGGAGCATTCCAGCTCATCACTGCCTCTACCTTTGAAGGATCTACCTTTACCCCTACCTTACAAATTATATGCCCCAAAAACTGAACTTCTCTTAACCAAAACTCACATTTCGAGAACTTTACATAAAACTATTCTTTCTTCAGAGTTTCCAAGATCTGTCTCAAATGCTGCCCATGCTCTATCTTAGTCTTCGAATAAATCAAAATGTCATCAATGAAGACAATAACAAAGTTATCAAGAAATGGTCGACAGACTCTGTTCATGAGATCCATAAATATTGCTGGTGCATTGGTTAGACCGAATCGCATAACTAGAAACTCATAGTGACCATATCGCGTATGGAAAGCTGTCTTTGACACATCCTCTTTTGACACCCGTACCTGATGGTAACCCGATCTTAAATCAATCTTTGAGAAGAAAGAAGCTCCCTGCAGTTGATTGAACAAATCATCAATTCTGGGCAACGGGTACTTATTCTTTATCGTTCTCTTATTCAATTCTCGATAATCAATGCACACACGCAACATACTGTCTTTCTTCTTTACAAAAAATACTGGCGCACCCCACGGAGATGAACTTGGGCGGATAAATCCTTTATCTAACAAATCTTGAATCTGTGTCATCATTTCTCGAATTTCTGAAGGGTCCAGTCTGTACGATGCTTTAGCCACTAGTCGGGAACCCGGAATCAGATCTATCTTGAATTCTACCTCTCGAACTGGAGGCAGCCCTGGTAATTCCTCTCGAAACACCTCCCGGTATTCCGTTACCGCCCGGATGTCTATCATAGCTTGCTTCTCCTTCTTTCCATCAATCATATACGCTATAAACGATTCACAACCTTTATTCAATGCTTTCTTTGCCTTTAAACATGAAATTATTGAAATTGCAGACCCTGCTTTCTCACCCCTTGCTATCACCCTTGTACCATCCACTAATGGAAACGAGATCAGCTTCTTGTGGCATTTTATACTTGCTTGCTTCAAACTTAACCAATCCATACCGAGTACCACATCAAAACCAGATAGAGGCATGACAAGAAAATAAACAGGAAAACAAACACCACCTATATCAATTTTAGCTCTAGCCACAGCAGTCGTGACTAGAACCATCATGCCATCAACTACTTCTATCTCTAGGGTACTAGCAAGTTTAATAACAGGTACATTTAATCTACCACAAAACTCCACAGACACAAATGAGCGATAGCTCCAGAATCAAATAATACTCTTGCAGGGATAGAGTTAATCAATAACATACCAGTTATAACATCGTTAGTGGTGGTGGCATCCTCCACTGTCATTTTAAAAGCCCTACCCTCAGTAGTAGGTGGATTCTTCCTCTTCTGACCAACTGAAGATGATCCCCCAGCTGTCCCCACCCCTGTTGCAGATCCTGTTTTCTTTCCCACCGGGCACTCTCCTACTCTGTGCCCTTCCTTCTGGTAATTCCAACAAACACTGCGTGGGAACCTGCAATCTTTCAGATCATGGCCAAACTGGCCACACTTAACACACCTTCTTGTTTGGGGCGTACACTGCCCATTGTGATATGACTTGCACCGACCACACCACAAACCTCATCTTCTGATTAAATTGTTTGAGCAAATCATCCACTGTCATGTTTCAGGTCATTTGCAGATCCATAAATTCTTTCTTGATCTTAGCAACCTCAAATGTACCGCAATAATGTTCACAAAGTTTTTCTTAGAACTAACTCCAAGTAATGCTCTCTTGTTGTTGTTCAGTAAAATGGCCAGTGATTGAATCCCACCAAACCATCGCATCACCCTTCAGCATTCTTGATGCGTATTTCACCTTCAATTCGTTTTCAAAGTTACAAGCATTTAGTGCCTTTACCATTTCCCTCAGCCAGTTCAAGGTTATGTTAGGGTCAAAACTCCCACTGTAGTTAGAAGGCTTACAGTCAAGGAATTATTTATACGTACATGGTTGCTTAAACCCAGGAAACGCAAAAGGATAAGCTCCTGGTTGTGGATACGTGTAATAAAACGGTTGCAGCATCATGTGTGTCATAGGTGGTAAGGGCATTGATACTGGTGGTATGGTTGCCTGAGTTTGTTCCGGTTGGGTTAATTTTTGTTCCAAGTTATGAATCTTATTTCTAAGATCCATTAATTCATTCTCTACCTTGAATATGTATTCACTTTGATCTTCTTACCGATCATTACCCGATGTTCGTGCACAATTTGTAGCATCCAAATCTTCTATTACAGGCGCCTCTACATATGATTGGGTCACAAGAGGGAGGATAGGGGTTTCTCTTTCAGCCATATCTGTTACAATCACATCATCTCACAACTTATTAGTATAAACCGTTAGTACTCAAAATACTAATTTCTACTAACAACTCCAACTCACTCTAATTCCCCCTGAAGGAAAGCTTGACCGGTCACAAGCCAAGATTTGGGAATGCTACACCATAAATTCTAAGCCATTTTTTTTATTTTGCGCTGCGGAAGCTTTAATTAATTTAACATTCATTTCATTCACAAACATTTACAATCAATAAACAATTATAACACAAAAATATCGGATTTCACCAAAACTATCGGATTCCAAGAATCCTCAATTCTTTATCGGATTTTACCTCTGTCGGATTTGAGAATCCGATGGATTCCAAAACTGTCGGATTTTCCTTAATCGGATTTCAAGTATTTAAAATCAAGAGTATCGGATTTCACTAAGTCCCGGTTTTACATGTATCGGATTCTGACTTATCACTTTCCAAAGTTAGGATCTCCTTGCTAGCGGATTTTAAAGTACCGGATTCTATAAATCCGGATTTCAAGTATTTCGGATTTAATCATTCGGATTTCAAGTTGCGGATTTGGGTACTAGTTTCTAAAGTCTCGGATTTAGTCCTAAGGATTTCAATGTATCGGTTTTCACCTTCTTCATCCAAATCCGATTACATCATAGTTCAACAAATCCGCCATCTTCAAATCATCATAACCCAAACCCAGATTTCATGAACTCATAACATCATTCCAGAGATATAATTTAAACACCTTTAAACACATTCTCATGTAATGAACATCATATTAGCATATATATCATATGAACACATAAATCATCAAAATCATATTCCATCAAAACCGATTATGGTGTTCTAACATGCAATCCTCAAATTAAACATAAATAATGTTTTTAAATCAGATAAAACATCTAAGAAGAAGAATAACATGTTAAATTAGCCACACTAACCTTTAATCTTGATTTATCAAAACACCCAAATCAAATCCCGATTCTTTTTCTTCTTTCTCTCGGTTTCTTGGCAGAGAAATACACACACACTATTCCTTTGTTTTAAGATAATGAGCACATAGTGGTACTCACACACACACACACAAGTTTACATGCAAAGAGGTGTCCACTTTCTTTTTAAATTAAACCACATACCCACACGTGTACAACCCATAATTATGCATCCATACTTACTCACGTTCATACATACATACATATTATTGTTTCTACCTGATAACTTAAAACAAATTTAACACTCATTTAAAATCTAATTACTTAATTAATTTAATCAATTATATAACTTCATAAAATCAATTAATCATTTAAAACATTATTAAACACATACCGTAAACCCTCTAATCTACTAGCCCAGGTTTGCGGGTGTTACAGTTATGGTGCATATGAATAATATGAATCTCGATTGGTTTGTCAAATTTTTGGTCCATGTATATCTTAACTATGTTCATCTTCACGGAGACCAAAGATATGTACATCTTCATGGAGACCCAAATGTAATCTTCTGGAAATGTAATTTACTTAAATAACAAGTCTTCTAAATGTTTTGAACTTGGGCCTACAATAATATTAGTGAACATAACCATCAAAAAAAATTACAAAAAACCAAATTTAGAATAAGGCACCTTTATCAGAGCAAGCCGCAACGTTTTAGTTTTAAAACAAAGAGCATTTTAGTTAAATAACAAGTCTTCTAAATTATAGTAATATCCAAGAGCCGTTACAATACCACCAAACATAAACAAATCTACAAACTCCCACTTCTCAGTCTCATGAGCTCTGCCCCTTCCTACCTTGTCTCCTACAAGGGATAGGTAGTTTCTTTACAATCCAATTCTTTTTCTCTTCTTCTTCTTGCCCAGTATGGGTTGGATCATTTTATGCCTCTTCTCCACATCTTTTCGCAGAAACATGGACATTGCCCACGTGGATTTAGAGAAATAATCTTGAAGGGTACTAATCTCACCTAGAGTCACCAAGTCAAGATCTACCAACTCCTCTAACGCATCGTATACTTTTGCCTCCAAATCTGGCTCTAAAGAGGTTTCCGTTGGTTGCATGCTCTTTGTTGTTAGAGACGTTTGTTGTAGAGAGTGTTCTGGAGTATCTGGAACTACATCCGGAGGGAATAAATGGCCATAGTCTCTGAATATTTGGATAACTAGCGGCTTCAACATACTAAGACAGCCGGCCATAGCCTTATATATACGTGTCGTATTAGATTCCTGCAAACCACAAAATGTATATGAAATCAAATTTGTCTGAAAACAAATGCAACACTTCACAACAAAAAAAAATAGTATCACCTTGAATGACTCGTAATAACCTTGGATGTACTTGAACAATTCTCTACAAGTGTTACCCACAAAGCATTTTCACTAGGGCTTCCTAAATTTTTGATCCTTGCACCCATTTAGTAGAAGTGATAAAAATTCTTCATAGAACTCTTTCGTAGAAGCGATTTCTACTCCATCAATCTACACATTAAAAATTCTTCATAGAACTCTTTCGTAGAAGGGATTTCTACTCCATCAATCTACACGTTACCATAAAAATATTTTATATATATATAAACATACATGGTATGTAGTATAATATTTTGTTGGTTGGAAATTATGATGATGTAGATAAGCCACTATAAACGTGATATCCCACCAATCTTCTAGAGATTGTGTGGATCCTTAATTATAGTCAATATTGTTGTAATCCTTTGTAATCCTTTCCTATTATTTTGCATGTACCTTGTATTATATATATTGTTAAATGCAGTCTCTCCATAATATTGGAGATTCATAACCATTATAGCCACGTGTAATACACTCTGACATGGCATTTTGATATAAATACGGGGTGTTACTTTATTATTATTATTATACATACTTAAAGATGAGATACAGTTTTTTAAAACGAGATACAATATTTTTATACTAGATGCATTTACTTTTGAAATGAGAAACAATTGTATCATCAACCAAGATACATAAGTTTTAAGGAGTTTATGTTTTTTTAACCGAGATACATTACATCTCATCTTAATCTCTATTATATAGACACACATATATACACACACAACATAATCAATCTACCATACTTATCTTAAGAAGAAAGAACACCAGACTAAATTAAAATTCATCCAGCCGAAGATATTTTCATTCTGAGTGAGATAATTAAGAAATATTTGATGTATTATTATTTTGCAAAAAAAAAAAAAACTAAAATGCATTGCTTGAAATGATTTTTCTTTTACATACTTATGTCTCAAGGCCGGCCAACGGCCAACGGATGTTCACTTCACATGGTGCATGTAAAGACCCCGAAAAATTTAGGGCCCAAAATTTATACAAATTATATTTAGAAATCTAACACATTTAGCCATTGTTTGGACTCTGGCTGATTCTCAATTTTAGGGCCCAAAATTTATACAAATTATATTTAGAAATTTAAAATATTTAGAAATTTATATCATTCATTAAACACGATTTTTTATCCGGTGCGTAAATATGAATCTCACACTTTCCTCTCTTGTTCAACTCATACTCAAACATGATTTTTATCAGGAAAAAGGATCCAAGGGGCGAACTCATACATCGTCTTCTGCTTCATGAGGTATACCTTGCCGTCGATCTAAATCGTTGTCAAGGTATTCTGTTTTTTGATATTTGTAACTTGATATATATCTAAATTTCATAGCCAAGGTTTTTGATCTTCGCTATTCTCTCGCCATTACTTCGATTAAGATATCAGCACACATCCCTTCCTTCAAAATCCCCTTTCTCATCGCATTTTCAGGTGATTATTGGCATACATCGTATAGGCATACATCGTATAGTCTTACTGTATTCTAGATTTCTAGCGATTATTCATCCAAAGTTCTCATAATCTATCATTCATATGCGTGATGATATAGTGATGATCTGATTGTCTAATTTTCCGAATTTAACTACCTAGGTTTTAGAGTAGATAGCTACACATTGAGTTGTTAATGTCAAATTTAGTATCTTTAAATGTAACACTGAGATCAGAAAGAAGTGTTATAGAAGAACATAAGAAAGTTGTTTGGTTGTTGCAAGCTCAAACAGCCAACATTATTACTTTTTCTTGTATTACTTGTATAGTTGCTGTATAATATCAAGTAAAGGAAATTTCTGGTATCAATTCAATGTTTATTTTGGATGTGAAATTGTTTAAATTTAGAAGACCCACCAAAATTGACCAGCATTGGAGTGAAATATTGGCATTGTGGATCTGTAGTTGATTTAATTTTGAAATTAGTTGATTAATCGTTAGAGATTTCTTAGGTTCAGTTATTGTTTGGTAAAACGAAACTGCCTAACCCGCCCGATGCTCACCCCTAGGAGTAGGACCGATAATGACCAATTCAAATACAAATAACACAAGTTTTGTGGCTTATGCAGACGGAGCAACTTAAAACATTTTCGTGCCCCTGTGGGAAGGGGGACGTACTTCGTAAGATATCAAATTCTAATGATAACCCGGGTAAAGCTTACTATGCATGTCCTGCAAAGGTGAACAATCAAAAGTTTTGTATTTATGCAAATATGTATATACCTCTTAGGTTGTGTGTCAGGATAAGACAACTCTTATGATTTCCTTACTCTGTGACAGCAGTGTGGATATTTTCGATGGGAGGATGGACTCCGAATGTGTCGTTGTGGCCAAGGCTACTGTAATACAAAAGTTAAAATGTTTATTCACTTACCATTGTTTAGGCTACCTATAAATACATTTGTGATTGTTTGGTATACGGGGTAAGCAGAACTGCGGCTATAAGGAGCTCGTGCCCAAGGGAGCAGGAAGTTCAAGTTCTTCTCAAGGACCTTCCACACCCCTTGTTTCTTATTCTGGATCAACAGAGAGTCTTGGAAAAGGTTCTCATGGACGTGACAGCTCAAATTGCAAGTTTTTGTCTATGCAGATAAGGTTATTGATGGCAAAGCTAGATGTGCTAATGCATCCTCAGGACTATCCTACTTCTCAATCAACTGCAGTGCTTCATGAGCTATTTGATGGACTTTTAGTTGAGGATGAATGACCTCTTTGTTCGGTACTAAAACCTTTTTAAAAGCCTGGGGGTAGTGGTAGGGGTGGGGGTATGGGGTAGAGATATGGGGTGGTGGGGGTAGTGGTATTTGTAATCAAGAACAATGTCAACAACTCTTTCCTTTTATTTCCAACTCTGTGGGAATTGTTATTTTCTGAATATTGGGAAAATTGTTATTTTCTGTTTAGGTACTTTGGACATGTTTTGAAGATGTAAGATGTATTGCCTATGTAGTTTGATGAATTTGGTATGAAATTGTAATGGTATTTGTTATAGCTGTAATGTTTAATCTGTAATATTGCAGCAAAAGTGTAATGCTGTAATGGTATGATAGATTCAAGTATAATGTTGTAATGATAAATGACATAATTTCATAAACAAGGGGGTTGGAAAGGGGGGGAGGGATGCATTACTTCCATATTAGCCATAATCAAAGGTTACCAAATATGTAAAAAAGGGACAAAAATTTGAATGAACAATTGTAACTTCTCCCCTTTTGTTCATCCACTTCCTATCCACCAACTAGATCAACCAATCTAAATACATCTCTTGGTAGATTTTCCCTTCACAATCACATCTCAAATTAAAGGTAAAACTAAGCAGATAAGCATATTAAGTAGCAACAAAAAGTACTTTACAAAATTACCATGTCATTTGTATCAATAACACATGTCACTTTCAGGACTAGCAAATAGTAATACGCATAAAACATAAGTACAGATACTACATGTGTCAAACAAGGATCCAAATCCAACCTTTTTACAATAAGGTGTTACCACCCACCCACCCACCTCATCAAATCGAGTCCATTAGCACCAACAGTATCAAAATATTTATACAAATCCAAGTATTGTTTCGTGATACAACAACATAAGTTCATCAAAAAGCTCATTAAGCACTACAACTTATTGAAAAGAGGTCATTCATCCTGAACTATAAGTTCATCAAAAAGCTCACTAAGCAATGCAGTTGATTGAGAAGAAGGATTGTCGTCATGATGCAACAGCATATCCACCTTTTTCTTCAATAACTTTACCTACATAGACAAATACTCGCAGTTTGAGCAGTCACCTTCATGAGAACATTTTCCACGACTTCCTGCAGATCCAGAATAGGGTGTGGAAGGTCCTTGAGAACTTGAACTTTGTGCTCTCTTGGCCATGGGCACGACCTTCTTAAAGCCGCAGTCCTTCACACCCTGTAACCAAACAATCACAAATGTATTTAGGTGGCCTAAACAAAGATAAGTGAATTAACATTTTGACATACTTTCATGGGGCATGTGTATAATACACCGTCTTCTTGCTCCCATGTACTACAGTAGCCTTTTTTACACCCAGGACACACTCAGAGCATATCCGCCCATCGAAAAAATTTACACCCACGAGATGAATAGTAAGCTCTACCCGGGTTATCTTCTGAATTTGTCCAAGCATACCATTTATGTGGTTTCCATGTATAAAAAACTATTGATATACTTTTAATTAACTTATAAACAACTTATGTGGTTTATAAACAACTTATCTAGTTTTGTAGCATTGTGCTCGCAGTTCTTATTACAACATTTCAAAAGGGTTTCAAGTTAATATGCTTTTTTGAAGAGTTTCAAGTTAATATGCTTTGAGGTTTCCTAATCAAGAGTTGATGCTTAATGACCCAAGGGATATGAATGATAACCTTTATGGACTAGAGTTGGGTTAATATGCTTTGAGAGTTAATATGCTTTGAGGTTTCCTAATCAAATTGTGAAGGGTTTCAAGTTAATATGCTTTGAGGTTTCCTAGTCAATAGTTGATGCTTAATGACCCAAAATCATCGCGTCTCATTCAACCCGTATTCATGAATTACTCATAATAGGACTGTTCATTTTCAGTTTAATAATGGTGGTTTAGGATGTTTTTGTAACACCGTCAATTCTCAAGCCATTTTTTTAATCGCTGCGGAAGCGTTTACTAATTTCATTTAAACAAACACCGAAAAAGTACAAAGTACTATTTACAAACATTACATCAAGTTGTGTTACAAAATATTTATAAAACATGGCTCGTCTCTTCTCAAAACATAATATCAGAGCATTGGTCAAATTTCTATTTCCCACAAACAAAGCTAAACAGCCAGACCAGCAAAAAGCAATCAACCGAGGGGAATTAGCACAAAGCTAAGTGAATGGAAGCTACAAACAAGCACAAGCAATCCTCAACCAAACAAGCAAACCGATCTCAACATATCAAACAATCATTACAAACCAATCCAACCTCTAGAGGAACGGCTGTTCTGCAGAACCTGCAACCTATGCGGGCCAAAGCAAAGGTTTACCGGTATCTATTTGCTACTTGGTACAGTTAAACCCCTTCTGTTGCAACAAATGCATAGAAGATCAAGAGCTGTGCAACCTATAGCAGATAGCCCAGCCAAATAACATATGATAGCAGACCCCTAACCATTTACGCATATCATTAACCATACGTACAAGTCTCACCACGTGCACATACAATTAACCATGTACACTAGTCGCCCAACAATCCAAGAGATCTCAAACAGCAATTAACAATCTACTACCAACAAAGTCAGTCAACACAGTCTAACAACATATATCAGACTAGGTAGTCTATCTTATCAAATCAGAGTAAACAATCTATCATGGCAAATCAAGGCATATCAATCTCAATTCATAAATATATATTCACATATATTTATATCTTCTTTAGTCATAAACAATAAACTAATATCACTTCAACATGTATATAAAACATCATCAAAACCACTAAAACTATCGGATTTGAAGTAAATCCGCTAAAACTATCGGATTTGAGGAAATCCGATACATAGTGTCGGATTTTCACACTACCGGATTCTTGGTGTCGGATTTCACCCTTGCATCGGACTTCACTTGTCGGATTCAATATCGTCGGATTTCAAGGTCTCGGAATTACTTTCATCGGATTTCATGGACTATCGGATTTCTAAGTTCCCATATTGAAAGTATCGGATTTGTGGAATCCGGATTTCATAACTTTCGGATTCCGGGTATCGGATTTGGCCTTGTCGGTTTTACAATCAATCGGATTTCTATCATTTTCTTCCTCTTAAAATCCGATAACTTCTTATCACCATCATATCTCAAAACCCAGAAGTTATAACATTCATCAAAACTCACCGAAAACATGTTTAAACATATTCAAACATGTATTCATGCATTATAACATCTAATAAACATAGAAAACATAAAAACATACAAAACCCACCAAAAATCATGTTTCTTCAAAACCGGTCCTATTGTTCTTCGTAGATTCATGTTATTCCATCATAAATCATTCAAGGCTATCATTCAAACATATATAAACAAAGTCTAACCTTGACTTGAATCAAAACACCCAAAATTCTGAAATCCAATTCTTCTTGTTCTTTCTTTTCTTCCTTCGGCTGAGAGAAACACAGAAACACACACACTTGCACCTTCTCTTTTCTTTTGATAAAAATGACAACTAATTTTTTTAGTCCCTAGTGGTTCGAGTATGAATGGAGTAATGCAAGAATGTAGTGTGAGAGATGATTAACACCATACAAAACACACACTTAAACTTTGATTATGGCAAAACTCATATATTACAAGGGTCATATCCCTATTTATACT
The DNA here is from genome assembly GCA_038502395.1 of Dittrichia graveolens. Classification (NCBI taxonomy): domain Eukaryota; kingdom Viridiplantae; phylum Streptophyta; class Magnoliopsida; order Asterales; family Asteraceae; genus Dittrichia; species Dittrichia graveolens. The sequence goes on from JARJIL010000009.1 coordinate 40,971,671, forward strand.
CTATGATTATTTTCTCAAGCAAACTACTATTTCTATACAATTTTATACTTTACATTCTCCCCCTTTGTATTGAAATAGGAGTGTAAACACTAGTAACCTAAGGATTCTATCTGTCTTCCTTAGATTATATAAGCAGTTTTGGATGTAGCTTCCCACCAAATACATCAGTCTGAAACAATGCTTGATCTTGATTTTTTGACAGCGAAAGCATAAACACTTATGATGTGTTGGGAAAAATCTTGTTTTTGTCTCCCCCTACAATGTAGCTCAGATTGTTCCCATGTCTTCATAAGTCTAACAATCTTGACTCCCCCTAAACATGATATAGACTGACGTTTCTTTGTCTCTCTCCCCCTTGAGTAGACACAATAACTTTTCAATATGTTATTTTACTCCCCCTCAACAATTGAGTCAACAATGTAAAATTTCTTATATTTTTTTTATTCTCCCCCTCATGATGATTATGATACATTATGAGCATCATGCATAAAGGACATCACTATGAGATTCAGTTGTAACAAACATGGAAAAGGGATGGGGAGGATCCTACATATTCATGTGAAAAAGATCTCCATTCGTTGTATGACATGAGTAGATACTCGAACCACTCTCGATCATTAAGGAGTGGTAATGATTTGATCTGAATTCGAGAAGATTTATATCTTTGTGTTGGATGTAACCTGATATTGGAGATTAATGTTGTCAAGTAAGTCTCCCAATACCGTGTAATCAACGTTGACCAAATCACCGCAAGTCCCAAAAAAAATTTAGAAGACATACGGGTGCAAAAGAACTTGGGTACACATAAGTGGGTAGATGACTTTGGTATAATAATCAGTGAGTCGGATCCATCCTTACTCAAGAGCATTCTCATGTAATACAAAATTTTCTCAAAAACCTGAAGTAATTTGATGTTGGTCAATCCTTCAAACAATTTCACCAATAATGTGATCTGGGTTGTCAGAAATGACTGATATAGGATAACCAAGATTCAAAAGAAACAAGGAATAGATGGCCAAAATCTAGTTTTGAGACCAAAAATTGGTGACACTAAGAAAGAACAACAAAAAATCAGTTAGGAAAAGGTAGGATGACTAGACATAAGGTACTAGACATTCAGCATATGGTAGCAATGACCCAAAGTAAACCAAATCTAGAAACATCAGAATGATAACTGAAACTTTGAGAACTCCTGACTCAGCCAAAAAATCCAAACATTTGTCTTAGGAATCAAGGTGATCAGATAATTCAGTCACAACAGCTACGGGGGGTTGGGGCAGCGCCCCTAATAGTAGGGTCCAAGGGGTGGCAACCCCTGGATGGAGAAAATGATAATAAAATTGAAAATCTGCCCAAATCCGCCCAAATCTCAAATCCGATACTTTCAAATCCGGAAGAAGCCAGACCCGATACTTTCAAATCCGGAAGAAGCCAAAATCCGATACTTTCAAATCCGGAAGAAGCCAAATCCGGAAGAAGCCAAATCTGATACTTTTAAATCCGGAAGCCAAATCCGATAGAAAGGCAAATCCAGTGCACACAATCGGATTTATGAAATCCGCATAAACCAAATCCGGTAAACACAATTTGATTTATGAAATCCGACAACTTCATCTTCCAAATCCGATAACTTCGTCTTCTAAATCCGATAAACTCATATTCATCTCGCACAACTTCAAAAATTCTTCAAATTTGCACGAATCTGTATATTTCTTGACGAGATCACTTCGTCTATCAATTACAAACAATCCTATATCAAATTTGCCAATAAACAACAACGAATTGATATTGAATTAGACGATTTTCTTCAAAACCCGTTTTTCACAAAACATACTAAAATCTTCGATTTGCTTGCTATTTTGTTGTTAATTTGCTCTTGTTCACTCCAGAATGATTCTAAAATGATAATCGAGCATCAATCAACCATAATCTTCACAAAAATCACAAAATTTGATGAAAACCCAACAATCTCAAAATGTGTTCTCGATTTTCTTCAAATTCTTCAAAAATCTTGAACTTGTATGTTGAATTCAGAATCAAATCACACTCCTTAGGCTCTCATACCACTTGTTAGTCCCAAGTGGTTCGAGTATGAATGGAGTAATGCAAGAATGTAGTGTGAGAGATGATTAACACCATACAAAACACACACTTAAACTTTGATTATGGAAAAACTCACATATTACAAGGGTCATATCCCTATTTATACTTTATGAGTATTTTCTCAAGCAAACTCCTATTTCTATACAATTTTATACTTTACAAATTTTTTCCTATGCTAACATATACACACACATATACATTCACAAAAACCAAGGCAGGAGGTGGCAATTTCACCTCTTGTACATACACGTACACACATACATACATACAATAATAACATACATGCATACTTTCTTTTTATCTCCATTTCCAGTAACACACACATATGTATATATATATATATATATATATATATATATATATTTCAATTCCTTTAATTAACTCTAATTAGCCTTATTATTAATCAAATGCAATTAACACAAAATCACGTACCGCTTACCCGTTAATCTACTAGCCCGGGTTTACGGATGTTACAAATCTTCCCTCCTTTAAAGGATTCCGTCCTCGGAATCTTATGGCATACATCAAACAGAATTATCCACTCTTCATATTCATTTCTGATTGTCAAGTCCATTGTAACGCTTATACATTTCCTTCTTACCATCAACCCAAAATCTATTTCTACACATCTTTGTCACTTTACAATCATCAGAGTTCAACAACTTTTCTTTCAAATCTCTTCTTCAACTTATCACATAACTCATAGGCTTGATAAATCTATCTTTTATCTCATTTCCTTTCACATTCACACAGCTTAGACAATATCATTACATTCCCTAAATACTTGGTCACAGTGATCTGTTTATCTCAATTAACGAATTCAACATATTGCTTCACTCTTGTCTTCAGCTAATATTTCAAAACATTGTCAAAATATTCCCCTGATATTCACATAAAAACTCACATCCTGACATGTTAACATTCACTTGTTAGAAACCACATCACACCAATCTAACCAACTTGATTATGAATTCCACGAGTCATCAGAACTCAATACAAAACACAAGTTTATTCTCATTTATTTGTACAGCTCTTTTTACTCGACCATTCCATAAAAATTCAGTCGTACTGTTCAATTCTTGTTGTAAACTCTTCTAGAAATTCAGACAATTCTTCAATTCTCATAAAAAATCTCTAAGTACCAAAATATCATATCTTCGAATTATCTTATCAATATACAATTTCGCCCAAACGATGTCGTCCACTGATGGCAAGATACCGGTGTTTCCTACTAACGATCACAATCACTCGTAATATATCCGGATTTCCTTCATATTTAGTAAACTGCATTTAAATTTCATCACAGCTTCTCATCATCACCACTCTAGTACTCAAATTATCTCAACAGTTCATATATTTCTGATACTCTACTTTGGTTCATACACAATCATGTCACATTTCCACGAAATATATTATGTTCACTCCTTTTAGTAAGTCATCCACTAAATACTTTGTATGGCATTTTACTATTTAGCCCTTCTAGGTGCACTGGCAATTTAGTTTCATGAATCTTATTCAAATTAAAGGCAATTCAAATATATAAGATCTACAAGTCTTCGTTCCATATGCTCAGGCCATTACATTCCTTTTCTCTTCCTTATTTTCTAATGAATTCAATCCGTGATTCTTCAAATCACATGTATCTTCAGTTTACAAATAACAACTGTTATTATAACTATCTCTTTCTCATTTATAACTCCTTGTAATTAGGCATCAATTACATCATTTACCCAAACAATTCTACACATCTCAGACTTACCCCATCTGTAGCAATCCATCTCTTTCTTATACTTGACAATTTCAATCATTTAAGTCATCAACTTCTAATAAGGGCAATTTCAATTTTATTCATCAAATCTTGTATACTTTAACTCAAATAATCCCAAGGTTATCATCATAGACTCTATAACATCCACAGACCTGGGCTAAGAGATTAGCAGGTTTGAGGTATATGTTTAATTGTTTTATCTTGATTAAGTGGTTTAGTATTTTATACTAATTAAGATTAATGTGTTCACATTTTAATACATGAATATTAGTGTATGTATGCATGTTATCGTATGTATGTATTTATGCATGTATAAGGGTGTGTACGTGTATGTGTGTTAAGAAAGTAATGCCATGTTTTTTTAGTATACGTGGGGAGGTTAGTTAATTCAACATGCATTATCTCAAATATTAGAAAGTGTGTACCGTGTGTTTTTGTATTATTCTCTGCCAAACAAACCGAAGAAGAAGAACAAAGAGGAACAACAATCGGATTCCTTGTTTGTGTGATTTTTAATCAAGCTAAGGTTAGATTTGGGTTTATATATGATTAAATGATTACTTGTTATGATTTTTTGAAGATCATAAGAATCGGTTTTGATGAAATATATGGGTTTTATGTGTTCATATGATTTTTGTGTTTAAATCATGATATGATGCATGGAAATGTGTTTAGATAGATAAAAACATGTTTCTGATATAATATGATGAAATTATGAAAACCTGGATTTGAATTATGAAGTTTTAAAGATGGTGGATTTAATGAAAACATGAACTATCGGTTTTGGTGTTTGGGGAGAAGAGGAATTCCGACTGTGGTAAAATCCGATTGTTGTCAATCCGGAACCTATAAATCCGGTACTTTAAATATGAAATCCTATAATCGGAAAATAATGATTTAGAAACCGAGTACTCATAATCCGGAACTATTAGAATTCAAGTATTCAAAATCCGAGACCCAAATCCGAGTGAAGTATAATCCGAGACTTAAAATCCGAAAGTCTCCAATCCGGGTCTAAGAATCCGAGTGAAGGGAAATCCGACTCATTAGTAGAATCCGAGACTGGGTATCTGATTCTCGGAATCCGACAGTTTTGAGTAATCCGATACTTTATGTTTTGAACTTGTATTTGTTTATTATTTGATGAATGATTTATAAATATATGGATAAGATATATTAATGAGATTGAGACTGATTTATTTATTGCTGTGTTTACAGGCAATCCAAAAGCTCAGTAAAAATAGATATCTGAGTTCAAGCTGAAATAGAGGTGAGTGGACGTTAAACACGGATGGTAGAGATTGCAGTTAATTTTATTGATGTGAAGCATGATTGTGGATTGAGATTGAATTGATTGAACTGCTGATTGTGATAGTGATTATTGTTTAACTGCTACATGACTATTTGGTTGATACGCACTCTTAGGATGATTTTGAGTTGCGTTTGAGAAATCAGCTATACGTGGACTTGGGCTGGTCTTGTCTAACGGGTTGGTTGAACAGTAGTAGCCTTTCTGATGCATTTGTTGCTCAGAGAGGAGTTTACTGTGCCAATCTAGTGGAAAGCTATCGGTAAACCTTTGCTTTGGCCGGCATTGGTTGTAGGTTCTGCGCCGAACCGCCGGTCTTCTCTGGATATGTGATTACGTGATTGATGATTGATTGTGTATGTTTGCATTTGTTGTTTTAGCCTCTACTCACTTAGCTTTGTGCTAATTCCCCTCGGTTGATGTTTTTGCAGGTTCGTGTTAGAATTGAAGAAGGAATAGTTGACCACAATCTGATACTCATTTTGAAAAAGAGACGAGCTAGTTATTTTGTAACACCACACATTTGATTATGATGTTGTTGTCTTTTGAACAAATGATTGTATATTTGTAAATGTTGGTTATATGTAATCAAGTTGGTTTTAATTAGCTTCCGCAGTGCGTTTTAAAAAAAATGGCTTGTGATTTTTCGGTTATACAGTTTGGTATCAGAGCCTAGGTTTAGCGATGCATGCACGGCTAGAGTGTTGCATTCCCAAATCTTGGCTCGTGATGGGTCAAGCTTTCCTTCGGGGGAAATAGAGTGATTTAGAGTTGTTTGTAGTAGTTAATATTTTGGATACTAACGGTTTATGCTAATGAGTTATGAGGTGATGTGATTGTAACAGATTATGGCTGATAGAGAGACTCCCATCCTACCTCCTGTGACCCAATCTACAGAGGCACCGGTTACTGAAGATGTGAACCAAGCAGGAACGTCTGGTCAAGAACAAGAGGAAGATCAGAGTGAATATATCTTCAAATTAGAGAATGAGTTAATGGATCTTAGGAATAAAGTCCTTAACATGGAATAGAGATTAAACCAACCATAACCAACCCATGTACCAATTGCGATAACCACACAAGCAACAGTACCACCGGTGTCAGCACCCTTACCACCAATGACTCAAATGATGCAGCATCCTTTCTTCTATCCGTATCTACAACCCGAAGGTTATCCATTTGCGTTTCCAGGATACAAACAACCTTGCACATATAAACAATTCCTTGACTGCAAGCCTTCTGAATACCGGGGAAGTTCTGACCCAGTATCACCTTGAATTGGCTTAGATAAATGACAAAGACATTAGATGCTTGCAATTGTGAAAACGAGCTGAAAGTAAAATACGCATCGAGGATGTTAAAAGGAGATGCTATGGTCTGTTGAGATTCAATTACCGGCCATTTTACAGAGCAACAGCAGGAAAGCATCACCTGGAGTTAATTCCAGGAGAAGTTATGCGAACAATATTGTGGAACTTTTGAGATTGCTAAAATAAAGAGGGAATTTATAGAATTGCAGATGACTGGAAACATGACTATGGACCAACTCATCAGTCAATTCAACGAGAAGATGAGATTTGCCAAACACTGGGTGCCTGATGAAGAATCGAAGATTGCCCACTTTGAAGGGGGCACTGCATCCAGATCTTCGTAGCGCCACTAGGTGGGCTACCACTTTATCCCAAGCCTTCATGTTAGCCAAGTCGGCTGAAGGGGATTTAATTGCAAGGAATAAGTTGAGTGAGGAAAGGATTTCCCATCAGAAATCGAGGTTTGGACATTACAACACTCAATAGAGGCAAGGAGGGCAGGGCAGTGGAAATCGACAGGGTAACCAGAATAAGACATCTTTTGCAGGTGGGTCTGCTCAGAGAGCACCTTGGTGCAACAGGTGCAAGTCTTATCATCACGGGCAGTGTATGCCCCAATCAATGAGGTGTGTGAAATGTGGCCAGTTTGGCCATGACTTGAAAAATTGCAGACTACCGAGGAGCGTCTGTTGGAATTGTCAATAGGAGGGGCACCGGGCTGGTAACTGCCCATTAAGCAAGAAGACAGGGTCTGGGTCTGGAGGGGGAGGAGCTGGGGGATCATCTACAGCAGGGCAGAAAAGAATGAATCCACCCGCTGCTGAGGGCCTGGCATTCAGGATGATAGTGGATGATGCCACTACCACAGATGATGTGATAACCGGTATGTTTCTAATAAACTCTATTCCTGCTAGAGTGTTATTTCATTCAGGAGCAAATCGCTCCTTTGTATGTGTAGAATTCAGTGGTAGGTTGAATGTGCCTTTAATTGAACTTGCTACTGCTTTAAAATAGTAGTAGCTGATGGTATGATGGTTCCGGTCACGACTGCTGTGGCTGGAGCTAAGATAGATATAGACGGTATTTGTTTTCCTGTTTATTTCTTTGTAATTCCGTTATCTGGATTCGATGTGGTGCTCAGGATGGATTGGCTGAGTCTGAATCATGCCAGTATCAAGTGTCAGAAGAAGTTGATTCATTCCCGTTGGCTGATGGCACAAGAGTAGTAACAAGGGGGGAGAAGGCTGGATCCGTAATTCCGATTATCTCGTGTTTGAAGGCTAAAAAGGCGTTGGATAAAGGTTGCGAATCATACCTGGCATATATAATTGATGGAAAGAAAGAGAAGCGTATAGTGAACAACATCCGGGTGGTAACGGAATACCCGGAGGTGTTTCCAGAGGAGTTGCCAGGGCTACCTCCAGTTCGTGAGGTAGAGTTTAAGATAGATTTGATCCCTGGTTCCCGACTAGTGGCAAAGGCACCGTACAGGTTGGCACCGTCAGAGATCTGGGAGATGATGACTCAGATACAGGAATTGTTGGATAAAGGGTTTATACGTCCAAGTTCATCTCCGTGGGGAGCACCAGTTTTGTTTGTGAAGAAGAAAGACGGTACGTTGCGTATGTGTATTGATTACGGTGAGCTAAACAAGAGGACGATAAAGAACAAGTATCCGTTGGCAATAATTGATGATCTGTTTGATAGATTTGAGATCAGGATATCATCAGGTGCGTGTTTCTGAGGAAGACGTGTCAAAGACGGCTTTTCGTACGTGTTACGGGCATTATGAGTTTTTGGTTATGCCATTCGGCTTAACCAATGCACCTGTGATCTTTATGGATTTAATGAACAGAGTTTGTTGACCATTTTTGGATACTTTTGTAATAGTTTTCATCGATGATATTTTGGTATATTCAAAGACTGAGGAAGAGCACGAGAAGCATTTGAGACAGATTTTGGAGACACTAAAGAAAGAGCATTTGTTTGCTTAGTTCTCTAAGTGCGAATTCTGGTTGAGAGAGGTACAGTTTTTAGGGCATGTGATCTGTGACGAGGGGATGAACGTGGATCCTTCGAAAGTGGAGGCAGTTATGAGTTGGAACGCTCCGAAGACACCGTCCGAGATCAAGATTTTTTTGGGGTTAGCTGGATACTACCGCAGGTTTATTAATGACTTCTCCAAGATTGTTGGTCCGTTGACTAAGTTGACTCGAAAAGACGTGAAATTTGTATGGGGCAGTGAATAGGATAACGCCTTCCAAATGTTGAAACAGTTGTTATGTCAGGCCCCTATTCTTGCATTGCCAAGTGGTTCAGAGGATTTTATAGTTTATTGTGATGCATCATTTGCGAGATTAGGCTGTGTGCTTATGCAGAGGGATCGGGTGATTGTGTATGCTTCAAGACAGTTGAAACCCCATAAGAAGAATTACCAGACACATGGCTTGGAGCTGGCAGCAGTTGTATTTGCTCTAAAACTGTGGAGACATTACCTATATGGCACCAAATGCGTAATATGTACAAATCATAAGAGCCTGCAGTATGTGTTTACTCAGAAAGAATTGAATATGAGACAGAGACGCTTGGTGGAATTGATTAAACATTATGATTGCGAAATTAGATATCATCCAGAGAAAGCAAACGTGGTAGCATATGCCTTAAGCCGCAAGGGAGCGGGAAGTTCTATCCAATTTATGCGTATTGAGATTGTATCTGATCTAGTGGATAAACTAACGACTGCACAGTTGGAAGCTTTGAAAGAGGAAAACTTGAAGAATGAACTAATGAAGAAACGTAAACGTAAGGACGAACTTGCTGATGATTCCCGTGGTTTGAAAACATTTAAGACTCGTGTGTGGGTGCCTATGCTTGGAGATTTGAGGAAGATGATTTTGATAGAAGCACACAAGTCCAGATTGTCAGTGCACCCAGGAAGCACTAAAATGTATAACGACCTGAAAGTGCTTTACTGGTGGCCTACTATGAAAACAGATGTGGCACAGTTTGTGGAATCATGCCAGATCTGTGCACAGGTGAAGGCGGAGCATCAGAAGCCCTACGGATCTTTAAAACAATTGGAAATCCCTGAGTGGAAGTGGGAACATATAACATGGATTTCGTGACTAAACTTCCGCGAACTCAGAAGAATAACGACATGATTTGGGTGATTGTGGATCGGCTGACCAAGAGCGCTCAGTTCCTGGCTACATGTAAGACGGCTTCTCTAAGTAAGTTGGCTCAACTTTATGTTAACGAGATTGTTGCGAGGCATGGCATGCCATTATCAATAATATCTGACAGAGACTCCAGATTCGTTTCTAACTTCTGGATGAGTTTACAGAGTGAATTGGGGACGAGGATTAACCTGAGTACTGCTTATCATCCCCAGACTGATGGTCAGACTAAACGTACCATACAAACACTTGAAGATATGTTGCGAGCTTGTGTAATTAAGTATGGTGGATCTTGGGATTCACACCTGCCATTGATAGAGTTTGCATATAATAACTCTTACCATTCCAGTATAGGGATGCCTCCGTACGAAAAGTTAAACGGTCGTCATTGCCATACTCCGACGTGTTGGTTAGAGGCTGGTGAGAAACAGTTTGCAGGACCTGAGATAGTTCCGATGACAGCTGATAAGGTTGCTATTGCCAGAGATAAGTTGAAAGCCGCCAGAGATAAACAAAAAATGTACGCAGATCTACGTCGTCGTCCAGTTAAGTTTGATGTGGGAGATTTAGTGTACTTGAAGATTTCTCCGTGGAAGGGTGCGATTCGATTCGGTAAACACGGGAAATTAGCTCCCCGTTACATTGGTCCTTTCCGCATACGTCAGATTGTGAATGACCAGACGGTTATACTAGATCTTCCAGCAGAGCTTGCGGGAATACACAATACCTTTAACGTCTGCTATATGAGAAAATGCAAAGTAGAAGATGAAAACCAGATTCTCCCAGTGCAAGAATTAAAAGTTGATTCTAAGAAGAGATTGATAGAAAAACCTGTAGAACAGTTGGACCGAAAAGTGACCAAGCTCCGAAAGAAGCAGATACCAATGGTATTGGTTAAGTGGAAGCACAGTCTTGGTTCTGATTTAACCAGGGAAACGGAAGCAGAAATGAAGGATAGATATCCCCATTTATTTGAGCTGGAAAGGATTCCAAGAACGGAATCCTCTTAAGGGAGAGAGATTTGTAACATCCACAAACCTGGGCTAGGAGATTAGCAGGTTTGAGGTATATGTTTAATTGTTTTTATCTTGATTAAGTGTTTTAGTATTTTAAACTAATTAATATTAATGTGTTCACATTTTAATACATGAATATTAGTGTATGTATGCATGTTATCGTATGTATATATTTATGCATGTATAAGGGTGTGCACGTGTATGTGTGTTAAGAAAGTAATGCCACCTCATGTTTTTTTAGTATACGTTGGGAGGTTAGTTAATTCAACATGCATTATCTCAAATATTAGAAAGTGTGTACTGTGTGTTTTTGTATTATTCTCTGCTAAACAAACCGAAGAAGAAGAGAAAAGAGGAACAACAATCGTATTCCTTGTTTGTGTGATTTTTAATCAAGCTAAGGTTAGATTTGGGTTTATAAATGATTAAATGATTACTTGTTATGATTTTTTTAAGATCATAAGAATCGGTTTTGATGAAATATATGGGTTTTATGTGTTCATATGATTTTTGTGTTTAAATGATGATATGATGCATGGAAATGTGTTTAGATAGATAAAAACATGTTTCTGATATGATATGATAAAATTATGAAAACCTGGATTTGAATTATGAAGTTTTGAAGATGGTGGATTTAATGAAAACATGAACTATCGGTTTTGGTGTTTGGGAAGAAGTGGAATTTCGACTGTGGTAAAATCCGATTGTTTACAATCCGGAACCTATACATCCGGTACTTTAAATATGAAATCCTATACTCGGAAAATAATGATTTAGAAACCGAGTACTCATAATCCAGAACTATTAGAATTCAAGTATTCGAAATCCGTGATCCAAATCCGAGTGAAGTATAATCCGAGACTTAAAATCCGAAAGTCTCCAATCCGGGTCTAAGAATCCGAGTGAAAGGGATTCTCGGAATCCGACAGTTTTGAGTAATCCGATACTTTGTGTTTTGAACTTGTATTTGTTTATTGTTTGATGTTTGTTTGATGAATGATTTATAAATATATAGATAAGATATATTTATGAGATTGAGATTGATTTAGTTATTGCTGTGTTTACAGGCAATCCAAAAGCTCAGTAAAATTAGCTATCTGAGTTCAGGCTGAAATAGAGGTGAGTGGACGTTAAACACGGATGGTAAAGATTGCAGTTAATTTTATTGATGTGAAGCATGATTGTGGATTGAGATTGAATTGATTGAACTGCTAATTGTGATAATTATTATTGTTTAACTGCTGCATGACTATTTGGTCGATATGCACTCTTAGGATGATTTTGAGTTGCGTTTGAGAAGTCAGCTATACGTAGACTTGGGCTGGGCTCGTCTAACTGGTTGGTTGAACAGTAGTAGCCTTTCTGTTGCATTTGTTGCTCAGAGGGGAGTTTACTGTGCCAATCTAGTGGAAAGCTATCGGTAAACCTTTACTTTGGCCGGCTGTAGGTTCTGCGCCGAACCGCCGGTCTTCTCTGGATATGTGATTACATGATTGATGATTGATTGTGTATGTTTGCATTTGTTGTTTTAGCCTCTACTCACTTAGCTTTGTGCTAATTCCCCTCAGTTGATGTTTTGCAGGTTCGTGTTAGAATTGAACAAGGAAGAGTTGACCACACTCTCATACTTATTTTAAAAAGAGACGAGCCAGTTATTTTGTAACACCAAACATTTGATTATGATGTTGTTGTCTTTTGAACAAATGATTGTATATTTGTAAATGTTGGTTATATGTAATCAAGTTGGTTTTAATTAGCTTCCGCAGTGCGTTTTTTAAAAAAAAGGCTTGTCATTTTTCCGGTGTTACAGACTCCCTCGTATTTTCACATGTCTAACATCAATTATCCCTCCGAGGTAATAATTAAATTTCTCATTCACATTCTTCAATACATTCTAAACTTTATCTTTGTCACATGTTTAACTCATCTATATATAAGCATTCGCTTCTTTTAATAATCAAGTCAATAATACATATCTTTTCTTTTAATCAGCATTTCCACATAGTCAATACAAACGCATCTACTACAATCTCCAAGTCATGAGTTGAATCATTCATCTGAGGAATATTTAGCTATCGCAAGACATAAACCATCCCTCAAATTCCAAAGCATAATATCATATATCAATCCAACAAATACCATATTTCAACATACCCTAATCTCTTCAGGTTCATCAATCATCATCATAGATTATCTTTACCCAGTAGGTTTAATAACAATAACCCGTAATCTCAGTTATATCTTTTATCAAAACATCTTTGAGTATCACAAAATCATTCAATTTCTATACTTGTTCACTTTCTTCCTCTTTGCACAAACATAACATATAAATACACATATACAAACACAATTTGCAAAGCAAATCTTATAACACATAGCATAGCATGCAATTCGACTAATGTAGACACATCTTTCTCTAGTATCTCATATCAAATTCACTTCTTATCAAATACCATGTACATACATATCATTTTCTGACATAAATATCCAATAATTTGACGATTTAGATAACATAATATCAATTATCTCTACTTCTAAAGAATCATGCTCTTTCAGAAGTAAGCATACACATTTAGCACATAAAGGCATCAAACATCCATAGTTAACTCTTGAAGTTTAATAAACACACGTATAAATATAAAAGTTATCAAAACGTACCCGTCATATCATCTTCTATATTAGCATCGTCGTCGGTAATCATATCAAAAGTTCTACTCTCTAGCACATAAGGGTTCTTTCTCTTTCGTCCATCTTCTGACGAGGATCCCCCACCTGCATCCACTCCTGACCCCGACCCCATTTTCCGTTCTTCATAACATTCATTCGTACGATGACCCTCTTTCTGAAAATTCCAACACACACTCCGTGGGAAACTGCATTCCTTGATCTCATGTCCGAACAATCCACATCGAATGCAACGCAATGCCTGGGGTGTGCTAGGCCCCGTATGAACAAATCTACACCGGCGGCACCATTGCGAACTTTGTTTAGACCCACCTGTCATAGGTTTCTTATTTCGATTCTTCTGTTTCTGGCCACTCTGCCCACTCTCTCTTAGCTGATCATTAACATGTTCAATCCTTGATTTCTGCTACAAAATACATTCTCTATTCATTTTATCCCTTGCCTTTCCATCACCCTCTGCCGACTTGGCTAAAGTAAACGCTTGTGATAATGTATTCGCCCATCTGGTAGTACTTCGATATTCTAGGAGCAAAGCTCCCACAAAATGTTGTATCTTTGATGCCTCATCAGGCACCCACTGTTTCACAAACCGTAGTCTCTCGTTGAATTGTTTAATCAAATCGTCTACCGTCATGTCTCTTGTCATCTTCAAATCCATAAACTCTTTCTTGATTTTTGCAATCTCAAATGAGCTGCAATATTGTTCGCACAACTTTTCCAAAAATTGATTCCAAGTGATACTCTCCTGTTGTTCCTTGGTAAAATGTCCAGTTAATGAATCCCACCATACCATTGCATCTCCTTTAAGCATAAGAGTCACAAATTTAACTCTGGATTCATCTTCGCAATTGCACGCATCAAGAGCTTTTACTATTTCTCGCCACAAATTTAAAATCACATTCGGATCAGTACTCCCATGATATTTCGATTGTTTGAAATCCAAAAATTGTTTGTACATACAAGGTTGTTTAAATCCCGAACGTCTAAAAGGATATTCTCCCTGTAAGGTGAGAGGATTGAAAAATAACGGTTGAGTCACTTGCGTTAATGGAGGAAGTTGAACGGTAACTGGCAAGGTAGTAGATTAGGTAATAACAGTTGTCGGTATGTGTGGTGACATATTCTGATTAATCCTCTCTTTTCCGATACCACGAACTATATTTCTGAGTTCCTTAAGTTCATTCTCTAACTTGTGAATATATTCCTCTCGATCATTTTCCTGTTCATAACTCAAAGTACCTACATAATTTGTCGTGTCCACACTATCAATCACTGAAGTCTCAACCACCGTTTGGGTCACAGGAGGATCAGCATGGGTATCTCTGTTAGCCATATCTGTTCAATCACATCATATCACAATGTCATTAGATAAACCGTTAGTACATAACATACTAACTAACAGGCAGCTTCACCAATTCACTCTTATTCTCCCAAGGAAAGTTTGACCCAACACGAGCCAAGAGTTGGGAATGCAACACTCTAGCCGTGCCTGCATCGCCAAACCAAGGCTCTAATACCAACTTGTAACACCGTAAATTCTCAAGCCATTTTTTTTAAATCGCTGCGGAAGCGTTTACTAATTTCATTTAAACAAACACCCACGAAGTACAAAGTACTATTTACAAACATTACATCAAGTTGTGTTACAAAATATTTATAAAATATGGCTCGTCTCTTCTCAAAACATAATATCAGAGCATTGGTCAAATTTCCCTTTCCCACAAACAAAGCTAAACAGCCAGACCAGCAAATAGCAATCAACCGAGGGAATTAGCACAAAGCTAAGTGAATGGAAGCTACAAACAAGCAACCAATAACAACAAGAACAAGCAATCCTCAACCAAACAAGCAAAACGATCTCAACAGATCAAACAATCATTACAAACCAATCCAACCTCTAGAGGAACGGCGATTCTGTAGAACCTGCAACCGATGCGGGCCAAAGCAAAGGTTTACCGGTAGCTATTTGCTACTTGGTACAATTAAACCCTTCTGTTGCAACAAATGCATAGAAGATCAAGAGCTAGGCAATCAATAGCAGATAGCCCAGCCCAATAACATACGTTAGCTGACCCCTAACCATGTACGCATATCATTAACCATACATACAGGTCTCACCACGTGCACATACAATTAACCATGTACACTGGTCGCCCAACAATCCAAGAGATCTCAAACAGCGATTAACAATCAACTACCAACAAAGTCAGTCAACACAGTCTAACAACATATATCAAACTAGGCAGTCTATCATATCAAATCAGACTAAACAATCTATCATGGCAAATCAAGGCATATGAATATCTCAAATCACGTAACCATAAATGTTACCACCAACACCACTCGTGAGTACACTTCGACTCACCTCAGTCCTCGATCCTGTTTGCTCAGTTGTCTAATATCACTGAATCTTCGTAATTCCTGAGAACACAACAAACCGAAATCAATCTCAATTCATAAATATATATTCACATATATTTATATCTTCTTTAGTCATAAACAATAAACTAATATCACTTCAACATGTATATAAAACATCATCAAAACCACCAAAACTATCGGATTTGAAGTAATTCCGCTAAAACTATTGGATTTGAGGAAATCCGATACATAGTGTCGGATTTTCACACTACCGGATTCTCGGTGTCGGATTTCACCCTTGCATCGGATTTCACTTGTTGGATTCAATATCGTCGGATTTCAAGGTCTCGGAATTACTTTCATCAGATTTCATGGACTATCAGATTTCTATGTTCCCATATTAAAAGTATCGGATTTGAGGCATCCAGATTTCATAACTTTCGGATTCTGGGTATCGGATTTGGCCTTGTCGGTTTTACAATCAATTGGATTTCTATCATCTTCTTCCTCATACAATCCGATAACTTCTTATCACCATCATATCTCAAAACCCAGATGTTATAACATTCATCAAAACTCACCGAAAACATGTTTAAATATATTCAAATATGTATTCATGCATTATAACATCTTATAAACATACACATCATAAAAACATACAAAACCCACCAAAAATCATGTTTCTTCAAAACCGATCCTATTGTTCTTCATAGATTCATGTTATTCCATCATAAATCATTCAAGGCTATCATTCAAACATATATAAACAAAGTCTAACATTGACTTGAATCAAAACACCCAAACATTTGAAATCAGATTCTTCTTGTTCTTTCTTTTTTACCTTCAGCCGAGGGAAACACATAAACACACACACTTGCACCTTCTCTTTTCTTTTGATAAAAATGACAACTAATTTTTTCATATGCTAACATGTACACACACGTATAAATTCACAAAAACCAAGGAAGGAGGTGGCAATTCCACCTCTTGTACATACATGTACACACATGCATACATACAAGAATAACATACATGTATACTTTCTTTTTATCTCCATTTCCAGTAACACACACACAGATATATATATATATATATATATATATATATATATATATCAATTCATTTAATTAACTCTAATTAGCCATATTATTAATCAAATGCAATTAACACGAAATCACGTACCGCTTACCCGTTAATCCACTAGCCCGGGTTTACGGATGTTACAGTTTTAGGATGTTTAGGACCGTTCATTTCAGTTTAAAAACGGTCTATATATTTATTTTTATAATTACAAATGATTCGACGGTTGAGTTTACCACACGATGAGGTTAGAGAAATGATTTAATGGAAAAGGAATATTTAACGACAAGAATTAATTTTCTGAAGTTTGAAATTAAGAAATATTTATATTTTTTTCAAAGATTAAGTCATACTAAAATATAACTTCGTTATAAAAGAAAGTGTTTCTTACTATATTTTTTTAAAGATTAAGTCATACTAAAATATAACTTCTTTATCTACATTTATATATATTTTACTTAATTTAAATTTGAATTATCTGTAAATATTTTTTTTCTTGAATTATTTGTAAATCAGATTTCAAATAATTTTGTCGTAATGTTAGTCGTTCAGCTCAATGACCCAAGGAACCACATAATACCCTTAGGGGGCGTTTGGTTCGCTGGAATTGAATGGAATTAGACGGAATTGGAATTGAGCATTCCTAAATCTTGTTTGTGTTTGGTTCACGGAATTTATGGAATGAAATTTGACCATTCTAATGAATTCTTTAAATCAAGGATTTGGGAATTCCTTCCCTAAATGGATGGAATTCTAAAGAATTGGGAATTCCTTCCCGCCGCCACCAACACCACCACTGCCGCCGCCGTCACCTACACTGCCACCACTTCCGCCGCCGTCATCAACACCACCACTGCCGCCACCGCCACCGCCACTACCTCCGCCGCCACCACCACCACCACCGCCGCCGTCATCAACACCGCCGATCCTCGCCAACGAGGTTGGGGGTGGGGTAGGGGTGGGGTGGGGTGGGGAGGTGGTGGACGGTTGATTATATAATTTATTTTGGTTTATACATATTGAATTAATTATTTTTTTGCTAGATTCCAATTCCGGTCTTTACCAACCAAACAAGATATAGTTTTTCACAAATTTCAATTCCTATGAATTCAAATTCCCATGAATTCCAATTCCTTGGTCAAATTCCAATTCCTTCATATTAATTCCGTAAACCAAACGGAGTCTTATTATTATGCTTTTCGTATCTACATATTCTTTTGATTCTTTAGCACAATAAGAAATTTTGAATTTGAACTTGTAGAAAGCGCCAATTACTTCGCTCTAACGGAAAAAGAACAGAGTGCCAAGGTTCTTCAATGGAAGGTGACTATTTCTTCATTGTTTCATTCCTTGTCTTTGAATTATGTTAGAAACGAATGCCAAGGTTCTTCAATGGAAGGTGACTATTTCTTCATTGTTTCATTCCTTGTGTTGAATTATGTTAGAAACGAATCTTCTCCCATCATATCGATTTTGTTTGAAATTCCTTAATGCTATAATTTTGTCTGCCAAGTGTTTGTGAAAATGCCTGTGGTTTCCATTTTCCAAAAAGATCTTCAATATATACATCCTCTTCTAAGTTTGCATTCAAATCCATTTGATGGACCTTCGAGTCATTCTAAGTAGCAATGGCAAGAACCAATAGTCTCAAGTCTTGCTAAATATGGATAAATTGTTGCTTAGTTGACGAGGAGAGTTGTTGATTAGAGATGAAGGAGAATTCATAGATGAAGGAGAGTTCTTTCATTGTGTCATCTTCATTGTTTAATTGGATGGTGTTAGGGTTCTCCAGCTTTGATGCTTCATTCCATGTTTTATTTTCTTAAATAATAGCTCTACTCACAAAAATGTTCTTTGTAATGGGATTTCTGCTGATACCATGTTATCCTTCTACAATGGAAGAGAGAAAGAGACGAAAGAGATTTTCTGATATTTACTTGTGTTACTTACAAGTTGAAATTAGTTTACAGAAATAACAAGCTCTAATCAAAATGACCAAAATACCCGTTAAGTTTTAAAAGTTATGTACATAAGTCTCTTTAGTGTGTTTACATAATTCATCCACAGATCTGATACTTGCTTTAAAATAGCCTAAGCGTATTTAATTTATTTGTTTGCTAATGAAACACCGACTCTACAATGTTACCAAACCAGATAGTAGCAAACCAGTTATTTCAAGGACATCACCAAGCAGTCTTTATAAAGCAATAAAAGCAATGACAGAGGAACAAAAGACACTCATTGAGAGAATTGGATTTGGTGAAATCTTAAAAATCGGCTTTAGTGATTTACCAAACAGATTATTATGCCACGTGGTCAACAAGTACCCTTCCGGGAATATAGAAATAACAAAAGAAAACATCCATGGCATGCTTGGAGTGCCAAATAGAGGAGAAACAATAGTTACAGGAGAAAGATGTAAGAAAACAAATCCAGAGGTAATATCTTGGAATAAGCAATTTGAGACACTGAAAGCAGGTAAACAAAAAAAACATTATCAGGTCAGCAACCGTGCTGAATGTAATGGAAGTAGGGAAAGATATAAGAGATGAAAATGCCAAAAAACTGTTTGTTCAAAATTTTCTGGTGTTATTTTCAAAAAGTAAGACACTTTCCACGTACTTAGCCACATCTCTCTACATCCCTACCAGTAATCCATTTTCAAGTCTCTGTACATTTTCATGGCTCCCGGATGTATTGAAAATTTTGACTTGTGCGCTTCATCAAGAATGAGATTCCGGACTTCAGTGATATTTGGTACCCAAATTCGCCCGTACCGGGTCCACAACCCGCGGCTATCCTTAACCATCAATGCCATTTGGCCCTTCACCCTCTCGGTTTTCTGATTCTCTCTTTGGTCGCTTCACTTTGGGCTGCTGAGATCGATTCCAACAGTGAAGGTGTAACCGTCATCCTTAAACATTTCACATTCAATTGTACGTGGTTCGCCTTACGGCTTAGTGCGTCTGCTACAACGTTAGCTTTTCCCGGATGATACAAGATTTCACAGTCGTACTCCTTGACCAGGTCTAGCCATCTCCGCTGGCGCATGTTCAGATTCTTTTGATCAGCGAAATACTTTAAACTTTTGTGATCTGTATAGATGGTGCACTTGACTCCGTACAAATAATGTCTCCATAATTTAAGCGCGAACACCACAGCGGCTAATTCCAGGTCATCTGTATAAATGGTGCACTTGCACTCGTGCGGTTTCAGTTGTCGTAAGGCGTAGGCAATCACCTTCCCTCTTTGCATCAATACGCACCCAAGTCCCACATGGGACGCGTCGCAATAATCTACCAAATCCTCCATTCCCTCTCGTAATGCTAGTATCGGGGCTTCACACAGTTTTGCTCGAAGGGTTTCAAATGCTTCCTGCTTCTCTCCCCAATCGAAACGAACACTTTTCTTTGTCAGCTTGGTTAATGGCACCGCTATCTTCGAGAAATCCTTAATAAACCTCCTATAGTAACCGGCTAAACCTAGAAAACTCAGAATCTCCGTAGGACTCTTCGGCGTTTCCCATTTCATTACAGCCTCGATCTTGGCAGGGTCGACCTTGATCCCTTCTTGGTTAACCAGGTGCCCGAGAAATTGGACTTCTTGCAACCAGAACTCGCACTTGGAAAACTTTGCGTAAAGCTTCTCCCTCTTTAAGGTTTCGAGTACTTCCCGTAGATGCATTTTGTGCTTGGCCTTCGTCTTTGAGTAAACCAAGATGTCATCGATGAATACTATCACGGACTTGTCATGCATTGGTCTGCAGACTCGGTTCACCAAATCCATGAATTCTGCAAGCGTGTTTGTAAGACCAAAAGGCATGACGACGAACTCGAAGTGCCCATAGCGCGTGCGAAAAGCCGTTTTGGCTATATCCTCCTCCCGGACCTTGAGTTGATGATATCCCGATCGCAAGTCTATCTTGGAAAAACAGCCCGCTCCTTGCAGTTGGTCGAACAAGTCGTCGATCCTTGGCAGCGGATAACGATTCTTAATTGTCACCTTGTTAAGCTCGCGATAATCTACACACATCCTCAAGGTTCCATCCTTCTTTTTCACGAAAAGGATCGGTGTTCCCCACGGCGAGCTACTTGGGTGTATGAAATCCTTATCGAGCAGTTCTTACAGTTGCGACATCAGCTCTTGCATTACTGGCAGTGCTAGGCGGTACAGCGCCTTGGCGATAGGTGCCACTCCCGGCATTAGGCCTATACGGAACTCCACTTGCCTGTCTGGCGGGATCCCCGACAGTTCCTCCGGAAATACCTCCGGATAGTTGCATACAACTGAGACTGTCAGTTTTCCCTTTTCTATTCTAGAGTCAATCACATGAGCTATGAAGGCCGTGCAGCCCTTACGTAGATACCTCGCCGCTTTAGTCACGATGCAGCATGCCGTCAATCCCCTTTGTCGTTTACCATAGATGGTGATCTCTCCCCCACTCGGACTCTATATCCGTATGATCCCTTGTTTACACAAGATGTTGGCCTGGTGACGCCCCACCCAATCCATTCTCACTATCACTTGGAACTCTCTCATCGAAGTCGGTAGCAGATCTATAGTAAACTGTACATCATCTATCACTATTACATTACCCCTATAGATCGTGGTAACACACAAGGCCTTATCATCGGCTATCTCTACTTCTAATGGTGTTTCTAACTTCACTGGTGCTATTACAAACTTATTACAGAAAGTAGTAGATAAAAAGGACTTACTCGCCCTGGAATCAAATAATACAAGTGCATGTAGAGAGTTAACAACGAATGTACCTGCGATCACATCGGGCTCTTTCTTTGCTTCCTCCACGGTCATCTTGAACGCCCGTCCCCGAGGCTTTGGAACCTCGGGCTTCTTTCCCCTCTCTCCATCGGTAATCCTTAGCGGTGGTTTCCAGGAAGGTTTGCCGCTACCTCCTGTCGTTTCCTGGCACTCGGCCATGCGGTGCCCCGGCTTGTTGCATTTAAAAAACACATTCATATGGACCCTACAATCCTTCCCGTAGTGCCCACTCTTTCCACACACAAAGCAGTTGACGGTTCCAGCTCAGCACTCCCCAGCGTGCTCCTTACCACATTTTCCACATCGTGCCCCCAGATTCCTCGCGGCAAGCTTCATACCTCCAACGTTCGGTTTCTTGAATGGTTACTTACTTGCATTCCCTACCAGTGCGGCCCGCTCCGCGGACCTCTTCTTGTTTCCTTCTATCAAATACAATTCCCTCTTTCTCGCACCCTCAATCAACTGGTCCAGTTTAGCATACTGGCCGTTGGAAACAACCTCTTGAATATCCTCCTTCAGCATCTGCGTGTACCTGTGTATCTGCAGCCGTTCATCATTTGCGTACGCCGGACAGTACAACATATTTTCTTTGAATATCGCTGTTATCTGATTAACCGTCTCAGTAGTTTGCTTGAGTTTCATAAACTCATCCATCACTCGCTCCACTTCAACCTTGGGAGCGCACTCTTCATAGAACAATTTTGAGAATTCTTCCCATGTCATCCTGGCGATCGCTTCGCCCTTCATCTTTCTCAGTAGATTCCACCAATCCTTAGCCGCTCCCCTCAGGAAGTTAGAAGCGAACCACACTTTTGATTCCTCGGCACAACGGCTTGTAAAGAAAGCTCCATCTATCGCAGAGACCCATTGGATGCTCCGCACCGGGTCTGGTACCCATCGAATACAGGAGGCTGTCACGCCGAGAAATCCCTGACAGTCCCTCCAGAAACCACTTGATTCGCAGCCTGTGCCACCGGTTGAGCGACCACAACAGCCGCGGTAGCCTCTTTTGCAGCCCATAGGGCTCCCAGTTTTTGATCAATCATTGTGCCCATATCCTGTTTCAGATCCTCCACGATCTTAGGCAGCAGTTCTTTAAGCGTGTTGATAACCACAACGGTTACCACTTCAGTCATTGCCTCATTCCCATACTCTTCATCATTCATCGCATTTTCCGATACAACATTTTCTGAATTCACATTCTTAGTTTGATTCAGGATCGATTGTGCGCGGGGGTCACTCTCTCCCGTCACACTAGCGTTATCTCCATCAGGTGGGTTTTCAAAACCCGTTGGTGTCATAGATCGATTTCTTGTAGTCACCATACTGGATGTATAGACAATGCACTTAATTAACACGCGGCATTGCCACACAGTCCTCATCACTATATCGGTTCATGTTTCACGTATTTCATGTCATAAGTACAACTATCAGGCAACCTTAGTCATTCTAAGGCACCCTAGCTACAGGCATCTTATCTCTTCAAGTACCCCTCACCGGATCCACAAGATTCCCTAGATTTTGACAAGTTTCAATAAGTGTTGTGTGCAAATAATATGGGCCCTATTATTACAAACACGCTACACGTATGGGATCTGGTCATTACCACTAGGAATCCTGATTCACTGGCTTGGGCCATGTATCAATCATCTCATCAAGCATGTAGTTAGTTATCATGTAAGCATTATCATGTCATTCTATTCTCATTCTAGTAGAGCATCTAGATTTGCAAAGTCTCAGTTATCCTAGTCAACATATCATACTATCAATAGTTCAGTTGACATGATCATCATATCATAAATTCATACCTTGTACTCGCGTGTGACCACTCGGACTAGCTCCAGCCGATAGCTCATCGTAACATTTAACATTTGAAAAAGTTTTAAAACTTTGTCTAAAATCTTTTACGAACCAAGGTTTAAGTTCAAACACGTGAAAATGCATTTGAATCTCTTAAACCAAGACTCTGATACCAAGTTCTAACGTCCCAATTTTTTTTTAAAAAACAATTAAACAAAGAGTACGATTGGTAATTCATCACAAATAAAACATTGTATAAATTAATTACAACCCGGGTGATAACACATAAAATTCAATTGTAATTATTTGGAATACATCAAAAAGCACAAAATAGTTTGATCGCTGCGGAAGCTTGTGGAATATGAGTTATCAACCGCGTGTTGGAGCCCCGCCGTGGCCATCACCTGAAAAGAAGGTTAAACAACAACCGTAAGCACGAAGCTTAGCAAGTACACTTACTTACAACCAACCATATGGCATCAAATCATCCATTTAACAATCATGTTACATCTTTCATTCCCGCTACCGTAGTAGACGGTCCCACATTCCCGCTACCGTAGTAGATGGTCCCACATTCCCGCTACCGTAGTAGTCGATCCCACATTCCTGTCACGGAAGTGAACAGTCCCATCATACCCGCCACCGTAGTGGATGGTCTAGTCATTACCGTCACCGAAGTGAACGGTCTAATCAAAAGCATAGCATAACACATTATCAGTTCATCAATTCATCATTCATCATTTCAATCATTCATCACTTCATCATTCATCAATCATATAGCATATAGCACATTTAACATATACATCATAGGGTTTAGATGGTAAGTAAGAATACTCATCTGTCTTGCAGTTTAATCTCACAGTCTTAGCTTACTAGTACATTTGTGGTTACTTGCCAATCGACCGTCACCTACAATAGGTCTAATCAATCAATAACGTATATGAATCCCTCATTCGTTTACCCACGTAATACATTTGGGTCTCACATAGGTATGTAACAATAAGGAATGCAAACAACATCAAAGTCCACAAAAGCGGGGACGCGTCACGTCCATCAAACCGACGCGTCGCGTTGAGGTAAAGTGTCGGATTTTATAACCGGATTTCAAACTGTCGGATTTCATAGCCGGATTTCAAACTGTCGGATTGTTATATACATAAGTCGCGTGGTTCATTCATTGTGTGCATGGAATTCGCATGGCATATCATAATTCGCATGGGGTATATGCGAAAGTCGCATGATGGTTCAAAGGTCGCATGGGGTTATGAAAGCAAGTGTCGCATGAAAGGAACTAGGTGTATGAAAGTCGCATGGGTGTACCATGCGAAAGTTGCATGGAGGCTTCGAGGGAAAGTCGCATGAAGTAAAACAAAAGTCGCATAGGTTAAAGGTAATAAGTCGCATGGAACAAACCTAGAGTCGCATGAGTCATACAGAAAGTCGCATGAGGGCTTAAGGTATAAGTCGCATGGTTTCAAATGGAAAGTCGCATATGGAAACATGAAAGTCGCATGAGGTTTCAAATGAAGGTCGCATGGAACAATACACCAAAGTCACATGAGATAATCATAAGGTCGCACAACTCATTATCGTAAAGTCGCATGGGACATATTCGTCCCTGCCAGTTCATCTTTTTCATTTCACAAGCTCCATGGCCAAAATCATGTTCTTTCAAAACTCAACCAAATCATATCATTTTTGTTTCAAAACATTTCTCCACTCATTTAAACACTTCTTTCAAGACTTAAACATATTTCATCAAATATTGAAGCTCATGCTTCCAATTCTTTTTCTTTGGTTCTTCATAAACCCACAACCCAAAAAATCCAGATTCTAAATCATGCTATCATCATCCAAACAAGATAAAATTGATACCTACAATATCATAGTGAGGTAAGAAACAATACCTGGTGGTTCTTGTAGCAATTCTTTAACTCCTACCAGCAATTCTTGATGTTCTTCTCCTTTGTTTCTCATGAGGGTTTTGCACACACAACACACACTGATTCTCTCACTTAATGGAACAGTGTTTGAAAGAGTGTTGGAGGTTGGGCCCTATATATATATACCTTTTATAAAGGCCTAAGCCCATTTTCACATTTGAAGAAGCCCAATAACCATTATCCAATAACATACATGTACCCAATCCATTAACCAATCATATATATATTTATATATATCCAAGCCCAACTAATTCCACAATTCGGCACAATATTATTTCTCAATAAAATATTCTCTTATTTATTTTCAAAGTTCGTGTATTACAAACGAACTTTGAATAGTTAAAAATAAATATACCTTGAGAGGCAATTTCCTCATAATATGCCATAAACATAAACGATGAGTAGAATTTGAAAAAACTTTTGGAAGAGCTTGTTTAACAGCAAGATCTTGATCCGTAAGCACTAGCTTAGGTTCCTTAATATGAGCCTTTAGAATTGCCTCAAGAAGCCATTGATATGAGTCAATTGTCTCTGAGTGTAGTAATCCACAACCAAATGTAATACACTTTCCATGGTTGTCTACTCCAGTAAATGACACAAACACCATGTTGTACCTTTATAAAAAAACATGTAAAAAGAATATAAAAAAATATTAAAACCTATATATTAAAAAAATATGCATATAATTCTAAAACAGTTAAAAACATGCACTTGTGCAAACAAAAACAGAGTTAATGAAAAAAGTGAATATGTTTTTTGCACATTTGCAAGTTTTTAAAACTGTTACTTGGAAACTGTAATTTGACAGTTACATGTAGCATCAAAAGAAAAACATACAAATTTGTGTCATATGTAGCATCAAAAGAAACCACGTCCCCAAAAACTTTGTAACTATACCTTGACATTCCATTAGCCCAAAAAATAGAAGTAAGTTCACTTTCAACGACTTTATACTCAAAAGAAAACTCTGTAACATGTAATTTACGAGATTTAAGTTTTTCCAAAAAGATTTGCGCATCTCTTTCCCCGACATACTTGTTCACATCACGTCTGAAGTTTTTATAATCAACAATTGTACCACGTACACTACTAGAACACACTTTAATAAAGAATTCAGTCAATGTGCTTTGGTAGGTCCTATATTAGATGCTGATACTTTATGAATAAATTCCTTATCAGCTACTTCTAATTGTCAGTTAGGAGGTGATAAATGTTTATTCTCATCATCCAACAGAATATGATTGTGACCTTCAACAAATTTAACCAACTTATAAGATTCTGAACCTGGGATACCCTTTAAACAAATACGTGCTTTACAATCACTAACTTTAAAACTTGATCGACGTATTTTCTTAGAAGGAGTATCCAAACCAACTCTACTTTTTGGTATCCATGCTTTGTTGCAAAGTACATAACAATTTGTACTATTCTTGTTAACCTTAACATTTGACTTTCTTATATCAAAACCTGCTTTCTTCGCATATTCTAAATAATAAGAAATAGCGGAATCATAATTATCAAAAGCAGTTCCTATAACTGGTTTTTCATATCAGCTGGAACCAGGAACAAACAAAACACTCCCAAATTGATTTTCCATAAAATTGCTAGAAAAGGAAGATCCATTGATAGTATCACGAGAATTAGCTACAAAAAAAAAAGTTTGCAAAAAATTTAAACTGATATATGTAAATATTTGCACAAGTGCAAAAAATGCACACGTTCAAAATGTAAAAAAAACGCACATGTAAAAAATCAGAAAAACAAATACCTTCAACATCCCCATTTAATGGATCACTATCAATTAATTCTTCACTATCAACAACAGGACAATTCAAATCAATATTATTTATACAAAAACTAGAACTAGAATCAGCAGAAGCAATATCCATATCTGTTAACAAATAAACAAACACTTTGAACATTGTTAATGTTTTAAAAAAACAAAACAACAGATATCAAACTTTTTAAAATATCTAAAAGATAAAAAAAACTAGTAATGAATTCACATAATATTAAAAAACAGAACCAAACATTAAGAACAAGAATACAAAACCTTGCATAAACTCGCAACAGATGTCAATTGAATGTCGATGAAAATCAGTTGATCGCCCTACTTACGAGACAAAATCAAACGAAAATCAGTGGGAAGAATTAACGAGACACCGGATCTCAGATCAGCGGCGGTAACGGTGGCCACAATAAAGACGAAAATCGAGAAGGTAACAGCCTTGAACAAGAATGGCGGAAGGAAATAAGAAGAATAGCGGAATGAAGGAGACGATGATAATATAAATAAGAATGACGGCGTGATAAGGGTACGCGACAAGAATTCTAATTGGACAAATATACCCCTCCGCCTAAATTAGTAACCTTAAATAAAAACAAATGAGATTAATGGCCAGGATTAGTTCTCCCACTTCTCGTACGAAAAACCGTTGTCGTTTGAACCGCAGCCTTGTGAAGGGTTTCAAGTTAATATGCTTTTGTGATGGGTTTCAAGTTATTTGAGGTTTCCTAATCAAGAGTTGATGCTTAATGACCCAAGGGATGTGCATGATGTAACGCCGGTCCTTAGATTTCGAAGTATTATTTTTTTTTATTAAAACATGTGTGGAAGCTTAATATTTATTTCACATTTTACAACTTATATAAATATAAGTTGTAATACAAAGGTATTGTTAATCAAAACATTCCAAGCGTTACCAACTCATTCGACCATTACACAAATCAATACACAACATAGTCTTTACATAGTATTCCCCAAAACCTTACATGAACTACCTTCAGTCTATTTACCTCCATATGGAGAGTTCATGAGAGGGTTAGCTATAAATAGCTAGTGAATAACAATTAAACGGAAGAAGTATATTAACAGTATCAAAACACATTACATGCATCACAAAACTTCATTGAAATCTATCCTAATACATGGTGAAGCACCGGTTAGTCAGCAGGCATCATGTCTTGCGAGGTAGCGAACCCAGCTCAATGATCCTCACTGGGGAAACCGATACTTCCTCTGCGCCGGTGGAGAAGCGGGTAGCGGTCCACCATTGCGTTATCGGGAACATATCCCATTTGGGATCAGTGGAAACTGAGAGCCCCGAGTTAGTATCGAGGGGCGGCGGTTTTGCAAGAACCAAGATTCGTGATCATTGAATCTCCGCACATCCTAGCTGGCGACACAAGGCCCCAACTCAAGACCTATATAATCTGGCCCCAATCTCTACAAAATAGTACCGGCACTCACACAATGGCCTCCTTTGGTCTTATCACAAACACAATTGGCCCACTCCGGCCCTTACATATCAAGATTGCCTTTCACAGGCCTTCAACATATCAATAATGAGCTACTCTGGTCTTCAAACATGCATACATATCAAGATTGACCTACACAGGCCTTCAACATATCAATAATGACCTATTTTGGTCTTCAAACATTCATACATATTAAGATTGACCTACACAGGCCTTCAACATATCAATAATGACCTATTTTGGTCTTCAAACATTCATACATATCAAGATTGACCTACACAGGCCTTCAACATATCATTTGTATCATTCAATTGGTTCATTAAACCTTTAAACATGCAAAAACTACAATCTCATGGTTTATCACACAAAACATCTTTTTAATACTATTAATATCATACTCGAGTTAACTGTTACTCGCCTGTGGAATTATTACAGGTAAGCACTAAGTCACAGATGATTCTTGATCAACTCGTTCACCTAAACAAACATTCCGAATGTCAAAACAACGCGAGTCAGCAAACTGTTTGTTGAAACAAAGTCCCTTGCGGCCACAAGCAGAATTGCTTGCGCCCACAAAGACTGCCAGGTCTCTTATGCCCGCAAGACAGGCCTTACGGCCGTAAGCAAGGATCCTTCCATTTAAGCTTTCTTAGTAAATTCAATCAAAACCACTTCTTTAATTCAAAACTCAGATTGCTAAACACTTAGAATTGATCTAGAAACATGTAGGAATCATTGATTTCAGTTGGATATATCAATTTGGGTTTTTGACCCATTTGACCCAAATGGTCAAAGTATCAAGAACATGGTAAAATAGAGACTTACAAGAACAATGGACTGAGAAGATGACTAAGAACAGATTGAGGCTTTATTTAAACTCGAATTACAGCAGCAAGATTCAAGCTTGAGTGATCCTTTCTTGAATTCTCTCTTGAAGGGCTATGAACACACACACAAGGAAGCGAAGTGTAAAATGTGTGTGTGTTTTCACGTGAATACGGAACAAAACTGACTTGTGGGTTTCATTTATCCACAAGTGGGTATTTTGTTCCCCTTTTCAACTTACAACTTAACGTACGAGTACGCGTTTTAACTAACGGGGATATTTTTCGAAACCTCGTTCTAAATCATTTAATATTCTTTTATTCCTTTTTATTTTTATCAATATTTTATTTTACTCATTTAAATAACTATTTTAGTTATTTTTTTCTTTAATATCTTTAAATATATATATATATATATATATATATTATCCAATTTATCTAATTTATTACACGTACCACGTCAGCATGCGTCTAGTCCCTTTCTAAGAATTTTACAAATCTACCCCCTTAAGAAGATTCCGTCCTTGGAATCTGCTCAGTAACGAACAAGTGCGGGTAGCGTGCTTTCATCTCATCCTCAGTCTCCCATGTCAAGTTAGGACCCAGATTATGCTTCCATTTGACGAGCACTAACTTGATCATCTTTTTACGCAATTTCTTGATTTTGGATTCCCAAAATCTCAACAGGTTCCTCCACAAGGCATTTAGCTGAATCAACTTTCAACTCTTGCAGAGGTAGGATCTGATCATCATCAACCTTGCACTTCCTCAAATAGCACACATTGAACGTGTTATGAATTCCAGATAGCTCTAGAGGAAGTTCAAGTGATACAGTCAGTTCATTGACCCGTTGTAGAATTTTAAACGGACCAATATACCTTAGGCTTAGCTTACCCTTACGACCAAATCGAATCATCCCTTTCCACGGTGAAACTTTCAAGAAAACCCGGTCACCCACTTCAAAAGTAATGGGCCTCCGTTTGGATCCGCGTACATCTTCTGCCTGTCTCGTGCAGCTTTCAGCTTTTCACGTGCCATATTGACTTTATTGGTTGTCATCTACACGATGTCATGACATGCGTATTGCTTTTCACCACGTTCCAACCAACACGTAGGTGTACGGCATCGCCTACTGTATAGCATCTCATATGGTGGCATGCCTATACTTGAATGATAGGAGTTGTTATAGGCAAATTCAATCAAGGGAAGATGTGAATCCCAAGAACCACCAAATTCAAGAATTCAAGCTCTCATCATATCTTCAAGGGTTTGAATAGTCCTTTCGGACTGTCCGTCTGTCTGGGGATGGTATGCTGTGCTAAGATTCACCCGTGTACCAAGTTCACGTTGAAGACTATGGCAAAAGTTTGATGTGAACCGTGACTCACGATCCGAAACAATAGATAGAGGTATGCCATGTCGTGACACCACCTCACTGATATACAATTGTGCCAACCGATTCATAGGTGCAGACTCATTAGTCAGAAGAAAATGTGCACTCTTCGTACGGCGATCTACCACAACCCAAATCATATCATGCCCCTTTGCACTTCGGGGTAGCTTGGTAACAAAGTCCATGGTAGTGTGATCCCATTTCCACTCCGGGATATCTAATTGTTGTAGATTACCATAGAGCTTTTGGTGTTCAGTTTTAACTTGCGCACACACTTGGCATTTTTCTACAAATGAAGCTATGTCGCGCTTCAATGTAGGCTACCATTACAATGACTTCAAGTCTTGATACATTTTCGTGCTTTCGGGATGAATAGACAATCTAGATTTGTATGCCTCGTGTAAGATTGTCTCCCGATTGCCACCAAGACTCGGTACTTATATCGGGGTTGAAATGTCTTCAGACCCCGATTGTCTTCTCCTAATTGCTTTGATATTTTAATCATTGTCTCAGCTTTCATGTTTTTTTTCTTGCAATGCTTCTTGTTGTGCTACTTTCAACTGAGCAAAGATATCAGATTCAACAGTCATCTTCATGACTTTAGCCATTGCAGGAGAGTTCTTTCGACTCAGTGCATAAGCTACGACATTCGCCTTGCTCGGATGATACTTGATCTGACAATCATAATCCTTGATCAGCTCCAACCAATGTCTTTGTCTCATGTTAAGCTCTTTCTACGTAAACACATACTGCAAACTCTTATGATCTGTGCATACAATGCATTGGGTGCCATAAAGGTAATGACACCATATCTTCAAAGCAAATACCACAGCTGCAAGCTCCAAATCATGTGTAGGATAATTCTTCTTGTGTGTCTTCAATTGACGAGAGGCATACACAATCACTTTGTCTCGTTGTATCAAAACACAACCTAGACTTGTTTATGAAGCATCACAATAGACAATAAAGTCTTCAAACCCATTAGGCAATGTTAGTATTGGTGCTTGGCATAACAATTGCATCAGAGTCTGGAATGCTTTCTCCTGATCTTCAGTCCATACATATGCAACATCTTTGCGGGTCAATTTGGTCAATGGACCAGCAAGTTTAGAAAAATTCTGGATAAAACGTTTGTAGTATCTAGCAAGACCTAAGAAACTATTTATCTTAGAAGGATTCTGAGGAGTTTCCCAGTTCATCACAGCTCCAATCTTCACTGGATCAACTTTAAGACCT
Organism: Dittrichia graveolens; assembly: GCA_038502395.1. Taxonomy (NCBI): domain Eukaryota; kingdom Viridiplantae; phylum Streptophyta; class Magnoliopsida; order Asterales; family Asteraceae; genus Dittrichia; species Dittrichia graveolens. Next base: position 41,003,715 of record JARJIL010000009.1, read on the forward strand.
TCACTGCATAATACATAATACTCACACATCTTTGATTCTAACATTACTTACTTTTACATTATGTCTTTCTACACAATTTATCATATCTCATCTTAGGTTAAGAATGGTGTTTATCAAAACACTACCCATTCATAACATTAACTAAATTTCATTCGTTTATATGAATACTTCACTTTAGTAAATCACCACTTGTGACTTTACCAATTATTTTCAAACCCACTTAATCTCTCTCAACTTACCTCGTAAGGTCTCTATTCTTATTATCATAGTTACACCCGTAGGTGAACTCATCATTTCTGGAAATTCATACGATACATGAATTTTCCATGCTCATTGAAATTTTACACGTATGCATTACTTTATACACTTTATAATCTTAGATTTTATTTACTACCAAATGGAACTTTGTGTCCCCATTTTTATCTCAATCACTAACTTAACTTACTTACTTGTAACCACTGATTAATCAGGGTTACCTTCATATTCATTTCACTGTCAACTTTTAGAAATTATTGTCTCTTTAGCTATACATCCGGACTTTTATGTCTTTATGTCATTGTTCGTTTGAACCATGACATATGATTTATTATACTTGTTGGAAATCACACACGTTTGATTAGTTAAACACACAATCAACAATTGAGCTTTGAGCTCATTACATTAAATCCTAACAACGATTTCATGACTACAATTTGTTCCTCACGTTAGAGCTCATGAATGGTTCTACTATGAAGTGTTAATCACACTTACATATTTTAATCCAGTCATCTTACGACTTTCTTTCTACTACCAAGGAAAACTACTAACTCAATAGAGTTAATCTTACTTCTGTTCAATCTCATTTAGCATTTTAGATTAACAAATCGTGTACCCACAATTCTTCTTTTCTTAATCACTTAGATTTCATCATTTATTATCAATTACCTTTCATAGGAACTGAGGACAGTTCCCCTATTTATCATACTACTAGTAGTCCACCCGACTACTATTATTCTGGTTATTCCTTTGACATCACTTTTAATCTATCATTTTCAATGTGATTATATCAGATTGATTTAAACTCCACTTTATTACATAACCAATAAATATATTGGTAATCGTAATTTAAACCTTCACCGTTATCGTTTTGAGTTATGTTACATAACTCTGTGAATTTGTACCTCTAAGGCACTTATTGTATCTTTTACATATTCATTCAGTTTCGTGATTCATTACTTTCTTGTTTCTAATTCACTTGTTATTCTCATCACACTCGTTGGATTCAAAGACATTTTGCATCTCTTTGATCCAGGTCTCTACCGTGGAAGGGTCATTAGTAGTGCCAACGAACATACAGAGCTAACAACTCTAGAAGGTTTGGAGGTAGGAGATTTCTAAATCTCCCTCGTCATACGTAAGACTCACACATGTTTGCCTACTGCATTTGAGCCTCTAGCCGTAGAATGTAGGCATCCTTATCATCATCTCTCGAAGAACCAATCATGTGAGTTAACTTTCTATACTTATTTCCAAAAGTAGAGTATCTAGTGTATATATATATATATCATATATCTTACTAACTTATCAACATCTATACTTTTCTAACACATAACATGAAATATACAAATCACTCTTCACACCCCAATACCACCCTTTGGGAACACATAGTAATGGTCGAGTATGAACCCAAGTTTGAGACTGAATACTATATATAGTACTCAATTCACTCAAACTAAGGCTCTGATACCAACTTGTAACGCCGGTCCTTAAATTTCAGAGTATTATTTTTTTTATTAAAACATGTGCGGAAGCTTAATATTTATTTCACATTTTACAACTTATATAAATATAAGTTGTAATACAAAAGTATTGTTAATCAAAACATTCCAGGCGTTACCAACTCGGTCGACAATTACCCTAATCAATACACAACATAGTCTTTACATAGTGTTCCCCAAAACCTAACATGAACTACCAGCAGGTACCCGTCCTCACCTTCAGTCTATTTACCTGCATATGGAGAGTTCATGAGAAGGTTAGCTATAAATAGCTAGTGAATAACAATTAAACGGAAGCAGTATATTAACAGTATCAAAACACATTACATGCATCACATAACTTCATTCAAGTATATCCTAACACATGGTGAAGCACAGGCATCATGTCTTGCGAGGTAGCGAACCCAGCTCAATGATCCTCACTGGGGAAACCGTTACTTCCTCTGCGCCGGTGGAGAAGCGGGTAGCGGTCCACCATTGCGTTATCGGGAACATATCCCATTTGGGATCAGTGAGAACCGAGAGCCCCGAGTTAGTATCGAGAGGCGGCAGTTTGGCAAGAACCAAGATTCGTGATCATCGAATCTCCGCACATCCTAGCTGGCGACACAAGGCCCCAACTCAAGACCAAGATAATCTGGCCCCAATCTCTACAAAATAGTACCGGCACTCACACAATGGCCTCCTTTAGCCTTATCACAAACACAATTGGCCTACTCCAGCCCTTACATATCAAGATTGCCCTTCACAGGCCTTCAACATATCAATAATGAGCTACTCTGGTCTTCAAACATGCATACATATCAAGATTGACCTACACAGGCCTTCAACATATCAATAATGACCTATTTTGGTCTTCATACATTCATACATATCAAGATTCACCTACATAGGCCTTCAACATATCGTTTGTATCATTCAATTCGTTTATTAAACCTTTAAACATGCAAAAACTACAATCTCATGGTTTATCACACCTGTTACTCAGTGGAGTTATTATTGTAAGCACTAAGTCACACATGATTCTTGATCAACCGGTTCACCTAAACAAACATTTTGAATGTCAAAACAACGCGCGACAGCAAACTGTTTGCTGAAACAAAGTCCCTTGCGGCCACAAGCAGAATTGCTTGCGCCCACAAAGACTGCCAGCTCCCTTGCGGCCACAAGAAGAATTGCTTGCGCCCACAAAGACTGCCAGGTCCCTTGCGCCTGCAAGGCAGGCCTTACGGCCGTAAGCAACGATCCTTTGCGGCCAAAAGGGGTATACCTTGCGCCCGCAAGGACTGCTGTACAGACCTATCCGATTTCAGCCTCTGTTCCTACCATTTTCAACCCCAAAACTTAACCAAACGATTCCAAATCAAATTCGAGTGTTCACATATGAAATGGTCAATCCAACTAAGCTAGAAACAACACTTAATTCTCACTTTAACATCTAATTCAAAGATTGGGACCAAATTCACCATTTTTGACCCATTTAAGCTTTCTTACTAAATTCAATCAAAACCACTACTTTAATTCAAAACTCATATTGCTAAACACATAGAATTGATCTAGAAACATGTAGGAATTATTGATTTCAGTTGGATATATCAATTTGGGTTTTTGACCTATTTGACCTAAATTGTCAAAGTATCAAGAACATGGTGAAATAGATATTTACAAGAACAATGGATGGAGAAGATGACTATGAACATATTGAGGCTTGATTTAAACTCGAATTATAGCAGCAAGATTCAAGCTTGAGTGATCCTTTCTTGAATTCTCTCTTGAAGCGCTATGAACACACACACAACGAAGAGAAGTGTAAAATGTCTGTGTGTTTTCACGTGAATAAGGAAGAAAAATGACTTGTGGGTTTCATTTATCCATAAGGGGGTATTTTGTTCCACTTTTCAACTTACAACTTAACATACGAGTACCCGTTTTAACTAACGGGGATATTTTTGGAAACCTCGTTCTAAATCATTTTATATTCTTTTATTCTTTTATATTTTTATCAATATTTTTATTTTACTCATTTAAATAACTATTTTAGTTATTTTTTTAATATATTTAAATATATATATTTTATCCAATTTATCTAATTTATTACACGTACCACATCAGCATGCGTCTAGGCCCTTTCTGAGGATGTTACACATGATAACCTTGATGGACTAGAGTTGGGTTAATATGCTTTGAAAGTTAATATGCTTTGAGGTTTCCTAATAAAATTGTGAAGGGTTTCAAGTTAATATGCTTTTGTGAAGGGTTTCTAGTTAATATTCTTTGTGGTTTCCTAATCAAGAGTTGATGCTTAATGACCCAAGGGATGTGCATGATAACCTTTATGGACTAGAGTTGGGTTAATATGCTTTGAGGTTTCCTAATCAAATTATGAAAGGTTTCATGTTAATATGCTTTGAGGTTTCCTAATCAAATTGTGAAGGGTTTCAAGTTAATATGCTTTGAGGTTTCCTAATCAAGAGTTGATGCTTAATGGCCCAAGGGATGTGCATGATAACCTTTATGGACTAGAGTTGGGTTAATATGCTTTGAGAGTTAATATGTTTTGAGGTTTCCTAATCAAATTGTGAAGGGTTTCAAGTTAATATGCTTTTGTGAAGGGTTTCAAGTTAATATGCTTTGAGGTGTCCTAATCAAGAGTTGATGCTTAATGACCCAAGAGATGTGCATGATAACCTTGATGGACTAGAGTTGGGTTAATATGCTTTGAGGTTTCCTAATTAAATTGTGAAGGGTTTCAAGTTAATATGCTTTGAGAGTTAATATGCTTTTGTGAAGGGTTTCAAGTTAATATTCTTTGATGTTTACTAATCAAGAGTTGATGATTAATGACCCAAGTGATGTGCATGATAACCTTTACGGTCTAGAGTTGGGTTAATATGCTTTGAGAGTTAATATGATTTGAGGTTTCCTAATCAAATGCTTTAAGAGTTAATATGCTTTGAGGTTTCCTAATCAAGAGTTCATGCTTAATGACCCAAAGGATGTGCATGATAACCTTGATAGACTAGAGTTGGGTTAATATGCTTTGAGGTTTCCTAATCAAATTGTGAAGGGTTTCAAGTTAATATGCTTTGAGAGTTAATATGCTTTGAGGTTTCCTTATCAAATTGTGAAGGGTTTCTAGTTAATATGCTTTGAGAGTTAATATGCTTTTGTGAAGGGTTTCAAGTTAATATTCATTGAGGTTACCTAATAAAGAGTTGATGTTTAATGACCCAAGGGATGTGCATGATTCGGGGCTAGTTGATTCGGAAGGTGAGTTGTTACATACTCCTTAGCGGATTTCGACTTCCATGACCACCGTCCTGCTGTAATCCGGCTTCCGGTTCATCCCGCATCGCCAGTTCTGCTTACAAAAAATGGCCCACTTGGAGCTCTCGATTCCGTGGCACGGCACAACGAAGCAGCTGTGCCATCCTACCTATTTAAAGTTTGAGAATAGGTCGAGGGCGTTGCGCCCCCGATGCCTCTAATCATTCGCTTTACCCGATAGAACTCTCACCCGGGCTCCAGCCATCCTGAGGGAAACTTTGGAGGGAACCAGCTACTAGACGGTTCAATTAGACTTTCGCCGCTATACCCAAGTCAGACAAACGATTTGCACGCCAGTATCGCTACATGCCTCGTCAAGAAGCCCGAATCACCTTGACCTACACAAAACATGTCACTTGTGCGATGAGTAACGCTTCGTTCTTGGATCACCCGGTAAAAATGGACAAATGGCATTGCGAGGCCCACAACACCACAAATTTCATCGAAAAGGGTCCCCGTCGGTTTCAAAATGCACTTGGACTGCAACACCCGTAAACCTGGGCTAGGAGATTAGCAGGTTTGTGGTACGTGCTTAATTGTTTTAATATGATAAAGTGGTAATTAAATGTTAATAAAGTTAATTAGATAAATAAAAGTATTTGTATGTAGGTGTTATGCATGTAGTATGTATGTATGTAACCGTACGCATGCATATTGTTATGTGTGCACGTGTATTTGTGAGGAGGTGGGTTATCCACCTCATGCATTTTGTGGGTGTATGTGTTAACTGAGGAAGAAAGCATGCAATAATCTAAAATTAAAGAAAGAATTGTGTGTGTGTGTTTTGTGTGTTTCTCTCGGTTAAAGAACAAGAACAAAGAACAATCGGATTTTCAGAATTTGTGGATTAATGATTCAAGATTAAAGGTTTGATATTAATATGATGTATTGCATGTTTGTTTGATTAAGTTTTGATGATTAAATAACATGATTATATGAGATATTATAGAATCGGTTTTTGAAGAACTAGGAGTTTGATGGGTTTTATGTTCATATGAAATACATATTTAAATGGTGTTTTGATTCATAAAATATGTGTTCTAAAATGTTAGAATATGTTGTTGATATGATTTTTATGAACATTGTGAAATCTGGGTTTGGAATATGAAGTTTCGAAGATGGTAGAATCAATGAGTATATGAATTTTCGGTTTTGGTAAGGAAGAAGACGAATTCCGATTGATTAGAAAACCGAGTGTTGGAAACCGATAGTTTGGAAAACTGGAACTTGAAATCCGGAACCCTAAAACCGACACTATAAAATCCTATACTTGAGAAACCGAAACCTTAAATCCGATTGTAATGAATGAAATCCTAAACTTAGAATCCATATACATATGAAATCCGAGAACCTAATCCGTGACCGGAAATCCTATACCCAAATCCGAGAAGTAGAATCCGATTCATGATAAAATCCGATTGATCGAATCCGGATACTTGAAATCCGACATAGTTGATAGAATCCGATTGAAGAAAAAATTTGAATACTTGGAATTTAACTAAGAGAAATCCGACATATGGAATCCATCGGATTTCCAAATCCGATTGTGGTACAATCCGTTAGTCAAGTTGCGGATTCTTGGAAATCTGACAGTAAAATTAGATATCTGAGTTCAAGGCTGAAATTGAGGTGAGTGGATGTTGAACACGGATGATAAAGATTGTAGTTAATTTTATTGATGTGAAGCATGATTGTCGAGTAAGATTGGATTGTTTGAACTGTTGATTGTGATAATGAAATGTTGATAACTGTTGCATGAATATTTGGTCGATACGAACTCTTAGGATGATTTTGAGTTGCGTTGAGAAGTCAGCAATACGTGGACTTGGGCTGGGCTTGTCTAACTGGTTGGTTGAATAGTAGTAGCCTTTCTGTTGCATTTGTTGCTCAGAGGGGAGTTTACTGTGCCAATCTAGTGGAAAGCTATCGGTAAACCTTTGCTTTGGCCGGCATTGGTTGTTGGTTCTGCGCCGAACCGCCGGTCTTCTCTGGATATGTGATTACATGAGTACTAATTGATTGTGAATGTTTGCGTTTGTTGCTTTAGCCTCTACTCACTTAGCTTTGTGCTAATTACCCTCAGTTGATGCTTTGCAGGTTGGTGTTGTAGTTGAAGAAGGAAGAGTTGACCACACTCTGATATTTATTTTGAAAAAGAGACGAGCCAGTTTTATTTTGTAACACCAAACGATTGTAGTTGTGGTTGTCTTTTGAAACAAATGAATGTATATTTGTAAATACTGATTATATGTAATCAAGTTGTTTAATTAGCTTCCGCAGTGCGTTTAAAAAAAATGGCTTGTGAAATTCCGGTGTTACAGTTTGGTATCAGAGCCTAGGTTTGGTGATGCATTCACGGCTAGAGTGTTGCATTCCCAAATCTTGGCTCGTGACGGGTCAAGCTTTCCTTCGGGGGAATTAGGGTGAGTTAAAGTTGTTGTAGTAGTTAGAATTTTGGACACTAACGGTTTATGCTAATGAACTATGAGGTGATGTGATTGTAACAGATTATGGCTAATAGAGAGACTCCCATCCTACCTCCTGTGACCTAAGCTGTATCAAAGGTTCTAGTAATTGAAGACTTGAGCAATGTAAACCAAGCAGGAACATCGGGTCAAGAACAAGAGGATGATCAAAGCGAATACATCTTTAAACTGGAAAATGAGTTGATGGATCTTCGAAATAAAGTCTTAAACATGGAGCAGAGACTAAACCAACCAGAACCACCACCTGTACCAATTGCGATAACCACACAAGCAACCGTACCACCAGTGACAGTACCTGTACCACAGATAACTCAAATGATGCAGCAACCTTTCTTTTATCCGTATCTACAACCTGGAGGTTATCTGTTTGCGTTTCCAGGATTTAAACAACCATGCACTTATAAACAATTCCTCGACTGCAAGCCTTCTGAATACCGGGAAAGTTCTGATCCCAGTATCACTCTAAATTGGCTTAGGGAAATGACAAAGACATTGGACGCTTGTAATTGTGAAAACGAGTTCAAAGTAAAATACGCATCGAGATTGTTAAAAGGGGATACAATGGTCTCGTGGAATTCAATTACCGGCCACTTTACAGAGCAACAGCAGGAGAGCATCACTTGGAGTCAATTCCAGGAGAAACTCTGTGAGCAGTACTGTGGTACTTTTGAGATTGCAAGAATAAAGAGGAAATTCATGGAGCTGTAGATGACCGGTAATATGACTGTGGATCAACTCATTAGTAAATTCAATGAGAAAATCAGGTTTTCCAAACATTGGGTGCCTGATGAAGAATCGAAGATTGCCCATTTTGTGGGGGCACTCCATCCAGATCTCCGTAGCACCACCAGGTGGGCTACTACCCTATCCCAAGCCTTCACGTTAGCCAAGTCGGCTGAAGGAGATTTGATTGCGAGGAATAAGTTGATCGAGTGGGGAAAAAATTTCCCAGCAGAAATCAAGATTTGAACATTACAACACTCAACAAAGGCGAGGAGGACAGGGCAGTGGTAACCATCAAGGCAATCAGAATAGAACAACTACTACAGGTGGGTCTGCTCAGAGGGCACCCTGGTGCAACAGATGCAAGTCATATCATCATGGACAGTGTACGCCCCAGTCCATGAGATGTGTTAAATGTGGTTAGTTTGACAATGATTTGAAGAATTGCAGACTACCGAGGAGCGTCTGCTGGAATTGTCAGAAAGAGGGGCATCGAGTCGGTGATTGCCCGTTGAGTAAGAAATCGGGATCTGGGTCAGGAGGGGGAGGTGCTGGGGGATCATCTTCGGCGGGGCAGAAACGGAAGAACCCACCCACTATTGAGGGTCGGGCATTTAGAATGACTGTGGATGATGCCACTACCACAGATGATGTGATAACCGGTATGTTTCTAATAAACTCTATTCCTACTAGAGTGCTATTTGATTCAAGGGTAAACCACTCCTTTGTATCTGTAGAATTCTGTGGTAGGTTGAATGTGCCTTTAACTGTACTTGCTACTGCTTTAAAAATTGAGGTAGCTGATGGTATGATGGTTCCGGTCACGACTGCTGTGGCTGGAGCCAAGATAGATATATATGGTACTTGCTTTCCTGTTTATTTTCTTGTAATGCCGTTATCTTGGTTCGATGTGGTGCTCGGGATGGATTGGCTAAGTTTGAATCAGGCCAGCATCAAATGTCATAAGAAATTGATTTCATTCCCGTTAGATGATGGCACGAGAGTAGTAGCAAGGGGGGAGAAGGCTGGATCCGTAATTCCAATTATCTCATGTTTGAAAGCTAAAACGGCGTTGGATAAAGGTTGCGAATCATACTTGGCTTATGTAATTGATGGAAAGAAAGAGAAACAAACAGTGAACGACATCCGGGTGGTAACGGAATACCCGGAGGTGTTTCCAGAAGAATTGCCGGGATTGCCTCCAGTTCGTGAGGTGGAGTTCAAGATAGATCTGATTCCTGGTTCCCGACCAGTGGCAAAAGCACCATACAGGTTAGCACCTTCAGAGATTCGGGAAATGATGACACAGATACAAGATTTGTTAGATAAGCGTTTCATTCGTCCAAGTTCATCCCCGTGGGGAGCACCGGTATTATTTGTGAAGAAGAAAGACGGTACGTTGCGTATGTGTATCGACTACCGTGAGCTGAACAAGAGAACAATAAAGAACAAGTATCCGTTGCCAAGAATAGATGATTTATTTGATCAACTACATGGGGATTCGTTCTTTTCAAAGATTGATTTGAGATTAGTGTATCATCAGGTACGGGTTTCAGAGGAAGATGTGTCAAAGACGGCTTTTCGTACGCGCTATGGGCACTACGATTTCTTGGTTATGCCGTTCGGTTTAACCAATGCACCTGCGATTTTCATAGATTTAATGAACCGAGTCTGTCGACCCTTCTTGGATAATTTTGTAATAGTTTTGATTGATGACATCTTGGTATATTCAAAGACTGAAGAAGAGCACGAGAAGCATTTGAGACAGATTTTGGAAACACTAAAGAAAGAACATCGGTTTGCTAAGTTCTCGAAATGTGAATTCTGGTTAAGAGAGGTACAGTTTTTGGGGCATGTAATATGTGACAAGGGAGTGAAAGTGGATCCATCGAAAGTGGATGCAGTGATGAATTGGAACGCTCCAAAGACACCGTCCGAAATAAAGAGTTTTCTGGGGTTAGTTGGATACTACCGTAGGTTCATTAAAGACTTCTCCAAGATTGCGGGTCCGTTGACAAAGTTGACTCGAAAGGATGTGAAGTTTGTTTGGGACAGTGAACAAGATCAAGCTTTTCAGATGTTAAAACAGTTGTTATGTCAGGCCCCTATTCTAGCATTGCCAAGTGGCTCAGAGGATTTTATAGTTTATTGCGATGCGTCATTTGCGGGATTGGATTGTGTACTTATGCAAAGGGATCGGGTGATTGCATATGCTTCAAGACAGTTGAAACCCCATGAGAAGAATTACTCGACACATGATTTGGAACTAGCAGCAGTTGTTTTTGCCTTAAAGCTGTGGAGGCACTATCTGTATGGCACCAAGTGCATAATTTATACCGACCATAAGAGCCTACAGTATGTATTTACACAGAAAGAGTTGAATATGAGACAGAGACGCTGGGTGGAATTGATTAAAGACTATGATTGCGAAATAAGATATCACCCAGGCAAAGCAAATGTGGTGGCAGATGCCTTAAGCCGCAAGGGAGCGGGAAGTTCTATCCAGTTTATGCGAATAGAGATTGTACCAGATCTAGTGGATAGAATCAAGTCTGCACAATTGGAAGCTTTAAAAGAGGAGAACATGAAGAGTGAACTGATGACGAAATGTAAGGATGAGCTTGCTGATGATTCCCGTGGATTGAAAACATTCAAGACTCGTGTGTGGGTGCCTATGCTTGGAGAATTGAGGAAGTTGATTTTGATAGAAGCACACAAGTCCAGATTATCAGTACACCCAGGAAGCACTAAAATGTATAACGACCTGAAAGTGCTTTACGGGTGGCCTACTATGAAAACAGATGTGGCACAGTTTGTAGAATCATGCCATATTTGTGCACAGGTGAAGGCAGAGCATCAGAAGCCTTATGGATCTTTGAAGCAATTGGAAATCCCTGAGTGGAAATGGGAACATATCACGATGGATTTTGTAACTAAACTTCCACGAACTCAGAGAAATAATGATATGATTTGAGTAATTGTGGATCGGCTGACCAAGAGTGCTCATTTCTTAGCTACAAGTAAGACAGCTTCTTTGATTAATTGGCTCAACTTTATGTGAACGAGGTTGTTACGAGGCATGGCATGCCATTATCAATAGTATCTGACAGAGACTCCAGATTCGTTTCTAACTTCTGGAGGAGTTTACAGAGAGAATTGGGGACGAGGATTAACATAAGTACTGCTTATCATCCCCAGACTAATGGTCAAACTGAACGAACCATACAAACACTTGAAGATATGTTGCGAGCCTGTGTAATTGAGTATGGTGGATCTTGGGATTCACACCTGTCGTTGATAGAGTTTGCGTACAATAATTCTTACCACTCCAGTATCGGGATGCCTCAGTACGAAATGTTATACGGCCGTCGTTGCCGTACTCCGACATGTTGCTTAGAGGCTAGTGAGAAGTAGTTTGCATGGCCCGAGATTATTCAGATGACAGCTAATAAGGTTGCTATTGCCAAAGATAAGTTGAAAGCAGCTAGAGATATGCAGAAAATGTATGCAGATCCACGTCGTCGCCCTGTTAAGTTTGAGGTGGGAGAGTCAGTGTACTTGAAGGTTTCTCCGTGGAAGGGTGTGATTCGATTCTGTAAGCGCGGGAAGTTAGCTCCCCGTTATATTGGTCCCTTCCGCATACGTCAAGTTGTAAATGATCAGACTGTTACACTAGATCTTCCAGCAGAACTTGCAGGAATACAGGTCAGGCGGGCTAGAACCTAAGATAGAAGGGAAGCGTTAAGAACATAGATAAGAAAAGGATGCAAAAGCTACTGACTATAGAGAGTAAGGATTTTGGCAGCACCGGAACTAAGAACCCCTGAAAAATGATACTTTTAACGTCTTTTATCTGAGAAAATGTAAAGTAGAAGATGAAAACCAGATTCTCCCAGTACGAGAGTTGAAAGTTGATTCAAAGAGGAGGCTAATAGAGGAACCTGTAGAACTGTTGGATCAAAAGGTAACCAAGCTCCAAAAGAAGAAGATACCTATGGTATTGGTCAAGTGGAAACATAGTTTAGGTTCTGATTTAACTTGGGAGAGTAAGTCAGTAATGAAGGATAGATATCCCCATTTGTTTGAGCAGGAAAGGATTCCGAGGACGGAATCCTCTTTAGGGGGAGAGATTTGTAACACCCGCAAACCTGGGCTAGGAGATTAGCAGGTTTGTGTTACGTGCTTAATTGTTTTAATATGATAAAGTGGTTAATCAAATGTTAATAAAGTTAATTAGATATAAAAGTATTTGTATGTATGTGTTATGCATGTAGTATGTATGTATGTAACCGTATGCATGCATATAGTTATGTGTGCACGTGTATTTGTGAGGAGGTGGGTTTGCCACCTCATGAATTTTGTGGGTGTATGTGTTAACTGAGGAAGAAAGCATGCAATAATCTCAAATTAAAGAAAGAATTGTGTGTGTGTGTGTGCTGTGCGTTTCTCTCGGTTGAAGAACAAGAACAAAGAACAATCGGATTTTCAGAATTTGTGGATTAGTGATTCAAGATTAAAGGTTTGATATTAATATGATGTATTGCATGTTAGTTTGATTAAGTTTTGATGATTAAATAACATGATTATATGAGATATTATAGAATCGGTTTTTGAACAACTAGGAGTTTGATGGGTTTTATGTTCATATGAAATACATATTTAAATGGTGTTTTGATTCATAAAATATGTGTTCTAAAATGTTAGAATATGTTGTCGAATATGATTTTTATTAACATTCTGAAATCTGGGTTTGGAATATGAAGTTTCGAAGATGGTAGAATCAATGAGTATATGAACTTTCGGTTTTGGTAAGGAAGAAGACGAATTCCGATTGATTAGAAAACCGAGTGTTGGAAACCGATAGTTTGGAAAACCGGAACTTGAAATCCGGAACCCTAAAACCGACACTATAAAATCCTATACTTGAGAAACCGAAACCTTAAATCCGATTGTAATGAATGAAATCCTAAACTTAGAATCCATATACATATGAAATCCGAGAACATAATCCGTGACTGGAAATCTTATACCCAAATCCGAGAAGTAGAATCCGATTCATGATGAAATCCGATTAAAATTAGATATATTTATGAGATTGAAACTGATTTGGTTATTGCTGTGTTTACAGGCAATCCAAAAGCTCAGTAAAATTAGATATCTGAGTTCAAGGCTAAAATTGAGGTGAGTGGATGTTGAACACGGATGGTAAAAATTGCAGTTAATTTTATTAATGTGAAGCATGATTGTGGATTGAGATTGGATTGTTTGAACTGTTGATTGTGATAATGAAATGTTGATAACTGCTGCATGAATATTTGGTCGATACGCACTCCTAGGATGATTTTGAGATGCGTTTTGGTTGACAGTAGTAGCCTTTCTGTTGCATTTGTTGCTCAGAGGGGAGTTTAATGTGCCAATCTAGTGGAAAGCTATCGGTAAACCTTTGCTTTGGCCGGCATTGGTTGTAGGTTCTGCGCCGAACCGCCGGTCTTCTCTGGATATGTGATTACATGAGTACTAATTGATTGTGAATGTTTGCGTTTGTTGCTTTAGCCTCTACTCACTTAGCTTTGTGCTAATTCCCCTCAGTTGATGCTTTGCAGGTTGGTGTTGTAGTTGAAGAAGGAAGAGTTGACTACACTCTGATATTTATTTTGAAAAAGAGACGAGCCAGTTTTATTTCGTAACACCAAACGATTGTAGTTGTGGTTATCTTTTGAAACCAATGAATGTATATTTGTAAATACTGATTATATGTAATCAAGTTGTTTAATTAGCTTCCACAGTGCGTTTTAAAAAAATGGCTTTTCAAATTCCGGTGTTACATGGACCACCAGGTTCTCTTCCTGACAAGCCCTAACACCGCCATGGGGAACAAGTCATGCGTCTTCAAATAGCCCAGTTCAGCACTCCTACTACGACGTTGTCTTAGTTACCTAGGAAGGCAAGAGCAAACCTAGACAACAGTTCCTACGTGCCTCGTCATCCTCGCCCGAAACAACTAGATCATCACAAAACTAGACACCAGCACTGGCTTGCGTGCCGAGTAATGTTTTTTTCCAATTCATTCGGTAGAGTACTGAAAAGTGGTAGTGCGGGGCCCACACCGCCGCAGTTTTCATTCATAAGGGTCCCCGTCAGTTTCGGCATCGCTCGGATCCCAATGTCCTCGACATGTGTCGAGAACTAGGTTCAACTAGCAGTGCTTGGATCCCAATGTCCTCAACATGCGCCAAGGACTTGGTTCAACAAGCATCGTTCGGATCCCGTTGTCCTCGACATGCGTCAAGAACTAGGATCAACAAGCTACACCTCACGTGACGTTGTTTTAGTCACCTAGACAGGTATTAGCCACATAGACAACAATTCCTACGTACCTCGTCATGCTCGCCCGAATCAACTGGATCGTCACAAAACTAGACACCAGCACGGGCTTGCGTGCCCAGTAATGATTCGTTCCGTTGTCCTCGACATGCGTCAAGAACTAGGATCAACAAGCATTACCTCACGTGACGTTGTTTTAGTCACCTAGACAGGCATAAGCGAAGACCTAGACAACAATTCCTACGTGCCTCGTCAAGCTTGCCCGAATCACATGGATCGTCACAAAACTAGACACTTACACGTCGAGTAATGATTCGCTCCAGGACATTCGGTAGAGCACTGAATAGCGGCAGTGCGGGGCCCACACCGCTGCTGTGCCTTGTCATGCTCGCCCGAATCACCTGGATCGTCACAAAACTAGACACTTGCGCCTCGCATAATAATTCGCTCCAAGTCATTCGGCTGAACACTGAAAAGCGGCAGTGCGAGGCCCACGCCGCCGCTGTTTTCATCGAAAAGGGTCACATCTAATTAGAAAACACACCCACAAGTCTAGATAAAGTCATCACTCATGTGTTGTTTTGTAACATCCTCAACTTGGGCCTAGTTGTAAATAGTACATAAGTGTGTATAGTTAATGCAATAGGAGAGGGTTTTTATATGTATTTGATGTGTTAATGATAAATGAGTTCTTGCATGTTATATGTTTTAAGTTTGAAGTGTTAAATATGTATGTATGTATATATTAGATATATATATATATATATGTGTGTGTGTGTGTGTGTGTGTACTAGTGAAAAAGGATTAAGAAAAGAAAGAAAGAAAAGAATAAAGAAAAAGAAAGAAGATATTTTTCCAGAGGTGGTTTGCCTCTGGATAAGATTTGTATAGGTATGTATGTGTATTGTTTGACTAGGATTAGTCAAAGTTGGCAAAGGCAAATACACATAAAACACACACTTTCTCTCTCGGAGATTCTTGAAAGATAGAAGTTTGAAGAGATTTGAGGTTCTAAACTTGAAACCAGGTTGGTATGATGTTGTAGTAAAGATTAGATGTGTTTTATGTTAAATATATGTGTGTAGAGGCTAGAAACTCAAGGTTCAAGTAAGAACACCATTGAAGAATATGAAGCTTGCTTTAAAAGTGGGTTTTGCATGTGTTATGTTCTTATTTGGATTTGATGAGTTTGTGTAGTTTGCATATGTGTAACATGAAGTTTAGAAGTGTTTAAAAAGTAAAAATAACATGTTTGAAAATTTGGGTTTTTGAAATGGATAGTAAATGTCGCATACATGTTAAATGAAGAAGATGATAAAATTGGAAAAAACGAGATCGCGGTGCGACAGGCTTAAGGTCGCGGCGCGACCCCGTCAAAAATGCCCCATGCGACTTATTTGATCCGACTTACGCATTAACCATCCGACCTTTTGGTCCGACTGTCGGATAGTCCAAATGAACCTTTTGTCCGACTTTCGCATGAACCATATGGCTTTGGTCCGACTTTCATGCATCGCGGCGCGACATTTAAGGTGGTCGCGGGGCGACGGGGCCTTTTCAAAAAGAATGTGTTGTTTTGTACATGTTCTTGTTGATTAGGTTATATAATGTTTGAAGTGAGTTTAATGGATGATTTATGAATATTAGACAGGTCTTGTAAGTGTTCTAGTAATAGAACTTAATGCGTGCAATTGCTTAACGCGATTGCCGATGTTTTAGGTGAACGTGTCAGCTGAACCAGCATTAAGTAAACGAACGCTATAAGCTAATCAGGTGAGAGCCTACTTTCACGAGACTCAGTAGAGGAAGGCTTGTATGCTAGATGACTATGAGAATGTGTGTGATTGTGTGTGTATGTCTAACCTGTTTTTGCAGGTATGCTCAAGAAGGTGAAAGTAAATTTTGAATGATGTTGTGATTGCCTGTAAGATGTATAATAGGTGCATGCCAGCGGGTCCAGATTGGAACCACTTAGTTAATATCTAATAGTGTGCATGAATGATGGACTGTATGATGATTGCATGTGAAAGTATGAATGAATGATTGTATGATGGATCCTTATGGGATCCTATGTACGATATATGACTATATGATGATGATGATGGATCCCTATGGGACCAAATGTACGTATATGTGTATGTGAACTGTCTGCAGACTATCTGACCCATGGTTAATGTCAGCCGGTTAGTTGGATCCTAGAGGACTTCGGTCATGGTTCGGGATTTAACGGTGATTCGTGGTGCATCCCGGATCGAGGTTCTGCAGACCGCCGTGCCTTAACGTGAGATTGTAATCAGCCAGGATCTCACCGGGATTACTAGGGAACGTTTGGTTCTGTAAATGATGCTCGGTGGACTGGTTTATGCTCCCCCACCTACGCGGATGGTTGTGACTGATTCACCGGTCTGAGTTATTGAGGAGGACAGACTCCCATGCAAGATATGATTCTTACTGATCTTGTCAGTACACCGCTATGTGTTAAGCTAGCAATGTGTGCTTATGTACGATATGTATGATGTGTATGTTGCATGACTCACTGTATTGATACTTATGTTAAGTAAGTACTCACTAGCTAAGTGTTAGCTAATGGTGCTACGATTTTCCTTTCAGGTAAAGACTAGAAGGCCTGGAGAGGCGGGTGACTTTTTGATGAAAATGCCCCTTGTGGGTTGGAACACTTGATTTTATTGTGTAATGTAGTAAGATACATTATCGGCGGTTCCTGTATGTTAGGTAACAACAATGAATGTTTTGGAAACAAAGATGATGTAATTAACCGATTGTTAATATTAAAAGTAAAATTTCCGCTGCTAAACCTGAATTATCACTAAAGTAACAGTTTTCTGAAGCGGTGTTACAAATAGGTATCAGAGCCTAAGTTTAAGTGAATTGGGTACTTGTAAGAGTATTCGATCTTAAGCTCGGGCCCGACCATAAAGAAGTGTTCCTATGGGGGGGTTTGAGTGAGAGTGTTGTATGTATGTTATTTTGTACGATGACTTGTAAGTAAGATGAGTAAGTGAGATAGAGTATTAATTGCTCTTTCTATGTCATATAGAAGTTAGAAAAGATGTCTTCCGAACGTGGCAATACTGAACAAGCCATTAAAGAGTTAGAAGATGAGGCTTCTCATATGTCTCATCAGGCTGAAGATCAGAGATCTCAGCATATTGCTGGAGAGGGCAGACCTGAGCCAGATCAGGCTGCTATTATTAGGCGTTTGGAGGAAGAGCTTTGTGTGACGAAGGAGCTCTTATTGCAAGCTACACTGAACAAGCCCCGCAAGACTTGTTCATACAAGAAATTTCTAACTTGCAATCCTCCGACATTCCAGGGTAGTGATAACCGCACCGTTACTATTCAGTGGCTCTGTGAGATGGAGCAAACGTTTGAATCATGCGAGTGCAAGCTAGTGTACTGTGTGAAGTATGCAGTACGTATGTTAAAGGGTCGCGCCATTTTCTGGTGGGACACGGTGAAAGCTTCTGTCAGCAAGGAGATACTGAGTGCTCTGTGGTGGGAGCAATTCTCTGAGATGGTGTTGAAGAAGTACTGCATTGAATACGATATGGAACTGATGGAGAGGGAATTTAATGATCTCCAGGAAGGGGATAAGCCAATCTAAGAGCACAATGAATGTTTTGGAAACAAAGATGATGTAATTAACCGTTTGTTAAAACTAAAAGAAAAATTTCCGCTGCTAAACCTGAATTATCACTAAAGTAATTGTTTTCTGAAGCGGTGTTACATTACATCATATTGATTATCTTTCAAATTCTTATGTGTGTGAAACTTGTGTGAAAACCGAGAGAAGAAGAAAGAAAGAACAAAGCAATCGGATTTTTTGGTTTCTCGATTTTGTAAGATTCAAGTTTACAAGGTTTGTTTGATTCTTCATGATTCTTGTAAAGCATGCTACGGTTTTAACATATTGGGTTTTATTATGAACCCCAAGTTAGGAACATGATAGAAACCTTTGATGATGTGTTTTTGTGTGTTGTAAGTGTTTTTGTGGTTTATTGGTGTTTATGATGCATGATTTCATGATTAAACATGTTTGTATATGTTTTGGCAAACTTGTATATGATTTGTATAAACTGGGAATGAGATTTATACAAGATATGAAGTTGTCGGATTTTGGAATGATGAAGTTGGCGGATTGTGGAGAAGATGATAGAATCCGAGTGTTGAAAATCCGGGTGAGTCGAAATCCGATAGTCATAAATCCGGTACTTTGAATCCGGAACTTATGAAATCCGATGGTTGAAATCCGATGGTGGGTTCCAAGTAATGAAATCCGATCATAAGTGAAATCCGATGATGAATCCGACAGTTGGAAGTTCGAAGGGTGAAATCCGAAGGAAGTGTCGGATTTCATTAAAAACCGACAATTGTTGCGGATTAACTTCAAATCCGACAGATGTATCAGATTTCATAAAATCCGATGGGTTTAGTGGATTTTGCATAAATCCGATGGTAGTGTCAGATTTTCTATGAAATGTGATAGTTTTGGCTGTTGTTTGCATTATTTAATGCTATGTGTTGTATGTGTATACATATGTGAATCTTACATGTTTATGTTTGATTAAATGGATATAAATATATGAATGATATATATTTATGAGTTGGATACTGATGTTTGGTTGTTGTTTTCTCAGGCACAGACAAGGCTCAGTAACATTAGATCACATAGTGGAGAAGATGAGAACTAGAGGTGAGTGGATGTTTACTCACGGGTGATATTAGTTGTACTGGTTTGGTTGCAACTACTGTTGGTTTGATGCATAGATTGTATATTTGATTATTGATTAACTGTTGACTGTTAATTAATTGTTGCGTCTGTAATATGTATACATGATGGAAGGGAAGTCAGTTTTCGACTGGGCTTATGAGCTGGGTTCATTTGGTATTGGCTAAGCAGTATTAGGACCTTGGGATGCATTTGTTGCTACTAGAGGATAATACTGTATGAGAATAGCAAATGGACTATGGGTAAACCTTTGCCTTGGCCGGCATTGGTTGTAGGTTCTTGCAGAACCGCCGGTCTTCCCAGGGTGCTTATTTGTGGTTGTTGATATTTTGCGGTTCAGGCTGATATATATGTTGTGTGGTACTCCATTCACTTAGCTTTTTGCTAACCCCCACCTCTCACTCTTTTTACAGGTTTTGGTAAGTCAGCGGCTCGGCTGAGAGTGGTTAGCTTGGTGAGTAATCACCTAGGACTCTCACAGATTATTTATGACGAGCCGTGTTTTGTAATATTGATATTTAAAACAGAATGGTTTTGTAAACTATGGTTTATGTACAGTTGTAAATACTTTTAGTATTTAATTCGCTTCCACGGTGTTAATTAAATGAAATTTTTTGTGGTTAAAAATACGGTGTTACACGTTGGGCCTAGACAGGTCCGTTTTGCGGGTTCTTCATAACCGGGCATGATCAAGAACAAACGATATCCGATTGCTACGAAATTTTGCATGGGCACTCGGGAACATAAGCCAAGACGCTTTCAAAAAGAAATTTTCATTTTCGAGCCCTAACGGGCCATCGGTTGGGCCTATACGGGCACGTTTTGCTTGTTTTTTTCATAACCGGGCATGATCAAGACCAAATGATATTCGATTGCTACAAAATTTTTCATGGGCAATCGGGAACACAAGCCAAGACGCTTGCAAAAATAAATTTTCTTTTTCGAGCCCTAACGGGCTGTCGGGTGGACCTAGACGGGCCTGTTTTGCTTGTTTTCTTCATAACCAGGCGTGATCAAGACCAAACGATATCGGATTACTACGAAATTTTGCATGGGCACTCGGGAACATAAACCAAGATGCTTGCGAGACCATTGGTCATGTATTCCCGGGAACGTGGTTGTTAGGGATGCCGTGGCCTTGATTTCCCCGTAACCGGATGGCTTGACTAAGCCATGGCTTGCTTTCTCTGTAACCGACTTGTTTTCCTGTCAATTAGGTCATGTGGCGAGGCCATGGCCCTGATTTCTCGGTAATTGGGTCGCCTAGCTACGCCATGGCCTTGTTTCCGGGTAACCGGCTTGTTTTCTCGATAATCGGGTCATTTGGCTAGGCCATTGCCATGTTTTCCCGGTAACCAGGTCATGTATTCTCAAGGTAACCGACTTGTTTTCCCGGTAACCGGGTCGCTTGGCTAGACCATGACCTTGTTTTCCCGGTAACCGGGTCGCTTGCCTAGGCGACGGCCTTGTTTTCCTAGTAACCAGGTCGCTTGTCTATGTCCTGACCTTGTTTTCTAGGTAACCGGGTCTCTTGGTATGGCCATGGCTTTGATTTCTCGGTAACCTAGTCGGTTGGCTAGACCATGGCCTTGTTTTCAAGGTAACTTGGTCGCTTGGCTAGGCAATTTGCCTTGTTTTCTCGAGAGCAGGCCTCAAGTTTTCTGCCAACCCTGCTCTCCTCGGTCACCAGGGCTGCCAACCTAAGGTTCCCCCTATATATACATATTGCACAAAAAGCAAAGTTTCTCGAACAAACATTGATTTCTCCCAATAGGCATAATTTTTGAAAATCCTTCAAAATCAATAGCAAATGATATCGGATTGACATGAAATTTTGCATGGACACTCGGGAACATAAACCAAGACACTTCCAAAAATAAATTTTTATTTTCAATTCCGAACGGGCCGCCGGTTGGGCCTAAACGGGCCCGTTTCGCAGGTTCTTCGTAACCGGGCATGATCAAGACCAAACAAAATCGGATTGCTAAGAAATTTTGATTGGGAACTCGGGAACATAATACGAGACGCTTTCAAAAATAAATTTTCATTTTTGAACCCTAACGGGCCATCGGTTGGGCCTAGACGGGCCCGTTTTGCGGGTTCTTCATAACCGGGCATGATCAACACCAACCGATATCGGATTGCTACAAAATTTTGCGTGGGCACTCGGGAACATAAGACAAGACGCTTGCAGAAGAAATTTTCATTTTTGAGCCCTAACGGGCCGTCGGTTGGGCCTAGACGGGCACGTTTTGCTTGTTTTCTTCATAACCGGGCATGATCAAGACCAAACGATATCGGAATGGTACGAAATTTTTCATGGGCACTCGGGAACACAAGCCAAGACGCTTGCAGAAGTAAATTTTCTTTTTTGAGCCTTAACGGACCGTCGGTTGGGCCTAGACGGGCCCATTTTGCTTGTTTTCTTCATAACCGGGCATGATCAACATCAAACGATATCGGATTCCTACGAAATTTTGCATGGGCACTCGGGAACATAAAACAAGATTCTTGCAAGACCCTTGGCCAAGTATTCTCGGTAACGTGGTCGTTGGCGATGCAGTGTCCTTGATTTCCCCGCAACCGGGTGGCCTGGCTAAGCCATGGCTTGCTTTTTCCGTAATCGACTTGTTTTCCTGTGAATTAGGTCATGTGGCGAGGCCATGGCCCTGATTTCTCGGTAATCGGGTCGCCTAGATAAACCATGGCCTTGTTTTCCCGGTAACTGGCTTGTTTTCTCGATAATCGGGTCATTTGGCTAGGCCGTTGACGTGTTTTCCCAGTAACCGGGTCATGTGTTCTCTAGGTAACTGACTTGTTTTCCCGGTAACCGGGTTGCCTGGGTAGGCGAGGGCTTTGTTTTCCCGGTAACCGGGTCGCTTGGCTAGGCCATGGCCTTGTTTTCCCGGTAACCGGGACGCTTGCCTAGGCGACGGCCTTGTTTTCCTGGTAACCGGGTCGCTTGGCTATGTCATGGCCTTGTTTTCTAGGTAACCGGGTCGCTTGTCATGGCCATGGCCTTGATTTCTCGGTAACCTGGTCGCTTGGCTAGGCCAAGGCCTTGTTTTCAAGGTAACTTGGTCGCTTGGCTAGGCCATTGGCCTTGTTTTCTCGAGAGCAGGCCTCAAGTTCTCGGCCAAACCTGCCCTGCTCGGTCACCAGGGCTGCCAACCCAAGGTCCCCCCTATATATATGAGACTGCCACACGTCATGTTCAATATTCCCTTTTGTTTCTTATTTATAGGTCTGTATCTCCTTTTCCTCTTGTCAATTCCGGTCAATCCTTCTCTCTCTATATTTCTAAAAGATTTCTCAATCTTAGATGGATTATTATATTAAGAAGATTTTATTTTACACTCGGAATGATTTTTAGTGCTCTATAAATTAAGTCATATTTACAAAAAAAAGTCTTCCTCTTCTCTAATCATCTTCCACCTCTCAACATGCCTACTGTCGCAGTACTTGCAGGTATGATCCTCATGGGTATTGCACACATTGAAAGATGATCAGAGATAGAGGTGGTTGTACAAAAATGCGTTGTAATTCATTTGTTTAAACCCCAAACATTGAAAGATGCATATTCGTTGGCAAGGTTACAAGATCAGACTAATAAGGCATTGGGTTCCAAATCTTGGAGGGGTACTATTAATTCTGGGTATAAAACTCCTTACAACAAGACGAATGCACTGTAGGGATCAAATGAAACACACATGAAAGCAAATTGTTAACTAATCTTCAAGTTTTTAAACTTACCTCTTGTTGATCAAATTGTTTCGGTCTGCTTCTATCTGTATAAACTATGTGTAAAAGGGAAATTTACATTGTTTAAGTGAGAAATTACACACATAAATGAATAAATGACCTAAACAATGTACTGAAGAAGAATGAAGCTACCCTGGCCATCTATAATTTTCTTTTCTACCTTAGTATATGGTTCTTTTGACATGTAAAGGAACATGTTATTTATCATTGTCTCTACAAATGAGAGAAGAATCCCTCCATTTGAACATGGACATACATTTTTAAAATGCCACATGACATTTCCAAAATATGCAATCATCACTTTTTTTTGTTAATAAACTAACAAATCTCTTGTGTCTTGTCTCATGGTTCTTCCATATGGGCTATGGCACATGGATAATTATGGTTTTTGTTTGTTGAATCAAATGTACGATCACTTTTTAACGTTCAAAAGTCGAGACAGAATATTAAGCAAGCAAACTTAGAAAACAAAATGTCTGTAATATAATCATTTTCCCTACTCCTAGACATCCTCATTCCTAAAAAAAATCAAGATGAGTAGACAGCTCTCATGTTAAGCAAGCAAACTTAGAAAATAAAATGTCTGTAATAAAATCATTTTTCCCTACTCCTAGACATCCTCATTCCTAAAAAATCAGGAAGAGTAGACAACTCTCATGTTAATGATTAATGTTATTCCTACAAAAAACTGTGGATTTCGTTACTAATTGAACGTGACATCTCCTTGTGAAATTTTAAGTTTTCAATTCTTCAATCTTCCGGTTTTTAAACTTTATATATTAGAATTCTTCAATCTTCCAGTTTTTAAACTTTATATATTAGAATTCTTCAATCTTCCAATTTTAAACTTTATATATTGGTAAGGTATATTAGTATATTGTTCCTTAGTAATGGTATTGACCAATACACTTTCTTTTCTCTTGCTAATATAGCTCATGGGGTTTATTGATTCAAGCTAATCAAAAGCCTAACTTTTTAGCAAGTTATTATAATCCTAGTAGTAAGAAGATTTTGTGCTTTAGAAGAGTACTTGGTAAAGCCTGAAGCCACATTACTCATTATCTAAAAACTAGTTAGTTCAGTTGTATCCTTTAAGCTTCTACTTCACATTCCTTCACCACGAGATTACATAATATATATTCTCAAGTTTGCATATTTGACAAACAAGGGATAGTAAGTTGAATGGGGCCATAAATTAGCACAAGGCAAGACTATTCTACCTTGTAAAAATTACAACCTGTTCCAAACCCAAGAATATGAAACAAACAGTGTTTCTATCAAAATCAACAACTTATCAAGAATTTAGCTAGAAGAGATAACATACAGTTTCTCAGCATCTAACCATAATGAATTCGGAATTGTGAGACTTACATTGGACGAACATTGAGAAGCTTCTTCACCATAAGATCTTTTTCTTGTTCTCACCATAATGAATTCGGAATTGGGCACAAATGTTACTATACAGATTAAAAAATGTTATCGGGAAGAAGCAGGGGAATAGAAGCCGTAGGGGAGAAGCAGCAGGCGTAGCTGAGGGAATAAAAGTCATAGGGAGAATAAATCTTCAATTACACTATGTTCCAGAGTTTAGTCCTGAAAGAAAATACGAGGAAAGAAAATTAAGAAGGCAAAGAAAATGGGAGGATGTAAATTCTTCTTGTTATTTTGTCTTCCTGAGTTGTAAGAAAATGAAAGGAAAATGAAATGTAAAATTTTTTTATGTTCCCGAGTAAGAGAGAAAATGAAAGGAAAATTAACACTCTTTACAATTATACCCTTATCTTAATTATTTTGTTTTATGACATTTGATTTATTTCCTTTTCTTTTATTTTGTCTTTTTAAGTAATTTTTCACATCTTCCAAACGAAAATTAAACCATTTGAAGTATAAGTTTACAAAAAAAAGTTGAGACAAATGTAAACATCAAATAGATAATAAATACTTAATAATTGTCAACAAAAGAAAGTTTATCCGAAAACTCCAATAATGTAGTCAACAAAAAGACAAGTGGTTTAATGTGATAAGAAAAAATGAACCCCTTCAACTAGTTTCACCCATCATTTTTGATAGAAAAATCCTCCTTATCGGAAGAGAGGAACTAAATAGAACACGAGCATTTTTTTTATTATTCGCAAGATAGAGAAGAGCATTCGCCATCAAACCAGGTTCCAAATCCATAGACTCTAGCTCTATGTATATTTCATCCCTAGTTAACTCACGTTGATATGCTCTTTCCAATATGCTATTACTTTCTTTTAAAACATCATTACCTTATCTGACAGCATCCGCAACCACTTGAGCAGATCTCATTAGCTCAAAGTTAGACATATCCGCTTCTTGAACTTTTCTCTTTTTACCTTTTGACATGCTTGCACTTGGTGGTTGTACCGGTGAAAATGGCATTGAAGATACCTCTTGAATATCATCACTTTTGTTAAAGTTCTCTAAAGTAATTTCATTAGTTGCTACTAATTGATCAACATCATCAATTGTCTCTATTTTTATATTGTCTTGCTTTTCCACTTTTGTTAAATTTCCCTAAAGTAATTTCATTAGTTGCTATTAATTGATGAACATCATCAATTGTCTCTATTTTTATATTGTCTTGCTTTTCCATTCGTGCTTTTTCTCTTTTGCAGTTTCAGCAGCAGCTCCTGTTGCCCTATCTTTAGCAAAGAGTTGTAGCAAAATATTGTAGTTATGAATTCGTGTTTTCTTCCACTCTATAGCCTCGGGCTTATGCTATTTAAAAGAAAGAATAATAATGGTATCAACATAAATAAATTGGCATATATTAAATCAGTTGTTATTAATAATCAAATTGACGCATACCTTTATCAAAGTTGCACATACATCATCTTCTGCTGACATTAATTTAGTCTTGTCTTTCCATGAAAATCCACTCAATGCGACTCCTCGAAACACATCATTAACATTGAGAAAAATCCGCTTTCATTATTTTTAAACGATTCTTCAAATGTGATTTATTCAAGTCTCTTCCAAGCTTTTTACTTAACACCATTACCATGTTAGCATACGCCTGAGTTGTGAATGTTCCATCCACCCTGTTCCCCTTTTCTTGTTGATCAAGCATTGCTTGAATAAATTCATAGTCCATTTCATGGTTCCAAGATACACTACTTAATTTTTGCTTCGGTACTTCTATTACCGGACTGTTTTCATTCATTAAATTTTTTCTCATGACTAATAGCTACATATCAAGTTAAATAAATTTATTAACAATGATACAATAAATAGATAATAACATTCATAAGTGTAGGAATAACATTAAAACTTATATAAGTCGTCCACATTTCATTTGTGGTGTTAAAACATAAATAATACTATAATTTTTAATTCAATTCTAACAATGCAGTGTTAAAACAACTAATTGGACATATTAATTTCATCATCGGGTAACATCAAATAACTTGTCCACATTTCATTTGCGATCTTGTTTCTTAATTGCTCTCCTCTCGTGCTATTTTCACCCATGTCTCTTGACTCAAGATGTGTTTCCTCATGTGATGAATTTAAGATCTCTTGTATCACCTCTTCTTCCATATCTTTATCACGATCTTCCTCAAGTAAAAAAATTGTGTAAAATGCAGCATGCAAGAAATACGTCTCATTGAGTTTCGCATGAGTAAAATGGTTCAGTTGTGCTTCTAATGATAGGAAACCTTTATTTCAACACACCAAACGCTCGTTCAATAGCATTTCGTAGTGATGAATGATGAAGGTTAAACAACTCTCTTGAATTTTGAGGCGCACGAGTTGAATACTCCTTTAAATGATACCTAACACCTCTATAAGGTGTTTGTAGGGTACTTGTATGGGGTAGACCCGCATCACCTAAATAATACCTACCTATAAACAACACACTATTAGTTTCATCACACTTTACCACTTGGAATGAGTAGTCTATCCTCCCTTATGAGTGCATTTTTTATTATTCTTGAATCTGATGCGGTACCCTCCCAACCGCTTAAAACATAGGTAAACTTTAAATCAAATGTGCAAGCAGCTAAAACATTAATTGTAGGGTATCCTTTACGGCCACGATATCTAGGGGCATCTTTAGCAGGTACTCGTACACGAACATGGGTCCTGTCGATTGCTCCAACACAATCCTTGAAATATGGATAAAATCTTCTTTTTTCTTGAATTTCTTTAGGAACATTATCACCTAATGGTTGTTGAAGATAACGATCTTCTAATGAAATAATTGATCTCAAGACTCGATGGAAACATCTACTTGATGTTGATTTAGAGCGACGATAGAGCCAGGAAACAAAAAGATTTCTCAAATCATTTCCTACGATATGCAAGAACCTAGCAACTTGTTCTTCAACTAACATGCGTTGGGTTGGTCTAAGACCGCCATCATGCTCTAAGATTTTTCATAATTTTCTATACATTATCTCATTCATACGAATTAGTTCACGACATTTACCACTAGTTGAGAGGCTATGTAAGATCTCTTCTCGCACACTTTGTCTATGCAAGGTCTCGTCTCGTGTAGGCAAGTTAGGATGGTTTGTAACCGCATGTCTACGACGTGTAATATGGACCAACAATATACAAATCAATTGAACAAAGGCTAATTGTTGGGCTCTCACCATTCGACGTATAGTAAGCATTCTCTCAAAAGTGACATTATCCATTCTACGCATAATAAGTTATAAAAACAAACATAAATAGACAAGTTAAAAGTTTACAAACAAACATTATGAAAAAACATAATTAATATCGGTATGAACTGTTGGGATTTGGTGGCATCTAGGAAACGCAGCGGAAACAAAAACGAGTATAAAACAATTTCGTTTTATGCCACCAACATACCACCCAACGGACCATACTCTAGACAATTACAAAGCAAGAAAAAGAAAGAAACTGTAGAAGAAAGTATACCATACATATAGCTTCTCCTTGTAGCCTTTGAAAGACGCGTACACAAAATAGTGCACCTCTATCGGTATCCACACCAAGCTTGGTTTGATTCCCACTTGCTAGAGAACTTGTATGCCAACAAGAACATCACCACTATAGAACTACCATCACTTGAAGATTTCCAAGTGTGTATTGAGAGAGAAATATGAACCAACTTAATGTTGCAAGTTCATATGTCTTTTTGGTTTAATCCTTTATAGTAATCAATTCAATATATGATTTCAACAACCCCATGGCACATACAAACTAATAATATATATAGAATAAGACCATCAAATCGTAACTCATATCACTAGTAATTAATTTCCATAAAGCCATATTAAACTAGTCTTAAAAGGCTAGTTAAAGAGGATGTTACATAGTGAGGCACGGCCGTGCCTCACGGGGCACGCCCGTGCCAGCCCACCGGCACACCCAAGTCATGCCCGACTTGGGCTTGTGCTATCGCATTGGGCACGGCCGTACCTCCATGAGGCACGCCCGTGCCGGCCCCAACGGGTACGCCCTAGGCACGCCGGCCTTGGGCCTGTACCTGGCATAGGGCACGCCCGTACCTGCACAAGGCACGGACGTGACCGGCCTAACCAAAACCCATTTTGGTATTTTTTTTCTCTCTTGTTCAAAGGTGTTGCCGGTATCAATACTTGGCGTGTGACCCAATAGGCCTATGCCTCATCGGCAATGATATGAACTCGTGTGTGTCAGTGGGCATATTCCAACAAACTCCCACTTGAACATGTCACACTCACGAAAGGTAACACCAACATAGAGCAGCCTCTAGAAAGGCATCTATGCCCCCAAGTCAGCATAGGGTATGTCCCCCATGACAAGTACCTGGTCGTACAAATAAGTGATTATTCATCCCTTCGTTCACGATATCCGTTGTGAATGCAGGTCATGGAACAATGTCAACCCCAAAACATCCACGATTATGTTTCCCGATCAAGACTAACTATGACGAACAACACAAGTTGCAAAATTGATCCACTATCAATTTAACTTCAGCACGGCCATGCATTTTGATGTCATCAGTTCAGTCAACGAGGGGCCCAGGGATATCTCTATAAAGAGGAACGAATACCTTTGACTACATCGTTCCGTCATAACAACATGTTCTTGCCTGAAAACTTCCCTTATAACAGCCAGTTACGAACTGCGTTAGAAAGAAATCTAAGCAAGACTATGTCATTAATCAAGAAGCGCGTGTATCTCCAGTAGAAGGAAAAACAATATTATCATCCTGATTTACTTGTGATCATGTCCATGAAGTAAACTCAGGTGCGGGTCCTCTAATTACTTGATCACTATCAAGTACAGGCTATTGTTGCGTAAACATGTATTCAATCCATTATGAATACTTTACCAACAACTTGCCTCGATCTTAATTCACTTCTTCCGTCCAATGAAGAACGACCGATCGTGGAGCATTTAGAATAAATAAATTTATTCATGGAAGTAGTTAAACATGCTAAGATGGAACACAATAAAGGCTAACGAAAGTACCCGCTCCGCTCGCATTATCAAATCTCCATTTGATAATCGATACAATCAAAGCACATTATTGCTTTAATGTTCCCAACTCAAAACACATCAAATTCAACTAAAACAAACTCAATCCAAAGCCACTTGTAAACCAAGTGTACACAAGTGTATTATGAAAGTTCATCACTAGCTCACGACTAAAGCTTAGTAAGCGGATTCACAAAGTGACATCCATGCGTACTCTAACAATTACCATATCTTCTCTTGACCAAACACTTATAAAGTGTGCGCTAGCAAGATCATGGTCCTTTGTCCAAGCCTTCGTGCTCTCATTGTTCCAAAGAATCCAATAGAGTCACAATGCACAAGCCTATGGTTCACATATATAAGCCATCATACTCTTATTTTTTCAAGAGAATCCAATTAGAGTCAATGATGCTTAAAGAACCATTCTACTTGATAACATTCCACTTAACAACACAACAATAACAATTCACCAAGAATAATACATTACTCAAAGTTCCTTGTTACCATCGAACATCAACTTGAAGAACAATGTACCAAGAGTTCTTCCAAGTATGTTAGAATGAGAGAAAAGAAACCATGTGATAAACCAAGTTGCTAATTAAATTAACACACTAGTCCATCATGTTTCAATATCAATCTCTTAGTTTTGTCACTCCGAAAAGTTCACGTTTGTATCTTCCAATTCTTCTTATGAAGCAATAATTCCTCAACCCCGGTTTTATGAACCGGCAAGTTAGGATATTATCTTCAATAAGAATTATATTATGGATACACAATTTAAGGAACACAAACGCTCCCGCTAGCTCTGGCATACATCCAAGTTTAATCTTCCCTTTCCGAAAACTCAAATCTATGATTTTCTCATTAAAGTGAAGATTACAACCTTGCAATATTTATCCAAGTCTACGAGGATACTTCCAATGTACAAGACACTTTCGGAAAGTGTTGAAACACTCTTCCCCAAAATTCCCATGAAGGAATACGATCTTTACATTATAGTGATAAACACATGTATCCGAGTAACCTTCAACATAACCACTAGGAAAATTTCCTTATGATACCATCCCCATGGTCAATCATAACGGAATATTTACCTTTAGTTGGTATTTGAAGTTCAAGTCCATGAATAGACTTCTTGGGCTAGTAAACCTTACGAGGATACTAATATTGTATAAGACTCTCCGAGAGTATTAAAACACTTCCTCAAAATTCCTATAAAGGAATAGAGTCTTTTTCATTTCACTACCATACCTTCATAATCAAGAAAAGGCAGTGATACACCATAAGTCATCCAAGTAGACTTCAACATAACCACTAGGAAAAATTTCTTTCATGATACCATTCTCATGGTCAATTAGAACTTTTACCACTAGTCGGTATTTGAAGTTGTCTACATCTCAATTCATGTATACCCTTAGGTTTACACCAAGGCATAAGATCAACCAAGTCCAACACTTGGATATCCTACATGGATTGCATCCCATTCTCGTTACCTCTCTCCTTCTAGTAGACACTGGCCCACTACAACTTCCGATAGTTGATGAATTCAACTAATCCATCATCGAGTTATCTTCCTCAAGATATAAAACATATATCTATCCGGCCTTACGACAACTCCTATTAGAAATAGGAAGAGTAACGAATTATGCCAGGTACTCCAGCATCCCTATGCTGAGTTCCAATCACTATTGATTGTATGCTAGTGCCAACATCAGGTTTTACTCCTACCAGCTCCCATAGATATTAGTCTTCCACTTGCTATTAAGCGACAAAACTTGTCCTCAATAGCTCGTGAAACAAATATCGCATGCCTAATGGAGTAGCATCTTCAGTCCCCGGATTCTACCACCTCACGTCTACACGTAGGCTGGATAATCTAGGTTTTGAGATAGACAAGCAAAGACACTCTTTCTAGTCTTTTCTCCTAAGATGCGTACTAAACCATCTTTGTTAAGCATCCCAACACATTAGGTATGAATTTACGATCCATCAAGACCCGAACATATCCAAGAACATTCAGTTCCTCCTCTTTGCGACCCATATGCCAATGTGTCCTAGGAGAAATAATTTACGAGATAAATCCCACAATTCTTATGATGGACACAAGATCATATATTAAGATACTCAACATCTTTACAAGATTTAAGTAACTTAACCTTTCATCCACAAACCTCATTAAGATAATCATTGAACACCTCAAAGGTTTCAAATATACCTATCCCTACAACCACCACGGGTAAAGGTAACGAAGTGCAAGTAGTTATGCCCATGGATTTGATTGAACGAATTAAACACACAAGTGTGAACTAATTACAACAAGCTCTTAATCCTCTTTCATACGCCAATGAAAGATGTGCAAGTCATTTAGCTTAATAAACAATTCTCGCACTCAACATTTGATCAATTATCAAATGCATCCAAGATTCCAAACCACACGGAACTTGGTGAAGCAAGTCTTGTTTACATAGCTAAATAATCATGTCACTTGGATAACTAATCCAAACCATTTTTGGATTTAAACATATTATTCATGATTACTTTATTACTTTTAAGCAAAAGCTTATAAATGCCATGACATTGATAAACTTTGAAATAAACCACTAATATATATATATATATATATATATCAAATACAAAGTAATATCCCTCGTCAACCAATGCATAATAGACTTAATATTTCTCTCGCCACGCAGGGCAGATAATATATTAATCTAGTAAAGTAATAAAATACCTAGATGAGATGGCGAGATCAAAACTCCCAATCCTCTTAATCGAGACAACGTTCAAGTTTCCAAATCTTGAGCTTCAGCTCTCCATGCCTTATCAGCTACATCTCCCATTTAACACCTACACTTTGTAACAAAACAATTTTGCAACAAACGTAAGTGTTATAGCCAGCATTTCAATAAATCTAGCTAAGAAGTAGAAAAGCAATAGAGTTAACCATGAATGTACCTGATGACGAGGATCTATTCCCTTGCCTCATAGGAAGCTTTAACTCCTCCGAACACTCAGGACAAGCGTGGCGCCGCCAATCTCCATATTTACCGCAGAAATAGCAAACTTCTCCCTTAGGAGTCGTATTCTCTTTCTCGGTTCTATGTTCCTTAAATAACCGGGTGGGAACGAACTTGCGTTTGGCCATGTTAGACTCGAAAGTCTTAAGCATGCCATGCAACTCGTCTAAGGATTCTACCATTTTGTCCTTTTGATAGTTTTTGATAAACTCATCATAAGACGCGGGCAGGAATTGGAGAATCATATTCACCGCAAGCTCCCTCCCAATGGGAAATCCTAGTATTTCCATTTGGTCAATGTATGCCTTCATACGAAGCACATGAACACTAACCTTCCCACCTTCCTGCATCCGGCAACCGACAAGGGCCTTGACACACATAAAGTTTTCCTTTCTAATCTGATGTTGGAACAAGTCCTTCAACCGATAAATCATGTCGTACGCACTCATATGCCCAAGTTGCTTACGTAGCTCGCAGCTCATAGTCGACAACATGAAAGTGGAAACATCTTTTGCGTCTTCGATACGCTTTTCAAAGGCGTATCTAGTGGCCCAACTTGTGTTGGTAGCAGGTGGTTTCGAAAGAGGTTCCTCGAGGATGTGCAACTTAGATTCATGGCGAAGGACAGTTCGTAATTTCCTATACCAATCCACAAAGTTCACACCTACGAGTTTCTCCTTTTCTAGGAACGAACGGAGAGATAAATTCGGTGTTGCGTTGTAAACGTTTGTCATCTACAATTTTAGAGTACACGTTTTAGTGAATTTACATATAATCCTTGTAGAAATAATTACCCATATAGTTTTCAAAACCAATTATTTAAACAAGGCTAGAAACCATATTTCACTTTACCTTATGACGGGTTTACCACGGATCACAAAGCAAAGCCATTTAGGCCGGTAACCATTTTACCAATTGCAAACACTTTGCAACTTCTAGATTCTTGCGAGATCCATTGACACATACAAACTAGTAATATATATAGTAATCATTTCAATATATGATTTCAATAACCCCATTGCACATACAAACTAGTAATATATATAGAATAAGACCATCAAATCGTAACTCATATCACTAGTAATTAATTGCCATAAAGCCATATTAAACTAGTCTTAAAAGGCTAGTTAAAGAGGATGTTACATAGTGAGGCATGACCATGCCTCACGGGGCACGCCCGTGCCAGCCCACCGGCACACCCAAGTCATGCCCGACTTGGGCTCGTGCTTTCACACTGGGCACGGCCGTACCTCCACGAGGCACGCCCGTGCCGGCCCCAATGGGTACGCCTTAGGCACGCTGGCCTTGGGCCCGTACATGGCATAGGGCACGCCGGCCTTGGGCCTGTACTTGGCATAGGGCACGCCCGTACCTTCACAAGGCACGGCCGTGCCCCGCTTAACCAAAACCCATTTTGGTATTTTTTTTTCTCTCTTGTTCAAAGGTGTTGCCGGAATCAATACTTGGCATGTGACCCAATAGGCCTATGCCTCATCGGCAGTGATACCAACTTGTGTGTGTGAGTGAGCATATTCCAACATGAACTATATATTTATTGTTCATGCATAATTTTCACGAACAAATATCATTAAGCCACAAATAAATCAAATAACAAGAAAATCCTTGCGTCATATTTGTTTGATTGAAAAACGAGACAAGGGAAAAACACAAATCTTAGAATGGTTTATGGTGTCATTTACTATGCATTTAAATAATTTGTTATAGCTATTTCACATGGTTGGTGGTACGCTGATCTTTCATAAAATGTTTTTTATATTTTATGACATGTTTTATTTTATTATATCTTGTGTTGCATACCATGAAAACAATTCTAACACCAACATGAATATATTAATATTATTATAATTTTTTTTGTTTTCCTAGCATAAAAACCTATTCATCTAATTTTAACTATCAAAATATACTAATCCCTATGCAAAATAGGTTGTAGCCCTGTAGGAAACAATAATAATATGAAGAAAAAAAACAATTTATAATAGGATTAAAAAAAACAAGAAGAGAGTATATACAAGAAAAAAACTCATCTGATGGTTTAAAAACAAAAAAAAAAGTAAGTATGGGTGGGTCACATCATTAGAGAACACACAAAAAGAAAAAGAAAAAAAGAAGGAAGATGTACGTGCTTGAAGTTAGGAAAAGTTGCAGCAATAGTGCCAAACAAATGAGATGCTTCTCCTATTTTAATACTAGGTAATGGGTATTTTTGTCATGATAATAAATAAGAAATCTTCATGATTCTTTTCCTTTCAAAATCATCCCAACTTTAAGAGGAAAATCATACAAGAAATTTGGTTCTTATTTTCTTTCCAAAATCTTTTCCCTTCTCTTCTAAAAAACTAGGGAGCACAAAAATATTTAGTTTTCCTTCCAAAATCCATTCAAATCTTTTCTCTTCTCCCCTAGATTGAACTCGGGAACACAGCGTTAAAGAAAAAGCGGATACTTTATGGAAGCAGAAGGATCGGGTCGGGCGTGTACTCGGATCCAAGTCGGGCGCGAGTGGGCTGATTATGGAGCTGGGCTATGGGCTAGATCAGGCGCTTGAGCCGGCTAGGGCTTCCACTCCTGGGCTTTAGCTCTTTACTTCCATTTATTTTTTTTGATATTTTTTCTTTTACAATTTACTTCAATTAAATTCATTTCGACTTTGGAATCCTTGACAGTTAAGCATCAACTTTTGATTAGGAAACCTCAAACCATATTAACTTGAAACCCAGGAAACACAATTAACACAATTAACAAAGGGTCAATGAAGATGGATATCTTTTTTTGCTTTCTGGAAAGTTGTTTGGATCTACAATTGGCAGGGGCATAATAGTTTTGTTTGGATCTACAATTGGCAGGGGCATAATAGTTTTTATCTGAAAAGAAGTTGAAGCATCAACTCTTGATTAGGAAACCTCAAAGCATATTAACTTGAAACCCAGGAAACACAATTAACACAATTAACAAAGGGTCATTGACGATGGATCTCTTTTCTTGCTTTCTAGAAAGTTGTTTGGATCTACAATTGGCAAGGGCATAATAGTTTTTATCTAAAAAGAAGTTGGGGACAAAAAGATACAAGAAAGCATAATAAGAGGAAAGGGCATTTTGGTCATCTGTGGCTTATGATCAGACAACTTAAAAGAAGTTGGGGAGAAAAAGATGGTACTTTTAAAAGTTTTGATGGTTTTAAAAGTAAACGAATTGATGGTTTTCTCAGATATTTAATATCTAAAGGAATTGACAATACTATCATCATCTGCAATGAATATTACAGAAACTGAAAGCCCAAAGTAGTGATAAACAAATGGTGATTTCAGCAGAAGTTTGAAAACCAAAAAGGGAGGAGCTGTTGATGGGAAAATTAGGCTTCTTGAAGAAGCTTTAAAGGCAAGGCGCCAAAACATTTATTTTGAGAGATTTAATTTATAAAGTGTATACGCGGTTGTCAACTTGTCATATGATTATTTTTTTTCTTTTTTTTAGTAAATTATGATAACCACAGCTTGGGAATAAAAATAAAATAAATATGTTTTTTTCTTTTAAAAATGGTAATATTATTTCATATGTAAAAAGTTAATACTTAATTAAAAGGTAAGTGTAAATTTTTAAAAGTTGATTATAAAAACATGAGTTGTGATTCCATGTTTTTATTAAAATTTTCTTTTTTACTTTAATCCACACCCTCACTCTCCTTTTATTTACACGTTTAATAAGAAAAATTGCCTAAAAAAGCAATTTAAGGAAAAAAAATTACCAAACAAGTAAAAAATTGAATTTTAGCAATAAGAGCAAAAATATGCAATTAAAACTACAAAATAAATATATTTTTTTAATAATCAATCTCATGATTTTTAAGAAGACTAGTCAGAGTGGGGAGATGATATTTCTGTTTGTGAAGTTGATCCGTTATTTAATGTATAAACCTTAGAATCATTAAACATCTGACCTAACTTTGTTTGCCTACCCTCCACCTTTTGAACAAACTTTTGTCCGCCGATGACAACACAAAGTAGTGATAAATAAATGGTGATTTCAGCAGAAGATTGATAACCAAAAAGGATGAAGTTGTTGATGGGAAAATCAAGCTTCCTGAAGAAGCTTTAAAGGCAAGGTGCCAAAACATTTATTTTGAGAGATTTAATTTAAAAAGTGTATACGCGGTTGTCAACTTGTCATATGATTATTTTTTTATTTTTTTTAGTAAATTATGATAACCACAACTTGGGAATAAAAATAAAATAAATATGTTTTTAGTTTTTAAAAATGGTAATATTATTTCATATGTAAAAAGTTAATACTTAATTAAAAGGTAAGTGTAAACTTTTAAAAAATTGATTATAAAAACATGAGTTTTGATTCCATGTTTTTATTAAAATTTTCTTTTATACTTTAATCCACACCCTCACTCTACTTTTATTTACATGTTTAATAAGAAAAATTGCCTAAAAAGACAATTTAAGGAAAAGAATTACCAAAACAAGTAAAAAACTGAATTTTAGCAATAAGAGCAAAAAGATGCAATTAAAACTACAAAATAAATATATTTTT
The DNA here is from genome assembly GCA_038502395.1 of Dittrichia graveolens. Classification (NCBI taxonomy): domain Eukaryota; kingdom Viridiplantae; phylum Streptophyta; class Magnoliopsida; order Asterales; family Asteraceae; genus Dittrichia; species Dittrichia graveolens. Next base: position 41,040,880 of record JARJIL010000009.1, read on the forward strand.
ATTAATAATCAATCTCACGATTTTTAAGAAGACACTTTTTTGACGAGAACTTGTTGATTCTTTTAACTTGATTGTGGGTATCTTTACATTTTAACTTGATTTAGGTATCTTTACTTGATTGATTTTGTTCAAGTGTATACATGTTGGGTTCAATGTCAAGAATGCTTCTGTCAAGTATCTCAAGCATCCAAGGGTGCTGCCATTTCACTTCTCAGGTTATCATCATAAACCACCTCTTATTATAACTGATATTTGGTATTAATTCCCCTGCCTTTATCATTGCTTTAGAAACATATATATAAGGATTTCAAACAACCTTCCAATAATTAGGGAAGGATATAAAGAGATATATACAAAACATAAATGACAAATATATCCCATAATGTTAACCCGGTATGGGTTGGATCATTTATGTCTCTTCTCCACATCTTTTCGCAGAAACATGGACATTACCCACGTGGATTTAGATATATAAGGAGTACAAACAATCTTTTCGCATAAACAAACAACCTTCTAAAGAGGTTTCAGTATTTATACTACAAAACAGTCAGCATCAAAACAGTCAACAGTATTAAAATGAGTTAATACTGTCATTGATGGGTATTCTACCTTCACCATGCCCCTTTCGCTCCTAATCACCGGTTATCGTTGTGTATGTATGTATGTATGTATGTATGCTTTTGTGAAGGGCCTAAGCACCAGTGGTGTTGTCAATGCAAATCTTCACATTTGGGGCCTTGCACACTCGAGACCTTGTGTTGTATTCGATGTGGATTGTTTGGTCATAAGAGTAATGACTGCGGTTTTCCTCAACATGTTTGTTGGAATTGTTAGAAACAGGGTCATCAAGCAGGCAAGTGTTATGAAGAAAAGGGATCGGGGTTAGGATTAGGAGTAGAGGCACGTAAGGGATCCTCGTCAGTTAGAGGACAGAAAAGAAAGAACCCTACTGCGTGAGAGGGTAGTGCTTTTAATGTGGTGGCTAATGATGATGTCACCGCCCATAGAGATGAGATGGGTATGTTTTGATAAAACTTTATATGTGTATATGAGTGTTAATTAACTTTAAAGTTAATTGTGGATATTTTATGCATAGTATGTGCTAAATTGTTTGAGTTTATTTCAGATTAGATTGATTCTCTAGAAATAGAACTAAATCATAATAGATAATTTTCTATTATGAGTTATGTGTTATATATATCAAGATATGGTATGGCGATAAGTATGTGATACTTGATTTAAATGCTGAGTGAGCATGATATACCATAGAGATATATGTTTAGATTAATTGAATTGCATGATATAATGTGTATCATAAGATCTATATACATTATGTGTTTATGTGAATTCAATTGTGTAAAGAAAGAAGAAAGAGATTGATTGCTGCATATTGGGCAAGTCTGGGATGTGCAGTATTGTTCAGGTAAGGATGTGATTGAGAGAATAAGTGGATATTTAATCTAGCGAGTATAGTTGATCAAAGAGGGCGAATGATGGTTTTAAACGAATTTTGTGGTATGATGGGAAATCGCATTTGTTGGTTTGGAATGTGATGCTATGATTTGAGATTGGATGTATAGTTGATATCTTGTGTTAATTGAGATATCACGAGACAAAATTTTGCCATGACTGGGAAGTTGAAGTTGATATGATTGCAGTGATGATATGAATATATTAACTATGAGAGAAGACATTTGTGATTGACTTGGTAAATGAGAAATATATTAGTTGACTAATTAGAAGAGGTTATGTGGAAGATTGAGTCGATGATCAGATTAAATTCGAGAAAGTGATAAGGGAATTTAATGTTACATTGGAAAGACGACATGATGACAGATGTGTTGATCTGTGAAAGAGCTAGTGATGATAACATCTTGTATATGCGAGTTAGAAGTATCTCTGACTTAGTGGATGAACCAAGATTTTTGTTGCAAGAAAGTCTTGAAGAATGAAAAGGTTGAAACCTTTGAGAATGAGAGAGAGAGAAGAGGATTGTAATGGCCTGAACCTATGGACTAAAAACTTGTGGATCTTTAGCACGAAGATGCCTATGCTTGAAGATTGCCTTTGCTTGGAGATGTGGAGGTACCTTTTCTAGGAAGTGCCTTTGCTAAAACACTGGAGTTGAACTTTACAGAGATTTATAAATTTAATTGCCAATGCTATATTGTGGAGTAATGACCTGAGGGTTGAGTACCGATGGTGTACTATGAGAACAGAGATATTATGTGATATGAGATTTGACATATGAAGTGCAAGTTGAAGTGGTATACCAGAAACTTATGTAACCTTGAGATATTTGAGATATATGAGAGGTGATGATGACAAAACACGATGGAAATTGCATTTAACTTGATTGTATAAAGAGAAACCTGGATATGTTATGAGTGGTTATTGACAGTTCGGTAATTTTATTACGAGTGAGATGACATCTGTTGGACGGATGGACTTGACTGAATAAATTGAAGGGATGATTTGATAATATGATAATTCATATTTGATGGCTTGTGATGGAAAACGGAGATTGGTTTAAACTTATGAAGAGTTTGCAATTGAAGATTGAAACGAGAGTTGGACGATGTGATAGGATTTTCCTGATGGATAGCCAAAGGTGGGATTGAAACACGATGATTTTATGAAACTATATTTACTATGATTGTGTGGGTGAACTAAATTCTGACAATGGGATATATCAGAATACTTGTGTGAAGTTGTGAGATTGTAGTCATAATACTTCAACTTGTTGACTTGAAGTAAGTGATGAAGTGTATGTGAATACTTTGGTATGACAGATAATAAATGATTGGAAGCTATTAGGATTTATGACCGAGTTAGACATAAATTCAAGAAATGCTTGAAGACAGTATCTATGAACTAAATGTTGGTATTAAATGAGTTCAGAAGGATAAGCTGTAAGGCTTGTGTGGTTATATATTAATAGTCGAAAGTGCGATGGGGTTTATCTAGTTAAACTATGGGAAGAAGACATGAAGAGTTGACATTGTGGTTGATGTTTGTTCTGTGAGATTCCGAGTACAGAATCCTTTTGAGAAGGAAGGATTTGTAACATCTTGATTTTGGGCCTAGTTGTTACGTAGTCCAAGGTACGTTTTATATGTGATTAATATTTGATTATTTGTTTATTTGACATTCAATTAAATGAATTAAGTTAATGGAATTAATTTAATGTTAGTAAATTAATTAGGAAAAGTATATGTATGTGGAATTATGTATATACTTGAAAGTATGTGTGTATGCAAACATGTGTGTATGTGAGTATAGCATGTAAATAGATGTATACAGGAACCACCTCATGCTTGGTTTGAAGTGCAAGTTGTGTACTGTAACATCCTCAGATCGGGCCTAGTAGATTAGGTGGCTTTGGTATGTTAATTTGTGATTAATTGTGATTAATTACTTGTTAATATTAATCTGATTGGTTTTAATTGATTAGTTTAATTAATTAAAGAAATATATATATATATATATGTACGGTTAAATATATATATATATATATATATATATGTGTGTGTGTTTTAGTTTGCATGTTAGAGTATGGTGATATTAATTATCATGATGCCACCTCATGCTTCATATATTGAGAAAAAGGATTATGTGGGTTTTATGACTTATCATCTGAATTGCTTCTCACTTGCAAAACCGATTGTTGAAGTTGTGTGTGTGTTCTTGAGAGAAGAAAAGCAAGAAGCTAACAAACTTGAAAAGTGAAAGTTGTGATTTGTTAAGTGTTAATTCAAACCAAAGGTATGATGATGTTCAATGCATGATTCTGATCATTGTGATGTGTTTTGTTTGTAAAAATATGCTAAGAACATGAAGGCACCATGGTAGAAGTTTAGAGTAAACTTGTTTGGTGGGTTTTGTATGAATAGCCATGTTAAAAAGGATTTGATGTGTTCTTGATGTTCTATACATGTTATAAGGTGTTTATACATGTTTTAGAAGTGTTCTTAATGTTTTATGAGGGTTTTAGTTGGATTTGAGAAACTTGAGTTTGCTGGAAATCTGACACTTTCTTGAAGAAGATAACCTGGAAACCGGGTTGTCGCGGCGCTACGCTTAGGGTCGCGACGCGACGAGGGTGAAATCCGAGAGTTTGGATTCGGATTGTTAGAATCCGATAGAAATTTCAAAACAGCCCTTGGAAATCCAAGACTTTGTAGAATCTGACACTTAAATCCGGATTGTTGAAAATCCGACTCGAAATCCGATTGTAGGGTTCCGGATTTTGAAATCCGACATGGATCGCGGCGCGACGGGCGCTGTTTGAGAATGTTACTTGTTTTTAATATGTTGTTCTTGGTTTAAGTTAACATATTGAATATGTGTTATATGTTTATACATATGTGAATCATACATGCTTATGTTTGATTAAAAGGATATAAATTTATGTGTTTGACATATATTTATGAATCGTTACTGATTTCAGTTTGTTGTGTTCTCAGGAACAAACAAGGCTCAGTAATATAAGATCACTCAGTGGAGTAACCGAAAGCAAGAGGTGAATGGACTTTTACTCACAGATGTTATTAGTTGTAACTAGATTGGGTTGCAACTGTTATTGGTTTGACGCAGGGATAGACTGTTTGTCTGATAATTGATTAACTGTTGATTGTTAATTAATTGTGCGTCATTGATATGTATACATGAGGACTGGGATGTCAGCTTCGGCTGGGCATATGGGATGAGTTTGTTTGCTATCGGCTAATCAGTATTGGGATCTTTTGATGCATCTGTTGCAACTTAAGGTGTTACTGTGTGAGAATAGCAAATGAACTATCGGTAAACCTTTGCTTTGGCCGGAATTGGTTGTAGGTTCCTGCAGAACCGCCGGTCTTCCCGGGGCACGATTATCTGTTATGTGTTGTTGATATTGATGCGGTTATTTGCTGATATATCTGTTGTGGTTTGACTCCATTCACTTAGCTTTGTGCTAATCCCCTACCCCTCATTCTTTTTACAGGTTTTGGTAAGTCAGCGGCTCGGCTGAGAGTGGTTAGCTTGGGGAGTAATCACCTAGGACTCTTATATATTATTTTTTGACGAGCCGTGTTTTGTAATACTGATATTTAAACAATAGTGTTTGTACAGTTGTAAACACTTTGGTCGTTTAATTCGCTTCCGCATTGATTATGAAAATAAAAATTTTTGGGTTAAAATACGGTGTTATAAGTTTGGTATCAGAGCCTTGATTTGGCAGTATAGGCACAGTGGAAGTGTTACATTCCCGAATCTTGGCTCGTGGTAGGTTGATTACTCCTTGGGTGTGGGATTGGGGTGAATTGGAGTGTAGTTAGTATTTTGTGTACTAACGGATTTATCTAATAAATCATGAGGTGATGTGATTGTTACAGATAACAATGGTTGATCGTGATCACTTGACTGCTGCCCATATTGACCCGTCTTCTGCTAAGGTTCCTAATACTATAGTGGAAACATTGCTTACTGCCGGTACATCTGGTACCACTGGGGATGAATGAGATGAGTATATATTCCAGTTGGAGGGCCAACTGCAAGACTTGCGAAAGGAACTGGAGCAACAAGGCAAGTTCCTATAATTCAACCCCCGGTTACTACTGTGACATCAACTACGGTTGCGATACCTCCTATCTTTCCGACAGTGACTACATTGGCAGAAGTTCCTCCGATGTCAATACCGATACCACCGTTTACTCAACCGATGACTCAACCTTTCTACTATCCGTTATTTCCTCAGGGGCCCTATCCACAAGGATCTGTTCCACAGGGGTCTTATCCACAGGGATCGATGCCTCAAGGATCTTATTCTTATCCGTTTATGGGATATCCACGGGCTATGGGATTCAGACAGCCATGCACCTACAAGCAGTTTCTAGATTGTAAACCAGACGAGTACCATGGCAGCACGGATCCTAACGTCACTTTGAACTTGTTGAGAGATACAGGGAGGATTTTGGATGCTTGTAACTGTGAGGAGGAGATGAGAGTTTGCTTTGCCACCCGGATGCTCAAAGGCAAGGCTATGGTTTGTTGGGATTCCATTACCACCAATTTAACGAGAGCTCAAATGGAGTCAATAACAAGGAACCAGTTCCGGGATAAACTATGCGAGCAGTATTGCAATGCCTTCGAATTGAATAAGATAAGGCGGGAGTTTATGGAATTGAAAATGACCAGGAAGATGACAGTTTATGAATTAATTGAACAATTTAACTCGAAGCTGAGGTTTGTAACTCAGTGGGTACCGGATGAATCTTTACAGGTTCAGCATTTCATAGAAGCTTTGCTACCGGAGTACAGGAGCACCGTTCCACTGGCTGGATCATTGTCTCAAACTTTCACCTTGGCAAAGTCTGCTGAGGGAGACATTCAGGCCAGGGATCGATAGAACAAAGATGAGGCAGCTGCACAGAAGCCGAAGTATGACCAGGCAGGTGGTCAACAGAAGAAGAAATGGCAAGGCAATTCTTCTCAAGGTAACCAGAGTCGGAAGTCGACTACGGGGGATACAAACACGAAGTCTTAATGGTGTACACGATGCAAATCCAGTCATACTGGGTAGTGTACTGCCCAGACCATGTGTTGTTTGCGTTGTGGTGCGCATGGGCATGAAACAAAGGATTGCAGGTTTCCCCGCAATGTCTGTTGGAATTGTTTAAAGGAAGGGCACAGTGCCGGTGATTGCCCTACACGTAGAGGAGCTAGGACAGGGACGGGGGCAGGGGATGTTGGAGGGTCATCATCGGGGGCACAGAAACAGAAGAATCCTTTGACACCGGAGGGTAGGGCGTTCCGGATGACGGTAGACGATACTACTGCTACTGATGATGTTATCACCGGTACGTTTCTTATAAACTCCCTACCTGCGCGTGTGTTATCTGATTCTGGAGCGAATCGCTTATTTATTTCTGTGACTTTTTGTGAAAAGTTGAAATTACCTATTACTGTTATTTCTGTACCGATTGAGATAGAAGTAGTAGATGGTAAAATAGTTCCTGTTACAAGTTCTGTGACTGGGGCTGAGATAGATATCGATGGTAAGTGCTTTCCAGTATCGTTCCTATTGATGCCAATAGCAGTGTTTGATGTGGTTTTGGGAATGGATTGGCTCAATAAGCACTGGGCGAGCATTAAATGTCATAGGAAATTGATTTCTTTTCCGTTGTCTGATGGGTCGCACGTGGTGGCTCGAGGGGAAAGGAACAGGTCTACGTTTCCTATCATTTCTATGTTGAAGGCCAAGAAATCCTTGAGTAAGGGATGCGAGTGTTTTCTAGCATATGCTATTGATGCTAGGAAGGAAAAGCGGGCAGTTACTGATGTACGAGTCGTGTCAGAATTTCCTGAAGTATTTCCGCATGAGTTACTTGGACTACCTCCCGTTCGAGAGGTAGAGTACAAGATTGATTTAATACCGGGTTCGAATCCAGTGGCTAGATCTCCTTATAGGTTGGATCCTTCTGAGATTAGGGAGATGATGACACATATTCAAAATTTATTGGATCGGGGATTTATTCGTCCGAGTTCTTCGCCGTGGGGTGCGCCGCTTCTATTTGTGAAAAAGAAAGATGGCACGCTACGGATGTGCATTGATTACAGGGAACTAAATAAGAGGACGGTAAAGAATAAATACCCGCTGCCCAGGATTGATGATTTATTTGATCAGTTGCAGGGTGCTTCGTATTTCTCTAAGATTGATTTGAGATCGAGTTATCACCAGGTACGAGTTTCTAACAAAGATATTGCCAAGACTGCTTTCCGTACCATGTATGGTCATTATGAATTCTTAGTCATGCCGTTCGGTTTGACTAATGCACCTGCAGTGTTTATGGATTTGATGAACCGGATTTGTCGACTGTTTCTGGATAAATCGGTGATAGTATTTATCGATACATTTTGGTTTATTCTAAATCTGGAGCTGATCACGAAATTCATTTGAGACAAGTTCTTGAAACCTTGAAACGGGAGCAATTATATGCCAAGTACTCTAAGTGTGAATTCTGGATACGAGAATTTCACTTTCTGGGGCTTGTTATTTGCAATGATGGAGTCAAGGTTGATCCGGAAAATATAGAAGTTTTGATGAATTTGGAGGCTCTGAAGTCTCCTTCCGAAATTAAAAGCTTCTTGGGATTGGCAGGATATTACAGACGGTTTATCCGATATTTTTCTAAAATTACGAATCCCATGACTAAGTTAACTCGCAAGGAAGTTCCATTCAAGTGGAATGATGAACAGGTGAGGGCTTTTCAGACACTGAAACAACTTTTATGTCAGGCTCCTATTCTTGTGTTACCGAATAGATCAGATGACTTCATTGTGTATTGTGATGCTTCTCTGGCAGGGTTGGGTTGCGTGTTGATGCAGCGGGATAGAGTTATTGCCTATGCTTCTCGTCATTTGAAACCTAATGAGAAGAATTATCCAACCCATGATTTTGAACTGGCAGCTGTTGTTGGTTCTATGTGAACAAGACACAAATTAATACGATATTACTGATAATAAATAAACCCATAGGGTCACACATTTACAATCAATGGACACCAATTACATATTTGAATATGATTTAAATATGTTTCCAACTCATTATATATATATATAAGTATATATGCATTGTTGCATATTATTATTTATGTGAAATAATAATATCACTCTTATATATTGATATAAGGTAATGCATATCAAATACATATATATAAACATATGATTTTATATATATATGTGAATATATATATATATATATATATATGTATAAATATATATTTGTTACAAGTAAATTGTTACTAGTAACAATTATATAAATGTATGTATATCCTTGTTACAAGTAAAGAGTTACTAGTAACAATCAAGTATGTATATAAAATAAATGTAGATGTATTTAATACATAGTATGACATATCTAGTATATCTTTTATATATTTAAAAGATTAATAGCTAGAAATTCTCACAATGAGCAAGAAAATGGCCATATGGTGTATTCTTGCATAAGACTTAACCAAGACATGCATGTATGGGACAAGTAAGGAAGCAAGAGGCAAGAGGGGACCCTGCCCCCTCTAATTTTCATACATAATGAGGGAGGGGGTTCTCCCTCTCTTGCTTTGCTTCTTGACTTTTATAATTACATGCATGGTCCCTTTTGTAACACACTTGCATGCTATCACCTTTCTTTGTGTTCTTAGAATTGTTCTAAGTGTTTTATACTTGAAAAACATCCTTACTCTCTAGTATTGGTGTTCTTCAAGTTAGCAAAGGTGATACATAAACACATACTCAAAATACATACATCTAGTTCAAGAAGAAGAACAAAGGTTGTTGCTTGCATTTTTTATTACCAAGGGTTGGAGAGACTAGCATCTTGGAGGTGTTGGACTCATTGATTTGTGGATACCTTGGAGGAAGTCTTCTCTTGGCTCCTCATAGATCAACCACTTCACCAACGGTTTACTCACGCTACAAAGGTTATAGTTCTAAACACCCTATGGTTGGTTTTGTTTCTTAAGGCTTGCATATGGATCATTGGTGGGGAGTTTTAAAAAGTTTAAAATTGTTGTTCATGCTTCCATTGCTAAAATATATTTTAAAAAACCGAACAAATCCCAACAGCTATATTAGAGCCACTTATGTATAGTTTTAAGAAACTTTATTTTGAGTATGTATTGTTTAAGAAAATGGACAATTTTTCTTTTGTTAGAAAAGTTGTGGATTTTCTTGTTGGCAACTTGTATATGTTTATATATTTATTTTGGGAAACAACCAAACCACATGCATGTTTGGTTGTAAAAGTTGCCTAAATATCAAGTGTTGATATAAATGTTTGTTTGAGTGTATGTTGTGCATAACAAGCCATAGACCTTTTGTGATGTATTCGATTTGGTTGTAAAATTATTCTTTCATTTGGTATGTAATAATAATTTTAGTTTTGTTTCATCTTGTTGTATTTTGTAAGTAGTAGAATAGTTTAGACTAGTTTACTTTTATAAAAATGTAACAAGATGAAGAAATGACCAAGTTGGAGTTTTCAAGTGTGGTGGAGTCAACCATGAAGGCTTGGAATCATTTGCACTACAAGGAGTTGTTTTGGAAAGTGGGAGCTTCAAATTCATCACAAGAGGAATATTTGGTCCTTAGTTATGACTTGGTATTTTTGTATGACACACAAAAATACCACTTAGGATAAATGGCTTGGTTATGCACTTATACATGTTATTTGTGTGTGTTTATGTTTATATTATTATGCATGGTTGAAAATAGGATTTTTGCATGCTAGATAATATTTTTGACATAATATAAATCACACAATGGGAGTTTGGTATTTTAAGTTGACATAACATAAGATGTAAAATGCATTTTATATAAAAGGAGTTTTGTAAAGATTAAAATTCATTATGTCAATATATATATATATGTATCAGTTTTATAAAATAGAGATTTTTAAAACTCAACCAAACTCCATTCAAGCTTAATAATAAAATGGTTTTATTACAAGCTAAAATTGGTCGTATTCGCGCGCTCAAAACTACACACGTTAATATAGGATATTAATACTAGTTTAAAATTGAACGCGTTGAGATTTCGTAAAATATGGATTTTAAGAATACTCAAGACCAATATATATATATATATATATATAATGATTTTATCAAAACGTGGACTTATTATTGTATGCATGCAATACTAGTTACACGACTTGTTTTGTTTTATTTAATAAATATACAAAACGGTAAAAGCCCCTTTTCAAAACGTAAGTCTATGCCATCCCATTTTAAGACACTCGCTTGTTGCAACGACACTCACGTGGTGAGAGCATTAGCCAAATGCGTGGATTATTTTTGTAACAACCGAGGTGTTTTTCCGCGAATTCCATGAACGTCTTGGGCTGGAAATTCACCGTCTTGAAATAGGACGACTTAATCGGAATCTTATTACGGAGAGAGCATTAGCCAAACGTAAGGAAGCCCGAGGCATAGATGGGATCAAACATGCCGAAATTGACAATCGTTGTCTAGGATCCCATTAAGATCTAGGAAATACATACGAGATGTAATTGGTAAACGTTACCTACTTTGTTGTTTTAACTTGATGGAGAGAGCATTAGCCAAACATTCAAGGTTAAGTTCAACTTGGATCCTAGCCTTTAAAAATTAAAGAATTTTATAATTCTAAAGGGTATTAATTATTAAAGGATTAAATATCGAAAATACTAACTTTGAACTTTGTTAATTTTGTAGATGGCCCCTAACTTAACTACGCCCGTTAACAACTTATCTCTTCGTTCAATCTTAGAGAAAGAAAAACTCAATGGTACAAATTTCTTAGACTGGTATCGTAACTTGAAAATCGTTCTTAAGCACGAAAAGAAACTGTACGTACTTGAGGATCCCGTCCCTGAGGAACCTCCATTGACTGCGGCCAAAGCCGTTAGGGATGCTTGGGTGAAGCATTCCGACGACTCGGTCGAAGTTGCATGCCTCATGCTTGCTACCATGTCTCCGGATCTTCAAAAGAACCTTGAGGAGCATGGAGCATATGAGATGCTTCGCCAGCTTAAGGAAATGTTCCAAAAGCAAGCGAAGCAAGAACGCTTTGAGGTCACTCGAGCCTTCCATGCATGCAAGATGGAGGAAGGTCAATCCGTTAGCGACTATGTGCTAAAGATGAAAGGATACATTGACCAGCTTGCTAGGCTTGGATCTCCCATAACCAACGAGTTTGCACAGGATATGATCCTTAACTCGTTGACCAAAGCCTATGATCAATTTGTCATGAATGATAACATGAACAATTGGGAGAAATCTGTCTCAGAGTTGCATGGGATGCTTAAAACTGCTGAGAGTAAGATTCCAAGCAAAACACCTCAAGTCTTGATGATTCAAGAAGGGAAAATTAAGAAGAAAAAGAAAAACAACTCAAAAGGGAAAGGCAAAGCAACGGCAAAGGGAAAGGACAAAGGCAAGCAGGTTGCCAAGGCTCCTACACCCAAGACGGCGGGAAAGGTTCCCAAGAATGACCCCTGCTTTGAATGCGGGGTGGTAGGAAATTGGAGGCGCAATTGTCCAACATACCTCACAGAGTTGAAAAAGAAGAAGGCTGGCGAGGCCAGCACTTCAGGTATATATATGATTGAAATGTATAATTTTTCTATAAATTCCTGGGTATTTGATACCGGTTGTGGAACTCACATTTGTAACAATGTGCAGGGGTTGAGAAAAAGTAAGCTGCTGAAGCCAGGCGATTTGGATCTCCACGTGGGCAATGGAGCAAATGTTGCTGTTGAAGCCCTTGGAACTTTTGAATTATTATTACCAAATGGCCTGTACTTAATATTAAACAATTGTTGTTATGTACCTAGTTTAACTAGGAATATTATTTCAGTAGCTCGGTTAAGAGAATCTGGATTCACTTTTGGTTTCGTTGATGATGGAATTCGTGCCTTCAAAAACGACATTTTGTATTTTGAGGCTCGCCCTCTTAAGGGAATATATGAAGTTAATCTTAAAAGATCTCTTGATGATAATTCTATATATACCACTAGCACCAAACGACCTAAGCATGACTTAAGTCAAACATACCTATGGCATTGTCGACTTGGTCATATAAACAAGAAACGCATTGCAAAACTTCAAAAGGATGGAATTTTAAAATCAAACGATTCTAGATCATTTGAAGTTTGCGAATCATGTTTATATGGGAAGATGACTAAGGCTCCTTTCTCCGGTTCAAGTGAAAGAGCCAAAGATCTATTAGGAATCATACATACGGATGTATGCGGTCCTTTTAGATCAATGTCTAGGGATGGTGATAGATACTTCGTTACATTCACCGATGATTATAGTAGATTTGGTTATTTTTATTTGATGAAACATAAACATGAAACATTTGAAATGTTCAAGTTGTTTCAAAACGAAGTACAAAATCAACTCAACAAAACAATCAAGGCCCTTCGTTCCGATCGAGGTGGTGAGTACTTAAGCCAAGAGTTTATGGATCATCTTAGTAATTGTGGGATTATTCCACAACTTACTCCTCCTAGAACACCAAAACATAATGGTGTATCCAAAAGGAGGAACCGAACTCTACTAGATATGGTTCGGTCTATGATGAGCCGAAGTACTCTACCCTCGTCCTTTTGGAGTTATGCTTTAGTAACTGTTGCGCGCATATTGAATATGGTTCCAACGAAGAAGGTAGATAAGACACCATATGAGATGTGGTATGGAAAGGTTCCAAACTTATCTTACTTGAAAGTCTGGGGTTGTGAGGCTCATGTACGACAAGAAGCTTCAAGCAAACTCGATCCTAGATCTATCAAATGTATTTTTGTGGGATATCCTAAAGATTTATTAGGATATTATTTCTACAACCCAGCTGAGAACAAAGTGTTTGTTTCTAGGCATGCCACTTTCTTAGAAAAGGAGTTTCTTTTGAAACAGGCAAGTGGGAGCAATATAGAACTTGAAGAAATTCAAGAACCACAAAATACAAGTCAGGTTGGCACTAGCACTCAACAAACGGTTGTTGAACCTGAACAATTGGTTGTTCTAGAACCTACTGAAACACAAAGTGTTCGTAGATCTGGTAGACCTCGTCAAGAACCCGAGAGATACGGATTTCTCGTGTCCAATGATGAGATTTTCTTGGTAGACTCTTCTGAGACTACTAAATACCAAGATGCTATATTGGATCCGGAATCCGATAAATGGCTTGATGCCATGAACACTGAGATGCAGTCCATGTATGAAAATCAAGTATGGGACTTGGTTGATCTTCCTCCCAATAGTAAGACTGTAGGGAGCAAGTGGGTCTTCAAGAAGAAGACAGACATGGATGGAAATGTACACACATTTAAGGCAAGGCTAGTGGCAAAAGGTTTCACTCAAACTCATGGTATTGACTATGATGAAACTTTCTCTCCGGTAGCCATGATTAAATCTATTAGAATACTTATTGTCATAGCTGCATATTATGACTATGAGATATGGCAAATGGATGTCAAAACGGCTTTTCTAAATGGACACTTAAGTGAAGATGTCTATATGGTTCAGCCCGAAGGTTTTGTAGATCCTAAGTATCCTAACAAGGTGTGCAAGCTTAAAAGATCCATCTATGGACTAAAGCAAGCATCTCGAAGTTGGAATCTTCGATTTGATGAGAAAATCAAAGAATTTGGTTTTATCAAATCAGAAGATGAACCGTGTGTTTACAAGAAAACTAGTAGGAGCGCAGTAGCATTCCTAGTCTTGTATGTTGATGACATACTACTCATTGGAAACGACATCCCGACCTTGCAAGACATCAAGTCTTGGCTTGGGAAGTGTTTGTCAATGAAAGACTTGGGAGAAGCCGCCTACATTCTTGGAATAAAGATCTATAGGGATAGATCTAGGCGCCTTATTGGCCTAATTCAAAGTGCATATATTGACAAGATCTTGAAACGATTCAATATGGAGAATTCTAAGAGAGGATTTTTGCCAATGGCACAAGGCACGGTTTTGAGTAAAGCTCAAAGCCCTAGCACAAGAGAAGAGCTAGATAGAATGAGTGAGATCCCATATGCTTCTGCAATTTGATCCATCATGTATGCCATGCTATGCACTAGGCCAGATGTCTCGTATGCTTTGAGCATGACGAGCAGATACCAGCAAAACCCAGGAGATAGCCATTGGATGGCAGTCAAGAACATTTTAAAATACTTGAGAAGAACCAAAGACATGTTCTTGATCTATGGGGGTTTGGAAGAAGATCTATGTGTAAAGTGTTACACAGATGCTAGTTTCCAAACGGATCGAGATGATTCTCGATCATAATCGGGCTATGTCTTCGTTATAAATGGAGGCACGGTTGCTTGGAAAAGTTCTAAGCAAAGTGTAGTTGCACAATCCACCACAGAATCTGAATACATTGCTGCTTCTGAGGATGGACAAGAAGCTGCATGGATGAAGAAGTTCATTGCTAACCTTGGGGTAGTAACAAGCATTCAAGACCCCATAGAGATATTTTGTGATAATGAAGGTGCTATTGCCCACGCAAAAGAACCTAGATTACATCACAGCACCAAACACATCCTCAGGCGTTTCCACTACATACGGGATATAGTGGATAGAGGAGATGTGTGTATTCGCAAAGTTCATACAGATCAGAATCTTGCAGATCCTTTTACGAAACCTCTTTCCTCGACTAAGCATGAGTCTCATACTAGGTCAATAGGTCTTCGATTTGCAAGGGATTGGATTTGAATTGTAATTTAGTATTTGGATATTTTGGAACATTATGACAATATCTATTTTATCTGAATGATATATGGGATATGATCACTTCATTAATATTTATTGTGTTCCTTATTAGCATGTTTAAATCCATGAATAATTCTTTATTCTAAAAACGTCCATAGTCGGTTATAACTATGGGAATAGTTATGAATTAAGACTAATGTGAGTCGGTTGGTTGACTTTCATTCGTGATGAAAGTAGGCAAAAGGGTTTGCAGCCAAATTCACTAATGTTTGTTAGGGAACGAACATTGGACATGACCCGCTCTTAAGATCGCTTCATGGATCAGTGTCATAAGTAAATCTTGAGAAAAAGGTGGTATCTTTGTATCCTTAGACCTGAGACACATATTGGGACTCGAGTATGAGGAGTATCATGCTTTAATGTGGTTAAACGCTATCTTTAACCGGGTAGTTATAAAGGCCATTATTAGGTATGATATGAGTCTTATAAGAGACGTATGTGGTCAAGATGGAATTTGTTTCTCTCATTTAATTGGGAGTATAATATCTCTGGGCCCTAAAACAAGTTGAACATTATATGAGAATTGATGATGATCCATGTCTCATGTTCAACGAAATGTTAAAACAAAGGGATAATTGATAACTTACCTATAACAATGATTTGTAGCTAGTGAGTTAATTTCGTTGGTGAAAGTGTTGATCAACACACTTTATTTATTATTAGGGGCAATGGGATGTTGCTAGACGTTCTTACCATTCTCTATATCGGCTTAAGTTGTAACTTGTGCAAGTGGGAGATTGTTGGTTCTATGTGCACAAGACACAAATTAATACGATATTACTGATAATAAATAAACCCATAGGGTCACACATTTACAATCAATGGACACCAATTACATATTTGAATATGATTTAAATATGTTTCCAACTCATTATATATATATAAGTATATATGCATTGTTGCATATTATTATTTATGTGAAATAATAATATCACTCTTATATATTGATATAAGGTAATGCATATCAAATACATATATATATAAATATATGATTTTATATATATGTGTGAATATATATATATATATATATGTATAAATATATATTTGTTACAAGTAAATTGTTACTAGTAACAATTATATAAATGTATGTATATCCTTGTTACAAGTAAAGAGTTACTAGTAACAATCAAGTATGTATATAAAATACATGTAGATGTATTTTATACATAGTATGACATATCTAGTATATCTTTTATATATTTAAAAGATTAATAGCTTGAAATTCTCACAATGAGCAAGAAAGGGGCCATATGGTGTATTCTTGCATAAGACTTAACCAAGACATGCATGTATGGGACAAGTAAGGAAGCAAGAGGCAAGAGGGGACCCTCCCCTCTCTAATTTTCATCCATAATGCAAGGGAGGGGGTCCTCCCTCTCTTGCTTTTGCTTCTTCACTTTAATAATTACATGCATGGTCCCTTTTGTAACACACTTGCATGCTATCAACTTTCTTTGTGTTCTTAGAATTGTTCCAAGTGTTTTATACTTTGAAAACATCCTTACTCTCTAGTATTGGTGTTCTTCAAGTTAGCAACGGTGATACATAAACACATACTCAATATACATACATCTAGTTCAAAAAGAAGAACAAAGGTTGTTGCTTGCATTCTTGAATATCAAGGGTTGGAGAGACTAGCATCTTGGAGGTTTTGGACTCATTGATTTGTGGATACCTTGGAGGAAGTCTTCTCTTGGCTTCTCATAGATCAACCACTTCACCAACGGTTTACTCACGCTACAAAGGTTATAGTTCTAAACACCCTATGGTTGGTTTTGTTTCTTAAGGCTTGCATATGGATCATTGGTGGGGAGTTTTAAAAAGTTTAAAATTGTTGTTCATGTTGTCGTTGCTAAAATATATTTTTAAAAACCGAACAAATCCCAACAGCTGTGGTTTTTGCGTTAAAGTTATGGCGACATTATCTTTATGGTACAAGGTGCAATATTTGTACGGATCACAAAAACCTACAGTATTTATTTTCGCAGAAGGAACTCAATATGCGACAGAGACGATGGCTAGAATTTGTTAAAGATTATGATTGCGAGATTCTCTATCATCCCGGGAAAGTCAACATGGTAGCCGATGCTCTGAGTCGCAAGGGAGTTAGTGAACATATTAAATTCATGCGAATGGAAATAGTCTCTGACTTGATTGATAGATTAAAGGCAGCTCAGTTGGAAGCCTTGAGGGATGAAAACCTAAAGTCTGAGATTATGTTGAAGAAAAAGAATGATCTGACTGATGATTCTAGAGGATTGAAGGTTTATCAATCCCGTGTTTGGGTGCCTTTGCTTTGAGGTCTCCGGAGTTTGATTATGACCGAGGCTCATAAATCGAGACTATCTATTCATCTAGGTAGCACGACAATGTATAACGATCTAAAGGTACTGTATTGGTGGCCTACAATGAAGACAGATGTTACACAGTTTGTGGAGGCTTGCCATATTTGTCCATAGTTTATGGCAGAGCACCAGAAACCCTATGGATCATTGAAACAATTGCAGATTCCAGAGTGGAAGTGGGAGCATATACTGATGGATTTCGTAATGAAACTTCCGCGTGCGCAGAGGAATCATGATATGATTTGGGTGATCGTTGACACATTCACCAAGAGTGCTCACTTCTTGGCTACCAGTGAGACGATGTCACTCAGTAAGTTGGCTCAGTTGTATATAGATGAAGTTGTTTCCGGACATGGTATACCACTTTCGATTGTATCAGATAGAGATTCCAGGTTTGTGACGAACTTCTGGAACAGTTTACAGCAGGAGTTGGGTACACGTGTTAATTTGAGTACAGCTTACCAGCCACAGACAGACGGGCAATTTGAAAGAACTATTCAGACACTCGAGCATATGCTGCGGGCATGTGTGTTAGAATATGGAGGTTTTTAGGATTCCCATCTACCATTGGTTGAATTTGCGTATAATAACTCTTACCATTCGAGTATCGGTATGCCACCTTATGAGATGCTATATGGTCGTCGCTGCCGTACTCCTACTTGTTGGTTAGAGGTGGGTGAGTAACAGTATGCAGGTCCTGATATTGTGCAGATCACTGCAGATAAAGTTGCTATCGCGCGAGAAAAGTTGAAAGCTGCGAGGGATCGACAAAAGATGTATGCTGATCCGCGCCGTAGGTCTGTTACTTTTGTTGAGAAGGGATTGGTTTATCTGAAGGTTTCTCCGTGGAAGATGGTTATCCGTTTTGGGAAGCGGGGAAAGCTAGCTCCGTGGTATATTAGACCGTTTCGTGTCCAACGGGTGGTTAATGATCAGACGGTTACTCTTGATCTTCCAGCGGAATTATCAAGTATTCACAATACCTTCAACGTTTGTTACTTGCGGAAATGTAGAGTTGAGGATGAGAGTCAGATTCTACCTCTACATGATCTTAAAGTGGATTAGAGCAAGAAACTAGTGGAGGAACCCATTGAACTACTAGATCGGAAGGTGACGAAACTGCGTAAGAAACAGATTCCGATGGTTCTAGTAAAATGGAGGCACAGTTTGGGTTCAGATTTGACGTGGGAAACGGAGGCTGAGATGAGAGCTCGTTACCCTCAGTTGTTTGTAAATGAATAGATTCCGAGGACGGAATCCTGTTAAGGGGGGAGGATTTGTAACATCCTCAGATCGGGCCTAGTAGATTAGGTGGCTTTGGTATGTTAATTTGTGATTAATTGTGATTAATTACTTGTTAATATTAATCTGATTGGTTTTAATTGATTAGTTTAATTAATTAAAGAAATATATCTATATACATATATATATATATATGTACGGTTAAATATATATATGTATGTGTGTTTTGGTTTGCATGTTAGAGTATGGTGATATTAATTATCATGATGCCACCTCATGCTTCATATATTGAGAAAAAGGATTACGTGGGTTTTATGACTTATCATCTGAATTGCTTCTCACTTGCAAAACCGATTGTTGAAGTTGTGTGTGTGTTCTTAAGAGAAGAAAAGCAAGAAGCTAACAAACTTGAAAAGTGAAAGTTGTGATTTGTTAAGTGTTAATTCAAACCAAACGTATGATGATGTTCAATGCATGATTCTGATCATTGTGATGTGTTTTGTTTGTAAAGATATACTAAGAACATGAAGGCACCATGGTAGAAGTTTAGAGTAAACTTGTTTGGTGGGTTTTGCATGAATAGCCATGTTAAAAAGGATTTGATGTGTTCTTGATGTTCTATACATGTTATAAGGTGTTTATACATGTTTTAGAAGTGTTCTTAATGTTTTATGAGGGTTTTAGTCGGATTTGGGAAACTTGAGTTTGCTGGAAATCCGACACTTTCTTGAAGAAGATAACCTAGAAACCGGGTTGTCGCGGCGCTACGCTTAGGGTTCAGTGCGACGAGGGTGGAATCCGAGAGTTTGGATTCGGATTATTAGAATCCGATAGAAATTTCAAAATAGCCCTTGGAAATCCGAGACTTTGCCGAATCCGACACTTAAATCCGGATTGTTGAAAATCCGACTCGAAATCCGATTGTAGGGTTCCGGATTTTGAAATCCGACATGGGTCGTGGCGTGACGGGCATTGTGTCGCGGCGCGACGGGCACTGTTTCAGAATGTTACTTGTTTTTAATATGTTGTTCTTGGTTTAAGTTAACATATTGAATATGTGTTATATGTTTATACATATGTGAATCATACATGTTTATGTTTGATTAAAATGATATAAATTTATGTGTTTGACATATATTTATGAATCATTACTGATTTCAGTTTGTTGTGTTCTCAGGAACAAACAAGGCTCGGTAATATAAGATTACTGTGTGGAGTAACTGAAAGCAAGAGGTGAGTGGACGTTTACTCACAGATGTTATTAGTTGTAACTGGATTGGGTTGCAACTGTTATTGGTTTGACCCAGGGATAGACTGTTTGTCTGATAATTGATTAACTGTTGATTGTTAATTAATTGTGTGTCATTGATATGTATACATGAGGATTGGGAAGTCAGCTTTGGCTGCGCATATGGGTTGGGTTTGTTTGCTATCTGCTAATCAGTATTAGGATCTTTTGATGCATTTGTTGCAACTTAAGGTGATACTGCGTGAGAATAGCAAATGAACTATCGGTAAACCTTTGCTTTGGCCTGCATTGGTTGTAGGCTCCTCCAGAATTCCCGGGGCACGATTATATGTTATGTGTTGTTGATATTGATGCAGTTATTTGCTGATATATCTGTTGTGGTTTGACTCCATTCACTTAGCTTTGTGCTAATCCCCCACCTCTCACTTTTTTTACAGGTTTTGGTAACTCAGCGGCTCGGCTGAGAGTGGTTAGCTTGGGGAGTAATACTCTGATATATTATTTTGTGACGAGCCGTCTTTTGTAATACTGATATTTAAACAGTAGTGTTTGTACAGTTTGTAAACCCTTTGGTTATTTAATTCGCTTCCGCATTAATTATGAAAATGAAAATTTTGGGTTAAAATATGGTGTTACATGTACGCGTGTATGTATGGTGGATATGGAGCTTCATCTGCTCATTATGTTGATTGGAAAAGTGTGGGTGTGTTATAGTAAACCTCTCGTTGAAGAAAGTCAAGAAAGTTGTATACTTGAAATTGTGAAAGTGAAGATAGTTGATTGTTTAATCAAAATACAGGTTAGTTGAGGTTTATATCATGTTTAACTATGATTTGGTATGCTTTTCTGATGAAATACATGTATATATAGTGAAACACCATGAATGGAGCTTGAAGCTCCATACTTGACAAATGGGTTTTGTGTGTTTTGGTATTTTAAATGGTTGTGATGTGTTCTTGATGTTAGATACATGTTAGAAGATGTTTATACATGTTTTAGAAGTGTTCATAAGTGTGTAAATTGGATTTGGAAAGTTGTAAGACGGCTGGATATGAGATTTGGAAAGTTGTGTTAATTTTGTTTACTGTTGTTGATATCATGCGGTTACTAATTGATGTATCTGTGGTGGTTTACTTCCATTCACTTAGTTTTGTGCTAATCCCCCACCTCTCACTACTTTTACATGTGGCTGGTAAGTTCTACGGTTCAGTGTGAGAGGGTGTAGCCTGGGAAATAATTGACAGGTACTCTGATTGGAATTGTGACGAGCCATACTTTTTGTAATACTGTATTTCAAACTGGTTGGTTTTGTTAAACAGTGGTTTATCTTCGGTTGAAAATACTTTAATGTTTTGGTAAACGCTTCCGCAGTGTTAATTAAAATGGAAATTTTATGGGTGAAAATACGGTGTTACAGAGGTGGGGGAAAGTCAGTTAATAGGACCGGAAATCATTCAAGAGACTACCGACAAGATCTTTCAAATCAAGGAAGGACTTAAGACTGCAAGAGATCGGCAGAAGAGTTACATCGATAATCGGCGGAAACCCTTAGAATTTAGTATCGGTGATCGAGTACTACTGAAGGTATCACCATGAAAAGGTGTATTGCGCTTTAGGGTGAAAGGAAAATTAGCACCAAGGTACGTGGGACCTTTCGAGATCATTGAACGTATCGGTCTAGTGGCTTACAAGTTAAGACTACGACAAGAACTCTGTGGTATACATGATACGTTTCACGTATCCAATCTGAAGAAATGCTTGGCATATGTGGATCTGCATGTACCGTTGGAGGAAATCAAGATAGACTCAACTTTGCGTTTTGTTGAGGAACATGTAGAAATCCTAGACCGGGAGGTCAAGCGTCTAAAAAGGAGTAAAATCCCCATAGTCAAGGTCCGATGGAACTCGAAACGAGGACCAGAGTTTACTTGGGAACGGGAGGACCACATAAAATCCAAATACCCATACCTATTCGGTCCGAAAAGTCTAGTAGAATTACGAACTGAAATTTCGGGACGAAATTCTTTCAACTAGGGGATGCTGTGACAAGCAGGTTAGCTAGTTTAGACTCTCAACTTGTTGTTATTATGCTTCATGCATTTGATTTCCCTAGAAATCCTAAAAATCCAAATGAGTGATAAGTATTAGAAGGTATACTCTCTTTACGCACTATTCAGACCATGACACTTACATAATCCTATAGTTACATGCCTAAAGCGTGAAACAGATTCGTTATATGCACCTTGAATGCACATCAAGGGTGACACAAGCTCAAATACTAAATAGAGCTCGGGAGAATAAAAGTGCAATTCATGGAACATTTGTTATAAGTACATAAACTCTATCAAGATTCGAGTAATTTTAAGGAAGTATAGTGCACTAACAAGCAACCGTATAATACCAAAACTAAAGTAGTAATAATAATAACACAACTAATAATTTGGCATTTCAAACCAAAGTAAATAAAACTCTAGAACAAACTCTTAAAACCTAATAACATTAACTAATAACACAAATTGTAACACATGGCAAGGTTAAGTGCACCACTTGCACTCCAACTCAAAGAAATAAAATAAATTAATATATATATATATGTGTGTGTGTGTGTGTGTGTATAGAAGAGTGAAAAAATCGGCCAAAAAGGGGGGGAAATTGGAGGATTAAATTCAAAATTTAAAACACAACCAAAAATAACATGATTCTATCTTAAATGACTAGAACTATTTCCTAATAACCTCACCTCCTTCCTCTCTCTCAAAATCGGCCACAATACAACTCTCCTCTCCTCTCTTCGATTTGTCTTCAAAACACAAGGAACAAGCACGAAATCAAGAAGATAACACAAGGAACAAGCAAGAAACCAAGAAGATAACACAAGGAATTCGGGTATTAAGGTAAGAACTACAAAATCTCTAATCCTAAATCAAGTTTTCTCCATTCCTAGTCATAACAAAATCTGACTTCTATGAATCCCCATGATCAATCCTTGAAGAATTTGGAGTCTTGAGGGTCCATACTCACAATCGGCGAATCGGTAAGCGAACTAATCTTTCTTATCGTCTCTCCACACTTTCTTCCTCTTAATGTATCTATTTGAAAACCCTAAGTGATGGATATAAAAGAAAAATGTAAGAAACGATATATATAGAGAAACGATTTTGATGAACAATAAGCAAAACACAATCAAAAGGCTAAAACTTGTTACTAAAAGATGAGGAACATAAAATCTAGAATCTGACAGAAACTTTGTGTCGTGTTTAAGATGTCATAACTTGGAAAATTCGTGGACTTTTATTTCGTATTTTAAGTCTAAACATAATTACTTTGACTCTACTTTCTACTCCAATTGGTCTCGTCTCAAAATGATATCGTTTGATCATCCAAACAAATTAAAACATTTTGGTGCGCAAATCTGGATTTTTTGGACAGAAGCATAGGTAACTTATCCGCACTATAAATCACTTATTTTGATGAATGAAACCGTGAGATTCATATAAGACAAAGATTTACGTGTCTATAGAGTTCTTTACAATTTTTACAAATTCATTCCTTCGTTTACTATTTTAAATAGTAATAAACTTTTTGTCGCGTAAAACAGTAGTATTTTGGGTTTAGTTGATTATCACGAATTTATTTTAATATAAAAGTAAAAGAATAAATTCTGGAAAAAATTAGGGTTTCATCTAGAGACACGGAAGTACATTTCATAAAAGTTTAGGAATTTAAATAGGTCATTTAGAGGGGTTTAAAAATACAAAATTTGACTACAAATTCTGCCAGAAAACTACTTGAATCCTAAAAAGAATTTTTAAAAGCATTAAAATAAAATAATGGAACTTATAACAAATCTAAGTGATAATACAAATACACCTAATATAAGAAAGACATTATTCGAATTAATGGATACAATACAAGAGCAATCTATCAAACTTAGATTACTACCTAAGAGTTTCACACCATAAGAACTAATTTCATGAAACCTATTGTAGATTTTTGAGCGGAATACATCTCACTAGCTACTACCAACACTCAAGGTGAGTACTCGTGACCCCTTTTGCATGTTTTTCTTAGGGGAAAATGACACTCAATAATTTGTATTATTTCTCATGCCGTGAATTGAAATTCTTTTGACAACTTGGATTATGTGCTACATGCTTGTGTGAACCCGATGATGGGTTATGCCAATTGAATTCCAATATTCCTATTTAGCAAACTTAGTGCTCGAGCTGGTAGGCCTTGTTGGATGACAAATTCCTCTTGGACTATGTGGTCTGGTTATCATTATTCCTATTGCGATTATGTGTTACACTATATCCATTGTCATACCATTATACACACGACAAATCTATTATTTTGTTTAAACCTGCGAGCTTATCAACCGTTGTGTTGACATTTTTAGAGTGTTCATTTTCAGGTAATACTAACGCTAACACTTAAGGAGCTTAGAAGACTCTAGTCGGGCCTTAGCGTGACTCATAGCACGAATCAAACTTTTCTTATTATTTTGTGATGTGGGTGTTTACTAATACTTCAAACTATTATTTGGTTTTGGGCTTGTTGCCCGTATACCTGACCTGGGTTGTGGGGTTTACTTTCGCACTTTGATTTATTTTCGTTGGTTGTCTATGTTGATGTGGAACCGACTTAACACGGCACAAGACTCCTCTTGTGTTGGAAAAACGTCGTGACACGTTGGATGAACTGCATTTAGTGATTTTCTCTATTTTATATCAATGTGTTATCACGATCCTCTCCGTCACACCTCGCGTTTCCGCCTTGGCGGGGTGTGACACAAACAATGTTTCTATCAAAATCAACAACTTATCAAGGATTTAGCTAGAAGAGATAACATACAGTTTCTCAGCATCTGACCATAATGAATTCAGAATTGTGAGACTTACATTGGACGAACATTGAGAAGCTTCTTCACCATAAGATCTTTTTCTTGTTCTCACCATAATGATTTCGGAATTGGGCAAAAATGTTACTACACAGATTCAAAAATGTTATGGGGAAAGAAGCCGGGGAATAAAAGTCGTAGGGGGGAAGCAGCAGGTGAGTAGCTGAGGGAATAAAAGCCGTAGAGGGGAAGCAAATGGATCAGGTCGGGCGTGTACTCGGATCCAGGTCAGGCGCGAGTGGGCTGATTATGGAGCTTGGCTATTGGCTAGATCAGGCGCTTGGGCCGGCTGCTTGGGCTTCCACTCCTAAGCTTCAGCTCTTTACTTCCATTTCTTTTTTTGATATTTTTTCTTTTACAATTTACTTCAATTAAATTCATTTCGACTTTGGAATCGTTGATAGTTAAGCATCAACTCTTGATTAGGAAACCTCAAAGCATATTAACTTGAAACCTAGGAAACACAATTAACACAATTAACGTTTTAGTATTAAAAAGAGTTAATACTATAAAACACGCAGCATCAAAACAGCCAACAGTATTAAAAAGGATTTATACCGCAAAACAGGTAGCATCAAAACAGTCAACAATATTAAAAAGAGTTAACACTATCATTGATGGGTATTCTACCTTCACCAAGCCCCTTTCCCTCCTAGCACCGGTTATGGTGCATATGAATAATATGAATCTCGATTGGTATGTAATTTACTTAAATAACAAGTCTTCTAAATGTTTTGAACTTGGGCCTACAATAATATTAGTGAACATAACCATCGAAATATAACAAAAAAACCAAATTTAGAATAAGGTGCCTTTATCAGAGCAAGACGTAGTGTGTTAGTTTAAAAACAGACAATATTATAAGGGGTTAATACTGTCAAGCAAACTGCACCAAGACCAACAATATTAAAAAGTATTTATACTGCAAAACATGGAGCATCAAAACAGTCAAAAGTATTAAAAAGAGTTAATACTGTCATTGATGGGTATTCTAAGTCCCTTTCGCTCCTAAGCACTGGTTATGGTGCATATGAATAATATGAATCTCGATTGGTATGTCAAATTTTTGGTCCATGTATATCTTAAGTATGTACATCTTCACGGAGACCAAAGATATGTACATCTTAATGGAGACCCAAATGTAATCTTCAGGAAATGTAATTTACTTAAATAACAAGTCTTCTAAATGTTTCGAACTTGGGCCTACAATAATATTAGTGAACATAACCATCAAAAAAATTACAAAAAAACAAATTTAGAATAAGGCACCTTTATCAGAGAAAGACGTAGCGTTTTAGTGTAAAAACAGACAGTATGATAAGGGGTTAATACTGTCAAGCAAACTGCACCAAGACCAACAGTATTAAAAAGAGTTAATACTGTCATTGATGGGTATTCTGCCTTCACCAAGCCCCTTTCGCTCCTAAGCACTGGTTATGGTGCATATGAATAATATGAATCTCGATTGGTATGTCAAATTTTTGGTCCATGTATATCTTAAGTATGTACATCTTCACGGAGACCAAAGATATGTATATCTTAACGGAGACCCAAATGTAATCTTCAGGAAATGTAATTTACTTAAATAACAAGTCTTCCAAATTTTTCGAACTTGGGCCTTTATCAGAGAATACTGTCATTGATGGGTATTCTGCCTTCACCAAGCCCCTTTCGCTCCTAAGCACTGGTTATGGTGCATATGAATAATATGAATCTCGATTGGTATGTCAAATTTTTGGTCCATGTATATCTTAACTATGTACATCTTCAAAAAGACCAAAGATAAGTACATCTTCACGGAGACCCAAATGTAATCTTCAGGAAATGTAATTTACTTAAATCACAAGTCTTCCAAATGTTTCAAACTTGGGCCTACAATAATATTAGTGAATATAACCATCAAAAATACTACAAAAAACCCAAATTTAGAATAAGGCGCCTTTATTAGAGAAATACGCATCATTTTAGTGTAAAAACAGACAATATTATAAGGGGTTAATACTGTCAAGCAAACTGCACCAAGACCAACAGTATTAAATAGAGTTAATACTATCATTGATGGGTATTCTGCCTTCACCAAGCCCCTTTCGCTCCTAAGCATCGGTTATGGTGCATATGAATAATATGAATCTCGATTGGTATGTCAAATTTTTGGTCCATGTGTATCTTAACTATGTACATCTTCACAAAGAACATCTTCACGGAGACCCAAATGTATTCTTCAGGAAATGTAATTTACTTAAATAACAAGTCTTCTAAATGTTTCGAACTTTGGCCTACAATAATATTAGTGAACATAACCATCAAAAAAATTACAAAAAAACCAAATTTAGAATAAGGCGCCTTTATGAGAGCAAGACGCAGCGTTTTAGTTTAAAAACAGACAGCGTTTTAGTTAAATAACAAGTCTTTTAAATTATAGTAATATCCAAGAGCCGTTAAAATACCACCAAACATAAACAAATCTACAAACTCCCACTTCTCAGTCTCACCAGCTCTACCCCTTCCTGCCTTGTCTCCTACAAGGGATAGGTAGTTTCTTTACAATCCAATTCTTTTTCTCTTCTTCTTCTTTCCCAGTATGGGTTGGATCATTTTATGCCTCTTCTCCACATCTTGTCGCAGAAACATGGACATTGCCCACGTGGATTTAGAGAAATAATCTTGAAGGGTACTAATATCACCTAGAGTCACCAAGTCAAGATCTACCAACTCCTCTAACGCATCATATACTTTCGCCTCCAAATCTGGCACTAAAGAGGTTTCAGTTGGTTGCATGCTCTTTGTTGTTAGAGATTTTTGTTGTAGAGAGTGTTCCGGAGTAATAGTCTCTGAATATTTGGATAACTAGCGGCATCAACATACTAAGACAGCCGGCCATGGCCTTATATATACGTGTCGTATTAGAATCCTGCAAACCACAAAACGTATATGAAATCAAATTTGTCTAAAAACAAATGCAACACTTCACAACAAAAAAAAACAGTATCACCTTGAATGAATGACTCATAATAACCCTGGATGTACTTGAACAATTCTCTACAAGTGTTGCCAGAAAGCATTTTCACTAGGGCTTCCTAAGTTTTTGATCCTTGCACCCATTTAGTAGAAGTGATAAAAATTATTCATAGACCTCTTTTGTAGAAGGGATTTCTACTCCATCAATCTACACATTACTTGAAAAATATTTTATATATATATATAAACATACATGGTATGTAGTATAATATTTTGTTGGTTGTAAATTATGATGATGTAGATAAGCCACGTGTAATACACTCTGGCATGTCATTTTGATATAAATATGGGTGTTACTTTATTATTATTATACATAGTTAAAGATGAGATACAATTTTTTTTAAAAACGAGATACAATATTTTTATACTACATGCATTTACTTTTGAAATGAGAAACAATTGTATCATCAACGAAGATGCATAAGTTTTAAAGAGATTTATTTTTTTTAACCGAGATACATTATATCTCATCTTAATCTCTATTATATAAACACACATATATACACACACAACATAATCAATCTACCATACTTATCTTAAGAAGAACGAACACCACACTAAATTAAAATTCATCCACCCGAAGATATTTTCATTCTGAGTGTGATAATTAAGAAATATTTGATGTATTATTATTTTGCAAAAAAAAAACTAAAATGCATTGCTTGAAATGATTTTTCATTTACATACTTATGTCTCAAGGCCGGCCAAAGGCCAAGGGAT